>CP136057.1:477164537-487164537 GCA_032464435.1 Aegilops umbellulata | reverse complement strand
TGCAGTACTTACTCGTCGATAACAAAGTACTTTCACCGCTTCAATGGCTCGAAGATGTTGTTGCTGCTCGGGGATCCTTTCCTCTTGCAGAGCTCCTCGAAGTCCACGCAAAGCCGACCGAAGCGCTAGACGTGACGGCCGGTGCGAGGCGGGGCCGAAGAAGAGCTTGGAGGGACAACTTCAGGGGTGCCTGGCTGTGGTGAGCAGTCGGGCGCTGTCTCGCTACGACCTCCCGAGGCTTCAGGGGCTTTGACCTCGGGAACCGCATGCCGCGTCACCTCAGTGACCGACGCCCCAGGGGAGGGATCGCGAGCTCCCGAGGACGACGCCCCCGGATCACCGCGCGGCATGTGCTCTTCAGCGTTGGGGCCACCGGCCTCCGTCGGAGCTCGCCCTCTTGCACCCTCACTTGGGGCGAGCTCGGCACCGATGACGAGGAGCGGGACCACGTCGACAGGGTTCTCGAGGGGCCCCACCAGGCCGATCAGGCGCATGCCCCACTCATCAAACGAGGGCATGCTCACGGAAAACTCATCCTTGTTCTCGCAACGGTATAGCAGACAGCTCTTCCTGGGCATGTCGTCCGGCAGAGGGGTACCCGTCAGGACCATCAGCATTGTCTCCCGCGTCTTAAGAGGAAGCCCTTCCTCTTGAAACCTCATGTGGTCCTGACTGCTGAGCAAGGTCCACATCAGGCGTGAATGGCGCTGAAGCGGAGCGACTCGGCGCTTGACGAACTCCTTCACCACCATAGGCGCAGTCCCGCCGCGGTCCTTCAACCTCCTCAGCCTGGCCCAGACAGGGGCGAGGCGGGGGCTCGTGAGCTTCTGATGGTCCCAACCGGAGTTTGGAACAGTAGGCTCCGCCGGAACATGGAGCAGAGGACTGAGCACTCCGGCATCGACAAACACCCATCGTGCCTGGAACTCGCTCATGGATGGAGGAAGCTCAAAGTCAATCCCCACGCCCGCCGTTGCGGCTGCGGCCTGGAAGCTCACGCACCCCGAGCTCTGGCGGGGGCCAGTTAGATGCAATGAGAAGAAATGACGGAAGAAGGCCACCGAAGGAGCGATGCCCATCATGGCTTCACACAGAAAGGCGAAGACGGTGAGAAGGGTCACAGATTGGGGGTCGAGATGCAGCATGTGGACCTGATAATGCTCAAGCACCGCGTTGAAGAAGGTAGAGAAGGGGGGAATCAGACCAGCCCAGAGAGCATCTATGAAGATTGGGACCTCAGTGGCAGCCCGGGCCATGCGAGTGCGAGACGCGGGCGAAGCCACCGTCTCTCCCCACTCGTTGAAGCTGGAAGCGAGCATTGGACGCACCTTGTCCATGGCCTCGTCGTTGAGCACCCGGGATCGACCGAGCGCCGGCTCGACGACCGGGGGCGCGCTCGGCGAAGACAAGGGTTTCTTCCCCTTATCTGCTTGTTTCGGCGCCATGGCGATGGAGCTAGCAGGAAGCAGGTTAGATCGGAGGGGGAAGCAGAGTCTCGAGGAAGCGGATATATTGGGGAAGCAAGACACGGGCGACGGAGGAATAACTGTGTAGACTGCGGGGGCCGCATAGCCAGCCGGATTCAAAGGCAGCGTGGGGAAGTGGAGACGCCCACGTCCAATCAATCACCACGCGTCGACCAGGGTCGTAGGCTTTGGGGGCCGCGGCGCTCCGTACTTGACCCTTGGCTTCGCTGCGAAGCCAAGCCCGAGCGCACCTTGGGCCCGGGGGCTACTGTCGGCGTTCTGGGAACGGGGGTCCCCAGACTTGCCTGCCTGCGATCCACGGCGTGGCTATGCTAGCGGGCCTGTACGACCCATCTTCATCAACAAAGCATTCAAGACTCTCGCGAGGAGCGGAGATATCAAGGCGGGGCAAACCTCGCATGGCTCTCGTGACGTGAGCCATGACGATCGGCACCAGGCGGGCGCTAGCGCGCGCAGCGTCCTTATTTTCTCTTTGGTGCTAAGGAGGCAGGCGCAGGCGCGGAGTATCGAAGCATCATGCAAAGGTTGCCATATCGGTGCAATGAGACCAAGACCAGCGGGACGGCAAGACGGAGGTCACCGTGGAGCCCAAGACGGGGTCACCACCAGAGCCTTTTGCAGGCGAAGACCGCTTTTCTCAGGATAGCTTGTACTAGTTGTCCCCTTTCAAATTCGCCCGCCGTTGTTGGCTCCCTTCCCGCTCAATATTTGGGGAGAGGACCAGAGCCTATATACGTAGAGCTAGCCACCACAGTAGGGGAGGGAGAGTTCTCATCCACAAGTCCACTGAGCACAAGAACACCTTAACCTCAGGAGGTTGTTCTTCCCCTTGTACTGTACTTCATCAGCCCAAGAGGCAATCCACCACCACACACTGGAGTAGGGTATTACACCTCAACGGTGGCCCGAACCAGTATAAATTTCGTGTCTTTCCGTGTTGTGAGTTCGTCGAGTTCGTCCGCGAGATCTTAGAAAGCTAGGGCGTAGATCGGTAGGAGGGAAAGAACTTCGTGCGCACCCCAAAGTTCGAACCTTAAGTGTTTTGCCGGAACCCCACATCCGACATTGACGATGACGATTGCGACGATTTGCCCTCTCCGGAGCCCGAAACGGACTCCAGATCTGCCCTCCCGATGAAGAACGGGAGGTGGCGGTGACTCCGTATCGTAAAACGCGATGAATCCTTCTCTCTGATTTTTCTCCCCGAACGTAAATATATGGAGTTGGAGTTGAGGTCGGTGGAGCTTCGTGGGACCCACAAGACAGGGGGGCGCGCCCAGAGGGGTAGGGCGCGCCCCCATGCTTGTGGACAGGTGGTGGGTCCACTCTGGGTGATTCTTTCGCCAATATTTTTATTCATTCCAAAAATAATCTCAATGAAGTTTCAGGTCATTCCGAGAACTTTTATTTCTGCATAAAGATAATACCATGGCAATTCTGCTGAAAATAGCGTCAGTCCGAGTTAGTTCCATTCAAATCGTGAAAATTAGAGTCCAAAACAAGGGTAAAAGAGTTTGGAAAAATAGATACGATGGAGACGTATCACTAACCAATCCCCTAAAAGTTAGCCGAGTATATACCTTAGTGGAGCATATATACTCCACTAAAACTTCGCCACAGCTAGCTGATCCCCTAAAGTTAGCGGAGTAAAACTAAATTTGCATAAATTCAATCAAATTGAACCGAAAGATTATGCATTTAAACATAAGTTCAACACATAAAGTTCTGAACCGAACATTAAACATAAATTTAACTAACACTAAACTTAAACTAGTTTCAGCCGAAGTGGAGGTCTAGCAAATTCTTTCGGGTGAGGCCACCCTCGGTGAGAGCTGGGTCCGGGCCGGTGCCGTCGTCGTCGTCGGGGAAGACGCTCCGCCACTCGACGTTGATCTCGTCGTCGCCGCTCACCTCGCCGCCCGCATTGCCGCCTCCTCGCCGCCGTCGTTGCCACCCTCGTCGTCAGAGATGATGATAACTTCGCCGTCATTGACGGTGAAGATCGCCCGCTCCGCCTCCACTAGCTCCGTGTACTGCCGAAGCTCATTCATGTATGTCGAGGCCATGTAGGCCTCGGCGGAGGGAGGTCCGGAAAGTCCTGAAACCGTGTGAGGGGCGCGGCAGCGAGCGGACCAGACGAGCGGCGGGGGCTTGAGGAAGCGGCCGCGGACGACGACCCGCGGGCATGGCGGCGTGGATCCGCGCCGCGGATTGGCAGAGGAGACCGGCGGCCACGTCGTCCGACCATCGGGAGGAGGGAGGGCGGCGGATCGAGGCGGGGGTCACGTCGGCAGCTGTGCGAGGGGGAGAAGAGGAGGCGGCGGAGAGGAGGCGTGAGTGGGGAAATTTTACTCGGCCGCCGCAAGCAGAGGTAAATATAAGGAGAGGAATGGGGATGGAATAATTCTTTTACTCCACCAACCGTTGTAAGGGGTCGGCTGAGTGCGGTTTAGAGGAGAAAAAAAATCACTCCCTACTGGAAATGCCCTAACCTAGCTGCAATCCCCACCTGCTCCACGCTCGGGCTACTAGATGCCAGGCTCGGGCTGCATATTTGACGCTTGGGCCGGCCCGGGCTCAGGCTTTTGCTACCCGAGCCCAAAACTCGGCCCCGTCCGATGAATGCCCAGGTTTATTCGAGCGATACGTTCTTGGCTCACAGCCTCACAGCACAATGAAGTGCATACCACCGTCCAACGTTAATGTTCCGCGGCTTAACGCAGGGTACTCCTAGGTGCCTCGCGGTGGCGGCCACTGTGGCTGCGGGCGGAGAGTGGCAGTGGACTCACGCCAACCTCACCAACCGGCAAGTCAAGATAGACATAAACTGACCCCGTCCGTCGTCGTCAGGGTCAGGGACTGCCGGCGACAGCCGCACATGTGGAGCTATGGTGCTCTCATGGATGGTGCAATGCTTCTGGACCTTAAAATACGTGGGTCATCACCACACTCAATTGCTGCATTTACTTACTTGGGAAGAAGGACGCACGGGGTTGCAGAATACTACGTACGCTGCGGCAAGAAGAGATGCGTCCAAAAGAGAGAGACGTCTGCAGTTTTCATATAAAGGGGGGACAGGGAGGGGGCACATGTATGCGCGTTGGCCCATTGCACCCAATCGCCATGTAAAATGCATGTGTGTATTCGCTAGTAATTCAGGGCCCCAGTGATTCCATCTTTCACCCACGAGGATTCCCTCGCGCACTGCTGCTATCTTTGCTATTACATTTTCCTTTTAGACAACGTTTTGCACGTAGAATGTTGATTTTCTTTTTCATCTTTTGGAAGCATAATATTCTATTTTATTCTCTATAAGAACAAAGCAGGTGTATCGCCAATTAACTCCACGAGAATGTATCTGGTCAAACAAAAAACTCCACGAGAATGTAGTTTATGTTCCGTCTTCTTTTTTTAACACACTACATACAGACGTAAGCGTTCATACATATGCGCACACACGCACACCTATGAGCACCTTCGACAGACTGAGCCGGCATATCATCTTGAGATTTAGAAAGCCACTGTAGGCGTCTCGTCATCGACGGAAAACGTCTCCTCACACTAAAAGTACAACGCTGGAAATACTCAAAAAAAATCCGGAAATAATGCGAGCACCAGGACTTGAACCCTGGTGGGCTGGGGATACCACTGTCCCTCTTACCATCCAACCACAGGTTGGTTCGCCCCCCCCCCCCCCTTTTGAATGTGCGAGTATGCATGTGCATTGTGTAGACAGCAGTTTGCAAATAGTATTTTTAGAGGAAAAACTTCCGATCTATTCATCAAACATCATGGCAGTGCAAAGTACACAAGAGCGAGAAGAAGGCGCGCCGCTGTCTGGCCCCTTCCTCACTAGAGCCACCGGGCAAATCTTGTTGTAGTAAACAGTCGGGAAGTCATCGTGCTAAAGCCCCAAAGGGCCAACGCACCAGAACAGCTACCACTACCGATGAAGAGAACCGTGGACCGAAAGAATCCAACTTGAAGACACATGAACGTAGATGAACGAAGACGAGATCCACGAAAATCCACCAAAGACAAACACCGACCGAATCTCATGAGATCCGCCGGAGACACACCTTCACACGTCCGATGCGATACGCACCACCGGACGGAGGCTAGACAGGGAAAACCGCATTCCCTCTTCAGGGAGACGCCGCCGCCTCACCTTTGTGAGCAGGACACAAACCCTAAATAAACTAAAAAAAACTAAAACCAAAGTAGGATCCCTCCCACCGGAAAGGGCCGGGATCCACCGCGTCTTCATGGCCCTAAGGCGACAGGAGACGAGATAGATCGACAGCGGCACCGGTGGGAGGCGGGGAAACCCTAAATGCCTGGTTACTTTTCTTTCTTTCTCCCTTAAGAAGAAAGAAAATGCAATACGTAATAAAAATTAAATTAGTTTGGTAATATGTTGATTGAGCTCGGGAGGGGCCGGGCATGATACCTACAAACTCAATACACTAAAACAAACCTCGCTACACAAATACATGTGTAGTGAGCTGGAATTCCTTTTTTTCGAGAGCTTGCAGAGGTGTATCATAGCTTTATAGAAGAAAGAGGAGTTTGAACATTTACATGAGACGTTTAGCAAGCATGAGAAGATGAGAAAAACGCCCGCACCCACCAAACACAACTCAAACTAACTGCTCACAAAATGGTTTACTCCTCCAACACCAACTTGTTCTCACTCATCCCAAAGATTAAGTCAATCAATTCAGATGTCGTGTGCCGCAAACATGGATTCTCGAACACCCTAGCATTTTGTTGCTTCCAAATATGCCAACAAATGAGAGTAACCAGGGAATCGAAATCCCTATGATCTTTCTTTCGAAACTGACACCTTTCCGAGTACCACAAAGTCTCCAAACATTCTAACGCGTAGGGCAGCTGACATTGGTGTTGAGAGCCCCAAAATAACAATGCCAAATCTCTCTTAGAAACCAACATTGCATCAGGATGTGGTCACATTGTCCTCTCCCCGCATTGTCTTGTAAGCCATGCCACAATCTCATATCCAATGTCGACAGTCGGTATTGGATGGCCAACCAGATGAATATTTTGCATTTTAATGGTGCCCAACACTCCTAGATTCCGTTAGCAGCGGAGAAGCGAACACAACCTTTACAAAGTGAATGGTAAACTAATCTCGTGTTGTACATTCCGGACGCCAACCAAGGCCAAGTGCAAGAGCGAGACGCTTCCTCATCTCTAGACGTAGCTCCGATGGCATGCCATGGTTTGTCATATTGCTCACTCTCCTGCCTAAAAAAATGCACCACAACTTCCGTACTCCACCTATGGTTGTAGAGCCCATATCGGATGACACGAACCTTCCTCGCATTCTCCCCAACCTTATCCACCATCATGGAATGATCATTGATCCATCTATTTGTCTAGAACTACGCTACAAAACCACATCATATATTAATCTTGGCCAAGATGTTGAACACCCTGCAAGATGCCTTCATCCAGCACCATGGGAATACCCTACCAAGGTCACTTGGTGAAATATCGTGGATATCGCCTAGAGGGGGTGAATAGGCGCTTTAAAATAATTACGATTTAGGCTTGAACTAATGCGGAATAAAACTAGCGTTTAATTTGTTAAGCACAAAACCTAAAACAACTAGGCTCACCTATGTGCACCAACCACTTATGCTAAGCAAGATAATGCAACTAGGTGATAGCAAGATATATATATCATGAAACACTATGTCTATCACAAAGTAAAGTGCATAAGTAAAGGGCTTGGGTAAGAGATAGCCGAGGCACGCAGATACGACGATGTATCCCGGAGTTCACACCCTTGCGGATGCTAATCTCTGTTTGGAGCGGTGTGGAGGCACAATGCTCCCCAAGAAGCCACTATGGCCATTGTAATCTCCTCACACCCTCGCACAATGCAAGATACTGTGATTCCACTAAGGGACCCTTGAGGGCGGTCGCCGAACCCGTACAGATGGCAACCCTTGGGGACGGTCATCGAACCCGTACACCTTGGCAACCCTTGGGGGCGGTCACCGGAACCCGTATAAATTGCCCGGGGCAATATCCACAACCTAATTGGAGACCCCGACGCGAGCCTGGAGCTTTACACCACAATGATTGAGCTCCGTAGCACCACCAACCGTCTAGGGCGCCCAGGCACCCAAGAGGGACAAGCTCTAGGGTACCAAGCACCCAAGAGTAATAAGCTTCTCAACTTTCACTCCCATGTATCATTGCGGAGAACTCAAACCGATGCACCAAATGCAATGACAAGGGCAGGAGTGCCCAAGTCCTTCTCTCCCAAATCCCACCACCACAACTAATGCTATGGAGAAAAAAGAGAGGAAGAACGAAGAAGAGAACACAAAGAAATCCAAGATATAGATCCAAGGGGTTCCCCTCACATAGAGGATAAAGTGATTGGTGTAAATATGGACCTAGATCTCCTATCTCTTTTCCCCAAAAAAACTAGCAAGAATCCATGGAGGGATTGAGTGATAGCGGTCAACAATGGGGGGGGGGCAAACACGAGCTCAAGGGATAAGATCCATTGGGGAAGAAGACCCCCTTTTATAGGACCTCCCGAATCCAACTGTTATGCCCACAAGTCGTGCTCAAGCGGTACTATCGCTCGGGGGAGCATTACTACCGCTTAGCACGGTCAAACAGCCCAACGAGACAGAAAAAGACCTGTCGGAGAGGTACTACCACTTATAAGAGGTACTACCGCTTATAAGTGGTACTACCACTTATAAGTGGTACTACCGCTCTACTACTGTGAATTTCGTGACGAGTTCGAGAGGCATAAATAATAGAAGCGAAAGTAGCTGGCCGATAGTACCGCTCTACTGCCAGTTTACTATTGCTTAAAGCTGAAAAACCGCCCAAGCAAAAGAGAAGGATGCTCCAATACTGAAACCGCTATAACTACTGCAAACAGACTCCGAAATCAGCAAACTCAAGCTTGTTGGATAGAAGACGACAAGTATTATCTAACAGCGAGAATCGGCAAATCTTAAGGTGAGAAGAGGCAGAAGAAAAATGCTAAAGATTTAGAGATGTGAAATCTCTATGAATGAAGAACCGACAAAAATCCAGCATTGAAAACATCACAGAAGATGTGTATGAACTCCGATGCATATGAACTCCGCTTTAGATCAACCCGAGCTTATCATGAAGTTGACCAAAAGCTCCAAACCTCACACAGAGAAAAATCAAACAAGAACCAAGAAAGATGATGCCAAGAATGCAATGGTTTGAGCTCTCTATGAACGATACAATCAAGCTAGTCACTTGAGAGCCCCCCCTTGATAGTATGACAATCGATCCTATAACCCGGTTTCCCAAGTAACACCATGAGACTAGTAAAACAGAAAACCTATCAAGGGCAAGCCTTTGCCTTGCGCATAATACACTTGAGCTAGACGATGACGATCGTGACTTCCTCAAGTTGGACAACCTTTCTTGATTACGTTGGCTTGATGAAGACAAGTAGATTGCTCCCCCATACTCCACTATGGGTGGGCCACTCTTTAGCACATCTTCACAAGTCCATTGTCACCACAATGGATGGCAAGCTTCAAGCACGATCTCTTCGTGATGCTCCACTTGAACTTGCACACCGCGATCTTGATGACGATCACCACTTGATGTCATCCTCCATGGTTTGTATGAGATCTTTATCTTGATGCAAGCCCATGAAAACATACCTAACCCCACATATAGCTCTCACGTAGACCATGGGTTAGTACACAAAGCATAATGGACAATGCTTTGTGTGTTGATCACTTGATTCACACTTTGACTTAGTCTTGATCAACCTTGTATCATGTCTTCTACATGACCAATCTTTGGATAATTCCTTGAATCGCACCTTGGTCGTCTCATCAACTCCTTGAAACCAACACATGGACTTCAAGAAATGCCTATGGACAAATCCTTCAAATATAACTCAAGGCAACCATTAGTCCATAGAGAATGTCATCAATTACCAAAACCACACATGGGGGCACCAAGCTCTTTCACTTGGGTTGCATCCTCTTGAGCCATTCCCAGCGAACCCATGCATTCCCAGTGAGCTGGAATTTTGACCTTATTGTTCCGCACAAGTTTTTTACAAAGTGGTCGGTGTATCATATGCTTTAGATTTTTTGCTAAGAATGAAAGAAGTAAAACACCGATCACTTTTTATGCCTTGTGTGGCTTAATCGAGTTGATTAAACTTAAGTAGATACATCATAGTCTATGCACCTGCTCCATGAACTAGGCGACAAGCAGCAACCACCGATCTACCTGCTACCCTCCATTGAGTCTGGGTTCTCTCTCCCTTGGCCTGTCACTTCGACGATGGTAGCTAGGGGTGGGAAACCTAGGGCTTCGATCCTGTGGTGGTAGGGTTAGGAATGAAATAATATACGTTCAATGGTGAAAAGATGATGATGTCAATGTAGGCATGGAATAAAGTATTTCCGCCTCGCCCTTGTTCCAATGCAGTTTCTTCGTATCCTCGGGAGGCTTGTGGAAGATGGTGTGATCTTAGATTTGGTTCTCTCGGTTTGGTATTTTTTTGCAGGTTTGTCTCAGTTGGGTTATACTGTGGAGTGGACAACTTGGTTATTTGTTTTGATTCTCCGTCTCTAGTTCCAACTGAAGAAGGTTGGCCAGGCTTGGCCTCGCCAAAGAGTGTGTAAGATTTGTATTCCCCAACCCCGTCTGCCAGAATTAGTGCACTCTACATGCCTTCTCCAGCATTTTCTTCTCTGAGGCGATGATTTGCTACATAGATTGCGGCCTCCAGTGTCTTCTGGTCTACATCGATGACTTTTCGGCCATTGCTTCTACAAGCTCCTTAGTTTAAACAAGTTTGCTCTGGTGAGACCACGGCTCAAAGGTGGCAATGAGCTTTGCTCACAACACGCCTTCAGTGGATGTAGGAGGAAGAAGTCTTCGACACCCTCAATGATTTTAATGTATATGTTCAGTTTTCTATAATGGTGTTTTTGAAGGGTTTATGGTACTTAATATATGGTCCTTTGCCCAAAAAAACAAACAACAAAAGTAGTTAGAAGGAGCTAATCATAAACAAGGTGACTACTCCTTGGCTTGTGCAGTTGAGTTATACCGGTTTCACAAAACTTTGTGGGACTGTCGTGTCCTTGTGAGTTTGTAATTTTTACCATGAGGAGTAGGTCCAGTTTACAAGTATGTTGTTGCCACACCATATTTTGCGAGTAAGCCTTTGAATTTATATTAAAATCTTTAACTAGTACAAGTTATCACAAAACAAGCCAGCTTCCTAGAGAGATAGACAAATTTAATCCCCAACACGAGCCACAAGCACGCTGTAGCAACAACTCCATCATCGGAGCCGGCATGACAATGTATCCTACGGTCGAGAAGTCTTCATGCTAAAGTCCAACTGTAGCAACGCCCCGGAGAAAAACCACCATCCTAAGCCTTGTGCAGATCAAAAACCCAGAGCCAACCACCTTCCAAATAACACTCCATTATCGAAAAAACCTCATGAATAACACTTCCACCACCTTCACAATGGCGTCAGAGAGAACACCATTGTGATGGAGAGAGAGCACGAACCACCAGAGAGCGATCTACTGCATTAGGAAAACATTCAAGGGGACAAAAGGAGGCTATAAACCCGTCTCCCATAAAAACGGTTGAGGGAACACACCCCAATCCCCAAGGCTCGACCTTCCCTCATCGAAGCCACTAAATGCCCACAACACCAATGCTGGAAAGAACAGAAAGAAGATGACCATTAACTTGGCAACACGAAAAACATGAAGCGCCTGTGCATAGTGGTAGAGGCGGGAGTTTTGATTTGGGTGTTAGTATTCTAACTCAATTGTATGATTAGTTCGGAGTAATGAGCTCTGCTTTTCTCAAATATTTCGCTCATGCCCATGCATACCAGAAGGACCAGGGGCGACGTAGACATTGCCTCGCAGATCCAATACCAACAACAGAGATAAGCACAACTTATGTGGGAAATCCAAAGAAAACCTATACATTATCGCCATTGCTACCGCCAGAGCCAAGGCCATTTTTTTTAACAAAGTCATGAGGTGTCGCCACATTAGCCGGTGAGGTGAAGGAACCATAGTGGCACGAAGTCCGAGGCGTTGCTCTCAGCTGTGGCGGCTACGTTTAATGAGCAACACTCTATATCATACTAACATACCCGATTTTTAATGGGGTCTACATTTCGATGTAGAGAAGGGCAAATCGAGCGGGTGCTTTACTGATTCTGAATTAAAATTCATGATGGGTGCGATTTCTAGCGCGTGGAGAAGATTAGTGGATTTAATCATTGGTTCCCGTGTGCATCTTCTCCATGCAATCACATAAATCATGTAAAATTCCATTTCTAAAAACAAAATGGCAAACAAGAGTATCTGCTCATACAGCTTTTTTTCATAGCTGCAATACTAGTTTTCGGTTATTGGGGGCGACAGGGTCTTGTGCAACACAGAAGGAGATAATAATTCGTGATGGAAAGCGACAAAAGCCCCCCATATGCAAATGCTCTAGCCAGTCAGGCCGCCACCAAACCGGCGCCAGCCAGCCACATAAACAAACCCACACACCCACACACCAGACGGGGGAAACTGAAAGCGAACGGAGGCCGAGCCGCTTCTCCGATTGATTTCATTTCATTTCATTCCATCATCACACAGCCAAAAGACCGCGACGCGAGCCCCCTCTCCTCGCTCCCGTCCCCCTCGCGATTTGATTCGCCTCCCCACCTCCCGTTCCGCTGCCCCATGCCGCCCGCCCGCCCCCTGCGCGCCGACTCCTCTTGACCCCGTCCCCGGCGACGACGACGCCGCCGCCATGGCCGTCGATTCCGACAGAGGTATTGCTCCACTGATCCCTTTGGTCTGGTTTGGTTTGGTATGATCGGGCCCTTTGGCGGTGATCCTTACTCGTGCTGTGTTGGGTGGGCGCAGGGGAGGGGGATTTGGAGATTGGGTTGGCGTCGCCGGGGTCGGAGGGAGGAGGGGTTTCGCCCGTCGCCCCAGGCCGCCGGGCGCTCGAGTCCTGCCTCTCCGGGAAGCGCCTCGACCAGTCGCCGTCGCCGTCGCGGGCCGTCAGGCGCCCCGCGCTAGTCATGTCCAGCTCCGGGAAGCGCCTGGACCAGTCGCCCGCGGCGTCGCCGTCGCCCTCGCGCCCGGTGCTGGTCATGTCCCACTCCAGCAAACGCCTCGACCAGCCGCCCGGCCGCCCCGTGCTGGCCATGTCCCGCTCCAGCAACCGCCTCGACCACTCGCCGGCGTCGTCCTCGTCCCCGACGCCGGCGAAGGGCCCGTCGCTCGTCATGTCCGGCTCCAGCAAGCGGCTGGAGCAGTCGCTCGCGTCCCCGTCCCCGTCGCCCAAGGCCGGCGCCGCGGCGCCGCCCGTGCTGGTGCTCTCCAACTCCGGCAAGCGGATGGACCAGGCGGGCCGGAAGAAGTACGTCAAGCAGGTCACGGGCCGGCACAACGACACGGAGCTCCACCTCGCCGCGCAGCGCGGGGACCTCGACGCCGTGCGCCAGATCATCGCCGAAATCGACGCGCAGATGACCGGCACCGGGGAGGAGTTCGACAGCGAGGTGGCGGAGATCCGCGCCGCCGTGCTCAACGAGCCCAACGAGGTCGGCGAGACCGCGCTGCTCATCGCAGCTGAGAAAGGGTTCATCGACGTAGTCGTCGAGCTGCTCAAGCACTCTGACAAGGAGAGCCTTGCGGGGAAGAACAAATCCGGATTCGATGCTCTGCACGTCGCTGCAAAGGAAGGCCACCGAGGTGAGCACTCACAAACACTTCAATACTAAACCACTTCTGATTGTTCATATCTTTCTTTACATGGGAACAGGGGAGCTTTGATTTGGACCTTGTTTGTGTCTAGACTAGAATCTCATAGTTTGCATGAAGAAAGGGTTTTATATGGATTCCTAAGTTAATTGATCGCCATGGTTTTATGGGTCTAGGCTAGGTTTTATGTGTTTTTAATCTACTCTTTGATCAATCTCTATGGATCCTGTTGTTATTAGTTTTGCAGTGCTGAAATTGACATGCTCTGTATGATAACTGCAGTGTGTCATTGCCTACACAAGCTAATGAGCAAGAATTAGTCCATCATTCATGCTGTTTCATCTTTACTCCATATTTCTGTGGTATTTATATAAAGAAAGATAGACATCTAACACTGCTTGTAGATATTGTGAAGGTACTCCTGGACCATGATCCATCCCTTGGGAAGACGTTTGGCCAATCAAATGTGACTCCTCTGATAACTGCGGCGATTAGAGGCCACCTCGAGGTAGTGAACCTTCTGCTGGAGCGAGTTTCTGGGTTGGTTGAACTATCAAAGGCGAATGGAAAGAATGCATTGCATTTCGCTGCCCGTCAGGGGCATGTTGAAATAGTTAAGTCTTTGCTAGTCAGCGAAGCTCAGCTTGCTCGGAAGACTGATAAGAAAGGACAGACCGCTTTGCATATGGCGGTTAAAGGAACAAGCGCTGCGGTTGTTAGAGCACTTGTGAATGCTGATCCGGCCATAGTTATGTTACCTGACAAAAATGGCAACTTAGCTTTGCATGTTGCCACCAGGAAGAAAAGATCAGAGGTATTCTTCTGCCATGTTAAATCTTGTGTGCAAACGCAATAATTTTCTTCTTGTGTCTCACAAACTGGTCTCTGTTGCAGATTGTGAATGAGCTTCTGCTTCTTCCGGACATGAACGTGAATGCGCTGACTAGGGATCGCAAGACTGCATTCGACATAGCAGAGGGTCTTCCGCTATCAGAGGAGTCTGCGGATATAAAGGATTGTTTATCCCGCGCTGGTGCAGTGAGAGCAAATGATCTGAATCAGCCACGGGATGAGCTGAGAAAAACAGTGACTGAGATCAAGAAGGACGTACACACTCAACTTGAGCAAGCCAGAAAAACCAACAAAAATGTACATGGCATAGCAAAGGAGCTGAGGAAGCTCCACAGGGAAGGCATCAACAATGCAACAAACTCTGTCACAGTTGTGGCTGTGCTCTTCGCCACAGTTGCATTTGCTGCGATATTCACGGTGCCAGGCGGCAACGACGACCATGGTGTAGCAATAGTTGTGCATGCGGTGTCCTTCAAGGTCTTCTTCATCTTCAACGCCATCGCCTTGTTCACGTCATTAGCAGTAGTGGTGGTTCAGATAACACTTGTTAGGGGCGAGACGAAAGCAGAGAGGCGAGTTGTGGAGGTGATCAACAAGTTGATGTGGCTGGCTTCTGTATGCACCACGGTGGCATTCATATCCTCCTCTTACATAGTGGTGGGTCGGCACTTCAAGTGGGCGGCGCTGCTGGTGACCCTCATCGGCGGGGTGATCATGGCCGGTGTGCTTGGCACGATGACATACTATGTGGTGAAGTCCAAGCGCACGCGGTCGATTAGGAAGAAGGTGAAGTCAACAAGGCGGAGCGGCTCAAACTCATGGAACCACAACTCGGAGTCAGATTCCGAGATAGACCGGATATACGCCATATGAGGGTGATCTCCGGCCTATGAATCCTATGTCTTTTTGGCGGCGCCACACGACACGGATTGACGGATGTACAAAGAAAGGGATGGCACGCAGTATAAACAGCTTTGACCCTCCAGGTGCTGTGGGTATGGGGTTTTACCGTATACATTCCAATAAGCTGGTGTTCCTGGATGGGCAGGAGCCAGGAGGCGACGGTCGTGTTGTATACATCTTCTACAGATAGATTGTCATCATCAGAATATGCATGCAGCCTGTGCTGTGCTCCCTATGCATGGCTGGCTGGCTGGCCTTCATAAAATTTCTCTCAGCCTTTTTCTGTACCTTTTGTTAATATGCTGTTGTAGCAGAATGGTATGTGTACTTAGCACTCTGTACCTTGTATTTCATCTGATAGCTGAGAAGGTTCTAGAAGCTTCTAGTTAAGTCTGGCGAGTGCCTCCTTGCTGCTCTCTTTTTCACGGCACGTGAGAAGTGCCAAGATTTTCCATGATTTCTTCCACAGGACAGGACAAACCTGGAGTGGTAGTGATAACAGTGTAACACGAACAAGTCGCCTGCAATAGAGACGGGGCGACCAAGACGTGGGGTAGGAAAGCTTGACCTGGCGAGTCGTGCGTGAGAGTGAAACCGCATGCTTGGGGTTGGGGGCCGGTGGGTGGAGGAGAAACGTCACGCATGCAATATTAGGTGGTTTTCCTGCGAGCAGATAACCGTGGCTCCTCAGCTCATTTGACTTGTGATCTGGGGTCGCAGTCGTCTGCTCAGGTCACCCCCTGCCACCACATGATTAACTTTGATCAGCTCGGCAAGTTGAAGGGTCACTTGAGTTGCTGCATTGAAAGTTGAAACTCCTTCAGTGGCTGCCACACGCCGTACGTTTCAGAAAGGCTCGGAGGAAGAAAGCCCGCAGGGACCAAAGCAGCGACAAAAGCATCGAAGGATTTTGGAGGCTAAAGAGATGAGGCCTTTGCTTTACACTTGTTGTGGTCTGGTCTTTCTTTTCCTTACTTCGTGCTTAAGTTCAAGGGGGCGGATGGGAGCTCAAGGAGGAGGAGGAGGAGGCTGGTACGGTGGTGCGCCACCACCAATCCAGCCTTCACTTTGTTCGGGGCTTTACGCATATACGGATCTTGCAAAGATCACATATAAAAGGGTATAGGCCGCGTCTTGGTGAGTGTATAAAACCCGCGCTCTTTTCTTTTAGTTCATGGAAAAGTAGTTCTCCCGGCCTCCACATTTGGAGACGCCCTTACAAAGTTTAGCTCTGCTAAATTTTACAACGAAAGAAAACTTCAGCTTCTTGTGGCCTTCTACAAATATATGGCACGCCAATTTGACGTGTTATCGGGATAGAAATGAAGCAATAACACTAATGTTTGCTATTATGAATCATTGTAATTGTATTTTTGCATGAATGTTTATATTATTTTGTGCAACTCATAAATGAAACGAGTTTTTCATGAAAAATCCACAGATTCAAAGTGTAGCACTATGGTCCCAACGGCCAAGATTACTATGTGTGCAAAAACGCACTTCCTCGTTCAGTGGCGGAGCTTCAACACGATTTAAGAGGGGTATAATGAGTCTTAAATAGAGTTGAGGGGTTAATCAAGTGTATTATGTTATATTTAGTCCGATAATGTTAAACATTATGTGCTTATGTAAACAAATAAATGTAGTTTAACGGTGGGGGAGGGGGGATGGCACCTTTGGCCCTCACTAAGCTCTCCCACTTGGCCGTCAGGCACAGTCAAATTTGCAACAAAAGTTACTGTTCTAACAAGTAATAAAGAGGCAACAAACATTCCTATCATGGCCTTTTTATATTGTTGTCAATTTGATCTACTTGCTCAATCTCATTCTCTTCGAAGTAGTCCCGAGAAACACCACGTTCGGCACTGGCCACATTTGACGAGGGCACGACCTCAAAAGTGCCGATGATTTGACCCGATCTTTTACAATGCAATAACTTCCGATATCCATCGATAGAAAATACTCCCAATCACGCGAGAAGTATGTGTAACCCGAAGCTAGGGTAACAACGACCAGCAGACAATTCCTCGACACGAGAAACCTCCCGTCGAAGTAGATGTAACCAACACGCAACCCATGGAACACGACGGACCTTGAGCCAAGTGCAACTTTCACGCAGGAAATTTACACAAAGTAAATAGCAACGAACTCAAAGAAGTTCTTAAAGTACTTGGAAGGTTTAACAGTGGATACACATGTTGTCTAAACTATAGAAACATATAAGGAAAACGTTTCCAACCGGCGCATCGGCCGAAGCTTCGGCCGGTCGCACGGGGCGCGTTCAATCAACTGGGATCCAACGAACCTTTTTCTACTCGGGGTACAACTGGACTAGGCCATGTGGCCCACTCTCCACCAAACGTTCCTTATCCTTTTCTTCTTCCTTTTTCTTCCTCCGGCTGCATCTACACTTCACCGTTGCTTCTTTTTCCTCCCGTAGCAACCCCTCGCCAACTGCTGGTTTTCTGCATGGGAGGCGTCGATGCTGAATGGCAGCCACCTCACGGCCAAGCCTCCGCTCCCCCTCGTTGCTGCCCGCGCACACACCGCTGCGAGGTTAACGCTCATGACGATGCACCATCGCCATGGATGTGTTGGGGAACGTAGCAGAAATTCAAAATTTTCCTACGTGTCACCAAGATCCATCTATGGAGAAACCAGCAACAAGGGGAAGGAGAGTGCATCTACATACCCTTGTAGATCGCTAAGCGGAAGCGTTCAAGTGAACGGGGTTGATGGAGTCGTACTCGCCGTGATCCAAATCACCGATGACCAAGTGCCGAACGGACGGCACCTCCGCGTTCAACACACGTACAGCCCGGTGACGTCTCCCATGCCTTGATCCAGCAAGGAGAGAGGGAGAGGTTGAGGAAGACTCCATCCAGCAGCAGCACAACGGCGTGGTGGTGGTGGAGGAGCGTGGCAATCTTGCAGGGCTTCGCCAAGCACCGCGGGAGAGGAGGAAGGAGAGATGCAGGGCTGCGCCATAGAGAGGTCCAAAACTCATATGTTGGCTGCCCCAAACCCTCAAGTATATATAGGGGGAGAGGGGAGGCTGCGCCCCCACCTAGGGTTCCACCCTAGGTGCGGCGGCCAACCCCAAAACCCATCTAGGGTGCGGCCAAGGGGGGGAAGAGGGGAGACTTGCCCCCCAAGTTAGGTGGGTGCGCCCCCTTCCCCAAACCCTAGGCGCCTGGGGCCCTTGTGGGGGGGCGCACCAGCCCACCTGGGGCTGCTCCCCTCCCACATGTGGCCCATGCAGCCCTCCAGGGCCGGTGGTCCCACTTGGTGGACCCCCGGGACCCTCCTGGTGGTCCCGGTACGTTACCGATAAAACCCGAAACTCTTTCGGTGACCAAAACAGGACTTCCCGTATATAAATCTTTACCTCCGGACCATTCCGGAACTCCTCGTGACGTCCGGGATCTCATCCGGCACTCCGAACAACATTAGTAACCACATACGAACTTCCTTAATAACCCTAGCGTCATCGAACCTTAAGTGTGTAGACCCTACAGGTTCGGGAGACATGCAGACATGACCGACACGTTCTCCGGTCAATAACCAACAGCGGGATCTGGATACCCATGTTGGCTCCCACATGTTCCACGATGATCTCATCGGATGAACCACGATGTCAAGGACTTAATCAATCCCGTATACAGTTCCCTTTGTCTATCGGTACGATACTTGCCCGAGATTCAATCGTCGGTATCCCGATACCTTGTTCAATCTCGTTACCGGCAAGTCTCTTTTACTCGTTCCGCAACACATCATCCCGTGATCAACTCCTTGATCACATTGTGCACATTATGATGATGTCCTACCGAGTGGGCCCAGAGATACCTCTCCGTCACACGGAGTGACAAATCCCAGTCTCGATTCGTGCCAACCCAACAGACACTTTCGGAGATACCTGTAGTGTACCTTTATAGCCACCCAGTTACGTTGTGAAATTTGGCACACCCAAAGCACTCCTACGCTATCCGGGAGTTGCACAATCTCATGGTCTAAGGAAACGATACTTGACATTAGAAAAGCTTTAGCATACGAACTACATGATCTTGTGCTAGGCTTAGGATTGGGTCTTGTCCATCACATCATTCTCCTAATGATGTGATCCCGTTATCAACGACATCCAATGTCCATGGTCAGGAAACTGTAACTATCCATTGATCAACGAGCTAGTCAACTAGAGGCTTACTAGGGACATGGTGTTGTCTATGTATCCACACATGTATCTGAGTTTCCTATCAATACAATTCTAGCATGGATAATAAACGATTATCATGAACAAGGAAATATAATAATAATCAATTTATTATTGCCTCTAGGGCATATTTCCAACAGTCTCCCACTTGCACTAGAGTCAATAATCCAGTTCACATCGATATGTGATTAACACTCAAAGTCACATCCCTATGTGACTAACACCCAAGAGTTCAGGGTTTGATCATGTTATGCTTTTGAGAGAGGTTATAGTCAACGGGTCTGAAACATTCAGATCCGTATGTACTTCGCAAATTTCTAAGTCATCTTGTAGATGCAACTACTACGCTACCTTTGGAGCTATTCCAAATAACTGTTCTACTATATGAATCCAGTTTACTACTCAGAATAATCTGGATTAGTGTCAAAGTTTGCATCAGCGTAACCCTTTACGACGAACTCTTTTACCACCTCCATAATCGAGAAAATTCCTTAGTCCACTAGTTACTAAGGATAACTTTGACCGCTGTCTTGTGATCCATTTCTAGATCACACTTGTACCCCTTGACTGACTCATGGTTTGGCACACTTCAGGTGCGGTACACAACATAGCATACTTTAGAGCCTACGACTAAAGCATAGGGGACGACCTTCGTCCTTTCTCTCTATTCTGCCGTGGTCATGTCTTGAGTCTTGCTCAATACTAACACCTTGTAACACAGCCGAGAACTCCTTCTTTGCTGATCTATTTTGAACTCCTTCAAAATCTTGTCATGGTATGTGTTTGTTTGAAAGTACTATTAAGCGATTTTGATCTATCCTTATAGATCTTGATGCTCAATGTTCAAGTAGCTTAATCCAGGTTTTCATTGAAAAACACTTTTCAAACAACCCTATATGCCTTCCAGAAATTCTACATCATTTCCGATAAACAATATGTCAACAACATATACTCATCAGAAATTCTATAGTGCTCCCACTCACTTCTTTGGAAATACAAGTTTCTCATAAACTTTGTATAAACCCAAATCTTTGATCATCTCATCAAAGCGCACATTCCAACTCCGAGATGCTTACTCCAGTCCTTAGAAGGATTGCTGGAGCTTTGCATACTTGTTAGCATCTTTCAGGATTGACAAAAATCTTTTGGTTGTATCACATACAACCTTTCCTCAAGAAAATCGTCGAGGAAACAATGTTTTGACATCCTATCTGCACGATTTCATAAATAATGCAGTAATTGCTAACATAATTCCAACAGACTCTTAGCATCACTACGAGTGAGAAAGTCTCATCGCAGTCAACTCCTTGAACTTGTTGGAAAACATCTTAATGACAAGTCGAGCTTTCTTAATGGTGATACTTACCATCATTGTCCGTCTTCCTTTTAAAATCCATCTGTACTCAACAGCCTCACGACCATCAAGTAGTTCTTCCAAAGTCTACACTTTGTTTTCATATATGGATTCTCTCTCGGATTTTATGGCCTCGAGCCATTCTTGGAATCCGGGCCCACCATCGCTTCTCCATAGCTCGTAGATTCATTGCTGTCTAGCAACATGACTTCCAAGACAGGATTACGTGCCACTTTGAAACAGCATGCATCCTTGTCGTCCCACGAGGTTTGGTAGTGACTTGATCCGAAGTTTCATGATCACTATCATAAGCTTCTACTTCAATTGATGTAGGTGCCACAGGAACAACTTCCTGTGCCCTGCTACACACTAGTTGAAGTGACGGTTCAACAACCTCATCAAGTCTCCACCATCCTCCCACTCAATTCTTCCGAGAGAAACTTTTCCTCGAGAAAGGACCCGATTTGAGAAACAATCCCTATTGCTTTTGGATCTGAGACAGGAGGTATACCCAACTGTTTTGGGTGTCCTATGAAGATGCATTTATCCGCTTTGGGTTCGAGCTTATCAGCCTGAAATTTTTTTTTCACATAAGCGTCGCAGCCCCAAACTTATAAGAAATGACAGTTTAGGTTTCTCTAAACCATAGTTCATACGGTGTCATCTTATCGGAATTACGTGGTGCCCTATTTAAAGTGAGTGCAGTTGTCTCTAATGCCTAACCCATGAACGATAGTGGTAATTCGATAAGAGACATCATGGTATGCATCATATCCAATAGGGTGCAGTTATGATGTTCGGACACACCATCACACTATGGTGTTCCAGGCGGTACTAGTCGTGAAACAATTTCCACAATGTCTCAATTGTGTACCAAACTCGCAACTCAGATATTCATCTCTATGATCATATCATAGATATTTTATCCTCTTGTCACGACGATATTCAACTTCATTCTGAAATTACTTGAACCATTCAATAATTCAGACTTATGTTTCATCAAGTAAATATGCTCAGTATCTACTCAAATCATCTGTGAAGTTAGAGCATAACGATATCCACTGCGTGCCTCAGCACTCATTGGACTGCACACATCAAAATGTGTTACTTCCAACAAGTTGCTTTCTTGTTCCATTTTACTGAAGGCGAAGCTTTCAGTCATCTTGCCCATGTGGTATGATTTGCATGTCTCAAGCGATTCAAAATCAAGTGAGTCCAAACGGTCCATCTACATGGAGTTTCTTCATGCGTATATACCAATAGACATGGTTCACATGTCTCAATCCTTTTAAAAAATGAGTGAGTCCAAAGATCCATCAACATGGAGCTTCTTCATGCGTTTTATACCAATATGACTTACATGGCAGTGCTACAAGTAGGTGGTACTATCATTACTATCTTATATCTTTTGGCATGAACATGTGTATCACTATGATCGAGATTCAATAAACCATTCATTTTAGGTGCAAGACCATTGAAGGTATTATTCAAATAAATAGAGTAACCATTATTCTACTTAAATGAATAACCGTATTGCGATAGAAATAATCCAATCATGTCTATGCTCAACGCAAACACCAAATAACAATTATTTAGGTTTAACACCAATCTCGATGGTAGAGGGAGCGTGCGATGCTTGATCACATCAACCTTGGAAACACTTCCAACACATCTCGCCAGCTCACCTTTAGCTAGTCTTCGTTTATTCCGTAGCTTTTATTTCGAGTTACTAACACTTAGCAACCGAACAGGTATCTAATACCCTGATGCTACTAGGAGTACTAGTAAAGTACACATTCACATAATGTATATCCAATATACTTCTATCGACAGCCTTCTCATCTACCAAGTATCTAAGGTAATTCTGCTCCAGTGGTTGTTCCCCTTATTACAGAAGCACTCAGTCTCGGGTTTGGGTTCAACCTTGGGTTTCTCCACTAGAGCAGCAGCTGATTTGCCGTTTCATGAAGTATCCCTTCTTGCCCTTGCCCTTCTTGAAACTAGTGGTTTCACTAACCATCAACAATTGATGCTCCTTCTTGATTTCTACTTTCGCGGTGTCAAACATCGCGAATATTTCAAGGATCATCATATCTATCCCTGATATGTTATAGTTCATCACGAAGCTCTAGTAGCTTGGTGGCAATAACTTTGGAAAAACATCACTATCTTATCTGGAAGATTAACTCCCACTCGATTCAAGTGATTGTTGTACTCAGACATTCTGAGCACAAGCTCAACGATTGAGCTTTTCTCCCTTAGTTTGCAGGCTAAGAAAATCGTCGGAGGTCTTATACCTCTTGACGTGGGCACGAGCCTGAAATCCCAATTTCAGCCCTCGAAACATCTCATACGTTCCGCGACATTTCAAAAATGTCTTCGGTGCCTCAATTCTAAACCATTTAACATTACCGAACTATCATGTAGTCATCAAATCGTGTATGTCAGATGTTTGCAACATCCACAGACCACGTTCGAGGTCCAGCACACCGAGCGTTGCATTAAGGACATAAGCCTTCTATTGTCCGCATAATTGCTACTATCAACTTTCAACTATATTTTCTCTAGGAACATATCTAAAACATTAGAACTAAAGCGCGAGCTTACGACATAATTTGCAAAGATCTTTTGACTATGTTCAGGATAATTAAGTTCATCTTATGAACTCCCACTCAGATAGACATCCCTCTCGTCATCTAAGTGATTACATGATCCGAGTCAACTAGGCCGTGTCCGATCGTCACGTGAGACGGACTAGTCATCATCGGTGAACATCTTCATGTTGATCGTATCTACCATACGACTCATGCTCGACCTTTTGGTCTCTTGTGTCCCGAGGCCATGTGTGTACATGCTAGGCTCGTCAAGTTAACCTAAGTGTTTCGCATGTGTTCCGAGGCCATGTCTGTACATGCTAGGCTCGTCAACACTCGTTGTATTCGAACGTAAGAATCTATCACACCCGATCATCACGTGGTGCTTCGAAACGATGAACTTTCGCAACGGTGCACAGTTAGGGGGAACACTTCCTTGAAATTTTAATGAGGGATCATCTTATTTACTACCGTCGTTCTAAGCAAATAAGATGTATTAACATGATAAACATCACATGCAATCAAATAGTGACATGATATGGCCATCATCACTTTGCTCCTTTTGATCTCCATCTTCGGGGCTCCATGATCATCGTCGTCACCGGCATGACACCATGATCTCCATCATCATGATCTCCATCATCGTGTCTTCATGAAGTTGTCTCGCCAACTATTACTTCTACTACTACAGCTAACGGTTAGCAATAAAGTAAAGTAATTACATGACGTTTACGTTTGACACGCAAGTCATAAATAAATTAAAGACAACTCCTATGGCTCTTGCCGGTTGTCATACTCATCGACATGCAAGTCGTGATTCCTATTACAAGAACATGATCAATCTCATACATCACATATATCATTCATCACATCCTTTTGGCCATATCACATCACATGGCATACCCTGCAAAAACAAGTTAGACGTCCTCTAATTGTTGTTTGCATGTTTTACGTGGCTGCTATGGGTTTCTAGCAAGAACGTTTCTTACCTACGCAAAACCACAACGTGATATGTCAATTGCTATTTACCCTTCATAAGGACCCTTTTCATCGAATCCGATCCGACTAAAGTGGGAGAGACTGGCACCCGCTAGCCACCTTATGCAACTAGTGCATGTCAGTCGGTGGAACCTGTCTCACGTAAGTGTACGTGTAAGGTCGGTCCGGGCCGCTTCATCCCACAATGCCGCCGAATCAAGATTGACTAGTAACGGTAAGCATATTGAACAAAATCAACGCCCACAACTACTTTGTGTTCTACTCGTGCATGGAATCTACGCAATAGACCTAGCTCATGATGCCACTGTTGGGGAACGTAGCAGAAATTCAAAATTTTCCTACGTGTCACCAAGATCCATCTATGGAGAAACCAACAACGAGGGGAAGGAGAGTGCATCTACATACCCTTGTAGATCGCTAAGCGGAAGCGTTCAAGTGAACGGGGTTGATGGAGTCGTACTCGCCGTGATCCAAATCACCGATGACCAAGTGCCGAACGGACGGCACCTCCGCGTTCAACACACGTACAGCCCGGTGACGTCTCCCATGCCTTGATCCAGCAAGGAGAGAGGGAGAGGTTGAGGAAGACTCCATCCAGCAGCAGCACAACGGCGTGGTGGTGGTGGAGGAGCGTGGCAATCCTGCAGGGCTTCGCCAAGCACCGCGGGAGAGGAGGAAGGAGAGATGCAGGGCTGCGCCATAGAAAGGTCCAAAACTCATATGTTGGCTGCCCCAAACCCTCAAGTATATATAGGGGGAGAGGGGAGGCTGCGCCCCCACCTAGGGTTCCACCCTAGGGGCGGCGGCCAGCCCCAAAACCCATCTAGGGTGCGGCCAAGGGGGGGAAGAGGGGAGACTTGCCCCCCAAGTTAGGTGGGTGCGCCCCCTTCCCCAAACCCTAGGCGCCTTGGGCCCTTGTGGGGGGCGCACCAGCCCACCTGGGGCTGGTCCCCTCCCACATGTGGCCCATGCAGCCCTCCGGGGCTGGTGGTCCCACTTGGTGGACCCCCGGGACCCTCCTGGTGGTCCCGGTACGTTACCGATAAAACCCGAAACTCTTTCGGTGACCAAAGCAGGACTTCCCATATATAAATCTTTACCTCTGGACCATTCCGGAACTCCTCGTGACGTCCGGGATCTCATCCGGGACTCCGAACAACATTCGGTAACCACATATGAACTTCCTTAATAACCCTAGCGTCATCGAACCTTAAGTGTGTAGACCCTACGGGTTCGGGAGACATGCAGACATGAACGAGACGTTCTCCGGTCAATAACCAACAGCGGGATCTGGATACCCATGTTGGCTCCCACATGTTCCACGATGATCTCATCGGATGAACCACGATGTCAAGGACTTAATCAATCCCGTATACAATTCCCTTTGTCTATCTGTACGATACTTGCCCGAGATTCGATCGTCGGTATCCCGATACCTTGTTCAATCTTGTTACCGGCAAGTCTCTTTTACTCGTTCCGCAACACATCATCCCGTGATCAACTCCTTGATCACATTGTGCACATTATGATGATGTCCTACCGAGTGGGCCCAGAGATACCTCTCCGTCACACGGAGTGACAAATCCCAGTCTCGATTCATGCCAACCCAACAGACACTTTCGGAGATACCTGTAGTGTACCTTTATAGCCACCCAGTTATGTTGTGACGTTTGGCACACCCAAAGCACTCCTACGGTATCCGGGAGTTGCACAATCTCATGGTCTAAGGAAACGATACTTGACATTAGAAAAGCTTTAGCATACGAACTACATAATCTTGTGCTAGGCTTAGGATTGGGTCTTGTCCATCACATCATTCTTCTAATGATGTGATCCCGTTATCAACGACATCCAATGGCCATGGTCAGGAAACTGTAACCATCTATTGATCAACGAGCTAGTCAACTAGAGGCTTACTAGGGACATGGTGTTGTCTATGTATCCACACATGTATCTGAGTTTTCTATCAATACAATTCTAGCATGGATAATAAACGATTATCATGAACAAGGAAATATAATAGTAATCAATTTATTATTGCCTCTAGGGCATATTTCCAACAGGATGTGCTCACACAGCTTTGCTTTTTCTTTTTACGGAGTGCTGCAACCGGTCGTGGGAGATGCTAGATCCGCCGTGAGGGATGCTACAACCCATAAAGTTTTTTGCTAGAACCAGCTACTGTATTTGTCGCTGATTTTTTTTCCTGGAACCAGTGTTTTGTTTTGCTACCACCGGCGGCTTCATTTGCTACCACCGGCGACATGGTTTGCATCACCATACGCAGCGGCCGGCCGACATCAATTTTTTTCTTGCTACAACCGCGTCATTTTTTTGCTGCAACCGGCAACCACAGAAGCTACAATCGGTTAACATTTTTGCTACAATGATGATGACGGGCGGCGCTGGCGAGCTTTTAATTTGCTGGAACCGTTACCCATTTTTGCTACAATCGGTCGTTCTTTTTGCTGCTACCGACACCCCGACGGAGAGTATGATTCCTTTGCGAGCTCGTCGTCGGTGGTGCTGCGACCTGCAACCGCCACATGCCGCAGCTGTGTTCGCCGTCACCGGAGCTGCGACCATCGTCACGGGGAGCTGCAACTATGGGGACACGCTGTTGCATGCACGGAGCCGACGAGAAACACATGAGACGACGGCCGCAAGGGGCGGCGACCAGCGGTGAGGGCGGCCACCGGCGGCGTGGGCGGCGACCAACGAGATGCGTCGGGCGGTGCTTCTAGGCCAGGCGCGTCGCTCGTCCACATGGGGGCGCGATAGGGGGAAGAAGGAAGGAGATCATGCGGTTCTAAATTGCTGAATCACACGGTGCGGGTGCGACCGGCCCAAATTCGGGCCGGCACGCCGGCGCCTAGCACCCGCCAACATATAACCTCCATACACGGCCGAAGCCGGCCTGTTATATAGGCGCGGTGCACATCTTGAAAACTTGATCTTCAAGCCTTCTGTATGTAACGGATTAGAAAACAAATCTTAATTAGACTCTCATATAAATGCAGCTAATCATAGCTTAACAAATTAACGACCCGGTCACGCTGATCACGTAGATAGTAAACTTAGGACTCAACCTACTAGCCCGTAACTATAGTACTAGAAAAAAATTTGCATGCATGCAATTTTTGGACGACGCAACATTAAGTGAGAACTGTTAGAGTTGTGTCGAATATTGTGTACAAGGTAGGTTACAGTTGGACTAGGAGTTGTATTGAGTTTACATAGGGTGTGGAGTTGTGTCCTAATAGGACACTTGTATCCTAGTCCTCTCATATATAGCGGGGGTAGACACACGATGTAACCTATGCCAACATAATAGCACATGCACGCAAGGGGGAGCCGGCGGGGTGTGCCGGCGCCCGGGGTGCGGTATTGTGACGGTGTCACGGGGAGGAGCGCCTGTAGTCAAGTCCCGGGATGTAGCCATGATGGCGAACCTCGTTAACAAATCTCGGTGTCGTGCTTGTGTGATTGCTTGGTTCTCGAATGATCAACAGAGTGCCTCGGATTTATTTTAACAAGTGGTATCATGAGCAAGGTTTGAAGAGGCAATGAAAGTTGATCTAGAGGAGATGGATGGTATCGTTGGAGATCTGCAGGATTGATTGCAGTCGGAGCAGAAGAAAAGCGACGAGACGTCGTTGATGTGTTCTGCGACGAGCGATCTAAGAAGCAGGATGTGGTCGACGGTTGTGACCTTCTCGGAAAGCCAGTCAGAGGGAGGCGTGTTGCTTGGCCGCAGCAGGTGAGACGTGCGGCGATCGTGGATCGATCGGGCGAGCGTCCGAGGCGGCGGCTGGAAGGCGAGTACGTCAAAGCAGCGGCGGAGTGTTCTGCCTCGATGATGTCGGATCGATTCGATCCGGCCTGAACGCGTGAGGGCGTGCGACCTACGTGGCTATAGGCCGGCTAGTCCAGGCACACGAGGTGCGTGCGTGTGTGTCGGCGTGTGCAAGGCTTGTGTGTGCTGGAGGCTTGCGGGAGGCCCAGTTATTCGCAGGCAGCCCAAGCGAACTAGGGTGTGCGCGGACGTACATGAGGCAAGACTCAGCAAGCCAGATGCCAAGACCTGACTATGAGATTTGTTGTGAAAAAAAGAAGCTACTCATAACATACTAGGCTGCCGATTGGAAAAGCTAGTGGACCAAGAACCTACAGGAGCATAATATGCACGTGGTGGAGTTTGGAAATTTTCCTTTGATCTCTATGTTGAAGTGCACGGGAAGGCTTATGAGGTAGGTTGGCTTCGTTTCTTCAAACACATTGAGTACGTGGATGGTAGCCTCATGGTCTGTGGTGTGCGTGGCAAGGATAACGACATGTGTATAAGGCTCATGGAGTTTAGAGCATGTCGTGCAGTCGAACGAGTTCGGCTGGGTCGGACTAGGTAGTCTGATGGGATCGACGCAAGTCGGTTGGTACAGAAGACGGTGCGGAATCGGCGACGTCGACATAGGAGCGTGAGGCTGATGGTGACCGACTTCTGGGGCGTGGAAACACGTGGCGCAGGCCTGGAGGGCTTGTGTGGCTTCAACAAGACTATGGCGCGGGATTGATTCAAGGTGGTGTATACACGGAGCTTGAAGTCGATGAGGCGCAGGGGTGGACTTGTCATCTACCATGGAGTCATGTTGAAGGTGGAGCTGGAGTCGGGAAGACTTCACTCAGTGCTGATTGAGGGGCTATGGCGTAAGTCGACAGAGAGTCGAAGCCTATTCAGCAGGAAAAAGCGAGGGACACGTAGTTAAGACTGGAGCCCAGTGGTCTGATGGAAGCGTGAAACTCGTCATCGGTCGGTGATGATCGGTGTTACTCTGCAGTGGGGGTTGAGTGGTGTAGGTTTGCGACCTTTGAGACTCGACCGAGATAGCGGAGGCTCGACGCAGTAATAGCGGCGAGGCATGCGGTATGCATGGGACATGGAGACGGGCCAGGGCTCTGGTGGTCATACATGTGATGAGACAACTGCGAATTTGACTCGGGGTGACTACAAGCAACGGTGAAATTCCTTCAAGTTTCAGACAGGCGGTCAAGAAAGGAGCGGTGATGTTGAGTTCAGGTAACTCTTATGTGTGACACCCAATATGTGAGTTGTTCACTTTCACGCAGGTTAGTGATCAGTGTGTCATGGTGTTGGACTGATACTCTGGAAGTTGGGAGCGCAAACTAGAGTAATGTGGAACTTAACTTTGCTCGAGTGTTGACTGTGGTCAAGAAAAGAAGGGACTACAAGTTGCAGGTGGGGTCATATGGAGTCTTTGGAGTAGCAGCGGTACTCATGGGAGAAGCTCAAGTCCAATGTACATGGAAGTTTGACGCATTGATGAATTCAAGGTGGTGGAGAATATTCGCCAAGGTGAAGTTTGTTAGAGTTGTGTCGAATATTGTGTACAAGGTAGGTTACAGTTGGACTAGGAGTTGTATTTTGTTTACATAGGGTGTGGAGTTGTGTCCTAATAGGACACTTGTATCCTAGGCCTCTCATATATAGCGGGGGTAGACACACGATGTAACCTATGCCAACATAATAGCACAGGCACGCAAGGGGGAGCCGGCGGCGTGTGCCGGCGCCCGGGTGGCCGGGGTGCGGTATTGTGATGGTGTCACGGGGAGGAGCGCCCATAGTCAAGCCCCGAGATGTAGCCATGATGGTGAATCTCGTTAACAAATCTCGGTGTCGTGCTTGTGTGATTGCTTGATCCTTGGTAGATCGACGGTGGCCTCGAATTATTCTAACAAGAACGTCACGTAGCAGCAGATTAAATTCTAAGTTTGTTTTTTCTTTCTTTCCAACCAACTGAAACAAGGCTTTTCCCAGTCAAAACTGAAACAAGGCTTTTCTTGGTGGAGTCCTAAAATTTGGCATGACTTTTTTTTTTGAGAATTTTATCATTCATATCACGAATCAGTATAAAGTAGTCGACCCTTACAATCACACTGAAACGCAAACACAAAGGACCATGAACACCTAAAGTACCCTAAGACAATCATAACGCAAGAAAATCTCCGGAGCCCTGTGTCATCATCCCTGAATCTTGAGAGAAGACCCTGCAGCAGAAGAATCTGCAACCAGTCACAAGCAGGTCATCATCTTCGACCTCGGTACAACTGCCGCCACGCTGCTTCCTCCTTTCTTGACACCAGGGCTGAGAGGGCATGGACATCAATCCAACATACCTGCAACAGTCGTCGCCATCTATGGCTTTGAGTACCGCGAAAAGTGTCACTTCCGGAAGGAAGAGAACTCGAGTGATCCGACCGGTCCAGCACCATGGCCGGGCCATCCGCCCGGGCAAAGCAAGATCTCCCACCAGCATCAGCGCAGAGGAAGGAGAAAAACAACAGCAGCAAATCATACCAACAAGGAAGAAGAAAGGTCTTCGTCTCCCTGCATCCATCGCCCATCTGAGGACCCAAACGGCCAGTGCCGATGGACCTCCAGCCACCATAGCCCGCGACCTCGACGAGATCCGGGGATCCCCAACCCCGCTAGCTCCTAGACGAAAGCAAAAGCCTCGCCTGACCGAGTACGGAGCCCGAAGAAACTTATTCCGACGCGACACCACCACAACGGCCTCGACAGCGTCTCCCTCAACCCTAACCCTATGACACACCCACCTAGCGAACAGACCCGAGGTTCCCCCTCCCTCCCGCCGCCGGAGCGACCGACAGAGAGAGAGGGAACCGGCGGCGTCACCGGCGGCGCCCAGGAACCCTCGTCGCCTCTAGATCGCCTCGTGCGATCCTATTCTTTCGGTGCTGTTGTGTGGCCCTCAATTTGGCATGGCTTCTTCCAGCGGTGGAGTAATATGGAGCAACATTAAACCAATTAAAACTTGTTACGTCAAATTGTCATGACCAAGTTCATTCCCTTATCCTCCATAGCACATGGAACATATCCTAAAATACCGGTTGTCTTTCTCCTTTGTCGTGCCGCTAGAAACTCCTTCCGGTCCGGTGTAGTGGGAGCAATGTTCGAACATGATACAAGAACTTTGGTACTGATTGTCACATCAGCCCCTCCCTCTTGAAATAAAATCGTACTCGGTTTCGTGGTAGCTTTAGAAACCTTCTTTAATGACAGAGTATCATCCTCCTCCACTGGACGAGAAATCATCTTCTGCTTCATGTTGTTTTCGGTAGTTCTCTCCTGCGCACAACCAATACCACATCTGAGCGGATTAATTTATCATTCATTCACTTAAGTGTTCTTCGCTTCCTATCATGAATAAAAGTGTATGTGTTATTCCTTCCAGCATGTTGCACACTGCATTCATACTGCCAAGGTCGTTCTAGTAGCAAACTGCAAACTTCCAATGGCAAAACATCGAATCCCACCTCATCGATATATTTTCCAACCAAAAATGGTACACATACCTTACGCGTAATTTTGAGTTGCCCAGAATTGTTCAACCACTCCAAATAATATGGTTCATCATATCGCCATGTGTACAAACCAAGCTTCTCCACCAATGTCTTGTTGATGCCATTAGTGTAGCTAACCCCATCAATTATTATCTTGCATGTGGTACCCTTAATGTCACACTGAGATTGAAATAAACTCGTGCGCTAACCTTTGTCCACTATCATGCCAACTCCACCATATACCCTCTTAAGGTGTGTTTGGTAGATATTCCCACCCTAGCATAGTTGTTCCCCTTTGAGATATGCTTAGTCTAGACATGCTGAGTACATGCAACTTCAGCTGTTTGGCAGCAATGTATGTACTGATGCATGCTGAGCAGAGACTGTTGAAAGTGCAAATATCCCTGGGTGGTTTTGGTAATTATTAACAACATATAGCTCATTGAACTAATGCTATTTCGAGATGATCATTTCAGAAAGTTCAATGTTTGGCATGGCATGGATTAGGAACGTGGACCCCTCAAAATGCTAAGGACACAAATTGGCTCAAGCTCAAGACTCTACATTTTCATTTTAGTGATCTAAGATCACATTGAGTCCATAGGAAAATCCAATACTATTAAAAGGGGATGAGGTGTTGCTTAATGGCTTGCTTGCTCAAAATGCTTAGTGATATGCTCCAAAGCCCTCAACCACTTTATCATATCCACATATGTCCCAAACCAAAAGTCAAACTCGGCCCTACCGATTTGATCTATGTGGCGCCACCGAGTTCACTTGACATAGCCACTGCCAGAAACCCTAGTCACTTCGGTCTCACCGATAGGGATTTCAGTCTCACCCAGATGGGATTGCAAACTCTCTGTTTCCCTTTGTAACATTTCGGTCCAACCGAGATGACGATTGGTCCCACCGAGTTCACAATGCAAACTCTCTGTTTCCTTTTCGTAACATTTCGGTCTCACCGAAATGAGCGATTCGGTCCCACCGAGTTTGCCTGACCAACTCTCTGTTTGCCTATTAGAGAAATCGGTCCCACCAAGTTTATGGGATCGGTCTCACCGAGATTACGTTATGCCCTAACCCTAATGAAATCGTTCCCACCGAGTTGACATGTCGGTCCCACCGAAAATCCTAACGGTCACATTATGAACTGAATCGGTCTGACCGAGTTTTCTTATTCGGCCCTACCGAGTTTGGTAAATTGTGTGTAACAGTTAGATTTTGTGTGGAGGCTATATACACCCCTCCACTCCCTCTTCATTCATGGAGAGAGCCATCAAAACATGCCTACACTTCCAGCATACATTTTCTGAGAGAGAACTACCTACTCATGTGTTGAGACCAAGATATTCCATTCCAACCACAAGAACCTTGATCTCTAGACTTCCCCAAGTTGCTTTCCACTCAAATCATCTTTCCACCAAATCCAAATCTGTGTGAGAGAGAGAGTTGAGTGTTGGGGAGACTATCATTTGAAGCACAAGAGCAAGGAGTTCATCATCAACTAACCATCTATTATCTTTTGGAGAGTGGTGTCTCCTAGGTTGGTTAGGTGTTACTTGGGAGCCTCCGTTAAGATTGTGGAGTTGAACCAAGGAGTCTGTATGGGCAAGGAGATCACCTACTTCGTGAAGATATACCCTAGTGAGGCAAGTCCTTTGTGGGCGATGGCCATGGTGGGATAGATAAGGTTGCTTCTTCGTGGACCCTTCGTGGGTTGAAGTCTCCATCAATGTGGATGTACGATAGCACCACCTATCGGAACCATGAAAAAAATCTCCGCGTCTACATTGCGTTTGCTCCCTCCAAACTCCTCCGTTTACCTTCATATGTAATGTTTTACATTACGCTGCTATACTCTTAGACTTGCATGTGTAGGTTGATTGCTTGACTTGTTCTAAGTTGCTAAAATCTGCTAAGACTTAAAATTGGGAAAAGGCTAGATTTTTATTTGGTCAAGTAGTCTAATCACCCCCCTCTAGACATACTTTCGATCCTACAAGTGGTACCAGAGCTTTGTTCTCCATTTGCCTTGATTCCATAGCTTTTGGTGATCATTGCCTTGGTTTCATAACCTAGGAGAGTATGGCGTCTAGCAAGGGAAAATACCACCGTAGAGGTCCTTACTTTGATGGTACTAATTTTGCTAGTTGAAAGCATAAGATGAAAAATGCATATTCTTGGACATAACCCCACCGTTTGGGCTATTGTGTGTATTGGCTTGCAAGGTGAATTCTTTGATGGGAGAGAACCGAACCGTGAAGCTATCGCAGAAGAGTTGAAGATGCTGCAATACAATGCTCAAGCTTGCGATATCCTCTTCAACAGATTGTGCCCCGAAGAATTCAACAAAATCAGCCGTCTTGAGAATGCAAATGAAATTTGGGATACTTTGATTGATATGCACGAGGGTACCGACTTCGTCAAGGATACCAAATTGGGTGTGCTTTAAAGTCAACTTAACAAGTTCAAAATGAAGGATGGTGAAGGTGTCGCTGAAATGTACTCTAGGCTTGCTCTCATCACAAATGAGATTGCCGGCTTAGGAAGTGAGGAGATGACCGATAGATTCATCATCAAGAAGATCCTAAGAGCCTTGGATGGAAAATATGACACTATGTGCACATTGATCCAAATGATGCCCAATTACAAAGATCTCAAGCCAACGGAAGTCATTGGAAGAATTGTTGCTCATGTTATGTCACTCAAGGATAAGGAAGAGCTTCACAACAAGTCAAGTGGTGCTTACAAAGCCTCATGTGATGATCCTACATCATCAAGTGAGAAACAAACCTTCAATGAGGAATTGAGCCAACGGTGAAGAACTTCAACATGTTCTACAAGAGTAGAAGCAAGGAAAGAAGTTCCAAGTCAAGGTCCTACAATGACAAAAGATCTTCGAGTCGTGAGCCTAATTGCTACAATTGTGGAAGACCCGAACACTACTCCAATGAGTGTACGACCCCTACAAAAGAAGAGAAGATTCACCCAAAAGGAGAAGTAGAAGAGAAGAATCACCACCAAGAGAAAGGAGGGGTAGAGATGATCGTTATAAACGAAGAACCTCTCGGAGAAGCAAGGATTCTAAAAGGAAGGACAAGTCATCAAGGAGCTACACAAAACGAAGAAATCAAGCTCATGTTGGTGAATGGGTATCCGGCTCCGACTCCGACCATCACTACAAAATAAGTTATCACTTCGACTCTGAATATACTCAACATGAAGGTGTTGCCAGTCTAGTACTTGTGTCAACCAACTCCTACGACATATTTGACTCACCAAATGAAGGAATTGGGAGATGCTTCATGGCTAAAGGCCCAAAGGTATCACACCCCGAGTATGTTGATTTCAATAGTGATGAAGATGATTTGCTAGGTGATGATGATTTACTTGTTGACAACTCTAGTGATGAAAACTATGATGAACTTGCTATTAATCATGCTAATCAAGATAAAACGAATGATGATGATAAGAAGGAGATTGAGCATCTAACTAAAGAATTAAACACTCTTAAGTTAGCTCATGAAACTACCTTGGAAGATCATCAAGAACTTTTAAAGACTCATGAGAAGCTACGCTTTGAAAAGCTCAACCTTGAGCAAGAGCATGGGTTCTTAAAAGCAATCAATGATGATCTTAGCAAGAATTCTTCTTACATTGCCAAGCGTTTACTCTTGTCAACTTACATGCCACAAGTTAAATCTAGCAACAAGAGTAGGAAATATTCTTATTCTAGTAGTAACAATAATCATGTTAAATCTAATGTTGTTGCTTCTAGTAGTTCTCTTGATTCCACTAATGATTCTCTTAGCCAAGTTACACTTGAGCAAGAAAATAGCTTATTGAAGGAAATTATAGATAAAGGTGTTTACAAGAGCCATGCCAGGAGTAAGCAATTTGAGGAAATTGTAGCAAGCAAGGAAGGCACCGGAAGAATCAAGGTATTGGTTTTGAACGAAAGTTCAATGCCAATGGAGTTGAGTGGGAAGAAGAACAATACCCCAAGATGAAGTTTGTTCCTCAACAAGAGAAGTATGATCCTACTTCTTTCCAAGGGACACAAGTTCAAGATGATCTTCCACCACAAGACCACAAGCAAAAAGGCAAGGACAAGCTTCAAGAGGAGATTGATGCATTTGAAGAAGCTCCTAAGGCCTTGGTCAAGTGGGTTCCCAAGACTACATCAAGTTCTACTTCATCAAGTACGACTACAACTCCAAGGATTCCCATCAAGATGATGTGGATCCCGAAGAAGAAGAACTAGAGAGTTCTTGAGGGTGACTCTGCCAACATACTTCACTCATATCATCTTGGCGAGGACAAGTGCAAACACCTTCCACATCTTGCACTAGTTCAAGGAGTCACAAACCCTCTTGTTGGTAAGACAAGGTACAAGGTAACCTAATGCTTTCATGAACATCATCTTGTGCGAACATCACTCTATGTCTATGGATATCCTTGTTTGTTCCTTGTGGGACTAACCCGTGTAGGTATTGAAAGTGCAACTCACTCCAATGGATTGCTTCGAATGATCTACATCAACATTGAGAATCCACATCTTCAACATCTACATGAAGTCATCATCGACAAAACCCAAGTTTGGTTCATACCTTTTAGGGGGGATATCACATCTAGGGGGAGCTTTACTCTAATCAATTGAGCTAAAGCAACTCTAATGGTGTGGACACAAGAATGCTTTATGTAAAAGTGGTAACCCCACTTGAGCTTAAACGATGAGTATGACCTATGACCAAGTGTTCTCATTTGACTCCTAAGTCAATATACTCATATATAGATGACCTAGTCATCGCCAGTTGCTTGATAGATGCTAGTGTTTGTGCATGCTTTGTCACATATTTCATTTGCCATTTTATTGTGTGAGCATGTTGATTGCATATTTTACTCATTCGAGGACATCCACTTGTTGCTTTGATTGTTTGGCTTTTTCTCTTTTGCCAAGTGGATGGACAAGAATGCCTAAGAACTTCCTCTAGCTATCTATGCTTTTCTCGTCTCAAATCATATTCATGCTACATCACAAAGTTTGATCGAGTCAGATTCGAACCACTCTGTGTGAGGAGCACTCGGGGTCCCCGATTTTTCATAGACTTAAACTTTCAAAACCTCTCTGTGCATTCCGGTCTGACTGATTCATCCTTTTCGGTTAAACCGAGTTCACTGAGTTGATCTAGGTTTTCAATCTCGGTGCAACCGATTTGAACTTTTCAGTCACACCAAGTTGCAGTAACCGCTTGTGATTCTGGATCTCGATGCCACCGAGTTGTACCACTCGGTCACACCGACAGGGTCAGGATATATATACTCATAGGTGAGATTTTGGAAATTTCTTCAAAGACTCTCAGCCCGCGCGTGTCCTGCTCTGCTACCTCGGGTCTCTGGATCGTCTTCTTGTCGGCAGCGACCTCCCGCCGCTGGTTTCCATCGCTGTCAACGGGATTCAACCCCACCGTTGCCGCTGTAGCAAACTCACCACCGAACTAGGGTATGAGTTCGATCTTTTGTGCTAATTCCTTACTCCGATTCTTAGCACAGTGCAATGCCATGTTCTTTACCACGTATGAGATCAATCTATCTAGAGAAAACTTCCTTTAGGTTAGGTTTGATTCGAAAATTTAGGTTTAGGTTTCCGCCGGACTCATCTCGGACCGACCGAGTTGTGGAAATTGGTCTCACCAATTTGGCTTAGGCCATTGCACTTGCACTTTTCGGTCTGGCCGAAAGTTGCAAATCGGTGCGACCGAATTCAACTCTCAGTGAAACTGTAGCAATCTTAGAGTCACCTAACTGTGTCTCGGTCTGACCGAGTTCACTAGTTTAGACTCCAAAAGTTGCTTCAGTGTCACCGAGTTTAACAAATCGGTAGCTCCGAAATGCTTTATGTGGAGAACTAAATCAAAGTTTTTGACTCATCTGTTTTGCAAAAACTATGCATTTTGTGATGCTCATCCACTCTATCTCATCTATATCTATTCACAAGGTCTGCTGTCAGTTTACTTGCCAGAATGTCTGACCAAAGTGATAGCCAGAACAAATCAGTAGAGAAAGTGCACACGAGTGAGGGCACTAGTCCCTCAAGCAGCTATGATGAGGGAAGCAGGAGGACTCCAAGCAATTTGCCCAAGGTAGCCACTAGATCAAGGAAGAAGAGAACCTCAGATTCTGAGGATGAGGACTGTGTGTCTACAGAGGAGGAAGTTAGCTCCAAGAAGAAAGTCCTGAAGAAGGAATGTGGAACTGCTGCTGCAACTAAACCTGGTATGCACAAGAAGGTTCCTGCCAAAAGAGTGCCAACATCCAAGCTAAGGAAAGTCCAATAGGAGAAACCATGCAGTTCACTATAGAACAGTCAGATGATGATGTGGCTGGTGGCAAGAAGAAGAAAAGGGCATGAACCACAACTGCAAAAGCACTTGGAAAATCAACCATGGTGAGAGATTCTAAAGAAGAAGAAGAGGAAGAGGATGCTCCACCAGCACCCAAGTCCCAAAAACTGATGGGGGATGCTATTAAGTCAAGGGATGCCCCTTCAAAGCCCAAGACTGCCCCCAAAGCTACTGTTCCAGCTCAAAAGACATCTAAACCCAAGAGGAGCACTAGGAACATTCCAGCTGAAGAGAAGAACAAGGCCCCAGTGCTTGAAATGGAAGAAGAAGATGCTGAAGCCCAAGTGCTAAGGAAACTCAAACCAAAGATTCCAGATCACAATGACAGCCATCCAGTGGCAGAAGATATGAAGATCAGGAAAGATGTAGGTCTCAGACTTTGGAGAGAAAATGACCCCTATGCTGTGAGAAGGATGACTGCTGTGGACTACAGGTTCCACACCAAAGAACAACAAGATTTCTATGAAACCATTCTGCTTGCCAAGAAGCCTATAGTCTGTGATATGAAGTGGGCTGACTGGGATTACATTGATGAGAATGAAGACTATTTTCCAGGTGTACATGAAAGTTTCAAAGCATGTGGTGTTGACAAGTTTGTAGGTCAGAAGCTGACAAAATGGAATGATGAACTCATCATGCAATTCTACTCCACTGCTCACTTTTATCCAGATGGTAGAATTGTATGGATGTCTGAGGGTACAAGGTACCAGTCTACTGTTTATGAGTGGGCAAAGCTGATAAATGCCCCTGAAGAGCATGAAGATGATTTGGATGTCTATGCCAAGAAAAGAAAGACCACAACTCTATGGCAAACATGTACAAAGAGATCCCAGACAAAGCATTGGATACACATAGATTTGGATATGTACATTACTTATTGTCTGGTCTAGCTACAATCAACACAATCTTGAGGCATACATTGTTGCCCAAATATGGAGATCACAAGATGATCAGAGGTCATTCAATCAACTTGCTGCAAATATTTGATGTACCTAAAAAATTCAAGGTCATGAGCCTGATTTTTGAAACAATCAAGAGGACAACTGCAAATCAGAAGAGATATTGTGGGTATGCTCCACATATTCAGGTGCTCATCAACTCCAAGATGGGCACAGACACCTATTTGTTGGACAAGGAGCATTTACCTTTGAGACCAGAATTTGAGGATAACACTGTGGTGATGAATGAGGATGATCCCACATATGTGCAAGCACAAGAGAAGAGAGAGAAGGCAAAGGCTGAGAAGGCTGCAAAGATGCCAAGTGTTGAGGAGGCATCTCAAGCATTTCTGAAGTCAAAACAAGATCATCTTGCATATCTGATTCAAGAAACTTTGAGGATTGAGAAGGGCTTGGCCACCCTGACTCAAAATTAGGAGAGCTTGGAGAGGATCATTGAGACCAAGTTCTACGATCTTGATCTTAAAGTAATAGAGATGCAGACAGCTGTTGAGCAGCTCCATGAGGAAGCAGATGAGAAGAAAGGGCAGGCTACCACAGATGCTTCTCAGAGAGTGCCTAGAGGTCAGAGGTCTGCTGCAGTGCCAATGGCTGACACTAGAGCAACTACTTCAGCACCAGCAGCAACAGCTTCAGTGCCACCTCCAGTTGCCACTCCACCAGGTCCAACAACATCTACTGATGCCTTCGTCCTTGGAGTCCTCTCAACACCACCTCCCAAAGACCAAGCCTAGAGAGACGCATAGCACTATGCATTTTCAAACTTTTTGGTAACTTGTTGCCAAAGGGGGAGAAATGTATAGATCATAGGCTTCGAGAGAGAGTGTTTTGCATCACTCTCTCTTGCTATTTGCTTGACACTTTTATGTGTGCTCATTTTATACTCTTTGTTTCTGTGTAAGATACTTGTATGATCATGTGATTGATCATATACAACTATTGCTTGGATGATATTATCTTTATATCTCATATGTGATCATTCACTTTGCTTGGTGATGAGTGAGTGTTTTTAATTTCTATCATTTTGAGCGCTCCACCAAGATGTATGTGACATGGAAGAGTAACCCATGATCCTAATCGATTGTGCACTTGCATTCACTAGCAAATTTTAAATAATGCACAAATTTAGGGGGAGCTCTTGCTTATCAGATACTTCTCAAAGCGACGACGTATTTCAATCTTATTATCATTTGTCGAAGCTTTGATCTATATGTTGTCATCAATTACCAAAAAGGGGGAGATTGAAAGTGCAACTATCCCTGGGTGGTTTTGGTAATTACTAACAACATATAGCTCATTGAACTAATGCTATTTCGAGATGATCATTTCAGAAAGTTCAATCTTTGGCATGGCATGAGGAACGTGGACCCCTCAAAATGCTAAGGACACAAATTGGCTCAAGCTCAAGATTCTACATTTTCATTTTAGTGATCTAAGATCACATTGAGTCCATAGGAAAAGGCAATACTATTAAAAGGGGATGAGGTGTTGCTTAATGGCTTGCTTGCTCAAAATGCTTAGTGATATGCTACAAAGCCCTCAACCACTTTCTCATATCCACATATGTCCCAAACCAAAAGTCAAACTCGCCCCTACCGATTCGATCTATCCGGCGCCACCGAGTTCACTTGACATAGCCACTGCCAGAAACCCTAGTCACTTTGGTCTCACCAATAGGGATCTCGGTCTCACCGAGATGGGATTGCAAACTCTCTGTTTCCCTTCGTAACGTTTCGGTCCAACCGAGATGAGCGATCGGTCCCACTGAGTTCTCAATGCAAACTCTCTGTTTCCTTTTCGTAACGTCTCGGTCTCACCGAAATGAGCGATTTGGTCCCACCGAGTTTGCCTAACCAACTCTCTTTTTGCCTATTACATAAATCGGTCCCACCGAGAGTATGTGATCAGTCTCACCGAGATTACGTTATGCCCTAACCCTAATGAAATTTTTCCCACCGAGTTGACATGTCGGTCCCACCGAAAAGCCTAACGGTCACATTATGAACTGAATCAGTCTGATCGAGTTTTCTTATTCGGTCCCACCGAGTTTGGTAAATTGTATGTAACAGTTAGATTTTGTGTGGAGGCTATATATATCCCTCCACTCCCTCTTCGTTCGTGGAGAGAGCCATCAGAACGTGACTACACTTCCAGCGTACATTTTCTTAGTGAGAACCACCTACTCATGTGTTGAGACCAAGATATTCCATTCTAACCACAAGAATCTTGATCTCTAGCCTTCCCCAAGTTGCTTTCCACTCAAATAATCTTTCCACCAAATCCAAATCTGTGAGAGAGAGTTGAGTGTTGGGGAGACTATCATTTGAAGCACGAGAGCAAGGAGTTCATCATCAACACACCATCTATTACCTTTTGGAGAGTGGTGTCTCCTAGATTGGTTAGGTGTTACTTGGGAGCCTCCGTCAAGATTGTGGAGTTGAACCAAGGAGTTTGTACGGGCAAGGAGATCGCCTACTTCGCGAAGATCTACCCTAGTGAGGCAAGTCCTTCGTGGGCAATGGCCATGGTGGGATAGACAAGGTTGCTTCTTTGTGGACCCTTCGTGGGTGGAGCCTTCCGTGGACTCGCGCGACTGTTACCCTTCGTGGGTTGAAGTCTCCATCAACATGGATGTACGATAGCACCACCTATCGGAACCACGGAAAAAATCTCCGCGTCTACATTGCGTTTGCTCCCTCCAAACTCCTCCCTTTACCTTCATATGCAATGTTTTACATTCCGCTGCTATACTCTTAGACTTGCATGTGTAGGTTGATTGCTTGACTTGTTCTAATTTGCTAAAATCCGCCAAGACTTAAAATTGGGAAAAGGCTAGATTTTTATTTGGTCAAGTAGTCTAATCACCCCCCCTCTAGACATACTTTCGATCCTACAACTGTGTTCGGTAGCCTGCATCGGAGAAGACATGGTGTGCTGAGATGGTGTTTGGTAGACTGGTTGAGGTATGCTGCATGAATGAATATTTTGCCATATATTCGATGAGATAATTTAAACAATTCAAGCAATAAAACATAACTATGCCAACATAATCTTAATGATGATAATGTGAAGAAAAAAATTCAACAATTAACATAAGACATAGTAAGCCTGAATTGTATCAGTGCATCACTAGGTTCATATTACATTAGACATAATAACCACAATTTCTAGTACTGCATGAATAGATTCATATTACATAATCTCATTCTAAATACACTATATTATAGTCATTACAAAAGGGGTTGTCCCGACAAGCACCGACTAACACGAACTCAAAGAAGATCAGGATTGGCTTTCAAGATACGTTTGAACGATGCTTTACGAACTTCATCATTCATCTTCACAAAGTTGAGGCCTTTTGCCTTATGTTCTGTGATATAATCTAGAATAGCCAAGTGATCATTTTGATCAAACACAATAAGGTCCATGACAGCCTTGTACAAGTCAGGGTGTGTTTCAGCATGGCAAGTATTGTTGATAGCACTTGCAATCTCACGCATAGCATCAGTCATGTTGCTGCACTAGATTGTGTCCTCCTCAGTCAAACCTGATTCCCTCTTTATCTTCTTATTTGAAGTAGGTGAAGGGTCCTGAGTGTCACTATTAGCTGGAAGTACGGAGCTAGACCCAAGAAGATGTTGTAATACCTCATCAGTTGTTCCGTGCCCCTCCATGACATTGGGTTTATCTTTGTCTTCCACAACAATAGGCGTTCCCAGTGGCACACCGCTGGCCATTGCATAATTCCCAGTGGCTTGCTTATTAGCAAATCAATTTTCCATATAGTTGTAGTTCTCAAGTGGGGAATTGAGAAGTTCAGCATCTGTTGGATGATCCTACAACACCATTGTTTGAACGTAAGTAATTAACAAAGACATCATTTCAGCAATGAAGCATCATCATATGACCAAAAGTAACTCATTCCAACATCAGTTCAACAAAAGTAATTGACTATAACATCATTTCAGCTATAAAATCTATTCATTTCGGCAAAACTAACTCATTCCAACACTGTTTCAGCAATAAGACAACTCATTTTAGCAGACAAAAAGGGTTGATAAATGTGCATGCATACCTGAGTGTGGCCCAAATAGTGTTGTTCTTCTAGAACTACCATCTTCTTGTCATCATCCCAAAGTGCCCCACTTAAAGTCTTCAAATAAACAATCCTTGTCCACCTATTCCGCCACTTGCGAATAAGATTGTGCACTTGAGTAATAGACATGTCATAACCAACAAAATAAGATATACACTTTGCAACCTTCAATTTTGCAGCCTCTTTGAATCCTTTGTCAGTCTTGGCACCTCTTTCCGCCACCTCTGAAAGACCTTTCAACATCATTGCCGACATAGGCTGTAGCGACCCGACCTCAGATGGTCAAGTCTCTGTTTTTCAGTGTCATCCCTGGATCGGTAATGCTGACACACATAGTACTCGAAGGATTTATAACAGAGTAGCAATCACACACTTATTACATCGAATGTCTCAAGAGAGAACTTATTACAATAATATGGCTTAAGGCCATCTAATACAATAACAGCGGAAGGCTTGGAAGATAAAGCGAGTCCATCAACTCCAACGGCATAGCTGAGCTGCACGGCAACGACCTAACGAACCTTACTCCTCGTTTGAAAAGTCTGCAACATAATACGTTGCAGCCCGAAACGGGTCAACACATGGAATATGCTGGCAATATAACACAGTAGAGCAAGAACAGAATAATGCTATCACTACATGCATATTTGGCTGGTGGAAAGCTCTATGGTTATAGTTTTTGCGAAAAGCCAATTTTTCCCTATAGCATAGGAATAAATTTTAATTTAACTATCATGGTGGTTGAACAACATTGAGAAGGTTCCTCCAACTCAATCCCAATTAAAGTGATTAACAACCCAACATCATTAATTAAACATGATGAGATACATGTGATAACCCAAGTACTAGATACTCAAGAATTGTCCATAACCGGGGACACGGCTAACCATGATTAGATTGTACACTCTGTAGAGGGTTGCGCACTTTTCCCCACAAGACTCGATCGCCTCCGTTGGATTTCTCGCACTACATGGTGTTTGAGAAACGGATGACCGAGACACAACCTTTCAGAAACATTAACTCTCTACTCCGGACAGACCATACCAAACCTACATCCCTCTACCTGCTGATCTGCCTCTTCAAGAGATTCACGTAACTTACTCAACTATGCTAGAGCCCATAATAGCTTCTGGCTGCACACGGAAGTTTCTAGCATGAATTATCTCAGTTCCCTTTGAGCCTGGGTGGCGGTCCATAGGAAAATCACACGGAACCCCGGGATTTCCAAAAAAATACAGGCAACACTGGGTACCCCAGGTGCCTCAATCCACCCAGATGTTAATTTAAGTTGCCACCTTAAGTTGAACCATTAATTAACAACTCACATCTGTCATGGATTTCACTCAAACCCAATTCACGTCTACAAGTATAGCATAGCAATATAATATAAGCAAGCGTAGAAGTAACTCCCAAGGGTTTGAATATAACAGGGCAATAGGTTATACCTCATCAACTACTTCCCATCCCACATGTTAATGACATCCTAATCATGCAATGTTTGAGGATTGGAACTAATGCATAAAAGCTGGGTATGAAAAGAGTATGATCAATGTGTTACTTGCCTTGCCGACGACCCGCGAATCCTAGAGACTCGTAATAACAAGCTTCGCACTCTGAAAACTCTATCCCAAGCAAACAATAGCATACATAAGTAACAAGCAACGATGCACAAGAAAAAATCAAATAAAAGAGGTTGACCAGAAAGTTCAACTTAAGAACTCCGGTTCGCAAAAAGAATCAAATCAACCGGAGCAACGAAACTCAAACGGCGATAGAAAGAAGCTTTGTTTACTAATCTGAACCTAGGTCAAATTTTATAGTAGCAAAAACTTATTTGAGTTGGTTAAACGGAAAGAGGGTTTCAAGACGAAACTCTAGGCGCTTGAATCGCCTGATTCTGATAAACGAGCGAAAAGATAAACAGAAACTAAGATCGGATGAGAAATCGTGATCAGAAAAATCGCGGAACAAATCCGATAAAAAGAAAACCGACGAACAGACTAACGAATGAGTGTTCGTTAGCTGTAACTTACGGGCAAAAACTGTTCGCTAAAACAAACGTACGGACGAACGTCCGCTAACTAGAAGAACCGAGAAAAACCGGCGAACCGAAAAAAACAGATCTAGGGTTTAAAAAAACCGAACGGTTCAAAAAAAAACCAAACGATTCAAAAAAAAAGCGGCGGCTCGAATTCCGGCGCGGTACCTCCGGCGAGGCGGGGTTGGGCGGAGGGGCTCTGCGGCGGTGGCGGCAAGCGGCGCGGGCGGCTGCGGCGGGCGGCGGCAGGCGGCGCGGGGCTGCTGCGGGCGACGCGGGCGGCGGCTGTGGCGGCGGTGGTGGTGTGGTGGTTGCTCGGGGCGGTGGGGGTATATAAAGAGGTGGGGGGAGCGGCGGCTTGGAGGAGGGGGCAAGATGCGGCGGAGAGGAGTTCGGCTCGGACTCCAAGTTCGGGACGGCGGCGGCGGCGGCGCGCGCGCGGGGAGGCGGCGGCGGCGCGGGCCGGCGTGGCTCGGCTGGGCCTTACGCCCAGTCGGGCGCGGGGAAGTTTTTTTTAAATAATTTCGCCGACAGAAATAAAATCCTAGAAAAATAAATAAAAATCTAAAAATGCCAAAACAAATTTTCACCGTCTAAATAAATATTTAGAACGAGATGGACATTTTCTTGGCCCTAAAATGCAACTTTGAAAATGTGCAATTTTTCTAATGCAAATAAAATCTGAATAAAATCAAATAAATGATTTTAACATTTTTCCTCCAATATTTCAATTATTTTGGAGAAGTCATATTATCTCCTCTCATTTATTTTAATATGAAATATTTTTCGAAGAGAAAAATAATTAAAATCAAAATCCTCGTTTCATTATTTGATAAAAATCAAATATGAAAAACCGGGAAAATCCCCAACTCTCTCCGTGGGTCCTTGAGTTGCTTAGGATTTCGAGGATTTGCGGAACGGAAATGCAATAAAATATGATATGCATGGATGACTATGTATAACATTCCAAATTGAAAATTTGGGATGTTACAAACCTACCCCCCTTAAGATGAATCTCGCCCTCGAGATTCGGGTTGGCTAGAAAATAGGTGTGGGTGGTCTTTGCGGAGATCATCCTCTCGTTCCCAGGTGGCTTCATCCTCGGTATGGTGGCTCCACTGAACTTTGCAAAACTTGATAACCTTACTGCGGGTGACTCTGCTGGCAAACTCAAGAATCTTAACTGGCTTCTCCTCGTAAGTCAAATCACTGTCCAACTGAATCACCTCCAAGGGTACTGTATCTCTTAACGGTATATCGGCCATCTCAGCATGACACTTCTTTAGCTGGGAAACGTGAAACACGTCATGAACTCCTGACAATCCCTCGGGTAATTCCAACTTGTAGGTAACTTCTCCCATCCGTTCCAAAATATGATACGGTCCTACAAATCTCGAGGCTAACTTTCCTTTAACTCCGAAATGTTTCACTCCTCGCAAGGGTGATACTCGCAGATATGCTCTGTCTCCAATTTCATAGGTTACCTCCTTGCGTTTTGAGTCTGCATAACTCTTCTGCCTGGACTGAGGAATCTTCAGTCTGTCACGAATCAATTTAACCTTCTCCTCGGACTCTTTGATCAAGTCTGGTCCAAACAACTGTCGGTCTCCTACCTCATCCCACATCAGTGGTGTTCTGCACCTGCGTCTATACAGGGCTTCAAACGGTGCCATCTTCAAACCGGCTTGGTAGCTATTGTTGTATGATAACTCTGCGTAAGGTAAATTGTCATCCCAACTAGATCCATAATCTAGCGCACAGGCTCTCAACGTGTCCTCCAAAATTTGGTTGACTCTCTCGGTCTGTCCATCTGTCTGCGGGTGAAAGGCTGTACTGAACTCTAACCTCGTTCCCAAAGTCTGGTATAACTGATGCCAAAAGTTTGAAGTGAACTATGTTCCTCTATCTGATACGATGGTCCTCGGAACTCCATGCAGACATACGATCCTAGACATATATATCTTGGCCAACTTTGCACTTGTATAAGTCGTTTTCACTGGGATGAAGTGAGCCACTTTGGTCAAGCGATCAACTACTACCCATATGGAATCATATCCTGCTTTAGTCCTGGGCAATCCGGTGATAATGTGCATGCCAAGTTTATCCCACTTCCATTCGGGTATCGGCATAGGCTGTAACAGTCCTGCTGGCTTCTGATGCTCTGCCTTCACTCTCTGACATACATCACATACGGCTACATACTCGGCAATATCCTTCTTCATACCGGTCCACCAGAAACGTTCCTTCAAATCCAGATACATCTTGGTGTTTTCGGGGTATATCGAGTATGGTGAGTCATGAGCCTCTTGAAGTATTAGCTTCCTGATCTCCTGGTTATCGGGCACATAGTCTCGGTCCTCAAACCATAAGGTATCGTGCTCATCCTCACGAAAACCTTTGGCCTTTCCTTTGCCCATCTTCTCCTTTATCTCGGCAATCTTTTTATCATCCTTCTGAGCTTCCCGTATCTTGTCTAGCAATGTCGACTGGACCTCCATTGTCGCAACGAATCCTCTAGGAACAATCTCTAATCGAAGTTCCATGATATCCTCTGCTAACTCCTTCGGCAGTCCCTTACTTTTAAGGATATTAGCATAACTCTTCTGGCTCAAAGCGTCTGCTACGACATTGGCCTTTCCTGGATGATAGTGTAGCTTCATGTTATAATCCTTTATAAGCTCCAACCATCTCCTCTGTCTAAGGTTCAGTTCCTTCTGGGTGAAAATGTACTTCAAACTCTTATGGCCCGTGTATACATCACATCGGTTTCCAATAAGGTAATGTCTCCAGGTCTTCAATGCATGCACTACGGCTGCTAACTCCAAATCATGCGTGGCATGGTTCAACTCATGAGGTTTTATTTGTCGTGAGGCATACGAAACAACTCTTCCATCCTGCATAAGCACACATCCAAGTCCTAAGTGAGAGGCGTCGCAATACACTTGGAACTCCTTATGTATATCTGGCAGTGTTAGCACTGGCGCTGTAGTCAAACGTTTCTTCAACTCCTGGAAACTCGCTTCACAATCTTCTGTCCATTTAAACTTAGTATCCTTCTTCAATAGTTCAGTCATTGGCTTCGCAATCCTGGAAAAGTTCTCAATGAATCTCCGCTAGTATCCTGCGAGTCCAAGAAAGTTACGGATCTCGCTAACTGAGGTGGGTGCCAACCATTCAGTGACCGACTGAACTTTGCTGGGGTCTACTGCTATACCTTCTCCTGATATAACATGTCCAAGGAATCCGACTTCCTTCAACCAAAATTCGCATTTGCTGAACTTAGCATACAACTGGTGTTCCCTAAGTTTCTCGAGAACTAAGCGCAAATGTTCCTTGTGCTCCTCCTCGTTCTTTGAGTATACCATAATATCATCAATAAACACCACAACAAACTTGTCCAAATATTCCATGAACACTTTGTTCATCATGCTCATGAAATATGCAGGGGCATTAGTCAGTCCAAATGACATGACCGTGTACTCGTATAATCCATACCGCGTTGTGAACGCTGTCTTTGGTATATCTTTCTCTCGTATCTTCAACTAATGGTATCCCGATCTCAAATCGATCTTCGAAAACACTTTAGCTCCTTGCAACTGATCAAACAGATCGTTGATCACCGACAGTGGGTACTTGTTCTTAATCGTCACTTCATTCAAGGCTCGATAATCAACAACCATCCTTAGGGATTTATTCTTCTTCTCAACCAAAAGCACAGGGGCTCCCCAAGGTGATGAACTTCTTCGGATGTATCCTTTCTCCAATAACTCCTTGATCTATTTCTTGATTTCCTCCAAATCATTCACGGGCATCCGATAGGGTCTCTTGGATATTGGTCCTGTACCTGGCAACAGCTCTATCAAAAACTCAATGTCTCTATCTGGTGGCATGCCTGGTAACTCCTCTGGAAAAACATCCGGATAATCCTTCACTACAGGCACTTGCTCCTGAACAACTCCCGTAAGGGCATTAACTTGGCTCCACCTAGGCACATGCCTAGACACATACTTAATCCTTTTTCCCTCCGTGGTGGTAAGATAAATCGACTTACTAGCACAGTCAATACTTTCTCCAAACTTTGACATCCAGTCCATACCTAATATCACATCCAATCCTTGCAACTCCAAGATAATTAGGTCGGACGGAAAAACATGTGTGCCAATGGTTAAGGGTATCTGGTCGCACCATCTGCTAGCCATGTATTCTGCTCCAGGTGAGCTCACTAACAGAGGGGTCCTAAGGGTTTGGGTTGGTAGTTTAAACTTATCCACGAATCCCCTTGATATGTATGAATGCGATGCACCAATATCAAAAAGAACAAGAGCGGTAAGTGACTTAACCAAAAACTTACCTATTACCGCGTCCGGCTGCTCTTCAACCTCCTCCACGTTAACGCGGTTCACTTGTCCTTTGTTGAATGGATTGGGCTTCTTCTCAGTGCTCCCATTTCCGTTTCCATTCTTTCCTTCTGGGCACTCTGTGGCGTAGTGTCCAGTCTTCCCGCACTTGAAACAAGTAACATGACTTAAGTCCCTTTTGGCGGGTGTGGCTAGATTGGGGCGGTTCTGATTATTGTTGGCTCTGTTCCTATTCCCATTCTTAGAACCATTGTGGTTATGCGATCCTCCTCCAGTGTGGTTGTGACCTCCATGGTTATGAACAAGTCCTCCCGAGTTCGGGGTTAGGCGAGGCTTTTGCTGAGCTCCTGAGTTATACTTCCCTTGTCCATACTTTCTCCCGCGGCTGTCAATCTGCTGCTGCTTCCCTTCAATCATAAGAGCCTTATCTACAAACTCCCGGTAGTTGTTAAAGGTTGCTACCATCAACTGCATGCTCATCTCATCATTCAACCCTTCCATAAATTCTCCTGCTTCGCGGCATCTGTGGCCACATCATTAGGGGCATAGCGTGATAACTTGCTAAAATCATCCACGTACTGAGCCACAGTACGGTTCCCCTGGCGTAGGTTGCGGAACTCCCGCTTCTTCATCTGCATAGCTCCAGTTGAGACGTGGGCTGTGTGGAAAGCTTGCTAAAACTGGTCCCAAGTAATATTGGCTACAGGGAAAGTGGTCGTGTAATTCTCCCACCATGAGGCTGCTGGTCCATCCAATTGATGTGCGACAAAGCGCACCATCTCAGCATCTGTGCAACCTGCGGTGGTCAACTCCCTTCCAATACGGCGTAGCCAATCACCAGCAACTATTGGCTCGGTGCTACTGGAAAACACCGGCGGCTGTAGCCTTAGAAAACGGGCTAGGTTGTCCACTGGCGGCGTGTTGTTGTTGTTGTTGTTGTTGTTGTTGTTGTTGTTGTTGTTGTTGTTGTTGTTGTTGTTGTTGTTGTTGTTGTTGTTGTTGTTGTTGTTGTTGTTGTTGTTGTTGTTGTTGTTGTTGTTGTTGTTGTTGTTGTTGTTGTTGTTGTTGTTGTTGTTGTTGTTGTTGTTGTTGTCGTTGTTGTTGTCGTTGTTGTTGTCGTTGTTGTTGTCGTTGTTGTTGTCGTTGTTGTTGTCGTTGTTGTTGTCGTTGTTGTTGTTGTTGTTGTTGTTGTTGTTGTTGTTGTTGTTGCCCTGGTTCTGAACTAGCAATTGCATCAAGGCATTCTGCTGCTGGATCAACTGGGTGAGCTCCGGTGGGAAAGCAAAACCGGTGTCACGTCTCGGAGGCATCTGATGGGTTTAGAGGGAAGAGATTAGAATAGAAGAATGGGATCTAATGAGAAAGCACTACCCATATGCACATGAGACAAACACAAACATTTCACTCAATCAATCAAGCAAGGGCATACAACGGGCTAGAACTATCGCACAAGTGCTCAACTACTACTAAATACATGGGGGAATACTACTAATATATGGTGGTCATCTAAAATTTTTGATCAGTGGAAGACTCCATGATGTCTGCTCCAGCTTCGTCTTCAAAGTCATCATCACTAGGATCGGAATCGGTGTCGTTGATGATGATGTAGTTGTCCGGGCAAGTGGGATTGTCGTCTTCTTCTCCCGGTGCTGGTCCTCCCATGAATACTTTGATCTTCTTTATCAAGTCGTCATTCTTCTTCAGTAGGGTCTTGATTTCCTCCTCATATCCATCACGAGTAAACTTGAGTTCTTCCTCCAGCTCGATGATCCTAGTCTTCGCCTTCTTCAAGTCTATCATGTCCGCGCACATCTGGTTTTCCTGACGTTGAATGTGCTGGTTTAACTCCTGGATGAAAGCTACAATGGCTCTATCCTTCCTGGTGCTGATTACTTCCCATTGCTCGTCTCGGCGCCCACATATTTGGTAGATAGTGTCCTTAAGTTCCCTGTTGTAGACTTTTCCAATGCGTCCCATGGTAATGTGGGCTGCCATGCTCTTGCCTAGACTCCAGGTGGGTGCTTCGAAAGAAAATTCTATGGGTTTAGAAGTTGGCGAGAACGTCCTTCCTGGAACTTGTACTTGAATCATCCAGTGCTCCTCTTCTGGTAGAGTGGCGTTGTACGTCCCGGTGAAGCTTGGTATTCCAATGTTCAAATATCTAGTGACTTCCTTCAAGTGGCGTCCAAAAGGTGTGTCTTCATCCGGTTGTGCAAACTTGTTCTTCATGTCCGTCATCCTAAAGAGTAGAAAATGGAGAGGAGTCAGAAATGAGTAGAGAAGTGTGACCTAGGGTTTATCTTAGTGGTCGTGTCCTACACTCAGCGTGTGCTCTGATACCATCTTGCAGCGACCCGACCTTAAATGGTCAAGTCTCTGTGCTTCAGTGTCATCCCTGGATCGGTAATGCTGACACACACAGTACTCGAAGTATTTATAACAGAGTAGCAATCACACACTTATTACATCGAATGTCTCAAGAGAGAACTTATTACAATAATATGGCTTAAGGCCATCTAATACGATAACAGCGGAAGGCCTGGAAGATAAAGCAAGTCCATCAACTCCAACGACATAGCTGAGCTGCACGGCAACGACCTAACGAACCTTACTCCTCGTCTGAAAAGTCTGCAACATAATACGTTGCAGCTCGAAACGGGTCAGCACATGGAATATGCTGGCAATATAACATAGTAGAGCAAGAACAGAATAATGCTATCACTACATGCATATTTGGCTGGTGGAAAGCTCTATGGTTATAGTTTTTGCGAAAAGCCAATTTTTTCCTACAGCATAGGAATAAATTTTAATTTAACTATCATGGTGGTTGAACAACACTGAGAAGGTTCCTCCAACTCAATCCCAATTAAAGTGATTAACAACCCAACAATATTAATTAAACATGATGAGATACATGTGATAATCCAAGTACTAGATACTCAAGAATTGTCCATAACCGGGGACACGGCTAACCATGATTAGATTGTACACTCTGTAGAGGGTTGCGCACTTTTCCCCACAAGACTCGATCGCCTTCGTTGGATTTCTCGCACTACATGGTGTTTGAGAAACGGATGACCGAGACACAGTCTTTCAAAAAATTACCTCTCTACTCCGGACAGACCATACCAAACCTACATCCCTCTACCTGCTGATCTGCCTCTTCAAGAGCTTCACGTAACTTACTCAACTATACTAGAGCCCATAATAGCTTCTGGCTACACACGGAAGTTTCTAGCATGAATTATCTCAGTTCCCTTTGAGCCTGGGTGGCGGTCCATTGGAAAATCACACGGAACCCCGAGATTTCCAAAAAAAACAAGCAACACTGGGTACCCCAGGTGCCTCAATCCACCCAGATGTTAATTTAAGTTGCCACCTTAAGTTGAACCATTAACTAACAACTCACATCTGTCATGGATTTCACTCAAACCCAAACCACGTCTACGAGCATAGCATAGCAATATAATATAAGCAAGCGTAGAAGTAACTCCCAAGGTTTTGAATATAACAGGGCAATAGGTTCTACCTCATCAACTACTTCCCATCCCACATGTTAATGACATCCTAATCATGAAATTTTTGAGGATTGGAACTAATGCATAAAAACAGGGTATGAAAAGAGTATGATCAATGTGTTACTTGCTTTGCTGACGATCCACGAATCTAGAGACTCGTAATAACAAGCTTCGCACTCCGGAAACTCTATCGCAAGGAAACAATAGCATACATAAGTAACAAGCAACGACGCACAAGCAAAACTCAAATAAAAGAGGTTGACCAGAAAGTTCAACTTAAGAACTCCGGTTCGCAAAAAGAATCAAATCAACCGGAGCAACGAAACTCAAACGGCGAAAGAAAGAAGCTTCGTTTACTAATCTGAACCTAGGTCAAATTTTACAGTAGCAAAAACTTATTTGAGTTGGTTAAATGGAAAGAGGGTTTCGATACGAAACTCTAGGTGCTTGAATCGCCTGATTCCGATAAACGAGCGAAAAGATAAACAGAAACTAAGATCGGATCAGAAATCGCGATCAGAAAAATCGCGGAATAAATCCGATAAAAAGAAAACTGACGAACAGACTAACGAACGAGCGTTAGTTAGCTGTAACTAACGGGCGAAAACCGTTCGTTAAAACGAATGTACGGACGAACATCCGCTAACTAGAAGAACCGAGAAAAACCGGCGAACCGAAAAAAGTGGATATAGGGTTTTAAAAAAAACCGAACTGTTCAAAAAAACCGGCGGCTCGGATTCCGGCGCGGTACCTCCGGCGAGGCGGGGTTGGGCAGTGGGGCGACGGCTCGTGGGGCAGCGGGGCTCGACGGCGGCGGCGGCAGGCGGCGCGGGGCGGCTGCGGGCGGCGCGGGCGACGGCTGCTGCGGCGGCGGTGGTGTGGTGGTGGCTCGGGGCAGTGGGGTATATAAAGAGGGGGGGCGGCTTGGAGGAGGGGGCAAGACGCGGCGGAGAGGAGTCCGGCTCGGACTCCAAGTCCGGGTCGGCGGCGGCGGCGCGCGCGCGGGGAGGCGGCGGCGGCGCGCGCGCGGGGAGGCGGCGGCGGCGCGGGCCGACCTGGCTCGGCTGGGCCTTAGGCCCAGTCGGGCGCGGGGAAGTTTTTCTTTTAATTAATTTCGCCGACAGAAATAAAATCCTAGAAGAATAAATAAAAATCTAAAAATGCCAAAACAAATTTTCACCGAACGAGATGAACTTTTTCTTGGCCCTAAAATGCAACTTTGAAAACGTGCAATTTTTCTAATGCAAATAAAAGGGCCATTTGCATTTCTGTCCCTAACTCGAACCACCTAATCAGATATACCCCTAATTCCAAAGCCTGCTAAAAAATGCCCCTCCGCCGTGATGTGCCCTTATAGAAATGCCGCTCCGAGCCGTTTCCGTCCAGTCAAGGCTGTTTGACCGCTAACGTGCCGTTTCTTTGACATTTTTGCCCCTCCAACCGTACATCTGGGCCCAACTAACCGGTTCACTCTCTCTCCCCTCTTTCTTCTTCCTCGCGACGACAGGGGCATTTTTTAGCACGTACTGGATCGGGCGTTTCCGCAGTCGGAGAGAGAGGGGCAAGTCAGGCACGGCGTGGTGAGCGATGTCTACGTCAGGCACGGCGGGGATGTCTTTTATGAGCTCTTCGGTGGCCGGCAATGTAAGTTTCAGTGTCGATTTGGGGGAGATATGGGCATATTGCAAAATTAGGGTTCATCAATTTGGGTTTTTTTTGCTGCTGTTAGGTTGATGGTGTCAGGATAGTTCAGTTTCAATCGAAGTTTTACATCCCCGATCTGACATTCTGTGGCCTTGAGGTTCGCTCGATGTAGCGGTGCCCTGGCCACGGGCTTATTCCTGCTCGTGTGTCGCCTGGGGAGGAGCAAGCTCCGCCAGAAGGTTTCTCGGCTGCTCTCTTGATGTAAGTGTTTGGCTTTTAAGGTTGATTCGATTCTGCTCTTTCCCCTCTTTCTAATTCGATCATTGATTTTGCAGCTTCCTGATGAATGTGAGTGGGTTGTATGGATTGACCCGCCACCGACCGAACGTGTTGCTCGTGCATTTGAGGAGCTTCATGCAGGATTGGAGAAGAGCTGGCTAAAATCTCATGATTTAGAGAGGAGGGTGATGTATCTAACCGAGAAGAACAAGAAACTGAAGCTGAAGATGAAAAAGAGGAATGAGCTTATGCAAGCATGGGGATTTATCATAGTTCTTGGTATTAGCATTGTGGCCACATTTGTTTCTGGGTGGTCTAATAATCCATACTAAATGGATTTCTCTTTGTAGTGTATGTTGTAATGGAGCTTGGTGTGGGTATGTATTATCACAGGACAATGCTGTGATTTGGGAATGTTGTGATGTTGCTATTTGGAAATGACTCAAGAATCTTGCTTTGATCGATGACTGAAATAGCATAGATTGAAATATTTGAACAAATGATCTGTTGTGACAAAATAGGAGCTCACAAAAATATTTGAAAGTAGCATCTCACATAATATTCGAAACTAGCAGCTCACAAAATAGCACAAATTCATCATTGCACAAAAGGAGCATTGCACATTCAAGATAGTAGCTCACAAGTTCACCATTACATAAGTTCATAGTTTCAGCATCACACACTTAAGATAGCAGCTAACAAGTTCACAAATAGTTGTTAAACAACAAAAACAACAGTAAATGATTCCAGTCACAGGTCTTTCATCTTCTTGCTCCTGGTGTTGCAAGCAGGGTTAGTTAAGAGCCTTGAACTCCTCCTTATGGTGACAGTTTTGCTCACTTCTTTGCTTAGCTGGTTGCTTCCAGTTATAGATCCTACTGTAGGATCTGGTGCAAACTTGAGCCTCTTCTTGGCTGGCGACATCCCTCTATCAGCTGCCTTTTTGTAGTTCTTCCTTGGGCTACAATTGAAATGAGAACATTAAATGCAGCAAAAAAGGAAATGAGAACATCAAATGAAGCAAAAATTGAAATGAGAACATCCGTAGCAGTTGCACCTTACAGCAGATGACACTGTTGGTGCATCTGTAGCAATTGTAGCATCAGGTTCAACCTCTATAGCATTTTCAGCATCAGGTTCAACCTCTGTAGCATTTTCAGCATATGTTTCAACCTCAGTAGCATTTTCAGCATCTGTTTCAGCATCTAAATGATCATCTGTTGCATTTTCAGCCCCCCAGTGCTCTTCTTCCCCAAAAGCTGGGTCAATGGATTCCTTGCAGTGAGTGCCACGATGGCCAAGCCTTCCACACCTGCCACATTTCTTTCTCCTTCCTCCAAGTCCTTTTCCCTCAGATTTACCCTAATTCTTGTCTTCCTAGGTCTACCAGGGGCCCTGTTTTGCAATGGAGCAGACAATTCAAACCCAGGGTCCACCACATCCCACTATTGTTTGCCCTCCATTGCAGGCAAATTTTCAGCATAAGTAGCATTGAATCTAGCAACAGAAAAGTACTCATGTACATACTGATCAATCTCACTTACTGGGCCTCTCATTGAAGTAATAAAATACAAAGCATGTATGCAAGGCTGTCCAGTTAACTGCCACTTTCTACAACTGCAAGTCCGAGTGGCCAAATTTATTGGATATCTCCACTCTCTCTTTTCCTTGTCAACTGCTGTGATCTCTGCCTCATATGTGCTTCTCTTCACTATCTCCATATCAAGGTCCTTAGATTTTGCATGAAGCATTTTCATGACTTTGGGGATTATGATGTGGCCAATGAATGTAGCAGCTGCAATCTGCTGTCTGAGATCAAACTTCTCCATTATAAACTGTCTTATTTTGTCTAGCAAGTCCACAATGTGTACACCCTTCCATTTTTTAATCTTTGAATTAAAGGACTCAGCTAGATTGTTATTAACATAATCTACTTTACATACTTCATTGAACAGTGACCTTGCCCATAGCTTGCTATGATGCTCCTCTAAGTACTCCTTCACACCAGCCTTACTGTGCAACTGCCTAAGATGGTAGTTGTGTTTCTTTATGCTGTATGTCAATGAACAGGGCCATAAATTTTCATCAAAGAATTTTCCTCTAAACCTTTTTGTGAAATTTGCAGCCAAATGCCTCATGCATTCTCTGTGCTCCACACCTGGGAACACATCTTCCACTGCAGTCTCCAGGCCTTTGCATGCATCAGTGTGGATAACAAGACCTGGTGGGTGTACTATAAGCTCTCTTAAGTTTTGAAAAAACCAAGTCCAACTTTCTATGTTTTCACCCTCTAGAACTCCATATGCAACTGGGATGATTCAATTGCAAGCATCCACAACACATGCACTAACTAGTTGCCCTCTAAATCTGCCATTTAATGCAGTGGCATCTACTGCAAGATAAGGCCTACATCCATTCAAAAAACCTTGCCAACATGCTTTGAAAGAAACAAATACTCTTCTAAAGCACTATTTCTGTCTACTCTTCCCATTTAGTTTGTACTGCATAGTGTGCTTATCAATTGTAACTACACTACCAGGAGATGCTTTCTCCACTTCTGCCTTGAAGGTATACAGTAATTGGAAAGAGTCAACCCACTTACCATAGATATTGTCAAGTGCCATTTGCTTCCCATAGAATACTCTCATATATGGAACTGTCAGGCCATACTTCTTCTTCAAATTTTTCTGCAATTCTGTTGGTCCCACTTCTGAATCCTCTAAAACCCAGGTCTTCATAGCATGGCAACCCATATACTCTTAGCTGACTTCAATCTTTTTCTCCTGTTCACACTGGGACATGTATGAGCAGTTTTGTTCACCTTAACCTGCATTCATGAAAGTTCAGACACATGGTAGGACCTATGTGCTGCAACAAACAAACAAAATACAGTATCAATGCTGCTAACTACAAATGCAATGTTAGTTGCTATATTTGATACATGAAACAGTGTGCTATGTCTCATTAAGTAGGCATGCATCCTCCATTGACACCTCTTATAAGCACAATGCACTGTCAACCTAGTATTGTCACTCTTATCTATCACAAATTCACTTTGAGTCTTTATTGAGAAGGTTGCAAGAGCATTTCTACAGTCTAAAGCACTGGAAAATATTGTTCCCTGTGCCAAAGAAGGATCATCTCTATTGTATTGCATATCTGGTCTTTCCTCATCAGATGTTTCAGAGTATCCCATGTCCCTGTCCTCCTCCTTCTCATCTTCACCTGCCTCAGCAAACATGCCTTCAGGGGGTGGAACATAATCTTCCCCCTCATCATCTTTCTCCTTTCCCTTCTTCCTTGTTACAAACTGAGGAAACAACTTTTCATCCTCATCATCACTTGGCCAATCATTTGGTAGTCCCTCTTCAATATAGGGTTCAACTGAATCTCTACTATGAGAGGGACCTGCATTCTTAGGAACTTCTACAGTAGGTGTTCCTGGTGCCTGCATGGAACTGCTGCTGCCTCTACTATGAGCATTTCTTTTCCTGCCCCTTGATTGGCTGGTCCTACCTTTATCTCTAGACCTAGACTGAGATCTTGTTCCTTTGCTCTCTTGCTCTCCTCCCTTCCTTTGTATGACACTGATTTCTAGTTTAGCAGGGAAAGAATCATGTATTGCAAACATGATACCAAGCTCATCATCACACTGGACAGGGACCCAAGTTGTTTTGTCAAGGTCCCTGTACCTGAATTCCACTGCATCATATAGACCCCATGGATATTGAGCACATATGGCAGATCTAAACTGATTAAAAGTCCATTGATTGTCAGCAACAAAAGGAAAAGAGAATCCTGTATTGGTTGCTTTTGTGCCAGCTCTAGCTAGAAGTGTGATTTTCATTCTACATTCCATCCCAATTGCTCTATCGGGGTCGATCCTACGATGACCATGGAAAACAGAGATAGATCACAACGCCATGAGCATTATGAACTAGGTCAACAAATCCCAAATCGAACTACAAATGGCATGAGACTCCGCCAGATTAGAAGAGAAACTTACCCCGCCGAAGCATGCTTCTATGGCTGCGGTGTGCTCCCTCGTTCGCCGCCGCCGCCGCCGCTGCAACTGCTATCCCCATCCATCCGCCGCCGCCACCGCCATAGTAGAGTGCCGCGCAGAGTCAAATCTGAAGCTCCACCGTGGGTGCCATCAGGAGATCGAGCCTTGCGAGTTGGATCGAGCGAGCTAGGGTTAGGGTTACGGCGAGAGGCGATTTGGGGGAGAAAGAGAGAGTGTGCGGCTCGGGCGAGAGAATGAGAGGGAGAGAGAGAATGAACTGGTGACCTGGGCCTAGGTGTAAGGACGGAGGGGCAAAAATGTCAAAGAAACAGCCGCTTACCAGTCAAACAGCCTTGACTGGACGGAAACGGCACGGAAGGGCAATTCTATAAGGGAACATGACGGCGGAGGGGTATTTTTGAGCAGGCTTGCGAATTAGGGGCAAATGTGAGTAGTGGGTTCGAGTTAGGGACAGAGATGTAAAAGACCCCAAATAAAATCAAATAAAATCAAATAAATGATTTTAACATTTTCCCTCCAATATTTCAATTATTTTGGAGAAGTCATATTATCTCCTCTCATTTATTTTAATATGAAATATTTTTCGGAGAGAAAAATAATTAAAATCAAAATCCTCGTTTCATTATTTGATAAAAATCAAATATGAAAAACTGGGAAAATCCCCAACTCTCTCCGTGGGTCCTTGAGTTGCCTAGGATTTCGAGGATTTGTGGAACGGAAATGCAATAAAATATGATATGCATGGATGACTATGTATAACATTCCAAATTGAAAATTTGGGATGTTACATAGGCGGAGTCCAATTCATGACCTTGGGGGCCTTCTTGGGCAGAGCACCAACACTTGGAACCTCCAGCACCTCATCATCCATCTACGACATAAAAACTCCAAAAGTTAATAACACATCACAACACATAAAAATTATATTCCAACACCTCGAAAACATATTTCAGCAGCTCAAAAACATATTTCAGCACATAAAAAACACATTCCAGCACCTAAAAATGATATTCCAGCACATAAAAATGATATTCCAGCACCTAAAAATGAATTCTAGCACATACATATGATATTCCAGCACATAAAAATGATATTCCAGCACTTAAAAATGAATTACAGCACATAAATATGATATTCCAGCACATAAAAATGATATTCCAGCACTTAAAAATGAATTCCAGCACATAAATATGATATTCCAGCACATAAATAAAACAGTACATCATGTGTTTTACAATACCAAGTCACACATAAATTGTTTTACAACAAATGAACACATGATACATCAAATGTTTGCTAGACCTCTATTCGCCTACATATGATTTGCAAATTCATCTCACTTTTGAGCCCAAGAATGATTGTCATAGACAATATCATTGGGATCTTCATCACTGGGTTCCGGATCCCATGTTTCCTCGGGCGGGAAATATTCATCCTCACCATATTGAAGTACCCAATTGTGAATAATTGCACAAGCTAAAGGAAATATGCCCTAGAGGCAATAATAAAGTTGTTATTTATATTTCCTTATATCCTGATAAATGTTTATTATTCATGCTAGAATTGTATTAACCGGAAACTTAGTACATGTGTGAATACATAGACAAACAGAGTGTCCCTAGTATGCCTCTACTAGACTAGCTCGTTAATCAAGATGGTTAAGTTTCCTAGCCATAGACATGTGTTGTCATTTGATGAACGGGATCACATCATTCAAGAATGATGTGATGGACAATACCCACTCGTTAGCTTAGCACTATGATCGTTTAGTTTTGTTGTTATTGCTTTCTTCATGACTTATACATGTTCCTCTAACTATGAGAATATGCAGCTCCCGAATACCGGAGGAACACTTAGTGTGATATCAAACGTCACAATGTAACTGGGTGATTATAAAGATGCTCTACACGTGTCTCCAATGGTGTTTGTTGAGTTGGCATAGATCAACATTAGGATTTGTCACTCCGTGTATCGTAGAGGTATCTCTGGGCCCTCTGGGTAATGGTCATCACTATAAGCCTTGCAAGCAATGTGTCGGCGTTCTGGGAACGGGGGTCCCCAGACTTGCCTGCCTGCGGCCTGCGGCGTGGCTCGAATGGAGGCCCAGCGTGGCCCATCTGCATCAACACAAGGCTCAAGACCCTCGCGAGGCGGACGACACGACGCTTCCTCAAGCACGGCCTCCTTAGGCTGGCTCGCGAGGAGGCGGAGAGATCAAGGCGGGTACCTCACGAGGTGCCCATGACGCAAGTCATGACGATCGAGGGTGCCAGGCGGGCGCCAGCCCGCGCAGCGTCTCCCTTTCCTCTTTGGTGCAAAGGGGGCAAGCGCAGGCGAGAGGATCAAGCAAAGGCATCCATTTCGGTGCAACGAGACCAAGACCAGTCCAACGGTGGGAAGGAGGTCACCATGGAGCCCAGCACGACGTCACCGCAGGGCCTTTGGCAGGCGAAGACCAACTTTAGTCAGGATAAGTGTACCAGATGTTCCCCTTCAAATTGTCCAATTGTTGGCGCCCTTCCCGCTCAATATTTGGGAAGAGGCCCAGGGCCTTTGCCTATAAATAGGACTAGCCACCCACAGGATAGAGAGAGGGATCCAGCATCTAGAGAGAGAGAAGGGCGATCGAACTCCCCCTAACAGTTCATCCCCTAACCAAGAACAGACCCTCGCGAGGTCGTTCTTCCTTGTACTGTTCTTCCTCATCAGCCCAAGAGGCAATCCACCCACCACAAACTAGAGTAGGGTATTACACCACAATGGTGGCCCAAACTAGTATAAACCTTGTGTCTCTTGTGTTGTTCTTGCAGTAGTTTGATCCTTGCGAGACGGAGAGGTAGTGGGCACGATCTCCGCACGCACCCCAGAGTTCGAACCTTAAGGGTCTGCCGGAACCCAGAATCCGACATTTGGTGCGCCAGGTAGGGGTGCGCCGGAATCTGCCTTCCCATCGCTCCGTCTCCCGTTACGTTGTCGTCACCATGTCCGGCGACCAGGCGGGCAACCAAGGCCCATGGGCGGCGTGGCCCATCTGCGCGGAGCCTCCCGCTCCGAGCGACCCCGCACCACAGGCAGCTTGCGGTCCGCAGGGCGCTGTGGGCCGCGGGCGACGCGGGCAAGCTTCTGCGACCCTCACGCCGCGACAAGCGCGGTCGGCAGCGAGGGCCTCCAACCACGCCGCAGCTACGACACCGTACACCCGCCGAGAACAGGCGAACTGAAGGGCCGCGCTCACGGTAGCACGGGAGCTGCTGCAGTGCAGGCTATTGGAGGGCGGCAACGACATGCTGCTGGAGCGGGTCGCCGAGCTCCTGGGCTTCGCCACTTCGGGGGCTCACCCCTTCTGCGTCCAGCTTCCACCTCAAGCTCAGGGCGGCGCACGAGGGGGCCCCGTGCACCCGCGCGGGCCTCAAGACTACCCCAACACCGGCGAATCCGCCGGCACCAGACTGGTGGTGGCGCTACCCCCGCCCCCAGCGCGCGAAGGAGAGGGGCTCAGTGCGGCCCACGGCGCCAGCAGCCAACCGCGCTACCACCCCGCGGTGGGCACGACAAGCAACACCGCATGGCGCATGGAGCACTACAGCGCAACATTCGGGGTGGCGGCGCTAGAGGAATACGTGCCCCACATGACGGACCAAGGGCACGCTCACGGGGGCGAACAGGGCTCACTCCTCAGCCCCAGCTGGGAGGACGACACGCCAGAGGCCCAGCCCCTCCAGGAACCCCAGGACGGCTCTGTCGGTCACACTGGAGGCAACGACTATCGGGTACCATTAATTCCTCAAGAGCAGGCATACGCTAATCATGGGTCACAAGAGATGCAGGTCGCCGCGACAAGCAGCTGCCCCGCCCCTGCGGTCTCCTACCCCTCGGGAGGAGGACGCAGGGGGCTGCAGGAAAGGGGCAGAAATCCTACATCACCACCGCGGCGTTCGAAGCAAGGCGTTCTTAGATGATAGGCCCTCCGCTGGGGAGGCGCCCGAGGGCTTGCCCCTGGCGGAGGACCCGTGGTCGTCGGGGGAACCGCTGGCGACCACTCTACCCCACCGGCAGCGTCTTGGTTTCCGGTCGTCGTTGGTGGCACTCGAGTGTGGCGCAAGGCGGGGCCCTCGTCTGGCGATATGAAGCAAGGCCGGTTCCTGTGAAGAAGGCGAACGTCTGTGAAGACATCCCTCTCGGGAGAAGGCCCGGAGCCTGTGAAGAAGGCGAATGCCTGTGAAGATCGTCTCTTTTTGGAGAAGGCCCAGAGCCTGTGAGGAAGGCGAACGCCTGTGAAGACATCCCTCTCGGGAGAAGGCCCGGAGCCTGTGAAGAAGGCGAATGCCTGTGAAGATCGTCTCTTTTTGGAGAAGGCCCGGAGCCTGTGAAGAAGGCGAACGCCTGTGAAGACATCCCTGTTGGGAGAAGGCCCGGAGCCTGTGAAGAAGGCGAACGCCTGTGAAGACATCCCTCTCGGGAGAAGGCCCGGAGCCTGTGAAGAAGGCGAATGCCTGTGAAGATCGTCTCTTTTTGGAGAAGGCCCAGAGCCCGTGAGGAAGGCGAACGCCTGTGAAGACATCCCTCTCGGGAGAAGGCCCGGAGCCTGTGAAGAAGGCGAATGCCTGTGAAGATCGTCTCTTTTTGGAGAAGGCCCGGAGCCTGTGAAGAAGGCGAACGCCTGTGAAGACATCCCTCTCGGGAGAAGGCCCAGAGCCTGTGAAGAAGGCGAATGCCTGTGAAGATCGTCTCTTTTTGGAGAAGGCCCGGAGCCTGCGAAGACGGCCCACGCCTATGGGGTTTCCTGTTAGCAACGACCCCGCCTCCCGAGGTTTCAACTACCCAGCACCCGGGACATGACACCCTCCAGAAGGCAGCTCCGGAGCCAGCAAGGAACAAGGGCGGACCAGCCTACCGTTGGACACGCGTACGATTTAATCACTGCAGATACATTAGATATGAGTTCATACATGAGGGGCTTCCCCTCCCAAAATGCTCTCACAACCGTTGGGCCAAACGCCTGAGTTCTATCTATGCAGGGTAAAAAGACGAGGATAGTACATGGTCAATCTGACAAATCCCCCAATGCATCCTCGGAGGCGTCTCCCGAGCTGTCGCTGGCGTCGCTGAACTCACCTTCGTTGTCTGCACCCCCATCAGCGGCATTGGGGTCTTCCACCACGCCACCTTCGTCGGCGCCCACCACCGCACCGTCATCATCAGAGGTGAAGGCCCGGACGAGAGCATCTACGTTGCTCTCCACCCATTCAGCCAGGTCACCTCGAACAACTTGGGGAACTGGGGCGATGGCGGCGTCGAAGTCGAAGTGGGGATCCATGTTTCGAAGATGGCTTAAGACGCGGGAAAAGGCGCGCCCGAGCAGGGCGCGGCTCCTATCCTCCACCAACCTATCGGCTTTGGCCGACCGTGCCTCCAGTTGCGTCACCACGGTGGTGAAGAACTGCAGGTTGCCGGCGTAGTTAATCGTGTGCGGCTCGCCCACGACAGCCTCGCAGATGTTGCCCAGGGCAATGTTGGCCCTCTCCCGGAGCTTGGTGAGCATGGGGCCGTGCTCGTGCTCCAGGACTTGCCGCTAGCGTATCTCGTCGGCATTCTGACGCTCGACGGCCACGGCCTCTTCCACACGCTGGTGAAGGCGGAGCACCTCGGCCTGGGAGGAGGCCAGCTCTTTTTGCGCTGCCTCAAGGGCGACCCGGGAGGCGTCCGCTCGTCGCGTCGCCTCATCCCGTTGGGCCCTCAAGGCGGCGGTTCTACCCTCAGCTTCGACTCGGATCATCCCCAGCCTCCCCTCGAACTCACGCTCGAGGCCTTGGCGTGCCGTCGCCACCCGACGGCAAACCTCCTCCAGGACACGCGTTTCTCGCGCGGCGACATCGTTTTTTGCCTGTGTCACCAGGCGCTCCCTCGTCTCCAGCTGCTCGAGCTCGCGAGCGCGTTCGGCGGCCTCCAGCACCAACGCTTCCTCGCACTTCCGAAGCTTAGCCGGGTCGCCAGAAGTCACCTCCATCGCTGCAAGGGTTGCCTCGCGCAGCTCCGCTTGCTCCTCCAACGAGCGACACCAGGCCAAGAGCTCCCGAGCCTGTTCTTCTGCTGCTCCTCGCCATCGGTCTGCTCCTCGGGCCTCCTCAACGGCCTGAGACCGAGCCGCCAGAGAAGCCTCCAACGATGCCTTCGCCTCTTCGTCATCAAGGACGCGCTGACGACGCGCGAGGACAGCGGCTGCCTCCAGCTCGCGCCGCTCGGCAGCCAGGCGCAGGCCCTCAGCGTCCAGGCGCGCATCTTCCTCAGCGAGCTCCTGACCAAGCAGGTCTACGGCGCCACTCACCCTCCGAAGGAATTCGTGGCGACGGGCACGGCGCTCCCGAGCACGCTCAAGCATGTCTGCCGCGCCATCATCCGCCCCAAGCGGGCGTCGAGGACCTCGGATCATCGCCCCGACCCCGGGCAGGGGGCTGGGGGCTGGCGCCTTCACGACGGCCGGCCGCGCCGCTTCAGAAGCCCGACCTGAGTCCAACCTGACCTCAGGAGAAGGGCCCCGGAGGTGCCTCAGCCGGTCGCAGCCCGCGACCAGGCGGGAAGCCTACGACAGGCTGCTTATGTCGAGGGAAGGCCCGCGGAAGGAGATCGCTGGGGCGGGAGAGTCGCCGTGCGCTACGCGGTAGTCCGCGCCGTCACCTGCCCAAACCACAAGGGCAGTGCTGCTCGAGACACCCAGGGGTGGCGAAGGAGACGGAGTCAAGGAAGGTGTCGGCCCGACAACTTCATCGAGCTCAGTAGGCAGAGGCCTGCAGAGCAAGGATCAGCGGATGCGGCAAGCAGGATAAGGAACAGAAAAGGAGAAGACTTACTCGTCGACAGCAAAGTACTTCCGGCGCTTCAGCAAGCAGCAGGGGAATTCGTCTCCCAAGGCCTCCCTTTTTCTCCGGAGGGCCTCAAAGTCCACACGGAAACGGCCCAGGAGAGATGCACAGGAATCAGCGTGCGAAGAGGACAGAGCGCCAAGGCCACTTGCGTCGAGGGCGCATGACTGGTACGCGCAGGCAGTTGCCTCGTCAGAGATCCCGGCCGGGGGCTCAGGAGCCTCGGCCTCAAGCACTGGAGGCGGCAGCACCTCACCCGTGGCCTCGGGAGCGCGGACCTCGTGAGCTGCCCCATCAAGAGCATTGCCAGGTGCGGTCACATCGTCCGCGGCTTCCTCGACCCCCGCTGTCTCCTGCCTCCCTGCGCCACCACTCGAGGAGGATTCACCCAGGCCGACCGGAAGGGAAATCACCACCACAGGGTTCTCGCGAGGCCCTTGGAGGCCGACAGGGCGTAGCCCCCACTCGTCGAAAGGGGGCATCTGCCTCACGAAGTCATCCCTATTGTGGCAGAGGTACAACAAGGCTCCCCCCTGCCGGACACCCCCGGGGTTGGGATCGTCTGTCAGGACCAAGAGCACCTTCCTCAGCACCTCGGGCGTCAGGTTGTCTCCCTAAAGCCTCCTGCGGCCACCATGCCCGCTGAAGGCCCACATTCGACGAGAATGGCGTTGGAGAGGGGCAATGCGGCGCAATAGGAACTCCTTCACCACTTTGGGCGCCGTTACGCCAAGCTTCTTCAGGGACATGAAGCGGTTCCAGACGAAGGCGAGCCGAGGACTTACGAGCGTCTCCTGGCCCCGGCCCGAATTAGGCACAGCAGGCGATGTCAGCTTCACGAGCCGGGGGCTGGGCACCCCAACATCAATGTACAAGCACCGCTCGCGGAACTCGGCTGAAGGCAGAGGGAGGTTGAAGTCGATACCAGAGGCTGCGGTCTCGGGCGAAGCTAAGAAGCTCATGCATGCTGAGCATTGCGTGGGGTCGGCAAGATGCAAGGAGAAGAAGTGGCGCAGCAGGCCAACATAAGGATGGATGCCCACCATCGCCTCACAAACAAAAGCTAAGACTGAAAGAAGAGCAATGGACTTAGGACCCATATGCATCATGTGGATCTGATAATGATCAAGAACGGCGTTGAAGAAATCAGAGAAGGGAGGCACCAAACCCGCCCACAAGGCGTCGGCAAAGCAATGGACCTCGGTGATTATCCTATTAGTGGGGAGGTGACACGTAGGCCACACCGTCATCCTCCCGCACTCGTTGAAGGCGGTGGCCAGAGCCGGATTGAGCTTGCCCAGGCACTCCAGGTTGAGTATGATTGAGCGGCCGACAGCAGGCGCCACCGGCGGCAGCGGGCGAGATGGAGACGCAGGCTTCTTCCCCTTCCCTTTCTTTGGAGCCATGGCGGCGGGCGGAAGAGAGGAGATGCGAGATGGGATTGGAAGCAAGGGTCAGAGTTCGGAGGGAGGAAGAGCAGGAGACGGTCAAGCAACAGGGAGAAGGGCGGCTGTGTACAACTGTGGGGCAACCTAGCGCGATGCAGAATAAGGGAGCGTGGGTAAACAGTGCCGCCCACGTCCAATCAACCGCCACGTGGCGCCCGAGGCCGCAGGCTGTTAGGGCCCGCGGCGCTTTGCCCTTGCCCTTTCACCTCTCGGCACGGCCAAGTCCATGCACGCCTCGGGCCTGGGGGCTACTGTCGGCGTTCTGGGAATGGGGGTCCCCAGACTTGCCTGCCTGCGGCCTGCGGCGTGGCCCGAATGGAGGCCCAGCGTGGCCCATCTGCATCAACACAAGGCTCAAGACCCTCGCGAGGGGCCAAGCCTCGCGAGGCGGACGACACGACGCTTCCTCAAGCACGGCCTCCTTAGGCTGGCTCGTGAGGAGGCGGAGAGATCAAGGCGGGTACCTCACGAGGTGCCCATGACACAAGTCATGACGATCGAGGGTGCCAGACGGGCGCCAGCCCGCGCAGCGTCTCCCTTTCCTCTTTGGTGCAAATGGGGCAAGCGCAGGCGAGAGGATCAAGCAAAGGCATCCATTTCGGTGCAACGAGACCAAGGCCAGTCCAACGGTGGGAAGGAGGTCACCATGGAGCCCAGGACGACGTCACCACAGGGCCTTTGGCAGGCGAAGACCAACTTTAGTCAGGATAAGTGTACCAGATGTTCCCCTTCAAATTGGCCAATTGTTGGCGCCCTTCCCGCTCAATATTTGGGAAGAGGCCCAGGGCCTTTGCCTATAAATAGGACTAGCTACCCACAGGATAGAGAGAGGGATCCAGCATCTAGAGAGAGAGAAGGGCGATCGAACTCCCCCTAACAGTTCATCCCCTAACCAAGAACAGACCCTCACGAGGTCGTTCTTCCTTGTACTGTTCTTCCTCATCAGCCAAAGAGGCAATCCACCCACCACAAACTAGAGTTTGATCCTTGTGAGACGGGGAGGTAGTATAAACCTTGTGTCTCTTGTGTTGTTCTTGCAGTAGTTTGATCCTTGCGAGACGGGGAGGTAGTGGGCACGATCTCCGCGCGCACCCCAGAGTTCGAACCTTAAGGGTCTGCCGGAACCCAGAATCTAACACAATGTGACTAATGGGTTAGTTGCGGGATGATGCATTGCGGAACGAGTAAAGAGACTTGCCGGTAACGAGATTGAACTAGGTATGATGATACCAACGATCGAATCTCGGGCAAGTAACATACCGATGACAAAGGGAACAACGTATGTTGTTATGCGGTTTGACCGATAAAGTTCTTCGTAGAATATGTAGGAGCCCATACGAGCATCCAGGTTCCGCTATTGGTTATTGACCGGAGATGTGTCTCGGTCATGTCTACATAGTTCTCGAACCCGTAGGGTCCGTACGCTTAACGTTCAATGATGATTTGTAGTATGAGTTATGTGATTTGATGTTCCAAACTTTGTTCGGAGTCCCGGATGAGATCACGGACATGATGAGGAGTCTTGAAATTGCCGAGAGGTTAAGATTTATATATTGGAAGGTAGTATTCGGACAACGGAAGGGTTCCGAGTGTATCGGGTACATACCGGAGGGGTTACCGGAACCCCCCGGGGAAAGATATGGGCCTTATGGGCCATATGAGGGAGGCTAACCAGCCCACAAGGGGCCGGTGCGCCCCCACAAGGGAGGAGGCTGAATTGGACTTGGGAAAGGGGGCGCCACCCCCTTTCCTTCTCCTTCTCCCTCTCCTTCCCCTTTTCCCCCTCCGGTAGAAGGAAAAAAGGGTGGGGCCGAATCCTACTAGGACTGGAGTCCTAGTAGGACTCCCCTCTCCCTGGCACGCCCCTTGTTGGTTGGCCTCCTCCTCCCCTCCTTTATAAACAGGGGCAGGGGCACCCGAGAGGCACAACAGACAATCTCTTAGCCGTGTGTGGTGCCCCCCCTCCACAGTTCAACACCTCGGTCATATCATCGTAGTGCTTAGGTAAAGCCCTGCGCCGGTAGCTTCATCATCACCGTCACCATGCCGTCGTGCTGACGGAACTCTCCCTCGGCCTCAACTGGATCAAGAGTATAAGGGACTTCATCGAGCTAAACGTGTGCTGAACTCGGCCTCAACTCGATCAAGAGTACGAGGGACGTCATTGAACTGAAGTGTGCTGAACACGGAGGTGCCGTACGTTTAGTGCTAGGATCGTTCGGATCGTGAAGACGTACGACTACATCAACCGCGTTGATATAACGCTTCCACTTTCAATCGATGAGGGTACGTGGACATACTCTCCCCGCTCGTTGCTATGAATCACCTAGATAGATCTTGCGTGATCGTAGGAAATTTTTGAAATACTACGTTCCCCAACAGTGATATCAAAGCCAAGTCTATGCGTAGATGTTATATGCATGAGTAGAACACAAAGAGTTGTGGTCGATAATAGTCATACTGCTTACCAGCATGTCATACTTTGATTCGGCGGTATTGTTGGATGAAGTGGCCCAGACCGACATTACATGACCGCGTTCATGATACTGGTTCTACCGCCGTGCTTCGCACACAGGTGGCTAGTGGGTGTCTGTTTCTCCAGCTTTAGTTGAATCGAGTTTGACAATGCCCAGTCCTTGTTGAAGGTTAAAACATCACACTTGACGAAAAATCGTTGTGGTTTTGATGCATAGGTAAGAATGGTTCTTGCTAGAAGCCTGTAGCAGCCTCGTAAAACTTGCAACAACAAAGTAGAAGACATCTAACTTGTTTTTGCAGGGCATGTTGTGATGTGATATGGTCAAGACGTGGTGAGATATAAATTGTTGTATGAGATGATCATGTTTTGTTAAAGTTATCGTCAACTGGCAGGAGCCTTATGGTTGTCTCTTTATTGCATAAGATGCAAGCGCCATATAATTCCTTTACTTTATCGCTATGCGATAGCAATAGCTGCAAAAGCAATAGTTGGCAAGATGACCATGTGATGACACGTTGATAAAGATCAAGATGATGGAGATCATGGTATCATGCCGGTGACGTTGGAGATCATGACGGTACTTTGGAGACGGAGATCATAGGCACAAGATGATGATGGCCATATCATGCCACATATTGTGATTGCATGTGATGTTTATCTTTTATGCGTCTTATTTTGCTTAGTACGATGGTAGCATTATGAGATGATCCCTTACTAAAATTTCAAGGTATAAGTGTTCTCCCTGAGTATGCACCGTTGCGACAGTTCTTCATGCTGAGACACCACGTGATGATCGGGTGTGATAAGCTCTACGTTCACATACAATGGGTGCAAGCCAGTTTTGCACATGCAGAATACTCGGGTTAAACTTGGCTAGCCTAGCATATGTAGATATGGCCTCGGAACACTGAGACCGAAAGGTCGAACGTGAATCATACAGTAGATATGATCAACATAGTGATGTTCACCATTGAAAGCTACTCCATCTCACGTGATGATCGGGCATGGTTTAGTTGATATGGATCTCATGATCATTTAGATGACTAGAGGGATGTCTATCTAAGTGGGAGTTCTTAAGTAATATGATTAATTGAACTTAAATTTATCATGAACTTAGTCCTGATAGTATTTGTATATTTATGTTGTAAATCAATTGCTCGCGTATAGCTTCCCCGTTTTATTTACGATATGTTCCTAGAGAAAACTAAGTTGAAAGTTGATAGTAGCAATGATGCGGACTAGGTCCATGATCTGAGGATTATCCTCATTGCTGCACAGAAGAATTATGTCCTTGATGCACCGCTAGGTGACAGAACTATTGCAGGAGAAAATGCAGACGTTATGAACGTTTGGCAAGCTCAGTATGATGACTACTTGATAGTTTAGTGCACGATGCTTTACAACTTAGAACCGGGACTTCAAAAATGTTTTGAACACCACGGAGCATATAAGATGTTCCAAGAGCTGAAATTGGTATTTCAGACTCATGCCCGAGTCGAGAGGTATGAGACCTCTGACAAGTACTTTGCCTACAAGATGGAGGAGAATAGCTCAACCAGTGAGCATGTGCTCAGAATGTCTGAGTACTACAATCGCTTGAATCAAGTGGGAGTTAATCTTCCTGATAAGATAGTGATTGACAAAGTTCTCTAGTCACTATCACCAAGTTACTCGAACTTCGTGATGAACTATAATATGCAAGGGATGACGAAAACGATTCCCCGAGCTCTTCGCAATGCTGAAATCGGTGAAGGTAGAAATCAATAAAGACATCAAGTGTTGATGGTTGACAAGACCACTAGTTTCAAGTAAAAGGGCAAGGGAAAGAAAGGGAACTTCAAGAAGAATGACAAGCAAGTTGCCACTCCCATGAAGAAGCCCAAAGCTAGACCCAAGCCTGAAACTGAGTGCTTCTACTGCAAAGGAAATGGTCACTGGAAGCGGAACTACCCCAAATACTTGGTGGATAAGATTGATGGCAAAGTGAACAAAAGTATATATCATATACAAGTTATTGTTGTGTACTTTACTAGTGTTCATAGTATCCCCTGGGTATTTGATACTGGTTCAGTTGCTATGATTAGTAACTTGAAACCGGAGTTACAAAATGAACAAATACTAGTTGAGAGCGAGGTGACGATGTGTGTTGGAAGTGATTCCAAGGTTGATAAGATCACCATCGCACACTCCCTCTACCTTCAAGATTAGTGTTGGACAAAAATAAATGTTATTTGGTGTTTGCGTTGAGCATGAATATGATTGGATCATGTTTATTGCAATACGATTATTCATTTAAGTCGAATAATAATTGTTGTTCTGTTTACATGAATAAAACCTTCTATGGTCATACTATTGGGGATCGTAGCAGAAATTTAAAATTTTCTATGCATCACCAAGATCAATCTATGGAGTCATCTAGCAATGAGAGAGAGAGAGGAGTGCATCTACATACCCTTGTAAATCGCGTGCGGAAGCGTTCAAGAGAATGGGGTTGATGGAGTCGTACTCGTCGTGATCCAAATCACCGATGTTCCTAGCGCCGAACGGACGACACCTCCGCGTTCAACACACATACGAAGCGGAGACGTCTCCTCCTTCTTGATCCAGCAATGGGGAGGAGAAGTTGATAGAGATCCAGCAGCACGACGGCGTGGTGGTGGAAGCAGCGGGATTCCAGCAGGGCTTCGCCAAGCGCTACTGGAGGAGGAAGAGGTGTCACGGGACGGAGAGGGAGGCGCCAAGGCTTAGGGTGCGGCTACCCTCCCTCCCCTCCACTATATATAGGGGCTAGGGGGGGCACATGCCCCCATGGAGATCCCATCTAGTGGGGGGGGGCCCTCGGGGGCAACGGCCCCCTTAGGGTTTCCAACCAGGGGGGCGCATGCCCCCTCGGGGGGCAACGGCCCCCTAGGGTTTCCAACCCTAGGCACCTTGGGCCCTTGGGTGGGGCGCACCAGCCCACTAGGGGCTGGTTCCCACGCCACTTCAGCCCATGGGGCCCTCCGGGATAGGTGGCCCCACCCGGTGGACCCCCAGGACCCTTCCGGTGGTCTGGGTACAATACTGGTGACCCCCGAAACTCTCCTGGTGGCCGAAACTGGACTTCCTATATATAAATCTTTACGTCCATACCATTCCGGAACTCCTCGTGACGTCCAGGATCCCATCCGGGACTCTGAACAACTTTCGGTTAACCGCATACTAATATCTCTACAACTCTAGCGTCACCGAACCTTAAGTGTGTAGACCCTACGGGTTCGGGAAACACGTAGACATGACCGAGGCAACTCTCTGGTCAATAAACAACAGAAGGATCTGGATACCCATGTTGGCTCCCACATGCTCGACGATAATCTCATCGGATGAACCACGATGTCGAGGATTCAATTAATGCCGTATACAATTCCCTTTGTCTATCGGTACGATACTTGCCCGAGATTCGATCGTCGGTATACCGATACCTTGTTCAATCTCGTTGCAGCAAGTCTCTTTACTCGTTCCCGTAACACATCATCCCATGAACAACTCCTTGATCACATTGAGCTCATTATGATGATGTCCTACCGAGTGGGCCCAGAGATACCTCTCTGTCATACGGAGTGACAAATCCCAGTCTCGATTCGTGCCAACCCAACAGATACTTTCGGGGATACCCGTAGTGTACCTTTATAGCCACCCAATAACGTTGTGACGTTTGGCACACCCAAAATACCCTTACGGTTTCCGGGAGTTGCACAATCTCATGGTCTAAGGAAAGGATACTTGACATTAGAATAGCTTTAGCAGACGAACTACACGATCTTGTGCTATGCTTAGGATTGAGTCTTGTCCATCACATCATTATCCTAATGATGTGATCCCGTTATCAATGACATCCTATGTCCATGGTTAGGAAACCGTAACCATCCATTGATAAACGAGCTAGTCAACTAGAGGCTCACTAGGGACATGTTGTGGTCTATGTATTCCCACATGTATTACGATTTCCTGATAACACAATTATAGCATGAACAATAGACAATTATCATGAACAAGGTAATATAATAATAACCATTTTATTATTACCTCTAGGGCATATTTCCAACAGTCTCCCACTTGCACTAGAGTCAATAACCTAATTACATTGTGATGAATCGAACACCCATAGAGTTCTGGTGTTGATCATGCTTTGCACGTGGAAGAGGTTTTGTCAACGGATCTGCGACATTCAGGTCCGTATGCACTTTACAAATCTCTATGTCCCCATCTTGAACATTTTCACGAATGGAGTTGAAGCGACGCTTGATATGCCTGGTCTTCTTGTGAAACCTGGGCTCCTTGGCAAGGACAATAGCTCCAGTGTTGTCACAGAAGATAGTCATCGGGCCCGACGCATTGGGAATAACTCCTAGGTCGGTCATGAACTCCTTCATCCAGATTGCAACTGCACCAGCTGACTGCTCCACCATTCAAAATATACATGCATCCGATTTTTGACTTGGAGTCATCCAGATCTGTGTCGAAGCTAGCATCAATGTAATCCTTTACGACGAGCTCTTCGTCACCTCCATAAACGAGAAACATATCCTTAGTCCTTTTTAGGTACTTCAGGATATTCTTGACTGTTGTCTAGTGTTCCATGCCGGGATTACTTTGGTACCTTCCCACCAAACTTACGACAAGGTTTACATCAGGTTTGGTACACAGCATGGCATACATAATAGACCCTATGGCCGAGGCATAGGGGATGACACTCATCTTTTTCCTATCTTCTGCCATGGTCGGGCATTGAGCCGTGCTCAATCTCACACCTTGCAATACATGCAAGAACCCCTTCTTGGACCGATCCATGTTGAACTTCTTCAATATCTTGTCAAGGTACGTGCTTTGTGAAAGACCAACGAGGCATCTCGATCTATCTCTATAGATCTTGATGCCTAATATGTAAGCAGCTTCTCCAAGGTCCTTCATTGAAAAACACTTATTAAAGTAGGCCTTTATGCTTTCCAAGAGTTCTATATCATTTCCCATCAATAGTATGTCATCCGCATATAATATGAGAAATGCTACAGAGCTCCCACTCACTTTCTTGTAAACACAGGCTTCTCCATAAATCTACGTAAACCCAAACGCTTTGATCATCTCATCAAAACGAATGTTCCAACTCCAAGATGCTTGCACCAGCCCATTGATCGAGCGTTGGAGCTTGCATACCTTGTTAGCATTGTTAGGATCGACAAAACCTTCCGGCTGCATCATATACAATTCTTCCTTAAGGAAACCATTAAGTAATGTCGTTTTGACGTCCATTTGCCATATCTCATAATCATAGAATGCGGAAATTGCTAACATGATTCGGACAGACTTCAACTTCGCTACGACTGAGAAGGTCTCATCGTAGTCAACCCCTTGAACTTGTCGATAACCCTTAGCGATAAGCCGAGCCTTATAGATGGTTACATTACCATCCGCGTCTGTCTTCTTCTTAAAGATCCATTTATTTTCTATGGCTCGCCGATTATCGGGCAAGTCTGTCAAAGTCCATACTTCATTTTCATACATGGATCCTATCTCGGATTTCATGGATTCAAGCCATTTGTCGGAATCCGGGCCCGCCATCGCTTCTTCATAGTTCGAAGGTTCACCATTGTCTAACAACATGATTTCCAGGACAGGGTTGACGTACCACTCTGGTGCGGAACATGTCCTTGTGGACCTACGAAGTTCAGTAGCAACTTGATCTGAAGTTTCATGATCATCATCATAAACTTCCTCTCTAGTCGGTGCAGGCACCACACAAACATTTTCTTGAGCTGCGCTACTCTCCGATTCAAGAGGCAATACTTCATCAAGTTCTACTTTCCTCCCACTTACTTCTTTAGAGAGAAACTCTTTCTCTAGAAAGGATCCATTCTTGGCAACAAAGATCTTGCCTTCGGATCTGAGGTAGAAGGTATACCCAATAGTTTCCTTAGGGTATCGTATGAAGATGCATTTTTCCGATTTGGGTTCGAGCTTTTCAGGTTGAAGTTTCTTGACATAAGCATCGCATCCCCATACTTTCAGAAATGACAACTTAGGTTTCTTCCCAAACCACAATTCATATGGTGTCGTCTCAACGTACTTCGACGGAGCCCTATTTAAAGTGAATGCGGCAGTCTCTATAGCATAACCCCAAAATGATAGTGGTAGATCAGTAAGAGACATCATAGATCGTACCATATCCAATAGAGTGCGATTATGACGTCCGGACACACCATTACGCTGAGGTGTTCCAGGCGGCGTGAGTTGTGAAACAATTCCACATTTCCTTAAGTGCGTACCAAATTCGTGACTCAAATATTCTCCCCCATGATGTGATCGTAAGAACTTGATTTTCCTATCACGTTGATTCTCAACCTCACTCTGAAATTCCTTGAACTTTTCAAAGGTCTCAGACTTGTGTTTCATTAAGTAGACATACCCATATCTACTTAAGTCATTAGTGAGGGTGAGAACATAACGATAACCACCGCGAGCCTCAACGCTCATTGGACCGCACACATCAGTATGTATGATTTCCAATAAGTTGGTTGCTCGCTCCATTGTTCTGGAGAACGGAGTCTTGGTCATTTTGCCCATGAGGCATGGTTCGCACGTGTCAAATGATTCATAATCAAGAGACTCCAAAAGTTCATCTACATGGAGTTTCTTCATGCGTTTGATGCCAATGTGACCAAGGCGGCAGTGCCACAAGTATGTGGGACTATCATTATCAACCTTACATCTTTTGGCATTCACACTATGAATATGTGTAACATCACGTTCGAGATTCAAGAAGAATAAGCAATTGACCAACGGGGCATGACCATAAAACATGTCTCTCATATAAATAGAACAACCATTATTCCCAGATTTAAATGAGTAGCCATCTCGCATTAAACGAGATCCAGATACAATATTCATGCTCAAAGCTGGTACTAAATAACAATTATTGAGGTTTAAAACTAATCCTGTAGGTAAATGTAGAGGTAGCGTGCCGACGGCGATCACATCGACCTTGGAACAATTCCCGACGCACATCGTCACCTCGTCCTTCGCCAGTCTCCGCCTATTCCGCAGCTCCTGTTTTGAGTTACAAATATGAGCAACCGCACCGGTATCAAATACCTAGGAGCTACTACAAGCACTGGTTAGGTACACATCAATAACATGTATATCACATATACCTTTGGTATTGTCGGCCTTCTTATCCACTAAGTACTTGGGGCAGTTCCGCTTCCAGTGACCGTTTCCCTTGCAATAAAAGCACTCAGTCTCAGGCTTGGGTCCATGCTTTGGCTTCTTCCCGGCAACTGGCTTACCGGGCGCGGCAACTCCCTTGCCATCCTTCTTGAAGTTCTTCTTACCCTTGCCTTCTTGAACTTAGTAGTTTTATTCACCATCAACACTTGATGTTCCTTTTTGATCTCCACCTCCGCTGATTTCAGCATTGAATATACCTCAGGAATGGTCTTTTCCATCCCCTGCATATTGAAGTTCATCACAAAGCTCTTGTAGCTAGGTGGAAGCGACTGAACGATTCTGTGAACGACCGCATCATCCGGGAGATTAGCTCCCAGCTGAGATAAGCGGTTGTGCAACCCAGACATTTTGAGTATGTGCTCGCTAACAAAACTATTCTCCTCCATCTTACAACTGTAGAACTTGTCGGAGACTTAATATCTCTCGATCCGGGCATGAGCTTGGAAAACCATTTTCAGCTCTTGGAACATCTCATATGCTCCGTGCTGCTCAAAACGCTTTTGGAGCCCCGGTTCTAAGCTGTAAAGCATGCCGCACTGAACCAGGGAGTAATCATCACTACGCGACTGCCAGGCGTTCATAACGTCTTGAGTTGCTGGGAAAACAGGTGCTTCACCTAGCGATGCATCAAGGACATATGCTTTCTTGGCAGCTATGAGGATAATCCTCAGGTTACGGACCCAATCCGTGTAGTTGGTGCCATCGTCTTTCAGCTTGGTTTTCTCTAGGAACGCGTTGAAGTTGAGGGCAACATTAGCGTGGGCCATTTGATTTACAAGACATATTGCAAAGTTTTAGATTATGTTCAAGATAATTAAGTTCATCTAGTCAAATTATTTAATGAACTCCCACTCAGATAGACATCGCTCTAGTGATACATGATCCGAGTCAACTAGGCCGTGTCTGATCATCACGTGAGGCGGACTAGTCATCATCGGTGAACATCTTCATGTTTCTCATATCTTCTATATGACTCATGTTCGACCTTTCGGTCTTCCGTGTTCCAAGGCCATGTATGTACATGCTAGGCTCGTCAAGTCAACCTAAGTGTATTGCGTGTGTAAATCTGGCTTACACCCGTTGTATGCGAACGTTAGAACCTATCACACCCGATCATCACGTGGTGCTTCGGAACAACGGACCTTAGCAACGGTGCACAGTTAGGGGGAACACAATTCTTGATATTTTAATGAGGGATCATCTTATTTATGCTACCGTCGTTCTAAGAAAATAAGATGTAAAAACATGATAAACATCACATGCAATCAAATAGTGACATGATATGGCCAATATCATTTTGCTCCTTTTGATCTCCATCTTCGGGGCGCCATGATCATCATCGTCACCGGCTTGACACCATGATCTCCATCATCATGATCCTTGTCATCGTGTCTTCATGAAGTTGTCTCGTCAACTATTACTTCTACTACTATGGCTAACGGTTTTGCAATAGAGTAAAGTAATTACATGACGTTTATGTTGACACACAGGTCATAAATAAATTAAGACAACTCCTATGGTTCCTGCCGGTTGTCATACTCATCGACATGCAAGCCGTGATTCCTATTACAAGAACATGATCAATCTCATACATCACATCCTTTTGGCCATATCACATCACACGGCATATGCTGCAAAAACAAGTTAGACGTCCTCTAATTGTTGTTGCAAATTTTTTTACGTGGCTGCTATAGGTTTCTTAGCAAGAACGTTTCTTACCTATGCCAAAACCACAACGTGATATACCAATTTATATTTACCCTTCATAGGGACCCTTTTCATCGAATCCGATCCGACTAAAGTAGGAGAGACAGACACCCGCTAGCCACCTTATGCAACTAGTGCATGTCAGTCGGTGGAACCTATCTCACGTAAGTGTACGTGTAAGGTCGGTCCGGGCCGCTTCATCCCGCGATGCCGCCGGATCAAGATAAGACTAGTAATGGCAAGTAAATTGACAAAATCGACGCCCACAACAACTTGTGTTCTACTCGTGCATAGAAACAACACATAGACCTAGCTCATGATGCCACTGTTGGGGATCGTAGCAGAAATTTAAAATTTTCTACGCATCACCAAGATCAATCTATGGAGTCATCTAGAAACGAGAGAGAGAGAGGAGTGCATCTACATACCCTTGTAGATCACGTGCGGAAGTGTTCAAGAGAACAGGGTTGATGGAGTCGTACTCGTCGTGATCCAAATCACCGATGATCCTAGCGTCGAACGGACGACACCTCCGCGTTGAACAGACCTACAGAGTGGATACGTCTCCTCCTTCTTGATCCAGCAAGGGGGGAGGAGAAGTTGATGGACATACAACAGCACGACGACGTGGTGGTGGAAGCAGCGGGATTCCAGCAGGGCTTCGCCAAGCGCTACTAGAGGAGGAAGAGGTGTCACGGGAGGGAGAGGGAGGCGCCAGGGCTTAGGGTGCGGCTGCCCTCCCTCCTCTCCACTATATATAGGGGCTAGTGGGGGCGCATGCCCCCTTGGAGATCCCATCTAGAGGGGGGGTGGCGGCCCCTCGGGGGGCAACGACCCCCTTAGGGTTTCCAACCAGGGGGGCGCATGCCCCCTCGGGGGGCAACGACCCCCTAGGGTTTCCAACCCTAGGCACCTTGGGCCCTTGGGTGGGGCGCACCAGCCCACTAGGGGCTGGTTCCCACGCCACTTCAGCCCATGGGGCCCTCCGGGATAGGTGGCCCCACCCGGTGGACCCCTAGGACCCTTCCGGTGGTCCGGATACAATACCAGTGACCTCCGAAACTCTCCTGGTGGCCGAAACTGGACTTCCTATATATAAATCTTTACCTTCGGACCATTCCAGAACTCCTCGTGACGTCCAGGATCTCATCCGGGACTCCGAACAACTTTCGGTTAACCGCATACTAATATCTCTACAACTCTAGCGTCACTGAACCTTAAGTGTGTAGACCCTACGGGTTCGAGAGACACGTAGACATGACCGAGACAACTCTCTGGTCAATAAACAACAGCAGGATCTGGATACCCATGTTGGCTCCCACATGCTCCACGATAATCTCATCGAATGAACCACGATGTCGAGGATTCAATCAATCCCGTATACAATTCCCTTTGTTTATCGGTACGATACTTGCCCGAGATTCGATCGTCGCTATACCGATACCTTGTTCAATCTCATTACGGCAAGTCTCTTTACTCGTTCCCGTAACACATCATCCTGTGAACAACTCCTTGATCACATTGAGCTCATTATGATGATGTCCTACCGAGTGGGCCCAGAGATACCTCTCCGTCATACGGAGTAACAAATCCCAGTCTCGATTCGTGCCAACCCAACAGATACTTTCGGGGATACCCGTAGTGTACCTTTATAGCCACCCAGTTACGTTGTGACGTTTGGCACACCCAAAGTACCCTTACGGTATCCGGGAGTTGCACAATCTCATGGTCTAAGGAAAGGATACTTGACATTAGAAAAGCTTTAGCAGACGAACTACACGATCTTGTGCTATGCTTAGGATTGGGTCTTGTCCATCACATCATTATCCTAATGATGTGATCCCGTTATCAATGACATCCTATGTCCATGGTTAGGAAACCGTAACCATCCATTGATCAACGAGCTAGTCAACTAGAGGCTCACTAGGGACATTTTGTGGTCTATGTGTTCACACATGTATTACTATTTCCGGATAACACAATTATAGCATGAACAATAGACAATTATCATGAACAAGGAAATATGATAATAACCTTTTTATTATTGCCTCTAGGGCATATTTCCAACACATACACTTAATATAAATGGTTTATTGGATCTCGATCGTAATGATTCACATATTCATAATATTGATGCCAAAAGATACAAAGTTAATAATGATAATGCAACTTATTTGTGGCACTGCTGTTTACATCATATTGGTGTAAAGCGCATGAAGAAACTCCATGCTGATGGGCTTTTGGAATCACTTATTATGAATCGCTTGATGCTTGCAAACCATGCCTCATGGGCAATATGACTAAGACTCCGTTCTCTAGAACAATGGAGCAAGCCACTAACTTATTGCAAATAATACATACTAATTTATGTGGTCCGATGAGTGTTGAGGCTCGCGGCGGGTATCGTTATTTTCTGACCTTCACAGATGATTTAAGCAGATATGGGTATATCTACTTAATGAAACACAAGTCTGAAACATTTGAAAAGTTCAAAGAAATTCAGAGTGAAGTTGAGAATCATCGTAACAAGAAAATAAAGTTTCCACGATCTGATCACGGAGGCAAATATAGAGTTACGAGTTTGGCCTTCATTTTAAAATAATGTGGAATAGTTTCACAACTCATGCCACCTAGAACACCACAGCGTAATGGTGTGTTCGAACATCGTAACCGTACTTTATTAGATATGGTGCAATCTATGATGTCTCTTACCGATTTACCACTATCGTTTTGGGGTTATGCATTAGAGACAGCTGCATTCACGTTAAATAGGGCACCATATAAATTCGTTGAGATGACACTGTATGAACTGTGGTTTGGCAAGAAACCTAAGCTGTCGTTTCTTAAGGTTTGGGCTGCGATGCTTATGTGAAAAAGTTTCAGCCTGATAAGATCGAACCCAAATTAGAGAAGTGCGCCTTCATAGGATACCCAAAAAGGTAACTGTTGGGTACACCTTCTATCACAGATCCAAAGGAAAGATCTTTGTTGCTAAGAATGGATCCTTTCTAGAGAAGGAGTTTCTCTCGAAAGAAGTGAGTGGGAGGAAAGTAGAACTTGATGAGGTAACTGTACCTTCTCTTGAGTTGGAAAGTAGTTCATAACAGAAATCAGTTCCGGTGATGCCTACACCAATTAGTGAGGAAGCTAATGATGATGATCATGAAACTTTAGATCAAGTTACTACCGAACCATGTAGGTCAACCAGAGTAAGGTCCGCACAAGAGCGGCACAGTAATCCTATACTGGAAGTCATGTTACTAGACCATGATGAAATTATGAACTATGAGGAAGCGACGATGAGCCCAGATTTCGATGGATGGCTTGAGGCCATGAAATGTGAGATGGGATCCATGTATGAGAACAAAGTGTGGACTTTGGTTGACTTGCCCGATGGTCGGCAAGATATTGAGAATAAATGGATCTTCAAGAGGAAGACGAACAGTGATAGTAGTGTTACTATCTACAAAGCTCGAATTGTCGCAAAAAAGTTTTCGACAAGTTCAAGGTGTTGACTACGATGAGATTTTCTCACTCGTAGCGATGCTTAAGTCTGTTCGAATCATATTAGCAATTGCCACATTTTATGAAATTTGGCAAATGGATGTCAAAATTGCATTCCTTAATGGATTTCTTAAAGAAGAGTTGTATATGATGCAACAAGAAGGTTTTGTCAATCCTAAAGGTGCTAACAAAGTGTGCAAGCTCCAGCGATCCATCTATGGACTTATGTAAGCATCTCGGAGTTGGAATATACGCTTTGATGAGTTGATCAAAGCATATAGTTTTATACAGACTTGTGGTGAAGCCTGTATTTACAAGAAAGTGGGTGGGAGCACTACAGCCTTTCTGATAAGTATATGTGAATGACATATTGTTGATCAGAGATGATGTAGAATTTTCTGGAAAGCATAAAGGAGTGTTTGAAAGGAGTTTTTTCAAAGAAAGACCTCGGTGAAGCTGCTTACATATTGGGCATCAAGATCTATGGAGATAGATCAAGATGCTTGATAAGATATTTCAATGAGTACATACCTTGACAAGATTTTTGAAGTAGTTCAAAATGGAACGGTCAAAGAAGGAGTTCTTGCCTGTATTGCAAGGTGTAAAGTTGTGTAAGACTCAAAACACGACCACGGCAGAAAATAGAAAGAGAATGAAAGTCATTCCCTATGCCTCAACCATAGGTTCTGTAAAGTATGATATGTTGTGTACCAAACCTATTGTGTACCTTGCCATGAGTTTGGCAAGGGGTTACGATATTGATCCAGGAGTGGATCACTTGACAATGGTCAAAATTATCCTCAGAAGACTAAGGAGATATTTCTTGGTTATGGAGGTGATAAAGAGTTTGTTGTAAAGAGTTACGCCGATGCAAGCTTTTACACAGATCCGGATGACTCTTAGTCTCAATCTTGATATATATTGAAAGTGGAAGCAATTAGCTAGAGTAGCTCCATGCAGAGCATTGTAGACACAGAAAATTTGCAAAATACATACGGCTCTAAATGTGACAGACCCATTGACTAAGCTTCTCTCACAAGCAAAACATGATCACACCTTAGTACTCTTTGGGTGTTAATCACATAGCAATGTGAACTAGATTATTGACTCTAGTAAAACCCTTTGGGTATTAGTCACATGGCGATGTGAACTAATCACATGGTGATGTGAACTATTGGTGTTAAATCACATGGCGATGTGAACTAGATTATTGACTCTGGTGCAAGTGGGAGACTGAAGGAAATATGCCCTAGAGGCAATAATAAAGTTGTTATTTATATTTCCTTATATCATGATAAATGTTTATTCATGCTAGAATTATATTAACCGAAAACTTAGTACATGTGTGAATACATAGACAAACATAGTGTCCCTAGTATGCCTCTACTAGACTAGCTCATTAATCAAAGATGGTTAAGTTTACTAGCCATAGACATGTGTTGTCATGTGATGAAGGGGATCACATCATTAGCGAATGATGTGATGGACAAGACCCACCCGTTAGCTTAGCACTATGATCATTTAGTTTTGTTGCTATTGCTTTCTTCATGACTTATACATGTTCCTCTGACTATGAGATTATGCAACTCCCGAATACCGGAGGAACACTTAATGTGCTATCAAACGTCACAACATATCTGGGTGATTATAAAGATGCTCTACAGGTTTCTCCGATGGTGTTTGTTGAGTTGGCATAGATCGAGATTAGGATTTGTCACCCCGTGTATCAGAGAGGTATCTCTGGGCCCTCTCGGTAATGCTCATCACTATAAGCCTTGCAAGCAATGTGAATAATGAGTTAGTTGCAGGATGATGCATTATGGAACGATTAAAGAGACTTGCCGGTAACGAGATTGAACTAGGTATGATGATACCAACGATCGAATCTCGGGCAAGTAACATACCGATGACAAAGGGAATAACGTATGTTGTTATGCGGTTTGACCGATAAAGATCTTCGTAGAATATGTAGGAGCCAATATGAGCATCCAGGTTCCACTATTGTTTATTGACCGGAGATGTGTCACGGTCATGTCTACATAGTTCTCGAACCCGTAGGGTCCGTACACTTAACATTCGCTGACGATTTGTATTATGAGTTATGTGATTTGCTGTACCGAAGTTTGTTTGGAGTCTTGGATGAGATCACGGACATGACGATGAGTCTCAAAATGGTCGAGAGGTAAAGATTGATATATTGGAAGGTAGTATTCAGACACCGGAAGGGTTCCGGAGTGTATCGGGTACATACAGGAGTAGTGGAGGGGTTACCGAAACCCCCCGGGGAAAGATATGGGCCTTATGGGCCATATGAAGGAGGCTAACCAACCCACAAGGGGCTGGTGCACCCCCCACAAGAGAGGAGGCCGAATTGGACTTGGGAAAGGGGGCGCCACCCCTTTTCCTTCTCCTACTCCCTCTCCTTCCCCTTTCCCCCTCCGGTAGAAGTAAAAAAGGGTGGGGCCAAATCCTAATAGGACTGGAGTCCTAGTAGGACTCCCCTCTCCCTGGCACACCCATTGTTGGCCGGCCTCCTCCTCCCCTCCTTTATATACGGGGGCAGGGGCACCCCAAAGGCACAACAGACAATATCTTAGCCGTGTGCGGTGCCCCCCTCCACAGTTCAACACCTCGGTCATATCGTCGTAGTGCTTAGGTGAAGCCCTGCACCGGTAGCTTCATCATCACCGTCACCACGCCGTCGTGCTGACGGAACTCTCCCTCGGCCTCAACTTGATCAAGAGTACGAGGGACCTCATCGAGCTGAACGTGTGCTGAACACGGAGGTGCCGTACGTTTGGTGCTAGGATCGGTCGGATCATGAAGACGTATGACTACATCAACCTCGTTGATATAACACTTCCACTTTCAGTCTACGAGTGTACGTGGACACACTCTCCCCGCTCGTTGCTTTGAATCACCTAGATAGATCTTGCGTGATCGTAGGAAATTTTTGAAATACTACATTCCCCAACACAAGCTAGCACTAGTTTTACTCGGGTCTTGTAACCATGGAATGGCTTATTGTAGACAAACTTCCAATGGTTCTTGTACACGGCAAAAGCCCTCTCAACCGATGTCCTCAAAGAAGAGTGTCTTAAGTTGAACAACTCTTTGGCTTTTTGAGGATGGTTCCTGTTGGGGAACGTAGTATTTCAAAAAAAATCCTACGATCACGCAAGATCTATCTAGGAAAAGCATAGAAATGATCGGGGAGAGTGTGTCCACGTACCCTCGTAGACCGAAAGCGGAAGCGTTTATCAACCCGGTTGATGTAGTCGTACGTCTTCATGATCCGACCGATCCTAGCACCAAATGTTTAGCACCTCAGTGTTCAGAACACGTTCAGCTCGATGACGTCCCTCATACACTTGATCCAGTTGAGGCCGAGGGAGAGTTCCGTCAGCATGACGGCATGGCGACGATGATGATGAAGTTACCGGCGCAGGGCTTCGCCTAAGCACTACGACTATATGACCGAGGTGTGTTTCTGTGGAGGGGGGCACCGCACATGGCTAAAAGATCAATGTGGGTGTCCTAGGGTGCCCCCTCCCCACGTATATAAAGGAGGGAGGGAGGAGGAGGCCGGCCAAGGGGGGAGTCCTACTCCAAGTAGGATTCGCCCCCCTTTCCTATTCCAAGTGGGAGAAGGGGGGAAGGAGGAGGAGGAGAGAAGGAAGGAGGGGGGCGTCGCCCCTCCCCTTGTCCAATTCGTATTGGGGCAAGGGGGGCGCACACCACCTCCTGGCCAGCCCTCTCTCTTAACCACTAAGGCCCATGAGGCCCAATAACTTCCCGGGGGGTTCCGGTAACCCCCGGTACTCCGAAACTTTATCCGAAATGACCCGAACCATTCCGGTGTCCGCATGTAGCCTTCCAATATATGAATAATTATTTCTCAACCATTTCGAGACTCCTCGTCATGTCCATGATCTCATCCGGGGCTCCGAACGAACTTCGGTACATCAAATCACATAACTCATAATACAAATCGTCATCGAACGTTAAGCGTGCAGACCCTACGGGTTCAAGAACTATGTAGACATGACCGAGACACATCTCCAGTCAATAACCAATAGCGGAACCTGGACGCTCATTCTGTCTCCTTAATATTCTATGAAGATCTTTATCAGTCAAACCGCATAACAACATATGTTGTTCCCTTTGTCATCGGTATTGTCGGGGATATACCCCATGGCGTAAACCGGCCGGAAGTATAACCCGGCCGGACTGGACGACTCACTGGTAACCCGCCCGGAGCTTGGCGGTTCACGGGCTACCCGCCCGGTCTTGGCGGCTCATTAGTAACCCGGCGGGCGGGTCAGATGGATGACGAGGCCCATGGCCCAGAAGGCCGTTTCATGTTTAATGGTGGGTCAGTTTATGAGGAAAGCACAAGGAATATTCCCTTACAAAGGAAGCAAGACTAGGACTCCACTTGTAATAGAGTAATCCTAATCCAACTAGGACTAGTCATGTAAACCGCCCCTTCAACATATATAAGGAGGGGCAGGGCTCCCCAAAGAGGGACAAGCTACAAGCAAGAAACAATCTCTAGGGCTAGACACAACTAGAGGAGAGCCGGTTTACGGCGACTCCCACGTGAAGATAATGAGATCTAGCCTCAAACAGCATGTAGGGTTTTTGCCAGATGAAGTTTCCCGGGGCCCGAAGCTGTATAAATCCTTGTCTTGTGTTGCGTCTCTCGATTCCACTCAAGCCCTCTCAAGCTACCACATAGATGCGTTGGCCTCACGACTAAGCCCTCACACTAAGGACATCTGCCATGACAATTCCACGACAGTTGGCGCCCACCGTGGGGCAGGCAAATGGTGGTGATGAGTTCTTGAGGGGATCTTTTCTAGGGTTCGAGAAGTTCGCAATTTTCCGGCTCAAACCGCGTGGAAGGATTCATCAGTCAAGATCAAAGAAGTCATCAGCGGTGGCATATACAAAATTAAGATCAGAAAAGATTAGGGTTACAGTTTTTGTCAGCCGCTGTCTTGCGATTGGTTTGTTTGTTTTCAAGTCGCCAAGACTGGCAGTAATTGTTTCTTGAAGCGTCGAGACGGACGGATTTCTGAAGAAGACGCATCAACTCTGAGTCGGCCCCGTGGCCTATGTCGTCGAGTTACTGTCACCGCATCTGGCTCTGCTAGTCTCCGTCTCGGTCCCCGTGGACAAGTCGCCAGGCTACACCTCTTGAGTCGCCTGTTGTTTTCTGATTCACCGTCGCCGCCGAGCGTGGCTGGATTTTTTTCTTCTGCGGCACATGCGCAACACCGGGTTAGATGTTGTTCCACTTATATTCCCTGGCATGACAAGCGAAGGCTACAAATGAATCGGCAAGTATGTCTGGACGTACGAGCAAAGCACATATATCAAATAAAAAGACTATGCTGGTCTATTATTTCTCAATGGCGAGAATCACGTTTGATCTGCTTACAAGATCTGGATGAAAGAAAAGTCAAAGTTGAAAAAAAGGAGGTTACTACCTACAAGGAAACACGGACGTGGATTCATTGAACCGGCCACGGTTCAGAAGCAGATGTCTCCGGGCTTGGACTCCTCTTGCGACTTGCTTCGTCAATGATGGACCTTTATTCCACTGAACCGCCGCCGCCTCTGTCTGTTTCCAAACCGCCGAGGTCGTTGACCCGCCGACTTCAACTCTGTTGAGCTGACTCGTTGCAGCTGCTCCTACCGCCTCCGCCAAGGTCTTACCTGCACGCGGACGCTTAGGCCCCGGCATCCATCGCGCTGATTTGCTACTGCTGCACCCTGCGCGCCGATTCACCGCTGTTACGAGCTGCTGCCATCCTCGCAGGCCGGTTCATTAGCCGTGACCGCGCCCTTGTGCTGCCTCCGTCTTGTCTCCGGTTCAAGTTGCTGGACAAGCCTGAGAGTCACGATTGACTCTCCATCCCTGGATATTTCCACGACGCCTCATTCCAGCCGGTTCAAGTTACTACAGGGCGAGTCACCTTTATGGCGTTGAACCGGCCAGGGCTCCACCGACGCCTCCGGGAGTGGATCAAGATCGACTATGGCAGATGTGCATCACCCATTGCTGCTGCACCGAGTACTCACTGTAATGAGAACCGCCGACCGCGTCCCCAACTCTGCTCCGTCCGCGGCCTGCGTTAAAACAGTCGGCTGCTGCCGTTACTTCTGCGGACTCGTTGTTACTATAACCTGTCCTGCTGCTTTGAACCGCCCTCGCCGGTGTATCAGGCCGCCGCCAACTTCCGTAGCCGTCTCCGCGAGCAGTTTTTAAGTCAGCTACTACTAAACCGGCGTCCGCCTACAAGCGGTCTTCAGCCCACCTTACTCTGTGGCCATGACCACATCGAATCTGTACTAGTACAGCATGGAGCAGAACAAAGTGAGCAACAAGTCAAAGTAATAGCTCAAAGATCTGTACGCGGCAGTGCCTCGCAAGTGCAGAGTTCTATATGCCATGCAAATCCATGGCGTGAGGATAAACAGGAAGAAAAAGAGCAGACCGTGGGAGTTGAATCGGTGACCTGAAGGTCGAATCCTAGTGCTAACAATCACCAGGCCACAACATGTGTTCTGGCCGGTTTACTGTGGGAGCTGGTCCGGCCGTTTTTAACTCCGGCTATGGAAGTTGTTACGCATTACATCAAAATATCAAACCGGATCAGTATTAAGTGCTAGTCGTACTAAGCACTAGCGGCCGTTTTACGGCTCACGTGAAGGGTGATATTTGACAATCGAGAAACAGGGGGTACGTGCAGACAAAAAAACATGCTACTACTCGCTGGTGGCACGGCCAATTAAATTTCCAGGTGCTATCTTTTCCATCTGTTTCTTTTTTGTACATATTGTTTTTCCGAGAACGATTACTCTGGCCTATATCTTTCTATACAGGACAAGTGCTCACTATAAAAGTGATGCCCTACTACGGACGACGCGCGCTGGCTGTTCTACGCCGGTATTTGTGCATATCACACTGGTGAACCGGAACACAAACCGCCATCCCCGCAGTCCGGACTACATCAGCAATGCCGTGGTCGACTCTTTATCCATACTGGCGTATAACCCCGTGATGGGTATCAACTGGCCTGACATATCAGGTGAAATCCATCCAATATATTTTTATATTATATATTGCTTTCTTTGAAAAAGCAATTACTCCGGCTTGCAAAAGTTATCTAATGCAGGACCCTAAACTGCCATATTGGTGCAAATTTAAAGGCCGTCAGAAAATTTCCGGCTTAAAAAGAAGGTTTCTGGTTTAAAATCCGGTTCGAGGGAAAGCTATCTCCCACAAAACTTTGAAGCTCTCAATATCCGGTTCCAAATCTGGTTCAAGAAGGATTTTTGCAAAAAGTTAAAAGGTGCCAAAGAGGACCTGCTGCCATGATGCGTGGTTCAAACATGGGTATCATGCCTTATTGGCTTATCATATTATTGATCACTTGGGGGCTTTGGTCGTGTCCGAACCATAGCAACACCTTTTGATAGGCGTAATGCCAATGCATCATTTGGGGACTTGTGGTCACGTCTGAACCATAGTCACGCCTCTTGATCGGCATAGTGCCACAGCTTCACTTGGGGGCTTGGTCGAACCCGAACCATAGCTACACCTCTTGATCGGCGTAATGCCACAACATCACTTGGGGGCTTGGTCATGTCTGAACCATAGTCACACCTCTTGATCGGCTCAATGCCACAGCATCACTTGGGGGCTTTGGTTGAACCCGAACCATAGCCACGCCTCTTGATCGGCGTAATGCCACGATGTCATTTGGGGGCTTCGTCATGTCTGAACCATAGTCACACCTCTTGATCAGCTCAAAGCCTTATTTGCAATGGTTTTATCTTTGCCTTTGCTGCTGTTTTTCTTTTGATGAAATATTTTCCTTTGTTGGGTTTTCGACCAACATTATTAAACCGGTCCGACTGTCAATTACAAATTGACGGAACACGGTCAAATCTTAATCCGGAGACTATCTGCCCGGTTTGATTTTCTGTTACCATCTTATTATGGAGTAAACCGGTGTTCATCAACCCGGTTCGGCTATCAATTACAAGTTGTTAGTACATGATCAGTTATAATCCGGCGATTATTAACCCGGTCTGGTTTGACTACAAGTCGCCAGTATTATATATGAATAAACTGGTGTTTATCACAACCCGGTATGGTTTTATCATAAACCGGCGGCACAATATGGGAGGAGTTATCATTACTCAAAGTTTGGGTTATCACCCTTACTACAAAATGTTGGTAAACCAACGATGTGATTCAATGTCGCAGGTATGATATATTTCATATTTAATTATTCTTAAGTGCAGCCTTGGTTATAAACCCAGGTTATATGTTGGGCATTATGACCTGTCCGTCGGTAAACCGCCAGGACACTTTAAACTTGTTGTATGCAGAAACAGGTTGAATAAAGCATGATTATAAGTCACCGTGTTTATTAAACCGGCCTGGCTTTCGACTATATGTCGCCAGTATGATGATAAATTATCCGGTGTTTATTAAACCGACCTTGCTTTAAGACAATAAATCGCCAGTCTATGATGAGAAATTGTCCGGTGTTTATTAAACCGGCCTGGCTTTGGACTATAAGTCGCCAATATATATTTGGATTGCGCCATTGGAATGATGCGCTTATAAATCATTGGGTTATATTATTCAAATAGCCAAACTTGGCTGAATTTTCATTATGATATTGAATGAATAAGGTTTTCATACCGGATTATATTATCTTGAATAGCCAACATGGCTGGATTTTATTACTGTTATTAATAAACCGGTATTATTGAGGTTTTCATCGCTTTAGCGCAATGGCTATTATTTTTTTCATGGGATATGATTTATTCTACAATGGAAGGAATAGTCCCGAGTCGCTGCAGGCTTACGACCCGGCACTTGGGGGCTACATTATTCAAGTTGAGATTATATCAAATATGCAAGTCTCATGTCGCTGCAAGCAGGCACCATGACACTTGGGCGCTAATGCACAGTCATTTTTTGATCATCTTACTGAAGACCCGACTCATCATATCATAATGAGACGGCCCTTGGGGGCTACCAATTGCTCCTGTCAAACATTCAAGGTATACAAGCCTTAATCCATTATACTAAAGGGTTTATTACTCGGTTGGTAAAGCACAAGCTCTTAACCTTGTGGACGTGGGTTCAAGCCCTACGATGGAAGCTACATTATGAGATGTTATTTCATTGAAGTATATATCAAGTCCCGGTTCAGTATTATCTTACTAAGCCGGCCCTTGGGGGCTACACATCACTGCTCAAGTCTACATGATCTTATTTATAAAGTCCCTGCTCATTATTGCATAATTACCCGGCACTTGGGGGCTACATATATGGAGTATTCTGTTTTTACTAGTGACTGAGATGAACAACATGGATTTCTTCAAAGTGGCAGTAATTATATGGAAACAAGTCTTGAGCCATCACTTTGTTTATGCTCAAAGACTTGGGGGCTACAGGTATTATATTATTATCGAAGAATTATTTTTAAATTCTCTATTTGAGCAAACCAGATTGACCTGGCGTCACCAATCATTATGACCCTGTGGCTGCAACCTGGCATCATCAATAATCATGAACCGGTGTTGGCAATAATCATGAACCGGTGTCTGCAACAATCATGACCCGGAATTATCAGTTTTTATAACCCGACAGTCTTTGGCAATGATAAACTGGCAAGTTCGGCATCTTCAAACCAGTTGAATATCAGATGAGTATTTCAAGACCCCTATTTCTTAATCCGGCGCTTTGGAAGCCGGCTCAAGTGGATTATTCTTCATAATATTTTTCTGTGAGAAACCAATGTCAGCAAATTGAGTATGACGCTGGCTTATGGACCTGGATTTTCTAGAAGGAGGAAATGACAAGGACTTATGGATGATCAAGTGCCGGTCTACAAGAATTCTTAACCCGGAGCACAACCTGTCAAATTTGTTCTTGTGTTTATTTTACAGGATCAGTTTAACATGGATAAATCCAAATTAAACTAGGGGCTAATGTCGGGGATATACCCCGTGGCGTAAACCGGCCGGAAGTATAACCCGGCCGGACTGGACGACTCACTGGTAACCCGCCCGGAGCTTGGCGGTTCACGGGCTACCCGTCCGGTCTTGGCGGCTCATTAGTAACCCGGCGGGCGGGTCGGATGGATGACGAGGCCCATGGCCCAGAAGGCTGTTTCACGTTTAATGGTGGGCCGGCTTATGAGGAAAGAACAAGGAATATTCCCTTACAAAGGAAGCAAGACTAGGACTCCACTTGTAATAGAGTAATCCTAATCCAACTAGGACTAGTCATGTAAACCGTCCCTTCAACATATATAAGGAGGGGCAGGGCTCCCCAAAGAGGGATAAGCTACAAGCAAGAAACAATCTCTAGGGCTAGACACAACTAGAGGAGAGCCAGTTTACGGTGACTCCCACGTGAAGAAAATGAGATCTAGCCTCAAACAGCATGTAGGGTTTTTACCGGATGATGTTTCCCGGGGCTCGAAGCTGTATAAATCCTTGTCTTGTGTTGTGTCTCTTGATTCCACTCAACCCCTCTCAAGTTACCACATAGATGCGTTGGCCTCACGACTAAGTCCTCACACTAAGGACATCTGCCGTGACAATTCCACGACAGGTATGTTACTTGCCCAAGATTCGATCGTTGGTATCATCATACCTAGCTCAATCTCGTTACCGGAAATCTCTTTACTCGTTCTATAATGCATCATCCCGCAACTAACTCATTATTCACATTGCTTGCAAGGCTTATAGTGATGTGCATTACCGAGAAGGCCCAGAGATACCTCTCCGACAATCGGAGTGACAAATCCTAATCTCGATCTATGCCAACTCAACAAACACCTTCGGAGACACCTGTAGAGCATATTTATAATCACCCAGTTACGTTGTGAAGTTTGATAGCACACTAAGTGTTCCTCTGGTATTCGGGAGTTGCATAATCTCATATTCATAGGAACATCTATAAGTCATGAAGAAAGCAATAGCAATAAACTAAACGATCATAGTGCTAAGATAACAGATGGGTCTTGTCCATCACATCATTCTCTAATGATGTGATCCCGTTCATCAAATGACAACTCATGTCTATGGCTAGAAAACTTTAACCATCTTTGATTAACGAGCTAGTCTAGTAGAGGCATACTAGGGACACTCTGTTTGTCTATGTATTCACACATGTACTAAGTTTCCGGTTAATACAATTCTAGCATGAATAATAAACATTTATCATGATATAAGGAAATATAAATAACAACTTTATTATTTCCTAGGGCATATTTCCTTCAGTCTCCCACTTGCACTAGAGTCAATAATCTAGATTACACAGTAATGATTCTAACACCCATGGAGTCTTGATGTTGATCATGTTTTGCTCGTGAGAGAGGCTCAGTCAACGGGTCTGCAACATTCAGATCCATATGTATCTTGCAAATATCTATGTCTCCCTCCTTGACTTGATCGCGGATGGAATTGAAGCGTGTCTTGATGTGCTTGGTTCTCGTGAAATCTGGATTCTTTTTCCAAGGCAATTGCACCAGTATTGTCACAAAAGAGTTTCATTGGACCCGATGCACTAGGTACGACACCTAGATCGAATATGAACTCCTTCATCCAGACTCCTTCATTTGCTGCTTCCGAAGCAGCTATGCACTCCGCTTCACACGTAGATCCCGCCATGACGCTCTTCTTGGAACTGCACTAACTTATAGCTCCACCATTCAATATAAATACATATCCGGTTTGTGACTTAGATTCATCTGGATCTGTGTCAAAGCTTGCATCAACGTAACTGTTTACGACGAGCTCTTTGTCACCTCCATAAACAAGAAACATATCCTTAGTCCTTTTCAGGTATTTCAGGATGTTCTTGACCACTGTCTAGTGATCCACTCCTGGATTACCTTGGTACCTCCCTGCTAAACTAATAGCGAGGCACACATCAGGGATCGTACACAGCATTGCATACATGATAGAACCTATGGCTGAGGCATAGGGAATGACTTACATTTTCTCTCTATCTTCTAAAGTGGTCAGGCATTGAGTCTGACTCAACTTCACACCCTGTAACACATGCAAGAACCCTTTCTTTGCTTGATCCATTTGAACTTCTTCAAAACTTTATCAAGGTATGTGCTTTTGTGAAAGTCCAATTAAGCGTCTCGATCTATCTCTATAGATCTTGATGCCCAATATATAAGCAGCTTCACTGAGGTCTTTCATTGAAAAATTCTTATTCAATATCCTTTTATGCCATTCAAAAATTCGGTATCATTTTCGATCAACGATATGTCATCCACATATAATATCAGAAATGCTACAGAGCTCCCACTCACATTCTTGTAAATACAGGCTTCTCCAAAAGTTTGTATAAAACTATATGCTTTGATCACACTATCAAAGCGTATATTCCAACTCCGAGATGCTTGCACCAGTCCATAAATGGATCGTTGGAGCTTGCACACTTTGTTAGCACCTTTTGGATTAACAAAATCTTTTGGTTGCATCATATACAACTCTTCTTTAAGATATCCATTAAGGAACGCAGTTTTGACATCCATTTGACAAATTTCATAATCATAAAATGTAGCAATTGCTAACATGATTCAGACGGACTTAAGCATCGCAACGGGTGAGAAAGTCTCATCGTAGTCAACTCCTTGAACTTGTCAAAAACCTTTCACAACAAGTCGAGCTTTGTAGACAGTAACATTACCGTTAGCGTCAGTCTTCTTCTTGAAGATCCATTTATTCTCTATGGCTTGCCGATCATTGGGAAAGTCAACCAAAGTCCATACTTTGTTCTCATACATGGATCCCATCCCAGATTTCATGGCCTCAAGCCATTTTGCGGAATCTGGGCTCATCATGGCTTCCTCATAGTTCGTAGGTTCGTCATGGTCAAGTAACATGACCTCCAGAACAGGATTGCCATACCACTCTGGTGCGGATCTTACTCTGGTTGACCTACGAGGTTCGGTAGTAACTTGATTAGAAGTTTCATGATCATCATCATTAGCTTCCTCACTAATTGGTGTAGGAATTACTGGAACTGATTTCTATGATGAACTACTTTCCAATTTGAGAGAAGGTACAATTACCTCATCAAGTTCTACTTTCCTCCCACTCACTTCTTTCGAGAGAAACTCCTTCTCTAGAAATGATCCATTCTTAGCAACGAATATCTTGCCTTCGGATCTGTGATAGAAGGTGTACCCAATAGTTCCTTTTGGGTATCCTATGAAGACATATATCTCCGATTTGGGTTCGAGCTTATCAGGTTGAAGCTTTTTCACATATGCATCGCAGCCCCAAACTTTAAGAAACGACAACTTGGGTTTCTTGCCAAACCACAGTTCATATGGTGTCGTCTCAACGGATTTAGATGGTGCCCTATTTAATGTGAATGCAGCCGTCTCTAAAGCATAACCCAGAAATGATAGCGGTAAATCAGTAAGAGACATCAGATCGCACCATATCTAATAAAGTGCGGTTACGACGTTCGGACACACCATTATGCTGTGGTGTACCAGGTGGCGTGAGTTGCGAAACTATTCCGCATTGTTTCAAATGAATACCAAACTCATAAATCAATTATTCACCTCCACGATCAGATCGTAGAAACTTTATTTTCTTGTTACGATGATTTTCCACTTCACTTTGAAATTCTTTGAACTTTTCAAATGTTTCAGACTTATGTTTCATCAAGTAGATATACCCATATCTGCCGAAATCATCTGTGAAGGTTAGAAAATAACGATACCCGCTGCGAGCATCAACACTCATCGGACCGCATACATCAGTATGTATTATTTCCAATAAGTCTGTTGCTCGCTCCATTGTTCCGGAGAAAAGGAGTCTTAGTCATCTTGCCCATGAGGCATGGTTTGCAAGCATCAAGTGATTCCAAAAGCCCATCAGCGTGGAGTTTCTTCATGCGCTTTACACCAATATGACCTAAGCGGCAGTGTCACTAATAAGTTGCACTATCATTATTTAAACTTATATCTTTTGGCTTCAATACTATGAATATGTGTATCACTACTGAAAGTGCGTTATATCGACTAGAGGGGGGGGGGTGAATAGGCGATTTTTATGAATTCTTCATTGAGGAATTTTCCGGTGAGGAAATTCCTTAGCGAAGAACTACTAGCAGCGGAATAAGTACTCAGAAGTAAACATAACAGAACACAAGCATGGTCATCATGATGAAATGAAGACAAGCACAGAGTACAGAAAGCGTAATCACAGGATAACACAGGATGAAGACAAACAGACTAAAGAAATTAAACTGAGGAAATTGAGAAAGTCTTCAGTCAAAGTCTTCAAACACAGATATGATAAGCACACAACACAGTAATGAGGAAATAAAAGAGTTGAGGGAATAGAACCAGTTGGCTTGGGGAAGATAATGATTTGGTAGACCAGTTCCAACTGCTGTGTCAGTTGTACATCTGGTTGGAGTGGCTAGGTATTTAAACCTAAGGACACACAGTCCTGGACACACAGTCCTCACCGTATTCTCCTTGAACTAAGGTCACACAGACCTCGTCCAATCACTCGTGGTAAGTCTTCAGGTGACTTCCAAACCTTCACAAACTCGGTCACTCGACGATCCACAATTCCTCTTGGATGCTCTAGACCATGACGCCTAACCGTCTGGAAGAAGCACAGTCTTCAAAGGTAACAAGCGTCGGATCCATGCAGGATCAATCTCTTTAGTGATGCTCAATCACTTTGGGTTTGTAGGTGTTTGGGTTTGGGTTTTTCCTCACTCGATGATTTTCTCTCAAAGTCCTCGGAGGATGGGTTGGTCTCAAATGACAAGTGTCAGTTTCTCTCGGAGCAGCCAACCAGCTAGTAGTTGTAGGGCGAGGCTATTTATAGCCTAGGGAGCAGGCCGACATGATAAGACATAAATGCCCTTCAATGATATGATCGTTAGGTGGATAAGATATTTTGGGACAGCTGGCGCATAGCACAACAATGGTCAGAAATTTGAGGCTCAAATTCCTCAGGGCTATCATGTTCCTCACAGTGTAGACAATCCGCACTAGCAAATTCCTACCTCCTCAGTCAGAACAAATTCCTCAGAGACCAGAAGAACTTCGTCTCTGTCACTCAAGAATATGACTGAACTGTATGAGATTTCAATGGCTTCACTCGAAGGGATTGGTAGGTGTAGGATTTTGAGTTGAGCATCACATGGAAATGTTTCCTTAGTATTTCCTCGACCCCCTTTAACAGTACGGTGTTTCCTATGACTCAAGAAAGAGAAAATGAAACTACGAAAACAAAAGTCTTCACGCTTCATGTTCCTCGAATGAATACCAAGTTTTCAAGGTCACACCAATTTCTTCACTTTCAAAGTCTTCAGAAAGTCTTCAGAAATCCAAAGTCTTCAGTCGAAGAACTTCATTTTTAGGGGTCGACTTTCTCTGTAAATATGAAACTCCTCAGAGACTTATAGACCCGTGTACACTCATAACCTCATTAGTCTCTTAACCTATAAGTCTTCAATACACCAAAATCACTAAGGGGCACTAGATGCACTTACAACTACTATCGAGATTCAATAAAAATAGACCACTCATCAAGGGTACATGACCATAAAAGATATTACTCATATAAATAGAACAACCATTATTCTATGATTTAAATGAATAACCATCTCACATCAAACAAGATCCAGATATAATGTTCATGCTTAACGCTGGCACCAAATAACAATTATTCAGGTCTAAAACTAATCCCGAAGGTAGATGTAGAGGTAGCATGCCGACGGCGATCACATCGACTTTGGAACCATTTCCCACACGCATCACCACCTCGTCCTTAGCCAATCTTCACTTAATCCATAGATCATGTTTAGAGTTGCAAATATGAGCAAAAGAACCAGTATCAAATACCCAGGCGCTACTACGAGCATTAGTAAGGTACACATCAATAACATGTATATCAAATATACCTTTCACTTTGCCATCCTTCTTATCCGCCAAATAATTGGGGCAGTTCCGCTTCCAGTGACCAGTCCCTTTGTAGTAGAAGCACTCAGTCTTAGGCTTTGGTCCAGACTTGGGCTTCTTCACTTGAGCAGCAACTTGCTTGCCGTTCTTTTTGAAGTTCCCCTTCTCCCCTTTATCCTTTTTCTTGAAACTAGTGGTCTTGTTAACCATCAACACTTGATGCTCCTTCTTGATTTCTACCTCCGCAGCCTTTAGCATTGCGAAGAGCTCGGGAATTGTCTTATCCATCCGCTCTGTATTATAGTTCATCACGAAGCTTTTGTAGCTTGGTGGCAGTGATTGAAGAACTCTGTCGATGACACTATCAACCGGAAGATTAACTCCCAGTTGAGTCAAGTGGTTGTGGTACCCAGACATTCTGAGTATATGTTCACTGACAGAACTATTCTCCTCCATTTTGTAGCTGTAGAACTTACTGGAGACTTCATATCTCTCAATCCGGGCATTTGCTTGAAATATTAACTTCAACTCCTGGAACATCTCATATGCTCCATGACGTTCAAAAGGTCGTTGAAGTCCCGGTTCTAAGCCGTAAAGCATGGCACACTGAACTATCGAGTAGTCATCAGCTTTGCTCTGCCAGGCGTTCATAACGTCTGGCGTTGCTCCTGCAACGGGTTTGGCACCTAGCGGTGCTTCCAGGACGTAATTCTTCTATGCAGCAATGAGGATAATCCTCAATTTACGGACCAAGTCCGTGTAGTTGCTACCATCATCTTTCAACTTCCCTTTCTCTAGGAACGCATTAAAATTCAACGGAACAGTAGCACGAGCCATTTATCTACAACAACATAAACATGCAAAATACTATCAGGTTTTAAGTTCATGATAAATTAAAGTTCAATTAATCATATTACTTAAGAACTCCCACTTAGATAGACCTCCCTCAAATCATCTAAGTGATCACGTGATCCATATCAACTAAACAATGTCCGATTGAGGGAGTCCTGGATTAGGGGGTGTCCGGATGGCTGGACTATACCTTCAGCCGGACTCCTGGACTATGAAGATACAAGATTGAAGACTTCGTCCCGTGTTCGGAAGGGACTTTCCTTGGCGTGGAAGGCAAGCTTGGCGATGCGGATATTTAGATCTCCTACCATTGTAACCGACTTTGTGTAACCCTAACCCTCTCCGGTGTCTATATAAACCGGAGGGCTTTAGTCCGTAGGACAACATACAACAATCGTACCATAGGCTAGCTTCTAGGGTTTAGCCTCCTTGATCTCGTGGTAGATCTACTCTTGTACTACCCATATCATCAATATTAATCAAGCAGGACGTAGGGTTTTACCTCCATCGAGAGGGCCCAAACTTGGGTAAAACTTCGTGTCCCTTGTCTCCTGTTACCATCCGCCTAGATGCACAGTTCGGGACCCCCTACCCGAGATCCGCCAGTTTTGACACCGACATTGGTGCTTTCATTGAGAGTTCCTCTGTGTCGTCGCTTTTAGGCCCGATGGCTCCTCTGATCATCAGTAATGATGCGGTCCAGCGTGAGACTTTTCTCCCCGGACAGATCTTCGTCTTCGGCGGCTTCGCACTGTGGGCCAATTCGCTTGGCCATCTGGAGCAGATCGAAAGCTATGCCCCTGGCCATCATGTCAGATTTGGAAGTTTAAACTACACGGCTGATGTCCGCAGGGACTTGATCTTCGACGGATTTGAGCCATAGCCGAGCGCGCCGCACTGTCGCGATGGGCATGATCTAGCTCTGCCGCCGAACAGTGCCCTGGAGGCCGCGCACGCATCGGTTCCGACCCTGGATTCAGAACCAACTGCGTCGATCGAGGACGGATGGTTGGACGCCGCCTCGAGGGCTGCGATCCCAACGGCGATCGAGCCGAACACCAGCCCCGCACTCCGCAAGGCCCGTGACTCCATGGGGCCGGACTCCTCTCCGGACTCCAAGCCCCCCGCGCCCCTGCCGATCGAATCCGATTGGGCGTCGATCATGGAGTTTACCGCCGCGGACATCTTTCAGCACTCGCCCTTTGGCGATATTCTGAAATCATTAAAGTCTCTCTCTTTATCAGGAGAGCCCTGGCCGAATTGCGGTCAGCAAGGTTGGGATACGGACGACAAAGAAATTCAAAGCCCACCCACCACCCACTTTATAGCCACTATCGATGATTTAACCGACATGCTCGACTTCGACTCCGAAGACATCAACGGTATGGACGCCGATGTAGGAGACGACCAAGAACCAGCACCTATAGGGCACTGGAATGCCACTTCGTCGTATGACATATACATGGTGGATACCCCAAAAGAAGGAGATGGCGATGGAACAGCGGGGGATGACCCCTCCAAGAAACAGCCTAAGCGCCGGCGTCAGCGGCGCCGCTCTAAATCCCGCCAAAGCAAAAACGGTGATTCCGGCATAGGAGCTAATAATACTCCGGATAGCGCCGAAGAACACCCCCTCCAGCAAGATTCGGCGCAGGAGGATGGAGAAGTCAGCCCTCACGAGAGAGCGGCAGATAGACAGGTCGAGGATGATAATTATATGCCTCCCTCCGAAGATGAGGCAAGCTTCGGCGACAATGAATTCGTCATGCCAGAGGATCCTGTCGAACAAGAGCGTTTCAAACGCAGTCCTACGGCCACGGCAAGCAGCCTCAAGAAAAAACAGCAACAACTTAGAGCTGATCAAGATTTGCTAGCCGACAGATGGACTGAAGTCCTTGAGGCCGAAGAGTATGAACTCGAACGCCCCTCCAAGAGCTACCCAAAGCGCAGGCTGCTACCCCGATTAGAGGAGGAAGCACCTAAACCTACATCACCAGCGCATGACACGGCCGATCGGCCACCTCGTGGCGACGACAGAGAGGCCTCTCGGCCCTCCACTCAAGCCGCACCCCGACGCCGTTCGAAACATTTTAAGGCACGGGAAAATGCGCCAGACCTGCGAGATATATTGGAGGACAAGGCAAAGCAAACAAGATCGATCTATGGATCGCGCGGACGCCCCACGGCATGTGACGGTGATCATCACTCCGGATATAATAAATCCGGCCCGGCCGGACACAATAGACAAAGCTCATTTGAGCTGCATCGTGATATAGCCCAATACAGAGGCGCCGCACACCCCCTATGCTTCACAGATGAAGTAATGGATCATCAAATCCCTGAGGGTTTCAAAATCGTGAACATCGAATCATACGATGGCACAACAGATCCCGCGGTATGGATCGAGGATTATCTCCTTCATATCCACATGGCCCGCGGTGACGATCTACACGCCATCAAATACCTCCCACTCAAACTCAAGGGACCAGCTCGGCATTGGCTTAACAGCTTGCCAGCAGAATCTATCGGGTGTTGGGAGGACCTGGAAGCCGCATTCCTCGACAATTTCCAGGGCACCTATGTGCGACCACCAGACGCCGATGACCTAAGCCACATAATTCAGCAGCCAGAGGAATCGGCCAGGCAATTCTGGACACGGTTCCTAACAAAGAAAAACCAAATAGTCAACTGTGCGGACGCTGAGGCCCTAGCAGCCTTCAAGCATAATATCTGCGACGAGTGGCTTGCCTGGCACCTTGGACAGGAAGAGCCGAAATCCATGGCAGCACTCACAACGCTCATGACCCACTTTTGCGCGGGAGAAGATAGCTGGCTAGCTCGTAGCAATAACTTGACCAAGAGCCTTGGTAATTCGGACACCAATGACAACAGTGGCAGGTCGCGTCGGAACAAGCAAAAACGCCGCATTAACAGCGACAACAACGAGGATACAACAGTCAATGCCGGACTTAGAGGCTATAAATCCGGTCAGCGGAAAAAGCCATTCAAAAGAAATACTCAGGGCCTGTCCAGTTTGGACTGAATACTCGATCGCTTGTGCCAAATACATGGCACCCCCGAAAGGCCAGCCAATCACACCAACAGAGATTGTTGGGTGTTCAAGCAGGCAGGCAAGCTAAATGCCGAAAATAGATGCAAGGGGCTGCGTAGTGATGATGAGGAAGAGCCCCGGCTGCCGAACAACAGTGGAGAGAAGGGTTTTCCCCCACAAGTGCGGATGGTGAACATGATATACGCAACCCACATCCCCAAGAGGGAGCGGAAGCGTGCGTTAAGGGACGTATATGCGATGGAGCCAGTCGCCCCAAAGTTCAACTCATGGTCCTCCTGCCCGATCACCTTTGATTGAAGGGACCACCCCACTAGCACCCGTCATGGCAGATTCGCCGCATTGGTTCTAGACCCAATTATTGACGGATTTCATCTCACAAGAGTCCTTATGGACGACGGCAGCAGCCTGAACCTGCTTTACCAGGATACAGTGCGGAAAATGGGCATAGAACCCTCGAGGATTAAGCCCACCAAACGACCTTTAAAGGCGTCATACCAGGTGTAGAGGCCAACTGTACAGGCTCAGTCACACTTGAAGTGGTCTTCGGATCTCCGGACAATTTCAGAAGTGAGGAGTTAATCTTCGACATAGTCCCGTTCCGCAGTGGCTATCACGCACTGCTCGGGCGAACCGCATTCGCAAAGTTCAATGCGGTGCCGCACAACGCGTACCTTAAGCTCAAGATGCCATGCCCTCGAGGAGTAATCACGGTCAATGGAAACACCAAACGCTCCCTCCGAATGGAGGAACACACGGCGGCCCTCGCAGCGGAAGTACAAAGCAGCCTCTCAAGGCAGCTCTCTAGTCCGGCCGTTAAACGTCCGAACATCGTCAAGCGCGCCCGGAGTAACCTACAACAAGACTGCTTGCCACGTTCGGAGCAGGCGTAGCAACGCGGCCCCAACCCCAGCCCTCGCGAACTAGCGAAACCAGTGCCTCGCGTACATAACTACGCTCTCGAAATACCGTGGGCACAGGGGGAGGGGCACCATCACGGCACGCCTGAAACACGGCTTAAACCGCACCAGGGGCTGCCGATTTCTTTGTTTTTTCTTACTTTCAGGACTCCATACTTCGGAAGACCTGTTCGGCAATCCAACTGCCGCTCAAACGATGCAAGAACCAGGGAAGCAGAAAAGCTACGCCGCATTATATAACTCCCAGGTGGTCTCTATCACGAGCAGTGTACCTGTTTTGCATACTATTCCATAGCCTTCCCCTGGAAAGGACATGTTAAATAGCCCCACTTTTTCTTATCGCACCATTTGTATCGTTCTGATTCGATCACAACCTTTTTATAAACAATGCATAGCTTTTGTCTACTTTCGCATTACTGTTTTTTACAAATATATGTTCATTAACGACATATTGCACCCGTACACTTTGGTACGGTCAATACGCCAGGGGCTTTAGTACCCCCCTTTTATGGTGTGAGAAGTCCGAACACTTTAGCAAGTGCGGCACCCCGAACTTATAGCATTATATGCATCGGCTCCGAATCATGTCTTGGGTCAATAGTTGGGTTTGCCCGGCTCCTATGTTTTGGTGCCTTATGTTCCGTTGTATCGGCTAAGGTAGCACTAGGAGAACTACTGCGATTGTGCCCCAGTTGAGCTGGGCGGAGCACCTCAGTAGAGAAAGCTAAAACTGACTGTCATGATGAACCGAGAGACTCGTCGCTATTCGAGAGGTTTTTTGAGTCCCTAAAGACTTATGCCGCTTAGAGCGAGGAGTCGGCTTTGTCCGGCCAAAGGCGTGGATAGCGCCCCGAACTCGGTCTTCCGAACACTAGGGGCTTCGCCGAAATTTAAAATTATAGAATTCTATGGCTAAGTGAGAGTGTTCAAGCACTATAGTCCGGTTGCCTTGTTCGTTGTGCTGAGCGCCTCCCTCGATGGACCCAAACATGGGAAAAAGAGCGCTCAGGTTTCTCCTGAACACCCCAGCACTAGTGGCATGGGGGCAGAAGCCGACGACTCGCCATCTCTCAAATTTGATAAATGGCCGCACAGAAGGTAATGTTTTAAATTCAAAACGCATTGCTTAAGCGCACATGAACAAGTTTTCAGCGCACAGGATAACACGAGCGAGTTTACTCCAAAATTACATCCATGGAACATTCATCCGCCACAAGGCGGGCACGCTTCAGAACATCCTTATAATAGTTCTCGGGCTTGCGATGCTCCTTCCCCGACGGTGGCCCGTCCTTCACAAGCTTCTCACCATCCAGCTTGCCCTAGTGCACCTTAGCACGGGCAAGGGCCCTACGGGCACCTTCAATGCAAACGGAGCGCTGGATGACCTCGAGCCTTGGACAGGCCCCCACCAGCCGCCGCACCAGCCCGAAGTAGCTCCCAGGCAGAGCCTCTCCAGGCCACAGCCGAACTATGAGGCCCTTCATGGCCTGTTCGGCCGCCTTGTGGAGCTCGACCAGCTACTTCAGCTGGTCGCTCAGGGGCACTGGGTGTCCGGCCTCAGCATACTGAGAACAGAACACCTTCTCCGTCGAGCTGCCCTCCGCGGCTCGGTAGAATGCGGCGGCATCAGATACGCTACGGGGAAGATCTGCAAATGCTCCGGGAGAGCTCCGGATTCGGGTAAGTAACAAGAAGCTCACTTCTACATGTTTTCTCTGCCTAAAGAATGCCTTACCCGCCGCTATCTTTTTCACCGCATCCAACTCCTGGAGGGCCTTCTGGGATTCAGCCTTGGCAGACTTCGCATTTTCAATAGCTACAGCAAGCTCGGACGCTCGCGTCTTTGAGTCAAGCTCCAAACTCTCATGTTTTTCCATGAGAGCCTGGAGCTCTTGCCGCACCTCTCCAACCTGGGCTTCATACCTATCCCGCTCGGAGCGCTCCGTGGCCGCTGTCTTATCAGCCTCGGCCAACGCTTGCTTGAGGGTCGCCACCTCAGTTGTGGCCCCTACAATAACCATGTTAATCCTGTCATATTTTTGCAATTGCACTTTTATATTTTTTTTTCTATAAGGTATTTCTTACCTTCTTTCTCCTCGAGCTGCCGTTTGGCAAGGCCGAGCTCTTGCTCGGTCCACTCGAGGCCCTGATTCAGTGTGCCCACCTCCGCAGTCAGTGCGGCGGTCGCCAGCAGCGAAGCCTGCATACGCATATTGACTCTTTTTCTGTTAGACTCGTGTGAATTTTATTAGATCCTCTATTCGGCTTTTCTTTCCGAACGCCAAACAGAGCATCAGGGGCTACTGTCTATGCGGTAATATTTTTTATATATCCTGCACTTACCTCGAAGCCTGTTAGAAGGCTGGCACAAGCTTCAGTCAGTCCGCTCTTGGCGGACTGAACCTTCTGGATCACCACACTCATAATAGTGCGGTGCTCCTCGTCGATGGAGGCGCCGTTAATCACCTCCTGCAGATTGTCCGGCGCCTCCGGTTGGACGGGGCCCGCCGGCTCAGTAGGCTTGCTCCTCATGGAAGGAGTTCGCCTACCGCGGTCCGAAACCATTGACGATTCCGGCGCGGTGTCCGGCTCAAAGCCGGACTTGGAGCCCTGGGGGGTTGTATTCCCTTTACTCCTGGAGTTGGGAAGGTCGCCTTGTGGCGCCTCTAGAACCACTTCCTCCTGGCTTGGAGCCTGTTGAGATGCCACCTCAGCATCACCTGAATTCACGTCCGATGAATCCAGGGAGCCGCTCGACGACTCGTCGAGCCCGGCCTTGGGCGGACTGCATAATCATATTCGACATAAGGAAAGGCTGTGCAAATAAAGGAATACTATAAATTACTCGGGTGCCTGGATGCTTATGATTCCGCCAGACGCTTGGCCCAGCGCGGCCACTCCTCTTCGTCGTCGGCGGCGTCGGTGGGTGAGGGAGTCCTAGATTAGGGGGTGTTCGGATAGCCGGACTATACCTTCAGCCGGACTCTTGGACTATGAAGATACAAGATTGAAGACTTCGTCCCGTGTCCGGAGGGGACTTTCCTTGGCATGGAAGGCAAGCTTGGCGATGCGGATATTCAGATCTCCTACCATTGTAACCGACTTTGTGTAACCCTAACCCTATCCGGTGTCTATATAAACTGGAGGGTTTTAGTCCGTAGGACAGAATCCAACATACAACAATCATACCATAGGCTAGCTTCTAGGGTTTAGCCTCCTTAATCTCATGGTAGATCTACTCTTGTACTACCCATATCATCAATATTAATCAAGCAGGACGTAGGGTTTTACCTCCATTAAGAGGGCCCGAACCTGTAAAACATTGTGTCCCTCGTCTCCTGTTACCATCCACCTAGACGCACAGTTCTTGACCCCCTACCCGAGATCCGCCGGTTTTGACACCGACATTGGTGCTTTCATTGAGAGTTCCTCTGTGACGTCGCTTTTAGGCCCGATGGCTCCTTTGATCATCAACAACGATGCGGTCCAGGGTGAGACTTTTCTCCCCGGACAGATCTTCGTCTTCGGCGGCTTCGCACTATGGGCCAATTCGCTTGGCCACCTGGAGCAGATCGAAAGCTACGCCCCTGGCCATCAGGTCAGATTTGGAAGTTTAAACTACACGGCTGACATCCGCGGGGACTTGATCTTCAACGGATTCGAGCCACAGCCAAGCGCGCCGCACTGTTTCGATGGGCATGATCTAGCTCTGCCGCCGAACAGTGCCCTGGGCGCCGCACACGCTTCGGTTCCGAACCTTGATTCGGTGCCTACTGTGCCAATCAAGGATGAGTGGTTGGATGCTGCCTCAGGGGCTGCGATCTCAAAGGCGATCGAGCCAAACACCAGCCCCACACTCCGCAAGGCCTGTGACTCCGAGGGGCCGGATTCCTCTCCGGACTCCGAGCCCTCCGCGCGCCTGCCAATCGAATCCGATTGGGCGCCGATCATGGAGTTCACCGCCGCGGACATCTTTCAGTACTCGCCCTTCAGCGACATTTTGAAATCGTTAAAGTCTCTCTCTTTATCAGGAGAGCCCTGGCCGGACTATGGTCAGCAAGGTTGGGATACGGACTATGAAGAAATTCAAAACCCACCCACCACCCACTTCGTAGCCATTGTCGACAACTTAACCGACATGCTCGACTTCGACTCCGAAGACATCGAGGGTATGGATGATGATGCAGGAGACGACCAAGAACCAGCACCTGTAGGGCGCTGGAAGGCCACCTCATCATACGACATATATATGTTGGACACTCCAAAAGATGGAGATGGCGATGGAACAGTGGGGGATGACACATCTAAGAAACAACCCAAGTGTCGGCGTCAGCGGCGCCGCTCCAAATCCCGCCAAAGCAAAAATGGTGATTCCGACACGAGAGATAATAATACTCCGGATAGCGCCGAAGAACACCCCCTCCAGCAAGAGGATGGAGAAGCCAGCCCTCACGAGAGAGCGGCAAACATAGAGGTTGAGGATGATAATTACATGCCTCCCTCTGAAGACAAGGCAAGCCTCGACGACGACGAATTTGTCGTGCCAGAGGATTCCGCCGAACAAGAGCGTTTTAAACGCAGGCTTGTATCCACGGCAAGCAGCGTCAAGAAAAAGCAGCAACAACTTAGAGCTGATCAAGATGTGCTAGCTGACATATGGACTGAAGTCCTTGCGGCCGAAGAGTATGAACTCGAATGCCCCTCCAAGACTTACCCAAAGCGCAGGCTGCTACCCCAATTAGAGGAGGAAGCACCTACATCACCAGCGCATGACATGGCCGATCGGCCACCTCGTGGCCATGACAGAGAGGCCTCTCGACCCTCCACTCAAGCCGTGCCCCGGCACCGCTCAAAACATGCTAAGGCACGGGAAAATGCGCCAGACCTGCGAGAGATACTGGAGGACAAGGCAAGACAAACAAGATCAATCTACGGATCGCATGGGCGCCCTACGGCACGTGACGGGGATCGTCACTCCGGACATAATAAATCCGGCCGGGCCGAACACAATAGACAAAGCTCATTCGATCTGCGTCGTGATATAGCCCAATACAGAGGCGCCACACACCCACTATGCTTCATAGATGAAGTAATGGATCATCAAATCCCTGAGGGTTTCAAACCCGTGAACATCGAATCATATGATGGCACAACAGATCCTGCGGTATGGATCGAGGATTATCTCCTTCATATCCACATGGCCCGCGGCGACGATCTACACGCCATCAAATACCTGCCACTCAAATTAAAGGGACCAGCCCGGCATTGGCTCAACAGCTTGCCAGCAGATTCGATCGGTTCTTGGGAGGACCTGGAAGCCGCATTCCTCGACAATCTCTAGGGTACCTATGTGCGACCACCGGACGCCGATGACCTAAGACACATAATTCAGTAGCCAGAGGAATCGGCCAGGCAATTCTGGACACGGTTCCTAACAAAGAAAAACCAAATAGTTGACTGTCCGGACGCAGAGGCCCTAGCAACCTTCAAGCATAATATCCGCGATGAGTGGCTTGCCTGGCACCTGGGACAAGAAAAGCCGAAATCTATGGCAACCCTCACGACACTCATGACCCGCTTTTGCGCGGGAGAAGACAGCTGGCTAGCTCGCAGCAACAACTTAACCAAGAACCCTGGTAATTCGGATACCAAGGACTAAAGTGGCAGGTCGCGCCGGAACAAGCAAAAACGCGGCGTCAACAGCGACAACAACGAGGATACGGCACTCAATGCCGGATTCGGAGGCTACAAGTTCGGTCAGCGGAAAAAGCCATTCAAAAGAAATACTCAGGGCCCGTCCAGTTTGGAACGAATACTCGATCGCTTGTGCCAGATACATGGCACCCCCGAAAGGCCAGCCAATCACACCAACAGGGACTGTTGGGTGTTCAAGCAGGCATGCAAGGTAAATGCCGAAAATAGAGACAAGGGGCTGCGTAGCGACGACGAGGAGGAGCCCAGGCCGCCGAACAACAGTGGACAGAAGGGTTTTCCCCCACAAGTGCGGACAGTGAACATGATATACGCAACCCACATCCCCAAGAGGGAACAGAAGCGTGCGTTACGGGACGTATACGCGCTGGAGCCAGTCGCCCCAAAGTTCAACCCATGGTCCTCCTGCCCGATCACTTTTGATCAAAGGGACCACCCCACTAGAATCCGTCATGGCGGGTTCGCCGCATTGGTTCTAGACCCAATTATCGATGGATTTCATCTCACAAGAGTCCTCATGGACGGCGGCAGCAGCCTGAACCTGCTTTACCAGGACACAGTGCGGAAAATGGGCATAGATCCCTCGAGGATTAAGCCCACCAAAACGACCTTTAAAGGTGTCATACCAGGTGTAGAGGCCAACTATACAGGCTCAGTCACACTTGAAGTGGTCTTTGGATCTCCGGATAACTTCCGAAGTGAGGAGTTAATCTTCGACATAGTCCCGTTCCGCAGTGGCTATCACGCACTGCTCAGACGAACCGCATTAGCAAAGTTCAATGCGGTACCGCATTACGCATACCTCAAGCTCAAGATGTCAGGCCCTCCAGGAGTAATCACGGTCAACGGAAACACTGAACGCTCTCACCGAATGGAGGAGCATACGACAACGCTCACAGCAGAAGTACAAAGCAGCCTCTCCAGGCAATTCTCCAGTCCGGCCTTCAAAAAGCCGGACACTGTCAAGCGCGCCCGGAGTAACCTACAACAAGACCACCTGGCACGTTCTGAGCAGGCGTAGCAATGCGGCCCCAACCCCAGCCCTCGTGAAATAGCAAAACCAGTGCTTCACGTACATAACTACGCTCTCAAAGTACCATGAGCGCAGGGGAAGGGGCACCATCACGGCACGCCCAGAACATGGCTTAAACCATACTAGGGGCTGCCGAATTCTTTCTTTATTTTCGATTACTTTCAGGACTCCATACTTCAGACGACATGTTCGGCAATTCAACTGCCGCACAAACGATGCAAGAACCAGGGAAGCAGACAAGCCATGCCGCATTATGGAACTCCCAGGTGGTCTCTATTACGAGCAGTATACCTGTTTTAAATACAATTCCGCAGGCCTGCCCCTGGACAGGACATGTCAAATAGTCCAATTTCTTTTGCTTATCGCACTACTTGTATCGTTCTGCTTGGATAGCAGCCTTCTTATAAACAATGCATAGCTTCTTGTCTATTTTTTGCATTACTCTATATGTTCATTAATGACATGTTGCACCCGTACACTGTGGTACGACAAATACGCCAGGGGCTTCAGTACCCCTTAATATGGTGTGAGAAGTCTGAACACTTTCACCAGTGCGGCACCCCGAACTTATAGCATTATATGCATCGGCTCCGAATCATGATTTGGGTCAATAGTTGGGTTTGCCCGGCTCCTATGTTTTGGTGCCTTAGGTTCCGCTATATCGGCTAAGGTAGCTGAGGGAGTCCGGGATTAGGGGGTGTTCGGCCATCCGAACTATACCTTCAGCCGAACTCCAGGACTATGAAGATACAAGATTGAAGACTTCGTCCCGTGTCCGGAGGGGACTTTCCTTGGCATGGAAGGCAAGCTTGGCAATGCGGATATTTAGATCTCCTGTCATTGTAACCGACTTTGTGTAACCCTAACCCTATCCGGTGTCTATATAAACCGGAGGGTTTTAGTCCGTAGGACAACAACTCCAACATACAACAATCATACCATAGGCTAGCTTCTAGGGTTTAGCCTCCTTGATCTCGTGGTAGATCTACTCTTGTACTACCCATATCATCAATATTAATCAAGCAGGACGTAGGGTTTTACCTCCATCAAGAGGGCCCAAACCCGGGTAAAACATTGTGTCCCTTGTCTCCTGTTACCATCCGCCTAGACGCACAGTTCGGGACCCCCTACCCAAGATCCGCCGGTTTTGACACCGACATTGGTGCTTTCATTGAGAGTTCCTCTGTGTCGTCATTTTTAGGCCCGATGGCTCCTTTGATCATCAACGACGATTCGGTCCAGGGTGAGACTTTTCTCCCCGGACAGATCTTCGTCTTCGGCGGCTTCGCACTGCGGGCCAATTCGTTTGGCCGCCTGGAGCAGATCGAAAGCTACGCCACTGGCCATTAGGTCAGGTTTGGAAGTTTGAACTACACGGCTGACATCCGCGGGGACTTGATCTTCGACGGATTCGAACCACAGCCAAGCGCGCCGCACTGTCTCGATGGGCATGATCTAGCTCTACCGCCGAATAGTGTCCTGGAGGCCGCACGCGCGTTGGTTCCGACCCTTAATTCGGAGCCTGCCGTGTCGATCGAGGATGAGCGGTTGGACGCCACCTCAGGGGCTGCGATCCCAAAGGCGATCAAGCCGAACACCAGCCCCGCACTCTGCATGACCCGTGACTCCAAGGATCCGGATTCCTCTCCGGACTCCGAACCCCCCGTGCCCCTGCCAATCGAATCCGATTGGGCGCCGATCATGGAGTTCACCGCCGCGGACATCTTTCAGCACTCGCCCTTCGGTGACATCCTGAACTAACTAAAGTCTCTCTCTTTATCAGGAGAGCCCTGGCCGTACTATGGTCAGCAGGGATGGGATACGGACGATGAAGAAATTCCAAAACCCACCCACCACCCATTTTGTAGCCACCGTCGATAATTTAACCGACGTGCTCAACTTCGACTCCGAAGACGTCGACGGTATGGACGACGATGCAGGAGACACAGACGAACCAACGCCTATAGGGCATTGGACAGCCACCTCATCTCATGATTTGTACATGGTGGATACCCCTAAAGGTAGCGACCAAGAGGAAAACAGGGATGGAACGAAGGATTAATACCTCGAAAAACAATCAAAGCATCGGTGTAAATGCCGACCCAAGCCCCGCCTCGATACAGAGCCAGCCATAGAGCAGGATGAGCCAGCAGACGACGAGCATGCCCTAGAGCAACCATCCGAACAAGGCAGCCTAGAGGAAGAAACTGAACATCCCTCCCCCGGCGAAAATGGCATTCCGGACGACCTTATGCCGGATAAACCCACGGAGAAGAAGAACCTCCACAAGAGGCTCGTCGCAACCGCACGCAGCCTGAAAAAGCAGAAGCGGAAGCTAAAAACTGCAGACGATGCACTCAGGATCAGATGGAGTAAAGTAATCAACACCGGAGACAAATACGGCGATATTCGCCGCACTAAAAGCTATTCAAAGCGAAAGCTACTGCCTGAATTCGACGAAGAGGCCTTAGAGCCCTCGCACTCAAAAAGTAAGAAAGCCACACGGTCGGATAGACGACCCCATGGCCAGCATAAAGCACTTAAACCGGCACGCGACCCACTTACGGATTAGCATCAAAAAGATGGCCCAGCCAGGTCCATTTACGGGCCAAGAAAACAAGCTCTCGTAAGCAATGCAATAAAGCCATTATCAGAATCCGGCACACCCAAATACAGGGGCGCCGCGCACCCCCTATGTTTCACCGATGAGGTCCTGGATTATGAATTTCCAGCGGGATTCAAACCCGTAAACATAGACGCTTATGATGGAACAACAGACCCTGGAGTCTGGATAGAGGATTACATCCTCCACATACATATGGCTAGAGGAGATGACCTCCACGCCATCAAATATTTACCCCTAAAGCTTAAAGGACCAGCCCGACATTGGCTTAAAAGCCTACCTGAAAACACAATTGGAAGTTGGGAAGACCTCGAGGACGCTTTCCGAGCAAATTTTCAAGGGACTTATGTCCGTCCTCCGGATGCAGACGACCTCAGTCACATAACACAATAGCCCGGAGAGTCAGCTCGGCAGTTCTGGAATAGATTTCTTACTAAAAAGAATCAGATAGTCGGCTGTCCGGACGCCGAAGCCCTAGCAGCTTTCAGGCACAATGTCCGAGACGAATGGCTCGCCAGACACCTCGGCCAAGAAAAGCCAAGAACAATGGTCGCGTTAACAAGCCTCATGACCCGCTTTTGCGCAGGAGAGGACAGTTGGTTGGCAAGATGCAGCACCAGCGACCCAAGTACATCCGAAACTAGGGATGGAAACGGAAAACCGCGACGCAACAAGGATCGTCGCCAGACTAAGGAAAACAGTCCGAAGAGCACGACAGTCAACGCCGGATTCAAAGGCTCACGGCAGAATCAGAAAAAGCCGCCACTCCCGGATAACAGAGATGATTTATCCAACCTAAACAAAATCCTGGACATGATATGCCAAATACACAGTACTCCCGGGAGGCCTGCTAACCATACCCACAGAGATTGTTGGGTTTTCAAACAATCCGGCAGACTCAACGCCGAACACAAGGGGCTCAACACACCAAGCGAAGACGAGGACGAACCCCAAAAGCAGAGCACCAGGAAACATAAGAATTTCCCACAAGAAGTAAAAACAGTAAACCTACTTCACATGAAAAAACATGCGGCGCCCATAAAGGTACGCGCCACACGACCTATCCCAAAGGGGTCCCGCCACTGGTTGTCAAAACCAATCATCTTCGATCATCTGGATTATTCTAGAAGTACCAGGAACGCAGGCTGGACTGCCTTGGTACTCGATCCAATAATTGGCGGGCTCTAGTTTTCAAATGTCCTAATGGACGACGGCAGTGGACTAAACCTGATATATCAGGACACAATCCGTCACATGGGGATAAACCCAACAAGAATCCTCCACAGCAAAACCTCCTTTCAAGGGGTAACGCCTGGTCGGGACACCAATTGCATGGGTTTTATCCGGCTCGAAATTATATTTGGATCTACCGATAACTTCCGCTGCGAAAGGCTAACTTTCCACGTCATCCCATTCTCAAGTCGCTATCAAGCACTGCTGGGGCGCGAAGCTTTCGCCCGCTTTAACGCAATACCGCATTATGCATCTCTCACGCTTAAGATGCCCGGTCCACAAGGCATCATCACCTTAAAGGGGAAGCATTGAGCGCTCCTCCCCCGAGCGAAGGATTGTGCGTCCGCTTTCATAGCCCCACAATACGGCTTCACCAGCCAGAACATCCGAACAGGTCATTAAGACCACGGGCATGGATAGACGAGCCCGGCAAGCCCTAGGGGCTCCGCATATATAAGAGACAATAAAGCTCAATTTTACATATTTTACTTTACATTGGTTTATTTAATACAATTTTTGTTTGGCATGAATTTTTGTTTATTTAATACAATTTTTCTTTCAACTTAGTTCCTCTCTTTTACAGATGAACATCGTGCTGCGGCCGTCCAGGACACGGCACAACGGAGACACAGGCACAGACGTGCAATAGGGACCCGTTCTAAGGATTCTTTTCAGATTAAGACCCTGCGTAAACCTTTTTTACTGTCTCTTGTTGCTACACATCCCCTGGTTCTATAACCAAGGAGGAGGCTGGCATCTTGGCATGTGGCCACGTCAGAATTCCTGCGCATACCTGAACAATAGGGGCTTATACCTAAGAGCATTACTTTGCCCGCTCTCATAAAGACCGAATACCTTAGGGAGTGTTCGACGTCGCGAGTTTGGCCTTATATGCATCAGCTCCGAATCATGATTTTGGTCAATGTTGGGTTGCCCGGCTCCTGTGTTCGGCCGCCTTACGTTCCGCTCTATCGGCTAAGGCGGCACCAGGAGAACTACTGCGATTGTGCCCCGGTTCGGCCAGGCGAGCACCTCAGTAGAGAAAGCCGAAAACCGACTGTCATGATATAGCGCGAGACTGGTCAACCACTCGATAACTCTCCGGAATCTATAGGATTCCTCCGCATTAACGAAGGGCCATTTCCCAGCCAGGCACACACGCGCCCCGAATTCGGGCGAGCGCAGTCGCCACCAAGGGCTATCTAAAGAGTCCCACTGTCAAGCTCCTATGGCTAAGTGAAAGTGTTAAAGCATTATAGTCCGGTTGCCTGGCTCGCTGCGCCATCACCTCCTTTGTAGGACCAAGACGTTGGATTAAGTGTGAAAAAGCGCCTTCTGTGAGCACCCCCGCACTATGTGCATATATATATATATATATATGTATATATATATATATATATATATATATATATATATATATATATATATATAAACGGCCGCACAGGAGGTGTTCCACATACTTGAAGGCACAAGTATAAAAGCCTACTACAATTCATCAACATACTGTTTTATAATTACATATGCTATCAGAACATAGCATCCTTCGAGCACTGCGTCTCTATTACACGAGCGCCTTCAAGGACTTCCTGAAAATAGTGTTCGGAGGGTACTCGGCTTTTGTCCGAATCTCGGGACGCAACAACGGTGGTCTCCATCTCCGCCCAATATGTCTTGACACGGGCAAGAGCCATCCGTGCGCCCTCTATGCATGATGACCTCTTCATTGCATTGATACGTGCCACCGCATCAAGGAGTTGCTGCACCATGCCGAAATAACTCTTCGGCTCCGATCTCCCCGGCCACAAATGACCCATGACGCACTTCATGGCGATTCCGGACAACCTATTCAGTTCGGCCCATTGAGCCAGACAATCATCCACCGCCAGGGGACGCTCTGGATTGTGAAACTGCGACCAGAAAAGTTTTTCCACTTTGCGATCTTCTTGATCTCGAAAGTGTTCGGTCGCATCAGCAGCACTCGCTGCCAAATCCAGATAGGTGTCCTCCACACTCCACATCCGGTCCAGCGGAGAAAACTTCGGATCGCAAAACTTCCTCTGCAGCATAAAGGGCTTTCCAGCCGCAATCTGTCCGGCCTGACGCAGCTCCTCCTTCGCAGCTCTCATCGCAGAGCGAGCGTCCTTGGCATCAACAACGGCCTTCTCTAAGTCCATCTGCCTCGCCCGGTCTTCTTTCTCAAGAAGCTCGCAATAGTCAGCAGCGCTCTTTAACTTCACGGCCATCTCGGCCATCTCCTTCTTGCTTTGGCAGTGAGCAGCCTCTTCGGCTCTCAGCTCTTCAAGGGCCTTCTTGGCAGCCGCATCCCTTTCTCTGGCTTGTTCCTTAGCTCGGGCAAATTCCGCCCTAAGACGCTCCACGGCGGCCACACCATCTGCATCAAACTCACACATTGTAAGATATTGGCGTCAAGCTCATCTTACTGGGTGCCGCCCAAGGAGTTACATACCTTGAGCCTCATCAAGCCGCTGGTTGACGAGCGCGATGTCGGCATCTGCCACGTCAAGTTGCCGCTTTAGTTCGGCCAAATCATCAGTTCGGCTCGATTCCGGACACTTCGCCACCTACATTTAAAGGCGACAATTTAGACCTGGGGTTATGATCCTCTGCACGCTGTCACTTCTGACAACGCACAGAGTCTCAGGGGCTACTATCTATACAAGGCGCATCTTATTTATGCGCAACTGACAAAAGTGTACATTATCTAATGTACCTTAAAACCTATCAGCAAACTTCTGACGGCCTCATGCAATCCGCTTTCCGCGGACGAAATCCTTCCATCACCGTGCCCATCAATGCACGGTGCTCCTTTGAGACAGAAGCTCGCCCCAGCAGATTCATCAGCTCCTCTGACCGTGCACCAGACGGTGCCAGACTCGTCCTATGGCCTCCATCTAAGGCCAGACGCGGAGAACCTTGGGGAGCCATATGGCTACCTTCCGCCCCTGCCGGATTTGGAGAAACCCTCCGCGACGACACCTCAGGTTCGCCCGCCTCACTAGGCGGTACGGCAGGGGGAGGCATTCCGCTCTCCATCATCTCCGGAAGAAGATCCCCCGAAGACGAGCTCTGCTGAGAAGGGCTGAGGTCTGAACTACAAGGTAAAATTTCGGTTAATCTTCTCAGGTTTAAAGCAAGGATCCTTCTCTCAAAAAATACAATCTTTCTCTACTTACGGCTCGCTGGAGGGATGATCCCTTTGAGGGCATAGTTCGTCCGAGGAGCCCCCCGGCATCGGACCCTCTAACGAGGATTCCCCCCCCCCCGCTTTGAGGCCACGGTCTCCGGGTCATCAGAGGCGGCCCTCTTCTTCCCCTTAGAAGAGGAATTGTCGGTTCCTCCCTTCGGGACGGCCTCCTTTGAGGAGGCCATAGTTTCCTTGTCCTCCCCCTCACTTCCCTCTAGAGGCACAATCTTCAACATCCTAACTAGCACGGGATCCGGCCTGGTCTCAGGAAGGGGAGCCGGACACCTGATCAGCTTTGCTTTCGCTATCCACTCCTGTTTAAAAAGGACAGCTCTTTTAGGGGCGAATTTATGACAATTATATGGATAGCGAGTCCGGGCGCAAGGTTACTTACTTGAGTATCCGGGCGATTGCAGCTTAAACCTGCGTCCTCGGTCAAGTCCAGACACATTGCTTGTGATCCGAAGAACAATTTATACATCTCCATGGGCGTTGCACCCATAAAATGTTGGAGAGCTCGTGGTCCCTCCGGATTAAACTCGCACAAACGAAGGGAGCGACGTTTGTCGGGCAGGGTTCGGCGGATCAGCATGACTTGCGTTACTTGAACCAGGCTGAGGTCTCTTTCCAATAGATCCTTGATTCGGCCCTGCAACAAAGGCACGTCCTGAGATGCCCCCCAGTCTAGGCCTTTATTGACCCATGATCCTAGCTGTTGTGGGGGACCCGAGCGAAAGGCAGGCGGCGCCACCCATTTGGTGCCCCTGGGAGCGATGATATAGAACCAATCCCGTTGCCATAAGCCGAGCTCCTCTTGAAAAGAGCCCTCAGGCCAGGGAGCATCAGCATTCTTACTTATAACAGCGCCTCCGCACTCGACGTGCCGTCCCTCGATCATCTTCGACTCCACTTTAAAGGTCTTAAGCCATAATCCGAAGTGAGGGGTAACACGGAGGAACGCTTCACACACGATGATGAATGAGGAAATATGGAGGATGGGCTCCGGAGCTAAGTCGTGAAACTCCAGCCCATAATAGAACAGCAGCCCCCTCACAAAGGGATCCATTAGGAAGCCCAACCCCCGAAGGAAGTGAGATATGAACACCACGCTCTCACCAGGCTGGGGACTGGGAAACGCCTGCCCTTGAGCAGGCAACCTATGCGAAATTCCGCCGGTCAAGAACTTAGCCTCTCTCAACTTTAGCACATCCTCCTCCGTGACGGAGGAGGGCATCCATCGGCCTTGAAGGTCGGAACCGGACACTGTCGATGTTCCGAAGCGCCTGTAATCTGGGGCCTAGGGTGTTGGAACTCGAGGCGATGGGTGAACTCGTTTGAGGTTGGAAAAAAAAGGAGTAAGGCCTTGGTCTCTTTATAAGAGGTTGAATACCAAGAGCCCTCCCCGTGACCGTTTGGGACTCGCCTTTAATCGAGAAAACATGATAAACGGGCACGGTTGGGTTACCCACGTACGTATTGATGAGAATCCCATAAATAAATGGTACACGATCTCTTCTTCTACAAGACGTGCCAAGGAAACCGCCTCGCAAAACACGCTGAGGTGGAGAAGTGAAAACGATTCGAATAAAGGCTTGGCCGTAGTGTGATGTCATGCTATGGAATACGTCAGCAAATTAGATTTTTGTTAATATTATTGTCTCTATGGCAATATGTGGAAACTTATTTTGCAGAGCCGGACACTACTCTTGGTGTTTACAATCTTTTATGAAGAACTTGGAGGAGGAACCCGCCTTGCAATGCCGAAGACAATCTGCGCGCCGGACTCGTCGTCATTGAAGCCTGGTTCAGGGGCTACTGAGGGAGTCCGGGATTAGGGGTGTTCGGCCATCCGAACTATACCTTCAGCCGGACTCCAGGACTATGAAGATACAAGATTGAAGATTTCGTCTGGTGTCCGGAGGGGACTTTCCTTGGCGTGGAAGGCAAGCTTGGCGATGCGGATATTTAGATCTCCTGTCATTGTAACCGACTTTGTGTAACCCTAACCCTATCCGGTGTCTATATAAACCGGAGGGTTTTAGTCAGTAGGACAACAACTCTAAGATACAACAATCATACCATAGGCTAGCTTCTAGGGTTTAGCCTCCTTGATCTCGTGGTAGATCTACTTTTGTACTACCCATATCATCAATATTAATCAAGCAGGACGTAGGGTTTTACCTCCATCAAGAGGGCCCGAACCTGGGTAAAACATTGTGTCCCTTGTCTCCTGTTACCATCCGCCTAGACGCACAGTTCGGGACCCCCTACCCGAGATCCGCCGGTTTTGGCACCGACAGTAGCACTAGGAGAACTATTGCGATTGTGCCCAGTTGAGCTGGGCTGAGCACCTCAGTAGAGAAAGCTAAAACTGACTGTCATGATAAGGTGAGAGACCGGTCGCTGTTCGAGAGGTTTTTCGGGTCCTTAAAGACTTATGCCGCTTAGAGCGAGGAATCGGATTCTGTCCGGCCAAGGCGTGGATAGCGCCCCGAACTCGGTCTTCCGAATACTAGGGGCTTCGCCGAAATTTAAAATTATAGAGTTCTATGGCTAAGTGAGAGTGTTCAAGCATTATAGTCCGATTTCCTTGTTCGTTGTGCTGAGCGCCTCCCTCGAAGGACCCAAACATGGGAAAAAGAGCGCTCAGGTTTATCCCGAACACCCCAACACTAGTGGCATGGGGGCAGAAGCCGCCGACTGGCCATCTCTCAATTTTCGATAAACGGCCACACAAAAAGTAATATTTTAAATTCAACAAGCATTGCTTAGCGCAAATGAACAAGTTTTCAGCGCACAGGATAATACGAGCGAGTTCATTCAAAAATCACATCCTTGGTACATTCATCCGCCACAAGGCGGGCACCCTTCAGCACATCCTTATAATAGTACTCGGGTTTGCGCTGCTCTTTCCCCGGCGGAGGCCCGTCCTTCACAACCTTCTCGCTGTCAAGCTTGCCCCAGTGCACCTTAGCACGGGCAAGGGCCCTCCCGGCTCCTTCGATGCAGACGGAGTGCTTGATGACCTCAAGCCTTGGACAGGCCTCCACCAGCCGCCGCACCAGTCCGAAGTAGCTCCCAGGCAGGGCCTCTCCAGGCCACAGCCGAACTATGAAGCCTTTCATGGCCTGTTCAGCCACCTTGTGGAGCTCGACCAACCGCTTCAGCTGGTCGCTCAAGGGCACAGGGTGTCCAGCCTCAGCATACTGAGACCAGAACACCTTCTCCATCGAGCTGCCTTCTTCGGCTCGATAGAACGCGGCGGCATTGGATACGCTACGGGGAAGATCTGCGAACGCACCTGGAGAGATCCGGATCCGGGTAAGTAACAAGTTGCTTACTTTTATATGTCTGCTTTGCATAAAGAATGCCGTACCCGCCGCTATCTTTTTCACCGCATCCAATTCCTGGAGGGCCTTCTGGGCTTCGGCCTTGGCAGACTTTGCAGTCTCGATGGCCGCGGCAAGCTCGGACGCTCGTGTCTTCGAGTCAAGCTCCAAACTCTCATGTTTTTTCACGAGAGCCTGAAGCTCTTGCTGCGCCTCGCCGACCTGCGCCTCAAATTTCTCCCGCTCGGTGCGCTCTGAGGCCGCTCTCTTCTCGGCCTCGGACAACGTCTGCTTGAGGGTCGCCACCTCAGTTGTGGCCCCTGCAATAAGTAGCATAATCCTATCATTTTTTGCAATTGCATATTTTTATATATTTTTATAAGGTATCTCTTACCTTCTTTCTCCTCGAGCTGCCGCTTGGCCAGACCGAGCTCTTGCTCGGACCGCTCGAGACTTCTTCGTACGACGTGTCAAAAAGCCTGCTAAGGGTAGGGTGCCGTGCCGGATCGAACTCCCACAGATTGAAATCCCGTTGCTAACACGGGAGGATCCGGCGGACGAGCATAACCTGGACTACATTAACAAGCTTGAGCTGCTTGTTCACCAGGGTTTGGATGCATTTTTGCAGTCCGGTCACCTCTTCTTTGTAGCCCCTCGACAGGCACGTCTCCTTCCAAGACGTGAGCCGTGTGGGGGGTCCATACCGGAACTCAGGGGCTGCGATCCATTCTGGATCGCGCGGCTTGGTGATGTAAAACCACCCTGACTGCCACCCCTTCAGGGTCTCCACAAAGGAGCCCACGAGCCATAGGACGTTGGCCATTTTGCCCGCCATGGCGCCTCCGCATTCCGCCTGGTTGCCGCGCACAACCTTCGGCTTGACATTAAAAGTCTTGAGCCAAAGACCAAAATGGGGGCGGATGCAGAGGAAGGCCTCGCACACGACGATAAACGCCGAGATGTTGAGGACGAAGTTCGGGGCCAGATCATGGAAATCCAGACCGTAGTAGAACATGAGCCCCCGAACAAATGGGTGGAGAGGAAAGCCCAGTCCGCAGAGGAAATGGGGAAGGAATACTACCCTCTCATGGGTCCTTGGGGTGGGGAGGAGCTGCCCCTCTTCGGGAAGCCAGTGCGCGATGTCGTTAGACAAGTATCCGGCCTTCCTTAGCTTTTTGACATGGCCCTCCATAACGGAGGAGACCATCTACTTGCCTCCCGCTCGGGACATGGCTGGAGAAGGTTGAGGTGGGAAGTGCGGACTTGGGCGCTGGAGCTCGGGTGCGCAGGAGATGGATAGGCAGAGGAGGAAGAAGGTGTAGGTAAAAAGATGGATCCTTATCCCCTTATATGGGCGGATGCGGCTATGCGTCCCCACCAGCCTGGTAAAACTCGCTTATCTCCCAAGCGCCGTGATAAATGGCGCGGTTGGGTTACCCACGTCCGTATTGATGAGAATCCCGTAAATGGGGGACACGATCTCTGCTTTGACAGGACGTGCCAAGGAAACCGCCTCGCAAAATAAGCTGAGGTGGGGGTAAAAACGATTCAAATAAAGGCTCGGCCGTAGTATGATGTCACGCTACGGAATACGTCAGCATATTAGATTTGTGTTAATATTATTCTCTCTATGGCAATATGTGGAAACTTATTTTGCAAAGCTGGACACTACCCTTAGTGTTTATAAACTTTTATGAAGAACCTGGAGGAGGAACCCGCCTTGCAATGCCGAAAACAATCTGCGCGCCGGACTCGTCGTCATTGAAGCCTGGTTCAGGGGCTACTGAGGGAGTCTTGGATTAGGGGGTGTTCGGATAGCCGGACTATACCTTCAGCCGAACTCCTGGACTATGAAGATACAAGATTGAAGACTTCGTCCCGTGTCCAGAGGGGACTTTCCTTGGCGTGGAAGACAAGCTTGGCGATGCGGATATTCAGATCTCCTACCATTGTAACCGACTTTGTGTAACCCTAACCCTATCCGGTGTCTATATAAACCGGAGGGTTTTAGTCCGTAGGACAGAATCCAACATACAACAATCATACCATAGGCTAGCTTCTAGGGTTTAGCCTCCTTGATCTTGTGGTAGATCTACTCTTGTACTACCCATATCATCAATATTAATCAAGCAGGACGTAGGGTTCTACCTCCATCAAGAGGGCCCGAACCTGGGTAAAACATTGTGTCCCTCGTCTCCTGTTACCATCCGCCTAGACGCACAGTTCGGGACCCCCTACCCGAGATCCGCCGGTTTTGACACCGAAAGCGGGGTAGTCCAGAGGAAGGGTTTCCCCTTCTTGGACCCTTCGGCCTCCCCGATCGGGGCGACCTTCCTTTTCCTACCTCCCCCCGCTGGAGGGGGAGAGGTTTCTTCTTCCTCCTCCTCGTTTTCACGGGAGGAGTGGGTCTCAGATTCGTCGGGTGATGAATCCGACACCTTCGGGCGCCGGGAACTCTTTCGAGTCCCTGTGGCCCTCTTCTTGGCCTTCTTCTCCGGCACCACGTAAGGTGCCGGAGCCAGCAGCTTCGCTAAGCGAGCATCGGCTGGGTCTTTGGGCAAAGGGGCCGGACAGTCAATCTATTTGGACTTCGCCAGCCAATCCTGTCAAAGGAAAGGGAGTTTAGATCCCACATAGAGTCAAACTATGGAAAACCAACATCCTGTAAAAGGTAAAAATAGCTTACCGCACTAGCGGGAAGCTGCGTGCTGAATCCACGGTCCTCGGAAGCGGATGCGGGAGCCTCGACGCCTTTGAATAGCACCTTCCAGGCGTCTTCGTACGTTGTGTCAAAGAGCCTGCTGTAACGCCCTCGATGCGGCTATATATCCCACGTGTCGAAGCACGACTTAGAGGCATAACCGCATTGAAAGCAATGTTGCAAGTGAGGTAATCTTCAGACAACCCATGTAATACATAAGGGAAAGAGATAGATAGTTGGCTTACAGTCGCCACTTCACACAATACATAAATAAACATCCATCATCCAGATTACACTCAAGGTCCGACTACGGAACCAAAATGAAAGAAGATTACCCCAAATGCTACACAGATCCCCGATCGTCCCAACTGGGCTCCACTACTGATCATCAGGAAAAGACACATAGTAACGACCACGTTCCTCGTCGAACTCCCACGTGAGCTCGGTTGCGTCATCTACACTGGCATCATTGGCACCTGCAACTTTTTTGGTAGAATCTGTGAGTCACGGGGACTCAGCAATCTCACACCCGCGAGATCAAGACTATTTAAGCTTAAAGGTAGGATGGGGTTGTGAGGTGGAGCTGCGCCAAGTGACTACCATATATGGTGGCTACATTCGCAAAAGAGAGCGAGAAGATAAGCAAAGCACGGTCGTGAAGCTAGAAGTGATCAAGAAGTGATCCTAGAACAACCTACGTCAAACATAACTCCAACACCGTGTTCACTTCCTGGACTCCGCCGAGAAGAGACCATCACGGTTACACACGCGGTTGATGTGTTTTAATTAAGGTCAACTTCGGGTTTTCTACAACCGGACATAAACAAATTCCCATCTGCCTCATAACCGCAGGCACGGGTTTCGAAACATAATACCCTACAGGGGTGTCCCAACTTAGCCCATTATAAGCTCTCGCGGTCAACGAAGGATATTCCTTCTACCGGGAAGACCCGATCAGTCTCGGAATCCCGGACTACAAGACATTTCGACAATGGTAAAACAAGACCAGCAAAGCCGCCTGAATGTGCAGACAAATCCCGATAGGAGCTGCACATATCTCGTTCTCAGGGCACACCGGATGAGCAGTCCGTACAACTAAAACCAGACCCCAAGTTTCCTTGAGGTGGCGCTGCAAAGCGCTCCAGTTTGGGCCAACACTCAGAGGAGCATTGGCCCGGGGGGTTAAATAAAGATGACCCTCGGGCTCGCGAAAACCCGGGGGAAAAGGCTTAGGTGGCAAATGGTAAAACCAAAGTTGGGCCTTGCTGGAGGAGTCTTATTCAAAGCGAACTGTCAAGGGGGTCCCATAAATCACCCAACCGTGTAAGGAACGCAAAATCAAGGAACATAACACTGGTATGACGGAAACTAGGGTGGCAAGAGTGGAACAAAACACCAGGCATAAGGCCGATCCTTCCACCCTTTACCGAGTATATAGATGCATTAATTAAATAAGAGATATTGTGATATCCCAAAATAATCATGCTCCAACATGGAACAAACTTCATCTTCACCTGCAACTAGCAACGCTATAAGAGGGGCTGAGCAAAGCGGTAACATAGCCAATCAACGGTTTGCTAGGACATGGTGGGTTAGAGGTTTGTCATGGCAATATGGGTGGCATGATATAGCAAGTGGTAGGTATCGCAGCATAGGCATAGCAAAAGAGCGAGCATCTAGCAAGCAAAGATAGAAGTGATTTCGAGGGTATGGTCATCTTGCCTGCAAAGTTCTCAGGGTTATCGAAAGCTTGATCCTCGTAAGTGTTCTCAACAGGTTCCTCGTTCACGTACTCGTCTCCCGGCTCTACCCAAAACAAGAACACAAGCAAAGGAACAACTATCAACCACGATGCAATGCGCAAGCAACATGATGCAAAACATGGCATGATATGCGAGATGTGGTATGCAATGCATATGCGTGCTCCGGAAGTAAAAGATGAACAAGGCATAATCTTGGCAAACCAAGTATGCCACTGGAAGGTGAGGTGATTTCGGTTGAAATCGATATAAAGATCACCGGAATCGGATGCACGGTTTGCAAATGACAAGCAAAACAAGAATGACATATTTCTGCGTTTAACAGCATGATGACACTTAGCATGCAACAAGAAATTAAGCTACTGCATCCAAACATATCAGAAAAGCATATGGCAGTGAACTACGCAAGATGCTTCACAAAAGATGAACACTGAGCTATGGCTAAATCACACCACAACAGGTTCAAAAAAGCATGGCAAAAGTGCAAAACATATCAGCTTCACAGACTTAGTGAAAATACTATCATGCCAGAAATTAACATCAGGATGACATGTTTAGAGCAAGGAAACAACCTGCTACAGGAACACAATATAGCAAAACAGGGCATGGCATGAATCTACTCAAAGCATAGAACAAAAGTCCCTTACTGACCATGAGCCAAAAAGGACCAGAAAATATAATAGCACCCATGTCAATTAAGCAAGTTTCGTTACAGTTTTCAGACTTAGCAGAAAACTGGACATGTCAAAAACAGATAACAAGTAGGCATGTTTACGAGCTCGGTGCACTCACTACAGAGCATTGCATGATAAACTAAGCATACAACCACCAAGAAGACATGGCATAGAAGCTATACATGGCAAGAACAACATCATAGCATGTAAGAATCAACTACAACAAGCTTGGAAAAATCGAATAACATGTAAACAATCTGCCAGGAAACATTTTATAGCAAAAGTAGAGCTCGATTTACTCAAGCTATTGCACTCCATAATTACAAACAAAGGCATGAATGGATATAGAGCATCCATATGTTCAAAGCAACCTTTCTGATCATGCTCAAAAGAGGCATAGATCTCTCTGAAACAACATGAACACATGGCATAAAAATAACAGCAGGGAATAACTTAGTGAAATTACTAAGTCTCTGAAATCTGCAACATTATGATCCCTAGTTTGCATGCTTGTGCTAGTCACCACATAGATCACAAAAATACATGGCATACACCCCTAGAAATATAGCATGGCATATTACAAAACACCTGTAGGACTCAACTTCATAGGGTGCACACATCAATCATGGAAAAAATGACAAAAGTGCATGTTCTGAAACAGATCAGAAACTAACATCACATAGCCCTCTTCTAACAGCATTTCTGGCATCAAGATGAGCTCAAATGAAAATGATGCAATGATATGAAATTTTGTACTCATCGAGGCGAACAATTGGATATGCTAAACGCCCAAAACGGAGCCACGGGTGCAAAGTTATGATGCGATGAACATGCAACAAATTACTGACAGAAAAAGACGGAGAGATTTCGGGGCTCGGGGAAAGTCAACCTTCAGCGATTTTCGGATCTGAGATCCACGAGCTCGCCGGAGCTCGTTGCGGTGGCGGCCGGAGAGGGAGGAGGAAGCCGGAGAGGGAGCCGGCCAGAGGAGGGCCGCGCCGGGCGGATCCGGGACCGGGCGGCGCGGGAGGCGCGGCGGCCGAGGCGGCTGAGGCGCGCGGGAGGCGGCGCGGCGACCGGCGGGCGGAAGCGGCGGCGAGGCGCGCCGGGGCGCGGGAGGCGAGCGGGCGGAGGCGGCGCGGCGCGCGGGGAGCGGGCGGCGCGCTGTGGGCTTGGGGGGCCCGACCCGGGCTCGGGCGGGCCAGCGACGATGTGGGCGCGGCTGCCCACGTGGCGGTGCGCGGCGGCGGACGCGTCCGGCGCCGTCCGGACGTGTCCGGCGCGGAGGGAGAGAGGGGAGCTAGGGTTTGCCCGAAAATTTCGGAGGGGGAGGTGTATTTATAGGTAGGAGGGGCTAGGAGGCTCCAAATTGAGCATGGTTTTCGCCCACACGATCGTGATCCAACGACTAAGAGGATGAGAGTGGCTTAGATGGGTTATTGGGATGTTTTGGAGGGGTTTTGGGCTGCAACCCAAAAAAGGCCTTCGCGGTTACCCGGTTAACCGTTGGAGTATCAAACAACCTCCAAATGACCCGAAACTTGACAAGCGGTCTACCGGTGCTATACCAAGGCCGCTTGGCAAACCTCGGTCCATTCCGAGACCGTTTAACACTCGCACATGGAAATAGGTAAAAGGGGGCGCCGGAGGACGTAGAAGTGTCGGATTGCAAAACGGACAACGGGGAAAAGGCTCGGATGCATGAAACGAACACGTATGTGAATGCGATGCACATGATGACACGATATGAAATGCATGGCATGAACAAAATGCAAAAGAAGGAAAACCCAAACATGGAGGGAATATCATATCACATTGCCGAAAATGGCAAGAGTTGGAGTTACAAATATGGCAAGTTACATCCGGGGGTTACACCTGCTCAGGGTTGGGTGCTGCGCCGGGTCGAACTCCCACAAATTAAAGCCCCATTGCTGACATGGGAGGATCCGGCGGACGAGCATAACCTGGACTACGTTGACGAGCTTGAGTTGCTTGTTCGCCAAGGTTTGGATGCATTTTTGCAGTCCGGTTACCTCTCCTTTATTGCCCCACGATAGGCCCGTCTCTTTCCAAAACGTGAGCCGCGTAGGGGGTCCAGAACGGAACTCGGGGGCTGCGACCCATTTGGGATCGCGCGGCTCGGTGATGTAAAACCACCCCGATTGCCACCCCTTCAGGGTCTCCACAAAGGAGCCCTCAAGCCATAGGACATTGGCTATCTTGCCCGCCATGGCACCTCTGCACTCCGCCTGCTTGCCGCGCACCAGCTTGGGCTTGACGTTGAAAGTCTTGAGCCATAGGCTGAAATGGGGGCGGACGCAGAGGAAAGCCTCACACACGATGATAAACGCCGAGATGTTGAGGATGAAGTTTGGGGCCAGATCGTGGAAATGTAGGCCATAGTAGAACATGAGCCCCCAGACGAACGGGTGGAGAGGAAAGCCCAGTCCGTGGAGGAAATGGGGAAGGAATACTACCCTCTCATGGGGCCTTGGGGTGGGGAGGAGCTGCCCCTCTTCGGGAAGCCGGTGCGCGATGTCGTTAGACAAGTATCCCGCTTTCCTCAGTTTTTTGACATGTCCCTCCATAACGGAGGAGACCATCCACTTGCCTCCCGCTCCAGACATGGCTGGAGAAGGTTGAGGTGGAAAGTGCGGGCTTGGGCGTTGGAGCTCGAGTGCGCGGAAGATGGATAGGCAAAGGAGGAAGAAGGCGTGTGTAAAAAGGTGGATCCTTATCCCCTTATATGGACGGATGCGGTTAAGCGTCCCCACCAGCCTGGTAAAACTCGCTTATCTCCCAAGCGCCGTGATAAATGGCGCGGTTGGGTTACCCACATCCGTATTGATGAGAATCCCGTAAATAAGGGGACACGATCTCTACTTTGACAAGACGTGCCAAGGAAACCGCCTCGCGAAATGCGCTGAGGTGGGGGTAAAAACGATTCAAATGTCACGCTACGGAATACGTCAGCAGATTAGATTTGTGTTAATATTATTCTCTCTATGGCAATATGTAGAAACTTATTTTGCAGGGTCGGACACTGTCTTTTGTGTTCAAAATCTTCTATGAAGTACTTGGAGGAGGAACCCGCCTAGCAATGCCGAAGACAATCTGCGCGCCGGACTCGTCGTCATTGAAGCCTGGTTCAGGGGCTACTGAGGGAGTCCTGGATTAGGGGGTGTCCGGATGGCCGGACTATACCTTCAGCCGGACTCCTGGACTATGAAGATACAAGATTGAAGACTTCGTCACGTGTCCGAAAGGGACTTTCCTTGGCGTGGAAGGCAAGCTTGGCAATGTGGAAATTTAGATCTGCTACCATTGTAACCGACTTTGTGTAACCCTAACCTTCTCCGGTGTCTATATAAACCGGAGGGCTTTAGTCCGTAGGACAACATACAACAATCATACCATAGGCTAGCTTCTAGGGTTTAGCCTCCTTGATCTCGTGTTAGATCTACTCTTGTACTACCCATATCATCAATATTAATCAAGCAGGACGTAGGGTTTTACCTCCATCGAGAGGGCCCGAACCTGGGTAAAACTTCGTGTCCCTTGTCTCCTGTTACCATCCGCCTAGACGCACAGTTCGGGACCCCCTACCCGAGATCCGCCGGTTTTGACACCGACACCAATCATCATGTGAGATGGAGTAGTTTTCAATGGTGAACATCACTATGTTGATCATATCTACTATATGATTCACGCTCGACCTTTCGGTCTCAGTGTTCCGAGGCCATATCTGCATATGCTAGGCTCATCAAGTTTAACCCGAGTATTCTGCGTGTGCAAAACTGACCCGTTGTATGTGAACGTAGAGCTTATCATACCCGATCATCACATGGTGTCTCGGCACGACAAACTGTAGCAACGGTGCATACTCAGGGAGAACACTTATACCTTGAAATTTAGTGAGAGATCATCTTATAATGCTACCGCCGTACTAGGCAAAATAAGATGCATAAAGGATAAACATCACATGCAATCAATATAAGTGATATGATATGGCCATCATCATCTTGTGCCTTTGATATCCATCTCTAAAGCACCGTCATGATCACCATCATCACTGGCTTGACACCTTGGTCTCCATCATAGCATCGTTGTCGTGTCGACAACTATTGCTTCTACGACCATCGCTACCGCTTAGTGATAAAGAAAAGCAATTACATGGCGATTGCATTTCATACAATAAAGCGACAACCATATGGCTCCTGCTAGTTGCCAATAACTGTTACAAAACATGATCATCTCATACAACAATTTATATATCATCACGTCTTGACCATATCACATCACAGCAAGCCCTACAAAAACAAGCTAGACGTCCTCTACTTTGTTGTTGCAAGTTTTACATGGCTGCTACGGGCTTCTAGCAAGAATCGTTCTTACCTACGCATCAAAACCACAACGATTTTTCATCAAGTGTGATGTTTTAACCTTCAACAAGGACCGGACGTAGTCAAACTCGATTCAACTAAAGCTAGAGAAATAGACACCCACTAGCCACCTGTGTGCGAAGCACAACAGTAGAACCAGTCTCATGAAGGCGGTCATGTAATGTCGGCCTGGGCCGCTTCATCCAACAATACTGCCGAATCAAAGTATGACATGCTGGTAAGCAGTATGACTATTATCGTCCACAACTCTTTGTGTTCTAATCGTGCTTATAACATCTACGCATAGACCTGGCTCGGATGCCACTGTTGGGGAACGCAGTATTTCAAAAAGATTCCTACGGTCACGCAAGATCTATCTAGGAGAAGCATAGCAACGAGCGGGGAGAGTGTGTCCACGTACCCTCGTAGACCAAAAGCGGAAGCGTTTGTCAACGCGGTTGATGTAGTCGTACGTCTTCACGATCTGACCGATCCTAGCACCGAACATACGACACCTCCGTGTTCAGCACACGTTCAGCTCGAAGACGTCCCTCGTACTCTTGATCTAGTTGAGGCCGAGGGAGAGTTCCGTCAGCACGACGGCGTGGCAACGGTGATGATGAAGTTACCGGCGCAGGGCTTCGCCTAAGCACTACGACGATATGACCGAGGTGTGTTTCTGTGGAGGGGGGCACCACACACGGCTAAAATATCAACTTGTGTGTCCTAGGGTGCCCCCTCCCCACGTATATAAAGGAGGGAGGGAGGAGGAGGCCAGCCAAGGTTGGCGCGCCCAAGGGGGTGATACGTCTCCAACGTATCTATAATTTATGAAGTATTCATGCTATTATATTATCCATCATAGTTGTTTTATATGCATTTATATGCTATTTTATATGATTTTTGGGACTAACCTATTAACCTAGAGCCCAATGCCAGTTTCTGTTTTTTTCCTTGTTTTTGAGTTTTAGAGAAAAGGAATACCAAATGGAGTCCAATTGACGTGCCAATATTTAACGATTTTTATGGACCAGAAGAAGCCCACGGAGCATCGGAGATGGACCAGAAGAGTCCCGAGCCGTCCACGAGGGTGGAGGACGCGCCCCCTTATCTCGTGGATGACTCGGAGACCCCCCTTACGTGAAACTGACACAAAAAATTCCTATAAATACAGGATACCCCCAGAAAATAACCTAGATCAGAAGTTCCACCGTCGCAAGCCTCTGTAGCCACGAGAAATCAATCTAGGCCCTCTCTGGCACCCTGCTAGAGGGGGCCATCATCACCGGAGGCCATGGAGGAGGATCTTGAAGGGGCCATCATCACCATGAAGGCCAAGATCCAGAGGGAGAACCTCTCCCCATCCAGGGGGAGGCCATGGAGGAGGAAGCACAAGGGGGAGAATCTCTCCTCCTCTCTCTCGGTGGCGCCAGAGTGCCATTGGGAGGGGGATCATCGCCGCGGTGATCGTCTACATCAACATCACCATCATCATCACCATCCTTATCTCTTTTACGCGGTCCACTCTCCCACACCCCATTGTAATCCCTACTTGAATATGGTGCTTTATGCCACATATTATGATACAATGATGTGTTGCCATCCTATGATGTTTGAGTAGATATCCTCTGTATTTGGGTTGATTGATGATCTAGATTGGTACGAATTGTATGTTTTATTTTGGTGCTGTCCTATTGTGCCCTCCGTGTCGAGCAAGCATGAGGGATTCCCGCTGTAGGGTGTTGCAATACGTTCATGATTCGCTTATAGTGGGTTGCTTGAGTGACAGAAGCAAAAACATGAGTAAGGGGGTTGTTGCATACGGGAAAAAGGGGACTTGATGCTTTAATACTATGGTTGGGTTTTACCTTAATGATCTTTAGTAGTTGCAGATGCTTGCTAGAGTTCCAATCATAAGTTCATATGATCCAAGAATATATTACTAAATATTATAAATAGCGAGTGTGGAATAATGATGGGTCGGTGTGCGGAATTATCCTACCTTAATGATCTTTAGTAGTTGCAGATGCTTGCTAAAGTTCCAACCATAAGTGCATATGACCCAAGAAGAGAAATTATGTTAGCTTATGCCTCTCCATCATATGAAATTGCAATGACGATTACCGGTCTTGTTAACAATTGCCTAGGATAATTCCGCACACCGACCCATCATTATTCCACACTCGCTATTTATAATATTTAGTAATATATTCTAACTTTATGATAACAACACCTACTTTTATATTTTAGCTCTCCGATACCATGCAAAGTTATCCTCTTCATACCCACAACGTAGTTTTATTTCTCGTTTCTAGTTGGAAGCAAACATTCGGTGTACGTAGAGTCGTATCAGTGGCAGATAGGACTTGAGAGAATATTGATCTTACCTTTAGCTCCTTGTGGGTTCGACACTCCATACTTATCACTTCCACCATTGGGAATTGCTATGATGATTCCCTGCACTTGGGGATTATCAAGCTCTTTTCTGGCGCCGTTGCCGGGGAGCAATAGCGTGGGGTTGATATTCTCGTGTGTGCTTGTTTGCTTTCTTCACTAAGTAGATTTTGTTTTTCCTTTTTGTTTCTGTTTAGTTGTGGGTGAAACATAAAAAAATTTAAAAGAATGAAAATACAAAAAAAAAATTACTTGCCTCTCATGCTTAAAAAGTTTTTCAAAAAGAGAAGTGATTGGAAAGTTATGCATTGAAGAAGTGAGGGTCGACCTTGAGCACTTGTGTTCATACTCATGGAAACAATGTAGAATTTTTCATGGAAGTTTCTCTGTAAATAATTATCCCCTTGTATATATGCATTGTATTATAAAAATAATGTGCCAAGCTTTGGTTTTAGGATGATTAGATTGCTTGTTTACTTTGTGCAGTACAAAAATAGAAACTTTGGCTGTAGCGCGTGAATTTACATTTTTTACTGGAAAGTCAAATGGGTCTGAAACTTTTTGCACATTACTGCTGTACATTTTTTTTAAATTTTCATATTTTTTAGAATTTTTGGAGTTACAGAAGTATACTAAACTACTAGATTACTACAGACTGGCCTGTTTTTGACAGATTCTGTTTTCCATGTGTTGTTCGCTTATTTTGATGAATCTATGCGTAGTATCGGGGGGTATGAACCATGGTGAAGTTGGAATACAGTAGATATAGTTCTAATATGAAATTGGAATGAGTTTGCAACAGTACCTAAAGGTAGTGACTTGGTTTATTATACTAACGGATCTCACAAAGTTTTTGTTAAAGTTTGGTGTGGATGAAGTGTTCGAAGATCGAGGAGCTATCAATATGAGAAGAATAAGGAGTGGAAAGACCCTAAGTTTGGAGATGCCCAAGGCACCCCAAGGTAATATTCAAGGAAGACTCAAGCGCCTAAGCTTGGGGATGCCCCAGAAGGCATCCCCTCTTTCGTCTTCAAAACTATCGGTATACCTTATTCGGAGCTATATTTTTATTCGTCACATGATATGTGTTTTGCTTGGAGCGTATTTTCAATTTTACTTGTTGTTTGAATAAAATAATTGGATCTGAAATCTTGAATGAAAAAGAATCCTCCCATGGCTAGTTAATTATTTGAATACTCAGTGTTCTTCACTTATATCTTTTTGAAGTAGTTTGTCATTTACTCATGTGCTTCACGTATATCCTATGAGTAAATGGTTGAATGAATTAAATATCATAAATCCAAATTTATATATGTTTCATATGCTTATACCATGGGGAGTAATGACTTCACCCAGAATAAGCATAGGTAGTAAACTTATTTAAAAGTTAGCAAACGCAGAATTGGTCACTTGAACAATTCATGAAAGAATATTGAAGGAAGAGAGATTTCACATATAAATATATTATCTTGGACATATTTTGTAATCGTGAGAACTCATTAAAATATGACATGCTAAAAGGTTGATGTTGGACAAGGAAGACAATGTAATGGGTTATGTTTTCTTATATCCGAAATGAAGTATATTGTCATGGATCATCCAACATGTTGAGCTTGCCTTTCCCCCTCATACTAGTCAAATTCTTTGCACCAAGTAGAGATACTACTTGTGATTCTGAATATCCTTAAACCCGATTTTGCCATGAGAGTCCACCATATCTACCTATGGATTGAGTAAGATCCTTCGAGTAAGTTGTCATTGTTGCATGCAATAAAAAACTGCTCTCTAAATATGTATGATCTATTAGTGTGGAGAAAATAAGCTTTATACGATCTTGTGATATGGAAGCAATAAAAGCGACGAACTACATAATAAAGGTCCCTATCACAAGTGGCAATATAAAGTGACGTTCTTTCGCATTAAGATTTTGTGCATCCAACTATAAAAGCACATGAAAACCTATGCTTCCCTCTATGAAGGGCCTATCTTTTATTCTTGCCTTGTACCTTATACAAGAGTCATGGTGATCTTCACCTTTCCTTTTTACATTTTATCCTTTGGCAAGCACATTGTGTTGGAAAGATCCTGATATATATATATATATATATATATATATATATATATATATCCAATTGGATGTAAGTCACCATGAACTATTATTATTGACATTACCCTTGAGGTAAAAGGTTGGGAGGCAAAACTATAAGCCCCTATCTTTCTCTGTGTCCGATTAAAGCTTTGAACCCACGAATATCACGTGAGTGTTAGCAATTGTGAAAGATTAAATGATAGTTGAGTATGTGGAGTTTGCTGAATCAAAGCTCTTACATAGACCCTTCCCAAAAATAAGATGAATTGAAATTGTTTGATGACTAAGAGCACTGTTTGTTAGTTTTCAAGAAAGTTTATGATCTATACTTTAACATGTGAACAGCTTGTTACTTGATCATGAAAAGTTTTATGAGATGAGCTACTGTTATGACATATAATGATGCTAGAAAAGGTGATTGAAATTATCATTGATCAAACTTGTGCACCTGCTAGCATTCACACTTCATAAATTATTTCTTTTATCATTTACCTACTCGAGGACGAGAAGGAAGTAAGCTTGGGGATGCTGATACGTCTCCAACGTATCTACAATTTATGAAGTATTCATGCTATTATATTAGCCATCTTAGATGTTTTATGTGCATTTGTATGCTATTTTATATGATATTTGGGACTAACCTATTAACCTAGAGCCCAGTGCCAGTTTCTCTTTTTCCTTGTTTTTGAGTTTTACAGAAAAGGAATACCAAAAGGAGTCCAATTGACGTGCCAATTTTTGACAATTTTTTATGGACCAGAAGAAGCCCACGGAGCATCGGAGATGGACCAGAAGAGTCCCAAGCCGTCCACGAGGGTGGAGGGCGCGCCCTACTGATACGTCTCCAACATATCTATAATTTTTTATTGTTCCATGCTATTATATTATCCATCTAGGATGTTTTATATGCATTTATATGCTATTTTATATGAGTTTTGGCACTAACCTATTAACCTAGAGCCCAGTGCCAGTTTCTGTATTTTCCTTGTTTTTGAGTATCGCAGAAAAGGAAAACTAAACGAGTCCAATTGACCTAAAATTTCACGGAGATTGTTTTTGGACCAGAAGAAGCCCACGGAGCACCGGAGATGGGCCAGAAGAGTCCCGAGGCACCCACGAGGGTGGGGGGCACGCCCTACCCCCCTAGGCGCACCCCCACCTTGTGGCTGCCTCGGGGACCCCCCCTGACTTGTTCCCGACGCCAGAACCTCTTATATATACAGAAACCCCCAAAACATAACATAGATTGGGAGTTCCGCCGCCGCAAGCCTCTGTAGCCACCAAAAACCAATCGGGGCCGTGTTCCGGCACCCTACCGGAGGGGGGAACCCTCACCAGTGGCCATCTTCATCATCCCGACGCTCTTCATGACGAGGAGGGAGTAGTTCACCCTCGGGGCTGAGGGTATGTACCAGTAGCTATGTGTTTGATCTCTCTCTCACACTAAAAAAAATACACTTCCGTGATGATACGTGTTTGTCACAGTAGGTCGCGTTTTCTGTCATGCATGTACATCCATGACAAATTTATGACAGAATCAAGATAGTCATACCTGTGCTGTCGTAGAAGTGTTCCATGACATTACCAAAATTATCATCACGGAAGTGTCCACTTCCATGACGATAAATCATGCGTCACAGAAGTGCTTTCGTCAAGGGTGACCGACACGTGGCATCCACCGTAACGGAACGCTGTTAAGCTATTGGGTCGGGTTTTGGATCCGATAACCCGTTAACAGCTCCGACCAACGGGGATTTTCCACGTGTAAAATCATCATTGGCTGGAGGAGACACGTGTCAGGTCCGCGTTGGCACAGGTGTCACTCATCCAATGGGCGAGACGCGCCTATGATATGTTGACACGTGGACCGGCCCATCAAGTTTAAATGGGCCGGCCCAACTGAAGGCCCACAAGATTTTGCGGACCATAATGGGCCGGCCCAGCTAAAGGCCCACGAGATTTTGCGGACTATAATGGGCTAGCCCAGCTAAAGGCCCACAAGATTTTGCGGGCCATAATGGGCCGGCCGAGGTAAAGGCCCACAAGATTTTTGTGTGCCGTAATGGGCCGGCCCAGGTAAAGGCCCACAAGATTCTTGCGGATCATAATGGGCCGGCCCAACTAAAGGCCCATGAGATTTCGCCGACATTAATGGGCTGGCCCAGCTGTAGGCCCACAAGATTTTGAGGACCCTAGTAGGCCGGCCCATTAATTGGTTGCCATGTTTTGGGCCAAATGTCGGCCCATATTTGATCCGGTCCATTAATGGCCTGCCACGCTCCGAGCCTAATAGTGGCCCATATGAGATTCGGCCCGTTAAAAGCCTACCACGTTCTGGGCCAAATTACGGCCCAGATCAGGTCTGGCCCTTTAAGAGGCTTTGGGCTCAATTATGGCCCATATCAGATTCGGCCCGTCAACTGGACACTATGCTTTTGGGCCCACTTGCTAAAGGCCCACTTAGTAATTTGGCCTGATATTAGTTTTGGCCTGTTAAGGACCCGTTTAACATTTCGGCCCTATATTAATTTCGGTCTGTTAAAAGCCTGTCATATAGTTGGGCCTAACTACGGCCCGGTTTGCATCCGGCCTGCTCGCAGCCGATATCTGATTGGGCCAAACAAGGACCGAGACAATTTTGTCCTGTTAAAAGCCCGTGATTTGATTCGCACAATCATGGCTCGGGGTTCATTTCAGGCTGCTGCCGGCCCGTGAGCTGTTCGGCACGTTTCAGGCCCAACCTACATCGTGATTGCATGACGGCTCGATTATGTACCGTAATTTTACGGTTTGGCCGGTTTACTGCAAAGACATGATATATATACAGTAAAATAATTGCAGCATCATGAATAAGAAAAAACCTAGACTATACAATAAAGAAATTACGGCATATTACATCCACTGGGCATCAAAGTTCGCCACTATGATTATAAAGCACAAGCAGACAGCAGGTTACATACACTGGGCATCAAAGATCGCCACCAGTGCAGTAAAAACGCCAACAAAATAATATACAAAACCGACAGCACTTCAATAGAGTTCAAGAAAGGTTAGCCCTGCTGGGGAGCTACAGCGCAAGCAGCTGAGCAAGATGATGAGACTGCGCTTGTTCAACACTTATATCTTCCTCACTCTGAAAGATAAACAAGCAGACAGATGACAAGTTTTGCACATAAAAGTACCAGTGCTGACAATTCATCACATTTCTTACTGATGAATAAAGTGACACAGTTTAAAATTGCATTAACACAATATGGTATTGTTCAGGTCAAGACATGGCAGGAGATGACATTGTGAAGGAGTTGGCAGCTTCACGACACCACTCGATTACAGATCAAGAACTCTTAAGTATCAATGGTTAGTGTGCTGTCAATTTATACCATTTCATATTGGCAAATGAAGAGACGGTTTAAATAATAGTAGAATGATATGGCATTGTTCGTAGTTAAGATATTGCAGAATATGACATTGTGCTTTAGTGGGTAGGTTCACCACACCACTTGATTACGGATGAAGAACAGAAGCATACATGCAGTGCAAAAGAAGATCACTTGCTCTGTACAGTTTAATTTACATGGTATGAAGAAGGAACTTGGTTGTACAACTGAAAACTTAAATGGAGAAAGGAGAAACTTTTGTTTATGAACTACATAATAAACTTTAAACAAGCAAATAAACAGCTATTGCAGTCATGCCTAACCAAATATATACAACAAAGTTTGAAGGCTTGAGATGGACAAACTTACATTATTGGTGAAGACAGGCTCTATAAAGGCCTTGTCCATGCTGATGGGGGGGGGCAATTCAAGAAGTTTACCACATAATCTTCTTCAAAAGCATTGCCTTTATTCTACATTTTGTTAAGAGTAAATATAGATGTGATAATATACGAAAAAATGGAGAATATTTAAGATAAGATGAAGAGTGATGCTACATAACCAAGTAGCTATAAATGTAAGTGCAGCGATACAGGCAAAAGGTACAGCCAAGAGCAATGCACAACTAAACTTCTTCAGTACCAACCTTATGGTAAGAGTAAATATTGATTTGATGTGTAGAAAATGGAGGGCAAAGGAAAATAAGCTACAGAGTGATGGTACATGAACAACTACATGTCATTATAAGTACACTGATAAAGGACAGCATGTACTTACAAGAACAATGCAGAGCTAAAAAAATATTGGCATTGGATATATTCTACAGTAATGTAACCATTCATACAGATCAGATAATTTGGAGCGAACAATTGATAAGCAAGCTATCATCCGTACTGCTGTCACATAATGAGCCAAGTATGTATGCAAGTACAGTGATACATGACAACAGGTACTAACAAGAGCAAAGCAGCGGGCATCATATTTGTGATATCCTGTCGTTCTTGTCAAACCGGAATTCTTCTTCGAGCAGATTTACTGCAAAAAAGATCCATAAGGCACATGCGGAAAAGTAGAAGTTCAAATTGTCATGTGATTTCATAGACAGTACCTCATCCTGGGAACAAGACCAGTGCATAACAAGGTTTTTCCATTCAATGTCTTCTAAATTTAGCACTGGAGACTTCACTGGAAATTCATTTATAGACTTGCTATCAAAGTGTGATTTCCTCAGGTAACACTGATACTGATGCAATGCTTCCTTGAAAAGCACAAGCAAGCTTTGCTCGTCATGACTATCTAGATTAACCCTCGCCTAGTTACAACAATGTAATGTAAATCATTGATGTGTTCAATCAGCAGAAAACAGGAAAATAATAACCATGAATAATAGCACTTACACGTAAGTTGGACAGCAAGATGTGAAAATGGTGTTTGTCTTCACAATAATCTTCCCATGATGGGAATATATGCACATAGTCCCTAACAACATTGAAAGCATTGTCTTTTAAACTGGGAATAAATGGAATGGGGTTCCAATCTGCAGGAATTGGTCGTTTCTGCAGTTGGGATAGGTCTTCGGCCGGTGGACTTGCTGTACTTTTTGCTGGAGTGGCATTTTTCTGTGGTACAGCTGGTGCTATGGCAAATGAAATGGTATACCTTTTGCTGGAGTGCAGGTCCTGTGTGGTGGGGCTAGTGGTGTGGCCAGTGAAGTATGGGTACAGTCTGCTGGAGTCGGTCCTACGTTTTGTGTCACTGGTTGTACAGCCAATATAAGTGGGGTGTTGTCTGATTTATCCGGCACCAACACGTTTTTCAAGGACTTTGCTGGTGCTCCTTCAGGTTCGGCAATCACCCTCTTCCTTTTTGATGTCTGATGCACAAGAGCAACATTTGAGTGGAAAAACATGGTATGATGACAGATGGAATATGTATTGATAATGGATGGCATTGGCATCTCGACATATATGATGAGTAAACTAAGCAGATGGCGGTGCAACAAAGTAGAAGAAATGAAAGACAACATATGCAAGATACCCGCAATCAATAAAACATTGCCAAATTAGAACAGGCACCTTGATGGGTGAACAGGACAGGCCATCTGCCTTTGACTACTTGAGGTTAGAATAGTCATTAGGATCATATTCTGAACAAGAATCAACAGGTGGGGAGCGTATGAGTTTCATTGCATCCAGAATGGCACTCAATGCCTTGGTGCCAATTTTGTAAGTCATTGCAGTGTTTAGTTTCAAGAGTGGACTGCTGCTAGTGCGACACAAAGCAGCTACACAGATCATAGTGTAGATATAACGGGAAAACCTTAAGCATCAGAGTAAAATTAGCAAAGTGGAACTTGCTGGAATATATGTGCTAGTATTGCCGGTACGGCTAGAAAGGCTTAGGATACCAGCTCTCTTCAAGTGAAGGTGCGGTACTGTTAATATCAGTGTAACTCTCAAAGGCGACACAACTCCCCGTATTTCCTTGCTATTCTTATAGGATTCAAGTGGGCAGGCCACTACAAATCCTATTCCTATGTTTACAAGATCCTACGAATCAAAGAGGCTCAAAGTGTCCATCACAACCGATCGTATAGACCTCTACACTGCAAATGTCCCAGCTCATCTTCAGTACAAGGAACATACTGTACTACTATCATACTCCCTCCGTTCCAAAATATAAGTCTTGGTAGAGATTTCCACTATGGATCACATATAGATGTATCCAGATACATTTTAGAGTGTAGATTCACTCATTTTGCTCCATATGTAGTCCATGGTGGAATCTATACAAAGACTTGTATTTAGGAACGGAGAGAGTACGTATTAAAGAAGAACGGAAGAGGAACATGGTAAAGAAGAGGAAGCAGATTTTGAATAATAAAATGTTGGTTGTGTAGTGCCCACACATGATGAACCAGAGCGCATTAAGAATGCAACTCCCAGCTGTCTCTCGACCATTTCAGGAAGTTGGATGAAGATCCTACGTCTCCTAACCCTTCTTCTTCCTCGTCTCTGATTCTTCCCATATAGAACACTGCATGGGCCGCCGGCCGGACCACCGGCCCCCACCGCCTGTGTTCCTCCGCCACCCCCACCCCCACCCCCACCCCAACCCCCACCTGCGTCGAGTTTTCTTCGTTCGGCGAGGCCCCACAACCACCCGAGCCCCTTCGATCGCACCGGCGTACTCCGGCTAGCTCTGAAAAATCGACTGACCCAATTTTGAAATTTAGTCTACTGTGATTTAACTAGTGTGGATTATAAAAGGGGAAAACCATAAGCATTGGGAGTATAGTGTTGAGCGTGCCATGGCGGATCTGAAGGTGCAAACCGATCAGAGTAAAGCAGTGGTGATCTATTTTCTTGCTGCGATAAATAAGTTGAGCAGATACGAAAGAGTACCGCCTCTGGTGCGGCGCCGTGTATGCATCTGCTGAGAATTTGACAGTGCTACGGTAGCGATGGCTGTCGGCGGCGTGGAAGCAGATCTAGGAGGGTAGACGGTGGCGGCGGGGCGCGGTGGATGAGATGGTCGTAGGAGCGGCGCCGGCAAGGTGGACGACGGCGGGGATGAAGAGAGAGGACGGGATGCAAGGATCCCGGTCCGAAGCCGTGGATGAGAGAGGTTGATCTCTTGTAATGGACAACAGCGTCGGGTATCATCTCCGGCATGGTGGAGGAGGACGGCGGTGGATGGGCTGGCGGACGGCGGCAGACGGAGGAGGGTGGGTGGAGAGGGTGTTTTGGCGCCCACGGAGTATGAATGGGGAAAAGGGAGGTAGAGGGGAAGGGGGAACCATGTATTCAGGGCGCGCTTGTCTCAGATGCGAGGAAATTTACAAACTTAGCCCCCGTTTCAAATTTCTACTACATCACAGCAACATTAGTCGGTTGGGGATAGGACGGTAATCTCGCATACATCGAATATTTGCCGACGAGGGTTTATTTTTGGCGCCCTCCGTGTATGAATATGAATCGGGGAGGGAGTCGATTTCGGCTGAGGACACACTGTGTTTTGGCGCCCACCGTGTATGAATCCGGGTGAGAGGCGGTTACGTCATGTTTGGGTGAAATTACAAACCTACCCCTATCGAAACATATAGAAATCCAGCAGATAGGCTTTGCGTGGCAGGGATAGGCAGTAGTGATTTCCATCTCGCAGATTTTGGTTCGGGCTGTTACTGCGACTTTCCCTGCTTCATTGAAATTTTGCAGAGTGCATGTTTACCGTGCCAACTCAATTCGAATCCCGTTTGTATCTATTTTTTTTTCTCGGGCGGGATCCTTTTTCAATTGGAATTACATTCTATATACATCGTTTTTTTATATATACTTTCAAAAGCACAACACCATTTACATAAATATGGTTTACAAAATGGCATGATCTCAGACTCATAAGGTTGTATCCATCAATTTGGATTTTCAAATATTGGAAACCACTTTATGTTGAAATCCAACGTATGCATTCCTCGCTAACTGTCTCCAATTAATGTGTGTTTCATGCTGGTTTTTTTTACTTCTCAAACATGTATAATGTGTTTCACACATGCAACATATAGTGTAATCCCGTTTAGACATTAACTGCATATAAACCATGCATTGTTTGTAATTGAAGAATCTATGGATCACCAATATTGATAAACTATATAACATTACACGTGTGCCCAAATTCAAATGAATATGCATGTTTGATACACCAATTTGCGTTATGGTATTATCGATGTCGTGATCTCCAGTTTAAATATTTGAATCCCCTTTAATCCAGATATTTGTCTCATATAGCTATCACTCATGCTTATATAGGACTATCTCTCTGGACCTATACGCGTTCATCGTCTCTCAGGTATCTCTCGTGCTACCTGTATGTCGACAATGATCTTTTATCTTTGTAACACACTGACGGTACTCTCTCCCTCGACCTTCATCACTCTATCTCTCTCTAAGTATATCTCGCTCCCTGCTATGTGTCTCTAACTATGATTCTCCATGTGGAATCTCTTTCTCTCACACAAACACAAAACTTTGTCTCCCGGGGTCTCATCTGTCTACTATTCCCATGTGTGCCACTCACACACCCCTCATACAGAGATGCCTTTCACTCCTTACATATGAGAACCTACGACTCTTCCTCTTCAATATCTCTTTCTCTCACACAAACACAAACTCTCTCTCCCAGGGTCTCATATTTCTCCATTGTTCTCTTGTATGTCGCTCACACACACTCTCTCTCCCTAGAGATATCTTGCGTTCCCTCGTATGTCTCTCTAGCTATCACTCTCATTGTGAAATATCTTTCTCTCTCGCAGACACAAAACTCCGTCTCCCTGGATCTCATTTCTCTCCGATATCTGTTTGTATGTGACTCACATGCACCCTCTCTCTATCTCTCTCACACCCACACACATAACCCAGCCTTCTGATCCACTCGACTCCTATCTCTAACGCACACTAGCTAGCATCTTTATCTTTCTATTAATCTATTTCTCCATCAACCTTATTTCTCGCCCTCACTCTTGATTCCTATCACGCCCACTACATATGTTTCTCTCTACATGCAGTCAAGTGCCCTCTCACACACATATATAACTTCACCCTTTGAACCACCCGACAGTCATCTCCAACACCCAAACTAGCGGATGTCCCTCCAGCTAGCATCTCCATCTCTGTATCTATCTGTAGTTTCTCCGTCAACATTTCTTTCTCGCACGGAGTCTTGCTTCCTATCACCCACACTATATATGTCTCACCATACATATGCATTTATAGGTTGGTCTCTTTTGCACAATCGTTGCGCCTCACTCCCTCTGCTCTCCATAGATGCATGCTCCAGCCCACGCCACTATCTCTTAAAGACAAAAACACATGCTCAATTGTCGGGCCTTCTTCCCTGCATTCTCACATGCATGCATATTGTCATACCGATCCGTCTCTCCCATGTCGTTGATCTTATGACTCATGTCTTCTTTCTTTTATATTGATCATGCGCGCGCACACACACACACATCCCACGTATACATGTATACCTATCACACATGCACGTTCAAGGTCTCTATGTCTCCATACGTAATTAATTACCCTCAATCCTAACGCCACATCGAATCGTTCTCCTCTTTTGTGCACATAACTTCCGTCTGGATGGGTAAAACACACACTCACACTTAACAATCTCCTTCTAGCTACCCCCCCCCGCCTCTCACTCTTCCCCTATGTCCCCGAAACCAATAAGACCATCCCTTTGTTTAATTCCCGCCTACGTGCACCATCGATATATAGTAGTCTTCCTCGGTGTCTCTCGAACAAACACGTTCTCTCGATGTCGACTCCTCTCACGCGCACACACCTTCTATTCCCTCTCTACATGCATTTTGTCTCTCGCACCCCATCATTGGTGGCCTCTGCCATACACATCACCTCTCTATGATGAAGCCATGCACACTTAAATTACATCCGCGACAGAGGACCCCGCGACACACACACAGACACGCACACACACACACGCACCCCCCACACACACTAAGACTCCATCTCTCTCTCTCTCTCTCTCTCACACACACACACACACACGCACGCACGCACGCACACCCCCCCACACACACACTAAGACTCCATCTCTCTCTCTCACACACACACACACAAACTAAGAGTCCATCTCTCTCTCTCCTCTCTCTCACACACACACACACCACACACACACTAAGACTCCATCTCACACACACATGCTCTAGGCGGAGCATTTGTTCCTACCACCCTTCATCCAACCTTACTCGTATGATAAACAATCACCTTTATTTAATTGCATAACATGGACAAATTCCACTTTACTTTAGTAGTTAGCAAACTTATCATCTGTACCCTTATAAAAAACGAGTTGGCGGTGACGGTGTGCCTGTCATCTTGTAATACAGACCGTATGATCTATATCTGAGGATAGAAAGCAAACTATGATAATTTTACAAAAGATACGCACACCTTTCTCCACATCATTATCTCCCGCAACCTGATTGCTCAGCAATTAAAAAAGGAATAAGTCTCTGGAACAATCAAGCATGCATGGTGGCCGCTGCCACCTGTCGGCGCCGTCCATCCCCATGCCTCCGCCCATTCTGACCACCAGTCACCACCACGCTCCACTCCTCCTCGCCTTATCTCTCATCTTTCATTTTTTCGATGACATTCTCGAGATACCAGTTTTCCGATAAAATTCTCGAGATATCATTAGTTTTTACACATGGGATTACTCCTGGATGGGTCAATCACAACATGTGTTTTGTAAAAAATGCATATTGATGTTCCGTGCAATGCACGAGAATCTTGCTTGTAATTATATAACGCAAATCATGAGCAGGAAGTGACATTTTTTTGACACAACCACATTAACATGGCCACGTAAATCACTAGCTAAAGTAAATACCATTATACTTATATCCCGATGCAAAAGGTTGAGTACATGTCCGAAGAGTAGAGTCGCACATACGCACTCTGTCTCTCAGAATCTCTCTCTCTCTCTCACACACACACCAGTTACGTGATGCCCACTTAAGCAGACATGTATGTTACAATTTGTGCACCCGCGGATACACGTGATGCTGCGCATTTATTTAAGCTAGAAGGCGAACCCAAACAGTAGCTGCATTCATTCCCCTCCCGCCGCCTCTTCTCTGTTCGCCATCGCCCGGTAGCCATGGGCCGACCGGAGGTAACAACATACGCCATACTCTCGTCGGAGCGACGCTTTAATATGGAAATTTTAGTGGTCATGCATGCATCTTTTTGTGCTAGCACTCCTATATAAGGGTTGACCGGTCGCTTCCCGCGGACGTGCACGGGCGGTGGAAGAGGAAGGATAAGGGAAGTGGGCTGTGGAGTAACGTTTTTTACCACAATTTCTTAGGAAACTAAGTGCAATAATTGAGTAGTTTTGCAAACTACCAGTACTACACCTGAAACGGTTCAAAACCTATACTCCCTTGCCAGCGCGCGCTTCCCGCGTGATACGGTCAGCGTTGCCCTGGAGCGTCAGTGCCGCATTAATGCCCGGCCAGAGCGGAGGCGACCTCTCACTGGCGCCGGCTTTGAAGTGGCGCGACGACCGAGAGAGCGCCACTTCCCGGTGCACGCGACTGCTCCGCGTCGAGACTAGCCATAGGCCCTGTTTGGATCCATGGGTTAGTGTTAGTTTGAGCTAGTTGGGGCTCAAATAGCATGAGGGTTTAAATTGGAGCAAGTTGCACCGAACCCACCAAAAAAAACTATCCCACCCAAGAGGTGCTAAGTGGAGATAGTTCTCATTGGGACCACTGAAAAATCACTTTTCTCTCTCCATGAAGTGCATTTATTGTCAATCTAACCCTGTCACCCAAACACCTCTTTGGCCCTGTTTGGATCCATAGGTTGGAGTTAGTTTGGGTTAGTTTGGACTCAACTAACCCAAAAACATCCAAACAGGAGGGTTAGTTTGGGTTAGATGCATCTAACCCATTCAAAAAATCTAACCCACTCAAGAGGTGCTTATTTGGGTTAGTTCTTCTCGGGACCACTAAAAAATACATTTTTCTCTCGCTCTCCCCACAGTAGATCCCTCCCCACTTTCTCGAAGCTTCTCGTCCTTTCCCTCCCTCCCTCTTGCACCGCCCATGAAGGCGCCTCGCCGTATCCGCGCTCCATCTAACCCTGCCATGCAAACACCTCTTCGGCTAGAGTTAGTTTAGGGTTAGTTCAGGGTTAGAATCTAACTCTAACCTCTAACTGAGTTAGAGTATCCAAACAGGGCCTTTGGCTACAGTTAGTTCAGGGTTAGTCATGAGTTAGTCTAACCTCTAGCTAAGTTAGAGTATCAAACAGGAGCAGTATAGGACATGCAAGTTGCTCAAAGCATACAGGCAAATTCGTACGTGAAAGGATTTTTTTCTTTTTGAAAACGGAACGTGAAAGGAATTTTTTTAGAATGCTCTTGGCATGTCGCTAACATGTGATAGTTAACCGACCTCAATAGACGGTAGAAACGCCAGCCCGCCGCACTTTGATAGAGACGAGGAAGGAGAAGCAATACAGGCTGCTGGATTACTAGAGATAGGTGTCGCACGGAAGCCAAGAAATATGGTGATAGCGTGGGTTAGCCATGTACTAGTATGATGTAACTACACTGGTCTGCCGTGTTTCGTACTCTTCCATTCCACTGTGGAGATGATTGGTTAATTTTATATCGCTGAATAATATTAAATACTATGAGTGCAGACGCTCCACCACGAGGTTCCTTGCTCCTTCTCGGTCGTCGGAAATCTATGTTCTTCCACTCTATTTTTTTTACGTGAGCTTTGTTCATCCTTTTGCCAACACGCGAGACATCTAGCATCAAGGTGCACGTGTTATGCAAGGATCGTTCCATCTATATGAAGAAAACGTGGGACTGGAACTACGAGACGGACATGTACCCAGTAGTGGACGTACGAACCTGAGTAATGTAGCGTAGTAAGTGAAGTAGAAAGGCACAAATGGTATGAACATGCGTGGCATATAGGGTGTGTCTGGTTGCGTTCTCGTCTCAGCATAGTTGTTCCCTCTTCATGCATGCTCAACTCAACACCCCTCTTCATGCATGCTCTCTTCATGCATGCTTGTAGTGTATTTGTGCTAAACTAGTGTGGACTCATGCACCCTCCATACACTCTACCAACACCCAAAAGTAGGCCGAGAAGGGAACTCTTGGGCGGCATTTGTCTCTTACTACATACTACCACTAAATGTTGTACATGCAATGCACGGTGATGTTATGGAGTACGTGCCTAAGTACTCTACTACTACTATATTAGTTGGAGGCACATATTAACTTTTATATTTGTTTACGTGTATGCCCCGAGACCTTCCAACTAGACGTGTATTTCTCTCCAGGTCGCACTTTGTATCGTTCATACCACTAAGTACTACTACGTGTGGTCTCCGACCCAGAAGTGGAAGAAGTGGAGACGCTCTACCACGCTGTTTTTTTACGCTGGGCTCTACCACGCTGTTCATGTCCCACTCCTTTCGCTGATGTGTGGGACCTCCAGCACGTGCCGTGTTTGGCACCCTTCGTCGTAAGAGTTGAAACGCTAGCATTCATCAGAAATAAAAAACAATTATAAATCGGCAGTGATACTTTTTTTTGCGAACCAATCAGAAGTGATACTATACCACACGGTTTCCTTGCTCCTCGATATCGGAAAGAATACTTCCGTTCGCCAACATGTGGGACGTCGACCATCCTGGTCCACTTGCCATGCACGCAGAACTCCAAGGGAGACTCACCCAGGTCGTCGCGCCACAGTAACAATGACTAATGAGCCGTCAAATCACAGGCCCACTTCCCACTTTGAAGTTGCTTGGACGAAGGAACCATCATGACTTCGTTGAATTCCGCTTCTTGAAGAAAACTACTGTACCAATAGTACTGCTAGCTACAGTAGTTACTCCAACAGAGGCCTTCTTTCATTCATAGGATAGGAATATGAAAATCATAGGAAGTGAGATGACATGCATCTCAATTCCTATAGAGAAAGAGATGCCATTTGATGCTTAGGATAGGAATTTTTCCATTTAGTCTAGGCTAATGTACTGGTAATTTGCTCTAAAAACTACATTAGTAACTAGTAGTACTGGTACATGCTCGTACTCAGACACAGACACACACTAACTACTAGTACTACTACTTCTCACATGCTGGCCAGACGCCGTCGTTCTCCTTCCCGGCTTTGTCGGCGACACCCCACCGTGCTTGGATCTCCGCCGACCTCTCCGCAGCAGCGCGTGCGTCCTTTTCTTTCTTGCGGCAGCGGGCCTCTCTTTTCCTGAGTGCTTTCTGACTTTTCCGCTCCCTCTGTGCGGCTTTGGCCGCCTCTTGCTCTACCGCCCATTCGGCCTTGGCATCTTCAAATTCCTCCCACATAGTTGTGAGGTCGCGAGCGGCGATGAACTCGGCACGGCGGGATGCCATCGCTTCCCTACCATTTTGTGTGCGGTCGTGGGCGGCAAGGAACTCGGCGCGGCGGGATGTCATCGCTGCCTTACCGGTTAGTGTGCAACGCGGTGGCATGAAGGACGCTTGGTGAGAGCTCTGGGGTGGAGTGGCCGGACAACCGTATAGTGCATTGGTTTGTCAAGAGCTCAAGGACATAAGACGAAGCAAATTTGGATTCCCCTTCAATCCTGGTCATTTATTAATGAGTAAAATGCATTGGCGGTCATCGAATTTGTCTTGATAGCTCACTTTGATCATTGTATACGAGATATGGTGATTATACGGTCACTGGCTCAGCGTATAGCTCTGTATTTGTCTGGTTGACCAGTCAAATAGTCCGCATGCGCCTCATCAGCTCGTGTTCTTTATCTATCTACGCGGGCCTACCTGTCAATGGAGAAAGAAATATTGTAAAAACCAAAAGTATGCTGGAGTCCGGACCGCTTCCGGAGCCCGCTCTCACCGCCCTGGCCCCTCAAGACGCCTGCTGCCTGCCTCATGCATGCATAGCAAGTAGTACTCCTTATGTGGAGGAGAGAGAGGCATTGACAAAGTCAAGGAGTGGGCTCTACAAGAGCCCGTCTCTACATGTGATCCTAGGTATAAAAAATAATTCTAAAAAAGGCATAAAAACATTGTGTCTTAAAAAAAGAAAGGTAAAAAACATTTGAGAGAAAATAGATAGAGAGAAAGTGAGAAAAAGTTGTAACCTGGGCATTACATGAGGAAGGAGGGAGTGGTGCACATGCCAAGTTCACTGGGCTGCCGTGTTTCATACTCCTCCGTCGTAACAGTGGAGACAATAGCTTTCATAAAAAATAAACAATGAATACTCGTTGCTCGTCCTCTATATCGGAAAGAATACTTTCATTCATCGACATGTGGGACGTTTACCATCCTGGTCCACCTGCCATGCACAAAATTATCCTGGTCTACCCCGGTCGTATCGCAGGCCCGACCTTTCCCACTGTAAGTTGTTCGGACAAAGGAACCATCATGACTTCGTTGAATTCCGCTTCTTCAAGAAAACTTACTGTACCCGCAATACTGCTACCACACGCGAAGACTGGACGGCACTGTACCATGTCATATCACTGAAACCCACTAGGCCAAACTAGCCCGCTTGGAACGGAGGGAGTACGTCTCTACACTGCTATGATTTTTTGTTGCACGTTCCCTGTACTTTTGCTACAATTTTCCTACCCTATGAACCAAATGAGGCCTGAATGTATGTCGACTATTGTCTGATCGATCGCTAAGCCTATAATTTTAGGAGCTAGGGCTATTGGTCGATCGACGCGGGATAAGTATAAGTGTACCACGAGCTCATCAGCCCCAACGTTTCTCTTCGGTGAGTGTTTTGCAAGTACTATAGCTCGCACAGTAGCTAGCCTACTAACACCAAGAATCATCAAACAAGCCCTGCTGATATGATAAACAGTTCAAACTTACATCTAAGCATGCCATATATTACATCAAAAGCTGGTGAGGATACATCTGTTTCCATAACTCGGAGAGGGTTCGCATGATTCATTGCATGATTCACTATCAAACAAAAGTAGCAAGAGCCACCCACACAAGACAGTGCACTATCCCTAAGATGGTTTGATAACACGCATCGTTCTGGTAATTAAACACAGGGCAATGCAAACTACCCTGAAGGATTAGCGCGACCAACTATTTCTTGTCATCGATCTATCGGGCAATGACCACAGCACGGACAACGGCATGGGAATCGATTTCTAGGGCGATGTCCACAGGACCGACCGCGACATCGGAATCGATCTCTGGGGAGATATCCACAGGATGGAGAGTGGCACCAGAATCGATCTCCGGGGCGATGCCAACTGGACGGGTGACGACATCGGAATTATCAAGGACGTCCACCGGCACCTGCACAACCCTAACATATTAGCAAGCACATTGCAAATAATCAAAAACCACAACTATGGTAATAAGCCATTATTTTTTACCTTGTGTAGCTCACCGGGGGATCTCATCCCTCCGGGGCCATCTCCTCGTCCTTGATGGGGGCCATCACCTTGCCAGGGGAATACTGCTTCTCAACGGCGACTATCTCCTCAAACTCGGTCTTGAGCCTCACATAGGTGGCAATCAGAGTTCCTGGGGTAGGCACGGTGGGGCCCTTGCTGTTCTTCCAACTTTCTTGGAGGAGTTCGTCCGCCAACGTCCTCAATTCTTTGGCTAGTGCTTGTTTCTTGGAGTTCTTCGTCTCCATGGGTTGGCCTGCCAACATGGTCAACTCGTTGGTCGGTGCTCGCTTCCTGGAGATCGCTGTCTCCAGTGGGTTGTCTGCCGGCAACTCTTTGCCTAGTGCTCTAGGATCCATCAATGAACTGACAAACAAAAAGGAATCGAAAGGAAACCACAATCGCAATGAAAACGGGAAAAGAATAGGATGTGAGAATCGGTCGGTGCTTCACAAAAAGAAGATTCTTGGAATGAAAATATAGCAGCATAACTGATTCGCCCACCTTTCCTTCATCGGTCCAGAAGAAAAAATGGCAGAAGTGAGTAGCCTGGAGTGAGGTTTTCTTCAAGAAAGGGAAGAAAGGGCTTGAACGAGCACTCCAGTGAAATGATGGTTGATTCGTCCAGTCCAACTTGGAGGCCAACTTACCACTGCTGGTAAAGGTGTGGGTTTTGTGATATGGCGGGTCATGACGGCCAGACCGGGGTGACCGGTGAGTCTCGACTGTAGCACCTCGCTGTGATTTGGTGGATGGCACGCGGGCCCGGATGCTTTGAAATGTCCCACATGTAGATAGAGCAGCTAGTCATATAGGAGTGCTCAATATTGTGCACCGCGACCAAGGCGGAGAGGAAAACGAGAGAACTATGTAATTAATGCATGAGTTTAATTAGGGTAGTTTTGTAAAGTACGAGATACATTCCTCCAATCGCAAAATGCCTTGGTTCATGAGATTTGAGATTTGAGCCCTATAAGACTAGCCACAGTGGGAGTAACTTCAGCAGTAACATGGAGTCCAACTCATTAAATTTTCTTATGTGGCAATGAGTTAATGAGGAGAGAGGTAGTTGTAGTAATATAACACCCCGGATGTAACTTGCCATATTTGTAACTCCAACTCTTGCCATTTCCGGCTATGTGATATGATATTCCCTCCGTGGTTGGGTTTTCCCATCATTTTGCATTTTGTTCATGTCATGCATTTCATATCATGTCATCATGTGCATCGCATTTGCATACGTGTTCGTCTCATGAATCCGAGCATTTTCCCCATTGTCCGTTTTGCAATCCGGCGCTACTATGTTCCCCGGCGTCCCCTTTTACCTTTCTCCGTGAGCGGGTATTAAACTTTCTCGGAATGGACCGAGGTTTGTCAAGCGGCCTTGGTATAGCACCGGTAGACCGCCTGTCAAGTTTCGGGTCATTCGGAGGTCGTTTGATACTCCAACGGTTAACCGGGTAACCGTAAAGGCCTCGTGTGTGTTGCAGCCCAAAACCCCTCCAAAACAGCCCAATAACCCATCTAAGTCACTCCCATGTCCATCGCCGTTCGATCACGATCGCGTGGCCGAAAACCTCACTTCATTTGGAGCTTCCTAGCTCCTTCTACCTATAAAAACAACCCTCCCGTCCAAATCCCGGATCATTTCGCACCCTAACCCTAGCCCCCGCTCCCTCCGCGCGCCGGACGCGTCCGGATCCGGCCGGACAACGTCCGCCGCCGCCGCCTCGCCCAACCGCCAGCCGCCACGTGGCGCGCCGCCGTCCGCCGCCCCCGAAGCCCGCGACGCCCACGCGCGGCCCCCGCGGCCCATCCCGCCGGCGCCACCATCCCGCGGGCGTGCCCCCGCGCCCCGCCGCCGCAGCGCGCCGCCGGACCTCCTCGCCGGCCCGCGCCTCGGCCCCGCCCCACAAGCCGCCGGCGACCGCGTGCCGCCCGCGCTCTGGCCCGGCCGCGCCCCGGCGCCCCTTCGCCTCCTCGCCGGCCCCGCGCCTCGGATCCGCCGGCCCCATCCTCCGACGACCTCCACGGCAACTCCGGCGAGTTCCTCGGGCGATCCTCGGGAAACGCGCCAGATCCAGATCTGAAATCCCCTCGGATGACTTTTCCCCTCCGAACCCTAATTTTTGTGCATACTTTGACCTGCCATATCTCCGCATCTGTAGCTCCGTTTTGGGAGTGTAGCATATCAAATTGTTCGCCTCGATGAGTAAATCATTTCATCTCATTGCATCATTTTAATTTGAGCTCATCTTGATGCGCGAAATGCTGTTAGAAGACGGCTATGTGATGTTAGTTTCAGATCTGTTTCATAACATGCACTTTTGTCATTTTTGCCATGATTGATGTGTGCACCTATGAAGTTGAGTCCTACATGTGATTTGAAATATGCCATGCTATCTTTATAAGGGTGTATGCCATGTATTTTTGTGATCTTTGTGGTGACTAGCACAAGCATGCAAACTAGGGTACATAATGTTGCTGATTTCTGAGACTTAGTATTTTCACTAAGTCATGTCCTGCTGTTATTTTTATGCCATGTGTTCTTGTCGTTTCAGAGAGATCTATGCCTTTTTTGAGCATGACCAGTAAGGGTGTTTTGAGCATATGGATTTGCACTATCGATCCATGCCTTTGTTTGTAATTATGGAGTGCCATAGCTTGAGTCAATCGAGCTCTACTTTTGCTATAAAATGTTACTACCAGATTGTTTACATGTTATTCGATTTTGCCAAGCTTGTTGTAGTTGATCTTTGCATTCTATGATGTTGTTATTGCCATGTATAGCTTCTATGCCATGTCTTCCTGATGGATGTATGCTTAGTTTATCATGCAATGCTCTGTAGTGAGTGCATCAAGCTCGTAAACATGCCTACTTGTTATCTGTTTTTGACATGCCCAGTTTTCTGCCAAGTCTGAAATCTGTAACGAAACTTGCTTATTTGACATGGCTATTATCTTGTTTTCTGTTCCCTTTTGGCTTATGGTCAGTAAGGGACTTTTGATCAATGGTTTGAGTAGATTCGTGCCGTGCCTTAATTTGATATGTCCTGTTCATGTAGCATGTTGTTTGCTTGCTCTAAACATGTCATCCTGATGTTAGTTTCTGGCTTGTTATTTTCACCAAGTCTGTGAACCTGTTATCTTTTGCACTTTTGCCATGCTTGTTTGAACCTATTATGCTGTGATTTAGCCGTAGATCAGTGTTCATCTTTTGTCAAGCATCTTGAGTAGATCACTGTCATATGCTTTTTTGATATGTTTGGGTGCAGTAGCCTAATTTCTTGTTGCTTGCTAAGTAGCATCATGCTGTTAATGGCAGAATCTTATCATTCTTGTTTTGCTTGTCATTTGCAAACCGTGCATCCGATTCCGGTGATCTTTATATCGATTTCAACCGAAATCACCTCATCTTTCCAGCGGCATACTTGGTTTGCCAAGATTATTCCTTGTTCATCTTTTCCCTTCCGGAGCACGCATATGCATTGCATATCACATCTCGCATATCATGCCATGTTTTGCATCATGTTGCTTGCGCATTGCATCGTGGTTGATAGTTGTTCCTTTTGCTTGTGCTCTTGTTTTGGGTAGAGCCGGGAGACGAGTACGTGAACGAGGAACCTGTTGAGAACGCTTACGAGGATCAAGTTTTCGACAACTCTGAGAACCTTGCAGGCAAGATGACCATACCCTTGAAATCACTTCTATCTTTGCTTGCTAGATGCTCGCTCTTTTGCTATACCTATGTTGTGATACCTACCACTTGCTACATCATGCCACCCATATTTCCATGTCGAACCTCTAACCATCCATGTCCTAGCAAACCGTTGATTGGCTATGTTACCGCTTTGCTCAGCCCCTCTTATAGCGTTGTTAGTTTTAGGTGAAGATGAAGTTTGTTCCTTGTTGGAACATGGAGATGTTGTTCCTTGTTGGAACATGTTTACTTGTTGGGATATCACAATACCTCTTATTTATTTAATGCATCTATATACTTGGTAAAGGGTGGAAGGCTCGGCCTTATGCCTGGTGTTTTGTTCCACTCTTGCCACCCTAGTTTCCGTCATACCGGTGTTATGTTCCTTGATTTTGCGTTCCTTACACGGTTGGGTGATTTATGGGACCCCCTTGACAGTTCGTTTTGAATAAGACTCTTCCAGCAAGGCCCAACATTGGTTTTACCATTTGCCTACTACCTACTCCTTTTCCCCCGGGTTTTCGCGAGCCCGAGGGTCATCTTTATTTTAGCCCCCCCCCCGGGCCAGTGCTCCTTCGAGCGTTGGTCCGAACCGAGCAGCCTACGGGGCCACCTCGTGGAAACTTGAGACTTAGTTTTACTCGTAGCTTGTCTCATCCGGATGTGCCCTGAGACCGAGATATGTGCAGCTCCTATCAGGATTTGTCGGCACAATCGGGCGGCTTTGCTGGACTTGTTTTGTTACTGCCGAAATGTCTTGTAGTCCGGGATTCCGAGATTGACCGGGTCTTCCCGGTAGAAGGAATATCCTTCGTTGACCGTGAGAGCTTATAATGGGCTAAGTTGGGACACCCCTGCAGGGTATTATCTTTTGAAAGTCGTGCCCGCGGTTATGAGGCAGATGGGAATTTGTTAATGTCCGGTTGTAGAAAACCCGAAGTTGACCTTAATTAAAACACATCAACCGCGTGTGTAACCGTGATGGTCTCTTCTCGGCGGAGTCCGGGAAGTGAACACGGTGTTGGAGTTATGTTTGACGTAGGTTGTTCTAGGATCACTTCTTGATCACTACTAGCTTCACGATCGTGCTTTGCTTCTCTTCTCTAGGAACGTGGTCGTTACTATGTGTATTTTCCTGATGATCAGTAGTGGAGCCCAGTTGGGGTGATTCGGGGATCTGTGTAGCACTTGGGGTAGTCTTCTTTCATTTTGGTTCCGTAGTCGGACCTTGAGTGTAATCTGGATGATGAATGTTTATTTATGTATTGTGTGAAGTGGCGACTGTAAGCCAACTATGTATCTTTTTCCCTTATGTATTACATGGGTTGTGTGAAGATTACCTCACTTGCGACATTGCTTTCAATGCGGTTATGCCTCTAAGTCGTGCTCTGACACGTGGGAGATATAGCCGCATCGAGGGCGTTACAAGTTGGTAATCAGAGCCTTTCCCGACCTTAGGAGCCCCCACTGATTTATCGTTTTTAGCGGCCGAGTTGTGTCTAGAAAAAATGTTTTGAGTCATTTAGGAATTATATATCGGAGAGTTTAGGAATTCTTTTTACTTCCCAGTCTCCTAATCGCTCTGGTAAGGCATCCTGACGTAGAGTTTTGACTCTTCTCTTCTCAAATTTCACTAAAAAAAATTTTAGGATCACGCGGGTATCTTAGAATCGTTCCGATGGTTTTATGATGACAACATTGTCTTGGTGCCTCCTGTCAGCAGGGGTTTAGTGGAGGTGTCCCGGGGAGTTGAGCTCCTAGGTGTTGTCGTCATAATTTTATCGTTGCAGTTCTGGAATACCTGAGTTTAGTACGCCGACATCGAAAATCTCTTTTGTACAGTTGTTGGTGAGATAACCCTGATAGCCCAGTACTGAGGCGAGTGCGGGAGTATTGCCATGACTCGTATAACGGATGCTTTTTGAAGGTTGAGGTAGACGATTTCCGAGGATTTCTTGGTTATGTGTTGAAGGACGGATACAGCTGGATCTAGGTATTTTTATTTTGGGTGATATATTTTGTGTCCCCTGTATCCCCAACACCTGATTGCATAACCAGAAAGTTTGGGGAGTTTATAAGTGGGAATTCATGTAGCTCTAGTATTTCTTCCCGCAGATATTTGGTTCGTGATTGGCTAATCCTTACCAAGTATTTGTTCACATCCGTACCTTGTTGATTTTATTCCATACCTTTTTCTAAGTGGCTTCTCAACTTATGGAAGTGTGATGATTTACTTTGGAATTCATTCATTCATTCTCGTTCGAATGTTTATTGTGAAGACTATATGTTGCAATTTTGATCCTTTGATTCAGCATGAATATATGTCTTTCAAGATGCTAATGGATGTCACCCTCTTCAGGATGGCTCCGCCAACGCGTCAGAATCCGGAACACAATGAAGGAAGTCAGGCTAACCCTCCGCCACCACCTCCGCCTCCGGAGGCATGGCAAGCCTTGATGACTGCCACTAATGCCAACGCTCAGATTCTGATTCAGCTCTTGCAAGATCGCAACCAAGGGCAAGGTAATCAAGGAAATCAAGGCCAAGTCAACAATCAGCCACACTTCGCTTCACTCAATCAGTTCCTTGCTAATCAGCCAAAGACCTTCAGCTACTGTGTCGAGGCCACAGACGCCGATGATTGGCTCGTGGATATTAGCAAGCATTTCGAGTGCAGCAATGTCAGACCTGAGGACTTTGTCAAGTTTGCCTCTTTTCAACTCAAGGATCAAGCTGCTGAGTGGTTCCAACAATACAAAGATTCCAGAGGAGGTCGTGTGATTACCTGGGATGATTTCTGCCGTGACTTCAAAGCTCATCACATTCCAGAAAGTGTTGTTGAGAGTAAGCGTGAGGAGTTCCGCAATCTCAAGCAAGGCAACATGTTTGTGTATCAATACAACACTCAGTTCCAGAAGCTCTCTCGTTTTGCGAGGCAAGACATCCCTGATGAGAAGAGCATGATTTACCAATTCAGGCGTGGTCTCAGAGAAAATCTGCAACTAGCTCTCGTGCTTTTTGAGCCGTTAAAGTATGATGAATTCTACAACATGGCGCTGAAACAAGAAGCGGCTCAGCTCAAGTGTGAGGCATCTAAGAAGAGAGTCAGAGACGTAGTTCAGTCTTCTTCTTCCTCACTTGTGGCAGCTAAGCAACAGAAGTTCTGGTTGCCTCCTCCTCCTCCGTTCCGTCAGCCTTATCAGCAGAAGAACTCAGGTGGTCGTGGATCTTCCCACCCACCCAACCCTGGTTATCAGAACAAGTCTCAGAATCAAGCTCCAAGGCCAAATGCTCCTTACTATCGTCCGCTCTCAGAGGTGACTTGCAGGAAATGTCAGCAAAAGGGTCACTATGCGGACAAGTGCTTCAATCAAAGGCGCCTTCCGCCTCCTCCTCCTGTGAGATCTTCCAGCAATGCAGTGGTCAAGCATAGTTCCAAGTCTGCAAAGGTGAACATGATGAATGCAGCTCAAGCAGAGGATTCTTCAGATGTCATAATGGGTAATCTTCCTGTTAATGATATTCCTGCAAAAGTTTTATTCGATACCGGTGCATCGCATTCTTTCATGTCATATCCTTTTGCATCGAAGCACAATTTTGACACAGAGGCTTTACCTAAAGCTTTGCAAGTTGTTTCCCCGGCTAAACGTTTGAGTTCTACCATGTTCGTTCCGAATGTCGATATCAAGATGGGCGATTATAGATTTCTGGCTAAACCAATTGTTCTTGGTGACTCTGATATTGATCTTATTCTCGGATGGACTGGCTTTCTAAGCACAAGGCTCAGCTTGATTGTGCCGCCAGAGAAATTCATTTGACTCACTCTTCTGATGATGTGATCATTTATGCCGCTCGTGATGATACCATTCGTTTGTTTTCTCTCAATGAGAAGGGTGAATTGGATCCTATCTCTCAAATTCCAGTTGTTTGTGAGTACCAAGATGTTTTTCCAGAAGAGCTTCCGGGTATGCCTCCTCACCGGCCAGTTGAGTTCGTTATTGATCTTGAGCCTGGCACGGAACCCGTTTGCAAGCGTCCATACAAGCTTGGACCTAAAGAGCTGAAGGAATTGAAGAAACAGCTCGATGAACAAGAGCGTCTGGGTTTGATCAGACCGGGTTCTTCTCCATGGGGTTGTGGTGTTCTTTTTCTCCAGAAGAAGGATGGCACGGACTGACTTTGCGTCGATTACCGTCCATTGAACAAGAAGACAATCAAGAACAAGTACCCACTTCCCAACATCAATGAGCTATTCGAGCAACTTAAAGGTGCTAAAGTGTTCTCCAAGCTTGATCTTCGTATGGGTTATCATCAAATTCGCATTCGTGAAGAAGATATTCCCAAGACAGCATTCAGAACAAGTTTTGGTTCTTATGAATATACTGTCATGTCATTCGGCCTTGTCAATGCTCCTCCAACATTCACTCGCTTGATGAATTTCATCTTCAACCCCTACACCAATGAATTTGTCTTGGTCTATCTCGATGATATTTTGGTCTTCTCCAAGAATAAGAAGGATCATGCCATACATTTGCGATTGGTGCTCGACAAGCTCAGAGAGTATCAATTATATGCGAAGTTCTCCTAATGTGAATTTTGGCTTGATGAAGTTCTTTACCTTGGGCATATCATCTCTGCCAAGGGCATTGCTGTTAATCCTGAGAAGGTGTCTGCAGTCGTGAATTGGGAACCTCCTCAGAATGTCAAGCAGCTTCGCAGTTTTCTTGGACTTGCAAGCTATTGCCGAAGATTCGTTGAGAATTTCTCAAAGATTGCAAAGCCTCTTTCCAACCTCCTCCAGAAGCATGTGAAGTATGTCTGGTCTCCTGAGTGTGACGTTGCTTTCAACACTCTCAAAGAGAAACTTGTCACTGCTCCAGTGTTGACTCCTCCTGACGATTCCAAGCCTTATGAAGTTTTCTGTGACGCTTCTCTTCAAGGTCTCGGTGCTGTGTTAATGCAAGAGAAGAAGGTTGTGGCCTATACCTCTCGTCAGTTGAAGCCCAACGAAAATAACTACCCCACTCACGATCTTGAGTTGGCGGCAGTTGTCCATGCATTGATAACATGGAGACATCTCTTGTTGGGAAGGAAGGTGGACATATTCACCGATCACAAGAGTCTCAAGTACATCTTCACTCAGCCCAACCTCAACCTCAGGCAAACTCGATGGGTCGAAATGATTCAAGAGTATAATCCGAGTATTGAATATACTCCAGGCAAGCCTAATGTGATTGCAGACGCTTTGAGCAGGAAGGCTTATTGCAACAGCTTAATCCTCAAGCCCTTTCAACCGGATCTTTGTGAAACTTTCCGCAAGTTGAATCTCCAAGTTGTTCCTCAAGGTTTTCTTGCCAACCTCATCGTCTCTCCTACTTTGGAAGATCAAATTCGTGAGGCACAACTGATGGATACCATGGTGAAGAAGGTGAAACGTGGTATTGACAAGGGCATTTCCAAATACAAGTGCTATCGAGTTGATGACAGAGATACTCTTTTCTTTGAGGACCGGATTGAGGTTCCAAAGGGTGATCTTCGTAAAGTCATTATGAACGAGGTGCACAATTCTCTTATGTCAATTCATCCTGGAAGTACGAAGATGTACCATGAGCTCAAGCAGTCGTATTGGTGGACTCGAATGAAGCGCGAAATTGCTCAATTCGTGAATGAATGTGATGTCTGCAGAAGGGTGAAAGCAGAACACCAACGACCAGCTGGTCCAACCTCTTGCTATTCCAGAATGGAAGTTTGATCATATCGAAATGGACTTCGTGACTGGTTTTCCTAAGTCCAAGCGTGGAAATGATGCTATCTTCGTCGTCATCGACAAGCTCACCAAAGTGGCTCATTTTCTTCCTATCAAAGAGTCTATTACAGCAGCTCAGCTGGCAGAGCTCTACACATCCAGAATTGTCTCCTTGCATGGCATTCCGCAATTGATCTCTTCAGACCATGGCAGCATCTTTACCTCCAAGTTTTGGGATTCTTTTCAGAAGGCCATGGGCACAAATATTCGCTTCAGCACAGCTTTCCACCCTCAAACTAGTGGACAAGTCGAGCGTGTCAACCAAATTCTTGAAGATATCCTCAGAGCTTGTGTTATCTCTTTCGGCATGAAGTGGGAGGATAGTCTTCCTTATGCGGAGTTCTCTTACAACAACAGCTTTCAAGCCAGCTCAGGCAAAGCCCCATTCGAGATTCTCTATGGCAGAAAGTGCCGTACTCCTCTCAATTGGTCTGAGACGGGCGAACGTCAACTTCTTGGCAACAATTTGATCTCAGAGGCTGAAGATATGTGTAAGGTCATTCGCGAGAATCTCAAAGCCGCGCAATCGCGCTAGAAGATCTATTACGATAGCAAACATCGTGATTTGGCATTCGAGATCGGAGACCATGTCTACCTCTGCGTCTCTCCAATGAAAGGCACTCGTCGCTTCGGTATCAAAGGGAAGCTTGCCCCTAGATACGTGGGCCCTTTCAAGATCATCGGCAAACAAGGCGATCTCGCCTATCAACTTGAGATTCCCTCCAACTTTGCAAATGTGCACGATGTCTTCCACGTGTCACAGCTTCGCAAGTGCTTCAAGACGCCTGAGCGCACCATCAACTTCGAAGAGATTGATCTTCAAGAAGATTTTTCCTATCATGAGCATCCCGTTGCTATTCTTGAAGAAACTGAGCGCAAGACTCGAAACAAGTCAATCAAATTTCTGAAAGTGAAGTGGTCACACCATTCAGACCGAGAAGCCACCTGGGAGCGCGAGGACCACCTCCGTTCCGAATATCCGGAGTACTTTCAGTCCTAGATCTCGGGACGAGATCCTCTCGTAGTGGTGGAGTGTTGTAACACCCCGGATGTAACTTGCCATATTTGTAACTCCAACTCTTGCCATTTCCGGCTATGTGATATGATATTCCCTCCGTGGTTGGGTTTTCCCGTCATTTTGCATTTTGTTCATGTCATGCATTTCATATCATGTCATCATGTGCATCGCATTTGCATACGTGTTCGTCTCATGAATCCGAGCATTTTCCCCGTTGTCCGTTTTGCAATCCGGCGCTCCTATGTTCCCTGGCGTCCCCTTTTACCTTTCTCCTTGAGCGGGAATTAAACTTTTTCGGAATGGACCGAGGTTTGTCAAGCGGCCTTGGTATAGCACCGGTAGACCGCCTGTCAAGTTTTGGGTCATTCGGAGGTCGTTTGATACTCCAACGGTTAACCGGGTAACCGTAAAGGCCTCGTGTGTGTTGCAGCCCAAAACCCCTCCAAAACAGCCCAATAACCCATCTAAGTCACTCCCTTGTCCATCGCCATTCGATCACGATCGCGTGGCCGAAAACCTCACCTCATTTGGAGCTTCCTAGCTCCTTCTACCTATAAAAACACCCCTCCCGTCCAAATCCCGGATCATTTCGCACCCTAACCCTAGCCTCCGCTCCCTCCGCGCGCCGGACGCGTCCGGATCCGGCCGGACAACGTCCGCCGCCGCCGCCTCGCCCAACCGCCGACCGCCACGTGGCGCGCCGCCGTCCGCCGCTCGCGAAGCCCGCGCGCGGCCCCCGCGACCCATCCCGCCGCCGCCACCATCCCGCGGGCGCGCCCTCGCGCCCCGCCGCCGCAGCGCGCCGCCGCCGCCGCGGCCCCGCCGGACCTCCTCGCCGGCCCGCGCCTCGGCCCCGCCCCGCAAGCCGCCGGCGACCGCGTGCCGCCCGCGCTCCGGCCCGGCCGCGCCCCGGCGCCCCTCCGCCTCCTCGCCGGCCCCGCGCCTCGGATCCGCCGGCCCCGTCCTCCGGCGACCTCCACGGCAACTCCGGCGAGTTCCTCGGGCGATCCTCGGGAAACACGCCAGATCCAGATCTGAAATCCCCTCGGTTGACTTTTTCCCCTCCGAACCCTAATTTTTGTGCATACTTTGACCTGCATATCTCCGCATCTGTAGCTCCGTTTTGGGAGTGTAGCATATCGAATTGTCGTCTCGATGAGTACATCATTTCATCTCATTGAATCATTTTCATTTGAGCTCATCTTGATTCCCGAAATGCTGTTAGAAGAGGGCTATGTGATGTTAGTTTCAGATCTGTTTCATAACATGCACTTTTGTCATTTTTGCCATGATTGATGTGTGCACCCTATGAAGTTGAGTCCTACATGTGATTTGAAATATGCCATGCTATATTTATAAGGATGTATGCCATGTATTTTTGTGATCTTTGTGGTGACTAGCACAAGCATGCAAACTAGGGTACATAATGTTGCTGATTTCAGAGAGTATTTTCACTTCATGTCCTGCTGTTATTTTTATGCCATGTGTTCTTGTTGTTTCAGAGAGATCTATGCCTCTTTTGAACATGATCAGTAAGGGTGTTTTGAGCATATGGATTTGCTCTATCCATCCGTACCTTTGTTTGTAATTATGCAGTGCCATAGCTTGAGTCAATCGAGCTCTACTTTTGCTATAAAATGTTACTACCAGATTGTTTACATGTTATTCGATTTTGCCAAGCTTGTTGTAGTTGATTTTTGCATTCTATGATGTTGTTATTGCCATGTATAGCTTCTATGCCATGTCTTCTTGATGGATATATGCTTAGTTTATCATGCAATGCTCTGTAGTGAGTGCATCAAGCTCGTAAACATGCCTACTTGTTATCTGTTTTTGACATGCCCAGTTTTCTGCTAAGTCTGAAATCTATAACGAAACTTGCTTATTTGACATGGGTGTTATGCTGTGATTTAGCCGTAGCTCAGTGTTCATCTTTTGTCAAGCATCTTGAGTAGATCACTGTCATATGCTTTGTTGATATGTTTGGGTGCATTAGCTTAAATTCTTGTTGCCTGCTAAGTGGCATCATGCCGTTAATGGCAGAATATTGTCATTTTTGTTTTGCTTGTCATTTGCAAACCGTGCATCCGATTCCGGTGATCTTTATATCAATTTCAACCGAAATCACCTCATCTTTCCAGCGGCATACTTGGTTTGCCAAGATTATGCCTTGTTCATCTTTTCCCTTCCGGAGCACGCATATGCATTGCATATCACATCTCGCATATCATGCCATGTTTTGCATCATGTTGCTTGCGCATTGCATCGTGGTTGATAGTTGTTCCTTTTGCTTGTGCTCTTGTTTTGGGTAGAGCCGGGAGACGAGTACGTGAATGAGGAACCTGTTGAGAACGCTTACGAGGATCAAGCTTTCGACAACTCTGAGAACCTTGCAGGCAAGATGACCATACCCTCGAAATCACTTCTATCTTTGCTTGCTAGATGATCGCTCTTTTGCTATGCCTATGCTATGATACCTACCACTTGCTACATCATGCCACCCATATTTCCATGTCGAACCTCTAACCATCCATGTCCTAGCAAACCGTTGATTGGCTATGTTACCGCTTTGCTCAGCCCCTCTTATAGCGTTGTTAGTTTTAGGTGAAGATGAAGTTTGTTCCTTGTTGGAACATGGAGATGTTGTTCCTTGTTGGGTTATCACAATACCTCTTATTTATTTAATGCATCTATATACTTGGTAAAGGGTGGAAGGCTCGGCCTTATGCCTGGTGTTTTGTTCCACTCTTGCCACCCTAGTTTCCGTCATACCGGTGTTATGTTCCTTGATTTTGCGTTCCTTACACGGTTGGGTGATTTATGGGACCCCCTTGACAGTTCGCTTTGAATAGGACTCTTCCAGCAAGGCCCAATATTGGTTTTACCATTTACCTACCACCTACTCCTTTTCCCCCGGGTTTTCGCGAGCCCGAGGGTCATCTTTATTTTAGCCCCCCCCCCGGGCCAGTGCTCCTTCGAGCGTTGGTCCGAACCGAGCAGCCTGTGGGGCCACCTCGTGGAAACTCGAGACTTGGTTTTACTCGTAGCTTGTCTCATCCGGATGTGCCCTGAGACCGAGATATGTACAGCTCCTATCATGATTTGTCGGCACAATCGGGCGGCTTTGCTGGACTTGTTTCGTTACTGCCGAAATGTCTTGTAGTCCGGGATTCCGAGATTGATCGGGTCTTCCCGGTAGAAGGAATATCCTTCGTTGACCGTGAGAGCTTATAATGGGCTAAGTTGGGACACCCCTGCAGGGTATTATCTTTCGAAAGCCATGCCCGCGGTTATGAGGCAGATGGGAATTTGTTAATGTCCGGTTGTAGAAAACCCGAAGTTGACCTTAATTAAAACACATCAACCGCGTGTGTAACCGTGATGGTCTCTTCTCAGCGGAGTCCGGGAAGTGAACATGGTGTTGGAGTTATGTTTGACGTAGGTTGTTCTAGGATCACTTCTTGATCACTACTAGCTTCACGACCGTGCTTTGCTTCTCTTCTCGCTCTCTTTTACGTTGTTAGCCACCATATATGCTAGTCGCTTGCTGCAGCTCCACCTCACAACCTTACCCTACCTTTAAGCTTAAATAGTCTTGCTCTCGCGGGTGTGAGATTGCTGAGTCCCCGTGACTCACAGATTCTACCAATACAGTTGCAGGTGCCAACGATGCCAGTGCAGATGACGCGACCGAGCTCACGTGGGAGTTCGACGAGGAACGTGGTCGTTACTATGTGTCTTTTCCTGATGACTAGTAGTGGAGCCCAGTTGGGGTGATTCGGGGATCTGTGTAGCACTTGGGGTAGTCTTCTTTCATTTTGGTTCCGAAGTCGGACCTTGAGTGTAATCTGGATGATGAATGTTTATTTATCTATGGTGTGAAGTGGCGACTGTAAGCCAACTATGTATCTTTTTCCCTTATGTATTACATGGGTTGTGTGAAGATTACCTCACTTGCGACATTGCTTTCAATGCGGTTATGCCTCTAAGTCGTGCTCTGACACGTGGGAGATATAGCCGCATCGAGGGCGTTACAAGTAACTTAGCTAGTTACTCTAACATCACATGTCCCAATGCGATATGAGTCTATAACCTAATAAATGAAGCTTTGCATGTTACCACACTTATGTTACTACCCACTATGAAGGTACTAGTAACATAGTCTAGAGATATATGTATGTTACTAGCGTATGTTACTCTCCATTATGACTAGTCTAAACGGAAGGGAGGGACTACTGCACACGGTGTAGTCTAGTCACTTGTTGAAATCTCTAGAAAGGCAAATACTCCTTTCCGGTTTACAGGGCTATACTACTCCCTCCGTCTAGGTGTGTAAGTCATCTTACGAAAACCAAATAGTCCCAAAACACTTAGGCGCGGTGCATTAACTTCTACCAATAAGAGATGAGAGGTGTGCATGCTTTTAATGATTTGCAATGGCTAGTTCATTGCATGCAATGCTATTAATTAGCAAATAAACATTGGTGACCCCAGGAGGAAACGGTGCTAAGCGCGTGGACCTATGCAGAATGAGTATCAACCAATGGATAATGGAGTTTAATTGTTAAACAATAGTAATTTTGTCTCATGCAAGAGCCTGGCTAGTACTCCAAGGAACCGCACCACGCGAGCGTTCGCAACTACCATGTTCGGGTTGCGCTTGGCTCTTCGCCTCTTTGAGAAGACGAACAATGATCTTATACAGTATCGAATCCACTGCTGCATGTCTGTCCACCTCGTGCGGGAGGGATAGCGTGTAGCGAAAGCTTCTACTTACTGCTCCTGCCTTTGCGTCTATGACAGGTGGGCCCAACAGGTGGTTGGCCCTCCTATCATGCAGCCAAAGGCAAGTGCAGTTAAGGCACCGGAGCTCAGTCCGCGAGGGAGAGGGTGTTGTAGTAATCAAATTTCTCGGTCTTGTACGAGTTGACGTGACACATCAAAGCACTGCACTCGATATAAGTCTTTTTACACATTTCAAATGGGCTACTTCGTATGTAGGAGTAGACATATTCTGCTTCGTATGTAGTCACTTGTTGCAATCTCTAAAAAGACTTATATTTGGAAACGGAGAGAGTACAACGCATGCATGCATGCCGTGACTTTCCTTTTGATACTTGCATGTGTTGATTTGATACACCTTGCCAAATTTTGACTATAAATTTAACTAACCAAATTTTCATGCATGTCACAAAAAATTACGGGGCTGTTTGGATTATGACTTGTTTGTCTTATGTTGCCACATTATTTTCCCATACTTGCCTAACCTGAGTTGCTCAAATTGTTAGACACACTTTGGCTTGCCTAAGGGAATCTTGGCACAATTTGTGTGTCTATGACATGTGGGGTTCACTACTAATAAAAAAATTCTTGTCTTAGGTGTGGCTAACAAAAAAGACTTATATTTAGGAACGGAGGGAGTAGAAAATATAAATAATAATGCATGTTGGGGCAACCCACGTTTCGCTAATTTTAGTCATGGGCTTGTTCACAATTTTTATGAGGGGGTGGTTGTTCATTTAATGGAGGGACTTGGAGTACTAGACTTGAAAGATACAAAGTGCAACCTGGCACACCGTAACACCACTTGGAACAAGCGGGTAGCTATCTCAAAAAACAATCAACAACTAAAAAAACCCGCGACCTGGCATGTAGTAGTACACAACTTTAAACGATTGTTTTGATGGAGTGAGAAAGGAAAACTACCCCACTACGTATATATAGGCCGGAGCCTCCGCGCTTGCTTCCTAGGGTTGCTCTATTCACACACTCTCATCCTCTTCAGATCTAAACAAGATAGGGGTAGTACACTATCTTTTTCCCTTCAAAAAATATGGCTTTCTATCCTCACCGCTGGTTATAGATCCGGACGTATCCCCCTCCGCCGGTGAAGGGGAGGAGGGGCAGCGTTTAGGCCGTCGTCGACAGCGAGGGAGGAGACCCACTGCCTGCCGCACCGTTATCTCTGGCCGAGTGCCAGCGCGGGAGTTCCTCCGATCCCTTCGTCGTTGCCTGTGGGCGGATCCGGCATCCCGCCGCCCACCTATCCACATCCCGACGACCTTCTTGTATATCTTCGTTCGAAACCGCCTTAGCTCTACTTCCCCACCTCGCTACGTCGCTGCATGTGCATCATTTTCTACCTCTCAGCCCCTCTCGATCGGATGGTCCAACGTCACATTTTTTTCTTCTATTGTTAGAGGTAAAGCTACTTCATGGAGTCGAATCTTGTACTCCCTCCGTACGAAAATACTTGTCATTGAAATGGATGTATCTAGATGTATTTTAGTTCTAGACACATCCATTTTGATGACAAGTAATTCCGGACAGAGGGTACTTGGTTCAAACAAGAAATAAAGTGGGAGTGGGGGAATTTAGTATGTACATCGGACTTGGTACAAACAGGAAGGAAAGGGGGTGAAAGTAGTACAGACTGGTCATCCAACCGGTCTCTTGGCCGAAAAGGGAAATATAGGGGTAACGTTGTACACAGTGGTATGGCAAGGACTAGATTTGCTATCCACACATAAGAGTAGGTGGCTAGAGTGAACAAAAATGGGACCAACCCAGATATGTTTCTTGGATGTTTGCTTCTCGGGGCAACAAACTATGAATCACCACTTTATGCCCCTGTTTACGTACATGGTGCTGGACTGCTGGTGCACCCACTGTCCCATGCCCTTATACCAAATATTTAGGCTCCGTTCGAAATAAAGGGGCAGAAAACATAGGTCTTGATGAAAATAGAGGAATAGGAAAGGAATGTAGGTATAAAACTATGGAACAATGAACTGGAGGAAACTCTCAAGAGAATGTGTTCGGATGGACTACGAAATGTACAGATTTGTTTTTTTATAGTAGCATGCTTGGCAGTATGAGATGCTATTTGTTTATTGAGCTGCACAGTGACTACTCTTGTCCTCAACTCACGTACCACACATAGGTTGATTTTTTTATTCCAACAACACAGCACAGCAACCTGTCTAGCGCATGGCAGCGAGCGCCTGCCTCGGGCTTCCGCCCAAAAAATGAGCAGCGCGTGGATGTTTCTAATCCTATGGAATCAGTACTACCAGACCATCTTTCCTATGAAACACTATTCACCTTTCCCGTATTCCAAACGGTTGGAAGGGAAAGAATACCGTAGGAATTGTGCTCCTACAAAAATCCTGCACCAAACCTGTGAACCGAACGCAGCCTTAGCTGTTCTTAATCTAATGTCCCTGGTAAAAATGAAGCCATGCCACTGTTATAATCCATGACAAGTTTAGCCAAATGTTTTTGCCTGTAATTGTTTGAGACTCTGACTGTTTCCTCTGTGCCTTTTTGTGCAAATAGGGATATCCAATTCACCTGGTTGCTGTTGTGACCTTTTGGTGCACTGCACAAAACTCTTCTTAAAAGAAGTGACTTTTGTGCTGTTTAACTGGAATGTCAGAATGGAACAGTTGGTTCATTTTGGTGGAACTGCTCAAAGGGAGATCTGTGTTCCAATCCTCATTATCCATATTGGCGCCATAACCTTCCTTTAGGTAAGAATGATATTTAATGGATGTGTTCGCTATTTTCCAACTGCCATGAGAAAATAATGTTGTTTTTACTAGTACACTTGTACTCCCTCACTGACAAAACCAATTCTGAATTAGAAGGCCAATCATGTACTTGGTTTCACCAACTGGTGAGGAGAAAGAGAAACAGAGCATGAAGAGGAAGAAGAAGAAGAATAAACAGTGCCAAGGCGATCTTGCTGAAGCCAGAGGCCTCAGTCGAGGCCATTCAAGGGCTCCGGCAACGACTACCTTACATGTGAGACGATCCTCCAGGGAGCCCTTCCACTTCTGCTGTCTCACTTAATTAATTAGGAGTACTTAAGTACCACTAATTTATTACTACCTAATTTTCCTGTTGGTGTTAAACAAATCTTTAGTAGGACCCTATGCTGAATCATGTACGTGTGTATGTTTGTCTATGGAGGTGAATCATGTGGTGGAGCAGGGAGGGAATATGATTAGTGTCATGACATAATAGTGCTATTGTTTTGCATGTCAATTTATTGCCATTGGTTCAATGAGGCAATGTTTTGCGTATTGTCCATCATGAATTTGATGCTACTGTTTGAGTAATATACTAATGTCTTCCTATCCTTTCTCACTAAGCTAATGAATGTTTCACCTTGTTACTACTTGTGCAAACAGGGATCATGTTGTGCCAATCATACATTTTAGTGGAACTACACAAGACAATACAATGAACTGTATCCCAGCCAGTGCTTTAACTCTGCTAGAAGTTCTTGATAATCTTTCGATATAATCTCAGCACTAGTAAACAAGAGTGATTTCAACAATACATTTGAAGTGCACAAAAATATATACTATTGTGTGATTCTAGTGAGTGCTTTATCATCTCTTATGGGACTACATGAATAAGCTTTTTTCTCAGGTTGGTACGGGCCTAAGGCCTTCATCCATATTAGTTTCCTGTCATCTCTATTTGTATCGTGCTTCTGTCATGAGAAACTCCTTTGTATTTGCACGTTAAAGTTTTGCAACCTATGATAAATGGCAATGCTTTGAGTGTTGAGTTGAGCTAATTGGCACTCATTAAATAAACTAATACCTCTCTTTAAGCAAGACTACTATGTTGCTAACTTTACCCATTAAGATAATGCGGGTGCTTCTATTTGTTAGTGTATGTTTCATCAACTAGTCCCACTATTACAGTAATCACACTCTCTCAATATATGTGCCAACAGGGATGCTCGATTTTGGTGGAACTACACAAAAACTTTGGGTGCTTCATTACCTCGACAGCTTCCGTCCTTTCCAGTTAGTCGCTAAACTCCGCTTGCTTTCTTCCTTTGCTATCAGTCGCTTGGCTTATCTCGGCTTCCAGTCAAAGGAAATAGTAATTGATATGCTACCTCACATAGGTTGGTACTAGTCTTTATCCTGATTATTGTGCCTGTCATATGTATTGGTAATTTGGTATTGTGCTACTGTTTGCCGATTTCATAAAGGAGTAATTTGGAGCCTGAACTCACAGGCAAATCATTACATCGGGTGATTTCAGTTGAACTGCACAAAATGATCAGATGGAAAGGTACTTATGCTTCTACTATGTACTCCAAAGTTCACTCAGACAAGCATTGATGTTGACAGGAAGTGCCTATATTCATTTGAGTATCAACCGGAGTCAACCAATTGTCAAACTCCAAGTATTAGGAGAGTGAACGCCAAAAATATTGCTTGGTGCATAGCCCAGAAAAACGCATTCCAGTTTTTGGTCCCAACTTGTGCCTTTTGGTTATCGGCACATATGGTAGCGAACTATATGGCATGGAGTCTAAAGATTCCAGACAAGTTGGTTGACGCGTATATTCATCTGGCACTTAATCAGTCTGCACGCCAAGGATGCTCCATTTTAGTTGAACTGCACAAAAAATTTGGGTGGTTCATTTTCTCAACCGCCTCCTTTCTCGTCTGCAATGTAGAATTTTGGCGAGATACAGGACCAAGATGAGCCAGTAAAATATTTGGATGAAAGTAGTGGCCAAGTTACTCAAACCTCCCTCGGCATGAGGCCACTATTTGAGGATAAACCTACAAGCAAAGTTCAGATTTTCTGTGCTGCCTCTTATGTACTCAAAAGTTTACTCGTACAAGAACTAATTTTAGCAAGAAGTACCTCCGATTGAATACCATTTACGAGTCTGTACCCTAGGTAATTAAAGTCCATCCATGGATCATATTGGCTATGATATCAATCATTTGGATGCATAAACATACTGAACATGTGTATATCTGAATCTTTTTGTAAATTATGTATGAATATTGTCGTGTGATCTATCAATCATTTGGATGCATAGATATGTTGATCTTGTGTATATATGAATCTTTTGAGTTGTTGATAGTGAATGTTGGCTATGAATATGAACGTGTCCTGTGAACCTGAGTTTGATATGAATGTTTACCTTTTCTGTTGTATTTGTGTGTGAACTTGTTAGTATGCCTATTGTGGGGTATAAAACGCAGGTCTCTTATAAAAGTAATGTTGCGTCCAATTTATGTTTTCCCTTCTAACCACATTATATATATTTATATTATTACTATTATCGTATATTTTATAGAGACTTATATATACATTATAAAAACATCCCACGTGTTATTAAGTTATAAAAGTAAATGTTTAACGGAAGTTGGCAAGGAAAATCCTGGTTGTTTTTGACTCAGACGCAAGGAAAATCTTGGTGATTGCGTACAAAAGCTTGCAAAGATTTTAAGGACCAATTTAATAATAACGCGCTCATTTTTATTTTGAGCACTAACTCGCTAATTTATTACTTATATATATATATAATGTGCTTCTCCGGTTTATTCTTTGATATTAATTGCTCCTTCTAACATAACATTATATATATAACGAGCCCACCTAATACATGTATTTCAAGGAAGTGCTAATGGGCTGGGGTTTCTTAGAAAATATAAATGGGCCTGATTGACGCAAAATTATTTGTTCACCCCGCCCAGCAAATGGACTGTACATTCTAGAAAACATGGGTTAAATATATGCCACATTTTTGCAGGATGACATGTGGGACAATAGATCGAAGCCTACGCAGAGCATTGTCAACTTGGTCAACAAATGATTGTGCCATCCACAGCCATTGGATTTATATCCAACGGCCGGCATGCACCTTCAATCTCTCGTCTTCTTCCTCCAGCATCGCCGGGACCACCTGATCCGGCCTCCGGCGGCTAGCGGCTCTGCTTAGCACGTGTTGCTGTGAAGCTCTACCCCACCGCCGGCCAGGCTATCCCTCCACCCCTCGACACCTCCTGTTATTCTCCACAGACTACAGCCCCACGCCGCAACAGAACCAACCCATCTCATCCTCTCAATCTACGACTCCACTGCCGCGTTTTCCCATCTCCGAGTCGTTCCCGTCCGGGGCCTCGCCGTCGTCCATCGCCTCGCTGCATTCGGTGCGGCGTGGTCAACAAATGAGAGTCATCAGAAGAGGACTGTACATGGAGAGCCTGACGGCTGGGACCCACAAGGTCCATGGTCGCACGCAAGGAAAGTTCCTCCTAATTAAGCTGAAAAAAATGTTTCCTCCACCTGACAGCTGGGACCCACCGGCTGTATCTTCGCACGGAAGGAAGTGCCTCCTTGTTTTGCGAAAAAAAATTATTCATCTCGTTGACAGCTGGGACCCGTCAGATTTGGTGACTGACTTGTGGGCCTACTAAGCGGACGTGTAAGCACGACTTTGTCAACTTAATCAACAAATGATTCTAGCAGGTGGACCGTTGGATGTTAATCCAACAGCCGTGCTCCTTCTTCAACCTCTGTTCTTGCTCCTGTCTCCCGTGGGCGGCACCGCGGCTGTGCTACCGCGCACCCGATCCAGTGAAGTTTCCCACTCCTCTCCATCTGCGACTCCACTACCCCGTCTTCCCCATCTCCGGGTCGTTCCAGTCTGGGTGCGCTCGGCACGGTGTGGTCAACGTGGTCAACAACCGAGAGTCATCGAAAGATGACTGTACGTGAAAGGCTGACAGTGGGTACGCACCACGCCCATGGACGCATGCATGCAACGGAACGCGGCGAGGTCAACGTGGTCAAGGAACGACTTCCATCAGAAGTATACTGTACGTGGAGAGTCTCAGCTGGGTCCATGGCCGCAGCAAGTAAGTGCCTCCTTATTACGCGGAAAATAATGATTCCTCCAACTGATAGCAGGGACACACTGGATGGGCCACCGTATTTTGCAAAAAAAACGTTTGCCCCCTGATTGCTGGGACCCACCTGACGAGCCACCGTATTTCGCGAAAAAAACGTTCCCCCGGGTATCAGCTCAGACCCACCGGAAGTGCCTCCTTATTACGCACAAAAAAATGAATACTCCCCCGGCTAGCTGGGACCCACCTTGGTGGGAGGCTGACTTGTGGGCCTACTAAGTTGACGGGGACGAAGAACTTTCTCAACTTAGTCAATATGAACGATTCTAGCTCCAATGACCATACGATGTCCATCCAACGGTCGTAGTGCTTCTTCAACCTCTCGTCTTCTTGCTCCAGCCGCCCAAAGCAGCGTCGGTCGTGCCGCATGCTCCTGCCTCTCGTGGCCAGCTGTGCTGCCGTGGAGGCCTCACCGCCCCCTACCATTCCCACCGCTGGCCAGGCCCTGCGGTGACGGCAGCCTCACACCGCAGCCGAACCAGTGAACCCTCGTACTCCTCTCCGCGCGGGCTTCCACTGCTGCGTCCTCCCCGGCTCTGCTTCGTCCCCTTCCTAGGACTCGCCGTCGTCCACCACCCTGGTGCTTTCCGCGCGGCGTGGTCAACGTGGTCAAGGAACGACATCCATCGGAAGAGTACTGTACATGGAGAGGCTGACAGCTGGATCCACGGCCACAGCCCAGATTTTTTGTGATTTGCCAAGTAAGTCGCTTTGTCAGGCCTGTTGGGCTGCAGATCTTTCAAGACGAGGAGAGCTTTCATCCGGCTGGCCGAGAAAATAGCCCATCAGTAATGAGAAATGGGATGTACACTTTTAAAACACATCAAACCGGCAATTAGTTTCAAATATCTTTTTTTTCATTTCAAGATTTTAAATTACATTAATTTTTATGCGTGGAGAATTTGTTGGATTTTGTATTGATATACATTTATTTTTTAAATCAGTTTGAATTTGAGTCGAAATTTTGGGATTAAAAACAGTTCAGACCGCACCAAAATATGCAAAATTTCGTATATTTTATTAACCGTGGCCACAATATGGGTTGTAATGCTAAGAAAAAGAATACGGGCTCCAAAAAAACCTTAATAAATAGCAAATGGGCTGTAAATTATTTGAAATAATGGCAGATGGGTTGTATGCTGTTTTCCATAGATTTGAGGCTTTCCTAAAAAAATAGGTTGACGCACAAGCAGTGACTGTTGGATGGCCATCCAACGGTCGTCGTGCTTCTTCAATCTCTGCTCTTCCTGCTCCAGCCGCTCAAACAGGCGCCGATAGGAATGCCTGCTCCCTCCTCCCCGCGGCCGGCTCTGCTGCCGCGCAAGCCTCACCGCCCCACCATACTCCCATCGCTGGCCTAGCCATCCCTCTACTCACCACACCTGCTATTATTCTCCGGCGACGGCAGACGACCAATAAACCCTCGTACAGTCGTACTCCCCTCCGCGTGGGAAACAACTGCCGTGTCTTCCCTGCCTCCGTGTCATTCCCTTCCTAGGCCTCGCCGTCGTCCACCGCCCTGGTGCTCTCGGCGCGGCCTGGTCAACGTGGTCATCGACCAACATGCATCTGAAGTGGACTGTACGTGGAGAGGCTGACAGTTGGGTCCACGGCCGCACGCAAGGAAATGCCTCCTTATTACACGCAAAATAATGATTCCTCCACCTGACATCAGGGACCCACCAAAAGGGCCTCTGTATTTCGCGAAAAAAATGTTACCGCCGCTGATAGCTCAGACCCACCAGCTATATCTTTGCACGCAAGGAAGTGCCTCCTTATTACACACAAAAAAATGACTACTCCACCTGTTAGCTGGGACCCAGTATAGTGGCAGGCTGACTTGTGGGCCTACTAAGTTGACGGGGATGGAGGGCTTTGTCAACTTAGTCAATATGTACGATTCTAGCTCAAGTGACCGTACGATGTCCATCCAACGACCGTAGTGCTTCTTCAACCTCTGGTCTTCTTGCTCCAGCCGCCCAAACCAGCGGCGGTCGTGCCTCGTGCTCCTGCCTCCCGTGGCCGGCTGCGATGCGGCGGAGGCCTCACCGCCCCCTACTACTCCCACCGCTGGCCAGGCCATCCCTCTACTCACCCACACCCCCTGTTATTCTGCAGCAACGGCAGCCTCACACCGCAGCGAACCAGTGAACCCTCGTACTCCTCTACGCGTGGGCATCCACTGCCGCGTCTTGCCCGGCTCCGCGTTGTCCCCTTCCTAGGCCTCGCCGTCGTCCACCGCACTGGTGCTCTCGGCGCGGCGTGGTCAACATGGTCAAGGAACGGCTTCCATCGGATGTGGACTGTAAGTGGAGAGGCTGACAGCTGGGTCCACGGCCGCAGCAAGGAAGTGCCTCCTTATTATGTGCAAAATAATTATTCCTCCACCTGACAGCGGGGACCCACCGGACGGGCCATCGTATTTCGCGAAAAAAACATTTGCTCCTGACTGCTGGGACCCACCAGCTACATCTTCGCATGCAAGGAAGTGCGTCCGGGCCAAAAAAATGATTCACCCCCCTAACTGCTGGGACCCACCAGCTACATCTTCGTAGGCAAGGAAGTGCCTGACAGTCAGGACCCACCTGGTCGAAGCGTACGTAGCGTTGTCATTCTGGTCGCGAACGTGTACGTACATATATACTGGTGGATGTAGAGGCGCGCATATGTCGTAGTAGAGGCGCGTACGTGTCGTAGTAGAGGCGCGCACGTAGCATGTACACGTACGTACAACGTCCAGGGTGCAAGAAAGAAAATACGGCCACATATGTGTACATACGGGTGGGGTCTCGAAAGCCTACTCGCGCATACGTACGGCCAGGGCTCGTGTACATGGCTGGGTCAGAACGGAGAAACAGCGTCATCGTTGTGTTCATGGGGAGGCAACGGAATGCATCGTGTTCATGGGGAGGCAACGGAATGCGTCGTGTTCATCGGTAGGCAACGGAACACGTGGGAGCCAACCGGTTGGGTCGGAACGGAATGCGTGGTCGTGTTCATCGGGAGGGCTTGGACAGAACAGGCGATGGAAACGAGGCCTGGCGTACCGCACAACGGAGGAAACGGACCTCCTACGGTCGAAACAGGATCCTGTTCATCGGGAGGGGTCTGGCGTACCGCAAAACGGAGGAAACGGACCTCCTACGGTTAAAACGGGGGTCCTGTTAATCGGGAGGGGTGTGGCGTACCGCAAAAACGGACGAAACGGACCTCCTACGGTCGAAATGGGGGTCCTGTTCATAGGGAGGGGTGTGGCGTACCGCAAAACGGGACTCCACGGGATACTGTTCATCTCCACCGTCGACCTCCTCCAGCCTCCATGGGCTACCGTCGACCTCGTCCAGCCGCCACGGGCTCCTGTTCATCCAGCCTCCACCGCGCGCTACTCCACCGGCTACTGTTCAACCACCCCTCCACCGTCTACTGTTCACCCATCCCTCCACACCACGGGGTCCTGTTCAACCACCCCTCCACGGGCACTCCTCCACCGTCTACTGTTCATCCAGCCCTCCACACCATGGGGTCCTGTTTAACCACCCCTCCACGGGCACCCCTCCACCGTCTACTGTTCATCCAGCCCTCCACCACACCACGGGGTCCTGTTCATCCAGAGGCAACCCCACCGCTCACTGTTCATCCAACCCCCCTCCCCCCGCAACGCTCACTGTTCATCCCAGAGGCAGCATCGATCGGCTTCAGTTAGCAGCAGTAGTGAAGGAATAGCTCGATCGGGTTCAGTTAGCAGCCATCGATCGATCGCTCGGGTTCAGTAACGCGTAGCCTGCAGTGCAATCGCTCGGGTTCAGTTAGAGCCCAACGCCTCGATCGGGTTCAGTTAGAGCCAATGCCTCGCACACACGAGCGTACGTGTACGAGAGAAACGCGCATCGCTTGGACCCCGACCTCCCACCGTAACCGGGAACTCCCCGAAATTTTCCTCCCCCTCGCTTCTACCATGGTTTTTTCCGTCATGGACGGCCCAAAGAATGTCATGCAGCTGCGTCTCCGGCCTGCCCAGGACGAAAAGCCCATTTTCTGTCATGATTTTTTGTCATAGAAGTAGGAGCCCACCACATCTATGATGATACCGGGTTTTGTCACAATTATTGTCATAGAAGTGTCATATGTATGATAGAAAAAAATTCGTTCGGCCCAAAATGTCACGGATGTGTCTTTTTTTTTGTAGTGTCTCTCTCTCTATCTCGTGTTCCTTATTCGGCACGATCTTGATATATCGCGAGCTTTGCTATTATAGTTGGATCTTATGATGTTTCTCCCCCTCTACTCTCTTGGGATGGATTGAGTTTTCCCTTTGAAGTTATCTTATCGGATTGAGTCTTTAAGGATTTGAGAACACTTGATGTATGTCTTGCGTGGGATACCCATGGTGATCCACTTGATGATCCACTTGATGTATGTTTTGGTGATCAACGTGCGAGTTCCGTGACCTTGGGAATCTATGCATAGGGGTTGGCACATGTTTTCGTCTTGACTCTCCAGTAGAAACTTTGGAGCACTCTTTGAAGTTCTTTGTGTTGGTTGAATAGATGAATCTGAGATTGTGTGATGCATATCGTATAATCATACCCATGGATACTTGAGGTGACATTGGAGTATCTAGGTGACATTAGGGTCTTGGTTGATTTGTGTCTTAAGGTGTTATTCTAGTACGAACTCTATGATAGATAGAACGGAAATAATAGCTTCGTGTTATTTTGCTATGGACTCTTGAATAGATCGATCAGAAAGGATAACTTTGAGGTGGTTTCGTACCCTACCCTAATCTCTTCGTTTGTTCTCCGCTATTAGTGACTTTGGAGTGAATCTTTGTTGCATGTTGAGGGATAGTTATATGATCCAATTATGTTATTATTGTTGAGAGAACTTGCACTAGTGAAAGTATGAACCCTAGGCCTTGTTTCCTAGCATTGGAATACCGTTTACGCTCACTTTTATCACTTGCTACCTTGCTGTTTTTATATTTTCAGATTACAAATACCCATATCTACCATCCATATTGCACTTGTATCACCATCTCTTCGCCGAACTAGTGCACCTATACAATTTAGCATTGTATTGGGTGTGTTGGGGACACAAGAGACTCTTTGTTATTTGGTTGCAAGGTTGCTTAAGACATACCATCTTCATCCTACGTCTCCCACAGATTGATAAACCTTAGGTCATCCACTTGAGGGAAATTTGCTACTGTCCTACAAACCTCTGCATTTGAAGGCCCAACCACGTCTACAAGAAGAAGTTGTGTAGTAGACATCACCTACCCCCCTGGGCGCGCCCCCTATCTCGTGGACGACTCGGAGACCCCCCCCCCCTGACGTGAAACCGACGCAAAAAATTCCTATAAATACAGAAACCCCCAGAAAATAACCTAGATCGGAAGTTCCGCCGCCGCAAGCCTCTCTAGCCATGAGAAATCAATCTAGGCCCTCTCTGGCACCTTGCCGGAGGGGCCATCATCACCGAAGGCCATGGAGGATGATCTCAGAGGGGCCATCATCACCATGGAGGTCAAGATCCAGAGGGAGAGCCTCTCCCCATCCAGGGGGGAGGCCATGGAGGAGGAAGCACAAGGGGGAGAACCTCTCCTCCTCTCACTCGGTGGCGCCTGAGTGCCATCGGGAGGGGAATCATCGCCGAGGTAATCGTCTTCATCAACATCACCATGATCATCATCACCATCCTCATCTCTTTTACGTGGTCCACTCTCCCGCACCCCGCTGTAATCCCTACAAGAACATGGTGTTTTATGCCACATATTATGATCCAATGATGTGTTGCCATCCTATGATGTTTGAGTAGATATCATTTGTCTTTGGGTTGATTGATGATCTAGATTGGTACGAGTTGTATGTTTTATTTGGTGTTGTCCTATTGTGACCTCCGTGTCGCGCAAGCGTGAGGGATTCCCGATGTAGGGTGTTGCAATACGTTCATGATTCGCTTATAGTGGGTTGCTTGAGTGACAGAAGCATAAACCCGAGTAAGGGGGTTGTTGCGTATGGGATAAAGGGGACTTGATGCTTTAATGCTATGGTTGGGTTTTACCTTAATGATTTTTAGTAGTTGCGGATGCTTGCTAGAGTTCCAATCATAAGTGCATATGATCCAAGAAGACAAAGTATGTTAGCTTATGCCTTTCCCTCATATGAAATTGCAATGACGACTACCGGTCTTGTTAACAATTGCCTAGGATAATTCCGCACACCGACCCATCATTATTCCACACTCGCTATTTATAATAATTAGTAATATATTCTAACTTTACGATTACAGCACCTACTTTTATATTTTACCTCTCTGATACCATGCAAAGTTATCCTCTTCATATCCACAACGTAGTTTTATTTCTTGTTTCTAGTTGGAAGCAAACGTTCGGTGTACGTAGAGTCGTATCAGTGGCAGATAGGACTTGAGAGAATATTGATCTTACCTTTAGCTCCTTGTGGGTTTGACACTCCATACTTATCACTTCCACAATTGGGAGTTGCTACAATGATTCCCTGCACTTGGGGATTATCAGGGGGGTCCTACTCCAAGTAGGATTCGCCCCCCCCCTTTCTTGTTCCAAGTGGAAGAAGGGGGGGAAGAGGAGGAGGAGAGAAGGAAGGAGGGGGCACCGCCCCTCCCCTTATCCAATTCGGATTGGGGCAAGGGGCGCGCGCCACCTCCTGGACTGCCCTCTCTCTTCTCCACTAAGGCCCATGAGGCCCAATAACTTCCTCGGGGGTTCCGGTAACCCCCGGTACTCCGAAACTTTATTCGAAACGACCCGAACCATTCCGGTGTCCGAATGTAGCCTTCCAATATATGAATCTTTATGTATCGACCATTTCGAGACTCCTCGCCATGTCTCTGATCTCATCCAGGACTCCGAACAATCTTCAGTACATCAAATCACATAACTCATAATACAAATCGTCATCGAACGTTAAGCGTGAGACCTTACGGGTTCGAGAACTATGTAGACATGACCGATACACATCTCCGGTCAATAACCAATAGCGGAACCTAGATGCTCATATTGGCTCCTACATATTCTACGAAGATCTTTATCGGTCAAACCGCATAACAACATACGTTGTTCCCTTTGTCATCGGTATGTTACTTACCCGAGATTCGATCGTCAGTATCAACATACCTAGTTCAATCTCGTTACCGGCAAGTATCTATACTCGTTTCGTAATGCATCATCCCGCAACTAACTCATTAGTCACATGGCTTGCAAGGCTTATAGTGATGTGCATTACCGAGAGGGCCCAGAGATACCTCTCCGACAATCGGAGTGACAAATCCTAATCTCGATCTATGCCAACTCACAATCACCTTCGGAGACACCTGTAGAGCATCTTTATAATCACCCAGTTACGTTGTGACGTTTGATAGCACACTAAGTGTTCCTCTGGTATTTGGGAGTTGCATAATCTCATAGTCATAGGAACATGTATAAGTCATGAAGAAAGCAATAGCAATAAACTAAACGATAATAGTGCTAAGCTAACGGATGGGTCTTGACCATCACATCATTCTCTAATGATGTGATCCCGTTCATGAAATGACAACACATGTCTATGGTTAGGAAACTTTAACCATCTTTGATTAACGAGCTAGTCTAGTAGAGGCATACTAGGGACACTCTGTTTGGCTATGTATTCACACATGTACTAAGTTTCCGGTTAATACAATTCTAGCATGAATAATAAAGATTTATCACGATATAAGGAAATATAAATATCAACTTTATTATTGCCTCTAGGGCATATTTCATTCAGTTCCCTCGGCCATACTCTTTCAAGTGGTACCTCGTGCCACGATATGGTGGAAGAAAACCCGGCCTCACAGCATACCCCGCATCACCAAGGAAGAATTTTCCTATGAACAAGCAACTATTAGCTATGGGTAGAAATATTAATATACTTAGGTAGTAGGCTCTAATTTATTACCTGTAGGAACTTTCAACCCATCTTCCTTCTCCAATGCATTTGCAAGTATAAGGGCATCATGAGCTGACCCCTCCCAACCCGCAAGTACATAGGTAAAATTTAGATCAAAGTCTACCGCGGCCATCACATTTTGGGTAGTCCCCTCATTTCTACCCCTAAAGGCAACTGAGATACTTTTTGGGACTCTAGCAAGCACATGAGTCCCATCTATTGCTCCAACACAATCCTAATTAATAAAGACAAAGGGTTATTATTCATAAGTCCCATCAATTGTTTGTCTTTGTTTGAATAAAACATTTACCTTCAAATATGGATTGAAGCGAGTACTTTCTTGTATTTTACGATGGCAATGGCTGGAGGGAGGCCGAATCATCTCATCTCTCAACTTCCCAACAGCATAAAGCACTACCTTAAAATGCCTACTAATGACTTCGATAGATCTTCTAAAGATAGGTTGTAGTGTCCTATACCTTTGGTTATGGCCAACTACGTAAAGAAACATGGCAACTTGTTCCTCGATAGAAGTATGGATGCTATCCAACAACAAATTTATCTCTCTAATATAGTACACAAACGAAAAAACGGAGATTTTCTCATTCTGAATTGATTTGAACAGTTTATGTCACTAGAGTGATAAATGTATCTAAAATTTGACTCTCTAGATATGGCACGATCGGCCATGCTGCCCACGGTTATCCTTGGTGTTTGTTGCCTAGATCTTCTAAACATGACCATCATGTAAGCATACAATCCAGCCACTAGACCGGCTCCTCTCACAATTAGTTGCTTTCGTTTTCTTGCCAATTCATCCATCTATGACAATACAATCAATTAAAAGGAAACTTAGCACACCATAATTTTTTCAGCATGACAAGCAATGAACAAAAGATAAATAGTTCAATAAATTCCTATTCTAGTTATGATAAGAAATTTTGTCAGCATGACAAGCACGATAAGAAATTTTGTCATATTTCAATTAAGCATTGCTTAATCGCTGTATAGAAACCAGATCTCTTCCCTGCTCTTCCCTGTAAAGCAACAAGAGCTCTTCCCTGTTCAAGGTCGGGAGCCGAGGCAGGAAGGACGGGTAGGGGAAGGAACAGAGGAGGAAGGCGGGGGAAGGGTAGGAACGGGCGGATCTGCTACCTTCAGCACGGTGGCGGCAGGGAGTTGAGGCCGGCCAGGAGCAGGGGCGGGCCGACGACGAGTGGAGGACCGGCCACGCATACGGGCGGGGCAGCGGCGAGGTACTCCTTCAGCATGGCGGCGGCGGGTTGAAGAAGTAGGGGGCCGACAACGGGGAAGCGAGAGGGGACCGGCGGCGGGCGGGTGCTGGCAGCTAGGTCAGATGGGGCCGCGCGAGGGGAGGGGTGAGGGGGTCACGCGAGGGGAGTAGGGAGGGGGTCATTCGAGAGAAAGTGGGTCGGGGGGAGATTTTTCTCCTGTGCGGTCTTAGCCTTGCTCGACCCGGCAGGCCTATGTGGGGTGCTTCGACTCAGCTATGCTGAGGCCCTTTTTTGCATCGGTTCGACTATGCCCGAGGGAGCTCATACAGTCTACCAAACAGGGAAAAGTAGGCCAGAGAGGGAACTTTTGGGCCTATGCACTCTTCACGCATTGCACATTCAACCCTCTCGTTGGTACTTTTGATTTCCCTTTGTTCTCCTAGTGTGTAGAAATATTTTTAGTTATAACGGGACTAGCCTCAGCCTTTTTCTTTTCTAGGAACATCCTCTCTTGTTTCTTTGCATCAAGTGCAACATGTGCATGGTTGCGCCTCTTATGATCCTCCAAATATTATTCACACGAGTATGATTCAAAACAAGCTCATCTTTGATACGTCCATTTTCAATCATGTTTTCTTACTGTTATTTATAATGTTTTAATCCATAATAATGCTTTTTGGAGTAATTCTAATGCCTTTTCTCTCATAATTTGCAAGGTACACACCAAGAGGGAGAATTCCGGCAGGTGGAAATCTGGACCTGAAAAAGCTACGTCGGGCCACCTATTTTGCACAACTCCAAATGGGCTGAAACTTCACGGGGATTTTTTATGGAATATATAAGAAATATTAGAGCCAATAAGTACCAGAGGGGAGCCACCAGGTGGGCACAACCCACCTAGGCGCGCCAGGCCCCCCTGGCGTGCCTTGGTGGGTTGTGGCCTCCTCAGCGCACCTGCGGTGCCCATCTTTTGGTATATAAGTCGTTTTGACCTAGAAAAAATAAGGAAGAGGCTTTCGTGACGAAGCGTCGCCGTCTCGAGGCGGTACTTGGGCAGGAGCACTTTTGCCCTTCGGTGGAGCGATTTCGCCGGGGGAACTTCCCTCCCGGAGGGGGAAATCATCGTCATCATCATCACCAACAACTCTCCCATCTTGGGGAGGGCAATCTCCATCAACATCTTCGCCAGCACCATCTCATCTCAAACCCTAGTTCATTTCTTGTATTCATTGTTGTTACCGGAACTATAGATTATTGCTAGGGGTGACTAGTAGTGTTGATTACATCTTGTAGTTGATTACTATATGGTTTATTTGGTGGAAGATTATATCTTCAGATCCATTATGCATATTGTCGGATTACGGGTTCCGGCAGACCCTTAAGGTTCGAACTCTGGGGTGCGCGCGGAGATGATGCCCTCTACCTCTCCGTCTCGCAAGGATCTAAACTACAGAAAGAACAGCACAAGAGACACAGGGTTTATACTAGTTCGGGCCACCATTGTGGTGTAATACCCTACTCTAGTTTGTGGTGGGTGGATTGTCTATTGGGTTGATGATGATGAACAGTACAAGGAAGAACAGCCTCGTGAGGGTCTGTTCTTGGCTAGGGGGATGAACTGCTAGGGGGAGTTCGATCGCCCTTCTCTCTCTCTCCTTGCTCTAAAGGTTTGGTCAGACCTCTCTTCCAGATTGCTAGATCGATGCCTCTACCCTGGGGGTGGCTAGTCCTATTTATAGGCAAAGGCCCTGGGCCTCCTCCCAAATATTTGAGCGGGAAGGGCGCCAACAATTGGCCAATTCGAAGGGGAACATCTGGTACACTTATCCTGACTAAAGTTGGTCTTCGCCTGCCAAAGGCCCTGTGGTAACGCCTTTCTGGGCTCCATGGTGACCTCCTTCCCACCGTTGGACTGGTCTTGGTCTCGTTGCACCTAAATGGGTGCCTTTGCTTGATCCTCTCGCCTGCGCTTGCCCCCTTTGCACCAAAGAGGAAAGGGGGGCGCTGCGCGGGCTGGCGCCCGCCTGGCACCCTCGATCGTCATGGCTTGCGTCACGGGCACCTCGCGAGGTACCCCGCCTCCTCGCGAGCCAGCCTGAGGAGGCTGCTCCTGAGGATGCGCCGTGTCGTCCGCCCCGCGAGGCTTGGCCCCTCGCGAGGGTCCTGGGTCTCGTGTTGATGAAGTTGGGCTGTGCTGGGCCCCCATTTGAGCCACGCCGCAGGCCGCAGGCAGGCAAGTCTGGGGACCCCCGTTCCCAGAACGCCGACAGTAGCCCCCGGGCCTAAGGCGCGCCCGGACTTGGCCGCGCCGAGAGGCGAAAGGGCAAGGGCGAAGCGCCGCGGGCCCTAATAGCCTGCGGCCTTGGGCGCCGCGTGGCGGTTTGACAGGACGTGGGCGTCTCCGCTTCCCCACGACGCCTTGGCAACTGCGTGACTTGACTAGTCACCGCATGCGTAGATACGGGTCATTATTACCTACGATCGTGGTGCTCGACGGTTGGCCTTTTCTGGCTATAAGTACGGGGCCGCATAAGCTTCGCCAGTCCGCCCCTTCCCGCTTCTCTTCTTCCTCCTCTCCTTTGCCGCCCGCCGCTCGCATGGCTCCGAAGATGTTCTCAGCCGCGGAGAAGGGGAAGGCTAGTCGGGCGGGGCCCGACACCCCTCCGGCCAAGCGCAGCCGGGGTCATCCCCGCAAGCATCCCGCGGTCCCCACTGTGGCTCGCCGTGGCCACAGGGATGGTTCTCCGCGTGGTGGTGAGTGCTCGGCTGCCAAGGGGTGGCAGGCTGTGACTGCGCGGCCCCCCAGGCCGCGCTTTCGCTCGGCGGAGGTGCTGCCGGAGTTCATCGTGTGGTCGGCGGACCCGACCAACACCTGGTTCCAGCTCCCTCGCTTCTTCATCAGCGAGCTGCCGGCCAGCGCCCGGTGCGGCTTCTGGCTCCAGGCTGACGGTTGCTGAAGTAGGGCCTCCTGGGTTTTGCTCGAGGTCTCCCCTTCTGGGAATGGGGCCCTGACCCGCGGCTGGCAAACGATTGCCCGCGCGCGCGGCCTGGGCCAGCGGTGCACCCTGCACTTCAAGTTCGACGGCGACGACACCCTCTATGTGAGGGTGTTTGGGGAAGATGGTCGCCGCGCAGGATGCTGCCCCGAGGGCGACGACCGTGTCCAGGGGCCTCACTCCGACGACGATGGAGGAGACAGCGCCCGCTCCGATGGCGGCGCCCGACGCTCCCCAAGCTCCACCAACTCTTCTTCGGGCGGCTCTTCTAGCGGTGGCCGCAGCCAGCCCCCTCACCGTCGCGATTGCTTGGGGGGTGGCTGTTCATCCTGTCGGCGTTCTGGGAACGGGGTCCCCAGACTTGCCTGCCTGCGGCGTGGCTCAAATGGGGGCCCAGCGTGGCCCATCTTCATCAACACAAGGCTCAAGACCCTCGCGAGGGGCCAAGCCTCGCGAGGCGGACGACACGGCGCTTCCTCAAGCACGGCCTCCTTAGGCTGGCTCGTGAGGAGGCGGAGAGATCAAGGCGGGTACCTCACGAGGTGCCCATGACGCAAACCATGACGACCAAGGGTGCCAGGCGGGCGCCAGCCCACGCAGCGTCTCCCTTTCCTCTTTGGTGCAAAGGGGCAAGCGCAGGCGAGAGGATCAAGCAAAGGCACCCGTTTCGGTGCAACGAGACCAAGACCAGTCGAATGGTGGGAAGGAGGTCACCATGGAGCCCAGGACGACGTCACCACAGGGCCTTTGGCAGGCGAAGACCAACTTTAGTCAGGATAAGTGTACCAGATGTTCCCCTTCAAATTGGCCAATTGTTGGCGCCCTTCCCGCTCAATATTTGGGAAGAGGCCCAGGGCCTTCGCCTATAAATAGGACTAGCCACCCTCAGGGTAGGGACACCGGGTGAGAACCTGATCCAGCATCTAGAAAGAGAGAGAGAGAAGGGTGATCGAACTCTCCTAGCAGTTCATCCCCTAGCCAAGAACAGACCCTCGCGAGGCTGTTCTTCCTTGTACTATTCTTCCTCATCAACCCAAGAGGCAATCCACCCACCACACTGGAGTAGGGTCTTACACCACAATGGTGGCCCGAACCAGTATAAACCCTGTGTCACTTGTGTTGTTCTTGCAGTAGTTAGATCCTTCCGAGACGGAGAGGTAGAGGGCACGATCTCCGCGCGCACGCCAGAGTTCGAACCTTAAGGGTCTGCCGGAACCCGTGAATCCGACATTTAGCGCGCCAGGTAGGGGTGCGCCAGAATCTGCCTTCCCATCGCTCCGTATCCCGTTGTGTCGTCGTCACCATGTCCGGCGACCAGGCGGGCAACCAAGGCCCATGGGCGGCGTGGCCCATCTGCGCGGAGCCTCCCGCTCCGGGCGACCCCGCGCCACAGGCAGCTCGCGGTCCGCAGGGCGCTGCGGGCCGCGGGCGACACGGGCAATCTTCTGCGACCCTCACACCGCGACAGGCGCGGTCGGCGGCTAGGGCCTCCAATCACGCCGCAACTACGACACCGTACACTCGCCGAGAACAGGCGAACTCGAGGGCCGCGCTCACTATGGCGCGGGAGCTGCTGCAGTGCAGGCTGCTGGAGGGCGGCCGCGACGTGCTGCTGGAGCGGGTCGCCGAGCTCCTGGGCTTCGCTACTTCGGGGGCTCACCCCTTCTGCACTCGGCTACCGCCTGCAGCTCAGGGCGACGCACGAGGAGGCCCCGCGCGCCCCCGTGGGCCTCAGGACTACCCCGGCACCAGCGAATCCGTCGGCGCTGGACTGGCGATGGCGCTACCCCCGCCCCCGGCGCGAGAAGGAGAAGGGCTCGGCGCGGCCCACGGCGCGTGCGGGCAACCGTGCTACCACCCCACGGTGGGCACGGCAAGCAACGCCGCGTGGCGCATGGAGCACTATAGCACAGCGTTCGGGGTGGCGGCGCCAGAGGTATACGTGCCCCACATGATGGACCAAGGGCACGCTCACGAGGGCGAACAGGGCTCGCTCTTCAGCCCCAGCTGGGGGGACGAGACGCCAGAGGCCGAGCCCTTCCAGGAACCACAGGACGGCTCCGTCGGTCACACTGGAGGCAACGACTATCGGGTACCGTTAATTCCTCAAGAGCGGGCATACGCTAATCATGGGTCACAGGAGATGCAGGTCGCCGCAACAAGCAGCTGCCCCGCTCCTGCGGTCTCCTACCCCTCGGGAGGAGGACGCAGGGGGCTGCAGGAAAGGGGCGGAGATCCTACATCACCACCGCGGCGTTCGGAGCAAGGCGTTCTTAGAAGATAGGCCCTTCGCTGGGGAGGCGCCCGAGGGCCTGCCCCTGGCGGAGGACCCGTGGTCGTCGGGGGAACCGTGGGCGACCGCTCTACCCCACCGGCGGCGTCCTGGTTTCCGGTCGTCATTGGTGGCACTAGAGTGTGGCGCAAGGCGGGGCCCTCGTCTGGCGATATGAAGCAAGGACGGTTCCTGTGAAGAAGGCCCAGTGCCTGTGAAGCTCGCTGCCCCGTGACACTCTCACATAATAATGAGTGGGGCTGTACACGCCCCGGAGTCTCAGGGGTGCCGGCCTCAGGCCCTGGGGCTCCCTCCCACGCCCAGTGGACAGCACTTAGCTCCGCGCTGGTGAGAAGACGTCGAAGACTATATTAGGTGCCGGACGCGGCCTTTTTGTTTGCTTTCATTGTCTTCTTCCTTTGGTTATAACCTTTTTCCCCGCTGGATTTAAGTTGAATTCGAATTTGAGCTTTGTGTGCGTTCGGGGAAGGGATGCTTGGTCTTGTTTGAATCGTTTCCCGCGTTCTGGTCACCATCTCACCACAGCTACCTCCCCTCGCGAGCCCCTCATGAGCCGGGCCAGGCCTAGCTTGAGCATGGCCCAGACTGCCGCTGTCGTTCCCTCGCGAGATGACCTTTGGTACTTGCGGAGATCGTTTTCTCGGGAAAAGGCCCGGAGCCTGTGAAGAAGGCGAAGGCCTGTGAAGCCATCCCGCTCGGGAGAAGGCCCTGAGCCTGTGAAGAAGGCGAACGCCTGTGAAGACGTCCCGCTCGGGAGAAGGCCCTGAGCCTGTAAAGAAGGCGAACGCCTGTGAAGACGTCCCGCTCGGGAGAAGGCCCTGAGCCTGTGAAGAAGGCGAACGCCTGTGAAGACGTCCCGCTGGGGAGAAGGCCCTGAGCCTGTGAAGAAGGCGAACGCCTGTGAAGACGTCCCGCTCGGGAGAAGGCCCTGAGCCTGTGAAGAAGGCGAACGCTTGTGAAGACGTCCCGCTCGGGAGAAGGCCCTGAGCCTGTGAAGAAGGCGAACGCCTGTGAAGACGTCCCGCTCGGGAGAAGGCCCTGAGCCTGTGAAGAAGGCGAACGCCTGTGAAGACGTCCCGCTCGGGAGAAGGCCCTGAGCCTGTGAAGAAGGCGAACGCCTGTGAAGCCATCCCGCTCGGAAGAAGGCCCTGAGCCTGTGAAGAAGGCGAACGCCTGTGAAGACGTCTCGCTCGAGGAAAAGGCCCGGAGCCTGTGAAGAGGGCGAACGCCTGTGAAGACGTTTTGCTCGAGAAAAGGCCCAAAGCCTGCAAAGACGGCCCACGCCTGTGGGGTTTCCTGTCAGCAATGACCCCGCCTCCCGAGGTTTCAACTACCCAGCACCCGAGACGTGACGCCCTCCAAAAGGCAGCTCCGGAGCCAGCAAGGAACAAGGGTGAACCAGCCTACCATTGGACACGCGTACGATTTAATCACTTCAGATACATTAGATACGAGTTCATACATGAGGGGCTTCCCCTCCCAAAATGCTCCCACAACCGTCGGGCCAAACGCCTGAGTTCTATGTATGCAGGGTAAAAAGACGAGGATAGTACATGGTCAATCTGACAAATCCCCCAATGCATCCTCGGGGGCGCCTCCCGAGCTATCGCTGGCGTCGCTGGACACGCCTTCGTCGTCTGCGCCACCATCAACGGCGTTGGGGTCATACTGTTGGAAATATGCCCTAGAGGCAATAATAAAAGCATTATTATTATATTTCCTTGTTCATGATAATTGTCTTTATTCATGCTAAAATTGTGTTATCCGGAAATCTTAATACATGTGTGAATAATAGACACCAACATGTCCCTAGTAAGCCTCTAGTTGACTAGCTCGTTGATCAACAGATAGTCATGGTTTCCTGACTATGGACATTGGATGTCATTGATAACGAGATCACATCATTAGGAGAATGATGTGATGGACAAGACCCAATCCTAAACATAGCACAAGATCGTATAGTTCGCTTGCTAGAGTTTTCCAATGTCAAGTATCATTTGCTTAGACCATGAGATCGTGTAACTCCCGGATACCGTAGGAGTGCTTTGGGTGTGCCAAACGTCACAACGTAACTGGGTGACTATAAAGGTATACTGCGGGTATCTCCGAAAGTGTCTGTTGGGTTGACACGGATCGAGACTGGGATTTGTCACTCCGCATGACGGAGAGGTATCACCGGGCCCACTCGGTAATGCATCATCATAATGAGCTCAATGTGATCAAAGTGTTTGATCACGGGAGCGTGCATTACGGTACGAGTAAAGTGACTTGCCGGTAGCGAGATTGAACAAGGTATTGGGATACCGACGATCGAATCTCGGGCAAGTAAAATACCGATTGACAAAGGGAATTGCATACGGGATTAATTGAATCCTCGACATCGTGGTTCATCCGATTAGATCATCGTGGAGCATGTGGGAGCCAACATGGGTATCCAGATCCCGCTGTTGGTTATTGTCCGGAGAGTCATCTCGGTCATGTCTGCATGTCTCCCGAACCCGTAGGGTCTACGCACTTAAGGTTCGGTGACGCTAGGGTTGTGAAGATATGTATATGCAGTAACCCGAATGTTGTTCGGAGTCCCGGATGAGATCCCGGACATCACGAGGAGTTTCGGAATAGTCCGGAGGTAAAGAATTATATATAGGAAGTGCTGTTTCGGCCATCGGGACAAGTTTCGGGGTCATCGGTATTGTATCGGGACCACCAGAAGGGTCCCGGGGGTCCACCGAGTGGGGCCACCCATCCCGGAGGGCCCCATGGGCCAAAGTGGGGAGGGGAACCAGCCCATAGTGGGCTGGTGCGCCCCCCTAGGCCCACCCCATGCACCTAGGGTTGAAACCCTAGGGGTGGGGGGCGCCCCACCTTGGCTTGGGGGCCACTCCAGCCCTTGGCCGCCGCCCCCCTAGGAGATCCAATCTCCTAGGGCCGGCGCCCCCCTAGGGGGGCTATATATATGAGGGGGGAGGGGGAGCCGCACCTGAGTCCTGGCGCCTCCCTCTCTCCCTACTACACCTCTTCCTCTTGTAGTACACAGCGAAGCCCTGCTGCTGTGACGCCCTGCATCCACCACCACGCCGTCGTGCTGCTGTATCTTCATCAACCTCTCCTTCCCCCTTGCTGGATCAAGAAGGAGGAGACGTCACGCTGACCGTACGTGTGTTGAACGCGGAGGTGCCGTCCGTTCGGTGCTAGGATCTCCGGTAATTTGGATCACGTCGTGTACGACTACCTCATCCCCGTTCTCTGAACGCTTCCGCTCGCGATCTACAAAGGTATGTAGATGCATCCGATCACTCGTTGCTAGATGAACTCATAGATGGATCTTGGTGAAACCGTAGGAAAATTTTTGTTTTCTGCAACGTTCTCCAACAGTGGTATCAGAGCTAGGTCTATGCGTAGTTCCTCTTGCGCGAGTAGAACACAATTTGTTGTGGGCGTAGATGTTGTCAACTTTCTTGCCGCTACTAGTCTTATCTTGCTTCAGCGGTATTGTGGGATGAAGCGGCCCGGACCAACCTTACACGTACGCTTACGTGACACCGGTTCCACCGACTAACATGCACTAGTTGCATAAGGTGGCTGGCGGGTGTCTGTCTCTCCCAGTTTAGTTGGAGCGGATTCGATGAAAAGGGTCCTTATGAAGGGTAAATAGAAGTTGACAAATCACGTTGTGGCTTTCATGTAGGTAAGAAAACGTTCTTGCTAGAACCCTAATTCAGCCATGTAAAACTTGCAACAACAATTAGAGGATGTCTAACTTGTTTTTGCAGCAAATGCTTTGTGATATGATATGGCCAAAGTTGTGATGAATGATGAATCATATATATGTGATGTATGAGATGTTCAAGCTATTGTAATAGGAATCACGACTTGCATGTCGATGAGTATGACAACCGGCAGGAGCCATAGGAGTTGTCTTTAATTTTGTATGACCTGCGTGTCATTGAGAAACGCCATGTAAATTACTTTACTTTATTGCTAAACGCGTTAGCCATAGTAGTAGAAGTAATAGTTGGCGAGCAACTTCATGGAGACACGATGATGGAGATCATGATGATGGAGATCATGGTGTCAAGACGGTGACAAAGATGATCATGGAGCCCCAAGATGGAGATCAAAGGAGCTATGTGATATTGGCCATATCATGTCACGTTCATTATTTGATTGCATGTGATGTTTATCATGTTTTTTGTATCTTGTTTACTTAGAACGACGGTAGTAAATAAGATGATCCCTCATAATAATTTCAAGAAGTGTTCCCCCTAACTGTGCACCGTTGCGACAGCTCGTTGTTTCGAAGCACCACGTGATGATCGGGTGTGATAGATTCTAACGTTCACATACAACAGGTGTAAGATAGATTTACACATGCAAACACTTAGGTTGACTTGACGAGCCTAGCATGTACAGACATGGCCTCGAAACACAGAAGACCGAAAGGTCGAGCATGAGTCGTATAGAAGATACGATCAACATGAAGATGTTCACCGATGTTGACTAGTCCGTCTCACGTGATGATCGGACACGGCCTAGTTGACTCGGATCATGTTATACTTAGATGACTAGAATAGGGATGTCTATCTAAGTGGGAATTCATTAATAATTTGATTAGATGAACCTAATTATCATGAACTTAGTCTAAAATATTTACAATATGTCTTGTAGATCAAATGGCCAACGTAGTCCTCAACTTCAACGCGTTCCTAGAGAAAACCAAGTTGAAAGACGATGGAAGCAACTACACGGACTGGGTCCGGAACCTGAGGATCATCCTCATAGCTGCCAAGAAAGATTATGTCCTACAAGCACCGCTGGGTGACGCACCTGTTCTCCTTGCAGAACAAGACGTTATGAACGCTTGGTAGGCACGTACCGATGACTACTCCCTCGTTAAGTGCGGCATGCTTTACAGCTTAGAGCCGGGGCTCCAAAAGCGTTTTGGGAGACATGGAGCATATGAGATGTTCGAAGAGCTGAAAATGGTTTTCCAAGCTCATGCCCGGGTCGAGAGATATGAAGTCTCTGACAAATTCTTCAGCTGTAAGATGGAGGAAAATAGTTCTGTCAGTGAGCACATACTCACTATGTCAGGGTTACATAACCGCTTGACTCAGCTGGGAGTTAATCTCCCGGGCGATGCGGTCATTGACAGAATCCTCCAGTCGCTTTCACCAAGCTACAAGAGCTTTGTGATGAACTTCAATATGCAAGGGATGGAAAAGACCATTCCTGAAGTGTTTGCTATGCTGAAATCAGCAGAGGTAGAAGTCAAGAAGGAACATCAAGTGTTGATGGTGAATAAAACCACTAAGTTCAAGAAGGGCAAGGGTAAAAAGAACTTCAAGAAGGACGGCAAGGAAGTTGCCGCGCCCGGCAAGCAAGCTGTCGGGAAGAAGCCAAAGAATGGACCCAAGCCTGAGACTGAGTGCTTTTATTGCAAGGGAAGTGGTCACTGGAAGCGGAATTGCCCCAAATACATAGCGGACAAGAAGGCCGGCAAAACAAAAGGTATATGTGATATACATGTAATTGATGTGTACCTTACCAGTACTCGTAGTAGCTCTTGGGTATTTGATATCGGTGCAGTTGCTCATATTTGTAACTCAAAGCAGGAGGTGCAGAATAATCGGAGACTGGCGAAGGACGAGGTGACGATGCGCGTCGGGAATGGTTCCAAGGTCGATGTGATCGCCGTCGGCACGCTACCTCTACATTTACCTACGGGATTAGTTTTAAACCTCAATAATTGTTATTTAGTGCCAAGTTTGGGCATGAACATTGTATCTGGATCTCGTTTAATTCGAGATGGCTACTCATTTAAATCCGAGAATAATGGTTGTTCTATTTATATGAGTGATATGTTTTATGGTCATGCTCCGATGGTTAATGGTTTGTTCTTAATGAATCTCGTACGTGATGATACACATGTTCATAGTGTGAATACCAAAAGAGTTAAAGTTGATAACAATAGTCCCACATACTTGTGGCACTGCCGCCTTGGTCACATAGGTATCAAACGCATGAAGAAGCTCCATGCAGATGGACTTTTAGAGTCTCTTGATTATGAATCATTTGACACGTGCGAACCATGCCTCATGGGTAAAATGACCACGACTCCGTTCTCAGGAACTATGGAGCGAGCAACCAACTTATTGGGAATCATACATACTGATGTGTGCGGTCCAATGAGTGTTGAGGCTCGCAGTGGCTATCGTTATGTTCTCACCCTCACTGATGACTTGAGTAGATATGGGTATATCTACTTAATGAAACACAAGTTTGAGACCTTTGAAAAGTTCAAGAAATTTCAGAGTGAGGTTGAAAATCAACGTGACAGAAAGATCAAGTTTCTACGATCAGATCGTGGAGGAGAATACTTGAGTCACGAATTTGGCACACACTTAAGAAAATGTGGAATAGTTTCACAACTCATGCCGCCTGGAACACCTCAGCGTAATGGTGTGTCCGAACGTCGTAATCGCACTCTATTAGATATGGTGCGATCTATGATGTCTCTTACCGATTTACCGCTATCTTTTTGGGGCTATGCTTTAGAGACTTCCGCATTCACTTTAAATAGGGCTCCGTCGAAATCCGTTGAGACGACACCGTATGAATTATGGTTTGGGAAGAAACCTAAGTTGTCGTTTCTAAAAGTTTGGGGATGCGATGCTTATGTCAAGAAACATCAACCTGAAAAGCTCGAACCCAAGTCGAAAAAATGCGTCTTCATAGGATACCCTAAAGAAACTATTGGGTATACCTTCTGCCTCAGATCCGAAGGCAAGATCTTTGTTCCCAAGAATGGATCCTTTCTAGAGAAGGATTTTCTCTCGAAAGAAGTAAGTGGGAGGAAAGTAGAACTTGATGAAGTGTTACCTCTTGAACCGGAAAATGGCGCAACTCAAGAAAATGTTCCTGAGGTGCTTGCACCGACTAGAGAGGAAATTAATGATGATGATCAAGATACTTCTGATCAAGCTCCTACTGAAATTCGTAGGTCCACAAGGACACGTTCCGCACCAGAGTGGTACGGCAACCCTGTCTTGGAAATCATGTTGTTAGACAACGGTGAACCTTCGAACTATGAAGAAGCAATGGCGGGCCCGGATTCCGACAAATGGCTGGAAGCCATGAAATCCGAGATAGGATCCATGTATGAAAACGAAGTATGGACTTTGACTGACTTGCCCGTTGAGCGGCGAGCCATAGAAAATAAATGGATCTTTAAGAAGAAGGCAGACGCGGATGGTAATGTGACCATCTATAAAGCTCGGCTTGTCGCTAAGGGTTATCGACAAGTTCAAGGGGTTGACTACGATGAGACTTTCTCACCGGTAGCGAAGCTGAAGTCCGTCCGAATCATGTTAGCAATTGCCGCATTCTACGATTATGAAATCTGGCAAATGGACGTCAAAACGGCATTCCTTAATGGTTTCCTTAATGAAGAATTGTATATGATGCAGCCGGAAGGTTTTGTCGATCCTAAGAATGCTGACAAGGTGTGCAAGCTCCAACGCTCGATTTATGGGCTGGTGCAAGCATCTCGGAGTTGGAACATTCGCTTTGATGAGATGATCAAAGCGTTTGGGTTTACACAGACTTATGGAGAAGCCTGCGTTTACAAGAAAGTGAGTGGGAGCTCTGTAGCATTTCTCATATTATATGTAGATGACATACTTTTGATGGGAAATGATATAGAATTCTTGGACAGCATTAAGGCCTACTTGAATAAGAGTTTTTCAATGAAGGACCTTGGAGAAGCTGCTTATATATTAGGCATCAAGATCTATAGAGATGGATCAAGACGCCTCATAGGTATTCCACAAAGCACATACCTTGATAAGATATTGAAGAAGTTCAATATGGATCAATCTAAGAAGGGGTTCTTACCTGTGTTACAAGGTGTGAAATTGAGCTCAGCTCAATGTCCGACCACGGCAGAAGATATAGAAGAGATGAGTGTCATCCCCTATGCCTCAGCCATAGGTTCTATTATGTATGCTATGTTGTGTACCAGACCTGATGTAAACCTTGCCGTAAGTTTGGTAGGAAGGTACCAAAGTAATCCCGGCAAGAAACACTGGACATCGGTCAAGAATATCCTGAAGTACCTGAAAAGGACTAAGGAAATGTTTCTCGTTTATGGAGGTGACGAAGAGCTCGTCGTAAAGGGTTACGTCGACGCTAGCTTCGACACAGATCTGGATGACTCTAAGTCACAAACCGGATACGTGTATATATTGAATGGTGGGGCAGTAAGCTGGTGCAGTTGCAAGCAGAGCGTCGTGGCGGGATCTACATGTGAAGCAGAGTACATGGCAGCCTCGGAGGCAGCACATGAAGCAATTTGGGTGAAGGAGTTCATCACCGACCTCGGAGTCATACCCAATGCGTCGGGGCCAATCAAACTCTTCTGTGACAACACTGGAGCTATTGCACTTGTCAAGGAGCCCAGGTTTCACAAGAAGACCAGGCACATCAAGCGTCGCTTCAACTCCATTCGTGAAAATGTTCAAGATGGATACATAGATATTTGTAAAGTGCATACGGACCTGAATGTAGCAGATCTGTTGACTAAACCTCTCCCTAGAGCAAAACATGATCAACACCAGTACTTTATGGGTGTTCGATTCATCACAATGTAACTAGATTATTGACTCTAGTGCAAGTGGGAGACTGTTGGAAATATGCCCTAGAGGCAATAATAAAAGCATTATTATTATATTTCCTTGTTCATGATAATTGTCTTTATTCATGCTAAAGTTGTGTTATCCGGAAATCGTAATACATGTGTGAATAATAGACACCAACATGTCCCATGTAAGCCTCTAGTTGACTAGCTCGTTGATCAACAGATAGTCATGGTTTCCTGACTATGGACATTGGATGTCATTGATAACGAGATCACATCATTAGGAGAATGATGTGATGGACAAGACCCAATCCTAAACATAGCACAAGATCGTATAGTTCGCTTGCTAGAGTTTTCCAATGTCAAGTATCATTTCCTTAGACCATGAGATCATGTAACTCCCGGATACCGTAGGAGTGCTTTGGGTGTGCCAAACGTCACAACGTAACTGGGTGACTATAAAGGTATACCGCGGGTATCTCCGAAAGTGTCTGTTGGGTTGACACGGATCGAGACTGGGATTTGTCACTCCGCATGACGGAGAGGTATCACCGGGCCCACTCGGTAATGCATCATCATAATGAGCTAAATGTGATCAAAGTGTTTGATCACGGGATCATGCATTACGGTACGAGTAAAGTGACTTGCCGGTAACGAGATTGAACAAGGTATTGGGATACCGACGATCGAATCTCGGGCAAGTAAAATACCGATTGACAAAGGGAATTGCATACGGGATTAATTGAATCCTCGACATCGTGGTTCATCCGACGAGATCATCGTGGAGCATGTGGGAACCAACATGGGTATCCAGATCCCGCTGTTGGTTATTGTCCGGAGAGTCGTCTCGGTCATGTCGGCATGTCTCCCGAACCCGTAGAGTCTACACACTTAAGGTTCGGTGACGCTAGGGTTGTGAAGATATGTATATGCAGTAACCCAAATGTTGTTCGGATTCCCGGATGAGATCTCGGAAGTCATGAGGAGCTTCGGAATAGTCTGGAGGTAAAGAATTATATATAGGAAGTTTTGTTTCGGCCATCGGGACAAGTTTCGGGGTCATCGGTATTGTACCGGGACCACCAGAAGGGTCCCGGGGGTCCACCGGGTGGGGCCACCCATCCCGGAGGGCCCCATGGGCCAAAGTGGGGAGGGGAACCAGCCCATAGTGGGCTGGTGCGCCCCCCTAGGCCCACCCCATGCGCCTAGGGTTGAAACCCTAGGGGTGGGGGCGCCCCACCTTGGCTTGGGGGCCACTCCAGCCCTTGGCCGCCGCCCCCCATAGGAGATCCAATCTCCTAGGGCCGGCGCCCCCCTAGGGGGGCTATATATATGAGGGGGGGAGGGGGCAGCCGCACCTGAGTCCTGGGGCCTCCCTCTCTCCCTGCTACACCTCTTCCTCTCGTAGTACACAGCGAAGCCCTGCTGCTGTGACGCACAGCATCCACCACCACGTCGTCGTGCTGCTGGATCTTCATCAACCTCTCCTTCCCCCTTGCTGGATCAAGAAGGAGGAGACGTCACGCTTACCGTACGTGTGTTGAACGCGGAGGTGCCGTCCGTTCGGTGCTAGGATCTCCGGTGATTTGGATCACGTCGTGTATGACTACCTCATCCCCGTTCTCTGAACGCTTCCGCTCGCCATCTACAAAGGTATGTAGATGCATCCGATCACTCGTTGCTAGATGAACTCATAGATGGATCTTGGTGAAACCGTAGGAAGTTTTTTGTTTTCTGCAACGTTTTCCAACACATCCACCACACCACCTTCGTCGGCGCCCACAATCACGTCGTCATCATCCGAAGTGAAGGCCCGGACGAGAGCATCTACGTTGCTCTCCACCCATTCAGCCAGGTCACCTCGAACAGCTTGGGGAACTGGGGCGATGGCGCCGTCGAAGTCGAAGTGGGGATCCATTTTTCGAAGATGGCTGAAGACGCAGGAAAAGGCGCACCCGAGCAGGGCGCGGCTCCTCTCCTCCACCAACCTATCGGCTTTGGCCAACCGTGCCTCCAGCTGTGTCACCATGGTGGTGAAGCACTGCAGGTTGCCGGCGTAGTTAATCGTGTGCGGCTCGCCCACGGCAGCCTCACAGATGTTGCCCAGGGCAATGTTAGCCCTCTCCCTGAGCTTGGTGAGCATGGGGCCGTGCTCGTGCTCCAGGAATTGCCGCTGGCGTATCTCGTCGGCATTCTGACGCTCGACGGCCACAGCCTCTTCCACACGTTGGCGAAGGCGGAGCACCTCGGCCTGGGAGGTGGCCAGCTCCTTCTGCGCTGCCTCAAGGGCGACCCGGGAGGCGTCCGCTCGCCGCGTCGCCTCATCCCGTTGGGCCCTCAAGGCGGCGGTTCTACCCTCAGCTTCCACTCGGATCATCCCCAGCTTCCCCTCGAACTCACGCTCGAGGCCTTGGCGCGCTGCCGCCACCCGGCGGCAAACCTCCTCCAGGACACGCGTTTCCCACGCGGCGACATCATCTTCTGCCTGCGTCACTAGGCACTCCCTCGTCTCCAGCTGCTCGTGCTCGCGAGCGCGTTCGGCGGCCTCCAGCACCAACGCTTCCTCGCGCTTCCAAAGCTCAGCCAGGTTGCCAGAAGCCACCTCCATCGATGCAAGGGCTGCCTCGCGCAGCTCCACTTGCTCCTCCAACGAGCGACACCGGGCCAAGAGCTCACGAGACCGTTCTTCTGCTGCTTCTCGCCGTCGGTCTGCTCCTCGGGCCTCCTCAACGGCCTGAGACCGAGCCGCCAGGGAAGCCTCCAGCGACGCCTTCGCTCCTTCGTCATCAAGGTCGCGCTGACGACGCGTGAGGGCAGCGGTGGCCTCCAGCTCGCGCCGTTCTGCAGCCAAGCGCAGGCCCTCGACTTCCAGGCGCGCGTCCTCCTCAGCGAGCTCCTGCCCAAGCAGGTCTACGGCGCCACTCACCCTTCGGAGGAACTCGTGGCGATGGGCACGACGCCCCCGAGCACGCTCAAGCACATCTGCCATGCCGCCATCCGCCCCAAGCAGGCGTCGAGGACCTCGGACCATCGCTCCAGCCCCGGGCAGGGGGCTGGGGGCTGGCGCCCGCACCACGGCTGGCCGCGCTGCATCAGAAGCCCGGCTTGAGTCTGGCCTGCCCTCAGGAGGAGGGCCTGAGGGGAGCCTCAGCCAGTCGCAGCCCGCGACCAAACGGGAAGCCCACGATAGGCTGCCTATGTCGAGGGAAGGCCCGCGGAAGGAGATCGCGGGAACAGAAGAGTCACCATGCGCTGAGTGATGGTCCGCGCTGTCGCTCGCCCAAACCACAAGGGCAGTGCGGCTCGAGGCACCAAGGGGTGGCAGAGGAGACGAAGTCAAGGAAGGTGTCGACTCGGCGGCTTCGTTGAGCTCAGTAGGGAGGGGCCTGCAGAGCAAGGGTCAGCAGATGCGGCAAGCAGGATAGGGAACAGAAAAGGGGAAGACTTACTCGTCGACAGCAAAGTACTTCCGGCGCTTCAGCAAGCAGCAAGGGACGTCGTCGCCCAGGGCCTCCCTTTTTCTCCGGAGGGCCTCAAAGTCCACGCGGAAACGACCCAGGAGAGATGCACAGGAATCAGCCTGCGAAGAGGACGGAATACCAAGGCCACTTGCGTCGAGGACACATGCCTGATGCGCACGGACAGTTGCTTCGCCGGAGATCGCGGCCGGGGGCTCAGGAGCCTCGGCCTCAAGCGTCGAAAGCGGCAGCGCCTCACCCGCAGCATCGGCAGCACGGACCTCGTAAGCTGCCCCATCAAGAGCATCGCGAGGTGCGGTCACATCATCCGCGGCTCCCTCGACCCCCACTGTCTCCTGCCTCCCTGCGCCACCACTCGAGGAGGATTCACCCAGGCCGACCGGAAGGGAAATCACCACCACAGGGTTCTCGCGAGGCCCCTGGAGGCCGACAGGGCGTAGCCCCCACTCGTCGAAGGGGGGCATCTGCCTCACGAAGTCACCCCTGTTTTGGCAGAGGTACAGCAAAGCTCCCCCCTGCCGGATAACCCCGGGGTTGGGATCGCCTGTCAGGACCAAGAGCACCTTCCTCAGCGCCTCGGGCGTCAAGTCTTCTTCCTGAAGCCTCATGCGGTCACCATGCCCGTTGAAGGTACACATTCGACGAGAATGGCGTTGGAGAGGGGCAATGCGGCGCAATAGTAACTCCTTCACCACCTTGGGCGCCATTACGCCAAGCTTTTTCAAGGACATAAAGCGGTGCCAGACGAAGGCGAGCCAGGGGCTCACGAGCGTCTCCTGACCCCAGCCTGAGTTGGGCACAGCAGGCAATGTTGGCTTCGCGAGCCGGGGGCTGGGCACCCCGACATCAACATACAACCACCACTCGCGGAACCCGGCTGAAGGCAGAGGGAGGTTGAAGTCGATACCAGAGGCTGCGGTCTTGGGCGAAGCTATAAAGCTCACGCATGCCGAGCATTGCGTGGGGTCGGTAAGATGCAGGGAGAAGAAGTGCGCAGCAAGGCAACAGAAGGAGGGATGCCTACCATCGCCTCACAGACAAAAGCGAAGACTGAAAGGAGGGCAATGGACTCAGGACCCAGATGCATCATGTGGATCTGATAATGATTGAGGATGGCGTTGAAGAAATCGGAGAAGGGAGGCACCAAACCCGCCCACAAAGCGTTGGCGAAGTAATGGACCTCGGTGATTGTCCTATCGGTGGGGAAGTGATACGTAGGCCAAGCCGTCGTCCTCCCACACTCGTTGAAGACGGTGGCCAGAGCCGGAATAAGTTGCCCAGGCATTCCAGGTTGAGTATGATTGAGCGGCCGACAGCAGGCGCCACCGGCGGCGGCGGGCGAGATGGAGCCACGGGCTTCTTCCCTTTCTCTTTCTTTGGAGCCATGGCGGCGGGCGGAAGAGAGGAGGTGCGAGATGGGATTGGAAGCAAGGGTCAGAGTTCGGAGGGAGGAAGAGCAGGAGACGGTCAAGCAACAGGAAAAGGGGGCGGTTGTGTACAACCGTGGGGCAACCTAGCGCGGCGCAGAATAAGGGAGCGTGGGTAAATAGTGCCGCCCACATCCAATCAACCGCCACGCGGCGCCCGAGGCCGCATGCTGTTAGGGCCCGCGGCGCTTCGCCCTTGCCCTTTCACCTCTCGGCACGGCCAAGTCCATGCGTGTCTTGGGCCCGGGGGCTACTGTCGGCGTTCTGGGAACGGGGGTCCCCAGACTTGCCTGCCTGCGGCATGTGGCGTGGCTCAAATGGGGGCCCAGCGTGGCCCATCTTCATCAACACAAGGCTCAAGACCCTCGCGAGGGGCCAAGCCTCGCGAGGCGGATGACACGGCGCTTCCTCAAGCACGGCCTCCTTAGGCTGGCTCGCGAGGAGGCGGAGAGATCAAGGCGGGTACCTCACGAGGTGCCCATGACGCAAGCCATGACGACCAAGGGTGCCAGGCGGGCGCCAGCCCGCGCAGCGTCTCCCTTTCCTCTTTGGTGCAAAGGGGGCAAGCACAGGCGAGAGGATCAAGCAAAGGCACCCGTTTCGGTGCAACGAGACCAAGACCAGTCCAACGGTGGGAAGGAGGTCACCATGGAGCCCAGGACGACGTCACCACAGGGCCTTTGGCAGGCAAAGACCAACTTTAGTCAGGATAAGTGTACCAGATGTTCCCCTTCAAATTGGCCTTCCCGCTTAATATTTGGGAAGAGGCCCAGGGCCTTCGCCTATAAATAGGACTAGCCACCCTCAGGGTAGGGACACCGGGTGAGAACCTGATCCAGCATCTAGAAAGAGAGAGAGAGAGAAGGGCGATCGAACTCTCCTAGCAGTTCATCCCCTCGCCAAGAACAGACCCTCGCGAGGCTGTTCTTCCTTGTACTGTTCTTCCTCATCATCCCAAGAGGCAATCCACCCACCACACTGGAGTAGGGTATTACACCACAATGGTGGCCCGAACCAGTATAAACCCTGTGTCACTTGTGTTGTTCTTGCAGTAGTTACATCCTTTCGAGACGGAGAGGTAGAGGGCACGATCTCCGCGCGCACCCCAGAGTTCGAACCTTAAGGGTCTGCCGGAACCCGTGAATCCGATACATCCGCCCATCGCCGCGCCCCGGTGAAGCGCGAGAGGGAGTCCGCCTGAGCTTCGGAGGCATCCCGTGTCGCCTCTGCACACCGATGTGAGGAGGGCCGCGCTGGGCTCGCCTTTTCCTTTTCCTTTTGCCCCCTGTGTAAGACAAAACAGCTGCATGGAGCCCCGTGGGGGCGTGTTGAGAATCATTGTCGTTGTAGCCATTACCTTGACTTTGTTGTTGCGCTTCTCAACTATTTTCCCTCGCGTAGGTAGTTTTCGGCCCCAGCCGGGGGGTGACCGACCCAGGCCCTGTGTGCGTGTCGCGGTGCCTGAGGGGTACGGACTAGAGGGGTGCTCCTGTAGAGAGCCCAGGCCGTGGAACCTTTAAGCGGCTAGAGCAGAAACGCTCGCGAGGGCGTTCGAGTTCCATCCCTCGCGAGGCCTTTCATGAGAGAAATCAAAACGAGGAGTGAAAATCGACGAACCACAAATCAACGATGGCGATAGTTTCGATAAGACTTCAGATGCAAATAAACACGTCAATTGCGGAAAGCAAATAAAAAAGCCGCGTCTGGCACCTAATCTAGTCTTCGACGTCTTCTCACCAGCGCGGAGCTAAGTGCTGCCACTGGGCGTGGGAGGGAGCCCCAGGGCCTGAGGCCGGCGCTCCTGAGACTCCGGGGCATGTACAGCCCCACTCATTATTACGTGAGAGTGTCACGGGGCAGCGAGCTTCACAGGCATTGTCCTTCTTCAAAGGCTCCGGGCCTTTCTCCTTAGAGGTGATCAGCTTCACAGGCACTTGCCTTCTTCAAAGGCTCTGGGCCTTTTCCAAAAAGGGAAGGTCTTCACAGGCGTTCGCCTTCTTCACAGGCTCTGGGCCTTTTCCAAAAAGGGAAGGTCTTCACAGGCGTTCGCCTTCTTCACAGGCTCTGGGCCTTTTCCAAAAAGGGAAGGTCTTCACAGGCGTTCGCCTTCTTCACAGGCTCTGGGCGTTTTCCAAAAAGGGAAGGTATTCACAGGCGTTCGCCTTCTTCACAGGCTCTGGGCCTTTTCCAAAAAGGGAAGGTCTTCACAGGCGTTCGCCTTCTTCACAGGCTCTGGGCCTTTTAGGGGTAGAACCTCCGGAGGTGCTAGATGTTCCACGCGTTCTGTATCGGCTCCCCCTCTTGAGTCTCCAAGCGCACGGAGCCTGGCCTGGAAACATGAACAACCTTGAACGGGCCCTCCCACATGGGAGAGAGCTTGTGCAGCCCCTCCCTGTAGAGAACCCGTCTGAGCACGAGGTCTCCTACCTCGAGGGTCCTAGGGCGGATGTTGCGGCAGTGATATCGTCGCAGCGCCTGTTGGTACCTCGTCGCTCGCAACGCGGCTTCCCGGCGGCGTTCCTCCCCCAGTACGAGGTCCATCCCCCGCATGGCGTCCTGCTGCGCTTCGTCGAACGCTAGGACCTGCGCGGAGCGACGCCTGACCTCGTGAGGGAGGACTGCTTCAGCTCCATAGACCAGGAAGAACGGGGTCTCCCCAGTTGGTTTGTTCGCAGTCGTGCGGATGGACCACAACACGGACTATAGCTCGTCGTACCAACCTCTGCCGCAAGCCTCCAGCTTCTTCTTGAACGTCCTGGTCTTGAGGCCTCTTAGGACCTCTGCGTTGGCCCGTTCTGCATGCCCATTGCTTCGCGGGTACGCCAAGCGTAACATATCTGCGTCCCAAGGTTAGCACAGTATGTTTTGAAGAGATTACTGGTGAATTGTGAACCGTTGTCTGTGATGATGTGGTTCGGCACCCCGAACCGGCTCACGATGCCCCTGATGAACTTGACCACGGAACCAGCGGGGATGGTATGGACGGCCTCCACTTCTGCCCACTTGGTGAACTTGTCAATGGCGACGTATAGGTAGCGGTAGCCCCCTGGCGCCCGAGGGAACGGGCCCAGAATATCCAACCCCCAAACTGCGAATGGCCACGAGAGGGGTATAGTCTGCAGGCCTCCCGCCGGTTGATGGAACTGCTTGGAATGAAACTGGCAGGCCTCACAAGCCTTTACTAATTTGACTGCGTCGTTGAGTGCAGTGGGCTAATAGAACCTGCTACGGAATACCTTGCCGACGAGGGTTCATGATGATGAGTGATGCCCGCAGTCTCCGCCGTGTATGTCCTCCAGTAGTTCCTTTCCTTGCTCCCGGGAGATGCAGCGTAGAGATACATCATTTGGTCGCTTCTGGTACAGCTCTCCATATCTGATGCAGTATGTCGTGGCCTGCCACGCCACACGCTCCGCTTCCTCTTCCTTTTCTGGTAGGGTCCCTTGTGTTAAATAGCTCCGGAGTTCTGTGATCCAGCACTCCTCCCGAGGTTCCATCGTCAGGAGTAGACGCGCTCCTGAGGTCGGTCCACAGGTCGGGGCTCCCGAGGCTGGCGGCCGAGGGAGCTCCTCTCGAGGCTAAGCAATGTTTGATAACGTCAGATGTGCTGAGGGTTTGAAGAGTCGCTCTTCAAAGATGCCTGGTTCCTGTGGCAACCGCCTGGATGCCCGTCCGGCTATGTCGTCAGCTTCCTGATTGGTGCCACGGGGCACGTGCTTCAGCTCCAGCCCCCAGAACTGCTTTTCCATCCTGCGGACCTCCGCTAGGTAGGCCTCCATATGCTCGTCCTTGGGCTCGTACACCTTGTTGGAGAAGTTGACTAGGAGCTGCGAGTCGCCCTTGACGGTGAGGCGCTTCACTCACAGGGCTGCTGCGGCCTTCAACCCGGCTATCAGTCCCTCATATTCTGCTATGTTGTTGGAGACGTTTTCGCCTTGCTGGAAATAGAGCTGTACGGCATAGTAGAGATTATCCTGAGTGGGTGATATCAGCACCGCACCAGCCCCCGCGCCGTGCCTGGAGAACGCCCCATCGAAGTACATGACCCAGCCTTCCGGCGCCTCGCTCCCTGGAGAGAGGGACCGATCCTCGTTGTCCTTGAGGCCTAGTACCTCCGCCCATTCCGCCACGAAATCCGCCAACGCTGCTCCTTTGATGACCCTGGTTGTGCTGAACTCGAGCTGAAACGCCTGCAGCTCTATGTTCCACTCGGCGACCCTTCCGGCTAAGTTAGGGCTCCTGAGCACTCTCTCCAGGGGGTACGATGAGACGACTTTGATAGGATGATCCTGGAAGTAGTGACGCAGCTTGCGCGAGGCTACCAGTAGCGCGAGGAGGAGCTTCTGAGGCATTGGGTACCGTGCCCTCGCGTCCCGTAGCACCGTGCTAACAAAGTAGACTGGATGCTCAACAAGGCTGAGAGCATTCGAGGTCGCGGCGCCCTCGGGAGGTAAGGGCGCCTCACGAGATGACGTGGCCTCGGGAGGTGGAACATCCGGGCGTGCGGCTTCTCCTGCCTCTGGTGCATTCTTCGGCAGCTGAACCTCCTCAACTGCGGTTGTGGCTTCTGTAGGCTTTCCTTGCTCTCGTTTTGCCTTGCCTCGGGTTGCTGCTGCGGTTTTGGCTTGGCGCTCCTCCCTAACCGCCACCAGGGCTGCGCTGGCGGAGTAGGGAGTGGCGGCGAGGTAGAGCAACAGGGGCTCTTGAGGGCGCGGAGCCACCATGACTGGGGGACTGGTCAGGTACCTCTTGAGATCTTGAAACGCCTTATCTGCCTCTTCAGTCCATTCAAAGGGCCCCTTTTTCTTCATCAGCTGAAAGAAAGGCAACGCTCGCTCCCCCAGTTTGGAGATAAAGCGCCCTAGCGTGGTCACGCGCCCAGTGAGCTTCAGCATCTCTCTGAGGGTCTTTGGCGGACTCATGTCCTCGACCGCCATGACCTTCTCTGGGTTGGCCTCGATGCCACGATGGGATACGAGGAAGCCCAAGAGCTTGCCCGAGGGGACGCCAAACACACATTTCTCCGGGTTGAGTCGCAGGTTTACTGCGTCGAGGCTCGCGAAGGTCTCCTCCATGTCTTGTATCAGGGTCTTGGCCTCCCGACATTTTACCACATTGTCATCAACGTAGGATTCGACATTCTTCCCGAGTTGCGGGCCCAAGGTGATGTGCATCAACCGCTGAAAGGTAGCTCCTGCGTTAAGCAGTCCAAACGGCATGCATGTATAGCAGTATACCCCGCACGGGGTCAGGAAGGAGGTCTTTTCAACGTCTTCTACCGCCATCTTGATCTGGTGATATCCGGAGAAGGCGTCCAGGAAGCATAGCAGGTCGCACTCTGCGGTGGAATCGACGATCTGGTTGATGCGGGGGAGTGGAAACGGATCTTGCGGGCATGCTTTGTTGAGATTGGTGAAGTCGACACACATGCGTTCCTTCCCCCCTTTCTTAGGCACAACGACGGGGTTGGCCAACCAATCCGGGTATCGGACCTCGCGAATGACCCCTGCGGCTTCTAGCTTGCGGGTCTCTTGGACAATGAAGGCCTGCTTCTCTGCGGACTGCCGCCTGGCCTTCTGCTTCACGGGGCGCACATTTGGGCACACGTTGAGGTGATTCTCGATGACACTCCTGGGAATCCCTGCCAACTGATCGGGCTCCCAAGCGAACACCCTCTTATTCGCGCACAGGAACCTGACCAAGGCCTCCTCCTGCTCAGGCTCAAGGTTGGCGCCTATGGTGAAAGTGGCACTGGAGGACCCGTCCTCGTCGACGGGTATCTGCTTGGTTTCTGCTTTGTCCTGGGTGAACAACTGCTTTTTCTTGGCGGGCGCAGCCCCCTTGGGCTCAGGGGTCTCCGCGTCGGCGGGTCGTGCTGACGCCGCCGTCTTGAAGGCGAGCTTGAGTACTCGCAGGGCGTCCCCGGTGTCTCCGCGCACGGTGAGGGTACCGCTGCTCCCGGGCATCTTCACGAGGTTGTACGCCGGGTGCGTAGCAGCCATGAACTGAGCTAGCGTTGGGTAACCGAGGATGACGTTGTAAGGGAGGCCGATGGGGGCGATGTCGAAGTCGACCATCCCCGTGCGGAAGTTGTCGTAGGTGCCGAAGGTTACCGGGAGCCGGATCTGTCCCACCGAGTCGGACGATCCGCCCCCGACGCCCGAGAAAGATCGACTGGGTCGCAGCCGCTCCCGGGGTATGCAGAGGAGGTTCAAGGCCTCGACCGACAGCACACTAAGGCCCGCGCCGCCTTCGACGAGGGTTCTTGTGACGGCCACCTGGCAGATGGTGGGGGTGCACAACAGGGGGAGCGCGCCTGAGCCGGCCAAGTTGGTGGGGTGGTCCTCCGAGCTGAAGGTCAGATCGTCCTCGCGCGCCGCCCGGTCCAAGGAAGCCCCCTACCGTGCAGAAACGGTGCTGACCCGGCGGGCAAACGGCTTGACATGGCGACTCATGGGCGGCGCTTGCGAGCCGCCCAGGAGGGCCGCAACGACCGGAGGTGTCGATGTTGTGGCGTAGTCGCCCCGTCCCGTAGGCGGATGCCGGGGTGGTGCTTGCTGCTCGTCTCCCACCGAGCGGGTGGCGGTGCTGACGGCGGGCGATGGGGGACGACGAGAACGCCACCGGCGAGGGCTGCTGGGGCAACACGGGCCCGACCGGCGCCGTACATGGGTGCGGCAGCCGGAGAAGGACGGAGCGGTGGAATACAGATTCCGGCGCACCCCTACCTGGCGCGCCAAATGTCGGATTACGGGTTCCGGCAGACCCTCAAGGTTCGAACTCTGGGGTGCGCGCGGAGATGATGCCCTCTACCTCTCCGTCTCGCAAGGATCTAAACAACAGAAAGAACAGCACAAGAGACACAGGGTTTATACTAGTTCGGGCCACCATTGTGGTGTAATACCCTACTCTAGTTTGTGGTGGGTGGATTGCCTCTTGGGCTGATGATGATGAACAGTACAAGGGAGAACAGCCTCGCGAGGGTTTGTTCTTGGCTAGGGGGATGAACTACTAGGGGGAGTTCAATCGCCCTTCTCTCTCTCTCTCCTTGCTCTAAAGGTTTGGTCAGACCTCTCTTCCAGATTGCTAGATCGATGCCTCTACCCTGGGGGTGGCTAGTCCTATTTATAGGCAAAGGCCCTGGGCCTCCTCCCAAATATTTGACCGGGAAGGGCGCCAACAATTGGCCAATTCGAAGGGGAACATCTGGTACACTTATCCTGACTAAAGTTGGTCTTCGCCTGCCAAAGGCCCTGTGGTGACGCCGTTCTGGGCTCCATGGTGACCTCCTTCCCACCGTTGAACTGGTCTTGGTCTCGTTGCACCGAAATGGGTGTCTTTGCTTGATCCTCTCGCCTGCGCTTGCCCCCTTTGCACCAAAGAGGAAAGGGGGTGCTGCACGGGCTGGCGCCCGCCTGGCACCCTCGATCGTCATGGCTTGCGTCATGGGCACCTCGCGAGGTACCCCGCCTCGATCTCTCCGCCTCCTCGCGAGCCAGCCTGAGGTGGCTGCGCCTGAGGATGCGCCGTGTCGTCCGCCCCGCGAGGCTTGGCCCCTAGCGAGGGTCCTGGGTCTCATGTTGATGAAGTTGGGCCGTGCTGGGCCCCCATTTGAGCCACGCCGCAGGCCGCAGGCAGGCAAGTCTGGGGACCCCCGTTCCCAGAACGCCGAAAGTAGCCCCCGACACATATTAATACCCCTCTGATCATGAGCATGTTCATTATTTGTGAGTAGTTACTTTTGTTCTTGAGGTCACGGGAGAAACCATGTTGCAAGTAATCATGTGACTTTGATATGTGTTCGATATTTTGATGGTATGTATGTTGTGATTCCCTTAGTGGTGTCATGTGAACGTCGACTACATGACACTTCACCATATTTGGGACTAAGGGAATGCATCTTGGAGTAGTAAATAGATGGTGGGTTGCGAGAGTGACAGAAACGTAAACCCCAGTTTATGCACTACTCCGCAAGCGACCGATTGGATCCTAGAGTTTAATGCTATGGTTAGAATTTATTTTTAATACTTTTCTCGTAGTTGCGGATGCTTGCGGGAGGGTTAATCATAAGTAGGAGGTTTGTTAAAGTAAGAACAGCACCTAAGCACCGGTCCACCCACATATCAAATTATCAAAGTAGCGAACAGAAATCAAACCAACATGATGAAAGTGACTAGAGGAAATTCCCGTGTACCCTCAAGAACGCTTTGCTTATTATAAGAGACCATTTTGGCCTATCCTTTGCCTCAAAAGGATTGGGCTACCTTGCTGCATACTTGCTACTATTATCATTACTTGGTCGTTACAAATTATCTTGCTATCAAACTACTCGCTACTTACAATTTCAGCACATGCAGACATTACCTTATTGAAAACTACTTGTCATTTCCTTCTGCTCCTCGTTGAGTTTGACACTCTTACTTATCGAAAAGAGCTACAATTGATCCCCTATACTTGTTGGTCATCAAGGATATTTTCTGGAGCCGTTGCCGGGGAGTGAAGCGCCTTTGGTAAGTGGAATTCGATAAGGAAACATTTATATAGTGTGCTGAAATTTACTGTCACCTGTTACTATGGAAAACAATCCTTTGAGGGGTTTGTTCGGGGTATCTTCACCTTGTCCGGAACCACAATTAATTGCCCCTCAACCTACTGCACCTACTGAAATATTGGATATGAAATTCCTTTGGGTATGATAGAACAACTGCTAGCTAATCCTTATGCAAGAGATGGAACGGAACATCCTGATATGCACTTGATACATGTGGAACAAATTTGTGGATTGTTTAAGCTTGCAGGTTTGCCCAGGGATGAAGTTACGAAAAAGGTTTTCCCTCTATCTTTGAAGGGATGGTGGCAGCGGTTTGAACATATTGTATGCAGAAACCTTGAAAGGGATGGGCATTCCGATGTCCAGGCTCAGTACCAGTAACATGATCTTCCATGGAGTCATTCCTGGGAAGAAAGCCGAGTCATTCGGCCGAATTGCTCTCGATGTGGTTTTCGGTGATTCCAAGAATTACCGCAAGGAAAAGTTGACATTCGAAGTTGTGGACTTCCAAAGTGCTTATCATGCTATTTTGGGCAGGCCAGCTTATGCACGTTCAAACTGAAGATGCCTGGTCCCAGAGGTGTGATCACTGTTACAAGCAATCGGAAGAAAGCAGAAGAGTGTTTTCAGAAAGGCTCAAAGATTGCTGATGCTCAGATGGCAGTGGTCGAGTTGCCAGAATATCAGAAGACTGCAGATCTGAGTGAGTTGTTACGAGCAAAGAAACCTACTTCAGAATCAGCTTTTCAGTCGTCCGGTGAAACGAAGGCAGTTCACATTCACCCGACTGATCCAAATGCTGCTCCGACCCACATTTCAACAACGCTCGACTCCAAATAGGAAGAAGCGCTCATCCAGTTCCTCCGTGAGAACTGGGACATCTTCGCATGGAAGCCTTCTGACATGCCTGGAGTTCCCAGGGGACTGGCTGAGCACCGTCTACGAGTCAACCCGAAAGTTAAACCTGTGAAAGAACATCTTCGACGGTCCGCCGTCCAGAAGAGGAAAGCCATTGGCGAGGAGGTGGCTCGGCTCTTAGCAGCTGAGCTCATCCGAGAAATTTACCACTCCGAGTGGCTCGCCAATGTTGTCATGGTCCCCAAGAAGGACAAGTCGCTTCGCATGTGCATCGACTTCAAACATATCAATCGGGCCTGCCCGAAAGATCATTTTCCTCTCCCCCGCATCGACCAGATAGTTGACTCGACTGCGGGATGTGAGCGATTGTCTTTTCTAGATGCCTACTCCAGGTATCATCAGATCCGTCTGTATGGACCCGACGAGATCAAAAATGCTTTCATCACTCCATTCGGGTGCTTTTGTTATGTCACCATGCCTTTCGGCCTCAAGAATGCCGGAGCCACGTTCATGAGGATGATTCAGAAGTGTTTGCTCACTCAAATCAGTCGGAATGTGGAAGCGTACATTGATGACATTGTGGTCAAGTCACGGAAAGGTTCCGACCTCCTGACTGACCTAGCTGAAACCTTTGCCAACCTCAGGAGGTACGATATCAAGCTCAAACCGTCAAAGTGCACATTCGGAGTTCCAGGTGGAAAGTTACTCGGTCTTCTCATTTCTGAATGAGGAATCGACGCCAATCTTGAAAAGGTTGGATCTATCCTTCAGATGAAGCGTCCTGTGCGTGTGCATGATGTTCGGAAGCTTACAGGTTTCTTGGCCACTTTAAGTCGATTCATTTCTCGGCTCGGTGAAAAGGCATTGCCTCTTTACCGACTGATGAAGAAGTCAGACAAGTTCGAGTGGACTCCAGAAGCTGATGCAGCGTTTGCAGAGCTCAAAGCCCTGCTATCCACCCAGCCGGTGCTTGTCGGGGGTTGGATGCGACATATGCCAAAGGATGGCTTATCATGGTGGGAGCGAGTAGAATGTTGCCGGTGCCTGGAAGCGGGATGAGGCGTAGACATGCACGCCGGCGAAACTTACCCAGCTTCAGGGCTCTCAGAGGAGATAATACCCCTACTGCTGCTCTGCGGGGTCTCCGCATGATCACTATGGTAATATGAGTACAAAGTTGCTCCTCGAGCTGTGTTTTGGAGGTAGGAGAGGGCAGGGCTAGCTCTCTCCCTCTTATGCTTCTGCTCTAGTGCTAAAAGGATCGAACCCTTTGCATGGGTGCTCCGGGGGGTTTATATAGGACTACCCCCCAGGGGTACAATGGTAATCTGGCTGGGCGCGGGTCCCAGACGTCTGTCTCTTAGGTAGCCGCCGTCTCCGCCGACTCCTGGGGCCCGCCGCTGGTGGGCCCCGCCGACTGTCCTGGTCACTGTAGCCGCGCCCCTGATGACGTTGGCTTGGTCGTGGGGTCGTGGCAACAGTGCCGCCGCCTGGCGGGCGATCACTGTCGCCACTCCCTGTCTTATCTGGTTAATGGCGTGCGGGGCCCGTGGGAGGAGCAGGCCGACTCTTGGAGGCCGACTCCCACGAGGTCCGTCTTCGGGTGCTCTTGCCGTCTTTCATCCCCCCCGCTGACTAGCGGGACCGGCCGTCTCCAGTACGTGCGGGCCAACGTGGGAACAGGGTTTTGCCGCCGGAGTGGACGTCAGGGCCAGTATGGCAACAGTGCCGCGCCGGACAGAGATCTCCTCCGGTACGACGTACTGTAGCCATACCTGCCCCTGGTAATCAGGGTAGGGGAGGGCTGTACTCCGGCCATCCCCGGTCTCGTCCTTCTTCTCGAAGGCAGAGGGCGGTGAAGTCGCGAGCCGACTCCCCATAGTCGGCTTCCCTGGAATCATTAATTGGGAGGCGGCTTATGCCGTAGCCGACTCTGGGATTCGACCGTGAGTGTGTAGTGGGTGATGCCGCAGCCGACTCCCAGAGTCTGCTCTTCGCCTTGGGATCCTTGAGGGGCGAAGCCCGCCCCGATGTCTTGAAAGGCTCTGGGTCTCGGGTGAGCCTACCCGTGGCCCATTGCTCCGACAGTAGTCCCCGAAGCTGGTGAGGCGCCAAGGGAGACACGTCGAGGAGCCTCAACAGTTTCTTCCTTCGAGAGGCTAAATCTGAGGCTTTCCTGCCGCCTTCCTCCGAGCCGATCTCTGGGAAGTGATCTTGGCTCAGGCCGTCTCCGACGAGCCAACTATCGGAAGCCGGACTCGTCGACGGCCGTCTTGCTCTTTAGAGAGTTTGAAAGTCATGGCGGGATTCAGACGGCGTTCTTGATAAGCTACATAGCCTCCGCCTGCCGCGGACCTGCCGGGGGACGCCACGTGGCCGGGCCAGTCTGCCAGCCCACGCGCGTGACGGGACAGGCCCGCGGGTGGGGCCTGCCATTACCGCGCCTCGGCCTTTGAACGGAACCGTTGTGGCCGTGCGGATGGTTGGGTTTCCAGCGCAGTAAATGCACGCAGTAATCTTGTGTGGTAAATCGTGGGGGTCTTGGGGGCATGGGCGCAGTTAATCCCACGATGTCCCCTCGGCTTCTCAGCCCGCTGCCGTTCGCTCCGGCGTGTGGGACGGCTCTAAGATTGACGATGACATCATTGACTTCCTCCGCAAGACGCGTCGCCTCCCCGGCGCGCACCTCGTGCAGGCCCGCGCTCCGCCGTTGACGGAGGTGACGCCGGCGCCGAAGGAGGGTGAGCAGCTCGTGTTCTACTCCCACCTCATGCGCGGCCTGGGGCTTCCGGCGAGCGGGTTCTTCCATTCGTTCTTGGAGTTCCATGGCCTCCAGCCGCACCACCTCACCCCAAACACGGTGGTGCTGCTGACGGCCTTCGCCGCTCTGTGCGAGGGCTTCCTCGGCGTTCTCCCCACCATCGAGCTGTGGGGAGAGTTTTTTCAGTCCAAGATCGGCACGCATGTCGCCGGCGTGCCAGCCAAGTGCGGCGCCTTCATCGCGAAGGCCGACAACCCGTTCCCCGCCATCCAACTGATCAAGTCGGTGAAGATGTGGCAGCGCTCTTACTTCTATGTGAAGAACGTCGCCCCAGACGGCGACTAGGTTAATCTGCCGGCCTATGAAGCCGGCGCGCCGGCCGGGAGGCAGCCCAGCTGGTCCTACCGCGCCAAGACGCTGACTCCGGCTGGAGCCGCCGCCGTGGCGCGATTTCGAGTGTTGACGCAGTCGGCCGGTCTGACTGGGGCCGACTTGCTGGCCGCCTTCGTGGCGCGCCGAGTCCTCCCGCTCCAGAGCCGGCCTCATCTGATCTGTCAGATGAGCGCCCACCGGGACCCCAGTCGGATGTGCACCAAGGACATGCCCCACGCGGAGGTGGCGAACACGGTGAACTACATCGTGAACTGCGGCCTCTCAGAGGATTGGCAGTTCGGCATGGAGCCGTACTCGCACGCCATCCCTCCGCCAGTGGTAAGTTGTCCTTCTTCTTCTTTTCTACAGCCGAATCCGACTCCTGATCGTTATCATTTTAAATTAGAATTCTCTCATCCAGCCCTCGTCCGGCGCCGTGGGGCCGCCCCGCCAGTTCGCCTTCGATCGGGCGTAGAGCGACATTGACGACCCCGACCTGGGGGCGGCGGCGATGGAGGCCGACGTCGAAGGAGGCGGCGAAGCAGAAGAAGGCGGCCTCGGGCCCTCAGCCACCTTCGCCGACTGGCCCGCCGGCGAAGATGGGGAAGTCGCCCCGCGCCCTCAATCGAGGCTAGACTGCGCGAAGAAGCGCCGGGCCGGGCCGAGTTCCCTCGGAGGCCGGGAGAAGAAGTTTGAGGGGGCGGCCACCGTGACCAAGCGAGAAGAGGCGGTCGCGAGGGCCCAACGCTTCCGTAAGGAAGTGAAGAAGCCACCGCTATCCCCTGGGTAAGTGTTTCTGTTTCTTCGTCTTGTTTTATCTTCTGGTGGATTTTGTCTGGATCCTTACATGTCTTCCCTGTTCCAGAGCTCCTCTCACCCTTGGGAGGGTTGCCGCCGCTTCCATCAGGGGGTCGGTGGAGTCGTCCGCCGTGACCCGGCGCATTGACCCCACTGCCGACCTCCGGGAAGCGACGGAGCGGAATGCGCAGGAGAAGCGCGACAAGGACGAAGCCGCCCGTCGGGAGAAGGCGAAGGCCGAGAAGGCGGCCGCCTCCACCCAGGAGGAGCTGGAGGGAGCCGAAGCCGCCACCGGGGCCAAACAGCGGGCCGAAGAAGCCGCGCGCCGCCAGTCGGCGCTGCTTGTCGTCCCATTGAACTCGGCGCCGCCTCCGGATTATACGGAGCAGTCTGGGGAGGCCGGCGGGGAGTACCCCATCGTGGAGAGGGAGGGCGGCGAGATTCCCGGTCCGGACACGGTGGTGCCGCCACCATCGCCCCCGCCGCCATCGGGAAGCGCGAGGGATAAACAGCCAGCGGGCCCGCCGGTGCCGCCGACTACAGACGAGGCCATGGCGAACTTGCTTCTCCAAGTCGCCTCGCCGACGCGCCGCCGACTGGAGAAGGCGAGTTCAGCGCCGCGCCCTTTGGAGACCGGAGCCGCCAGCTCGGCCGCGCCAGACGTCGAGGTGATGAGCGCTGCGCCCGTCGGGTGGGTGCGAGGAGGCGGCACAGGCCCGCTGAACCAGGCGCTCCTGGACGTCCAGGCGAAGCTGCGAGCCGAACGCCCTCCAGAACTGCACCAAGGCGCATCTGGCGTCGCGAGCGGCTATCCGGGTACGTTGCTTCCGACTTTGTTTTTTCTTGCTCTTCTCTGTGGGGGCGCGCCAGCTCACCCACTGGGTGTAGTCCCAGAGTTCCAGGCCGGCTGCTGAGCAGGCGGGTCGGAACTCTATTGGTGAGCTCTGAGTGCTTATTCTTGTTTGAAATGCTTATCGTAGGACTACCACAACCTCCGAGTCACCGTCTTCAACCGCAATGTTGAAGAGCTGGGCAAGCGGACTGCTGACTTGTCGGAGAGCCGGAGTGAGTTTCCTTCTTTGCGGGGGCGCGCTAGCGCACCCGCGGGCTGTAGTCCCCGAGATTCGGGCCGACTGCTGCGCAGTCGGGCTGGATCTTCTTGGCGGCCTTCTCTGACGACTTGCGTCATTTTTCTTCTTTCTTCAGAGGCCAACGCCGTTCTTCAGCAGCAGCTGGGCAAAGCCAACACCGCCTTGCGCGCCAAGGAGGCGGAATGCGGCAAGCTCGTCACGGAGCGCGACCTGCTGGCTGCGCAGCTGGCGGAGCAGAAGGAGCTGCTCAAGAAGGCGCAGGAGGAGGCGAAGGAGAGAGAGACTGAACTCCAAGCCGAGTTCGAAGCCGAACGCTCCTCCTGGACCGACAAGGAGGCGATGCTGACCTCCGGCTTCCATGAGATTGAGGATATCGTAGATGGTAAGTTTTCTTTACTCGCTTCCTTTGAGCCGCCGACAGCGGGTCGGGCCGACTCTAGCATTTTCTAACTTGCTTCTTTTTTCGTCTTGGTAGACTTCTTCCCGGGCCATGCGCAAACTGCCGTTCAAGGCACCGAGGCCGATCGCGAGGCGCGGAGGGCGGCCGGCGAGGAGGTTGCTGCCAACGCCCCCCGGACTCTTGATGAATAGCTTCTGAGCATCGAGGCTCGCCTGCGGCCGGCTCACCGGACGCTGCGCCGGCTTCAACGTGTCGGCGCCCAGGCGATTGCTGCCTTGTGGCCAGAGATGCCGATTCTGCGCACTCCCAGCCGGACTGCCGACTGGCTGGAGGTTTCAGCCGGCCGTCTGGAGGCTTGGAAAGGCTCTTCGGCACGCGCCGGAGCGCGTCGGGCCTTGGAGTTCGTCAAGGCGTGGTATCCAAACCTGAGCCTGGACCAGTTGGCCACGCTCCGGGCCGAGGCCCAGCCAGAGCTGGCAGCCATGGAGGACGACTTTGTCAAGCGCGCCGCGGCGATCGCCGAGTACGTCGACACCAGTGTCTTCGTTCCTGAACGAGATGACAACGGCGAGGAGGCGCCGCCGGAGTGGTTTGGGATGAACCCGAACTACGGCGAGGACTCGGCGGAGGTGATCGGCTCCAGTGCCGAGGAGGGAGACGAGGTGGAGGCCGAGACGAGATGGAGGCGCCAGAAGACGGAGCGGGCGATCAGCCTCAGCTCGACCGTGCCTCCAACAACGAGCCGCGCCCAACTGCGCCGACTGCCGCTGGAGGTGATCAAGCCGAGTCTGCCCAGCCGGCCGCCCCAACGTCCGACACCGCCATCTCCTCCGAGCCCCCAAACCCGTCTGCTGCTTCATAGGCCGCCGCCTTGTCTTATTTATATGTTTAGTAGTTTCTCGACGAACTTTGTTAATTCGCACAATTCCACCCGCGGGGTGTATTTTGAACTTCCGTTCGAGGATTCGGCCAATGGCCTTTGTAATGTAAATATTTATCTAGGTTCTATCATTTCTTGCTTATTGCTCTTTTGGCTTTTTCCCTTTGCCGCCTTCCCTTGGACGCCGTCTTTGCCAGTCGGACAGCCACTCCGCGGACTGCCGCTGGATCAAATACTTGGCTACTTTTGGGAAGGCAAGTACTTAGCCATTCTAGAGTTTTCTCAGCAAGTCGGATAGAAAACAGCGAGCCGACTACTCGGAGTCGGTTTTGCTAGGAACGGCTGGAAAGCCGGCTCGAGCTATGCTTTACGCTTTGAGTCCTTAGCCATTTTTCATGTGGGCGCCCATTCTTCCCTGCTCCTGCCCACCAGACAGTCGCTCTGCGAGCTGTGGCTTCTGACAGGAGTCGGCTTAGGCGCCACACACTATTTGTCCGACCGCAGGAAGCGTTTTCATAGCGCGAGACGGTGAGTCCCCGGGCCGACTAGTCGAGCCCGGTGCCAAGCGGCATAACAAAAAGTAGCATACTCGGAAGCATAATACTTATCATATAGATAACAAAAGGGGCAGTCCCCGAGTCCGCCTCGGGGGGCCCAGAGTCTTGGTACTTCAATACAAAGGGGTAGAGTGGTACATACTGCATTAACTGTAAAATCTTCGAAGAAGATTTGCATTCCATGGTCGCCCCGTATCTTTGTCGGAGTCGTCCCTCTTGCGTGCTCGGGGCTTCTGAGCGTCGATCAGGTAGTAGGAGTCGTTGCCTAGCACCTTGCTGATGATGAAGTGGCCTTCCCAAGGTGCTGACAACTTGTGCTGGCCGGCTGTTCGCTGGATTAGCCGGAGCACAAGGTCACCCTCTTGGAAGGATCTCGGCCTGACCTTCCTGTTGTAGTAGCGGCATAGGCTCTGCTGGTAGATGCTGGACTGGCTGAGTGCCAACAGCCGGCCCTCTTCCAGCAGATCGACGACATCCTATCGTGCTTCTTCTGCTTCCTCTGCGGTGTACATCGTGACTCGCGGGGAGTCGAACTCTATATCTGTTGGGATGACGGCTTCAGCGCTGTAGACGAGGAAGAAGGGTGTGAAGCCGGTCGTCTTGTTTGGGGTTGTGCGCAGACTCCAGAGGACGGGTGGCAACTCGTCAAGCCAACAGCCGGCCGAACGCTCCAGTGGTTCGACCAACCGAGGCTTGATGTCGGACAGGATGAGGTCATTCGCCCGCTCCACCTGGCCGTTTGACTGCGGATGGGCAACGGACGCTAAGTCCAGTCGGATGCCCTGCGTCGCGCAGAAACGGGCCAAAGCGCCTTTGGCAAAGTTGGTCCCATTGTCGGTGATGATGCTGTGCGGTATGCCATACCGAATTGTGATGTCTGAGATGAAAGTCATAGCAGTCGGACCATTCAACTTCTTGATGCGCTTCACTTCTATCCACTTGGTCAACTTGTCCACCACGACAAGTAGATGAGTTAGGCCGCCTCGTGCCGTCTTGAAGGGTCCCACCATATCCAGGCCCCAAACTGCAAAGGGCAAGGCGATGGGGATAGTCTTGAGTGCTGAAGCCGGCTGATGTGGCTTGGAGCGGAACTTCTGGCACCCCTTGCATTTCTGGACCAACTCTTTGGCCTCCTCGAGGGCAGTCGGCCAGAAGAAACCATGCCGGAAAGCTTTGGTGATGAGTGCCCTTGAAGCCGCATGGTGGCCGCACTCGCCTTGATGAATATCTCTGAGAATTGCTTGGCCTTGCTCCGGCTCGAGCAACGCTGGTAAACACCGGTGACGCTGCGCCTGACCAGCTCTCTGTTGATTATGGTGTATGCTGCCGCTCGACGTTGTATTTGCCGAGCCACGGTTTCGTCAGTTGGTAGCTCCTTGTTCACCAAGAATTTGAGGATGGGCTGGGCCCATGAGGGTGTTGCTATCTCTTCGACTGCCAGAACCGTGACTTGGACGAGGGCGGCTGGGCTGGGAGGCAGCGGGCTGGAGTCCGCGGCCGCTTGCTGGATCAATGAAGTCCCCGGGCCGACTGGTGCAGTCCCTGGGCCGAGTTCTGGAGTCTTTTCTCTGGTTGCCGCAGTCCCCGGGCCGAGTTCTGAAGTCCCCGTGTCGGCTTTGACTGTGGCGTTCTTGGAGTCATCTGCAAGGGTTTTTGTGCTGTCTGCTTGGGCTTTGGAGCCGGATCCGACTTCTTCTGGAGGAGCCGGCACAAAAATGAAGTCTGACTCTGGTGAAGGCTTGATGGACGGCTTGAGGAGGCGCTGAAGAGCGACGCCATATGGTATTGCTTAGCGAGTGGAGCCGATTCGTGCCAAAGTATCTGCTAGGTTGTTGTCGTTTCTTGGCACGTGGAGGAACTCGCACCCCTCGAAATATCCGCTGAGTTGCTGCACAAGGAAGCGGTAGCTTGCCATGTTTGCATCCTTGGCATCCCAGTCGCCAGATGATTGCTGGACCAGCAAGTCGGAGTCGCCATAACACAGGATCCGGCGAATGCCGAGCTCTTTGGCAAGCCGGAGCCCGTGAATGAGCGCCTCGTATTCAGCGACGTTGTTGGAGGCGGCGAAATGGATCTGCAGTGCATATTGGAGTTTGTCGCCTTTAGGAGAGGTGAGGACAACGCCGGCGCCCAAGCCGGTGCGCATTTTGGAGCCGTCGAAATGCATCTGCCAATGGGTGGAGTCGAGCGCTGGCGGCAGGTAATGGGTCTCGGCCCAGTCGACGAGGAAGTCGGCCAGTGCTTGTGACTTGATGGCGGTGCGGGGCTGATAGTAGATCGTGTAGGGCGCCAAATCTATGGCCCATTTGGCCACTCGGCCAGACGCATCTCGGCTTCCAATGATCTCGGCTAATGGGGTTGTGCAGACCACGGTGATTGGATGCTCCTGGAAGTAAGGCTTCAGCTTCTTGGCGGCAAAGTGCACGCCGTAGCACATCTTCTGGAAGTGGGGGTAGTTTTGCTTGGAGGCTGACAGTATTTCACTCAGGTAATAGACCGGTCTCTGGACTGGTAGTGCCTTGCCCTCCTCCTTGCGCTCTACCACAATGACTGTGCTGACTACTCGGCTGGTGGCGGCGATGTACAGGAGCATGGGCTCTTTGGGAGTCGGAGCCGCCAACACAGGGGAGTAACCAACATCTTCTTCAGCTGCAGAAAGGCCTCGTCCGCCTTGTGGTTCCACTCAAAAAAATTGGTCTTCTTCATGAGCTAGTACAAGGGGAGAACTTTCTCGCCCAGCCGACTGATGAAACGGCTGATGGATGCCAGACAGCTAGTGAACTTCTGCACATCCAACAGTCGGCTCGGTACCTCCATCCTCTCGATGGCCTTGATCTTCACAGGGTTGCACTCTATGCCGCGTTCAGAGACCAGGAAGCCGAGAAGTTGGCCGGCTGGTACTCCGAAAACGCACTTCTCGGGGTTGAGCTTGATCTGGAATCGGCACAGGTTTTCAAAGGTCTCCTTGAGGTCTTCCAGCAAAGTTCTGCGCCTTTCTGTCTTCACCACCACATCATCCATGTAGACGTGGGCATTTCTGCCGAGTTGCTTGAGGAGGCACTTCTGCATGCAACGCTGAAAGGTGGCGCCGGCGTTCCTCAAGCCGAACGTCATGGTCAGGTAGCAGAAGGCTCCAAACGGCATGATCAAGGCGGTCTTCAGTCTGTCTGTCGGGTTCAGCTTGATCTGGTGATATCCTGAATAGGCATCTAAGAAGCTCAACAGCTCGCATCCGGCTGTGGAGTCTATCACCTGATCGATTGTCGGCAAAGCAAACGGGTCCTTGGGGCAGGCTTTGTTGAGGCTTGTGTAGTCAATACACATTCGCCACTGCTTGTTCTTCTTCAGTACTAAAACTGGGTTCGCTAGCCACTCTGGGAAAAATACTTCCATGATAAAGCCAGCTACAAGGAGCCGGGCTATCTCTTCTCCAACAACTCTTCTTTTCTCTTCTGACAGGCGGCGCAAGGGCTGCCTGACGGGCTTCGCATCAGACCGGACATGTAACTTGTGCTCGGCGAATTCCGTCGGTACACCTGGCATGTCTTTGGGGGACCATGCAAAGATGTCCCGATTCTCACGGAGGAAATCGACGAGCTCGCCTTCATATTTGCTGTCAAGGTTTGCACCTATGACAGCGTACCTCTCCGGGTGCTCGGGTCCAAGGGTATCTTCTTTGTTTCCTTTGCTGGCATGAACGAGCCCTCAGCTTCCGACTCCTTGGGGTTGGGCAACATCTCAGGCTACTTGCCGGCCATCGCCACAACCCGATCAAGAAGCCACTTCTCTGCTGCACTAACCAGGGACTCGGCCAGTCGACTGCTCTCGGCCGCGCAAGCGGACGACTTCCTGTAGTCGCCGGCTACGGTCAGAATTCCCTTGGAACTCGGCATCTTCATCTTGAGGTAGGCGTAGTGGGGGACCGCCATGAACTTGGCCAAAGCAGGTCAGCCAAGAAGCGCATGGTACGGGCTCTCGAGGTCCACCACTTCAAACCAGACTGGCTCTCGGCGGAAATGATCCTTATCTCCGAAAAGGACGTCTATCAGAATCTTGCCGATTGGGGAGCAGGAAAGGCCAGGGACGATCCCATGGAATACGGTCCGGCTGCTCTGGAGCTGTCTTTGCTTGATTCCTAGCTTCTCCATGGTATCCTTATACAGGATGTTGATACTGCTACCTCCATCTATCAGAACTCGCGAGAAGCGAGCTGCCCGACTATCAGTGGCAAAGGTGGCTTCCAGAACCAGGGCGTAGGAACCCGGATTTGGCATCACCTCTGGGTGATCAGCTCTGCTCCAGCTGATAGGCTTCTCGGACCAGTGCATGAACTCTGGTGTCTCTGATGCTACTGCATTCACCTCTTGCTGCTGCTGCCGCCTGCTGCGGCGATCATCAGCCACGTTGGTGAACACCACGTAGGCTCCATGCTCTTCTGGGTACTCGTCTTGTACTGCGCCGACCGGCCTGACAGCCGGCTGCTGGGGTGGAGGCGGAGGTGGCTGCCCGGCTGGCGGAGGAGGCATCAGGCCGTCTCCCTTGGCGATCCTGGTGAGCCAGTGGCACTTTCTAGTGGTGTGGTTCAATGGCTTCGCGCCGCTGTGGAACTTGCAGGGACTATCTAGAGTCTGCTTGTAGGAGAAAGCCGGCAACCAGTTGGACTTGCCGCCCTTCTGCCGCTTGGGTGGAGGCTGCCCCTCTGGCTGCTGATCTTCGACTGTTGCGACCTGCCGGCTACTGGAAGCCGGCTGTGGGGCCTTGCGCTTGTGGTCGTTCTGCTGTTGCCGCCGACTGGCGTCTCCAGCCGGAGTTCTGGGAGCCTGAGGAGCCAACTTGCCGGTTGTGCTAACTTGGATCTCCGTCTTCATAGAAGAGTCAGCTGTGGCGTACTTGTCTTCTATGATCAGCAGCTCATCCAGGGTCTCTGGCTCGTCGCAGAGGAGCTTGTGCTTGAGGAGGGTGCCTTCTATGCACCCGGCCGTGAAGTACTCGATGGCCTGCACCTCGTGCACGCCCTCGCAGGAGTTCCGGAGCTCGGCCCAATGCGTGAAGTAGTCGCGAGTCGACTCGTTGGGGCCTTGCACGCACAAGGAAAGCTGGCGAGGCTTGGGAGGTCGCTTGTACGTGCTCGTGAAGTTGCGGATGAAAGCCTCAGTGAAGTCGGGCCATCCATTGATGCTGCGGGGTTTCACGCTGTTCAACCATGTTTGGGTCGTGCCCTGGAGCATGAGTGGAACGTACTTCACGGCAACACGCTTGTTGCCATTTGCTATGCTGACGGCTTTGGAGTAGTCAACCAGCCAGTCTTCCGGCTTCACAGAGCCGGTGTACTTGGGAGTGTCTCTAGGGAGAGTGAACCCTTTGGGAAAGGGCTCATCTCGGATGCGGGGGCCGAAACACGGCGGTCCCAGCTCGTCTTCTTCTTCCAGCGCCAGGGATCGGTGGAGTCGGTCGATCCGGTGGCGGGCATCATTCTCTCCGAATCCCTCTCGGCGGCCGAGGCGGCCTCCGAGAGTCGGATGCTCAACGGGCAGCGGGGAGACTCGCCTTTCTCTGCGGGGTGGAGGAGGCACATAGTCGTCCCGCTGCTCCACTACTCTCGGGCGGCCGTCTTGATCGCGCTCGATGGTGATGTGAGTCCGACTGCGGCTAGCAGCCGGCTCCTTGTCTTTCCTTCCGCGGACGCCGCCTGTCGGCGTCCGAGACGTCGCGCCTTGATCTCGGCGAGGTGGCGGGTCGTCGTTCTGTCGCTGCGGCCCCTCGGTTCGACAGCCGGCCGCGTCGAGGAGTTGCTGGACTCGCTCCATCATCAGTCGACGTTCTTCGCCCTCGAGGTTGTCCAACTCGTCTGCCGCCGCCTGGGCGGCTCGAATGTTCTCTTCGGGCGTGGCGTATACGGGGCGATTGGCCCCGAACATGCTGGCGATGTCCGTGCCGTGTTGCCGGACCGCGCCTAGGCGGCTCGGCCCCGTCGGAGCCGGCGAGCCGCCCACAGCGCGATCCATCTCACGCTGGTAGGCCTCTGACAAGCGTCTCATGCTTGCCAGCTTCTTTGCGCCTCCGACGACCTGGAGGCGGCATGCCTCCAGCGTCTCGGCGTCAGCGTTCTCTGGAATGGGCGCATCCAAGTCTTGCAGCGCCGCATCAAGCGGGTCGCAATCTCTTCCGTCGGAGTGCTCGCCATGGCTGATGACGAGCACTTCTGTGACGGTGCTCCCACCGCTCTCTGCGCGAGGGAGCGGCTCGTCGTAGACCACCACGTTGGTGGGAAAGGCGTCAAGCGACGCGGTGTCGGAGTCGACCAGCATCGGGTCGGTGGAGCCTACGGACTCCAAGTCAGCGGCAGGCTCGCCGGCGACGTGGAGCTCGTCGAGGAAGCCCGCGAGAAGGCTCTCGAGGCCGCCGGTGCCTGCGTCGACTGCAGACTCGTCGGAGAGGCGAACCTCGCCGACAAGATCGGCGAGGCAGCTGGCCGCGCAGGCGGTCTCTGCGCCGTGCAGCGCGTCGGCGCAGACTCCGCTGGCGTGCCGAGCTGGCTGCGCTCGCCAGGGAGGAAATAGGTTCCCGTCCAGAACAGATCTCCGGACGACGGTGCACCTCACCCCACGGTGGGCGCCAAATGTCGGGGGTTGGATGCGACATATGCCAAAGGATGGCTTATCATGGTGGGAGCAAGTAGAACGTCGCCAGTGCCTGGAAGCGGGATGAGGCGTAGACATGCACGCCGGCGAAACTTACCCAGCTTCAGGGCTCTCCGAGGAGATAATACCCCTACTGCTGCTCTACGGGGTCTCCGCATGATCACTATGGTAATATGGGTACAAAGTTGCTCCTCGAGCTGTCTTCTGGAGGTAGGAGAGGGCAAGGCTAGCTCTCTCCCTCTTATGCTTCTGGTCTAGTGCTAAAAGGATCGAACCCTTTGCATGGGTGCTCCGGGGGGGTTTATATAGGCCTACCCCCCGGGGGTACAATGGTAATCTGGCTGGGCGCGGGTCCCAGCCGTCTGTCTCTTAGGTAGCCGCCGTCTCCGCCGACTCCTGGGGCCCGCCGCTGGTGGGCCCCGCTGACTGTCCTGGTCACTGTAGCCGCGCCCCTGATGACGTTGGCCTGGTCGTGGGGTCGTGGCAACAGTGCCGCCGCCTGGCGGGCGATCACTGTCGCCACTCCCCGTCTTATCTGGTTAATGGCGTGCGGGGCCCGTGGGAGGAGCAAGCCGACTCTCGGAGGCCGACACCCACGAGGTCCGTCTTCGGGTGCTCTTGCCGTCTTTCATCCCTCCCGCTGACTAGAGGGACCGGCCGTCTCCAGGTCGTACGTGCGGGCCAACGTGGGAACAGGGTTTTGCCGCCGGAGTGGACGTCAGGGCCAGTATGGAGACAGTGCCGCGCCGGACGGAGATCTCCTCCGGTTTGACGTACTGTAGCCATGCCTACCCCTGGTAATCAGGGTAGGGGAGGGCCGTACTCTGGCCATCCCCGGTCTCGTCCTTCTTCTCGAAGGCAGAGGGCAGTGAAGTCGCGAGCCGAGTCCCCATAGTCGGCTTCCCTGGAGTCATTAATTGGGAGTCGGCTGTCGGCGTTCTGGGAACGGGGGTCTTCAGACTTGCCTGCCTGCGGCGTGGCTCAAATGGGGGCCCAGCGTGGCCCATCTTCATCAACACAAGGCTCAAGACCCTCGCGAGGGGTCAAGCCTCGTGAGGCGGACGACGCGGCGCTTCCTCGAGCACGGCCTCCTTAGGCTGCCTCGCGAGGAGGCGGAGAGATCAAGGCGGGTACCTCACGAGGTGCCCATGACGCAAGCCATGACGACCAAGGGTGCCAGGTGGGCGCCAGCCCGCGCAGCGTCTCCCTTTCCTCTTTGGTGCAAAGGGGGCAAGCACGGGCGAGAGGATCAAGCAAAGGCACCCATTTCGGTGCAACGAGACCAAGACCAGTCCAACGGTGGGAAGGAGGTCACCATGGAGCCTAGGACGGCGTCACCACAGGGCCTTTGGCAGGCGAAGACCAACTTTAGTCAGGATAAGTGTACCAGATGTTCCCCTTCAAATTGGCCAATTGTTGGCGCCCTTCCCGCTCAATATTTGGGAAGAGGCCCAGGGCCTTTGCCTATAAATAGGACTAGCCACCCCCAGGGTAGAGAGACCGGATTGGGATCGGATTCAGTATCTAGAGGCATACATAGAGAGAGAGAAGGGTGATCGAACTCCCCCTAGCAGTTCATCCCCTAGCCAAGAACAGACCCTCGCGAGGCTGTTCTTCCTTGTACTGTTCTTCCTCATCAACCCAAGAGGCAATCCACCCACCACACTGGAGTAGGGTATTACACCGCATCGGTGGCCCGAACCAGTATAAACCCTGTGTCTCTTGTGTTGTTCTTGCAGTAGTTAGATCCTTACGAGACGGAGAGGTAGAGGGCACGATCTCCACGCGCACCCCAGAGTTCGAACCTTAAGGGTCTGCCGGAACCCGTGATCCGACATTTGGCGCGCCAGGTAGGGGTGCGCCGGAATGTGTCTTCCACCGCTCCGCTCTCCTCCGACCGTCGCATCCATGTCTGCCGCTCGTCGGGCCCGCACCGAGCGCCGGGCCGCCATCGCTTCCCGCGTCGTCCAGACGGCCCCCGTCGGTGGGCGTCCTCGTCGTTCCCCGTCGCCCGCCGTCAACGCCGCCACCGGCCCTGCGGGGAACGAGCAGCAAGCATCCTCTCATCACCCGTCCGTGCGTCGGGATGGCCGCACCGCCACTCCGTCGCTCACCCCGGCCGGTTCTTCATCGCACGCGCTTCGCATGCCCTTGGAGGCTCCAGCTGCGCTCATCGCAGCGAACGAGCTCCTGCGCTACCGCCCCGTCGACGACGTCTACGAGGAGTGGCTCGACCGCGTCGCCGAGCTCGTCCGCACCGCAGGGGGCTCTCCCGCACCTTCCGCACCGCTGCGCCGCACTCCGCCCCGCGTGGGCAATGAAGCCCTGGGGACATTCCAGCCACCTCCTTTCCAAGAAGATGCCATGGCCCCCAGGCGCGCAGCTCCTGGGCGGAACCCGCTCCGTCATGCGCCGGCCCAGCAGGAACGGAGCTGCCAAGAAGTCCCGCGACCGCAAGAGGCCACCCGGGCGCTCCCAGCTCCGGTTCGCCGAGACCCCGCTCCGGCTCCGGCGCGTCAAGACCCCGTGCTGCTCCCAGCTGCAGCGCAAGGGGACCCACAAGGCCAAGCTCTCCCTCAACTAAAACCTCCCGCGGCCACCGCTGGCTGTCACGCCTACACCGCCGAGCTGCGCGGAGTCACGTGGCCCGGCAAGTTCAAGCCGGACCTGCCCCCTCGCTACGATGGCACGACTGATCCCACAGAGTTCCTCCAGCTCTACGAGCTGGGAATCGAAGCTGCCAGCGGGGAAGAAAAGGTCATGGCGAACTGGTTCCCCATGGCGCTGAAGGAAGGTGCTCGCACTTGGCTCCTGAACCTGGCCCCAGGCACGATCTCCTCCTGGGACCAGATGTGTACTCGCTTCATCGCCAACTTCCAAGGTACCCGCGACCGGCCTCCCGCCGTGAGCGACATGCGCCGCATCAAGCAGCAACCTGGGGAGACCCTGCAGAAGTACATCCAGCGCTTCAACAGTGCGCGCCTCAAGATCCCCAGGGTGTCCGAAGAAGCCATCATTTTGGCCTTCTCCAATGGCGTGCGCGACATCAAGATGAAGGAGGAGTTGGCAATGCATGAAGACCTCTGCACCTCCCTGGAGCTGTTCAACCTGGCGACCAAGTGCGCCAGAGCTGAGGAGGGACGCCTCTCCCTCCTCGAGCTGCCTGGCGCAGACCCAGAAGAGAAGAAGCCCAAGGCCAAGGACGTGAAGCGCAAGGGGGCTGCCGTGCTCGCGGCAGAGCCGGACACCAAGCGAGGCAAGGATCTGCCCGAATCCTCCAGGGGCAGCCGGTACTGTGTGTACCACGACCTCCACACCCACAACACCAATGAATGCCAAGAACTCCGCGCCGTGCGAGAAGGAAGAGTCGGCCGACGCCCTGACCGTGCTGACCGGGGCTACGGCCGAGGAGGAGGAAGGAACCCGGGACGCTGGGAAGATCGTGGCCCACGTCAAGGCTGGCGTGACCAACCTCGCGAGGACCGCTGGTGTGACCCGCCTCGCGAGGGGGACTGGAGGGACCAGCCTCGTGAGGATTGCCCTCATGGCAACCCAGGCCTGCCGCCGTTGCCGCCTCAGCCAAGAAGGAATGAAGACCGCCACCAAGACGAGGGGGTTGGGGGCTTCCAGGAGCCTCGCGCCATCGCCTGCATCCTGGGCAGAGCTCAAGCCCGAGCCTCTCAGCGTATCTTCGAGCAGTTTGCTCGTGAAGTGAATGCAGTTCTCCCCAAGCTCGAAGCAACGCGTCCCCTCAGGTGGTCGGCCTGCACCATCACGTTCAGCTCAGCAGACCAGCTCAAGTGTGTGGCCACAGCCGGAGTCCTCCCAATGCTTTGTTCCCCAGTCATCAGCAATGTTCTGGTCACCAGGACCCTCATCGACGGAGGGGCAGGGCTCAACGTCTTGTCCGTGGAAACATTGAACAGCCTGCAAGTGCCCTATGACTAGCTTCAGCCAACCAAGCCCTTCTCCGGAGTCACCGACGGTTCCACAGTCCCGATCGGGCAGGTCCACCTCCCAGTCACCTTCGGGGCCCGCAGCAACTACCGCACTGAGCTCATCGACTTTGACATCACCCACATCCGCCTGCCGTACAACGCCATCCTCGGGTACCCGGCGCTGGCCAAGTTCATGGTCGTGACTCACCATGGCTACAACGTCCTCAAGATGCCAGGAAGCGGCGGCGTCATCACGGTGCCCTGTCAAGAGAAGGATGAAGTGTGTACCCTGGAGCGAGCCTTTCAGGCCGCATCACTAGAAGACCCAGATCGCGGAAGCAGGAGGCTTCCTAAGACCACCCCCAAGAAGAAGAAGACAACGTCAGGCTCAGCCCCTTAGGAGGCAGGCCCTTCAAGGCCCGCGTCTGCCCAGGGGGATCCTCCTTTAATCGAACAGGAAAGCGCGCCCGGCGCCCCCCTCAGGCAGGGCTCGGGGGCTCTCACCTGGAGGGCCACCGACCTCGCCAAGGTCACGAGGGAGGCGCTGGGGCACCATGTGGAGGCGTGTTTCGAAGCACGTTTCCCTCGAAAGGAAGCCAGGGAAAGAAGGTCAGACCAACAGGAGTTTGTTAGCAAGGCCATTCAAGAACTACAGGAGTCAAGGATCATGAGAGGTTGCCGTCGCCCACCAGCTGTGGCTCCCCATCCAGGCGAGGATGGTGGGCTACGTGTCTGCGTTGACGTACCAGGGCTCAATCAGATCGCCACGGCGTAGCGCCTCTGGCCCTCACAAGTGGCGCGCTGCGGAGGACCACCCCACAGCTATGTTCGCATGCCTTATGGCCTGCCGAGCTTGGCTGCGGCGTACCAGTGCCTCATGAGGAGCGTCTTGGAGGCGCAAGAAGACAGGCGTTCCACGGCCCTGGCGGAGATGGAGGCTGCTCACGAGGAGCCACCAGTGCCCCCGGAGCCTCCCGAGGCCCCTGGACCTGGGGGCTCGTGAGGATCGGCTTCTGCAGCCCACCGAGTCTACTGCACCAACGCCACTGCACCGACGACATCTTCAGGTGACATCTTTCAAGTTTCATTCCCAGCTGGGAGCGCCCTCCCAGGGTTGCGTCATTCCCAGGCCGCGTGGGTCTGTCCCTGTGGCATGTATCCCTTTTTATCTTTTCAGTCGCTAGCTTGCTTTGTTGGGGGCGCCCCTCGGGCTGCATCATCCCCAGGACACTCGGGCTAGGCCCAGCAGCATGGATCCCTTCCACGTTTATTTCCAATTATGCATTCGCCCATCATGCTTGATTACATGATGCCGTCCATGGAACCTTTCCTTCTTCATGTCGACCACTTGCACGTTAAAGGGGGGGGTGCCTGAGCATCGCGACTCAGGGCTCTTACTGGCTCTCCAGCCCTCACCCTCTGGCCTTGTCCACGGCATCGCGACCTGGCATACCAGCGACGGCTGAGACAAGCTCGAGGGCCGGGACCCGAGGACGTAGAGTGCCAGCATCTAACCAGATTTTGCAGGAACACACCTCAAGATACGGCCCAGCGCCAAGCGCAACCCGCCTAGAGGTAGGGCCTCGTGAGTCCCGCGCTGGCTCACGGGTGCCCAGACACACCTCACCCGCTCCAACCCGCCCCGTCTTCTTTTTGTGATGAATCTACAGATCCCATAGAGGGAACCGCGCTAGCCAAGGCCCTCACGGCGTTTCCTTCGCCCTCGCCCGCGCGAACCGCTTGCGTGTTAAAGGGGGGTGCCTGAGCATCGCGACTCAGGGCTCCTACTGGCTCTCCAGCTCTCACCCTCTGTCCTTGTCCACGGCATCGCGACCTGGCATACCAGCGACGGCTGAGACAAGCTCGAGGGCCGGGACCCGAGGACGTAGAGTGCCGGCATCTAACCAGATTTTGCAGGAACACATCTTGAGAATCATAGAGGGAACCGCGCTAGCCAAGGCCCTCACGGCGTTTCCTTCGCCCTCGCCCGCGCGAACCGCTTGCGTGTTAAAGGGGGGTGCCTGAGCATCGCGACTCAGGGCTCCTACTGGCTCTCCAGCCCTCACCCTCTGGCCTTGTCCACGGCATCGCGACCTGGCATACCAGCGATGGGTGAGACAAGCTCGAGGGTCGGGACCCGAGGACGTAGAGTGCCGGCATCTAACCAGATTTTGCAGGAACACATCTCAAGATACGGCCCAGCACCAGGCGCAACCCGCCTAGAGGTAGGGCCTCGTGAGTCCCGCGCTGGCTCACGGGTGCCCAGACACACCTCACCCGCTCCAACCCGCCCCGTCTTCTTTTTGTGATGAATCTGCAGAGCCCATAGAGGGAACCGCGCTAGCCAAGGCCCTCACGGCATTTCCTTCGCCCTCGCCCGCGCAAACCGCTTGCGTGTTAAAGGGGGTGCCTGAGCATCGCGACTCAGGGCTTCTACTGGCTCTCCAGCCCTCACCCTCTGGCCTTGTCCATGGCATCGCGACCTGGCATACCAGCGACGGCTGAGACCAGCTCAAGGGCCGGGACCCGAGGACGTAGAGCAGAAAGGGGAGCAGAGGCGAGGGAGAAGGGGCACGCGAGGACCTCGTCAAGCAACTCCTTTCAAATTACCCCCCGGACCCGACGACGCGCTGGGGGCAATCCCCGATTCTCAAGATAAGTCACCATCCAAAGCGTTGGCTACCGTGGCACTACCCCCGCACCTAAAGCGACTCCGTACTAGCGACGTTGCTTCTCTTTCTCACCAAGCGACGGCTGCTTGGGCGTCAAAGGGGACCTCCTGAGCATCGCGACTCAGGGGCTCTTACCGGACCCCGGGTCGCTCACCTCCTGGCCTTGACCACGGCATCGTGACCTGGCATACCAGCGACGGCTGACGCTGCCTTGGGACTGGGACCTATCGACGCAGAGCACCAAGCCCTCGCGAGGTGCGAAAGGGAAGACCGAACTATGACGGAATTTGCGATTCGCACAGATCCATAGCAAGGGTTAAATATTAACAACAAGGATCACAGCCGCCTTACAATCCCCTATGGGGCATAGTGTGATTCCTCGCAGGGAACGGATCATAAAGGGTGCTAACTACACGCGCCCTTGCAAAAGATGCCATCATCAACAGTGGGCCGTCAAGCACCGGCGCCAACCCCATCCAGATCAGGACCGGCGGCGGCCAAGCGAGCCTGCCCTGCTCCGGGAGCGGCGTTGGCTCGTGGGCTCATAGCTGTCGTCGCTCGTCTCCGGAGTCGCGAAGACCTCACTCGGATCGCTGGATCCTCCGGCGCTCCTGTCGCTCGTGGAGCTGTCCAGGGGGCGGTTGGCGGGCCCAGCCGTCGCCATAGCGAGGTCCTGGCCGCCTCCCCCGGGGCAGCACTCTAGCCGGCGACCGTTCTCATCGAAGACCTTGAAGAACATCACCGAAGCGCCGTCGTACTCTAGGTGGATCGTGAGGGCGCCCCTCGTTCTGCAGCACCGAGCGATTTCTCCCCAGCCGCGAGTCATGAAGACCTCGCCCGGGGCAGTGATCGCGACCTCTGCCTCGGTCGCTGGAGTGCTGCAGTCGGCGTGCTGCAGCCACAGCTCCAGGAGTCTTCCCCGCGGGAAGATGGAGGCGAAGAAGGGAGGAAAGCGAATCCAAGTCCGCGGAGGCATGGCGGCATGGAGCACGAGCTCGCGGGAGGAGCCCTCGACGTGGACTCTAGGAGGAATGACCCACACCTTCGTGACCCTTCGGCACCGGCGACGGTGCTGGCCGAGGGGATCGGCATCTCCTCTTCCAAGGCCCTCGGCATGGGCATACAAGGGAAGCGGGAATCCTGGCGGAGGCCGCTCGTACCAAGGCCTCAGCACCACCAGGCGGTCCTCCTCGTCTCGGCCGCGCAAGGCAGGCCGTTTCTTCGGCGGGAGCGGGTCTGGTCCCTCTTGAGGAGCCTTTCCCTTCTCCGCTGCAGAGAACCGGCGAATCGGAGCCATCACACCAAGACGGAGCAAGAACTGAGGCGGAGGAGGAAGCAAGGGGAGATGGACTGGAAGGGCACGCGCGGTGCCGTACTTATAGCCGGCGGAGGCCAACCGTCGGCCTCCATGATCATAGGTAATCATGACACGATTTGCATGCAGGGACTTGTCCAATCCGCGCGATCGTCGAGGCGCCGTGGGGAAGCGGAGACGCCCACGTCCAATCAACCGCCACGCGGCGCCCAAGGTCGCAGGCTGTTAGGGCCCGTGGCGCTTCGCCCTTGCCCTTTTGCCTCTCGGCACGGCCAAGTCTGTGCGCGCCTTGGGCCCAGGGGCTACTGTCGGCGTTCTAGGAACGGGGGTCCCCAGACTTGCCTGACTGCGGCCTGCGGCGTGGCTCAAATGGGGGCCCAGCGTGGCCCATCTTCATCAACACAAGGCTCAAGACCCTCGCGAGGGGTCAAGCCTCGCAAGGCGGACGACGCGGCGCTTCCTCGAGCACGGCCTCCTTAGGCTGGCTCGCGAGGAGGCGGAGAGATCAAGGCGGGTACCTCACGAGGTGCCCATGACGCAAGCCATGACGACCAAGGGTGCCAGGCGGGCGCCAGCCCGCGCAGTGTCTCCCTTTCCTCTTTGGTGCAAAGGGGGCAAGCGCGGGCGAGAGGATCAAGCAAAGGCACCCATTTCGGTGCAACGAGACCAAGACCAGTCCAACGGTGGGAAGGAGGTCACCATGGAGCCCAGGACGGCGTCACCACAGGGCCTTTGGCAGGCGAAGACCAACTTTAGTCAGGATAAGTGTACCAGATGTTCCCCTTCAAATTGGCCAATTGTTGGCGCCCTTCCCGCTCAATATTTGGGAAGAGGCTCAGGGCCTTTGCCTATAAATAGGACTAGCCACCCCCAGGGTAGAGAGACCGGATTGGGATCGGATTCAGTATCTAGAGGCATACATAGAGAGAGAGAAGGGCGATCGAACTCCCCCTAGCAGTTCATCCCCTAGCCAAGAACAGACCCTCGCGAGGCTGTTCTTCCTTGTACTGTTCTTCCTCATCAGCCCAAGAGGCAATCCACCCACCACACTGGAGTAGGGTATTACACCGCATCGGTGGCCCGAACCAGTATAAATCCTGTGTCTCTTGTGTTGTTCTTGCAGTAGTTAGATCCTTACGAGACGGAGAGGTAGAGGGCACGATCTCCGCGCACACCCCAGAGTTCGAACCTTAAGGGTCTGCCGGAACCCGTGATCCGACATCGGCTTGTGCCGTAGCCGACTCTGGGATTCGGCTGTGAGTGTGTAGTGGGTGATGCCGTAGCCGACTCCCAGAGTCTGCTCTTTGCCTTGGGATCCTTGAGGGGTGAAGCCCGCCCCGATGTCTTGAAAGGCTCTAGGTCTCGGGTGAGCCTACCCGTGGCCCATTGCTCCGACAGTGCTTGCTGCCCCAATCAGCAAAGAGCCTTTGTTGCTTTACATTGCAGCCACGGGACAAGTTGTCAGTACAGTACTTACGGTCGAGCGGGAAGAAGAAGGAAAGGCCTTCAAAGTTCAGCGCCCAGTATACTATGTTTCTGAAGTTTTGACTCCTTCAAAGCAAAGATACCCTCATTATCAGAAGCTCGTATATGGGATCTATATGACCACGAAGAAGGTTGCACATTACTTCTCTGACCACACCATTACAGTCGTCAGCGACGCCCCACTATCAGAGATTCTTCACAACAGTGATGCAACTGGTCGAGTGGCAAAATGGGCGATTGAACTCCTTCCCCTAGATATCCAGTTTGAGGCAAAGAAGGCTATCAAGTCCCAAGCAATTGCAGATTTCGTCGCCGAGTGGATCGAACAGCAACTGCCGACTCAAGTTCACTCGGAACACTGGACCATGTTCTTCGATGGGTGGTATTGGTTTCCCCCCGAGGAGATAAGCTTAGATATGTTCTCCAGATTTACTTCGATTCCTCCAATAACGAAGCAGAATACGAAGCACTTTTGTATGGGTTATGCATGACCATTTCACTCGGCGTCCGTCGCCTCATGGTCTATGGCGACTCAAATTTGGTGGTTAATGAGGTGATGAAGGAGTGGGACGTCAGGAGCCCAGCTATGACTGGTTATTGCAATGCAGTGAGAAAGCTAGAAAAGAAATTCGAGGGGTTAGAACTTCATCACATACCCCGACTGAAAAATCAAGCAGCTGATGATTTGGCAAAAATAGGTTCCAAGAGAGAAGCCATTCCTAGCAATGTGTTTCTGGAACACATCCACTCGCCTTCAGTTCAGGAAGATCCTTTCACAGATGAAGCTCCCCAACCAAAGAGTGCCTCAGATCCGACTGAAGTCGAAATTCCAGCAGTGGTCGACCTAATCATGGAAGTCTTGACAATCACCCCCGACTGGACGATACCGTACATCGCGTATATCCTGAGGAAAGAACTCCCGGAGGACGAAGAAGAGGCTCGAGAGGTCGTCCGTCGATCCAAAGCCTTCACAGTCATAAAGGGACAGTTATATAGAGAAAGTGCGCCTGGAATCAGTTAGAAGTGTATAAAACTAGAAGAAGGTCAGATAATCCTTGATGATATCCACTCGGGGACCTGTGGTCACTATGCGTCCTCTCGGACCATCGTGGCTAAAGCATACTGAGCGGGATTTTACTGGCCAAGAGCAAACGAAATGGCAAAAGAGATAGTCGACAAGTGCGAAGGGTGCCAGTTCTACTCCAACATGTCCCACAAACCCGCATCGGCCCTAAAGACCATCCCACTCGTCTGGCCCTTCGCTGTTTGGGGATTGGATATGGTTGGTCCACTGAGAACAGGCAGGAGCGGTTTCACACATGTGCTTGTGGCAGTCAACAAGTTTACCAAATGGATTGAAGCTAAGCCTATCAAGAATCTTGATGCTTGCACTGCTATCAGTTTTATCAGGGAGATAACATTCAGATATGGAGTCTCGCATAGCATCATCACCGATAATGGGTCAAACTTTGATTCAGACAAGTTCAGAGCTTTTTGCGCCTCGCAAGGCACGCGAGTCGACTATGCGTCGGTCGCTCACCCCCAGTCGAATGGACAAGCAGAAAGGGCAAATGGTCTGATTCTCAAAGGGCTGAAACCTCGGCTGATGCGCGACCTCAAGCATGCAGCAGGCGCATGGGTCGATGAGCTTCCGTCAGTTCTTTGGGGATTGAGGACCACCCCGAATCGGTCGATTGGAAGAACCCCGTTCTTTCTGGTCTATGGAGCGGAAGCCGTCTTGCCGAGTGATCTGCTTCACAATGCACCCCGAGTCGAGCTCTACTCCGAAGTTGAAGCAGAACAAGCCCGGCAAGATGCAGTTGATCTCTTGGAGGAAGAAAGACAAATGGCGATGATCCGATCGACCATCTACCAGCAAGACTTGCGTGATTCCATGCCAGAAACGTGAAGAGTCGAGCCTTCCAAGAAGGGGATTTGGTCCTCCGAGTGGATCAATAGAAACCACACAAACTCGCTCCTACCTGGGAAGGCCCCTTCATCGTCACCAGAGTCCTCCACAATGGAGCGTATCACGTTTACAATGTCGATCGCCAGATTGACGAGCCACGAGCTTGGAATGCGGACCTGCTCCGCCCCTTTTACACTTGAATTCTCACTCGGATGAGATGTAATAAGAAAAACTTCTATAGTTTATTTATCAAAGACAAGAGTGTTACAATTTTTCCAGTAATTGTTGTTGCTTCTGTTTGCGTGTGAAATCCCCCAGTGGGTGGCTCGCTGCGAATCCGATTCGCCTAAGTCTATATGTATAAAAAAATCCTATCGAGTGGAGAGCCAGCCTTTCACTCGGGGGCTTAGCTGCGAACCCGTTTCGCCTAAGTATTTAAAATCCTACCGAGTGGAGAGCCAGCCTCTCACTCGGGGGCTTAGCTGCGAACCCGTTTCGCCTAAGTGTTTAAAATCCTACCGAGTGGAGAGCCAGCCTCCCACTCGGGGGCTTAGCTGCAGCCCAGTGTTCGCCTAAGTTCAAAAAAATCCTACCAAGTGGTGAGCAAACCTCCCACTCGGGGGCTTAGCTGCAGCCCAGTGCTCGCCTAAGATTGAAAAAATCCTACCGAGTGGTGAGCAAACCTCTCACTCGGGGGCTTAGCTGCAACCCAGTGCTCGCCTAAGATTGAAAAAATCCTGCTAAGTGGTGAGCAAACCTCCCACTCGGGGGCTTAGCTGCAGCCCAGTGCTCGCCTAAGTTTGAAAAAAATCCTGCCGAGTGGTGAGCAAACCTCCCACTCGGGGGCTTAGCTGCAGCCCAGTGCTCGCCTAAGTTTGAAAAAAATCCTTCCGAGTGGTGAGCAAACCTCCCATTCGGGGGCTTAGCTGCAGCCCAGTGCTCACCTAAGTTTGAAAAAATCCTACCGAGTGGTGAGCAAACCTCCCACTCGGGGGCTTAGCTGCAGCCCAGTGTTCGCCTAAGTTTGAAAAAATCCTACCGAGTGGTGAGCAAACCTCCCACTCGGAGGCTTAGCTGCAGCCCAGTGCTCGCCTAAGTTTGAAAAAAATCCTGCCGAGTGGTGAGCAAACCTCCCACTCGGGGGCTTAGCTGCAGCCCAGTGCTCGCCTAAGTTTGAAAAATCCTACCGAGTGGTGAGCAAACCTCCCACCCGGGGGCTTAGCTGCAGCCCAGTGTTCGCCTAAGTTTGAGAAAATCCTACCGAGTGGTGAGCAAACCTCCCACTCGGAGGCTTAGCTGCAGCCCAATGCTCGCCTAAGTTTGAAAAAATCCTGCCGAGTGGTGAACAAACCTCCCACTCGGGGGCTTAGCTGCAGCCCAGTGCTCACCTAAGTTTGAAAAAATCCTACCGAGTGGTGAGCAAACCTCTCACTCGGGGGCTTAGCTGCAGCCCAGTGCTTGCCTAAAATTGAAAAAATCCTGCCGAGTGGTGAGCAAACCTCCCACTCGGGGGGCTTAGCTGCAGCCCAGTGCTCGCCTAAGTTTGAAAAAAATCCTGCCAAGTGGTGAGCAAACCTCCCACTCGGGGGCTTAGCTGCAGCCCAGTGCACGCCTAAGTTTGAAAAAAATCCTGCCGAGTGGTGAGCAAACCTCCCACTCGGGGGCTTAGCTGCAGCCCAGTGCTCGCCTAAGTTTGAAAAAATCCTACCGAGTGGTGAGCAAACCTCCCACTCGGGGGCTTAGCTGCAGCCAGTGTTCGCCTAAGTTTGAAAATATCCTACCGAGTGGTGAGCAAACCTCCCACTCGGAGGCTTAGCTGCAGCCCAATGCTCGCCTAAGTTTGAAAAAATCATGTCGAGTGGTGAGCAAACCTCCCACTCGGGGGCTTAGCTGCAGCCCAGTGCTTGCCTAAGTTTGAAAAAATCCTACCGAGTGGTGAGCAAACCTCCCACTCGGGGGCTTAGCTGCAGCCTAGTGCTCGCCTAAGTTTGAAAAAATCCTACCGAGTGGTGAGCAAATCTCCCACTCGGGGGCTTAGCTGCAGCCCAGTGTTCGCCTAAGTTGGAAAAATCCTACTGAGTGGGGAGCAAACCTCCCACTCGGGGACTGAGCTGCAGCCCAGTGCTCGCCTAAGTTTGAAAAAATCCTACCGAGGGGTGAGCAAACCTCCCACTCGGAGGCTTAGCTGCAGCCCAGTGCTCGCCTAAGTTGGAAAAATCCTGCCGAGTGGAGAGCAGACCTTCCACTCGGAGGCTTAGCTGCGGCCCAGTGCTCGCCTAAGTACGAAATACATCGACTGCTACCTTCTCCTTCGGAGCTACACCACAAATACAAAGTTATTACGAGTGAGGAACAAGTTCCACTCGACAGATAATTCATGAAGATATTCGATGATAAATCAAGTTTAGATAAGACCCAAAGGTCCCAGACCTCATATCAAAGTACTCGAGCCTTCAGCTCGACAGAGTTTAACGGTTACAAAATCCACTCGGCATTCCGAGGCAAATTTAAAGTGAAGCATCAAAGTCTTATTCCTCTGGCGGAGGACTGGAAGGGGCGACGAACTCATCCAAGTCGATCCCGTCTGCAATACGAGTGGCCGCGACAATGAAAGTCTCCATGAAATCTTGAAAGTTGTGCTTCCTAGTATTGGCGACTTGGATAGCAGCCAGCTTTTCCTCTCGCGCCTCCTTGCAGTGGACGCGGACCAGGGACAGAGCGACATCGGCACCACACCTTGCGGAGGATTTCTTCCACTCCGTCACTTGACCAGGAACGTCATTCAGTCGAGTCATCAGAGACTCGAGGTCATTCGGAAGCATCGTCCTGGGCCGGAGCGGCATGTTGATCCGCGACACCGCAACCTTCAGTCGGGCTAGATAATCAACCACACTTGCAACACGAGACTCCAGTCGGAGCATGTTCATAGCAACTTCATCTTTCACTGGGGGGTTAATGGGATCCAAATCTCTCTCCACTCGACTGGTCTCCTCCTCGAAGTTCTGGCAGAATTCTGTAAACACAAGTCAAAGGTAAGACAGCGACCGTGCATGAGCTTAGTGACGACAAGCCAGTCAGGTGAAAATTTGTTACCCTCAAGCATGACGAACAGCTTCTCGGCGAGTCCCACAGGGTAAGCCTCTAGATCATTCTTCTTCCCCACCAGTTCACTGGCCTTGTCACCCAGAGCTATCTTGTCATTTTTCAGGTGGCTGACTTCTTGGTTAGCCGCATCAAGAGCAGTTTTCAGTCTGGAGTTCTCCTTTTCAAGAGTTCCGACTGAAGTCAGTTTTTCTTCAGCAAGCTTGGTCTTGTTCAAAGCTTCCTTTTGTGCTTCTGCGAGGTCATGGTCCTTCTTCTTCAGAGCTTCTTCCAGTTTGTCTGTGGAACGACAAGTGAGATCAACACCAAGAAAGGACAGAAAGAAAGGACAGTCAAAAGCTCACCAGCCATACCTTTCGCCTCGTCTCTTGCCTTCTGCAAGTTCTCCTGAGCAAGCTTCAGGTCAAGGTTGAGCTGGATCTGTTGGTTCTCCAACTCGGTGAAGCGAGCCACAAGTTCACAGGATTTCTGCGAAAAACCAGTCGACAAACGTCAAAGATAGGTTGCTTCCGAGTAACCAAGAGAAAATAGTGGCGTTTCTAAGACTACAACCGAATCAAAACATTCGACTGCAGTCTCGGGGACTACACCCAGTGGGTGCACTCAGCGTGCCCCCACTGGTTCGACCAAAAAAAATCGACTGCCCGCAGTCGACCATGTACAGTTCCACTCGACATGGCCAGACCAGACTGAGTGAAGCAGTTCAACTAAAGCAACACAATATAAAGACTACAGTCGACTGCCAGCAGTCCACCGTAGTCTCAGGGACTACACCCAGTGGGTGCACTTAGCGTGCCCCCACTCGACCGAAAAGATTGATCGACACACCCAGTGGGTGTACAGGTCTAAGGATCTTCGAAAAAGAGATTCTTCAGATATCATATCCTAACAAAACAAGCGGCGATCGACTGACCTGGACATTACTCTGGAGAGCTGAACTCGCGTCATAAGCTGCCTGGTTGGCTTCCCGAACCACCTTCACTTGCTCCATCATGATCCCCGCCTGGCATATAGCTTCTTTAGCAGCACCCACTTGGTCCTCAGGGACGTGGTGTGTGGCAAAAAGCGAAGGCGGATCTGCAGTCGACGTTGAAGGCCGGACACTCGTCAAAGGCTCAGCAAAGGTCACAGAAGCCCGAGTGGTATCGCCACCCTCACGAACTACGGCCTCAGATGCCGGAGTAGTTTGTGGAGTCTTGCCAGCCGGCGTCCTCCTGTTCCTTCTCGCCCTCAGCGGCACTTCGTCGTCGTCGTCAGGGAGGTCAATGACATGAGGAGGAGCTACAAGAGAAATCCAATCGACCGGAGTTATGAGAAATCGTCAGTCGATTAAAAGCAGAGCGTCAGCAATCGTACCAGGGTTGGAAGTAACAGCATCTTCCATCTCTTGATCGTCGTCCTTGGCGGAGATCTCAGAGGTAGCAGTGCAAGTTTTGAAAGTCAGTCAGCTTGTCAGTGAGTCGACCAAGAACCCGTCACGTTCAATAAAGGAAAACAAGTGCAACTTTTACCCAGAAATGGTGGGGACAGTCATCTTCATTTTAGGCAAGGCCTTGGGTGGCTTGGATGGCGTCGCGCGTGGGTGCTTGGGAGCTTTTTCTGTCGGCGCTAGGGAAGAGGTTCGAGGTCGCTTCGACGACTGCCCAACGGGGGCAGTCGCCTTACCGCGTTCCCGTGCAGGGTCGTGTGTAAGCTTGGATCGCCTTTCCGAGCGGGGAGGTTCGACTTCTTCCTCCTCTTCTTCGCTTGATTCGTCGTCGTCATCCCCCTCTCCCTCGCTGTCAGATTCCCACTCTTCCTTCTCATCTCCACTTCCGCCTCCACTCGCGTCTCCTTCCTCGGTCTGCTCCTGTGCACCATTGGGCGTCGAGTACATCTCAGTAATGGCCTAGAGGACAGCAAACAAGACAAATGTCAATCGACTGATCCAAAGAAGAACAATTAAAGAAAGCAAGAACTCAATCGGAAGCACAAGGTCAGACCTTGTCCACTTCGTATGTGTGGTCGAGTGGAGGAATCCTCCTGGCTCCTCGGGGGTTGTCCTTGTTCCCTGTGATACTCGACAGCCATCCTTCCAGCATCTCGTCAGTGACCTCCTCTGGATGAATCCGAGTGGTGTCTTCAAGACCTGAGTACAGCCACATCGGATGGTCACGAGCCTGAAGCGGTTGGATGCGCCTCCGAAGGAAGACTTCCAACAAGTCCATGCCAGTCACACCCTCGCGGACAAGCTGAACCACTCGACCGACTAGCACCTTGACTTGCGCCTTTTCCTCCAGCGTCACTTTCAGAGAGGCAGGTTTCTGTGCTCGGTTCAGAGAGAAAGGGGGAAGCCCAGTCGACTGTCCTGGAGTCGCCTGATCTTTACAGTAAAACCAGGTCGACTGCCACCCACGGACTGACTTGGGAAAGGTGATAGACGGAAAAGAACTCTTTCCTCTCATCTGGATCACCAGGCCCCCGCACAGCTGGATCACCTGCGTCTGTTCGTCACTCAACTTGGCCTTCTTGACCGACTGAGAACGGCAAGTGAAGATGTGCTTGAAGAGTCCCCAATGGGGGCGGCAACCCAAGAAGTTTTCACACAAGGAAATGAAAGCAGCAAGATACATAATAGAATTGGGAGTAAAGTGATGGAGCTGTGCTCCGAATAAGTTCAAGAAGCTCCGGAAAAAAGGATGAGGAGGCAGAGAGAATCCGCGATCGATATGGGTGGCGAGGAGGACGCACTCACCATCAAGAGGCTGGGGTTCGATTTCTTTCCCCGGAAGACGCGCAGATTCGTGGGGAATGAATCCCCCCTCGACCAGATCATCAAGATCATCCTGCCGAATCGCCGACGGCATCCAGTCGCCCTGGATCCAATTCTTGGGCAGAGCAGTCCTCGAGGAAGATCCGCCCCGAGCGGACTTCTTCCCCTTCCCCTGCGCTGCCGCCTTCTTCGTGCGCTCCAGAGCCGACGTATTTTCCTTCCCCATCGTCGCCGGTGAAGCTCGAACAGACCTACTGCACGGAGGTGGGAGCGAAAGTGGCGGAGGATCTCGTGAAGAGAGGGGGAAAAGTGAAGGCGCACTGTTCGGGGGTTCCGAGGCAGCGGCTTATAAGAGGTCGCTTCCGAGTGACTGACTAGTAGGCCCGGGCAATCCCGTCAAATCCCGCAACAGGCGCGCGCGCTGTACGTGGCGAAAAAGGTGGCACGGGGATCGAGGAGGTTCCGACCTGTTCCATCCGATTACTGCGGCCGCTCCCGTCCCGCACACTTCCCGAAATTCAAATCCCGCAAAATCCGCAGGCTACAGAACTACCTGTCAAATAGAAGATCCTTCTCGCACCATCACTCGGAACTTCACAAGTGCAGAAATTCACTCGACAAGAGGCCAAGAATGGATCAAGGCGACTGGGAGAAGTTGACGACGTCATCCGTGACGATTGATCCGAAACAAGGCATTCATATGACACGAAGAATCGGGCGGAAAGATCCATATGACACGAAGAGTCAGGGCCGTTCACCACGCTGCCCTCGTCAGCAGCCACGATCACGTCGTCGTTGTCTGAAGCGAAGGCCCTGACAAGAGCATCCACATTGTCTTCCACCCAGTGCGCCAGGTCGTCTCGGACGGCCTGGGGGACTGGGGCGATGGCGGCGTCGAAATCGAAGTGGGGATCCATGTTCCTGAGATGGCTGAAGACGCGAGAAAAGGCGCGCCCGAGCAGGGCGCGGCTCCTCTCCTCCACCAACCTGTCGGCCCTGACCGACCGCGCCTCCAGCTGCGTCACTAATGAAGCTATGTACCTAGGGTAGGGGCACAGACCTGTCCTAAGTACCCTACCTAAGGACATCTCAAGAAGAAGTCACCTTTCAATCGACTTGAAGGTATCCCACTCGACGGATTCAAGACACTCGACCACGAAGCTACCACTCGACCACGAGATCAACCACTCGACTGCCAGGAGATCTAAAGTCACTCCACACGCAAACGGTCGGTCATTAAGTAGCTTTTATGGTCATCATGGCATTTTATTAGGGGCGTTACCAGTAACTCCCAGTCTTAATGTACTTTAAACCCTACATTACTGAGGGCTGGAGGGGCCTGGCGAACTCTATATAAGCCAGCCCCCTCCTCAGTATCAAGGGTTCGCACCCCTGTGATTCACACACCGATAATCCAATCGACCGCCTCCGGGCACCGAGACGTAGGGCTGTTACTTCCTCTGCGAAGGGCCTGAACTCGTAAACCCCATGTGCTTACAACTCTTCCATAGCTAAGATCTAGCCTCTCCATTCATACCCCCCTACATCACTGTCAGAGTTAGAACCACGACAGTCACCACATCGGTGAAGAACTGAAGGTTGCCGGCGTAGTTGACTGTGTGTGGCTCGCCAACAGCCGCCTCGCAGATGTTGCCCAAGGCTGTGTTGGCTGTCTCTCGGAGCGTGGTGAGCATGGGGCCGTGCTCATGCTCCAGGATCTGCCGCTGACGTATCTCGTCCGCTTTCTGGCGCGCGACGGCCTCAGCCTCCTCCACCCGATGGCGAAGAAGGAGCACCTCAGCCTGGGAGGTGGTTGACTCCCCTTGCGCTACCTCAAGGGCGGCCCGAAAAGCATTGGCCCACCGTGTCGCTTCCTCCAGCTTGGCCCTCAAGGCAGCAGTCCTACCTTCAGCCTTGGCCCGGATCAACCCCAGCCTCTCCTCGAACTCGCGCTCGAGGTTCAAGCGCGCCATCGCCACCCGACATCCGACCTCCTCCAGGACACGGGCCTCCCGTGCAGCGACATCATCCTCTGCCTGCATCACCAAGCGCTCCCTCATCTCCAGACGCTCGCACTCGCGTGCATGTTCGGCGGCTTCCAGCGTCAGCGCCTCCTCACGCTTCTGGAGCTATGCTGGGTCGCCAGAGGCCACCTTCATCGACGCGAGGGCTGCCTCGCGCAGCTCCACATGCTCCTCTAGTGAGTGGCACCGGGCCAGGAGCTCCCGAGCTCGCTCCTCCACTGCCTCTCGCCGCCGGTCAACTTCCCGGGCCTCCTCAGCGGCCCGAGATCGGGCCTCCCGAGAGGCCACCAGCGACGCCTTGGCTTCTTCGTCGTCAAGATCGCGTTGATGGCGCGCAAGGGCGATGGCACGCAAGGGTGATGGCGCCCTCCAGCTCGCGCCTCTCTGCAGCCAGGCGCAGGCCCTCGGCCTCAAGGCGCGCGTCTTCATCAGCAAGCTCCTCACCAAGCAGGTTCACCGCGTCAGCCGCCCTTCGAAGGAATCCTTGGCGAAGAGCGCGACGCTCCCAGGCGCGCTCGAGCACGTCTTCCACACCATCATCTGCCCCAAGCAAGCGCCGGGGGCCACGAATCAGCACTCCCCCTCCGGGCAGGGGGCTGGGGGCTGGCGCCCTCGCGATGGCTGGGCACGCCACGCCAGAAGCCCGGCCTGGAGCCAGCCCGTCCCCAGATGAAGAGCGCAGGGAGCGCCTCAGCCAATCGCAGTCCACGACCAGGCGAGAAGCCCACGGCAGGCTGGCTATGCCGTGAGAAGGCCCGCGAAGGAGGATCGCGAGGTGCGCAGGCCTCGATGCGTCTCGGGACGGTTCGCCTCTCCGATCGCCCTCACCACAAGGGCTCTACTGCTCGTAGCGCCTGAGGACGGTAGAGGGGGCGAAGCCAAGGGGGACGGCACCTCAGCCATCTCCGCGAGCTCGGCTGGAAGGGGCCTGCGGAGCGAGGATCAGTAAAAGAAACAGAAGGATCGGGAGCTGGAAAAGGAGAAGGCTTACTCATCAGTGGCGAAGTACTTCCTACGCTTCAGTAGGCGACAAGGGTAATCGTCGCCCAGGGCCTCCCTTCTCTTCCGGAGGGCCTCAAAGTCCACGCGGAAATGGCCCAAGAGTTGAGCGCAGGGATCAACCTGCGACGAGGACGGAGCGTCAAGGCGATCCGCGTCAGGGGCGCCTACCTGATGCGCACTGCCAGTCGCCTCGCCGAGAGAAGCGGCTGGAGCCTCAGGGGCCTCAGCCGCAGGTGCTGAGCGCAGCTGCTTGCCGCCCCCAGCCTCAGCGGCATGGGCCCCAAGAGCTTCTCCCTCATGAGCATCGCCCGGCGCTGTCACCCCGCCGGGAGCCCCCTCGGCCTCTGGCACCTCATGCCTCCCTGCTCCGCCACTTGAGGAAGAGTCGCCTTGGCCGACTGGAAGGGCAGTCACCATCACTGGGTTCTCGCGAGGCCCCTGGAGGCCGGCGGGGCACGGCCCCCACGCATCAAAGATAGGCATCTGATTCACAAAATCGCCCCTGTTCTAGCAGAGGTACAGCAAGGCCCCTCCCTGCTGGATGCTGCCAGGGTTGGGTTCCCCAGTCAGGATCAAGAGCACTATCCTCAGCACTTCAGGCGTCAGGTCCTCTTCCTAGAGCCTCATACGATCACCACGCCCGCTGAAGGCCCACATCCGGCGGGAGTGGCGTTGGAGAGGAGCAATTCGGCGTAGCAGGAACTCCTTCACCACCTTGGGCGCTGTCACGCCAAACGACCTCAAGAACACGAAGCGGTGCCAAATGAAGACGAGCCATGGGCTCTCGAGCGTCTCCTGGCCCCAGCCTGAATTGGGGACAGCAGGCGAAGTTGGCTCCGATAGCAGGGGGCTGGGCACCCCTACATCCACATACAGCCACCGCTCGCGGAACCCAGCTGCAGGCGGAGGGAGCCTGAAGTCGATCCCTGAGGCCGTTGTCTCAGATGCAGCAACGAAGCTCACGCACGTCGAGCATTGGGTAGGGTCGATAAGGCGTAGAGAGAAGAAGTGGCGCAGCAAGGCAACCGAAGGAAGGATGCCCATCATTGCCTCGCAAACAAAGGCGAAGACCGAAAGAAGGGTGATGGATTCAGGACCCAGATGCATCATGTGGATCTGATAGTGGGAAAGCACGGCATTGAAGAAATTAGAAAAGGGGGAACCAGACCCGCCCACAGGGCGTCGGCAAAATACTGGACCTCGGTGACTATCCTGTCGATGGAGAAGTGAGACGCGGGCCAGGCCGTCGTCCTCCCACATTCGTTGAAGATAGTAGCCAGAGCCGAGCTGACCTTGCCCGGGCCTTCTCGATTGATTATGATCGACCGGTCGACGGCGGGGGCCGCCAACACCGGCGAGCGAGGCGGAGGCATGGGTTTCTTCCCTCTTCCCTTCTTCGTCGGAGCCATGGCGATGGGAAGGGGGGGAAGGTTCGAGATTGGGTTGAAAACAGAAGCTGGAGTTCGAGAGGAGGAAGGACAGAGGGCGTTCGAGCAGCAGAAAGGGGAGCGGCTGTGTACGACTACGATTCCGCCTAGCATGGTGCAAAATAAGGGGGCGTAGGGGAACAGTGTCGCCCACGTCCAATCAACCGCCACGCGGCGCCCAAGGCCGCAGGCTGTGAGGGCCTGCGGCGCTTCGCCCTTGCCCTTTCGCCTCTCTGCACGGCCAAGTCCGGGCGCGCGTTGGGCCCGGGGGCTACTGTCGGCGTTCTGGGAACGGGGGTCCCCAGACTTGCCTGCCTGCGGCCCGTGGCGTGGCTCAAGGGGGGCCCAGCACGGCCCATCTTCATCAACACAGACCCAAGACCCCCGCGAGGGGTCGAGCCTCGCGGGGTGGACGACACGGAGCTTCCTCAGGCACGGCCTCCTCAGGCTGGCTCGCGAGGAGGCGGAGAGATCAAGGCGGGGTACCTCACGAGGTGCCCGTGACGCAAGCCATGACGACAAAGGGCGCCAGGCGGGCGCCAGCCCGCGCAGTGTCCTCCTTTCCTCTTTGGTGCAAAGGGAGCAAGCGCAGGCGAGAGCATCAAGCAAAGGCACCCGTTTCGGTGCAACGAGACCAAGACCAGCCCAACGACAGGGAGGAGGTCATTGTGGAGCCCAAGCCAGCGTCACCACCAGAGCCTTTGGCAAGCGAGGACCAACTTTAGTCAGGATAAGTGTACCAGATGTTCCCCTTCAAAATGGCCAATTGTTGGCGCTCTTCCCGCTCAATATTTGGGAAGAGGCCCAGGGCCTTTGCCTATCAATAGGACTAGCCACCCCCAGGGTAGAGCAGATCGGAATCGAAGAGAGAGAGAGAGAGAGAGAGAGAGAGAGAGAGAGAGAGAGGTGACTGAACTCCTCCTAGCAGTTCATCGCCCCAGCCAAGAACAGACCCTCGCGAGGCTGTTCTTCCTTGTATTGCTCATCATCATCAGCCCAAGAGGCAATCCACCACACCACAAACTGGAGTAGGGTATTACACCACAACGGTGGCCCGAACCAGTATAAACCCAGTGTCTCTTGTGTTGTTCTTTCCATAGCTTAGATCTTAGCGAGGCGGTGGGGTGCAGGTAGGTAGAAGGCGAAATCTTCGCGCGCACCCTAGTGTTCGAACCTCAAGGGTCTGGCAGAACCCGAAATCTGACAATGACCCACATGTTTATAAAGAAGGGGTAGATGGTATTATTAGACGTTGTGTACCTGAGCATGAACAGGGACAAATCCTACGGAAATGTCTCTCAGAACCTTATGGAGGGCATCATGCTAGAGATAGAACTCCTCGCAAGGTATTGCAATCTGGATTTTATTGGCCTACTCTCTTCAAGGATGCTCGTAAGTATGTATCATCTTGTGATGAATGCCAAAGAATAGGTAATATTGGTAAGCGTCAAGAAATTCCTATGAACTATTCTCTTGCTGTTGAACCATTTGATGTTTGGGGATTTGATTACATGGGAGCTTTTCCTTCCTCTAATGGGTATACACATATTTTGGTTGATGTTGATTATGTTACTAAATGGGTATAAGCTATTCCAACTAGTAGTGCTGATCACAACACCTCTATTAAAATGTTTAAGGAAGTTATTTTCCCAAGGTTTGGAGTCCCTAGATATTTAATGATTGATGGTGGTTCCACTTTATTCATGGTGCTTTCCGTAAGATGCTTGCTAAGTATGATGTTAACCATAGAATTGCATCACCCTATCATCCTTAGTCTAGTGGTCAAGTTGAACTTAGCAATAGAGAAATAAAATTAATTTTGCAAAAGACTGTCAATAGGTCTAGGAAGAATTGGTCTAAGAAATGAGATGATGCACTTTGGGCTTATAGAACTGCATATAAAAATCCTATGGGTATGTCTCCTTATAAAATGGTTTTTGAAAAAGCTTGTCATTTACCTCTTGAGTTAGAACATAAAGCATATTTGGCAGTTAAAGATTTCAACTATGACTTAAAAGTTGCTAGTGAAAAGAGGTTATTTGATATAAGCTCATTAGATGAATGGAGAACCCAACCTTATGAAAATGCAAAGTTATTAAAAGAAAAAGTTAAAAGATGGCATGACAAAAGAATTCAAAAACGTGAGTTTAAAGTCGGAGAATAAGTTCTTCTGTACAACTCTCATTTTAGATTCTTTGCAGGGAAGCTCCTCTCGAAATGGGAAGGCCCATATGTCATTGAGGAGGTTTACCGGTCAGGTGCCATCAAAATAAATAATTTTGAAGGCACTAACCCGAAGGTTGTCAGCGGGCAACGAATAAAGCGCTATATCTCAGGTACGCCTATTAATGTCGAAAGCAATATTATCCAAACTTTGACATCGGAAGAACATATAAAAGAGTCCTTCCGGAACACTCCAGAATCGTCAAAATAAGGAGGTATGTGATTCAGTAAGTAAACGGACTCCGAAAAATCTGCAAAAATATTTTTTATCAGTTTTGGAATATTTCAAAAAAAATTGAAATAAAGAAACTCCTAGGAAGTGTCCTTAGTGAGCACAATACAAGCCTGGCGCGCCCAGGTGGGTTGTATCCACCTGGGACACCTCCCGTACTTTGTTTTTCTTCTATATGCTTGTCTTGAAAAATAAAAATTCTATATATACTTCCTGAACCTGTTAACCACCGTATCGCGGAGAAAATCCTCTGTTCTCTTTTCTTGCTATTTCTGGTCAAATTTATCAAGCTAAGCATCATGTCTTCCTGCTCCTCCAACCACATGGAAGAAGGTGCTTGGCTGATGAAGATCGAAACGAAGCTGAAGGAAGCAAAGGGCAAATTACCTTCTTCATCATCACCACCATCTTCTTCACCACCAAAGGAGAATTGATTATCGGGTATGGGCACTCCCCTTGGCTTCTGCCAAGCTTGGGGGAGGTGCCCCGGTATCGTATCATCCCACTATCTTTTTGCTTTTACTCTTAGTTTGATCTTTTGCATTAGATGAAATAAAGTTTAGTTCGATCCTTTCTTATTTGAGAGATTGTTTAGTGATCTATCATTGTTATCATGTGCAAGTTTTATAATAAAGTTAGTTTGAGTTTTTGCTTTCGTTACTATCATGTTGCAAATAAAGAAAAAAGAGAAATAAGAAAGAAAGAAAAAGAGAAAGGAAATAAATAAAAGAAAGGAAATGAATTAATTTGATCATATACTAATCCTATGGTAGGTGATAGCACCACATAAGGAAAAGTATAAGTAAGAAAATTTTATTAGAGATTGACAAACATAGCATTATTCAATGATGCAACTCATGAAATAATTAATAAGGGAAGGGAAGATTCACATATAAATACACTATCCTAGAAATCTTTTGTGATTGTGAGCCCTCATCAAAATATTATATGCCAAAATTGTTGACATTGGACAAGGAAGACAACTTAATGGTTTATGTTTGTTTATATTTACATAGAAGTCATATTGTCATAGATCCTTCAACATGTGGTGCTTGCCCCCTATCTTTGCTAGCCAAAAATTCCGTACTAAGTAGAGATACTACTTGTGCATCCAAAAACCCTTAAACCCAAATCTTTTTCAAGTGTCCACCATACCTACCTATGGATTGAACAATATCCTTCAAGTAAGTTGTCATTGGTGCAAAAAGGCAATAAAAATTGCTTCCAAATATGTAAGATCGTTTAGTGTAAGAGAAAAATGAGCGTTGTACAAACTTGGATGACAAAGAATAAAAGCGACAGACTACATAATAAAGGTTGTCATCTTAAGGAGAAATACAATGTGACGTTTTCTTGCACTAAGGGATTGAGCATGCAAACAAATAAGCGCATGGCAACCTCTGCTTCCCTCTGCGAAGGGCCTATCTTTTACTTGTATGTATTAACTTCTATGCAAAGAGTCAAAGTTTTCCCTCTATTCCTTTTTATTTTCCCTTTCGTCAAGCATCATGAGGTGAGGAACATATGTCCAGTTGAATATAGATACCATGAGTTATTATTGTTGACATCACCCTTGAGGTGAATATATTGGGAGGCAAAACTATAAGCCCCTATCTTTCTATGTATCCGGTTGAAACGTTTTGCTCATGGGTACGAGGTGAGTGTTAGCAATCATATAATACCATATGATGGTTGAGTATGTGGACTTGCTTTAAAGGCTCCACACGTGACTCTTCATGAAAAGATGATGAATTGTAGTTGCAAAGTTGACTGAGAACATAGTTTGTTGGTTTCTAATAGAGTTTTTGCTTTATACTTCGATTGTGTGATCGACTATTACTTATTCATAGGAAGTATATGATGCAAGTTCTATGATAAAACTCCTATGTTAAATTTGTTGATGTTATAATAATCAACATGATGCTTCTATGTCCGTATTTTGTTTTTATCGACACCTCTCTCTCAAAGCATGTGGACATGTTTTTCGATTTCGGTTTTCGCTTGAGGACAAGCGAGGTCTAAGCTTGGGGGAGTTGATACGTCCATTTTGCATCATGTTTTCTTACATTTATTTATAATGTTTTATCCATAAAAATGCTTTTTGGAGTAATTCTAATGCCTTTTCTCTCATAATTTGCAAGGTACACACAAAGAGGGAGAATTCCGGCAGCTGGAAATCTGGACCTGAAAAAGCTACGTCAGGCCACCTATTCTGCACAACTCCAAATGGGCTGAAACTTCATGGAGATTTTTTTATGGAACATATAAGAAATATTGGAGCCAATAAGTACCAGAGGGGAGTCACCAGGTGGGCACAACCCACCTGGGCGCGCCAGGCACCCCTGGCGCGCCCTGGTGGGTTGTAGCCTCCTCGGCCCACCTCTGGTGCCCATCTTTTGGTATATAAGTGGTTTTGACCTAGAAAATATATGGAGGAGGCTTTCAGGACGAAGCGTCGCCGTCTCGAGGCAGAACTTGGGCAGGAGCACTTTTGCCCTCCGGCGGAGCGATTCCGCCGGGGGAACTTCCCTCTCGGAGGGGAAAATCATCGTCATCATCATCACCAGCAACTCCCCCATCTTGGGGAGGGCAATATCCATCAACATCTTCACTAGCACCATCTCATCTCGAACCCTAGTTCATCTCTTGTATTCAATCTTGTTACCGGAACTATAGATTGTTGCTAGGGGGTGACTAGTAGTGTTGATTACATCTTGTAGTTGATTACTATATGGTTTATTTGGTGGAAGATTATATGTTCAGATCCATTATGCATATTAATACCCCTCTGATCGTGAGCATTTTTATTATTTGTGAGTAGTTACTTTTGTTCTTGAGGTCACGGGAGAAATCATGTTGCAAGTAATCATGTGAATTTGATGTGTGTTCGATATTTTGATGTTATGTATGTTGTGATTCCCTTAGTGGTGTCATGTGAATGTGGACTACATGACACTTCACCATATTTGGGCCTAAGGGAATGCATTGTGGAGTAGTAAATAGATGGTGGGTTGTGATACGTCTCCAACGTATCTATAATTTTTTATTGTTCCATGCTATTATATATTCTGTTTCGGATGTTTAATGGGCTTATTTATATACTTTTATATTATTTTTGGGACTAACCTATTAACCGGAGGCCCAGCTCGAATTGCTGTTTTTTTGCCTATTTCAGTGTTTCGAAGGAAAGGAATATCAAACGGGGTCCAAACGGAATAAAACCTTCGGGGACGTGATTCTCGGAACAAACGTGATCCAGAGGACTTGGAGTGGACGTCAAGAAACGAACGAGGAGGCCACAAGGCAGGCCGTGCCCTCCACCCTCATGGGCCCCTCGTAGCTCCACCGACCTACTTCTTCCTCCTATATATACCTACCTACCCCAAACCATCAGACACGGAGCCAAAACCCAATTTCCACCGCTGCAACCTTCTGTACCCGTGAGATCCCATCTTGGGGCCTTTTCCGGCGCTCCGCCGGAGGGGGCATTGAGCATGGAGGGCTTTTACATCAACACCATAGCCTCTCCGATGATGTGTGAGTAGTTTACCTCAGACCTTCGGGTCCATAGTTATTAGCTAGATGGCTTCTTCTCTCTCTTTGGATCTCAATACAAAGTTCTCCTTGATTCTCTTGGAGATCTATTTGATGTAACTCTTCTTTTGCGGTGTGTTTGTCGAGATCCTATGAATTGTGGGTTTATGATCAAGATTATCTATGAACAATATTTGAATCTCCTCCGAATTCTTTTATGTATGATTGGTTATCTTTGCAAGTCTCTTCGAATTATCAGTTTGGTTTGGCCTACTAGATTGATCTTTCTTGCAATGGGAGAAGTGCTTAGCTTTGGGTTCAATATTGCGGTGCTCGATCCCAGTGACAGTAGGGAAAACGACACGTATTGTATTGTTGCCATCGAGGATAAAAAGATGGGTTTTATATCATATTGCATGAGTTTATCCCTCTACATCATGTCATCTTGCTTAAAGCGTTACTCTATTCTTATGAACTTAATACTCTGGATGCATGTTGGATAGCGGTCGATGTGTGGAGTAATATTAGTAGATGCAGGCAGGAGTCGGTCTACTTGTCACGGACGTGATGCCTATATACATGATCATACCTGGATATTCTCATAACTATGCTCAATTCTATCAATTGCTCGACAGTAATTTGTTTAGCCACCATAATACTTATGCTATCTTGAGAGAAGCCACTAGTGAAACCTATGGCCCCCGGGCCTATTTTCCATCATATTAATCTCCCATCAACAAGCTATTTCTGGCGCCTTTTATTTTGCTTTCTTTACTTTTAGTCTTTATCATAAAAATACCAAAAATATTATCTTATCATCTCTATCAGATCTCACTCTCGTAAGTGACCGTGAAGGGATTGAAAACCCCTTTATCGCGTTGGTTGCGAGGTTCTTATTTGTTTGTGTAGGTGCGTGGGACTCGAGCGTGGTCTCCTACTGGATTGATACCTTGGTTCTCAAAAAGTGAGGGAAATACTTACACTACTTTACTGCATCACCCTTTCCTCTTCGAGGGAAAACCAACACAGTGCTCAAGAGGTAGCAGGTTGCGAGAGTGACAGAAACTTAAACCCTAGTTTATGCACTACTCCGTAAGGGACCGATTGGATCCTAGAGTTTAATACTATGGTTAGAATTTATTCTTAATACTATTCTCGTAGTTGTGGATGCTTGCGTGAGGGTTAATCATAAGTAGGAGGTTTGTTCAAGTAAGAACATCACCTAAGCACCGGTCCACCCACACATCAAATTATCAAAGTAGCGAGCATAAATCAAACCAACATGATGAAAGTGACTAGAGGAAATTCCCGTGTACCCTCAAGAACGCTTTGCTTATTATGAGAGACCGTTTTGGCCTGTCCTTTGCCTCAAAAGGATTGGTCTACCTTGCTGCATACTTGTTACTATTATCATTACTTGCTCGTTACAAATTATCTTGCTATCAAACTACTCGCTACTTACAATTTCAGCACTTGCAGACATTACCTTACTGAAAACTACTTGTCATTTCCTTCTGCTCCTCATTGGGTTCGACACTCTTACTTATCGAAAAGAGCTAAAATTGACCCCCTATACTTGTGGGTCATCAATCTTCCTTTTCAAAGAAGCTTTAATTTCCTCCAAGGACACATTTATCAATCTGCAATTCCCTCTGTTTTGTCCAAGATTGACCAAGTATCAAGCTACATGCATACATATATTAAGGAAGAACATCACACAAAACAGAATCCGTAAGTCCAGAAATTTCAAAATGCAACTCTACTTGATGTTTTATTGCCAAAAAATTCCCTCGCCGCAAAAGTCTATATGGTTCTGAATGTTCAATCATTGCCAGCTTTAGCCCATCGACCAAAGTTTTACTCACCGAATTTATTTTCAAAGACAGATCCAACATTGTAGCACAAGTAGTTGGCCCCACCTTCACTCTTGTGTAGATTTGCAACCATGGAAGTGGACGCAATGGGTCCTTCTCACATTGAGACATCTCATCGTCCAAGTAGTATTGTGTCCTCATTGCAGTTTTAGAATATATGCCAATAAATTGATGGAAAAATTTGCACCATAATAAACCCAGAAATCTTATACCAACTAATGAGGGCACGACCTCGGACATGCCGATGATTTGGCTTGTTGTTTTGCAATGCAATAACCTCCAATATCTACCGATAGAAAATACTCCCAATTACGCGAGAAGTACGCGTCACCTGAAGCTGGGGTAACGACAACCAACAGGCAATCCCTCGATACACGAGAAACCTCCCGCGAAGTTGTAAGTGCATCTAGTGCCCCCTTAGTGGTTTTGGAGTATTGAAGACAAATGATTTAAGGGACTAATGTGTTTGTGAGTGTACACATGAGTTATAATCCCTGAAGATTTGATTTAACCAATGAAAGATGACAGCTAAAATGTATTTCTTCGGTGAAGAATTTGGTGCATCCTTTGAAGAAATTGAAGAGAAGAATTGGAAGCTTGAAGACTTTGTTTCCATAGTTTCTTTCTTCTTTATTTGAGTCATAGGAAACACCGTATTGTTTTTTTTAATAAAACGAATTACATCATTTGTGAGGATCATTAGAATTTCATTTAGAGGCTCCTCAAACCAGTCTGAAGTCAAAGAAAATCTAGCAAGTTCATGAGCTACTTTATTTGCCTCTCTATTATAATGTTAGAATCTAGTCATGACAAAATCACATGCATAGTGAAAGAAGTCCTCAAAAATTTCCGCCGCCGCATCCGCTGATTGTCCTCCGTCCTTCATGGTCTCTATCACCTTCAGATTGTCTGAGTTGATGATTATGCGATTACACCCTGCCCTTTGCGCCAGTGTTAGGCCAAATTTGAGTGTTAAAGCTTCAGCCATCAGAACATCCGCACAATAGTCAATCTTTCCATTTCCTCCTGCAATAAACCTACCTTTGGCATCTCTCAAGACTACCCCCACCGTACCCTTCAGCATATCATGATCAAAGGAGGCATCAACATTAAGTTTCACAAAACCCCTAGGAGGACAGTACCAGCCCCCCCCCCTTTCATGGACGCCTTTGGGGATGATGCATTTACAAAGTTGGATGTGAGGGATACAATCACCATTGATATCTGATTTGCATTCTGAGTTAATTCCTTGTGCACTAATTTTCATCTTTCCCACCATAGGTACCAATCTGAAATAGCTATCATTTCTCGTACATTTTGGAACCCCAAAATATTCAAATATTCGTCTTGAAGAAGTAGAAGGTATTCCAATATCGCCTCCCCGGCACGATCAATCTCACAAGCTTTATTAATAATCTCATCCATCCCTAGTTTCTTCCAAACCTCCTTTGCTTTACTACACAGGAAAAGCATGTGTTTTGTATCTTCTAAACCTTGAGAACAATTAGGGCAAGAGGGCGAGACCTTCATGTGTTTGTTAGCGAGTGTTACCCGACATGGCAGAGTGCCATGTAATGTACGCCATATGAATTTTTTTATTTTTTCCGGACAAGATAACTTCCATATTTGACACCATACAAGATTAGGTGTGATTCACCCCATCCCATTAGAAAAGTTGAGTTTACTACCATACTGATAATTCCACTCCAAAGAGTAAGCAGACCGAACCAAGAACATACCATTTTTCGTATAACTCCAGGCAATGAAATCTGTCATATCATGTTGCGAAAGTGGGATCGAAAGAATTCGTTGTGCGTCAATGGTCCACATAGTTTGTCTAATAAGGTCCTCATCCTAATTATTGGAGGCCGGGTCAATCAGGTCACCCACTTTTGATAATAGTTGTCCCCCCTTAGGGGTCACAATCTTCCTAGTGGCACAGTTTGGGATCCAGGCATCTTCCCAAATATTGATGTTCTGTCCATTCCCCACTCGCCAAATATAGTCACGTTTCAAAGTAGTTATGCCTGCCATGATGCTTTGCCAGGTGAAGGAAGCGCCATGCTTTGGTTTGGACTTCATCAAATCGCCATCAGGATAGTACTTGGCCCTCAGAATAGTAGCACACAAGGAATCAGGATTATCAATGAGACGCCATGCCTGTTTGGCGAGCAAAGCCAGGTTGAAACAGTGGATATCACGGAATCCCATTCCTCCTTGGTTTTTTGGTACACATATTTTCCATCACGCCATCCAGTGCATCCTCCTCTGGTTCTCCTCGGCTCCCCACCAGAAATGCGCAATCGCGTCAATGATTCCTTTACATATATTTTTAGGAATTTTAAAGACCAAAATTGCATAGGTAGGTATGACTTGGATCACAAACTTGAGCAAGATCTCCTTTCCCCTGGCAGACAGTAATTTTTCCTTCCAACCACTAATTTTCTTAACAATTCGTTCAATCAAAAATTTAAAGCATTCTGTTTTATCAACACCCACATTTGCTGGCAAGCCCAAGTATTTATCATCATTGCCTCCGTCATTATATTCAGCGTTGTACATATTTGTTCTCTGATCTCTACCGTTGTATTGGGACTAAAGAAAATACTTGGATTTTCCATGCTTACCAGCTATCCCGACGCCGCACAGTATAAATCTAATGCTGATTTCAGGGTCGCCGCATTATGTTGGTTGGCTTTCATCAAGATCAAAGAATCATCCGCAAAGAGAAGATTTGTGACTGGCGGGGCGTATCTACAGACTTTAACTCCTGATATGTTTCCATTGTCCTCAACATGTGTCAACAAGGCATTCAACCCCTCTGTGCACAACAGAAAGAGGTATGGTGATAACGGATCACCCTACCTCAACCCTCTAGTAGGCTTGAAACACCATACTGTTAAAGGGTTCTAGGTGATACATAGGTGTATTCCTAGAGTGATGCTCAAACACCCGGAGTGAAGAAGTCTCTTTAAGTGCAGTCTCGTTCTTCAGCGATAGAGACAAAGTTCTTCTGGTCGTTGACGAAATTGGTTTGGCTGAAGAGTTAGGGTTTCGTTAGTGTGATTCGCCTACCCAATGAGGAAAATGAGAGCTCCGGCGACTTTGTCATTCCGATCATTGATGCGCTAGTGCCAGCTGTCGAGTAGATCTTATCTTGACAACGGTCATGCCCGAAGGGCATTTATGTGTTATCATGTCGGGTTGCCTTGGCTATAAATAGCCGCCCCCCCCCCCCCCACAACCAGTACTTGGTTGGATGCTCCGAGAGAGAGATTGACAAGTGTCATTTAGAGCAACCCATCCTCTAACGACCTTGAGAGAATCCTAAGTGCGGAAAAACCCAAACACCCAGAGCCCAAAGTGATTGAGCATCACTGAAGAAATTGTCTTGTATGATCTGACGCTTGTTACCTTTGAAGACTATGATCTTCCAGATGGTTAGGCGTCATGTTCTCGGCACCCAAGAGGAAATTATGATATGCCGGTGAACAAGTCTGTGAAGGTTTTGGAAGTCTACCTTGAAGACATACCACAAGTGATTGGGCGGAGTCTAAGTGACTTTAGCTCAAGGGGAATACATGAAGACTTAGTGACTTTTGGGTTCAATCTCAAGCCTCCCTAACTAGACATACAGCTGCCACAACCAGAAGTGGTCAAAAAAAATCCAGTGTCTTCATCGAGCAATCGGCTTCTATTTCCTCAAACTTTCATTTACTCATTTGCATGTTGAAGAACCTGCTCTCTGTTTTATGAAGACTTTGACTAAAGACTTTCTCAATTTTGTCAACATCGGTTACATATGTTCTTCTTCAGTCACCGCGCTTCACACTAGCTTCTCTCTATGCTGAACTGACTGTATGTTTCTCATTCAATGTGCATGCTTCATTTCGTCATGATGGCTTTGTTGTCACTATGTTTCGCATGCATATGAATAGTTTATCTTCTGCGTAACATCTCATCATCATGTATTTCTTCACTAAGTAATTCTTCAGTGAAGAATTTGTTAAAATCTCCCAATCATCCCCATGTGGTCGATATAACGCACTTTCAATTGGTATCAGAGCAAGGTACTCCCTTGTTCTGTGTGATTTTGGTTTAACCACCTGGAGTTTTAGTTATGTTGAGCGCATGTATGATTAAGGTCTCCGATGTGTGTGTGTGTGCCCAGTCTTTGACGGCACAGACTACCCCTACTAGAATAATAACGATCTCTGGTATGTCATCAAGAATGGTGTACCCCTCTGTTACTCCGAGCATTAATGTTGTTGATGTGAAGAGATTCGCCAATTGGACTCCCAAGAAAGTAATATCATTTGTGGGCATCTGACCAAAGGACAGTAAGGCAGAGTAAGTGCTTAGCAGTCAGCAAAAATGATATGGAACCAGCTCTTCAAAGTTAACGAGGGAGGTTCAACTCAACGTGACACCTGAGTTGATGTTCTTCGCAATCTCTTCAACCGCTTTAGAAGACTCGACAACTAAAATGTTCAATGCACCTTTGATCACCTCACCAACATCTCCAATGAGCTTCAGATGCTCGATGCTACTGACATCATTGACCACAAAGTAGTGAAGTAAATGTTGAGGTCACTTGATTTTTCATTTGACACACTGTCAGTGATGATTCAAGAGTGTCCGGACTACAAGTTTCTGGATCCAGCTGATATTCTTGAGAGGCTCAATACTCATGAATATCAACAATATGAGAAGAGAGATCTCTATGGACCAAGCTGTGGAAGGTCTCATGCATTGAAGGCAAAAGCAATTTCCTCGTCTGAAGAATCTGACTGCAGTCTTGGTGATCCTGATGAAATTGGTCGTGAGCTAGAAATTCTAGTGAGGAAATTCCAGAAGTTCTCAAGAAGAGGTCAATTTGGAAGATCGTCAAGGGGTGACGTGAATCTTCCTCACAACACAAGCAAGGACTACTGAAAGGATCGATATGGTTGACTAGAGGGGGTGAATAGGCAACTACCATTTTTTAGCTTTTCTTATCAAATTAGGTATAGCAACAAATAGGTTGTCTAGATATGCAACTAGGTGAACAACCTATATGATGCTAACAACAAGCACAACACAAGTAAGCAAATAATACAACACAACAATAGCTTACAGAAAGTAAAGGTGAGAGATAACCACAAGTGGAGTCGATGGAGACGAGGATGTGTTACCAAAGTTCGTTCCCTTTAGGGGGAAGTACGTCTCTGTTGGAGCGGTGTAGAGGCACAATGCTCCCCGAGAAGCCACTAGGGCCACCATATTCTCCTCACGACCTTGCACAATGCAAGATGTCATGATTCCACTAGTGGTGCCTTTGAAGGCAGCAACCGAACCTTTACAAACAAGGTTGGTGATCTCTTCACAACTTAATTGGAGGCTTCCAACACCACCACAAAGCTTCACCACAATGGATTGTGGCTCCGAGGTGACCTCTTACATCTAGGGTGCTCAAACACCCAAGAGTAACAAGATCCCCAAGGGATTAGTGGGGGAATAAACTTTCTCTCGGTGGAAGTGTAGATCGGGGCCCTCTCAAACAAACCCTATCAACAAATTTTGTTGGCTAGGGAGAGAGATGGGCGAAAATGAGCTTACGAGCAACTATGGAGCTTGAGCACAAAGAGTTAAGTCAACTTGGGGAAGAAGACCTTCTTATATAGTGGGGGAACAAATCCAACCGTTTTCTGCCCACAAGTCATGCACAGGCGGTACTACTGCTCGGGGGAGCGATACTACCGCTGCACACGGTAGTTCCAGACAAAGCGTGCAACTGACACAGTCACGGACGCGCTAGTGCCACCGGAGCTGTAACGCCCCCGATGTAACTTGCCATATTTGTAATCCAACTCTTGCCATTTCCGGCTATGTGTTATGATATTCCCTCCGTGGTTGGGTTCTCTCCGTTTTGCATTTTGGTCATGTCATGCATTTCATATCATGTCATCATGTGCATCGCATTCGCATACGCATTCTTCTCATAAATCCGAGCATCTTTCCCGTTGTCCGTTTTGCAATCCGGCGCTCCTATGCCTCCCGGCGTCCTCTTTTACATTTCTTCGTGAGCGGGCATTAAACATTCTCGGAATGGACCGAGGCTTGACATGTGGCCTTGGTATAGCACCGGTAGACCGCCTGTCAAGTTTCGGGTCAATCGGAGTTCGTTTGGTACTCCAACGGTTAACCGGGTAACCGTGAAGGCCTCGTGTGTGTTGCAGCCCAACACCCCTTCAAAACAGCCCAATAACCCATCTAAGTCACTCCCATGTTCTCCGCCGTTCGATCACGATCGCGTGGGCGAAAACCGCACTCCATTTGGAGCTCCCTAGCTCTTTCTGTCTATAAAAACGTCTCCCCCGTCTAAATCTGAGAAAAACCACCTCCTAACCCTAAGCTCGCCTCGAAATCCGTGCACACATCCGCGCCGCCGCACTGTTCACGCCAGCGCCGCCGCCCCGGGCCAATCAGGCCGCGCCACGCGTCTTCCCCGTGCCCACTTCGCCGCCGGCCCGCGGGGCCCAGGGCAGGCCCGCCCGGGCCCGCGCGCGCCGCCCCGCGCCCCGGCCTGCTCCGCGCCGCCCGCCTCCTTCTCTGCGACGCCGCGCCGCCGCGCCCCGCTGCTCCCGCCGGCGCCGAGCCGCGCCGCCCCGGCCGCCGCCGTGCCGCGCAGACCCCGCCGCCTAGCGTCGCCGCCGCCGCGCGCTAGCGCCGCCCCGAGCCGCCCCGCCGCCTTGCGCCGCCGCCCCGGCACCGGATCCGCCCGGATCCGGCCGGATCCATCTCTTCCGCGCCTCCCCCGCGCTGCTCCGGCGAGAACTCCGGCGGTCCTCGAATCCCGCGCTAAACGTTGACTTCTTCCCCCTCTCTTAATATTTCTAAGTCCCCAAGTTTGCATATTATCATCGCATCTTTGACATGCCATAACTTTGCATCTGTAGCTCCGCTTCGCCAGTATAATATGTCATTTTGTTCGTTGCGAAGAGTACATCATTTTGTTCCATTGCATCATTTTCATTTGAAGCCATCTTGATGCCCGAATTTCTGTTAGAAGAGGGCTAGTTGATGTTAGTTGCTGAATCTTATCTGAACATGCACTTTTGTCTTTTTTTGCCATGATTGATGTGTACCTCCTATGAAGTTGAGTACTACATGAGTTTTGTAATATGCCATGTTACCTTTCCAGGGAATTTTACTATGTATTTTTGTGATGCTTGAGGTGTCTAGAAATTGCATGCAAAGTAGGGATGGTGATATTGCTGTTTTCAGAGACTTAGTGAATTCACTAAGTCCCTGACTTTTGTTATTATTATGCCATGTGTTCTTGTTGTTTCCAAGTGATCTATGCATAATTTGAGCATGATCAGTAAGGGAGTTTTGAACTTGAGTATTTGCTTAATCCATCCATGCCTTTTTTTGCAATTATGGGATGTCATAGCTTGAGTCAATCGAGCTCTACTTTTGCTTCAAAATGTTGCTGGCAGATTGTTTACATGTTATTCGATTTTGCCAAGCTTGGTGTAGTTGATCCTTGCATGATATGATGTTATTCTTGCCATGTATTGTTACTATGCCATGTCTTCTTGATGTATGTATGCTTAGTTTATCATGTGTTGCTCTGTAGCGAGTGCATCGAGCTCACAAACATGCCTAGACGTTAACAGTTCTCTGCCATGTCCAGTTTTCTGCTAAGTCTGAAACCTGTAACGAAACTTGCTTATTTGACATGGGCGTAATCATATTTTCTGATCCTTTTTGGCTTATGGTCAGTAAGGGATTTTTGTCAAGTGCTATGATTAGATTCATGCCATGCCTTACTTTGCTATGTTCTGAACCTGTAGTATGTTGTTTCGTTGCTCTGAACTTGTCATCCTGATGTTGTTTTCCTGACTTGCTGTTATTTCACTAAGTCTGTGAATCTGTTATAAGTTGCACTTTTGCCATGCTTGTTTGGACCTGTTATGATGTGAATTGGCCGTAGCTCAGTGTTCATCTTTTGTCGTGCATCTTGAGTAGATTACTGTCATATGCTTTGTTGCCATGTTTGGGTGCAGTAGCTTAATTATTTGTTGTTTGCTAAGTAGCATCATGCTGTTTATGGCAGATTCGTGTCATTCTTGTTTTGCTTGCCATTTGCAAACCGTGCATCCGTTTCCGGTGATCTTTATATCGATTTCAACCGAAATCACCTCATCTATCCAGTGGAATGCTTGGTTTGCCAAGATTATGCCCTGTTCATCCTTGTCCTCCCGGAGCATGGATACGCACTGCATATCACCTCTCGCATGTCATGCCATGTTTCGCATCATGTTGATTGCGCATTGCATCGTGTTTGATATTGGTTCCTTTGCTTGTTCTCTTGTCTTGGGTAGAGCCGGGAGACGAGTACTTGAACGAGGAACCTGTTGAGAACGTTTTCGAGGACCAAGCTTTCGACAACTCTGAGAACCTTGCAGGCAAGATGACCATACCCTCGAAATCACTTCTATCTTTGCTTGCTAGATTGCTCGCTCTTTTGCTATGCCTATGCTGCGATACCTACCACTTGCTTTATCATGCCTCCTATATTGCCATGTCAGCCCCTAACCATCCATGTCCTAGCAAACCGTTGTTTGGCTATGTTACTGCTTTGCTCAGCCCCTCTTATAGCGTTGTTAGTTGCAGGTGAAGGTGAAGTTTGTTCCTTGTTGGAACATGGACTTGTTGTTCCTTGTTGGAACCTGTTTACTTGTTGGGATATCACAATACCTCTTATTTAATTAATGCATCTATATACTGGGTAAAGGGTGGAAGGCTCGGCCTTATGCCTGGTGTTTTGTTCCACTCTTGCCACCCTAGTTTCCGTCATACCGGTGTTATGTTCCCGGAGTTTGCGTTCCTTACACGGTTGGGTGATTTATGGGACCCCCTTGACAGTTCGCTTTGAATAAGACTTTTCCAGCAAGGTCCAACATTGGTTTTACCATTTGCCACCTAGCCTTTTTCCCTTGGGTTCTGCAGACTCAAGGGTCATCTTTATTTTAACCCCCGGGCCAGTTCTCCTTCGATTGCTGGTCCAACTAGAGCCACTTGCGGTGCCGCCCTGAGGCAACTTGGGGTATCTTCGGTTGCCGTACGTAGTGTTCATCCGGATGTGCCCTGAGACCGAGATATGTGCAGCTCCTATCAGGATTTGTCGGCACAATCGGGCGGCTTTGCTGGACTTGTTTTATTGCTGTTGAAATGTCTTGTAGTCCGGGATTCCGAGATTGATCGGGTCTTCCCGGTAGAAGGAATATCCTTCGTTGACCGTGAGAGCCTATCATGGGCTAAGTTGGGACACCCCTGCAGGGTATTATCTTTCGAAAGCCGTGCCCGCGGTTTTGAGGCAGATGGGAATTTGTTGATGTCCGGTTGTAGAAAACCCGAAGTTGACCTTAACTAAAACACATCAACCGCGTGTGTAACCGTGATGGTCTCTTCTCGGCGGGGTCCGGGAAGTGAACACGGTTGTTGGAGTTTTGCCTGACGTAGGTTGTTTCAGGATCACTTCTTGATCATTTCTAGCTTCTCGACCGTGCTTTGCCTTCTCTTCTCGCTCTCTTTTGCGCTGTAGTCAACTTATGCTAGTCGCTTGCTGCAGCTCCACCTCATAAACCCCTTTCCCACCTTTAAGCTTAAATAGTCTTGATCTCGCGGGTGTGAGATTGCTGAGTCCCCATGACTCACAGATATTATCACCTCAGTTGCAGGTACCAGCGATGTCAGTGTTGATGACGCGACCGAGCTCACTTGGGAGTTCGATGAGGAACGTGGCCGTTACTATGTTTCTTTTCCAGATGATCAGTAGTGGAGCCCAGTTGGGTGATCCGGGGATCTGTTAGCATTTGGGGTAGTCTTCTTTCATTTTGGTACCGTAGTCGGACCTTGAGTGTAATCTGTTTGATGGATGTTATTTATGTACTTGTGTGAAGTGGCGATTGTAAGCCAACTATGTATCTTTCCCCTTTATTTATTACATGGATTTGTGTGAAGATTACCTCACTTGCGACATTGCTTTCAATGCGGTTATGCCTCTAAGTCGTGCCTCGACACGTGGGAGATATAGCCGCATGGAGGGCGTTACAAGTTGGTAATCAGAGCCTTTCCCGACTTTAGGAGCCCCCACTGTTTGATCGTCTTTAGTGGCCGAGTTGTGTCTAGAAAAAAAATGTTTTGAGTCATTTAGGAATTATATATCGGAGAGTTTAGGAATTCTTTTTACTCCCCAGTCCCTTCGACCTTCTGGTAAGGCATCCTGACGTAGAGTTTGACTCTTCTCTTCTCAAATTTCACTAAAAAAAAATTTAGGATCACGCGGGTATAGTACAATCGTTCCGATGGTTTTATGATGACAACATTGTCTTGGTTGCCTCCTGACATTTAGGGGTTGTGGCAGTGTCCCGGGGAGTTGAGCTTCGAGGTGTTGTCGTCATAATCTTATCGTTGCGGTTTTGGAATACCTGAGTTTAGTACGACCGACATCGAAAATCTCTTTTGTACAGTTGTTGGTGAGATAACCTGATAGCCCAGTACTGTGGCGAGTGCAGGAGTATTGCCATGACTTGTATAACGGATGTGTTTTCGAAGGTTGAGGTAGACGATTCCCGAAGGTTTCTTGGTTATGTGTTGAAGGATGGATACAGCTGGTTGTAGGATTTGCTAGTTTGGGTGAGATATTATGCTTCCCCTGTATCCCCAACACCTGATTGCATAACCGGAAAGTTTCGGGAGTTTATAAGTGGGAATTCATGTAGCCTTAGTATTTCTTCCGCAGATATTTGGTTTGTGATTGGGTAATCCTTACCAAGTATTTGTTCACTTCCGTACCTTATTGATTTTATTCCTTACCATGTTCTAAGTGGCTTCTCAGCTTTGGAAGTGTGATGATTTACATTGGAATTCATTCGTTCATTCCCGTTCGAATGTTAATTGTGAAGACTATATGTTGCAATTTCGTTCCTTTGATTCAGCTTCAATATATCTCTGTCAAGTTGCTAATGGATGTCACCCTCTTCAGGATGGCTCCACCAACGCGTCAGAATCCGGAACGCAATGATGGAGATCAGGCTAACCCTCCGCCTCCACCTCCGCCTCCGGAAGCTTGGCAGGCCCTGATGACTGCTACAAATGCCAATGCTCAGATTCTGATTCAGCTCTTGCAAGATCGCAACCAGGGTCAAGCTAATCAAGAGAATCAAGGCCAAGGCAACAATCAGCCGCATTTCGCTTCACTGAACCAGTTCCTTGCTAATCAGCCAAAGACCTTCAGCTACTGTGTCGAGGCCACTGACGCTGATGATTGGCTCGTGGACATCAGCAAACATTTCGAGTGCAGCAATGTGAGACCTGAGGACTTTGTCAAGTTTGCCTCTTTTCAACTCAAAGATCAAGCTGCTGAGTGGTTCCAGCAATACAAAGATTCCAGAGGAGGTCGTGTGATCACTTGGGATGATTTCCGCCGTGATTTCAAAGCGCACCACATTCCAGAAAGTGTTGTTGAGCTTAAGCGTGAGGAATTCCGCAATCTCAAGCAAGGCAACATGACTGTCTATCAATACAACACTCAGTTCCAGAAGCTTTCTCGTTTTGCAAGGCAAGACATTCCTGATGAGAAGAGTATGATCTACCAGTTCAGGCGTGGTCTCAGAGAAGATCTGCAGCTTGCTCTCGTGCTTTTCGAGCCATTAAAGTATGATGAATTCTACAACATGGCACTGAAACAAGAAGCTGCTCAGCTCAAGTGTGAGGCATCTAAGAAGAGAGTCAGAGACGCAGTTCAGTCTTCTTCTTCCTCACTTGTGGCAGCTAAGCAACAGAAGTTCTGGTTGCCTCCTCCTCCTCCGTTCCGTCAGCCTTATCAGCAGAAGAACTCAAGTGGTCGTGGATCTTCCCACCCACCCAACCCTGGTTATCAGAACAAGTCTCAGAACCAAGCTCCAAGGCCAAGTGCTCCTTACCATCGTCCGCTCTCAGAAGTGACTTGTAACAAATGTCAGCAGAAGGGTCACTATGCGAACAAGTGCTTCAACCAGAGGCGTCTTCCGCCTCCTCCTCCTGTGAAATCTTCCAGCAATGCAGTGGTCAAGCATAATCCTAAGCACGTCAAGGTGAACATGTTGAATGCAGCTCAAGCAGAGGAGTCTTCTGAAGTGATCATGGGTAATCTTCCTGTTAATGATATTCCTGCCAAAGTCTTATTTGATACTGGTGCATCACTTTCTTTCATTTCGAGACCTTTTGTTGCTAAGCATGAGTTTGTGACCGAAAAGATTCCTATTCCGTTGAAGATTGTGTCCCCGGGCAAGCAAATGACATCTAATGTTTGTGTCCCGGATGTTTCTATCAAGATGGGCGACTACAAATTCTTGTCTAAACCAGTTGTTCTTGGTGATTCTGATATTGATCTTATTCTCGGGATGGACTGGCTTTCTAAGCACAAGGCTCAGCTTGAGTGTGCTGCCAGGGAAATCAAATTGACTCACACTTCGAACGATGTGATCATCTATGCTTCTCGTGATGATACCATTCGGTTGTTTTCTCTTAATGAGATGGGTGAAATGGAGGCTATCTCTCAGATTCCAGTCGTTTGTGAGTACCAAGATGTTTTTCTAGAAGAGCTTCCGGGGATGCCTCCCCGCAGGCCAGTTGAATTCGTTATTGAGCTTGAGCCTGGAACAGAACCCGTTTGCAAGCGTCCTTACAAGCTTGGACCAGATGAGCTCAAGGAATTGAAGATTCAACTCGATAAACAAGAACGTCTGGGTCTGATCAGACCGAGTTCTTCTCCATGGGGTTGTGGTGTTCTTTTTGTCAAGAAGAAGGATGGCACGGACCGACTTTGCGTCGATTACCGTCCATTGAACAAGAAGACTATCAAGAACAAGTACCCACTTCCCAACATCAATGAGCTTTTCGAGCAACTCAAAGGTGCTAAGGTGTTCTCCAAGCTGGACCTTCGTATGGGTTATCATCAGATTCGCATTCGTGAAGAAGATATTCCCAAGACAGCATTCAGAACAAGCTTTGGTTCTTATGAATATACTGTCATGTCTTTCGGCCTCGTCAATGCTCCTCCGTATTTCACTCGATTGATGAATTTCATCTTCAACCCCTACATCAACGAATTTGTCTTGGTCTATCTCGATGATATTTTGGTCTTCTCCAAGAATAAGAAGGATCATGCCGAACATTTGCGATTGGTACTCGACAAGCTCAGAGAATATCAATTATATGCGAAGTTCTCCAAATGTGAATTTTGGCTGGATGAAGTTCTTTATCTTGGTCATATCATCTCTGCCAAGGGCATCGCTGTTAATCCAGAGAGGGTGTCTGCAGTTTTGAATTGGAATCCTCCTCAGAATGTCAAGCAGCTTCGCAGTTTTCTTGGACTTGCAAGCTACTGCAGAAGATTCGTTGAGAATTTCTCCAAGATTGCAAAGCCTCTTTCCAACCTCCTCCAGAAGCATGTGAAATATGTCTGGTCTCCTGAGTGTGACGTTGCTTTCAACACTCTCAAAGAGAAACTTGTCACTGCTCCAGTCTTGACTCCTCCTGATGAATCCAAGCCTTATGAAGTATTCTGTGATGCTTCTCTCCAGGGCCTCGGTGCTGTGTTAATGCAAGAGAAGAAGGTTGTTGCCTATACCTCTCGCCAGTTGAAGCCCAATGAAAGGAACTACCCCACTCACGATCTTGAGTTGGCGGCAGTTGTCCACGCACTAATAACATGGAGACATCTCCTGTTGGGAAGGAAAGTGGACATCTTCACAGATCACAAGAGTCTCAAGTATATCTTCACTCAGCCTCATCTCAACCTCAGGCAAACTCGATGGGTCGAAATGATTCAAGAGTATAATCCGAGTATTGAATACACTCCAGGCAAGGCTAATGTGGTTGCAGACGCTTTGAGCAGAAAGGCTTATTGCAACAGCTTAATCCTCAAGCCTTTTCAACCGGATCTTTGTGAAGCTTTCCGCAAGTTGAATCTCCAAGTTGTTCCTCAAGGTGTTCTTGCCAACCTCTTTGTCTCTCCTACTTTGGAAGATCAAATTCGTGAGGCTCAATTGTTGGATACCATGGTGAAGAAGGTGAAACGTGGTATTGAAAAGAGCATTCCCAAATACAAGTGCTATCGAATTGATGACAGAGATACTCTTTTCTTCGAGGACCGGATTGTGGTTCCAAAGGGTGATCTTCGTAAAGTCATTATGAATGAAGCGCACAATTCTCTCCTGTCTATTCATCCTGGAAGTACAAAGATGTACCATGACCTCAAGCAGTCGTATTGGTGGACTCGAATGAAGCGTGAGATCGCTCAATTCGTGAATGAGTGTGATGTCTGCAGAAGGGTGAAAGCAGAACACCAACGACCAGCTGGACTTCTCCAACCTCTTGCTATTCCTGAATGGAAGTTTGATCATATCGAAATGGACTTCGTGACGGGTTTTCCTAAGTCCAAGCGTGGAAATGATGCTACCTTCGTCGTCATCGACAAGCTCACCAAAGTGGCTCATTTTCTTCCTATCAAAGAGTCTATCACAGCAGCGCAGCTGGCAGAGCTCTACACCTACAGAATTGTCTCTTTGCACGGCATTCCACAATTGATATCTTCAGACCGTGGCAGCATCTTTACCTCCAAGTTTTGGGATTCTTTTCAGACGGCCATGGGCACCAATATTCGATTCAGCACAGCGTTCCACCCTCAGACTAGTGGACAAGTCGAGCGTGTCAATCAAATTCTTGAAGATATGCTCAGAGCCTGTGTTATCTCTTTCGGCATGAAGTGGGAGGATTGTCTTCCTTATGCTGAGTTCTCTTACAACAACAGTTTTCAAGCCAGCTCGGGCAAAGCCCCATTCGAGATCCACTATGGCAGAAAGTGCCGTACTCCTCTCAACTGGTCTGAAACCGGTGAACGTCAATTGCTCGGCAATGATTTGATCTCAGAGGCTGAGGCCATGTGCAAGGTGATTCGTGAGAACCTCAAAGCAGCGCAATCGCGCCAGAAGAGCTATTACGATAGCAAACACCGTGATGTGGCATTCGAGATCGGAGACCATGTTTACCTCCGTGTCTCGCCAATGAAAGGAACTCGTCGCTTCGGTATCAAGGGGAAACTTGCTCCCAGATACGTGGGTCCCTTCAAGATCAACGGGAAACGAGGCGATCTCGCCTATCAACTTGAGCTTCCCTCCAACTTTGCAAATGTGCACTATGTCTTCCACGTGTCACAGCTTCGCAAGTGCTTCAAGACGCCTGAGCGCACCATCAACTTCGAAGAAATTGATCTTCAAGAAGATTTGTCCTATCATGAGCATCCAGTTGCCATTCTTGAAACAACTGAGCGCAAGACTCGCAACAAGTCAATCAAATTCCTCAAAGTGAAATGGTCACATCATTCAGACCGAGAGGCCACCTGGGAGCGTGAAGACCACCTACGATCTGAGTATCCGGAGTTCTTTCAGTCCTAGATCTCGGGACGAGATCCTCTCGTAGTGGTGGTGTGTTGTAACGCCCCCGATGTAACTTGCCATATTTGTAATCCAACTCTTGCCATTTCCGGCTATGTGTTATGATATTCCCTCCGTGGTTGGGTTCTCTCCGTTTTGCATTTTGGTCATGTCATGCATTTCATATCATGTCATCATGTGCATCGCATTCGCATACGCATTCTTCTCATAAATCCGAGCATCTTTCCCGTTGTCCGTTTTGCAATCCGGCGCTCCTATGCCTCCCGGCGTCCTCTTTTACATTTCTTCGTGAGCGGGCATTAAACATTCTCGGAATGGACCGAGGCTTGACATGTGGCCTTGGTATAGCACCGGTAGACCGCCTGTCAAGTTTCGGGTCAATCGAAGTTCGTTTGGTACTCCAACGGTTAACCGGGTAACCGTGAAGGCCTCGTGTGTGTTGCATCCCAACACCCCTTCAAAACAGCCCAATAACCCATCTAAGTCACTCCCATGTCCTCCGCCGTTCGATCACGATCGCGTGGGCGAAAACCGCACTCCATTTGGAGCTCCCTAGCTCTTTCTGTCTATAAAAACGTCTCCCCCGTCTAAATCTGAGAAAAACCACCTCCTAACCCTAAGCTCGCCTCGAAATCCGTGCACACATCCGCGCCGCCGCACTGTTCACGCTAGCGCCGCCGCCCCGGGCCAATCAGGCCGCGCCACGCGTCTTCCCCGTGCCCACTTCGCCGCCGGCCCGCGGGGCCCAGGGCAGGCCCGCCCGGGCCCGCGCGCGCCGCCCCGCGCCCCGGCCTGCTCCGCGCCGCCCGCCTCCTTCTCTGCGACGCCGCGCCGCCGCGCCCCGCTGCTCCCGCCGGCGCCGAGCCGCGCCGCCCCGGCCGCCGCCGTGCCGCGCCGACCCCGCCGCCTAGCGTCGCCACCGCCGCGCGCTAGCGCCGCCCCGAGCCGCCCCGCCGCCTTGCGCCGCCGCCCCGGCACCGGATCCGCCCGGATCCGGCCGGATCCATCTCTTCCGCGCCTCCCCCGCGCTGCTCCGGCGAGAACTCCGGCGGTCCTCGAATCCCGCGCTAAACGTTGACTTCTTCCCCCTCTCTTAATATTTCTAAGTCCCCAAGTTTGCATATTATCATCGCATCTTTGACATGCCATAACTTTGCATATGTAGCTCCGATTCGCCAGTATAATATGTCATTTTGTTCGTTTCGAAGAGTACATCATTTTGTTCCATTGCATCATTTTCATTTGAAGCCATCTTGATGCCCGAATTGCTGTTATAAGAGGGCTAGTTGATGTTAGTTGCTGAATCTTATCTGAACATGCACTTTTGTCTTTTTTTGCCATGATTGATGTGTACCTCCTATGAAGTTGAGTCCTACATGAGTTTTGTAATATGCCATGTTACCTTTCCAGGGAATTTTACTATGTATTTTTGTGATGCTTGAGGTGTCTAGAAATTGCATGCAAAGTAGGGATGGTGATATTGCTGTTTTCAGAGACTTAGTGAATTCACTAAGTCCCTGACTTTTGTTATTAGCATGCCATGTGTTCTTGTTGTTTCCAAGTGATCTATGCATAATTTGAGCATGATCAGTAAGGGAGTTTTGAACTTGAGTATTTGCTTAATCCATCCGTGCCTTTGTTTGCAATTATGGGATGCCATAGCTTGAGTCAATCGAGCTCTACTTTTGCTTCAAAATGTTGCTGGCAGATTGTTTACATGTTATTCGATTTGGCCAAGCTTGGTGTAGTTGATCCTTGCATGATATGATGTTATTCTTGCCATGTATTGTTACTATGCCATGTCTTCTTGATGTATGTATGCTTAGTTTATCATGTGTTGCTCTGTAGCGAGTGCATCGAGCTCACAAACATGCCTAGACGTTAACAGTTCTCTGCCATGTCCAGTTTTCTGCTAAGTCTGAAACCTGTAACGAAACTTGCTTATTTGACATGGGTGTAATCATATTTTCTGATCCTTTTTGGCTTATGGTCAGTAAGGGATTTTTGTCAAGTGCTATGAGTAGATTCATGCCATGCCTTACTTTGCTATGTTCTGAACCTGTAGCATGTTGTTTCGTTTCTCTGAACTTGTCATCCTGATGTTGTTTTCCTGACTTGCTGTTATTTCACTAAGTCTGTGAATCTGTTATAAGTTGCACTTTTGCCATGCTTGTTTGGACCTGTTATGATGTGAATTGGCCGTAGCTCAGTGTTCATCTTTTGTCGTGCATCTTGAGTAGATTACTGTCATATGCTTTGTTGCCATGTTTGGGTGCAGTAGCTTAATTATTTGTTGTTTGCTAAGTAGCATCATACTGTTTATGGCAGATTCGTGTCATTCTTGTTTTGCTTGCCATTTGCAAACCGTGCATCCGTTTCCGGTGATCTTTATATCGATTTCAACCGAAATCACCTCATCTATCCAGTGGCATGCTTGGTTTGCCAAGATTATGCCCTGTTCATCCTTGTCCTCCCGGAGCATGGATACGCACTGCATATCACCTCTCGCATGTCATGCCATGTTTCGCATCATGTTGATTGCGCATTGCATCGTGTTTGATATTGGTTCCTTTGCTTGTTCTCTTGTCTTGGGTAGAGCCGGGAGACGAGTACTTGAACGAGGAACCTGTTGAGAACGTTTTCGAGGACCAAGCTTTCGACAACTCTGAGAACCTTGCAGGCAAGATGACCATACCCTCGAAATCACTTCTATCTTTGCTTGCTAGATTGCTCGCTCTTTTGCTATGCCTATGCTGTGATACCTACCACTTGCTTTATCATGCCTCCTATATTGCCATGTCAGCCCCTAACCATCCATGTCCTAGCAAACCGTTGTTTGGCTATGTTACTGCTTTGCTCAGCCCCTCTTATAGCGTTGTTAGTTGCAGGTGAAGGTGAAGTTTGTTCCTTGTTGGAACATGGACTTGTTGTTCCTTGTTGGAACCTGTTTACTTGTTGGGATATCACAATACCTCTTATTTAATTAATGCATCTATATACTGGGTAAAGGGTGGAAGGCTCGGCCTTATGCCTGGTGTTTTGTTCCACTCTTGCCACCCTAGTTTCCGTCATACCGGTGTTATGTTCCCGGAGTTTGCGTTCCTTACACGGTTGGGTGATTTATGGGACCCCCTTGACAGTTCGCTTTGAATAAGACTTTTCCAGCAAGGTCCAACATTGGTTTTACCATTTGCCACCTAGCCTTTTTCCCTTGGGTTCTGCAGACTCAAGGGTCATCTTTATTTTAACCCCCGGGCCAGTTCTCCTTCGATTGCTGGTCCAACTAGAGCCACTTGCGGTGCCGCCCTGAGGCAACTTGGGGTATCTTCGGTTGCCGTACGTAGTGTTCATCCGGATGTGCCCTGAGACCGAGATATGTGCAGCTCCTATCAGGATTTGTCGGCACAATCGGGCGGCTTTGCTGGACTTGTTTTATTGTTGTTGAAATGTCTTGTAGTCCGGGATTCCGAGATTGATCGGGTCTTCCCGGTAGAAGGAATATCCTTCGTTGACCGTGAGAGCCTATCATGGGCTAAGTTGGGACACCCCTGCAGGGTATTATCTTTCGAAAGCCGTGCCCGCGGTTTTGAGGCAGATGGGAATTTGTTGATGTCCGGTTGTAGAAAACCCGAAGTTGACCTTAACTAAAACACATCAACCGCGTGTGTAACCGTGATGGTCTCTTCTCGGCGGGGTCCGGGAAGTGAACACGGTTGTTGGAGTTTTGCCTGACGTAGGTTGTTTCAGGATCACTTCTTGATCATTTCTAGCTTCTCGACCGTGCTTTGCCTTCTCTTCTCGCTCTCTTTTGCGCTGTAGTCAACTTATGCTAGTCGCTTGCTGCAGCTCCACCTCATAAACCCCTTTCCCACCTTTAAGCTTAAATAGTCTTGATCTCGCGGGTGTGAGATTGCTGAGTCCCCGTGACTCACAGATATTATCACCTCAGTTGCAGGTACCAGCGATGTCAGTGTTGATGACGCGACCGAGCTCACTTGGGAGTTCGATGAGGAACGTGGCCGTTACTATGTTTCTTTTCCAGATGATCAGTAGTGGAGCCCAGTTGGGTGATCCGGGGATCTGTTAGCATTTGGGGTAGTCTTCTTTCATTTTGGTACCGTAGTCGGACCTTGAGTGTAATCTGTTTGATGGATGTTATTTATGTACTTGTGTGAAGTGGCGATTGTAAGCCAACTATGTATCTTTCCCCTTTATTTATTACATGGATTTGTGTGAAGATTACCTCACTTGCGACATTGCTTTCAATGCGGTTATGCCTCTAAGTCGTGCCTCGACACGTGGGAGATATAGCCGCATGGAGGGCGTTACAGGAGCGGTACTACCAATCCCACCAGTGGTACTTTCTCCTTAGTGTTCCACACTAAGGTGGAGCCGTGGTAGTAGAGTCAAGTAGTGTAGCAGTACCGCACAGGGCGGTACTATCGCTGGCTACTACCGCTCTACTTATGCTAGGGTGGAATGAGGTTACAGAAGCCCAAAACTAAGCGGTACTGCAAGCGGAGGAAGATGCGACTAGTACTGCACAAGCGGTACTGCTACTTTGAAGCAGTGGTACTACCGCTTAGCCCTCTAGGGTTCAGTGGACCAAAGTAGCGGGATAGTAGTATGAGTCGCAGTACCGCATGAGCGGTACTACCGCTTGCTACTACCACCCTACTACTGCCGATTTACAGAACGCCTAAAACAAGCGGAAGTGCCCGAAGTACTAGAGTGCGGTAGTATCGCCGGAGCGGTACTACCGCTCCCCAACACAGTACTACCGCTTGGGTGCTTCCAGTAAGCCCAAACAGAAGATAAATGGAGCTCCAAGTTGTCGGGAAGGAAAGAGGGCGCAATGGTGAATGTGTATGTGTTGATTCTACCCTAACCTTCCCAACTGCGGACCCTCTCTTAATAGTACAGATTTTCTATGACTCAAATCCACCAAAAAGAAATCGCTGGAAAATAACCGTCTTCACTCTTAATCACCGAGGGGAAACAAATCGTCTTGAGCCATCTAATAATCTCTGAAAAACTCAATGCACACGACTAGCCCGCAAAACGCATAGTCATCAATCACCAAAACCATTAAGGGAGAAGTATGCCCTCACAACTATGAGAAGAGAACCTGTCACAAGTGCAAGAAGCCAGTCCACTACATTGCTGATTGCCCTCTCTAGGACAAGGAACCAAAGAAGAAGAAGAAGAAGAAGAAGAAGAAGAAGAAGAAGAAGAAGAAGAAGAAGAAGAAGAAGAAGAAGAAGAAGAAGAAGAAGAAGAAGAAGAAGAAGAAGAAGAAGAAGGGTGACAGTTCTGGGCGAAAAGAAGAAAAGAGATCCTCAAGGTATCCTTCAAAATCTCCATCCTACCAGAAGAACAGTTCCATCTATAGTAACACATGCACGCCTCACCAAAATATCATACAAACAGATTTCTTATATTATGCCGAGACAATGACGTCTCAGGATTAACAACGGCAAACACGGTGTGATTGTGTAAGCACTGAGGCCACTCGGCCAGGGGGGGACAAATGGCAACACAGATGGGATGTCATGTGTTGTAATAAAAGACGTGGACCTATGGGATCTTGAGTCATGGTTATTGGGTTAGAAGAGTGATATTTTCCAGTTGCAACGCACATGCTCTTTTGCTAGTCATATCTTGATAAATTAACGACCCAGACACACTGATCATGTAGGTCGTGAACCGCTAGGACTCAACCTACTAGTACTCAACTATATTAGCTAAAAAAAGTCTAAAGTACTAGAAAAAAAAGAATTGTGTGATGCAATTTTTGAACGATGCAACATTAAGTGAGAACGTCACGTAGCAGCAGATTAAATTCCAAGTTTGCTTATTTTTGTCAAACCGACTGAAACAAGGCTATTCTTGGTGGAGTCCTAAAGTTTGGTATGACTTCTTCCTGCGGTGGAGTAATATGGAGCAGCATTGAACCAATAAAAACTTGTTGCATCAAATTATCATGACCCAAGTTCATTCCCTTATCCTCCATAACACCTGGAACATCTCCTAATACCGGAGATCACATCTTTATAATTATATCATATAGAAACAGTATGTCGTGAAAATATTATCATTACAAATATGATGGTGCTATTAAATCTCGTGAATCGAAATAAGTTTTTTGTATTTCTGTTGTCAATTCAAAGGCCTCGGACTACGGGCTCTAAAAGGTCATGTAATCTGGAAAGGGATTGTAGAAAATCATAAGTATTTTTTCCCTTTGGTTCGAATCTGATGGCATCGATTTCACATCCTGTGATAGATCACATATCGAGAAAATGAGCATAGGTCATACATTTATGTTAATGTATCAATATACCACACATTATGTTTTCAAACAGGAGCACTTACTAAGTTGAAGTAGTACATATACTACGTGGCAATGTACATGGGAGTACGTTCGATCATATCTCGTCCCAATCATGGCCGGTTATACGTTGCCATGCCCGCACGGACAGAGACCGCGGATGAGGCTGCACTGCTGCTGCGTCAACGGTCAACGACCACATCGTTCTCCCTCGATCCGATTCATTCTTAAAGCTCCTGGTCATCACCAAACCAGGAACTAAAGTAAAATGACATACACACACACTACACGCGCGCAGGGAAGAAAACCAACAGAAACGAACAAAAGAAGCATAAAACGAGAATCGACGGTCACCGAACCATGCATCACCAACTGCCTCGCACTCACACTTCTTCTAGTCCTGGTGGTCGCTTTCTTAATATAGGCACATAAAACCGAGGGAAAACGTTTCTGATTATGATTATTTTCACAAAAAATGATTCCATTTACATGGCTGCCCACCCATTGATCCAATTGCAGATTTTCTAATCGATCCGGCCTTTGTCTCCTCTCCAGCTCTCCTACGTATCATCCGCTGTGCCTCTGGTACGTGCGGATCGGTCGGGGTGGGGGTCCCATGGCTCACATGGAGGCGCAGAGCTCGCCACGCCGGTATGTTTTCCTGCTCCTGCCAGCAGCACGCACGTCCGCCGATCATGTGTGCCCCAATCCAATCCCCGTTCGTGGGCTCGCCGTGCCAATTAGGGGTTCTACCATATTGTAATGCGAGCTCGGATTCCAACCATGTGATTCCTAGGGTTGATGGATCCCCTTTGTGCTCCTTTCCTATGTGGCGTCGCTCATCGCCTCTTCTTTATCGCAAAGCTTGGGGTGGCAATCAGTGGGGAACGAAAGAGGTTGCAATTGTATAGCCTGTGGTTTAATAGAGAGAAAAATGGGCATTTGGCATTGCGATCTTCCTTTTTCTGTAGATATATGCCTAGTTTGACTCTCAACGTGTGCGAATGGAGGCGCCTTTGTGTGTGTGAGCAAATTAAATTGACGGGGTGGGGAGGGCACTCGCACAACTCGCATGGCATGGCACTGCCTAGCTGGGTCTCATTTTACAATTGTTTGGTTCATACTCGCTTTTCTTCTCCATCGACTTTCGTTCGTGTCTATCTCTTTTGCTGTTCCATACTACCTTTTTCTCTTTCCGTAGATTTTATTTTGGCTCCGCTGTTAATGGGGTGGGAATGAGAGGGTACGTAATTTGGAATTTGGTAGGTGAATTCGCGCAAGTGGGCGAAAAGGAATGGAGGGAATGGACGACGAATGGCTGGCTGCTCATGGTGTTATGGCCTCTCATGGACTGTTGTGCTCGTCTCATTCCCGCAGGGCTTGCCGCTAGCTAGCAAGTTTTGAGTGACGCGCCTCTGGTTTTGCCGCCAAGCCGAGGCAATGGACTCGGCCAGGGCGGCGCAGGCGGCGACGCGGCGCAAGAAGATGACCAAGCAGCTCACCGGGAAGCGGGACGACACGGCGCTGCACGGGGCGGCGCGCGCCGGGCTGCTCGTCGCCGTGCAGGAGACGCTGTCCGGCGCGTCGCCGGAGGAGCTGCGCGCGCTGCTGTCCAAGCAGAACACGGCCGGGGAGACGCCGCTGTTCGTCGCCGCCGAGTACGGCTACGTGGCCCTGGTGAACGAGATGGTCAAGTACCACGACGTCGCCACCGCCGGCATCAAGGCCCGCAGCGGCTACGACGCCCTCCACATTGCCGCCAAGCAAGGGGATGTAGGTACATCCATCGTCTGCGTCTAGTCCCCTCTCATCCTCTCACTCTCACACGCACGCGTCACGCGCCATCTTCATGCTTACAATGATTCATGTTGCTTGCATGCATGGTGCAGAGGTGGTGAAGGAGCTGCTGCAGGCGCTGCCGGAGCTGGCCATGACGGTGGACGCGTCGAACACGACGGCGCTCAACACCGCGGCGACGCAGGGGCACATGGAGGTGGTGCGGCTGCTGCTGGAGGTGGACGGGACCCTAGCCCTGATCGCGCGGAGCAACGGCAAGACGGCGCTGCACTCGGCGGCGAGGAACGGGCACGTGCAGGTGGTGCGCGCGCTGCTGGAGGCGGAGCCCAGCATCGCGCTCCGGGTGGACAAGAAGGGGCAGACGGCGCTGCACATGGCCGCCAAGGGCACCAACCTCGACCTCGTGGACGCGCTCCTCGCCGCCGACCCCTCGCTGCTCAACCTCCCGGACAACAAGGGCAACACCGCGCTGCACATTGCCTCCCGCAAGGCGCGGCACCAGATCATTAAGCGTCTGCTCGAGCTGCCAGACACGAATCTGAAGGCGATCAACCGGGCCGCCGAGACGCCGCTGGACACGGCGGAGAAGATGGGCAACGGCGAGGTGGCCGGCGTGCTGACGGAGCACGGCGTGCAGTCGGCCCGCGCCCTGAGCCCCACGAGCGGCGGCAACCCGGCGCGCGAGCTGAAGCAGCAGGTGAGCGACATCAAGCACGAGGTGCACTCGCAGCTGGAGCAGACGCGGCAGACGCGCGTGCGGATGCAGGGGATCCAGAAGCGCATCAACAAGCTCCACGAGGAAGGGCTGAACAACGCCATCAACTCCACCACGGTGGTGGCGGTGCTGATCGCGACGGTGGCGTTCGCGGCCATCTTCACGGTGCCCGGCGAGTACGTGGACGCGGACAGCCTGGGGCCGGGGCAGGAGCTGGGCGAGGCCAACATCGCCCACCAGACCCCCTTCATCATCTTCTTCGTGTTCGACTCGGTGGCGCTCTTCATCTCGCTGGCGGTGGTGGTGGTGCAGACGTCGGTGGTGGTGATCGAGCGGAAGGCCAAGAAGCAGATGATGGCGGTGATCAACAAGCTCATGTGGGTGGCCTGCGTGCTCATCAGCGTCGCCTTCCTGGCGCTGTCGTTCGTCGTCGTCGGGCACGCGGAGCAGTGGCTGGCCGTCGCGGTCACCATCATGGGCGCCACCATCCTGGTCACCACCATCGGCACCATGCTCTACTGGGTCATCGCGCACCGGCTCGAGGCCAAGCGCATGCGCAACATCAAGCGCTCGTCGATGAGCCGCTCGCGCTCACACTCGGGGTCTGGACTGTCGGAGCACGAGTGGGTCGACGAGGACTTCAAGAAGATGTACGCCATCTGATCATGATCATCCCCACGCCCTAGCAACATTAGTGACTTGATTTACCACGTACGATGACCCGAGGAGTAGCGATGATCGTGTTAGATAAATTATTAACATTACTTGATATTAATCTTGTGATTAGAACACCTACATGAGCGGAAGCGTGAGAACTTACAGGTATGAAATCCAATACCTGCTCGATTCATCCCCTATGTAGTCGATCTCCAGAAACAGCAACAGGGAGATCATTGAGGAAATGGGCAGAGCAGAGAGCAGCAGCACCGCCAGGTGCCTTGTCAGTGACAGAAGGAAGCCCCCGGCACAGCCTTGCGGCGGCCGGGGGTGGAAACGGCCTTCCAGACCATCAGCTCCCTCTTTCTAGGATCGGTTGTTAGCACTCAGGGTTAAACCTGTTTGTGTTTTTTCTTATCTGAAGAGTTACGTGACCTCTTCCTTTTATACGAGGGGCTGATGGACCGGGGACCGAAACCAAACATTGGGTTTGGGTGCCCCCGATCAAAGCACCAGCGTGGGATGGACTCCCCTTTTATCTCGGTCTATAACAACCTGAGATCAATTCCAACATTCTCCCCCTTGATCGCAAGGTTAACAAACATCATAAGCCCACTCTTGATAGAAATAACACACCAAAATAAAGTGTTACAATGGCCAATGAGATGCCACTGAACCTCATTACCTATAGTAGATCATTCTATCTCGAAATGGAAAACATAATACTTTATGGGAGTTGGTTTATAAGTGTTGGGGAACGTAGTAATTTCAAAAAAATTCCTACGTACACGCAAGATCATGATGATGCATAGCAACGAGAGGGGAGAGTGTTGTCTACGTACCCTCGTAGACCGAAAGCGGAAGCGTTATATCAACGCGGTTGATGTAGTCGTACTTCTTCACGATCCAACCAATCTAAGCACCGAACGTACGGCACCTCCGAGTTCTGCACACGTTCAGCTCGATGACGTCCCTCGAACTCCGATCCAGCCGAGTGTCGAGGGAGAGTCCTGTCAGCACGACGGCGTGGTGACGATGATGATGTTCCACCGACGCAGGGCTTCGCCTAAGCACCGCTACGATATATTCGAGGTGTAATCTGGTGGAGGGGGGCACCGCACACGGCTAAGGAACAATCTCAATGATCAACTTCTGTGTCTTTGGGGTGTCCCCTGCCTCCGTATATAAAGGAGCCAAGGGGGAGGGGCTGGCCGGCCAAGCCTGGTGCGCCAGGAGAGTCCTACTCCCTCCGGGAGTAGGATTCCCCCCCCCCAATCCTAGTTGGACTAGGATTCCTCAAGGGGAAAGAGGGAGAGAGGGGGTCGGCCACCTCTCCTAATCCTAATAGGACTAGGGGAGGGGGGAGGCGCGCGGCCAGCCCTAGGGCAGCCCCTTTCTCCTTTTCCACTAAGGCCCAATATGGCCCATATGTTTCCCGTGGGGTTTCGGTAACCTCCTGGTACTCCGGTGAAATCCCGATTTCACCCGGAACACTTCCGATATCCAAATGTAGGCTTCCAATATATCAATCTTTACGTCTCGACCATTTCGAGACTCCTCGTCATGTCCGTGATCACATCCGGGACTCCGAACTACCTTCGGTACATCAACATCATATAAACTCATAACAACTGTCATCGAAACGTTAAGCGTGCGGACCCTACGGGTTCGAGAACAATGTAGACATGACCGAGACACCTCTCCGGTCAATAACCAATAGCGGGACCTGGATGCCCATATTGGCTCCTACATATTCTACGAAGATCTTTATCGGTCAGACCGCATAACAACATACGTTGTTCCCTTTGTCATCGGTATGTTACTTGCCCGAGATTCGATCGTCGGTATCCAATACCTAGTTCAATCTCGTTACCAGCAAGTCTCTTTACTCGTTCCGTAATACATCATCTAACAACTAATACATTAGTTGTAATGCTTGCAAGGCTTATGTGATGTGCATTACCGAGAGGGCCCAGAGATACCTCTCCGACAATCGGAGTGACAAATCCTAATCTCGAAATACGCCAACCCAACATGTACCTTCGGAGACACCTGTAATGCTCCTTTATAATCACCCAGTTACGTTGTGACGTTTGGTAGCACCCAAAGTGTTCCTCTAGCAAATGGGAGTTGCATAATCTCATAGTCATAGGAACCTGTATAAGTTATGAAGAATAGCAACAGCAACAAACTAAACGATCAGGTGCTATGCTAATGAAATGGGTCATGTCAATCAGATCATTCAACTAATGATGTGACCCCGTCAATCAAATAACAACTCTTTGTTCATGGTTAGGAAACATAACCATCTTTGATTAACGAGCTAGTCAAGTAGAGGCATACTAGTGACACTCTGTATGTTTATTCACACATGTATTATGTTTCCGGTTAATACAATTCTAGCATGAATAATAAACATTTATCATGATATAAGGAAATAAATAATAACTTTATTATTGCCTCTAGGGCATATTTCCTTCAGTCTCCCACTTGCACTAGAGTCAATAATCTAGATTACAAAGTAATGATTCTAACACCCATGGAGTCTTGGTGCTGATCATGTCTTGCTCGTGGAAGAGGCTTAGTCAACGGGTCTGCAACATTCAGATCCGTATGTATCTTGCATATCTCTATGTCTCCCACCTGGACTAAATCCCGGATGGAGTTGAAGCGTCTTTTGATGTGTTTGGTTCTTTTGTGAAATCTGGATTCCTTTGCCAAGGCAATTGCACCAGTATTGTCACAAAAGATTTTCATTGGACCCGATATGCTAGGTACAACACCTAGATCGGATATGAACTCCTTCATCCAGACTCCTTCATTAGCTGCTTCCGAAGCAGCTATGTACTCAGCTTCACATGTAGATCCCGCCACGACGCTTTGTTTAGAACTGCACCAACTGACAGCTCCACCGTTTAATGTAAATACGTATCCGGTTTGCGATTTAGAATCGTCCGGATCAGTGTCAAAGCTTGCATCGACGTAACCGTTTACGACGAGCTCTTTGTCACCTCCATAAACGAGAAACATATCCCTAGTCCTTCTCAAGTACTTAAGGATGTTCTTGACCACTGTCCAGTGATCCACTCCTGGATTACTTTGGTACCTGCCTGCTAAGCTTACAGCAAGGCACACATCAGGTCTGGTACACAGCATTGCATACATGATAGAGCCTATGGCTGAAGCATAGGGAACATCTTTCATTTTCTCTCTATCTTCTGCGGTGGTCGGGCATTGAGTCTTACTCAACTTCACACCTTGTAACACAGGCAAGAACCCTTTCTTTGCCTGATCCATTTTGAACTTCTTCAAAACTTTGTCAAGGTATGTGCTTTGTGAAAGTCCTATTAAGCGTCTTGATCTATCTCTATAGATCTTAATGCCCAATATGTAAGCAGCTTCACCGAGGTCTTTCATTGAAAAACTCTTATTCAAGTATCCCTTTATGCTATCCAGAAATTCTATATTATTTCCGATCAGTAATATGTCATCCACATATAATATCAGAAATGCTACAGAGCTCCCACTCACTTTCTTGTAAATACAGGCTTCTCCAAAAGTCTGTATAAAACCAAATGCTTTGATCACACTATCAAAGCGTTTATTCCAACTCCGAGAGGCTTGCACCAGTCCATAAATGGATCGCTGGAGCTTGCACACTTTGTTAGCTCCCTTTGGATCGACAAAACCTTCTGGTTGCATCATATACAACTCTTCTTCCAGAAATCCATTCAGGAATGCAGTTTTTACATCCATCTGCCAAATTTCATAATCATAAAATGCGGCAATTGCTAACATGATTCGGACAGACTTAAGCATCGCTACGGGTGAGAAGGTCTCATCGTAGTCAATCCCTTGAACTTGTCGAAAACCTTTTGCAACAAGTCGAGCTTTATAGACAGTAACATTACCATCAGCGTCAGTCTTCTTCTTAAAGATCCATTTATTCTCAATTGCTTGCCGATCATCGGGCAAGTCAACCAAAGTCCACACTTTGTTCTCATACATGGATCCCATCTCAGATTTCATGGCCTCAAGCCATTTTGCGGAATCTGGGCTCACCATCGCTTCTTCATAGTTCGTAGGTTCATCATGGTCTAGTAACATGACTTCCAGAATAGGATTACCGTACCACTCTGGTGCGGATCTTACTCTGGTTGATCTACGAGGTTCGGTAGAAACTTGATCTGAAGTTTCATGATTATTATCATTGGCTTCCTCCCTATTTGGTGTAGGTGTCATAGAAACTGATTTCTGTGACGTACTACTTCTCAATAAGGGAGTAGATACAGTTATCTCATCAAGTTCTACTTTCCTCCCACTCATTTCTTTCGAGAGAAACTCCTTCTCTAGAAAGTTTCCGAATTTAGCAACAAAAATCTTGCCTTCGGATTTGTGATAGAAGGTGTACCCAACAGTCTCCTTTGGGTATCCTATGAAGACACATTTTTCCGATTTGGGTTCGAGCTTATCAGGTTGAGGCTTTTTCACATAAGCATCGCAGCCCCAAACTTTAAGAAACGACAACTTTGGTTTCTTGCCAAACCACAGTTCATAAGGCGTCGTCTCAACGGATTTCGATGGTGCCCTATTTAACGTGAATGCGGCCGTCTCTAAAGCATAACCCCAAAACGATAGCGGTAAATTGGTAAGAGACATCATAGATCGCACCATATCCAGTAAAGTACGATTACGACATTCGGACACACCATTACGTTGTGGTGTTCCGGGTGGCGTGAGTTGCGAAACTATTCCGCATTGTTTCAAATGTAGACCAAACTCGTAACTCAAATATTCTCCTCCACGATCAGATCATAGAAACTTTATTTTCTTGTTACGATGATTTTCCACTTCACTCTGAAATTCTTTGAACTTTTCAAATATTTCAGACTTGTGTTTCATTAAGTAGATATACCCATATCTGCTTAAATCATCAGTGAAGGTGAGAAAATAACGATATCCGCCACGAGCCTCAACATTCATTGGACCACATACATCAGTATGTATGATTTCCAATAAATCTGTTGCTCTCTCCATAGTACCGGAGAACGGCGTTTTAGTCATCTTGCCCATAAGGCACGGTTCGCAAGTGCCAAGTGATTCATAATCAAGTGACTCCAAAAGTCCATCAGTATGGAGTTTCTTCATGCGTTTTACACCGATATGACCTAAACGGCAGTGCCACAAATAAGTTGCACTATCATTATCAACTCTGCATCTTTTGGCTTCAACATTATGAATATGTGTATCACTACTATCGAGATTAAGTAAGAACAAACCATTCTTTAATGGTGCATGACCATAAAAGATATTACTCATATAAATAGAACAACCATTATTCTCTGATTTAAATGAATAACCGTCTCGCATTAAACAAGATCCAGATATAATGTTCATGCTCAACGCTGGTACTAAATAACAATTATTTAGGTCTAATATTAATCCCAAAGGTAGATGTAGAGGTAGCGTGCCGACCGCGATCACATCGACTTTGGAACCGTTTCCCACGTGCATCGTCACCTCGTCCTTAGCCAATCTTCGCTTAATCCGTAGCCCCTATTTTGAGTTGCAAATATTAGCAACAGAACCAGTATCAAATACCCAGGCGCTACTGCGAGAATTAGTAAGGTGCACATCAATAACATGTATATCATATATACCTTTGTTAACCTTGCCATCCTTCTTATCCGCCAAATACTTGGGGCAATTCCGTTTCCAGTGACCAGTCTGCTTGCAATAGAAGCACTCAGTTTCAGGCTTAGGTCCAGACTTGGGTTTCTTCTCTTGATTAGCAACTTGCTTGCTGTTCTTTTTGAAGTTCCCCTTTTTCTTCCCTTTGCCCTTTTTCTTGAAACTAGTGGTTATGTTAACCATCAACACTTGATGCTCCTTTTTGATTTCTACCTCCGCGTCTTTCAGCATCGCGAAGAGCTCGGGCATAGTTTTGGTCATCCCTTGCATATTATAGTTCATCACGAAGCTCTTGTAGCTTGGTGGCAGTGATTGGAGAATTCTGTCAATGACGCAATCATCCGGAAGATTAACTCCCAATTGAATCAAGTGATTGTTATACCCAGACATTCTGAGTATATGCTCACTGACAGAACCGTTCTCCTCCATCTTACAGCTATAGAACTTATTGGAGACTTCATATCTCTCAATCCGGGCATTTGCTTGAAATATTAACTTCAACTCCTGGAACATCTCATATGCTCCATGGTGTTCAAAACGTCGTTGAAGTCCCGGTTCTAAGCCGTAAAGCATGGCACACTGAACTATAGAGTAGTCATCAGCTTTGCTTTGCCAGACGTTCACAACATCTGGCGCAGCCCTTGCACCAGGCCTGGCACCTAGCGGTGCTTCCAGGACGTAATTCTTCTGTGCAGCAATGAGGATAATCCTCAAGTTACGGACCCAGTCCGTGTAATTGCTACCATCATCTTTCAACTTTGCTTTCTCAAGGAACGCATTAAAATTCAACGGAACAACAGCACGAGCCATCTATCTACACAACATAGACAAGCAAGATACTATCAGGTACTAAGTTTCATGATAAATTTAAGTTCAATTAATCATATTACTTAAGAACTCCCACTTAGAAAAACATCCCTCCAATTCTCTAAGTGATTACGTGATCCATATCAACTACACCATGACCGATCATCACGTGAGATGGAGTAGTTTCAATGGTGAACATCATTATGTTGATCATATCTACTATATGATTCACGCTCGACCTTTCGGTCTCCGTGTTCCGAGGTCATATCTTATATGCATAGCTCGTCAAGTATAACCTGAGTATTCCGCGTGTGCAACTGTTTTGCACCCGTTGTATTTGAACGTAGAGCCTATCACACCCGATCATCACGTGGTGTCTCAGCACGAAGAACTTTCACAACGGTGCATACTCAGGGAGAACACTTCTTGATAATTAGTGAGAGATCATCTTATAATGCTACCGTCAATCAAAGCAAGATAAGATGCATAAAAGATAAACATCACATGCAATCAATATAAGTGATATGATATGGCCATCATCATCTTGTGCTTGTGATCTCCATCTCTGCAGCACCGTCATGATCACCATCGTCACCGGCGCGACACCTTGATCTCCATCGTAGCATCGTTGTCGTCTCGCCAATCTTATGCTTCTACGACTATCGCTACCGCTTAGTGATAAATTAAAGCATTACAGGGCGATTGCATTGCATACAATAAAGCGACAACCATACGGCTCCTGCCGGTTGCCGATAACTCGGTTACAAAACATGATCATCTCATACAATAAAATTTAGCATCATGTCTTGACCATATCACATCACAACATGCCCTGCAAAAACAAGTTAGACGTCCTCTACTTTGTTGTTGCAAGTTTTACGTGGCTGCTACGGGCTTTTAAACAAGAACTCATCTTACCTACGCATCAAAACCACAACGATACTTCGTCAAATAGACTCCGTTTTAACCTTCTCAAGGACCGGGCGTAGCCACACTTGGTTCAACTAAAGTTGGAGAGACAGTCTTTCGCAAGCCATCTATGTGCAAAGCACGTCGAGGGAACCGGTCTCGCGTAAGCGTACGCGTAAGGTTGGTCCGGATCGTCTCGTCCAACAATACCGCTGAACCAAAGTATGACATGCTGGTAGGTAGTATGACTTGTATCGTCCACAACTCACTTGTGTTCTACTCATGCAAATAACATCAAACCATAAAAACCTAGGCTCGGATGCCACTGTTGGGGAACGTAGTAATTTCAAAAAAATTCCTACGTACACGCAAGATCATGATGATGCATAGCAACGAGAGGGGAGAGTGTTGTCTACGTACCCTCGTAGACCGAAAGCAGAAGTGTTATATCAACGCGGTTGATGTAGTCGTACTTCTTCACGATCCAACCGATCTAAGCACTGAACGTACGGCACCTCCGAGTTCTGCACACGTTCAGCTCGATGACGTCCCTCGAACTCCGATCCAGCCGAGTGTCGAGGGAGAGTCCTGTCAGCACGACGGCGTGGTGACGATGATGATGTTCCACCGACGCAGGGCTTCGCCTAAGCACCGCTACGATATATTCGAGGTGTAATCTGGTGGAGGGGGTGTCCCCTGCCTCAATGATCAACTTCTGTGTCTTTGGGGTGTCCCCTGCCTCCATATATAAAGGAGCCAAGGGGGAGGGGCTGGCCGGCCAAGCCTGGTGCGCCAGGAGAGTCCTACTCCCTCCGGGAGTAGGATTCCCCCCCCCCCCAATCCTAGTTGGACTAGGATTCCTCAAGGGGAAAGAGGGAGAGAGGGGGCCGGCCACCTCTCCTAATCCTAATAGGACTAGGGGAGGGGGGAGGCGCGCGGCCAGCCCTAGGGCAGCCCCTTTCTCCTTTTCCACTAAGGCCCAATATGGCCCATATGTTTCCCGTGGGGTTTCGGTAACCTCCTGGTACTCCGGTGAAATCCCGATTTCACCCGGAACACTTCCGATATCCAAATGTAGGCTTCCAATATATCAATCTTTACGTCTCGACCATTTCGAGACTCCTCGTCATGTCCGTGATCACATCCGGGACTCCGAACTACCTTCGGTACATCAACATCATATAAACTCATAACAACTGTCATCGAAACGTTAAGCGTGCGGACCCTATGGGTTCGAGAACAATGTAGACATGACCGAGACACCTCTCCGGCAATAACCAATAGCGGGACCTGGATGCCCATATTGGCTCCTACATATTCTACGAAGATCTTTATCGGTCAGACCGCATAACAACATACGTTGTTCCCTTTGTCATCGGTATGTTACTTGCCCGAGATTCGATCGTCGGTATCCAATACCTAGTTCAATCTCGTTACCGGCAAGTCTCTTTACTCGTTCCGTAATACATCATCTAACAACTAACACATTAGTTTTAATGCTTGCAAGGCTTATGTGATGTGCATTACCGAGAGGGCCCAGAGATACCTCTCCGACAATCGGAGTGACAAATCCTAATCTCGAAATACGCCAACCCAACATGTACCTTCGGAGACACCTGTAATGCTCCTTTATAATCACCCAGTTACGTTGTGACGTTTGGTAGCACCCAAAGTGTTCCTCTGGCAAATGGGAGTTGCATAATCTCATAGTCATAGGAACCTGTATAAGTTATGTAGAATAGCAACAGCAACAAACTAAACGATCAGGTGCTATGCTAATGAAATGGGTCATGTCAATCAGATCATTCAACTAATGATGTGACCCCGTCAATCAAATAACAACTCTTTGTTCATGGTTAGGAAACATAACCATCTTTGATTAACGAGCTAGTCAAGTAGAGGCATACTAGTGACACTCTGTATGTTTATTCACACATGTATTATGTTTCCGGTTAATACAATTCTAGCATGAATAATAAACATTTATCATGATATAAGGAAATAAATAATAACTTTATTATTGCCTCTAGGGCATATTTCCTTCAATAAGATGGTCCTATTTTCCAGGATCAAAAAACTTTCCTAACCCATGCCGGCAACATAATCATAAATATGGGTGGTGAGCCTTTGGTAAACGGATCCGTAATACATACAAATCATTTTTATATGCTTAACATCATTAGCTTGATCCTGGATTCTATCTTTCACAACATGAAAACATATTGTCAATGGTCTTGGCAACACCATTTGACTTGTTGTTACTCGCATAGAAAACTGTGTGTTCATAATGCAGTAGGTGGTTTTTATGAATGTTGTCTACCACCTTAATTTCAGGAATATAACTTCTTTGACATACAACCTGCCCAATAGCCTCTTAACATGCCACATCATAAATTGCATTATTTCTAATGCCATCAATGTCATTATGGAGCTTTTCCACGATATAGCTCCATATGCGAGAGTGAGGATGTAACATAACGTGGAAACTTTAATATCCACACACCTCGCAGAAACAATGTCTGAATAACCGAGGATATCAAGGTTATCATACTTCTTATTAGTGAGCACGTAAACATTTATTGCCTCGCATATCTACAAGAATTTTCGCGGCTTCTCCAGTGGTCCATTTCTGGACTTAGATATTTGCCAATTATCCCGATCATAGATAGGGCAAATTCATATTTGAATACTTACATTGCTTCTTACAGCTCAATCATAAGGAACTAACATTACCTGATCAGTTCATAGTGGTTCCTTGGACACTAAACTGTCCATATTTATTGCCCTTGACTTTAGTAGCAGGTGTGATAGAGTACTACCACGTAATATTTTCTTCCGTACTCTATCAACGTATGTCATCATAATAAAACTTATACTCCTTTTGGACCTATATCTTGGCGAAACTCAATACAAGCAAAGTATGAAGCATCACCAAGATCCTTCATGTTACAAATAGAAGATAGAAATTACTTGGCTCGCCAAAATATTCTATCTCCACAAGGTAGTGATCTTACTCCCCCTTGTCTTATAGTATGAGTGTCCCAACGCTTGTATTATCTCATAATTGTATTTCTTTAGATAACATGCCTTATGTCAACTTCAGCCATGAAAAAACCATACAGTTGAGTCATACATACATTATCAACTAAGTCAGCACAAGAGCATGTCATAGTAATAACACAAATGTCACAACAACTCACTGAGGAAATTCTATGGAGTTCCATACATCATTAGAGCTCATAATCTTCATCCTATATGGTAACAAGCCACTAAGATGATCATTCACACACATTATTGATCATAGGGAAATTGTTGAGTCTCAACAATAAGTGTTGCATTAGAGAAAAATAAATTCCCCACAATTTACCTGATGCATATGAACAAAGATCTAATGGAGTTATCCTTAAGATTAATGTTCATACGCTCCAGGTTCCCTGATGATCACTTTATTTACAAAATGGAAAACATATCCAATATCTTGATAATAATCATTTCAGTTCTAAACCACAACACCGTTGGGCTGAAGATGGAAAAGAACTTAATGAACGATGACAAATGATTATAAACGACGTTAGTCAGAAATATAACCACAAGCCACATGATACTGGCAAACTTGCCACTTGAGTGAAGTGTCACATATGATTATAAACGACGTTGGTCATATATAATCAACATATTACATCATGATGGTCATTAGACTAGCAATCTTGCCACTTTAGCATTCATGTGTGCTTTGTAATGCTCATAAGGGACTAAGCACACACTAACATGATAAAGGAGTCATTTTTCCTTCATTCTTCTAAATAAGACTTGTTGCATCTTAATTAGAGAACCAACATTAGAATGCGCTTTTCATACATTCTCCAACCAAGACTTCTCGTTGATTCCATCTTAATTATAGAATTTAGATGCATATTTGGTTAGTTGTACATGATATGATCTAAGTTGGAGAAGTGAACGTGATATCTCATATTAAACGAGACTTCCATTCTCCCCCTCGAAATGTGGTCTAAAACCACAATTTTGATGAGGTCTCATTAATTACACTTCTGTTGCATCTTTAATTTCAACATAGCATATCATGCTTACAAATGATTCATTTAGTGAAAACATAATTTGTCTCACCACAAGGTGGGACTAACATTACATAATTGGAGATGACATAATAAGATATAAAATCATGTCATCTGTTCAAGACACACAAAATTAAGGCTCCAATAACCAGGAGCATGAACAAAAACATCATCAATAGGATGAAGAATTAAGCCATCTCTAAATTCTAAATGGAATAAACCCAATACTTTTAAATTTAACCTCCTTTGCATTAGTAATGTGCATGATGGCACATGCAACATATGAGGCTACTCCATACCTTAACATCAAGATTAAATCCTTCAACATGGGTGGCAGAAACATTTGGAGTTTTCTTATAGGAGACAAGAATCTCTGCTCTCCACGTGGGAAAGTTATTTACATAAGGTTCGTCTATGTCAAAGAAAAAGTTAGGCCTCAGTATTAATGTTCATTGTTGAAAAAAAGGATACTTTATGAACATCGTAATAAAACATAAAGCATTAATTAACCATGCAATGAGATGAATTAAAGACAAGCCTAATTGTTATTCTGATCTACATCACTGTTGGGCAGAAAATAGAAAAGAATTTATTTTTAATACATGACACATGAAAATAATCAACGTTGGTCAGAATATCATCATATGTCATTAGAACATTTGCTCATTAAATCTCTAAACAAAACTTCTCGTTGGTTCCATTTTGGTTAGAGAGACATGAAATCATATAATGACCAGCAAGAACATTAGCTAAATTAATGTCCATCATTAACATAATGTAACAAAAGATTGCAACCCGGTGTGTCATAGGCTACAAAGCCTCATGATCTATTGTAGACATCTTGAACTTACATTTTGACACTTAATTGACATTGAACATAACACTAAACATAAGTATCAAACTTATCATTACAATTCTCAGTGACACGAAATAAAAATGATACTGGAATTAACATCAATATATAAATGTCAATGCCACTTACCATTCGTAGTGAAAATGCCATTAATATTGATCATCATAACATTATAAGATTTGGACATCAAAAAATACATCACATTCACCAAATAATAATCTTTGGAAATAATAATAATTGTCAAATAAATGACAACCCGATCTTTAGAAAATAAGTTCCCTAAACAAAATTTTGTTCTTAAGGGAATTAATAATATTTCCATTACACTGAGGCTTTATGCATATTTCAACGGTGCATATCATAATAAAATGATACAGAACACACCAACCTAAACTTTACTTCTGCCCAATAGTTATATCGGCCCAAAAAAAGGATTGTGCCGCATGGCGCTATGCGGAATTCCGAGCCATGCGACCATGAACATACTACTTGAGGTGGCCTTAGCCCATTAGAATTATTACATCATCAAGAAAAATGCCATAAGAATGTCATCAACATAAACTTAAAACTCAAATAAAATATTCCAATTGAAACATCATCATTTCATAAAATTAATATTGAAGCATTATTAAATGCCATTAAAATGACATTAACATTAATTGCATAGTAGTTTTCCAAGTAAAACTTCTCGTTGGTTCCATTCTACTCAGAAAACCAAACCATAATTGACAACATAGTTCTCTGGCAATTTCAAGTTTATAACAGCGCAAAAACATTTTTTTAGAATAACCATAATTCAAAACATGCACTGTATAAAAGAAAATGACCAGAACATCACTTTTGGCCCATAAAACCCACGGTAACCTACTATTCATTTGGCCCAGCAGCAAACATTTCCAAGTAAAACATTTTTTTAGAATTACTGTGTTGGAAGGAAGCATCTTGGGCCGAAGCCCGGCCTAGAAAATGGCCCAATTAAGTCCCGGAGGTGGTGCTCCGGCTTGCTCGTGGCCATTCGATTGCATCGAATGGTCCCGGTCGATCCTGTGTCAGACAAAAACACGATGCAGCCGCAACCCTAGCCATATCTCTCCCCATTCCCCGATCTTTCCGCTCCAGAGAGCGTGACGGCGACCATGGCGGTAGACGATGCTCGACGGTGATGGCATCACGGTGGCTGCGCTCGCCGGAAGTGCGTGTAGTGGACTAGCTTCGCGCGCTCCTCCGTCAAGCGTGGCTGCCTGCGACCCGCAGATGGCACAGCAACAGTGGCATCAGTGAGGAGGCGAGCGCCGGCGACCGCGACATCTGGAAGTGACGGCGACGTGCGCGGCTACTGCCACGCAGCGTGTGCGTCCATAAGAGAGGCGCCGACCAATGCTTATCTGCGCGTCGTCTCGATGGACGGCGGCATCCCGGCCATGGCGTACTCGCCTGGCGGCGGCCGTGCGTACCCTGAAGGCCAGTGTCATCAGCATAAGGCGCCATGCCCCTCTTTCCTTTAATTTCTTTTGTTGGGGATGGGTATTTCTCTTCTTGGATTTCGATTTGGTGATTTTTCGGCTAGGGTCAGTGTTTTGGGTGAATTGGGGGGAAAATGCCATTAGGTTTTCTTAACATTTGGCATTCCCGGATTCCCCTCATTCTAATTGCTGCCCAAGCCCAATTAGTGCTAACTGTACATTAACATGATTCAATGAAACACTAACAGGGAACAATTAAGTCCCAAACTTGGCGGTAAGCACTAGATCGAAGCAATTAGAGCCTTAACTTAAACATCTGACCTAATCATGGATCATTAACTTAACAGAGAACAATTAAGACTTAAGCATGATTATTAGCATTTAAAGAACATCGTTAGTTTTTAATCTCGAGCACATATAGTTGAGCAGAAGCCAATCATCGAAACACAATCAATAACATTAAAACGTAAGATTTAGGCTTTTAACTTTATCAGGAGTGCATCAATGAAAAAGCCTAATAGGATTCTAATAGAGATCAATCTAAGCTCATGATACCAATGTTAGATAAATTCTTAACATTACTTGATATTAATCTCGTGATTAGAACACCTACATGAGCGGAAGCATGAGAACTTACAGGTATGAAATCCAATGCCTGCTCGATTCATCCCCTATGTAGTCGATCTCCAGAAACAGCAACAGGGAGATCATTGGGGAAATGGGCAGAGCAGCAGCACCGCCAGGTGCCTTGCCGGTGATAGAAGGAAGCCCCCGGCACAGCCTTGCGGCGACCGGGGGTGGAAACGGCCTTCCAGACCATCAGCTCCATCTTTTTAGGATCGGTTGTTAGCACTCAGGGTTTAGCCTGTTTGTGTTTTTTCTTATCTGAAGAGTTACGTGACCTCTTCCTTTTATACGAGGGGCTGATGGACCGGGACTGAAACCAAACGTTGGGTTTGGGTGCCCCCGATCAAAACACCAACGTGGGATGGACTCCCCTTTTATCTCGGTCTATAACAACCTGAGATAAATTCCAACAGATCGTAGCAGGGCTGACATTTTATCCGGTAGCTTAGCTGACTGTGCATTACTAGTGATCATTTAAGCTATTCACCGTTTGCTGAATGTTAATTAGGACGGGGAAAGGGAGGAGGTACAGTAGCAAGGATGTCGTCCGTACACTTTTTTTACTTCTTATGTAGATTACCTTTTTTCTAGAGAAACTTCACATCTATTCATCTTCAATCATTACACTACAAAGAACAACAGAGGTATAAAAATTACACAGGATTTTTACATCTGTGCCCCTGGTTCCCTAGCCATACTCATCCATCCGCACGCTCTTAACGTTTGCTCACTTTTCTCCACTCTCTTGTCCGAAACCCTCAAAAATGGTCACAAACGATGGATGCCGTCGGATCAGTGCTTTGACCGTTAACTTTGACGAGTGGGACCGCGCTGGACTATGTCGCCCGTTGGACCTGACAAGTGGGGCGGCCTTGGACGGTGGCATTGTTTGACCATTGGGCCGTGGTTTCCTTGGACTGTTGGGTCGTTGCATGAAACGCCTACACGCGCCACCACGACAGAAGCCTGCAATGCATGCACGACGTATCCAGCTAGCCTGCTATGCATGCACGCAGCTAGCCTGCCTGCATGCGCCGATGCGTGCCGACCGAGACGCTTTCGTGCACGCCAGCCGCCACGGACGCAGCGACGGTCGCTGCCTGCATGCGTCGATGCTTGTCTCCTCGATTTAGAACATCTTTGATCCACTCGCATCTGCACCCGTTTTGCTACGACGAATAAATTGAACAATATTTTTTTATTGTTTTTGGCTGCATGCACTAGGTGGCTACATAGCTCAAGATTCTCAAAACACTTTGAGGCAAGTCAACAAGAGTGGTGATGTTGTCACCTACAACTATATGAAAGACTACAAGGGCAACGCTCACAAGTGCCTAATGGCAAAGGCCGCGGTAGAAAATGGAGAGGGCCAAAACTCTCCTGACAAGGTCAAGGTAACCCCATGGTCAAACCCTCCTCTTTTCACTCCTTCTACTCCTTGTGATGGGTATCTTGATCCGGAGGATAATCATGATGATGATGATATAGATGATCCTATATACCTCAAAGAAAAGAAGCTCACTATGTTTCATATGCTTATGGAGATGGTGAGTAAGCACACCATCACCATTAAGGAACTCGAAACCCTCGTCACCGAGGAAGCTTCCTCGACATGGTGGTGGCTTGTGTAGCTATGCATGCACTAGGTGCTTACGAACAAAGCGCGCTCTCTCAAAAAACTATCAATAATTCAAAAAAAGTATAAAGTAGCAATAAATTAATAATAGGATAGATAGAAAACTTAATAATAGAACTTAATAACATAACATAGATAGGGCCAACATACCAAGAGCACACTCATATAGTTCAATTACAACTTAATAACATAACATAGATTCAAAAAAAGATAGAGGGTTCTAAACCGTAGGCGCAGCCTTCTCCACCTCGCTCGTCCTCGCTCCTCCTCCACCTCGTTCCTCCGGGCGCCCTTCACTGCTCCTTCGGGGTGTTGTCGATGGGGTACGACAGAGTGTGCATGCGTGACGCGGTGGGGAAGATGTTGCTGTACTCCCTGAAGATGTTGTGGGTGGTGAAAGCGATGAACTTGCAGCCACACCAAAACACGCAACCGAGGTAGAAGGTGTCGAAGGGGTTGGTGAAGTGGGCAAGGATAGCAACCACCACCCTGTTTTGGATGACCTCCTCGACGTGGAACATCATTGGAGATCTCCGTGGGAGGTGGCGGTAACCGGCTGCGAGGAAGAACTCGGTGAAGCCCCTTGCGGTCCTCCACCTTGATATCACCCACACACGTAGTGTACTCTCAACGTACACGCCGGCAGGGTGGAGCTTCTCCGGCACGGTGGGTGGGAAGCGGTAGGTTGGTCTGGTGTACTGCATGGTCGAAGATGGGGTTGAAGAATAAGAAGGGCAGATGGCGGAGGATGGGAGATAGATGAGGGATGTGAGAGGAAGAAGAAGATGATGGGTGGATTAAATAGCCGTAGTGAGACATGTTATTTCGCCGTGGCAGTAATGGGGTCAGATGTGAACTAGCTCGTTTTCACACCCACTGCGGCATCGGGAACTCAAAACAAGGGTCAAGCAAAAAAAAACAGAGCCAATGCAACGGCCCAACCAGAGCTTGGTTTCATTTTAGGCCCAATAACTATATTTTTTCATGGAGTCAATGTTGGGCGAGCACAACCAATGAGAGAATATCTCGCGGATCGCCCCATGATCCAACAATGCGGAGCCGTCCATCTGATCCAACGGCGTGGAGCCTGCATGCAGCCAACCCTTCTAGAAGACCACATCTAAGGGTTGTCGCTTGGCGCTAGTGTATGATCGGACGACTGATGTTCGGAGCTAGGGTTAGGCAAAATCCCATGGGGTTTAGAGGGGTTTTGAGTTGGTCAATGGGGTTATCTAGGCTTTGACTGAGCATAACTAATAAAAAAATAAAAAATATGAAACCTTCATCGTTAGTCGTTTTATAAGACACACTAACGAGGAAAAATACTAAACTTGGTATACGGAAATTAAAAAAAACTAGGTGGCACGATCAAGGTCAAATCAGCACCATTAATTTAAAAAATAAAAAAATATAGAACCTGCGCACAATGTTGTCTTATGTGACATGTTACCAACCAAAAATCATAAACTTGGTCTATGGACATTTTCATGAAAAAACCTTCACACATATGAGCTATCACGTATAACATTGGACATAGTTCAAGGAGAGGAGGTAGGGTTTCTGAAAGTTAAAAAAATTTAAAAATTCACCAAAGCTTGATTTTAAAGTGAGTAAGAAGGATCTAAACTTAGTTCTCCATTTTCATATTTTAAACGTGTTTTTAATGGTTTTCTATTAAAGCATATTTTTTCCAAAAAAAGTAAAAATATGAAGATTAATTCAATAAATAGTGAGACTTCGAATCTACACTATATAGATTGAAGATGTGTTAATAAAAAATATTTGGCCCATTTGGAGTAGGTCCAAAAAACTTGATTACAAATGGAGCTCATTTGGAGCACATTTCTCATGACTATAAGTTTTACCACGCAAAAGAGATCAGATTGATCACCTAACATTTATAATAGTTCAGCAAACTTTGCAACACCACACCACAGGGCAATGGACTTCAAGTGTTGGTTCAAATTATAATTTTGCCTCAAATTCAAAGTGGAATATTTGATCTGTTATTGGAATACTTGATCAAATGATGGACTTTCTTCATTGAAATGTTGTTTTTTTTGCTCTGTTATTGGAATATTTGATCAAATGATGGACTATTTGCTCTTTTTGCTTATTCTTTGCAGCATGTCTAGTCATTGAAGCAACACAGAAGCAGCATGTGTGATCATTGCAACACCTAAACTCATAGCTCACAGCATCTAAACAGAACATACCATACACCACAGGCAAATTTAAGGACAGATAAATATAGATAGCATAATACATTACCATAGATCACACACAAAGTTTAGATACCACCACGCAAAGTTTACCAAACATCCACATTTAGTTTACCAAAAGTAAAAGATAAATATAAAACATCATCACATCACACCGGAGTTAGGGCCTTCGTGAGGGCAGCATGCTGCCCCCTGATCTTGTAGTCCTCCCCGCGAATCGCTACATCCTCTGCATGAGACACAAGGTGATCGAAGCGGCCATCCTTTGGCTTTGGCTTGGTGGTGTAGTAGGGGCAGTGCCACTTCTTGATCTTGCGGTTGTAGAAGGAAGCAACTCCCTGTAGGGGAACGTAGCATAAATTCAAAATTTTCCTACGTGTCACCAAGATCTATCTATGGAGAAACCAGCAACGTGGGGAAAGAGAGTGCATCTACATACCCTTGTAGATCGCTAAGCGGAAGCGTTCAAGTGAACGGGGTTGATGGAGTCGTACTCGTCGTGATCCAAATCACCGATGATCCTAGTGCCGAACGGACGACACCTCCGCGTTCAACACACGTACAGCCCGGTGACGTCTCCCATGCCTTGATCCAGCAAGGAGAGAGGGAGAGGTTGAGGAAGACTCCATCCAGCAGCAGCACAACGGCGTGGTGATGATGGAGGAACGTGGTACTCCAGCAGGGCTTCGCCAAGCACGTGACGGAGGAGGAGAGGTGTTGGGGAGGGGAGGGGCTGCGCCTTGAGTTGTCCTCTGCAGCCCTCCCCTCACCCCTCTATTTATAAGGGAAGGGGCAAGGGGGGCCGTCCCCTCTAGATGGGATCTAGAGGGGGGGCGGCGGCCAGGGAGGGGGAACTTGCCCCCCAAGCAAGGGGGGGCGCCCCCTTTAGGGTTTCCCCCAACCCTAGGCGCATGGGCCCTTGGGGGGGAAGGCGCACCAGCCCACTTTGGGCTGGTTCCCTTCCTCATACAGCCCATAAGGCCCTCCGGGACCGGTGGTCCCACTTGGTGGACCCCCGGGACCCTCCTGGTGGTCCCGGTACGTTACCGATAAAACCCGAAACCCTTTCGGTGACCAAAACAGGACTTCCCATATATAAATCTTTACCTCCGGACCATTCCGGAACTCCTCGTGACGTCCGGGATCTCATCCGGGACTCCAAACAACATTCGGTAACCACATACGAACTTCCTTAATAACCCTAGCGTCATCGAACCTTAAGTGTGTAGACCCTACGGGTTCGGGAGACATGCAGACATGACTGAGACGTTCTCTGGTCAATAACCAACAGCGGGATCTGGATACCCATGTTGGCTCCCACATGTTCCACGATGATCTCATCGGATGAACCATGATGTCAAGGACTTAATCAATCCCGTATACAATTCCCTTTGTCTATCGGTACGATACTTGCCCGAGATTCGATCGTCGGTATACCGATACCTTGTTCAATCTCGTTACCGGCAAGTCTCTTTTACTCATTCCGCAACACATCATCCCGTGATCAACTCCTTGATCACATTGTGCACATTATGATGATGTCCTACCGAGTGGGCCCAGAGATACCTCTCCGTCACACGGAGTGACAAATCCCAGTCTCGATTCGTGCCAACCCAACAGACACTTTCGGAGATACCCGTAGTGCACCTTTATAGCCACCCAGTTACGTTGTGACGTTTGGCACACCCAAAGCACTCCTACGGTATCCGGGAGTTGCACAATCTCATGGTCTAAGGAAACGATACTTGACATTATTAAAGCTTTAGCATACGAACTACATGATCTTGTGCTAGGCTTAGGATTGGGTCTTGTCCATCACATCATTCTTCTAATGATGTGATCCCGTTATCAATGACATCCAATGTCCATGGTCAGGAAACCGTAACCATCTATTGATCAACGAGCTAGTCAACTAGAGGCTTACTAGGAACATGGTGTTGTCTATGTATCCACACATGTATCTGAGTTTCCTATCAATACAATTCCAGCATGGATAATAAACGATTATCATGAACAAGGAAATATAATAATAATCAATTTATTATTGCCTCTAGGGCATATTTCCAACAGTCTCCCACTTGCACTAGAGTCAATAATCCAGTTCACATCGCTATGTGATTAACACTCAAGGTCACATCCCCATGTGACTAACACCCAAAGAGTTTACTAGAGTCAATAATCTAGTTCACATTACCATGTGATTAATACTCAATGAGTTTTGGGTTTGATCATGTTATGCTTGTGAGAGATGTTATAGTCAACGGGTCTGAAGCTTTCAGATCCGTGTGTGCTTTACAAATATCTATGTCATCTCCTAGATGCAGTTACCACGCTCTATTTGGAGCTATTCCAAATAACTATTCTACTATACGAATCCAATTTACTACTTAGAATAATCTGGATTAGTGTCAAAGTTTGCATCGGCGTAACCCTTTACGACGAACTCTTTTACCACCTCCATAATCGAGAAAATTCCTCAGTCCACCAGTTACCAAGGATAACCTTGACCGCTGTCCTGTGATCCATTCCTGGATCACTCTTGTACCCCTTGACTGACTCATGGCAAGGCACACTTCAGATGCGGTTCATAACATAGCATACTTTAGAGCCTACGACTAAAGCATAGGGGACAACCTTCGTCCTTTTTTTCTATTCTGCCATGGTCATGTCTTGATTCTTGCTCAATACTCACACCTTGTAACACAGCCGAGAACTCCTTCTTTGCTGATCTATTTTGAACCCCTTCAAAATCTTGTCATGCTATGTGTTCATTTGAAAGTACTATTAAGCGATTTTGATCTATCCTTATAAATCTTGATGCTCAATGTTCAAGTAGCTTAATCCAGGTTTTCCATTGAAAAACACTTTTCAAATAACCCTATATGCTTTCCAGAAATTCTACATCATTTCTGATCAACAATATGTCAACAACATATACTCATCATAAATTCTATAGTGCTCCCACTCACTTCTTTGGAAATACAAGTTTCTCATAAACTTTGTATAAACCCAAATCTTTGATCATCTCATCAAAGCGTACATTCCAACTCCGAGATGCTTACTCCAGTCCTTAGAAGGATAGCTGGAGCTTTGCATACTTGTTAGCATCTTTCAGGATTGACAAAAATCTTCTGGTTGTATCACATACAGCCTTTCCTCAAGAAAATCGTCGAGGAAACAATGTTTTGACATCCTATCTGCACAATTTCATAAATAATGCAGTAATCCCTAACATAATTCCAACAGACTCTTAGCATCGCTACGAGTGAGAAAGTCTCATCGCAGTCAACTCCTTGAACTTGTCGGAAAATATCTTAATGACAAGTCGAGCTTTCTTAATGGTGACATTTACCATCATTGTCCGTCTTCCTTTTAAAATCCATCTGTACTCAACAGCCTCACGACCATCGAGCCGTTCTGCCAAAGTCTACACTTTGTTTTCATACATGGATCCTCTCTCGGATTTTATGGCCTCGAGCCATTCATCGGAATCCGGGCCCACCATCGCTTCTCCATAGCTCGTAGGTTCATTGTTGTCTAGCAACATGACTTCCAAGATAGGATTACGTACCACTCTGAAGTAGTACGCATCCTTGTCATCCTACGAGGTTTGGGAGTGACTTGATCCGAAGTCTCATGATCACTATCATAAGCTTCCACTTCAATTGGTGTAGGTGCCATAGGAACAACTCCTGTGCCCTGCTACACACTAGTTGAAGTGACGGTTCAATAACCTCATCAAGTCTCCACCATCCTCCCACTCAATTCTTTCGAGAGAAACTTTTCCTCGAGAAAGGACCCGATTTGAGAAACAATCCCTATTGCTTTCGGATCTGAGACAGGAGGTATACCCAACTGTTTTGGGTGTCCTATGAAGATGCAGTTATCCGCTTTGGGTTCGAGCTTATCAGCCTGAAATTTTTTCATATAAGCGTCGCAGCCCCAAACTTTTAAGAAATGACAGCTTAGGTTTCTCTAAACCATAGTTCATACGGTGTCATCTCATCGGAATTATGTGGTGCCCTATTTAAAGTGAGTGCGGTTGTCTCTAATGCCTAACCCATGAATGATAGTGGTAATTCGATAAGAGACATCATGGTACGCACCATATCCAATAGGGTGCAACTATGATGTTTGGACACACCATCACACTATGGTGTTCCAGGCGGTATTAGTTGTGAAACAATTTCCACAGTGCCAAACTCGTAACTCAGATATTCATTTCTATGATCATATCATAGACATTTTATCCTCTTATCACGAAGATCTTCAACTTCATTCTGAATATTACTTGAACCATTCAATAATTCAGACTTGTGTTTCATCAAGTAAATATACTCAGTATCTACTCAAATCATCTGTGAAGTAAGAGCATAACGATATCCACTGCGTGCCTCAGCACTCATTGGACTGCACACATCAAAATGTGTTACTTCCAACAAGTTGCTTTCTTGTTCCATTTTACTGAAACCGAAGCTTTCAGTCATCTTGCCCATGTGGTACGATTTGCATGTCTCAAGCGATTCAAAATCAAGTGAGTCCAAACGGTCCATCTGCATGGAGTTTCTTCATGCGTACATACCAACAGACACGGTTCACATGTCTCAATCTTTTCAGAAATGAGTGAGTCCAAAGATCCATCAACATGGAGCTTCTTCATGCGTTTTATACCAATATGACTTACATGGCAGTGCCACAAGTAGGTGGTACTATCATTACTATCTTATATCTTTTGGCATGAACATGTGTATCACTATGATCGAGATTCAATAAACCATTCATTTTAGGTGCAAGACCATTGAAGGAATTATTCAAATAAATAGAGTAACCATTATTCTCCTTAAATGAATAACCGTATTGTGATAGACATAATCCAATCATGTCTACGCTCAACGCAAACACCAAATAACAATTATTTAGGTTTAACACCAATCTCGTGCGATGCTTGATCATATCAACCTTGGAAGCACTTCCAACACATCTCGTCAGCTCACCTTTAGCTAGTCTCCGTTTATTCCGTAGCTTTTATTTCGAGTTACTAACACTTAGCAACCGAACCGGTATCTAATACCCTGATGCTACTAGGAGTACTAGTAAAGTACACATTCACATAATGTATATCCAATATACTTCTATCGACAGCCTTCTCATCTACCAAGTATCTAGGGTAATTCTGCTCTAGTGACTGTTCCCCTTATTACAGAAGCACTCAGTCTCGGGTTTGGGTTCAACCTTGGGTTTCTCCACTAGAGCAGCAGCTGATTTGCCGTTTCATGAAGTATCCCTTCTTGCCCTTGCCCTTCTTGAAACTAGTGGTTTCACTAACCATCAACAATTGATGCTTCTTCTTGATTTCTACTTTCGCGGTGTCAAACATCACGAATATTTCATGGATCATCATATCTATCCCTGATATGTTATAGTTCATCACGAAGCTCTAGCAGCTTGGTGGCAATGACTTTGGAGAAACATCACTATCTTATCTGGAAGATCAACTCCCACTCGATTCAAGTGATTGTTGTGCTCAGACAATCTGAGCACAAGCTCAACGATTGAGCTTTTCTCCCTTAGTTTGCAGGCTAAGAAAATCGTCGGAGGTCTTATACCTCTTGACGTGGGCACGAGCCTGAAATCCCAATTTCAGCCCTCGAAACATCTCATATGTTCCGCGACATTTCAAAAATGTCTTCGGTGCCTCGATTCTAAACCATTTAACATTACCGAACTATCATGTAGTTATCAAAACGTGTATATCAGATGTTCGCAACATCCACAGACCACATTCGAGGTCCAGCACACCGAGCGGTGCATCAAGGACACAAGCCTTCTACTGTCCGCATAATTGCTACTATCAACTTTCAACTATATTTTCTCTAGGAACGTATCTAACTCAGTAGAACTAAAGCGCGAGCTTACGACATAATTTGCAAAGATCTTTTGACTATGTTCAGGATAATTAAGTTCATCTTATGAACTCCCACTCCGATAGACATCCCTCTAGTCATCCAAGTGATTACATGATCTGAGTCAACTAGGCCGTGTCCGATCATCACGTGAGACGGACTAGTCATCATCGGTGAACATCTTCATGTTGATCGTATCTACCATACGACTCATGCTCGACCTTTCGGTCTCTTGTGTTCTGAGGCCATGTCTGTACATGCTAGGCTCGTCAAGTCAACCTAAGTGTTTCGCGTGTGTAAATCTGGCTTACACCCGTTGTATGTGAACGTAAGAATCTATCACACCCGATCATCACGTGGTGCTTCGAAACGACGAACTTTCGCAACGGTGCACAGTTAGGGGGAACACTTTCTTGAAATTTTAATGAGGGATCATCTTATTTACTACCGTCGTTCTAAGAAAATAAGATGTATAAACATGATAAACATCACATGCAATCAAATAGTGACATGATATGGCCATCATCACTTTGCTCCTTTTGATCTCCATCTTCGGGGCTCCATGATCATCGTCGTCACCGGCATGACACCATGATCTCCATCATCATGATCTCCATCATCGTGTCTTCATGAAGTTGTCACGTCAACTATTACTTCTACTACTATGGCTAACTGTTAGCAATAAAGTAAAGTAATTACATGACGTTTATGTTGACAGCAGGTCATAAATAAATTAAAGACAACTCCTATGGCTCCTGCCGGTTGTCATACTCATCGACATGCAAGTCGTGATTCCTATTACAAGAACATGATTATCTCATACATCACATATATCATACATCACATCCTTTGGCCATATCACATCACATGGCATACCCTGCAAAAACAAGTTAGACGTCCTCTAATTGTTGTTTGCATGTTTTACGTGGCTGCTATGGGTTTCTAGCAAGAACGTTTCTTACCTACGCAAAACCACAACGTGATATGTCAATTGCTATTTACCCTTCACAAGGACCCTTTTCATCGAATCCGATCCGACTAAAGTGGGAGAGACTGGCACCCGCTAGCCACCTTATGCAACTAGTGCATGTCAGTCGGTGGAACCTGTCTCACGTAAGTGTACGTGTAAGGTCGGTCCGGGCCGCTTCATCCCACAATGCCGCGGAATCAAGATTGACTAGTAACGGTAAGCATATTGAACAAAATCAACGCCCACAACTACTTTGTGTTCTACTCGTGCATGGAATCTACGCAATAGACCTAGCTCATGATGCCACTGTAGGGGAACGTAGCATAAATTCAAAATTTTCCTACGTGTCACCAAGATCTATCTCTGGAGAAACCAGCAACGAGGGGAAAGAGAGTGCATCTACATACCCTTGTAGATCGCTAAGCGGAAGCGTTCAAGTGAACGGGGTTGATGGAGTCGTACTCATCGTGATCCAAATCACCGATGATCCTAGTGCCGAACGGACGGCACCTCCGCGTTCAACACATGTACAACCCGGTGACGTCTCCCATGCCTTGATCCAGCAAGGAGAGAGGGAGAGGTTGAGGAAGACTCCATCCAGCAGCAGCACAATGGCGTGGTGATGATGGAGGAACGTGGTACTCCAGCAGGGCTTCGCCAAGCACGTGACGGAGGAGGAGAGGTGTTGGGGAGGGAAGGGGCTGCGCCTTGAGTTGTCCTCTGCAGCCCTCCCCTCACCCCTCTATTTATAGGGGAAGAGGCAAGGGGGGCCGGCCCCTCTAGATGGGATCTAGAGGGGGGGCGGCGGCCAGGGAGGGGGAACTTGCCCCCCAAGCAAGGGGGGCGCCCCCTTTAGGGTTTCCCCCAACCCTAGGCGCATGGGCCCTTGGGGGGAAGGCGCACCAGCCCACTTTGGGCTGGTTCCCTTCCTCATACAGCCCATAAGGCCCTCCGGGACCGGTGGTCCCACTTGGTGGACCCCCGGGACCCTCCTGGTGGTCCCGGTACGTTACCGATAAAACCCGAAACCCTTTCGGTGACGAAAACATGACTTCACATATATAAATCTTTACCTCCGGACCATTCCGGAACTCCTCATGACGTCCGGGATCTCATCCGGGACTCCGAACAACATTCGGTAACCACATACGAACTTCCTTAATAACCCTAGCGTCATCGAACCTTAAGTGTGTAGACCCTACGGGTTCGGGAGGCATGCAGACATGACTGAGACGTTCTCCGATCAATAACCAACAGCGGGGTCTGGATACCCATGTTGGCTCCCACATGTTCCACGATGATCTCATCGGATGAACCACGATGTCAAGGACTTAATCAATCCCGTATACAATTCCCTTTGTCTATCGGTACGATACTTGCCCGAGATTCGATCGTCGGTATACCGATACCTTGTTCAATCTCGTTACCGGCAAGTCTCTTTTACTCGTTCCGCAACACATCATCTCGTGATCAACTCCTTGATCACATTGTGCACATTATGATGATGTCCTACCGAGTGGGCCCAGAGATACCTCTCCGTCACACAGAGTGACAAATCCCAGTCTCGATTCGTGCCAACCCAACAGACACTTTCGGAGATACCCGTAGTGCACCTTTATAGCCACCCAGTTACGTTGTGACGTTTGGCACACCCAAAGCACTCCTACGGTATCCGGGAGTTGCACAATCTCATGGTCTAAGGAAATGATACTTGACATTAGAAAAGCTTTAGCATACGAACTACATGATCTTGTGCTAGGCTTAGGATTGGGTCTTGTCCATCACATCATTCTTCTAATGATGTGATCCCGTTATCAATGACATCCAATGTCCATGGTCAGGAAACCGTAACCATCTATTGATCAACGAGCTAATCAACTAGAGGCTTACTAGGGACATGGTGTTGTCTATGTATCCACACATGTATCTGAGTTTCCTATCAATACAATTCCAGCATGGATAATAAACGATTATCATGAACAAGGAAATATAATAATAATCAATTTATTATTGCCTCTAGGGCATATTTCCAACACTCCCTTGGCCTTGATCTTCTCCACCTCCTTCACTGTGAAGGACGCGATGTTGTCGTTGTACACATCTTCTCCAGAATCATACTGCACACATGTTGGGGAACGTAGCATGCAATTTCAAAAAAATTCCTACGCTCACGCAAGATCTATCTAGGAGATGCATAACAACGAGAGGGGGAGAGTGTGTCAACGTACCCTCGTAGACCGAAAGCGGAAGCGTTTGTTAACACAGTTGATGTAGTCGAACTTCTTCTCGTTTCGACCGATCAAGCACCGAACGTACGGCACCTCCGAGTTCTGCACACGTTCAGCTCGATGACGTCCCTCGAACTCTTGATCCAGAAAAGTGTCGAGGGAGAGTTCCGTCAACACAATGGCGTGGTGATAGTGATGGTGAAGTGATCCGCGCAGGGCTTCGCCTAAGTACTACGTGAATATGACCGGAGGCGTAAACTATGGAGGGGGGGCGCTGCACACGGCTTGAAACAATTGATGTGTGTTGTAGGCGCGCCCCACGTATATAAAGGAGGGAGGGGGAAGGAAGCCGGCCCTAGGCACGCCCAAGTAGAAGGAATCCTACTTGGGCTCCTAGTTGGATTCGCCCCCCCCCCCCCCCCCGCTTTCCTTTTACCAGAGGGGGAAAGGGGGAAAGAGAGAGGGGAGAGAAGGAAAGGGGGCGCCGCTCCCTCCCCTAGTCTAATTCGGCCTCCTTCCCTGTGGGGGCGCGCCACCCTTTTGTGGGCTGGTGTGCCTCTCCCCTATGGCCCATATGGCCCATATCTTCCCCTCGGGGGTTCCGGTAACCCCCCCGGTACTCCGATATGTACCCGATACAATCCGGAACACTTCCGGTGTCCGAACACTATCATCCAATATATCAATCTTTACCTCTCGACCATTTCGAGACTCCTCGTCATGTTCGTGATCTCATCCGGAACTCCGAACAACATTCGGTCACCAAATCACATAACTCATATAATACAAATCGTCATCAAATGTTAAGCGTGCGGACCCTACGGGTTCGAGAAATATGTAGACATGACCGAGACACCTCTCCGGTCAATAACCAACATCGAAACCTGGATGCTCATATTGGTTCCCACATATTCTATGAAGATCTTTATCGATCGTACCATAATGACAACATACGTTATTCCCTTTGTCATTGGTATGTTACTTGCCCGAGATTCGATCGTTGGTATCTTCATACCTAGTTCAATCTCGTTACCGGCAAGTCTCTTTACTCGTTCCATAATGCATCATCCCGTAACTAACTCATTAGTCACATTGCTCGCAAGGCTTATCATGATGTGCATTACCGAGAGGGCCCAGAGATATCTCTCCGATACTCAGAGTGACAAATCCTAATCTTGATCTATGCCAACCCAACAAACACCTTCGGAGATACCTGTAGAGCATCTTTATAATCACCCAGTTATGTTGTGATGTTTGATAGCACACAAGGTATTCCTCCGGTATACGGGAGTTGCATAATCTCATAGTCAAAGGAATATGTATAAGTCATGAAGAAAGCAACAACAATAAAACTTAACAATCATTATGCTAAGCTAACGGATGGGTCTTGTCCATCACATCATTCTCCTAATGATGTGATCTCCTTCATCAAATGACAGCACATGTCTATGGCTAGGAAACTTAACCGTCTTTAATTAATGAGCTAGTCTAGTAGAGGCTCACTAGGGACACTATGTTTTTGTCTATGTATCCACACATGTATCAAGTTTTCGGTTGATACAATTCTAGCATGAATAATAAACATTTATCATGATATAAGGAAATATGAATAACAACTTTATTATTGCCTCTAGGTCATATTTCCTTCAGTCTCCCACTTGCACTAGAGTCAATAATCTAGATGGGGGGAGGGGGGTGGGAAATGGTAGAGGCGAGGTGGTTCCCCCTCTTATACGATGGGACGTTTCTGGAATGTTCCATGGACACATGCTACCCCATGACCGTGGTCAGTTGCATGCACGCCTACGCGGCCCCACTAGTCAGAGTTAACGGTCAAGCCATTGACCCGATGACAACGTCCAGTTTGCCCATTTGTGAGAGTTTCGGCCAAGGGAGTGAGGAAAAGTGAGCAAAAGTTAAGAGCATGGGGATGAAGGAGTACAGCTAAGGAACCAGGGGCACAGACGTAAAAATCCTAAATTACAACCATGTCCGTGGACCACGTAACGATGACTACAAACACTGGAGCGAGCCAAAGGCACGCCGCCATCATCGCCCCTTCCTCATCGGAGCCGGGCAACCTTATTATAGTAGACAATCGGGAAGTCGTCGTGCTAAGGCCCATAGGACCGGCGCACCAGAGTAGCAACCATCACCGATGAAGAAAGTCATAGATCGGAAGGGTCAAGTCTGTAAACACCCAAACAAAGACGAACGAAGACCGGATCCAAACAGATCCACCGAAGAACAGCACTGACTGGATCCCATGAGATCTGACAGAGACAAACCTCCACACACCCTCCAACAATGCTAGACGCACCATCGGGATGGGGATAGAACATGGGAGAGATTATTCCTACTAAGGGACATCGTCGCCACCACACAGCCCCAACCAAGACGCTGGATCTAACAAGAATGAGAACGGGGTCTCTCCCGCCGGCGGGGGGACGAGGTCCTCCGCACCTTCGTGGCCTAGAGGCCATCCGAGATGGGGCTGACCGACGGATAATGTATAGGATTTTGACTATATGGGTAGTTGAATTCTGATCTGCCGACTAAGTCACTCTGTCTTTGTCTGATTTATTTGACGAAGGTGCTTTTTATTGACTCCCTCATAATGTAGCATCGAGGGATACAATCATAACAAGCATACAACCGTCCTCTACAGCTAGGATGCACACAACCAAAACATCTATCGATAATATACCACAATGACCATATGTACCATCCATCTTTTGACAACATGTAGACTACGAGAAAGGTTCTCCAAAGACGATGCCTCCATGAAGGAAACGACATGCATATGCCTCCATCACTGGATCCAACTATCGAAGGTCAGATCGTGGTTCACCCTGAAGATCGCGATCGAGGAAACTCCAAGCAATGGCTTCATCAAGGTAACAACGCAAAATACGCCCCATTGCCAAGTATAACTAACAGGGACATACTTAGGGTTTTCACCCAGAGCTCAAGACTGGGTACTTGAGAAGCACCACCGAACAGAAGTCATAATATGATGTCTCTGCCACTTGCCACAGTATTAGTAGCCGCATACACGCACAGCCCGACAGATGACCATGCCCACGCGAGCAGATAGTCAAGCCATGACAAAAGTTGCTTGCCATCGCACAGTGAAGTGATTGACAAGGGAGGAAGGTCGTCGGCACTACCAAACCCCATGTTTGGGACGATCCAGAGTCCCCGCACCGTCCTCACAAGTGTCAGCCAATAGCTAATCTGAATCAGACAACAACACCACACATCGCCACTGATAACCCACAAGTATAGGGGATCGCAACTGTTTTTAAGGATAGAGTATGTCGGCATTCTGGGAACGGGGGTACCCAGACTTGCCTACATGCGGCCCACGGCGTGGCTCCATTGACGGCCCAGCTTTAGCAACAATAACCCAAGACCCTCGTGAGGGGCCAAGCCTCGTGAGGCGGACGACACCAAGACCTCCCTGGGGGCGGCCACCCCAGGCTGGCTCCCGAGGAGTGGAGATATCTATGCAAGATGCACCTCGTGAGGTTCATATGACGTGAGCCATGACGACCAAGGCCAGGCAGGCGCCAGCGGGCGGAGTGTACCCTTTTCCTCTTTGGTGCTAAGCAAGCAAGCGCAGTCGTGGAGTCTCGAGGAATCAAGCAAAGGTTTCCATTCTGGTGCAACAATACCAAGACCGCCAGGACGGCAGGACGGAGGTCATTGTGGAGCCCACCGCGGCGTCACCACCAGATGCTTTTGCAGGCGAAGACTACTTTTGTCAGATAACTTGTACGTTGTCTCCCTTTGAATTTGGCCGTTGTAGGATCCCTTCCCGCCTACATTTGGGAAGAGGACCAAGTCCACTATAAATAGGACCTAACCACCACCATAGTGGGGATCGGATCCATTCCACCCTGACCAACTCACCAGCTCATCAAGCACAAGAACACCTCACCTCCTGAGGCTGTTTGACCATTGTACTAGTTCATCCACAGCCCCTTGAGGCCAATCCACCACAAAGCAGGAGTAGGGTTTTACACCGCAAGGTGGCTCGAATCTGGGTAAACTGCTGTGTCTCTTGTCCATTAGGTTTGTCGAGCTAGGCCGTGGGATCGGAGAGTAGGCAGACTGGGGGGACGAGTTCTTCGCATGCACCCCAGAGTTCGAACCTCTTAAGGGTCTACGGAACCCTGAATCCGACATTTGGCGCGCCGGGTAGGGGTGCGTCGGAGCCTCTCTTCCGCCGATCGATTCGCCACCGCTCCACTGCTTCCATGGCTAACCCCCATCGGGCCCGTGCTGAGTGTCGGGCCGCCCTCGCCGCGCGCGTTCCCAGACGGCGCCTGCTGGCGGGCCTCCCCGTCGTTCCCCATCGCCCGCTGCCAACGCCGCCACCGGCCCGGCGGGGCACGAGCAGCAAGCTTCGTCGCTCCACCCCTCGGTGCGGCGTGATGGGCGCACCGCTACCCCATCGCTGACCCCGGATGGTTCATCATCCCACGCTCATCACGGCCCAGCGAACGCCCAGGATGCATTGCTCATGGCGCGCAAGCTACTGCGCTATCGCCCCGTCAACGACCTCTACGAAGATTGGTTGGACCGCATCGTCGAGCTCGTCAGCGCCGCTGGGGGCTCTCCTGCACCGTCTCTCCCGCTACCTCGCCAACCGCCTGCTGCGGGAGACGTAGCCCATGGAGCGCCTCCTCCACCTCCCCGTCAAGACGCCATCATCGAGCCAAGGCGCGAGGCCCCAAGGCGTGACCCACCGTGCAGGGCGCCCGCACGTGAAGAAGAAAGCTGCCAGGTCGTCCAGCGGTCGCAAGCAGAGGCGCGTGCGCTCCCTGTAATGATCATTGCATGGATATCGTCATAATTATTTGAGGTTCTATCAATTGCCCAACAGTAATTTGTTTACCCATCGTTTTCTATCTTTCTCGAGAGAAGCCACTAGTGAAACATGCGCCCCCCGGGTCTTCTTTCTCATATATTTGCTTGCGATCTACTTTTCCTTTGCATTTTTATTCAGATCTATTAGACCAAAAATACAAAAATACTTTGCTGCACTTTCTTTATTTGCGATCTATTATTTCAATCTACTACAATTTTCTGGCATCGTTACCCGAAAGGGATTGACAACCCCTTTAACACGTCGGGTTGCGAGGTGTTGTTATTTGTGTGCAGGTGATGTTTACGTTGTGTTGCTTGGTTCTCCTACTGGTCTGATAACCTTTGTTTCATCACTGAGGGAAATACCTACCGTCGCTGTGCTGCATCATCCCTTCCTCTTTGGGGAAATACCGACGTAGTCCTAGCAGACAAGAGCTTTTCTGGCGCTATAGTCAGAGAGCGATCAAAAGGAATTTCTGGCACCGTTGCCGGGGAGGATCTTCAAAATAACCAGGTTCCTAATCACAAATCTCATCTCCTCACAATTTACATTATTTGCCATCTGCCTCTCGTTTTTCTCTCCCCCACTTCACAAAAATTTGTCGTATTATTCGCCTTCTTTTTCGTTCGCCTTTTTCTTGTCGGATCTCTTGTTTGCTTGTGTGACCATGTGTCTTCTATTTGCTTGCATCTTCGCTTGCTAAAAATCTATTGATATGGATCCTCATCCACTAGCCAATCTTTTTAAGAGATCTAATTATGTTTAACCAGTTGCTAGTGATTTGAGTGCACTTGATTATCTCTATGAAGTTTTGCTTGAAATTCGTGAATCTAAAAATTGTGATGAAGAAATTTATGAAGTGATTCATGATATCACCTTGAATGAAAATCATGATTGCAATGATTTTACTATAAATTCTATTAATTTAAATTGTGCTAATAATATGCAAAACCCCAAGCTTGGGGATGCTAATTCTGATATGTCTGATACCTATTGCAATGACCAGTGATGATGCTTCTTATGATCTTGAAAATTTATTTATGCCTCATGATGAATATGATATTGATAATAATTTTTGCAGTAGTATTGAAAGTGGGTTTGGAAGAGTGTCAACTTTAGGTAAAAATAATCCCACATATTTGGAGAGTGTTCAATCTTATGAATTTTTTAATGAAAGTGGGTTTAGAGAGGTCATGACTATAGTTGATGTTATCTTGGAAGATTATAAAACTTTTGTGCATGTGGATCATGAAGAGAAAATTTTATATGATAGCTATATTGTTGAATTGGATTATGATCCTAGATGTAATTATTATAAGAGAGGAAAATATGGTTGTAGAAATTTTCATGTTACTAAATCACCTCTCGTTATGTTGAGATTGCTATTGTTTGTTTCTTCTTCCTTGCATATGCTAATTTTTGCTTGTCTTGATAATTTGTTTGCTTACAAAATGCCTATGCATAGGAAGTATGTTAGACTTAAATGTGTTTGTTACATGTTTTATGATGCTCTCTTTATGTTTCAATTATTATCTTTCATGTGAGCATCAATAAAACTTTATGCCTAGCTAAGGGCGTAAAACTATAGCGTTTGTTGGGAGGCAACCAAATGAATAAATTTTATTTTGCTTTTTGCTTTTTGTTCTTAGCACAATTATGATACTTTTATGATTGTGTTTTTTGTGTTTTAATTAGTGTTTGTGCCAAGTAAAACCAATAGGATCTTCTTGGGTGATAGTTGTTTGATCTTGCTGAAAAAGACAGAAACTTTGTGCTTATGAAAATAATTGTTAAAATTCACGAGAACGTGATAAAATGCCAATCCTTCTTGCAGAAGATCAATATACAAATTATCCAGGTTGTCCTAGTTTTTTAGAATTTTTGGAGTTCCAGAAGTACTCGAACAAATCAGATTGCTACAGACTGTTCTGTTTTGACGGATTCTGTTTCCTTTGTGTTGTGTGCTTACTTTGATGGCTCTTATCATAACGTTTATTCTTTGGTTGTGGGTTATCAAGTTCAACAACATGTTCAATCTCCACATCATTATCATTTCTAGGTTGAGCATCAACATGAACGTCATCATTAACATTATCACTAGGTTCATGTTCATCACCAGATTGTGTTTCAGCATCAGAAATAGAAATATCATTTGGATTCTCAGGTGTGTCTATAACAGGTTCACTAGAAGCATGCAAAGTCATATCATTCCTTTTATTTTTATTACTAGGACTTGGTGCATCAGTATTAGTTCTCTGAGAATCTTGCTCAATTCTCTTAGGATGACCTTCAGGATACAAAGGTTCATGAGTCATTTTACCACCTCTAGTCATAACTCTAACAGCATGATCATTGTTCTTACTATTCATCTCATTAAGCAAATCATTTTGCGCCTTGAGTACTTGTTCTACTTGATTTTTTACCATACAAGCATGTTTACTAAAAAGCTTAAGATCATTAATAGTTCTACACATATAATCACCCAAGCGTTCAAGCATATAAGCATTTCGATTCAATTGTCTACTAACATAAGCATTGAAATTTTCTTGTTTAACAATAAAGTTATCAAATTCATCCAAGCATTGATTAGCAGACTTATTATAAGGAATATCACCTTCATCAAATATATAGGGAGAATTTACCTCTACTACCCGTGTCGGAATATTAAGGCCATATATCTCTTCAATAGGCGGTAAAATTTTAGCATCTTCAGCTTTAATACCTTTTTCTTTCATAGATTTCTTTGCCTCTTGCATATCTTCAAGGCTGAGAAATAGAATACCTCTTTTCTTTGGAGTTGTCTTAGGAGGTGGTTCGGGAAGAGTCCAATCATTATCATTACTCAATATATTATTCAATAGCACTTCGGCTTGTTCAACAGTTCGTTCCCCGAAAACACAACCATCACAACTGTCTAGGTGGTCCCTAGAAGCATCGGTTAGTCCATTATAAAAGATATCAAGTATTTCATTTTTCTTGAGAAGATGATCAGGCAAAGCATTAAGTAATTGGAGAAGCCTCCCCCAAGCTTGTGGGAGACTCTCTTCTTCAATTTGCACAAAATTAAATATTTCCTGTAAAGCAGCTTGTTTCTTATGAGCAGGAAAATATTTTTCAGAGAAGTAATATATCATATCCTAGGGACTATGCACACAACCTGGAGCAAGATAATTAAACCATATCTTAGCATCACCCTTTAATGAGAATGGAAACAACTTAAGAATATAATAATAACGAATTTTTTCCTCATGAGCAAATAGGGTGGCTATGTCATTCAATTTAGTAAGATGTGCCACGACAGTTTCAGATTCATAACCATGGAAAGGATCAGATTCAAGCAAAGTAATTAACTCAAGATCGACAGAGAATTCATAATCCTTATCAATAATAAAGATAGGTGAAGTAGCAAACTTAGGGTCATATTGCATCCTAGCATTCAAAGATTTTTCTTTCAGCTTAGCTAACAGTTTCTTAAGATCATCTCTATTATTGCAAGCAAGAAAGTCTCTAGCAGTCTCTTCATCCATAATATAACCCTTAGGTACCTTAGGCAATTCATATCTAGGGGGAGAATCTTAATCTTCAGTTTCAGTAATATCATCAGTTTAAGTAATTTCATTCTCTCTAACCCTAGCAAGTTGTTCATCAAGAAATTCATCTAGTGGCACAGTGTTATCAAGCAAAGAGTAGTATCATCATAAGCATCATGCATAGCAGAAGTGGCATCATCAATTACTTGCGACATATTAGAATCAATAGAAGGTGTAGGTGTCGCAAGTTTACTTAAAACAGAAGGTGAATCAAGTGCAAAGCTAGATGGCAGTTCCTTACCTCCCCTAGTAGTAGAGGGATAGATCTTGGTTTTGTTGTCTTTCAAATTCCTCATAGTGTTCAACAGACATAAATGCCAAGTGACTCAGAGAATAGAGCTATGCTCCCCGGCTACGACGCTAGAAAAAGTTCTTGATAACCCACAAGTATAGGGGATCGCAACAGTTTCGTGGGTAGAGTATTCAACCCAAATTTATTGATTCGACACAAGGGGACCCAAAGAATATTCTCGAGTATTAGCAGCTGACTTGTCAATTCAACCACACCTGAAAGACTTAATATCTGCAGCAAAGTATTTAGTAGCAAAGTAGTATGGAAGTAACGGTAACGACTGCAAAAGTAACAATATATAGCAGTTTTGTAGCAATTGTAACAGTGACAAGGCTACGATGGAATTGCTCACGCACAGCGGTGAGCATCATGAAATTGGTGATGGAGGATGGTTGATGATGACGATGGCGTCGATTTCCCCTCTTCGGAGCCCCGAACGGGCTCCAGATCTGCTCTCCCGATGATGAACAGGAGGTGGCGGCGGCTCCGTATCGTAAAACGTGATGAATCCTTCTTCTTGATTTTTTTCTCCCTAAACGTGAATATATAGAGTTGGAGGTAGGATCGGAGGAGGTCCAGGGGACCCACAAGGCAAGGGGCGCGCCCTCCACCCTTGTGGACAGGTGGTGCGTCCCCTCTGGTTGATTCTTTCGCCAATATTTTCCATATATTTCAGAAACATTCTCCATAAATTTTCAGGTCATTCCGAGAACTTTTATTTCTACACAAAAATAACACCAAGGCAATTCTACTGAAAACAACATCAGTCCGGGTTAATTCCATTCAAATCATGCAAATTAGAGTCCAAAACAAGGACAAAAGAGTTTGAAAAAGTAGATACGATGGAGACGTATCAGCCACTACCTCTGCCATCCTCATATGCGGAAGTATATCAAACTGTAGAGATGGACACATATACCGCCATGCATTAACCATAGCGACACGGATCAACCGAGGCATGAATGACCACGGAACTACTAGTCCATAAAGGAACCATCAACTGCTCCGCACCATCGGCTGCAGATCTGGACTGGTATGACTTCATCAAGGTAACAACGCAAAATACGTCCCCATTGCTAAGTATAACTAACAAGGGGCAGACTTAGGGTTTTCACCCAGAGCTCAAGATCAGGTACTTGAGAAGCACCACCCAACGGAAGTCATTATATGATGTCTCTGCCCCTTGCCACAGTATTAGCAGCTGCATACGCGCACAGCCCGACAGATGACCATGCCCAGGCGAGTAGATAGTCAAGCCACGACAAAAGTTGCTTGCCAGCGCACAACGAAGTTATTGAAAAGGGAGGAAGGTCGTCGGCACTACCAAAATCTCATGTTCGGGACAATCCAGAGTCCCCGCACCATCCTCACAAGTGGCAGCCGATAGCTAATCTGAATCAGACAACAACACCACACACCGCCACTACCTCTGCCATCCTCATATGCGGCAGTATATCAAACTGTAGGGAAGGACACGTATACCGCCATGCATCGACCACAGCGACACGGATCAACCGAGGCATGAATGACCACGGAACTACTAGTCCACAAAGGAACCATCAACTACTCCGCACCATCGGCTGCAGATCTGGATTTATATGACTATGGCGGACATCATCATTGCCACCGGATTGGAAGTTCCAAGCCCACAGGCGCCAACTACCCAGCCGATGCCGTGCCCACGGGGACAACCGCTCACGGGAGGTAGCATCAATCCCGGCCGACACCGCCCATCAACATGCGGGCTATACCACGGGCTCTGCTGTTGTGGATGTATTAGTGTTTGAAAAGAAGTTTAGATTTTTGACTAAGAGAAACATACCAAAACAAGAAATTTTAGTATGGTGAATTTTCAACTCAAACTTCAAGCTTTTGAGGACCAACACCTTGTACTCAAACCAAAACTTATAACTCGAAAATTGAAGATTTTCTCCTTCACGACCTCAAATTTACTTGGAATATGATTTAAGCACTTGAAAACCTCAAAAAAGAAACGTCACCTTCGATAAGCTAGGATGGACTGCGCTAAGGGTGGCTGGGTGGGGGCGGAGTATTTCCTATTTGGCGCTTATGAGCTGAATAATTCAAAAATGATACGCTGTGCACACCGAATTTTTTGTATAGGCAGGCCCATAAGCTTCCCGAGCTTGGTTTTTTGGAAGCGCTTCCAGCCCATAATTTTTCTCTACCTGCCAAGGTTTGGAAAGATTCTAGAAGCTCCCCGCTCGGTTATTATTATTGTTTTCGACCGGTTATGCAAGGTTTTTTGTGGTTTTTTTTATTCTTCTTTTCTACTTTTTGTTTTCACTTTTTAAAATTCTTTGAACATTTCTTAAATATGTATCTTTCTCCAAATTCGTGAATTCACAATTTTTTTAAAATTTGCCAAAAAAAATCCAAGTCATGAACATTTTCAAATCCGTGGAGTTTGTTCACATTCAAAAATGTTTCATATACATGAACTTGTTCAAAATCGTGAACATTTTCCAAAAAAACTTCAAATTCATGAACTTTTTTCAAAACCCGAGAATACTTTTTGAAATTCGGGTTGATTACAATTTAATTTACGATTTTTTTAATTTATAAAAGTCTGATTATTTTTTTACCTGAAAAAGGAGAGTCGAACCGCAAAGTTGAGCGAAAGAAAAATGAACGAACGGGCGAGCCAGCGAACTTAGACCAGCAGAGCCGGGGCGATTTTCTATGCGATTGGCCCATTCGAACGAGCTCCTCATATGCGCTATAGTGACAATATTGCGCTAAAGGCGTGTAGAAGGAGTGCGACTATGTCTCGCTTTATACTATGAGACAATAGCTCAGCTCGCCTAGAGAGGAGCCGGTAGCCGCAGAATAGCCATGTGCGCTCGTCATGCTGATGTCATGCACCATGTTATTCTTTTTTCCTTTTCCATTTTTATTTATATTTTGAAAAATTCTAAATACGTATACTCCAAAACTTAATTTCGTTAAAGTTTTGAAAATGCTCATCACGCATTTAAGAATGCAAATATAATTTTCTACCATAATAAAATATACGTAATAGTGAAAAGATGTTCATGAAAGTTTCAAAAAAAGTTACAATGTAACAACAACTTTCGCGTAATTTGAACAAATGTTATGTACCATTTAAAAGTTATGTATGTGACACTTTAAAAAAATCACCTGGTTGAAAACATTATCATGACTTTTTAAGAAAATAATACAATGTAAGACATTTTGACGTATTTAAAAAATCCGCACCAATCTGAAAAATGTACGTGACATTTAAAAAATAAGTGTTTAAAATTATGTTTGGCCCATTTTAAAATATGAATTAAATTTTTTAAAAATGTTCACATAGTTTTAGAAAAATATTTCGTATCATCCATAAAACTATTCAATGTGTATTTAAAAAGTTTTTGACACGTGTTCTAAAAATGTTCTAAACATGTATTTAAAAAATTAATAATTATGTATAGAAAACTTGTCTAACGTGTATAAATAATGATTTACGTGTACACTAAAATGTACAGATTGTATATAAAAATGTGTACATCTATTTCAAAAGAAAAAGGAAAATATTATGTAATAAATTAATGAAGAAAAGTTGAAAATGTGAAGAATCGATAATGAACCATAGGGAACCAAAAAAAGCAACAACAACACAATAAAAACTAAACATAAAAAGTAAAAACAGAGAAACCAAATAGGTAAAAGAAAACCAAGCAGAAAAAACCAGAGCGCAAAAAATAAAAGCGATCATCCCTGCGTTAGGAGCAAAAACCATTCGTAGGAGCACTGAAGGCGAGACAGAGTTCTGTCTTGGAGTAAGCGATAAATAGCCTTGGCACTAGAACCATGTTTGGTAAACCCTTGGTTAGGGGAATGGGAGTTTGCACAAGGATGTTTCTAAAGGGATTAGTCATGGGAAGTAGACTTTTACTTTCATTCCCTTGTTTGGTATACGGTGGGAATTAGCGTGGGATAAAACTCTGCTAGTGAATTAACAAGGTACCCCTGGGAAGAAATAGGTGAGAATTGGCTTCCTCAACTCCCATTCCCCTTTCCACTTAAACTCTCATTCCCTCTAATCAAACAGTGGACTTTTAATCTCCTCACTCCTCAACTCCCATTTCCCATCTCTAATTCCCCCGAACCAAACACGCTGTAGAGTAGAGTTGCCGATGGCAGACGCAGGGGGGGGGGGTTGTGGCGCCCTCGATTCAATCGTACACTAATCATACACGCAAATGTGTACGATCAAGATCAAGGACTCACGGGAAGATATCACAACACAACTCTAGACACAAATTAAAATAATACAAGCTTTATGTTACAAGCCAGGGGCCTCGAGGGCTCGAATACATAAGCTCGAAAACACAAGAGTCCGCGGAAGCAACAATATCTGAGTACAGACATCAGTTAGACAAGTTTGCCTTAAGAAGGCTAGCACAAAAGCATCTACGATCGAAAAGGCAAGGCCTCCTGCCTGGGAGCCTCCTAACTACTCCTGGTCGTTGGCGGCCTCCACGTAGTAGTAGGCATCAACGGTGGCATCTGGCTCCTGGGCTCCGACATCTGGTTGCACCAACCGGAAAGAAGAAGAAAGGGGGAAAAAGGGGGAGCAAAGCAACCGTGAGTACTCATCCAAAGTACTCGCAAGCAAGGATCTACACTACATATGCAACAATATCAAAGGAAGGCTGTATATGTGGACTGGGCTGCAGAAATGCCAAAATAAGAGGGGGGAAAGCTAGTCCTATCAAAGACTAGCATCTTCTGGAAACCACCATCTTGCAGCAACCGGAGGGAGTAGAGTAGCATAAAGTAAAGTAGTAGAAGTGTTATCAACCTCGGCCGGAGATCCTTTCTCGACTCCCTTCGAGAAAAGCATCCCAGAGCCATACTATCCAGTTATCATCACAACCCAATCCTCAACACCATCCAGTTCTCATCACAAGTATCCAGTTCTAGTTGTATCGATCGGGATACAACTCCAAGTGTCCGTTATCGTAGGACAGGCTATCGATAGATGTTTTCTTCCCTGCAGGGGTGCACCAACTTACCCACCACGCTCGCTTAACTCCGGCCGGACACACTTTCCTGGGTCATGCCCGGCCTCGGCCAAACAATACACCGCAACCCGACCTAGGCTTAATAGAGAGGCCAGCACGCCGGACTAAACCTATGCCCCCAGGGGTCATGGGCCATCTCCCCGGGAACTCCTGCACGTTGCGTACGCGGCTGGTGAGCAGACCTAGCTACCTCCTTAAAAAGGAAGGAGCTTACCAGTCCAACCCGGCGCGCGCCGCTCGGTCGCTGACATCTATTAAGCTTCGGTTGATGTATACGATGCAGAACGCCCATACTATGCCCACGTGATGGTTAGTGCTATCAGGCCAGAGGCCCCTCGGATCAAATATCCAAATCATAGTGGATTAGGAACGCGCGGTAACAAGCAGAGACTCACGAAAGATGTGACCCCGTTGCCCCGTCTCGAGGACTTGCGGCAAGGGCTAGGAATGCCCGGCCACGCCTCGTAATTATCTTGCGGGCACCTTCTAGGTCAACCCGTCTCCACATCACTCGCAATTAAGCTCGCGCGGGTACCCCTCAGGGTCGACCCGTCTTTAGTAACATGGTTTAGTGTAAAGTCATAGTAACCATAGTAACTGTGTGTCCAAACATTAAGGGAAAACCCGAGGAATCACTCCCGATGAATTCCACTAGATGTAATCATCAAGGTGAACGTAAGAGGAATCACCCCCGAGGTTCACACTTGAGGGGTTGCACGACAGAGTCGTATCGGAAGTGGTTAAGGAGGAAATCACCCTCGATGACCACGATCGAATGACTACACTACAGGGTTAACATCAGAAGTGCTGAAGAGGTTCACCCTCGATACTCGATAGTAACCCAGTAGTGTCGAGCAACTAAGGGGAAAGTGATGTGCGGTGTCGGGGCCTGTTCTTCGATCCCGTTGATCGGGTCTTCGATGATGAAGCAGGGGCAACAAGGATAAGGTGGGGGTCACTGATGGGTCTCTAACCAACCTATACTAAGCAGTTTAGGATAAGCAGGTAGGTAACAATAGCAGGCTACAATAAACATGCTATGCAGCAGAATAGGAGCAAACAATAACAGTAGCAAAATCTAATGCAAGCATGAGAGGTCTTGCCTGGTTGCTCTGGCAAGGAGGGGTCGTCGTCGACGTAGTCGATCACAGGGACAGCATCGGTCTCGGGGTCTACCGGAGAGAAGAGGGGGGAGAAACAGTAAATACATAGCAAGCAAGAGCATAACAGGACAACATGCAGAGCTAGACGTGTTCTAACGCGGTGCTACACGTGACCGGCGAAGGGGGATAACATCCGGGAATGTTTCCCCAGGTTTAGCATTTTCGGACAGATGAAACGGAGGGAAAAAGTTGCATGTTCAGGTAGTTAGGGGCATGTGGCAGACGAACGGATCGCGTATTCGGATTCGTCTCGTCGTTCTGAGCAACTTTCATGTAGAAAACATTTTCATCCGAGTTACGGTTTATTTTCTATGATTTTTCAAAGATTTAAACAATATCCTGAAATTATTATTAAATCTAAAATAGAGTTAATGCACCAGCATGACGTCATCATGACGTCAGCGATCAACACTGACCGTTAACTAGTCAAACAGGGCAGTGGGGCCCTTCTGCCATTGACCTAACTAACTAACAGATTAATTAGATTAGTTAGGTAATTAGTTTAACTAACACAAATTAATTAAGTTAATTAACTATACTAAGTAATTAATTATTAATTATTATATAGCATAATTAACCTTAAAAAACGTTTTGGGGGCGGTCCCCACGTGCAGTGGCTCAAAGGCCTTAGTGGGCTAACGGTGCGGGCGTGGGTGATGGGCGCCTGGGGAGCCCGACGGGGCGGACCCGGACGAAGCCAACAAGGCGCCGCGGGGCGTAGGCGAGGCACGGCAGGCCGGAACCGGAGCAGGGCGATGTGCGGGGCTGCAGAGGTGGGGTGCGAGCGACGGCGTGCGGCGGCTAGGCCGGAGTAGAGCCGCAGCAGGGGACGGGCAGCGGCGGTGGCGTTGAGCGGGGAGGCGGTGGCGCTCGGCCCTGAAGCGGGCGAGGCGGGGCGTGTGGATACGGGACGCTGCGGGGGGAGGCGGCCACGCGGGCGAGCGGCGAATAGAGCCGTGGCAGCGGCAAGCAGATGCGGATGGGCGGAGGCGGCCCGTAGGCATGGCAGCAGACGAAGCAGGAGGCGTGCGGGGCGGTGTGGTCGTAGCAGCAGAAGAATGGGCGGGTGGCCGGGCTCGAGCAGAAGACAGCGAGCGAGAAACGGCAACGCACACGTGGGTAGTGCGGGAGGCGGGCGGCAGCCATGGGTCAAGGCCACGGGAACGACTGGCGTGGCGCGGGACGCGCGCGGCGAGGCCAGTAGTAGTATGGGGGAAGGCAGGGCGCGGCGGCCATGGGCGCGGCGACCGCGAGCTACTCGGGAGCTCAGGCGCGACGGCGGGAGCGACCTACCGCATGCAGACAAACTAAAGGGGAGGAGGAGGGGCAGTGGCTCACTGCCGTTGCAGGGAAGGCCCGGGGAAGACACGCGACGGCCGGACACGATGGAGGCGGCGGTGACCCGAGGCGGACGAAGGTCGAACACGGGGAGGTAGCAGGCGCTCCGTCTCCTCCCAGCGCGAGCTCGTGGACGGGGAAGATGTAGCAGACACCAACGAAGCGAAAAGGCATGTCGGGGGCGCGTGGGGACGGCGGGGCCTGCGGTGGTGGTCCGTCGACGGCGACGACGGTGCGTCGGGCGAGAAGGTAAAAGGGGATCTGGAGGGGGGAATGGAGCGATTGGGGAGGGCAAGTGGGAGAGGGGAAGCTGACGAGGCGGGGGGGGGGCTCGGCCTTATCCCCTCGATGGCGAGACGCGGGGTGGCGAGGTGGTCGGGCGGCGACCGCGCGGGCGCGCGCGTCGGCGGGTGAACAGGGGGAAGGGGACGACCGCGGGGAAAGTGGGATGGGTTAGGCCAGCCTGTTGGGCTAAGGCCCAATGGGGCAGGGGGCTTTATTTTCTATATTTATATTTCGGTTTTTCTTTTACAGATGGGGGTCTTGTATTATTTGGGGGCCAAAATGATTTTTCTAAAATATGGGAATTGGCCACATAATTACATTGCAATAGTTGGCACGGCGAGAAAAACATTGGGAGGCTTTTGAAATAGTTTGCAACTTTTATAAATTAAAAAGCCATTTAAACTATTGGTTTAGCCACTGCTTTAATTGGTTTAGGCCATTCAAGCACCTTGCAAAAATGCTGGTTCACCACCAATATTAACAAGTGATTATTTGCCACATGATGAACATTTTAGTTTTCATGTCTGACAAATATGAATTTTTTTACTTCAGATTGGATTTGAATTAGAATTGGTTTTGAAACAAAGTAAGATTAACAGCAGTAATAATGATGACTTGGCATCATTAGTAGGGGATTACTGTAGCTTGATTATCGGGGCGTTACAGGGGGGCTATGTCTCCCCTTCAGCGAGACCTGGCTTCGGACTCGCTGAAGGGCGAGCAATCTGGGCCGGCCCACTAGCTCCTCAGGCCACAGCCTATTTTTTCAGTTTTTTTACGTCTTTTGTTTTCTTTTGTGCTTTTATTTCTGATTTTTTATATATATTACAAAAACACTCTACAGAAAACATTTGAAAATTGTTGTGCAAACACTTAAAATATGTTGAACAACTATTTGAAAAATGCTGAACAACTATTTAGAAAAAAATTGATCATGTATATAAAAATGTTGAACAAGTATTTGAAGAATGTAGAACAAATATTCGAAAAATGTTGAACAAGTATATGAAAAAATGTGAACATGTGTTTGAAAGAAATGTTAATCATGTATATAAAAATGTTGAACAAGTATTTAAAAAATGTTGAACCAATATTTAAAAAATATTGAATAAGTATTTAAAAAATGTAAATGTTTGGAAAAGATTGAACAAGTATTTGAAAAAATATTGATCATATATATGTAAATGTTGAACAGGTATTTGAAAAATGTTGAACAAGTATTTGGAAAAATGTTGATCATGTATTTAAGAATGTAGAATGAAAAATGAAAAGAAACAAAGAAAAACCAAAAAATGAAAGCCGAAAAAGAAACAAAATAAACCAAAATAAAAGAACTGAAGAAACAAATGAAAAAAACACGGAGAAAAAAAAAACCCTGAGAAAACCCGGCTCTTTTTCTCTATAAGTGGGGCCCTCCCTAGCATTCATCACGAACACAGTGCTAACCTAGTGGTTAGCACCCAGGTTTGAATCCTGGGTCGACCCCTCTTCTCACACCATTTTTCTCGTTATTTTTAAGTGTAGTTTATTTGGTCGACCCGTTACTGAGCATTCGACGCGAGGGTTTCTTTCAGCCTCGCTTAGAGCAAGAAATAGCGCTCGCGAACGGGGCCGGGAATAGGGCGTGAAGTAGCACGCGCGCAGGCTCGCGTTGTGGTGGGCTAGCCCAATTAACGGTTTTGCTAGATTTTTTTTGGAATTCTAGACGAAACGAGCTGCACGCTCTTCAGCTTTTCTCCGCTTGGCCCCTACTCGAAAAGAACAACAGTCCACCCCCTCATACTGTATGCATACTGTTGTGAAAGTGTTCAAGAACTGGAAGAAAAATGTTTATGAACTTAAAAATACTTTTTCACAAATTTTAATGAATGTTTGCTGATTTAAAAAAACAGAATTTTGAAATGATCCCGAATTCAGTAAATAATCCAATTTTACATGAATAAAATTGTATGGATTCAAAACTTCTGTAAATAATAGAGATGTTCAATAATAAAAAATCATTCATTGATTCGAAAAAATGAGAGTTTTTTTGAAGAATCCTGAATTTTTTTTAATCAATTTAGAAAATGTTTCTGAATTGGAAAGTATTTTAGAACTAAACAAATATTCGAATTTTTTAAAAAATGTTCATGTATTTGATAAAATGTCATAAGTTTAAGAAACCATGAATTAAGAAAAAGGTTCTTGAGTTTCAAAAAAATAATCACAATGTTAAAAAAAAGAGTAAAGAAAGAAGGAGGAGAAAACAATCAAGAGAAAGCGCCAAGGGAATAAAAATGAACATGAAAGTAAAAAAAGTAAAGTTGAAAAGAAAATTGATAGATAAAAGAAAAAAGAAAAAAAGGGCAAACCTTCTCGAACATTTCCAATATCAAGGGGAAAAGACAAAAAAAAAGATTGCTTGTGTGTATTAGGCTAGGCCAATAGCGTCGTAGGGGTGCGTGGTTGCTCGACACCCTTGCTCAATCGCACTGAACCGGGGAGCAGTTTGAGGACCCTGATCCAATGGCCCATTTTGTATCCAGAACCACACCAACCTTCTTTGGAAGAAAAATTATTCACGGAACTCGAATTACTAAGTGATCATCAATTAAGAGTGCATCTTGGCATGATTAATACTAGAAGGGCTGGACGCGCTTTGTTGCGCTGGTGTTATTGGGTTTGCATACATTTTTTATTCATATAGTATGGTATTTTGGTGGCTCTTTCGTGGTGGGTTTTATCTTATCTGCGGATCAACACATATTTATGTGGGGGAAATTCTGCGTTTGTGATTGCATGTACCATATTGGTGCTAAGATATCACATGGTGGTGCTTTTTTTCTAGGTGCTGAGAGGGTGCACGGGATTGATATATTTTTATAGGTCGGTCGCTACAAATTGATTTAAAAAATTGTTGGGTCTATGAAAATCGTGAACCAAATTCAACATTGAATATCTCAACCGAATGGAGCAGCACCAAAATTAGGGAGCATAGTGAATTAAAAGAATTGAATGGGGGAACTCCTTGAGAAATTGTTGACCCGGTCAAAATCAGATGGCCCGATTTCAAATTGGAAAGACCTCGATTGATTGTGAGGCATTTAAAATTAGGGAGCATAATGTATAAGAATAAGTATAAGTATATATTGCTAGTAGTAGTAGTAAAAGGCATAACCTTTTTTTAATTTACTCGCAAAGAAACTAGTCATACCCTGAACATCCATACTTTGCGCATATGGATGATCTCTTCTCATTCTATTTTGGTACCTTTGTTGGAAATATGCCCTAGAGGCAATAATATTTATATTATTATATTTCCATATTCATAGTTAAGTGTTTATATTTCATGTTGTAAATCCTATGATCCTGGAATATGCGATTCGGTGGAAAAGTCATATGCACGTGTGAAATTATAAATAGATAAAATAAAGATTTTTAGTCTCGCCTCTAAGACTAGCTCAAGTGTTGTTGGTGATCACGTTTTGGGCTCCGAGCATGATGAATCGAAAGATGAAACAAGAGGCACATGGAGATATGATCGGTAAAGGTTTGCCTACCGATTGAAGTTCACGCCATCAATGATGTCCACACCAATGGCTATGAACTGGATCAGGGTCTTGAATCACTTAAAATCAATTATGAGAGATGTTGATTTAAGTAGGAGCAAAATTATATATTATTTAAGTTTAATCATTAGTGCAAAATAATTATGAACAATGTCTATGTGCACTTTGCATTATAGTTATAGAATTATGGCTCATGGTTTCACCTTTGTTGTTGAAATTGATTAGCTGTTATTTATCTAGTTGAATCTTTATTAGTGAGAGGATCATCCTCTAAAAGTGCCAAGAAGGATTTTGTCCTACTACATGTTTACAATACTCTCTTACTGATGCTATGGATGATGAGACTCAAGTCCCCCGATCCAAAAGGCTAGAATTACATTACGGTCTGCTTGTTTCCGAGAAACCTGAACTTCATAATGTTTGGGATAGTTATGTGATATTCTTGGAACTGAAAATTATTTTTAGAAACAAACAAAGGTTAAATGATATGTGATATCTAAAGAAGTGTTTTGTTTGCAAGTTCTAATGAAGTGTTCAACTATGTTCAAGACTAAAATGCATAAGATCTGGAAGAACGTCAGTCATAAGTTGATGGTGAGAAACTTAAAGAGGAAAGAACAAAACCAAAAGGATGTAATTAGACTTACATGCCTAGGGAAATTCAGGGCTCATGCCACTCTTAACGTTGGATGCTTTTTCTGTGAGTAGGAGAAATATTGAAAGTAAAACTATAAGAATTAAAATGCAGAAAAGAAAAGAATACTGGAATGTCCAGCACAGGTATGAATTTCATACAAAGCTATAAGATATATAGAAAGTTGGTCAACTAAATTATAGTTCTTGGGAATGATGATCAATTTGTTGATCATTAATTCTTTGATATTGTGATTAAAAGTTGATCACAAGGATATCGAGTCGATTGCATGTTAATGCGAATCGTTGCAAGAAACTACAACGGCCTAGATGACCAACAAACAATGAGGTTAAAATATGTGTTGAAAACTTAAAAAAAGTTATGATACTTTTCATCAACATATTACCTTTGTATTTATTGTCATAATTCATTTTAGAGTTTTGTCCACTCTAGCCCATTGCATAGAAGTTGCAAGGCGATTGTTCATAAGAGAACAATAGTAGTTTGATATTATGAACAAAAGGGCATACTCCTATTTATGAATATGATGTATGTTATAAATTTGATAATAAAATTAAACATCCATAACACTGATGCTAAATGTCGCAAGACTAAAAGAATACCGCATATGTATGGCACTACATTTAGTCACACTGGAGAAACCAGCATGGAGGGATTCCATACTGATGGATATTGAAGTCATCTGATTATGAATCATATGACACTTGCAACTTTCATTCAAACAGTGAAGTAAACTAAAATACCATTCATGGGCCATAAAGAATGAGCAACAAGATAATTAGAACACGTATGTTGATGTAAGTAGTTCAATAAGCGTTGTTGCAAGCAGTGGATTTATCTATCTTCAAGGTTGACTCAAGTAGATATTTATATTTACTGAGACATAAATTTAGATATTTTGAAATGTTTCGAAAGGTTTTTCCAGGAGGAAGTAGAACTGATTGTAACAAAAATTATGTTTCTACAATTGTATTGCAGAAAGAACTGAACTTACAAATTTAGCGAATGTTTGGTGAGTTATGAAAAAAATAGCTTGCACTTTCCAAAATATTACTCAGAGTAGGATGTTTTGAGTAGACATAATCAAGCTATGTATGACATGGTGAGATCAAAGATGACATTGATTATTTTGCCAATATATTTTTTAATGTGATTCTTTAGAGACTGGATTTTACGCTGAAAAGAGCGTCATTAAATTTGTTGAAATAAGTGCTACTTTGTAGGTTATCCCAAATGATTGGGTATTCCTCTATCACTATGCCAAGACAAAGTGTTTTGCCACATAGTGCAGACATTTTGAATAAAATGTTTTCTGCAAAAGAGTGAGTGGGAGGATGATACGCCTCAAACATATCTATTTTTCTAAAACCTTTTTCTCTTGTTTTGAACTCTAATTTGCATGATTTGAATGGAACTAATCTGGACTGACACTATTTTCAATAGAACTACCTTGGTGTTATTTTTGTGCACAAATAGAAGTTCTCGGATGGAGCTGAAATTTTACGAAGAATTTTTTCTGGAACCTATACCTACTAATAAAACATGGACTGCTTATGTCCGTTCACCATCATTTCTTTAAGAGAAAAGCCCCTCAATTTTTTAAGAACAAACCCGAAATCCATAAAAACATCTTGCATTGGTTTTTTTACTGTCGTAATGCCCCCGCATAGGCCAAGCTAGGCCCAGTCCGCACTTTTTTCTGTCCAATAGGGACCATAAATCAGCCAAAAATTGTTCCCCTTTGGGATTCAATCTCACGACCTCCCCTCCCATCGCCGCTGGCTGCTGCCAACGGAACTAACTAGTGTTTGTGGTTGAAACAACATTTTTTGGCCTATAAATTAGTACCACCTCACACCTTTTCATCAAGTTTAACCAATTTATATATATATGACAATAAGCGGCCCAAAGGAAATAAAGGGATTGTAGGCTGCCTAATTGAACAAACAATTGGGATGTTCTTGCATGGCTGGTTGGTTGCCTCGTGGAAGGAGGGGAGTCCTTAAAAAGAAGGAATGAACAAACATCATGGGATGTGAAGGAATAAATCCGAGAGATTGCGGGGTTGGACTGGACGTCGGAGACTTGGCTTTGGCTATACATATCGATGAAGGAAGCAGAAGCAGATGCCTCCGAGTGCAGGCACATGAGCCGGGGGAGCTCAGCAGGGATGACCGGGCGAGAGAACCAAGAGACCTTGGCGACGCGGGATCCCGTGCATGGACGAGAATCAGACGACCTTCCGCAACATGGGATCACGTGTGCAGCCAGAGCACAGCGAGGAGCGAGGACGAGTCGGACAGACCTATGAGCACCGACAAAGATGAAACCAAGAAATATCTGTTATGTTCCCGATGTCCCAAACACTTTCAATAAAACCCTCTCGTAGAAGTATTTAGCAATGTTTTCGGTAATATCTGTAGATACTGCTTGAACTATTCCTTTGTTATTTGAATGTCCGTGTTTCTTATAGAGGTTAGTAAATCAGCAATAGTGTCCTTGCCCATAACACTCTAATTCTAGGTCACTCCTAATTTTTCTATAATCAACATGTTTTTTTATTTTTTTTTCTTTTCATTTTGGATTTTAAAAAGTATACGTAAAACACAATCTACTAAATTAATTCTTTGATCTAAATTTCGTCTACTAGTATTTATAATACTTCAGGGGCTAATGAAACTATTCTGGTAAAATTCAATTCTCTCAATTCCTCGGCAATCGCATCAAAAACTCGAGTTCCTTTTTATTACCTTTTTGATCAATTATAACCGCATCATTGTCATCATAGCAGATTATTATACCATCTTCGCATTTGAACTCTTTACATTTCGAATTACTTTGGATCTTTCTAGAGGCATTTGGGGGCAATGCGCCTTTGATTACAAAAACAATAATATCACCAATACAAGCATATCGCTGATTACCAGCAACTACTATGAGTCGAATACACATCAATTTTCGAGCTCCACTATTATCTGCTACATTAAAAAGGGTTTGAGCTTGAATCATATTATTTTGATTTCAATTTTTTATTTCAATGGAAGTGGATGAAAGAAATATTGTCTTTCTAGAAAGAAAAAATAGGCATTTCTTTTATCTTCCATACCCCTTTTAGGGTTCTATATCTCTAATAGAATAAATTAATTTCTTATGTGCATTTTACTGGCAACCATGGAGATAGCTGCTCTAGCTACAGTTTCAGATACTCCCCCCATTTCATAAAGTATACCACTTGGTTTAACAATGGCTACCCAATATTCGGGGGACCCCTTTCCCAAGCCCAGGAACAAGCTCATCCTTCATAAGATTAATTTTGGGAAACGAAATGTAAGATGAAGCTCAGTATGATCTTCCGTACTTTTTGTTGGATTTGTTGGTGATAAACTTCCCAGCTTATCTATTAGTCTTCGCAACACCGTCCTTTGTCAAAGACGCCATATGCAACATAGGAGGGCCACAATCATGACGAGGGCCAGAACCAACACCATGTGGCTGATGATGTAGATGTAAACACACTTAACATGCCAAGTGTGCAAATTCCGGATGAGAGTGAGATAGGTGGTGAGGTTTGTGGCTTCCTGGACTAGTGGCTGCACCCACTCCCTCCTGCAACAAGGGCTAGGCGAGGGGATGGTGTGCTAGGGCGGCGTCCATGGTTGATGCAGTCATGCAAGCGGCGACGGAAGAAGCCAAACGACTACGTGATGAGCCGGCCGATCAGTGTTGTCATAACCCCTACGCATCCTTCCGCCGCTGGAAGAACACGACGACTCCGATGGCGGCGGTGATGAAGCAGACGATGATGAAGGTACCACCGGCAAGGGCGGGCAGGCGCACGAGGTTATTGTCCGGTACCTCGCTTAGTTGTTTATAGGTTTTTCCAAATTTTAGTATCCGGTTTAATTTGTAATGTCGAACTTTGTCCATCAAATTCATCTGATTTATTTAATATGCGCTGACTGTTATGACGTGTAGTTGAATGACTGGCTTCCGTCTTCGTCTCCAGCGGGCTGATAGGGCATGTTTGGTTGCTTGCATAAGGCCCAACCAGGCACGGGTGAGAAGAGTTTGGGCTGTTTGGTTGGCCTGGATACACTGTTCAGCCTGCATCGAATGAACTTTAAAGCACCCTCGAGCCAGGCCCACAAGCTACGCTCAAATCGGCAGTTTCTCGCGAGCCAGGCCCGAGCGAGGTACGTGGGCGAAGGGGGCTGCACGCAAGGAGCCACCTCGAGAAGCCGTGTTGCTTCCTGAAGCGCCGACAATTATTACCCTCACCTTCCCTCACCGCTCGTTCTCCCCTCTCCCCTCTCCCCACTCTCACCAACGGTGGTGGCGGCGACGTGAAGCTGTAGGTGCATCTAGTACCACCCCTAGTTGGTTTTGGAGTATTGACGACAAACATGGTTGAGGGACTAATGTGTTCGTGAGAATTGTAGGACAACACAGGTAGAAGGCCCTCATTGATTCGGTTTACCTACCAGAGATGACCCCTAAAAATGTATGAAGACATTGAAGACAATGGTGGTTCCTGAAGACATTCACGTCAAAGATAATGACGTGTGAAGACAATGGAGTGCGAAGACATAGTTTCTTTCGTAGTTTCATTTTCTTCTTTCTTGTCTCATAGGAACCACCAAACTGTTAAGTGGGGTCCAAGTGAACAAAAGTGAGAACACCGACGTGATGCTCAAACCAAATCCTATGTTTTCGAGTAAAGACAACGAGAGTAAATCTTATCCAGAGTTGGACGAGTCAGCTTTGCTTGTAGCCCAAGTCAAGTTGCCGCGTGTGTTTGAAATCCGACCGTTGGACACGTGTCGGTTCCTTAGTGACCCAGGTTCATGTCGGACATATCATGTCGGGTTGTCTACTAGCTATAAATAGCCCACCCCCTCCACCATAAATTGGTGGTTACTCAGAGTTAGTGCACGACTTTTGTCGCTTGAGAGCGACCCACCTCCGAAGCCTTTGAGAGAGAAATCCTTGCGAGGACAAAGCCCAAAACACCCAGAGCCAAAGAGTGTTAGGCATCACTGAAGTCTTTCTGTTCGTGTGATCTGAAGACTTATTACACTTGAGGACCGTGTATCCTCTAGCCAGTTAGGTGTCACGTTCTGAGGATCCAAGAGTCATTGTGGATCGCCGGTGAACGGAGTTTGTGAAGGTTTGGAAGTCTACCTTGAAGACTTACTTGAGTGATTGGGCAGGGACTAAGTGTCCTTAGCTCAAGGGGAATAAGGTGAAGACGTGGTCTTCTGAGTTCAATCTCAGCCTCCCTAACCAGACGTATAGTTGTCACAGCAACTGGAACTGGTCTACCAAATCTTTGTCTTCACCAAGCAACTGGTTCTATCCCCTACTCGCTTTACATTTCAGTTTGTCTTCATGAAGTCATTGCTTGCCTGCCTGTTCTGATTGACTTCTTTGTGTAAAGACTTTCCTATATTTGGCTTCATACTGTCTTCCTATTTCGATCTACTCTACCTTGCTGCCATTAGTCTTCGTGCTTTCATTATACTGCTTACTTGACTATTCCCTGTCTAGCATATTCTATCTTCCGCTGCATATAGTTTAGGTGTTGCTTGTTTGTCTGTCTTCAAAGATCTTGCATCTTTCGAAGACTTTCATAAAAATCGCCTATTCACCCCCTCTAGTCAATAACTAGCACTTTCAATTGGTATCAGAGCAAGGTACTCCCTTGTTCTGTGTGATTCAGTTTAACCACCTGGAGTTTTAGCTATGTCGACTGCAGGGATAATCAAAGTCTCCGCCGCGTGCCCCATCTTCGATGGCACTGATTACCCCTACTAGAAGAATAAGATGTGCATGCATCTTAAAGCCATTGACATCGACCTTTGGTATGTCATCAGGACTGGTGTTCCCAAAGTCGGTGAAGGTGTCACCGCTGCTGATGTCAAGAGATTCGCACAACTGAACTCAACCGCTAAGAACATCATCTGTGGTCATCTGACCAAAGGGCAGTATGGCCCTGTGAGTGCTCTGGAAACTGCAAAGCTAGTCTGGGACTTGCTGTCCAAGGTCAACGAAGGCGTCTCAACACAAAGAGACTCAAGGATTGATGTGCTACACAATCTCTTCAACCGCTTCAAGAGGAATGAAAATGAGAATGTCCAGCTCACTTTCGAACGCCTCACTGATATCACAAATGAGCTTCACGCACTTGGCGCCACTGAAATCACCAAGTATGAAAAGTAAAGAAGCTATTGAGATCACTTGACAGCTCATTTGACACCTTGGCTCTGATGATTCAAGAACGCCCTGACTTCAAAGATCTTGATCCATCTGACATACCTAAGAGGCTCAACACACATGAGTTCCACCTATCTGAGAAGAGAGGCATCTATGGCCCCAATTATGGCCGATCCCATGCTTTGAAGGAAAAAGTTGTTTCCTCATATGAAGAAGAATCTGACTGCAGTTCTGATGATCCTGAAGACATTGGAAAATAGCTAGCAATGCTTGTGAGAAAGTTCCAAAAGTTCTCCAAGAAGAATCGCTTTAGGAAGTCTTCATGATCCAGCTCCAGGAATGATGAGGCTTCTACTCATGACTACAAGAAGAGAACATGCCACAAATGCAAGAAGCTAGGTCACTACATATCTGAATGTCAATGGGACAAGGAAGCCAAGAAAAAGAAGAAAGTAAGGAATATGACTCCAACGACAAGAAGAAGAAATCTTCAAAGTCTTCTTCAAAGTCTTCATCACACAAGAAGAGCTCATCTAGCAAGGCTCGAGAATTAATTGGCGAGGAGATGGATTCAGAGGAGGAGTCTGCTTCTAAGGAGGCGGAGGTGGAGTCTGAGGAGGAGTCTGACTCAGGCGTGGCAAGCCTGGCTCTGGCTTCAGCATTCGCCACCAAGTCCATCTTTAACCCTAAAGACAATGGTCACGACGTCGACGCCAAAGTCAATGATGACGAGGACTCTGCTCCCACCCACTGCTTCATGGAAAGAGGTGCTAAGATAAACTCACGCGATGCTTACTTTCAGACCTCCAATGAAGATGGCTCTGAATGTGAATCCAAACCCAGCTATAAGACTCTTGCTAAAATTGCAATTGAACAATAAAAAACCATGGAAAAGATTCAAAAATTGCTAGACAAAAGCGATGACCTGTTGGACGAGGAAATGAATCAAAACCAATCCTTAATCAAAGACATAAAAAAATCTTTGCGTTAAGTATGAGGAACTTGAAAGTCATCATGAAACCCTCTTAGCTACTCATGAGAAGCTTCCTTATGATTATCTTCAAAGGAAGCAAGAACTAGACAAACTGATACTGTCTCATGAAGATCTTCAAAAGGAAAATGATTCACTACTCGCTCAACAGATCAGTTCCACTCAGGAAGATTTTGTGTCGCCTTGTTTAAAATGCGTTGAGCATGACAGTGATGTCTCCATTGCTGAATGTTCTACTGCTTCTGAAGTTACAATATCTTCGCCTGATGATGTGGTAACTAACCCCTCTTCTGAGGATGCCACTACTATTGCTGATGAGAATGCCATGTTGAAGACATTGCTTGAAACATGCATGTACAAATGCCTCAAAGGGCATAAGACACTATGTGATGTCCTCAAGAAACAGATTCTGAACCGAAACCCTAGGAAAGAGGGTGTTGGTTTCAAGAGGAAAATGAATGATGATGGTACTTACTGGAAGCATGAGCAGTACCCCAAAACCACATGGGTTGCTGCACAGGGCCCTTCAGTGGATCCATCCACTTTATCTGGCTTCACTTGTGCTAACCCTATTGTCATCGATGAGTCATTTGACTCAAACTTTAAACCATTCAAGAATTAGAACGGTGAAGTGTTTGCCAGGTTTATTGGAACTAACTACGGGAATGGATCTCCTATGAAGAAGATCTGGGTTCCCAAAAGTTGTGTTCAGAAGCTTCCCGTGAATGTCATCATGACACCACCAGGAAAGAAGACAAACACCAGATCAAAGGCTTCACATGGCCCAAAGGCTTCATATAGACAAAGGACCTCACAAGGTCACCCTAACGCTAATGTTTTGCAGGGAAACCAACATCAAACTCATGAATATGAGTGTTTTTCTTCAAACCGCTATGTTCAAAAGTCAAAGAACTTTTCTACATATTCTTATGAGTGCTATTCACCTCCTGCAAAACTATTTGCTAGGGCTCCAAAGCCAAAGTTCTCAGATGCTGCACTTAGACTCATTGCTTCTAAGCCACCCCTTAGAATGTGGGTGGTTAAGAAAAAATAACTTCTCTTGCAGGGAAAGGTCTCTAGCCGGAAATCATTGACTTCTAAAGACAATGCTGGGGACCTAAAGCATCTTGTGGGACACAAGATAAAATTCCAAAATGGTCTTACCGTTTATTTCGTCCCTGGATTTTTTGATGTGCACCCCATATTACCATCCAAGAATCTTAATTTTGATAGTATGCCTGTCCGTCAAATGTTTGTGCTTCACAATACTCTTGGTGAAGCCTATCCCGCTAATTGGACTGTAGGGTACGGCTCCGAAAGCTACTGAACGGATTATGGACAGTGGATGCACTAACCACATGACTGGTGATCGAAGTCTTCTCATGGATTCAACTCTCCGACCATCTACTAAAAGCCATATCACATTTGCTGACACTGGTAAAAGCAAGGTATTGGGCCTAGGTAGAGTTGCTATCTCAAAGGATCAACACATGGATAAAGTGATGCTTGTTGAATCCCTTGGATAGAACTTAATGTCTATCTCAATGCTTTGTGATCTAGACATGATTGTGATATTTGCAAAATATCGTTGCCTTGTGCTTATGGCTTCTGACAAATCTCTACTCTTTAAAGGTTATCGAAGAGGTGATCTGTATATGGTAGATTTCTCCGCAGGACCACAGCTGGCCGTATGTCTTCTAGCAAAAGCTTCAGAGTGTTGTCTTTGGCATCGATGGCTAGGACATGTGGGCATGAGGAACTTGCACACTCTCATGAAGAAGAAGCATATAATTGGCATCGAGGGCGTCAAGTTCAAGAAGGATCATCTATGTGGTGCCTGTGAAGCCGGGAACATGACTAGGGCAAAACATCCCTCGAAGACAATCATGACGACTTCACGACCCTTCGAGCTCCTACACATGGACTTATTTGGCCCTACTCACAACTCTAATCTTACTACCACTTCACATCTTTATGGCTTCGTGATTGTTGATGATTACTCTCGATACACTTGGGTGCATATAATTCTCTATAAGACTGTAGTACAAGATGTCTTCAGACGCTTTGCCAATCGTGCCATGACCAACTATGGCATCAAGATCAAGGGAGTGACAATGGCATGGAATTCATGAACACTGGCCTCGACACTTATCTTGATACATTGGGCATCACTCATGAGCTCTCTGCTCCATACACACCTCAGCAGAATGGCGTCGTGGAGCGCAAGAACAGGACCCTTATTGAGATGGCTCATACGATGCTCAATGAGTAAAAGACTCCAAGAAAGTTCTGGCCTGAAGCCATTGATACTGCATGCCACATCATCAACAAAGTTTATCTTCACAAGTTCTTCAAGAAGACATCTTATGAACTACTCACTGGTAAGAAGCCAAACGTTAGTTATTTCAAAGTCTTCGGTGCTAAGTGCTAGAACCGAGATCCACATCACACCTCCAAATTTGCACCGAAAGCACATGAAGGTTTTATGCTTGGTTACAGAAAGGATTCGCACACGTACAGATTATTCAACCTCTTTCGTTATAAAGTGGTTGAAACTGTAGTTGTGCGGTTCGATGAGACTAACGGCTCGCAAAGAGAGCACCTGCCAAATGTGCTAGATGAAGCTCTCCTAGTGAATCTATCAAGCTTATGGGTACTGGAGAAATCATACCTACCGAGGAACAGGCTGAAGAGGAAATTGTCATTCCAGCTCCTACTCAACGTGAAGACAATGCTGAGCCTGAAGATAATGCTGAAGGCGAAGACAATGATTAGCAAAACCAAAGTCTTCATCCTGTTCATCCTCGCGTGGAGAATGCAATACAAATTGAGAAGGTTCTTGGTAGTATCAATGCACCTGGTCCGCTTACTCGATCAAGAGCTATGCAAATAGCAAACTTTTGTGGAAACTTTGCATTTGTCTCAATATCTGAACCCAAGAAAGTTGATGAAGCCTTCATGGAACCTGAATGGATTCAAGCTATGTAAGAATGGCTTCAACAATTTGAGCTGAACAATGTGTGGGAACTTGTCAAGCGTCCTAATCCTCGTAAGTACAATATTATTGGCACCAAATGGATCTATCGCAATAAACAAGATGAACATGGACAAGTGGTCAGAAAAAAGCTCGTCTCGTTGCTCAAGGTTACACACAAGTGGAGGGAATTGACTTCGATGAAACATTTGCTCCTGTGGCTAGGCTTGAAGCCATTCGCATAATGCTAGCCTATGCAAACCACAACAACATCCTTCTCTATCAAATGGATGTGAAGAGTGCTTTCCTCAACGGCAAGATTGAATAAGAAGTATATGTAGCTCAACCTCCTGGCTTTGAAGATCCAAAGCGTCCTGATATGGTCTACAAGCTCAACAAGGCACTGTATGGCCTCAAAAAAGCTCCACGGGCTTGGTATGAAACACTCAAATACTTCCTGAAGAGCAAAGGCTTCAAACCTGGTTCTCTAGACCCCACTCTCTTCACGAAGACATATGATGGAGAGAATCTATGTGGATGCCATTTTCTTCGGTTGCACTGACAAGAGATACAGTGATGAGTTTGGGCATATGATGCAAGAGCAATATCAGATGTCCATGATGGGAGAGCTGAAATTCTTCCTTGGTCTTCAAATCCATCAACAGAGAAGTGACATCTTCATATCACAAGAAAAGTACCTGAAAGATTGTGTGAAGAAGTTTGGAATGCAAGATTGCAAAGGGTACACGACGCCAATGCCAACCAAAGGTCAATTGGGCCCGGACGACATTGGTAAAGAGTTCGTTCAAAAGGTATACCGCTCCATGATTGGTTCTTTATTGTACTTATGTGCATCTAGGCCAGATATTATGCTTAGGTTTTGCATGTGTGCCCGATTCCAAGCGGCACCAAAGGAGTCGCATCACCTCGCGGTGAAGTGAATTCTTTGATATTTGGCTCACCTCAACGCTAGGATTATGGTATCCAAAGGGCTCAGAGTTTGATCTAGTTGGATTCTTAGATGCTGATTATGCTGGTGATAAGGTTGATCACAAGTCCACATCAGGCACATGTCACTTTCTTGGACGATCCCTTGTCTGTTGGTCTTCGAAGAAGCAGAACTGTGTATCACTCTGCACTGCTGAATCTGAATACATTGCTACTGGATCTTGTTGCGCTCAACTTCTTTGTATGAAGCAAACCCTCAAGGACTATGACATCAATAATAAGAAGGTGCCCCTCTACTTTGACAATGAAAGTGCCATCAATATTTCTCACAATCCAGTTCATCACTCGAAGACAAAGCACATCCAGATCCGTCATCACTTTCTCAGAGACCATGTGTTCAAGGAAGACATTGATATCATTCATGTCAACACTGAAGAGCAATTGTCAGATATCTTCACGAAGCCCTTGGATGAGAAAAGGTTTTGCAAGCTGCGGTGTGAGCTATATATCTAAGAATCCTCAAATGTCGTGTGAATGGACACACATCCTAATGCTTATGCATATTGATGACTTAGATGTGCAACACACAAAGTAATGCATGTCTTCAATTCATGAATACATACACTCTGAGTGTGAATACAATAATGTGCAATTTGACTTCGGAGCGCCACGATAATTGTGCACTGTGTCTAGGTCTAATACTTCCTATACGGTGGGTAACGCCACCACCAACCTTTCTTGAAGATTTTTGTTTGGCATCATGTTGCATTATCTTCAAAGTTGGTTTGTCTACAACATTGATTTATCTTCACAATGTTTGATTTGGTCTTCATTGCTATATATATATATATATATATATATATATATATATATATATATGTGTGTGTGTGTGTGTGTGTGTGTGTGTGTGTGTGTGTGTGTGTGTGTGTGTGTGTGTGTGTGTGTGTGTATTCGTCCTCTACATCATTCACTTATAGCTATGTCTACAAGTTGCCATTTTCTGCGCTAAGTGAATGTGATCGGACCCTAACCCCTTCTGTGCTCATCCCTCTAAATCTCTCTATCTCTTCATATGCATTCTATTAACACATGTTGATTGTCTTCACTGTGTCCTTGTGAGTCGAAGATATAGAGACCAACATTTAAAATGCTATTATTATCTCTATCCTTTTTGCCTGAACTCGGAGAAGCCGGAACGACCACCCGACAAACCAGGTGTGCGCGGGGTGGTGGCAGAACATTTAAGTTGTTGCATGTGTGCCATGTGTGTAAGTGCATCTAGTGCCACCCCTAGTTGGTTTTGGAGTATTGACGACAAACTTGGTTGAGGGACTAATGTGTTTGTGAGAATTGCAGGATAACATAGGTAGTAGTCCCTCATTGATTCGGTTTACCTACCGGAGATGACCCCTAAAAATGTGTGAAGACATTGAAGACAATGGTGGTATGTAAAGATATTCACAACGAAGATTATGACTCGAGAAGACATTCGCGTGAAGACTATGGAGTATGAAGACATAGTTGTTTCGTAGTTTCCTTTTCTTCTTTGTTGAGTCATAGGAACCACCATACTGTTAAGTGGGGTCCAAGTGAACAAAGTCAGAGTGACTGAAGTGATGCTCAACCAAATCCTATGTCTTTGAGTGAAGACAATGAGAGCAAATCTTATCCAGAGCTGGATGAGTCAGCTTTACTTGTAGCCCAAGTCAAGCTGCCGCGTGTGTTTGAAATCTGACCGCTGGACACGTGTCAGTTCCTTAGTGACCTAGGGTCATTTCGGACAAATCAGGTCGGGTTGCCTCATGGCTATAAATAGCCCCCCCTACACCATAAATTGGTGGCTGCTCAGAGTTAGTGCATGGCTTTTGTCGTTTGAGAGAAACCCACCTCCGAAGCATTTGAGAAAAAGATCCTTGCGAGGACAAAGCCCAAAACACCCAAAGCCAAAGAGTGTTAGGCATTACTGAAGTCTTTATGTCCGTGTGATCTGAAGACTTATTACACTTGAGGACTGTGAATCCTCCAGCCGGTTAGGCGTCGTGTTCTGAGCATCCAAGAGTCATTGTGGATTGCGGCGAACGAAGTCTGTGAAGGTTTGGAAGTCTACTATGAAGACTTACCTGAGTGATTGGGCAAAGACTAAGTGTTCTTAGCTCAAGGGGAATAAGGTGAAGACGCGGTCTTCTGAGTTGAATCTCAGCCTCCCTAACCAGACGTACAGTTGTCACAACAACTGGAACTGGTCCAACAAATCCTTGTCCTCTCCAAGCAACTGGTCCTATCACTTCCCTCTCTTTACTTATAGTTTATCTTCATGAAGTCATTTCCTACTTGCATGATCTGATTGACTTCACTGTGTGAAGACTGTTATTGTTTGGCTTCATATTATCTTCCATCCTGATCCATACTACCTAGCTGCTAATAGTCTTCGTGCTTTCACTTCATTGCTTACTTGACTATGGCTTGCCTAGTGTAGTCTACCTTGTGCTGCATATCTATAGGTTCATTTCTATTGTTCGTCTGTGAAACTCGCATGTTTTGAAGACTTTCATAAAAATTGCCTATTCACCCCCTCTAGTCAATAACTAGCACTTTAAATTGGTATCAGCGCAAAGTGCTCCCTTGTTCTGTGTGATTCGGTTTAACCACCTGGAGTTTAACCACCCTATCTTCGATGGCACTGATTACCCCTACTGGAAGAATAAGATGCGCATGCATCTTAAAGCCATTGATGTTGACCTCTGGTATGTCGTCAAGAACGACGTTCCCAAGACCAGTGAAGGTGTCACCCCTACTGATGTCAAGAAGTTCATTCAACTAGATTCTACTACCAAGAACATCATCTGTGGTCATTTGACCAAAGGACAGTATGGCCGAGTGAGTGCTCTGGAAACTTCGAAGCTAGTCTGGGACTGACTCTCCAAGGTCAACGAAGGCGTCTCAACCCAGAGAGACTCAAGGATCAGTGTTCTTTGCAACCTCTTCAACCGCTTCAAGAGAAATGACAATGAGAATGTCCAGCTCACATTTGACCGCCTCACTGACATCACAAATGAGCTTCGCGCACTCGGCGCCACTGAGATCACCAAGCATGTAACACCCTCGATGCGGCTATATCTCCTACGTGTCGAAGCACGACTTAGAGGCATAACCGCATTGAAAGCAATGTCGCAAGTGAGGTAATCTTCACACAACCCATGTAATACATAAGGGAAAGAGATACATAGTTGGCTTACAATCGCCACTTCACACAATACATGAGTAAAACATTACATCATACAGTTACAATAAGGGCCAGACTACGGAGCCAAAATAAAAGAAGAAACCCCAAAAGCGACAAAGGTCCCCGATCGACCCCAGCTGGGCTCCACTACTGATCGACTAGAACGAAACAACATAAAGGACAAGGTCTTCATCGAACTCCTCCTTGAGCTCGGGTGCGTCACCTACACAGATTCATCGGCACCTGCAAACTGGTTTTGGAAGTAACTGTGAGTCACGGGGACTCAGCAATCTCACACCTGCGAGATCAAGACTATTTAAGCTTAAAGGTAGGACAGGGTAGTGAGGTGGAGCTGCAGCAAGCGACTAGCATATATGGTGGCTAACATACGCAAATGAGAGCGAGAAGAGAAGGCAAAGCATGGTCGAACAACTATGATCAATAAGTGATCCTGAACTACTTACGTCAGACATAACTCCAACAACCGTGTTCACTTCCCGGACCCCGCCGAGAAGAGACCATCACGGTTACACACGCGGTTGGTGTATTTTAATTAAGATCAACTTCGGGTTTTCTACAACCGGACATTAACAAATTCCCATCTGCCACATAACCGTGGGCACGGCTTTCGAAAGTTCAAACCCTGCAGGGGTGTCCCAACTTAGCCCATGATAAGCTCTTGCGATCAACGAAGGATATTCCTTCTCCCCGGGAAGACCCGACCAGCCTCGGAATCCCGTCTACAAGACATTTCGACAGCAATAAAACAAGTCCAGCAAAGCCGCCCGATGCACCGACATCCTGATAGGAGCTGCACATATCTCGTTCTCAGGGCAACACCGGATAAGACAAGCTACGAGTAAAACCAGGCCTCGAGTTTCCACGAGGGGGCCCCGCAGGCTGCTCGGTTCGGACCAACACTTAGACAAGCATTGGCCCGGGGGGGGGGGCTAAATAAAGATGACCCTCGGGCTGATCAAACCCAAGGGAAAGGGATAGGTGGTAGGCAAAAGGTAAAACCAAGGTTGGGCCTTGCTGGAAGAGTCTTATTCAAAGCGAAATGTCAAGGGGGTCCCATAAATCATCCGACCGCGTTAGGGACGCAAAATCCGGGAACATAACACCGATATGACGGAAACTAGGGCGGCAAGAGTGGAACAAAACACCAGGCATAAGGCCGAGCCTTCCACCCTTTACCAAGTATATAGATGCATTAATTAAGTAAGATATATTGTGATATCCCAACAAGTAAACATGTTCCAACAAGGAACAACACCTCCATGTTCGAATAAGGAACAAACTTCATCTTCACCTGCAACTAACAACGCTATAAGAGGGACTGAGCAAAGCGGTAACATAGCCAAACAACGATTTGCTAGGTCAAGGTGGGTTAGAGGCTTGGTTTAACAATATGGGAGGCATGATAAGCAAGTGGTAGGTATCGCAGCATAGGCATAGCAAAAGAGCGAGCAATCTAGCAAGCAAAGATAGAAGTGATTTCGAGGGTATGGTCATCTTGCCTGAGATCCCGCAAGGAAGAAGAACGAGTCCATGAAGAAGACAAACGAACGTAGACGAACGGATCCTCACAATCGCAACGTTATCGGAACTAACCCGAAGAAGCATCACCGGAAAGAAGCAAACAACAAAGTAAACAACCACCACATACACATGGCATGATATGCGAGATGTGATATGCAATGCATATGCATGCTTCGGAAGGAAAAAGATGAACCAGGCATAATCTTGGCAAACCAAGTATGCCACTGGAAAGGTGAGGGGATTTCGGTTGAAATCGATATAAAGAACACCGGAATCGGATGCACGGTTTGCAAATGGCAAGCAAAACAGGAATGACAACAATCTGCCATTAACAGCATTATGCTACTTAGCAAGCAACAATAAATTAAGCTACTGCACCCAAACATATCGACAAAGCATATGACAGTAATCTACTCAAGATGCTTGACAAAAGATGAGCACTGAGCTATGGCTAAATCACATCATAACAGGTTCAAACAATCATGGCAAAAGTGCAAAAGATAACAGGTTCACAGACTTAGTGAAAATAACATGCCAGGAATTAACATCAGGGTGACATGTTTAGAGCAATGAAACAACATGCGATAAGATCAGGACATAGCACAGTAAGACACGGCGTGAATCTACACAAAGCACTTAACAAAAGTCCCTTACTGACCATAAGCCAAAAAGGATCATAGAATATAATAACACCCATGTCAATTAAGCAAGTTTCGTTACCGGTTTCAGACTTAGAAGAAAACTGGACATGTCAAAAACAGATAACAAGTGGGCATGTTTACGAGCTCGATGCACTCACTACAGAGCATTACATGATAAACTAAGCATACATACATCAAGAAGACATGGCATAGAAGCTATACATGGCAAGAATAACATCATAGCATGCAAGGAACAACTACAACAAGCTTGGCAAAATGGAATAACATGTAAACAATCTGCCAGTAACATTTTATAGCAAAAGTAGAGCTCGATTGACTCAAGCTATGGCACTCCATAATTACAAACAAAGGCATGGATGGCTAGAGAAAATCCATATGCTCAAAACACTCTTAGTGATCATGCTCAAAATAGGCATAGATCTCTCTGAAACAACATGAACACATGGCATAAAAATAACAGCAGGCAGGGACTTGGTGAAATTACTAAGTCTCTGAAATCAACAACATTAAGTAACCTAGTTTGCAGGCTTGTGCTAGTCACCACAAAGATCACAAAAATACATGGCATAAACCTATGTAAAGATAGCATGTCATATTACAAAACACATGTAGGACTCAACTTCATAGGATGCACACATCAATCATGGCAAAAATGACAAAAGTGCATCTACTGAAACAAATCTGAAACTAACAGCATATAGCCCTATTCTAACAGCATTTCGGGCATCAAGATGAACTCAAATGAAAAAGATGCAATGATATGAAATGATGTACTCATCGAGGCGAACAATTTGATATGCTACACGCCCAAAAGGGAGTAGTATGCAGCTAGTTATGGCATGAACAAGAGTACACTAGAATGTATGAAAAAAGGACTTAGGAAAACTCGGGGGGTCAACCTCCGGTGGATCCCGGTGCGGGCGAGGTGGATCCGGGTGCGGGCGAGGTCGCCGAGTGCGGGCGAGGTCGCCGGTGAGGAAGACGGCGGCGGCCTGCCGGCGGGCGGGGACGCGGCGGCGCGGGCAGGCGGAGGGCGCGGGGCGCGGGCCGGGGGGGGGGCGCGGATGCGCCGGACGGCGGCGGCGGAAGAGCTTGGGAGGCGAGGCGGGGTCGCAGGCGGGGCGAGCGGGGACGAGGAGGAGCTCGCCGGCGGGGAGGCGAGGCGGCGGCGGACGCGCGGACGGCGACGGCGCGCGGGCGCAGGCGACGGCGGGCGCGGGCTCCCTCGGGCCCAGATCTGGCCCGGGGCGGGCCTGTGATGGGCTCCGGCGGGCCCTGCGGGAGGAGGAGGGAGGCAGGGGCGACGTGGCGCTCGCCAAGTGGCTGGAGGTGGTGGTTGGGTGGCGGCTGGCCACTAGGGCACCGCCATGTGGCAGGGGTGGGGTGGAGGCGCGCCGGATCTGGAGGGGAAGGCGGCGGCGCGGTCCTCGAGGTGGGAGGAGGCGTTGAAAACGAGGAGGGGAAGGTTAGGCTGCCAAAAATGGGAAATGGAAGGAGTATATAAAGGGTAGGGGCTAGGGTTTGAGGGTTTTGGAAGGGTTTTTGGGCATCGGATCTCGATCCGATGGCTCCGGACAGAGGGGGGTTTAGGTGGGCTACAGGTGGGCTACAAGAGGGGTTGGGCTGAGAAGAGAGAGGTGAAGTGCGACCCGATAGCAGTTTCCGGAGACCGAAAACATCCAACGAATAAACCAAGAATGGTGCCACTACGGATGGCGGTTGGTCTATCAAACAAACTCCGAAAGCGATGAAATTCGACAGGCGGTCTACCTACTCTAAAACAACACCGCACGCCAAGTTTCATCCCATTCCGAGAACATTTTTAAGCCACTCACGGAACGAGGTAAAAGGGAGCGCCGGAGGACATAGGAGTTTCGGATTGCAAAATGGACAACGGGGAAAAGCTCGAATGCATGAGACGACCCCGTATGCAAATGCGATGCACAAGATAACATGATATGAAATGCAGATGATGACATGGCAAAGTGCAACACGCAAGCAAAAGACATGACAATGACGACGAAAAACTGACGGACACCTGGCGCATCGAAACCGGGGCGTTACAACACTCCACCACTACGAGAGGATCTCGTCCCGAGATCTAGAATGGCACCGGAGAAAAACGGAGGAGGAAGAGAAGAGGTAACACTAAGTTTCTTCTTTGACAAACGAGTGAAACCAAAGAACCTTGAGAGGTTGAGCAAAATGAAAGAAAGAATACCATGGAGATGAGGAGAATTGCAAACACTCCGTTATCAAAGAGGAACAAGGAACACTACAAGAACCTTGTGGGTTGAAAGACATGAAACAAGGGCTTAACGAACCAAAAGAATATGACCACACCGGTAGAAAAGAGAAACAAGGAACACCATGTGATCCTTGTAGTTTGCAAAGCTATGAATGACGAGAACAATGGACGAGAAGTACATGCAAACACTTCGGTTGAAACGAGATGTACAAAGAACGATAATTATCAATTACGATAACGCTCCGGTTGGAAAATGGAAGGGATAAAATATGAACTTGGCAAAATGAAAGCACTTGGATGAGACTCCGGTTAGAAGAGGAATGATAGACACGACACTCCGGTTAAAAACAAGATAGAGAAGAAATAAGAATGATATAATTTGGACAGCACTCCAACTGTAAATGGAAGGAATTGAACACGAACTTGACAAGATGAGGGGATACTTGACGAAAACAACAACACACTGCCTCCGGAACAAATGAAAGAGTGGAATCAAGAGAACAGAGAAGAGAACAACAACTTCTATCACAATTGAATTTGAAAGAGCCTCCTTAAAAGAAGGATTGAACGGAGTTGTTGGAAAACCAACAACGAAACGAATAAGCTTGTAGCGGGCTTAAGGAAAACATCTCAAAATTAAGAGGTGGGCTTCTGCTACTAACGAAAACAATAGATTGGATTGAGATCAACAAGGAGATGAAAACTTATATCGCCGGGAGGATAAAAGAAGAACTTGGGTCATATATAAGCACCATAACAGCAACATTCCCAATGGAAGGCTTTAGGTGAAATATATCCCAAGATAACTCCAACGGAGAGATAGATTGGTTGAAAAGATCTCTTGAAAGAAAAGAAAATGATGGATTTAAGTATCTCATTCTTAACAACATGTGAATCATGAGACATGACCTCAAATTATCAAGAATGACATAATACCACCTCAAAAGATAAGATAGAAAGAATTGCACTTCAGAATGCAAGATGAAGAATGCTTGAACTCCTCAAACAAACATGTGTTGAGCACCATGTTTAATGTAGAGTATAGCTTGACGCATCTTGACTCCGAGAGAAATCTTGAAAAGAATCCTTAACGAACCACCATGTAGAGCCTCCATGAAGAACTCCGGTAAACAAAAAGGATGAAAGAAAGAAAGAGAAGTTCAAATCACAAGGTGAAGCCTTGCAATGATTTAGAAAGGATCTTCGTGGAGATGAGAGCTTGGAACTCCGGGAAAAGAAAAGATGAAACAATTGAAACTGAGAATTTATTCATCATGAACAAACTCCGAAAGGAGGAATTAAACACTTGGATGAAACAAGAACAAGAATTGTGTTATGCGTATCCTTCACCAATTTAAATTGATGACAAGCAATGGACTTGACATACCACTTATTCTCGTAGAAAGGATTAAGATAGATATAGGACAAACTTGGGAAGGTCTTCAACAAACCGCCGGTAGGATTGGAAAGAACGAATGAATCTATATGATGACGAAGGAAGAGAACTCTTGAACGAACCACCGTAAGAATTGAAAATGAACGAAGAAAAGATAAAGAAACACCGGGAAGAATTAGAAAAAGAATAAGATACTTGAGAGGATTTAGATACATGAGAACGAAGAGATCATGAACTGATCAAAGGATATCCGAACGATGCACCGGTAGGATTTGGAAAACACGAGCTGAAAGCTGAGAATGAGGAATTATGAAATGATGGCCTTCGGGGAAAAGAAATGGAAACAACTCATGAAATGCTCCGGATGGGTATGAAAAGAATTCTCACAATCGAAACAATTATGAGAGAATGCCATCAATCTAGAACCACGCATCTTCAAGAGAATGGACAAGATTTAAGGGATACTCTTCTTCGATCTTCAAATGTTGAAAAAAAAGATGACGAGAAACACCACCATGAATTGTTGAGGCAAACCGGAATGAAAATTGGAAAGGTTGAACCAATGATGAAAAGAATATGAAAGCTCTTGGAGAAAGACATTTGACTGATGAAAATTCATTCTTACGTCAAGCTTGGAAAAGAATTTGAGAGTAACTTCGGGATAATTAGAAGAGTCAGGTAAGATCATGGGAAAAGACCTGTTGGTTAGGGCCCACTCAAAAGAAAACACCGTTGACCAATTGCTTGAAAAGAGAGATTGCACCGGTTGAATTAAATGGCTTGAATGAGATCATAATCTCCAAATAGCTTGAACCAATCTTGAATGAAAAGACGAGCCTTCTGAGATATCTTCAGCACTCCAGAACAAATGAATAGCGAGAAGTGAATAATTAAGAGGTGCACCGGTATGAGAAAGAATTTGAAACGAGGAAAGGAATATGATCAACACTGAAAGCTTGAATTAAATCCACCGGACAAGAAAGAGAACGAAGAATAATAAAGTTGAAGCTCCGTTAGTATCTTCCTGAGAATCACCGGATAAGAAACATTGACGGAAAAAAATGGAGACTTCACAAGAATAAAATGGAATCTTGATTAAGAAATCTACGTCCTTGAAGAAAGAGGGTGGGAGGGCGGGAAAATCAAAGACAATTTGGGACGGATGAAACAAACACCGTTGAGAAGAACTGATAATTGATCTTGCGAATGTTGAAGTGATTGGATTCACTAGAAGAGAAGCACACCGGTTGAAAAAGAATTGGCATGATACTCTTAGTTATCATGAAGGATTGGTATTCACATCAGAGTATGAGAACACCGCTTAGGAAAGGTATGGAATCAACACTTGACATTGAAGCAACTCGAATACCACAAAACAAAACAAAAACAACGGATTGGCTCAGGAAATAAGCCGGAAACAAACATATGATAGATCCCATATCGTATCATGTGTCTGTTGGAAAGAATTCCTACGTGATACTTGAATTCCCACTTATAAACTCCCGAAACTTTCTGGTTATGCAATCAGGTGTTGGGGATACAGGGGACACAAAATATATCACCCAAACTAACAATACCTAGATCCAGCTGTATCCATCCTTCAACACATAACCAAGAAACCTTTGGAAATCGTCTACCTCAACCTTCGAAAAGCATCCGTTATACGAGTTATGGCAATACTCCCGCACTCGCCTCAGTACTGGGCTATCAGGGTTATCTCACCAACAACTGTACAAAAGAGATTTTCGATGTCGGCGTACTAAACTCAGGTATTCCAGAACTGCAACGATAAAATTATGACGACAACACCTCGGAGCTCAACTCCCCGGGACACCTCCACTAAACCCCTGCTGACGGGAGGCAACCAAGACAATGTTGTCATCATAAAACCATCGGAACGATTCTAAGATACCCGCGTGATCCTAAAATTTTTTTTAGTGAAATTTGAGAAGAGAAGAGTCAAAACTCTACGTCAGGATGCCTTACCAGAGCGATGATGAGACTGGGGAGTAAAACGAATTCCTAAACTCTCTGATATATAATTCCTAAATGACTCAAAACATTTTTCTAGACACAACTCGGCCGCTAAAAAAGATCAATCAGAGGGGGCTCCTAAGGTCGGGGAAGGCTCTGATACCAACTTGTAACGCCCTCGATGCGGCTATATCTCCTACATGTCGAAGCACGACTTAGAGGCATAACCGCATTGAAAGCAATATCACAAGTGAGGTAATCTTCACACAACCCATGTAATACATAAGGGAAAGAGATACATAGTTGGCTTACAATCGCCACTTCACACAATACATGAGTAAAACATTACATCATACAGTTACAATAAGGGCCCGACTACGGAGCCAAAATAAAAGAAGAAACCCCAAAAGCGACAAAGGTCCCCGATCGACCCCAACTGGGCTCCACTACTGATCGACTAGAACGAAACAACATAAAGGACAAGGTCTTCATCGAACTCCTCCTTGAGCTCGGGTGCGTCACCTGCACAGATTCATCGGCACCTGCAAACTGGTTTTGGAAGTAACTGTGAGTCACGGGGACTCAGCAATCTCACACCTGCGAGATCAAGACTATTTAAGCTTAAAGGTAGGACAGGGTAGTGAGGTGGAGCTGCAGCAAGCGACTAGCATATATGGTGGCTAACATACGCAAATGAGAGCGAGAAGAGAAGGCAAAGCACGGTCGAACAACTATGATCAATAAGTGATCCTGAACTACTTACGTCAGACATAACTCCAACAACCGTGTTCACTTCCCGGACCCCGCTGAGAAGAGACCATCACGGTTACACACGCGGTTGGTGTATTTTAATTAAGATCAACTTCGGGTTTTCTACAACCGGACATTAACAAATTCCCATCTGCCACATAACCGCGGGCACGGCTTTCGAAAGTTCAAACCCTGCAGGGGTGTCCCAACTTAGCCCATGATAAGCTCTCGTGATCAACGAAGGATATTCCTTCTCCCCGGGAAGACCCGATCAGCCTCGGAATCCCGGCTACAAGACATTTCGACAGCAATAAAACAAGTCCAGCAAAGCCGCCCGATGCGCCGACATCCTGATAGGAGCTGCACATATCTCGTTCTCAGGGCAACACCGGATAAGACAAGCTACGAGTAAAACCAGGCCTCGAGTTTCCACGAGGGGGCCCCGCAGGCTGCTCGGTTCGGACCAACACTTAGACAAGCATTGGCCCGGGGGGGGGGGCTAAATAAAGATGACCCTCGGGCTGATCAAACCCAAGGGAAAGGGATAGGTGGTAGGCAAAAGGTAAAACCAAGGTTGGGCCTTGCTGGAAGAGTCTTATTCAAAGCGAACTATCAAGGGGGTCCCATAAATCACCCGACCGCGTTAGGGACGCAAAATCCGGGAACATAACACCGATATGACGGAAACTAGGGCGGCAAGAGTGGAACAAAACACCAGGCATAAGGCCGAGCCTTCCACCCTTTACCAAGTATATAGATGCATTAATTAAGTAAGATATATTGTGATATCCCAACAAGTAAACATGTTCCAACAAGGAACAACATCTCCATGTTCGAATAAGGAACAAACTTCATCTTCACCTGCAACTAACAACGCTATAAGAGGGGCTGAGCAAAGCGGTAACATAGCCAAACAACGGTTTGCTAGGTCAAGGTGGGTTAGAGGCTTGGTTTAACAATATGGGATGCATGATAAGCAAGTGGTAGGTATCGCAGCATAGGCATAGCAAAAGAGCGAGCAATCTAGCAAGCAAAGATAGAAGTGATTTCGAGGGTATGGTCATCTTGCCTGAGATCCCGCAAGGAAGAAGAACGAGTCCATGAAGAAGACAAACGGACGTAGACGAACGGATCCTCACAATCGCAACGTTATCGGAACTAACCCGAAGAAGCATCACCGGAAAGAAGCAAACAACAAAGTAAACAACCACCACATACACATGGCATGATATGCGAGATGTGATATGCAATGCATATGCATGCTTCGGAAGGAAAAAGATGGACCAGGCATAATCTTGGCAAACCAAGTATGCCACTGGAAAGGTGAGGGGATTTCGGTTGAAATCGATATAAAGAACACCGGAATCGGATGCACAGTTTGCAAATGGCAAGCAAAACAGGAATGACAACAATCTGCCATTAACAGCATGATGCTACTTAGCAAGCAACAAGAAATTAAGCTACTGCACCCAAACATATCAACAAAGCATATGGCAGTAATCTACACAAGATGCTTGACAAAAGATGAACACTGAGCTACGGCTAAATCACATCATAACAGGTTCAAACAATCATGGCAAAAGTGCAAAAGATAACAGGTTCACAGACTTGGTGAAAATAACAACATGCCAGGAATTAACATCAGGATGACATGTTTAGAGCAATGAAACAACATGCTATAGATCAGGACATAGCAAAGTAAGGCATGGCATGTATCTACTCAAAGCACTTAACAAAAGTCCCTTACTGACCATAAGCCAAAAAGGACCATAAAATATAATAACACCCATGTCAATTAAGCAAGTTTCATTACAGGTTTCAGACTTGGCAGAAAACTGGACATGTCAAAAACAGATAACAAGTAGGCATGTTTACGAGCTCGATGCACTCACTACAGAGCATTACATGATAAACTAAGCATACATACATCAATAAGACATGGCATAGAAGCTAGACATGGTAAGAATAACATCATAGCGTGCAAGGAACAACTACAACAAGCTTGGCAAAATCGAATAACATGTAAACAATCTGCCAGTAACATTTTATAGCAAAAGTAGAGCTCGATTGACTCAAGCTATGGCACTCCATAATTACAAACAAAGGCATGGATGGCTAGAGCAAATCCATATGCTCAAAACACTCTTACTGATTATGCTCAAAATAGGCATAGATCTCTCTGAAACAACATGAACACATGGCATAAAAATAACAGCAGGCAGGGACTAGGTGAAATTACTAAGTCTCTGAAATCAGCAACATTAAGTAACCTAGTTTGCAGGCTTGTGCTAGTCACCAAAAAGATCACAAAAATACATGGCATAAACCTCTGGAAAGATAGCATGTCATATTACAAAACACATGTAGGACTCAACTTCATAGGATGCACACATCAATCATGGCAAAAATGACAAAAGTGCATCTACTGAAACAAATCTGAAACTAACAGCACATAGCCCTCTTCTAACAGCATTTCGGGCATCAACATGAACTCAAATTAAAAAGATGCAATGAGATGAAATGATGTACTCATCGAGTCGAACAATTTGTTATGCTACACGCCCAAAACGGAGCAGTACGCAGCAAGTTATGGCATGAACAAGACTGCACCAGAATGTATGAAAAAAGGACTTAGGAAAACTCGGGGGGTCAACCTCCGGTGGATCCGGGTGCGGGCGAGGTGGATCCGGGTGCGGGCGAGGTCGCCGAGTGCGGCCGAGGTCGCCGGTGAGGAAGACGGCGGCGGCCTGCCGGCGGGCGGGGACGCGGCGGCGCGGGCAGGCGGAGGGCTCGGGGCGCGGGCCGGGGGGGCGCGGATGCGCCGAACGGCGGCGGCGGAAGAGCTCGGGAGGCGAGGCGGGGTTGCAGGCGGGGCGAGCGGCGACGAGGAGGAGCTCGCCGGCGGGGAGGCGAGTTGGCGGCGGACGCGCGGACGACGAAGGCGCGCGGGCGCAGGCGACGGCGGGCGCGGGCTCCCTCGGGCCCAGATCTGGCCCGGGGCGGGCCTGTGATGGGCTCCGGCAGGCCCTGCGGGAGGAGGAGGGAGGCAGGGGCGACGTGGTGCTCGCCAAGTGGCTGGAGGCGGTGGCTGGGTGGCGGCTAGCCACTAGGGCACTGCCATGTGGCAGGGGTGAGGTGGAGGCGTGCCGGATCTGGAGGGGAAGGCGGCGGCGCGGCCCTCGAGGTGGGAGGAGGCATTGAAAACGAGGAGGGGAAGGTTAGGCTGCCAAAAATGGGAAATGGAAGGAGTATATAAAGGGTAGGGGCTAGGGTTTGAGGGTGTGAATACATAGGCAAATAGAGTGTCACTAGTATGCCTCTACTTGACTAGCTCATTAATCAAAGATGGTTATGTTTCCTAACCATGAACAAAGAGTTGTTATTTGATTAACAAGATCACATCATTAGTTGAATGATCTGATTGACATGACCCATTCCATTAGCATAGCACCCGATCGTTTAGTATGTTGCTATTGCTTTTATCCATGACTTATACATGTTCCTTTAACTATGAGATTATGCAACTCCCGTTTACCGTAGGAACACTTTGTGTGCTACCAAGCGTCACAACATAACTGAGTGATTATAAAGGTGCTCTACAGGTGTCTCCGAAAGTATTTGTTGGGTTGGCGTATTTCGAGATTAGGATTTGTCACTCCGAATGTCGGAGAGGTATCTCAGGGCCTTCTCGGTAATGCACATCACGTAAGCCTTGCAAGCATTGCAACCAATGAGTTAGTTGCGAGATGATGTATTACGGAACGAGTAAAGAGACTTGCCGGTAACGAGATTGAACTAGGTATTGGATACCGACGATCGAATCTCGGGCAAGTAACATACCGATGACAAAGGGAACAACGTATGTTGTTATGCGGTCTGACCGATAAAGATCTTCGTAGAATATGTAGGATCCAATATGGGCATCCAGTTCCCGCTATTGGTTATTTACCGGAGGCATGTCTCGGTCATGTCTACATTGTTCTCGAACCGTAGGGTCCGCACGCTTAACGTTACGATGACAGTTATTATGAGTTTATGCATTTTGATATACCGAAGGAGTTCGGAGTCCCGGATGTGATCACGGACATGACGAGGAGTCTCGAAATGGTCGAGACGTAAAGAATGATATATTGGAAGCCTATGTTTGGACATCGGATGTGTTCTGGGTGAAATCAGGATTTTACCGGAATACCGGGAGGGTTACCGGAACCCCCCGGGAGCATAATGGGCCAACATGGGCCTTGGTGGAGAGGTGAGAGGGCTGCCCTCATGGGCTGCGCGCCTCCCCCCTTCCCCTAGTCCTATTAGGACTAGGAGAGGTGGCCGGCCCCCTCTCTCTCTCTCTCCCCCTTGGAGAATCCTAGTCCAACTAGGATTGGGGGGGGGGGAATCCTACTCCCAGAGGGAGTAGGACTCTCCTGGCGCGCCAGGCTTGGCCGGCCAGCCCCTCCCCCTTGGCTCCTTTATATACAGGGGCAGGGGGCACCCCATAGACACACAATTGATCATTGAGATCTTTCCTTAGCCGTGTGCGGTGCCCCCTTCCACCAAATTCCACCTCGGTCATATCGTTGCAGTGCTTAGGCGAAGCCCTGCGCCGGTAACACATCAAGATCGTCACCACGCCGTCGTGCTGACGGAACTCTTCCCCGACGCTTTGCTGGATCGGAGCCCGGGGATCGTCATCGAGCTGAACGTGTGCCAAGAACTCGGAGGTGCCGGAGTAACGGTGCTGTGATCGGTTGGATTGCGAGGAGAACGTACGACTACTTCCTCTACGTTGTGTCAACGCTTCCGCTTCAGTCTACTAGGGTACGTAGACAACACTCTCCCCTCTCGTTGCTATGCATCACCATGATCTTGCGTGTGCGTAGGAAAATTTTGAAATTACTACGTTCCCCAACAGTGGTATCAGAGCCTAGGTTTTTATGGTTTGATGTTATTTGCACGAGTAGAACACAAGTGAGTTGTGGACGATACAAGTCATACTGCCTACCAGCATGTCATACTTTGGTTCAGCGGTGTTGTTGGACGAGACGATCCGGACCAACCTTACACGTACTCTTACGCGAGACCGGTTCCCTCGACGTGCTTTGCACATAGATGGCTTGCGGAAGACTGTCTCTCCAACTTTTGTTGAACCGAGTGTGGCTACGCCCGGTCCTTGAGAAGGTTAAAACGGAGTCTATTTGACAAACTATCGTTGTGGTTTTGATGCGTAGGTAAGATGAGTTCTTGCTTAAGCCCGTAGCAGCCACGTAAAACTTGCAACAACAAAGTAGAGGACGTCTAACTTGTTTTTGCAGGGCATGTTGTGATGTGATATGGTCAAGACATGATGCTAAATTTTATTGTATGAGATGATCATGTTTTGTAACCGAGTTATCGGCAACTGGCAGGAGCCATATGGTTGTCGCTTTATTGTATGCAATGCAATCGCGATGTAATGCTTTACTTTATTACTAAGCGGTAGTGATAGTCGTGGAAGCATAAGATTGGCGAGACGACAACAATGCTACGATGGAGATCAAGGTGTCGCGCCGATGACGATGGTGATCATGACGGTGCTTCGAAGATGGAGATCACAAGCACGAGATGATGATGGCCATATCATATCACTTATATTGATTGCATGTGATGTTTATCTTTTATGCATATTATCTTGCTTTGATTGACGGTAGCATTATAAGATGATCTCTCACTAATTATCAAGAAGTGTTCTCCCTGAGTATGCACCGTTGCGAAAGTTCTTCGTGCTGAGACACCACGTGATGATCGGGTGTGATAGGCTCTACGTTCAAATACAACGGGTGCAAAACAGTTGCACACGCGGAATACTCAGGTTTAACTTGACGAGCCTAGCATATAACAGATATGGCCTCGGAACACAGAGACCGAAAGGTCGAGCGTGAATCATATAGTAGATATGATCAACATAGTGATGTTCACCATTGAAACTACTCCATCTCACGTGATGATCGGACATGGTTTAGTTGATTTGGATCACGTGATCACTTAGAGGATTAGAGGGATGTCTATCTAAGTGGGAGTTCTTAAGTAATATGATTAATTGAACTTAAATTTATCATGAACTTAGTACCTGATAGTATCTTGCTTGTCTATGTTGTGTAGATAGATGGCTCGTGCCGTTGTTCCGTTGAATTTTAATGCGTTCCTTGAGAAAGCAAAGTTGAAAGATGATGGTAGCAATTACACGGACTGGGTCCGTAACTTGAGGATTATCCTCATTGCTGCACAGAAGAATTACGTCCTGGAAGCACCGCTAGGTGCCAGGCCTGGTGAAAGAGCTACGCCAGATGTTGTGAACGTCTGGCAAAGCAAAGCTGATGACTACTCTATAGTTCAGTGTGCCATGCTTTACGGCTTAGAACCGGGACTTCAACGACGTTTTGAACACCATGGAGCATATGAGATGTTCCAGGAGTTGAAGTTAATATTTCAAGCAAATGCCCGGATTGAGAGATATGAAGTCTCCAATAAGTTCTATAGCTATAAGATGGAGGAGAACGGTTCTGTCAGTGAGCATATACTCAGAATGTCTGGGTATAACAATCACTTGATTCAACTGGGAGTTAATCTTCCGGATGATTGCGTCATTGACAGAATTCTCCAATCACTGCCACCGAGCTACAAGAGCTTCGTGATGAACTATAATATGCAAGGGATGACCAAAACTATGCCCGAGCTCTTCGCGATGCTGAAAGCCGCGGAGGTAGAAATCAAAAAGGAGCATCAAGTGTTGATGGTTAACAAAACCACTAGTTTCAAGAAAAAGGGCAAAGGGAAGAAAAAGGGGAACTTCAAAAAGAACAGCAAGCAAGTTGCTAATCAAGAGAAGAAACCCAAGTCTGGACCTAAGCCTGAAACTGAGTGCTTCTATTGCAAGCAAACTGGTCACTGGAAGCGGAACTGCCCCAAGTATTTGGCGGATAAGAAGGATGGCAAGGTTAACAAAGGTATATATGATATACATGTTAATGATGTATACCTTACTAATTCTCGCAGTAGCACCTGGGTATTTGATACTGGTTCTGTTGCTAATATTTGCAACTCAAAACAGGGGCTACGGATTAAGCGAAGATTGGCTAAGGACGAGGTGACGATGCGCGTGGGAAATGGTTCCAAAGTCGATGTGATCGCGGTCGGCACGCTACCTCTACATCTACCTTCGGGATTAATATTAGATCTAAATAATTGTTATTTAGTACCAGCGTTGAGCATGAACATTATATCTGGATCTTGTTTGATGCGAGACGGTTATTCATTTAAATCAGAGAATAATGGTTGTTCTATTTATATGAGTAATATCTTTTATGGTCATGCACCATTAAAGAATGGTTTGTTCTTACTTAATCTCGATAGTAGTGATACACATATTCATAATGTTGAGGCCAAAAGATGCAAAGTTGATAATGATAGTGCAACTTATTTGTGGCACTGCCGTTTAGGTCATATCGGTGTAAAACGCATGAAGAAACTCCATACTGATGGACTTTTGGAGTCACTTGATTATGAATCACTTGGCACTTGCGAACCGTGCCTTATGGGCAAGATGACTAAAACACCGTTCTCCGGTACTATGGAGAGAGCAACAGATTTATTGGAAATCATACATACTGATGTATGTGGTCCAATGAATGTTGAGGCTCGTGGCGGATATCGTTATTTTCTCACCTTCACTGAAGATTTAAGCAGATATGGGTATATCTACTTAATGAAACACAAGTCTGAAACATTTGAAAAGTTCAAAGAATTTCAGAGTGAAGTGGAAAATCATCGTAACAAGAAAATAAAGTTTCTACGATCTGATCATGGAGGAGAAAATTTGAGTTACGAGTTTGGTCTACATTTGAAAAAAATGCGGAATAGTTTCGCAACTCACGCCACCTGGAACACCACAACGTAATGGTGTGTCCGAACGTCGTAATCGTACTTTACTGGATATGGTGCGATCTATGATGTCTCTTACCGATTTACCGCTATCGTTTTGGGGTTATGCTTTAGAGACGGCCGCATTCACGTTAAATAGGGCACCATCGAAATCCGTTGAGACGACGCCTTATGAACTATGGTTTGGCAAGAAACCAAAGTTGTCGTTTCTTAAAGTTTGGGGCTGTGATGCTTATGTGAAAAAGCTTCAACCTGATAAGCTCGAACCCAAATCGAAAAAATGTATCTTCATAGGATACCCAAAGGAGACTGTTGGGTACACCTTCTATCACAGATCCGAAGGCAAGATTTTTGTTGCTAAAGTCGGAAACTTTCTAGAGAAGGAGTTTCTCTCAAAAGAAGTGAGTGGGAGGAAAGTAGAACTTGATGAGATAACTGTATCTACTCCCTTATTGAGAAGTAGTACGTCACAGAAATCAGTTTCTGTGACGCCTACACCAAATAGGGAGGAAGGTAATGATAATGATCATGAAACTTCAGATCAAGTTTCTACTGAACCTCGTAGATCAACCAGAGTAAGATCCGCACCAGAGTGGTACGGTAATCCTATTTTGGAAGTCATGTTACTAGACCATGATGAACCTACGAACTATGAAGAAGCGATGGTGAGCCCAGATTCCGCAAAGTGGCTTGAGGCCATGAAATCTCAGATGGGATCCATGTATGAGAACAAAGTGTGGACTTTGGTTGACTTGCCCGATGATCGGCAAGCAATTGAGAATAAATGGATTTTTAAGAAGAAGACTGACGCTGATGGTAATGTTACTATCTATAAAGCTCGACTTGTTGCAAAAGGTTTTCGACAAGTTCAAGGTATTGACTACGATGAGACTTTCTCACCCGTAGCGATGCTTAAGTCTGTCCGAATCATGTTAGCAGTTGCCGCATTTTATGATTATGAAATTTGGCAAATGGATGTCAAAACTGCATTCCTGAATGGATTTCTGGAAGAAGAGTTGTATATGATGCAACCAGAAGGTTTTGTCGATCCAAAGGGAGCTAACAAAGTATGCAAGCTCCAGCGATCCATTTATGGACTGGTGCAAGCCTCTCGGAGTTGGAATAAACGCTTTGATAGTGTGATCAAAGCATTTGGTTTTATACAGACTTTTGGAGAAGCCTGTATTTACAAGAAAGTGAGTGGGAGCTCTGTAGCATTTCTGATATTATATGTGGATGACATATTACTGATCGGAAATAATATAGAATTTCTGGATAGCATAAAGGGATACTTGAATAAGAGTTTTTCGATGAAAGACCTCGGTGAAGCTGCTTACATATTGGGCATTAAGATCTATAGAGATAGATCAAGACGCTTAATAGGACTTTCACAAAACAAATACCTTGACAAAGTTTTGAAGAAGTTCAAAATGGATCAGGCAAAGAAAGGGTTCTTGCCTGTGTTACAACGTGTGAAGTTGAGTAAGACTCAATGCCCGACCACCGCAGAAGATAGAGAGAAAATGAAAAATGTTCCCTATGCTTCAGCCATAGGCTCTATCATGTATGCAATGCTGTGTACCAGACCTGATGTGTGCCTTGCTGTAAGTTTAGCAGGCAGGTACCAAAGTAATCCAGGAGTGGATCACTGGACAGCGGTCAAGAACATCCTTAAGTACTTGAGAAGGACTAAAGATATGTTTCTCATTTATGGAGGTGACAAAGAGCTTGTCGTAAACGGTTATGTCGATGCAAGCTTTGACACTGATCCGGACGATTCTAAATCGCAAACCGGATACGTATTTACATTAAACGGTGGAGCTGTCAGTTGGTGCAGTTCTAAACAAAGCGTCGTGGCGGGATCTACATGTGAAGCTGAGTACATAGCTACTTCGGAAGCAGCTAATGAAGGAGTCTGGATGAAGGAGTTCATATCCGATCTAGGTGTTGTACCTAGCGTATCGGGTCCAATGAAAATCTTTTGTGACAATACTGGTGCAATTGCCTTGGCAAAGGAATCCAGATTTCACAAAAGAACCAAACACATCAAAAGACGCTTCAACTCCATCCGGGATTTAGTCCAGGTGGGAGACATAGAGATATGCAAGATACATACGGATCTAAATGTTGCAGACCCGTTGACTAAGCCTCTTCCACGAGCAAAACATGATCAGCACCAAGACTCCATGGGTGTTAGAATCATTACTTTGTAATCTAGATTATTGACTCTAGTGTAAGTGGGAGACTGAAGGAAATATGCCCTAGAGGCAATAATAAAGTTATTATTTATTTCCTTACATATCATGATAAATGTTTATTATTCATGCTAGAATTGTATTAACTGGAAACATAATACATGTGTGAATACATAGGCAAATAGAGTGTCACTAGTATGCCTCTACTTGACTAGCTCATTAATCAAAGATGGTTATGTTTCCTAACCATGAACAAAGAGTTGTTATTTGATTAACGAGATCACATCATTAGTTGAATGATCTGATTGACATGACCCATTCAATTAGCATAGCACCCGATCGTTTAGTATGTTGCTATTGCTTTTATCCATGACTTATACATGTTCCTTTAACTATGAGATTATGCAACTCCCAATTACCGTAGGAACACTTTGTGTGCTACCAAACGTCACAACGTAACTGAGTGATTATAAAGGTGCTCTACAGGTGTCTCCGAAAGTATTTGTTGGGTTGGCGTATTTCGAGATTAGGATTTGTCACTCCGAATGTCGGAGAGGTATCTCAGGGCCTTCTCGGTAATGCACATCACATAAGCCTTGCAAGCATTGCAACCAATGAGTTAGTTGCGAGATGATGTATTACGGAACGAGTAAAGAGACTTGCCGGTAACGAGATTGAACTAGGTATTGGATACCGACGATCGAATCTCGGGCAAGTAACATACCGATGACAAAGGGAACAACGTATGTTGTTATGCGGTCTGACCGATAAAGATCTTCGTAGAATATGTAGGAGCCAATATGGGCATCCAGGTCCCGCTATTGGTTATTGACCGGAGGCATGTCTCGGTCATGTCTACATTGTTCTCGAACCGTAGGGTCCGCACGCTTAACGTTACGATGACAGTTATTATGAGTTTATGCATTTTGATGTACCGAAGGAGTTCGGAGTCCCGGATGTGATCACGGACATGACGAGGAGTCTCGAAATGGTCGAGACGTAAAGAATGATATATTGGAAGCCTATGTTTGGACATCGGATGTGTTCCAGGTGAAATCAGGATTTTACCGGAATACCGGGAGGGTTACCGGAACCCCCCGGGAGCATAATGGGCCAACATGGGCCTTGGTGGAGAGGTGAGAGGGCTGCCCTCATGGGCTGCGCGCCTCCCCCTTCCCCTAGTCCTATTAGGACTAGGAGAGGTTGCCGACCCCCTCTCTCTCTCTCCCCCTTGTAGAATCCTAGTCCAACTAGGATTGGGGGGGGGGGAATCCTACTCCCAGAGGGAGTAGGACTCTCCTGGCGCGCCAGGCTTGGCCGGCCAGCCCCTCCCCCTTGGCTCCTTTATATACAGGGGCAGGGGGCACCCCATAGACACACAATTGATCATTGAGATCTTTCCTTAGCCGTGTGCGGTGCCCCCTTCCACCAAATTCCACCTCGGTCATATCGTTGCAGTGCTTAGGCGAAGCCCTGCGCCGGTAACACATCAAGATCGTCACCACGCCGTCGTGCTGACGGAACTCTTCCCCGACGCTTTGCTGGATCGGAGCCCGGGGATCGTCATCGAGCTGAACGTGTGCCAAGAACTCGGATGTGCCAGAGTAACGGTGCTGTGATCGGTTGGATTGCGAGGAGAACGTACGACTACTTCCTCTATGTTGTGTCAACGCTTCCGCTTCAGTCTACTAGGGTACGTAGACAACACTCTCCCCTCTCGTTGCTATGCATCACCATGATCTTGCGTGTGCGTAGGAAAATTTTGAAATTACTACGTTCCCCAACACGCGGAAATGACCCGATCTCAATCCTTAATTGAAGACATCAGAAATCTTCATGTTAAGTATGAGGAACTTGAAAGTCATCATGAAACACTCTCAAAAACTCATGAAAAGATTTCCTATGATTATCTTCAAAGGAAGCAAGAACTTGAGAACTTGAGAATGGCTCATGAAGATCTTCAAAAAGAGAATGAGTCACTCCACGCTCAACAGATCAGTTCTGTTTCGGAAGGATTTGAACCACCATGTCTAAAATGCCTTGAGCGTGATAACACTACTTCTGTTGCTGAATGTTCCACTACTCCTACTATTGCAATATCTTCAACTCCTAACGTGGTAACTAACCCCTCTGCTGAGGATGCCACTACTATTGCTGATGAAAATGCCACGCAGAAGACATTGCTTGAGACAGGGATGTACAGAAGTCTCAAAGGGCATCAAACACTATGTGATGTCCTCAAAAAGCAGATTCTGAACTGAAACCCTAGGAAAGACGGTGTTGGGTTTGAGAGGAAAATGAATGTTAATGGTTCCTACTGGAAGCCTGAGCAGTACCCCAAAACCACATGGGTTGCTGCAAAGTGACCTTCAGTGGATCCATCCAACTTATCTGGCTTCACTTGTGCTAACTCGATTATCATTGATGAATCCCTTGATGCAAACTATAAACTGTTCAAGAATCAGAATGGTGAAGTGTTTGCCACGTACATTGGTACTAACTGCGGGAATGGGCCACCTATGAAGAAGATCTGGGTACCCAAAAGTTGTCTTGAGAATCTTCCTACGAATGTCATCATGAAACCACCTAGGAAGAAACAAACCCCAGACTGAAGGCTTCATATGGTCCAAAGGCTTCCAACAGATAGAGGACTCACCAGAGTCACCCTAACGCCAATGTTTTGCAGGGAAATCATACTCATACTTATGAATATGAGCATGTTTCCTCAAACCGCTATGTTCATAGGACCAAGAACTATTCTGCTTATTCTTATGAGTATTATTCACCTCCTGCAAGGCTATTTGCTAGGGCTCCAAAGCCGAAGTTCTCAGAAATTGCACTTAGACTCATTGCTTCGAAGCCACCCCTGAAAATGTGGGTGGTTAAGAAAACTTAACTCTCTTTTGCAGGGAACGGTCTCCAGCCGGAAATCAAAGGCATCTGATGCTATTGCTGGGGACCTAAAATATCTTGTGGGGCGCAAGATAAAATGCCCAAATGGTCTTACTATGTATTTTGTTCCTGAATCACTTGCCTATCATCCTATCAGTCCTAACCTGGATCTGAGTTTTGATAATCCGCTTGTTCGTCAAATGTTTATGCTTCACAATACCCTTGGTGAAGCCTATCCCCCTAACTTCACTGTAGGGTATGACACCACATGCTTCAGAATGGATTATGGACAGTGGATGCACTAACCACATGACTGGTGATCGAAGTCTTCTCATGGACTCAACCTTACGTCCATCTGACAAGAGTCACATCACATTTGTTGACACTGGTAAAAGCAAGGTATTGGGTCTAGGTAGAGTTGCAATCTCAAAGGATCAGCACATGGATAAAGTGATGCTTGTTGAATCCCTTGGTTTCAACTTAATTCCTGTCTCAATTCTTTGTGATTTGAACATGATTGTGATATTTGGAAAATATCGTTGCCTTGTGCTTATGGAGTCTGAAAAATCTCTAGTCTTTGAAGGGTATCGAAAAGATGACTTGTACATGGTAGATTTCTCAGTAGGACCACAGATGGCCATATGTCTTCTAGCAAAAGCTTCAGAGTGCTGGCTCTGGCATCGGAGGCTAGGGCATGCGGGCATGAGGAACTTGTACACTCTCGCGAAGAAGAAACATGTCGTAGGCATCGAGGGTGTCAAGTTCAAGAAGGATCATTTGTGTGGTGCCTGCGAAGCTGGAAAGATGACTAGGGCCAACCATCCCTCGAACACAATCATGACAACACCCCAGCCCTTCGAGCTGCTTCACATGGACTTATTTGGCCCTACTCATTACTCTAATCTTACTACCACTGCCTATCTCTATGGCTTCGTCATTATTGATGATTATTCAATATATACATGGGTGCATATAATCCTCTACAAGAATGAAGTGCAGGATGTCTTCAGACGCTTCGCCAATCATGCCATGATGAACTATGGCATCAAGATCAAGCACATCAGAACTGACGACGACACAGAGTTCAAGAACACAGGCCCCAACACTTATCTTGATATATTGGGCATCACTCATGATTTCTCTGCTGCATACACACCTCAGCAGAATGGCATCGTGGAGCACAAGAATAGGGCACTCATTGAGATGGCTCGGACGATGCTTGATGAGTACAAGACTCCAAGGAAGTTCTGGCCTGAAGCCATTGATACTGCATGCCACGTCATCAACCGTGTTTATCTTCAGAAGCTACTGAAGAAGACATCCTCGGCGTTCTAGGAACGGGGGTCCCCAGACTTGCCTGCCTGCGGCCTGCGGCGTGGCTCAAGTGGGGGCCCAGCGCGGCCCATCTTCATCAGCTCAAGCTCAAGACCCTCGCGAGGGGCCAAGCCTCACGGGGCGGACAACAGGAAGCTTCCTCAGAGGCAGCCTCGTCAGGCAGGCTCACGAGAAGGCGGAGAGATCAAGGCAGGGGTACCTCGCGAGGGGCCCGTGACGCAAGCCATGACGAATCCAGAACAGGCGGGCGCCAGCCTGCGCAGCGTCCTTGTTTCCCTTTCGGTGCAAAGGAGGCAAGCACATGCCAAGGCATCAGGCAAAGGTTACCATTCTGGTGCAACGAGACCAAGACCAGCCGGACGGCAAGACGGAGGTCACTGTGGAGCCCAAGACGGCGTCACCACCAGTGCTTTTGGCAGCCGAAGACCACCTTTGGTCAGGATAACTTGTACTAGATGTTTCCCTTCAAAATGGCCAATTGTTGGCGCCCTTCCCGCTCATTATTTGGGGAGAGGCCCAGGGCCTCTATAAATAGAGCTAGCCACCACAGAGTAGAGGCAATCAGGTCCAGGGTAGAGAAATCTGGTAGAGCCCAAGTAGAGAGAGGCGACTGAACTCACTCAAGTAGTTCATCGCACCAGCTCAAGAACACCTCTCGCGGGGCTGTTCTTCCCTTGTACTATTCATCATCAGCCCCTGAGGCAATCCACCACACCACACACTGGAGTAGGGTATTACACCACGACGGTGGCCCGAACCAGTATAAACCTCGTGTCCCTTGTGTTGTTCATCGTTTTCCAACTTAGATCGCTCGGGAGATCGGACGTAGAACGGTAGGGGAGAGATTTCCGCGCGCACCCCAGAGTTCAAACCTCAAGGGTCTGCCGGAACCCGAAATCTGACATTTGGCGCGCCAGGTAGGGGTGCACCATGATCTTTCTTCCGCTGTTCACGTGTGATCTTCCGTCGTGTCCATGGCTGACGCTCGTCGAGCTTGCGCCGAGCGCCGGACTGCTCTCGCCATCCGCGTCGCCCAGACGGCGCCAGTCGGCGGCCGCCCTCGTCATTCCCCGTCGCCTACCGCCAACGCCGCGACCGGCCCGGCGGGGAACGAGCAGCAGGCCTCGTCCCAACATCCTTCGGTGAGGCGGGATGGCCGCACCGCCTCCCCGTCGCTAGCTCCAGCCGGCTCGTCGTCCCACGCCCATCGCACTCCCATGGATGCGCACGCCTCGCTGCTCCTGGCAAGAGAGCTCCTGCACTACCGCCCCGTCGACGACCTTTACGAGGACTGGCTCGCCCGCATCACTGAGCTCGTCAGCGCCGTAGGGGGCTCCCCCTTGCGGTCCCTCTCGCTGCCTCGCCCCCCGTTCCGCATAGGGGGAGGGGATCAGGAGGTGCCTCCACCACATCCTTCCCAAGAAGGCGCCCTGGCTCCAACGCGTGCAGCCCCGGGGCGAGGCCCCCTGCACCCTGCACCGACGCAGCAGGAAAGGAGCTGCCAAGAGATCCCTCGTCCCCAAGAAGGTGCTCGCGCGCTCCCAGCGCCGGCGCCCAGATCGCGTCCCTGCACCCCTACGCCAAGACCCTGTGTTGCTCCAAGCGGCAGTGCACGATGATCCCCAGCAGCAAGCCCAGCACCAGCAAAAGGCGCCGGTGGCCACGGCAGGCTGCCGCGCCCTCATCCCCGAGCTGCGCGGCGTCGCATGGCTAGGCAAGTTCAAGCCTTACCTTCCCCCTCGCTACGATGGCACGGCAGACCCTACGGAGTTCTTACAGCTCTACGAGCTGTGCATCGAAGCCGCCAACGGAGATGAAAGGGTCATGGCGAACTAGTTTCCCATGGCACTCAAGGATGGGGCCCGCACCTGGCTCCTGAACCTGGCTCCTGGCACGATCTCCTCATGGGACGAGATGCGCACTCGCTTCGTCACCAACTTCCAGGGCACTCGCGACCAGTCCCCGGCTGTGAGCGACCTGCGCCGCATGAAGCAACAGCAAGGGGAGACCCTGCAGAAATACATCCAGCACTTCAACAGCGCCCGCCTCAAGATCCCCAAGGTGACTGAAGAAGCCATCATCTCGGCCTTCTCCGACGGCTTACGTGACATCAAGATGAAGGAGGAGATAGCAATCCATGAAGACCTATGCACATCCCTGGAGCTATTCAACCTGGCGACCAGGTGCGCCAGGGCCGAGGAAGGGCGCCTCTCCCTCCTCGAACTCCCAGCGGCCGACCCAGAAGAAAAGAAGCCCAAGGCCAAGGACGTGAAGCGCAAGGGGGCTATCGTGCTTGCAGCAGAGCTGGACACCAAGCAAAGCAAGGATCAACCCGAGTAATCCAAGGGCAGCCGGTACTGCGTGTACCACGACCTCCACTCCCACAACACCAACGAATGTCAAGAGCTCAGAGCCGTGCGAGATGGGTGAATCGGCCTCCGCCTCGAGCGCAAGGACAGGGGCTATGGCCGAGGAGGAGGAAAAGGTGGAGGATGATGGGAAGACCGTGGCCCTCGCCAAGGATGGCGCGAACGACCTCGCGAGGATCATTGGAAGGACCAGCCTCGCGAGGGAGGTTGGAGGGATCAACCTGGCGAGGATCGACCACGCGGCAACGCAGGACTTCCTCCTCTGCCGCCACCACCAAGGAGGCAAGAAGACCAACATCAGGACGAGGGGGCTGGGGGCTTCCAGGAGCCGCGCGCAATCGCTTGCATCTTGGGAGGCGCGCAGGCCCCAGCCTCACAGCGCATCTTCAAGCAGTTTGCTCACGAGGTGAATGCAGTCCTCCCCAGGCTCGAGGCCACGCGCCCTATCAAGTGGTCTGCGTGCGCTATCACATTCAGTTTAGTGGATCAGCTCAAGTGTGCGGCAACGGCCGGAGTCCTCCCTATGCTCTGCTCCCCAGTCATCAGCAACGTGCAGGTCACCAGGACCCTCATTGACGGTGGGTTAGGGCTCAACGTCATGTCCGTCGAAACGTTTGACGATCTCCAAGTGCCGTATGATCAGCTTCAGCCAACCAAGCCCTTCTCAGGAGTCACTGATGGTTCCACTGTTCCAATAGGGCAAGTTCGCCTTCCGGTCACCTTCGAGCAGCGCAACAACTACCACACCGAGCTCATCGACTTCGATGTCGCCCCCATTCGTCTGCCATACAACGCCATGCTCGGGTACCCAACCCTGGCCAAGTTCATGGCAGTGACTCACCATGGCTACAACGTCCTCAAGATGCTGGGAAGCGGTGGGGTCATCACCGTACCTTGTGAAGAAAGAGACGCAGTGTGTTCACTTCAGCGTGCGTTCCAAGCCGCAGTAATCGAAGACCCAGATCACGGGAGCGGAGGACCTCCCGAGGCAACCCTCAAGAAGAAGAAAGTTTCGCCTGACTCAAGCCATACGGAGGAGGGCGCCTTCGGAGGAGCTGCGTCAGGATCTGCGCCCAATCAGGGGGCACCCCACTCTCGCGCATAGGAAGGCGCGCCCGACGCTCTCCTCAGGCAGGGCTCGGGGGCTCTTTCATGGAGAGCCACCGACCATGCCAAGATCGCGAGGGAGGCGCTCGGGCACCACTTGGAATGGTGCTTTCGGGCATGTTTCCTTCAGGAAGGCACAAGACAAGGGAGACCGAACCCTCAGGAGTTCATCGCAAGAAACGCCCAGGAACTACAGGAGTCAAGAGTCATGCACGGCAGCCGCCGCTTGCCCACCATGCCCCCACATCTAGGCGAGGACGGGGGGCTGGGCGTCTACATCGACGTATCGGGGCTCAACCGAGCCGCATCTTAGGAGCGCCTCTGTCCTTCGCGCACGGGGCGTTGTGAGGGTCCACCTCACAGCTACGTCTGCATGCCTTTCGGCCTGCCGAAGGCGGTCGCCGCTCATCAGCGCCTGCTGAGGAGCATTCTGGAGGCACGGGAGGTTAGGCACTGGGCGGTCCTGGCGGAGATGGAGATGGCACTCGAGGATCCGCCTGTACCCCTAGAGCCTCCCGAGGCTCCTGGGCCTGGAGGCTCGTGAGGGTCGACGTCTTCACTGCGAATCGCTCGCTTCTTCAGCATCACTTCATCTTCAAACAACACCAGGTGACATCTTTCTAAGTTCCGTTTTTAGCTGGGAGCGCTCACAGGGCCGCATCATTCCCAGGCTGCGTGGGTCCGTCCTTGCGGCATGTATCCGTTTTGCTTACGCTCTTTACTTGCCTTATTGGGGGCGCCCCTCGGGCTGCATCATCCCCAAGCTGCTCGGGCCTGTCCCACCGGCGTTTGCTTTCCCTGCATCAACCTAAAATGCATTCGCTCTTCGCACTTAATCTGGCACGCATGATTATCACCTGCTGCTGATCGCGGATTTATCATGCAAAGCGCTTGCACGTTAAAAGGGGGGCGCCTGAGCATCGCAACTCATGGGCTCCTACTGGCTCTCCAGCACTCACCCCCTGGCCTTGACCCACAGCATCGCGACCTGTCATACCAGCGACGGCTGAGCTTGCTCGAGGGCCGGGACCTGAGGACGTAGAGCATTTGCATTCTAACCACCTTGCAGGAACACACCATTGAAAAAGGCCCAGAGCCAGGCGCAACCCGCCTCGAGATAGGGCCTCATGAGTCCTGTGCTGGCTCACGGGTGCCCATATACACCTCTCCTTGCCCTACCGTGCCGGTCACGTGTCAGGGCGGGGCTGTACACGCCCCGGGGGCTCCTCCCGGAGGGGAGCCCCCTCCCACGCACCAGTGGAAGCTCCATGCTCCGCGCTGGCTGACGACACTGCTGAGGAGCGGCTATGCCCGTACACATATGGAAGCGCTATGCTCCGCGCTGGTGATAAACAACTGAGGGCGGCCCACGGTCGTACCAACCTCAGGGAGCCCAGTGCTCAGTGTCCGGCACCGTCGCAACGCCTCCCCTCAGGAGTGCCGCGCGAGGGGGCTGGACACGGGGGCTACGCCCGGGCCTCGCCCGAGCGCACGCCACCCAACCAGGTCTCTCGGACCTGGACGTCGTGCGCCCTCCCCGAGCGGAGCCAAGGTATGAAGACCCGTTTGAGCGTTAAGGGGGACTCCTGAGCATCGCGACTCAGGAGCCTAACTGGTCACGTAAGTCCCGTCTATGATTTCCGGTCGGGGCTAACGTTGGGTGAGGTACGCGCGGGGCCGGGCCCTGCCGACGTAGAACGATCAATCCACTTCCCGCTCTCCTATTCCCTACTTGCTGCTCGCGCGTCAAGGGGGACTCTTGAGCATCGCCACCCAGGAGCCTAACTTGCCACGTAGCCCCTCACTCCTTAGTCCCGTCCTTGGTTTCCGGTCGGGGCTAACGCTGGGTGAGTAACGCGCGGGGCCGGGCCCTGCCGACGTAGAGCGTAGGCAAGTAGGAGAAGAAAATGCAAATTCTAGGAAATTTAAAGCAAATATTACAAGCCGTAAATTGTTCCACAACGCCAGACACAAGTTTAAACGCCTCCGCGAGGCACGGTGCATGTTGCAGGAATGAAAACAGGGCAGGGCCGCAAACAGATCACTCTCCCGTGACGCCGCCGCCGTTGGTGGAGTCACGTTGGGCGACTTCGCCTCCTGAGGTCGCGGAGCTGGCGGTGTCACGCCCGAGCAAGATGCTGGAGGAGCGGAACTTCCCCAGCAAAACCTCGGCTCGACCTTTCACGGCCTCGGCGGCAGCGGCGGCACGGTCGCCGCTTACGGGCTCCAGCAGTCTGTCGAAGTTGACGTTGGGGTCGTGCAGGTAGACCTGGCTGAGGACATGCGTCAACGCTGCAGAGGACAGGGCACGCGCCTCGGCCTCGATCGTGGGGCCAAGGCCGTCTGCAACGTCTTCAAGCGCATCGACCAAGAAGGGGAGCAGCTTGGCGGGGCCGTCCTCCGCGCCAGCCAACGGCTCCTCCAAGCCTCTCTCATACAACGACTTCAATATGGCGCGAGCCTGCTTCTCCAGCTCCGCAAAGGCCACCCGATCTTCCGCCAGGACCTTCGCCTTGGCGTCCAGCTCGGTCCGCTCCGCCTTCAGCGATCGCTCCAGCGTCTCCAGTTGGCTGTGGCGGTCATCAAGCTTGGCGTCCCGACCCTTGACGACAGCCTCCTGAGCCTTCATCTCTGTCGGATTTCGGGTTCCGACAGACCCTTAAGGTTCGAACTCTGGGGTGTGCACGGAGATTATACCCTCTACCTCTCCGTCTCGCAAGGATCTAAACTACCAACGGAACAACACAAAAGACACAGAGTTTATACTGGTTCGGGCCACCGATGTGGTGTAATACCCTACTCCAGTGTGGTGTGGTGGATTGCCTCTTGGGCTGGTGATGAAGAACAATACAGGGAAGAACAACCTCGCGAGGGTCTGTTCTTGGCTAGGGGGACAAACTACTAGGAGGAGTTCAGCCGCCCTTCTCTCTCTCTTTCTCTCTCTCTCTGCTTGCTATGATTCCAAGTTCTGCTGGCCTGATCGCTCGATGCTAGATGCTTCTACCCCGGGGGTGGCTAGTCCTATTTATAGGCAAAGGCCGTGGGCCTCTTCCCAAATATTGAGCGGGAAGGGCGCCAACAATTGGCCGATTCGAAGGGGAACATCTGGTACACTTATCCTGACTAAAGTTGGTCCTCGCCTGCCAAAGGCCCTGTGGTGACGCTGTTCTGGGCTCCACGATGACCTCCTTCCCACCGTGGGACTGGTCTTGGTCTCGTTGCACCGAAATGGATGCCTTTGCTTGATCCTCTCGCCTGCGCTTGCCCCCTTTGCCAAGGTACGAAGGCCGTTTGCGCATCAAGGGGGACTCCTGAGCATCGCGACTCGGGAGCCTAACTGGCTCCGTAGCCCCTCACTCCTTAGTTCCGAAAGGCTATGCTGGGTAAGGTACGCGCGGGGTCGGGCTCTGCAGACGTAGAACGGTAGCCCCGCCTACATTCCATCTCATGCTGTTCGCGCATCAAGGGGGACTCCTGAGCATCACGACTCAGGAGCCTAACTGGCTCCGTAGCCCCTCACTCCTTAGTTTCGAAAGGCTATGCTGGGTGAGGTACCCGCGGGGTCGGGCTCTGCAGACGTAGAACGGAAACACACCTACATCACGCTTCCCTACTTGTTGTTCGTGCGCCAAGGGGGACTCCTGAGCATCGTGACGCAGGAGCCTAACTTGTCACATGGCCCCTCATTCCTTTGGTCCCGTCCTGGTTTCCGGTCGGGGCTGATGCTGGGTGAGGCATGCGCGTGGCCGGGCTCTGCCGGCGTAGAGCATAAGCAAGTAGGGAAAAGGAACATAAAATTCAAGGAACTTAAAAGTGAATATTACAACCCATAATGTCGCCTTGGTACCAAACACAAATTTAAATGCCTCCTCGAGGCGTCGTGCATGTGCAGGAATCGAAAGAAGACCATGAGCGATAGCGGAGTCACTTGTCGGCTGCGGAGTCGCGTGGAGTGGCTTTGCCTTGTGGGGTAGTGGGGTCTGTTGGATCACGATTTCCGGCAGACCCTTAAGGTTCGAACTCTGGGGAGCGCGCGGAGATCAGGCCCTCTACCTCTCTGTCTCGTAAGGATCTAACTACTGCAAGAACAACGCAAGGGACAAAAGATTTATACTGGTTCGGGCCACCATGGTGGTGTAATACCCTACTCCAGTGTGGTGGGTGGATTGCCTCTGGGGCTAATGAGGAAGAACAGTATAGGCAAACGGCCTCGTGAGGGCCTGTTCTTGGCTAGGGGATGAACTGCTAAGGGGAGTTCAATCACCCTTCTCTCTCTCTCTCTGTGCGGGATTCTACCTTAAGTTCACGATGCTTAGATCTCTGGATGTCTGGCCTCCCCCTCTACCCTGGGGGTGGCTGGCCCTATTTATAGGCAAAGGCCCTGGGCCTCTTCCCAAATATTGAGCGGGAAGGGCGCCAACAATTGGCCAATTTGAAGGGGAACATCGGGTACACTTATCCTGACTAAAGTTGGTCTTCGCCTGCCAAAGGCTCTGGTGATGACGCCGGCTTGGGCTCCACAGTGACTTCCTCCTTGTCGTGGAGCTGGTCTTGGTCTCGTTGCACCAAAACGGGTGCCTTTGCTTGATCCTCTCGCCTGCGCTTTCCCCCTTTGCACCAAAGAGGAAAGGGAGGACGCTGTGCGGGTTGGCGCCCGCCTGGCACCTTTGATCGTCATGGCTTGCGTCATGGGCACCTCGTGAAGTACCCCACCTTGATCTATCCGCCTCCTCGCGAGCCAGCCTAAGGAGGCCGTGCCAGAGGAAGCGACGTGTCGTCCGCCTCGCGAGGGTCTTGAGCCTTGTGTTGATGAAGATGGGCCACGCTGGGCCCCCACTCGAGCCACGCCGCAGGCCGCAGGCAGGCAAGTCTGGGGACCCCCGTTCCCAGACCCGCTCCCACCGAAGAAACGGCCTGCCTTGCGCGGCCAAGACGAGGAGAATCGCCTGGTGGCGCCGAGGCCTTGGTACGAGCGGCCTCCGCCGGGGTTCCCGCTCCCCTTGTATGCCCACGCCGAGGGCTCCGGAAGAGGAGACACAGATCCCCTCAGCCAGCGCCGTTGGCGGCGCCGGAGGGTCACGAAGGTGTTGGTTGTTCCTCCTGGAGTCCACACCGAGGGATCCTCCCGCGAGCTCGTGCTCCACGCCGCCATGCCTCCTCGGACTTGGATCCGCCTTCCTCCCTTCTTCGCCTCCGCCTTCCAGCATGTGAGACTCCTGGAGCTGTGGCTGCAGCACGCCGACTGCAGCACCCCTGCGACCGGGGCAGAGGTAGCGATCACTGCCCCGAGCGAGGTCTTCATGACTCGTGGCTGGGGTGAAATCGCTCGGTGCTGCAGAACGAAGGGCGCCCTCACGATCCACCTAGAGTACGACGGCGCTTCGGTGATGTTCTTCAAGGTCTTCGACGCGAACGGTCGCCGGCTGGAGTGCTGCCCCGGGGGAGGCGGCCAGGACCTTTGCCACGGCGACGGCTGGGCCCGCCAATCGCCCCCAGGACAGCTCCGCAAGCGACGGGAGCGCCAGAGGATCCAGCAATCCCAGTGAGGTCTTCGCGACGCCGGAGACGAGCTACGACAGCTACGAGCGCGTGAGTCGACGTCGCTCCCGGAGCAGGGCAGGCTCGCTTGGTCGCCGTCGATCCTGATCTGGATGGGGTTGGCGCCGGTGCCTGCCGGCCCACTGTTGATGATGGCATCTTTTGTGAAGACGCGTGTAGTTAGCACCCTTTAGGATCCGTTCCCTGCGAGGAATCACATGGTGCCCCACAGGGGCTTGTAAGGTCGCAGCGATCCTTGTTGTTAGTATGTAACCCATGCTATGGATTTGTGCGAATTGCGAACTCCGTCATAGTTTGGTTCTCCCTTTTGCACCTCGCGAGGCCTTTGTGCTCTGCGTCGACAGGTCCCAGTCCCAAGGCGGCATCAGCCGTTGCTGGTATGCCAGGTCGCGATGCCATGGTCAAGGCCAGGAGGTGAGCGACCCGGGGTCCGGTAAGAGCCCGTGAGTCGCGATGCTCAGGAGGTCCCCTTTCGCGCTCAAGCAGCCGTCGCTTGGTGAGAAAGAGAAGGAACATCGCCAGCACGGAGTCGCCTTAGGTGCGGGGGTAGTGCCACGATAGCCGACGCTTTGGATGGTGACTTATCTTTGGGATCGGAGATTTCCCTCAGCGTGCCGCCGGGTCCGGGGGGTAGCTGAAAGGAGTTGCTTGACGAGGTCCTCGCGTGCCCCTTCTCCCTCGCCTTTGCTCCCCTTTCTGCTCTACGTCCTCGGGTCCCGGCCCTCGAGCTGGTCTCAGCCGTCGCTGGTATGCCAGGTCGCGATGCCATGGACAAGGCCAGAGGGTGAGGGCTGGAGAGCCAGTAAGAGCCCTGAGTCGCGATGCTCAGGCACCCCCCTTTAATGTGCAAGCGGTTCGCGCGGGCGAGGGTGAAGGAAACGCCGTGAGGGCCTTGGCTAGCAAGGCTTCCTCTAAGGATCCTGCAAATTTACCATGAACAAAGAAGACAGGGCTGCCATAGCAGCGATTAGTTGACCGTTAGTCGCCCGGGAGCTCGTTGGTTGGAGCGGGTGAGGTGTGTCTGGGCACCCGTGAGCCAGCACGGGACTCACGAGGCCCTACCTCTAGGCGGGTTGCGCCTGGCGCTGGGCCGTGTCTTGAGATGTGTTCCTGCAAAATCTGGTTAGATGTCGGCACTCTACGTCCTCGGGTCCTGGCCCTCGAGTTTGTCTCTGCTGTCGCTGGTATGCCAGGTCGCGATGCTGTGGACAAGGCCAGAGGGTGAGGGCTGGAGAGCCAGTAAGAGCCCTGAGTCGCGATGCTCAGGCACCCCCCTTTAACATGCAAGTGTTCGACATGAAGAAGAAGGGCGCCGCAGACGGCATCGAGTAATAATGCATAACTGGAAATAAACGCGGAAGGGATACACGCCGCTGGGTCTAACCCGAGCGGCCTGGGGATGATGCAGCCTGAGGGGCGCCCCCAGCAAAGCAAGCTAGCGACTGAAAAGATAAAAAGGGATACATGCCACTGGGACAGACCCACGCGGCCTGGGAATGACGCAACCCTGGGAGGGCGCTCCCAGCTGAGAATGAAACTTAAAAGATGTCACCTGAAGATGTCGTTGATGCAGTGGCGCTGGTGCGGCAGACTCGGTAGGCCGTGGAAGCTGATCCTCACGAGCCCCCAGGCCCGGGGGCCTCGGGAGGCTCCGGAGGCACTGGCGGCTCCTCGTGAGCGGCCTCCATCTCCGCCAGGGCTGTGTACCGCCTGCCTTCCTGCGCCTCCAAGATGCCCCTCATGATGCGCTGGTACGTCGCAGCCACGCTCGGCAGGCCATAAGGCATGCGAACATAGCTGTGGGATGGTTCTCCGCAGCACCCCACTTGTGAGGGCCAGAGGCGCTCCGTCGTGGCGATCTGATTGAGCCCTGGTATGCCGACGCAGACGCGCAGCCCACCATCCTCGCCTGGATGGGGAGCCACAGCTGGTGGGCGATGGCAACCCCTCATGATCCTTGACTCCTGTAGTTCTTGTATGGCCTTGCTAACAAACTCATGCTGGTTTGACCTTCCTTTCCTGGCTTCATTCCGAGGGAAGCGTGTTTTGAAGCACGCCTCCACATGGTGCCCCAGCGCCTCCCTCATGACCTTGGCGAGGTCGGTGGCTCTCCAGGTGAGAGCCCCCGAGCCCTGCCTGAGGAGGGCGCCGGGCGCGCTTCCCTATGCGATTGAAGGAGGGTCCCCCTGGGCGAAGGCGGGCCTTGAAGGGCCTGCCTCCTGAGGGTCTGAGCCTGACGTTGTCTTCTTCTTCTTGGGGGTGGTCTCAGGAAGCCTCCTGCTTCCGTGATCTGGGTCTTCTAGTGACGCGGCCTGAAAGACTCGCTCCAAGGCACACACTGCATCCTTCTCTTGACATGGCACCGTGATGACGCCGCCGCTTCCTGGCATCTTGAGGACGTTGTAGCCATGGTGAGTCACGGCCATGAACTTGGCCAGCGCCGGGTACCCGAGGATGGCGTTGTACGGCTGGCGGATGTGGGCGACGTCAAAGTCGATGAGCTCGGTGCGGTAGTTGTTGTAGGTGCCGAAGGTGACTGGAGGCGGACCTGCCCGATCGGGATCGTGGAACCGTCGGTGACTCCGGAGAAGGGCTTGGTCGGCTGAAGCTGGTCATAGGGCACTTGGAGGCTGTTGAACGTTTCCACGGACAGGACGTTGAGCCCTGCCCCTCCGTCGATGAGGGTCCTGGTGACCAGAACGTTGCTGATGACTGGGGAACAAAGCATTGGGAGGACTCCGGCTGTGGCTGCACATTTGAGCTGGTCTGCTGAGCTGAACGTGATGGTGCAGGCCGACCACCTAAGGGGACGCATTACTTCAAGCTTGGGGAGGACTGCATTCACTTCGCGAGCAAACTGCTTGAAGATGCGTTGGGGGGGCTGGGGCTTGAGCTCCGCCCAGGATGCAGGCGATGGCGCGAGGCTCCTGGATGCCCCCGGCCCCCTCGTCTTGGTGGCGGTCTTCATTCCTTCTCGGCTGAGGCGGCAACGGCGGCAGGCCTGGGTTGCCGTGGGGGCGATCCTCACGAGGCTGATCCCTCCAGTCCCCCTCACGAGGCAGGTCGCGCCAGCGGTCCTCGCGAAGTTGGTCGCGCCAGCCTAGACGTGGGTCGTGGTCTTCCCAGCGTCCCGGGTTCCTTCCTCCTCCTCGGTCGTAGCCCCGGTCAGCACGGTCAGGGCGCCGGCCGACTCTTCCTTCTCGCACGGCGTAGAGTTCTTGGCATTCATTGGTGTTGTGGGTGTGGAGGTCGTGGTACACACAGTACCGGCTGCCCCTGGAGGATTCAGGCAGATCCTTGCCCCGCTTGGTGTCCGGTTCTGCCGCGAGCACGGCAGCCCCCTTGTGCTTCACGTCCTTGGCCTTGGGCTTCTTCTCTTCTGGGTCTGCGGCAGGCAGCTTGAGGAGGTAGAGGCGTCCCTCCTCAGCTCTGGCGCACTTGGTCGCCAGGTTGAACAGCTCCAGGGAGGTACAGAGGTCTTCATGCATCGCCAGCTCATCCTTCATCTTGACGTTGCGCACGCCATCAGAGAAGGCCGAAATGATGGCTTCTTCAGACACCCTGGGGATCTTGAGGCGCGCGCTGTTGAAGCGCTGGATGTACTTCTGCAGGGTCTCTCCAGGTTGCTGCTTGATGCGGCGCATGTCGCTCACGGCGGGAGGCCGGTCGCGGGTACCTTGGAAGTTGGCGATGAAGCGGGTACGCATTTGGTCCCAGGAGGAGATCGTGCCTGGGGCCAGGTTCAGGAGCCAAGTGCGAGCACCTTCCTTCAGTGCCATGGTGAACCAGTTCCCCATGACCTTCTCGTCCCTGCTGGCAGCTTCGATTCCCAGCTCGTAGAGCTGGAGGAACTCCGTGGGATCAGTTGTGCCGTCGTAGCAAGGAGGCAGGTCCGGCTTGAACTTGCCGGGCCACGCGACGCTACGCAGCTCGGGGGTGTAGGCGCGACAGCCAGTGGTGGCCGCGGGAGGTTTTGGTTGAGGGAGAGCTTGGCCTTGTGGGTCCCCTTGCGCCGCAGCTGGGAGCAGCGCGGGGTCTTGACGTGCCGGAGCTGGAGCAGGGTCTCGGCGAGCCGGGGCCAGAAGCACCCGGGCGGCCTCTTGCGGTCGCGGGACTTCTTGGCAGCTCCGTTCCTGCTGGGCCGGCGCATGGCGGAGCGGGTTCCGCCCAGGAGCTGCGCGCCTTGGGGCCATGGCTTCTTCTTGGAGAGGTGGCGGCTGGAACGCCGCCGGGGCTTCAATGCTCATGCGGGGCGGAGTGCGGCGCAGTGGTGCGGAAGGCGCGGGAGAGCCCCCTGCGGCGCGGACGAGCTCGGTGACACGGTCGAGCCACTCCTTGTAGACGTCGTCGACGGGGCGGTAGCGCAGGAGCTCGTTCGCCGCGATGAGCGCAGCTCGAGCCTCCAAGGGCACGCGCAGCGCGTGCGACGAAGAACCGGCTGGGGTGAGCGACGGAGTGGCGGTACGGCCATCCCGCCGCACGGATGGGTGTTGAGAGGACGCTTGCTGCTCGTTCCCCGCCGGGCCGGTGGCGGTGTTGACGGCGGGCGACGGGGAACGACGAGGACGCCCCCCGACAGGGGCCGTCTGGACGGCGCGGGAGGCGATGGCGGCCCGGCGCTCGGTGCGGGCCCGACGAGCGTCAGACATGGATGCGATGGTCGGAGGAGAGCGAAGCGGTGGAAGACTGATTCCGGTGCCCCCTACCTGGCGCGCCAAATGTCGGATCACGGGTTCCGGCAGACCCTGAAGGTTCGAACTCTGGGGAGCGCACGGAGATCAGGCCCTCTACCTCTCCGTCTCGTAAGGATCTAACTACTGCAAGAACAACGCAAGGGACACAAGATTTATACTGGTTCGGGCCACCATGGTGGTGTAATACCCTACTCCAGTGTGGTGGGTGGATTGCCTCTTGGGCTGATGAGGAAGAACAGTACAGGCGAACGGCATCGCGAGGGCCTGTTCTTGGCTAGGGGATGAACTGCTAAGGGGAGTTCAATCACCCTTCTCTCTCTCTCTGTGCGGGATTCTACCTTAAGTTCACGATGCTTAGATCTCTGGATGTCTGGCCTCCCCCTCTACCCTGGCGGTGGCTGGCCCTATTTATAGGCAAAGGCCCTGGGCCTCTTCCCAAATATTGAGCGGGAAGGGCGCCAACAATTGGCCAATTTGAAGGGGAACATCGGGTACACTTATCCTGACTAAAGTTGGTCTTCGCCTGCCAAAGGCTCTGGTGATGACGCCGGCTTGGGCTCCACAGTGACTTCCTCCTTGTCGTGGAGCTGGTCTTGGTCTCGTTGCACCAAACGGGTGCCTTTGCTTGATCCTCTCGCCTGCGCTTGCCCCCTTTGCACCAAAGAGGAAAGGGAGGACGCTGCGCGGGCTGGCGCCCGCCTGGCACCTTTGATCGTCATGGCTTGCGTCATGGGCACCTCGTGAGGTACCCCACCTTGATCTCTCCGCCTCCTCGCGAGCCAGCCTAAGGAGGCCGTGCCGGAGGAAGCGCCGTGTCGTCCGCGTCGCGAGGCTTGGTCCCTCGCGAGGGTCTTGAGCCTTGTGTTGATGAAGATGGGCCATGCTGGGCCCCCTCTCGAGCCACGCCGCAGGCCGTAGGCAGGCAAGTCTGGGGACCCCCGTTCCCAGAACGTCGACAGGGTCGGCAGCGCCTCGCTTCGTCTTGGTGCTGAAGGCCCGGAACGTCCCTAGCAACGCCTCTGCGCGCCCCTTCACGGCCTCGACAGCGGCAGCGGTGCCCTCGCCGCTCACCGGCTCCAGCAGGCTGTCGAGGTCAGCATTGGGGTCGCGAAGGTAGACATGGGCGAAGACCCGCGTGAGCGCGGCGGAAGACAGGACACGCGCCTCGGCTTCAGCCATGGGGGCCAGTCCGAGGGCGACATCTCCAAGAGCCTTCACCAAGAAGGGAAGCAGTTTGGCGGGGCCGACCCCGTCACCAGCCAGCGGGCTATCCAGGCCACTCTCGTAAAGCGTCTTCAGTGAAGCGCGGGCATCCTTCTCCATGTCCGCGAAGGCCACGCGATCCTCGGCAAGGACCCGGGCCTTGGCGTCCAGCTCGGCCTTCGTTGTATCCAGCTCCTTCAACGCACCTAGGTGGCTGCGACGCTTCTTGAGCTTTGCCTCCCGGTCCTCGAGCGCCGCCTCGCGAGCCTTCACCCCCTTCTCCTGCTCTTGGCGAAGGCGGGTCTCCTTTGCAAGCTGATCGCGCAGGCCTTGCAACTCGTCCTCCAGCTCCTTGCAACGGCCGCGGATGCCTACCGCCTCTCCCAGGGCCGCGTCACGGGCAGCCTTCGCCTCGAGGGTAGCCTCCCTCTCCTTGTCACAGGCCGTCGAGGCCTGAACCAGCGCTCCCCGGATCGAGGCGTCAGAGCGAATCCACCCCGAGGCCAGCTCCAGGCGCCCGACCACCAGGCGAGGGTCGGCGCCTAGAAGATCCCGCCGCAGCCGGTCCAGTCCAGCAATAGCTCGCTCCAGGATGGAAGAAGAAGGCGGAGAAGCATCAGAGCGCTTCAAGGCAGCAGGAGGAGTCGCGGAACCAGCAGCCGGCGGAACTTGAGGAGAAGGTAGCGGCGGCGAGGCTGCAGTATCCCGAGACGGAGTCCGCTGCGCCTCCCCAGCCGTAGCAGCAGCACCAGGCAAGGGCACCTCTGGGGTCGACCGAGCCATGGGGGCTGCGGCCCCAGCCAGATCAGCCAAGCCCCGCAAGGGCGAGTGGGCAGGAGAAGCCCGTGCGTCGCGGTCGCCCTCCCCTGCGGGTGGAGGTGTCGCCGCAGCTGGGGCCTCAGGAGCTCCGTTCAGCTTCTTCGCCGCGGGCGTCAGCCTGCTCAGGAGAAGTAATCGTCAAGCCTCGTCAGCGGAACAAGAAACTAGGAATCAAGGATCAAGCACTTACAGGTCGTCGGTAGAAAGCTCCAGTGGTCTCCTGCCAAACTTGAAGCCAGAGAGCCGGCTGGAGGGGTCGACCTCGGAAGCAGAAGGCGCTTCAGCGGTTCGCCCCGGAGTCAAGGCGGACCCGCGGGGAATCAACCCAGTCCTGCCCTTCTTCGGGACCGGGGGCGAGCTCCCGCTGCCCAGCACGTCGTTGTCATCGTCATCATCGCTCTGCGAAAGGCAGAGAGCACGGGGCTTGCGCTGGAGCGGGGGAGCCCTGGACTCTCCGTCAGTCGCCTCAGAGTCGGGGCCTGCCTCCTGCTCCTCCTCGCCCCCATCTCCGCTGGAGTCGCCGGAAGACACATCCACCAGATCCTCGGGGGCCACCACGGGCACGAGCCCGTCCCCGTTGAAGACGGGCATGGACTCCACCACTTGCTCCCAATCGTGGCGGTTGATTGGACGTGGGTGCTTTTGCAACTGCGCAGGATACTAAAGGCGTGTCATCTGCTCGGGCTTTGCTCTTCTCCTTCGCTGCCCAGATCCCCTTTCTTGCGCTTCTCCTTCCTTCCTCCAAGCTTCCAGATCTGCTCCACCCGCTCGACCCAGGTAGCCATGGCGCCTCGCGGGGCCCCGGCCGAAGCCTGGTTCTCGCCTGCTTTGGATTCGGCCAACGTGTCGAAGGCGAGCCTCACCCTACTGCACCGGATGGCTGCGGCGCAGGGCATTGACGGGGCGCAGATGTTCAAGGTCGGCTTCGATGCCCCTGAAGGCCAAGGGAGCACCTTCTATCCTTTCTTCATGAGCTCCATTACAGCGGGCCTGGTGCCTCCTTTCTCCGAGTTCTTCCTCGCCGTCCTCCACCATTACAACTTGCAAGCTTCGCATCTCCACCCCAACTCCGTCCTTCTCCTGGCGTTCTTCGCCTACTACTGCGAGGCGCATGTGGGGTTGCAGCCTTCAGTGGCCTTGCTGCGCCACTACTTCTACCTCCGGACCTCCAAAGGTTCCCCTTCTGCGTGCGCGGGCTTCGTCGCGTGCGGCGGCTCCATGGCCATCTCGAATCCAGGGAAGAGGATCGAGGGCTTCCGGAGCAAGTGGGTATTGGTTAACGCCGGGTGCGTCGACCCTCGGTTGGCCCTTCCCACGGAGCCGGCCGTGAGCTCGGAAGACTGGTGCCGGGCGGAGCTCACGGATCCCCGCGCGAAGTCGATGCTGGCGAAGATGGACGCCGATCTGAAGCCAGCCAACATGGCGACGGCAAAGCTGACCGGGGCGTCGTTGCTGAGGGAGTTCCTGGAGCACCAGCTGGCTCCGCTTCGGCAGTACTCTCCCCCGATGTGGAGGCCTCACCCGAGCCCCGCAGCCGTGGGCGAAGAGGACGTGACTGCGGTTCTCCAGTCCCTGGTCGGGGGCGAGGCAACAGGGGCAAAGGCGCGCCCTCCAGCCTTGCTGCCTCGCCCCCGACCAGGGACTGGAGAACCGCAGTCACGTCCTCTTCGCCCACGGCTGCGGGGCTCGGATGAGGCCTCCACATCGGGGGAGAGTACTGCCGAAGCGGAGCCAGCTGGTGCTCCAGGAACTCCCTCAGCAACGACGCCCCGGTCAGCTTCGCCGTCGCCATGTTGGCTGGCTTCAGATCGGCGTCCATCTTCGCCAGCATCGACTTCGCGCGGGGATCCGTGAGCTCCGCCCGGCACCAGTCTTCCGAGCTCACGGCCGGCTCCGTGGGAAGGGCCAACCGAGGGTCGACGCACCCGGCGTCAACCAATACCCACTTGCTCCGGAAGCCCTCGATCCTCTTCCCTGGATTCGAGATGGCCATGGAGCCGCCGCACGCGATGAAGCCCGCGCCCGCAGAAGGGGAACCTTTGGAGGTCCGGAGGTAGAAGTAGTGGCGCAGCAAGGCCACTGAAGGCTGCAACCCCACATGCACCTGGCAGTAGTAGGCGAAGATCGCTAGGAGAAGGACGGAGTTGGGGTGGAGATGCAAAGCTTGCAAGTTGTAATGGTGGAGGACGGCGAGGAAGAACTCAGAGAAAGGAGGCACCAGGCCCGCTGTAATGGAGCTCACGAAGAAAGGATAGAAGGTGCTCCCTTGGATTTCAGGGGCATCGAAGTCGACCTTGAACATCTGTGCCCCGTCAATGCCCTGCGCCGCAGCCATCCGGTGCAGTAGGGTGAGGCTCGCCTTCGACACGTTGGCCGAATCCAAAGCAGGCGAGAACCAGGCTTTGGCCGGGGCCCCGCGAGGCGCCATGGCTACTTGGGTCGAGCGGGTGGAGCAGATCTGGAAGCTTGGAGGAAGGAAGGAGAAGCGCAAGAAAGGGGATCTGGGCAGCGAAGGAGAAGAGCAAAGCCCGAGCAGATGCCATGCCTTTAGTATCCTGCGCAGTTGCAAAAGCACCCACGTCCAATCAACCGCCACGCGGCGCCCGAGGCCGCAGGCTGTTAGGGCCCGCGGCGCTTCGCCCTTGCCCTTTCGCCTCTCGGCACGGCCATGTCCGTGCGCGCCTTGGGCCCGGGGTCTACTGTCGGCGTTCTGGGAACGGGGGTCCCCAGACTTGCCTGCCTGTGGCCTGCGGCGTGGCTTGAGTGGGGACCAACGTGGCCCATCTTCATCAACACAAGGCTCAAGACCCTCGCGAGGGGCCAAGCCTCGCGAGGCGGACGACACGGCACTTTCTCAAGCACGGCCTCCTTAGGCTGGCTCGCGAGGAGGCGGAGATATCAAGGCGGGTACCTCACGAGGTGCCCATGACGCAAGCCATGGCGACCAAGGGTGCCAGGCGGGCGCCAGCCCACGCGGCGTCTCCCTTTCCTCTTTGGTGCAAAGGGGGCAAGCGCAGGCGAGAGGATCAAGCAAAGGCACCCATTTCGGTGCAACGAGACCAGGACCAGTCCAATGGTGGGAAGGAGGTCACCATGGAGCCCAGGACGGCGTCACCACAGGGCCTTTGGCAGGCGAAGACCAACTTTAGTCAGGATAAGTGTACCAGATGTTCCCCTTCAAATTGGCCAATTGTTGGCGCCCTTCCCGCTCAATATTTGGGAAGAGGCCCAGGGCCTTTGCCTATAAATAGGGCTATCCACCCCCAGGGTAGAGGCATCTGATCGAGTACCAAGAAACCAGTAGATTGGAATGAGCTAGAGACCGAATCCAGCATCCAGAGAGAGAGAGAGAAGGGCGATCGAACTCCCCCTAGCAGTTCATCCCCTAGCCAAGAACAGACCCTCGCGAGGCTGTTCTTCCTTGTATTGTTCTTCCTCATCAGCCCAAGAGGCAATCCACCCACCACACTGGAGTAGGGTATTACACCACAATGGTGGCCCGAACCAGTATAAACCCTGTGTCTCTTGTGTTGTTCTTGCAGTAGTTTAGATCCTTGCGAGACGGGGAGGTGGAGGGCACGATCTCCGCGCGCACCCCAGAGTTCGAACCTTAAGGGTCTGCCAGAACCCGTGAATCCGACACCCGCCAAGCTGCTTCCTTTCCTGGTTCAGGCCCTTGGGGATGTCGCCCTTGGCCTTGGCCCCACGGCTGAGGCCGAGGCGCGTGTCCTGTCTTCCGCTGCGCTGACGCGAGTCTTCACCCATCTACCTTCGCGATCCCAGCGCCGACCTCGACAGCCTGCTGGAGCCGGTGAGCGGCGAGGGTGCTGCCGCCGCTGTCGAAGCCGTGATGGGGCGCGTGGAGGCACTGCTGGGGAAGTTCCGGGCCTTCAACACCAAGCCGAAGCAAGGCGCCGCTGGTCCTGCTGCTCCACGAGGCGAAGCCACTCCGCGCTGCTCTGTCGGATTTCGGGTTCCGGCAGACCCTTAAGGTTCGAACTCTGGGGTGCGTGCGGAGATGATGCCCTCTACCTCTCCGTCTCGCAAGGATCTAAACTACAGAAAGAACAACACAAGAGACACAGGGTTTATACTAGTTCGGGCCACCATTGTGGTGCAATACCCTACTCTAGTTTGTGCTGGGTGGATTGCCTCTTGGGCTGATGATGATGAATAGTACAAGGGAGAACAGCCTCGCGAGGGTCTGTTCTTGGCTAGGGGGATGAACTGCTAGGAGGAGTTCAATCGCCCTTCTCTTTCTCTCTCCTTGCTCTAAAGGCTTGGTCAGACCTCTCTTCCAGATTGCTAGATCGATGCCTCTACCCTGGGGGTGGCTAGTCCTATTTATAGGCAAAGGCCCTGGTCCTCTTCCCAAATATTTGAGCGGGAAGGGCGCCAACAATTGGCCAATTCGAAGGGGAACATCTGGTACACTTATCCTAACTAAAGTTGGTCTTCGCCTGCCAAAGGCCCTGTGGTGACGCCGTTTTGGGCTCCATGGTGACCTCCTTCCCACCGTTGGACTGGTCTTGGTCTTGTTGCACCCAAATGGATGCCTTTGCTTGATCCTCTCGCCTGCGCTTGCCCCCTTTACACCAAAGAAGAAAGGGAGGGTACTGCGCGGTCTGGCGCCCGCCTGGCACCCTTGGCCATCATGGCTTGCGTCATGGGCACCTCGCGAGGTACCCCGCCTTGATCTCTCCGCCTCCTCGTGAGCCAGCCTGAGGAGGCCGCGCCTCAGGAAGCGCTGTGTCATCCGCCCCGCGAGGCTTGGCCCCTCGCGAGGGTCTTGGGTCTTGTGTTGATGAAGTTGGGCCGCACTGGGCCCCCTTTGAACCGCGTCGCGGGCCGCAGGCAGGCAAGTCTGGGGACCCCCGTTCCCAGAACGCCGACAGTAGCCCCCGGGCCCAAGGCGCGCCCGGACTCGGCCGTGCCGAGAGGCGAAAGGGCAAGGGCGAAGCACCGCGGGCCCTAACAGCCTGCGGCCTCGGGCGCCGCGCGGCGGTTGATTGGACGTGGGCGGCACGTCCGCCCATGCTTCCTTATTTTGCGCCTTGCTATGTGGACTCGTAGTTGTACACAGTCGCTCCCGTTCCTATTGCTCGACTGTCCCCTGCTCTTCCTTCCTTCGAACTCTGGCTCTTGTCTCTAATCCCATCTCTCATCTCCTCTCCCCCATCCTCAGCCATGGCTCCGACGAAGAAAGAGAAAGGGAAGAAGCTTGTGCTCCTATCTCATCCGTTGCCGTCGGCCGCCCCCGCCGTCGGCCAGTCAATCATACTCAATCTGGAGTGCCTGGATAAGCTCAGCCCGGCTCTAGCCACTGTCTTCAACGAGTGTGGGAGGACGACGACCTGGCCTACGTCTCACTTCCCCACTGACAGGATAATCACCGAGGTTCATTACTTTGCTGATGCCTTGTGGGCGGGTTTGGTTCCCCCCTTCTCTGATTTCTTCAACGCCGCCCTCACCCATTACCAGATCCACATGATGCATCTAGGCCCTGAATCCATCGTCCTCCTTTCGGTCTTTGCTTTTGTTTGCGAGGCACTGATGGGCATCCCTCCTTCCGTTGCCTTGCTGCGCCACTTCTTCTCTCTGCGTCTTGCCGACCCCGCTCAATGCTCGGCATGCATGAGCTTCGTCGCTGCGCCTGAGACTGCAGCTTCTGGCATTGACTTCAAGCTCCGCCCACCTTCAGCTGGGTTCCGTGAGCGGTGGTTGTACTTTGATGTCGGGGTGCCCAGCCCCCTGCTGGTGAAGCCAACTTCACCTGCCGTACCCAACTTTGGCTGGGGCCAGGAGACGCTCGAGAGCCCCCGGCTCGCCTTCGTCTGGCGCCGCTTCACGTTCTTGAAAACGCTGGGCGTGACGGCGCCCAAGGTGGTGAAGGAATTTCTGTTGCGCCGCACTGCCCCTCTCCAGCGCCATTCTCGCCGAATGTGGGCCTTCAGCGGACATGGTGATCACATGAGGCTTCAGGAGGAAGACCTGACGCCTGGGGTGCTAAGGACAGTGCTCTTGGTCCTGACCGGCGACCCCAACCCGGGCAGCATCCAGCGGGCAGGGGCTCTGCTGTACCTCTGCCAGAATAGGGATGATTTCGTGAGGCAGATGCCCTCCTTCGACGAGTGTGGGTTACGCCCTGCCGGCTTCCAAGGGCCTCGCGAGAATCCTGTGGTGGTGACCGCCCTTCCGGTAATTCAAGGCGAATCCTCCTCGAGTGGCGGGGCAGGGAGGCGTGAGATGGCGGAGACCGATAAGGCTCCCGAAGGGGAGACTACGCCTGGCGACGCCCTTGAGGAAGCAGCTCCTGAGGCCTGTGCTGCAGAGGCTGTGGGTGGCAAGCTGTCGCTCCAAGCGCCTGGGGCCGAGGCCCCGGCCGCGCCCTCTGCCGAGGTGACCGGCAGCACGCACCAGGCATGCGCCCCTGACGCGGATAGCGCTGCCGCTTCGCCTTCGTCGCGGGCTGACCCTTGTGCCCTTCTCCTGGGCCGCTTTCGTGTGGACTTTGAGGCCCTTCGGAGGAAAAGGGAGGACCTAGGTGACGACTCCCCTTGTCGCTTGCTGAAGCGCCGGAAGTATTTCGCCACCGACGAGTAAGACTTCTCCTTTCCCGGCTCCTGATCCCCTTGTTGCATCTACTGATCCTTGCTCTGCAGGCCCCTTCCTGCCGAGGTCGTGGAGGCCGCTGAGGTGCCGCCTCCTTTGGCTCCACCTCCCCCGTCGCCCCAAGACGTCCTGAGCAGCACGGCTCTTGTGGCGAGGACGAACGAAGGGGTGGACCGCCCTGAGGTGCCCCGCAGCCCTTCTCTTCCCGCGATCTTCCTTCGTGGGCCCTCTCTTGGCGTGGCCAGCCTGCCGTGGGCTTCTCATCTGGTCGCAGGCTGCGACTGGCTGAGGCGCCCCCCGTGCCCTTTGTTTGGAGATGTGCCGGCCTCAGGCCGAGCTTCTGGCGTGGCGCGCCCGGCCGTCGTGGGGGAGCCAGCCCCCAGCCCCCTGCCCGGAGGGGGAGCGATGATTCGTGCCTCTTGGCGCTTGCCTGGGGCAGACGATGGTGTGGGAGACGTGCTCGAGCGTGCTCAGGAGCGTCGCGCTCGCCGTCGCGAATTCCTTCGAAGGGCGAGCGGCGCAGTGGACCTGCTTGGGGAGGAGCTCACTGATTAAGACGCGCGCCTGGAGGCCGAGGGCCTGCGCCTGGCCGCGGAGAGGTGCGCGCTAGAGGCCGCTGTCGCCCTCGCGCGCCGCCAGCGCGACCTTGAAGACGAAGAAGCGAAGGCGTCACTGGAGGCCTCCCGGGTGGCCCGATCCCATGCCGCTGAAGAGGCCCTGGGAGCCGACCGACAGCGAGAGGCGGCGGAGGAGCGGGCTCGGGAGCTCCTGGCCCGATGCCACTTGCTGGAGGAGTAAGTGGAACTGCGCGAGGCGGCCCTTGCGTCGATGAGGGTGGCCTCTGGCGACCCAGCCGGGCTCCAGAGACGTGAAGAGGCGCTGACGCTGGAGGCCGCCGAACGTACCCGTGAGTACGAGCGGCTGGAGACGAGGGAGCGCCTAGTGACGTAGGCAGAAGATGAAGTTGCTGCTCGGGAGGCGCGTGTCCTGGAGGAGGTTGGTCGCCGGGTGGCGACAGCACGCCAAGGCCTCGAGCGCGAGTTCGAGAGGAAGCTGGAGTTGATCCGGGTTGAGGCTGAGGGGAGAACCGCAACCCTGAGGGCCCAACGAGATGAGGCGACGCGGCGAGCCGATGCCTCCCGGGCTGCCCTTGAGGCAGCGCAAAAGGAGTCGGCTGCTCTCCAGGCCGAGGTGCTCCGTCTTCGTCAGCAGGTGGAAGAGGCCGAGGCCGTCAAGCGTTAGAACACTGATGAGATACGCCAATGGCAGGTCCTGGAGCACGTGCATGGTCCCATGCTGGCTACACTCAGGGAGAGGGCCAACACAGCCTTGGGCAACATCTGCGGGGCGGCTGTCGGCGAGCCGCACACGATCAACTATGCTGGCAACCTGCAGTTCTTCACCGCCGTAGTGACGCAGCTGGAGGCGTGGTCGACCAGGGCCGACAGGTTGGTGGAGGAGAGGAGCCGTGCCCTGCTCGGGTGCGCTTTTTCCCATGTCTTCAGCCATCTTCAGGACATGGATCCCCACTTTGACTTTGATGCCGTCATCGCCCCAGTCCCCCAGGCCGTTCGAGGTGACCTGGCGGACTGTGTGGAAAACAACGTGGACGCTCTTGTGAAGGCCTTCGCTTCGGATAACGACGACGTGATCGTGGCTGCAGAGGAAGGCGGTGTGGTGGATGGTCCCGGCGCCGCCAACGACGATGCAGGCAGCGGTGGCGAGTCCAGCGACACCAGCGGTGGCTCGGGAGGTGCTCCTGAGGACGCCTTGGGGGATTTGTCTGACTGACTACGTGTTGCTCCTATCTTTTTGCTCTGCATGGATAGAACTCAGGTGTTTGGCCTGATGGTCGTGAGAGCATTTTGGGAGGGGAAGCCCCTCATGTAAAACTTGTGTAGATCGTATTAGCAGCTATTATATTGTGCGAGCATCCGCGCCTGGCGGCTGGTTGGTTTACCTTTGTTTCGCGCAGGCCTCGAGGCAGCTCGTGGTGTCCTGAGCGTTCTCTAGTTGAAATCATAGGACGCGCAAGTGCCGTCAGCGAGGGGCTTCACAGGCGCTGGCCCTCTTTACGGGCTCCGGGCCTTTTTATAAATGCGATAGCTTCACAGGCATTCGCCTTCTTCACAGGCTCCGGGCCTTTTCATAAACGCGATAGCTTCACAGGCATTCGCCTTCTTCACAGGCTCCGGGCCTTTTCATAAACGCGATAGCTTCACAGGCATTCGCCTTCTTCACAGGCTCCGAGCCTTTTCATAAACGCGATAGCTTCACAGGCATTCGCCTTCTTCACAGGCTCCGGGCTTTTTCATAAACACGATAGCTTCACAGGCATTTGCCTTCTTCACAGGCTCCGGGCCTTTTCATAAACGCGATACCTTCACAGGCATTTGCCTTCTTCACAGGCTCCGGGCCTTTTCATAAACGCGATAGCTTCACAGGCATTTGCCTTCTTCACAGGCTCCGGGCCTTTTCATAAACGCGATAGCTTCACAGGCATTGGCCTTCTTCACAGGCTCCGGGCCTTTTTCCCAAAGGGACATCCTCCGTAGGTACCAGAAAGTCCTCTCGAGGAGAGATAGCGGCAGTCTGGGCTGCGCACGAGCCTGGCCCGGCCCGGCTCGCGAGGGGAGGCGGCCGTGGTGAAGCGGTAAGCAGAGCGCAAGAAATGGCTTGAACGAGACTAAGCACCCCTTCCCCGAACGCACGCAAATCTGAAATTAGAATCCAACTTAAATCCAGCAGGGAAAAGTTACAACCAAAAGAAGAAGGCAATAAAAGCAGACAAAAGGCCCCGTCCGGCACCTAATCTAGTCTTGGACGTCTTCTCACCAGCGCGGAGCTAAGTGACGTCCACTGGGCGTGGGAGGGAGCCCCAGGGCCTGAGGCCGGCACCCCTAAGACTCCGGGGCGTGTACAACCCCACTCATTATTACGTGAGAGTGTCACGGGGCGGCGAGCTTCACAGGCACTGGGCCTTCTTCATAGGTACCGGCCTTGCTTCATATCGCCAGACGAGGGCCCCATCTTGCGCCACACTTTAGTGCCACCAACGATGACCGGAAACCAGGACGCCGCCGATGGGGTAGAGCGGTCGCCAGCGGTTCCCCCGACGACCACGGGTCCTCCGCCAGGGACATGCCCTCAGGCGCCTCCCCAGCGGAGGGCCTACCTCTTGAGAACGCCTTGCTCCGAACGCCGCGGTGGTGATGTGGGGTCCCTGCCCCTCCCCTGCAGCCCCCTGCGCCCTCCTCCCGAGGGGTAGGAGACCGTGGGAGCAGGGCAGACACTTACCGCGGTGACCTGCACCTCCTGCGATCCATGATTAGCGTATGCCTGCTCCTGAGGGATTAGTGGTACCCGATAAGTGTCGCCTCCAGCGTGGCCGGCGGGGCCGCCCCGGGGTTCCTGGAAGAGCTCGGCTTTTGGTGCCTCGTCTCCCCAGCTTGGGCTGAAAAGCGAGCCTTGTTCGCCCTCGTGAGCCTGCCCTTGGTCCATCATGCGGGGCACGTATTCTTCTGGCGCTGCTACCCCGAAGGTCGTGCCGTAGTGCTCCATGCGCCATGCGGCGCTGCTTGACGTGCCCACCACGGTATGGTAGCGCGGCGGCCCGCCGGCGTCGTGGGCCGCACCGAGCCCCTCTCCTTCACGCGCCGGGGGCGGGGGTAGCGCCACCGCCAGTCCAGCGCCGGCGGATTCGCCGGTGTTGGGGTAGACTTGAGACCCGCGGGGGTGTGCGGGGCCTCCTCGTGCGCCGCCCTGGGCTTGAGGCAGAAGTTGGGTGCAGAAGGGGTGAGCCCCCGAAGCGGCAAAGCCCAGGAGTTCGGTGACCTGCTCCAGCAGCACGTCGCGGCCGCCTTCCAGCAGCCTACACTGCAGCAGCTCCCCGGCCACCGTGAGCGCGGCCCTCGAATTCGCTTGCTCCCGGCGGGTGTACGGTGTTGTGGTTGCGGCGTGGTTAGAGGCTCTCGCCGCCGACCGCGCTTGCCGCGGTGTGAGGGTTGCGGAAGCCTGTCCGCGTCGCCCGTGGCCCGCAGCGCCCTGCGGACCACGGGCTGCCTGGGGCGCGGGGTCGCCCGAGGCGGGCGGCTCCGCGCAGGCGGGCCACACCGCCCATGGATCTTGGTTGCCTGCCTGGTCGCCGGACATGGTGACGACGATGCGACGAGAGGCGGAGCGGTAGGAAGGCAGATTCCGGCGCACCCCTACCTGGCGTGCCAAATGTCGGATTTTGGGTTCCGGCAGACCCTTAAGGTTCGAACTCTGGGGTGCGCGCGGAGATGATGCCATCTACCTCTCCGTCTTGCAAGGATCTAAACTACGGAAAGAACAGCACAAGAGACACAGGGTTTATACTAGTTCGGGCCACCATTGTGGTGTAATACCCTACTCTAGTTTGTGGTGGGTGGATTGCCTCTTAGGCTGATGATGATGAACAGTACAAGGGAGAACAGCCTCGCGAGGGTCTGTTCTTGGCTAGGGGGATGAACTGCTAGGGGGAGTTCGATCGCCCTTCTCTTTCTCTCTCCTTGCTCTAAAGGCTTGGTCAGACCTCTCTTCCAGATTGCTAGATCGATGCCTCTACCCTGGGGGTGGCTAGTCCTATTTATAGGCAAAGGCCCTTGGCCTCTTCCCAAATATTTGAGCGGGAAGGGCGCCAACAATTGGCCAATTCGAAGGGGAACATCTGGTACACTTATCCTGACTAAAGTTGGTCTTCGCCTGCCAAAGGCCCTGTGGTGACGCCGTTCTGGGCTCCATGGTGACCTCCTTCCCACCTTTGGACTGGTCTTGGTCTTGTTGCACCCAAATGGATGCCTTTGCTTGATCCTCTCGCCTGCGCTTGCCCCCTTTACACCAAAGAGGAAAGGGAGGACACTGCGCGGTCTGGTGCCCGCCTGGCACCCTTGGCCGTCATGGCTTGCGTCATAGGCACCTCGCGAGGTACCCCGCCTTGATCTCTCCGCCTCCTCGTGAGCCAGCCTGAGGAGGCCGCGCCTGAGGAAGCGCTGTGTCGTCAGCCCCACGAGGCTTGGCCCCTCGCGAGGGTCTTGGGTCTTGTGTTGATGAAGTTTGGCCGCGCTGGGCCCCCTTTGAACCGCGCCACGGGTCGCAGGCAGGCAAGTTTGGGGATCCCCGTTCCCAGAACGCCGACATGCTCCACCGCCAACAATTGACTCCACTGCTGCTCCTGTTCTTCTTTTAGTTCCTGCACATGCATCGCACCTCGGGGAGGCATTTAAACTTGCGTTTGGTACCGAAACGACAGTATGGACTGTAATATTTTGCTTTTAAGTTCCTTGAATTTTATGCTTTTCTTCCCTACTTGCTTGTGTTCTACGCCGGCAGAGCCCGGCCCCGCGCGTACCTCACCCAGCATTAGCCCCGACCGGAAACCAGGACGAGACCAAAGGAGTGAGGGGCTACGGGACAAGTTAGGCTCCTGAGTCGCAATGCTCAGGAGTCCCCCTTGGCGCACGAACAACAAGTAGGGAAGCGTGTTGTAGGTGTATCTTCCGTTCTATGTCTGCAGAGCCCGACTCCGCGCGTACCTCACCCAGCATAGCCTTTCAGAACTAAGGAGTGAGGGGCTACGGAGCCAGTTAGGCTCCTAAGCCGCGATGCTCAGGAGTCCCCCTTGACGCGCAAAGAGCGGGCGATGAGGTGAGATGCAAGCGAGATTACCATTCTACGTCTGCAGAGCCCATCCCCGCGCGTACCTCACCCAGCATAGCCTTTCGGAACTAAGGAGTGAGGGGCTACGGGACCAGTTAGGCCCCTGAGTCGCGATGCTCAGGGGTCCGCCTTGACGCTCAAACGACCTTCATACCTTGGCTCCGCTCGGGGAGAGACGCGCGACGAACCAGGCCCGAGGGCCTGGCTAGGTGGCGTACGTCTGGGCGTGACCCAGGCGTAGCCCCCGAGGGGAGGCGTTGCGATGAGGCTAGCCACTGAGCTCTGGGCTCCCTGAGGTTAACGCGGCCCGGAGGCCACCCTCAGTTGTTTATCACCAGCGCGGAGCATAGCGCTTTCGTATGTGTACGGGCATAGCCGCTCCTCGGCAGTGTCGTCAGCCAGCGCGGAGCATGGTGATTCCACTGGTACGTGGGAGGGGGCTCCCCTCCGGGAGGAGCCCCCGGGGCGTGTACAGCCCCGCCCTGACACGTGGCCGGCACGGTAGGGCTAGGTGAGGTGTATCTGGGCACCCGTGAGCCAGCGCGGGACTCACATGGCCCTACCTCTAGGCGGGTTGCGCCTGGCACTGGGCCGTATCTTGAGACTTGTTCCTGCAAATTGGGTTAGATGCCGACACTCTACGTCCTCGGGTCCCGGCCCTCGAGCTTGTCTCAGCCGTCGCTGGTATGCCAGGTCGCGATGCCATGGACAAGGCCAGAGGGTGAGGGCAGGAGAGCCAGTAAGAGCCCTGAGTCACGATGCTCAGGTACCCCCCCTTTAACGTTCAAGTGGTCGACATGGAGAAGAAGAGGTGCCGTGGACAGGCATCCAGTAATCAAGCATGATAGGCGAAAGCATAGTTGGAAATAAACGCAAGGGAGATACACGCCACTGGGCCTGGCCCGAGCGGCTTGGGGATGATGCAGCCCGAGGGGCGCCCCCAACAAAGCAAGCTAATGACCGAAAAATAAGAAAGGGATACACTCCGCAGGGACGGACCCACGTGGCCTGGGAATGAAGCAGCCCTAGGAGGGCGTTCCCAGCTGGAAATGAAGCTTGAAGGACGTCAACTGAAGATGCCGAGGATGAAGTGGTGTTGGTGCAGCAGACTCGGTGGGCTGCGAAAGCCGATCCTCGCGAGCCCCCAGGCCCAGGGGCCTAAGGAGGCTCCGGAGGTGCTGGTGGCTCCTCGCGAATCGTCTCCATATCCGCCAGGACCGCGGAACGCCTGTCTTCCTGAGTCTCCATGATGCCCCTCATGAGGCGCTGGTATGCAGCAGCCACGCTCGGCAAGCTGTAAGGCATGCGAGCATAGCTGTGGGGTGGGCCTCCGCAACGCCCAACTTGCGAGGGCCAGAGGTGCTCCATCGTGGCGACCCGATTGAGCCCTGGTACGTCGATGCAGACGCGCAGCCCACCATCCTTGCCTGGATGGGGAGCCATAGCTGGTAGACGGCGGCAACCTCTCATGACTCTTGACTCCTGTAGTTCTTGAACGGCCCTATTAACGAACTCCTGCTGGTCTGACCTTCCTTGCCCTGCTCCTTCTTGAGGGAAACGTGCTCTGAGGCATGCCTCCACGTGGTTCCCAAGCGCCTCCCTCGTGACCCTGACCAGGTCGGTGGCCCTCCAGGTGAGAGCCCCCGAGCCCTGCCTGAGGAGGGCGCCAGGCGCGCTTTCCTATGCGATGGAAGGAGGGTCCCCTTGGGCTGACGCGGGCCTTGAGGGGCCTGCCTCCTGAGGGGCTAAGCCTGACGATGTCTTCTTCTTCTTGGGGGTGATCTCGGGAAGCCTCCTGCTTCCATGATCTGGGTCTTCTAGTGACGCGGCCTGAAAGGCTCGCTCCAGGGAACACACTGCATCCTTTTCTTCACACGGCACTGTGATGACTCCGCCACTTCCTGGCATCTTGAGGACGTTGTAACCATGATGAGTCACGGCCCTGAACTTGGCCAGTGCTGGGTACCCGAGGATGGCGTTGTACGGCAGGCGGATGTGAGCGACGTTGAAGTCGATGAGCTCGGTGCGGTAGTTGCTGCGGGCTCCGAAGGTGACAGGGAGGCGGACCTGCCCGATCGGGATCGTGGAACCGTCGGTGACTCCGGAGAAGGGCTTGGTCGGCTGAAGCTGGTCGTAGGGTACTTGAAGGTTGTTGAATGTTTCCACGGACAGGACGTTGAGCCCTGCTCCACCATCGATGAGCGTCCTGGTGACCAGTACGTTGGTGATGACTGGGGAGCAAAGCATCGGGAGGACCCCGGCTGTGGCCGAGCACTAGAGCTGATCCGCTGAGCTGAACGTGATGGCGCACGCCGACCGCCTGAGAGGGCGCGTAGCTTCGAGCCTGGGGACGACTGCATTCACTTCGCGGGCAAACTGCTTGAAGATGCGTTGGGAGGCTGGGGCTTGAGCTCCCCCAGGATGCAGGCGATCGCGCGCGGCTCCTAGAAGCCCCCAGCCCCCTCGTCTTGGTGGCGGTCCTCGTTCCTTCTTGGCTGAGGCGACAGTGGAGGGAGGCCTGTGTTGCCCTGCAGGCGATCCTCACGAGGCTGATCCCGCCAGTCCCCCTCGCGAGGCAAGTCTCGCCAGCGGTCCTCGCGAGGTTGATCGCGCCACCCTTGGCGCGGGTCGCGGTCTTCCCAGCGTCCTGGGTTCCTTCCTCCTCCTCGGTCGTAGCCCCGGTCGGCACGGTCAGGACGATGGCCGATCCTTCCCTCTCGCACGGCACGAAGTTCCTGGCATTCGTTGGTGTTGTGGGTGTGGAGGTCGGGGTACACACAGTACCGACTGCCCCTGGAAGATTCAGGCAGATCCTTGCCCCGCTTGGTGTCTGGTTCTGCCGTGAGCACGGCAGCCCCCTTGCGCTTCACGTCCTTGGCCTTGGGTTTCTTCTCTTCCAGGTCTGTGGCAGGCAGCTCGAGGAGGGAGAGACGCCCCTCCTCAGCCCTGGCGCACTTGGTCGCCAAGTTGAACAGCTCCAGGGAGGTGCACAGGTCTTCATGCATCGCCAGCTCCTCCTTCATCTTGACGTCACGCACGCCATCAGAGAAGGCCGAGATGATGGCTTCCTCGGACACCCTGGGGATCTTGAGGCGCGCACTGTTGAAGCACTGGATGTACTTTTGCAGGGTCTCTCCGGGTTGTTGCTTGATGCGGCGCATGTCGCTCACGGCAGGCGGCCGGTCACGAGTACCTTGGAAGTTGGCGATGAAGCGGGTGCGCATCTGTTCCCAGGAAGAGATCGTGCCTGGGGCCAGGTTCAGGAGCCAGGTGTGAGCTCCTTCCTTGAGTGCCATGGGGAACCAGTTCGCCATGACTTTTTTGTCTCCACTGGTAGCTTCGATGCCCAGCTTATAGAGCTGAAGGAACTCTGCAGGGTCGGTCGTGCCATTGTAGCGAGGAGGCAGGTCTGGCTTGAACTTTCCGGGCCACGCGACGCTGCGCAACTCGATGGTGTAAGCGCGGCAGCCTGCTGTGGCCACGGGAGGCTTCGGTTGAGGGAGAGCTTGGCCTTGCGGGTTCCCATGCGCTGCAGCTGGGAGCAGTGCGGGGTCTTGACGTGCCGGAGCCGGAGCAGGAAGCGCTCGAGCAGCCTCTTGCGGTTGAGGGACTTTTTGGCAGCTCCGTTCTTGCTGGGCTGGCGCCTGACGGAGCGGGTTCCGCCCAGGGGCCACGCGCCTTGGAGCCACGGCGTCTTCTTGGAGAGGAGGCGGCTGGTACGCCCCCGGAACTTCATTGCCAGCTTGTGGCGGGTGAAGGAAATATGCCCTAGAGGCAATAATAAAGTTATTATTTATTTCCTTACATATCATGATAAATGTTTATTATTCATGCTAGAATTGTATTAACTGGAAACATAATACATGTGTGAATACATAGGCAAACAGAGTGTCACTAGTATGCCTCTACTTGACTAGCTCATTAATCAAAGATGGTTATGTTTCCAAACAGAGTGTCACTCAGTTTTGAACACCATGGAGCATATGAGATGTTCCAGGAGTTGAAGTTAATATTTCAAGCAAATGCCCGGATTGAGAGATATGAAGTCTCCAATAAGTTCTATAGCTGTAAGATGGAGGTGAACGGTTCTGTCAGTGAGCATATACTCAGAATGTCTGGGTATAACAGTCACTTGATTCAACTGGGAGTTAATCTTCCGGATGATTGCGTCATTGACAGAATTCTCCAATCACTGCCACCAAGCTACAAGAGCTTCGTGATGAACTATAATATGCAAGGGATGACCAAAACTATGCCCGAGCTCTTCGCGATGCTGAAAGCCGCGGAGGTAGAAATCAAAAAGGAGCATCAAGTGTTGATGGTTAACAAAACCACTAGTTTCAAGAAAAAGGGCAAAGGGAAGAAAAAGGGGAACTTCAAAAAGAATAGCAAGCAAGTTGCTAATCAAGAGAAGAAACCCAAGTCTGGACCTAAGCCTAAAACTGAGTGCTTCTATTGCAAGCAGACTGGTCACTGGAAGCGGAACTGCCCCAAGTATTTGGCGGATAAGAAGGATGGCAAGGTTAACAAAGGTATATATGATATACATGTTATTGATGTATACCTTACTAATTCTAGCAGTAGCACCTGGGTATTTGATACTGGTTCTGTTGGTAATATTTGCAACTCAAAATAGGGGCTACGGATTAAGCGAAGATTGGCTAAGGACGAGGTGACGATGCGCGTGGGAAATGGTTCCAAAGTCGATGTGATCGCGGTCGGCACGCTACCTCTACATCTACCTTCGGGATTAATATTAGATCTAAATAATTGTTATTTAGTACCAGCGTTGAGCATGAACATTATATCTGGATCTTGTTTGATGCGAGACGGTTATTCATTTAAATCAGAAAATAATGGTTGTTCTATTTATATGAGTAATATCTTTTATGGTCATGCACCATTAAAGAATGGTTTGTTCTTACTTAATCTTGATAGTAGTGATACACATATTCATAATGTTGAGGCCAAAAGATGCAGAGTTGATAATGATAGTGCAACTTATTTGTGGCACTACCGTTTAGGTCATATCGGTGTAAAACGCATGAAGAAACTCCATACTGATGGACTTTTGGAGTCACTTGATTATGAATCACTTGGCACTTGCGAACCGTGCCTTATGGGCAAGATGACTAAAACACCGTTCTCCGGTACTATGGAGAGAGCAACAGATTTATTGGAAATCATACATACTGATGTATGTGGTCCAATGAATGTTGAGGCTCGTGGCGGATATCGTTATTTTCTCACCTTCACTGATGATTTAAGCAGATATGGGTATATCTAATTAATGAAACACAAGTCTGAAACATTTGAAAAGTTCAAAGAATTTCAGAGTGAAGTGGAAAATCATCGTAACAAGAAAATAAAGTTTCTACGATCTGATCGTGGAGGAGAAAATTTGAGTTACGAGTTTGGTCTACATTTGAAAAAAATGCGGAATAGTTTCGCAACTCACGCCACCCGGAACACCACAACGTAATGGTGTGTCCGAACGTCGTAATCGTACTTTACTGGATATGGTGCGATCTATGATGTCTCTTACCGATTTACCGCTATCGTTTTGGGGTTATGCTTTAGAGACGGCCGCATTCACGTTAAATAGGGCACCATCAAAATCCGTTGAGACGACGCCTTATGAACTATGGTTTGGCAAGAAGCCAAAGTTGTCGTTTCTTAAAGTTTGGGGCTGCGATGCTTATGTGAAAAAGCTTCAACCTGATAAGCTCGAACCCAAATCGGAAAAATGTGTCTTCATAGGATACCCAAAGGAGACTGTTGGGTACACCTTCTATCACAGATCCGAAGGCAAGATTTTTGTTGCTAAAGTCGGAAACTTTCTAGAGAAGGAGTTTCTCTCGAAAGAAGTGAGTGGGAGGAAAGTAGAACTTGATGAGATAACTGTATCTACTCCCTTATTGAGAAGTAGTACGTCACAGAAATCAGTTTCTGTGACGCCTACACCAAATAGGGAGGAAGCTAATGATAATGATCATGAAACTTCAGATCAAGTTTCTACTGAACCTCGTAGATCAACCAGAGTAAGATCCGCACCAGAGTGGTACGGTAATCCTATTTTGGAAGTCATGTTACTAGACCATGATGAACCTACGAACTAGGAAGAAGCGATGGTGAGCCCAGATTCCGCAAAGTGGCTTGAGGCCATGAAATCTGAGATGGGATCCATGTATGAGAACAAAGTGTGGACTTTGGTTGACTTGCCCGATGATCGGCAAGCAATTGAGAATAAATGGATTTTTAAGAAGAAGACTGACGCTGATGGTAATGTTACTATCTATAAAGCTCGACTTGTTGCAAAAGGTTTTCGACAAGTTCAAGGTATTGACTACGATGAGACTTTCTCACCCGTAGCGATGCTTAAGTCTGTCCGAATCATGTTAGCAGTTGCCGCATTTTATGATTATGAAATTTGGCAAATGGATGTCAAAACTGCATTCCTGAATGGATTTCTGGAAGAAGAGTTGTATATGATGCAACCAGAAGGTTTTGTCGATCCAAAGGGAGCTAACAAAGTATGCAAGCTCCAGCGATCCATTTATGGACTGGTGCAAGCCTCTCGGAGTTGGAATAAACGCTTTGATAGTGTGATCAAAGCATTTGGTTTTATACAGACTTTTGGAGAAGCCTGTATTTACAAGAAAGTGAGTGGGAGCTCTGTAGCATTTCTGATATTATATGTGGATGACATATTACTGATCGGAAATAATATAGAATTTCTGGATAGCATAAAGGGATACTTGAATAAGAGTTTTTCGATGAAAGGCCCTCGGTGAAGCTGCTTACATATTGGGCATTAAGATCTATAGAGATAGATCAAGACGCTTAATAGGACTTTCACAAAGCACATACCTTGACAAAGTTTTGAAGAAGTTCAAAATGGATCAGGCAAAGAAAGGGTTCTTGCCTGTGTTACAAGGTGTGAAGTTGAGTAAGACTCAATGCCCGACCACTGCAGAAGATAGAGAGAAAATGAAAAATGTTCCCTATGCTTCAGCCATAGGCTCTATCATGTATGCAATGCTGTGTACCAGACCTGATGTGTGCCTTGCTGTAAGTTTAGCAGGCAGGTACCAAAGTAATCCAGGAGTGGATCACTGGACAGCGGTCAAGAACATCCTTAAGTACTTGAGAAGGACTAAAGATATGTTTCTCATTTATGGAGGTGACAAAGAGCTCGTCGTAAACGGTTACGTCGATGCAAGCTTTGACACTGATCCGGACGATTCTAAATCGCAAACCGGATACGTATTTACATTAAACGGTGGAGCTGTCAGTTGGTGCAGTTCTAAACAAAGCGTCGTGGCGGGATCTACATGTGAAGCTGAGTACATAGCTGCTTCGGAAGCAGCTAATGAAGGAGTCTGGATGAAGGAGTTCATATCCGATCTAGGTGTTGTACCTAGCGTATCGGGTCCAATGAAAATCTTTTGTGACAATACTGGTGCAATTGCCTTGGCAAAGGAATCCAGATTTCACAAAAGAACCAAACACGTCAAAAGATGCTTCAACTCCATCCGGGATTTAGTCCAGGTGGGAGACATAGAGATATGCAAGATACATACGGATCTGAATGTTGCAGACCCGTTGACTAAGCCTCTTCCACGAGCAAAACATGATCAGCACCAAGACTCCATGGGTGTTAGAATCATTACTTTGTAATCTAGATTATTGACTCTAGTGCAAGTGGGAGACTGAAGGAAATATGCCCTAGAGGCAATAATAAAGTTATTATTTATTTCCTTACATATCATGATAAATGTTTATTATTCATGCTAGAATTGTATTAACTGGAAACATAATACATGTGTGAATACATAGGCAAACAGAGTGTCACTAGTATGCCTCTACTTGACTAGCTCATTAATCAAAGATGGTTATGTTTCCTAACCATGAACAAAGAGTTGTTATTTGATTAACGAGATCACATCATTAGTTGAATGATCTGATTGACATGACCCATTCCATTAGCATAGCACCCGATCGTTTAGTATGTTGCTATTGCTTTTATCCATGACTTATACATGTTCCTTTAACTATGAGATTATGCAACTCCCGTTTACCGTAGGAACACTTTGTGTGCTACCAAATGTCACAACGTAACTGAGTGATTATAAAGGTGCTCTACAGGTGTCTCCGAAAGTATTTGTTGGGTTGGCGTATTTCGAGATTAGGATTTGTCACTCCGAATGTCGGAGAGGTATCTCAGGGCCTTCTCGGTAATGCACATCACATAAGCCTTGCAAGCATTGCAACCAATGAGTTAGTTGCGAGATGATGTATTACGGAACGAGTAAAGAGACTTGCCGGTAACGAGATTGAACTAGGTATTGGATACCGACGATCGAATCTCGGGCAAGTAACATACCGATGACAAAGGGAACAACGTATGTTGTTATGCGGTCTGACCGATAAAGATCTTCGTAGAATATGTAGGAGCCAATATGGGCATCCAGGTCCCGCTATTGGTTATTGACCGGAGGCATGTCTCGGTCATGTCTACATTGTTCTCGAACCGTAGGGTCCGCACGCTTAACGTTACGATGACAGTTATTATGAGTTTATGCATTTTGATGTACCGAAGGAGTTCGGAGTCCCGGATGTGATCACGGACATGACGAGGAGTCTCGAAATGGTCGAGACGTAAAGAATGATATATTGGAAGCCTACGTTTGGACATCGGATGTGTTCCAGGTGAAATCAGGATTTTACCGGAATACCGGGAGGGTTACCGGAACCCCCCGGGAGCATAATGGGCCAACATGGGCCTTGGTGGAGAGGTGAGAGGGCTGCCCTCATGGGCTGCGCGCCTGCCCCCTTCCCCTAGTCCTATTAGGACTAGGAGAGGTGGCCGGCCCCCCCTCTCTCTCTCTCCCCCTTGAAGAATCCTAGTCCAACTAGGATTGGGGGGGGGGGAATCCTACTCCCAGAGGGAGTAGGACTCTCCTGGCGCGCCAGGCTTGGCCGGCCAGCCCCTCCCCCTTGGCTCCTTTATATACAGGGGCACGGGGCACCCCATAGACACACAATTGATCATTGAGATCTTTCCTTAGCCGTGTGCAGTGCCCCCTTCCACCAAATTCCACCTCGGTCATATCGTTGCAGTGCTTAGGCGAAGCCCTGCGCCGGTAACACATCAAGATTGTCACCACGCCGTCGTGCTGACGGAACTCTTCCCCGACGCTTTGCTGGATCGGAGCCTGGGGATCGTCATCGAGCTGAACGTGTGCCAAGAACTCGGAGGTGCCGGAGTAACGGTGCTGTGATCGGTTGGATTGCGAGGAGAACGTACGACTACTTCCTCTACGTTGTGTCAATGCTTCCGCTTCAGTCTACTAGGGTACGTAGACAACACTCTCCCCTCTCGTTGCTATGCATCACCATGATCTTGCGTGTGCGTAGGAAAATTTTGAAATTACTACGTTCCCCAACAGCAGGGTGCGGCGCTGCGGAGCGGACGGCGCAGGAGAGCCCCCTGCGGCGCGGACGAGCTCGGCAACGCGGTCAAGCCACTCCTCGTAGACGTCGTCGACGGGGCGGTAGCGCAGGAGCTCGTTCGCTGCGATGAGCGCAGCTCGAGCCTCCAAGGGTGCGCGGAGCGCGCGGGATGAAGAGCCAGCTGGTGCGAGTGATGGAGTAGCGGTGCGGCCGTCTTGCCGCACGGACGGGTGCTGAGACGAGATTGCTGCTTGTTCCCCGCCGGGCCGGTGGCGGCGTTGACGGCGGGCGACGGGGAACGACGAGGGCGCCCACCGACGGGGGCCGTCTGGGCGACGCGGGAAGCAATGGCGGCCCGGCGCTCAACGCGGGCCCGACGAGCGTCAGACATGGATGCGACGGTCGGCGGAGAGCGGAGCGGTGGAAGAAAAATTCCCGCACACCCCTACCTGGCGCGCCAAATGTCGGATTTCGGGTTTTGGCAGACCCTTAAGGTTCGAACTCTGGGGTCTGCGCGGAGATTATGCCCTCTTCCTCTCCGTCTCGCAAGGATCTAAACTACCAAAGGAACAACACAAAAGACACAGGGTTTATACTGGTTCGGGCCACCGATGTGGTGTAATACCCTACTCCAGTGTGGTGTGGTGGATTGCCTCTTGGGCTGGTGATGAAGAACAATACAGGGAAGAACAACCTCGCAAGGGTCTGTTCTTGGCTAGGGGGACGAACTACTAGGAGGAGTTCAGCCGCCCTTCTCTCTCTCTCTCTCTCTCTCTCTCTCTCTCTCTCTTGCTATGATTCTAGGTTCTGCTGGCCTGATCGCTCGATGCTAGATGCTTCTACCCTGGGGGTGGCTAGTCCTATTTATAGGCAAAGGCCCTGGGCCTCTTCCCAAATATTGAGCGGGAAGGACACCAACAATTTGCCAATTCGAAGGGGAACATCTGGTACACTTATCCTGACTAAAGTTGGTCCTCGCCTGCCAAAGGCCCTGTGGTGACGCCGTTCTGGGCTCCACGATGACCTCCTTCCCACCGTTGGACTGGTCTTGGTCTCGTTGCACCGAAATGGATGCCTTTGCTTGATCCTCCCGCCTGCGCTTGCCCCCTTTGCACCAAAGAGGAAAGGAGGACACTGCGCGGGCTGGCGCCCGCCTGGCACCCTTGGTCTTCATGGCTTGCGTCATGGGCACTTCGCGAGGAACCCCGCCTTGATCTATCCGCCTCCTCATGACCCAGCCGGACGAGGCCGTGCCTGAGGAAGTGCTGTGTCGTCCGCCCCGCGAGGCTTGGCCCCTCGCGAGGGTCTTGGGTCTTGTGTTGATGAAGTTGGGCCGTGTTGGGCCCCCTTGAGCCACGCCGTAGGCCGCAGGCAGGCAAGTCTGGGGACCCCCGTTCCCAGAACGCCGACAATCTCCTCCTCTTTCTCCTGGCGGTCGCGCACCTCCTTGGCGAGCTCGTCACGCAGGCCTTGCAGCTCGGCCTCCAGCGCCTTGCAGCGACCCTGAGCAGTCGTAGCATCGCCCAGGGCAGGGCCGCGAGCGACCTTGACTTGGTTGGTGGCCTGTTTCTCCCCATCGGAGGCCAGCACGGCCTGGCTCAGCACTGCTCGGATGGAGGCGGCAGAGCGGGCCCAGCCAGAAGCCAACTCCAGACGCCCGACCACCAGACGAGGGTCCGCGCCCAGATCCTCACGCAGCTGGCTCAATTCATTGGCAACCTAGTCCAGGACAGTAGTTGAAGAGGCAGAAGAGGCAGGAACCAGCGAAGCAGGCGGAGAAGACGGCAGCGTGACCACGGCTTGGCAGGAAGGAACCTCCAGGGCCTTGGCCGCCCCGGCTGCAGCATCGGGCCCAGTCGACTCCAAGTTCAGCGGGGCCACAGGGGCTGACTCCTCGCCAAGGTGCCCCAGTTAGCCTCGTGAGGGCGATCAGGCCAGAGAGACGCGAGCCTCGCCGTCCTTTCCCCCGGCAGACGAAGACGCCGCCCCGGTGGACGGATTCGCCCCAGGCAGGGTCCTGGAAGCCACCTTCAACCTTTTCGCTGCAGGTGCTGGCCTAGCCAAAGAACGCAATCATCAAGCCTCGGCAACAGAAACCAAGCAACGCACGAATAAAGCACTTACTGGACATCATCCACGGACCCAAGCAACCTCTGGCCGAACCTGAAACCCGAGAGCCTGCAGCGGGTGTCGATGTCAAAACCGACGGATCTCGGGTAGGGGGTCCCGAACTGTGCGTCTAGGCGGATGGTAACAGGAGACAAGGGACACAATGTTTTACCCAGGTTCGGGCCCTCTTGATGGAGGTAAAACCATACGTCCTGCTTGATTAATATTGATGATATGGGTAGTACAAGAGTAGATCTACCACGAGATCGAGGAGGCTAAACCCTAGAAGCTAGCCTATGGTCTGATTGTTGTATGTTGTCCTACGGACTAAAGCCCTCCGGTTTATATACACACCGGAGAGGGTTAGGGTTACACAAAGTCGGTTACAATGGTAGGAGATCTAAATATCCACATCCCCAAGCTTGCCTTCCACGCCAAGGAAAGTCCCTTCCGGACACGGGACGAAGTCTTCAATCTTGTATCTTCATAGTCCAGGAGTCCGGCTGAAGGTATAGTCCGGCCATCCGGACACCCCCTAATCCAGGACTCCCTTAGTAGCCCCTGAACCAGGCTTCAATGACGACGAGTCTGGCGCGCAGATTGTCTTCGACATTGCAAGGCAGGTTCCTCCTCCAAGTACTTCACAGAAGATTTTGAACACAAAAGACAGTGTCCGACCCTGCAAAATAAGTTTCCACATATTGCCATAGAGAGAATAATATTTACACAAATCTAATCTGCTGACGTAATCCATAGCATGAAATCACACTACGGCCAAGTCTTTATTCGAATCGTTTTCACTCCGTCACCTCAGCGCATTTCGCGAGGCGGTTTCCTTGGCACGTCTTGTCAAAGCAGAGATCGTGTCCCCTCATTTAGAGGATTCTCATCAATACAGACGTGGGTAACCCAACCGCGCTGTCAGGACCCAAATCCTAAACCACATCGATCCAGCGTGTAACACATCATATCACTTTGCGGCCTCACGCACGGTACTTCCACGGGTGCCACCTTACCTAGCCCGGGACCGTTTGCGCCTTTTGGCTCACGTATATGATAGTGTCGCTAGCATCCATATGACAGAGAACCCGGGCCGACATGGCTAGTCGTGAACCCAAAGAGGCGCTAGCCTATGAGGACAGGCATACATGAATCACATCGAACATGTCGGTCATCAACGTATTTATTCGGGCTGTAGCACTGGGCTAACAGGACTCCGGTAACCCGGGCTGTAGCAGGCTAGGCAGGACTCCGAATAACAGCGCGTGACATTTCCCCGAAGGGACAGACATAGGAACGACGTGAAACACATGCCGGCCAGTCAAGTGTCCAAGCAGTAGTGCTGGGATAGCAGGACTCCGGTGAACCGGGCTGTAGCGGACTACTATCGCTCAGAAGCACAAAACTTACATTTCCCCATATGAAAGGCTGCCAAGGATAAACAACTAGATAGTCGGATCCCACTCATACTAAGCATTTCAATCATACACACAATATGCCCGATATGAGTAAATACAACATGGCATCACAACAGTACTCTACGACTCAGGTACTTTATTTAGAAGGCTCCGAGGAGCCATACATATCATCCATACAGATAGGGGTCACATGACCCAACACTCAAGTCATACAAACATACAAGCACATGCGGAAGCAAAGTAGTCTGAGTACAGACACTAGAAAGAAAGAAGGCTTGACGAAGCCTGTCTATCTACAACGACCCTTCACAAGTCTTGGATCACCACCTGGGTGATAAGTGACTCGTCAACGTCGAGGTCTACATAGAACCCATCAGAGGGGTTGGTGCAGTCGTCTGAAAAACATGATTAAAGCAACATGAGTACGAAGGTACTCAGCAAGTCTTACAACAGGAACCTATTATACATGCACATTCTCAAGAAGGTAATGGGGTTATTGCAGCAAGCCAGCTTTGACTCTTGGCTAAACTATCCTACGATAGACACCACTTGTAAATCATTTGTCGCACACGAGTCCACTATCACCAACACAATACTCCACCGTGGATCCTCTCTCGCCATCCTACGAGAGGGCCATCCGCGGTACTCACACTTATCTTGAGATTTTTAGCAGAATCCATTTAACTTGTCTATGAACTGATATAGGCAACCCAGAAGTCCATTACCGCGGACATGGCTATTCAAATAGATCATTTGTAACCCTGCAGGGGTGTACTTCTTCACACATGTTTTCACCACTTAGCGTCTGCACACGACATGTGCTCGGCAGACTTCAAGCGAAAGCCAACGTGGGTGTAGACCACGACCTACCTAAACACTCAAGTCTCTAGTCCAGGTTTATCGCCTATTCGGGTTCCATCCGCAGGGAGTCCGGCCGAGGTTTCCACTAACGGCCCTGAACGATGTGAACAGGGTTCCCGAGACACCAAACGGGCGAGTCGGTACACCGTGCCACGTGCCTACCGCAACACAGCCCACCCCGATGGTCAGCGCCGCGTGCGGCCCCCAGCATACTACAAACACCAGAAACTACTTGCAACTCCTGGACAGAGGACAAGGGTGGATAAGAAGTCGAGCGGGGTCATATTTCAGGGCCCAATGTGTGGTAGTAACTGTATCATGGATCACAAACACAGATCTCGGTTCTTAAGGACGGCCTCAATGAAACAACCCACCATGTACTCCTACATGGCCTCTCATCGATTCCTTTACCAAATCGTATTCAACACTTCACTCTTGTCACCGACACAACCTTCCACTCCAGTTCATCATCCCGATGAGCCAGACCTGACACAACTCTAAGCATAGCAAGCACAGCATGGTAGGAACACACACACATGTATTGGCTCAAACAACTCCTACACATGCTAGTGGGTTTCATCTAGTTACTGTGGCAATGACAGGTCATGCAAAGGAAGTGGGTTCAACTACCGCAACACACAGCAGTTTGAAACGCGTTGTCTTAATGCAGTAAACAAGGCAGAAGCAAGAACATGGGTTTGTATCGGAATGATCAATGGGTTGCTTGCCTGATGGAGTGGTCGTGGGATACTGCCCTTCAGTTGGATACTCGGAGATATCCTCGGAGGCAGAACCTACCACGATGAACACATCGGAACACAATCAATACACGGCGATATGCAACAATATGATGCATGCTATGACATGGCAATATGAATGTGTCCTGACCTAGTGCAAGTTAAACCAGAAGGGAATGAAACCATTTGAACCAAAGATTCAAATGGAAACTCATTTATTAAGATCATATTAGTGTATCATCTTGTAATGCCAAACTAGTGGGTTTAACTTGTTATGACATGCATGAAACCAGCACCAATGGATAGCTTGGATTTTTCTGATCATTTTTCATATATAGAACTTTGCATTTGGAGTTACAGATAATTTTCTATGAATTTTTGAAGTTTGAACTATTTTCTGGATTTTCCTGTATAAGATTAATTCCAGTAAATAAAATTACTACGTCAGCATGAGGTCATGCTGACCTCAGCAAGTCAACAGCGGGTCCAGGTCAACTGACCAGTGGGCCCAGGGTTAGTGATTAATTAAACTTTTTTAATTAGTTTTAAACTAATCCAGTGATTAACAGAAGGGGGCCCCACCTGTCATTGACTCATCAGAGTCAACCAGGGCCCACCAGTCAACGGTCAGGGTCAACTTGCCGGCGTCTAGCCGCCGGCGAGGCCAGACGCGGCGGAGCGAAGTGGATTTGCCCGTTCCGGCCACCAAATGGGGCGCGGAGGGCATCTACGTGAAGCTGGAGCTGACCCGCAACTCTTGGTGGAGTTGGTTGGGATCGGGGTGGCCGGAGTTGGCGCCGGCGACGAGTTTGGCGGCGCCGGGGCTCGGGTGAAAGTGAAACCGGGGCTACGGGGCACGGCAAGGCGCGTAGAGTGATGCGTTGGGCCCCTGGGTGTGCGGTGAGGCTAGTGGACAAGGTGGTGCGGCCGTTGGGTGGCCGGAGCCTCGTCGGCGACGAGCTCCGCGGCGGTGCGTGCGGCAAGCTACAAGTAAACGCTACGGGGCTCGAGAGAGAGAACGAGGAGGATGGGAAGGTGGCCAAGCTCACGGTGATTGCAGCGAGCGTCGAAGCGGCCTCGGGGAAGGTCGGAGCTGAGCGAGGCGATGATGGCGATCTTGGCGGCCGGAGTTGGGGAAGACGGGGTCGGGGGCGATTCCAGAGCGGGCGAGCGCTCGGGGCTCGTCCTTGTCGAAGAAGAAGAGGGTGGCGGAGCTCGTGGACACGATCGGGTGGCGCGGGGACGACGGAGAGCGCGCCTACGGCGTAGGTGCGGCGGCGGTGGCGTCGGCCATGGCGAAGGGGAGCGAGGGAGGCGAGGCAGAGGCGAATGGCGTGTCTAGGGGCTCGGGGCGACGACGTGGAGCGCGTCCAGGGCAGCAGGGCGGCGAGGAGGTGAAGCAGGGCGGCGGGGAGCTGCGTGGCGCTCGCTGGTGCCGGCGTCGAGCACCTGCGTGCCTGCCTGGCCGAGCCAAGCAGCTCGCTGGCGCGGCAGCTGGGCTGGGCCGGCAGGTGGGCCGGTTGCAGGCGCCAGGTAAGTTTCCTTTTTTTATTTTCCTTTTCTATTTTTCTGTAACTTTGTGGACTTATTAAAAATAGTTAGACACTTCCAAAATTCACCAAACTGCATCTGGTCCTTAGTTAGAATATTTCCAGCCAGGAACATTTTAGTTTGGAGATATTTGAGCATTTGAAATATTTTATAAATTTTAAATGCCCAAATTCAAATACTAATGCATTAATTCAATGACCTTCTGTTGACCTAGAAAAATATGCACCATTTTTGCCAGAGGTTTCAACCCAAGGCAAAGAGGGTGAACATTTTAGAAGGGCATTTCAGGTTCATTGAAAATATTTTTAGTAAACCCTAGTTGATTTCAGGAGGGGTGCTGGGGGTTCTGCCTTCCCCATTTCAAATTTCTGCCAAAAGTAAACATGATGCACACTCTAATGCATGAGCTAGGTGGGATGTGACAACTCACCCCCACTCAAAAGAATCTCGTCCCGAGATTTAGGATCTGTCGGAAAGAAGGTGGGGTACTCAAGTCGAAGACGATCCTCCCTTTCCCATGTAGCTTCTTGCTCGGAATGGTGTGACCATTGAACCTTGAGAAATTTAATATTGTGGCGTCGAGTGGTACACTCGGCTTGATCAAGGATACGAGCGGGGTATTCCCGATAAGTGAGGTTATCTTGGAGATCAAGCGTTTCGTGGTCCACTCCACGGATAGGATCCGAGAAGCAATGCCTGAGTTGAGAGACGTGGAAGACATCATGGACTCTGGAGAGATGCGGAGGTAGTTCCAGTTGGTAGGCAACTTCCCCTCGTTTGGCAAGAATGCGAAAGGGTCCAATGTAACGAGGAGCCAATTTGCCTTTGATACCGAATCGATGGGTCCCCTTTAACGGTGTAACCCGGAGGTAAGCCATCTCGCCGACTTCATAAACCATGGGCTTATGCTTGCGGTCATACTAACTCTTTTGTCGAGACTGGGCGGTTTTCAACTTCTCACGAATAATGCGAACCTGCTCTTCTGCATCCTGGATCATGTCCGGGCCAAAGAGTTGTCTTTCGCCGGTTTCTGACCAGTTAAGAGGCGTTCGACATTTTCGTCCATAAAGAACTTCGAAAGGGGCTTTGCCCAAGCTAGCTTGATAAATATTGTTATAAGCGAACTCGGCGAATGGTAGGCACTTCTCCCAATTCATACCGAAAGAGATGACAGAAGCTCGGAGCATATCCTCCAGAATTTGATTGACTCGTTCTACTTGACCACTTGACTGAGGATGGAAGGCGGTGCTAAAGGAAAGTCGAGTCCCCATAGCATTTTGGAAACTTTCCCAAAATCGAGAGGTGAAAAGACTTCCATGGTCTGAATTAATTTCCAATGGAACACCATGGAGAGATACTATTCGAGAGATGTACAAATCAGCTAGCTGGCTAGCGGTTATACTCTCGCGAACAGGTAAGAAGTGGGCTACTTTGGAAAGACGATCGACAATAACGAAGATAGCATTATTCCCTCTTTTGGTTCTGGGAAACCCGGTAATGAAATCCATACCGATTTTATCCCATTTCCATTCAGGAATCTCTAATGGTTGAAGGGTGCCAGCAGGCCGTTGATGCTCTGCTTTAACACGACGACAGACGTCGCAATTAGCAATGTATTGAGCGATTTCCCTCTTCATCCTAGTCCACCAAAACCTCTGGCGTAGGTCTTGATACATTTTAGTACTACCGGGATGAATGGTGAGAGGGGATTCATGAGCTTCCTTAAGGATCAATTGTCGTAAATGTTGTTTCTTGGGAACCACCAAGCGGTTCTCGAAGAGGACAACACCTCGTTCATCTATGGGAAAACATTTAGCAACTCCGCTAGCGATGTTTTCCTTAATCCGAGATATGCCCTTATCGCGCTTCTGGGCAGCTATGATTTGATCCGTAAGGTTAGATTTCGCCACCAGGGTGGAAAGGAATCCTCGAGGAACAATGTGAAGATTAAGCTTACGAAACTCCTCGTGGAGAAGTGGTTGACTTTGTTGTAACATCAGGTTGTTACAATAAGATTTACGACTTAGTGCATCAGCCATGACATTGGCTTTGCCTGGGGTGTAAGTTATTCCTAAGTCGTAATCCGAGATCAACTCGACCCAACGTCTTTGCCTGAGATTCAAATTCGGTTGGGTGAAGATATATTTCAAACTTTGGTGATCAGTGTAGATTTCACAGCGATTACCCAGAAGGTAATGTCGCCAGGTTTTGAGTGCATGGACTACTGCTGCAAGCTCTAGATCATGTGTGGGATAATTATCCTCATGTGGACGCAACTGTCGAGATGCGTAGGCAATCACATGACGATCTTGCATGAGTATGCAACCTAGTCCTTGTCGCGAGGCGTCGCAATAGATAACAAAATCCTTAGAGAAATCCGGTGGTACCAGTACGGGAGCAGATGTCAGGCGTCTTTTCAGTTCCTGAAAGCTGAACTCGCACTGTGGGGTCCACTCGAACTTTTTATCTTTCTTGAGGAGTTCAGTTAGAGGCTTAGCAACCTTGGAGAAATTCTCGACGAAGCGGCGGCAATAGCTCGCCAAACCAAGAAAACTCCGAACTTGCTTGACCGTTTCAGGTGGAGTCCAGTCAAGGACAGCTTGAACTTGCTCGGGATTGACAGCAATGCCCTTGCCAGAGATTACATGGCCCAGATAGGTCACTTCTGGCAACCAGAATTCACACTTGGAGAATTTGGCATAAAGGCGATGCTCTCGAAGTTTCATCAATACTAGCCTTAGATGTTCGGCATGTTCTTCCTCATTCTTGGAGTAGATGAGTATATCATCGAGGTATACCACGACGAATTTATCCAAGTACGCCATGAAGATCGAGTTCATTAACCGAGAAAAGGTGGCTGGGGCATTGGTTAAACCGAAGGACATGACGGTGTACTCGTATTGGCCGTAACGAGTAACGAAAGCCGTTTTGGGAATGTCCCCGTTCTTGATTTTGATTTGATGGTAGCCCAACCTCAAATCCATCTTAGAAAAGACTGAGGATCCAGCGAGCTGGTCATACAGATCGTTGATCCTGGGGAGCGGATACTTGTTCTTGATAGTGACCAAATTGACAGGTCGATAATCCACAACCATCCGATCCGTTCCATCCTTCTTCTTGACGAAGAGGACGGGGCAAGCCCATGGAGATGAACTAGGACGGATGAAACCCTTTTGCAAGGACTCATCGAGTTGTTTCTTAAGCTCAGCTAGTTCTAGGGGTGCCATCTTATAAGGTCTCCTAGAGATTGGGACGGTTCCTGGAACAAGGTCTATTACGAACTCGACATCTCTGTCAGGTGGAACACCTGGCAGTTCCTCTGGAAAGACATCCGGAAAGTCACGGACTACCGGAATATCTTCAAGGTCTGGAAGGGGATTGGCGTTTAGAGAGTAGAGTTGACGCCTCGATACTCGGGTCAAAACATTGACTGTCTTGCCCGATGGATGGGTAAGTTGGACAGTTCTAGTTGAGCAATCAATCTTGGCGTAATGAGCTGACATCCAGTCCATACCCAAGATGATGTTTATGTCTGAAGACTTGAGAGCTATTAGTGACGCAAGGAAGACCAATCTGTCAACAAGAATTTCATTTCCATGGCTGATTCTAGAGGTTTGCCACTTAGAACCAGGGGTTTGAATTACCATGGAGGTGGGCATGTCACAAAAGGTGGTGTTGTGCAAACGAGCATAGCTCTCAGAAATAAATGAATGAGATGCTCCAGTATCAAAGAGAACAGTTGCCGGATGGCAATTAACAAGGAGCGTACCGAGAACGACGTTGGGGTCCTCTTGAGTCTCTTCAGCTGAAACGTAGTTGACATGGCCACGAGCAGTGGTGGCTGGCTTGGAGACAAGCACTTTTGCTGTTGGCTTACCACGTCCAACAGACTTTCCGAACTGACTGGGGTTGTTCTGGGGACACTCACGGATGTAGTGGCCCGGCTCACCACACTTGAAGCAAGTTATCATATTGGGGCGTGGAGCAGTATTGGCAGTGGGGCCACCAAAAGTCTTGGGCGGCACATACTGCTGATTGGGGCGAGGCGCCTCAAAGGATGGCCTCGGAGTATACCTGGGTGGCATAGCAGAATTTGGGATCCAGACCCGGCGCTTCTGAGATCCAGAGCCGGATGAAGAACCATAATCACGGGAGTGTTTGCGTGAAGCTTCAAAATCATTCTGCCCTGTCTCGGCACTGATGGCCTTATTGACTAGCTTCGGAAAAGAAGTGCAATCATGCAGACGAAGGTCTCGACGGAGCTCAGGGCTAAGTCCCTTGCGGAACCTTGCCTGCTTCTTGGCGTCGGTGGACACCTCTTCGGGAGCATAGCGCGCAAGCTTCCCAAACTCGCGACTGTATGCATCCACAGTCAGCTTCCCCTGGGTGAAGTTACAGAACTCCTCCCTCTTGCGATCCATAAGACCTTCCGGGATATGATGCTCATGGAAAGCGGTACTGAAATCAGCCCAAGTAGTGAGTTGGCCGGCCGGGCGCATAGCTCCATAATTCTCCCACCAAAGGCTGGCAGGGCCTTCGAGGTGATAGGCAGCAAAGGTGACTTTATCATCTTCAGCCACGTTGGCAGAACGTAGCTTGTGGGCGATGCTGCGGAGCCAGTCATCCGCATCGAGAGGTTCGATGGAATGATTGAACTTTGGCGGGTACAGCTTGACAAAGTCATTGATGGACACCGAATTGATCCTCTGCTGGCGTGCAGTGTTCTACTCAATCCGCTCTAACAATCGGTTGGTGTCGCGCCTGCTGCGCTCTGCCTCCAGCATCACTTCGGCCAGAGAAGGTGGTTGAGGCAGACTTTCCTCTCTAGGTGCACTAGCTTCTCCCTGCTCCGGAGCAGCAGGGTTGCTGCGGGTGTTGACCATCCTAGGAAAACAAAACAACGATTTAAACCAGGATGGCAAAATCTGGCCAAGGAAGTGCGGAATGTAATGGATAACAAGGAATGCAGAGATGATCATCCGTATGACATGGTAATATAGAAACTGCCATATATACACCAACAGTCATACACACCATACATAGTTTAGTACAAGCCCGGCTGAAGTACCACTATGATGAAAGACGTTACATCTCATCGGAGGCATTCCAAGCTCCTATACATTATTTAGCTACACCTCCGGCATTGATACACACTAAGTCATATTCCACGGGTCACGCAGGACGGTGGACATACAACTGTTACGATACTAGCAAGGCTACTACGAGCTCAGGCAGCTCCGTAGTAATCCTCATAGAAGTCGCCACCCAGACCTGGAAGCGGAACATGGTCATCTGGGAACAGACGGTCCTGTGGTGCTTGTGGACCATAGGGACTTGGGTGCGGCCTCGGTCCAACAGATGGCGGCAGAAGAGGCCCACGAGGAGGGGTGATGCCTCCCACCTCACGCCATTCCAAGAAGTCTGGCAAACTAGCCCGCACAGGGTACAAGTCTCTCGTGTCCATGTATCCGGCTTGCACAGCAGGTGCAAACCTCGTCAAGGTGGCCCAATGATCAGCACGAGCATTAAAGAGCTCCATACACAAGGCCCGGTTTTCACGGTCCTTATCTTCCAACATCTCAGTAGTGGTGCAAAGGAGTGAGTCCTCATGGGATGCATCACTGTACATGCCCTGAAGGTAACCATGCGCCCCAGGGAGGGATGCTGGCATGTAGCGAAATTCAGTGTTGCTCAACAAGGCAGTTCTAGCTCGCATAATGGTCATCATCGAGTAGGCTGCATCTTGAACGGACATCCCAATAGTGATCCCGAGTCCATAAGAACAGTGGAGTGGTTCCGTGGCTCCGGGATAAGATGGATATATCCTGACCGTGCACAGATATTGGCTCTGGTTAAAATCTCTAAACTGCTCTTCGACGGTGTATTCAGGGTACCATCGGTAACCTGCCTCAACCATCACTCGAACCAACATGGCGGTATGACCACATACACCGATGCAACGGGTCAGACGAACCACTTGGTTTTGGGGACGGGTAGCCATCTGGAAGCACAAAATAGTGCAAAGGCATTAGAATTTCTGGATGAAATTGGACAGCATAACGGCTGTAAATGCTCAGAAAAAGACTTGAGACATCCACAATAGTTTGCGAAACCACTCAACAACATCATATCAAGATTCTGGTTCAATTGGCAACATACTAAACTTTAGTAGAACTGGACTGGGTTGTATCCAACAATCCTATAAGTTACTACGGATTTAGTAACACGTGAACCTGATAGAGAGAAGAGAGCCTAGTCCTTAACCCACGTAGAAAGAGAAGAGAATGACTCAGAATAGAGGGCATAAGGTAAAGGAGTAAAAGAGCCTTACGTTCCCTCCCACAATCAATTCCCCTACATATAACTAAAGCATTTCTAGACTCGACATCGACCAGTTTGGCTTAGCGAACCTACAGGCAGTCCGGCTCTGATGCCAACGCTGTCAGGACCCAAATCCTAAACCACATCGATCCAGCGTGTAACACATCATATCACTTTGCGGCCTCACGCACGGTACTTCCACGGGTGCCACCTTACCTGGCCTGGGACCGTTTGCGCCTTTTGGCTCACGTATATGATAGTGTCGCTAGCATCCATATGACAGAGAACCCGGGCCGACATGGCTAGTCGTGAACCCAAAGCGGCGCTAGCCTATGAGGACATGCATACATGAATCACATCGAACATGTCGGTCATCAACGTATTTATTCGGGCTGTAGCACTGGGCTAACAGGACTCCGGTAACCCGGGCTGTAGCAGGCTAGGCAGGACTCCGAATAACAGCGCGTGACATTTCCCCGAAGGGACAGACATAGGAACGACGTGAAACACATGCCGGCCAGTCAAGTGTCCAAGCAGTAGTGCTGGGCTAGCAGGACTCCGGTGAACCGGGCTGTAGCGGACTACTATCGCTCAGAAGCACAAAACTTACATTTCCCCATATGAAAGGCTGCCAAGGATAAACAACTAGATAGTCGGATCCCACTCATACCAAGCATTTCAATCATACACACAATATGCCCGATATGAGTAAATACAACATGGCATCACAACAGTACTCTACGACTCAGGTACTTTATTTAGAAGGCTCCGAGGAGCCATACATATCATCCATACAGATAGGGGTCACATGACCCAACACTCAAGTCATACAAACATACAAGCACATGCGGAAGCAAAGTAGTCTGAGTACAGACACTAGAAAGAAAGAAGGATTGACGAAGCCTGTCTATCTACAACGACCCTTCACAAGTCTTGGATCACCACCTGGGTGATAAGTCACTCGTCAACGTCGAGGTCTACATAGAACCCATCAGAGGGGTTGGTGCAGTCGTCTAAAAAACATGATTAAAGCAACATGAGTACGAAGGTACTCAGCAAGTCTTACAACAGGAACCTATTATACATGCACATTCTCAAGAAGGTAATGGGGTTATTGCAGCAAGCCAGCTTTGACTCTTGGCTAAACTATCCTACGATAGACACCACTTGTAAATCATTTGTCGCACACGAGTCCACTATCACCAACACAATACTCCACCGTGGATCCTCTCTCGCCATCCTACGAGAGGGCCATCCGCGGTACTCACACTTATCTTGAGATTTTTAGCAGAATCCATTTAACTTGTCTATGAACTGATATAGGCAACCCAGAAGTCCATTACCGCGGACACGGCTATTCGAATAGATCATTTGTAACCCTGCAGGGGTGTACTTCTTCACACATGTTTTCACCACTTAGCGTCTGCACACGACATGTGCTCGGCAGACTTTAAGCGAAAGCCGACGTGGGTGTAGACCATGACCTACCTAAACACTCAAGTCTCTAGTCCAGGTTTATCGCCTATTCGGGTTCCATCCGCAGGGAGTCCGGCCGAGGTTTCCACTAACGGCCCCGAACGATGTGAACAGGGTTCCCGAGACACCAAACGGGCGAGTCGGTACACCGTGCCACGTGCCTACCGCAACACAGCCCACCCCGATGGTCAGCGCCGCGTGCGGCCCCCAACATACTACAAACACCAGAAACTACTTGCAACTCCTGGACAGAGGACAAGGGTGGATAAGAAGTCGAGCGGGGTCATATTTCAGGGCCCAATGTGTGGTAGTAACTGTATCATGGATCACAAACACAGATCTCGGTTCTTAAGGACGGCCTCAATGAAACAACCCACCATGTACTCCTACATGGCCTCTCATCGATTCCTTTACCAAATCGTATTCAACACTTCACTCTTGTCACCGACACAACCTTCCACTCCAGTTCATCATCCCGATGAGCCAGACCTGACACAACTCTAAGCATAGCAAGCACAGCATGGTAGGAACACACACACATGTATTGGCTCAAACAACTCCTACACATGCTAGTGGGTTTCATCTAGTTACTGTGGCAATGACAGGTCATGCAAAGGAAGTGGGTTCAACTACCGCAACACACAGCAGTTTGAAACGCGTTGTCTTAATGCAGTAAACAAGGCAGAAGCGAGAACATGGGTTTGTATCGGAATGATCAATGGGTTGCTTGCCTGATGGAGTGGTCGTGGGATACTGCCCTTCAGTTGGATACTCGGAGATATCCTCGGAGGCAGAACCTACCACGATGAACACATCGGAACACAATCAATACACGGCGATATGCAACAATATGATGCATGCTATGACATGGCAATATGAATGTGTCCTGACCTAGTGCAAGTTAAACCAGAAGGGAATGAACCCATTTGAACCAAAGATTCAAATGGAAACTCATTTATTAAGATCATATTAGTGTATCATCTTGTAATGCCTAACTAGTGGGTTTAACTTGTTTTTACATGCATGAAACCAGCACCAATGGATAGCTTGGATTTTTCTGATCATTTTTCATATATAGAACTTTGCATTTGGAGTTACAGATAATTTTCTATGAATTTTTGAAGTTTGAACTATTTTCTGGATTTTCCTGTATAAAATTAATTCCAGTAAATAAAATTACTGCGTCAGCATGAGGTCATGCTGACCTCAGCAAGTCAACAGCCGGTCCAGGTCAACTGACCAGTGGGCCCAGGGTTAGTGATTAATTAAACTTGTTTAATTAGTTTTAAACTAATCCAGTGATTAACAGAAGGGGGCCCCACCTGTCATTGACTCATCAGAGTCAACCAGGGCCCACCAGTCAACGTTCAGGGTCAACTTGCCGGCGTCTAGCCGCCGACGAGGCCAGACGCGGCGGAGCGAAGTGGATTTGCCCGTTCCGGCCACCAAATGGGGCGCGGAGGGCATCTACGTGAAGCTGGAGCTGACCCGCAACTCTTGGTGGAGTTGGTTGGGGTCGGGGTGGCCGGAGTTGGCGCCGGCGACGAGTTTGGCAGCGCCGGGGCTCGGGTGAAAGTGAAACCGGGGCTACGGGGCACGGCAAGGCGCGTAGAGTGATGCGTTGGGCCCCTGGGTGTGCGGTGAGGCTAGTGGACAAGGTGGTGCGGCCGTTGGGTGGCCGGAGCCTCGTCGGCGACGAGCTCCGCGGCGGTGCGTGCGGCAAGCTACAAGTAAACGCTACGGGGCTCGAGAGAGAGAACGAGGAGGATGGGAAGGTGGCCAAGCTCACGGTGATTGCAGCGAGCGTCGAAGCGGCCTCGGGGAAGGTCGGAGCTGAGCGAGGCGATGATGGCGATCTTGGCGGCCGGAGTTGGGGAAGTCGGGGTCGGGGGCGATTCCAGAGCGGGCGAGCGCTCGGGGCTCGTCCTTGTCGAAGAAGAAGAGGGTGGCGGAGCTCGTGGACACGATCGGGTGGCGCGGGGACGACGGAGAGCGCGCCTACGGCGTAGGTGCGGCGGCGGTGGCGTCGGCCATGGCGAAGGGGAGCGAGGGAGGCGAGGCAGAGGCGAATGGCGTGTCCAGGGGCTCGGGGCGACGACGTGGAGCGCGTCCAGGGCAGCAGGGCGGCGAGGAGGTGAAGCAGGGCGGCGGGGAGCTGCGTGGCGCTCGCTGGTGCCGGCGTCGAGCACCTGCGTGCCTGCCTGGCCGAGCCAAGCAGCTCGCTGGCGCGGCAGCTGGGCTGGGCCGGCAGGTGGGCCGGTTGCAGGCGCCAGGTAAGTTTCCTTTTTTTATTTTCCTTTTCTATTTTTCTGTAACTTTGTGGACTTATTAAAAATACTTAGACACTTCCAAAATTCACCAAACTGCATCTGGTCCTTAGTTAGAATATTTCCAGCCAGGAACATTTTAGTTTGGAGATATTTGAGCATTTGAAATATTTTATAAATTTTAAATGCCCAAATTCAAATACTAATGCATTAATTCAATGACCTTCTGTTGACCTAGAAAAATATGCACCATTTTTGCCAGAGGTTTCAACCCAAGGCAAAGAGGGTGAACATTTTAGAAGGGCATTTCAGGTTCATTCAAAATATTTTTAGTAAACCCTAGTTGATTTCAGGAGGGGTGCTGGGGGTTCTGCCTTCCCCATTTCAAATTTCTGTCAAAAGTAAACATGATGCACATTCTAATGCATGAGCTAGGTGGGATGTGACAACCGCGCCATTTATCACGGCGCTTGGGAGATAAGCGAGTTTTACCAGGCTGGTGGGGACGCTTAGCCGCATTCGCCCATATAAAGGGATAAGGATCCACCTTTTTACCTACGCCTTCTTCCTCCTTTGCCTATCCATCTTCCGCGCACTCGAGCTCCAGCACCCAAGCCCGCACTTCCCACCTCAACCTTCTCCAGCCATGTCCGGAGCGGGAGGCAAGTGGATGGTCTCCTCCGTCATGGAGGGACACGTCAAAAAACTGAGGAAAGCCGGATACTTGTCAAACGACATCGCGCACCGGCTTCCCGAAGAGGGGCAGCTCCTCCCCTCCCCAAGGCTCCATGAGAGGGTAGTATTCCTTCCCCATTTCCTCCGCGGACTGGGCTTTCCTCTCCACCCGTTCGTCCGGGGGCTCATGTTCTACTATGGCCTAGATTTCCACGATCTGGCCCCGAACTTCGTCCTCAACATCTCGGCATTTATCTTCGTGTGCGAGGCTTTCCTCTGCATCCGCCCCCATTTTGGCCTATGGCTCAAGACTTTCAACGTCAAGCCTAAGGTGGTGCGCGGCAACCAGGCGGAGTGCGGAGGTGCCATGGCGGGCAAGATAGCCAACGTCCTGTGGCTCGAAGGCTCCTTTGTGGAGACCTTGAAGGGGTGGCAATCGGGGTGGTTTTACATCACCGAGCCGCGCGACCCCGAATGGGTCGCAGCCCCCGAGTTCCGGTCCGGACCCCCTACGCGGCTCACGTCTTGGAAAGAGACGGGCCTGTCGTGGGGAAATAAAGGAGAGGTAACCGGACTACAAAAATGCATCCAAACCTTGGTGAACAAGCAGCTCAAGCTTGTCAACGTAGTCCAGGTTATGCTCATCCGCAGGATCCTCCCGTGTCAACAACGGGCTTTCAATCTATGGGAGTTCGACCTGGCGCAGCACCAAACCCTGAACAGGCTCTTCGACACGACGTATGAAGACGCCTGGAAGGTGCTATTCAAAGGCACCGAGGCTCCCGCATCCGCTTCCGAGGACCGCGCATTCAGCAGGCAGCGTCACGCTAATGCGATAAGCTATTTTTACCTTTTACAGGATGTTTAGTTTTCCATAGTTTGACTCTATGTGGGATCTAATCTCCCTTTCCTTTGACAGGATTGGCAGGCGAAGTCCGGACATATGGACTGTCCGGCCCCTTTGCCCGAAGACCCAGCCGACGCTTACTTAGCGAAGCTGCTGGCTCTGGCACCTTATGTGGTGCCGGAGAAGAAGGCCAAGAAGAGGGCCATAGGGACTCGAAAGAGTTCCCGGCGCCTGGAGGTGTCGGATTCATCATCCGACGAATCCGGGACGCGCTCCTCCCGTGAAAACGAGGAGGAGGAAGAAGAAACCTCTCCACCTCCAGTGGGGGGAGGACAGAAAAGGAAGGCCGCCCCGACCGGGGAGGCCGAAGGGTCCAAGAAGGGGAAGACCCTTCCTCCGGACTACCCCACCGACGCCGATGACGACGAAGAGGAGTGGCCGTGCAGGGCCAAGCGTCCGGCGGAATCGTAAGCATCCGGACACCCGAGTAATTCATAGCCTTCCTTTATAGCACAACCTTTCCTTATGTCGAATATGATTATGCAGTCCACCCAAGGACGGGCTCGACGAGTCGTCGAGCGGCTCCCTGGATTCGTCGGACGTGAATTCACTTCCGCTCGCTACCTCCCCCCGCCCTACAGGTGATGCCGAGGTGGCATCCCAATAGGCTCCAAGCCAGGAGGAGGTGCTCCCGGAGGCGCCACAAGGTGACCTCCCGGACTCCAGGAGTAAAGGGGATAAAACCCCCCAGGGCTCCAAGTCCGGCTTTGAGCCGGACACCGCGCCGGAATCGTCAACGGTTCCGGACCACGATAGGCGAACTCCTTCCAAAAGGAGCAAGCCTACTGAGCCGGTGGCCCCCGTCCAACCGGAGGCGCCGGACAATCTGCTGGAGGTGCTTAACGACGCCTCCATCGACGAGGAGCACCGCACCATTATGAGTGCGGTGATCCAGAAGGTTCAGTCCGCCAAGAGCGGACTGACTGAAGCTTGTGCCAGCCTTCTAACAGGCTTCGAGGTAAGTGCAGGATATATAAAAATATTACCACATAGACAGTAGCCCCTGATGCTCTGTTTGGCGTTCGGAAAGAAAAGCCGAATAGAGGATCTAATAAAATTCGCAGGAGTCTAACAAAAAAGGGCCAATATGCGTATGCAGGCTTCGCTGCTGGCGATCGCCGCACTGACTGCAGAGATGGGCACACTGAAGCAGGGCCTCGAGCGGTCCGAGCAAGAGCTCGGCCTTGCCAAGCGGCAGCTCGAGGAGAAAGAAGGTAAGAGATACCTTATAGAAAAAACAAAAAGAAAATATAAAAGTGCAATTGCAAAAATATGACAGGATTAACATGGTTATTGTAGGGGCCACAACTAAGGTGGCGACCCTCAAGCAAGCGCTGGCCGAGGCCGAGAAGAGAGCGGCCGCGGAGCGCACCAAGCGGGAGAATTATGAGGCGCAAGTTGGTGAGGTGCGGCAAGAGCTCCGGGTTCTCATGAAAAAACATGAGAGTTTGGAGCTTGACTCAAAGACGCGAGCGTCCGAGCTTGCGGCGGCTATTGAAAATGCCAAATCTGCCAAGGCCGAATCCCTGAAGGCCCTCCAAGAGTTGGATGCGGTGAAAAAGATAGCGACGGGTAAGGCATTCTTTATGCAAAGCAAACATGTGAAAGTGAGCTCCTTGTTACTTACCCAAATCGGGAGCTCTCCAAGAGCATTCGCAGATCTTCCCCATAGCGTGTCCGATGCCGCCTCATTCTACCGAGCCGAGGAGGGCAGCTCGACAGAGAAGGTGTTCTGGTCTCAGTATGCTGAAGCCGGACACCCAGTGCCCCTGAGCGACCAGCTGAAGCAGCTGGTCGAGCTCCACAAGGCGGCGGAACAGGCCATGAAGGGCCTCATAGTTCGGCTGTGGCCTGGAGAGGCTCTGCCTGGGAGCTACTTCGGGCTGGTGCGGCGGCTGGTGGAGGCCTGTCCAAGGCTCGAAGTCATCAAGCGCTCCGTCTACATCGAAGGTGCCCGTAGGGCCCTTGCCCGCGCTAAGGTGCACTCGGGCAAGCTGGATGCTGAGAAGCTTGTGAAGGACGGGCCACCGCCGGGGAAGGAGCATCGCAAGCCCGAGAATTATTATAAGGATGTTTTGAAGGGTGCCCGCCTAATGGCGGATGAGTGTTCCAGGGATGTAATTTTGGAGTAAACTCGCTCGTTTTATCCTGTGCGCTGAAAACTTGTTCATGTGCGCTTAAGCAATGCGTTTTGAATTTAAAATATTACCTTCTGTGCAGTCGTTTATCAAATTTGAGAGATGGCGAGTCGTCGGCTTCTGCCCTCATGCCACTAGTGCTGGGGTGTTCGGGATAAACCTGAGCGCTCTTTTTTCCCATGTTTGGGTCCTTCGAGGGAGGCTCTCAGCACAACGAACAAGGCAATCGGACTATAGTGCTTGAACACTCTCACTTAGCCATAGAATTCTATAATTTTAAATTTCAGCGTAGCCCCTAGTGTTCGGAAGACCGAATTCGGGGCGCTATCCACGCCTTTGGCCGGACAATGCCGACTCCTCGCTCTAAGCGGCATAAGTCTTTAGGGACTCGAAAAACCTCTCGAACAGCGACCAGTCTCTCGCTTCATCATGACAGTCAGTTTTAGCTTTCTCTACTGAGGTGCTCCGCCCAGCTCAACTGGGGCACAATCGCAGTAGTTCTCCTAGTGCTACCTTAGCCGATACAACGAAACGTAAGGCACCAAAACATAGGAGCCGGGCAAACCCAACTATTGACCCAAGACATGATTCGGAGCCGATGCATATAATGCTATAAGTTCGGGGTGCCGCACTTGTTAAAGTGTTCGGACTTCTCACACCATATTAGGGGGGTACTGAAGCCCCTGGCGTATTGACCGTACCAAAGTGTATGGGTGGAACATGTCGTTAATGAACATATATTTGTAAAAAACAGTAATGCGAAAGTAGACAAAAGCTATGCATTGTTTATAGAAAGGCTGTGATCGAAGCAGAACAATACAAATAGTGCGATAAGCAACAGCGGGACTATTTAACATGTCCTTTCCAGGGGCAGGCTGCGGAATAGTATGCAAAACAGGTATACTGCTCATGATAGAGACCACCTGGGAGTTCTATAATGCGGCATAGCTTTTCTGCTTCCCTGGTTCTTGCATCGTTTGAGCGGCAGTTGGATTGCCGAACATGTCTTCTGAAGTATGGAGTCCTGAAAGTAAGAGAAAATAAAGATATCGACAGCCCCTAGTGCGGTTTAAGCCATGTTTCGGGCGTGCCGTGATGGTGCCCCTCCCCCTGTGCCCATGGTATTTCGAGAGCGTAGTTATGTACGCGAGGCACTGGTTTCGCTAGTTCGCGAGGGCTGGGGTTGGGGCCGCGTTGCTACGCCTGCTCGGAACGTGCCAGACGGTATTGTTGTAGGTTACTTCGGGCGCGCTTGACGATGTCCGGACGATTAACGGCCGGACTGGAGAGCTGCCTTGGGAGGCTGCTTTGTACTTCTGCTGCGAGGGCCGCCGTGTGCTCCTCCGTTCGGAGGGAGCGTTCGGTGTTTCCATTGACCGTGATTACTCCTCGAGGGCCTGGAATCTTGAGCTTAAGGTATGCATAGTGCGGCACCGCATTGAACTTTGCAAATGCGGTTCGCCCGAGCAGTGCGTGATAGCCACTTCGGAACGGGACTATGTCGAAGATTAACTCCTCGCTTCGGAAATTATCCGGAGATCCGAAGACCACTTCAAGTGTGACTGAGCCTGTACAGTTAGCCTCTACACCTGGTATGACGCCTTTAAAGGTCGTTTTGGTGGGCTTAATCCTCGAGGGATCTATGCCCATTTTCCGCACTGTATCCTGGTAAAGCAGGTTCAGGCTGCTGTCGCCGTCCATAAGGACTCTTGTGAGATGAAATCCGTCAATAATTGGGTCTAGAACCAATGCGGCGAGTCCGCCATGACGGATGCTAGTGGGGTGGTCCCTTCGATCGAAGGTGATCGGGCAGGAGGACCATGGGTTGAACTTTGGGGCGACTGGCTCCATCGCATATACGTCCCTTAACACGCACTTCCGCTCCCTCTTGGGGATGTGGGTTGCGTATATCATGTTCACCGTCCGTGCTTGTGGGGGAAAACCCTTCTGTCGACTGTTGTTCAGCGGCCGGGGCTCCTCCTCGTCATCGCTACGTAGCCCCTTGTCTCTATTTTCGGCATTTAGCTTGCCTGCCTGCTTGAACACCCAACAATCTCTATTGGTGTGATTGGCTGGCTTTTTGGGGGTGCCATGTATCTGGCACAAGCGGTCGAGTATTCGGTCCAAACTGGACAAGCCCTGAGTATTTCTTTTGAATGGCTTTTTCCGCTGACTGGATTTATAGCCTCTGAATCCGGCATTGACTGCCGTATCCTCGTTGCTGTCGCTGTCAACGTGGCGCTTTTGCTTGTTCCGACGCGACCTGCCACCGTTGTCCTTGGTGTCCTAATTACCAAGGTTCTTGGTCAAGTTATTGCTACGAGCTAGCCAGCTGTCTTCTCCCGCGCGGGTCATGAGTGTCGTGAGGGCTGCCATAGATTTCGGCTTTTCCTGTCCAAGGTGCCGGCCAAGCCACTCGTCGCGGATATTATGCTTGAAGGCTGCTAGGACCTCTGCGTCCGGACAGTCGACTATTTGGTTTTTCTTTGTTAGGAACCGTGTCCAGAATTGCATGGCCGATTCTTCTGGTTGCGGTGGTCACACATAGGTGCCCTGCAAATTGTTGAGGAATGCGGCTTCCAGGTCCTCCCAACACCTGATTGATTCTGCTGTCAAGCTGTTAAGCCAATGCCGAGCTGGTCCCTTGAGTTTGAGTGGGAGGTATTTGATGGCGTGTAGATCGTCGCCGTGGGCCATGTGGATATGAAGGGGATAATCCTCGATCCATACCGCGGGATCTGTTGTGCCATCGTATGATTCGATGTTCACGGGTTCGAAACCCTCAGCGATTTGATGATCCATTACTTCATCTGTGAAGCATAGGGGGTGTGCGACGCCTCTGTACTGGGCTATATCACGACGCAGCTCAAACGAGCTTTGTCTATTGTGTTCGGCCCGGCCGGGTTTATTATATTCGGAGTGACGATCACCGTCACGTGCCGTGGGGCGCCCGCGCGATCCGTAGATCGATCTTGTTTGTCTCGCCTTGTCCTCCAATATGTCTCGCAGGTCTGGCGCATTCTCCCGTGCCTTAGAATGTTTTGAGCGGCGCCGGGGTGCGGCTTGAGTGGAGGGCCGAGAGGCCTCTCTGTCACGGCCACGAGGTGGCCGATCGGCCGTGTCATGCACTGATGATGTAGGTTTAGGTGCTTCCTCCTCTAATCGAGGTAGCAACCTGCGCTTTGGGTAGTTCTTGGAGGGGCGTTCGAGTTCATATTCTTCAGCCGCAAGGACTTCAGTCCATCTGTCTGCTAGCAAATCTTGATCAGCTCTAAGCTGTTGCTGTTTTCTCTTGAGGCTGCTTGCCGTGGCCATAAGCCTGCATTTAAAATGCTCTTGTTTGACGGGATCCTCTGGCACGACGAATTCGTCGTTGTCGAGGCTTGCCTCGTCTTCGGAGGGAGGCATATAATTATCATCCTCGACCTCTCTGTCTGCCGCTCTCTCGTGAGGGCTGGCTTCTCCATCCTCCTGCGCTGAATCTTGCTGGAGGGGGTGTTCTTTGGCGCTATCCGGAGTATTATTATCCCCTGTGCCGTAATGACCGTTTTTGCTTTGGCGGGATTTAGAGCGGCGCCGCTGACGCCGGCGCTTAGGCTGTTTCTTGGAGGGGTCATCCCCCGTTGTTCCATCGCCATCTCCTTCTTTGGGGTATCCACCATGTATATGTCATATGACGAGGTGGCTTTCCAGTGCCCTATAGGTGCTGGTTCTTGGTCGTCTCCTACATCGGCGTCCATACCGTCGATGTCTTCGGAGTCAAAGTTGAGCATGTCGGTTAAATCATCGACAGTGGATACAAAGTGGGTGGTGGGTGGGCTTTGAATTTCTTCGTTGTCAGATTTCGGGTTCCGGCAGACCCTTGAGGTTCGAACACTGGGGTGCGCGCGGATATTTCGCATTCTACTTACCTGTACCCCACCGCCTCGCTAAGATCTAAGCTATGGAAAGAACAGCACAAGAGACACAGGGTTTATACTGGTTCGGGCCACCGTTGCGGTGTAATACCCTACTCCAGTTTGTGGTGTGGTGGATTGCCTCTTGGGCTGATGATGATGAGCAATACAAGGAAGCACAGCCTCGCGAGGGTCTGTTCTTGGCTGGGGCGATGAACTTCTAGGAGGAGTTTAGTCACCCTTCTCTCTCTCTCTCTCTCTCTCTGTGTGTGTGTGTGTGTGTGATGCTACTCGATCCGATCCCAGCTTGTTTCTGGGCTGGCCGATTCTCTCTCTTCTATCTCTTTCCTCTCCTTGCCTCTATCCTCTCATTGATTGCCTCTACCCTGGGGGTGGCTAGTCCTATTTATAGGCAAAGGCCCTGGGCCTCTTCCCAAATATTGAGCAGGAAGGGCGCCAACAATTGGCCATTTTGAAGGGGAACATCTGGTACACTTATCCTGACTAAAGTTGGTCTTCGCCTGCCAAAGGCACTGGTGGTGACGCTGGCTTGGGCTCCACAATGACTTCCTCCCTGCCGTTGGGCTGGTCTTGGTCTTGTTGCACCGAAACGGGTGCCTTTGCTTGATGCTCTCGCCCACGCTTGCTCCCTTTGCACCAAAGAGGAAAGGAGGACACTGCGCGGGCTGGCGCCCGCCTGGCGCCCTTGGTCGTCATGGCTTGCGTCACGGGCACCTCATGAGGTACCCCGCCTTGATCTCTCCGCCTCCTCGCGAGCCAGCCTGATGAGGCCGTGCCTGAGGAAGCTCCTTGTCGTCCGCCCCGCGAGGCTTGGCCCCTCGCGAGGGTCTTGGGTCTGTGTTGATGAAGATGGGCCGTGCTGGGCCCCCCTCTGAGCCACGCCTGTAACACCCCGGATGTAACTTGCCATATTTGTAACTCCAACTCTTGCCATTTTCGGCTATGTGATATGATATTCCCTCCGTGGTTGGGTTTCCCGTCGTTCTGCATTTTGTTCATGTCATGTATTTCATATCATGTCATCATGTGCATCGCATTTGCATACGTGTTCGTCTCATGAATCCGAGCATTTTCCCCGTTGTCCGTCTTGCAATCCGGCGCTCCTATGTCCCCCGACGTCCCCTTTTACCTTTTTCCATGAGCGGGTATTAAACCTTCTCGGAATGGACCGAGGTTTGTCAAGCGGCCTTGGTATAGCACCGGTAGACCGCCTGTCAAGTTTCGGGTCATTCGGAGGTCGTTTGATACTCCAACGGTTAACCGGGTAACCGTGAAGGCCTCGTGTGTGTTGCAGCCAAAAACCCCTCCAAAACAGCCCAATAACCCATCTAAGACACTCCCACGTCCATCGCCGTTCGATCACGATCGCGTGGCCGAAAACCGCACTCCATTTGGAGCTTCCTAGCCCCCTCTACCTATAAATATGTGCTCCCCGTCCAAATCTCACAGTCCAAACCCTAGCCAAACTCCACCGCGCCGCCGGACGTGTCCAACTCCGGCCGGACACGTCCAGCTTCCACCTCACCCCGGCGAATCGCGCGCCGCCACGTCACCCCGCCGCCCCTCTCCTCCAACCGTGCCTCGCCACGTGTCCCCGCCACCTCTCTCTCTCTCCACTGCGCGCCGCCGCGGGCCCGCCGAGCCCGAGGCCGGCCCGCTCGGCCCGTCCCGCCACCGCCGCGAACCCGCGGGCGCGCCTCCCAGCCCGCAGCCGCGCCGCCCGAGCCGAGGCGCTCCGCGCCGCCGCACGGCGCCGCCCGCCGCCGCCCGCCTCCCGTCGGCGACGACCCCGCCGCCCGTCGCGCCTCGTCCTCCGCGCCGCGCCCGTGCGCCTCGACCCCGCCGCCGCCGTCCCGCCGGCCAGATCTCGCGCCCCCTCGCCGGTTTTCTCCTTCCCCGACGCCAACTCCGGCGAGCACTCCGGCGACCTCGGGTCTCAGATCCAAAGAGATCCCTAGGTTGACTTCTTCCCCCTCAATTTCTTCTAAGTCCCGAAATATTTGCATAATTGTCGCATGTTCATCGCCTCATAACTCTGCACCCGTGGCTCCGGTTTTGGCGTATAGCATATCAAATTGTTCATCTCGATGTGTACATATTCTCATTCCATTGAATTATCTTCATTTGAGTTCATCTTGATGCCCGAAATTCTGTTGGAAGAGGTCTATGTGATGTTAGTTTCAGATCTGTTTCAGAACATGCACTTTTGTCATTTTTTCCATGATTGATGTGTGCACCCTATGAAGTTGAGTCCTACATGTGTTTTGAAATATGCCATGCTATCTTTCCATAGGTGTATGCCATGTATTTTTGTGATCTCTTTGGTGACTAGCACAAGCATGCAAAATAGGGTACTTAATGTTACTGATTTCAGAGACTTAGTAATTTCACAAAGTCCTTACCTGCTGTTATTTTTATGCCATGTGTTCATGTTGTTTCAGAGAGATCTATGCCTCTTTTGAGCATGATCAGTAAGGGTGTTTTGAACATACGGATTTGATATATCCATCCATGCCTTTTTTTGTAATTATGGAGTGCCATAGCTTGAGTCAATCAAGCTCTACTTTTGTTATAAAATGTTGCTGGCAGATTGTTTGCATGTTATTCGATTTTGCCAAGCTTGGTGTAGTTGATCCTTGCACGCTATGATGTTATTCTTGCCATGTATAGCTTCTATGCCATGTCTTCTTGATGTATGTATGCTTAGTTTATCATGTAATGCTCTGTAGTGAGTGCATCGAGCTCACGAACATGCCTACTTGTTATCTGTTTTTGACATGTCCAGTTTTCTGCTAAGTCTGAGATCTGTAACGAAACTTGCTTATTTGACATGGGTGTTATTATATTTTCTGGTCCTTTTTGGCTTTTGGTCAGTAAGGGACATTTGTTAAGTGCTTCGATTAGATTCATGCCATTCCTTAGTTTGCTATGTCCTTAAACTGTAGCATGTTGTTTCATTGCGCTAAACATGTCATCCTGATGTTAACTTCTGACATGTTATTTTCACCAAGTCTGTGAACCCGTTATCTTTTGCACTTTTGCCATGCTTGTTTCAACCTGTTATGATGTGTTTTAGCCGTATCTCAGTGTTCATCTTTTGTCAAGCATCTTGAGTAGATCACTGCCATATGCTTTGTTGATATGTTTGGGTGCAGTAGCATAATTTCTTGTTGCTTGCTAAGTCGCATCATGCTGTTAATAGCAGAATATTGTCATTCTTGTTTTGCTTGTCATTTGCAAATCGTGCATCCGATTCCGGTGATCTTTAGATAGATTTCAACCGAAATCACCTCACCTTTCCAGTGGCATACTTGGTTTGCCAAGATTATGCCTGGTTCATCCTTGTCCTTCCGGAGCACACATAAGCATTGCATATCACATCTAGCATCTTATGCCATGTTTTGCATCATATTGTTTGTGCATTGCATCGTGGTTGATATTTGTTTCTTTGCTTGTTCTCTTGTTTTGGGTAGAGCCGGGAGACGAGTACGTGAACGAGGAACCTGTTGAGAACGCTTACGAGGACCAAGCTTTCGACAACTCTGAGAACCTTGCAGGCAAGATGACCATACCCTCGAAATCACTTCTATCTTTGCTTGCTAGATGCTCGCTCTTTTGCTATGCCTATGCTGCGATACCTACCACTTTCTATATCATGCCTCCCATATTGCCATGTCAGCCTCTAACCATCCATGTCCTAGCAAACCATTGATTGGCTATGTTACCGCTTTGCTCAGCCCCTCTTATAGCGTCGCTAGTTGCAGGTGAAGATGAAGTTTGTTCTTGTTGGAACATGGACTTGTTGTTCCTTGTTGGAACATGTTTACTTGTTGGGATATCACAATACCTCTTATTTAATTAATGCATCTATATACTTCGTAAAGGGTGGAAGGCTCGGCCTTATGCCTGGTGTTTTGTTCCACTCTTGCCACCCTAGCTTCCGTCATACCGGTGTTATGTTCCTTGATTTTGCGTTCCTTACACGGTTGGGTGATTTATGGGACCCCCTTGACAGTTCGCTTTGAAAAAGACTCCTCCAGCAAGGGCCAACATTGGTTTTACCATTTGCCACCTAAGCCTTTTTCCCTTGGGTTCTGCAGACTCAAGGGTCATCTTTATTTTAACCCCCCCGGGCCAGTTCTCCTTCGATTGCTGGTCCAAACTAGAGCCCTTTGCAGTGCCACCTTGGGGCAACTTGAGGTCTGGTTTTAGTTGTACGGAGTGTTCATCTGGATGTGCCCTGAGACCGAGATATGTGCAGCTCCTATCAGGATTTGCCGGCACAACCGGGCGGCTTTGCTGGATTTGTTTTATTACTGTCAAAATGTCTTGTAGTTCGGGATTCCGAGACTGATCGGGTCTTCCCGGTAGAAGGAATATCCTTCGTTGACCGTGAGAGCTTATAATGGCCTATGTTGGGACACCCCTACAGGGTATTATCTTTCCAAAGCCGTGCCCGCGGTTATGAGGCAGATGGGAATTTGTTGATGTCCGGTTGTAGAAAACCCGAAGTTGACCTTAATTAAAACACATCAACCGCGTGTGTAACCGTGATGGTCTCTTCTCGGCGGGGTCCGGGAAGTGAACACGGTGTTGGAGTTATGTTCGACGTAGGTTGTTCTAGGATCACTTCTTGATCAATTCTAGCTTCACGACCGTGCTTTGCTTCTCTTCTCGCTCTCTTTTGCGTTGTAGCCACCATAAATGCTAGTCGCTTGCTGCAGCTCCACCTCACAATCCTTTCCTACCTATAAGCTTAAATAGTCTTGATCTCGCGGGTGTGAGATTGCTGAGTCCCCGTGACTCACAGATTCTACCACAACAGTTGCAGGTACCAACGATGCCAGTGCAGATGACGCGACCGAGCTCACGTGGGAGTTCGACGAGGAACGTGGCCGTTACTATGTGTCTTTTCCTGATGATCAGTAGTGGAGCCCAGTTGGGGTGATTCAGGGATCTGTGTAGCATTTGGGGTAGTCTTCTTTCATTTTGGTTCCGTAGTCGGACCTTGAGTGTAATTTGAATGATGGATGTTTATTTATGTATTGTGTGAAGTGGCGACTGTAAGCCAACTATGTATCTCTTTTCCTTTTGTATTACATGGGTTGTGTGAAGATTACCTCACTTGCGACATTGCTTTCAATGCGGTTATGCCTCTAAGTCGTGCCTCGACACGTGGGAGATATAGCCGCATCGAGGGCGTTACAAGTTGGTAATCAGAGCCTTCCCCGACCTTAGGAGCCCCCGCTGATTGATCGTTTTTAGTGGCCGAGTTGTGTCTAGAAAAATGTTTTGAGTCATTTAGGAATTATATATCGGAGAGTTTAGGAATTCTTTTTACTTCCCAGTCTCCTCATCGCTCTGATAAGGCATCCTGACGTAGAGTTTTAACTCTTCTCTTCTCAAATTTCACTAATTTTTTTTTAGGATCACGCGGGTATCTTAGAATCATTCCGATGGTTTTATGATGACAACATTGTCTTGGTTGCCTCCCGTCAGCAGGGGTTTTAGTGGAGGTGTCCCGGGGAGTTGAGCTCCGAGGTGTTGTCGTCATAATTTTCTCGTTGCAGTTCTGGAATACCTGAGTGTAGTACGCCGACATCGAAAATCTCTTTTGTACAGTTGTTGGTGAGATAACCCTGATAGCCCAGTACTGAGGCGAGTGCATGAGTATTGCCATGACTCGTATAACGGATGCTTTTCGAAGGTTGAGCTAGATGATTTCCGAGAATTTCTTGGTTATGTGTTGAAGGATGGATACAGCTGGATCTAGGTATTGTTAGTTTGGGTGATATATTTTGTGTCCCCTGTATCCCCAACACCTGATTGCATAACCAGAAAGTTTCGGGAGTTTATAAGTGGGAATTCATGTAGCTCTAGTATTTCTTCCCGCAGATAATTGGTTCGTGATTGGGTAATCCTTACCAAGTAATTGTTCACATCCGTACCTTGTTGATTTTATTCCATACCTTTTATCTAAGTGGCTTCTCAACTTGTGGAAGTGTGATGCTTTACTTTGGAATTCATTCGTTCATTCTTGTTCGGATGTTTATTGTGAAGACTATATGTTGCAATTTCGATCCTTTGATTCAGCTTGAATATATATCTTTTTCAAGATGCTAATGGATGTCACCCTCTTCAGGATGGCTCCGCCAACGCGTCAGAATCCGAAACGCATTGAAGGAAGTCAGGCTAACCCTTCGCCACCACCTCCGCCTCCGGAGGCATGGCAAGCCTTGATGACTGCCACAAATGCCAACGCTCAGATTCTGATTCAGCTCTTGCAAGATCGCAACCAAGGGCAAGGTAATCAAGGGAATCAAGGCCAAGGCAACAATCAGCCGCACTTCGCTTCACTCAACCAGTTCCTTGCTAATCAGCCAAAGACCTTCAGCTACTGTGTCGAGGCCACAGACGCCGATGATTGGCTCGTGGATATAAGCAAGCATTTCGAGTGCAGCAATGTCAGACCTGAGGACTTTGTCAAGTTTGCCTCTTTTCAACTCAAGGATCAAGCTGCTGAGTGGTTCCAACAATACAAAGATTCCAGAGGAGGTCGTGTGATTACCTGGGATGATTTCCGCCGTGACTTCAAAGCTCACCACATTCCAGAAAGTGTTGTTGAGAGTAAGCGTGAGGAGTTCCGCAATCTCAAGCAAGGCAATATGTCCGTGTATAAATACAACACTCAGTTCCAGAAGCTCTCTCGTTTTGCGAAGCAGGACATCCCTGATGAGAAGAGTATGATCTACCAATTCAGGCGTGGTCTCAGAGAAGATCTGCAACTAGCTCTCGTGCTTTTCGAGCCGTTAAAGTATGATGAATTCTACAACATGGCGCTGAAACAAGAAGCTGCTCAGCTCAACTGTGAGGCATCTAAGAAGAGAGTCAGAGACACAGTTCAGTCTTCTTCTTCCTCACTTGTGGCAGCTAAGCAACATAAGTTCTAGTTGCCTCCTCCTCCTCCGTTCCGTCAGCCTTATCAGCAGAAGAACTCAGGTGGTCGTGGATCTTCCCACCCACCCAACCCTGGCTATCAGAACAAGTCTCAGAATCAAGTTCCAAGGCCAAGTGCTCCTTATCATCGTCCGCTCTCAGAGGTGACTTGTAACAAATGTCAGCAAAAGGGTCACTATGCGAACAAGTGCTTCAACCAAAGGCGCCTTCCGCCTCCTCCTCCTGTGAAATCTTCCAGCAATGCAGTAGTCAAGCATAATTCCCAGTCTGCAAAGGTGAACATGTTGAATGCAGCTCAAGCGGAGGATTCTTCAGAAGTGATCATGGGTAATCTCTCAGTTAATGATATTCCTGCAAAAGTCTTATTTGATACTGGAGCATCGCATTCTTTCATTTCAAGACCTTTTGTGGCTATGCATGATTTGGGTACTCAAGTTTTGCCGAGACCTTTGTCTATTGTGTCCCCGGGCAAGCAAATGAAATCTAATGTTTGTGTCCCGGATGTTTCTGTCAAGATGGGCGACTATAGATTTCTGGCTAAACCAATTGTTCTTGGTGACTCTGATATTGATCTAATTCTCGGGATGGACTGGCTCTATAAGCACAAGGCTCAGCTTGATTGTGCTTCCAGGGAAATTCAATTGACTCACTCTTCTGACGATGTGATCATTTATGCCGCTCGTGATGATACCATTCGGCTGTTTTCTCTCAATGAGAAGGGAGAATTGGATCCTATCTCTCAAATTCCAGTCGTTTGTGAGTACCAAGATGTCTTTCCGGAAGAGCTTCTGGGTATGCCTCCTCACCGGCCAGTTGAATTCGTGATTGATCTTGAGCCTGGCATGGAACCCGTTTGCAAGCGTCCTTACAAGCTTGGGCCAAAAGAGTTGAAGGAATTGAAGAAACAACTCGATGAACAAGAGCGTCTGGGTCTGATCAGACCGAGTTCTTCTCCTTGGGGTTGTGGTGTTCTTTTTGTCCAGAAGAAGAATGGCACGGACCAACTTTGCGTCGATTACCGTCCATTGAACAAGAAGACTGTCAAGAACAAGTACCCACTTCCCAACATCAATGAGCTATTCGAGCAAATCAAAGGTGCTAAGGTGTTCTCCAAGCTTGACCTTCGTATGGGTTATCATCAAATTCGCATTCGTGAAGAAGATATTCCCAAGACAACATTCAGAACAAGCTTTGGTTCTTATGAATATACTGTCATGTCTTTCGGCCTTGTCAATGCTCCTCCAACATTCACTCGTTAGATGAACTTCATCTTCAACCCCTACACCAATGAATTTGTCTTGGTCTATCTCGATGATATTTTGGTCTTCTCCAAGAATAAGAAGGATCATGCCAAACATTTGCGATTGGTGCTCGACAAGCTCAGAGAGTATCAATTATATGCGAAGTTCTCCAAATGTGAATTCTGGCTTGATGAAGTTCTTTACCTTGGGCATATCATCTCTGCCAAGGGCATTGCTGTTAATCCTGAGAAGGTGTCTGCAGTCGTGAATTGGGAACCTCCTCAGAATGTCAAGCAGCTTCACAGTTTTCTTGTACTTGCAAGTTATTGCCGAAGATTCGTTGAGAATTTCTCAAAGATTGCAAAGCCTCTTTCCAACCTCCTCCAGAAGCATGTGAAGTATGTCTGGTCTCCTGAGTGTGACGTTGCTTTCAACACTCTCAAAGAGAAACTTGTCACTGCTCCAGTGTTGACTCCTCCTGATGATTCCAAGCCTTATGAAGGTTTCTGTGATGCTTCTCTTCAAGGCCTCGGTGCCGTGCTAATGCAAGAGAAGAAGGTTGTGGCCTATACCTCTCGTCAGTTGAAGCCCAACGAAAAGAACTACCCCACTCACGATCTTGAGTTGGCGGCAGTTGTCCACGCACTAATAACATGGAGACATCTCCTGTTGGGAAGGAAAGTGGACATATTCACCGACCACAAGAGCCTCAAGTACATCTTCACTCAGCCCAACCTCAACGTCAGGCAGACTCGATGGGTCGAAATGATTCAAGAGTATAATCCGAGTATTGAATATACTCCAGGCAAGGCTAATGTGATTGCAGACGCTTTGAGCAGGAAGGCTTACTGCAACAGCTTAATCCTCAAGCCCTTTCAACCGGATCTTTGTGAAGCTTTCCAAAAGTTGAATCTCCAAGTTGTTCCTCAAGGTTTTCTTGCCAACCTCATCGTCTCTCCTACTTTGGAAGATCAAATTCATGAGGCACAACTGATGGATACCATGGTGAAGAAGGTGAAACGTGGTATTGACAAGGGCATTTCCAAATACAAGTGCGATCACGTTGATGACAGAGATACTCTTTTCTTCGAGGACCGGATCATGGTTCCAAAGGGTGATCTTCGTAAAGTCATTATGAACGAAGCGCACAACTCTTTTCTGTCAATTCATCCTGGAAGTACAAAGATGTACCATGACCTCAAGCAGTCGTATTGGTGGACTCGAATGAAGCGCGAAATTTCTCAATTCATGAATGAATGTGATGTCTGTCGAAGGGTGAAAGCAGAACACCAACGACCAGCTGGTCTTCTCCAACCTCTTGCTATTCCAGAATGGAAGTTTGATCATATCGAAATGGACTTCGTGACTGGTTTTCCAAAGTCCAAGCGTGGAAATGATGCTATCTTCGTCGTCATCGACAAGCTCACCAAAGTGGCTCATTTTCTTCCTATCAAAGAGTCTATCACAGCAGCACAGCTGGCAGAGCTCTACACATCCAGAATTGTCTACTTGCATGGCATTCCACAATTGATTTCTTCAGACCGTGGCAGCATCTTTACATCCACGTTTTGGGATTCTTTTCAGAAGGCCATGGGCACAAATATTCGCTTCAGCACAGCTTTCCACCCTCAAACTAGTGGACAAGTCGAGCGTGTCAACCAAATTCTTGAAGATATGCTCAGAGCTTGTGTTATCTCTTTCGGCATGAAGTGGGAGGATTGTCTTCCTTATGCTAAGTTCTCGTACAACAACAGTTTTCAAGCCAGCTCGGGCAAAGCCCCATTCGAGATTCTCTATGGCAGAAAGTGCCGTACTCCTCTCAATTGGTCTGAAATCGGTGAACGTCAACTTCTTGGCAACGATTTGATCTCAGAGGCTGAGGCAATGTGCAAGGTCATTCGTGAGAACCTCAAAGCCGCGCAATCGCGCCAGAAGAGCTATTACGATAGCAAACATCGTGATTTGGCATTCGAGATCGGAGACCATGTCTACCTCTGCGTCTCTCCAATGAAAGGAACTCGTCGCTTCGGTATCAAGGGGAGACTTGCCCCTAGATACGTGGGTCCTTTCAAGATCACCAGCAAACGAGGCGATCTCGCCTATCAACTTGAGCTTCCCCCCAACTTTGCAAATGTGCACGATGTCTTCCACGTGTCACAGCTTCGCAAGTGCTTCAAGACACCTGAGCGCACCATCAACTTCGAAGAGATTGATCTTCAAGAAGATTTGTCCTATCATGAGCATCCCGTTGCTATTCTTGAAGAAACTGAGCGCAAGACTCGCAACAAGTCAATCAAATTCCTGAAAGTGAAATGGTCACACCATTCAGACCAAGAAGCCACCTGGGAGCGCGAGGACCACCTACGTTCCGAATATCCGGAGTTCTTCCAGTCCTAGATCTCGGGACGAGATCCTCTCGTAGTGGTGGAGTGTTGTAACACCCCGGATGTAACTTGCCATATTTGTAACTCCAACTCTTGCCATTTTCGGCTATGTGATATGATATTCCCTCCGTGGTTGGGTTTCCCGTCGTTTTGCATTTTGTTCATGTCATGTATTTCATATCATGTCATGTCATCATGTGCATCGCATTTGCATACGTGTTCGCCTCATGAATCCGAGCATTTTCCCCGTTGTCCGTTTTGCAATCCGGCGCTCCTATGTCTCCCGGCGTCCCCTTTTACCTTTTTCCGTGAGCGGGTATTAAACCTTCTCAGAATGGACCGAGGTTTGTCAAGCGGCCTTGGTATAGCACCGGTAGACCGCCTGTCAAGTTTCAGGTCATTCAGAGGTCGTTTGATACTCCAACGGTTAACCGGGTAACCGTGAAGGCCTCGTGTGTGTTGCAGCCCAAAACCCCTCCAAAACAGCCCAATAACCCATCTAAGACACTCCCACGTCCATCGCCGATCGATCACGATTGCGTGGCCAAAAACCGCACTCCATTTGGAGCTTCCTAGCCCCCTCTACCTATAAATATGTGCTCCCCGTCCAAATCTCGCAGTCCAAATGCTAGCCAAACTCCACCGCGCCGCCGGACGTGTCCAACTCCGGCCGGACACGTCCAGCTTCCACCTCACCCCGGCGAATCGCGCGCCACCACGTCACCCCGCCGCCCCTCTCCTCCAACCGCGCCTCGCCACGTGTCCCCGCCGCCACTCTCTCTCCACTGCGCGCCGCCGCGGGCCCGCCGAGCCCGAGGCCGGCACGCTCGGCCCGTCCCGCCGCCGCCGCGAACCCGCGGGCGCGCCTCCCGGCCCGCAGCCGCGCCGCCCGAGCCGAGGCGCTCCGCGCCGCCGCACGGCGCCGCCCGCCTCCCGCCGGCGACGACCCCGCCGCCCGTTGCGCCTCGTCCTCCGCGCCGCGCCCGTGCGCCTCGACCCCGCCGCCGCCGTCCCGCCGGCCAGATGCCGCGCCCCCTCGCTGGTTTTCTCCTTCCCCGACGCCAACTCCGGCGACCTCGGATCTCAGATCCAAAGAGATCCCTAGGTTGACTTCTTCCCCCTCAATTTCTTCCAAGTCCCGAAATATTTGCATAATTGTCGCATGTTCATCGCCTCATAACTCTGCACCCGTGGCTCCGGTTTTGGCGTATAGCATATCAAATTGTTCGTCTCGATGAGTACATCATCTCATTCCACTGCGTCATCTTCATTTGAGTTCATCTTGATGCCCGAAATGCTGTTGGAAGAGGGCTATGTGATGTTAGTTTCAGATCTGTTTCAGAACATGCACTTTTGTCATTTTTGCCATGATTGATGTGTGCACCCTATGAAGTTGAGTCCTACATGTGTTTTGAAATATGCCATGCTATCTTTCCAGAGATGTATGCCATGTATTTTTTTGATCTTTGTGGTTACTATCACAAGCATGCAAACTAGTGTACTTAATGTTACTGATTTCAGAGACTTAGTAATTTCACTAAGTCCTTACCTGCTGTTATTTTTATGCCATGTATTCATGTTATTTCAGAGAGATCTATGCTTCTTTTGAGCATGATCACTAAGGGTGTTTTGAACATATGGATTTGATCTATCCATCCATGCCTTTTTTTGTAATTATGGAGTGCCATAGCTTGAGTCAATCGAGCTCTACTTTTGCTATAAAATGTTGCTGGCAGATTGTTTACATGTTATTCGATTTTGCCAAGCTTTGTGTAGTTGATTCTTGCATGCTATGATGTTATTCTTGCCATTTCTAGCTTCTATGCCATGTCTTCTTGATGGATGTATGCTTAGTTTATCATGTAATGCTTTGTAGTGAGTGCATCGAGCTCATGAACATGCCTACTTGTTATCTGTTTTTGACATGTCCAGTTTTCTGCTAAGTCTGAGATCTGTAACGAAACTTGCTTATTTGAGATGGGTGTTATTATATTTTCTGTTACTTTTTGGCTTTTGGTCAGTAAGGGACTTTTGTTCAGTGCTTCGAGTAAATTCATGCCATGCCTTCTATTGCTATGTCCTTAAACTGTAGCATGTTGTTTCATTGCGCTAAACATGTCATCCTGAAGTTAATTTCTGACATGTTATTTTCATCTAGTCTGTGAACCCGTTATCTTTTGCACTATTGCCATGCTTGTTTGAACCTGTTATGATGTGTTTTAGCCGTATCTCAGTGTTCATCTTTTGTCAAGCATCTTGAGTAGATCACTGTCATATGCTTTGTTGATATGTTTGGGTGAAGTAGCTTAATTTCTTGTTGCTTGCTAAGTCGCATCATGCTGTTAATAGCAGAATATTGTCATTCTTGTTTTGCTTGTCATTTGCAAACCGTACATCCGATTCCGGTGATCTTTATATTGATTTCAACCGAAATCACCTCACCTTTCCAGTGACATACTTGGTTTGCCAAGATTATGCCTGGTTCATCCTTGTCCTTCCGGAGCACACATAAGCATTGCATATCACATCTCGCATCTCATGCCATGTTTTGCATCATATTGTTTGTGCATTGCGTCGTGGTTGATATTTGTTCCTTTGCTTGTTCTCTTGTTTTGGGTAGAGCCGGGAGACGAGTACGTGAACGAGGAACCTGTTGAGAACGCTTACGAGGACCAAACTTTTGACAACTCTGAGAACCTTGCAGGCAAGATGACCATACCCTCGAAATCACTTCTATCTTTGCTTGCTAGATGCTCGCTCTTTTGCTATGCCTATGCTGCGATACCTACCACTTGCTATATCATGCCTCCCATATTGCCATGTCAGCCTCTAACCATCCATGTCCTAGCAAACCGTTGATTGGCTATGTTACCGCTTTGCTCAGCCCCTCTTATAGCGTTGCTAGTTGCAGGTGAAGATGAAGTTTGTTCCTTGTTGGAACATGGACTTGTTGTTCCTTGTTGGAACATGTTTACTTGTTGGGATATCACAATACCTCTTATTTAATTAATGCATCTATATACTTGGTAAAGGGTGGAAGGCTCGGCCTTATGCCTGGTGTTTTGTTCCACTCTTGCCACCCTAGCTTCCTTCATACCGGTGTTATGTTCCTTGATTTTGCGTTCCTTACACGGTTGGGTGATTTATGGGACCCCCTTGACAGTTCGCTTTGAATAAGACTCCTCCAGCAAGGCCCAACATTAGTTTTACCATTTGCCACCTAAGCCTTTTTCCCTTGGGTTCTGCAGACTCAAGGGTCATCTTTATTTTAACCCCCCGGGCCAGTTCTCCTTCGATTGCTGGTCCAAACTAGAGCCCTTTGCAGCGCCACCTCGGGGCAACTTGAGGTCTGGTTTTAGTTGTACGGAGTGTTCATCTGGATGTGCCCTGAGACCGAGATATGTGCAGCTCCTATCAGGATTTGTCGGCACAACCGGGCGGCTTTGCTGGATTTGTTTTATTACTGTCGAAATGTCTTGTAGTCCGGGATTCCGAGACTGATCGGGTCTTCCCGGTAGAAGGAATATCCTTCGTTGTCCGTGAGAGCTTATAATGGGCTAAGTTGGGACACCCCTGCAGGGTATTATCTTTCGAAAGCCGTGCCCGCGGTTATGAGGCAGATGGGAATTTGTTGATGTCCGGTTGTAGAAAACCCAAAGTTGACCTTAATTAAAACACATCAACCGCGTGTGTAACCGTGATGGTCTCTTCTCGGCGGGGTCCGGGAAGTGAACACGGTGTTGGAGTTATGTTCGACGTAGGTTGTTCTAGGATCACTTCTTGATCACTTCTAGCTTCACGACCGTGCTTTCCTTCTCTTCTCACTCTCTTTTGCGTTGTAGCCACCATAAATGCTAGTCGCTTGCTGCAGCTCCACCTCACAATCCTTTCCTACCTATAAGCTTAAATAGTCTTGATCTCGCGGGTGTGAGATTGCTGAGTCCTCGTGACTCACAGATTCTACCACAATAGTTGCAGATGCCAACGATGCCAGTGCAGATGACGCGACTGAGCTCACGTGGGAGTTCGACGAGGAACGTGGCCGTTACTATGTGTCTTTTCCTGATGATCAGTATTGGAGCCCAGTTGGGGTGATTCGGGGATCTGTGTAGCATTTGGGGTAGTCTTCTTTCATTTTGGTTCCGTAGTCGGACCTTGAGTGTAATTTGAATGATGGATGTTTATTTATGTATTGTGTGAAGTGGCGACTGTAAGCCAACTATGTATCTCTTTCCCTTTTGTATTACATGGGTTGTGTGAAGATTACCTCACTTGCGACATTGCTTTCAATGCGGTTATGCCTCTAAGTCGTGCCTCGACACGTGGGAGATATAGCCGCATCGAGGGTGTTACAACGCCGTAGGCCGCAGGCAGGCAAGTCCGGGGACCCCCGTTCCCAGAACGCCGACAGTATCCCCCGGGCCCAAGGCGTGCCCGGACTTGGCCGTGCAGGGAGGCGAAAGGGCAAGGGCGAAGCGCCGCGGGCCCTAACAGCCTGCGGCCTTGGGCACCGTGTGGCGGTTGATTGGACGTGAGCGCCTCAGCAACCGCGTGAGTTGATAAAGGAGCGGCATCTGCCTAGGCTTTGCTTTTTTTTTGCTTTCTCCGGTTGCTACTCAGATCCCCTTTCTTGCGCCTCTCCTTCCTTCCTCCAAAATTTCCAGATCTACTTCGACCGCGTGACCTAGGAAGCCATGGCGCCTCGTCAGTTCCCGGCCAAAGCTTGGTACTCGTCTGCCCTGGAGTCGTCGAACGTGTCGGAGTCGAGCCTCGCCCGGTTGCGCCGGATGGTGGCGGCGCATGGTATCGACGGGGCGAAGGCGTTCAAGGCCGGATCCGCCACCCTTGAGGGCCAAGGGAGCACCTTCTATCCGCTCTTTGTAAGCGCCATTGCTGTTGGCCTAGTGCCTCCCTTCTCCGAGTTATTCTTCTCTGTCCTCCGCCATTATAAGCTACAGGCTCTGCATCTCCACCCCAACTCCGTCCTTCTCCTGGCAATCTTCGCCTATTACTGTGAGGCTCACGTAGGGGTGCAGCCCTCAGTGGCCTTGCTGCGCCACTACTTCTACCTCCGGACCTCTCGCGGTCCTGCTTCCGCGTGCGCGAGCTTCGTCGCGTATGGTGGCGCCATTGCCATTTCGAGCCCCGGAAAAGGATTGAGGGCTTCAGGAGCAAGTGGGTCTTGGCAGATGCTGGGCGCATCCACCCTCGGCTGATCTTGCCCACGGAGCAACCCACGAGCTCCAGCGATTGGGGTCGAGCGGAGCTCGCGGACCCCCGCGCGAAGCTGGTGTTGGAGAAGATGGACGCAGATCTGAGGCCGGCCAACATGGCGGCGGCAAAGCTGACCGGCGCGTCGCTGCTGAGGGAATTCCTGGAGCACCAGCTGGCTCCGCTTCGGTAGTACTCATTTCCGATATGGAGGCCCCGTCCGAACCCCGCGGCCTTGGCCGACGAAGATCTAGCTGCGGTCCTCCAATCTCTGGTCGGGGGCGATGTGGCGAGGTTGGAGGGCGCTCCTACGCCCTTGTTCCTCCGCGACGACTGGGAGCAGGTAGTGGAGTCCATGCCCGTCTTCAACGGGGATGGGCCCGTGCCCACGGAAGCTCCCAAGGAACCGGTGGACGTGTCCTCCGACGACTCTAGCGAAGAGGAGGAAGGAGGGGAGCGGGAAAAAGGGCCTGACTCCTAGGCGACTGACGGAGAGTCGAGGGCTCCCCTCCCCCGGCGCAGGTCCCGCGTTCTCCGCCTTTCTCCGAGCGATGACGACGAGGATGACGACGAGCAGGGCGGCGGGAGCTCGCCCCCGATCCCGAAGAAGGACAGGACCGGGCTGATCTCCCGCGGGTCTGCCCCGGCCCCGAGGCGTACCGCAGACGCGCCTTCCGCTCCCGAGCTTCCCAAGGTTGACCCTTCCAGCCGGCTTTCGGGCTTCAAATTTGGCCGGAGGCAGCTTGAGCTCACTGGCGACGACCCATTAGCACTTGATTCTTGTCTTTATTTCTTGTTCTGCTGCTGAGGCTTGACGTCCGCATCTCTTGGATAGGCTGGCGCCCGCAGCAAAGAAGCCGAAGGGAGCTCCTGAGGTTCCATCCGGGGCAGCGCCTCTGCCCGCGAAGGAAGGTGACCGCGACGCACGGGCCTCTCCTGTCGGGTCGTCCTCGCGAGGCCTGGCTGAGCCGGCTGGGACGAGCTCAACCCCCATGGCCCAAGCGACTCCCGAGGTGCCTTTGCCTAATGCCGCCACCACAGCCGTTGGGGCACAGCAGGCTCCGCCTCAGGATGCTGTGGTCGTGCTGCCGCCTAGGCATGCTGGAGCAGGAGTTGGGGGCGAGGAAGGTCAAGCTGGACGACAAGGCCCTGGTTCTTGCCGAGGACCGCGTGGCCTTCGCGGAGATGGAGGAGAAGACTCGTTCCTCGCTGAAGGCGCTTTACTACAACGGCCTAGAGAGCCCGTTGGCTGGCGCCGAGGACGGCCCCGCCAAGCTGCTTTCCTTCCTGGTTCGCGCTCTTGAAGATGTTGCCCTTGGCCTTGGCCCCACGGCCGAGGCCGAGGCGCGTGTCATGTCTTCTGCAGCGCTGACGCGGGTCCTCACCCACATCTACCTTCGCGATCCCAGCGTCGACCTCGACAGCCTGCTGGAGCCAGCAAGCGGCGAGCGTGCCGCTGTTGCTGCCGAGGCCGTGAAGGGTCGCGCGGAGGCTCTACTGGGGAAGTTCCGGGCCTTCAGCACCAAGCCGAAGCGAGGCGCTGCCGACCCTGCTGCTCCATGAGGCGAACCCACTCCGCGCTGCTCCACCGCCGTCAAGTGATTCCGTTGTGGCTCCTGTCCTGCCTTCAATTCCTGCACGTGTATCATGCCTCGGGAAGGCGTTTAAACTTGCGTTTGGCATTGAGATAACAGTGTGGACTGTAATATTTGCTTTTGAATTCCTTGAAATTTACGCTTTTTCTTCCTACTTTCTTATGTTCTACGCCGGCAGAGCCCGGCCCCACGCATACCTCAGCCGCCGTTAGCCCCGACCGGAAACCAGGACGGGACCAAGGAGTGAGGGGCTACGTGACAAGTTAGGCTCCTGAGTCGCGATGCTCAGGAGTCCCCCTTGGCGCACGAACAGCAAGTAGGAAGGTGAGAAGTGGGTGGATCTACCGTTCTACGTCTGCAGAGCCCGGCCCCGCGCATACCTCAACCGCCGTTAGCCTTTCGGAACTAAGGAGTGAGGGGCTACGTGACCAGTTAGGCTCCTGAGTCGCGATGCTTAGGAGTCCCCCTTGACGCTCAAACGGCCTTCGTACCTTGGCTCCGCTAGGGTAGAGATGCGCGACGAACCAGGCCCCGGGAGGGGGGGGGGCTGGCTGGGTGGCGTGCGTCTGGGCGTGACCCAGGCGCAGCCCCCGTGCCCAGCCCCCTCATGCGGCACTCCCGAGGGGAGGCGTTACGGTGAGGCTAGACACTGAGCTCTGGGATCCCTGAGGTTGATGCGGCCCGGGGGCCACCCTCAGTTGTTTATCACCAGCGCGGAGCATAGCGCTTCCGTATGTGTACGGGCATAGCCGCTCCTCGGCAGTGTCGTCAGTCAGCACGGAGCATGGTGCTTCCACTGGTACGTGGGAGGGGGCTCCCCTCCGAGAGGAGCCCCCGGGACGTGTACAGCCCCGCCCTGACACGTGGCTGGCGCGGTAGGGCCTGGCGAGGTGTATCTAGGCACCCGTGAGCCAGCGCGGGACTCACGGGGCCCTACCTCTAGGCATGTTGCGCCTGGCACTGGGCCTTATCTTGTGATGTGTTCCTGCAAATTTGGTTAGATGCCTGCACTCTACGTCCTCGGGTCCCGGCCCTCGAGCTGGTCTCAGCCTTCGCTGGTATGCCAGGTCGCGATGTCGTGGACAAGGCGAGAGGGTGAGGGCTGGAGAGCCAGTAAGAGCCCTGAGTCGCGATGCTCAGGTACCCCCCCTTTAACGTGCAAGTGGTCGGCATGGAGAAGAAGAGGTGCCGTGGACCGGCATCAAATAATCAAGCATGGTGGGTCGAACGCATAGCCGGAAATAAACGCAAAAGGGATACATGCCGCTGGGTCTGGCCCGAGCGACTTGGGGATGATGCAGCCTGAGGGGCGCCCCCAACAAAGTAAGCTAACAACACGAAATAAAAGGGATACATGCCGCAGGGACGGACCCACGCGGCCTGGGAATAATGCAGCCCTGGGGGGCGCTCCCAGCTGGAAATGAAACTTGAAAGATGTCACCTGATGATGTTGAGGACGAATGAGCGTTGGTGTAGCAGACTCGGTGGGCTGCGGAAGCCGGTCCTCATGAGCCCCCAGGCCCAGGGGCCTCGGGAGGCTCCGGAGGCGCTGGTGTCTCCTCGCGGACCATCTCCATCTCCGCCAAGTCTGCGGAACGCCTGGCCTCTTGAGCCTCCGTGATGCCCCTCATGAGGCGCTGGTACGTGGCAACCACGTTCGGCAAGCCGTAAGGCATGCAAATGTAGTTGTGGGGTGGATCTTCGGAGTGCCCCACTCGCGAGGGCCAGAGGCGCTCCAGAGAGGCGACTCGATTGAGCCCTGGTATGTCGATGCAGACGCGCAGCCCACCATCCTCGCCTGGATGGGGAGCCACAGCTGGCAGGTGGCGGCCGCCTCTCATGATTCTTGACTCCTGTAGCTCCTGAATGGCCTTGCTGACGAACTCCTGAGGGTCTGGCCCTCCTTGCCTTACTCCTTCTTGAGGGAAACGTGCTTCAAAACACGCCTCCATGTGGTGCCCAAGCGCCTCCCTTGTGACCTTAGCCAGGTCGGTGGCCCTCCAGGGGAGGGCCCCCGAGCCCTGCCTGAGGAGGGCGCCGGGCGCGCTTTCCTATGCGATGGAAGGAGGTTCCCCCTGGGCAGACGCGGGCCCTGAGGGGCCGGGCCGGACGATGTCTTCTTCTTCTTGGGGGTGGTCTCGGGAAGCCTCCTACTTCCGCGGTCCGGGTCTTCTAGTGATGCGGCCTGAAAGGCTCGTTCCAGGGAACACACTGCGTCCTTCTCTTCACAGGGCACCGTGATGACCCCGCCACTTCCTGGCATCTTGAGGACGTGTTAGATGTGGTGAGTTACGGCCATGAACTTGGCCAACGCTGGGTACCCAAGGATGGCGTTGTACGGCAGGCGAATGTGAGTGACCTCAAAGTCGATGAGATCGGTGCGGCAGTTGCCGCGTGCCCCGAAGGTGACAGGAAGGCGGACCTGCCCTATCGGGACCGTGGAGCCGTCGGTGACTCCGGAGTAAGGCTTGGTTGGCTGAAGCTGGTTGTAGGGCACTTGGAGATTGTTCAATGTTACCACGGACAGGACGTTGAGCCCTGCCCCGCCATCGATGAGGGTCCTAGTGACCAGCACGTTGCTGATGATTGGGGAAAAAAGCATCGGGAGGACTCCGGCTGTGGCCGCACACTTGAGCTGATCCGCTGAGCTGAACGTGATGGCGCACGCCGACCACCTGAGAGGGCGCGTGGCTTCAAGCTTGGGAAGGACTGCATTTACCTCGCGGGCGAACTGCTTGAAGATGCGCTGAGAGGCTGGGCTTGAGCCCCGCCCAGGATGCAGGCGATCGTGCGCGGCTCCTAGAAGCCCCCAACCCCTCGTCCTGATGGCGGTCCTCGTTTCTCCTTGGCTGCGGCGGCAGCGGAGGGAGGCCTGCGTTGCCTTGCGGGCGATCCTTGCGAGGCTGATCCCTCCAGTCTCCCTCGCGAGGCGGGTCTTGCCAGTGGTCCTCGCGAGGTCGATCGCGCCACCCTTGGCGCGGGCCGCGGTCTTCCCAGCGTCCTGCGTTCCTTCCTCCTCCTCGACCGTAGCCCCGGTCACCGCGGTCGGGGCGATGGCCGATCCTTCCTTCTCGCACGGCTCGGAGCTCTTGACATTCGTTGGTGTTGTGGGTGTGGAGGTCGTGGTACACACAGTACCGACTGCCCCTAGAAGACTCGGGCTGATCTCTGCCCCGCTTGGTGTCTGGTTCTGCCGCGAGCACGGCAGCCCCCTTGCGCTTTACATCCTTGGCCTTGGGCTTCTTCTCTTCTGGGTCTACGGCAGGCAGCTCGAGGAGGGAGAGACGCCCTTCCTCAGCCCTGGCGCACTTGGTCGCCAAGTTGAACAGCTCCAAGGAAGTGCACATGACTTCATGCATCGCCAGCTCCTCCTTCATCTTGACGTCGCGCACGCCGTCGGAGAAGGCTGAGATGATGGACTCCTCGGTTACCTTGGGAATCTTGAGGCGTGCGTTGTTGAAGCGTTGGATGTACTTCTGCAGGGTCTCTCCGGGTTGTTGCTTAATGCGGCGCATGTCGCTCACGACGGGTGGCCGGTCGCGAGTACCTTGGAAGTTGGCGATGAAGCGGGTGCGCATATCGTCCCAGGAGGAGATTGTGCCGGGAGCCAGGTTCAGGAGCCAGGTGCGGGCCCCGTCCTTGAGCGCCATGGGAAACCAGTTCGCCATGACCTTCTCATCTCCGTTGGCAGCGTCGATGCCCAGCTCATAGAGCTAGAGGAACTCCGCAGGGTCGGCCGTGCCGTCGTACCGAGGATGCATGTCTGGCTTGAACTTGCCGGGCCACGTGACGCTGCGTAGCTCGGCGGTGAAGGCACGACAACCACCTGTGGCCACGGGAGGCCTTGGGTGACGGAGAGCTTGGTCTTGTAGGTCCCCATGCGCTGCAGCTGGGAGTAGCACGGGGTCTTGACGTGCGGGAACATGAGCATGGTCGCGGCGTGCTGGAGCAGGGAGCGCCCGGGAAGCTTCTTCCGGGCGAGGGACTTCTTGGCAGCTCTGCTCTTGCCGCGCTGGCACCTGACGGAGCGGGTTCCGCCCAGGGGCCACGCGCCTTGGAGCCGGGGCGCCTTCTTGAGGAGGAGGCGGCTGGGGCGCCCCCAGAGCTTCGTCGCCCGCGCAAGGCGGGGTGCGGTGCAGCGGAAAGGACGGCGCAGGAGAGCCCCCTGCGGCGCGGACGAGCTCGGCGACGCGGTCGAGCCATTCTTCGTAGACGTCGTCGACGGGACGGTAGCGCAGGAGCTCGTTTGCCGCAATGAGCGCAGCTCGAGCCTCCATGGGTGCGCGGAGCGCACGGGACAAAGAACCAGCTGGGGTGAGCGAGGGAGTAGCGGTGCGGCCGTCTTGCCGCACGGACGGATGCTGAGACGACGCTTGCTGCTCGTTTCCCGCCGGGCCGGTGGCGGCGTTGACAGCGGGTGACAGGGAACGGCGAGGATGCCCGCCGACAGGAGCTGTCTGGGCGACGCGAGAAGCGAGAGCGGCTCGACGCTCGGCGCGGGCCCGACGAGTGTCAGACATGGACGCGATAGTCGGAGGAGAACGTGGCGGTGGAAGACGAATTCCGGCGCACCCCTACCTGGCGCGCCAAATTTCGGATTTTGGGTTCCGGCACACCCTTGAGGTTCGAACACTGGGGTGCGCGCGGAGATTTCTCCTTCTACCTACCTGTACCCCACCGCCTCACTAAGATCTAAGCTATGGAAAGAACAACACAAGAGACACAGGGTTTATACTGGTTCGGGCCACCGTTGTGGTGTAATACCCTACTCCAGTTTGTGGTGTGGTGGATTGCCTCTTGGGCTGATGATGATGAGCAATACAAGGAAGAACAGCCTCGCGAGGGTCTGTTCTTGGCTGAGGCGATGAACTGCTAGGAGGAGTTCAGTCACCCTTCTCTCACTCTCTCTCTCTATGTGTGTGTGATGCTACTCAATCCGATCCCAACTTGTTTCTGGGCTGGCCGATTCTGTCTCTTCTATCTCCCTCCTCTCCTTGCCTCTATCCTCTCATTGATTGCCTCTACCCTGGGGGTGGCTAGTCCTATTTATAGGCAAAGGCCCTGGGCCTCTTCCCAAATATTGAGCGGGAAGGGCGCCAACAATTGGCCATTTTGAAGGGGAACATCTGGTACACTTATCCTGACTAAAGTTGGTCTTCGCCTGCCAAAGGCTCTGGTGGTGACGCTGGCTTGGGCTCCACAATGACTTCCTCCCTGTTGTTGGGCTGGTCTTGGTCTCGTTGCACCAAAACAGGTGCCTTTGCTTGATGCTCTCGCCCGCGCTTTCTCCCTTTGCACCAAACAGGAAAGGAGGACACTGCGCGGGCTGGCGCCCGCCTGGCGCCCTTGGTCGTCATGGCTTGCGTCACGGGCACCTCGTGAGGTACCCCGCCTTGATCTCTCCGCCTCCTCGCGAGCCAGCCTGATGAGGCCGTGCCTGAGGAAGCTCCGTGTCGTCCGCCCCGCGAGGCTTGGCCCCTCACGAGGGTCTTGGGTCTGTGTTGATGAAGATGGGCCATGCTGGGCCCCCCTTTGAGCCACGCCGCAGGCCGCAGGCAGGCAAGTCTGGGGACCCCCGTTCCCAGAACACCGACATTCGTCGTCCGTATCCCAACCTTGCTGACCGCAGTTCGGCCAGGGCTCTCCTGATAAAGAAAGAGACTTTAATGACTTCAGAATATCGCCAAAGGGCGAGTTCTGAAAGATGTCCGCGGCGGTAAACTCCATGATCGGCGCCCAATCGGATTCGATCGGCAGGGGTGCGGAGGGCTTGGAGTCCAGAGAGGAGTCCGGCCCCATGGAGTCACGGGCCTTGCGGAGTGTGGGGCCGGTGTTCGGCTCGATCGCCATTGGGATCGCCGCCCCCGAGGCGGCGTCCAACCACTCGTCCTCGATCGGCGCAGTTGGTTCCGAATCAAGGGTCGGAACCGATGCGTGCACGGCCTCCAGGGCACTGTTCGGCGGCAGAGCTAGATCATGCCCATTGTGACAGTGCGGCGCGCTCGGACGTGGCTCGAATCCGTCGAAGATCAAGTCCCCGCGGACGTCAGCCATGTAGTTTAAACTTCCAAATCTGACCTGATGGCCAGGGGCGTAGCTTCCGATCTGCTCTAGATGGCCAAGAGAATTGGCTCGGAGTGCGAAGCCGCCGAAGACGAAGATCTGTCCGGGGAGAAAAGTCTCACCCTGGACTGCATCGCTATTGATGATCGGAGGAGCCATCGGGCCTAAAAGCGACGACACAGAGGAACTCTCAATGAAAGCACCAATGTCGGTGTCAAAACCGGCGGATCTCGGGTAGGGGGTCCCGAACTGTGCGTCTAGGCGGATGGTAACAGGAGACAAGGGACACAATGTTTTACCTAGGTTCGGGCCCTCTTGATGGAGGTAAAACCCTACGTCCTTCTTGATTAATATTGATGATATGGGTAGTACAAGAGTAGATCTACCACGAGATCGAGGAGGCTAAACCCTAGAAGCTAGCCTATGGTCTGATTGTTGTATGTTGTCCTACGGACTAAAGCCCTCCGGTTTATATAGACACCGGAGAGGGTTAGGGTTACACAAAGTCGGTTACAATGGTAGGAGATCTAAATATCCGCATCACCAAGCTTGCCTTCCACGCCAAGGAAAGTCCCTTGCAGACACGGGACGAAGTCTTCAATCTTGTATCTTCATAGTCCAGGAGTCCGGCTGAAGGTATAGTCCGGCCATACGGACACCCCCTAATCCAGGACTCCCTCAACGAGGGTCAGCCTTGGGAGGTCCGGAAGCAGAGGGCACGTCAGGAAGGTTGGAACTGGCCTTAGACCCCCAGGGGCCAAAGCTGACCCCGGGGGAACCAGGCTCGACCTGCCCTTCTTCGTGACCGAAGTAGAGCCCTCGCCTCCTCGCCCAGCGCCAGCCTCGTCGTTCTCCGGCATGGAGCGGAGGGCCCGCGCCCTGCGTCGAGGGAAGGGCTCCCCTGACTCCTCGCCAGTCGCTTCGGAGTCGGTCTCTTCCGCCTCTTCTTCCCCCTCACTCCCACTGGAGCTACCGGAGGACAAGTTCACCGTCGCTAGCGCCGGCAGGTCCTCGGGAGCTTCTGCAGGCACCAGCCCGTCACCATTAAAGGTGGGCATGGCATTCACCACCTGCTCCCAGCCATCGCGAAGGAACAAGGGGACAAGGGCGCCCGCCAGACTTGCCCCGTCTCCCCCGACCAAGGAATGGAGGGCACCAGCCAGATTTTCATCGGTCAGGGCCTCGGAGCTCAGGCGCAAGGCGGTGCCCGCTTCCCCAAGCCTCGACATCGGGAGCGAGTGCTCCTGGAGTGGAGCCACCTGATGCTCCAGGAACTCTCTCAGGAGCGTGGCCCCGGTCAGCTTCGCCGCCCCCAAGTTGCTTGGCCTCAGGTCCGTGTTCATCCTCTTCAGCACCGCCTTCGCACGAGGGTCGACGAGCTCCACACGGGACCACGCGTCGACAGCCTTGGGCTGCTTTGTAGGCAACACCAGACGGGGGTGGATGCGCCCGACATCCACCATGATCCACTTGCTCCGGAAGCCTTCGATCCTCTTCCCAGGCTTCGAGATAGCGTTGGAGTTGGGTTACGCGATGAAGCTCGCGCATGCGGAGACATGGCTACCAGAAACTCGGAGGGAGAAAAAATGGCGCAGCTAGGCCACCGAGGGCTTTACCCCAACGTGGGCCTCACAGTAGTAAGCGAAAATCGCCAGGAGAAGAACATAGTTGGGGTGGAGATGCAGAGCCTGCAAGTTGTACAGGCAGAGAACAGCAAAGAAGAACTCAGAGAAGGGAGGCACCAGACCGGCGACGATGGCGCTCACGAAGAGCGGGTAGAAGGTGCTCCCCTTGCCCTCAAGCTGGTCAAAGCCAGTCTTGAGCGCGGTCGCCCCCTGGCGGCCCTGCGCTACCGTCATCATGCGCGTAAGGACGAGGTTCTTCTCCGACAGGTTCGGGGCATCCAGAGTCGGAGAATACTAGGCCTCGGTCAGAGGCTTGCGAGGTGCCATGGCATGTTGGACGAGAAATGATTGAAACAGATCTGGAGGGTTTTGGGAGCAAGAAGGAGGAGAGCAAGAAAGGGGATCTGTAGTGAGACGAACGAGAGCAAAGCAAGTAAGTTTGGCTCGAGTACTCCTTTTGTGAAATGGACAGTTGCCGAGGCCTCGTGGAGAAGCGCAGTCGCCCACGTCCAAACAATCGCCATGCGGCGCCCGAGGCCGTAGGCGTTTGGGGCCCATGGCGCTTCGCGCTTCCCCCTTCGCTTCCCTGCTAGGCCAAGCCCGTGCGCGCCTTGGGCCCGGGGGCTACTGTCGGCGTTATGGGAACAGGGGTCCCTAGACTTGCCTGCCTGCGGCCTGCGGTGTGGCTCAAGTGGGGGCCAGCGCGACCGATCTTCATCAGCTCAAGCTCAAGACCCTCGCGAGGGGCCAAGCCTCGCGGGGCAAACAACAGGAAGCTTCCTCAGAGGCAGCCTCGTCAGGTAGGCTCGCGAGAAGGCAGAGAGATCAAGGCAGGGGTACCTCGCGAGGGGCCCATGACGCAAGCCATGACGAATCCAGACCAGGCGGGCGCCAGCCTGCGCAGAGTCCTGGTTTCCCTTTCGGTGCAAAGGAGGCAAGCACAGGCCAAGGCATCAGGCAAAGGTTACCATTATGGTGCAACGAGACCAAGACCAGCTGGATGGCAAGATGAAGGTCACTGTGGAGCCCAAGACGGCGTCACCACCAGTGCTTTTGGCAGCCGAAGACCACCTTTGGTCAGGATAACTTGTACTAGATGTTCCCCTTCAAAATGGCCAATTGTTGGCGCCCTTCCCGCTCATTATTTGGGGAGAGGCCCAGGGCCTCTATAAATAGAGCTAGCCACCACAGAGTAGAGGCAATCAGGTCGAGGGTAGAGAAATCTGGTAGAGCCCAAGTAGAGAGAGGCGACTGAACTCACTCAAGCAGTTCATCGCACCATCTCAAGAACACCTCTCGCGAGGCTGTTCTTCCCTTGTACTATTCATCATCAGCCCCTGAGGCAATCCACCACACCACACACTAGAGTAGGGTATTACACCACAACGGTGGCCCGAACCAGTATAAACCTCGTGTCCCTTGTGTTGTTCATCGTTTTCCAGCTTAGATCGCTCGGGAGATCGGACGTAGAATGGTAGGGGAGAGATTTCCGCGCGCACCCCAGAGTTCGAACCTCAAGGGTCTGCCGGAACCCGAAATCCGACAAACTCCTAACTGGTAAGAAGTCAAATGTCAGTTACTTCAGAGTATTTGGTGCTAGGTGCTGGATCAAGGATCCACATCACACTTCAAAATTTGCACCGAAAGAACATGAAGGTTTTATGCTTGGTTACGGAAAGGATTCACACTCCTACAGAGTCCTCAACCTCTTTCACTATAAAGTGGTTGAAACTGTGGATGTGCGGTTCGATGAGACTAACGGCTCGCAAAGAGAGCACCTGCCAAATGTGATAGATGAAGTCCCTCCTAGTGAATCGATTAAGCTTATCGGAACTGGAGAAATCATACCTTCATAGGCACAGGCTGAAGAAGAACTTATCATTTTTGTGTCAAACCAACCTGAAGACACTGTCCAGCCTGAAGCCAATGCTTATGAAGAAGACAATGGTCAACAAGAGCAAAATCTTCGTCCAGTTCATCCTCATGTTGCAAATGAAGTCCAGATTGAGAAGATAATTGATAGCATCAATGCACCTGGTCCACTCACTCGTTCAAGAGAGACACAACTAGCAAATTTCTGTGGGCACTTTGCATTTGTCTGTATATCTGAACCCACGAAAGTTGTTGAAGCCTTCATGGAACCTGAACGGATTCAAGCTATGCAAGAAGAGCTTCAACAGTTCGAGCTGAACAATGTGCGGGAATTACTCAAACGTCCTGATCCTCGCAAGCACAATATCATAGGCACCAAATGGATCTATCACAACAAACAAGAAGAGCATGGTCAAGTTGTCAGAAACAAGGCTCGTCTAGTTGCTCAAGGATACACTCAAATTGAAGGGATTGACTTTGATGAAACATTTGCTTCGGTGGCTAGGCTGGAAGCCATTCGCATACTGCTAGCTTATGCCAACCAGCACAGCATCCTTTTGTATCAAATGGGTGTGAAGAGTGCCTTTATCAATGGCAAGATTGAAGAAGTGTATGTTGCTCAACCACCTGGCTTCGAAGATCCAAATCATCCTGATATGGTATACAACCTCAACAAGGCACTATATGGCCTCAAACAAGCCCCACGAGCTTGGTGTGACACACTCGAAGACTTCCTGAAGAGCAAAGGCTTCAAACCTGGTTCCCTAGATCCCACTCTCTTCACGAAGACATACGATGGTGAACTGCTTGTATGCCAGATCTATGTGGATGACATTATCTTTGGCTGCACTGACAAAAGATACAGTGATGAGTTTGGACACATGATGCAAGAGCAATATCAGATGTCCATGATGGGTGAGATGAAGTTCTTCCTTGGTCTTCAAATTCGTTCGTAGAGCAACGACATCTTCATATCTCAAGAGATGTACCTCAAAGATTGCCTGAAGAAGTTTGGAATGCAAGACTGCAAAGGTTACTCAACGCCAATGCCTACCAAAAGTCATCTGGGCCCCGACAACAATGGTAAAGAGTTAGATCAAAAGGTATACCGCTCCATGATTGGTTCTTTACTCTATTTATGTGCATCTAGGCCAGATATCATGCTTAGAGTTTGCATGTGTGCCCGATTCCAAGTGGCACCAAAGGAATCACATCACTTAGCTGTGAAGTGAATTCTTCGATATTTGGCTTACACCCCAACACTAGGATTATGGTATCCAAAAGGCTCAGAGTTTGATCTAGTTGGATTCTTGGATACTGATTATGCTAGTGACAAGGTTGATCGCAAGTCCACATCAAGCACATGTCAGTTTCTTGGACGATCTCTTGTCTGTTGGTCTTCAAAGAAGCGGAACTGTATGTCTCTCTCCTAAATCTGGGAATGGTTTTTGATTAACCGGTTAAATTGGTTTGGTTTTTTGTTATGGGTATAATTTGTTCAAGTTGATATGGGCCAAGCTAGCTAACAGTTGGGTCTGGTTTGGTTTTATTGGTGGAAAGAGTTCGCTATGGTTGGGTCTGGGCCTAAACAATTCGGCTCCCAATAGTTAATAACTATGGTCCAATACCAGATATGTAGATTGGTTGCGTCGGAACAGTGAAGTCGTCAAGGACAGGTCCTGCCCGGCGATGAGAAGAAGCAACGGCCAGTCCATCCCTCTACGGCTCCTCTGCCACCGCCGGCGGCGACCCGGGCACGTCGTCTTTTCTTTTGTCCCTAAGCTTCTCTCTGAGGAACTTTGTACTCCTCCCAAAAGACCGAGGTGGTGGAAAGACTACATCAAGAAGACACAACCATGTCGGCGAGGTACAGATCGATCACACACTGGAAGCTGCAACAAGATCAAATCACTGTAGAATTCAACTGTCATCTAACTAACGCTAGCTGCTGTTGTTCATGGAAAAAGGAACTAGCACTTGGTTAGGTGCAGCCGTGCGCGGTGGGTAACTGATCTCAAACCATAAGCTCAAATCACAGTTCCTGTCAATAGCTTAGTCCGGTATGGGTGGAGAATGGAAGTAGTTTAGTTTGGGTTGGGTGCCAATCCATAATTAGGCGGGTCAGTTTGGTTTTGGTTTCTTAAATTAGCCACGTGGGTTCAGTTTAGATACAATTCGGTTCTTCAACCATTGCCAGGTTTACTCTCTTCACTGTTGAATTTGAATACATTGCTGCTGGATCTTGCTGCGCTCAGCTTCTATGGATGAAGCAAACTCTCAAGGACTGTGGCATCCATCTGAAGCAAGTGCCACTCTACTGTGACAATGAAAGTGCCATCAAGATTGCCAACAACCCAGTTCAGCACTCGAAGACAAAGCACATTGAAATTCGTCATCACTTTCTCAGAGACCATGTCATGAAGGAAGATATTGATATCATTCACGTCAACACTAAAGAGCAATTGGAAGATATCTTCACAAAGCCCTTGGATGAGAAAAGGTTTTGCAAGTTGCGGTGTGAGCTAAATATCTTAGAATCCTCAAATGTCATGTGATTGTACGCACATCCTAACGCTTATGCATGTGATGACTTAGATGTGCAACACTCGAAGTAAAGTATATCTTCAATCAATGAAGACATACACTCTAAGTGTGAATACATTAATGCAGAATATTACTTCGGAGCGCCACGATAATTGTGCACCATGTTTGGGTCTAATACTTCCTATACGGTGGGTAACACCACCACCAAACTTTGTTTGAAGTAATTCTTTTGGTGTCACATTTGCAGAGTCTTCGCATTTGGTTTATCTTCAACATTGATTTGTTTCCACGTTTATCTTTGCAGTGTTGATTTGGTCTAATACTGATATATACATATACTTGTGTTATGTCCTCTATAGCACTCACTTATAGCTATGTCTTCTTGTTTGAATCTTTTGATCTAAGTGAATGTGATCGGACCCTAACCCCCTCTATGCTTCTACCTCAGATTCTATCTACCTAAATCATATGCATTCTATGGAATCTGTCAATTGTCTTCTCTGCGTCCTTGTCAGCAGAAGATACAGAGACAAAAGTTGAATCTGTTTTAATGATATGTCCTTATTGCCTGAAACCCAGAGAAGCCGAAACGACCACCCGACAGTCCAGGCGTGCATGGGAACATGGAACAACTTCCAATGTGTTGCATGTTTGCCACGTGTCCTTCAGATGTGAAGTTCCAGGGGCACCTGCGTGATTACGCAATGCTGTCACTTTCCTTATAAATACTCAACTCACCACGGTCATTATCTCTTCTTTCACCTCGCCACCTCGCACAAACCGTAGCGCCTCCACTAGCTCGCGTCGACGCTGGAGACGAAGCGCTTAGCTGTCGCAACCTCTTCGACACCGTCCTCATGCTGGCCACGGACCTCGTCCTCTCCGCCGCCATCGTAGGTGTCTTCCACCGCCAAGTTAGGGCGCGGGAGATTGAACTGCTCGGCCTCCCTCTCAACTTCGTCTAGCAGTTCTTCGTGTGGTAATTAAATCTTACTTTTACTGCCTTTTTGATCCATCAGATCCATCCACTTCAACCAAAAGTGGTTTCTTAACTTCCAAAATTGGATCTGTCTTTTTCTGCATCTCATACCTTGCCAAGTATATTCACTTATGCTTCACAACTAGTTAGATTCCTCACTTGTACTTATTCTTGGATTCGTTCAAATTTGGAACCAACTCTCATCATATAAGTGAATGTCTTCACGCTATGAGGTCAATGTCTTCAAACTGATTTATCTTCAAAATCTTCTGAGAATGCATATGACCTCTTCCCTTCCCTCGCACCTCTAATGCTGTCACAGGTATATGTCCGTGGGAGAATCCTAGGGTCTCATAGTCTGCATTCATTTGCAGAATTGTTACAACGTCACGTCAATTCTCCTGAAGCCAGTTCGTGTCTGACCAGCAGACGGAAGCCATTCACAGTACTGAAGCCTTTCAATCTGAACATCATGGCTACTGACAAGTCAGCAAGAAAGGGCGACAGGCAGCACCGTGGGGATACATCCAACGATTTGCCTCCTGATATGTATGATCTATACAAGACATATCTTGAAGAAAGCTATGGCCAACGCAAGACTCGAATCCAATGGATTCGACGATATTGGGCGGAACAACGGTTCAAGTACAACTTCATGACCCCAGAGTATGCTGAGAAGAACACAATCAAGCGACCACGGGGAGATATTCTCTATCGAAATCTTCAGCCCAAGTCCAAGACCGAAGCCATTGCTCAAGGCTTCTATCCTTGCATGGTCCGAGGACCACACCTAGAGAATGCCGACCCCTCTTTTTTGCTATGGTGTCGCGATGACAATCTATTCAAGCGCAACGATAAGTTTGCAAAAGATTCTGCTATGAAGAACAAGAAAGCATTTGGACTCGACTTCAACCCTGGTCCATCTGCTCCAAGGGCTGATGGCACTCGTGATGCCGAACCAAATGTCGTCGGCCCCTTCTATAACCTCGAAGGCCTCATCACTCACATAGCAGTACAGGGGGCCGTTGTGGATCACTCAGCTGATGACGCTGATACTGATCAAGCACCACCACCACCACCAAAGCCTCAGAAGCAAAAGAAGTCTAAGCCTTCAAAGCCCTCTGCCACACCAAAATCTTCACGTGCTAAGCCATTGGCCACTGCACCTCCTGAAGCCAGTGTGCAATCTGAAGATCTCTCTTGTGTCTCCAAGAATACATAGAAGTACAAGCAGAAGAAGAAGCTCATCAAGAGTTCTGCACAAGAACTGACACCTGATGCCGTTCTTTGCAATGAAGATGCCACCATTGATCTGTCCAGCGATGAAAATCTTGGTGATGATGCCCTTGAGCTTCTGATCAAAAGCAAGCAAGAGGCTGAGATCTTCAACGATCTGCCCCTCTTTGATGTGGATATTATAAACAATTTCATCAATGAGTGGTTTGACAACCCGAGCCTCAGCATTGATGATCTTCAGCTCCCGGTGGACATAAGCGTTACATTCCACGGAGCCATTGCTAATGAGCTGGCTTTGGCTCAGAAGATCATCGAGCTGAAGAACAAAATTGATTGTGAAAAGGCTCAATTCAAGAAGAACATGGCCAAGCTCAGTGTGGCTGATGTTCAAAGCTTTAAGCAGATGCTGCATGACCTCAAGGAAGAGTTTCACAAGAAGCGTGAGGAAGCAAAAGGTTCAAGAGAGCGGATGAAATACTTTGCAGGAAAATGTGTTCAAGCTCACAATGAGGCAGAAAAGCGCAAGGCTATTGGGCGTCCAGGCATCGACCCCAAGATGGCTGCCAAACAGAAGAAGAAGCCTGCTGTGGCCCAAGCTGAAGCATCAGGGCCGGAAGCACATCGCATTTTCTTCCCTGCCAGCATGATAGGCTTCAAGCCTAAGGTCCCATCAGCAGCTTCAGAACTGAAGAAGACAAGGGCAGCTGAGGATGAAGCCAAGAAGCGCAAGCACAAGAATGCCTCTGATGGTGCTCCGTCAACAAAGAAGCCGAAGACAAAGTATTCGCGAAAAGATTGTGCTGCTGCCATAGAGCCACTGTCAGATTTCGGGTTCTGCCAGACCCTTGAGGTTCGAACTCTGGGGTGCGCGCGGAGATTACGCCTCCTACCTACCTGTACCCCTCCACCTTGCAAAGATCTAAACTACAAAAAGAATAACACAAGAGACACATGGTTTATACTGGTTCAGGCCACCGATGTGGTGTAATACCCTACTCCAGTGTGGTGGTGTGGTGGATTGCCTCTTGGGCTGATGATGATGAACAATACAAGGAAGAACAACCTCGCGAGGGTCTGTTCTTGGCCAGGGCGAGGAACTACTTAGGAGGAGTTCAGTCGCCCTTCTCTCTCTCTCTCCGGTCTGATTGCCGACCGATCTCCCTCCTACCCTGGGGGTGGCTAGTCCTATTTATAGGCCAAGGCCCTAGGCCTCTTCCCAAATATTGAGCGGGAAGGGCGCCAACAATAGGCCATTTTAAAGGGGAACATCTGGTAAACTTATCCTGACTAAAGTTGGTCCTCGCCTGCCAAAGGCTCTGGTGGTGACGCTGGCTTGGGCTCCACCATGACTCCCTTCCTTCCGTTGGACCGGTCTTGGTCTCGTTGCACCAAAACGGGTGCCTTTGCTTGATGCTCTCGCCTGCACTTGCGCCCTTTGCACCAAAGAGGAAAGGAGGACACTGCGCGCGCTGACGCCCGCCTGACGCCCTTGGTCGTCATGGCTTGCGTCAAGGGCACCTCGTGAGGTACCCCGCCTTGATCTCTCTGCCTCCTCGCGAGCCGGCCTGATGAGGCCACGCCTGAGGAAGCTCCGTGTCGTCCGCCCCGTGAGGTTTGGCCCCTTGCGAGGGTCTTGGGTCTGTGTTGAAGAAGATGGGCTGTCGGGGGTTGGATGCGACATATGCCAAAGGATGGCTTATCATGGTGGGGGCGAGTAGAACGTCGCCGGTGCCTGGAAGCGGGATGAGGTGTAGACATGAACACCGGCGAATCTTACCCAGCTTCGGGGCTCTCCGTTGAGATAACACCCCTACCGCTGCTCTGCGGGGGTGTCCGCATGATCACTATGGCAATGTGTATACAAAGTTGCTCCTTGAGTTGTTTCCTGGAGGTAGGAGAGGGCAAGGCTAGCTCTCTCCCTCTCGTGTCTCTGGTCTAGTGTCTAAAGAATCGAACCCTTTGCATGGGTGCTCCGGGGGGTTTATATAGGCCTACCCCCCGGGGTACAATGGTAATCCGGCCGGGTGCGGGTCCCAGCGGTCTGTCTCTCAGGCCGCCGTCTTCTCCGCCGACTTCTAGGGTCCACCACCTGTGGGCCCCGCCGACTGACTCGACCACTGTAGCCGTGCTTCTGGTGACGTTGGCTTGGTCGTGGGGTCGTGGCAACAGTGCCGGCGCCTGACGGGCGATCACTGTTGCCACTCCCCATCTCATCTGGTTAATAGCGTGCAGGGCCCGTGGGAGGAGCCGGCCGACTCTCGGAGGCCGACTCCCACGGGGTACGTCTTGTGGCGCTCTCGCCGTCTTCTGTCCCCCCGCTGACTAGCGGGACCCGCCGCCTCTAGGACGTACAGACAGGCCGACGTGGGCACATGGTTCCGCCCCCTGGGGCCGATGTCAGAGCTGGCATGGCAACAGTGCCGCGCCGGACGGTGATCTCCGTTAGTACGGCGCACTGTGGCCATGCCTGCCCTCGGTAAGGGGCGGGTGTGGCCCGTACTGAGGCCATGCCCCGTCCTGTCCCTCCTCACGAAGGCATGAGGTGGTGAAGTCGCGGGCCGACTCCCCGTAGTCGGCTTCTCTGGAAGTCGCCAGCTGGGAGTCGGCTCATGTCGTAGTCGTCTCTGGGATTCGTCCGTGAGTGGGCAGTCGGCGGTGCTGCAGCCGGCTCCCAGAGGCGGCCGTCCGTCTTGGGATTCTTGAGGGGCGAAGCCTGCCCCGATGTCTTGAAAGGTTCTAGGTCTCGGGTTAGCCTACCCGTGGCCCATTACTCCGACAGTAGTCCCTGAAGTTGGTGAGGCGCCAAGGGAGATACGTCGAGGGGCCTCAACAGTTTTTTCCCTCCAGCGATTGGGTCTAGGCCTTGCCCGCCGTCTTCCCTCAAGCTGACTATCAGGAGACGATCTGCTTCAGGCTCCTCCGTCAAGCCGACTATCGGGAAGCCGGACCCGTCGAAGGTCGTCTTGCTCCTTTAAGAGTTCGAAAGTCGCAGCGGGGTTTGGACAGCATGCTTGAGAAGCCGCACCGTCGCCGCCCGCTGCGGACCCGCCGGACGGCGCCACGTGGCTGGGCCAGTCTGCCAGCCCACGCGCGCGATGGGACAGGCCCGCAGGAGGGGCCCGCCATTACCGTGCCTCGGCCTTTGAACGGATCTACTTCGTCCGTGCGGGCGGTTAGGATTCCAGTGCAGTAACTGCGCGCAGTAACTCGTGTGGTAAGTCATGGGTGCCGTGGGGGCGCGGGCGCAGTTAATCCCACGACGCCCCCTCGGCTTCTTAGCCCGCAGGCCTATAAGTAGGCGGGGGTAGCGGGGCGGCGAAGCACGCACGCCCGCTCTCCCACGCTTCCCTTTGCTTCTTCCTCTTTCTTCTTCCTCCAGCCGTCGCCGCACTGAACCACTTCCTGCTTGCAGCGATGAGCTCACCTTCTGCCGCTGCGCCCTCCGCCGTGCGCTCCGGCGTGTGGGATGGGTCTGAGATCGACGACGACATCATTGATTTCCTCCGCAGGACGCGTCGCCTCCCCGGCGCGAACCTCGTGTAGGTCCGTGACCCGCCGGCGAAGGAGGTGACGCCGGCGCCGAAGGAGGGCGAGCAGCTCGTGTTCCGCTCGCACCTCATGCACGGCCTGGGGCTGCCGGCGAGCGGGTTCTTCCGCTCGTTTTTGGAGTTCCACAGCCTCCAGCCGCACCACCTCACCCCAAACACCGTGGTGCTGCTGGCGGCCTTCACCACTCTGTGCGAGGGTTTCCTCGGCGTTCTCCCCACCATCCAGCTGTGGGGAGAATTCTTTCAGTCCAAGCTCGGCACGCACGTCGCCGGCGTGCCAGCCCGGTGCGGCGCCTTCATCGCGATGCGAAGAACAGTGGCCAACAACCCATTCCCCGCCATTCAGCTAATCAAGTCGGTGAAGATGTGGCAGCGCTCTTACTTCTACGTGAAGAACGTCGCCCAGACGGCGACTGGGTCAATCTGCCGGCTTACGAAGCCGGCGCGCCGGCTGGGAGGCAACCCAGCTGGTCCTACCGCGCCAAGACGCTTACTCCGGCTAGTGCCGCCGCCGTTGCGTGACTTCGAGTGCTGACGCAGTCAGCGGGTTTGACTGGGGCCGACTTGCTGGCCGCCTTCATGGCGCGCCGAGTCCTCCCGCTCCAAAGTCGGCCTCATCTGATCGGTCAGATGAGCGGCCACCGGGACCCCAGTCGGATGTGCACCAAGGACATGCCCCACACGGAGGTGGCGGACACGGTGAATTCATCGCGAACTGCGGCCTCTCGGAGGATTGGCAGTTCGGCATGGAGTCGTACTCACGTGCCAACCCCCCGCCGGTTGTAAGTTATCTTTCTTCTTCTCCTTTTCCTTTGCTGCCGAATCCGACTCCTGATCTTATCTTTCGAATCAGAATCCTCTCGTCCAGCCCTCAGCCGGCACCGCGGGGCCACCCCGCCAGTTCGCCCCCGACCGAGCGGAGAGTGACGTCGACGACCCCGATCTGGGGGCGGCGGCGATGGAGGTCGACGCCGACGGAGGCGGCGGAGGAGAGGAAGGCGGCCTCAGGCCCTCGGCCACCTTTGCCGACTGGCCCGCCGGCGAAGACAGGGAAGTCACCCCGCGCCACCAGTCAAGAGCCGGCCATCACGGCGCGAGCTCGTCCGCCGTCTTGGGCGGTCTAGGTGGCACGAGGAAGCGCCGGGCCGGGCCGAGTTACACTGGCGGCCAGGAGAAGAAGTTCAAGGGGGCGGTCGCCGCGACCAAACGGGAAGAGGCGGTCGCGAGGGCCCATTGCTTCCGTAAGGAAGTGAAGAAGCCGCCGCTATCCTCTGGGTAAGTGCTTCTGTCTTTTGTCTTGTTTTATCTTCTGGTGGATTTAGTCCATATCTTTTACACGCTTTCCTTGTTCCAGAGCTCCTCTCTCCCTCGGGAGGTTCACCGCCGCCTCCATCAGAGGGTCGGCAGAGTCGTCCGCCACCACTCGGCGCATTGACCCCGCCGCTGATCTTTGGGAGGTGACGGAGCGAAATGCGCATGAGAAGCGCGACGAGGACGAAGACGCCCGCCGAGAGTAGGCGGAGGCCGAGAAGGCGGCCGCCTCTGCCCAGAAGAAATTGGATGACGCCAAAGCCGCCATCGCGGCATGGCGGCAAGCAGAGGAGGCCGCGCACTGCCAGTCGGCACTGCTCGTCATCCCGCTGAACTCGGCGCCGCCGCCTCCGGACTTCTCGGAGCAGACTGGGGAAGTCGACGGGGAGAATCCCATTATGGAGAGGGAGGGCGGCGAGGCCCCTGGGCCAGACACGGTTGTGCCGCCACCACCACCTCCGCTGCCATCGGGAAGCGCGCGAGGTGAACAGCCGGCGGACCCGCCGGTGCCGCCAACTACAGACGTAGCCATGGCGAATCTAGTCCTCCAAGTCGCCTCGCCAACGCGTCGCTGTGTGGAGAAGGCGACTTCAGCGCCACGCCCCCTGGAGACCGGCGCAGCCAGCTCGGCCATCCCATACGTCGAGGCGATGAGCGCTGCGCCCGTTGGGTGGGTGCGAGGAGGCGGCACAGGCCCGCTGAACCAGGCGCTCCTAGACGTCCAGGCGAAGCTGCGAGCCGAAGGCGACGCCATCCAGAGCTGCAGCTAGGCGCATCTGGCGTCGCGAGCGACCATTCGGGTATGCCTTCTTCTGACTTTCCTTTTCCTTGCTCTTCTCTGTGGGGGCGCGCCAGCGCACCCACTGGGTGTAGTCCCCGAGTTCCGGGCCGGCTGCTGAGCAGGCGGGTCGGAACTCTATTGGCGAGTTCCAACTTCTTATTCTTGTTTTGAAATGCTTATCTCAGGAATACCACAACCTCTGGGTCACCGTCTTCAACCGCAACGTTGAAGAGCTGGCAAGCGGACTGCCGACTTGTCGGAGAGCCGGAGTGAGTTTCCTTCTTCGCGGGGCGCGCTGGCGCACCCGCGGGCTGTAGTCCCCGAGATTCGGGCCGACTGCTGCGCAGTTGGGCCGAATCTTCCTGGCGACCTTCTTTGCTGACGACTTGCGTCTTTTTTCTTCTTTCTTCAGAGGCCAACGCCGTTCTTCAGCAGCAGCTGGGCGAAGCCAACACCGCCTTGCGTGCAAAGGAGGTGGAGTGCAGCAAGCTCGTCATGGAGCGCGACTTGCTGTCTGCACAGCTGGCGGAGCAGGAGGAGGCGGAGAAGAAAGAGACTGAACTCCTGGCCGAGTTCGAGACCGAGCGCTCCTCCTGGACCGACAAGGAGGCGATGCTGACCTCCGGCTTCCACGAGATTGAGGATATCGTTGATGGTGAGTTTTTCTTTTACTCTCTTTCTTTGAGTAGCCGACTATAGGTCGGGCCGACTCTAACTTTTCTGTCTTGACTCTTTTTTGTCTCGGCAGACTTCTTCCCGGGCCACACGCAAGCTGCCACTCAGGCCATCGAGGCCGATCGCGTGGCAATGAGGGCAGCTGGCGAGGAGGTTGCCACCAATGTCCCCCGGACCCTTGACAAGCAGCTTCTGAGCATCGAGGCTCGCCTGCGGCCGGCTCACCAGATGCTGCGCCGGCTTCAACGTGTCGGCGCCCAGGCGATTGCTGCCTTGTGGCCAGACATGCCAATTCTGCGCAACCCCAGCCAGACCGCCGACTGGCTGGAGGTCGCAGCAGGCCGTCTAGAGGCTTGGAAAGGCTCCTCGGCACGGGCTGGAGCGCGTCAGGCCTTGGATTTTGTCAAGGCGTGGTATCCGTACGTGGACCTGGACCAGCTGGCCGCGCTCCGGGCCGAAGCCTAGCCGGAGCTGGCAGCCGTGGAGGACGCCCTTGTCAAGCGCGCCGCGACGATCGCCGAGTACGCCGATACCAACGTCTTCATTCCTGAGCGAGCTGACAATGGCAAGGAGGCACCGCCGGAGTGGTTTGGGATGAACCCGAACTACGACGAGGATTCGGCGGAGGTGATCGGCTCTAGTGCCGAGGAGGGAGGCGAAGAGGAGGTCGGAGGCGAGATGGAGGCGCCAGAAGACGGAGCGGGCGATCAGCCTCAGCTCGACCGCGCCTCCAGCAACGAGCCGCGCCCAACCGAGCCGACTGCCGCTGGAGGCGGTCAAGCCGAGACTGCTCAGCTGGCCGCCCCAACGTCCGACACCGCCATCTCCTCCGAGCCTCCAAATCCGTCTGCTACTTCGTAGGCTGCCGCCTTGTCTCTGTTTTAGTAGTTTCTCGAAGAACTTTGTTAATTCACACAATTCCACCCGCGGGGTGTATTTTGAACTTCCGTTCGACGATTCGGCCAAGGGCCTATGTTATGTAAATATTTATCTCGGTTCTATCATTTCTTGCTTATTGCTCTTTTGGCTTTTTACTTTGCCACCTTCCCTTAGATGCCGTCTTTGCCAGTCGGACAGCCGCTCTGCGGAATGCCGCTGGATCAAATACTTGGCTACTTTGGGAAGGCAAGTACTTAGCCATTCTAGAGTTTTCTTAGCAAGTCGGATAGAAAACGGCAAGCCGAATACTCAAGAGTAGGTTTTGCAAGGAGCGGCTGGAAAGCCGTCTTAAGCTATGTTTACGCTTTGAGTCCTTAGCCATTTTTCATGTGGGCGCCCCTTCTTCCTTACTCCTGCCCACCATACAGTCGCTCTGCGAGCTGCGGCTTCTGACAGGAGACGGCTTAGGCGCCACACACTACTTGTCTGACTGCAGGAAGCGTTTTCATAGCACAAGACGGCGAGCCCCGGGCCGACTAGTCGAGCCCGGTGCCAACGGCATAACAAAGAGTAGAATACTTGGAGGCATAATACTTATCATACAGATAACAAAAAGGGCAGTCCCCGAGCTCGTCTCGGGGGGCCCGAAGTCTTGGTACTTCAATACAAAAGGGTAGCATGGTACATACTGCATCGACTATAAAATCTTCGGAGAAGATTTGCGTTCCATGTTCGTTCCATCTCTTTGCCGAAGTCGTCCCTCTTGCATGCTCGGGGCTTCTGAGCGTCGATCAGGTAGTAGGAGTCATTGCCCAGCACTTTGCTGATGATGAAGGGGCCTTCCGAAGGCGCCGACAACTTGTGCTGGCCGGCTGTTCGCTGGATCAGTCGGAGCACAAGGTCGCCCTCTTGGAAGGATCTCGGCCTGACCTTCCTATTGTAGTATCAGCGCAGGCTCTGCTGGTAGATGCTGTACCGGCTGAGTGCCAACAGCCGGCCCTCTTCCAGCAGATCAACGCCATCTTGTCGTGCTTCTTCTGCTTCCTCCTTGGTGTACATCGTGACTCGTGGGGAGTCGAACTCTATATCCGTTGGGATGACGGCTTCAGCACCGTAGACGAGGAAGAAGGGCGTGAAGCCGGTTGACTTGTTTGGAGTCGTGCACACACTCCAGAGGACGGCTGGCAACTCGTCAAGCCAACAGCCGGCCGAATGCTCTAGCGGTTCGATCAGCCGAGGCTTGATGCCGGACAGGATGAGGCCATTCGCCGGCTCTACCTGGCCGTTGGACTGCGGATGGGCAACGGACGTTAAGTCCAGTCAGATGCCCCGCGTCACGCAGAAACGGGCCAAAGCGCCCTTGGCAAAGTTGGTGCCGTTGTCGGTGATGATGTTGTGCGGTATGCTGTACCGAATTGTGATGTCGGAGATGAAAGTCACGGCAGTCGGACCATTCAACTTCTTGATGGGTTTCACTTCTATCCACTTGGTGAACTTGTCCACTTCGACAAGTAGGTGAGTTAGGCCACCTCATGCCGTCTTGAATGGCCCCACCATATCCAGGCCCCAAACTGCAAAGGGCCAGGCGATTGGGATGGTCTTGAGCGCAGAAGCCGGCTGATGCGGCTTGGAGCGGAACTTCTGGCACCCCTTGCATTTCTGGACCAACTCTTTGGCCTCTTCTAGGGCAGTCGGCCAGAAGAAACCGCGCCGGAAAGCTTTGGCGACAAGTGCTTTTAAGGTCGCATGGTGGCCGCACTCGCCTTGATGGATGTCTCTGAGAATTGCTTGGCCTTGCTCCGGCTCGACGCAGCGCTGGTAAACACCAGTGATGCTGCGCCTGACTAGCTCTCTGTTGACTATGGTGTACTGCTGCCCGGCGTTGTACTTGCCGAGCCAAGGTTTCATCAGTTGGCAGCTCCTTGTTCACAAGGAATTTGAGGATGGGCTGAGCCCATGAGGGTGCTGCTATTTCTTCAACTGTCAGAATTGCTACTTGGACGAGGGCGGCTGGGCTGGGAGGCGGCGGGCTTGAGTCTGCGGCCGCTTGCTGGATCAACGGAGTCCCCGGGTCGACTGGTGCAGTCCCCGGGCCGACTGGAGCAGTCCCCGGGCCGAGCTCTGGAGTCTTTTGTCTGGTCGCCGCAGTCCCCGGGCCGGGTTCTGAAGTCCCCGGGCCGGCTTTGACTGCGGCGTTCTTGGAGTCGTCTGCAAGTATCTTTGCGCCGTCTGTTGGGGCTCTTGAGCCGGATCCGACTTCTTCGGGAGGAGCCGACACAAAAATGGAATCTGACTCTGGTGAAGGCTTGATGTACGGCTTGAGGAGGCGCTGAAGGGCGACGCCAGATGGTATTGCTTGGCGGGTGGAGCCGATTCGTGCCAAAGTATATGCTTGGTCGTTGTCGTTTCTTGGCACGTGGAGGAACTCGCACCCCTCGAAATATCCGCTGAGTTGCTGCACGAAGAAGCGGTAGGTTGCCATGTTTGCGTCCTTGGCGTCCCAGTCACCAGATTACTGCTGGACCACCAAGTCGGAGTCGCCATGACACAGGATTCGACGAATGCCAAGCTCTTTGGCAAGCCGGAGCCTGTGAATGAGCGCCTCATATTCGGCGACGTTGTTGGAGGCGGCGAAATGGGTCTGTAGCGCATACTTGAGCTTGTCGCCTTTGGGAGAAGTGAGAACAACGCCGGCTCCCAAGCCAGAGAGCCATCGAAATGCATCCGCCAATGGGTGGAGTCGGGTGCTGGCGGCAGGTACTGGGTCTCGGCCCAGTCGACAAGGAAGTCGGCCAGTGCTTGCGACTTGATGGCGGTGCGGGGCTGATAGTAGATCGTGTAGGGGGCCAACTCTATGGCCCATTTGGCCACTCGGCCAGACGCATCTCGGCTTCCAATGATCTCGGCTAGTGGGGCCGTGCAGACCACAGTGATTGGATGCTCTTGGAAGTAAGGCTTCAACTTCTTGGCGGCAAAGTGCACACCGTAACACATCTTCTGGTAGTGGGGGTAGTTCTGCTTGGAGGTCGACAGTACTTCGCTCAGGTAATATACCGGTCTCTAGACAGGTAATGCCCTGCCTTCCTCCTTGCGCTCAACTACGATGACTGTGCTGACTACCCGGCTGGTGGCGGCGATGTACAAGAGCATGGGCTCTTTGGGAGTCGGAGCCGCCAACACAGGGGGAGTAACCAACATCTTCTTCAGCTGGAGAAAGGCCTCGTCCGCCTTGTGGTTCCACTCAAAAAAATTGGTCTTCTTCATGAGCTGGTACAAGGGGAGAGCTTTCTCGCCCAGCCGACTAATGAACCTGCTGATGGATGACAGACAGCCAGTGAATTTTTGCACATCCAACAGTCGGCTGGGTACCTCCATCCTCTCGATGGCCTTGATCTTCATGGGGTTGCACTCTATGCCGCGTTCGGAGACCAGGAAACCAAGGAGTTGGCCGGCTGGTACTCCGAAGACACACTTCTCGGGGTTGAGCTTGATCTGGAATCGGCGCAGGTTTTCGAAGGTCTCCTTGAGGTCTCCCAGCAGAGTTCCGTACTTTTCCGTCTTCATCACCACATCATCCACATAGACGTGGGCATTTATGCTAAGTTGCTTGAGGAGGCACTTCTGCATGCAACGCTGAAAGGTGGCGCCGGCATTCCTCAAGCCGAACGTCATGGTCAGGTAGCAGAAGGCTCCAAACGGTGTGATGATGGCGGTTTTCAGTCTATCTGCTGGGTCCAGCTTGATCTGGTGATATCCTGAATAGGCATCTAAGAAACTCAACAGCTCGCAACCGGCTGTGGAGTCTATCACCTGATCGATTCTCGGCAAAGCAAACGGGTCCTTGGGGCAGGCTTTGTTGAGGCTTGTGTAGTCAATACACATCCGCCACTGCTTGTTCTTCTTCAGCAGTAAGACCGGGTTTGCTAGCCACTCTGGAAAAAACACTTCCATGATAAAGCCGGCTGCAAGGAGCCGTGTCGGCGTTCTGGGAACGAGGGTCCCCAGACTTGCCTGCCTGCGGCCCGCGGCATGGCACAAGGGGGCCCAACACGGCCCAACTTAATCAACACAAGACCCAAGACCCTCGCGAGGGGCCAAGCCTCGTGGGGCGGACGACACAACACTTCATCAGGCACGGCCTCGTCAGGTTGGCTCACGAGGAGGCGGAGAGATCAAGGCAGGGTACCTCGCGAGGTTCCCATGACGCAAGCCATGACGACCAAGGGCGCCAGGTGGGCGCCAGCCCGCGCAGTGTCCTCCCTTTCCTCTTTGGTGCAAAGGGGCAAGCGCAGGCGAGAGGATCAAGCAAAGGCATCCATTTCGGTGCAACGAGATCAAGACCAGTCCAACGGTGGGAAGGAGGTCATCGTGGAGCCCAGAACGGCGTCACCACAGGTCCTTTGGCAGGCGAGGACCAACTTTAGTCAGGATAAGTGTACCAGATGTTCCCCTTCGAATTGGCCAATTGTTGGCGCCCTTCCCTCTCAATATTTGGGAAGAGTCCCAAGGCCTTTGCCTATAAATAGGACTAGCCACCCCCAGGGCAAAGGGGGATGAATCGATCAATCTAGCAAGCTAGCATCGAGAGAACAAGAAGAGAGAGAGATGGGTAGCCGAACTCCTCTTAGTAGTTCGTCCCCCTAGCCAAGAACAGACCCTCGCGAGGCTGTTCTCCCCTGTACTGTTCTTCATCACCAGCCCAAGAGGCAATCCACCACACCACTCTGTGTCTTTTTTGTTGTTCCTTTGGTAGTTTAGATCCTTGCGAGATGGATAGGTAGAAGGCACAATCTCCGCGCACACCCGAGAGTTCGAACCTTAAGGGTCTGCCGGAACCCGAAATCCGACAAGCCGGGCGATCTCTTCTCCAACAACTCTTCTTTTCTCTTCTGACAGGCGGCGCAAGGGCTGCCTGACGGGCTTCACATCAGACCGAACGTGTAGCTTGTGCTCGACGAATTCCGTCGGTACACCCGGCATGTCTTTGGGGGACCATGCAAAAATGTCCCGATTCTCACGGAGGAAATCGACGAGCTCGCCTTCCTATTTGCTGTCAGGGTTTGCACCTATGACAGCGTACCTCTCCGGGTGCTCTGGGTCCAAGGGTATCTTCTTCGTCTCCTTTGTCGGTTTGAACGAGCCCTCAGCTTTCGACTCCTGGGGGTTGGGCGACGTCTCGTTCTGCTACTGTCGCCGACTGGCGTCTCCGGCCGGAGTTCTGTGAGCCTGAGGGGCCACTTTGCCGGCTGGGCTAACTTGGATCTCCGTCTTCATGGAGGAGTCGGCTGTGGCGTACTTGTCTGCTATGATCAGCAGCTCATCCTGGGTCTCTGGCTCATCGCAGAGGAGCTTGTTCTTGAGGAGGGTGCTTTCTCTGCACCCGGAGGTGAAGTACTCGATGGCATGTACCTCGTGCACGCCCTCGCAGGAGTTTCGGAGCTCGGCCCAACGCGTGAGGTAGTCGCGAGTCGACTCGTTGGGGCCTTGCACGCACAAGGAGAGTTGGCGAGGCTTGGGAGGTCGCTTGTACATGCTTGTGAAATTGCGGACGAAAGCTTCGGTGAAGTCGACCCAGCAGTTGATGCTGCGGGGCTTCAGGCTGTTCAACCATGTCCGGGCCGTGCCCTGGAGCATGAGCGGAACGTACTTCACGGCAACTCTCTTGTTGCCGTTTGCTATGCTGACTGCTGTGGAGTAGTCAACCAGCCAATCCTCCGGATTCACGGAGCCGGTGTACTTGGGAGTATCTCTGGGGAGAGTGAACCCTTTGGGAAAGGGCTCATCTCGGATGCGGGGGCCGAAACACGGCGGACCCAACTCGTCTTCGTCTTCCAGCACCTGGGATCGGTGGAGTCGGTCGATCCGGTGGCGGGCATCATTCTCTCTGACTCCTTCTCGGCGGTCGAGGCGGCCTCCGAGAGTCGGATGCTCAACTGGTGGCGGGGAGACTCGCCTTTCTCTGCGAGGTGGAGGAGGCACATAGTCGTCTCGCCGCTCTACTGCTCTTGGGCGGCCGTCTTGGTCGCGCTCGATGGAGATGTGAGTCCGACTGCGACTAGCAGCCAGGTCCTTGTCTTTCCTTCCGCGGACACCACCAGTCGGCATCCGAGACGTCGCGCCTTGGTCTCGGCGGGGTGGCAGGTCGTCGTTCTGTCGTTGCGGCGCCTCAGTGTGGCAGCCGGCCGGGTTCTACGCGGTAGCCGCGTCGAGGAGCTGCTGGACACGCTCTGTCATCAGTCGGCGCTCTTCGCCTTCGAGGTTGTCCAACTCGTCCGCCGCCGCTTGGGCGGCTCGGATGTTCTCTACAGGCGTGGCGTATACGGGGCGATTGGCCCCGAACATGCTGGCGATGTCCGCGCCGCGTTGCCGGATCGCACCTAGGCAGCTAGGCCCCGCTGGGGCTGGCGAGCCGCCCACAGCATGATCCATCTCGCGCTGGTAGGCTTCTGACAAGCGTCTCATGCTTGCCAACTTCTTCGCGCCTTCGACAAGCTTGAGGCGGCGTGCCTCCAGCGTCTCGGCGTCAGCGTCTTCTGGGATGGGCGCATCCAGGTCTTGTAGCACCGCATTGAGCGGATCATGGGCCCCGTCGTCGGAGTGCTCGCCATGGCCGATGACGAGCACCTCTGTGATAGTGCTTCCGCCGCTCTCCGCGCGAGGGAGCGGCTCGTCGTAGACTACCACGTTGGTAGGGAACGCGTCGAGCGACGCGGTGTCGGAATCGACCAGCATCGGGTCGGTGGAACCTACGGACTCCAGGTCAGCGGCAGGCTCGCCGGCAACATGGAGTCCGTCGAGGAGGCCCGCGAGAAGGCTCTCGGGGTCGCCGGTGCCTGCGTTGGATGCAGGCTCGTCGGAGAGGCAAACCTCGCCGACAAGTTCGGCAAGGCAGCTGACCGCGCCGGCGATCTCAGCGCCGCGCAGCGCGTCGGCGCAAACTCCCTCTGGAGTGCCGGGCTGGCTGCACTCGCCAGGGAGGAAAATGGTTCCCGTCCAGAACAGGTCTCCGGACGACAGTGCACCTCGCCCCATGGTGGGCGCCAAATGTCGGGGGTTGGATGCGACATATGCCAAAGGATGGCTTATCATGGTGGGGGCGAGTAGAACGTCGCCGGTGCCTGGAAGCGGGATGAGGCGTAGACATGAACGCCGGCGAATCTTACCCAGCTTCGGGGCTCTCCGAGGAGATAACACCCCTACTGCTGCTCTGCGGGGTCTCCGCATGATCACTATGGCAATGTGTATACAAAGTTGCTCCTTGAGATGTTTCCTGGAGGTAGGAGAGGGCAAGGCTAGCTCTCTCCCTCTCGTGTCTCTGGTGTAGAGTCTAAAGAATCGAACCCTTTGCATGGGTGCTCCGGGGGGTTTATATATGCCTACCCCCCGGGGGTACAATGGTAATCCGGCTGGGTGCGGGTCCTAGCCGTCTGTCTCTCAGGCCGCCGTCTTGTCCGCCGACTACTGGGGTCCACCGCCTGTGGGCCCTACCGACTGACTCGACCACTATAGTCATGCTTCTGGTGACGTTGGCTTGGTCGTGGAGTCGTGGCAACAGTGCCGCCGCCTGACGGGCGATCACTATTGCCACTCCCCATCTCATCTGGTTAATGGCATGCGGGGCCCGTGGGAGGAGCTGGCCGACTCTCGGACGCCGACTCCCACGGGGTCCGTCTTGTGGCGCTCTTGCCGTCTTCTGTCCTCCCGCTGACTAGCGGGACCCGCCGCCTCTAGGCCGTACAGGCAGGCCAACGTGGGCACAGGGTTCCGCCCACTAGGGCCGATGTCAGAGCTGGCATGGCAATAGTGCCGCGTCGGACGGTGATCTCCGTTAGTACGGTGCACTGTGGCCATGCCTGCCCTCGGTAAGGGGCGGGTGTGGCCCGTACCGAGGCCACGCCCCGTCCCGTCCTTCCTCACGAAGGCATGAGGTGGTGAAGTCGCGGGCCGACTCCCCGTAGTCGGCTTCTCTGGAAGTCGCCAGCTGGGAGTCGGCTCATGTCGTAGTCGTCTCTGGGATTCGTCCGTGAGTGGGCAGTCGGCGGTGCTGCAGCCGACTCCCAGAGGCGGCCCTCCGTCTTGGGATTCTTGAGGGGCAAAGCCTGCCCCGATGTCTTGAAAGGTTCTGGGTCTCGGGTTAGCCTACCCGTGGCCCATTACTCCGACATGGGCCGTGCTGGGGCCCCATTGAGCCACGCCGCAGGCCGCAGGCAGGCAAGTCTGGGGACCCCCGTTCCCATAACGCCGACAGTAGCCCCCGGGCCCAAGGCGCGTCCGGACTTGGCCGTGCAGGGAGGCGAAAGGGCAAGGGCGAAGCGCCGCGGGCCCTAACAGCCTGTGGCCTTGGGCGCCGCGTGGCGGTTGATTGGACGTGGGCGTCTCCGCTTCCCCATGATGCCTCGGCATCTGCACGGATTGGACAAGTCCCTACATGCAAAACGGGTCATGATTACCTGAGATCGTGGAGGTCGACTGTTGGCCATCGCCGGCTATAAGTACGGAACGGCATGCGCCCTTCCAGTCCATCCCCCTTGATTCTCCTTCTTCTTCAAGGCGCCGTCGAGGAGGTTCTTGGCCGCAGAGAAAGGGAAGGCTCGCCAGGTTGAGCCTGCCTCTCCCGCGCCCAAGCGCGGCCGAGGGCGCCCTCGCAAACATCCTGTGGCCACTACGACAGCCCTCCACGGCCGTTGAGGTGACTTCCAGCACGGTGACGGGCGGGCAGCGGTGACCGGGGGGCGTGCCTCGGTCGCGCGCCCCCTAGGCCGCGTTCTCGCGTGGTAGAGGTGCTGCCGGAGTTCGTCGTGTGGTTGGCGGAGCCGACTAGCACCCGGCTTCATCTTCCTCGCTCCTCCTCGGTGAGCTCCCGGCCGGCGCCCCGGGCGGCCTCTGGCTTCAGGCAGACGGCTGCTGCAGCCAGGCCTCATGGGCTTCACTGGAGGTCTCCGTAGCTGGGAGCCTGGCCTTGGCCCGCGGTTGGCAGACGTTTGCCCACGCACGGGGCCTGAGCCGTCGATGCACCCTGCACTTCAAGTTCGACGGCGATGCCACCCTCTTCGTGAGGGTGTTCGGGGAAGATGGTCGCCGCGCAGGGTGCTGCCCTGAGGACGACGACCGTGGCCGGGGACCCAGCCCCGGCGATGATGGAGAGGACAGCGCTCGCGTGATTGGCGGTGCTCAGGGTTCCCCAAGCTTCACCGGTTCTTCTTCAGGTGGCAACTCTTCTAGCGGTGGCCGCAGCCAGCCTCCACGCCGTCGTACCTGCTTGGGAGGTGGTAGCGCGCCTGCCCACCGTCGTGCTTCGGCGAAGCGTGAGAGGGAGTCTGCCTGAGTCCCGGAGGCTGCTCGAGTCTTCCCTGCAGGCCGGTGTGAGGCGAGCTGCGCCCGATTTGCTCTTTCTTTTCCTTTGTCCTGCGTAAAAAGACAGTAGCGTGGAGCCCTGCGGGGGCGTGTTTGGGTTATTGCTGTTAATCATCGCTTTGCTTTAGCTATCGTGCCTTCTGGCTACGTGCCCATGTGTAGATAGTCTCCGACCCCAACCGTGGGGGGGGGGGGCGACCGACCCAGGCCCTGTGTTCGTGTCGCGGTGCCCGTGGGGCACGGACCGGAGGGGTGCTCCTGTAATGGACCCAAGTCGCGAAACCTTTGAACGTCTAGGACAGAAACACTCACGAGGTCGCTCGGCTGCCCCCTCCCCTCGCGAGGCCTTGCTTAAGAGAAATCGAGGCAGGGGAGTGAAAAGTCGAAGAACCATAAGTCAAAGGCGACAATAGCTTCAATAAAACTTCGAATGAGAATGAACAAGCCAACTGCGGAAAGCAAATGAAAAAGCCGCGTCCAGCACCTAATCTAGTCTTCGACATCTTCTCACCAGCGCGGAGCTAAGTGCTGCCATTGGGCGTGGGAGGGAGCCCCAGGTCCTGAGGCCGGCGCTCCTGAGACTCCGGGGCATGTACAGCCCCAACTCATTATTACGTGAGAGTGTCATGGGCGGCGAGCTTCACAGGCATTGGCCTTCTTCACAGGATCCGGGCCTTTCTTAGGGGGAATGAGCTTCACGGGCATTTGCGCTCTTCATAGGCTCTGGGCCTTTTCAAAAACATGACAGCTTCACAGGCATTCGCCTTCTTCACAGGCTCTGGGCCTTTTCCAAAAAGGATGATCTTCACAGGCACTCGCCTTCTTCACAGGCTCTGGGCCTTTTTCAAAAAGGATGATCTTCACAAGCGTTCGCCTTCTTCACAGGCTCTGGGCCTTTTCCAAAAAGGATGATCTTCACAGGCGTTCGCCTTCTTCACAGGCTCTGGGCCTTTTCCAAAAAGGATGATCTTCACAGGCTCTGGGCCTTTTCCAAAAAGGATGATCTTCACAGGAGTTCGCCTTCTTCACAGGCGCTGGGCCTTTTTAGGGGTAGAACCTCTGGAGGTGCTGGATGTTCCACGCGTTCTAGACCGGCACCCCCTCCTAAGTCTCCAAGCGCGCGGAGCCAGGCCTGGAAACATGAACAACCTTGAACGGGCCCTCCCACATTGGAGAGAGCTTGTGTAGTCCCTCCCTGGAGAGGACCCGCCTGAGCACGAGGTCCCCTACCTCGAGAGTTCTGGGGCGGATGTGGCGGCAATGATATCGTCGCAGTGCTTGTTGGTACCTCGCCGCCCGCAGCACGGCTTCTCGGCGGCGTTCCTCCCCCAGCATGAGGTCCATCCCCCGCATGGCGTCCTGCTGCGCCTCGTCGAACGCCAGGACCCGCGCGGAGCGACGTCTGACCTCGTGAGGGAGGACCGCTTTGGCTCCGTAGACCAGGAAGAACGGGGTCTCTCCCGTCGGCTTGGTCGTGGTTGTGCGGATGGACCACAACACGGACAGAAGCTCGTCGTACCAACCTCTGCTGCAGGCCTCCAGCTTCTTCTTGAACGTCCTGGTCTTGAGGCCCCTCAGGACCTCTGCGTTGGCTCGCTCCGCCTGGCCGTTGCTTCAGGGGTGCGCCACCGAAGCGTAGCATATCTGCGTCCCAAGGTTAGCACAGTATGTTTTGAAGAGATTACTGGTGAACTGCGAACCGTTGTTTGTGATGATGCGGTTCGGCACCCCGAACCGGCTCACGATGCCCCTGATGAACTTGACCTCGGAACCCGCGGGGATGGTGCGGACGGCCTCTACTTCAGCCCACTTGGTGAACTTGTCCACGGCGACGTAGAGGTAGCGGTAGCCCCCTGGCACCCGAGGAAACGGGCCCAGGATGTACATCCCCCAGACTGCGAATGTCCACAAAAGGGGTATAGTCTGCAGGCCTCCCGCCGGCTGATGGATCTGCTTGGCGTGGAACTGGCAGGCCTCACAAGCCTTCACCAGTTCGACGGCGTCATTGAGTGCGGTGGGCCAATAAAACCCACTGCGAAACGCCTTGCCGACGAGGGTCCGTGATGATGAATGATGTCCACAGTCTCCGCCGTGTATGTCTTCCAGCAGTTCCTTTCCTTGCTCCCTGGAGATGCAGCGCAGGGATACATCGTTTGGTCGCTTTCGGTAGAGCTCTCCATCCTTGATGCAGTATGCCGTGGCCTGCCGTGCCACATGCTCCGCTTCCTCCTCCTTCTCTGGCAGGATCCCTTGTGTTAAGTAACTCCGGAGCTCCGTGATCCAGCACCCCTCCTGAGGTTCCATCGTCAGGAGCAGGCGCACTCCTAAGGCCGGGCCACAGACCGGGGCTCCTGAGGCAGGTGGCTGGGGGAGCTCTTCCCGAGGCTGAGCCATGTTTGACAATGACGGCAGGGCTGAGGGCTTGAAGAGCCGCTCCTCGAAGACACCAGGCTCCTGAGGTAGCCGCCTGGACGCCCGTCTGGCGATGTTGTCGGCCTCCTGATTGGTGCCACAGGGTACATGCTTCAACTCCAGCCCCCAGAACTGCTTCTCCATCTTGCGGACCTCTGCAAGGTAGGCCTCCATGTGCTCATCTTTCGGCTCGTACACCTTATTGCAGAAATTGACAAGGAACTGCGAATCGCCCTTGATGGTGAGGCGTTTCACCCCCAGGGCAACTGCGGCCTTCAAGCCCGCTATTAGACCTTCATACTCCGCTATGTTGTTGGAGGCCTTTTCGCCTTGCTAGAAACAGAGTTGTACTGCGTAGTAGAGCTTGTCCTGAGTGGGCGATATAAGCACCGCCCCAGCCCCAGCGCCATGCCTGGAGAACGCCCCATCGAAGTACATGACCCAGCCTTCCGGCGCCTCGCTCCCCGGGGAGAGGGACCGATCCTCGTCGGCCTTGAGGCCTGGTGCCTCCGTCCATTCTGCCACAAAGTCCGCTAATGCTGCTCCCTTGATGAATCTGGTCGTGCTGAATTCGAGCTTGAACGCTTGCAGTTCTATGTTCAACTCGGCGACCCTTCCGGCCGAGTTAGGGCTCCTGAGCACTCTCTCCAAGGGGTATGATGAGACGACCTTGATGGGGTGACCCTGAAAATAGTGCCGCAGCTTGCGCGAGGCCACCAGTAGCGCGAGGAGGAGCTTCTGAGGCTTGGGGTACAGTGCCCTCGCGTCCCGCAACACCGTGCTGACGAAGTACACTGGGTGCTCAACGAGGTTGGGTGCGTCAGTGCTTGTGGCGCCCTCCGGAGATAATGGCACCTCCTGAGGCGATGAGGCCTTCATAGGCTGACCATCTGGGTGTGGGGCTCCTTCCGCCTCCGATCCGCTCCTCTACGGCGGCTGTTTCTCCTCAGCCGCCGTGGCGGTTCCTGTGGGCCTTCCTTGTTCCTGTTTTGCCTTGTCCCGTGCCGCATCTGTGGTTTTGATTCGACGCTGGCGGAGTAGGGAGTGGCGGCGAGGTAGAGCACCAGGGGCTCCTGAGGGCGCGGAGCTACCATGACCGGAGGGCTGGTCAGGTATCTCTTGAGATCTTGGAACGCCTTGTCGGCCTCTTCTGTCCATTCAAAGGGCCCCTTTCTCTTCATTAGCTGGAAGAAAGGCAGCGCTCGCTCCCCCAACTTGGAGATGAAGCGCCCTAGCGCGGTCACGCGCCAGGTGAGCTTCTACATTTCTCTGAGGGTCTTTGGTGGGCTCATGTCCTCGACCGCCTTGACCTTCTCCGGGTTAGCCTCGATGCCTCGGTGGGACACGAGGAAACCCAAGAGCTTGCCCGAGGGGACTCCGAACACACACTTCTTTGGGTTGAGCCATAGGTTGACTACATCGAGGCTCGCGAAGGTTTCCTCCAGGTCTTGTATCATGGTCCTGGCCTCCCGAGACTTCACCACAATGTCATCGACGTAAGCCTCGACATTCTTCCCGAGCTGCGGGCCCAAGGTGATGTGCATCAGCCGCTGAAAGGTCGCCCCCGCATTACACAGCCCAAATGGCATGCATGTGTAGCAGTACACCCCACACGGGGTGAGGAAGGCTGTCTTTTCGACGTCCTCTACCACCATCTTGATCTGGTGATACCCAGAGAAGGCATCCAAGAAGCATAGCAGGTCGCACTCTGCGGTGGAATCGACGATCTGGTCGATGCGGGGGAGGGGGAACGGATCTTGCGGGCATGCCTTGTTGAGGTTGGTGAAGTCGACACACATGCGCTCCTTCCCTCCCTTCTTTGGCACCACGACGGGGTCGGCCAACCAATCCGGGTATCGGACCTCGCGAATGACCCCAGCGGCCTCTAGTTTGCGGGTCTCTTGCACGATGAAAGCTTGCTTCTCTGTGGACTGCCGCCTTGCCTTCTGCTTCACGGGGCACACGTTGGGGCACACGTTGAGGTGATGCTAGATTACGCTCCTAGGGATCCCCGCCAACTGGTCAAGCTCCCAAGAGAATACCTTCTTGTTTGCGCACAGGAACTTGACCAGGGCCTCCTCCTGTTCGGGCTCGAGGTTGGAGCCTATGGTGAAGTTGGCGTCGGTGGACCCGTCCTCATCGACGGGTATCTGCTTGGTTTCTGCCTTGTCTTGGGTGAACAACTGTTTCTTTTTGGCGGGTGCAACCCCCTTGGGCTCGAGGGTCTCCGAGTCGGCGGGCTATGTCGACGCCGCCATCTTGAAGGCGAGCTTGAGCACTCGCAGCGCGTCTCCGGTGTCCCCGTGCACGGTGAGGACACCGCTGCTCTCGGGCATCTTCATGAGATTGTACGCCGGGTGTGTCGCGGCCATGAACTGGGCCAGCGATGGATAGCCGAGGATGGCATTGTAGGGGAGGCCGATGGGGGCGATGTCGAAGTTGACCAGCTCCGTGCGGAAGTTGTTGTAGGTGCCGAAGGTTACTGGGAGCCAGATCTGTCCCAAGGAGCTGGATGACCCGCCCCCAACGCCTGAGAAGGGCCGACTGGGTTGCGGCCGTTCCAGGGGTATGCAGAGGAGGTTGAAGGCCTCAAACGAGAGCACGCTGAGGCCCGCGCCGCCGTCGACGAGAGTCCTGGTGACGGCCACCTGGCAGATGGTGGGGATGCACAGCATGGGGAGCGCGCCCGAGCCGGCCGAGTTGGCGGGGTGGTCCCCCGAGCCGAAGGTCAGGCCGGCCTTTGGCGCCGACCGGTCCAGGAGAGCCCCCTGCCGCGTGGCAGCGGCGCTGACCCGGCGAATGAACGGCTTGATGTGGTGACTTGTAGGCGGCGCCTGCGAGCCGCCCAGGAGGGCCGCGACGATCGGGGGTGTTGGCGTAGCGTGTTGGGCGAGGAAAAGGCTGCGGAGTTCTTCCCAGGAGGCCACGGAGGCTGCCGGTAGGTGGAGCAACCATGCGCGGGGAGCACCGGTGAGGGCCATGGGAAGCCAGTTGGCCATGACCCCATCATCACCTCCGGCTTCGAGGATGGCTTCCTCGTACGCTAGCAAGAAGGCCAGCAGATCAGTCGCGCCGCTGTAGCGCGGCGGCGTCGTTGGCTTGAACTTGTCGGGCCGCCGTACCCGTTGCAGGGCTGGGGCCAGGGCTCGGAGCCCCCTGGCCCCCGTGCTGGCGCCGGCGGCCGGAGCGGCCAGCGCGCTACTCATCGTGAAGCAGGCGGTGGCGGAAGGGAAAACTCCGGCGCACCCCCTACCTCGCGCGCCACAACACAAGAGACATAGGGTTTATACTGGTTCAGGCCACCGATGTGGTGTAATACCCTACTCCAGTGTGGTGGTGTGGTGGATTGCCTCTTGGGCTGATGATGATGAACAATACAAGGAAGAACAGTCTCACGAGGGTCTGTTCTTGGCCGGGGCGAGGAACTACTTAGGAGGAGTTTAGTCGCCCTTCTCTCTCTCTCTCTCTCTCTCAGGTCTGATTGCCGACCGATCTCCCTCCTACCCTGGGGGTGTCTAGTCCTATTTATAGGCCAAGGCCCTGGGTCTCTTCCCAAATATTGAGCGGGAAGGGCGCCAACAATTGGCCATTTTGAAGGGGAACATCTGGTACACTTATCCTGACTAAAGTTGGTCCTCGCCTGCCAAAGGCTCTGGTGGTGACGCTGGCTTGGGCTCCACCATGACTCCCTTCCTTCCGTTGGACCGGTCTTGGTGTCGTTGCACTGAAACGGGTGCCTTTGCTTGATGCTCTCGCCTGCGCTTGCCCCCTTTGCACCAAAGAGGAAAGGAGGACACTGCGCGGGCTAGCGCCCGCCTGGCGCCCGCCTGGCGCCCTTGGTCGTCATGGCTTGCGTCATGGGCACCTCGTGAGGTACCTCGCCTTGATCTCTCTGCCTCCTCGCGAGCCGACCTGATGAGGCCGCGCCTGAGGAAGCTCCGTATCGTCCGCCCCACGAGGCTTGGCCCCTCGCGAGGGTCTTGGGTCTGTGTTGAAGAAGATGGGCCGTGCTGGGCCCCCTTTGAGCCACGCCGCAGGCCGCAGGCAGGCAAGTCTAGGGACCCCCGTTCCCAGAACGCCGACAGCCACTTATTGTCAAGCCCATCTCAGTTGGTCGTCCTGCCTCCTCCAACCAAGAGTGTCAACTTGTAGTCCATGATCCTGCTTTCACAGAGGCTCCTAAAGATGAAGAAATTCCAGCTGTCGACCCCATCACAGCTAAAGACATTGGTCATGATGACAATGTAGAAGATGATGATGTAGTCCTTCCTCAGATCGAGCACCAACCGGTATCATCGCCTGTTCTCACGAATAGCAAACACATCAACATTGGTCGTCCCTTGACGCCAATTGCTCAGGATGCTTCATGGGCTGATCGCCCTGAACAAGAGACTCCAAGTAATGAAGACACACCCAGTACTCCACCACTTCAAGTCACCACTCCGGTGCTTGACGACGACTACATGGTCCAGACCACTCCATCACCAAAGGCGTCGCCCACTTTTCGCAGGCTTCACAAAGGCCCTAGGCCACATGTCGCCATGTCGAGCATTCCAGAGGGAGAAGTGCAACAAAGCTCAGTAGCATGCCAAGTGTTTCTTGAATCCACTCCCACTGCGAATGTCTCCGAGTCCGAAGCAAAAGATGCTGAAGACATTCCAGCTGCATCAGCCGATGACCATCATAAACCTCAAGAAGAAGAAGAAGAAAGAGTTGCCACACCCCTGTCACTCAAGAAGCTGTTCTCGAGAAGAACGTGTTTGTGCCTGACCCTCCTGCTACTGAAGAGGAGGTTGAAAACATTGAGGCGGCCACAAACAACACTGCTGAAGCTACATTGTCATGGCTGAAGACATTGTGGCAGTTGAAGCTAATGTTGCACCTGAAGCTAGTGTGCAACCTGAAGCCACAGTCAATGCCGAAGCTGCTGTTCCACCCCCAAGGCCTCACACTATTGAGCAGGCATATGATCACGGCGAACTTGTCACTGTCCGATGGCCTTTTCTGGTTCCCCCTTCTGCTCCTGGACCATAATTTGACTACCATGTGGAGCACAGGCCTCAGGTCCAGAAGCCAAAGCCCAGACTGCCAAGATTTCCCGGTGCTACAACATCGCCAGAATCATTCAATGCCAGCAGCTTCAGGGCACACAACACATTCTTTGACAGTGCCAAGAACCCGTACTCGAAGCCAAGAATCCCATCGAATCGCTTCTGGAGCTATCAGCAGTGCAGTTATTACTCATGTATCTTATACAATCAAGGGCGAATCTTTCCTCACATGCGTCTGGATTGTGAAGCCATTTCTAGTCTACCCTGCTTGGAAGAAGCTCTAGACTGCTTCAGAGATGCTGGCCTCCTGCAGTTCGTCACTGACAAAGAGCATTGGAATGAAGATCTCCTGCTACAATTCTATGCCACTCTTCACATTCATGGCTACAACAGGGATCCGAAGACTTGGGTCCTTGAGTGGATGACAGGTGATGTGCACCATGAGGCAAAAGCTCAAGATATCGTTGAGCTTACTTCCCTGCCCACTCGAGGTGAGCTCTATGAACCTGGTTTTCAGCTACACAGAAATGCATTGGAGAGCATATTTCAGAAGCCTGAGCCCAACATGAGTCAAATGCTCAGCATGATGAAGCCACTGCCACAAGATGCCCGTCAAAGGACATTCTCCTACAGCCAAGCTTGAAGGCACGATGATGACATTGGTGTTCTATATCTCAATGGCATCAGCTTCAATGCTCAAAATTTCTTCATCGGGCAACTGGATGCATCTGGAATTGATCTATTTGGCCTAAAGTTTTATGCTCCATGGGTGAGGCGCTTAATCAAGCTTCACTCTTCTGTCAACTATCAGCCCTCTGCGCGCAACCATCTTATCTTCTTGCCTGAGGTTGATATGTATGTCGAAGCCAGAGCCTGCCAAGGAGCCAATTTATCTTCATAATGTTGATCGCCAAAGCTTCTCACAACCAATTGAGGGAGTTCTTGCTGCAACTCGTGTTTATCCTCTGGCTGGAATTACACGTGCACCTCATCGTGCAACAACTGAAGCCACTGAAAGCACCATTGCTCAAAGGCCTTGGAAGCGATCTCGTGTACTCAATGACCGAGAGCTTCTTGTGGCCTTACATCAGAAACAGGATAAGCACCATGACTGGCTAAAGCACAGATGCAGAGCCTCTTGGTGGATGTTAATCGCATTTGCAATCTTGCCACCAAGAACGCATTCGTGTCACATGAAGCTTGTTGGAGGTCCTGGAAGAGTCTAACATTGCTAAGCTCCAAAGACGGTCTTCGCGAAGATGGCTTCACTGAGCGCTACAAGTTTGACTCCACGCCTCCTCTCAATGCCGTCTTGCGTCGTACTCCTTCCTTAGAAGACTCGGAGTATTCATCTTTGGCTGCAACTGTTGTTGCGAGAGTCATCGATGCAGAAGACGATGCCACCTCACCGACCATGACCTCGCCGCGTCTCGACACTACACCAGGCCCCTCTGCACCACCAAACTCCAACGTCGATCCTGCACCTTCATCTACTCCTGATAGGAATGAGTAGATGCTCTATGTCTTCAAACCTTTTTGGTCCTTACTGACAAAAGGGGGAGAAGCATATGAGTTGATAGTCTTCAAGCGGGTCCATATGGGTGGTTGCTATTTTTTGCTAAGTGGTTACAACTCTCGTTTTTGATACATTTGGTTCTTCGAGTTGTAACACTTAAACTCGATGGTCGTCTGCTACGTTTTCTGCTACTCTGTGATGCGATGATAAATTCCGCATGAAGACATTCCGCAGACGTCCATTTTCATTATGCATGTCATTATCTCTGTTATATCTGTATATGGATGATGAATTGTCTTCATAGGTTGAAGTGGATCTCCACAAGTAAAACCTACCATGTGCATTTGCATTCAAGATCAAACTACTTATATGCACATCTTCAGGGGGAGCCTTTTGCTACTTATGAAGACAATGCCTTAACCCTACCAATCTCACATACTTTTATCCCCGTTGAAAACTTCAACCAGTTTGTCATCAATCACTGTCGGCGTTCTGGGAACGGGGGTCCCTAGACTTGCCTGCCTGCGGCCTGCGGTGTGGCTCGAAAGGGGGCCCAACACGGCTCATCTTCATCAACACAAGACCCAAGACCCTCGCGAGGGGCCAAGCCTCGCGGGCCGGACGACACGGCGCTTCCTCAGGCGCGGCCTCATCAGGCTGGCTCAGGAGGAGGCAGAGAGATCAAGGCGGGGTACCTCGCGAGGTGCCCATGACGCAAGCCATGACAACCAAAGGCGCCAGGCGGGCGCCAGCCCGCGCAGTGTCCTCCCTTTCCTCTTTGGTGCAAACGGAGCAAGCGCGGGCGAGAGGATCAAGCAAAGGCATCCATTTCGGTGCAACGAGACCAAGACCAGTCCAACGGTGGGAAGGAGGTCATCGTGGAGCCCAGAATGGCATCACCACAGGGCCTTTGGCAGGCAAGGACCAACTTTAGTCAGGATAAGTGTAACAGATGTTCCCCTTTGAATTGGCCAATTGTTGTCACCCTTCCCGCTCAATATTTGGGAAGAGGCCCAGGGCCTTCGCCTATAAATAGGACTAGCCACCCCCAGGGTAGAGGCATCTATCATCGGGGAAGCCAGATAGAAAGACTCAGGCAGCAGAAAGAGAGAGAGGAGGGCGAGTGAACCCCCCTAACAGTTCATCCCCCTAGCCAAGAACAAACCCTTGCGAGGCTGTTCTTCCCTGTATTGTTCATCATCATCAGCCCAAGAGGCAATCCACCCACCACAAACTAGAGTAGGGTATTACACCACAATGGTGGCCCGAACTAGTATAAACTCTGTGTCTCTTGTGCTATTCTTTCAGTAGTTAGATCTTTGCGGGACGGAGAGGTAGAGGGCATAATCCCTGCGCGCACCCCAGAGTTCGAACCTTAAGGGTCTGCCGGAACCCGAAATCCGGCATTTGGCGCGCCAGGTAGGGGTGCGCCGGAATCCACCTTTCTACCGCTCCGCGTCCCGTCGCATCGTCATCACCATGTCCGGCGACCAGGCGGGCAACCAAGACCCATGGGCGGCGTGGCCCGCCCGCGCGGAGCCGCCCGCCTCGGGCGACCCCGCGCCCCAGGAAGCTCGTGGTCCGCAATGCGCTGCGGGCCGCGGGCGGCGCGGACAGGCTTCAACAACCCTCACACCAAGGCAAGCGCGGCAGGCGGCAAGGGCCTCCAATCACGCCGCGACCACGACACCGTACACCCGCCGGGAGCAAGCAAACTCGAGGGCCGTGCTCACGTGGACCGAGAGCTGCTGCAGTGTAGGCTGCCGGAAGGCGGCCACGACGTGCTGCTGGAGCGGGTCGCCGAACTCCTGGGCTTTGTCGCCTCGGGGGCTCACCCCTTCTGCATCCAACTTCCGTCTCAAGCCCAGGGCGGCGCGCGCGGGGGCCCCGCACGCTCCCGCGGGCCTCAGGGCTACCCCAATACCAGCGAATCCGTCGGTGCCGGACTGGCAGTGGCGCTACCCCCGCCCCCGGCGCATGAGGGAGAGGGGCTCGGCGCAGCCCACGGCGCCAGCGGGCAGCCGCGCTACCACCCCGCGGTGGGCACGTCAAGCAGCGCCGCATGGCACATGGAGCACTACAGCACAACCTTCGGGGTAGCGGCGCCAGAAGAATACGTGCCCCACATGATGGACCAAGGGCACTCTCACGAGGGCGAACAAGGCTCGCTTCTCAGCCCAAGCTGCGGAGATGAGACACCAGAAGCTGAGCTCTTCCAGGAGCCCCGGGACGGCTCCGCCGGCCATGCTGGAGGCGATAATTATCGGGTACCACTAATTCCTCAGGAGCAGGCGTACGCTAATCATGGATCGCGGGAGGTGCAGGTCGCCACAGCGAGCATCTGCCCCGCTCCCACAGTCTCCTACCCCTCGGGAGGAGGGCGCAGGGGGCTGCAGGAGAGGGGCAGGGATCCCACATCACCACCGCGGCATTCGGAGCAAGGCGTCCTCAGGAGGCAGGCCCTCCGCTGGGGAGGCGCCTAAGGGCCTGCCCCTGGCGGAGGACCCGTGGTCGTCGGGGGAACTGCTAGCGACCGCTCTACCCCACGGGCGGCGTCCTGGTTTCCGGTCGTCGTTGGTGGCACTATAGTGTGGCGCAAGGCGGGGCCCTTGTCTGGCGATATGAAGCAAGGCCGGTACCTGTGAAGAAGGCCCAGTGCCTGTGAAGCTCGCCACCCCGTGACACTCCCACGTAATAATGAGTGGGGCTGTACACGCCCCGGAGTCTCAGGGGTGCCGGCCTCAGGCCCTGGGGCTCCCTCCCACGCCCAGTGGACATCACTTAGCTCCGCGCTGGTGAGAAGACGTCCAAGACTAGATTAGGTGCTGGACGCGGCCTTTTGCCTGTTTTCATTGACTTCTTCTTTGGTTTAACTTTTCCCCTGCTGGATTTAAGTTGGATTCCGATTTGAGATTTGCGTGTGTTCGGGGAAGGGGTGCTTAGTCTCGTTCGAGCCATTTCTCGCGTTCTGGTTACCGCTCCACCACAGTTGCCTCCCCTCGCGAGCCCCTCGCGAGCCAGGCCAGGCCTAGCTCGCGCGCAGCCTAGCCTGCCGCTGTTGCTCCTTCTCGGGAGGACGTTTCGGTACCCGCGGAGGATGCCCTTTCAGGAAAAGGCCAAGAGCCTGTGAAGAAGGCGAATGCCTGTGAAGCTATCGCGTTTAGGAAAAGGCCCAGAGCCTGTGAAGAAGGCAAATGCCTGTGAAGCTATCACGTTTAGGAAAAGGCCCAGAGCCTGTGAAGAAGGCGAATGCCTATGAAGCTATCGCGTTTAGGAAAAGGCCCAGAGCCTGTGAAGAAGGCAAGTGCCTGTGAAGCTATCGCGTTTAGGAAAAGGCCGAGAGCCTGTGAAGAAGGCAAATGCCTGTGAAGCTATCGCGTTTAGGAAAAGGCCTAGAGCCTGTGAAGAAGGCGAATGCGTGTGGAGCTATCGCGTTTAGGAAAAGGCCCGGAGCCTGTGAAGAAGGCAAATGCCTGTGAAGCTGTCACGTTTAGGAAAAGGCCCAGAGCCTGTGAAGAAGGCAAATGCCTGTGAAGCTATCGCGTTTAGGAAAAGGCCCAGAGCCTGTGAAGAAGGCGAATGCCTGTGAAGCTATCGCGTTTAGGAAAAGGCCCAGAGCCTGTGAAGAAGGCGAATGCCTATGAAGCTATCGCGTTTAGGAAAAGGCCCAGAGCCTGTGAAGAAGGCAAATGCCTGTGAAGCCATTACATGAGGGAAAAGGCCTGGAGCCTGTGAAGAAGGCCAGAGCCTGTGAAGCCCCTCGCCGGCGACACTTGCACGTCCTACGGTTTCAACTAGAGAACACTCGGGACACCACGTCCTCCCACGAGCAGCCTTGGGGCCTGCGCGAAACAAAGGTAAACAAGCCAGCCGCCAGGCGCGGGTGCTCGCGCAATATGATAGCTACTAATACGATCCATACAGGTTTTACATGAGGGGCTTCCCCTTCCCAAAATGCTCTCACAGCCATCAGGCCAAACACCTGAGTCCTACTCGTGCAGGGTAAAAAGACACGAGCGATACATACTCACTCGGACAAATCCCCCAATGCATCCTCAGGAGCACCTCCCGAGCCGCCGCTGGTATCGCTGAACTTGCCATCGCTACCTGCGTCGCCGCCAGCGGCATCAGGGCCGTCCACCACACCGCCCTCGTCGGCAACCACGATCACGTCATCGTCATCTGAAGTGAAGGCCCTGACAAGAGCGTCCACGTTGTCTTCCACCCAGTGCGCCAGGTCGCCTCGGATGGCCTGGGGGACTGGGGCGATGGCGGCGTCGAAGTCGAAGTGGGGATCCATGTTCCGGAGATGGCTGAAGACACGAGAGAAGGCGCGCCCTAGTAGGGCGTGGCTCCTCTCGTCCACCAACCTGTCGGCCCTGACCGACCGCGCCTTCAGCTGCGTCACCACGACGGTGAAGAACTGCAGGTTGCCGGCATAGTTGATCATGTGCGGCTCGCCGACAGCCGCCTCGCAGATGTTGCCCAAGGCTGTGTTAGCCCTCTCCCTGAGCATAGCCAGCATGGGGCCGTGCACGTGCTCCAGGACCTGCCGCTGGTGTATCTCATCGGTGTTCTGACGTTCGACGACCTCAGCCTCTTCCACCCGCTAACAAAGACGGAGCACCTCGGCCTGGAGGGCAGCCGACTCCTTCTGCGCTGCCTCAAGGGCGGCCTGGGAAGCGCCAGCCTGCCGCGTCGCCTCATCCCGTTGGGCCCTCAGGGCTGCGGTTCTTCCCTCGGCCTCGACCCGGATCAACTCCAGCTTCCCCTCGAACTCGCGCTCAAGGCCTTGGCGTGCCATCGCCACCCGACGACCAACCTCCTCCAGGACACGTGCCTCCCGTGCGGCGACTTCATCTTCCGCCTGTGTCACCAGGCGCTCCCTCATCTCCAGCCGCTCGTACTCGCGGGTGCGTTCGGCAGCTTCCAGCGTCAACGCTTCCTCACGCTTCTGGAGCTCAGCTGGGTCGCCAGAGGCCACCTTCATCGAGGAAAGGGCCGCCTCGCGCAGTTCCACTTGCTCCTCCAATGAGTGGGATCGGGCCAGGAGCTCCCGAGCCCGCTCCTCTGCTGCTTCTCGCCGTCGGTCAGCTCCCAGGGCCTCCTCAGCGGCCTGGGATCGGGCCACCCGGGAGGCCTCCAGCGACGCCTTCGCTTCTTCGCCTTCAAGTTCACACTGGTGACGCGCGAGGGCGATGGCGGCCTCCAGCTCGCGCCTCCCTGCGGCCAGGCGCAGGCCCTCGGCCTCCAGGCGCGCGTCTTGACCAGCGAGCTCCTCCCCAAGAAGGTCCACCGCGTCAGTCGCCCTTCGAAGGAACTCTTGGCGGCGAGCACGGCGCTCCCGAGCACGCCCGAGCACGTCTTTCACACCATCATCTGCCCCAAGCGAGCGCCGTGGGCCACAAACCATCGCTCCTCCTCCAGGCAGGGGGCTAGGGGCTGGCACCCTCACGACGGCCGGGCGTGCCATACCAGAAGCCCGGCCTGGGGCCAGCCCGTCTCCAGAAGAAGGGCACAGGGGGCGCCTCAGCCAGTCGTAGCCCGCGACCAGATGAGAAGCCCACGGCAGGCCGGCTATGCCAAGAGAGGGCCCGCGAAGGAAGATCGCAGGAAGAGAAGGGCTGTGGTGCGCTTCGGGACGGTCCACCCCTTCACTCGCCCTCGCCATGAGAGAAGTGCTGCTCGGAGCACTTGGGGACGACGGGGGACGCGAAGCCAAAGGAGGCGGCGCCTCAGCGGCTCCTATGAGCTCGGCTGGAAGAGGCCTGCGGAGTAAGGATCAGTAGACGCAGCAAGGGGATCAGGAGCCAGGAAAGGAGAAGGCTTACTCGTCAGTAGCGAAGTATTTCCGGCGCTTCAGCAAGCGACAAGAGAAGTCATCACCCAGGGCCTCCCTTTTCCTCCGGAGGGCCTCAAAGTCCACACGGAAGCGGCCCAAGAGAAGAGCGCAAGGATCAACCTGCGACGAAGACGGAGCAACAAAGCTATCCGCGTCAGGGGCGCCTGCCTGACGCATGCTGCCAATCACCTCGCCAGAAGACGCGGCCGGGGCCTCAGGAGCCTCGGCCCCAGGCGCTGGGAGTGGCTGCTTGCCACCCACAGCCTCAGCAGCACGAGCCTCAGGAGCTGCTCCCTCGAGGGCATCGCCAGGCACAGTCCCCTCATCGGGAGCCTCCTCGGCCCCCGCCATCTCACGCCTCCCTGCTCCGCCACTCGAGGAGGATTCGCCTCGACCGACCGGAAGGGCGGTCACCACCACAGGGTTCTCGCGAGGCCCTTGGAAGCCAGCGGGGTGTAGCCCCCATTCATCAAAGGAGGGCATCTGCTTCACGAAGTCGTCCCTGTTCTGGCAGAGGTACAGCAGGGCCCCTCCCCGCTGGATGCTGCCCGGGTTGGGGTCACCAGTCAGGACCAAGAGCACTGTCCTTAGCGCCACAGGCGTCAGGTCTTCTTCCTGGAGCCTCATGCGATCATCGTGCCCGCTGAAGGCCCACATTCGGCGAGAGTGGCGTTGGAGAGGGGTAATGCGGCGTAACAGGAACTCCTTCACCACCTTGGGCGCCGTTACGCCGAGCGATCTCAAGAACGTGAAGCGGCGCCAGACGAAGGCGAGCCGGGGGCTCACAAGCGTCTCCTGGCCCCAGCCCGAATTGGGTACAGCAGGCAAAGTTAGCTTCGCCAGCAGGGGGCTGGGCACCCCGACATCAACGTACAACCACCGCTCGCGGAAGCCAGCTTAAGGCAAAGGAAGCTTGAAGTCGATCCCTGAGGCCGCAGTCTCAGGCGCAGCGACGAAGCTCACACACGCTGAGCATTGAGTGGGGTCAGCAAGGCGCAAAGAGAAGAAGTTGCGCAGCAAGGCAACGGAAGGAGGGATGCCCATCATCGCCTCGCAAACAAAAGCAAAGACCGAAAGAAGGTTGATGGATTCAGGACCCAGATGCATCATATGGATCTGGTAATGAGAGAGGACGGCCTTGAAGAAATCGGAAAAGGGGGGAACCAGACCCGCCCACAAAGCGTCGGCAACATAATGAACCTCAGTGATTATCCTGTCAGTGGGGAAGTGGGATGTAGACCAGGCCGTCGTCCTCCCACACTCGTTGAAGATGGTGGCCAAAGCCGGGCTGAGCTTATTGAGGCACTCTCGATTGAGTATGATCGACCGGCCGACGGCGGGGGCCACCGACGGCGGCGAGCGAGATGGAGGCATGGGTCTCTTCCCTTTCTCCTTCTTTGTCGGAGCCATGGCGATGGAAAGGAGGGGGAAGGGGTGAGATGGGATTGGAGACAAGAGTCGGAGTTCGAAGGGAGGAAGAATAGGGGACGGTCGAGCAACAGGAAGGGGAGCGGCTGTGTACAACTGCGAGTCCGCCTAGCAGGGAGCAAAATAAGGGAGCGTGGGGGAACAGTGTCGCCCACGTCCAATCAACCGCCACGCGGCGCCAGAGGCCGCAGGCTGTTAGGGCCCGCGGCGCTTCGCCCTTGCCTTTTTGCCTCTCAGCACGGCCAAGTCCATGCGCGCCTTGGGCCCGGGGGCTACTATCGGCGTTCTGTGAATGGGGGTCCCCAGACTTGCCTACCTGCGGCCTGCGGCGTGGCTCAAAAGGGGGCCCAGCACGGCCCATATTCATCAACACAAGACCCAAGACCCTCGCGAGGGGCCAAGCCTCGCGGGGCGGACGACACGACGCTTCCTTAGGCGTGGCCTCATCAGGCTGGCTCACGAGGAGGCGGAGAGATCAAGGCAGGGTACCTCGCGAGGTGCCCATGACGCAAGCCATGACGACCAAAGGCGCCAGGCGGGCGCCAGCCCGCGCAGTGTCCTCCCTTTCCTCTTTGGTGTAAAGGGAGCAAGCGCGGGCGAGAGGATCAAGCAAAGGCATCCATTTCGGTGCAACGAGACCAAGACCAGTCCAACGGTGGGAAGGAGGTCATCGTGGAGCCCAGAACGGCGTCACCACAGGGCCTTTGGCAGGCGAGGACAAACTTTAGTCAGGATAAGTGTACCAGATGTTCCCCTTCGAATTGGCCAATTGTTGGCGCCTTCCCGCTCAATATTTGGGAAGAGGCCCAGGGCCTTCGCCTATAAATAGGACTAGCCACCCCCAGGGTAGAGGCATCTATCATCGAGGAAGCCAGCAAGAAAGACTCAGGCAGCAGAAAGAGAGAGAGGAGGGCGACTGAACCCCCCTAACAGTTCATCCCCCTAGCCAAGAACAGACCCTCGCGAGGCTGTTCTTCCCTGTATTGTTCATCATCATCAGCCCAAGAGGAAATCCACCCACCACAAACTAGAGTAGGGTATTACACCACAATGGTGGCCCGAACTAGTATAAACTATGTGTCTCTTGTGCTGTTCTTTCAGTAGTTAGATCTTTGCGAGACGGAGAGGTAGAGGGCTGTCACGCCCAAGATGTGACCCTATCCTAAAGTAACTCGAAGGTCCCACCAAGGATAGAAGCGCATCTTGAAGACGCTTTTGCAAGGTGGATATCATTACATCAACATTACATAATAGTGGGGATACATCCAATACATCCAAAGACATATGAATACAACAATACATCATATACAAGATCAACATCCGACTACGGAGGAAACATAAACAGAAAATCAAACAATATCCACCCTGTTAGCCCAGGCTGCCGACCAGGAACCTATCCCTCAATCGAAGAAGAAGCAGAAGAAGAACTCCAACACAAATAAACATCGCTCTCGCATCATGATCATCACATAACCTGTACCTGCAACTGTTGGTGTAGTAATCTGTGAGCCATGAGGACTCAGCAATCCCATAACCATGGGTATCAAGACTAGCAAAGCTTAAAGGGTGAGGAAGGGGTAAAGTGGTGAGGTTGCAGCAGCGACTAAGCAATGTATGGTGGCTAACTTATGCAAATAAGAGCGAGAAGAGAAGCAAAACAAGCGGTCGTCAACTAGCAATGATCAAGAAGTGATCCTGAACTCCTACTTACGTCAGACATAACCCAGAAACCGCGTTCTCCTCTCGATCAACCCCGAAAAGAGACACTCACGGTTACGCACACGGTTGGTGTATTTTAGAAGAGTTTACATTAAGTTTACTACAACCGGACATTAACCAATTCCCATCTGCCACATAACCACGGGCACGGCTTTCGAAAGTTCAAACCCTGCAGGGGTGTCCCAACTTAGCCCATTATAAGCTCTCGCGATCAACGAAGGATATTCCTTCTCCCCGGGAAGACCCGATCAGTCTCGGAATCCCGACTACAAGACATTTCGACAGTAATAAAACAAGACCAGCAAGACAGCCCGATGCGCCGACAATCCTGATAGGAGCTGCACATATCTTGTTCTCAGGGCAACACCGGATGCGACAGGCTACGAGTAAAACCAGGCTTCGAGTTTCCCCGAGGTGGCCCCGCAGGCGGCTCGGTTCGAACCAGCACTCAGAGAAGCACTGGCCCGGGGGGGCTAAAATAAGATGACCCTCGGGCTGGCCGACCCAAGGGAAAGGGATAGGTGGTAGGCAAATGGTAAAACCAATGGTGGGCCTTGCTGGAGGAGTTTTATTCAAAGCGAACTATCAAGGGGGTCCCATAAATCACCCAACCGCGTTAGGGACGCAAAATCCGGGAACATAATACCGATGTGACGGAAACTAGGGCGGCAAGAGAGGAACAAAACACCAGGCATAAGGCCGAGCCTTCCACCCTTTACCAAGTATATAGATGCATTAATAATATAAGAGATATAGTGATATCCCAACATAAAACATAATCCAACATGGAGCAATCTTCATCTTCACCTGCAACTAGCAACGCTATAAGAGAGGCTGAGCAAAAGCTGTAACATAGCCAAACAATGGTTTGCTAGGACAAGGTGGGTTAGAGGCTTGGTTTAACAATACGGGAGGCATGATAAGCAAGTGGTAGGTATCGCAGCATAGGCATAGCAAAAGAGCGAGCAACTAGCCAGCAAAGATAGAAGTGATTTCGAGGGTATGGTCATCTTGCCTGAGATCCCGCAAGGAAGAAGAACGAGTCCATGAAGAAGACAAACGGACGAAGTCGAACGAATCCTCACAACTCCGGAACGAAACCGAAGCTAATGAGAGAAGCAAATCGGAAAGAAGCAAACAACATAGTAAACAACCATCACAATAACATGGCATGATGCACAACCAACATAAACATGACATGATGCACAACCAAGGATGATGCATGTTCGGTTTAAAGAGGCATGGCATGGCAAAGTGCACAAACAATACTACAAGTTAAGTGGAGCTCAATATGCAACGAGTTGCATATTGACGAAACACCACATTCGATTATTTGGTTCCCTCTTGTTTATGTACCCAACAATGTTAAATGTTGATTAACATGGCAATATGTGAAGCATAAGTAAACTTAACTATCTAGGCAAGTTTAGATGAGGCCAGAAATAACAAACAACGATTCCGGAAAATCCTCATGTGCATACTTTTGATTTGGTACTATTCTGCCCTAAGCACAATTATAATTTTGTTAAGCAGGGAAACAAAGTGCAACATGTTAAGCTAGGCATTTTTCTACCCCATTTACATATAAAGTTTATCTAAAACCGAGCTACGGTTAATTAGTTATGAAATAAATCATTTTAACATGGCATTTGAGCAAAATTAAACAAACAGCAATTTAAACATTTTAAACATGCATGAAAGCAGCATATTATGAAACTAGATAGAATTCTAAGCATTTTCCATATATAAGTTGTTTTAATCCGATGCATGGTTTGTGAGATATTAAATGCATGAACATGAGGATTTTTCTGCAAATTTGTCATCTCTGGAAAATTAGACAAATTCGCAGATCTAGCTGGCCCAAGAGTGCATAGAGTGAGGGCGCTGGATCTGAAGCTCACCAGGCCTCATGGGCCGGCTCGGTGGGGAGGCTGGACGCGGGCTGGCAGATGTGGGCCTGGAGATCGGGACGAGGCTGACTGGAGCCTCACGACGAGAAGTCAATGCGGGCGCGGTTGCCTGGCCTCGCTCGATGCAGAGGAAGCAGACAGAGGAGGCGAGACGCGGGGCGGTTTCAGTCGATGCAGGGCGCGACGGCAGATGGAGCTCCTGCTCCGGCGACGCGGCGGTGCAGGGAACGAAGGAAGGTGCGGATCAGGGAGCTGTAACAGAGGACAACAAGAGAGAGGGTCGTGTGAGAGCGCGGAAGATTCAGCAAAGAAGAGAAAGGGGAAGGGAGCAGGTGCGGCGAGGACGACCTGCTGGTGCTGCTCACCGGCGGCACGACGGCGAGGGCGGAGCAAGGCGACTGCGTGAGCGACGAGGTGGAGGTCGGGGACGGCTCGGACTGGCCGAAGACGAGGCCATGGGCGGCGCTGAAAGAGGCGGCGCACGTCCTCTGAAGCTCGGGGTCGCCGGCGGGGTTCGAAGCAGAGGAGGACCGAACGGGCGGATCGAGTCGTCCGGCCTCGGTTCCAGGCAACGGTGGCGGACGGAACTCCGGCAGGAACTTGGCGTGCGGGCGCAGCGACCTGAAGGAGGCGGCGAACAGAAGAGGCCGCGGTTGGACTTGACAAACTTCTGTTGTTGCTGCGGCAACGAGGCAGCGAGTCGAGGGACTTGGCGGCCCGGCGAGGAATCGGCGGTGCAACAGGGACACGGCGGGACGGTGTGGGATTGGAGGCAGGGCACGGATCCGGGCGGTGGAGGCCCTGGCCGGATGGCGGGTCATGAACTTGAGGCGCTCAGGCGCCATGGCTGCTCCAACTCCCTGCAGAAACCAGAGAGAAATGAGAGACCAGAGGGAGAGAGAGGCAGAAGGAGAATTGGTGGGGGAAGGGCGCGGTGGTGCCCAGCTTGATCGCTGAAGGTGCGGACGCCGACGGCTGAGGTTGGAGAAGCTCGGGCATGAGCAGGGGATCGAGCCCCTGGCTCTCTCCTGCGGGTGTTTCTGTCGCTGGTTGGTGGATCGAGGGGATCCAGAGGAGAGCGCCGGTTGGGTAGGTTCGAAGCCGACTGGCCGGTGGCTGAAATCGAGGAGGGGTGGGTGGAAGGATAAGACAGATCCCGAGGAAGGGGGAGACCAGGTGGAGAAAACAGTGGGTGGCGGCGCGAGGAGGATTGGATGGATTGGATGGGCTAGGGCTAGGGTTATCTGTTTAAATAGCAAGTGGGTATTAGGTAGGGGCTACCGACTCCCTCTGATCGTAATCGAACGATCGAGATAAAATAGGCTAGGAGAGTCCAAATGAGAAACCGGTGATGTTTTAGGGATGTTTGAGGATGATCCGGATTCATCGGTCATAACAGATTGGGTCTGGTTCGGAACAGCTTCGGACACGCGCGAGGGGTCTGAGAGAGGTTGACAAGGCAAAGAGGCCTGACAAAAGGTCAACTGAGACAAAGAGGGAAACGGCAACCGTGAACGACTACGAGTTTAAGAAACATGCGGATGCAATGCGTATGATGCGATGATGAATGCAACAAACAAATAATTAACACAACTGACACGCAAAACAAGGAAGGCATCTGGAGCGTCGGTCTTGGGGCGTTACAAGGGCATAATCCCCACGCGCACCCCAAAGTTCGAACCTTAAGGGTCTGCCGGAATCCGAAATCCGACAATCACCAAAAAGGGGGAGATTGTAAGTGCATCTAGTGCCACCCCTAGTTGATTTTGGAGTATTGGTGACAAACTTGGTTGAGGGACTAATGTGTTTTCGAGAATTGCAGGATAACACAGGTAGTAGTCCCTCATTGATTTGGTTTACCTACCGGAGATGACCCCTAAAAATGTGTGAAGACATTGAAGACAATGATGGTATGTGAAGATATTCACAACGAAGATTATGACTCGAGAAGACATTCACATGAAGACTATGGAGTACGAAGACATAGTTGTTTCGTAGTTTCCTTTTCTTCTTCTTTGTTGAGTCATAGGAACCACCGCACTGTTAAGTGGGGTCCAAGTGAACAAAGTCAGAGTGACTGAAGTGATGCTCAACCAAATCCTATGTCTTCGAGTGAATACAATGAGAGCAAATCTTATCTAGAGCTGGATGAGTCGGCTTTACTTATAGCCCAAGTCAAGCTGCCATGTGTGTTTGAAATCTGACCGTTGGACACGTGTCAGTTCCTTAGTGACCCAGGGTCATTTCGGACAAATCAGGTCGGGTTGCCTCCTGGCTATAAATAGCTCACCCCCTATACCATAAATTGGTGGCTGCCCAGAGTTAGTGCACGAATTTTGTCGTTTGAGAGCAACCCACCTCCGAAGCATTCGAGAGAAAGATCCTTGCGAGGACAAAGCCCAAAACACCCAGAGCCAAAGAGTGTTAGGCATCACTGAAGTCTTTCTGTCCGCGTGATCTGAAGAGTTATTACACTTGAGGACTGCGAATCCTCCAGCCAGTTAGGCGTCGCGTTCTGAGCATCCAAGAGTCATTGTGGATTGCCGGTGCATGAAGTCTGTGAAGGTTTGGAAGTCTACCTTGAAGACTTACCTCAGTGATTGGGCGAGGACTAAGTGTTCTTAGCTCAAGGGGAATAAGGTGAAGACGCGGTCTTCTGAGTTGAATCTCAGCCTCCCTAACAAGACGTACAGTTGTCACAACAACTGGAACTGGTCCAACAATTCCTTGCCCTCTCCAAGCAACTGGTTCTATCACTTCCTTTTCTTTACTTACTCTTTATCTTCATGAAGTCATGGCCTTCTTGCATGATCTGATTGACTTCACTGTGTGAAGACTGTTATTGTCTGGCTTAATATTATCTTCCATCCCGATCCATTCTACCTAGCTGCTAATAGTCTTCGTGCTTTCACTTCATTGCTTGCTTGACTATGGCTTGCCTAGTGTAGTCTACCTTCCGTTGCATATCTATAGGTTCATTTCTATTATCCGTCTTCGAAACTCGCATGTTTTGAAGACTTTCATAAAAATCGCCTATTCACCCCCCCCCTCTAGTCGATAACTAGCACTTTCAACGTGTCCCTCATATGTGAATCGGTAGGGGCACGATGTCTAGTACGCAACCTTCTCCTTGTAGACGTTGTTGGGCCTCCAAGTGCAGTGGTTTGTAGGACAGTAGCAAATTTCCCTCAAGTGGATGACTAAGATTTATCAATCCGTGGGAGGCGTAGGATGAAGATGGTCTCTCTCAAGCAACCCTGCAACCAAATAACAAAGAGTCTCTTGTGTCCCCAACACACCCAATACAATGGTAAATTGTATAGGTGCACTAGTTCGGTGAAGGCATGGTGATACAAGTGCAATATGGATGGTAGATATAGGTTTTTGTAATCTGAGAATATAAAAAAAGCAAGGTAACAAGTGGTAAAAGTGAGCGTAAATGGTATTGGAATGCGTTGAAACAAGGCCTAGGGTTCATACTTTCACTAGTGCAAGTTCTTTCAACAATAATAACATCATTGGATCATATAACTATCCCTCAACATGCAACAAAGAGTCACTCCAAAGACATTGTTGGTGTCAAAACCGGCGGATCTCGGGTAGGGGGTCCCGAACTGTGCGTCTAGGCGGATGGTAACAGGAGACAAGGGACACGATGTTTTTACCCAGGTTCGGGCCCTCTCGATGGAGGTAAAACCCTACTCCTGCTTGATTAATATTGATGATATGGGTAGTACAAGAGTGGATCTACCACGAGATCAGAGAGGCTAAACCCTACAAGCTAGCCTATGGTATGATTGTTGTTGTTATGTCCTACGGGCTAAACCCTCCGGTTTATATAGACGCGGGAGGGGGCTAGGGTTACACAGAGTCGGTTACAAGGAAGGAGATCTACATATCCGTACTGCCAAGCTTGCCTTCCATGCCAAGGAAAGTCCCATCCGGACACGGGACGAGGTCTTCAATCTTGTATCTTCATAGTCCAACAGTCCGGCCAAAGGTTATAGTCCGGCTGTCCGGATACCCCCTAATCAGGGACTCCCTTAGTAGCCCCTGAACCAGGCTTCAATGACGATGAGTCTGGCGCGCAGATTGTCTTCGACATTGCAAGGCGGGTTCCTCCTCCGAATACTTCATAGAAGATTTTGAACACGAGGATCATGTCCGGCTCTGCAAAACAAGTTCCACGTACCACCGCGGAGAGAATAATATTTCCACAATTCTATCCTGCTGACGTATTCCGTAGCATGACATCACACCACAGCCAAGCCTTTATTCGAATCGTTTTTACCCCCACCTCAGCGCGTTTCGCGAGGCGGTTTCCTTGGCACGTCTTGTCGAAGCAGAGATCGTGTCCCCCTTATTTACGGGATTCTCATCAACACGGATGTGGGTAACCCAATCGTGCCCGTTGGTATGTCCCCTTGATCAAAGGTAAGTCCCAAACGGTCACGGGGAAGGCTCTTGGTATTCAACATCTTCATAAAGAGACCAAGACCTTACTCTTTTCAATCTCAATCGAATCCGCCTCCCGCCTCGAGTTCTAGCACCCGAAGCTTCGGATTTAGGCGCTTCAGACCTTCGATGATGTCCGGATCCAACCTTCAAGGCCGTTGGATGCCTTCCTCCGTTACAGAGGAAGACGTACTAAAGCTAAGGGAGGCCAGGTCCTTGACCGGCGAAATCCCGCATAGGCTGCCTACTCATGGGCATGTTATTCCCACTCCTCAGCCTGGTGAGAGCGTCGTGTTCGTATCTCACTTCCTCCAAGGGCTAGGCTTCACGCCGGATCCCTTCGTGAGGGGGCTCATGTTCTATTATGGGCTGGACTTCCATGACTTAGCTCCGGAGTCTATCCTCCACATCTCATCGTTCATTGTCGTGTGTGAAGCCTTCCTCCGTATCACCCCTCACTTCGGACTATGGCTCAAGACCTTCAAAGTGGAGCCGAAGATGGTCGAGGGACGGCACGCGGAGTGCGGAGGCGCTGTAATAAGCAAAAAATGCTAACGCCCTATGGCCCGAGTGTTCTTTCCAAGAGGAGTCTGGCTTATGGCAACAAGAGTGGTTTTATATCACAGCTCCCAGGGGTACCAAGTGGGTGGCTCCGCCTGCTTTTCGCTCGGGTCCCCCGCCACAACTAACGTCATGGGTCAACAAGGGGCTAGACTAGGGGCCAGTAAAGGATGTGCCCCTATTGTAGAGCCGCATCCGAGATCTCCTAGAGAGAGATGTCAGTCTGGTCATGGTGACGCAGTTCATGTTAATTCGCCGAGTTCTGCCCTGCAAATGGCGTCCGCTCCACCTATGGGAGTTCAATCCGGAGGGACCGCGAGCTATTCAACATTTCCTTGGCATGACGCCCGCGGAGATGTACAAATTTTTCTTCGGACCACAAATGATGTGTCCGGACCCTACTAAGGACGCAAGCCTAAGCTGCAATCGTCCGGATACCCAAGTAAGTAGCCCTGCGTCCGAACACGCTATTCGTTTATTTATCGCAACATCGTTCTTAAAAGAGTTGTTCTTGAACCAGGAGTGGATAGAGAAGGCAAAGTTGATCAGGTGTCCGGCCACTCTTCCTAAGACCTCGCCAGATCCTGTGTTAACCCGGATGCTGGAGATCGTGCCTTCGGAAGAAGATGAAGGGGGGAACAAGGAAGCTACTACCTCCGTAGAGGAGGTTGTCCGGATCGGAGGAATTGAAAGTTCCTTTCCTCAGGGGAAGAAGAGGACCGCCTCTGAAGACCCGGAGACAATGGTCTCGAAGCGGGGGAAGAAATCTTCGCCAGAGGGTCCTGCACCGGGGGTTACCCCGGCCGTACTATACCCTCAAGGGGATCAGCCCTCCACCGATCCGTAAGTAAAAGGGTGTTTAATAATGAGAGAAATCCTTGCTTTACTTCTGAGGAAAGTAACCGAAGCATTTATCTTGCAGTTCGGATCTTAGCCCCTCAGCAGAGCTCGTCTTCAGGGGATCTTCTTCAAGAGATGATGGAGAGCGGAACGCCACCCCCTGCCATACCGCCTCAAGAGGCGGGCGACCCCGAGGTGTCGTCGCGGAGGGTTTCTCCTGATCTGGCAAGGCCAGAAGGTAGTCGTATGGCCACCCGAAGCCCTCAGTGTCCGGCTTTTGAAAAGAGCCATCGAAGTAGTCCGGCAACGTCTGGTGCGCGGTCGGAGGGATTGAAGGATCTGCTAGGGCGGGCGTCTATCTCAGAAGAGCGCCGTGCGTTGATGGGTGCGGTAATCAAAAGGATTTCATCCGCGGAAAGCGGGTTGCATGAAGCTGTCAGGAGTTTACTGACAGGTTTTGAGGTACATGAAATGATGTACCTTTTGACAGTACCACATACTTTAAGATGCGCCCTGTGTAGATAGTAGCCCCTGAGACTCTTGGTGCTGTCGAAGACGACGGCATGCAGAGAATCATAGTCCCAGGTATAATTTTGCCGCCTTCATATGTAGGTGGCAAAGTGTCCGGTGGCCAGCCGGACTGATGAATTTGTCGAGTTAAAGCGGCAACTTGACGTGGCAGATGCCGACATCGTGCTTGTCAACAAGCGGCTTGACGAGGCACAAGGTATGTAATTTCTCCGGAGACACCTGGTAAGAGGAGCATGATGCCAGTATCTTATAACGTGTGTGCTTAATGTAGATGGAGCTGCAGCGATGGAGAAACTTCGGGCAGAGCTTGCCCGAGTCAAAGAACAAGCCAGAAAAAGCGATGCGGCTGCCCTAAAGGCGGTTGAGGAGCTAAAAGCCGAACAGGCTGCTCACTGCCGAAGCAAGGAAGAGATGGCCGAGATGGTTGTGAAGTTGAAGAACGCTGCTGACCGTTGCAGGCTTCTCGAAAAGGAAGACCAGGCAAAGCGGACAGACCTGGAGAAGGCCACGACGGCGGCCAAGGATACTCGTTCTGCAATGAGAGCGATGAGGGAGGAGCTGCGTCAAGTCGGAGATATCGCGGCTGGGAAGCCCTTTATGCTGCGGATGAAGTTTGGAGATCCTAAATATGCTCCTTTGGACCGGATGTGGAGTTTGGCGGATGCATATCTGGATTTAGCGGCAAGTGCTGCTGATGCGGCCGAACACTTCAAAGATCAAAACGATCGCGAAGTGGAAAAGCTGTTCTGGTCACAATTCAACAATCCAGAGCGTCCACTTCCATTGACTAATCGGTTGGCCGAATGGGTTGAGCTGAATAGATTGTCCGGACTTGCCATGAGGTATGTCGTGGATCATCTATGGCCGGAGAGGCCAAAACCAAACAGTTAATTTACTTTGGTTCAGCAGTTCCTTGGTGCGGTGCCACATATCAACGCGATGAACAAGTAAGCATGCGTGGAGGGTGCGCGGATGGCCCTTGCCCGTGTCAAGACATACTGGGCAGAGATGGAGGCCACCGCCGTTGCATCCCAAGATTCGGACGAAAGCCGAGTACCTGCCGAGCACTACTTTCCATAAGTTCTGGAGGGCGCTCGTTCGATAGAGACGCAGTGCTCGAAGGGTATTATGTTCGAATAACATGTATTCTTATTGAAAACAATATTTTGCTGAAATGTAAAAGCTTTTTTATACTTGTGCCTGCAAGAATTATAATACCCCTATGCGGCCGTTAATGTATATATGTATATAACCTGAAAGATGGCAGGCGTCGGCTTCAGCCCCCACGCATATAACTCGGGGGTGTTTGCAGAAGACGCATTTTCATACTTGATCCAATGTCTTGGTCCATTAAGGAGGTGATAGCACAGCGAACTAGGCACTCGGACTATAATGCTTTATCGCTTTCACTTAGCCATAGGAGTTTGACAGTGGGGCTACTATATAGCCCCTGGTGGCGCCGCGCTCACCCGAATTCGGGTCGCGTGTGTGCCTGGCCGGGAAACGGCCCTTCATCAAGGCGGAGGAATCCCAAAGATTCCGTTAGGTCATCGAGTGGTTGACCAGTCTCGCGCTATATCATGAGAATCAGTTTTCGGCTTTCTCTACTAAGGTGCTCGCCTGGCTGAACCGGGGCACAATCGCAGTAGTTCTCCTGGTGCCGCCTTAGCCGATAGAGCGAAACCTAAGGCAGCAAATCACACGAGTCGGGCAAACCCAACATTTGACCAAAGACATGATTCGGAGCTGATGCATATAAGGCCAAACTCGCGACGCCGAACACTCCCTAAGGTATTCGGTCTTTGTGATTTTAAACGGGCTGAATAGTGCCCTTTGTAATAAGCCCCTGGTGTCCAGGTACGTGCAATATTCTGACGTGGCCACATGCCAAGACACCAGCCTTCTTCTCAGTTGTACTGAGAATCCGGGGGATGTGTATCAACAAGAGACAGTAAAAAAAGGTTTACGCAGGGTCTTAATCTAAAAAGAATCCTTGGAACGGGTCCCTGCTGCACGTCTGCGCCTTTATCTTCGTTGTGCCTTATCCTGGACGGGTGTAGCATGATGGTTATCTGTAAAAGAGAGGTACTTAGTTGAAAAAGTAGTCATGCAAAATGTGTGTTAGACTAAATAAACAAAGTATAATTCAAGATGGGTAAAATTGAGCCTTATTGTCGCCTGTTTATATGCGCGGAGCCCCTTGTATAGGGGTATATAGCCATCAAACCTTTATCAATTATATGGTTGTGCCGGACTCGTCTAGCCGTGTCCGTGGTCTTAACGACCTGTTAGATGCTCTGGTTGGTGAGGCTGTTTTAGTGTCTGGCCGCCAAGGCAGCCGCACAGTCTTCCGCGCGCGAGGAGCGCTCAATATTTCCCTTTAATGAAATGATGCCTCATGGACTGGGCATCTTAAGCGTGAGAGACGCATAATGCGGTATTGCATTAAAGCGAGCGAAAGCTTCGCGTCCCAGTAGTGCTTGGTAACCGCTTTTAAACGGAGCGATGTAGAAGGTTAGCTTTTCGCTACGGAAGTTATCGGGGGAGCCGAACATAACTTTTAGTAGGAGGGAGCCCGTGCAATGGGCCTCTGGGCCTGGCGTTACTCCTTGAAAGGAAGTATTGCTATGGCTAATTTTTGTTGGGTCCATCCCCATTTTGCGGACACTGTCCTGATATATCAGGTTTAAACTACTGCCGCCGTCCATTAGGACTCGTGTAAAGTGGTATCCATCAATTATCGGGTCTAACACGAAGGCAGCCCATCCTGCATGCCGGATACTTGCGGAGTAATCCCGATGGTCGAAGGTGATTGGTTTGGACAACCAGTGGCGGAACTTCGTTGTGATAGGCCGTAGGGCACGTATCTCTGTGGCCGCCACTTTGTTTCTCCCCTTTGTCACATGTAATACGTTTATTGTTTTGACTTCTTGTGGGAATTTCTTCTGTTCCCCAGTTCTTTGTCTGTGGGGTTAGTCATCGTCTTCACTTGGTGTATCCAGCCCCTTTTGTTCGGCGTTGAGTTTGCCGGATTGCTTGAAGACAGTTCCAGGATTTTGTTCAGGCTGGACAGTTCGTCCCTGTTATCTTTGAGAGACAACTTTTGCTGACCCTGCCGAGAGCTTTTGAATCCGGCGTTTACCGTCGTGCTCTTCAGGTTGTTTTCCTTATTCCGGCGCTGGTTTTTGCTGCGTCGTGGCTTCCTGTTCCCGTCCCTGACTTCGGATGTACTTGGGTCGCTGGTGCTGCATCTTGCCAACCAGCTGTCCTCGCCTGCGCAAAAGCGGGTCATGAGGCTTGTTAATGCAGCCATTGTTCTTGGCTTTTCTTGGCCGAGGTGTCTGGCGAGACATTCGTCTCGAACGCTGTGTTTAAAATCTGTTCCAAAGCTTTCGGGCTGACTCTCCAGGCTGTTGAGTTATATGACTTAAATCGTCTGCATCCGGTGGTCGGACATAGGTCCCTTGAAAATTTGCTCGAAAAGCATCCTCGAGCTCTTCCCAACTTCCAATGGTGTTTTCGGGAAGGCCTTTAAGCCAATGCCGGGCTGGCCCCTTAAGCTTGAGGGGTAGGTACTTTATGGTGTGGAGGTCGTCTCCTCTAGCCATGTGGATATGGAGGATGTAGTCCTCAATCCAGACCCCAGGGTCTATCGTTCCGTCGTATGCCTCTATGTTTACGGGTTTGAATCCCTCTGAAAATTCATGGTCCAGCACCTCATCGGTGAAGCATAGGGTGTGTGCGGCACCCCTATATTTCGGTGTGCCGTGGTGTTCGGATTTTTGTTGTGTTGCATTGCGTGCTGGAGCGCGCTTTCTTGGCCCGTAGATAGATCTGGTTGGGTCGTCTTTTCGATGTGAGTCCTCATGTGGATCGCGTGCTGGCTTGTGTGCGGCGTTGTTTGCCGCTCTATGCTGGCCATGAGGTCGTCTATCCGACCGGATGGCTGCTTTGCTTCTTGATTGCGGGGGCTCTAAGGCCTCCTCATCAAATTCAGGCAGTAGCTTTCGATTCGGGTAGCACTTTGTGTGGCGACTGTCGCCATATTTGTCTGCGGTGTTGAGTGCTCTGCTCCATCTGATTCTAAGTGCATCTTCCGCAGTCTTGAGCTTCCGCTTCTGCTTTTTCAGACTACACGCAGTGGCGACGAGCCTTTTATGGAGGTTCTTCTGCTCCAGGAGCTTGTCCGGCGTGAGGTCATCCGGACTATTATCGCCGGAGATGGGTTGTTTGGTTCGATTATCCGTGTTGCCCTGGTCGGACGGTTGTTCAATGCCATGTTCGTCGTCCCCGGCTCACCCTGCTCTATCGCAGGGTCTGTATGACCGCTGTTTCTGTCAAGGCGGGGTTTTGAGCGGCGCTTGCGCCGTCGCTTTGATTGCTTTTTGAGGGAACGATCCTTCGCGGTGTCCTTCCGCTCTTCGCCGTCGTTTCCTTTGGGTGTGTCCACCATGTATACATAGTGGGATGAGGTGGCTGTCCAGTGCCCTGTGGGCAGTGGTTCTTGTTTGTCTCCTGCATCGTCGTCCATACCGTCGATGTCTATGGATTCGAAGTCTAGCATGTCGGTCAAATCATCGACAGTGGCTACGAAGTGGGTGGTGGGTGGGCGTCGAATTTCTTTGTCGTCCGCATCCCAATCCTGCTGTCATAATGCGGCCAGGACTCTCTTGACAAGGAGAGAGACCTTAGTGAATTCAGTATGTCGCCGAAGGGCGAGTGCTGAAAGATATCCGTGGCGGTGAACTCCATGATCGGCGCCCAATTGGCTTCGATTGGCAGGGGTGCGGTTGGTTCGGAGTTCAGAGGAGAGTCCGACAATGTGGAGGCATGGGCCTCGCGAAGGGTAAGGTTGGTGTTTGGCTCGATCACCGCTGAGGCTGCTGCCTCCGTGGCGGGTGTCGGTGTCAAAACCAGCGGATCTCGGGCAGGGGGTCCCGAACTGTGCGTCTAGGCGGATGATAACAGGAGACAAGGGACACAATGTTTTTACCCAGGTTCGGGCCCTCTCGATGGAGGTAAAACCCTACTCATGCTTGATTAATATTGATGATATGGGTAGTACAAGAGTAAATCTACCACGAGATCAGAGAGGCTAAACCCTAAAAGCTAGCCTATGGTATGATTGTTGTTCGTCCTATGGACTAAAACCCTCCGGTTTATATAGACACCAGAGAGGGCTAGGTTTACACAGAATCGGTTAAAATGGAAGATATCTACATATCCGTATCGCCAAGCTTGCCTTCCACGCCAAGGAAACTCCCATCCGGACACAGGACAAAGTCTTCAATCTTGTATCTTCATAGTCCAAGAGTCCGGCCAAAGGTTATAGTCCGGCTATCCGGACACCCCCTAATCCAGGACTCCCTCAGTAGCCCCTGAACCAGGCTTCAATGACGATGAGTCCGGCGCGCAGATTGTCTTCGGCATTGCAAGGCGGGTTCCTCCTCCAGGTTCTTCATAAAAGCCATTGATTACGGTGCTTGGGAGATAAGCGAGTTTTACCAGGCTGGTGGGGACGCACAGTTTCGTCCACCCATATAAGGCGATAAGGATCGGCCTTCTTCACCCACGCCTTCTTCCTCCTTTGCTTATCCATTTTCGTACACTCGAGATCCAGCGCCCAAGTCCGCATTTTCTTCCTCTACCTTCTCCAACCATGTCTGGAGCGGGAGGCAAGTGAATGGTCTCCTCCGTCATGGAGGGAGACGTCAAAAAGTTGAGGAGAGCCGGATACCTACCCGAGGACATCGCGCACCAGCTCCCAGACAAGGGGCAGCTCATCCCCACCCCCAGACCCCCATGAGAGGGTCGTCTTCCTTACCCATTTCCTCCGCGGACTAGGATTCCCCCTCCATTCATTCGTCCAGGGGCTCATGTTCTACTACGGCCTGGGATTTGGCCCCGAACTTCATCCTCAACATCTCGGTGTTTATCGTCAGGTGCGAGGCCTTCCTCTGCATTCGGTCCCACTTCGGGTTATGGCTGAAGACCTTCAATGTCAAGCCGAAGGTTGTGGGAGGCCGCCAGGCGGAGTGCGGAGGCGCCATGGTGGGCAAGATGCCCAACGTCCTATGGCTCGAGGGCTCCTTCGTGGAGACCATAAAGGGGTGGCAATTGGGGTGGTTCTACATCACCGAGCCGCGTGACCCTAAATGGGTCGCAGCCCCCGAGTTCCGATCCGGAGCCCCTACGCGCCTCACCTCCTGGAAAGAGAAGGGCATGCTGTGGGGTAGTTCGGAAGAGGTGTCCGGACTCCAAACATGTGTCCAGAACCTAGTGAGCAAGAAGCTCAAACTAGTCAACGTAGTCCAGGTTATGCTCATCCGCTGGATCCTCCCGTGTCAACAACGGGCTTCCAATTTGTGGGAGTTTGATCCGGCCCAGCACCGAACTTTGAGCCGGCTCTTCGACACAACGTACGAAGATGCCTGGAAGGTGTTGTTCAAGGGTGCTGAGGCTCCCACTTCCGCCACCGAGGATCGCGGATTTTCCATGCAGCGCCAAGCCAACGCGATAAGCTATTTTACCACTTACAGGATACTTGTCTTTCATAGTTTGACTCTATGTGGGATCTAAACTCCCATACCTTTGACAGGATTGGTAGGAGACGTCCGGGCATATCAACTGTCCGGCTCCTTTGCCCGAAGACCCAGCAGACGCCCGCCTAGAGGGGCCACTGGTCCCGGCACCTTACGCGGTGCCGTAGAAGAAGGCCAAGAAGAAGGCCACGGGAACTCGGAAGAGTTCTCGGCGTCCGGTGGAGTCGGACTCATCGTCCGATGACTCCGAGGCAGACTCCTCCCACGAAGACGAGGAGGAGGAAAGAGAGGTTTCTTCCCCAGCAGGGGGAGAAAAGAAAAGAAAGGCCGCCCCAACTGGGGAGGCCGGAGGGTCCAAGAAAGGGAAGACCCTCCCTCCGGACTACAACACCAATGCCACCGACAGTGAGGAGGAGTGGCCGCCCAGGGCCAAGCCCCTGGCAAAGTCTTAAGTATTCGGACACCAGAGTGACTCATAGTGTTCCTTTGTTGCACAACTTTCCCTAACGCCGAATATAATCATGTAGTCCGGCCCGAGACCGGCTTGCCGTATCTTCGAGTGGCTCCTTGGATTTGTCGGATGTGAATAGCTTTTCACTTCCGGCCGCTACCTCCCCTCCCCCTACGGACGACGCCGAGGTGTTGTCCCAAAAGGTTCCAAGCCAGGGGAGGTGGCCCAGGAGGCGTCGCAAGGCGACCTCCTGGACTCCAGGCGCAAAGGGGATAAAACCCCCAAGGGCTCCAAGTCCGGCCCTTTGTCGGACACCGCACCGGAAACTTCAAAGGTTCCGGAGTGCGGCAGGCGGACCCTTAAGAAGAAGGGCAGGCCTACGACGCCGGCGACCTCTGTCCAACCGGAGGCGCCGGATAACTTGTTGGAGGTGCTTAACGGCGCTTCCATCGACGAGGAACACCACACTATCATGAGTGCGGTGATCTAGAAGGTTCAGTCCGCCAAGAGCGGGCTGACTGAAGCCTGTGCCAGCCTGCTAACAAGCTTTGAGGTATGTAAAAAATATGTGAAAATATTACCGCATAGACAGTAGCCCCTGATGCTCTGTTTGGCGTTTGGAAAGAAAAGCCGAATAGAGGATCTAATAACATTCGCAGGAGTCTAACAGAATTAAGTCAATATGCGTATGCAAGCTTTGCTGCTAGCCTCTTCCACACTGACTGCGGAGGTGGATGCGCTAAAGCAGAGCCTCAAGCGGTCCGAGCAAGAGCTCAGCCTTGCCAAGAAGGAGCTCGGGGAAAAATAAGGTAAGTAATACCTTATGGAGTATATTATAAAAAGATGCAGTTGCAAAAAATGACAGGATCGCTATTGTTGTCATAGGGGCCATGACTGAGGTGGCGACCCTTAGGCAAGCGTTGTCCGAGGCCGAAAAGAGGGCGGCCACGAAGCGCACCGAGCGGGAGAAGCATGAGGCGTGGGTTGGCGAGGTGCAGCAAGAGTTCCAGGCTCTCGTGAAAAAACACGAGAGTTTGGAAATTGACTCAAAGACGCGAGAGTCCGAGCTCGTGACAGCCCTTGAAAGCGCCAAATCTGCCAATGCCGAAGCCTAAAAAGCCATCCAGGAAGTTGAGGCGATGAAGAATATAGCGGCGGGTAAGGCATTCTTTATGCAAAGCAAGCACGTCAAAGTGAATTACTTGTTACTTACCCGAGTCCGGGGCTCTCCAGGAGCATTCGCAGATTTGCCCCGCAACGTGTCAGATGCTGCCGCCTTTTACCGGGCCGAGGAGGGGAGCTCGACGGAGAAGGTGTTCTGGTCTCAGTATGCTGAGACCGGACACCCGGTGCCCTTGAGCGACCAACTGAAGCAGCTGGTCGAGCTCCATAAGGTGGCTGAACAGGCCATGACGGGTCTCATAGTCCGGCTGTGGCCCGGAGAGGCTATGCCTGGGGGCTACTTTGGGCTGGTGAGGCGGTTGGTGGATGCCTGTCCACAGCTTGAAGTCATCAAGCGCTCCGTCTGCATCGAGGGTGCCCGCAGGGCACTTGCCCATGCTAAAGTGCACTGGGGCAACATGGATGCTGAGAAGCTTGTGAAGGACGGGCGGCCACCGGGCAAGGAGCGTCGCCACCCCGAGATGTATTACGAGGGCGTCCTGAAGGGTGCCCGCCTTGTGGCGGACGAATGTTCCAAAGATGTAATATTTGAGTGAAACTTGTTCGTTTTATCCTGTGCGCTGAAAACTTGTTCATATGCGCTATGCAATGCTTGTTTTAATTTAAAATATTACCTTCTATGCGTCCGTTTATCAAGTCTGAGAGATGGCGAGTCGTCGGCTTCAGCCCCCATGCTACGGGTGCTGGGGTGTTCGGGATAGACCTGAGCACTCTTTTTCCCATTCTTGGGTCCTTCGAGGGAGGTGCTCAGCACGACGAACAAGCAATCAGACTATAATGCGTTATCTCTCTCACTTGGCCAGAGAATTCTATAATTTTAAATTCCGGCGAAGTCCCTGGTGTTCGGAAGACCGAGTTCGGGGCGCTATACACGCGTGGGCCGGACAAAGCCGACTCCTCGCTCAAAGCGGCATAAGTCTTTAGGGACTCGAAAGCTCTCGAACAGTGACCAGCTCACTCCCTATCATGACAGTCAGTTTTAGCTTTCTCTACTGAGGTTCTTAGCCCAGCTCAACTGGGGCACAATCGTAGTAGTTCTCCCAGCGCTACCTTAGCCGATATAGCGGAACGTAAGGTACCAAAACATGGGAGCCGGGCAAACCCAACTATTGACCAAAGACATGATTCAGAGCTCATGCATATAATGCTATAAGTTCGGAGGGCCACACTTGTTAAAGTGTTCGGGTTTCTCATGCTGTATTATGGGGTGCTTGAGCCCCTGGCGTATTGACCGTACCATAGAGCACGGGTGCTAAATGTCATGTCATAACTGAACATATATGTTGAAAATGAAATGAATAGAGAATGCAATAATAGGCTGAAGCTAAGCATTGTTTATCTTTAAACGGCTACTGCGAAAGCAGAACGATACAAATAGTGCGGTAAGCAAGAGATGGGACTATTTGACATGTCCCCCTCCAGGTGCGAGCTGCGAGATGGTATGTAAGGCAGGTATTTTGCTCGTTATAGAGACCACCTGGGAATTCAACGTAGCTTTCTGCCTCCTTGGTTGTTGCATCGTGTGTTCGGCGATTATACTGCCGGACAGGCCTTCCGAAGAGTGGAGTCCTGCAAGTAGGAAAAAATGATAAAATCGGGAGCCCCTAGTGCGGTTGAGCCGCATTTTTGGGCATGCCGTGGTCGTGCCCCTCCCCCTGTGCCCATGGTATTTTCAGAGCGTAGTTATGTACGCGTGGTACTGATTGCGCAGTTTTGCGAGGGCTGGGGTTGGGGCCGCATTGCTATGCTTGCTCGGAACGTGCCAGGCGGTCTTGTTGTAGGTTACTCCGGGCGCGCTTGACGGTGTCTGGACGTTTAAGAGCCGGACTGGAGAATTGCCTTGAGAGGCTGCTTTGTACGTCTGCTGCGAGGGCCACCGTATGCTCCTCCGTTCGGAGAGAGCGTTCGGTGTTTCCATTGACCGTAATGACTCCTCGAGGGCCTGGCATCTTGAGCTTGAGGTATGCGTAGTGCGGAACCGCATTGAACTTTCCAAATGCGGTTCGTCTGAGCAGTGCGTGATAGCCACTGCGGAACGGGACTATGTCAAAGATTAACCTCTCGCTTCGGAAATTATTCGGGGATCCGAAGACCACTTCAAGTGTGACTGAGCCTGTGCAGTTGGCCTCTACACCTGGTATGACGCCTTTAAAAGTCGTTTTTGTGGGTTTAATCCTTGAGGGATATATGCCCATTTTCCACACTGTATCCTGATAAAGCAGGTTCAGGCTGCTGCCGCCGTCCATGAGGACTCTAGTGGGGTGAAATCCGGCGATGATTGGGTCTAGAACCAATGCGGCGAATCCGCCATGGCAGATGCTGGTGGGGTGGTCCCTTCGATCAAAAGTGATCGGGCAGGAGGACTATGGGTTGAACTTTGGGGCGACTGGCTCCAGTGCATATACGTCCCTGAGTGCACGCTTCCACTCCCTTTTGGGGATGTGGGTTGCGTATATCATGTTCACTGTCCGCACTTGTGGGGGGAAGCCCTTCTGTCCATTATTGTTCGGCGGCTAGGGATCCTCCTCGTCGTCGCTATGTAGCCCCTTGTCTCTGTTTTCGGCATTTAATTTGCCGGCCTGCTTGAACACCCAACAATCCCTGTTGGTGTGATTGGCTGGTTTTTTGGGGGTGCCATGTATCTGGCATGAGCGATCGAGTATACGGTCCAAACTGGACGGGCTCGGAGTATTTCTTTTGAATGGCTTTTTCCGCTGACCGGGTTTGGAGCCTCTGAATCCGGCATTAACTGTCGTATCCTCAGCACTTTCGCTGTTACTGCGGCGCTTGTGCTTGTTGCGACGTGACCTGCCATTGCTGTCCTTGGTATCCGAATTACCAGGGTGTCGGATTACGGGTTCCGGCAGACCCTTAAGGTTCGAACTCTGGGGTGCGCGCGGAGATGATGCCCTCTACCTCTCCGTCTTGCAAGGATCTAAACTACAGAAAGAACAGCACAAGAGACACAGGGTTTATACTAGTTCGGGCCACCATTGTGGTGTAATACCCTACTCTAGTTTGTGGTCGGTGGATTGCCTCTTGGGCTGATGATGATGAACAGTACAAGGGAGAATAGCCTCGCGAGGCTCTGTTCTTGGCTAGGGGAATGAACTGCTAGTGGGAGTTCGATCGCCCTTCTCTCTCTCTCTCCTTGCTCTAAAGGTTTGGTCAGACCTCTCTTCCAGATTGCTAGATTGATGCCTCTACCCTGGGGGTGGCTAGTCCTATTTATAGGCAAAGGCCCTGGGCCTCCTCCCAAATATTTGAGCGGGAAGGGCGCCAACAATTGGCCAATTCGAAGGGGAACATCTGGTACACTTATCCTGACTAAAGTTGGTCTTCGCCTGCCAAAGGCCCTGTGGTGACGCCGTTCTGGGCTCCATGGTGACCTCCTTCCCACCATTGGACTGGTCTTGGTCTCGTTGCACCGAAATGGGTGCCTTTGCTTGATCCTCTCGCCTGCGCTTGCCCCCTTTGCACCAAAGAGGAAAGGGGGGCACTGCTTGTTGGAAATATGCCCTAGAGGCAATAATAAAAGCATTATTATTATATTTCCTTATTCATGATAATTGTCTTTATTCGTGCTATAATTGTGTTATCCGGAAATCGTAATACATGTGTGAATAACAGACAACAATATGTCCCTAGTGAGCCTCTAGTTGACTAGCTCGTTGATCGACAGATAGTCATGGTTTCCTGACTATGGACATTGGATGTCATCGAGAACGAGATCACATCATTAGGAGAATGATGTGATGGACAAGACCCAATCCTAAACATAGCATAAGATCGCTTAATTCGTTTGCTAGAGTTTTCCAATGTCAAGTATCCTTTATTTAGACCATGAGATCGTGTAACTCCCGGATACCGTAGGAGTGCTTTGGGTGTGCCAAACGTCACATAGTAACTGGGTGACTATAAAGGTATACTACGGGTATCTCTGAAAGTGTCTGTTGGGTTGACATGGATCGAGACTGGGATTTGTCACTCCGCTTGACGGAGAGGTATCACCGGGCCCTCTCGGTAATGCATCATCATAATGAGCTCAGTGTGATCAAAGTGTTTGATCACGGGATCATGCATTACGGTACGAGAAAAGTGACTTGCCGGTAACGAGATTGAACGAGGTATTGGGATACCGACGATCGAATCTCGGGCAAGTAAAATACCGATTGACAAAGGGAATCGTATACGGGATTAATTGAATCCTCGACATCGTGGTTCATCCGATGAGATCATCGTGGAGCATGTGGGAGCCAACATGGGTATCCAGATCCCGCTGTTGGTTATTGCCCGAGAGCCGTCTCGGTCATGTCTACATGTCTCCCGAACCCGTAGGGTCTACACACTTAAGGTTCGGTGACACTAGGGTTGTGAAGATATGAATATGCAGTAACCCAAATGTTGTTCGGAGTCCCGGATGAGATCCCGGATGTCACGAGGAGTTTCGGAATGGTCCGGAGGTAAAGATTTATATATGGAAAGTCATCATACGGACATCGGGACAAGTTTCGGGGTTATCGGTATTGTACCGGGACCATCGGAGGGTCCCGGGGGTCCACCGGGTGGGGCCACCTATCCCGGAGGGCCCCATGGGCCGTATGAGGGAGGGAACCAGCCCATAGTGGGCTGGTGCGCCAACCCCCCCAAGGGCCCATGCGCCTAGGGTTTGGGGGGGAAACCCTAAAGGGGGCGCCCCCCTTGCTTGGGGGGCAAGCCTCCCTCCCTAGCCGCCGCCCCCCCTAGGAGATTCCTTCTCCTAGGGCCGGCGCCCCCCCAAGGGGTTATATAAAGGGGGAGGGGAGGGGGGGCTAACCACCCTATGCCCTGGCGCCTCCCTCTCCCTCTCCAACACCTCCTCCTCCTCCGTAAGAGCTCGGCGAAGCCCTGTCGGAGTACTGCGTCTCCACCATCACCACGCCGTCGTGCTGCTGCTGGAGTCTTCTTCCCCAACCTCTCATTTGCCTTGCTGGATCAAGAAGAAGGAGACGTTACGCTGACCGTACGTGTGTTGAACGCGGAGGTGCCGTGCTTTCGGTGCTAGGATCTCTGGTGATTTGGATCACGGTGTGTACGACTACTTCATCCCCGTTCGTTGAACGCTTCCGCTCGCGATCTACAAAGTGGTATGTAGATGCAATCTCTCTCTCCCATGACTCGTTGCTAGATGAACTCATAGATGGATCTTGGTGAAATCGTAGGAAAATTTTTGTTTTCTGCAATGTTCCCCAACAGTGGCATCATGAGCTAGGTCTATGCGTAGTTCTCTATTGCACGAGTAGAACACAATTTGTTGTGGGCGTTGATGTTGTCAACTCTTCTTGCCGCTACTAGTCTTATCTTGCTTCAGCGGTATTGTGGGATGAAGCGGCCCGGACCAACCTTACTGTCGGTGTACTAAAGTAGGGGTACCTTAGTACCCCAGACTTGTGCACGGGCAGTTGTAGCACCCTGCGGCGAGGCCCGCCCAGGAAGCGCCAAGAGAAGACCAAGCATTCAAGACAAGGCCCCCGGCAAGAGGAGCTTGCCGGGCCAAGAAGGCAAGACCCCGGCAAGAGGAGCTTGCCGGGACGACTAAGCCCGTGTAATACCATCCAAGAACAAAGTATACGGGACAGAAGATCGAGACCCCGACAAGAGGAGCTTGTCGGGAAGGCCGAACCCAGGCACCACAAGAGAAGCCCGCCACGGCGCGCCATGCGCCCCGGCAAGGCCTGATAGCCGGCAAGCTATCAGGCACAGGAAGACGACCCCCGCGGCAAGCCACTTGCCGCGGCAAATCGCCACCTCAGGGCTGCGCTCCAGCTCACCCGCCCACGCGTCGCTCCGGGGTTTCCCCCAAGGGCACGTGGCGGGGCACCGCGCAGCCTGGGGTATGCGGTGGCATGCAGCCACTACCGTGGCGAGCGGTGGCGCACCTAACGGTCCGCCTCGGTGCTGTCCAGGCGACCGTGACGGGCAATTAATGCCCTTGTCCCCTACCGTCAGAAGTAGGTATGATAACACTGTGCCGCACTGCAGCGCCACTGTTCCCGCACTGTTACAACTACCACCCCTTTTACACTTTTACCCCTTTCTCTTACGTTGACACCTGTTGGTGACCCCTTTGCGCTATAAAAGGAGGCCCGTGTGCAACGTAGAGGGGGGTCGGCTCGGGTTCGGTTCCGGGTTCGGAGATTGGGAATCCAGACAGCCATACGCTCGGTGCAGCTAGCTCTCCAAGCTCCCGAGCTCCCCAGTTCAATACAACCAAGCAGGAGTAGGGTTTTACGCGTCCATCGCGGCCCGAACCTGGGTAAACCGCCCGTGTGCTCGCCTCGATCTGCTCTCCGTGCTCCCTCCGCCCCCCTCACCGGACAACGAAAGGGGCTCCGGCCCCATAGGTGCTCGCGGGGGACGCAGTCCACCCCGACATCTTTGGCGCGCCAGGTAGGGGGCTGCGTCGAGGTTGTGCGGATCTGATTCAGGCGAACACTGGTAAGTTCAGGTATGAACAGGTACCTTTCCGCCCCGCTCCGCAGGGCGGAGGCATTCCTCCCTACGGAATCGTGCACGGCCCTCCTCGAGTACCCACTCACGCAGAGTTCGGGCAAGAAGCAGCTGCTCCTTGAGGAGGACCGCCTTCCGGCCGCTGGGCGAACCGCTCGCTTCCAGCGAACCCTGCGCCGCTCCCGTAGCCGCAGCGGTTAGCGCCGGAAGCCGCGAAAAAGGCGACCTCGTTCTTCGGCGCGTTTCGTCCGCCAAGATCCAAACGAGTCGACGCCAACCGTGGGAGGAGTTTCGCCAGCGCGGTTGCCGGAACCCGTTCCGTCAACCAACCTCCCTGCCCAAGTCTTGCCGCAGTTGCATGTGATCCTTGGCGCAGGGGCGGGCGCGGACCCCGCGCATCAGCGAAAGCTCCTATGCTTTGCGCTTTTTGCCTTTTACATGCTCCTCTTCGTTATTTGCATGTATTATTTGGCATCCTGCGTAACATGCATGTCCAGTAAGCATCAGCACGCCGAAAGGCCATGTGCTTGCTTCCCTCTTTATTTTCCTTGCCTCTTAGACAGAGGGAGCGTTCCTCGCGCACAAAGTTGCCGGGGAAAGGAGATGGGAGAGGAACCAAGTGCTGGAACCAAGTGCTGTCAGAGAAAAAGAAGCCTCGTCGAGGAACGAGCGTTATGCATAAGCTAAGTTATTAGAATTTGAGCAGTTCAGATTCGTAACTTTCGGTTGTCTTCCTTGAACAGTCACACTTTGTATGGAAAACCTGTGCGCGGAGGAACCTACCCGCGGCTAGCCGCACCCTCACCTTGTTTCGAGTACGCTCAACGATTTAAGTGAGCTGCGATGAGCGTCGCGCCCTTGTTTCGTTTCCGAGCTCACTCAACAAGCTGAGCGCGATTGCGACTGGCTGTGGCGAGGTTGCTTCCCGGTGAGGCCTTGGCCAGCAGGCTGCTATAAGCCCAAGGGCCCCTCGCCGGAAAGTTCCCCGGGAGCGTAGGGTGAAAAGCATACAAAGTAAAGGGCCAGAACAAGGAAGATAACAATGCACTGATTGGTTCAGATAAGATAAAAACCTTGCGTAACTTATCACAGTGACTAATGAGTTCATAACGCCGTGTGCAGCGACAAAAAGAGATAAGATAAAGGAGGCCTAGTCTACGCGGTCGCCCTCAATCCTGGAAATCTTGCCCACTCTGGCGATGATGTCGGCGACCTGCTCCTTCAGCGCCTCCATGTCAGCGTCGGCCGGCAGGCTGCGAAGAACGTTGATGAGATTTATACCGGGATTGCGGTATACAATCTTCGCCAGCACACGCTCCAAGGTTCCCGTGCAGGCCCGGCGCGTCTCCTCGGCCAGTTGCGCGGGGATCTTCTTCCGAAGACCCGCAAGAGCCGGCGCGACCCCTCTGAAGAAGAGGCTGAGCTTGGCGCTGTGAGGGAGGTCCGGGTCCGGAGAGTAGATGAGGTGTTCCAACTTCAACGCCAGCAACTCCTGGTCGATGTTGGATGCAGAAGACACCAGGTCCTCGGTCCACACCGCGACGGTCCGACGGAAGTCCTCGGCCGCAGTGTTGGCGCTCTCCGCCAAGCTTCGCTCCTTGCGGAGCCCCTCCTCCAGCGCGGAGACTTTCAGCTCTAGGGCCTCGATGGAGTCCTTGGCGGCCTTCAGCTCGTCGCCCTGCTTGGAGAGACGCGCCTGGAGTTCGGAGTTGGCGTGGGCGTCCTTCTCCCGCTCCGCATTGAGCGCGCCGACCCTCTCCGCGCTCGCCTTCAATGACTCCTCCAGCTGCGCGACCTTGGCGGCAAGCTCCTCCCTGGCGCTCTCCGCGGCAGCCGCGGCGGCTTTCGCCTCTTCCAGCTCCTCGCCAAGGGCCCGCTCCCGAGCGGCAAGTTCCTCCTCGTGGGAGTTGAGATTGGCCTGCAGCTGGGCAAGCTTTCCCTCTCGCCGGGACAGCTCCACCCCGGCGAGCCGCTGCTGCTCTTCGGCGTCGGCCTTCTGCAGCACCCACTCCTGGTACTCCCCGGCGAGCCTTTCGCGCTCCTCCGCCACGCCGCGGAGGGAAGCTTGGTTGGCGGCGCGGAGCTCCGTCGCACGCTTCTCCATCTCGACGGCGGCCTCCGCAGCGAGGGTCTCCCGGGAAGCAAGCTTCGCCTGCCGGGCCCGGTAAAGGGCCAGGAGCCGGCGAAGCAGCTTCTCCTCCTCGGGCTCTTCGGCCCCGCCGGGCGCCTCGACAATCTTCAGGCCCGCGGAGGCAAGGACCTCCCCGTCAAGGGCCTCGCCCTCCGCGGGGGCCCGCGCAGAAGAACCCCATGGCACCTGGATGAAGATGCCATTGGGGGCTTCAAGGTAATAACCCGCCCGCTCCTTTTCGGCGGAGGGGTCGGCGGCCGGCGCAGCGCCTGATGCTCCTGCTGCCTCCGGGTCGGCAGTGCGACCGCCGTCCCCCTCCCCGGCCGTTGCGTCCGCCGCTGGGGCGGTCTCCTGCGCGGATGGCTCGGCAGCTCCCGCCGCGTCCTCAGCGGCAGGGGCGTCGCCGCTGCCGCCGCGCGCACCCTCCTCCTCCTCGATGTTGATGACCTCCGTCTCCATCTGCTCGGGGGGAGGGGAATCTAGAAGAAGGAGAATAGAGAGCAAAAGAAATTCAAGCAAACATCCAAAAAAAAGAAGACGAACCCAAGAAGACTAAGTCACAGAGCTTGCCTTGGCGGACGTCATCAGCGGCGGGTTCCCTCGCCGGGGAGCTCTGCCTTGGCGGGGTCACCGCCCTCGCCGGGCTACCCGCCCCTGGCGGGGTACTCGCCCTCGGCGGAGTGCTCGCCCTTGGCGGGGTGCTCTCCTTTACCGGAGAGCTCGGCCTTGGCGGGGACGGCGGGGCCCGCGGCTCCTCGGGGGCGGTTTCTGGACGCTCCTGCGGCTGCGGCCCCACCTCTGCACGAGACAGTATTATCAAGATACCAGCGCAGGGACGATCCCTCAAGCACGCCCGACGAGCGAAAGTACGGAACCCAGACTTACCCTGGGGGCTGCGCTGGGGGCTACGCTGGGGGCTGCCCCTCGGAGCAGCGCTCGGATCCGGCAGGCTGGGCTCCGGCACGCCCCCAGTTGCCGCGGTGGGCGAGTCGCCCACAACCTCAACCGCGGGCGCCTTGGCTTTCTTCGCCACTCGCTCCGCCAAGGTCCTGAAGTTAAGATAAGGAACAAGATCAGAGCCTGCGACAATCAAGGCAAAGTTTACGAAGATGCAAGACCTCAAAGCTCTTACTCCCGTTCGTCCTCGTCGTCGTCGTCGCTCAAGGCGGAGAAATCAAACTCCACCTGACGCGCGGTCACGCGGGGAGCGGGAGGCGAGGTCTCCCTCTGGCGCTTGGCGGTCCCGACGGTTGCCGGGGCCCGGGGAGCGGGCGGAGCCGCCGCTCCACCCTCCAAGGGCTCCTTTCCGTGCGGCGCTGCCTTACGGGGCGCCCCCGACGTGGCTGACGCGCCGGGCGCCCTCGTCGCAACCTGGCTCCCCCGGGAGGCTCGTGCCGCTTGGCGGGGTGGTTGTTGCCGGGAGGCCGGCGCCTTTGCCCCCATCGCCGTCCTGCGGAGACGCTTCGCTGGAGAACGCCTGGGGCTTACACGGGACGAGGAGGTCTCCGACGCTGAGGGAAGGTCATCGGCGTAGAGCTCCAAGGATCCGTCGGAGTCGTTGTCACCGCCGTCCTCCTCCTCCACCCCGGCAAGCCCGCTGGACCCAGCGTCCTGCGCTGTGGCCCTTTGTCCTCCGGCGGTGGTGGCCCTCGCCGCGGCCTTGATCAAGATCCCCTGGATCCCGGAGTGCCTCAGAGAGGGAACCCCGGCGAGCTCGTCGGGGGGCAGCTTCAGCAGTCTGCAGATCTCCGCCACCTCCGCTTGGCGGGACGCCTCCGCGGCCTCCGCCTCCTCGGGCGAGAAGCCGAACTCCCCGGCCGCTGCGGCTGCGGTGGCCTCTTCAGCCCAAGAAGCTATGCATGCTACCTCTCGCGCGGTGGTGTCCCGCGTCAGCCCCTGGGCCTCGTCCTTCTTCTTCGCCACCTCCGCCAGGTTGTCGAAGAAGTTCATGATGACGTCTGGCTTGGGCGGAATCCACGTGCGGTCGACGCCGTGCGAGTCGCACGCGGGCATCATGGCGCGAAGGGAATCCCGGGCCGAGCTGTTGCAAAGAGGCACAACTCCCCGGGGCTCCCTGAACCACTCTGGGTGGGCCGGGTCATGCTTGAATAGCTCCCGAACCATCCCCTTCAGCTCCACCGACGTGAAGTTGAAGTTGAGCCCGGGGCGCAGCCTCATTATGTCCGCCGCGTTGCTATACTCCCAGACTGGCCTCTTCCTATCTTGAAGAGGGGCGATGCGGCGGCGGAGGAAGTCTGCGCCCACCTCTCCGACGGACAGCCTCGCTGACCGAAGACGGAGAATCCTGATGAGGGCGACGTTGAGCTTGCAGTCGTCCGAATCCAGCTCGCTCCAATCCTTGCCGCGCATAATAGGTGTTGCGCGCAGCGCGGTGAAAGGTTGCGGCAGGTCCTCGACAACCCAGCACCAGTCGGCACGCCACTCCTCCCATTTGCCGCGGAGCTCCCCCGGCAAGTAGGAATCCTTCTTGTTCAGGCGAAAGACCCAAGATATCCCTCCGGCGAGGGGGGCGCCGGCCTCTACTCTAGGGATGAAGAAGTGCCTAAAAAGCGCGACGTTTGGATATACCCCAATATAGTTTTCGCACATATGCGCGAAAACCGCCATCGTGAGGACGACGTTGGGAGTGAAGTCAAGAAGGTGGAGGCCGAAGGTGTTCATTATGTCGCAGAAGAAGTCAGAAAAAGGAGGGCAAAGACCGCAGTGGAAGAAGGCTGCGAAGAAATAATACCCGCCGGGGTAGTTGCCATTGGCGGCGGCCGGATAGGCTCGGGTGCGGGGATGCGCCTTGGTCTCCTCGGCCCAGAACAAGTAGTACTTGTTCCAGAGCTCCCGCGCGCTGAGCTTCGGCGAGAAGACGAGGTTCTGCTTCCGCAGCAAGGTGAGCATCGCCGCGTGCTCCGATTTCTCCTTCTTGGTCTTCTCCGCCTTCGCCTTCTCGGTCTTCGGGGCCATGGCGGAGGCGGCGAGGGAAGGGAGACGAAGAATCCGGTAGCACCGCAGGTGCGAGCGAGCGGCGGAGGAAATATGGAGGCGGAGCGCAAGGGGGATCTCTGGAGACGGGAGAGGACGCAGTAAAGGCGAAGGAGGGGAGCCGCTCCCGTTTCCTCTGCCTTATATGGGGAAGTGACGGACACTCCGTTCTCGCCATCAAGAATCGTGCGCGACGTGACGCGCGCCTGCGCGGTTCAGTCCCGCGCACGCCACCCACGTCACGCTCACCCCGCACGCCTCGCCCCCACGACGCCGCGATAAGCGCGCGCCGCCTGGGGAAGGTGCGATGGATGCGGAATTAAGGAGCAGCGCGACAAAGGCCACGCGTGCCCGTGCACTGTTAGGGCCTGGCCCAACGACGCTCGGCACCGTGTGTGGCCCAGGCCCGGGGGCTCCTGTCGGTGTACTAAAGTAGGGGTACCTTAGTACCCCAGACTTGTGCACGGGCAGTTGTAGCACCCTGCGGCGAGGCCCGCCCAGGAAGCGCCAAGAGAAGACCAAGCATTCAAGACAAGGCCCCCGGCAAGAGGAGCTTGCCGGGCCAAGAAGGCAAGACCCCGGCAAGAGGAGCTTGCCGGGCCAAGAAGACAAGACCCCGGCAAGAGGAGCTTGCCGGGACGACTAAGCCCGTGTAATACCATCCAAGAACAAAGTATACGGGACAGAAGATCGAGACCCCGACAAGAGGAGCTTGTCGGGAAGGCCGAACCCAGGCACCACAAGAGAAGCCCGCCACGGCGCGCCATGCGCCCCGGCAAGGCCTGATAGCCGGCAAGCTATCAGGCACAGGAAGACGACCCCCGCGGCAAGCCACTTGCCGCGGCAAATCGCCACCTCAGGGCTGCGCTCCAGCTCACCCGCCCACGCGTCGCTCCGGGGTTTCCCCCAAGGGCACGTGGCGGGGCACCGCGCAGCCTGGGGTATGCGGTGGCATGCAGCCACTACCGTGGCGAGCGGTGGCGCACCTAACGGTTCGCCTCGGTGCTGTCCAGGCGACCGTGACGGGCAATTAATGCCCTTGTCCCCTACCGTCAGAAGTAGGTATGATAACACTGTGCCGCACTGCAGCGCCACTGTTCCCGCACTGTTACAACTACCACCCCTTTTACACTTTTACCCCTTTCTCTTACGTTGACACCTGTCGGTGACCCCTTTGCGCTATAAAAGGAGGCCCGTGTGCAACGTAGAGGGGGGTCGGCTCGGGTTCGGTTCCGGGTTCGGAGATTGGGAATCCAGACAGCCATACGCTCGGTGCAGCTAGCTCTCCAAGCTCCCGAGCTCCCCAGTTCAATACAACCAAGCAGGAGTAGGGTTTTACGCGTCCATCGCGGCCCGAACCTGGGTAAACCGCCCGTGTGCTCGCCTCGATCTGCTCTCCGTGCTCCCTCCGCCCCCCTCACCGGACAACGAAAGGGGCTCCGGCCCCATAGGTGCTCGCGGGGGACGCAGTCCACCCCGACACTTACACGTACTCTTACGTGAGACCGGTTCCACCGACTAACATGCACTAGTTGCATAAGGTGGCTAGCGGGTGTCTGTCTCTCCCACTTTAGTTGGAGCGGATTCGATGAAAAGGGTCCTTATGAAGGGTAAATAGAAGTTGACAAATCACGTTGTGGTTTTCACGTAGGTAAGAAAACGTTCTTGCTAGAACCCTAATTCAGCCACGTAAAAACTTGCAACAACAATTAGAGGACGTCTAACTTGTTTTTGCAGCAAGTGCTTTGTGATATGATATGGCCAAAGTTGTGATGTATGATGAATGATCTATATGTGATGTATGAGATGTTCATGCTATTGTAATAGGAATCACGACTTGCATGTCGATGAGTATGACAACCGGCAGGAGCCATAGGAGTTGTCTTTATTTTTTGTATGACCTGCGTGTCATTGAGAAACGCCATGTAAATTACTTTACTTTATTGCTAAACACGTTAGCCATAGTAGTAGAAGTAATAGTTGGCGAGCAACTTCATGGAGACACGATGATGAAGATCATGATGATGAAGATCATGGTGTCAAGCCGGTGACAAGATGATCATGGAGCCCCAAGATGGAGATCAAATGAGCTATGTGATATTGGCCATATCATGTCACGTTTATTATTTGATTGCATGTGATGTTTATCATGTTTTGCATCTTGTTTACTTAGAACGACGGTAGTAAATAAGATGATCCCTCATAATAATTTCAAGAAAGTGTTCTCCCTAACTGTGCACCGTTGCGACAGTTCATTGTTTCGAAGCACCACGTGATGATCGGGTGTGATAGATTCTAACGTTCACATACAACGGGTGTAAGACAGATTTACACACGCGAAACACTTAGGTTGACTTGACGAGCCTAGCATGTACAGACATGGCCTCGGAACACAGAAGACCGAAAGGTCGAGCATGAGTCGTATAGAAGATACGATCAACATGAAGATGTTCACCGATGTTGACTAGTCCGTCTCACGTGATGATCGGACACGGCCTAGTTGACTCGGATCATGTAATACTTAGATGACTAGTAGAGGGATGTCTATCTAAGTGGGAGTTCATTAAATAATTTGATTAAATGAACTTTATTATCATGAACTTAGTCTAAATATTTTACAATATGTCTTGTAGATCAAATGGCCAACGTAGTCCTCAAATTCAACGCATTCCTAGAGAAAACCAAGCTGAAAGACGATGGTAGCAACTATACGGACTGGGTCCGGAACCTGAGGATCATCCTCATAGCTGCCAAGAAAGATTATGTCCTACGAGCACCGCTGGGTGACGCACCTATTCTCCCTGCACAACAAGACGTTATGAACGCTTGGCAGTTACGTTGCGATGATTACTCCCTCGTTCAGTGCGGCATGCTTTACAGCTTAGAGCCGAGGCTCCAAAAACGTTTTGAGAGACATGGAGCATATGAGATGTTCGAAGAGCTGAAAATGGTTTTCCAAGCTCATGCCCGGGTTGAGAGATATGAAATCTCCAACAAATTCTTTAGCTGTAAGATGGAGGAAAATAGCTCTGTCAGTGAACACATACTCAGAATGTCTGGGTTGCACAACCGCTTGACTCAACTAGAATTTAATCTCCCGGAAGAAGTGGTCATTGACAGAATCCTTCCGTCGCTTCCACCTAGCTACAAGAGCTTTGTGATGAACTACAATATGCAGGGGATGGTAAAGACTATTCCTGAGGTATATGCTATGCTGAAATCAGCAGAGGTAGAAATCAAGAAGGAGCATCAAGTGTTGATGGTGAATAAAACCACTAAGTTCAAGAAGGGCAAGGGTAAAAAGAACTTCAAGAAGGACGGCAAGGAAGTTGCCGCGCCCGGTAAGCAAGTTGCCGGGAAGAAGCCAAAGAATGGACCCAAGCCCGAGACTGAGTGTTTTTATTGCAAGGGAAGTGGTCACTGGAAGCGGAACTGCCCCAAATACTTAGCAGACAAGAAGGCCTGCAAAACCAAAGGTATATGTGATATACATGTAATTGATGTGTACCTTACCAGTACTCGTAGTAGCTCTTGGGTATTTGATACCGGTGCAGTTGCTCACATTTGTAACTCAAAGCAGGAGCTGCGGAATAAACAGAGACTGGGGAAGGACGAGGTGACGATGCGCGTCGGGAATGGTTCCAAGGTCGATGTGATCGCCGTCGGCACGCTGCCTCTACATTTACCTACGGGATTAGTTTTAAACCTCAATAATTGTTATTTAGTGCCAAGTTTGAGCATGAACATTGTGTCTGGATCTCGTTTAATTCGAGATGGCTACTCATTTAAATCCGAGAATAATGGTTGTTCCATTTATATGAGAGATATGTTTTATGCTCATGCTCCGATGGTTAATGGTTTATTCTTAATGAATCTCGTACGTGATGATACACATATTCATAGTGTGAATACCAAAAGAGTTAAAGTTGATAACAATAGTCCCACATATTTGTGGCACTGCCGCCTTGGTCACATAGGTGTCAAACGCATGAAGAAGCTCCATGCAGATGGACTTTTAGAGTCTCTTGATTATGAATCATTTGACACGTGCGAACCATGCCTCATGGGTAAAATGACCAAGACTCCGTTCTCAGGAACAATGGAGCGAGCAACCAACTTATTGGAAATCATACATACCGATGTGTGCGGTCCAATGAGTGTTGAGGCTCGCGGTGGCTATCGTTATGTTCTCACCCTCACTGATGACTTGAGTAGATATGGGTATGTCTACTTAATGAAACACAAGTCTGAGACCTTTGAAAAGTTCAAGGAATTTCAGAGTGAGGTTGAAAATCAACGTGAGAGAAAGATCAAGTTTCTACGATCAGATCGTGGAGGAGAATACTTGAGTCACGAATTTGGCACACACTTAAGAAAATGTGGAATAGTTTCACAACTCACGCCGCCTGGAACACCTCAGCGTAATGGTGTGTCTGAATGTCGTAATCGCACTCTATTAGATATGGTGCGATCTATGATGTCTCTTACCGACTTACCGCTATCTTTTTGGGGCTATGCTTTAGAGACTGCCGCATTCACTTTAAATAGGGCTCCGTCGAAATCCGTTGAGACGACACCGTATGAATTATGGTTTGGGAAGAAACCTAAGCTGTCGTTTCTAAAAGTTTGGGGATGCGATGCTTATGTCAAGAAACTTCAACCTGAAAAGCTCGAACCCAAGTCGGAAAAATGCGTCTTCATAGGATACCCTAAAGAAACTGTTGGGTATACCTTCTACCTCAGATCCGAAGGCAAGATCTTTGTTGCCAAGAATGGATCCTTTCTAGAGAAAGAGTTTCTCTCAAAAGAAGTAAGTGGGAGGAAAGTAGAACTTGATGAAGTGTTGCCTCTTGAACCGGAAAACGGCGAAACTCAAGAAAACGTTTCTGAGGTGCCTGCACCGACTAGAGAGGAAATTAATGATGATGATGAAGATAGTTCTAATCAAGCTCCTACTGAAATTCGAAGGTCCACAAGGACACGTTCCGCACCAGAGTGGTACGGCAACCCTGTCTTGGAAATCATGTTGTTAGACAACGGTGAACCTTCGAACTATGAGGAAGCAATGGCGGGCCCGGATTCCGACAAATGGCTAGAAGCCATGAAATCCGAGATAGGATCCATGTATGAAAACGAAGTATGGACTTTGACTGACTTGCCCGTTGAACGGCGAGCCATAGAAAATAAATGGATCTTTAAGAAGAATACAGACGCGGATGGTAATGTGACCATCTATAAAGCTCGGCTTGTCGCTAAGGGTTATCGACAAGTTCAAGGAATTGACTACGATGAGACTTTCTCACCGGTAGCGAAGCTGAAGTCCGTCCGAATCATGTTAGCAATTGCCGCATACTATGATTATGAGATATGGCAAATGGACGTCAAAACGGCATTCCTTAATGGTTTCCATAAGGAAGAATTGTATATGATGCAGCCGGAAGGTTTTGTCGATCCTAAGAACGCTGACAAGGTGTGCAAGCTCCAACGCTCGATTTATGGGCTGGTGCAAGCATCTCGGAGTTGGAACATTCGCTTTGATGAGATGATCAAAGCGTTTGGGTTTACACAGACTTATGGAGAAGCCTGTGTTTACAAGAAAGTGATTGGGAGCTCTGTAGCATTTCTCATATTATATGTAGACGACATACTTTTGATGGGAAATGATATAGAACTCTTGGACAGCATTAAGGCCTACTTGAATAAGAGTTTTTCAATGAAGGACCTTGGAGAAGCTGCTTATATATTAGGCATCAAGATCTATAGAGATAGATCGAGACGCCTCATAGGTCTTTCACAAAGCACATACCTTGATAAGATATTGAATAAATTCAATATGGATCAATCTAAGAAAGGGTTCTTACCTGTGTTACAAGGTATGAAATTGAGCTCAGCTCAATGTCCGACCATGGCAGAAGATATAGAAGAGATGAGCGTCATCCCCTATGCCTCAGCCATAGGTTCTATTATGTATGCCATGCTGTGTACCAGACCTGATGTAAACCTTGCCGTAAGTTTGGTAGGTGTACCAAAGTAATCCCGGCAAGGAACACTGGACAGCGGTCAAGAATATTCTGAAGTACCTGAAAAGGACCAAAGAAATGTTTCTCGTTTATGGAGGTGATGAAGAGCTCGTCGTAAAAGGTTACAACGACGCTAGCTTCGACACAGATCTGGATGACTCTAAGTCACAAACCGGATACGTGTATATTTTGAATGGTGGGGCAGTAAGCTGGTGCAGTTGCAAGCAAAGCGTCGTGGCGGGATCTACATGTGAAGCGGAGTACATGGCAGCCTCGTAGGCAGCACATGAAGCAATTTGGGTGAAGGAGTTCATCACCGACCTCGGAGTCATACCCTATGCGTCGGGGCCAATCAAGCTCTTCTGTGACAACACTGGAGCTATTGCACTTGCAAAGGAGCACATGTTTCATAAGAAGACCAGGCACGTCAAGCGTCACTTCAACTCCATTCGTGAAAATGTTCAAGATGGAGACATAGAGATTTGTAAAGTGCACACGGATCTGAATGTCGCAGATCCGTTGACTAAACCTCTCCCTAAGGCAAAACATGATCAGCACCAGAACTCTATGGGTGTTCGATTCATCACAATGTAACTAGATTATTGACTCTAGTGCAAGTGGGAGACTGTTGGAAATATGCCCTAGAGGCAATAATAAAAGCATTATTATTATATTTCCTTATTCATGATAATTGTCTTTATTCGTGCTATAATTGTGTTATCCGGAAATCGTAATACATGTGTGAATAACAGACAACAATATGTCCCTAGTGAGCCTCTAGTTGACTAGCTCGTTGATCGACAGATAGTCATGGTTTCCTGACTATGGACGTTGGATGTCATCGAGAACGAGATCACATCATTAGGAGAATGATGTGATGGACAAGACCCAATCCTAAACATAGCATAAGATCGCTTAATTCGTTTGCTAGAGTTTTCCAATGTCAAGTATCCTTTCCTTAGACCATGAGATCGTGTAACTCCCGGATACCGTAGGAGTGCTTTGGGTGTGCCAAACGTCACAACGTAACTGGGTGACTATAAAGGTATACTACGGGTATCTCTGAAAGTGTCTGTTGGGTTGACATGGACCGAGACTTGGATTTGTCACTCCGCTTGACGGAGAGGTATCACCGGGCCCTATCGGTAATGCATCATCATAATGAGCTCAGTGTGATCAAAGTGTTTGATCACGGGATCATGCATTACGGTACGAGAAAAGTGACTTGCCGGTAACGAGATTGAATGAGGTATTGGGATACCGACGATCGAATCTCGGGCAAGTAAAATACCGATTGACAAAGGGAATCGTATACGGGATTAATTGAACCCTCGACATCGTGGTTCATCCGATGAGATCATCGTAGAGCATGTGGGAGCCAACATGGGTATCCAGATCCCGCTGTTGGTTATTGCCCGAGAGCCGTCTCGGTCATGTCTACATGTCTCCCGAACCCGTAGGGTCTACACACTTAAGGTTCGGTGACGCTAGGGTTGTGAAGATATGAATATGCAGTAACCCGAATGTTATTCGGAGTCCCGGATGAGATCCCGGACGTCACGAGGAGTTTCGGAATGGTCCGGAGGTAAAGATTTATATATGGAAAGTCATCATACGGACATCGGGACAAGTTTCGGGGTTATCGGTATTGTACCGGGACCACCGGAGGGTCCCGGGGGGTCCACCGGGTGGGGCCACCTATCCCGGAGGGCCCCATGGTCCGTATGAGGGAGGGAACCAGCCCATAGTGGGCTGGTGCGCCAACCCCCCCAAGGGCCCATGCGCCTAGGGTTTGGGGGGGGGAACCCTAAAGGGGGCGCCCCCCTTGCTTGGGGGGCAAGCCCCCCTCCCTGGCCGCCGCCCCCCCTAGGAGATTCCTTCTCCTAGGGCCGGCGCCCCCCCAAGGGGTTATATAAAGGGGGGAGGGGAGGGGGGCTGACTACCCTATGCCCTGGCGCCTCCCTCTCCCTCTCCAACACCTCCTCCTCCTCCGTAAGAGCTCGGCGAAGCCCTGTCGGAGTACTGCGTCTCCACCATCACCACGCCGTCGTGCTGCTGCTGGAGTCTTCTTCCCCAACCTCTCCTTTGCCTTGCTGGATCAAGAAGAAGGAGACGTTACGCTGACCGTATGTGTGTTGAATGCGGAGGTGCCGTGCTTTCGGTGCTAGGATCTCCGGTGATTTGGATCACGGTGTGTACGACTACTTCATCCCCGTTCGTTGAACGCTTCCGCTCGCGATCTACAAAGTGGTATGTAGATGCAATCTCTCTCTCCCATGACTCGTTGCTAGATGAACTCATAGATGGATCTTGGTGAAATCGTAGGAAAATTTTTGTTTTCTGCAACGTTCCCCAACACTGCGCGGGCTGGCGCCCGCCTGGCACCCTAGATCATCATGGCTTGCGTCATGGGCACCTCGCGAGGTACCAATCCTCGATCTCTCCGCCTCCTCGCGAGCCAGCCCGAGGAGGCTGCGCCTGAGGATGCGCCGTGTCGTCGGCCCCGCGAGCCTTGGCCCCTCACGAGGGTCCTGGGTCTCGTGTCGATGAAGTTGGGCCGTGCTGGGCCCCCATTTGAGCCACGTTGCAGGCCGCAGGCAGGCAAGTCTGGGGACACCCGTTCCTAGAACGCCGACAGTAGCCCCCGGGCCCAAGGTGCGCCTGGACTTGGCCGCGCCGAGAGGCGAAAGGGCAAGGGCGAAGCGCCGCGGGCCCTAATAGCCTGCGGCCTTGGGCGCCGGGTGGCGGTTTGACAGGACGTGGGCGTCTCCGCTTCCCCACAACGCCTTGGCAACTACGTGACTTGACTAGTCCCTGCATGCATAGATACGGGTCATTATTACCTATGATCGTGGTGCTCGATGGTTGGCCTTTTCCGGCTATAAGTACGGGGCCGCATAAGCTCCGCCAGTCCGCCCCTTCCCGCTTCTCTTCTTCTTCCTCTTCTTTGCCGCTCGTCGCTCGCATGGCTCCGAAGAGGTTCTTAGCCGTGGAGAAGGGGAAGGCTAGTCGGGCGGGGCCCGACTCCCCCCGGCCAAGCGCGGCCGGGGTCGTCCCCGCAAGCATCCCGCGGTCCCCGCTGTGGCTCCCCGTGGCCACAGGGATGGTTCTTCGCGTGGTGGTGAGCGCTCGGCTGCCAAGGGGAGGCAGGCTGTGACTGCGCGGCCCCCCAGGCCGAGCTTTCGCTCGGCGGAGGTGCTGCCGGAGTTCGTCGTGTGGTCGGCGGACCCGACCAACACCTGGCTCCAGCTCCCTCGCCTATTCCTCAGCGAGCTGCCGGCCAGCCCCGGTGCGGCTTCTGGCTTCAGGCTGACGGTTGCTGCAGTAGGGCCTCCTGGGTTTCGCTCGAGGTCTCCCCTTCTGGGAGTGGGCCCCTGACCCGCGGCTGGAAAACGTTTGCCCGCGCGCGCGGCCTAGGCCAGCGGAGCACCCTGCACTTCAAGTTCGACGGCGACGGCACCCTCTATGTGAGGGTGTTTGGGGAAGATGGTCGCCGCGCAGGATGCTGCCCCGAGGGCGACGACCGTGGCCAGGGGCCTCACTCCGACGATGATGGAGGAGACAGTGCCCACTCCGATGGTGGCGCCCGACGCTCCCCAAGCTCCAGCAACTCTTCTTCGGGCGGCTCCTCCAGCGGTGGCCGCAGCCAGCCCCCTCGCCGTCGCGCTTGCTTGGGGGGTGGATGTTCATCCGCCCGTCGCCGCGCCCCGATGAAGCGCGAGAGGGAGTCCGCCTGAGCTTCGGAGGAATCCCGTGTCGCCTCTGCAGGCCGATGTGAGGCGGGCCGCGCCGGGCTCGCCTTTTCCTTTTCCTTTTGCTCCCTGTGTAAGACAAAACAGCTGCATGGAGCCCCGTGGGGGCGTGTTGAGAATCATTGCCGTTGTAGCCGTTACCTTGACTTTGTTGTTGCGCTTCTCAACTATTTGCCCTCGCGTAGGTAGTTTTCGGCCCCAGCCGGGGGGCGACCGACCCAGGCCCTGTGTGCGTGTCGCGGTGCCCAAGGGGTATGGACTAGAGGGGTGCTCCTGTAGAGAGCACGGGCCGTGGAACCTTTAAGCGGCTAGAGCAGAAACGCTCGCGAGGGCATTCGAGTTCCATCCCTCACGAGGCCTTTCATGAGAGAAATCAAAACGAGGGGCAAAAATCGACGAACCACAAATCAACGACGGCGATAGTTTCGATAAGACTTCAGATGCAAATAAACACGTCAACTACGGAAAGCAAATAAAAAAGCCGCGTCGGGCACCTAATCTAGTCTTCGACGTCTTCTCACCAGCGCGGAGCTAAGTGCTGCCACTGGGCGTGGGAGGGAGCCCCAGGGCCTGAGGCCGGCGCTCCTGAGACTCCGGGGCGTGTACAACCCCACACGCGTTCGCCTTCTTCACAGGCTCTGGGCCTTTTCCAAAAAGGGAAGGTCTTCATAGGCGTTCGCCTTCTTCACAGGCTCTGGGCCTTTTCCAAAAAGGGAAGGTCTTCACAGGCGTTCGCCTTCTTCACAGGCTCTGGGCCTTTTAGGGGTAGAACCTTCGGAGGTGCTGGATGTTCCACGTGTTCTGTATCGGCTCCCCCACTTGAGTCTCCAAGCGCACGGAGCCTGGCCTGGAAACATGAACAACCTTGAACGGGCCCTCCCACATGGGAGAGAGCTTGTGCGGCCCCTCCCTGGAGAGAACCCGTCTGAGCACGAGGTCTCCTACCTCGAGGGTCCTGGGGCGGATGTTGCGGAAGTGATATCGTCGCAGCGCCTGTTGGTACCTCGCCGCTCGCAACGCGGCTTCCCGGCGGCGTTCCTCCCCCAGTACGAGGTCCATCCCCCGCATGGCGTCCTGCTGCGCTTCGTCGAACGCTAGGACCCGCACGGAGCGACGCCTGACCTCGTGAGGGAGGACTGCTTCAGCTCCATAGACCAGGAAGAATGGGGTCTCCCCAGTTGGTTTGGTCGCGGTCGTGCGGATGGACCACAACACGGACTGTAGCTCGTTGTACCAACCTCTGCCGCAAGCCTCCAGCTTCTTCTTGAACGTCCTGGTCTTGAGGCCTCTCAGGACCTCCGCGTTGGCCCGTTCGGCCTGCCCATTGCTTCGCGGGTGCGCCACCGAAGCGTAACATAATTGCGTCCCAAGGTTAGCACAATATGTTTTGAAGAGATTACTGGTGAATTGCGAACCGTTGTCTGTGATGATGCAGTTCGGCACCCCGAACCGGCTCACGATGCCCCTGATGAACTTGACCGCGGAACCAGCGGGGATGGTACGGACGGCCTCCACTTCTGCCCACTTGGTGAACTTGTCAATGGCGACGTAGAGGTAGCGGTAGCCCCCTGGCGCCCGAGGGAACGGGCCCAAACTATCCAACCCCCAAATTGCGAATGGCCACAAGAGGGGTATAGTCTGCAGGCCTCCCGCCGGTTGATGGATCTGCTTGGAATGAAACTGGCAGGCCTCACAAGCCTTTACTAATTCGACTGCGTCGTTGAGCGCGGTGGGCCAATAGAACCCGCTACGGAATGCCTTGCCGACGAGGGTTCGTGATGATGAGTGATGCCCGCAGTCTCCGCCGTGTATGTCCTCCAGCAGTTCCTTTCCTTGCTCCCAGGAGATGCAGCGCAGAGATACATCATTTGGTTGCTTCTGGTAGAGCTCTCCATCTCTGATGCAGTATGCCGTGGCCTCCCGCGCCACACGCTCCGCTTCCTCTTACTTTTCCGGTAGGGTCCCTTGTGTTAAATAGCTCCCGAGTTCTGTGATCCAGCACTCCTCCAGAGGTTCCATCATCAGGAGTAGACGCGCTCTTGAGGTCGGTCCACAGGTCGGGGCTCCCGAGGCTGGCGGCCTGCCCCCGCCCAAGACATGTTAAATGGTCCAGTATCTTTTGCCTATCGCACCATTCGTATCGTTCTGCTTTGATAGCAGCCTCTTTATAAACAATGCATAGCTTTTTGTCTGTTTTTTGCATTATCCCGTTTTTTATATATATGTTCAGTAATGACATGCGGCACCCGTACACTGTGGTACGGCAAAAACGCCAGGGGCTTCAGTACCCCTTAATATGGCGCAAGAAGTCCGAACACTTCATAAGTGCGGCACCCCGAACTTATAGCACTATATGCATTGCTCCGAATCATGATTTGGGTCAATAGTTGGGTTTGCCCGGCTCCTATGTTTTGGTGCCTTACGTTCCGCTATATCGGCTAAGGTAGCACTAGGAGAACCACTGCGATTGTGCCCCGGTTGAGCTGGGTTTAAGCACCTCAGCGGAGAAAGCTAAAACCGACTATCATGATGAGGCGAGAGGCCGGTCGCTGTTCGAGAGGTTTTTCGAGTCCCTAAAGACTTATGCCGCTTCGAGAGAGGATCCGACTTTGTCCGGCCACTCGGTCTTTCGAACTAGGGGCTTCGCTGAAATTTAAAATTATAAAGTTCTATGGCTAAGTGAGAGTGTTCAAGCATTATAGTCCGATTGCCTGGTTCGTTGTGCTGAGCGCCTCCCTCGAAGGACCCAAATATGGGAAAAAGAGCGCTCAGGTTTATCCCGAACACCCCAGCACTAGTGGCATGGGGGCGGAAGCCGACGACTCGCCATCTCTCAATTTTTTGATAAACGGCCGCACAGAAAATATATTTTAAATTCAACAAGCATTGCTTAGCGCATATGAACAAGTTTTCAGCGCACAGGATAAACACGAGCGAGTTCATTCAAAAATTACATCCTTATAGAAGTTCATCCGCCATAAGGCGGGCACCCGCAAGAACATCCTTATAGTAGTTCTCGGGCTTGCGATGCTCCTTCCCCGGCGGCGGCCCGTCCCTCACAAGCTTCTCACGGTCTACCTTACCCAGTGCACCTTTGCACGGGCAAGGGCCCGGCGGGCACCTTCGATGCAGACGGAGCGCTTGATGACATCAAGCCTTGGGCAGGCCTCCACCAGCCGCCGCACCAGCCCAAAGTAGCTCCCAGGCAGGGCCTCTTTGGGCCACAGCCGAACTACGAAGCCCTTCATGGCCTGTTCGGCCGCCTTGTGGAGCTCGACCAGTTGTTTCAGCTGGTCGCTCAAGGGCATAGGGTGTCCGGCCTCAGCATACTGAGACCAGAACACCTTCTCCGTCGAGCTGCCCTCTTCAGCTCGGTATAATGCAACGGCGTCGGATACGCTGCGGGGAAGATCTGCGAATGCCCATGGAGAGCTCCGGGTTAGGGTAAGTAACAAGTAGTTTACTTTTATATTTCTGCTTTGCATAAAGAATGCCTTACCCGCTGCTATCTTTTTCATCTCCTCCAACTCTTGGAGGGCCTTTTGGGCTTCGGCCTTGGCGGACTTGGCAGCCTCAGAGGCCGTCGTGAGCTCGGACGCTTGCGTTTTTGACTCAAGCTCCGAACTCTCATGTTTTTTCATAAGAGTCTGAAGCTCTTGCCGCACCTCGCCGACCTGGGCCTCAAGTTTCTCTCGCTCGGTGCGCTCTGCGGCCGTTTTCTTTTCGGCCTCAGACAGCGCCTGCTTGAGGGTCGCCACCTCAGTCGTGGCCCCTACAATAGGCAGTACAATCCTGTTAATTTTTGCAATCACGTCTTTTTATAGGCATTTCTTCTGTAAGGTATTTCTTACCTTCTTTCTCCTCGAGCTGCCGCTTGGCAAGGCCGAGCTCTTGCTCGGTCTGCTCGAGGCCCTATTTCAGGGCATCCACCTCCGCAGTCAGCGCGGCAGTGGCTAGCAGCGAAGCCTGCATACGCATATTTTGACTCCTTTTTGTTAGACTCCTGCGAAATTTAATAGATACTCTATTCGGCTTTTCTTTCGGAACGCCAAACAGAGCATCCGGAGCTACTATCTATGCGGTTATATTCTTGCATATTTTTTACTTACCTCGAAGCCTGTTAGAAGGCTAGCGCAAGCTTCATTCAGTCCGCTCTTGGCAGACTGAACCTTCCGGATCACCGTACTCATAATAGTACGGTGCTCCTCGTCGATGGAGGCACCGTCAAGCACCTCCAGTAGACTGTCCGGCACCTCCGGTTGGACGGAGGCCGTCGGCTCAGAAGGCTTGCTCCTCTTGGAAGGAGTTCGCCTACCGCGGTCCGGAACTGTTGAAGATTCCGGCGCGGTGTCCGGCTCAAAGCCGGAATTGGAGCCCTGGGAGGTTTTGTCCCCTTCACTCCTGGGGTCCGGGAGGTCGCCTTGCGGCTCCTCCATGACCACCTCCTCCTACCCCGAAGCTCGTTGCGACGCCACTCCGGCGTCGTCTGCAGTGCGGGGGGAGGCAGCGGGCGGAACTGAGTTCATGTCCGACGAACCCAGGGATCCGCTAGATGAATCGTCGAGCTCGGCCCGGGGCGGGCTGCACAATTATGTTTGGCATTAGGGAAAGCTGAACGACAAAGGAATATCATGAGTCACTCTGGTATCCGAATACTTACGATTTCGCCGGACGCTTGGCCCTGTCCGGCCACTCCTCGTCGTCCTCGTTGGCGTCGGGGGAGTAGTCCGGCGGAGGGGTCTTCCTCTTCCTGGACCCTCCGGCCTCCCCCTATGGGGCGGCCTTCCTTTTATTTCCTCCCCCCGCTGGAGGGGGAGAGGTTTCTTCTTCCTCCTCCTCGTTTTCACGGGAGGAGAGCGTCTCGGACCCGTCAGATGACGAGTCCGACACCGCCACATTGTGGGCACTCTTTCGAGTCCCCGTGGCCTTCTTCTTCTTGGCCTTCTTCTCCGGCACCACACAAGGCGCCGGAGCCAGCAGCTTCACTAGGAGAGCAGGGGCTGGGTCTTCGGGCAAGGGAGTCGGACAGTTAATCGGTCCGGATATCACCTGCCAAGCCTGTCAATGGGGGCGGACGCGGAGGAAAGCCTCGCACACGACGATAAACGCCGAGATGTTGAGGACGAAGTTTGGGGCCAGATCGTGGAAATCCAGGCCGTAGTAGAACATGAGCCCCCGGACGAATGGGTGGAGTGGAAAACCCAGTCCGCGGAGGAAGTGGGGAAGGAAAACTACCCTCTCATGGGGCCTTGGAGTAGGGAGAAGCTGCCCCTCCTTGGGGAGCCGGTGTGCAATGTCCTTGGACAAGTATCCGGCCTTCCTTAGCTTCTTGACATGGCCCTCCGTGACGGAGGAGACCATCCACTTGCCTCCTGCTCCGGACATCGCTGGAGAAGGTTGAGGTGGGAAGTGCGGGCTTGGGCGCTGGAGCTCGGGTGCGCAGAAGATGGATAGGCAAAGGAGGAAGAAGGCGTAGGTAAAAAGGTGTATCCTTATCCCCTTATATGGGTGGATGCGGCTATGCGTCCCCACCAGCCTGGTAAAACTCGCTTGCCTCCCAAGCACCGTGATAAATGGCGCGGTTGGGTTACCTACGTCCATATTGATGAGAATACCGTAAATGGGGGACACGATCTCTGCTTTGACAAGACGTGCCAAGGAAACCGCCTCGCGAAACACGCTAAGGTGGAAGAGTAAAAACTATTCGAGTGAAGGACTTGGCCGTAGTGTAATGACACACTGCGGAATACGTCAGCCGATTTGATTTGTGTTAATTCTCTCTATGGCAATATGTGGAAACTTATTTTGCAGAGCCGGACACTATTCTTGGTGTTTAAAATCTTCTTGAAGAAATTGGAGGAGGAACCCGCCTTGCAATGCCGAAGACAACTTGCGCGCCGGACTCGTCGTCATTGAAGCCTAGTTCAGGGGCTACTGAGGGAGTCCTGTATTAGGGGGTGTTCGGATAACCGGACTATACTTTCAGCTGGACTCCAGGACTATGAAGATACAAGATTGAAGACTTCGTCCCGTCTCCGGAACGGACTTTCCTTGGTGTGGAAGGCAAGCTAGGCGATGCGGATATTCAAGATTTCCTACCATTGTAACCGACTTTGTGTAACCCTAACCCTATCCGGTGTCTATATAAACCGGAGGGTTCTAGTCCGTAGGACAACTCCATCATACAACAATCATACCATAGACTAGCTTCTAGGGTTTAGCCTCCTTGATCTCGTGGTAGATCTACTCTTGTACTACCCATATCATCAATATTAATCAAGAAGGAGTAGGGTTTTAGCTCCATCAAGAGGGCCCGAACCTGGGTAAAAATATCGTGTCCCTTGTCTCCTGTTACCATCCGGCCTTGACGCACAGTTCGGGACCCCCTACCCGAGATCCGTCGGTTTTGACACCGACATATGCTGAGGGAGTCCTGGATTAGGGGGTATCCGGACGGCCGGACTGTTGGACTATGAAGATACAAGATTCAAGACTTCGTCCCATGTCCGGATGGGACTCTCCTTGGTGTGGAAGGCAAGCTTGGCAATATGGATATGTAGATCTCTTTCTTTGTAACCGAATATGTGTAACCCTAGCCCCCTCCTATGTCTATATAAACCGGAGGGTTTAGTCCGTAGGACAACAACAAGATACAACAATCATACCATAGGCTAGCTCCTAGGGTTTAGCCTCTTTGATCTCGTGGTAGATCAACTCTTGTAATAACCATATCATCAATATCAATCAAGCAGGAGTAGGGTTTTACCTCCATCGAGAGGGCCCGAACCTGGGTAAAAATATCGTGTCCCTTGTCTCCTGTTACCATCCGGCCTTGACGCACAGTTCGGGACCCCCTACCTGAGATCCGCCGGTTTTGACACCGACACATGCTGAGGGAGTCCTGGATTAGGGGGTATCTGGACGGCCGGACTGTTGGACTATGAAGATACAAGATTGAAGACTTCGTCCCGTGTCCGGATGGGACTCTCCTTGGCGTGGAAGGCAAGCTTGGCAATATGGATATGTAGATCTCCTTCTTTGTAACCGAATATGTGTAACCCTAGCCCCTTCCGGTGTCTATATAAACCGGAGGGTTTAGTCCGTAGGACAACAACAAGATACAACAATCATACCATAGGCTAGCTCCTAGGGTTTAGCCTCTTTGATCTCGTGGTAGATCAACTCTTGCAATAACCATATCATCAATATCAATCAAGCAGGAGTAGGGTTTTACCTCCATCGAGAGGGCCCGAACCTGGGTAAAAATATCGTGTCCCTTGTCTCATGTTACCATCCGGCCTTGACGCACAGTTCGGGACCCCCTACCCGAGATCCGCCGGTTTTGACACCGACACCTGCTGAGGGAGTCCTGGATTAGGGTGTATCCGGACGGCCGGACTATATCCTTCGGCCGGACTGTTGGACTATGAAGATACAAGATTGAAGACTTCGTCCCGTGTCCAGATGGGACTCTCCTTGGCGTGGAAGGCAAGCTTGGCAATATGGATATGTAGATCTCCTTCTTTGTAACTGACTCTGTGTAACCCTAGCCCCCTCCGGTGTCTATATAAACTGGAGGGTTTAGTCCGTAGGACAACAACAAGATACAACAATCATACCATAGGCTAGCTCCTAGGGTTTAGCCTCTTCGATCTCGTGGTAGGTCAACTCGTGTAATACCCATATCATCAATATCAATCAAGCAGGAGTAGGGTTTTACCTCCATCGAGAGGGACCGAACCTGGGTAAAAACATCGTGTCCCTTGTCTCCTGTTACCATCCGCCTAGATGCACAGTTCGGGACCCCCTACCCGAGATCCGCCGGTTTTGACACCAACATTGGTGCTTTCATTGAGAGTTCCTCTGTGTCGTCATCGTCACGCTTGATGGTTCCTTCGATCATCGATTGTGATGCAGTCCAGGGTGAGACTTTCCTCCCCGGACAGATCTTTGTATTCGGCGGCTTCGCACTGCGGGCCAATTCGTTTGGCCATCTGGAGCAGGTCGAGAGTTACGCCCCTAGCCATCAGGTCAGGTTTGGAAACTTAAACTACACGGCCGACATCCACGGAGACTTGATCTTCGACGGATTCGAGCCCCTGCCGAGTGCGCCGCACGGTCACGATGAGCATGATTTAGCTCTGCCGTCGGACAGTGCTCAGGAGATCGCACCTGCAACCGCTTCGACCCTCAATTCGGAGCCTACCGCGCCATCCATGGACGGGTGGCTAGACACCGCCACAGAGGCCGCAGTCTCAGCGGTGATCGAGGCGAATACCAACTTTACCCCTCACGAGAGCCGTGACTCCAAACTGCCAGATTCTTCTCCGGCCACGGACTCCGAACCGCCTGCGCCCATGCGTGTCGAATCCGACTGGGCGCCGATAATGGAGTTCACCTCCGCGGACATCTTTCAGTACTCGCCCTTCGGCGACATACTGAACTCATTAAGGTCCCTCTCCTCGTCAGGAGAAACCTGGCCGAACTATGTCCGGCAGGATTGGGATGCAGACGACAAAGGAATTCGCCGCCCACCACCACCCACTTAGTAGCCACTGTCGATGATTTGACCGACATGCTCGACTTCGACTCTGAAGACATCGACGGTATGGACGACGATGCAGGAGACGAACAGGAACCACTGCCCATAGGGCACTAGACAGCCACCTCAGCCCATGATGTATACATGGTGGACACACCCAAAGAAAACGACGACGAGGAATGGAAGGACGCTGCGAAGGATCATTCCCTCGATAAGCAGTCAAAGCGGCGGCGTAAACGCCGCTCCAAAACCCGCCTCGGCAGAAACAGCGATCATATAGGACCAACGATAGAGCAGGGTGAGCCAGCGAACGACGAACACGTCATTGAACAACCGTCCGACGATGGCAACACGGAGAATCCAATCAAACAACCCGTCTCTAGCGAAGATAACAGTCCGGATGACATCACACCGGACAGGCTCCTGGAGCAGAAGAATCTCCATCAAAGGCTTGTCTCCACTGCACGGAGCCTGAAAAAGCAGAAGCAAAAGCTCAAAGCTGTGGAAGACACACTCAGAACCAGATGGAGTAAAGTACTCAACGCCACAGAAAAGTACGACGGCAGTAGCCACACAAAGAGCTACCCGAAGCGAAAACTACTACCTGAATTCGATGATGAGGCCTTAGATCCCCCGCAATTAAAAATCAAAGCAACCATCCGGTCGGATAGACGACCTCGTAGCCAACATAGAGCGGCAAACGACGCCGCACACAAGCCGGTACGCGTTCCACAAGAGGACTCGCATCAAAAGGACGGCCCAACCAGATCCATCTACGGGCCAAGAAAGCGCGCTCCAGCACGCAATGCAACACAACAAAAATTCAAACACCACGGTACACCCAAATACAGGGGTGCCGCACACCCCCTATGTTTCACCGATGAGGTGCTCGACCATGAATTTCCAGCAGGATTCAAACCCGTAAACATAGAGGCATATGACAGAACGACAGACTCTGGGGTCTGGATTGAGGACAACATCCTCGATATCCACATGGCTCGAGGAGACGATCTCCATGCCATCAAGTAGTTACCCCTAAAGCTCAAAGGGCCGGCATGGCACTGGCTTAAAAGCCTCCCCGAAAACACCATTGGAAGTTGGGAATAGCTCGAGGACGCTTTTCGGGCAAATTTTCAAGGGACCTATGTCTGACCACCGGATGCGGACGATTTAAGTCATATAACTCAACAACCCGGAGAGTTAGTGAGGGAGTCCCGGATTAGGGGGTGTCCGAATGGCTGGACTATACCTTCAACCGGACTCCTGTACTATGAAGATACAAGATTGAAGACTTCGTCCCGTGTCCGGAAGGGACTTTCCTTGGCGTGGAAGGCAAGCTTGGCGATGCGGATATTTAGATCTCCTACCATTGTAACCGACTTTGTGTAACCCTAACCCTCTCCGGTGTCTACATAAACCGGAAGGCTTTAGTTCGTAGAACAACAATCATACCATAGGCTAGCTTCTAGGATTTAGCCTCCTCGATCTTGTGGTAGATCTACTCTTGTACTACCCATATCATCAATATTAATCAAGTAGGACATAGGGTTTTACCTCCATCAAGAGGGCCCGAACCTGGGTAAAACATCATGTCCCTTGTCTCCTGTTACCATCCGCCTAGACGCACAGGTCGGGACCCCCTACCGGAGATCCGCCGGTTTTGACACCGACATTGGTGCTTTCATTGAGAGTTCCTCTATGTCGTCGTTTTTAGGCCCGATGGCTCCTCCGATCATCAATAACAATGCAGTCCAGGGTGAGACTTTTCTCCCCAGACAGATCTTCGTCTTCGGCGGCTTCGCACTGCGGGCCAATTCGCATGGCCATCTGGAGCAGATCGAAAGCTATGCCCCTGGCCATCAGGTCAGATTTGGAAGTTTAAACTACACGGCTGACGTCCGCGGGGACTTGATCTTCGACGGACTCGAGACACAGCCGAGCGCGCTGCACTGTCGCGATGAGCATGATCTAGGTCTGCCACCGAACAGTGCCCTGGAGGCCGCACACGCATCGGTTCCGACCCTCGATTCGAAACCAACAGCACCGATCGAGGATGAGTGGTTGGACGCCGCCTCAGGGGCTGCGATCCCAATGGAGATTGAGCCGAACACCAGTCCCGCACTCTGCAAGGCCCGTGACTCTGAGGGGCCGGACTCCTGTCCGGACTCCGAGCCCTCCATGCCCCTGCCAATCAAATCCGATTGGGCACCGATCATGGAATTTACCGCCGCGGACATCTTTCAGCACTCGCCCTTTGGCGATATTCTGAAGTCATTAAAGTCTCTCTCTTTATCAGGAGAGCCCTGGCCGGACTACGGTCAGCAAGGCTGGGATACGGACGATGAAGAAATTCAAAGCCCACCCACCACCCATTTGGTAGCCACCGTCGATAATTTAAACGACGTGCTCAATTTCGACTCCGAAGACATCGACGGTATGGACGACGATGCTGGGGACACACATGAACCAACGCCTATAGGGCATTGGACAGCCACCTCATCCCATGATGTGTACATGGTGGATACACCTAAAGGAAGCGACGATGAGGAACACAGGGATGCAACGAGGGATCGTTCTCTCGAAAAGCAATCAAACCGGCGGCGTAAACGCCGCTCCAAGCCCCGCCTCGATAAAGAAAGCAGCCATACAGACCCAACCATAGAGCAGGAAGAGCCGGCGGATGACGAGCATGCCTTAGAGCCACCGTCCGAACAGGGCAACTCGGATAAACGAACCGAACAACCCGTCCCCGGCATAAACGGCATTCCAAACGACCTTACACCGGATAAGCTCATAGACCAGAAGAACCTCCACAAAAGGCTCGTCGCTACTGCACGTAGCCTGAAAAAGCAGAAGCGGAAGCTCAAAACTGCGGAAGACGCACTCAGAATCAAATGGAGCAAAGTACTCAACACCGCAGCCAAATACGGCGATAGTCACCTCACAAAAAGCTATCCCAAGCGAAAGCTACTGCCGGAATTCGACGAGGAGGCCTTAGAGCCCCCGCATTCAAAAAGTAAGAAAGCCACCCGGTCGGATAGACGACCCCATGGCCAGCACGGAGCGGCAAGCGGCACCGCACACAAGCCGGCACGCGATCCACTCAAGTATTCGCATCAGAAAGATGACCCAGCCAGATCTATTTATCGGCCAAGAAAGCAAGCTCTCGTAAGCAATGCAACAAAACCAGTATCCGAACATCACGGCACATCCAAATACAGGGGTGCCGCACACCCCCTATGTTTTACCGATGAGGTCCTGGATTATGAATTTCCAGCGGGATTTAAGCCCGTAAACATAGAGGCGTACGACGGAACAACAGACCCCGGAGTCTGGATCGACGATTATATCCTCCACATACATATGGCCAGAGGAGATGACCTCCATGCCATAAAATACTTACCCCTCAAGCTTAAAGGGCCAGCCCGGCATTGGCTCAAAGGCCTTCCTGAAAACACAACTAGAAGTTGGGAAGAGCTCGAGGACGCTTTCCGAGAAAATTTTCAAGGGACCTATGTCCGCCCTCCGGATGCAGACGATCTCAGTCACATAACTCAATAGCCCGGAGAGTCAGCTCGGCAATTCTGGAATAGATTTATTACTAAAAAGAATCAGATAATCGACTGTCCGGACGCCGAAGCCCTAGCAGCTTTTAAGCATAGCGTCCGAGACGAATGGCTCGCCAGACACCTCGGTCAAGAAAAGCCAAGAACAATGGCCGCATTAACAAGCCTCATGACCCGCTTTTGCGCAGCAGAGGACAGCTGGTTGGCAAGATGTAGCACCAGCGACCCAAGTACATCCGAAATCAGGGATGGAAACGGAAAACCGCGACGCAACAAGGACCAACGCTAGACTAAGGAAAACAGCCCAAAGAGCACGACAGTCAATGCCGGATTCCAAAGCTCGTGGCAGAATCAGAAAAAGCCGCCCCTCAAGGATAATAGGGACGAGTTGTCCAATTTAAACAAAATATTGGACAAGATATGTCATACACAGTACTCCCAGGAAGCCTGCAAACCTTACCCACAGAGATTGCTGGGTCTTTAAGCAATTCGGCAGACTCAACGCCGAACACAAGGGGCTCGACACACCAAGTGAAGACGATGACGAACCCCAAAAGCAGAGCACCAGGAAACAAAAGAATTTTCCACAAGAAGTAAAAACAGTAAACTTACTTCACATAACAAACCGAGCGGCACCCATAAAGGTACGCGCCATACGGCCTATCCCAATGGAGTCTCGCCACTGGTTGTCAAAACCAATCATCTTCGATCACCTGGATTACTCTAGAAGTATCAGGAACACAGGCTGGACTACCTTGGTACTCGATCCAATAATTGGCGGACTCCAGTTTACAAATGTCCTGATGGACGGCGGCAGCGGTCTAAACCTGATATATCAGGACACAATCCGCCACATGGGGATAGACCCAACAAAAATTCACCGCAGCAAAACCTCCTTTCAAGGGGTAACGCCAGGTCCGGATACCCATTGCATGGGTCTTATTCGACTTGAAGTTATATTCGGCTCCCCCGATAACTTCCACAGCGAAAAGCTAACTTTCCACATCGTCCCATTCTCAAGTCGCTATCAAGCACTGCTGGGACGCGAAGATTTCGCCCGCTTTAACGCAATACTGCATTATGCATCTCTTACGCTCAAGATGCCCCGTCCACGAGGCATCATCTCACTTAAGGGAAACATGGAACGCGCCCCCCACGCAGAAGATCGTGCGGCTGCCTTAACAGCCCCACAATAATACGGCTTCATCAGCCAAAAACATCCTAACAGGTCATTAAGACCACGGACACGGCTAGACGAGTCCGACATAAACATATAATTAATAAAGGCTTAATAACCGTATACCCCTGCGCTAGGGGCTCCGCGCATATAAAATACGAGACAATCAAGCTCAATTTTACCCATTTCAATTCATACTTTGCTTTTTAGTATAACTTCTGTTCGGCACGACCTCTTTTCAACTAAGTTCCTCACTTTTACACATGAACACCGTGCTGCGCCCGTCCAGGATACGGCACAACGGAGACACAGGCGCAGACGTTCAGCATGGACCCGTTCCAAGGATTCTTTTCAGATTAAGACCCTGCGTAAACCTTTTTTATTGTCTCTTGTTGATACACATCCTCCGATTTTACGGTATAATCAGGGAGGAGGCTGACGTCTTGGCATGTGTCCACGTCAGAATTTTGCGCGTACCTGGACACTAGGGGCTTATAACCAAGGGCGTTGTCCCGCCCGCACTCATAAAGACCGAATACCTTAGGGAGTGTTCGGCATCGCGAGTTTGGCCTTATATGCATCAGCTCCGAATCATGTCTTTGGTCAAATGTTGGGTTGCCCAGCTCCTGTGTTTTGCTGCCTTACGTTCTGCACTATCGGCTAAGGCGGCACCAGGAGAACTACTGCGATTCTGCCCCAGTTCGGCCAGGCGAGCACCTCAGTAGAGAAAGCCGAAAACTGACTGTCATGATATAGCATGAGACTGGTCAACCACTCGCTGACTCACCAGAATCTATAGGATTCCTCCGCATTAATGAAGGGCCGTTTCCTGGCCAGGCACATATGCGCCCAGAGTTCGGGCGAGCGCAGGCGCCACCAGGGGCTATCTAAGTAGCCTCACTGTCAATCTCCTATGCCTAAGTGAAAGTGATAAAGCATTATAGTCCGATTGCCTAGCTCGCTGCGCTATCACCTCCTTTGTAGGACCAAGACGTTGGGTCAAGTGTGAAAATGCGCCTTCTGCGAGCACCCCCGCATTATTGGCGTGGGGGCTGAAGCCGACGACTGCCATCTTTCATATTATATATGTATATATCTTAAAACGGCCGCACAGGAGGTGTTACAAATACTTGAAGGCACAAGTATAAAAGGTTGTCGGTGTTCTAGGAACGGGGGTCCCTAGACTTGCCTGCCTGCGACCTGCAGCGTGTCTCAAATGGGGGCCCAGCGTGGCCCAGCTTCATCAACGCAAGGCTCAAGACCCTCGCGAGGGGCCAAGCCTCGCGAGGCGGACAACGCGGCGCTTCCTCAAGCATGGCCTCCTTAGGCTGGCTCGCGAGGAGGCGGAAAGATCAAGGCGGGTACCTCACGAGGTGCCCATGACGCAAGCTATGCCGACCAAGGGTGCCAGGCGGGCGCCAGCCCGCGCAGCGTCCCCCTTTCCTCTTTGGTGCAAAGGGGACAAGCGCAGGCGAGAGGATCAAGCAAAGGCACCCATTTCGGTGCAACGAGACCAAGACCAGTCCAACGGCGGGAAGGAGGTCACCATGGAGCCCAGGACGACGTCACCACAGGGCCTTTGGCAGGCGAAGACCAACTTTAGTCAGGATAAGTGTACCAGATGTTCCCCTTCAAATTGTCTAATTTTTGGCGCCCTTCCCGCTCAATATTTGGGAAGAGGCCCAGGGCCTTTGCCTATAAATAGGACTAGCCACTCTCAGGGTAGGGGGACCGAGTGAGAACCTGATCCAGCATCTAGAGAGAGAAGGGCGATCGAACTCTCCTAGCAGTTCATCCCCTAGCCAAGAACAGACCCTCGAGAGGTTGTTCTTCCTTGTACTGCTCTTACTCATCAGCCCAAGAGGCAATCCACCCACCACACTAGAGTAGGGTATTACACCACAATGGTGGCCCGAACCAGTATAAACCCTGTGTCTCTTGTGTTGTTCTTCTAGTAGTTAGATCCTTTCGAGACGGAGAGGTAGAGGGTACGATCTCCGCGCGCACCCCAGAGTTCGAACCTTAAGGGTCTGCCGGAAGCCGTGACCCGACATTTGGCGCGCTAGGTAGGGGTGCGCCGGAATCTGCCTTCCCATCGCTCTGTCTCCCGTTGCGTCGTCGTCACCATGTCCGGCGACCAGGCGAGCAACCAAGGCCCATGGGCGGCGTGGCCCATCTACGCGGAGCCTCCCGCTCCGGGCGACCACGCGCCACAGGCAGCTCGCGGTCCGCAGGGCGCTGCGGGCCGCGGGCGACGCGGGCAAGCTTCTGTGACCCTCACACCGCGACAGGCGCGGTCGGCAGCGAGGGCCTCCAATCACGCTGCAACTACGACACTGTACACCTGCCGAGAACAGCCGAACTCGAGGGCCGCGCTCACTGTGGCACGGGAGCTGCTGCTGGAGGGCGGCCGCGACGTGCTGCTGGAGCGGGTCGTCGAGCTCCTGGGCTTTGCCGCTTCGGGGGCTCACCCCTTCTGCACTCGGCTACCGCCTCCAGCTCAGGGCGACGCACGAGGAGGCCCCGCGCGCCCCCGCGGGCCTCGGGACTACCCCGGCACCAGCGAATCCGTCGGCGCTGGACTGGCCGTGGAGCTACCCCCGCCCCCGGCGCGAGAAGGAGAAGGGCTCGGCGCGGCCCACGGCACGTGCGGGCAACTGCGCTATCACCCCACGGTGGGCACGGCAAGCAACGCCGCGTGGCGCACGGAGCACTACAACACAACATTCGGGATGGCGGCGCCAGAGGAATACGTGCCCCACATGATGGACCAAGGGCACGCTCACGAGGGCGAACAGGGCTCGCTCTTCAGCCCCAGCTGGGGGGACGAGACGCCAAAGGCCGAGCGCTTCCAGGAAACCCAGGACGGCTCCGTCGGTCACACTGGATGCAACGACTATCGGGTACCGTTAATTCCTCAAGAGCAGGCATACGCTAATCATGGGTCACAGGAGATGCAGGTCGCCACAACAAGCAGCTGCCCCGCTCCTGCTGCCTCCTACCCCTCGGGAGGAGGACGCAGGGGGCTGCAGGAAAGGGGCAGAGATCCTACATCACCACCGCGGCGTTCGGAGCAAGGCGTTCTTAGAAGATAGGCCCTCCGCTGGGGAGGCGCCTCAGGGCCTGCCCCTGGCGGAGGACCCGTGGTCGTCGGGGGAACCGCTGGCGACCGCTCTACCCCACCGGCGACGTCCTGGTTTCCGGTCGTCGTTGGTGGCACTAGAGTGTGGCGCAAGGCGGGGCCCTCGTCTGGCGATATGAAGCAAGGCCGGTTCCTGTGAAGAAGGCCCAGTGCCTGTGAAGCTCACCGCCCCGTGACACTCTCACGTAATAATGAGTGGGGCTGTACACGCCCCGGAGTCTCAGGGGTGTCGGCCTCAGGCCCTGGGGCTCCCTCCCACGCCCAGTGGACAGCACTTAGCTCCACGCTGGTGAGAAGACGTCGAAGACTAGATTAGGTGACGGACAAGGCCTTTTTTGTTTGCTTTCATTGCCTTCTTCCTTTGGTTGTAACCTTTTTCCTCCGCTGGATTTAAGTTGAATTAGAATTTGAGCTTTCCGTGCGTTCGGGGAAGGGGTGCTTGGTCTTGTTTGAATCGTTTCCCGCGTTCTGGTCACCATCTCACCACAACTGCCTCCCCTCGCGAGCCCCTCGCGAGCCAGGCCAGGCCTAGCTTAAGCACGGCCCAGACTGCCGCTGCCGCTCCCTCGCGAGGTGACCTTTGGTGCTTGCGGAGATCGTTTTCTCATGAAGGCCCTGAGCCTGTGAAGAAGGCGAACGCCTGTGAAGCCATCCCGCTCGGGAGAAGGCCCTGAGCCTGTGAAGAAGGCGAACGCCTGTGAAGCCATCCCGCTCAAGAGAAGGCCCTGAGCCTGTGAAGAAGGCGAACGCCTGTGAAGCCATCCCGCTCGGGAGAAGGCCCTGAGCCAGTGAAGAAGGCGAACGCCTGTGAAGCCATCCCGCTCGGGAGAAGGCCCTGAGCCTGTGAAGAAGGCGAACGCCTGTGAAGCCATCCCGCTCAGGAGAAGGCCCTGAGCCTGTGAAGAAGGCGAATGCCTGTGAAGCCATCCCGCTTGGGAGAAGGCCCTGAGCCTGTGAAGAAGGCGAACGCCTGTGAAGCCATCCCGCTCGGGAGAAGGCCCTGAGCCTGTGAAGAAGGCGAACGCCTGTGAAGCCATCCCGCTCAGGAGAAGGCCCTGAGCCCGTGAAGAGGGCGAACGCCTGTGAAGCCATCCCGCTCAGGAGAAGGCCCTGAGCCTGTGAAGAAGGTGAACGCCTGTGAAGACGTCCCGCTCGGGAAAAGGCCCGGAGCCTGTGAAGAAGGCAAACGCCTGTGAAGACGTCTCGCTCGAGAAAAGGCCCGGAGCCTGCGAAGACAGACCGCGCCTGTGGGGTTTCCTTTCAGCAACGACCCCGCTTCCCGAGGTTTCAACTACCCAGCACCCGAGACGTGACGCCCTCCAGAAGGCAGCTCCGGAGCCAGCAAGGAACAAGGGTGAACCAGCCTACCGTTGGACACGCGTACGATTTAATCACTGCAGATACATTAGATACGAGTTCATACATGAGGGGCTTCCCCTCCCAAAATGCTCTCACAACCATCGGCCCAAACGCCTGAGTTCTATCTATGCAGGGCAAAAAAGGCGAGGATAGTACATGGTCAATCTGACAAATCCCCCAATGCATCCTCGGGGGTGCCTCCCGAGCTATCGCTGGCGTCGCTGGATTCGCCTTCATCGTCCGCGCCACCATCTACGGCGTTGGGGTCATCCACCACGCCACCTTCGTCGGTGCCCACGATCACGTCGTCATCATCCAAAGTGAAGGCCCGGATGAGAGCATCTACGTTGCTTTGCACCCATTCAGCCAGGTCACCTCGGACGGCTTGGGGAACTGGGGCGATGGCGGCGTCGAAGTCGAAGTGGGGATCCATGTTTCAAAGCTGGCTGAAGACGCGGAAAAAGGCGCGCCCGAGCAGGGCGCGACTCCTCTCCTCCACCAACCAATCGGCTTTGACCGACCGAGGCTCCAGCTGTGTCACCACGGTGGTGAAGAACTGCAGGTTGCCGGCGTAGTTGATAGTGTGCGGCTCGCCCACGGCAGCCTCACAGATGTTGCCCAGGGCAATGTTAGCCCTCTCCCTGAGCTTGGTGAGCATGGGGCCGTGCTCATGCTCCAGGACTTGCCGCTGGCGTATCTCGTCGGCATTCTGACGCTCGACGGCCACAGCCTCTTCCACACGTTGGCGCAGGCGGAGCACCTCGGCCTGGGAGGCGGCCAGCTCCTTCTGCGCTGCCTCAAGAGCGACCCGGGAGGCGTCCGCTCGTTGCGTCGCCTCATCCCGTTGGTCCCTCAAGGCGGCAGTTCTACCCTCAGCTTCGACTCGGATCATCCTCAGCTTCCCCTGGAACTCACGCTCGAGGCCTTGGCGCGCTGTCGCCACCCAGCGGCAAACCTCCTCCAGGACACGCGTTTCCCGCGCAGCGACATCATCTTCCGCCTACGTCACTAGGCGCTTCCTCGTCTCTAGCTGCTCGAGCTCGCGAGCACGTTTGGCGGCCTCCAGCACCAACACTTCCTCGCGCTTCCGAAGCTCAGCCGGGTCGCCAGAAGCCACCTCCATCGATGCAAAGGCTGCCTCGCGCAGCTTCGCTCGCTCCTCCAACGAGCGACACCATGCCAAGAGCTCCCGAGCCCGTTCTTATGCTGCTTCTCGCCGTCGGTCTGCTCCCCGGGCCTCCTCTACGGCCTGAGACCGAGCCGCCAGGGAAGCCTCCAGCGACGCCTTCGCTCCTTCGTCATCAAGGTCGCGCCGACGACGCGCGAGGGCAGCGGCGGCCTCCAGCTCGCGCCGCTCTGCGGCCACGCGCAGGCCCTCAGCTTCCAGGCGCGCGTCTTCCTCAGCGAGCTCCTGCCCAAGCAGGTCCACGACGCCACTCGCCCTTCGGAGGAACTCATGGCGCCGGGCACGACGCCCCCGAGCACGCTCAAGCACATCTGCCACACCATCATCTGCCCCAAGCAAGCGTCGAGGACCTTGGACCATTGCTCCAGCCCCGGGCAGGGGGCTGGGGGCTGGCGCCCGCACGACGGCTGGCCGCGCTGCATCAGAGGCCCGGCCTAAGTCCGGCCTGCCCTCAGGAGGGGGGCCCGAGAGGAGCCTTTGCTAGTCGCAGCCCGCGACCCAACGGGAAGCCCACGGCAGGCTGCCTATGTCAAGGGAAGGCCCGCGGAAGGAGATCGCGGGAACAGAGGAGTCACCACGCGCTGTGTGACGGTCCGCGCCGTTGCTCGCCCACACCACAAGGGCAGTGCAGCTCGAGGCACCAGGGGGTGGCGGAGGAGACGAAGTCAAGGAAGGCGTCGACTCGGCAGCTTCATTGAGCTCAGTAGGGAGAGGCCTGCAAAGCAAGGATCAGCGGATGCGGCAAGCAGGATAGGGAACAGAAAAGGAGAAGACTTACTCATCGACAGCAAAGTACCTCCGGCGCTTCAGCAAGCGGCAGGGGAAGTCGTCGCCCAAGGCCTCCCTTTTTCTCCGGAGGGCCTCAAAGTCCACTCGGAAACGGCCCAGGAGAGATGCACAGGAATCAGCCTGCGAAGAGGACAGAGTACCAAGGCCACTTGCGTCAAGGAAACATGCCTGATGCGCACGGGCAGTTGCCTCGCCAGAGATCACGGTCGGGGGCTCAAGAGCCTTGGCCTCAAGCGTCGGAAGCGGCAACGCCTCACCCGCAGCCTCGGCAGCACGGGCCTCATGAGCTGCCCCATCAAGAGCATCGCCGGGTGCGGTCACATCGTCCACGGCTCCCTCGACCCCCGCTGTCTCCTGCCTCCCTGCGCCACCACTCGAGGAGGATTCACCCAGGCCGACCGGAAGGGAAATCACCACCACAGGGTTCTCGCGAGGCCCCTGGAGGCCGACAGGGCGTAGCCCCCACTCGTCGAAGGGAGGCATCTGCCTCACGAAGTCACCCCTGTTTTGGCAGAGGTACAGCAAAGCTCTCCCCTGCCGGATACCCCTAGGGTTGGGATCGCCTGTCAGGACCAAGAGCACCTTCCTCAGCGCCTCGGGCGTCAGGTCTTCTTCCTGAAGCCTCATGCGGTCACCATGCCCGCTGAAGGCCCACATTCGACGAGAATGGCGTTGGAGAGGGGCAATGCGGCACAATAGGAACTCCTTCACCACCTTGGGCGCCGTTACGCCAAGCTTCTTCAGGGACATGAAGCGGTGCCAGATGAAGGCGAGCCGGGGGCTCACGAGCGTCTCCTGACCCCAGCCCGAGTTGGGCACAGCAGGCGATGTCGGCTTCGCGAGCCGGGGGCTAGGCACCCCGACATCAACATACAACCACCGCTCGCGGAACCCGGCTGAAGGCAGAGGGAGGTTGAAGTCGATACCAGAGGCTGCGGTCTTGGGCAAAGCTACAAAGCTCACGAAGGCCGAGCATTGCGTGGGGTCGGTAAGATGGAAGGAGAAGAAGTGGCGCAGCAAGGCAACAGAAGGAGGGATGCCTACCATCGCCTCACAAACAAAAGTGAAGACTGAAAGGAGGGCAATGGACTCAGGACCCAGATGCATCATGTGGATCTGATAATGATTGAGGATGGCGTTGAAGAAATCGGAGAAGGGAGGCACCAAACCCGCCCACAAGGCGTCTGTGAAGTAATGGACTTCAGTGATTATCCTGTCGGTGGGGAAGTGATACATAGGCCAAGCCGTCGTACTCCCACACTCGTTGAAGGCGGTGGCCAGAGCCGGACTGAGCTTGCCCAGGCATTCCAAGTTGAGTATGATTGAGCGGCCGACAGCAGGCGCCACCGGCGGCGGCGGGCGAGACGGAGCCACATGCTTCTTTCCCTTCTCTTTCCTTGGAGCCATGGCGGCGGACGGAAGAGAGGAGACGCGAGATGGGATTGGAAGCAAGGGTCAGAGTTCGGGGGAGGAAGAGCAAGAGACGGTCGAGCAACAGGAAAAGGGGGCGGCTGTGTACAACTGTGGGGCAACCTAGCGCGGCGTAGAATAAGGGAGCGTGGGTAAACAGTGCCGCCCATGTCCAATCAACCGCCACGCGACGCCCGAGGCCGCAGGCTGTTAGGGCCCGCGGCGCTTTGCCCTTGCCCTTTCACCTCTCGGCACGGCCAAGTCCATGCGCGCCTTGGGCCCGGGGGCTACTGTCGGCGTTCTAGGAACGGGGGTCCCCAGACTTGCCTGCCTGCGGCCTGCAACATGGCTCAAATGGGGGCCCAGCGTGGCCCATCTTCATCAACGCAAGGCTCAGGACCCTCGCGAGGGGCCAAGCCTCGCGAGGCGGACGACGCGGCGCTTCCTCAAGCATGGCCTCCTTAGGCTGGCTCGCGAGGAGGCAGAAAGATCAAGGCGGGTACCTCACGAGGTGCCCATGACGCAAGAAATGACGACCAAGGGTGCCAGGCAGGCGCCAGCCCGCGCAGTGTCCCCCTTTCCTCTTTGGTTCAAAGGGGACAAGCGCAGGCGAGAGGATCAAGCAAAGGCACCCATTTCGGTGCAACGAGACCAAGACCAGTCCAACGGCGGGAAGGAGGTCACCATGGAGCCCAGGACGACGTCACCACAGGGCCTTTGGCAGGCGAAGACCAACTTTAGTCAGGATAAGTGTACCAGATGTTCCCCTTCAAATTGGACAATTGTGGGTGCCCTTCCCACTCAATATTTGGGAAGAGGCCCACGGCCTTTGCCTATAAATAGGACTAGCCACCCTCAGGGTAGGGGGACCGAGTGAGAACCTGATCCAGCATCTAGAGAGAGAAGGGCGATCGAACTCTCCTAGCAGTTCATCCCCTAGCCAAGAACAGACCCTCGCGAGGCTGTTCTTCCTTGTACCGCTCTTCCTCATCAGCTCAAGAGGCAATCCACCCACCACACTGGAGTAGGGTATTACACCACAATGGTGGCCCGAACCAGTATAAACCATGTGTCTCTTGTGTTGTTCTTCTAGTAGTTAGATCCTTTCGAGACGGAGAGGTAGAGGGTACGATCTCCGCGCGCATCCCAGAGTTCGAACCTTAAGGGTCTGCCGGAACCCGTGACCCGACAAAGGCTTCTAGAATTTACCAAAATATTGTTTTACAATAAAATATGCTATGAGAACATAGCATCCTTCGAGCACTGCGTCTCTATTACACGAGCGCCTTGAAGGACTTCCTGAAAATAGTGCTCGGCAGGTACTCGGCTTTTGTCCGAATCCCGGGATGCAACAAAGGTGGTCTCCATCTCTGCCGAGTATGTCTTGACACGGGCAAGAGCCATCCATGCGCCCTCTATGCATGCTCACCTCTTCATGGCATTAATACGCGGCACCGTACCAAGGAACTGCTGCATCAAGCTGAAATAACTCTTCGGCTCCGATCTCTCTGGCCACAGATGACTCATGACGCACTTCATGGCGAGTCCGCACAACCTATTCAGCTCAGCCCATTCGGCCAGACAATCGGCCACCGACAGTGGACGCTCTGGATTGTGGAACTGCGACCAGAAGAGTTTCTCCACTTCGCGATCTTCTTGATCTCGAAAGTGTTCGGTCGCATCAGCAACACTCGCCGCCAAATCCATATAGGTGTCCGCCGCACTCCACAACCGGTCCAACGGAGCATGCTTAGGATCACAAAACTTTCTCCGCAGCATAAAGGGCCTTCTAGCCGCGATCTCTCCGGCTTCACGAAGCTCCTCCTTCGCAGCTCTCATCGCAGAGCAAGCATCCTTGGTATCGGCAACGGCCTTCTCCAAGTCCGTCTGTTCCGCCCGATCTTCTTTTTCGAGAAGCCTGCAACGGTCAGCAGCGCTCTTCAGCTTCACGGCCATCTCTTTCTTGCTTCGGAAGTGAGCAGCCTGTTCGGCTCTTAGCTCTTCAAGGGCCTTCTTGGCAGCCACATAACTTTTTCTGGCTTGCTCCTTGGCTCAGGCAAGTTCCGCCCAAAGACTCTCCATGGCAGCCGCACCATCTGCATCAAGCACACACATAGTAAGATACTAGCATAAGCTCCTCTTACCAGGTGCCACCGGAGGGGTTACATACCTTGTGCCTCGTCAAGCTGCTTGTTAACAAGCACGATGTCAGCCTCTGCCACGTCAAGTTGCCGCTTTAGCTCGGCAAATTCATCAGTCCGGTTGGACACCGGACACTTCGTCGCCTAAATACGAAGACGACATTTTACACCTGGGGTTACGATCCTCTACGCCATCAATTTTGACAACGCACAGAGTCTCAGGGGCTACTATGTGCACAGGGCGCATCCTATTTATGCGCCACTGTTAAAAAAGGGTGCGTTATTACATGTACCTCAAAGCCCGTCAGCGAACTTCTGACAGCCTCGTTCAATCCGCTTTCCGCGGACGAAACCCTTTCAATCACCGTGCCTATCAATGCACGATGCTCCTCTGAGATAGATGCTCGCCCTAGCAGATGCTTCAGCTCCTCCGACCGTGCACCGGACGGTGCCGGATTCGTCCTATGACCTTTCTTGAAGGACGGACGCGGAGAGCCTTGGGGGCCATATGGCTGCCTTCCGGCCCCGCCGGATTCGGAGAAACCCTCCGTGACGATACCTCAGGGTCGCCCCCTCTCTAGGCGGTTCGGCAGGGGGAGGCGTTCCGCTCTCCATCATCTCCGGAAGAAGATACCCCGAAGACGAGCTCTGCTGAGAAGGGCTGAGGTCCAAACTACAAGGTAAATTTTCGGTTACTCTTCTCAGATATAAAACAAGGATTCTTCTCAAAGAAAAAACCTCTCTCTACTTACGGCTCGGTGGAGGGCTGGCCCCCTTGAGGGCATAATTCAGCCGAGGTATCCCCCGACGCAGGACCCTCTGACAAAGATTTCTTCCCCCGTTTTGAGGCCACGGTCTCCGGGTCTCCAGAGGCATTCCTCTTATTTCCTTGAGGAGAGGAATTTTCGATTCCTTCCCTCCGAACAGCCTCCTTCGAGGAGGCCGTAGCTTCCTTGTCCCCTCCCTTGCTTTCCTTCAAAGGCACAATCTTTAACATCCTGACCAGCACGGGATCTGGCATGGTCTCGGGGAGGGGAGCCGGACACCTGATAAGCTTTGCCTTCGCTATCCACTCCTGTTTAAGGAACAGTTCTTTAGAAGCAAGTTTTATGACAAATATACGGATAGCAAGTCCGGGCACAAGGCTACTTACTTTAGTATCCGGGCGATTGCAGCTCAGGCCTTCATCCTCGTTCAAGTCCGGACACATCACTTGTGATCCGAAGAACAATTTATACATCTCCACGGGCGTTGCGCCCATGAAATGCTGGAGAGCTTGCGGTCCCTCCGGAATAAACTCCCACAGGCGGAGGGAGCGACGTTTCCCGGGCAGGGTTCAGCGGATCAGCATGACCTGCGTCAGTTTGACCAGGCTGAAGTCACTTTCTAAGAGATCCTTGATGCGGCCCTGCAACAAGGGCACGTCCTTGGATGACCCCCAGTCAAGTCCTTTATTGAACCATGACGCTAGCTGTGGTGGGGTACCCGAACGAAAGGCGGATGGCGCCACCCACTTGGTGCCCCTGGGAGCGGTGATATAGAACCACTCTCGTTGCCATAAGCTGAACTCCTCTTGAAAAGAGCCCTCGGGCCATGGAGCATCAACATTCTTTCTTATAATAGCGCCTCCGCACTCTGCGTGCCGCCCCTCGATCGTCTTCGGCACTACTTTAAAGGTCTTGAGCCATAGTTCGAAGTGGGGATTAATACGGAGGAAGGCTTCGCACACGACGATGAAAGAGGAAATGTGGAGGATGGACTCCGGAGCTAAGTTGTGAAATTACAACCCATAATACAACATGAGCCCCCTCACGAAGGGGTCCATTGGGAAGCCTAGCCCCCGAAGGAAGTGAGACATAAATGCCACACTCTCACCAGGCCTGGGAGTGGGAATGACCTGCCCTTGAGCAGGTAACCTATGCGAGATTTCGCCGGTCAAGAACCTGGCCTCTCTCAGCTTTAGCACGTCCTCCTACGTAATGGAAGAGGGCGCCCATTGGCCTCGAAGGTTGGAACCGGACATTGTCGAAGATCCGAAGCGCCCGAAATTTGGAGCCTTGGGTGTTGGAACTCGAGGTGAAGGGCGAAATCGTTTGAGATTGAAAGAAAGGAGTAAGGCCTTGGTCTCTTTATAAGAGGCTGAATACCAAGGGCCCTCCCCGTAACCGTTTGGGACTCGCCTTTAATCAAGAGGACAGGCAAACGGGCACGATTGGGTTACCCATGTTCGTATGGATGAGAATCCCGTAAATAAAGGGGCCACGATCTCTGCTTTGACAAGACGTGCCAAGGAAACCGCCTCGCAAAACGCGCTGAGGAGGGGGAGTAAAAACGATTCGAATGAAGGCTTGGCCGTAGTGTGATGTCGCGCTACGGAATACGTCAGTAGATTAGATTTGTGTAAATGTTATTCTCTCTACGGCAATATGTGGAAACTTATTTTGTAGAGACGGACACTGTCTTTTGTGTTCAAAATCTTCTATGAAGTACTTGGAGGAGGAACCCACCTTGCAATGCCGAAGACAATCTGCGCGCCGGACTCGTCGTCATTGAAGCCTGGTTCAGGGGCTACTGAAGGAGTCCTGGATTAGGGGGTGTCCGGATGGCCGGACTCCTAGACTATGAAGATACAAGATTGAAGACTTCGTCCCGTGTTTGAAAGGGACTTTCCTTGGTGTGGAAGGCAAGCTTGGCGATGCGGATATTTAGATCTCCTACCATTGTAACCGACTTTGTGTAACCCAAACCCTCTCCGGTGTCTATATAAACCAGAAGGCTTTAGTCTGTAGAACAACAACCATACCATAGGCTAGCTTCTAGGGTTTAGCCTCCTCGATCTCGTGGTAGATCTACTATTGTACTACCCATATCATCAATATTAATCAAGCAGGACATAGGGTTTTACCTCCATTAAGAGGGCCCGAACCTGGGTAAAACATCGTGTCCCCTGTCTCCTGTCACCATCCGCCTAGACGAACAGTTCGGGACCCCCTACCCGAGATCCGCCGGTTTTGACACCGACGGTCAGCCCGAAAGCTTTGGAACAGGTTTCTCACTAAAAAGAACCAAATAGTCGACTGTCCAGATGCCGAAGCCTTAGCAGCTTTCAAACACAGCGTTCGTGACGAATGGCTTGCCAGACAACTCGGCCAAGAAAACCAAGAACAATGGCAGCATTAACAAGCCTCATGACCCGCTTTTGCGCAGGCGAGGACAGCTGGTTAGCCCGATGTAGCACTAGCGACCCAAGTACATCCGAAGTCCAGGACGGAAACGGGAAGCCGCGACGCAGCAAAAACAAGCGCCAGAATAATGAAGATAGCCCGAAGAGCACGACGGTAAACGCCGGATTCAGAAGCTCTCGGTCAGGTCATCAAAAGCTGCCCTCCAAGGGCAACAGGGACGAACTGTCCAGCCTAAAAAAAATTCTGGACAAACTATGTCAGATCCACAGCACCCCAACAAACCTGCAAATCATACCCATAGAGAATGTTGGGTCTTCAAGCCGTCCGGCAAGCTCAATGCCGAACACAAGGGGACGGATACACCAAGCGAAGACGAGGACGAGCCTCGCAAGCAAAGCACTGGGGAACAGAAGAAATTCCCACCGGAAGTCAAAACAGTAAACGTGTTACACGTGATAAATAAAAACAACGAGGCACTCATTGAGATACGTGCCCCAGGGCCTATCACCGCGGAGCTCCGCCACTGGTCGTCTCAACCGATCACCTTTCACCATCGGGATTACTCGGCAAGTATCCGGCATGCAGGATGGGCTGCCCTGGTTTTAGACCCGATAATTGACCGATACCACTTCACACGAGTCCTGATGGACGGCGTCAGTAGTTTAAACCTGATATATCAGGATACAGTCCGCAAAGTGGGGATAGTCCCAACAAAGATCAGCCATAGCAACACTTCCTTTAAAGGAGTTACGCCAGGCCCTAAAGCCCATTGCACGGGCTCCCTGTCACTAGAGGTTATATCCGGGTTCCCCGGTGCAGGATCGAATACGTCAGGAGGACGAGCGGGCAGCTCAACTAGCGGCGCAGCTGGCAGATCAGCAGGACTTACTGGCTTATCCAACAACTTCTGTTGAGGCGGGAGATGCTACTAGAAACGGAGGTGTTCCTTGTCTGGTACCGGCCCTACGTAATGTACGTCTGCCCAAGGATTTTAAGGGGCCTCGAAAGGTGCCGAATTATATGGCCGACTTACAGCCTGGGGCGTGGATTGAAAGTTATGAGATGGCCATGGAGCTGCTGGAGTTTAGCGATGAAGTGATGGCTAAATATTTCACCATGATGTTGGACGGAACGGCCCGTTCTTGGCTAAAGGGTTTGCCACCCAATTCCATTAGTTCATGGGCAGAGCTAAAGGCCCGCTTCATTCAGAACTTCAAAGATACTTGCAAGCAATCTATGTCGATTGTGGACTTGACAAATTGTAAGCAGGAAGAAGGTGAATCTACGACTCATTGGGTGCGCCGAGTCAAAGATATAATACATTCGTCTGACAAGATGGATGCCGGGTCAACAGTTCTTATGCTGGAGAAGAATTGCCGCTTTGAGCCTCTGAGACAGAAACTGGGGCGCCTTAAGCGTTATTGCAACGATATGGGGACGCTGATGGCGGCTTTAGTCAAGTATGCCGATTCTGATAGTACCAAGGATCCCGCGTCTGACGAGGAAAAGACAAGGAAGGGAAAGAAGAACGGTAATGGAAAGGGTCAGTAGCATAACCTAGCGAATCAAGGAGGCAACAAGCGTAAGGCGGACGGTAACCCGGAGTTTGAGGCCAATGCACAGGGTAACAATCAGAAGCGCAAAGAAAAGCCACCCCCTCGGTTTGGCGGGTCAAGCCCGTCTCTTGAGCAACTACTCAATGAGCTCTACCCGAAACACGGCACCCGGGAACGGCCAGCAACTCATTTATGGAAGGATTGCGCAATCATGAAGGCTTTCAATAATTCTAATACAATTGATGGCAATCAGGCGGCGGCTCAGGAGCTGGTGGCTTTCATGGCCTGGGAGGCGGTTCAGGTTCCGGTTTTCAGGGACACCAGGGCGGTTATAACCAACATCAGTCTGGTCAAGGAGGTCAGCAGCAGCAGTCGGGTTATCAGAGCCATCCAAAACAGCTCAACAGTGGGCAGTATCACATGTTCACCACAAGTTTGTGTAAACGTGATCAGAAGGTTCATAAGAGGGTTGTGAATTCTGTTGAGCTGGCAGTCCCTTGTTACTTGAGGTGGTCGGAACAGCCCATTGTCTGGAGCAGAGAGGATCACCCTCCCCGGGTTGATAATCCGGGTCAACTGGCCCTGGTGGTGGCACCGCAGGTTGGTGGTTATAAATTTACTAAGGTTCTCATGGATGGAGGTAGCAGCATCAATATCCTCTATTACGAGACCTTTCGGCGCATGGGCTTAACTGACAAGAATTTAAAAACTTCCAACACTGTCTTCCATGGAGTGGTTCCTGGTAAGTCGGCATCCCCTGTGGGTAAGATTGAGCTAGAGGTGGCTTTTGGAGACGAGCATGATTCTAGGGCTGAAAAGTTAACTTTTGAGGTGGTCAAAATCAAAAGTCCGTATCACGCTTTGTTCGGGCGGCCGGCTTATGCCAAGTTCATGGCGCGGCCGTGTTATGTTTATTTACAGCTCAAGATGCCGGGTTACAAGGGCACCATCACTGTGCATGGAAGCCGAAAGGTGGCCCTGGAGTGCGAAGAAGGCAATGCGGCTTACGACGAGTCTGTCTGTGCAGCAGAGGAGCTCAAATTTTATCAAGATAACGTTGACCCGGCGGATAGGACCTCCCTCAAGAAGCCGACGATGGAACATGACCCGGCCATGAAGTTTAAATCGGCTGCGGAGGCCAAGCTTGTTGATTTTACTCCAGGCGATTCGTCTAAACAATTCAGCATCAGTGCCAATTTGGATCCTAAATAGGAAAGCACGCTCATCGAGTTCATCCGTGAGAACCGGGACATCTTTGCATGGAAACCTTCTGACATGCCGGGTGTACCGAGAGGACTCCTGAGCACACTGTTAACATTGATCCGAAGTATAAGCCAGTCAGGCAGTTTCTGCGGCAATTCAATGAGGAACGACGAAAAGCCATAGGAGAGGAGGTCGCCCGGCTCTTGGCGGCTGGGTTCATTGTCGAAGTCTTTCACCCGGAGTGGTTGGCTAACCCGGTGCTCGTGCTCAAGAAAAACGGCACCTGGCGGATGTGTGTGGATTACACAGACTTAAATAAGGCTTGTCCGGCTGATCCTTTCGCTCTCCCCCGTATTGATCAAATCATTGATGCTACGGCGGGTTGTGCGCGCTTGAGTTTTTTGGATGCCTACTCTGGTTATCATCAGATCAAGATGGCATGTAAGGACCAAGAGAAGACGACTTTCATCACTCCATTTGGAGCCTTCTGTTATGTGTCTATGCCTTTTGGGCTCAAGAGTGCCCAGGCGACTTATCAGCGGTGTGTACAGAATTGTCTCCACAATCAGATTGGGTGCAATGTGCATGATTATGTGGATGACATAGTGGTGAAGTCCAGAGAGACGGAAACCCTGATATCTTATCTCAGAGAAACCTTTGATAACCTTCAGGTTTACAAGATGATGCTTTACCCGGAGAAGTGTGTATTTGGTGTACCTGCAGGCAAACTTTTGGGATTCTTGGTCTCAAACAGTGGCATCGAAGCCAATCCGGAGAAGATCAAAGCAATCACCTCTTTGGCTAAGCCAGCGTGCATCAACGATGTTCAGCGACTGGCGGGTCGTGTTGCTTCTTTAAGTCGATTCATAAGCCGGTTAGGCGAGAAGGCCCTACCGCTGTATCAGATGATGAAGAAGCTAGACACCTTTGTCTGGAGTGATGCTGCTAATGTTACTTTTGAGGATTTGAAGAGGCAGCTATCTGAGCCACTAGTTCTTGCAGCTCCCATTGAAAAGGAGCCTTTGCTATTATATGTAGCTGCTAATTCACGAGCTGTCAGCGTTGCAATTGTGGTGGAACGCAAGGAGGCTGGTAAGGAGCATCCGGTTCAACGGCCGGTTTATTATGTTAGTGAGGTGCTCATTGAGTCAAAGCAAAGGTACCCTCATTGGCAGAAGCTGGTTTACGGGGTGTTCATGGCAAGCCGGAAGCTGAAACAGTACTCCAAGGTCACCCTATCACTGTGGTAAGTTCTACCCCCTTGGGAGACATCATCCAGAACAGAGAAGCCACAGGACGAGTCGCCAAGTGGGCCATTGAGCTCGGGCCTCATGGTTTGAAGTATGTGACACATACTGCCATTAAGTTTCAAGCCTAGGTGGGTTTTATCAATGACTGGACAGAGTTACAGGCACCTGAGGAGAAGACTGACAACACATATTGGACTATTCACTTTGATGGGTCCAGGCAGCTGGAAGGCTTGGGGGCAGGAATCGTGTTAACTTCCCCTCGAGGTGACCAATTTTGTTATGTGCTCCAGCTTATGTTTCCTTGTACTAACAACACAGCCGAGTACGAGGCCCTACTCCATGGTCTCCGGATGGCCAAAGAGATGAACTTAAGCCGGGTGAGATGCTTAGGAGACTCAGACCTTGTGGCTCAATAGGTGTCAGGCAAGTGGGATTCTAAAGATCCCCTTATGGCGGCTTACCGTCGTGAGGTTGATGTTGTGGCTAGACACTTCAAGGGTTATGTGGTGGAACACATTGATCGAAGGAAGAATGAGGCGGCTGATGCCTTAAGCCGGCTGGGATCTCAGCGTAAGCCGGTGCCGCCTAACACCTTTCTTGATGTTTTGCATAATCCTTCTGTTAAGTTACCTACAGAGGAAGATCTCGCAATACCAGACCCGGAGGCACAACTGGTGGCGGCTCTCCACGCTATCCCGGATTGGACAGTGCCTTATTTGGCTTACATGACCCGGGGAGAGTTACCCGAAGATGAGACCTTGGCAAGACAAATCGTCCGGCGGTCCAAATCCATGACAATTGTCAATGGCGAATTACATCACTGCAGCGTCACTGGAGCGTTTCAATGTTGCGTGTCACCTACAGAGGGTCAGGAGATCCTTCGTGAGATTCATGAAGGCGATTGTGGTCATCACGCCGGCTCAAAATCTCTTGTGGCTAAAGCTTTCCGTCATGGGTTTTATTGGCTGACGGCTGATGCTGATGCAGAAGATTTGGTCAGTAAATGTGACAGATGTCAGAAGTTCTCACGCCGAGCCCATGTGCCGGCTCAAGAATTGAGGATGATTCCAATTACTTGGCCGTTTGCAGTCTGGGGGCTTGATATGGTCGGGCCTTTCAAAAGGTCTAAAGATAAAAAGACGCACCTCTTGGTAGCGGTTGACAAGTTTACAAAGTGGGTTGAGGCGGAGCCAGTCAGTAAGTGTGATGCAGTCACGGCGGTCCAGTTCATGAAAAAGGTGATTTTTCGCTTTTGTTTTCCACACAGCATCATAACTGATAATGGCACTAACCTTTCCAAAGGAGTTGTGGAAGAGTTCTGTCAACGAGAGCATATCCGGCTTGACGTTTCGGCTGTGGCTCATCCTCAATCCAATGGTCAAGCAGAACGAGCTAATCAAGAGATTTTGAAGGGTATCAAGCCCCGGCTCTTGGTCCCCTTACAGCGGATGCCAGGTTGTTGGGTGGAGGAGTTACCTTCTGTACTTTGGAGCATCAATACCACACCTAACAGATCTACGGGTTACACGCCTTTCTTTATGGTGTATGGCGCAGAGGCGCTCCTGCCAAGTGACAACCGTCATGATTCACCCCGTGTGGTGGCTTATGTAGAGGCGGACAACGAAAAAGCTCGGCAAGATGCACTGGACCTATTGGATGAAGAGCGAGACTTGGCAATAGCCCGCTCGGCGATTTACCAGCAAAACCCGCGCCGCTACCATAGTCGCCGGGTTAAGTCCAGAACCTTTCATCAAGGCGACTTAGTACTCCGGCTCATCCAGGATGAATCTGACATGCACAAGCTATCCCCTCATTGGGAAGGACCCTTTGTGGTCAGCAAGAATCTGAACAACGGGTCATACTACCTTATCGATGTTCGAGAGCACAAAGACTCACGTAAGTCGGAGGAGGAGACCCGTCGGCCGTGGAATATCGCTCATCTTCGGCCTTATTATACTTGAGCCACTGGCACTAATATGTGTATATTTATCCTATGTATATATTACATAAAGCAATAAAGCAGGACCTTTGTCCTTTTTTCCATCCCAAAAAAGGTTTTATGTGTTTCCTTTGTCAGGTGGTGGAAATAACCAAGAGGAAGCGGGTCACATCTGAATCCGGCTTTCCTTTGGTCCGGCTTGTGATCATATCTGAATCTAGCAATGATCACTTGGGGGCTTCCTGTTCAAACATAGGTCGTATTCGAACCAAAGAGAACATAGTTGTCGATACCCACTTGATCGGCATACTGCCAAACCCACTTGGGGGCTTCCTGATCATATTTGAATCATAGCTTAACCCCTTTAGGTCTGACGTGGATCGTATTCGAATCAGCATCATTAAACAACTCTTATGGTCACTTGGGGGCTTCCTGTTCAAACATAGGTCGTATTCGAACCAAAGAGAACATAGTTGTCGATACCCACTTGATCGGCATCGCCACAGCCACTGGAGGCTATATGATCGCATCCGAATCTTAGCTTAACCCCTTTGGAACGGTTCACTGATCGTATTCGAATCAGAAGCCTTTGAAATTTGTTTATTATTAATCATACTGTATAAGTATCACTATTTGGTTATATTGAGATCCTCTTCAAAATACCATAAGAGTGAATCACAACCCTCCGGGTGAATATTGGTTACTCCGGGTTACAAAATACCAGGTGAGCCTTTATATATCATTCATCAGGAGTTAAATTTACTTTCAGAGGTAACCATAACCATCACAGGTATATCATTATGATTACATCTACTAAGTTCAATCATAAGTTGGTTTTCCTATAACACTCCGGGTTATCATAAGCTTATGTAACTCTCAATGCGATAAATCGCCAAGGGGTTTTTTGTTTATCTTCTATGCAGGGCAATGCAAGACATCTCTGCAAGGATATAACAGATTCATATAAACCATGAAGTGCATAATAAATGGTGGCTTAGGCAAGTCTTAAGGGCCATAAGCATCCGCGAAGGCATGACAAACTCAGAGTGTTTTTGGCTCTATTACAAGACTGTCCGAGTCTGAATGATGAGGCATTGTTTTTCTACAAGACATACGCAGGTGACGCCTTGCAATTTACTCTTGGGGTTGACCTGAAGCTTCCGGGTTATCCTTCTCCGCCTCTTCGCCAATTGCCTTGTCCTGGAAGGATGATGATGCCCAGTCAATGCCACTCAAGGCTTCAAAGTCAGCTTCGTCATCTATTAAACCGGTTGGGTCTACTTCAGGGGAAAAGGTATGCTTACGAATTGGAGGGATCAGGCTGACATCATCATAATGCGGCATGGGGATTCTCAGATTCTCCTTATCATAACCTGGCTGATACTTGGAGAGGTCAGTATCGTTCCCAATTTGAGTGGCCACAGGGCGTATGTCCCTCACGCAGCTGGTGAAGTCTTTTTGATCAAACGTTGTGCCATCCTCCTTTAAACTTGGATACCCAAGAGTGATGTCGGCCGGGACTAGCTCTGGTAACCAGGCTTTGGCCCAGCTCAAGGCGGCGATAGCTCCGGATCTTGCTTGGGCCCGTCTCAACTCTTGAATCCGCTGGGGGAGTACAGCAAGTCGTCGTAACACATCTTGCAAGAGGTGGGGCACATCATTTGATAAGGCCACAACAGCCAAAGCACGTTGTTACCCGGTGTATAGTTGTTCCACCAAAGTATAGACGGCTTTCAGTTTGATTACCATGTCCCACTTAAGAGTTGTGCTCCTGGGGCCTGTATTGTTAAACAAAGGGTAAGCCGGAAGCAATAATTAGCTTAGTCATCAAAGAAAGGATGACTGTATTTGAGGTTCATACAAAGAAACGTACCGAAGATTGCTGAGACCATTCGAGATACCTAACGCTTCAAGCCGGACAGCTCGGTGTTTGCCTTTGCAAGGGATGTTTCGGCTGTCTCGGCCCGGGTCACCAGAGAGGCTTTCTAATCAGCCCAGGTTTTCTTCTTCGACTCAAAGTTCTTCTTCAACTTCTCTTGTTCAGGGACGCTGAGTTCAAACTTGGAGTTGGCATTTTGAATTTCAATTTCCTGGGCTGACAGGCGGCTCTTAAGGTCAGTAATCTCCGATTCAAATTGACTTATGATAGCCTGCATTATCCCGGGTTACAGTCAGCATCATGATAAATAATTTGAAAGTCTAAAGCACTTTGCAAGCAAACATACTTGACACTTGGGGGCTACTGTGTACCGAAGCTTTCTACATTATTAAGCCGGTCCTGGATATTAAAGTCCCAAGCACTTTGCAAGCAAAGATGCTTGGCACTTGGGGGCTAATGTGTATCGCAAGTTAAAGGTATTGTGTTACATCCGGTTTAAGTATATTTTCTTTAAGCCAGACAAGCAGTTCTAACAGTTTTTCTAAGTCTACAGCATATTTCCTAATAAGCAATAGACTTGGGGGCTGGTACAGTAAGTATGATTGAAAGTAAGGAAGCGTAAGTCATACCTCAGATTTTCGTTGTATTTGTTTCACCATGTCAATTTCCAGGTCATAGCTATTATGCACCTGGTTGATATAACCCGAGACGATCTCTCCAATACTCAAAGGAGTTTAGTCAGTGATGTCCGTTTTGGCTTTGCGACGTTCCAATAACTCCTCTTTTGCAGAACATCTGGCAAGAACTGTGGGCCGGGCCGGTTCAACAAACTGAGTCTTGAGTATTTCCACTTCTGGGTCAATCGTCCTGGCCGGGCTAGGAGCTTCCGGGTTAACAGAACCGACCAGAATATCTTCGATAGGCGGATGAGAAGTTGCTACCGAAGTATCCTGAGCCGGTTCAGGTGGTGGCTGATGTGTGGGAGAGTCGGGAGCAGCTGTGCCCAGTTCCGGTTCAGTTACCACAGGGTCTTGGGCCGGATGGTCTTTCTTCATTTTCTTCCTAGACTTAACTTGCATGCTATGGACAAAGCAGAAGAATGAGTACAGAAACATGAGGAAGAAAAAACATAAGGTAAATAAATTGATATTACCCAGGAGCTGTCTTAAAAGCCGGCATGTTTGACTGCATGGACTCGCCGGATGAAGGAGAAGTATCCTGATAATTGGAGTCAGAGGAATTGAGAGGTTGACGGATTATACCCGCCAAAGGTAAAAAAGGGGATAAGTCAGAGATAACCTCAGATCGACGCTTCCGGGTTGCATCAGGCAAGCCGGAGGAGAGCTCTGCATCCCTACTGGTCCGGGTCTGCCTCCGGCTTTCAAATTGTTGTTGCTTAAAAAGAAAGTCAAGATGTTGGTAAGCCAAAGTGTGTGAAAATCTTACTTTCCGGGTTACTCTTCGAATTTTCTGACGCGGCCGAAGCTCAGAGTCGGAAGAGATGCTAGTTACCTCTTCCTCGACGGGTTGGCTGTTCCCCATGTCTTCCTGAAAAAGGAGAATGATGTTAGTAAGGTAATGATAAAAGAATAAGGGAAGTTGAAAGGTTACCTCTTCCTCGTTATCATCAGAATCATTGAGTTGGAACATCTCTGAAGCACTTGGTTTTCTCTTCTTTGAAGTAGAAGGTCTGGTGGTTCTTTTTTCGGACCTCTTTGCCGCCCGGGCTTGTTTGGCCGCCTCATGAGCATACGGGACTTTCCAGAACTTGTAGTTTGCCTGTAAAGAGTTGTGAGGGGGTATGAGTAAAAGTAAGGTAAATACAATAAGAGGTGATCATTGAGGCTGATTGTCGGATTCTGGGGTTCCGGCAGACCCTTAAGGTTCGAACTCTGGGGTGCGCGTGGAGATCGAGCCCTCTACCTCTCCTTCTCGTAAGGGTCTAAAATACTGCAGTGTGGGTTGTGGATTGCCTCTTGTGGTGTAATACTGGTTCGGGCCACCATTGTGGTGTAATACCCTACTCCAGTGTGGTGGGTGGATTGCCTCTTGGGTTGATGAGGAAGAACAGTACAAGGGGGAACGGCCTCCCGAGGGCCTGTTCTTGGCTAGGGGATGAACTGCTAGGGGAGTTCAATCGCCCTTCTCTCTCTCTCTACTTGCTTCTACTGGTTCCTTGGTACTCGATCAGACCGGATTCTAGATCCCCCCTCTTCTCTGTGGGTGGCTAGTCCTATTTATAGGCAAAGGCCCTGGGCCTCTTCCCAAATATTGAGCGGGAAGGGCAACAACAATTGGCCAATTTGAAGGGGAACATCTGGTACACTTATCCTGACTAAAGTCGGTCTTCGCCTGCCAAAGGCTCTGGTGATGACGCCGGCTTGGGCTCCACAGTGACTTCCTCCTTGTCGCGGAGCTGGTCTTGGTCTCGTTGCACCGAAATGGGTGCCTTTGCTTGATCCTCTCGCCTGCGCTTGCCCCCTTTGCACCAAAGAGGAAAGGGAGGACACTGCGCGAGCTGGCGCCCGCCTGGCAGCCTTGATCATCATGGCTTGCGTCATGGGCACCTCGTGAGGTACCCCACCTTGATCTCTCCGCCTCCTCGCGAGCCAGCCTAAGGAGGCCGTGCTTGAGGGAGCGCCGTGTCGCCCGCCTCGCGAGGCTTGGCCCCTCGCGAGGGTCTTGAGCCTTGTGTTGATGAAGATGGGACACGTTGGGCCCCCACTCGAGCCACTCCGCGGGCCGCAGGCAGGCAAGTCTGGGGACCCCCGTTCCCAGAACGCCGACAATAGCCCCCGGGCTCAAGGCGCGCACGGACTTGGCCGTGCCGAGAGGCGAAAGGGCAAAGGCGAAGCGCCGCGGGCCCTAACAGTCTGCGGCCTCGGGCGCTGCGTGGCGGTTGATTGGACGTGGGCGTCTCTGCTTCCCCACGACGCCTCGACAATCGCGCGGATTGGACAAGTCCCTGCATGCAAATCATGTCATGATTACCTGTGATCGTGGAGGCCGACGGTTGGGCTCCGCCGGCTATAAGTACGGCACCGCGCGTGCCCTTCCAGTCCATCTGTCCTTGCTTCCTCCTCCGCCTCAGTTCTTGCTCCGTGTTGGTGTGATGGCTCCGATTCGCCGGTTCTCTGCGGCGGAGAAGGGAAAGGCTCCTCAAGAGGTACCTGACCCGCTCCCGCCGAAGAAACGGCCTGCCTTGCGCGGCCGAGACGAGGAGAACCGCCTGGTGGTGCTGAGGCCTTGGTACGAGCGGCCTCCGCCGGGGTTCCCGCTTCCCTTGTATGCCCACGCCGAGGGCTCTGGAAGAGCAGATGCCGATCCCCTCGGCCAGTGCCGTCGCCGGCGCCGGAGGGTCACGAAAGTGTTGGTTGTTCCTCCTGGAGTCCACGCCGAGGGCTCCTCCCGCGAGCTCGTGCTCCACGCCGCCATGCCTCCGCGGACTTGGATTCGCCTTCCTCCCTTCTTCACCTCCATCTTCTAGCAGGGGAGACTCCTGGAGCTATGGCTGCAGCACGCCGACTGCAGCACTCCTGCGACCGGGGCAGAGGTTGCGATCACCGCCCCGGGCGAGGTCTTCATGATTCGCGGCTGGGGCGAAATCGCTCGGTGCTATAGAACGAAGGGCGCCCTCATGATCCACCTGGAGTACGACGGCGCTTCGGTGATGTTCTTCAAGGTCTTCGACGCGAACGGTTGCCGGCTGGAGTGCTTCCCCGGGGGAGGCGGCCAGGACCTCGCCACGGCGACGGCCGGGCCCGCCAATCGCCCCTGGACAGCTCCGCAAGCGACGGGAGCGCCGGAGGATCCAGCGATCCCAGTGAGGTCTTCGCGATGCCGGAGACGAGCGACGACAGCTACGAGCCCGCGAGCCGGCGCCGCTCCCGGAGCAGGGCAGGCTCGCTTGGTTGCCGCCGATCCTGATCTGGATGGAGTTGGCGCCGGTGCCTGCCGGCCCACTGTTGATGATGGCATCTTTTGCAGGGGCGCGTGTAGTTAGCACCTTTTAGGATTCGTTCCCTGCGAGGAATCACATTGTGCCCCATAGGGGTTTGTAAGGTGGCTGTGATCCTTGTTGTTAATATGTAACCCTTGCTATGGATTTGTGCGAATCGCGAATTCCGTCATAGTTTGGTTCTCCCTTTCGCACCTCGCGAGGGCTTGGTGCTCTGCGTCGACAGGTCCCAGTCCCAAGGCGGCGTCAGTCGTCGCTGGTATGCCAGGTCGCGATGTCGTGGTCAAGGCCAGGAGGTGAGCGACCCGGGGTCCGGTAAGAGCCCCTGAGTCGCGATGCTCAGGAGGTCCCCTTTGGCGCCCAAGCAGCCGTCGCTTGGTGAGAAAGAGAAGGAACGTCGCTAGTACGGAGTCGTTTTAGGTGCGGGGGTAGTGCCAGGTAGCCAACGCTTTGGATGGTGACTTATCTTTAGGGGTCGCGGATCATCCCCAGCGCGCCGTCGGATCTGGGGGGTAGCTTGAGCGGAGTCACTGGACGAGGTCCTCGCGTGCCCCTTTTCCCCCTCCTCTGCTCCCCTTTCTGCTCTACGTCCTCGGGTCCCGGCCCTCGAGCTGGTCTCAGCCGTCGCTGGTATGCCAGGTCGCGATGACGTGGACAAGGCCAGAGGGTGAGGGCTGGAGAGCCAGTAGGAGCCCTGAGTCGCGATGCTCAGGCACCCCCCCTTTAACGTGCAAGCGGGTCGCGCGGGTCAGGGCCAAGGGAACGCCACGAGGGCCTTGGCTAGCGCGGCTCCCTCTATGGGCCCTGCAGATTCATCACAAAAAGAAGACGGGGTTGCCATAACAGCGATTAGTTGACTGTTAGTCGCTCAGGAGCTCGCTGGTTGGAGCGGGCGAGGTGTGTCTGGGCACCCGTGAGCCAGCGCGGGACTCACGAGGCCCTACCTCTAGGCGGGTTGTGCCTGGCGCTGGGCTGTATCTTGAGACGTGTTCCTGCAAAATCTGGTTAGATGCCAGCACTCTACGTCCTCGGGTCCCGGCCCTTGAGCTTGTCTCAACCGTCGCTGGTATGCCAGGTCGCGATGCCGTGGACAAGGCCAGAGGGTGAGGGCTGGAGAGCCAGTAAGAGCCCTGAGTCGCGATGCTTAGGCAACCCCCCCCCCCCTTTAACGTCCAAGTGGTCGACATGAAGAAGAAGAGGTGCCGCGGGCGGCCTCGAGTAATCAAGCATGATGCATAATTGGAAATAAACGCCGAAGGTATACATGCCGCTGGGCCTAGCCCGAGTGGCCTGGGGATGATGCAGCCCGAGGGGCGCCCCCAGCAAAGCAAGCTAGCGACTAAAAAGATAAAAGGGATACATGCCACAGGGACGGACCCACGCGGCCTGGGAATGACGCAACCCTGGGAGGGCACTCCCAGCTAGGAATGAAACTTGAAAGATGTCACCTGAAGATGTCGTCCGTGCAGTGGCGTTGGTGCAGCAGACTCGGTGGGCTGCGGAAGTCGATCCTCACGAGCCCCCAGGCCCAGGGGCCTCGGGAAGCTCCGGAGGCACTGGTGGCTCCTCGCGAGCAGCCTCCATCTCCGCCAGCTATGGCCTTGCTAACAAACTCCTTGTCGGTGTCAAAACCGGAGGATCTCGGGTAGGGGGTTCCGATCTGTGCGTCAAGGTCGGATGGTAACAGGAGACAAGGGACACTTTATTTTACCCAGGTTCGGGCCCTCTCGATGGAGGTAAAACCCTACTCCTGCTAGATTAATATTGATGATATGGGTAGTACAAGAGTAGATCTACCACGAGATCAAGGAGGCTAAACCCTAGAAGCTAGCCTATGGGTATGATGATGGTTGTGATGTGTTCGTCCTATGGACTACAACCCTCCGGTTTATATAGGCACCGGATAGGGTTAGGGTTACACAGAGTCGGTTACATTGGTAGGAGATCTTGAATATCCGCGCGCCTAGCTTGCCTTCCACGCCAAGGAAAGAACCTTCCAGACACGGGACGAAGTCTTCAATCTTGTATCTTCATAGTCCTGGAGTCCGGCTGAAGATATAGTTCGGCTATCCGAACACCCCCTAATCCAGGACTCCCTCAGTAGCCCCTGAACCAGGCTTCAATGACGACGAGTCCGGCGCGCAAATTGTCTTCGGCATTGCAAGGCGGGTTCCTCCTCCAAATTCCTCAAGAAGATAATAAACACCAAAAAATAGTGTCCAGTTCTGCAAAACAAGTTTCCACGTATTGCCATATAGAGAATAATACAAACACAAATCAAATCTGCTGACGTATTCCGCAGTGCGTCATAACACTGCAACCAAGCCTTCTGTATGGATTATTTTTTGTTGTTCCTCCGCAGCACGTTCAACGAGGCGGTTTCCTTGGCACGTCTTGTCGAAGCAGAGATCGTGTGCCCCCTTTAACGGGATTCTCATTAATGCGGACGTGGGTAACCCAACCGTGCCCGTTAAGCACGTCCTGCCTTGATTAAAGGCTAGTCCAAGACGGTTACGGGGAGGGCTCTTGATATTCTGCCTTTTATAAAGAGACCGAGACCTTGCTCCCCTCTTGTGTTCTCAAAACAAGCTCGCCCATAGCCTCGAGTTCCAACACCCCAGGCTTTTAGATTCTAGGCGCACCGGACCATCGACAATGTCCGGCTCCGGCCTTTAAGGCCAATGGATGCCCTCCTCCGTTACGGAGGAGGACGTATCAAGGTTGAGGGAGGCTAGGTTCCTGACCAGCGAGATCCCGCACAGGTTGCCTGCTCAAGGACAAGCGATCCCAAGCCCTCAGCCTGGTGAGAGCGTAGTATTCATCTCCCACTTCCTAACGGATCCTTTCGTAAGGGGGCTGATGTTTTATTATGGGCTGGAATTCCATGACCTAGCTCCGGAGTCCATCCTCCATATCTCCTCCTTCATTGTTGTGTGTGAAGCGTTTCTCCATATCACTCCTCACTTCGGATTATGGCTCAAGACCTTCAAGGTAGAACCGAAGATAATCGAGGGGCGCCACATAGAGTGCGGAGGTGCTGTTATAAACAGGAATACCGATGCTCCATGGCCCAAGGGCACTTTTCAAGAGGAGCTCGGCTTGTGGCAACAGTAGTGGTTCTACATCACCTCTCCTCGGGGCACCACTTGGGTAGCGCCTCCCGCCTTTCGCTCAGGCCCCCCACCACGTTTAACATCGTGGATCAACACAGGGTTAGATCGGGGCTTGCCCAAAGACGTTCCTCTGTTGCAGGGCCGCATAAAGGATCTCCTAAAAGGAGACCTCAACCTGGTCAAGGTGACACAAGTTATGCTGATTCGCCGGACACTGCCTGGCCAACGTCGCCCCCTCCGCTTGTGGGAGTTCAACCCAGAGGGGTCGCGAGTTCTCCGAAATTTCATGGGCATGACGCCTACGGAGATGTATAGACTGTTCTTCGGACCACAAGGAGTGAGTCCGGATTTGACCGAGGATGCTGGTTTAAGCCGCAACCGCCCGGATACAGAAGTAGGTGACCTTGCGCCCAGACCTTCTATCCGTACAATTGACTTATTTTTTAACAGTACTTCTTCTTTTTACGCAGGAGTGGATAGCGAAGACGAATCTGGTCCGGTGTCCGGCTCCCCTTCCCGAGACCAGGCTAGATCCTGTGCTAGTCAGGATGTTGGAGGTGGCGCCTCGGGAGGAAAATGAAGGGGCGGACAAGGAAACCGTGGCCTCTTCGAAAGGGGCCATCCCAAAGTGGGGAATCGACAACTCCTCTCCAAAGGGGAAGAAAAGGGCCGCCTCTCATGACCCGGGAGCCGTAGCTCCAAAGCGGGGGAAAGAATCCGCATCAGAGGACCCGACGCCGGGGAGCCCCTCGGCCGAACTAAATCCTCAAAAGGAGCAGCCCTCCAACGAGCCGTAAGTAGAAAGAGAGTCATTCTTTTAAGAGAAATCCTTAATTTATATCTGAGAAGTTTTAACCGAAACCTTACCCTGTAGTTCGGACCTCGACCCTTCTCGGCAGAGCTCATCATCGGGGGATCTTCTTCCGGAGATGATGGAGAGCGGAACGCCTCCTCCTTCATCGCCTAGCAAGGCGGGCGACGCCAAAGTGTCGTCGCAGAGGATTTCTCCGAATCTGCCAGAGGCAGAAGGTGATCATGCGGCCCCCCGGGGTTCTCCGTGTCCGGCCTCCGAAGAAGGCCATGGGACGAGTCCGGCACCATCTGGTGTTCGGTCGGAGGAGCTGAATGTTCTGCTGGGCCGAGCCTCTGTTTCAGAGGAGCATCGTGTGTTGATGCACACGGTGATTTGAAAAGATTTCATCCGCGGAAAGCGGACTGAATGAGGCCGTCAAGAGTTTACTGGCGGGCCTTGAGGTACGTTTTGAATAACGAACATTAGTGTTAATTGCAACATGCGCCCTGTGTAGATAGTAGCCCCTGAGACTCTATGTGCCGCAAAGATTAGCGGCGCGCAGAGGATCTTAATCCCAGGTCCTTTAACTGGCACCTTTGTATGTAGGTGGCAGGTTTTCCGGAGTCGAGCCGGACTCGAGATTTTGCCAAAATGAAACGGCAACTCGATGAGGCAGAAGCCGACATCGTGCTTGTTAACAAGCGGCTTGATGATGCTCAAGGTATTGAGTTTATTTTGCGATTGTTAGTAAGAGGAGCTTTATGTCAATATCTTACCTTGTGTATGCTTGATGCAGATGGTGCGGCGGCCGTAGAAGGACTTAGGGCCGAGCTCGCCAAAGCAAAGGAACAAGCCAGTAAAAGCGATGCGGCTACCGAAAGAGCCCGTGAAGAGCTAAAAGCCGAACAGGCTTCCCATTGCTGAAGCAAGGAGGAGATGGCTGATATAGCCGTAAATTTGAAAAGTGCTACTGACCGTTGCAAACTTCTTGAAGAGGAAGGTCGAGCCCGGCAGACGGATTTAGAAAAGTCCATCGCCGACGCCAAGGACGCCCGCTCTGGTATGAGAGCGTCAAGGGAAGAGCTGCGTCAAGCCGGACTAATTGCGGATGGAAAGCCCTTCCTGCTGCGGAGAAAATTCTGTGATCCGAAGTTCGCCCCGTTGGACCGAGCGTGGAGCATGGAGGACACCTATCTGGATTTGTCGGCTAGTGCCGCTGATGCGACCAGGTACTTTCAAGATAAGAAAGATCATGAAGTGGAAAAGCTCTTCTGGTCGCAGTTCACTAATCCAGAGCGTCCACTATCAGTGGATGATCGCCTGGCCCAATGGGCCGAGCTGAATAGGTTGTCCGGACTCGCCATGAAGTATGCCATGGACCGCCTGTGTCCGGGGAGATCGAAGCCGAGAAGCTATTTCAGTTTGGTGCAGCAATTTCTGGACGTGGTGCCTCGGATTGAAGCTCTAAAGAGGTCCGCTTGCACACAGGGCGCGCGGCTGGCTCTTGCCCGTGTCAAGACATACTGAGCAGATATGGAGCCCACCGTTGTTGCGTCCCCTGATTCGGATAAAAGCCGAATTCCTTCCGAGCACTATTTTGAGGAAGTCCTCGCGGGCGCTCGTATAATAGAGACGCAGTGTTCGAAAGATGTTGTTTTATGACAGCATATGTAATCGTAGATCAATATTTTTATAAATTGTAATGGCGTAATTTAGACTTGTGCCTTCAAGTATTAATAACACCTCCTGTGCGGCCGTTTTAATATATAAATTCTGAAAGATTGTAGTCGTTGGCTTCATCCCCCACGAACATAGTGCGGGGGTGCGGACGGAGAACGCATTTTCACACTTAACCCAACGTCTTGGTCCTACAAAGGAGGTGATAGCGCCGCGGGCTAGGCAACCGGACTATAATGCTTTAACACTTTCACTTAGCCATAGGAGCTTGACAGTGGGACTCTTTAGGTAGCCCTTTAATGGTGACTGCGTTTACCCGAAGTCGGGACGCATATGTGCCTAACCGGGAAGCGGCCCTTCGTCAAAACGGAGGAATTCGATAAATTCCTATAGGTCATCGAGTGGTGACCAGTCTCGCGCTACATCATGACAGTCGGTTTTCGGCTTTCTCTACTGAGGTGCTCACCCGGCCGAACCGGGGCACAATCGCAGTAGTTCTCCTGGTGCAACCTTAGCCGACAGAACGAAACGTAAGGTGGCCGAACTCAGGAGCCGGGCAACCCAACATGTGACCAAAAATCATGACTCGGAGCTGATGCATATAATGCCAAAACTCGCGACGCCGAACACTCCCTAAGGTGTTCGGTCTTTGTGGGTGCGTGTGAAACGACACCCTTGAAAAAGAAAAAAACCCCTTGTGTCCAGGTACGAGCAAGAATTCTGGCGTGGCCACATGCCAAAACGCCAGTCTCCTCCATGGTTATAGTGAGGTAAACTAGGGGATGTATAGCAGCAAGAGACAGTAAAAAAGGTTTACGCAGGGTCTTAATCTAAGAAGAATCCTTTGGGGCGGGTCCCTACTGCACGTCTGCGCCTGTGTCTCCGCTGTGCCGTGTCCTGGACGGGCGCGTACGACGTTCGTCAGTAAAAGGGAAGAACTAAATTGAAAAATGGGTCGTGCGGATCAAAAAGAATAATAAATAAAATGTGAAGTGAGAAATAGATACGGTCGAGTTTTATTGTCTCTGCGTACAGCCCCTGGTGAGGCGTACCAAGCCTATGACGAAAATGGGCTTGTGCCGAACTCATTGAGTCCGGGTCCGCGGCCTTTTGTGACTTACATCGAAAAAGTCTTTTGGTTGGCGAGGACATTTTGTTGGGCGGCCGTTTAAGCGGCCGCACAATCCTCCGTTTGGAGGAGATGTAGTTTAGTATGCTCCCTTTAAATAGATGATGCCTCGAGGACCGGGCATCTTTAGCGTGAGGGATGCATAATGCGGTATTGCGTTAAAGCGAGCGAAAGCTCCGCGTCCCATTAGTGCTTGATAGCGACTTGAAAACGGGACTATGTGGAAGATAAGCTTTTTGCGACAAAAGTTATTGGCACAGCCAAATATGACCACAAGCCGAAGAAAACCCATACAGTGGGTGTCCGGGCCTGGTGCTACTCCTTGAAAGGAGGTTTTACTGTGATGGATTCGTGCTGGGTTTATGCCCATGCGGTGAATTGTATCCTGATATATCAGATTTAGTCCGCTGCCACCGTCCATAAGGACTTTGGTAAACTGGAATCCGTCTATTATTGGATTAAGCATCAGGGCAATCCGGCCTGCATGTTTGATATTGCGAGAATAATCTAGCTGATCAAAAATGATTGGCTTTAGTGAACAGAGGCCAGACTCCTGAGGGATAGACTTGAATGTGCGCACCTTTATGGGTGCCTCATGCCTTCTCGTGTGAAGTGAGTTCACTGTTTTGACTTCTTGCGGGAAGTTCTTTTGCTTCCTGGTGTTCTGCTTTTGGGATTCGTCCTCTTCCTCACTTGGTGTGTCGAGCCCCTTGTGTTCGGCGTTAAGCCTTCCGGATTGTTTGAAAATCCAACAGTCTCTGTGGGTATGATTAGCAGGCTTTCCAGGAGTATTGTGTATCTGACATATCCTGTCCATGATTCTCTTTAGACTGGACGGATCTTCCCTATTATCCTGAGGGGGTGATTTTGTCTGATTTTGCCGTGAGCCTTTGAATCCGGCATTGACTGTCGTGCTCTTCGGACTTTTTCTTTTGATTCGGCGAAGGTCCTCGTATCGCCGTGGTTTCCCGTTTCCATCCCTGATTTCTGATGTACTTGGGTCGCTGGGGCTGCATCGTGCCAACCAGCTGTCCTCTCCTGCGCAAAAGCGGGTCATGAGGCTTGTGAGTGCGGCCATTGTTCTTGGCTTTTCCTGGCCGAGGTGTCTGGCGAGCCATTCGTCTCGGACATTGTGCCTGAAAGCTGCTAGGGCTTCGGCATCCGGACAATCCACTATTTGATTCTTTTTAGTGAGGAATCTGTTCTAGAACTGCCGAGCTGATTCTCCGGATTGCTGAGTTATGTGACTGAGGTCGTCTGCGTCCGGGGGACGGACGTAGGTCCCTTGAAAATATGCTCGGGAAGCGTCCTCGAGCTCTTCCCAACTTCCAATTGTGTTTTCGGGAAGGATTTTAAGCCAGTGCCGGGCTGGCCCTTTAAGCTTAAGGGGTAAATATTTTATGGCGTGGAGATCATCTCCTCTAGCCATATGTATGTGGAGGATATAATCCTCGATCCAGACTCACGGGTCTGTTGTTCCATCGTACGCCTCTATGTTAACGGGTTTAAATCCCTCTGGGAATTCATATTCCAGGACCTCATCGGTGAAACATAGAGGGTGTGCGGCACCCCTATATTTGGGTGTGCCGGATTCTGATGGCGGATTTTTTGCATTGCTTATGAGAGCTTGCTTTCTTGGCCCGTAAATGGACCTGGCTGGGCCATGATGCGAGTCTTTGATTGTGTCGCATGCCGCATTGAGTGCGGCGCCGTTTTCCGTATTGTAGTGGCCGAGAGGTCATTTATTCGACCGTGTAGCCTTTTTGTTTTTCGAGTTTGGGGGCTCTAGGGCCTCCTGGTCGAATTCGGGCAGTAGCTTTCTCTTCGGATAGCTTTTGGTGAGGCGGCTGCCGCCATATTTGTCTGCGGTCTTGATTACTTTGCTCCATCTTGTTTTGAGTGCATCTTCCGCCGTCTTTAGCTTTTGCTTCTGCTTCTTCAGGCCTCGTGCTGTGGCGACGAGCCTTTCTTGGAGATTCTTCTGCTCCATGATTTTATCCGGCGTGGTATCGTCCGGAGTTCTGTTATGACCGGGGGAGGACTGTTCGTCCTCTCTGCCCATGTTACCCTGTTCAGACGGTTGTTCTGGGATGCGTTCGTCATCTGCCGGCTCGTCCTGCTCTATGGCTGGGTCTTGATCGAGGCGGGGCTTCGCTCGGCGTTTACGTCGCCGCTTTGAGTGCTTTTTGGAGGGTTTACCCTTCTTTTCTCCCCCTTCTTCCTCATTGTGAGTTTTTTCAAGTGTATCCACCATGAATACGTCATTAAGTGGGGTGGAGGTCCAGTGCCCTATGGGCGCTGGTTCCCGTTTGTCTCCGTCTTCGTCGTCCATACCCTCGAAGTCTTCGGAGCCGAAGTCGAGCATGTCGGTTAAATCGTCGACAGTGGCTATTAAGTGGGTGGTGGGCGGGCTTTGAATTTCTTCGTCGTCTGAATCCCAACCTCGCAGGACACAGTTCGGCCTGGGCTCTCCTGAAAAAGAGAGAGACTTGAGAGATTTCAGAATATCACCGAAAGGCGAATACTGAAAGATGTCCGCGGCGGTGAACTCCATTACCGGCGCCCAATCTGATTCGATTGGCAGGGGCGCGGGAGGTTCGGAGTTCGAAGAAGAGTTCGGCTCCTTGGAGTCATATGCCATGCGGAGTGCGGGGCTTGCGTTTGGCTCAATGGCTTTTAAGATCGCAGCCCCCGAGGTGACGTCCAACCGTTCATCCTCAAAGAACGCAGCGGGCTCCGGATCGAGGATCGGGGCCGGAGCGTATGCGGCCTCCAGGACACTGTTCGGAGGCAGAACTATATCATGCCCCTCGAGATAGTGCGGCGCGCTTGGCCGTGGCTTGAATCCGTCGAAGATCAGGTCTCCGAGGGTATCTGCCGTGTAGTTTAAGCTTCCCCACCTGGCTTGATGGCCAGGGGCGTGGCTTTCGATCTGCTCCAGATGGCCAAGCGAGTTGGCCCGCAGAGCGAAGCCGCCGAAGATGAAGATCTGTCCGGGGAGAAAAGTCTCACCCTGGACCTCATCGTTGTTGATGATCAAAGGAGCCATCGGGCCTAAAGGCGACGACACGGAGGAACTCTCAATGAAAGCACCAATGTCGGTGTCAAAACCGGCGGATCTCGGGTAGGGGGTCCCGATCTGTGCGTCAAGGTCGGATGGTAACAGGAGACAAGGGACACTTTATTTTACCCAGGTTCGGGCCCTCTCGATGGAGGTAAAACCCTACTCCTGCTAGATTAATATTGATGATATGGGTAGTACAAGAGTAGATCTACCACGAGATCAAGGAGGCTAAACCCTAGAAGCTAGCCTATGGGTATGATGATGGTTATGATGTGTTCGTCCTACGGACTACAACCCTCCGTTTTATATAGGCACCGGATAGGGTTAGGGTTACACAGAGTCGGTTACATTGGTAGGAGATCTTGAATATCCGCACGCCTAGCTTGCCTTCCACGCCAAGGAAAGAACCTTCCGGACACGGGACGAAGTCTTCAATCTTGTATATTCATAGTCCTGGAGTCCGGCTGAAGATATAGTTCGGCTATCCGAACACCCCCTAATCCAGGACTCCCTCACTCCTGCTGTTCTGACCTTCTTTCCCTGGCTTCCTTTTGAGGGAAGCGTGCTTCGAAACACGCCTCCACATGGTGCCCCAGCGCCTCCCTCGTGACCTTGGCGAGGTTGGTGGCCCTCCAGGTGAGAGCCCCCGAGCCCTGCCTGAGGAGGGCGCCGGGCGCGCTTTCCTATGCGATTGAACGAGGGTCCCCCTGGGCAAACGCGGGCCTTGAAGGGCCTGCCTCCTGAGGGTCTGAGCCTGACGTTGTCTTCTTCTTCTTGGGGGCGGTCTCAGGAAGCCTCCTGCTTCCGCGATCTGGGTCTTCTAGTGACGCGGCCTGAAAGGCTCGCTCCAGGGAACACACTACATCCTTCTCTTAACATGGCACCGTGATCACGCCGCCGCTTCTTGGCATCTTGAGGACGTTGTAGCCATGGTGAGTCACGGCCATGAACTTGGCCAGCGTCGGGTACCCGAGGATGGCGTTGTACGGCAGGCGGATGTGGGCGACGTCAAAGTTGATGAGCTCGGTGCGGTAGTTGTCATAGGTGCCGAAGGTGACTAGGAGGCGGACCTGCCCGATCGGGACTGTGGAACCGTCTGTGACTCCAGAGAAGGGCTTGGTTGGCTGAAGCTGGTCATAGGGCACTTGGAGGCTATTGAACGTTTCCACGGACAAGACATTGAGCCCTGTCCCTCCGTCGATGAGGGTCCTGGTGACCAGAACGTTACTGATGACTGGGGAACAAAGCATTGGGAGGACTCCGGCTGTGGCCGCGCACTTGAGCTGGTCTGCTGAGCTAAACGTGATGGTGCAGGCCGACCATCTGAAAAGACGCGTTGCTTCGAGCTTGGGGAGAACTGCATTCACTTCGCGAGCAAACTGCTTGAAGATACGTTGAGAGGCTGGGGCTTGAGCTCCGCCCAGGATGCAGGCGATGGCACGAGGCTCCTGGAAGCCCCCAACTCCCTCGTCTTGGTGGTGGTCTTCATTCCTTCTTGGCTGAGGCGGCAACGGCGGCAGGCCTGGGTTGCCATGAGGGCGATCCTCACGAGGGTGGTCCCTCCAGTCCCCCTCGCGAGGCGCGTCACGACAGCGGTCCTCGCGAGCTTGGTCACGCCAGCGGTCCTCGCGAGGTTGGTCACGCCAGCCCTGACGTGGGCCATGATCTTCCCAATGTCCCGGGTTCCTTCCTCCTCCTTGGCCGTAACCCCGGTCAGCTCGGTCAGGGCGTCGGCCGACTCTTCCTTCTCGCACGGCGTGGAGTTCTTGGCATTCATTGGTGTTGTGGGTGTGGAGGTCGTGGTACACGCGGTACCGACTGCCCCTGAAGGATTCAGGCAGATCCTTGCCCCGCTTGGTTTCCGGCTCTGCCGCGAGCACGGCAGCCCCGTTGCGCTTCACGTCCTTGGCCTTGGGCTTCTTCTCTTCTGGGTCTGCGGCGGGCAGCTCGAGGAGGGAGAGGCGTCCCTCCTCAGGTTTGGCGCACTTGGTTGCTAGGTTGTACAGTTCCAGGGAGGTGTAGAGGTCTTCGTGCATCGCCAACTCCTCCTTCATCTTGACGTCGCACACGCCATCGGAGAAGGCCGAAATGATGGCTTCTTCAGACACCCTGGAGATCTTGAGGCGCGCACTATTGAAGCGTTGGATGTACTTCTGCAGGGTCTCTCCAGGTTGCTGCTTGTGCGGCGCATGTCGCTCACGGTGGGAGGCCGGTCGCGGGTACCTTGGAAGTTGGCGATGCAGCGGGTACGCATCTGGCCCCAGGAGGAGATCGTGCCTGGGGCCAGATTCAGGAGCCAAGTGCGAGCACCTTCCTTCAGCGCCATGGGGAACCAATTCGCCATGACCTTCTCGTCCCCGCTGGCAGCTTCGATTCCCAGCTCGTAGAGCTGGAGGAACTCCGTGGGATCAGTTGTGCCGTCGTAGCGAGGAGGCAGGTCCGGCTTGAACTTGCCGGGCCACGCGACGCTACGCAGCTCGGGGGTGTAGGCGCGGCAGCTGCGGTGGCCGCGGGAGGTTTTGGTTGAGGGAGAGCCTGGCCTTGTGGATCCCCTTGCGCCGCAGATGGGAGCAGCGCGGGGTCTTGACGTGCCGGAGCTGGAGCAGGGTCTCGGCGAGCCGGGGCCGGGAGCGCCCGGGCGGCCTCTTGCGGTCGCGGGACTTCTTGGCAGCTCCGTTCCTGCTGGGCCGGCGCATGACGGAGTGGGTTCCGCCCAGGAGCCGCAGGCCTTGGGGCCATGGCATCTTCTTGGAAAGGTGGCAGCTGGAACACCCCCGGGGCTTCATTGCCCACACGGGGCGGAGTGTGGCGCAGTGGTGCGGAAGGCGCGGGAGAGCCCCCTGCGGCGTGGACAAGCTCGGTGACACGGTCGAGCCACTCCTCGTAGACGTCGTCGACGGGGCGGTAACGCAGGAGCTCGTTCGCCGCGAGGAGCGCAGCTCGAGCCTCCAAGGGCGCGCGAAGCGCGTGCAACAAAGAACCGGCCGGGGTGAGCGACGGAGTGGCGGTGCGGCCTTCCTGCCGCACGGACGGGTGCTGGGAGAATGCTTGCTGCTCGTTCCCCGCCGGGCCGATGGCGGCGTTGACGGCGGGCGACGAGGAACGACGAGGACGCCCACCGACGGGGGCCGTCTGGACGGCGCGGGAAGCGATGGCGGCCCAGCGCTCAGCGCGGGCCTGACGAGCGTCAGACATGGATGCGACGGTCGGAGGAGAGCGGAGCGGTGGAAGACGTACTCCGGCGCACCCCTACCTGGCGCGCCAAATGTCAGATTCTGGGGTTCCGGCAGACCCTTAAGGTTCGAACTCTGGGGTGCGCGTGGAGATCGAGCCCTCTACCTCTCCGTCTCGTAAGGGTCTAAACTACTGCAAGAACAACACAAGAGACACAGGGTTTATACTGGTTTGGGCCACCATTGTGGTGTAATACCCTACTCCAGTGTGGTGGGTGGATTGCCTCTTGGGCTGATGAGGAAGAACAGTACAAGGGGGAACGGCCTCCCGAGGGCCTGTTCTTGGCTAGGGGATGAACTGCTAGGGGAGTTCGATCGCCCTTCTCTCTCTCTCTCTACTTGCTTCTACTGGTTCCTTGGTACTCGATCAGACCGGATTCTAGATCCCCCCCTCTTCTCTGTGGGTGGCTAGTGCTATTTATAGGCAAAGGCCCTGGGCCTCTTCCCAAATATTGAGCGGGAAGGGCGCCAACAATTGGCCAATTTGAAGGGGAACATCTGGTACACTTATCCTGACTAAAGTCGGTCTTCGCCTGCCAAAGGCTCTGGTGATGACGCCGGCTTGGGCTCCATAGTGACTTCTTCCTTGTCGCGGAGCTGGTCTTGGTCTCGTTGCACCGAAATGGGTGACTTTGCTTGATCCTCTCGCCTGTGCTTGCCCCCTTTGCACCAAAGAGGAAAGGGAGGATACTGCGCGAGTTGGCGCCCGCCTGGCATCCTTGATCGTCATGGCTTGCGTCATGGGCACCTCGTGAGGTACCCCACCTTGATCTCTCCGCCTCCTCGTGAGCCAGCCTAAGGATGCCGTGCTTGAGGAAGCGTCGTGTCGTCCGCCTCGTGAGGCTTGGCCCCTCGCGAGGGTCTTGAGCCTTGTGTTGATGAAGATGGGCCACGCTGGGCCCCCACTCGGGCCACGCCGCAGGCCGCAGGCAGGCAAGTCTGGGGACCCCCGTTCCCAGAACGCCGACACTGATGACTTACTGCGGGGGCCGGGTTATTCTTACAGAAGGGGAGTAAGCTGAAGGTATTGTTCATCAGAGTCCCCTCTTTCAACAGTGACTGGATCATAGCCTCGACCATGTCATCTCGTAAATCGTCAGAGTTGTGACGCAGCGGGTCATCCTTTTCCCCTGAGTAAGTACACATTAAGCCGGGTCAGCGGCTTAACATAATCACCCGCCAGGTAATCCAGGTCCGGACCAAATCAGTGCCATCCAAACCATTGCCCAAAAGAGCCTTCATCTTCTTTATGGTGGGGGCAAGAGGAATACGTTCAGCCGGAGATAATTTATCAGCCAATGGGTGGTTGGACTCCAAACGCAAAGCGTGAAAGCCGGGTAGCGGGTTCTCACCAACCGGAGATGTATCTTGGCAGTAGAACCACGTCTGGTTCCACTCCTTCGGATGGCTTGGCAGTTCTGCATAAGGGAAAAGACAGTCCCTTCGCCGTTGGATCGAAATAACACCAAGTTCCAGACTAGGCCCATTGGCACGTTCATTTTGCCGGTTCAAATAAAACAGCTCTCAGAACAAGGTCAAACTTGGCTCTTCTCCAAGGTATACTTCGCAAAACACTTGGAAGTTGCAGAGATTCGACACGGAGTTGGGCCCGATGTCTTGAGGTCTGAGGTCAAAGAAATGCAAAACATCTCTGAAGAATTTTGAACCGGGCGGAGCAAAGCCCCGGTTCATATGATCTGTAAACACAATCACCTCCCCTTCCTTGGGTTGAGGTTTCTCCTCTGATGGGTTAGGAGCATGATAGGAAATAGTTTCCTTTCTGGGCAGATGGCCAGATTTCACAAACCCAGCTAAAGAACTCTTTGTAACGGTGGATTTGACCCAGTTGCAAGTCACCGGAGGTTTGACAGCTTTGGGTGCCATTGCGTAAATCGACACCTACAACAAGATAAAGGAATTTTTCCGGTTTAATTATAACCCAGAGGAAAATGCTGTGGGTTTATTCAAGGTGGCGTCTTAAGAAGGGGCCTAATGACATACAGGTAACTATGTGATAATGTTAAAACAGCTGCAGGTATTAAAGATGATTAGGGTTTTCTTAAGTCGCCAGAAGCAAGCGGTGTTGACAGCCGGTATTATCTTAAACCGGTCACGCGAACTACTATGGCTGAACCAGAGTCAACAGATGCATTTTTTCGGCTAAGTACGGAACAAACAGGTTTCACAAGTTACGGTTACTATTTTGGATCATATGGTCGTTCTAAAAAGAAATTTTCTATTCCTAGAACTAGCACAGCTAAAGATTCATGGGCTCGAATGAAGCCTCTATGCAACAGAAAAGGATCTGTTTTCATTTGGAAACGGATGCGAAACAACCACCGCAACAGTTCTACACTATCTGAAGATCCAGGGGAGGCATTGGAGGTGAACACGTTCAAGGGTTCGGCTCAGGCGGTGATGAACGCCGACGAACTCGAAGAAGCTTTAATGCAGATCTAAAAACAGGGAAAAGGGAACTCACAGATGCAGACTGGCTGCGGAGGTCCGGTGTTGTTTTTCTGGTCGGATTCAGGTTGATGCAGCTGCCGGAGTTGGCGAAGACGAGGAGCTCGGCGGCGGCGGCGGAGCTCGAGCAACAGAGAGACTGCGAGCAGAGGAAGACGACCGAGAGGGGAGAATGAAAAACCCCTAAGTCGCATCTATTTATAAGGAGGGGCCAACTGATACGGCACGAAAAACGAGGGGACCAAAGCATCATTATCCAGCGGCCCCGACGCCTCGATTTTCGGGAGGGTCAATAATGGCAGAGATCCGTTGAAGATATGACGGATTAAAATATAAGTTTTATTGAAGATGACGTCATGATGATTTAACCCGGATCCAGATGATGACATCACGACGGGTTACAATTTTCACACAAGACAGAAAACTAAAGGCCAGTTCATAAGGTTTTAAAAGATTGACATGAACCAGTTCAAATCAATCTGGGGCCTAATGTTGGGGATATAACTATTTGAGTAAGCCGGCCAGGAGGGGCCGGGTTACGCAAAGGATACTCATCGTGAAGGAAGCCCAAGACCCAGCATGAGGATGGCGGTTCATAGGGTTTAAAGCCCACGGGCGACTTAAGGCCCATAGTGACAAACCGCCATAATGGCATGACTTGTAACATAAGGTAGAGGTAACTAGTCACCGAGCCGGACACTGTTTATGAGCCGGCCGGGACTCTGTAGGCCGCAGGGCGTATGCCCGTGTATATAAGGGGACGACCCGCTGGCGGCTTAGGGCAAGAAACAACTCCTCGAGAGCCAGGCATAGCGTATCTCGCTCCCTGGTCATCGAAACCTCAAGCAATACCAAACCCAACTAGACGTAGGCCTTCCTTCACCGCAAGGGGCTGAACTAGTATAAATCTCCCGTGTCCTTTGTCCCAATTAACCCCTTTAAGCTTCCTAGTTGCGATGGCTCCACGACTAAGTCCTTCCAAGAGGACATATGCGGTGACAATTCCACGACAGAAATGATAAATGTTTGGATTTTAAGCATGGCAATCCAAACGTTTTCATGGCAAATTTAGATTGCGCGGCGGCAGCGGGGGCATCTTGCGGTGGGAAGCGCCTCCTCTGTCGTGCTCTGTGTGTCGTCGGGCCACTGACCGACGGCGATGGCGGCGTCTTGCGCCGTTGTTGGCGTACTCCTGGACGTTGGCCTAGCTTCAAGGAAGGCCAAAATGTTCTGGACTTCAGAGCGAGTCAACTGGCGGGAGGAGGCGACTGGCGTTGGTGCAAGGAAGCAGTCGACGGCGGCCATCCATGCCGCTGAGGGGGGCACTGGCACCCGCGCGGGGACAGGTGCTGTCAACGGCACGTCGGAGACATTCGTGTGCACGGGTACCCGCACCGGCGCACACGTCAGGGCACACGCAGGCGCATGCGCTGGCAGGTGCACGGGCACCGGCACAGGCGTGAGCGTCAGTGCACACGCAGGCGCATGCGCTGGCAGGTGCACGGGCGCGTGAAAGTCGGCGGGAACCTTGTGGAACCCCGTGGGATCAAGCTCGGCGACAATGTGCGGCTCCCAGCCCATCAATGCCACGGGGATGGGCGCTGGTGCAGTCGGGGCGACGGTAGCAGGAACGGGAGCGGGGACAGGCGCGGCGTCTTCCCGCAAGGCCAGTTCAAGCTCGTCCCAAAGCGCCTTATGTTCTTGAGATTCCGGCTGGGTGTCTTCCTCAGGAAACTGGAACACTAAGGGCAGACCATCGTGATGCGGCATGGCGTTCGTTTAGGTCAGGCTAGTTGGAGGTAGACCACAGGAGAATCGAAGAGGAAGAGAGAGGATTGTAGCGATACCGGGTAGTGCGTGGTTGATTTTAAACTGCGGCGTCGACGACATTAAAAGTGGGAGCAGTTGGGACGACGGTGGGCGGCGGAGCCTGGTCAAAGGGCTCGCCTCCCGGTGAGCCTGCACAGCGGTCTGCTCGCACACCTCCCTGCCAGCCGGCGTAGCGGTCTGCTCGCACGCCTCCCGTTGACTCACATGCTTGCTCGGACGACACCTGCCGATGAGAAGCGGGGACTCGTGGCGGCACGTAAATGCCCACGGTTTCAATAGTGAAAGCATTCGCCTTAACGTGATAGGTCTTTGTTCCAAAATGCCTTGGCTCTTCATTTGTGCAACTTGTCATAAGCAGCTTATCTCAAATTGAAGAAAAAACTTACGAAGTAATATTTGTGCCATATCACGTGACCATGCTTAGTTTCAAGAATTTATGCTCACTTTTGGATTTTCTGAAATTTAAGATCTAGCATTCGGAACAATATCATAACCTGCATCATGCAATAAATTTTCAAGCCGTACATCTGTCCTGTTGTATTTCTTAAGAAAGGATTTGGTCAAACATTTTTCTTAGTTAGACTTCAGACGAGTTATATATGCAGAGTAAAAGGATAATCCCTCCGTACCAGTGCATTGCCTGATATATTAACTTAAGTACTAGGCACGAACAAACGGGCTCAATTCTGTGCTCATCCTGGTGTAGTAGTAGTACTAGGAAATGCAGTTGACGGGCGACCTTGACGAGCGGCGACCGAGGGAATTGAACCGTGCTCGGCACGGTAGGTAACGTTTTCTAGTTAATAAAAAATCCCTCTGTTGTTCATCGGTAGTCATTATGGACTTGAGACATGAGGGGAATTTCCTAGGGCTGGAATTCTGGCCGCCAGATATTTCGACTTGAAACGCTGAGGCTCGACTGGTTGAGGTTGCCTAATGTGCGTACCATGCACGCCACCGAAGGACACGAGCCCGGTTTATTTAGGATCAACACGAGCCAAGGTCTGGCTGGTACGCCGTTGGGTCCTACCATTCGAGAATACGAAAGGAACCTTTTAAATTGCCGAACGAATCTATGTGTATTACAATACCCGTATTTTCCTTGCAAATACTAATCTCAATGTGGTAATTGATTTATGACGAGTTGTTGAATTAGAGTGAGTTTGTGATATAGTGATCTCAATGTGGATTTCACATTTCATGGTATCCCTAGTAAGTTTTCCAATGCAAATTCAAATATAAAAGATGAACAATATGGAGGTGAGAAAACTTTGTACGTATCAAGCATATGACAGCACACACACACACACACACACGAACACAAGAACAATCCAATAAGTATAGTGCATCTATTTTTCCAAACCATGCATGTATGACATGAATTCAAAAATACTCCTTCTATTCCTAAATATTAGTCTTTTAGAGAGTTCAACAAGTGACTACATACGGAGCAAAATGAGTGAATCTAGACTCTAAAATATGTCTATATACATCCGTATGTGCCAGTCCATTTGAAGCCTCTAAAAAGATTAATATTTAGGAACGAAGGGAGTAAAATGTAAGACATCCATGGTCCTCAGTTCAATATTTAAAATGAACATGAAACTGAAACATGAATATTAAGTCTAGTACTACAGTACATGCAAATGTTGTGTTTAGGCGGAGCTATGATTGTCGGGGGTCAACCCCTCGACCTTAGATAAAATTGTGGAGCTCTGTTTAGGGTTGTTTAGATTATATTTGTCCCCACCCTCCCAACCACCGATTGGTTGTGCACCCCCACCCCTCCTCCCCGGGAGAATATCATGTGCCCCCACACCTTAGATGCTATATGCCGATACGAGTTGCTTGGAGCTTGTAGATCTGAGATATAGCAGCCCACATGATGTGTCTTAATATTTTTGCAGGAAACCTTGATGAGTTTGAGAATTGCACACAATTTGTACAAAAACTAATTAGATGCCCTTTGATCCCATATCCAACGACCTCGAAGTTCATATCACCGTAGCATCTAAGATGAAGGAGGACATCATATTCTCCTGTATGTAATAATATGATGTGCTACCACACCTTAGATGCTTTGGTGATACAAGCTCTTTGGAGGCGTTGGATTTGTGACCCAACACCTCCTCGGTGGTTCGAATGGTTTTTTGCAGAAAAGCCCCAAAAGAGTTCGGCCACTGCTTACAAGCACAAAGACTGCTCAGATGCCATTGGATCTCAGATCAAACGACCTCCAAGCTCGTATCACCATAGCATCCAAGCTGCGATAGCACCTTATGTTTTCTCGCACGGGAGAGTATGAGGTGCTCCCGCACCGTAGATTCTATGGTGATACGAGTTCACTGAGATCTAACGGCCCACAGTAGGAGGTTTGAATGTTTTTGCAATATACAGCTGATAGAGTTTGGGAAATGCGCAGAAAGTACAAGTACTACGCATGTGCCATCTGATCACTGATCATACGACCTAGATGCTCATATCACCGTAGCGGGTAATTAAGCTACGGGGAGCACCTAATATGAGCACCGGGGAGCCGTTGGATCGAAGATGCAGTGGAACACACGAGGCCTGAATGTTTTATTTGCAAAAAAACCTTTGGAGAGTTTGGAAATTGCGCATAATTACAAAGACTACTCCCAAGCCATTGGATCTCACTTCCAACGGTGTAAAAACTCGTATCACCATAGTATCTAAGTTGCGGGGTGGATGTGATATTCTATGCCGCTGTCATTTTTGTTTGTAAACTTGCAAAATACGTGTAACTCGTGTCGTTACTTGTCTAACCGCGCAATGTGTTGTTCAAAAAAACCATCCTACACTGAAATATCGGAACAACACACGGGGGTCCCACTTGTGATTAATCAAATTTGGACCTAAAACTAACAAACCTGAAAGACGAGATTCGAACTGGCAACCTGGACTACAAAGCGTAAGTCAATAGCCTGAAAAAACGAATGGTTGTTGGCTTTGTCCCATAACTTGATTTTATACAGTACTTGCGTTGAGTAGAGTAGAGGGAGTGCCTCGTCAACACATGCATGACCGTTGTCTCACTTACTGGTGGGTCCCAGGTCTGCGATCATAATCTCTATTCTCTCCATCGTCTAACCTTTGCACGGGCACACACGAAGAGCGGCGCTAGCTTGCCGTGGTGTTATTACAACTAAAAAAGCTTGGAAAATAGAAGAATCGCCTAGAACAAGAGACGTTGTGGCTGGTCGAGACGGAGCTAACCACATCTATCCTCCGTGCCATGTTTGCATGATGAACCTGTGTGGCTACTGGGGTGTTTTTGACCGACTGGCTGGGTCCCGAGGTCGAACCATAGGTACTATGTCTGATACAATATATTTTTACACGCACATTTTCCTTCGTGCCGAGACATGGCACACCCTACCGCGTGGTTTCGGGGTCCTCCCGGGTGGTGCATGCATATATTCTTCCTGACGTGGGATGCCCTACTGCGTGTTTTCTGGGTCCTCCTCGGTCGTAGTGTTGAAGCAAGTAAATGAGTCGTCAAATCACGAAAGACCACCTTTCCCGCTGAGTACATCAGTGAAGCACGGTGGCTAGCTAGTTGGGCTAGTTCGACCGATTAGCTAGGCCACCGCCACATTTGTTTTTTCACCCCTTTTTTATCTACTTGCCGGTAGGTAAATTTAAATATCCACCACGGCATTGCTCTGGTGTTTGGGTGCGGCAGGATTTTTAACTTTTTGATTGGCGGGAGCAGGCGCGGCAGGATTTTTAATTTTTTGATTGACGGGAGCAGGCGCGGCAGCAATTAGTCACGATGACTCTGCCTGTAAAAACCCACTGCTCCCTGATGTGAGAAGTCGTCGACTGGTGTTTTACCATGGTGAAAACCAAAAGATTCCCCGCTCCCTCCGCCTTCCCGTAGATTGCATTGCCTTTCAGCCGTTTCGCCCCCATTGCTACCTCTCCCCATTGCTTCTACCTGGTTCCATGGCAGCGCAGCAGATCACGGAGTCTGAGGTGAGGCGCCTGACACAGGAGCTCCATGCAAAGGATGTGGAGCTTAGGGCCAAGGACCTGGAGCTCCGTGAGCTCAAGGAGGAGAGGAGTGCCATGCTCCTCCATTATGTGCGGGAGTTCACAGAGCTTCAAAAGCGGCAGGCGTCCACCACAAAGATGCTCGAGGCGTCGGCGGCGTTACTGCAGAAAGCGGGAGATATGATAGGCCATCAGGGGAGCCGGCTAGAGCGCGAGCGGGCCGATCATGAAGAGGTCCAGGATCGCCTCAGCCACTTGGTGAACCAAGTTTCCATGCACGTGTTATGTCTGCACGATGCCTACTATCGTGCTAGCGCGACGATGCCGGCAGTCGGGCTAAACCCGTTCGACCACCCGGTCGACTTCAACGAGCTGCGGCTTCCTGACCTGGTCTCCTTCTTCACCTATATCTCTGAGGAGCTGAGCCGTCTCCGCGCGATGATGGGGGCTGAGCTGGACAAGGAGGGGTTGCGGGCTGCCGTCGCCGTTGTCGGGCGAATCCTTTTAGGGCTCCGTCACCAGAATCCATTCGTGCCATTGGACGCCGTCTTTGACGAGCTGGCTCCCGTCGACCGGGAGCGGGCTCTGCGGGCGGTTGCACCCTACATCACCAACGTCATGCGCCTCGAGAAGTAGAGGGACTTCGGTGGTGTTTAGGCGCCCTCCGCATGGGCATGTCCATGTCTCAGCGCAACATGACCGTTGGATCAAACTCAGACGGTGCAGATCAGTCACTGTAGCACAAAGCGTGTGGGTGTGTTTGGTTGTATTCTTATCTCAATATAGTTGTTTCCTCTTCGTGTATTTTTTTCAACCTACTAGTGTGGACTCACACACCCTTCATGCACTCTGCCAAACACCCAAAAGTGGGTCGAGAAGGGAACTTTTGCTCCCATCTCGTGCACCCTTCATACACCCTGCCTAACACTATTCGTGCTTCATATGGTTCATTTTTCGTGGAGTACTGTAGCACCGTACTCTTCGTGCGCTATGGACCTAGTTCTGTTAACATTGATCTCATCGTTCATTCTCGACCGGACAGTCGAAAAAGCGGTACTATGTTACATATAGGAGTAGTTGACATGCGCACAACATCATTTGTTATCGTCATATCTTAGTACACTACCAACAAGATTGTGTAGTACTGACGTATGAACCACTGCACATGCCTAGTAGTAGGAGCACTGTGTATGTTCAAGTGGCTGCCGTGTTTCTCACTCCTCCGTCATAAGAGTGGAAAGGCTTGCTGTAATCATTTTTTTTCTTCAGAAAAACAGTGGACACGCTCTAGCGTGCGGATCCTCCTCCAGCCATGCACTAAATTACTCACTTTCGCCGACGTCTGGGATAGCCAGCACCTGGGTCCACCAGCCATGCACTAAATTACTTCGTAGTAGAGTGAAGGTGGACTGCCCCGATCGAACCGCCGCAGTAATGCCCAATGAGCCGTCAAATCACAAAACCCCCTCCTTTCCAGCAGTAAGTTGGACGGACGAAGCAACCATCATTTCACTCTTCTCTCTCAGCTTCCTCTCTTGAAGAAAACACCCCACTCGCTTCGCTTCTCCCTCATCTCGTTCCTCCTTTCACTCTTCTCTCTCAGTTTCCTCTCTTGGATGGACGCCTGTAACGCCCCAAGACCGACACTCCAGTTGCCTTCCTTGTTTTGCGAGTCAGCTGTGTTATTTATTTATTTGTTTGTTGCATTTATCATCGCATCATTCGCATTGCATCGGCACTCCGTTGCTGTCATGTTTTAAAACTTGCATCTGCTCGTAGTTGCCGCTTCTTCCTTTGTGTCTGTTGACCTGTCATATCAACCGGACCGCTCTCTTCTTTCTCTACTCTGGCCTTCCGTCAAACTCCTCGCGCGCGTCCGAAACGTGCCCCCAAACCCGACCCGCTCAGTCGTCACCGTTGCGTTCAGATCATCCCCAAACATCTATAAAACATCTCCGTTTTCTTATTCGGGCTGCCTAACCTATTTATTTCCGACCGCCCGATTGCGATCGGACGGACCGGATTATCCCCTAACCTAAATTCATCTGATATAAATATCAGGGCAACCCTAGACCTTAGCCGTCCCATCCACCCATTCCCATCCGCACCGCCACTCCTCTTCCTCGGGATCCATCCCGAGCCAACCACCTCTCCACCTCCCCGATCCATCCACCAACCGCAGCCTCCGACCAGATCCCTGGGTTTCCGCGCAGCCGCCCGGGCATCTCGATGGATCGAGCTCTTCGCCTCCAAGCACAGCCTCCCCTACTCATGCCCCGAGCCTCCCGTCGTCCAGGAGCACTAGCTCCATCGCCTCGATGCCGCCAAGCAACCCGTCATCCCCGTCGTTGCCGAACCTCACCGCTTCGCCGGATCCCGCCGTCTCGGCCCCGTCTCCGTCGTCCGTACGCGCCTCAAGCCGCGGTCGCCTTCGTCCCTGCAACCCTCGAGCTTATCGCGAGGGAATCGTTCGAGCTCCTCCCGTGGCCCCGTGTCCCTTTATCTCCGCCTCCTTCCGGCCAGCCGTCGCCGGCCAAACCGAGCAGATGAGTCGCCTTGCCCGCATGCCCACCGTCTCTCTCTGCTTTCCTCCCCGTGTTTTCCTCTCTGAATCCTCTTCTACATTTTTTCTTTCTTCAGGCAACAGCATCGGTCACTGCCCTCCATGGAGCCCAAGTCGCGCCGCTGGAGCTCCATCCTCGCGCCCGATCTGCTCCAAGTCCCTCGACCCACCGACCGGAGCCACCTCCTTGCTGTCCCCGGCGCCGTCACGCACCTGCTTCCTCTGCTTCGAGGACAAGGCCAGCGCCAAGTCCTCCTCGAGTCCCCTGCCTCGGATCCATGCTCGCCGCACCAAGTTCTGCAGCTGTACAACGCCATCAGGGAGTCGTCGCCCCGCCAAGTCCCTAGCCTCGCCGCCCCTTCGCCTCGCTCGCCGGAGCTCTGCTCCAGGCGCCGCCCGCAGCTCTGCATCAAGCAGAGCACGAGCGCCTCGACCCCGCTCGACCTGTTGACCGCGCCCACAGCGCGTTGCTTCCGCGTGGCCTCGGGAGCGCCAAGTCCCGCAGCAACCCGCAAGGCCCAGCCGGCCTGCCCCAGCGCCCTCTCCACGGTTCTGGGCTTGGCCCATGGTGAGAAACCCCCAAGCCGCACCCAGTGCTCCTGTCGGGCCAGCCAGATTCGGCCCATATCATGCTTTTTTTCCAGCGTCTGCGAATTTATCTTTTATCTAGTGAATTACAGAATTGCAGAAAACCCCCCAAGCAACATGCATATAATATCTCACAAACGGTGCATCACATGTAAAAACTTAATATATGAAAGTTGCTTAGAATTTTGTGTAGTTTCATAATATGCAACTTTCATCCATGTTTGAAATGTTTAAAATGCTGTTTGATTAAATTTGCTCATATGCCATGCTAAAATGATTTAATTCATAACTAAATAACCGTAGCTCCATTTTAAATAAACTATATATGTAAATGGGGTAGAAAAATGCATAGTTTAACATGATGCACTTTATTTCCCTGTTTTACAACATTAAAATATGCTTTAGGACAGATCAGTACCAAATCTAAAATATGCACATGAGGATTTTCCGGAAATATTGTTTGTTGTTCCGGCCTCATTTAAACTTGCCTAAATAGTTAGTGTTCATATGCTTCACCCCTTGCCATGTTTAACAACATTTAATATTGTTGAGTACATAAACGGGAGAGAACTAAACAATTGTTGTGGTGTTTTGTCAATATGCAACTCGTTGCATATTGAGCTCCACTTAATTTGTAGCGTTGTTTGTTGCACTTTGCCATGCCATGCTCATTGAACCGGACATGCATCATACTTGGTTGTGCATCATGCCATGTGTATGTGGTGGTTGTTTACTATGTTGTTTGTTTGTTTCCGGGTTGCTTCTCTCGTTAGCTTCGGTTTCATTTCGGAGTTGTGAGGATTTGTTCGACTTCTTCCGGTTGTCTCCTTCATGGACTCGTTCTTCTTCCTTGCGGGATCTCAGGCAAGATGACCATACCCTCGAAATCACTTCTATCTTTGCTTGCTAGATGCTCGCTCTTTTGCTATGCCTATGCTACGATGCCTACCACTTGCTTATCATGCCTCCCAAATTGCCATGAACCTCTGACCTTCTCACCCTTCCTAGCAAACCGTTGTTTGGATATGTTACCGCTTTGCTCAGCCCCTCTTATAGCATTGTTAGTTGTAGGTGAAGATGAAGTTTGTTCCTTGTTGGAACATGGAGATGTTGTTCCTTGTTGGAACATGTTTACTTGTTGGAATATCACAATATATCTTATTTAATTAATGCATCTATATACTTGGTAAAGGGTGGAAGGCTCGGCCTTATGCCTGGTGTTTTGTTCCACTCTTGCCGCCCTAGTTTCCGTCATATCGGTATTATGTTCCCGGATTTTGCGTCCCTAACGTGGTTGGGTGATTTATGGGACCCCCTTGACAGTTCGCTTTGAATAACACTCCTCCAGCAAGGCCCAACCTTGGTTTTACCATTTGCCTCACCACCACCTACTTTTCCCTTGGGAGTCGCTCTCTCGAGGGTCATCCTTATTTAGCCCCCCGGGCCAATGCTTGTCTAAGTGTTGGTCCAAACTAGAGCCACTTGCGGTGCCACCCCTAGGCAACTTGGGGTATCTTCGGTTGCCGTACGTAGTGTTCATCCGGCGTTGCCCTGAGAACAAGATATGTGTAGCTCCTATCGGGATTGTCGGCGCATCGGGCGGTCTTGCTGGTCTTGTTTTATTATTGTCGAAATGTCTTGTAGCCGGGATTCCGAGACTGATCCGGTCGTCCCGGGGAGAAGGAATATCCTTCGTTGATCGCGAGAGCTTATAATGGGCTAAGTTGGGACACCCCTGCAGGGTTTGAACTTTCGAAAGCCGTGCCCGTGGTTATGTAGCAGATGGGAATTTGTTAATGTCCGGTTGTAGAAAACTCGAAGTTGATCTTAATTAAAATACATCAACCGCGTGTGTAACCGTGATGGTCTCTTCTCGGCGGAGTCCGGGAAGTGAACACGGTGTTGGAGTTATGTTTGACGTAGGTTGTTCTAGGATCACTTATTGATCATAGTTGTTCGACCGTGCTTTTGCCTCCTCTTCTCGCTCTCTTTTGCGTATGGTAGCCACTAGATATGCTAGTCGCTTGCTGCAGCTCCACCTCACTACCCTGTCCTACCTTTAAGCTTAAATAGACTTGATCTCGCGGGTGTGAGATTGCTGAGTCCCCGTGACTCACAGATACTTCCAAAACCAGTTTGCAGGCGCCGATGAAACCGTGCAGGTGACGCACCCGAGCTCAAGGAGGAGCTCGACGAAGATCTTGCTCATTGTGTTGTTTCGTTTCAGTTGATCAGTAGTGGAGCCCAGTCGGGACGATCGGGAATCTGTGTAGCATTTGGGGTAGTCTTCTTTTATTTTGGTTCCGTAGTCGGACTCTGATTGTATCTGTTTGATGTAATGCTTTATTCATGTTTTTGTGTGAAGTGGTGATTGTAAGCCAACTATGTATCTCTTTCCCTTATGTATTACATGGGTTGTGTGAAGATTACCTCACTTGCGACATTGCTTTCAATGCGGTTATGCCTCTAAGTCGTGCTTCGACACGTGGGAGATATAACTACATCAAGGGTGTTACAAGTGGGTAATCAGAGCCATCCCCGACTTAGGAGCCCCCTGCTTGATTGAATCGCTGCCTTTGTTGAGTCTAGAACAAAATGTTTTGAGTCTTAGGATTATATATATCGGAGAGTAGGATTCTTTTTACTCCTCAGCCCCTTCGTCGCTCTGGTGAGGTCTCCTGACGTAGAAGTTTTGTCTCTCCTCTCCTCAAATTTCACTAAATTTTTTTTAGGATCACGCGGGTATCTTGGAATCGTTCCGATGGTTTTGTGACGAGAACATTGTTCTTGGTGCCTCCTGTCATTTAGGGGTTGTGGTAGTGTCCCGGGGAGTTGAGCTCCGAGGTGTTGTCGTCACAATTTTATTGTTGCAGTTCTGGAATACCTGAGTTTTGCCGACATCGAAAATCTCTTTTATGCAGTTGTTGGTGAGATAACCTCGATAACCCAGTACTGGGGCGAGTTCGGGAGTATTGCCATAACTTGTATAACGGATGCTTTTCGAAGGTTGAGGTAAACGATTTCCGAAGGTTTCTTGGTTATGTGTCTAAAGATGGATACAGCTGGATCTAGGTATTGTTAGTTTGCATGATATATTTTGTGTCCCCTGTATCCCCAACACCTGATTGCATAACCGGAAATTTTCGGGAGTTTATAGGTGGGAATTCAAGTAGCTCCTAGAATATCTTTTCGACGGATGCATGATATGGGATTGGGTAAATCTCTATCATATGTATTTGTTCCGGCTTATTCTGCAAGTCAAATCCTTTGTTTTGTTTTATTTGTGGTATTCGAGTTGCTTCGAAGTCAAATGTTGAATCCATACCTTTCCTAAGCGGTGCTCTCATACTTCTATGTGAATACCAAATCCTTCTTGATCATTGAGATTGTCATGTTAATTCTTTTCCAACCGACGTGCTTCTCTTCAAGTGGATACGATCATTTCAACATCCCCAAGTTCAATTCTAAGTTCTCCCAATGGTGTTCGTTTCATCCGCCCTCAAGTTGCCTTTGTTTTCCCGCCCTCCCACTCTTTTTCTTCAAGGACTCAGATTTGTCAATCAAGTATCCTTTTTATTGATGGAAGTTTCTTCATTCTTTCCTTGAATGTTCTTATCCGGTGATTATCATGAAGATGGTCAGGAGTTTCAAGTTCATCATTCGTCATTCTTTTCTTCTCCGGTGGTTCCAATTCAAGCTTTATCGATCATATCTTTTCCTCGTTTCTAATGCGTTCTCATGCCGGTGTACCTCTTAATCATCCATTTCTCGCCATTCATTTGTTCTGGAGTGCCGAAGTTATCTCAGAAGATTTGTGTCTCCATTATCAATCCGTTCAAGCTATTTCGAGGTTGTTATCACATTCAAGCCATTTAGTTCAACCGGTGCAATCTCTCTTCCAAGCGACCTTTTTAACGGTGTATCTTTTGAGTGGGCCCTAACCCACAGGTCTTTTCCCAGGATCTTACCTGAATCTTCTATTTTCCCGGAGCTATTCTCAAATCTTCTAAAGTTTAACGTAAGAATGAATTATCATCAGTCATATGTCTTTCTCCAAGATCTTTCAAATTCTTTTCATTGTTGGTTCAACCTTTCTAATTTTCATCCCGGAGTATCTTAACAATTCATGGTGGTGTTTCTCGTCGTCATTCTCGGATTTTGAAGACCGAAGAAGAGTTTCTTTTAAATCTTGCTCCATTCTCTTCAAGATTCATGGTTCTAGCTTCATGCCATCCTCATAATTGTTTTCGATTGTGAGAATTCTTTTCACCCATTCGAAGCAATTCAAGTGTCTTTTCAGTTTGATTCTCTGAAGGCAATCATTTTGGGTTTATTCATCCTCAGCTTTCAGCTATTGTTCTCCAAATCTTACCGGTGCATCATTCAAATACCCTCTATTCAGTTCATGATCTCTTCGTTCTCATGTATCTAAATTCTCTCATGTATCTTCGTTCATTTTCTAATTCTTCCCGGTGTTTCTTTATCTTTCCTTTGTTCATTTTCAATTCTTATGGTGGTTCGTTCAAGAGTTCTTTTTTCTTGGTTATCATATCAATTCATTCGTTCTTTCCAAATCCTACCGACGGATCGTTGAAGACTTTTTTTCAAGTTTGAGCAATATCTCTCTTCAATCCTTTTTCAACGAGAATAAGTAGTATGCCAAATCCATTGCTTGTCATCAATTTAATTGATGAGGGATAACCATAATGTAATTCTTATTCTTGTTTCATCGAGTAAATTCTATCCCTTATTCCGGAGGTTCATCAAAAAATTCTTGGTTTCAATTATTCATCATTCTTTTTCGGAGTTCCAAGTTTTCTCGGTTACATCATCATGAAGCTCCATCTAAATCATTTCAAGGTTCCACCTTGTGTTTTTTTCAACTTCTCGTGTCTTTCTATCATCCTTTTATTACCGGAGTTCTTCATGGAGGCTATACATAGTGGTTCATCAAGGATTCTTTTCATTCTTCAATTGTTTTTCAAGTTTTCTCTTGAGGTTAAGATCAGCCAAGCGTTACTCTAAAAATAAACATGGTGCTCAATACATGTTTTGTTTTGTGGAGTCCAAGCATTCTTCATCTTGCATTCTTAAATGCATTCTTTCTACCTTATCTTTGATATGGCGTTATATCACTCTTGAAAATTTTCATTCATGTTTCGTGATTCATATGTTGTCAAGAATGAGGTATTTTAAATCCATCAAACTCTTTGTTGGGGTTATCTTGGGATATATTTCACCTAAATCCTTCCATTGGGAATGTTGCTATTTGTGGTGCTTATCAATGTTCCAAGTTATCTCTCTATCATCTCGGTGAAGAAGTTTTTCATCTCTTTGGTGCTCTCAATCAAATCAATGGTTTCCATTAGTGGCCGGTTGTCACCTCATCATTTTGAGATGTTTTCCATAAGCCCACTACAAGCTTATTCGTTTTGTTGTTGGTTTTCCAACAACTCCGTCCTAACCTTCTTGGAAGGGTACTTTCCAAGCTCACTTGTGGCAAAAGTTGTCGTTTTCTTCTCTGTCCCTTTATCCCAACAATCTAACTTCTATTCTTTCGTTACGGAGGCATTGTGATGTTGTGCTCTTCACCCATCACCTTGTTTTGTGAGGATCGTGTTCTTTTCTTGCTTATCCATTTAACCTTAGTGTTGTATCATCTCTTCAATATCTTTTCATCTCATCAAGTTTTCTTCTCTTTTCTACCGGAGTGTTGTCCAAATTCTGTCATTCTTGTTCCTTGACTATCTCATTTTACCGAGGTGGTCATATTCTTTTCGTTCGTGAAGCTCTTATTTCCATGTCTTTCAACCTATAAGGTTATCATAATGTTCCTTGTTCCTCTTTGCTAACAGAGTGTTTGCAATCTCGTTCATCTCCATTGTATTCTTCTTTCAATTTGTCCAACCTCTCAAGGTTCGTGGTATCACTCGTTTGTCGAAGAAGCAACTTTGTTTTACCTCTTCCTCTTCCGTTTCTCTTCGGTGCCATCCTAGATCTCGGGACGAGATCCTCTCGTAGTGGTGGAGTGTTGTAACGCCCCAAGACCGACACTCTAATTGCCTTCCTTGTTTTGCGAGTCAGCTGTGTTATTTATTTATTTGTTTGTTGCATTCATCATCGCATCATTCGCATTGCATCGGCACTCCGTTGTTGTCATGTTTTAAAACTTGCATCTGCTCGTAGTTGCCGCTTCTTCCTTTGTGTCTGTTAACCTGTCATATCAACCGGACCGCTCTCTTCTTTCTCTACTCTGGCCTTCCATCAAACCCCTCGCGCGCGTCCGAAACGTGCCCCCAAACCCGACCCGCTCAGTCATCACCGTTGCGTTCAGATCATCCCCAAACATCTATAAAACATCTATATTTTCTTATTCGGGCTGCCTAACCTATTTATTTCCGACCGCCCGATTGCGATCGGACGGATCGGATTATCCCCTAACCTAAATTCATCTGATATAAATATCGGGGCAACCCTAGACCTTAGCCGTCCCATCCACCCATTCCCATCCGCGCCTCCACTCCTCTTCCTCGGGATCCATCCCGAGCCAACCACCTCTCCACCTCCCCGATCCATCCACCAACCGCAGCCTCCGACCAGATCCCTGGGTTTCCGCGCAGCCACCCGGGCATCTCGATGGATCGAGCTATTCGTCTCCAAGCACAGCCTCCCCTGCTCATGCCCCGAGCCTCCCGTCGTCCAGGAGCACTAGCTCCATCGCCTTGCTGCCGCCAAGCAACCCGTCATCCCCGTCGTTGCCGAACCTCGCCGCTTCGCCGGATCCCGCCGTCTCGGCCCCGTCCCCGCCGTCCGTACGCGCCTCAAGCCGCGGTCGCCTTCGTCCCCGCAACCCTCGAGCTTCTCGCGAGGGAATCGTTCGAGCTCCTCCCGTGGCCCCGTGTCCCTTTATCTCCGCCTCCTTCCGGCCAGCCGTCGCCGGCCAAACCGAGCAGATGAGTCGCCTTGCCTGCATGCCCGCCATCTCTCTCTGCTTTCCTCCCCGTGTTTTCCTCTCTGAATCCTCTTCTACATTTTGTCTTTCTTCAGGCAACAGCATCGGTCACTGCCCTCCATGGATCCCAAGTCGCGCTGCTGGAGCTCCATCCCCGCGCCCGATCTGCTCCAAGTCCCTCGACCCACCGACCGGAGCCACCTCCTTGCTGTCCCCGGCGCCGTTGCGCACCTGCTTCCTCTGCTTCGAGGACGAGGCCAGCGCCAAGTCCTCCTCGAGTCCCCTGCCTCGGATCCATGCTCGCCGCGCCAAGTTCTGCAGCTGTACAACGCCATCAGGGAGTCGTCGCCCCGCCAAGTCCCTAGCCTCGCCGCCCCTTCGCCTCGCTCGCCGGAGCTCTGCTCCAGGCGCCGCCCGCAGCTCTGCATCAAGCAGAGCACGAGCGCCTCGACCCCGCTCGACCTGTTGACCGCGCCCACAGCGCGTTGCTTCCGCGTGGCCTCGGGAGCGCCAAGTCCCGCAGCAACCCGCAAGGCCCAGCCGGCCTGCCCCAGCGCCCTCTCCACGGTTCTGGGCTTGGCCCATGGTGAGAAACCCCCAAGCCCCACCTAGTGCTCCTGTCGGGCCAGCCAGATTCGGCCCATATCATGTTTTTTTCCAGCGTCTGTGAATTTATCTTTTATCCAGTGAATTACAGAATTGCAGAAAACCCCCAAGCAACATGCATATAATATCTCACAAATGGTGCATCACATGTAAAAACTTAATATATGAAAGTTGCTTAGAATTTTGTGTAGTTTCATAATATGCAACTTTCATCCATGTTTGAAATGTTTAAAATGTTGTTTGATTAAATTTGCTCATATGCCATGCTAAAATGATTTATTTCATAACTAAATAACCGTAGCTCCATTTTAAATAAACTATATATGTAAATGGGGTAGAAAAATGCATAGTTTAACATGATGCACTTTATTTCCCTGTTTTACAACATTAAAATATGCTTTAGGACAGATCTGTACCAAATCTAAAATATGCACATGAGGATTTTCCGGAAATATTGTTTGTTGTTCCGGCCTCATTTAAACTTGCCTAAATAGTTAGTGTTCATATGCTTCACCCCTTGCCATGTTTAACAACATTTAATATCGTTGAGTACATAAACGGGAGAGAACTAAACAATTGTTGTGGTCTTTTGTCAATATGCAACTCGTTGCATATTGAGCTCCACTTAATTTGTAGCGTTGTTTGTTGCACTTTGCCATGCCATGCTCATTGAACCAGACATGCATCATACTTGGTTGTGCATCATGCCATGTGTATGTGGTGGTTGTTTACTATGTTGTTTGTTTGTTTCCGGGTTGCTTCTCTCGTTAGCTTCGGTTTCGTTTCGAAGTTGTGAGGATTCGTTCGACTTCTTCCGGTTGTCTCCTTCATGGACTCGTTCTTCTTTCTTGCGGGATCTCAGGCAAGATGACAATACCCTCGAAATCACTTCTATCTTTGCTTGCTAGATGCTCGCTCTTTTGCTATGCCTATGCTACGATGCCTACCACTTGCTTATCATGCCTCCCAAATTGCCATGAACCTCTGACCTTGTCACCCTTCCTAGCAAACCGTTGTTTGGATATGTTACCGCTTTGCTCAGCCCCTCTTATAGCGTTGTTAGTTGCAGGTGAAGATGAAGTTTGTTCCTTGTTGGAACATGGAGATGTTGTTCCTTGTTGGAACATGTTTACTTGTTGGGATATCACAATATATCTTATTTTATTAATGCATCTATATACTTGGTAAAGGGTGGAAGGCTCGGCCTTATGCCTGGTGTTTTGTTCCACTCTTGCCGCCCTAGTTTCCGTCATATCGGTATTATGTTCCCGGATTTTGCGTCCTGAACGCGGTTGGGTGATTTATGGGACCCCCTTGACAGTTCGCTTTGAATAAGACTCCTCCAGCAAGGCCCAACCTTGGTTTTACCATTTGCCTCACCACCACCTACTTTTCCCTTGGGAGTCGCTCTCTCGAGGGTCATCTTTATTTAGCCCCCCGGGCCAATGCTTGTCTAAGTGTTGGTCCAAACTAGAGCCACTTGCGGTGCCACCCCTAGGCAACTTGGGGTATCTTCGGTTGCCGTACGTAGTGTTCATCCGGTGTTGCCCTGAGAACGAGATATGTGCAGCTCCTATCAGGATTGTCGGCGCATCGGGCGGTCTTGCTGGTCTTGTTTTATTATTGCCGAAATGTCTTGTAGCCAGGATTCCAAGACTGATCGGGTCTTCCCGGGGAGAAGGAATATCCTTCGTTGATCGCGAGAGCTTATAATGGGCTAAGTGGGACACCTCTGCAGGGTTTGAACTTTCGAAAGCCGTGCCCGCGGTTATGTGGCAGATGGGAATTTGTTAATGTCCGGTTGTAGAAAACCCGAATTTGATCTTAATTAAAATACATCAACCGCGTGTGTAACCGTGATGGTCTCTTCTCGGCGGAGTCCGGGAAGTGAACACGGTGTTGGAGTTATGTTTGACGTAGGTTGTTCTAGGATCACTTATTGATCATAGTTGTTCGACCGTGCTTTTGCCTCCTCTTCTCGCTCTCTTTTGCGTATGGTAGCCACTAGATATGCTAGTCGCTTGCTGCAGCTCCACCTCACTACCCTGTCCTACCTTTAAGCTTAAATAGACTTGATCTCGCGGGTGTGAGATTGTTGTATTCATGTTTGATGTAATGCTTTATTCATGTTTTTGTGTGAAGTGGCGATTGTAAGCCAACTATGTATCTCTTTCCCTTATGTATTACATGGGTTGTGTGAAGATTACCTCACTTGCGACATTGCTTTCAATGCGGTTATGCCTCTAAGTCGTGCTTCGACACGTGGGAGATATAGCTGCATCGAGGGCGTTACAACGCCGGAGCACCGGCCGACGTGATGTCTATGGCTCTATCCAAAACCGTCAAGGCTTATGGTACGAAGAAGTGCAAGCACCCCGCCGAGACTACCGCAGACAAGCTCAAAGCCGTCGCCATGTCCAAGCCCCCCTCTCCGAGATCCCTCATTAAGCAAGTCCAGGTAATGTCTCTTGTTGACGATCTTTTTCTCGATCTTGATCGTGTTTTTTCATCTAACACACAGTACTAGTACTGGTAGTACAACTTTCTGGGTGATCTTGCATGTGATTTTAGAGTGCCAAATGACGGTTCTAAATTCCTCTTTTGACCAAAACATGCGAGAGGTTGACACTGATTTCTTATAGATTACTTTCAAATACTCCCTCTGTCCCAAATTTCTTGTCTTAGATTTGTCTAGATACAGATGTATCTAATACTAAAATGTGACTTGATACATCCGTATCTAGACAAATCTAAGACAAGAATTTTGGGAAGGAAGGAGTACTTTATGAACATCAATGCTACCTTTTAAGAGGGTATATTTGCCTCGGTAACTTGTGTTATGGATATTGCATGTAATCCCTCTGCTCTCATGCCTTTGAAGACATGTTCTAGTGTCTTTGTTCACTCATTTCTGTGTGTATATGTAGCCATATATGGAGTATAGTATCGAAAATCATCTTATATTTCTGATCGGAGGTAGTAATAAAATATGGTTTATGTTTGAATTAGAACCAGGTCCGCGGTGGAGATGAAGTTCTCAAAGTCATGCCGTGTGAACTGGAAGACCTGATGATGAGTTCTACTGCTGAACTATCCAGCTGTTGTGTCCTTGTCGCCACGTGTCCTGAACTAGTGTTTTCCTGTAGCATTGTTGTTAGGCGTGTTCTCGAGGCTGTTCTTGACCACAACAATTTCCTGGATGTGCCTTCGATTACAAAGGGTGTGGTTCTTGTAAAGCTTCCCAACAAATCTGATGCGGCCTGTATTCATCATCATGTTTATGAGTGGAAAGACCACTCTGTTAGGTTCTCCAAGGTTGACAAGATGGTGATCGTGCATGTAGACATCTCACACGAAGTCCATGGCCTAGTCAGTTATGCGGGGTTCATCCCGTAGGTCGGTGGCAAGAAATAGTCTGCAGAGTTTAGTTAGTGCAACTTTGCTTGTCTGTAGTAAGTACTATTGTTCAGTACTTGATTTGTGTTTGTGAACCCTTTATTGTTTATTAGTACTACCGCTTTTGGTGTGTGGTCAGTCTTGAGAACGGTCTATGTTAATGTCTGTCCACTCAATGCAGTTTGTATATTTTGAAGTATCCAGATCATATTTTTTGTGAGGACGGTTTATCAATTATGGTTACACTCCAATATCTCTATGCATTGCAGGGTTTATCGCACCCACCAGGATTTCCAGTCCCATGGATGTTCGGTCCATACGATTTGTCACGACCTTTGGACTGTCCTACTTGTGGGAGTAGGCGAGCCCCCTGCATGCCACGAGTAGTTGGACGATCAATTTTCTTATGTCGTGTCAGTAACGAAGGCACCGTCCATCACTTATATTACTGGAAAAAAATGGATCAGTCTGTTGTCTGAGTACAAGCTGAATCCCTATGATGAACTGCAGTTTGGTTTAACAAAAACGCCACAATTAGTCCTTCTCGCGTTTAGCGGACCAGTCTGATCTACCGGAGGATCGGGCATCGACACCGGCACCTGCTCCGACACCGGCACCAGCTCTACAAGGAGCACCATCTCCGGCAGCAGCAGTGGCTTCGGCACCTGCACCTACACTTGCACTTGCATCTGCTCCGGCCCGTGCAGTTGCACCGGCAACAGACTAGGCTGCAGTTCGCACTTCATATACCAAAGTCCTTACAAAAACCGACATGTCCACCTTCTTGGTAAGCATTGGCTGCCCAAGTGCTTCGTTCTTTTTTCTTTCCATGTTGTTTCACATGATTCACTGTGTTGATCTAACTGTTTGGGTATGTCTTCTTGTTTGCAAACAGAGAATTCCTAGAGCAACGAGGGAGTCGTTCAACAACCTGGGCGACCGCGGCCAAGTTTCTCTTACCATGCGCAGCCTTGGTGTGAATGAACCTGCTCAATATACCGTAAGTACAAAGGATGGTCGCATGATGATTGATGCTAAAGGATGGTCAAGGTTCAAATCTAAATCATATCATGCAGTAGGGGATGATGTCAAAATCAAACTTTCTCGGCAAGGAGAGCTGGTCCAAATCAACTTTGAAATTCTTCTATAGCAGCACGCAACTGCTGAACTGATCTATCCTCCGAGAGATTTTGATGTAATAATCTGGCATGGTGAAACAAGTGTCATGTGTGTATAAGTAGTACGACAGTATTATTTATCACATGGTATATCGCTGACAGAATTGCAACTCCAATTGCTGGTTAGGAACTGTCGTTCGATTTCATTCCAACAGCTGACGTGCTTTATTCAATTTTGTGTATTCGCCTTGCGACAGCATATAAAACCAGCGCCGTACCGATCGCTTGCAATATGAAAAGCGCTAAGGTAGAACAAATGGGCCCCCAAACATGCAGGGTCGACCTGCGGCCCAAAGTCCAGAACCGTGAGCCTATCTGAGTATTATATTCTCAGCTGAACCCCCATAAAAAAAGCTGAACCCCCATAATGCCCGTGCGTTGCAGAGGGAGTATATTTCTCGGCAAGGTGAGCCTGTGATATAAAAGATTTGTATATTTCTTTACAGAGGGAGTATCTCTCTGTCAAAAAATATATTTATGTGTAACTAGTTACTCCTGTCTTTCTACTTCCTTTCACTGATATGTGGGGCAACCGGCAATGGGGTCCACATGCCATATGCACAAATTAGAGTGCACAACTTCACGGTAGACACACCCCGGTCGTTGCGCCGTAGTAATGCCCAATGAGCCATCAAATCACAACCCCCCTTTCCAACTTTAGCAGTAAGCTGGACGGACGAAGAGGCAATATTTCACTAGGCCTAAATCCCCTTCTCCCTCATCTGCTTGTTCAGAGAAAACCCCCTCTCAGCAATTGCATAGGGTTTTCTCATGGAGAACCAGGTATGAATTCTTCATCCATCCACGATAAATCCAAGTCCCTTGGTCGCAGGTAATCCTAGGATGGCAGCCGCCGCCGTTGATGCATTTTTCTTCCTACTGAATCTAGTGTGTTTCACTTGCAGTGCCCAAAGTGCGAGTAACCTATAGGTTTCTGCGCCCTCGGTGAGATGCCACACTTGTTCCTTCTCATCCTAACACAACATTTTAAAAACCGCACAGTATGTTCCTAGAATCCTCTTTTCTATCCGGGAGGGTGCGTTTTTTTAACATGCTGTGTTCTCATATTATTTTTTCTGCAGTGTATTATTTGCTCTGGCAGAGCACATGTACTCAAGATGCTCGGCCTTGCCATAATTGAATACACTAGTTTAATGGTCATAGTGAAGACAATCCATGTATACAAGTTCCGAGTTGGGTTCATGAACCAAGAAGATCGCTGCTTTTTTATGGACGAACTTGGATAAACTTTCTCAAGTGTTACGGACTGAAAGTTGGCGCACAAATGTTGATGGAAATAGCAGAACCTGGTCTCATCTTCACTGCGATCTTCCACCCCGACGTCGTTCCAATTGTTCATCCATGTTAGTTTTGTATCTTGTTCTTGCTTGTTGCCTTGATTACTTCTTAATCCACCTATTCTGTCTAACTAATCACAATTTAACTTTAGAAGTAGCAATGAATCTCTCACGAAGATGCTACTTCTAACTAATATTTTCTTATAATTGGTGGCACGTGTAGGTTTTTTCAGAGTTAAGCAGTCTGCTCGTTTGTTACTCTATAATAACTCGGCTATTACTAATGGCACTGAAGTTGACTGGATCGACATCCACAAGTTCCTACACTTTATTGATCGTCTTGAGGTCCTTGTGGGGCATTTCAATGGTTGAACGCCATGTGGGATATGTGTGCCACTGCTGCACTCGTTGAACAGGTCCAATTGTCTCGAGAAACTTATGGTACGAGCTGTTTTCTGTTATATATGTTGTTCATAAACTATTGCTTATACACAATTTTACAGTTGTGATCTTCTTGAAACAGGAACTGCCGAGTTCTATTGTTCCTATACAGATGCCTCACCATGGTCGGGTCAGACTTGCGCTTGGTCACAACATGATGTTTATGTCGACCTACTCAATTCCCCTTGGAGGTGAAAAGATACTTATTTATGGGTGGTCTCAAATAATGAAGGCCCGTCCATCTTGGAGAATAGGACAAAAGATTATGTTCATGCTTTCCCATGGCTCTAAAGCAAATATCTTGTTTATTAACCACGTTGCGAGATGAAGCCGCTTTCAGAAGGTTGTGGATGCGCGGGGTGGCGCCAGGGCCTTGTCCTAGGGCTTGGCGGCCTCACCCTTGGTTAACTGTAGGCAAAGTAGCACTGTCCGAGGCATGCTTTCTACGGTTGAACCTGTATAAGTACTCATACTGCTTTCACCTTTGGTTGTTAAGTGCCCCTGCTGGTTTCAGTTCAGGTTGTTAAGTACTCCTGCTGCTTTTACAATCTGTCGTGTTTCTTCAGTCCTGTCTTCTTCCAGCCGCCAAAACCAAACCAGCGCCGGCGGAGCCGCCTGCTTCCGCCTCCCATGGCTGGCTGCGCCTCAGTGCACGCATCGCCGCCCCACCGTCTCCTAAATCGTTAACGCCGATGTCCTTCGCGCGCTTTGGTGCGCTCGCCGCGGCGCCGCCCTCTCGCGTTGTCAACATGGTCAACAAACAATAGGAATCAGCAGAAGTACGTGGAGAGGATGACAGTAGGGGCCCACAACGTCAGCGTATGGAAAAATAAAATGCTTCCTCCTAGTGTTTTCCTGACATCTGGGACCCACGACATTGTGAGCGTATATAGTCAATAGACAAGAGAACAGCGCAAGATCGGCTGACACCTGGGATGTAGCCACTCGAGCAGGTTTTTTTTGTTTGGTATTGTTGAGACGGAGCAGGGTTTGAACGGGGCTGTGGCCCGTCTAGCCCAGGCTTATATTTTATGTTCACCATGTGACCAGCGCAGCTATTTCTTGTTTGTGAAAATGAGCCCAGTTTATTTTTTTCTGAAGAATACCCAATCCGGGCCTACTTATTTTTCTATGCCCTGATGGGCTGCAACTCTTTCAAGACACCAGCAAATCTTGAAAATAATATTAAATTGGTTGTAAATATAAAAACAGATGACAAATTGGCAATTACTTTATAATTTCTGAATTTTTTCACATTTTCAGATTCCTATTTCACTGGGCATTAACCTAATTTAAATATATCTTCAAAGTACTTTAAATCTGGCTCGACATTTCGGTATTAAAAATAGCTTGGAACCCACAGAAATATGCAAAATTGGCCCTGGCCAACCAAAAAAAATGACTGCAATAAATTGCATAAGAAGTTGCCATGAGCTATATATAAATTATTAAAAAAGAGAGGGAGTGGTCTGACTTGTGGGCCTGTTTAGTTAACGCGTATGCAAGATTTTTTTAGTTATTATATAAGTCAACAAATGATTCTAGCAGACGTAACCGTTGGATGTCAATCCAACGGCCATCGTGTTTCTTCAATCTCTGGTCTTCTTGCTCCAGCCGCCAAAGCAGCGCCGGCGGGACCGCCTACTCCCACCTCCCGTGGCCGGCTGTGCTGCCGCGCAGGCCTCAGCGCCCCTTCTAGTCCCACCGCTGGCCAGGGCATCCCTCTACTCACCCACGCACCCTGTTATTTTGCGGCGACGGCAGCAAAACACCGCAGCCGAACCGGTGAACCCTCGTACTCCTCTCCGTGCGGGCTTCCACTGCCACGTCTTCCCCGGCTCCGTGTCGTCCCCTTCCTAGGCCTCGCCGTCGTCCACCGCAGTGGTGCGCTCAGCGCGACGTGGTCAATGTGGTCAATGACCGACTTCCATCGAAAGAGTACTGTACGTGGAGAGGCTGACAGCTGGGTCCAGGGCAGCCCCAAGGAAGTGCCTCCTTATTACACGGAAAATAATTATTCCTCCACCTGACAGCAGGGACCCACCGGACGGGCCACCAGTATTTCATGAAAAAAACGTTTCCCCTTGACTGCTGGGACCCACAGGAGGGGCCACCGTATTTCGCGAAAAAAATGTTCGCCCCGCTGTCAGTTCGGACCCTCCGGAAGTGCCTCCTTATTACGCACAAAAAAATGAATACCCCCTGCTAGCTGGGACCTACCTTGGTGGGAGGCTGACTTGTGGGCCTACTAAGTTGACTGGGATGGAGGCCTTTGTCAACTTTAGTCAATATATGAACGATTCTAGCTCCAGTGACTGTACGATGTCCATCCAACGGCTGTAGTGCTTCTTTAACCTCTGGTCTTCTTGCTCCAGCCGCCCAAAGCAGCGCCGGTCGTGCCGCCTGCTCCTGCCGCCTGTGGCCGGCTGTGATGCCACGGAGGCCTCACCGCCCCCTACTACTCCCACCACTGGCCAGGCCATGCCTCTATGCACCCACACCCCCTATTATTCTGCGGCGACGGCAGCCTCACACCGCAGCCGAACGAGTAAACCCTCATACTCCTCTACGCGTGGGCATCCACTGCCACGTCTTCCCCGGCTCCGCGTCGTCCCCTTCCTAGGCCTCGCCGTCGTCCACCGCCCTGGTGCTCTCGGCGCAGCGTGGTCAACGTGGTCAAGGAATGGCTTCCATCGGACGTGGACTGTACGTGGAGAGGCTGATAGCTGGGTCCACAGTCGCAGCAAGGAAGTGCCTCCTTATTACGCGCAAAATAATTATTCCTCCACCTGACAGCGGGGACCCATCGGACGGGCCACCGTATTTCGCGAAAAAAATGTTTCTCCCTGACTGCTGGGACCCACCAGCTACATCTTCGCACGCAAGGAAGTGCGTCTGAAAAAAAACGATTCGCCCCCTGACTGCTTGGACCCACCAGCTACATCTTCGCACGCAAGGAAGTGCGTCCGAAAAAAAACGATTCGCCCCCCTGACTGCTGGGACCCACCAGCTACAACTTCGCACGCAAGGAAGTGTGTCCAGGCAAAAAAAAAAACGATTCCCCCTTGACTTCAGGGACCCAGCAGCTACACCTTCGCACGCAAGGAAGTGCGTCCGGGCAAAAACAAAAAAGCAAAACGATTCGCCCCCCTGACTGCTGGGACCCACCAGCTACATCTTCGCAGGCAAGGAAATGCCTGACAGTCGGGACCCACCTGGTCGAAGCGTACGTAGCATTGTCATTCTGGTCGCGAACGTGTACGTACATATATACTGGTCGATGTAGAGGCGCGCATGTGTCGTAGTAGAGGCGCGTACGTGTCGTAGTAGAGGCGCACACGTAGCATGTACACGTACGTACAGCGGCCAGGGTGCAAGAAAGAAGATATGGCCACGTACGTACATATGGGCAGGGTCTCGAATGCCAACTCGCGCATACGTACGGCCAGGGATCGTGTACATGGCTGGGTCAGAGCGGAGAAACAACGTCGTCGTCGTGTTCATGGGGAGGCAACGGAATGCATCGTGTTCATGCGGAGGCAACAGAATGCGTCGTGTTCATCGGGAGGCAACTGAACGCGTGGGAGCCAACCGGCTGGGTCAGAACGAAATGCGTGGTCGTGTTCATCGGGAGGCCTCGGACGGAACAGGCGATGGAAACGAGGCCTTGGCGTACCGCAAAACGGAGGAAACGGCCTTGTGTTCGACCGGCCATGTTCGAAACAGGATCCTGTTCATCAGGAGGGATCTGGTGTACCGCAAAACGGAGGAAACAGACCTCCTACGGTCGAAACGGGGGTCATGTTGATCGGGAGGGGTGTGGCGTACCGCAAAATGGAGGAAACGGACTTGTGTTGGAGCGCTACGGTCGAAACGGGGGTCCTGTTGATCGGGAGGGGTGTGGCGTACCGCCAAACGGGACTCCACGGGATACTGTTCATCTCCACCGTCGACCTCCTCCAGCCTCCACGCGCTACCGTCGACCTCCTCCAGCCTCCACGGGCTTCTGTTCATCCAGCCTCCACCGCGCGCTACTCCACCGGCTATTGTTCAACCACCCCTCCACGGGCACCCCTCCACCGTCTACGGTTCATCTAGCCCTCCACACCACGGGGTCCTGTTCATCCAGAGGCAACGCCACCGCTCATTGTTCATCCACCCCCCCCCCCCGCAACACTCACTATTCATCCAATCGATCGGCTTCAGTTAGCAGCAGTAGCGAAGGAATCGCTCGGTCGGGGTTCAGTTAACAGCCATCGATCGATCGCTCGGGTTCAGTAACGCGTAGCCTATAGTGCAATCGCTCGGGTTCAGTTAGAGCCCAACGCCTCGCTCGGGTTCAGTTAGAGCCAACGCCTCGCACACACGCGTGTACGTGTATGAGAGAAACGCGCATCGCTCGACCCCCGACCTCCTACCGTAACCGGGAACTCCCTGAAATTTTCCTCCCCCTCGCTTCTACCACGGTTTTTTCCGTCATGGACAGCCCAAAGAATGTCATGCAGCTGCGTCTCCGGCCCGCCCAGGATGAAAAGCCCATTTTCTGTCATGATTTTTTGTCCTAGAAGTAGGAGCCCACCACATCTATGATGATACAAGGTTTTCTCACAATTATCGTCATAGAAGTGTCATATGTATGACATAATTTTTTTTCGTTCGGCCCAAAATGTCACGGATGTGTCTCTTTTTTTGTAGTGAAGACTTTGAGGATTTCTTCTTCTTGTCATCAGAATAATATTCCTTGCTCTTCTTCTTGTTGTTGTTCTCATTGTCCCACTGTGTACACTCAGAGATGTAGTGTCTAGGTTTCTTGCACTTGTGACATGTTCTCTTCTTATAGTCATGAGTGGAAGCTTCATCATTTCTTGAGCTGGATCGTGAAGACTGTCTGAAGCCCTTCTTCTTAGTGAACTTCTGGAACTTCTTCACAAGCATAGCAAGTTCCTTTTCAACGTCTTCAGGATCATCAGAACTGTAGTCAGATTCTTCTTCAGATGAGGAAACAGCTTTTGCCTTCAAAGCACGAGTTCGGCCATAGTTGGGACCATAGATATCTCTTTTCTCAGATAGCTGGAACTCATGTGTGTTGAGCCTCTCAAGTATATCAGACGGATCGAGTGTCTTGAAGTCAGGGCATTCTTGTATCATGAGGGCAAGGGTGTCGAAAGAGCTGTCAAGTGATCTCAGTAGTGCCTTGATGATTTCATGCTTGGTGATCTCAGTGGCGCCGAGAGCACGAAGATCATTTGTGATGTCAGTGAGCCGATCAAACGTGAGCTGCACATTCTCATTGTCATTTCTCTTGAAGCGGTTGAAGAGGTTGCGAAGAACACTGATCCTTTGATCTCTCTGGGTTGAGACGCCTTCTTCGACGTTTCTAGAGCACTCACACGGCCATACTGTCCTTTGGTCAGATGACCACAGATGATGTTCTTGGCAGTAGAATCCAGTTGAATGAACTTCTTGACATCAGCAGGGGTGACACCTTCACTAGTCTTGGGAACGCCATTCTTGATGACATACCAGAGGTCGACATCAATGGCTTCAAGATGCATGCGCTTCTTATTCTTCCAGTAGGGATATTCAGTTCCATCAAAGACGGGGCAAGCAGCGGAGACTTTGATTATCCCTGCAGTCGACTAGCTAAAACTCCAGGTGGTTAAACCTAATCACACCGAACAAGGGAGTACCTTGCTCTGATACCAATTGAAAGTGCTAGTTATCGACTAGAGGGGGTGAATAGGGGATTTTTACAAAAGTCTTCAAAACATGAATATTTCAAAGACAAATACAAGAAATGAACCTATTGATATGCAGCAGAAGGTAGACTACAATAAGCAAGCCATAGACAAGTATTCAATGAAGTGAAAGTACGATGACTAATAGCAGCTAGGTAGTGAATATCAGGATGGAAGATAGTATGAAGCCAAACAATGATAATAGTCACACAGTGAAGTCAACTAGGTAGTGCAAGTAGGCAATGACTTCACGAAGACAAACTGTAAGTAAAGAGAGGGAGAGGATAGAACCAGTCACTTGGAGAGGACACAGGATTTGTTGGACTAGTTCCAGTTGCTGTGACAACTGTACGTCTGGTTCGGGAGGCTGAGATTAAACTCAGAAGACCACGTCTTCACCTTATTCCCCTTGAGCTAAGGACACCTAGTCCTCGCCCAATCACTCTGGTAAGTGTTCAAGGTAGACTTCCAAACCTTCACAGACTTCGTTCAGCGGCGTTCCACAACGACTCTTGGATGCTCATAACGCGACGCCTAACCGGCTGGTGGATTCACAGTCCTCAAGTGTAACAAGTCTTCAGCTCACACGGACAGAAAGACTTCAGTGATGCCTAACACTCTTTGGCTCTGGGTGTGTGGGCTTTGTCCTTGCAAGGATTTCTCTCTCTCAAAAGCTTCGGAGGTGGGTTGCTCTCAAACGACAAAAGTCGTGCACTAACTCTAAGCAACCACCAATTTATGGTGTACGGGTGGGCTATTTATAGCCACTAGGCAACCCGACCTGATTTGTCCGAAATGACCCTGGATGACTAAGGAACTAACGCGTGTTCCAACAGTCAGATTTCAAACACATGCGGCAGCTTGACTTGGGTTACAAGCAAAGCTGACTCATCCAGCTCTGGATAAGATTGCTCTCATTGTCTTCGCTCGAAGACATAGGATTTTGGTTGAGCATCACTTCAGTCACTCTGACTTTGTTCACTTGGACCCCACTTAACAATACGGTGGTTCCTACGACTCAACAAAGAAGAAAAGGAAACAACGAAACAACTAAGTCTTTGCGCCCCATAGTCTTCAAGCGATGTCTTCTCTTGTCATAGTCTTCAATGTGAATATCTTCACATACCACCATTGTCATCAATGTCTTCATACATTTTTAGGGGTCATCTCCGATAGGTAAACCGAATCAATGAGGGACTACTACCTGTGTTATCCTGCAATTCTCACAAACACATTAGTCCCTCAACCAGGTTTGTCGTCAATACTCCAAAACCAACTAGGGGTGGCACTAGATGCACATACACATAGAATCCCCAAGCTTGGGACAAACATTAATTGCAGCAAATATATTTTGAAAAACATCATCTTTATCAAACACAGCATCCCCAAGCTTGGGCCTTTTCATATCATAAGCATAATCACTCTCATCATTAATAGTATGGGTAGCACCAATAGTATAGCAAACATTATTATCACATTCTTCATAGCAAGTGCCAAAAAGATTTTCAAGATCATAAGAAATATCACTATCTTCCCAATCATAATCGTCACAACAAGCAATAGCCATGACGAGACAATCATCAAGTGCATCATCTTCCACAATTATTTTTTATTCATTTTCATGAGGCACAATAATAATAGGAGCAACATTATTTCAGAGAGATATCTTTTTTACCTCTCTTCCTTTTTCTTTTCTTCTTCTTCACCTCATGAGTGGGTTCAATCCTCACTTTGGAGCTCCTTATTAATGAGATTGGTTGAATAGAAGTCTCCTCCTCGTTACCTGATTCATCATAAGAAATAATAGGAGAATATTGGGAAGTCTCTTCCCTTTCGTTAGCATTCTCTTCATCTTCTATTTGTTTTCTTTTCTTTATGTAATTAGCAATATAAGGATTTTCAATGCAATTTACCGCACAATACATATAAATCTTCTCTAGATCAAAATCAAGAAATCTATCAAGATTAAACTTTGGATTACCCTCAGTTATACGTTTCATTTCCTCATACCCCAAAACAAGACTAAGCTCTTTATGATGCTCAAGGGTAATCAAATTATCACAATTTTTGGACACGATTCGGTCATGAAACAATTTGCATTGGAGATTTAAATGACCATGTTCATTGCAAAGTTCATAAGGGGCGCGGAAAATATTGAATTTTTCAGCACAGACATCAAGACTTTCTTGCAACAATTTAGTTTCTAAATACTTATGCCTCTTGCAATATCTATCTTCCTTATTTGGTGTGTACTTGCAAACCCAATGCACTCCACAATAATTGACATGTTTATAGGAGGCATTTTCGTCATAACTAGTGCAATCATCATTAGTTCTATGGATATTCAAAGAGTTCATACTAACAACATTGCAATCATGCTCATTATTCAAAGATTTAGTGCCAAATATTTTAATGCATTCTTCTTCTAACACTATGGCACAATTTTCCTTCCCATCATACTCACGAAAGATATTAAAAAGATGAAGCGTATGAGACAAACTCAATTCCATTTTTTCGTAGTTTTCTTTTATAAACTAAACTAGTGCTAAAACAAGAAACAAAAAGATTCGATTGCAAGATCTAAAGATATACCTTCAAACACTCACCACCCCAGCAACGGCGCTAGAAAAGAGCTTAGTTGACGGGGTGTGAGTGCCGCTTACCTAGCCTCCCCGGCAACGGCGCCAGAAAAGAGCTTGATGTCTACTACGCAACCTTCTCCTTGTAGACATTGTTGGGCCTCCAAGTGCAGAGGTTTGTATGACAGTAGCAAATTTCCCTGAAGTGGATGACCTAAGGTTTATCAATCCGTGGGAGGCGTAGGATGAAGATGGTCTCTCTCAAGCAAACCTGTAACCAAATAACAAAAAGTCTCTTGTGTCCCCAACACACCCAATACAATGGTAAATTGTATAGGTGCACTAGTTCGGCGAAGAGATGGTGATACAAGTGCAATATGGATGGTAGATATAGGTTTTTGTAATATGAAAATATAAAAACAGCAAGGTAACAAGTGGTAAAAGTGAGCGTAAACGGTTGAGGGAGTTCTGGATTAGGGGGTGTTCGGATAGACGAACTATACCTTCAGCCGGACTCCAGGACTATGAAGATACAAAGTTGAAGACTTCGTCCCGTGTCCGGAAGGATCTTTTCTTGGCGTGGAAGGCAAGCTAGGTGTGTGGATATTCAAGATCTCCTACCGATGTAACCGACTCTGTGTAACCCTAACCCTATCCGGTGTCTATATAAACCGGAGGGTTGTAGTCTGTAGGACAACCATCATCATATACAATCATACCATAGGCTAGCTTCTAGGGTTTAGCCTCCTTGATCTCGTGGTAGATCCACTCTTGTACTACCCATATCATCAATATTAATCTAGCAGGAGTAGGGTTTTACCTCCATCGAGAGGGCCCGAACCTGGGTAAAATAAAGTGTCCCTTGTCTCCTATTACCATCCGACCTTGACGCATAGTTCGGGACCCCCTACCCGTGATCCGCCGGTTTTGACACCAACATTGGTGCTTTCATTGATAGTTCCTCTGTGCCGTCGCAATCAGGACGGATGCCTCTTCCCGTCTTTAAAGACGGCGCCATTACGAAAGGAGCTTTGGCTGTCGGCCAAACTCTCCGGCTAGGTGGTTTTCTCGCAACTGCCTGTTCGGCTGTTGCGCCGACGGTGACCTCCCGGGTCATCAAAAGCAACCTCCATGTCAGCTCAGAATTCGCCGAGCAATTGGATCCGATGGAGCTCTCATCGGTTAACGAGCTCCTGGATCGTATCGCCGCACTGGGCGTCGCCACAAATTACGACCAGGTTGGGCTTAAACCCGATCCGAGAGAAATTAACTCTCCCCAGGTCACCCACCACGTTGCAGTAATGGAGACACAATGCGGCGACCCTTCATCCATCTTAAGGACTAGCTACGTCCGAATCCCCGAACCCTCCATGCCGGATATCCGCGGAAGGGAATATACAATCCAAGACCTAAGCGTAAAATCAGGCAACGGGCTAGACTCATCGGATAACATCCAAGGCTCCGGATCTCAGGATTCGGATGTTCTTCGGCCTCTGAACAGTAAATTGGGTGAGGTCTCAAACTCTACGACGCCCGCCCACCCGATCATAAGCGATCTTTCCCAAATCAGGCAAATGCCCGAAGAAACAGTACATCATTACTGGGCTAGATTCCTCCTGGTTATGAACAAGATAAAGGACTGCCGTGAGGGAGACGCAATTTCAATCTTTTGCAGTAACTGCACGGGCGAGGGAATACTTAACACCATAACTCGTCGCAATATCACACGCTTTGCCGACTTGGTGTCCATAGTACAAAAATACTGTGCGATGGAAAGCGCTCGGAAAACCGAAATAAAATTTTGGGACAACCCGGCCCTGAATAGCAATCCCGTCCGAACTAAGAGGGTGCACCACAGTAAAGCACCCGGACTAAATACCAAAAAGTCAAAACCCTCCAGAGGGCATGGAACCGTACTGGAAAAGTGGCTAGATGGACCCTGCAAGATTCATAGTGCAGAGGACGCCACCCCAACTCACAACCTCAGGGCATGTTGGATAATCCGGCAGGTGGCCAAAATTGGCGAGGACCTCCTAAATCCAGATGTCGAAGGAAACCAGCCTGAGAAATTCAGTTCCGTCCTCACAGTCTTTGAGACTTTCGCATCGAATAACATGCGAAAAAGAACACTCCGCAGCCTCACAGAAGTCTACCATGTGGCGACAATAAACCCATGGAGTAATACTGCTATCACCTTCAACGCGAGTGACGAACCTAAAATTCGAACAGCCAAAGCACCAGCCGCATTGGTCCTCAGTCCCATAGTGGACGGCTGTCGTCTCGCAAAGGTACTCATGGATGGAGGCAGCGGACTGAACCTCATTTACGAGGAAACCCTGCAAAAGATGGAAATAGACTAGAACCGCGTGGAGCGAAGCAGCACAACATTTAGAGGAATAATTCCCAGTCAGGAAGCGCGCTGCACCGGAAAAATCACACTAGATGTGGTATTCGGCACACCGGATAACTATAGATCCGAACAAATCACCTTTCAGGTGGCCCCGTTCAAAAGCGGATATCACGCTATATTAGGACGGGAGGCATTCATAGTTTTCCAAGCTATACCCCATTACGGGTACATGAAGCTCAAGATGCCTGGGCCAAAAGGAATTATCACTCTCGCTAGTGATCCGGACATAGCACTCCGTGCCGAAAACAAGACAACCGCATTGGCCCTCGAGGCACTATCTGAAACCTTAGTGGCAGAAGAACTGACCGCGCCGCGATCCACGGTCAATAAGGATGATGTGATACTCGATAAGAGATCCAAATCCACATCCTTCAAACCAGTAGATGAAATAGTCAAATTCCAGGTCCACCCAACGGACCCCTGTAAAACAGCCTCCATCGGGGCAAGGCTAAACCCTGACATAGACGCCGCACTGCGAGAGTTCCTACAAGAGAACTGGGACATCTTCGCTTGGCACCCCTCAGATATGCCAGGAATCCCACGCAGGCTGGCAGAACACAGCTTAAACATCCAGAAAGGATTCAAACCTGTCAAACAAGCCCTCCGGCGCTTCTCCGAACCAAAGAGACAGGCCATGGGAGAGGAGCTAGCCAAGTTATTGGAGGCCGGATTCATTAGAGACATAAAACATCCGGACTGGCTAGCAAACCTAGTGATGGTACCAAAGAAGGACAAATCCTGGCGCCTGTGTGTCGACTTCAAAGACCTCAATAAGGCTTGCCCAAAGGATTCGTTTCCCCTCCCTCGAATAGATCAAATCATCGATGGCACTGCAGTACACGATTCGCTGTGTTTCCTCGACGCATACTCCGGTTACCATCAAATAAAGATGGCAGAGTCAGACCAAGCCGCAACGGCATTCATCACACCATACGGCCCATTCTGCTTTAACACAATGCCCTTTGGGCTAAAAAACGCCGGCGCAACATATTAGCGCATGATTCAAACATGCCAGACAAACCAGATCGGCAAAACAGTTGAGGCGTACGTAGATGATGTGGTCGTCAAATCAAGACATGTCGAATCTCTAGTAGACGACTTGAGGCTTACATTCGACAACCTCCGAAAATACGACAGTAAGCTCAATCCGGAAAAATGTGTTTTAGGTGTTCCAGCCGGAAAGCTCCTGGGCTTCATTGTATCCGGTAGAGGAATTGAAGCAAATCCGGCCAAAATCCGAGCTTTGTCACAATTGGACATCCCAAAAGACCTCAAACAAATACAGAAACTCACCGGATGCATGGCGGCTTTAAGCCGCTTTATCTCTCGTTTGGGAGAGAAGGCATTGCCCCTTTATCGCCTCCTTAGGCGCACCGAACACTTCGAGTGGACGGACGCTACAACGGCCGGACTCGAGGAAATAAAGGCCATCTTGGCAACAAATCCCGTCCTGGCCGCGCCGAATACTGGCGAACACATGCTATTGTACATTGCCGCAACTCATCAAGTTGTTAGCGCAGTACTCGTCGTCGAACGGATAACGGACGGACACGAACTCCCCCTTCAAAGGCCGGTTTACTACGTGTCCACTGTCCTCACACCATGCAAATCACGGTACCCGCATTACCAAAAGATTGCATACGCAGTGTTCATGGCATCCCGGAAGCTACGACACTACTTTCAAGAGTGTTCTATAACAATAGCCTCGGAAGTACCACTCAACGATATTATTAACAACCGCGACGCAATGGGCCGGATAGCAAAATGGGCCATAGAGCTCCTACCGTTCGACATAACCTACAAACCACGACGAGCCATCAAATCGCAAGTCCTAGCCGACTTCGTCGCCGAATGGATAGAGGCCGAACTCCCTAAAGAATACGATACATACTCAAACTGGATCATGCATTTCGACGGCTCCAAAATGTTGGCCGAACTAGGGGCTGGCGTCGTTTTTACGTCCCCTACAGGAGACACAGTCCAATATGTACTCCAAATTATGTACACGGACTCCAATAATGCAGCCGAATATGAGGCCCTTCTGCACGGTCTTCGGATGGCAGTTTCCATGGGCATTCAACGCCTGGAAGTACGTGGGGATTCAAACCTCGCGATATCCCAGATAAATGGCGACTTCAACGCCAATGACCCAAAAATGACAGCCTACCGCAACGCCGTACTAAAAATGTCAGCTCGGTTCGAGGGACTAGAGTTTCACCATATAGCCCGAGAAAATAATCAGGCAGCGGACATCCTGGCACGCATCGGAGCAAAACGAGATGCCGTCCCCCCCAACATCTTCCTAGAAAGATTATTCAAACCATCCGTAGCATGGGAGGGGGAACCCTCGGATAACAGTCCGGACACAACCACACAACCAGACGCCGAGCAATCTGACATAATCGGAGGCCCCGCCACCGAAATCACGCCCTCAGCCCACGTAATAATGGCGGTCATCGCCCCGTGGTTAGAACCATTCCTAGCCTACCTCATTAGGCAGGAACTTCCCGAGGACCAAAATGAGGCACGCTGCATAGTGCGGCGATCTAAAGCCTATAAAGTCCACGAGGGAGAGCTATATAAGAGAAGTACTACAGGAGTCCTTCAAAGGTGTATCTCCGAAGAGGAAGGGCGGAGCCTATTGGCCGAAACTCATGCCGGACTCGGTGGCTACCACGCTGCAGCTCGGTCCCTCGTAAGCAAGGCTTTCCGTACAGGCTTTTATTGGCCGACGGCCCGAGCAGACGCCCATGACCTAGTCAAAGGATGCGCCGGTTGCCAGCTTTTTGCCAACTAAAGTCATATGCCACCCAACGCCCTCCGAACTATCCCCATCACTTGGCCTTTTGCGGTCTGGGGACTTGATATGGTGGGACCCCTTAAAGGTGGAACCCACAAGAAAAAATACCTACTGGTCATGGTGGATAAATTCACCAAATGGATAGAAGCCAAGCCTATCAAGACGGCCGAATCTGGACCTGTGATAGATTTCATATCCGGGATCGTACACCGTTACGGTGTCCCCCACAACATTATCACTGATAACGGCACAAACTTCACCTCGGAAGAAGTAAAGCTGTGGTGCAAAAACATGGGCATTAAGCTCGATTATGCTTCCGTCTATCACCCACAAACCAACGGTCAGGTCGAACGCGCAAATGGTCTCATCATGAGCGGCATCAAACCCAGACTAGTGCGGTCCCTCAAGGAATCTAATACGCACTGGGTAGAGGAGCTCGACTCCGTACTCTGGGGGCTGCGAACCACGCCAAATCGTACCACCATATTCACACCATTTTTTATGGTGTACAGCGCAGAGGCAGTCCTGCACTGCGAATAATTCATGACTCACCTCGAGTGTGCATGTACGAAGAAAGAGAAGCCGAGCTTGATCGGCAGGACAACTTGGACGCCTTAGAGGAGGAACGCGATGTGGCTAAAGCCCGTTCCGCATTTTATCAACAGCAGGCTCGAAGATATCAAAGCAGAGAAGTACGGCCCAAAAAATACAACGTTGGCGAACTAGTTCTACGCCTGCCGGATAAGAAAAAGGACAAACTCAAGCCCAGATGGGAAGGTCCCTTCATAATTGACCAAGTCCTGACTGGTGGAGCGTACCGCCTGCGAGATGCGTCGGATAACCGACTCGAGCCGAACCCATGGAACGCCACACGTCTCCGAAGATTTTATGCCTAGCGCCGAACTCGGGGTTTGTCTTCTTCCTCTGTCCATTTTTATATTTTTTCTGTTTTTATCTCCTCCCACTCTTTCCTCTTACAGCCCTTAAAGGCTCATCCTACGACGCGCTACACGCGCTCCGTGAACCTGGGGGCTTCTTTTACAGAAGCTTGTTTATATGGGTTTCACGCCCAACGCATGCGTCAGACTTCCGCATGCACCTTTTCTTCACCATTATATGCATCGATATGACTTAAGTTTTGGCCAAGATGGGTTGCCTGGCTCCTGTGCCTACCCCTACGTTCCTGTTGTTCGGCTAGGTGGTAAAGGGAGCACCTCTGCGATTGTTACTGCCGGATAAGTTGGATGTGTACCTCAGTCTGGGTGAAGCCGAAAGCTAGCGTTCTCAAGGGAATATTCGGTCGGTGAACTAAAGATGAACCTTTTTACTTATACTTGCCCCCAGATGTTTTCCTGCACTTGCAGTCCGGACGTGCACTTCAGGGCACGCCACCCATCGAAAGGAACCCTTAACGGAACTATTCTCTCTGGAAGATGTTTCTTACTAACCATGTAATATAACATAACTAGTTGGGCACTTGTCTGATAAAGCACTAATGACCCCTACGCCTGGTGTCCACGCATACCTCGGTTCTTGTATAACCGTTATGGTATTCGGACACACTCCGGACCGTCAGGTCCCGAGGTCGAAGCGAAAAGGTCGGCAACGACAAACGATCTACAATCTAGCTAGAAGGCATCACACATGTCAATTATAAATTACATAGTCATCAAGACTGATTGTATTCCTCTTCTATACCATCTAACAGGCTGTCTAATTTACAGTCCTGCTGGGAATACTTTGCGGCCAATTCTACCTGGCCATATACTAAGCTCACAGGGATCTCCTTCCCGTCAGGCCCCACCGGCCCAACTTCGGCCATATGATTGGGGTGAGACTTCGTAAAGCGGGTCTTCACCATGGCCCAAGCCTCCCTAGCGCCCTGTCGGCAGGCCGATATCTTCCACAACCGGAAGCGCCGCCGAGCTCCCTTCAACTTCTCCACAAGTTCTCCAAGGCCCTCGGGTATGGAGTGGGCAGGCCACAAGGCTTGGGCAATACCTCGCATCGCCTGCCGAATTCGTTCGTGCAGTTGCAAGAGTTCGGGAAGAAGATCGCCCGTTGAACTGGGCATCTCCTCTGCAGGCCGACCTGTAAGCATACCTACAGACATAACTCTGTTAGTCGTCTTCCTCGCCGAACTCCTTTTTCAAGAGTTCGCTTAAAGCACTTACTAAAAATGTCGCGTCGAAGTCGCTGATTCTCCGTATTGGAGTCCGACAGCTGGCCACGAACATCTTTTAGTTCAACATCCAGCTTGGTGTTGGCATCTTGGAGATCATTCTTCTCCCGCCTCACCTTTGTTAGCACGCTTTCACCAGACTCTAACCGGTGTAGAAGCTGTTGCCTGTCCGGATCGAGTCCGGCGCCATCTACAATACAATTTGTCAGATTGGCATGTAAATCCATACAATCCTAATTATTCTAGAGTATTGTTTACCTGCAGGGGTCTCTTTAGACCCTCCTGCTGCCGATTGTGCGGCCTCTAGTTGGGCCCTGCACCTTTCCAGCTCCTGGGACAGCGCGGTATTCTTCTCGGTAAGAAACTGCATGTTATATGATTCTCGAATCAGTTATTTCCACTGCTTCAAGTCTCGGGGGCTACTGGCATATCTATATTTACCAAAAATTTCTTACCCATATGTCTTTTACATACTGCTTCGTGGCTCTGGTTAAACCATTTTGAGCGGCACGGAGGTACGCGTCTCCTGAATTAAAGGCATTTAAAGCCTCCTGGGAGAAACAAGCGTCGCGAAGAACTGTCCGGTGACGCCTGTGGTTCATAGCACTATCCACCTCAGAATTGGTGGCAGACAGCCCATCCGCATCCTCTGATAGAGGAGCACCCGGTGCGTGCCTTGTGCTGACATCCGCCTCCGGGCCGAGCGTTGGAGTCCGACTGGTGGAGGCCCGATTGGCAACCTCTCCGGGTATAGTCCGGCGAGGTCTCTTCGTCCTGAAGATAGCACGAATGTTAATATACCCTGGAGAAGTAGAACACCAGAAAAAAAAGAGGGTACGCCATACCTTTGTTCTGGCACCTCAGGCCGGGCTACGTTCCTTTTTGCCCCACGGGGCCCTGCGGCCCCCCGTCGGCTAGCTGCAGCAGGGTCAGCTTCCCCCCTCGGGAATCTCCCCTACAAAGCACGGTTGTTGTCAAAACAACCAGGCCCATGAAAATGGAACCCTTCTTAAGGAAGTAAAGCTTCGGTATTTGTCACCTGGGAGGCCGGGATCAACCCTGGATAATCAGCTATAATAGCTACCAAGGTATCATCCTTGCTTAGCTGATGAAACACTCCGTCAATAAAGTCCACTGCTAAGTCCGGATCCTCTTTGGAGTCCGGATCGAGGAGCCGGTCTGGGTCCTCTGGCTGTGGAGGACGACTGTTTATGTTTTTTACCTCCTGACGCAGGTCCTGCATTAAAGTCGTTAGACTGCCTATTTAGTCATGAGAATGCAAAATGAACAAAGAAGTACGACTCTCCGCTTACCCAGTTCGGAGGATTGTACATGGAAAATCCGCCCTGCGAATCGACGCGGAGGAATTCTTCTTCTTCTCCCTTGTACAGCGAGGATAAGATCTTCATTAGGGCGGCAGGCGAGTCCGGCCCCTTGCGGCCATAACGGGTGGCGTCATCCTCCCCGTTAAAATCCCACATGGGGTGGCTTCTGTATATGGCCATGACTTTAATCGTGGTCAGTCCGGAATGAGCCAGTAGCTTAATCTGGCCCATCAAGTAAAGGACGTCCCTATCATTCTCTCTCTGAGGGTTCCGAGGGCGCCAGCTCAGGCGTTTCTTAAGGGGAGCGTTGTCGAACTCAGGGAGACTGGCCCGAACAGGGTCCAGCAGGGGGACGTCGTCTATGTAGAACCATTCTGAAGGTCAGTCCTCGGACTGAAGGAAATATGCCCTAGAGGCAATAATAAAGTTATTATTTATTTCCTTATATATCATGATAAATGTTTATTATTCATGCTAGAATTGTATTATCCGGAAACATAATACATGTGTGAATACATAAACAAACAGAGTGTCACTAGTATGCCTCTACTTGACTAGCTCGTTAATCAAAGATGGTTATGTTTCCTAACCATGGACAAAGAGTTGTTATTTAATTAACAGGGTCACATCATTAGTTGAATGATCTGATTGACATGACCCATTCCACCAGCTTAGCACCCGATCGTTTAGTATGTTGCTATTGCTTTCTTCATGACTTATACATGTTCCTTTGACTATGAGATTATGCAACTCCCGTTTGCCGGAGGAACACTTTGGGTACTACCAAACGTCACAACGTAACTGGGTGATTATAAAGGAGTACTACAGGTGTCACCAAAGGTAGATGTTGGGTTGGCGTATTTCGAGATTAGGATTTGTCACTCCGATTGTCGGAGAGGTATCTCTGGGCCCTCTCGGTAATGCACATCACTTAAGCCTTGCAAGCATTGCAACTAATGAGTTAGTTGCGAGATGATGTATTATGGAACGAGTAAAGAGACTTGCCGGTAACGAGATTGAACTAGGTATTGGATACCGACGATCGAATCTCGGGTAAGTAACATACCGATGACAAAGGAACAACGTATGTTGTTATGCGGTCTGACCGATAAAGATCTTCGTAGAATATGTAGGAGCCAATATGGGCATCCAGGTCCCGCTATTGGTTATTGACCGGAGACATGTCTCGGTCATGTCTACATTATTCTCGAACCGTAGGGTCCGCACGCTTAAGGTTTCGATGGCAGTTATATTATGAGTTTATGAGTTTTGATGTACCAAAGGAGTTCGGAGTCCCGGATGAGATCGGGGACATGACGAGGAGTCTCGAAATGGTCGAGACGTAAAGATCGATATATTGGACGACTATATTCGGACATCGGAAAGGTTCTGAGTGATTCGGGTATTTTCGGGAGTACCGGGTAGTTACGGGAGAAGCAATGGGCCTTGATGAGCTTTAGTGGGAAGAGAAGAAAGGGCCAAGGGGCTGCTGCGCCCCCCCTTCCCTCTGGTCCGAATTGGACTAGGGAAAAGGGGGCCGGCCACCTTTCTTTCTCCTCCACTTCCTTCTCCCTTCCTCCCCTCTTGATGGACTCCTACTAGGACTTGGAGTCCTAGTAGGACTCCCATCTTGGCCGCACCAATTGGCTTGGCCGGCCTCCTCCTCCTCCATCCTTTATATACTGAGGCAAGGGGCACCCCTTGGACACACAATTGATCAACGTAATCGTTCCTTAGCCGTGTGCGGTGCCCCCCTCCACCATATTCCACCTCGGTCATATTGTAGCGGTGCTTAGGCGAAGCCCTGCGACAGTAGAACATCAAGATCGTCACCACGCCGTCGTGCTGACGGAATTCTTCCCCGAAGCTTTGCTGGATCGGAGCCCGGGGAACGTCATCGAGCCGAACGTGTGCCAAGAACTCGGAGGTGCCGGAGTAACGGTGCTTGGATCGGTCGGATCGTGAAGACGTACGACTACATCAACCGCGTTGATATAACGCTTCCGCTTTCGGTCTACGAGGGTACGTAGATCATACTCTCCCCTCGTTGCTATGCATCACCATGATCTTGCGTGTGCGTAGGAAATTTTTTGAAATTACTACGTTCCCCAACAGTGGTATCAGAGCCTGGTTTTATGGTTTGATGTTATTTGCACGAGTAGAACACAAGTAAGTTGTGGGCGATATAAGTCATACTGCCTACCAGCATGTCATACTTTGGTTCGGCGATATTGTTGGACGAGACGATCCGGACCAACCTTACGCGTACTCTTACGCGAGACCGGTTCCCTCGACGTGCTTTGCACATAGATGGCTTGCGGAAGACTGTCTCTCCAACTTTAGTTGAACCGAGTGTGGCTACGCCCGGTCATTGAGAAGGTTAAAACGGAGTCTATTTGACAAACTATCATTGTGGTTTTGATGCGTAGGTAAGATGAGTTCTTGCTTAAGCCCGTAGCAGCCACGTAAAACTTGCAACAACAAAGTAGAGGACGTCTAACTTGTTTTTGCAGGGCATGTTGTGATGTGATATGGTCAAGACATGATGCTAAATTTTATTGTATGAGATGATCATGTTTTGTAACCGAGTTATCGGCAACTGGCAGGAGCCATATGGTTGTCGCTTTATTGTATGCAATGCAATCGCGATGTAATGCTTTACTTTATTACTAAGCGGTAGTGATAGTCGTGGAAGCATAAGATTGGCGAGACGACAACGATGCTATGATGGAGATCAAGGTATCGCGCCGGTGACGATGGTGATCATGACGGTGCTTCGAAGATGGAGATCACAAGCACGAGATGATGATGGCCATATCATATCACTTATATTGATTGCATGTGATGTTTATCTTTTATGCATCTTATCTTGCTTTGATTGACGGTAGCATTATAAGATGATCTCTCACTAATTATCAAGAAGTGTTCTCCCTGAGTATGCACTGTTGCGAAAGTTCTTCGTGCTGAGACACCACGTGATGATCGGGTGTGATAGGCTCTACGTTCAAATACAACGGGTGCAAAACAGTTGCACACGCGGAATACTCAGGTTATACTTGACGAGCTATGCATATAAGATATGACCTCGGAACACGGAGACCGAAAGGTCGAGCGTGAATCATATAGTAGATATGATCAACATAATGATGTTCACCATTGAAGACTAAGCCATTTCACGTGATGATCGGTTATGGTTTAGTTGATTTGGATCACGTGATCACTTAGAAGATTAGAGGGATGTCTATCTAAGTGGGAGTTCTTAAGTAATATGATTAATTGAAATTTAATTTATCATGAACTTAGTCCTGGTAGTATTAGCATATCTATGTTGTAGATCAATAGCTCGCATTGTTGCTTCCCTGTGTTTATTTTGATATGTTCCTAGAGAAAATTGTGTTGAAAAATGTTAGTAGCAATGATGCGGATTGGATCCGTGATTTAAGGTTTATCCTCATTGCTGCACAGAAGAATTATGTCCTTGATGCACCGCTAGGTGACGGACCTATTGCAGGAGCAGATGCAGACGTTATGAACGTTGTGCTAGCTCAATATGATGACTACTTAATAGTTTAGTGCACCATGCTTAAACGGCTTAGAATCAGGACTTCAAAGACGTTTTGAACGTCATGGACCATATGAGATGTTCTAGGATTTGAAGTTAATATTTCAAGCAAATACCCGAGTTGAGAGATATGAAGTCTTCAACAAGTTCTATAGCTAAAATATGGAGGAGAATCGCTCAACTAGTGAGCATGAGCTCGGATTGTCTAGGTACTACAATCGCTTGAATCAAGTGGGAGTTAATCTTCGAGATAAGATAGTGATTGACAGAATTCTCTAGTCACCATCACCAAGTTAGTAGAACTTCGTGATGAACTATAATATGCAAGGGATGACGAAAGTAATTCCCAAGCTCTTCGTGATGCTGAAATCAACGAAGGTAGAAATCAAGAAAAACATCAAGTGTTGATGGTTGAGAAGATCACTAGTTTCAAGAAAAGGGCAAAGGGAAGAAGAAGGGGAAATTCAAGAAGAACAGCAAACAAGTTGCTGCTCAAGAGAAGAAACCCAAGTCTGGACCTAAGCCTGAGACTGAGTGCGTTTACTACAAAGGGACTGGTCACTGGAAGCGGAACTACCCCAAGTATTTGGCGGATAAGAAGGATGGCAAAGTGAACAAAGGTATATTTGATATACAGATTATTGATGTGTATTTTACTAGTGTTCATAGCAACCCCTCGGTATTTGATACTGGTTCAGTTGCTAAGAGTAGTAACTCGAAACGGGAGTTGCAGAATGAACAAAGACTAGTTAAGGGCGAAGTGACGATGAAAGTTGGAAGTAGTTCCAAGATTGATATGATCATCATCGCACACTCCCTATACTTTCGGGATTAGTGATAAACCTAAATAAGTGTTATTTGGTGTTTGCGTTGAGCATAAATATGATTTGATCATGTTTATTGCAATAGATTATTCATTTAAGTTAGAGAACAATTCTTGTTCTGTTTACATGAATAGAACCTTTTATGGTCATACACACCCAATGAAAATAGTTCATTGGATCTCGATCGTAGTGATACACATATTCATAATATTGAAACCAAAAGATGCGAAGTTAATAATGATAGTGCAACCTATTTGTGGCACTGTCGTTTAGGTCATATTGGTGTAAAGTGCATGAAGAAACTCCATGCTGATGGGATTTTGGAATCACTTGATTATGAATCACTTGATGCTTGCGAACCATGCCTCTTGGGCAAGATGACTAAAACACCGTTCCCCGGAACAATGGAGCAAGCAACAGATTTGTTGGAAATCATACATACTGATGTATATGGTCCGATGAATATTAAGGCTCGCGACAAGTATCATTATTTTCTAACCTTCACAGATGATTTGAGCAGATATGGGTATATCTACTTGATGAAACATAAGTCTGAAACATTTGAAAAGTTCAAAGAATTTCAGAGTGAAGTGGAGAATCATCGTAACAAGAAAATAAAAGTTTCTACGATATGATCGTAGAGGAGAATATTTGAGTTACGAGTTTGGTCTTCAATTAAAACAATGTGGAATAGTTTCACAAACTCATGCCACCTGGAACACCACAGCATAATGGTGTGTCCGAACGTCATAACCGTACTTTATTGGATATATTACAATCTATGATGTTTCTTACCGATTTACCAATATCGTTTTGGGATCATGCATTAGAGACGGCTGCATTCACGTTTAAAAGGGCACCATCTAAGTCCGTTGAGACGACACAATCTGAACTGTGGTTTAGCAAGAAACCAAAGTTGTTGTTTCTTAAAGTTTGGGATTATGATGCTTATATGAAAAATTTTCATCCTGATAAGCTCAAACCCAAATCGGAGAACTATGTCTTCATAGGACACCCAACGGAGACTGTTGGGTACACCTTCTATCACAGATCCTAAGGCAAGACATTCCTTGCTTATAATGGATCCTTTCTAGAGAAGGAGTTTCTCTCGAAAGAAGTGAGTGGGAGGAAAGAAGAAAACTTGATAAGGTAATTGTACCTTCTCCCTTATTGGAAAGTAGTTCATCACAGAAATCTGTTCTTGTGACTACTACACCAATTAGTGAGGAAGCTAATGATGATGATCATGTAACTTCAGATCAAGTAACTACCGAATCTCGTCGGTAAACCAGAGTGAGATCCGCACCAGAGTGGTACGGTAATCCTGTTCTGGAAGTTATGTTACTAGACCATGACGAACTTGCGAACTATGAAGAAGCAATGGTGAGCCCAAATTCCGCGAAATGGTTTGAGACCATGAAATCTGAGATATGATCCATGTATGAGAACAAAAGTATGGACTTTGATGGATTTGCCCGGTGATCGGCAAGCCATAGAATATAAATAGATCTTCAAGAGGAAGACGGACACTGATAGTAGTGTTACTATCTACAAAGCTAGAATTGTCGCAAAAGGTTTTCGATAAGTTCAAGGTGTTGACTATGATGAGAGTTTCTCACTCGTATCAATGCTTAAGTCTATCCGAATCATGTTAGCAATTGCCGCATTTTCTGAAATCTGGCAAATGGATAACAAAACTGCAATCCTTAATGGATTTCTTAAAGAAGAGTTGTATATGATGCAACCAGAAGGTTTTGTCAATCCTAAAGGTGTTAACAAAATATGCAAGCTCCAGCGATCCATCTATGGACTGGTGCAAGCATCTCGGAGTTGGAATATACGCTTTGATAAGTTGATCAAAGCATATAGTTTTATACAGACTTGCGGTGAAGCCTGTATTTACAAGAAAGTGAGTGGGAGCACTACAACATTTCTGATAAGCATATGTGAATGACATATTGTTGATAGGAAATAATGTAGAATTATTCTACAAAGCATAAAGGAGTGTTTGAAAGGAGTTTTTCAAAGAAAGACCTCGATGAAGCTGCTTACATATTGAGCATCAAAATCTATAGAGATAGATCACGACGCTTGATAAGTTTTTTCAATGAGTACATACCTTGACAAGATTTTGAAGTAGTTCAAAATGGAACAGTCAAAGAAAGAGTTCTTGCCTGTGTTACAAGGTGTGAAATTGAGTAAGACTCAAAGCCCGACCACGGCAGAAGATAGAAAGAGAATAAAAGTCATTCCCTATGCCTCAGCCATAGGTTCTATAAAGTATGCCATGCTGTGTACCAGATCTATTGCATACCCTACCACTGAGTTTGGCAAGGGAGTACAATAGTGATCTAGGAGTAGATCACTGGACAGCGGCCAAAATTATCCTTAGTGGAATAAGGATATGTTTCTCGATTATGGAGGTGACAAAAGGTTCGTCGTAAAGGGTTACGTCGATGCAAATTTTGACACTGATCTAGATGACTCTAAGTCTCAATCTGGATACATATTGAAAGTGGGAGCAATTAGCTAGAGTAGCTCCGCGCAGAGTATTGTTGACATAGAAATTTGCAAAATACTTACGGATCTGAATGTGACAGACCCGTGGACTAAAATTATCTCACAAGCAAAACATGATCACACCTTAGTACTCTTTGGGTGTTAATCACATAGCGATGTGAACTAGATTACTGACTCTAGTAAACCCTTTGGGTGTTGATCACATATCAATGTGAACTATGGGTGTTAATCACATGGTGATGTGAAGTATTGCTGGTAAATCACATGGCGATGTGAACTAGATTATTGACTCTAGTGCAAGTGGGAGACTGAAGGAAATATGCCCTAGAGGCAATAATAAAGTTATTATTTATTTCCTTATATATCATGATAAATGTTTATTATTCATGCTAGAATTGTATTATCCGGAAACATAATACATGTGTGAATACATAAACAAACAGAGTGTCACTAGTATGCCTCTACTTGACTAGCTCGTTAATCAAAGATGGTTATGTTTCCTAACCATGGACAAAGATTTGTTATTTGATTAACGAGGTCACATCATTAGTTGAATGATCTGATTGACATGACCCATTCCATTAGCTTAGCACCCGATCGTTTAGTATGTTGCTATTGCTTTCTTCATGACTTATACATGTTCCTTTGACTATGAGATTATGCAACTCCCGTTTGCCGGAGGAACACTTTGGGTACTACCAAACGTCACAACATAACTGGGTGATTATAAAGGAGTACTACAGGTGTCACCAAAGGTAGATGTTGGGTTGGCGTATTTTGAGATTAGGATTTGTCACTCCAATTGTCGGAGAGGTATCTCTGGGCCCTCTCGGTAATGCACATCACTTAAGCCTTGCAAGCATTGCAACTAATGGGTTAGTTGCGAGATGATGTATTATGGAACAAGTAAAGAGACTTGCCGGTAACGAGATTGAACTAGGTATTGGATACCGATGATCGAATCTCGGGTAAGTAACATACCGATGACAAAGGGAACAACGTATGTTGTTATGCGGTCTGACCGATAAAGATCTTCGTAGAATATGTAGGAGCCTATATGGGCATCCAGGTCCCGCTATTGGTTATTGACCGGAGAAGTGTCTCGGTCATGTCTACATTATTCTCGAACCGTAGGGTCCGCACGCTTAAGGTTTCGATGACAGTTATATTATGAGTTTATGAGTTTTGATGTACCGAAGGAGTTCGGAGTCCCGGATGAGATCCGGAACATGACGAGGAGTCTCGAAATGGTCGAGACGTAAAGATCGATATATTGGACGACTATATTCGGACATCGGAAAGGTTCTGAGTGATTCGGGTATTTTCGGGAGTACCGGGTAGTTACGGGAGAAGCAATGGGCCTTGATGGGCTTTAGTGGGAAGAGAAGAAAGGGCCAAGGGGCTGCTGCGCCCCCCCTTCCCTCTGGTCCGAATTGGACTAGGGAAAAGGGGGCCGGCCACCTTTCCTTCTCCTCCACTTCCTTCTCCCTTCCTCCCCTCTTGATGGACTCCTACTAGGACTTGGAGTCCTAGTAGGACTCCCATCTTGGCCGCACCAATTGGCTTGGCCGGCCTCCTCCTCCTCCATCCTTTATATACTGAGGCAAGGGGCACCCCTTGGACACACAATTGATCAACGTGATCGTTCCTTAGCCGTGTGCGGTGCCCCCCTCCACCATATTCCACCTCGGTCATATTGTAGCGGTGCTTAGGCGAAGCCCTGCGACAGTAGAACATCAAGATCGTCACCATGCCGTCGTGCTGACGGAACTCTTCCCCGAAGCTTTGCTGGATCGGAGCCCGGGGAACGTCATCGAGCCGAACGTGTGCCAAGAACTCGGAGGTGCCGGAGTAACGGTGCTTGGATCGGTCGGATCATGAAGACGTACGACTACATCAACCGCGTTGATATAACGCTTCCGCTTTCGGTCTACGAGGGTACGTAGATCATACTCTCCCCTCGTTGCTATGCATCACCATGATCTTGCGTGTGCGTAGGAAATTTTTTGAAATTACTACGTTCCCCAACACAGACGCCTTCTTCGGGGTTCCGGACGGGTATCCGGTCCCGGCGATACGCCATACTTCGGCTCCGCCCACTTCATATATAGACCCCTTTTGCGAACGGGGTACCAGGCATAATATCTTCTTCCACAGCGCAAAATGAGCCTCGACGCCTAAAAATAGCTCGCAAAGAGATACGAAGCCCGCAATGTGTAACACAGAACCGGGCGCAAGGTGGTGCAGCTGGAGGCCGTAGAACTCCAAAAGCCCGCAGAGAAATGGATGAATTGGGAATCCCAGGCCCCTTACTAGATAAGGGACCAAACACACCCGCTCACCTTTAGAAGGACTAGGTGAGTTCTCCGCTTGTTTACCACCTTGATTTGTGGCGAGTCCGGCTCGGACCGAGACCATGTAGGCTTGAGGGAGGAATCCCTTGGCTTGAAGCGACACCAACTCGCTGAGCGGGATGGTGCATCTCTCCCAATATCCGGGTTTAGGACTGGAGGGGCGAGGGGAGGAGCTGCGGCGGCTGGCCATGTCGGAATGGACCTTTGCTGGAGACGCTCTAATGATAACTCGCAGAGAGGAGAGGATGTGGTTTGGATCTAGATCCCCATCGTGTTAAATAGGCGGCTCATTTATATGACTAAGGGTGTGGATGTAAAAACACCCCAAGCTCTTCACATTCGTTCAGCGCGTGGGAGACGGCCATTATTGGGCACTAAAGCCGAGGAGTGCTACATTACAAAAAAACGGACATTATTCGTACAGGTACACAAGATTCGGAGGAGGAACCCGCCTTGCAATGCTGAAACGACTTGCGCGCCGGACTCATCGTCATTGAAGCCTGGTTCGGGGGCTACTGAGGGAGTTCTGGATTAGGGGGTGTTCGAATAGCCGAACTATACCTTCAGCCGGACTCTAGGACTATGAAGATACAAAGTTGAAGACTTCGTCCCGTGTCCGGAAGGATCTTTTCTTGGCGTGGAAGGCAAGCTAGGTGTGCGGATATTCAAGATCTCCTACCGATGTAACCGACTCTGTGTAACCCTAACCCTATCCGGTGTCTATATAAACCGGAGGGTTGTAGTCCGTAGGACAACCATCATCATACAAAATCATACCATAGGCTAGCTTCTAGGGTTTAGCCTCCTTGATCTCGTGGTAGATCCACTCTTGCACTACCCATATCATCAATATTAATCTAGCAGGAGTACGGTTTTACTTCCATCGAGAGGGCCCTAACCTGGGTAAAATAAAGTGTCCCTTGTCTCCTGTTACCATCCGACCTTGACGCACAGTTCGGGACCCCCTACCCGAGATCCGCCGGTTTTGACACCGACAACGGTATTGCAATGCGTTGAAACAAGGCCTAGGGTTCATACTTTAACTAGTGCAAGTTCTCTCAACAATAGTAACATAGTTGGATCATATAACTATCCCTCAACATGCAACAAAGAGTCACTCCAAAGACACTAATAGCAAAGAACAAACGAAGAGATTATGGTAAGGTGCGAAACCACCTCAAAGTTATTCTTTCCAATCAATCCATTGGGCTATTCCTACAAGTGTCACAAACAGCCCTAGAGTTCGTACTAGAATAACACCTTCAGACACAAATCAACCAAAACCCTAATGTCATCTAGATACTCCAATGTCACCTCAAGTATCCGTGGGTATGATTATACGATATGCATCACACAATCTCAGATTCATCTATTCAATCCAACACAAAGTACTTCAAAGAGTGCCCCAAAGTTTTACCGGAGAGTCAAGACAAAAACGTGTGCCAACCCCTATGCATAGGTTCATGGGCGGCACCCGCAAGTTGGTCACCAAAACATACATCAAGGGAATCACGTGATATCGCATTGTCACCACTGATACGCATGGCAAGACATACATCAAGTGTTCTCAAGTCACTAAAGACTCAATCCGATAAGATTAATTCAAAGGGAAAACTCAATCCATTACAAGAGAGTAGAGGGGGAGAAGCAACATAAGATCCAACTATAATAGCAAAGCTCGTGATACATCAAGATCGTATCACCTCAAGAAAACGAGAGAGAGCGAGAGAGAGATCAAACACATAGCTACTGATACATACCCTCAGCCCCGAGGGTGAACTACTCCCTCCTCGTCATGGAGAGAGCCGGGATGATGAAGATGGCCACCGGTGAGGGTTCCCCCCTCCAGCAGGGTGCCAGAACAGGGTCCCGATTGGTTTCTGGTGGCTACAGAGGCTTGTGTCGGTGTACAAAAAGGGGGGTACACTTTTTGTACCCCTATAACTGTGCACGGGCAGTCTGAGCCACGGGCACCGCCACACCAAGCACGGCAAGGGAGGTAAGCCAAGGTAAGGCCGGAGCTCAAGAGAAGCAGAATGGCGCCAAGACCAAGACCACAAAGAGCAAAGGGGACGAAGCGGACTTCCCCGGCAAGATCCTTGCCGGGAGGCAGTTCTAGCAAACCCGGCAAGACCCTTGCCGTGGCAGCTCGCCCCACACCTACGGAGCGAGTCACCCTTGAGTCCACTGCCCCCATGGGGCAAGGATTCGGGAGACATCCCCGTGGTGGCATGCAGATCTTTGTGAAGACATTCAAGATCAGATACACACTTTAGAAGATGATGATCCTTAGCAGGATCCGAGCCAAGGAGGACCACAAGGCCCCCGGCAAGAGCCTTGCCGGGGATGACAGCAGGCGACACGGCAAGACCCTTGCCAGGGCCACGGCAAGACCCTTGCTGGGGCCCCGGCAAGGTCCTTTCCATGAACACCCGTAGGGCCACCATCAGGCCCACGCCAATCAAACCTCCACCGCCATTCGCATGCAGCTGCCTGTAAGTGCATCTAGTGCCCCTTAGTGATTTTGGTGTATTGAAGACTTATAGGTTAAGGATCTAATGTGTTTGTGAGTGTACACAGGTCTATAAGTCTATGAGGAGTTTGATACTTATAGTGAAAGTCCACCCCTAAAAATGAAGTTCTTCGGCTGAAGACTTCGATACACCGAAGACTTTCTGAAGACCTTGAAAGTGAAGAAATTGGTGTGACCTTGAAGACTTGGTATTTATTCGAGGAACATGAAGCATGAAGACTTTTGTTTTCGTAGTTTCATTTTCTCTTTCTTGAGTCATAGGAAACACCGTACTGTTAAAGGGGGTCGAGGAAATACTAAAAAAAATTCCATTTGATGCTCAACTCAAATCCTACACCTACCAATCCCTTCGAGTGAAGCCATTGGAAATCTCAGACAGTTCAATCAATTTCTTCAGTGACAGAGACGCAGTTCTTTTGGTCACCGAGGACTTTGTTTTGACTGAGGAGTTAGGAATTCGCCAGTGCGGATTGCCTACACAGTGAGGAACATGATAGCCCTGAGGAATTTGTACCCTAAATTTCCGACCGTTGTTGTGCTATGCGCCAGCTGTCCCAAAATATCTTATCCATCCAACGGTCATATCATTGAAGGGCATTTATCTCTTATCATGTCGGGCTGCTCCCTAGGCTATAAATAGCCGCTCCCTACAACCACTAGTTGGTTGGCTGCTCCGAGAGAAACTGACACTTGTCATTTAAGAGCAACCCATCCTCCGAGGACTTTGAGCGAAAATCATCAAGTGAGGAAAATCCAAACCCAAACCCAAGCACCTGCAAACCCAAAGTGATTGAGCATCACTGAAGAGATTGATCCTGTGTGGATCCGACGCTTGTTACCTTTGAAGACTGTGCTTCTTCCAGACGGTTAGGCGTCATGGTCTAGAGCATCCAAGAGGAATTGTGGATCGCCGAGTGACCGAGTTTGTCAAGGTTCGGAAGTCACCTGAAGACTTACCACGAGTGATTGGACGAGGACTGTGTGTCCTTAGTTCAAGGAGAATACGGTGATGACTTGGTGTCCTGAGCTGCGTGCTCAGGACTGGGTGTCCGGGACTGTGTGTCCTCGAGTTTAAATACTCAGTCGCTCCAACCAGATGTACAACTCAGACAGCAGTTGGAACTGGTCTACCAAATCATTGTCTTCACCAAGCTTACTAGTTCCATTTCCTCAACTCTTTCATTTCCTCAGTATTGTGCTGCTTGTTTATCATATCTGTGTATGAAGACTTTGACTAAAGACTTTCTCAATTTCCTCAGTTCAATTTCTTCAGTCTGTTTGTCTTCATCTTGTGTTATCCTGTGATTACGCTTTCTGTACTCTGTGTTTGTCTTCATTTCATCATGATGACTATGCTTGTACTCTGTTATGTTTTCATCTGAGTACTTATTCCGCTGCTAGTAGTTCTTCACTAAGGAATTTCCTCACTAGCAAATTACTCAGTGAAGAATTTCATAAAAATCGCCTATTCACCCCCCTCTAGTCGATATAATGCACTTTCAATTGGTATCAGAGCGAGGTACTCCCATGTTCTGTGTGATTTTGGTTTAACCACCTGGAGTTTTAGTTATGTCGACCGCAGGTATGAAGAAAGTGGCATGCCCCATCTTTGACAGTCATGAGTATCCCAAGTGGAAGGCCATGATGAAGAAGCGCCTCATGGCGATGAACAGCGAACTGTGGACCGTCACTAAGATTGGTCTTACGGATCTATGCAAGATGGCGGACGATGATGATATTCGCAAGTACACTCGACTTGACATCGTGGCAAAGGATATCATCTGTTCCTGCCTGTCCAGAGATGAATTCAGGCGCCTCATGCATCTTTGCAATGCGAAGCTTATCTGGGACCGAATCTCTGATGTCTATGAGGGTCATCGTACTTGTCATGATCCCTGGTTTGAAGATTTCAAGGAATCTCTCAAAACGATGACTTTCGAACCAGAATCATCATCTTCTGCACCATGCCTCATGGCAAACGGTGCCAAGGTAACCGAATGTTCCTCATCCGAGTCTAGTGATGATGAATCTGATGATGATTTTGGACCTAGTTATACCAAGCTTGTTTGCATTGCCACTAAACAACAAAAGGCCTTGGAAAAGGCTCACAACATGCTTAGTAAGAGCGATGATATGTTGGGTGAAGAAATGGATCAGTCAAAAGCTTTAGCTGAAAGTCTTCAGAGACTTCATTCTAAGTATGACTCCCTTCAAGATCAACATAACTCTCTCCTGTCTGAACATGAGAAGCTAAGAGTGAGTTATGACGATCTTCAGAAGGAGCGCGATTCATTACTTGCTCAACAAAACAGCGCTGCTCAGGAAGAATTTATTCCTCCATGTTTGAAATGCATTGAACAAGAATCTGCTAATTCCTCACCTGAATGTTCAAATGCTTCGAATGTTACAAATTCTTCACCTGCCTCTGCTATCACTAATTCCTCATCTGAGGACATTGCTAGTATCACTGACGATGCAGGGCTGAAGGAATTGTACCTAACAGGCACGTACAAAAGCCTCAAAGGGCATCAGACTCTTTGTGATGTGCTTAAAAAGCAGATCCTCAACAGGAACCCTAGGAAAGATGGTATTGCCTTTGAGAGGAAACTCAATGCTGATGGTACATATTGGAAGCCTGAGCAGTACCCCAAAACCTCATGGGTTGCTGCAAAGGGACCTCCAGTTGATCCATCTAATTTATCTGGCTATACATGTGAATCTTCACATTCTTCTGATGAGTCATTTGACTCCAACTATAAACTGTTCAAAATTCAGAATGGTGAAGTATTTGCTAGATATGTTGGCACTAACTACAGGAATGGTTCCCCTATGAAGAAAATCTGGGTTCCCAAAAGGTGCCTTGAAAGTCTTCAGGTGAATGTCCTCATGACACCACCTATGAAGAATAGGAACCCCAGATCAAATTCTTCATATGCACCAAATTCTTCATATGGATCCAAGTCCTCATACGGATCAAATTCCTCACGTGGATCATATTCCTCAAAAGGATCAAAGTCCTCATATGAACATCATCGTGCTAACAACTCTGTTTCACATGGAAGAGCCAAAGGCTATGAATATGATCATTATTCTTCAAATTATTATGTTCATAAGTCCTCGAAGAATTTCTCTGCTTATTCATATGCTTACCCTAACCACTCTTATGTGAAACGAAATGGTTTGGCCTCTATGCCACCATTCTCATATGGAGCTCGCAGAGTGATGAACTGTTTGCCACCCCTTTAGATGTGGGTGGTGAAGAAAAAGAACTAATCTCTTCCGCAGGGTCAGGTCTCCAGACGTACTATAACGTCTGAAGAATTTGCTGGGGACCTGACAAAGTGCCTGAAAGGACGTAGGCTAATCATGAAGAGATGAACTTTCATTTCACACGTCCTCCTACTGCTTTATTTGTCCTACTACTTGATGAGATTGATCTGATGAATTGTGATATCATATTTTTCACTGCTGAAGTATATGAGGTTCGTAAGTTAGACTAATTCATCTGCAGGATGATCAACCCAAAGCCACTGAGTGGGTCCTCGATAGTGGATGTACAAATCACATGACTGGTGACAAGAACCTATTGATGGATGCTCCCTTATCATCATCACATCTGAAGCATATCATCTTCACTAACAAAAGCAAAAGTCAGGTATTGGGTCTAGGTAAGGTTGCTATCACAAAGGATCGACACATGGACAAAGTCATGCTTGTTGAGTCCTTAGGATACAATCTTATGTCTGTCTCAATGCTTTGTGATCTTGATATGGTTGTTGTCTTTGGCAAGTATCGTTGTGTTGTGATTATGGAAGCTGACAATTCCAAAGTCTTCGAAGGCTTTAGGAGAGGAGACTTGTATATTGTTGATTTCTCTGCAGATTCACAACCAGCCGTGTGCCTACTTGCAAAAGATTCAGAAGGATGGCTATGGCATCGACGACTTGGTCATGCAGTCATGAGGAATTTGCACACACTTGCGAAGAAGATACATGTCATTGGCATTGAGAATGTCAAATTCCTCAAGGATCACTTATGCGGTGCCTGTGAAGCTGGAAAGATGACGAAGGCCAAGCATCCAGCAAAGACTATCATGACCACCACTCGTCCATTTGAATTGCTTCACATGGATCTCTTCGGTCCTAATCATTATTCTTGTATGTCAAATGAAGCATCTCAATATGGCTTTGTTATTGTTGATGATTACTCTCGTTACACATGGGTACACCTTGTCTCTTACAAACATGAAGTGCAGGAAGTCTTCAAACGATTTTCCTCGAGGGCTTCAACCAACTTTGGTGTGAAGATCAAGCACATCAGAAGTGACAATGGCACTGAGTTCAAGAATTCGGGTCTCGATGACTATCTTGATGAACTTGGTATTACTCATGAGTTATCTGCTCCTTATACTCCTCAACAGAATGGCGTCGTGGAGCGCAAGAACAGGACTCTTGCTAAGATGGCTCGCACTATGCTCGATGAGTACAAAACCCCTCGTCGTTTCTGGGTTGATACAATTGTTACTGCGTGCCACATCATCAACAGAGTATATCTTCATAAATTCTTCAAGAAGACTACCTATGAACTCCTCACTAACAAGAAACCCAATGTAAGTTATTTCAAAGTCTTCGGTGCTAAATGCTGGATTAGAGATCCTCATCACAACTCTAAATTTGCACCGAAAGCACATGAAGGGTTTATGCTTGGTCACGGAAAGGACTCGCACACCTACAGAGTCTTCAACAATGTTCTTCACAAGATCGTTGAAACTGTAGATGTGTGGTTTGATGAAACTAATGGCTCGCAAAGAGAGCACCTACCTTTTGTGTTAGATGAACCAGCACCTGAGGATTCTATCAAGCACAAGGCTACTGAAGATGTTGTTCCTAGTGAAGAATCTGCTGAAGAATTCATTCCAGAACGTGAAGAACGTCGAGCTGATGCACCTGAAGAAAATGCTGAGGAAATTGATGCTGAAGAAAATGCTGATCAAATTCCTCAACGACAACCAGCTCATCCTCGCGTTGCAAAAGAAGTGCAAGTGGAGAAGATCATCGATGACATTAGAGCACCAGGTCCTCTCACACGCTCAAAAGCTTCACATATATCTAACTTTTGTGGGCACATTGCTTTTGTCTCTATCACAGAGCCCACTAAGGTAGATGAAGCATTTCTGGAGCCTGAGTGGATTCAGGCCATGCAAGAAGAATTACATCAGTTCAAGCTCAACAACGTCTGGGAACTGGTCAATCGTCCAGATCCTCGCAAGCATAATATCATTGGCACAAAGTGGATCTACCGCAACAAGCAAGATGAAAATGGTGTTGTGGTGAGAAATAAGGCACATCTAGTAGCTCAAGGCTACACACAGGTTGAAGGAGTTGATTTCGACGAAACTTTTGCACCTGTTGCTAGACTTGAGGCTTTTCGCAAATTACTTGCTTATGCTAACCATCATGATATCATCTTATATCAAATGGATGTGAAAAGTGCATTCCTCAATGGTAAGCTTGAGGAAGAAGTATATGTTGCTCAACCCCCAGGTTTTGAAGATCCAAAGAATCCTGACAAAGTCTTCTGAATCAATAAGGCCCTCTACGGCCTCAAGCAAGCCCCACGGGCGTGGTATGATACTTTGAAGGAATTCTTCATGAAGAAAGGCTTCACACCCGGTTCACTCGATCCTACTCTCTTTACTAAGTCTTATGATGGTGAATTGTTTGTGTGCCAAATATATGTTGATGATATTATCTTTGGATGTACTGACCAACGTTATAGTGATGAATTTGCCTATATGATGAGTGAAGAATATCAAATGTCTATGATGGGAGAGTTGAAATTCTTCTTAGGTCTTCAAATTCGTCAACAACGCAATGGCATATTCATATCTCAGGAGAAATACCTCAAGGATGTCCTAAAGAAATTCGGCATGCAAGATTGCAAAGGCATCAAAATTCCTATGCCCACAAATGGTCAACTATGCACTGATGAAAATGATATTGACTTCGATCATAAGGTATACCGCTCCATGATTGGCTCTTTATTGTACTTATGTGCATCTAGGCCAGATATAATGCTTAGTGTTTGCATGTGTGCCCGATTTCAAGCTGCACCGAAGGAATCACACCATAAGGCTGTGAAGCATATTCTTCGATATCTAGCTCACACACCAACACTAGGATTATGGTATCCCAAGGGCTCAGATTTTGATCTCATTGGATATTCTGACTCTGACTATGCTGGTGATCATGTGGACCGCAAGTCAACATCTGGTACATGTCATTTCCTCGGACGATCTTTGGTCTGTTGGTCCTCGAAGAAACAGAACTGCGTATCACTGTCTACTGCTGAAGCTGAGCACATTGCTGCTGGTCCTTGCTGTGCTCAACTAGTATGGATGAAGCAAACACTCAAGGACTATGGCGTCAACGTAAATAATGTGCCTCTCCTCTGTGACAATGAGAGTGCCATCAAGATTGCTCACAACCCAGTTCAGCACTTGAGGACAAAGCACATTCAGATTCGTCATCATTTTCTTTGCGATCATGTGTTGAAGGGCGACATTTATATTGAGCATGTGAAGACTGAAGAACAGCTGGCCGATATCTTCACTAAGCCCTTGGATGAGAAGAGATTTAGCAAGTTGCAGTGTGAGCTAAATATCTTAGAGTCTTCGAATGTACTTTGAAAAGGCACTCATCCTAGCACTTATGCAAAATTGATGACTTAGATGTGCAACACATGAAGAAACGTTTTTCTTCAATCAATGAAGAATAACACTCTAAGTGTGAAGAAATTAATGAAGAATTTGATTCTCAGAACCCTACGACAATTGTACGCGGTGTCTGAAATCAGCATTCTTATACGGTGGGTCACGCCACCACAAAAGTTGAAAATCTTCAATTTGAGTTTTTCCTCAACTTTTCAAAATCTTCACTGTTTCCGTCGTTTTTCTTCATTGGGTATATATATATATATATATATATATATATATATATATATATATATATATATATATATATATATATATATATATGAGTTTATGTCCTCTACAGCATTCACTTATGGCTATTATTTAAAGTTGGTGTTTTTCTGCTAAGTGAATGTGATCGGACCCTTTCCCCTCTATGCTATACTCAATCCAATCTATTCACAAATTATTCATGTGCGTTCTATTTGAAACTCGTTCAAAATCTTCATTGTGTCCTTGTCAGATGAAGAAATTGCGAACGGAACTTTAAAACTAATCTTATCCAATTTTTCGGTTTTGCCGCTCAAACCGTTCCACATCCCACGATGCATTATTCTACTCACCCACGATCTTACACGATCTTCACTACACTGTACGTGGGTGACACATGTCGTGCGAAGGAGAAGGGTCAGGGGCACGTTCGTCCCAAATCTTCGGGCGAACGGTTTTTCACTACTACTATATATACCACCTCACCCCTTCCTCACTTCTTTTACTCCGCTCGATCTCTCTCTCCCACTCGAGCTTCTCAAACCCCAGCGCCGCCGCTACTCCATCGTCGCCAGTGAGGAAGAGCTTCACTGCCTCGACCTCGTCACCGTCGTACTCGCGCCGACCGCGGAAATCTTCACCTCCACCGCCGCCGTAGACGTCTTCCTCCGCCAAGTTAGGGCGTGGAAGATCTACACCGACGAACTTCACTGTTTCATCTCTCTGTTCGTCGTGTTCTTCATTCAGGGTAATTAAAAGTTACTTTTACTGCCCTCTTTGATTCGAAGTTTTTCTACAAAATCTTCAAAAGTGTTTTTATTCTTCAAATCTTCACACAAAACACCTCACATGTCATCTGTTCTTGATTCATTTCCCTAAGCTTCATTTTCTTCAAGATTCCTCAATTGTGTGGATCTTCGATCTATACAACTCTGGAACCTAAGATAAAGCGCGCTTAGTGAAATTCTTCAAGACGCATCTGGTCAAATTCCTCAAACTTGTTCTTTTTTGAAAACCCCTCTGAGAACACATATGACCTCTCCAAATTCCTCGCAACTATACTCTGTTCATAGGTACACATGTCCGCTGCTGAATCACTAGTTTCTCATCAACTTAACTCATTTGCAGCGTTCCTTGAAGAAAAGTTGCACAATTCTTCAGAGAATTTGATTGTTCAAATTCCTCAACTGAAGAAAATGGCTGACGGTAAAAGGCCACAGAAAGGAGGAAAGAAGCCTGAGGTCATGACTGCTTTTGATATCCCTGAGGACATCTATGCTGGGTACTGCACACCTCCTGAGGAAGATAAAAATCAGCGTAAGGTGCGCATTCAGAAAATTTAACGGAGATGGGCACGCGAATGGAGGGAATACAGATATGTAACCCCAAAGTATATGGAGAAATTCGCACTGAATCCTCCATGCCCAAGAGCCCCATTGGCACCTGGCCAAGTGGCTGATCCCACTAGCGTCAAATGCGGTGAGGATTTTCCTGAGGAATGGGCCAAGCGTCAAGCCAAGTTGGCAAAGCAAGCCAAAGAAGCAGTGAAGAAATTCAACGAAGATTCTGCTGCTGCTGCTGCTGCCACTGAGGCCTCTGTCAAGCCGAGGAAATCAATGGCAAAGAAGCCCGCTCGAAAGCCAAGTGCTTCACCAACAGTGCCCTCACGGCCAAGTTCCTCAGCTGCGCCCTCACGGCCCGGAACTTCAATATCTTCAAGGCAAATTCCTCAAGCTGCTCCTGCTCCACCAAAGTCCTCAGCTGTCCCGACAAAGTCCTCAGCACCTGTGCATCTTGCCACGTGTCAAAGGACTGCATGCATCTCTATTGCCTCTGGTCTCTCAGCAAGTTCCTCAGCTGCACCAAGTTCCTCAGCTGGACCCTCTCTGCTGAAGAAAAAGGCTACTGCTGGACGAGGTCCTCGCTCAAGTCCTAAGAAGAAGCAGGTAGTCTTCTATGTACCGTCTGACGATGATGAAGCTGATGAAGAAGAACTTGCCGAAATCATCAGAGATAGGCAAGCTAAGGCCGCTAGTGCCAAAGGAAGCAATGTGCCGATGCTTATTGATCCAAGGTTGATATTGGATTTCATTGATCTATGGCACAAAGATCCCAATACGCCTGTGCTAGAGATGAACCTCACTCCTGGTCAAAGTCACGTCTTGACTATTTTCATTCAAGAAGAAAAATGGAAGTATGATAGGGCCAGGCAGATCAAGAAATCGCAGTAGAGAAAAGAGAAACTGCCGACGAAAAATGTTGTCAAGATGAAACCTGAAGAACTCATCAAGATGTAGGCTGACATCAAAACCCTCAGCGACGAATTTGATGCATACTATGCTGACTGGAAAGGAGCCAAAGTCAGGTTTGTGAAACTGACTGAGAAATTCACAAATGTTGCAGCCCCATCGCAACAAGAAGTTCCTCAAGCTGAACCTTCAGCACAGCCCACTGAAGAACATGCCAGCACCGCTGATGACTTTCAGGCTGCTGAAGAAAATGCTAGTTCCAGGGCTCATGACTCCATTCCAGCTACTGAAGAAATTGCCAGGGCATCCACTAGTGGTGCGCCTGAAGAAACTGAAGAAGTCAGGGCAACTACATCAGTTGCGCCTGAGGAAATTCAAACAGATTCCTCAGCTCCACCTGCGCCTACACCAACTCCTATCCTTCCATCTGCATCAGATGTGAAGAAGACCAAGGCTGCAGAACGAGCTACAGTGAAGAAAAGGAAAGCATCAAGTGCTTCAGAATCTTCAGCTCCAAAGAAGATGAAGCCTATGACCAGCTCGTTTGAAAATCCCTTTGATGTTGTTCCAATTTCCACCATGCCATCAAAGGACCTTGTTCCTTTTGATGAAGAATATGAGATCCCAAGTGGATCTGATGAAGAAACTCAATCTGCTGCTTCGTCAGAGCAGATTGATGAAGAAATTGAAGTGGATGCAATCCCTTCAACCCCAGTGATCTCATCACCAATGCCTCAGTTTACTGCTGAAGAGGCTGGTGTTGAAGAATTGGAAGATGAAGACGTGGACATTGGAAGCACAACTCCTTTGATGAATGATGAATTCTGGGAAAGTCAGCATCCCAACTCTCCTCTGTTCACGCCTCTACAGCAAATCCCTCAATCCCCTGCACCAACTGTTCCGATAGGCTGTGAAGAAAACTCATCCCACTGCATCTGTGCATGAAGAAATTCCAGCCACTAGTGCTGAAGAAACTGCTACTGCTGACCATGTGACTACACCTGAGGAGGAACCAGAAATTCCTCAGCCCGAAGAACCTGAGCTCGTGATTCCTGAGGTCGTGATGCAACTCACTGACACCCCTCTGCCAAAGCCAAAGGATCCGTTCTCAAGGAAGCAAAAGTTCAAGGCTGATGATTTCTTCGGTGAGCATGTATTCTTCACAGATTACAATCCATATGACTCTGCTCACATAAGGAAGAGGCGTTTCTGGACTGCTAGCCAAGCAAACTTCTATTCCTCAATGCTGTTCAACAAAGACAAAGTCTTCGATCATATGCACATTCCTCATGTAGACATGGAGTCTCTGTCGTGCTTCGAGCCAGTCCTCAGTGTTCTTCACGACGCTGGGCTACTGAATTTCTGCACTGACATCTGTGATTGGAATGAAGAGCTCATTCTTCAGTTCTACGCAACGCTGCACATCACAGGCGATTCTGAAGATGTGAATTCATGGGTTCTAGACTGGATGACAGAGAACACTCACTACAAGGCACCAGCGTCTGAATTGCTTCGTGCCCTTCCACTAAGTCCTCCCCTTGAAGATGCACGTTGTGTCTATAGTGAACTTGAGCTTTCAAATCACTACATGCAAGTTCTGATGAAGCCTTTGAAGCCAGGGCAGGCCCCTCAAACCAATTTCCTCCTCAAGGAATTGTTGTATGTGCCTCGGACTGTCTATCGCATTCTGTCGAAGACAATGAGTCCTATCAAAGGCCACGACTCGAATGATGAAGAAGTCGTTGGCATCATGAAGAATATGCTTTTCAACATCTGTCATGGCGTTCCCGTCAACTTCCATGATTTCTTCATGAGGACTCTGGCAAATATTGCCATGTCAGCATTTGAGATGAAGCCTTATGCGCCATGGATTATGAGATTCATCAGGACAAGGTCTTCACTCAACTACAAAGCTGACACTCTGAACCACTTCAGCTACTTGCCTCCAGTTGAAGTCCTCAAAAGGACATTTTCCTCAGCTGATGACAAAGGCAAGGCAACTGATGTGATAGATGAAGGCATTCGTCCATTGGATGGTCAATTTCGCAAGGCTGCATCCTATTCCACCAATGATGACTCTGCCACACATGACTCTGCCGCCAACAATGCCAAGCAAAATCATCAAGCCACAACACCCAGGGTGATGACTGATCGTGAGTTGCTCCTCAGTCTTCATCAGAAGGTTGATCGCAATCACAAATGGGTCAAGCGTCAGTTTGGTTCAATTCTTCACAACATGACTGCAACACATAATGCAGTGAAGAAAAACCACTACTACCTCCATGAAACCCTCAACCGCACCTGGGCTGTTCTGTCTCAAGTCTACAACGCTGAAGATCTGAAGAAAATGGGTCTCAAAGAAGAGTTTGACTGGTCTATACCTCCTCCGAAGAAATTCAAGAAGGTCAAAGTTCCTTCTTTGGTGGCCAGCTCCTATTCTTCATCGCGCGACACTGATGAACATGAAGACTTGGACGACACTGTTGGGGAACGTAGTAATTTCAAAATTTTCCTACGCACACGCAAGATCATGGTGATGCATAGCAACGAGAGGGGAGAGTGTTGTCTACGTACCCTAGTAGACTGAAGCGGAAGCGTTGACACAACGTAGAGGAAGTAGTCGTACGTTCTCCTCGCAATCCAACCGATCACAGCACCGTTACTCCGGCACCTCCGAGTTCTTGGCACACGTTCAGCTCGATGACGATCCCTGGGCTCCGATCCAGCAAAGCGTCGGGGAAGAGTTCCGTCAGCACGACGGCGTGGTGACGATCTTGATGTGTTACCGGCGCAGGGCTTCGCCTAAGCACTGCAACGATATGACCGAGGTGGAATTTGGTGGAAGGGGGCACCGCACATGGCTAAGGAAAGATCTCAATGATCAATTGTGTGTCTATGGGGTGCCCCCTGCACCTGTATATAAAGGAGCCAAGGGGGAGGGGCTGGCAGGCCAAGCCTGGCATGCCAGGAGAGTCCTACTCCCTCTGGGAGTAGGATTCCCCCCCCCCCCCAATCCTAGTTGGACTAGGATTCTCCAAGGGAGAGAGAGAGAGAGAGGGGGGGGCCGGCCACCTCTCCTAGTCCTAATAGGACTAGGGGAAGGGGGGAGGCGCGCAGCCCATGAGGGCAGCCCTCTCACCTCTCCACCAAGGCCCATGTTGGCCCATTATGCTCCCGGGGGGTTCCGGTAACCCTCCCGGTATTCCGGTAAAATCCTGATTTCACCTGGAACACATCCGATGTCCAAACATAGGCTTCCAATATATCATTCTTTACGTCTCGACCATTTCGAGACTCCTCGTCATGTCCGTGATCACATCCGGGACTCCGAACTCCTTCGGTACATCAAAATGCATAAACTCATAATAACTGTCATCGTAACGTTAAGCGTGCGGACCCTACGGTTCGAGAACAATGTAGACATGACCGAGACACGCCTCCGGTCAATAACCAATAGCGGGACCTGGATGCCCATATTTGCTCCTACATATTCTATGAAGATCTTTATCGGTCAGACCGCATAACAACATACGTTGTTCCCTTTGTCATCGGTATGTTACTTGCCCGAGATTCGATCGTCGGTATCCAATACCTAGTTCAATCTCGTTACCGGCAAGTCTCTTTACTCGTTCCGTAATACATCATCTCGCAACTAACTCATTGGTTGCAATGCTTGCAAGGCTTATGTGATGTGCATTACCGAGAAGGCCCTGAGATACCTCTCCGACATTCGGAGTGACAAATCCTAATCTCGAAATACACCAACCCAACAAATACTTTCGGAGACACCTGTAGAGCACCTTTATAATCACTCAGTTACGTTGTGACGTTTGGTAGCACACAAAGTGTTCCTACGGTAAACGGGAGTTGCATAATCTCATAGTTAAAGGAACATGTATAAGTCATGGATAAAAGCAATAGCAACATACTAAACGATCGGGTGCTATGCTAATGGAATGGGTCATGTCAATCAGATCATTCAACTAATGATGTGATCTCGCTAATCAAATAACAACTCTTTGTTCATGGTTAGGAAACATAACCATCTTTGATTAATGAGCTAGTCAAGTAGAGGCATACTAGTGACACTCTGTTTGCCTATGTATTCACACATGTATTATGTTTCCAGTTAATACAATTCTAGCATGAATAATAAACATTTATCATGATATGTAAGGAAATAAATAATAACTTTATTATTGCCTCTAGGGCATATTTCCTTCAGACACAGCGGCAGGTCCTACTTCAACAACCGACCCCAACAACGCTGGAGCTCCTTCATCAACCTGATTATCTTCAGGGGCGTTAGTCCTTAGTTTCGATCCTTTTGGTCATTCGATGACAAAGGGGGAGAAATCTGAGTTAGTCTTCAAGCGGGTCTATTATAAGGGCATTTTTTTGCAAAGTTACAACTCTCGTTCTTCCGAAACTTTTATTGGATCGAGTTGTAAACTTAAACCAGATGGTGGTCTGATACTTCTGCTACGTTATTCTGCATGCATATTCCTCGTTAATGTTATTGCATGCATGCTGAATTACATCAGTCACCATATTTCATCATGCATTTCAAAATTTTCATATTATATGTCAAATGCGTGTATGATATGCAAGATATAGGGGGAGATCTCCATGATTCATCTCTTCAAGTGTGCATTGCTTCAAAAGCAAATTCCTCACTATGCACAACTTCAGGGGGAGTTCTTCTATATCTTGTAATCAAATTCCTCAGTATCAGCATTTACACTTCATATGTTTATCCCCGTTGAAAACTTAACCTATATTGTCATCAATCACCAAAAAGGGGGAGATTGTAAGTGCATCTAGTGCCCCTTAGTGATTTTGGTGTATTGAAGACTTATAGGTTAAGGATCTAATGTGTTTATGAGTGTACACAGGTCTATAAGTCTATGAGGAGTTTGATACTTACAGTGAAAGTCGACCCCTAAAAATGAAGTACTTCGACTAAAGACTTCGATACACCGAAGACTTTCTGAAGACTTTGAAAGTGAAGAAATTGGTGTGACCTTGAAGACTTGGTATTTATTCGAGGAACATGAAGCGTGAAGACTTTTGTTTTCATAGTTTCATTTTCTCTTTCTTGAGTCACAGGAAACACCGTACTGTTAAAGGGGGTCGAGGAAATACTAAGGAAAAATTTCCATTTGATACTCAACTCAAATCCTACACCTACCAATCCCTTCGAGGGAAGCCATTGGAAATCTCAGATAGTTCAGTCAATTTCTTCAGTGACAGAGACGTAGTTCTTCTGGTCACTAGGGACTTTGTTCTGACTGAGGAGTTAGGAATTCGCCAGTGCGGATTGCCTACACAGTGAGGAACATGATAGCCCTGAGGAATTTGTACCCTAAATTTCCGACCGTTGCTGTGCTACGTGCCAGCTGTCCCAAAATATCTTATCCATCCAACGGTCATATCATTGAAGGGCAATTATGTCTTATCATGTCGGGCTGCTCCCTAGGCTATAAATAGCCGCCCCCTACAACCACTAGTTGGTTGGCTGCTCTGAGAGAAACTGACACTTGTCATTTAAGAGCAACCCATCCTCCGAGGACTTTGAGCGAAAATCATCAAGTGAGGAAAATCCAAACCCAAACCCAAACACCTACAAACCCAAAGTGATTGAGCATCACTGAAGAGATTGATCCTGCGTGGATCCGACGCTTGTTACCTTTGAAGATTGTGCTTCTTCCAGACGGTTAGGCGTCATGGTCTAGAGCATCCAAGAGGAATTGTGGATCGCCGAGTGACCGAGTTTGTCAAGGTTCGGAAGTCACCTGAAGACTTACCACGAGTGATTGGACGAGGACTGTGTGTCCTTAGTTCAAGGAGAATACGGTGATGACTTGGTGTCCTGAGCTGCGTGCTCAGGACTGGGTGTCCGGGACTGTGTGTCCTCGAGTTTAAATACTCAGTCGCTCCAACCAGATGTACAACTCAGACAGCAGTTGGAACTGGTCTACCAAATCATTGTCTTCACCAAGCTTACTAGTTCCATTTCCTCAACTCTTTCATTTCCTCAGTATTGTGCTGCTTGTTTATCATATCTGTGTATGAAGACTTTGACTAAAGACTTTCTCAATTTCCTCAGTTCAATTTCTTCAGTCTTTTTGTCTTCATCTTGTGTTATCCTGTGATTACGCTTTCTGTACTCTGTGTTCGTCTTCATTTCATCATGATGACTATGCTTGTATTCTGTTATGTTTTCATCTGAGTACTTATTCCACTGCTAGTAGTTCTTCGCTAAGGAATTTCCTCACTAGCAAATTCCTCAGTGAAGAATTTCATAAAAATCGCCTATTCACCCCCCCCTCTAGTCGATATAACGCACTTTCACTGCCAACCCAACCAGCTGGGCAGGCACCTGCGTGGCGGCAAGCAGATCTTCGTGCAGACCCATCACTGCGCCACCTCAGCTGCCCGCCTGCCTACATGGCACCGCGGGCACCGCTGGCCAGGGCGCGTGTCGACGCAAGAGGGAGCGGCGACGGACGAGACAGCGCTCTCCCCCGTGTAACGCCCTCGATGCGGCTATATCTCCCACGTGTCGAGGCACGACTTAGAGGCATAACCGCATTGAAAGCAATGTCGCAAGTGAGGTAATCTTCACACAATCCATGTAATAAATAAAGGAAAAGATACATAGTTGGCTTACAATCGCCACTTCACACAAGTACATAAATAACATCCATCATACAGATTACACTCAAGGTCCGACTACGGTACCAAAATGAAAGAAGACTACCCCAAATGCTAACAGATCCCCGGATCACCCAACTGGGCTCCACTACTGATCATCTGGAAAAGAAACATAGTAACGGCCACGTTCCTCGTTGAACTCCCAAATGAGCTCGGTCGCGTCATCTGCACTGACATCGTTGGTACCTGCAACTGAGGTGATAATATCTGTGAGTCACGGGGACTCAGCAATCTCACACCCGCGAGATCAAGACTATTTAAGCTTAAAGGTGGGAAAGGGCAGTGAGGTGGAGCTGCAGCAAGCGACTAGCATAAGGTGGCTACAGCGCAAAAGAGAGCGAGAGGAGAAGGCAAAGCACGGTCGTGAAGCTAGAAGTGATCAAGAAGTGATCCTGAACAACCTACGTCAGGCATAACTCCAACAACCGTGTTCACTTCCCGGACCCCGCCGAGAAGAGACCATCACGGTTACACACGCGGTTGATGTGTTTTAGTTAAGGTCAACTTCGGGTTTTCTACAACCGGACATCAACAAATTCCCATCTGCCTCATAACCGCGGGCACGGCTTTCGAAAGATAATACCCTGCAGGGGTGTCCCAACTTAGCCCATGATAAGCTCTCACGGTCAACGAAGGATATTCCTTCTACCGGGAAGACCCGATCAATCTCGGAATCCCGGACTACAAGACATTTCAACAGCAATAAAACAAGTCCAGCAAAGCCGCCCGATTGTGCCGACAAATCCTGATAGGAGCTGCACATATCTCGGTCTCAGGGCACATCCGGATGAACACTACGTACGGCAACCGAAGATACCCCAAGTTGCCTCAGGGCGGCACCGCAAGTGGCTCTAGTTGGACCAGCAATCGAAGGAGAGCTGGCCCGGGGGGGGGGTTAAAATAAAGATGACCCTTGAGTCTGCAGAACCCAAGGGAAAAAGGCTAGGTGGCGAATGGTAAAACCAATGTTGGGCCTTGCTGGAAAAGTCTCATTCAAAGCGAACTGTCAACGGGGTCCCATAAATCACCCAACCGTGTAAGGAACGCAAACTCCGGGAACATAACACCGGTATGACGGAAACTAGGGTGGCAAGAGTGGAACAAAACACCAGGCATAAGGCCGAGCCTTCCACCCTTTACCAAGTATATAGATGCATTAATTAACTAAGAGGTATTGTGATATCCCAACAAGTAAACATGTTCCAACAAGGAACAACAAGATCATGTTCCAACAAGGAACAAACTTCATCTTCACCTGCAACTAACAATGCTATAAGAGGGGCTGAGCAAAGCAGTAACATAGCCAAACAACGGTTTGCTAGGACATGGACGGTTAGGGGCTGACAAGGCAATATAGGAGGCATGATATAGCAAGTGGTAGGTATCGCAGCATAGGTATAGCAAAAGAGCGAGCAATCTAGCAAGCAAAGATAGAAGTGATTTCGAGGGTATGGTCATCTTGCCTGCAAGAGTTTCAGAGGTGTCGAAAGCTTGGTCCTCGAAAGCGTTCTCAACGGAATCCTCGTTCACGTACTCGTCTCCCGGCTCTACCCAAGACAAGAGAACAAGCAAAGGAACCAAAATCAACCACGATGCAATGCGCAAGCGACATGATGCAAAACATGGCATGATATGCGAGAGGTGATATGCAATGCGTATGCATGCTCCGGAAGGACAAGGATGAACAGGGCATAATCTTGGCAAACCAAGCATGCCACTGGATAGATGAGATGATTTCGGTTGAAATCGATATAAAGATCACCGGAATCGGATGCACGGTTTGCAAATGGCAAGCAATACAAGAATGACACGAAACTGCCATAAACAGCATGATGCTACTTAGCAAGCAACAAATAATTAATCTACTGCACCCAAACATGGAAACAAAGCATATGAAAGTAATCTACACAAGATGCACGACAAAAGATGAACACTGAGCTACGGCTAATTGACATCATACCAGGTTCAAACAAGCATGGCAAAAGTGCAAACGATAACAGGTTCTCAGACTTAGTGAAAATATCAACAAGCAGAAACTGACATCAGGATGGCATGTTCAGAGCAATGAAACAACATGCTACGGGTTCATAACATAGCAAAGTAAGGCATGGTGTGAATCTACTCAAAGCACTTGACAAAAGTCCCTTACTGACCATAAGCCAAAAAGGATCAGAAAATATGATTACTCCCATCTCAATTAAGCAAGTTTCGTTACAGGTTTCAGACTTAGCAGAAAACTGGACATGGCAGAAAACTGTTAACGACTAGGCATGTTCGTGAGCTCGATGCACTCACTACAGAGCATTGCATGATAAACTAAGTATACATACATCAAGAAGACATGGCATAGTAACAAACATGGCAAGAATAACATCATATCGTACAAGGATCAACTACACCAAGCTTGGCAAAATTGAATAACACGTAAACAATCTGCCAGCAATATTTTGAAGCAAGAGTAGAGCTCGATTGACTCAAGCTATGGCACTCCATAATTGCTAACAAAGGCATGGATGGATAGAGAAAATACTCAAGTTCAAAACACCCTTACTGATCATACTCAAATTATGCACAGATCTCTCGGAAACAACATGAACACATGGCATGAGGATAACAGCAGTCAGGGACTTGGTGAAATCACAGTCTCTGAAATCAGCAACAACAAGTGACCTAGTTTGCATGCTTGTGCTAGTCACCACAAGTATCACAAAAATACATGGAAAAATGCTCTGGAAAGGTAACATGGCATATTACAAAACATCTGTAGAGCTCAATCTCATAGGTGGTACACATCAATCATGGCAAAAATGACAAAAGTGCATGTTCAGATAAGATACAGCAACTAACATCAACTAGCCCTCTTCTAACAGCATTTCGGGCATCAAGATGACCTCAAATGAGAATTATGCAATGGAACAAAATGATATGCTCTTCGAGGCGAACAAATCGACATATTATACGCACGAATCGGAGCTATGGATGCAAAGTTATGGCAGGTAGAACATGGCATGATGATGATAGAATTCTCAGACTTAGTAATTCGGGGGGGGCCGAGAAAGTCAACCTCGTACACGGAAATCGAGGTTCGCCGGAGAAGGACGCCGGGGAGGTAGAGGATGGCCGGATCTGGCCCCCCTCCGGCCGGATCTCGCCGGATCGGGGCGGAGGAGGCGGGCAGGGGCGGCGCCGGCGATGGAGAGGCGCGCGGGCGCGCGGGCGACGGCGGAACTGCGGCTCGGGGCGGCGGACGGGCGACTCCGGCGAGGGGGCAGCGCCGGCCGGGGCGAAGGCGGCGGCGACCGGGCTCCGGCGCGGGAGGCGAGGCGGCGGACGGGCTCCGCGCGGGAGGCGGCGCGCCGGATGGGCTTCGGGGGGCCCCGAACGGGCCTGGCGGGCCGGCGGCTGCGCGCGGCGGCGCCCGCCACGTGGCGTGCCCCGGTTGGCCCGGTTGGCGGCGGCGGATGAACAGTGCGGCGGAGGGCTGGTGGCACGGATTTCGAGGCGAAGACTAGGGTTTCGGGGTGTCTCACTCTCATATTTGGAAGGGGAGGACGTTTTTATAGCTAGAAGGAGCTAGGGAGCTCCAAATGGAGTGCGGTTTTCGCCCACACGATCACGATCTAACGACCGAGACGATGGGACAACCTTAGGTGGGTTTTGGGCCACTTAGAGAGGGATGTTGGGCTGCACCAAATGGAGCCTCTGCGGTTGCCCGGTTAACCGTTGGAGTACCAAACGAACTCCGATTGACCCGAAACTTGACAGGCGGTCTACCGGTGCTATACCAAGCCCACATGTCAAACCTCGGTCCATTCCGAGAATGTTTAATACCCGCTCACGAAGAAATGTAAAAGGGGACGCCGGGAGACATAGGAGCGCCGGATTGCAAAACGGACAACGGGAAAGATGCTCGGATTTATGAGACGAACGCGTATGCAAAAGCGATGCACATGATGACATGATATGAAATGCACGACATGACCAAAATGCAAAACGGAGAGAACCCAACCACGGAGGGAATATCATAGCACATAGCCGAAAATGGCAAGAGTTGGATTACAAATATGGCAAGTTACATCTGGGGCGTTACAACACACCACCACTACGAGAGGATCTCGTCCCAAGATCTAGGACTGAAAGAACTCCGGTTACTCGGAACGTAGGTGGTCTTCACGCTCCCATGTGGCTTCTCGGTCTGAATGATGTGACCATTTCACTTTGAGGAATTTGATTGACTTGTTGCGAGTCTTGCGCTTAGTTGTCTCAAGAATAGCAACTGGGTGCTCATGATAAGACAAATCTTCTTGAAGATCAATCTCTTCGAAGTTGATGGTGCGCTCAGGCGTCTTGAAGCACTTGCGAAGCTGTGACACGTGGAAGACATCGTGCACATTTGCAAAGTTGGAGGGGAGCTCAAGTTGATAGGCGAGATCGCCTCGTTTCCCGATGATCTTGAAGGGACCGACGTATCGCGGGGCAAGTTTCCCCTTGATACCGAAGCGACGAGTTCCTTTCATTGGCGAGACACGGAGGTAAACATGGTCTCCGATCTCGAATGCCACATCACGATGTTTGCTGTCGTAATAGCTCTTCTGGCGCGACTGCGCTGCTTTGAGGTTCTCACGAATCACCTTGCACATAGCCTCAGCCTCTGAGATCAAATCATTGCCGAGCAATTGACGTTCACCGGCTTCAGACCAGTTGAGAGGAGTACCACACTTCCTGCCATAGAGGATCTCGAATGGGGCTTTGCCCGATCTGGCTTGAAAGCTGTTGTTGTAAGAGAATTCAGCATAAGGAAGACAATCCTCCCACTTCATGCCGAAAGAGATAACACAAGCTCTGAGCATATCTTCAAGAATTTGATTGACACGCTCGACTTGTCCACTAGTCTGAGGGTGGAAAGCTGTGCTGAAGCGAATGTTGGTGCCCATGGCCTTCTGAAAAGAATCCCAAAACTTGGAGGTAAAGATGCTGCCACGGAATGAAGATATCAATTGTGGAATGCCGTGCAAGGAGACAATTCTGTAGGTGTAGAGCTCTGCCAGCTGCGCTGCTGTGATAGACTCTTAGATAGGAAGAAAATGAGCCACTTTGGTGAGCTTGTCGATGACGACGATGATAGCATCATTTCCACGCTTGGACTTAGGAAAACCAGTCACGAAGTCCATTTCAATATGATCAAACTTCCATTCTGGAATAGCAAGAGGTTGGAGAAGTCTAGCTGGTCGTTGGTGTTCTGCTTTCACCCTTCTACAGACATCACACTCATTCACGAATTGAGCGATCTCACGCTTCATTCGAGTCCACCAATACGACTGCTTGAGGTCATGGTACATCTTCGAACTTCCAGGATGAATTGACAGAAGAGAATTGTGCGCTTCGTTCATAATGACTTTACGAAGATCACCCTTTGGAACCACGATCCGGTCCTCGAAGAAAAGAGTATCTCTGTCATCAACTCGATAGCACTTGTATTTGGGGATGCTCTTTTCAATACCACGTTTCACCTTCTTCACCATGGTATCCAACAATTGTGCCTCACGAATCTGATCTTCCAAAGTAGGAGAGACAATGAGGTTGGCAAGAACACGTTGAGGAACAACTTGGAGATTCAACTTGCGGAAAGCTTCACAAAGATCCGGTTGAAAGGGCTTGAGGATTAAGCTGTTGCAGTAAGCCTTTCTGCTCAAAGCGTCTGCAACCACATTAGCCTTGCCTGGAGTATATTCAATACTCGGATTATACTCTTGAATCATTTCGACCCATCGATTTTGTCTGAGGTTGAGATGAGGCTGAGTGAAGATATACTTGAGGCTCTTGTGATCTGTGAAAATGTCCACTTTCCTTCCCAACAGGAGATGTCTCCATGTTATTAGTGCGTGGACAACTGCCGCCAACTCAAGATCGTGAGTGGGGTAGTTCCTTTCATTGGGCTTCAACTGGCGAGAGGTATAGGCAACAACCTTCTTCTCTTGCATTAAGACAGCACCGAGGCCCTGAAGAGAAGCATCACAGAATACTTCATAAGGCTTGGATTCATCAGGAGGAGTCAGAACTGGAGCAGTGACGAGTTTCTCTTTGAGAGTGTTGAAAGCAACGTCACACTCAGGAGACCAGACATATTTCACATGCTTCTGGAGGAGGTTGGAAAGAGGCTTGGCAATCTTGGAGAAATTCTCAACGAATCTTCTGCAATAGCTTGCAAGTCCAAGAAAACTGCGAAGCTGCTTGACATTCTGAGGAGGATTCCAATTCAAAACTGCAGACACCCTTTCTGGATTAACAGCGATGCCCTTGGCAGAGATGATATGGCCAAGATAAAGAACTTCATCAAGCCAGAATTCACATTTGGAGAACTTCGCATATAATTGATACTCTCTGAGCTTGTCGAGTACCAATCGCAAATGTTCGGCATGATCCTTCTTATTCTTGGAGAAGACCAAGATATCATCAAGATAGACCAAGACAAATTCGTTGATGTAGGGGTTGAAGATGAAATTCATCAAGCGAGTGAAATACGGAGGAGCATTGACGAGGCCGAATGACATGACAGTATATTCATAAGAACCAAAACTTGTTCTGAATGCTGTCTTGGGAATATCTACTTCACGAATGCGAATCTGATGATAACCCATACGAAGGTCAAGCTTGGAGAACACCTTAGCACCTTTGAGTTGCTCAAATAGCTCATTGATGTTGGGAAGTGGGTACTTGTTCTTGATAGTCTTCTTGTTCAATGGACGGTAATCGACGCAAAGTCGGTCCGTGCCATCCTTCTTCTTGACAAAAAGAACACCACAACCCCAAGGAGAAGAACTCGGTCTGATCAGACCCAGACGTTCCTGTTTATCGAGTTGAATCTTTAATTCCTTGAGCTCATCTGGTCCAAGCTTGTAAGGACGCTTGCAAACGGGTTCTGTGCCAGGCTCAAGCTCAATAACGAATTCAACTGGCCGACGGGGAGGCATACCCGGAAGCTCTTCTGGAAAGACATCTTGGTACTCACAAACGACTGGAATTTGAGAGATAGCCTCCAATTCATCATTCTCATTGAGAGAAAACAACCGAATAGTATCATCACGAGAAGCATAGATGATCACATCGTTCGAAGTGTGAGTCAATTTGATTTCCCTGGCAGCACACTCGAGCTGAGCCTTGTGCTTAGAAAGCCAGTCCATCCCGAGAATAAGATCAATATCAGAATCACCAAGAACAACTGGTTTAGACAAGAATTTATAGTCGCCCATCTTGATAGAAACATCAGGGACACAAACATTAGATGTCATTTGCTTGCCCGGGGACACAATCTTCAACGGAATAGGAATCTTTTCGGTCACAAACTCATGCTTAGCAACAAAAGGTCTCGAAATGAAAGAAAGCGATGCACCAGTATCAAATAAGACTTTTGCGGGAATATCATTAACAGGAAGATTACCCATGATCACTTCAGAAGACTCCTCTGCTTGAGCTGCATTCAACATGTTCACCTTGGCATGCTTAGGATTATGCTTGACCACTGCATTGCTGGAAGATTTCACAGGAGGAGGAGGCGGAAGGCGCCTCTGGTTGAAGCACTTGTTCGCATAGTGACCCTTCTGCTGACATTTGTTACAAGTCACTTCTGAGAGCGGACGATGGTAAGGAGCACTTGGCCTTGGAGTTTGGTTCTGAGACTTGTTCTGATAGCCAGGGTTGGGTGGGTGGGAAGATCCACGACCACTTGAATTCTTCTGTTGATAAGGCTGACGGAACGGAGGAGGAGGAGGCAACCAGAACTTCTGTTGCTTAGCTGCCACAAGTGAAGAAGAAGAAGACTGGACTGCGTCTCTGACTCTCTTCTTAGATGCCTCACACTTGAGCTAAGCAGCTTCTTGTTTCAGTGCCATGTTGTAGAAATCATCATACTTTAATGGCTCGAAAAGCACGAGAGCAAGCTGCAGATCTTCTCTGAGACCACGCCTGAATTGGTAGATCATACTCTTCTCATCAGGGATGTCTTGCCTTGCAAAATGAGAGAGCTTCTGGAACTGAGTGTTGTATTGATAGACAGACATGGTGCCTTGCTTGAGATTGCGGAATTCCTCACGCTTAAGCTCAACAACACTTTCTGGAATGTGGTGCACTTTCAAATCACGGCGGAAATCATCCCAAGTGATCACACGACCTCCTCTAGAATCTTTGTATTGCTGGAACCACTCAGCAGCTTGATCTTTGAGTTGAAAAGAGGCAAACTTGACAAAGTCCTCAGGTCTCACATTGCTGCACTCGAAATGCTTGCTGATGTCCACGAGCCAATCATCTGCGTCTGTGGCCTCGACACAGTAGCTGAAGGTCTTAGGCTGATTAGCAAGGAACTGGTTCAGTGAAGCGAAGTGCGGCTGATTGTTGCCTTGGCCTTGATTCTCTTGATTAGCTTGACCCTGGTTGCGATCTTGCAAGAGCTGAATCAGAATCTGAGCATTGGCATTTGTGGCAGTCATCAAGGCTTGCAAAGCTTCCGGAGGCGGAGGTGGTGGCGGAGGGTTAGCCTGATTCCCGCCATTGCGTTCCGGATTCTGACGCGTTGGTGGAGCCATCCTGAAGAGGGTGACATCCATTAGCATCTTGACAGAGATATATTGAGGCTGAATCAAAGGAAGGAAATTGCAACATATAGTCTTCACAATTAACATTCGAACGAGAATGAACGAATGAATTCCAATGTAAAACATCACACTTCCAAAGCTGAGAAACCACTTAGAACATGGTAAGGAATAAAATCAACAAGGTACGGAAGTGAACAAATACTTGGTAAGGATTACCCCATCACAAACCAAATATCTGCGGAAGAAATACTAGAGCTACAAGAATTCCCACTTATAAACTACCGAAACTTTCTGGTTATGCAATCAGGTGTTGGGGATACAGGGGAAGCATAATATCTCACCCAAACTAGCAAATCCTACAACCAGCTATATCCATCCTTCAACACATAACCAAGAAATCCTCGGAAATCATCTACCTCAACCTTCGAAAAGCATCCGTTATACAAGTCATGGCAATACCCCTGCACTCGCCACAGTACTGGGCTATCAGGGTTATCTCACCAACAACTGTACAAAAGAGATTTTCGATGTCGGCGTACTAAACTCAGGTATTCCAAAACCGCAACGATAAGATTATGACGACAACACCTCGGAGCTCAACTCCCCGGGACACTGCCACAACCCCTAAATGTCAGGAGGCAACCAAGACAATGTTGTCATCATAAAACTATCGGAACGATTGTAATATACCCGCGTGATCCTAAAAATTTTTTTTAGTGAAATTTGAGAAGAGAAGAGTCAAAACTCTACGTCAGGATGCCTTACCAGAAGGTCGAAGGGACTGGGGAGTAAAAAGAATTCCTAAACTCTCCGATATATAATTCCTAAAAGACTCAAAACATTTTTTCTAGACACAACTCGGCCACTAAAGACGATCAAACAGTGGGGGCTCCTAAGGTCGGGGAAAGGCTCTGATTACCAACTTGTAACGCCCTCGATGCGGCTATATCTCCCACGTGTCGAGGCACGACTTAGAGGCATAACCGCATTGAAAGCAATGTCGCAAGTGAGGTAATCTTCACACAATCCATGTAATAAATAAGGGAAAAGATACATAGTTGGCTTACAATCGCCACTTCACACAAGTACATAAATAACATCCATCATACAGATTACACTCAAGGTCCGACTACGGTACCAAAATGAAAGAAGACTACCCCAAATGCTAACAGATCCCCGGATCACCCAACTGGGCTCCACCACTGATCATCTGGAAAAGAAACATAGTAACGGCCATGTTCCTCGTCGAACTCCCAAATGAGCTCGGTCGCGTCATCTGCACTGACATCGTTGGTACCTGCAACTGAGGTGATAATATCTGTGAGTCACGGGGACTCAGCAATCTCACACCCGCGAGATCAAGACTATTTAAGCTTAAAGGTGGGAAAGGGCAGTGAGGTGGAGCTGCAGCAAGCGACTAGCATAAGGTGGCTACAGCGCAAAAGAGAGCGAGAGGAGAAGGCAAAGCACGGTCGTGAAGCTAGAAGTGATCAAGAAGTGATCCTGAACAACCTACGTCAGGCATAACTCCAACAACCGTGTTCACTTCCCGGACCCCGTCGAGAAGAGACCATCACGGTTACACACGCGGTTGATGTGTTTTAGTTAAGGTCAACTTCGGGTTTTCTACAACCGGACATCAACAAATTCCCATCTGCCTCATAACCGCGGGCACGGCTTTCGAAAGATAATACCCTGCAGGGGTGTCCCAACTTAGCCCATGATAAGCTCTCACGGTCAACGAAGGATATTCCTTCTACCGGGAAGACCCGATCAATCTCGGAATCCCGGACTACAAGACATTTCAACAGCAATAAAACAAGTCCAGCAAAGCCGCCCGATTGTGCCGACAAATCCTGATAGGAGCTGCACATATCTCGGTCTCAGGGCACATCCGGATGAACACTACGTACGGCAACCGAAGATACCCCAAGTTGCCTCAGGGCGGCACCGCAAGTGGCTCTAGTTGGACCAGCAATCGAAGGAGAGCTGGCCCGAGGGGGGGTTAAAATAAAGATGACCCTTGAGTCTGCAGAACCAAAGGGAAAAAGGCTAGGTGGCGAATGGTAAAACCAATGTTGGGCCTTGCTGGAAAAGTCTCATTCAAAGCGAACTGTCAAGGGGGTCCCATAAATCACCCAACCGTGTAAGGAACGCAAACTCCGGGAACATAACACCGGTATGACGGAAACTAGGGTGGCAAGAGTGGAACAAAACACCAGGCATAAGGCCGAGCCTTCCACCCTTTACCAAGTATATAGATGCATTAATTAACTAAGAGGTATTGTGATATCCCAACAAGTAAACATGTTCCAACAAGGAACAACAAGATCATGTTCCAACAAGGAACAAACTTCATCTTCACCTGCAACTAACAACGCTATAAGAGGGGCTGAGCAAAGCAGTAACATAGCCAAACAACGGTTTGCTAGGACATGGATGGTTAGGGGCTGACAAGGCAATATAGGAGGCATGATATAGCAAGTGGTAGGTATCGCAGCATAGGTATAGCAAAAGAGCGAGCAATCTAGCAAGCAAAGATAGAAGTGATTTCGAGGGTATGGTCATCTTGCCTGCAAGAGTTTCAGAGGTGTCGAAAGCTTGGTCCTCGAAAGCGTTCTCAACGGAATCCTCGTTCACGTACTCGTCTCCCGGCTCTACCCAAGACAAGAGAACAAGCAAAGGAACCAAAATCAACCACGATGCAATGCGCAAGCGACATGATGCAAAACATGGCATGATATGCGAGAGGTGATATGCAATGCGTATGCATGCTCTGGAAGGACAAGGATGAACAGGGCATAATCTTGGCAAACCAAGCATGCCACTGGATAGATGAGGTGATTTCGGTTGAAATCGATATAAAGATCACCGGAATCGGATGCACGGTTTGCAAATGGCAAGCAATACAAGAATGACACGAAACTGCCATAAACAGCATGATGCTACTTAGCAAGCAACAAATAATTAATCTACTGCACCCAAACATGGAAACAAAGCATATGAAAGTAATATACACAAGATGCACGACAAAAGATGAACACTGAGCTACGGCTAATTCACATCATACCAGGTTCAAACAAGCATGGCAAAAGTGCAAACGATAACAGGTTCTCAGACTTAGTGAAAATATCAACAAGCAGAAACTGACATCAGGATGGCATGTTCAGAGCAATGAAACAACATGCTACGGGTTCATAACATAGCAAAGTAAGGCATGGAGTGAATCTACTCAAAGCACTTGACAAAAGTCCCTTACTGACCATAAGCCAAAAAGGATCAGAAAATATGATTACTCCCATCTCAATTAAGCAAGTTTCGTTACAGGTTTCAGACTTAGCAGAAAACTGGACATGGCAGAAAACTGTTAACGACTAGGCATGTTCGTGAGCTCGATGCACTCACTACAGAGCATTTCATGATAAACTAACCATACATACATCAAGAAGACATGGCATAGTAACAAAACATGGCAAAAATAACATCATATCATTCAAGGATCAACTACACCAAGCTTGACAAAATTGAATAACACGTAAACAATCTGCCAGCAATATATTGAAGCAACAGTAGAGCTCGATTGACTCAAGCTATGGCACTCCATAATTGCTAACAAAGGCATGGATGGATATAGAAAATACTCAAGTTCAAAACACACTTACTGATCATACTCAAATTATGCATAGATCTCTCGGAAACAACATGAACACATGGCATGAGGATAACAGCAGTCAGGGACTTGGTGAAATCACAGTCTCTGAAATCAGCAACAACAAGTGACCTAGTTTGCATGCTTGTGCTAGTCACCACAAGTATCACAAAAATACATGGCAAAATGCTCTGGAAAGGTAGCATGGCATATTACAAAACATCTATAGAGCTCAATCTCATAGGTGGTACACATCAATCATGGCAAAAATGACAAAAGTGCATGTTCAGATAAGATACAGCAACTAACATCAACTAGCCCTTTTCTAACAGCATTTCGGGCATCAAGATGACCTCAAATGGGAATTATGCAATGGAACAAAATGATATGCTCTTCGAGGCGAACAAACCGACATATTATACGCACGAATCGGAGCTATGGATGCAAAGTTATGGCAGGTAGAACATGGCATGATGATGATAGAATTCTCAGACTTAGTAATTCGGGGGGGGCCGAGAAAGTCAACCTCGTACACGGAAATCGAGGTTCGCCGGAGAAGGACGCCGGGGAGGTAGAGGATGGCCGGATCTGGCCCCCCTCCGGCCGGATCTCGCCGGATCGGGGCGGAGGAGGCGGGCAGGGGCGGCGCCGGCGATGGAGAGGCGCGCGGGCGCGCGGGCGACGGCGGAACTGCGGCTCGGGGCGGCGGACGGGCGACTCCGGCGAGGGGGCAGCGCCGGCCGGGGCGAAGGCGGCGGCGACCGGGCTCCGGCGCGGGAGGCGAGGCGGCGGACGGGCTCCGCGCGGGAGGCGGCGCGCTCGGGACAGCGGCGCGGCGGATGGGCTTCGGGGGGCCCCGACCGGGCCAGGCGGGCCGGCGGCGGCGCGCGGCGGCGCCCGCCACGTGGCGTGCCCCGGTTGGCCCGGTTGGCGGCGGCGGATGAACAGTGCGGCGGAGGGCTGGTGGCACGGATTTCGAGGCGAAGACTAGGGTTTCGGGGTGTCTCACTCTCAGATTTGGAAGGGGATGACGTTTTTATAGCTAGAAGGAGTTAGGGAGCTCCAAATGGAGTGCGGTTTTCGCCCACACGATCACGATCTAACGACCGAGACGATGGGACAACCTTAGGTGGGTTTTGGGCCACTTAGAGAGGGATGTTGGGCTGCACCAAATGGAGCCTCTGCGGTTGCCTGGTTAACCGTTGGAGTACCAAACGAACTCCGATTGACCCGAAACTTGACAGGCGGTCTACCGGTGCTATACCAAGGCCACATGTCAAACCTCGGTCCATTCCGAGAATGTTTAATACCCGCTCACGAAGAAATGTAAAAGGGGACGCCGGGAGACATAGGAGCGCCGGATTGCAAAACGGACAACGGGAAAGATGCTCGGATTTATGAGACGAACGCATATGCAAAAGTGATGCACATGATGACATGATATGAAATGCACGACATGACCAAAATGCAAAACGGAGAGAACCCAACCATGGAGGGAATATCATAGCACATAGCCGAAAATGGCAAGAGTTGGATTACAAATATGGCAAGTTACATCTGGGGCGTTACACCCCGTCCCTGATAAAGCAGAGACACCTAAGCAATACGCATTAAATGCGCCTGGTCATGTAATGTGAGGGATAACCTCGCATCACTATACCCTTTCCACCTCCTGTGTGCCACTATGGCAACCCCTTTCCCTATAAAAGGAGGCCCAAGGCGACCAGGAAGAGGATTCGGCTTTTTGGAGCTCCTCACGCCCCATTGCTAGTTCAAGAACACAGATAAACAATCCACCAAAGCAGGAGTAGGGTTTTACGCATCCTCACGGCTCGAACCTGGGTAAAGGAACCGTGTGCTATCTGTTTGATCCGCTCTTCTCACGACTCCGCGCCCCGCAACCTTAGTAGGGATTCTTGTGATCCCATAGGTGTCGTTCCACACCGACATATTTAGCCCGCCAGGTAGGGGGCGCAATTGTGAGAATCGGCTTTAGCAGTTAGTTCGACGCTTCTTCATCGTCATGGCGCCCAAGAAGAAGACAACGGTGGCAGTTGGCCCATCGGAGGCCGGACATCCCGTCCCGACGCGGGCGAGCAGCGAACCGGTCGCAGAAAGGACCCGGGGGCCGTTCGCGAACACCAACACCGTCCCAGCAGCCGGAGTTTGGGAGGCGGCGATGTTCGTGCACCTGGTAACGGGCCACACGCCGCCAAATCCAAAGACGGAGCCAGGCCCTTCACGGGTGGCGCGGGGCCTTCCAAGATCGCTGCCACCCCGCCCGAAGGCGACGCGAGGGCTTCCGAGACTCCCACACCGGCGCCGACGGCGCACTCCTCTCAAGCGGCGCGCGACGAACGGCGTAACCACGCCGAAGACCCCGGGCGTCGCCGCAGGAAGAGCCCCGAGCGCCACTCCCGGGATGTAGAAGACCTGCCCACTCGCCGAGGCGCTGGTGAAGATGGCATGCGACCGCGGGGTCGTGATAGAGCTCCTTCTGACATGGTCAGAAGTTGAAGCGCGTCGCGATCCGTGCAGGTTTCGCTGCCGCCAACGCCAGCAGAAGCCCTAGCACGCGCAGTTGCTCCTCGATTTCCCTCGCACTACGGGGAAACTCCACGAATGGAGAGCCACTCTCCGAAGCCTTGTTGCGGTGGCCAACAAAGACGAACTGAGTCCGGTGGAGCCCCCGGGTTGACGCTCCGACGGAGTCCCACGTACCAGTGGCAGGAAAGTCGGCGGCGCCACGACCACGGTGCACTATGTCGGATCACGGGTTCCGGCAGACCTTTAAGGTTCGAACTCTGGGGTGCGCGCGGAGATTGTGCCCTCTACCTCTCCGTCTCGCAAGGATCTAAACTACAGAGCAAACAGCACAAGAGACACAGGGTTTATACTAGTTCGGGCCACCATTGTGGTGTAATACCGTACTCTAGTTTGTGGTGGATGGATTGCCTCTTGGGCTGATGAGGATGAACAGTACAGGGAAGAACAGCCTCGCGAGGGTCTGTTCTTGGCTAGGGGATGAACTGCTGGGGGAGTTCGATCGCCCTTCTCACTCTCTGGGTGTGTTGCTACGTTCTAGCTGGTTTCTTTTTTTCTACCCTGGGGGTGGCTAGTCCTATTTATAGGCAAAGGCCCTGGGCCTCTTCCCAAATATTTGAGCGGGAAGGGCGCCAACAATTGGCCAATTCGAAGGGGAACATCTGGTACACCTATCCTAACTAAAGTTGGTCTTCGCCTGCCAAAGGCCCTGTGGTGACGTCGTTCTGGGCTCCATGGTGACCTCCTTCCCACCGTTGGACTGGTCTTGGTCTTGTTGCACCGAAATGGGTGCCTTTGCTTGATCCTCTCGCCTGCGCTTGCCCCCTTTGCACCAAAGAGGAAAGGGGGACGCTACGCGGGCTGGCGCCTGCCTGGCACCCTTGGTCGTCATGGCTTGCGTCATGGGCACCTCGCGAGGTACCCCGCCTTGATCTCTCCGCCTCCTCGCGAGCCGTCCTGAGGAGGCCGCGCCTGAGGGAGCGCCGTGTCGTCCGCCCCGCGAGGCTTGGCCCCTCGCGAGGGTCTTGGGTCTTGTGCTGATGAAGACGGGCCGCGCTGGGCCCCCATTTGAGCCATGCCGCAGGCCGCAGGCAGGCAAGTCTTGGGACCCCCGTTCCCAGAACGCCGACAGTAGCCCCCGGGCCCAAGGCGCGCATGGACTAGGCCGTGCTGAGAGGCGAAAGGGCAAGGGCGAAGCGCCGCGGGCCCTAACAGCCTGCGGCCTTGGGTGCCGCGTGGCGGTTGATTGGACGTGGGTGCTTTAGCAACTGCGCGGGTTATTAAAGGCGTGGCATCCGCTCCGGCCTTGCTCTTCTCCTTCTTCATCCCCTGCTCAGATCCCCTTTCTTGCGCCTCTCCTTTTTTCTCCAAGTTTCCAGATCTGCTCCATCCAGTTGACCTAGGTAGCTATGGCGCCTCGCCAGCCCCCGGACAAAGCTTGGTTCTCGCCCAACGTGTCAGAGGAGAGCCTCGCCCGACTGCACCGGATGGCGGCGGCGCAGGGCATCAACGGGGCGCAGTTGTTCAAGGTCGGCTCCGCTACCCCTGAGGGCTGAGGGAGCACCTTCTATCCTCTTTTCGTAAGCTGCATTACTGCGGGCTTGGTGTCTCCTTTCTCTGAGTCCTTCCTCTCCGTCCTCCGCCATTACAACTTGCAAGCTCTGCACGTCCACCCCAACTCCATCCTTCTCCTGGCGATCTTCACCTACTACTGCGAGGCTCATGTGGGGGTGCAGCCATCAGTGGCCTTGCTGCGCCACTACTTCTACCTCCGGACTTCTCGTGGTTCCCCTTCAGCGTGCACGAGCTTTGTCGCGTGCGGCAGTGCCATGGCCATTTCGAATCCGGGGAAGAGGATCGAGGGCTTCCGGAGCAAGTGGGTCCTGGTAGACGCCGGGCGCATCCACCCTCGGCTGATCCTTCCCACGGAGCCGGCCGTGAGTTCTAGCGACTAGTGCCGAGCGGAGCTCACGGATCCGCGCGCGAAGTCGATGTTGGCGAAGATGGACGCTGACCTGAAGCCGGCCAACATGGCGGCGGTGAAGCTAACCGGGGCGTCGCTGCTGAGGGAGTTCCTGGAGCACCAATTGGCTCCGCTTCGGCGGTATTCTCCCCCAATGTGGAGGCCTCATCCGAGCCCCGCAGCTATGGGTGAAGAGGATGTGACCGCGGTTCTACAATCCTTGGTCGGGGGCGAGGTAGCGAGGTTGGAGGGCGCACCCTCGCCCCTGCTCCTTCGCGACGATTGGGAGCAAGTGGTGGAGTCCATGCCCGTCTTCAACGGGGTCGGGCCCGTGCCCGTGGTGGCCCCCGAGGGACCCGTGGACGTGTCTTCCGGCGACTCCAGCGGAGAGGGGGGGAAAGAGGAGCGGGAGGAAGGCCTTGACTCCGAGGCAACCGACGGAGAGTCCAGGGCTCCCCCTCCCCAGCGCAAGCCCCACACTCTCCGCCTCTCGCCGAGCGATGATGATGATGACGACGATGACGTGCTGGGCAGCGGGAGCTCGCCCTCGGTCCCGAAGAAGGGCAGGACCGGGTTGATCCCCCGCGGGCCCGTTCTGACTCCGGGGCGAGCCGCGGACGCGCCTTCTGCTTCCGAGGTCGACCCCTCCATCCGGCTCTCAGGCTTCAAGTATGGCCGGAGGCAGATGGAGCTTTCTGGCGACGACCCGTAAGTGCTTGATCCTTGATCCTTGGTTTCTCCTTCCGCTGTCGAGGCTTGATGATTGCTTATCTTGAGTAGGCTGGCGCCCATGGCGAAGAAGCTGAAGGGAGCTCGCGAGGCCCCATCTACGGTGGCGCCTCCGCCTGCAGGGGAGGGTGATCGTGACGTGCGAGCCTCTCCTGCCCGCTCGTCCTTGCGGGGCCTGGCTGATCTGGCTGGGGCGATAGCCTCCACGGCTCAAGTGACCCCCGAGGTGCCCTTGTCTAGCGCTGCCGCTACGGCTGGGGAGGCGCAGCGGACTCCGCCTCGGGACACTACGGTCTCGCCGCCGCTATCTTCTCCTCTCGTTCCACCGACCGCTGCTTCCCCAACTCCTCCTGTTGTCTTGGAGCGCACTGATGTTTCTCTGCCTTCTTCTTCCATAATGGAGCGCGTCGTTGCTGAACTGGACCGGCTGCGGCAGGATCTTCTCGGCGCCGACCCTCGCCTGGTGGTCGGGCGCCTGGAACTAGCTTCGGGGGTGGATTCGCTCTGATGCCTCGATTTGGGTGGCATTGGTTCAGGCCTCAATGGCCTGTGACGAAGAGAGGGAGGCCACCCTCGAGGCGAAGGCTGCCCGTGATGCGGCCCTGGGAGAGGTGGTTGTAGTCCGTGGTCGCTGCAAGGAGTTGGAGGACGAGCTGCAAGGCTTGCGAGGCCAGCTTGCGGAGGAGGTCTGCCTTCGCCAGGAGCAGGAGAAGGGGCGAAGGCTCGCGAGGCGGCGCTCAAGGACCGGGAGGCCAAGCTCAAGAAGCGCCGCGGCCACCTAAGCGCGTTGAAGAAGGAGCTAGAGGTGACGAAGGCCGAGTTGGACGCCAAGGCCCGGGTCCTCGCTGAGGATCGCGTGGCCTTCACGGACATGGAGAAAGATGCCCGCGCTTCGCTGAAGACGTTGTACGAGTGCAGCCTGGATAGCCCGCTAGCCGGTGACGGGGACGACCCCGCCAAGCTGCTTCCCTTCCTGGTTAAAGCCCTTGGGGATGTCGCCCTTGGCCTCGCCCCCACGGCTGAGGCCGAGGCGCGTGTCCTGTCTTCCGCTGCGCTGACGCGGGTCTTCGCCCACGTCTACCTTCGCGATCCAAGCGCCGACCTCGACAGCCTGCTGGAGCCGGTGAGTGGCGAGGGTGCTGCCGCTGCTGTCGAAGCCGTGAAGGGGCGCGCGGAGGCACTGCTGGGGAAGTTCCGGGCCTTCAGCACCAAGCCAAAGCAAGGAGCTGCCGGCCCTGATGCTCCACGAGGTGAAGCGACCCCATGCAGCTCCACCGTCGACAAGTGACTTCGCTATCGCCCTGGTTCTTCTTTTAGTTCCTGCACATGCACCACGCCTCGGGGAGGCATTTAAACTTGCGCTTGTTACTTAGACGACAATATGGACTGTAATATTTTCTTTTAAGTTCCTTGAATGTTCTTTGAATTTTATGTTGTTCTTCCCTACTTGCTTGTGTTCTACGCCGGCGGAGCCCGGCCCCGCGCGTGCCTCACCCAGCATTAGCCCCGACCGGAAACCAGGACGGGACCAAAGGAGTGAGGGGCTACGTGACAAGTTAGGCTCCTGAGTCGCGATGCTCAGGAGTCCCCCTTGGCGCATGAATCAACAAGTAGGGAAGCTTGATGTAGGTGCATCTTCCATTCTACGTCTGCAGAGCCTGACTCCGAGCATACCTCACCCAGCATAGCCTTTCGGAACAAAGGAGTGAGGGGCTACGGAGCCAGTTAGGCTCCTGAGTCGCGATGCTCAGGAGTCCCCCTTGACGCGCGAACAGTGGGTGTTGAGGCGAGATGTAAGCGGGGCTACCGTTCTACGTCTGCGGAGCCCGACCCCGCGCGTACCTCACCCAGCATAGCCTTTCGGAACTAAGGAGTGAGGGGCTACGGGACCAGTTAGGCCCCCGAGTCGCGATGCTCAGGGGTCCCCCTTGACGCTCAAACGGCCTTCATACCTTGGCTCCGCTCGGGGAGAGACGCGCGACGAACCAGGCCCGAGGGGCCTGGCCGGGCGGCGTACGTCTGGGCGTGACCCAGGCGTACCCCCGTGCCTAGCCCCCTCACGTGGTGCTCCCGAGCGGAGGCGTTGCGATGAGGCTAGCCACTGAGCTCTGGGCTCCCTGAGGTTAACGCGGCCCGGAGGCCACCCTCATTTGTTTATCACCAGCGCGGAGCATAGCGCTTCCGTATGTGTACGGGCATAGCCGCTCCTCGGCAGTGTCGTCAGCCAGCGCGGAGCATGGTGCTTCCACTGGTACGTGGGAGGGGGCTCCCCTCCGGGAGGAGCCCCCGGGGCGTGTACAGCCCCGCCCTGACACGTGGCCGGCACGGTAGGGCTAGGTGAGGTGTATCTGGGCAGCCGTGAGCCAGCGCGGGACTCATGAGGCCCTACCTCTAGGCGGGTTGCGCCTGGCACTGGGCCGTATCTTGAGATGTGTTCCTGCAAAATTTGGTTAGATGTCGGCACTCTACGTCCTCGGGTCCCGGCCCTCGAGTTTGTCTCAGCCGTCGCTGGTTTGCCAGGTCGCGATGCCGTGGACAAGGCCAGAGGGTGAGGGCTGGAGAGCCAGTAAGAGCCCTGAGTCGCGATGCTCAGGCACCCCCCCTTTAATGTGCAAGTGGTCGACATGGAGAAGAAGAGGCTCCGCGGACGGCAGCAAGTAATCAAGCATGATAGGCGGATGCATAATCGGAAATAAACGCAGGGGCGATACACGCCGCTGGGCCTAGCCCGAGCAGCTTGGGGATGATGCAACCCGAGGGGCGCTCCCAGCAAAGCAAGCTAATGACTGAAGGAAATAAAAAGGGATGCATGCCCCGGGGACGGACCCATGTGGCCTGGGAGTGACGCAACCCTGGGAGGGCGCTCCCAGCTGGGAATGAAGCTTGAAAGATGTCACCTGAAGATGTCGTCGGCGAAGTGTCGTTGGTGCAGCAGACTCGGTGGGCTGCGGAAGCTGATCCTCACGAGCCCCCAGGCCCTGGGGCCTCAGGAGGCTCCAGAGGCACTGGTGGCTCCTCGCGAGCTGTCTCCATCTCCGCCAGAGCCGCAGAACGCCTGTCTTCCTGAGCCTCCAAGATGACCCTCATGAGGCGCTGGTACGCCGCAGCCATGCTCGGCAGGCCGTAAGGCATGCGAACATAGTTGTGGGGCGGTCCTCCGCAGCGCCCCACTTGGGAGGGCCAGAGGCGCTCTGTCGTGGCGATCTGATTGAGCCCTGGTACGTCGACGCAGACGCGCAGCCCACCATCCTCGCCTGGATGTGGAGCCACGGCTGGTGGACGACGGCAACCTCTCATGATCCTTGACTCATGTAGTTCTTGAATGGCCTTGTTAACGAACTCCTGCTGGTCTGACCTTCCTCGCCTGGCTCCTTCTCGCGGGAACCGCGCTTCGAAGCACGACTCCACATGGTGCCCAAGCGCCTCCCTCGTGACCCTGGCAAGGTCGGTGGCCCTCCAGGTGAGAGCCCCCGAGCCCTGCCTGAGGAGGGTGCCGGGCGCGCTTTCCTATGCAATGGAAGGAGGGTCCCCCTGGGCAAACACGGGCCCTGAAGGGCCTGCTTCCTGAGGGACTGAGCCTGATGACGTCTTCTTCTTCTTGGGGGTGGCCTCAGGAAGCCTCCTGCTTCCGCGGTCTGGGTCTTCTAGCGACGCAGCCTGAAAAGCTCGCTCCAGGGAACACACTGCGTCCTTCTCTTCACAAGGCACCGTGATGAAGCCGCCACTTCCCGGCATCTTGAGAACGTTGTAGCCGTGGTGAGTCACGGCCATGAACTTGGCCAGCACTGGGTACCCGAGGATGGAGTTGTACGGCACGCGGATGTGGGCGACGTCAAAGTCGATGAGCTCGGTGCGGTAGTTGCTGCGGGCCCCGAAGGTGACAGGGAGGCGGACCTGCCCGATCGGGACTCTGGAACCGTCGGTGACTCCGGAGAAAGGCTTGGTTGGCTGAAGCTGGTCATAGGGCACTTGGAGGTTGTTGAATGTTTCCACGAACAAGACCTTGAGCCCTGCTCCACCGTCGATGAGGGTCCTGGTGACCAGAACGTTGCTGATGACTGGGGAACAAAGCATTGGGAGGACTCCGGCTGTGGCCGCGCACTTGAGCTGGTCTATTGAGCTGAACGTGATGGCACACGCTGACCACCTGAGGGGGCGCGTTGCTTCGAGCTTGGGGAGGACCGCATTCACTTCGCGGGCAAACTGCTTGAAGATGCCTTGAGAGGCTGGGGCTTGAGCTCCGCCCAGGATGCAGGCGATTGCGCGCGGCTCTTGGAAGCCCCCAGCCCCCTCGTCTTGGTGGCGGTCTTCATTCCTCCTTGGCTGAGGTGGCAGCGGCGGCAGGCCTGGGTTGCCGTGAGGGCGATCCTCACGAGGCTGATCCCTCCAGTCCCCCTCGCGAGGCGGGTCCCGCCAGCGGTCCTCGCGAGGTTGGTCGCGCCACCCTTGGCGCGGGCCACGATCTTCCCAGTGTCCTGGGTTTCTTCCTCCTCCTCGGCCGTAGCCCCGGTCAGCACGGTCAGGGCGACGTTCGATTCTTCCTTCTCGCACGGCGCGGAGTTCTTGGCATTCGTTGGTGTTGTGGGTGTGGAGGTCGTGGTACACGCAGTACCGGCTGCCCCTGGAGGATTCGGGCAGATCCTTGCCCCGCTTGGTGTCTGGTTCCGCCGCGAGTACGGCAGCCCCCTTGCGCTTCACATCTTTAGCCTTGGGCTTCTTCTCTTCTGGGTCTGCAGCGGGCAGCTCGAGGAGGGAGAGGCGTCCTTCCTTTGCCCTCGCGCACTTGGTCGCCAAGTTGAACAGCTCCAGGGAGGTTGTCGGATCACGGGCTCCGGCAGACCCCTAAGGTTCGAACTCTGGGGTGCGCGCGGAGATCGAGCCCTCTACCTCTTCGTCTCGTAAGGATCTAAACTACTGCAAGAACAACACAAGAGACACAAGATTTATACTGGTTCGGGCCACCATTGTGGTGTAATACCCTACTCCAGTGTGGTGGGTGGATTGCCTCTTGGGCTGATGAGGAAGAATCGGTACAAGTGAACGGCCTCGCGAGGGCCTGTTCTTGGTTAGGGGATGAACTGCTAGGGGGAGTTCGATCGCCCTTCTCTTTCTCTCTCTCTCTCTACTTGCTCTAGATACTGAATCAGATGCCTCTACCCTGGGGGTGGCTAGTCCTATTTATAGGCAAAGGCCCTGGGCCTCTTCCCAAATATTGAGCGGGAAGGGCGCCAACAATTGGCCAATTTGAAGGGGAACATCCGGTACACTTATCCTGACTAAAGTTGGTCTTCGCCTGCCAAAGGTTCTGGTGATGACGCCGGCTTGGGCTCCAGAGTGACTTCCTCCTTGTCACGGAGCTGGTCTTGGTCTCGTTGCACCGAATGGGTGCCTTTGCTTGATCCTCTCGCCTGCACTTGCCCCCTTTGCACCAAAGAGGAAATGGAGGACACTGCGCGGGCTGGCGCCCGCCTGGCACCCGTGGTCGTCATGGCTTGTGTCATGGGCACCTCGTGAGGTACCCCACCTTGATCTCTCCGCCTCCTCGCGAGCTAGCCTAAGGAGGCCGTGCTTGAGGAAGCGCCGTGTCGCCCGCCTCACGAGGCTTGGTCCCTCGCGAGGGTCTTGAGTCTTGTGTTGATGAAGATGGGCCACGTTGGGCCCCCACTCGAGCCACGCCGCAGGCCGCAGGCAGGCAAGTCTGGGGACCCCCGTTCCCAGAACGCCGACAGTAGCCTCCGGGCCTAAGGCGCGCACGGACTTGGCCGTGCCGAGAGGCGAAAGGGCAGGGGCGAAGCGCCGCGGGCCCTAACAGCCTACGGCCTTGGGCGCCGCGTGGCGGTTGATTGGACGTGGGCGTCTCCACTTCCCCACGACGCCTTGACGACCGCGTGGATTGGACAAGTCCCTGCATGCAAATCGTGTCATGATTACCTATGATCGTGGAGGCCGACGGTTGGCCTCCGCCGGCTATAAGTACGGCACCGTGCGTGCCCTTCTAGTTCATCTCTCCCTGCTTCCTCCTCCTCGGTTCTTGCTCCGTCTTGGTGTGATGGCTCCGAATCGCCGGTTCTCTGCGGCGGAGAAGGGAAAGGCTCCTCAAGAGGTACCTGACCCGCTCCCGCCGAAGAAACGGCCTGCCTTGCGCAGCCGAGACGAGGAGAATCGCCTGGTGGTGCTGAGGCCTTGGTACGAGCGGCCTCCGCCGGGGTTCCCGCTCCCCTTGTATGCCCACGTCGAGGGCTCTGGAAGAGGAGATGCCGAACCCCTCGGCCAGTGCCGTCGGCGGCGCCGGAGGGTCACGAAGGTGTTGGTTGTTCCTCCTGGAGTCCACACCGAGGGCTCCTCCCGCGAGCTCGTGCTCCACGCCGCCATGCCTCCGCGGATTTGGATCCGCCTTCCTCCCTTCTTCGCCTCCGCCTTCCAGCAGGGGAGAGTCCTGGAGCTGTGGCTGCAGCACGCCGACTGCAGCACTCCTGCGACCGGGGCAGAGGTTGCGATCACCGCCCCGGGCGAGGTCTTCATGACTCGTGGCTGGGGTGAAATCGCTCGGTGCTGCAGAACGAAGGGCGCCCTCACGATCCACCTGGAGTACGACGGCGCTTCAGTGATGTTCTTCAAGGTCTTCGACGCGAACGGTCGCCGGCTGGAGTGCTGCCCCGGGGGAGGCGGCCAGGACCCTGCCACGGCGACGGCTGGGCCCGCCAATCGCCCCCTGGACAGCTCCGCAAGCGATGGGAGCGCCGGAGGATCCAGCGATCCCAGTGAGGTCTTCGCGACGCCGGAGACGAGCGACGACAGCTACGAGCCGACGCCGCTCCCGGAGCAGGGCAGGCTCGCTTGGTCGCCGTCGGTCCTGATCTGGATGGGGTTGGCACCGGCGCCTGCCGGCCCACTGTTGATGATGGCATCTTTTGCAGGGGCGCGTGTAATTAGCACCTTTTAGGATTCTTTCCCTGCGAGGAATCACATTGTGCCCCATAGGGGCTTCTAAGGTGGTTGTGATCCTTGTTGTTAATATGTAACCCTTGCTATGGATTTGTGCGAATCACGAATTCCATCATAGTTTGGTTCCCCCTTTCGCACCTCGCGAGGGCTTGGTGCTCTGCGTCGACAGGTCCCAGTCCCAAGGCGGCGTCAGCCGTCGCTGGTATGCCAGGTCGCGATGCCGTGGTCAAGGCCAGGAGGTGAGCGACCCGGGGTCCGGTAAGAGCCCCTGAGTCGCGATGCTCAGGAGGTCCCCTTTGGCGCCCAAGCAGCCATCGCTAGGTGAGAAAGGGAAGCAACGTCGCTAGTACGGAGTCGCTCTAGGTGCGGGGGTACTGCCACGATAGCCAACGCTTTGGATGGTGACTTATCTTGAGGATCGGAGATTGCCCTCAGCGTGCCGCCGGGTCCGGGGGGCAGCTTGAGTGGAGTCACTGGCCGAGGTCCTCGCGTGCCCCTTCTCCCTCGCCTCTGCTCCCCTTTCTGCTCTACGTCCTCAGGTCCCGGCCCTCGATCTGGTCTCAGCCGTCGCTGGTATGCCAGGTCGCGATGCCGTGGACAAGGCTAGAGGGTGAGGGCTGGAGAGCCAGTAGGAGCCCTAAGTCGCGATGCTCAGGCACCCCCCCTTTAACGTGCAAGCGGCTCGCACGGGCAAGGGCGAAGGGAACACCGTGAGGGCCTTGGCTAGCGCGGTTCCCCCTATGGGCCCTGCAGATTCATCACAAAAGAAGACGGGGTTGCCATAGATGCGATTAGTTGACTGTTAGTCGCTCAGGAGCTCGCCGGTTGGAGCGGGCGAGGTGTGTCGGGGCACCCGTGAGCCAGCGCGGAACTCACGAGGCCCTACCTCTAGGCGGGTTGCGCCTGGCGCTGGGCCGTATCTTGAGATGTGTTCCTGCAAAGTCTGGTTAGATGCCGGCACTCTACGTCCTCGGGTCCCGGCCCTCGAGCTTGTCTGAGCCGTCGCTGGTATGCCAGGTCGCGATGCCGTGGACAAGGCTAGAGGGTGAGGGCTGGAGAGCCAGTAAGAGCCCTGAGTCGCGATCCTCAGGCACCCCCCCCCCCGTTTAACGTGCAAGTGGTCGACATGAAGAAGAAGGGCGCCGCAGACGGCATCGAGTAATGATGCGTAACTGGAAATAAACGTGGAAGGGATACACGCGGCTGGGTCTAACCCGAGCGGCCTGGGGATGATGCAGCCCGAGGGGCGTCCCTAGCAAAGCAAGCTAGCGACTGAAAAGATAAAAAGGGATACATGCCACAGGGACGGACCCACGCGGCATGGGAATGACGCAACCCTGGAAGGGCGCTCCCAGCTGAGAATAAAACTTGAAAGATGTCACCTGAAGATGTCGTTGATGCAGTGGCGTTGGCGCAGTAGACTCGGTGGGCTGCGGAAGCCGATCCTCACGAGCCCCTAGGCCCGGGGGCCTCAGGAGGCTCCGGAGGCACCGGTGGCTCCTCGTGAGCAGCCTCCATCTCAGCCAGGGCTGTGGACCGCCTGCCTTCTTGCGCCTCCAAGATGCTCCTCATGATGCGTTGGTACACCGCAACCATGCTCGGCAGGCCATAAGGCATGTGAACATAGTTGTGGGGTGGTCCTCCGCAGCGCCCCACTTGTGAGGGCTAGAGGCGCTCCGTCGTGGAGATCTGATTGAGCCCTGGTACGTCGACGCAGACGCGCAGCCCACCATCCTCGCCTGGATGGGGAGCCACAGCTGGTGGGCAACGGCAACCTCTCATGATCCTCGACTCATGTAGTTCTTGAATGGCCTTGCTAACAAACTCCTGCTGGTCTGACCTTCCTCCCCTGGTTTCCTTCCGAGGGAAGCGTGCTTCGAAACACGCCTTCACATGGTGCCCCAGCGCCTCCCTCGTGACCTTGGCGAGGTCGGTGGCCCTCCAGGTGAGAGCCCCCGAGCCCTGCCTGAGGAGGGCGCCGGGTGCGCTTCCCTATGCGATCGAAGGAGGGTCCCCCTGGGCAGACGCGGGCCTTGAAGGGCCTGCCTCCTGAGGGTCTGAGCCTGACATTGTCTTTTTCTTCTTGGGGGTGGTCTCAGGAAGCCTCCTACTTCCGGGATCTGGGTCTTCTAGTGACGCGGCCTGAAAGGCTCGCTCCAGGGCACACACTGCATCCTTCTCTTGACATGGCACCGTGATGACGCCGCCGCTTCCTGGCATCTTGAGGACGTTGTAGCCATCCCGAGTCACGGCCATGAACTTGGCCAGCGCCGGGTACCCGAGGATGGCGTTGTACGGCAGGCGGATGTGGGCGACGTCAAAGTCGATGAGCTCGGTGCGGTAGTTGTCGTAGGTGCCGAAGGTGACTGGGAGGCGGACCTGCCCGATCGGGACTGTGGAACCGTCGGTGACTCCGGAGAAGGGCTTGGTTGGCTGAAGCGGGGCATAGGGCACTTGGACCAGAACGTTGCTGATGACTGGGGAACAAAGCATTGGGAGGACTCCGGCTGTGGCTGCGCACTTGAGCTGGTCTGCTGAGCTGAACGTGATGGTGCAGGCCGACCACCTGAGGGTACGCGTTGCTTCGAGCTTGGGGAGGACTACATTCACTTCGCGAGCAAACTGCTTGAAGATACGTTGGGAGGTTGGGGCTTGAGCTCCGCCCAGGATGCAGGCGATGGCGCGAGGCTCCTGGAAGCCCCCAGCCCCCTCGTCTTGGTGGCAGTCTTCATTCCTTCTTGGCTGAGGCGGCAACGGCGGCAGGCCTGGGTTGCCATGAGGGAGATCCTCATGAGGCTGATCCCTCCAGTCCCCCTCGCGAGGTGGGTCACGCCAACGGTCCTCGCGAGGTTGGTCACGCCAGCGGTCCTCGCGAGGTTGGTCACGCCAGCCTGGACGTGGGCCATGGTCTTCCCAGCGTCCCGGGTTCCTTCCTCCTCCTCGGCCGTAGCCCCGGTCAGCACGGTCAGGGCGTCGGCCGACTCTTCCTTCTCGCATGGCGCGGAGTTCTTGGCATTCATTGGTGTTGTGGGTGTGGAGGTCGTGGTACACACAGTACCGGCTGCCCTTGGAGGATTCAGGCAGATCCTTGCCCCGCTTGGTGTCCGGTTCTGCCGCGAGCACGGCAGCCCCCTTGCGCTTCACGTCCTTGGCCTTGGGCTTCTTCTCTTCTGGGTCTGCGGCAGGCAGCTCGAGGAGGGAGAGGCATCCCTCCTCATCTCTGGCGCATTTGGTCGCCAGGTTGAACAGCTCCAGGGAGGTGCAGAGGTCTTCATGCATCGCCAGCTCCTCCTTCATCTTGACGTCGCGCACGCCATCGGAGAAGGCCGAAATGATGGCTTCTTCAGACACCCTAGGGATCTTGAGGCGCGCACTGTTGAAGCACTGGATTTACTTCTAAAGGGTCTCCCCAGATTGCTGCTTGATGCGGTGCATGTCGCTCACGGCGGGAGTGTAACGCCCCGGATGTAACTTGCCATATTTGTATTCCAACTCTTGCCATTTTCGGCATTGTGATATGATATTTCCTCCGTGCTTGGGTTTCCCTTCGTTTTATATTTTGTTGATGCCATGCATTTCATATCATGTCATCATGTGCATCGCATTCGCATACGTGTTCGTCTCATAAATCCGAGTATTTTCCCCGTTGTCCGTTTTGCAATCCGGCGCTCCTATGTTCCCCGGCGTCCCCTTTTACATTTCTTCATGAGCGGGTATTAAACCTTCTCGGATTGGGCCGAGGTTTGCCAAGCGGCCCCGGTATAGCACCGGTAGACCGCCTGTCAAGTTTCGGGTCAATCGGAGGTCGTTTGATACTCCAACGGTTAACTGGGTAACCGTGAAGGCCTCATGTGTGTTGCAGCCCAACACCCCTTCAAAACAGCCCAATAACCCATCTAAGTCACTCCCAATAACCCAAGATGGTCACTAAGGGACTTTTGTCAAGTGCTTTGAGTAGATTCATGTCGTGCCTTACTTTGCTATGTTCTTATCCTGTAGCATGTTGTTTCATTGCTCTAAACATGTCATCCTGATGTTAATTTCTGCTATGTTGTTATTTCACTAAGTCTGTGAACCTGTTATCTTTTGCACTTTTGCCATGCTTGTTTGAACCTGTTGTTGTGTGATTTAGCCGTAGCTCAGTGTTCATCTTTTGTCAAGAATCTTGAGTAGGTTACTTTCATATGATATGTTGATATGTTTGGGTGCAGTAGCCTAATTTCTTGTTGCTTGCTAAGTAGCATCATGCTGTTAATGGCAGATTATCGTCATTCTTGTTTTGCTTGTCATTTGCAAACCGTGCATCCGATTCCGGTGATCTTTATATCGATTTCAACTGAAATCACCTCACCTATCCAGTGGCATACTTGGTTTGCCAAGATTATGCCTTGTTCATCTTTGTCCTTCCGGAGCATGCATATGCATTGCATATCACATCTCGCATATCATGCCATGTTTTGCATCATGTTGCTTGCGCATTGCATCGTGTTTGATATTTGTCCTCTTTGCTTGTGTTCTTGCTTTGGGTAGAGCCGGGAGACGAGTACGTGAACGAGGAACCTGTTGAGAACGCTTTCGAGGACAAAGCTTTCGACAACTCTGAGAACCTTGCAGGCAAGATGACCATACCCTCGAAATCACTTCTATCTTTGCTTGCTAGTTGCTCGCTCTTTTGCTATGCCTATGCTGCGATACCTACCACTTGCTATATCATGCCACCCATATTGCCATCTCAGCCCCTAACCATCCATGTCCTAGCAAACCGTTGATTGGCTATGTTACTGCTTTGCTCAGCCCCTCTTATAGCGTTTCTAGTTGCAGGTGAAGATGAAGTTTGTTCCTTGTTGGAACATGGACTTGTTGTTCCTCGTTGGAACATGTTTACTTGTTGGGATATCACAATACCTCTTATTTAATTAATGCATCTATATACTTGGTAAAGGGTAGAAGGCTCGGCCTTATGCCTGGTGTTTTGTTCCACTCTTGCCACCCTAGTTTCCGTCATACCGGTGTTATGTTCCCGGATTTTGCGTTCCTTACATGGTTGGGTGATTTATGGGACCCCCCTGACAGTTCGCTTTGTACAAGACTCTTCCAGCAAGGCCCACCATTGGTTTTACCATTTGCCTACCATCTACTCCTTTTTCCCCCCGGGTTTTCGCGAGCCCGAGGGTCATCTTTATTTTTAGACCCCCCGGACCAGTGCTTCTCTAAGTGCTGGCCCGAACCGAGCCGCCTGCGGGGCCACCTCGGGGAAACTCGATGCCTGGTTTTACTCGTAGCCTGTCTCATCCGGATGTGCCATGAGACCGAGATATGTGCAGCTCCTATCAGGATTTGTCGACACAATCGGGCGGCTTTGCTGGACTTGTTTTATTGCTGTCGAAATGTCTTGTAGTCCGGGATTCCGAGATTGATCGGGTCTTCCCGGTAGAAGGAATATCCTTCGTTGACCGTGAGAGCTTATAATGGGCTAAGTTGGGACACCCCTGCAGGGTATTATCTTTCGAAAGCCGTGCCCGCGGTTATGAGGCAGATGGGAATTTGTTGATGTCCGGTTGTAGAAAACCCAAAGTTTACCTTTACTAAAACACATCAACCGCGTGTGTAATCGTGATGGTCTCTTCTCGGCGGGGTCCGGGAAGTGAACACGGTGTTGGAGTTATGCCTGACGTAGGTTGTTCTAGGATCACTTATTGATCACTTCTAGCTTCACGACCGTGCTTTGCCTTCTCTTCTCGCTCTCTTTTGCGTTGTAGCCACCATATATGCTAGTCGCTTGCTGCAGCTCCACCTCACTATCCTTTCCTACCTATAAGCTTAAATAGTCTTGATCTCGCGGGTGTGAGATTGCTGAGTCCTCGTGACTCATAGATTCTACCACAATAGTTGCAGGTACCAACGATGCCAGTGCAGATGACGCGTCCGAGCTCACTTGGGAGTTCGACGAGGAACGTGGCCGTTACTATGTGTCTTTTCGAGATGATCAGTAGTGGAGCCCAGTTGGGGTGATCCGGGGATCTTTGTAGCATTTGGTGTAGTCTTCTTTCATTTTGGTACCGTAGTCGGACCTTGAGTGTAATTTGAATGATGTATGTTTATTTATGTATTGTGTGAAGTGGCGACTGTAAGCCAACTATGTATCTCTTTCCCCTTATTTATTACATGGATTGTGCGAAGATTACCTCACTTGCGACATTGCTTTCAATGCGTTTATGCCTCTAAGTCGTGCCTCGACACGTGGGAGATATAGCCGCATCGAGGGCGTTACAAGTTGGTATCAGAGCCTTCCCCGACCTTAGGAGCCCCCACTGTTTGATCGTCTTTAGTGGCCGAGTTGTGTCTAGAAAAATGTTTTGAGTCATTTAGGAATTATATATCAGAGAGCTTAGGAATTCTTTTTACTTCCCAGTCTCCTCATCGCTCTGGTAAGGCATCCTGACGTAGAGTTTTGACTCTTCTCTCCTCAAATTTCACTAAAAAAAATTTAGGATCACGCGGGTATCTTACAATCGTTCCGATGGTTTTATGATGACAACATTGTCTTGGTTGCCTCCCGTCAGCAGGGGTTTTAGAGGAGGTGTCCCGGGGAGTTGAGCTCCGAGGTGTTGTCGTCATAATTTTATCGTTTCGGTTTTGGAATACCTGAGTTTAGTACGCCGACATCGAAAATCTCTTTTGTACAGTTGTTGGTGAGATAACCCTGATAGCCCGGTACTGAGGCGAGTGCGGGAGTATCGCCATGACTTGTATAACGGATGCTTTTTGAAGGTTGAGGTAGATGATTTCCGAGAATTTCTTGGTTATGTGTTGAAGGATGGATACAGCTGGATCTAGGTATTGTTACTTTGGGTGATATATTTTGTGTCCCCTGTATCCCCAACACCTGATTGCATAACCAGAAAGTTTCGGGAGTTTATAAGTGGGAATTCTTGTAGCTCTAGTATTTTTTCCGCAGATATTTGGTTTGTGATTGGGTAATCCTTACCAAGTATTTGTTCACATCCATACCTTGTTGATTTTATTCCTTACCTTCTTCTAAGTGGCTTCTCAGCTTATGGAAGTGTGATGTTTTACTTTGGAATTCATTCGATCTTTCTCGTTCGGATGTTTATTGTGAAGACTATATGTTGCAATTTTGTTCCTTTGATTCAGCTTCAATATATCTTTTTCAAGATGCTAATGGATGTCACCCTCTTCAGGATGGCTCCACCAACGCGTCAGAATCCGGAACGCAATGAAGGAAGTCAGGCTAACCCTCCGCCACCACCTCCGCCTCCGGAAGCTTGGCAAGCCCTGATGACTGCCACAAATGCCAACGCTCAGATTCTGATTCAGCTCTTGCAAGATCGCAACCAAGGGCAAGCTAATCAAGAGAATCAAGGCCAAGGCAACAATCAGCCGCACTTCGCTTCACTCAACCAGTTCCTTGCTAATCAGCCAAAGACCTTCAGCTACTGTGTCGAGGCCACAGACGCAGATGATTGGCTCATGGACATCAGCAAGCATTTCGAGTGCAGCAATGTCAGACCTGAGGACTTTGTCAAGTTTGCCTCTTTTCAACTCAAGGATCAAGCTGCTGAGTGGTTCCAGCAATACAAAGATTCCAGAGGAGGTCGTGTGATTACCTGGGATGATTTCCGCCGTGACTTCAAAGCTCACCACATTCCAGAAAGTGTTGTTGAGAGTAAGCGTGAGGAGTTCCGCAATCTCAAGCAAGGCAACATGTCTGTCTATCAATACAACACTCAGTTCCAGAAGCTCTCTCGTTTTGCAAGGCAAGACATCCCTGATGAGAAGAGTATGATCTACAAGTTCAGGCGTGGTCTCAGAGAAGATCTGCAACTTGCTCTCGTGCTTTTTGAGCCATTAAAGTATGATGAATTCTACAACATGGCGCTAAAACAAGAAGCTGCTCAGCTCAAGTGTGAGGCATCTAAGAAGAGAGTCAGAGACGCAGTTCAGTCTTCTTCTTCTTCACTGGTGGCAGCTAAGCAACAGAAGTTCTGGTTGCCTCCTCCTCCTCCGTTCCGTCAGCCTTATCAGTAGAAGAACTCAAGTGGTCGTGGATCTTCCCACCTACCCAACCCTGGCTATCAGTACAAGTCTCAGAATCAAGCTCCAAGGCCAAGTGCTCCTTATCATCGTCCGCTCTCAGAGGTGACTTGTAACAAATGTCAGCAGAAGGGTCACTATGCGAACAAGTGCTTAAACCAAAGGCGCCTTCCGCCTCCTCCTCCTGTGAAATCTTCCAGCAATGCAATGGTCAAGCATAATCCTAAGTCTGCAAAGGTGAACATGATGAACGCAACTCAAGCGAAGGATTCTTCTGAAGTGATCATGGGTAACCTTCCTGTTAATTATATTCCTGCAAAAGTCTTATTTGATACCGGTGCATCGCATTCTTTCATGTCATATCCTTTTGCATCGAAGCACAATTTTGACACAGAGGCATTACCTAAAGCTTTGCCAGTGGTTTCCGCGGCTAAACGTTTGAGATCTACCATGTGCGTTCCGAATGTCGGTATCAAGATGGGTGACTATAGATTTTTGGCTAAACCAATTGTTCTTGGTGACTCTGATATTGATCTTATTCTCGGGATGGACTGGCTTTCTAAGCACAAGGCTCAGCTTGATTGTGCTGCCAGGGAAATTCAATTGACTCGCTCTTCTAACGATGTGATCATCTACGCTTCTCGTGATGATACCATTCGGTTGTTTTCTCTCAATGAGAATGATGAATTGGAGGCTATCTCTCAGATTCCAGTCGTTTGTGAGTACCAAGATGTCTTTCCAGAAGAGCTTCCGGGTATGCCTCCCCGTCGGCCAGTTGAATTCGTCATTGATCTTGTGCCTGGCACGGAACCCGTTTGCAAGCGTCCTTACAAGCTTGGACCAGATGAGCTCAAGGAATTGAAGAAACAACTCGATGAACAAGAGCGTCTGGGTCTGATCAGACCGAGTTCTTCTCCTTGGGGTTGTGGTGTTCTTTTTGTCAAGAAGAAGGATGGCACGGACCGACTTTGCGTCGATTACCGTCCATTGAACAAGAAGACTATCAAGAACAAGTACCCACTTCCCAACATCAATGAGCTATTTGAGCAACTTAAAGGTTCTAAGGTGTTCTCCAAGCTTGACCTTCGTATGGGTTATCATCAGATTCGCATTCGTGAAGAAGATATTCCCAAGACAGCATTCAGAACAAGCTTTGGTTCTTATGAATATACTGTCATGTCATTCGGCCTTGTCAATGCTCCTCCAGCATTCACTCGCTTGATGAATTTTATCTTCAACCCCTACATCAACGAATTTGTCCTGGTCTATCTTGATGATATTTTGGTCTTCTCCAAGAATAAGGAGGATCATGCCAAACATTTGCGATTGGTGCTCGACAAGCTCAGAGAGTATCAATTATATGCAAAGTTCTCCAAATGTGAATTCTGGCTTGATGAGGTTCTTTATCTTGGTCATATCATCTCTGCCAAGGGCATTGCTATTAATCCAGAGAGGGTGTCTGCAGTTTTGAATTGGGAACCTCCTCAGAATGTCAAGTAGCTTCGCAGTTTTCTTGGACTTGCAAGCTATTGCCGAAGATTCGTTGAGAATTTCTCAAAGATTGCAAAGCCTCTTTCAAACCTCCTCCAGAAGCATGTGAAGTATGTCTGGTCTCCTGAGTGTGACGTTGCTTTCAACACTCTCAAAGAGAAACACGTCACTGCTCCAGTTCTGACTCCTCCTGACGAATCCAAGCCTTATGAAGTATTCTGTGATGCTTCTCTTCAAGGCCTCGGTGCCGTCTTAATGCAAGAGGAGAAGGTTGTTGCCTACACCTCTCGTCAGTTGAAGCCCAACGAAAGGAACTACCCCACTCACGATCTTGAGTTGGCGGCAGTTGTACACGCTCTAATAACATGGAGACATCTCCTGTTGGGAAGGAAAGTGGACATTTTCACTGATCACAAGAGTCTCAAGTACATCTTCACTCAGCCCCACCTCAACCTCAGGCAAACTCGATGGGTTGAAATGATTCAAGAGTATAATCCGAGTATTGAGTATACTCCAGGCAAGGCTAATGTGATTGCAGACGCATTGAGCAGGAAGGCTTATTGCAACAGCTTAATCCTCAAGCCCTTTCAACTGGATCTCTGTGAAGCTTTCCGCAAGTTGAATCTCCAAGTTGTTCCTCATGGTGTTCTTGCCAACCTCATCGTCTCTCCTACTTTGGAAGATCAGATTCGTGAGGCACAACTATTGGATACCATGGTGAAGAAGGTGAAACGTGGTATTGACAAGGGCATTTCCAAATACAAGTGCTATCGAGTTGATGACAGAGATACTCTTTTCTTCGAGGACCGGATTGTGGTTCCAAAGGGTGATCTTCGTAAAGTCATTATGAACAAAGCGCACAACTCTCTTCTTTCAATTCATCCTGGAAGTACGAACATGTACCATGACCTCAAGCAATCGTATTGGTGGACTCGAATGAAGCGAGAGATTGCTCAATTCGTGAATGAATGTGATGTCTGCAGAAGGGTGAAAGCAGAACACCAACGACCAGCTGGTCTTCTCCAACCTCTTGCTATTCCACAATGGAAGTTTGATCATATCGAAATGGACTTCGTGACTGGTTTTCCTAAGCCCAAGCGTGGAAATGATGCTATCTTCGTCGTCATCGACAAGCTCAACAAAGTGGCTCATTTTCTTCCTATCAAAGAGTCTATCACAGCAGCGCAGCTGGCAAAGCTTTACACCTCTAGAATTTTCTCCTTGCACGGCATTCCACAATTGATCTCTTCAGACCGTGGCAGCATCTTTACCTCCAAGTTTTGGGATTCTTTTCAGAAGGCCATGGGCACCAACATTCGCTTCAGCACAGCTTTCCACCCTCAAACTAGTGGGCAAGTCGAGCGTGTCAACCAAATTCTTGAAGATATGCTCAGAGCTTGTGTTATCTCTTTCGGCATGAAGTGGGAGGATTGCCTTCCTTATGCTGAATTCTGTTACAACAACAGCTTTCAAGCCAGCTCGGGCAAAGCCCCATTCGAGATTCTCTATGGCAGAAACTGCCGTACTCCTCTCAACTGGTCTGAAACCGGTGAACGCCAATTGCTCGGCAATGATTTGATCTCAGAGGCTGAGGCTATGTGCAAGGCCATTCGTGAGAACCTCAAAGCCGCGCAGTCGCGCCAGAAGAGCTATTACGATAGCAAACACCGAGATGTGGCATTCGAGATCGGAGACCATGTCTACCTCCGCGTCTCTCCAATGAAAAGGACTCGTCGCTTCGGTATCAAGGGGAAACTTGCCCCTAGATACGTCGGTCCTTTCAAGATCATCGGCAAACGAGGCGATCTCGCCTATCAACTTGAGCTTCCCTCCAACTTTGCAAATGTGCACGATGTCTTCCACGTGTCACAGCTTCGCAAGTGCTTCAAGACGCCTGAGCGCACCATCAACTTCGAAGAGATTGATCTTCAAGAAGATTTGTCCTATCAAGAGCACCCCGTTGCTATTCTTGAGACAACTGAGCGCAAGGCTCGCAACAAGTCAATCAAATTCCTGGAAGTAAAATGGTCACACCATTCAGACTGGGAAGCCACCTGGGAGCGTGAGGACCACCTACGTTCCGAGTATCCGGAGTTCTTTCAGTCCTAGATCTCGGGACGAGATCCTCTCGTAGTGGTGGAGTGTTGTAACGCCCCGGATGTAACTTGCCATATTTGTATTCCAACTCTTGCCATTTTCGGCATTGTGATATGATATTTCCACCGTGGTTGGGTTTCCCTTTGTTTTATATTTTGTTGATGCCATGCATTTCATATCATGTCATCATGTGCATCGCATTCGCATACGTGTTCGTCTCATAAATTCGAGTATTTTCCCCGTTGTCCGTTTTGCAATTCGGCGCTCCTATGTTCCCCGGCGTCCCCTTTTACATTTCTTCGTGAGCGGGTATTAAACCTTCTCGGATTGGGACGAGGTTTGCCAAGCGGCTCCGGTATAGCACCGGTAGACCGCCTGTCAAGTTTCGGGTCAATCGGATGTCGTTTGATACTCCAACGGTTAACCGGGTAACCGTGAAGGCCTCGTGTGTGTTGCATCCCAACACCCCTTCAAAACAGCCCAATAACCTATCTAAGTCACTCCCATGTCCTCCACCGTTCGATCACGATCGCGTGGCCGAAAACCGCTCTCCATTTGGAGCTTCCTAGCTCCTTCTACCTATAAATATGTGCCCCCTCCTCCAAATCCGGATCAAACCCTAGTCCAATTTCCCTCCCACCGCCGCCGGACGAAATCCGCCGGGACAGACACGTCCGCCCGCGCCACCGGGCGAACCGCGCGCCGCCACGTGGCATCCGGCCCACTTCGCCGCCCCGCGCCGCGCCGGCCCGCCGGGGCCCAGGCGGGGCCCCCCCCCGAGCCCGAGCCGATGCCGCGCCCGAGCCCCGCGCCGGAGCTCGCCGCCGGCCGCCGCCAGAGACGCCGCGCACCATCGCCGCGCCTCCTCCCGGCGCACTGGAACCGCGCCCGCACCGGCTCCCTCTCCTCCGCCCTCGCCCCGGTCCACCGCCGTCCGGCCCGCCACCGCGCCGCGCCGGACCTCCCTCGCCGCCCCGAGATCCCCCTCGCCGGAGTCCCGCCGCCCTCGCCGGAATCCACCTCGGGCCCGATCCAGATCTGAGCGCCCGTTGACTTTCTCCCCCTCTCTTTTTCTGTAAGTCCCGTTTATTTTTTGCATCATCGTCACCTGTTCATCATGCCATAACATTGCATCCGTAGCTCCGATTCGTGCGTATAATATGTCAAATTGTTCGCACCGAAGAGTACACCATTTCATTCCATTGCATCATTTTCATTTGAGGTCATCTTGATGCCCGAAATGCTGTTAGAAGAAGGCTATGTGATGTTAGTTGCTGGATCTTATCTGAACATGCACTTTTGTCATTTTTGCCATGATTGACGTGTACCTCCTATGAAGTTGAGTCCTACATGAGTTTTGTAATACGCCATGTTACCTTTCCATAGAATTATGCCATGTATTTTTGTGATCTTTGTGCTGACTAGCACAAGCATGCAAACTAGGGTACTTAATGTTGCTGATTTCAGAGACTTAGTAATTTCACAAAGTCCCTGCCTGCTGTTACTTTTATGCCATGTGCTCATGTTGTTTCCGAGAGATCTATGCATATTTTGAGCAAGATCAGTAAGGCTGTTTTGATCATATGGATTTGCTCTATCCATCCATGCCTTTGTTTGTAATTATGGAGTGCCATATCTTGAGGCAATCGAGCTCTACGTTTGCTATAAAATGTTGCTGGCAGATTGTTTACGTGTTATTCGATTTTGCCAAGCTTGGTGTAGTTGATCCTTGCATGCTATGATGTTATTCTTGCCATTTCTAGTTCCTGTGCCATGTCTTCTTGATGTATGTATGCTTAGTTTATCATGCAATGCTCGGTAGTGAGTGCATCGAGCTCACGAACATGCCTACTCGTTATCCGTTTTTGACATGTCCAGTTTTCTGCTAAGTCTGAAACCTGTAACGAAACTTGCTTAATTGACATGGGCGTAATCATATTTTCGGATCATTTTTGTCTTATGGTCACTAAGGGACTTTTGTCAAGTGCTTTGAGTAGATTCATGTCGTGCCTTACTTTGCTATGTTCTTATCATGTAGCATGTTGTTTCATTGCTCTAAACATGTCATCCCGATGTTAATTTCTGCTATGTTGTTATTTCACTAAGTCTGTGAACCTGTTATCTTTTGCACTTTTGCCATGCTTGTTTGAACCTGTTGTTGTGTGATTTAGCCGTAGCTCAGTGTTCATCTTTTGTCAAGCATCTTGAGTAGGTTACTTTCATATGATATGTTGATATGTTTGGGTGCAGTAGCCTAATTTCTTGTTGCTTGCTAAGTAGCATCATGCTGTTAATGGCAGATTATCGTCATTCTTGTTTTGCTTGTCATTTGCAAACCGTGCATCCGATTCCGGTGATCTTTATATCGATTTCAACTGAAATCACCTCACCTATCCAGTGGCATACTTAGTTTGCCAAGATTATGCCTTGTTAATCTTTGTCCTTCCGGAGCATGCATATGCATTGCATATCACATCTCGCATATCATGCCATGTTTTGCATCATGTTGCTTGCGCATTGCATCGTGTTTGATATTTGTCCTCTTTGCTTGTGTCCTTGCTTTGGGTAGAGCCGGGAGACGAGTACGTGAACGAGGAACCTGTTGAGAACGCTTTCGAGGACCAAGCTTTCGACAACTCTGAGAACCTTGCAGGCAAGATGACCATACCCTCGAAATCACTTCTATCTTTGCTTGCTAGTTGCTCGCTCTTTTGCTATGCCTATGCTGCGATACCTACCACTTGCTATATCATGCCACCCATATTGCCATCTCAGCCCCTAACCATCCATGTCCTAGCAAACCGTTGATTGGCTATGTTACTGCTTTGCTCAGCCCCTCTTATAGCGTTGCTAGTTGCAGGTGAAGATGAAGTTTGTTCCTTGTTGGAACATGGACTTGTTGTTCCTCGTTGGAACATGTTTACTTGTTGGGATATCACAATACCTCTTATTTAATTAATGCATCTATATACTTGGTAAAGGGTAGAAGTCTCGGCCTTATGCCTGGTGTTTTGTTCCACTCTTGCCACCCTAGTTTCCGTCATACCGGTGTTATGTTCCCGGATTTTGCGTTCCTTACACGGTTGGGTGATTTATGGGACCCCCCTGACAGTTCGCTTTGTACAAGACTCTTCCAGCAAGGCCCACCATTGGTTTTACCATTTGCCTACCATCTACTCATTTTTTCCCCCGGGGTTTCGCGAGCCCGAGGGTCATCTTTATTTTTAGACCCCCCGGACCAGTGCTTCTCTAAGTGCTGGCCCGAACCGAGCCGCCTGCGGGGCCACCTCGGGGAAACTCGATGCCTGGTTTTACTCGTAGCCTGTCTCATCCGGATGTGCCATGAGACCGAGATATGTGCAGCTCCTATCAGGATTTGTCGACACAATCGGGCGGCTTTGCTGGACTTGTTTTATTGCTGTCGAAATGTCTTGTAGTCCGGGATTCCGAGATTGATCGGGTCTTCCCGGTAGAAGGAATATCCTTCGTTGACCGTGAGAGCTTATAATGGGCTAAGTTGGGACACCCCTGCAGGGTATTATCTTTCGAAAGCCGTGCCCGCGGTTATGAGGCAGATGGGAATTTGTTGATGTCCGGTTGTAGAAAACCCAAAGTTTACCTTTACTAAAACACATCAACCGCGTGTGTAACCATGATGGTCTCTTCTCGGCGGGGTCCGGGAAGTGAACACGGTGTTGGAGTTATGCCTGACGTAGGTTGTTCTAGGATCACTTCTTGATCACTTCTAGCTTCACGACCGTGCTTTGCCTTCTCTTCTCGCTCTCTTTTGTGTTGTAGCCACCATATATGCTAGTCGCTTGCTGCAGCTCCACCTCACTATCCTTTCCTACCTATAAGCTTAAATAGTCTTGATCTCGCAGGTGTGAGATTGCTGAGTCCCCGTGACTCATAGATTCTACCACAACAGTTGCAGGTACCAACGATGCCAGTGCAGATGACGCGTCCGAGCTCACTTGGGAGTTCGACGAGGAACGTGGCCGTTACTATGTGTCTTTTCGAGATGATCAGTAGTGGAGCCCAGTTGGGGTGATCCGGGGATCTTTGTAGCATTTGGGGTAGTCTTCTTTCATTTTGGTACCGTAGTCGGACCTTGAGTGTAATTTGAATGATGTATGTTCATTTATGTATTGTGTGAAGTGGCGACTGTAAGCCAACTATGTATCTCTTTCCCCTTATTTATTACATGGATTGTGCGAAGATTACCTCACTTGCGACATTGCTTTCAATGCGGTTATGCCTCTAAGTCGTGCCTCGACACGTGGGAGATATAGCCGCATCGAGCGCGTTACAGGGAGGCTGGTCGCGGGTACCTTGGAAGTTGGCGATGAAGCGAGTATGCATCTGGTCCCAGGAGGAGATCGTGCCTGGGGCCAGGTTCAGGAGCCAAGTGCGAGCATGTTCCTTCAGCGCCATGGGGAACCAGTTCGCCATGACCTTCTCGTCCCCGCTGGCAGCTTCGATTCCCAGCTCGTAGAGCTGGAGGAACTCCGTGGGATCAGTCGTGCCGTCGTAGCGAGGAGGCAGGTCCGGCTTGAACTTGCCGGGCCACGTGACGCTACGCAACTCGGGGGTGTAGGCGCGGCAGCCAGCGGTGGCCGCGGGAGGTTTTGGTTGAGGGAGAGCTTGGCCTTGCGGGTCCCCTTGCGCCGCGGCTAGGAGCAGCGCGGGGTCTTGACGTGCCGGAGCTGGAGCAGGGTCTCGGCGAGCCGGGGCTGGGAGCGCCCGGGCGGCCTCTTGCGATCGCGGGACTTCTTGGCAGCTCCGTTCCTGCTGGGCCGGCGCATGACGGAGCGGGTTCCGCCCAGGAGCTGCGCGCCTTGGGGCCATGGCATCTTCTTGGAAGGGAGGTGGCTGGAACGCCCCTGGGGCTTAATTGCCCATGTTGGGCGGAGTGCGACGCAGTGGTGCGGAAGGCGCGGGAGAGCCCCCTGCGGCGCGGACGAGCTCGGCGACGCGGTCGAGCCACTCCTCATAGACGTCGTCGACGGGGTGGTAGCGCAGGAGCTCGTTCGCCGCGAGGAGCGCAGCTCGAGCCTCCAAGGGCGCGCGCAGCGCGTGCGACGAAGAACCGGCTGGGGTGAGCGACGGAGTGGCGGTGCGGCCATCCCGCCGCACGGACGGGTGCTGAGAGGACGCTTGTTACTCGTTCCCCGCCGGGCCGGTGGCGGCTTGACGGCGGGCGACGGGGAACGACGAGGACGCCCACCGACAGAGGCCGTCTGGACGGCGCGGGAAGCGATGGCGGCCCGGCGCTCGGCGCGGGCCCGACGAGCGTCAGACATGGATGTGGTGGTCAGAGGAGAGCGGAGCGGTGGAAGACTGATTCCGGCGCACCCCTACTTGGCGCGCCAAATGTCGGATCACGGGTTCCGGCAGACCCCTAAGGTTCGAACTCTGGGGTGCGCGCGGAGATCGAGCCCTCTACCTCTCCGTCTCGTAAGGATCTAAACTACTGCAAGAACAACACAAGAGACACAAGATTTATACTGGTTCAGGCCACCATTGTGGTGTAATACCCTACCACAGTGTGGTGGGTGGATTGCCTCTTGGGCTGATGAGGAAGAATCGGTACAAGTGAACGGCCTCGCGAGGGCCTGTTCTTGGTTAGGGGATGAACTGCTAGGGGGAGTTCCATCGCCCTTCTCTTTTTCTCTCTCTCTACTTGCTCTAGATACTGAATCAGATGCCTCTACCCTGGGGGCGGCTAGTCCTATTTATAGGCAAAGGCCCTGGGCCTCTTCCCAAATATTGAGCGGGAAGGGCGCCAACAGTTGGCCAATTTGAAGGGGAACATCTGGTACACTTATCCTGACTAAAGTTGGTCTTCGCCTGCCAAAGGTTCTGGTGATGACGCCGGCTTGGGCTCCACAGTGATTTCCTCTTTGTCGCGGAGTTGGTCTTGGTCTCGTCGCACCGAAATGGGTGCCTTTGCTTGATCCTCTCGCCTGCGCTTGCCCCCTTTGCACCAAAGAGGAAAGGGAGGACACTGCGCGGGCTGGCGCCCGCCTGGCACCCGTGGTCATCACGGCTTGCGTCATGGGCACCTCATGAGGTACCCCACCTTGATCTCTCCGCCTCCTCGCGTGCTAGCCTAAGGAGGTCATGCTTGAGGAAGCGTCGTGTCGCCCGCCTCGCGAGGCTTGGTCCCTCGCGAGGGTCTTGAGTCTTGTGTTGATGAAGATGGGCCGCGTTGGGCCCCCACTCGAGCCACGCCGCAGGATGCAGGCAGGCAAGTCTGGGGACCCCCGTTCCCAGAATGCCGATAGAGGTGCAGAGGTCTTCATGCATCGCCAGCTCCTACTTCATCTTGACATCGCACACGCCATCGGAGAAGGCCGAGATGATGGCTTCCTCGGATACCCTGGGGATCTTGAGGCGCGCGCTGTTGAAGCGCTGGATGTACTTTTGTAGGGTCTCCCTAGGTTGCTACTTGATGCGGCGCATGTCGCTCACGGCGGGAGGCCGGTCGCGGGTACCTTGGAAGTTGGCGATGAAGCGTGTACGCATCTGGTCCCAGGAGGAGATCGTGCCTGGGGCCAGGTTCAGGAGCCAAGTGCGAGCACCTTCCTTCAGCGCCATGGGAAACCAGTTCGCCATGACCTTTTCGTCCCCGCTGGCTGCTTCGATTCCCAGCTCGTAGAGCTGGAGGAACTCTGTGGGATCAGTGGTGCCGTTATAGCGAGGGGGCAGGTCCGGCTTGAACTTGTCGGGCCATGCGACGCTGCGCAGCTCGGTGGTGTAGGCGCGGCAGCCTGCGGTGGCCACGGGAGGCTTTGGTTGAGGGAGAGCTTGGCCTTGCGGGTCCCCTTGCGCTGCTGCTGGGAGCAGCGCGGAGTCTTGACGCGTCGGAGCTGGAGCGGGGTCTCAGCGAGCTGGAGCTGGGAGCGCCCGGGCAGCCTCTTGCGGTCGAGGGACTTCTTGGCAGCTCCGTTCCTGCTGGGCTTGCGCCTGACGGAGCGGGTTCCGCCCAGGGGCTGCGCGCCTTGGAGCTGCGGCGCCTTCTTGGAGAGGGGGCGGCTGGTACGCCCCCGGAGCTTCATTGCCCGCGCGGGGCGGAGTGCGGCGCAGTGGTGCGGACGGCGCGGGAGAGCCCCCTGAGGCGTGGACGAGCTCGGCGACGCGGTCGAGCCACTCCTCATAGACGTCATCGATGTGGTGGTAGCGCAGGAGCTCGTTCGCCGCGATGAGCGCAGCTCGAGCCTCCAAGGGTGGACGGAGCGCGCGGGACGAAGAGCCGGCCGGGGTGAGTGACGGAGTAGCGGTGCGGCCGTCCTGCCGCACAGACGGGTGCTGAGACGATGCTTGCTGCTCGTTCCCCACCGGGCCGGTGGCGGCGGTGACGGCGGGTGACGGTGAACGACGAGGAGGCCCACCGACGTGGGCCGTCTGGGCGACGCGGGAAGCGATGGCGGCCCGGCGCTCGGCGCGGGCCCGACGAGCGTCAGACATGGATGCGACGGTCGGAGGAGAGCAGAGCGGTGGAAGACAGATTCCGGCGCACCCCTACCTGGCGCGCCAAATGTCGGATCACGGGTTCCGGCAGACCCTTAAGGTTCGAACTCTGGGGTGCGCGCGGAGATTGTGCCCTCTACCTCTCCGTCTCGCAAGGATCTAAGCTACAGAGCGAACAGCACAAGAGACACAGGGTTTATACTAGTTCGGGCCACCATTGTGGTGTAATACCCTACTCTAGTTTGTGGTGGATGGATTGCCTCTTGGGCTGAGGATGAACAGTACAGGGAAGAACAGCCTCGCGAGGGTCTGTTCTTGGCTAGGGGATGAACTGCTGGGGGAGTTTGATCAACCTTCTCACTCTATCGGTGTGTTGCTACGTTCTAGCTGGTTTCTTTTTTTCTACCCTGGGGGTGGCTAGTCCTATTTATAGGCAAAGGCCCTGGGCCTCTTCCCAAATATTTGAGCGGGAAGGGCGCCAACAATTGGCCAATTCGAAGGGGAACATCTGGTACACCTATCCTGACTAAACTTGGTCTTCGCCTGCCAAAGGCCCTGTGGTGATGCCGTTCTGGCCTCCATGGTGACCTCCTTCCCACCGTTGGACTGGTCTTGGTCTTGTTGCACCGAAATGGGTGCCTTTGCTTGATCCTCTCGCCTACGCTTGCCCCCTTTGCACCAAAGAGGAGAGGGGGACGCTGCGCGGGCTGGCGCCCACCTGGCACCCTTGGTCGTCATGGCTTGCGTCATGGGCACCTCGCGAGGTACCCCGCCTTGATCTCTCCGCCTCCTCGCGAGCCGTCCTAAGGAGGCCGCGCCTGAGGGAGTGCCGTGTCGTCCGCCCCGCGAGGCTTGGCCCCTCGTGAGGGTCTTGGGTCCTGTGCTGATGAAGACGGGCCGCGCTGGGCCCCCATTTGAGCCACGCCGCAGGCCGCAGGCAGGCAAGTCTGGGGACCCCCGTTCCCAGAACGCCGACACACTCGCCTCCTCCTCGCCCGGTGCCGCAGACGCCCGCCCGTCGCGATGTAATGGGCGAAGAAATCTCCATAGCGTCGTCCGGCCCGCAGACCCACTGTGACCAACGCCAAGTTCTTTGAGAACAAGAACATGAAGACGCTCGAACCACTATCGAGCACCGGCGCGGAGCGCGCCACCAGTCAGATAGGCGAGCAGGGCCTGCTGCGAACCACCCAGCACCGGAGAGCCCTGGAGGCCTACCTTACGAAGTGGGCTGTCCGGCTTTTACCTGTGAGCTGCGGCAGTTCCAGTGGCCCACTCACCGCACCTTCAAACCTGACGTGGGCGAAAAGTACAGCGGCAAGACCCATCCGTCCGAGTTCCTCAACATCTACACCATCGCGATGCAAGCTGCCGGAGCCCGTGACGATAAGGTGCTTGCGAATTACTTTCCGTTGGCTCTTAAACCCAACGCCATGTCATGGTTGATGCACTTGCCGGTGGACTCTATTTCCTCCTGGTCGGATTTGTGCCATGAGTTCGTGGGCGCCTTTACTAGAGGCCACCAAGCCCATGGCCAAGCGAGCGACCTGCACGTCATCCCCCAGACGGGAGGCGAGAGTCTCCGCAAGTATATACAGAGTTCAGCCGGATACAGTACAATATCCCTGATGTTCACCCTGCCACCATCATCAGCGCGTTCCATCAGAACATGCGTAACCGCAAGACGCGCGAAGAGCTGGCAATGAACAAGGTGAAAGATGTGGCAGAACTCTATTTCTTGCTGACAGATGTGCCCGGGCTGAAGAGGGAAGGAAGTACCCCGGCGAAGATGCCGGCGTGGAAACCGACTCCTCAGATGAGGATACTGCCGCCCCGACGAAGAAGGGCCGGCACCACAACAGGAAGCGCAAAGCTAAAGCCGTGCTTGCCGTCGAGGGATCTGGTGACACCGGCTCCGCCAAGAAAACCAAGGCAGATGACCCCGGCAAGGAAGTTGCCGGATGTGTCGCCTGCCGAGAAGTCAGGGAACTCCGACAAGCGATACTGCAAGATCCATCGCACCAAAGGCCATGCTCTCCAAGACTGCCGACAGGTTGAGCTCCTCGCTGAGAAGCAGAGGGTTGAGTATGAGAGGCGGGACAAGGAGAAGGGCCAAGACGGTGATGAGGAGTCCGGCAAGAAGCGTGACGGCCAGGCGGGCCGTCGCGGCAAGGATAAACAACAGGAGAGGCCCGCCCGGGGCCGTGACAGAAAGCCAGAAGACGACGATCACGAAGAGGATGACGAATCCGGTGACCAAGAGTTTCAGAAAGCTACATGGGCCATGTGCGTCGACGGCGGCGCCTCGCTGCATACTTCCCACCGCTGGCTTAAACAGTGGGCGCGAGAGATTACAGCGGCAGAGCCGTCGTTTGATGCCCAAAGGCCGCTGAAGTGGTCCAGCACACCTATCATTTTTGACACTGAGGATCACCCTGATCGCACTACTGCGGTCGGGTGCTTGCCATTGTTGGTTTCGCCAACGATACGCAACCTCAAGGTGACAAAGATGCTAGTCGATGGCGGGGCCGGTCTGAGCTTAATCTCGCCTGCCGTGATCAAGAAGCTGCAGATTCCTGATGGAGACCCCGAAGAGATGGGCACGTTTCATGGGGTCAACCCGGGAAGAAGCCAACACAAGGGAAAGGTCACGCTGCCCGTGACTTTTGGAAGCGACCTGAACTGCAGGACGGAGAGGATCGTGTTTGATGTTGCCAAGATCCCCTTGCCCTACAACGGGATCCTTGGCCGCCCAGCGCTGGCCAAGTTCATGGCGCCGTCACACTACGCCTACAACACCCTGAAGATGCCAGGACCTGTGACGATCATCACCATCCCCTCCGACAAGAAAGATGAGCTGATTTGCGCTAACCAACTATACCAGCAAGCAGTTGCAGCAGCTGCCGCCACTAGGGCACTTGCTCCTGCCGCTGGGACCCCGAGAGGGAAGAAGAAGAAGAAGAAGGCCGGTGACAGAGTCCGGGATTAGGGGGTGTTCGGCCATCCGAATTATACCTTCAACCGGACTCCAGGACTATGAAGATACAAGATTGAAGACTTCGTCCCGTGTCCGGAAGGGACTTTCCTTGACGTGGAAGGCAAGCTTGGCGATGCGGATATTTAGATCTCCTACCATTACAACCGACTTTGTGTAACCCTAACCCTATCCGGTGTCTATATAAACCGGAGGGTTTTAGTCCGTAGGACAACTTCATCATATACGACAATCATACCGTAGGCTAGCTTCTAGGGTTTAGCCTCCTTGATCTCGTGGTAGATCTACTCTTGTACTACCCATATAATCAATATTAATCAAGCAGGACGTAGGGTTTTACCTCCATCAAGAGGGCCCGAACCTGGGCAAAACATTGTGTCCCTTGTCTCCTGTTACCATGCGCCTAGACGCACAGTTCGGGACCCCCTACCCGAGATCCGCCGGTTTTGACACCGACATTGGTGCTTTCATTGAGAGTTCCTCTGTGTCGTCACTTTTAGGCCCGATGGCTCCTTTGTTCATCAACGATGATGCGGTCGAGGGTGAGACTTTTCTCCCCGGACAGATCTTCGTCTTCGACGGCTTCGCACTGCGGGCCAATTCGTTTGGCCGCCTGGAGGAGATCGAAAGCTACGCCCCTGGCCATCAGGTCAGGTTTGGAAGTTTGAACTACACGGCTGACATCCGCGGGGACTTGATCTTCGACGGATTCGAGCCACAACCAAGCGCGCCGCACTGTCTCGATGGGCATGATCTAGCTCTGCCGCCGAACTGTGTCCTGGAGGCCGCACACGCGTCGGTTCCGACCCTTAATTCGGAGCCTGCGGCGCCGATCGAGGATGAGCGGTTGGACGCCACCTCAGGGGCTGCGATCTCAAAGGCGATCGAGCCGAACACCCGCGCCGCACTCTGCATGACCCGTGACTACGAGGATCCGGATTCCTCTCCGGACTTCGACCCCCCCCCGGCGCCCCTGCCGATCGAATCCGATTGGGCGCCGATCATGGAGTTCACCGCCGCGGACATCTTTCAGCACTCGCCCTTCGGCGACATCCTGAACTCACTAAAGTCTCTCTCTTTATCAGGAGAGCCCTGGCCGAACTATGGTCAGCAAGGATGCGATACGGACGATGAAGAAATTCAAAACCCACCCACCACCCATTTGGTAGCCACCGTCGATAATTTAAGCGACGTGCTCAACTTCGTCTCCGAAGACATCGACGGTATGGACGACGATGCAGGAGACACATATGAACCAACGCCTATAGGGCATTGGACAGCCACCTCACCTCATGATGTGTACATGGTGGATACCCCTAAAGGTAGCGACCACGAGGAAAACAGGGATAGAACGAAGGATCAATCCCTCGAAAAACAATCAAAGCGTTGGCGTAAACGCCGACCCAAGCCCTGCCTCGATACAGACCCAGCCATAGAGCAGGATGAGCCAGCAGGCGACGAGCATGCCCTAGAGCAACCGTCCGAACAGGGCACCCCGGATGAAGAAACCGAACATCCCTCCCCTGGCGAAAATGGCATTCCGGACGACCTTACGCCGGATAAACCCACGGAGAAGAACAACCTCCACAAGAGGCTTGTTGCAACCGCACGCAGCCTGAAAAAGCAGAAGCGGAAGCTCAAAACTGCAGAAGATGCACTCAAGATCAGATGGAGTAAAGTAATCAACACCGCAGACAAATACGGCGACAGTCGCCGCACTAAAAGCTATCCAAAGCGAAAGCTACTGCCGGAATTCGACGAAGAGGCCTTAGAGCCCTCGCACTCAAAAAGTAAGAAAGCCACACGGTCGGATAGACGACCCCATAGCCAGCATAAAGCCGCAAACGGCGCTGCACTTAAGCCGGCACGTGACCCACTTACGGATTCGCATCAAAAAGATGGCCCAGCCAGGTCCATTTATGGGCCAAGAAAGCAAGCTCTCGTAAGCAATGCAATAAAACCATTATCAGAATCCGGCACACCAAAATACAAGGGCGCCGCACATCCCCTATGTTTCACCGATGAGGTCCTGGATTATGAATTTCCAGCGGGATTCAAACCCGTAAACATAGAGGCATATGATGGAACAACAGACCCTGGAGTCTGGATAGAGGATTACATCCTCCACATACATATGGCTAGAGGAGATGATCTCCACGCCATCAAATATTTACCCCTAAAGCTTAAAGGACCAGCCCGACATTGGCTTAAAAGCCTTCCTGAAAACACAATTGGAAGTTGGGAAGAGCTCGAGGACGCTTTCCGAGCAAATTTTCAAGGGACTTATGTCCGTCCTCCGGATGCTGACGACCTCAGTCACATAACGGAACAGCCCGGAGAGTCAGCTCGGCAGTTCTGGAATAGATTTCTTACTAAAAAGAATCAGATAGTCGACTGTCCGGACGCCGAAGCCCTAGCAGCTTTCAGGCACAATGTCCGAGACGAGTGGCTCGCCAGACACCTCGGCCAAGAAAAGCCAAGAACAATGGCCGCATTAACAAGCCTCATGACCCGCTTTTGCACAGGAGAGGACAGCTGGTTAGCAAGATGTAGCACCAGCGACCCAAGTACATCCGAAACAAGGGATGGAAACGGAAAACCGCGACGCAACAAGGAACGTCGCCGGACTAAGGAAAACATTCTGAAGAGCACGGCAGTCAACGCCGGATTCAAAGGCTCACGGCAGAATCAGAAAAAGCCTCCCCTCCAGGATAACAGAGATCATTTATCCAACCTAAACAAAATCCTGGACAGGATATGTCAAATACACAGTACTCCAGGGAGGCCTGCTAACCATACCCACAGAGATTGTTTGGTTTTCAAACAATCCGGCAGACTCAGCGCCGAACACAAGGGGCTCGACACACCAAGCGAAGACGAGGATGAACCCCCAAAGCAGAGCACCAGGAAACAGAAGAATTTCCCACAAGAAGTAAAAACAGTAAACCTACTTCACATAACAATACGTGCGGCGCCCATAAAGGTACGCGCCACACGACCCATCCCAAAAGGGTCCCGCCACTGGTTGTCAAAACCAATCATCTTCGATCATCTGGATTATTCTAGAAGTACCAGGAACGCAGGCTGGACTACCTTGGTACTCGATCCAATAATTGGCGGGCTCCAGTTTTCAAATGTCCTAATGGACGGCGGCAGCAGACTAAACCTGATATATCAGGACACAATCCGTCACATGGGGATAAACCCAACAAGAATCCGCCACAGCAAAACCTCCTTTCAAGGGGTAGCGCCTGGTCCGGACACCCATTGCATGGGTTTTATCTGGCTCGAAGTTATATTCGGCTCTACCGATAACTTCCGCTGCGAAAGGCTAACTTTCCACATCGTCCCATTCTCAAGTCGCTATCAAGCACTGCTGGGGCGCGAAGCTTTCGCCCATTTTAACGCAATACCACATTATGCATCTCTCACGCTTAAGATGCCCGGTCCACGAGGCATCATCTCCTTGAAGGGGAAGCATTGAGCGCTCCTCCCTCGAGCGGACGATTGTGCGGCCGCTTTAACAGCCCCACAATACAATGACTTCACCACCCAGAACATCCGAACAGGTCATTAAGACCACGGGCACGGATAGACGAGCCCGACATGCCCTAGGGGCTCCGCATATATAAGAGAAAATAAAGCTCAATTTTACATATTTTACTTTATATTTGTTTATTTAATACAATTTTTGTTCGGCATGAATTTTTGTTTATTTAATAACAATTTTTCTTTTCAACTTAGTTCCTCTCTTTCACAGATGAACATCGTGTTGCGCCCGTCCAGGATACGGCACAACGGAGACACAGGCGCATACGTGCAGTAGGGACCCGTTCCAAGGATTCTTTTCAGATTAAGACCCTGCGTAAACCTTTTTTACTGTCTCTAGTTGCTACCATCCCCTGGTTTTATAACCAAGGAGGAGGCTGGCGTCTTGGCATGTGGCCACGTCAGAATTCCTGCGCGTACCTGGACACTAGGGGCTTATAACTAAGAGCATTACTTTACCCGCTCTCATAAAGACCGAATACCTTAGGGAGTGTTCGGCGTCGCAAGTTTGGCCTTATATGCATCAGCTCCGAATCATGATTTTGGTCAATGTTGGGTTGCCCGGCTCCTGTGTTCGGCCGCCTTACGTTCCGCTCTATCGGCTAAGCCGGCACCAGGAGAACTACTGTGATTGTGCCCTGGTTCGGCCGGGCGAGCACCTCAGTAGAGAAAGCCGAAAACCGACTGTCATGATATAGCATGAGACTGGTCAACCACTCGATGACTCTCCGGAATCTATAGGATTCCTCCGCATTAACGAAGGGCCATTTCCCGGCCAGGCACACACGCGCCCCGAATTCGGGCGAGCGCAGTCGCCACCAAGGGCTATCTAAAGAGTCCCACTGTCAAGCCCCTATGGCTAAGTGAAAGTGTTAAAGCATTATAGTCCTGTTGCCTGGCTCGCTGCACCATCACCTCCTTTGTAGGACCAAGACATTGGATTAAGTGTGAAAAAACGCCTTCTACGAGCACCCCCGCACTATGTGCATGGGGGCTGAAGCCAACGACTGCCATCTTTCAGATTATATATATATATATATATATATATATATATATATATATATATATATATATATATATATATATATATATTAAAACGGCCGCACAGGAGGTGTTCCCCATACTTGAAGGCACAAGTATAAAAGCCTACTACAATTCATCAAAATACTGTTTTATAATTACATATGCTATCAGAACATAGCATCCTTCGAGCACTACGCCTCTATTACACGAGCGCCTTCAAGGACTTCCTGAAAATAGTGTTCGGAGGGTACTCGGCTTTTGTCCGGATCTCGGGACGCAACAACGGTGGTCTCCATCTCCGCCCAATATGTCTTGATACGGGCAAGAGCCATCCGTGCGCCCTCTATGCATGCTGACCTCTTCATTGCATCGATACGGGGCACCGCATCAAGGAGTTGCTGCACCAAGCCGAAATAACTCTTCGGCTCCGATCTCCCCGGCCACAAATGACCCATGACGAACTTCATGGCGAGTCCGGACAACCTATTCAGTTCGGCCCATTGAGCTAGACAATCGTCCACCGCCAGGGGACGCTTTGGATTGTGAAACTGCGACCAAAAAAGTTTTTCCACTTCGCGATCTTCCTGATCTCGAAAGTGTTCGGTCGCATCAGCAGCACTCGCTGCCAAATCCATATAGGTGTCCTCCACACTCCACATCCGGTCCAGCGGAGAAACCTTCGGATCGCAAAACTTCCTCCGCGGCATAAAGGGCTTTCCAGCCGCAATCTGTCTGGCCGGACGTAGCTCCTCCTTCGCAGCCCTCATCGCAGAGCGAGCGTCCTTTGCATCAGCAGCGGCCTTCTCTAAGTCCGTCTGCCTCGCCCGGTCTTCTTTCTCAAGAAGCTCGCAATGGTCAGCAGCGCTCTTTAACTTCACGGCCATCTCCTTCTTGCTTCGGCAGTGAGCAGCATGTTTGGCTCTCAGCTCTTCAAGGACCTTCTTGGTAGCCGCATCCCTTTCTCTGGCTTGTTCCTTAGCCCGGGGAAGTTCCGCCCGAACACTCTCCACGGCGGCCGCACCATCTGCGTCACGCATATACATTATAAGATATTGGCATAAAGCTCCTCTTACCAGGTGCCGCCCAAGGAATTACATACCTTGAGCCTCATCAAGCCGCTTGTTGATGAGCGTGATCTCGGCATCTGCCACGTCCAGTTGCCGCTTTAGTTCGGCAAAATCATTAGTTCGGCTCGATTCCGGACACTTCGCCACCAACATTTAAAGGCGACAAATTTAGACCTGGGGTTATGATCCTCTGCACGCTGTCACCTCTGACAATGCTCAGAGTCTCAGGGGCTACTATCTATACAGGGCGCATCTTATTTATGCGCAACTAACAGAAGTGTACATTATCTAATATACCTCAAGACCCGTCAGTAAACTTGTGACGGCCTCGTGCAATCCGCTTTCCGCGGATGAAATCCTTTCAATCACCGTGACCATCAATGCGCGGTGCTCCTCTGAGATAGAAGCTCGCCCCAGCAGATTCTTTAGCTCCTCCGGACGAGCACCAGACGGTGCCGGACTTGTCCTGTGGCCTCTTTCGGAGGCCGGACGCGGAGAACCTTGGGGGCCACATAGCAATCTTCCGCCCCTACCGTATTCGGAGAAACCCTCCGCGATGACACCTCAGGTTCGCCCGCCTCGCTAGGCGTTACGGCACGGGGAGGCGTTCCGCTCTCCATCATCTCCAGAAGAAGATCCCCCAAAGACGAGCTCTACTAAGAAGGGCTAGGGTCCGAACTACAAGGTAAAATTTCGGTTAATCTTCTCAGGTTTAAAGCAAGGATCCTTCTCTCAAAATATACAATCTTTCTCTACTTACGGCTCGCTGGAGGGCTGATTCCTTTGAGGGCATAGTTCGGCCAAGGAACCCCCCGGCACCGGACCCTCTGACGAGGATTTTTTACCCCGCTTTGAGGCCAGGGGCTCCGAGTCGTCAGAGGCGGCCCTCTTCTTCCCCATAGGGGAGGAATCATCGGTTCCTCCCTTCGGAACAGCCTCCTTTGAGGAGGCCATAGTTTCCTTGTCCTCTCCCTCGCTTCTCTCTAGAGGCACAATATTCAACATCCTGACAAGCACGGGATCCGGCCTGGTCTCAGGAAGGGGAGCCGGACACCTGATCAGCTTTGCTTTCGCTATCCACTCCTGTTTAAAAAGGACAACTCTTTTAGGGGCGAATTTATGACCATTATATGGATAGCGAGTCCGGGCACAAGGTTTCTTACTTGAGTATCCGGGCGATTGCAGCTTAAACCTGCATCCTCGGTCAAATTCGGACACATTGCTTGTGATCCGAAGAACAATTTGTACATCTCCACGGGCGTTATGCCCATAAAATGTTGGAGAGCTCGTGGTCCCTCTGGATTAAACTCCCACAAACGGAGGGAGCGACGTTCTCCGGGCAGGGTTCGGCGGATCAGCATGACTTGCGTCACTTTGACCAGGCTGAGGTCTCTTTCCAAGAGATCCCTGATTCGGCCCTGCAACAAAGGTACGTCTTGAGATGGCCCCCAGTCTAGGCCTTTATTGACCCATGACCCTAGCTGTTGTGGGGGACCCGAGCGGAAGGCAGGCGGCGCCACCCATTTGGTGCCCCTGGGAGCGGTGATATAGAACCACTCCCGTTGCCATAAGCCGAGCTCCTCTTGAAAAGAGCCCTCGGGCCAGGGAGCATCAGCATTCTTACTTATAACAGCGCCTCCGCACTCTGCGTGCCGTCCCTCAATCATCTTCGGCTCCACTTTAAAGGTCTTGAGCCATAATCCGAAGTGAGGGGTAACACGGAGGAACGCTTCACACACGACGATGAAAGAAGAAATGTGGAGGATGGACTCCGGAGCTAAGTCGTGAAATTCCAACCCATAATAGAACGGCAGCCACCTCACAAAGGGATCCGTTGGGAAGCCTAATCCCCAAAGGAAGTGAGATTTGAACACCACGCTCTCACCGGGGTGGGGACTGGGAACCGCCTGCCCTTGAGCAGGCAACCTATGTGGAATTTCGCCGGTCAAGAACTTAGCCTCTCTCAACTTTAGCACGTCCTCCTCCGTGACGGAGGAGGGCATCCACCGGCCTTGAAGGTCGGAACCGGACATTGTCGATGGTCCGAAGCGCCTGAAATCTGGGGCCTGGGGTGTTGGAACTCAAGGCGATGGGCGAACTCGTTTGAGGTTGAAAAAAAAGGAGTAAGGCCTTGGTCTCTTTATAAGAGGTTGAATACCAAGAGCCCTCCCCGTGACCGTTCGGGACTCTCCTTTAATTGAGAAAACATGCTAAACGGGCATGATTGGGTTACCCACGTCCGTATTGATGAGAATCCCGTAAATAAAGGGGACACGATCTCTGCTTCGACAAGACGTGCCAAGGAAACCGCCTCGCAAAACGCGCTGAGGTGGAGAAGTGAAAACGATTCGAATAAAGGCTTGGCCATAGTGTGATGTCACGCTATGGAATACGTCAGCAGATTAGATTTGTGTTAATATTATTCTCTCTATGGCAATACGTGGAAACTTATTTTGCAGAGCCAGACACTACTCTTGGTGTTTACAATCTTTTATGAAGAACTTGGAGGAGGAACCCGCCTTGCAATGCCGAAGACAATCTGCGCGCCGGACTCGTCATCATTGAAGCCTGGTTCAGGGGCTACTGAGGGAGTCCGGGATTAGGGGGTGTTCGGCCATCCGAACTATACCTTCAGCCGGACTCCAGGACTATGAAGATACAAGATTGAAGACTTCGTCCGGTGTCCGGAAGGGACTTTCCTTGGCGTGGAAGGCAAGCTTGGCGATGCGGATATTTAGATCTCCTACCATTACAACCGACTTTGTGTAACCCTAACCCTATTCGGTGTCTATATAAACCGGAGGGTTTTAGTCCGTAGGACAACTTCATCATATACGACAATCATACCGTAGGCTAGCTTCTAGGGTTTAGCCTCCTTGATCTCGTGGTAGATCTACTCTTGTACTACCCATATCATCAATATTAATCAAGCAGGACGTAGGGTTTTACCTCCATCAAGAGGGCCCGAACCTGGGTAAAACATTGTGTCCCTTGTCTCCTGTTACCATCCGCCTAGACGCACAGTTTGGGACCCCCTACCCGAGATCCACCGGTTTTGACACCGACAGCCGGTGAGACCTCGGACACCCACTCCGGCAAGCGCACCTCTCCGGAGTGTAGTGCTGTCGTCAAGGACGTGCCAGAGAGCTCCACCAGCGGAAACAAGAAGCCCAGGGCCATACCATCGGGAAGCAAGAAGGTTTCTGTCAATGAGGACGGCACGGGAGGAGCTTTCATCATAAGCTCCGCCCTAGACGACAAATAGGAAGACGCGCTCGTCACCTTCCTTCGGGCGAATGTCGATGTGTTTGCATGGCAAGCTTCTGACATCCCCGGCGTTCCCAGGTAGGTGATTGAGCACCACCTTGCTGTCTGTTCTCATGCGCGGCCCGTCAAGCAGAAGGTCAGAAAGCAAGCTTTGGAACGACAAGAGTTCATCACAGAAGAGATCCGGAAACTGGAAGCAGCAGGTTTGGTAAGAGGGGTGCTCCATCCAACGTGGTTGGCCAATCCGGTCGTAGTGCGCAAGGCAAATGGGAAGTGGAGGCTGTGTATTGATTACACAGATATCAATAAGGCTTGTCCTGAAGACCCCTTCCCGTTGCCGCGCATCGACTAGATTGTTGATTCCACGGCTGGGTGTGATCTGTTGTCATTCCTCGACGCTTACTCCGGCTACCACCAGAATTTCATGACAAGAGAAGACGAAGAGAAAATAGCATTCATCACCCCATGTGGTACGTATTGTTTCATGCGGATGCCTTTCGGGTTGAAGAGTGCTCGTTCGACGTTTGCAAGGGCGGTCCAGATTGGTTTTGAACCCCAGCTCCATAGAAATACGGAAGCTTATATGGATGACATAGTGGTCAAAACCAAGGACAGGGCAACCCTCATACCAGATTTGCAAGAAACATTTGCAAACCTGCGCAAGATCAACCTCAAGCTGAACCCTGAGAAGTGCGTCTTTGGCGTCCCGTCCGGCAAGCTTCTCGGGTTCTTTGTGTCACAGCGTGGGATAGAGGCCAATCCGGACAAGATCAAAGCTATAGAGCAGATTGAAGCACCCAAGCGAATCAAGGATGTGTGTCGGCTTGCTGGTTAAGTCGCCGCCATGCGCAGGTTCATTTCCAAGTCTGCCGAGCGCGCCCTTCCATTTTTCAAGATACTGAAAAGGCGGGCCCGATGGAGTGGACGCCAGAAGCCGAAGCAGCATTGCAAGATTTGAAGAAGTACCTCTCCTCTGCGCCGATACTAGTTGCGCCTAGGCCACAGGAGCCGTTGCTGCTATACGTGGCGGCAACGAACCAGGTGGTCAGCGCCGCACTAGTGGTGCAGAGGGAGGTTGACGACGAGGTAATGGCAGCGACAGAGCCCGACACCACCAATGTAGAGACGACACAGCCAGTTGAAGTGCCGCTGAAGAAGAAAATGATGCAGCACCCGGTCTACTTTGTTAGTTCCCTCCTGTAGGGGGCTAGATCAAGGTACTCCGGCGTGCAGAAACTGCTCTTCGGCCTTCTTATGGCCTCGAGGAAGTTGCGTCACTACTTCCAGGCACACGAGATCACTTTCATCACTCGCCTCCCTCTACAACGGATATTGCACAATCCAGATGCAATGGGAAGAATTGTGTAATGGGCACTGGAGCTGTCCAGCTTTGGCCTCAAATTCGAAAGTACTTCGACGATTCAGAGCCGAGTCCTGGCGGAGTTCATTGCAGAATGGACCGCAACGCCTGACGAAGAAGCCCAAGAGACTGCTCTCCCCGGCAAGGAGGCAAGTTGCGATTGGATCATGTACTTTGATGGAGCTTTCTCCGTACAGGGCGCCGGTGCTGGCGTACTGCTGGTCGCGCCCACCGGAGAGCACCTCAAGTGCGTGATCCAGATGCACTTCCCCAGGGATGCGTCAACCAACAATACGGCAGAGTACGAAGGGCTGCTCGCCGGTCTCAGGATCGCGGCAGACCTCGGAATCAAGAAACTCATCGTCAGGGGTGACTCGCAGCTCGTCATCAAGCAAGTCAACAAGGATTACTAGAGCCCGTTGATGAAGGCCTACGTCGATGAAGTGAGAAAGCTGGAAGAGCGTTTCGACGGTATACAGGCTGAACACGTTCCCCGAGCGGAGAACGATATCGCCGACTACCTGTCAAAACACGCTGCCCTCAAGCTACCTGTGGAACCAGGTACCTTTGTGCTTCAGCTAACTTAGCCATCCGTTTATCCATCAACAGAGCAGAACAAGAGGAGGAAATCAGGGCCCGGCAAGTACCTTCCCGCCGAGCTCCCCGGGGCCGCCGGCAAGGATGTTGCTGGGGACATTGAGCCCGCCACGGGACGGCTAGCTCCGGCGGAGCGTCAAGCTCTTGCCGTCGATACAGCCGCTCCTATGGCGGAGGAAATGCCTTTAGTCCTCGCCGTCGAGCCCCAGGCTCCAGCGTGGGCACAACATACCGTCCGATTCCTCCAAACAGGGGAACTTCCTGAAAAGCAGGAAGAAGCGGAAAAAGTAGCCCGTCGCTCTACCATGTACCAGTTCATTGATGGCGTCCTGTACAGAAAGAGGTTGAACGGTGTGAAATTGAAGTGTATCCCTCGGGAGGAAGGACTGGAGCTGTTGGCGGAGATACACGGAAGCATATGTGGATCCCACATCGGGTCAAGGGCCCTTGCCGACAAGGCATTTCAGCAAGGCTTCTTCTGGCCCACCGCCCTCCAGGATGCGACGACACTAGTCACCAGATGTGAAGCGTGTCAGTTCCATTCAAAGAAGCTTCATCAGCCAACTCAAGCCCTTCAAACCATTCCTCTCTCCTGGCCCTTCTCGGTCTGGGGGCTCGACATACTGGGCCCTTTCCCCTGCGCTGTCGTGGGCTTTGAGTACTTGTACGTTACAATCGACAAGTTCACAAAGTGGTCGGAGGTGGAGGCAGTGAGGAAGGTCACAGCTCAGTCAGCCGTCAAGTTCTTCAAGGGACTAGTGTGCCGTTTTGGTGTACCCAACAGGGTCATCACCGACAACGGCACACAGTTCACAAGCTGCACCTTCATGCAATATACCCCGGACCTCGGCAGCAAAGTCTGTTTCGCTTCCGTTGCTCACCCACGAAGCAATGGTCAAGCTGAGAGGGAAAATGCTGAAGTACTGCGAGGCTTAAGGACCAAGACCTTTGACAGGCTGCACAAGAGTGGAAGGCGCTGGATTGATGAGTTGCCGAAAGTTCTTTGGTCGATCAGGACGACGCCAAATCGAGCCACCGGCCAGACACCCTTTGCCCTGGTATACGGGGCAGAAGCAGTTATCCCCACTGAACTCATATACGGGTCACCTCGAGTGCTCGCTTATGATGAGCTTGAGCAAGAGCAACTGCGGCAAGATGACGCACTGCTCCTTGAGGAAGATCGTCTTCGGGCGGCTGTGAGAGCGGCACGCTACCAGCAAGCCTTGCACCGCTACCATAGCCGCAAGGTTCTATAGGGGAACATTGCAGAAAACAAAAATTTTCCTACGGTTTCACCAGGATCCATCTATGAGTTCATCTAGCAACCAGTGATCGGATGCATCTACATACCTTTGTAGATCGCGAGCGGAAGCGTTCAGAGAACGGGGATGAGGTAGTCGTACACGACGTGATCCAAATCACCGGAGATCCTAGCACCGAACGGACGGCACCTCCGCGTTCAACACACGTACGGTCAGCGTGACGTATCCTCCTTCTTGATCCAGCAAGGGGGAAGGAGAGGTTGATGAAAATCCAGCAGCACGACGGCGTGGTGGTGGATGCAGGGCGTCACAGCAGAAGGGCTTCGCCGTGTACTACGAGAGGAAGAGGTGTAGCAGGGAGAGAGGGAGGCGCCAGGACTCAGGTTCGGCTGCCCCCTCCCCCCCCCTTATATATAGCCCCCTAGGGGGGGCGCCGGCCCTAGGAGATTGGATCTCCTAGGGGGGGCGGTGGCCAAGGGCTGGAGTGGCCCCCAAGCCAAGGTAGGGCGCCCCCCCACCCATAGGGTTTCAACCCTATGCGCATGGGGTGGTCCTAGGGGGGCGCACCAGCCCAATATGGGCTGGTTCCCCTCCCCACTTTGGCCCATGGGGCCCTCCGGGATGGGTGGCCCCACCCGGTGGACCCCCGGGACCCTTCTGGTGGTCCCGGTACAATACCGATGACCCTGAAACTTGTCCCGATGGCCGAAACAACACTTCCTATATATAATTCTTTACCTCCGGACTATTCCGAAACTCCTCGTGACGTCCGAGATCTCATCCGGGACTCTGAACAACATTCGGGTTACTGCATATACATATCTTCACAACCCTAGCGTCACCGAACCTTAAGTGTGTAGACCCTACGGGTTCGGGAGACAGGCAGACATGACCAAGACGACTCTCGGGAAATAACCAACAGCGGGATCTGGATACCCATGTTGGCTCCCACATGCTCCACGATGATCTCATCGGATGAACCACGATGTCGAGGATTCAATTAATCCTGTATGCAATTCCTTTTGTCAATCGGTATTTTACTTGCCCGAGATTCGATCGACGGTATCCCAATACCTTGTTCAATCTCGTTACCGGCAAGTCACTTTACTTGTACCGTAATGCAGGATCCCGTGATCAAACACTTTGATCACATTGAGCTCATTATGATGATGCATTACCGAGTGGGCCCGATGATACCTCTCCGTCATGCGGAGTGACAAATCCCAGTCTCGATCCGTGTCAACCCAACAGACACTTTCGGAGATACCCGCAGTATACCTTTATAGTCATCCAGTTATGTTGTGACGTTTGGCACACCCAAAGCACTCCTACGGTATCCGGGAGTTACACGATCTCATGGTCTAAGGAAAGGATACTTGACATTGGAAAAACTCTAGCAAACGAACTATACGATCTTATGCTATGTTAGGATTGGGTCTTGTCCATCACATCATTCTCCTACTGATGTGATCTCGTTATCAATGACATCCAATGTCCATAGTCAGGAAACAATGACTATCTGTTGATCAACAAGCTAGTCAACTAGAGGCTTACTAGGGACATGTTGGTGTCTATTATTCACACATGTATTACGATTTCCGGATAACACAATTATAGCATGAGTAAAGAAAATTATCATGAACAAGGAAATATAATAATAATGCTTTTATTATTGCCTCTAGGGCATATTTCCAACAGTCTCCCACGTGCACGAGAGTCAATAATCTAGTTACATTGTGATGAATCGAACACCCATGGAATTCTGGTGTTGATCATGTTTCGCTCTAGGGAGAGGTTTAGTCAACGGATCTACTACATTCAGGTCCGTATGAACTTTACAAATATCTATGTCTCCATCTTGAACATTTTCACTAATGGAGTTGAAGCGACGCTTGATGTGCCTGGTCTTCTTGTGAAACCTGGGCTCCTTGACAAGTGCAATAGCTCCAGTGTTGTCACAGAAGAGTTTGATTGGCCCCGACGCATTGGGTATGACTCCGAGGTCGGTGATGAACTCCTTCACCCAAATTGCTTCATGTGCTGCCTCCGAGGCTGCCATGTACTCCGCTTCACATGTAGATCCCGCCACGACACTCTGCTTGCAACTGCACCAGCTTACTGCCCCACCATTCAAAATATACACGTATCCGGTTTGTGAGAGTCATCCAGATCTGTGTCGAAGCTAGCGTTGACGTAACCCTATACGACGAGCTCTTCGTCACCTCCATAAATGAGAAACATTTCCTTAGTCCTTTTCAGGTACTTCAGGATATTCTTGACCGCTGTCCAATGTTCCTTGCCGGGATTACTTTGGTACCTTCCTACCAAACTTACGGCAAGGTTTACATCAGGTCTGGTACACGGCATAGCATACATAATAGAACCTATGGCTGAGGCATAGGGGATGACACTCATCTCTTCTATATCTTCTGCCGTGGTCGGACATTGAGCTGAGCTCAATTTCACACCTTGTAACACAGGTAAGAACCCCTTCTTAGATTGATCCATATTGAACTTCTTCAATATCTTATCAAGGTATGTGCTTTGTGAAAGACCTCTGAGGCGTCTTGATCTATCTCTATAGATCTTGATGCCTAATATATAAGCAGCTTCTCCAAGGTCCTTCATTGAAAAACTCTTATTCAAGTAGGCCTTAATGCTGTCCAAGAGTTCTATATCATTTCCCATCAAAAGTATGTCATCTACATATAGTATGAGAAATGCTACAGATCTCCCACTCACTTTCTTGTAAACGCGGGCTTCTCCATAAGTCTGTGTAAACCCAAACGCTTTGATCATCTCATCAAAGCAAATGTTCCAACTCCGAGATGCTTGCACCAGCCCATAAATCGAGCGTTGGAGCTTGCACACCTTGTCAGCATTCTTAGGATCGACAAAACCTTCCGGCTGCATCATATACAATTCTTCCTTAAGGAAACCATTAAGGAATGCCATTCTGACGTCCATTTGCCATATTTCATAATCATAGAATGCGGCAATTGCTAACATGATTTGGACGGACTTCAGCTTCGCTACCGGTGAGAAAGTCTCATCGTAGTCAACCCCTTGAACTTGTCGATAACCCTTAGCGACAAGCCAAGCTTTATAGATGGTCACATTACCATCCGTGTCTGTCTTCTTCTTAAAGATCCGTTTATTTTATATGGCTCGCCGCTCAACGGGCAAGTCAGTCAAAGTCCATACTTCGTTTTCATACATGGACCCTATCTCGGATTTCATGGCTTCCAGCCATTTGTCGGAATCCGGGCCCGCCATTGCTTCTTCATAGTTCGAAGGTTCACTCTTGTCTAACAACATGATTTCCATGACAGGGTTGCCGTACCACTCTGGTGCGGAACGTGTCCTTGTGGACCTACGAATTTCAGTAGGAGCTTGATCAGAAGTATCTTGATCATCATCATTAATTTCCTCTCTAGTCGGTGCAGGCACCTCAGGAACGTTTTCTTGAGTTGCGCCATTTTCTGGTTCAAGAGGTAACACTTCATCAAGTTCTACTTTCCTCCCACTTACTTCTTTCGAGAGAAACTCCTTCTCTAGAAAGGATCCATTCTTGGCAACAAAGATCTTGCCTTCGGATCTGAGGTAGAAGGTATACCCAATAGTTTCTTTAGGGTATCCTATGAAGACGCATTTTTCCGACTTGGGTTCGAGCTTTTCAGGTTGAAGTTTCTTGACATAAGCATCGCATCCCCAAACTTTTAGAAACGACAGCTTAGGTTTCTTCCCAAACCATAATTCATACGGTGTCGTCTCAACGGATTTCGATGGAGCCCTATTTAAAGTGAATGCGGCAGTCTCTAAAGCATAGCCCCAAAAAGATAGCGGTAAATCGGAAAGAGACATCATAGATCACACCATATCTAATAGAGTGCGATTACGACGTTCGGACACACCATTACGCTGAGGTGTTCCAGGTGGCGTGAGTTGTGAAACTATTCCACATTTTCTTAAGTGTGTGCCAAATTCATGACTCAAGTATTCTCCTCCACGATCTGATCGTAGAAACTTGATCTTTCTGTCACGTTGATTTTCAACCTCACTCTGAAATTCCTTGAACTTTTCAAAGGTCTCAGACTTGTGTTTCATTAAGTAGATATACCCATATCTACTCAAGTCATCAGTGAGGGTGAGAACATAACGATAGCCACCGCAAACCTCAACACTCATTTGACCGCACACATCAGTATATATGATTTCCAATAAGTTGGTTGCTCGCTCCATTGTTCCTGAGAACGGAGTCTTGGTCATTTTACCCATGAGTCATGGTTCGCACGTGTCAAATGATTCATAATCAAGAGACTCTAAAAGTATATCTGCATGGAGCTTCTTCATGCGTTTGACACCTATGTGACCAAGGCGGCAGTGCCACAAGTATGTGGGACTATTGTCATCAACTTTAACTCTTTTGGTATTCACACTATGAATATGTGTATCATCACGTACGAGATTCATTAAGAATAAACCATTAACCATCGGAGCATGACCATAAAACATATCACTCATATAAATAGAACAACCATTATTCTCGGATTTAAATGAGTAGCCATCTCGAATTAAACGAGATCCAGATACAATGTTCATGCTCAAACTTGGCACTAAATCACAATTATTGAGGTTTAAAACTAATCCCGTAGGTAAATGTAGAGGTAGCGTGCCGACGGCGATCACATCGACCTTGGAACCATTCCCGACGCGCATCGTCACCTCGTCCTTCGCCAGTCTCCGCTTATTCCGCAGCTCCTGCTTTGAGTTACAAATATGAGCAACTGCACCGGTATCAAATACCCAAGAGCTACTGCGAGTACTGGTAAGGTACACATCAATTACATGTATATCACATATACCTTTTGTTTTGCCGGCCTTCTTGTCCGCTATGTATTTGGGGCAATTCCGCTTCCAGTGACCACTTCCCTTGCAATAAAAGCACTCAGTCTCGGGCTTGGGTCCATTCTTTGGCTTCTTCCCAGCAGCTTGCTTGCCGGGCGCGGCAACTTCCTTGCCGTCCTTCTTGAAGTTCTTTTTACCCTTGCCCTTCTTGAACTTAGTGGTTTTATTCACCATCAACACTTGATGTTCCTTCTTGACCTCTACCTCTGTTGATTTCAGCATAGCAAACACTTCAGGAATGGTCTTTTCCATCCCTTGCATATTGAAGTTCATCACAAAGCTCTTGTAGCTTGGTGGAAGCGACTGGAGGATTCTGTCAATGACCGCATCGTCTGGGAGATTAACTCCCAGCTGAGTCAAGCGGTTATGTAACTCTGACATAGTGAGTATGTGCTCACTGACAGAACTATTTTCCTCCATCTTGCAACTAAAGAATTTGTCGGAGACTTCATATCTCTCGACCCGGGCATGAGCTTGGAAAACCATTTTCAGCTCTTCGAACATCTCATATGCTCCATGTCTCTCAAAACACTTTTGGAGCCCCGGCTCTAAGCTGTAAAGCATGCCGCACTGAACAAGGGAGTAGTCATCGGTACGTGCCTGCCAAGCGTTCATAACGTCTTGTTCTGCAGGGAGAACAGGTGCGCCACCCAGCGGTGCTTGTAGGACATAATCTTTCTTGGCAGCTATGAGGATGATCCTCAGGTTCCGGACCCAGTCCGTGTAGTTGCTGCCATCGTCTTTCAGCTTGGTTTTCTCTAGGAACGCGTTGAAGTTGAGGACTACGTTGGCCATTTGATCTACAAGACATATTGTAAATATTTTAGACTAAGTTCATGATAATTAAGTTCATCTAATCAAATTATTAATGAACTCCCACTTAGACAGACATCCCTCTTCTAGTCATCTAAGTATAACATGATCCGAGTCAACTAGGCCGTGTCCGATCATCACGTGAGACGGACTAGTCAACATCGGTGAACATCTTCATGTTGATCGTATCTTCTATACGACTCATGCTCGACCTAAGTGTTTGCATGTGTAAATCTGTCTTACACCCGTTGTATGTGAATGTTAGAATCTATCACACCCGATCATCACGTGGTGCTTCGAAACAACGAACTGTCGCAACGGTGCACAGTTAGGGGGAACACTTCTTGAAATTATTATGAGGGATCATCTTATTTACTACCGTCGTTCTAAGTAAACAACATGCAAAAAACATGATAAACATCACATGCAATCAAATAATGAACGTGACATGATATGGCCAATATCACATAGCTCCTTTGATCTCCATCTTGGGGCTCCATGATCATCTTTGTCACCGGCTTGACACCATGATCTCCATCATCATGATCTCCATCATCGTGTATCCATGAAGTTGCTCACCAACTATTACTTCTACTACTATGGCTAACGCGTTTAGCAATAAAGTAAAGTAATTTACATGGCGTTTCTCAATGACACGCAGGTCATACAAAATTAAAGATAACTCCTATGGCTCCTGCCGGTTGTCATACTCATCGACATGCAAGTCGTGATTCCTATTACAATAGCATGAACATCTCATACATCACATATATAGCATTCATCATTCATCACAACTTTGGCCATATCATATCACAAAGCATTTGCTGCAAAAACAAGTTAGACGTCCTCTAATTGTTGTTGCAAGTTTTACGTGGCTGAATTAGGGTTCTAGCAAGAACGTTTTCTTACCTACATGAAAGCCACAACGTGATTTGTCAACTTCTATTTACCCTTCATAAGGACCCTTTTCATCGAATCCGCTCCAACTAAAGTGGGAGAGACAGACACCCGCCAGCCACCTTATGCAACTAGTGCATGTTAGTCGGTGGAACCTGTCTCACGTAAGCGTACGTGTAAGGTTGGTCCGGGCCGCTTCATCCCACAATACCGCTGAAGCAAGATAAGACTAGTAGCAGCAAGAAAGTTGACAACATCTACGCCCACAACAAATTGTGTTCTACACGCGCAAGAGGAACTACGCATAGACCTAGCTCTGATACCACTGTAGGGGAACGTTGCAGAAAACAAAAAATTTCCTACGGTTTCACCAAGATCCATCTATGAGTTCATCTAACAACGACTGATCGGATGCATCTACATACCTTTGTAGATCGCGAGCGGAAGCGTTCAGAGAACGGGGATGAGGTAGTCGTACACGACGTGATCCAAATCACCGGAGATCCTAGCACCGAACGGACGGCACCTCCGCGTTCAACACACGTACGGTTAGCGTGACGTCTCCTCCTTCTTGATCCAGCAAGGGGAAGGAGAGGTTGATGAAGATCCAGCAGCACGACGGCGTGGTGGTGGATGCAGGGCGTCACAGCAGCAGAGCTTCGCCGTGTACTACGAGAGGAAGAGGTGTAGCAGGGAGAGAGGGAGGAGCCAGGACTCAGGTTCGGCTGCCCCGTCCACCCCCCCTCATATATATAGCCCCCTAGGGGGGCGCCGGCCCTAGGAGATTGTATCTCCTAGGGGGCGGCGGCCAAGGGCTGGAGTGGCCCCCAAGCCAAGTGGGGCGCCCCCCACCCCTAGGGTTTCAACCCTAGGCGCATGGGGTGGGCCTAGGGGGGCGCACCAGCCCAATATGGGCTGGTTCCCCTCCCCACTTTGGCCCATGGGGCCCTCCGGGATGGGTGGACTCCCGGGACCCTTCTGGTGGTCCCGGTACAAACCGATGACCCCGAAACTTGTCCCGATGGCCGAAACAGCACTTCCTATATATAATTCTTTACCTCCGGACTATTCCGAAACTCCTCGTGACGTCCGGGATCTCATCCGGGACTCCGAACAACATTCGGGTTACTACATATACATATCTTCACAACCCTAGCGTCACCGAACCTTAAGTGTGTAGACCCTACGGGTTCGGGAGACAGGCAGACATGACCGAGACGGCTCTCGGGCAATAACCAACAGCGGGATCTGGATACCCATGTTGGATCCCACATGCTCCACGATGATCTCATCGGATGAACCACGATGTCGAGGATTCAATTAATCCCGTATGCAATTCCCTTTGTCAATCGGTATTTTACTTGCCCGAGATTCGATCGTCGGTATCCCAATACCTTGTTCAATCTCGTTACCGGCAAGTCACTTTACTCGTACCGTAATGCATGATCCCGTGATCAAACACTTTGATCACATTGATCTCATTATGATGATGCATTACCGAGTGGGCCCGGTGATACCTCTCCGTCATGCGGAGTGACAAATCCCAGTCTCCATCCGTGTCAACCCAACAGACACTTTCGGAGATACCCGCAGTATACCTTTATAGTCACCCAGTTACGTTGTGACGTTTTGCACACCCAAAGCACTCCTACGGTATCCGGGAGTTACACGATCTCATGGTCTAAGGAAAGGATACTTGACATTGGAAAAACTCTAGCAAACGAACTATGCGATCTTATGCTATGTTAGGATTGGGTCTTGTCCATCACATCATTCTCCTAATGATGTGATCTCGTTATCAATGACATCCAATGTCCATAGTAAGGAAACCATGACTATCTGTTGATCAACAAGCTAGTCAACTAGAGGCTTACTAGGGACATGTTGGTGTCTATTATTCACACATGTATTACGATTTCCGAATAACACAATTATAGCATGAATAAAGACAATTATCATGAACAAGGAAATATAATAATAATGCTTTTATTATTGCCTCTAGGGCATATTTCCAACAGGTTCATGCCCAAAGCCTTGAGGAAGGCGACCTTGTCCTTCGACGCGTTCGATCGGCCAAGAATTCCAACAAGTTGACGCCAAAGTGGGAAGGCCCTTATCGGGTAATACGAGTTACCAGGCCCGACGCAGTCCGCCTGGAGACTGAAGATGCCGTTTCGGTGAGTAACTCCTGGAACATTGAGCATCTTCGCAAGTTTTACCCGTAAGGCGCGGCTTGCCGGGCCCCCCGGCAAGCCACCTTTTGTACAAGCATTGCCGATGATGCATGTAACCCTTCATACAAAGCCAGGCGCAGACCCTGAGCATAAATAAATGAAGCGATGGCGCCCTAAGTTATAGCGTGCATGCTAGGTCGAGTCTCGTCCTTGGTTAGGGTTGATAGTGCTTAGCGGCAACTAACCCCTAGCTTAGAGGTCGGGTGTGCGTCTCTTTGCCATTCTTTTGTCTTCTTTGGTTCGTAGGACTCACAGATATCCTTGCCGGATCTCTTGAGGACGGGAAAGAGAAGAGGGGCAGACCAGCATCTAGACCCCGGCAAGCCAGTGTTGCCGGGGGCTGCAAGTGCAAAGATTCACCCACGGCAAACCAGAGTTGCCGGGGGCTACAGCTTTAGATAAGTTCTTCATCCCTTATCATGCATTCCCTTATGGACTAAGGTATGTGAAACCTTGTTCCTTCCTAAAGCTACCGTGCTCCCCTAGACTCTAGGCCCTAGGGCTCGTTCCTGGGGCCAGGTTTGGTCGTAGTCGCGGCAGCGAAAGGATGAAACAAGGGCCCTGAACCCACCTCATCCCTGCCTCCGCCAAAGGCGTGAGAAAGGTCGAGCGACGTGGGAAGACGGCAAGGACTGCTGCCGGGCAAGGAAATGTTTATCTTAGAGATATCAAGGATTTACTCCTTGTCGTGGGTTCTACCCGCAAACAAATGACCCGACAAGCATCCCTTTTTCATTAAAAACATTCCACTCAGGTACAGTCCATAGGGAATGAAAAACATGAATGATGGGATTACAAGTGTTAAATTCAGCTAAGGCCCGAAGGCTTACAAACTAAAAAGAGATAAGGTGCCCGTAATCCCTTTCTTGTCTCTCTCCTAAGGAGGCAGGTCAAGGAGGCGAAAAGGGCAAAAGGGGCGCCTAGGCGAGCTACGGGTGGCAAAAGACACCAAGAGAACATCTCGGTGGCCGTCCGAAGGCTGGATGGTGATGGCAGCGCCAGAAGCAGAGCTCGAAGACGAGGCGGCAGGACGTCAGCATGCGTCGAAGGCGTCGGTGAACGCGTACTCCGAGTTGACGGCCTTGCCGCCCGCCCTCTTCCTCTTCCGCAGCCTCCCAACGTCAGCCGCCCAAGGAGGCGACCCCGAGAAGTTCCGGGAGCCGGCGACACGGATGATGGGGTTGCCGGTGCCGCACGGAGCGGTGCCCGACACCTAGTCGGACCCGTCAGCCAGCCGCCTGCTACCCTCGTCGTTGTTGCCGCTGTACTCCTCGTCACTCCCGCCCGAGGAGGAGTCTTCGCTATCAGAAGAGCTCTCCACGCAGCACCTTGCACGGGTCCCAAAGAGCCCGAAGACCTTGACGGAGAGGAGGCCACCCTCCATCAGCTTGAAATGGAGAGTGAGCCCCTCCATCAAGCGGTGGATATGAGCGAACGTCTTCCATCCCCGACGAAGATACATCACGTGAGGGGCTGGGAAGTCGACGCAAACCCGCGTACCGCTGATCCCACAACCCCTCATGTGCAGCCGCAATGACTCCGGCGGATCCAGCTCCATCTCCCACGCGAATGGGGTCGGGAGACGAAGGCGACGGCGAGGCGGCCGGCGCAGCCTGACAAAGAACTCGCAAGGGTCATCCCCAACATGGCCATCCATGGGGGGAGGAACTGTTGGCGGAGGCGAGGCCGGCGCGCCGCCCCGTCCTCCTCTTCCCCGAGCGCCTCGGCCTCGCCCACGGCCTCGCCCCCTCCCCCTTCCCCTTGCGGCTGGCTCTGCCACCGCGGGTGCAGGAGAAGGAGGGACGCGTTGTCGAGCGGCGACCCGCGCCGCCACCGTTGAAGGACAAGGGTTCCCTCTCTCCATGGCGGATGGAAAAGGGGAGTAGAAGCTGAAGGAAGAAGGAGATGAAGGAATGCGGGACGCCATCCCCCCTCCCGCTCTTTATAAAGGAACGGGGTGGGGGCTCGGCCGCCCTGCTCAGCCAATCAAGACGTGGAAGGCGCAGGGAACTAGGACCGACCCACTGCCCCAGCCCGCGGCAGGCCCAGTTTCCCGCCTCCACCGATTGCCACCCCAAGCGCATGGGAACCACGTGGTAGGCGTGCAGGACCGAGGCGACGGGTGAGGCGACCCCTCCCCACCCCGTGATCATGGGGAGTGGACGCCTTGAAGACCACGCCTCGGCCCCGTTCAGTAAATGGGCCGCGCTTCCACGCCTCCCTCCGTTTATGGGGAAGGCGCGAACCGCCCCCTTTACTACGACGTGACGCATGCGTGCAACGCTCAGCCCCACGCATGCCGCCCACGTCACACACGCCTCCCCACGCCGAGCCACACGGGGGAAACGTGTGAAGCGCAGCGCGCGAAGGAACTTACCGCGGTAAAAACCACCCCGCCTGCCCGCGCACCGTTTTTGGGCCTAGCCCAACAACGCGTTGCGCTTATGTGTGGCCCAGGTCCGGGGGCTCCTGTCGGTGTACAAAAAGGGGGGGTACACTTTTTGTACCCCTATAACTGTGCACGGGCAGTCTGAGCCACGGGCACCGCCACACCAAGCATGGCAAGGGAGGTAAGCCAAGGTAAGGCCGGAGCTCAAGAGAAGCAGAACAATGCCAAGACCAAGATCACAAAGAGCAAAGGGGACGAAGCGGACTCCCCCGGCAAGATCCTTACCGGGAGGCAGTTCTAGCAAACCCGGCAAGACCCTTGTCGTGGCAGCTCGCCCCACACCTACGGAGCGAGTCACCCTTGAGTCCACTGCCCCCATGGGGCAAGGATTCGGTAGACATACCCGTGGTGGCATGCAGATCTTTGTGAAGACATTCAAGATCAGATACACACTTTAGAAGATGATGATCCTTGGCAGGATCCCAGCCAAGGAGGACCACAAGGCCCCCGGCAAGAGCCTTGTCGGGGATGGCAGCAGGCGCCACGGCAAGACCCTTGCCGGGGCCCCGGCAAGGCCCTTGCCATGAACACCCGTAGGGCCACCATCAAGCCCACGCCAATCCAACCTCCACCTCCATTCGCATGCAGCTGCCGACCCAACCAGCTGGGCAGGCACCTGCGTGGCGGCAAGCAGATCTTCGTGGAGACCCATCACTGCGCCACCTCAGCTGCCCGCCTGCCTACATGGCACCGTGGGCACCGCTGGCCAGGACGCGTGTCGGCGCAAGAGGGAGGGGCGACGGACGAGACAGGGCTCTCCCCCCTCCCCGATAAAGCAAAGACACCTAAGCAAGACGCATTAAATGCGCCTTGTCATGTAATGCGAGTTATAACCTCGCATCACTGTACCCTTTCCACCTCCTGTGTGCCACTGTGGCAACCCCTTTCCCTATAAAAGGAGGCCCAAGGCGACCAGGAAGAGGATTCGACTTTTTGGAGCTCCTCACGCCCCATTGCTAGTTCAAGAACACAGATAAACAATCCACCAAAGCAGGAGTAGGGTTTTACGCGTCCTCGCGGCCCGAACCTGGGTAAAGGAACCGTGTGCTATCTGTTTGATCCGCTGTTCTCACGACCCCGCGCCCCGCAACTGTAGTAGGGATTCTTGTGATCCCATAGGTGTCGTTCCACACCGACATCTTGCGGCGGCAGAACTCCCGATCTATTCTGTTCCCCGATCGTTTTAGGGTATATGGGTATATATATAGGAGGAAGAAATACGTCAGGGGAGCCACGAGGGGCCCCGAGGGTGGAGGGCATGCCCAGGGGGGTGGGAGCGCCCCCTTGCCTCGTGCCTCCCTCGTTTCTTTCCTGACATGCACTCCAAGTCTATCGGGTTGCTTTCCTTCCAAAAATAACTTCTCCAGAAGGTTTCATTCCGTTTCGACTCCGTTTGATATTCCTTTTCTTCGAAACACTGAAACAAGGTAAAAAACAGGAACTGGCACCGGGCTCTAGGTCAATAGGTTAGTCCCAAAAATAATATAGAAGTGCATAGTGAAGCCCATAAAGCATCCAAGATGGATAATATAATAACATGAATACTTCATAAATTATGGATACGTTGGAGACGTATCAGGGCAGCTGAGTAAATTCACTCAGCCATCCCTCCTTATAAATACAAACCCCCCCGGTTGTCATTAAAATCTACTCCCCTCGTTGTCTCGCTCAAAACCTAGCGCCGTCGCTAGCTTCCGTCATCCCCGAGAGGAAGCGCTTCGCTGCCACGACTTCTCCGTCGTCATCGTCACGTCGGCCGCGGACATCTTCCTCCCGTCGCCGCCGTAGGTGTCTTCCGCCGCCAAGTTAGGGCGCAGGAGATTGAACTACTCGGCCTCCATCTGCCTCGTCTCGCAGTTCTTCGAGCAGTAAATAAGAACTCACCTTTTACCTTTTATTTGATCCAATGAACTCTCCACAACTTCCAAAAGTTGTTTTTACACTTCCAAATCTGGATCTTTCCTCCTCTACATCTCATAATTTGCAAGTACTTTCACTTATGCTTCACAACTAGTTAGATTCCTCACTTGTACTTATTCATGGATTCGTACAAATCTGGAACCAACTTACATCGATAAGTGAATGTCTTCGCGCTATGAGGTTAATGTCTTCAAACTAATTTATCTTCAAAATCTTTTGAGAATGCATATGACCTCTTCCCCTTCCCTCGCATATCTAATGTTGTCACAGGTACATGTCTGTGGGAGAGTCCCTTGGTTCTCATAGTTTGCATTCATTTGCAGAGTTTTTACAACATCACATTGAATCACCTGAAGCCATTTCTTGTCAGACAATCATATTGAAGCCTAACACCCTTGTGAAGCCTTTCAGTCTGAAGCCAATGGCAGGTGGAAAATCTGCGAAGCAAGGGGTCTGCCAGCATCGTGATAACACTACATTAGACCTGCCTCCTGACCTATATGAACTATACAAGTCAGATCCAGAGGAATCCTACACACAAAGCAAGTCCAGAGTCCAATGGATTTGAAGATATTGGGCACAGGAATGGTTTCTATATCATTTTGTGACTCTTGAGTATGCAGACAAAAACGCCGTGAGGTCTCCTTGGGCAGATATCATCTACAAGAAGCTTCAACCCAAGACCACGGCTGAAGCCATTACGAAAGGCTTCTTTCCTTGCATGGTCAGAGGCCCAATGCTTGAAAATGTCGTCCCATCAAGTCTTCGATGGTGTCGAGAGGATGATTTATTCGAGGAAAATTATAAGTATGCCAAGTACTCTGGTGCTCAGAACAAGAAGGATTTCAGGCTTGACTTCAACCAGGGTGCAGCTCGACCAAGGCCCGATGGCAGTCGTGAAGCCGAACCAAATGTCATTGGTCGTTTCAACGGCTTTGATGGTCTTCTCACACACATTGTTGTGCAAAGGGCCAACATTGATGATGCTGCCCAAGATGAGCCACAGTCTGAAGATTCTGCACCTCCGAAGCTAGTGAAGAAAGCAAAGGCTTCAAAACATGAATCTGCTCCAAAAGCTTCAAGAGTGAAGCCATTGAAATCTGCACCTCCTGAATCCAGTGTGCATTCTGAAGATCTGTCTCGTGCTTCGAAGAAGAAGAAGAAAATATCTGGGCAAGGCCTCATGCCAGCAAGCATCCTGCGCCATGATGAAGATGTAATAGATCTATCCAGTGATGAAGATCTCACTGATGATGCCCTTGAACAGCTGATCAAGAGCAAACATGAGGCTGAAATCTTTCAAGATTTGCCTCTATTTGACGCTGACATTCTGAACAACTTCATCGATGAGTGGTATGAAGACACATCCCTTACCATTGATGATCTGCAACATCTCGTTGGCATCAGCGTGACCTTCCAGGGCTATATTGCTAAGGAGCTTGCCATTGCTCAAAAATTCATTGAGCAGAAGAACAAATTGACCATGAAAAGGTTGTCTTCAAGAAGCACATGGCCAAGCTTAGTGTCAAGTATATTCAGAACTTCAAGACAATGGTGGTAGATCTCAAGGTTGGGTTTCACCAGCATCATGATGAAGCCAAGGGCTCTCGAGAGCGCCTCAAATATTATGCCCAGAAATGTGTACAGGCTCATGAAAGTGCAACTATCCCTGGGTGGTTTCGGTAATTCCTAACAACATATAGCTCATTGAGCTAACATTATTCCAAGATTAATATTTCAGGAAAAGCTCAATGAATGGCACGGCATGGATGAGGAAAGTAGATCCCTCAAAATTCTAAGGACAAAAAGTTTGGCTCAAGCTTGAAGCTCAAGACTCTGCATTTTATATTTTAGTGATCCAAGATCACATTGAGTCTATAGGAAAAGCCAATACTATCAAGGAGGGATGAGGTGTTGCTTAATGGCTTGCTTGCTCAAAGTGCTTAGTAATATGCTCCAAAACCCTCAACTACCTTCCCACATCCACATATGACCTAAACCAAAAGTCAAATTCGGCCCCACCGATTCTTTCTATCCGGCGCCACCGAGTTTCAAATGTCATAGCCACTGCCACAAACCCTAGGCAAATCGGTCTCACCGATAGAGATCTCGGTCTCACCGAGATGGGATTGTAATCTCTCTGTTTCCCTTCGTAACGTTTCGGTCTTACCGAGATGAGCGACTGGTCCCACCGAGATTGCAATGTAAACTCTCTGTTTCCCTTTTGTAACATTTCGGTCTCACCGAGATGAGCGAATCGGTACCACCGAGTTTACCTGACCAACTCTCTGGTTAGCTTATTACCAAAATCGGTCCCACCGAGTTTGTGTAATCGGTCACACCGAGATTACGTTATGCTCTAACCCTAACCATATCAGTCCTACCGAGTTGCATCTCAGTCCCACCGAAAATCCTAACGGTTACTAGGTTTGCTGAATCAGTCCGACCGAGTTTAACCATTCGGTCCCACCGAGTTTGGGAAATTGTGTGTAACGGTTAGATTTTGTATGGAGGCTATATATACCCCTCCACCCACTCTTCATTCGTGGAGAGAGCCATCAGAACATATCTACACTTCCAATATACATTTTCTGAGAGAGAACCACCTACACTTGTGTTGAGGTCAAGATATTCCATTCCTACCATATGAATCTTGATCTCTAGCCTTCCCCAAGTTGCTTTCCACTCAAATCTTCTTTCCACCAAATCCAAATCCTGTGAGAGAGAGTTGAGTGTTGATGAGACTATCATTTGAAGCACAAGAGCAAGGAGTTCATCATCAACACACCATTTGTTACTTCTTGGAGAGTGGTGTCTCCTAGAATTGTGTGGAGATTGCTTGACTTGTGCTAAGATAGCTAAAATCTGCCAAGAACTAAAATTGGGAAAAGGCTAGATTTTTATTTGGTCAAGTAGTCTAATCACCCCCCCCCCCTCTAGACATACTTTCGATCCTACAAGTGGTATCAGAGCTTTGGTCTCCATTTGCTTTGATTTCCATAGCTTTTGGTGGTCATAGCCTTGGTTTCACAACCTAGGAGAGTATGGCGTCTAGCGAGGGAAACTATCACCGTAGAGGTCCTTACTTTGATGGTACTAATTTTGCTAGTTGGAAGCATAAGATGAAAATGCATATTCTTGGACATAGCCCCGCCGTTTGGGCTATTGTGTGTATTGGCTTGCAAGGTGAATTCTTTGATGGGAAAGAACCGAACCATGAAGCTACAGCGGAAGAGTTGAAGATTATGTAATACAACGCTCAAGCTTGTGATATCCTCTTCAACAGATTGTGCCCCGAAGAATTCAACAAAATCAGCCGTCTTGAGAATGCAAAGGAAATTTGGGATACTTTGATTGATATGCACGAAGGTACCGACTCCGTCAAGGAATCCAAATTGGATGTGCTTCAAAGTCAACTTGACAAGTTCAAAATGAAGGATGGTGAAGGTGTGGCTGAAATGTACTCTAGGCTTGCTCTTATCACAAATGAGATTGCCGGCTTAGGGAGTGAAGAGATGACCGATAGATTCATCATCAAGAAGATCCTAAGAGCCTTGGATGGAAAATATGATACCGTGTGCACATTGATCCAAATGATGCCAAATTACAAATATCTCAAGCCAACGGAAGTCATCGGAAGAATTGTTGCTTATGAGATCTCACTCAAGGATAAAGAGGAACTTCACAACAAATCAAGTGGTGCTTACAAAGCCTCATGTGAAGCCCCCACATCATCGAGTGAGAAACAAACCTTCAATGAAGAATTGAGTTTAATGGTGAAGAACTTCAACAAGTTTTACAAGAGTAGACGTAAAGAGAGAAGCTCCAAGTCAAGGTCCTACAATGATAAAATATCTTCTAGTCGAGAGCGAAACTGCTACAATTGTGGAAGGCCCTGACACTATTCCAATGAGTGTACGGCCCCCTACACGAGAAAAGAAGATTCTCCCAAGAGAAGAAGTAGAAGAGAAGAATCACCATCTAGAGAAAGAAGGAGTAGAGATGATCGTTATGAACGAAGACCCTCACAGAGAAGCAAGGATTCGGAAAGAAAGGACAAGTCATCAAGGAGCTACACAAAACGAAGACATCAAGCTCATGTTGGTGAATGGGTATCCAGCTCCGACTCCGACAACCACTCCGAGAGAAGCTATCACTCCGACTCCGAATATACTCAAGATAAACGTGTTGCCGGTCTAGCACTTGTGACAACCAACTCCTACGACATATTTGACTCACCAAATGAAGGAGTTGGAACATGCTTCATGGCTAAAGGCCCAAAGGTATCACACCCCGAGTATGTTGATTTCAATAGTGATGAAGATGACTTGTTAGGTGATGATGATTTACTTGTTGACAACTCTAGTGATGAATACTATGATGAAAGTCAATTAATCATGCTAATCAAGATAAAACTAATGATAATGATAAGGTGAAGATTGAGTCTCTAACTAAAGAACTAAACACTCTTAAGTTAGCTCATGAAACTATCTTAGGAGATCATCGAGAACTTTTAAGGACTAATGAGAAATTATGCTTTGAAAAGCTCAAGCTTGAGCAAGAGCTTGAGTTCTTAAAAGCAATCAATGATGATCTTCGTAAGAAAAGTTCTTCTTACATTGCCAAGTGTTTACTCTTATCCACTTACATGCCTCAAGTCAAGTCTAGTAACAAGAGCAAGAAAGATTCTTCCTCTAGTAGTAACAATAATCATGCTAAATCCAATATTGTTGCTTCTAGTAGTTCTCTTGATTCCACTAATGATTCTCTTAGCCAAGTTACACTTGAGCAAGAAAATAGCTTATTGAAGGGAATTATAGAGAAAGGTGTTTACAAGAGCCTTGCCGGAAGTAAGCAATTCGAGGAAATTGTACGCAAGCAAGGAAGGCACTGGAAGAATCAAGGTGTTGGTTTTGAACGAAAGTTCAATGCCAATGGAGTTGAGTGGGAAGAAGATCAATACCCCAAGACGAAGTTTGTTCCTCAACAAGACAAGTATGATCCTACTTCTTTCAAAGGGACACAAGCTCAAGATGATCTTCCACCACAAGACCACAAGCAAAAAGGCAAGGACAAGATTCAAGAGGAAATTGATGCATTTGAAGAAGCTCCTAAGGCCTTGGTCAAGTGGGTTCCCAAGACTACATCAAGTTCCACTTCATCAAGTACAACTACAACTCCAAGGGTTCCCATCAAGATGGTGTGGATCCCGAAGAAGAAGAACTAGAGAGTTCTTGAGGGTGACTCCGCCAACATACCTCACTCTTACCATCTTGGCAAGAACAAGTGCAATAAACTTCCACATCTTGCACTAGTTCAAGGAGTCACAAACCCTCTTGTTGGTAAGACAAGGGACAAGGTAACCTAAAATCTTTCATAGACATCATCTTGTGTGTGCATCACTCTATGTCTATGGATATTCTTGTTTGTTCCTTGTGGGACTAACCCGTGTAGGTATTGAAAGTGCAACTCACTCCAATGGATAGCTCCAAATGATCTACATCAACATTGAGCATCCACATCTTCAACATCTACATGAAGTCATCATTGACAAAACCCAAGGTTAGTTCATCCCTCTTAAGGGGGGATCTCACATCTAGGGGGAGCTTTAATCTAAGAATTGAGCTAAAGCAACTCTAATGGTGTGAACACAACAATGCTTTATGTAAAAGTGGTAACCCCACTTGTGCTTAAACTATGAGTATGACCTATGATCAAATGTTCTCATTTGACTCCTAAGTCAATATACTCATATATAGATGACCTAGTCATCGCCAATTGTTTGATAGATGCTAGAATTGGTTGTGAATTCTTTGCCACATATTTCAATTGCCATTTTATTGTGTGAGCATGTTGATTGCATATTTTACTCATTCGAGGACATCCACTTGTTGTTTTGATTGATTGGTTTTCTTTTCTTTTGCCAAGTGGATGGACAAGAATGCCTAAGAACCCTCTCTAGCTATCTATGATTTTCTCATCTCAAACTCTATTCATGCTACATCACAAAATTTGATCAAGTCAGATTCGAACCACTCTGTGTGAGGAGCACTCGGAGTCCCCGATTCGTCATAGACTTAAACTTCCAAAACTTCTTTGTGCGTTTTGGTCTGACCGATTCATCCATTTCGGTCATACCGAGATCACTAAGTCGATCTAGGTTTTCAATCTCGGTGCAACCGATTTGAACCTTTCGGTCACACCGAGTTTCAGTAACTGCTTGCAGTTATGAATCTCGGTGCCACCGAGTTGTTTCACTCGGTCACGCCGATAGGGTCGGACTATATATATCCACGGGCAAATTTTTTGGAAATTTCTCCAAAGTCTTTTCGCCCGCGCTTAGCCCGCTCTGCCTCCAGGGTCTCCGGATCATCCTCCTCGTCGCCAGTTGCCTCCTGCCGCTGGTCTCCGCCGTCGTCAACGGAAATAAATCCCGCCGTTGCCGCCGTAGCAAGTTCATCACCGAACTAGGGTATGAACTTGATCACTGTGCTATCCTCAATCCGATTCCTAGCACATTGTGTTTGCCACGAATCTTGCCACGATTGAAACGATCTTATCCAGTCAAAACACTCCATAGATTAGAGTTGAATTGAAAATTTAGGTTTAGGTTTCCGCCGAAACCATCTCAAACCATCCGAGTTGTGGAACTCGGTACCACCGATTCGGCTCAGGCCATTGCACATGAGATTCTCGGTCTGACCGAGAAATGAAAATCGGTGTGACCGAGTTCAGGACTTTGTGAAACCCTAGCAGTCTCGGTGCCACCGAACTGTGACTCGGTCTGACCGAGTTCACTAGTATTGGTTCCAACAGCTGCTTCGGTATCACCGAGTTTACAAATCGGTTGATCTGAAATGCTTTCTGATGAAAACTAAAACTAAGTTTTTGATTCATTCTTTTGCAAAAACGTCTGTATTTTGTGATGCTTATCCACTCTACCTCATCTATAATCTATTCACAGGGTCAGCTGTCAGTGTTTGCATCATGTCTGATCAGAGTGACAGTCAGAACAAGTCAGAGGAGCAGGTTCACATGAGTGAGGGCACTAGTCCCTCTAGCAGCTCAGATGATGGAAGCAGGAGCACTCCCAGCAACTTGCCCAAAGCTGCCACCAGAACAAGGAAGAAGAAAACTTCAGAGTCTGAGGATGAAGACTATGTGGCCACTGAGGATGATGCCACATCAAACAAGAAAGTGCTCAAGAAGGAATATGGCACAGCTGCTTCAACCAAGCCAGGTCTGAAGACCAAGAGGTCAGCAGGGAGACAGCCTATGTCTAAAGCCAGAGCCTCCTCTCAAGCATCTTTGGAATCTCAACCCAAGGAGGCTGCTGCAAAAGAGAAGAAGGAAAGAAAGAGGGGCAGATGGTGCAAGAAAGTTGATCCAATGGCAAAATTTGAGATGCACTCTTCTGAAGAAGAAGAAGAAGAAGAGGAAGAGGTTGCTGCACCAGCACCTAAGGCCCAGAAGCGTATGGGTGATGCTATCAGGACAGGGGTTGCTTCATCAAAGCCCAAAGAAGCACCCAAAGCTGCCTCCAAGTCCAAGACTGCACCAAAGAGAAATACTAGAAACATATCTGCTGCTGAGAAGAACAAGGCCCCAGTGCCTGAGACTGTTGCTGAAGAAGAAGGAGATGAAGAGCATGTTCTGAGAAAATTGAAGCCAAAAATTCCAGACCACAATGATGCTCATCCTGTGGCTGAGAACATGAAGATCAGGAGAGACTTGGGACTGAGGAAATGGAGAGAGACAGATCCATATGCTACAAGAAGAAGAACTGCTGTAGATTACAGGTTCCACACCAAGGAACATCAAGATTTCTGTGAGACAGTGCTGCTTGACAAGAAACCTATAGTGTGTGACATGAGGTGGGTCGACTGGACCTACATGAAGGAGAATGAGGAACACTATCCTGGTGTGTATGACAGTTTCAAGGCTTGTGGAGTAGATGAGTTTGTGGCTCAAAAGCTCACTAAGTGGAATGATGAACTTATCATGCAATTCTACTCCACAGCTCACTTCTACCCAGATGGAAGAATTGACTGGATGTCTGAAGGCACTAGATACCAATCTACAGTTGCAGAATGGGCTCAGTTGATCAATGCCCCAGAGGAGCAAGAAGATGACTTGGATGTCTATGCCAAGAAGAAGAAGGATCACAACTCCATGGCCAGCATGTACAAGGAAATTCCAGATGCAGAACTTGAGACTCACCAGTTTGGGTCAGTGAAACATTTGCTGTCAGGACTGCCTACTATCAATTGGATACTAAGGCATACTCTTTTGCCCAAGTCTGGAGATCACAGGATGATCAGAGGCCACTCCATAAATTTGCTACATATATTTGATGTTCCACAGAAGTTCAAGGTTATGAGTCTCATTGTTGAAACTATCAAGAGGACTACCGCATACCAAAAGAGAAGCTGTGGGTATGCCCCACAGATCCAGGAGTTGATTAACTCAAAGATGGGTACTGGCACATACTTGTTGGACAAGGAACACTTGGCCATCTATCCAGATTTTGAGGACAACCAAGTGGTTATGGATGAAGATGAACCATCCTCAGTACAAGCACAAGCCAAGAGGGAGAAGGCAAAGGCAGAGAAAGCTGCAAAGATGCCAACCCAGGAGGAGGCATCTTAGTATCTTCTAAAAAGCAAGCAAGATCAGCTTGGCTACTTGATTGCATCCACTCTAAGGATAGAGAAAGGACTGGCCACCCTGACTCGAAACCAAGAGAGCTTGGAAAGAATCATGGAGCAGAAGTTCTATGACATGGATGTCAAGGTAACTGAGATCCAGTCTGTTGTGGAGCAACTTCAGGATGACATGCAGGAGAGGAAGGGCAAGACAACAACTAAGGCATTTGCTAGAGTGCCTAGAGCTCAGAGGTCAACTGCAGTACCAATACCAGACACTAGAGCCACTTCATCTACACCAGCTACAGCTTCAGTGCCACGAGCTCCAGCACCTACCCCAGCAGCTCCATCTACTTCAACTGAAGCCTTCGTTCTTGAAGTTATCCGGACACCACCACCTGAAGACCAAGCTTGAGAGACGTTTTAGTGCTATGCATTTTCTATGAACTTTTTAGTAACTTGTTGCCAAAGGGGGATAAAAATGTATAGATCATAGGCTTCGAGAGAGAGCGTTGCATTTTATTCTCTCTTGCTTTGGTGGTTGAACTTTATTTGCTTGTTTGTGATACTTGGATGATCATGTGTGTTTGATCATATGCTACTTTAATGCTTGTTGGATGAGACAATCATCTTATCCCTATTTGATCATTCACTTTGCTAGGTGATGAGTGCATGTATTTAATTCTTATCATTTTGAGCGCTCCACCAAGATGTATGTGACATGGAAGAGTTACCCATAATCGTAACTCATTGTGCATTTGCAGTCCAAAGCAAATCTTAAGATATGCAAAAATTTAGGGGGAGCTCTTGCTTTTCACATACTTCTCAAAGCGACAATATCTCTCACTCTTATTATCATTTGTCGAAGCTTTGGTCTATATGTTGTCATCATTTACCAAAAAGGGGGAGATTGAAAGTGCAACTATCCCTGGGTGGTTTTGGTAATTACTAACAACATATAGCTCACTGAGCTAACATTATTTCAAGATTAATATTTCAGGAAAAGCTCAATGAATGGCATGGCATGGATGAGTGTCGGTGTCAAAACCGGCGGATCTCGGGTAGGGGGTCCCGAACTGTGCGTCTAGGCGGATGGTAACAGGAGATAAGGGACACGAAGTTTTACCCAGGTTCGGGCCCTCTCGATGGAGGTAAAACCCTACGTCCTGCTTGATTAACATTGATGATATGGGTAGTACAAGAGTAGATCTACCATGAGATCAAGGAGGCTAAACCCTAGAAGCTAGCCTATGGTATGATTGTTGAATATTCTGTTGTCCTACAGACTAAAACCCTCCGGTTTATATAGACACCGAAGAGGGTTAGGGTTACACAAAGTCGGTTACAATGGTAGGAGATCTAAATATCCGCATCGCCAAGCTTGCCTTCCACGCCAAGGAAAGTCCCATCCGGACATGGGACGAAGTCTTCAATCTTGTATCTTCATAGTCCAGGAGTTCGGCTGAAGGTATAGTCCGGCCATCCGGACACCCCCTAATCCAGGACTCCCTTAGTAGCCCCTGAACCAGGCTTCAATGACGACGAGTCCGGCGCGCAGATTGTCTTCGGCATTGCAAGGCGGGTTCCTCCTCCAAGTACTTCATAAAAGATTGTTAATCACTAAGGATAGTGTCCAGCTCTGCAAAATAAGTTTCCACATATTGCCATAGAGAGAATAATATTTACACAAATCTAATCTGTTGACGTATTCCGTAGCGTGACATCACACTATGGCCAAGCCTTTATCCGAATCATTTTCACTTCCCCACCTCAGTGCACTTTGCGAGGCGGTTTCCTTGGCACGTCTTGTCGAAGCAGAGATCATGTCCCCTTTATTTACGGGATTCTCATCAATACGGACATGGGTAACCCAATCGTGCATGTTAGCACCTTTCCTCGATAAAAGGCGAGTTCCAAACGGTTACAGGGAGGGCCTGTCGGTGTTCTGGGAACGGGGGTCCCCAGACTTGCCTGCCTGCGGCCTGCGGCGTGGCTCAAAGGGGCCCCAGCACGGCCCATCTTCATCAACACAGACCCAAGACCCTCGCAAGGGGCCAAGCCTCGCGGGGCGGACAACACGGAGCTTCCTCAGGCGCGGCCTCATCAGGCTAGCTCGCGAGGAGGCGGAGAGATCAAGGCGGGGTACCTCACGAGGTGTCCATGATGCAAGCCATGACGAGCAAGGGCGCCAGGCGGGCGCCAGCCCGCGCAGTGTCCTCCCTTTCCTCTTTGGTGCAAAGGGAGCAAGCGCAGGCGAGAGGATCAAGCAAAGGCACCCGTTTCGGTGCAACGAGACCAAGACCAGCTCCGTGACAAGGAGGAAGTCACTGTGGAGCCCAAGCCAGCATCATCACCAGAGCATTTGGTAGGCGAGGACCAACTTTAGTCAGGATAAGTGTACCAGATGTTCCCCTTCAAAATGGCCAATTGTTGGCCCCCTTCCCGCTCAATATTTGGGAAGAGGCCCAGGGCCTTTGCCTATAAATAGGACTAGCCACCCCCAGGATTGAGAAGACGGATCGATTGGCAATCAGATCAGAGAGAGAGAGAGAGAAGGGCGGATGAACCCCTCCTAGCAGTTCATCGCCCCAGTCAAGAACAAACCCTCGTGAGGCTGTTCTTCCTTGTATTGTTCATCATCAGCCCAAGAGGCAATCCACCACACCACCACACTGGAGTAGGGTATTACACCACATCGGTGGCCCGAAACAGTATAAACCCTGTGTCTCTTGTGTTGTTCTTCTCGTAGCTTAGATCCTTGTGAGTGGAGGGGTACAGGTAGGTAGGAAGCATAATCTCCGCGCGCACCCCAGAGTTCGAACCTCAAGGGTCTGCCGGAACCCGAAATCCGACGTTTGGCGCGCCAGGTAGGGGTGCACCGGAATTCCTCTTCCACTGCCTGTTTCTCCTCCGATCATCGTGTCCATGTCTGACGCTCGTCGGGCCCGCGCCGAGCGCCGAGCCGCTCTCGCTTCCCACGTCGCCCAGACGGCCCCTGTCGGCGGGCGTCCTCGCCGTTCCCCGTCGCCTGCCGTCAACGCCGCCACCGGCTCGGCGGGGAACGGGCAGCAAGCATCGTCTCAGCATCCTTCCGTGCGGCAAGATGGCCGCACCGCTACTCCCTCGCTCACCCCATCTGGTTCTTCGTCCCGCGCGCTCCGCGCACCCATGGAGGCTCGAGCTGCGCTCATCGCGGCGAACGAGCTCCTGCGCTACCGTCCCGTCGACGACGTCTACGAAGAGTGGCTTGACCGTATCGCCGAGCTCGTCCGCGCCGCGGGGGGCGCTCCTGCACCGTCTGTTCCGCTGCACCGCACCCCGCCCCGCGCGGGCGACGAAGCTCCGGGGGCGCCCCAGCCGCCTCCTCACCAAGAAGACGCCCCGGCCGCAAGGCGCGTGGCCCCTGGCTGGAACCCGCTCCGCCAGGCACCAGCGCGGCAAGAGCATAGCTGCCAAGAAGTCCCTCGCCCGCAAGAAGCCGTCTGGGCGCTCCATGCTCCGGCACGTCGCGGCCACGCTCCCGCTCCCGCACATCAAGACCCCGCGCTGCTCCCAACTGCAGCGCGCGGAGACCTGCAAGACCAAGCTCTCCGTCACCCAAGGCCTCCTGTGGCCACGGCGGGTTGTCGCGCCTTCACCACCGAGCTGCACAGCGTCGCGTGGCCCGGCAAGTTCAAGCCAGACTTGCCTCCTCGCTACGATGGCACGGCCGACCCTGCGGAGTTCCTCCAGCTCTATGAGCTGGGCATCGAAGCTGCCAACAGAGATGAGAAGGTCATGGCGAACTGGTTTCCCATGGCGCTCAAGGACGGAGCCCGCACCTGGCTCCTGAACCTGGCCCCAGGCACGATCTCCTCTTGGGACGAGATGCGCACCCGCTTCATCGCCAACTTCCAAGGTACTCGCGACCGGCCACCCGCCGTGAGCGACATGCGCCGCATCAAGCAGCAGCCTGGAGAGACCCTACAAAAGTACATCCAGCGCTTCAATAACGCACGCCTCAAGATTCCCAGGGTGTCCGAGGAGGCCATCATCTCAGCCTTCTCCGACGGCGTGCGCGACATCAAGATGAAGGAGGAGCTGGCGATGCATGAAGACCTGTGCACTTCCTTGGAGCTGTTCAACTTGGCGACCAAGTGCGCCAGGGCTGAGGAAGGGCGTCTCTCCCTCCTCGAGCTGCCTGCCGCAAACCCAAAAGAGAAGAAGTCCAAGGCCAAGGACGTGAATCACAAGGGGGCTGCCGTGCTCGCGGCAGAACCGGACACCAAGCGGGGCAGAGATCATCCCGAATCTTCCAAGGGCAGTCGGTACTGTGTGTACCACGACCTCCACACCCACAACACCAACGAATGCCAAGAGCTCCGAGCCGTGCGGGAAGGAAGGATCGGCCGTCGCCCCGATCGTGCCGATCGGGGCCACGGTCGAGGAGGAGGAAGGAACGCAGGACGCTGGGAAGACCGCGGCCCATGCCAAGGGTGCCGCGATCGACCTCGCGAGGACCGCTGGCAAGACCCACCTCGCGAGGGAGACTGGAGGGATCAGTCTCGCGAGGATCGCCCGCAAGGCAACGCAGGCCTCCCACCGTTGCCGCCGCATCCAAGAAGAAATGAGGACCTTCACCAGGACGAGGGGGCTGGGGGCTTCCAGGAGCCACGCGCAATCGCCTGCATCCTGGGCGGAGCTCAAGCCCCAGCCTCCGAGCGCATATTCAAGCAGTTTGCCCGCGAAGTGAATGCAGTCCTCCCCAAGCTCGAAGCCACACGCCCTCTCAGGTGGTCATCATGCGCCATCACGTTCAGCTCAGCGGATCAGCTCAAGTGTGCACCCACAGCCGGAGTCCTCCCGATGCTTTGTTGCCCAAACATCAGCAACGTGGTGGTCACCAGGACCCTCATCGATGGCGGGGCGGGGCTCAACGTCCTGTCAGTGGAAACATTCAACAATCTCCAAGTGCCCTACAACCAGCTTCAGCCAACCAAGCCTTTCTCCGGAGTCACCGACGGCTCCACGGTCCCGATCGGGCGGGTCCGCCTCCCTGTCACCTTCGGAGGACGCGACAACTACCTCACCAAGCTCATCGACTTCGACGTCGCTCACATTCGCCTGCCGTACAACGCCATCCTTGGGTACCCGGCGCTGGCCAAGTTCATGGCCGTGACTCACCACGGCTACAACGTCCTCAAGATGCCAGGGAGTGGCGGAGTCATCACGGTGCCCTGTGAAGAGAAAGACGCGGTGTGTTCCCTGGAACGAGCTTTTCAGGCCGCATCATTGGAAGACCCGGATCGTGGAAGCAGGAGCCTCCCCGAGACCACCCCCAAGAAGAAGAAGACATCGTCGAGCCCGGTCCCTCAGGAGGCAGGGCCCTCAGGGCCTGTGCCTGCCCAGGGGGAATCTCCTTCCATCGCATAGGAAAGCATGCCTGGCGCCCTCCTCAGGCAGGGCTCGGGGGCTCTCCCCTGGAGGGCCACCGACCTGGCTAAGGTCACGAGGGAGGCGCTTGGGCACCACGTGGAGGCGTGTTTCGAAGCATGTTTCCCTCAAGAAGGAGTAAGGCAAGGGGAGCCAGACCCTCAGGAGTTTGTCAGCAAGGTCATTCAAGAGCTACAGGAGTCAAGAGTCATGAGAGGCGGCCGCCGCCTACCGGCTGTGGCTCCCCATCCAGGCGAGGATGGTGGGCTGCGCGTCTGGGTCGACGTACCAGGGCTCAATCGAGTCGCCACTCTGGAGCGCCTCTGGCCCTCGCGAGTGGGGCGCTGCGAAGGTCCACCCCACAGCTACGTTCGCATGCCTTACGGCTTGCCGAACGCGGCTGCCATGTACCAACGCCTCATGAGGGGCATCATGGAAGCTCAAGAGGCCAGGCGTTCCGCAGCCTTCGCGGAGATGGAGACGGTCCACGAGGAGCCGCCAGTGCCTCCGGAGCCTCCCGAGGACCCAGGGCCTGGGGGCTCGTGAGGATCGGCTTCTGCAGCCCACCGAGTCTGTTGCACCAACACCGCTTCATCCTCAACATCATCAGGTGACATCTTTCAAGTTTCATTTCCAGCTGGGAGCGCCCCCCCGGGGCTGCATCATTCCCAGGCCGCGTGGGTCCGTCCCTGTGGCATGTATCCCTTTAATTTCGTGTCGTTAGCCTACTTTGTTGGGGGCGCCCCTCGGGCCGCATCATCCCCAGGTCGCTCGGGCTTGACCCAGTGACGCCTACCTTCCCGGCATCTATTTGAATGAATCCACTCCTTCGCGGCTAATGTGTTTGACCTAGTTGCCCATTCAACTGACGCCAACTGACGGAGCTGCTCCCAAAACGGCACGACGCTTGCGCATGGGTCCGTCCCTGCAACCCCGACAAACCTGAGTGGCTGAGCCCTGGCCGCGGCAGCCCCGCACTGCGCCACCTCGTCAAGCCTTCAGTGCCTCACCACCCCTCGGAAGCAACCAACGGCTGACTGTCAATTGCCATGGCAACCCCTTGTTCTTTCTATGATGATCTACAGGATCCCCTAAAGGAGCTGCGTCAGGCGAGGCCCTTGCAGAGTCTCCTTCACTCTCAACCACGTGAACCGCTTGCACGTTAAAGGGGGGTGCCTGAGCATCACAACTCAGGGCTCCTGGTGGCTCTCCAGCCCTCACCCTCTGGCCTTGACCACGGCATCGCGACCTGGCATACCAGCGACGGCTGAGACTCCCTCGAGGGTCGGGACCCGAGGACGTCGAGCAGAAAGGAGAGCAAAGGCGAGAGGGGAGGGACATGCGAGGACCTCGCCGAGCAACCTCACGCCTGCCGACGCATGGACCCGGCGACACACCAGGGAGCGGTCCCTGATTCTCGAGATAAGTCACTACCCGGAAGTACCAGCTACCGTGGCACTGTCCCCGCACCTAATGCAATCCCGTGTTAGCGATGCCGCTCTCCTTTCTCACCGAACGATGGCTGCTTGAGCGCCAAGGGGGACCTCCTGAGCATCGCGACTCAGGGGCTCTTAGTGGACCTCGGGTCGCTCACCTCCTGGCCTTGACCACGGCATCGCGACCTGGCATACCAGCGACGGCTGAAGCCGCCTTGGGACTGGGACCTGTCGGCGCAGAGCACCAAGCCCTCATGAGGTTCGAAAGGAAGGACTGAGCTAAAACGGAATGAGCAACTCGCACAATTCTATGACAAGGGTTGTATAAATAAACAAGATCACAGACACCTTACAAGCCCCCGCGGGGCGCGACTTTGATTCCTCGCAGGGAACAGATACTAGAGGGACGCTAACTACACGCGCCCCTGCAAAAGACGCCATCATCAACAGTGGGCCGTCAAGCACCGGCGCCAATCCCATCCGGATCAGAGTCGGTGGTGACCAGACGAGCCCGCCCTGCTCCAGGAGCGGCGCCGGCTCGGGGGCTCGTAGCTGTCATCGCTCGTCTCCGGAATCACGAAGAGTTCGCCGGAGTCGCTGGATCCTCCGACGCCTCCGTCGCCCGAGGAGCCGCCAAGGGGGCGGTCGGCAGGCCCGGTCCTCGCCGTGGCAGGGTCCCGACCACCTCTCCTGTGGCAACACTCCAGCCGGCGCCCGTTCGCGTCAAAGACCTTAAAGAACATCACCGAGGCACCGTCGTACTCCAAGTGGATCACGAGGGCGCCTCTCGTCCTGCAAACTCGGGCGATTTCGCCCCAGCCTCGAGTCATGAAGACCTCGCCCGGGGCAACGACTGCGACCTCCGCCTCGGTCGCAAGGGTGCTGCAGCCGGCGTGCTGCAGCCACAGTTCTAGGAGTTCTCCCTGCGGGATGATTGAGGCGAAGAAGTGAGGAAGACGAATCCAAGACTGAGGAGGCATGGCGGCGTGGAGCACGAACTCTCGGGAAGAGCCCTCGGAGTGGACCCCAGGGGGGACGACCCACACCTTCGTGACCCGTCGGCGCCGACGACGGCGCCGCCCGTGGCGATCGGCATCAACCCCGTCAGAGCCCTTGATGTGGGCATACAAGGGGAGTGGGAACCCCGGCGGTGCCCGCTCGCCCCAGGGCCTCGACACCACCTGAAGAGTCCCCTCGTCCCGACGGCGGAGGGCGAGCCATTTCTTCGGCGGGAGCGGGTCTGGTTCCTTTCGGGGGGGCATTCCCTTCTCTGCCGCCGAGAACCGATGGACGGAGCCATCGCAGAAAGACGGAGCAAGGATCGGGAAGAAGGAGAAGCAAGGAGGGATGGACTGGAAGGGCGCGTGCCATCCCGTACTTATGGTCGGCGAAGGCCAACTGTCGGCCTCCACGATTTCAGGTAATCATGACCCGTTTTGCATGCAGGGAATTGTCCAATCCGTGCAGGTGCCGAGGCGTCATGGGGGAGCGGAGACGCCCACGTCCAATCAACCGCCACACGGCGCCCAAGGCCGCAGACTGTTAGGGCCCGCGGCGCTTCGGCGTTCTGGGAACGGGGGTCCCTAGACTTGCCTGCCTGCGGCCTGCGGCGTGGCTCAAAGGGGGCCCAGCACGGCCCATCTTCATCAACATAGACCCAAGACCCTTGCGAGGGGCCAGGCCTCGCGAGGCGGACGACACGGAGCTTCCTCAGGCGAGGCCTCATCAGGCTAGCTCGCGAGGAGGCGGAGAGATCAAGGCGGGGTACCTCACGAGGTGTCCATGACGCAAGACATGACGACCAAGGGCGCCAGGCGGGCGCCAGCCCGCGCAGTGTCCTCCCTTTCCTCTTTGGTGCAAAGGGAGCAAGCGCAGGCGGGAGGATCAAGCAAAGGCACCCGTTTCGGTGCAACGAGACCAAGACCAGCTCCGCGAGAAGGAGGAAGTCACTGTGGAGCCCAAGCCAGCGTCATCACCAGAGCCTTTGGCAGGCGAGGACCAACTTTAGTCAGGATAAGTGTACCAGATGTTCCCCTTCAAAATAGCCAATTGTTGGCACCCTTCCCGCTCAATATTTGGGAAGAGGCCCAGGGCCTTTGCCTATAAATAGGACTAGACACCCCCAGGATTGAGAGGATGGATCGATTGGCAATCAGATTAGAGAGAGAGAGAGAAGGGCGGATGAACCCCTCCTAGCAGTTCATCGCCCCAGTCAAGAACAGACCCTCGCGAGGCTGTTCTTTCTTGTATTGTTCATCATCAGCCCAAGAGGCAATCCACCACACCACCACACTGGAGTCAGATATTACAGCACATCAGTGGCCCGAACCAGTATAAACCTTGTGTCTCTTGTGTTGTTCTTCTCGTAGCTTAGATCCTCGCGAGGCGGAGGGGTACAGGTAGGTAGGAAGCGTAATCTCCGTGCGCACCCCAGAGTTCGAACCTCAAGGGTCTGCTGGAACCCGAAATCCGACAGGGCCCTTGGTATTCAACCTCTTATAAAAAGACCAAGGCCTTACCCCTTTCTTTCAATCTCAAACGAGTTCGCCCGTCGCCTCGAGTTCCAACACCCTAGGCTCTAGATTTCAGGCACTTCGGACCTTCGACAATGTCCAGTTCCGACCATCAAGGCTGATGGATGCCCTCCTCCGTCACGGAGGAGGACGTGCTAAAGTTGAGAGAGGCCCAGTTCTTGACCGGCGAAATTTCGCATAAGCTGCCTGCTCAAGGGCAGGCTATTCCCAGTCCCCAGCCCGGTGAGAGTGTGGTGTTCGTGTCTCACTTCCTTCGGGGTTTAGGCTTCCCCATGGATACCTTTGTGAGGGGGATGATGTTCTATTATGGGCTGGAATTTCATGACTTAGCTCCATGTTTCTTCGTTCATCGTCGTTTGCGAAGCATTCCTCCGCGTTACTCCTCACTTCGGATTATGGCTCAGGACCTTTAAGGCAGAGCCAAAGATGATTGAGGGACGACACGCAGAGTGCGGAGGCGCTGTTATAAGCAAGAAGGTTGATGCTCCATGGCTCGAGGGCCCTTTTCAAGAGGAGCTCGGCTTGTGGCAACAAGAGTGGTTCTATATCACCGCTCCCAGGGGCACCAAGTGGGTGGCGCCGCCTGCCTTTCGCTCGGGTCCCCCAAAGAAGCTAGGGTCGTGGGTCAGTAAAGGCCTAGATTGGGGGCCACCCCAGGACGTGTCTTTGTTGCGGGGCCGCATCAGGGATCTCTTAGAAAGAGGTCTCAGCTTGGTCAAAGTGACGCAAGTCATGCTGATCTGCCGAACACTGCCCGGCAAACGTTGCTCCCTTCATTTGTGGGAGTTTGATCCGGAGGGACCACGAGCTCTCCAGCATTTTATGGGCGCAACGCTCGCGGAGATGTGTAAACTGTTCTTCGGATCACAAGCAATGTGTCCGGATTTGACCGAGGACGCAGGTATGAGCTGCAATCGCCCGGATACTCAAGTAAGTAGCCTTGTGCCCGGACTCGTTATCCGTATATTTGTCATAAACTTGCCCCTAAAAGAGTTGTCCTTTTAAACAGGAGTGGATAGCGAAAGCAAAGATGATCAGGTGTCCGGCTCCCCTCCCCGAGACCAGGCCAGATCTCGTGCTAGCTAGGATGCAGAAGATTGTGCCTTTGGGGGAAAGTGAGGGAGGGGACAAGAAACTACGGTTTCCTCGAAGGAGGCTGTTCGGAAGGGAGGAACCGAAAATTCCTCTCCTCAGGGGAAGAAGAGGACTGCCTCTGAAAACCCGAAGACTAGGGCCTCAAAGCAGGGGGGAAAATCCTTGTCAGAGGGTCCAACGCCGGGGGATACCTTGGCGGAACTATGCCCTCAAGGGGGCCAGCCCTCCAGCGAGCCGTAAGTAGAGAAAGATTATATTTTTGAGAGAGAAATCCTTGCTTTTTATCTGAGAAGATTAACCAGAATTTTACCTTGTAGCTCGGACCTCAGCCCATCTCAGCAGAGCTCATCTTCGGGGGACCTTCTTCCGGAGATTATGGAGAGCGGGACGCCTCCCCCTGCCGTACCACCTAGCGAGGCGGGCGACCCTGAGGTGTCGTCGCGGAGGGCTTCTCCGAATCTGGCAGGGGCAGAAGGTAGCCATATGGCCCCCCTAGGTTCTCTGCGTCCGGCCTTCGAAAGAGGCCATAGAACGAATCCGGCACCGTCCGGTGCTCGGTCGGAGTAGTTTTAAGTATAGGAGCATCATCAAGACTTAGATTCCCAATACAATTGAAAAATTCTTGGATACGTTCTTTTCCCATAAAGTTCCCTTGCACCAAGATAAAAGTTTTAGCATTCAGATTGCCTGTACGTCCCATCTTAGGAGTCAGGCCGTCATCTGTTGGTGGCATACCGAAATCACTCATGATTGCAAGCAAAGGATAGATACGACAAGAAAACGGCAAACGGAAAAAGAGAGGCGAATAAAACGGCAAACTTTTGTGAAGTGGGGGAGAGGAAAACGAGAGGCAAATGGCAAATAATGTAAATTGCAAGGAGATGAGATTTGTGATTAGGAACCTATTTATGTTGAAGATGCTCCCTAGCAACGGCGCCAGAAATTCTCCTTGATGGTAGCTGGAACTACGTCGGTATTTCCCCGAAGAGGGAGGGATGATGTAGCACAGCGATGGTAGAGTATTTCCCTCAGTTATGAAACCAAGGTATCTAACCAGTAGGAGAACCAAGCAACACAACATAAACAGAAACTGCACGCAAATAACAACACCTCGCAACTCGACGTGTTAAAGGGGTTGTCAATGCCTTTCGGGTAACGGTGCCAGAAATTGGCAAGTTGACGGGAGAAAGTTGTAATAGATCGCAAATAAAATAAACTGCAGCAAAGTATTTTTGTATTTTTGGTTTAATAGATCTGAATAAAAATGCAAAGGAAAAGTAGATCGCAAGGAAAATATATGAGAAAGAAGACTCGGGGGCCATAGGTTTCACTAGTGGCTTCTCTCGAGAAAAATAGCAAATGGTGGGTAAACAAATTACTGTTGGGCAATTGATAGTACTTCAAATAATTATGATGATATCCAGGCAATGATCATTACATAGGCATCACGTCCAAAATTAGTAGACCGACTCCTGCCTGCATCTACTACTATTACTCTACACATCGACCGCTATCCAGCATGCATCTAGTGTATTAAGTTCATGGAAAAATGGAGTAATGCAATAAGAACGGTGACATGATGTAGACAAGATCCGTTTATCTATATGGCGGTAGATATAGATCCCATCTTTTTATCCTTAGTAGAAACAATACATACGTGTCGTTTCCCCTTCTGTCACTGGGATCGAGCACCGTAAGATCAAACCCACTACCGGGCACCTCTTCCCATTGCAAGATAAATAGATCAAGTTGGCAAAACAAAACCCAAATATCAGAGAAGAAATACGAGGCTATAAGAGATCAAAGAAACTCAAATAACTTTCATGGATATAAAAAGATATGACTGATCATAAACTCGAAGTTCATCAGATCCCAACAAACATAACGCAAAAGAGTTACATCATATTGATCTCCAAGAGACCATTGTATTGAGAATTCAGCGAGCGAGCGAGCGAGAGAGAGAGAGAGAGAGAGAGAGAGAGAGTGAGAGAGAGAGAGAGAAAGCCATCTAGCTACTAACTACGGACCCGAAGGTCTACAAAGAACTACTCACGCATCATCGGAGAGGCACTAGTGGAAGTGGTGAACCCCTCCATGATGGTGTCTAGATTGGATCTGGTGGTTCTGGACTCTGCGGCGGCTGGATAATTATTTTGACACTTGTTCTAGGGTTTCTAAAATATTGTGGTGTTTATAGAGGAAAGAGGCGGTCCGGGGGCACCCGAGGTGGGCACAACCCACCAGGGCGCGCCTGGGCCTCCTGGCGCGCCCTGGTGGGTTGTGCCCCCCTCAGGGCACCCCCAAGTGCAACCAGGGTCCATTGCCTTCCTTCTGGCCCATAAAAAAACATCGTGGAGTTTCGTGGCATTTGGACTTCGTTTGATATTGATTTCCTGCGATGTAAAAAACATGGAAAAAAACAGCAACTGGCACTTGGCACTATGTCAATAGGTTAGTACGAAAAAATGATATAAAATGATTATAAAACATCCAAGATTGATAATAAAACATCATGGAACAATCAAAAATTATAGATACGTTGGAGACATATCAGGGGGCCATCATCACCATGGAGGCCAAGGACTAGAGGGAGAACCTCTCCCTATCTAGGGGGAGGCCACGGAGGAGGAAGCACAAGGGGGAGACATCTCGGTGGCGCCGGAGTGCCGCCGGGGAAACCATCACCGCGGTGATCGTCTTCATCAACATCACCTTCCTCATCTCTTTTACACGGTCCACTCTCCTGCACCCCGCTGTAGTCCCCTACTTGAACACGGTGCTTTATGCCACATATTATGATCCAATGATGTGTTGCCATCCTATGATGTTTTGAGTAGATTTCCTTTGTCTTTTGGGTTGATTGATGATCTAGATTGGTTTGAGTTGTATGTTTTATTTTGGTGTTGTCCTGTGGTGCCCTCTGTGCCGCGCACACGTGTGGGATTCCCGTTGTAGGGTGTTTCCATATGTTCATGATTCTCTTATAGTGGGTTGCTAGAGTGACAGAAGCTTAAACCCGAGTAAGGGGGTTGTTGCGTATGGGATAAACTGGACTTGATACTTTAATGCTATGGTTGGGTTTTACCTTAATGATCTTTAGTAATTGTGGATGCTTGCTAGAGTTCCAATCATAAGTGCATACGATCGAAGGAGAGAAAGTATGTTAGCTTATGCCTCTCCCTCACATAAAGTTGCAATGACGACTACCGATCTTGTTAACAATTGCCTAGGACAATTCCGCACACCGATCCATCATTATTCCACACTCGATATTTATAATATATAGTAATATATTCTAAATTTATGTTAACAACACCTATTTTTATATTTTAGCTCTCCGATATCATGCAAAGTTATCCTCTTCATACCCACAACGTAGTTTATTTCTCGCTTCTAGATGGAAGCAAACATTCGGTGTACGTAGAGTCGTATTAGTGGCAGATAGGACTTGAGATAATATTGATCTTACCTTTAGCTGCTTGTGGGTTCGACACTCCATACTTATCACTTACACATTTGGAAATTGGTACGATGATTCCTTGCACTTGGGGATTATCACCCTCCTCGCCTACTACATCACATTCGATTCGAGTTTTGATTCGATCCATGTTAGGGGAACGGGGAATCGGGGTAAACACCATAGAAGCAACCATAACATTGTCATGACTTCCAATACATATGTGAGGTTCCAGATCCGGATTGAGTACAATAGTAAAGGGGATTATGGTTCATCTTACATAGTACGCACATATCTTAGCCTCGCGCACTCTAGAGGCGATTGGAGTGGTGGGCGGCCTTGGTCTTGGTCTTCTCCTGCACCACCGTCTCTTCTTCCTTGCCGGAGTCCACCTCGATTGGCATGCTTCGGTTTCCTAGCTCCGGTGCCCTCACAATCATCGCCACCGCATACTCTTCTTCCCCTTCCACAGGCATAGTGTTGGAAACGTAGTATTTCAAAAAAAATCCTACGATCACGCAAGATCTATCTAGGAGAAGCATAGAAACGAGCGGGGAGAGTGTGTCCACGTACCCTCGTAGATCGAAAGCGGAAGCGTTTAGTAACGCAGTTGATGTAGTCGAACTTCTTCGTGATCCAACCGATCAAGTACTGAACGCGCGGCACCTCTGCGATCTACACACGTTCAGCTCGGTGACGTCCCTCGAACTCTAGATCCAGGTGAGGTCGAGGGAGAGTTTCGTCAGCACGACGGTGTGGTGACGATGATGATGAAGTTACCGACGCAGGGCTTCACCTAAGCACTACGACAATATGACCGAGGTGGAAAACTGTGGAAGGGAGCACCGCACACGGCTAAGAAATCAACTTGTGCGTCTATGGGGTGCCCCCTCCCCCCTTTATAAAGGAGGGGAGGAGGGGGCCGGCCGGCCTCAAGGGGCGCGCCCAAGGGGGGAATCCTACTCCTACTAGGAGTAGGTTCCCCCTTTTCCTAGTCCAACAAGGAGGGGAAGGAAGGAGGAAGGGGAGAGAAGGAAGGAGGGGGCGCTGCCCCCACCCCTTGTCCAATTCGGACTGGGGGAGCATGCACCACCTCCTGGCCAGCCCTCTCTCCTCTAAGGCCCATGGTCACCCATTAACTTCCCGAGGGGGTTCCGGTAACCCTCCGACACTCCGGTTTTATCCGAAACTCTCCAGAACACTTCCGGTGTCCGAACAACATGGTCCAATATATCAATTTTTATGTCTCGGTCATTTCGAGACTCCTCGTCATGTCCGTGATCTCATCCGGGACTGCGAACAACCTCCTATACATCAAATCACATAAACTCATAATACCAATCGTCATCGAACATTAAGCGTGCGGACCCTACGGGTTCGAGAACTATGTAGACATGACCGAGACACTTCTGCGGTCAATAACCAACAGCGGAACCTGGATGCTCATATTGGTTCCGACATATTCTACGAAGATGTTTATCAGTCAAACCGCACAACAACATACGTTGTTCCCTTTGTCATCGGTATGTTACTTTCCCGAGATTCGATCGTCGGTATCATCATACCTAGTTCAATCTCATTACCGGCAAGTCTCTTTACTCGTTCCGTAGTGCATCTTCCTGCAACAAACTCATTAGTCACATTGCTTGCAAGGCTTATAGTGATGTGCATTACCGAGAGGGCCCAGAGATACCTCTCCGACAATCGGAGTGACAAATCCTAATATCGATCTATGCCAACTCAACAAACACCATCGGAGACACCTGTAGAGCATCTTTATAATCACCCAGTTACGTTGTGAAGTTTAATAGCACACTAAGTGTTCCTCCGGTATTCGGGAGTTGCATAATCTCATAGTCATAGGAACATGTATAAGTCATGAAGAAAGCAATAGCAATAAACTAAACGATCATAGTGCTAAGCTAACAGATGGGTCTTGTCCATCACATCATTCTCTAATGAAGTGATCCCGTTCATCAAATGACAACACATGTCTATGGCTAGGAAACTTAACCATCTTTGATTAACAAGCTAGTCTAGTAGAGGCATACTAGGGACACTCTGTTTGTCTATGTATTCACACATGTACTAAGTTTCCGGTTAATACAATTCTAGCATGAATAATAAACATTTATCATGATATAAGGGAATATAAATAACAATTTTATTATTGCCTCTAGGGCATATTTCCTTCAGTCTCCCACTGCACCAACTGACAGCTCCACCATTCAATATAATACGTATCCGGTTTGTGACTTAGAGTCATCCGGATCAGTGTGCAAGCTTGCATCGACGTAACCATTTACGACGAGCTCTTTGTCACCTCCATAAACGAGAAACATATCCTTAGTCCTTTTCATGTATTTCAGGATGTTCTTGACCGTTGTCCAGTGATCAACTCGTGGATTACTTTGGTGCCTCCCAGCTAAACTAATAGCAAGGCACACATCAGGTCTGGTACACAACATTGCATCCATGATAGAACCTATGGCTGAAGCATAGGGTGTTGGGGAACGTAGTAATTTCAAAAAAAAAATCCTACGCACACGCAAGATCATGGTGATGCATAGCAACGAGAGGGCAGAGTGTTGTCTACGTACCCTCGTAGACTGGAAGCGGAAGCGTTAGCACAACATGGTTGATGTAGTCGTACGTCTTCACGATCCGACCGATCAAGTACCGAATGTACGGCACCTCCTAGTTCAGCACACATTCAGCCCGATGACGTCCCTCGAACTCCGATCCTGCCGAGTGTTGAGGGAGAGTTTCGTCAGCACGACGGTGTGGTGACGATGTTGATGTTCTACCGACGCAGGGCTTCGTCTAAGCACCGCTACAGTATTATCGAGGTGGACTATGGTGGAGGGGGGCACCGCACACGGCTAAAAGATCAACTTGATCAATTGTTGTGTCTATGGGGTGCCCCCTGCCCCCGTATATAAAGGAGCAAGGGGGGTGCGGCTGGCCAAGGGAGAGGCGCGCCGGGAGGAGTCCTACTCCTACCAGGAGTAGCACTCCCCCCCTTCCTAGTTGGAATAGGATTCGGGAGGGGGAAAGTGGAGAGAGAGAAGGAAGGGGGGCGCCGCCCCCTCTCTCCTTGTCCTATTCGGACTAAGGGGGGAGGGGCGTGTCGTGGTTCTAAGTCTGACAGTAGAATGGGGGTAGGAATGGAGAGGCAAGATCCTAGCTCTGGAGTAGTTGTGCACGCAAAGAGTTAACGAGTTCGGGCCCTTCTCAGAGGAAGTAATAGCCCTACGTCTCGGAGCCCGGAGGCGGTCTACTGGATTATATGCGCGTGTGTTACAAAGATGCGAACCCCTGTGCCAGTGGAGGGGGTGGCTTATATAGAGTGCGCTCAGACCCCCGTCAGCCCGCGTTGCAAGGGGTTTAAAGTACATTGAGGTGAGGCATTACAGGTAACGCCCCTAATGAAGGGCTTTGATGACCATTAAGACTAGTTAATTACAGACCGTTTGGATGCGGAGTGGCTCCCGTTCTTCCGATTGTCGAGTGAATCTTCATGGTCGAGTGCCTCCATGTTAGTCGAGTGAATGCTTGCCAGGTCGACTGGTAAGCAGCCTCTTTTAGTAGGTGACCTTGGGGAGGGTGCTCTTGGGCAGGCCCATGACCCTACCCTTGGTATATGACTTCATCATTAGCCCCCGAATGGATCGAGGTTTGAGTGAGGAAGGAGTTGATAGTCTTCCGGCCTGTTTCTTGTGTTGAAAGCGTGTCTTGCCTTGGATCTAGGGTCTTTCAATGATGGCTTCAAATTCTCTTTCAGTCGCCTTGATCCATTCTTTGCGTTTGTCGAGTGACCTTCATAGCCTTGAGGATCTCCGAGTGACAGATCGGTGGAGATCCGCTGTCAGGTTGGTTGCTCTGTGGTTAGCGGATTTCATGGGATCTGAATTTTGGGAAGCGCGTGAAGCGGAGAAAACCGCGGCACTCGGATGGGATGAGACGATGACGACTCGATCTTCGCGCCGCCTTTTTCGCCACGTATTGCTCGTGCGCCTGTTGTGGGATTTGACGAGATGGCCTGGGTCTACCAGTCAGCCACTCGGAAGCGGCCTCTTAAAAGTTGCCATCTCTGGGTTTTCAACAGTGCGTTCTCTTCTTCCCTTCTCTCCTCGCAAAGTTCTCCGCCGCCTCCGCTCTCGCTCGAGCGCCACAGGCCCGTTCGAGCTTTCCGGCGACGATGGTAAAGGACAAGACGTCCGCCCTGGAGAGTGCGAAGAAGGCGGCGGCGGCGCAGGGAAAAGGGAATAAATCCGCTCGGGGCGGATCTTCCTCAAGGGCTTCTCTACCCAGAGACTGGATGCCGACGGTGCTGAGGCAGGAGGATCTCGACGATATGGTTGAGGGAGGGGTCATCTCTCATGAAGCTGCGCGTCTCCCCGGGAGAGAAGTCGAGCCCCAACCTCTCGATGGTGAGTGTGTGCTCCTTGCCACCCATACCGATCACGGGTTTTCTCTTCCTCCTCATCCCTTTTTCCGGAGTTTCCTGAACTTCTTCGGAGCGCAGCTCCACCATTTTACTCCCAACTCTATCGTGTATCTAGCTGCCTTCATTTCCTTGTGTGAGGGTTTCTTGGGCTGTCGTCCCCATTGGGGACTCTTTAAGCATATCTTCACCTGCCGTTCCCAATCGGTCAAAAAGGCCAAGTCGAGTGATGAGAGGACGCAGGTGATCCAGCTGTGCGGAGGCCTGGCAATCCAGACGAGGGGAAAAAGTTCTTTCCCATCCATCACTTTCCCTGAATTGGTCCGTGGTTGGCAGGTGACCTGGTTTTACTGCAAAGACCAGGCGACTCCAGGTCAGTCGACTGGACTTCCCCCTTTCTCTCTAGAACGAGCCCAAAAACCTGCTTCTCTGAAAGTGACGCCGGAAGAAAAGGCCCAAGTCAAAGTGCTGGTCGGTCGAGTGGTTCAACTTGTCCGCGACGGCGTGACTGGCATGGACTTGCTGGAAGTCTTTCTTAGGAGGCGCATCCAGCCACTCCAGGCTCGCGACCATCCGATGTGGCTATATTCGCGTCTTGATGACACCACTCGGATCCACCCGGAGGAGGTTACTGACGAGATGCTAGAAGGATGGTTGTCAAGTATCACAGGAAACAAAGACAATCCCCGAGGAGTCAGGAGGGTTCCTCCACTCGACAGCACCTACAAAGTGGACCAGGTTAGACCTCATGCACCTGACTGAGATCTTGTTTTCTTCATGGGTCTTCTTTGAATTGGTCGACTGGCTTTTGTTTTGTCTGTTGTTTCCCAGGAAACTACTGAGATGTACTCGACGCCCAACGGGGCACAGGAGCCAACTGAGGAAGGGGAGGCGAGCGGTGGTGAAAGCGGAGATGAGCACGGCGAGTGGGAATCCGATGGCGAAGGGGAGGGAGACGACGACGTCTACTCCAGCAAAGAGGAGGAGGAGGAAGATGAACCCCCTCGTATAGAGAGGCGATCCAAAATTACACACGATCCCGCGAGGGAACGTGGTAAGGCGACTGCTCCTGTTGGGCAGTCGTCGAAACGCCCTCGGACCTCTTCTCCTATGCCGACTGAGAAGCCTCCCAAGCACCAACGCGCGACGCCATCCAAGCCGCCCAAGGCTCTGCCCAAGATGAAGATGACTGCCCCCACCATTTCTGGGTAATAATAATACTTATCTCCCTTTGTCGACTGTGGACGGATCCTTGGTCGATTCATTAAACCAACCGACTGACTTCCAAAATTTGTAGTGCTGCTACTTCTGAAATGTCTGCCAAGGACGGAGATCAAGAGATGGAAGATGCTGTTACTTCCAATCTAGGTACAGTTACTGATGTTCTGTCTTTGGTCGACTGAATATTTCTTGTAACCCTGGTCGATTGACTTTTCTTGCAGCTCCCCCCATGTTACCAACTTACCAGACGATGAAGATGACGAGCCACTGAGAGCAAGAAGGAACCGGAGGGCATCGACTGGCAAGACCCCCCAATCTGCTCCGGTGTCTGAGGCTGTAGTTCAGGATGGTGGCGATGCCACTCGGACTTCCGTGACCTTTGCTGATCCTTTGACGAGCGAGCGGCCTTCGGCGTCGGCCGCGAATCCGCCTTCGCTTTTTACTACATACCCTGCCCTAGAGGACCAAGTGAGTGCCGCAAAAGAGGCTATACGCCAGGCGGGCATCATGATGGAGCAAGTGAAAGTAGTTCGGGATGCCAGCCAAGCGGCGTATGACGCGAGTTCGGCTCTTCAGAGTAACGTCCAGGTCAGTCGACTCGACACTTGGTCTGTTGCAATGTGCTTGTTCAAAGAATCTCTTTTCCGAAGATCTTTATATCTGTACACCCACTGGGTGTGTCTGTCGGCCTTTAGTCGAGTGGGGGCACGCTGAGTGCACCCACTGGGTGTAGTCCCCGAGACTACGGTGGACTGCTGGCAGTCAACTGTAGTCTTTATATTGCATTTCTGTATTTATACTTTTTCACTCGGTCTGGTCGGGCCAAGTCGAATGGAACTGTATGCGGTCGACTGCGGGCAGTCGATTTTTTTTTGAACTAGTGGGGGCACGCTGAGTGCACCCAGTGGGTGTAGTCCCCGAGACTGCTGTCGAATGTTTTGATTCGGCTGTAGTCTTAGAAATGCTGACTGTTAGCCATGGCATTAGAATCATATTTGGTCGACTGATCGATCAGGATTTTGAAAGATTACCGGTGGGGGCACACTGAGTGCACCCACTGGGTGTAGTCCCCGAGGCTACTGTCGAATGTTTTGATTCGGCTGTAGTATTAGAAGTGCTACAGCTTTTCCTTTAGTCACTCGGAAGTAACTTGTCTTTGATATCTTTTGTCGATTGCATCTTTGCAGAAGTCTTGCGAGCTTGTTGCTCATCTTGCTGAATTGAAGGAGAAACAAGTCCAGCTTAATCTCGACTTACAGTTTGCCCAGGAAAACTTGCAGAAGGCGAAGGATGACGCAAAAGGTATGGCTGGTGAGGATTCGACGGCTGTCTCTGTTTTTCTGCCTATTCTCAACTCTGTCCTCATTAATGTTTTGCGGACCAATTGGAGGAGGCTCTGAGGAAGAAAGATCTTGACCTTGCAGAAGCACAGAAGGCGGCTTCGGAGAAAACGAAGCTCGCTGAAGAAAAGCTTGCTTCAGTTGGACGGCTTGAAGATGAGAATGCCAAGCTGAAGTCTGCTCTTGACGCGGCCAACCAGGAAGCAAGTCGATTGAAAAATGACAAGATTGCTCTGACTGACAAGGTCGGCGACATGGCGGGGAAGCGAAAGGATCTGGAGGCTTACCTCGGAGGGCTCGCCAAAAAATTATTCCTCATGCTTGAAGGTAATCCCCTTACTCAATTGACTTGTCGTTGTCGACTCATCATTCAATTATAATATAGGACTATACCTTTCAGAATTCTGTCAAAACTTTGAGGAAGAAACTGGTCGAGTGAAAACCAATCTGGACCCCATCAACTCTCTTGTGAAGGATGAAGCTTCCATGAATGTCCTCCGGCTGGAGTCTCGCGTCGCCAGTGTGGTGGACTACCTCGCTCGACTGAAGGCTGTAGTGTCGCGGATCGACTCTGCACTCTGGCCAAATCAGACACTTCAGAATGACCTCGAATCCTTGGTCACTCGACTGAACGAAGTGCCAAGTCGAGTGCATGAGTGGAAAAAGTCTTCTGCCAGGTGTGGTGCCGATGTTGCTCTGTCGCTGGTTCGTGTCCACTGCAAGGAGGCGCGAGAAGAGAAGCTGGCCGCCCTTCAAGTTGCCAATACTAGGAAGCATAATTTCCAAGACTTCATGGAGACCTTCAATGCTGCTGCCACCCGTATCTCAGACGGGATTGATTTGGACGAGTTTGTTGCCCCATCCAGTCCTCCACCGGAGGAGTAAAAAACTATTGAGTCTCACTTTGAATTTGCCTCGGAATGCTGAGTGGTTTGTGTAACCGATAAACTCTGTCGAGCTGGAGGCTCGGGTACTTTTATCTGCGGTCCAGGACCTTTTGATCTTTATCCAGACTTGATTTATCGTTGAATATCTTCGTGTTTTATCCGTCGAGTGGGATTTGGCTCGACTTTTACTCAAAATGACTTAGGCGAGCACTGAGCTGCAGCTAGGCCTCCGAGTGGGAGGTCTGCTCTCCACTCGGTAGGATTTTAAATTACTTAGGCGAGCACTGGGCCGCAGCTAAGCCTCCGAGTGGGAGGTCTGCTCTCCACTCGGTAGGATTTTAAATTACTTAGGCGAGCACTGGGCTGCAGCTAAGCCTCCGAGTGGGAGGTCTGCTCTCCACTCGGTAGGATTTTAAATTACTTAGGCGAGCGCTGGGCTGCAGCTAAGCCTCCGAGTGGGAGGTCTGCTCTCCACTCGATAGGATTTTAAATTACTTAGGCGAGCGCTGGGCTGCAGCTAAGCCTCCGAGTGGGAGGTCTGCTCTCCACTCGGTAGGATTTTGAATTACTTAGGCGAGCGCTGGGCTGCAGCTAAGCCTTCGAGTGGGAGGTCTGCTCTCCACTCGGTAGGATTTTTTAATGTAGCTTCTGAAGGAGAAGGAGGCAGTCGACCTGCGCCTTGCCGTCCTTGTGAAGCGTTCGTTATATTGAGAGTTTGACTTCGCGGGAGGCTGGCTTTCCGCTCGGTAGGAATTTTAAATACTTAGGCGAGCACTGGGCTGCAGCTAAGCCCCCGAGTGGGAGGCTGGCTCTCCACTCGGTAGGATTTTTGAATACTTAGGCGAGTACTTGGACTGCAGCTAAGCCCCCGAGTGGGAGGCTGGCTCTCCACTCGGTAGGATTTTTGAATACTTAGGCGAGTTCTTGGACTGCAGCTAAGCCCCCGAGTGGGAGGCTGGCTCTCCACTCGGTAGGATTTTTGAATACTTAGGCGAGTACTTGGACTGCATCTAAGCCCCCGAGTGGGAGGCTGGCTCTCCACTCGGTGGGTTTTTTACAAACTTAGGCGAAATGGATTCGCGGCTAAGCCCCCGAGTGGGAGGCTGGCTCTCCACTCGGTGGGATTTTTACAAACTTAGGCGAAACGGATTCGCGGCTAAGCCATAGCAATCTTCTATGAAAATTATAACATTCTTGCTTTAGATAAAAGAACTATAGAGGTACTTTTATTACATCTCAGTCGAGTGAGTTTCTTTTTTCAAGTGTAAAAAGGACGGAGTAACTCCGCATTCCAAGCTCGAGGCTCGTCGATCCGGCGATCAACGTTGTAGAGGTGATATGCTCCGTTGTGGAGGACTTTGGTGACGATGAAGGGACCTTCCCAAGTTGGAGCGAGCTTGTGAGGTTTTTGCTGATCCACTCGGAGGACCAAGTCTCCGTCTTGAAAGGCTCGACTCTTCACGTTTCTCGCGTGGAACCGACGTAAGTCCTGCTGGTAGATAGTCGAGCGGATTAGGGCCATCTCCCTCTCTTCTTCCAAGAGGTCGACTGCATCTTGCCGAGCTTGTTCCGCTTCTGCTTCAGAGTATAGTTCAACTCGAGGTGCATTGTGGAGCAGATCACTCGGCAGAACCGCTTCAGCCCCGTCGACCAGAAAGAATGGCGTTCTTCCAGTCGACCGATTAGGAGTGGTCCTTAATCCCCAAAGAACTGATGGAAGTTCGTCGACCCAAGCTCCTGCCGCGTGCTTGAGATCACGCATCAATTGAGGTTTCAGACCTTTGAGGATGAGGCCATTCGCACGCTCTGCCTGCCCATTCGACTGAGGATGGGCAACTGAGGCATAGTCGACTCGCGTGCCTTGGGAGGCGCAAAAGGCTTTGAATCTGTCGTTATCAAAGTTTGATCCATTGTCCGTGATGATGCTATGTGGAACTCCATATCTGAATATCAACTCTCTGATGAAACTGATAGCAGTGCTTGCATCGAGGTTCTTGATGGGTTTAGCTTCTATCCACTTGGTGAACTTGTCGACTGCGACCAGTAAGTGAGTGAAACCGCTTCTACCAGTTCTCAGCGGTCCGATCATGTCTAGCCCCCAAACAGCGAAGGGCCAGACAAGTGGAATGGTCTTCAGAGCAGAGGCGGGCTTGTGCGACATGTTGGAATAAAACTGACACCCTTCGCACTTGTCGACTATGTCTTTTGCCATTTCATTCGCCCTCGGCCAGTAAAATCCCGCTCGGTATGCTTTAGCCACAATAGTCCGAGAGGACGCATGATGGCCACAGGTCCCCGAGTGGATATCCTCAAGAATTACCTGACCTTCTTCTGGCGTGATGCACTTCTGGCCAACTCCAGTCGCGCTTTCTCTGTACAACTGCCCTTTGATTACTGTAAAGGCCTTGGATCGACGGACGATCTGTCGAGCCTCTTCTTCATCTTCTGGGAGCTCTTTCCTCATAATATACGTGATGTAAGGCGTTGTCCAGTCGGGAGTGATGACTACAACTTCCATAATCAGGTCGACCACGGCTGGAATCTCCACTTCAGTCGGATCGTTGGCGCTCCTTGGCTGCGGAGGTTCTTCTGTGAAAGGATCTTCCTGTACCGATGGCGTACGAATGTGCTCTAAACACACGTCACTGGGGATGGCTTCTCTCTTGGACCCAATTTTCGCCAAGTCATCTGCGGCTTGGTTTTTTAGTCGGGGTATATGATGGAGCTCTAACCCCTCAAATCTCTTTTCCAACTTTCTCACCGCGTTGCAATATACCGTCATGGCTGGGCTTCGGACATCCCACTCTTTCATCACTTGATTAACAACCAGATCTGAGTAGCCATAGACCATAAGGCGACGGACACCGAGTGAAATGGCCATACGTAATCCATATAGGAGTGCTTCATATTCTGCCTCATTGTTGGAGGAATCAAAGTGAATCTGGAGGACATATTTGAGCTTATCTCCTCGGGGGGAAACCAGTACAACCCCCGCACCGGACCCATTCAGCATCTTGGAGCCATCAAAAAACATAGTCCAGTGTTCCGAGTGAACTTGAGTCGGAAGTTGTTGTTCAGTCCACTCAGCGAGGAAATCAGCTATTGCTTGGGACTTGATAGCTTTCTTTGCCTCGAACTTGATATCAAGAGGAAGAAGTTCAATTGCCCATTTTGCCACTTGACCGGTTGCATCTCTGTTATGAAGAATCTCTGATAACGGGGCGTCGCTGACGACTGTAATGGAGTGATCAGAGAAATAATGAGCAACCTTCTTCGTGGTCATGTAAATCCCGTAAACAAGCTTCTGATAGTGAGGGTATCTTTGCTTTGACGGGGTCAGAACTTCAGAAAGTTAATAAACTGGGCGCTGAACTTTGAAGGCTTTCCCTTCCTCTTCCCGCTCGACCGTAAGAACGGTACTAATGACTTGTCCAGTGGCTGCAATGTAAAGCAACAATGGCTCTTTGCTGACAAGGGCAGCAAGCACCGGCTGGGTGGAGAGCAGGGCTTTTAGCTCTGCAAACGCTGCATCAGCTTCTGGAGTCCACTCAAACTTGTCTGACTTCTTCATCAGTCGGTAAAGAAGCAGTGCCTTTTCACCGAGCCTGGAGATGAATCGACTTAAGGCGGCCAAGCATCCAGTAAGTTTCTAGACGTCGTGCACATGCACAGGGCGTTTCATTCGGAGTATAGTGCCAACTTTTTCAGGGTTAGCATCGATTCCTCGTTCGGAAACGAGAAAACCGAGTAACTTTCCTCCAGGGACTCCGAACGTGCATTTTGACGGATTAAGCTTGATATCATACCTCCTGAGATTGGCAAATGTTTCAGTAAGGTCAGTCAACAGGTCGGAACCTTTTCGCGACTTGACCACTATATCATCCATGTATGCTTCTACATTCCGACTGATTTGTGTGATCAGGCACTTTTGAATCATTCTCATGAACGTAGCTCCAGCATTCTTGAGACCGAAAGGCATGGTAACATAACAGAAGCACCCGAACGGGGTGATGAAAGCTGTTTTTATTTCATCGGGTCCATACAGACGGATCTGATGGTATCCGGAGTAAGCATCTAAAAAAGACAACCTCTCGCATCCTGCAGTCGAGTCGACTATTTGGTCGATGCGAGGAAGAGGGAAATGATCTTTCGGGCAGGCCCGATTGACATGTTTGAAATCGATGCACATGCGCAACGATTTGTCCTTCTTCGGGACCATTACAACGTTGGTGAGCCACTCGGAGTGGAAAATCTCGCGAATGAAACCTGCCGCTAAGAGTCGAGCCACCTCTTCACCAATGGCCTTTCTCTTCTGTACGGCGGACCGTCGAAGATGTTCCTTAACTGGTTTGACCTTTGGGTCGACTCGAAGGCGGTGCTCAGCCAGTCCTCTGGGAACACCCGGCATGTCAGCAGGCTTCCATGCAAAGATGTCCCAGTTCTCACGGAGGAACTGGATGAGCGCTTCTTCCTATTTAGAGTCGAGTGTAGTGGAGATATTGGTCGGAGCTGCATTGGGGTCAGTCGGGTGGATGTGAACCTGTTTTGTCTCAACGGACGACTGAAATGCTGACTCCGTGGCGGGCTTCTTGGCTCGTAACAAATCACTCGGGTCTGCAGTCCTCTGGTACTCCTGTAACTCCATTTCGGCCATCTGAGCATCAGCAATTTTGGAGCCCTTCTGGAAGCACTCTTCTGCCTTCTTCCGATTACCCGTGATAGTGATCACACCTCTGGGACCGGGAATCTTCAATTTGAGGTACATGTAGCATGGTCGGGCCATGAAACGAGCGTATGCTGGCCTTCCAAGAATGGCGTGGTATGCACTCTGAAAATCCACGACCTCAAAGGCTAACTTTTCCTTCCGGAAATTCTTCGCGTCACCAAAAACTACATCGAGAGCGATTTGGCCGAGTGACTCAGCCTTCTTTCCAGGAATGACTCCGTGGAAGCTCATGTTACTGGTGCTGAGTCTGGACATCAGAATGCCCATCCCTTTCAGTGTCTCTGCGTACAATAAGTTCAAACCACTGCCACCATCCATCAGCACTTTGGTTAGTCGAGTGCCTTCAATGACTGGGTCGACCACCAACGCTTGCCTCCCTGGGGTAGCAATATGAGTCGGGTGGTCGGACTGGTCGAAGGTGATGGCAGTCTGGGACCATTTCAGATAATTGGGTGTCGCCGGAGCGACCATGTTCACTTCTCGATTGATGACCTTCAATCGACTTTTGCTTTCGACGTCAGCAAAAATCATCAAGGTGGAATTGACCTGGGGGTATTCCTCACCGCTGTCTTCCTTGTCCTCAACTTTGTCTGACTCTTTCTCTTTGTCTTTGGCATGTTTCCCTTGAAACTGCTGCATCAGGAGTCGACATTGTCGAGTGGTATGCTTTGGGTAAATGAGTTTACCCTCCTCGTCTTTCTTCGTGTGAATGTGACACGGTAAGTCCATCACATCGTTCCCATCCTGGTCTTTCACTTTCTTGGGGTTCCAGGGACCCTTGGGTTTCCCCTTAAACTTTCCTGGGGTCACAGCCAAGGCCTCTCTGGGTGCAGCTGGCTCGGCTTTGCGCTTTTGCTTCCGACTAGAGTTCCCTCCGCCGGTCTCATTAGCGGCTGCTTTATACTTGCCACTCCGGAGCCTATCTTCTTCTTCACTGTTTGCATACTTGGTAGCAATTTCCATCATTCGACTCAATGTCATATCTCCGGTTCGACCGAATTTCAAACTCAGTTCTCTATTCCTGATGCCTTCCTTGAAGGCACAAACTGCCTGGTGATCAGATACATTCTCGACTGTGTGATGTAAAGTGATCCACCTCTGGATATAATCCCTCAGAGTTTCACTCGACTTCTGAACACACGACTGCAATTCTGTCAACCCTGCTGGTCACTTGCAAGTCCCTTCAAATGTCCTGACAAACACTCGGGCAAGATCCTCCCAAGTGTAAATACTGCTGGGTGCCAACTGGTTCAACCATGCTCTGGCCGACCCTTCCAACATAAGAGGCAAATGCTTCATGGCTACCTCGTCGTTGCCGCCCCCAATCTGAACAGCCACTCGGTAATCCTCGAGCCAGGTGTCAGGCTTGGACTCGCCGGTGAACTTGCTAACTCCAGCCGCCAACCTGAAGTTGGGAGGAATTACTGCGGCTCTAATTGCCCTGCTGAAACATTTTGGTCCTGATACACGAGCCCTGCTGCTGGACGGAGCGTCTCTGTCGGGGCCTCCTCTGTGAGCTCTATTCCAGTCGACCAGACCTTGAACGATAATGGATCTCGCATCAAAGCCTGGTTCCCTGGGGTCGACTGGAAACCTTCGCCCAGCACTGAGCTGGCGTCTGTCATCTTGCCGCCGAGAAACGTACGATCCACCCCTTGGGGGAGGAGTGGGCACTCGACGTCGATCATTGCGATCGAATTGGTGTTCGTACCGCTCACGGTCTTGATATTGATCATCGCGCCGGTCTCTACGTTCCCCATGCCTCGGAGGCGATCCTGGACTGTGAGCCGACTGTACAGAATTCGCAGCGACGGATCGGCTGTGAATCCTGTTACGCGACTGACATACCACTGAGTTCTGATCCCCCGCTGCCCGGAGCAAATCTCTGATCTGTAACAGACCTCTACCCGCCTCCGACTGAGAAGGTTGGATCGACTCTGCTATGCGAGCTGCAGCTGCTAAATTCTGAATCGGGGTTCGGTATACCTGAGTTGGTGGCTGGAAGAGGCGGCATCGACTGGATTCGGCGACTGGTGGTCGAGCGCGCTCGTCGAGTACCCTCTGGAAATTCTCCAGTCGAGTACGTTCAGCCAGGTTGGCCAAGCGCGCCTCCTCCAAGGCGCGTGCCTCGGGGGTTTCTCCAACGATAGGAGTGTGAAGCGCGTCCACGTTCCGGCGACGAAGTTCCTGCCTCTGCAGCGAGGTGAGAGGCTCGGGTCTGTACTCTTCATGGCCCCGCGTCGGGACTCCTCCCCCGGCAACCTCTTCGGTGTGGGGAAAACTGGGGGGACTGCGCGGTCCGTCGACCATCAGTACCTCCGCCGCTGGATCGCTGCTGTCGCACTCGGACGCAGTCTCTACGGAGCCAGTCGACAGATCGAACAGGCCGTAGAGTGATTCGTCGGGTTCAATCGCCGCGACTTAGGGGATGGCCGACTGGCGGGCCAATGCATGCCTCACCCACCGCTGGAGTCTCGACCGACCAGAGCGCTTGCGCCGGCGGGAAACAGGGAGCGAGGACGAAACGGGTACCGACCCGTACTGGGCCGACGGTTGTCGCAGGAGGACGCCACGAACGCACGCGCGGAAGTGCGTCGCTCCGCGGGCGGGGAGCGCGTCCACGTCGAGTGGAGCCTCCTGGAGCCAAGCAGAATCATCGACGACGAAATTGAGGGCGCCGAGACGGATCTCGCGCCCCTCGACCAGGATTCCGCTCGAAGACATGATGGGAGATGTCAAAAGAATCCCAAGTTCTCCAAAAAAATTGCTAGAACACCGGCCCCACGGTGGGTGCCAACTGTCGTGGTTCTAAGTCTGACAGTAGAATGGTGGGTAGGAATGGAGAGGCAAGATCCTAGCTCTGGAGTAGTTGTGCACGCAAAGAGTTAACGAGTTCGGGCCCTTCTCAGAGGAAGTAATAGCCCTACGTCTCGGAGCCCGGAGGCGGTCGACTGGATTATATGCGCGTGTGTTACAAAGATGCGAACCCCTGTGCCAGTGGAGGGGGGTGGCTTATATAGAGTGCGCTCAGACCCCCGTCAGCCCACGTTGCAAGGGGTATAAAGTACATTAAGGTGAGGCGTTACAGGTAACGCCCCTAATGAAGGGATTTGATGACCATTAAGACTAGTTAATTACAGACCGTTTGGATGCGGAGTGGCTCCCGTTCTTCCGATGGTCGAGTGAATCTTCATGTTCGAGTGCCTCCAGGTTAGTCGAGTGAATGCTTGCCAGGTCGACTGGTAAGCAGCCTCTTTTAGTAAGTGACCTTGGGGAGGGTGCTCTTGGGCAGGCCCATGACCCTACCCTTGGTATATGACTTCATCAGGGCGCGCGGCCCAGCCCTAGCCGCCTCTCCTCTCTTCCACTAAAGCCCACCAAGGCCCATTAAGTCCCGGGGGGGTCCGGTAACCCCTCCGGTACTCCGGTAAAATCACATTTTCACCCGGACCACTTCCGATATCCAAACATAGGATTCCAATATATCAATCTTCATGTCTCGACCATTTCGAGACTCCTCGTCATGTCCGTGATCACATCCGTGACTCCGAACAACCTTCGGTACATCAAAACATATAAACTCATAATAACTATCATCGTAACATTAAGCGTGCGGACCCTACGGGTTCGAGAACTATGTAGACATGACCGAGACACGTCTCCGGTCAATAACCAATAGCGGAACCTGGATGCACATATTGGCTCCCACATATTCTAGGAAGATCTTTATCGGTCAAACCGCATAACAACATACGTTGTTCCCTTTGTCTTCGGTATGTTACTTGCCCGAGATTCGATCGTCGGTATCTCAATACCTAGTTCAATCTCGTTACCGGCAAGTCTCTTTACTCATTCCGTAATACATCATCCCGCAACTATCTCATTAGTTTCAATGCTTGGAAGGCTTAAGTGATGTGCATTACCGAGAGGGCCCAGAGATACCTCTCCGACAATCGGAGTGACAAATCCTAATCTCGAAATACGCCAACCCAACAAGTACCTTCGGAGACACCTGTAGAGCACCTTTATAATCACCCAGTTACGTTGTGACGTTTGGTAGCACACAAAGTGTTCCTCTGGTAAACGGGAGTTGCATAATCTCATAGTCATAGGAACATGTATAAGTCATGAAGAAAGCAATAGCAACATACTAAACGATCGTATGCTAAGCTAACAGAATGGGTCATGTCAATCACATCCTTCTCCTAATGATGTGATCCCGTTAATCAAATGACAACCCATGTCAATGGCAAGGAAACTTAACCATCTTTGATCAACGAGCTAGTCAAGTAGAGGCATACTAGTGACACTCTGTTTGTCTATGTATTCACACATGTATTATGTTTCCGGTTAATACAATTCTAGCATGAATAATAAACATTTATCATGATATAAGGAAATAAATAATAACTTTATTATTGCCTCTAGGGCATATTTCCTTCAGTCTCCCACTTGCACTAGAGTCAATAATCTAGATTACACAGTAATGATTCTAACACCCATGGAGCCTTGGTGCTGATCATGTTTTGCTCGTGGAAGAGGCTTAGTCAACGGGTCTGCAACATTCAGATCCGTATGTATCTTGCAAATTTCTATGTCTCCCACCCGGACTAGATCCCGGATGGAATTGAAGCGTCTCTTGATGTGCTTGGTTCTCTTGTGAAATCTGGATTCCTTCGCTAAGGCAATTGCTCCAGTATTGTCACAAAAGATTTTCATTAGACCCGATGCACTAGGTATGACACCTAGATCGGATATGAACTCCTTCATCCAGACTCCTTTATTTGTTGGTTCCGAAGCAGCTATGTACTCCGCTTCACACGTAGATCCCGCCACGACGCTTTGTTTAGAACTGCACCAACTGACAGCTCCACCGTTCAATGTAAACACGTATCCGGTTTGCGATTTAGAATCGTCCGAATCAGTGTCAAAGCTTGCATCAACGTAACCATTTACGATGAGCTCTTTGTCAGCTCCATAAACGAGAAACATATCCTTAGTCCTTTTCAGGTACTTCAGGATGTTCTTCACCACTGTCCAGTGATCCACTCCTGGATTACTTTGGTACCTCCCTGCTAGACTTATACCAAGGCACACATCAGGTCTGGTACACAGCATTGCATACATGATAGAGCCTATGGCTGAAGCATAGGGAACATCTTTCACTTTCTCTCTATCTTCTGAAGTGGTCGGGCATTGAGTCTTACTCAAATTCACACCTTGTAACACAGGCAATAACCCTTTGTTTGCTTGATCCATTTTGAACTTCTTCAAAACTTTGTCAAGGTATGTGCTTTGTGAAAGTCCAATTAAGCGTTTTGATCTATCTCTATAGATCTTAATGCCCAATATGTAAGCAGCTTCACCGAGGTCTTTCATTGGAAAACTCTTATTCAAGTATCCCTTTATGCTATCCAGAAATTCTATATCATTTCCAATCAGTAATATGTCATCCACATATAATATTAGAAATGCTATAGAGCTCCCACTCACTTTCTTGTAAATACAGGCTTCTCCAAAAGTCTGTACAAAACCAAATGTTTTGATCACACTATCAAAGCGTTTATTCCAACTCCGAGAGGCTTGCACCAGTCCATAAATGGATCGCTGGAGCTTGCACACTTTGTTAGCTCCCTTTGGATCGACAAAACCTTCCGGCTGCATCATATACAACTCTTCTTCCAAAAATCCATTCAGGAATGCAGTTTTGACATCCATCTGCCAAATTTCATAATCATAAAATGCGGCAATCGCTAACATGATTCGGACAGACTTAAGCATCGCTACGGGTGAGAAGGTCTCATCATAGTCAATCCCTTGAACTTGTCAAAAACCCTTCGCAACAAGTCGAGCTTTGTAGACAGTAACATTACCATCAGCATCAGTCTTGTTCTTGAAGATCCATTTATTCTCAATTGCTTGCCGATCATCGGGCAAGTCAACCAAAGTCCACACTTTGTTCTCATACATGGATCCCATCTCAGATTTCATGGCCTCAAGCCATTTTGTGGAATCTGGGCTCACCATCGCTTCTTCATAGTTCGTAGGTTCGTCATGATCTAGTAGCATGACTTCCAGAACAGGATTACCGTACCACTCTGGTGCAGATCTTACTCTGGTTGATCTACGAGGTTCAGTAGCAACTTGATCTGAAGTTTCATGATCATCATCATTAACTTCCTCACTAATTGGTGTAGGTGTCGCAAAAACCAATTTCTGTGATGAACTACTTTCCAATAGAGGAGCAAGTACAGTTACCTCATCAAGTTCTACTTTCCTCCCACTCACTTCTTTCGAGAGAAACTCCTTCTCTAGAAAAACTCCGAATTTAGCAACAAAAGTCTTGCCTTCGGATCTGTGATAGAAGGTGTACCCAACAGTCTCCTTTGGGTATCCTATGAAGACACATTTCTCCGATTTGGGTTCGAGCTTATCAGGTCGAAGCTTTTTCACATAAGAATCGCAGCCCCAAACTTTCAGAAACGACAACTTTGGTTTGTTGCCAAACCACAGTTCATAAGGCGTCGTCTCAACGGCTTTTGATGGTGCCCTATTTAAACGTGAATGCGGCCGTCTCTAAAGCATAACCCCAAAACGATAGCGGTAAATCAGTAAGAGACATCATAGATCGCACTATATCCAATAAAGTACAATTACGACGTTCGGACACACCATTACGTTCTGCTGTTCCAGGTGGCGTGAGTTCTGAAACTATTCCGCATTGTTTCAAATGTAGACCAAACTCGTAACTCAAATATTCTCCTCCACGATTTGATCGTAGAAACTTTATTTTCTTGTCACGATGATTTTCAACTTCACTCTGAAATTCTTTGAACTTTTCAAATGTTTCAGACTTATGTTTCATTAAGCAGATATACCATATCTGCTTAAATCATCTGTGAAGGTGAGAAAATAACGATATCCGCCACGAGCCTCAACATTCATCGGACCACATACATCTGTATGTATGATTTCCAACAAATCTGTTGCTCTCTCCATAGTACCGGAGAACGGCATTTTAGTCATCTTGCCCATAAGGCACGGTTTGCAAGTACCAAGTGATTCATAATCAAGTGGTTCCAAAAGTCCATCAGTATGGAGTTTCTTCTTGCGCTTTACACCGATATGACCTAAACAGCAGTGCCACAAATAAGTTGCACTATCATTATCAACTCTGCATCTTTTGGCTTCAACATTATGAATATGTGTGTCACAACTACCGAGATTCAATAAGAATAGACCACTCTTCAAGGGTGCATGACCATAAAAGATATTACTCATATAAATAGAACAATCATTATTCTCTGATTTAAATGAATAACCGTCTCGCATCAAATAAGATCCAAATATAATGTTCATGCTCAACGCTGGCACCAAATAACAATTATTTAGTTCTAATACTAATCCCGAAGGTAGATGTAGAGGTAGCGTGCCGACCGCGATCACATCGACTTTGGAACCATTTCCCACGCGCATCGTCACCTCGTCCTTAGCCAATCTTTGCTTAATTCGTAGACCCTATTTCGAGTTGCAAATATTAGCAACAGAACCAGTATCAAATACCCAGGTTCTACTGCGAGCATTATTAAGGTACACATCAATAACATGTATATCACATATACCTTTCACTTTGCCATCCTTCTTATCCGCCAAATACTTGGGGCAGTTCCGCTTCCAGTGACCAGTCCCTTTGAAGTAGAAGCACTCAGTCCCAGGCTTAGGTCCAGACTTGGGCTTCTTCACTTGAGCAGCAACTTGCTTGCCATTCTTCTTGAAGTTCCCCTTCTTCCGTTTGCCCTTCTTCTTGAAACTAGTGGTCTTGTTGACCATCAACACTTGATGCTCTTTCTTGATTTCTATCTCCGCAGCCTTTAGCATTGCGAAGAGCTCGGGAATTGTCTTATCCATCCCTTGCATTTTATAGTTCATCACGAAGCTTTTGTAGCTTGGTGGCAGTGATTGAAGAACTCTGTCAATGACACTATCAACCGGAAGATTAACTTCCAGTTGAGTCAAGTGATTGTGGTACCCAGACATTCTGAGTATGTGTTCACTGACAGAATTGTTCTCCTCCATCTTGCAGCTGTAGAACTTGTTGGAGACTTCATATCTCTCAACTCGGGCATTTGCTGGAAATATTAACTTCAACTCCTGGAACATCTCATATGCTCCATGACGTTCAAAACGTTGCCGAAGTCCCGGTTCTAAGCCGTAAAGCATGGCACACTGAACTATCGAGTAGTCATCAGCTTTGCTCTGTCAGACGTTCTTAACATCTGGTGTTGCTCCTGCAGCGGGTTTGGCACCTAGCGGTGCTTCAAGGACGTAATTCTTCTGTGCAGCAATGAGGATAATCCTCAAGTTACGAACCCAGTCCGTGTAGTTGCTACCATCATCTTTCAACTTAGCTTTTTCTAGGAACGCATTAAAATTCAATGGAACAGTAGCACGGGCCATTTATCTACAACAACATAGACATGCAAAATACTATCAGGTACTAAGTTCATGATAAAATAAAGTTCAATTAATCATATTACTTAAGAACTCCCACTTAGATAGACATCCCTCTAATCATCTAAGTGATCACGTGATCCATATCAACTAAACCATGTCCGATCATCACGTGAGATGGAGTAGTTTTCAATGGTGAACATCACTATGTTGATCATATCTAATATATGATTCATGATTGACCTTTCGGTCTCAGTGTTCTGTGGCCATATCTGCATAGGATAGGCTCGTCAAGTTTAACCCGAGTATTCTACGTGTGCAAAACTGGCTTGCACCCGTTGTATGTGAACATAGAGCTTATCACACTCGATCATCACGTGGTGTCTTGGCACGACGAGCTGTAGCAACGGTGCATACTCAGGGGGAACACTTATACCTTAAATTTTAGTGAGAGATCATCTTATAATGCTATCGCCGCACTAAGCAAAGTAAGATGCATAAAGGATAAACATAACATGCGATCAATATAAGTGATATGATATGGCCATCATCATCTTGTGCCTTTGTTCTCCATCTCCAAAGCACCGTCATGATCGCCATCGCCACCGGCTTGACACCTTGATCTCCATCGAAGCATCGTTGTCTTCTCGCCAACTATTGCTTCTACGACTATTGCTGGCGCTTAGTGATAAAGTAAAGCAATTACATGGCGAATGCATTTCATACAATAAAGCGACAACCATATGGCTCCTACCAGTTGCCGATAACTGTTACAAAACATGATCATCTCATACAACAATTTATATATCATCACGTCTTGACCATATCACATCACAACAAGCCCTACAAAAACAAGTTAGACATCCTCTACTTTGTTGTTGCAAGTTTTACATGGCTGCTACGGGCTTAGCAAGAACCGTTCTTACCTACGCATCAGAAACCACAACGATTTTTTGTCAAGTGTGCTGTTTTAACCTTCAACAAGGACCGGGCGTAGTCACACTCGATTTAACTAAAGTTGGAGAAACAGACACCCACTAGCCAACTATGTGCAAAGCACGGCGGTAGAACTAGTCTCATGAACGCGGTCATGTAATGTCGATCTGGGCCGCTTCATCCAACAATACCGCCGAATCAAAGTATGGCATGTTGTTAAGCAGTATGACTATTATCGCCCACAACTTTTTGTGTTCTACTCGTGTATATAACACCTACGCATAGACCTGGCTCTGATACCACTGTTGGAAACGTAGTATTTCAAAAAAAATCCTACGATCAACCAAGATCTATCTAGGAGAAGCATAGCAACGAGCGGGGAGAGTGTGTCCACGTACCCTCGTAGACTGAAAGTGGAAACGTTTAGTAACGTGGTTGATGTAGTCGAACGTCTTCGCGATCCAACCGAACGCACGACACCTCCGCGATCTGCACACATTCAGCACGGTGACGTCCCTCGAACTCTAGATCCAGCTGAGGCCGAGGGAGAGTTTCGTCAGCATGACGGCATGGTGACGGTGATGATGACGTTACCGACGCAGGGCTTCGCCTAAGCACTACGACAATATGACCGTGGTGGAAATCTTTGGAGGGGGCACCGCACATGGCTAAGAAATCAACTTGTGTGTCTATGGGGTGCCACCCCTCCCCCGTATATAAAGGAGGGGAGGAGGGGGCCGGCCGGCCTCAAGGGGCACACCCAAGGAGGGTGATCCTACTCCTACTAGGAGTAGGTTCCCCATTTTCCTAGTCCAACAAGGAGGGGAAGGAGGGAGGAAGGGGAGAGAAGGAAGGAGGGGGGCGCCGCCCCACCCCCTGTCCAATTCAGACTGGGGGGCGCGCGCCACCTCCTGGTCGGCCCTCTCTCCTCTAAGGCCCATGGTGGCCCATTAACTTCCCGGGGGGGTCCGGTAACCCTCTAGCGCTCCGGTTTTATCTGAAACTCTCCGGAACACTTCCGGTGTCCTTACAACATGGTCCAATATATCAATCTTTATATCTCGACCATTTCGAGACTCCCCGTCATGTCCGTGATCTCATCTGGGACTCCGAACAACCTTCGGTACATCAAATCACATAAACTCATAATACCAATTGTCATCGAACGTTAAGCGTGCGGACCCTACGAGTTTGAGAACTATATAGACATGACCGAGACACTTCTCCTGTCAATAACCAACAGCGGAACCTAGATACTCATATTGGTTCCTACATATTCTGCGAAGATCTTTATCGGTCAAACCGCACAACAACGTACGTTGTTCCCTTTGTCATTGGTATGTTACTTGCCTGAGATTCGATCTTCGGTATCATCATACCTAGTTCAATCTCGTTACCGGCAAGTCTCTTTACTCGTTCCGTAGTGCATCATCCCGCAACTAACTCATTAGTCACATTGCTTGCAAGGCTTATAGTGATGTGCATTACCGAGAGGGGCCAGAGATACCTCTCCGACAATCGGAGTGACAAATCCTAGTCTCGATCTATGCCAACTCAACAAACACCATTGGAGACACCTGTAGAGCATCTTTATAATCATCCAGTTACGTTGTGACGTTTGATGGCACATTAAGTGTTCATCCGGTATTCAGGAGTTGCATAATCTCATAGTCATAGGAACATGTATAAGTCATGAAGAAAGCAATAGCAATAAACTAAACGATCATAGTGCTAAGCTAATGGATGAGTCTTGTCCATCACATCATTCTCTAATGATGTGATCCCGTTCATCAAATGACAACACATGTCTATGGCTAGGAAACTTAACCATCTTTGATTAACGAGCTAGTCTAGTAGAGGCATACTAGGGACACTCTGTTTGTCTATGTATTCACACATGTACTAAGTTTCCGGTTAATACAATTCTAGCATGAATAATAAATATTTATCATGATATAAGGAAATATAAATAACAACTTTAGTATTGCCTATAGGGCATATTTCCTTCACATAGTATTTGTGGTGAAGTACACGATGGCACGATGGTCATGAGGACGTCGGTACTGTCTATACTTGGCCCACCTTGCTCTCTATCCAGCGTTGTTGGATTCGGCCTGATTCATGGCCGAGCGAAGTATGTCGACTGACATAGCGCCCTTCGCTGGGTCAGGAATCAGTGTCTTCAATTCCTCCGACGTAGCCTTCTTCACCACAACGTCTGACTCTTTGTGCAACTCTTCCATGCTGCTGAAGTTGAGCATACTTCCATGGTGTTCTCAAACTTGGTGCGGTCACCCAACGAGCACCCTAGGAAGAAAGCCCTCCATCCAATGCCCCAAGGGAAGGGGTTGCGTTGGGGTTGGGGTTCATGGCGTTAGGTTGGAGGAAGAGTGAGATATTGGGTATGTTGAGATGGATGTGTGGCCACACGAGGAAGGATCGAGTCCGAAATGATGATATACGAGATAGAGTTGGGGTAGCACCAATTGAGGAGAAGCTTGTCCAACATCGTCTGAGATGGTTTGGGCATATTCAGCGCAGGCCTCTAGAAGCTCCAGTGCATAGCAGACGGCTAAAGCGTGCGGAGAATGTCAAGAGAGGGCGGGTAGATCGAATTTGACATGGGAGGAGTCCGTTAAGAGAGACCTAAAGGATTGGAGTATCACCAAAGAGCTAGCTATGGACAGGGGTGCGTGGAAGCTTGCTATCCATGTGCCAGAGCCATGAGTTGGTTGCGAGATCTTATGGGTTTCACCTCTAGCCTACCCCAACTTGTTTGGGACTAAAGGCTTTGTTGTTGTTGGTGGTGGTGGTGGTGGTGGTGACCGGCAAGGTGGGTTAATAAAGGGGCACACAAGCATATGTTCTAATGGCGATGTTGCAACGTTCATAATGCATATGCTGACCCAGCCTTTGAACCTCTTCATAATGCAGTTCGACACGGAGAACAAGGGAAATGAGGTGGTGTCATCGAAGGAGCAGGACAACGGCAAGGACGAGGTGCCGCCCTCAGAGGTGACGCTCGTCCAGAGCCCGGGCACGGACGGCGACATGCCGGAGGTGCCCCCCACCGGCAAGCGCCGGAATTACGACCACTACCATGAGGTGGGAGGGCCGACCACCTTCTGCAAGGTGATCCTGCCCCCCCCCCCAGCTTGAGGCCATACCTATGTCGTTGGACATCACGAGGCACTTCCCGTCCGTGCCGCAGGAGTTCAAGCTGAAGACGAACACCGGCTGCTTTTGGAGGGTCACTGTCTGACTGTTGAACGGTAGGGTCACCCTTGATCAGGGTTGGTCCACCTTCGCTGCCATCCATCATATCAAGATAGGCTTCATGATGACCTTCAAGTTGCTGACTCCTGACATGCTAGGTCGTCGTCTTCAATGACGATGGCATTGAAGTGGTGACAAGGTGCGGGAGGCACGACGACGCCTTCACCGTAAACGCCTAGGACATCCCCTCATATGCTCTAGTTGCTTTAGTTTAATATCGAACTGATTTGCGTTTGAACTTGTCCGTTTATGTGTGCACAATATATATTTATAACTACTAGTACTACTATGTTTTGTTGTGTCTATTCTTCCTGACGCCGATGTATAAAGGTAACCTCACCACCACACCGAAGAGGTTATCAGACAACAGGCGTTGCATGCAACCAAGCTGCGGGCTTATGTGTGAGTTCAGACAATGTGGACAACCAAACACCACGCGCTAAGCTAGCCCCTAATGCGTGAGAACTAAATGCAGACAATCAAACAAGTTGCAGATGTTGGTTTAGAGATTGCATCTAGCCAGGCCCAGTGAGTGCGGCTGCCAAACACGCCCATAATGACTCAGATTTGCAGTCCCGTTGGAGATGCCCTAACATTCGTAGTAAATAAAAATGAAGAGAACAGTGTACTACCGAAGACACCGTATTCTCTATGTTCTGCAGAGAGACAAAATTCTTGGGCCACCGGGGACGAGTTGACCTTGCAGAACATCATTGCAGGCGCACAGCTGCTACGGCTTCTTTCCTCTGCCAGAACGGTCTCGAGCGGACACACGTAAAACCTGCCCCTCCCGTCTCTAGCAGCGCCCTTGCGGACACACTTCTCCATCGGTGGCCCTACGCATCGGTATACACAAAAGTCGAGCAAAAAAGTAAGCACTCTCCCTGCGCCGGGGGTAAAATCTTGTAATTTTACGCCGTCGTCCAGTTGCCATCGCCTTTGTTTCAGCACAGGCTGTGGAAAACAGTGAAAGGTGGCGACGTGCATACCCATGCGTGCATGCATGCATGCACACGCGCAAACACCACACGCTACGCTCGCAGCCAGGGTCGGGCCTAGGGGCCGTGTCGTCTCATCTCTATCACAAAACCAAAAGTTGCCATGATACAGCCAGCCGCTAGTACTGTTTTTCCACCGAGCCGAGCTCATCTCGTATCCTCATCACGTGGACGTGGCGCCCTAAGCTAAGCAAAAAAAAAGGCCTTTTGAATTTCGCTCTCTTTTGCGGCCGCGCTCCGAGTGCCTGGAGAAAACAGCGGGGCGGGGAGGAGAGCCCGCCAAGTTGCCGACGTAAAAGAAGCTTTCCCGGCCTCGCCTCCAAAGCTAGCAATAGCATTGCCTTTGGCGATTCTTGTTCTACCACGTGCTCCTGGCTGCAACATCGGCCTAGGTTGTAGGATAGGATAGGGTGGAGGGTGGGAGAGATAACCATGGACTCTAATTTCTTTCTTTAGTTGATTGCTCGAGAGACCGGACGTGTCGAGCCTTGCTTGGCATAATCGTGGTGCGCTAGACAGCGCCCTAACACTCACTCGCACGCCTACGTTTGAAAATTGGTACTACAAAATAATTAATGCTAGATGGGAAATGCAACGGAGCAGGGGAGGAAGACACCACCAAACCGTTGGTGTCGTCGCATCGCATCAGGGGAGGAGTTCAAAGCAAGAATGAAGACCAGCAGCTCGTAGGAGTGGTACTGCCTGCCTGCCTGCTGCTGGTACCAACCAGATTTCCCTGCCGGTAAGGTAAGACCAAAACCGGCGGTCGAGTCGTGTCATGTGCGCGCCCCCACCCGGCCACCCCCACCCCCACGACACAGCAGGAGGCTCGCGTGTGCGGGTTGTTGCGCACCTTCACTCACACTCGTCTCACCTCGCGCGCCCCCTTTTGGCCTTTAATGATGCCGACCTTGGCTCGCTCTCGCCGGCCTATCGAATCCCGGGCATTTCCCTCCTCCGATCGCCCGCGCGCCCATCATGCCGTCAATCAGCCCACCCCGGCCGCATCATCCGCGGCGAGATACTCCAACAACATTGATCCATTTTTTTTAAGGAAACCGGGAGGTTTTGTTTTGGCGTCACAGCAGATCAGCAGCACATATCGACGTACAGATCAGCACCACATATCGCAATACAGCTCGTGTTCCCGGTTTTTTTTGGATTTGAGGGCGTGTTGCCGGTGTTGGTGGGCAGCGCGCTCTGCTGGGTTCAGGGGTGAATGGCACCCTCCTTAATCACCACTAAATGAGCGACCGGCACTTGACCAGAAAACAATTCTGGGCGGTCCGAGAAGCCCGCGCTATAATTTGGCTGACCAAACGGGCTGGCTGCCGTCTTTGTCTTGGTTTGGTGTTTTTTCTCCCCCAATTCTGACTCGTGCAACTGCGCTCGTTTGCTGTCTCGAGCGCACGCGCTCCAGCCGTCCGATGCGGTCTGGCGATCCCCCCGCGCACGATGCGTCCCGACCAGGTGCCGTTACGGGATTGCGCAAGGCGTGGTGCGCGTGGTGGGCCCGCACCTTTATTCCAGGCGAAAACTACCCGCACCCCCCGCTCGTCTTGTTCGAAACCGCCCGCCCGCACCCGCAGATTTCATTCGAACTCCTCCCCCTCTCCCTTCCTCTCCTCTAGCAACGACGCGACGAGGCGGGGTGCTGCGGTGGTGGATCCAGCGCGGAGTCGCCGGTGCGGGAGGCTGTCCGCGAGCGCTGCGAGTCGCCGTCTGCAGGCGAAGGTAAACCCATCACCTATTCTCCCCTATTCTCGCTCTGCTCCCCGGTTGCGGTCCATGGAGTTAGGGTTTCGGTGAGGGGGCGGGCACGAGGTTGTCCATGGCGTCCTCGGGCTCCGCGTCATCAATGCTTGGAAGGGCACGGCGTTGCTATGGCGGGGGGAGGGGTGGGGTTGTGCTGGGGGTAGGCGGGATTGAGTCGCTGTAAGGGGATACACGCGACCGAATCCTGGTGACTAGGGCATAGGATTCGTTTTTTTATGTTGATTGCTTCTCAGGACGCAGTTGCTCATAATTTCGATGGCAGTTGCTTAGATTTTTCCTGTAATTTACGAGATTGAGGGGCAGGGTAAGGGGATGCATCTGACTTGGGGCAGTTGCTCATAATTTTGATGGCAGTTGCTTAGATTTTTCCTGTAATTTGCGAGATGGAGGGGCAGGGTAAGGGGGATGCATCTGACTGGGGCAGTTGTTCATAAATTTGATGCTAGTTGCTTAGATTTTTCCTGCAAATTTGCGAGGGGAGGGTCAGGGGATGCATCTGACTTGGGCAGTTGTTCATAAATTTGATGCTAGTTGCTTAGATTTTTCCTGCAAATTTGTGAGGGGAGGGTCAGGGGATGCATCTGAATTGGGCAGTTCATGGAGGGGTGATCGAAGTTCATAGTATCCACAGTTGTACTAATTAGGGGCAGTAGTCGCCTTGTGTTCAACATTAAAGTAGCACACTGTTTTTTTTTTGGTGGGGGGGGAATGGTTTTTGTGATTGGTTGATTTTAGTTATTGCCTAGATTTGCAGCACCAAGTTGTTATCCTTTTTTTAGTGTTCTTTAAAATTACTGTATGAAACATGACGTTGCCTATATCCACCATCGACTTGCGGTTTTTATCGCAACTATGAATAGGAGATGAGATATCTCTCACGAATAAGCGGCAAAGCCTGAGTGTTTATGATGTTTTAGCTAATATGATGAAGATGAACATGTGACTTTTTTTGTGATGAGGAGGTTTTTTTGTGCTTGTTTTATGTCATTTATTTTTAGTTGCCACAAAATAATGAGTAGTTGCATAGTTTTCAACACCAAATTTCCTTTGCAAGCACTAGCATTCAGTAGTTGAGTTATCTTTGGGTAGGAATAAATGGAGTTCATTTATCTCCAAATGACAGTGATGTTACCTCCAAATGCAAGTAGTATCATTGAGCAGTTGAGTTATAGGGCTTTGTATCTTTTTCCATTAACATGGTTTTTTTTGTTGTGTTTTCTTGTACAGAATGGCTCCGAAAAGCAAAAGGCATGCGGGTAGAACTGATGGTGAAAATGAGGGAGAAGAAGTGGCAGCTCAATCAGCAAGGAGTAATGTTGGACGCAAGCGCGGGCGGACGAATCAGGATCCTGTACGTGGTGGCCGGGCAGGGAAACGGGCCACCAATTCTGCCCGGGGTGGTCGGGCGGGGAAACGGGGCACCGATTCCGCCCTCGTGATGGAGGAAGGAGAAATCTGAAACGTGCGAAGAAAGTCGCGGACTGAGGTATTTTTTTATGAAAAATTTGAAAGAAGGGAGGCATCCTTGAAATATGTAATGCTCAATTAGCATGGCATTTTCTTTTGTATATGCACTCCTATCATTTTTTTATGAAAAACTTGAAAGAAGGGAGGCATCCTTGAAATATGTAATGCTCAATTAGCATTAGCATGGCAGCAGAATAGCAGTGTAGTAGTTGCCTAGTGTAGTACTAGCAGTTGCAGTTCAATATAGATCTAGTTGCTTAGTTGTTTTAGATTTGCTTTTTTTTAATTATGGTGTGGTTTGCTTAGCTTAGTATAGTGGGTTGTTCAGCTTAATATAGTGGGTTGCTCAATTTAATATAATTGTCGCTGCCTTTTTTAAATGAGTTTTCCCGTTCATTTTTTTTTGTATGCAGATTGGTAGCAGTGGGCCACCACCGAGGAACAGGGCATCACCTTCAAGACTTTTTGTCCTAAATAATGGCCTCGATGATACACAAAAGGATGCCATCGGTGATATAAGCTTTGGGGGGTGTGCTTGATATCGGGACAAGAACAATGAAAGGAGATCTTATGGAGTTTGTGATGAAGTGTTATGATCCAGAGTTGTCGCAGCTTGTTATCCCAGATAGGGGGAATATCCCAGTTGATGCAGCAAGTGTAGAAAGAATCTAGGGTTTGCCAAGGGGGCAGAGGAAGGTTGCGTATGAAGCGGAGCCAGACGTAGATAGGTTGTTCAACGAGAAGTTCGACATCCCGACAGGGCCCGCGCCATCAGTGACCGAGTGGTGCAAAATGATAAATGATATGGGAGTTGCTGCGGACAACAAGTTCTTAAGTGCCTGGCTAGTTGTTGTTTATAGTTGTTTTCTTGCACCGACGGCCAGCTTGAAGGTGTCACCGCGCGCATACTCAGTTGCGCTGAATCCACGTGAGGTTGTGAATTCAAATGTTTGCCAGTTTGTCGTGGCCAACTTAGGCTTGCTTTCATGGGTTTTGGAGACAAGAAGAATACTATATGTTGCTGCCTTTTTCACCTAGTGGTAAAATGATCTAGACCTCCCCCCTCTTTTTTCGGTTCATTTCGCGTTATATGCTTCATGCTGAAGTTGGATAGGTTTTTTCACAACTCACATGTGTTCTCTATTTTTTGAAACAAGTCTTCTACCTCGAATCGCTTGATGTGGACTACAGGACAGTCCATAAGGATTATGTGGATGAGAGGACGACAACTGTTCTTCCAAGGGTCAAAGCATGGAATGAAGGTCTGATCAAAGCAGTAATTAAGAAGGACGGGATTAGGAAGGGTGTCTATGGAAAGTTGTGAGTAAGTGTTACTTTACTTTCTGAACATAATTTTTTGTATTTGCATGATTTTTTTATGCAGTTGCCCACCTATAGGGACTGTGTTGCCTAATTTTAAGAGCTAGTTGCTTTTGAAGCTAGTTTCATGACAGTTTTTTTGCATGGAAATTTATATGATAATCTTCCTCATTTTGTCTCCAAGTAGTCATACATGTCCAATTACATGAGTTTTTTAAGCAACAGTTGCCAATAATTTATAGTTTTTGTAGTTGCTCAATTTATCGGGGGGTTGCTGTAGGTTCTTGTGATGTCCATAACTGCAGTTGCCATCAATAGTGCTTGTATTGCCCTAAGTTAGGGAGGAAGTTGCTCATCCATTTCCTCTTTTGAACTTTTTGCTAACTAAGTTTATCATGTACACTTTTTTTACAACAAACAGCTCAAAGCCGAGTTCTCGAGGTGCGCAGAAGATAGTGTTTTTGGGAGCATGGATCACATCCAGAAGTTTGTTGCTGCGAGGCTTCCTCAAAACTACAACAACAATGTATTTCTTTGCTACCATGGTTTTGCTCTTTTCATAAGAGACGGAGTGATTTTTCTGTTTATCATTGTTGTTGTATAGACTGCTCATCTTTGAGTTTTATATTTTTGTATTTTTGCAGAAACAAAGGAGGTTGTCAATGCTGGTCCATGATATGTGCTCTGAAATATCACTCCAAATTGGGAGGTTTGTTCAATGGGTGGGCAAGTTGGAAGAGGAGGAGGTTGAACCAGCAGCCACAAGCATTTCTAGGGGCGCAAGTGTACGTCAATCAGCATGGCAGATAAATGCAGCGGCAAGTCCGAAGCAGCAGGAGGTTGCAAAGCAAAAGAATACAAGGGGCAGTAGCGTTCGGTGCAAGGAGACACTTTTGGCGTACGATGACGAGGAGGAGGAATCTAACGAGGAAGAATTTGAATCTTCAGAAGAAGAAGAAGAGGAGGAAGGGAAAGATGAGGACAGTCATAAAGAGGAGAGTTCGGATCAGGACGGGGACAACAATGATGACGACGACGACGATGACGACTATGATGATGATGTTCCATCATACAGCAGCCCGCCAGTAGCCATAGAAGCTGGTGATGATGATTCACAGCACATGGACGTTGACAACTCACAGCCGCCCCTTGCTGGTGAAGACGATGGTGAAGATGAGGAAGAGGACGACGAGGATGATGTTGAAGAGGAAGAGCAGGACGGGGAGGAGGAGGATGAAGAGGAACGGGACAATGAAGAGAACAAAGAGAAGGAGAGAAATGTGGAAGAGGGCAATGAGAAAGAGAATGAACCAGAAAAGAAAGAGGGGGAATCGGGGGAGAAACAGGATGATGAAAAGAATGAAGAGGAGGAAAAAGAGGAGGAAGACAGAGAGGATGAAGATGATGAGGCGGAGCAAGATGGTGGGGGTAGGAAGAAGGGGGATGAAGATAAGGATGATGGCAGCACTGGCGGCAACGCTAGCACCGACCAGCCCAGCGGGGGAGGTGGTGATGATGAGGGAGGTGCACAAAATCCAGGGTGGCGTGGGGCCAGTTGCGATGACGAGGTGCCGCTAAGTACGATCCTGGAGAAACTCAAGCGCACTGGCAAGGGAGAAAGTGAGCCAGAGGAAACGACGTCCGTCGAGAGCACACAAGGAAGCATCCAAAGCGCCGACAGTTTTCTTCAGAGCAGCTTTGTTAAGATGGACATGCGGAAGGAGCCGTTTGAGGTTCAGAGCGGGCCTGTCATTTCGGCTACAGATGTGGTGAGGATTGGAGATACCCAGTACAGACAGAAACATGTCATCCCCGAGACCCATGATATCCCTCTTTTCCCGATGCCCACGATGCCAACTGAGGAAAAATTCTCCGTGATGGATTTGTGCCTTGAGACAATGGTAGATGAGTTGGAACTACCAAGTTTTGGCCAAAAAGAGAAGGAAAAAAAGCTTGCAGGAGGAGTTGGAGCTGCTACCATGAGGAAGGTCAAGAAAGTGAGCCATAAGACAGTTAAGGCCTGTGTTATGTCTCCAAAAGGAAGCGAGGATGCGGTTGTTCAAAGTGTTGCAACTATGACAACCAGCCAGCAAGCTCCGACAGCTCAGGGGCCGACAGATGAAGCGGCGAGTCAGAAAGCCACATCACCAGCAAAAAGCAATGTTTACCAGAAAAGAGCAGCAAAGAAGCAAAACACAACAACTGATCATATTCTGCAAGCAACTGAACAGAAAAAACAAGCAACTGCTGAATCAGCAAAGACTGAAAATAGAGCAACTGGTGCTACCTTTGAAGCAACTCAGCAAAAAACTCAGGCAACCAGAGTGAGCATGCAGGCAGCAACTGCCCAGGAATCAGCGGCCCCTCCCATGCAAAGTACGGAGGCAACTGCTGTGCTTGAGGAAGCAACCCCTGAGCAGGAGCAAGCAACTGCCCAGGAATCAACAGACAAGCCTCCAGTACTCCCCAACAAGCAAGGGTGCTCTGCAAAGGGGAAAGAAATCTCATTCCATGATGTTAGGGACATCAACGAGCTGCTTGAGAAGTGTGTGAGCCCAGGTTCGATGCCACCTCTCGCGAGGAGTAATTCTGCTGGCACCATACCTGTAATACTGACATCAGCTGCCATCAATCTATCAGCAAACAAAGGAGCATGCGATTCAGGTGAAGAAGCACGATTGCTGCAAAGATCAAAGTCTGGGAGTGCTGTGTGGGATGATTACTGTCCAGATCCATCTTTCGATCTTGGGATAGATGAGCTAGCAGGAATAACAGACAAGGAGAGCAAGCCAGCAGAGGATAAGGGGGTGGCAAACGCACCTGCCACCAGCAACATTGAGTGGGGAATTGACTGCGGTGATAACCCACAAGTATAGGGGATCGCAACAGCTTTCGAGGGTAGAGTATTCAACCCAAATTTATTGATTCGACACAAGGGGAGCCAAAGAATATTCTCAAGTATTAGCAGCTGAGTTGTCAATTCAACCACACCTGGAAACTTAGTATCTGCAACAAAGTGTTTAGTAGCAAAGTAATATGATAGTGGTGGTAACGGTAACAAAAGTAATGTTTTTGGTATTTTGTAGTAATTGTAACAGTAGCAGCGGGAAAGTAAATAAGCGAGAACCAGTATATGGAAAACTCGTAGGCATCGGATCAGTGATGGATAATTATGCCTGATGCGGTTCATCATGTATCAGTCATAACATAGGGTGACACATAACTAGCTCCAATTCATCAATGTAATGTAGGCATGTATTCCGTATATAGTCATACGTGCTTATGGAAACGAACTTGCATGACATCTTTTGTCCTACCCTCCCGTGGCAGCGGGGTCCTATTGGAAACTAAGGGATATTAAGGCCTCCTTTTAATAGAGAACCGGAACAAAGCATTAGCACATAGTGAATACATGAACTCCTCAAACTATGGTCATCACCGGGAGTGGTCCCGATTATTGTCACTTCGGGGTTGCCGGATCATAATACATAGTAGGTGACTATAGACTTGCAAGATAGGATCAAGAACACACATATATTCATGAAAACATAATAGGTTCAAATATGAAATCATGGCACTCGGGCCCTAGTGACAAGCATTAAGCATAGCAAAGTCATAGCAACATCAATCTCAGAACATAGTGGGTACTAGGGATCAATCCCTAACAAAACTAACTCGATTACATGATAAATCTCATCCAACCCATCACCGTCCAGCAAGCCTACGATGGAATTACTCACGCACGGCGGTGAGCATCATGAAATTGGTGATGGAGGATGGTTGATGATGACGACGGCAACGAATCCCCCTCTCCGGAGCCCCGAACGGACTACAGATCAGCCCTCCCGGGAGGTTTTAGGGCTTGGCGGCGGCTCCGTATCATAAAGTGCGATGATTTCTTCTCTCTGATTTTTTTCTCTCGGAAAGCAGATATATAGAGTTGGAGTTGGCGTCGGAGGGTTTCCAGGGGGCCCACGAGGTAGGGGGGCGCGCCCTAGAGGGGGGGAGCGCCCCCACCCTCGTGGACAGGGTGTGGCCCCCCTGGTCTTCATCTTTGGCGAGGATTTTTTATTGTTTTTTCTAAGATGTTCCGTGAAGTTTTAGGACATTATGAGAATATTTGTTTTCTGCACATAAAACAACATCATGGCAATTCTGCTGAAAACAACGTTAGTCCGGGTTAGTTCCATTCAAATCATACAAGTTAGAGTCCAAAACAAGGGCAAAAGTGTTTGGAAAAGTAGATACGACGGAGACGTATCAACTCCCCCAAGCTTAAATCCTTGCTTGTCCTCAAGCAATTCAGTCGACAAACTGAGAGAGAAAAAAAACTTTTACAAACTCTGTTTGCTCTTGTTGTTGTAACTATGTAAAGCCAGCATTCAAGTTTTCAGCATATATCATAACTAACCATAGTTGCAATAATTCTCAGGTCTCATAATTACTCATATCAATAGCATAATCAACTAGCAAGCCATAATAATAAATCTCGGATGACAACACTTTCTCAAAACAATCATAATATGATATAACAAGATGGTATCTCGCTAGCCCTTTCTGAGACCGCAAAACATAAATGCAGAGCACCCTTAAAGATCAAGGACTGACTAGACATTGTAATTCATGGTAAAAGAGATCCAATCATAGTCACACCCAACATAGATTAATAGTGATGAATGCAAATGACAGCTGTGATCTCCAGCTAGTGCTTTTTAATAAGAGGGTGATGACTCAACATAAAAGTAAATAGATAGGCCCTTCGCAGAGGGAAGCAGGGATTTGTAGAGGTGCCAGAGCTCGGTTTCGAAATAGAGATAAGTTATATTTTGAGCGGTATACTTTCATTGTCAACGTAGCAACTAAGAGATGGCGATATCTTCTATGCTAAACACATTATAGGCGGTTCCCAAACAGAATGGTAAAGTTTACACTCCCTCTCCACCAACAAGCATCAATCCATGACTTGCTCGAAACAATGAGTGTCTCCAACATACATCAGGTCCCAGGGGGAGTTTTGTTTGCAATTAATTTTGATTTAGTTTGCATATAGCATGGGACTGGGCATCCCGGTGACCAGCCATTTTCTCGTAAGTGAGGAGCGGAGTCCAGTCCTCTTGAGAATAACCCGCCTAACACAGAAGATAAGGACAACCTTGGTTTATACATGAGCTATTCGAGCATACAAAACAGAATGTTTATTTGAAGGTTTAGAGTTTGGCACATACAAATTTACTTGGAACGGCAGGTAGATACCGCATATAGGAAGGTATAGTGGACTCATCTGGAATAACTTTGGGGTTTAAGGGATTGGATGCACAAGAAGTATTCCCGCTTAGTACAAGTGAAGGCTAGCAAAAGACTGGGAAGCGACCAACTAGAGAGCGACAACAGTCATGTACATGCATTAAAATAATAAACATTGGATGCAAGCATGAGTAGGATACAGTCCACCATGAACATAAATATCGTGAAGGATATGTTGATTTGTTTCAACTACATGTGTGAACATGTGCCGAGTCAAGTCACTTAAATCATTTAAAGGAGGATACCACCCCATCATACCACATCATAACCATATCAATAGCATGTTGGCACACAAGGTAAATCATTATAACTCATAGCTAATCTGGCACACGCAACTATGATCTCTAATTGTCATTGCAAACATGTTTATTCATAATAATCTAAATCAAGAATGACGGACTCATCATATTTACAAAAGCAAAAGAGGTCGAGTTCATACCAACTTTTCCCATCTCAGTCAGTTCATCATATATCATCACAATTGCCTTTCACTTGCACGACCGAACGGTGTGAATAATAATAAGAGTGCATGTGCATTGGACTAAGCTGGAATCTGCGAGCATTTAATAAACAGGAGAAGACAAGGCAATATGGGCTCTTGGTTAAATCAACAATAATGCATATAAGAGACACTTCAACAGTTTAATCATGGTCTTCTCCTACTGACCCCCCCAAAAAATAAAAAGAAATAAAAACTATTTACACGGGAAATCTCCCAACAAGCAACAGAAGAACAGGAAGTATTTTTGGGTTTTCTTTTTACTTACTACTACAGCAAGAAAGGTAAACTACTACTATTTTTTTTGTTTTTTTTGTTTTTCTTAAGATTTAACAAACACACAAGAAGAAAGCAGGAAAAAGAAAATAAACTAGCATGGATATTATAGTGAAAGAGTATGAGCACCGACATCTAGCAATCAGTGTGTGTGAACATAAATGTAATGTCGGCGAGAAATACGTACTCCCCCAAGCTTAGGCTTTTGGCCTAAGTTGGTTTATGGCCAGGGATAGCCTGGCGGATACCCGTAGGTGTAGCTGGAGTCGTACTGTGATACAACAGTTATCGCCTGCTAAGATGCAGCATGGAGTCGTGTTGCTTCCGCTCTCCTCTCGTAATCATCTGCCTCCTCTCTGGTAATAGTATATCTTTGTTTCGTCTGAGAATCAAAGAAGGCAGGAGCAGGGAGAGTAATGCGGACAACGTGCCGTTTGTTAAAAATTAAACGATATAGGAGAGGTGATTCAGGCCTCTCGACAAACTGGTGCGAAACCATAGAGTTATAATCTAAAATATGCAGGAGGCAACTCCGTGTCACCCTCTCGGATGTCTATCTCAAGAAAATTAGCTAAGCGGGTTGCATAAATTCCTCCATAGAAATCTCCATTATGTCTATTATGATGCAACCTACGAGCTACAATGGCTCCCATATGATAAGATTGGTCTCCTAACACAGCACTCCTAAGAATGCTGACATGCTTCATCCTTAGCATTTATGCATCTACCGATGAAGAGAGCAAAATAATGTATAGCAGGAAAATGAATGCTCCCTATGGTAGCCTGCGTTATATCTCTAGATTCCCCTACAGTTATACTAGCAAGAAAGTTTCTAAATTCAGATTTAGGGGGATCCCTAATACTGCCCCATGATGGAAGTTTGCAAGCAAGAGTGAAATCCTCTAAGTCCATGGTATAAGATTTGTCATAAAGATCAAACATGACTGAAGGAGAATTACGCGAAGATGAATACTCAAACCTCCTCACAAACAAACTTGTGAGATCATGATTACTGGGGACATTTGTTAGCCTCAAAATCCTCAAGACTGGCATTGCGCAAATATGCTTTCAATTCTTCTTTAATTCCCGCACGGTCCATAAAATTTTCCGACGGCCATTCGCAAGGCCGTACTGGAGCGTCTCTTGGTGGATCCTCGTCAGCATCACGCATAGCAATTCTGGGTCCTTACTTCCTTGAAGAACCACCTTGGAACATCTTCCTAAGCATGTTTCTTTTCTCTGAAAAATTTCTGAAATTTTTAGTAACTTCAAACAAAAGTGAACCAACTTCAATAAAACTGATAGCAACTACTCCTACAAGTGCCTAGAGCCTATATCAAGCATTAGAACTACTTGGAACCATATAAATTTGACATGCAAGCTCAAGAACATGGTCACCTATGCAGCACAAATTTGCAAAGAATAAAGCACTAGAACAAAAACTAATTGGACCAATGAAGGATTCACATACCAAGGAACAATCTCCCCAAGCAGTTTTGCGAGAGGTGCTTTGAGCAAAGAGATCGAAAATCACAGCAAAAGTGGCTCGAACTGGTGCTTGAGTTGGTTTTTCGGGTTTGTGTGAGGCAGAGGAAGAAGATGGGTGCAGGGATAAGTGGGGGAGGGCCAACGTGGGCCCACGAGGCAGGGGGGCGCGCCCTCCACCCTCGTGGCCAGGTGGCAGCTCCTCCCGTGGTAATTTTTGCACAGTAAATTCTCAAATATTCCAGAAAAAATCATATTAAATTGGCATGTCATTCTGAGGACTTTTATTTTCGGGATATTTTTATATTGCACGGATAAGACAGGAAACAGACAGAAAAATACTATTTTTACTTTATTTCTACTAAAGAACAGAGAATATAAAGAGGGTACATAAGGTTGTGCTTCTAGTTTCATCCATCTCATGCTCATAAAAAAGAATCCACTAACAAGGTTGATCAAGTCTTGTTAACAAACTCATTCCGATAATCATGAAGTCGGAGAAATTTCAAATAACACTAAGTTACCTCAACGGGGATATGCACATCCCCTATAATAAGTATATCATATTTCTTTTTGACAATAGGAAGAGGAAATTCAAAACCTCTAAATATAATCGATGGAATTTTTCCAATAGGGTTGATACTATGAACTTGAGGTTGTTTCCTCGGAAAGTGTACCGTATGCTCATTACCATTAACATGAAATGTGACATTGCCTTTGTTGCAATCAATAACAGCCCCTGCAGTATTAAGAAAAGGTCTTCCAAGAATAATAGACATACTATCATCCTCGGGACTATCAACAATAACAAAGTCCGTTAAAATAGTAACGTTTGCAACCACAACGGGCACATCCTCACAAATATCGACAGGTATAACAGTTGATTTATCAGCCATTTGCAAAGATATTTCAGTAGGTGTCAACTTATTCAAGTCAAGTCTATGATATAAAGAGAGAGGCATAACACTAACACCGGCTCCAAGATCACATAAAGCAGTTTTAATATAATTTATTTTAATGGAACAAGGTATAGTAGGTACTCCGGGATCTCCAAGTTTCTTTGGTATTCCACCCTTAAAAGTATAATTAGCAAGCATGGTGGAAATTTCAGCTTCCGATATCTTTCTTTTTATTAGTAATGATATCTTTCATATATTTAGCATAAGGATTCGTTTTGAGCAAATCAGTCAATCGCATACGCAAAAAGATAGGTCTAATCATTTCAGCAAAGCGCTCAAAATCCTCATCATCCTTCTTCTTGGATGGTTTCGGAGGAAAAGGCATGGGTTTCTGAACCCAAGGTTCTCTTTCTTTGCCATGTTTCCTAGCAACAAAGTCTCTTTTATCATAACGTTGATTCTTTGATTGTGGGTTATCAAGATCAACAGCAGGTTCAATTTCTACATCATTATCATTACTAGGTTGAGCATCATCATGAACATCATCATTAACATTTTCATTAGGTTCATGTTCATTACCAGATTGTGTTTCAGCATCAGACATAGATATTTCATTTGGATTATCAGGTGGTTCAGCAATAGGTTCACTAGAAGTTTGCACAGTTCTATCATTTTTCTTTTTCTTCTTCTTAGAAGAACTAGGTGCATCGATATTATTTCTCTGATAATCTTTCTCGATTCTCTTAGGGTGGCCTTCAGGATACAAAGGTTCCTGAGTCATTCTACCAGTTCTAGTAGCCACTCTAACAGAATAATCATTTTTCTTACTATTCATTTCATCAAGTACTTCTTTTTGAGCTTTAAGTACTTGTTCTACTTGAGTGGTAACCATAGAAGCATGTTTGCTAACAAGTTTAAGTTCACCTCTAATATTAGCCATATAATCACCCAAGCGTCTAATCATATAAGCATTTTCTTTTAATTGTCTACCAAAATAAGCATTGAAGTCATCTTGCTTAAACATAAAGTCATCAAACTCATCCAAGCACTGACTAGCAATTTTAGTAGGAGGGACTTCAGCTTTATCATATCTATAGAGAGAATTTACCTTTACTACCTGTGTCGGGATAACGGGATCAGGGGGTTGTTCAATAAATAAGTGATTGAGATCATATGTTTCTTCAACAGGCGGTAAATCAAGACCATGTATTTCTTCAATAGGAGGTAAATTCTTAACATCTTCAGCTTTAATACCTTTTTCTTTCATAGATTTCTTTGCCTCTTGCATATCTTCGGGACTGAGAAATAGAACACCTCTCTTCTTTGGAGTTGGTTTAGGAATAGGCTCAGTAATTGGAGCAGGAGCTGGCTCAGGAGGTGCCCAATTATTTTCATTTGTCAACATATTATTCAATAGAATTTCAGCTTCATCCGGTGTTCTTTCCCTAAAAAGAGAACCAGCACAACTATCCAGGTAATCTCTGGAAGAATCGGTTAGTCCATTATAAAAGATATCAAGTATTTCAGGTTTCTTAAGAGGATGATCAGGCAAAGCACTAAGTAACTTGAGAAGCCTCCCCAAGCTTGTGGGAGACTCTCTTCTTCAATTTGCACAAAGTTGTATATTTCCTTTAAAGCAGCTTGTTTCTTATGAGCAGAGAAATATTTAGCAGGGAAGTAATAAATCATATCCTGGGGACTACGCACACAACGAGGATCAAGGGAACTAAACCATATCCTAGCATCACCCTTTAATGAGAACGGAAATACTTTCAGTATATAAAAGTAACGCGATCTCTCATCATTAGTGAACAGGGCGGCTATATCATTTAATTTAGTAAGATGTGCCACAACAGTTTCAGACTCATAGCCATAAAAAGGATCAGATTCAACCAAAGTAATTATATCTGGATCAACAGAAAATTCATAATCCTTATCAGGAACACATATAGGTGAAGTAGCAAAAGCAGGGTCAGGTTTCATTTTATCTCTAAGTGATTCTTTGTTCCACTCAGCTAATAACCTTTTTACCTCATATCTATCTTTGCAAGCTAAAATAGCGGCAGAAGATTCTATATCAAAAAGATAACCCTCAGGAATAACACGCATATTTTCATCATCACTGTCATCATCGTATTCAGATTCAATAATTTCTTTTTCTCTAGCCCTAGCAATTTGTTCATCAAGAAATTCACCAAGGGGCACAGTAGTATCAGGCATAGAAGCAGTTTCATCATAAGTATCATATATAGCAGAAGTGGCATCATCAATAACATGCGACATATCGGAACGAATAGCAGAAGCAGGTTTAGGTGTCGCAAGCTTACTCATAACAGAAGGTGAATCAAGTGCAAGGCTAGATGGCAGTTCCTTACCTCCCCTCGTAGTTGAGGGATAAATTGTTTTCTTAGCGTCTTTCAAGTTCTTCATAGTGTCCAGCCGATATAAATCCCCAGTGACTCAAAGAATAGAGCTCTGCTCCCCGGCAACGGTGCCAGAAATTAGTCTTGATAACCCACAAGTATAGGGGATCGCAACAGCTTTCGAGGGTAGAGTATTCAACCCAAATTTATTGATTCGACACAAGGGGAGCCAAAGAATATTCTCAAGTATTAGCAGCTGAGTTGTCAATTCAACCACACCTGGAAACTTAGTATCTGCAACAAAGTGTTTAGTAGCAAAGTAATATGATAGTGGTGGTAACGGCAACAAAAGTAAAGACAACAAAAGTAATGTTTTTGGTATTTTGTAGTAATTGTAACAGTAGCAGCGGGAAAGTAAATAAGCGAGAACCAGTATATGGAAAACTCGTAGGCATCAGATCAGTGATGGATAATTATGCCTGATGCAGTTCATCATGTATCAGTCATAACATAGGGTGACACAGAACTAGCTCCAATTCATCAATGTAATGTAGGCATGTATTCCGTATATAGTCATACATGCTTATGGAAAAGAACTTGCATGAAATCTTTTGTCCTACACTCCCGTGGCAGTGGGGTCCTATTGGAAACTAAGGGATATTAAGGCCTCCTTTTAATAGAGAACCGGAACAAAGCATTAGCACATAGTGAATACATGAACTCCTCAAACTATGGTCATCACCGGGAGTGGTCCCGATTATTGTCACTTCGGGGTTGCTGGATCATAACACATAGTAGGTGACTATAGACTTGCAAGATAGGATCAAGAACACACATATATTCATGAAAACATAATAGGTTCAGATATGAAATCATGGCACTCGGGCCCTAGTGACAAGCATTAAGCATAGCAAAGTCAAAGCAACATCAATCTTAGAACATAGTGGATACTAGGGATCAATCCCTAACAAAACTAACTCGATTACATGATAAATCTCATCCAACCCATCACCGTCCAGCAAGCCTACGATGGAATTACTCATGCACGACGGTGAGCATCATGAAATTGGTGATGGAGGATGGTTGATGATGACGACGGTGACGAATCCCCCTCTCCAGAGCCCCGAACGGACAGGGTGTGGGCCCCCTAGTCTTCATCTTTGGCGAGGATTTTTTATTGTTTTTTTCTAAGATGTTCCGTGGAGTTTCAGGACATTCCAAGAATATTTGTTTTCTGCACATAAAACAACATCATGGCAATTCTGCTGAAAACAGCGTCAGTCCGGGTTAGTTCCATTCAAATCATACAAGTTAGAGTCCAAAACAAGGGCAAAAGTGTTTGGAAAAGTAGATACGACGGAGACGTATCATGCAACAATATGGATTTCGATGAAGTTGTCGAGGGGGCAGTGAAAAATGTTGTAGGACAGAGTGCGGGGCACATGTCACCTGCCGGTTTCAGCACACCAACCGAAGTTGCAAAAACTACCGCTGAGGGGGAATCATCGGGCAAAGGTGCAACCAGCAGCTTGGAAGAGCTCGTTCCTGAGAAGCGCGAGAGGAGGATACTGAAAGCTCCACCATCACAGAGGCCACCATATGTGAATGTAGAGATAAGGAAGGATTTCACATGCAATGCAGAGACAAACAGAGTGTATGCACTAATTCTGTTGCTTGGAGGAGGAGGAGGAGGGACAAGAAGTACGTCGCAGGTTGATGATACAACGTGTGTGTTTCTTCCAGTAGCCACTTTTTTCCGACTTTTTTCTTTTTTGCATGCAATGATCTCTCCTATTGTTAGTTTCTCAACAGAGACTTTCTTTTTGTTCTACAGGCCGCAAATCATAAACTATCATGTTACTTTGCACAATCAAGGAGCTTGCTCAATCAATAAGGAAGGCAGGATGGATGAAGACACATGTCTTTGAGTTAGGGATTGAAGCAATCATGTACAATAGACAGGTGGGGTCCAAGAAAATAATCATGCCTGTTAGGTTTTCGGTAAGAGAAATAAAACCCACAGTTTTTTTCCTTTTTTGTTTTGGCACTGTAGTTGTTTCTTTATCATCTCATTCTACATTTCTTCATCGACTTGGTTTCAAAGACTCAATCTCGGTTTGAAGGAGCTGTATGACAAGTTCAAAGAATCAAACCGTTTGGATGAGCAAGACATGGTATGCTCCATGTGTTTTACTAGTTGTCTCCCTTTTAAAAACATTTTTTCAGTTGTCTATAATCGTTTGTGTGTGTGTGTGTGTGTTTGTTGTCTAAATTTCTATGACATGTGACACATAATTAGGATGGCCTTAGGTGCATGTACAAACCCCTCCTGCTGTGCATGTACACAACGACCCATGCCGTGTACCTACTATAATAGCCCCCTCAAGATATGAGTGAGCAGTATCTGTCAGTTGGCTTTTCTTTACATATAAGTTGCATGTTTTAGTTTGCATTGTTGCCTAAAAAGTGCATGGTTATAGTGACATTTTTTTCTGCACAGGTTGAAAACCAATAGCATTGCATGTGCTTTGTTGTTCAAAAGTAATTTATTTATTTATTTTTGGTTTTTACATATCCGTCGCACTTACTCAAGTAAAGTTGCCCCTACCAACTTAGGGTTGCTTGAAATCACATCAGAAAGTTGGTGTTTTTTCTATTTTTTCTTAGATCATCTTTTTAGAAGCTGATACCAGGAAATCATAGGAGTTGCTTGAAATCACATGATAAGTTGCTCATAAAAACCCACAGAGTTTCCTGATAAGCCATTGCAGAAGCTTCATACACATGTCAGAAGTTTTTTGATATTTTTTTAGTGTTTTGAGAGCTATGTCAGAAGTTGCCTAAAATTCTAGAGAGTTTCCTAAAAATCATATCAGATGTTGCTCCTAAAAACATATAGAGTTGCCCAAAAACATATCAGCAGTTGATGTCCTTTGTTATGCTGACATGGTGTTTTTTCTTGAAGGTTATAATTCCTGTGCTTGAAATTTTAGACATAGAGAACGCCGATGGTGCACACCACTACTGGCTACTCAACATCAATCTGAGGGACAAAAGGTTCGAAGTGTTTGTCTCATGGAGGATGTTAAAGAAAAGCAAGAGGTTGGATGATGTTGCAAGGGCTATTGTAGTTGCAGTTCGTGTGTTGTGGGACAAATACTATCCAAAACAAGCAAAGACAATGGACAAGTTCCCACTTGTGGATATCGATGCATCAAAGCAGACTGTATCGTAAGGACTAACCCACCTACATACATCTCATTGTTATAAGACGTAGTTTTTGCCTTTTTTTGCTAGTGCTTTCTTGACATTTGGTTTTTTTGCAGCGGTGACTGTAGCATATTCGCATTGATGAACACGTTATTGTGGAACGGGACGTGGCTCCCGAACTATGGACAAAGCGACATACCAAACATCAGGAAGAAGATGACCATCTCCATGCCGAAGTGTGACCTGAACAAGATTCTATGGCAGGAGATCCTCAAACCGGCCAACAAGTGAACAAATAACTAGGTACATTTTTTTTTCCTGATCAATGTGTTCCATTAGAGAATATCAAATCCGAATACTAATGTGTTCCATTAGAAAACTCATAAAGGTTTGTCCCAAACCACCTATAACAAGTTTGAATAAATCACAAGCGTCCATAGGATTTGCAAGTTTATGAGTAAGGAATATAAGCACAAATGTCAAGCATCTACCTCCACATAGTCTCCAATTTATGAATTTAAAGCTAGGAAAACACATAAATTAAAACAAGTACATGCAAATCATTTTATAGTTGCTTTTTTTGAAACTGGCAGTTGCTTGATTTCCCTTCTACATTTGCTCAGAAACCAGACCACAATTGCTTCATCTACCAGGACACTGTTGCTATTTTTTCTTACTTCAGCTAGTTTTGCAAGCCCAGGGGGTCATTATCTTCATGTGGTAACGATCACAGCAGCTTCCCTAGGCATGTCGCAGCAGTGCGATCGATTGACTCACAAATGCTGCACTTGTTCTTTTTCTTAGGGTGTAGTTCCAGGGTTGATTTGAAGCGCCTGCTGCGGCTGCGCCCTTTTGTGGCTGAACGAGGTGGATCCATAGGAGCAGGGGGCAGGGGGCAGGAGGTTGGTTTGAAGCACTTGGGGCATTAGGGTTTGATGCTTCCCTAGCCCGAGCCGCTTGTCGGGCTGCCTTTAGCCTCTTCTTCCTCAGTTTATTCAGCTTAGTAACCTCAGTATCTGCTGCTTTCATGTGCCTCCTAATTGCAGCGGCTGCCTCATCACTAGTCATTGCCTTCTTGGCTAGCTTTGCAAAATCCATTGTCAGAGTCACTTCCTGAACTTGGTTCTCTGACTCAGCGGGCAAGTCATGCAGAGGGCCCTCGTTAGTTGGCAGTGGTGCACTTGGCACTGCATCTTGCGTCCAGCGGCGCTTGATGTAGTGTTCAGGTATCTCATTAACGCCAAGGTGTGTGAAGATTTTCAAGACATGGCAACAAAGCATGGCGTCCCTATGCCACTTGCAACACTCGCAATCATAGATAGCTAGCTCTGGTCGCACTGTGACTAGGTACTTCCTTGAGCCATACCCTAGAACTTCTTCTGTATTGGGCTCAAGGTAATAGAAGTTGATACCATCGGGACGCACATCGTGTTGGGGAACGTTGCAGAAAACAAAAAATCTCCTATGGTTTCACCAAGATCCATCTATGCGTTCATCTAGCAACGAGTGATCGGATGCATCTACATACCTTTGTAGATCGCGAGCGGAAGCGTTCAGAGAACGGGGATGAGGTAGTCGTACATGACGTGATCCAAATCACCGGAGATCCTAGCACCGAACGGACAGCACCTCCGTGTTCAACACACGTACGGTCAGCGTGACGTCTCCTCCTTCTTGATCCAGCAAGGGGGAAGGAGAGGTTGATGAAGATCCAGCAGCACGACGGCGTGGTGGTGGATGCAGGGCGTCACAACAGCTGGGCTTCGCCGTGTACTACGAGAGGAAGAGGTGTAGCAGGGAGAGAGGGAGGCGCCAGGACTCAGGTGTTCTTGCCCCCTCCCCCCCCTCATATATATAGCCACCTAGGGGGGTGCCGGCCCTAGGAGATTGGATCTCCTAGGGGGGCGGCGGCCAAGGGCTGGAGTGGCCCCCAAGCCAAGGTGGGGCGCCCCCCACCCTTAGGGTTTCAACCCTAGGCGCATGGGGTGGGCCTAGGGGGCGCACCAACCAACTATGGGCTGGTTCCCCTCCCCACTTTGGCCCATGGGGCCCTCTGGGATGTGTGGCCCCTCCCGGTGGACCCCTGGGACCCTTCTGGTGGTCCCGGTACAATACCGATGACCCCGAAACTTGTCCCGATGGCCGAAACATCACTTCCTATATATAATTCTTTACCTACGGACTATTCCGAAACTCCTCGTGACGTCCGGGATCTCATCCGGGACTCCGAACAACATTCGGGTTACTGCATATACATATCTTCACAACCCTAGCGTCACCGAACCTTAAGTGCGTAGACCCTATGGGTTCGGGAGACAGGCAGACATGACCGAGACGGCTCTCGGGCAATAACCAACAGCGGGATCTGGATACCCATGTTGGATCCCACATGCTCCACGATGATCTCATCGGATGAACCACGATGTCGAGGATTCAATTAATCCCGTATACAATTCCCTTTGTCAATCGGTATTTTACTTGCCCGAGATTCGATCGTCGGTATCCCAATACCTTGTTCAATCTCGTTACCGGCAAGTCACTTTACTCGTACCGTAATGCATCATCCCGTGATCAAACACTTTGATCACATTGAGCTCATTATGATGATGCATTACCGAGTGGGCCCGGTGATACCTCTCCGTCATGCGGAGTAACAAATCCCAGTCTCGATCCGTGTCAACCCAATAGACACTTTCGGAGATACCCGCAGTATACCTTTATAGTCACCCAGTTACGTTGTGACGTTTGGCACACCCAAAGCACTCCTACGGTATACGGGAGTTACACGATCTCATGGTCTAAGGAAAGGATACTTGACAATGGAAAACTCTAGCAAACGAACTATACGATCTTGTGCTATGTTTAGGATTGGGTCTTGTCCATCACATCATTCTCCTAATGATGTGATCTCGTTATCAATGACATCCAATGTCCATAGTTAGGAAACCATGACTATCTGTTGATCAACGAGCTAGTCAACTAGAGGCTTACTAGGGACATGTTGGTGTCTATTATTCACACATGTATTACGATTTCCGGATAACACAATTATAGCATGAATAAAGACAATTATCATGAACAAGGAAATATAATAATAATGCTTTTATTATTGCCTCTAGGGCATATTTCCAACAGTCTCCCACTTGCACTAGAGTCAATAATCTAGTTACATTGTGATGAATCGAACACCCATGGAATTCTGGTGTTGATCATGTTTTGCTCTAGGGAGAGGTTTAGTCAACGGATCTGCTACATTCAGGTCCGTATGTACTTTACAAATATCTATGTCTCCATCTTGAACATTTTCACGAATGGAGTTGAAGCGACGCTTGATGTGCCTGGTCTTCTTGTGAAACCTGGGCTCCTTGGCAAGTGCAATAGCTCCAGTGTTGTCACAAAAGAGTTTGATTGGCCCCGACGCATTGGGTATGACTCCGAGGTCAGTGATGAACTCCTTCACCCAAATTGCTTCATGTGCTGCCTCCGAGGCTGCCATGTACTCAGCTTCACATGTAGATCCCGCCACGACGCTCTGCTTGCAACTGCACCAGCTTACTGCCCCACCATTCAATATATACACGTATCCGGTTTGTGACTTAGAGTCATCCAGATCTGTGTCGAAGCTAGCGTCAACGTAACCCTTTACGACGAGCTCTTTGTCACCTCCATAAACGAGAAACATTTCCTTAGTCCTTTTCAGGTACTTCAGGATATTCTTGACCGCTGTCTAGTGTTCCTTGCCGGGATTACTTTGGTACCTTCCTACCAAACTTACTGCAAGGTTTACATCAGGTCTGGTACACAGCATGGCATACATAATAGAACCTATGGCTGAGGCATAGGGGATGACACTCATCTCTTCTATATCTTCTGCCGTGGTCGGACATTGAGCTGAGCTCAATTTCACACCTTGTAACACAGGTAAGAACCCCTTCTTAGATTGATCCATATTGAACTTCTTCAATATCTTATCAAGGTATGTGCTTTGTGAAAGACCTATGAGGCGTCTTGATCTATCTCTATAGATCTTGATGCCTAATATATAAGCAGCTTCTCCAAGGTCCTTCATTGAAAAACTTTTATTCAAGTAGGCCTTAATGCTGTCCAAGAGTTCTATATCATTTCCCATCAAAAGTATGTCATCTACATATAGTATGAGAAATGCTACAGAGCTCCCACTCACTTTCTTGTAAACGCAGGCTTCTCCATAAGTCTGCGTAAATCCAAACGCTTTGATCATCTCATCAAAGTGAATGTTCCAACTCCGAGATGCTTGCACCAGCCCATAAATCGAGCGTTGGAGCTTGCACACCTTGTCAGCATTCTTAGGATCGACAAAATCTTCCGGCTGCATCATATACAATTCTTCCTTAAAGAAACCATTAAGGAATGCCGTTTTGACGTCCATTTGTCATATTTCATAATCGTAGAATGCGGCAATTGCTAACATGATTTGGACGGACTTCAGCTTCGCTACCGGTGAGAAAGTCTCATCGTAGTCAACCCCTTGAACTTGTCGATAACCCTTAGCGACAAGCCGAGCTTTATAGATGGTCACATTACCATCCGCGTCTGTCTTCTTCTTAAAGATCCATTTATTTTCTATGGCTCGCCGCTCAACGGGCAAGTCAGTCAAAGTCCATACTTCGTTTTCATACATGGATCCTATCTCGGATTTCATGGATTCCAGCCATTTGTCGGAATCCGGGCCCGCCATTGCTTCTTCATAGTTCGAAGGTTCACCGTTGTCTAACAACATGATTTCCAAGACAGGGTTGCCATACCACTCTGGTGCGGAACGTGTCCTTGTGGACCTACGAATTTCAGTAGGAGCTTGATCAGAAGCATCTTGATCATCATCATTAATTTCCTCTCTAGTCGGTGCAGGCACCTCAGAAACGTTTTCTTGAGTTGCGCCATTTTCCGGTTCAAGAGGTAACACTTCATCAAGTTCTACTTTCCTCCCACTTACTTCTTTCGAGAGAAACTCCTTCTCTAGAAAGGATCCATTCTTGGCAACAAAGATCTTGCTTTCGGATCTGAGGTAGAAGGTATACCCAATAGTTTCTGTAGGGTATCCTATGAAGACGCATTTTTTCGACTTGGGTTCGAGCTTTTCAGGTTGAAGTTTCTTGACATAAGCATCGCATCCCCAAACTTTTAGAAACGACAGCTTAGGTTTCTTCCCAAACCATAATTCATACGGTGTCGTCTCAACGGATTTCGACGGAGCCCTATTTAAAGTGAATGCGGCAGTCTCTAAAGCATAGCCCCAAAAAGATAGCGGTAAATCGGTAAGAGACATCATAGATCGCACCATATCTAATACAGTGCGATTACGACGTTCGGACACACCATTACGCTGAGGTGTTCCAGGCGGCGTGAGTTGTGAAACTATTCCACATTTTCTTAAGTGTGTGCCAAATTCGTGACTCAAGTATTCTCCTCCACGATCTGATCGTAGAAACTTGATCTTTCTGTCACGTTGATTTTCAACCTCACTCTGAAATTCCTTGAACTTTTCAAAGGTCTCAGACTTGTGTTTCAATAAGTAGATATACCCATATCTACTCAAGTCATCAGTGAGGGTGAGAACATAACGATAGCCACCGCGAGCCTCAACACTCATTGGACCGCACACATCAGTATGTATGATTTCCAATAAGTTGGTTGCTCGCTCCATTATTCCTGAGAACGGAGTCTTGGTCATTTTACCCATGAGGCATGGTTCGCACGTGTCAAATGATTCATAATCAAGAGACTCTAAAAGTCCATCTGCATGGAGCTTCTTCATGCGTTTGACACCTATGTGACCAAGGCGGCAGTGCCACAAGTATGTGGGACTATTGTTATCAACTTTAACTCTTTTGGTATTCACACTATGGATATGTGTATCATCACGTACGAGATTCATTAAGAATAAACCATTAACCATCGGAGCATGACCATAAAACATATCACTCATATAAATAGAACAACCATTATTCTCGGATTTAAATGAGTAGCCATCTCGAATTAAACGAGATCCAGATACAATGTTCATGCTCAAACTTGGCACTAAATAACAATTATTGAGGTTTAAAACTAATCCCATAGGTAAATGTAGAGGTAGCGTGCCGACGGCGATCACATCGACCTTGGAACCATTCCCGACGCGCATCGTCACCTCGTCCTTCGCCAGTCTCCATTTATTCCGCAGCTCCTGCTTTGAGTTACAAATGTGAGCAACTGCACCGGTATCAAATACCCAAGAGCTACTACGAGTACTGGTAAGGTACACATCAATTACATGTATATCACATATACCTTTTGTTTTGCCGGCCTTCTTGTCCGCTAAGTATTTGGGGCAGTTCCGCTTCCAGTGACCACTTCCCTTGCAATAAAAGCACTCAGTCTCGGGCTTGGGTCCATTCTTTGGCTTCTTCCCAGCAGCTTGCTTGCCGGGCGCGGCAACTTCCTTGTCGTCCTTCTTGAAGTTCTTTTTACCCTTGCCCTTCTTGAACTTAGTGGTTTTATTCACCATCAACACTTGATGTTCCTTCTTGACTTCTACCTCTGCTGATTTCAGCATAACAAATACTTCAGGAATGGTCTTTTCCATCCCCTGCATATTGAAGTTCATCACAAAGCTCTTGTAGCTTGGTGGAAGCGACTGGAGGATTCTGTCAATGACCGCGTCGTCCGGGAGATTAACTCCCAGCTGAGTCAAGCGGTTATGTAACCCAGACATAGTGAGTATGTGCTCACTGACAGAACTATTTTCCTCCATCTTACAGCTGAAGAATTTGTCGGAGACTTCATATCTCTCGACCCGGGCATGAGCTTGGAAAACCTTTTTCAGCTCTTCGAACATCTCATATGCTCCGTGTCTCTCAAAACGCTTTTGGAGCCCCGGCTCTAAGCTGTAAAGCATGCCGCACTGAACGAGGGAGTAGTCATCGGTACGTGCCTGCCAAGCGTTCATAACGTCTTGTTCTGCGGGGAGAACAGGTGCATCACCCAGCGGTGCTTGTAGGACATAATCTTTCTTGGCGGCTATGAGGATGATCCTCAGGTTCCGGACCCAGTCCGTATAGTTGCTGCCATCGTCTTTCAGGTTGGTTTTCTCTAGGAACGCGTTGAAGTTGAGGACTAAGTTGGCCATTTGATCTACAAGACATATTGTAAATATTTTAGACTAAGTTCATGATAATTAAGTTCATCTAATCAAATTATTAATGAACTCCCACTTAGATAGACATCCCTCTTTTAGTCATCTAAGTATAACATGATCCGAGTCAACTAGGCCGTGTCCGATCATCACGTGAGACGGACTAGTCAACATCGGTGAACATCTTCATGTTGATCGTATCTTCTATACGACTCATGCTCGACCTTTCGGTCTTCTGTGTTCCTAGGTCATGTCTGTACATGCTAGGCTCATCAAGTCAACCTAAGTGTTTGCATGTGTAAATCTGTCTTACACCCGTTGTATGTGAACGTTAGAATCTATCACACCCGATCATCACGTGGTGCTTCGAAACAACGAACTGTCGCAACGGTGCACAGTTAGGGGGAACACTTCTTGAAATTATTATGAGGGATCATCTTATTTACTATCGTCGTTCTAAGTAAACAAGATGCAAAACATGATAAACATCACATGCAATCAAATAATAAATGTGACATGATATGGCCAATATCACATAGCTCCTTTGATCTCCATCTTGGGGCTCCATGATCATCTTTGTCACCGGCTTGACACCATGATCTCCATCATCATGATCTCCATCATCGTGTCTCCATGAAGTTGCTCGCCAACTATTACTTCTACTACTATGGCTAACGCGTTTAGCAATAAAGTAAAGTAATTTACATGGCGTTTCTCAATGACACGCAGGTCATACAAAATTAAAGACAACTCCTATGGCTCCTGCCGGTTGTCATACTCATCGACATGCAAGTCGTGAGTCCTATTACAATAGCATGAACATCTCATACATTACATATAGATCATTCATCATTCATCACAACTTTGGCCATATCATATCACAAAGCACTTGCTGCAAAAACAAGTTAGACGTCCTCTAATTGTTGTTGCAAGTTTTACGTGGCTGAATTAGGGTTCTAGCAAGAACGTTTTCTTACCTACGTGAAAGCCACAACGTGATTTGTCAACTTCTATTTACCCTTCATAAGGACCCTTTTCATCGAATCCGCTCCAACTAAAGTGGGAGAGACAGACACCCGCCATCCACCATATGCAACTAGTGCATGTTAGTCGGTGGAACCGGTCTCACGTAAGCGTACGTGTAAGGTTGGTCCGGGCCGCTTCATCCCACAATACCGCTGAAGCAAGATAAGACTAGTAGCAGCAAGAGAGTTGACAAATCTACGCCCACAACAAATTGTGTTCTACTCGCGCAAGAAGAACTACGCATAGACCTAGCTCATGATGCCACTGTTGGGGAACGTTGCAGAAAACAAAAATTTTCCTACGGTTTCACCAAGATCCATCTATGCGTTCATCTAGCAACGAGTGATCGGATGCATCTACATACCTTTGTAGATCGCGAGCGGAAGCGTTCAGAGAACGGGGATGAGGTAGTCGTACACGACGTGATCCAAATCACCGGAGATCCTAGCACCGAACGGACGGCACCTCCGCGTTCAACACACGTACGGTCAGCGTGACGTATCCTCCTTCTTGATCCAGCAAGGGGGAAGGAGAGGTTGATGAAGATCCAGCAGCACGACGGCATGGTGGTGGATGCAGGGCGTCACAGCAGCAGGGCTTCGCCGTGTACTACGAGAGGAAGAGGTGTAGCAGGGAGAGAGGGAGGCGCCAGGACTCAGGTGTTCTTGCCCCCTCCCCCCCTCATATATATAGCCCCCTAGGGGGGGCCGGCCCTAGGAGATTGGATCTCCTAGGGGGGCGGCGGCCAAGGGCTGGAGTGGCCCCCAAACCAAGGTGGGCCGCCCCCCCACCCCTAGGGTTTCAACCCTAGGCGCATGGGGTGGGCCTAGGGGGGCGCACCAACCCACTATGGGCTGGTTCCCCTCCCCACTTTGGCCCATGGGGCCCTCCGGGATGGGTGGCCCCTCCCGGTGGACCCCCGGGACCCTTCTGGTGGTCCCGGTACAATACCGATGACCCCGAAACTTGTCCCGATGGCCGAAACAGCACTTCCTATATATAATTCTTTACCTCCGAACTATTCTGAAACTCCTCGTGACGTCTGGGATCTCATCCGGGACTCCGAACAACATTCGGGTTACTGCATATACATATCTTCACAACCCTAGCGTCACCGAACCTTAAGTGTGTAGACCCTACGGGTTCGGGAGACAGGCAGACATGACCGAGACGGCTCTCGGGCAATAACCAACATCGGGATCTGGATACCCATGTTGGCTCCCATATGCTCCATGATGATATCATCGGATGAACCACGATGTCGAGGATTCAATTAATCCCGTATACAATTCCCTTTGTCAATCAGTATTTTACTTGCCCGAGATTCGATCGTCGGTATCCCAATACCTTGTTCAATCTCGTTACCGGTAAGTCACTTTACTCGTACCGTAATGCATGATCCCGTGATCAAACACTTTGATCACATTGAGCTCATTATGACGATGCATTACCGAGTGGGCCCGGTGATACCTCTCCGTCATGCGGAGTAACAAATCCCAGTCTCGATCCGTGTCAACCCAACAGACACTTTCGGAGATACCCGCAGTATACCTTTATAGTCACCCAGTTACGTTGTGACGTTTGGCACACCCAAAGCACTCCTACGGTATCCGGGAGTTACGCGATCTCATGGTCTAAGGAAAGGATACTTGACATTGGAAAACTCTAGCAAACGAACTATACGATCTTGTGCTATGTTTAGGATTGGGTCTTGTCCATCACATCATTCTCCTAATGATGTGATCTCGTTATCAATGACATCCAGTGTCCATAGTCAGGAAACCATGACTATCTGTTGATCAACGATCTAGTCAACTAGAGGCTTACTAGGGACATGTTGGTGTCTATTATTCACACATGTATTACGATTTCCGGATAACACAATTATAGCATGAATAAAGACAATTATCATGAACAAGGAAATATAATAATAATGCTTTTATTATTGGCTCTAGGGCATTTTTCCAACACATCGTACTGGCCAATCATCTGAAACTCAGTTCTAAATTTCACATAGATCACTACTGTAGGATGCTGCTAACGCGACACTACGATCAGAGACCCTTCGACGAAACTGTGTGCGATGCCATAATCGCAAACGGTGGTGTAAAAAACCCGTCAAAAAAGGTGCAAAACATTTGCGATGGAGGATGCATCAAACACGGCTCAGATTTTAGTTGCGTGTGCGATGCAGGGCATACGGTTCAATTTAATCAACCATTTGCGATGAGGAGGAACGAAAGAAACAGGCAGCCAGATGAAGGTGTGTGTGATGTACAACATACGGTTTACTCGGATGAACTGTTTGTGATTAGGCAACACAAAAGAAACGGTTAGCCCGATCAAGGTGTGTGCGATGTACAACATACGTTTCATTCAGATGAACTGTTTGTGATTAGGAAAGAGAACAGAAACGGTTCAATATAACAAGATGTGTGTGATACGCGGCAAACAGGTCTGTAATCAGAAATGTTTGCGAAGACCGATAATAACACAGACGATTGCTTCTAATATGACGTATGTGATATGCTTTGTCTACAGAATATCTATTGACCATTGTGGGACGGGCGGTCATCCGGATACACCATAAGGATGCGAAGAGGCATTCCTACCAGCAAGGACTAGTTGTTCCACTAGTAGCTCATGTAAGAAAACTATCAAGTTAAGTATGCTCAGGCTGGAGCAGCCATCAGATGGGTGACTGGATGGGAAATTAGTTGTTCCCTCAGCTAATTTAACCTCGAGGTCCTTGTTTTTTAACACATATTAAAGAAGGTCTACTGCATTACTTTTTGACAATGTGCGATACGTGGCATACAGTTCATCCATCCGACCTGTTTGTGATGGAATAGGTTGTGTGTGTTGTGGGAAAACGCTTGCTAGTATTCAATCATTTGGGATTGATGAATTCATCACCGACGGGTTCCCTAGTGTGGTCCGTGTTCATCTGATCATCATTTACTTCTTGTGCTAGCTCGATTTTCCTTCTATGCTATGTTTCCACTAATTGATGGCGTTTTATGAACACGCCACCGTTTTCCGCCATTTCCTCACCTGTTTCCCACCACCCTGCTCTATTGCGCATAGGCGGTGTGCGACGCACGGAGGCTACAAGCGCAGCCTGTAGCACATCCACCTTTTCCAAGCATGCCAACCCACCAAAGGGCCGCCTCTGCCATCAACCTCGTCGACGAGGAAAACGAGCAGGCGCCACGGCCCATCGAGGCCGAGGCGCTCCCCGGCAATGCGATGGACGACGCCGTGATGCACGTCATCGCCAAGGGTTGAGCAGACCTTTGGTGCATGGCGCTTGAGCGCCGCGGATCAAGATAGGCATGTCAGCGCCGACAGGCTACAGCTTGTCGCACAACATGATCGATGGCGCGCCGCAGAGCAAGCTAGGCGCGTCCGCGTCGATAGCCTGTGGCTCGCCACATGGTGAGACCATTGGAGCGCCGCAGAGCGAGAGGCGCGGCGTGCCGCACAGCAAGAGCGGATCCATCGGCGCTTGCCTGCTGTCAACACGGCGTCATAGCTGGGTACATGTTCCGTCAGTACCCCCATTCCTCGCCAGGAGTGGGCAGAGGCCCTCAGCGCCGTACTTGCACTAGAGGCCGGCCGCGCCGTACTTGCACCGGACGCCCGCCGCGCCATTCGCATGGGTGCTGCCGTTTGCCTTGTCCGCGGCCCGCTAGATGCCAACACGTTGGTCCGTAGGCTCGACCGCCTCCTTGGCCCAGGTGTCCACCTGGGCGCAGTAGAGGAACATGGCTGTCGCATCCTCGAGCTGGTGATATCGATGAAATAGCCAACTTGGAGCTCGAGATCGCACTCCAGATGTACCGCGAGCGTGTCGACCACTTGGACGAGCGCCTACACGAGTTCAGGCAGAGCCAAGAGCTACCCTAGGCAAGGGCTGCTAGTCATGATCTTTATTTTTGCGGGGTGTACTCTGTTTTATTTTAAAAAGTCATTTCGACGTGGATAGCTATGTATTCACGGCAATCATAGTATTGCTCTGTTTATTGCTCTGTTTCAATGTGTGTACTCTGTTTTCCATTCTTATATGTTCGGTCTCAATGTGTGTATATACGCTTTCCATTCTGTATATGTGGATGATAACAGCTATATTCAAATTAGTATACAAAAACAGATAGAAAATGGAATTCGTAATATATATATATATATATATATTAATTGTTCATTATATCATCACAGAATATATATATGTGTATATATAATATCATCACATATACGTGATGATACTTAACTTCTAGGTACAATGCATAAAATTGAAAACGAACAATAGTAAAACTAATAATCCCTCCTGGGGTCAGTATTCCGGCAGCCCCTCCTTGCCAGCAGCTCCCGAGTGCATGGCGTCTTTCCAGTGCAGAGGCAGTACTCCGACTCCTCCGTCTCGCAGCGCTTGACGTACCGATCTGCCTCTTGCTGGCGGACGCACGCGGCCGATCTTGCCATTTCGTTGGGCGCCCACCGGAGCTCCTCGTCAGTGGCACGCTGGAGCTTATCGGCCCACCTCTACGCAGCAACGAGGTGCCCAGCGCAGGACCTTCCTCGCAAAGTACCCGTCTTCGTACACCTCCTCGGCATGACGACGCGCCCGCCCCCAAAGCTCCGCCGCCTCCTTTTTCCAGGCGGCATCACGGGCTTCACGGGCCGCCTAGTACCTCGCTTCCTCCTCCGCCATCTCCTTCTTGAACGCCACTTGCCTGGCTTTCTCAGCCGGCGGCAGTGACTTCCATAGACAAAGATTGTACAGGCCCCAAAACCAATCCAAAGTTGGAGGGTCCGGCGCAACCTCGTCAGGCGGCGTGTAGGGGTCCTCGTCGCTGCTAATCGAGTGAGCATCCTCGGGGGGCGGCGACTCCTCATCGGTGCGTGGGCAGACCGACGGCGCCATGGCATGGATTTGACAGAGAGAGAGAGAGAGAGAGAGAGAGAGAGAGAGAGAGAGAGAGAGAGAGAGAGAGAGAGAGAGAGTGAGAGAGAGAGAGAGAGATAGGGAGGGCGAGCGAGGGGAGGATGTAGATGAGAATGCATGCCGGACAACGTGAGCAAGGTTGTATTTATTGGCGGTCGGAATCTAGATCGACGGGGACAGTACACACGCCGGTCGCCGAAATTTACGAGTACTGTAGTTTGAATTACACATAATTCCCGCAGCGAATCCGTGTGTGAACATAATAGCTGACGATTTCCAATACAGAACCATGTCTGATTAATGATCCCCGCTAATCACCTACCAAACCTCGAGCCGCGAAATAGAGTGCCAATCATGTGGGGGCCGGTTGTCTTGCCAGATCTTTACATTTTCTTTTTTGAACACCAGATATTTACATTGTCTGATGATTTTTGAACTCGCACACAAGTACACAAAAATATGATTTTTCAAAACCGTTTTGGTTAGGCGTTGCATGTAGATGTAGTTCAAATTTGAATTATAGTCATTAAATGGTTAGAAAATCACTGAAATGTATTTAAAAGGTCAAATGACCCCTGAAATTTACCAAATTTTCACATGATAGTTGCACGTTAAACGTAGGAAAAAATTTGAAGGCCGTAGGAGGAAGCTATCTCCCGTTCGTCATCAAACATGCATTGTTCCCTCTCGGAACCACGAACCTTGTAGCGAGTTGCTCCGGTTTTTGGGGGGTGTTTGTCCAAACGTTCATCACACATGCCAATTTCTTGACCACATCATCTTGGTGGCATGACATTAAATCAAGCAAGGTTTCATGTTTTCTGATCATTTTTTAATTTTCTGGAATTAAATGCCATGGCATGCACTCCATGCATGTGCCCATTCCTTGACACCAATATGTATGAAAATTCCTTCTAATTTACTGCACATGGAATTAACTTGCACACAAGTGCACAAAAATATGATTTTTCAAACCGTTATGGTTAGGCGTTGCATGTAGATGTAGTTCAAATTTGAATTACGGTGATTAAATGGTTAGAAAATCACTTAAATTTCTTTAAAAGGTCAAATGACCCCTAAACTTTACCAAATTTTCACATGACAGTTGTATTAGTGCACGTTAAACGTAGTAAAAAATTTGGAGGCTGTAAGAGCAAGCTATCTCCCGTTCGTCATCAAACATGCATTGTTCCCTCTCGGAACCACGAACCTTCTAGCGAGTTGCTCCGGTTTGTGAGGGGTGTGTGTCCAAATGTTCGTCAAACATGCCGATTTCTTTACCACATCATCTTGGTGGCATGATATTACATCAACCAAGGTTTCATGTATTTCTGATCATTTTTCTATTTTTTTGAATTAAAATGCCATGTCACTCCATGCATACACGTATGCATGTGTGTCCATGTTGTGAGACCAATATGTTTGAAAATTCCTTCTAATTTACTTCACATGGAATTAACTCGCACACAAGTACACAAATATGATTTTCCAAACCATTTTAGTTAGGCGTTGCATGTAGATGTAGTTCAAATTTGAATTACGGTCATTAAATGGTTATAAAATCATTTAAATGTCTTTAAAAGGTCAAATGACCCCTAGAATTTTCCAAAATTTCACATTACAGTTGTAGTAGTGCACGTTAGACGTTAAAAAAATTAAAGGCCATAAGAGGAAGCTATCTCCCGTTCGTCATCAAACATGCATTATTCCCTCTCGGAACCACGAACCTTCTAGCGAGTTGCTCCGGTTTGTGAGGGGTGTGTGTCCAAACTTTCGTCAAACATGCCAATTTCTTTACCACATCATCTTGGTGGCATGACATTACATCAACCAAGGTTTCATGTGCTTGTGATCATTTTTTAATTTTTTGGAATTAAAATGCCATGGCATGCACTCCATGCATGTGCCCATGCATTGACACCAATATGTTTGAAAATTCCTTCTAATTTACTACACATGGAATTAATTCGCACACAAGTACACAAAAATATGATTTTTCAAACCGTTATGGTTAGGCGTTGCATGTAGATGTAGTTCAAATTTGAATTACGGTCATTAAATGGTTAGAAAATCACTTAAATGTCTTTAAAAGGTCAAATAACCCCTGAAATTTACCAAATTTTCACATGGCAGCTGTATTAGTGCATATTAAACGTAGGAAAAAAATTTGAAAGCCGTAAGAGGAAGCTATCTCCCGTTCGTCATCAAACGTGCATTGTTCCCTCTCGGAACCACGAACCTTCTAGCGAGTTGCTCCGGTTTGTGAGGGGTGTGTGTCCAAACGTTCGTCAAACATGCCAAATTATTTACCACATCATCTTGGTGGCATGACATTACATCAACCAAGGTTTCATGTGTTTCTGATCATTTTGCTATTTTTTGAATTAAAATGCCATGTCACTCCATGCATACGTATGCATGTTTCCATGTCATGAGACCAATATGTTTGAAAATTCCTTCTAATTTACTTCACATAGAATTAACTCGCACCCAAGTACACAAATATGATTTTTCAAACCGTTTTGGTTAGGCGTTGCATGTAGATGTAGTTCAAATTTGAATTACGGTCATTAAATGGTTATAAAATCACTTAAATGTCTTTAAAAGGTCAAATTACCCCTAGAATATTCCAAAATTTCACATTACAGTTGTACTCGTGCACATTAGACGTAGTAAAAACTTGAAGGCTATAAGAGGAAGCTATCTCCCGTTTGTCATCAAACATGCATTGTTCCCTCTTGGAACCACGAACCTTCTAGCGAGTTGCTCCGGTTTGTGAGGGGTGTGTGTCCATACTTTTGTCAAACATGCCAATTTATTTACCACATCATCTTGGTGGCATGACATTACATCAACCAAGGTTTCATGTGTTTCTGATTTTTTTTGGAATTAAAATGCCATGCCACTCCATGCATACGTATTCATGCATATGTGTCCATGTCGTGATACAAATATGTGTGAAAATTCCTTCTAATTTACTGCACATGGAATTAACTCGCACATAAGTACACAAATATGATTTTTCAAACCGTTTTGGTTAGGCGTTGCATGTAGATGTAGTTCAAATTTGAATTACGGTCATTAAATGGCTAGAAAATCACTTAAATGTCTTAGAAGGTCAAATGACCCCTGAAATTTTCCAAAATTTGACATGATAGTTGTATTAGTACTACAAAATTTCTCGTCCATTTAAAACACCATCCGTTGGCACTTTATTCCAAATTCATCTTTCACAGCTAATACAAATATCTACAACATCACACACAGTTGTTTTCTAGAAACTATTTGCGATGAAAATATCTAGGTCTATTTAAGTCTCCCTCCTTAAGCTTCGCCGGCCCGTCTGCTCTAGTGCCGGCAACCCTCGAATCCACGAATCCTGATCCCCATTCCCGCACCCCCTTCTTGCAAAGATGACACCGTGGAAACGCTTCGTGAAGGCCCGTACGATGGCCGCGTCCCCCCCCCCCCCCCCGAGCGCGGCCGCCTATGCCGAGTCTGCCGCCGCATCCGCATTGAGCGCGGCCACTTCCGCCAAGAGAGCATCTGCGGCGGCCGACAGGGCAGCAGCAGCAGCCGAGACGGCTGCAGCTGCTGCTGCGACGGCGGCTGCAAACGCCGAGAGCGTTCGAGCTGCCGTCCGTGCCGCTGATGTCGCCCTGGCCTGGGTCGAGGCCATCCATGCCAAGATCGAGGATGCGCACGCTAAGATATTCCAGGCCACCTCGGACTCCAGCATGCAACCCACGTCTGAAAAGGCGGCGGTGGCCATGGAGCACCTGCTTCCTCATGAGGTCACCGAGCGGGAGCTGGAGATCCAGGAGGTGGCGGAGATCGAGGAGCACCGGGAAGAGGAGTTGCGCGTGGCCGAGTTCGAGGTAGAGAAGAGTCTTTCTGTTGAGGAATCGGCGGTGGAGTACCAACGCGAGCTCTGGCGCAGCCACTACTACGAGTACTACAACCTAGAGGGCGCCGCTGAGGACGAGGACGAGGACGACTTCAGCAGGGGGGCGCGGAGAACACCAATGGCGGCATGTCGCTAGGACAAGTCATCAACGTCTCATCTCATACCGGCGATGCATAGGCCGCGGCGGCGGCGGCGGATTTTTAATTATGCGTACTTAGGCTTTGTTTTTAATGCTGGTCTTTTGTTAGAGCAATGTTTAGGTCAACTGGCTTTGTGTAATTACTAAAATCTCTCGATTCATTAAGTGTGGTCTGTTTGCTGTACGCTCTTTTGTGTGCCCAAATTAGCAAGCGATGTTAAATTATGCAATGACGTACCCGGGGAAATTTCCACCAAAATTTGAATTATCAAACTCATCCCATGCGCGTAAAGCAGAAGAATCGTTTGCGATGCACACAATGGTTCAAAGTGAATGGTCCGGTGGCACCGTGCGTGTTCAAAGTGAATGTGCCCATGCCTTGAGTCCAAAATTTGAATTATCAAACTCATCCCATGCACGTAAAGCAGAAGAATCGTTTGCGATGCACACAGTCGTTCAAAGTGAATGGTCCGGCGGCACCGTGTGCAAAGTTTCCCTCCACATTTCCAAAATTTTGGCCTACCGCCAAAATATCTACCCCCGCCCCCCTTCCCCACCCCCTTTTCTCCCCGACCACAAGTCACATTTCTCATGTTTCCTCTTTCCTTCCTTCCTTGCTAAGCTATAGCCGCTTCCTCGCCCTCGTCGTCTCGCATCCTACCATCGGGGTCGCCATGGTCTTCTTCAAAGACATCTCCAGCGGTTCCTCCTCCGGCGACTACTCCTTCACCACCCGGCTATGCCTCTTTTCTCTCTCTCTCGGGCTATGACTTGGAATGAAAGATTTTTACCTAGAGGTCGATTTGAGTCGTTTCTTACTCTTGTAGCTCCCTAAGACCATCAGTGGCAATGAAAGGAGCGGGGTGGCTGAACATCTATCTGCTTGTTGTCACCATCAATCTCCATGCGTGAAGCTAGTTGCATTTGATTTTGTGGACTGTGGGAGGAAGTTTCTGGCATGTGCAGAGAAGGTTAGACCCTCTCTCTTTGTTACAAATCATTTGTTAGATGTGATTCAGACACTGTCACGGTCCCAATCCATTCATACCACACCTTCAACCAAACGCATCCTAAAGTGTCCTAGTTTGTACCTAGTATGTTAAATTGTTGCCATCTCATCAGCGGTGCCATTAGAAAATTATTTGGCACCGCCGCAGTTTGTGCAGCCAACTTTGGTCCACACATCCGAGCAGCCAAGCAGTAAAATACTAAATCTTTATGGCACGAAGGAACTGGGCATCGGAGCAACTACGTGCTCCGGAGTCCGGGTCCCTGATTTTTTTTGCTGCATCGGCTCGCCAGTGCAGGGCACCGGTGCGAGATGTAGCAACAGTTGTCTTTACCCCAGTTTTGGCATACATAGTGGACGGTCTTAGTGCTATTAGTTCTATGTTACTAAATTTGTGCATGTACACACCTGTTAGTATCAATTTGCTGTCATCCAAACACTATCGCTATGCTGCTGCAATTATATTTACCTTCCTCATAAAAATTTCAATTTGTTATTTATTGTACATGAGTAAGAACTTGTAGCGTCGTTGTAGTTAATTATAGCTTCTGATGTTCCGGAATTTGGTTGTTGTCTTAGTACCAATTATTTCATTTGCGCATTGATCTTTTTGAGAAGATATGTCATAATTAACATGTTTCTTTAGTTTTTCAAAATAAGCAGTGGTGATTTTCTATGTTGCTATAAACCCATTTCCCCTACAATAGTTACTGATCTAGTTTTAAATATTACAGGATGAATGGAAGTGTTCTTATTTGGAGTGGGTTGATCAAGAGTGGCCATAGTCTTTGAAGATGTGCCTAACGAAGCTCTGGAGCATGTATGAGGAAGAGAACACACGTAGGCTTAGAGAAAGTCTTGTCAACGCTGAAACATATTTCAAGATGCGGGATAAAAAGTTGAAGGTGGAGAATGAGCTCGGATTTTTTTAAATCAGACTTTGCTAAGATGGTGTTGGCGAAGGAGGAGGCACTTTCCCAGTTGGCCCGTGCAAAACGGGTTCTTACTGAACTGAAAGCAGAGGTGGATAAGACGAGCCTGGATGATCTCGATTAGGGAAATGAATATATTGTTCTTATGAAGTTGAACTAGCTATATGTTGTATTGTGTTGTTTTCATGTAGCTACCATACTGTGATGTTATAAAATATTTATGCCCCTGATATGAAATTGGCAAACAGCTGTTCGATATGAAATGTGAATTTTCGTAATACTGGAATTATTAATTGTAATCTAATAAACCTGCTAAATGTGTCATGGACCTTTGCAAACGGTTCTAGCAGTAAAAGTGCTTGCGATGGATAGCCCAATACCACACAGTTTTCTTTATCAAATCATGTGTGATATAGTTGATAAAAGCAAATAGTTAACCAAGGAAGACCGTGTGTGATAGTTACACCTTTCACACACGAGCCTACACATAAAACTGTGTGGGATGTATGTCCGAACGAAAACGTTTTCCCTGGATTGACTGTGTGGGATGTAAATAAGAACGAAAATGTATTCTTTGGATTGGCTGTGTGTGATATACATAGAAACAGAAATGTTTTTCTGGGATTCACCGTGTGGGATGTACATACCTACGGAAATGATTTTCTCGGATTACCGTGTGGGATGTACGTACCTACGGAAATGATTTTCTCGGATTACCGTGTGGGATGTACATACCTACGGAAATGATTGGGTTTCGATACCTCGCCCGATCGCACATGGCCCCAGCCTGGGTCCTAGGAGGGCCTATCCCCGACGATTTCTGGGTCGTGTGGGAAGGACACCCTATCGCACACACTCACTTGGCGACGGTTCCAGATGCCGTCGCGGAAAGGGGTTAAAAACCGTTTGTTTAGGACCGACTCGCACGAGTGGATGTCCCTAGTGTATGCTTTGTAGGCATGCCTCTCAATGGGGAAACACGACCATCTTTGTGTGTCTAGATGCTCTGTCTGGTAGTCGTTCCCGCCCTCCCTCACGAGTAGGTGTACCTGAATCTTCTCATATTGCTTGACGAAGTTGAGAATTGACTTGTGTGGGTTCACATAGCGCTTCAACACAACATTGAACCCTTAGCTGCGTTGCGTTGACTGAAGGAAAGGGAAGAACCTGAATTTGAAGTAACACGGCACCCATGTAGCCCGGTCTTCTAGAGTTTCTCAAAGTGACCATGCATAAGACCTTCATATTTCAATTGAAGTGCAGCCCATTTCCTTTCAAATTCAGCCGGGGTGAAACTGAAGTCAATGCATTCATTGAAGTCTTTTACCAAATCCGGGTTCCTAGCCAACACAGGGCCAAGCTTCTCTTGTGCTTTCTTCATTATATGCCAACGGCAGCAACGGTGAATCGTTGCCGAGAACTTCCTCTTGATAGATTGTGCCATAGCAACATCTTGGGCCGTGATGATGTTGTCCGGAGCCAAACCATCCATTGCTTCTACGAAAGCATCAAACAACTAGTCATAACTTGAGGCTAGTTCCTGCCGGACAAATCCACACCCAAGCATAATTGACTGCCCATGCCCGTTGATGCCAATGAAGGGGGCAAACGACAAATTGTACATGTTCATGAGATAAGTTGCATCAAATGATACGCAATCAAGATAAGCCTCCGCGTATGCTTTCCGTGCCGCACCATCCACCCCAAACAAGTTTTATGTCCTGCCTTCCACATCTGTCTTGCATTTAAAGAAGAATCTTGGGTCGTTTTCCATCACCTTGCAAAAGTAGTTTATTGTTTCTTCAATGTCAATGTCTTTAGTTGGGGCATTGACCTTCGAACAGGGGTTATGGATGGCTTTAGTTGTGTACGGAACAATCAACTCCGAGCCGTAGTATGATGACATTAACATCATCATCTTTCCTGCCATAAAAAACAGAAACTTGTGTTTTTCAGGACTAACTAACCACAATGCAGAGAGCAACTTGTTTTTATAGAGAACATAAAGTAACAATTATGCATAAGTAGAACAAGAACCAAGCCTGTATCCCACCAAGTTTTTTTCTACTGAGTGATGTATTTTTATTTATTTATCAGAGTTGCACGGAAAATGAACATAGTTGCCTCAGTTTACTGTTCAAATTGCCAGTTTTTATCCCTGATCAGGGTTGCCCATGAATCCTAAGCAGCTTATACTAGGATAAGAAAGAAATCCAAGTAGTTGAGGTAGGAATAGGCAACACCAAGGTTTTCTATTTTGGGTCATGATTTTTTTAATTAGCAGAGTTGCACAAAAAATGAACATAGTTGCATAAAAAATGAACATAGTTGGCTCAGGTCAAAGTATTTGATGCAGGAATAAGTAATAGTTCTGTGGTAAAAAGATTTAATCCAATTTGAGTTGTACCTGCTCTCAAGTTGCATTCGTTTAGGTGAGTCAGAATTTTTTTCTGTTCCGGCAGGATGCCTTGGTGAGAACGGAGGTATTTCGAAAGCGATGGCTTGTCAATCAGTGGATGGATGTGATCTGCAATAAAAGTGATAACCTCCCATCTGTCATCTTTAAGCTTCACCACCATCTTAGCACGGCATTTTGTTTGCTTCACAGTTTCTCGCTTCCTCTTCTTCTTGAAAGTGTGTTCCTCGGCATCCTCTTCAACCTTGTTCAGGTGAACTCGGGCATGTAGTGTGTTTGCTTGACGAGGCAACATCCGGGATCCCAACCCTCTCTACTGGTTTGCGGAACTTGTTACATCAGAATTGCTATTTTTCCAGCACGCCTGTGTAGGCCGACCTGTAAGACGTATTTGACTTGATTGAAAAGCCCTCGATCAAAGCGTAGCGATTGTAGTGTTCCCTCACATCCTCTAATGTGTCGAAGCGCATGCCAACATAAGGTTGTTGTGGCTGTGATCCAACTTCTTCTTCTTCCAACTCATGTGCCTCATGAACTAAAGCATTAGCAGGAGCAACCATAGGTGGGGGAGAGGCAACACGATTGTCTAGGACATGAGTAGTGTTAGAGCCAACGTTGGGGTCAGGAGACTCACCAACCTCCTCCTCCAAATGTTGATGTTCCTGCTCATCCCCTGCATGCAAGAAGGGTGCACCCAACTCGACTGAAATGTTGATGGACTCTACGTCAAGCGGTGGTTCATTCAGATCAATCATCATGAACAATCAACCTGCAACAAACTGTGTGTTAGCCCTCCACAAAAGCATGCATGACCTTTTTGAACAAACTAATTGTAGAATATAAAGGATCAACTATTAACACTTGTTTGGGCAACTATAAAGTTAAACAGAGGCAATTCATATCTTCTTTTTCTCAAAAGTTTCTTGTTTCTTCTTTTTTCTTATATGTTTTATGTTTCTACCAGTATGACACACATATATAGCAGCAACGATTTGTTTTACATGACACACACTGATTCATTTGCGCCTTTTCTTCAGCAGCAGATTACAATTTTTGATGATGGGAAACAATGTGCATATCTGACGGAGAGCTTACCAGGAGCAGGAGGCCTATCATTTGGTGTAGTTTATGTCTTTTTTATTTCTTTAGTAAGACCATATGGAATGTAGCAAAGTATCTTAGTATGGGATTGTTCGAATCTGTTTATGACGTGTCCTTTGTTTTTTGCGTTTGTCGTTTGTGTCTTTTTTAGCGAGAACCATACTGATATGGCAAAAGTTGTGTGTTAACACATGCAAGTTAATACTTTCTACCCCTGCTTATAACATGAGTTTTATGTTCTTGATACTACATGCTTTAATGCACAGGGAAGTAGCATGTGTTTTAATACTAGAGTTGCCATGTTCTCACATCTGCTAGAGGCAACTCTAGAATTTCTGAACAGCTACGCTTGCACAGCTCTTTTTTTTACCAGAGTTGCTTCAAAAATGAACATAGTTGCTTCAGTTAACTGTTCGAGTTGTCAGGTTTGTTTCCTGATCAGGGTCGCTCATGAACCCCAAGCACCTTATACTAGGATAGGAAAGAAAGCCAAGTAGGTTTCAATGCATACAATATAGAGAAATTATGTTTTGGTGTTGCAATGCACCTGCAAAACTACGCAATGGTCCTGCATTTTGGTTCCCACTAGAGTTACCCTATTTTGTACTGGTGTTGCTTTTTTGTATCATAACAGTTGCTCAAGATGCATGCCATACATAGGGTTGGCTCAAAGCGGTCTACAAGTTGCTTTTTCACCAGATCAAAAGAACGAACTAAAAACTGGACTAGTTGATGTTCAAGCAGGGAAGGGCAGGGGTGGTTGAGTAGGGAAGAGAGAGGAGTCGGGTGGAGGTGGTGCTTACCTTTTTGGGGGGAGGTAGGTCTAGTTTTTTCTCTACAGATCTGATTTTTTGAGTAAGGAGGTGTTCCTGCGTCGGCTTTGTTCTTTAAGACGCCATAGATGGGGCAGATCTTGTTTAGAGGAAGAAAGGGAGGAGCAAGGAGGAAGAAAGGGACCCTTGCGTGGGCTTGTCCTTCAAGGAAAAGGGAGGAGGGGGTTGCGTGAGGCGTCTGCAAGGGAGCGTGGGCGGGGGTGCAGGGAGGGGGTGGGGACCGAAGCTTGGGCGACGACGGGTGCGACGAAGCGGGGGCAAGGGGTGGACCAGGTGTGACCGGGCCCGCGTGCGATCCACCCGTGATTCGCGCGGGTTTGGATAGGTCGATTTCGCGCGGGGGGCTCCTATCCTTTTTTGGCTGTCTGATCGCGCGCGCAGGCCGCTCTTTCCTTTTTTGGGAGAGCACTCGGTGCTGCGATCGGACGCCCGTACGCCAGCGAACCACGTTCTTTTTACTGCTTTGTACAAAATAATTGTCTCAACTTTATACTGCTTTGTACAAAGTTGAGACGGTTATTTTGGGACGGATGGACACGAAGAACAGGAAACAGATATAATTGACGCCCATAATGCAATACGTAGAATGAAAGAGACACTTCACATTATTTCATATTATGATCAGTCATTTTTCATGCACACGTACTACACATCTCTGACGGGAAGGAATTGGGCTACAGGAGGTGAGGAGGACTAGGAGGGGGCACGGAAGGAGCAGAGGGCGGCGTCGCTGACGCTCTTCCTGGCGAGGAGCACACGCTGCTGCTGCGACCGCTTGCAGTAGGCGATGGCGCCCTGGATCAGCCCTTCCGACTCCGACCGGCAGCTGCTGCTCCTCTTCAGGGCCGGGGCGCTCCCGCACGAGTTCCTCCGCGCCGACGACGGCGCCGTGGTCGGTCGCCACTTGATCACGCCGGAGAAGGACTTGCGTTGCCGGACGTGCTCCTCCTCCTCCATCAGCTTCTCCCGCTCAATGCTGCTCCTCAGCGTCGTCGGGGCCGCGCTGCCGCTGACGTAGCTCTTGTTGATTTGCCCAAACGCCGACTTGCCGCTGACGCCGACGCCCCCCTTGTCATGCGCGGCCCTGCTCCCGGACCCGGACCGAGCGCCGCGGCACCGCTCGTCGGAGCACCAGGTCCTGGAGAACAGGGACCGGAAGAAGGCCCGCGACGCCTGCAGCCTCGCCTGCATGGCCTTGCCGGGCTTCCTGCGCCGGCCCGCGTGCGGTGGAGCATGCGAGGAGTGCTGCAATGGCGCGACCGTGGCGGTGCCCCTTCTGCCGCAGCCGCCTGTGGCGCCGGCGTCCGCGTCAAGCAGCTTGCCCCCTGGCCTCGGCGCCACCTTGTGCTGCCTGGCACGCCGGACCGGCTCGTCCGGGCACAGGCAGGGCGCCGCCGGTTTGCTCCGGCACACCCGGAACTGGTACTCCCCGCAGGAGCTGAGATCCAGGTCGATGTACTCCTCCTCCGCAAACGAGTGCGCGCTAGCAGCACTGCTCGCTCTCGCTCTCACCATCGCAGTGCCGCCGTGCGCTCTGGGGCACATTGGGGGGTAAATTCAACAAGCTGGTCAAGCAATGGCTTGGCCTGCTCCGACGGTCGCAAGGAGGGGGAGAAGAGCGAGTTAATAGAGGACGGGGGAGAAGGGGGGCAGTGTCAGGGGTTTGAACAAAAATTATGGGCAAGGCGATGGCAGAGGCAGTGGCAGTGGCAGGGCAGGGCAGGGAGGAATCCAAGAAAACAGAATGGGGTTGGGGGTGGTGGCCCCCTTGTCTTGTAGGCTGATTGATTCCAGCCAGTCCCAGGGATTGTCTTTGTGCAGTTGTGCTCACTCACTCTCCCTCCCTCCTACTCCTACTCCTAGTAGATCAGATGACCTTCGTCCGTGGTTGTATGTGTGCTGTACTGTTATGTGGGTGTGTATTGAAGTTGTAGTACACTTGCTGGTACTCCTGTGCAGTATCATGTAGTAGCAGCGTACAATTCACGCTTCACACGGAGCAAAGCAAACAGTAACTAGATGTCAAAAACAAAAACAAAAAGAAAACAGTAACTAGATGTATGTACTCGTGCCTGCGTATATTGCCAAAGGTAGTAGGGTAGAGAGATTTGAGCAGGTTCTGGATCAAAGTATGCATGAATAAAGCTACCAGTGCCTTGGCCCTTGCCGCAAACGGTGTCAGGAACTCAACTCAGGATGAAGCATAGTAAACTGAGGAGACGAATTATTACCTACGTACTATTTACTCTTTGAAGAAAAAGAGCACGTATGGATCAACAACAACACAAAAGTGAGTCGAGAGAGGTTGACAAAGCGAAAGCAGAGCCTTTGCGCAGGCAGCGAAAGGGCGGAGAGCTTCTTTTCTTCTTTCCATTATCCTCGGCATCTTTGGTCTTTCCGCTGTCAACTAAAGCTGGTGAAAAGAACAAAGCCTTGAAAGGAGGAGGAAGACGCAGACGGGTAAAAGAGGGGGAGGTTGACTTTTCACTGGAGATGTACGTACTACAAGTATCGTCAATTTCACTGGAGATGTGGACGCATCAAACATCGTAAACGGCTCTTCTCCCAACATATGTGCAGTGCAGTGCAGATGGCAACGCGACTGCAGCCAACAAGTCTTCGAGGAGAAAATGAAGCACATCATAATGTACACGACAACTATGTGCTACACATCACATACATACCCCGATCTTCAGTGCTAATGATTGTACATCAACTATTCGGGCCTTTGCTAGAAGCCAGACCGCAGCTCGCCTTCAAGATCATCAAACTCCCATCCGCCGATGTCGTCCGCCCCGTATTCCCTGTAATCTTGGTCGAACTTCCCCGGCTCCGAGTCCGACTCCGACGGTAGCCGCGTCCTGAGCTGAGCGGCGATCGGGGACTCGGTTCTTGAATGGGTTGGCGTGCCGCCGCCGCCCTTGGAGGAGGGCGATCGGGTTCGTCTCGATCCCTCTTCTTTTTCGTTGATCTCGATCTGCAGTACTGGCCGTGGAACCGACTCGAATTCGACCCGCAGCCTGTCGATGCTGGCAAACAGATTTTTCACCTCAGGATCATCTAGCCTGCATACATGTTTGGCACTGCTTTTTTTAGTGTGGTTGCAGGAGTGAAGTTGAAGACATGTTTAGCGAGCCGGGCTTTTTTTCGATTCTGAGAACAAGGTCATTATCTTGATTCTTGATGAACAGCAATTACCTGGTTTTACGCTCTGGATCTGAAAATGCCAATGCTCTGATATTATCAGCTAAACTGAATGCAGCTACCACCTGAAGCAAAAGCACAAGGGAATGAAATTTTTATAAACGTAAAGACACTGTTCTGGATGTCAGCTGTAACTAGACATCTTGTTGTCCTCTGTTAGAATCTTCTGTCTCAGGAAGCAGGGTAAAGAATGGTCACCTTTTTCTCAGTTTCCAAATATTCTTCCTCGAGGTATTTACGTGGGTTTGATTGCTTTGACAGAGCTCCATCATCCGTTGATACTGATCTGTCCACGCAACTAATAGCATAAGCAAAACAGGTATCTTCACCCTTGTACAACAAAACTAGATTAACGAATGACAACTATACCTGTCACTGAAAATTTTCAAGTTGTCAACAAAGGTCTTTATACAATCTACAGAGGTATTCAGCTCGTCCTATAGAGAACCAAAAGAAACAACCAGTTGAGACACAATATGAAATGAAAAAAGTAGTAGCAAAAGGCCCTTTTCCATTGTATATCACTTCTTTTCAAAGTAAAAGTCAAGAGTACCACGCATGCGGAAACATGATGCCTAATCAAATTCACAAAGCAGACTCCACATCTATCCAGTTCATCACTGCAATCAGCAAATATTCAAAGGAACAAACTTATGTCAATAAATGTTCGTACGCAGAAATCATCAATTGGGATTTTCAGTAAAAGAGACGACATACTTGGCCTGTTTTTCCTTTATTTCTTCATATAAGGACTGCACCTTCCATGTATCTTCTAAAAAGTTGATCCAAGCTCGGACAGTGCTTGCTTCTACTTTGGAGGAAGCAACAGATCTTGATAGTTCATCTTCCTAAAGTAAGCGTATAGCAGAAACACTGAGCAAGTGAAAAGCCTTACTTCCCTAAAGCATTTTCTAGTCTAGAAACTCACAAAGAAAAAGTTACCAAACCTTTGCTTTCAAGTGTAGCACTATCTGATTGCTGGCTTCATCAAATTGGTCTTTCTCCTCTCTAGTTTTTTTAAGCTTCACGATAGTCGCATTCAGTTTCGTATTTACCTGTAATCTGAGTTTCAGAATCACTCTTAAAAATAAGCTTCTCATGGAATCAGAGCCTAAGCCTCTACAGAACAGTAAGAGTAAACCTAATAAGCAAAGACAAAAAATTGTGGAGCCTTCAATCAGCCTAGAATTTGAACATTAAACTTTACTTCTAAATAAGGTAAACGAGAGCTAAAATACATATGATTATTGTGTAATTATTAATATTTATTGAATATAAGCAGCATAATACAACTAAAACATTGAGCATTTTTTCATGCATAGCTGCATGTTATGGTGGGCTTTTTCCCATGCATGGTTGTCTGTTGAGGTGGCATAGCTGCATGTTGAGATAAATATGTTAGTGGGGACCACCTACTTAGTTATATAAGAGAAATAGGACCCTAGATGTATTATTTATACTTAACGTATTGTATAAGGAGCACAATCATTAGATAGATCCACCAATTATGTTGCTCATTATTATGTCTGAGATGCCAGAAAATAATTACATTTGTGGGATACTACTAAGATAGCAAGTCATAATTCAAAGCTGCAATCCAATTGTAGCTCATTTTTAAGCCCTAAAAATCTCCTCGTGATATCTTCTCATAAAAGATCTGTACAGTATAAAGGTACAATTAACTTTATCTCTAATGTATCATCACAGAATAATTAAAATAGTTTAATGTGATCCATTTTGAGTTGATGCAGCTTCTGGTGCAATAGGTCAACGTGAATAGACAATTCCAGACCCAACAGACTCTGCCAGGTGAATTACATATTCGTTTACCTCTCCAAAATGAAACAAAAATTACTGAATTCCAAACTTAAGCAAGATATTACCAGAATTTTTTGTTCCGCAGATTACTGAAATGGATCGAAAGAACTGGATTGCGACTATTATTTTATTAAAGTGGAAAAGGAAAGGGCGGTCATACTTTGCTTAGTTCTACCTCAAGTTGACCCCGTCGCTTCTGGAGTCCAGAGATCTCACCTTCTAATTCCTTTTACAAAAATACAAAAAAATAAATCAGACAAGGCCATCCATATGACCAGAACAAGACTATTGAAGACAAATATTAGAGCTTGTGAGATGTCCTTCTTTGTTTATCCTTAGCAAGAACAGTTTGATGTATATTAATGGTGAAGTTAAAATATTACTTTTGGTACTTGGGAGGAAATCAGAGAACTTTGTTCATCAGGATGCACAATAAATTCCTTCTTGGCTCGTTTAAACAGTTCATTGTACACGAAAGTACCATAATAGTTTAAATGATGACTAACGAAGTTACCTTTTCAGTTATACTAACTTCATTTGTTTTCGTAACTTTGAAGGTAAGAGATTCTTCCCTCTGCAGCCTGCATTGTGAATCATCGGGCGACAAATTTTCACTATAAAGCAGACAGGCTCATTTCAAAGAAGTACAATGAAGTAATATAACTGTGTCTTTAACATTAAGAAAAATATTGTAATAAATGAAGAAGGTAAAAATGCGCCTTGATTACTACAGCAATGTTACTAGATTTTTCCAAATAACTTTTCAGTGCACCCGCATTCTGAATTTATCTTCTAGTGTTTGACATATCTTTTCAAGTAATAGCAATTATGGCTTACTAGATTAGTCAAATATAGTTTCACTGCATTCGCATTCTGCCAAATGAATATGTGCTAAGTTGCTGAAAATAAATAAATATAAAACACAGATAATGCTCAAGACCCAAACCTATTTTCCATTATACGCTTTTCTGCTTTGGCGCACGAATTTGCAAGGGATTCTGACAAAACCTTCAGCTTATCGACCTGCAATGTTTTGTGGAAAGAATATTGGGACACTAACCATGTGTCATTCAAAAAGGAGCACAAGGAGAGATGCTTTGCCTTCTGACAAATAAAAAAAGCTCAAATATTCTACTGTGTTAAATCTGAATTGCAGATTTATGAAACTGAAGCAAAAATAGAAAGGGAAAAAACAAAAACAGGAAGGCAAATTAATTGAAATATCATACCTTCTGAAAATGAGTCTCCAATGAGTCGCCAGGGTGTATTGATTTCTTCTTTAATACAAGGTCTTCCATTCTGGAGCATAGACGAACCTCAGCAACTGCAGTTTTGAAGTCCTATGAAGAGTATCAGAATTTAGAAACGAATCACTGAATCTAGTCCTATGAAGAGTATATAATTGAGGAATGGAAATAGTATAAGACAACCTGTACTTAATGGGATGAAAGTATGGAACACATAACTTCAGTGAGCTGCTGAAGACTTGAGGGCCTAGGATTTCGGAATTTATGCACAAAAGACTATATGCACTTCTTTAAGAAAACATGCACTTAATATGTGATTATACATTGCCTACACCAGAAACTGTATTCTTGCTGAGGAATGGTTAATATTTCATCCAATAGGCAATTATCTCAATTTTCGTATGCCATATTCTCACATACATGGTTTTAGAAGGAACCAAAGAACAAGCGAACATGAATTTACCAATGGGCATAATAAAAAAAAAAATCACATGTTTGCACAAATATAAGATTTATAATCTTTGAACATTCCATTTCATCTAGAATGGTGACAAGTAAAGCAAAATCCAAAAAATAAGAGCATTTTTTATCGCGATGCTATTTGCTCTCCTGAATCTAACAGAAAAAAGTCCACCTTACGAATCAACCACATGAAAAATTTAGGCTATATTTCTCTTGTTTTCACGGGCAGATGAGTTGAGCACACACACTAAAAAGAATCAGCTAGCACAACTGAAAGGTAGCCATATCAATTGCTTTCTTAAAACATAATGCTAATATTAGCAACATAAGTACAACGGGAAAGTGCTCAAAATTAAGGCCTACCTCAGGGTCCCTCGGAGATGCTTTATTACGGTTCCTGGTTGTGTTAGCTCGCACAGCATCAATTGCATTTATCTCTTGTTGCAGCTGCATGATCTCATTATCCAATCTGGAATTAAGAACAAATTAAGATTTGGGAGCACGTATATGTTGAGACTGAAACAGCCCCTTCCTCAATTTCCCGAAACAAATTAGTTAACCTTGCTATTTCGGAATTTATTTTTACTCCTGAGATAGCACATTGAGCAAACTGAAGCAGTTCATCACGTTTTGCCTGAAAAGAAGATAACAGAGAAGTACATATCATTCAAACATGAACTCGTAATGCACATGTTCTTTTTTCCGCATAAATTACTTATTATATGAACCCATATGTGGCACAAACCACTAATTAACAAAGAGATTCTTAGTTAAAACTTGTCTTAAGAAACAAAACTTGCCTTATATTTTGAAATGAGGTACTATGTCGAATTGCGACTGTAAGGTCTACTATTGTACTAGTTTAATGCCCGAGTCTATGGTCTAATATTTGAGAGGAATAAGACAGGAACGCACCAATACTTCATCACTGTAACATGAAAATAAGTCTGCCAAGTCACATATGCTGCTCAGAAGTGTATTGTGCACATCCTCCCCTCCGTTAAGACACATTCTGCAGGGAGCATCCACAGACCACAATAGTATGTGAGTGAAACTTCCAGATTATCCTTTAAGCCCCAAAAAAGGACAGAGTTGAGTAGTATGTATAACAAGTAACTAGTCATCCAATGGTTGAAGAACATGCCCGAAAATTTCCGAGAGTAGTGAAACTTCTTCCTCAGTTGGAACTTCATGAATCTGATCCATAGAAATGAGTTAATTGCCTGAAATTACTGTACTAACCCATGTAAGCTACATGGCAGAAACTGACACATTGGCGTAAGCGAACTGCGCAAAACCGAACCCACCATGGACGGAACAATGCACTCGAGCGCTTGACTGTAGAGGAAGACATGGAAAAAGGTCATGGGCTCATCCGCTTTCTCGTAATCCACGTACAGATCCTGCAGCGCGCACAGTTTCCTACGCGATCACGCAATGCAGTCCAAAACGTGGGGTCAAACTCAAAGCAGAGCAGAGATTCTCACCAAGACTGGCGCGGCTTGATTGGGACCGTCGGCAGGCATCGACGAGGCGGCGCGCTCCGTCTCCTTGAGATCGACGAGCCACTGACGCAGCAGCTGCACCCTCTCCTCCCCTCTGCAGGAGAGCGCGTCCTCCTCCAGCCTCTTGGCCGTCAGCTTCAAGCTCTTGTAGTAGCGATTCCCCTGCGCCGCAGGCACGACAATAAATAATCACGATCACCAGAGGCGGCTGATTCGCGAGCAAGGCGGGGGTATTGGTGTTACGGGGCCGTACGATGCCGTTGATGAGCCTGGCGCCGCCGACGACGGCCTGCCCGGCGTAGCCGAGACCGGTCCGGACGGTGCGGGTGGTGAGGGAGATGCCGCCGCCGCCCGCCTCGACGGCGCGGTGCACCGCATTACGGAGCCACGACATGGGTCCCGGTCGCCTTCCCTCCGCCTCCTCCTCGGGTCGATCGGGGGTGCGGGCGTGCGGCGGAGAGGAAACCCGCCGATGCGTGCGGTCCGGTGCGCCGCGGTGTTTTCCCCCAGCGGCCGACGAATGCGCCCGCCCGTGCCCTCGCCCTCGCGGTTGACTCGAATCGAATTTGGAGAAAGCTTGCCGCCGTGCTGCGCATGCCTCTGGTTGTGGTCGACTTTTGACCCGGGCTGCGCTCCAGCCGGACCAGGCGAACGCTTCCCAAAACGAATGAGCTTTTTTTTCTTTTTCGGAAATGTTACAACGTGCAAACGTTAGTTTTGTGACCTTCTCGCGCAAATGCGTCGCTAGCCGTCCGACGGCGAGCACAGATCTTGAAGCCACGTCATGTTCCTTGAATTGTTCGCCCCTATGCGGACAACGCGAACATCTTTCCATTAACCACCGCCCCTCACCCACTTGTCTCATTCCCCTCTATCCATTCGCGAGCGAGAGACCTCCGGAGAAGGTGACAGTATGCCGGGGTTGCTATGGCGTCGCGAATGTAGGGGATGTGGCGACGGGGGGACCTCACTAGAGAACTAGAAGGGGGGCTTTGGTTGGCCCGCGTCGGCAAAGCAGTGAAAGGTGACGCTGTGCGTCCTACTCACGTGTGCCAAGGCCTCCTCCCCTCACCCCAATCGTGGGAGGAGGCACGGGGGAACAAGCTGGGCCTAGAGCTGCGCCTCTGCGGGCTACAGTGATCGTTGACCGCCCCATCACGGGCCAACACGTCGGTCGCTGCCTCAGCTGTGTGCCCATTCGTGGGAGGGGTCGCAAGGGGTCGTCTGGTGCTTCGCCGAGAGAGTGCGAGACAAACGTGGGTGGGGTGGGTGAGCCCGGGGAGGCGACGAGTTGCTGCTGCAGCGCCCACGATCACGGTGGAAGCGGCTACCACTCACCAACCTCTCCTCCGTCACCCTTGTCATCACCCGCACAAGTCGAAGCCCTAGCCCTACACGAGCCCCAATAGCAGCACAAGCAGCACTGACTCCTCCACCGCCCCCTGCATACTCACACCTCCTCCACCTGTGACCCTCTCCGATGAGCACACTCTCTCTTGCTTGTAAGTAAGAGCTTGCTAGGGGTTTCGGGGGTTTCGCCTTCCGTTGTTCAATGTTATCGGGTTATTTTGCAGCATAACACGGTAAATTTTTTGGCATGTTGTTCTCTGCAACATTAGTATTTTGTTTTGTGTGATGTTAAAACTAGTCTTCCCTCGTTACCAACTTCACTGCAAGTTTACTGGATAGTAGCTTTGTTGGTAAATTTAGTCTTGATTAGATCATAATTAATCGTCGATTCAATTTCCTAAATTCTCCATCTTTTTTCAAAAGAACAAAATCCTTATATTTTCCATGATGTGTACTTTTTAGAGTATGATGGTACTTCTCTCTCAACGTCATGTCAAATCCTCAGGCCAGTTTTCGCGCAAAACCGACACTATCAAGCCTGGACATAGCCTAAAATCTATAGGCCTTTTTTTGCCTAAAATAGTTGCATGGTACTCCTAAGCAACCTCCGCCTTTGATTTTTATGCATGCCAAAAGTTATCGACATACGAACATAAACGCTCACAAACATGCATATATTTATGAGATATCAAAGCGAAAGACCTAGATTTTATCCTTGACGGAATGGGGTACCATAACAGTCTTGATCATCCAATTACATGTTGGTTATCGTTTACAGACATTATAGATTAAGATGATCCAAATATCAAATATCTAAGTTGTTCGGCTCCAAAGATTCACAACTTTATTGCACTTTTTTTCTATTGGGGAGTGCTACGTGTTGGTCCGCTGTTTTTTTAAGTATTAGTCGGGTCACGAGCCATCATATCTGACGCCATTAAGTGACCAATCACCCATGATAATAGCAACAAAGGCGATGTTGCATAAACCTTTGCAACAGAGGCGACGTTGCAAAAACATCGTCATCTGCTGAGCACCACTTCGCAACATGGATGATGTTGCAGAAATCTTTCTTTACAACAGAGGTTATACTGCGAAAAAAGTCACCTCTGTGAGCACTCCGTCGTTCACCGCCGTTGTTGCAGAAAGACCCGTCTGCGTCGATTGTCGCAGCTCGGGATCCAGGTGACGGCTAGGGGTCTCAAGGTTCATTGGCGACGGAGACAAACGTCGGGGCGCGAGCGATGTTGGGGTTGCTAACGACGACGCAGAGTCTCGCAAGGACATTGACGCTGGGTGGAGAAGAAGCATGGCAGAGGAAGTGTTCGGTATCCGATGAGTGGTGGCAAAGCGTGGCCTCCCGCGCGAGTTCAGATAGAGTGGGCGCCATGGGCGCGACCTACAAAGGGGCAGAGGGAGCTACGAGGTTACAAGGAGAGGGAGGTGAAGAGGAAGATGAGGCGGGCGCGGGGTGTCACCATCGAACGACGGCGCAGGACGGCGGCACGTGCATGGGCTGACGCTCAAGATCTATGCATCGAGGACGAACTGGTGGCTGCCCGGTGTCTACAACAGACCCCTTGTTGCGGTTGAATGGATTGCAATAGGGTCCGAGTTGCAATAGAGTGGTAATGGCTGCCAACCGTCCGATAAAAAAACAAATCTGACGCCCGCGGAGACGATCAAACGCGTGTAACTTCATTCGTCGAGTGGATTGCGTTTTCGTTTTTTATTTGTGACCATCTTAAGACAGTTTAAATATGGAAGCCAAAATAAGGCAATGTGGTCGTTTACGGGTTGCTCCGGACGGCGATCATCGTTCAATTCCCTTACGGCCGGTCAAATCAACCAAATTATTAAGCTGCTAGTACTTGCTTAATTTCAAACTAAGTGTCACTGATTTCGTATAATTTATTTTCTAAGACTAGGCACTACGCACTAGTGTTTGTATTGTCAAAGATATGGCCATAATCTTGAAAAAAGAGCGGAATGTCAGATTTTTGGGCATGGCTATTCAATGTTTTTTATGGCAATTTATGTTGACGTGAAGATGATAAATTTAGCTGGCAAACATAACAATTTCGTGCCACGATAAAGGCAGATTCAGGTCAAAGGTGCCAATCATGGAAGGTGAATCTAATTTGGCTCCGTGGCAAGCACGGTGATGGGTAGAATAGTCTGTGTGTCTTTTCGCCATAGCACCAAGTCAAAGTCCAGATGAGACTGCGACAGCTTTGGTATTGTCGTATTGATAGTGAAGGTCATAGCATTATTCTCTTGCTAGTCAAATGATGTTGATGGCGCACATGTGCAGCTCCATCCATCTATATATATAACCTCATGCCTATACCGTGCATTATGTGCAGCATCACATCAGCTTCCATTGCTGGGTTTCTTCGCCCGACTCGAGACTTGAGAGCTATGGTTCTTGGAGCGTTCTTTGCAACTGCAGCCTCGGTGCCATGGAGACGGAGCCTCCTCCTGCTCCCGACCCTTGCGCTCCTGTGGAAGCTCTGCCGGTTGCTGCACCGGCTGTGGTGGCGGCCGCGGTGCCTCGAGCGGGAGCTCCGGTCCAAGGGCCTCCGCGGCACGTCCTACCGCTTCCTCACCGGCGACCTCAGGGAACAGGGCCGGCGGAACAAGGACGCCTGGTCGAGGCCGCTGCCGCTGCGGTGCCACGACATCGCCCCTCGCGTGGCACCACTCCTCTGCGATTCCGCCCGGGAGCACGGCAAGGTGAGCCTCTCGTGGTTCGGCCCGATCCCCAAGGTAACCATCGCCGACCCCGAGCTTGCCAAGAGCGTGCTGTCCGACAAGTCCGGGCACTTCGAGAAGCCCAAGTTCCCGGCGATGTGGAAGCTGCTCGCCAACGGCCTCTTGAACCACGAGGGCGAGAAGTGGGTCAAGCACCGGCGGCTCCTCAACCCTGCGTTCCATCTGGAGAAGATCAAGGTACCAGTTTCAGTTTCAGTGCATACCATCTGAGAACCATTTACTGCGATACTACAATTTACATTTGGAATGGGATGTGTACGACTCTGCAGTGCATGCTGCCAGAGTTTTCTGCGTGCTGTGAAGAGTTGGTGGGCCGATGGACGGAGTCCGTCGGCTCCAGTGGAGGTACGCACGAGCTGGATATTTGGCCGGAGCTCAAAAACCTGGCCGGAGATGTCATTTCCCGCACCGCATTCGGCAGCAGCTATCTTGAGGGAATGAAGATATTTCAGCTGCAAACCGAGCAAGCAGAGCGCCTCATCGCAAACATTCGGAGGATTCTCATTCCCGGCTACTTGTGAGTTACTACCAACTGAATTTACAGTTTTCCTTTTTCTTTATCCGGGGAACTGAAATTACAGTTACACTTGTAATAACTTAACAAGGAACATTCTTTGTAATGGGAAGTGCATGCTATATTTCAGATCTTTGCCAACCCCAAACAATAAAAGGATGTATCAGGTCAACAACGAGGTTGAATCAATTCTACGCGATTTAATTGCGAAAAGAACTAAATCGATCAAAGAAGGAGAAAGCACCAAAGATGACTTACTTGGCTTATTGCTAGAGTCAAACATGAGGCACGCAGATGACAATGGTCAATCCAGCATGGGGATGACAATTGAAGATGTCATCGAGGAGTGCAAGACGTTCTACTTTGCAGGAATGGAGACAACATCAGTACTACTCACATGGACCATGATCGTTCTAAGCATGCATGCGGAGTGGCAGGACCGTGCAAGGGAGGAGGTCCTAGGTTTATTTGGGAAAAACAAACCTGGATACGAAGGTCTAAACCGACTTAAAACGGTAAATATTTTTAATTGCCAGAAGTACTTCATTTTTTGATCCTCTATATGATGACACCAACTTTCCTATCGAAGGTATATGCACCCCAGTCTTATATGTTTGTAATTTGCATTCAGGTGACCATGATCCTCTATGAGGTTCTTCGGTTGTATCCTCCAAGCATTCATTTTAGCCGAAAGACATGCAAGGAGGTGCTAATTGGAGATAAAAGGTACCCAGCTGGCATGATGATTGAGCTCTCCGTACTACTCATGCACCATGACCCTAACATTTGGGGAAGCGATGTGCATGAATTTAAGCCGGAGAGGTTCGCGGAGGGGATCTCCAAAGCGTCTAGGAATTCAGGCGCGTTTCTCCCATTCGGCTGGGGACCAAGGATTTGCATCGGCCAGAATTTTGCGCTTACTGAGGCCAAGATGGCGATTTGCATGATCCTTCAACGTTTCGACTTCGTGCTTGCCCCGTCCTATACTCATGCGCCGTATACCGTGGTAACACTACATCCAATGCATGGCGCACAAATTAGGCTTGGACTCATCTAATTCCTTTCACATTTGGTGGTGTGTGCTTTGATTTTCTTTGATAAATGTATGTGTGTGGTGTAACTGAGTGCTGAAGCTATCAGATGTAATTCAATAATGAAATCCTGGTTGTCGTAATACGGATATGAAATAGATGGTGTGTTTTATAAGAAATATCAATTTGATTACTAAATGGATTATCAGTAATAGGCCAATTAGCCTGCTTATTGTGGTTTTCTATTGCAGACGATTTCTTAGACAACACAGTGGGCGATGAACTCAAACAATCCACACGGTTTCTAGAAAATAGGCGTGTTGGATCAATGAAGAATCACACATGACTTCGGCCAGAGAACTGTTTGTGTTAGGCCACCTTGCATAAATGTTTGCACATAAAAAATTGTGTGTGATATAAATACGCACTCTCACCCTTCCATCATTGCTAGCCTCTACGCTACCGTGCATTGCCCTTTTTCACATCAAGAGTTGGTGCAAACTTCGCCGGTGCATCCAAACCCCGTGATATGATACGCTCTTTCACACATAAACCTCCTTATATCTTCCTCAAAACAGCCACAATACCTACTTATTATGGCATTGCAATAGCCATTCTGAGATATATTGCCATGCATCTTCCACCGTTCCATTATTATGACGCATATCATCATTGTCATATTGCTTTGCATGATCATATAGCTGACATAGTATTTGTGGCTCAGCCACCGTTCATCATTTTTTATACATGTTACGCTAGATCATTGCACATCCTCATACACCGCCAAAGGCATTCATCTAGAGTCATATTTTGCTCTAGTATCGAGTTGTAATTTTGAGTTGTAAGTAAATAGAAGTGTGATGATCATCATTATTCATTATTAGAGCATTATCCCAAGCGAGGACATAATAATAATAATAATAATAATAATAATAATAATAATAATAATAATAATAATAATAAGGCCAAAAAGAGGCCACCAAAAAATGAGAGAAAAATAGAGAAGAGGCAATGTTACTATCTTTTTCCACACTTGTACTTCGAAGTAGCACGATGTTTTTCATAAGAGTCTCCTATGTAGTCACTTTCATATAACTAATGGGAATTTTTTATTATAGAACTTGGCTTGTATATTCCAATGATGGGCTTCCTCAAATGCCCGAGGTATTCTAGAGCAAGCAAGTTGGATGCACACCCACTTAGTTTTCTTTTTGAGCTTTCATACACTTATAGCTCTTAGTGCATCGGTTGCATGGCAATCCCTACTCCTTGCATTAACATCAATTGATGGGCATCTCCATAGCCCGTTGATTAGCCGTGTCGATGTGAGACTTTCTCCTTTTTTGTCTTCTCCAGATCATCTCTACCACCATACTCTATTCCACCCATAGTGCTATATCCATGGCTTGCGCTCATGTACTATGGGGGTTGAAAAAGCTGAAGCGCATTAAAAAGTATGAACCAATTGCTTGGCTGACACCGGGGTAGTGCATGATTTATACTTTGTGTTAAGAAGATGAAGCATGAAAAGGCTATATGATTTTGTAGGGATAGCGTTCCTTAGCATTGATATTTTGAAAGGCATAACTGTTTGTTGATATGCCTGAGTATTGATGTTTTTATATCAAATTATAGACTATTGCTTTGAATCATTTGGATCTAAATATTGATGCCATAAAAGAAAGATTACATGATGAACATGTTAGGTAGCATTCCACATCAAAAATTCTATTTTTATCATTTACCTACTCGAGAACGGGAAGGAATTAAGCTTGGGGATGCTTGATACATCTCCAATCTATCTATAATTTTTTATTATTCCATGCTATTATAGTATCAGTCTAGGATGTTTTATATGCAATTATATATCATTTTTTGGGACTAACCTATTAACTTAGTGCCAAATTGTAACGCCCTCGATGCGGCTATATCTCCCACGTGTCGAAGCACGACTTAGAGGTATAACCGCATTGAAAGCAATGTCGCAAGTGAGGTAATCTTCACACAACCCATGTAATACATAAGGGAAAGAGATACATAGTTGGCTTACAGTCGCCACTTCACACAATACATAAATAAACATCCATCATCCAGATTACACTCAAGGTCCGACTACGGAACCAAAATGAAAGAAGACTACCCCAAATGCTACACAGATCCCCGATCGTCCCAACTGGGCTCCACTACTGATCATCAGGAAAAGACACATAGTAACGACCACGTTCCTCGTCGAACTCCCACTTGAGCTCGGACGCGTCATCTGCACTGGCATCGTCGGCACCTGCAACTGTTTTGGTAGAATCTGTGAGTCACGGGGACTCAGCAATCTCACACCCGCGAGATCAAGACTATTTAAGCTTAAAGGTAGGATAGGGTTGTGAGGTGGAGCTGCAGCAAGCGACTAGCATATATGGTGGCTAACAACGCAAAAGAGAGCGAGAAGAGAAGCAAAGCACGGTCGTGAAACTAGAAGTGATCAAGAAGTGATCCTAGAACAACCTACGTCAAACATAACTCCAACACCGTGTTCACTTCCCGGACTCCGCCGAGAAGAGACCATCACGGTTACCCACGCGGTTGATGTGTTTTAATTAAGGTCAACTTCGGGTTTTCTACAACCGGACATCAACAAATTCCCATCTGCCTCATAACCGCGGGCACGGCTTTCGAAAGATAATACCCTGCAGGGGTGTCCCAACTTAGCCCACTATAAGCTCTCACGGTCAACGAAGGATATTCCTTCTACCGGGAAGACCCGACCAGTCTCGGAATCCCGGACTACAAGACATTTCGACAGTAATAAAACAAGACCAGCAAAGCCGCCCGATTGTGCCGACAAATCCTGATAGGAGCTGCACATATCTCGGTCTCAGGGCACATCCGGATTGTCCAAACTTCCGGTAGGCCAGTCCAGAGTTGCCCCTGGCGACCACCGGCGGCTGACAGTTTGGACCAACACTCGAAGGAGCACTGGCCCGGGGGTTAAAATAAAGATGACCCTCGGGCTCGCGAAAACCCGGGGGAAAAAGGCTTAGGTGGAAAAAGTAAAACCAAAGTTGGGCCTTGCTGGAGGAGTCTCATTCAAAGCGAACTGTCAAGGGGGTCCCATAAATCACCCAACCGTGTAAGGAACGCAAAATCAAGGAACATAACACCGGTATGACGGAAACTTGGGTGGCAAGAGTGGAACAAAACACCAGGCATAAGGCCGAGCCTTCCACCCTTTACCGAGTATATAGATGCATTAATTAAAATAAGAGATATTGTGATATCCCAACATAATCATGCTCCAACATGGAACAAACTTCATCTTCACCTGCAACTATCAACGCTATAAGAGGGGCTGAGCAAAGCGGTAACATAGCCAATCAACGGTTTGCTAGGACATGGTGGGTTAGAGGTTTGACATGGCAATATGGGTGGCATGATATAGCAAGTGGTAGGTATCGCAGCATAGGCATAGCAAAAGAGCGAGCATCTAGCAAGCAAAGATAGAAGTGATTTCGAGGGTATGGTCATCTTGCCTGTAAGGTTCTCAGAGTTGTCGAAAGCTTGATCCTCGTAAGCGTTCTCAATAGGTTCCTCGTTCACGTACTCGTCTCCCGGCTCTACCCAAAACAAGAACACAAGCAAAGGAACAACTATCAACCACGATGCAATGCGCAATCAACATGATGCAAAACATGTCATGATATGCGAGATGTGGTATGCAATGCATATGCGTGCTCCGGAAGGAAAAAGATGAACAAGGCATAATATTGGCAAACCAAGTATGCCACTGGAAAGGTGAGGTGATTTTGGTTGAAATCGATATAAAGATCACCGGAATCGGATGCACGGTTTGCAAATGACAAGCAAAGCAAGAATGACATATTTCTGCGTTTAACAGCATGATGCCACTTAGCAAGCAACAAGAAAATAAGCTACTGCATCCAAACATATCAGAAAAGCATATGGCAGTGATCTACTCAAGATGCTTGACAAAAGATGAACACTGAGCTATGGCTAAATCACACCACAACAGGTTCAAACAAGTATGGCAAAAGTGCAAAACATATCAGCTTCACAGACTTGGTAAAAATACTATCATGCCAGAAATTAACATCAGGATGACATGTTTAGAGCAAGGAAACAACATGCTACAGGAACATGACATAGCAAAATATGGCATGGAATGAATCTACTCAAAGCATTGAACAAAAGTCCCTTACTGACCATGAGTCAAAATGGACCACAAAATATAATAGCACCCATATCAATTAAGCAAGTTCCGTTACAGTTTTCAGACTTAGCAGAAAATTGGACATGTCAAAAACAGATAACAAGTAGGCATGTTTACGAGCTCGATGCACTCACTACAGAGCTTTTCATGATAAACTAAGCATACACCCACCAAGAAGACATGGCATAGAAGCTATACATGGCAAGAACAACATCATAGCATGTAAGGATCAACTACAACAAGCTTGGCAAAATCGAATAACATGTAAACAATCTGCCAGGAAACATTTTATAGAAAAAGTAGAGCTCGATTGACTCAAGCTACGGCACTCCATAATTACAAACAAAGGTACGGATGGATAGAGCAAATCCATATGTTCAAAACATCCTTACTGATCATGCTCAAAAGAGGCACAGATCTCTCTACATGAACACATGGCATAAAAATAACAGCAAGGAATGACTTAGTAATTCACTAAGTCCCTGAAATCAGCAACAATATGATCCCTAGTTTGCATGCTTGTGCTAGTCACCACAAAGATCAAAAAAATACATGGCATACACCCCTGTAAATATGGCATGGCATATTACAAAACACATGTAGGACTCCAGTTCATAGGATGCACACATCAATCATGGCAAAAATGACAAAAGTGCAAGTTCTGAAACAGATCTGAAACTAACATCACATAGCCCTCTTCCAACAGCATTTAGGGCATCAAGATGTGTTCAAATGAAAATGATGCAATGAGACGAAATGATGTACTCAACGAGACGAACAATTTGACATATTACACGCACGAAACGGAGCGTTATGCAGCAAGTTATGATGCGACGAACAATGCAAAAATATATGCAAAGAAAATGACAGACGAAATTGACCTAGGGTTCGTCGGCGCGGAAACCGAGGTGGCGGCGGATCTGGCCGGCGTTTCGCCGGAGATGGACGGGGACGGCGGCCGGAGTCGAAGGAAGGCCGGATCTGGTCGGGCCGGACCGGATCCGCGCGGGAGGAGGCGGCGGCGCTCGGGCGCCTACGGGCGCGCGGGCGCCTACGGGCGCGCGGGACGGCGGCGCAACCGGCGACGGCAGGCGGCGGCCGCGACGGAGAGGCGAGGTGCGGCGGCGGCGCGCGCCGGCAGCGCCTGCTCGGGTGACGAACGGGCGGAGGAGGCGCGGGGAGCGGCCGGGCCGGGGAGGGCCGCGGTCGGGCCCGGCGGGCCCGCGCGGGTGCGGCGATGTGGGCGCGGAGCGCCGGGACGCGTGGCAGCGCCTGATTGGACGAGGGCGGCGGAGGGATGACGTGGCGCGCTCTGATTCGTCGGGGTGACGCGGTCGGCGGACGCGTCCGGTGCGGGCGGACACGTCCGACGGCGGAGTGGGAAGCGGGGCTAGGGTTTCATCTGCGCGAAAAATCCAGGAGGGACACATATTTATAGGTAGGAGGGGCTAGGAGGCTCCAAATTGAGCACGGTTTTCGGCCACGCGATCGTGATCGAACGGCCTAGGTGATGGGAGTGACTTAGATGGGTTATTGGGCTGTATTGGAGGGGTTTTGGGCTGCAACCCAAAAGAGGCTTTCACGGTTACCCGGTTAACCGTTGGAGTATCAAACCACCTCCGGATGACCCGAAACTTGACAGGCGGTCTACCGGTGCTATACCAAGGCCGCTTGTCAAACCTCGGTCCATTCCGAGAAAGTTTAATACACACTCACGGAAAAAGGTAAAAGGGGACGCCGGAGGACGTAGAAGCGCCGGATTGCAAAACGGACAACGGGGAAAATGCTCGGATTCATGAAACGAGAACGTATGCGAAAGTGATGCACATGATGACATGATATGAAATGCATGACAAGGACAAAATGCAAAACGAAGAAGAACCCAACCACGGAGGGAAATATCATATCACATTGCCAAAAATGGCAAGAGTTGGAGTACAAATATGGCAAGTTACATCCGGAGTGTTACACAAATGCCAGTTCTTGTTTTTTTGCCCGCTTTTGGTTTTCCAGGAAATCAGTACCAAATGAAGTCCAAATGCCATGAAACTTTTTAGTGATTTTTTCTGGACAAAAGAGACACTAGAAGCTTCGGGAGGAGACCAGACGAGAAAGGAGGAGACGTCAAGGCACTTAGGCGCGCCCTAGTGCCTTGTGGGCCCGTCATGGCTCCGTCTGACCTAATTCCACCACTATAAATTCTCTAAAATCGGGAAACCAACAGAGATCCACCCAAAATACTTTTCCATCGCCACAAGTTTCTTTTCTTCGGAGATCCCATCTGGAGACCTTTTTTGATACTCTGTCGAAGGGGGAATCAGTGACAGACGGCCTCTACATCAACCTTGCCACCCTTCCGATGATGTGTGAGTAGTTTACCACAGACCTACGGGTCCATAGCTAGTAGCTAGATGAGTTCTTATCTCTCTTTGATCTTCAATACAATGTTCACCTCGATGTCCTTGGAGATCTATTCGATGTAATCTTATTTTATGATGTATTTGTTGGGATCCGATGAAATGTGGGTTTATGATTAGATTATCTATGAATATTATTTGAGTCTTCTCTGAACTCTTTTATGCATGATTATTATAGCTTTGTATTTCTCTCTGATCTATCCGTTTGGTTTGGCCACCTAGATTGATTTATCTTGCAATGGGAGAGGTGCTTTGTAATGGGTTCAATCTTGTGGTGTATATCCTAGTGACAGAAAGGAATAAGACACGTATTTGTATTATTGCCATTAAGGATAAAACGATGGGGTTTATTCATATTGCTTGAGTTTACTTTGTCTGCATCATGTCATCTTGCTTAAGGCGTTACTCCGTTCTTTATGAACTTAATACTCTAGATGTATACTGGATAGCGGTCGATGTGTGGAGTAATAGTAGTAGATGCAGGTGTTGGAAATATGCCCTAGAGTCAATAATAAAGTGGTTATTATTATATTTCCTTATTCATGATAAAGGTTTATTATTCATACTAGAATTGTATTGACCGGAAACTTAAATAGATGTGTGGATACATAAACAAATATCGTGTCCCTAGTGAGCCTCTAATAGACTAGCTCGTTGATCAAAAGATGGTTAAGGTTTCCTAACCACAGACATGTGTTGTCAGTTGATAACGGGGTCACATCATTAGGAGAATGATGTGATGGACAAGACCCATCCGTTAGCATAGCATATGATCGTTCATATTATTTGATGCGGAGCATCCTACGGACATCACCATGTCAAGAGTCTGTTTGGCAAGTGACACGTGCGACATCTACTTCACGTACACAAAGGTGAATCATCTCCTTTACACGTGTTCACATGACCCCTTCGAGGATGGTATTGTTGGGGAACGTATTAATTTCAAAAAAATTCCTACGCACACGCAAGATCATGGTGATGCATAGCAACGAGAGGGGAGAGTGTTGTCCACGTACCCTTGTAGACCAAAAGCGGAAGCGTTAGCACAACGCGGTTAATGTAGTTGTACGTCTTCACGATCCGAGCGATCAAGTACCGAACGCACGGCACCTCCGAGTTCAGCACACGTTCAGCTCGATGACGTCCTTGAACTCCGATCCAGCCGGGTGTTGAGGGAAAGTTTTGTCAGCACGACGGCATGGTGACGATGATGATGTTCTACCGACGCAGGGATTCGCCTAAGCACCGCTACAGTATTATCGAGGTGGACTATGGTGGAGGGGCTGTTGGGGAACGTTGCAGAAAATTAAAATTTTTCCTACGGTTTCACCAAGATCCATCTGTGAGTTCATCTAGCAACGAGTATTCAGATTAGATAGCATCTACATACCACTTTGTAGATCGCAACGAAAGCGTTCGAGTGAACGTGGATGAGGTAGTCGTACTTGCCGTGATCCAATTCACCGATGATCTAGTACCGAACGGACGGCACCTCCGCGTTCAACACACGTACGGGACGGGAGACGTCTCCTCCTTCTTGATCCAGCAAGGGGGAAGGAGAGGTTGAGGAAGATCCATCACGACGGTGTGGTGGTGGATGCAGCAGAACTCCGGCAGGGCTTCGCTAAGCAACTACGGGAGGAGGAGGAGGTGTTGCAGGGAGGAGGGAGGAGCCAGGGCATTAGGGTTGGTTTGCTCCTCCTTTTCCCCACTATATATAGGGCCAAGGGAGAGGGGGAGGCGCAGCCCTTGCCCCTTCCTCCAAGGAAGGGTGCGGCCAAGGGTGGGGAGGAGTCCATCCTCCCCAAGGCACCTCGGAGGTGCCTTCCCCTTGTAGGACTCTCCCCTTTTTTTTCTCTCTTGGCGCATGGGCCTCTTGGGGCTGGTTCCCCTTGGCCCAAGCAGGCCAAGGCGCACCCCCTAAGGCCCATGTGGCCCACCAAGGCAGGTGGCCCCACCTGGTGGACCCCGGGACCCCTCCGGTGGTCCCGGTACAATACCGATAACAACGAATCTTGTCCCGATGGCCAAAATAGCACTTCCTATATATAATTCTTTACCTCCGGACCATTCCGGAACTCCTCGTGACGTCCGGGATCTCATCCGGGACTCCGAACAACATTCGGGTTACTGCACATACATATCTTCACAACCCTAGCGTCACCGAACCTTAAGTGTGTAGACCCTACGGGTTCGGGAGACATGCAGACATGACCGAGACGGCTCTGGGGCAATAACCAACAGCGGGATCTGGATACCCATGTTGTCTCCCACATGCTCCACGATGATCTCATCGGATGAACCACGATGTCAAGGATTCAATTAATCCCGTATACGATTCCCTTTGTCAATCGGTATTTTACTTGCCCGAGATTCGATCGTCGGTATACCAATACCTCGTTCAATCTCGTTACCGGCAAGTCACTTTTCTCGTTCCGTAATGCATGATCCCGTGATCAAACACTTTGATCACATTGAGCTCATTGTGATGATGCATTACCGAGAGGGCCCGGTGATACCTCTCCGTCAAGCGGAGTGACAAATCCCAGTCTCGATCCATGTCAACCCAACAGACACTTTCAGAGATACCCGTAGTATACCTTTATAGTCACCCAGTTACGTTGTGACGTTTGGCACACCCAAAGCACTCCTACGGTATCCGGGAGTTACACGATCTCATGGTCTAAGGAAAGGATACTTGACATTGGATACCTCTAGCAAACGAACTATGCGATCTTATGCTATGTTTAGGATTGGGTCTTGTCCATCACATCATTCTCCTAATGATGTGATCCCGTTATCGATGACATCCAATGTCCATAGTCAGGAAACCATGACTATCTGTCGATCAACAAGCTAGTCAACTAGAGGCTCACTAGGGACATGTTGTTGTCTGTTATTCACACATGTATTACGATTTCCGGATAACACAATTATAGCACGAATAAAGACAATTATCATGAATAAGGAAATATAATAATAATGCTTTTATTATTGCCTCTAGGGCATATTTCCAATAGGAGGGGGGCACCGCACACGGCTAAGAGATCAACTGATCAATTGTTGTGTCTTTGGGGTGCCCCCTGCCCCCGTATATAAAGGAGCAAGGGGGGAGGAGCGGCCGGCCAGAAGGAGGCGCGCCAGGAGGAGTCCTACTCCCACCGGGAGTAGGACTCCCTCCCTTCCTTGTTGGATTAGGAGAAGGGGGGAAAGAGGAGGAGAAGAAGAAGGAAAGGGGGGCGCCGCCCCCCTCCTTGTACTATTCGGACTAGAGGGGGATGGGGCGCGCGGCCTGCCCTGGCCGCCCCTCCTCTTCTCCACTAAGGCCCACTATGGCCCATTAAACCCCCGGGGGGTTCCGGTAACCCCTCCGGTACTCTGGTAAAATCCCAATTTCACCCGGAACACTTCCTATATCCAAATATAGGTTTCCAATATATCAATCTTCATGTCTCGACCATTTCAAGACTCCTTGTCATGTCCGTGATCACATCCAGGACTCCGAACAACCTTCGGTACATCAAAACTCATAAACTCATAATATAACCGTCATTGAAACTTTAAGCGTGCGGACCCTATGGGTTCGAGAACTATGTAGACATGACCGAGACACGTCTCTAGTCAATAACCAATAGCGGAACCTGGATGCTCATATTGGCTCCCACATATTCTACGAAGATCTTTATCGGTCAGACCGCATAACAACATACGTTGTTCCCTTTGTCTTCGGTATGTTACTTGCCCGAGATCCGATCGTCGGTATCTCAATACCTAGTTCAATCTCGTTACCGGCAAGTCTCTTTACTCGTTCCGTAATACATCATCCCGCAACTAACTCATTAGTTGCAATGCTTGCAAGGCTTAAGTGATGTGCATTACCGAGTGGGCCTAGAGATACCTCTCCGACGATCAGAGTGACAAATCCTAATCTCGAAATACGCCAACCCAACAAGTACCTTCGGAGACACCTGTAGAGCACCTTTATAATCACCCAGTTACGTTGTGACGTTTGGTAGCACACAAAGTGTTCCTCCGGTAAACGGGAGTTGCATAATCTCATAGTCATAGGAACATGTATAAGTCATGAAGAAAGCAATAGCAACATACTAAACGATCGAGTGCTAAGCTAACGGAATGGGTCAAGTCAATCACATCATTCTCCTAATGATGTGATCCCGTTAATCAAATGACAACTCATGTCAATGGCTAGGAAACATAACCATCTTCGATCAATGAGCTAGCCAAGTAGAGGCATACTAGTGACACTCTGTTTGTCTATGTGTTCACACAAGTATTATGTTTCCGGTTAATACAATTCTAGCATGAATAATAAACATTTATCATGATATAAGGAAATAAATAATAACTTTATTATTGCCTCTAGGGCATATTTCCTTGAGTCTCCCACTTGCACTAGAGTTAATAATCTATATTACACAGTAATGATTCTAACACCCATGGAGCCTTGGTGCTGATCATGTTTTGCTCGTGGAAGAGGCTTAGTCAACGGGTCTGCAACATTCAGATCCGTATGTATCTTGCAAATTTCTATGTCTCCCACCTGGACTAGATCCCAGATGGAATTGAAGCGTCTCTTGATGTGCTTGGTTCTCTTGTGAAATCTGGATTCCTTCGCCAAGGCAATTGCACTAGTATTCATTGGACCCGATGCACTAGGTATGACACTTAGATCGGATATGAACTCCTTCATCCAGACTCCTTCATTTGCTGCTTCCGAAGCAGCTATGTACTCCGCTTCACACGTAGATCCCGACACAACGCTTTGTTTAGAACTGCACCAACTGACAGCTCCACTGTTCAATGTAAACATGTATCCGCTTTGCGATTTAGAATCGTCCAGATCAGTGTCAAAGCTTGCATCAACATAACCATTTACAATGAGCTCTTTGTCACCTCCATAAACGAGAAACATATCCTTAGTCCTTTTCAGGTATTTCCGGATGTTCTTGACCGCTGTCCAGTGATCCACTCCTGGATTACTTTGGTACCTCCCTGCTAGACTTATAGCAAGGCACACATCAGGTCTGGTACACAACATTGCATACATGATAGAGCCTATGGCTGAAGCATAGGGAACATCTTTCATCTTCTCTCTATCTTCTGCAATGGTCGGGCATTGAGTCTTACTCAACTTCACACCTTGTAACACAGGCAAGAACCCTTTATTTGCTTGATCCATTTTGAACTTCTTCAAAACTTTGTCAAGGTATGTGCTTTGTGAAAGTCCAATTAAGCGTCTTGATCTATCTCTATAGATCTTGATGCCCAATATATAAGCAACTTCACCGAGGTCTTTCATTGAAAAACTCTTATTCAAGTATCCCTTTATGCTATCCAGAAATTCTATATCATTTCCAATCAACAATATGTCATCCACATATAATATCAGAAATGTTACAGAGCTCCCACTCACTTTCTTGTAAATACAGGCTTCTCCAAAAGTCTGTATAAAACCAAATGCTTTGATCACACTATCAAAGCGTTTATTCCAACTCCGAGAGGCTTGCACTAGTCCATAAATGGATCGCTAGAGCTTGCACACTTTGTTAGCTCCCTTTGGATCGACAAAACCTTCCGGTTGCATCATAGACAACTCTTCTTCCAGAAATCCATTCAGGAATGCAGTTTTGACATCCATTTGCCAAATTTTATAATCATAAAATGCGGCAATTGCTAACATAATTCGGACAGACTTAAGCATCGCTACGGGTGAGAAAGTCTAATCGTAGTCAATCCCTTGAACTTGCCAAAAACCTTTCACAACAAGTCGAGCTTTATAGACAGTAACATTACTGTCAGCGTCAGTCTTCTTCTTGAAGATCCATTTATTCTCAATGGCTTGCCGATCGTCGGGCAAGTCAACCAAAGTCCACACTTTGTTCTTATACATGGATCCTATCTCAGATTTCATGGCCTCAAGCCATTTTGCGGAATCTGGGCTCACCATCGCTTCTTCATAGTTCATAGGTTCGTCATGGTCTAGTAACATAACTTCCAGAACATGATTACCGTACCACTCTAGTGCGGATCTTACTCTGTTTGACCTACGAGGTTCAGCAACAACTTAATCTGAAGTTTCATAATCATCATCATTAACTTCCTCACTAATAGGTATAGACGTCACAGGAACTGGTTTCTGTGATGAACTACTTTCCAATAAGGGAGCAGGTACAATTACCTCATCAAGTTCTACTTTCCTCCCACTCACTTCTTTCAAGAGAAACTCCTTCTCTAGAAAAGATCCATTCTTAGCAACGAATGTCTTGCCTTTGAATCTGTGATAGAAAAGTGTACCCAACAGTCTCCTTTGAGTATCCTATGAAGACATATTTCTCCGATTTGGGTTCGAGCTTATCAGGTTGAAGCTTTTTCACATAAGCATCGCAGCCCCAAACTTTAAGAAACGACAACTTTGGTTTCTTGCCAAACCACAGTTCATAAGGCGTCGTCTCAACGGATTTTGATGGTGTCCTATTTAATGTGAATGCAGCCGTCTCTAAAGCATAACCCCAAAACGATAGCGGTAAATCGGTAAGAGACATCATAGATCGCACCATATCTAGTAAAGTACGATTACGACGTTCGGACACACCATTACGCTGTGGTGTTCCGGGTGGCGCGAGTTGCCAAACTATTCAGCATTGTTTCAAATGTAGACCAAACTCGTAACTCAAATATTCTCCTCCACGATCAGATCATAGAAACTTTATTTTCTTGTTACGATGATCTTCAACTTCACTCTGAAATTCTTTGAACTTTTCAAATGTTTCAGACTTATGTTTCATTAAGTAGATATACCCATATCTGCTTAAATCATTTGTGAAGGCGAGAAAATAACGATACCCATTGCGAGCCTCAATATTCATTGGTCCACATACATCAGTATGTATGATCTCCAATAAATCAGTTGCTCGCTCCATAGTTCCGGAGAATGGCGTTTTAGTCATCTTGCCCATGAGGCATGGTTCGCAAGTACCAAGTGATTCATAATCAAGTGATTCCAAAAGTCCATCAGTATGGAGTTTCTTCATGCGCTTTACACCAATATGACCCAAACGGTAGTGCCACAAATAAGTTGCACTATCATTATCAACTTTGCATCTTTTGGCTTCAACATTATGAATATGTGTATCACTACTATCGAGATTCATCAAAAATAGACCACTCTTCAAGGGTGCATGACCATAAAAGATATTACTCATATAAATAGAACAACCATTATTCTCTGATTTAAATGAATAACCGTCTCGCATCAAACAAGATCCAGATATAATGTTCATGCTCAACGCTGGCACCAAATAACAATTATTTAGGTCTAATACTAATCCCGAAGGTAGATGTAGAGGTAGCATGCCGATGGCGATCACATCGACTTTGAAACCGTTTCCCACGTGCATCGTCACCTCGTCCTTGGCCAGTGTTCGCTTAATCCGTAGTCCCTGTTTTGAGTTGCAAATATTAGCAACAGAACCAGTATCAAATACCTAGGTTCTACTGCGAGCTCTGGTAAGGTACAGATCAATAACATGTATATCACATATACCTTTGTTCACCTTGCCATCCTTCTTATCCGCCAAATACTTGGGGCAGTTCCACTTCCAGTGACCAGTCTGCTTGCAGTAGAAGCACTCAGTCTCAGGCTTAGGTCCAGACTTGGGTTTCTTCTCTTGAGCAGCAACTTGCTTGCTGTTGTTCTTGAAGTTCCCATTCTTCTTCCCTTTTCCCTTTTTCTTGAAACTGGTGGTCTTATTGACCATCAACACTTGATGCTCCTTCTTGATTTCTACCTCCGCAGCCTTTAGCATTGCGAAGAGCTCGGGAATCGTCTTATCCATCCCTTGCATGTTATAGTTCATCACGAAGCTTTTGTAGCTTGGTGGCAGTGATTGAAGAATTCTGTCAATGGCGCTATCATCCGGAAGGTTAACTCCCAGTTGAATCAAGTGATTATTATACCCAGACATTTTGAGTATATGCTCACTGACAAAACTATTCTCCTCCATCTTACAGCTGTAGAACTTATTGGAGACTTCATATCTCTCAATCTGGGCATTTGCTTGAAATATTAACTTCAACTTCTGGAACATCTCATATGCTCCATGACGTTCAAAACGTTGTTGAAGTCCCGGTTCTAAGCTGTAAGGCATGGCACACTGAACTATCGAGTAGTCATCAGCTTTGCTCTGCCAGACGTTCATAACATCTGATGTTGCTCCTGCAGCAGGTTTGGCACCTAGCAGTGCTTCCAGGACGTAATTCCTCTATGCAGCAATGAGGATAATCCTCAAGTTACGGACCCAGTCCGTGTAATTGCTACCATCATCTTTCAACTTTGCTTTCTCAAGGAACGCATTAAAATTCAAAGGAACAACATCACAGGCCATCTATCTACAATCAACATAGACAAGCATGATACTATCAGGTACTAAGTTCATGATAAATTTAAGTTCAATTAATCATGTTACTTAAGAACTCCCACTTAGATAGACATCTCTCTAATCCTCTAAGTGATCACGTGATCCATATCAACTAAACCATAACCGATCATCACGTGAAATGGAGTAGCTTTCAGTGGTGAACATCACTATGTTGATCATATCTACTATATGGTTCACGCTCGACCTTTCGGTCTCAGTGTTCCGAGGCCATATCTGCATATGCTAGGCTCGTCAAGTTTAACCTGAGTATTCTGCGTGTGCAAAACTAGCTTGCACCCGTTGTAGATGGACGTAGAGCTTATCACACCCGATCATCACGTGGTGTTTGGGCACGACGAACTTTGGCAATGGTGCATACTCAGGGAGAACACTTTTATCTTGAAATTTAGTGAGAGATCATCTTATAATGCTACCGTCAATCAAAGCAAGATAAGATGCATAAAATATAACCATCACATGTAACCAATATAAGTGATATGATATGGCCATCATCATCTTGTGCTTGTGATCTCCATCTCCGAAGCATCGTCATGATCACCATCGTCACCAGCGCAACACCTTGATCTCCATCATAGCATCGTTGTCGTCTCGCCAATCTTATGCTTCTACGACTATCGCTACCGCTTAGTGATAAAGTAAAGCATTACAGGGCGATTGCATTGCATACAATAAAGCGACAACCATATGGCTCTTGCCAGTTGCCGATAACTCGGTTACGAAACATGATCATCTCATACAATAAAATTTAGCATCATGCTTTGACCATATCACATCACAACATGCCCTGCAAAAACAAGTTAGACGTCCTCTACTTTGTTGTTGCAAGTTTTACGTGGCTGCTACAGGCTAAGCAAGAACCGTTCTTACCTACGCATCAAAACCACAACGATAATTTGTCAAGTTGTTGCTGTTTTAACCTTCGCAAGGACCGGGCGTAGCCACACTCGGTTCAACTAAAGTTGGAGAAACTGACACCCGCCAGCCACCTGTGTGCAAAGCACGTCGGTAGAACCAGTCTCGCATAAGCGTACGCGTAATGTCGGTCCGGGCCGCTTCATCCAACAATACCGCCGAACCAAACTATGACATGCTGGTAAGCAGTATGACTTATATCGCCCACAACTCACTTGTCTTCTACTCGTGCATATGACATCTACGCATAAAACCAGGCTCGGATGCCACTGTTGGGGAACGTAGTAATATCAAAAAAATCCTACGCACATGCAAGATCATGGTGATGAATAGCAACGAGAGGGGAGAGTGTTGTCCACGTACCCTCATAGACCGAAAGCGGAAGTGTTAGCACAATGCGGTTGATGTAGTCGTACGTCTTCACGATCCGGCCGATCAAGTACCGAACGCACGGCACCTCCGAGTTCAGCACACGTTTAGCTCGATGACGTCCCTCGAACTCCGATCCAGCCAAGTGTTGAGGGAGAGTTCCGTCAGCACGACGGCGTGGTGACGATGATCATGTTCTACCGACGCAGGGCTTCGCCTAAGCACCGCTACAGTATTATCGAGGTGGACTATGGTGGAGGGGGCACCGCACACGGCTAAGAGATCAACTGATCAATTGTTGTGTCTTTGGGGTGCCCTGCCCCCATATATAAAGGAACAAGGGGGAGGTGCGGCCGGCCAGGAGGAGGCGCGCCAGGAGGAGTCCTACTCTCCCTCCCTTCCTTGTTGGATTAGGAGAAGGGGGGAAAGAGGAGGATAAGAAGAAGCAAAGGGGGGAGCCGCCCCCCTCCTTGTCCTATTCGGACTAGAGGGGGAGGGGGCGCGCGGCCTGCCCTGCCGCCCCTCCTCTTCTCCACTAAGGCCCACTATGGCCCATTAAACCCCCGGGGGGTTCCGGTAACCCCTTTGGTACTCTAGTAAAATCCTGATTTCACCCAGAACACTTCTGATATCCAAATATAGCTTTCCAATATATCAATTTTCATGTCTCGACCATTTCGAGACTCCTCGTCATGTCCGTAGTTACATCCGGGACTCCGAACAACCTTCAGTACATCAAAACTCATAAACTCATAATATAACCGTCATCAAAAGTTTAAGCGTGCGGACCCTACGGGTTCGAGAACTATGTAGACATGACCGAGACACGTCTCTGGTCAATAACCAATAGCGGAACCTGGATACTCATATTGGCTCCCACATATTCTACGAAGATTTTTATCGGTCAGACCGCATAACAACATATGTTGTTCCCTTTGTCTTCGGTATGTTACTTGCCCGAGATTCGGTCGTCGGTATCTCAATACCTAGTTCAATCTCGTTACCGGCAAGTCTCTTTACTCGTTCTGTAATACATCATCCCGCAACTAATTCATTAGTTGCAATGCTTGCAAGGCTTAAGTGATGTGCATTACCGAGTGGGCCTAGAGATACCTCTCCAACGATCAGAGTGACAAATCCTAATCTCGAAATACGCCAACCCAACAAGTACCTTCGGAGACACCTATAGAGCACCTTTATAATCACCCAGTTACATTGTGACGTTTGGTAGCACACAAAGTGTTCCTCCGGTAAACGGGAGTTGCATAATCTCATAGTCATAGGAACATGTATAAGTCATGAAGAAAGCAATAGCAACATACTAAACGATCGAGTGCTAAGCTAACGAAATGGGTCAAGTTAATCACATCATTCTCCTAATGATGTGATCCCGTTAATCAAATGACAACTCATGTTAATGGCTAGGAAACATAACCATCTTCGATCAACGAGCTAGTCAAGTAGAGGCATACTAGTGACACTCTGTTTGTCTATGTATTCACACAAGTATTATGTTTCCGGTTAATACAATTCTAGCATGAATAATAAACATTTATCATGATATAAGGAAATAAATAATAACTTTATTATTGTCTCTAGGGCATGTTTCCTTCAGGTATACTACTTGACACCCCTCTCATGTGCATGCATAGGTATTGTTGGAACGCTACGGAAGACGAGGAGGAGTGCGAGCGCAACTGTACAACTACACCATCCGCGAGGGAATCATAGAAGAGAAGACGGAGCTGCGGAGTCTACAGCAGCCGGACGACCGACGTGCCACCGGACGTTCGACACTTTACAGCTGCCGGACGACCGGTGTCCACCGGACATCCGACACACCCTCCACCCAGCCAGACAAAGACGCTACAGCGGCCGGACGACCGACGACCACCGGACGTCTGACAAGTCCTAGTGATTGGACGACCGACGCCAGGCGGACGACTAGTGCCACCAGTCCAGAGAAGAAACGTCGGAAGTCCGACGCCCTCCAGACGTCCGGACCCCCCCGAGCGACCGGACGTCCAACCCCGACCGGACGTCCAACACTGCCTGTGTGCAGCCGGGCCTTTGGCCTTGTATCCCACTCCCACTTACCCCTTCGTGGCTTAGACTATAAATATACCACCTCCACCTTATTTCTAGGGTTAGCAAATGTGATAGCTCATTTAGAGATAGAGCTTTGCTCATCCATCCGGATCTACTCCACCGAGAGAGACCGCGACCTCTATGGAGAAGATCCATCTTGGATTCAAGACCCCGCAAGGGAAGATCCCTGTAGGATATCACCAAGACCTCATCTCCTCTCGGATTTGAGATGAACTTTACTTTGTATCTTTCCTTTGTTGTTCATGTACCTTGTGGATCTTGTGTATTTGATTGTCTAGTGGATGTGTGATTGGACTTGTTCTGTTTCGCCTTGTGATTTCTCTCCGTTCTTCCCCGTGTTCATCGTGTTCTTCGAGGGAATCCACTCTAATCGTGAAAGATCGGTCTACTCCGAGTTAGCCCTGCATCATATGGTATCATGAGCCACATTGATCACGTATTTGGAGTCCCTCTCATCCGTTTCTAGCCTTCTTTTGCTTGATTTCGTCCTAAATTTCGAAAATCCCCACCAAAAATAGCCCCAATATTTTTTTGTGATTTATTGGTTTGATGATGTTTTGTTGATTTTGATCCCTGGATTTTCTTGGTTTCAAGTGGATCTAGCATTTCCCCAAGTTTTCCCACTTTCCATCCACGAAATCTCATCAATTTTGAGCCCAAAATCTCCAATTTCCGGTCAAAATCGTGTCCCGAAACTCGCATCTCGCGTTGACCCCGACCCACCGGACGATCGACCCTTTAACGAACGTCCGGAGCCCCAGGAACCACCGGACGACTGGTACTTACCGGAAATCCGACACCCTGATCCCGAGTTGAAATAACGGATCTCTGAACCCGACTGGACGTCCGATGACCAGACATCCGTCCATTACCGGATGTCCGATACCTGTAGATATCAACTTCGGCTAATTCATCCGAACTCCGATTTTGACGTTCTTTAGCTCGTTTTGAAGCTATTGACATCCCCCTTCCCACAAAAATACTTCCAACATCATTTGACTCCATGAAATTTTGACAACTTTGGCTTCTTTGCCTAGGGCTTCCACCACATCATCCGCATAACCACCATAGCCTTCCGCATCCTAACTCATTTTGTTCCCCTTAGCATTTGAGCTTGTTTGAGGAGTGATTCAAGTCTCCTAATGTGTTTAGGCTACTTAGGGACGATTGTTTCTTCATCAACCACCACCATAACTTCCACATAGGCTTGCACACCATACACTTCCGCCACCCCAACATAACCCAATTTTGTTTGAGCTTGTTTGAGTTGTGGCTTGCGTCTCCCAAGGTGTTTCGACTACTTAGCGATGGTCACTTCAACATTGACTCGCATAACCCATCATTCCACTTCCGCATTGCTGAGTGCAAAGCCACCACCGCTTTCCGTACCACCATTTGACATTTGCCTTTGAGATTTTGAGTTCGTGGTTTTTCCGTTTCCTAAGGTGTTTCGGCTAATTAGGAACGGGTCGACATCGACAACACCGCCTCTCATCATCGTCACAGATGGTAACCTCGACGACACCATTGTATATTCCCATTGCAATTGCATTGATAACCCCTAGCCCATTTTGCGTTACTTGCCCATCGAGACTAGCCATTTGAGTATTGACGGGCCATGCTACTTGTGCACATTAGTGATCATCGATCCACCCTTCCATTGCATACATACCATATCATATTGGTATCATCTTGGTATCATATCATCTCTTGTGCCACAAGATTGTTCCTGCATATACACAATTGCTATCTTGGTTTGTGCATTTTGCATTGTGGTCATAAAAAAAGAATAAGCTTTTAAGCAAAGAGAAAGAGCAAAGAGCTTGTAAGCAAGAGCCATAGCATCGTATCATAGTGTATTACAATATATCATATGGTATCATACTTGATCATCTTGGATCATCTTGTGCTAAAGCACCGAAACATACATACATAGCATACTTGGGATAGAAAGTTTATCCATTTTGCATCTTATAGGCGGTGCACAAGTGTCATATCCGCCTATTGAGCAATTGTGCTAGCGTCTCTCTTGAGTTGTGCAACACGAGCATTTTCCGTGGATTCCACATTTTGTGTTCATTCCTTGGTTGCACGACCCCATTTATCTATCCGTGTGTGTGTTTCTGTGTGCCATATTGCTGGTCTACTTGTTTCACTTGCGAATTTGTGAATGTCTTTCAACTTTATTGACTCTTGCTAACATTTTGCATTAAATTTTTGTGCCACTATCCTCACCGAGCTACTCCATAAGTGATACGTCTCCAACGTATCTATAATTTTTTACTGTTCCATGCTATTATATTATCTGTTTTGGATGTTTAATGGGCTTTATTATACACTTTTATATTATTTTTGGGACTAACCTATGAACCGAAGGCCCAGTGCAAATTGCTGTTTTTTTTGCCTATTTCAATGTTTCGCAGAAAAGGAATATCAAACGGAATCCAAACGGAATGAAACCTTTGGGAGAGTGATTTTTTGGAAGAAACCTGATCCAGAGTACTTGGAGTGGACGTCAAGAAAGAAGTGAGGAGGCCACGAGGCAGGGAGGTGCGCCTGCCCCCTAGGTGCGCCCCCACCCTCGTGGGCCCCTCGCAGCTCCACCGACCTACTTCTTCCTCCTATATATACCCATATACCCCGAAAACATCCAGGAGCACCACGAAACCCTATTTCCACTGCCGCAACCTTCTATACCCGTGAGATCCCATATTGGGGCCTTCTCGACGCTCCGTCGGAGGGGGAATCAATCACAGAGGGCTTCTACATCTACACCATAGCCTCTCTGATGATGTGTGAGTAGTTTACCACAGACCTTTGGGTCCATAGTTATTAGCTAGATGGATTATTCTCTCTCTTTGGATCTCAATACAAAGTTCTCCTCGATCTTCTTGGAGATCTATTCGATGTAATTCTTTTTGTGGTGTGGTTGTCGAGATCCGATGAATTGTGGGTTTATGATCAAGATTATCTATGTACAATATTTGAATATTCTCTGAATTCTTTGATGTATGATTTGTTATCTTTGCAAGTCTCTTCGAATTATCAGTTTGGTTTGGCCTACTAGATTGATCTTTCTTGCAATGGGAGAAGTGCTTAGCTTTGGGTTCAATCTTGTGGTGTCCTTTCCCAGTGACAGCAGGGGCAGCAAGGCACGTATTGTATTGTTGGCATCGAGGATAAAAAGATGGGGTTTATATCATATTGTTTGAGTTTATCCCTCTACATCATGTCATCTTGCCTAATGCGTTACTCCATTCTTATGAACTTAATACTCTAGATGCATGCTAGATAGCGGTCGATGTGTGGAGTAATAGTAGTAGATGCAGAATTGTTTTGGTCTACTTCTCGCGGACGTGATGCCTATATACATGATCATGCCTAGATATTCTCATAATTATGCACTTTTCTATCAATTGCTCGACAGTAATTTGTTCACCCACCGTAATACTTATGCTATCTTGAGAGAATCCACTAGTGAAACCTATGGCCATCGGGTCTATTTTCCATCTTATAAGTTTCCAATCTATTTTTACTTTGCAATCTTTAATTTCTATCTATATCATAAAAATACCAAAAATATTTATCTTATTATCTCTATTAGATCTCACTTTTGCAAGTGGCCGTGAAGGGATTGACAACCCCTTTATCGTGTTGGTTGCAAGGTTCTTATATGTTTGTGTAGGTACGAGGCGACTTGTGTGTGGTCTCCTACTGAATTGATACCTTGGTTCTCAAAAACTGAGGGAAATACTTACGCTACTTTGTTGCATCACCCTTTCCTCTTCAAGGGAAAACCAACACAGTGCTCAAGAGGTAGCAAGAAGGATTTCTGTCACCGTTGCTGGGGAGATCTACGCCAAGTCAAGTCAAGTCAAGACATACCAAGTACCCATCACAACTCTTATCCCTCGCATTACATTATTTGCCATTTGCCTCTCGTTTTCCTCTCCCCCACTTCACCCTTGCTGTTTTATTCGCCCTCTTTTCTGTTCGCCCTTTTTCGCTTGCTTCTTGTTGCATGTCAACCCTAATGGCCCTGCCTAAAAACGTTGATCCTTACCTTAAAAGGTTGGAAGAAATTGAAAACAACGTTAGAAGCTTTATGACTTTGCAAGTTGAGCATAATAATTTCTTTAGAAACGAGCTTAAAGAACAAAAAAAAGCTTTATGGAGTACATGAATAAAGAGCTTGATGATATGTCTAAGGAATTTTATGGTTTGAAATCTCAGTTTGCTCATCTTGAAAAATTAATAGCCCAAATTTCGGATAAGCAGGCCACCTTAGTCAATAAGATGGCCACCAAACCGGAAGATCTAGAAGGTAATAGGGATGAATATATAAAAGTTATTGATGTGTCCCCTATTAAATCTTTGTTTTGCAATATGAATCTTGAAAATGATGGGACTGGAGATGAGTCAACTTTAGTTAAAGGGCGTCCCAATGATTCGGACTTTTTAGATCTTGATGCAAAAATTGGTAAAAGTGGGATTGAAGAGGTCAAAACTTTACATAGCAATGAACCCACTATTTTGGATTTCAAGGAATTTAATTATGATAATTGTTCTTTAATAGATTGTATTTCCTTGTTGCAATCCGTGTTAAATTCTCCTCATGCTTATAGTTAAAATAAAGCTTTTACCGAACATATCGTTGATGCTTTAATGCAATCGTATGAAGAAAAACTTGAATTAGAAGTTTCTATCCCTAGAAAACTTTATGATGAGTGGGAACCTTGTATTAAAATTAATATTAAAGATCATTAATGCTATGCTTTATGTGATTTGGGTGCTAGTGTTTCCACGATTCCAAAAACTTTCTGTGATGTGTTAGGTTTTCGTGAATTTGATGATTGTTCTTTAAACTTGCACCTTGCGGATTCCACCATTAAGAAACCTATGGGAAGAATTAATGATGTTCTTATTGTTGCAAATAGGAATTATGTGCCTGTAGATTTCATTGTTCTTGATATAGATTGCAATCCTACATGTCCTATTATTCTTGGCAGACCTTTCCTTAGAACGATTGGTGCAATTATTGATATGAAAGAAGGAAATATTAGATTCCAATTTCCGTTAAGGAAAGGCATGTAACACTTTCCTAGAAAGAAACTAAATTACCTTATGAATCTATTATGAGAGCCACTTATGGATTGCATACCAAAGATGACAATACCTAGATCTATTCTTGCCTTTATGCCTAGCTAGGGGCGTTAAACGATAGCGCTTGTTGGGAGGCAACCCAATTTTATTTTTGTTCCTTGATTTTTAGTTATGTTTAGTAATAAATAATTCTTATAGCCTCTGATTAGATGTGTTTTCATGTTTTAATTAGTGTTTGTGCCAAGTAGAACCTTTGGGAAGACTTGGGTGAAGTCTTTTTGATCTTGCTGTAGAAAACAGAAACTTTAGCGCTCACGAGATTAGCTGCCATTTTTTTACTGGAGAGTGCTATTTGGTTGATTCTTTTTGCATACGATTAATAGACAAATTTCTCATGTCCAGCAATTTATTTCAGAAATTTTTAGAGTACCAGAAGTATACGTTTGATATAGATTTCTACAGACTATTCTGTTTTTGATAGATTCTGTTTTTCGTGTGTTGTTTGCTTATTTTGATGAATCTATGACTAGTATCGGAGGGTATGAACCATAGATAAGTTGGAATACAGTAGATTTAACACTAATATAAATAAAGAATGAGTTCATTACAGTACCTTGAAGTGGTGGTTTGTTTTCTTTCGCTAACGGAGCTCATGAGATTTTTCTGTTGAGTTTTGTGTTGTGAAGTTTTCAAGTTTTGGGTAAAGATTTGATGGATTATGGAATAAGGAGTGGCAAGAGCCTAAGCTTGGGGATTCCCAAGGCACCCCAAGGTAAAATTCAAGGACAACCAAAAGCCTAAGCTTGGGGATGCCCCGGAAGGCATCCCCTCTTTCGTCTTCGTCCATCGGTAACTTTACTTGATGCTATATTTTTATTCACCACATGATATGTGTTTTTCTTGGAGCGTCTTGTATGATTTGAGTTTTTTTATTTTATTTTACCACAATCAACCTTGCTGTACACACCTTTTGGGAGAGACACACATGAATCGGAATTTATTAGAATACTCTATGTGCTTCACTTATATCTTTTGAGCTAGATAATTTTGCTCTAGTGCTTCACTTATATCTTTTAGAGCACAGTGGTGGTTTTATTTTATAGAAATTATTCATTTCTCATGCTTCACTTATATCTTTTGAGTTATATAATTTTGCTCTAGTGCTTCACTTATATCTTTTAGAGCACGATGGTGGTTTTATTTTATAGAAATTATTGATCTCTCATGCTTCACTTATATTATTTCGAGAGTCTTTTAGAACAGCATGGTAGTTTGCTTTGGCTATAAAATTAGTCCTAATATGATAGGCATCCAAGATAGGTATAATAAGAACTTTCATAAAAAGTGCATTGAATACTATGAGAAGTTTGATACTTGATGATTGTTTTGAGATATGAAGATGGTAATATTAAAGTCGTGCTAGTTGAGTAGTTGTGAATTTGAGAAATACTTGTGTTGAAGTTTGCAAGTCCCGTAGCATGCACGTATGGTAAAAGTTGTGTAACAAATTTGAAACATGAGGTGTTCTTAGATTGTCTTCCTTATGGGTGGCAGTCGGGGACGAGCGATGGTCTTTCCCTACCAATCTATCCCCCTAGGAGCATGCGCGTAGTGCTTGGTTTTTGATGACTTGTAGATTTTTTCAATAAGTATGTGAGTTATTTATGACTAATGTTGAGTCCATGGATTATACACACTCTCACCTTTCCATCATTGCTAGCCTCTTCGTTACCGTGCATTGCCCTTTCTCACCTTGAGAGTTGGTGCAAACTTCGCCGGTGCATCCAAACCCCGTGATACGATACGCTCTATCACACATAAACCTCCTTATATCTTCCTCAAAACAGCCACCATACCTACCTATTATGGCATTTCCATAGCCATTCCGAGATATATTGCCATGCAACTTTCCATCGTTCCATTTATTATGTCATGCTTCATCATTGTCATATTGCCTTGCATGATCATGTAGTTGACATCGTATTTGTGGCAAAGCCACCATGCATAATTTTTCATACATGTCACTCTTGATTCATTGCCCATCCCAGTACACCACCGGAGGCATTTAGATGGATTCATATTTTGTTCTAGTATCGAGTTGTAATCCTTGAGTTGTAAATAAATATAAGTGTGATGATCATCATTAATAGAGCATTGTCCCAAAAAAATAGAAAGGCCAAATAAAAAAAGAGAAAGGCCCAAAAGAAAAAAAAGAGAAAAAAGGGGACAATGCTACTATCCTTTTTTCCACACTTGTGCTTCAAAGTAGCACCATGATCTTTATGATAGAGAGTCTCTTGTTTCGTCACTTTCATATACTAGTGGGAATTTTTCATTATAGAACTTGGCTTGTATATTCCAACAATGGGCTTCCTCAAATGCCCTAGGTCTTCATGAGCAAGCAAGTTGGATGCACACCCACTTAGTTTCTTTTGTTGAGCTTTCATACATGTATAGCTCTAATGCATCCGTTGCATGGCAATCCCTACTCCTTGCATTGACATCAATTGATGGGCATCTCCCTAGCCCATTTATTAGCCGCGTCAATGTGAGACTTTCTCCTTTTTTGTCTTCTCCACACAACCCCCATCATCATACTCTATTCCACCTATAGTGCTATATCCATGGCTCACACTCATGTATTGCGTGGAAGTTGGAAAAAGTTTGAGATTACTAAAGTATGAAACAATTGCTTGGCTTGTCATCGGGGTTGTGCATGATGAGAGCATTCTTGTGTGACAAAAATGGAGCATGACCAAACTATATGATATTGTTGCGATGAACTTTCTTTGGCCATGTTATTTTGAGAAGACATAATTGCTTAGTTAGTATGCTTGAAGTATTATTATTTTTATGTCAATATTAAACTTTTATCTTGAATCTCTCGGATCTGAACATTCATGCCACAATAAATTGAATTACTTAGAAATTATGCTAGGTAGCATTCCACATCAAAAAATTCTGTTTTTATGATTTACCTACTCGAGGACGAGCAGGAATTAAGCTTGCGGATGCTTGATACGTCTCCAACGTATCTATAATTTTTGATTGTTCCATGCTATTATATTATCTGTTTTGGATGTTTAATGGGCTTTATTATACACTTCTATATTATTTTTGGGACTAACCTATTAACCGAAGGCCCAGTGCAAATTGCTGTTTTTTCCTATTTCAATGCTTCGCATAAAAGGAATATCAAACGGAATGAAACCTTCGGGAGAGTGATTTTTGGAATGAACATGATCCAGAGGACTTGGAGTGGACGTCAAGAAAGAAGCGAGGAGGCCACGAGGCAGGGGGCGCGCCCCCACCCTCGTGGGCCCCTTGCAGCTCCACCGACCTACTTCTTCCTCCTATATATACCCATATACCCCGAAAACATCCAGGAGCACCACGAAACCCTATTTCCACCGCCACAACCTTCTGTACCCGTGAGATCCCATCTTGGGGCCTTTTCCGGCGCTCCACCGGAGGGGGAATCGATCATGGAGGGCTTCTAGATCAACACCATAGCCTCTCCGATGATGTGTGAGTAGTTTACCACAGACCTTCAGGTCCATAGTTATTAGCTAGATGGCTTCTTCTCTCTCTTTGGATCTCAATACAAAGTTCTCCTCGATCTTCTTGGAGATCTATTCGATGTAATTCTTTTTGTGGTGTGTTTGTCGAGATCCATGAATTGTGGGTTTATGATCAAGATTATCTATGAACAATATTTAAATCTTCTCTAAATTCTTTTATGTATGATTTGTTATCTTTGCAAGTCTCTTCGAATTATCAGTTTGGTTTGGCCTACTAGATTGATATTTCTTGCAATGGGAGAAGTGTTTAGCTTTGGGTTCAATCTTGCGGTGTCCTTTCTCAGTGACAGCAGGGGCAGCAAGGCACGTATTGTATAGTTGCCATCGAGGATAAAAAGATGGGGTTTATATCATATTGCTTGACTTTATCCCTCTACATCATGTCATCTTGCCTAATGTGTTACTCCGTTCTTATGAACTTAATACTCTAGATGCATGCTGGATAGCGGTCAATGTGTGGAGTAATAGTAGTAGATTGAGAATCGTTTCGGTCTACTTGTCGTGGACGTGATGCCTGTATACATGATCATGCCTAGATATTCTCATAATTATGCACTTTTCTATCAATTGCTTGACAGTAATTTGTTCACCCACCGTAATACTTATGCTATCTTGAGAGAAGCCACTAGTGAAACCTATGGCCCCCAGGTCTATTTTCCATCATATAAGTTTCCAATCTATTTTTACTTTGCAATCTTTACTTTCAATCTATATCATAAAAATACCAAAAATATTTATCTTATTATCTCTATCAGATCTCACTTTTGCAAGTGGCAGTGAAGGGATTGACAACCCCTTTATCGTGTTGGTTGCAAGGTTCTTATTTGTTTGTGTAGGTACGAGGCGACTTGTGTGTGGTCTCCTACTGGATTGATACCTTGGTTCTCAAAAACTGAGGGAAATACTTACGCTACTTTGCTGCATCACCCTTTCCTCTTTAAGGGAAAAACTAACGTAGTGCTCAGGAGGTAGCAATAAGCTTTACTTGATAGGTGTGAGTGAACAAGTCCGGTACCAATTCCACTATTCTTTCATCTCACAATGAGTGAAACGGGATACATCCTCAACTTTGGGAAAAGGTAACTCGGTATTGTTTATCTCATTTCCTACTCACCTCTACTCGAGTCTTGTGATGGAAGGCAAGGCATTTCACCTTCGGTTTACAACAACAACGACGAGTTCGATGCCATGAAAAACTCAACCGATGCCAAGTTGCCTGCTCAAATGGAGGAGATCAAAGCCCTCATCAAGTCCTACAAGTGATCTTCCTCATCTTCGAGAATACGCTCTAGAGCACATGCTTCCGAGCTACCATCTCCGGCAAGACCATATAGGCATCGACACCATCACCGACAAGAATGTGAATGTCAAGAGCTCAAAAACAACAACCGCTCAACGACTTCACCATATCCCTTGGCATCTTCGCCGAGCGACTTCAAGGCATCTTCGCCTATGGACATACGACAACTTCGCCATCAAGAACCTCAAAGCTACACTCAAAAGAAGCTTCCCAAGCTCAAGTCCATGACTTTCACGAGCTACTACGACCTCGACATCGACAACACGATTCCTTTCTATGGGACTCAAGAACCAGAGGAGTATCTTGAGTGGGAGCGCTTGATGGACGACTACCTCAAGCTATATCAAGTTCGTCTCGAAAATCAAGTGAAGTGCGCCACAAGGAACTTCCACGACTACGCGTACACATGGTGGCTTCACAAACCTTCGGAGACCTACGACATGAGTTGGCCCAAGACAAAGAGGGCTTTGCGGTGAGAGTTCGTGCCTCCAACCTACACGGAACAAATTCTACGCCAATTGGAGAACACCACCCAAGGATCTAAGTCCATCGACGCGTACTTCAAGGAGATGAAGATTGCCTTGCGACGAGCCGGCGTGGACGAACCCATTTCGATGAAGTTCCACTTCATGATGGGATGGCACAACGACATCTCCAAGACTAACTTCCTTGAGAACTACAAGTCCCTCGATGACAACTACATTGGTGCTCTCAAGGCAAAACAAGAACTCATGAAGGCCAAGGCTTCTCCACCCCAAGCTCACTTTGCGATGACCAAGCTCCATGAGAACGAGCATGAGGATAGCACCACCAAGATGTCCAAGCCCGATGAGTTCCAAGACGATGCTCCCAAGTTCGACTCCACCGCCATACCTCTTTGTGGCATTGATGATACCGAGTCTACTTCGACTCTTTTTCAAGACGGTGCGGTGATGAGTATGACTACGGAGACCCTCAAGGAACAAGCTTTGGAGGCGTGCGACATGGTGATGAGCACGGAGGATGCTTCCATCTTAGGAGGCGAGAGTGATGATGTGCCATCTTCAGCCTTCATCCACGGCGACGGCGATGAGATGTTTGAGCATGGGATTCTCCCTTCGACCACGGCGACGTATGATGACTTGAGTGACTTGTGACACCATATTGAGGATGAGAGTGACTTCACCATTAACCCCATATATGATGTGTTTCCCCAATTCCCATGTGAGGAGAGCGACAACCCTCACCTCTTGAGTGAGATGAGTGACTCCACCATACGTGAGATTGAGTGCACCTATTTTCAGGGAGTGAGCGAACCACCGCATAGAGAGAGTGAGATAGTTGGTAGGGAATGTGAGGCCACTTTGATTTCTAACGACTTACCCTCTACCTCTATCGTGTCTTCTCATTTGGTGCTAGGTCCCATATATGATGACGCGTCGATCCTCGACGACTTCATCCTCCCTTTCGACAAGACGATGGCCATGGTGGAATATGGTGCACCCCCCACACATGGTTTCCATCAAGATGAAGATGACCACCATTTGGTCTTTCCCACCTCACCTACACCACTTGAGTGGAATGGAAACGGTAACATAGGTGATGGTGATGCTCTAGTCCCACTAGTGGACATTCTTGACATTGATTGCTTGCATGATGTTGATCAACCTATTTCCATACTTCATGCTAGTGCGACTTCCCCATGCGATGATTTACCCATTTATGATGAGTATGATGATTTCCATGTGGATTCTATTAGTTGTGATGCCATGTTACATAGGATTTCTTGTGATAATTCTTTAGGTCACATCATGTTTGACAATCCGTTTGACTTGTCATATGCTATGCATGAGATCAACCATATGTCATATTTGCAATCAAATCGTAGTAAATATGCATATGCCATTAAAATAAACCAAATTTGCACTTATGGCATAGATGACAAGCCCATGGTTATTGGCATTTGTTTTTCTTGCGATGATATTGATATGCTCCCTTTGCATCATTTATCTCATATGCCATGCCATGACCACCTAGCTTCAGATATGCATTATTTTGGATGTTGTCCATTTTCTCCATATGATGTTTCCAATATTGCTCATGACGAGACCCCCATAATTTCCTCATACATGTTAGGAGATTTTGATTCATCCCATTCATTGCATGATCCCAATACTTGTGTGCACCATATGCTTCCCATGAATAAACATGCTATTGATGTGCCATATACTTGCATTCTCAATTTGTGTCCCCATCGTGTTATACACAATAACTATTCTTTCATGATGGATGACATGTTCTTATACCATGAATCAAATTTCTTTTAGCGATGCTTACCTTGTGCTAACTCACACATGCACATACACATCATGATGGATGATGTGTACATTTACCATGCACACAATTTCTTTGGTTTGTGTCTCTTTTGTATAGGTACCCATGAATACTTGTCAACCTCGCAATCCCACGAGTTGACAAAACGAGCTCTAGAGAGCAATGATGACTTGGAATCCCATGGATTGTCTTTCCCACCGCTCTCTTCGCGCAAAGACTTCGCGCATTTCTTCTACATAGCCCTCACTTGGCTATGGGTTATTGTCCATTACATATCCTATGCCCATATGGCCATCTTCACTTTGCATGACATGCTTATTCATATGCCTTTACCATGCATTTGTGACCCATGCTTTGCATTACACATGATGATTGATTCTATTACTTGTATGTGTATTTGCAAGCTTGGTGGATATATTGCTTGTTATTGTTATGTTCCATTTGTGACCCATACCTATGATGATACCTTGACCATGCGTTGTGTTCGTGCTTGTGATATGTCATGTGCATTGTCTATGCCTATTATTTGCTCACATGACATGATTGCCATGATTTCCTCTAGTGTGTTGCATCTTCGCTCCACTAGTTTGCACGACATGATTGATATGCGTACTTATGTTGCATCACCACTGGTTACTACTTGCTTGTTTCCTGCGGTTGATGACAACCATCTACATGCTTTGCACATGATTGTCATTGCTTCTTGCCATATATCTCCATATGTTACTTCTCTCATGCTAGATGATTTTCCATATATTGAGTGCAACAATGATTTTAGTCTTACTAATGAGATTGCCCCCATAGCTTTCTTGCATATATTTGGAGATTTTGACATATTCCTTGTGAAGCATGCTTGTCTTACCTCTTTGCAACATATACCTAGTGCCATGAATATAGCCATTGTTGCATCATATTATTCATGCACTTATGCTCGTAATGGTTATGTGCAAAAGAGGGGAACCATCATAATGGATGATGTGTTTATCTACCATGTGCATACATTCTTTTATTTCTTTTGTGCATGTGTAGGATACTTGGACTTTGTGTCGACTTCCACTTCACGTGCGTTGAACATTAGAGCTCTTGAGAGCGAGCCTCATACATTCTACCACGACTCGCTTCTACATCACATTTGCTTGTGCTTCAGCATTGTGAAGAATGCACAAGGACACACCTTCAAGGTGACATCTTTCTTGAGCATGGATATTGCGGATCAATACTTGTGTTGCTTGCACCATGAGACTTATTGGTCATCTTGGACCACTTGATTACGCACTTGTTAGAGATCTTGCTTTGACTTGCCATTTTCACACTTCCATGCACCAGGATATATATGCCTTGTGTGTTGCATCCAATTTTTGGATTACTTGCTCCTATCACATGTTTGGTTGCAACAATGTCATTCCTTCACATATGCCATGTCCCATTGATTGCTACTTGCTTGCCTTGATTGCCTCACACATGATGAACACTTGCTCTTTCTATTGTGTTGAGTGCCATACTATCTTCATTACACCCTATGCACGTTATGCTTGGATTGTCTTGCACTTGGTCCATGGGTTTAGACACTTCATTTTATTTGGTGTTGTTAATGATTCTTATGCCTACCATAGACCTTCCATTGATCAATTTGTGAATGCTTGCTATGAACTTGAGGTAGATGCTTTGTAACACCCCGGATGTAACTTTCCATATTCGTAACTCCTAACTCTTGCCTTTTCCGGAGATGCGGTATTTTATTTCCTTCGTGGTTGGGTTTTGTCTTTTGTTTTGCATTTTGTTCATGTCATGCATTTCATCATAGCATCATCCGCATTGCATCTGCATGTTTTCATAAAACTCGTAGCCGTTCGCAGTTGCCCTTTCTCTCTTTGCCTCCGTTGTCATTTTGTCAGGCCCTTGTCCTCGTTGACCTCTCTCAGACCCCTCGTGTGCGTGTCCGAAACTTACCCGAACCCGACCCGCTCTGTCGTTACCGATGGTTTCGGATCATCCTCAAACATCCCGAAAATATCTTCGTTTCTTTATTGGATTCTCCCTAGCCTATTTTCCCGTCCGTCCGATTACGATCGGAGGGACGAGATAGCCCCTAGCCTAACCTACCCGCTATATATACTAGTCTAAACCGAGACCAAATCCCTAATTTCTAGGGAGCCTCCTAGCCACCGCCGCACACTCACCTGCATCCCTTCCTCGTTTTCAGATCCACCCAATCCCTCCACCGATCTCCTGCGCCTCCCCTCGTCCAGGAGCTTCTGCTCCTCTGCCCGAGCCCCTGCCTGACTGCCAGGCAGTCCCCGTCCGCGCCCCTCCTCCTGTTTTCCCTCTCCCTCGCTCGTCTCTAACCTCTCTCTCCCTCGTTGCTTCATAGAGGACCAAGCATGGCGCTGCCGTCCAACCTCGTCGTCCTCGGCCCGGGCAGATTCAGGTCCGCGCGCCGCCATCTCTGCTTCGCCGGACCTCCCTCTGCGCCTCCCCAAGTCGCGCCCTCGCCTTCCGGAGTCCCCCCCCCGCCGTGCCTTCTTCACCTGCGTTGCTCAAGTTCGAGCAGAGCGCAGCCGCTCGCCTGCGCCAAGCTTCAAGTCCCACCGCCACTTCTTCGTTGGATCCGGACGGGACCGACCTGATCTGCTCGTCCTCGCGTGTCCCCGTCGCCAAGTCCAGGCCGCGGCCTCCTCTGCTTCCCTCGTCCTCGCTCGATCTTGAGCAGGGGAGCAGGCACGTCATCGCTCCCTCTGCCATGGAGCTCGCGTCCCTCGCGTCGTGCCGCCGGCCTCTGCTTGCTCTGTATCGAGCAGAGGAGTACGCCAACGCCTCGCCTCGGCCCTCCTCGACCTCCTTCGCACCGGATCAGTCCCCCTCGTCCATCCACTCGTTGCCGGAGGTCGCCGCCATGCCCTGCATCCCCATCGCCGCGCCAAGTCCCCTGCTTCGCCCGCTCGTTCGAAGCCGAACGCGCTCGACGGCCTCTCTCGCGCCGCCGTGCCTCCTCCGCCGCCTGGAGCTCTAACCTCCGCCGGACCTCGCCGTCCCCGTGCCCTTCGATGGATCCGAGTCCAGGCGCTCGTCCCCGTCTTCCCGGCCTCCTCCGTGTCGCTTACAGCATCAAGCAGCAGTTCAGATCGAGCGAGCGCCCTCGTTGACTTGGTCCAGCGCCAGCGTGGCCGGCCTCCAAGTCCCAGCGCGCCCCTGCCTCGCTCCCGTTGTACAGCGCCTGGGCCGCGTCCTGCGAGCCGGCCCAGCAGCCGCATCCAGAGGGCCTGCTGACCTCTCCACAGTTCTGGGCAAGGCCCATGGTGAGAACAGATGCGGCCCGTACCATGTTTTTTTCCAGTTCTGCGATTTTAGCATTATCCAGGGATTTACAGTTTTGTAGAAAGTCCCTCTAGATCATGCATTTAATAACTCACAAATGGTGCATTGGATTAAAATGATTTTAATATGTAATATGCTTAGAATTTTGCCTAGTTTCATAATATACCACTTCCATCCATGTTAAAAATGTTTAAATTGCTGTTTGCATTAATCTGCTTAAATAGCATGTTAAAATGATTTATTTCATAACTAATTAACCGTAACTCGGAATTTAATAAACTTTATATGTAAATGGGGTGGAAAAATGCCTAGCTTAACATGGTGCACTTTATTTTGCTGTTTAACAACATTAAAATTGTGTTTAGGCAGAACAGTAGCAAATTCGTAATATGCACATGAGTATTTTCCGGAATTGATGTTTGTTGTTTCGGCCTCATTTAAATTTGCCTAAATAGGTAGTTTTCATATGTTTCACATCTTGCCATGTTTAACAACATTTAATATTGTTGGGTACATAACCGAGTGAGAACTAAATAAGTCATGTGGTGTTTCGTCAATATGCAACTCGTTGCATATTGAGCTCCACTCAATTTGTTTTTTTTGTTTGTGCACCTTGCCACGCCATGCATTTAAACCGGACATGCATCATACTTGGTTGTGCATCATGCCATGTTTATGTGATGGTTGTTTACTATGTTGTTTGTTTCTTTCCGGGTTGCTTTTCTCGTTAGCTTCAGTTTCGTTCCGGGGTTGTGAGGATTCGTTCGAGTACGTCCGTTTGTCTTCTTCATGGACTTGTTCTTCTCCCTTGCGGGATCTCAGGCAAGATGACCATACCCTCGAAATCACTTCTATCTTTGCTTGCTAGATTGCTCGCTCTTTTGCTATGCCTATGCTGCGATACCTACCACTTGCTTATCATGCATCCCATATTGGTAAACCAAGCCTCTAACCCACCTTGTCCTAGCAAACCGTTGTTTGGCTATGTTACCGCTTTGCTCAGCCCCTCTTATAGCGTTGTTAGTTGTAGGTGAAGATGAAGTTTGTTCCTTGTTGGAACATGGAGATGTTGTTCCTTGTTGGAACATGTTTACTTGTTGGGATATCACAATATATCTTATTTAATTAATGCATCTATATACTTGGTAAAGGGTGGAAGGCTCGGCCTTATGCCTGGTGTTTTGTTCCACTCTTGCCGCCCTAGTTTCCGTCATATCGGTGTTATGTTCCCGGATTTTGCGTCCCTAACGCGGTCGGGTGATTTATGGGACCCCCTTGACAGATCGCTTTGAATAAGACTCCTCCAGCAAGGCCCAACATTGGTTTTACCATTTGCCTACCACCTATCCCTTTCCCTTGGGTCGGCCAGCCCGAGGGTCATCTTTATTTTAGCCCCCCCGGGCCAATGCTTGTCTAAGTGTTGGTCCAAACTAGAGCCACTTGTAGCGCCACCTCAGGGAAACTTGAGGGCTGGTTCTAGTTGTACGTACTGCTCATCCGGTGTTGCCCTGAGAACGAGATATGTGCAGCTCCTATCAGGATGTCGGCGCATCGGGCGGCTTTGCTGGACTTGTTTTATTACTGTCGAAATGTCTTGTAGCCGGGATTCCGAGACTGATCGGGTCTTCCCGGGGAGAAGGAATATCCTTCGTTGATCGCGAGAGCTTATCATGGGCTAAGTTGGGACACCCCTGCAAGGTTTGAACTTTCAAAAGCCGTGCCCGCGGTTATGTGGCAGATGGGAATTTGTTAATGTCCGGTTGTAGAAAACCCGAAGCTGATCTTAATTAAAATACACCAACCGCGTGTGTAACCGTGATGGTCTCTTCTCGGCGGAGTCCGGGAAGTGAACACGGTGTTGGAGTTATGCTTGACGTAGGTTGTTCTAGGATCACTTCTTGATCATAGTTGTTCGACCGTGCTTTGCCTTCTCTTCTCGCTCTCATTTGCGTATGTTAGACACCAGATATGCTAGTCGCTTGCTGCAGCTCCATCTCACTACCTCCTCCTACCCATAAGCTTAAATAGTCTTGATCTCGCGGGTGTGAGATTGCTGAGTCCCCTTGACTCACAGATACTTCCAAAACCAGTTTGCAGGTGCCGTTGAAACCGTGCAGGTGACGCACCCGAGCCCAAGGAGGAGCTCGATGAAGATCTTGTTCATTGTGTTGTTTCATTTCAGTTGATCAGTGGTGGAGCCCAGTTGGGGTCGATCGGGGATCTGTGTAGCATTTGGGGTAGTCTTCTTTATTTTGGTTCCATAGTCGGACATTGGTTGTATCTGTATGATGTAATGCCTTACTCATGTATTGTGTGAAGTGGCGATTGTAAGCCAACTATGTATCTCTTTCCCTTATGTATTACATGGGTTGTGTGAATATTACCTCACTTGCGACATTGCTTTCAATGCGGTTATGCCTCTAAGTCGTGCTTCGACATGTAGGAGATATAGCCGCATCGAGGGCGTTACATGCTTCTTCTCTTATCACACATATTGGCATCACTACCTCAAACTTACATGCTTGTCCCCATCATTTCTTTGCTTATGCTCAATTTATGTGCTTACATGCCATGTCACAATCCTTTGTCAAACCATATGCTTTGCATGATGACGACACTTGTTGGGTGAATCACCACTTGAATGCTCGATTTTGCACTAACGCTAACCACATTTGTTTTTCCAAGTGTTTGTTGTCCTTGCTCATTTTGAAGGAATCACAAGACGGTGCGACATTGGAGAGTGCCCATGTCAAGCTTCAAGCTGACGAGTACTTGGTGAACATCCACTTCTACACGGCGAAACCATCTCTTTCCCATGGTGATTTGGTTTTCGATCTGAGGTCGGATCTTTCCCAAGGGGGGGATATGATGCGGAGCATCCTACGGACATCACCATGTAAAGAGTCCGTTTGGCAAGTGACATGTGCGACATCTGCTTCACATACACAAAGGTGAATCATCTCCTTTACAAGTGTTCACTTGACCCCTTTGAGGATGGTATACTACTTGACACCCCTCTCGTGTGCATGCATAGGTATTGTTGGAACGCTACAGACGACGAGGAGGAGTGCGAGCACAAGTGTACAACCACACCATCCGCGAGGGAAGCGTGGAAGCGAAGACGGAAGAAGACAAAGCTGTGGAGTCTACAGCGGCCGGACGACCAACGTGCCACTGAACGTCCGACACGCTACCGCGCCTGGACGACCGGCGTCCACCAGGCATCCGACACACCTTCCACCCAGCCAGACAAAGACGCTACAACGGCTGGATGACCGTTGACCACCGGACGTCCGACAAGTCCCAGTGACTGGACAACCAACGCCAGCCGGACGACCGGTGCCACCAGTCCCGAGAAGAAACCTCGGAAGTCCGACGCCCTCCGGACGTCCGGACCCCCGCAAGCGATCGGACGTCCGACACTTCGTGTGCGCAGCCGGGCCTTTAGCCTTGTATCCCTCTCCCACTTACCCCTTCGTGGCTTAGACTATAAATAGACCACCTCCACCTCCTTTCTAGGGTTAGCAAATGTGATAGCTCATTTAGAGATATAGCTTTACTCATCCATCTGGATCTACTCCACCGAGATAGACCGCAGCCTCTACGGAGAAGATCCATCTTGGATTCAAGACCCCACAAGGGAAGATCCATCTAAGATATCACCAAGACCTCATCTCCTCTTGGATTTGAGATGAACTTTACCTTGTATATTTCCTTTGTTGTTCATATACCTTGTGGATCTTGTGTATTTGATTGTCTAGTGGATGTGTGATTGGACTTGTTCTTGAGTGTTTCCCCTTAAGATTTCTCTCTGTTCTTCCCCGTGTTCATTGTGTTTTTCGAGGGAATCCACTCCAATCGTGAAAGATCGGCCTACGCCGGGTTAGCCACGCATCATTATTGCTACTGCTTTCTTAATGTCAAATACACATTCCTTACCGAAAAAGGGTTTCCCCCGCCTTATATATAAAGCACCATCACCTATTACAATCATCACAAACAACTCAACACCACACCACACCACCACACAACACACCCAAGGCCAGATACAACAGGTAAAGGAACAACCACGGAGCTGAGCTCGGCGAGAGGAGGCCTTCAAGACAGCGCCTTCAAGAAGGAGAACGGCACCGGAGCACCATCGCCGCCCGATCCAAAGGTTCATGGTTTTCACCCGTACCATATGAAGGAGGAGACTAGCCATGACGACTCCTTCAGGAAGGAGATGACGCCCGCGAACGCCGCCGTCGTCGGCCCAACCGAAGCCGAGCAGGGGATCTCCCCTGGCAGGCACCCTCGACCTTTGAAACATCAACGCCGAAACACCGGCCGCCATGCCGCCAAAACAGCCATAGAGACCAGCCCACACCAGAGCCGCGCACCCCGTCCACAAGCAGCACGACCACCACCATCAAGGACGCCGCCCCGACATCCAAGACCCCACCGCAACCACCACGATGGATAATGGATGCCACCGACCAGTGAGAGGTAGAAGGCACCTCCTTCGACCCCAAAACTGACCTTTTGGAGGGAAGGTGGCCCAGCCGGCCAGATCCATGCAGGGGAGGGGCGCTGGTAGCAGCCACCTCATCCTCGCCGCAGCCCCCGCATCGCTCCACTGGGGACAAGGACCATCGAGACATCGGCATGGTCAGGAGGCCCACTGCCTCCCTCCCTGGTTCGCCCCCCACCACTGGCCAGCCAACGGCACCCCCGCCGAGTCACCGACAACCACCAGCAAGCCGCCACCGTCCGCCACGCGCACCAACCGAAGAGCAGAGGAGAGGGGGTTTGTCGGTGTCAAAACCGGCGGATCTCGGGTAGGGGGTCCCGAACTGTGCGTCTAGGCCGGATGGTAACAAGAGACAAGGGACACGAAGTTTTACCCAAGTTTGGGCCCTCTCGATGGAGGTAAAACCCTACTTCCTGCTTGATTAATATTGATGATATGGGTAGTACAAGAGTAGATCTACCACGAGATCAAGGAGGCTAACCCTAGAAGCTAGCCTATGGTATGATTGTTGTATGATGAAGTTGTCCTACGGACTAGAACCCTTCGATTTATATAGACACCGGATAGGGTTAGGGTTACACAGAGTCGGTTACAATGGTAGGAGATCTTGAATATCCGCATCGCCAAGCTTGCCTTCCACGCCAAGGAAAGTCCCTTCCGGACACGGGACGAAGTCTTCAATCTTGTATCTTCATAGTCCAGGAGTCCGGCTGAAGGTATTGTCCGGCTATCTGAACACCCCCTAATCCAGGACTCCCTCAGTAGCCCCTGAACCAGGCTTCAATGACGACGAGTCCGGCGCGCAGATTGTCTTCGGCATTGCAAGGCGGGTTCCTCCTCCAAGTTCTTCATAAAAGATTGTAAACACCAAGAGTAGTGTTCGGCTCTGTAAAATAAGTTTCCACATATTGCCATAGAGAGAATAATATTAACACAAATCTAATCTGCCGACGTATTCCATAGCGTGACATCACACTACAGCCAAGCCTTTATTCGAATCGTTTTTACTTTTCGACCTCAGCACATTCTGCGAGGCGGTTTCCTTGGCACATCTTGTCAAAGCAGAGATCGTGTCCCCCATTTAAGGGATTCTCATCAATACAGACGTGGGTAACCCAACCACGCTATTTATCATGGCGCTTGGGAGGCAAGCGAGTTTTACTAGGCTGGTGGGGACGCATAGCCGCATCCGCCCATATAAGGGGATAAGGATCCACCTTTTTACCTACGCCTTCTTCCTCCTTTGCCTATCCATCTTCTGCGCACCCGAGCTCCAGCACCCAAGACCGCACTTCCCACCTCAACCTTCTCCAGCAATGTCCGGAGCAGGAGGCAAGTGGATGGTCTCCTCCATCATGGAGGGCCATGTCAAAAAGCTGAGGAGGGCCGGATACTTGTCCAAAGACATCGCGCACTGGCTCCCTGAAAAGGGGCAGCTTCTCCCCACCCCAGAGCCCCATGAGAGGGTCATATTCCTTCCCCACTTCCTCCGCGGACTGGGCTTTCCTCTCCACCCATTTGTCCGGGGTGGTTTTACATCACCGAGCCACGCGATCCTAAAGGGGTGGCAATCCGGGTGGTTTTACATCACCGAGCCACGCGATCCGAAATGGATCGCAGCCCCTGAGTTCCGATCCGGACCCCCCACGCGGCTTATGTCTTGGAAAGAGACGGGCCTGTCGTGGGGTGATGAAAAAGAGGTGACCGGACTGCAAACATGCATCCAGTCCCTGGTGAACAAGCCGATCAAGCTTGTCAATGTAGTCCAGGTTATGCTCGTCCGCCGGATCCTCCCGTGTCAACAACGGGACTTTAATCTGTGGGAGTTCGACCCGGCGCAGCACCAAACCCTTAGCAGGCTCTTCGACACGACGTATGAAGACGTCTGGAAGGTGCTAACCAAAGGCGTCGAGGCTCCCGCATCCGCTTCCGAGGACCGCGGATACAGCTCGCAGCGTCATGCTAGCGAGGTAAGCTATTTTCACCTTTTACAGGATGTAAAGTTTTTTCATAGTTTGACTCTATGCGGGATCTAAACTCCCTTACCTTTGATAGGCTTGGCAGGCGAAGTCTGGACCAATTAACTGTCCGGCTCCCTTACCCGAAGACCCAGCCCCTGCTCGCTTAGCGAAGCTGCTGGCTCCGGCGCTGTCGGCGTTCTGGGAACGGGGGTCCCCAGACTTGCCTGCCTGCGGCCTGTGGCGTGGCTTAAAGGGGGGCCCAGCACGGCCCATCTTCATCAACACAAGACCCAAGACCCTCGCGAGGGGCCAAGCCTCGCGGGGCGGACGACACGGAGCTTCCTCAGGCGCGGCCTCGTCAGGCTGGCTCACGAGGAGGCGGAGAGATCAAGGCGGGGTACCTCACGAGGTGCCCATGACGCAATCCATGATGACCAAGGGTGCCAGGCGGGCGCCAGTCCGCGCAGTGTCTCCCTTTCCTCTTTGGTGCAAAGGGGGCAAGCGCAGGCGATAGGGTCAAGCAAAGGCATCCATTTCGGTGCAACGAGACCAAGACCGGTCCAACGGTGGGAAGGAGGTCATAGTGGAGCCCAGAACGGCGTCACCACAGAGCCTTTGGCAGGCGAGGACCAACTTTAGTCAGGATAAGTGTACCAGATGTTCCCCTTCAAAATGGCCAATTGTTGGCGCCCTTCCCGCTCAATATTTGGGAAGAGGCCCAGGGCCTTTGCCTATAAGTAGGACTAGCCACCCCCAGGGTAAAGGGACGGGAGGATCATCGGATCATCAGGCAACAAAGAGAGAGAGAGAGAGAAGGGCGGCTGAACTCCTCCTAGCAGTTCATCGTCCTTGCTAAGAGCAGACCCTCGCGAGGCTGTTCTTCCTTGTACTGTTCATCTTCATCAGCCCAAGAGGCAATCCACCCACCACAAACTAGAGTAGGGTATTACACCACAATGGTGGCCCGAACTAGTATAAACCTCGTGTCTCTTGTGTTGTTCTTTCGGTAGTTTAGATCTTTGCGAGACGGAGAGCTAGAGGGCGAAGTCTCCGCGCGCACCCCAGAGTTCGAACCTCAAGGGTCTGCCGGAACCCGAAATCTGACATTTGGCGCGCCAGGTAGGGGTGCGCCGGAATTTGTCTTCCGCCGCTCCGCTCTCCTCCGACCGTCGCGTCCATGTCCGATGCACGTCGGGCCCGCGCCGAGCGCCAGGCCGCCATCGCTTCCCGCGTCTCCCAGACGGCTCCCGTCGGCGGGCGTCCTCGTCGTTCCCCGTCGCCCGCCATCAACGCCGCCACCGGCCCGGCGGGGAACGAGCAGCAAGCATCGTCTCAGCACCCGTCCGTGCGGCAAGACGGCCGCACCGCCACTCCATCGCTCACACCAGCTGGTTCTTCGTCCCGCGCGTTCCGCGCACCCTTGGAGGCTCAAGCTGCGCTCATCGCGGCGAACGAGCTCCTGCGCTACCGTCCCGTCGACGACGTCTATGAAGAGTGGCTTGACCGCGTCGCCGAGCTCGTCCGCGCAGCAGGGGGCTCTCCCGCGCCGTCCGTTCCGATGCGTCGCATCCCGCCCTGCGCGGGCAACGAAGCTCCGGGGGCGTACCAGCCGCCTCCTCTTCAAGAAGACGCGATGGCTCCAAGGCGCGCGGCCCCTGGCCGGAACCCGCTCCGTCAGGCGCGGGCGCAGCAAGAGCGGAGCTGCCAAGAAGTTCCTCTTCCGCAAGAAGCTGCCCAGGCGCTCCCTGCTCCGGCATGTCGCGACCCTGCTCCCGCTCCCGAGCGTCAAGACCCCGCGCTGCTCCCAGCTGCAGTGCATGGGGACCCGCAAGACCAAGATCTCCCTCAACCAAAGCCTCCCGTGGCCACCGCAGGCTGCCGTGCCTACACCACCGAGCTGCGTAGCGTCGCGTGGCCCGGCAAGTTCAAGCCAGACCTGCCTCCTCGCTATGACGGCACGACAGACCCTGCGGAGTTCCTCCAGCTCTATGAGCTGGGCATCGAAGCTGCCAGCGGGGATGAAAAGGTCATGGCGAACTGGTTCCCCATGGCACTCAAGGAAGGAGCTCGCATCTGGCTCCTAAATCTGGCTCCAGGCACAATCTCTTCCTGGGACCAGATGCGCACCCGCTTCATCGCCAACTTCCAAGGTACTCGCGACCGGGCACCGGCCGTGAGCGACATGCGCTGCATCAATTAACAACCCGGAGAGACCCTGCAAAAGTACATCCAGCGCTTCAACAGTGCGCGCCTCAAGATCCCCAAGGTGTCCGAGGAGGCCATCATCTCAGCCTTGTCCGACGGTGTGCGCGACATCAAGATGAAGGAGGAGCTGGCGATGCATGAAGACCTGTGCACCTCCCTGGAGCTGTTCAACTTGGTGACCAAGTGCGCCAGGGCTGAGGAAGGACGTCTCTCCCTCCTCGAGCTGCCTGCCGCAGACCCAGAAGAGAAGAAGCCCAAGGCCAAGGACGTGAAGCGTAAGGGGGCTGCCGTGCTCGCGGCACAACCGGACACCAAGCGGTGCAAGGATCTGCGTGAATCCTCCAGGGGCAGCTGGTACTGTGTGTGCCACGACCTCCACACCCACAACACCAATGAATGCCAGGAACTCCGCGCCGTGCGAGAAGGAAGGATCGGCCGTCGTCCTGACCGTGCTGACCGGGGCTACGGCCGAGCAGGAGGAAGAAATGCAGGACGCTGGGAAGACCGCGGCCCGCGCCAAGGGTGGCGTGATCAACCTCGCGAGGACCGCTGGTGGGACCTGCCTCGCGAGGGGGACTGGCGGGATCAGCCTCGTGAGGATCGCCCACAAGGCAACGCAGGCCTCCCTCCACTGCCGCCTCAGCCAAGGAGGAACGAGGACCGCCATCAAGACGAGGGGGCTGGGGGCTTCCAGGAGCCACGCGCAATCGCCTGCATCCTAGGCGGTGTTCAAGCCCCAGCCTCCCAACGCATCTTCAAGCAGTTTGCCCGTGAAGTGAATGCAGTCCTCCCCAAGCTCGAAGCAACGCGCCCTCTCAGGTGGTCGGCATGCGCCATCACGTTCAGCTCAGCGGATCAGCTCAAGTGCGCGGCCACAGCCGGAGTCCTCCCGATGCTTTGCTGCCCAGTCATCAGCAACGTACTGGTCACCAGGACCCTCAACGATGGTGGGGCAGGGCTCAACGTCCTGTCCGTGGAAACATTCAACAATCTCCAGGTGCCCTATGACCAGCTTCAGCCAACCAAGCCTTTGTCCGGAGTCACCGACGGCTCCACGGTCCCGATTGGGCAGGTCCGCCTCCGTATCACCTTCGGGGCATGCAACAACTACCGCACCGAGCTCATCGACTTCGACGTCGCCCACATCCGCCTGTCGTACAATGCCATCCTCGGGTACCCGGCGCTGGCCAAGTTCATGGCCGTGACTCACCATGGCTACAACGTCCTCAAGATGCCAGGAAGTGGCAGAGTCATCACGGTGCCATGTGAAGAGAAGGATGCAGTGTGTTCCCTGGAGCGAGCCTTTCAGGCCGCGTCACTGGAAGACCCGGATCGCGGAAGCAGGAGGCTTCCCGAGACCACCCCCAAGAAGAAGAAGGCATCATCTGGACCAACCCCTCAGGAGGCGGGCCCCTCAGGGCCCGCATCTGCCCAAGGGGAACCTCCTTTCGTCGCATAGGAAAGCGCGCCCGGCGCCCTCCTCAGGCAGGGCTCGGGGGCTCTCCCGTGGAGGGCCGCCGACCTGGCCGAGGTCACGAGGGAGGCGCTTGGGCACCACGTGGAGGCGTGTTTCGAAGCACGCTTCCCTCAAGAAGGAGCAAGGCAAGGAAGGTCAGACCAGCAGGAGTTCGTCAACAAGGCTGTTCAAGAACTACAGGAGTCAAGAATCATGAGAGGTTGCCGCCGTCTACCGGCTGTGGCTCCCCATCCAGGCGAGGATGGTGGGCTGCGCGTCTGCATCAACGTACCAGGGCTCAATCAGGTCGCCACGACGGAGCGCCTCTAGCCCTCGCAAGTGGGGCGTTGTGAAGGTCCGCCCCACAGCTACGTTCGCATGCCTTACGGCTTGCCGGGCGCGGCTGCTACGTACCAGCGCCTCATGTGGGGCATCATGGAGGCTCAGGAAGACAGGCGTTCTGCAGCCTTGGCGGAGATGGAGATGATTCGCGAGGAGCCACCAGTGCCCCCGGAGCCTCCCGAGGCCCCTGGGCCTGGGGGCTCGTGAGGATCGGCTTCCGCAGCCCACCGAGTCTTCTGCACCAACACCACTTCGTCCTCGACATCTTCAGGTGACGTCTTTCGAGTTTCGTTTCCAGCTAGGAACGCTCACCCAGAGCTGCATTATTCCCAGGCCGCGTGGGTCCGTCCCTATGGCGTGTATCCCTTTTATTTCATGTTGTTAGCTTGCTTTGTTGGGGGCGCCCCTCGGGCTGCATCATCCCCAAGTCGCTCGGGCCAGGCCCAACGGCATGTATCTCCTTTGCGTTATTTCCGATTATGCATTCGCCCATCATGCTTGATTACTTGATGCCTGTCCACGGCACCTCTTCTTCTCCATGTCGACCACTTGCACGTTAAAAGGGGGTGCCTGAGCATCGCGACTCAGGGCTCTTACTGGATCTCCAGCCCTCACCCTCTGGCCTTGTCCACGACATCGTGACCTGGCATACCAGCGACGGCTGAGACAAGCTCGAGGGCCGGGACCCGAGGATGTAGAGTGCCGGCATCTAACCAAATTTGCAGGAACACATCACAAGATAAGGCCCAGTGCCAGGCGCAACCCGCCTAGAGGTAGGGCCCCGTGAGTCCCGCGCTGGCTCACGGGTGCCCAGATACACCTCACCTAGCCCTACCGTGCCGGCCACGTGTCAGGGCGGGGTTGTACACGCCCCGGGGGCTCCTCCCGGAGGGTAGCCCCCTCCCACGTATCAGTGGAAGCACCATGCTCCGCGCTGGCTGACGACACTGTCGAGGAGCGGCTATGCCCGTACACATACGGAAGCGCTATGCTCCGCACTGGTGATAAACAACTGAGGGTGGCCCCGGGCCGCATCAACCTCAGGGAGCCCAGAGCTCAGTGTCTGGCCTCATCGCAACGCCTCCCCTCGGGAGCGCCGCGCGAGGGGGCTAGGCACGGGGGCTGCGCCTGGGTCATGCCGAGACGTACGCCACCCAGCCAGGCCCCTCGGGCCTGGTTCGTCACGCGTCTCTCCCCGAGCGGATCCAAGGTATGAAGGCCGTTTGAGCGTCGAGGGGGACCCCTGAGCATCGCGACTCTGGGGCCTAGCTGGTCCCGTAGCCCCTCACTCCCTAGTTCCGAAAGGCTAGCGCTGGGTGAGGTACGCGCGGGGCCGGGCTCTGCAGACGTAGAAAGGCACAACCACCTACAATTTGCTGTTCGCGCGTCAAGGGGTACTCCTGAGCATCGCGACTCAGGAGCCTAACCGGTCCCGTAGCCCCTCACTCCCTAGTTCCGAAAGGCTAGCGCTGGGTGAGGTACGCGCGGGGCTGGGCTCTGCAGACATAGAACGGAAGATCCACCCACATCACACCTCCCTACTTGTTGTTCGTGCGCCAAGGGGACTCCTGAGCATCGCGACTCAGGAGCCTAACTTTTCACGTAGCCCCTCACTCCTTTGGTCCCATCCTGGTTTTCGGTCGGGGCTAATGCTGGGTGAGGTACGCGCGAGGCCGGGCTCCGCCGGCGTAGAACACAAGAAAGTAGGGAGGAAAAGCAGAAAATTCAAGGAATTCAAAAGAAAATATTACAGTCCATACTGTCGTCTCAATACCAAACACAAATTTAAACGCCTCCCCAAGGCATGATACATGTCCAGGGATCAAAGGCAGGACAGGAGCAGGAGCGGAGTCACTTGTCGGCGGCGGAGCAGTGCGGAGAGGCTTCGCCTCGTGGAGCAGTGGGGCCGGCAGCGCCTTGCTTCGGCTTGGTACTGAAGGCCCGGAACTTCCCCAGCAGAGCCTCCGCACGACCCTTCACGGCCTCGGCAGCGGCAGCAGCACCCTCGCCGCTTACCGGCTCCAACAGGCTGTCGAGGTCGGCGTTGGGGTCGCAAAGGTAGATGTGGGCGAAGACCCGCGTCAGCGCTGCAGAAGACAGGACACGCGCCTCGGCCTCAGCCGTGGGGCCAAGGCCAAGGACGACATCCTCAAGGGCACGAACCAGGAAGGGAAGCAGCTGGGCGGGGCCGTCCTCGGCACCGGCCAGCAGGCTCTCCAGGCCGCTCTCGTAAAGCGTCTTCAGCGAGGAACGAGCCTTCTCCTCCATGTCCGCGAAGGCCACACGATCCTCGGCAAGAACCCGGGCCTTGCCGTCCAGCTCAGCCTTCGTCGGCTCCAGCTCCTTCTTCAGCGCGCCTAGACGGCCGCGACGCTTCTTGAGCTTGGCCTCCCGGCCCTCGATGGCCGCCTCGCGAGGCTTCACGCCTTCTTCTTGCTCCTGGCGAACACGGGTCCCTTCCGCGAGCTGGTTGCGCAGACCTTGCAGCTCGTCCTCCAGGGCCTTGCAACGATCGTGGACTTCAACCACCTCCCCCAGGGCTGCGTCTCGAGCAGCCTTCGCCTCGAGGATGGCCTCCCTCTCTTCATCGCAGGCCGTCGAGGCCTGAACCAGTGCCGCCCGAATCGAGGCGTCGGAGTGAATCCATCCCGAAGCCAGCTCCAGGCGTCCGGCCACCAGGCGAGGGTCAGCGTCAAGAAGATCCTACCGTAGCCGGTCCAGTCCAGCAGCAGCACGCTCCAGGACGGCAGGAGGAGTTGGAGAAACAGCAGTCGGTTTAACGGGAGGAGAAGGTAGCGGCGGCGAGACCACAGCATCCCGAGGCGGGGTCTGCTGCGCCCCGACGGTCGTGGTGGCGGCAGCAGGCAAAGGCACCTCAGGAGTCACTTGGGCCATGGGGGCTGAGCTCTCCCCAGCCAGCTCAGCCAGGCCTTGCGAAGGCGACCGAGCAGGAGAGGCCCGTGCATCGCGGTCACCTTCCCCCACAGGCGGAGGCGCTGCCGCGGATGGAGCCTCAGGAGCCCCTTTTGGCTTCTTCGCCGTGGGGGCCATCCTATTAAAGATATGCGAACGTCAAGCCTCAGTAGCGGAACAAGAAATAAAGACAAGGATCAAGCACTTACGGGTCGTCGCCGGTGAGCTCGGACAGCCTCCGGCTGAACTTGAAGCCCGATAGCCGGCTGGAAGGGTCAACCCTGGAAGCAGAAGGCGCGTCTGCACGCTGCCTCGAGGCAGGGGCAGACCCGTGGGAGATCAGCCCGGTCCTGTCCTTCTTCGGGATCAGGGGCATGCTCCTGCCGACCTGCTCGTCTCCTTCCTCGTCATCATCACTCGAAGAAAGGCGGAGAGTGCGGGACCTGCGCCGGGGGAGGGGAGCCCTCGACTCCCTGTCGGTCGCCTCGGAGTCAGGCCCCTTCTCCCGCTCCTCTTTGTCCTCCTCTTCGCCGGAGTCGCCGGAGGACACATCCACCAGCCCCTCGGGAGCCGCTACGGGCACGGGCCCGTCCCCGTTGAAGACGGGCATGGACTCCACCACCTGCTTCCAGTCGTCGCGAAGGAACAAGGGCGCAGGCGCACCCTCCAACCTTGCCACCTCGCCCCCGACCAAAGATTGGAGGACCGCGGCCAAATCTTCGTCGCCCAAGGCCGCGGGGCTCGGGTGAGGCCTCCACATCGGAGGTGAGTACTGCCGAAGTGGAGCCAGCTGGTGCTCCAGGAACTCCCTCAGCAACGACGCGACGGTCAGCTTCGCCGCCGCCAAGCTGACCGGCCTCAGGTCCGCGTCCATCTTCTCCAACACCGATTTCGCGCGGGGGTCTGTGAGCTCCGCTCGGCACCAGTCGCTGGAGCTCGCGGGCTGCTCCGCAGGCAAGATCAGCCGAGGGTGAATGCGCCCGGCATCTACCAAGACCCACTTGCTCCTGAAGCCCTCGATCCTCTTCCCGGGCTTCGAAATGGCGATGGTGCCGCCATATGCGACGAAGCTCGCGCACGCGGAAGGAGAACCGCGGGTGACCCGAAGAGAGAAGTAGTGACGCAGCAAGGCCACTGAGGGCTGCACCCCCACGTGAGCCTCACAGTAGTAGGCAAAGATCGCAAGGAGAAGGACGGAGTTGGGGTGGAGATGCAGAGCCTGTAAGTCGTAATGGCGGAGGATAGAGAAGAAGAACTCGGAGAAGGGAGGCACCAGGCCAGCAGCAATGGAGCTTACGAAGAGAGGGTAAAAGGTGCTCCCTCGGCGCTCAGGGGTGGCGGAGCCGGCCTTGAACACCTGCGCCCCTTCGATGCCCTGCGCCGCCGCCATCCGGCGCAACCGGGCAAAGCCCGCCTCCAACACGCTCGGCGAGTCTAGAGCAGGCGAGTACCAAGCCTCGGCCGGAGACTGACGAGGTGCCATGGCTGCCTAGGTCAAGCAGATGAGGCAGATTTGGAAACTTGGAGGAAGAGAGGAGAGGCGCAAGAAAGGGGATCTGAGCAGCAACCGGAGAAAGAGAAGAGCAAAGCCTGGGCAGATGCCACTCCTTTAATAACCTGCGTGGTTGCTGAAGCACTCACGTCCAATCAACTGCCACGGGACGCCCAAGGCTGCAGGCTGTTAGGGCCCGCGGCGCTTCGCCCTTGCCCTTTCGCCTCTCAGCACGGCCCAGTCCGGGCGCGCCTTGGGCCCGGGGGCTACTGTCGGCGTTCTGGGAACGGGGGTCCCCAGACTTGCCTGCCTGCGGCCTGCGGCTTGGCTTAAAGGGGGGCCCAGCACGGCCCATCTTCATCAACACAAGACCCAAGACCCTCGCGAGGGGCCAAGCCTCCCGGGGCGGACGACACGGAGCTTCCTCAGGCGCGGCCTCGTTAGGCTGGCTCACGAGGAGGCGGAGAGATCAAGGCGGGGTACCTCACGAGGTGCCCATGACGCAAGCCATGACGACCAAGGGTGCCAGGCGGGCGCTAGTCCGCGCAGTGTCTCCCTTTCCTCTTTGGTGCAAAGGGGGCAAGCGCAGGCGAGAGGATCAAGAAAAGGCATCCATTTCGGTGCAACGAGACCAAGACCGATCCAACGGTGGGAAGGAGGTCATAGTCGAGCCCAAAACGACGTCACCATAGAGCCTTTGGCAGGTGAGGACCAACTTTAGTCAGGATAAGTGTACCAGATGTTCCCCTTCAAAATGGCCAATTGTTGGCACCCTTCCTGCTCAATATTTGGGAAGAGGCCCAGGGCCTTTGCCTATAAATAGGACTAGCCACCCCCAGGGTAAGGGGACGGGAGGATCATCGGATCATCAGGCAACAAAGAGAGAGAGAGAGAGAGAGAGAGAGAGAGAGAGAGAGAGAGAGAGAGAGAGAGAGAAGGGCGGCTAAACTCCTCTTAGCAGTTCATCGTCCTTGCTAAGAGCAGACCCTTGCGAGGCTGTTCTTCCTTGTACTGTTCATCTTCATCAGCCCAAGAGGCAATCCACCCACCACAAACTAGAGTAGGGTATTACACCACAATGGTGGAAAGAACTAGTATAAACCTCGTGTCTCTTGTGCTGTTCTTTCGGTAGTTTAGATCTTTGCGAGACGGAGAGGTAGAGGGCGAAGTCTCTGCACGCACCCCAGAGTTCGAACCTCAAGGGTCTGCCGGAACCCGAAATCCGACAGGCGCCTTATGTGGTGCCGGAGAAGAAGGCCAAGAAGAAGAAGGCCACGGGGACTCGAAAGAGTGCCCATCATATGGTGGTGTCGGACTCGTCATCCGACGAGTCCGAGACGCTCTCCTCCCGTGAAAACGAGGAGGAGGAAGAAGAAACCTCTCCCCCTCCAGGAGGGGGAGGAAAGGAAAGGGAGGCCGCCCCAATGGAGGAGACCGAAGGGTCCAAGAGGAGGAAGACCCCTCCGCCGGACTACTCCCCCAACGCTGACGAGGGCGACGAGGAGTGGCCGGACAGGGCCAAGCGTCCGGCGAAATCGTAAGTATTCGGATACCAGAGTAACTCATGATGTTCCTTTGATGCACAACTTTCCCTAATGTACAACATAATTATGCAGCCCGCCCTGGGCCGGACTCGACGAGTCGTCGAGCAGCTCCCTGGATTCATCGGACATGAACTCAGTTCTGCCCGCTGTTGTCGGCGTTCTGGGAACGGGGGTCCCCAGACTTGCCTGGCTGCGGCCTGTGGCGTGGCTCGAATGGGGGCCCAGCGCGGCCCATCATCATCAACGCAAGACCCAAGACCCTCGCGAGGGGCCAAGCCTCGCGGGGCGGACGACACGGCGCTTCCTCAGGCACGGCCTCGTCAGGCTGGCTCATGAGGAGGCCGAGAGATCAAGGCAGGGTACCTCGCGAGGTGCCCATGACGCAAGCCATGACGACCAAGGGTGCCAGGCGGGCGCCAGCCTGCGCAGTGTCTCCCTTTCCTCTTTGGTGAAAAGGGAGCAAGCGCGGGCGAGAGGATCAAGTAAAGGCACCCATTTCGGTGCACCGGGACCAAGACCAGTCCAATGGTGGGAAGGAGGTCATCGTGGAGCCCAGAACGGCGTCACCACAGGGCCTTTGGCAGGCGAGGACCAACTTTAGTCAGGATAAGTGTACCAGATGTTCCCCTTCGAATTGGCCAATTGTTGGCGCCCTTCCTGCTCAATATTTGGGAAGAGGCCCAGGGCCTTTGCCTATAAATAGGACTAGCCACCCTCATGGTAGGGGAGGTCGAGAATCTGAGCAAGCAGAGAACAAGAGAGAGAGAGAGAAGGGCGACTGAACTCCTCCTAGCAGTTCATCCCCCTAGCCAAGAACAGACCCTCGCTAGGCTGTTCTACCTTGTAGTGTTCATCATCACCAGCCCAAGAGGAAATCCACCACACCACACTGGAGTAGGGTATTACACCGCATCGGTGGCCCGAACCAGTATAAACTCTGTGTCTCTTGTGTTGTTCTTTCGGTAGTTAGATCTTTGCGAGACGGAGAGGTAGAGGGCACAATCTCCGCGCGCACCCCAGAGTTCGAACCTCAAGGGTCTGCCGGAACCTGAAATCCGACATTTGGCGCGCCAGGTAGGGGTGTGCCGGAATTTGTCTTCCACCGCTCCGCTCTCCGCCGACCTTCGCGTCCATGTCTGACGCTTGTCGGGCCCGCGCCGAGCGCCGGGCCGCCATCGCTTCCCGCGTCGCCCAGACGGCTCCCGTCGCTGGGCATCCTCGTCGTTCCCCGTCGCCCGCCATCAACGCCGCCACCGGCCCGGCAGGGAACGAGTAGCAAGCGTCGTCTCAGCACCCGTCCGTGCGGCAAGACGGCCGCACCGCTACTCCATCACTCACACCAGCTGGCTCTTCGTCCCGCGCGCTCCGCGCACCCATGGAGGCTCGTGCTGCGCTCATCGCAGCAAACGAGCTCCTGCGCTACCGTCCCGTCGACGACGTCTACGAAGAGTGGCTCGACCGCGTCGCCGAGCTCGTCCGCGCCGCGGGGGGCTCTCCTGCGCCGCCCGCTCCGCTGCGCCGCACCCCGCCCCGCGCGGGCCATGAAGCTCCGGGGCGTACCAGCCTCCCCCTCTCCAAGAAGACGCCATGGCTCCAAGGCGCGTGGCCCCTGGGTGGAACCCGCTTCGTCAGGCGCCAGCCCAGCAAGAACGGAGCTGCCAAGAAGTCCCCCAGCCGCAAGAGGCTGCCCGGGCGCTTCCTGCTCCGGCTCCGACACGTCAAGACCCCGCGCTGCTTCCAGCTGCAGCGCATGGGGACCCGCAAGGCCAAGCTCTCCCTCAACCGAAGCCTCCCGTGGCCACCGCAGGCTGCCACGCCTACACCACCGAGCTGCGCAGCGTCGCGTGGCCCGGCAAGTTCAAGCCAGACCTGCCTCCTCGCTACGACGGCACGACCGACCCTGCAGAATTCCTCCAGCTCTATGAGCTGGGCATCGAAGCTGCCAGTGAAGACGAAAAGGTCATGGCGAACTGGTTTCCCATGGCGCTCAAGGAAGGAGCTCGCAACTGGCTCCTGAACCTGGCCCCAGGCACGATCTCTTCCGGGGACCAGATGCGCACCCGCTTCATCGCCAACTTCCAAGGTACTCGTGACCGGCCACCTGCCGTGAGCGACATGCGCTGCATCAAGCAACAACCTGGAGAGACCCTGCAAAAGTACATCCAGCGCTTCAACAGTGCGCGCGTTAGGATCCCCAAGGTGTCCGAGGAAGCCATCATCTCGGCCTTCTCCGATGGCGTGCGTGACGTCAAGATGAAGGAGGATCTGGCGATGCATGAAGACCTGTGCACCTCCCTGGAGCTGTTCATTATGGCGACCAAGTGCGCCAGGGCTGAGAAGGGGCGTCTCTCCCTCCTAGAGCAGCTGGCCACAGACCCAAAAGAGAAGAAATCCAAGGCCAAGGACATGAAGCGCAAGGGGGTTGTGGTGCTCGCGGCAGAGCCGGACACCAAGCGGGGCAAGGATCTGCCTGAATCCTCCAGGGGCAGCCGGTACTGTGTGTATCACGACCTCAACACCCACAACACCAACGACCGCCAAGAACTCCGCGCCGTGCGAGAAGGAAGGATCGGCCATCGTCCTGACCGTGCCGATCGGGGCTACGGCCAGAGAGGAGGAAGAAACCCAGGACGCTGGGAAGACCGCGGCCCACGCCAAGGGTGGCGTGATCAACCTCGCGAGGACCGCTGACGAGACTAGCCTCGTGAGGGGGATTGGCGGGATCAGCCTCGTGAGGATCGCCTGCAGGGCAACGCGAGCCTCCCTCCACTGCCGCCTCAGCCGAGAAGGAACGAGGACCACCACCAAGACGAGGGGGCTGGGGGCTTCCAGGAGGCGCGCGCAATCGCCTGCATCCTGGGCGGAGCTCAAGCCCCAGCCTCCCAATGCATCTTGAAGCAGTTTGCCCGCGAAGTGAATGCAGTCCTCCCCAGGCTCGAAGCAACGCGCCCTCTCAGGTGGTCAGCGTGCACCATCACGTTCAGCTCAGCGGATCAGCTCAAGTGCGCGGCCACAACCGGGGTCCTCCCGATGCTTTGCTCCCAGTCATCATCAACATACTGGTCACCAGGACCCTCATTGATGGTGGAGCAGGGCTCAACGTCCTGTCCGTGGAAACATTCAACAATCTCCAAGTGCCCTACGACCAGCTTCAGCCAACCAAGCCTTTCTCCAGAGTCACCGACGGTTCCACGATCCCGATCAGGCAGGTCTGCCTCCCTGTCACCTTCGGAGCCCGCAGCAAATACCGCACCGAGCTCATCGACTTCGATGTCACTCACATCCGCCCGCCGTACAACGCCATCCTCGGGTACCCAGCACTGGCCAAGTTCATGGCCGCGACTCATCATGGCTACAACGTCCTCAAGATGCCAGGAAGTGGCGGAGTCTTCATGGTGCCATGTGAAGAGAAGGATGCAGTGTGTTCCCTGGAGCGAGCCTTTCAGGCCGCGTTGCTAGAAGACCCAAATCGCGGAAGCAGGAGGCTTCCTGAGATCACCCCCAAGAAGAAGAAGATATCGTCAGGCTCAGCCCCTCAGGAGGCAGGCCCCTTAGGGCCCGCATCTGCCCAAGGGGACCCTCCATCCATCGCATAGGAAAGCGCGCCCGGCGCCCTCCTCAGGTAGGGCTCGGGGGCTCTCACCTGGAGGGCCACCGACTTGGCCAGGGTCACGAGGGAGGCGCTTGGGCACCACGTGGAGGCGTGCCTCGAAGCATGTTTTCCTCAAGAAGGAGCGAGGCAAGGAAGGTCAGACCAGCGGGAGTTCGTTAACGAGGCCGTTCAAGAACTACAGGAGTCAAGAATCATGAGAGGTTGCCGCCGACTACCGGCTGTGGCTCCCCATCCAGGCGAGGATGGTGGGCTGCGCGTCCGCATCGACGTACCAGGGCTCAATCAGGTCGCCACAACGGAGCGCCTCTGGCCCTCGCAAGTGGGGCGTTGTGGAGGTCCACCCCACAGCTATGTTCGCATGCCTTACGGCTTGCCGAGCGTGGCTGCTGTGTACCAGCGCCTCATGAGGGGCGTCATGGAGACTCAGGAAGACAGGCGTTCCGCAGTCCTGGCGGAGATGGAGATGATCCGCGAGGAGCCACCAGCGCCTCCAGAGCCTCCTGAGGCCCCTGGGCCTGGAGGCTCGTGAGGATCGGCTTCCGCAACCCACCGAGTCTGCTGCACCAACACCACTTCATCTTCGACATCTTCAGGTGACATCCTTCAAGTTTCATTTCCAGCTAGGAGCGCCCCCCAGGGCTGCATCATTCCCAGGCCGCGTGGGTCCGTCCCTGCGGCATGTATCCCTTTTATTTTCGGTCATTAGCTTTCTTTGTTGGGGGCGCCCCTCAGGCTGCATCATCCCCAAGCCGCTCGGGCCAGGCCCAGTGGCATGTATCTCCCTTGCGTTTATTTCCAGCTATGCTTTCGCCTATCATGCTTGATTACTTGATGCCTGTCCACGGCACCTCTTCTTGTCCATGTCGACCACTTGCACGTTAAAGGGGGAGTACCTGAGCATCGCGACTTAGGGCTCTTACTGGCTCTCCAGCCCTCACCCTCTGGCCTTGTCCACGGCATCGCGACCTGGCATACCAGCGACGGCTGAGACAAGCTTGAGGGCCGGGACCCGAGGACGTAGAGTGCCGGCATCTAACCCAATTTGCAGGAACACATCTCAAGATACGGCCCAATGCCAGGCGCAACCCGCCTAGAGGTAGGGCCCCGTGAGTCCCACGCTGGCTCATGGGCGCCCTGGTACACCTCACTTGCGCCAACCAGAGCAACTAACGACCGACTGATAGCTGTCATGGCAACCCTTTTTTTCCTTCTATGATGAGCTTGCTGGACCCCCTAGGGGAATTGCGTCGGCCGAGGCCCTCACGGAGTTCCCTTCACCCTCGTCCGCGCGAACCGCTTGCATGTTAAAGGGGGGGGTGCCTGAGCATCGTGACTCAGGGCTCCTACTGGCTCTCCAGCCCTCACCCTCTGGCCTTGACCACGGCATCGCGACCTGGCATACCAGTGACGGCTGAGACCAGCTCGAGGGCCGGGACCCAAGGACGTAGAGCAGAAAGGGGAGCAAAGGTGAGGGAGAAGGGGCACGCGAGGACCTCGCCATGCAACTCCGTTCCCGCTGCCGCGCGGACCCGTCGTCACACAGGAGTAACCCCTGATTAATAAGATAAGTCACCGACCGAAAACACCGGCTACCGTGGCACTATCTCCGCACCTAACGCAACTCCGTACTAGCGACGTCGCTCCCCTTTCTCACCGAGCGACGGCTGCTTGGGCGCCAAAGGGGACCTCCTGAGCATCGCGACTCAGGTGCTCTTACCGGACCCCGGGTCGCTCACCTCCTGGCCTTGACCACGGCATCGCAACCTGACATACCAGCGACGCCTGACGCCGCCTTGGGACTGGGACCTGTCGACGCAGAGCACCAAGCCCTCGCGAGGTTCAAAAGGGAGAACTAAGCTACGACGGAATTGACGACTCACACAGTTCCATAGCAAAAGTCACATATTAACAAAAAGATCATAGACACCTTACAAGCCCCCTTTGGGCGCAGTATGATTCCTTGTAGGAAACAGATCCTAAGGGATGCTATCTACACGCGCCCCTGCAAAAGATGCCATCATCAACAATGGGCCGTCAAGCACCGGCGCCAACCCCATCCAGATCAGAGTCAGCGACGGCCGAGTGAGCCCGCTCTGCTCCGGGAGCGGCGCCGGCTCGCGGGCTCGTAGTTGTCGTCGCTCGTCTCCGGAGTCGCGAAGACCTTGCTGGGATCACTGGATCCTCCGGCGCTCCCGTCGCTTGTGGAGCCGTCCAGGGAACGATCGGCGGGCCTAGCCCTCACCATGGCGGGGTCCTGGCCACCTCTCCTGGGGCAGCACTCCAGCTGGCGCCCGTTCGCGTCGAAGACCTTGAAGAACATCACCGAAGCGCCATCGTACTCCAGGTGGATCGTGAGGGCGCCCCTTGCTCTGCAACCCCGAGCGATCTCGCCCCAGCCGCGAGTCATGAAGACCTCGCCCGAGGCAATAACCGCGACCTCTGCCTCGGTCGCAGGAGTGCTGCAGTCGGCGTGCTACAGCCATAACTCCAGGAGTCTTCCCTGCGGGAAGACGGAGGCGAAGAAGGGGGGAAAGCGAATCCAAGTTCGCAAAGGGATGGCGGCGTGGAGCACGAGTTCGCGGGAGGAGCCCTCGGCGTGGAATCGAGGAGGAACAACCCACACCTTCATAACCCGTCGACGCCGGCGACGGCGCTGGCCGTGGAGATCGGCATCTCCTCCTTCAAGGCCCTCGGCGTGGGCATACAAGGGAAGTGGGAACCCCGACGGAGGCCGCTCGTACCAAGGCCTCAGCACCACTAGGCGGTCTTCCTCGTCTCGGTCGCGAAAGGCAGGCCGCTTCTTCGGCGGGAGCGGGTCTGGTCCCTCTCGAGGAGCCTTTCCCTTCTCCGCTGCAGAGAACCGGCGGGTCGGAGCCATCACGGCAAGGCGGAGAAAGAATCAAGGCGAAGGAGAAAGCAAGGAGAGATGGACTGGAAGGGCACGCGCGGTGCCGTACTTATAGCTGGCGAAGGCCAACTGTCGGCCTCCACGATCACAGGTAATCATGACACGATTTGCATGCAGGGACTCATCCAATCCGCGCGATCATCGAGGCGTCGTGGGGAAGCGGAGGCGCTCACGTCGAATCAACCGCCACGCGACGCCCAAGGCCGCAGGCTGTTAGGGCCCGCGGCGCTTCGTCCTAGCCCTCTCGCCTCTCGGCACAGCCAAGTCCGGGCGCGCCTTGGGCCCGGGGGCTACTGTCGGCGTTCTGGGAACGGGGATCCCCAGACTTGCCTGCCTGCTGCCTGCGGCGTGGCTCGAATGGGGGCCCAGCACGGCCCATCTTCATCAACGCAAGACCCAAGACCCTCGCGAGGGGCCAAGCCTCGCGGGGCGGACGACACGACGCTTCCTCAGGCACGGCCTCGTCAGGCTGGCTCATGAGGAGGCAGAGAAATCAAGGCGGGGTACCTCGCGAGGTGCCCATGATGCAAGCCATGACGACCAAGGGTGCCAGGCGGGCGCCAACCCACACAGTGTCTCCCTTTCCTCTTTGGTGCAAAGGGAGCAAGTGCGGGCGAGAGGATCAAGCAAAGGCACCCTTTCGGTGCAACGAGACCAAGACCAGTCCAACGGTGGGAAGGAGGTCATTGTGGAGCCCATAACAGCGTCACCACAGGGCCTTTGGCAGGCGAGGACCAACTTTAGTCAGTATAAGTGTACTAGATGTTCCCCTTCGAATTGGCCAATTGTTGGCGCACTTCCCGCTCAATATTTGGGAAGAGGCCCAGGGCCTTTGCCTATAAATAGGACTAGCCACCCTCATGGTAGGGGAGGTCGAGAATCTGAGCAAGCAGAGAACAAGAGAGAGAGAGAGAGAAGGGCGACTGAACTCCTCCTATCAGTTCATCCCCCTAGCCAAGAACAGACCCTCGCTAGGCTGCTCTACCTTGTAGTGTTCATCATCACTAGCCCAAGAGGCAATCCACCACACCACACTGGAGTAGGGTATTACACCGCATCGGTGGCCCGAACCAGTATAAACTCCGTGTCTCTTGTGTTGTTCTTTCGGTAGTTAGATCTTTGCGAGACAGAGAGGTAGAGGGCACAATCTCTGCGCGCACCCCAGAGTTCGAACCTCAAGGGTCTGTCGGAACCCGAAATCCGACAGTTGTCTCCCCCCGCACTGCGGACAACGCCGTACTGGCATCGCAACAAGCTCTGGGGCAGGAGGAGGTGGTCTTGGAGGAGCCGCAAGGCGACCTCCCGGACCCCAGGAGTAAAGGGGACAAGACCCCCTAGGGCTCCAAGTCCGGCTTTGAGCCGGACACCGCGCCGGAATCTTCAACAGTTCCGGACCGCGGTAGGCGAACTCCTTCCAAGAGGAGCAAGCCTTCTGAGCCAGCGGCCTCCGTCCAACTGGGGGCGCCGGACAATTTGCTGGAGGTGCTTGACGGCGCCTCCATCGACAAGGAGCACCGTACTATTATGAAGGAAATATGCCCTAGAGGCAATAATAAAGTTATTATTTATTTCCTTACATGTCATGATAAATGTTTATTATTCATGCTAGAATTGTATTAACTGGAAACATAATACATGTGTGGATACATAGACAAACAGAGTGTCAGTAGTATGCCTGTACCTGACTAGCTCGTTAATCAAAGATGGTTATGTTTCCTAACCATGAACAAAGAGTTGTTATTTGATTAACGAGGTCACATCATTAGTTGAATGTCTGATTGACATGACCCATTCCATTAGCATAGCACCCGATCGTTTAGTATGTTGCTATTGCTTTTATCCATGACTTATACATGTTCCTTTAACTATGAGATTATGCAACTCCCGTTTACCGTAGGAACACTTTGTGTGCTACCAAACGTCACAACGTAACTGAGTGATTATAAAGGTACTCTACAGGTGTCTCCGAAAGTACTTGTTGGGTTGGCGTATTTCGAGATTAGGATTTGTCACTCCGAATGTCGGAGAGGTATCTCAGGGCCTTCTCGGTAATGCACATCACATAAAGCCTTGCAAGCATTGCAACCAATGAGTTAGTTGCGAGATGATGTATTACGGAACGAGTAAAGAGACTTGCCGGTAACGAGATTGAACTAGGTATTGGATACCGACGATCGAATCTCGGGCAAGTAACATACCGATGACAAAGGGAACAAACGTATGTTGTTATGCGGTCTGACCGATAAAGATCTTCGTAGAATATGTAGGAGCCAATATGGGCATCCAGGTCCCGCTATTGGTTATTGACCGGAGACGTGTCTCGGTCATGTCTACATTGTTCTCGAACCGTAGGGTCCGCACGCTTAACGTTACGATGACAGTTATTATGAGTTTATGCATTTTGATGTACCGAAGGAGTTCGGAGTCCCGGATGTGATCACGGACATGACGAGGAGTCTCGAAATGGTCGAGACGTAAAGAATGATATATTGGAAGCCTATGTTTGGACATCGGATGTGTTCCAGGTGAAATCAGGATTTTACCGGAATACCGGGAGGGTTACCGGAACCCCCGGGAGCATAATGGGCCAACATGGGCCTTGGTGGAGAGGTGAGAGGGCTGCCCTCATGGGCTGCGCGCCTCCCCCCTTCCCCTAGTCCTATTAGGACTAGGAGAGGTGGTCGGCCCCCTCTCTCTCTCTTCCCCTTGGAGAATCCTGGTCCAACTAGGATTGGGGGGGGGGGGGAATCCTACTCCCAGAGGGAGTAGGACTCTCCTGGCGCGCCAGGCTTGGCCGGCCAGCCCCTCCCCCTTGGCTCCTTTATATACGGGGGCAGGGGGCACCCCATGACACACAATTGATCATTGAGATCTTTCCTTAGCCGTGTGCGGTGCCCCCTTCCACCAAATTCCACCTCGGTCATATCGTTGCAGTGCTTAGGCGAAGCCCTGCACCGGTAACACATCAAGATCGTCACCACGCCGTCGTGCTGACGGAACTCTTCCCCGACGCTTTGCTGGATCGGAGCCCGGGGATCGTCATCGAGCTGAACGTGTGCCAAGAACTCGGAGGTGCCGGAGTAATGGTGTTGTGATCGGTTGGATCGCGAGGAGAACGTACGACTACTTCCTCTATGTTGCGTCAACGCTTCCGCTTCGGTCTACGAGGGTACGTAGACAACACTCTCCCCTCTCGTTGCTATGCATCACCATGATCTTGCGTGTGCGTAGGAAAATTTTGAAATTACTACGTTCACCAACAGTGGTATCAGAGTCTAGGTTTTTATGGTTTGATGTTATTTGCACGAGTAGAACACAAGTGAGTTGTGGACGATACAAGTCATACTGCCTACCAGCATGTCATACTTTGGTTCAGCGGTATTGTTGGACGAGACGATCCGGACCAACCTTACGCGTACTCTTACGCGAGACCGGTTCCCTCGACGTGCTTTGCACATAGATGGCTTGCGGAAGACTGTCTCTCCAACTTTAGTTGAACCGAGTGTGGCTACGCCCGGTCCTTGAGAAGGTTAAAACGGAGTCTATTTGACAAAGTATCGTTGTGGTTTTGATGCATAGGTAAGATGAGTTCTTGCTTAAGCCCGTAGCAGCCACGTAAAACTTGCAACAGCAAAGTAGAGGACGTCTAACTTGTTTTTGCAGGGCATGTTGTGATGTGATATGGTCAAGACATGATGCTAAATTTTATTGTATGAGATGATCATGTTTTGTAACCGAGTTATCGGCAACTGGCAGGAGCCATATGTTTGTCGCTTTATTGTATGCAATGCAATCGCGATGTAATGCTTTACTTTATTACTAAGCGGTAGTGATAGTCGTGGAAGCATAAGATTGGCGAGACGACAACGATGCTACGATGGAGATCAAGGTGTCGCGCCGGTGACGATGGTGATCATGACGGTGCTTCGAAGATGGAGATCACAAGCACGAGATGATGATGGCCATATCATATCACTTATATTGATTGCATGTGATGTTTATCTTTTATGCATCTTATCTTGCTTTGATTGACGGTAGCATTATAAGATGATCTCTCACTAATTATCAAGAAGTGTTGACCCTGAGTATGCACCGTTGCAAAAGTTCTTCGTGCTGAGATACCACGTGATGATCGGGTGTGATAGGTTCTATGTTCAAATACAACGGGTGCAAAACAGTTGCACACGCGGAATACTCAGGTTATACTTGACAAGCTATGCATATAAGATATGACCTCGGAACACGGAGACCGAAAGGTCGAGCGTGAATCATATAGTAGATATGATCAACATAATGATGTTCACCATTAAAACTACTCCATCTCACGTGATGATCGGACATGGTTTAGTTGATTTGGATCACGTGATCACTTAGAAGATTAGAGAGATGTCTATCTAAGTGGGAGTTCTTAAGTAATATGATTAATTGAACTTTAATTTAACATGAACTTAGTCCTGGTAGTATTAGCATATCTATGTTGTAGATCAATAGCTCGCATTGTTGCTTCCCTGTGTTTATTTTGATATGTTCCTAGAGAAAATTGTGTTGAAAAATGTTAGTAGCAATGATGCGGATTGGATCCGTAATCTGAGGTTTATCCTCATTGCTGCACAGAAGAATTTTGTCCTTGATGCAGCGCTAGGTGACGGACCTTTTGCAGGAGCAGATGCAGACGCTATGAACGTTTTGCTAGCTCAATATGATGACTACTTAATAGTTTAGTGCACCATGCTTAACGGCTTAGAATCGAGACTTCAAAGAAGTTTTGAACATCATGGACCATACGAGATGTTCTAGGAGTTGAAGTTAATATTTCAAGCAAATACCCGAGTTGAGAGATATGAAGTCTCCAACAAGTTCTATAGCTAAAAGATGGAGGAGAATCGCTCAACTAGTGAGCATGTGCTCAGATAGTCTGAGTACTACAATCACTTGAATCAAGTGGGAGTTAATCTTCCAGATAAAATAGTGATTGACAGAATTCTCTAGTCACCATCACCAAGTTAGTAGAACTTCGTGATGAACTATAATATGCAAGGGATAACGGAAAATATTCCCAAGCTCTTCGCGATGCTAAAAATCAAAGAAAAACATCAAGTGTTGATGGTTGACAAGATCACTAGTTTCAAGAAAAGGGCAAAAGGAAAGAAGGGGAACTTCAAGAAGAACGGCAAGCAAGTTGCTGCTCAAGTGAAAAAGCCCAAGTCTGGTCCTAAGCCTGAGACTAAGTGCTTCTACTGCAAAGGGACTGGTCACTGGAAGCGGAACTACCCCAAGTGATTGGCGGCTAAGAAGGATGGCAAAGTGAACATAAGTATATTTGATATACATGTTATTGATGTGTACTTTACTAGTGTTCATAGCAACCCCTCAGTATTTGGTACTAGTTCAGTTGCTAAAATTAGTAACTCGAAACGGGAGTTGCAGAATGAACAAAGACTAGTTAAAGGGCAAGGTGACGATGTGTGTTGGAAGTGGTTCCAAGATTGATATGATCATCATCACATACTCCCTATACTTTCGGGATTAGTGTTGAAACTAAATAAGTGTTATTTGGTGTTTGCGTTGAGCATGAATATGATTTGATCATGTTAATTGCAGTACAGTCATTCATTTAAGTTAGAGAACAATTGTTGTTCTGTTTACATGAATAAAACCTTCTATGGTCATACACACCAACGAATTTGGTTTGTTGGATCTCGATCGTAGTGATACACATATTCATAATATTGAAGCCAAAAAGATGCAAAGTTAATAATGATAGTGCAACTTATTTGTGGCACTGCCGTTTAGATCATATTGGTGTAAAGCGCATGAAGAAACTCCATGCTGATGGACTTTTGGAATCACTTGATTATGAATCACTTGATGCTTGCGAACCATGCCTCTTGGGCAAGATGACTAAAACGCCGTTCTCCGAAACAATGAAGCAAGCAACAGATTTGTTGGAAATCATACATACTGATGTATGTGGTCCGATGAATATTAAGGCTCGCGACAAGTATCATTATTTTCTGACCTTCACAGATGATTTGAGCAGATATGGGTATATCTACTTGATGAAACATAAGTCTAAAACATTTGAAAAATTCAAAGAATTTTAGAGTAAAGTGGAAAATCATCGTGACAAGAAAATAAGGTTTCTACGATCTAATCGCGGAGACAAATATTTGAGTTACGAGTTTGGTCTTCAATTAAAACAATTTGAAATAGTTTCACTACTCACGCCACCTGGAACACCACGGCATAATGGTGCGTCCGAACGTCATAACCGTACTTTATTGGATATAGTACAATCTATGATGTATCTTACCGATCTACCACTATTGTTTTTGGGATTATGCATTAGAGACAGCTGCATTCACATTAAATAGGGCACCATCTAAAGTCCGTTGAGACGACACAATATGAACTGCGGTTTGGCAAGAAACTAAAGTTGTCGTTTCTTAAAGTTTGGGGTTACGATGCTTATGTGAAAAAGTTTCATCCTGATAAGCTCAAACCCAAATCGGAGAAATGTGTCTTCATAGGTACCCAAAGGAGACTGTTGGGTACACCGTCTATCACAGATCCGAAGGCAAGATATTCGTTGCTGAGAATGGATCCTTTCTAGAGAAGGAGATTCTCTCAAAAGAAGTGAGTGGGAGGAAAGTAGAAAACTTGATAAGGTAATTGTACCTTCTCCCTTATTGGAAAGTAGTTCATCACAGAAATCTGTTCTTGTGACTACTACACCAATTAGTAAGGAAGCTAATGATGATGATCATGTAACTTCAAGATCAAGTTACTACCGAATCTCGTAAGTAAACTGGAGTGAGATCCGCACCAGAGTGGTACGGTAATCCTGTTCTGGAAGTCATGTTACTAGACCATGACGAACTTGCGAACTATGAGGAAGCGATGATGAGCCCAGATTCCGCGAAATGGTTAGAGGCCATGAAATCTGAGATATGATCCATGTATGAGAACAAAGTATGGACTTTGATGGATTTGCCCGATGATCGGCAAGCCCAAAGAAAATAAATGGATCTTGAAGAGGAAGACGGACACTGATAGTAGTGTTACTATCTACAAAGCTAGAATTGTCGCAAAAAGGTTTTCGACAAGTTCAAGGTGTTGACTACGATGAGAGTTTCTCACTCGTATCTATGCTTAAGTCTGTCCGAATCATGTTAGCAATTGCCGCATTTTATGAAATCCGGCAAATGGATAAACGAAACTACATTCCTTAATGGATTTATTAAAGAAGAGTTGTATACAATGCGATTAGAAGGTTTTGTCGATCCTGAAGGTGTTAACAAAATATGCAAGCTCCAGCGATCCATCTATGGACTGGTGCAAGCATCTCGGAGTTGGAATATACGCTTTGATAAGTTGATCAAAGCATATAGTTTTATACAGACTTGCGGTGAAGCTTGTATTTACAAGAAAGTGAGTGGGAGCACTACAGCATTTCTGATAAGTATATGTAAATGACATATCATTGATCGGAAATAATGTAGAATTATTCTGTGAAGCATAAAGGAGTATTTGAAAGGAGTTTTTCGAAGAAGGACCTCGGTGAAGCTGTTTACATATTGAGCATCAAGATCTATAGAGATAGATCAAGACGCTTGATAAGTTTTTCAATAAGTACATACCTTGAAAGAATTTTGAAGTAGTTCAAAATGGAACAGTCAAACAAAGAGTTCTTGCCTGTATTACAAGGTGTGAAATTGAGTAAGACTCAAAGCCCGACCACGGCAGATGATAGAAAGAGAATGAAAGTCATTTCCTATGCCTCAGCCATAGATTCTATAAAGTATGCCATGCTATGTACCAGATCTATTGTATACCCTACACTGTGTTAAGCAAGGGAGTACAATAGTGATCTAGGAAGTAGATCACTGGACATCGGTCAAAATTATCCTTAGTAAAATAAGGATATGTTTCTCGATTATGGATGTGACAAAAAGGTTCGTCGTAAAAAGGTTACGTCGATGCAAGTTTTGACACTAATCTAGATGACTCTAAGTCTCAATCTAGATACATATTGAAAGTGGGAGCAATTAGCTAAAGTAGCTCCGTGCAGAGCATTGTAGACATAGAAAATTGCAAAATACATAACGGATCTGAATGTGGCAGACCCGTTGACTAAACTTCTCTCACAAGCAAAACATGATCACACCGTAGTACTCTTTGGGTGTTAATCACATAGCGATGTGAACTAGATTACTGAATCTAGTAAACCCTTTGGGTGTTGGTCACATATCGATGTGAACTATGGGTGTTAATCACATGGTGATGTGAACTATTGCTATTAAATCACATGGCGATGTGAACTAGATTATTGACTCTAGTGCAAGTGGGAGACTGAAGGAAATATGCCCTAGAGGCAATAATAAAGTTATTATTTATTTCCTTACATGTCATGATAAATGTTTATTATTCATGCTAGAATTGTATTAACTGGAAACATAATACATGTGTGGATACATAGACAAACAGAGTGTCAGTAGTATGCCTGTACCTGACTAGCTCGTTAATCAAAGATGGTTATGTTTCCTAACCATGAACAAAGAGTTGTTATTTGATTAACGAGGTCACATCATTAGTTGAATGTCTGATTGACATGACCCATTCCATTAGCATAGCACCCGATCGTTTAGTATGTTGCTATTGCTTTTATCCATGACTTATACATGTTCCTTTAACTATGAGATTATGCAACTCCCGTTTACCGTAGGAACACTTTGTGTGCTACCAAACGTCACAACGTAACTGAGTGATTATAAAGGTACTCTACAGGTGTCTCCGAAAGTACTTGTTGGGTTGGCGTATTTCGAGATTAGGATTTGTCACTCCGAATGTCGGAGAGGTATCTCAGGGCCTTCTCGGTAATGCACATCACATAAAGCCTTGCAAGCATTGCAACCAATGAGTTAGTTGCGAGATGATGTATTACGGAACGAGTAAAGAGACTTGCCGGTAACGAGATTGAACTAGGTATTGGATACCGACGATCGAATCTCGGGCAAGTAACATACCGATGACAAAGGGAACAAACGTATGTTGTTATGCGGTCTGACCGATAAAGATCTTCGTAGAATATGTAGGAGCCAATATGGGCATCCAGGTCCCGCTATTGGTTATTGACCGGAGACGTGTCTCGGTCATGTCTACATTGTTCTCGAACCGTAGGGTCCGCACGCTTAACGTTACGATGACAGTTATTATGAGTTTATGCATTTTGATGTACCGAAGGAGTTCGGAGTCCCGGATGTGATCACGGACATGACGAGGAGTCTCGAAATGGTCGAGACGTAAAGAATGATATATTGGAAGCCTATGTTTGGACATCGGATGTGTTCCAGGTGAAATCAGGATTTTACCGGAATACCGGGAGGGTTACCGGAACCCCCCGGGAGCATAATGGGCCAACATGGGCCTTGGTGGAGAGGTGAGAGGGCTGCCCTCATGGGCTGCGCGCCTCCCCCCTTCCCCTAGTCCTATTAGGACTAGGAGAGGTGGTCGGCCCCCTCTCTCTCTCTTCCCCTTGGAGAATCCTGGTCCAACTAGGATTGGGGGGGGGGGGAATCCTACTCCCAGAGGGAGTAGGACTCTCCTGGCGCGCCAGGCTTGGCCGGCCAGCCCCTCCCCCTTGGCTCCTTTATATACGGGGGCAGGGGGCACCCCATGACACACAATTGATCATTGAGATCTTTCCTTAGCCGTGTGCTGTGCCCCCTTCCACCAAATTCCACCTCGGTCATATCGTTGCAGTGCTTAGGCGAAGCCCTGCACCGGTAACACATCAAGATCGTCACCACGCCGTCGTGCTGACGGAACTCTTCCCCGATGCTTTGCTGGATCGGAGCCCGGGAATCGTCATCGAGCTGAACGTGTGCCAAGAACTCGGAGGTGCCGGAGTAACGGTGCTGTGATCGGTTGGATCGCGAGGAGAACGTACGACTACTTCCTCTATGTTGCGTCAACGCTTCCGCTTCGGTCTACGAGGGTACGTAGACAACACTCTCCCCTCTCATTGCTATGCATCACCATGATCTTGCGTGTGCGTAGGAAAATTTTGAAATTACTACGTTCCCCAACATATTATGAGTACGGTGATCCAGAAGGTTCAGTCCGCCAAGAGCGGACTGACTGAAGCTTGCGCTAGCCTTCTAACAGGCTTCGAGGTAAGTAAAAATATGTAAAAAAGATTACCGCATAGACAATAGCCCCTGATGCTCTGTTTGGCATTCGGAAAGAAAAGACGAATAGAGGATCTATTAAATTTCGCAGGAGTCTAACAAAAAAGAGTCAATATGCGTATGCAGGCTTCGCTGCTAGCCACCGCCGCACTGACTACGGAGATGGGTGCCCTGAAACAGGGCCTTGAGCGGACCGAGCAAGAGCTCGGCCTTGCCAAGCGGCAGCTCGAGGAGAAAGAAGGTAAGAGATACCTTACAGAAAGAGTGTCTATAAAAAGACGCAATTGCAAAAAATGACAGGATTGTAATACTTATTGTAGGGGCCACAACTGAGGTGGCGACCCTCAAGCAGGCGCTATCCGAGGCCGAGAAGAGAGCGGCCTCGGAGCGCAATGAGCGGGAGAAATTTGAGGCATAGGTCGGCGAGGCGCAGCAAGATCTTCAGGCTCTTATGAAAAAACATGATAGTTTGGAGCTTGACTCTAAAACGCAAGCCTCCGAGCTCGCCGCGGCCGTCAAGAATGTCGAGTCTGCCAAGGCCGAAGCCTAGAAGGCCCTCCAAGAGTTGGAGGAGGTGAAAAAGATAGCGGCGGGTAAGGCATTCTTTATGCAAAGCAGAAATATAGAAGTAAACTACTTGTTACTTACCCGAATCCGGAGCTCTTCAGGGGCATTCGCAGATCTTCCCCGCAGCGTATCCGATGACGCCGCATTCTACCGATCCGAAGAGGGCAGCTCGACTGAGAAGGTGTTTTGGTCTCAGTAGGCCGAGGCAGGACACCCTATGCCCTTGAGTGACCAGCTGAAGCAGCTGGTCGAGCTCCTTAAGGCGGCCGAACAGGCCATAAAAGGCTTCATAGTTCGGCTGTGGCCTGGAGAGGCCCTGCCTGGGAACTACTTCGGACTGGTGCGGCGGCTGGTGGAGGCTTGTCCAAGGCTCGAGGTCATCAAGCGCTCTGTCTGCATCGAAGGTGCCCGTAGGGCCCTTACCCGTGCAAAGGTGCACTGGGGTAAGCTGGACGGTGAGAAGCTTGTGAGGGACGGGCCGCCGCCGGGGAAGGAGCATCGCAAGCCCGAGAACTACTATAAGTATGTTCTTGCGGGTGCCCGCCTTGTGGCGGATGAATGTACCAAGGATGTAATTTTTGAATGAACTCGCTCGTGTTTATCCTGTGCGCTGAAAACTTGTTCATATGCGCTAAGCAATGCTTGTTGAATTTAAAATATTATTTTCTGTGCGGCCGTTTATCAAAAATTTGAGAGATGGCCAGTCGTCGGCTTCCGCCCCCATGCCACTAGTGCTGGGGTGTTCGTGATAAACCTGAGCGCTCTTTTTCCCATGTTTGGGTCCTTCGAGGGAGGCGCTCAACACAACAAACAAGACAATCGGACTATAATGCTTGAACACTCTCACTTAGCCATGGAACTTTATAATCTTAAATTTCGGCGAAGCCGCTAGTTCGGAAGATCGAATTCGGGGCGTTATCCACACCTTGGCCGGACAAAGCCGGCTCCTCGCTCGAAGCGGCATAAGTCTTTAGGGACTCGAAAAACCTCTCGAACAATGACCGGTCTCTCGCCTCATCATGACAGTCAGTTTTAGCTTTCTCCACTGAGGTGCTCAGCCCAGCTCAACTGGGGCACAATCGCAGTGGTTCTCCTAGTGCTACCTTAGCCGATATAGCGGAATGTAAGGCACCAAAACATAGGAGCCGGGCAAACCCAACTATTGACCCAAATCATGATTCGGAGCCGATGCATATAGTGCTATAAGTTCGGGGTGCCGCACTTATGAAGTGTTCGGACTTCTTACACCATATTAAGGGGTACTGAAGCCCCTGGCATATTAGCCATACCACAGTGTACGGGTGCCGCATGACATTAATGAACATATATATAAAAAGAGGATAATGCAAAAAATAGACAAAAAGCTATGCATTGTTTATAAAGAGGCTGCTATCAAAGCAGAACGATACAAATAGTGCGGTAAGCAAAAGGTATTGGACTATTTAACATGTCCTGGCCAAGGGCAGGCCATGGAATTGTATTCAAAACAGGTATACTGCTCGTAACAGAGACCACTTGGGAGTTCCATAGTGCGGCATGGCTTGTTTGCTTCCCTGGGTCTTACATCGTTTGTGCGGCATATGAATTGCCGAACGGGTCATCCGAAGTATGGAGTCCTGAAAGTAAGAAAAGATTAAAAAGAATTCGGCAGCCCCTAGTACGATTTAGGCCGTGTTTTGGGCTCACCGTGATTGTGCCCCTCCCCCTGTGCCCATGGTATTTCAAGAGCGTAGTTATGTACGCGAAGCACTGGTTTTGCTGCGTCGCGAGGGCTGGGGTTGGGGCCGCATTGCTACGCCTGCTCAGAACGTGCCAGGCGGTCTTGTTGTAGGTACTCCGGGCGCGCTTGACAGTGTCCGGCTTTTTAGCGGTCGGACTGGAGAATTGCCTAAAAAGGCTGCTTTGCACTTCTGCTGCGATGGCCATCGTGTGCTCCTCCGTTCGGAGGGAGCGCTCGGTGTTTCCATTGACCGTAATTACTCCTCGAGGGCCTGGCATCTTGAGCTTGAGATATGCGTAGTGCGGCACCGCATTGAACTTTGCAAATGCGGTTCGCTTGAGCAGGGCGTGATAGCCACTATGAAACGGGACTATATCGAAGATTAACTCTTCGCTTCAGAAGTTGTCCGGAGATCCGAAGACCACTTCAAGTGTTACTGAGCCTGTGCAGTTGGCCTCTACACCTGGTATAACACCTTTAAAGGTCGTTCTTGTGGGCTTGATCCTCGAGGGATCGATGCCCATTTTCCGCACTGTATCCTGGTAAAGCAGGTTCAGGGTGCTGGCGCCGTCCATGGGACTCTTGTGAGATGAAATCTGTCGATAATTGGGTCAAGAACCAATGCGGCAAACCCGCCATGACGGATGCTAGTGGGATGGTCCCTTCGATCAAAGGTGATCGGGCAGGAGGACCATGGGTTGAACTTTGGAGCAACTGGCTCCAGCGCGTATACGTCTCGTAGAGCATGCTTCCGCTCCCTCTTGGGAATGTGGGTTGCGTATATCATGTTCACCGTCCGCACTTGTGGGGGAAAACCCTTCTGTCCACTGCTGTTTGGCGGCCTGGGCTCCTCCTCGTCATCTCTATGCAGCCCCTTGTCTTTATTTTCGGCTCTTAGCTTGCCTGCCTGCTTGAACACCCAACAATCCCTGTTGGTGTGATTTGCTGGCCTTTCGGGGGTGCCATGTATCTGGCACGAGCGGTAGAGTATTCGGTCCAAACTGGACGGGCCCTGAGTATTCTTTTTGAATGGCTTTTTCCGCCGACCGGATTTATAGCCTTTGAATCCGGCATTTACTGCCGTATCCTCGTTGCTGTCGCTGTTAACACGGTGCTTTTGCTTGTTCCGGCGCGACCTGCCACTTTTGTCCTTGGTATCCGAATTACCAAGGTTCTTGGTTAAGTTGTTGCTGCGAGCCAGCCAGCTGTCTTCTCCCGCGCAAAAGCGGGTCATGAGTGTCGTGAGGGCTGCCATAGATTTCGGCTTTTCCTGTCCCAGGTGCCGGGCAAGCCACTCGTCGCGGATATTATGCTTGAAGGGTGCTAGGGCCTCCGCGTCCGGACAGTCGACTATTTGATTTTTCTTTGTTAGGAACCGTGTCCAGAATTGCCTGGCCGATTCCTTTGGCTGCTGGATTATGTGGCTTAGGTCGTCGGCGTCCGGTGGTCGCACATAAGTGCCCTGGAAGTTGTCAAGGAATGCGGCTTCTAGGTCCTCCCAAGAACCGATTGAGTCTGCTACCAAGCTGTTGAGCCAATGCCGGGCTGGTCCCTTAAGTTTGAGTGGGAGGTATTTGATGGCATGTAGATCATCACCGCGGGCCATGTGGATATGAAGGAGATAATCCTCGATCCATACCGCAGGATCTATTGTGCCATTGTATGATTCGATGTTTACGGGTTTGAAGCCCTCAGGGATTTTATGATCCATTACTTCATCTGTGAAGCATAGTGGGTGTGCGGCGCCTCTATACTGGGCTATATCATGGCACAACTCAGAGGAGCTTTGTCCATTGTGTTCGGCCCGGCCAGATTTATCGTATCCTGAGTAGCGATCACCGTCACGTGCCGTGGGGCGCCCGCGTGATCCGTAGATCGATCTTGTTTGGCTTGCCTTGTCCTCCAGTATATCTCGCAGGTCTGGCGCGTTTTCCCGTGCCTTAGCATGTTTTGAGCGGCGTCGGGGCATGGCTTGAGTGGAGGGCTTAGAGGCCTCTCTGTCGCGACCACGAGGTGGCCGGTCGGCCATGTCATGCGCTGGTGATGTAGGTGCTTCATCCTCTAATCGGGGTAGCAGCTTGCGCTTTGGGTAACGCTTGGAGGGGCGTTCGAGTTCATACTCTTCGGCCGCAAGGACTTCAGTCCATCTGTCAGCTAGCAAATCTTGATCAGCTCTAAGATGTTGTTGCTTTTTCTTGAGGCTGCTTGCCGTGGCTAAAAGCCTGCGTTTGAAACGCTCTTGTTCGACGGGGTCTGATGGTACGACGAATTCGTCGTCGTCGAGGCTTGCCTCGTCTTCGGAGGGAGGCATATAGTTATCGTCCTCAACCTCTCGGTCTGCCGCCCTCTCATGAGGGTTGGCTTCTCCATCTTCCTGTGCCGAATCTTGCTGGAGGGGGTGTTCTTCAGCGCTATCCGGAGTAGTATTATCTCCGGTGCCGGAATCACCGTTTTTGCTTTGGTGGGATTTAGAGCGGCGCCGCTGACGTCGGCGTTTGGGATGTTTCTTAGAAGTATCATCTCCCGCTTTTCCATCGCCATCTCCATCTTTTGGAGCGTCCAACATATATATGTCATACGATGAGGTGGCCTTCCAGCGCCCTACAGGTGCTGGTTCCTGTTCGTCTCCTGTAACGTCGTCCATACCGTCGATGTCTTCGGAGTCGAAGTCGAGCATTTTGGTTAATTCGTCGACAGTGGCTACGAAGTGGGTGGTGGGTGGGCTTTGAATTTCTTCATCGTCTGTATCCCATTCTTGCTAACCATAGTCCGGCCAGGGCTCTCCCGATAAAGAGAGAGACTTTAGCGAGTTCAGGATGTCGCCGAAGGGAGAGTGCTGAAAGATGTCCGCGGCGGTGAACTCCATGATCGGCGCCCAATCGGATTCGATCGGCAGGAGCGCGGGGGGTTCGGAGTCCGGAGAGGAATCCGGATCCTTGGAGTCACGGGTCATGCAGAGTGCGGGGCTGGCGTTTGGCTCGATCGCCTTTGAGATTGCAGCCCCCGACATGACGTCCAACCGCTTATCCTCGATTGGCGCAATAGGCTCCAAATTAAGGGTCGGAACCGGTGCGTGTGCGGCCTCCAGGGCACTGTTCGGCGGCAGAGCTAGATCATGCCCCTCGAGACAGTGCGGCGCGCTTGGCTATTGCAACGCCCGGATAATTAGGCTACAGTAAAACTCTCCTAATGATGCCATGACATCTTTTGATTACTGTTGCTAAGCTTTCGTTAGTTCAAACCGTTTCGAATATAAATCCTAAATAAGTCAAGCGACAAAAGTTTTCAAATATTAAAACAAAAATGTTCGGTGGATGCCAAATATTGCACTGGTATTTATAGTGTAGAGGACACAATTTTACAAAATGCCTAAATGCCCTAAAACTAAATAAAACAGAAAAGAAGAAAATAAATAAAAGAAAGAAAATACAAAAGAAAAAAAAACAGCAGAACAGAAAAACAAAAAAGGAGAAACCCCCCGGGCCGTGGCCCAACTGGGCCAATCCACCGGCCCAGCCGGCCACCCAAACCCCCATCCTTATCCACTCCCTCCCCCCACACAGCCACCGACACCCCCCACTCCTCTCCCGCAAAATATCCCCTCCCCTCCTCTCTCCCGATCTGGATCGGGATCGAGAGGAGGCCATCGACGCGCCTCGCCGTCGCTGTTGGCCACCGCCGCCCGGAGCGCCTCTTCCTCGCCGGCCTGCTTCGCCATCCCCCACCGGACTGCCTCCCACTACGTCGTGTCGTCCCCGTCGGCCTCCCCGAACCTCACCGCGCCCATTGCCCTAGACCATACACTCCCGGTGAGGCCCCCGGCCTCCTCTCTCTCCCTCGCCCCGCTCCCTCTCTGCGCAACTTTCCCCCTCCGGCCTCTCTGCCCGAAAATGCGAAACACCAGGGATACTTTCCCGGATGTTTCCCCCCTTCACCGGTATCACCTCATACCGCGTTAGGGCACCCCTAGGTCCGATACTTGTCATGTCATGCATCGCTATGCATCTGTTTGCTTAAGTATTTATTGTTCCTTCCCCCTCTTCTCTCGCTAGACACCGAGACCGACGCCGCTGCTACCTAGTACGACTACAGAGTTGACAACCCCTCTCTCTTGCCAGAGCAACCAGGCAAGCCCCCCTTGATCACCAGATATCGCCTACTCTACTCTATACTACTTGCATTAGAGTAGTGTAGCATGTTACTGCTTTCCGTTATTCCTATCTTGATGCATAGCCTGTCCTTGTTACTACTGTTGTTACCTTTACCCGCAATCCTACCTGCTTAGTATAGGATGCTAGTTTTCCATCAGTGGCCCTCATTCTTGTCCGTCTGCCATGCTATACTATCGGTCCGTGATCACTCGGGGGTGATCACGGGAATATACTTATATACATAATACATGATACATGTGGTGACTAAAGACGGGTCGGCTTGTAGGAGTACCCGCGAGTGGATCTTTATGGCGGAGCGACAGAGCAGTTTGAGGTCACCTAGGAGAGAGGTGGGCCTGGCCCTGTCGGCGTTCGCGAATACTTAACACGCTTAACGAGATCTTGGTATTTGATCTGAGTCTGGCCATTTGGTCTATACGCACTAACCAACTACGTGGGAAAGATATGGGCACTCGGCGTCGTGGTATCAGCCGAAGCCTTCGTGACGTCAGCGACTGAGCGGCGCGCGCCAGATTGGACTGGAACGCCACTAGGCTAGGTCTGCTTCCGGCCGCCCTTGCAACGTGTAGGTGTGCTCAGGGCGATGGGCCCAGACCCCTGCGTGCTTAGGTTTAGACCGGCGTGCTGATCTCTCTGTTGTGCCTAGGTGGGCTGCGACGTGTTGATCTTTCGAGGCCAGGCATGGCCCAGGAAAGTGTGTCCCGCCAAATGGGATCAAGCGTGTTGGGTTATGTGGTGCACCCCTGCAGGGAAGTTTATCTATTCGAATAGCCGTGTCCCTCGATAAAAGGACGACCCGGAGTTGTACCTTGACCTTATGACAACTAGAACAAGATAGTTAATAAAACACACCCTTCCAAGTGCCAGATACAACCCGGTGATCCCTCTCTAACTGGGGATCGAGGAGAGGATCGCCGGGTAGGATTATGCTATGTGATGCTACTTGGAGGACTTCAGTCTACTCTCTTCTACATGCTGCAAGACGGAGCTGCCAGAAGCGTAGTCTTCGACATGATTAGCTATCCCCCTCTTATTCTGGCATTCTGCAGTTCAGTCCACTGATATGGCCCTTTACACATATATCCATGCATATGTAGTGTAGCTCTTTGCTTGCGAGTACTTTGGATGAGTACTCACGGTTGCCTTGTTTCCCCTTTCCCCCATTTCTCTACCCGATTGTTGTGACCATACTTTGGAGTCCAGGAGCCAGACGCCACCGTCGACGACGACTCCTACTACACTGGAGGTGCCTACTACTACGTGCAGCCCGCTGACAACGACCAGGAGTAGTTAGGAGGATCCCAGGCAGGAGGCCTGCGCCTGTTCGATCTGTATCCTAGTTTGTGCTAGCCATCTTATGGCAAACTTGATTAACTTATGTCTGTACTCAGATATTGTTGCTTCCGCTGACTCGTCTATGATCGAGCACTTGTATTCGAGCCTTCGAGGCCCCTGGCTTGTATTATGATGCTTGTATGACTTATTTTATTTGTAGAGTTGTGTTGTGATATCTTCCCGTGAGTCCCTGATCTTGATCGTACACATTTGCATGCATGATTAGTGTACGATTGAATCGGGAGCGTCACAACTGTGGCTCGAATCCGTCGAAGATCAAATCCCCGCGGATATCTGCCGTGTAGTTTAAGCTTCCAAACCTGACTTGATGGCCAGGGGCGTAGCTTTCGATCTGCTCCAGGTGGCCAAGCGAATTGGCCCGCAGTGCGAAGCCGCCGAAGACGAAGATCTGTCTGGGGAGAAAATTCTCACCCTGGACTGCCTCGTCGTTGATGATCAAAGGAGCCATCGGGCCTAAAAGTGACGACACAGAGGAACTCTCAATGAAAGCACCAATGTCGGTGTCAAAACCGACGGATCTCGGGTAGGGGGTCCCGAACTGTGCGTCTAGGCCGGATGGTAACAGGAGACAAGGGACAAGAAGTTTTACCCAGGTTCGGGCCCTCTCGATGGAGGTAAAACCCTACTTCCTGCTTGATTAATATTGATGATATGGGTAGTACAAGAGTAGATCTACCACGAGATCAAGGAGGCTAAACCCTAGAAGCTAGCCTATGGTATGATTGTTGTATGATGAAGTTGTCCTACGGACTAGAACCCTCCGGTTTATATAGACACCGGATAGGGTTAGGGTTACACAGAGTCGGTTACAATGGTAGGAGATCTTTAATATCCGCATCGCCAAGCTTGCCTTCCACGCCAAGGAAAGTCCCTTCCGGACACGGGACGAAGTCTTCAATCTTGTATCTTCATAGTCCAGGAGTCCGGCTATCCGAACACCCCCTAATCCAGGACTCCCTCAGGGTCGAACATCTCCTAAGCGACCCAACGGCCGCCAGGCCCGCCTCGAACAGAGCCGCCGTAGCCCGCGCCGTCCGCGGGGCAGATCCAACCAAAGCCGCCGCCGCCACCCCGGGCATGCAACCACCCGGAACCACCGCGTCCGGCCCTCCACACCTGGCATGCCGCTCCGCAACACCGCTGCCGAGCGCAGTCGCGCACCGCCGTGCCTCAGATCCGCGCCGCGTCGCCGCCCGGGAGCACCCGCCCGCGCCAAGCCTCCATGAGCGGGGAGAGAAAGGGCCCCGGCGGCACGAACAGGCGGCGGCGAGGGGAGGGAGGGGAGGGAGGGGAACGCGGGTCGGTGATACGTCTCTGTCGTATCTATAATTTTTTATAGTTTGATGCCAATATTATACAACTTTTGTACACTTTTGGCAACATTTTATATGATTTATTTGGACTAACATATTGATCTAGTGCCCAGTGTCAGTTCCTGTTTGTTGCATATTTTTTGTTTCGTAGAAAATCCATATCAAACAAAGTCCAAACGCGATAAAAATTTACAGAGAATTATTTTGGAATATATGTGATTTTGGGACTTGGAATCACCACTAACAGAGGCCCACGGCCTCCACGACCCAACAGGGCGCGCCAGGCACCTCCTGGCGCGCCCAGGTGTCTTGTGCCCACCCGATAAGGCGGTTGGGTCCCTTCTTCTAGTGCAAGAAAGATAATTTACGGAAAAAAAATTGTGTAAAAATTTCAGCACAATTGGAGTTACGGATCTCCGGGGATTTAATAAACCATGAAGGGCTAGATCTGGGGAACGCGAAACAGAAGAGAACAGAGAGGGAGATCCAATCTTGGAGGGGCTCCCGCCCCTCCGCCACCATGGAGGCCATGGACCAGAGGGTGAACTCTCCTCCCATCTATGGGGGAGGCCAAGGAAGAAGAAGGAGGAGGGGGCCTCTTTCCCCCTCTCTCCCGGCGGCGCCAGAACGCCGCCAGGGCGAGGATCGTGAGGACGATCTACACCAACAATCTTGCAACCATCAACACCAACTTTATCCCCCTCTATGCAGAGCTGTAACACCTCTCTTCCCCGTTGTAATCTGTACTTAAACATGGTGCTCAACTCCATATATTATTTCCCAATGATATTTGGCTATCCTATCATGTTTGAGTAGATCTATTTTGTCCTGTGGGTTAATCATGATCTTGGTTGGTATGATTGTATATGTTATTTATGGTCCCATCCTACGATGCCCTCCATCTAGCTCAGATGTGAGGGGTCCCCGTTGTAGGGTATTGCAATACATTCATGATTCGCTTATGGTGGGTTGCGAGAGTGACAGAAGCTTAAACCCGAGTAGGTGGGTTGTTGCGTGTGGGATAAAGAAGACTTGATACTTAATGCTATGGTTGGGTTTCACGACCTTAATGATCTTTAGTAGTTGCAGATGCTTGCTAGGGGTCCAATCATAAGTGCATATGATTCAAGTAGAGAAAGTATGTTAGCTCATGCCTCTCCCTCATATAGAATTGCAAGAATGATTACCAGTACTTGTTATCGATTGGCTAGGGACAAATGACTTTCTTGTTGACAAAAGCTATCCACTTTTATTACCTTGCAATTTACTTGTAGTTTTATTCTCGCAAAGTACTCGTAGTTTTATTCTTGCAAAATAGTTTCATACTTGTTTGAGGTAAAGCAAACGTCAAGTGTGCGTAGCATTGTATCGGTGGTCGATAGAACTTGAGGGAATATTTGTTCTACCTTTAGCTCCTCGTTGGGTTCGACACTCTTATTTATCAAAGAAGGCTACAAACGATCCCCTATACTTGTGGGTTATCAAGACCTTTTTCTGGCACCGTTGCCGGGGAGCAATAGCGTGGGGTGAATATTCTCGTGTGTGCTTGTTTGATTTATCACTAAGTAATTTTTATTTTCTGTTCTAAGTTGTTCTCTATCTTTAGTTATGAATATGGAACACAAAACACCAAAAAATATTAGTGGTACTTGCTACTCATGGAGATGGGGAACCTCCTAAAACCCTCGATGCTTGTTATGTGAAAAATATTATGCACTACTTTGATAATCCTGAGAAAACCCCATTCAACTTGATGATGGGAGTAACATTGGATCAACATGAATACTTTAGGGATTATCGCTTGACTCAAAAATGAAAACTTGGTATGCTTGGAATTTATGCCAGAGATATGATTATACTTGTTGCTCTAGGATGAATGCTCCACACCTTCCCTTTTCATGTGAGTCCATGGATTATACACACTCTTACCTTTCCACAATTTGCTAGCCTCTACGATACCGTGCATTGCCCTTTCTCACCTCGAGAGTCGATGCAAACTTCGCCAATGCATCCAAACCCCGTGATATGATACGCTCTATCACACATAAGCCTTATTATATCTTCCTCAAAACAGCCACCATACCTACCTATTATGGACCTTCCATAGCCATTCCGAGATATATTGCCATGCAACTTCCATCGCTTCCGTTTTGATGACTTGAGCATTCATTGTCATATTGCTTTGCATGATCATATAGTTGACATAGTGTTTGTGGCCCAGCCACAGTTCATCATTTTTCATACATGTTACGCTAGATCATTGCACATCCTGGTATTGCCAGAGGCATTCATATAGAGTCATACTTTGTTATAGTATCGAGTTGTAATATTGAGATGTAAGTAAATAGAAGTGTGATGATCATCAATTATTCATTTTTAGAGCATTGCCCCAGTGAGGAAAGGATGATGGAGACTATGATTCCCCCACAAGTCGGGATGAGACTCCGGACAATGAGAGAAAAATATATAAAAGAAAAGAAAAAAAATAAAAAAAAATAAAAAGAGAAAAAATAAATAAAGAGAGAAGGGGCATGCTAGTTCCACACTTGTGCTTCAAAGTAGCACCATGTTTTCATATGGAGAGTCTCCTATGTTGTCACTTAGTCTCCTATGTTCCATACTAGTGGGAATTTTTCATTATAGGATTAGATGCATGCCCACTTAGTTTCATATTGAGCTTTGATACACTTATAGCTCTTAGTGCATTCGTTGCATGGCAATCCCTACTCCTTGCATTGATATCGATTGATGGGCATCTCTATAGCACGTTGGTTAGCCACATCGATGTGAGACTTTCTTAATTTTTTATCTTCTTACTCCCATCATCATACTCTATTCCACCCATAGTGCTATATCCATGGCTTGCGCTCATGTATTGCGTGAGGGTTGAAAAAGCTGAACCGCGTTAAAAAGTATGAACCAATTGCTCGGATTCTCATCGGTGTTGTCCATGATAAATACTTTGTGTTAAGAAGACAGAGCATGACAAGACTATATGATTTTGTAGGAACAACTTTCTTTAGCATTGATATTTTGAAAGACATGATTGTTTGTTGGGATGCCTGAGTATTGATGCCTTTATGTCAAATTATAGACTATTGCTTTGAATCACTTATGTCTTAATATTCATGCCATGATTAGATATATGATCAAGTTTATGCTAGGTGGCATTCCACATAAAAATTATCTTTTTTATCATTTACCTGCTCGAGGACGAGCAGGAATTAAGCTTGGGGATGCTGATACGTCTCCGTCATATCTATAATTGTTGATTGTTTCATGCCAATATTATACAACTTTTATAAACTTTTGGCAACATTTTATATGATTTATTTGGACTAAATTATTGATCCAGTGCCCACTGCCAGTTCCTGTTTATTGCATGTTTTTTGTTTTGCAGAAAATCCATATAAAAAAAAGTCCAAACGCGATAAAAATTTATGGAGAATTATTTTAGAATATATGTGATTTTTGGGACTTGGAATCAATGCTAACGGAGGCCCAAGGCCGCCACAACGCACCAGGGTGCGCCAGGCACCCCCTGGCGCGCCCAGGTGTCTTGTGCCCACGCCGTAAGGCAGTTAGGGCCCTTCTTCTGACGCAAGAAAGATAATTTATGGAAAAAATCGTGTAATAGTTTCAGCGCAATCAGAGTTAAGAATCTCCGGGAATTTAAGAAACCGTGAATGGCCAGATCTCGGGAACGCGAAACAAAAGAGAAAAGAGAGGGAGATCCAATCTGGGGAACGCCAGCCCAGAGACCATGTCTTCTGGCAACACACAACATCTTGGTACAGAAAAACAACCGCTTTATTGATGCTAGCGGAACAGAGTTTACATTACAACAGCTATCGAGGCCAAGCGGCACACCCGGTGCGGCTGAACAATATGTACATTATTTAGTGAACATAAAGGGGACTCGATCCGAACAACTACGTGGCAGCGGAATAACGTCATGGCGGAATCTCCATATCACAGGGACACTGATGTGGACACGACCTAGACTCGAACATCGCTCCTTTCCAACGATGCTTTCCTGAAATCTCGCATGACACGCCAGGTCAGTACATTGAATGTACTTGCAAGCTCACAACAGGCATAATCATAATGGCAAACAATATCATGATATTTAACCAATTATTAATAATGCAACACTATATGTCAACATGCGGTGATCATGCTCGAACGTCCCTCGGGACAGCTTACCAACTGTGATCATCTCTGGATCACAAACAAACCACCAATGTGGTCTTTCAGAAGAACAACTCGCGATCCTTACGACGATCACAACCACGACCATCATCTGGTCCCAAATGCCTCGATGGCCTTTCTTCCATCCATCACCAATGCAAAGTTCATAACTTAGGGTGCAATTTTTATTAAACGTTAACTCATGGTGGGACCTACTACGAGGTGTCCATGACCATGGACTCGGCTATCGATAGATTATACACTCTGCAGAGGTAGCACACTGTACCCACACCATGGAACCCATGGCCTCGCACTCCCATTCAGGTGGACCAACGGCATTCCGACAAAACCCTTCCATTGCCACGGCACTCTCTCGGCCACTCCGACCCACTCCCCAACGGGTTGGTCCTGGGTGGCCCCGTGTCTACCAAAGACACCCCAACCACCGTCGCGGTCAAAACAATCCCACTTGGGGACTCGATACCATAATCTCATCAACGAGCACACAAGATTATGCCTGCTTACCGGGCCAGGGCAAGCACGGCATAACCTTCCCTAGTTGGAGGCACCGACCAGAGGCCATGTCAATGGACTGAATCAAGGCCTTCCCAAAAAGGCAAATGTGGTTCCACTAGGAAAGAAACTCGATTCAGCAGCACCATGACCCAGTCAACGGTATATTCAAGTTGAGTTATATTCAGGTTCAACTTTAGAATGAAAATGACCGGTGTCATAACATGCCATGAAATGCAAAACTATACATGCATCACATAATAATAAAAATGACCGAGGTCATCCATATACACACCAAGCATAAACATCAACAACTCATATCATTTTACTACTCAAAATAACTCACAACTTAACCAAAATATTTTGCAACAAGTTTTCTTAATTTCTCACGCAAGACGTTACTCCGATAAATTTCTCATATGCTAGCAGAAGATTTTACTATCAACAACTCTTAATTTCTTTATCAACTAAGTTGGGTTCAAACCTTCCATAAGACAAGTAAAGTGATTAAACAAGTATTTAACAGAATATTTTCTAGCAAACTTTTATCAATTTATGTAGGCAAGAACAAAGCTTTAAATAAATTGTAACATGCATAACAAAATCATTTCTAACATCACCACAAATAAATCTTAACTTGCTTTACCCACTAAACTAGTTTAATCATACTGTGAATCAAGCATAACAACTAACCAATATATAACAGAATACAAATAACACAATAATTATTAAAATGCATGGATTAATCATTTCATTCAAGTAAGAAAATCAAAAATATTGAAATGACATCATGGAAATGTTGCTGTGGCTTGCCTTAGTACAGATGAGGTTCACAAGCCTCCTGGTGATCCTCAAGACAAGCCTCACCTTCTGAAAATAAATTTAAACACAAAAAGCAAATATCTAGAACACTTCTGAAAATCACCAGAAATTCTAAACAGCTCAGAAAAATCTCATCTTTGGTGAGCTGCTAGATTTCTTTTCAAAGAACACAATGCAAAAGAATCAATTCATTTGGACTTATGGTTGAAGAGTTATAACTGTTTGAAGTGTTCTGTAAATTCAAATGAATTTGAATAAAAATAAACAGACTGGGGGGTGACGTCGAAGGCGTAAAGCCCAGGGGCGCCACCACTAGTCAGCTTCGCGCGCGTACAGAGTGGCTGACTAGCGGGCCCTCCTAGTCAGGTGGGGGAAGGGGGAGAAAGAAACAGAGATGGCCGCGGCTTCCTTGGAGCTCTCGCCGGTGACGAGGGCTTCTTGGCCCAAACGAGAGGGAGGGATTTAGAGAGGGGACGATGGCGCACCTGCCCGTACCCGTAGCATGGCTAGGGGTGGTCGGACGTCGTCGGAAACAAGCTCGCAGGCGGAGGCAGAATGCGGAGGTTGCCGGAGTTGAGGGAGACGGCGAACGGAGGCCACTCCAGGGGCTCCAAGCGGGCGAGACGGCCTCACCGGAGAGAGGCGGAAGCCCTGGATCGGTTGCCCTAGCCTGGGAGAGGCTAGAGCTTCCGCGGCAACTAGAGGGGATCGCCGGCAAGCTCGAGCTCAGGGGCGGCGGCCCGAGGCCTGCCCGGCTAGGCTACGGCTTCCTACGCAGTCGTGGAGTGTGTGGGAGTGATGGATGGTGCTCGAAGAGGCTGGGGGTGGCCCTATTTATAGGCGAGCGGCGAGGGGGCTTCGGGCTCCGCCAGTGGACACCTGTGCATGGCGCCTGGCGACGAGCGGCGTCAGAGAGAGGGGGAGAAGGCGACGGAGGTCACGCGACAACTGTAGGCGGACGGAGACGAGCACAGGATCGAGAGGGTAGCGACGAGCACATTGCGCTCCACACTGTTGGGCTGGCCAGACCTTGCCCGTGCTCGCTGCGGCGAGCTCCGGTGTCGGCGAGCGCCAGAGGGAGGCTAAGGGCTGAGAGACGAAGATGGTGGCGCGGTTTGGCACGCTCGGGCAGGCGAGGGAAGCGAGCACGCGCGAACAGAGAGCTCGGCGGCACTCAAAGTGCGTCGACACGCATGCCAACACCCCTGGACGAACGTGGTCACCGCGTGAACTATGACATCAGGCCGATCTAAGCATAAACTTGATGTCTGGCATGTTGTTCATGGTAGTTTTGATTGTTACAACGATTTGGTTTGGATCCAGGTGCAGTAGAGAGGATTTTACAAGCCAGGTAAGTTTCTGACCAGTAACTTTGAACAGTTACTGTGGTCAAATGGCTGGGAGATTGAGGCTGTGCTTTGGAGGGTAGTTATAAGTTACTAAGGTAAAGATGCACAAGAAAGTTCAGGTCAAATGGAGCAAGTAAAATGGTAGTTGCTGTAGAAACCACCATTTCTGTCCAGAACAGAAAATATTTTCTATAGCAAAAATATTCCAAAAAGTGATGAAATATTTTTGCTCAGGAAGGTGCCCTAGGGTTCATAGAATATTGGTGAATTATCTCAGATTTTTGTGAGCCATAAAAATTAGGGTTGCTTGGAAGCAAACAGATCTGGCTAGGGTTTCTGAGAGAAAATGAATATTTTTCATTTAAGAAAAATATTCCAAAGATTATTTTGGGGTGGATCAGAAGTGAAATGATGATTTAGGAGGGAAGTGAAGCACTTGGGTGAAAGCCAAGGATGCCCAAGTGTTTAAGTCCATATGAAAAGATTCAAGAACTCCAAGTTTCAGAAAATTTTCAAATGAAAAACAAGCAAATAAGAGAGGGCAAAAACCAGGCTGTCACAAACCTCCCCCACTTAGAATGAATCTCGTCCTCGAGATTTGGTTGCTTGGGAAAACCACTCTGGATACTGATCCCTAAGGAATTCTTCCTGCTCCCAAGTCGCTTCTGATTCTGTGTGATGCTCCCACTGAACCTTGTAAAATTTTCTGACTTTACTGCGAGTGACCCTTTCCATCTGATCCAAACTTTTAAATGGTCTCTCTTCATAAGTTAAATCTTTTGCCAACTCTATCTCAGCCATAGCAGTCCTTTTCTCACGCGGGGATATGCATCGTCTCAATTGCGAAATATGGAACACGTTGTGCACGTCTGCCAATTCAGGGGGTAGTTCCAGTTGATATGCAACAGTACCCACTCGGGACATAATCAGAAATGGACCAATAAATCTGGGTGCCAGCTTTCCACAAGTCTGAAATCTCTTGACTCCTTTCATAGGAGTGACTAGGAGGTATACGTGTTCTCTTGACCTACCGATGCTTTGCATCATAATAACTCTTCTGTCGAGATTTTGCCAACTGCAGTCTGTCTCTGATTTCATTAACTTGTTTCTCAGCTTCAATCATGAGATACGTTCTGAAGATACGGCTATCTCCAGTTTGAGACCAATTTAGAGGAGTGCGGCACTTACGGCCATACAGAGCTTCATATGGTGACATCTTTAGACTGGTCTGGAAACTATTGTTATAAGAGAACTCGGCATATGGCAAGCAATCTTCCCATTTAGCTCCTTTGGCTAGCACACAGGCTCGCAACATATCTTTGAGTATTTGATGTACCCGCTCTGTCTGTCCATCAGTCTGAGGGTGATAAGCAGTGCTATATTTCAGTGTTGTCCCCAAGGCTTGATGGAGACGGGTCCTGAGGGAGTCCTGGAATAGGGGGTATCCGGACAGCCGGACTATATCCTTTAGCCGGACTGTTGGACTATGAAGATACAAGATTGAAGACTTCGTCCCGTGTCCGGATGGGACTCTCCTTGGCGTGGAAGGCAAGCTTGGCAATACGGATATGTAGATCTCCTTCCTTGTAACCGACTCTATGTAACCCTAGCCCCCTCCGGTGTCTATATAAACCGGAGGGTTTAGTCCGTAGGACCAAGAACAACAATCATACCATAGGCTAGATTCTAAGGTTTAGCCTCTTCGATCTCGTGGTAGATCAACTCTTGTAATACTCATATCATCAAGATAAATCAAGCAGGAGTAGGGTTTTACCTCCATCGAGAGGGCCCGAACCTGGGTAAAAACATTGTGCCCCCTGTCTCCTGTTACCATCCGCCTAGACGCACAGTTCGGGACCCCCTACCCGAGATCCGCCGGTTTTGACACCAACATTGGTGTTTTCATTGAGAGTTCCTCTGTGTCGTCATCATTAGGCTTGATGGCTCCTTCGATCATCAATAGATATGCAGTCCATGGTGAGACTTTTCTCCCCGGATAGATCTTTGTATTCGGCGGCTTTGCACCGCGGGCCAACTCGCTTGGCCATTTGGAGCAGATCGAGAATTACGCCCCTGGCCATCAGGTCAGGTTTGGAAGCTTAAACTGCACGGCCGACATCCGCGGAGACTTGATCTTCGACGGATTCGAGCCCCTACCAAGTGCGCTGCACGGTCATGATGAGCATGATTTAGCTCTACCATCGGACAGTGTCCAGGAGACCGCACCGGCAATCGCTCCGACCCTCAATTCGGAGCCAATTGCGTCATCCATGGACCGGTGGATAGACCCCGCCATGGAGGCCGCATTCTCAGCGGCGATCGAGCCGAGTGTCGACCTTACCCTTTATGAGAGCCGTGATGCCAAACTGTCGGATTCTTCCCCAGCCATGGACTCCGAACCGCCTGCGCCCGTGCCTATCGAATCCGACTGGGCGCCGATCATGGAGTTCACCTCCGCGGATATCTTTCAGCACTCGCCCTTGAGCAACATATTGAACTCATTAAGGTCTCTCTCCTTGTCAGGAGAGTCCTGGCCGAACTATGTCCAGCAGGATTGGGATGCGGATGACGAAGAAATTCGCCGCCCACCCACCACCCACTTAGTAGCCACTGTCGATGATTTGACCGACATGCTCGACTTCGACTCCGAAGACATCGATGGTATGGACGACGATGCAGGAGACGAAATGGAACCACTGCCCACAGGGCACTGGACAACCACCTCTTTATATGATATATATATGGTGGACACACCCAAAGAAGGCAATGGCGACGGGACAACGGAGGATAACCCCTCCAAGAAGCAATCCAAGCGCCGACGTCAGCGGCGCCACTCTAAGTCTCGCCAAAGCAAAAGTGGTGATACCAGCACAGGAGATAATAGCACTCCGGACAGAGCCGAAGATAACGACAATCCCCTCCAGCAAGATTTAGAGCAGGAGGATGGAGAAGCCAGCCCTCCTCAGAGAGCGGCAGATGGAGAGGTGGAGGATGATAATTACATGCCTCCCTCTGAAGACGAGGCAAGCCTCGACGATGACGAATTTGTCATGCCTAAGGATCCCGTCGAGCAAGAGCGCTTCAAGCACCGGCTTATAGCCACGGCAAATAGCCTTAAGAACAAGCAACAGCAGCTTCGAGCTGATCAAGATTTGCTAGCTGAAACATGGACTGAAGTCCTTGTGGCCGAGGAATATGAACTCGAACGCCCCTCCAAGAGTTACCCAAAGCGCAGGTTGCTACCCTGACTGGAGGAGGAAGCACTAAAACCTACATCTCTAGCGTATGACGCGGCTGATCGGCCACCTCGTGGCCGCGACAGAGTGGCATTTCTGCCAAAGGCCCAGCCCGCACCCCGGCGCCACTTAAATAAAAATGTCAAGGCACGAGGAAATACGCTAGACCTGCGAGACGTATTGGAGGACAAAGCAAAACACGCAAGATCGATCTACGAATCACGAGGGCACGCCACTACGCGAGACGATAACCGTCACGCCGGATACAGTACAAGTAAATCCGGCCGGGCCGAACACAACGGACAAGACTCATATGAGCTGCATCGTGATATAGCCCAGTACAGAGGCGCTGCACACCCCCTATGCTTCACAGACGAAGTAATGGATCACCAAATCCCAGAGGGTTTCAAACCCGTAAATATCGAATCATACGATGGTACAACAGATCCTGCGGTATGGACCGAGGACTTCCTCCTGCACATCCACATGGCCCGCGGTGATGATCTACATGCCATCAAATACCTTCCACTCAAACTCAAAGGACCAGCTCGGGATTGGCTGAACAGCTTGCCAGCAGAATCCATTGGCTGTTGGGAAGATCTGGAAGCCGCATTCCTCGACAACTTCCAGGGCACTCATGTGCGACCACCAGATGCCGATGACTTGAGCCACATAATTCAGCAACTAGATGAATCGGCCAGGCAATTCTGTACACGGTTCCTAACCAAGAAAAATCAAATCGTCGATTGTCCGGATGCAGAGGCCCTAGCAGCTTTTAAGCATCCGCGACGAGTGGCTTGCCCGGCACATTGGCCAGGAAAAGCCGAAATCTATGGCAGCCCTCACGACACTCATGACCCGCTTTTGCGCGGGAGAGGACAGTTGGCTAGCTCGCAGCAATAACATATCAAAGAACCCTGGTACTTCAGATACCAAGGATGGCAATGGCAGGTCACGGCGCAACAAACACAAGCGCCGTATCAACAACGACAATACCGAGGATACGACAGTCAATGCCGGATTCAGAGGCTCTAAACCCGGTCGGTGGAAAAATCCATTCAAAAGAAGAACTCCGGGCCCGTCCAGTTTGGACTGAATACTCGATCGCTCGTGTCCTATGTACGGCACCCCCGACAAGCCAGCCAACCACACCAACAGAGAATGTTGGGTGTTCAAGCAGGTCGGCAAGTTAAATGCCGAAAACAAGGATGAGGGGCTACATAGTGATGACGAGGAGGAGCCCCGGCCGCCGAACACCAAAGGACAGAAGAGGTTCCCCCCACAAGTGCGGACGGTGAACATGATATACGCAACCCACATCCCCAAGAGGGAGCGGAAGCGTGCGCTAAGGGACGTATATGCGTTGGAGCCAGTCGCCCCAAAGTTCAACCCATGGTCCTCCTGTCCGATCACCTTCGATCGCAGGGACCACCCCACTAGTATCCGTCACGGCGGATTCGCCGCACTGGTCCTAGACCCAATCATACACGGATTTCACCTCACTCGGGTCCTTATGGAGGGCGGCAGCAGCCTGAACCTGCTTTATCAGGACATAATGCACAAATGGGTATAGACCCCTCAAGGATCAAACCCACAAAAACGACCTTCAAAGGTGTCATACCAGGTGTAGAGGCCCATTGCACAGGCTCAGTCACACTAGAAGTGGTCTTCGGATCCCCGGATAACTTCCGAAGCGAGGAGTTAAACTTCGATATAGTCCCGTTCCGCAGTGGCTATCATGCACTCCTCGGGCGAACCGCATTTGAAGGTTCAATGTGGTACCGCATTATGCATACCTCAAGCTCAAGATGCCAGGACCTCGAGGGGTCATCACAATTAATGGAAACATAGAGCGCTCTCTCTGCACGGAGGAGCACACTGCACCCCTCGCAGCAGAAGCGCAAAGCAGCCTCTTAAGGCAATCAACCAGTTCGGCGATCAAACACCCGGACAACGTCAAGCGCACCCGGAGTAATCTGCAACAAGACCGCCTGGCACGTTCCGAGCTCGCATAGCAATGCGGCCCCCACCCCAGTCCCAGCCAAACGGCAAAATCCGTGCCACGCGTACATAATTACACATTGAAAATACTATGGGCATAGGTGGGGGGGCACGACTACGGCACGCCCCAAAATGCGGCTCAACCGCACTAGGGGCTTCCTGCTTTGTTATTTTTTAATCTCTTTCAGGACTTTACTCTCTGGAAGCCCTGTCCGGCAGTATGATTGCCGGACAGACGATACAACAACCAAGGAGGCAGAAAGCTACGTCGCACCATGGAACTCCCAGGTGGTTTCTGATAACGAGTGAAATACCTGCTTTAAATACCATTCCGCAGCTTGCCCTTGGAGCGGACATGTCAAATAGTCCTATTTTTTGCTTATGGCACTACTTGTATTATTATGCTTCGACACACCTTCTTGAATAAACAATGCATAGCACTAGTCTATTATCGCATTCCCTATTCCTATATATATATATATATATATATATATATATATATATATATATATATATATATATATATATATATATATATATGTTCATTCATGACATTCAGCACCCGTACACTCTGGTACGGCCAATACGCCACGGGGCTTAAGCGTACCCCATAATACGGCGTGAGAAGTCCGAACACTTTCGACAGTGCGACACCCCGAACTTATAGCATTATATGCATCAGCTCTGAATCATGTCTAGGGTTAATAGTTGGGTTTGCCCGGCTCCCATGTTTTGGTACCTTACGTTCCGCTATATCGGCTAAGGTAGCACTGGGAGAACTACTGCGATTGTGCCCCAGTTCATCTGGGCAAGCACCTCAGTAGAGAAAGCTAAAACTGACTGTCATGATAAGGAGAGAGCTAGTCGCTGTTCGAGAGGTCTCAAGTCCTTAAAGACTTATGCCGCTTAGGGCGAGGAGTCGGCTTTGTCCGGCTTAGGCGTGTATAGCGCCCCGAATTCGGCCTTCCGAATACTAGGGGCTTCGCCAAAATTTAAAATTGTAGACTTCTATGGCTAAGTGAGAGTGATAAAGCATTATAGTCCGATTGCCTTATTCGTTACGCTGAGCACCTCCCTCGAAGGACCCAACAATGGGAAAAAGAGTGATCAGATTTATCCCGAACACCCCAGCACTCGGGGCATGGGGGCAGAAGCCGACAACTGGCCATCTCTCAGATTTGATAAACAGCCACACAGAAGGTAATATTTTAAATTCAAACAAGTGTTGCACAACGCATATGAACAAGTTTTCATAATACAGGATCACACGAGCAAGTTCATTCAAAAAATTACATCCTTAGCACACTCGTCCGCCACAAGACGGGCACCCTTCAGGACACCCTCATAATACATTTCAGGGTGGCGATGCTCCTTGCCATGCGGTGGCCCCTCCTTCACCAGCTTCTCGGTGTCCATCTTGGCCCAGTGCACCTTCGCACGGGCAAAAGCCAGTCGTGCACCTTCGGTGCAGACGGACCGCTTTATGACTTCCAGCCGTGGGCAGGCATCCACAAGCCGTCTCACCAGGCCGAAGTAGCTGTTGGGAAGGGAGTCGCCGGGCCACATCCGGACTATAAGGCCCCTCATGGCCTGTTCGGCCGCCTTGTGCAGCTCGACAAGTTGCTTCAGCAGGTCGCTCACAAGCATCGGGTGTTCGGTCCCAGCATACTGAGACCAGAACAACTTTTTCGTCGAGCTTCCCTCCTCGGCCTGGTAGTACTTTGCGGCATCCGACACGCTGCGGGGCAAATCTGCAAATGCTCCTGGAGAGCTCCGAACTCGGGTAAGTAACAAGTAATTTACTTTCACATGCTTGCTTTGCAGGATGAATGCCTTACCGCCGCTATCTTCCTCATCGCCTCAATTTCCTGGAGGGCCTTTTGGGCTACAGCCTTGGCATGCTTTGTGCTCTCGAGGGCCGCGGCAAGCTCGGACTCTCGCGTCTTCGAGTGTGATGCCCGGATAATTAAGCTACTGTAACCCTCTGCTAATGATGCCACGTCACCTCAATTACTGTTGCTAATCTCGCGTTAGTTCAGAACCAATCCAAATTCAACTTTAAATTAAAGTCAACCGATAGAGTTTTCAAACATTAAAACGAAAATGTTCTAGAGGTGGAAAATAATCCATAATAAATATTGGAGGAGAAACCACATTTTTATAATGTGTTTGCATGTTCCAAAATTAAAAAAACATTGATTTAAATGTTTAGTTAAATGCCTTTTTATTATTTTGAAATACTAAACTATTTTACTTAGTAGTCAAACTTGTTATTACAAAGGCTTAAATTACAAAACTAATTTAGGTGCCAATTGTGTATTTTACAAAACAAAAATGAATTGAACAATAAATAAAATAGAGAAGAAAAATAAGTAAAACAGAAAACAAAAACTAAAATAAGAATAAAGGCCACCCCCCTCTCACTCATGGGCCTCGGCCCACTAGGCCACCACCTAGGCCGGCCCCACAGCCCACCTCGCTCCCCCCTTAACCCTCCACGCCCCCGAAACCCTACCCCCACGTTCCCCACTCCTCTCACCCCTCCCCCCGCTGGATCTGGATCGGGGCACGACGCCCCGACCCCGTCGCCGATTCCTGCCGCCCGGAGCCCGCCTGGACCTCGCTGGACTGCCTCCCCGCCGCCTGGTCGTCTCCTTCTTCCTCCTCACCCACCGTTGCCCCGTTCCCTACGACACCCAGTAAGGCCCCCTCCTTCTCCCCTGCCCCGCCTCGCACTGCATCGCCGCGCACGCCGCTCGGGGCCGCGCCCCGCCCCTGTCCCTGCATCGCCGCGCATGCCGCCCGGGGCCGCCCGCTACTGCCTTCACCCGCACGCCCCCCAGCACCTGAAGTAGCCCGCGCCGTGCCGCCCACCATCGTCATCCGCACCTCCAGCCCGCCTGGCCCTGTGCCCCGCCCGCGGTCGCTGCGGATAGCGCGCGCTCGCTCGGCCACAGCCACGCCGGCTCGTCGCGTGCCCAGCTCCCCTTCGCGCCATTCTGCATCGCCCCGCCTCCCGCCTCTGCTCCCCGCCACGTGCTAGCGTGCCGCCGCCCTAGCACGACTCCGGCAGCTCCTGCCGGCCGCGCCACCCGCTTGCCTGGCCGCCCGCACGGCCTGCTGGCCCTGGCCGCCGGCGCAACACCGGGCCGCGCCTGTTTCCCCCCCTCCCCCCCGCGCGCCGGCCCCATCCAACGCTGCTCCCGCGGCTCACCGGAGCCCACCTCCCCTGATGGCCTCGGGCACGCGCCCGTGCGCCCGCAACCACTACGCCCGCCCCGTTAGGCCGTCCTGGGCCTCTGACGAAGGGGCCCCACGCCCTAAGAATGTAAAAAAAGGAATTAGAATTAAAATAAAAATAAATATATAAAATTAAATATTAATTAATTAATTAACTAAATAATTAACTTAATTAATTCTTTTTAAATTTTCTAATTAGATAGTTAACCTAATTAACTCTGTCTAATTAAACTGCTAACTAAACAGTCTATGGCAGTGGGACCCACATGTCAGTTTGACTAGGTCAACTGACTAGTTGACTGCTGACATCACCCTGACATCATGCTGACGTCATAATTGCATTTTCTAATTAAATTAATTATGTTAATTCTAAAAATGAATTAAATCTTAAAAAATGAATATAAAATAATCCGTAGCTCGGATGAAAAAACTTTGTACATGAAAGTTATTCAGTACGACAAGACGAATCCGAATACGCAACCCGTTCATCCGCCACACATCCCTAGCATACCGAACTCGCAACTTTCCCCCTCCAGTTCCTCTGCCCGAAAACGCGAAACACCGGGAATACTTTCCCGGATGTTTCCCCCCTCCACCGGTATCACCTCATACCGCGTTAGGGCACGCCTAGCATCACGCTTTGTCATGTCATGCATCGTCATGCATTTGTTTGCATTGTATTCATTGTTTCTTCCCCCTCTTCTTCCGCTAGACACCGAGACCGACGCCGCTGCTACCCAGTACGACTACGGAGTTGACGATCCCTCTCTCTGGCCAGAGCAACCAGGCAAGCCCCCCCTTGATCACCAGATATCGCCTACTCTACTCTCTACTGCTTGCATTAGAGTAGTGTAACCTGTTACTGCTTTCAGTTTATCCTGTCCTGATGCATAGCCTGTCCTTGCTACTACTGTTGTTACTTTTACCTGCAATCCTACATGAGTTTTCCATCAGTGGCCCTACATTCTTGTCCGTCTGCTGTGCTATAATATCGGGTCGTGATCACTCGGGAGGTGATCACGGGTATATACTATATACTTTATACATGATACCTGTGGTGACTAAAAGACGGGTCGGCTCGTAGGAGTACCTAGGAGAGAGGTGGGCCTGGCCCTGTTCGGCGTTCGTGAATACTTAACACGTTTAACGAGATCTTGGTATTTGATCAGAGTCTGGCTACTGGCCTATACGCACTAACCAACTACGCGGGAACAGTTATGGGCACTCGACGTCGTGGTATCAGTCGAAGCCTATTTTGTGATGTCAGCGACTGAGCGGCGCGCGCGGATTGGAACGTAAGCCTGCTCTTGTATTAAGGGGGCTAGTTCTGCTTCTGGCCGCCCATGCAACATGCAGGTGTGCTAAGGGTTATGGGCCCAGACCCCTGTGCGCTTAGGTTTAGACCGGCGTGCTGACCTCTCTGTTGTGCCTAGGTAGGGCTGCGACATGTTGATCTTCCGAGGTCGGGCATGACCTAGGAAAGTGTGTCCGGCCAAATGGGATCAAGCGTGTTGGGTTATGTGGTGCACCCCTGCAGGGAAGTTAATCTATTCGAGTAGCCGTGATCTTCGGTGACAGGACGACTTGGAGTTGTACCTTGACCTTATGACAACTAGAACCGGATACTTAATAAAACACACCCTTCCAAGTGCCAGATACAACCCGGTGATCGCTCTCTAACAGGGCAACGAGGAGGGGATCGCCGGGTAGGATTATGCTATGCGATGCTACTTGGAGGACTTTAGTCTACTCTCTTATACATGCTGCAAGGCGAATGCTGCCAGAAGCGTAGTCCTCGATAGGATTAGCTATCCCCCTCTTATTCTGGCATTCTGCAGTTCAGTACACCAATATGGCCCTTTACACATATACCCATGCATATGTAGTGTAGCTCCTACTTTGGATGAGTACTCACGGTTGCCTTGTTCCCCCTTTTTCCCATTTCTCTACCCGATTGCTGCGACCAGACTATGGAGTCCAGGAGCCAGACGCCATCGTCGATGACGACTCCTACTACACCGGAGGTGCCTACTACTACGTGCAGCCTGCTGATGATGACCAGGAGTAGTTAGGAGGATCCCAGGAAGGAGGCCTGTGCCTCTTTCGATCTGTATCCCAGTTTGTGCTAGCCATCTTATGGCAACTTGTTTAACTTATGTCTGTACTCAGATATTGTTGCTTCCGCTGACTCGTCTATGATCGAGCACTTGTATTCGAGCCCTCGAGGCCCTTGGCTTGTATTATGATGCTTGTATGACTTATTTATGTTTTAGAGTTGTGTTGTGATATCTTCCCGTGAGTCCCTCATCTTGATCGTACACATTTGCGTGCATGATTAGTGTACGATTGAATCGGGGGCGTCACATCGAGTCAAGCTCCAAAGCCTCGTGCTTCTTCACGAGAGCCTGGAGCTCTTGCTGCACCTCTCCCGCCCATGCCTCTTGTTTCTCCCGCTAGGTGCGCTCCTTGGCAGCTTTGTTTTCGGCCTCAGATAGCGCTTGCTTCAGGGTCGCCACCTCAGTCGTGGCCCCTGGCACATCCATAATGACCTATCATTTTGCAACCACATCTTATATATATATATATACACACACACATATAGACAAGGTATTACTTACCTTTGTTCTCCTCGAGCTGCCTCTTGGCAAGGCCGAGCTCTTCCTCGGACCGCTCGAGGTTCTGCTTCAGTACGACGACCTCCACGGTCAGTGCGGCAGAGGTCAGCATCGAAGCCTGCATACGCATATAGACATACTTGTATTAGACTCCTGCAAATATTATTTGATCCTTTATTCGACTTTTCTTTGTGAACACCAAACAGAGCATCAGGGGCTACTGTCTATGCGGTAATATTTTCCTATATTTTCAATACGTACCTCAAAGGCTGTTAGAAGACTGGCACAGGCTTCAGTCAGTCCGCTCTTGGCGGACTGAACCTTCTTAATCACCGCACTCATAATAGTGCGATGCTCTTCGTCGATGGAAGAGCCGCGAAGCGCTCCCAGCAGGTTGTCCGATGCCTCTGGATGGACAAAGGTCACCGGCACGGGCGGCTTGCCCCTCTTGGAAGGGGCCGCCTACCGGAGTCCGAAACCACTGGAGGTTCCGGCGCGGTGCTCGGCTGGGGGCCGAACTTGGAGCCCGTGGGAATCTTGCTCCCCTTGCGCCTGGAGTCCGGAAGGTCGCCTTGAGGCGCCTCCAGGACTACCTCCCCTCGGCTCGGTACCCCTTGAGGAAATACCTCAATATTGTCCGTGGGGCGAGGAGAGGAGGCGGTCGGAAGTGAATGGCTATTCATATCTGACAAGTCCAAAGATTCGCTCGACGAGGATACATCGACACGGGCTCGGGACGGACTGCATAATCATATTCGGCATTAGGAGAAGCTGTGCAATTAAACTATGCCATGAGTTACTCTGGTATCTGAATACTTACGACTTCGCCAGGGGCTTGGCCCTGGGTAACCACTCGTCTTCGTTGTCGGCGGCGGTGGTGGAACAGTCCGGAAGGAGAGTCCTTCCCTTCTTGGACCCTCCGGCCTCCCCGATTGGGGCGGCCTTCCTTTTCTTGTCTCCCCCGGCTGGAGGGGGAGAACCTTTATGTGCCTCCTCCTCATTTTCGTGGGAGGAGTGCGTCTCGGAGTTATCGAACGATGAGTCCGATAGCACCTAGCGCCGGGAACTCTTTCGGGTTCCCGCGACCTTCTTCTTGATCTTCTTCTCCGGCACCTCATAAGGAGCCGGAGTCCGCATCTCCGTCAGGAGAGCGTCTACAAGGTCTCGGGCAGAGGGGCCGGGCAGTCAATCTGCTCTGATGTCTCCGCCCAGTCCTATCAAAGGCATGGGAGCTCAGATCCCGCACATGGTTAAACTATGGAGAATGAATACCCTATAAGTAATAAAAGAGCTTACCGCGCTGGCTTGGCGCTGCGCGCTGAGTCTGCGATCCTCGGTGAGGGGAGGGGGAACCTCGGCACTCTTAAACAGCACCTTCCAGACGTCCTTGTGCATCATATCGAAGAAGTCGCTCAGAGTCTGGTGCTGGGCTGGGTCGAACTCCCACAAATTGAACGCCCGTTGTTGACACGGCAGGATCCGACGGATGAGCATGACCTGGACTATGTTGACAAGCTTGAGCTTCCTGTTTATCATATTTTGGATGCAGGTATGGAGTCCGATCAGCTCTACCGGATTGCCCCAGGGTAGGCCCTTCTCTTTTTAGGAGGTGAGCCGCGTGGGGATTCCGGATCGGAATTCAGGGGCCGCCGCCCATTTGGTGTTGCGCGGCTTGGTGATGTAGAACCACCCCGATTGCCACCCCTTTATAGTCTCCACATAGGAGCCCTCGAGCCATGTGACGTTGGGCATTTTGCCCACCATGGCGCCTCCGCACTCCGCCTGCTGGCCACTCACCACCTTCGGTTTGACATTGAAGGTTTTCAGCCATAGGCCGAAGTGGGGCTTGATGCGGAGGAAGGCCTCACACACGACGATAAACGCCGAGATGTTGAGGACAAAGTTCGGGGCCAGGCCGTGAAAATCCAGGCCGTAGTAGAACATGAGCCCACAGACGAATGGGTGCAGGGGAAATCCCAGTCCGCGGAGGAAGTGGGTAAGGAATACTACCCTCTCATGGGGCCTGGGGGTAGGGATGAGCTGCCCCTCATCTGGGAGTCGGTGTGTGATATCCTCGGACAGGTATCCGGCTCCCCTCAGCTTTTTGACGTCTCCCTCCGTGACGGAGGAGACCATCCACTTACCTCCCGCTCCGGACATGTTTGGAGAGGTTTGAGGAGAAGGATGCGGACTTGGGCGCTGGGTAGAAGGCGTGGAAGAAGGCATGGGTAGAAAGAGGTGAACCCTTGTCCCTTTATAAGGGCGGACGAAACTATGCGCCCCCACCAACCTGGTAAAACTCGCTTATCCCCCAAGCACCGTAGTTGGTGGCGCGGTTGGGTTACCCACGTCCGTATTGATGGGAATCCCGTAATAAAGGGAACACGATCTCTGCTTCGACAAGACGTGCCAAGGAAACCGCCTCGCGGAACACGCTGAGATTGGTTATGAAAAACGATTCGAATAAAGACCTGGCTGTGGTATGATGTCACACTACGGGGTACGTCAACAGATTGGATTTGTGGAAATATTATCCTCTCTATGGTTGTATGTGGAACTTGTTTTGCAGAGCCGGACACGATCCTCGTGTTCAAAATCTTTTATGAAGTATTCGGAGGAGGAACCCGCCTTGCAATGCCGAAGACAATCTGCGCGTCAGACTCATCGTCATTGAAGCCTGGTTCAGGGGCTACTGAGGGAGTCCTGGATTAGGGGGTATCCGGACAGCCGGACTATATCCTTTGGCCGGACTGTTGGACTATGAAGATACAAGATTGAAGACTTCGTCCCGTATCCGGATGGGACTCTCCTTGGTGTGGAAGGCAAGCTTGGCAATACGGATATGTAGATCTCATTCCTTGTAACCGACTTTGTGTAACCCTAGCCCCCTCCGGTGTCTATATAAACCGGAGGGTTTAGTCCAAAGGACCAAGAACAACAATCATACCATAGGCTAGCTTCTAGGGTTTAGCCTCTTCGATCTTGTGGTAGATCAACTCTTGTAATACTCATATCATCAAGATCAATCAAGCAGGAGTAGGGTTTTACCTCCATCGAGAGGGCCCGAACCTGGGTAAAAACATCGTGTCCCCTGTCTCCTGTTACCATCCACCTAGATGCACAGTTCGGGACCCCCTACCCGATATCCGCCGGTTTTGACACCGACATGTCCAAAAAGCGGAGGTAAACAAACAACCTCGGTCGGAAGTGATAGTTCGGGGTACTCCATGCAGACTGACTATGCGGGATACATACAGCTGTGCAAGTTCATTTGCTCTGTATCTGGTGCTAATCGGGATGAAGTGAGCAACCTCGGTTAGGGTGTCTACTATAACCTAGATTGCATCCTTGCCTCGCTGAGACTTAGGCAATCCTGTGATGAAATCCATGCAAACGTCATCCATTTCCACTGTGAAACTGGCAGCGGTTGGATGAGTCCGGCTGGCTTCTGATGCTCTGCCTTCACCTTGTTGCATATGTCGCAACAGGCCACGAAATAGGCAATGTCTTTCTTCATTCCATCCCACCAGAATCTTTGTCTGAGATCCTCATACATCTTCGTACCTCCCAGGTGAATGGAATATACGGATTCGTGTGCTTCTGACAGGATTTTCTTCTTCAAGTCCGGTTGATTTGGCACACAAATTCGTCCACGGAATCGGAGGGTACCGAATTTGTCCTTGGAGAAATCAGGGGCATGCTTTGCCGTCTGGCCCTTGGTATGTCTTTGTAGCTTGGCGTCAGCTGATACGTCTCCGTCGTATCTACTTTTCCAAACACTTTTGCCATTGTTTTGGACTCCAACTTGTATGATTTGAATGGAACTAACCCAGACTGACGCTGTTTTCAACAGAATTGCCATGATGTTGTTTTATGTGCAGAAAATAAAAGTTCTCGGAATGACCTGAAACTCCACGGAACGTCAAGTTAAAAATAATAAATAATTCTTGCCAAAGATGAAGACTAGGGGGCCCACACCCTGTCCACGAGGGTGGGGGTGCCACCCCAAAGGCGCGCCCCCTACCTCGTGGGCCCCCTGGAGCTCCTCCGACGCCAACTCCAACTCTATACATTTGCTTTCAGGGAGAAAAAAAACAGGGAGAAGAAATCATCGCGTTTTACGATATGGAGCCGCTGCCAAGCCCTAAAACCTCTCGGCAGGGCTGATCTGGAGTCCGTTCGGGGCTCCAAGAGGGGGATTAGTCGCCATCGTCATCATCAACCATCCTCCATCACCAATTTCATGATGCTCATCGCCGTGCGTGAGTAATTCCATCATAGGCTTGCTGGACAGTGATGGGTTGGATGAGATTTATCATGTAATCGAGTTAGTTTTGTTAGGGTTTGATCCCTAGTATCCACTATGTTCTGAGATTGATGTTGCTATGACTTTGCTATGCTTAATGCTTGTCACTAGGGCCCGAGTGCCATGATTTCAGATCTGAACCCATTATGGTTTCATGAATATATGTGAGTTCTGATAGAGGCAAAGGTGTCCCGATGTTTCGATGAGATGGTGGCTATCGTTTCTGTGGGAGTCGACCTTGACGATCCGACTACGAACATGCGAGACGTCGCACCTTAGCAATCGCTAAACCAACTTCCGAGGGTTATTGACCACGCCGAAGCACGATCAACCTGACCACGAGGGCCTGTTTCCTGCGAGCAAACGAAGAACAAGCAAGAAACTAAGATTGCAATCTGGATATTGCGAATATAAGAGGAAAGCTTTATTAATGAAGGTGGGGTTCTGTGACGCCTTGGTCTGGTCGTTGAACGCAAACGAAGTAAGCGAAGTTGCAGCTATGGCGAACTTTTGATCTAAACAAAACCCAAAGTCTAAACGATGCCCTAGGGGCTGTATATATGGGGGAAGAGGGGGGAATTTCGTGGACCTTGGAGGAGGGGTCCGAAACCCACCCTAACTCTTGTTTCCCCACACATACGGACTCTAAAATAGCCTATATTGAAGTATTTCGAAATTACATGGGCCTGGCCCAAGAAGAAGGTGACACAGCACCTAGAATAGCCTCTGGACAAAAATTATGAAGTGGCATCTTGTATATTTCGTCCAAGGCTTCATGCACTCATTATGGTGGCTTCAAAGTCCTGAAATCATCACTTGAAACTCTATTCTTATCTCCCTTGCGCATGCCATCAACTCCATGCTTGTTCTTGCTCCAATGATCATCCTTCTCCAAGCTAGGCCCTTCATTTGTAAGCAAAACAAATGTATCCAATTTAGGCACCATCATATTCTCATGAACATTAGAATCATTACCAAGAAACGAAAGTACCTGATAATTCAATTGGCGTGCGCGAGCTCTAGTAATTGGTCCAGTATGTATAGCAGCAGGGGCTGTGGGTGTAACAATGGTATTGATGTCCTCATCATCCTCCCCTTCTTGAAATGAAGTCATCCTTGACAGAAGCTCATCTTCCTCACCCAAATAAGGCTTCAAATCTGCAATGTTAAAAGTGGGACTAACCCCAAAATCTGCATGCAACTCAAGTTTATATGCATTATCATTTATTTTCTCTAACACCTTAAAAGGACCATCAACACGTGGCATTAGCTTTGATTTGCGCAAATTAGGAAATCTATCCTTACGCAAATGTAACCAAATAAGATCTCCAGGTGCAAACACAACATGTTTTCTACCCTTATCTCTAGCAAGTTTATATTTAGCATTCATACGCTCAATGTTTTCCTTAGTTAACTCATGCATTTTTAAAATCAATTCTGCACGTTCTTTAGCATCAAAATTAACCTTCTCCGAAGATGGAAGAGGCAACATATCAATGGGTGCACGAGGTAGGAAACCATACACAATTTCAAAAGGGCACATCTTAGTAGTAGAATGCAACGAACGATTATAAGCAAATTCAATATGAGGCAAGCATTCTTCCCACATTTTCATATTATTCTTCAAAACAGCCCTAAGCATAGTAGACAATGTTCTATTGACTACTTCAGTTTGTCCATCAGTTTGGGGGTGACAAGTAGTACTAAAAAGCAGTTTAGTCCCCAACTTAGCCCATAAACATCTCCAAAAGTGGCTAAGAAATTTAGTATCACGGTCTAAAACAATAGTATTTGGCACACCATGCAAGCGAATAATTTCACGAAAGAACAAATCAGCAACATTAACAGCATCATCGCTTTTATGACATGGTATAAAGTGTGCCATTTTCGAGAATCTATCCACGACAACAAATATGCTATCCCGCCCCTTCTTTGTTCGAGGTAAACCTAAAACAAAGTCCATAGATATATCCTCCCAAGGAACACTAGGCACAGGCAAAGGCATATATAAACCATGAGGATTGAGTCGTGACTTATCTTTTTGACGTGTAGTGCAGAGAGCAACAAAACGCTCAACATCCCGTCTCATCTTTGGCCAAAAGAAATGTGTAGCAAGTACGTCCTCCGTCTTCTTCACGCCAAAGTGTCCCATTAATCCTCCTCCATGCGCCTCCTGCAACAACAAAAGACGAACAGAGCTAGCAGGAATGCATAGCTTGTTAGCACGGAACACAAAACCATCATTAACAACGAACTTGTTCCATGTTCTTCCTTCTTTACAATTCTGCATTACTTCTTTAAAATCAGCATCATGCACATATTGATCTTTGATGGTCTCCAAACCAAATATTTTGAAGTCAAGTTGTGAAAGCATAGTATAGCGACGAGACAAAGCATCAGCAATAACATTTTCTTTACCCTTCTTGTGTTTAATGACATAATGGAAAGTCTCAATGAATTCAACCCATTTAGCATGTCTACGATTCAGTTTAGCTTGACTTTTAATATGTTTCAAAGATTCATGATCAGAATGTATAACAAATTCTTTGGGCCATAAATAATGTTGCCATGTCTCTAAAGTCCGAACAAGAGCATATAATTCTTTATCATAAGTAGAATAGTTCAGACTAGGCCCACTCAATTTTTTAGAAAAGTATGCAACAGGTTTGCCATCTTGTAATAACACACCTCCTAATCCAATTCCACTAGCATCACATTCAAGCTCAAAAGTCTTATTAAAGTCAGGAAGTTGAAGTAAAGGAGCATGTGTCAACTTATCTTTCAATACCGTGAAGGCTTCTTCTTGTGCGGTACCCCAAACAAAAGGCACATCCTTCTTTGTAAGCTCATTGAGAGGTGCAGCAATGGTGCTAAAATCTCTCACAAAACGCCTATAGAAACCAGCGAGTCCAAGAAAACTCCTCACTTGTGTGACCGTTTTGGGCTGCGGCCAACTCTCAATAGCTTCAATCTTGGCTTTATCAATTTCAATTCCCTGTGGAGTAACAACATAGCCAAGAAAAGACACTCGGTCGGTGCAAAAGGTGCACTTCCCAAGGTTACCAAACAAACGTGCATCACGTAGAGCATTAAAAACAGCACGTAAATGTTCCAAATGTTCTTCCAAAGATTTGCTATAAATCAGTATATCATCAAAATAGACTACCACAAATCGTCCAATGGAAGCATGTAAAACTTCGTTCATTAGTCTCATGAAAGTACTAGGTGCATTAGTTAACCCAAAAGGCATGACTAACCACTCATATAAACCAAACTTAGTTTTAAATGTTGTTTTCCATTCATCTCCCAATTTCATACGAATTTGATGGTATCCACTACGCAAATCAACTTTGGAGAATATTGTAGAGCCACTCAATTCATCAAGCATATCATCTAGCCTAGGAATAGGATGACAATAACGAATGGTAATATTATTAATGCCTCTACAATCAACACACATACGCGACGTACCATCCTTTTTCGGACTAGAATAATAGGAACAACACAAGGACTAAGGGATTCGCGAATATAACCTTTGTCGAGCAGCTCCTGTACTTGCCGCATAATCTCCTTCGTCTCCTCTGGATTGGTACGGTATGGTGCACGGTTGGGTAGAGATGCACCGGGAATTAAGTCAATTTGATGCTCAATCCCTCGAATAGGTGGTAATCCCGGTGGCACGTCTTGTGGGAAGATGTCAGCGAACTCCTGCAAAATGTTAGTGACAGCAGGGGGCAAAGAGGAAGGCACGTCCTCGAATGAAAATAATGCCTCTTTGCACACAAAAGCATAGCAAACAGATTTGCTAAAAACTAGCTCATCAATATCAGATTTGGTGTCAAGTAAACATGCACTTTTCAATTTAATTTCAGAAGCAACACTAGATGGTTTACTATTAGGCTTCATTTGTTGGTCAAATTCTTTTGCCACAATCTGATTTTCACTCTTATTTTTCTCCTGTTTTGCTTTATTAGCTCTATGAATATCATCTTTCAAAATGGAATCAGGAGTCATAGGAAGCAAAGTAATATTTGTATCCTTATGAACAAGAGTATACTGATTGTTTCTACCATGGTGTACAGAATTTTTATCAAATTGCCATAGTCTACCAAGTAATAAGGAACATGCTTGCATAGGTACCACATCACAATCAACATAATCAGCATATGTAGAGATACTAAAATGCACCCGAATAGTACGTGTTACCTTAACCTTGCCGTTGTTGTTGAACCATTGGATGTAGTAAGGATGTGGATGTGGTCTTGTGGTGAGAGATAGCTTCTCCACCATCTCCATGCTAGCCAAGTTGTTGCAGCTCCCTCCATCTATGATGATGCGAACAGAACGTTCCTTCACAACTCCCTTTGTATGGAACAAATGATGCCTCTGATTTTGCTCAGCTTGCGTCACCTGCACACTCAAAACACGTTGAGCAACTAAACATTCATACCTGTCAGCATCTTCAGCAGCCATGTATTGCGTCTCATGATTAGAATCATCTCCACCGTGTTCTTCATGTGTAAGAAGAGCCAAAGTCTCCTCATCATAGTCACTAGCGGACTCATACCCACCATCCTCAGTAGCAATCATCACACGCTGAGATGCGCATTCTCGCGCAAAATGTCCTCTTCCCTTACAACGACGACAAATAATATCACTTGTGTGCCCTGTAGACGACATGGAAGAAGAAGAGCTCTGTGCAGGCCCGACAGGTGTGCTCTTGGCAGATAGTGGTGGTTGTGCCTGCTTTCTTGTATCACGGTTGGAGGTGGTAGCTGACGGAGGTGCCGGTGTAGCAGAACATGTGGAAGTAGATGATGCACGTGGTGTCCACGATGAAGGTCGACCTGCAGAAAAGTTAGTTCGCGCCAATGTCTGTCGATCCTGCACTTCACGTTCAGCTTTACAAGCAAGATGGAATAAACGAGTGATATTATTATAATCCTTGTAGTCTAGAATGGTCTGAATCTCTCTATTTAGTCCACCCAGGAAACGTGCAAGCATAGCTTCATTCTCCTGAACGATACCACATCTAATCAAGCCAGTTTGTAATTCCTGATAATATTCTTCTACCGAATTTTTTCCTTGTCTTAAGCGCTGCAATTTTTGAAGTAATTCACGTTGATAATATGGTGGAACCCAACGAGTACGCATAGCAGTTTTCAAAGCAGCCCAAGTAGCTGGAACAGGATATAATCTACAATATTCAGACCACCAAACACATGCAAAGCTAGTGAAAGCACAAACAGCAGCAGGAACACGTCTCTCCTCAGGATATTGTAAACATGTAAATCGTTGTTCAGTTTCTAACTCCCAAGTAAGATATATATCAGGACCATATCTACCCTCAAATGGTGGAATATTCAATTTCAGTTTAGGGAGATGGTCATGATCTCGTACCTGAGGGGGAGCCCTAACATTGCCATTATTTGCATGTGGACGACCTGGTGGTTGTGGTGCTGGTGGTTGCACGTAGTTCTGATGTTGATCAACCTCATCCTCATAATCTCCCACATAATCATCCTCCCCCACATCAGCAGCAGGAGCCACAGAAGTATCAACAGCAGCACCAGCAGCTTGGCCAGGCTGAAGAGGGACACGGGTCGCTCGGCGGAGGGCTGTTTCGCGATGTGGAGGTAGTCGTTGTTGCTGTTGTAGAGGTGCGTTAGGTGCAGCCGGTGGTGGTGGTGGTAGACGCGCGAGCAATTCATTGAACTTGTTATCGATCTTTGTTTCGAACGCCTTCTCAATGCCATCTATCTTCTCCATGGCCTCTTCAAATCTATTTAGCACATCTTCCACCTGTCCACTCATCATTTGCTGAAACTTATCATGTAACGCTTTGTTTGTCATGTTCTCCCAGTCAGTCTCGTCGGCTTGTGATCCTGCCATGGTTAGCAGCAATAGAAACACACAAGAATATGATTCTACAGACTACTAGGAAGTGGTGGTGGTGGTGTGGTGGACAGTCACAAATCCGTCAAGCAAATCTCAAATTCTTACCAGTTCTTACCCAGCAGCAGGCGGTGATCGGCAACCGTTGTAGTCAAAACTCTCAAAGCTTGGATAGAGCGATTGCCAGGGAGAGTCAAACGCACGACGTAGATGTATGTGGAGCTGAAAGGCTTATAGTATGGTAGCAAAAAGGTCAGCAATAATCAATTCAGAGATGCAAAGTTGAATAAACGCTCAACGACGGTACTGTGCTGGTCCTAGGCTAGACCGTGCTAGAGACGCGAGCCTAGAACACTAACAAAATCACGGCGCTGCACGAAAACAAGGGAAAAGCACACTCTGGAATTATTTTTTCGCTCTGTTTTTTTTTGCGCTCTCTTTTTTTTTGCGCTCCTCTTTTTCTTGCGAAAAATCACTATAATGGCGAGTGTCTCAAAACTCTTCCCAGGTCAAACTGACAGGATGGGTACGAAATTTTTTTGACAATTTTTTTTTCGGAAATCAGGGCAGCGACGACGAAAAGTGCGACCAAAAATCACTATGATGGCGAGTGTCTCAAAAGACTCAGAACAGCCTAAAAATAGGATAGGGAAAAAATATTTTCGGTCACCGAAATTTTGGCCTAAAAACAGCCCAGGGGTCTCCAGACTTTTTTTCCCGAGACCTACGCAGGCAAGGAAACACAAATCGGAATTTAGATGGATCTCGAAAACAAACCTAATATGAGAAGAACTCGGATTGGTGGTGGATATATGGTGGTGGTATATGGCAGGGGTGGTGGTATATGGTAGCGGTGGTGGTATATGGATACGGATTGGTGGTGGTATATGGATACGGATTCAGAGCGGTGGCGGATAAGCAATGGTGGTAGATGGCAAGGCGATGATGATGGTGCGGCGGCGGCGTGACAACTTATGACCAGAACTCGAAACTCTAAAAGACTAGACTCTAAGACCAGCAACTTGACACGACGATGCAACCGCAAATTCAACAAAGCAAATACAGAAAAGATTATGCAAAGGCTCAGATTGGTTCGGATGGGATGAACTAACCCTAATTTTTTTGGCTTTGTCGTGGACTATAGGTATGAAGAACAGACTCGATCTAAACTACGAAAAACTGTAAAATCTCACCGAGCAACCTGGAAATCTGATACCACTTGATAGAGGCAAAGGTGTCCCGATGTTTCGATGAGATGGTGGCTATCGTTTTTGTGGGAGTCGACCTTGACGATCCGACTACGAACGTGCGAGACGTCGCGCCTTAGCAATCGCTAAACCAACTTCCGAGGGTTATTGACCATGCCGGAGCACGATCAACCTGACCACGAGGGCCTGTTTCCTGCGAGCAAACGAAGAACAAGCAAGAAACTAAGATTGCATTCTGGATATTGCGAATATAAGAGGAAAGCTTTATTAATGAAGGTGGGGTTCTATGATGCCTTGGTCTGGTCGTTGAAGGCAAACGAAGTACGCGAAGTTGCAGCTATGGCGAACTTTTGATCTAAACAAAACCCAAAGTCTAAACGATGCCCTAGGGGCTGTATATATGGGGGAAGAGGGGGAATTTCGTGGCCCTTGGAGGAGGGGTCCGAAACCCACCCTAACTCTTGTTTCCCCACACATACGGACTCTAAAAACAGCCTATATTGAAGTATTTTGAAATTACATGGGCCTGGCCCAAGAAGAAGGTGACGCAGCACCTAGAATAGCCTCTGGACGAAAATTATGAAGTGGCATCTTGTATATTTTGTCCAAGGCTTCATGCACTCATTATGGTGGCTTCAAAGTCCTGAAATCATCACTTGAAACTCTGTTCTTGTCTCCCTTGCGCATGCCATCAACTCCATGCTTGTTCTTGCTCCAATGATCATCCTTCTCCAAGCTAGGCCCTTCATTTGTAAGCAAAACAAATGTATCCAATTTAGGCAGCATCATATTCTCATGAACATTAGAATCATTACCAAGAAAGGAAAGTACCTGATAATTCAATTGGCGTGCGCGAGCTCTAGTATGTATAGCAGCAGGGGCTGTGGGTGTAACAATGGTATTGATGTCCTCATCAAGTTCTTGATCCTATCTTGCAAGTCTATAGTCACCTACTATGTGTTATGATCCGGCAACCCCGAAGTGACAATAATCGGGACCACTCCCGGTGATGACCATAGTTTGAGGACTTCATGTATTCACTATGTGTTAATGCTTTGTTCCGGTTCTCTATTAAAAGGAGGCCTTAATATCCCTTAGTTTCCATTAGGACCCCGCTGCCACGGGAGGGTAGGACAAAAGATTCCATGCAAGTTCTTTTCCATAAGCACGTATGACTATATTCGGAATACATGCCTACATTACATTGATGAATTGGAGCTAGTGCTGTGTCACCCTATGTTATGACTGTTACATGATGAACCGCATCCGGCATAATTATCCGTCACCAATCCAATGCCTACGAGCTTTCCATATACTGGTTTACGCTTATTTACTTTCCCGTTGCTATTGTTACAATCACTACAAAACACCAAAAATATTACTTTGCCTTCATTACTCTTTTGTTACCGTTACCACCACTATCATATTACTTTGCTACTAAACACTTTGCTGTAGATACTAAGTTTCCAGGTGTGGTTGAATTGACAACTCAGCTGCTAATACTTGAGAATATTCTTTGGCTCCCCTTGTGTCGAATCAATAAATTTGGGTTGAATACTCTACCCTCGAAAGCTGTTGTGATCCCCTATACTTGTGGGTTATCAAGATTAATTTATGGCGCTGTTGCCGGGGAGCATAGCTCTATTCTTTGAGTCACTTGGGATTTATATCTGCTGGACACTGTGAAGAACTTGAAAGACGCTAAGACAACAATTTATCCCTCAACTACGAGGGGAGGTAAGGAATTTCCATCTAGCTCTGCACTTGATTCACCTTCTGTTATGAGTAAGCTTGCGACACCTAAACCTGCTTCTGCTATTAGTTCTGATATGTCGCATGTTATTGATGATGCCACTTCTGCTATGCATGATACTTATGATGAAACTACTTCTATGCCTGATAATACTGTGCGCCTTAGTGAATTTCTTGATGAACAAATTGCTAGGGCTAGAGAGGAAGAAATTATTGAATCTGATTATATTGATGAAAGTGATGATGAAGATAGGCCTGTTATTCCTGAGGGTTATGTTTTTGATATGGAATCTTCTGGCGCTATTTTAGCTTGCAGAGGTAGTCGTGAACTTAAGAGCTATTAATTAAATGGAACAAAGAATCACTTAGAGATAAAATGAGGCCTGACCTTGCTTTTGCTACTTCACCTATTTGTGTTCCCGATAAGGATTATGAATTCTCTGTTGATCCTGATATAATTACCTTGGTTGAATCTGACCCTTTTCATGGCTATGAATCTGAAACTGTTGTGGCACATCTTACTAAATTAAATGATATAGCCACCCTGTTCACTAATGATGAGAGATCTCGTTACTTTTATATCCTTAAAATATTTTCGTTCTCATTAAAGGGTGATGCTAAGATATGGTTTAATTCTCTTGATCCTGGCTGTCTGCGTAGTCCCCAGGATATGATTTATTACTTCTCTGCTAAATATTTCCCTGCTCATAAGAAACAAGTTGCTTTAAAGGAAATATACAACTTTGTGCAAATTGAAGAAGAGAGTCTCCCACAAGCTTGGGGGAGGCTTCTCAAGTTACTTAATGCTTTGCCTGATCATCCTCTTTAGAAAAATGAAATACTTGATATCTTTTATAATGGACTAACTGATGCTTCCAGAGATTACCTGGATAGTTGTGCTGGTTCTCTTTTCAGGGAAAGAACACCGGATGAAGCTGAAATTAGGTTGAATAATATGTTGACAAATGAAAATAATTGGGCACCTCCTAAGCCAGCTCCTGCCCCAATTAATGATCTTGTTCCTAAACCAACTCCGAAGAAGAGAGGTGTTCTATTTCTCATTCCCGAAGATATGCAAGAGGCAAAGAAATCTATGAAAGAAAAAGGTATTAAAGCTTAAGATGTTAAGAATTTACCTCCTATTGAAGAAATACATGGTCTTAATTTACCGCCTTTTGAAGAAACATATGATCTTGATCCATTACCTATTGAAGAACCTCCTGATCTTGATAACCCGACAAAGGTAGTAAAGGTAAATTATCTCTATAGATTTGACGAAGGTGATATTCCTCACTATAAGTCTGCTAGACAATGCTTAGAAGAGTTTGATAATTTTATTGTCAAACAAGAAAATTTTAATGCTTATTTTGGTAGACAATTAAAAAAAATGCTTATATGATTAAACACTTGGGTGATTATATGGCTGATATTAGATGTGAACTTAAACTTGTTAGCAAACATGCTTCTATGGTTACCACTCAAGTAGAACAAGTACTTAAGGCTCAAAATGATCTGCTCACTGAAATGAATAGTAAGAATAATGATTATGCTATTAGAGTGGCTACTAGAACTGGTAGAATGACTCAGGAACCTTTGTATCCTGAAGGCCACCCTAAGAGAATTGAGCAAGATTCTCAGAGAAATAATATTGATATACCTAGTTGTTCTAAAAAGAAGAAAAATAAAAATGATAGGACTTTGCAAACTTCTAGTGAACCTATTGCTGAACCACCTGAGAATCCAAATGATATCTCTATGTCTGATGCTGAAACACAATCTGGTAATGAACATGAACCTAGTGAAAATGTTAATGATGATGTTCATGATGATGCTCAACCTAGTAATGATAATGATGTAGAAATTGAACCTGCTGTTGATCTTGATAACCCACAATCAAAGAATCAACGTGATGATAAGAGAGACTTTGTTGCTAGGAAACATGGTAAAGAAAGGGAACCATGGGTCCAGAAACCCATGCCTTTTCCTCCCAAACCATACAAGGAAAAGGATGATGAGGATTTTGAGCGCTTTGCTGAAATGATTAGACCTATCTTTTTGCGTATGCGATTGACTGATATGCTCAAAATGAATCCTTATGCTAAATATATGAAAGATATTGTCACTAATAAAAGGAAGATACCGGAAGCTGAAATTTCCACCATGCTTGCTAATTATACTTTTAAGGGTGGAATGCCAAAGAAACTTGGAGATCCAGGAGTACCTACTATACCATGCTCTATTAAAAGAAATTATGTTAAAACTGCTTTATATGATCTTGGAGCCGGTGTTAGTGTTATGCCTCTCTCTTTATATGGTAGACTTGACTTGAATAAGTTGACACCTACTAAAATATCTTTGCAAATGGCTGATAAATCAACTGCTATACCTGTCGGTATTTGTGAGGATGTGCCTGTTGTGGTTGCAAACTTTACTATTTTAACGCACTTTGTTATTCTTGATATTCCCGAGGACGATAGTATGTCCATTATTCTTGGAAGACCTTTTCTGAATACTGCAGGGGCTGTTATTGATTGCAACAAAGGCAATGTCACTTTTCATGTTAATGGTAATGAGCATACGGTACACTTTCCGAGGAAACAACCTCAAGTTTATAGTATCAATTCTATTGGAAAAATTCCATCGATTATATTTGGAGGTTTTGAATTTCCTATTCCTACTGTCAAGAAGAAATATGTTATTCTTATTATTGGGGATGTGCATATCCCCGTTGAGGTAACATAGTGTTATTCGAAATTTCTCCGGTTCCATGTTAATCGGAATGAGTTTGTTAACAAGACCTGATCAACCTTGTTAGTGGATTCCTTTTGATGAGCATGAGATGGATGAAATTAGAAGGCAAAACCTTCTGTACCCTCTCTATACATTCTGTTATTTAGTTGAAATAAAGTAAAAATAGTATTTTTCTGTCTATTTTCTGATTTATCCGTGCAATATAAAAATATCCCAAAAATAAAAGTCCTCCAAATGCTATGCCAATTTAATATGATTTTTTCGGGAATATTTGAGGATTTTTGGTACTAAAAGCACCGCGGGGGGAGCTGCCACCTGGCCACGAGGGTGGAGGGCGCGCCCTACCCCCAGGGCGCGCCCCCTGCCTCGTGGGCCCACGGTGGCCCTCCTCCACTTATTCCTGCACCCATCCTCTTCTTATTCTTCACACAAACACGAATATCTGGTTCAAGCACGAGTTCTAGCTCACTTTGCTGTGATTGTCGATCTCCTTGCTCAAAGCACCTCTCAAAAAACTGCTTGGGGAGATTGTTCCTTGGTATGTGACTCCTCCATTGGTCCAATTAGTTTTTGTTCTAGTGCTTTATTCATTGCAAATTTGTGCTGCCTAGGTGACCATGTTCTTGAGCTTGCATGTCAAATTTATATGGTTCCAAGTAGTTCTAATGCTTGATATACGCTCTAGGCACTTGTAGGAGTAGTTGCTATCAATTTTGTTGAGCTTTGTTCACTTTTGTTTGAAGTTACTAAAAGTTTCAGAAATTTTTCAGAGAAAAACAATATGCTTAGGAAGATGTTCCAGGGTGGTTCTTCAAGGAAGCAAGGCCCCAGGCTTGCAATGTGAGATGCTGATGAGGAGCCCCCAAGGGACGCTCCCGTGAGGCCCTGTGAATGGCCTTCAAAATTTTTTATGGATCGAGCGGGAATCAAAGAAGAATTTAACGCATATTTGCGTAATGCCGATATTGTGGACTTTGAGGCAGACAAATGCCCCCAGTATCATCAACTCACTAGCTCATTTGCGAGGAGGTTTGAGTTTTCATCTTCGCGTAATTCTCCTTCAGTCATGTTTTATCTTTATGAAAAATCCTATACCATGGACTTAGAGGATTTTACTTTTGCCTGCAAACTCCCACAATGGGGATCCCCGTAAATCTGAATTTAGAAACTTTCTTGCTAGTATAACTGTAGGGGAATCTAGAGACATAACACAAGCTACCATAGGGAGCATTCACTTTCCTGCTATACATTATTTTGCTCTCTTCATAGGTAGATGTATAAATGCTAAGGATGAAGCATGTCACATGTGTGTCCCTGACCTTAGCATTCTTACGAGTGCTATGTTAGGAGACCAATCTTATCATATGGGAGCCATTGTAGCACGTAGGTTGCATCTTAATATATATAATGGAGATTTCTTTGGAGGAATTTATGCAACCCGCTTAGCTAATTTTCTTGAGATAGACGTTCGTGAGGGAGATATGGAGTTGCCTCCTACTTATTTAGATTTTGATTCTATGATCTCCCACCAGTTTGTCGAGAGGACTGAATCATCTCTCCGGTATCGACTAATCTTTAACAAACGGCATGTTGTCCGTATTACTCTTCCTGCTCCTACCTTCTTTGATTCTCAAACAAAAGGAAGATATACCATCACCAGAGAGGAGGCGGATGAGTACAAGCAGAGGGCGGAGGCAGCCCGACGCCATGCTGTAGCTCAGGAGGCGATAGCCGCTGCATCGCAGTACGACCCCAGCTACACCTACGGGTATCAGCCAGGCTATCCCTGGCAATAAACCAACTTAGGCCAAAAGCCTAAGCTTGGGGGAGTACGTATTTCGCACCGACATTACATTTATGTTCACACACACTCACTGCTAGATGTCGGTGCTCATACTCTTTCATTGTAATATCCATGCTAGTTTATTTTCTTTTTCCTGCTTTCTTCTTGTGTGTTTGTTAAACCTTAAGAAAAAACCAAAAAAATAGTAGTAGTTTACCTCTCTACTGTAGTAATAACAGTTAAAAAAGAAAACCCAAAAATATTTCCCATTCTTCTTTTGCTTGTTGGGAGCTTTCCCGTGTAAATAGGTTTATTTCTTTTCTTTTCTTTGGGGGTTGATAGGAGAAGACCATCATTAAATTGTTGAAGTGGCTCTTATATGCATTATTGTTGATTTAACCAAGAGCCCATATTGCCTTGTATTCTCCTATTTATTGAATGCTCGCAGATTCCAGCTTAGTCCGATGCCGTGCACTCTTATTATTATTCACATCGTTCGGTCGTGCAAGTGAAAGGCAATTATGATGATATATGATGGACTGACTGAGATGAGAAAAGCTGGTATGAACTCGACCTCTCTTGTTTTTTTAAATATGATGAGTTCATCGTTCTTGATTCAGCTTATTATGAATAAACATGTTTGCAGTGACAATTAGAGAACATAGTTGCTTGTGCCATGCTTGATTAGCTATGAGTTATAATGGTTTACCTTGCATGCCAACATGCTATCGAAATGGTTGTAATGTGGTATGATGGGATGGTATCCTCCTTTGAATGATTTTAGTGACTTGACTTGGCACATGTTCACGCATGTAGTTGAAACAAAATCAACATAGCCTTCATGATATTTATGTTCATGGTGGATTATATCCTACTCATGCTTGCATCCAATGTTTATTAATTTTAATGCTTGTTCATGGCTGTTGTCGCTCTCTAGTTGGTTGCTTCCCAGTCTTTTGCTAGCCTTCACTTGTACTAAGCGGGAATACTGCTTGTGCATCCAATCCCTTAAACCCCAAAGTTATTCCATATGAGTCCACCATACCTTCCTATATGCGGTATCTACCTGCCGTTCCAAGTAAATTTGTATGTGCCAAACTCTAAACCTTCAAATAAACATTCTGTTTTGTATGCTCGAATAGCTCATGTATCAACTAGGGCTGCCATTATCTTCCATGTTAGGCGGGTTATTCTCAAGAGGAGTGGACTCCGCTCCTCACTCACGAGAAAATGGCTGGTCACCGAGATGCCCAGTCCCATGCTTTATGCAAACTAAATCAAAATTAATTGCAAACAAAACTCCCCCTGGGACCTGATGTTAGTTGGAAGCACTCGTTGTTTCGAGCAAGCCATGGATTGATGCTTGTTGGTGGAGGGGGAGTATAAACTTTACCATTCTGTTTGGGAACCGCCTATAATGTGTGTGGCATGGAAGATATCGCCATCTCTTAGTTGTTATGTTGACAATGAAAGTATGCCGCTCAAAATATAATTTATCTCTATTTCAAAACCGAGTTCTGGAACCTCTACAAATACCTGCTTCCCTCTGCGAAGGGCCTATCTATTTATTTTTATGTTAAGTCATCACCCTCTTATTAAAAGCACAAACTGGAGAGCGCAGCTGTCATTTGCATTCATTGCTGTTAATTTATATTGGGTATGACTATGACTGGATCTCTTTTACCATTAATTACAATGTCTAGTCAGTCCTTGATCTTTAAAGGTGCTCTGCATTTATGTTTTGCGGTCCCAGAAAGGGCTAGCGAGATACCATTCTGTTATATTATATTGTGATTGTTTTGAGAAAGTGTTGTCATCCGAGATTTATTATTATCGCTCGCTAGCTGATTATGCTATTGATATGAGTAATCATGAGACCTGAGAATTATTGCAAATGTGGTTAGTTATAATCTTTGCTGAAAACTTGAATGCTAGCTTGATATATTTACAACAACAAGAGCAAACAACAAGAATTGCTTGAGGACAATCAATGGTTTAAGCTTGGGGGAGTTGATACGTCTCCATCGTATCTACTTTTCCAAACACTTTTGCCCTTGTTTTGGACTCTAACTTGTATGATTTGAATGGAACTAACCCGGACCGACGCTGTTTTCAGCAGAATTGCCATGATGTTGTTTTATGTGCAGAAAACAAAAGTTCTCATAATGACTTGAAACTCCATGGAATGTCAAGTTAAAAATAATAAAAAAATCCTTGCCAGAGATGAAGACCAGGGGGCCCACACCCTGTCCACGAGGTTGGGGGCGCCCCCCCTAGGGCGCGCCCCCTACCTCGCGGCCCCCCTGGAGCTCCTCCGACGCCAACTCCACCTATATATATTTTCTTTCGGAGAGAAAAAAATCAAGGAGAAGAAATCATCGCGTTTTACGATACGGAGCCGCTGCCAAGCCCTAAAACCTCTTGAGAGGAATGATCTGGAGTCCGTTCGGGGCTCCGGAGAGGGGGAATCGTCACCGTCGTCATCATCAACCATCCTCCATCACCAATTTCATGATGCTCACCGCCGTGCGTGAGTAATTCCATCGGAGGCTTGCTGGACGGTGATGGGTCAGATGAGATTTATCATGTAATCGAGTTAGTTTTGTTAGGGTTTGATCCCTAGTATCCATTATGTTCTGAGATTGATGTTGCTATGACTTTGCTATGCTTAATGCTTGTCACTAGGGCCCGAGTGCCATGATTTCAGATCTGAACCTATTATGTTTTCATGAATATATGTGAGTTCTTGATCCTATCTTGCAAGTCTATAGTCACATACTATGTGTTATGATCCGGCAACCCTGAAGTGACAATAATCGGGACCACTCCCGGTGATGACCATAGTTTGAGGAGTTCATGTATTCACTATGTGCTAATGCTTTGTTCCGGTTCTCTATTAAAAGGAGGCCTTAATATCCCTTAGTTTCCATTAGGACCCCGCTGCCACGGGAGTGTAGGCCAAAAGATGCCATGCAAGTTCTTTTCCATAAGCACGTATGACTATATTTGGAATACATGCCTACATTACATTGATGAATTGGAGCTAGTGTTGTGTCACCCTATGTTATGACTGTTACATGATGAACCGCATCCGACATAATTTCCATCACCGATCCAATGCCTACGAGCTTTCCATATACTGGTTTACGCTTATTTACTTTCCCGTTGCTATTGTTACAATCACTACAAAACACCAAAAATATTACTTTGCCTTCATTACTCTTTTGTTACCGTTACCACCACTATCATATTACTTTGCTACTAAACACTTTGCTATAGATACTAAGTTTCCAGGTGTGGTTGAATTGACAACTCAGCTGCTAATACTTGAGAATATTCTTTGGCTCCCCTTGTGTCGAATCAATAAATTTGGGTTGAATACTCTACCCTCGAAAGCTGTTGCGATCCCCTATACTTATGGGTTATCATCAAGTGGCTGGGCCTTGCGGATTTCCATCTCAAGGGTGGGGGTAACTTCCAAAATATTAGCGAGTCCAGCATCCACGATGACCAAATTGAGCTGAGCGATCTCCTCTTGAAGTTCGGTAGGCAATGATTTTAAATCGGCAATGACAAGTTGCTATGCATCACCATGATCTTGCGTGTGCGTAGGAAAATTTTGAAATTACTAGTTCCCCAACAGTGGCATCCGAGCCTAGGTTTTTATGGTTTGATGTTATTTGCACGAGTAGAACACAAGTGAGTTGTGGACGATACATGTCATACTGCCTACCAGCATGTCATACTTTGGTTCAGCGGTATTGTTGGACGAGACGATCCGGACCAACCTTACGCGTACTCTTACGCGAGACCGGTTCCCTCGACGTGCTTTGCACATAGATGGCTTGCGGAAGACTGTCTCTCCAACTTTAGTTGAACCGAGTGTGGCTACGCCCGGTCCTTGAGAAGGTTAAAACGGAGTCTATTTGACAAACTATCGTTGTGGTTTTGATGCGTAGGTAAGATGAGTTCTTGCTTAAGCCCGTAGCAGCCACGTAAAACTTGCAACAACAAAGTAGAGGACGTCTAACTTGTTTTTGCAGGGCATGTTGTGATGTGATATGGTCAAGACATGATGCTAAATTTTATTGTATGAGATGATCATGTTTTGTAACCGAGTTATCGGCAACTGGCAGGAGCCATATGGTTGTCGCTTTATTGTATGCAATGCAATCGCGATGTAATGCTTTACTTTATTACTAAGCGGTAGTGATAGTCGTGGAAGCATAAGATTGGCGAGACGACAACGATGCTACGATGGAGATCAAGGTGTCGCGGCGGTGACGATGGTGATCATGACGGTGCTTCGAAGATGGAGATCACAAGCACGAGATAATGATGGCCATATCATATCACTTATATTGATTGCATGTGATGTTTATCTTTTATGCATCTTATCTTGCTTTGATTGACGGTAGCATTATAAGATGATCTCTCACTAAATATCAAGAAGTGTTCTCCCTGAGTATGCACCGTTGCGAAAGTTCTTCGTGCTGAGACACCACGTGATGATCGGGTGTGATAGGCTCTACGTTCAAATACAACGGGTGCAAAACAGTTGCACACGCGGAATACTCAGGTTTAACTTGACGAGCCTAGCATATAACAGATATGGCCTCGGAACAACGGAGACTGAAAGGTCGAGCGTGAATCATATAGTAGATATGATCAACATAGTGATGTTCACCATTGAAACTACTCCATCTCACGTGATGATCGGACATGGTTTAGTTGATTTGGATCACGTGATCACTTAGAGGATTAGAGGGATGTCTATCTAAGTGGGAGTTCTTAAGTAATATGATTAATTGAACTTAAATTTATCATGAAGTTAGTCCTGGTAGTATTAGCATATCTATGTTGTAGATCAATAGCTCGCATTGTTGCTTCCCTGTGTTTATTTCGATATGTTCCTAGAGAAAATTGTGTTGAAAAGATGTTAGTAGCAATGATGCGGATTGGATCCGTGATCTGAGGTTTATCCTCATTGCTGCACAGAAGAATTATGTCCTTGATGCACCGCTGGGTGACGGACCTATTGCAGGAGCAGATGCAGACGTTATGAACGTTTTGCTAGCTCAATATGATGACTACTTAATAGTTTAGTGCACCATGCTTAACGGCTTAGAATCGGGACTTCAAAGACGTTTTGAACGTCATGGACCATATGAGATGTTCCAGGAGTTGAAGTTAATATTTCAAGCAAATAACCGAGTTGAGAGATATGAAGTCTCCAACAAGTTCTATAGCTAAAAGATGGAGGAGAATCGCTCAATTAGTGAGCATGTGCTCAGATAGTCTGAGTACTACAATCGCTTGAATCAAGTGGGAGTTAATCTTCCAGATAAAATAGTGATTGACAGAATTCTCTAGTCACCATCACCAAGTTAGTAGAACTTCGTGATGAACTATAATATGCAAGGGATAACGGAAAATATTCCCAAGCTCTTCGCGATGCTAAAATCGGCGAAGGTCGAAATCAAAGAAAAACATCAAGTATTGATGGTTGACAAGATCACTAGTTTCAAGAAAAGGGCAAAAAAATGGAAAGAAGGGGAACTTCAAGAAGAACGGCAAGCAAGTTGCTGCTCAAGTGAAAAAGCCCAAGTCTGGTCCTAAGCCTGAGACTAAGTGCTTTTACTGCAAAGGGACTAGTCACTGGAAGTGGAACTACCCCAAGTGATTGGTGGATAAGAAGGATGGCAAAGTGAACATAAGTATATTTGATATAAATGTTATTGATGTGTACTTTACTAGTGTTCATAGCAACCCCTCAGTATTTGGTACTAGTTCAGTTGCTAAAATTAGTAACTCGAAACAGGAGTTGCAGAATGAACAAAGACTAGTTAAAGGGCAAGGTGACGATGTGTGTTGGAAGTGGTTCCAAGATTGATATGATCATCATCACATACTCCCTATACTTTCGGGATTAGTGTTGAAACTAAATAAGTGTTATTTGGTGTTTGCGTTGAGCATGAATATGATTTGATCATGTTAATTGCAGTACAGTTATTCATTTAAGTTAGAGAACAATTGTTGTTCTGTTTACATGAATAAAACCTTCTATGGTCATACACACCAACGAAATTGGTTTGTTGGATCTCGATCGTAGTGATACACATATTCATAATATTGAAGCCAAAAAGATGCAAAGTTAATAATGATAGTGCAACTTATTTGTGGCACTGCCGTTTAGGTCATATTGGTGTAAAGCGCATGAAGAAACTCCATGCTGATGGACTTTTGGAATCACTTGATTATGAATCACTTGATGCTTGCGAACCATGCCTCTTGGGCAAGATGACTAAAACGCCGTTCTCCGAAACAATGAAGCAAGCAACAGATTTGTTGGAAATCATACATACTGATGTATGTGGTCCGATGAATATTAAGGCTCGCGACAAGTATCATTATTTTCTGACCTTCACAGATGATTTGAGCAGATATGGGTATATCTACTTGATGAAACATAAGTCTAAAACATTTGAAAAATTCAAAGAATTTTAGAGTGAAGTGGAAAATCATCGTGACAAGAAAATAAGGTTTCTACGATCTGATCGCGGAGACAAATATTTGAGTTACGAGTTTGGTCTTCAATTAAAACAATGTGAAATAGTTTCACTACTCACGCCACCTGGAACACCACAGCATAATGGTGCGTCTGAACGTCATAACCGTACTTTATTGGATGTAGTACAATCTATGATGTATCTTACCGATCTACCACTATTGTTTTTGGGATTATGCATTAGAGACAGCTGCATTCACATTAAATAGGGCACCATCTAAAGTCCGTTGAGACGACACAATATGAACTGCGGTTTGGCAAGAAACTAAAGTTGTCGTTTCTTAAAGTTTGGGGTTACGATGCTTATGTGAAAAAGTTTCATCCTGATAAGCTCAAACCCAAATCGGAGAAATGTGTCTTCATAGGTACCCAAAGGAGACAGTTGGGTACACCTTCTATCACAGATCCAAAGGCAAGACATTCGTTGCTGAGAATGGATCCTTTCTAGAGAAGGAGTTTCTCTCGAAAGAAGTGAGTGGGAGGAAAGTAGAACTTGATAAGGTAACTGTACCTGCTCCCTTATTGGAAAGTGGTTCATCACAGAAATCGGTTCCTGTGACTACTGCACCAATTAGTGAGGAAGTTAATGATGATGATCATGTAACGTCAGATCAAGTTACTACCAAATCTCGTAGGTAAACCAGAGTGAGATCCGCACCAGAGTGGTACGGTAATCCTGTTCTGGAAGTCATGTTACTAGACCATGACGAACTTGCGAACTATGAGGAAGCGATGATGAGCCCAGATTCCGCGAAATGGTTTGAGGCCATGAAATCTGAGATATGATCCATGTATAAGAACAAAGTATGGACTTTGATGGATTTGCCCGATGATCGGCAAGCCATAGAAAATAAATGGATCTTCAAGAGGAAGACAAAAGCTGATAGTAGTGTTACTATCTACAAAGCTAGAATTGTCGCAAAAGGTTTTCGACAAGTTCAAGGTGTTGACTACGATGAGAGTTTCTCACTCGTATCTATGCTTAAGTCTGTCCGAATCATGTTAGCAATTGCCGCATTTTATGAAATCCGGCAAATGGATAAACAAAACTACATTCCTTAATGGATTTATTAAAGAAGAGTTGTATACGATGCAACTAGAAGGTTTTGTCGATCCTGAAGGTGTTAACAAAATATGCAAGCTCCAGCGATCCATCTATGGACTGGTGCAAGCATCTCGAAGTTGGAATATACGCTTTGATAAGTTGATCAAAGCATATAGTTTTATACAGACTTGCGGTGAAGCCTGTATTTACAAGAAAGTGAGTGGGAGCACTACAACATTTCTGATAAGTATATGTAAATGACATATCATTGATCGGAAATAATATAGAATTATTCTGTGAAGCATAAAGGAGTATTTGAAAGGAGTTTTTCGAAGAAGGACCTCGGTGAAGCTGTTTACATATTGAGCATCAAGATCTATAGAGATAGATCAAGACGCTTGATAAGTTTTTCAATAAGTACATACCTTGAAAGAATTTTGAAGTAGTTCAAAATGGAACAGTCAAAGAAAGAGTTCTTGCCTGTATTACAAGGTGTGAAATTGAGTAAGACTCAAAGCCCGACCACGTCAGATGATAGAAAGAAAATGAAAGTCATTTCCTATGCCTCAGCCATAGATTCTATAAAGTATGCCATGCTATGTACCAGATCTATTGTATACCCTACACTGTGTTAAGCAAGGGAGTACAATAGTGATCTAGGAAGTAGATCACTGGACATCGGTCAAAATTATCCTTAGTAAAATAAGGATATGTTTCTCGATTATGGATGTGACAAAAAGGTTCGTCGTAAAAAGGTTACGTCGATGCAAGTTTTGACACTAATCTAGATGACTCTAAGTCTCAATCTAGATACATATTGAAAGTGGGAGCAATTAGCTAAAGTAGCTCCGTGCAGAGCATTGTAGACATAGAAAATTGCAAAATACATAACGGATCTGAATGTGGCAGACCCGTTGACTAAACTTCTCTCACAAGCAAAACATGATCACACCATAGTACTCTTTGGGTGTTAATCACATAGCGATGTGAACTAGATTACTGAATCTAGTAAAACCTTTGGGTGTTGGTCACATATCGATGTGAACTATGGGTGTTAATCACATGGTGATGTGAACTATTGCTATTAAATCACATGGCGATGTGAACTAGATTATTGACTCTAGTGCAAGTGGGAGACTGAAGGAAATATGCCCTAGAGGCAATAATAAAGTTATTATTTATTTCCTTACATGTCATGATAAATGTTTATTATTCATGCTAGAATTGTATTAACTGGAAACATAATACATGTGTGGATACATAGACAAACAGAGTGTCACTAGTATGCCTCTACCTGACTAGCTCGTTAATCAAAGATGGTTATGTTTCCTAACCATGAACAAAGAGTTTTTATTTGATTAACGAGGTCACATCATTAGTTGAATGATCTGATTGACATGACCCATTCCATTAGCTTAGCACCCGATCGTTTAGTATGTTGCTATTGCTTTTATCCATGACTTATACATGTTTGGAAGCCTATGTTTGGACATCGGATGTGTTCAGGTGAAATCAGGATTTTACCGGAATACCGGGAGGGTTACCGGAACCCCCCGGGAGCATAATGGGCCAACATGGGCCTTGGTGGAGAGGTGAGAGGGATGCCCTCATGGGCTGCGCGCCTCCCCCCTTCCCCTAGTCCTATTAGGACTAGGAGAGGTGGCCGGCCCCCTCTCTCTCTCTTCCCCTTGGAGAATCCTAGTCCAACTAGGATTGGGAGGGGGGGAATCCTACTCCCAGAGGGAGTAGGACTCTCCTGGCGCGCCAGGCTTGGCCAGCCAGCCCCTCCCCCTTGGCTCCTTTATATACGGGGGCAGGGGGCACCCCATAGACACACAATTGATAATTGAGATCTTTCCTTAGCCGTGTGCGGTGCCCCCTTCCACCAAATTCCACCTCGGTCATATCGTTGCAGTGCTTAGGCGAAGCCCTGCGCCGGTAACACATCAAGATCGTCACCACGCCGTCGTGCTAACGGAACTCTTCCCCGACGCTTTTCTGGATCGGAGCCCGGGGATCGTCATCGAGCTGAACGTGTGCCAAGAACTCGGAGGTGCCGGAGTAACGGTGCTGTGATCGGTTGGATCGCGAGGAGAACGTACGACTACTTCCTCTACGTTGCGTCAACGCTTCCGCTTCGGTCTACGAGGGTACGTAGACAACACTCTCCCCTCTCGTTGCTATGCATCACCATGATCTTGCGTGTGCGTAGGAAAATTTTGAAATTACTACGTTCCCCAACAGCTATGACACGTGAAACTCGATGGCGCCGGATTGAAAGAATCGGTAGGTCCGAGTTTGGCTTTGGGTTTAGGTCAAGTGTGGATATGGAAAAGTAGCTGAGGGTTTTGGAGCATATCACTAAGCACATGAAGCAAGAGGCTCATTAAGCAACACCTCATCCCTCCTTGATAGTATTGGCTTTTCCTAAAGACTCAATGTGATCTTGGATCACTAAAATATAAATTGAAGAGTCTTGAGCTTTTGAGCTTGAGCCAACCCTTTGTCCTTAGCATTTTGAGGGATCCACTTTCATCATCCATGCCATGCCAATCATTGAGCTTTCCTGAAATAATCATCTTGGAATAGCATTAGCTCAATGAGCTATATGTTGTTATGAATTACCGAAACCACCTAGGGATAGTTGCACTTTCAGTCTCCCCCTTTTTGGTAATTGATGACAACATATAGATCAAAGCTTCGATAAATGATAATAAGATTTAGAACATCGTCGCTTTGAGAAGTATGTGAAAAGAAAGAGCTCCCCCTAAATTTGTGCATATTTTAAAATTTGCTTTGGACTGCAAATGCACAAAGAGTTAGAATCATAGGTTACTCTTCCATGTCACATACATCTTGGTGGAGCGCTTAAAGTGATAAGAATTGAATACATGCACTCATCACCAAGAAAAGTGAATGATCACATAAGATAGATAGGATAATATCCAGCATGCATAAGTATAGCTTACGATCAAACACCTGATCATCAATGTCTCACAAGCATATCATAGTATCTCAACCAAAAGCAAACAAAGTTTGAAAAACCACCAAATAAAGCAAGAGAGAAAAAGGCAACACACTCTCTCTGGAAGCCTATGATCTATACATTTTTCTCCCCCTTTGGCAACAAGTTACCAAAAAGTTCCTAGAAAATGCATAGTGCTAGATTGACTCTCAGGCTTGACCTTCTGGTGGTGGTGGAGTCCGGATCACTCCAAGGATGAAGGCTTCTGTAGAAGTGGTTGGAGCTGGAGCTGAGGTGAATGCTGGAGCTGGTTGGGCTGGTGTTGTAGCTGGAGCTGATGTGGTGGCTCTGGTGTCAGGAACTGGCACTGCAGTTGACCTCTGAGCTCGTGGCACTCTGGCAAATGCATCAGTTGTAGTCTTCCCTTTCCTCTCCTGCATGTCATCTTGAAGTTGCTCCACTTCAGACTAAATCTCTGTTACTTTTACATCCAAGTCATAGAACTTTTGTTCCACGATTCTCTCTAAGCTCTCCTGATTCTGAGTGAGGGTGGCCAGTCCTTTCTCAATCCTCAGTGTAGATGCAATCAAGTAACTAAGCTGCTCCTGCTTGGTTTTCAAGAAATACTTAGATGCCTCCTCTTGAGTTGGCATCTTGGCAGCTTTCTCCTTCCTTGCCTTCTCCTTTTTTGCTTGAGCTTGAGATGATGATGGCTCATTTTCATTCATCACAACTTGATTGTCCTCGAAATCTGGATGAATAGGCAAGTGTTCCTTGTCCAACAAGTAAGTGCCTATGCCCATCTTTGAGTTAATTAACTCCTGGATCCGAGGGGCATAACCACAGCTCCTCTTTTGATCTGCTGCAGTCCTCTTGATAGTCTCTACTATAAGGCTCATGACCTTGAATTTCTGAGGCACATCAAATATATGTAGCAAGTTAATGGCATGACCTTTGATCATTCTGTGATCTCCAGACTTGGGCAAGAGTGTGTGCCTAAGGATCCAGTTGATCATAGGCAGTCCTGACAACAGGTGTTTTATAGACCCAAGCTGGTGAGTGTCAAGATCATCTACTGGAATCTCCTTGTACATATTTGCCATTGAGTTATGATCCATCTTTTTCTTGGCATAGACATCCAAGTCATCTTCATTTTCCTCTGGGCCATTGATCAACTTTGCCCATTCTCCAACAATTGATTGGTACCTTGTACCTTCAAACATCCATGTTATCCTTCCATCTGGGTAGAAGTGTGATGTGGAGTAGAATTGCATAATGAGCTCCTCGTTCCACTTTGTGAGCTTCTGCCCAACAAAGTCAGCAACTCCACAAGCACTGAAGCTGTCTTGCACTCCAGGATAGTGCTGCTCATTCTCCTTGATGTAGGTCTAGTCGACCCACCTCATGTCACAAACGATAGGCTTCTTATCCAACAAAACTGTCTCATAGAAGTCCTGCTGTTCCTTTGTGTGGAACCTGTAGTCAACAGCAGTTCTTCTCCTTGTAGCATATGGATCTGCTTCTCTCCACTTTCTTAACCCTGAGTCTCTTTTGATTTTCATGTTCTCAGCCACAGGATGAGCACAACTGTGGTTTGGAATCTTGGGCTTGAGTTTTCTCAGAACTTGTCCTTCTTCATCTTCTCCAACAGCTTCAGGCACTGGGGCCTTGTTCTTCTCAGCAGCTGGTATGTTTCGGGTGTTTCTCTTTGGTTTTGGCTTTGGAGCTGGAGCAGTAGACTTAGCAGTAGCTTTGGGTGCTTCTTTGGGCTTGGATGCGGTAGCCCCTGATTTTATAGCATCACCCATAAGCTTTGGTGCCTTAGGTGCTGGTGCAGCAACCTCTTCTTCTTCTTCTTCTTCAGAAGAATGCTTTTCAAACTCAGCCATTGGATCAACTTTCTTGCACCGTCTGCCCCTTTTCCTTTCCTTCTTCCCTTCAGCAGCAACTAGCCCTTTGGGTGCAGGCTTTTCAGGAATCTGAGTTGAAGCTCTGGCCTTTGGCATAGGCTGCCTACCTGCTGACCTTTTAACTTTCAAGCCTGGCTTTGTGCTCTGTGCTGAGCCATACTCCTTCTTGAGCACTACTCTCTTGGAAGTAGCTTCCTCTTCCTCTACCACATAATCCTCATCCTCTGAGTCTGAGGTTCTCTTCTTCTTTTGTCTGGTGGCAGCTTTTGGCAAATTGCTAGGAGTGCTCCTGCTGCCTTCATCTAAAGAACTGGAGGGATTAGTGCCCTCACTCATGTGCACTTGCTCTTCTGACATGTTCTGGCTGTCACTCTGATCAGACATGATGTAAAAGCTGACTGCTGACCCTGTGAAGAGTTTATAGATGAGGTAGAGTAGATGAGCATCACAAAATGCAGAGATTTTTGCAAAAGAATGATTCAAAATCTTAGTTTTAGTTTCCCACAGAAATCATTTCAGATCTACCGATTTTTAAACTCGGTGACACCGAAGCAGTTTTGGAACCTAAACTAGTGAACTCGGTCAGACCGAGTCATAGTTCGGTGGCACCGAGACTGCTAGGGTTTCACAAAGTTCCAAAATCGGTCACACCGACTAGTAATTCTCGGTCAGACCGAGTCTCACTTGTGCAATGGCATGAGCCAAATCGGTGGGACCGAGTTTTTCAACTCGGTGGGTCCGAGATGGTTTTGGCGGAAACCTAACCCTAAAATTTTCGAATCAAACCTATTCTACGAATTGCATTGACTGGATAGGAGTGTTTCAATCTTGGCTAGAATCAATAAGATCATAATGTGCTAGGAATCAGATGGGGAATAGCACAAAGATCGAGTCCATACCCTAGTTCGGCGGAGACTCACTACGGCGGGCAATGGCGGGGTTGAATTCCATTGACGGCGATGGAGACCAGCGACTGGAGGCGGCTGGCGACGAGAAGATGATCCGGAGACCACGTAGGCAGAGCGAGCTATTGCACGGGCGAAGGGGTTCAGAGAAATTTCCAAATTTTTGCCCGTGTCTATATATAGCCCGACCCTGTCGGTGTGACCGAGTGGAACAACTCGGTGGCACCGATATGCAAAACTGTATACAGTTATTGCAACTCGGTGTGACCGAATGGTTCAAATCAGTTGCACCAAGATCGAAAACATAGATCGACTTGATGATCTCGGTAGGACCGAAAATAAGATATCGGTCAGACCGAGAATCACAAAGAAGTTTTGGAAGTTTAAGTCTATGAAGAATCGGGGACTCCGAGTGCTCCTCACACAGAGTGGTTCGAATCTGACTGGATCAAATTTTGTGATGAAGCATGAATAGAGTTTGAGACGAGAAAATCATAGATAGCTAGAGAAGGTTCTTAGGCATTCTTGTCCATCCACTTGGCAAGAGAAAAGAAAACCAATCAATCAAAACAACAAGTGGATGTCCTTGAATGAGTAAAATATGTAACCAACATGCTCACATAATAAAATGGCAATTGAAATATGTGGCAAAGCATGCACAACCAATTCTAGCATATATCAAGCAATTGGCGATGACTAGGTCATCTATATATGAGTATATTGACTTAGGAGTCAAATGAGGACATTTGATCATAGGTCATACTCATTGTTTAAGCACAAGTGGGGTTACCACTTTTACATAAAGCATTGTTGAGTTCACATCATTAGAGTTGCTTTAGCTCAAGTCTTAGAGTAAAGCTCCCCCTAGATGTGATATCCCCCCTAAGAGGGATGAACTAACCTTGGGTTTTGTCGATGATGACTTCATGTAGATGTTGAAGATGTGGATTCTCAATGTTGATGTAGAACAATTGCAGCCATCCATTGGAGTGAATTGCACTTTCAATACCTACATGGGTTAGTCCCACAAGGAACAAACAAGAATATCCATAGACATAGAGTGATTCACGCACAAGATGATGTCCATGAAAGCTTTTAGGTTACCTTGTCCTTGACTTACCAACAAGAGGGTTTGTGACTCCTTGAACTAGTGCAAGATGTGGAAGTTGATTGCACTTTTTCTTGCCAAAATGATAAGGGTGAAGTATGTTGGCGGAGTCACCCTCAAGAACTCTCTAGTTCTTCTTCTTTTGGATCCACACCATCTTGATGGGAATCCTTGGAGTTGTAGTCATACTTGATGAAGTGGAACTTTAAGTAGTCTCGAGAATCCACTTGACTAAGGTCTTAGGAGCTTCTTCAAATGCATCAATTTCCTCTTGAAGCTTGTCCTTGCCTTTTTGCTTGTAGTCTTGTGGTGGAAGATCATCTTGAGCTTGTGTCCCCTTGAAGGAAGTAGGATCATACTTCTCTTGTTGAGGAACAAACTTTGTCTTGGGGTATTGATCTTCTTCCCACTCAACTCCATTGGCGTTGAACTTTCGTTCAAAACCAACACCTTGATTCTTCCGGTGCCTTCCTTGCTTGCGTACAATTTCCTCGAATTGCTTACTTCCGGCAAGGCTCTTGTAGACTCCTTTCTCTATAATTCCCTTCAATAAGCTATTTTCTTGCTCAAGTGTAACTTGGCTAAGAGAATCATTAGTGGAATCAAGAGAACTACTAGAAGCAACAATATTGGATTTAGTATGATCATTGTTACTACTAGAGGAAGAATCTATCTTGTTAATGTTACTAGATTTGAATTGAGGCATGTAAGTGGATAAGAGTAAATGCTTGGCAATGTAAGAAGAACTTTTCTTGCGGAGATCATCATTGATTGCCTTTAAAAACTCATGCTCCTGCTCAAGATTGAGCTTTTCAAAGCGTAACTTCTCATGAGCTCTTAAAAGTTCTCGATGATCTTCGAAGATAGTTTCATGAGCTAACTTAAGAGTGTTTAGTTCTTTAGTTAGAGCCTAAATCTTCTCCTTATCATTGTCATTCGTTTTATCTTGATTAGCATGATTAATTGATGTTTCATCATAGTATTCATCACTAGAGTTGTCAACAAGTAAATCATCATCACCTAACAAGTCATCTTCATCACTATTGAAATCAACATACTCGGGGTGTGTTACCTTAGGACCTTTGGCCATGAAGCATTTTCCAACTCCTTCATTTGGTGAGTCAAATATGTCGTAGGAGTCGGTTGACACAAGTGCTAGACCGGCAACACCTTCATCTTGAGTATATTCGGAATCGAAGTGATAACTTCTCTCGGAGTGGTTGTCGGAGTCGGAGCCGGATACCCATTCACCAACATGAGCTTGATGTCTTTGTTTTGTGTAGCTCCTTGATGACTTTTCCTTTCTTTCCGAATCCTTGCTTCTCCGTGAGTATCTTCGTTCATAACGATCATCTCTACTCCTTCTTTCTCTACATGGTGATTTTTCTCTTTTGCTTCTTCTTTTTGGAGAATCTTCTCTTCTTTTGTAGGGTGTCGTACACTCATTGGAGTAGTGTCCGAGTCTTCCACAATTGTAGCAGTTTCGCTCTCGACTAGAAGATCTTTTGTCATTGTAGGACCTTGACTTGGAGCTTCTATCTTTGCTTCTACTCTTGTAGAACTTGTTGAAGTTGTTCACCATTAAGCTCAATTCTTCATTAAAGGTTTGTTTCTCACTTGATGATGTGGGGGATTCACATGAGGCTTTGTAAGCTCCACTTGATTTGTTGTGAAGTTCCTCTTTATCCTTGAGTGACATCTCATGAGCAACAATTCTTCCAATGACCTTCGTTGGCTTAAGATCTTTGTAATTGGGCATCATTCGGATCAATGTGCACACGGTATCATATTTTCCATCCAAGGCTCTTAGGATCTTCTTGATGATGAATCTATCGGTCATCTCTTCACTCCCTAAGCCGGCAATCTCATTTGTGATGAGAGCAAGCCTAGAGTACATTTCAACGACACCTTCACCATCCTTCACTTTGAACTTGTCAAGTTGACTTTGAAGCACATCCAATTTGGATTCCTTGACGGAGTCGGTACCTTCGTGCATATCAATCAAAGTATCCCAAATTTCCTTTGCATTCTCAAGACAGCTGATTTTGTTGAATTCTTCGGGGCACAATCTGTTGAAGAGAATATCACAAGCTTGAGCGTTGTATTGCAGCATCTTCAATTCTTCCGCGGTAGCTTCACGGTTTGGTTCTTTCCCATCAAAGAAGTCAGCTTGCAAACCAACACACACAATAGCCCAAATGGCGGGGTTATGTCCGAGAATATGCATTTTCATCTTATGCTTCCAACTAGCAAAATTAGTACCATCAAAGTAAGGACCTCTACGGTGATAATTTCCCTCGCTAGACGCCATACTCTCCTAGGTTGTGAAACCAAGGCTATGACCACCAAAAGTTATGGAAATCAAAGCAAATGGAGACCAAAGCTCTGATACCACTTGTAGGACCTTTAAGTATGTCTAGAGGGGGGTGATTAGAATACTTGACCAATAAAAACTTAACCTTTTCCCAATTTTAGAGTTTGGCAGATTTTAGCTACTTTAGGACAAGTCAAGCAATCATCACACAATTGAAGCAAGCATGCAAAGAGTATATAGGCAGCGGAAAGTAAAGCATGCAACTTGCAAGAATGTAAAGGGAAGGGTTTGGAGAATTCAAACGCAATTGGAGACACGGATGTTTTTGGCGTGGTTCGGATAGGTGGTGCTATCCTACATCCACGTTGATGGAGACTTCAACCCACGAAGGGTAACGGTTATGCGAGTCCACGGAGGGCTCCACCCACGAAGGGTCCACGAAGAAGCAACCTTGTCTATCCCACCATGGCCGTCGCCCACGAAGGACTTTGTTGGCGTTCTGGGAACGGGGGTCCCCAGACTTGCCTGCCTGCGGCCTGCGGCGTGGCTCAAGGAGGCCCAGCACGGCCCATCTTCATCAACACAAGACCCAAGACCCTCACGAGGGGCCAAGCCTCGCGGGGCGGACGACACAGCACATCCTCAGGCATGGCCTCATCAGGCTGGCTCACGAGGAGGCGGAGAGATCAAGGCGCGGTACCTTGCGAGGTGCCCATGATGCAAGCCATGACGACCAAGGGTGCCAGGCGGGCGCCAGCTCGCGCAGTGTCCTCCCTTTCCTCTTTGGTGCAAAGGGGGCAAGCGCAGGCAAGAGGATTAAGCAAAGGCACCTGTTTCGGTGCAACGAGACCAAGACCAGTCCAACGGCGGGAAGGAGGTCATCGTGGAGCCCAGAACGGCGTCACCACATGGCCTTTGGCAGGCGAGGACCAACTTTAGTCAGGATAAGTGTACCAGATGTTCCCCTTCGATTTGGCCAATTGTTGGCGCCCTTCCTGCTCAATATTTGGGAAGAGGCCCAGGGCCTTTGCCTATAAATAGGACTAGCCACCCCCAGGGTAGAGGCATCGAGCGATCGGGTGATCGAGAATTAGAGGCCTCTAGAGATCATCCATCAGCCACTGGTTGAACTCCTCCTAGTAGTTCATCCCCCTAGCCAAGAACAGACACTCGCGAGGTCATTCTTCCCTGTATTGTTCATCATCACTAGCCCAAGAGGCAATCCACCACACCACACTGGAGTAGGGTATTACACCACATCGGTGGCCCGAACCAGTATAAACTCTGTGTCTCTAGTGTTGTTCTTTTGGTAGTTTAGATCTTTGTGAGATGGAGAGGTAGAGGGCATAATCTCCGCGCGCACCCCAGAGTTCGAACCTTAAGGGTCTGCCGGAACCCGAAATCCGACATTTGGCGCGCTAGGTAGGGGTGTGCCGGAATTTGTCTTCCACCGCTCCGCTCTCTGCCGACCGTTGCGTCCACGTCTGACGCTCGTCGGGCCCGCGCCGAGTGCCGGGCCGCCTTCGCTTCCCGCGTCGCCCAGACGGCTCCCGTCGGTGGGCGTCCTCGTCGTTCCCCGTTGCCCGCTGTCAACGCCGCCACCGGCCCGGCGGGGAACGAGCAGCAAGCATCGTCTCAACACCCGTCCGTGCGCAAGACGGCCGCACCGCTACTCCATCGCTCGCGCCAGCTGGCTCTTCGTCCCGCGCGCTCCGCGCACCCTTGGAGGCTCGAGCTGCGCTCATCGCAGCAAACGAGCTCCTGCGCTACCGTCCCATCGACGACGTCTACGAAGAGTGGCTGGACCGCGTCGCCGAGCTCGTCCGCGCCGCGGGGGGCTCTCCCGCGCCGTCCGCTCCGCTGCGCCGCACCCCACCCCGCGCAGGCCATGAAGCTCCGGGGGCGTACCAGCCGCCTCCTCTACAAGAAGACGCCATGGCTCCAAGGCGCGTGGCCCCTGGGCGGAACCCACTCCGTCAGGCGCCAGCCCAGCAAGAACGGAGCTGCCAAGAAGTCCCCCGGCCGCAAGAGGCTGCCCGGGCGCTCCCTGCTCTGGCTCGCCGTGACCCTGCTCCAGCTCCGGCACGTCAAGACCCCGTGCTGCTTCCAGCTGCAGCGCATGGGGACCCGCAAGGCCAAGCTCTCCCTCAACCAAAGCCTCCCGTGGCCACTGCAGGCTGCCGTGCTTACACCACCGAGCTGCGCAGCGTCGCGTGGCCTGGCAAGTTCAAGCCAGACCTGCCTCCTCGCTACGACGGCACGACCGACCCTGTAGAGTTCCTCCAACTCTATGAGCTGGGCATCGAAGCTGCCAGTGGAGACGAAAAGGTCATGGCGAACTGGTTACCCATGGCACTCAAGGAAGGAGCTCGCACCTGGCTCCTGAACCTGGCCCCAGGCACGATCTCTTCCGGGGACCAGATGCGCACCCGCTTCATCGCCAACTTCCAAGGTACTCGTGACCGGCCGCTTGCCGTGAGCGACATGCGCCGCATCAAGCAACAACCCGGAGAGACCCTGCAAAAGTACATCCAGCGCTTCAACAGTGTGCGCCTCAAGATCCCCAAGGTGTCCGAGGAAGCCATCATCTCGGCCTTCTCCGATGGCGTGCGTGACGTCAAGATGAAGGAGGAGCTGGCGATGCATGAAGACCTGTGCACCTCCCTGGAGCTGTTCAACTTGGCGACCAAGTGCGCCAGGGCTGAGGAGGGGCGTCTCTCCCTCCTCGAGTTGCCTGACGCGGACCCAGAAGAGAAGAAACCCAAGGCCAAGGACGTGAAGCGCAAGGGGGCTGCCGTGCTCGCGGCAGAGCCGGACACCAAGCGGGGCAAGGATCTGCCCGATTCCTCCAGGGGCAGCCGGTACTGTGTGTACCACGACCTCCACACCCACAACACCAACGAATGCCAAGAACTCCGGCCGTGCGAGAAGGAAGGATCGGCCGTCGCCCTGACCGTGCTGACCGGGGCTACGGCCGGGGAGGAGGAAGAAACCCAGGACGCTGGGAAGACCGTGGCCCATGCCAAGGGTGGCGTGATCAACCTCGCGAGGACCGCTGGCGAGACCAGCCTCGCGAGGGGGATTGGCGGGATCAGCCTCGTGAGGATCGCTTGCAGGGCAACGCAGGCCTCCCTCCACTGCCACCTCAGCCAAGAAGGAACGAAGACCGCCACCAGGACGAGGGGGCTGGGGGCTTCCAGGAGCCGCGCGCAATCGCCTGCATCCTGGGCAGAGCTCAAGCCCCAGCCTCCCAACGCATCTTCAAGCAGTTTGCCCGCGAAGTGAATGCAGTCCTCCCCAAGCTCGAAGCCACGCGCCCTCTCAGGTGGTCGGCGTGCGCCATCACGTTCAGCTCAGCAGATCAGCTCAAGTGCGCGGCCACAGCCTGAGTCCTCCCGATGCTTTGCTCCCAAGTCATCAGCAATGTACTGGTCACCAGGACCCTCATCGATGGTGGAGCAGGGCTCAACGTCCTGTCCATGGAAACGTTCAACAATCTCCAGGTGCCCTACGACCAGCTTTAGCCAACCAAGCCATTCTCCGGAGTCACCGACGGTTCCACGATCCCGATCGGGCAGGTCCGCCTCCCTGTCACCTTCGGGGCCCGCAGCAACTACCGCACCGAGCTCATCGACTTCGAAGTCGCTCACATCCGCCTGCCATACAACGCCATACTCAGGTACCCAGCGCTAGCCAAGTTCATGACCGTGACTCATCATGGCTACAACGTCCTCAAGATGCCAGGAAGTGGCAGAGTCATCACGGTGCCGTGTGAAGAGAAGGATGCAGTGTGTTCCCTGGAGCGAGCCTTACAGGCCGCGTCGCTAGAAGACCCAGATCGCGGAAGCAGGTGGCTTCCCGAGATCACACCCAAGAAGAAGAAGACATCGTCAGGCTCAGACCCTCAGGAGGCAGGCCCCTCAGGGCCCGCGTATGCCCAAGGGGACCCTCCTTCCATCGCATAGGAAGGTGCGCCCGGTGCCCTCCTCAGGCATGGCTCGGGGGCTCTCACCTGGAGGGCCACCGACCTGGCCAGGGTCACGAGGGAGGCGCTTGGGCACCACGTGGAGGCGTGCCTCGAAGCACGTTTCCCTCAAGAAGGAGCAAGGCAAGGAAGGTCAGACCAGCAGGAGTTCGTTAACAAGGCCGTTCAAGAACTACAGGAGTCAAGAATCATGAGAGGTTGCCGCCGTCTACCGGCTGTGGCTCCCCATCCAGGCGAGGATGGTGGGCTGCGCGTCTGCATCGACGTACCAGGGCTCAATCGGGTCGCCACGATGGAGCGCCTCTGGCCCTCGCAAGTGGGGCATTGCGTAGGCCCACCCCACAGCTATGTTCGCATGCCTTACGGCTTGCCGAGCGTGGCTGCTGCATACCAGCGCCTCAAGAGGGGCATCATGGAGACTCAGGAAGACAGGCGTTCCACAGTCCTGGCAGAGATGGAGATGATTCACGAGGAGCCACCAGCGCCTCCAGAGCCTCCTTAGGCCCCTGGGCCTGGGGGCTCGTGAGGACCGGCTTTCGCAGCCCACCGAGTCTGCTACACCAACACCACTTCGTCCTCGTCAACTTCAGGTGACATCTTTCAAGCTTCATTTCCGGCTGGGAACGCCCTCCCAGGGCTGCTTCATTCCCAGGCCGCGTGGGTCCGTCCCTGCGGTATGTATCCCTTTTTATTTTTCGGTCATTAGCTTGCTTTGTTGGGGGCGCCCCTCGGGCTGCATCATCCCCAAGCCGCTCGGGCCAGGCCCAGTGGCGAGTATATCCCTTGCGTTTATTGCTAGCTATGCTTTCTCCTATCATGCTTGATTACTTGATGCCTGTCCACGACACCTCTTCTTCTCCATGTCGACCACTTGCACGTTAAAGGGGGGTACCTGAGCATCGCGACTCAGGGCTCTTACTGGCTCTCCAGCCCTCACCCTCTGGCCTTTTCCACAGCATCGCGACCTAGCATACCAGCGACGGCTGAGACAAGCTCGAGGGCTGGGACCCGAGAATGTAGAGTGCCGGCACCTAACCCAACTTGCAGGAACACATCTCAAGATACGGCCCAGTGCCAGGCGCAACCCGCCTAGAGTTAGGGCCTCGTGAGTCCCGCGCTGACTCATGGGCGCCCAGGTACACCTCACCTGCGCCAATCGAAGCCACTAACGACCGACAGATAGCTTCATGGCAGCCCCTTTTTCCTTCTATGATGAGCTTGCAGGACCCCCTGGGGGAGTTGCGTCGGCCGAGGCCTTCACGGAGTTCCCTTCACCCTCGACCGCGCGAACTGCTTGCACGTTAAAGGGGGGGTGCCTGAGCATCGCGACTCAGGGCTCCTACTGGCTCTCCAGCCCTCACCCTCTGGCCTTGACCACGGCATCATGACCTGGCATACCAGCGACGGCTGAGACCAGCTCGAGGGCCGGGACCCGAGGATGTAGAGCAGAAAGGGGAGCAAAGGTGAGGGAGAAGGGGCACGCGAGGACCTCGCCATGCAACTCCATTCCCGCTGCTGCGCGGACCCGTCGTCACACAGGAGTAACGCCTGATTAATAAGATAAGTCACCGCCCGACAACACCGGCTACCGAGGCACTATCCCCGCACCTAATGCAACTTCATACTAGCGACGTCGCTCCCCTTTCTCATCGAGCGATGGCTGCTTGGGCGCCACAGGGGACCTCCTGAGCATCGCGACTCAGGGGCTCTTACCGAACCCCGGGCCGCTCACCTCCTGGCCTTGACCATGGCATCGCGACCTGGCATACCAGCGACGGCTGCCGCCGCCTTGGGACTGGGACCTGTCGACGCATAGCACCAAGCCCTTGCGAGGTTCGAAAGGGAGAACTAAGCTACGACGGAATTGACGACTCGCACAGTTCCATAGCAAAAGTCATATATTAACAAAAGGATCACACACACCTTACAAGCCCCCATTGGGTGCAGTATGATTCCTTGCAGGAAACAGGTCCTAAGGGACGCTAACTACACGTGCCCCTGCAAGAGACGCCATCATCAACAGTGGGCCATCAAGCACCGGCGCCAACCCCATCCAGATCAGAGTCAACGACGGCCGAGTGAGCCCGCCCTGCTCCGGGAGCGGCGCTGGCTCGCGGGCTCGTAGCTATCGTCGCTCGTCTCCGGAGTCGCGAAGACCTCGCTGGGATCGCTGGATCCTCCGGCGCTCCCGTCGCTTGGGGAGCTGTCCAGGGGGTGGTCGGCGGACCTAGCCCTCGCCATGGCGAGGTCCTGGCTGCCTCCTCCGAGGCAGCACTCCAGCCGGCGCCCGTTCGTGTCGAAGACCTTGAAGAACATCACCGAAGCGCCATCGTACTCCAGGTGGATCGTGAGGGCGCCCCTTGCTCTACAACCCCGAGTGATCTCGCCCCAGCCGCGAGTCATGAAGACCTCGCCCGAGGCAAGGACCGCGACCTCTGCCTCGGTCGCGGGGGCGCTGCAGTCGGCGTGCTGCAGCCATAACTCCAGGAGTCTTCCCTGCGGGAAGACGGAGGCGTAGAAGGGAGGAAAGCGAATCCAAGTTCGGGGAGGCATGGCGGCGTGGAGCACGAGTTCGCGGGAGGAGCCCTCGGCGTGGACTCCAGGAGGAACGACCCACACCTTCGTGACCCGCCGACGCCGGCGACGGCGCTGGCCGAGGGGATCGGCATCTCCTCTTCCAAGGCCCTCGGCGTGGGCATACAAGGGAAGCGGGAACCCCAGCGGAGGCCGCTCGTACCAAGGCCTCAGCACCACCAGGCGGTCTTCCTCGTCTCGGCCGCGAAAGGCAGGCCGCTTCTTCGGCGGGAGTGGGTCTAGCCCCTCTTGAGGAGCCTTTCCCTTTTCCGCTGCAGAGAACCGGCGAATCGGAGCCATCACGGCAAGGTGGAGCAAGAATCAAGGCGAAGGAGAAAGCAAGGAGAGATGGACTGGAAGGGCACGCGCGGTGCCGTACTTATAGCTGACGAAGGCCAACCGTCGACCTCCACGATCACAGGTAATCATGACACGATTTGCATGCAGGGACTTGTCCAATCCGCGCGATCATCGAGGCGTCATGGGGAAGCGGAGACGCCCACGTCCAATCAACCGGCACATGGCGCCCAAGGCCGTAGGTTGTTAGGGCCTGCGACGCTTCGCCCTCGCCCTTTCGCTCCTCAGCACGGCTAAGTCCACGCGCGCCTTGGGCCCGGGGGCTACTGTCGGGGTTCTGTGAACGGGGGTCCCCAGACTTGCCTGCCTACGGCCTGTAGCATGGCTCAAGGAGGCCCAACACGACCCATCTTCATCAACACAAGACCCAAGACCCTCGCGAGGGGCCAAGCCTCGCGGGGCGGACGACACAGCACATCCTCAGGCACAGCCTCGTCAGGCTGGCTCACGAGGAGGCGGATTCCGGTGCACCCCTACCTGGCGCGCCAAATGTCAGATCACGGGTTCCGGCAGACCCTTAAGGTTCGAACTCTGGGGTGCGCGCGGAGATCGTGCCCTCTACCTCTCCGTCTCGCTGGGATCTAAGCTACTGCAAGAACAACACAAGAGACACAGCGTTTATACTAGTTCGGGCCACCGTTGTGGTGTAATAGCCTACTCTAGTTTGTGGTGTGTGGATTGCCTCTTGGGCTGAGGAGGAAGAACAATACAAGTAAGAACGACCTCGCGAGGGTCTGTTCTCAGCTAGGGGATGAACTGCTAGGTGGAGTTCGATCGCCCTTCTCTCTCTGTGTATGTGACTGTGTCCCTGCGTGTCTCTACCCTGGGGGTGGCTAGTCCTTTTTATAGGCAAAGGCCCTGGGCCTCCTCCCAAATATTTGAGCGGGAAGGGCGCCAACAATTGGCCGATTTGAAGGGGAACATCGGGTACACTTATCCTGACTAAAGTCGGTCTTCCCCTGCCAAAGGTTCTGGTGATGACGCCGGCTTGGGCTCCACAGTGACTTCCTCCTTGTCGTGGAGTTGGTCTTGGTCTCGTTGCACCGAAATGGGTGCCTTTGCTTGATCCTCTCGCCTGCGCTTGCCCCCTTTGCACCAAAGAGGAAAGGGAGGACACTGCACGGGCTGGCGCCCGCCTGGCACCTCTGGTCGTCATGGCTTGCATCATGGGCACCTCGTGAGGTACCCCACATTGATCTCTCCGCCTCCTCGTGAGCCAGCCTAAGGAGGCCGTGCTGGAGGAAGCTCCATGTCGTCCGCCTCGCGAGGCTTGGCCCCTCGCGAGGGTCTTGAGCCATGTGTTGATGAAGATGGGCCGCGTTGGGCCCCCACCCGAGCCACGCCGCAGGTCGCAGGCAGGCAAGTCTGGGGACCCCCGTTCCCAGAACGCCGACAGTAGCCCCCGGGCCCAAGGCGCGCATGGACTTGGCCGTGCCGAAAGGTGAAAGGGCAAGGGCGAAGCGCCGCGGGCCCTAACAGCCTGCGGCCTCGGGCGCCGCGTGGCGGTTGATTGGACGTGGGTGGCACAGTTTACCCACGCTCCCTTATTCTGCGCCGTGCTAGGTTGCTCCGCCGTTGTACACAGCCGCCCCTCTCCCTGTTGCCTCACCGTCTCCTGCTCTTTCTCCCTTTGAACTCAGACGCTTGCTTCCAATCCCATCTCACATCCTCTCTCTTCCGCCCGCCGCCATGGCTCCGAAGAAAGGAAAGGGGAAGAAGCCCGCGGCTCCATCTCGCCCGCCGCCGCCGGTGGCGCCTGCCATCGGCCGCTTGATCATACTCAACCTGGAGTGCCTGGACAAGCTCAATCAGGCTCTGGCCACCGCCTTCAACGAGTGCGGGAGGACGTCGACGTGGCCTACGTGTCACCTCCCCACCGATAGGATAATCGCCGAGGTCCCTCACTTTGCCGACGCCTTGTGGGCGGGCTTGGTGCCTTCCTTCTCCGATTTCTTCAACGCCGTCCTTGATCATTATCAGATCCACATGATGCACATGGGTCCTGAGTCCATAGCTCTTCTTTCTGTCTTCGCTTTTGTTTGTGAGGCGATGTTGGGCATCCCCCCTTCTGTTGCCCTGCTGCGCCACTTCTTCTCCTTGCATCTTGTCGACCCCACGCAATGCTCGGCATGCGTGAGCTTCGTAGCTTCGTCCGAGACCGCGGCCTCTGGTATCGACTTCAACCTTCCTCCACCTTCTGCCGAGTTCCGCGAGCGGTGGTTGTACATTGATGTCGGGGTGCCCAGCCCCCGGCTTGCGAAGCCGACATCGCCTGCTGTGCCTAATTCGGGCTGGGGCCAGGAGACGCTCGCAAGTCCCCGGCTCGCCTTTGTCTGGCATCGCTTCATGTCTTTGAAGAAGCTTGGCGTAACGGCGCCCAAAGTGGTGAAGGAGTTCCTATCGCACCGCATTGCCCCTCTCCAACGCCATTCTCGTAGAATGTGGGCCTTCAACGGGCATGGTGATCGCATGAGGCTTCAGGGAGAGGACCTAGCGCCCGAGGTGCTGAGGAGGGTGCTCTTGGTCTTGACAGGCGATCCCAACCCCGGGGGTGTCTGGCAGGGGGGAGCCTTGTTGTACCTCTGCCACAATAAGGACGACTTTGTGAGGCAGATGCCCCTTTTCGACGAGTGGGGGCTTCGCCCTGTCGGGCTCCAGGGGCCTCGCAAGAACCCCGTGGTGGTGATTTCCTTTCCGGTCGGCCTGGGTGATGAAGGAAATATGCCCTAGAGGCAATAATAAAGTTATTATTTATTTCCTTATATCATGATAAAGGTTTAATATTCATGCTAGAATTGTATTAACCGGAAACATAATACATGTGTGAATACATAGACAAACAGAGTGTCACTAGTATGCCTCTACTAGACTTGCTCGTTAATCAAAGATGGTTATGTTTCCTAACCATGAACAAACAGTTGTTATTTGATTAACGAGGTCACATCATTAGTTGAATGATCTGATTGACATGACCCATTATATTAGCTTAGCACCCGATCGTTTAGTATGTTGCTATTGCTTTATCCATGACTTATACATGTTCCTATGACTATGAGATTATGCAACTCCCGTTTGCCGGAGGAACACTTTGGGTACTACCAAACGTCACAACGTAACTGGGTGATTATAAAGGAGTATTACAGGTGTCTCCAATGGTAGATGTTGGGTTGGCGTATTTCGAGATTAGGATTTGTCACTCCGATCGTCAGAGAGGTATCTCTGGGCTCTCTCGGTAATGCACATCACTTAAGCCTTGCAAGCATTGCAACTAATGAATTAGTTGCGGGATGATGTATTACGGAACGAGTAAAGAGACTTGCCGGTAACGAGATTGAACTAAGTATTGGATACTGACGATCGAATCTCGGGCAAGTAAACATACCGATGACAAAGGGAACAACGTATGTTGTTATGCGGTCTGACCGATAAAGATCTTCGTAGAATATGTAGGAGCCAATATGGGCATCCAGGTCCCGCTATTGGTTATTGACCGGAGATGTGTCTCGGTCATGTCTACATTGTTCTTGAACCGTAGGGTCCGCACGCTTAACGTTACGATGACAGTTATTATGAGTTTATGCATTTTGATGAACCGAAGGTTGTTCGGAGTCCCGGATGTGATCACGGACATGACGAGGAGTCTCGAAATGGTCGAGACGTAAAGATTGATATATTGGAAGCCTATGTTTGGACATCGGAAGTGTTCCAGGTGAAATCGGGATTTTACCGGAATACCGGGAGGGTTACCGGAACCCCCCGGGAGCCAAATGGGCCAACATGGGCCTTGGTGGAAAGGTGAGAGGGCTGCCCTCATGGGCTGCGCGCCTCCCCCCTTCCCCTAGTCCTATTAGGACTAGGGAAGGTGGCCGGCCAGCCCCTCTCTCTTTCCCCACTTGAGGAGTCCTATTAGGAATAGGATTGGAGGGGAGTCCTACTCCCAGCGGGAGTAGGACTCCTCCTATGGCTGCCGCGCCCCTCCCCCTTTGCCCCTTTATATACGGGGGCAGGGGGCACCTCTAGACAAAACAATTGATCATTGAGATCTTTCCTTAGCCGTGTGCGGTGCCCCCTGCCACCAAATTCCACCTCGGTCATATTGTCGCAGTGCTTAGGCGAAGCCCTGCGTCAGTAGTACATCAAGATCATCACCACGCCGTCGTGCTGACGGAACTCTTCCCCGACGCTTTGCTGGATCGGAGCCCGGGGATCGTCATCGAGCTGAACGTGTGCCAAGAACTCGGAGGTGCCGGAGTAACGGTGCTTGGATCGGTCGGATCGTGAAGACGTACGACTACATCAACCGCGTTGATATAACGCTTCCGCTTTCGGTCTACGAGGGTACGTAGACAACACTCTCCCCTCTCGTTGCTATGCATCACCATGATCTTGCGTGTACGTAGGATTTTTTTTTTGAAATTACTACGTTACCCAACAGTGGTATCAGAGCCTAGGTTTTTATGGTTTGATGTTATATGCACGAGTAGAACACAAGTGAGTTGTGGATGATACAAGTTATACTGCCTACCAGCATGTCATGCTTTGGTTCAGCGGTATTGTTGGACGAGACGATCCGGACCAACCTTACGCGTACGCTTACGCGAGACCGGTTCCCTCGACGTGCTTTGCACATAGACGGCTTGCGGAAGACTGTCTCTCCAACTTTAGTTGAACCAAGTGTGGCTACGCCCGGTCCTTGAGAAGGTTAAAATGGAGTCTATTTGACAAACTATCGTTGTGGTTTTGATGCGTAGGTAAGATGAGTTCTTGCTTAAGCCCGTAGCAGCCACGTAAAACTTGCAACAAACAAAGTAGAGGACGTCTAACTTGTTTTTGCAGGGCATGTTGTGATGTGATATGGTCAAGACATGATGCTATATTTTATTGTATGAGATGATCATGTTTTGTAACTGAGTTATCGGCAACTGGCAGGAGCCATATGGTTGTCGCTTTATTGTATGCAATGCAATCGCGATGTAATGCTTTACTTTATTACTAACCGGTAGTGATAGTCGTGGAAGCATAAGATTGGCGAGACGACAACAATGCTACGATGGAGATCAAGGTGTCGCGCCGGTGACGATGGTGATCATGACGGTGCTTCGGAGATGGAGATCACAAGCACAAGATGATGATGACCATATCATATCACTTATATTGATTGCATGTGATGTTTATCTTTTTATGCATCTTATCTTGCTTTGATTGACGGTAGCATTATAAGATGATCTCTCACTAAATTATCAAGAAGTGTTCTCCCTGAGTATGCACCGTTGCAAAAGTTCTTCGTGCTGAGACACCACGTGATGATCGGGTGTGATTGGCTCTACGTTCAAATACAACGGGTGCAAAACAGTTGCACACGCGGAATACTCAGGTTATACTTGACGAGCTATGCATATAAGATATGACCTCGGAACACAGAGACCGAAAGGTCGAGCGTGAATCATATAGTAGATATGATCAACATAATGATGTTCACCATTGAAAACTACTCCATATCACGTGATGATCGGTTGTGGTTTAGTTGATTTGGATCACGTGATCACTTAGAGGATTAGAGGGATGTCTATCTAAGTGGGAGTTCTTAATTAATTTGATTAACTGAACATAAACTTATCATGAACTTAGTACCTGATAGTATCTTGCTTATTTATGTTGATTGTAGATAGATGGCTCGTGCTGTTGTTCCGTTAAATTTTAATGCGTTCCTTGAGAAAGCAAAGTTGAAAGATGATGGTAGCAATTACACGGACTGGGTCCGTAACTTGAGGATTATCCTCATTGCTGCACAGAAGAATTACGTCCTGGAAGCACCACTAAGTGCCAGGCCTGCTGCTAGAGCAACACCAGAAGTTATGAACGTCTGGCAGAGCAAAGCTGATGACTACTCGATAGTTCAGTGTGCCATGCTTTACGGCTTAGAACCGGGACTTCAATAACGTTTTGAACGTCATGGAGCATATGAGATGTTCCAGGAGTTGAAGTTAATATTTCAAGCAAATGCCCGGATTGAGAGATATGAAGTCTCCAATAAGTTCTATAGCTGCAAGATGGAGGAGAACAGTTCTGTCAGTGAGCATATACTCAAAATGTCTGGGTATAATAATCACTTGATTCAGTTGGGAGTTACTCTTCCAGATGATTGCGTCATTGACAGAATTCTCCAATCACTGCCACCAAGCTACAAGAGCTTCGTGATGAACTATAATATGCAAGGGATGAACAAGACTATTCCCGAGCTCTTCGCAATGCTAAAAGCTGCGGAGGTAGAAATCAAGAAGGAGCATCAAGTGTTGATGGTTAACAAAACCACTAGTTTCAAGAAAAAGGGCAAAGGGAAGAAAAAGGGGAACTTCAAGAAGAACGGCAAGCGAGTTGCTGCTCAAGAGAAGAAACCCAAGTCTGGACCTAAGCCTAAAACTGAGTGCTTCTACTGCAAGCAGACTGGTCACTGGAAGCGGAACTGCCCCAAGTATTTGGCGGATAAGAAGGATGGCAAGGTGAACAAAGGTATATGTGATATACATGTTATTGATGTGTACCTTACTAATGCTCGCAGTAGCACCTGGGTATTTGATACTGGTTCTGTTGCTAATATTTGCAACTCGAAACAGGGACTACAGAATAAGCGGACACTAGCAAAGGACGAGGTGACGATGCGCGTGGGAAACGGTTCCAAAGTCGATGTGATCGCGGTCGGCACGCTACCTCTACATCTACCTTCGGGATTAATATTAGACCTAAATAATTGTTATTTGGTGCCCGCGTTGAGCATGAACATTATATCTGGATCTTGTTTAATGCGAGACGGTTATTCATTTAAATCAGAGAATAATGGTTGTTCTATTTATATGAGTAATATCTTTTATGGTCATGCGCCTTTGAAGAGTGGTCTATTTTTGATGAATCTCGATAGTAGTGATACACATATTCATAATGTTGAAGCCAAAAGATGCAGAGTTGATAATGAAAGTGCAACTTATTTGTGGCACTGTCGTTTAGGTCATATCGGTGTAAAGCGCATGAAGAAACTCCATACTGATGGACTTTTGGAACCACTTGATTATGAATCACTTGGTACTTGCGAACCGTGCCTCTTGGGCAAGATGACTAAAACACCGTTCTCCGGTACTATGGAGAGAGCAACAGATTTGTTGGAAATCATACATACCGATGTATGTGGACCGATGAATATTGAGGCTCGTGGCGGATATCGTTATTTTCTCACCTTCACAAATGACTTAAGCAGATATGGGTATATCTACTTAATGAAACACAAGTCTGAAACATTTGAAAAGTTCAAAGAATTTCAGAGTGAAGTTGAAAATCATCGTAACAAGAAAATAAAGTTTCTACGATCTGATCGTGGAGGAGAATATTTGAGTTACGAGTTTGGTGTACATTTGAAAAATTGTGGAATAGTTTCGCAACTCACGCCACCCGGAACACCACAGCGTAATGGTGTGTCCGAACGTCGTATTCGTACTTTACTAGATATGGTGCGATCTATGATGTCTCTTACTGATTTACCGCTATCGTTTTGGGGATACGCTCTAGAGACGGACGCATTCACGTTAAATAGGGCACCATCTAAATCCGTTGAGACGACGCCTTATGAACTATGGTTTGGCAAGAAACCAAAGTTGTCGTTTCTTAAAGTTTGGGGCTGCGATGCTTATGTGAAAAAGCTTCAACCTGATAAGATTGAACCCAAATCGGAGAAATGTGTCTTCACAGGATATCCAAAGGAAACTGTTGGATACACCTTCTATCACAGATCCGAAGGCAAGACTTTTGTTGCTAAGTTCGGAAACTTTCTAGAGAAGGAGTTTCTTTCGAAAGAAGTGAGTGGGAGGAAAGTAGAACTTGACGATGTAACTGTACCTACTCCTTTATTGAGAAGTAGTACATCACAGAAAACTGTTTCTGCGACACCTACACCAATAAGTGAGGAAGCTAATGATGATGATCATGAAACTTTAGATCAAGATACTACTGAACCTCGTAGATCAACCAGAGTGAGATCCGCACCAGAGTGGTACGGTAATCCTGTTCTGAAGGTCATGATATTAGATCATGATGAACCTACGAACTATGAAGAAGCGATGGTGAGCCCAGATTCCGCAAAGTGGCTTGAAGCCATGAAATCTGAGATGGGATCCATGTATGAGAACAAAGTATGGACTTTGGTTGACTTGCCCGATGATCGGCAAGCAATTGAGAATAAATGGATCTTTAAGAAGAAGACTGACGTTGATGGTAATGTTACTGTCTACAAAGCTCGACTTGTCGCAAAAGGTTTTCGACAAGTTCAAGGGATTGACTACGATGAGACTTTCTCACCCGTAGCGATGCTTAAGTCTGTCCGAATCATGTTAGCAATTGCCGCATTTTATGATTATGAAATTTGGCAGATGGATGTCAAAACTGCATTCCTGAATGGATTTCTGGAAGAAGAGTTGTATATGATGCAATCGGAAGGTTTTGTCGATCCAAAGGGAGCTAACAAAGTGTGCAAGCTCCAGCGATCCATTTATGGACTGGTGCAAGCCTCTCGGAGTTGGAATAAACGCTTTGATAGTGTGATCAAAGCATTTGGTTTTATACAGACTTTTGGAGAAGCCTGTATTTACAAGAAAGTGAGTGGGAGCTCTGTAGCATTTCTAATATTATATGTGGATGACATATTACTGATTGGAAATGATATAGAATTTCTGGATAGCATAAAGGGATACTTGAATAAAAGTTTTTCAATGAAAGACCTCGGAGAAGCTGCTTACATATTAGGCATAAAGATCTATAGAGATAGATCAAGACGCTTAATTGGACTTTCACAAAGCACATACCTTGACAAGATTTTGAAGAAGTTCAAAATGGATCAAGCAAATAAAGGGTTCTTGCCTGTGTTACAAGGTGTGAGATTGAGTAAGACTCAAAGCCCGACCACTGCAGAAGATAGAGAGAAAATGAAAGATGTTCCCTATGCTTCAGCCATAGGCTCTATCATGTATGCAATGCTGTGTACCATACCTGATGTGTGCCTTGCTATAAGTTTAGCAGGGAGGTACCAAAGTAATCCAGGAGTGGATCACTGGACAGCGGTCAAGAACATCCTGAAATACCTGAAAAGGACTAAGGATATGTTTCTCATATATGGAGGTGACAAAGAGCTCACCGTAAGAGGTTACGTTGATGCAAGCTTTGACACTGATCCGGACGATTCTAAATCGCAAACCGGATACGTGTTTACATTAAACGGTGGAGCTGTCAGTTGGTGCAGTTCTAAACAAAGCGTCGTAGCGGGATCTACATGTGAAGCGGAGTACATAGCTGCTTCGGAAGCAGCAAACGAAGGAGTCTGGATGAAGGAGTTCATATCCGATCTAGGTGTCATACCTAGTGCATCGGGTCCAATGAAAATCTTTTGTGACAATACTGGTGCAATTGCCTTGGCAAAGGAATCTAGATTTCACAAAAGGACCAAACACATCAAGAGACGCTTCAACTCCATCCGGGATCTAGTCCAGGTGGGAGACATAGAGATTTGCAAGATACATACGGATCTGAATGTTGCAGACCCGTTGACTAAGCCTCTTCCACGAGCAAAACATGATCGGCACCAAGACTCCATGGGTGTTAGGATCATTACAGGGTAATCTAGATTATTGACTCTAGTGCAAGTGGGAGACTGAAGGAAATATGCCCTAGAGGCAATAATAAAGTTATTATTTATTTCCTTATATCATGATAAAGGTTTATTATTCATGCTAGAATTGTATTAACCGGAAACATAATACATGTGTGAATACATAGACAAACAGAGTGTCACTAGTATGCCTCTACTAGACTAGCTCGTTAATCAAAGATGGTTATGTTTCCTAACCATGAACAAAGAGTTGTTATTTGATTAACGAGGTCACATCATTAGTTGAATGATCTGATTGACATGACCCATTATATTAGCTTAGCACCCAATCGTTTAGTATGTTGCTATTGCTTTATCCATGACTTATACATGTTCCTATGACTATGAGATTATGCAACTCCCGTTTGCCAGAGGAACACTTTGGGTACTACCAAACGTTACAACATAACTGGGTGATTATAAAGGAGTATTACAGGTGTCTCCAATGGTAGATGTTGGGTTGGCGTATTTCGAGATTAGGATTTGTCACTCCGATCGTCGGAGAGGTATCTCTGGGCCCTCTCGGTAATGCACATCACTTAAGCCTTGCAAGCATTGCAACTAATGAATTAGTTGCGGGATGATGTATTACGGAACGAGTAAAGAGACTTGCCGGTAACGAGATTGAACTAAGTATTGGATACTGACGATCGAATCTCGGGCAAGTAAACATACCGATGACAAAGGGAACAACGTATGTTGTTATGCGGTCTGACCGATAAAGATCTTCGTAGAATATGTAGGAGCCAATATGGGCATCCAGGTCCCGCTATTGGTTATTGACTGGAGATGTGTCTCGGTCATGTCTACATTGTTCTCGAACCGTAGGGTCCGCACGCTTAACGTTACGATGACAATTATTATGAGTTTATGCATTTTGATAAACTGAAGGTTGTTCGGAGTCCCGGATGTGATCACGGACATGACGAGGAGTCTCGAAATGGTCGAGACGTAAAGATTGATATATTGGAAGCCTATGTTTGGACATCGGAAGTGTTCCATGTGAAATCGGGATTTTACCGGAATACCGGGAGGGTTACCGGAACCCCCCGGGAGCCAAATGGGCCAACATGGGCCTTGGTGGAAAGGTGAGAGGGCTGCCCTCATGGGCTGCGCGCCTCCCCCCTTCCCCTAGTCCTATTAGGACTAGGGAAGGTGGCCGGCCAGCCCCTCTCTCTTTCCCCACTTGAGGAGTCCTATTAGGAATAGGATTGGAGGGGAGTCCTACTCCCAGCGGGAGTAGGACTCCTCCTATGGCTGCCGCGCCCCTCCCCCTTTGCCCCTTTATATACGGGGGCAGGGGGCACCTCTAGACAAAACAATTGATCATTGAGATCTTTCCTTAGCCGTGTGCGGTGCCCCCTGCCACCAAATTCCACCTCGGTCATATTGTCGCAGTGCTTAGGCGAAGCCCTGCGTCAGTAGTACATCAAGATCGTCACCATGCCGTCGTGCTGACGGAACTCTTCCCCGACGCTTTGCTGGATCGGAGCCCGGGGATCGTCATCGAGCTGAACGTGTGCCAAGAACTCGGAGGTGCCGGAGTAACGGTGCTTGGATCGGTCGGATCGTGAAGACGTACGACTACATCAACCGCGTTGATATAACGCTTCCGCTTTCGGTCTACGAGGGTACGTAGACAACACTCTCCCCTCTCGTTGCTATGCATCACCATGATCTTGCGTGTACGTAGGAATTTTTTTTGAAATTACTACGTTACCCAACAGGTGAATCCTCCTCGAGTGGTGGCGCAGGGAGGCAGGAGGCATCGGGGGTCGAGGGAGCTGCAGACGACGTGACCGCACCTGGCGACGCTCTTGACGGGGAAGCTCACGAGGTCCGCGCTCCCGAGGCCACGGGCGAGGCGCCGCCGCCTCTGGTGCTTGAGGCCGAGGCTCCTGAGCCCCCAGCCGGGATTTCTGACGAGGCAACTGCCCGCGCGTTCCAGGCATGCGCCCTCGACGCGAGTGACCCTGGCCCTCCGTCCTCTTCGCAGGCTGGCTCCTGCGCACCTCTCCTGGGTTGTTTCCGTGTGGACTTTGAGGCCCTCTAGAGAAAAAGGGAGGCCTTGGGCGACGACTTCCCCTACCGCCTGCTGAAGCGCCGGAAGTACTTTGCCGTTAATGAGTAAGTTTTCTCCTTTTCTTTTTCTTATCCTGCTTGCTGCATCCGCTGATCCTTGCCCTGCAGGCCTCTGCCTACTGAGCTCGATGAAGTCGTCGGGCCGACGCCCTCCTTGACTCCGTCTCCTCCACCATCCTTGGGTGTCTTAAGCGGCACTGCCCTTGTGGTTTGGGCAGGTGACGGCGCAGACCGCCGCGTAGCGCGAGGCGACTCCCCCGCCCCTGCAATCTCCTTCCGTGGGCCTTCCCTCGACATAGGCAGCCTGCCATGGGCTCCCCGTTTGGTCGCGGGCTGCGACCGGCTGAGGCTCCTCCGGGGCCCTTCTCCTGAGGTCAGGTGGGACTCAAGTCGGTCTTCGGATGTGGTGCGGCTGTCCGTTGGGAAGGCGCCAGCCCCCAGCCCCCCGCCCGGGGCCGGAGCGATGATCCGAGGTTCTCGGCGCCTGCTCGGGGCGGATGATGGCGTGGCAGACGTGCTTGAGCGAGCTCGGGAGTGCCGTGCCCGTTGCCACGAATACCTTCGGAGGGCAAGTGGCGCCGTAGACCTGCTTGGGCAGGAGCTTGCTGAGGAAGACGCGCGCCTGGAAGCTGAGGGCTTGCGCCTGACTGTCGAGCGGCGTGAGCTGGAGGCAGCCGCTGCCCTCGCGCACCGTCAGCGCGTCCTTGATGACGAAGAGGCGAAGGCGTCGCTGAAGGCTTCTCTGGCGGCTCGGTCTCAGGCCGTTGAGGAGGCCCGGGGAGCAGACCGGCGGCGAGTAGCGGCAGAAGAACAGTCTCAGGAGCTCTTGGCCTGGTGTCGCTCGTTGGAGGGGCAAGCGGAGCTGCGCGAGGCAGCCCTTGCATCGATGGAGGTGGCTTCTGGCGACCCGGCTGAGCTTCGGAAGCGCGAGGAAGCGTTGGTGCTGGAGGCCGCCGAGCACGCTCGCGAGCTCGAGCAGCTGGAGACGAGGGAGCGCCTGGTGACGCAGGCGGAAAACGATGTCGCCGCACGAGAGACGCGCGTCCTGGAGGAGGTTTGCCGTCGGGTGGCGATAGCACGCCAAGGCCTCGAGCGTGAGTTCGAGGGGAAGCTGGGGATGATCCGAGTCGAGGCCGAGGGCAGAACCGCCGCCTTGAGGGTCCAGTGGGATGAGGCGACGCGGCGAGCGGACGCCTTTCGGGTCGCCCTTGAGGCAGCTCAGAAAGAGCTGGCCTCCTCCCAGGCCGAGGTGCTCCGCCTACGCCAGCGTGTGGAAGCGGCCGTGGCCGTCGAGCGTCAGAATGCTGACGAGATACGCCAGCGGCAAGTCCTGGAGCACTAGCACGGCCCCATGCTCACCAAACTCCGGGATAAGGCCAACATTGCCCTGGGCAACATCTGTGAGGCTGCCGTGGGCGAGCCGCGCACGATCAACTACACCGGCAACCTGCAGTTTTTCACCACCATGGTGACACAGCTGGAGGCACGGTCTGCCAGAGCCGATAGGTTGGTGGAGGAGAGGAGCCGCGCCTTGCTCGGGCGCGCCTTCTCCCGCGTCTTCAGCCATCTTCGAAACATGGATCCCCACTTCGACTTCGACGCCGCCATCGCCCCAGTTCCCCAAGCTGTTCGAGGCGACCTGGCTGAGTGGGTGGAGAGCAACGTAGATGCTCTCGTCCGTGCCTTCACTTCAGATGACGATGGCGTGGTCGTGGGTGCCGGCGGAGGTGGCGTGGTGGAAGACCGCAATGCCGCTGATGGGGGGCGCAAACAACGAAGGTGAGTTCAGCGACGCCAGCGACAACTCGGGAGGCGCCTCTGAGGACGCATTGGGGGATTTGTCAGATTGACCATGTACTATCCTCGTCTTTTTACACTGCATAGATAGAACTCAGGCGTTTGGCCCGACGATTGTGAGAGCATTTTGGGAGGGGAAGCCCCTCATGTATGAACTTGTATCTAATGTATCTACAGTGATTAAATCATACGCGCGTCTAACGGTAGGCTGGTTCGCCCTTGTTCCTTGCTGACTCCGGAGCTGCCTTCTGGAGGGCGTCACGTCCCGGGCGCCGGCTAGTTGAAACCTCGGGAGGCAGGGTTGTTGCCGGCAGGAAACCCCGCAGGCTTGGGCCCTCTTCGCAGGCTCCGTGCCCTTTATCGAGCGAGGCATCTTCACAGGCGTTCGCCTTCTTCACAGGCTCTTGGCCTTCTCTCGAGAGGGATGTCTTCACAGGCGTTCGCCTTCTTCACAGGCTCCGGGCCTTCTCCCGAGGGGGATGGCTTCACAGGCATTCGCCTTCTTCACAGGCTCCGGGCCTTCTCCCGAGGGGGATGGCTTCACAGGCATTCGCCTTCTTCACAGGCTCCGGGCCTTCTCCCGAGGGGGATGGCTTCACAGGCTCCGGGCCTTCCCCCGAGGGGGATGGCTTCACAGGCATTCGCCTTCTTCACAGGCTCCGGGCCTTCATGAGAAAACGATCTCCGCAGGCACCAATGGTCACCTCGCGAGGGAGCGGCAACGGCAATCTGGGCCGTGCTTGAGCTAGGACTGGCCCGGCTCGCGAGGGGCTCGCGAGGGGAGGCAGCTGTGATGAGATGGTGACCAGAACGCGGGAAACGATTCAAACAAGACCAAGCACCCCCTCCCCGAACATAGGCAAAGCTCAAATTCGAATTCAACTTAAATCCAGCGGGGAAAAAGGTTACAACCAAAGGAAGAAGGCAATGAAAGCAACCAAAAGGCCGCGTCCGGCACCTAATCTAGTCGTCGACGTCTTCTCACCAGCGCGGAGCTAATTGCTATCCACTGGGCATGGGAGGGAGCCCCAGGGCCTGAGGCCGGCACCCCTGAGACTCCGGGGCGTGTACATCCCCACTCATTATTACGTGAGAGTGTCACGGGGCGGCGAGCTTCACAGGCACTGGGCCTTCTTCACAGGAACCGGCCTTGCTTCATATCGCCCGACGAGGGCCCCGCCTTGCGCCACACTCTAGTGCCACCAACGACGACCGGAAACCAGGATGCCACCGGTGGGGTAGAGCGGTCGTCGGCGGTTCCCCCGACGACCACAGGTCCTCCGCCAGGGGCAGGCCCTCGGGTGCCTCCCCAGCGGAGGGCCTATCTTCTAAGAACGCCTTGCTCCGAACGCCGCGGTGGTGAGGTAGGATCTCTGCCCCTTTCCTGTAGCCCCCTGCGTCCTCCTCCCGAGGGGTAGGAGACCACAGGGGCGGGGCAGCTGCTTGTCGTGGTGACCTGCACCTCCTGTGACCCATCATTAGCGTATGCCTGCTCTTGAGGAATTAATGGTATCCGATAGTTGTCGCCTCCAGTGTGACCGACGGGGCCGTCCTGGGGTTCCTGGAGGGGCTCGGCCTCTGGCGTCTCGTCCTCCTAGCTGGGGCTAAAGAGCGAGCCCTGTTCGCCCTCGTGAGCGTGTCCTTGGTCCATCATGTGGGGCACGTACTCCTCTGGCGCCGCCACCCCGAATGTTGTGCTGTAGTGCTCCATGCTCCATGCAGCGTTGCTTGTCGTGCCCACCGCGTGGTGGTAGCGCGGCTGGCCGCTGGCGCCGTGGGCCGCACTGAGCCCCTCTCCTTCACGCGCTGGGGGCGGAGGTAGCGCCACCGCCAGTCTGGTGCCGGCGGATTCGCCGGTGTTGGGGTAGTCTTGAGGTCCGCGCGGGTGCGCGGAGCTCCCTCGTGCGCCGCCCTGAACTTGGGGTGGAAGCTGGACGCAGAAGGGGTGAGCCCCCGAAGCGGCGAAGCCCAGGAGCTCGGCGACCTGCTCCAGGAGCACGTCGCGGCCGCCTTCCAGTAGTCTGCACTGTAACAGCTCCCGCGCTACCGTGAGCGCGGCCCTTGAGTTTGCCTGTTCTCGGCGGGTGTACGGTGTCGTAGTCGCGGCGTGGTTGGAGGCCCTCGCCGCCGACCGCGCCTGTCGCAGTGTGAGGGTCGCAGAGGCTTGCCCGCGTCGCCCGCGACCCGCAGCGCCTTGCGGACCGCAAGCTGCCTGTGGCGCGGGGCTGCCCGGAGCGGGAGGCTCCGCGCAGATGGGCCACGCCGCCCATGGGCCTTGGTTGCCCGCCTGGTCGTCGGACATGGTGACGACGACGTAACGGGAGACGGAGTGATGGGGAGGCGGATTCCGGCGCACCCCTACCTGGCGCGCCAAATGTCGGATCACGGGTTCCGGCAGACCCTTAAGGTTCGAACTCTGGGGTGCGCGCGGAGATCGTGCCCTCTACCTCTCCGTCTCGCTGGGATCTAAGCTACTGCAAGAACAACACAAGAGACACAGGGTTTATACTAGTTCGGGCCACCGTTGTGGTGTAATACCCTACTCTAGTTTGTGGTGTGTGGATTGCCTCTTGGGCTGAGGAGGAAGAACAATACAAGGAAGAACGACCTTGCGAGGGTCTATTCTCAGCTAGGGGATGAACTGCTAGGTGGAGTTCGATCGCCCTTCTCTCTGTGTGTGTATGTGACTGTGTCCCTGCGTGTCTCTACCCTGGGGGTGGCTAGTCCTTTTTATAGGCAAAGGCCCTGGGCCTCCTCCCAAATATTTGAGCGGGAAGGGCGCCAACAATTGGCCGATTTGAAGGGGAACATCGGGTACACTTATCCTGACTAAAGTCGGTCTTCCCCTGCCAAAGGTTCTGGTGATGACGCCGGCTTGGGCTCCACAGTGACTTCCTCCTTGTCGTGGAGTTGGTCTTGGTCTCGTTGCACCGAAATGGGTGCCTCTGCTTGATCCTCTCGCCTGCGCTTGCCCCCTTTGCACCAAAGAGGAAAGGGAGGACACTGCACGGGCTGGCGCCCGCCTGGCACCTCTGGTCGTCATGGCTTGCGTCATGGGCACCTCGTGAGGTACCCCACCTTGATCTCTCCACCTCCTTGCGAGCCAGCCTAAGGAGGCCGTGCTGGAGGAAGCTCCATGTCGTCTGCCTCGCGAGGCTTGGCCCCTCGCGAGGGTCTTGAGCCTTGTGTTGATGAAGATGGGCCGCGTTGGGCCCCCACCCGAGCCACGCCGCAGGCAGGCAAGTCTGGGGACCCCCGTTCCCAGAACGCCGACAGTCTCTTGTGTTGTTCTTTTGGTAGTTTAGATCTTTGCGAGACGGAGAGGTAGAGGGCATAATCTCCACGCGCACCCCAGAGTTCGAACCTTAAGGGTCTGCCGAAACCCGAAATCTGACAGACTTGCCTCACTAGCGGTAGATCTTCACGAAGTAGGCGATCTCCTTGCCCTTACAAACTCCTTGGTTCAACTCCACAATCTTGTCGGAGGCTCCCAAGTGACACCTAGCCAATCTAGGAGACACCACTCTCCAAGAAGTAACAAATGGTGTGTTGATGATGAACTGCTTGCTCTTGTGCTTCAAATGATAGTCTCCCCAACACTCAACTCTCTCTCATAGGATTTGGATCTGGTGGAAAGAATATTTTAGTGGAAAGCAACTTGGGGAAGGCTAGAGATCAAGATTCATATGGTAGGAATGGAATATCTTGGCCTCAACACAAGGGTAGGTGGTTCTCTCTCAGAACATATGAGTTGGAAGTGTAGATGTGTTCTGATGGCTCTCTTCCCGAATGAAGAGGAGGTGGAGGGGTATATATAGCCTCCACACAAAATCCAACCATTACACACAATTTACCAATCTCGATGGGACCGAATCAACAAACTCGGTCGGACCGATTTAGTAAACCTAGTGATCGTTAGTGATTTCCGGTGGGACTGACATGCAACTCGGTAGGACCGATATGGTTAGGGTTAGGGCATAACGTAATCTCGGTGAGACCGATTACACAAACTCGGTGAGACCGATTTGGTAATAAGCTAACCAGAGAGTTGGTTAGGTAAACTCAGTGGGACCGATGTGCTCTTTCGGTGAGACCGAAATGTTACATAAAGGAAAAAGAGAGTTTACATTGCAATCTCGGTGGGACCGATCCGCTCTTTCGGTGAGACCGAAAAGTTACGAAAAGGAAATAGAGAAATTGCAATCCCATCTTGGTGAGACCGAGATATCTATCGGTAGAACCGATTTGCTTAGGGTTTGGCAGTGGCTATGACATGTGAAACTCGGTGGCGCCGGATTGAAAGAATCGGTAGGTCCGAGTTTGGCTTTGGGTTTAGGTCAAGTGTGGATATGGAAAAGTAGCTGAGGGTTTTGGAGCATATCACTAAGCACATGAAGCAAGAGGCTCATTAAGCAACACCTCATCCCTCCTTGATAGTATTGGCTTTTCCTAAAGACTCAATGTGATCTTGGATCACTAAAATATAAAATAAAAAGTCTTGAGCTTTTGAGCTTGAGCCAATCCTTTGTCCTTAGCATTTTGAGGGATCCACTTGCATCATCCAGGCCATGCCAATCATTGAGCTTTCCTGAAATAATCATCTTGGAATAGCATTAGCTCAGTGAGCTATATGTTGTTATGAATTACCAAAACCACCTAGGGATAGTTGCACTTTCGAATAGGTACTACCTCAACTACTTCCCATCCCACAATTTAATTAGATACTAATCATGCAGTGTTTAAGGATCGATCTAATGCAATAAAACTGGGTAGTAAAAGAGGTATGATCAAAGTGTTACTTGCCTTGCTGATGATCCGCGAAACCTAGAGATTCGAAGTAATAGGCGGCGCACTCCGGGTAATCAATCGCAGACAAACAAACAAGCATACAATAAGTACTCATCTAATGCACAGGTAAAACTCAAATAAGAGATCTAACTAGAAAGTTCAACTTAAGAACTCCGGTTTGCATGAAGCAACGAAAGTCAAACGGCGAAAGAAAACAACTTCGTTCTACTAATCTGGATCTAAGTCAAATTTTACAGAAGCAAAAACTTGTTTAAGTGGGTTAAACGGATAGAGGGTTTCGAGACGAAACTCCAGCCGCTTGAATCGCCTAATTCCGATAAACGAGCGAAAAGTTATACTAAAACGAAAATCGGATCAGAAATCGCGATCAGAAAATAACCGCGGAAAATCCGAGAAAAAGAAAAACGACGAACGGATTAACGAATGAACGTTCGCTAATTAACCTAAACCGAAAATAATAAAACCGATATAATAAAAATAAAAAAATAAAAACCGAAAATAAAACCGACGAAAACCAATCGGTTTTTTTAAAAAACCGGCATGGAAATCGAGGCGGTGGCGAACCTCGGGCGGCGTGATCGTCGACGGCGGCGGCGGGGGCGGCGGCGGCTCCGGCGACGTGTGCGGATCGAGGCGGGGCTGATGGGCTGGGGCGGCTCGGGGCGGCGCTATTTAAAGGCTGCCCCGGGTAGGGCTGGAAGAAAAGCTCAAGGCTCGTGAGCCGCTCGAGATCAACTCATTTTTTGATTCGACTCGAGATCGACTCGAAAAGAAACGAGCTGAGTTTAAACACTTTATGTAGATCGATCGAGAAATGAGTCGATCTTGAGCCAATGTTGGCTCGCTCAATTTTAGCTCGATAGCTCGACAAAATATCATTATGTTAAATGGTCATGCCATACATTAAATGGAACTAAGATAATTTATTACCATATATGCTGTCCATAATTTTTCTCCATTTTATTTACCAAGTAACATGGAAACTTAATTAAGTGTAGAGAAGATTTAGGCCTAATTATGGCACGTGGTCGACTATGTATTAAATATCCTATATTTTCAGCAAAGGTTCCCAGCATATTCGCCTTAATTTTTTGTTTTTCGTCCATAGATTTATAATTTTTACCATCTCATTTAGTTTGAAACTAGCTCGAGATCGACTCGAGATCGTTACAAGCTGAGCACGAGTCATGTTCTACAGCTCGGTCATGAGCTTCACTCAGTTTGAGCTTGCTCGAATTTTTATATGAGTTGAGCTGAGCCAACTTCAACTCGCTCGAGCTCGACTCTTTTGCAGCCCTACCACCGGGCGGTGTCCCGCTCGGGTACGGCCCGAAGTCGGTTCGTTTTTTTAATATTTACGCTCAGAAAAAAGATAAAAAAGAAATACTAAACGGACTCCAAAAATCCCAAAATAAATTTTCCCAGGCTTCTAAAATCAAGCCCGACAAAGTGAACATTTATTTGGATCCTAAATGCAATTTTGAAAAACACATATTTTTTCTATATTTTATTCCCTCTCCGAAAAAAATATCGAAAAACTCCGAAAAAATCTTATTTGATTTTATTATTAAATCCTCAATATTTCTATATTTTGGGAAAGTCATTTTATTCCCTCTCTCATATTTTTGTAATAGAAATAATTGAAGATAAAATAAATAAAACCAAATGATCCTATTTTCAAAATTTGAGAAAAACTCAAATATGAAAATAACGAAACCCCCAACTCTCTCCGTGGGTCCTTGAGTTGCTTAGGATTTTCTAGGATCAAAACCAAAAGCAAATAAAATATGATATGCATGATGATCTAATGTATAACATTCCAAATTGAAAATTTGGGATGTTACAAACCTACCCCCCTTAAGATGATTCTCGCCCTCGAGATTCGGGTTGGCTAGAAAATAGGTGAGGGTGGTCCTTGAGAAAATCTTCCTCTCGCTCCCAGGTGGCTTCATCCTCCGTGTGGTGGCTCCACTGAACTTTACAGAACTTGACAACCTTGCTACTAGTGACTCGGCTGGCAAACTCGAGAATCTTAGTTCGTTTCTCCTCATAGGTCAAATTGTTATCCAACGGAATTGCTTCCAATGGCACTGTGTCTCTCAAAGGTACGTCAGCCATCTCCGCGTGGCATTTCTTCAGCTGAGAAACGTGGAACACATCATGAACTCCTGACAATCCTTCGGACAATTCCAACTTGTAGGCCACTTCTCCCATACGCTCCAAAACTCGATATGGTCCTACAAATCGTGGCGCTAACTTTCCCTTAACTCTAAAGCGCTTAATTCCCCGAAGTGGTGATACTTGAAGATAAACTCTGTCTCCGACTTCGTAAACTGTCTCTTTGCGTTTAGAATCTGCGTAGCTCTTCTGCCTGGACTGGGCTACCTTGAGCCCATCGCGAATCAACTTCACCTTCTGTTCAGACTCCTTAATCAAATCAGGTCCAAACAACTGGCGGTCTCCAACTTCGTCCCATGACAACGGTGTCCTGCACCTCCTTCCGTACAAGGCTTTGAAAGGGGCCATCTTCAAACTGGTTTGGTAACTGTTGTTGTAAGAGAACTCTGCATATGGCAAATTATCATCCCAACTAGATCCATAATCTAGTGCACAAGCTCTCAGCATATCCTCCAAAATCTGATTGACTCTCTCGGTCTGTCCATCTGTCTGCGGATGAAAAGTTGTACTGAATTCTAGCCTGGTACCCAAAGTCTCATGCAACTGCTTCCAGAACTTTGAGGTAAACCGGGTTCCTCTATCTGATATGATACTCCTCGGAACTCCATGCAAACATACGATCCTGGTCATGTATATCTTTGCCAACTTAGCACTGGTGTAGGTGGTCTTTACTGGGATGAAATGAGCTACCTTCGTCAATCGATCAACTACAACCCAAATCGAGTCATAGCCGGAACGATTCCTTGGTAATCCCGTGATAAAATCCATGCCTAGCTTATCCCACTTCCATTCGGGTATCGGCAATGGCTGTAACAATCCTGCTGGCTTTTGATGCTCTGCCTTTACTCTCTTACATATATCACAAACTGCTACATACTCCGCAATATCTTTCTTCATTCCAGTCCACCAGAATGTATCCTTCAAATCCAAATACATCTTGGTATTTCCTGGGTGAATCGAATACGGTGAATCATGCGCCTCTTGCAGAATCAACTTCCTGATCTCCGGGTCATTGGGCACATAAACACGGTCTTCAAACCACAGGGTATCGTGCTCATCCTCACGAAAACCTTTAGCTTTTCCTTCGCTCATTTTCTCCTTTATAGAGGCAATCTCCTTGCCAGTCTTCTGAGCTTCTCCGATTCTATCCATTAACGTTGACTGAATCTCCAGTGCTGCTACATAGCCTCTCGGAACTATTTTCAAACATAGCTCACGAAGATCCTCGGCTAACTCCTTTGGTATTCCTCCCGTCATTAGTGTATTGACATGGCTCTTACGGCTCAATGCTTCAGCTACTACATTGGCCTTTCCGGGATGGTAATGCAATCTCATATCGTAATCCTTGATGAGCTCCAACCATCTCCTTTGTCTGAGGTTCAACTCCTTCTGCGTAAAAATGTACTTCAAACTCTTGTGATCCGTGTACACTTCACAATGATTTCCAATGAGGAAATATCTCCATGTCTTTAATGCATGCACTACGGCCGCTAACTCCAAATAATGCGTGGCATAATTCAATTCGTGAGGCTTCAGTTGTCGTGAAGCATACGAAACAACTCTTCCCTCCTGCATAAGCACTGCTCCAAGTCCTCGACGTGAGGCGTCGCAATATACCTCATAATCCTTGGTCTGATCTGGCAAAATCAGCACTGGTGAGGTAACCAAACATTTCTTCAATTCCTGGAAACTAGCCTCACACTCCTCAGTCCATATGAACTTGGTATCCTTCTTCAGCAACTCCGTCATAGGCTTTGCAATCTTTGAGAAGTTCTCAATAAATCTCCGGTAGTATCCTGCGAGTCCAAGAAAACTCTGGATCTCTCCAACTGTTGTTGGTGCTTCCCAATTGGTCACAGTGATAACCTTTGTGGGATGAACTGCTATTCCTTCTCCGGATATAACGTGTCCGAGGAATCCTACTTCCTTCAGCCAAAACTCACATTTGCTGAACTTGGCATATAACTGATGTTCTTTGAGCTTCTCCAGTACCAATCGCAAATGTTCCTTGTGTTCCTCTTCATTCTTCGAATAAACCAGAATATCATCAATGAACACCACGACGAACTTATCCAAAAACTCCATAAACTATTTGTTCATCATGTTCATAAAATAGGCAGGTGCGTTAGTCAGTCCAAATGACATAACGGTATACTCATACAGTCCATATCTGGTGGTGAATGCTGTCTTAGGTATGTCCTGCTCTCGAATCTTCAACTGATGGTACCCCGATCGCAAATCAATCTTGGAAAACACTTTAGCTCCTTGCAATCTATCAAACAGATCATTAATCATTGGTAGTGGGTACTTGTTCTTGATTGTTACCTCATTCAATCCATGATAATCAACAACCATCCTTAACGATCCATCCTTCTTCTCCACTAGAAGTACTGGTGATCCCCAAGGCGAAGAACTTGGGCGAATGTAACCTTTATCCAGTAACTCCTTAATCTGCTTCTTAATTTCCACCAAATCCTTTGCGAGCATCCTGTATGGTCTCTTCGATATTGGCCCTGTGCCTGGCAAAGCTCAATCAAGAACTCAATGTCTCTATCCGATGGCATGCCTGGCAACTCTTCTGGAAATACGTCAGGGAAATCCTTTACCACTGGTACTTCCTCCTGCACCACTCCTGTCAAGGAATTTGCTTGAATCCTTTTCGGCACATGCCGTGATACGTACTTGATCCTTCTTCCTTCTGGCGTTGTAAGCAAAATTGTCTTACTAGCGCATTCAATGTTCCCTTCATACTTTGACAACCAATCCATGCCTAATATCACATCCAGTCCTTGAGATTCCAATACTATTTAGGTCTGAGGGAAACACATAGTTACCAATCCTTAATGGTAACCGGTCACACCATCGACTAGCCATATACTCTGCTCGAGGCGATGTTACTAACATGGGTGACCTAAGGGCTTGGGTTGGCAGGTTATACTTATCAAATCCGTTGTCACGTCTCGGAGGCATCTGAGGGTTTAGAAAAGATGAGAATTAAGAATAGAATGAGGTCTAAATAGAAAACACTACCCAAATGCACATGAGACAAATGCACACAAAAATCACTTCATTCAATCAAACAAGAGCATACGATCGGTCTAGAACTATCGCAAAAGTGCGTGGACTATAACATGTACATGGGGGAATACTACTACTGTTATGGTAGTCTACTAGAAAAACTGCTCCGATGAAGACTCCATGATATCTGCTCCAGCTTCGTCTTTGAAATCATCATCACTGGGATCGGAATCAGTGTCGTCGATGATGATGTAGTTATTTGGACAGGTGCAATCTTCATCTTCTCCTCCGGGTGCTGAATTCCCCATGAGTTCCTCAATCTTCTCCTTAAGATTGCCGTTTTGTCTCACTAGAGCTATAATCTCATCCATGTAGTCCTTGCGAGTGGCCTTCAGTTCTCCTTCTAGATCAATAATCTTGGCTTTTGCTTTCTTCAACTCCATCATATCTGCGCACATCTGGTTCTCCTAGCGTCGAATGTACTGGTTTAACTCCTGGATGAAAGCTACAATGGATCTATCTTTCTTGGTGCTAACAATCTCCCATTGTTCATCTCGGCGTCCGCAAATCTGGTAAATAGTATCCTTGAGGTCTTCTTGGTAAACTTCTCCAATGTGTCCCATGGTGATATGAGTTGCCATGCTCTTTCCCAGACTCCATGTTGGTGCATTGAAAACACACTCTATGGGCTCCGTGATTGGCGCGAACGTCCTTCCTGGAACTTGAGCTTGAATCTTCCAATGCTCCTCTTCGGGTACAGTGGCGTTGTAGGTCCCGGTGAAGCTTGGTATTCCAATGTTCAGGTACTTAGTGACTTCCTTCAGGTGTCGTCCAAAAGGTGTATCTTCATCCGGTTGCGTGAACTTGATCCTCGCTTCCGTCATCCTAAAAGATTAGAAAAGATGAGGAGTCAGAAATGAGAAGAGAGTAGTGATCTAGGGCTTTAGCTTAGTGGTCGTGTCCTACAGTCAGCGTGTGCTCTGATACCATCTCTGTAGCGACCAGACCTCAAATAGCCTGACCTCTGTGCTCAGGTGTCATCCCTGGATCAGTAATGCTGACACCATACAGTACTTTGAAGGATTTATAACAGAGTAGCAATCACACACTTATTACATCGATGTCTCAAAGAGAACTTATTACAATAAATATGGCTTAAGGCCATCTAATAATGATAACAACGGAAGGCTTGGAAGATAAGTGAGTCCATCAACTCCAACGGCATCACTGAGTATAGAACCACGACCTAAAAGGCACCTTACTCGTCGTCTGAAAAGTCTGCAACATGAAACGTTGCAGCCCGAAACGGGTCAGCACATGGAATATGCTGGCAATGTAACACATAGGGAGTAATGAAAGATTAAGCCTATACTACATGCATATATGGTTGGTGGAAAGCTCTATGGTTACAGTTTTGCGTAAATCCAATTTTTCCCTACTGCAAAGGAAGAAATTTATTTAACTATCATGGTGGTTGTTAAACATTGAGAATGGTTGACAGCATCCTCAATCCCATTAAAATAATCAGCATTAAAACCGAGCAATATTAATTTAAAGTAACATGATGAGATTCACATGATATCCAAGTACTAGATACTCAAAACGTCCATAACCGGGGACACGGCTAACCATGATTAGTTTGTACACTTTGCAGAGGTTTGCGCACTTTTCCCCACAAGACTCGATCTCCTCTGTTGGGATTCTCGCACTACATGGTGTTTGAGAAACGGATGACCGAGACATAGTCTTTCAGAAGCGCTAGCACCTTACGATGTGATAGACCGTACCAACCTACATCCCCTACATCTGCTAGTCTACCACTGTAAGAGTTCGCACGACTTAGTCAACTATGCCAGAGCCCATAATGGCTTGTGGCTGCACACGGAAGTTTCTAGTTTGAATAATCTCATGATCCCTTTGAGCCTGGGTGGCGGTCCAAAAAGAAACAGGCAATCCTGGAATACCCAAGTACCTCAATCCACCCAGATGTGTGTTCAAGTTGCAACCTTAGATAAACCATTAATTAACAAACTCACATCTGTCATGGATATCACTCACATAATCCACGTCTACTAGCATAGCATGGCATAATAAGCAAACGTAGAAGTAACTCCCAAAGGTTTGATAATAAAACAGGTAATAGGTACTACCTCAACTACTTCCCATCCCACAATTTAATTAGATACTAATCATGCAATGTTTAAGGATTGACCTAATGCAATAAAACTGGGTATTAAAAGAGGTATGATCAAAGTGTTACTTGCCTTGCTGATGATCCGCGAAACCTAGAGATTCGAAGTAACAGGCGGCGCACTCCGGGTATTCTATCGCAGACAAACAAACAAGCATACAATAAGTACTTATCTAATGCACAGGTAAAACTCAAATAAGAGATCTAACCAGAAAGTTCAACTTAAGAACTCCGGTTTGCAAAAAGAATCAAATCGAACGAAGCAACGAAAGTCAAACGGTGAAATAAAACAACTTCATTCTACTAATCTGGATCTAAGTCAAATTTTACAGAAGCAAAAAACTTGTTTAAGTTGGTTAAACAGATAGAGGGTTTCGAGACGAAACTCCAGGCGCTTGAATCGCTTGATTCCGATAAACAAGCGAAAAGTTATACTAAAACGAAAATCGGATCAGAAATCGCAATCAGGAAATAACCGCGGAAAATCCGAGAAAAAGAAAAACGACGAACGAATTAACGAACGAACGTTCGCTAATTAACCTAAACCGAAAATAATAAAACCGATCTAATAAAAATAAAAAATAAAAACCGAAAATAAAACCGACGAAAACCAATCGGTTTTTTTTTAAAACCGGCACGGAAATCAAGGCGGCGTGAACCTCGGGCGGCGTGATCGTCGGCGGCGGCGGCTCCGGCAGCGCGCACGGATCGAGGCGGGGCTGATGGGCTGGGGCGGCTCGGGGCGGCGCTATTTAAAGGCTGCCCCCGGGCGGTGTCCCGCTCGGGTACGGCCCGAAGTCGGTTCTTTTTTTTAATAATTACGCTCAGAAAAAATAAAAAGAAATACTAAACGGACTCCAAAAATCCCGAAATAAATTTTCCCGGGCTTGTAAAATGAAGCCCGAAAAAGTGAACATTTATTTGGGCCCTAAATGCAATTTTGGAAAACACATATTTTTCCTAAATTCAAATAAAAATATCGAAAAACTCCGAAAAAACTTATTTGATTTTATTATTAAATCCTCAGTATTTCTATATTTTGTGAAAGTCATTTTATTCCCTCTCTCATATTTTTGTAATAGAAATAATTGAAGATAAAATAAATAAAACCAAATGATCCTATTTTCAAAATTTGAGAAAAACTCAAATATGAAAATAACGAAACCCCCAACTCTCTCCGTGGGTCCTTGAGTTGCTTAGGATTTTCTAGGATCAAAACCAAAAGCAAATAAAATATGATATGCATGATGATCTAATGTATAACATTCCAAATTGAAAATTTGGGATGTTACACCAAGGCTATACCTTCGGTGGATAGTACATGTCCGAGAAACCCAACTTTCTTGAGCCAAAATTCGCACTTACTGAACTTGGCGTATAGCTGATGGTCACGGAGCCGTTGTAGTACTGCTCGGAGGTGATCCTTGTGCTCTTCTTCACCCTTGGAGTAAATGAGGATGTCATCGATGAAGACTACCACGAATTTGTCGAGGAAGTCCATGAATACTTTGTTCATTATGTGCATGAAGAAAGCAGGGGCATTGGTGAGACCAAAGGACATCACGGTATATTCGTAAAGACCGTACCGAGTAGTGAATGCGGTCTTAGGAATATCTTACTTTTTAATCTTGAGCTGATGATATCCGGTCCGTAAATCGATTTTAGAAAATACCTTAGCCCCACTGAGCTGATCAAACAGATCATCAATCCTTGGCAGTGGATATTTATTTTTTATGGTGACCTCATTCAGCTGGCGGTAATCTATGCACATACGGAGACTACCATCCTTTTTGCCCACGAAAATAGCAGGTGATCCCCATGGTGAAGAGCTGGGACGAATATATCCTTTCTGGAGTAATTCGTCAAGCTGTTTCTTTAGCTCCACTAATTCTGATGAGGGCATCCGATAATACTTCTTGTATAGCGGTGTGGTTCCGGGCACAAGATCTATTGCAAACTCCAGTTCCCGATCTGGTGGCATGCCTGGCAGTTCTTCTAGAAACACATCAAGGTACTCACTGACCACAGGAATAAATTCCAATTCAGCCACAGTGGTGCAGACTAGTTCTGGCTTGGGTATATTCTTATGAGCGTAGAACTTGGTAAGTTGCCCATTCAGACTGGTCAAAGTGACTTCTCAGGTTGCGCAGTTTATGCAAACTTGATATCGGGTCAACCAATTCATACCCAATATAATATCCAACTTTTCAGACTCAATGATTATCACAGATGTTGGAAAGTAGACCCCGTTGATATTGATCTCAAGATCACGGCAGACCAGATTGCTCTTGATTATAGATCCTAGGGTTTGTACTAGCATATTTTTGCCCAAAAATCGTGCAACGAAAATTGTTTTGGGCAGCAAAACTCCGAGAAATAAAAGAATGGGAAGCCCCAGAGTCAAATAAAATTACGGCAGGTATGTCATTAACAGAAAACATACCAATGACGACTTCTGGCTTCTCTTGGGCTTCATCGGCGGAGATATGATGCACGTGCCCAGTGAAGTTTTGCTGGTTTGGCCATGACTCCATAAAGTTGACTTGTGGCCTGCTCAGGGCATTCATTTTGTTGTTCTTGGGGCACTGTTTGGCATAATGTCTGTGCTGCCTGCAATTGAAACAAGAATTATTGCGCTGTCGTTCCTCATGTGTTGGGTTGGTCACAACATTCTTGACCTGAGTGGTGGTCTTGTTAACATTATGCTGCCAATTTGGCTTGAATTCCACCTGAGTCTACTGCCAGGTACGAGCCTTTTGCACTGGTTGCCCTTCCTTCTTTGGCTTAAACTTATGCTTGTTTTTATTGTTAACAGGCCTATTATCCGCTATAAGCTTGTGCTCCCGTTCAACAATGAAAGCCTTGTTCACCAGCGTTTGGAAGTCTGCGAAATCAAGCATACTGAGAGTACATCGGAGTTGTGGATTTAGACCTCCAAGAAACCTGTCAATTCTCCTTTCTTCGGTGGCCACATCATAAAGAGAGTAACGGGCCAGATGATTGATTTTTTGCAAATATTCTGCCACAGACTGATTTCCTTGGACGAGTGCAAGAAATTGACGTTGCTTAGTTTTCATAACTCCAGTAGGGATATGATATTTTCGGAATCGATCCCTAAACTTTTCCCAGGTGATTTCCTCATCAGCCGGCCACATGGCCTTTGTATTTCCCACCATATGGCAGCTGCGCCCTCAAGATAATGGTGGCAAAGGGAACTTTATCATTTCCTTCAGTACGAGCAATCTCAAGCTTTTTCTCCATTGTGCGCAACCAATCGTCTGCATCCAATGGGTCAACAGTCTGACTGAAGCTGGGTGGATTGGTCCTCTGAAAATCTGACAACTTTGACTGATGACCATTCTGATTTCCATTCTGTCCAACCATAGCTTGCACACTTCTCAATATTTCAATCAGATCATTGTTCCTTTTCTCTTCAAACATACGCAGAATTTGCTCGGTGGAGGGAGGATCAGGCGATGGAGGTGGTGGCTAAACGTACGGCTCGGGAAAATTTCCTGCGTGTCATGCGGAACGACGAACAGGAGTTCCCTCACGAACGTTGCTACTACTGCCTCCCCGCGTCATCCTATTGTGGATTTTTTCCAAGACCACACGATCGAGATGAGAAACACCCAAGAATAAAAGTGGGGAAAAGCCAGCGACAAATCCCGGAAGAAAGCAGAAGAGTGAAGAAAAATACGGCGAATAAAGTCTCAACATAGACTCATACATGAAAGGTAAACAACATGACTGGTTCACTACTCTCATACATGCAATGAAACATCATGACTCGTACGACTACATCCGTACATCATCCAGACAACTGCGAATACTCAAAGATACTACTGCTCTGCTGGTGCTGCAGGGTCCTCCCCTGAAGCAATCTCGGATCCTGAACTGACGTGGTTAACGGAAACCTCCAGGTTAAAGGTAACACGACGGCGCTGCCTCGAGGGCTCTCCCTCAGGGGCAGGGGTAGGATGAAGCATCAGGGCTATAGGGGTAGCGAGAAGTGAGGCACACTCGGTAGGAGTACTAAGAGGGTTCACGGCCGAGACGCCCATGCTACTCGGGGGAGTAACCGGTGAAATAGGGGAGCTAGAGTTGACTGGGACATAAGGGGTAAACCCCAGTGAAGACAGAGTAGTGGCGGATCTAGAAGTGACCAAAGTAGCGGCTAAAGCAGTACGGGTACGAGTCAGCTCTTGAGCCAGCTCGTGGACCATGAGATAGCTAGCAGTGACATAACGAGCAAGATGGCTAGCAACACTATCAGACTCCGGATCAATGAGAGGGAAACGGACATGACCGTTGTCGTGCAGAGATGGGTAGTAGTAGAAACCTGGGTGGTTCTGGATTCGGACCTCATTGTAGCGAAGCTCGACAAGGACCTCGAATGCAGCAAACTGGACAGCCTGAGAAGCGGTGGAGGCGTAACCACTCCGAGAAGTGCGAGTGTAAGAGCTGGAATCGGAACTAGTGACCACTGTGATACTCATACACTGAATCAGCTAGATGCTCCTGGTACACACGATAGACTGGGTCGTCTCCGAGAGGGTACAGCCGACGCCACATGTTGCGAAGGAGGTGTGGTGACGTGTATGGCATCAGCTGCAACTGGCACGGATACGGCACCGGAGCCATCTACACCCACAACCATTAGCACATTAGCATAAAAATATATAAACCGAATGCATGCAATGCGACAATCAGCACAAATTACTACCGGCACTCAACTTAAACTCGTATCTAACATCCAGATAACACGTCGCAGTCTAGCGTGGCCTACAGTTAGCGCGGCTCTGATACCAAGTGTTGTGGCACCCCGGCTCAGAGCGACCGGTTTACCATGCATTGCCAGCCCAGAGACCATGTCTTCTGGCAACACACAACGTCTTGGTACAGAAAAACAACCGCTTTATTGATGCTAGCGGAACAGAGTTTACATTGGAACAACTATCGAGGCCAAGCGGCACACCCGATGCGGCTGAACAATATGTACGTTATTTAGTGAACATAAAGGGGCCTCGATCTGAACAACTATGTGGCAGCGGAATAATGTCATGGCGGAAGCTCCATATCACAGGGACACCGATGTGGACACGATCTAGACTCGAACAACGCTCCTTTCCAACAATACTTTCCTGAAATCTGGCATGACACGCCAGGTCAGTACATTGAATGTACTTGCAAGCTCACAACATGCATAATCATAATGGCAAACAATATCATGATATTTAACCAATTAATAATAATGCAACACTATATGTCAACATGCGGTGATCATGCTCGAACGTCCCTCAGGACAGCTTACCAACTGTGATCATCTCTGGATCACAAACAAACCACCAACATGGTCTTTCACAAGAACAACTCGTGATCCTTACGGCAATCACAACCACGACCATCATCTGGTCCCAAATGCCTCGATGGCCTTTCTGCCATCCATCACCAATGCAAAGTTCATAACTTAGGGTGCAATTTTTATTAAACGTTGACTCATGGTGGGACCTACTACGAGGTGTCTGTGACCGTGGACTCGGCTATCGATAGATTATACACTCTGCAGAGGTAGCACACTGTACCCACACCATGGAACCCATGGCCTCGCACTCCCATTCGGGTGGACCAACGGCATTCCGACAAAACCCTTCCATTTCCATGGCACTCTCCCGACCACTCCGACCCACTCCCCAATGGGCTGGTCCTGGGTGGCCCCGTGTCTACCAAAGACACCCCGACCACCGTCGTGGTCAAAACAAACCCACTCGGACACTCGATACCATAATCTCATCAACAAGCACACAAGATTATGCCTGCTTACCAGTTCAGGGCAAGCACGGCATAACCTTCCCTAGTTGGAGGCACCGACCAGAGGCCATGTCAATGGACCGAATCAAGGCCTTCCCAAAAAGGCAAATGTGGTTGCACTGGGAAATAAACTCGATTCAGCGGCACCATGACCCAGTCAACGGTATATTCAAGTTGAGTTATATTCAGGTTCAACTTTAAAAATGAAAATGACCGGTGTCATAACATGCCATGAAATGCAAAACTACACATGCATCACATAATAATAAAAATGACCGAGGTCATCCATATACACACCAAGCATAAACATCAACAACTCATATCATTTTACTGCTCAAAATAACTCACAACTTAACCAAAATATTTTGCAACAAGTTTTCTTAATTTCTCACGCAAGAACGTAACTCCGATAAATTTCTCATATGCTAGCAAAAGATTTTACTATCAACAACTCTTAATTTCTTTACCAACTAAGTTGGGTTCAAACCTTCTGTAAGACAAGTAAAGTGATTAAACAAGTATTTAACAGAATATTTTCTAGAAAAGTTTTATCAATTTATGTAGGCAAGAACAAAGCTTTAAATAAATTCTAGCATGCATAACAAAATCATTTCTAACATCACCACAAATAAATCTTAACTTGCTTTACCCACTAAACTAGTTTCAATCATACTGCGAATCAAGCATAACAACTAACCAATATTTAACAGAATACAAATAACACAATAATTATTTAAATGCATGGATTGATCATTTCATTCAAGTAAGAAAATCACAAATATTGAAATGACATCATGAAAATGTTGCTCTGGCTTGCCTTAGTGCAGATGAGGTTCACAAGCCTCCTGGTGATCCTCAAGAAAAGCCTCACCTTCTGAAAATAAATTTAAACACAAAAAGCAAATATCAAGAACACTTCTGAAAATCACCAGAAATTCTAAACAGCTCAGAAAAATCTCATCTTTGGTGAGCTGCTAGATTTCTTTTCAAAGAACACAATGCAAAAAGAATCAATTCATTTGGACTTATGGTTGAAGAGTTATAACTGTTTGAAGGTTCTGTAAATTCAAATGAATTTGAATAAAAATAAACAGACTGGGGGGTGACGTCGAAGGCGTAAAGCCCAGGGGCGCCACCACTAGTCAGCTTCGGGCGCGTACAGAGTGGCTGACTAGTGGGCCCTCCTAGTCAGGTGGGGGAAGGGGGAGAAAGAAACAGAGATGGCCGCGGCTTCGTCGGAGCTCTCGCCGGCGACGAGGTCTTCTTGGCCCAAACGAGAGGGAGGGATTTAGAGAGGGGACGATGGTGCACCTGCCCGTACCCGTAGCATGGCTAGGGGTGGTCGAACGTCATCGGAAACAAGCTCGCAGGCGGAGGCAGAACGCGGAGGTCGCCGAAGTTGAGGGAGACGGCGAACGGAGGCCACTCCAGGGGCTCCAAGCGGGCGAGACGGCCTCAATGGAGAGAGGCGGAAGCCCTGGATCGGTTGCCCTGGCCTGGGAGAGGCTAGAGCTTCCGCGGCAACCAGAGGGGATCACCGGCGAGCTCGAGCTCGGGGGCGGCAGCCCGAGGCCTGACCGGCTAGGCTACGGCTTTCTACGCAGTCGTGGAGTGTGTGGGAGTGCTGGATGGTGCTCGAGGAGGCTGGGGGTGGCCCTATTTATAGGCGAGCAGCGAGGGGGCTGCGGGCTCCATCGGTGGACACCTGTCCATGGCGCCCGGCGATGAGCAGCATCAAAGAGAGGGGGAGAAGGCGACGGAGGTCACGCGACAACTGTGGGCGGACGGAGACGAGCACAGGATCGAGAGGGTAGCAACGAGCATAGTGCGCTCCACACTGTTGGGTTGGCCGGACCTTGCCCGTGCTCGCTGCGGCGAGCTCCGGCGTCGGCGAGCGCTAGAGGGAGGTTAAGGGCTTAGAGACGAATATGGTGGCGCGGTTTGGCACGCTCGGGAAGGCGAGGGAAGTGAGCACGCGCGAACATAGAGCTTGGCGGCACTCAGAGCGCGTCGACGCGTATGCCAACACCCCTGGACGAACGTGGTCACCGCGTGAACTATGACATCAGGCCGATCTAAGCATAAACTTGATGTCTGGCATGTTGTTCGTGGTAGTTTTGAGTGTAACCATGATTTGGTCTGGATCCAGGTGCAGTAGAGAGGATTTTACAAGCCAGGTAAGTTTCTGACCAGTAACTTTGAACAGTTACTGTGGTCAAATGGCTGGGAGATTGAGGCTGTGCTTTGGAGCGTAGTTATAAGTTACTAAGGTAAAGATGCACAAGAAAGTTTAGGTCAAATGGAGCAAGTAAAATGGTAGTTGATGTAGAAACCACCATTTCTGTCCAGAACAGAAAATATTTTCTGTAGCAAAAATATTCCAAAAAGTGATGAAATATTTTTGCTCAGGAAGGTGCCCTAGGGTTCACAGAATATTGGTGAATTATCTCAGATTTTTGTGAGCCATAAAAATTAGGGTTGCTTTGAAGCAAACACATCTGGCTAGGGTTTCTGAGAGAAAATTAATATTTTTCATTTAAGAAAAAACATTCCAAAGATTATTTTGGGGTGGATCAGAAGTGAAATGATGATTTAGGAGGGAAGTGAAGCACTTGGGTGAAAGCCAAGGATGCCCAAGTGTTTAAGTCCATATGAAAAGATTCAAGAACTCCAAGTTTCAGAAAATTTTCAAATGAAAAACAAGCAAATAAGAGAGGGCAAAAACCAGGCTGTCACAAATTGTAACGCCCTCGATGCGGCTCTATCTCCCACGTGTCGAGGCACGACTTAGAGGCATAACCGCATTGAAAGCAATGTCGCAAGTGAGGTAATCTTCAGACAACCCATGTAATACATAAAGGGAAAGAGATACATAGTTGGATTACAGTCGCCACTTCACACAATACATAAATAAACATTCATCATCCAGATTACACTCAAGGTCCGACTACGGTACCAAAATGAAAGCAGACTACCCCAAAAGCTACATAGATCCCCGGATCACCCCAACTGGGCTTCACTACTGATCATCTGGAAAAGAAACATAGTAACGGCCACGTTCCTCGTCGAACTCCCAAGTGAGCTCGATCGCGTCATCTGCACTGGCATCGTTGGCACCTGCAACTGTTGTGATAGAATCTGTGAGTCACGGGGACTCAGCAATCTCACACCCGTGAGATTAAGTCTATTTAATCTTATAGGTAGGAAAGGATAGTGAGGTGGAGCTGCAGCAAGCGACTAGCATATATGGTGGCTACAACGCAAAAGAGAGCGAGGAGAGAAAGCAAAGCACGATCGTGAAGCTAGAAGTGATCAAGAAGTGACCCTAGAACAACCTACGTCAAACATAACTCCAACACCGTGTTCACTTCCCGGACCCCGCCGAGAAGAGACCTTCATGGTTACACATGCGGTTGATGTGTTTTAGTTAAGGTCAACTTCGGGTTTTCTACAACCGGACATCAACAAATTCCCATCTGCCTCATAACCGCGGGCACGGCTTTCGAAAGATAATACCCTGCAGGGGTGTCCCAACTTAGCCCATTATAAGCTCTCACGGTCAACGAAGGATATTCCTTCTACCGGGAAGACCCGATCAGTCTCGGAATCCCAGACTACAAGACATCTCGGCTGTAATAAAACAAGTCCAGCAAAGCCGCCCGATTGTGCCGACAAATCCTGATAGGAGCTGCACATATCTCGGTCTCAGGGCACATCCGGATGAACACTACGTACGGCAACCGAAGATACCCCAAGTTGCCTCGGGGCGGCACCGCAAGTGGCGCTAGTTTGGACCAGCAATCGAAGGAGAACTGGCCCGGGAGGGTGTTAAAATAAAGATGACCCTTGAGTCTGCAGAACCCAAGGGAAAAAGGCTTAGATGGCAAATGGTAAAACCAATGTTGGGCCTTGCCGGAAAAGTCTTATTCAAAGCGAACTGTCAAGGGGGTCCCATAAATCACCCAACCGTGTAAGGAACGCAAAATCCGGGAACATAACACCGGTATGACGGAAACTAGGGTGGCAAGAGTGGAAAAAAACACCAGGCAAAAGGCCGAGCCTTCACCCTTTACCAAGTATATAGATGCATTAATTAAATAAGAGGTATTGTGATATCGCAACAAGTAAAACATGTTCCAACAAGGAACAGCAAGTCCATGTTCCAACAAGGAACAAACTTCATCTTCACCTGCAACTAGCAACGCTATAAGAGGGGCTGAGCAAAGCGGTAACATAGCCAATCAACGGTTTGCTAGGACATGGATGGTTAGGGGGCTGACATGGCAATATAGGGGGCATGATATAGCAAGTGGTAGGTATCGCAGCATAGGCATAGCAAAAGAGCAAGCATCTAGCAAACAAAGATAGAAGTGATTTCGAGGGTATGGTCATCTTGCCTGCAAGGTTCTCAGAGTTGTCGAAAGCTGGGTCCTCGAAAGCGTTCTCAACAGGTTCCTCGTTCATATACTCGTCTCCTGGCTCTACCCAAGACAAGAACACAAGCAAGGGGACAAACATCAATCACGATGCAATGCACAACCAACATGATGCAAAACATGGCATGATATGCGAGATGTGATATGCAATGCATATGCGTGCTCCGGAAGGACAAAGATGAACAAGGCATAATCTTGGCAAACCAAGTATGCCACTGGATAGGTGAGGTTATTTCGGTTGAAATCGATATAAAGATCACCGGAATCGGATGCACGGTTTTCAAATGACAAGCTATACAAGAATGACAATAATCTGTAACTAACAGCATGATGCTACTTAGCAAGCAACAAGAAATTAAGCTACTGCACCCAAACATATCAACAAAGCATATGACAGTAATCTAATCAAGATGCTTGACAAAAGATGAACACTGAGCTACGGCTAAATCACAACATAACAGGTTCAAACAAGCATGGCAAAAGTGCAAAAGATAACAGGTTCACAGACTTGGTGAAAATAACAACATAGCAGAAATTAACATCAGGATGACATGTTTAGAGCAAAGAAACAACAAGCTACAGGATCAGGACATAGAAAAATAAGGCATGGCATGAATCTACTCAAAGCACTTAACAAAAGTCCCTTAATGACCATAAGCCAAAAAGGATCAGAAAATATGATTACACCCATGTCAATTAAGCAAGTTTCGTTACAGGTTTCAGACTTAGCAGAAAACTGGACATGTCAAAAACAGATAACAAGTAGGCATGTTCGTGAGCTCGATGCACTCACTACAGAGCATTACATGATAAAATAAGCATACATACATCAAGGAGACATGGCATAGAAACTAGAAATGGCAAGAAACCATCATATCATGCAAGGATCCACTACAACAAGCTTGGCAAAATCGAATAACATGTAAACAATCTGCCAACAACATTTTATAGCAAAAGTAGAGCTCGATTGACTCAAGCTATGTCACTCCATAAATACCAACAAAGGAACGGATGGATAGAGCAAATCCATATGTACAAAACACTCTTACTGATCATGCTCAAAATGTGCATAGATCTCTCGGAAACAACATGAACACATGGCATGAAAATAACAGCAGGCAGGGACTGAAATTACTAAGTCTCTGAAATCAGCAACATCAAGTGCCCTAGTTCGGATGCTTGTGCTAGTCACCACAAAGATCACAAAAATACATGTCATAATTCTCTGGAAAGGTAACATGGCATATTACAAAACTCATGTAGGATTCAACTTCATAGGAGGTGTACAACAGTCATGGCAAAAATGACAAAAGTGCATGTTCAGATAAGATCCAGCAACTAACATCACATAGCCCTCTTCTAACAGCATTTCGGGCATCAAAATGACCTCAAATGAAAATGATGCAATGTAACTAAATGATTTACTCTTCGAGACGAACAATTTGACATATTATGCGCACGAAAAGGAGCTACGGATGCAAAGTTATGGCACGATGAACAGGTGATGATAAAGTAAAAAACATGGGACTTGGAGAAAATCGAAGACCTCCGGATCTAGGGCTTGCACGCGAACCGAGGCCGGATCTCGCCGGAGTTCGCGGAGAAGGCCGGTGGGGGCGCTGGATCGCCGGATCTGGGCGCTCCTCGCCGGATCCGGGGCCCCACGGCGCGGGGCGGCGCGGTGGTGCGGCGGCGGCGGCGAGCTGCGGCGGCGCGGGGCGTGCGCGGGCCGGCGCGGTGGTGCGGCGGCGGCGACGACGAGCTGCGGCGGCGGCGGGCGGCTCCGGGCGGCGGCGGCGGAGCGGGAGCTCGGGCGCGGGGCGCGCGGGCTGGAGGCGGCGGCGGGTGCGGGCCGCGGGGGCCGCGGTCGGGCCTCGTCGGGCCGGCGCGCGGGACGGCGGCGGCGGCCAATGGGGAAGCGCCACATGGCGGCGACGGGGCGACCCGGACGTGTCCGGCCCGAATCGGACGCGTCCGGCGGCGGGGAGAAGAGCGGGGCTAGGTTAGGGTAGGAATTGATCCGCAAATGGAGGAGGGGGAGGTGTTTTTATAGGTAGAAGGAGCTAGGGAGCTCCAAATTGAGCACGGTTTTCGGCCACGCGATCGTGATCGAACGGCGGAGGACATGGGAGTGTCTTAGATGGGTTGTTGGGATGTTTTGAAGGGGTGTTGGGCTGCAACACACACGAGGCCTTCACGGTTACTCGGTTAACCGTTGGAGTACCAAACGACCTCCGATTGACCCGAAACTTGACAGGCGGTCTAGCGGTGCTATACCGAGGCCGCTTGACAAACCTCGGTCCATTCCGAGAAAGTTTAATACCCGCTCATGAAGAAATGTAAAAGGGGACGCCGGGGAACATAGGAGCGCCGGATTGCAAAACGGACAACGGGGAAAAAGCTCGGATTTATGAGACGAACACGTATGCGAATGCGATGCACATGATGACATGATATGAAATGCATGACATGAACAAAATGCGAAACGAAGGGAAACCCAACCACGGAAGGAAAATCATATCACAATGCCGAAAATGGCAAGAGTTGGAATACAAATATGGCAAGTTACATCCGGGGCGTTACACAAACCTCCCCCACTTAGAATGAATCTCGTCCTCGAGATTCGGTTGCTTGGGAAAACCACTCTTGATACTAATACCTAAGAATTCTTCCTGCTCCCAAGTCGCTTCTGATTCTGTGTGATGCTCCCACTGAACCTTGTAAAATTTTCTGACTTTACTGCGTGTGACCCTTTCCATCTGATCCAAAATTTTAAACGGTCTCTCTTCATAAGTTAAATCTTTTGCCAACTCTATCTCAGCCATAGCAATCCTTTTCTCAAGCGGGGATATGCATCGTCTCAATTGCGAAACATGGAACACGTTGTGCACGTCTGCCAATTCAGGGGGTAGTTCCAGTTGATATGCAACAGTACCCACTCGGGATATAATCAGGAATGGACCAACAAATCTGGGTGCCAGCTTTCCAAGAGTCTGAAATCTCTTGACTCCTTTCATAGGAGTGACTAGGAGGTATACGTGTTCTCCTGACCTGCTGATGCTTTGCGTCATAATAACTCTTCTGTCGAGATTTTGCCAATTGCAGTCTGTCTCTGATTTCCCTAACTTGTTTCTCAGCTTCCATCATGAGATCCGTTACGAAGATACGGCTATATCTAGTTTGAGACCAATTTAGAGGAGTGCGGCACTTACGGCCATACAGAGCTTCATATGGTGACATCTTTAGACTGGTCTGGAAACTGTTGTCATAAGAGAACTCGGCATATGGCAAGCAATCTTCCCATTTAGCTCCTTTGGCTAGCACACAGGCTCGCAACATATCTTCGAGTATTTGATTTACCCGCTCTGTCTGTCCATCAGTCTGAGGGTGATAAGCAGTACTATATTTCAGTGATGTCCCCAAGGCTTGATGGAGACAGGTCCAAAAAGTGGAGGTAAACAAAGAACCTCGGTCGGAAGTGATAGTTCGGGGTACTCCATGTAGACTGACTATGTGGGATACATACAGCCGTGCAAGTTCATTTACTCTGTATCTGGTGCTGATCGGGATGAAGTGAGCAACCTTGGTTAGGGATGAAGTGAGCAACCTTGGTTAGGGTGTCTACTATAACCCATGTTTTCAGGGAACGAACTATTGGACAAGCTGAAGAATTATTGAATAGCATATTGAAAAATTATGATGATTGGACTCTTCCTGAACCACCGCTTAAACCCACTCCGAACACGAGAGGTATCTTATATCTCAGTCCTGAAGATATGCAAGAGGCAAAGAAATCTATGAAGGAAAAAGGTATTAAAGCTGAGAATGTCAAAAATTTACCTCCTATTGAAGAAATACATGGGCTTGATACACCACCACCACCTAAGGTGGTAGAGGTAAATTCTCTAATGAAATTCAATGATAATGGCAATCGTCACAATATGCATCCTAGCCAATGCCTTCATGAGTTTGAAAATTACATTAGAAAGCAAGATCACTTCAATGTAAATGTTATGAAACAATTTTAATATAATTCTGATACAATTGCTCGCTTGAGTGACTTGTTATTTAGAATCTCAAATGATGTTAGAGATGTTGGAAAGCATGCTTCTATGGTTCAAACTCAGTTAGAACAAGTTGCTAAATCTCAAAGAGAGTTGCTAGATGAAATAAATAATAATATCAATGATCATGTTGTTAGAGTAATGACTAGAAGAGGTAGAATGACTCAGGAACGACTTTATCCTGAGGGACACCCAAAAAGAATTGAACAAGACTCTCAACGAGTTCACACTGATGAACGTAGTCCTTCTAAAAAGAAAAAGAAGAATAAAAATGATAGGACTTTGCATGTCTCTAGTGAACCTGAAGTAGAAAAGCCTCCTGACATTGATAATGAAGTTTCTATCTATGATGCTGAAACTCAATCTGGTAGTGAACACTCACCTTCTGATAATGAAAAATATAATGGTGATATTCATGAAAATACTCAAACAAATAATAAAGAACCAGACAATGATGTTGAGATAGAACCTGCAATTGATCTTGATAACCCACAACCCAAGAATAAAAGATAAGATAAAAGAGACTTTGTTGCTAGAAAACATGGTAAGGAAAGAGAACCATGGGTTCAAAAACTCATGCCCTTTCCACCTAAGTCAACTAAAAAGAAAGATGATGAAGAATTTGAATGCTTTGCTAAAATGTTGAGGCCAGACTTTTTGCATACTCGCTTGACTGATATCTCAAAAATGCCTCCTTATGCAAAGTACATGAAAGACATCATCACTAATAAGAGAAAAATAACAGAAGCTAAAATCTCCAGCATGCTTTCTAATTATACTTTTGAAGATGGAGTACCTAAAAGCCTTGGAGATCCGGGAATACCAACTATACCTTGCTCCATCAAAAGAAACTATGTGAAACTGCTTTATGTGATTTGGGAGCTGGTGTTAGTGTTGACTGGTTGGGTCTTCTACCTAGTCTTTCTTCTTTGGCAAAGCTCTAGCCCATCCTCTCGCTCTTGCATGCCTCCCGCTCTCGCTTTCGTGACGCCGTACCTCCCACTCGCCATAGCCACCGGCCCCGCAGATCTCACCTCGCCAGCGGCGCGTGCCTCCTCGCTAGTGAGGGATGCGGGCGCCGACCGCACCCACGCCTCCTCCACCCCAACAACTGCCCCCGCCATCTACAAAAATTTCCCAGAGATTCTGAGGCTAATCTCTCCAGTCCCGCAAGCGGTGCTCATGGCGACCCGGGCCCGAGGGTGGATGGAGCGCGCGGTCAGGATCCGGGATGCCACCTTCGAGTGGATCTGGTGCGTGCAGGAATGGAAGGCAGCGGATCAGGCGGTGGTGGCATGGCCGATCTGGAGGCCAGATCCATGCCTGCGAGGGTCGTGGAGATTTGCCGAAGGAAAGCAGACTTGGAACATAGGAAGCTGGCGCGACGCATCTTCGAGGAGGCCACGTTGGAGGAGAGGGCAAGGATGCCCCCATTTCCGCAGTCTCCACCGGCCGAGTTCGTGGTATAGGCGAGGGCAGAGGAAAAATCGAGCGAGCTGCGGCGGGCGCTTCACTCGGAATGCATCCTGGGTGTGCTGCCGCCGAGCGCATAAGGGCGGCTACGGTTACTGCGGCGGAAGGAGTGTCGTCATGCCGCACTAACCTCGTGCCTCGCCGCGGCGCGCTGGAGCCACCTTGGTTTGGTGACCGCGGCGAGGTTCCGTCGGGTGCTCGTTCGAGGCCGCACAAGGGGATTTGTGTCCCTAGGGGCCATGTATGTGTTGCGTTTTACCAGTCATTCGAACAGGAGATTGTTGGGCAGAGTTCATGCTCTGAGACACAGGATTTCTCGTCGGCGGCGAGGCTCGCCCCACCGGAGTTGGGGGATTTTTCCCCCGTGGTGCGAGTGGGGTCGCCCGTGCTGACTGGCGGGGGCCTTGCTGCCACGTCGCTTCCACCAATCAATTGCAGGAGGGTGAAGGCGCCTTTGGTGAATACGCCTCCTGCCCACGATGACGCGGACGAGGTTATATCTAGGGTTTTTGGACAGCTCTGGTCCATTCCCTCTCCTCACCGCTGCCAACCCCGTCCTCGCCCCACAAGCCAAATCGCTTCTACCTTGGGATGGCTCCGGAAGGATCTTGTTCGTTCCAGATGTTTCTCCCCGTCTGATCTGTTCTCAGTCAAGAATCTCCGGCCCTTTGATCCTCCTCCTATAAAACTCAAGATCGTCAGGGAGGAAATTGGGGGCGGTTCCAAATCCTTTGCTCAGGTGGTGGCCATGGCTGACAAGACCGCACCGACTGGGGCATAGAAACAACGTGCTCTGGCCCTGCAGAAGAACTCGCCGCATCGCCAGGGTGCAGGTGGGGTGCGGTCCAATCCCGTTGCTGCCCCTCTCCAAGCTCAGCAAATCGTGGCAGCGCCTCCGCCCCCGGCTCCACCTGCCCCATCTGTGCAGGTTCTTGGCGAACGCTACAAGGATATGGTATCTTTTACTTGCGGAGGGCCTGGCCATTATGTTGGTAATTGCATTCAGAAGAAAATCTGTTTCATCTGTGGGCTGGAGGGTCACAACGTCAACAACTGTGCGGCTTGGGCGCAACCTCATCCAGTTGCCATGTTCTTTGGTAGCTCTGCCCTGGGATTAGGGTTCTATCACATTGATGCTCCTGTGGGTCGTGAAGCAAATTGGCTTAACTTTAGAAACTGTGGAGAGGTTTGGGTCATGAAAGGAGAGATTAGCAAGTCGGATCTAATTAAGAACTTGTCAGGAATTTTCTGTAAGAACAAACAGTGGACATGGAACATCAGGCCTCTGTCAGACAAGAAGTTCTTGGTCAGATTCCCACCCTGGAAAGATGTAGAAGAGTTGATTGAGTTTCCAGCTTTTGATTTGCCCATTGGTGGAGTGTCTGTGGCAGTTGAGAAGTGGACAGGTGCGATTGATCCTTTCTGCGAATTAACTGAAGCTTGGGTTGTCGTTGAGGGGCTCTCGTCCAAGTGGTGTACATGGAAAGTGTTGTCACAGATTGCTTCCTACTTTGGAATCCTTGTGGATGTTGACTGCAATGGTCTAATGAAGAGTTTTTATGAAAAAGTAAGGATCAAGATTGCTTGCAGGAACCCAGCGAAAATTCCCTTTGAGAGAATCATGGAAATGAGGAAAAAGTTGTATATCCTGTCATTTACAGTGGAAGGCTTTGAGCAGATAGGTGCTGATGATCCTAATGATGACAATGGCCCTACTGACATATCTGTGGATGATGATAATAAGGAGTTTGAAGATGAGGAGATTGATAAGGATATCCTGGATGATGGAGAAGAACCTATAGACTATCTGGACCTGGCCAACAGGGCCACCAACTCGAAGAAATCCTCAGTTGGAAAACAAACAAAAAAAAAGATGATGGCATTACCTTCCATCCTGCTGCTCTGACTGAGGCATGTTACTCTCCTGTGAGAGTGGACAAAGAGACTAAAGGGAAATCAAAAACACAAGATGTATGCTCTTCAATGCCCTTCTCTGAAGTTGTCAAGATCCTGAGTACACCTAGCAATGAGCTTTGTGGCATCACCACTCCCACTTCTACATCTGGGGGGCCTGCTAATACCACTTCCCCAATGTCCATTCAAAAAACTTACTGCTCTGATCTATTAAAGGAACTGGAGGACTCTGAATCTGATACTGGAAGTGAGGCTGCTGATTCAGGAGAGGAGTTGGGTACTTTTGGTGCCTCTGTAGTCAGTGGTTTGAAGATGATGGGTTTAGTGGAAAATATGTCTCTTCTCAATGAGAAACCTGCTGTCAAGAATAAGTGGGGGCCAGTTATTGCCCCAAGACCAAGCACCAGGGCCCATAACAGGCAAAATATCATGGAGAAAGCTGGTGCTTACAAAATGAAGAAGAACCTGGAAGTCCCCATCACTTTCAAAAGTAAGTCCTTTACTATCGAGTCTTCTTCTAATTTAGAGGCTTATGCTTCTGCAGTTAACATTAAAATTAGTAATGATGACAAGGAGAAAAATTAGATCATTAATGATATCATTAGAGATGAAACTGAAAAATGCCTATTGTTTGCTTCCCAAAATCTTGAGATATCTTTACCTGACAATTTAGATACTAAAGTTTATGAGGATAATGGAGTTTGTACTCCACATAATGGCATTCTTGGCCCCAACACACCAGGGGGCACTGCTGGTGCTGTAGGTGGCTTTGGGAATGTAGTTAGAGGTGGACTTTTTAGTCTGACACACCCCTTTAAAATCCCATGATTGGAATTTTCTGGAATATTAGAGGCTTAGGACAAAAAGGAAAACTTTAGTGCCTGTCTGATCTGGTGAATAAGTATAAGCCTGATTTTTTAGGTTTTCAAGAAATTAAAAGAGAAACATTATCTGATTCCTTTCTGAACACATTAGCGGGGTCTACTACCTATGAGTGGCATACAACCCCTGCAGTGGGCTCTACTGGTGGTATCCTTGTGGGTACTAAAACTAATTGTTTTGAGGTCCTTGATGTAAGTCTCAAGAAATATTGCATTATTATCTCCTTGAAGAACAAGACTGATGGGTTTTGCTGGCACCTGATTGTAGTATATGGTACAGCTTATGATGTAGATAAAATTGACTTTATTGCTGAACTACATGAGAGTATGGAAGGCTTGTGCTATCCTGTCTTGTTTGGGGGAGACTTTAACCTGATTAGAGAGGCTAAGGAAAAAACTTCTGGCAACATTAATAACTCTTGGGCTTTTTTGTTTAACGATTGGATTAACAAATGGGGCTTAATGGAGTACAAGCTGTCAAACAAGGTTTTTACCTGGAGTAATAACCAAAATAACCCCATTTTTGCAACTATTGATAGAGTTTTCTCTGCTACTAGCTGGGACTAAACCCGGGCAAATGTCGGGCCGGGTCGGGTTCGCGCCGGGCTTGACAAAGCCCGAAGATAAAATCCCAAGCCCGAGCCTGCCCGGCCCGGCCCGAAGTACATGAACAGTGACATATTTTAATTACATTAATCATTTTTGGGATATTATATTAATTTATTATACCTATATGTTGAATAAAATATGTTTTTATACATATTTCGGGCTTTATTCGGGCTTTCGGGCCGGGCTTCGGGTCAGAAAATGGAGCCCGAGCCCGGCCCGAATGTCGGGCTTCGGGTTCGGGCCGGCGGGCCAGGTTGTCCATGACCGGGTCTAGCTGGGACAGTCACTTCCCTCTCACAACCTTGTGTGCCCTACCTAGGGTGGGGACTGATCATGCTCCCATTTTGCTTGACTCTGGGGTGGGTGTTTATAGCCCAAATAGACCTTTTAAATTTGAAAAATGGTGGCTCAAACAGCCTGACTTTCAGGCCTTGGTGGAAACATTTTGCGCCACACCTTCCCCTTTTACCACTGCTATTGAAACCTGGCAATTTAAAACTAAACTGTTTAGGAAACTTGTAAAAGGGTGGAGCATCAACATTGAAGCAGCCATGAAGAAAAAAAGAAAGAATTACTTCAAGAATTTGATGTCTTAGATATCTTCTCTGAACATAATAGAATTAATGCTGAGGATATCCTCAGGATGAAGCAGATCAGGGATGAGATCCATGAGATTTGGAAAAAAGAAGAAACTGCCATGTGGCAGAGATCTAGAGACAGGAAGATCAAAGAGGGGGATAGGAATACAGCATATTTTCATGTTGTTGCTAACCAGCGTAGAAGGAAAAATCAGTTGTCTATCTTGGAGGGCCCAGATGGGTCTGTTTACTCCACCCAAGACATGCTGGGGGTTGCAACTAACTTCTATAAAAACCTTTTTAGGTTTGAACCTAAACCTAACATTCACTTAGATGACCAATTTTGGTCTGAGGAGGAGCGTGTGATTGAGGCTGAAAATACCATGCTAGAAAGGCCTTCTCAGAGGAGGAAATTAAAGAAGCCATCATGGGCTCTTATGCTAATGGATCCCCTCGACCTGATGGTCTCTCTTTTTTATTTTACCAACAATTTTGGGGTGTTATTAAAGAGGATTTCATGGCTCTTGTGAGGGATTTTGAGAGTGGATCTTTGGATATCCAGCGACTAAACTATTCTATAGTCACTCTTATTCCCAAGGAGCCGGATGCCAAAAATATGAAAAAAAAATTAGGCCCATTTGTTTGAGTAATTGTTCTGTGAATTTTTTTAGTAAAGCTATGACAAATAGGGTTTCCCCTGTGGGTCATAGGCTACTATCCCCATGTCAATCTGCTTTTGTGAGAGGTAGATTTATACTAGAAAGTGTGGTTACTGCCCATGAGGCTATCCATGAAGTTCACAGATCTGGAGAGGCTGGGATTGTTCTCAAGTTAGACTATGAGAAGGCTTACGATCATGTAAACTGGGATTTCCTAGTGGAAATGTTAACATGTAGGGGCTTTGGCCCTGAGTGGATTAGATGGAACCTTTCTAGCAACAAAGTTCCTTCTGTGTTAAGATTAATGATGTTTTAGGGCCTTATTTTGTGGGGGGGGAGGGTTGAAACAAGGAGATCGTAGCTCCCCCATGCTTTTCAACCTTGTGGCAGATGTGTTTTCTCGTATGCTGGCAAAAGCCATCAACAACAACATTATTTTTGGGATTGTTCGTCATATCATCCCACGCGGGCTTATTTGTTTGCAATATGCCGATGACACAATACTATTTCTAAACCCTAAGCCTGAATATGTAAAAAAACTTAAAATGGTTACTCGCATGTTTTGAAATCCTTTCTGGTTTGAAGATTAATTATGACAAGTGCGAAGTGGTGCCAGTAAATATGGATGAAGGTGATGTTAAGTTTTTGTCTCAAATTTTCTGTTGCAAACTGGGGGATTTCCCTCTTAAGTATCTGGGGGTGCCACTTCACTATCTCAAACCGAGGAGGGAAGATATCCAGTATATTGTAGACAAAATCATTAAGAGGATTTGTGGGTGGAAAGGGAGATTTCTTAGCTATGAGGCAAAGTTAGTTTTGCTCAAAGCTTGCATTGCTAGTATTCCTATGTACCTAATGTCTGTGATTAAATTCCCTAAGTGGGCTATTAAAGCCATTACTTCTCAGATGGCACATTTCTTCTGGGGGGACTCGGGAGACGAACACAAATACCATCTTGCTAACTGGGGACTGATTTCCCAAAACAAAGAATTTGGTGGCTTGGGGGTTCCCAATTTAAGAGAGTTTAACATGGCTTTGTTAGCCTCTTGGGCTAAAAGATACTTCATGAATCAGGATAAAGACTGGGTGAGATTCATAGGTTATAAATATAAAACTAATAAACCTAATTTGCTGTGGGCTAAACAGGGTGTGGGTTCGCCCTTTTGGAAAGGGGTTACCTGGGCCTTTGAAGGCATAAGACCTTTTTTAAATGGAATTTGGGTAACAGTGATAAGATCAGTTTCTGGGATGACACCTGGGTGGGGGATTCTTCCCTGAAAACTCAATTTTGGGGGGTTTATGAGATTTGTCAACAACAACAATGTGTAGTATCTGAGGTGTGGGATGGTACCAACCTAAAGCTCACCTTTAGTACATGTGTGGCTGCTGAATTTATGAAAAAATGGCACAACCGATTCAGGTCATCTCTACCAAACAACTGACCAATGAGGAGGATCACCATGTTTGGCTGTTGGAACCATCAGGGGTCTACTCGGTCAGATCCTTTTACAACATGATTAACTGGGGTGGGGTTTCTACCCCACTTTGGAAAAATTTCTGGAAAATTGTTGTACCTAATAGATACTTGGTATTTGTGTGGTTGGCTTTTAATAATAAAATTCTCACCAGAGACAACCTAAACAAGAGGAGGGTGTTAGAGAACTTAAACTGCTTATTCTGTGATGAGAACGAATCGGTTCATCACCTGTTCTTTGAATGTGTGGTGGCCAAACAGTTTTGGATTGATGTTGCTGAAGTTTTTGGATTCAATATTCCTAAAAATATGACTGAGTTATCTTCATTTTGGAAAATGAACAACAAGAAAATTGTTATTAACATTGCTTGTGTTGCTGCCATTTGGGGCATTTGGACTATGAGTAATGATATCTGTTTTCAGGGCATACCGTGGACAAGCACTCGTGCGATCTATGAGAGGATCAGTTCTTCTCTACACCAGTGGAAGATTCTCTGCGGAGGCGATCAATCAGTGCCGCTACGACGCTGCCTCCAGCTTCTGGACCGTCGAAGAGGCGAGCTGCTTAAGATCGCGTGGGTTGGGAACTGAGAGCGTGCGCAAGAGGATACGGGGCGGGAGCATGCTGAAAGCTAATTCGGGATGATCTCGCGAGGAAGCTGATGGTTGTTCTATTCTCTAAGGAACATTTTGTATTGCTTTTAGATGGTGGTTTCGGTGTTGGCCCTGCGTGGCAGTAGACTCTCTTTTAGCAGTTTCTTGTTTCAGTTTTTCGGGCTAGCGCTCTAAGATGTAGGGTTGCTTTTCCTTTCTCTGGTTAGCCACTTCCGATAGACCCGATTGCTTGTAATAGTCACCGTGACCTGCTTTGCCCCGTTTTCTATGAAAGTGGGGTGGGGGGAAACCCCTTTTGATAAAAAAAGACTTGACTTGAATAAACTCACACCTACTGAAATATCTTTGCAAATGGTTGATAAGTCAACTGCCCTACCTATCGGTATTTGTGAGTATGTGCCCGTTGTTGTTGCTAATGTTACTATTTCGACTGACTTTGTTATACTTGAGATGCCCAAGGATGACAACATGTCGATTATCCTTGGTAGACCCTTCTTGAATACTGCAGGGGCTGTTATTGATTGCAATAAAAGCAAGGTCACTTTTCATATCAATGGTAATGAGCATACGGTGCACTTTCCGGAGAAACAATTCCAAGTGAATGGTATTAATGTTATTGAAAAATCTTAGACAGTCACTATTGGAATTTTTCAACTACCTCTACCTACCGTTAAAAAGAAATATGAAATGCTTATTGTTGGGGACATTCATATCCCCATTGAGATAACTTAGTGGTTTATGAAAGTTCTTCGATTTCATGCTAATCAAAAGTGGTTGTTAATAAGACATGATCAACCTTATTGATGGATCATTTTTTAGAGGTATGAAGTTGATGAATTTAGTAAGCACAACCTTCTGTCCCTACCTTTTGTTTTCTGTTTTTATTAGTTAAATAAAATAAAATGCCATGTTGTGTGTGTTTTCTGAATTTCCCGTGCAATAAAAAATAACCCAAAAATAAAAGTTCTCAGAATGCTCTGAAAATTGAATACGATTTTTTTGTGAATATTTAAGAATTTTTGGTGCAAATAATATCAGAGGGAGGTGCACCAGGTGGGCACAGCCCACCTGGGCACGCCAGGACCCCCAGGCGCGCCCTGGTGGGTTGTGGTCCCCACGTGGGCCCTCTCACTTATCTCTTCATCCCACATCACCACCTACCTCTAGAAAAAACTCACCATTGCTCTCTCTCTCTCTCTCTCATGTTCTTGCTCTCAAACCCGCGGATTCGATCTCTTTGCTCGAAGCTCCGTTTCTGAAACTGTTTCGGGGGATTGTTGCTTGGTATGTGACTCCTTCGTTTGTCCAATTAGTTTTTGCTTTCGTAGTTTATATTTTGAATAATTAGCTACTCTTGGTGCTGCTGTAGATGAGCTTGCATGTTGAATTCTTAGAGTTTTAAGTAGTTTGAATGCTTGCTATGGCCTCTATGCATCCGTATGAGTAGTTGCTTTCAATCTTGTAAAGTTTTATTGAGGAAATTTTGTGGACTAAAATTTTCAGAATTTTGTTCATAGGAAAAAGATGAGTATCTTTAGGAAGTTTGCTTCTAAGAAGAACTCCAAGGGAGTTATTGGGGAGTCATCTGATAGTGATCTCTACACCCGGAGAATGGCGGAGATACGGCTGTGCGAATGGCCGCATAACTCGTTCATGGAAGGGGCCGGAATCCTTCAAGAGTTTGCACAATATGCTGCTAATGTCGGCCTCACCGACTTCATCGCAGCTGAATGTGAACAGTATCATCTCCTCACAAACTCCTTTGTGCAAAGTTTTAATTTCCTTCCTAAGAATAATCCCCCTGAAGTGCCGTTTAATTTATACGCTGAACCCCATCAGATACCGCTTGCTGAATTTTGTGACATATGCTTGATCCCTTCCGATGGGAGTTTAGCAGAGCCTAGGCCTGCAGACTTCTTAGGTATTTATAGCACTCTGTCTGTAGGAGATGAGAGAGAGGTGTCAAGTGTCACTGCTACTAGCTTGCATTTTCCTATCATGCATTATTTTGCTCTTTTCATTGCAAAGTGCTTGCTTGTTAGAGAGAAAGTAGGTGCGCTCAGTGCTCCAGACCTTGTTGTTTTACATCATGCACTTCAAGGTGACACCACTAATAGCTTGGGAGCTATTGTGGCACGCCGCCTCCATATTAATAAATCCAAGGGCAAAATACATGGTGGTATTTATGCTACTCGCTTGGCTAGTCGCTTTAACACTCAGATACATCGGCATGATTATCCTTTGCCCAAGGTTTACCTTGATCGCGCGGCCATGGAACACCACCAGTTTATTGCAGGCGATTACCCTAACATTCCTATTCCTTATAACCTGGTTTTTTGTGTGAACACTCGTGATATTATTCCATTGCCTGCACCTGCTTTGTTTGATCCTATTGCCAGGGGTGGATACAGGATTATGCCTGCGGACATTGTCGCCTAGCAGAACAATCTAGCTGCAGCATAGGTTAAGCCTCAGCAATGGGAGCCACAGATGCCCGCTTCTCAGCATTTCTACATGGGACCCATGGTTTCTTCGACGACTGATTACCAAGTTAGTCCAAAAGCCTAAGCTTGGGGAGTACATATTTCCACCGATATTACATTCATGTTCACACATTCCATCCAATTGTCGGTGTCAACACTTTTTCATTGTATTATCCACGTTAAATTTATTTTCTCGCGTTCTTCTTGTGTGTTTGAAAAACATTGAGAAAATACAAAAATATTTCCTGTTTATTTTTTATTTTTCTTTCTAGAGTAGTTAGATGTAGCACTAAAAATAAAACCCAAAAAGATTACCTTGTTCTTCGTTTGATTGTTGGGAGCTTTCCCGTGTAAATAGTTTTTCTCGTTTTGCTTTTCCCTTTTATTTGATGTTCAAGAAAACAAAAAAACTCCCAAAAAATCAATGTGTTTCTATGAATTTCTTTTCTTTTTATGTTAGTCGTACCGAGGAGAAAACCACGATGAAAAGGTTCTTGGTTAAGTTGTTGCTGCGAGCTAGCCAGCTGTCTTCTCCCGCGCAAAAGCGGGTCATGAGTGTCGTGAGGGCTGCCATAGATTTCGGCTTTTCTTGTCCCAGGTGCCGGGCAAGCCACTCGTCGCGGATATTATGCTTGAAGGCTGCTAGGGCCTCCGCGTCCGGACAGTCGACTATTTGATTTTTCTTTGTTAGGAACCGTGCCCAGAATTGCCTGGCCGATTCCTCTGGCTGCTGGATTATGTGGCTTAGGTCGTCGGCGTCTGGTGGTCGCACATAAGTGCCCTAGAAGTTGTCAAGGAATGCGGCTTCCAGGTCCTCCCAAGAACCGATTTAGTCTGCTGGCAAGCTGTTGAGCCAATACCGGGCCGATCCCTTAAGTGTGAGTGGGAGGTATTTGATGGCATGTAGATCATCACCGCGGGCCATGTGGATATGAAGGAGATAATCCTCGATCCATACCGCAGGATCTGTTGTGCCATCGTATGATTCGATGTTTACGGGTTTGAAGCCCTCGGGGATTTTATGATCCATTACTTCGTCTGTGAAGCATAGTGGGTGTGCGGCGCCTCTATACTGGGCTATATCACGGCGCAGCTCAGAGGAGCTTTGTCCATTGTGTTCGGCCCGGCCGGATTTATCGTATCCAGAGTGACGATCACTGTCATGTGCCGTGGGGCGCCCGCGTGATCTGTAGATCGATCTTGTTTGCCTTGCCTTGTCCTCCAGTATATCTCGCAGGTCTGGCGCGTTTTCCCGTGCCTTAGCATGTTTTGAGCGGCGTCGGGGCATCGCTTGAGTGGAGGGATTAGAGGCCTCTCTGTCGCGGCCACGAGGTGGATGGTCGGCCATGTCATGCGCTGGTGATGTAGGTGCTTCCTCCTCTAATCGGGGTAGCAGCCTGCGCTTTGGGTAACGCTTGGAGGGGCGTTCGAGTTCATACTCTTCGCCCGCAAGGACTTCAGTCCATCTGTCAGCTAGCAAATCTTGATCAGCTCTAAGCTGTTGTTGCTTTTTCTTGAGGCTGCTTGCCATGGCTAAAAGCCTGCGTTTGAAACGCTCTTGTTCGGCGGGGTCTGATGGTACGACGAATTCGTCGTCGTCAAGGCTTGCCTCGTCTTCGGAGGGAGGCATATAGTTATTGTCCTCAACCTCTCGGTCTGCCGCCCTCTCATGAGGGCTGGCTTCTCCATCTTCCTGTGCCGAATCTTGCTAGAGGGGGTGTTCTTCAGCGCTATCCGGAGTAGTATTATCTCCGGTGCCGGAATCACCGTTTTTGCTTTGGCGGGATTTAGAGCGGCGCCGCTGACGTCGGTGTTTGGGATGTTTCTTAGAAGTATCATCTCCCGCTTTTCCATCGCCATCTCCATCTTTTGAAGCATCCACCATATATATGTCATACGACGAGGTGGCCTTCCAGCGCCCTACAGGTGCTGGTTCCTGTTCGTCTCCTGCATCATCGTCCATACCGTCGATGTCTTCGGAGTCGAAGTCGAGCATGTCGGTTAATTCGTCGACAGTGGCTACGAAGTGGGTGGTGGGTGGGCTTTGAATTTCTTCATCGTCCGTATCCCATCCTTGCTGACCATAGTCCGGCCAGGGCTCTCCCGATAAAGAGAGAGACTTTAGCGAGTTCAGGATGTCGCCGAAGGGCGAGTGCTGAAAGATGTCCGTGGCGGTGAACTCCATGATCAGCGCCCAATCGGATTCGATCGGCAGGGGCGTGGGGGGTTCAGAGTCCGGAGAGGAATCCGGATCCTCGGAGTCACGGGTCATGCAGAGTGCGGGGCTGGCGTTCGGCTCGATCGCCTTTGAGATCGCAGCCCCCAAAGTGACGTCCAACCGCTTATCCTCGATTGGCGCAATAGGCTCCGAATTAAGGGTCGGAACCGGTGCGTGTGCGGCCTCCAGGGCACTGTTCGGCGGCAGAGCTAGATCATGGCCCTCGAGACAGTGCGGCGCGCTTGGCTGTTGTAACGCCCGAATAATTAGGCTACAGTAAAACTCTCCTAATGATGCCATGACATCTTTTGATTACTGTTGCTAAGCTTTCGTTAGTTCAAACCGTTTCGAATATAAATCCTAAATAAGTCAAGCGACAAAAGTTTTCAAATATTAAAACGAAAATGTTCGGTGGATGCCAAACATTGCACTGGTATTTATAGTGTAGAGGACACAATTTTACAAAATTCCTAAATGCCCTAAAACTAAATAAAACAGAAAAGAAGAAAATAAATAAAAGAAAGAAAATACAAAAGAAAAAACAGCAGAACAGAAAAACAAAAAAAAGGAGAAACCCACCTGGGCCGTGGCCCAACTGGGCCAACCCACCGGCCCAGCCTGCCACCCAAACCCCCATCCTTATCCACTCCCTCCCCCCACACAGCCACCGACACCCCCACTCCTCTCCCGCAAAATATCCCCTCCCCTCCTCTCTCCTGATCTGGATCGGGATCGAGAGGAGGCCACCAACGCGCCTCGCCATCGCTGTTGGCCATCGCCGCCCGGAGCGCCTCTTCCTCGTCGGCCTGCTTCGCCCTCCCCCACCGGACTGCCTCCCACTCCGCCGTGTCGTCCCCGTCAGCCTCCCCGAACCTCACCGCGCCCATTGCCCTAGACCCTACACTCCCGGTGAGGCCCCCGGCCTCCTCTCTCTCTCCCTCGCCACGCTCCCTCTCTGTGCACGCACGCACCCGCCGCGCGGCGGCCGCGCCCGCCGCACGCGCTGCTCATCGCCCGCACCTCGGGCCTCCCCCGCTCGTGCCCTGCCTGGCCCGCGCTCACCCCTGCTTCCCCCGCTCCGCTCCGGCCTCCCCGTTCGCCCCCTGTCCCGCCCGCGGACCCTAACCCATTCAGCCGCACCGGCCTTTGCTGCCGCACACTGGCGCCCCCGCGAGGCCATGACCTCGCCTCGTGCACCCACGTCTCCGCCTCCTGACGTCATCACTGGCCGTCGCCGACGTCGGCCGCCCGCACATCGGCGCCCCGACGTGCCCCTGCATTCGGGCGACGCCCGCGCCCTGTGCCCGTTCGCCCGCAACTGCACCTCTCCGCACCGGCTTCTTTCGCCGGAGATGGCCGGCCGGCGAGCCCCGCCGTGGCCGTCGGCGCGCTATGGCGCCCGTGCCCCTCCACCCCCGCTGCGGCCCGGTCCGCCCCCTCGTTCGGGCGCCGCCCCGTTAACCACCAGCCATGCGCCCGCTAAGGCCCTGGCCCTATGACAGTGGGGCCCCGCGCCTAGAACGTTAATAAAAAAAGAAATTAAAATAAATAAATAATCAGTAAATAAAAATGTTAATTAATTAATTAACTAAATTAATTAATTAACTTAATTAATCTTGTTTAATTAAACTAATTAAACATTAGGTACCTAATTAACTAATTAAACTGGTTAATAGGTTAATTAGGTTATTGTACCTATGACATGTGGGACCCACCGTCAGATTGACCCAGTCAACACCTGTTGACTGCTGACGTCAGCACGACATCATGCTGATGTCATAATTCCATTTTCGGATTAAATTAAATAATTAATTAAATTCCAGAAATTTATAAAATCTTTAGGAAATCATATCTTTTAATCCGTAACTCGGATTAAATTATTTTCAACATGAAAGTTGCTCAGAACGATGAGACGAACCCGGATACGCAGCCTGTTCGTCCGCCATGCACCCCTAACATATCAAAGCCGCAACTTTCCCCCTCCGGCCCCTCTGCCCGAAAACGCGAAACACCGGGGATACTTTCCCGGATGTTCCCCCCTTCACCGGTATCACCTCATACCGCGTTAGGGCACCCCTAGCACCGATACTTGTCATGTCATGCATCGCTATGCATCTGTTTGCTTAAGTGTTTATTGTTCCTTCCCCCTCTTCTCTCGCTAGACACCGAGACCGACGCCGCTGCTACCTAGTACGACTACAGAGTTGACGACCCCTCTCTCTTGCCAGAGCAACCAGGCAAGCCCCCCCTGATCACCAGATATCGCCTACTCTACTCTATACTGCTTGCATTAGAGTAGTGTAGCATGTTACTGCTTTCCGTTATTCCTATCCTGATGCATAGCATGTCCTTGTTACTACTGTTGTTACCTTTACCTGCAATCCTACCTGCTTAGTATAGGACGCTAGTTTTCCATCAGTGGCCCTACATTCTTGTCTGTCTGCCATGCTATACTATCGGACCGTGATCACTCGGGGGTGATCACGGGAATATACTTATATACATAATACATGATACATGTGGTGACTAAAGACGGGTCGGCTCGTAGGAGTACCCGCGAGTGGATCTTTATGGCAGAGCGACAGGGCAGTTTGAGGTCACCTAGGAGAGAGGTGGTCCTGGCCTGTCGGTGTTCATGGATACTTAACACGCTTAACGAGATCTTGGTATTTGATCTGAGTCTGGCCATTTGGTCTATACGCACTAACCAACTACGTGGGAAAGATATGGGCACTCGGCGTCGTGGTATCAGCCGAAGCCTTCGTGACGTCAACAACTGAGCGGCGCGCGTCGGATTGGACTGGAACGCCACTAGGCTAGGTCTGCTTCCGGCCGCCCTCGCAACATGCGGGTGTGCTCAGGGCGATGGGCCCAGACCCCTGCGCGCTTAGGTTTAGACCGGCGTGCTGACCTCTCTGTTGTGCCTAGGTGGGGCTGCGACGTGTTGATCTTCCGAGGCCGGGCATGACCCAGGAAAGTGTGTCCGGCCAAATGGGATCAAGCGTGTTAGGTTATGTGGTGCACCCCTGCAGGGAAGTTTATCTATTCGAATAGCCGTGTCCCTCGGTAAAAGGACGACCCGGAGTTGTACCTTGACCTTATGACAACTAGAAACAGATACTTAATAAAACACACCCTTCCAAGTGCCAGATACAACCCGGTGATCGCTCTCTAACAGGGCATCGAGGAGAGGATCGCCGGGTAGGATTATGCTATGCGATGCTACTTGGAGGACTTCAGTCTACTCTCTTCTACATGCTGCAAGACGGAGCTGCCAGAAGCGTAGTCTTCGACAGGATTAGCTATCCCCCTCTTATTCTGGCATTCTGCAGTTCAGTCCACTGATATGGCCCTTTACACATATATCCATGCATATGTAGTGTAGCTCCTTGCTTGCGAGTACTTTGGATGAGTACTCACGGTTGCCTTGTTTCCCCTTTCCCCCATTTCTCTACCCGATTGTTGCGACCAGACTTTGGAGTCCAGGAGCCAGACGCCACCGTCGACGACGACTCCTACTACACTGTAGGTGCCTACTACTACGTGCAGCCCGCTGACGACGACCAAGAATAGTTAGGAGGATCCCAGGCAGGAGGCCTGCACCTCGTTCGATCTGTATCCCAGTTTGTGCTAGCCATCTTATGGCAAACTTGATTGACTTATGTCTGTACTCAGATATTGTTGCTTCCGCTGACTCGTCTATGATCGAGCACTTGTATCCGAGCCCTCGAGGCCCCTGGCTTGTATTATGATGCTTGTATGACTTATTTTATTTGTAGAGTTGTGTTGTGATATCTTCCCGCGAGTCCCTGATCTTGATCGTACACATTTGCGTGCATGATTAGTGTACGATTGAATCGGGAGCGTCACATAGGGATTCCCAGTCCCAAACTGCAAACAGAAAAGAGCTTACAAATAATCAAACAAAAACTCCCAAGGAGTCATACTTTACTTTATCGCTTGGGAAGCGCTACTAATGTGTTTATCATGGAAGATATTGATAACTAATTGTCGCCAAGTAAACAAGAAGGGTGCATCTCTCAAAATTACATTTACCTCTGTTTAAAAAACTTGAGCTCTGGCACCGCTGCAAATCACTGCTTCCCTCTGCAAAGGGACTATCTATTTACTTTTATATTGTGTCATCACCTTCTAAAAAAAGCGCTAGAATCTGAGAGCATTGTTGGCGTGCTTATGCATTGTGTGTAGCTACTGTTGGGTATATCATGACTGGATATTTTCTACCATGAATTACAATGTTTAGTCGCTGAATGAACTTTGGAGGTGCTATGCAGTTATGTTTTGCGGTCTCGGAAAGGGCTAGCGAGATACCACTATTGTCATATTATATCATGGCTGTTTTGACAACGTGTTGCTATTTGGGATATCTTATTATTGCTCGCTAGCTGGTTATTCATTAATATGAGTTAATATAATTTTTAAGAGTTATTGCCGACATGGTTAATCATAATATTGGCTGAAAACCTGGGTGTTGTTTAAGCCTATTTATGCAAACAAGAGTAAAAGAGTTCGTAAAAGTTTTTCTTTTTCACTTTCAGTTTATCAACTGAATTGCTTGAGGACAAGCAAAGGTTTAAGCTTGGGGAGTTGATACGTCTCCGTCGTATCTACTTTTCCTAACGCTTTTCCTATTGTTTTGGACTCTAATTTGCATGATTTGAACGAAACTAACCCGGACTGACGTTGTTTTCAGCAGAACTACCAAGGTGTTGTTTTTGTGCAGAAATAAAAGTTCTCGGATTGGAACGAAACTTTGCGAGGATTTTTTATACAATAAAAGAGAATTTCGGGAGCCAAGAACCACCGGAGGGGGGCACCTGGGTGGGCACAACCCACCAGGGCATGCCACCCTCTCCAAGCGCACCCAGGTGGGTTGTCCCCACCTGGTGTCCTGATGTCGCTTGAAGCTACGTCGGTATTTCCCCAAAGAGGAAGGGATGATGCAGCACATCGGCGGTAGGTATTTCCCTCAGATATGAAACCAAGGTTATCGAACCAGTAGGAGAACCAAGCAACACAACGTATATAGCCCCTGCACACAGATAACAAATCCTCGCAACCCGACGTGTTAAAGGGGTTGTCAATCCCTTTCGGGGTACGGCGCCTCAAGTGGCAAACGGACGTGAGATAAATGTGTAGTAAATTGATAGATCGAACGCCAAATAAAATAAATAAGGAAAAATTGTAGCAAGGTATTTTTGTATTTTTTGCTTAATAGATCTGAAAATGAATGCAAGGAAAAAGTATATCGCAAAGGCAAATATATGAGAAAGAAGACCCGGGGGCCGTAGGTTTCACTAGTGGCTTCTCTCAAGAAAAATAGCAAACGGTGGGTAAACAAATTACTGTTGGGCAATTGATAGAACTTGAAATAATTATGACGATATCTGGGCAATGATCATTATATAGGCATCACGTCCAAGATTAGTAGACCGACTCCTGCCTGCATCTACTACTATTACTCCACACATCGACCTCTATCCAGCATGCATCTAGTGTATTAAGTTCATGGAGAAACGGAGTAATGCAATAAGAACGATGACATTATGTAGACAAGATATATCTATGTAGAGATAGACTGCATTGTTTTATCCTTAGTAGCAACGATACATATGTGTCGTTTCCCTTTCTATCACTAGGATCAAGCACCGTAAGATCAAACCCACTACAAAGCACCTCTTCCCCTTGCAAGATAAATAGATCAACTTGGCCAAACAAAACCAAAATATCGGAGAAGAAATACGAGGCTATAAGCAATCATGCATATAAGAGATCAAAGAAACTCAAATAACTTTCATGGATATAAAAAGATATAACTGATCATAAACTCAAAGTTCATCAGATCCCAACAAACATACCACAAAAAGAGTTACATCATATGGATCTCCAAGAGACCATTGTATTGAGAATCCAGCGAGAGAGAGAAAGCCATCTAGCTACTAACTACGGATCCAAAGGTCTACAAAGAACTACTCACACATCATCAGAGAGGCGCCAATGGAGGTGGTGAACCCCATCCGACATGGTGTCTAGATTGGATCTAGTGGTTCTAGGCTCTGCGGCGGCTGGATGAATATTTCTTTGACGCCTTTATGGTTTCTAGAATATTGGGGTATTTATAGAGCAAAGAGGCGGTCCGGGGGGCACCCGAGGTGGGCACAACCCACCAGGGCGCGCCTGGGCCTCCTGGCGCGCCCTGGTGGGTTGTGCCCCCCTCTGGGTACCCCCCCCCCCCATGTGCAGCCAGGGCCCGTTGTGTTCCTTCTTGCCCATAAAAATTCTCTGTAAAGTTTCGGGGCATTTGGACTCCGTGTGATATTGATTTTCTGTGATGTAAAAAAACATGGAAAATATAGCAACTGGCAATTGGCACTTGGCACTATGTCAATAGGTTAGTACCAAAAAGTGATATAAAATGATTATAAAACATCCAAGATTGATAATATAACAACGTGGAACAATAAAAAATTATAGATACGTTGGAGACGTATCAGCATCCCCAAGCTTAACTCCTACTCGTCCTCGAGTAGGTAAGTGATAAAAAAAGAATTTTTGATGTGGAATGTTGCCTAACATGTCATATCATATTATTTTCTTTATAGCATGGACATTTGAACTTTTAGTTGTTCAAAGCAATAGTCTAGTTTTGACATGATAATTTAGATACTCAAGCATATCAACAAGCAACCATGTCTTTCAAAATATCAACGCTAAAATAAGTTATCCCTAGCCCATCATGCTCAACCATTGATCCATTCATGAAACACACTCAAATATTAGCTACACCCAATACTTAAGTACGATCATATTGCCTCCTAGTTGGCGCTTTTATAATAGAAGATGGAGACTCAAAATAAAAATTTCAGAAAGTAAAAGAAAGGCCCTTCGCAGAGGGGAGTAGGGATTTGTAGAGGTGCTAGAGCTCAAAGTGAAAAACTTAGAGATAAAAACATTTTGGGAGGTGTATCCATCCCATCAACAAAAACGACTTAGAGTTCCCAACACTTTCCATGCTAGATATATAATAGGCGGTTCCCGAACAGAAAATAAAGTTTATTCCTTTTTCCACCATACTTTCACTTTCCATGGCTAACCGTATCCACGGGTGCCCTTCATACTAACACTTTCCAAGGAATTTATTATTTGACAACATAAAGTAAATTCGTTTTTTGCATTTCAGGACTGGGCATCCCTAATACCTTTGCCTTACTCTCGTGCAATGACAAGTGAATAAACACTCATCGTGAGAATAACACATCTATCATGGAAAATATTAGCCATCCCTCACCGCTTCGCGAGTGAAACAAACGCACAAAAGAGAAGTTTATTTTGAAAATTAGAGATGGCACATACAAATTTTCTTAGAACGGCAAAAGAATACCGCATGTAGGTAGATATAGTGGACTCATGTGGCAGAACTTGTTTAAGGGTTTTGGATGCACAAGTAGAGATCATACTTAGTGCAAAATTAAGGCTAGAAAAAGATTGAGAAGCGACCAACCAAGAAACAGATAATCTCATAAGCAAGCATTAAACATAAATAACACTGAATAATGCACCACAAGTAGGATATAATTTCATTGCATGACTATTGACTTTCATACTTGCATAGGGAATCACAAACCTTAACACCAATATTCTTACTAAAGCATAATTACTCACCAACATAACTCACATATCACATCATCATATCTCAAAACTATTACTAATAATCAAGTTCATTTTGTCCAATGATCTTCATGAGAGTTTTTATTATATCCTTCTTGGATATCTATCACTTTGGGACTAATTTTCATGCCTTGCTTTTGACAAGCTCCAACAAATATAAGTGAAGATCATGAGCGTAGAATTTTCTTTCTCTCAAATTAATTTAAGTGAAGCAAGAAAGAATTTCTTGAAAATTTTGCTAACTCTCAAATAAATCTAGGTGAAGCAAGAGAGCATTTCTTAAAAAATACTAAAGCACACCATGCTCAAAAAGATATAAGTGAAGCACTAGAGCAAGTCCATAGCTCATAAAAAATTTAAGTGAAGCATAGAGAGCAATTCTAACAAGTCATGACATAATTTTGGCTCTCGCAAATAGGTGTGTCCAGCAAGGATTGATAACTTAAAACACAAAATAAAACAAGCAAAGACTCATATCATACAATACGCTCCAAGCAAAACACATATCATGTGACGAATAAAAATATAGTTTCGAGTAAAATACCGATGGTCGTTAGAAGAAAGAGGGGATGCCACTCGGGGGCATCCCCAAGCTTAGTTGGTTGCTCATTTTTGGATAATAGCTTGGGATCCCGGGGCATCCCCAAGCCTAGGCTCTTCTATCCTTCCTTCATCCATCGTAAGATAACCCAAAACTTGAAAAAACTTCAATCACACAAAACTCAACAAAACCTTCGCGAGATCCGTTAGTGTAAGAAAGCAAACCACTACTATAAGTGTTGTATCAAACCAATTCATATTTTGTTTTTGCATTATATCTACTTTATTCCAACTTTTCTATGGCAAAAACTCATCAAATAAAACCATAGAGCCATCAAAATAAGCACACAACACAATGAAAACAAAATCTGTCAAAACAGAGTAGTCTTTAGCAATCTGACTTAGACGAAAACTTCTGGAACTCCAAAAATTCTAAAAAAATAGGACGACCTGAGCAATTTCTATATTAATTGTCTGCAAAAAGAGTCAGGGCAAAAGCACTTTCTGATAAAAAATGAGAATTATTTCCGTGAGTGCAAAGTTTTTGTCTTTTTCAGCAAGATCAACAACTATCACCCAAGAAGATCCTATCGGTTCTACTTGGCACGAACACTAATTAAACACAATTATAACAGTAGCATAATTGTGCTAACACTCAAGAACAAAAAGCAAAAATAAAATTTATTCATTGGGTTGCCTCCCAACAAGCGCTATAGTTTTACGCCCTTAGCTAGGCATAAAGCAAGGATCTAGGTTTTGTCTTCCGTAGTTTTGGAAACTTTTGTAAGGGTTTTCTCAAACCCGGGAGGCTTGTCAGTGTCAAAACCGGCAGATCTCGGGTAGGGGGTCCCGAACTGTGCGTCTAAGGTCGATGGTTACAGGAGACGGGGGACACGATGTTTACCCAAGTTCAGGCCCTCTCTATGGAGGTAATACCCTACTTCCTGCTTGATTGATCTTGATGAATATGAGTATTACAAGAGATGATCTACCACGAGATCATAATAGCTAAAACCTATAAGCCTAGCCTGTATGACTATGGTAATGAGTATATCCTTTCCGGACAACACCCTCCAGTTTATATAGACACCGGGGGGATCTAGGGTTACATAAGAAGGAATCCTCATAGTTGATCGCTAGGCTTGCCTTCCACGCCAAGGAGAGTCCTATCCGGACATGGGTACAGTCTTGGGCCTTCATGTCTTCACAACCCATCAGTCCGGCCCATGGATAACAGGCCGGACGCCCGAGGACCCCTTAGTCCAGGACTCCCTCAAGGCTCTTTACGCTTCCCTAAATTCTCCGTAAAAGAAACCATCTTTAGATCCAAAATATCCAATCGCTTATTGCAACGAGTAATCAAGGTATTCATGCGATTGATACTACCATTGAGGTGTTTGAGGGGTTCATTATATTTTTGTATTTCAACCATATGTGTATGCAAATCACCTAGTTTGTCCAACATTTGAACTCCCTCAGGGGTGAAAAAACCCTTCTTTTGAGGTGGAACTCCTATAATTCCTTCTAAAATTTCATAGGCAGCATTGGCATCGAGCTCAATAAAATTCTTTTAGCGGCAAAATCTAAGAGTTGTCTATGATGCAAAGCCAATCCTATGTAAAAATTACAAAACAAAACTTTAGTGTCCCCTTTAAATTGGAAATACGATAAGATTCCATAAGCCTATACCAGGAATCTTTCAAATTTTCTCCTTGTCTTTGCTTGAAGTAAAAAACTTCAAAATCGGGTGACAAAGGAGGAGTAGGAACGCTAGCCATCAAGACTGGAAAGCAAGAAAACAGCGAACGAAAAAGAGAGGCGAATAAAACGACAAATTTTTGTGAAGTGGGGGAGAGAAAAATGAGAGGCAAATGGCAAATAATGTAAATTGCGAGGAGATGAGAGTTGTGATTAGGAACATGGTATCTGTTGAAGATCCTCCCCGGCAACAGCGCCAGAAATTCCGATGTCGCTTGAAGCTACGTTGATATTTCCCCAAAGAGGAAGGGATGATGCAGCACAGCGGCGGTAGGTATTTCCCTCAGACATGAAACCAAGGTTATCGAACGAGTAGGAGAACCAAGAAACACAACGTAAACAACCCCTGCACACAGATAACAAATCCTCGCAACACGATGTGTTAAAGGGGTTGTCAATCCCTTTCGGGGTACGGCACCTCAAGTGGCAAAGGGACGTGAGATAAATTTGTAGTAAATTGATAGATCGAACGCCAAATAAAATAAATAAGTAAAAATTGCAGCAAGGTATTTTTGTATTTTTGGTTTAATAGATCTGAAAATAAATGCAAGGAAAAAGTAGATCGCAAAGGAAAATATATGAGAAAGAAGAAAGAAGACCCGGGGGCCGTAGGTTTCACTAGTGGCTTCTCTCAAGAAAAATAGCAAACGGCGGGTAAACAAATTAATGTTGGGAAATTGATAGAACTTCAAATAATTATGACGATATCTAGGCAATGATCATTATATAGGCATCACGTCCAAGATTAGTAGACCGACTCCTGCCTGCATCTACTACTATTACTCCACACATCGACCGCTATCCAGCATGCATCTAGTGTATTAAGTTCATGGAGAAATGGAGTAATGCAATAAGAACGATGACATTATGTAGACAAGATATATCTATGTAGAGATAGACTGCATTGTTTTATCCTTAGTAGCAACGATACATATGTGTCGTTTCCCTTTCTATCACTAGGATCAAGCACCGTAAGATCAAACCCACTACAAAGCACCTCTTCCCCTTGCAAGATAAATAGATCAACTTGGCCAAACAAAACCAAAATATCGGAGAAGAAATACGAGGCTATAAGCAATCATGCATATAAGAGATCAAAGAAACTCAAATAACTTTCATGGATATAAAAAGATATAACTGATCATAAACTCAAAGTTCATCAGATCCCAACAAACATACCACAAAAAGAGTTACATCATATGGATCTCCAAGAGACCATTGTATTGAGAATCCAGCGAGAGAGAGAAAGCCATGTACCTACTAATTATGGACCCGAAGGTCTACAAAGAACTACTCCCGCATCATTAGAGAGGCACCAATGGAGGTGGTGAACCCTATCCGAGATGGTGTCTAGATTGGATCTGGTGGTTCTGGACTCTGCGGCAGTTGGATGAATATTTCATTGATGCCTTTAGGGTTTCTGGAATATTGGGGAATTTATAGAGAGAAGAGGCGGTCCGGGGGGCACCCGACGTGAGCAAAACCCACCAGGGCACGCCTGGGCCTCCTGGCGCGCCCTGGTGGGTTGTGCCCCCTCGGGGCACCCCCCGGGCGCAGCTAGGGCCCGTTGTGTTCCTTCTGGCCCATAAAATTCTCTGTAAAGTTTTAAGGCATTTGGACTCCGTCTGATATTGATTTTCTGCGATGTAAAAAAACATGGAAAAAACAGCAACTGGCACTTGGCACTATGTCAATAGGTTAGTACCAAAAAATGATATAAAATGATTATAAAACATCCAAGATTGATAATATATTAGCATGGAACAATCATAAATTATAGATATGTTGGAGACGTATCATGGTCCCGCAGACCCTAAAACCGACGGTATAAAATCCTATTTTTCTAGAAAAAAATTGGGGAGAAAGAATTATCGCATTCCATGAGACGGAGCCGTCGTCGTCTCCTTTTCTTCATTAGGAGGCCAGATCTGGAGTCCGTTTGGGGCTCTAGAGAGGGGGATCTTTGATCTTCGTCATCACCAACCCTTCTCCATCGCCAATTCCATGATGCTCCCCACCGGGAGTGAGTAATTCCTTTGTAGCTAGGCTCGCTGGTCAGTGAGGAGTTGGATGAGATTCATCATGTAATCGAGTTAGTTTTGTTAGGGCTTGATCCCTAGTATCCATTATGTTCTCAGATTGATGTTGTTATGACTTTGCCATGCTTAATGCTTGTCACTTCGGGCCCAGCTGCCATGATTTCAGATCTGAACTGTTTATGTTATCACCTTTATATCCATGTTCTAGATCAGATCTTGCAAGTTATAGTCACCTACTACGTGTTATGATCCAGCAACCCCGGAGTGACAATAGTCGGGACCACTCCCGGTGAAGACCGTAGTTTGAGGAGTCCATGTATTCACCGTGTGTTAATGCTTTGTTCCGGTTCTCTATTAAAAGGAGGCCTTAATATCCCTTAGTTTCCAATAGGACTCCGCTTCCATGGGAGGGTAGGACAAAAGATGTCATGCAAGTTCTTTCCATAAGCACGTATGACTATTTGCGGAATACATGCCTACATTATATTTATGAACTGGAGCTAGTGTTGTATCGCCCTAGGTTATAACTGTCTGATGATGAATATCATCCAACAAGTCACCGATCCAATGCCTATGATTTTCCTACATATTGATCTTGCTAAGTTACTACTGCTACTGTGACTGTTGCACTTGCTACAAAACTACTGCTATCACTGTTACCGTTACTATTGTTGTCACTACTATTATCAAAACTAGCATACTACTTTGCTACTGATTACTTTGTTGTAGATAATTAATCTCCAGGTGTGGTTGAATTGACAACTCAGCTGCTAATACTTGCAAGTATTCTTTGGCTCCCCTTGTGTCGAATCTATATATAAATTTGGGTTGAATACTCTACCCTCGAAAATTATTGCGATCCCATATACTTGTGGGTTATCAGTCGCTCGCAGGAGCGACGCGAGGGGAGGGAGGGGAGGGACCCTTGCATCTTCAATACATATTCCTTCGACCATGAGATCATGCAACTCACGGATACCTAAGGAATACCTTGTGTGCTATCAAACATCACAACGTAATTGGGTGATCATAAAGATGCTCTATAGGTATCTCCGAAGGTGTCTGTTGAGTTGACATGGATTGAGATTGGGATTTGTCACTCCGTGTGATGGAGAGGTATCTCTGGGCCCTCTCGATAATACAGCATCACAAGAAGCTTGCAAGCAAAGTGACTAAGGAGTTAGTTACGAGATGATGTATTATGGAACGAGTAAAGAGACTTGCCGGTAACGAGATTGAACTAGGTATGGAGATACCAACGATCAAATCTCGGGCAAGTAACATACCGTAAAACAAAGGGAATTACGTATGTTGTCATAAAGGTTCGACCGATAAATATCTTCGTAGAATATGTAGGAACCAATATGGGCATCCAGGTCCCGCTATTGGTTATTGACCGGAGAAGTATCTCAGTCATGTCTACATCATTCTCGAACCCGTAGGGTCCACACGCTTAACGTTGTTGACGATATAGTATTATATGAGTTATGTGAATTGGTGACCGAATGTTGTTCAGAGTCCTGGATAAGATCACGACATGGCGAGGAGCTCCAGAATGGTCTGGAGGTAAAGATCGATATATATGACGATACTATTTAGTCTCCGGAAATGTTTCGGCATGCACCATGTATTTATCGGATCATCAAAAGGGGTTCTGGGAGGCCACGAGAAGTTATTGGGCCTAACGGGACAAAGGGATGGGAGCACACCAGCCCACAAGGGGCTGGCGCGCCCCAACCTGGTCGTCAGCCTTGTAAAGGAAAGGGAGGGGCTGGCCCCCTCCTGCTTTTCCCCACGCAAGGGAGAAAGGGAAGGGGAGGCGCCCTAGGGCAGCCGACCCCCCTTTCATTTTCCCCCACACGCCAAAGAAGGAAGGGGCGCGCCTAGGTAGGAGCCCAAGGTGGCCCCCGGCCCCCTTGGTGCGCGCCCTAGGGCAGCCCCTCCTCCCCCACCTATATATATGAGAGGAGGGAGAGGGGCAACACACACCATGATCCCCAAGCCGTGTGCGGTGCCCCCTCCTCCTCTAGTTTTAGTTCCTCCTCTGTCCATGTCCGTTGTGCTTGGCGAAGCCCTGCGGATAGTTTCGCCACCACCCTCACCATGCCGTCATGCTGCCAGAACTCATCTACTACTTCGCCTCTCTTGTTGGATCGAGAAGGCGAGGACATCATCAAGCTGAACATGTGCTGAACGCGGAGGTGCCGTACGTTCGGTACTTGATCAGGACGGATCGCGAAGGCATACGACTACATCAACCGCGTTGATAAGCGCTTCCGCTTAGAGATCTACAAGGGTATGTAGATGCTCCCCCCTCTCGTAGCTATGCATCTCCTTGGATAGATCTTGCGTGTGCGTAGAATTTTTTTTGTTGTCCATGCAACGTTCCCCAACAGTGGTATCAGAGGCAGGTCTATGCATAGATGATATGCACGAGTAGAACACAAAGGACTTGTGGGCGGTGAGGTTCATATTGCTTCCCGCCAATGTCTTATTTTGACTCGGCGGCATTGTGGGATGAACCGGCCCGGAGCAACCTTACATGTCCACGCACATGAGACCAGTTCCACCGACTCACATGCAACTTGTTTTGCCTAAAAGTGGCTAGCGGGTGTCTATTTCTCCTACTTTAGTCGAGTCGAATTTGACTACGGTGGTCCTAGCAGAAGGTTAAATAGCAACTTGATAATCATCGTTGTGGTTTTGCATAGGTAAGAACAGTTTTTTCTAGTTACCCGTAGCAGCCACGTAAAACTTGCAACAACAAAGTAGAGGACGTCTAACTTGTTTTTGCAGGGGCATGTTGTGATGTGATATGGTCAAGATATGGTGTGATGTATGAGATGATCATGTTTTGTAATAAGTTCACGACTTGCATGTTATTGAGTACGACAACCAGCAGGAGCCTTAGGGTTGTTGTAGGATCGGAAGTATGTCTAGAGGGGGGGTGATTAGACTACTTGACCAAATAAAAACTTAACCTTTTCCCAATTTTAGTTCTTGGCAGATTTTAGCAACTTTAGGACAAGTCAAGCAATCATCACACAATTCAAGCAAGCATGCAAAGAGTATATAGGCAGCGGAAAGTAAAGCATGCAACTTGCAAGAATGTAAAGGGAAGGGTTTGGAGAATTCAAACGCTATTGGAGACACGGATGTTTTTCCCGTGGTTCAGATAGGTGGTGCTATCCTACATCCACGTTAGTGGAGACTTCAACCCATGAAGGGTAACGGTTGCGCGAGTCCACGGAGGGCTCCACCCACAAAGGGTCCACGAAGTAGCAACCTTGACTATCCCACCATGGCCATTGCCCACGAAGGACTTGCCTCACTAGCGGTAGATCTTCACGAAGTAGGCGATCTCCTTGCCCTTACAAACTCCTTGGTTCAACTCCACAATCTTGTCGGAGGCTCCCAAGTGACACCTAGCCAATCTAGGAGACACCACTCTCCAAGAAGTAACAAATGGTGTGTTGATGATGAACTCCTTGCTCTTGTGCTTCAAATGATAGTCTCCCCAACACTCAACTCTCTCTCACAGGATTTGGATTTGGTGGAAAGAAGATTTGAGTAGAAAGCAACTTGGGGAAGGCTAGAGATCAAGATTCATATGGTAGGAATGGAATATCTTGGCCTCAACACAAGGGTAGGTGGTTCTCTCTCAGAACATATGAGTTGGAAGTGTAGATGTGTTCTGATGGCTCTCTCCACGAATGAAGAGGAGGTGGAGGGGTATATATAGCCTCCACTTAAAATCCAACCGTTACACACAATTTACCAATCTCGGTGGGACCGAATCAACAAACTCGGTCGGACCGAAAAGGTAAACCTAGTGACCGTTAGAGTTTTTTGATGGGAGTGACATGCATCTCGGTAGGACCGATATGGTTAGGGTTTGGTCATAACGTAATCTCGGTGAGACCGATTACACAAACTCGGTGAGACCGATTTGGTAATTAGCTAACCAGAGAGTTGGTCAGGCAAACTCGGTGGGACCGATTACTAAACTCGGTTGGACCGATTTTGGTAATGAGTTATCCAGAGAGTTTGCATTGTAATCTCGGTAGTACCGATTGCCTAAACTCGTGAGACTGATTTTGACAATGGACATACACAGTGAGATTGCAATCCCATCTCGGTGAGACCGAGATCCCTATCGGTAGAACCGATTTGCTAGGGTTTTGGTAGTGGCTTATGACATATGAAGACTCGGTGGCGCCGGATAGAAAGAATTGGTATGACCGAGTTTGGCTTAGGGTTTAGGTCATATGTGGATATGGGAAAGTAGTTGAGGATTTTGGAGCATATCATTAAGCACATAAGGCAAAGAGCTCATTAAGCAACACCTCATCCCTCCTTGGTAGTATTGGCTTTTCCTATGGACTCAATGTGATCTTGGATCACTAAAATGTAAAATGAAGAGTCTTGAGCTTTTGAGCTTGAGCCAATCCTTTGTCCTTAGTATTTTGAGGGTTCCACTTTCACCATTCATGCCATGCCAATCATTGAGCTTTCCTGAAATAGTTATCTTGGAATATCATTAGCTCAATGAGCTATATGTTGTTATGAATTACCAAAACCACCTAGGGATAGTTGCACTTTCAATCTCCCCCTTTTTGGTAATTGATGACAACATATAGATCAAAGCTTCGACAAATGATAATAAGAATGAATTACATCGTCGCTTTGAGAAGTATGTGATAAGTAAGAGCTCCCCCTAAATTTGTGCATATTTAAAATTTGCTTTGGACTGCAAATGCACAAGAAGTTAGAATTATGGGTTACTCTTCCATGTCACGTACATCTTGGTGGAGCGCTCAAAATGATTAATAATGAAATACATGCACTCATCACCAAGGCAAAGTGAATGATCTCATAAGATAGATAAGATATATCAAGCATGCATAAGTGTAGCTTATGATCAAACACATGATCATCAATGTCTCACAAGCATATCAAAGTATCTCGACCAAAAGCAAACAATGTTTGAAAAACCACCAAATAAAGCAAGAGAGAATAAAAGCAACACTCTCTCTCGAAGCCTATGATCTATACATTTTTCTCCCCCTTTGGCAACAAGTTACCAAAAAGTTCCTAGAAAATGCATAGTGCTAGATCGACACTCAGGCTTGATCTTCAGGTGTTGGTGGAGTCTGGATCACTCCAAGGACGAAGGCTTCCGTAGATGCTGTTGGAGTTGGAGCTGAAGTGGATGCTGGAGCAGGTTGGGCTGATGCTGTGGCTGGTGCTGAGGCGGTTGCTCTTGTGTCAGGAACTGGCACTGCAGACGACCTTGGACCTCGTGGCACTCTGGCAAATGCATCTGTGGTTGTCTTCCCTCTCCTCTCCTGCATGTCATCTTGGAGTTGCTCCACTGCAGTTTGAATCTCTGTCACCTTGATATCCAAGTCATAGAACTTCTGTTCTACGATTCTCTCTAAGCTTGCCTGGTTCTGAGTTAGGTTGGCCAAACCTTTCTCAATCCGCAGGGTGGATGCAATCAGGTAACTAAGCTGCTCTTGCTTGGTTTTCAAGAAGTATTCAGATGCCTCCTCTTGAGTTGGCATCCTTGCAGCTTTCTCCTTCCTTGCCTTCTCCTTCTATGCTTGTGCATGGGCTGAAGATGGTTCATCTTTGTTCATCACAACCTCATTGTCTTCAAAATCAGGATGAATAGGCAGATGTTCCTTATCCAAAAGATATATGCCAGTGCCCATCTTGGAGTTGATCAGTTCCTGGATCTGAGGGGCATATCCACAGCTCCTCTTCTGGTCTGCTGCAGTCCTCTTGATTGTTTCTATCATAAGGCTCATGACTTTGAACTTCTGAGGCACATCAAAGATATGAAGCAAATTGATTGCATGGCCTCTGATCATCTTGTGATCACCTGACTTGGGCAACAGAGTGTGCCTTAAGATCCAATTTATGGTTGGCAATCCTGACAGAAGATAGTGTACAGATCCATACTTGAAAGTTTCAAGTGCCTTGTCAGGGATCTCTTTGTACATGTTGATCATGGAGTTGTGGTCCATCTTCTTCTTGGAATAGACATCCAAGTCATCTTCATTTTCCTCTAGGGCATTGATCAACTTTGCCCATTCCTCAACAGTTGAGTGGTACCTTGTACCTTCAGACATGCATGTGATCCTTCCATCTGGGTAAAAGTGTGTTGTGGAGTAGAACTGCATGATAAGTTCCTCATTCCATGTTGTGAGCTTTTGCCCCACAAAGTCTGCTACTCCACACGCCTTAAAGTTGTCCTGCACTCCAGGGTAGTGCTCTTCGTTGTCCTTGATGTATTGCCAATCGACCCATCTCATGTCACATACAATGGGCTTCTTGTCTAACAATACTGTCTCGTAGAAGTCCTGTTGTTCCTTAGTATGGAACCTGTAGTCTACAGTAGTCCTTCTCCTGGTAGCATAGGGATCCTCTGCTCTCCATTTTCTCAATCCAGAGTCGCTCCTGATTTTCATATCCTCAGCACAAGATGAGCATCATTGTGGTCTGGGATCTTGGGCTTCAACTTTCTCAGCACTTGGCCTTCCTCTTCTTCTGCAGGTTCAGGCACTGGGGCCTTGTTTTTCTCAGCAGCTGGGATGCTCCTAGTATTCCTCTTTGGTTTTGGCTTTGGAGCTGGCTTGGCCTTGGAAGCAGACTTGGGGGCTTCCTTTGGCTTAGATGCAGCTGCTCCTGATCTAATGGCATCACCCATCAGCTTGGGTGCCTTAGGTGCTAGTGCAACACCTTCCTCTTCTTCTTCTTCTTCTTCATCAGAAGAATGCTGTTCAAATTCAGCCATCGGATCTACTTTCTTGCACCATCTGCCTCTTTTCCTTTCTTTCTTTGTTTCAGCTGCAACTGGCTCTTTGGGTGCAGGCTTCTCAGGAATCTTTGTTGAGGCTCTGGCCTTTGGCATGGCTGCCTGCCTGCTGGCCTTTTGACCTTTAAGCCTGGCTTGATGGCTGCAGCTGAGCCATATTCTTTCTTCAGCACAACTCTCTTGGAAGTTGCCTCTTCCTCTGCCACATAATCTTCATCCTTTGAGTCTAAAGTTCTCTTCTTTCTCTGTCTTGTGGTAGCTTTTGGCAAATTGCTAGGGGTGCTCCTGCTGCCATCATCTGAGGAACTGGAGGGACTAGTGCCCTCACTCATGTGCACAAGCTGCTCTGACTGATTCTGACTATCACTTTGATCTGACATGATGAACAAGCTGACTGCTGACTGCTGACCCCTGTGAATAGTTTATAGATGAGGTAGAGTGGATGAGCATCACAAAATGCAGAGATTTTTGCAAAAAGAATGATTCTAAAACTTAGTTTTAGTTTCCCACATAAAGCATCTCGGATCTACCAATTTTTAAACTCGGTGATACCGAAGCAGTTTTTGGAACCTAAACTAGTGAACTCGGTCAGACCGAGTCACAGTCCGGTGGCACCGAGACTGCTAGGGTTTCACAAAGTTCAAAAATCTGTCACACCGATTAGTTACACTCGGTCAGACCGAGTTTCACTTGTGCAATGGCATAGGGCAAATCGGTGGGACCGAGTTTTTCAACTCGGTGGGTCCGAGATGGTTTCAGCAAAAACCTAACCCTAAAATTTTCGAATCAAAACTAATCTACGAGTTCTTTGACTGGATAGAAGTTTATCAAACGTGGCAAGAATCATTATGATCACAATGTGCTAGGAATCGGATTGGGGAATAGCACAAAGATTGAGTCCGTACCCTAGTTCGGCGGAGACTAGCTACGGCGACAACGGCGGGGTTGATTCCCGTTGACGGCGACGGAGACCAGCGACTGGAGGCTGCTGGCGGCAAGGAGACGATCCGGAGACCACGTCGGCAGAGCGAGCTATGGCGCGGGCGAAGAGGTTCGGAGAAATTTCCAAAATTTTGCCCGTGTCTATATATAGCCCGACCCTGTCGGTGTGACCGAGTGGAACAACTCGGTGGCACCGAGATGCAAAACTGTGTACAGTTATTGCAACTCGGTGTGACCGAATAGTTCAAATGGGTTGCACCGAGATTAAAAACTTAGATCAACTTGATGATCTCGGTAGGACCGAAAGTGGGATATCGGTCAGACCGAAAATCACAAAGAGGTTTTGGAAGTTTAAGTCTATGGCGAATCGAGGACTCCGAGTGCTCCTCACACAGAGTGGTTCGAATCTGACTTGATCAATTTTGTGATGTAGCATGAATAGAGTTTGAGACGAGAAAAGCATAGATAGCTAGAGGAGGTTCTTAGGCATTCTTGTCATCCACTTGGCAAATTAAAAATAAAGCCAAACAATCAAAACAACAAGTGGATGTCCTCGAATGAGTAAAATATGCAACCAACATGCTCACTCAATAAAATGGCAATTGGAATATGTGACAAAACATGCACAACCAATTCTAGCATCTATCAAGCAATTGGCGATGACTAGGTCATCTATATATGAGTATATTGACTTAGGAGTCAAATGAGAACATTTGATCATAGGTCATACTCATGTTTAAGCTCAAGTGGGGTTACCACTTTTACATAAAGCATTGTCGAGTTCACATCATTAGAGTCACTTTAGCTCAAGTCTTAGAGTAAAGCTCCCCCTAGATGTGATATCCCCCCCAAAGAGGGATGAACTAACCTTGGGTTTTGTCGATGATGATTTCATGTAGATGTTGAAGATGTGGATGCTCAATGTTGATGTAGATCACTTGGAGCTATCCTTTTGAGTGAATTGCACTTTCAATACCTACATGGGTTAGTCCCACAAGGAACAAACAAGGATATCCATAGACATAGAGTGATGCACATACAAGATGATGTCTATGAAAGCTTTTAGGTTACCTTGTCCCTTGACTTACCAACAAGAGGGTTTGTGACTCCTTCAACTAGTGCAAGATGTGGAAGTTGATTGCACTTGTTCTTGCCAAAATGATAAGAGTGAAGTATGTTGGCGGAGTCACCCTCAAGAACTCTCTAGTTCTTCTTCTTTTGGATCCACACCATCTTGATGGGAATCCTTGGAGTTGTAGTCGTACTTGATGAAGTGGAACTTGAAGTAGTCTTGGGAATCCACTTGACTAAGATCTTAGGAGCTTCTTCAAATGCATCTATTTCCTCTTGAAGCTTGTCCTTGCCTTTTTGCTTGTAGTCTTGTGGTGGAAGATCATCTTGAGTTTGTGTCCCCTTGAAAGAAGTTGGGTCATACTTCTCTTGTTGAGAAACAAACTTTGTCTTGGGGTATTGATCTTCTTCCCACTCAACTCCATTGGCATTGAACTTTCGTTCAAAACCAACATCTTGATTCTTCCGGTGCCTTCCTTGCTTGCGTACAATCTCCTCGAATTGCTTACTTCCGGCAAGGCTTTTGTACACTCCTTTCTCTATGATTTCCTTCAATATGCTATTTTCTTGCTCAAGTGTAACTTGGCTAAGAGAATCATTAGTGGAATCAAGAGAACTACTAGAAGCAACAATATTGGATTTAACATGGTCATTGTTACTACTAGAGGAAGAATCTTTCTTGTTCTTGTTATTGGACTTGACTTGAGGCATGTAAGTGGATAAGAGTAAACGTTTGGCAATGTAAGAAGAACTTTTCTTGCGGAGATCATCATTGATTGCCTTTAAAAGCTCATGCTCTTGCTCAAGATTGAGCTTTTCAAAGTGTAACTTCTCATGAGCCCTTAAAAGTTCTCGATGATCTTCGAAGATAGTTTCATGAGCTAACTTAAGAGTGTTTAGTTCTTTAGTTAGAGCCTCAATTTTCTCCTTATCATTGTCATTCATTTTAGCATGATTAATTGACGTTTCATCATAGGATTCATCACTAGAGTTGTCAACAAGTAAATCATCATCGCCTAACAAGTCATCTTCATCACTATTAAAATCTACATACTCAGGATGAGTTACCTTAGGACCTTTGGCCATGAAACATCTTCCAATTCCTTCATTTGGTGAATCAAATATGTCGTAGGAGTTGGTTGACACAAGTGCTAGACTGGCAACACCTTCATCTTGAGTATATTCGGAGTCGGAGTGATAACTTCTCTCGGAGTGGTTGTCGGAGTCGGAGCCGGATACCCATTCACCAACATGAGCTTGATGTCTTCGTTTTGTGTAGCTCCTTGATGATTTTTCCTTCCTTTCTGAATCCTTGCTTCTCCGTGAGTATCTTCGTTCATAACGATCATCTCTACTCCTTCTCTCTCGTGATGGTGATTCCTCTCTTTTGCTTCTTCTTTTTGGAGAATCTTCTCTTCTTTTGTAGAGAGTCGTACACTCATTGGAATAGTGTCCGGGTCTTCCACAATTGCAGCAGTTTCGCTCTCGACTAGAAGATCTTTTGTCATTGTAAGACCTTGACTTGGAGCTTCTATCTTTGCTTCTACTCTTGTAGAACTTGTTGAAGTTCTTCACCATTAAGCTCAGTTCTTCATTGAAGTTTTGTTTCTCACTTGATGATGTGGGGGCTTCACATGAGGCTTTGTAAGCACCACTTGATTTGTTGTGAAGTTCCACTTTATCCTTGAGTGACATCTCATGAGCAACAATTCTTCCAATGACTTCCGTTGGCTTGAGATCTTTGTAATTGGGCATCATTTGGATCAATGTGCACCCGGTATCATATTTTCCATCCAAGGCTCTTAGGATCTTCTTGATGATGAATCTGTCGGTCATCTCTTCACTCCCTAAGCCGGCAATCTCATTTGTGATGAGAGCAAGCCTAGAGTACATTTCAGCGACACCTTCACCATCCTTCATTTTGAACTTGTCAAGTTGACTTTGAAGCACATCCAATTTGGATTCCTTGACAGAGTCGGTACCCTCGTGCATATCAATCAAAGTATCCCAAATTTCCTTTGCATTCTCAAGACGGCTGATTTTGTTGAATTCTTCGGGGCACAATCCGTTGAAGAGAATATCACAAGCTTGAGCGTTGTATTGTAGCATCTTCAACCCATCCGCGGTAGCTTCACGGTTTGGTTCTTTCCCGTCGAAGAAGTCACCTTGCAAGCCAACACACACAATAGCCCAAACGGCTGGGTTATGTCCAAGAATATGCATTTTCATTTTATGCTTCCAACTAGCAAAGTTAGTACCATCAAAGTAAGGACCTCTACAGTGATAATTTCCCTCACTAGACGCCATACTCTCCTAGGTTGTGAAACCAAGGCTATGACCACCAAAAGCTATGGAAATCAAAGCAAATGGAGACCAAAGCTCTAATACCACTTGTAGGATCGGAAGTATGTCTAGAGGAGGGGTGATTAGACTACTTGACCAAATAAAAACTTAACCTTTTCCCAATTTTAGTTCTTGGCAGATTTTAGCAACTTTAGGACAAGTCAAGCAATCATCACAAAATTCAAGCAAGCATGCAAAGAGTATATAGGCAGCGGAAAGTAAAGCATGCAACTTGCAAGAATGTAAAGGGAAGGGTTTGGAGAATTCAAACGCTATTGGTGACACGGATGTTTTTCCCGTGGTTCGGATAGGTGGTGCTATCCTACATCCACGTTAGTGGAGACTTCAACCCACGAAGGGTAACGGTTGCGCGAGTCCACGGAGGGCTCCACCCACGAAGGGTCCACGAAGTAGCAACCTTGTCTATCCCACCATGGCCATTGCCCACGAAGGACTTGCCTCACTAGCGGTAGATCTTCACGAAGTAGGCGATCTCCTTGACCTTACAAACTCCTTGGTTCAACTCCACAATCTTGTCGGAGGCTCCCAAGTGACACCTAGCCAATCTAGGAGACACCACTCTCCAAGAAGTAACAAATGGTGTGTTGATGATGAACTCATTGCTCTTGTGCTTCAAATGATAGTCTCCCCAACACTCAAATCTCTCTCACAGAATTTGGATTTGGTGGAAAGAAGATTCGAGTAGAAAGCAACTTGGGGAAGGCTAGAGATCAAGATTCATATGGTAGGAATGGAATATCTTGGCCTCAACACAAGGGTAGGTGGTTCTCTCTCAGAACATATGAGTTGGAAGTGTAGATGTGTTCTGATGGCTCTCTCCACGAATGAAGAGGAGGTGGAGGGGTATATATAGCCTCCACTTAAAATCCAACCGTTACACACAATTTACCAATATCGGTGGGACCGAATCAACAAACTCGGTCGGACCGAAAAGGTAAACCTAGTGACCGTTAGAGTTTTTCGATGGGACTGACATGCATCTCGGTAGGACCGATATGGTTAGGGTTTGGGCATAACGTAATCTCGGTGAGACCGATTACACAAACTCGGTGAGACCGATTTGGTAATTAGCTAACCAGAGAGTTAGTCAGGCAAACTCGGTGGGACCGATTACTAAACTCGGTTGGACCGATTTTGGTAATGAGTTATCCAGAGAGTTTGCATTGTAATCTCGGTAGTACCGATTGCCTAAACTCGGTGAGACCGATTTTGACAATGGACATACACAGTGAGATTGCAATCCCATCTCGGTGAGACCGAGATCCCTATCGGTAGAACCGATTTGCTAGGGTTTTGGCAGTGGCTTATGACATATGAAGACTCGGTGGCGCCAGATAGAAAGAATCGGTATGACCAAGTTTGGCTTAGGGTTTAGGTCATATGTGGATATGGGAAAGTAGTTGAGGATTTTGGAGCATATCATTAAGCACATAAGGCAAAGAGCTCATTAAGCAACACCTCATCCCTCCTTGATAGTATTGGCTTTTCCTATGGACTCAATGTGATCTTGGATCACTAAAATGTAAAATGAAGACTCTTGAGCTTTTGAGCTTGAGCCAATCCTTTGTCCTTAGTATTTTGAGGGTTCCACTTTCACCATTCATGCCATGCCAATCATTGAGCTTTCCTGAAATAGTTATCTTGGAATATTATTAGCTCAATGAGCTATATGTTGTTATGAATTACCAAAACCACCTAGGGATAGTTGCACTTTCAGTTGTCTTTAGTTATTGTATGACCTGCATGTCAATCACTTAAGTGCCATGTAATTGCTTTACTTTATCACTATGCATTAGCAATAGTCATAGAAGCAATAGTTGGCGAGATGACCCCAACGCTACGATCAAGGTGACGTGCTGATGACGGTGGAGATCATGCTGATGCTTTGGAGATGGAGATCAAAAGCACAAGATGATGGTGGTCATATCATGTCACATATTTTGATTGCATGTGATGTTTATCCTTTATGCATCTTATTGTGCTTAGAACGACAGTAGCATTATAAGATGATCCCTTTACTTAATTTCAAGATTAAAGTGTTCTCCCTGAGTATGCACCATTGCCAAAGTTCGTCGTTTCGAAGCACGTCGTGATGATCGGATGTGATAGACTCTATGTTCACATACAACAGGTGTAAGCCAGTTTTGCACATGCTAAATACTTGGGTTAAACTTGACAAGCCTAGCATGTATAGACATGGTCTCAGAACACTGGAGACCAAAAGGTCGAACATGAGTCATATAGTAGATATGATGAACATAGAGATGTTCACCATCGAAGACTACCCCATCTCGCGTGATGATCGGACATGGGTAAGTTGATTTGGATCATGTATCACTTAGACAACTTGAGGGATGTTGATTTAAGTGGGAGTTCATTAGTAATTTAATTTTTTGAACTAGAATTTATCATGAACTTAGTCTAAATAGTTTTTGAAAATCTATGTTGTAGATCAATGGCCCGTGCTACCGTTCCCTTGAATTTAATGCGTTCCTAGAGAAAGCTAAGTTGAAAGGTGATGGTAGCAACTACACCAACTCGGTCCATAACTTGAGGATTATCCTCATTGATGCACAGAAGAATTATCTCCTTGATGCACCACTAGGTGACAGACCTGCTGCAGGAGCTGAAGCAGATGTTATGAACGTCTAGCAAGATCAATCTGATGACAACTCGATAGTTCAGTGTGCCATGCTTTACAGCTTAGAACCGGGACTTCAAAAGTGTTTTGAACGCCACGGAGCATATGAGATGTTCCAAGATCTGAATTTAATATTTCAAGCAAATGCACGGGTTGAGAGATCTGAAGTCTCCAACAAGTTCTTTAGCTGTAAGATGGAGGAGAATAGTTCTGTCAGTGAACACACACTCAAAATGTCTGGGTATCATAACCACTTGACTCAGCTGGGAATTGATCTTCTAGTTGAGAGTGTTATTGACAGAGTTCTTTAGTCACTGCCACCAAGGTACAAAGGATTCGTGAACTATAATATGCAAGGGATGGCAAAAACGATTCCCGAGCTCTTCGCAATGCTGAAATCGGCAGAGGTAGAATCAAGAAGAAGTATCAAGTGTTGATGGTTAACAAGACCACTATTTTCAAGAAAAAGGGCAAGGGAAAGAAAGGGAACTTCAAGAAGAATGGCAAGCAAGTTGGCACTCCCGTGAAGAACCCCAAAGCTGGACCGAAGCCTGAAATTGAGTGCTTCTACTGCAAAGGAAATGGTCACTTGAAGCGGAACTGCCCCAAATACTTGGCGGATAAGAAGGATGGCAAAGTAAACAAAGGTATATTTGATATACATGTTATTGATGTGTACCTTACTAATGCTCATAGTAGCGCCTGGTTATTTGATACTGGTTCGGTTGCTCATATTTGCAACTCGAAACAGGGGCAGCGGAATAAACAAAGATTGGCTAAGGACGAGGTAACGATGCACGTCGGGAATGGTTCCAAGGTTGATGTGATCGCCATCGGCATGCTACCTCTACATCTGCCTTCGGGATTAGTTTTAGACCTCAATAATTGTTATTTGGTGCCAGCGTTGAGCATGAACATTATATCTAGATCTTGTTTAATGCGAGACGGTTATTGTCGGTGTCAAAACCGGCGGATCTCGGGTAGGGGGTCCCGAACTGTGCGTCTAAGGCGGATGGTAACAGGGGGCGGGGGACACGATGTTTACCCAGGTTCGGGCCCTCTCGATGGAGGTAATACCCTACTTCCTGCTTGATTGATCTTGATGATATGAGTATTACAAGAGTTGATCTACCATGAGATCATAGAGGCTAAACCCTAGAAGCTAGCCTATGGTATGATTGATGTTGTCCTACGGACTAAACCCTCCGGTTTATATATACACCGGAGGGGGCTAGGGTTACACAGAGTCGGTTACAAGGGAGGAGATCTACATATGTGTATTGCCAAGCTTGCCTTCCACGCCAAGGAGAGTCCCATCCGGACACAGGATGAAGTCTTCAATCTTGTATCTTCATAGTCCAACAGTCCGGCTAAAGTATATAGTCCGGCTGTCCGAGGACCCCTTAATCCAGGACTCCCTCAGTTATTCATTTAAGTCAGAGAATAATGGTTGTTCTATTTATATGAGTAATATCTTTTATGGTCATGCACCCTTGATGAGTGGTCTATTTTTGTTGAATCTCGATCGTGGTGATACACATATTCATAATATTGATGCCAAAAGATGCAAAGTTGATAATGATAGTGCTACTAATTTGTGGCACTGCCATTTAGGTCATATTGGTGTAAAGCGCATGAAGAAACTCCATGCGGACAGACTTTTGGAATCACTTGATTATGAATCATTTTATACTTGCAAACCATGCCTCCTGGGTAAGATGACAAAAACTTTGTTCTCCTGAACAGTAGAGCGAGCTAATGACTTACTAAAAAAATACATACTGATGTATGCGGTCCAATGAGTGTTGAGGCACGTGATGGGTATCGTTATTTTCTAACCTTCACAAATGATTTGAGTAGGCATGGGTATATCTACTTGATGAAACACAATTCTGAAACATTTCAAAAGTTCAAAGAATTTCAAATGAAGTGGAGAATCATCGTAACAACAAAATAAAGTTTCTATGATCTGATCGTGGAGGCGAATATTTGAGCTACGAGTTTGACCTTCATTTAAAACAATGTGGAATAGTTTTGCAGCTCATGCCACCTAGAAAACCACAGCGTAATGGTGTGTCCAAACATCGTAATCGTACTTTATTATATATGGTGCGATCTATGATGTCTCTTACCGATTTACCACTATCGTTTTGGGGTTATGCATTAGAGACAACTGCATTCACGTTAAATAGGGCACCATCTAAATCCGTTGAGACGACACCATATGAACTGTGGTTTGGCAAGAAACCTAAGCTGTTATTTCTTAAAGTTTGGGGTTGCGATGCTTATGTGAAAAAGCTTCAGCCTGATAAGCTCGAACCCAAACCGGAGAAGTGCGTCTTCATAGGATACCCAAAAGAAACTGTTGGGTACACCTTCTATCACAGATCCGAAGGCAATATGTTTGTTGCTAAGAATGGATCCTTTCTAGAGAAGGAGTTTCTCTCGAAAGAAGTGAGTGGGAGGAAAGTAGAACTTGATGAGGTAATTGTACCTTCTCTTGAATTGGAAAGTAGTTTATCACATAAAATTGTTCCCGTGATGCCTACACCAATTAGTGAGGAAGCTAATGATGATGATCATGAAACTTCAGATCAAGTTACTACCGAACCTCGTAGGTCAACCAGAGTACGTTCCGCACCAGAGTGGTATGGTAATCCAGTTCTGGAAGTCATGTTACTAGACCATGACGAACCTACGAACTATGAGGAAGTGTTGATGAGCCCAAATTCCGCGAAATGGCTTGAGGCCATGAAATCTAAGATGAGATCCATGTATGAGAACAAAGTATGGACTTTGGTTGACTTGTCCGATGATCGGCAAGCCATAGAGAATAAATGGATCTTCAAGAAGAAGACTGACGCTGATGGTAATGTTACTATCTACAAATCTCGACTTGTTGCGAAATTTTTTCGACAAGTTCAAGGAGTTGACTGCAATGAGACCTTCTTACCTGTAGCGATGCTTAAGTCTGTCTGAATTATGTTGGCATTGCCGCATTTTATGATTATGAAATTTGGCAAATGGATGTAAATACTGCATTCCTGAATGGATTTCTGGAAGAAGAGTTGTATATGATGCAACCAGAAGGTTTTATCGATCCAAAGGGAGCTAACAAAGTGTGCAAGCTCCAGCGATCCATTTATGGACTGGTGCAAGCATCTCGGAGTTGGAATAAATGCTTTGACAGTGTGATCAAAGCATTTGGGTTTATACAGACTTTTGGAGAAGCCTGTATTTACAAGAAAGTGAGTGGGAGCTCTGTAGCATTTCTGATATTATATGTAGATGACATATTACTGATTGGAAATGATATAGAATTTCTGGATAGCATAAAAGGATACTTGAACAAGAATTTTTCAATGAAAGACCTCGGTGAAGCTACTTATATATTGGGCATCAAGATCTATAGAGATAGATCAAGACGCTTAATTGGACTTTCACAAAGAACATACCTTAATAAAGTTTTGAAGAAGCTCAAAATGGATCAATCAAAGAAACGGTTCTTGCCTGTGTTACAAGGTGTGAAGTTGAGTCAGACTCAATGCCCGACCACTTCAGAAGATAGAGAGAAAATGAAATTCATTCCCTATGCCTCAGCCATAGGTTCTATCATGTATGCAATGTTGTGTGCCAGACCTGATGTGTGCCTTACTATAAGTTTAGCAGAGAGGTACCAAAGTAATCCAGGAGTGGATCACTGGACAGTGGTCAAGAACATCCTGAAGTACCTCAAAAGGACTAAGGATATGTTTCTCGTTTATGGGGGTGACAAAGAGCTCGTCCTAAATGGTTACGTCAATGCTAGCTTTGACACTGATCCGAATGACTCTAAGTCACAAACCGGACACGTATTTATATTGGAGCTGTCAGTTGGTGCAGTTCCAAGCAAAGCGTCATGGCGGGATCTACATGTGAAGCAGAGTACATAGCTGCTTCAGAAGCAGGAAATGGAGGAGTCTGGGTGAAGGAGTTCATATCCGATCTAGGTGTCATACCTAGAGCATCGGGTCCAATGAAAATCTTTTGTGACAATACTAGAGCAATTCCCTTAACGAAGGAATCCAGATTTCACAAGAGAACCAAACACATCAAGAGACGCTTCAACACCATCTGTGATCAAGTCAAAGAGGGAGACATAGAGATTTGCAAAATACATACGGATCTGAATGATGAAGACCCGTTGACTAAGCCTCTTCCACAAGCAAAACATGATCAACACTAAGACTCTAGAATCATTACAGTGCAATCTAGATTATTGACTCTAGTGCAAGTGGGAGTCTGAAGGAAATATGCCCTAGAGGCAATAATAAAGTTGTTATTTATATTTCCTTATATCATGATAAATGTTTATTATTCATGCTAGAATTGTATTAACCGAAAACTTGATACATGTGTGAATACATAGACAAAAAAAGTGTCCCTGGTATGCCTCTACTTGACTAGCTTGTTAATCAAAGATGGTTAAGTTTCCTAACCATAGACATGTGTTGTCATTTGATGAACGAGATCACATCATTAGGAGAATGATGTGAGGGACAACCGTCAGCTTAGCATAATGATCTTTAAGTTTTATTGCTATTGCTTTCTTCATGACTTATATATATTCCTTTGACTATGAGATTATGCAACTCCCGAATACCGGAGGAACACCTTGTGTGCTATCAAACATCACAATGTAACTGGGCGATTATAAAGATGCTCTACAGGTGTCTCCGAAGGTGTTTGTTGGGTTGGCATAGATCGAGATTAGGATTTTTCATTTCGAGTATTGGAGAGGTATCTCTGGGCCCTCTCTGTAATACACATCGTGATAAGCCTTGCAAGCAATGTGACTAGTGAGTTAGTTGCGGGATGATGTATTACGGAACGAGTAAAGAGACTTGCTGATAACGAGATTGAACTAGGTATGAAGATACCGACGATCGAATCTCGGGCAAGTAATATACCGATCACAAAGAGAATGACGTATGTTGTCATTGCGGTTTGACCGATAAAGATCTTCATACAATATGTAGGAACCAACATGAGTATCCAGGTTCCGTTGTTGGTTATTGATCGGGATGTTTCTCGGTCATGTATACATAGTTCTCGAACCCGTAGGGTCCGCACGCTTAACGTTCGATGACGATTTGTATTATGAGTTATGTGTTTTGGTGACCAAAGATTGTTTGGAGTCCCGGATGAGATCACGGACATGACGAGGAGTCTTAAAATGGTCGAGAGGTAAAGATTGATATATTTGACGATAGTATTCGGACATTGGAAGTGTTTCGGAATGTATCGGCTACATATCGGAGTACCGAGGGGGTTACCGGAACCCCCGGGTGAAAGATATGGCCCATATGGGCCATAGAGGGGAGGCAAGGCACCCCACAAGGAGGTGGCGCCCCCCCATGGGGAGTCCGAATTGGACAAGGGGAAGGGGCGCGGCCTCCCTTTCCTTCTCCCTCTCCCTCTCCTTCCCCCTTTCCCCTTCCGGTAAAAGGAAACGGGGGCCGAATTGGACTAGGGGTCCAAGTGGGACTCCTCCCACTTGGCGCGCCCTAGTCCGGCCTTCTCCCCTCTCCCTCCTTTATATACGGGGGCAGGGGGCACCTCTAAGCACATCAATTGTTTTCTTAGCCATGTGCGGTGCCCCCTCCACAGTTTACTCCTCTGGTCATATTGTCGTAGTGCTTAGGCGAAGCCCTGCGCGGATCACATCACCATCACCGTCACCACGCCGTCATGCTGACAAAACTCACCCTCGACACTTTGCTGGATCAAGAGTTTGAGGGACGTCATCGAGCTGAACGTGTGCAGAACTCGGAGGTGCCGTACATTCAGTGCTTGATCGGTTGAATCGATAAGACGTTTGACTACATCAACCATGTTAAGCTAACGCTTCCACTTTTGGTCTACGAGGGTATGTGGACACACTCTCCCCCTCTCGTTGCTATGCATCTCCTAGATAGATCTTGCGTGATCGTAGGAAGTTTTTTGAAATTGCATGCTACGTTCCCCAACACGAATACTATCATCCAATATATCAATCTTTACCTCTCGACCATTTCGAGACTCCTCGTCATGTCCGTGATCTCATCCGGGACTCCGAACAACATTCGGTCACCAAATCACATAAATCATACAATACAAATCGTCATTGAATGTTAAGCGTGCGGACCCTATGGATTTGAGAACTATGTAGACATGACCGAGGCACCTCTCCGGTCAATAACCAATAGCGGAACATGGATGCTCATATTGGTTCCTACATATTCTACGAAGATCTTTATGATAACCCACAAGTATAGGGGATCAATTGTAGCCGCTTTCGATAAGTAAGAGTGTCGAACCCAATGAGGAACTGAAGGTAGAACAAATATTCCCTCAAGTTCTATCGACCACCGATACAACTCTACGCACACTTAACGTTCGCTTTACCTAGAACAAGTATGAAACTAGAAGTACTTTGTAGGTGTTTTTGGATAGGTTTGCAAGATAATAAAGAGCGTGTAAATAAAAAGTAGGGGCTGTTTAGATAAAGACACAACTAAATTAGTTATAGTAAAGAGCTTTTTGTCACGAGAAAGTTATTTGTCCCTAAGCAATCGATAACTAGACCGGTAATCATTATTGCAATTTTATATGAGGGAGAGGCATAAGCTAACATACTTTCTCTACTTGGATCATATGCACTTATGATTGGAACTCTAGCAAGCATCCGCAACTACTAAAGATCATTAAGGTAAAACCCAACCATAGCATTAAAGCATCAAGTCCTCTTTATCCCATACACAAACAACCTACTTACTCGGGTATATGCTTCTGTCACTCACGCCACCCACCATAAGCAAATCATGAACATATTACTAACCCTACAGCGGGGATCCCTCACGATTGCGCGACACGGAGAGCACCATAGGACAACACCAATAATAAAACATGCAACTCAAACCAATCACCATCATCAATTAACCCATAGGACAAAACGGATCTACTCAAACATCATAGGATAGCCATACATCATTAGGAAATAATATATAGCATTGAGCACCATGTTTAAGTAGAGATAACATCGGGTAAAAGAGGGGTTACACCACTGCATAGAGGGGGGAAGATTTGGTGATGATGGCGGTGAAGTTGTTGGTGAAGATTGCGGTGATGATGATTGTGACACCCCGAAAATTTGACCTTGTTTTAATGAATTAAAATTTTGTCAGGAATTAAAACTTTGAATTTCTGAGCTCCATTTTGATTTTTTTTAATCTTTTTCTTCCCTGTTGTTATGGAGTTTTTCTTCCCAAGAAGAGAACCTTTCAAATATGTTTTTGGGATTGTTTAAACCTCTCAAGAAAAACTTTTCTTTTATTAGTAGAACAAATTTACATAATTAATTTGCTTGCTCTTTATTTTCTTGAAAATGGTTTTAACAAGTTAAATGGCCATATTTGAACTACAACCATTTGATAAAGTTTTGAGTGTTTCAACCTCATCTTCATTCTGGTCCAACATGATGGTTTGTACAGCAACCACATTTTTGCTTGTTCTGTTATCCATGATTACTCTTCCTGCTTTTAGCCCTCCCTGTTAAACCCCTAAGTCCAGGAGCATGCAACCATTGGCATATTTTTGATTCATGAAATAATGTCATCCACCTCCTGTCCAGATTTGGAGTTCTGCAAAATTTGTACTAGCAAGTTTGTGCTTTCCACCAACTAACCTTACCACCCTCTCTTGCATCTAAAGAGACACTGATCTGGAGAATTTGACCCCTCCAAGGACCACCTAGATGATCTTAGCATTTTATCAAACACCCTGTAGGCATGATCAGTTTTGTCATGAGTTTTTGTTTGCACTATGATCTTGACCACCTGACCAGACCACCTTGTCACTTGAGCTTCCCTCCAGCTCTAACCTAGCCCTGTTGCGTGCCAACCTCACCTGTGACCTGTAGCATGCCACGGCATTGCGTCGAACACCTTCCGTGCATGCACTGGACGCGCCCAGAGCGCGCGTATTGCACGAACCTGACCGAGCCGACACGCTGGCCCCCCTGGTTTTGGCTCGCTCTGCGGCACCACGCCACGCGCTACCCTCCTCACAGCATCGCGCCAAGCCGCCCTGGCAACCAACAGCGCCACCGCCAGAGCATTTTGGCGGCACGCCGGCGTCGGCCGACAGCCACTGCTTCGTCCAGCGCCGCCCAAGCCACCCCGGCTCGCCACCTGGCCCCTTGAACAGCCCGAGCTCATCCGCAGCCTTGTCCACTAGCGCCCGTCGCCGCCACGTCGCCCTGCAGCACAGAGAGGCGGTTCGCCGCCGTTCTTATCCCCACCGCCGCAGCACCGACCTCGTCGAGCTATAAAAGAGGTCTCCGAACTCCCCCGAGCACGCAGGCGACCTCAGGCCACCCGTATGGCGCTCCCCTAGCTTGCATTCGACCCAGGGAAGCTTTCTTCCCCGTCTCCGGCAACTCCTGCCGCCGCCACTGCCCCAGCTGTTTCGGCGCCACCAAGACTTCCCCCGCTCCGTTCTCTTCACCAGAACACTCCCCTTCCACCCACGAACCCAACCCCCTACTCAATTTTGATCGGGAACCACCGTGGCCCAAAAATCACTCCGCTCCCGAAGCCTCCTCCGCCGCGAAGCTCGCCGTCGGCAGCTCCCGCCGCCCCCACCTGCCTGGCAACCACCGGGAGGATCGCCCTAGAGTGGCGGATCCATCCCCGCCCTCGAAGCCCCGCAAGGAGCCGCCAGTCGCCGGCGACGATCGCCGGAGCTCCGCCTCCGCTCGGGACAGAGGAAGGAGAGGGAGAAGGACTAGTCAAACCTGACTAGTGGGCCCCCTGGACCCACTGTCAGTAGCAACCGCGCCGTCCACGTGTTTGAGTGGAAGCATAAACCCCACAGTGCATCTCGCCTACACCGAAAGTGTATTCTGTCCGAATCGTTTTCTTTTATATATTTATTTTAAAAACAGATTTGACTAAACTTTGATCGGCTGTAACTTTTTAAATATAACTCCAAATGAATTAATTCTTTTTCCTACATCTCTCAAATTCTATCTAGTTTATTTTAAGATTTATTTGAAAATTTTCCAAACAACTTTTTTGTACTGTTTTTGAAATATGTGTTGTTTGCATTTTTTTTTTGAAAATAGGATTTTGGAAGAGAAGAAAAACTTCCAAAAGTTTTGGAGAGCACCCCCACCTCTCCACACCTTTAAGGCAAGCATTCTGAACCCCGGAATGATATGTTGGTGTGATGATTGACACGTTTATAAATACCACCTCGTTTCGGAGTAGTGTTATTTCATGTGATATGATCTTTTGCATGGATGCATTATGTGGATTTCCTTGCTGTTGGAAATGAGCATACTCGTGTGACGGAAATCATCCTCATGTGCCTTACATGCATGCTGGTAAGGAATCCGGGAAAGCCTCTGCCTTGTGTAGGTATGAACTTGTCGCCGGTCTCCGTCGGGACGGTTACATCCGGTATGGCATGGTAAGGTATAATGAGTGGTGATTTGTTGGTTGAAGTATTTTTGTTGTGCTAACCATGCAGGGAAAATTTATAAGCCTCCTGAGTCGGCCATAGATCGAGTCTTGTTCCGGTAACCCCCATACTTGTTTCGTACTGCCATAGGTCCCCACCGTAGGTGGGGTATGGTTCAGTAAGTTGCTAACCCTTGTCTTGGCACACACCGTACAGAGAGGCAATGGTGGAAGATACCGGCTGCATCCGGTAGGCATGCCACCTGGTCCGGGGGCATGGGTGTACTCGGTTGGGACCGAGAGGGGGATACCCCTTAGAGCGCGCGAATAGAAATTTGATCCCATGCTATGTCGAGGTTGTAGCCTCCCCACTTAGAGTTTGCTGACAGGTGTCGTGGGTGATTCCAGACACCGGTGAGTTGAGCTGGTGTGTGCAAGTCAGGGTGTTTTCAATTAAAAGACCGTAGACGGAATTAGTCCCGATGGACTAAAGGAATTCGTTACTCGTGGGTAAAGAGTACACCCTCTGCAGAGTTTAAACCTATTCGAATAGCCATGTCCATGGTTAAGGATTACAGTCTGGGATGGGTCAAGTGTCGGTCTTAGTGTTGGTCTTCGGAGGAGAAACCACTAAAACCCGAATATTGATTATGACTTGTGATATATGATGGCTATGATTATTATTATCTTTATGGACTAACCGTCTTGCATGATTTGAAATAAAGAATATCCCTGGGACGGTACTACCTCCTGGATATTCACCATGATTGTTTCATTTTTTTAAAGCCCTTTCTGTGGTGTCGCTCAGACGCCCGGCTGTGGCATTTCTTTTAAAGCCCTTTCTGTGGTGTCGCTCAGACGCCCGGCTCTGGCATTTCTTTTAAAGCCCTTTCTGTGGTGTCGCTCAGACGCCCGGCTGTGGCATTTCTTTTAAAGCCCTTTCTGTGGTGTCGCTCAGATGCCCGGCTGTGGCATTTCTTTTAAAGCCCTTTCTGTGGTGTCGCTCAGACGCACGGCTGTGGCATTTCTTTTAAACCCCTTTCTGTGGTGTCGCTCAGACGCCCGACTGTGACATTTCTTTTCAAAGCCCTTTTGCGGTGTCGCTAAGACGCCCGACTGTGGCATGCTTGTTGATTATTTTATAAATATCACCACTGCTATACTATTACTTATTCATAAATAACATGCTTGCATGCATCATAGTTTCATTGATCTTTTGTGGCTAACGTCATGAGCATGAAACATTTCCAGTACATCATTGTTATATTATACCCGTGTTCATAATGTTTGCGAGTACATTCAAAGTACTCACTGGCTTGTCCCTGGCTATTGTCTTGGCCAGATTACTTGCTTGGAGAGGAGCGTTGCGACGACAGCCTCGGAACCTAAGCAACGGTGATAGCAGCCTCGCGAAGATAGGAGTTAACCTGGTCAGTTGTTCCCGTGGGAAATGGAGTCTCATAGATCGTGGTGATCCACAAACCGCCTCCGCCCTCAACCACTAGAAACCATTTGTTGTACTCATAGGCCACAATGGTATTGTACTACATATTTTGTAATTTTACTTGGAATATCTGTATCAAGTTGATGCCTCATCAGCTAACAGTTATCCTGGGGCTGATGAGCTCGACGGCCATTTTTCTGGAAATTTACGTCCGGAAAAAGGTCGCGACAGACTTGGTATCAGAGCCAGGCTGACCATTGGCTAATCCTATCATAGCCCGGTTAATAAACTTAGGCAGACCAACCCACCGAGCCATAACCGAACCCCAGCCAAGCTTCTCATGCAAGATAGCCCCACAGTGACCCGACACCTTTTGGCAGTCGGTGCCCAACCTACCAGCATAGCCGTCAATCACGCGCCAGTGACCGGCCCCCTAAATAGTCCTTTCTCGCAAGCGTACGAAGGAAGACTCCGTCCCCTTTTTCCTATAAAAAGGGCACGCTAGCCTCAACCCAGCACAGCACGGCCGCTATCCCAAACCGAGCCGCAATGCCTGGTCCTATCGTGCACCAGGAGACCACAGCAACCAACCTTGGAGGTTTTGTGACCATACTCGCAAACCTCACCCGTCGTGCCTATGCGTTAGAAGAGCCCCCAGAATATGTTGTGTACCAAGGGCCCGTAAGCGGTGAAAGCCGTCAATTCTGGGCCACTGTACACATCTACGGTAGGGGTCTCGCACCCGAACGCCCCTACAGGTTCACCGGAAGAACAACTTCCTTTGAGCCACAAGCCATCCAACTAGCTGCTCGAGAAGCTATAGTTCATCTCCGGCACTTGTCGCCCAGAGTTGACTGTCGCTCGTTCAACTACTATCCCAGATGCGAAGGGTACGGTAGGCCACCCCAAGTTGCCAACGGAGATCACGAAACAGATCCTGCATTGTTGCACCTAGTGCGCTATGTAAATGCACTAGAGGAACTGTGCGATCAGGTCACTATTGATCTTATCGCAGCTCGTGGAGAACTGGTTCCTCGAGCCCCGGCGAGAGAAGAGGACGAGCCCAACGCCGACAACCCAGTCGTGCTGTTTGGACAACCGATCGAGCCCTTGAGGTCTACCCCAGCCATCGGCCAAAGTGTTGCGATAACCCCAGAAGTGCTACGTCGCATTTTGGGAACACACTCCAACGGAGTGGTGACCAGCAATCCCCGAGAGGGCCATCATCGCTACCCCGAGCCTGCAACCCCTCAACCCACTCCAGTTAATTCCGACGGCGAGACCCGTGGAGAAGCCTCAACATCCACAAGGCACGCCCGCATGGATGCAAACGAGGTACACTAGTAACCCGAGTTGTATCAAGTCTCAGTGTACCCTCGCTTTGTAATCGTGTGGCCTTGTGAATAAACGCTGCTAGTTGTCATGCCTCTGCTTTAATAGTAACCTAGTCTAAACACCCAATACCAGTGTGAGATTGCTACCCCTGGCGCAGTTACCAAAAGCCTTCCCGACAACCCCCACAGTCACACGTCACCTCGGTGAAATATGTGTATCTGTGGCATTGACTTCGACCCGCGGAACAGAGCTGGAAGTTTCGTTACCATTCACCACGGTAGAAATGACCCAGCTCTGGTGCTATAAAGAGGCCGCCGCGTGACCTTGCCAAACACTTCTCATCTTGTGCACCATACTCACAACCATTTCTTGCCATGGCGACACCCAGCATTTACCTGAGAACCCCAGATGCAACCCCGGGTAGTTTGGTCAAGACATTGTGGGATTTTACCTGCAGTACCATGGGCGCTACCCAGCCACCCCAGTACGAGCTGTTCAAATCGAGGATCACCCCTTCCACCTCGAGATATTGGGCAGCAGTGCACATCCCTCCCGTGAATTCAAACCAAGACCCAACAGAGGTCTCTTTCGTGGGGAAATCTATGCCAACCCCACAAATGGCCGTGGAAGCTGCGGCTTACGAAGCACTTGCCCGCCTTCGATTCGCGGTGCCCTATGCCAGCGAACGAGGGTATTACTACTTCCCGAGCCGTGCAGCGCCCGGAGGAGTAACATCGTTTCTCGGTATGCGAATCGAGAGAGACCCCGTCCTGGCCAACCTTGTCCAGTACGTCATCACTCAAGAGAGTTTGACCCAACGCGTGATGGGTTATCTCCAGAGCCTCGCAGATTTAAATCCTCAGATCGCCATCGGCAAATCACTGAGGCCCGACCAGGAGAGACACATGCATCGACTGGTCAATCCACTGTCCCCGATAGAAGAAGAATGTGTCTCAGTGCCAGAAACATTCTCTCGAGACCCCGTCCAGCTACCCTTTGCACTATAAGACGTCGCTGCTACATTTTAATTTGTTGCAACATTTAATTATCCGATGTAACTTGTGCGTGGTAACCGAGTGTGCGCATTGAGTAAATCTTTATTAATGAGTGATCCTGTTGCATTATTGTTTTCTCCCGCAATTAATCCTGGAATAAGTTTTCTTTTCGCTAAACCGCTACTTCTGAATCTTCTCACAACATGGACTATTTTATTACACACAGCACAACGACCACAGACTCTCGACCATCATCAACAAAGCACATACACTGTTTACAAAAACTTTGCAATAGTGTTACATCTGGCTAACCACCCTCTAACAATAGTTAGCACCCGGCACACCCCACCTACTCCTCGTGATCGTCACCACCGCGGAGAGCCAACACCCGAGCAGCAGCATCACCACGCTCGTCGAGGATCATCGCGCACAGGAGCACGGAGAGCCCCAGCAGTGTCGCCAGCCCTCCGCATATCAGGATCGCGAACCAGTCCGGCATCGCCTCCGCCATTAGAGCCTCACCCGAGCTCCTGTAAGCAAATGGAGGAAGAAGGAGGAAGAGAAGCGAGGCCAGGTGTGAGGAAGAGAGAGAGAGAGACACACCTCGGCCGTTTTATAGCTCGAGCTCGGTGTTCGGTGGGCAAAGTCCACCAACGCCGCTCGTCGCCCGATCGCCGGTGCTCGGAGTCGAATCCGCAAGCAGTGCCGACAGCACGCTGGCCCGCGAGGTGAGTGCACACTGCCCCGGCAGCTAGCACGCCGCGCACTACTGCGGTACGGCCTAGATGCCCTACGCGCTAGACGTCGCCGGTGGAGTAATCGTGGGAAAACGCATGGGAGAGAGGAAGAGGAGAGAAACAGAGGGAGAAGAAGAGGCCGACAGTGGACCCTGGGTCCACCTGTCAGCCAGAGAGAGCACTGTGCTCTCGGGTACGACCAGCGTATATTTAAATTTAGAATTTTTTTCTAAATTTATATCCAGTGTAGAAATCTCATGTTTTTGTCTCGAACCGTAGATTTTTCCACACAGCACTAGTTTTCTCACTGTGGTTTTTCACCACTTATTGCCCTCTCACTGTAGCCACATTTTATTGCATATTTTATTTTCTTGAAAACAGCTTTTAACAAATCTCGAGGACGAGATTTTTCTTACCCGAAAATTTGACCTTGTTTTAATGAATTAAAATTTTCTCAGGAATTAAAACTTTGAATTTCTGAGCTCCATTTTGATTTTTTTTAATCTTTTTCTTCCCTGTTGTTATGGAGTTTTTTTCCCCAAGAAGATAACCTTTCAAATATGTTTTTGGGCTTGTTTAAACCTCTCAAGAAAAACTTTTCTTTTATTAGTAGAACAAATTTACATAATTAATTTGCTTGATCTTTATTTTCTTGAAAATGGTTTTAACAAGTTAAATGGCCATATTTGAACTACAACCATTTGATAAATTCATTTAAAATTCCAACCAAAATGTGGAGATGTCATGTGATGTTTTTAAATCACCTTTGTACAAAAATAACTTTGATTCATAAAATATTTTGAGCTCTACACCCTATTTCCTTCTCTGGTCCAGAGTGAAAATTTGCACTACAACCCATTTAAATACTTCTTTCTAGCCTCCACCAAAATTATGGGATGTTAGTAGCAGCATATGTTTCAACTTTATGCAAAAACCCAGTGTTGTTCCTTGAAAGTTTTGAGTGTTTCAACCTCATCTTCATTCTGGTCCAACATGATGGTTTGTACAGCAACCACATTTTTGCTTGTTCTGTTATCCATGATTACTCTTCCTGCTTTTAGCCCTCCCTGTTAAACCCCTAAGTCCAGGAGCATGCAACCATTGGCATATTTTTGATTCATGAAATAATGCCATCCACCTCCTGTCCAGATTTGGAGTTCTGCAAAATTTGCACTAGCAAGTTTGTGCTTTCCACCAACTAACCTTACCACCCTCTCTTGCATCTAAAGAGACACTGATCTGGAGAATTTGACCCCTCCAAGAACCACCTAGATGACCTTAGCATTTTATCAAACACCCTGTAGGCATGATCAGTTTTGTCATGAGTTTTTGTTTGCACTATGATCTTGACCACCTGACCAGACCACCTTGTCACTTGAGCTTCCCTCCAGCTCTAACCTAGCCCTGTTGCGTGCCAACCTCACCTGTGACCTGTAGCATGCCACGGCATTGCGTCGAACACCTTCCGTGCGTGCACTGGGCGCGCCCAGAGCGCGCGTATTGCATGAACCTGACCGAGCCAACACGCTGGCCCCCCCTGGTTTTGGCTCGCTCTGCGGCACCACGCCACGCGCTACCCTCCTCACAACATCGCGCCAAGCCGCCCTGGCAACCAACAGCGCCACCGCCAGAGCATTTTGGCGGCACGCCGGCGTCGGCCGACAGCCACGGCTTCGTCCAGTGCCGCCCAAGCCACCCCGGCTCGCCACCTGGCCCCTTGAACAGCCCGAGCTCATCCGCAGCCTTGTCCACTAGCGCCCGTCGCCGCCACGTCGCCGTGCAGCACAGAGAGGCGGTTCGCCGCCGTTCTTATCCCCACCGCCGCAGCACCGACCTCGTCGAACTATAAAAGAGGTCTCCGAACTCCCCCGAGCACGCAGGCGACCTCAGGCCACCCGTATGGCGCTCCCCTAGCTCGCATTCGACCCAGGGAAGCTTTCCTCCCTGTCTCCGGCAACTCCTGCCGCCGCCACTGCCCCGGCCGTTCCGGCGCCACCAAGACTTCCCCCGCTCCGTTCTCTTCACCAGAACACTCCCCTTCCTCCCACGAACCCAACCCCCTACTCAATTTTGATCGGGAACCACCGTGGCCCAAAAATCACTCCGCTCCCGAAGCCTCCTCCGCCGCGAAGCTCACCGCCGGCAGCTCCCGCCGCCCCCACCTGCCTGGCAACCACCAGGAGGATCGCCCTGGAGTGGCGGATCCATCCCCGCCCTCGAAGCCCCGCGAGGAGCCGCCAGTCGCCGGCGACGATCTCTCCGCCTCCGCTCGGGACAGAGGAAGGAGAGGGAGAAGGACTAGTCAAACCTGACTAGTGGGCCCCCTGGACCCACTGTCAGTAGCAACCGCGCCGTCCACGTGTTTGAGTGGAAGCGTAAACCCCACAGTGCGTCTCCCCTACACCGAAAGCGTATTCTGTCCGAATCGTTTTCTTTTATATATTTATTTTAAAAACAGATTTGACTAAACTTTGACCGGCTGTAACTTTTTAAATATAACTCCAAATGAATTAATTCTTTTTCCTACATCTCTCAAATTCTGTCTAGTTTATTTTAAGATTTATTTGAAAATTTTCCAAACAACTTTTTTGTACTGTTTTTGAAATATGTGTTGTTTGCTTTTTTTTTGAAAATAGGATTTTGGAAGAGAAGAAAAACTTCCAAAAGTTTTGGAGAGCACCCCCACCTCTCCACACCTTTAAGGCAAGCATTCTGAACCCCGGTATAATATGTTGGTGTGATGATTGACACGTTTATAAATACCACCTCGTTTCGGAGTAGTGTTATTTCATGTGATATGATCTTTTGCATGGATGCATTATGTGGATTTCCTTGCTGTTGGAAATGAGCATACTCGTGTGACGGAAATCATCCTCATGTGCCTTACATGCATGCCGGTAAGGAATCCGGGAAAGCCTCTGCCTTGTGTAGGTATGAACTTGTCGCCGGTCTCCGTCGGGACGGTTACATCCGGTATGGCATGGTAAGGTATAATGAGTGGTGATTTGTTGGTTGAAGTATTTTTGTTGTGCTAACCATGCAGGGAACATTTATAAGCCTCCTGAGTCGGCCATAGATCGAGTCTTGTTCCGGTAACCCCCATACTTGTTTCGTACTGCCATAGGTCCCCACCGTAGGTGGGGTATGGTTCAGTAAGTTGCTAACCCTTGTCTTGGCACACACCGTACAGAGAGGCCATGGTGGAAGATACCGGCTGCATCCGGTAGGCATGCCACCTGGTCCGGGGGCATGGGTGTACTCGGTTGGGACCGAGAGGGGGATACCCCTTAGAGCGCGCGAATAGAAATTTGATCCCATGCTATGTCGAGGTTGTAGCCTCCCCACTTAGAATTTGCTGACAGGTGTCGTGGGTGATTCCAGACACCGGTGAGTTGAGCTGGTGTGTGCAAGTCAGGGTGTTTTCAATTAAAAGACCGTAGACGGAATTAGTCCCGATGGACTAAAGGAATCCGTTACTCGTGGGTAAAGAGTACACCCTCTGCAGAGTTTAAACCTATTCGAATAGCCGTGTCCATGGTTAAGGATTACAGTCTGGGATGGTTCAAGTGTCGGTCTTAGTGTCGGTCTTCGGAGGAGAAACCACTAAAACCCGAATATTGATTATGACTTGTGATATATGATGGTTATGATTATTATTATCTTTATGGACTAACCGTCTTGCATGATTTGAAATAAAGAATATCCCTGGGACGGTACTACCTCCTGGATATTCACCATGATTGTTTCATTTTTTTAAAGCCCTTTCTGTGGTGTCGCTCAGACGCCCGGCTGTGGCATTTCTTTTAAAGCCCTTTCTGTGGTGTCGCTCAGACGCCCGGCTGTGGCATTTCTTTTAAAGCCCTTTCTGTGGTGTCGCTCAGACGCCCGGCTGTGGCATTTCTTTTAAAGCCCTTTCTGTGGTGTCGCTCAGACGCCCGGCTGTGGCATTTCTTTTAAAGCCCTTTCTGTGGTGTCGCTCAGACGCACGGCTGTGGCATTTCTTTTAAACCCCTTTCTGTGGTGTCGCTCAGACGCCCGACTGTGACATTTCTTTTCAAAGCCCTTTTGCGGTGTCGCTAAGACGCCCGACTGTGGCATGCTTGTTGATTATTTTATAAATATCACCACTGCTATACTATTACTTATTCATAAATAACATGCTTGCATGCATCATAGTTTCATTAATCTTTTGTGGCTAACGTCATGAGCATGAAACATTTCCAGTACATCATTGTTATATTATACCCGTGTTCATAATGTTTGCGAGTACATTCAAAGTACTCACTGGCTTGTCCCTGGCTATTGTCTTGGCCAGATTACTTGCTTGGAGAGGAGCGTTGCGACGACAGCCTCGGAACCTAAGCAACGGTGATAGCAGCCTCGCGAAGATAGGAGTTAACCTGGTCAGCTGTTCCCGTGGGAAATGGAGTCCCATAGATCGTGGTGATCCACAAACCGCTTCCGCCCTCAACCACTAGAAACCATTTGTTGTACTCATAGGCCACAATGGTCTTGTACTACATATTTTGTAATTTTGCTTGGAATATCTGTATCAAGTTGATGCCTCATCAGCTAACAGTTATCCTGGGGCTGATGAGCTCGACGGCCATTTTTCTGGAAATTTACATCCGGAAAAACCGGTCGCGACAATGATGGCCCCCGGTGGCACTCCGGCGCCACCGAAAGCGAGGGGGAGAGAGCCCCCCTCCTTCTTCTTCTTCCTTGACCTCCACCCTAGATGGGAGATGGGTTTCCCCTCTAGTCCTTGGTCTCCATGGCATGGGAGGGGCGAGAGCCCCTCCGAGATTGGATCTGTCTCTCTGTCTCTCTCTGTTTCTGCGCTCTCGTGTTCTGCCCTTTCACCGTTTCGTATATATATGGAGACCCGTAACTCCGATTGGATTGAAACCTTCGCCGAGATTTTTTCTGAAAATTAGCTTTCTTGCAGCAAAAGAAGAGCAGCAACTGCCTTATGGGTGGCCCACGAGGGGGGCAGGCGCGCCCCCTGCCTCATGGCCACCTCGGGCACCGCCTCGCGTTGATTCTTCTTCCCATATTCTCCAAATATTCCGAAAATATTCTCCATCCATTTTTATCCCGTTTGGATTCCGTTTGATATGGGGTTTCTGCGAAACATAAAACATGCAACAAATAGGAACTGGCACTGGGCACTGGATAAATATGTTAGTCCCAAAAGTAGTATAAAAAGTTGCCAAAAGTATATGAAAGTTGAATAATATTTGCATGGAACAATAAAAAATTATAGATACGACGGAGACGTATCAGCATCCCAAAGCTTAATTCCTGCTCGTCCTCGAGTAGGTAAATGATAAAAAAAGATAATTTTTGATGTGGGATGCTACCTAGCATAATCTTAATCATGTATCTAATCATGGCATGAATATTAAGACACGAGTGATTCAAAGCAATAGTCTATCATTTGACATAAAAACAATAATACTTCAAGCCTACTAATAAAGCAATCATGTCTTTTCAAAATAACATGGCCAAATAAGGTTATCCCTACAAAATCATATGGTCTGGCTATGCTGCATCTTCACCACACAAAGTATTCAAACATGCACAACCTCGATGACAAGCCAAGCAATTATTTCATACTTTTGACGTTCTCAAACCTCAACTTTCACGCAATACATGAGATTGAGCCATGGATATACCACTATAGGTGGAATAGAATATGATGGTGGAGGTTGTGTGGAGAAAACAAAAAGGAAGAAAGTCCCACACCAACGCGGCTAATCAATGGGCTATGGAGATGCCCATCAATTGATGTCAATGTGAGGAGTAGGGATTGACAAGCAACGGATGCACTATAGCTATAAGTGTATGAAAGCTCAAACTGAAACTAAGTGGGTGTGCATCCAACTTGCTTGCTCATGAAGACCTCGGGCATTTGAGGAAGCCCATCATCGGAATATACAAGCCAAGTTCTATAATGAAAATTCCCACTAGTATATGAAAGTGATAACTCAAGAGACTCTCTATATGAAGAACATGGTGCTACTCTGAAGCACAAGTGTGGTAAAAGGATAGTAACATTGCCCCTTCTCCCTTTTTCTCTCATTTTTTTATTTTCTCTTTTTTTGTGGGCTTCTTTGGCCTCTTTTCTTATTTGGGCTTCTTTGGCCTCTTTTATTTTGATAACCTCACATGGGACAATGTTCTAATAATGATGATCATCACACTTTTATTTACTTAGAACTCAATATTACAACTCGATACCAAAACAAAGATATGACTCTATATGAATGCCTCCGGCAGTGTACCGGGATGTGCAATGATCTAGCATAGCAATGACATCAAAAAATGGACAAGCCATGAAAACATCATGCTAGCTATCTTACGATCATGCAAAGAAATATGACAATGATGCTCAAGTCATGTATATGATGATGATGGAAGTTGCATGGCAATATATCTCGGAATGGCTATGGAAATGCCATGATAGGTAGGTATGGTGGCTATTTTGAGGAAGATATAATGAGGCTTATGTGTGACAGAGCGTATCATATCACAGGGTTTGGATGCACCGGCGAGGTTTGCACCAACTCTCGAGGTGAGAAAGGGCAATGCACGGTATCGAAGAGGCTAGCAATGATGGAAGGGTGAGAGTGCGTATAATCCATGGACTCAACATTATTCATAAAGAACTCGCATACTTATTGCAAAAGTCTATTAGCTATCGAAACAAAGTACTACGCGCATGCTCCTAGGGGGATAGATTGTTAGGAAAATACCATCGCTCGTCCCCGACCGCCGCTCATAAGGAAGACAATCAATAAATAAATCATGCTCCGACTTCATCACATAACGGTTCACCATACGTGCATGCTACGGGAATCACAAACTTCAACACAAGTATTTCTACTAATCCAGAACTACCCACTAGCATGACTCTAATATCACCATCTTTATATCGCAAAACTATTGCAAGGAATCAAACATATCATATTCAGTGATCTACAAGTTTTATGTAGGATTTTATGACTAACCATGTGAATGACCAATTCCTGTCATCTCTCTAAATAGATATAAGTAAAGCAAGAGAGCTTAATTCTTTCTACAAAATATATGCCCACGCTCCAACAAATATAAGTGAAGCAAAAGAGAATTCTACAAATGGCGGGTTTCTATGTGGAGAGAAACAGGCAATCCAAACTTCAAATGATATAAGTGAAGCACATGAAGCATTCTATAAAGCCATACTCAAAGAATATAAGTGAAGTGCAAAGAGCATTCTATAAATCAACCAAGGAATATCTCATACCAGCCTGGTGCATAAAATAAAAATGAAAATTAATGCAAAAAGACACTCCAAGATCTGCACACATCACATGAATGAAACGAATCCGAAAACATACCAATATTTGTTGAAGAAAGAGGGGATGCCTTCCGGGGCATCCCCAAGTTTAGACGCTTGAGTCTCATTGAATATTTACTTAGGGTACCTTGGGCATCCCCAATATTGAGCTCTTGCCTCTCTTCCTTCTTCTCACATCGAGACCTTCTCGATCATCGAACACTTCATCCACACAAAACTTCAACAGAAAACTCGGTAAGATCTGTTAGTAAAATAAAGCAAATCACTACTCTAAGTACTGTTGAAAACCAATTCATATTTTGTTTTTGCATCATAGATACTGTAATATAACTTTTCCATGTCTTAATCCACTAACAGGAATTGATAGTTTCATCGAAACAAGCAAACTATGCATCAAAAACAGAATCTGTCTAAAACAGAACAGTTTGTAATAATCTGAACATTCACCATACTTATGATACTTTAAAAATTCGGACAAAATTATTAAAAATAAACAATTTATACAGAAAGACATTGCAAAAAGAATCAGAACCATTTGACGTTCCAGTAAAAAAATAAAAATCGCACTACAGCCAAAGTTTCTGTCCTGCACCGTACAAACCAACAAGCATTATAAGCATCCTAAAGGCAAACCATTGCACATAATTTTTATAATACAATTGAATTGTACAAGGGGATAACTATTTTTTTTAGAAGTTTCTGTAATCAAGATTCACAAAGTTTCTGTGAGCATGAACAAAGTTCAAGGCTAGCTCCCACTTCAACAATGCTTGTCTCTCTCACTTTCACTTTCCTTTTTGAAAAAGTTTTGGGTTCCCCTCTTTATTTTTTTTGTTTTTAAACTATATAAAAGCACTCAACAGAAATAAATGACTCTCTAAAACTTTTAGGTTGTCTCCCTGGTAGCGCTTTCTTTAAAGCCATTAAGCTAGGCAAATAGTGCTCAAGTAGTGGATTCACCCGGATCCCAAGGTATATCAAAACAAATTTTAATTAGCAATGATTTGGCATTTAGTAGTGAGCACAAAGTAACATATATCAAGCAATGACGAAGTCTAACTCTATTCCTATGCATCGGCATGTCATAAAAGAACAATTCATGCACACAAAGTAAAGGCTAATGCATAGTATAAGCAGTTTCTTGCAATTATATCATGTGCGAAACATAGAGAGGTGGAGATATAGTTCCTCTCTCATAATAATTGCAAGTAGGAGCAGCAAGAACATGCATATTATATCTATCAAAATCATCATGTGCAACGGAAAAAGGCAACCCATCAATATAACCCTTAATAAGGGCAAACTTCTCCGATATAGTATAATCGGGAGAATTCAAAAAGATAATAGGACTATCATGCGTGGGTGCAATAGCAACAATTTCATGTTTAACATAAGGAATTATAGCAAGTTCATCTCCATAAGCATAAATCATATTGGCATCTTGTCCACAAGCATAGCAAGCATCATCAAAAAGGGATATTTCAAAAGAATCAACGGGATCATAACAATCATCATAGCAATTATCCTTCGGTAAGCACGAAGGGAAATTAAACAATGTATGAGTTGAAGAGTTACTCTCATTAGAAGGTGGGCAGGGGTAGCTAATCCGCTCTTCCTCCTTTTGTTCTTCGCTCTCCTCCTCGTCTTTTTCATCCAATGAGCTCACGGTTTCATCAATTTCTTCTTCCATAGATTCCTACAAAATATTAGTCTCTTCTTGGACAGCGGAGACTTTCTCAATAAATGCATCAATATAGGAATTGAATTCATAATTGGCATAACAATATTTAAGGATAGCTAAATTTTTAGGTCTATAAACAACATCATAAAGATTTTCAAACTCTTTGAACATAGATTCAATTTCATAAGCACCCATAAAAGCAACAAATTGTTCTATTTGTTCCACATCATACTAATCATATATACCTCTAGCATAAGAACACAAGGTTTCATTATCATTAAATTTGCATGAAAAGGGAAGGTGTGGAGCCCTCATCCTAGAGCAACAAGTATAATCATATCTCAAGCATACTTGCCGAGCATACCACTTCAACATATAAATTTGATCCCATAATAGTTACCCTTTTTGAGTCAAGCGATAATCCCTAAAGTATTCACGTTGGTCCAACGTGTCTCCCATTACATAATTGAATGAGGTTTTCTCAGGATTATCAAAGTGGTACATAATATTTTTCACATAATGATCATCGAGGGTTTTAGGAGGTTCCCTATCTCCACGAGTGATACGTCTCCAACGTATCTATAATTTTTTATTGCTCCATGCTATATTATCTATTGTTTTGGACTATATTGGGCTTTATTTTCCACTTTTATATTATTTTTGGGACTAACCTATTAACCGGAGGCCCAACCCAGAATTGTTGTTTTTTGCCTATTTTAGTGTTTCGAAGAAACGGAATATCAAACGGAGTCCAAACAGAATGAAACCCTCGGGAACGTGATTTTCTCATCAGATATGATCCATGAGACTTGGACCCTCCGTCAAGAAAGAAGAGAGGCGGTCACGAGGGTGAAGGGCGCGCCCCCCTGCCTCATGGGCCCCTCGAAGCTCCACCGACGTACTCCATCCTCCTATATATACCTACGTACCCCCAAACGATCAGATACGGAGCCAAAAACCTAATTCCACTGCCGCAACCTTCTGTACCCACGAGATCCCATCTTGGGGCCTGTTCTGGAGCTCCGCCGGAGAGGGCCATCATCACGGAGGGCTTCTACATCATCATAGCCCCTCCGATGAAGTGTGAGTAGTTTACCTCAGACCTTGGGGTCCATAGTTAGTAGCTCGATGGCTTCTTCTCTCTTTTTGGATCTCAATACAATGTTCTCCCCCTCTCTCGTGGAGATCTATTTGATGTAATCTTCTTTTTGCGGTGTGTGTTGTTGAGACTGATGAATTGTGGGTTTATGATCAAGTCTATCTATGAACAATATTTAAATCTTCTCTGAATTCTTTTATGTATGATTGGTTATCTTTGCAAGTCTCTTCGAATTATCAGTTTGGTTTGGCCTACTAGATTGGTTTTTCTTGCAATGGGAGAAGTGCTTAGCTTTGGATTCAATCTTGCGGTGTCCTTTCCCAGTGACAGAAGGGGCAGCAAGGCACGTATTGTATTGTTGCCATCGAGGATAACAAGATGGGGTTTTTATCATATTGCATGAAACTATCCCTCTACATCATGTCATCTTGCTTAAGGCATTACTCTGTTTTTAACTTAATACTCTAGATGCATGCTGGATAGCGGTCGATGAGTGGAGTAATAGTAGTAGATGCAGGCAGGAGTCGGTCTACTTGTCTCGGATGTGATGCCTATATACATGATCATACCGAGATATTCTCATAACTATGCTCAATTCTGTCAATTGCTCAACAGTAATTTGTTCACCCACCGTAGAATACTTATGCTCTTGAGAGAAGCCACTAGTGAAACCTATGGCCCCGGGGTCTATTCTCATCATATCAATCTCCATCACTTTATTATTGCTTTGCTTTTTACTTTGCCTTTTACTTTTTACTCTGCATCTCTATACCAAAAATACCCAAAATATTATCTATCATCTCTATCAGATCTCACCCTCGTAAGTGACCGTGAAGGGATTGACAACCCCTAATCGCGTTGGTTGCGTTGAGCTATTTGTTTTGTGTAGGTACAAGGGACTTGCGCGCAGGCTCCTACTGGATTGATACCTTGGTTCTCAAAAACTGAGGGAAATACTTACGCTACTTTGCTGCAACATCCTCTCCTCTTCAGGGAAATCCAACGCAGTGCTCAAGAGGTAGCAAGAAGAATTTCTGGCGTCGTTGCCGGGGAGGTCTACGCAGAAGTCAACATACCAAGTACCCATCACAATTCCTTATCTCTCGCACTACATTATTTGACATTTGCCTCTCGTTTTCCTCTCCCCCACTTCACCCTTGCCGTTTTATTCGCCCTCTCTTTTCTGTTGCCTTTTTCTCGCTTGCCTTTTGTTTGCTCGTGTGTTGGTTTGCTTGCTTGTCATGATGGCTCAAGATAATACCAAATTGTGTGACTTTACCAATACCAACAATAATGATTTCCTTAGCACTCCGATTGCTCCTCTTACCAATACTGAATCTTGTGAAATCAATACTGCTTTGTTGAATCTTGTTATGAAAGATCAATTCGCCGGCCTTCCTAGTGAAGACGCCGCTAATCATCTGAATAGCTTCGTTGACTTATGTGATATGCAAAACAAAAAAGATGACGATAATGATATTGTTAAATTGAAGCTATTTCTTTTTTGCTTAAAGATCGTGCTAAAGCTTGGTTTTCGTCTTTGCCTAAAAATAGTATTGATTCTTGGAACAAGTGCAAAGATGCTTTTATCTCTAAGTATTTTCCTCCCGCTAAGATCATCTCTCTTAGAAACGATATTATGAATTTTAAGCAACTTGATCATGAACATGTTGCACAAGCTTGGGAGAGAATGAAATTAATGATACGTAATTGCCCTACTCATGGTTTGAATTTGTGGATGATTATACAAAACTTTTACGCCGGATTGAACTTTGCTTCTAGAAATCTTTTAGATTTCACTTTCACTTCTCCCACTTCAACAATGCGTGTCTCTCTCACTTTCACTTTCCTTTTTGAAAAAGTTTTGGGTTCCCCTCTTTATTTTTTTTGTTTTTAAACTATATAAAATCACTCAACAGAAATAAATGACTCTCTAAAACTTTCAGGTTGTCTCCCTGGCAGCGCTTTCTTTAAAGCCATTAAGCTAGGCAAATAGTGCTCAAGTAGTGGATTCACCCGGATCCCAAGGTATATCAAAACAAATTTTAATTAGCAATGACTTGGTATTTAGTAGTGAGCACAAAGTAATATATATCAAGCAATGACGAAGTCTAACTCTCTTCCTATGCATCGGCATGTCATAAAAGAACAATTCATGCACACAAAGTAAAGGCCAATGCATAGTATAAGCACTTTCTTGCAATTTTATCATGTGGGAAACATAGAGAGGTGGAGATATAGTTCCTCTCTCATAATAATTGCAAGTAGGAGCAGCAAGCACATGCATATTATATCTATCAAAATCATCATGTGCAACGGAAAAAGGCAACCCATCAATATAACCCTTAATAAGGGCAAACTTCTCTGATATAGTATAATCGTGTTGGATTTCGGGTTCTGGCAGACCCTTAAGGTTCGAACTCTGGGGTGCGCGCGGAGATTATGCCCTCTACCTCTCCGCCTCGCAAGGATCTAAACTACCAAAGGAACAACACAAAAGACACAGAGTTTATACTGGTTCGGGCCACCGGTGTGGTGTAATACCCTACTCCAATGTGGTGAAGTGGATTGCCTCTCAGGCTGGTGATGATGAACAATACAGGGAAGAACAACCTCGCGAGGGTCTGTTCTTGGCTAGGGGGACGAACTACTAGGAGGAGTTCAGCCGCCCTTCTCTCTCTCTCTCTCTTGCTCAGATTCTAGGTTTTGCTTGCCTGATCGCTAGATACCGAACTGATTGCCTCTACCCTGGGGGTGGCTAGTCCTATTTATAGGCAAAGGCCCTGGGCCTCTTCCCAAATATTGAGCGGGAAGGGCGCCAACAATTGGCCAATTCGAAGGGGAACATCTGGTACACTTATCCTGACTAAAGTTGGTCCTCGCCTGCCAAAGGCCCTGTGGTGACGCCGTTCTGGGCTCCACAATGACCTCCTTCCCACCGTTGGACTGGTCTTGGTCTCGTTGCACCGAAATGGGTGCCTTTGCTTGATCCTCTCGCCTGCGCTTGCCCCCTTTGCACCAAAGAGGAAAGGAAGGACACTGCGCGGGCTGGCGCCCGCCTGGCGCCCTTGGTCGTCATGGCTTGCGTCATGGGCACCTCGCGAGGTAGCCCGCCTTGATCTCTCCACCTCCTCGTGAGCCAGCCTGACGAGGCCGTGCCTGAGGAAGTGCTGTGTCGTCCGCCCCGCGAGGCTTGGCCCCTCGCGAGGGTCTTGGGTCTTGTGTTGATGAAGTTGGGCCGTGCTGGGCCTCCTTTGAGCCACGCCGCGGGCCGCAGGCAGGCAAGTATGGCGACCCCCATTCCCAGAACGCCGACAGTAGCCCCCGGGCCCAAGGCGCGCCCGGACTTGGCCGTGCCGAGAGGCGAAAGGGAAAGGGCGAAGCGCCGCGGGCCCTAACAGCCTGCGGCCTTGGCCGCCGCGTGGCGGTTGATTGGACACGAGTGCTTCAGCAACCGCACAGGTTAATAAAGGTGCGGTGGCTGCCCAGGCTTTGCTTTTCTCTGGTTGCTGCTCAGATCCCCTTTCTTGCGCCTCTTCTTCCTTCCTCCTAACTCCCAGATCTGCTCTACCCGTGTGACCTAGGAAGACATGGCGCCTCGTCAGCCTCTGGCCAAAGCTTGGTTTTCGTCTGCCCTGGACTCGCCGAATGTGTCGGAGGCGAACCTTGCCCGGCTGCGTCGGATGGCGGCAGCGCGGGGCATCGACGGGGCATGGGTGTTCAAGGTCGGCTCCGCCACCCCTGAGGACCGAGGAAGCACCTTCTACCCTCTCTTCGTAAGCTCCATTACTGCGGGCCTGGTGCCTCCTTTTTCCGAGTTCTTCCTCTCTGTCCTCCGCCATTACGACTTACAAGCTCTGCATCTCCACCCCAACTCCATCCTTCTCCTGGCGATATTCGCCTACTACTGCGAGGCTCATGTGGGGGTGCAACCCTCAGTGGCCTTGCTGCGCCACTACTTCTACCTCCGGGTCACCCGTGGTTCCCCTTCCACATGCGCGAGCTTCGTCGCGTGTGGTGGCGCCATTGCCATTTCGAATCCCGGGAAGAGGATTGAGGGCTTCAGGAGCAAGTGGGTCTTGGTGGACGCCGGGCGCATCCATCCTCGGCTGATCCTACCCACGGAGCAGCCCGTGAGTTCCGGCGACTGGTCCCGGTCGGAGCTTACGGACCCCCGCGCGAAGCCGATACTAGAGAAGATGGACACGGACCTGAAGCCGGCCAGCACGGCGGCGACGAAGCTGACCGGCGCGTCGCTGCTGACGGAGTTCCTGGAGCACCAACTGGCTCCGCTTCGGCAGTACTCACCTCCGATGTGGAGGCCTCATCCGAGCCCCGCGACTGTGGGCGACGAGGATTTGACCGCGGTTCTCCAATCTCTGGTCGGGGGCGAGGTGGCAAGGTTGGAGGGCGCGCCCACGCCCTTGTTCCTTCGCGATGACTGGAAGCAGGTGGTGGAGTCCATGCCCGTGTTCAACGGGGACGGGCCCGTGCCCGTGGTGGCTCCCGAGGGACTGGTGGACGTGTCCTCCGGTGACTTCAGCGGAGAGAGGGGCGAAGAGGAGCGGGAGGAGGGCCCTGACTCCGAGGCAACTGACGGAGAGTCTAGGGCTCCCCTTCCCCGGCGCAAGTCCCGTACTCTCCGCCTTTTGTTGAGCGATGACGATGAGGGTGATGACGTGCTGGGTAGCGGGAGCTCGCCCCTGATCTCGAAGAAGGACAGGACCGGGCTGATCCCCCGCGGGTCCGCCCTGGCTCCGGGGCGATCCGCGGACGCGCCTTCTGCTTTTGAGGTTGACCCCTCCAGCCGGCTCTCAGGCTTCAAGTATGGCCGGAGGCTGCTCGAGCCCTCCAGCGACGACCCGTAAGTGCTTGATCCCTCATCTTTTTGTTTCTTGTTCCGCCGCTGAGGCTTGATGTTCGCTTCTCTTGGATAGGATGGCGCCCATGGCGAAGAAACCGAAGGGGGCTCCCGAGGCCCCATCCGCGGCAACGCCTCCGCCTGCAGGTGAAGGCGATCGTGAGGCATGGGCTTCTCCTGCCCGCTCATCCTTGCGAGGCCTGGCTGAGCTGGCTGGGGAGAGCCCAGCCCCCATGGCCCAAGTGACTCCCGAGGTGCTCCTGCCTGCTGCCGCCACCACGGCCATCGGGGCGCAGCAGACTCCGCCTCAGGATGTTGTGGTCTTGCCGCCGCTACCTTCTCCTCCCGTTCCACCGACCGCTGCTTCCCCAACTCCTCCAGCTGTCTTGGAGCGTGCCAATGTTTCTCCATCTTCTTCCGCCATCCTAGAGCGTGCCGTTGCTGAACTGGACCGGCTGCGGCAGGATCTTCTCGGCGCCGACCCTCGCCTGGTGGCCGGGCGCCTGGAGCTGGCTTCGGGGTGGATCCGCTCCGACGCCTCGATTCGGGCGGCGCTGGTTCAGGCCTCGACGGCCTGTGACGGGGAGAGGGAGGCTACCCTCGAGGCGAAGACTACCCGAGACGCGGCCCTGGGAGAGGTGGTTGAAGTCCGTGGTCGCTGCAAGGAGCTGGAGGACGAGCTGCAAGGCCTGCGAGCCCAGCTCGTGAAGGAGGTCCACCTTCGCCAAGAGCAGGAAGAAGGCACGAAGGCTCGCGAGGTGGCCATCGAGAACCGGGAGGCCAAGCTCAAGAAGCGCCGCGACCGTCTAGGCGCGCTGAAGAAGGAGCTGGAGGCGACGAGGTCCGAGCTGGACGCCAAGGCCCGGGTCCTTGCCGAGGATCGCGTGGCCTTCGCGGACATGGAGAAGGATGCTCGCGCTTCACTGAAGACACTTTACGAGAGTGGACTGGAGAGCCCGCTGGCCGGTGACGGGGACGGCCCCGCCAAGCTGCTTCCCTTCCTGGTTCAGGCCCTTGGGGATGTCGCCCTTGGCCTTGGCCCCACGGCGGAGGCCGAGGCGTGTGTCCTGTCTTCTGCTGCGCTGACGCGGGTCTTCGCCCACATATACCTTCGCGATCCCAGCGCCGACCTCGACAGCCTGCTGGAGCCGGTGAGCGGCGAGGGTGCTGCCGCCGCTGTCGAAGCCGTGAAGGGGCGCGCGGAGGCGCTGCTTGGGAAGTTTCGGGCCTTCAGCACCAAGCCGAAGCAAGGCGCCGTCGGCCCTGCTGCTCCACGAGGCGAAGCCACTCCGCGCTGCTCCACCACCAACAAGTGACTCCGCTACTGCTCCTGTTCTTCTTTTAGTTCCTGCACATGCATCGCGCCTCGGGGAGGCATTTAAACTTGCGTTTGGTACTGAAACGACGGTATGGACTGTAATATTTTGCTTTTAAATTCCTTGAATTTTATGCTTTTCCTCCCTACTTGCTTGTGTTCTACGCCGGTAGAGCCCGGCCCCGCGCGTACCTCACCCAGCATTAGCCCCGACCGGAAACCAGGACGAGACCAAAGGAGTGAGGGGCTACGGGACAAGTTAGGCTCCTGAGTCGCGATGCTCAGGAGTCCCCCTTGGCGCACAAACAACAAGTAGGGAAGCGTGATGTAGGTGCATCTTCCGTTCTACGTCTGCAGAGCCCGACTCCGCGCGTACCTCACCCAGCATAGCCTTTCGGAACTAAGGAGTGAGGGGCTACGGAGCCAGTTAGGCTCCTAAGTTGCGATGCTCAGGAGTCCCCCTTGACGCGCAAACAGTGGGCGATGAGGTGAGATGCAAGCGAGACTACCGTTCTACGTCTGCAAAGCCCGGCCCCGCGCGTACCTCACCTAGCATAGCCTTTTGGAACTAAGGAGTGAGGGGCTACGGGACCAGTTAGGCCCCTGAGTCGCGATGCTCAGGGGTCCTCCTTGACACTCAAACGGCCTTCATACCTTGGCTCCGCTCGGGGAGAGACGTGCGACGAACTAGGCCCGAGGGGCCTGGCTGGGCGGCGTACGTCTGGACGTGACCCAGGCGTACCCCCGTGCCTAGCCCCCTCACGTGGTGCTCCCGAGGGGAGGCGTTGCGATGAGGCTAGCCACTGAGCTCTGGGCTCCCTGAGGTTAACGCGGCCCGGAGGCCACCCTCAGTTGTTTATCACCAGCGCGGAGCATAGCGCTTCCGTATGTGTACGGGCATAGCCGCTCCTCGGCAGTGTCGTCAGCCAGCGCGGAGCATGGTGCTTCCACTGGTACGTGGGAGGGGGCTCCCCTCCGGGAGGAGCCCCCGGGGCGTGTACAGCCCCGCCCTGACACGTGGCCGGCACGGTAGGGCTAGGTGAGGTGTATCTGGGCACCCGTGAGCCAGCGCGGGACTCACGGGGCCCTACCTCTAGGCGGGTTGCGCCTGGCACTGGGTCGTATCTTGAGATGTGTTCCTGCAAATTGGGTTAGATGCCGGCACTCTACATCCTCGGGTCCCGGCCCTCGAGCTTGTCTCAGCCGTCGCTGGTATGCCAGGTTGCGAAGCCATGGACAAGGCCAGAGGGTGAGGGATGGAGAGCTAGTAAGAGCCCTGAGTCGCGATGCTCAGGTACCCCCCCCCTTTAACGTGCAAGTGGTCGACATGGAGAAGGAGAGGTGCCGTGGACGGGCATCAAGTAATCAAGCATGATAGGCGAAAGCATAGCTGGAAATAAACGCAAGGGAGACACATGCCACTGGGCCTGGCCCGAGCGGCTTGGGGATGATGCAGCCCAAGGGGCGCCCCCAACAAAGCAAGCTAATGACCGAAAAATAAAAAAGGATACACGCCGCAGGGACGGACCCACACGGCTTGGGAATGAAGCAGCCCTGGGGGGGCGTTCCCAGCTGGAAATGAAGCTTGAAGGACGTCACCTGAAGATGTCGAGGATGAAGTGGTGTTGGTGCAGCAGACTCGGTGGGCTGCGGAAGCCGATCCTCACGAGCCCCCAGGCCCAGGGGCCTAAGGAGGCTCCGGAGGTGCTGGTGGCTCCTCACAAATCACCTCCATCTCCGCCAGGACCGCGGAACGCCTGTCTTCCTGAGTCTCCATGATGCCCCTCATGAGGCACTGGTATGCAGCAGCCACGCTCGGCAAGCCGTAAGGCATGCGAACATAGTTGTGGGGTGGGCCTCCGCAGCGCCCCACTTGCGAGGGCCAGAGGCGCTCCATCGTGGCGACCCGATTGAGCCCTGGTACGTCGATGCAGATGCGCAGCCCACCATCCTCGCCTGGATGGGGAGCCACAGTTGGTACACGGCGGCAACCTCTCATGATTCTTGACTCCTGTAGTTCTTGAACGGCCTTGTTAACGAACTTCTGCTGGCCTGACCTTCCTTGCCTTGCTCCTTCTTGAGGGAAACGTGCTTCGAGGCACGCCTCCACGTGGTGCCCAAGCGCCTCCCTCGTGACCCTGGCCAGGTCGATGGCCCTCCAGGTGAGAGCCCCCGAGCCCTGCCTGAGGAGGGCGCCGGGCGCGCTTTCCTATGCGATGGAGGGAGGGTCCCCTTGGGCAGACGCGGGCCCTGAGGGGCCTGCCTCCTAAGGGGCTGAGCCTGCCGATGTCTTCTTCTTCTTGGGGGTGATCTCGGGAAGCCTCCTGCTTCCGCGATCTGGGTCTTCTAGTGACGCGGCCTGAAAGGCTTGCTCCAGGGAACACACTGCATCCTTTTCTTCACATGGCACCGTGATGACTCCGCCACTTCCTGGCATCTTGAGGACGTTGTAGCCATGATGAGTCACGGCCATGAATTTGGCCAGCGCTGGGTACCCGAGGATGGCGTTGTACGGCAGGCGGATGTGAGCGACGTCGAAGTCGATGAGCTCGGTGCGGTAGTTGCTGCGGGCTCCGAAGGTGACAGGGAGGCGGACCTGCCCGATCGGGATTGTGGAACCATCGGTGACTCCAGAGAAGGGCTTGGTCGGCTGAAGCTGGTCGTAGGGCACTTGAAGATTGTTGAATGTTTCCACGGACAGGATGTTGAGCCCTGCTCCACCATCGATGAGGGTCCTGGTGACCAGTATGTTGCTGATGACTGGGGAGCAAAGCATCGGGAGGACCCCGGCTGTGGCCGAGCACTTGAGCTGATCTGCTGAGCTGAACGTGATGGCGCACACCGACCACCTGAGAGGGCGTGTTGCTTCGAGCTTGGGGAGGACTGCATTCACTTCGCGGGCGAACTGTTTGAAGATGCGTTGGGAGGCTGGGGCTTGAGCTCCGCCCAGGATGCAGGCGATTGTGTGCGGCTCCTGGAAGCCCCCAGCCCCCTCGTCCTGGTGGCGGTCCTCGTTCCTTCTTGGCTGAGGCGGCAATGGAGGGAGGCCTGCGTTGCCCTGCAGGCGATCCTCACGAGGCTAATCCCGCCAGTCCCCCTCGCGAGGCAAGTCTCGCCAGCGGTCCTCGCGAGGTTGATCGCGCCACCCTTGGCGTGGGCCGCGGTCTTCCCAGCGTCCTGGGTTCCTTCCTCCTCCTCGGCCGTAGACCCGGTCAGCACGGTCAAGACGACGGCCGATCCTTCCTTCTTGCATGGCACGGAGTTCTTGGCATTCATTGGTGTTGTGGGTGTGGAGGTCGTGGTATACACAGTACCAGCTGCCCCTGGAGGATTCAGGCAGATCCTTGCCCCGCTTGGTGTCTGGTTCTGCCGCGAGCACGGCAGCCCCCTTGCGCTTCACGTCCTTGGCCTTGGGTTTCTTCTCTTCTGGATCTGCGGCAGGCAGCTCGAGGAGGGAGAGACGCCCCTCCTCAGCCCTGGCGCACTTGGTCGCCAAGTTGAACAGCTCCAGGGAGGTGCTCAGGTCTTCATGCATCGCCAGCTCCTCCTTCATCTTGACGTCACGCACACCATCGGAGAAGGCCGAGATGATGGCTTCCTCGGACACCTTGGGGATCTTGAGGCGCGCACTATTGAAGCGCTGGATGTACTTTTGCAGTGTCTCTCCGGGTTGTTGCTTGATGCGGCGTATGTCGCTCACGGCAGGCGGCCGGTCACGAGTACCTTGGAAGTTGGCGATGAAGCGGGTGCGCATCTGGTCCCAGGAAGAGATCGTGCCTGGGGCCAGGTTCAGGAGCCAGGTGCGAGCTCCTTCCTTGAGTGCCATGGGGAACCAGTTCGCCATAACCATTTCGTCTCCACTAGCAGCTTCGATGCCCAGCTGATAGAGCTAGAGGAACTCTGCAGGGTCGGTCGTGCCGTCGTAGCGAGGTGGCAGGTCTGGCTTCAACTTGCCGGGCCACGCGACGCTGCACAGCTCGGTGGTGTAGGCGCGGCAGCCTGCCGTGGCCACGGGAGGCTTCGGTTGAGGGAGAGCTTGGCCTTATGGGTCCCCATGTGCTGCAGCTGGGAGCAGCGCGAGGTCTTGACGTGCCGGAGCCGGAGCAGGGTCACGGCGAGCCAGAGCAGGAAGCGCCCGGGCAGCCTCTTGCGGTCGAGGGACTTCTTGGCAGCTCCGTTCTTGCTGGGTTGGCGCCTGACGGAGCGGGTTCCACCCAGGGGCCACGCGCCTTGGAGCCACGGCGTCTTCTTGGAGAGGAGGCGGCTGGTACGCCCCCGGAACTTCATGGCCCACGCGGGGTGGGGTGCGGCGCAGCGGAGCAGACGGCGCAAGAGAGCCCCCCGCGGCGCGGACGAGCTCGGCGACACGATCCAACCACTCTTCGTAGACGTCGTCGACGGGACGGTAACGCGGGAGCTCGTTTGCTGCGACGAGCGCAGCTCGAGCCTCCAAGGGTGCACGGAGCGCGGGGGACGAAGAGCCAGCTGGTGCAAGTGATGGAGTAGCGGTGCGGCCGTCTTGCCGCACGGACAGGTGCTGAGACGACGCTTGCTGCTCGTTCCCCGCCGGGCCGGTGGCGGCGTTGACGGCGGGCGACGGGGAACGACGAGGACGCCCACCGACGGGAGCCGTCTGGGCGACGCGGGAAGCAATGGCGGCCTGGCGCTCGGCGCGGGCCCGACGAGCGTCAGACATGGACGCGACGGTCGGCGGAGAGCGGAGCGGTGGAAGACAAATTCCGGCACACCCCTACCTGGTGCGCCAAATGTCGGATTTCGGGTTCCGGCAGACCCTTAAGGTTCGAACTCTAGGGTGCGCGCGGAGATTATGCCCTCTACCTCTCCGTCTCGCAAGGATCTAAACTACCAAAGGAACAACACAAAAGACACAGAGTTTATACTGGTTCGGGCCACCGGTGTGGTGTAATACCCTACTCCAGTGTGGTGTAGTGGATTGCCTCTCAGGCTGGTGATGATGAACAATACAGGGAAGAACAACCTCGCGAGGGTCTGTTCTTGGCTAGGGGGACGAACTACTAGGAGGAGTTCAGCCGCCCTTCTCTCTCTCTCTCTTGCTCAGATTCTAGGTTTTGCTTGCCTGATCGCTAGATACCGAACTGATTGCCTCTACCCTGGGGGTGGATAGTCCTATTATAGGCAAAGGCCCTGGGCCTCTTCCCAAATATTGAGCGGGAAGGGCGCCAACAATTGGCCAATTCGAAGGGGAACATCTGTTACACTTATCCTGACTAAAGTTGGTCCTCGCCTGCCAAAGGCCCTGTGGTGACGCCGTTCTGGGCTCCACGATGACCTCCTTCCCACCGTTGGACTGGTCTTGGTCGCGTTGCACCAAAATGGATGCCTTTGCTTGATCCTCTCGCCTGCGCTTGCCCCCTTTGCACCAAAGAGGAAAGGGAGGAAACTGCGCGGGCTGGCGCCCGCCTGGCGCCCTTGGTCGTCATGGCTTGCATCATGGGCACCTTGCGAGGTACCCCGCCTTGATCTCTCCGCCTCCTCGTGAGCCAGCCTGACGAGGCCGTGCCTGAGGAAGTGCTGTGTCGTCCGCCCCGTGAGGCTTGGCCCCTCGCGAGGGTCTTGGGTCTTGTGTTGATGAAGTTGGGCCGTGCCGGGCCTCCATTAAGCCACGCCGCGGGCCGCAGGCAGGCAAGTTTGGGGACGCCCGTTCCCAAAACGCCGACAAATCGGGAGAATTCAAAAATATAATAGGACTATCATGCGTGGGTGCAATAGCAACAATTTCATGTTTAACATAAGGAACTATAGCAAGTTCATCTCCATAAGCATAAATCATATTGGCATCTTGTCCTCAAGCATAGCAAGCATCATCAAAAAGGGATATTTCAAAAGAACCAACGGGATCATAACAATCATCATAGCAATCATCCTTCGGTAAGCACGAAGGGAAATTAAACAATGTATGAGTTGAAGAGTTACTCTCATTAGAAGGTGGGCAGGGGTAGCTAATCCGCTCTTCCTCCTTTTGTTCTTCACTCTCCTCCTCATCTTTTTCATCCAATGAGCTCACAGTTTCATCAATTTCTTCTTCCATAGATTCCTACAAAATATTATTCTCTTCTTGGACAGCGGAGACTTTCTCAATAAATGCATCAATATCGGAATTTAATTCATAATTGGCATAACAATATTTAAGGATAGCTAAATTTTCAGGTCTATAAACAACATCATAAAGATTTTCAAACTCTTTGAACATAGATTCAATTTCATAAGCACCCATAAAAGCAACAAATTGTTCTATTTGTTCCACATCATACTAATCATATATACCTCTAGCATAAGAACACAAGGTTTCATTATCATTAAATTTGCATGAAAAGGGAAGGTGTGGAGCCCTCATACTAGAGCAACAATTATAATCATATCTCAAGCATACTTGTCGAGCATACCACTTCAACATATAAATTTGATCCCATAATAGTTTCCCTTTTTGAGTCAAGCGGTAATCCCTAAAGTATTCACGTTGGTCCAACGTGTCTCCCATTACATAATTGAATGAGGTTTTCTTAGGATTATCAAAGTGGTACATAATATTTTTCACATAATGATCATCGAGGGTTTTAGGAGGTTCCCTATCTCCATGAGTGATACGTCTCCAACGTATCTATAATTTTTTATTGCTCCATGCTATATTATCTACGGTTTTGGACTATATTGGGCTTTATTTTTCACTTTTATATTATTTTTGGGACTAACCTATTAACCGGAGGCCCAACCCAGAATTGTTGTTTTTTTGCCTATTTTAGTGTTTCGAAGAAACGGAATATCAAACGGAGTCCAAACGGAATGAAACCTTCGGGAACGTGATTTTCTCATCAGATATGATCCAGGAGACTTGGACCCTCCGTCAAGAAAGAAGAGAGGCGGTCACGAGGGTGGAGGGCGCGCCCCTGCCTCATGGGCCCCTCAAAGCTCCACCGACGTACTCCTTCCTCCTATATATACCTACGTACCCCCAAACGATCAGATACGGAGCCAAAAACCTAATTACACCGCCGCAACCTTCTGTACCCACGAGATCCCATCTTGGGGCCTGTTCCGGAGCTCCGCCGGAGAGGGCCATCATCAAGGAGGGCTTCTACATCATCATAGCCCCTCCGATGAAGTGTGAGTAGTTTACCTCAGACCTTCGGGTCCATAGTTAGTAGCTAGATGGCTTCTTCTCCCTTTTTGGATCTCAATACAATGTTCTCCCCCTCTCTCGTGGAGATCTATTCGATGTAATCTTCTTTTTGCGGTGTGTTTGTTAAGACCGATGAATTGTGGGTTTATGATCAAGTCTATCTATGAACAATATTTGAATCTTCTCTGAATTCTTTTATGTATGATTGGTTATCTTTGCAAGTCTCTTCGAATTATCAGTTTGGTTTAGCCTACTAGATTGGTTTTTCTTGCAATGGGAGAAGTGCTTAGCTTTGGGTTCAATCTTGCGGTGTCCTTTCCCAGTGACAGAAGGGGCAGCAAGGCACATATTGTATTGTTGCCATCGAGGATAACAAGATGGGTTTTTTATCATATTGCATGAAACTATCCCTCTACATCATGTCATCTTGCTTAAGGCATTACTCTGTTTTTAACTTAATACTCTAGATGCATGTTGGATAGCGGTCGATGAGTGGAGCAATAGTAGTAGATGCAGACAGGAGTCGGTCTACTTGTCTCGGATGTGATGCCTATATACATGATCATACCTAGATATTCTCATAACTATGCTCAATTCTGTCAATTGCTCAACAGTAATTTTTTCACCCACCATAGAATACTTATGCTCTTGAGAGAAGCCACTAGTGAAACTATGGCCCCGGGGTCTATTCTCATCATATCAATCTCCATCACTTTATTATTGCTTTGCTTTTTTACTTTTTACTTTGCATCTCTATACCAAAAATACCCAAAATATTATCTATCATCTCTATTAGATCTCACCCTCGTAAGTGACCGTGAAGGGATTGACAACCCCTAATCGCGTTGGTTGCGTTGAGCTATTTGTTTTGTGTAGGTACAAGGGACTTGCGCGCAGCCTCCTACTGGATTGATACCTTGGTTCTCAAAAACCGAGGGAAATACTTACGCTACTTTGCTGCAACATCCTCTCCTCTTCGGGGAAATCCAACGCAGTGCTCAAGAGGTAGCAAGAAGAATTCCTGGCGTCGTTGCCGGGGAGGTCTACGCAGAAGTCAACATACCAAGTACCCATCACAATTCCTTATCTCTCGCACTACATTATTTTCCATTTGCCTCTCATTTTCCTCTCCCCCACTTCACCCTTGCCGTTTTATTCGCCCTCTCTTTTCCGTTTGCCTTTTTCTCGCTTGCCTTTTGTTTGCTCGTGTGTTGGTTTGCTTGCTTGTCACGATGGCTCAAGATAATACCAAATTGTGTGACTTTACCAATACCAATAATAATGATTTCCTTAGCACTCTGATTGCTCCTCTTACCAATACTGAATCTTGTGAAATCAATACTGCTTTGTTGAATCTTGTTATGAAAGATCAATTCGCCGGCCTTCCTAGTGAAGATGCCGCTAATCATCTGAATAGCTTCGTTGACTTATGTGATATGCAAAAGAAAAAAGATGACGATAATGATATTTTTAAATTGAAGCTATTTCTTTTTTCGCTTAGAGATCGTGCTAAAGCTTGGTTTTCTTCTTTGCCTAAAAATAGTATTGATTCTTGGAACAAGTGCAAAGATGCTTTTATCTCTAAGTATTTTCCTCCCGCTAAGATCATCTCTCTTAGAAATGATATTATGAATTTTAAGCAACTTGATCATGAACATGTTGCACAAGCTTGGGAGAGAATGAAATTAATGATACGTAATTGCCCTACTCATGGTTTGAATTTGTGGATGATTATACAAAAAATTTATGCTGGATTGAATTTTGCTTCTAGAAATCTTTTAGATTCGGCCGCGGGAGGCACTTTTATGGAAATCACTTTAGGAGATGCTACTAAACTCCTATATATTATTATGGTTAATTATTCTCAATGGCACACTGAAAGATCCATTAATAAAAAAGTGCAGGTGATAGAAGAAATCGATGTTTTGAGTGGAAAGATGGATGAACTTATGAAATTAATTGCTATTAAGAGTGTTTCTTCTGATCTTAATGATATGCCTTTGTCTACTTTGATTGAGAATAATAATGATTCTATGGATGTGAATTTTGTTGGTAAGAATAATTTTGGTAACAACGCGTATAGTGGAAATTTTAATCCTAGGCCTTATCCTAGTAATCCTTCTAATAATTATGGAAATTCCTACAACAACTCTTATGGAAATTTTAATAAGATGCCCTCTGAATTTGAGAATAGTGTTAAAGAGTTTATGAATTCACAAAAGAATTTCAATGCTTTGCTTGAAGAGAAATTGCTTAAAGTTGATGATTTGGCTAGGAACGTTGATAGAATTTCTCTTGAGATTGATTCTTTAAAGCTTAGATCTATTCCTCCTAAGCATGATATCAATGAGTCTCTCAAAGCCATGAGAATTTCCATTGATGAGTGCAAAGAAAGAACCGCTAGGATGCGTGCTACGAAAGATGCCTTTATTAAAGCATGTTCTTCCAATTCCTATGAAAATCAAGATGAAGATCTAAAAGTTATTGATGCGTCCCCTATTAAATCTTAGTTTTCCAATATGAATCTTGATGAAACCGAATATGATCTTCCTTTACCTAGAAGGCGTTCCAAAAATTCAGAGTATTTAGATCTTGATGATGAAATTGATAAAAGTGGGATTGAAAGAAATAAAACCGTAGATGTTGCTAAACCCACTATATTGGATTTCAAGGAATTTAATTATGAAAGTTGCTATTTAATTGATTGTATTTCCTTGTTGCAATCCGTGCTAAATTCTCCTCATGCTTATAGTCAAAATAAATCCTTTACCGAACATATCGTTGATGCATTTATGCAATCTTATGAAGAAAAACTTGAGTTGAAAGTTTCTATCCCTAAAAAAGTTTATGATGAGTGGGAACCTACTATCAAAATTAAAATTAAAGATCATGAGTTTTATGCTTTGTGTGATTTGGGTGCTAGTGTCTCCACTATTCCTAAAACTTTGTGTGATTTGCTAGATTTCCGTGATTTTGATGATTGCTCTCTAAACTTGCATCTTGCGGATTCCACTATTAAGAAACCTATGGGAAGAATTAATGATGTTCTTATTGTTGCAAATAGGAATTATGTGCCCGTAGATTTTATCGTTCTTGATATAGATTGCAATCCTTCTTGCCCTATTATTCTCGGTAGACCTTTACTTAGAACGGTTGGTGCAATTATTGATATGAAGGAAGGGAATATTAGATTTCGATTCCCATTAAAAAAGGGCATGGAACACTTCCATAGGAATAAAATAAAATTACCATATGAATCTATCATGAGAGCCACTTATGGATTGCCTACCAAAGATGGCAATACCTAGATCTATCCTTGCTTTTATGCCTAGCTAGGGGCGTTAAACGATAGCGCTTGTTGGGAGGCAACCCAATTTTATTTTTATTTTTTTTGTTTTTGATTCTGTTTAGGAATAAATAATCCATCTACCTTCTGTTTAGATGTGATTTTATGTTTTAATTAGTGTTTGTGCCAAGTTAAACCTATAGGATCTTCTTGGATGATAGTTATTTGATCTTGCAGTAATTTCCAGAAACTTTCTGTTCACGACAACAATTGTTAAAAATCACTAGAACGTGATAAAATACTGATTCCAATTGCTGCTGATCAATAAACAAATTTTCTATGTCTTCCTATTTTGGTAGAGTTTTTGGAGTTCCAGAAGTTTGCGATAGTTACAGATTACTACAGACTGTTCTGTTTTTGACAGAATCTGTTTTCCGTGTGTTGTTTGCTTATTTTGATGAATCTATGGATAGTAAAATAGTTTATAATCCATAGATAAGTTGCAATACAGTAGGTTTAACACCAATACAAATAAAGAATGATTTCATTACAGTACCTTGAAGTGGTCTTTTGTTTTCTTTTGCTAACGGAGCTCACGAGATTTCTGTTGAGTTTTGTGTTGTGAATTTTTCAAGTTTTGGGTGAAATCTTTTGATGGATTATGGAACAAGGAGTGGCAAGATCCTAAGATTGGGGATGCACATGGCACCCCCAAGATTCCCCAAGATAATCCAAGGACACCAAGAAGTCAAAGCTTGGGGATGCCCCGGAAGGCATCCCCTCTTTCGTCTACTTCCATCGGTAATTTTACTTGGAGCTATATTTTTATTCACCACATGATATGTGTTTTGCTTGGAGCGTCTTGTATTATTTGAGTATTTGATTGTTAGTATACCACAATCATCCTTGTTGTACACACCTTTTGAAAGAGCCATACATGAATTGGAATTTGATAGAATACTCTTTGTGCTTCACTTATATCTTTTGAGCTTTATAGTTTTGCTCTAGTGCCTCACTTATATCTTTTAGAGCACGGTGGTGGATTTGTTTTAAAGAAACTATTGATCTATCATGCTTCACTTAGATTATTTTAAGATTCTTAAATAGCATGGTAATTTGCTTCACAATAATAATATGCTTGGTATTCAAGATTTGTAAAACTTTCTTTTGAGTGCGTTGAATATAAGAAAAGTTGTATGCTTGATAATTGTTTTGAGATATGGAGGTGATAATATCAAAGTCGTGCTAGTAGAGTAATTGTGAATTTGAGAAGTGCTTGTGTTGAAGTTGGCAAGTCCCGTAGCATGCACGTATGGTAAACGTTATGTAACAAATTTGAAACATGAGGTGTTATTTGATTGTCCTCCTTATGAGTGGCGGTCGGGGACGAGCGATGGTCTTTTCCTACCAATCTATCCCCCTAGGAGCATGCGCGTAATGCTTTGGTTTTTGATGACTTGTAGATTTTTGCAATAAGTATATGAGTTCTTTATGACTAATGTTGAGTCCATGGATTATACGCACTCTCACCCTTCCATCATTGCTAGCCTCTTCGGTACCGTGCATTGCCCTTTCTCACATTGAGAGTTGGTGCAAACTTCGCCGGTGCATCCAAACCCCGTGATATGATACGCTCTTTCACACATAAACCTCCTTATATCTTCCTCAAAACAGCCACCATACCTACCTATTATGGCATTTCCGTAGCCATTTCGAGATATATTGCCATGCAACTTTCCACCATACCGTTCATCATGACACATTCATCATTGTCATATTGCTTAGCATGATCATGTAGTTGGCATAGTATTCGTGGCAAAGCCACCGTTCATAATTCTTTCATACATGTTGCTCTTGATTCATTACATATCCCGGTACACCGCCGGGGGCATTCATATAGAGTCATACTTTGTTCTAGTATCGAGTTGTAATCATTGAGTTGTAAATAAATAGGAGTGTGATGATCATCATTTTCTAGAGCATTGTCCCAAGTGAGGAATAAAAAAAAGAGAAGAAAGGCCATAAAAAAAGAGAAGGCCCAAAAAATGAGAGAAAAAGAGAGAAGGGACAATGTTACTATCCTTTGCCACACTTGTGCTTCAAAGTAGCACCATAATCATCATGATAGAGAGTCTCTTGTTTTGTCACTTTCATTTACTAGTGGGAATTTTTCATTATAGAACTTGGCTTGTATATTCCAACGATGGGCTTCCTCAAATGACCTAGGTCTTCGTGAGCAAGCAAGTTGGATGCACACCCACTTAGTTTCTTTTGTTGAGCTTTCATACATTTATAGCTCTAGTGCATCCATTGCATGGCAATCCCTACTCCTTGCATTAATCAATCGATGGGCATCTCCATAGCCTATTGATTAGCCTCGTTGATGTGAGATCTTCTCCTTTTTGTCTTCTCCACATAACCCCCATCATCATATTCTATTCCACCCATAGTGCTATATCCATGGCTCACGCTCATGTATTGCGTGAAGGTTTATGAGTTTGAGATTATTAAAGTATGAAACAATTGCTTGGCTTGTCATCGGGGTTGTGCATGATGAGAGCATTCTTGTGTGATGAAAATGGAGCATGACTAAGCTATATGATTTTATAGGGATAAACTTTCTTTGGCCATGTTACTTTGAGAAAACATAATTGCTTTGTTAGTATGCTTGAAGTATTATTATTATGTCAATATGAACTTTTGTCTTGAATCTTTCGGATCTGAATATTCATACCACAGTTGAGAAGATTTACATTGAAATTATGCCAAGTAGCACTCCGCATCAAAAATTCTCTTTTTATCATTTACCTACTCGAGGACGAGCAGGAATTAAGCTTCGGGATGCCTAATACTTCTCCAACGTATCTATAATTTTTTATTGCTCCATGCTACATTATCTACTGTTTTGGACTATATTGGGCTTTATTTTCCACTTTTATATTATTTTTGGGACTAACCTATTAACCGGAGGCCCAGCCCAGAATTGCTATTTTTTTGCCTATTTCAGTGTTTCGAAGAAACAGAATATCAAACGGAGTCCAAACGGAATGAAACCTTCGGGAACGTGATTTTCTCATCAGATATGATCCAGGAGACTTGGACCCTCCATCAAGAAAGAAGAGAGGCGGTCACGAGGGTGGAGGGCGCCCCCCTAGGGCGCGCCCCCTGCCTCATGGGCCCCTCGAAGCTCCACCGACGTACTCCTTCCTCCTATATATACCTACGTACCCCCAAACGATCAGATACGGAGCCAAAAACCTAATTCCACCGCCGCAACATTCTGTACCCACGAGATCCCATCTTGGGGCCTGTTCCGGAGCTCCGCCGGAGAGGGCCATCATCACAGAGGGCTTCTACATCATCATAGCCCCTCCGATGAAGTGTGAGTAGTTTACCTCAGACCTTCGGGTCCATAGTTAGTAGCTAGATGGCTTCTTCTCTCTTTTTGGATCTCCATACAGTGTTCTCCCCCTCTCTCGTGGAGATCTATTCGATGTAATCTTCTTTTTGCGGTGTGTTTTTTGAGACCGATGAATTGTGGGTTTATGATCAAGTCTATCTATGAACAATATTTAAATCTTCTCTGAATTCTTTTATGTATGATTGGTTATCTTTGCAAGTCTCTTCGAATTATCAGTTTGGTTTAGCCTACTAGATTGGTTTTTCTTGCAACGGGAGAAGTGCTTAGCTTTGGGTTCAATCTTGCGGTGTCCTTTCCTAGTGACAGAAGGGGCAGCAAGGCACGTATTGTATTGTTGCCATCGAGGATAACAAGATGGAGTTTTTATCATATTGCATGAAACTATCCCTTTACACCATGTCATCTTGCTTAAGGCATTACTCTGTTTTTAACTTAATACTCTAGATGCATGCTGGGTAGCGGCCGATGAGTAGAGTAATAGTAGTAGATGTGGGCAGGAGTCGGTCTACTTGTCTCGGACGTGATGCCTATATACATGATCATACCTAGATATGCTCATAACTATGCTCAATTCTGTCAATTGCTCAACAGTAATTTGTTCACCCACCGTAGAATACCTATGCTCTTGAGAGAAGCCACTAGTGAAACCTATTGGCCCGGGGGTCTATTCTCATCATATCAATCTCCATCACTTTATTATTGCTTTGCTTTTTTTACTTTGCCTTTTACTTTTTTACTTTGCATCTCTATACCAAAAATACCAAAAATATTATCTATATCTCTATCAGATCTCACCCTCGTAAGTGACCGTGAAGGGATTGACAACCCCTAATCGCGTTGGTTGCGTTGAGCTTTTGTTTTGTGTAGGTACAAGGGACTTGCGCGCAACCTCCTACTGGATTGATACCTTGGTTCTCAAAAACTGAGGGAAATACTTACGCTACTTTGCTACATCATCCTCTCCTCTTCGGGGAAATCCAACGCAATGCTCAAGAGGTAGCAATGAGTAGCAAGTACACCTAAATTTTTTGGTATTTCGTGTTCCATATCCATAGCTAAAGATAAAGAACAACTAAGAACAGCAAATAAAAATTACTTAGTGATAAAGTAAACAAGCACACACGAGAATATTCAACCCACGCTATTGCTCCCCGGCAACGGCGCCAGAAAAAGGTCTTGATAACCCACAAGTATAGGGGATCAATTGTAGCCTCTTTCGATAAGTAAGAGTGTCGAACCCAACGAGGAGCTAAAGGTAGATCAAATATTCCCTCAAGTTCTATCGACCACCGATGCAACTCTACGCACGCTTAACGTTCGCTTTACCTAGAACAAGTATGAAAATAGAAGTACTTTCTAGGTGTTTTTGGATAGGTTTGCAAGATAATAAAGAGCGCGTAAATAAAAGCAGGGGCTGTTTAGATAAAGACACAACTAAATTAGTTATAGTAAATAGCTTTTTGTCACGAGAAAGTTATTTGTCCCTAGGCAATCGATAACAAGACCGGTAATCATTATTGCAATTTTATATGAGGGAGAGGCATAAGCTAACATACTTTCTCTACTTGGATCATATGCACTTATGATTGGAACTCTAGCAAGCATCCGCAACTACTAAAGATCATTAAGGTAAAACCCAACCATAGCATTAAAGCATCAAGTCCTCTTTATCCCATATGCAAACAACCTACTTACTCGGGTATATGCTTCTGTCACTCACGCCACCCACCATAAGCAAATCATGACCATATTGCTAACCCTACAACGGGGATCCCTCACGCTTGCGCGACACGGAGAGCACCATAGGACAGCACCAATAATAAAACATGCAACTCAAAGCAATCACCATCATCAATTAACCCATAGGACAAAACGGATCTACTCAAACATCATAGGATAGCCAATCATCATTGGGAAATAATATATAGCGTTGAGCACCATGTTTAAGTAGAGATTACAGCAGGTATTACAGCGGGTAAAAGAGGGGTTACACCGCTGCATAGAGGGGGGAAGAGTTGGTGATGATGGCGGTGAAGTTGTTGGTTAAGATTGCGGTGATGACGATGGCCCCCGGTGGCACTCAGGCGCCACCGGAAGCGTGTGGGAGAGAGCCCCCCTCCTCCTTCTTCTTCTTTCTTGACCTCCTCCCTAGATGGGAGAAGGGTTTCCCCTCTGGTCCTTGGTCTCCATGGCATGGGAGGGGCGAGAGCCCCTCCGAGATTGGATCTGTCTCTCTTTCTCTCTCTGTTTCTGCGCTCTCATGTTATGCCCTTTCACCGTTTCGTATATATATATATGGAGATCCGTAACTCCGATTGGATTGAAACCTTCGCCGAGATTTTTTTCTTCTGAAAATTAGCTTTCTTGCGGCAAAAGAAGAGCAGCAACCGCCTTATGGGGGCCCCACGAGGGGGGCAGGCGCGCCCCCTGCCTCGTGGCCACCTCGGGCACCGTCTCGCCTTGATTCTTCTTCCCATATTCTCCAAATATTCCAAAAATATTCTCCGTCCATTTTTATCCCGTTTGGATTCCGTTTGATATGGGGTTTCTGCGAAACATAAAACATGCAACAAACAGGAACTGGCACTGGGCACTGGATCAATATGTTAGTCCCAAAAATAGTATAAAAAGTTGCCAAAAGTATATGAAAGTTGAATAATATTGGCATGGAACAATAAAAAAATATAGATACGATGGATACGTATCACTTTATCGGTCAAACCGTAATGACAACATATGGCATTCCCTTTGTCATTGGTATGTTACTCACCCGAGATTCGATCGTCAGTATCTTCATACCTAGTTCAATCTCGTTACCGGCAAGTCTCTTTACTCGTTCCATAATGCATCATCCCGCAACTAACTAATTAGTCACATTTCTTGCAAGGCTTATCATGATGTGCATTACCGAGAGGGCCCAGAGATACCTCTCCGATACTCGGAGTGACAAATCCTAATCTCGATCTATGCCAACCCAACAAACACCTTCAGGGATATCTGTAGAGCATATTTATAATCACCCAGTTACATTGTGACATTTGATAGCACACAAGGTATTCCTTCGGTACCCGGGAGTTGCATAATCTCATAGTCAAGGGGATATGTATATGACATGAAGAAAGCAATAGCAATAAAACTTAACAGTCATTATGCTAAGCTAACGGATGGGTCTTGTCCATCAGATCGTTCTCCTAATGATGTGATCTCGTTCATCAAATGACAACACATGTCTATGGTTAGGAAACTTAACCATCTTTGATTAACGAGCTAGTCTAGTAGAGGCTTACTAGGGACACCGTGTTTTGTCTATGTATCCACACATGTATCAAGTTTCTGGTTAATACAATTCTAGCATGAATAATAAAAATTTATCATGATATAAGGAAATATAAATAACAACTTTATTATTGCCTCTAGGGCATATTTCCTTCATCAATCATATCAGAATTGTATTTAAATTGTTTCATAACATTTGGATTGAAGTGATCTTGCTTCCTAATGTAATTTTCAAACTCATGAAGGCATTGGCTAGGATGCATATTATAAGGATTGTCATTATCATTGAACTTCATTAAAGAATTTACCTCTACCACCTTAGGTGGTGGTGGTGTATCAAGCCCATGTATTTCTTCAATAGGAGGTAAAATTTTGACATCCTCATCTTTAATACCTTTTTCTTTCATAGATTTCTTTGCCTCTTGCATATCCTCAGGACTAAGGTATAAGATACACCTCTTCTTCGGAGTAGGTTTAAGCGGTGGTTCGGGAAGAGTCCAATCATCATAATTTTTCAATATGTTATTCAATAGTTCTTCATCTTGGACAATAGTTTGTTCCCTGAAAACACAACCAGCACAACTATCTAGGAAATCCCTAGAAGCATCGGTTAGTCCATTATAGAAGATATCAAGTATTTCATTTTTCTTAAGAGGATGACCAGGAAAAGCATTAAGCAATTGGAGAATCCTCCCCCAAGCTTGTGGGAGACTCTCTTCTTCAATTTGCACAAAGTTAAATATTTCCTATAAGGCAGCTTGTTTCTTATGAGCGGGAAAATATTTTTCAGAGAAGTAATAAATCATATCCTGGGGACTACGCACACAACCAGGAGAAAGAGTATTATACCAAGTCTTAGCATCACCCTTTAATGAGAACATAAATAATTTGAGAATATAATAGTGGCGAACTTTCTCATCATGAGCAAAAAGAGTGGCTATGTCATTCAACTTAGTAAGATGTGCCACAACAGTTTCAGTTTCATAACCATGGAAAGGATCAGATTCAACCAAAGTAATTAACTCTGGGTCGACGGAGAATTCATAATCCTTATCATCAACAAAGATAGGTGAGGGAGGAAACTGAGGATCATATTTCATTTTAGCATTCAAAGTCTTTTCTTTACACTTGCATAATAATTTTTCCAGATCATCTCTATCCTTACAAGCAAGAATGTATCTAGTTGTCTCCTCATCCATAACATAACCTTCCGGTATCGTAGGCAATTCATATCTAGGAGAACTAGTTCTAATAGGTGTTTCAAGATTTTCAGTTTCAAGTTGTTCATCGGTTTCAACAATTTCATTTGTTTCAGCATTCTCAAAAGCTTTAGTTCTAGCAAGTTGTTCATCAAGAAATTCACCTAGTGGCACATTATCATCTAGCAAGGTACTAGCATCATCATAAATATCATTCATAGCAGAAGTAGCATCATCAATAACTTGCGACATATCAGGATTAATAGCATGTGGTGGTGTTGCAAGTTTACTTATAACAGAAGGTGAATCAAGTGCAAAGCTAGATGGCAAGTCCTTACCTCCCCTCATCTTCGAGGGGAAAATCTTAGTCTAAGCGTCCTTCAGATTCTTATAGTGATAATTTGATAATAATCCCAAGTGACTCCACAAATATAGCTATGCTCCCCGGCAACGGCGCCAGAAAAAGGTCTTGATAACTCACAAGTATAGGGGATCGCAACAATTTTCAAGGGTAGAGTATTCAACCCAAATTTATTGATTCGACACAAGGGGAGCCAAAGAGTATTTGCAAGTATTAGTAGTTGAGTTGTCAATTCAACCACACCTGGAGATTAATTATCTGCAGCAAAGTGACCAGTAGCAAAATAGTATGATAGTTTTGATAGTAGTAGCAAGTAAAATGGTAACGGTAACAGTGATAGCAATGATTTTGTAGCAAGTCCAACAGTAACAATAGCAATAGTAACTTAGCAAGAACAATATGAGAGAAATTCATAGGCATTGGATCAGTGAATTTGTTGGATGATACTCATCATATAATAGTCATAACCTAGGGCGATACAACACTAGCTCCAATTCATAAATATAATGTAGGCATGTATTCCGTAAATAGTCATACGTGCTTATGGAAAGAACTTGCATGACATCTTTTGTCCTACCCTCCCGTGGCAGCGGGGTCCTATTGGAAACCAAGGGATATTAAGGCCTCCTTTGAATAGAGAACTGGAACAAAGCATTAACACATAGTGAATACATGAACTCCTCAAACTACGTTCATCACCGGGAAGTGTCCCGACCATTGTAACTCCGGGGTTGCCGGATCATAACACGTAGTAGGTGAATATAACTTGCAAGATCGGATCTAGAACAAAGATATAATGGTGATAACATAAACGATTCAGATCTGAATTCATGGCACCCGGGCCGAAAGTGACAGGCATTAAGCATGGAAAGGTCATAGCAACATCAATCTCAGAACATAATGGATACTAGGGATCAAGCCATATCAAAACTAACTCGATTACATGATGAATCTCATCCAACTCCTCACTGACTAGCGAGCCTACGAAGGAATTACTCACTCCCGGTGAGGAGCATCATGGAATTGGCGATGGAGAAGGGTTGGTGATGACGAAGATCGAAGATCCCCCTCTCCGGAGCCCCAAACGGACTCCACATCTGGCCTCCTGATGAAGAAAAGGAGGCGGCGGCGACTCCGTCTTGTGAAACGCGATAATTCTTTCTCCCTGGTTTTTTTCCTGGAAATATGTGATTTTACAGTATCAGGGTTGGAGTCTACAGGGCCACCAGGAGGGGGGCGCGCCCTGGTGGGTTGTGCCCACCCAGGTCGCCCCCTCCGGTGGTTCTTGGCTCCATAAATTCTTATTTAATGAATAAAAAATCCTCACAAAGTTTCGTTTTTAATTTTCTGCACAAAAACAACACCATGGTAGTTCTGCTGAAAACACCATCAGTCCGGGTTAGTTTCATTCAAATCATGCAAATTAGAGTCCAAAACAAGAGGAAAAGCGTTAGGAAAATTAGATACGATGGAGATGTATCAATTGCTAACCTTGATTCTTAACCGATGGAAATACTTATCTCTATTATATTGCATCATCCTCTCATCTTCGAGGGAATCCCAACGCAGCTCACAAGTAGCAACATATGCCTTGAAATCCATACAGGTTCATAGTACATAGGCCATTTTGTGAAGGTATTTTTTTCAAACTTGTGGTATTGCAAGTCTATGACTTTTCCTAGTAACTAGTTCACACAAAAGGGCTCCATGCACACGAATTTCATTTTTTTGTTTTTTTTTCATTTTCGTTGATTTTTTTTCAAAATGTTGTCAAACTTGCAAGGTTGACCAATCCTACCAGATGGTTGGGAATTTCAACTTTGGTTGTGCCTAGTGCCTACACCACCAATTCAAAAGCTAAACATGATTTTGCCAATTTTCAAGACCAAGATACATGACACATGTAGTTCAAAGTTGAGCAAGTTCTGATAAATCTTTAAAAAATTAGTAAATGGAAGAAATATAGAAATAAAACTAGATAATTCATGAAACTTGGGCACTGCGCATCCAATGTGGTCTACTTTGGATGAAAAATGGCAAGACCCAACTTTATAACTTATTTCAGGTACTTACATCACAACCATGGGGCTATTGAAAAGTAACCAGTCTATCTGGGCTCTTGTTATGTATTGTCCAGTCAACAAGGGGTCTTTTGCAAAAGTTGCAGCTCTCTCTACTCCACGACGCCCGTATGCCTGCCATCAAGAGGGCAAAGCCAAGCGGCGGTGCCCCATTGCCACCACCGCCACCCTTCCCGCCAACGGGTAATCCTGCCAATTCTAGATGCCATGAAAACAATCTCCCACCACTGACACTTCACTCCCTACACTCCCCTGATTAAATACAGACGTCCGACATCGTTCCACTAACACGTCACTCCATTGCTTCCACGTGCTGCGCAATCCAAATCTGGTTCAGCCGCCATGGTGAGGCAGCGACAGACCGCAAGGATCTCCACGGGAGGTCTTTGCCCCAGGGTGTCGGTGCTCGGCACCGACGGTGGCTACAACTCCGGAGCAGCGACGGGCTCCAACTTTGGGGCGAGCTCCAACTCTGGCATGGTCTTTGCCTCAGTGGGCTCGGGTTCCCACTCCAACTACTCAGAGCTCGAGCCCATGCTGTCCGAACTATCTCGTAACCGCAGGGAGCCCGAGGAGGAGGACGTCGAGGAGGAGGTGGCTTTCTAGGCGATGCATGAGCACCACGACATCCATGGTGTGGAGGATGAGGCCGAGGAAGACATTCTAGCTCCTGTGTACAATGTTGCAGTGCTCACTCCGCAGACCAAGGAGGCCCTGTGCGCGACGCAGCAGCAGCTCGACCGGGTGGTACTAGCCACGTCTGTCCATGACGCAGACAGAGGCTGTCAGGCGCTGGGCTGCTGAAGAAGAGGCCGCAGCTTGAGAGTAGAGGAGGGCGGTGACTCTACGTGCAGCGGCTGCCGTCGAGGCGGAAGGCGAGGGACTAGACATTGTTGTCCTACCCCCCCCCCCTTTGACGACGAAGACCACAACGACGACGATGACACCATCGTCCTTTCGGATGATGAAGACAAGTAGCCGTCCATCTGTTGTCACTATCGTCGCCGGCTGACCATCTTATGCCACCCCCGTTAAAATATCATATTAGTGTAATGTCAGTATGTTAGTTCTCTTTGTTAAGCGTTGAACAAATCTAAGAACGTGGTTGTTAAGCTTATCAGAATATCAGAATCTCTGAATCTGTTGTGTTTTGCACCGCGACGTTATATCTTTCCAGTGTCACTGATTCATGGGCCCTTCCGTAACATAGAAAATAGGGATAATTAATATTATGCCCCCTAGTTGGGTCATACTCGGCAGGTTTACCCCTAGTTTTCAAAAATACTTGTTCCCGCCCAAACCACTTTGATCGTCTCATGCTTTTGCCCTTTGGCCGTCATTTTGAAAAAAAATTCATAACATAACTCAGAAAAATGCGAATAAGATATCAAAATGTTAAGAAAAACATCACCTATATATGCATGTGATTTGCATTCATGAAAAAAGTGTTGGAAAGTCGCCATCTCAGTTTGAGGTCATATGATCTCAACACGAACAGTAAAATCTGAATTAAAAAACTCAAAAAATTATTAAAATTTTTGGTGGCAAACATTGACCAATGTTTTGAGATCTTGCCAAGTTTGATGAAACTTGGCAAGATCTCAAAACATTGGTCAATGTTTGCCATCGATTTTTTTAGAATTTTAGTTTTTTTTTCAAATTTGTTGGATTTTACTATTCATGCAAAGATCACATGAGCTAAAACTAAGGTGGGGACCTTCTAACACCTTTGACATGAATGCAAATGACATGCACATATAAGTGATGTATTTCTAAACATTTTGATATCTTATTCACATTTTTCCGAGTTAGTATGAATTTGTTATGATTTTTTAAAGTGACGGTCAAACGGTCAAAGAGCAAAACCATAAGACGAGCAAAGTGGTTTGGGCAGGAACGAGTGTTTTCGGAAACTAGGGGTAAACCTGCCAAGAGGAACACAACTAAGGGCACATAATTAATTATCCCTAGAAAATATCAGGTCAAATAGCTCCGGCTCTGCCCATAAGCAAACAGACGCACACACCTGAAATTGCTCGCACGATGCATGATCAAGCGTTGGTCCCGAGTTCGACCCCCACGAGCGGCATTATGTTCCACCCTTCGTTTTGCAAATAAATTAGACACTGACATGTGGGTCCCGCGGTGTCCCAAGTGTTAGTATATTCCAGTATTTTTTCTAATATACTATACACTGAAATGTGGGTCATGGGTGTCCCACACATGAGTATATGCGCTAGGTAACGGTCAACTACATTGACCCGACGAAAACGTTCCGTTTTGGGCATATTTGTTTGTGCGCTGAGTGGTGAAGGAGAAAAGTGAGGGACGCTAGTTGGGTGGGGCAAAACTGAGGAGTACTGAGCAATCGAGTACACAGAAATAGAAATCCCACTAATATGCGCTTCTTCAAGAAAATACACACTTAATATGTGATCACACATTTCCTACATCAGAAACTCTGCTCTTACTAAGGAATGCTTAACATATCCTCCAATATTCAATTATTTAAATTTCTGCATGCCATATCCTCACATCCATGTTTTTTGCATAAGCGAAAGAACAATCGCACATGTGTTTTACTAATGGACATAATAAAAAATACTACATGTTTGCCCAATAGAAGTTTTATCATCTTTGAATATTCCAATTTATCTAGAATGGTTACTAAAGGAAAAAATATCATTTTTTATAACGATGCTATTTGCTCTCCTCAATCTAGTTGAAACAAGTCCATCTACACATCTCATCTAATAGCTGACATACCCCCTAAGGTGCCTGAAACCCTAGTTAATTCACCCCAAGTCTGAAGTAATACAATTGCAATAGGTATGATGACATACAATTGAAAGTACTTCCTCTCACTAGCCGCGGCACACACGATAACAATTCATACAAACTTTTTTGTCCTTCATGAGGAAAATTCGTTTAAGCTCCCCCTCACTTACTGTCACCGCAATTACTTCACAAATAGGAACCTACCTAATCTATTGCACACTACTCTCTCTATTGACCTTTAACTAAACTAGCAATAATTAGACCGATGAACCAGAGAACAATACACATATTAAACAATCCAAATAACATAGACAATATGATCATAAAGTAATGATGCATCACACGACAAAAAGCTTAACCGTAGGAATTACATCATATGGATCACAATCATGTTCAACAACTCATAATCTTTGTAGTGACGACCCATGGAGAGAGGAGATGCAACTACTACGAATGCCCCCTCCCAGTGGAGTATCAGAGAGGAACAAGGCCACCCTTTCCCAACATAGGGTGCACAGTTCATCTTTTGTGCACTAAATTTTACAGATGCACAAATAACTCATGCATTCATATGCTTATCATAATCAGATTTTGTTAACATTTGATATTTTTTCTTGTTTTATGAAAAAATAGACATAAAAGTTTTAAATTTCCCACCTAAAGAAGGCATATATGTTAACGATTATTAATGACTTGTTATAAGACCAGGAGCAAGGCACCTCCCAAAAAAGATGGGCTACTTTTCTCATGATTTTTAAACATTTATAATTAAGCCTTCTGGTAGACGTACTTTAATCATTCCTTTCGTTACTATTATAACTCTTCATTTTATCATTAGACAATTACTCTCTTTGTCCCATAATATAAAAGCGTTTTTGACATGTAAAAATCGCTTTTATACTATGGGAGGGAGGGAGTATTTGAAACAATTCATTTTTTCAAGGGTACGCAAATTGCATACTTTAGCTTTATAGAAGAAGAGAAATACAGTCATACAACCACATCATCTACCTCTCGCCGCGAACAACTAGCGTAGCACAACTCCACACCCGACACAAACAAGGACAATCACACATGACTACACAACTATGACATACAAGAGCCTACCCAAAACCGATAGCCTCGTCGCGTCTCGACCGACACCGGTGATCACCGAAGAACAGCAACTCCAGCTTCCTTGATAGAGCAAGCGACGATCGTACATGGCGCCAGAGAAGAACGATCCGGACAGCGGTGCACGCCGGAGGAGCGCAACATAGGGCCTCTTATCTCCCAGCACGATGCTCCCAACAAAGAAACAACGTCAGAAGACGCCGCCATCGTGCCGATCCTACAAATCAAGGCTTTCGCCCCGGAGATGGTTGCCGATACAAGGCAACGTGGTAAATGGCGCTACACTCGGCGACGCCTCCAGGAAGGGGAATGACACCCACGGGTGCCATCGACGCCGGCCCGACCAAGGGCGAACAGAATTTTTATCCGTAGCATTGCACATTTCCACACCTCCAAGATTCCGGCCAGCCCTGAAAGATGTCTCTCACCGCCAACACCGCAACCACTTGCAGTCGGAGCCACCCATCACTGCCGAGGAAGCACGCCTCAAGCCCACCACCTTCAACACACTTGGAACCACATCAACCACCAAACGATGCGGGGACCAGATCCGTCGCGATGGCCTTCACCCGCACCTAGGGACTGTCACACAGATGGATCTGACTCGCACCATCAACCACACTCCGACGCCAACTTCACCGAGGCATCACCGCCGGCACCTCACACGTGGGTGGTCGGGCGCCCGCTGCTCGCGAGGGCCCTGCCTAGCCGAGCCTCGCAGCGCCGCCGCCTCCATGGCTGATACCATATAGCCTCCTAATTTCCAGAAGGAGTCTTGACCTCGTTGAAGAACAGGTTGTGAGAGCTTTATCAGCACCCACTACAAAAACAGCTAAATCCGAAAAGTTACCTGAAAAAGGAATTCAATCCAGGAAGCAAGCCGGGCTGTGAACTGACTACTGTACTGACCTCTGGCCACATCGATTGACTTTACCTAATTTGGTTGCTCGGTCCAGTCAGCCCCCTGCTTCCATGGAAACTCCGCCTCACAACCCCATCTCGCCCCCCTCCCCGCCCCCGGTCGCCGATGGCTCCCCGGCGGCCGACGCTGGGGCGGACGGAGAGGAGCCGGCGGGGGAGTTCAGCGCGGGGCTGGAACCCCTGTGGTCGCTCCTCTTCGGCACCCCGGAGGAGCTGGAGCCCATGTGGTCGCCGCCCAGGGGATTCGACGTCGGCGCCGAGTTCGCCGCCGCGGCAGCGGGCCCGGATCCCCTGGTGGACGACGGAGGAGGGCCCTGGGACGGTGCCGAGTGGAGGTCAACGGGGCTCGTCGCCGGCGAGGGCTTGTCGGCGACGACCCGGGCGCCATCCCCTCCCACCGCGGCGCCGGGCTTCGCGGAGTTCGAGCCCCCAGCGTCAGATTCCTCGGAAGGCGCTCCAGGGGTGAGGCCGCTTGACCACCTCGATGATTATTCACGTATGCCGGAATCTCCATCTACTCCTGTTGCTGTAGACATGCGGGAAAAGCTCGTGTTCCTCTCTGACTCCACGCCGGTGCCGGAGTCTCCTCCATCACCATGGGGGTCTGGCTTGGAAGCCAATCTAAAGGAGAATGCACCGACGTGCACGCTGAACACTATGTCGTCGCCTCCACAACTTCCGCCGGATGATGACGATTTGATGGAGGCAGAGGATGCTCCCAAGTATTTCTCTCCTTCAGATAATATTGCCTCAGCGAGCATGGCTGCTGTCGATTTGAAGGCGGAGTATGACCCCAAGGGGAATGCCGATGGTTGCGGTACCTCAGGTGCTACCAGTACAAGTGACACGTCCCTTTGGGGATCACGGAGGACTGCGAAGACCATGGCGGCAGCAAATGCCACACCTTCAGAACCAAAAGCACGCTCATCTAGATCCTCCAAGCGGCGCCCTGTGGACTCAGATCTGGGAAGAAGCAGTGTAAGGCACAACCTTTCTGTATCCACCACTAAGCCGATCAAAGAGACCACCACTACTGCACCAGACATAGTTGATAAGCTGATCAAAGAGATTACCAGTACTGCACCAAACACAGTTGACAAGCCGATCAAAGAGGCCACCACCACTGCACCAGCCACAGTTGATAAGCCGATCAAAGGGACTACCACTACTTCAGCAGACACAGTTGATAAGCTGATCAAAGAGACCACCACTACTTCACCAGACGCAGTTGACTTGCGCAACAGGGTGGAACAACATAGGTCAGCAGAAAATGTTAAGATGCAAAGCACCTCCAGTGGCCATGAGAACAAAGGAGGCGGTATCAGTAATCAGATTGTAGTGGCTTTACCAGCGGTGAACTATAGGTCCGCCAAGCACGGTGGAGTCTCTGTTCGTGCCCCAAGGAAGACTAAGACGGCTGTAAAGGCATCATCGGCGGATTCAGACAGTGTACCACCTATCTCGCCAGTGGTAAACAGTGAACCTTCAATGCATAAAGCAGAGTCTAATCCTCATGTACGACCTAGCAAGTATGATCTTGATCCTGAGAACTGCTTGCCATCGGACAAAGTGGACAGTGGTGGTATTGTACCGTGCAATGCGGGGTTGATGAGTGCGGAGTCGCACGTGGTCAGTGAGATGCCCCAACAACGTGATGGAAAATCTTCTAAGCCTCCAAGGGCAAAGAGGGCGAGGGTATCGACAGGTAAATGCTCGTCAAATTTGAAGAGGACAAAGAAAAATGGTGGCTCAGTTTGCGAATCGCCAACTGTCACAACGATGCCAGATCTGAACAACAGTCCCAAAGTCATCATGGATAAGAAATTGGTTGATTCGGAAATGGTGGATAGTGTTAATGGATCCTGTTGTTTTGTGGGGGAGGCAGTGCCGGAGGAGGAGGCTAGACAGAGGTGGCCTCACCGCTACGAGAAGAATCATCACTTTGTGGAGAAGGTAGGCATTTGGCTCCACTGTCTGCTCTTTGCATGGCTGCATCATATACTTGATATAAGAACGGGCTATTTGTTGGTGCAGATTGATTCAGAATAAACAAATAGTTCTGTGAATTTTAAGGCTTGTCAGGAGTAGAATCTTTTACTAGAACTATATTCACATGCTCATCACAGCAGTGCACAACCACAAATATAGCAAGGACTGCTGATTAGTACACATGCAATTCAGTACCTTCCTAGCAACAATATCCAAGCATGTAGGAAAACGTCAAAGAACATACATATCAAATGGGGTACATGTTAGAATTCACAATAGATAGTAGCAAGTAGCACCATAGAAGGGACTGTAGATAGACGTTACTATTAGAGATGTATATAGTTTCCATTTTGGCTGTATAATATCATGTTGTATAAGTGGTTTTCCTGCACATTGACCACACATGTACGTGCATATGTACTGAAACGGAATTTTTTTTTTAGCTCAAACCAGAAAATGAAGCCTTGATCATTGTTTTTTGCAAGTCTTCGAGCCTAATTGGTTTGGTGCCAATATTTGGTAAAATCAAAAGTAGCCAAGCAATTGCTAGTCAACATTTTGGACTTGCCAACAATTGGCATCAAATCAATTAGGCTCTTCATCTTTTATGCAGCCAGGGACACAGGAGTTACAGATAACTTTGGACAGTGGTTCAAACAAATGGACATTGAATGCCATATGATAAGAGAAGTGAACAAATGTCTTAAATCACATTGCTAGTGAGGTTGACTAGGTGAAAACCCAAAGAATGTTTGACTTGTGTAACACGAAGCATATAATTGCAGGAGAAATTGTATGAATAAACAGGAAAGGACCAACAATTTCTCTTGTGTGCGCAATAGCACAATCTTCTAAAGTTGTACTCCCTTCGTCCGGAATTACTTGTCATCAAAATGGATGAAAATGGATGTATCTAGAACTAAAATACATCTAGATACATCTATTTCAATGACAAGTATTTCCGGACGGAGGGAGTAATAAGTAATAGTGTAATACCCACATGCATGTTGGCTTCATAATTTATAGATTCTTATATGGAATTTGTTATTCGTATACTAGTACATACTAGAAATATATACTCTGCCTTATGTTGGACTAGTAACAATTGAATTTTACGTAAGTAACGTTTTCTGCTTGTGGTTTCTCTGTTTGAAGGATAAGGGGAGCGATATCCAACCGTTTGCCAAGTAAGCAAAAATGCATTGTCTCTTATACTTTATGAATGATTAGGTTGCTCTGGTTGCCAGGCTAACAGCTATACGTCTACCTTGCATTACAGTGCTGGCAATGCTGTCTTGGATGTCAAATGTCACTATTTGCAAGCCAGCATATCCGGATCTACTTTATGCATTGGAGATTGTGCATTTGTGAAAGTGAGTTCATATTTCTATGCTAATATTTCTTTTATAGTTTTATGTATCTTTATGGCTTATGCCTTCTTCATTTTTATGTCTTCTGAATTCATTAAATGTTTCAAAAAGTTTCCAAAAATCATAACTTATTGATCAATCTCATGCATTATTTTTCCATTTTGTAGAGTTTTGCATCTCAGTGATCATGTTCATGTTTTTTTTTTGCAGAATCTTTATCTATATTTATCTAGACCTGATGCTTGATTACAAACATGTTTTTGTTATTGTGTTATATAAAATTAATATTTATGATGATGTCAAACAATTTGTTGTTGCACAACTCTAACAGGGTTAATCTTTTGCAGGGTCCAGAGGGAAAGCCAAATTACATAGGCAAGATACTGGAGTTCTTTGAAACAGTTGCCGGTGAATATTACTGCAGAGTGCAGTGGTTTTTCAGAGCTGAAGACACGGTGAGTTCTGTTGTCCTGGCTGTTTGACTGAGTTTCAGCTTATATGAAAGTTGATAATGGATTTTTGTTTTTGGTTTGAAGTTGATAATGCAATTTATTTTAGGATCTCTAACCATGTTTTCAACCTCTTATTCATTCTCAGATCATGGAAGACCAAGCACAGTCTCATGACCCAAGGAGGCTCTTTTACTCAGATCTGAAGGACGACAATGCTCTAGACTGTATTGTCTCCAAAGTGTCAATTGTGCAAGTTTCTCCTTGTGTATGGCTTCATCTTGTATCTTAGATATTTTCTTGTCATGGCTGCTTTCCTAATATTTGTTCCAAGTGAGAAGTAATGTTATTTATTTATGTTACAGGTTGATAACCAGTCAAAGTCAATTCCTTCATCCCAATATTACTATGACATGAAGTACTCTCAGGACTACAGCACATTCTCTACCTTGGAAATGGGTTTGTTTTCTCAAACAACAGTGGCTATGCATGAATTTAAGAGATCGAAAATACTTTATAGTGTCAATCAATTATGACCTGGATTTGAGAGCGGCTCTCCAAAATTTTGCTTTTGTTTCAAGTAGCTTTCAGATTTTGTTTTATTATTGTTAAGCTGGTCATAGTTTCTGAAATATCGTGTTTTGTAATTTGCATTTTGTGTAGTTTCTGTTGTATCATCTGTTTCGTTGTTGTTATGAGCTTACCTCATTAGTCTGACTTTGTTTCACAAAATGCAGAAGATACACATGCTAAATTGCAATCAAGTCAAGTAAGTGGTGTCAGTATGAAAAAGGAAGACTTCAATAAGACGCAGAAGTCTCATGTGCCAAATAAGAAAGATCTCTCTTTGTTAGATCTGTACTGTGGTTGTGGTGGAATGTCAACTGGACTTTGTCTTGGGGCTCGTGGTGGCGGTGTGAATCTTGTGACGGTACTTCCACACGAACATCGTATATGTGTTATAACTTAGTAGGAATGCATGCTTTTTGAATGTTTTGCTCATTGTTTACAGAGATGGGCTGTTGATGATGATGAAGTTGCATGTGAAAGCTTCAGAATGAATCATCCAGAAACTCGGGTACTATGGCTTTCATAATTTCATGGCCCATATAATATTTTTTGCAGTATAGTTTTAATGCAATTTCTGACCCATTTTATACACACTGTCATGCTGCTTCAATAGGTCCGCAACGAAACTACCGATGATTTCCTTGAATTGCTGAAAGAATGGCAAAAGTTATGCAAACAATATGTGAAGGAAAGTGAAGTAAAGGACAATGCTGACGCTATAACAGAATTCGTTAATGGGACTCCAGATGATTCTGCTGTCCCTCCTGAAGAGCTTGAAGTATGGAAGTTAGTTGATATTTGTTTTGGTGATCCCAATAATGTCAGAAAGCGCTGCTTATATTTTAAGGTCTGCGATGTTTATTGATTAGTTTCCTCTTCTTTTAAAATTATTATAACAGAGGCAGCTTAATTACTTGTCAGATCTACCAGTGGAAACAGACAGTTCAAATCCCTAATTCCATTTGAATCAAACTAACACGCGATTGCTCCTGGGCCATATTTTTTATTTGCAATGGAATATACAGGTCTCATTAGGTTTAGTCCAAACCAAGGTAGAAGATAATATTATGAGCCACTTTAGTCACTATAAATATCCCTCCATTATACTCCCTCTGTTCGGAAATAACTGACGCGAGGAGACAAGATTTGGAACTGTTGGTTCAAAATCTCGTGTCCTGGCGTCAGTTATTTCTAATGGAGGGAGTAGCTATTATCTATTATAAAGGGGGCCCTGACTGGTCCTTCAATTTGTCAAACGGCCACCAAGTATTTCCGTTTAGATTTTTTACCAACAACGGAACATATAAATGATTTCCTATCAAATAAGTAAGTTCACCCTCTTGCCTTAACCCTGTAGCAAAGCTCTTCCATATGTCAATAGATCACATGCTTTTCTTCTTTTTTGTTCATATATGCTTTTATGCTGAACTAAATTTGCTATTTTATTATGCAATATGTATGCAGGTCCGTTGGAAGGGTTATGGCCCTAATGATGACACGTGGGAGCCAATTGAAGGATTAGGGTATGCAATTTTTTATCTTAACAAGACTCATTTTACGTAATATGAACAGTTCCACTTTTAAAATGCAGGAACTGCAATGACGCAATTAAGGATTTTGTTATTGAAGGTCATAAGCGAAAGATACTACCACTTCCTGTGAGTGTTATTCTTCAAAGTCTGCTTTGGTGAAATTAAGTATACTGAGTATATGACTGTCAACTAGCAGATAAGACCCTTTCCCCGAAAAAGGAAACTAAACATAGATAAAAAAAACCAAGCACGACTTAATATTTGACCGTCAAATAGAGATCCAAGAACACATTGCGAAGACCTCTATGCAATTTTGTCATGATGCAGAATTTTTATTTTTTTGAAGATATGATGCAAAATTCTTGTGGCTATACCTTCCCTTTGTGCTCTCATGTTATAAATAGTAAGCGAGATCATGTGGGTTCTATTATGTGGGGACAGCAGTATAGGATATATGTTCTCGTCTGCTTTATGCAATAGTCAGGGGTCTCCAGCACAGCCTTGTGCGGCCGACACAGCTAGGGGTGCACCCCTTGCATTGCCCTCCAAGAACATATATCCTTTTGTTATCCCAAAAAAGAATTGTATTTCCTTATTTTGCGGCTGTCTCCATCTATATGTAAGGAGACCCCCGACTATTGCATAAAGCAGACGAGAAGTTACCCTAATCTCTCCAGGCCTGCAGCCTGCAGCAACAATGCCAACCCAGCCGTACCTCTCTCTCATTACAGCTCAGAATGATTTTGATATCAAAGCCGGCGATCTCTGTTGCACGTGCTACCATGGGTGAACCTATGAACTTCAACGACTGCGTCTCTGTTGCCACCCTCAAGGAGTTCACCGAGCACCTGCCATTGCGCACCTGAAAAAAACCCAGGCCTGGAGGTTTCTCTGCATGCATATGTGACGGTGACCGCTGTTGTCGACACTGGCAACATCCAGCGACGCCCCCCCCCTCTCCCCGGTAGCTGCATCCACTGCGGTCCTTGCGGCCATGCTGGGTGCACAGGAGAAGCTTCTGTCGCCCTGATCGATGTTACCGGAGGGGTGGCGTGGCCGCACCATCGACAATCACGGCGATAGTCACCCTCAGCGGCTTGCAAGTTGGTGTTCCCAACCAATGGTGCCGAGGGTGACACGCTCTACTTGGCTTAATCAATGTGAGCAATGCTTTGTAGGTCGGTGCACACGGGCAAGCGCGAAGGCGTGGTTAGCGTCCTACCACCTGACGGGTTCGGCAAAACTGTGATACTGCCACAAGGAGCGCAAGCATGGCCAACCCTCCTGAGAGGACTTCACCACGCATATCAGCCGACACTCTGGTCCACCATCGGGCAGCAACCCGTTTGGCGAGATTATTTTGCTTACCACTTTGGTATGCCAACTACCAGAAACAATTTCTAGCCCTCAATCTTGTGTTCCAAGGTCTTCCCCGGAGACGAGGAATGCGGCATCTTTATAAACGGCCTTGACGTGCCCCTCAAGGTCCAATTTCTCATCCTCAAGCCAACAACGCTTGAGGATGCCATGGAGTCGCATGCTTGTCTGAGCAACTGGTGCCGTGCATGACTGCCGCCCAGCCAAGTCTGTCAGGTCGCTCATCCCATCCAGCTGCTCGCTTGCGGGCCCCAACCGAGGAATTCCTCGGTGTGCTACGTTGCGTCCTGGCCGTTCAAGAGCTATCTTTGAGAGATAATACATTATCACTTTCCCAAGCAAAAAAGAGCATCTATGACCCCTTTAAAAGTTCAATTTTTTAGCTTGAAGATTTGTTATAACTATTAACTTTATTTCTTTATTTCCCCTTCTATTTTTGAGGGGTTACTATTTTCTCGCGCGCACACACACAGCCACTGCTGATGAAGCCGCCTCCTCATCTACTCCCACTGGCTCATAGCCTTGTCCCAATCTTCCCTCATGACCTCACCTCATGATCATATACAGTGGATCGGAGTCAGAATGAACCACACATCTAACTCATATATCTATCACAGTGGCAACCTACATGGTGCTTGTTTCGTAGGTCAGCCTTTTTTTTCTGCTTGTTTGAAGACACAGAAACTTTGTGGCTTGATCATCCACTGCGTGCACACAGACACTAGCACTACCACGACAAATCAAAATTCACATAACATCTTCACATAAGTAGAGCTATTACAGCAGCAAGCTATGTGCTGCTTGTTTGATAGGTCACATATTCGAAGAAACCCGTGCCATATCGCTGCCACCGCCACCTCCACACCAAGTGTTTTGTCATCTGCCCTTTCAAGGTGGATTTGTCGGGCACACCATGTCCCTCTCTGCCTAGGTAGATTTGCCACTGCCCATTGGATCACCTTAACCTCTCCATGGTGTAAAGGTCAGTACTTCTCATGACTGCTGTCACTCTGCGGTATTGTTGATAGAGTGTACTTTGGTGCTTGTGAGTTCAGACTGAAACAAGGACATGGGGAAAGACAGATGTTTTAGTAGGATTTGGCATGGTGATTAGCAGTAATGGATGCAGTGGGAGAGAGATGATCAGAGGAATACGAGGGAGAGAGACTTGAGAGAAGACGGGGAGAAATACTGACATGCCGCCCTGTTTTTTATTGGCTGCTTTATTAGAAGATGTCTTGAATGGGCAAACATGTTGCATCCATGTCAGTCAAAACCGCTCTGGAATGAGTCAAGGTTGAATAACTGAACGGTTTTGATACTTCAAGGTTGCAATCTAGATAGGTTTTGTTCAACCCCTCACCCCTCCAAAAAAACCCGTTTGGGTTCTCGTGCCGTAATTTAGGGATGAAAAAGGACCTTTTAAATCAAAGTTGATATGTTATTTCTGTTATGATCTCACTTATATCACATTATAATTCTTGTGGTATTTGGGCCCATGTAAATTCTTTCTTTCATGCTTGCTATGGCTTAATTGGTTAATATTTCTTTTTTCATATCTTGTTTGTCTATGTTTTCAGGGTGCTGTTGATGTTGTATGTGGTGGTCCACCATGCCAAGGCATTAGTGGCTACAACCGCAATAGAGAATTTGATGAACCATTTAAGTGTGAAAAAAACAAGCAGATTATTGTCTTTATGGATATCATTCAATTTTTGAGGCCCAAATACGTCTGCATGGAAAACGTCCTTGATATATTGAAGTTTGCTGATGCAACACTTGCAAGATATGCTCTAAGTCGCCTGATTGGTATGCATTACCAATCCAAACTAGGGATCATGGCTGCTGGATGTTATGGCCTTCCACAATTTAGGATGCGTGTATTTTTATTGGGCTGTCATCCTGAAGAGGCAAGTACATTTTCTTGTATTTTATTAACTGGGACACTGGGAGCCAGCCCTATTGAAAAATCATGTTCTGATATTGGGAAATTACTTTATTGTTGCCTAATTACCATTTTTACTCTGTAGAAATTGCCCCCATTTCCTCTGCCTACACATGGAGCGATTGTGAAGAATAGTTGTCCATTGGCTTTTGAGGTAACCATGAATTGATGAAATTTGGTCTGTGATAAAAAGATAGCGTGTATTTGTATGGAACAATTTCAGTTCACTCTTTCTATCTCACAATATTACCTGTCAAAAAAGAGGACGTGCTTTCTCTGGCATGCTTGCTGCATTTTATGTTTATAGTTTACACTCGTTCTATGTTTTGTACTCTGCTTGTCCATCTGGGAATTTCCACATGTTGATGCCTGTTATAATGTCTTTGTTTTCAGCTAGGAAGAGTATTCAGACCTCCAGTGTAAGCCTGACACATTTTTTTACTCTTGTAGCGTAATTTGGTTGGGTGGTCTGACAGCACGGCAGTACAACTAGAGACGCCAATTGTCCTTGCAGACATTCTTTCAGATCTTCCAAAAGTAATTGACAATCTTAGAGTTCTTAAATCTCTAATTTTAATACCTTTTGGTTCATAAGCTGTTGTAAACTGTTAGGTGGGAAATGCGGAAGATCGTGATGAAATGCCATATGTAAAGGCCCCTCAAACGGAATTCCAAAGATATATTCGGACATTTAGTTCTGGTGGGCCCCTACACTTTAATCTTCTTCTATGCTTTATCGTATTGTCTGACCTACATCAAGTGGGACCATCATTCACTATGTCTGCAGGGTTAGCCTAGAAAACTGAGGAATGCAGCATACGAGGCTTCTCGTCTTTTCCTTTCTGTATCAAGTCGGTTATTTATCTTCTGAAGATACTAATTGTTGAGATAGGAAATAGTTTAGGGTTGTTAGGCAAATCTGATACGACTTGAAGATCAAGATTGAGTCACCATACAATGGACCTGTCAACCGCGCGACGGTGCGCAGCCATCCCCGCACCACTACACTCTCAGGAGCGTAGGTTGTGAGTTGTGACCCTTTGGTGGAAGGAGGGAGAGGGGGAGGTTTTTTTGCATTGTATAAAACCAATTTTGTTGAGTACTAATGGTGGGGAAACTCAGGAAAAATAACATAATTCGATTGAAAACTATTGATAACAGCAGCTGGTGGTGCAAAGTGTCTTGTTTTGTTTCTCCAGTAGTTTAGGGTTTGGGTGTCCCTTAGGGTGTGTTTGGTTGATGCCCAGACTAGCCCTACCAAATGTTGGCAAGAGTTGACTTGCCAATTTGGCCAAGGAATCCCCCACCCTCATTTGGCCATTTATTTGGCAAGAATCTGTGTGAGGAAGGGGTGGACATCCATCGGCAACCAAAAATTTGGCAACAAAGCAAACAGTGACCAAGATTTGATAGGCAGCCAATTTTTTTGTCAGGGCTAGTGTGGGCAGCAAACCAAACAGACCCTTTTCTTGTACCGTATATTTGCCCTTTGGGTTGTTGGATATAAGCAGTCTTCATTTGAGCCTTTCTCCAGCATTGGCATGTTGGATGTCATAAACTAAATTTAGAAGGGTATCACATAATTTGCTTGTTTTGTTTTTTCCTGTAGTTTCCGTAATTTTTATTTAGTACCAAACCTTTTGTTAACCAAGTCCGTTGATGGTCCTTTATCGTAATTCTGTCTGAAACTCGCATAAATTTCTTCCACTGCAGAAGTGCAGGGTCCCAAATCTCATGCTGCAAAATCTAAGTCAAAAAAATCTAAGCCAAAATTGTATGACCATCGGCCGTTGGCACTGGGTAATGATAACTACTTAAGGGTTTTGCAAATTCCCAAGAAAAAGGTTAGCCGAGAAACTTATATGTTAGCATTTCATCTCTGATAAATCATTCCCTTCGATCTCACCAGTCCTATTCCAGGGAGCTAATTTTAGAGACCTTCCAGGAGTCATAGTTGGTTCTGACAATGTAGCTAAACTGGATCCAACAAAGGAAAGAGTGCTTTTACCATCTGGTCGTCCTCTGGTAAGATGCTCAAGATACACCATACTTCTCTGTATGTGCAATTTAAAACTTGCCAGGTTGTGATTTCGTATTTTCATTTCAGGTGCTTGATTGTGTACTAACATACGAGGATGGTAGATGCTTAAGGTTGGTTTCAATTGATTTTAGAAGTACACTGCTATTTCATGGATATGGTTTCTTGTTTCTGATTTAACTGTTTCTTGTATGATGTATTGTAGACCTTTTGGCCGCTTATGGTGGGATGAGGTAGTGGGAACTGTGCTGACGTGTCCAAATATTCGTATGCAGGTTACTATGATTCTATCTTCTTTATTCACTTGGCTCATAATTTTAAAATATCTCATAAGAAACTAAGAGAGTATGTTTCAGGCCTTGATACATCCTGCGCAGGACAGACTGCTCACTGTTCGTGAAAGTGCTCGATTGCAAGGTTTTCCTGATAGCTACAGGTTTCGTGGAACAGTCAAAGACAGGTATTTGCTTATGTTGTTTCTGTAAGTTATCACGTCTAAATGGTTGAGTACTTCAATTTCTTGTAATACTCTATTCCTAAATAGTTGCAACCCACTACTTTTTTTTTATCTATCCATGCAGCCCTGCCACATCAGCAAGTCATGCATCCCCACTAAACTTATTTTCCTGCCATCTTCTTAAGCCACGCCATCAGGTCCACTAATTGCAATTAAGAGGCTGCTTGGTTTGGTCCAAAAATTGGCTTGCCAATCTTTAGGCAAGCCAAAAAATTGGTCGCCAACCAATCAAAACTTACCAAACATTGGCAAGATTTGGAATTGCCAAATGTATGACAAACTTTGACTCCTATGCTTAAAGCAGAGCCTTTCCCCTTCCCTTTGCTGCATGCCTTGTCTTCTCCATCCCCAATGGTTGCACATATACTCCCCTCATCCTCGGCCTCGCTGCCCATAATCTCCTTGCCTCCGTGCAACGACACCGCCACCACTCCTTTCATAAAGGTCATTTGTTGAGGCCGTCATATAGAATTCTCAGCATAGTCCATATGCCATACTCAATATGAATTCAAACTGTTTCTAATGATTTCCCGCAGCAACGTGTGGGGTATATTTAGTGTACATAAGATTCTATTATGATATTTAGGTACTGGCCTGTAGCATAAATGTTAACATGTGATAGAGCCTGGCTGCAGGTATCGCCAGATTGGAAATGCTGTGGCCGTACCCGTTGGCCGTGCACTTGGGTATGCCTTGGCCATGGCCAATCTGAACAAGACTGGAAATGATCCCCTCATGGTGCTACCACCCAAGTTTGCATTCTCTCATAATATAGAAGGTACTCCTTAGTCAGACTGGCAAAACCTAACGGTTGACTTGTCCACCCGGGTTTAAGTCCCGTCTTCTCCGTTCATTCTCTGCTAGAAAAGCTGGGTCATCGTTGCACCTCATGGTCGTGAATATCATTAGGACTCGTGAATATCGTTAGGGCATGCCCATTTTAACATAAGTCTTGATTCATTTTATTGCCATGTTGTACCTTATAACATCTTAGTTTCTTAGAAGTTTCCGTAGGCAGGTGTAAGTTGCTCAGTAAGGTTTCTCCTGTGAGAACCTTGTGTTGTACTGTAAAAGAATGTATGTATCATAACTTTGTCACATACATTTGTTAGAAGCTCACATGGGCAGGTGTAGGTGACTGTATGTATGTATGTATGTATAGACAAGCTGAGTGGTCAGGGGAATAAAATGTACACCTTCTGACGTGTTGGTGGTGTTCTATACTTCTATGTTTTTTCTTGCGGGTGATATACTTGTATGTATTTTCATGTGAGTGAACGTAAGAAACGCCTAAGAGGGTCTTCAACAGATGATGTAAAACTGGCTCCCTAGTTTTTTTGCCTTTCTCTTTTACTCCCTCCGTTCCAAAATAGATGTACAACGTTGAGTCATCTATTTTGGAACGGAGGGAGTACGTCTCAATTGCATACGCACTACAAAACTTGATACGGTAATTCAAATTCATGTCAAGGATCGACATCTTTTTTTTCTATCTTCCTTTTTGGGCGTGATCTGATCAAGCCAATGGAATACTCCAAGAACGAGAACCGATCGGTACGCCAACTTCTTTTTTTGAGACAAACTCGCCAAGCTTTATTCAGATACCAGAATATTTACAGGTAAAAAGTGCAGATCCCCGGGCTGGCCCAACCACACATGGCGTCCAAACCCGAGATTTAAAGCATACTTAGCGAGATTGTGAGCCTCGAAATTCGAGCTCCTAAACTCATGAGCTATATTACAGGAAATAAATAAACTAGACCGGTCCTCAATTTCGCGAATAATAGCTCCGAACTCAGACTTCGAGTTCTTCCCAATATCTGTAACCACCGTTTTGCAATATGACGCAATATGAATTCTGTTCCTGTATAAATCCAGTGCCAAAGCTTGTCCTTCCCGGATCGCGAGAGCCTCCAAAGTAGCTACATCTGATATAAACTTTGCCCTGAAAAAGGATGCTCCCAGGAACTTGCCATCTTTGTCCCGACAGACGGCTGCTGCCGCGCCAAAAGAACCTTCCGTCGCAACAGCCGCATCCGTATTTATCTTAACATAGCCCTCTGGAGGAGGCATCCACGACGTCGAACGTGCTACTTTCGTTGCCCGAGTTGGTGTATCCTTCTCCAACAACTGGATGTCTCTCAGGAAAGTATTGATGAAGGAATTAGTCGCGAATGGACTTTCAAAAATGTCTTCATGAACTGCTCTTCGACATGCTCGCCAGATAGCCCATAAGGTTACCACCACACGAACAAAATCCTCATGCGATAACTCATCATGGATTGTGAACAACTAGTTCCTAGCATTCATGGACAGATTTTGTAGCATGACTCCAACTGCTTCTTCAGAGCTTAGTGACCATATACTCTTTGCCATCACACAATCTATTAGTGCATGCTTCCAACTGTCATCCGCTGAACAAAAAGGACATATCTTAGTGGTGGACATATTCCGGTGGTGTAATAGATACTCCGTGGGTATGGTCTCATGGCCTAATCTCCAGAGAAACACTTTAATTTTTGACGGTATCTTCAGGTTCCATAGTGAGGTCCAGCCCTCTCATCTTCTGCATAGTTAACTCGATCTCCAACAGCCTGAAGCAGCTCTTCGTTCCCCCTCTTCATTCCCTCCAAAAAATTTGTAAACTGAACCCACCGAAAAAATGCCTCGTTTATCTTCTCCCCATGCCCAGAAATCTTCCACCCTGCTAGTACAGAGTGGAATCCTCAAGATGATCTCCTCATCCACTGGAAGGAAGACAGATCGCACCTTATGTTCATTCCAAGATGCCGTTGAACTTTCTATCAGCTCCGAAACAAAAACAGGTTTTTCATCCAACAGAGATATCATTGGCTTCATCATACCTGTTCTTGGTAACCAATTATCCTCCCATACTCTCATTGACTCTCCATTCCCGATTCTTCTAATCATCCCTTGTGCAAGAGCTTCCCTTCCATCAAGAACTGCCCTCCATATCTGTGAGGGGTTACTACCCAACTCAGCCTCCATAAACGTGGATGTCGGAAAATATTTTGCCTTCAACGCTCTTGCACTTAAAGATAACGGGTCCTGTATAATCCTCCATGCTTGCCTCGCCAGAAGAGATATGTTAAAAATTTCTATATCTCGAAACCCTAGTCCTCCCAAGTTTTTCGGCCTTGTGCACACATCCCATGACACCCAACAGGGTTTTCTCTTCCCCCTTTTGCTGCCCCACCAAAATTGCCTTATCATTGATGTAATGCTCTCACAAATACCTCTTGGCAACCTGAAACAAGACATAGAGTAAACCGGAATGGCTTGGGCCACTGCCTTGATCAACACCTCCTTGCCTGCATAAGACAGTAACTTCTCCATCCATCCCTTGATTTTCTCCCACACTCTATCCCTCAAGAATTTGAACGTGCCATTCTTTGAGTGTCCCACATCCGTGGGCATGCCCAAATATCTGTCGGTTAACTGCTCATCATGCACATTGAGGGAGTTCTTAATAGCATCCAGAACCACTTGGGGGCACCCCTTGCTGAAGAAAATTGAGGATTTATCATTGTTCACTCTCCGCCATGAAGCGTTACAATAAGTATCTAACAGGTTTGACACCACTTGTGCCCCCTCAGTACTTGCCCTAAAAAGCAGCAGGCTATCATCAACAAAGAGTAGGTGGTTGACAACTGGTGCTGTCGGTGCCACCTGAACTCCCACAAAAGCTGACGATTGAGGAACGGATTTGAGTAGGCACGAAAGGCCCTCCGCTACTATTAAGAAAAGATAAGGGGATATCGGATCTCCCTGTCGAATACCTCTCGAAGGTCTGAATTGTTCTAGTTGCTCTCCATTAAACAGGACTGAAAAAGAAACTGAGGTGATCATCTTCATTACTGTGTTTACCCACCCAGAGGCAAAACCGAGTTTAACCATCATTGCCTTGAGATAGTCCCACTCTAGCCTGTCATAGGCCTTCATCATATCGAGCTTCAATGCACAACTGCTATTACCCTTTGCCTTGCTCCTCTTCATAAAGTGCAAACACTCATAGGCTGTAATAATATTGTCTGTTATAAGTCTACCTGGAACAAAAGCCGATTGTTCTTCCGATATGATCTCTGGCAGAATTTGCTTCAACCTATTCGCAATTACCTTCGAAGCAATTTTATACAGTACGTTGCACAAACTTATGGGCCTGAATTGAGTTAACAAAGATGGGTTCATTACCTTCGGGATTAGCACCAAGAAAGTATCATTGATGCACTCTGGGCTCTCTTCCCCTCTAACTATTCTGAGCACCGCCCTGGTTACCTCATCGCCACAGACATCCCAGTGTCTTTGATAGAAGTGAGCCGGAAAGCCATCGGGTCCTAGAGATTTGGTGGGAAACATCTGAAACAGTGCTGCTTTCACCTCCTCCTCGGTGTAGTCCGCAACAAGCATCTCATTCATTTCAGGGGTAACTTTTTGAGGTACATGATCAAGCACTGATTGCATATTAGTTACCCCTTCTGATGTATACAAAGTCTTATAAAAATCTGTTACCATCTCCTTCAGCTCTTTCGGATCCTCTACCTGAATTCCCATAGAGTTCATCAACGCCTTTATCATGTTTTTCTTGCGCCTCAAGCTCGCCCTGATATGAAAAAACTTCGTGTTTCTATCCCCCGACGTTAGCCAATCTATCCTTGACCTTTGATGCCAAAGCACTTCCTCCCGGTGATATAGTTCCACTAGCCTCTCATTCAGCTTCCTTTCCGCTTGGCCCGGACCCGTACGTGCAGGATCATTGCGGATCTTCTCAAGCTCAGCTTTTATAGTTTTCATCTCCTTTCTTACTGAACCGAACGTCCTCCTATCCCAGCCCCCAAGGCTTTTTGATAGGTTCTGAAGCTTCTCTTTTACTTCCTCAACTCTGTCCGCCACATGAGCTTCAGTCCACACTGCGAGTATGGTATCTTTTAATCCCCCATGTGTTTCCCAAGCTACTTCATATCTGAATATCTCGCTCTTCACTTGTCTCGTGTCGTCACCTCTGTTCAGTAATAGATGAATAGGGCCGTGATCAGATGTGGCAGAGGTAACATGATTAAGGCTTGCAAAAGGAAACATTGAACACCAGTCGGTAGATCCTAGTGCTCTATCCAACCTCACTCGAGTATAAGTACCACCCGATACTTTCTTCTCAAAAGTCCAAAATCGACCCTTGAAACCAATGTCCATCAACATGCAAGTGTCAATTGTGTCACGGAAGCCTTGAATTTGTGCGTTGCTTCGCTGTCCAATACCTTCATGCTCTTCCGGACGTAATACCTCGTTAAAATCACCAATGCACAACCAAGGGAGAGGGCTCAAATACGATATGTTTTTCATTGTGTCCCATGTTCGGTACCGAAGATGAGTTTGGGCCTCCCCATACACAATTGTCAGTCTCCAGGGGTCAAAACCCCCCTTTCGGACTCCGCAATCCAAGTGATAATCCGAATAGCCCAAAACTTCAATATCTATATTATTATTCCAAAACAACCCAATACCTCCACTCCTTCCAACATTGCTAACAGCATAACTTTTATCAAAACCTATCGAACTAGCTAAACTTTCTACTCTTACTTTGTTAACTTGAGTTTCAACAATACAAAGAAAGGTAGGGACAAATTTCTTCGCGATTTCGCGAAGCTCGCGAATTGTCGAGGCTTTGCCCGCACCTCGACAATTCCAACTGATTATACTCATTGATCCCGGCGGCACTCCTCGTGGGAGCCCGCCGATAGAACATTTTTTGCCTTGTTCCTTTCTTCCTCTTCACCCTCTTCTTCTTGTTCTGTCTCCTTCTTTGACCTCTTATTTATCTTCCTGGGAGAGACATACACCGGAGGCAATGGGGGTATGCCCGGTGGTGTCCTCGCAACCAGGACCAATCCCGACTCCATTGACATCGCTCTAGGTTCAGCAGCCTTAGTCAGTCCAACCTGAGAGTTTTCCACCGAGTTCCTCTTGTTATTGGCCCTGTTTTCAGAAGCTAACACTTATGTAGCATTATCCATGTCACCTTCCAGGTCATTTTCATCCTGTGGACCACTCCCACGATCGGGGCCCCTTTTATTGGCTGCTCCTCCCCTCTCTTGATTCATATCTCTGCATCTGCCTCTTCCCCCTCCTCTACCTCGGCCTCCACGGAAGAAAGATCTTCCATCGGCAGGCTGGGAATAAGATACTGTCCGACGCTTTGCAAGCATCCAACTACCCCACTTCTTGTCTGATTCATTCCATATCCCATTGCCACACTCCTCAAAACCATGCCCCATGATCCCACAAATCTTGCAGAAGAACGGGACCTTTTCATACTTCACCACCAGCATCTTTCTCCCCTCTCCCTCAACATTAAGAGGAGCAAATCTAGTCAATGGTTTGGCAGTCAGAACACGAACCCTAGCTCTTACATAATCCCCTTCATAGTATAGGGTAGGCCGAAGCTGAACCTCCCTAACTTTGCCTATTCTGCAAGCTAGCTCATCTACCACTTCAGGGTGGCGATACAGATCAGGGACTTTATGGATCTGCGCCCATAGAAACAAGCCATCTAGCGCATAATCTTCAGGATCTGTTTCCCCATCGTAATCCTCAATAACCACAGCATAGTTCCAAAATAGCCAGGGGCCCCCGTGGACTACCTTCTTCCAATCTCCGAGACAGAACATCTGGAAGATAAATCTGTTCGTCCCTGCCTCCCTAAACTTCGGTGTTTGCGCAAGGCCCCAGACAAAGGTCATCGTATCAAACAGGGACGACGAGCTAAAAGGCCGATCAGTGTTGACCCTTGCCACCGCCATCCAACGCACGGGATCGGATACGGGACGTAGTCGTTGGCGTCCATGCGCGGGAGGCCAACGACTACGTCCCGTATCTGGTCTTCGACCCCGCCCTGTCGCATGGCTACGAGGTGCTCCTGTTCCGCCGCGAGCCCGACAAGCCCAAGAAGTTCGACCTCGTTGAGTTTCTGTCTTTGCTGGATGACATGTCGGGTGTCGAGGAGGACGCAGAGAATGAGGGCCAAGATGAGCCGGCTGTAGAACCTTTGCCAAGACAGTCCATCGATGACTTGCATCGTTTGACGGAATGGCCACCGTCACAATGGACGCTGCCTGTGTTCTCATCCAGGGCGGAGCCAGGATTTTGATATAGGAGGGGCCAAGTCAAGTTCATTTTTTTCTGGAGCAAAAGTAAATAACTATCATCATAGTATATAATGATGTGTTGCACACAAAAAAACATGCATACGATTGTATGAGTTTAAATTCGCCTCCACAATTGCCAAATAAGATGAAACAGTTTAATAATTTCACTGGAAGAGAAATTACCTGCTAACTCTTTTTCAACATGTAAGATAATTCAATATCGAAGTAACTCGTCTCCCATATGGTGGTGCTTAACTGATAAATAAATAGCTAGAGTGTTTAGGGGCACTTTGTGGCCGATATGGTCTCTCAGCTGTATATAGAAATTGGAGCTTCATCTTGCTTGTCCGGTGGTAGCTCCAATTTGACAATGTTTATCAGGTCTTGCAGATAACTTGGGGTTATGTTGTTTCCTTATTCTACAACTTTTACCATGTCCGGCATATTCTTATCATGAGTGTCAATTCGACTGGGATTTGTAACTTGCGCATCAGCATCATTAACAATTCAGTAGGTTGAGAATTTGAAGAATCCGGCTTAAAAAGAATTAATCATAGAGGCATTTCGCGGCGCTTTTCTCTTCGTATATGTCGAATTGCAGTCTCACAATTAGCTGTTCGACATAGGAAAATTTTGCATCACAAATAGAAACTCATATAAGATAATTCGCATCATGATCACGATTATTTCGAGGACAGTACAAGATAGGATCGTACCATCACAAATCACACAACCGAAACAAGTAAACAACAAAAAGCTGATGTATAAATTGAACAACGATACAAGACGGGAATTGAGATTACTAGATGGTGTGATGTAGTGATTTGTTAAACCATGTGTCCTTGGCTAGTTTTCGTTGGTTGGATCCGGAAGATTTGGCAACTGAAGAAGGTTGCGTCGCGCCGTCGCCGTAAGAATAGGATCGAGAGCAGCAGCAGGGCTGGGAGAGCAGAGGCGGCCGGGCGGGCTAGGGCATGGAACGGCTGCTGATAATTTTCTGCGTACTAATCACAGGAGAACACAACGCCCAGGAGGAGACTTCAGCCAATAGCCCAACCTGACTGCTAGTGGGCTTCACATGGGCCTTACTCCCTTTTCTAAACTTAACGCTGAGATAGGGGGGGCCAAGTATGTAGATATACGTGGGATTATGCTTTCGTATCGCTAATTAGACAACATCGCTCGATCGTTAGGGGGGGCCAGGCCCCTGCTCGCCCCCCCTTGTCTCCGCCACTGTTCTCATCGGCTACTGGAGAGTGGCGGGAGAGGTCATTTGTCCGGGAAGGAGAGGCTATCAAGACGATGACTAGTATGCAACTGGATGCAGTACAACCGATGGAATGGGGCCTAAGATGGCGTTACAGTGTGTATTGGCGAGGCGCGCTTTACGTCCATTGTCGTGGTGCATTTGTTTCAAGGTATGTATTCTAGATCGAAGTGCATAACTACAAAACTCCTTCCATTAGAGTGTTGATATGTTTCTTTTACTAATTTATATAATCTTTTTTACTTTAGACTATCAACATTTTAGTTATGGTGCATTCCTGGATTTTTTTATATCACCTACAACATTTTAGACTATTAACATTTTTAGCGAATAAATTTGTGTTTTGTAGGTTATCTTTATTAGATGGTAAATACCGGGTATTTAATACACCAATAGATTTTGAGGAAAGCAAACATGCATGTCCTTATCTTGGGAAGTCGGAAAAAGGGGTGTACTTTGCGACAATTCACAAGTACAACAACCTTCTTCGGGTTTGGAACCTCAGTGAATCAAGCGGTCCAATAGATTGGGTACTAAAGCATACCATCGTCCATCGAGCTTGATGAATCTACATTGTGGGCCGCAGCGCGTTTCTACCAACACGAGATTAATGGACCTTGGATCTTAGAGGACAATAACAATGATGATGTGGAAAACAAGATGGTGCCGCTAAAAGAAAATATTGAATGGAACTCCGATGATGATAATGTAATGAGTGACCAAGGTGGTTGTGAAGAACAGTACGGTCACATTTATTTCTTGGGTTTTCACCCGTACAAAGAGGTAATTTTCTTAGGGTTGTCATTTACAGGAGTGGCTTATCATTTGAATAGCTCAAAAGTCCAATACCTCGGAAAACTACACCCAAAAGATTACTGCACAACGTATTCAAATGGCATATATGAATCATTTATGTACACCCCCTGCATGGTTGGGGAGCTTTCAAAGACTCCTCCATAATATGTACGCAAAGGTTACCATATGTGAACTGCAATGGTTCAACAGTGCAAGAAAAAGTGTATCCTAAAGTTCGAGTCTTATTTTCAGCCATGAATACCATATTATTTTATACATTTCGCAATCTTCTAAGGTAGTTTGTCATCTGGTTATGTAATTTGTACTTTTTATGCATTTGAACCAACCAGTTGTCTTCTTGCATAGTTCTACCTTCTTTCGAGGGAGCATAATTCTACATGTAAGTACCGCAAAGTGTAGAAACGTATGTACTGGTTACATATGTCTTACTTCCCCACGCTCTTCGATCACTTCTGGGCATGCAAAAGTAGTCATGTGCTTTTAAATCGTGTCAAATTTTGCACCATGTTAATCATCATAATATAGTTCTATATCAATTGCTTGTGAAAAGACATTCATCAATGGTAATATCGAGGAAGAACTATGTGTCAAACAAGCATCCTGACAGAGTGTATAGGCTCCACAAAGTCCTTTATGGGCTCAAGTAAGCTCCTTGAGCTTGGTATGATACACTCAAGAAGTTTTTCGAAAAGAAGGGCTTCAAACTAGGAGCCACCGATTCTACTCTCTTCACCAAATCTTATAATGGTGATCTATTCGCGTGTTAAATATATGTGGATGATATTATCCTTGACAGTACCAACTCTCGTTACAAAGAATAATTTGAAAATTAATAGCTGAAAGTATCAAATGTCCATGATGGGGGAACTAAAAATATTTTGATTCCAAGTTCGTTAAGAATGAAATGATATCTTTATCTCTCAGGAAAAATACCTCAAAGCCGCCCGAAGAAACGTTTCATGGAAAATTGGGAAGACATCAAGACTCCAATGCCAGCACATGGACACCTCGACTCCCAAGATAATGGTAAGCCATTAGACAAAAAAAGGTATATTGCTCCATTGGCTTTTCGTTGTATCTGTGTGCATCTAGGCCCAACATTATGCTTAGTGTTTGCATGTGCACATAAAGGGTGCAGAAAACCAGAGATCCAAATGTTCACCCTCCTATGATCACTTATCCTTGCACTAGTACGTGTCGGTGCTATACAAACGGTCTTTAACCCCTTTCTGCGGCGGCATTTGGAACCGTCGCCTAGTGAGTGACGGCGATATGGGGGTCCTTCCCACACGACCCTGAAACCGTCGGGGATAGGGAGCCTTGATGCATACAGTTGTCCCTATATAACCGTTTTCAATATCTCCAATATCCCAAAGGCTTCATCCTTACTACTCGTTTGTGCTCGCATTGCCATCGCAGTCGGAGTATTGTGGTTTTACCTAAAACCAGGCAAATTCTAGGCACGGGAGCTTTCCAGGCAGATTCCAGGCACGGGAGTTTTACGATGCCTGGCACATCACAAATAGTTCATGATTATAAACCGTGTATGATAGGTAGACAATCACACACATTTAGTTTTCCTGCATCGTATGTGATAGTGTCTGACATCACACACGCTTTGCAAACAGCAATTGTGTGTATGCTTGCACATGTTTGCTCTCCATGAAGCGTCTCGGATTATGGTGTATATCGCAAACGTTTGTGTTTTACCAACCGTGTGTGCCGTAATGAACTGCACACCGTAATTTCGCCATAATTTAATTGCTGCTATTTAAAATTGTACCTAATTTAAACTTGAAAGTAGGCTATAGCTTTATTCATATTCATCAGGTTCAAACAACCAATGCATTATTCGATTCACAGGTACATATGTTTAAGAATTACATAAGCACCAAATAAAGAATGATGAACCAGAGTTCTATACTTGTACTATTACAAATGGTAAAGAAAGAGGCGACAGACATTCTGGTTGCTGAACAAGGTGAAGCGGAATGGCCCCTATTATGCTCTCCTGGATGCAGAAGGCATGCAGGACTCTAGTCCAACCCCTTGTGATGACCGGCCGCCAATCATGTAGTTTGAGAGGTAATCATGGAGCGTCATCAACATGCCGTGGTAAATTTTTTGTCCCATTTGAGGCAGGTTTGGGTATAAGCTTCTCACAAACCAGAGCTTCTCACTGGTTTCGGTAGGGAACGTGCCACCTTTGGGGATCAAACGATATCCGTTGCCTCTTATTGCTTTCAAAAAAAATTTAGTGTCAACATAGAACAACATGAGTGTTGTGTTTAATTTTGAATTTTTTGGGGTTCGTTTGGCCTTTTTTATACATTAATTGGGTTTGTGGGCATTTAATGTGCATAATTCAAATTTGAACTACAAGCACATGCTCTAGTGCACCAAAGTTGGTTGAAAAATTACATTTGTGTCCTTGGGTGAATTTCTAGGTCCCATGCAAGAAATGGGAATGAAATTGAAACATCAGGGCACTGTTGATTGCCGAAAAAATGTTGAGATGCCTGGTTTTTAAATTCTAGTAAATCAAAAACTCGTCTGAAATTCATGAAACTTGGCATGCTATCATGGAGCGGCATCAACATGCCGTGGTAATTTTTTTCCCATTTGGGGCATGTTTGGGTATAAGCTTCTGACAAACCAGAGCTTCACAACAAGCGTGATGGTTGCGGTAGGGAACGTGCCACCTTTGGGGACGGAAACGGTATCCGTTGCCTCTTATTGCTTTAAAAAAAATTCATGCCGTCAAAAATCCCCGCCGTCATCAATAATCAACCCCATCGTCCTCGTCATAGTTGTGCGACACCAAATAAGGGTTCGCACAAACCCCGTAGCATATCTCTATCTGATTCTGCGGTAAGGTATACTCACATTTTTGCATCATACCCCACTTATCCAATATAATGTTCATAGAGTTCTAGGGTTTTGAACAAAAATTTTAGGGTTAGGTTTTTTGTGAACATTTCGAGGTCCCTGATAGGTAACCGTCTTCCAAACAAGCTTGGAAAACTCTCCAGAGTTGCCTCAAAATTTATCACCAAAAAGATGCTCCTAGCAAGGACAATTTATCGCAAGGAAATGGTCTGAGTAGAAATGAATCTGCATGAATGACAATGATCCCCCATGATTTTCGTGGATGCTCGGCCTTAGGACATATCCAATGCCGACCCTCAAACCGTCCGCAAATATTCGGACCGCATGACCCGAACATGTTCTGCCATCCAACATGGTCCTGTACCGGTCTGCAGGTCGGTTCGGATGCAGTTTTTCCCGTAAACCAGAGACAAAGTGGGGGGATTTGTGGGTGTGTGGGACGGCATTGGAGCGGCGCACCGGTCGACAGAGCAGCCCGTGCCGCGTTCCCGGTGTCCATGTATGTCCAATGCTGGAGCGGCGTTTGTTGTACTGGACGGGATGGATATCTACCACGCCCGTTTAATGCCCGTCTGTCTGTATGCTGCCATTAAGCAGGCTCGCGGGCCAAGGAACCAACTCCACCACCGTGCATTGATGCACGCGAACGCTTGGTCTCACCGGAATCCGCTATTTAAAGGCAACCACACCCTGCTTAACTCCACATCACAACACTTCCGCTCCACATCCTCCTTCTTTGCACCGCTTCCATCATGACCGCAAGATCCAAGGAGATGTGGGAGAGCCTGTCATCGGAGCAGAAGCACGAGGTGGTCGCTGATACGTCAATTTTGCATCATGTTTTCCTACTGTTATTTATAATGTTTTAGAGCTATATTTCACTTTATGACGCAATTCTAATGTCTCTTCTCTCTTAAAATGCAAGGTACACTAATACGTCCATTTTTCATCATGTTTTCCTATTGTTATTTATAATGTTTTTATCATTATAACACTTTGTGATGCAATTCTAATGCCTTTTCTCTCTTAATTTGCAAGCTTTACATGAAGAGGGAGATTGCTGGCAGCTGGAATTCTGGACCTGAAAAATCTATATCAAAGATACCTATTATGCAAAACTCCAAATGAGCTAAAATTTCACGGAGAATTTTTATGGAATATATGAAAATTAGTGGGGCAAAGAAGTACCAGATGGGACCCACCAGCTGCCCACAAGGCAGTAGGGCACGACCACCGCCTTGGGCGCGCCCTGGTGCCTTGTGGGGCCCCTAGTAGGCCTTCGGCCCCCATCTTATTTCATATGAATGGTTTTGACCTAGAAAAAGAAATCAAGAGAGGAATTTTGGGACAAAGCGCCGCCGTCTCAAGGCGGAACCTGGGCAGGAGCACTTTGCTCTCCGGTGGAGCGATTCCGCTGGGGACACTTCCCTCTGGGAGGGGAAAATCGAAGCCATCGACATCACCAACAACCCTCTCATCTTGGGAGGACCAATCTTCAACAACATCTTCACCAGAACCATCTCATCTCAAACCCTAGTTCATCTCTTGTATCGAATCTTTGTCTCAAAACCTCAGATTGGTACGTGTGGGTTGCTAGTAGTGTTGATTACATCTTGTAGTTGATTCTAGTTTGTTTATTTGGTGGAAGATTATATTTCAGATCCTTGATGATATTCAATACCCCTATGATCTTGAACATGAATATGATCTGTGAGTAGTTACTTTTGTTCTCGAGGACATGGGAGAAGTCTTGTCATAAGTAATCATGTGAATTTGGTATTCGTTCGATATTTTGATGATATGTATGTTGTTGCTTCCTTTAGTGGTGTCATGTGAACGTCGACTACATGATAGTTCACCATACTTGGGCCCAAGGGAAGGCATTGCGGAGTAATAAGTAGATGATGGGTTGCTAGAGTGACAGAAGATTAACCCTAGTTTATGCATTATTTCGTAAGGGGCTGATTCGGATCCATATGTTTCATATTATGGTTAGAGTTATCTTAATTCTTCTTTCGTAGTTGCAGATGCTTACGAGAGGGGGTAATCATAAGTGGGAGGCTTGTTCATGTAAGAACAACACCCAAGCACTGGTCCACCCACATATCAAATTATCAAAGTAGCGAACGCGAGTCAAATTAACATGATGAAAGTGACTAGATGAAATTCCCATGTGTCCTCGAGAACACTTTGCTTACTATAAGAGACCGTTCCAGCCCGTCCTTTGTTAAAAAAGGATTGGGCTAACTTACTACACCTTTGTTACAATTGACACTTGTTGCTCGTTACGAATCACCTTGCTATGAAACTATCTACTACTTCTGCTCCTCGTTGGGTTTGACACTCTTACTTATCAAAAGGACTATTATTGGGGACCCACAAGTATAGGGGACCAATGCAGTCCTTTTGATAAGTAAGAGTGTCGAACCCAGCGTGGGTTTTCAATCTTTGTTCAAACCTCAGATTGGTACCTGGGGGTGCTAGTAGTGTTGATTACATATTGTAGTTGATGCACAGTTGGTTTATTTGGTGGAATATCATATGCCCAGATTGTTGTTTACATATTTATCTCCTCTGACCATGAACATAAACATGCTATGTGAGTAGTTCTGTTCGTTCTTGAGGGCATGGGAGAAGTCTTGTTATAAGTAATCATGTGAAGTTGGTATTTGTTCAATGTTTTGATGATGTGTTATGCTGTTCTTCCTCTATGGTGTCGTGTGAACGCCGACTACATGACACTTCACAATGTTTGGTCCGAGGGGAAGGCATTTCAGGATTAGTGAGTAGATGATGGGTTGCGGGAGTGACAGAATTCTAAATCCCTGTTTATTAGCTATTCTATAAGGGGATGATTTGGATCCTTTTGTTTAGTGTTATGGATAGATTTATCTTAAATTCTCTTGTATTTGCAGATGCTTAAGGAGTGGGTAATCATAAGTAGGTTGGTTTTTCAAGTAAGAACAACACCATAGTATCGGTCCACCCACATAAACATTTATGAAAATAATGAATGTGTGCCAATGTAACATGATGCACACAACTAGATGAAGTCACATGTGTCCTCGGGAACGCTTGATCACTATAAGAAGTACTTCCAGCTTGTCTTTAGCAATATTAAGGATTGGGCCACCTTTCTGCACCTTGTTACTTTTGCTACTCGTTACCAATTATCTTGCTATCAAACTATCTATTACTACTATCTTACAACACTTGCAGAGAATATCTTGCTGGAAACTACTTATCAATTCCATCTGCTCCTCGTTGGGTTTGACACTCTTACATATTGAAATGACTATGATTGATCCCCTATACTTATGGGTCATCAAGACTCTTTTCTGGTGTATTTTCCATGGAGTGAAGCGCTCTTGGTAAGTGGATTTTGAAGGAAACATTTATAATACATGTTGAATTTTATCTTCACTTGTTACTATGGAAGATAATCCTTTGAGGGGCTTGTTCATGGTATCTTCACCTCGAGCGGATGTGGTAATATCCGTGCCTCAACCTACTAAAAATATATCGATAATACTCGATATTACCCGATATTCACCGAAACCCTTCCGGTGACCCCGAAACGCTTTCGGATCCTCTCGGAACTATTCTGAATGTTAATGGAACAATTTAACAAATATATACTCATCACTCCATTCTACTAACACTCAGTGGATCATGATTGCCTTAAGATTGTGACCCCGTAGGTTTGGTAACTCATAGACATGAATGAAACCGTTTGTACAATGACCGATAGCGTGATCGTCGACGTCCATATCGATTCGCATGAGTACATGAATGATATTCGGGTGAACGTTTGTTATCATGTGATGTTCCCTTTGCTTTGCGACACTTCACAAAACCCGGGATGCATCAGTATCCTACTGAGTCATCACTATGCTCATTATACCAAAATCCTCATTATCGATTTTGTTCTTCTTTCTCGTTACTGTTTTCCGTCATCCCCGTGACGAAGTCACTTGTGTCTGGCCAGACTATGATTGATGTTGTCACACCGAGAGGGCCCTAAGAATATCTCTCCATCTTTGGAGGAGAAAATCCCACTCTTGAGCTATTCGGTCACTTGTCAAACTTCCCGATGAACCTATAAATTGTCGTTATGATCACCGTGTTACAGGTAACGTTTGAGCAACCCCAAAACCCATTGTACGGTAATAAGTGACCATGATACTCCCATGGTCTAAGGAGCAAGATCACATGTTAATGCTCTATGCTATTACAGTTGAATACATACGATATTAATTCAATTCACAACAAACAAGTTTGGGTCGATTCAATATGATCATTCTTCCAACGACATAATCTCAATGTTGTTTTAGGACTATCATTAAACTCGATATCCTAAGATTCAAAAAACATGATCACCAAAAACACTTGAGCTAGTCCTAGAGGCAAGATTAGGAACCTTTTATTTAACTGTTTATCAATCCACACGTGCATATGAGTTTTTCACTCAATTGCATATTCCAGGATCATAGCAGTTATAGCATAAAATATAAACTCTTTAACTATGAATATGGAAATATAATAATACAAATATTATTGCCCCTAGGGCATATTTCCAATAGTCTCCCACTTGCACTAGAGTCAATAATCTAGTTTACATAGTCCCTTTAACACATATGGTTGTCCGGTATTGCTCATACTTTGCTCGTGGTAGAGCCTTCGTTACCGGGTCTGACACATTCAACTCCGTGTGAATCTCGAGAATCTTCACATAGCCCTTCTCAACATATTGTCGGACAATGTGATACTTGCATTCAATGTGTCAGGTCTTTGATGTCTGCTAGACTACGTCGGTATTTCCCCAAAGAGGAAGGGATGATGCAGCACAACGACGGTAGGTATTTTCCTCAGTGATGAGAGCAAGGTTATCAAACCATTAGGAGAACCAAGCAACACTACGTAAACATCACCTGCACACAGATAACAAATACTCACAACCTGATGTGTTAAAGGGGTTGTCAATCCCTTTCGGGTAACTACACCAGAAATTGGCAAGACGGCGTGAGAAAGTTGTAATAATTTGATAGATCGAACGCCAAATAAAATAAAGTGCGGCAAGGTATTTTTGTATTTTTGGTTTAATAGATCTAATTATAAAAGCAAAACAAATAGATCGCATAGGCAAATATATTAAAGAAGAGACCCGGGGGCCGTAGATTTCATTAGTGGCTTCTCTCGAGAAAAATAGCAAACGATGGGTAAACAAATTACTGTTGGGTAATTGATAGAACTTCAAATAATCATGACGATATCCAGGAAATGATCATTATATAGGCATCATGTCCAAGATTAGTAGACCGACTCCTGCCTGCATCTACTACTATTACTCCACACATCAACCGCTATCCAGCATGCATCTAGTGTATTAAGTTCACGGAGAACAAAGTAATGCAATATGAATGATGACATGACGTAGACAAGATGTATTTATGTAGAAATAGACCCCATCTTGTTATCCTTAATGGCAATGATACATATGTGTCGGTTCCCCTTCTGTCACTGGGATCAAGCACCGTAAGATCGAACCCATCACAAAGCACCTCTTCCCGTTGCAAGATAAATAGATCAAGTTGGCCAAACAAAACCCAAATATCAGAGAAGAAATATGAGGCCATAAGAAATCATGCATATAAGAGATCAAGGAAGAATGAAATAACTTTCATGTATAAAAAAATAGATCTGATCATAAGCTCAAAGTTCATCTGATCCCAACAAACACACAGCCAAAAGAGTTACATCATATGGATCTCTAAGAGACCATTGTTTGAGAATCAAACGAGATAGAGAGGAAGCCATCTAGCTACTAACTACAGACCCGAAGGTCTACAAAAGACTACTCACGCATCATCGGAGAGGCACCAATGGGCATGATGAACCCCTTTGTGATGGTGTCTAGATTGGATCTGGTGGTTCTGGACTCTGCGGTGGCTGGAATTGATTTTCGTCGACTCCCGTAGGATTTCTGGAATATTGGGGTATTTATAGAGCAAAGAGTCGGTTCGGGAGGCACCCTAGGTGGGCACAACCCACAAGGGTGCGCCTGGGCCTCCAGGCGTGCCCTGGTGGGTTGTGCTCCCCTTGGAGCACCCCCAGGCGCTTCTCTGGCCCACTGGATGTCTTCTGGTCCAAAAAAATCCACAAAAAGTTTCGCTGCGTTTGGACTCTGTTTGGTATTGATTTCCTGCAATGTAAAAAATATGCAGAAAACAACAACTGGCACTTGGCACTATTTCAATAGGTTAGTACCAAAAAATGATATAAAATGACTATAAAATGATTATAAAACATCCAAGAATGATAATAAAATCGCATGGAACAATAAAAAATTATAGATACATTGGAGACGTATCAGCATCCCCAAGCTTAATTCCCGCTCGTCCTCGAGTAGGTAAATGATGAAAATAGAATTTTTTATGTGTAATGATGCCTAACATGTCATCAAATATTCTTTTCTTTAGAGCATGGACATTTGGATTTTTATACGATTCAAAGCAATAGTCCAGTTTTGACATGAGACTTAAATACTCAAGCATATTAACAAGCAAGGATGTATTTCAAAATATCAACGCTAAAATAAGTTATCCCTAGCCCATCATGCTCAATCATTGATCCATTCATGAAACACACTCGCATATTAGCTACACCCAATGCTCAAGTACGATCATAGTGCCCCCTAGTTGGTGCTTTATAAGAGAAGATGGAGACTCAAATTAAAAATAAAGATTTCATAAATTAAAAGAAAGGCCCTTCGCAGAGGGAGGAGGGAAGTAGGGATTTGTAGAGGTGCCAGAGCTCAAAGCGAAAATTGAGAGATAAAAATATTTTGAGAGGCATACTTTTCCCACCAACGAAAACGACTTAGAGCTCCCAACACTTTCCATGCTAGATATATCATAGGCGGTTCCCAAACAGGAAATAAAGTTTATTCCTTTTTCAACCATACTTTCACTTTCCATGGCTAACTGTATCCACGGGTGCCCTCCATACCAACACTTTCCATGGAATTTATTATTTGACAACATAAAGTAAATTCATTTTTCATTCCGGGACTGGGCATCCCTAATACCTTTGCCTTACTCTCATGCAATGACAAGTGAATAAACACTCGTCATGAGAATAATACATCTAGCATGGAAAATATTGGCCACCCCTCACCGCCTTGCGAGCGGTACGAGCACACAAAAGAGAAATTTATTTTGAAAATTAGAGATGGCACATACAAATTTGCTTAGAACGGCAAAAGAATACCGCATATAGGTAGGTATAGTGGACTCATGTGGCAAAACTGGTTTAAAGGATTTTGGATGCACAAGTAGTGATCATACTTAGTGCAAAATGAAGGCTAGCAAAAGATTGAGAAGCGACCAACCAAGAAACGAATAATCTCATAAGCGAGCATTGAGCATAATTAACACCATATAATGCACCACAAGTAGGATGTAATTTCATTGCATGCTTGCATAGGGAATCACAAGCCTTAACACCAACATTCTTGCTAAAGCATAATTACTCATCAACATGACTCACATATCTTATCATCATATCTCAAAACTATTACAAAGAATCAAGTTTATTTTGTCCAATGATCTTCATGAAAGTTTTTATTATATCCTTCTTGGATATATATCACTTTGGAACTAATTTTCATGTGTTGCTTTTGATAAGCTCTAACAAATATAAGTGAAGATCATGAGCATAATATTTTCTATCTCTCAAATTAATTTAAGTGAAGCAAGAGAGAATTTCTTGAAAATTTTACTAACTCTCAAATAAATCTAAGTGAAGCAAGAGAGCATTTCTTAAAAAATACTTAAGGACACCATGCTCAAAAAGATATAAGTGAAGCACTGGAGCAATTCCGTAGCTCAAAAAAATTTAACTGAAGCATAGAGAGCAATTCTAACAAGTCATGGCATAAGTTTTGGCTGTCTCAAACAGGTGTGTCCAACAAGGAATCAATACTTAAAACAAAAATCAAAACAAGCAAAGACTCATATCATACAGGACGCTCCAAGCAAAACTCATAGTATGTGACGAATAAAAATATAGCTTCGAGTAAAATACCGATGGTCGTTAGAAGAAAGAGGGGATGCCACTCGGGGCATCCCCAAGCTTAGTTGCTTGCTTCTCTTTGGATAATAGCTTGGGATTCCATGGGCATCCCCAAGCTTAGGCTCTTCTTACTCCTTATTCCTTCATCCATCATAACATCACCCAAAACATGAAAACTTCAATCACACAAAACTCAACAAAACCTTCGTGAGATCCGTTAGTATAAGAAAGCAAATCACTACTATAAGTACTGTTGCAACCCATTCATATTTTATTCTCGCATTATATCTACTGTATTCCAACATTTCGATGGCAAAAAATCTTCAAAGAAAACCATAGAATCATCAAAACAAGCACACAATGCAAAGAAAACAGAATCTGTCAAAAACAGAACAGTCTGTAGCAATCTGGATATTTCGAATACTTCTGAAACTCCAAAAATCCTGAAAAATTAGGACGACCTGAGAAATTTGTGAATTATTATACTTAAGAAATTAAAAAAAATCGTCGCTTCTGTGATTTTTAAAAATTGTAACTCTGGACGCAAAAGTTCATGTTTTTTTAGCAAGATCAAACAACTATCACTCCAGAAGACCCTAAAGGCTTTACTTGGCACAAACACTAATTAAAACACAAAAAACACAATCGTAATAGTAGCATAATTAATTGTGCAAACACTCAAGAACAGAAAGAAAAAAGCAAAAATAAATTTTATTCATTGGGTTGCCTCCCAACAAGCGCTATTGTTTCATGCCCCTAGCTAGGCATAAAGCAAGGATCTAAGTTTTGTCATCCTTCTTCTTAATTTACTTAGAGATGTTTTCATCATGAGGTTTTGTAAAAACAACATAAAACATATTATCCATAGAAACCTTAGCACTATTAAGTTGCTTAACATCATAACCCCTTTGATTTCCGGCAACAATCCAAGAGTAATGTTGATTTAACATTATTGAAAACTTGTTGGATTATATCTAAAATGGGGACTTCCTTTTTAAGATTATCATCAAAGATTTGATTGTCCTCAATCAAATATCTCATACCATAATCACTATTGTAAAGAATTTCATATATCACGGGCTTTTCATGATTCATACCATAAAAATCAAAGATTTCCCTAGCTTCCCGTATTATGTGGTCAAATTCATTCATAAGAACAAGAGTGGACAACTTTTTAGCCCTAGGATTTTTTATAACGGGAAGCTCAAAACACAATCTTTGCAAAGTAGGATGAGTACGAATAAATTTACTTTCAAGTTTCAGAACTAGTACGGAAATAGCATCCGCGTAAGATCTAGTAGTTCTAAGTATAGGAGCATCATCAAGACTTAGATTTCCCACACAATTGAAAAATTCTTCGATGCGTTCTTTTCCCATAACATTCCCTAGCCCCAAGATAAAAAATTTAGCATCTAGATTGCCCGTACATCCAATCTTAGGAGTTAGGCCACCATCTGTTGCTGCCATACCAAATACACTCATGATTGCCACTCATGATTGCAATCAAATGATAAATCTGACGAGAAAACGGCAAACGAAAGAGAGGGAGAATAAAACGACAAGTTTTTGTGAAGTGGGGGAGAGGAAAACCAGAGGCAAATGGCAAATAATGTAAATTGCGAGGAGATGAGATTTGTGATTAGGACCCTGGTAGATGTTGATGGTCCTCCCCGGCAATGGCGCCAGAAATTCCTTTTGATGTCTGCTAGGCTACGTCGGTATTTCCCCAAAGAGGAAGGGGTGATGCAGCACAGCGACGATAGGTATTTCCCACAGTGATGAGATCAAGGTTATCGAACCAGTAGGAGAACCAAGCAACACTACGTAAACAACACCTGCACACAGATAACAAATACTTGCAACCCGATGTGTTAAAGGGGTTGTCAATCCCTTTCGGGTAACGCCGCCAGAAATTGGCAAACGGACGTGAGAAAGTTGTAATAATTTGATAGATCGAACGCCAAATAAAATAAAGTGCAGCAAGGTATTTTGTATTTTTGGTTTAATAGATCTAAAAATAAAAGAAAAGGAAAATAGATCGCAAAGGCAAATATATTAAAGAAGAGACTCGGTGCCGTAGATTTCACAAGTGGCTTCTCTCGAGAAAAATAGCAAACGGTGGGTAAACAAATTACTGTTGGGCAATTGATAGAACTTCAAATAATCATGACGATATCCAGGCAATGATCATTATATAGGCATCATGTCCAAGATTAGTAGACCGACTCCTGCCTGCATCTACTACTATTACTCCACATATTGACCGCTATCCACCATGCATCTAGTGTATTAAGTTCATGGAGAAACGGAGTAACACAATAAGAACGATGACATGATGTAGACAAGATCTATTTATGTAGAAGACCCCATCTTGTTATCCTTAATGGCAATGATACATACGTGTCGGTTCCCCTTCTGTCACTGGGATCAAGCACCGTAAGATCGAACCCATCACAAAGCACCTCTTCCCATTGCAAGATAAATAGATCAAGTTGGCCAAACAAAACCCAAATATTGTAGAAGAAATACGAGGCTATAAGAAATCATGCATATAAGAGATCAAAGAAGACTCAAATAACTTTCATGGATAAAAAGATAGATCTGATCATAAACTCAAAGTTCATCCAATCCCAACAAACACACCGCAAAAAGAGTTACATCATATGGATCTCCAAGAGACCGATGTATTGAGAATCAAACGAGAGAGAGGAAGCCATCTAGCTACTAACTATGGTCCCGAAGGTCTACAAAAGACTACTCACGCATCATCGGAGAGGCACCAATGGGCATCATGAACCCCTCCGTGATGGTGTCTAGATTGGATCTGGTGGTTTTGGACTCTGCGGCGGCTAGAATTGATTTTCGTCGACTCCCCTAGGGTTTCTAGAATATTGGGGTATTTATAGAACAAAAGAGTCGGTTCGGGAGGCACCCGAGGTGGGCACAACCCACTAGGGTGCGCCTGGGCCTCCAAGCGCGCCCTTGTGGGTTGTGCTCCCGTCAGAGCACCCCCAGGCGCTTCTCTGGCCCACTAGATGTCTTGTGGTCCAAAAAAAGTCCACAAAAAGTTTCACTGTGTTTGGTATTGATTTCCTGCGATGTAAAAAACATGCAGAAAACAACTACTGGCACTTGGCACTATGTCAATAGGTTAGTACCAAAAAATTATATTAAATGACTATAAAATGATTATAAAACATCCAAGAATGATAATATAATAGCATGGAACAATAAAAAATTATAGATATGTTGGAGGCGAATCAGTCTTCATGTGTGATCTTGGTTCCTTTGCTTGAGCAACGGCTCCACTATTATTACAATAGAAAGCCATTGGATTTATCACACTTGGGACAACACCAATTTCTTCAAGAAACTTATTGATCCAAATGCCTCCTTTGAAGCTTTCGAAGCCGTAATATACTCTGCTTCCATCGTAGAATCCGCAACAGTTTTTTGTTTGAAACTCTTCCAAACAAACATACCGCCATTAAGTGTGAAAACATAACCTGATTCAGATTTATAATCATCTATATCAGTCATGAAGCTAGCATAGTCGTAACCATTTAGAACTAGTTCTTCATCTCCTCCATAAACTAGGAGCATGTCCTTTGTCCTTCTGAGGTACTTAAGAATATTCTCAACTGTTGTCCAGTGAGCCACTCCTGGTTCACTCCAGGGTTCCCATATTCAATTTCCAGGCTCCCATATTCATCTTCTAGGGTTTCATATTCGTATTCGTCTTCTAGGCTTCCATATTTAGATTCTTCTAGGGTTTCATATTCATATTCGTCCTCTCGGGTCATGTACTCGTCTTTTAGGGTCTCATATTCCTCTTCGGAGTCTTTGGTCCTAGTCCTATTCTTCTTCTAGGGTCCTATATCTAAATTGAACAATTCCTGAACCCTTTTTATCTTTTCTGTATCGGGGATCATCAAAATAAGCAAAAATAGTATTTCTACGTAAAACACCCATAAGGGGTATTTCAATCAAAATCCCAAAACAGGATATTAGTTCTTTCTCTTGTTCTTGATGATATTGTAATGGAATGACGAACCTATTTCTTTGCTTTTTCGCCAACAAATCTGAATTATCTTGAAAAATAGAAGGATAGATAAAATTCCAATGGCCATCGGACATGATTCGATCTGACGTTGAATAATCAAGAATTTCCCTATCTTTTTTACCATAAGTATTCATTTGATCTTGATCCTTGTGGAGTGAAAAAGACACTATACTGGATCAGCACATACTTACTGTCAATATCCATAAATGGCTTGTTTTTGGTAATCGACAAAGATTACCATATTGATATTCGGGCTCATGGTAAACATTAGTACTCCGGTGCATTCCGCCGTCTGATTCATAATAAATATGTTTTCGTACCCTTTCTTTAAAATGTAGAGTGGGCCTTCCGACATGAATCTCCACAATTACTTCTTCGAATTTTACATATTGATCATTTTGCACTAGAATCAAGCTTTTTGAGGGAATATTCACACAACAGAGATAGCTATTCTCCGGAGCTCCAAATGGCCTGAAAATTTATGGACAAATATTTTGGAATATATAAAAAAATACTGGAAGTAAGACATGCCGAAGAAGAGCCTCTTTGGTCTTATAAGGCAGGGGCACGCCCAGGTGCCTTGTGGGGCCCATAGAGGTCCACCGATGCCCATCTTCCTCTATATGAAGCCATTTTCCCTAGAAAAATTATAAGAGAAGACTTTCAGGATGAAGCGCTGCCGTCTCGAGGAGGAACCTGGGCAGGAGCACTTTCGCTCTCCAGCAAAGTGATTCCATCGAGGAAATTTCCCTCTGGGAGGGGGAAATCGAAGCCGTCATCACCACCAACACTCTCTCATCATGGGAGGACTCATCTTCATCAACATCTTCACTTGCACCATCTCATCTCCAAACCCTAGTTCTTCCCTTGCTTTCAATCTTTGTATCAAACCCCAGATTGGTACATAAGGGTGCTAGTAATGTTGATTACATCTTGTAGTTGATGCTAGTTAGTTTACTTGGTGGAAGATCATCTATTCTGATTGTCATTTACATATTTATCTCCTCTGATCATGAACATAAACATGCTTTATGAGTAGTTTCATTTATTTTTTAGGACATGGGAGAGGTCTTGTTATAAGTAATCATGTGAAGTTGGTATTCGTTCAATGTTATAATGATGTGTTATGTTGTTCTTGTCTAGTAGTGTCGTGTGAACATCAACTACATGACACTTCACCATGTTTGGGCCTAGGGGAAGGCATTGTGGGATTAGTGAGTAAATGACGGGTTGCAGGAGTGATAGAAGCCTAAACCCCAGTGTCATTGTCCAGGATTAAGGGGTGCTAACCTAGTCGGCCCATGCTCCTCAGGTTGGGCCGATGGGCCCTCATTCATACTCAAGATGGACTGCAGAGGCAGAATGCTGGAGGCGTGATCGAGACTACCTCCACCAAAGATTTTTCATGTACTCCAAGATTTCTCCTGCCTCCTTGCGCCTAGATACCGACCTTGTAACCCTAGATACCCTACTTGGCGTGTATATAAGCCATAGGGTTTAGCGCGTAGAGGGGACATCGACACAATATCATTCACCTAGCCCTGGAGTTAGACCACATCTTATGATCTTGAGGTAGATCAACTCTATACTTGATAGATCCCCATTAATATAAACAAGAGCAGGACATAGGGTTTTATGTCCATCAATAGGGCCCGAACCTGGGTAAAACATCGTCTCTCTATTCCTATTACCATCCATCCGAGATCCACAGCACGGGACTGATTCGTCTCCATTGTATCTACTTTTCCTAATGCTTTTGCTCTTGTTTTGGACTCTAATTTGCATGATTCGAATGAAACTAACCAGGACTGACGCTATTTTTTTGAATATTTACTATAGAGCAAAGCTCCACAGCCCTTTATTATTATAAAGAACAAGGTATCAATTGTACAAGCTAGGGGAAATTACAAGGGCTAAAAGGAAGAAAAGCAAAACCTACCTACCTACTTGTAGTTAATTGAGAGAGTTAATCCAAGAATACAACTTGTCTCTATTATGTACTCTCATTCTATGGGCTAGAAGAGTAAGGTCATGTACAAAATTACATCGCCAAGCAGCAAAGGTTGCATTTCCCCTCTGAAAGTCCTTCCATTCCCGAGGATCCATATATTCCAAGCTGCAGTGAGCATAACTTCAAAGAAGAAAGGATGCTTAAATCTTGATCTTGCGTGCTGGATACATTGCTGAATCTCCGATCCCCTGGTCCAATCAATGGAAATATAATTCCACACTCTGCGACTGAAGTTACAGTTGAAGAACAAGTGCAACCTATCCTCATAGACAAATTCATTGCAGATAACACAGAGATTGTCATCCAATGGTGATCTCCAATGCCTATGAATTAAAACAAGTCCTTGGTGTTGGGTCTATCAAAGAATAACAACCAACCAAAGACTTTGATCTTCATGGTGCACTTGCTATCCCACAACCACTTGCATGGCAAGATAGTTGGCAACATAACTACCATGGTGTTGTTTTTGTGCAGAAATAAAAGTTCTCGGATTTGGACGAAACTTTTTGGAGAATTATTTTGCAATATTTAAAAATAACTGGAACCAAGACCAACTGGAGGGGGCCCCTGGCTGCCCACAAGACACCAGGGTGCACCACCTCCCTCTGGCGCGCCCTGGTGGGTGGTGGGCCCCTCGGGGCTCCGCTGACCCTAATCCTGACGCTATAAAATCCTATTTTCCAGAAAAAATAGGAGAGGAATTTTTATCACGTTTTACGACACGGAGCGCCGCCACCTCCTATTCTTCATTGGGAGACCATATCTTGAGCCCGTTCGGGGCTCCGGAGAGGGGGTCTTCGGTCTTCGTCATCATGAACCATCCTCCATCACCAATTCCATGATGCTCTTCACTGGGAGTGAGTAATTCTTTCGTAGGCTCGCTGGTCGATGAGGAGTTGGATGAAATTCTTTATGTAATCGAGTTAGTTTTGTTAGGGCTTGATCCCTAGTATCCACTATGTTATGAGATTGATGTTGCTATGACTTTGCTATGCTTAATGCTTGTCACTAGGACCCGAGTGCCATGATTTTAGATCTGAATCGTTTATGTTTTAACCATTATATCTATGTTCTAGATCCGATCTTGCAAGCCATATGCACCTATTATGTGTTATGATCCGTAAACCCCAGGGTGACAGTAATTGGGATACTTATCGGTGATGACCATAGTTTGAGGAGTTCATGTATTGACTATGTGTTAATGCTTTGTTCCGGTTCTTTATTAAAAGGAGGTCTTAATATCCTTTAGTTTCCTTATGGACCCCGCTGCCATGGGAGGGTAGGACGAAAGATGTCATGCAAGTTCTTTTCCATAAGCACGTATGACTATTTACAGAATACATGCCTACATTATATTTATGAACCGGAGCTACCCCCGGCATCCTCGACCGCGCCCCCGATCTCACTGTGAGCTCCTCTCCTGGATCCCCTCTCCCCCTGCTTCGATCTGTCGCCGTTGAGGCCGTCCCCGCGCTCGGCCGCCATGGCCGAAGCTCAGCATACGCGTACGCGCCCCTGCTTGGCTCTGCGCTCGTGCTGCTCCTGTGTGCTCCTTCTGCGGGCCGCACCCGCGCCCGCCCGCGACCGCTGATGCTGCTCCTACTGTTGTGCGTCTGGTGCCCTGCGCCTCACCCGCGCGTGTGCCCGCCGCGGCCTAGCAGCGCCGGGCCGCGCTGCTGCCGGTTATTGCTTCTGCTGGAGCGCTGCCGCTGCTGCCCGTAACTGCTGCTGCTGCTTAGCTACTTAGTTCCTGCCGCTGCTGCTATTGCTTAGCTGCTTAGTTCCTGCCGCTTTAGCTGCTACTGAGCGTTGCTTGCTGCTGCTAATGGACATGGCCGTGGCTATGCTATGTGCGTGGGCGTGCACAACCATCACTGGCCGGCCGTGCAATTAGATTCGGGACTAATTAGTAGTTCTAGCTAGGTTAGTTACTACACTATGACATATGGCCCCACTATTAATTAAAGAAAATGACTAATCTAATTAAGCTAGAGAAAACGACAAGTGGGACCCGCAACACTATTTACCTTTTGACCAGTCAACTTTTGACTGGGTCAACTCAGTCAATGACCCCACCTACCAGCCTGATATGCAGCACCCTAGGTACATTCCCTGGTACCCATAGCAATTTCTTTTTATTTTCGAAATAATAATAAACCAAGGAATTTCAGAAGAACTATAAAACTTTAGAAAATTATATAAAATAATTCGTAACTCGGATGAAAATATTTTGTACATGAAAGTTGCTCAGAACGATGAGACGATTCCGAATAAGTAGCCCGTTTATCCGTCACACATTCCTAGCATAGCAAACACGCAACTTTCCCCCTCCGGTTCACCTGTCCGAAAACGCGAAACACCGGGAATACTTTCCCGGATGTTTCCCCGCTTCGCCGGTATCACTCACTACCGCGTTGGGGCATACCTAGCACCGCGTATTGCCTCGTTATGTTTTGTGATGCTTTGTTTGCTCCGTATTTACTGTTTCTTCCCCCCTCTTTTTCTCCGGTAGATCCCGAGACCGGCGCTGATGCCACCAAGTACGACTACGTCACCGACGACCCTTCTCCCTGTACAACAGAGCTTCCAAGCAAGCCCCCCCTTGATCACCAGATATCGCCTGTTCTTCTCTATACTGCTTGCATTAGAGTAGTGTAGTATGTTACTGCTTTCGGTTAATCCTATACTGCTGCATAGCCTGTCCTTGCTACTACTGTTGTTACCTTTACCTGTTGTCCTACTGCTTAGTATAGGATGCTAGTGTTCCATCAGTGGCCCTACACTCTTGTCCGTCTGCCATGCTATACTACTGGGCCGTGATCACTTCGGGATGTGATCACGGGCATATACTATATACTTTACACTATTACATTACCTGTGATACTGTTCGGAGATGGGGGCTGAAGGGGCACGTGGTTCCACCCAGGTAGTGGTGGGCCTGGGTTCCCGACGTCCCCCGACTGTTACTTTGTGGCGGAGCGACAGGGCATGTTGAGACCACCTAGGAGAAAGGTGGGCCTGGCCCTGGTCGGCGTTCGCGGATACTTAACACGCTTAACGAGATCTTGGTATTTGATCTGAGTCTGGCCATTTGGTCTATACGCACTAACCAACTACGTGGGAAAGTTATGGGCACTCGATGTCGTGGTATCAGCCGAAGCCTTCGTGACGTCAGCGACTGAGCGGCGCGCGCCAGATTGGACCGCGTAACGTGACTTCCGTTGTACTGGAGGTTGCTAGGTCAGCTTCCGGCCGCCCACGCGACGTGCAGGTGTGCTAAGGGCGATGGGCCCAGACTTCTGTGCGCTTAGGTTTAGACCGGCGTGCTGACCTCTCTGTTGTGCCTAGGTGGGTCTGCGACGTGTTGATCTTCGGCGGCCGGGCATGATCCCGAAAAGTGTGTCCGGCCAAATGGGATCAAGCGTGTTGGGTTATGTGGTGCACCCCTGCAGGGAAGTTTATCTATTCGAATAGCCGTGTCCCTCGGTAAAAGGACGACCCGGAGTTGTACCTTGACCTTATGACAACTAGAACCGGATACTTAATAAAACACACCCTTTCAAGTGCCAGATATAACCCGGTGATCGCTCTCTAACAGGGCAATGAGGAGGGGATCGCCGGGTAGGATTATGCTATGCGCTGCTACCTGGAGGACTTCAGTCTACTCTCTTCTACATGCTGCAAGACGGAGGCTGCGAGAAGCGTAGTCTTCGACAGGATTAGCTATCCCCCTCTTATTCTGGCATTCTGCAGTTCAGTCCACCGATATGCCCCTTTACACATATACCCATGCATATGTAGTGTAGCTCCTTGCTTGCGAGTACTTTGGATGAGTACTCACGGTTGCCTTGTTCCCCCTTTTTCCCATTTCTCTACCTGATTGCTGTGACCAGACTATGGAATCCAGGAGCCAGACGCCACTGTCGACGACGACTCCTACTACACCGGAGGTGCCTACTACTACGTGCAGCCCGCTGACGACGACCAGGAATAGTTAGGAGGATCCCAGGCAGGAGGCCTGCGCCTCTTTCAATCTGTATCCCAGTTTGTGCTAGCCATCTTATGGCAACTTGTTTAACTTATGTCTGTACTCAGATATTGTTGCTTCCGCTGACTCGTCTATGATCGAGCACTTGTATTCGAGCCCTCGAGGCCCCTGGCTTGTATTATGATGCTTGTATGACTTATTTATGTTTTAGAGTTGTGTTGTGATATCTTCCCGTGAGTCCCTGATCTTGATCGTACACATTTGCGTGCATGATTAGTGTACGATTGAATCGGGGGCGTCACAGTGGCCTCCTCCCCTCCTCCTTTATATACGGGGGCAGGGGGCACCCCATAGGACATCAATTGTTCTCTTAGCCGTGCGCGATGCCCCCTCCATAGTTTACTCCTCCGGTCATAGCGTCGTAGTGCTTAGGCGAAGCCCTGCGCGGATCATATCACCACGCCGTCTTGCTGACGAAGCTCTCCCTCGACACTTTGCTGGATCAAGAGTTCGAGGGACGTCATCGAGCTGAACGTGTGCTGAACTCGGAGGTGTCGTACGTTCGGTACTTGATTGGTTGGGTCGCGAATATGTTCGACTACATCAACCGCGTTAAACTAACGCTTCCGCTTTCGGTCTACGAGGGTACGTGGACACACTCTCCCCCTCTTGTTGCTATGCATCTCCTAGATAAATCTTGCGTGATCGTAGGAATTTTTTTGAAATTGCATGCTACGTTCCCCAACATGATCAACATGTCGAGATGTTCCACGGCACCGACGCTGGATTCTTCAAGTCGTTGGCCAACGCTGATTCCCGCGGTCGTCAGGGAAACACCAAGAACTACTAAAATCATATGGGTAGTGGTGGATCCCGTGGCAATTGCGGCCACTATGGTGGCGGCGGTGGCGGCTACACCGGCGACGACAACAACTAGGGCAGCTAATAATCCCCAAGTGCAGGGAATCATCATAGCAATTTCCAAAGGTGGAAGTGATAAGTATGAAGTGTCGAACCCACAAGGAGCTAAAGGTAAGATCAATATTATCTGAAGTCCTATCTGCCACTGATACGACTCTACGTACACCGAACGTTTGCTTCCAACTAGAAACGAAAAATAAAACTACGTTGTGGGTATGAAGAGGATAACTTTGTATGGTATCGGAGAGCTAAAATATAAAAGTAGGTGATGTTATCATAAAGTTAGAATATATTACTAAATATTATAAATAGCGAGTGTGGAATAATGATTGACTGGTGTGCGGAATTGTCCTAGGCAATTGTTAACAAGACCAGTAGTCGTCATTGCAATTTCATAAGAGGGAGAGGCATAAGCTAACATACTTTCTCTACTTGGATCATATGCACTTATGATTGGAACTCTAGCAAGCATCCGCAACTACTAAAGATCATTAAGGTAAAACCCAACCATAGCATTAAAGCGTCAAGTCCTCTTTATTCCCATATGCAACAACCCCCTTACTCGGGTTTGTGTTTCAGTCACTCACCAACCCACTATAAGCGAATCATGAACGTATTGCAACAGCCTACAGCGGGAATCCCTCACGCTTGCGTGACACGGAGGGAACCATAGGACAACACCAAAATAAAACATACAACTCATACCAATCTAGATCATCAATCAACCCAAATACAAAGGATATCTACTCAAAACATCATAGGATGGCAACACATCATTGGATCATAATATGTGGCATAAAGCACCATTTTCAAGTAGGGATTACAGTGGAGTGCAGGAGGGTGGACCGCGTAAAAGAGATGAGGATGGTGATGTTGATGAAGACGATCACCGTCGATGATTCCCCTCCCGATGGCACTCCGATGCCACCGAGAGAGAGGAGGAGAGATTCCCCCCTTGTGCTTCCTCCTCCATGGCCTCCCCCCTAGATGGGGTCTGGTCCTTGGCCTTCATGACGATGATGGCCCCTTCGGGATCCTCCTCCATAGCCTCCGGTGATGATGGCCACCTCCAGCAGGGTGCCAGAGAGGGCCTAGATTGATTTCTCGTGGCTATAGAGGCTTGCGGAGGCGGAACTTCCGATCTAGGTTATTTTTTGGGGGGTTTTGTATTTATAGGAATTTTTTGCGTTGGTTTCACGTCAGTGGGGTCTCCGAGTCATCCACGAGGCAGGGGCCCACGCCCAGGGGGTGGGCGCACCCCCACCCTCGTGGACAGGCGGGACTCTTGTGGCCCAACTCTTTTGCTCCAGGGGCTTCTTTTGGTCCATAAAAAATCAACAAATATTGGCACGTCAATTGGACTCCGTTTGGTATTCCTTTTCTGTAAAACTCAAAAACAAGGAAAAAACAGAAAACTGGCACTGGGCTCTAGGTTCATAGGTTAGTCCCAAAAATCATATAAAATAGCATATAAATGCATATAAAACATCTAAGATGGATAATATAATAGCATGAATACTTAATCAATTATAGATAGGTTGTAGACGTATCAGCATCCCCAAGCTTAATTCCTGCTCATCCTCGAGTAGGTAAATGATAAAAGAAATAATTTATGAAGTGCGAATGCTAGCAGTTGCACAAGTTCGATCAATGATAATTTCAATCACCTTTTCTAGTATCATTATATATCATAACAGTAGCTCATCTCATAAAACTTTTCATGATCAAGTAACAAGCTATTCACATGTTAAAGTATAGATCATAAAATTTCTTGAAAACTAACAAACCGTGCTCTTAGTCATCAAACAATTGCAATTCATCTTATTTTCAGGAAGGGTCTATGTTAGAGCTTTGATTTAGCAAACTCCACATACTCAACTATCATTTAATCTTCTGCAATTGCTAACACTCACGTGATATTTATAGGTTCAAAGTTTTAATCGAACACAGAGAAAGATAGGGGCTTATAGATTCACCTCCCAACCTTTTACCTCCAGGGTAATGTCAACAATAATAGTCAAGATAACTTACCTCAAGGACAATATACTTTATTTCAGATATACGAAAACATGACCCATTACATTGTCTTCTTTGTCCAACATCAACTCTTTAGCATATCATATTTTAATGAGTGCTCACAATCATAAAAGATGTCCAAGATAATATATTTATATGTGAAACCTCTCTTTCTTTATTACTTCCTATTAATTGCAACGATGACCAAAACTATGTTTGTCAACTCCCAACAATTTTTAATCATCATACTCCTTATATGTGAAGTCATTACTCTCCATAAGATAAATATGATCTCTTTTTATTTATTTTTATTCTTTCTTCTCTTTTATTCCCTCAAGATCATAGCAAGATAATCAAGCCCTTGACTCAACACTAATCTTTATTATATAGCTCACGGACTCGATTACATAGAAGGATCATAAAGCAAAACTCAAAATTAGATCATACCAAAAACTTTTATTCTACTAGATCAAGATATTACCAAAAGGATCGAACTAAGAAAAATGGTAAAGATAGGAGTGTGATGGTGATACGATACCGGGGCACCTCCCCCAAGCTTGGCAGTTGCCGAGGGGAGTGCCCATACCCATGTGATTATATCTCTTTCTTCGGGGGTGGTGATGATGGATTTGTTGATGATGTAAATTGTGCTTTCAGCTTCTTCATATTGTAATTGAGAAGAGCAATTTCCTCCTTTAAATCATCGACCTCCGATTCCAGCTTCAAGATCTTGTCACATAAATCTCCTTTGCTTTTTTGCCGAAAACAAGAAGGAATAGATCGGTTGTTAGACAATTTAGCCCTCTTAGGAAGACTAGACTTCTTGAACTTCACGTGCACATCCACAGGTTGAGGTAGAGGGACATCCTCCTCCTCTGAGCTTGAATCATTGATCCTCATTAAATGAGCATCCTCCTCCTCATCTGTAGTTCGACCACAAGGAGATAGATCCCCATAGTTCTTTGGGTCAGCAATGAGGTGTGAGACATAGCTCTCTCCGTCGGAATCCTGAGATGACATCTTGCTCCAAATCTCTTTGCAGAGGGAAGCAGAGGTTGTCATGCGCTTTTATGGTTGGATGAACAAAATCTTAATGCAAAAGAACGTCACTTTATATTGCCGCTTGTGATAAAGACCTTTGTTATGCAGTCCGTCGTTTTTATTTCTTCCCTATCACAAGTTCGTATAAACTTATTTTCTTCGCACTAATAGATCATACATATTTAGAGAACAATTTTTATTGCATGCACCGATGACAACTTAGAAGGATCTTACTCAATCCATAGGTAGGTATGGTGGACTCTCATGGCAAAACTGGTTTAAGGGATGTTTGGAAGCACAAGTAGTATCTCTACTTGGTGCAAAGAATTTGGCTAGCATGAGAGGGAAAGGCAAGCTCAGCATGTTGGATGATCCATGACAATATACTTTATTTCGGATATAAGAAAACATAACCCATTACGTTGTCTTCCTTGTCCAACATCATCCATTTAGCATGTCATATTTTAATGAGTGCTCATAATTACAAAAGATGTCCAAGATAGTATATTTATATGTGAAATCTCTCTTCCTTCAATATTCTTTCATGAATTGTTCAAGTGACCAATTCTGCGCTTGCTAACTTTCAATATGTTTACTACCTATACTTATTCTGTGTGAAGTCATTACTCCCCATGGTATAAGCATATGAAAAATTTATAAATTCAGATTTATGATATTCAATGCATTCAACCATTTACTCATAGGATATACTTGAAGCACGTGAGTAAATGACAAACTACCCCAAAAAGATATAAGTGAAGAACACTGAGTAGTCAAATAATTAACTAGCCATGGGAGGATTCTTTTTCATTCAAGATTTCAGATCCAATGATTTTATTCAAACAGCAAGTAGAATTGAAAATACGCTCCAAGCAAAACACATATCATGTGACGAATAAAAATATAGCTCCGAGTAAGGTATACCGATAGTTTTGAAGACGAAAGAGGGGATGCCTTCCGGGGCATCCCCAAGCTTAGGCGCTTGAGTATTCCTTGAATATTACCTTGGGGTGCCTTGGGCATCCCCAAGCTCAGGGTCTTCCCACTCCTTATTCTCCTCATATCGATATCTCACCCAAAGCTTGAAAACTTCAATCACACAAAACTTAACGGAACTTTGTGAGATAGGTTAGTATGATAAAGAGCAAACCATTCGCTTTGGTACTGTAAAAGACAAGGTTCATAATTGTTCTCACACAATGCCTACTATACAATATCATTTCTACAATTTATATTGAGAAATATAAGCCATAGAAACTAGAAAACAAGCAAACTATGCGATGAAGAATCTGTCAGAAACAGAACAGTCTGTAATGATCTGAACAGAAACCATACTTCTGCTACTCCAAAAATTATGAAATAAATTGGTGGACGTGAGGAATTTGTCTATTAATCTTATTCAAAAAGAATCAACTCAAAAGGACTCTTTTGTAAAAAATTACATCTATTCTCGTGAGTGCAAAGTTTCTGTTTTTTACAGCAAGATCACATTAACTTTCACCCAAGTCTTCCCAAAGGTCTTACTTGGCACTTTATTGAAAGAAAAGCTATAAAAAATTATTACTATAGTATCTTAATCATTTAAACACACAAAAATAGTAAGGGTAAATATTGGGTTGTCTCCAATAAGCGCTTTTCTTTAATGCCTTTTAGCTAGGCATGATGATTTCAATGATGCTCACATAAAAGATAAGAATTGAAACATAAAGAGAGCATCATGAAGAATATGACTAGCACATTTGAATCTAACCCACTTACTAAGCCTAGGGATTTTGTGAGCACATAATTTATAGGAACAAGAATCAACTAGCATAGGAAGGCAAAACAAGTATAACTTTAAAACTTTAAGCACATAGAGAGGAAACTTGATATTATTGCAACTCCTACAAGCATATATTCCGCCCTTATAATAATTTTCAGTAGCATCATGAATGAATTCAAAAATATAACCATCACATAGGATACAAAAGTGCATCGGTTGTTTTATGGGTGTATACAATGGCAGCCTACTTACTGTTCCTGGGTAGGTCACAAAATTAGGAAAGTATATGGTTCTCTTCTGGTAGCTATGAAATCACATCCACATATTCGCATCTGCTCTTAATATTGACTACTGGTAGAATGAAGGGTTGCGTGTTTTGTTTAGGTTTTGCTTATTATTTTCATCTGATTGGAACAATTCGTATTCAATCAGATTTTGTGCCCATTCGATCCTTGCGCAGCGATTCGTGCATGCTCCTCTTGTTACTCAATCGTATTTTGTGTCCGTCTGATCCTTGCTCAACGATTCGTGCATGTTCCTCTGTTTATTTGTTTCCAAAATGGAGTTTACTATTTAGAGATGGCAAATTTAATAATTAGACCATGGCAGTTTTAATTTACGGAAATGTTAACGTCCACACGTGTGGGCGTTGACCAACTCACCCACACGCCTCCATCACCGTCCAGTAACTTTTGCACGAATCTTGGCACGAATTAGCTGATTTTGTATGCCACGTAGGACAACTCGCCTGCGTGGTGTGTGAGAGAGGTCGCCCACACATCCGTTTTATCACACGGAGGGACCGGTGTGTGCGCGTTTAGCAGTTCGCCCACACACCAGTTTTCAGTCACGCATAGGGCTCGTGTGTGGGCATTTGCCATCTCGCCCACACGCCCTCCTCCTATCCCACACCCAACTGTCAGTTGCCATGCGTTTTGCAGTGTACATGGCAACTGCCCTAGTGTGATTGCAAGCAGATGGCAACTCTCTCTTTTTTTTTTACCCGAACATGTCAGTTGCCATATGTTTTGCATGGTACATGGCAAACTGCCCTAGCGTGCACGTAAGCAGATGGCAACTCTTTCTTTTTAAATGGCAACTGCCCTAGCGTGCTTGTGAGCACATGGCAACTCTCTCTTTTACCCGAACATGTTTGTTGCCATGCCTTTTTTTGTAGTGCTACATGGCAACTGCCTAGTGTTAGTAGGTGGCAACTCCTAAAGTTTTGAAATCATGGCAACTGCAGTAGACCAGACCACACATGGCAACAGCTGTAGTTGTCCAAAAAATGGCAATCTGGAATTTTTTGACCTGAGATGGCAACTGCAGTTGAGCAAACATGGCAACTGTAGTTGTCCAGCATGGCAACCATAGTTCAGCGACATGGCACTAGTGCAGAACCGGGCAATAGCACCGGTTCGTAAGGCCCTTTAGTGCCGGTTCCATAACCGACACTAAAGTGTGGGAACTAAAGGCCCCACCCTTTAGTACCGGTTCAGCACGAACCGGTGCTAAAGGGCAACCACGTGGCACGAGCCAGCTCCGGGGGCCGGGAGCCCTTTAGTACCGGTTGGTAACACCAACCGGTACTAAAATGTTTGGGGTTTTTTTGGTTTTATGATTTCTTTTTCATTTAATTTTGTGTTTTCCATTTTAATTCTTTTTCGTTTGTTGGTATTTTACGATACTACACATTGTACATGTTATGCATATATATGGTAGCTAGTAGAACCAATCATATATATAGATCATCAATGTCTCACAAACCACCATATTAATTCACACATACACACATGTATAGCTATATACAATTTCTCGTACATATGCATGTTGCCTTCGGAGCCAGTTGCATTAGCCTAATTGGTGCCTTCGGAGCACGATGACAAATTGGAAGTGGTTCATGACCTGGTCGATGGGGGCGGTAGCGGGTAATAGTATTCTCCCTTCGGATTTATGACCTGGTCGAGCAAAAATCCCGCTATTTCCTCTTGAAGTGCTTGTACGCGCTCCGTATCTAGGAGCTTGTCCCGCACCTCCGTGAACTGTTAAGAAGGAGATCAATATGCATGTGTATTAGTTGTGTCACTAGTTATCGATAATGGTGCACAAATTGTGAATAGTGTTCTGACAAGCGTACCCATTCCTGTCTTTGAGATCTGCTCCTTTCGGACGCCATCATGCGAATGTTCTCGCAAACGCAGTATGCACACAGATCAGTCCCCTGCGCCTACTTTATGGCCTTTACGAGAATGGAATTTAATTTGATCAGATAATAATTAATCAAGCATGATAATATTAAAATGATGGCAGCTAGCTAGCACTACTTAATTACTTATACCTTGGGTCGAAACCATCTCAGTTGTCGTTTCCATTCGCCTTCCGTTTTGCTGATGAACCTTGCCCAAGCCCTGCCCGCCGACAAAGAAAATGAATAAAGGGGTTATTAAATAGTTCATATCATGAAATGACGAACTAAATAGGCCGAGATATATAGTTAATAATGATTGAAATTACCTGTTGACTATCCCAAACAAGATGTTATATTCACTATTTTCTTTGAGTAGTGAGTCCAGTATTTCAACTGTTCCTTCGTCAACTTTAATGATACACAAGATCCAGTGAAATCTGCATGCACACACGTTTGCATGTCTTAATTAAGCGGGCATATGTAAGCAAAAACATGTAGCTAGCTAGCTAGTAGGCAAAAACAGAGAATTTGTAGTACAAGAAAGTGTGACTCACTGGAAGTTGTAAGGAAGTAGTATATCTTCATTGTATTTGAGGCGCTTCAAGAACTCGAACATGCTGTCCTCTACCTGCTTTTCGTAATGCTTGCTTATTTTCCATGTGTATTCATTAACGGTGTTTGGGTCAATGAACCCAATGCCATAGCGTCCACCTTTTGCCATTTCATACATCTTCATCCTGCATAATACCACAGAAAAGAATATAGTGAGGATAATTACAGGTAATGATTGATCAAAAGGATCAATATAGCTAGCTTGAGACTTAAATTATAGAAAGAAATCACTTACAGACAATAGCAACTGACGATAGATTTGTCGAGTGCGTCTTGATTGTATAACTGAAACAGTTCAGAATACTCAACGGTCACAGGTTTCTCATGGTAGTAATGATCCTTGTTGACTTGCACCATGAGGGACTGTCGATTGGATCTCTTGGTAATGTCCATGTACCATTGATGCAATTCATACATTCTCGTTGGGAGCTTCTTGACATCTTCTGGCTTGACCAAAGGTTGGCCCCGGACATATTTCCATTTTATTTCCTCCTCTGTAAGCACAGGCATGTCCTCGATCTCGAGGAGTTGTCCAACAGTGATCTTGAGTTCTTCAGCCTGCGTTATATGCTGCTGGGTTATTACCACATCGCCCACCTGGGGAACGTAAACTGTTTGCCCACAATAATATGGGTCGCGCGTACTGTCACGTGTTGTTGGCGGCACAACAAGCGGGGGGATCGGTTGCGCCCACTGTTCTCCCATCTGGGCAATGGTTCTCCTGCATTTTTTGAAAGCTGCTTGTTGTTTGCTCGAGCTCGAGCTTGCCTCCTTCTGTAGAGGTTGTCGATGTAACTTCTTGATGTGGCGCTCATAGTCTGTGTCAAAAGGCTTAGGAGCTGGTGGTTCAGCCATACGAATGAAGTGGTCAATAACTTCCACAGGCACTTTCTCCCTTGGCAGCGGTGGCGGTTTCGGTCCAAAATGGGCGTCGACTTCTGCCCGCACTATGGCATTGGTTTGCTCCTTGGTCCTGTCGTAAGCCCTCTCAGGAAGAGGAGTAGTGAGGTTTTGACCATATTCATATCGCTTGCCTCCGCCTGTACTTCCTGTACTATGACCTCGACTGGTACCGCTACGCACCATAGCCGCGGGGTGTCTCTTCTGCGATTGCGGAGGCGGCGGAGATGGCTGACGGGGCTGAGTTGGATGAGGAGGCGGAGTGGCCTGAAGCTGTGCCGGACTTGGAGGAGGAGTAGTGGCCTGACACTTTGCCGGACTTGGAGGAGGAGTGGACGTTTGACGTTGTGTCGGACTTGGTGGAGGAGTGGCCTGACACTTTGCCGGACTTGGAGGAGGAGGAGTGGCCTCACGCGTTGGTGGACTTGGAGGAGCAGGAGTCTGCTGACTCGGTGGCGGACTTCGACGAGGAGTCGGGTGACGCGGTGTCGGTGGCCTTCGAAAGATGATGCAATCCTTTCTCCATAGGATGATACGATGTTTGGCATCTCCGAGTGTGTGCTCCTCGTCACCTCTAGGAATGTCAAGCTCTAGCCCCGAATATTGGTCCACCACCTCATCGACCACGACACGAGCATAGCCTGCTGGAATCGGGTTGCAATGGAAGGTTGCATCGGGGGAATTTGTATAAGCAATGTCGTCCGCCACCTTCATGGATATGTTCTTCATTTTGAAGTGTAGCTCGCGGTTAGTGTTCTCCATGATGTCATCCACGGGGTATCTATCCAGCATTGCATCAAACGGGGCGGAACCCACGCTGCTTCTCGGCATGGATGGGGCGGTGGTATCCAATGCTGGATCATCCGCTAGCTGTTGCAGCTGCTGAGACCCCCTTTGTTGGCTAAGTGAGTCGATCTGCTCCTGCTGCCGCTGGAATTTGTCTGCCAAGTCCGCCTGCGCTGATTCTAGGCCTTGAAGGCATTCATAGTCCAGCTTCCTCTTCTCCTCCCCCATCTTCCTCTGCTTCTCCTCCGCAATCTTCCTTCTTGCACGGGTTCTGTAGTCGGCGTTCCAGTCCGAAAACCCCTCATACCACGGAATAGTGCCCTTGCCTCGTGTTCTTCCCCGGTGTTCAGGATTTCCCAGGGCACTTGTAAGCTCGTCTCGATCTCTGTTCGGCTGGAACACCCCCGTTCGAGCCTCTTCTATTGCAACAAGTATGTTATCGTCGACTCCGTTCAGACATGCCTTTGTCGAAACTTTGCCTGTCTTCGGGTCCAACCCCCCCCCCCATGCGCATAGAACCAACTCCTGCACCTGGGGGGGCAGCTCTTAGTAACCGGAGTGACACCTGCATCCTCCATCTCTTTCTCAGACTTATCCCACTTAGGCATTGCCACCGCGTAGCCACCTGGCCCCAGCTTATGGAACTTATCCTTTTTTCGGCATTCTTCTTGTTTATTATCGACCATTCCTTAGCTAATTCTGAATCCTTGAATTTCACGAAATCGTCCCAATGAGCACTTTGATTCTCTAGTATCCCCTCGAATACTGGAGTTTTCCTTCCTCCCTTGACGTACTTCTCCCATTCACATCTCTTGTGGTTCTTGAATGCAACCGCCATCTTCCTAAAAGCAGCGTCCTTGACTTTCTGCACATCTGCTTCTGTGAAATGATCTGGTAGGGTGAAATGTTCCATGAGAGTATCCAAAGCAGTTTTTTTATTCTCGTCGACAAAAGTAACATTTGGACGTGGCTTTGCTAGCTTTCTCCATTCTTGAAGGGAGATCGGGAGTTGGTCCTTCACAAGAACTCTGCACTGACGAACGAACTTGTCCGCAATCTTCTTAGGCGCTAATGGTTCGCCATTAGGTTTGAATGCCTCGATATTGTACTTTACGCCCTCCTTCAACTTTTTGTTCGGGCCTCGTTTCGTCCTTTTGCCTGAAGATTTGCTCGATCCAGATGGCTAAAAGAAGAAAGATCGATTCGTTAATATATCTTCAACTCATTTAAAACATGTGATGATCACCAGATTCCTGCTTATATAAATATATATACCTCGCCAGATTCAGGATCAACATGTTCTTCGTCATCGTCATAATCATAGTTCATGACTTCATCAATTCGGTCATCGCAATCGAATATCATATCACCCTCTCCGGTGTTGTTTAGAAATTCGGAGCCGTCATAATCTTGTTCATTCTGATCATCATCTGGCCCGCGTATCTTATCGAACATGGTCTGTTCTCTTTCTCTATCGGTATTGTCCGCCATAGCTTTTATTTAACTATGCCAAAAGAAATATAAAACAATTTAGTATAATCTCGAATAATAGATATAATCTCGAATACATCGTCTTGAATAATAGATACAATCTCGAATACATCGTCACGAATAATAGATTTAATCTCGAATACATCGTCTCGAATAATATATAATATTGAATAGTACATCACTGGCTAGGTAGCTAATTAAAGATCGAATACTATAGAAGAATCTAGGACACTCGCGGTTCCTGCGGCGCGGGCGGTGGACACCCAAAGAGAAGGAACCCTCACAGGATCATAGCTGAAGTGAGATCCCTGAAGAAACTGCCAGGTATTAGAGAACCTGTCGCCCTCTAACGCAACCATGTAGTGATGGACGTGCTCGTCCTCCTCCCTGACACGACGACGTACCACCTCCGGCGGGGCCGGCTCCCTCCACACCGAAACTGGCCCACGCGAACGCCACCAAACGAGATCAGGGTCGACGACGGGACCCGGGGCCGGTTTCCTCATCAAGCAGCGCGCCCCTCCAGGCAGCACCTCCCAGTGCCAGCCCGGCGGAGCCCAGTCCCGGACATGGGTCTGCTGGACGTCGTCGCGGACGTGTCGACGGCGAGGATGCGGGCCGGGCATCGTCGACAACAAATACTAGCTATATGCCCGCAAAAAGTAACATTTTTTTAATGATTGGATTTTGATAACTAAAATTTCTAACATTTCTATAACATTTCTAACAATGCTATATATAACTAACATTTCTATAACATTTCTAATATTTCTATAACTAAAAAAAAGAAAAATTTCTAACTTTTTTATAACTATTTCTATAACTAAAAAACAGAAAAATTTCTAGCAATTCTAACTTTTTTATAACTATTTCTATAACTAAAAAACAGAAAAATTTCTAACAATTCTAACTTTTTTATAACTATTTCTATAACTAAAAAAGAGAAAAATTTCTAACAATTCTAACCTTTTTATAACTATTTCTGTAACTAAAAAACAGAAAAATTTCTAACAATTCTAACATTTCTAACTATTCTAACAATTCTAACATTTCTAACTATTTCTAAAAAACAGAAAAATGTCTAACAATTTCTAAAAAATAGAAAAATCTATAACTAAAAATGTATGTGTGTGTGTGCGCTCACCGACCGGCGAGGCGAGAGGCGACGGGGGGCGGCGACGGGGGGCGCGCGGCGACAGGGACGGCGACGGGCGTGGCGACGACGGGGCGGCGACGACGGGGACGGTGACGACACAGGCCGGGACGGGGCGGCGGTGACGACGGGGACGACGGGGACGGGACGACGGGGCGGCGACGGGGCTGGCGACGGGGGCAGCGACGAGGGATTTGGAGACGGCGGGGGCGGCGGGCGACGGTGTGCAGAGGAGAAGAAGCAGAGGGAGAGATGAGAAACTGACGAAATTTTGAAGTGTTTCTTATATAGAAGGCACCTTTAGTACCGGTTGGAGCCACCAACCGGTACTAAAGGCCTGTTTTGGCCAGGCCAAGCAGCGGGAAGCGACCCCCTTTAGTACCGGTCGGTGGCTCCAACCTGTACTAAAGGCCCCCCCTTTAGTACCGGTTGGTGCCACGAACCGGTACTAAAGGGGGGTGCGCTGCCAGGCGAGGGGCGCAAAGTTTAGTCCCACCTCGCCTAGCGAAGGGCAGCCGCACTGGTTTATAAACCCAGCCGCGGCTGCTCCTTCGAGCTCCTCTCAAATGCAGGCCTTCTGGGCCTACCTGTGCTGTGCTGCCCCGTGGGCCTACTGGGCCTTTGCGGGCCTGCATCCTGGCCCAACAACGGGTTGGGTTTCTAGTTGTATGCAGGCCGCTCTAGCCTAGTAGGCGGGCTTTTTTATTTTTTTGCTTTATTTATTTTTGAGTTATTTTTTTTGTGTATTTAGAGTTTCTTTGTGAATATTTTTGCTTTAGGTACAAAAAATTACAAACTTTCTGTTAGTGCCCGTAGTTTTCAAATTTGAATAGTTTAAATTTTGAATTATTTGAAATTAGTGTGAATCACTAGTTTGTGAATAACTTAACTTTAAAAATCAGTAAAGGCATGAAAGAATTTGTTTGCACATAAAATTTCTTCGCGTTTCAAATGCCAAAACACATAATTAACTAACCTAACTATTACAGAGATTCCCTTCTTGGTGTGAAACACAGAAGAAAGTGATAGCTAGTGAAGCCGATCACATCCCAGATCTGTGGGTGTGAAACTTTTTCTTCGCGTGTGTCCCTTTGCACCATAACCATGGAAAATCTTCATCATTTAACGGGATGCTCGGGTCAATATTCACTGTGAATGGAGCAATTTCATCAAACTTTTCATAAACTCCTGACTTGTGTGTCTTGTCATCCACTCCCATGATGTTTCTCTTCCCAGAAAGAACTAAGTGTCGCTTTGGCCCATCGTACGATGCATTCGCTTCCTTATCTTTTCTTTTTCTTGGCTTGGTAGACATGTCCTTCACATAGAAAACCTGTGCCACATCATTGGCTAGGACGAATGGTTCGTCTTCATACGCAAGATTGTTGAGATCCACTGTTGTCATTCCGTACCGCGGGTCTTCCGTTACCCCGCCTCGTGTCATATTGACCCATTTGCACCGAAACAAAGGGACCCTCAAACCACGTCGATAGTCAAGTTCCCATATGTCATGTATATAACCATAATATGTTTCCTTTCCCGTCTTGGTTTCTGCATCAAAGCGGACACCACTGTTTTGGTTGGTGCTCTTCTTATCTTGGGCGATCATTTAAAATGTATTACCATTTATCTGGTACCCTTTGAAAGTCATTATATTCGAAGATGGTAACTGGGACAGCAAGTACAAGTCATCTTCAATAGAGGTGTCATGCATGGTACGTGCTTGCAACCAGCTGGCGAAACTCCTGGTTTGTTCACGTGTAATCCAGTCATCAGACCGCTCCAGGTGTTTGGAGCGTAGCAAATTCTTGTGTTCATCCATATACGGAGCCACCAAGGCGGAATTCTGTAGAACTGTGTAGTGTGCTTCAGTGAGAGAATGTCCGTCCATACATATTATTTGTTCCCCTCCTTGTTGGAAATATGCCCTAGAGGCAATAATAAAAGCATTATTATTATATTTCCTTATTCATGGTAATTGTCTTTATTCGTGCTATAATTGTGTTAACCGGAAATCGTAATACATGTGTGAATAACAGACAACAAACATGTCCCTAGTGAGCCTCTAGTTGACTAGCTTGTTGATCGACAGATAGTCATGGTTTCCTGACTATGGACATTAGATGTCATCGATAACGGGATCACATCATTAGGAGAATGATGTGATGGACAAGACCCAATCCTAAACATAGCATAAGATCGCATAGTTCGTTTGCTAGAGTTATCCAATGTCAAGTATCCTTTCCTTAGACCATGAGATCGTGTAACTCCCGGATACCGTAGGAGTGCTTTGGGTGTGCCAAACGTCACAACGTAACTGGGTGACTATAAAGGTATGCTACGGGTATCTCTGAAAGTGTCTGTTGGGTTGACATGGATCGAGACTGGGATTTGTCACTCCGCTTGACGGAGAGGTATCACCGGGCCCTCTCGGTAATGCATCATCACAATGAGCTCAATGTGATCAAAGTGTTTGATCACGGGATCATGCATTACGGTAACGAGAAAAGTGACTTGCCGGTAACGAGATTGAACGAGGTATTGGTATACCGACGATCGAATCTCGGGCAAGTAAAATACCGATTGACAAAGGGAATCGTATACGGGATTAATTGAATCCTTGACATCGTGGTTCATCCGATGAGATCATCGTGGAGCATGTGGGAGCCAACATGGGTATCCAGATCCCGCTGTTGGTTATTGCCCGAGAGCCGTCTCGGTCATGTCTGCAAGTCTCCCGAACCCGTAGGGTCTACACACTTAAGGTTCGGTGACGCTAGGGTTGTGAAGATATGTATGTGCAGTAACCCGAATGTTGTTCGGAGTCCCGGATGAGATCCCGGACGTCACGAGGAGTTCCGGAATGGTCCGGAGGTAAAGAATTATATATAGGAAGTGCTATTTTGGCCATCGGGACAAGATTCGGTGTTATCGGTATTGTACCGGGACCACCGGAGGGGTCCCGGGGTCCACCAGGTGGGGCCACCTGCCTTGGTGGGCCACATGGGCCTTAGGGGGTGCGCCTTGGCCCACTTGGGCCAAGGGGAACCAGCCCCAAGGGCCCATGCGCCAAGGAAACTTGGAGGAGGGAGAGTCCAAAGGGGGGAAGGCACCTCCGAGGTGCCTTGGGGAGGATGGACTCCTCCCCCCCTCTTGGCCGCACCCCTTCCTTGGAGGAAGGGGCAAGGCTGCGCCCTCCCCCCCTCTAATGCACCTATATAAAGGGGGGCAGGGGAGGGGGGCAGCGCACCATAGGCCCTGGCACTCCCTCCTTGTCGGTGTACTAAAGTAGGGGTACCTTAGTACCCCAGACTTGTGCACGGGCAGTTGTAGCACCCCGCGGCGAGGCCCGCCCAGGAAGCGCCAAGAGAAGACCAAGCATTCAAGACAGGGCCCCCGGCAAGAGGAGCTTGCCGGGCCAAGAAGACAAGACCCCGGCAAGAGGAGCTTGCCGGGACGACTGAGCCCATGTAATACCATCCAAGAACAAAGTATAAGAGACAGAAGATCGAGACCCCGACAAGAGGAGCTTGTCGGGAAGGCCGAACCCAGGCACCACAAGAGAAGCCCGCCACGGCGCGCCATGCGCCCCGGCAAGGCCTGGTAGCCGGCAAGCTATCAGGCACAGGAAGACGACCCCCGCGGCAAGCCACTTGCCGCGGCAAATCGCCACCTCAGGGCTGCACTCCAGCTCACCCGCCCACGCGTCGCTCCGGGGTTTCCCCCAAGGGCACGTGGCGGGGCACCGCGCAGCCTGGGGTATGCGGTGGCATGCAGCCACTACCGTGGCGAGCGGTGGCGCACCTAACGGTCCGCCTCGGTGCTGTCCAGGCGACCGTGACGGGCATTTAATGCCCTTGTCCCCTACCGTCAGAAGTAGGTATGATAACACTGTGCCGCACTGTAGCGCCACTGTTCCCGCGCTGTTACAACTACCACCCCTTTTACACTTTTGCCCCTTTCTCTTACGTTGACACCTATCGGTGACCCCTTTGCGCTATAAAAGGAGGCCCGTGTGCAACGTAGAGGGGGTTCGGACATCGGGAGGTTCCGGGTTCGGAGATTGGGAATCCAGACAGCCATACGCTCGGTGCAGCTAGCTCTCCAAGCTCTCGAGCTCCCCAGTTCAATACAACCAAGCAGGAGTAGGGTTTTACGCGTCCATCGCGGCCCGAACCTGGGTAAACCGCCCGTGTGCTCGCCTCGATCTGCTCTCCGTGCTCCCTCCGCCCCCCTCACCGGACAACGAAAGGGGCTCCGGCCCCATAGGTGCTCGCGGGGGACCCAGTCCGCCCCGACATCTTTGGCGCGCCAGGTAGGGGGTGCGTCGAGGTTGTGCGGATCAGATCCGGCGTTCGCGCGGGCGCGCTCTTCGTCAGCTTCTCCGAATTCGCTAGCTTCATCAACACCATGGCCCCGAAGAAGAAGGCTTCGGAGGTCGCGGGCCCGTCCGCGTCTCTTCCACCGCTACCGGAGCCAACGGTGGGTGGGGGAGACGCCGTCGGAGGGGTGGCCACCGGCGAGAACACTCGCGGCGCCACCAAATCCAAGAACAGGGCGGACGACCGAGCCTCGGCCTCCGAGGGCGCGTCGCATCCGACCCGACAAACGACGACCCAGCAGCGCCATGCCACAGGAGGTGGCATCCGCTTGCTGGACCAAGGGCAAACTGGAGGTTCACGGGACGCCCCGGACCCCCGTCCGGACACGGGCAAGGCGAAGGCGCCGGGGAGGGACCCCGCTCTTTCTAACATTGTTAGGAGTCCGAGCGTATCCCGCTCCTCGCGCCACTCGCCCCCGCTCCCCTCCACTCCGGCAGAAGCGCTCGCGAGAGCGCAACTGCTCCTCGACTACCCTCCAGCGGCTGACAAGGCCGAATGCTGGAGGGCCACCATCCAGAGCCTGATCGCCTTCGCCAACAACGACACGCCGCAGCAGCCGGCGACCTCACGGCCACGGAAGGTCGGGAAGATGAAGGCCGACGGCGACAAGACCGCCGAGGGTGCAACCACCATGCACTCCCCGGCGCAGAAGCAGAAGACGCTGCCCCGCTGGAGCAACGCCGACGACGGCTCTACAGCGTCGTCAGACCCGCGGACCCGCCGGGACCAGCGCCGGGTCCTCGACGAGCGGCAGCAAGAAGACGCTCGAACAAGGATTGAGCGCCGCCGAGAAACTCGGCGGCAATCAGACCAGCGGGCTGGGAACGCTGTCGACGCGCACGCGCCCGGTGAACCAGGTGACTTACCGTACGCGGCAGGTTGCCCTGCGTTCACCCGTGAGCTGCGGCGCGTCCGGTGGCCCAGCACGAAGAACTTCAAGCCCGACGTACCGGAGAAGTACGACGGCAGGACGCACCCCTCGGAGTTTCTCAGCATCTACGCGATCGCTGTACAAGCTGCCGGGGGGCGCGACGAGAGGATATTGACGAACTACTTCCCGCTCGTGCTTAAGCCGAACGTTCGTTCGTGGCTTATGCACTTGCCGGAAGGCTCCATTTCTTCCTGGGCGGATCTTTGCCATCAGTTTGTTGGCGCCTTCACAGGCGGCCACAAACCTCATGGCCAGGATAGCGACCTCCACATCCTAGCCCAGAAGGAAGGAGAACCCCTGCGCAAGTACATCCAGCGCTTCAGCCGCGTGCATCGCAACATCCCCGACGTTCACCCTGCCGCGGTTATCAGCGCGTTCCACCAGAACGTGCGTAACCGCCGCATGCGTGAAGAGATGGCCATGACCAAGATCCGGGACGTCAGCGAGCTATATGCCCTGGCTGACAAGTGCGCGCGCGCGGAGGAGGGGAGGAAACTCCCCGGGGAGGATGCTGGCGCAGGAGGAAGCGACAGTGACGACACCGCCCCGGCGAAGAGAAGCCAGCGGCGGAATAATAGGAGGAAGAACAGGAAGGAGGTGCTTGCCGTCGAGGAGTCCGGCAAGGAGGCTCCCGCCAAGCAAACGCAGGCTGGTGGCTCCGGCAAGGAGCCTGCCCCCGTGGCGGCAGCCGACAAGCAGGACGGCTCCGACAAGCAATACTGCAAGATCCACCGCACCAAGGGCCATGATCTCTCCAACTGCAAAAGCGTCGAGTACCTCGTCGTGCAGCAGAAGGCTGAGTACGAGAGGCGCGACAAGGGGAAGGCCCAGGGTGGAGGTGGCGAACCAAGCAAGAAGCGGCCGCCCATCGGCCGGGGAGGACGCCGCGGTAAGGCCAAGCAGCGGCAAGGCGATCGGCCTCCCCGGGGCCGCGACGAGGATGAAGAAGACGATGACGAAGACGTGGAAGACGAAGATAACAGCGAGCAGGAGTTCCAGAAGGCCACGGAGGTCCTATGCGTTGACGGCGGCGCCTCTCTGCACACCTCCCACCGCCAGCTTAAGCGGTGGGCGCGAGAGGTGAATGCAGCAGAGCCGCCCGTGGAGTCGCGCAGGCTCCTCAAATGGTCCAGCACGCCCATCATTTTCGATCTTGAGGATCACCCTGACCGCACAACCGCGGTCGGGTGCTTGCCGATGCTGGTCTCACCCACCATCCGCAACCTCAAGGTCACCAAAATGTTGGTAGACGGCGGGGCCGAGCTGAACTTGATCTCCTCCGCTGTGATCAAGAAACTCCAGATCCCAGACGGCGAGCTTGAAGAGACCGGATCTTTCCAAGGAATCAACCCGGGGAGGAGCAAGCCCAAGGGGAAGATTACTCTGCCTGTGACCTTCGGCGGCGAGCTCAACTTCAGGACTGAGCGCATCACGTTCGACGTCGCTGATATCCCGTTACCATACAATGGGATCCTCGGCCGTCCCGCTCTCGCCAAGTTCATGGCAGCTTCCCACCACGCCTACAACGTACTCAAGATGCCGGGGCCGATAAGTGTCATCACTGTCCATGGCGACAAAAAGGACGCGCTTATCTGCGCCGACAAGATCTACCGGGATGTAGCAGCCGCGGCAGAGAAGGACACACTTGCCACTGAAGCCCCCGGGCGGAAGAAGACAAGGACCAAGTCCGGTAAGTGCTCTGGGGCCCACTCCGGCAACCGCACCTCTTCGGAGTGCTGCGCTGCCGTCGAGGACGCTCCATCGAGCTCCACCGGCAAGTACAAGAAGGGAATGACCCCTCCTCCGGCAACCAAGAAGGTGTCCGCCAAGGAGGACGACACTGGCGGTACCTTCACCATCAGTGCCACGCTTGACAGCAAATAGGAAAGCGCGCTCGTTGCCTTCCTGCGGGCGAATGACGACGTGTTTGCATGGCAACCGTCCGACATCCCCGGTGTTCCCAGGAGGGTGATTGAGCACAAGCTCGCTGTCTGTCCTCACGCGCGACCCGTCAAGCAGAAAGTGAGAAAGCAAGCCGTGGAGCGCCAAGAATTCATCAGCGAAGAGATCAAGAAGCTAGAGGCAGCAGGCCTAGTGAGAGGTGTGATCCATCCAACGTGGCTGGCCAATCCGGTCGTCATGCGCAAAGCCAACGGGAAGTGGAGACTGTGCATAGACTTCACCGATGTGAATAAAGCATGTCCCAAGGATCCATTTCCCTTGCCGCGCATTGACCAGATTGTTGACTCCACTGCCGGATGTGAGCTACTCTCTTTTCTTGATGCATATTCAGGCTACCACCAAGTCTTTATGGCCAAAGAAGATGAAGAGAAGACCGCATTTATCACTCCGTGCGGCACCTATTGCTTCATACGCATGCCGTTTGGACTGAAGAATGCGGGATCAACGTTTGCAAGGGTAGTGCACACTGCTTTCGAGCCACAGATCCATAGGAACGTGGAGGCCTACATGGATGACATCGTGGTGAAAGGCAGGAGCAAGGAAACCCTGGTCCAAGATCTGGAAGAGACATTTCAGAACCTGCGCAAGATACAGCTCAAGCTGAACCCCGAGAAGTGCGTTTTCGGAGTCCCCTCCGGCAAGCTTCTCGGGTTCTTTGTGTCATAGAGGGGGATTGAAGCTAATCCCGACAAGATCAAAGCCATCGAGCAGATCGAAGCCCCAGAGCGCGTCAAGGACGTCAGAAAGCTTGCAGGTTGTGTGGCCGCCCTCAGTCGGTTCATTTCAAGGTCTGCAGAACGCGCCCTGCCCTTCTTTAAAATCTTGAAGAAGGCAGGCCCCATGCAGTGGACTCCAGAAGCGGAGGCGGCGCTGCAAGATTTGAAAAGGTACCTATCCTCCACTCCAATACTTGTCGCACCTAGACCACAGGAGAAGTTGTTGCTATACCTAGCGGCAACCAACCAGGTGGTTAGTGCTGCGTTAGTAGCGGAGAGGGAGGCCGACGAGGAGTCTATACCACCTGCAAGCGAGTCCAGCGCCAAGCGGGGGGCTGCTCCGGCAAGCTCTGGCCCCGACAAGGACACCCCTGCGCAGGAACAGGATGGAGCGCGGAAGAAGATGGTGCAGCGCCCGGTGTATTTTGTGAGTTCCCTCTTGCAGGGGGCTAGATCAAGATACTCTGGGGTGCAGAAGTTGCTTTTCGGCCTCCTCATGGCCTCGAGAAAGCTGCGCCATTACTTCCAAGCAGATGAGATAACAGTAGTCACTCGCTTTCCGCTGAAGAGGATATTGCACAATCCCGAGGCAACAGGCAGGATCGTCGAGTGGGCACTGGAGCTGTCGAGCTTTGGACTCAAGTTTGAAAGTACTTCAACCATACAGAGCCGAGCTTTGGCAGAATTCATAGCTGAGTGGACCCCGACGCCAGACGGAGAAGCCCAAGAAACAAGCGCGCCCGTACAAGAAGCAACAAGCGAGTGGGTAATGTACTTCGATGGTGCCTTCTCGCTGCAAGGCGCCGGTGCTGGCGTGGTACTCATCGCGCCCACCGGAGAGCACCTCAAGTATGTTATCCAGATGCACTTCCCGAGAGAGCAAGCAACCAACAATACTGCTGAGTATGAAGGCTTGCTCGCCGACCTCAGGATTGCGGCCGAACTTGGGATCAGAAAGCTGATTGTACGGGGAGATTCTCAACTGGTGGTCCGGCAAGTCAACAAGAGCTACCAGAGCCCTCTGATGGAAGCTTATGTAGATGAAGTGAGGAAGCTGGAAGAACACTTTGAAGGGCTGCAAATGGAGCACGTCCCGAGAGCTCAGAATGAGATAGCAGATGGCCTTTCGAAGTGTGCTTCGTTGAAGTTACCTGTGGAACCAGGGACCTTCTTACTCAAGCTGACTCAACCATCCGTTACACCATCAGTTGGGCAGTCCAAGAAAAGGAAGTTGGTCTCCGGCGACTACTTGCAGGCGGACCTTCCTGAGACCGCCGCCAAGGTCCCCAAGATCAACAACCAGAACGCCGAGGGACAGCCCGCTCCTGCGGATCCCAGGATCCGTCCAGTCGAAGCAGGTGTCCCCGATAAGCCTTGCTCCGGCAAGCAGATCAGCAGTCTGAACGCCGAGGGACAGCCCGCTCCTGCGGATCCCAGGATCCGTCCAGTCGAAGCAGGTGTCCCCGATAAGCCTTGCTCCGGCAAGCGGATCAGCAGTCTGAACGCTGAGGAACAGTCCGCTCCTGCGGATCCGAGGATCTGTCCAGTTGAAGCGGGGGTTCCCGACAAGCTTTGCCCCGGCAAGCTTGCCGGGGGATCACCGGCTCCGGCGGAACCAGAGGTTCTTGCCGTAGAAGCCGGGGTCCCCGCAGCGGCCTTCATGCCTTTAGTCCTTGCCGTCGAGCCCCGGGCTCCGGCATGGGCGCAGCAGATCGTCCGTTTTCTGCAAACTGGAGAACTTCCCGACGATCCCGAAGAGATGGAGAAGATCACCAGGCAGTCAAGTATGTACCAGTTCGTGGACAACGAACTGTACAGAAGGAGACTCAACGGTGTCAGATTAAAGTGCATCTCCAGGGAAGACGGACAGAAGCTGTTGGCAGAGATACACGGAGGCATATGCGGCCATCACATTGGCGCAAGAGCACTTGTCGGGAAAGCCTTCCGGCAAGGGTTCTTCTGGCAAGAAGCCCTCCAAGATGCAACTGCACTAGTAACCAAGTGTGAAGCGTGCCAGTTCCATGCAAAACAGATTCATCAGCCAGCTCAAGCTCTCCAAACAATCCCTTTATCCTGGCCCTTCTCGGTCTGGGGGCTCGATATCCTCGGCCCTTTTCCCCGAGCCGTCGGGGGCTTCGAGTACTTGTACGTTGCAATCGACAAGTTCACGAAGTGGCCAGAAGTGGAGCCAGTGAGGAAGGTGACCGCGCAGTCGGCAGTCAAGTTCTTCCGGTCGATCGTCTGCCGTTTCGGAATCCCCAACAGAATCATCACCGACAACGGGACACAATTCACAAGTCGCGCCTTCATGCAATACGCCCAGGATCTCGGCGCCAAGGTCTGTTTCGCTTCGGTTGCTCACCCCAGGAGCAACGGTCAAGCAGAAAGGGCCAACGCTGAAGTGCTGCGCGGACTCAAGACCAGGACCTTCGACAGGCTGCACAAGTGCGGAAGAAATTGGATTGAGGAGCTGCCGGCGGCTCTTTGGTCAATCAGAACGACACCGAGTCGAGCCACCGGACAGACACCCTTTGCTCTAGTCTATGGAGCGGAAGCAGTTATCCCCACGGAACTCGTATACGGATCTCCTCGGGTGCTCGCTTATGACGAGCTCGAGCAAGAGCGGCTGCGCCAAGATGACGCGCTGCTCCTTGAGGAAGGACGTCTCCAGGCTGCGGTACGAGCTGCTCGATACCAGCAAGCCTTGCGTCGCTACCATAGCCGCAAGGTCAAGGCGAGGAGTCTCGAAGAGGGCGACCTTGTTCTTCGGCTCACTCAGTCGGCCAAGAATTCCAACAAGTTGACGCCAAAGTGGGAAGGACCTTATCGGGTGAGACAAGTCACGAGGCCTGGCGCTGTCCGCCTCGAGACCGAAGAAGGCGTACCAGTGAGCAACTCCTGGAACATAGAGCATCTTCGCAAGTTTCACCCATAAGGCGCGGTTGCCGTGACCCGCTCCGGCAACCATCGGTTTGTACAGGCCTTGCCGCTGTTGCATGTAACCCCTTGTACAAAGCCAGGCGAAGCCCCTGGCACCAGATAAAGTTGCCCTGTTAGGCGACCTTGTTCTTAGGCACGTTCAGTCGGCCAAGAATTATAACAAGTCGACGCCGAAGCAGGAAGGCCCTTGTCGGGTGAAACGAGTCGCGAGGCCCGGCGCTGTCCGCCTCAAGACCGAAGAGGGCCTACCAGTGAGCAACTCCTGGGAATATAGAGCATCTTCGCAAGTTTCGCCCATAAGGCGCGGTTGCCGTGATCCGCTCCGGCAACCATCGGTTTGTACAGGCCTTGCCGCTGCTGCATGTAACCCCTTGTACAAAGCCAGGCGAAGCCCCTGGCATCAGGTAAAGTTGCCCTGTTAGGCGACCTTGTTCTTAGGCACGTTCAGTCGGCCAAGAATTATAACAAGTCGACGCCGAAGCAGGAAGGCCCTTATCGGGTGAGACGAGTCGCGAGGCCCGGCGCTGTCCGCCTCAAGACCGAAGAGGGCCTACCAGTGAGCAACTCCTGGGAACATAGAGCATCTTCGCAAGTTTCGCCCATAAGGCGCGGTTGCCGTGATCCGCTCCGGCAACCACCGGTTTGTGCAGGCCTTGCCGATGTTGCATGTAAGCCCTCGTACAAAGCCAGGCGAAGCCCCTGGCCGAAGATAAAGAAGCGCTGGCGCCCTAGATTTTAGCATGCATGCTGAGTCAGAGTCTCGTCCTTGGTTAGGGTTGTCAGTTCCTAACTGTCGCTAACCCCTAACTTAGAGGTCGAGTCCGCGTCTTTTTCCCGTCCTTTCCCTTTGGCTCGCAGGAATTGAATGTCCTTGCCGGGCCGCTCAAGGACAAGGAAGAGGAGAAGGACGAGCCAACACCTACGCCCCGGCGAGCCAGAGTCGCCGGGGGCTGCAACCTCAGATAAGTTTTTGCATCCCTCATCATGCATTCTCTTATGAACTGTGGAATTTGAAAGCCTCCTTTCCTCCTGAAAAGCTACCGTGCTCTCTTAGCGGCAATCCCCAGAGCGCGTTCCTGGGGCCCGTTTCGATAGCAGCCGCGGCAGCAAGGGGGAGGGAAGCGAGGGGCCGGAACCCGCCTGCTCCCCGCCTCCGCCAAGGGCGCGAGAAAGGTCGAGCAGTGCGGGGGAGCGGCTGGGCCTGTTGCCGGGCGAGAAACTGTCTATCTTAACGATGTAAAGGATTCGTTCCTTACCGCGGTTTCCACCCGCGAGACAAATGATCCGGCAAACATCCCCTTTTCACTAAAAACATTCCACTCAGGTACAGTTCAGAGAGAATGAAAAACATGAAAGAAGGGATTACAAGGCTTAAACGCAACTAAGGCCCGAAGGCTTACAAGCTGAAAAGAGATAAGGTGCCCGTAATCCCTTTCTTGTCTCTCTCCTCAGGAGGTAGGGCAAGTAGGCGAAGAGGGCGAAAGGGGCACCTAGGCGAGCTACGGGTGGCAGAAGGCACCAAGAGAAGATCCGGGGGCTCCGCCCGGGGGTCTCCGGAGGCTGAAGAAGACGGAGGCGCCGGAGGCAGAGCTGGAAGATGAGGCAGCGGCCTTGCCGCCAGCCTCTTCCTCTTTCCCAGCCTCGCCACTCCGGCCGCCCGAGGAGATCAAGCCCCCCGGCAAGAGGAGCTTGCCGGGCCGAAGAGAAGACCCCGGTGGTCGTCACCGAGAGCAAGGGTGATGACGGCGTCTGGGGCGCATCTGGAACACGAGGCACCGGAGCGTCAGCCAGCTGTCGAAGTCGGCCCGTACTCCGACTTCGCGGCCTTCGACGTCCGCCCTCTGTCCTCCTCAGCAGCCCCCCCTACGCCAGCCGCCCAAGGAGACGACCCCGGGGAGTTCACGGAGCCCGGCGCGGACGATGGGGCCGCCGGTGCCACACGGAGCTGCGACCGACGCCTAGTCGGACCCGTCATCCCGGCGGCTGCTCCCCTCGTCGTCGCTGTCGCTCCCCTCCTCGTCACTCTCGCTCGAGGAGGAGCCTTCGCTGTCGGAGGAGCTATCTTCGCAGCACCGGGCCCGGATGCCGAAGCCCCAGAAGGCCTTGACGGAGAGGAGGTCCTCCCCCACTAGCTTAAAGTGGAGGGTGAACCCCTCCGTCAAGCTGTGGATCCGGGCGAACGTCTTCCACCCGCGGCCCAGACACACCACGCCGGGGGCTCGGGACTCGACGTGGACTCGCGTCCCACTGATCCCGCAGCCCCTCATGCGTAGGTTTAGCGTCCCAGGCTGCTCCACCTCCAACACGTTCGCGAATGGAGCGGGAAGCCGGAGGCGGCGACGAGGCGCCCGGCGCAGCCTGATAATGAACTCACGGGGGTCGTCCCCGAGATGGACCGCGGGAAGGAACGGAGCCGCTGGCGGGGGCGAGGACGGCGCACCGATCCGTCCGCCCCGAGCGCCCCGGCCCCGTCCACGACCTCGTCCGCGACCTCGCCCTCTCCCTCTTCCCCCGACGACCGGCTCCGCCGCCGCGGGCGCAAGGGGAGGAGGGGCGCGTTGCCTAGCAGACACCCTCGCGGCAACCGAAGAAGAACCAGGGTTCCCCCCCTCCATCGCAGATGGGAAAGGAAACCAGAAGCAGAAGGAGGAAGGAAATGGAGTGCGGATTTCCGTTGCCCCCTTTCGCTCCTTATAAAGGGGTGGAGTGGGGACGCGGCCGCCTCGCTCCTCAATTAGAAGCGGAGGAAGGGCAGACGACTGGGGCCGACCCACTGCATCGACCCGCGCCGGCCCGACTCCCTGCCTCCGCCGCCGCGACTCCGAGTGCATGAGGACCACGCGGTGGGCGCGCAGAACCGAGGCGACGGGTGGGACGACCTCTCCCCATCCCGTGATTATGGGGAACGGACGCCTCGAAAGCCGCGCCTCACCCCCGTTCATTTATCGAGCCGCGCCTCCGCACCTCCCTCCACTTAAAGAGGGAACGGGCGTTTCGCCCCCGCGACGCCGCGATAAGCGCGCGCCGCCTGGGGAAGGTGCGACGGGTGCGGAGTTAAGGAGCAACGCGACCAAGGCCACGCGTGCTCGTGCACTGTTAGGGCCTGGCCCAACGACGCTCGGCACCGTGTGTGGCCCAGGCCCGGGGGCTCCTGTCGGTGTACTAAAGTAGGGGTACCTTAGTACCCCAGACTTGTGCACGGGCAGTTGTAGCACCCCGCGGCGAGGCCCGCCCAGGAAGCGCCAAGAGAAGACCAAGCATTCAAGACAGGGCCCCCGGCAAGAGGAGCTTGCCGGGCCAAGAAGACAAGACCCCGGCAAGAGGAGCTTGCCGGGACGACTGAGCCCATGTAATACCATCCAAGAACAAAGTATAAGAGACAGAAGATCGAGACCCCGACAAGAGGAGCTTGTCGGGAAGGCCGAACCCAGGCACCACAAGAGAAGCCCGCCACGGCGCGCCATGCGCCCCGGCAAGGCCTGGTAGCCGGCAAGCTATCAGGCACAGGAAGACGACCCCCGCGGCAAGCCACTTGCCGCGGCAAATCGCCACCTCAGGGCTGCGCTCCAGCTCACCCGCCCACGCGTCGCTCCGGGGTTTCCCCCAAGGGCACGTGGCGGGGCACCGCGCAGCCTGGGGTATGCGGTGGCATGCAGCCACTACCGTGGCGAGCGGTGGCGCACCTAACGGTCCGCCTCGGTGCTGTCCAGGCGACCGTGACGGGCATTTAATGCCCTTGTCCCCTACCGTCAGAAGTAGGTATGATAACACTGTGCCGCACTGTAGCGCCACTGTTCCCGCGCTGTTACAACTACCACCCCTTTTACACTTTTGCCCCTTTCTCTTACGTTGACACCTGTCGGTGACCCCTTTGCGCTATAAAAGGAGGCCCGTGTGCAACGTAGAGGGGGTTCGGACATCGGGAGGTTCCGGGTTCGGAGATTGGGAATCCAGACAGCCATACGCTCGGTGCAGCTAGCTCTCCAAGCTCCCGAGCTCCCCAGTTCAATACAACCAAGCAGGAGTAGGGTTTTACGCGTCCATCGCGGCCCGAACCTGGGTAAACCTCCCGTGTGCTCGCCTCGATCTGCTCTCCGTGCTCCCTCCGCCCCCTCACCGGACAACGAAAGGGGCTCCGGCCCCATAGGTGCTCGCGGGGGACCCAGTCCGCCCCGACACTCCTCCCTGCAACACCTCCTCCTCCTCCCGTAGTTGCTTAGCGAAGCCTTGCCGGAGTTCTGCTGCATCCACCACCACACCGTCGTGCTGGATCTTCCTCAAACTCTCCTTCCCCCTTGCTGGATCAAGAAGGAGGAGACGTCTCCCGTCCCGTACGTGTGTTGAACGCGGAGGTGCCGTCCGTTCGGTACTAGATCATCGGTGAATTGGATCATGGCAAGTACGACTACCTCATCCACGTTCACTTGAACGCTTCCGTTGCGATCTACAAAGTGGTATGTAGATGCTATCTAATCTGAATACTCGTTGCTAGATGAACTCATAGATGGATCTTGGTGAAACCGTAGGAAAAATTTTAATTTTCTGCAACGTTCCCCAACACTCCTAGCGTGCCTTTTCCATCCAGTATGCCCTTATGCCGCGATTCAGCAACACCAATCGGCTTAAGGTCAGGAATAAAGTCAATACAAAACTCAATGACCTCCTCATTTTGATGGCCCTTGGAGATGCTTCCTTCTGGCCTAGCACGGTTATGAACATATTTCTTTAAGAATCCCATGAACCTCTCAAAGGGGAACATATTGTGTAGAAATACAGGACCCAAAACGTTAATCTCTTTGCATAGGTGAACTAGGACGTGCGTCATGATGTTGAAGAAGGATGGTGGGAACACCAACTCAAAACTGACAAGACATTGCACCAAATCATTCTGTAACCTTGGTATGATTTCTGGATCGATTACCTGAAGGAAATATGCCCTAGAGGCAATAATAAAGTTATTATTTATTTCCTTATTTCATGATAAATGTTTATTATTCATGATAGAATTGTATTAACCGGAAACATAATACATGTGTGAATACATAGACAAACAGAGTGTCACTAGTATGCCTCTACTCGACTAGCTCGTTGATCAAAGATGGTTAAGTTTCCTAGCCATAGACATGAGTTGTCATTTGATTAACGGGATCACATCATTAGGAGAATGATGTGATTGACATGACCCATTCGTTAGCTTAGCACCCGATCGTTTAGTATGTTGCTATTGCTTTCTTCATGACTTATACATGTTCCTATGACTATGAGATTATGCAACTCCCGTTTGCCGGAGGAACACTTTGTGTGCTACCAAACATCACAACGTAACTGGGTGATTATAAAGGAGCTCTATAGGTGTCTCCAAAGGTAGATGTTGGGTTAGCGTATTTCGAGATTAGGATTTGTCACTCCGATTGTCGGAGAGGTATCTCTGGGCCCTCTCGGTAATGCACATCACATAAGCCTTGCAAGCATTGCAACTAATGAGTTAGTTGCGAGATGATGTATTACGGAACGAGTAAAGAGACTTGCCGGTAACGAGATTGAACTAGGTATTGGATACCGACGATCGAATCTCGGGCAAGTAACATACCGATGACAAAGGGAACAACGTATGTTGTTATGCGGTCTGACCAATAAAGATCTTCGTAGAATATGTAGGAGCCAATATGGGCATCCAGGTCCCGCTATTGGTTATTGATCAGAGACATGTCTCGGTCATGTCTACATTGTTCTCGAACCGTAGGGTCCGCACGCTTAAGGTTTCGATGACAGTTATATTATGAGTTTATGAGTTTTGATGTACCGAAGGAGTTCGGAGTCCCGGATGAGATCGGGGACATGACGAGGAGTCTCGAAATGGTCGAGACGTAAAGATCGATATATTGGACAACTATATTCGGACATCGGAAAGGTTCTGAGTGATTCGGGTATTTTCGGGAGTACCGGGGAGTTACGGGAATACGGGGGAAGAAGTATATGGGCCTTATTGGGCTTTAGGGGAGAGGGAGAGGCAGGCCGCGCGCCCCCCATTGGCTAGTCCGAATTGGACTAGGGGGAGGGGCGGCGCCCCCTCCTTCCTTCTCTTCCCTCTTCCCTTTCCTTGTCTCCTGCTCCTAATACATGAAAGGACTCCTAGTTGGACTAGGAAAGGGGGAATCCTACTCCCGGTGGGAGTAGGACTCCCCTAGGGCGCGCCATAGAGAGGGCCGGCCCTCCCCTCCTCCACTCCTTTATATACGGGGGCAGGGGGCACCCCATAGACACACAAGTTGATCTTCGTGATCGTTCCTTAGCCGTGTGCGGTGCCCCCCTCCACGATATTACACCTCGGTCATATTGTAGCGGTGCTTAGGCGAAGCCCTGCGACAGTTGAACATCAAGATCGTAACCACGCCGTCGTGCTGACGGAACTCCTCCCCGTAGCTTTGCTGGATCGGAGCCCGGGGAGCGTCATCGAGCTGAACGTGTGCTAAGAACTCGGAGGTGCCGGAGTAACGGTGCTTGGATCGGTCGGATCGGGAAGACGTACGACTACTTCATCTACGTTGCGTCAACGCTTCCGCTTCGGTCTACGAGGGTACGTAGACAACACTCTCTCCTCTCGTTGCTATGCATCACCATGATCCTGCGTGTGCGTAGGAATTTTTTTGAAATTACTACGTTCCCCAACAGTGGTATCAGAGCCTAGGTTTTTATGGTTTGATGTTATATGCACGAGTAGAACACAAGTGAGTTGTGGACGATATAAGTCATACTGCCTACCACCATGTCATACTTTGGTTCAGTGGTATTGTTGGATGAAGCGGCCCGGACCGACATTATGCGTACGCTTACGCGAGACTAGTTCTACCGACGTGCTTTGCACATAGGTGGCTGGCGGGTGTCAGTTTCTCCAACTTTAGTTGAATCGAGTATGGCTACACCCGGTCCTTGCGAAGGTTAAAACGGAGTCTATTTGACAAACTATCGTTGTGGTTTTGATGCGTAGGTGAGATTGGTTCTTGCTTAAGCCCGTAGCAGCCACGTAAAACTTGCAACAAACAAAGTAGAGGACGTCTAACTTGTTTTTGCAGGGCATGTTGTGATGTGATATGGTCAAGACATGATGCTAAATTTTATTGTATGAGATGATCATGTTTTGTAACCGAGTTATCGGCAACTGGCAGGAGCCATATGGTTGTCGCTTTATTGTATGCAATGCAATCGCCCTGTAATGCTTTACTTTATCACTAAGCGGTAGCGATAGTCGTAGAAGCATAAGATAGGCGAGACGACAATGATGCTACGATGGAGATCAAGGTGTCGCGCCGGTGACGATGGTGATCATGACGGTGCTTCGAAGATGGAGATCGCAAGCATAAGATGATGATGGCCATATCATATCACTTATATTGATTGCATGTGATGTTTATCTTTTATGCATCTTATCTTGCTTTTATTGACGGTAGCATTTTAAGATGATCTCTCACTAATTATCAAGAAGTGTTCTCCCTGAGTATGCACCGTTGCGAAAGTTCTTCGTGCCGAGACACCACGTGATGATCGGGTGTGATAGGCTCTACGTTCAAATACAACGGGTGCAAAACAGTTGCACACGTGGAATACTCAGGTTATACTTGACGAGCCAAGCATATACATATATGGCCTCGGAACACGGAGACCGAAAGGTCGAGCGTGAATCATATAGTAGATATGATCAACATAATGATGTTCACCATTGAAACTACTCCATCTCACGTGATGATCGGACATGGTTTAGTTGATGTGGATCACGTGATCACTTAGAAGATTAGAGGGATATCTATCTAAGTGGGAGTTCTTAAGTAATATGATTAATTGAACTTAAATTTATCATGAACTTAGTCCTGGTAGTATTAGCATATCTATGTTGTAGATCAATAGCTCGCATTGTTGCTTTTCATATGTTTATTTTGATATGTTCCTAGAGAAAATTGTGTTGAAAGATGTTAGTAGCAATTATGCGGATTGGATCCGTGATCTGAGGTTTATCCTCATTACTGCACAGACGAATTATGTCCTTGATGCACCGCTAGGTGACGGACCTATTGCAGAAGCAGATGCAGACGTTATGAACGTTCGGCTAGCTCAATATGATGACTACTTGATAGTTTAAGTGCACCATGCTTAACGGCTTAGAATCGGGACTTCAAAGACGTTTTGAACGTCATGGACCATATGAGATGTTCTAGGAGTTGAAGTTAATATTTCAAGCAAATACCCGAGTTGAGAGATATGAAGTCTCCAACAAGTTCTATAGCTAAAAGATGGAGGAGAATCGCTCAACTAGTGAGCATGTGCTCAGATTGTCTGGGTACTACAATCGCTTGAATCAAGTGGGAGTTAATCTTCCAGATAAAATAGTGATTAACAGAATTCTCTAGTCACCATCACCAAATTAGTAGTACTTCGTGATGAACTATAATATGCAAGGGATAACAGAAACAATTCCCAAGCTCTTCGTGATGCTGAAATCGACGAAGGTAGAAATCAAGAAATACATCAAGTGTTGATGGTTAACAAGACCACTAGTTTCAAGAAAAGGACAAAGGGAAGAAGGGGAACTTCAAGAAGAACGGCAAGCAAGTTGTTGCTCAAGTGAAGAAGCCCAAGTCTGGACCTAAGCCTGAGACTGAGTGCGTTTACTGCAAAGGGACTGGTCACTGGAAGCGGAACTGCCCCAAGTATTTGGCGGATAAGAAGGATGGCAAAGTGAACAAAGGTATATTTGATATACAGATTATTGATGTGTATTTTACTAGTGTTCATAGCAACCCCTCGGTATTTGATACTAGTTCAGTTGCTAAGAGTAGTAACTCGAAACGGGAGTTGCAGAATGAACAGAGACTAGTTAAGGGTGAAGTGATGATGAAAGTTGGAAGTAGTTCCAAGATTGATATGATCATCATCGCACACTCCCTATACTTTCGGGATTAGTGTGGAACCTAAATAAGTGTTATTTGGTGTTGAGCATGAATATGATTTGATCATGTTTATTGCAATACGGTTATTCATTTAAGTAAAAGAATAAATTGTTGTTCTGTTTACATGAATAAAACCTTCTATGGTCATACACACCAACAAAATGGTTTGTTCGATCTTGATCGTAGTGATACACATATTTATAATATTGAAGCCAAAAGATGCGAAGTTAATAATGATAGTGCAACTTATTTGTGGCACTGCCGTTTAGGTCATATTGGTGTAAAGCGCATGAAGGAACTCCATGCTTATGGGATTTTGGAATCACTTGATTATGAATCACTTGATGCTTGCGTACCATGCCTTATGGGCAAGATGACTAAAACTCCGTTCTCCGGAACAATGGAGCGAGAAACTGACTTGTTGGAAATAATACATACTGATGTATGCGATCCGATGAATGTTAAGGCTCGCGGCGGGTATCATTATTTTCTAACCTTCACAGATGATTTGAGCAGATATGAGTATATCTACTTAATGAAACACTAGTCTGAAACATTTGAAAAGTTCAAAGAATTTCAGAGTGAAGTAGAGAATCATCGTAACAAAAATAAAAGTTTCTACGATATGATTGCAAAGGTAAAATATTTGAGTTACGAGTTTGGCCTTCAATTAAAACAATGTGGAATAGTTTCACAAACTCATGCCACCTGGAACACCAAAGCATAATGGTGTGTCTAAACGTCATAACCGTACTTTATTGGATATAGTGCAATCTATGAAGTTTCTTACCGATTTACCACTATCGTTTTGGGGTTATGCATTAGAGACAGCTGCATTCACGTTAAATAGGGCACCATCTAAATCCATTAAGATGACACTATATGAACTGTGGTTTAACAAGAAACCAAAGTTGTTGTTTCTTAAAGTTTGGGGTTGTGATGCTTATGTGAAAAGTTTCATCCTGATAAGCTCAAACCCAAATCGGAGAAATATGTCTTCATAGGATACCCAAAGGAGACAGTTGGGTACACCTTTTATCACAGATCCGAAGGCAACACATTCGTTGCTGAGAATGGATACTTTCCAGAGAAGGAGTTTCTCTCAAAAGAAGTGAGTGGGAGGAAAGTAAAAAGACTTGATAAGGTAATTGTACCATCTCCCTTATTGGAAAGTAGTTCATCACAGAAATCTGTTCTTGTGACTTCTACACCAATTAGTGAGGAAGCTAATGATGATGATCATGTAACTTCAGATCAAGTTACTACCGAATCTCGTAGGTAAACCAGAGTGAGATCCGCACCATAGTAGTACGGCAACCCTGTTCTGGAAGTCATGTTAATAGACCATGACGAACTTGCGAACTATGAGGAAGCGATGATGAGCCCAGATTCCGCGAAATGGTTTGAGACCATGAAATCTGAGATATGATCCATGTATGAGAACAAAGTATGGACTTTGATGGATTTGCCCGATGATCGGCAAGCCATAGAAAATAAATGGATCTTCAAGAGGAAGACGGACGCTGATAGTAGTGTTACTATCTACAAAGCTAGATTTGTTGCAAAAGGTTTTCGACAAGTTCAAGGTGTTGACTACGATGAGAGTTTCTCACTCGTATCTATACTTAAGTCTGTCCGAATCATGTTAGCAATTACCGCATTTTATGAAATCCGGCAAATGGATAAACAAAACTGCATTCCTTAATGGATTTATTAAAGAAGAGTTGTATACGATGCAACTAGAAGGTTTTGTCGATCCTAAAGGTGTTAACAAAATATGCAAGCTTCAGCGATCCATCTATGGACTGGTGCAAGCATCTCGGAGTTGGAATACACGCTTTGATAAGTTGATCAAAGCATATAGTTTTATACAGACTTACGGTGAAGCCTGTATTTACAAGAAAGTGAGTGGGAGCACTACAAAATTTCTAATAAGTATATGTAAATGACATGTTGTTGATCGGAAATAATGTAGAATTATTCTGTGAAGCATAAAGGAGTATTTGAAAGGAGTTTTTCGAAGAAGGACCTCGGTGAAGCTGCTTACATATTGAGCATCAAGATCTATAGAGATAGATCAAGACGCTTGATAAGTTTTTCAATAAGTACATACCTTGACAAGATTTTGAAGTAGTTCAAAATGGAACAGTCAAAGAAAGAGTTCTTGCCTGTATTACAAGGTGTGAAATTGAGTAAGACTCAAAGCCCGACCACGGCAGATGATAGAAAGAGAATGAAAGTCATTCCCTATGCCTCAGCCATAGATTCTATAAAGTATGCCATGTTGTGTACCAGATCTATTGTATACCCTACACTATGTTAAGCAAGGGAGTACAATAGTGATCTAGGAATTAGATCACTGGACATCGGTCAAAATTATCCTTAGTAAAATAAGGATATGTTTCTTGATTATGGACGTGACAAAAAGGTTCGTCGTAAAAGGTTACGTCGATGCAAGTTTTGACACTAATCTAGATGACTCTAAGTCTCAATCTAGATACATATTGAAAGTGGGAGCAATTAGCTAGAGTAGCTCCGTGCAGAGCATTCTAGACATAGAAATTTGCAAAATACATACGGATCTGAATTTTGGCAGACCCGTTGACTAAGCTTCTCTCACAAGCAAAACATGATCACACCTTAGTACTCTTTGGGTGTTAATCACATAGCGATGTGAACTAAATTACTGACTCTAGTAAACCCTTTTGTTGTTGGTCACATATCGATGTGAACTATGGGTGTTATTCACATGGTGATGTGAACTATTGCTGTTAAATCACATGGCGATGTGAACTAGAATATTGACTCTAGTGCAAGTGGGAGACTGAAGGAAATATGCCCTAGAGGCAATAATAAAGTTATTATTTATTTCCTTATTTCATGATAAATGTTTATTATTCATGCTAGAATTGTATTAACCGGAAACATAATACATGTGTGAATACATAGACAAACAGAGTGTCACTAGTATGCCTCTACTCGACTAGCTCGTTGATCAAAGATGGTTAAGTTTCCTAGCCATAGACATGAGTTGTCATTTGATTAACGGGATCACATCATTAGGAGAATGATGTGATTGACATGACCCATTCCTTAGCTTAGCACCCGATCGTTTAGTATGTTGCTATTGCTTTCTTCATGACTTATACATGTTCCTATGACTATGAGATTATGCAACTCCCGTTTGCCGGAGGAACACTTTGTGTGCTACCAAACGTCACAACGTAACTGGGTGATTATAAAGGAGCTCTACAGGTGTCTCCAAAGGTAGATGTTGGGTTGGCGTATTTCGAGATTAGGATTTGTCACTCCGATTGTCGGAGAGGTATCTCTGGGCCCTCTCGGTAATGCACATCACATAAGCCTTGCAAGCATTGCAACTATTGAGTTAGTTGCGAGATGATGTATTACGGAACGAGTAAAGAGACTTGCCGGTAACGAGATTGAACTAGGTATTGGATACCGACGATCGAATCTCGGGCAAGTAACATACCGATGACAAAGGGAACAACGTATGTTGTTATGCGGTCTGACCGATAAAGATCTCCGTAGAATATGTAGGAGCCAATATGGGCATCCAGGTCCCGCTATTGGTTATTGATCGGAGACATGTCTCGGTCATGTCTACATTGTTCTCGAACCGTAGGGTCCGCACGCTTAAGGTTTTGATGACAGTTATATTATGAGTTTATGAGTTTTGATGTACCGAAGGAGTTCCGAGTCCCGGATGAGATCGGGGACATGACGAGGAGTCTCGAAATTGTCGAGACGTAAAGATCGATATATTGGACGACTATATTTCGACATCGGAAAGGTTCTGAGTGATTCGGGTATTTTCGGGAGTACCGGGGAGTTACGGGAATACGGGGGAAGAAGTATATGGGCCTTATTGGGCTTTAGGGGAGAGGGAGAGGCAGGCCGCGCGCCCCCCCATTGGCTAGTCCGAATTGGACTAGGGGGAGGGGCAGCGCCCCCTCCTTCCTTCTCTTCCCTCTTCCCTTTCCTTGTCTCCTACTCCTAATATATGGAAGGACTCCTAGTTGGACTAGGAAAGGGGGAATCCTACTCCCGGTGGGAGTAGGACTCCCCTAGGGCACGCCATAGAGAGGGCCGGTCCTCCCCTCCTCCACTACTTTATATACGGGGGCAGGGGGCACCCCATAGACACACAAGTTGATCTTCGTGATCGTTCCTTAGCCGTGTGCGGTGCCCCCCTCCACGATATTACACCTCGGTCATATTGTAGCGGTGCTTAGGCGAAGCCCTGCGATAGTTGAACATCAAGATCGTCACCACGCCGTCGTGCTGACAGAACTCCTCCCCGTAGCTTTGCTGGATCGGAGCCCGGGGAGCGTCATCAAGCTGAACGTGTGCTAAGAACTCGGAGGTGCCGGAGTAACGGTGCTTGGATCGGTCGGATCGGGAAGACGTACGACTACTTCCTCTACGTTGCGTCAACGCTTCCGCTTCGGTCTACGAGGGTACGTAGACAACACTCTCCCCTCTCGTTGCTATGCATCACCATGATCCTGCGTGTGCGTAGGAAATTTTTTGAAATTACTACGTTCCCCAACATTACCTTCTAAGAGATTGCATTGAGAAATGCACATAGCTTCACAATGGCTAATCGAACGTTTTCCGGTAGAAGCCCCCTCAATGCAACCGGAAGCAGTTGCGTCATAATCACGTGGCAGTCATGAGACTTTAGGTTCCGGAACTTTTTCTCTGCCATGTTTATTATTCCCTTTATATTCAACGAGAAGTCAGACGGTACCTTAATACTGAGCAGGCATTCAAAGAAGACTTCCTTCTCTTCTTTGGTAAGAGCGTAGCTTGCATGACCCTGATGTATGCCGTCTTTTCCGTGCATACGTTGCTGGTGCTCCGTGCCTCAGGTGTATCTTTTGTCTTCCCATACACGCCCAAGAAGCCAAGCAGGGTCACACAAAGATTCTTCGTCACGTGCATCACATCGATTGCGGAGCGGACCTCTAGGTCTTTCCAATAGGGCAGGTCCCAAAATATAGATTTGTTCTTCCACATGGGTGCGCGTCCGTCAGCGTCATTCGGAACAGGTTGTCCACCAGGACCCTTTCCAAAGACCACCTTCAAATCCTTGACCATATCATGTACATCAGCACCAGTACGGTGGCCAGGCTTCGTCCGGTGATCCGCCTCACCTTTGAAATGCTTGCCTTTCTTTCTTACGGGATGCCTGCTCGGAAGAAATCGACGATGTCCCAGGTACACATTCTTCTTACAATTAGCCAAATATATACTGTCGGTATCGTCCAAACAGTGCGTGCATGCGCGGTATCCCGTGTTTGTCTGTCCTGAAAGGTTACTGAGAGCAGGCCAATCATTGATGGTCACGAACAGCAACGCCTTTAGGTCAAATTCTTCCCCCATGTGCTCATCCCACGCACGTACACCTGTTCCATTCCACAGTTGTAAGAGTTCTTCAACTAATGGCCTTAGGTACACATCAATGTTGTTGCCGGGTTGCTTAGGGCCTTGGATGAGCACTGGCATCATAATGAACTTCCGCTTCATGCACAACCAAGGAGGAAAGTTATACAAACATAGAGTCACAGGCCAGGTGCTATGGTTGCTGCTCTGCTCCCCAAAAGGATTAATGCCATCTGCGCTTAGACCAAACCATACGCTCCTTGCGTCATCTGCAAACTCCTTCCCGTACTTTCTTATGATTTTTCTCCACTGCGACCCGTCAGCGGGTACTCTCAACTTTTCGTCTTTCTTACGGTCTTCTCTGTGCCATCACATCGCCTTGGCATTCTCTTTGTTTTGGAACAAACGTTTCAACCGTGGTATTATAGGAGCATACCACATCACCTTGGCAGGAATCTTCTTCCTGGGGCGCTCGCCCTCGACATCACCAGGGTCATTGCGGCTGATCTTATAGCGCAATGCACCACATACCGGGCAAGCGTTCAAATCCCCGTACTCACGGCGGTAGAGGATGCAATCATTAGGGCATGCATGTATCTTCTGCACCTCTAACCCTAGAGGGCAGACAGCCTTCTTTGCTTCGTACGTACTCTCGGGCAATTCGTTGTCCTTTGGAAGCATATCCTTTATCATTACCAGCAACTTTCCAAATCCCTTGTCAGATACACCATTCTCTGCCTTCCATTGCAGCAATTCCAGTGTGGTGCCCAGCTTTTTCTTGTCACCTACGCAATTCGGGTACAACAATTTTTCGTGATCCTCTAACATGCGCTGCAACTTCTTCTTCTCCAAATCACTTGTGAAGTTTCTCTTTGCATCGGCAATGGCCCGACCTGGATCATCAACGGGCTCATATGATGCCTCTTCTTCAGCTTCTTCCCGCATTGCCGGCTTAGCTTCTTACCGCATTACCGGCTCAGCTTCTTCCCCCATTGTTGTATCATCGTATTCAGGGAACCCATGGCCAGGATAGCTGTCGTCGTCCTCTTCTTCTTCATTGTCTTCCATCATAACCCCTCTTTCTCCGTGCTTGGTCCAAACATTATAGTGGGGCATGAAACCGGACTCAAACAGGTGGACGTGAATGGTTCTTGACATAGAGTAATTGTAACCATTCTTACAGCCAGCACATGGACAAGGCATAAAACCATCCGCCCGCTTGTTTGCCTCAGCCGCAATCAGAAAAGTATGCACGCCCTCAACGAACTGGGGAGAGCATCGGTCATCGTACATCCATTGCCGGCTCATCTTCATTACACAACACCGAATAGACCAAATTAATACAAGTTCATACATAAAGTTCATACAACACTTAAATGCAACAAACAAATAACTCTCTAGCTAAAGCGTTTAAATGCAACAACAAATGTGATCAAGATCGCAACTAAGGTAACAATGGATCCAACAGCATAATGATACCAAGCCTCACTATCGATGGCATATTTTCTAATCTTTCTAATCTTCAAGCGCATTTTCTCCATCTTGATCTTGTGATCATCGACGACATCGGCAACAGGCAACTCCAATTCCATCTTCTCCCCCTCAATTATTTTCAATTTTTCTTTCAAGTACTCGTTTTCTCTTTCAACTAAATTTAACCTCTCGACAATAGGGTTGGTTGGAATTTCCGGTTCACATACCTCCTAGAAAAAATTTCTATGTCAACTTGATGGGCATAATTTGTCATAAACACGAAATGCAACTAGTTTTAAAAGAGAATATATATACCACATCCGAATCATAAGAAGGACGAGGGCCGACGGGGACGGATATCAAAACCATGGCACTATATGTATAACAAACAACGTACGGGTAAGATAATTATAAGAGTAACTATATATCCAAATCACACAAACATCAATTTTTATATAAAATTTCATGAACAAAGAGGCTCACCACAAGGTGGTGCCGGCAACGGGACGGTGCGGGCGATCGACGGTGGTTATGACGGAGATTTAGAAGGCACTAAGTAAACCACACCTACATATGCAAACTAAGTGTTATTTTTGACCTCAAATTGCATATAAATCAAATACTAGCACATATATATTTCCTCCCAAATTACTAAACTCACAAATTAATCACTATATAAAGCATTGCAAGAGCTAATCTAGAAATGAGAGATGAAAGGACAAAGTTGCTAACCTTTGTGATCATTTCAATGGATGGGGGCCTTCAAATCTTGACTAATTTTGGGCAAAATGTGTGATGAGCTCGAGAGGAAGAGGGGAAGAACAGAGAGGAGAGGGGAAAGGGGAAGAACAGAGCGAGCTCGGGTGGACGAAGGGTTTATGTAGGATGACCATTAGTACCGGTTTGTGCCAAGAACCGGTACTAAAGGGGCTGGAGGGGCCCCAGTCTAACAACATCCTGCCACCACTCTCATTAGTACCGGTTCGTGGCACGAACCGGTACTAAAGGTTCGCCACGAACCGGTACTAATGAAAGCGGCCCGGCTAGCCGTTGGAACCGGCACTAATGTATACATTAGTGTCGGCTCAAATACAAACCGGCACTAATGTGCTTCACGTTTGACCCTTTTTCTACTAGTGTGGCAACTGCACTTAAACGAACATGGACGAGGGTCCGGCCCATGGCAACTGCGGGGTGCGTGGTAAAGTGTCACTTGGGGCGTGCAGGACCACGAGGTACGAGGCCTGACGTACCAGGCATGTGGGCGTTATCTATTTCGCCCACACGCACACGTGTAAGAGGGACCGGGAGGAAAAAATGAAGCGTGTGGGCGCTAGTTGTTTTGCCCACACACAGACGTGTGGGCTGGTCCTCTTAGGCACCACACAGAACGTGTGGGCAGATTCCTTAACGCCCATACGTGTGGCAGTTAGCGGCGTCCTTAATTTATCTAGCATGGCATTTTTTATAATCTTATAGCAAGGCTTTTTTTATTAGGGCATGACATTTTTTATTATCTTAGAGCATGGCAGTTTAAATTTCCTATGCACTTGCAGGAATGTTGTTGGAAATGCCCCCATGCAATTTTGTAGATATTTTTCCCTAAATATGATGATTTACAATTTTTTATCCTTGTGGTAAGTTAAAAAAATATTGTGGTTAGATCTCAGTCGACTGAGACTTAACCAAGTCTCAGTCAATTGGCATAGCATGTAAGAAAAAAATTGTAAAAACTAGAAAGAAAATTTTGCACGGATCTTCACGTGAGATCCCATTCCCATGAATATATCTTTCGATGCTCAGCACCTTGAGCTCTCCCATGGATGTGGCCTGTCCGAGCCCATGAAAGTACTTGCCATGCCCACGGCAAAAACACCGGAGGCGGCACACAGTTGGCCGAGATAAATGGCTCCTTGGTTGCAGTTTTTTTTAACAAAGGTTGCAGCTTTTGTTAATCGTGCTGGTGATGTTTTCGGGGACTTGGAGTTGTGGTTCCTCATGGACCTAGACACCGTTGTCTAGTCCAAGCAGTGCACCATCACCATGCCGCAATGACGTCATCCTTGGCCATTCATTCGGCCATTGGCGCTGGATGACGGGAGGATCGTCTTCTTCGTGCGGTACTGGAATGATACGTACATAAATTTCTTGTGGGTCTATGATCCGGTAACAAATGGAGTGGAGATACAAAACTACATCGTTGGTTCTATCGGTGTGTACAATGACATCCTACTTAGTAGTTCCTGTGTAGGTCACAAAATTAGGAAAGCAGTACTATATGGTTTTCTTCTGGTAGCTGTGAAATCACATCCGCATATTCGCCTCTCCTGTTGAGATTGCCTACATGTAGAATTAAGGGATGTGTATTTTGTTTATCACCTAAATAAGTGCAGGCATTGCAGCAGCTCTGAAGGGGGCGCCAGCTTTTGCAATCTTAAAGGGTGTTTGGTTCATGCTTTTGTAACGTAATCTGATTACAATGTTAGCATATACTGTTAAATCATGTTTGTTTTATACTGGTGGTGAAGTATTACAAGTCTGCACTACGTAGGGTGATGCCCCAACCAATAGCTCTTCAGCAGTTGGAGCATTTCTAGCAGATCCCGTGAAACTGGTCAAATCTTGAAATTTACAGTTTTGGTTGAAAAAAAAATACTACATAGATCCCGTAAAACGGCATATCCTGAAAAATATTTTCCAGATCCCCGCATATTCTCGCCTACATATGTCATGCTTGAAGTTTTCGAGTCAACTTTTGAGGTGAACCGAAACGAGTCGACGCCGGAGCAGGCGGCCTGGCGGCGCAGAGCACGAGCAGGGAGCAGGCGGAGGAGCTCGGCAGTGACCGACCGGAGCATCGCCGGAGCAGGCGGCTTAGCGGGGCAGCGCACGAGAGCAGGGGGGCAGGCAGAGGAGCTCGGCAGCGGCCGACAGGAGTGTCGCCGGAGCAGACGGCCAGCTGGAGCAGCACAGGAGCAAAATCTGAGCCATCGTGACGTGAGTTTTTCATCGCCGGCCATGTCGCTGCCGTGGGAGCGCACGATTTCAACCACCCCGACCACGCATGCGTGCTTCTGGAGATCCCTTGATGCATCATATCCGCTTAGTTCGCTAGGGATCATCCCATAGCTCTGACACTGTCGAAACCAAGCTAGCGCCACCGCTCAGCTCACTGCCGTTGACTGCCCTAGCCACCCCACGACCTCCCGTTTGGTCCGTCTGATGCGCGTGAGTAAGGGCTCCCCCTTGTGCGCTCAGCACGTCCATCTGCCGGTTGTAGCATTGATCCAGTGTGCCTCCGCCGTCGACTGAGGTCGCCACCGATTAACCCCACCCGAGTTGCTACCGAGTTTTTCAGTACCTGATCTAGCGAAGCCCGTTCCATACCACAAAAATAGTTTTTGATGCACTGTAAACTTTTTTTTTGAAATGGAGGCAAAAGCTTTGCCTCATCTCATTAATAAAGAAGAGGGGTAACAAGGTATCAAGAGGGTCATTACTCCTTGACAAATGAAAAAGCAAAAGCCTACTCTCGCGGCATCAAATATCCCATGTGTTTTGCCCCGACCAGAACCCAATTTCTAGACTCCGCCTTGATATGATCGACCACAACGGTCGGCATCGTGGCTTTCTTTTGGAACACCCTCGCATTCCTCTCGTTCCACAACTCCCATGATACAAGCATTAGAAGAGAGGACACTGCCTTCCTCCTGTGACTTCGTCCAAGGACAGTCTTCTCCCACCATTGCTTGACCGTGGGGATCCCAGCCCAGGCGACGACATCCAACTCCGGAATGTCAGGCCAACACTTAACCGCATTCCAAATGCGTGTGGAGAACCTGCAATGCAAGAGAAAGTGTGCCACCGTCTCAGGCTCCCTCTTACAGACTTGACATAAGTTACAGTTTGGCCATCCTCTCCTCTAAAGCTGATCCGCCGTCCAAACCCGATTCATGATGACAAGCCACGCAAAGAATTTGCACTTGGGAGGCCCCCAATTGCTCCAAACGACCCGTGTCATGTTGAAGGATACAGTCCCCTCGAATTGCGCCTTGTAGGCCGATGACGAAGTGTAAACTCCATCGGCTGTGAGGTTCCAAACTATGTCATCAACCATGTCATCATGCAACTGTATGTGCCGAATCATCTCCCAAAGTGCTCAAAATTGCTCAATATGCTGCACCTCCAGTCCGTCAGACATATTGATCCATTGGATCCAATTACGGTTCTGATGAGCATCCCTAACCGACTTGTTCTTGTTTGCAGAGATCACAAAAATGGATGGAGCTATTTCTTTGGGCTTCTCCCTTCCCTCCAGCCAAGGGGAGTGCCAAAACTTCGCCTTCCGGCCATCCCCCCCCCCCGTGATAGTTGAGGCAGCATAAAAAAGCTCTCTGTCCGTCGAGTCACATGGGTTTCCCATGCCCACCCAGGCTCTATCTAGCTCTTTCCACTCGTACCAGAGCCACCTCAATCGCAGAGCACGAGTAAACATATTCAGGTCAAGGACACCCAAGCCACCAAGCCCCTTTGGTCTGCATACCAGCCTCCACCTGACCTTGCATTGCCTACCAGAGACTTTATCAGATCCCGCCCATAGAAAAGCCCTCTGAATCTTCTTGAGGGCGCCGACTGTGCTCTCTGGTAGCTTAATTGCAGTAGCATGAATGGTTGCCTGGGACACGAGGACAGATTTAACCAACTCCGTGCGACCAATAGTCGTAATAAATCGGGCTTGCCAAGGCACAAGCTTTCCTGCGGTCTTGTCCACTAAGTGTTGTAGGTCAATCTTCCTGAGTCGGTAAACCGACAACAGAAGGCCAAGGTAGCGCATGGAGAAGGCCAAGCACTTGGCCGGGAAGCTCACAAGCACGTCGTCGAGGTTGATACCATCACACCGAATAGGCGCGACGGTGCTCTTCTCCAAGTTTGTCACCAGCCCAGTGACCTCCCCAAGATTAGCTAGGATGGAAGTGAGCTGTTGTATATCCTCCTTAACGGGCGCCACGAAGATTGCTGCATCGTCAACATACAAAGAGGTGCGCATGTGGGCGGTCCTGCCGCCGATCCGCTTCAGCTTACCCTGCCTAGTGGCGGTGTCAAGGATGATCTAGATGGGATCACTGGCGAGGACAAAAAGAAGAGGAGATATAGGATCGCCCTGCCGAAGTCCGCCACCATGCAAGACGGGCTCGCCTGGCACCCCATTTAACAGAACTCTCGAGGATGAAGATCGAAGTAGGGCGGCAACCATGTCTCTGAACCGGACCGGGAACCCACAGCGACGAAGAAGATTCAACAAGTAGTCCCATATAACCGAGTCAAATGCCTTTCTGATGTCAAGCTTGAAAAGCAAGGTAGGCTTCTTCAACCGATGCATCCTTCTAGCAATATTTCGTACGTACATGAAATTGTCATGTATACTTCTGGACCTGATGAAGGCACTCTATGAGCGGGATACCAGAGTGTTCATGAAAGGAGTCAGACAGGATGCCATCATTTTTGCTACAATCTTGGCCACCGCATGGATGAGACTGATCGACCGGAAGTCCGAGATGCTATCCGCGCCGTCCTTCTTCGGAAGAAGCACAATATTGGCCGTGTTGGCCTAGTGGAAGTGTTCGGTGCGCAAGTCACCGAAATAATTGATGACAGCCATGACACATTCTTTTATGACCTCCCAAAAAGCATGAAAGAATGCCCCAGTGAATCCATCGGCCCCCTACGCCTTGTCCTTTGGCATGTCCCCTATAGCGTCAAGAACCTCTCTCTCAGAAAACGGGTCAGCCAGGCTAGACAGGTCGCACTGGCTGAAAGTGATGTTGTCCCAGTTCAAGTCCTTCCGTGGTCGTGCCTTCTTGCCCAGCATGGCAGAGAAGTGCTCCTGAGCTACCTTCGCCTTATCCTCATGTATGCTTGCCCAGCCCTCCGCAGTCCGCAGCCTACGAATGAAGTTCTTCCTCCTCCTACCACTCACCTTGATGTGAAAGAATCTCGTGTTTGCATCGCCCTCCTTCAGATTTTTAATACGCGAAGCTTGTTTCTTCCACGCCCTCTCGAGGACTGTGAACCCCGATCACCCTCCTCTTTAGCCTCTTCCTCAGGTCCCGCTCGTCAGGCGACAAAGGCCAAAGATCCATAGCCATATCCAGTCTCAAAATGACCTCCAGGGCCATAGCAAGTTGCAGCTTGGCACCAGAAAAAAAACCATTGCTCCATCTCCTCAAAGTGACCCCATGCGCCAGAGCTTTTCCGCAAGAACCCGACATGGCTCTGTGTGCGGTGTAGGCTTGGCCCACACGTCCACCACCACCTTCCCGAAGCCGAGAAGTTTGATCCATAAATTCTCAAACTTAAATATTCGTGGTATTTTAGGCCCAATGTCACTTGCAAGGAATAAAGGGCAGTGGTCTGAAGGGGAAGTTGCCATGGCTGAGAGGACGTGAGATCCATGTCGGTGTCAAAACCGGCGGATCTCGGGTAGGGGGTCCCGAACTGTGCGTCTAGGGTCGATGGTAATAGGAGGCAGGGGACACGATGTTTACCCAGGTTCGGCCCCTCTCTATGGAGGTAATACCCTACTTCCTGCTTGATTGATCTTGATGAATATGAGTATTACAAGAGTTGATCTACCACGAGATCGTAATGGCTAAAACCCTAGAAGTCTAGCATGTATGATTATGATTGCCTCTACGGGCTAAACCCTCCGGTTTATATGGACACCGGAGGGGACTAGGGTTATACAAAGTCGGTTACAGAGAAAGGAATCTTCATATGCAAATGCCAAGCTTGCCATCCACACCAAGGAGAGTCTCATCCGGGCACGGGAGAGAGTCTTCTGTCTTGTATCTTCACGGCCCATCAGTCCGGCCCATGTTACATAGTTCGGACGCCCGAGGACCCCTTAATCCATGACTCCCTCAGTAGCCCCTGAACCAGGCTTCAATGACGAGGTGTCCGGTGCGTAGATTCTCTTTGGCATTGCAAGGCGGGTTCCTCCTCCGATTACTCCAAAGCATCCCTCGAACACCAAAAGCGTGTCCAGCTCTGTAAAACAAGTACCAAACACAACTGTAGAGAGTATAATATTTCACGAGTCTAATCTGTTGACAACTTTTACTGCATGACATCACGTCCCTGCCCGATCCTTATTTCGAACAGTTTTTAGCCTCCCGCTCCATATTTCGAGATGCGGTCTTATTGGCATGTCTTGTCAAAGTAGAGATCGCGTCCCCTTATTGCGGGATTCTCATCAATACGGGCATGTGTAATCCAACCGTGTCGTCTATGCGGCCCTTGGGAAATAGGCGAGTTTTAAGGCGAGTGGGGAGGCGCTTGATATTCGCTGCCTTTATAAGGAGATAAGGATTCCCCTTCTTTCACCCACGCCTTCTTTCTCTCTACCCACCTCGAGCTCCAGTGCCCAAGTCCTCATCTCTTCCACATCAAGAAAGCACTCCGGTCTTGTCCGGATCCGGAGCGCAGGGCAAGTGGATGGTCTCCTCCGTCAAGGAGAAGGACATCACCAAGCTCTAGGAGGCCGGATATTTGGCCAAGGAGGTCGCCCACCGGCTTCCGACCAAGGGACAGATCGTCCCTACTCCGAAGCCCCATGAGAGGGTAGTGTTCATCCCCCCACTTTGTCCGCAGGCTGGGATTTGCTCTCCACCCTTTCGTCCGCGGACTCATGTTCTACTACGGGCTAGATGTGATGATTTGGCCCCCAACTCCTTCCTCAACATCTCGACATTTATTGTCGTGTGTGAGGCTTTCCTCCGCGTCCTACCCCACTTCGGATTGTGTCTAAAGATCTTCAATGTGAAGCCGAAGGTGGTGGGTGGTCAACACGCAAAGTGCGCAGGCGCCATGGTGAGCAAGATGCCCAACGTCACATGGCACGAAGGCTCCTTTGTGGAGACCATCAAAGGGTGGCAGCAACTGTGGTTCTATATCATGGAGCCCCGCGACGCCACCTAGGCCACGACTCCTGAATTTAAATCCGGCGCCCCAATGCGGCTCACCTCCGGGCTAGAGAAGGGCCTAAATTGGGCTTCGTCGGACGAGATGATAGCGCTACACACGCGCATCCAGAGCATGGTGGACAAGAACATCAAGCTCGTCAACGTGATCCAGGTGATGCTAGTTCGCCGGATCCTTCCATGCCAGAGCCGGGCTTGCCATCTATGGGAGTTCGATCCAGCCGAGCACCAAACCTTGCAACGGTTCTTCGGAACTACGCACGAAGATATCTGGAAGGTGCTCTTCAAGGCCAACGAGACGTGGACGAAGACGACCGAGGACTGTGGGCATGACCTGGCCCATCCCGCCAGTCCGGTAAGTCTTTCGCATTTCAAGGTGTATCATTTACTTGCTTTTTCACGGAAGGTGCCTAAGCCTCCCTATTTATTTTTTCAGGGTTGGACGGAGAAGGCGGAGTGGATGCAGTGTCCGGCTCCGCTGCCCGAGGAACTAGCCATCCCGCTTCTGACGAAGATGCTAGTTCCGGCGCCCTACCAGGTGCCGGAGAAGAAGGACAAGAAACAGGCCAAGGAGACCAGAAGTGGTCTCCGCCGCGAGGGCGCTTCGTACGTGACGTCCGAAGGTGCCAATACCCACTCCTCCACCGCCGATGACGACAAGGAGGAGGATGTAAGCAACTCTCCTCCTGAGAGGGGAAGGAAGAAGAGGGCAGACTCCACAAATCTGGAGGCAGAGACGTCCAAGAAGGGGAAGGTCTCCCTCGCGGATAACTCCGTGCGGGACATCGATAGCAGCCCAGAGCGGCGCCCCCGAGATAAGCCCCTGGCCGAATCGTGAGTACTCGAAGACCCTAACGCATTCATCTATCAACCTCTTTACTTCATAGTTTTAACATGTTGAATCATGCACTTGCAGTCCGGCTCGTTCCGACCTCGAGCGATCCTCATCTTCGGGGAATTTGCTGGACCCAAAGGTGATGGATAGCAGGTCCCTTCCGGCGGCCTCCTCTCCCAGGACCATGGATGACACCGAGGTGTTGTCCCGAAGGATCCCAGGCCAGGGAGAGTCACAGGAAGCCGTCAGGGCGGCGCCAGAGGGTGAAACCTCGGCTGCCAGACACATGGGGGAGCGAATCCCCATGGAGACTGGCGATGTGGGCCATAGCCTATTTGGCCCGCAGCCGAATACGGTCCCGGAGAACTATACGGCTCCGGAATCCGGCAAGCAGCCTCCTTCGAAAGAAGGAGGTGTGCCCATTCCGCCGGTGACCTCTGTCCAACCAGAGGCACCGAATACTCTACTGGAAGCGCTGCGAAGTGCTTCCATTGTCGAGGAACACCGTACCCTCATGGGTACGGTGATTGAGAAGATTCAGTCCGCGAAGAGCGGACTGACCGAAGCCTGCACAAGCCTTCTAACATGCTTTGAGGTAAGCAACGCAATTATGTGAAAATAATGTCACAGTATAGACAGTAGCCCCTGAGACTCTGTCAAGTGTTCGGAAAGAAGAACCGAACAGAGGATCAAATAATTTTTGCAAGAGACTAACCATAAATGTCTATGTGAATAAGCAGGCGTCGTTGCTGGCTGCGATCTCCCACGCTGCCAAAGTCTCCGAACTGAAGCAGGGTCTGGAGCGGACCGAGGAAGAGCTCCGCCGTGTAAAATAGCAGCTAGAGGACAAGCAAGGTATGCAATGGCCTATTCAAATCTAGAAAGATATGAATTGTTTCATGTTGATCACAATATCATGATATGTCGTAGGAGCTACGACTGAGGTGGAGACCCTCAAGGCCGCGCTGTCAAAAGCCCAGGAGAGAGCGGCAGACGAACAATCCGTCCGTGAAAATAACAAGGCCAAGGTCGGGGAGATCCAGCAAGAACTCTAGGACGCCGTGAAGAAATACGGGTCCTTGGAACGCAACATTGCGGATCAAGAGTCCGAGCTTGCTCAGGCCCGCCAAAGCGCACAAGAGGCCCGGGTTGAAGCCCAGGGCGCCCTCCAAGAAATCCAAAAGGCCAAGAAAATCGCGGCGGGTAAGGCTTTTATTATGCAAAGCAAGTATGTGAAGAAGAGGTATCTCTTACTAACCCGGATTTGGAGTTCTCCAGGGGCGTTTGCGGATATGACGCGCAGTGTTTTTGACGCTGCAGAATTCTTCCAAGCCGAAGAGGGGAGCTCAACGAAGAAGTTGTTCTGGTCACAATACCTTGCGCCAGAACATCCGGTGCCCTTTACCGATCAGCATAAACAGGTGGTCGAACTGCATAAGATGGCCGAACTGGCCATGAAGGACTTGACAATCCGGCTGTGGCCTGCTGAAGCCGTACCCAGCAGCTACTTCAGGCTTGTGAAGCGGCTCGTTAATGTCTGCCCCCGGTTTGACGCCATCAAGCGGTCGATTTGTATCGAAGATGCGCGGATGGCCTTCGCCCGTGTCAAGGTGCAGTGGGCGAAGATGAATGCCGTCAAGCTCGTGACCGAGGGACCGCCCGAGGGCAAGGAGCGCCACACGCCCGAACGATATTTTGACGATGTCCTGGAGGGATCTCGTATTGTAGCGGAGCAATGTGCTAAGGACATCATTTTTGAATGAATACATTCATGTTATCCTGTCCTGCATGGTGAAACAAAGCTGATATGTAATATAATGCTTGTTATTATTTAAAATTCTACCTCCTATGCGGCCGTTTTGTTAAATCTGAGAGTTGGCCGGTCGTCGGCTTCAGCCCCCACGTAGGTAGTACGGGGGTGTTCGGGATGGAATCTAAACACTCTTGATCCAAAAGTTTGGTCCTTGAAGGAGGTGTTTAGCGCAACGAACCAGGCAATCAGACTATTCGGCTTTATCACCCTCACTTAGCCATAGGAGTTTGACAAATAAAAAATATAGGCGCAGCCCCTGGTTGGTATTTAATCCGGACTAGGGTGTTGTAGACACCTGATCGGGTGAAGGCCGATCCGTCGCACAAGGCGGAGAAAATCGCAAAAGATTTTGAACCTCTGAATAGTTGACCAGCTCTCGCCACATCATGACAGTCAGTTTTCGACTTTCTCTACTGAGGTGCTCATTTGGATAAACCAGGACACAATCGCAGTAGTTCTCCCTTTACTACCCTAGCCGATATAGCGGAATGTAAGGTAGTAAGCATAGGAGTCGGGCCCCAACTATTGACCAAAGACATGATTCGGAGCCGATGCATATAATGCTAAAATTCGGGGTGCCGAACTGTACTGTAAAAAGTGTTCGGACTTTGCTATCGTAGTATGGAGCATGATGATGCCCCTGGCGAATTAAAGTGTACCAAAGTGTATGGGTGCAACTGATAAGATTATCAAGAAAAAATGAAGTAGTAAGCTAGTGCCACAGAAGTTGGGCAGCAAACTATTTCCATTATAGTTTGATTAATACATCAAAGCGTATTTGTACAAGTAGTGTGCTAAGCAACAAGGCTATTTAACATGCCACGACCAAGGGAGAGCTGCGTTCGGGTCCTGAAAACAGGTAGGGTGATCGTCAAAAATACCACCTAGAGGTTCCCTTATACGTCAATGCTTCCTGCCGTCTTGGTGTATCTATCCTTCGAAAGGACCGATGATCAGGCCCTCAGGAAAGGCCTGCAGAAAAGAAACCTGAAAAGGATGAAAAAGAAAACGTGAAAGTATGTGTGTCCAGGGGAGGTCTAGCCGTATTATGGACCACAATATAGTTATGCCTCTGTCTATGCCCATGGTATTTTGAGTGCGTAGTTATGTACGTGCGGTACGAACGCTGTCATTTGGTCGGGACTAAGACGGAGGCCGAATTGCTAGTCGAGCTCTTGACGAGCTGGACTGTCCTGCTGTAGAGTAGTCCGGACTCGTTTGATAGTGTCCGAGAGCTTGGCCACCGAATTAAGGTTCTGCTTGATAAGGCCTCTCTGTACTTCTGCTGCCAGAGCTGCGGTGTGCTCCTCAGTACGGAGGGAGCTCTTCGTGTTTCCATTGACTGTTAAGACACCGCGTGGTCTGGGCATCTTGAGTTTGACATAAGCATAGTGTGGCACCGCATTGAATCGAGCAAATGCGGTTCGTCCGAGTAGTTCGTGATAGCCACTGCGGAAGGGGACGATATCGAAGATCAAGTCTTCGCTTCGGAAGTTATCCGGAGATCCGAAGACGACCTCCAATGTGATTGAGCCCGTGCAGCGGGCCTCTACACCTGGTATAACTCCTTTAAAGGTAGTTTTTGTGGGTTTAATCCTTAATGGATCGATGCCCATTTTGTGCACTGTATCCTGATAGAGCAGGTTAAGGCTGCTGCCCCCATCCATGAGGACTCGCGTGAGAAGGAATCCATCGATGATGGGGTCAAGGACTAGTGCGGCTGAACCGCCATGACGGATACTGGTCGGAGCACGGCGGTAGCATTATAAGATGATCTCTCACTAAAATTTCAAGGTATAAGTGTTCTCCCTAGGTATGCACCGTTGCGATAGTTCTTCGTGCTGAGACACCACGTGATGATCGGGTGTGATAAGCTATCCATTCACATACAACGGGTGCAAGCCAGTTTTGCACATGCAGAATACTTGGGTTAAACTTGACGATCCTAGCATATGCAGATATGGCCTCGGAACACTGAGACCGAAAGGTCGAGCGTGAATCATATAGTAGATATGATCAACATAGTGATGTTCACCATTGAAAACTACTCCATCTCACGTGATGATCAGACATGGATCACATGATCATTTACATGACTAGAGAGATGTCTTAAGTGGGTGAAGGAAATATGCCCTAGAGGCAATAATAAAGTTATTATCTATTTCCTTATATCATGATAAATGTTTATTATTGATGCTAGAATTGTATTAAAAGGAAACATAATACATGTGTGAATACATAGACAAACATATTGTCACTAGTATGCCTCTACTTGACTAGCTCGTTGATCAAAGATGGTTATGTTTCCTAACCATAGACATGTGTTGTCATTTGATTAAACGGGATCATATCATTAGGAGAATGATGTGATTGACTTGACCCATTCCATTAGCTTAGCACCTGATCGTTTAGTATGTTGCTATTGCTTTCTTCATGACTTATACATGTTCCTATGACTATGAGATTATGCAACTCCCGCTTGCCGGAGGAACACTTTGTGTGCTACCAAACGTCACAACGTAACTGGGTGATTATAAAGGAGCTCTACAGGTGTCTCCGAAGGTACATGTTGGGTTGGCGTATTTCGAGATTAGGATTTGTCACTCCGATTGTCGGAGAGGTATCTCTGGGCCCTCTCGATACTGCACATCACTTAAGCCTTGCAAGCATTGCAACTAATGAGTTAGTTGCGGGATGATGTATTACGGTACGAGTAAAGAGACTTGCCGGTAACGAGATTGAACTAGGTATTGAGATACCGACGATTGAATCTCTGGCAAGTAACATACCGATGACAAAGGGAACAACGTATGTTGTTATGCGGTTTAACTGATAAAGATCTTCGTAGAATATGTGGGAGCCAATATGAGCATCCAGATTCCGCTATTGGTTATTGACCGGAGACGTGTCTCGGTCATGTCTACATTGTTCTCGAACCCGTAGGGTCCGCACACTTAAGGTTTTGATGACAGTTATATTATGAGTTTATGAGTTTTGATGTACCGAAGGAGTTCGGAGTCCCGGATGAGATCGGGGACATGACGAGGAGTCTCAAAATGGTCGAGACGTAAAGATCGATATATTGGACGACTATATTCGGACATCGGAAAGGTTCCGAGTGATTCGGGTATTTATCGGAGTATCGGAGAGTTACGGGAATTCGCCGGGGAGTATATGGGCCTTATTGGGCCATACGGGAATAGAGGAGAGAGGCCAAAAGGAAGGAGGCGCGCGCCCCCCTTCTGGTCCGAATTGGACAAGGGGTGCAGCCCCCTTTTCCTTCTTCCTCTCCCCCTCTTTCCTTCTCTCCGACTCCAACAAGGAAAGGAGGAATCCTACTCCCGGTGGGAGTAGGAATCCCCCCTTGGCACGCCCTCCTCCTAGGCCGGCCGCCTCCCCCCTTGCTCCTTTATATACGGGGACAGGGGGGCACCCCATGAACACAACAATTGATCCTTGAGATCTATTAGCCGTGTGCAGTGCCCCCCTCCACCATAATCCTTGATAATATTGTAGCGGTGCTTAGGCGAAGCCCTGTGACGGTAGAACATCAAGATTGCCACCACGCCGTCGTGCTGACAGAACTCATCCCCGACACTTTGCTGGATCGGAGTCCGGGGATCGTCATCGAGCTGAACGTGTGCTAAAACTCGGAGGTGCCGTAGTTTCGGTGCTTGATCGGTCGGGCCGTGAAGACGTACGACTACATCAATCGCGTTGTTATAACGCTTACGCTTTCAGTCTATGAGGGTATGTGGACAACACTCTTCCCTCTCGTTGCTATGCATCACCATGATCTGGCGTGTGCGTAGGAAAATTTTGAAATTACTACGTTCCCCAACAGTGGCATCCGAGCCTAGGTTTTATGTGTTGATGTTATATGCACAAGTAGAACACAAGTGAGTTGTGGGCGATATAAGTCATACTGCTTACCAGCATGGCATACTTTGATTCGGCGGTATTGTTGGATGAAGCGGCCCGGACCGACATTACGCGTACGCTTACACGAGACTGGTTCTACCGACGTGCTTTGCACACAGGTGGCTGGCGGGTGTCAGTTTCTCCAACTTTAGTTGAATCGAGTGTGGCTACGTCCGGTCTTTGCGAAGGTTAAAACATCACCAACTTGACAAACTATCGTTGTGGTTTTGATGCATAGGTAAGATTGGTTCTTGCTAAGGCCGTAGCAGCCACGTAAAACTTGCAACAACAAAGTAGAGGACGTCTAACTTGTTTTTGCATGGCATGTTGTGATGTGATATGGTCAAAGCATGATGCTAAATTTTATTGTATGAGATGATCATGTTTTATAACCGAGTTATCGGCAACTGGCAGGAGCCATATGGTTGTCGCTTTATTGTATGCAATGCAATCGCCCTGTAATGCTTTACTTTATCACTAAGCTGTAGCGATAGTCGTAGAAGCATAAGATTGGCGAGACGACAACGATGCTACGATGAAGATCAAGGTGTCGCGCCGGTGACGATGGTGATCATGACGGTGCTTCAAAGATGAAGATCACAAGCACAAGATGATGATGGCCATATCATATCACTAATATTGATTGCATGTGATATTTATCTTTTATGCATCTTATCTTGCTTTGATTGACGGTAGCATTATAAGATGATTCCTCACTAAATTATCATAGTAAAAGTGTTCTCCCTGAGTATGCACCATTGCGAAAGTTCTTCGTGCTGAGACACCACGTGATGATCGGGTGTGATAGGCTCTACGTTCAAATACAACGGGTGCAAAACAGTTGCACACGCAGAATACTCAGGTTTAAGTTGACGAGCCTAGCATATAACAGATATGGCCTCGGAACACGGAGACCGAAAGGTCGAGCGTGAATCATATAGTAGATATGATCAACATAGTGATGTTCACCATTGAAACTACTCCATCTCACGTGATGATCGGACATGGTTTAGTTGATATGGATCACGTGATCACTTAGAAGATTAGAGGGATGTCTATCTAAGTGGGAGTTCTTAAGTAATATGATTAATTGAACTTTTAATTTATCATGAACTTAGTCCTGGTAGTATTAGCATATCTATGTTGTAGATCAATAGCTCGCGTTTAGTTCCCCTGTTTAATTTTTATATGTTCCTAGAGAAAACTAAGTTGAAAAATGTTAGTAGCAATGATGCGGATTGGATCCGTGATCTGAGGTTTATCCTCATTGCTGCACAGAAGAATTATGTCCTTCATGCACCGCTAGGTGACATACCTATTGCAGGAGCAGATACACACGTTATGACCGTTTGGCTAGCTCAATATGATGACTACTTGATAGTTTAGTGCACCATGCTTAACAGCTTAGAATCGGGACTTCAAAGACGTTTTAAACGTCATGGACCATATGAGATGTTCCAGAAGTTGAAGTTAATATTTCAAGCAAATACCCGAGTTGAGATATATGAAGTCTCCAACAAGTTCTATAGCTAAAAGATGGAGGAGAATAGCTCAAGCAGTGAGCATGTGCTCAGATTGTCTGGGTACTACTATCGCTTGAATCAAGTGGGAGTTAATCTTCCAGATAAGATAGTGATTAACAGAATTCTCTAGTCACCATCATCAAGTTAGTATAACTTCATGATGAACTATAATATGCAAGGGATAACGGAAACAATTCCCAAGCTCTTCGTGATGCTGAAATCGACGAAGGTAGAAATCAAGAAAAACATCAAGTGTTGATGGTTGATGAGACCACTAGTTTCAAGAAAAGGGCAAAGGGAAGAAGGGGAACTTCAAGAATAACGGCAAGAAAGTTGTTGCTCAAGTGAAGAAGCCCAAGTCTGGTCCTAAGCCTGAGACTAAGTGCTTCTACTGGAAAGGAACTGGTCACTAGAAGCAGAACTACCCCAAGTATTTGGCGAATAAGAAGGATGGCAAAATAAACAAAGGTATATTTGATATACATATTGATGTGTACTTTACTAGTGTTTATAGCAACCCCTCAGTATTTGAGACTAGTTCAGTTGCTACGAGTAGTAACTCGAAACAGGAGCTGCAGAATAAACAGAAACTAGTAAAGGGCGAGGTGACGATGTGTGTTGGAAGTAGTTCCAAGATTGATATGATCATCATCGCACACTCCCTATACTTTCGGGATTAGTGTTGAACCTAAATAGGTGTTATTTGGTGTTTGCGTTGAGCATGAATATGATTTGATCATGTTTATTGCAATATGGTTATTCATTTAAGAAAGAGAATAAATTGTTGTTCTGTTTACATGAATAAAACCTTATATGGTTACACACCCAATGAAAATGGTTCGTTGAATTTCGATCATAGTGATACACATATTCATAATATTGAAGCCAAAAGCTGCAAAGTTAATAATGATAGTGCAACTCATTTGTGGCACTGCCGTTTAGGTCATATTGGTGTAAAGCGCATGAAGAAACTCCATGCTGATGGGATTTTGGAATCACTTGATTATGAATCACTTGATGCTTGCGAACCATGCCTCATGGGCAAGATGACTAAGACTCCGTTCTCCAGAACAATGGAGCGAGCAACTGACTTATTGGAAATAATACATACTGATGTATGCAGTCCGATGGGTGTTAAGGCTCGCGGCAAGTATCGTTATTTTCTGACCTTCACATATGATTTGAGCAGACATGGGTATATCTACTTGATGAAACATAAGTCTGAAACATTTGAAACGTTCAAAGAATTTCAGAGTGAAGTGGAAAATCATCGTGACAAGAAAATAAGGTTTCTACGATCTGATCGCAGAGACAAATATTTGAGTTACGAGTTTGGTCTTCAATTAAAACAATGTGGAATAGTTTCACAAATTCGTGCCACCTGGAACACCACAGCATAATGGTGTGTCCGAACGTCATAACCGTACTTTATTATATATAGTACAATCTATGATGTTTCTTACCGATTTTCCACTATCGTTTTGGGGTCATGCATTAGAGACAGTTGCACTCACGTTAAAAAGAGGCACCATCTAAGTCCGTTGAGACGACACAATATGAACTGTGGTTTGGCAAGAAACCAAAGTTGTCGTTTCTTAAAGTTTGGGGTTGCGATGCTTATAAGAAAAAGTTTCATCATGATAAGCTCAAACCCAAATCGGAGAAATGTGTCTTCATAGGATACCCAAAGGAGACAGTTGGGTACACCTTCTATCACAGATCCGAAGGCAAGACATTCGTTGCTGAGAATGGATACTTTGTAGAGAAGGAGTTTCTCTCGAAAGAAGTGAGTGGGAGGAAAGTAGAACTTGATAAGGTAATTGTACCTTCTCCCTTATTGGAAAGTAGTTCATCACAGAAATTTGTTCCTGTGACTACTACACCAATTAGTGAGGAAGCTAATGATGATGATCATGTAACTTCAGATCAAGTTACTACCAAATCTCGTAGGTAAACCAGAGTGAGATCTGCACCAGAGTGGTATGGTAATCCTGTTCTGGAAGTCATGTTACTAGACCATGACGAACTTGCGAACTATGAGGAAGCGATGATGAGCCCAGATTCCGCAAAATGGCTTGAGGCCATGAAATCTGAGAAGGGATCCATGTATGAGAACAAAGTATGGACTTTGATTGACTTGCCCAATGATCGGCGAGCCATTGAGATTAAATGGATCTTCAAGAGGAAGACGGACGCTGATAGTAGTGTTACTATCTACAAAGCTAGAGTTGTCGCAAAAGTATTTCGACAAGTTCAAGGTATTGACTACGATGAGAGTTTCTCACTCGTATCTATTCTTAAGTCTGTCGGAATCATGTTAGCAATTGCCACATTTTATGAAATCTAGAAAATGGATAAACAAAACTACATTCCTCAATGGATTTATTAAAGAAGAGTTATATATGATGCAACCAGAAGGTTTTGTCAAATCTAAAAGGTGCTAACAAAATATGCAAGCTCCAGCGATCCATCTGTGGACTGGTGCAAGCATCTCGGAGTTGGAATATACGCTTTGATAAGTTGATCAAAGCATATAGTTTTATACAGACTTGCGGTGAAGCCTGTATTTACAAGAAAGTGAGTGGGAGCACTACAACATTTCTGATAAGTATATGTGAATGACATATTGTTGATCGGAAATGATGTAGAATTTTCTGGAAAGCATAAAGGAGTTTTTGGTGAAGATGCTTACATATTAAGCATCAAGATCTATAGAGATAGACCAAGACGCTTGATAAGTTTTTTTTCAATGAGTACATACCTTAACAAGATTTTGAAGTAGTTCAAAATGGAACAGTCAAAGAAAGAGTTCTTGGCTGTGTTACAAGGTGTGAAATTGAGTAAGACTCAAAGCCCAACCACGGCAGAAGATAGAAAGAGAATGAAAGTCATTCCCTATGCCTCAGCCTTAGGTTCTATAAAGTATGCCATGCTGTGTACCAGATCTATTGTATACCCTACACTGTGTTAAGCAATGGAGTACAATAGTGATCTAAGAGTAGATCACTGGACAGCGATCAAAATTATCCTTAGTGGAATAAGGAAATATTTCTCGATTATGGAGGTGACAAAAGGTTTGTCGTAAAAAGTTACGTCGATGCAAGTTTTGACACAGATCTGGATGACTCTAAGTCTCGATCTAGATACATATTGAAAGTGGGAGCAATTAGCTAGAGTAGCTCCGTGCAGTGCATTGTAGACATAGAATTCGCAAAATACTTACGGATTTGTATGTGACAGACGCGTTGACTAAAATTATCTCACAGGCAAAACATGATCACACCTTAGTACTCTTTGGGTGTTAATCACATAAGCAATGTGAACTAGATTACTGACTCTAGTAAACCCTTTGGGTGTAGGTCACATGACAATGGGAACTATGGGTGTTAATCACATGGTGATGTGAAGTGTTAGTGTTGAATCACATGGCAATGTGAACTAGATTATTGACTCTACTACAAGTGGGAGACTTAAGGAAATATGCCCTAGAGGCAATAATAAAGTTATTATTTATTTCCTTATATCATGATAAATGTTTATTATTGATGCTAGAATTGTATTAACCGGATACATAATACATGTGTGAATACATAGACAAACATATTGTCACTAATATGCCTCTACTTGACTAGCTCGTTGATCAAAGATGGTTATGTTTCCTAACCATAGACATGTGTTGTCATTTGATTAAACGGGGTCATATCATTAGGAGAATGATGTGATTGACTTGACCCATTCCATTAGCTTAGCACCTGATCGTTTAGTATGTTGCTATTGCTTTCTTCATGACTTATACATGTTCCTATGACTATGAGATTATGCAACTCCCGCTTGCCGGAGGAACACTTTGTGTGCTACCAAACGTCACAACGTAACTGGGTGATTATAAAGGAGCTCTACAGGTGTCTCCGAAGGTACATGTTGGGTTGGCGTATTTCGAGATTAGGATTTGTCACTCCGATTGTCGGAGAGGTATCTCTGGGCCCTCTCGATACTGCACATCACTTAAGCCTTGCAAGCATTGCAACTAATGAGTTAGTTGCGGGATGATGTATTACGGTACGAGTAAAGAGACTTGCCGGTAACGAGATTGAACTAGATATTAAGATACCGACGATCGAATCTCTGGCAAGTAACATACGGATGACAAAGGGAACAACGTATGTTGTTATGCGGTTTAACCGATAAAGATCTTCGTAGAATATGTGGGAGCCAATATGAGCATCCAGGTTCCGCTATTGGTTATTGACCGGAGACGTGTCTCGGTCATGTCTACATTGTTCTCGAACCCGTAGGGTCCGCACACTTAAGATTTCGATGATAGTTATATTATGAGTTTATGAGTTTTGATGTACCGAAGGAGTTCGGAGTCCCGGATGAGATCGGGGACATGACGAGGAGTCTCGAAATGGTCGAGACGTAAAGATCGATATATTGGACGACTATATTCGGACATCGGAAAGGTTCCGAGTGATTCGGGTATTTATCGGAGTATCGGAGAGTTACGGGAATTCGCCGGGGAGTATATGGGCCTTATTGGGCCATACGAGAATAGAGGAGAGAGGCCAAAAGGAAGGAGGCACGCGCCCCCCTTCTGGTCCGAATTGGACAAGGGGTGCAGCCCCCTTTTCCTTCTTCCTCTCCCCCTCTTTCCTTCTCTCCTACTCCAACAAGGAAAGGAAGAATCCTACTCCCGGTGGGAGTAGGACTCCCCCCTTGGCGCGCCCTCCTCCTAGGTCGGCCACCTCCCCCCTTGCTCCTTTATATACGAGGACAGGGGGGCACCCCATGAACACAACAATTGATCCTTGAGATCTATTAGCCGTGTGCGGTGCCCCCCTCCACCATAATCCTCGATAATATTGTGGTGGTGCTTAGGCGAAGCCCTGCGACGGTAGAACATCAAGATCGTCACCACGCCATCGTGCTGACAGAACTCATCCCCGACACTTTGCTGCATCGGAGTCCGGGGATCGTCATCGAGCTGAACGTGTGCTAAAACTTGGAGGTGCCGTAGTTTCGGTGCTTGATCGGTCGGGCCGTGAAGACGTACGACTACATCAACTGCGTTGTTATAACGCTTCCGCTTTCAGTCTACTAGGGTACGTGGACAACACTCTCCCCTCTCGTTGCTATGCATCACCATGATCTTGCGTGTGCGTAGGAAAATTTTGAAATTACTACGTTCCCCAAAAGTGGGAGTTATTAAGTAATATAATTAATTGAACTCTAATTTATCATGAACTTAGTCCTAATAGTATTTGCATATCTATGTTGTAGATCAATATAGCTTGCGATGTAGCTCCCCATTTATTTTTGATATGTTCCTACTGAAAAATAAGTTGAAAGAAGATAGTAGCAATGATGCGGACTGGGTCCGTGATCTGAGGACTATCCGTTGGCACCAAGATCGGTTCTTGCTACATGATATTACATGAAAACATAGTTGTGAGGAGGATATACAAAATTAAATTGCTTTTAAAGTTTGCAATTATTAAATAATTTATTCTACATGATATCACTCGGGGACTATTCACCAACAATATCCCCGAGTGATATCATGTAGAGATATTAAAGATGTTGAAAACAATTTAAAAGAACAATTATTATCATCATGTAATATCAATATCCGACTTCACCGGTATATTAAGATGCGGAAGTAATGATCCCATTAATTTGGAGGATGGTGAATCTTATAATATTTATGAAAGTGGATTTGGAGAGTTCATGACTTTATTTAGTAATGATTCCACTATCTTGGAAGAGGTTTCAATCGATTATGATGAGAACAAAGATGCTACTTATGATGATTATTATGATGTACTTATGCTATAAAAAGTAGTGATGATTATATTTATAAAACTTGTCATGATTATGATTACCATTTTTCTGAACATTACTCTTTTAATGTGGAAATAATTTATAGTATTCAAGTCTCTTATGATACTCTTACTATTCCGAATGAGAAGAAATTTGCTTATGTGGAGAGTAGTAAAATTTTTATGCAAGTAGATCATGAAAAGAATGCTTTATGTGCTGGTTATATTGTTGAATTCATTCATGATGCTACTAAAAATTATTATGAGGGAGGAATGTATGCTTGTAGGAATTGCAATAATATCAAGTTTCCTCTCTATGTGCTTAGAGTTTTGAAGTTATGCTGGTTTTACCTTCCTATGTAAGTTGATTCTTGTTCCCATAAGTTGTTTGCTCACAAAATCCCTATGCATAGGAAGTGGGTTAGACTTAAATGTGCTAGTCATATTCTTCATGATGCTCTCTTTATGTTTCAATTACTATCTTTTATGTGAGCATCATTGAAATCATCATGCCTAGCTAGGGGCGTTAAACGTTGGCGCTTGTTGGGAGGCAACCCAATTTTATTTTAGTTATTTGCCTTTTTCTTCTATTTAGCAATAAATAATCCATCTAGCTTCTGTTTAGATGTGGTTTTATGTTTTAATTAGTGTTTGTGCCAAGTAGAACATTTGGGAAGACTTGGGTGAAGTCTTTATGATCATGCTGTAAAAAACAGAAACTTTAGCGCTCACGAGATTAGCTTCAACTTTTTACTGGAGAGTGTTATTTAGTTGATTATTTTTGCATATGATTACTAGACAAATTCCTCAGGTCCACCAATATATTTTAGTAATTTTGGAGTTCCAGAAGTATTCGAATGATACAGATTACTACAGACTGTTCTGTTTTCGACAGATTCTATTTTCTATGTGTTGTTTGCTTATTTTACCTCCATCGAGAGGGCCCGGACCTGGGTAAAAACATCGTGTCCCTTGTCTCCTGTTACCATCCGCCTAGACGCACAGTTCGGGACCCCCTACCCGAGATCCGCCGGTTTTGACACCGACAAGGGGTCTTGCGAAGATTGGACTATATTAGATCCAGATTCTTTTGGCAAGGAGATGGGGAAAACAAAAAATACAGGCTGGCCAAATGGAGTGCGGTTTGTAGGCTGAAAGACCAAGGTGGCCTTGGTATTCATGACCTATAGGTAAAAAATGAGGCCCTACTTAGTAAATGGTTATTCAAACTTCTTACTAGGGATGGTGTCTGGCGAACCATGTTGCGCAACAAGTATTTAGGCCAAAAGGCAGTGTCTCCGGCATATTGGAAACCTGGAGACTTGCACTTTTGGGCTGGCCTAATGGAGGCAAAGAAACATCTCTTTCGCTTTGGGTCTTTCGCGATAAAGGACGGGTCAGAGATTCCTTTTTGGGGAGACATCTGGCTAGGCAATGCCAGTCTCCAAGAACAATATCCAGTCTTGTACATCATTGCTCGCTAGAAGAATAATACTATTACACATGTGCTTAGTTCATCCCCGCCAAATATTTCATTCAGGCGGGATTTGATTGGGCCTCGACTTACGTCATGGCATAATCTATTGTCCAGGTTGGATTCGATTAACATGATACAAGGCCGAGATGTGTTTCGCTGAACCTTACTACATCAGGGTCTTTCACAGTAGACTCCATGTACCGTGCACTCACGCATTCTGAGGTACCATTGAATAATAATAAGAAACCATGGAAATTGAAGATTCCACTAAAAGTCAAAAATCTTCATGTGGTATCTTTGTAGGGAAGTTGTGCTAACCAAAGACAACCTCGCACGGCGCAACTGGCAAGAAAGTAAGAAATGTTGTTTTGGTACTCATGACGAGACAATCAAACATCTCTTTTTCCAACGCAAGTTTGCATGTTCTACGTGGTCAGTCGTCCAAATAGTGTTAAATTTGTATCCGTCCATAAGTGTTGCCAATATTTTTGATCATTTTTTGCGGGTAAAACAGATTACATTAGTGAGTGGATTGGCCACAAAGGCTTAAAATCTCATCAGGACCTGAGCGCAACCAGACAGCTGCATGTGGAGAAGAACGCCCCAGCTGGGCAAGTCTATGACTAATTACATTTTGATCACAAGATATAGCAACAATTTTAAACTCTCTATCTCCTTGAAGTAAACGCTTGATTTCACCGATCAAAGCCGCCACCGGTGATCTATTAGTACCATGCTCTTGTATCATTGCCGCTGCAACTGAACAATCTGTCTCAAGGATGAAAGGGGCCGAGCTCCACTCAAGAGCAAGCGCAATACCTTCCATACATGCTAGAACCTCCGCTTATAGGGCGCTGGAACAGGTAAGCAGGAACCTGCACGAGGAGAATATTATGCTACCAGTGGCATCCCTTATAATCATCCCAACACCACCATTATTGTCCGCTTCAGAATACGACCCATCTTCATTGAGTTTCACCCAGCCCATCTGCGGGGGAGCCCATGATTTGACCTCTCTCAGTTTTGATATCACATCCAGTGTGGCTTTTCGTTGTGCACCTTCATCTATCACCATTTTCCCTTTTGCAAATTCGCCCCGCGGGATATTTTTGGTCATCGGTTTAGACGGTATTTCAAATAGGTTGAAAACGCTAATAAGGGTGAGAGCGTATGCCTTGATGTGGTAGCTATGACTATGTAGAAATGATTTGGTTTTTAGTAACTAAAATGCTTCTCCTCTGCAGGTTATTTTACGGTGTACGCACTCTCTTCGTACATGGTCTACGCTACAACGAGTGGAGTACCATCCGCTGTTCAAGGCGGTGTGTATGCGGTTGGAGCAGGTGACTAAGGAGGGTTTTCCCAACATGGATGGCAGCATAACCTCCGGATCGACCAACCACCACTTTCGACATAGGCATAGTATCGGTCTATAGGACTCTACCGTTGCCATTTTGTTTCTTTTGCTTCTGTCAAACTTTTCGGGATTGGTTGTGTACATCTTAATTACGTAGAGACCGGGTGTTACTCATAATACGATGTATCCGCTTGATGCTACAATTTTTAGATAATAAAAACTTGAAGAAAAAAAATATGTATCCTCGAGACTTTCTTCTTTCCATGCGAACTAGAGATTTAAACAGGCTCTCTCACGAGGCGCTACCGTTGTAAATAAAGGAAAGAAGATATATTTGGTCTCCAAACCTTGTACATATTTTGCTTGCGTGTATTTGATGTCGCACATTAAAGATTTAGGGTCCTGATAACGCTTATATATGTGGCATACTAGACATCTGCCTACACATCGTGTATGGCGTGAGCAAGAGGCAGCCCACACAGATTGTATGTGGGTGAACAGTAGAATTACCCACACGTGTGGGCGCAGCTACTTCGTGCCATACATCCAACAAGTACTACTCATCCCCATCCCGCGCGTGCGGCACGAAGCAAATATGCCCACACGTCCTGGGCAGCTAAGTTAGGTACCCGTGGAATGACGATTTAGTTGTCATCCAGGATGGCAGATGTAGTTATCCGGGATGGCAAATGTAGTTGTAAAAACATGGCAACTATCTTTGTTTTTGGTTAAAAGTTGTCATGTCTAATCTCTACTCCTAATGGAGCAGTTGGTAGCCTGGTACGGTTTATTTTCGTCCCACCACTTTCGTCCGGGTTTTCTTGACCGGTTATTTTTCGTCCCCTGTCCTACCATCTCTCTCACGTTAAATTTTTTCTACTTCGCAATTAAAACCGAATCGCGTCCGATCCTCTTTCCATTTATCCATGCTTGCTTTGGCAGCTGTCGATTGAATTCAATCATGTAAATATTTGGTAACTAAGAATAAAAAAAATACCATATGCATGAGATCATCTTCCAATCAGATCACCTCTCTCTTCGATTTATTTTTTTCACCGATTCCCTTCCATACTTTGCTCCTTCCTCCCATTAACGCCTACATTCACGCGCTGCCCTCCTCGCGAGGACGTGCTATCCTCCCGAGGCTTTTCCTGATCGTGTACTCGCGCAGCCATCCTCTTCCCCTTCACGATCTCCTCGACCAGGGCGACTCCTCTGTGCCCCAGCCTCTGTCCGACGCCGGCGACTCCTTGGTACTCCGCCCGCGCCGTCGCATCCGACGCCGACGACTCCTCTGCACTCCGTCCGCGCTGCCATAGCGGAGCCCTTCGCTGCCGCCGAGATCAGAGAGGAGCCACCGCCGCCGGGGTACGAGAGGAGCCGTCGCCGCCTTCATTGCGGACCTCCAGGTCACCGTCGGGACATACGTCGAGAGGAGCCGCCACTTGCACATGGCCGCTGCCACGATCGTGCTCCCACGCGCCCGCCAACACCTCTAGCTTGGACGCCGGCACCAGCACGCTCCCAATTGCACGCTGTCGCCCCTACTATCCCACTCGCACGAGGCCTCACCCTCCAACGGACCAAGGGATGATGACAACTGCTCGCATCTCCTGTCGCACTCTCCTCGGCATCTTGGAGCCGGCGCTCCGGCAGCTCGTGTCAACCTCGGCCAGGTAAACCAGAAACTGCTTGGCGCCATCTCCCTTTTAATATTCACTGCGTCTCCCCAAGCTGCATGCCGCCCGACGGCTGCTGCGACGCACTCCCTGTTCCTCATAGCGGACCTGCCGGAGGCCGTGCTAAGCGCTCTGGACATTGTGGAGCTCTTTGGTTGGCAATTGCTTTGAACCATGGAGTGACGCAAACCACCTGTTTGATGGTTTACCACACAAGATGTATGAAGTATTTATTTTGTATGAATTGCAGGAATGGAGCACTGCTTCGGATTTTGGTCGGGAGCTACTTTGTTAACTGGACAACAAACTGGTCCGATTTAAAAGGTAAATAAGCTTTGGGATTGCATACAAAAAAGGTTGCTTTTGTTCGAGATGTACCCATTGACTTGCCTTCAGGCGATATTTAGAAACACACGTGTTCCTGATCATAATATTTCATTTTCACTACTATAGTGATTTTACTTACTTCATTACTTTTCAATGCCCTTTAACATGTGTGTTTTTTTCATAAATTGCATGAATGGAGAATAATCATCCTGATGCCTCTTTACCAGGGTCATCGGAATGTTCCCATTTTAGAAACCATAGGAACACAGCTAAAGGTGTGAATGCAAATCATGCAGATGAGTATCTCGAGGGAAAAGACCCGAAGATTGATCAAGGGTGGTACTACCCCTTATTGGTCCCTAAAATCCACCGCTCCTCAACTAGATCGGTGCACCTGGTTGCTATAGCATGAGGTATGGAATCCAAATTCTCCACGTACCATGCCCTGAATCGTATGTTTGTGTGATGTTTGCAATGTCAGTTTGTCATATACATAGCAAGGAGAACTGCGGCCTCAAGAATTTTGGTTCCTGATATGTTCACAGTGAATTCTTACTACTTACTACTTCCGCCAGTTCTCATATTTGGAGATGCCTGTGTTGTGAACCTATATCCAGTCATGCAGAGGTACAATTGTTTTGAACATGTAAATAAGATTAGAATGATATACACTTGAATTGATACACCGATACATTTGCATTGTAAAACACTATAGGCTTTTTACAGTGAAAGAGAGCCAACGAAGAGTCATTTATGCTTTTTGTTCATTATTTTGAAAAGTACAGGAGGGCAGGAGAAGGAGACGGGGAGGAAGAGTCAAGGAGCAGAAGAGAAGGATCAGGAAGAGTATTGAGGAGTCAATTATCTCTGCTGAAGCTGCGCTGGAAGGGGAGGCAACTATGTCCCTGTCAATCTGTGGATTGGGCGGCTGAATTAATATATTTTTTGTTAAAATTTAATATACTGATTTTATGTTTTCCTGAATGCATTGGCGGTGGTTTGTGTATTCTTGCAGGTATATTTTCTATCAGCTTCAGTGAACATCAATAATTTCTGTGTACCACTATAAAGATGGTGGCAAAGAGTCCATTATAGAGGGAAATAGCCAATTGCATTAGCAAATGTGCCACTGGAGGCAATCAAGGTGCTCAGACCTACATCAGTGTCCAATAACATGGAGAGCTGGAGAAACATGACAATGGTGTTGCTTAATCTTCTTGTTATGCAGGTGAGTAAAAAAAATCAAACATGTCAGTGCTGTTGTGTTTGGACTAATCTTTTCACTCTAGAATCTAGATCTCAATCACCATGGTTATTTCTGATCCAAGGACATAATTGGTCTAATATCTGTTTTGGTATTTGTGTTTTTACATTGTAAAACAACGGATGGGAAATAAAAGGGGAATATGTATATTTGGGCTTCCCCATAGTTGTCGTTTGTTCTCTGATTGTTTAAATCCTCCATAGAAGTTCAACAACTTCTGTTGATGTGTTCACAATAATTCTATATCTATTTATTAGAAGTTACAATTAAAATGTGAAGCAGAGCATGTAAAACACAGTATGTTTTAAACAGGTCTTCTTTTACATCATATATGTGCTTTGGGAAGTTCACGATGAGCTTCTTTTGACACTCTATAGATGATGAAGCTGCAATCAAGGCTCTTCAGTTTTGCCGTTGTCTGATTCGGCATGAAGTTTCTACCAATGATGTGCGGCTTAGGCTTTGGATAATGCACTCTTTTATGTTGACCATCTCATCTTTGCGGTAAGTAAGCAGTTTGATATACTCCTTGTACTTATTCTACGATGAAAATTCTCATTTATGCATGTTTACGTATATTTTGTCTAATGGATTCGTTTTGCCTGTGCTCAGTCCTCACAACAATTATTTTTCCAGTGAGTGGCCTTGTGTACCGAAGAAAAAAGTTCAAATTTATTAGTAAACTAATCAAACTCAAGTGTTACATCAAGTTATTAATTCCATCTGCTGCATTTCGTGTTGTTATAGTTGAATCTCCGCAGGTCACGAATTGATGATTTACATGTCTCACTTGTCGCCTCCAGGAATATTCTGAGATAATATCGAAGTTCTTGAGGCTTGTGGTAATTCAGAAAAAGCAAGTTATCATTTCTCTGGAGTTACTTTATAATATATCTACTGTAGGATCTTGTTGCTTGCACGTTTGCTTTTAGGATTTGGGAAGATGTGCATGCTGCATCGGAACAGTGAAGAGTTCAGAATTTGGCAGGCATTAGTTGATATGTGTTTCTACAGGGTGCTTCGGTGCAAGAGTTCAGAATTTGCCAGCGACCGCACTCCGGCGCGACTTCGCCCACAGTCCAACATTACGAGCTTCACAAGCAGGTGCCGTGCCCGCTAAGCCGATGCCCTCATCGTGATAGTTCGCCATGCGGGCAGTAGCGACAGGACCATGAGGAGTAGGAGGGCACCTTCTGCTGGGAGTTGCAGCTGCCCGGCTGCCTCAGCCACAGGCACACTGCTAGGCTCCGGTGATTCTTGGGAAGGACACGACAGGTTCACCCACCACGCTTTTCTACCTTCCCTGTTTTTGTTTCTCCTGATGAGTTCTTACTATCTTTATGTTTTGGGGTTCCTGTTGTTTGATCTGATGGAGAACATGAGCCTGAAGGAATGCCTTCATGGCAGTAATGCACATCTTAGATGATGCATTCTTCCGTTAGGTTATCACACTGATCATGTATCCAAAGCTTGATGATCATGCATACAGGAAGAGAAGAAAGGAATTAAAAAACTGAAACGATTATTGGCGAAATGCTAGACCCAAATCTTGATGAGTTCAATGCTCATAATTGATTGAGTTGATCGTTTAGTGAGTTCTCTTGCTACATAAACGATTATACTCACTGTTGTGATGGATATCATATATTTTACGTTTACTGAGTTGCCTTGCGACCATGAGGTCATGGGTTCGAGTGCTGGAAATAGCCTCCTACACAAATGTAGGGAAAGGTTGTGTACAATAGACCCAAAGTGGTCGGAGCCTACCCCAGACCCTGCGCAAGCGGGAGCTACGTGCACCGGGCTGCCCTTTTGTGAAATTCTAATAATGGGTAGGCAGATTGGGTGAGTAATACATAAGTGCTATGTTGAATTAACATATGTTTGGAATGAAATTACATAAGAATGCATACCTATAGTTGTCCCTTTGATTATTTAAGCATGAAAGCTCTGATGTGTCATATTTTGTTTTATTTGTTTTTTATATGTACTCCTCCCACGATTATTTATGAAATATTAAATATTGTTGTTTCTTTCATGCCTACATCGCCGGCTAAGAGTTTTCCCACTTGGAAGATCTGAATATTAGGAACTTAAGGATAGATCTTACAGCAGACTAGATTAAGGATTATCAATTATTTACTTATCCCTTAATGTTATCATGATGGTTGATCATGATCATGTGATTCCTAACAGCGAGCTAGAAATGAAGCCGAACATCACTGCATTGCAAGTTTGGTGTTTCCATTTGTCAAACTTTCTCGCGGTTTCTATTTGCTGTCTAGGGTGGCTGATGGAAGGGAGAGTAGGAAGAGAAATATGTAACCGACAATTTGTGAAATGTTATTAGCAATGCTCACTATCCTTGGTTCCTTACGTTTTACAAAAGCTTCCCAAGGCCTTAGGAGGAACAAAACACACATGTCTTTAGAACTACACATACATCATCATGTACTTCAGCAGACTATTGTAGAAGCTCTTATCGGCTTGCTCAGTGTAGAAGAGTGATGCCCTCTCTGCTTCGAGATGGACAACTGCTTCTTCTATAATACTCCCTCTGTCCCATCTGTATCTAAACAAATTTAAGACAAACTCTTTGAGACGGAGGTAATATCAAATCCAGACTCCAAGAAGGCCCATCCTCTCTCTCTCTCTCCACAGCCTCACAGCTCCAGCATCAGAATTAATTACACATCAAGGCATGCAGTTCATACTCACATTACACAAAACTATAGACTGTAGTACATGAACTTTCGCCGTAAAGCATCCCTAAACAGAAATCAGCTTTGATATGATTGGTGTAACAACTATGGCTAACCCCAAGAATATTTAGAATTGTTATGGCGACCCAAATTATCTCAATTAAGAGAGTGTAGCGGTGGCTCGAGGATGCAGGGGCTGATTACCAGTGAAACCTTGCTCAGATCTGTCACAATAAGCATGCTAATCCAGCAAATCTAACATGTTCATGACAAAGAAAGGCCAAGCCATCCCTTCTGCAACACTTCATTCAGCACATGATATCCCAAAAGGTTCACTAGAGTAGTACATGTAGTAGAAGAGAACAAGAGACAGAAAATTGGGATGTCGATGATGCGGGCGTCGTCCCTCCTGTTGTTGTGCTTGATGTAGATGATGAGGGCGTCGTCCCTCCTCGCCATGTCACATCTAGAAGATAAGGGTGCCATCAGCGGCGAGCCCTTCTGCACCGAACAGCCGGATCTGGATGACCAGGATGCTAGATCGGCGGGCGTGTGAGCTCGGAGCCGATGCGGCGGCGCAAGGTTGTCGCCAGAGAAGCCGACCGACGACACCGTGGCGGGGGAGGAGGGTATGGGCGACATCGTCGAGGGAAAGGAGGCTATGGGTACAACATGGGACAGTCTCAGCCAGTGCAGTCGAGGAGAGATTTTGTGGGGAGAGGAGAGGCTGACTGATGTCATGGAGGGAGAGGAGGATATGGCGATGCTGTCGATGGAGGGGAGGTGTCGGGGACAGGATCAAACGAGCGGCTATGAGGGAAGAGAGGGAGAAAGAATAGCACTGTCCATGCGGTAAAAAATGGTTTTTTTAAATAGAATCTGTTGTTTTAGTCTTACTTTTATTTTTTATATACTCCTAGAGATACTACAGTCATTGAATCAATCATGTTTGCCGCAAAAAAACCAAGTTCGTGGACATTGGAGATGCCTTGTTATCAAACAACGAGTTGGAATGCCTTGTAAGGGTGATATATTCTTGCATGATGGTGTAAGAACAATCGCATAAAGTTTGTATTTCAAAATATAAACTATATATAATGCTCCCTCGGTCCCAAAATAAGTGTCTTAACTTTGTACTAACTTTAGTACAAAGTTGTACTAAAATTGAGACACTTATTTTGGGACTGATGGAGTATCTAATAACGTAAATATATTCTAAATATGGATTGTATATTTTTGGCTGGTAGTAATTCAACGAAGCACGCAAAATAGCGTAACCTTACGGGAAATTTGATATATCTAGATGGCAATGTATATTTTTGGTTGGTATTCTAAAGGGCACAGCCGAGTAAATTTATATATTTTATTATCATAAAGATACAAGCATTTATTTTTGCTATCCCTATATTCAAAATAATATTAATTTATTCAATTGCAGGGAAATGTCTGGCTATTTTGCATTTGATCTTATGTTCTCGTGGAACGGTAAAGAATTGGTTCGTCCAGTTTGCATGATGTGTATACTCCATTGCACATTTTAGACTTTTCACGTGAAATATTGGTGCTAACTACATATATTACTTGTGTAGGGTGGTTATTACTTGAGAAAGGAGTTTTTATTATACTTCTCAAATATTGTGTGAACGAAGGTAATGACAACAATCCCTGATATTGTGCGAGAATATAATAAGCGCATCAAATAGATCATAATTTATAACAAATTATTTGTAAGATCATATTTCTCTATGTATACATCGTCAAATTAGCTTTTCTATCATCCTAAATCGCAAGTAAAGTGGATTTCAATTATTACCCAATTGTTCCTGGCTATCTTTTCTATACATGTAAAATTTAACATGTTTTATGTTTATATATAACTCTAACAAAATATTCTAAATGGCCGTGGCAACGCACGGGCATTCTACTAGTTTATGGTAGTTGTCGCGTGCAATCAAACCATAGTTGCAGTGTGTGATTAACTACTTGCCACATGTGGTCAAACAATAGTTGCTATATGTGTTTACCTACTTCCCACGTGTGGTCCAACCATAGTTGTCATGTATGATTAATCACAGTTGCCATGTGTGTTTATCTGGTTGCCACGTACGCGCAACTAGAGTTGCCGTCTAGCAACGAATCATAGTTGCCATGTGTGTTTATCTAGTTAGCACGTACACGCAACTGTAGTTGCTATCCAACAACGTACATGTGACATCGCCCACACGCGCGTGGACTAGGCGGTGGCTGGGTGGGCAGAAACTAGTTCGCTCACACAACACAGCTGGCGAACCGCGTGCTGCGGGGCGTGTAGGCGAACTCTCCAACGCTCACACACGATGGTGCCCACGTGACCCTCAGATTCTAATAGATTCGTTTAGAATTCGTGCAAAACAGAATCAACGTGAATCAAGACGTGCGGGCGGTGTGCAAACATGCCACACGTGTGGGCGTTATCATTTGGGGAGATTTGAACGGGATTTCTCACGGGCAAGGCGTGACGGATCTAGTGTATAAAAAAGGAGTAACAAGACAAATACTTGAATTATTTATCAAGTAGCATTACGCAATGGAACTGAACTGAACTTACATCATCTGTCCATCCATCCATCCACATGGAACTGAACTGAACTTTAACTGAACTCAGTGCTGTCTCCACAAGAGAAGAGAAGAGAAGAGAAGAGAAGAAGAAAAATTATATAAGACTAGTATACATACATGCATGCATGCAATCTCCAACTCCAAGGAATTTCCTTTTTGCTAGTAGAAAAGGTAGGAGAAGGAAGGGGGGATTGTGAGGTAGGTCAAGCAAGGAATCCGAGCTTCTCTCCGTTCTTCTTGGCGAGGCGGATCAAGCCCTGCCTCTGCTTGGGGTCAGCGCCGATGGTCTTACAGAACTCGGTGATCACCTGTTTAGTTTATTTGGTTTTCGTATGTCAATAAATTTATATTACTCCAAGCAAGGGAGAGAGGGAGGCTAGTAGGTAGGCACTGTACCTGGGAGTGCAGCGCGATGGCCTTGCCCCTGAGCTGGTTGAAGCGCTTGCGTCCGACGATGTTGCGCACCACCACCACCAGGGGCGCGAAGATGCCCTTGCCCTCGTTTACATTGCCCATCCTCGCCGGCGTCCGAAGGGGCCGCGTCGATCGGGGCCCCCGCGCCGACACCGACATGGCCAGCGCCGAGCAGTGGTCGTCACCGGACACAGAGCTGGACCACGTCGGAAGAGCTCGCAGCCCATAGGAGACGGACGCAGTCATCTCTGCTCTCCTTCCTCTTCTCTGCTGTGCTGTGCCGTGCAGAATGAGAATGGGGGGATATGGTAGCCAAGACGATGACGGACCGCTGGTGTCCAGCCAAAGCCCCTCTCTCTCTCTCTCTCTCTCTCTCTCTCTCTCTCTCTCTCTCTCTCTCTACGATTCCAGTTGTTAGGGGATGAGGAGTTTCTGGGCAGGAACGGAGGGCCTATGCCCTGCCACCACGTCATCTTCCCTTGTCTTTTTCCATTTCTCTGCCACGTCATCCTTAAGTCGATTCCACCAAGCCTAGCAGATGGCGACTGTGAAGCACAATGCCAGTTGGAAGTAAAACCAACTATACTAGTACTACTAGCAATGCAATTCAAAAAAAAAACTAGTAGGAGTACTAGTAGTAATGTGGAGACACCTATAAATAAATACAGAAACTAAAATTAACATGGAAAGAGAAAGAAAAAAGATGCAGAATAAGCTCGGGCAGTGAAGCAGGTTAACTGCAATTGCTAGGTAAACTCCGGACGCACAACACAGTGACAGACTGACGACACATATACTCCCTCCGTTTCAAAATAGATGACCCAACTTTGTACTAACTAAAGTTAGTACAAAGTTGAGTCATCTATTTTGAAACGGAAGGAGTACTAATTAAGTTCCACTTGCTCTGCATCAGGCATTTTTAGTTGGTTTTACTACATCCAAACCCCAAAATATGACTGGCTGACACCGCCCCTTGCATCTGTCTACAATCATCATAAGACAACAAACTCCGCGCCCTGTTCCTGCCAACACTCTTCTTCCACCGGTCTTTGACCGAATGCAAATCCCTCTAGTTCTGACTTGCACTTGCCCTGGTCCTCTCCCTACCAATGACAATCATCATATGTCCAAATTAAGCACACCACATCCAGTCACCAGATGACTTCTGACGGCAAAAAATGCTTTAATAAGCAGTAAAAAAGGGTGGACGTACTTGAATTCTTGGACCGCCGCGACAGTACTTGCTTCCACACATGCAGTCGAATGCTTTATTGAGGTCATCAGTACCATCAAAATCAATGCCATAATCCTGAAATCACAACTCGTAAGTGGGTGATGGTCACTCACAACAAAATATATGGATCTTTTTTTTTTGCGACTGCAAAGTATATGGATCTGAGCCGGCAAAACTTTTTTTCTGCTCTACAAGCACAATTTGATATTTTAAGTGTTACCTGAAATAAGGCCGCCCAAACATCAACCCCTTAATTTGACCCAAAGGTAGGTGTTGGCTCAACATACTAGTTAAATTGCTGAATTCAGTGAGCACCTTAATAATATACCCCTTTGGCCAAGAGGGCATGATGGTCAAGTTTAAAACTAATCAGATCATTAATCATTGTATGTATGGGTATTCCAGATCTAGTTCTCGTCATCTACTCCTACATACATATTTACCTACTATCTTCTACTCCCTCTCTGACGCGAACTGTGTTGGGAACGTTGCATGGAAAACAAAAAAATCTACACACACGCAAGATCTATCCATGGAGATGCATAGCAACGAGAGGGGAGAGTGAGTCTACGTACCCTCGTAGACCGTAATCGGAAGCGTTTATTAACGCGGTTCATGTAGTCAAACTTCTTTGCGATCCAACCGATCGAGTACCAAACGTACGACACCTTCGCGTTCAAAACACGTCCAGCTCGGTGACGTCCTCGCCTTCTTGATCCAGCAAGACAGCGAAGTAGTGGGTGAGTTCCGGTAGCACAACGGCGTGGTGACGATGGTGTGTGATGCTATCTCCACAGGGCTTCGCCTAAGCACTCCGAAAATATGACCGAGGGACGAAATTGTGGCGAGGGGCGCCACACACGGCTAAGAGATTGTCGTGGTTATGTGTGGCGCCCCATCCCACATATATATAGGTGGGGGAGAGGGGAGGCTGCCAGGAGACGCCCCAAGTGGGGCCGAATCCCACTTGGGCTCCTGGCCCTAGCCCCCTTCCTTTTATAAGCGCGGGAGGAAGGCATGGGGAGGAAGCGCCCCCCTTCCTTTCTCTCATGAGGAGGGAAAGGCGGGAGGGGCCAACTCTCCCCCTTTCCTTCCCCTAGGGCCGGTCGGCCAGGTAGAGGGGCGCACCAGCCCCTTGCCACGGACCTCAACTATACAAGGAACTAGGAGGCGGGCCCAATACACAATATGCACATAACATATATACTCAACGCCCCCCGCAGTCGAAGCGGCACCGCGGCTGACGCAAAGACTGGACCGGAATTTCTCAAATGACGCCGTAGGCAAGCCCTTGGTCATGATATCTGCAAATTGTTGGGAAGTAGGGATGTGTAAAACACGAATATGGCCAAGGGCCACCTGTTCCCGAACAAAGTGAATATCCAACTCAATATGCTTGGTCCGTCGATGATGCACCGGGTTAGCGGAGAGGTAGACCGTCGAGACGTTGTCGCAGTAGACTACCGTGGCATGGTCAACAGGGCAAGAGAGCTCCTGAAGCAGTTGGCGAAGCCACGAACACTCGGCGACGGTGTTGGCCACCGCACGATACTCAGTCTCAGCACTGGAACGAGAGACCGTAGGCTGCCGCTTGGACGACCACGAGATGAGTGAGGGTCCAAGATAGACACAATAGCCCGAAGTGGAGCGACGAGTATCAGGGCAGCCCGCCCAGTCTGCATCGGAGTAGGCGGTGAGGGCGGTGTCGGCGGAGGCATGAAGCGTGACGCCAAGATCCATAGTGCCACAGATATAGCGGAGAATCCGCTTGACGGCAGCCCAATGAACGTCGCGAGGAGCATGCAAAATAAGACACACCTGCTTCACAGCATACTGGATCTCCGGTCGAGTCAGAGTGAGGTACTGGAGAGCACCAATGATAGATCGATAGAAAGCAGCATCCGAAGCAGGAGAACCATCCGTGGCAGAAAGCTTGGCCTTCTTATCAACAGGCGTGGCGGTGGGCTTGCAGTTAAGCATGCCGGCGCGCTCGAGGAGCTCATGAGCGTACTTCCGCTGATGAAGGAAGAAGCCATCCGGACAGCGCACCACCTCGACACCGAGGAAGTAGTGCAAAGGACCCAAGTCCTTGATGGCGAACTCGGCGCGAAGGCGAGCCGTGAGCTGACTGAGGAGACCAGCTGTACATGCCGTCAGGATGATGTCGTCGACATAGAGCAGCAAGTAGGCCGTGTCAGAGCCCTGATGATAGACAAAGAGCGAGGCGTCCGAGCGGGCAGAGCGGAACCCAAGCTGGTGGAGAAACACCGCGATGCGCTGGTACCAAGCGCGCGAAGCCTGCTTGAGTCCGTACAAGGACCGCGAAAGCAGGCACACGTGGTCGGGAAGCGTCGGGTCAACAAACCCTGTGGGCTGTTGGCAGAAGACCTGCTCCTCGAGGTGACCATGGAGGAAGGCGTTGGAGACGTCCATATGGTGCACCGGCCAAGCACGGGAGACCGCAAGGTGGAGAACCGTGCGTATTGTGCCGGGTTTGACGACTGGAGCGAAGGTGTCGGTAAAGTCGATGCCAGCACGCTGTCGGAAGCCACGAACGACCCAGCGCGCTTTGTAGCGATCAAGGGTACCATCAGGACGAAGCTTGTGTTTAAAGACCCACTTCCCGGTAATCACGTTAGCGTGCCGGGGACGGGGAACAAGCTGCCACGTCCGGTTGCGCAATAGGGCGTCAAACTCCTATTGCATCGCAGCCATTCAGAGCGGGTCATGAAGAGCGTTTCGAATGGAGGACGGCAACGGCGGCGGCTCAGAGGTGGACGCCGCATGGACATAGTCATCCGAGGTGTAGAGCGAGCTCGGGCGAAAAACGCCCGTACGGGTGCAGGTGGCCGGACCGGCCACAGGCGCCGAGGGGGCCTGGGATGCCGTGGGCGCCGGGGGGGCCGCGGGCGCCAACGTCGGGGAGGCCGCGGGCGCCAATGTCGGGGGCGTCGGGGGCACCGCGGGGGCCGCAGGCGCCAACGTCAGGGGCGTTGGGGGCGCCAGCGCCGCGGCTGTAGGAGGCGTCGCATGCGGAGGGCGCGCCTCAAAGACAGGCGGCGGGCCAAGAGAGGCGCGCCCTGGGAGAGGCATCGAGGAGCCCGCGTCACCAGTGGCGGGAGGAGCAGCCGGGGGTATCTGGTGAAACGGAAACACATGCTCATCAAAGTAAACGTGTCGGGAAGTGAACACACGGTGGAAGATGGGATCGTAGCACCGATATCCCTTGGAGTTGGAGGGGTACCCGATGAAGATGCAAGCGATAGATCGAGGTGCAAGCTTGTGAGAAGCAGTGTCGGCAGTGCTGGGATAGCAAAGGCACCCAAAAATACGCAAGCCATCATAAAATGGGAGCGTACCAAAGAGAAGATGGTGAGGTACGTAGTTCCATCGTGGGCGGCAGGGTCTAATGTTAAGGAGAAGTGATGCAGTGGCGAGTGCGTCCGGCCAGAAACGAGGCGGCACGTTAGCATGAAACAGGAGCGTGCGAACGCAGTCGTTCAGAGTGCGAAGGACGCGTTCGGCTCGACCGTTCTGCTGTGAAGTATACGGGCATGTGAGACGAAAAACTGTGCCATGATGCGACAGAAATGTGCGGAAAGCAAGGTTGTCGAACTCTTTTCCATTGTCAGTGTGAAGAGCAAGGATGGGATGCCCAAACTGCGTGCTGACATAGGAGTAAAAAGCCGTCAAGGTGAAGAGTGCATCCGACTTTCTGCGCAAAGGAAAAGTCCATACATAATGAGAATAATCATCAAGGATAACCAGCTAATATAAATACCCCGAAATTACTAGGAACCGGAGAGGTCCACACATCGCTATGAATCAACTGAAAAGGAAAAGAAGCGATGGTGGTGGAGTTATTAAACGGGAGGCGAACATGTTTGCCGACACGACAGGCATGACAGGTGTGATCCTCTATCTTATGGCAACTGAAACTGAAACTCCTAAGAATATGACGAAGTGTGACGGGGTTGGGATGACCCAAACGAGCATGCCAGAGATCGACGCCGACGGAGAGAGCAACCGGTGAGGTGGTGGAGTTGGATGGCGAATGCACTGGATAGAGCTCGTCGAGGCTGTCACATCGGTGAAGTACCATCCTGGTGCGAGCGTCCTTGACACAAAACCCAAGCTCGTCAAATTCAACAGTAACATAATTTTCACGAGTTAAACAACGAATGGAAACAAGGTTTTTAATAAGATGAGGTGACACAAGTATGTTAGACAAAGTAATAGCCATGGAATTAGAAGGAAAAGAAGTGTGCCCGACATGTGTGACAGGGAGTGTGGAACCGTCGCCGACAATGATGCGGCGGTCGATGGTGACGGGATTGAAGGAGGCAAGATGACCAGTATGAGCAAACATGTGAGCCATAGCCCCTTTGTTCATGTACCAATCATCACCTCCGATGTAGTTGTTCGGCATAGGAGCGGCATGCAGTGCGGGAAGGAGCACCTGGTCCCAGGGCGCCGACGGCTGGGCCGGCGAGGGGGGCGGAGACGTCATGGGAAGGTTGTAGCCACCGCTCGGCAGCGGCGGTGGGTACTCTCCAGGCGGTATGGGAAGCAGCCCTGGCTGCGAGTACGGTGCCGGGTAGGCTGGATGGCCCGCCGAAAAAATCTGCTGGCCCGCTGACAGATGTTGCAGGTGTCGGGCGCCATCTGGCTGCCGTCCATCGGGCGAGTGCTGGTCGGCGTACGACCCCACCAATACCCGGGAGCACCGTATGCCTCGTACGTAGGATATCCGTACGTGGGAACGGGCGCGTTGAACACCCCACGCGACAACAAGGGGTCGACGGACAGAGTCGACGCCGACGGTGTGGCGACGACGAACTGGCCGAAAAGCGCCGACAGTGAGGGGCCACGCCGTAGGGCGCCGGCGGCAAGACGGCAGAGGCAGCGACAGACGGGCCGGTGGATGCCATCGCTGGTGCGGGCACGCGGCTGGCGTGCGGGATCGAGACGCCAGGCGGAGGAAACTGATGCGGCTAGGCAGGCGTGGCAGCAGCTGCTTGCGGGCGATGCACAGTAATGTGATGGAATTGATTCTTGGATACAGTGAATCATCAAGGCCAGGACGCATCCACGCGTACTGCATGCAGCAATAGCCAGTAGATGGAGGGAGCCAGACAGAGGGCGGTTAGCACGGCAGGTGGCAGGCCGATTTTTTCTTTCTTTTGATGTGGACGGCCGCTGGATATGATAGCGTGAGCTCAGGGTGGAAGAAAATCGGCCTGAAATTGGCCTATCTCTTTTGTGCGGGAATTATTTAGACGAAAGAAACCATCCGTTTGTTAAACAAAATTATTTACATTGCTGTAAAAAACTAACAGTGGTTTCTAAAAAACAATGAAATAAAAGTTTTGATGATTTCAATTAAAAATTGTGATCTCTCCGTCCCAAATATAGACAAATTTAAGACAAATAATTTGAAAGAGAGATAGACAAATTTAGGGCAAGTAATTTGGAACAAATGTAATAGTAGATAGCAAATACAGTGGCGAAAGTAGAGAGTCACCAAACAAGTGTCTTGAAGCACGACAGAAGAGAGGGAGCAAGCAACGGACGTTTCACAACACTGAATAACGGGAGATTCAAGGAGTCGGACGGGTCTATCCTGCGTTTCCGCATTTCCTAATGCCTCCCAAACTTAGACCTGAAATGTGTACCACTACTACACAATGTTTGCGATGTTCGACATCCATTCCCAAATAAATTCTGAATTATTTTTGCAGGTATGGTCTGTATGCATGGTACATGGATATGTATCTATCTCTTCTTTGCCAAAGTTCCGTCACGTTTCTCTTGGCTACCGAAGCAACTATCTTTGGCTCCAGCCGCTAGCTATTCCTTTTAAGAAAGAGCAAGAGCACCATCTTTAATTGGACCACTTCAATGCAACAACCATGTAGTGAATGAAGAAATTAATGTGCCCAAGACGAAGTACTAATTCAACGTGCAATTGCATTGCCTTTGAAGCACTGACGGGATCTATCATTTGGGCCAAAAAGAAAATCACCTAGGCGAAAGGGATCCCAATTCTAGCCTAATGAGCTAGGCAGGCCACATCAGTCCATCTAGACCCGTTCTGGACTTCCATTTTTGGTACTTATCATTAGTCAGGGATCACATGGGGCAACTGACTGTTTGTTCTTGCCGATACTTACCTAGTTGTGGTGATGCTTTTGAAGCTGAGTTAATAGCAATCTAGGAAGGCAGACATATAGCTACTCACCACACGCCCCTGCCATTGATTGTTCGAACTGATAGCGCCAAAGGTGTATCGACGCTGACAAATAAGATGTTTGATCAGTCGTATCTCGGCCACTTTGTGGAGGAAGTAAAGGACGTAGTAATAGGAGATCGGGAACTTAAGCTAGCTAAAATTAGTTGTACTCAAAATGGGATTGCAGATTTCTTGGCTAAATTTGCAAGGAAGGAACATCTAACCAATGTTTGGTTTCAGGATGTCCCAAGTGATGTAGCAGTTCTATTAGCTAGCTTCAGATTATAATCCTGTTCTAAATTAATAATGCTCCTGGTTTTCAACGCAAAAAAGTTCATTTCTAGAAAACTGGGAACTTACAACCAGAATTACAACATTGACTTTCCCCTCCCTCCCGAGCCGCTCACGCGGGCGGCTCCGGAGGCACCAACCCTAGCCCCGCGAGCGCCCCCCCCCTCCATGAGTTCCCCTGGCCGTCGCCGCCGCCGCCGGCGGCGGCGGTGGCGGCGCCCGGCTGTCAAAGGCGGCGGGCGAAGTCTGGCGCGCCCCGACGGGCCTCCCACGCGCGGGGGAGTGGCGTCAAGCAGGCGGCGCGGTGGTCGCTCCGTTGATGAGGCGGGTGGCGTGGCAGGCGGCGAGGTGCGCAGGGGGAGGTGGAGCACGGCCGCGGGCTTGTGGAGGAGGTGTTGGTGCGCGACGGCCCTCCCGGTCATGGAGGCGGCGGATCTCGGAGGTGACGGCGCTCCCGGTCATGGAGGCACCAGATCTCGGCCCGGTGGGCTGCGCTAGCGGCAGTCGGGAGCTGCTGCGGTGCACGGACTGCCGCTGGCGAGTGGAAGGAGGAGACGGAGCAGTGCTGGATCTGAGATTGAGCTCGGAACAGCGGCTCTCGGCAGGGAGCTCCATCCTCTGTTCGTGGGTTCCAGGAGTCAAGGCTGCTCTCTTTGCGTGGCTGTCCGGTAGGAGCTGTGCGAGGACTTGCGCGTTCAGCCACTGCTTGAGGCGCCGGCGGCCCCTGGCCGTGTTGGTGTTGGGTCTGGAGTTGCTTTCCCCGGCTGTGCGGGAGGTGGATGATGGTCTGAGGGCCCTCGGCCGTGCTGGGCGTCGGTGTCCTGCGCTGTTACATCCATGATGGCGAGGTGCTGCGGCGGCGGCGGTGTGATCCTTTACAGATGAGTGGCCGAATTCGTTGTGAGGGATGGGAGGTGGGCGACATTACGGATGAAAATCATGCCCGTCTTTGGTCGGTGCTGGCGACGACGACGCCCGTGGGTATCGTTCACCTCCTTGGAGGCGTTGCTACGGTGTGTCGCCATCTTCCTCCTCTTGTTCGGATTGTTGTCTCCAGGCGAAAGCCTAGGTCTTGGACCGGCGATGGCGGTGTTGTTGCGTCGTTTCTCTGTTGGGAGCGTCGGGTGTGGAGACATGGCTTGGTGATTCTGTAATGCGGTCCTCCGGTGCATGTCGTTGGTTCGACTGAAGGTTCTGGGCGCAATGTACGCCATTGCCGGTGAGCTCAAGACGGTGGCTTTCTTGGGACCAGCCGAGTCCCGCCAACTACTCGCCATCTCCTCTTCGGCATTCAAGGGTGGTTGGTGCGTCGACTAGGGTAGTCCAATAGAAGTTGTTGCTCTTCGAGATGATCGGTGTTGGTCGCGACGCGACCATGTTGCTTTGGTTAGGGCAGGCGCCTTTGCGTTGTGTATGTAATGTGTGCAATGGCTTTTCTTCGGATTAGCTTGGGTGTGGTGTTTGTCTACACTTGTTGTTCGCGACGAGTTGTAGCTTCTTGTAATTGTCTTCTGCCTTCTATAAAAATATGGTACGCCTTTGGCGTACTCTCGAAAAAAACAGCCAGAATTACAAAAGTATGTATGACTTTACATGAATGTCTATAAGAATAGTTGGAGGAAACAATTCACTCTCTATTGATCATCAAGTGTTACATACATTTAGATATATTATAACCGAGCATCTTTCCAGCCCTCCCAGGCTATCAGTGTTTGCAGCCGTCGGATCATTACTTTTGATGTTAGAGCATCTCCAACAGGCGCCGAACGCGCCGCGCGCAAAAAACAGCTTTAGGGTACCAAGCACGCAAGAGTGATAAGCTACTCCACTTTTACTTCCACGTATGACCGTGAAGAACTCAAACTGAAGCACCAAATGCAATGGCAACAGCACATAGAGTGCTCAAGTCCTTCTCTCCCATATCCCACCACAACAACTAATGGTATGTGTTACTTGTGAGCTACGTTGGGATTTCCTCGAAGAGGAGAGGAGATGCAGTATAGTAGAGATAAGTATTTCCTTCAATTAAGAATCAAGGTTATCAATCCAGTAGGAGAACCACACATAACCTCATGAACGACACATGCACACACAAAAACAAATACTTGCACCCAACGCCATCAAGAGGGTTATCAATCCCCTTCGCGGTGACTTGCAAGGATTAAATCTTGTAGTGGTAGATAGATAAAGTAAATTATGAAACAAAATAAAGGAAATAAAAGTGTAGCAAAGTATTTTTGTGTTTTTATATATGCTAAAACTAGACCAGGGGCCATAGTTTTCACTAGAGGCTTCTCTCTCGAACACATAGCATACGATGGGTAAATAAATTACTATTGGAAAATTGATAGAAAAACGCATAGTACTACTATTACTCCACTCATCGATCGTTATCCAGCAAACATCTAGGGTATTAAGTATAAAACAGAGTAACGCCTTAAGCAAGATGACATGATGTAGACAAAGTAAATCCAAGCAATATGAATAAACTCCATCGTTTTATCCTTAATGAAAACAATAAAAATACGTGTCTTGTCCCCTACTTTATCACTGGGATAGAGCACCGCAAGATTGAACCCATCACAAAGCACCTCTCCCATTGCAAGATAAATCAATCTAGTTGGCCAAACCAAACAGATAGATCAGAGAGAAATACAAAGCCATAATAATCATTCATAATAAAGTTCAGAAAAGACTCCATTACTCGCAATGAAGGGGGAAAAGGGGTAGCAAAGCAACCGTGAGTACTCATCCAAAGTACTCGCAAGCATCAGATCTATACTAAATATGCATTGGTATCAAAGGAAGGTATGTATATGTGGACTGAGCTGCAGAATTCTAGAACAGAGGGGAAAAGCCTAGCCTATCGAAGACTGGCGTCTTCAAGCAGCTAAAAGCATCTTGCAGCATGTAGAAGAATAAAGAATAACAGTTTAATTAGCAAGCATATTGTAGTATTAATGCCCATATATCCTTCCTCGATTCCCTACAAGAAAGCAATCCCGGAGCCACATCTCCATCACATATCTCAAGCAACCAGTTCTAGTTGTAATAGACCAGGATACAATTCTGAACATCCATTACCGTGGACACGGTATTTGAATATATAACTTCCCTGCAGGGGTGCACCACGTTACCCAACACGCTCGACCACTCTGGCCGGACACACTTTCCTGGGTCATGCGCGGCCTCGGAAGATCAACACGTCGCAGCCCTACCTAGGCTCAGCAGAGAGGTCCCCACCGGTCTACATCCTAAGCACTCCGGGGTCTGGGCCCATCGCCCGTTGCACTCTGAGTCATTGTGCGCAAGGGGATACCAGCACCACCCGTGAAGTGGATGGCATGATCCGGCTCGGCCACAATGCTGAACTGGACGTCTAACAAAGCTTCGGCTGATACTGCAATGTCGAGGCCCATATCTATTCTCGCGTGGTGGTTAGTGTGTAAAGGCCAGAGGCCAATTCAGAACAAATACCCAAACCTGTTAGTGCATTGGGGGCTCGCGGAGACGAGCAGAGACTCACGATAATGTGACCCCATCGCCCCGTCTCATGGACTTACGGCAAGGGCCCGGAATGCCCGGCCGTGCCACGTAGAAAACTCGCGGGTGCTCAACGGGCCCGCGCAACTTTCACATCAACTCGCGAGTACCCCTCAGGGCCGACCCGACTTCAACAATGGTCGGCCATGAGGGGTACTCGCGAGTTGATGTGAAGATATCATTCTATCACATCAAACATATATGCATAATTATTAAGATATGTATTTACATGATCAATTATTATCATCATGTAATAATACTGACCCTCTTCATCCCTGCCGTTAAATCATAATCTAAGTTCTTGAGGTTTAGATTGAAGTCCGTTTTAGGTGGGTCTCCTGTTCATCCAGCCCCAACCGGCTTGAACGATCGGGGTCTTGTTCATCCAGAGGCAACGCCACGGGGTCCTGTTCATCCACCCCCACCAGGAATTGTTCATCCAAACCCCCTAGCAACGCTCACTGTTCATCCAGAGGCAGCATCGATCGGCTTCAGTTAGCAGCAGTAGCGAAGGAATCGCTCGATCGGGTTCAGTTAACAGCCATTGATCGATCGCTCGGGTTCAGCGTAGCCTGCAGTGCAAGCGCTCGGGTTCAGTTAGAGCCCAACGCCTCGCTCGGGTTCAGTTAGAGCCCAACGGCTCGCACCCACGCGCGTGCGTGTATGAGAGAAACGCGCATCGCTCGGCCCCGACCACCCACCGTAACCGGGAACACCCCGATATTTTCCTCGCCCTCGCTTCTACCACGGTTTTTTCCGTCATGGACGGCCCAAAGAATGTCATGCAGCTGCGTCTCCCGCCCGCCCAGGACGAAAAGCCCATTTTCTGTCATGATTTTTTGTCATAGAAGTAGGAACCTGCCACATCTATGATGATACCGTGTTTTGTCACAATTATCGTTATGGAAGTGTCATAAGTATGACAGAAAAGATCTTCGTTCGGCCCAAAATGTCACGGATGTGTCTTTTTTTTGTAATGAGTTGGAACTGGTCTACCAAATCATTGTCTTCACCAAACTTACTGGTTCTATTTCCTCAACTCTTTCATTTCCTCATAACTGTGTTGTGCACTTGTTCATATCTGTGTTTGAAGACTTTGACTGAAGACTTTCGCAATTTCCTCAGTTCAATTTCTTCAGTTTGTTTGTCTTCATCCTGTGTTATCCTGTGTTTACGCTTTCTGTACTCTGTGCTTGTCTTCATTTCATCATGATGACCATGCTTGTGTTCTGTTATGTTTACTTCTGAGTACTTATTCCGCTACAAGTAGTTCTTCGCTAAGGAATTTCCTCACCCGCAAATTCCTTAGTGAAGAATTCATAAAAATCGCCTATTCACCCCCCCTCTAGTCGATATAACACACTTTCATGTTGAGCCGCCAAATGAGCCGCCAGCTCAGCCTCCCGACGCGCGCTGCCCTGATCTACTAAAGCCTGAGCATTGTTATCAGCACACGGCGGGTTATGCCTATAAGACTGGTTATGGTGCCGCTCACTGCTTGAAACCGCTGGCGAGTCAATATGCGTGCTATAACTCCGGCTTGGACGCGGGGTTGAATGAATTCGTTCACGACAATATGAGTAAGCCAACCGTTGTTTGAAGAAGCTCTCCAGCCCTATGTATCTCCATCGTGGCTGGGGACTCACCTTCAATGGGGAGAGCCGCCAATCGCATAGCTGCAGCAATCATATTGTCAAGAGGGTTAGAATAATGACCGGGCTGTCGGGACCTGCTGAGGCGGAGTCAAATCCAAACGAGGCGGGTCTACAACACGGGGCTGAACTGGCGTTCCAATCATGGGTGCCTCGACAACCCGGTTTACCACGGGCAGGTCACTGGTTCCTGCCCCAGGTGTATTGAAGAGGTTCCTGACCTCAAACTCTATGGGTAGAAGGGTATGGTGCCTCCTCCTCATAACGGCGTTGGAAGCGTTCTGATCCAAGGTAAGCCAGAATGACTCTGCCTGAATCCGTTGTGTCTCAGTGTCCAAAGCGGCTCGTTCTGTTGCCATCCTAGCATTCTCAGCATTAGATTCCTCCTTGGCTTGAGCTACCTCATCTTGCATTTTCACAACATCCACCTTATGTTGTGCTTGATTTTCTGGTGTCACCTCTGCAGCCAATAAGGTCGCCAAAGTCTCCAAAAGCTCGTATAACACTTGAGATGGCGGGCGCACATAGCCGCTCGCCCCGGCTGTCGCCGCAGCCGTTGAACTAGAGGTCATAGCCATAGCAGTCGTCGAATTGAGCACCAGTTGTGTGCCGTCCATGAAGATCGCAACTCGGTTCGGCGGCTCGTAGGGGTCCGGAATACTGTCGCCATCAGAACAGCCCCCAAGCCCACCATCTTGCAATTGATATATGGAATCGGACTCGCCGGTTGATGATTCATCACCATAGTAGATGGTCGTCTCTCCACCGGACGCAGATCCTTCCTCAAGATCCACTCCGTGAGTAAAACCCACGAAAGTGTGCTTCACGGCGGGTTGAACCTTGGCAGGTCATGCACGCTGAGCCGTCTCAACGATGTCGGTGCAGGTGTCAGGCTCAGGCTCCGACTCACCGATCTTGCCAATGAAAATGTGGATTCCGCTGAAGGGGACCCTATACCCGTACTCGATTGAGCCGGCTTCGGGGCCCCAGCCAGCGTCGTAGATGTAGAGCTTGCTGCCGCGGCTTTTGGTCATCCGGCCGACGGCGTATCCCTTGATCCCTGCGAAGCTGCCCTTCAAGAACTCAAAACCACCGTGCGGTGGCCCCACGGTGGGCGCCAACTGTCGTGGACTTAACACGGCAGGTGCCCTAGCAAAATGACTTAGGTGTGGAGCCATCGCAGCTAGGTTAGCTTGAAGGGGTTAAACGGGACAAAGTACACAGAGAGTTTACCCAGGTTCGGCCCCTCTCAACGAGGTAAAAGCCTACTCCTGCTTTAGGTTGTATTGCTTGGGTTTCGATTGCCATCGAGCGAATACGCTTGACCTAGTTCTCGATGAGTTGTTTCTTGAGTCAACCTGCCGCCGGGTCACCCCTTTATATATAGGTTGACGCCCGTCGGCTTACGGAGTCTCAGCCGACTCATATAAAACGTGTCCAGCTCAGTATCTAACAAAGCTTGCCTTACAATACAAGTTAAACATATGGCGGCTCACACCCGTGGGCCTCAAGTCGTCCTCGGGTCTTGGGCCTTCAATAAGCTCACTCTATGAACCGCCATCTTCATATATTCTTGGGCCTCTTCTTCTTAAGCCGCCAGTGGCATGACCCGGCCCCTCCTGGGCGGGTCATGCCCAGTAGTTATATCCCCAACACAATGGGTTATAGAAAGTTTGCTAGTGCACTTCGGTGGGACCGAACGTCATCTCGGTGGAACCGAGTTTCTAGGGTTTAGTTTGTGGTTGTGTCTTGTGTATCTCGGTGGGTCCGGTGTATATGTTTCTATGGGACCGAGAATGTCTTTAGGGTTTTGGACAGATTGGATAGTGAGAATGTGGCTGGGGGTTTTGGAGCAATATCTTCAAGCACTTGAGCAAATGACTCATGATCAAAACCTATTGGCTTTCCTATGAACTCAATGTGTTCTTTGATCACTCAACCAAAAATATAGTCTTGAAGCTTTTGCCAATGCATGTCCTTTGCATTTTGAGGGGTCCACAATCACATGTCTTTGCCATGCCTACATTGAACTTGCTTGAAATGATATTTGTACAGGAATTAATTCAATGATGTATATGTTGTTATGAATTACCAAAACCACTCAGATATTAGTTGCACTTACCGGAAAAGGCTTTCGTCATGCTTTATATATAAAGAAACCCACCACAAGCACACGGTCCAACAAAGTTCACACCACACACACATGCCCAAAGGGTAGCACGACACAAAGTACATGGGTTCTGCTGAGGGCACAACTCAACAAGCCCTGGAAATAAAACAAAGGCAGGATCAAAGCTTCCCCTTTCAATCTGCCCTTTTTGTTTTCTCCTTCCGATAAATCTTATCTTCCGCGTAACAAGGAGGCACTTCCTTGCGTGCGAAGATGTAGCTGGCGGGTCCCAGCTGTTATGGGGAGGAAACATTTTTTCCTCATAATAAGGAGGCACTTCCTTGTGTGCGAAGATGTAGCTGGTGGGTCCCAGCTATCCGGGGAAGAAAACATTTTTTCAGCTTAATAAGGAGGAACTTTACTTGCGTGCGACCATGGACCTCATGGATCCCAGCTATCAGGCTCTCCACGCACAATCCTCTTTCGATGGCTCTCGTTTGTTGACCACGCCGCGCCGAGCGTAGCAAGGCGGTGGACGACGATGAGGCCCCAGACAGGAGCAACCCGGAGATGGGAAGACGGGGTAGTGGAGTCGCAAATTGAGAGGAGTACAAGGGTTATAACTGGTTCTAGTGCGACGTGGGACTGCAGTCGGTGGAGAATAACAGGAGGTGTGGAGGGGTGAAGGGATAGCCTGGTCGGCGGTGGGGTAGCGCTTCACAGTGATGCGTGGTAAGCAGAGCCGCTAGCCGCCGAAGGCCAGAGCAGGCGGTCCCGACGACGCTCCAGGAAGAAGACGAGAGATTGAAGGTGCATGCCAGCCGTTGGATAGAAATCCAATGGATGTGGATGTCAGAATCATTTGTTGACTAAGATGACAACACCTTGCGTAGGCTTCGACCTATTGGTCCACATGTGAGCCTACAAAATTGTGGCATATATTTAAACCATGTTTTCTAGAATTTACAGTCCATTTGCTCGGTTGGGTGGACAAATAATTTCGTGTTAATGCGGCCCATTTGCACTTTCTTGAAATACACGAATTAGTTGGGCTTGTTCTATATTTAATTTAGGTTAGAAGGAGCTATTAATATAAAAAACAAATTAGCAAGTTATTTATAAAAAGAAAAATGAGCGCGTTATTATTACATTGGTCCTTAAAATCTTCGCAAGCTTTTGTACGCAATCACCAAGATTTTCCTTGCGTGAGAGTCAAAAACAACCAGGATTTTCCTTGCCAACTTCTGTTAAACATTTATTTTTATAAGTTAATAAGACGTGGGATGTTTTTATAATGTATATATAAGTTTCTATTAAATATACGTAATAGTAATAAGATAAATATATATAATGTGGTTAGAAGGGAAAACATAAATTGGACACTGCATTATTATTATATATAGATAAATAGAATAGAGATCTACGTTTTATTAAAAAAATACATTGGGCTGCCGATGTTTAAGAAAAAGTAAAACCTACGATGGGAGGTGAGGGAGTCCTGGATTACGGGGTCCTCGGGTGTCTGGGCTATGTGACGTAGGCCGAACTGATGGGCTGTGAAGATAGAAGACGGAAGACTTTCCCCCGTGTCCGTATGGGACTCTCCTTGGCATGGAAGGCAAGCTTGGCATGCAGATTTGAAGATTCCTTTCTCTATAAACCGACTCTGTACAACCCTAGCCCCTCCAGCATCTATATAAACTGGAGGGTTTAGTCCGTAGAGGCAATCATAATCATACAGGCTAGACATCTAGGGTTTAGGCATTACGATCTCGAGGTAGATCAACTCTTGTAACCCCTATACTCTTCAAAGTCAATCAAGCAGGAAGTAGGGTATTACCTCCGTAGGGAGGGCCTGAACCTGGGTAAATATTGTGTGCCCTGCCTCCTGTTACTCTCAATCCTTAGACGCACAGTTCGGGACCCCCTACCCGAGATCTGCCGGTTTTGACACCGACATTGGTGCTTTCATTGAGAGTTCCTTTGTGGCGTCGACAGAACGATCGATGGCTCGCCTTGTCGTCAAGGACAGTATCACTTCCGGAGGAGCCCTAGTTTCAGGGCAAACCCTTCGGCTCGGTGGCTTCACCATGGCTGCCTGTTCGGTCGTTAAGCCAAAAGCAACCCCCCAAGTCATCGAAAACCCTCTCTTTATCGGCCATTAATACTCCGACAAGATGGATCCGGCAGATCTATCATCTTTGAATTAGCTGCTAGATCGCATCGCCGCCCTAGGGGTCTTAACTGATTATGATCGGATTGGGCTTAAACCCAATCAGAGAGAAATTAAATCTCCACCGGTCACCCATCAGGTAGCGGTTGTGGAGGAACAAGATGGCAATAACTCTTCTCCTGCGTTGAGAACAAACTATGTTTGAATTTCCGAGCCCGGAGAGCCGGATACCCATCCTCGAGAGGACACTCCCTGTCCTCCGAACACAAAATCGGACGTTAAGCCTGAGAATTCACCGGACACTCCGGAGCCTGGGTTGGTGACCTCGGAAATTCATCAAACTCCGGATTCCACAGTGGGTCAGGGTGCGAATTTAAGCCCGCCCACCCACCACAAGCAATATTCTCCAAGAAATTCCGGCCCTCCGGACATACGCGACCTGATGTACGTGCGGCAGCAACCTCGGAAGACAGTCCATCACTTTTGGGCCAGATTCCTCCTCGTTAAAAACAAGATAAAAGACTGATGCGACGACGATGCAATTTCAGTATTTCGCAACAACTGTATGGATGATGCAATCCTTAATGCCCTCAATCGCCGTCGCGTACCGCACTTTGCAGATTTGGCACACATAGTACAGAAATACTGTGCAACGGAAAGCGCCTGGAAAACCCAGGCAGCCCGCTGGGAACCGCATGCCTTTAAGCCATCTCCCAGACGGGCAAAGAGGATGCACCCTCGCAAGTCACCCAATCATCATCCCGGGGACAATAAAATTAAGCCCTTTACGGGACATAGAACTATCTTCGAGGAATGGCTCGATAGGCCCTGTCAAATACACATGACGCTGAACACCGAACCAACGCATAACCTACGGGCATGTTGGATACTCCGGCAAGTGGCCAAGAGCGGCGAGGGTATCCTCACCAACACTACCCCAGAGAAGTACTCTTCGAAGGACGACGATCTCAGAGTATTCATGGTCTTCGGGACCTTCTCATCAAATAATCGGCGCGAAAGGGTGATCCGCGACCTCGTCGAAGTCTGCCAAATAGCAGCAATAAACCCTTGGAACGATACGACAATTACTTTCAATGCCGATGACAAACCAAGGTCCCGCTCAGTCCGGGCACCAGCTGCTCTGGTCCTAAACCCAACCGTGGACGGTTTTCGGCTCACTAAAGTGCTAATGGACGGTGGCAGCGGACTGAACCTCATCTATGAGGACACGCTCAATAAAATGCAAATGGACATGAGTCACATTGAGCAAAGCAATACATCCTTTAGAGGAATCATACCCAGCAGGGAAGCAAGATGCTCAGGGAAAATTAAACTGGATGTGGTATTCGGCACACCAGAAAACTATAGGTCCGAAGAGATAATCTTCCAGGTGGCTCCTTTCAATAGCGGATATCATGCCCTGTTAGGGCGAGATGCATTCACACGCTTTCAAGCCATACCTCATTAGGGTTATATGAAGCTCAAAATGTCTGGGCCCAATGGTGTTATCACTATCCCCAGTGATCCGGACATAGCACTCCACGCCGAAAATTAAAACGCATCCTGGCTCTTGAGGCACTGTTCGAAGCACTAGCAACCGAGGAAATCACCGCTCTGCGTTCCACAGTGGATAGGGACGACGTAATTCTTGATAAAAGGCCTAAATCCACCTCTTTCAAGCCAGCTGACGAGATAGTCAAATTTCAAGTCCACCGACGAATCCCAAGAAAACAACTTCCATTGGGGCACAGTTGGACCCGTGTTGGAAATATGCCCTAGAGACAATAATAAAATGGTTATTATTATATTTCCTTGTTCATGATAATTGTCTATTGTTCATGTTATAACTATATTAACCAGAAACCATAATACATGTGTGAATACATAGACCACAACATATCCCTAGTGAGCCTCTAGTTGACTACCTCGTTGATCAATAGATGGTTGTGGTTTCCTGACCATGGACATTAGATGTCATTGATAACGGGATCACATCATTAGGAGAATGATGTGATGGACAAGACTGATACGTCTCCAACATAACTATAATTTTTGATTGCTCCATGCTATATTATCTACTGTTTTTTACAATATTGGGCTTTATTATCCATTTTATATTATTTTTCGGACTAACCTATTAACCGGAGGCCCAGCCCAGAATTGTTGTTTTTTGCCTATTTCAGAGGTTTGCAGAAATGAAATATCAAACGGAGTCCAAACGGAATGAAACCTTCGGGAACGTGATTTTCTCACCGAACATGATCTAGGAGACTTGGACCCTACGCCAAGGAAGCTTCGAGGAGGGCACGAGGTAGGGGGCGCGCCCACCCCCGCAGGGCGTGCCCTCCACCCTCGTGGGCCCCACATTGCTCCATCGACGTACTTCTTCCTCCTATATATACCTACGTACCCCCCAAACGATCGGATACGAAGCCAAAAACCTAATTCCACCGCCGCAACCTTCTGTACCCACGAGATCCCATCTTGGGGCCTGTTCCGTAGCTCCGCCGGAGGGGGCATCCACCACGGAGGGCTTCAACATCATCATAGCCCCTCCGATGAAGTGTGAGTAGTTTACCTCAAACCTTCGGGTCCATAGTTAGTAGCTAGATGGCTTCTTCTCTCTTTTTGGATCTCAATACAATGTTCTCCCCCTCTCTCATGGAGATCTATTCGATCTAATCTTGTTTTTGCGGTGTGTTTGTTGAGACCGATGAATTGTGGGTTTATGATCAAGATTATCTATGAACAATATTTGAATCTTCTCCGAATTCTTTTATGTATGATTTGTTATCTTTCCAAGTCTCTTCGAATTATCAGTTTGGTTTGGCCTACTAGATTGGTTTTTCTTGCAATGGGAGAAGTGCTTAGCTTTGGGTTCAATCTTGCGGTGTCCTTTCCCAGTGACAGTAGGGGCAGCAAGGCACGTATTGTATTGTTGCCATCGAGGATAACAAGATGGGGTTTTTATCATATTGCATGAATTTATCCCTCTACATCATGTCATCTTGCTTAAGGCGTTACTCTGTTTTCTTGAACTTAATACTCTAGATGCATGCTGGATAGCGGTCGATGAGTGGAGTAATAGTAGTAGATCCAGGCAGGAGTCGGTCTACTTGTCTCGGACGTGATGCCTATATACATGATCATACCTAGATATTCTCATAACTATGCTCAATTCTGTCAATTGCTCAACAGTAATTCGTTCACCCACCGTAAAATACTTATGCTCTTGAGAGAAGCCACTAGTGAAATCTATGGCCCTCGGGTCTATCTTCATCATATTAATCTTCCATCACTTTATTATTGCTTTTCCTTTTTACTTTGCTTTTATTTTACTTTGCATCTTTATCACAAAAATACCAAAAATATTATCTATCATCTCTATCAGATCTCACTCTCGTAAGTGACCGTGAAGGGATTGACAACCCCTTATCGCATTGGTTGTGAGGAGTTATTTACTTTGTGCAGGTACGAGGGACTCGCGCTATCCCCCTACTGGATTGATACCTTGGTTCTCAAAAACCGAGGGAAATACTTATGCTACTTTGCTGCATCATCCTTTCCTCTTCAAGGAAATCCAACGCAGTGCTCAAGAGGTAGCAAGAAGAATTTCTGGCGCCGTTGCCGGGGAGTCTACGCAAAAGTCAACATACCAAGTAGCCATCACAATGCCTTATCTCCCGCATTACATTATTTGCCATTTGCCTCTCGTTTTCCTCTCCCCCACTTCACCCTTGCCGTTTTATTCGCCCTCTCTTTTCCGTTTGCCTTTTTCTCGCTTGCTTGTCATTATGGCTTGTCCCTTATCCACTCCGTTGTCCCCTGAGTTTGAAGTCTTTGACTTCAAATAAAGACAAGGAGAAAACTTAAAAGATGCCTAGTTGAGAATAATGGAGTCTTATCATAATTGTACCTTTGTGGTGAACCTGAGAATTTTGCTTCGCAATTTCTATGTTGGATTAAATATGTCTCATACACAACTCTTGGATTGTGTTGCCAAAGGCAATTTTATTGAAATTGACCCCCATATTGCGCTTAAAATTATAGAAGGTATAGTGGGAACACTACCTCAACAAAAGGGGCCTCATCCTACCCAGGAAGAGACACAAGTTTCTAAAAAAATTTGTGAAGTTACTAAGATTTTACAGAAGTCTCTTGAACCTCTTAAGAACAATATTCACCGCATGACTATGTTTATTACTCTTTGCAATAAGCGGTTGGATTCTTTAGATCTAAAAATTTCAGAATATGAAGGGAAACATAAAGAACCTCCTGGATTCAAGCTAGATTCCCCTAAGAAGTTGAAAACCAAAGATGGCAATACCTAGATCTATCCTTGCTATTATGCCTAGCTAGGGGCGTTAAACGATAGTGCTTGTTGGGAGGCAACCCAATTTTATTTTTATATTTTTTTGCTTTTGCTTATGTTTAGAAATAAATCGTTGATCTAGCCACTGGTTTGATGTGTTTTTATATTTTAATTAGTGTTTGTGCCAAGTTAAACCTATAGGTTCTTCTTGGATGATAGTTATTTGGTCTTGTTGTAATATCCAGAAACTTTCTGTTCACGAAAATAATTGTTAAAAATCACCACAACGTGATAAAATAGTGATTCCAATTGCTGCTGATCAATAAATAAATTTTCTAGGCTGTCCTATTTTGGTAGATTTTTTGGAGTTCCATAAGTTTGCGTTAGTTACAGATTACTACATACTGTTCTGTTTTTGACATATTCTGTTTTCCGTGTGTTGTTTGCTTATTTTGATGAATCTGTGGCTAGTAAAATAGTTTATAAACCATAGAGAAGTTGGAATACAGTAGGTTTAACACCAATATAAATAAATAATGAGTTCATTACAGTACCTTGAAGTGGTCTTTTGTTTTCTTTCGCTAACGGAGCTCACGAGATTTCTGTTGAGTTTTGTGTTGTGAAGTTTTCAAGTTTTGGGTAAAATCTTTTGATGGATTATGGAACAAGGAGAGCCAAGAGCCTAAGCTTGGGGATGACCATGGCACCCCCAATATAATCTAAGGACACCAAAAAGTCAAAGCTTGGGGATGCCCCGGAAGGCATCCCCTCTTTCGTCTACTTCCTTCGGTAACTTTACTTGGAGCTATATTTTTATTCACCACATGATATGTGTTTTGCTTGAAGCGTCTTGTATTATTTGAGTCTTTGATTTTTAGTTTACCCCAATCATACTTGCTGTACACACCTTTTGAGAGAGCCACACATAATTTGGAAATTATTAGAATACTCTTTGTGCTTCACTTATATCTTTTGAGTTATATAGTTTTGCTCTAGTGCTTCACTTATATCTTTTAGAGCACGGCGGTGGATTTGTTTTATAGAAACTATTGATCTCTCATGCTTCACTTAGATCATTTTGAGAGTCTTAAATAGCATGGTAATTTTCTTAAATAATCTTAATATGCTAGGTATACAAAAATAGTAAAAGCTTTCTTATGAGTGTGTTGGATACTAAGAAAAGTTTGATGCTTGATAATTGTTTTGAGATATGGAGGTGATAATACCAAAGTCGTGCTAGTTGAGTAGTTGTGAATTTGAGAAATTCTTGTGTTGAAGTTTGCAAGTCCCATAGCATGCACGTATGGTAAATGTTATGTAACAAATTTGAAACATGAGGTGTTCTTTGATTGTCCTCCTTATGAGTGGCGGTCGGGGACGAGCGATGGTCTTTTCCTACCAATCTATCCCCCTAGGATCATGCGCGTAGTACTTTGGTTTTTGATGGATTGTAGATTTTTGCAATAAGTATGTGAGTTCTTTATGACTAATGTTGAGTCCATGGATTATACGCACTCTCACACTTCCATCATTGCTAGCCTCTTCGGTACCATGCATTGCCCTTTCTCACATTGAGAGTTGGTGCAAACTTCGCCGGTGCATCCAAACCCCGTGATATGATACGCTCTTTCACACATAAACCTCCTTATATCTTCCTCAAAACAGCCACCATACCTACCTACTATGGTATTTCCATAGCCATTCCGAGATATATTGCCATGCAACTTTCCACCATTCCGTTTATCATGACACATTTATCATTGTCATATTGCTTAGCATGATCATGTAGTTGACATTGTATTTGTGGCAAAGCCACCGTTCATAATTCTGTCATACATGTCACTCTTGGTTCATTGCATATCCTGGTACACCGCCGGAGGCATTCATATAGTCATACTTTGTTCTAGTATCGAGTTGTAATCATTGAGTTGTAAATAAATAGAAGTGTGATGATCATCATTTTCTAGAGCATTGTCCCAAGTTAGGAATGAAAAAAAGGCAATAAAAAAAGAGAAGGCCCAAAAAATGAGAAAAAAAGAGAGAAGGGACAATGCTACTATCCTTTGCCACACTTGTGCTTCAAAGTAGCACCATAATTATCATGATAAAGAGTCTCTTGTTTTGTCACTTTCATATACTAGTGGGAATTTTTCATTATAGAACTTGGCTTGTATATTCCAACAATGGGCCTCCTCAAGTGCCCTAGGTCTTCGTGAGCAAGCAAGTTGGATGCACACCCACTTAGTTTCTTTTGTTGAGCTTTCATACATTTATAGCTCTAGTGCATCCGTTGCATGGCAATCCCTTACTACTTGCATTAACATCAATCGATGGGCATCTCCATAGCCCATTGATTAGCCTCGTTGATGTGAGATCTTCTCCTTTTTTGTCTTCTCCACATAACCCCCATCATCATATTCTATTCCTCCCATAGTGCTATATCCATGGCTCACGCTCATGTATTGCTTGAAGGTTTATAAGTTTGAGATTACTAAAGTATGAAACAATTGCTTGGCTTGTCATCGGGGTTGTGCATGATGAGAGAATTCTTGTGTGACGAAAATGGAGCATGACTAAACTATATGATTTTGTAGGGATGGACTTTCTTTGGCCATGTTATTTTGAGAAGACATAATTGCTTAGTCAGTATGCTTGAAGTATTATTATTTTTATGTCAATATGAACTTTTATCTTGAATCTTTCGGATCTTAATATTCATACCACCATTAAGAGGAATTACATTGAAATTATGCAAAGTAGCACTCCGCATCAAAAATTATGTTTTTATCATTTACCTACTCGAAGACGAGCAGGAATTAAGCTTGGGGATGCCTGATACGTCTCCAACGTATCAATAATTTTTGATTGCTCCATGCTATATTATCTACTGTTTTGGACAATATTGGGCTTTATTATCCACTTTTATATTATTTTTGGGATTAACCTCTTAACCGGAGGCCCAGCCCAGAATTGTTGTTTTTTGCCTATTTCAGAGTTTTGCAGAAACGGAATATCAAACGGATTCCAAACGGAATGAAACCTTCGGGAACGTGATTTTCTCACCGAACATGATCCAGGAGACTTGGACCCTACGCCAAGGAAGCTTCAAGGAGGGCACGAGGTAGGGGGCGTGCCCACCCACCAGGGCGCGCCCTCCACCATCGTGGGCCCCATGTTGCTCCATCGACGTACTTCTTCCTCCTATATATACCTACGTACCCCCAAACGATCAGATACGGAGCCAAAAACCTAATTCCACCGCCGCAACCTTCTGTACCCACGAGATCCCATCTTGGGGCCTGTTACGGAGCTCCGCCGGAGGGGGCTTCCACCATAGAGGGCTTCTACATCATCATAGCCCCTCCGATGAAGTGTGAGTAGTTTACCTCAGACCTTCGGGTCCATAGTTAGTAGCTAGATGGCTTCTTCTCTCTTTTTGGATCTCAATACAATGTTCTCCCCCTCTCTCGTGGAGATCTATTCGATGCAATCTTCTTTTTGCGTTGTGTTTGTTGAGACCGATGAATTGTGGGTTTATGATCAGGATTATCTATGAACAATATTTGAATCTTCTCTTAATTCTTTTATGTATGATTTGTTATCTTTGCAAGTCTCTTCGAATTATCAGTTTGGTTTGGCCTACTAGATTGGTTTTTCTTGCAATGGGAGAAGTGCTTAGCTTTGGGTTCAATCTTGCGGTGTCCTTTCCAGTGACAGTAGGGACAGCCAGGCACGTATTGTATTGTTGCCATTGAGGGTAACAAGATGGGGTTTTTATCATATTGCATGAATTTATCCCTCTACATCATGTCATCTTGCTTAAGGCGTTACTCTGTTTTCTTGAACTTAATACTCTAGATGCATGCTGGAGAGCGGCCGATGAGTGGAGTAATAGTAGTAGATGCAGGCAGGAGTCGGTCTACTTGTCTCGGACATGATGCCTATATACATGATCATACCTAGATATTCTCATAACTGTGCTCAATTCTATCAATTGCTCAACAGTAATTCGTTCACCCACCGTAAAATACTTATGCTCTTGAGAGAAGCCACTAGTGAAATCTATGGCCCCCGGGTCTATCTTCATCATATTAATCTTCCATCACTTTATTATTGCTTTTGCTTTTTTACTTTGCTTTATTTTACTTTGCATATTTATCACAAAAATACCAAAAATATTATCTATCATCTCTATCATATCTCACTCCCATAAGTGACCGTGAAGGGATTGACAACCCCTTATCGCGTTGGTTGCGAGGAGTTATTTGCTTTGTGCAGGTACGAGGGACTCGCGCGTAGCCTCCTACTGGATTGATACCTTTTTCTCAAAAACTGAGGAAGGGAAATACTTACGCTACTTTGCTGCATCATCCTTTCCTCTTCATGGAAATCCAACGCAGTGCTCAAGAGGTAGCAAAGACCCAATCCTAAGCATAGCACAAGATCGTGTAGTTCGTTCGCTAGAGCTTTTCTAATGTCAAGTATCATTTCCTTAGACCATGAGATTGTGCAACTCCCGGATACTGTAGGAATGCTTTGGATGTATCAAACGTCATTACGTAACTGGGTGACTATAAAGGTACACTATAGGTATCTCCGAAAGTGTCTGTTGGGTTGGCACGAATCGAGACTGGGATTTGTCACTCCGTATGATGGAGAGGTATCTCCGGGCCCACTCGGTAATGCATCATCATAATGAGCTCAATGTGACTAAGGAGTTAGCCACGGCATCATGCGTTACGAAACAAGTAAAGAGACTTGCCGGTAACGAGATTGAACGAGGTATTAGGATACCGACGATCGAATCTCGGGCAAGTAACATACTGATAGACAAATGAATTGTATACGGGATTAATTGAATCCCCGACATCGTGGTTCATTCGATGAGATCATCGTGGAACATGTGGGAGCCAATATTGGTATCTAGATCCCGCTATTGGTTGTTGGCCGGAGAGGTGTCTCGGTCATGTCTGCATGGTTCTCGAACCCGTAGGGTCTACACACTTAAGGTTCGGTGACGCTAGAGTTGTTATGGGAAATAGTATGTGGTTACCGAAGGTTGTTCGGAGTCCCGGATGAGATCGCAGATGTGACGAGGAACTCCGGAATGGCCCGGAGGTGAAGATCGATATATTGGACGAAGGGTATTGGAGTCTGGAATTGTTCCGGGGGTATGATGACCCACAAGTATAGGGGATCTATCATAGTCCTTTCGATAAGTAAGAGTGTCGAACCCAACGAGTAGCAGAAGGAAATGATAAGCGGTTTTCAACAAGGTATTCTCTACAAGCACTGAAATTATCGGTAACAGATAGTTTTGTGATAAGGTAATTTGTAACGAGCAACAAGTAACAAAAGTAAATAAAGTGCAGCAAGGTGGCCCAATACTTTTTGTAGCAAAGGACAAGCTTGGACAAACTCTTATATAGAGAAAAGCGCTCCCGAGGACACATGGGAATTATCGTCAAGCTAGTTTTCATCACGCTCATATGACTCGCGTTCGGTACTTTGATAATTTGATATGTGGGTGGACCGGTGCTTGGGTGCTGTCCTTACTTAGACAAGCATCCCACTTATGATTAACTCCTATTGCAAGCATCCGCAACTACAAAAGAAGTATTAAGGTAAACCTAACCATAGCATGAAACATATGGATCCAAATCAGCCCCTTACGAAGCAACGCATAAACTAGGGTTTGAGCTTCTGTCACTCTAGCAACCCATCATCTACTTATTACTTCCCAATGCCTTCCTCTAGGACCAAATAATGGTGAAGTGTCATGTAGTCGACGTTCACATAACACCACTAGAGGAGAGACAACATACATCTCATCAAAATATCGAACGAATACCAAATTCACATGACTACTAATAGCAAGACTTCTCCCATGTCCTCAGGAACAAACGTAACTACTCACAAAGCATATTCATGTTCATAATCAGAGGAGTATTAATATGCATATAGGATCTGAACATATGATCTTCCACCAAATAAACCAACTAGCATCAACTACAAGGAGTAATCAACACTACTAGCAACCTACAGGTACCAATCTGAGGCTTTGGGACAAAGATCGGATACAAGAGATGAACTAGGGTTTGAGAGGAGATGATGCTGGTGAAGATGATGATGGAGATTGGCCCCCTCCCGATGAGAGGAACGTTGGTGATGATGATGGCGATGATTTCCCCCTCCCGGAGGGAAGTTTCCCCGGCTGAACAGCTCTGCCGGAGCCCTAGATAGGTTCTGCCAAGGTTCCGCCTCGTGGCGGTGGAGTTTCTTCGCGAAAGCTTGCTTCTGATTTTTTCTTGGACGAAAGACTTCATATAGCAGAAGATGGGCACCGGAGGGCCACCAGGGGGCCCACGAGGCAAGGGGTGCGCCCAGGGGGTAGGGTGCGCCTCCCACCCTCGTGGCCAGGGTGTGGCCCCCCTATGGTATTTTCTTCGTCCAATATTCCTTATTAATTCCAAAAATGACTTCCATGAAGTTTCAGGACTTTTGGAGCCATGCAGAATAGGTCTCTAATATTTGCTCCTTTTCCAGCCCAGAATTCCACCTGCCAGCATTCTCCCTCTTCATGTAAACCTTGTAAAATAAGAGAGAATAGTCATAAGTATTGTGACATAACATGTAATAACAGCCCATAATGCAATACATATCAATATAAAAGCATGATGCAAAATGGACGTATCAACTCCCCCAGGCTTAGACCTCGCTTGTCCTCAAGCGAAGCCGATAACGATAAATATGTCCACATGTTTAGAGGTAGATGTGTCGATAAAATAAAATACGAACATGAGGGCATCATGATCATTCTTATAACAGCAACATATATGGATATTGGCATATGATTTCTTATGCTCAAGTAATAATCTATTCACAATGTCAAGTACGAATTAGAAACTTCATTGAGAACCAACAAACTGTAATCTCAGTCATTGAGGCAATTGCAATTTATCATAACATCAGAAAGAGTCTTTCACAATTGCTAACACTCACGCAATACTTGTGGTTACGGAGTTTGAATCGGACACAGAGAAAGATAGGGGCTTATAGTTTCGCCTCCCAACCTTTTTCCTCAAGGGTAATGTCAACAATAATAGTTCATGCTAACTTACATCCAATTATATATATATATATATATATATATATCAGGATCTTTCCAACACAATGTGCTTGCCAAAGGATAAAAATATATATAAAAAAGGTGAAGATCACCATGACTCTTGCATAAGGGTAAGAGATAAAAGTAAAATATAGGCCCTTCGCAGAGGGAAGCAGAGGTTGTCATGCGCTTTCATGGTTGGATGCACGAAATCTTAATGCAGAAGAACGTCACTTTATATTTCCACTTGTGATATGGACCTTTATTATGCAGTCCGTCGCTTTTATTTCTTCCATATCACAAGATCGTATAAAGCTTATTTCCTCTACACTAATAAGTCATACATATTTAGAGAGCAATTTTTATTGCTTGCACCGATGACAACTTACTCGAAGGATCTTACTCAATCCATAGGTAGATATGATGGACTCTCATGGCAAAACTGGGTTTAAAGGGATTTGGAAGCACAAGTAGTATTTCTACTTGGTGCAAAGAATTGGCTAGCATGAGAGGGAAAGGCAAGCTCAACATGTTGGATGATCCATGATAATTTAATTTATTTCAGATATAAGCAAACATAACCCATTAGGTTGTCTTCATTGTCCAACATCAACTCTTTAGCATGTCATATTTTAATGAGTGCTCACAATCATAAAAGATGTCCAAGATAGTATATTTATATGTGAAACCTCTCTTTCTTTATTACTTCCTATTAATTGCAACGATGACCAAAGCTACGTTTGCCAACTCTCAACAACTTTTGATCATCATACTCTTTCTATGTGAAGTCATTACTCTTCATAAGATCAATATCTTTATTTCTTTTTATTCTTTCTTTTTCTTGTATTCCCTCAAGATCATGGCAAAATAATCAAGCCCTTGACTCAACACTAATCTTTATTTTATATAGCTCACGGACTCGATTACATAGAGGGATCACAAAGCAAAATTCAAAACTAGATCATACCAAAAACTTTATTCTACTAGATCAAGATATTACTAAAAGGATCGAACTGAGAAAAATAATAAAGGTAGGAGTGTGATGGTGATACGATACCGGGGCACCTCCCCCAAGCTTGGCAGTTGCCAAGGGTGGTGCCCATACCCATGTGGTTATATCTCTTTTGCTGGTGAAGAAGATGGTGGTGATGATGGATAGTCGCACATCGAGCGTAGGAGGTCCTCCAACTTGCGGATAATGCCCTTGAGTGCAATGATATGCTCCTTCAACAAAATATTTTCATGCGTGAGATACTTGTTTTGTATACGAGCTAACTCAATCATCTTGAAAGCTTCGATCTCAGTTGAGGTAAGAAGATTGTGATCAAGTTGAAGGATGTCTTCCGCTGCCGGGTCTTGGTCCTCTGTGGCCTTCTTGATCCCTTCATCCTTGTTGATCTCCATGGGTTCTTCCCTCTTCAGCTCTATCTTCATTAGCCAAGCATCGTTGTCACCATTCTTGGAGGAGGGCGACGACATGATGCCTGGCCTTGACAACCCTGACAGAAAACAGCTCAAAACAAGAACAGAGGATATTTGCGTGATACGGTGGTCAAAACCTTCGGGAGATTATATAATGATTTTTTACCAATCGAAAGAAGTATCGTGCAAGAAAAAGGATTCCGGAGAGCACACGAGGTGCCCACGAGGCAGGGGGCGCGCCCAGGGGTAGGGCGCTCCCTCCACCCTCGTGGAGGCCTCGTGTCCTTCCCGGACTGCTTCTTATTTTCCTATTTTCTTATATATTCCAAAACGGAGAAAAATTGCCATTAGAACTGTTTTGGAATCAGTTTACTTACAGTACCACGTACCTATTCCTTTTCGGAGTCTGAAACATTCTGAAAAGTGTCTCTTATGTATTCCTCCGGGGATACGGTTTCAATAACATTAGTTTCAACATTTATAGGATTTCCTGAGATATAATGTTTGATTCTTTGACCGTTCACCACCTTCGGATTTGTGCCTTCGAAGTTGTTGATTTTTATGGCACCGGAACGATAGACCTCCTCCATAAGTAAGGACCTTCCCATTTAGAGAGAAGCTTTCCTGCAAATAATCTTAATCGAGAGTTGTATAGCAACACATAATCACCTACATTAAACTCACGCTTTTGTATCCTTTTGTCATGCCATCTTTTAACTTTTTCTTTAAACAACTTGGCATTCTCATAGGCTTGGGTTCTCCATTCATCAAGTGAGCTAATGTCAAATAACCTCTTCTCACCAGTAAGTTTGAAATCGTAATTGAGCTCTTTAATGGCCCAATATGCCCTATGTTCTAATTCAAGAGGTAAGTGACATGCTTTTCCATAAACCATTTTATACGGAGACATACCCATAGGATTTTTTATATGCAGTTCTGTAGGCCCATAATGCATCATCAAGTTTCTTGGACCGATTCTTTCTAGATCTATTAACAATCTTTTGTAAAATTAATTTGAGCTCTCTGTTACTCAATTCTAATTGACCACTAGACTGTGGGTGATAAGGAGATGCAATTCTATGATTAACATCATACTTAGCAAGCATTTTATGGAAGGCACCATGAATAAAATGTGAACCACCATCAATCATTAAATATCTAGGGACTCCAAACCTCGGAAAAATAACTTCTTTAAGCATCTTAATAGAAGTGTTATGTTCAGCACTACTAGTTGGAATAGCTTCTACCCACTTAGTAACGTAATCAACAGCAACTAAAATATGTGTATACCCATTAGAGGAAGGAAAAGGTCCCATATAGTCAAAGCCCCAAACATCAAATGGTTCAATAACGAGTGAATAATTCATAGGCATTTCTTGATGTCTACTAATATTACCAATTCTTTGACATTCATCACACGATAAGAGAAACTTACGAGCATCCTTGAAGAGAGTAGACCAATAAAAACCAGATTGTAATACCTTATGTGCAGTTCTATCTCCAGCGTGGTGTCCTCCATAAGCTTTGGAGTGACACTTGCGTAGGATCTGTTCCTGTTCATGCTCAGGTACACAACGTCTAATAACACCATCTACTCCTTCTTTATAAAGGTGTGGGTCATCCCAGAAGTAATGTCTTAAATCATAGAAAAACTTTTTCTTTTGCTGGTTGGTGATGACGATGGCGATGATTTCCCCCTCCCGGAGGGAAGTTTCCCCGGCAGAACAGCTCTGCCAGAGCCCTAGATTGGTTCCACCAAGGTTCCGCCTCGTGGCGGCGGAGTTTCTTCCCGAAAGCTTGCTTCTGATTTTTTTTCTCGGACGGAAGACTTCATATAGCAGAAGATGGGCACTGGATGGCCATCAGGGGGCCCATGAGGCAGGGGCGTGCCCAGGGGGAGGGCACGCCTCCCACCCTCGTGGCCAGGGTGTGGCCCCCCTCTGGTATTTTCTTCGTCCAGTATTTTTTATTAATTCCACAAATGACTTCCAGGAAGTTTCAGGACTTTTGGAGCTGTGCAGAATAGGTCTCTAATATTTGCACCTTTTCTAGCCCAGAATTCCAGCTGCCGACATTCTCCCTCTTCATGTAAACCTTGTAATGTAGCGACCCGACCTCAGACGGTCAAGCCTCTGTGTATCTGTGCCATCCCTGGATCAGTATGCTGGCACACACAGTACATCAATGTATATATCAAAGTGCAATCACATGTATAAATAACGTAAAACTGATATATACCTCATAATACTCAGCGAAAACAATCAAACGGGTGTGGAGTCCCATCAACGCCATCGGCAGGTTGAGTGTAGACCGTAACCCTGTATTGTAACTCTTACTCGTCGGAGGAAAATATCTGCAACATGATACGTTGCAGCCGTGTAGGTCAGTACATTGAATGTACCGGCAAGATCACAATAAGAGAAAGCAGATGATAAAACTATTCTATATGCAATATGGCTTTGTGGCTCTGGGTCTGAGTTTTGTTTGCGTAAAAGCTGGTTTTATTTTACCTACAACAAAGGAATATCAGAAGCCTGTACTACAGAGTTTTCTATCATGACATGGTTCCGCCAACCGATGTCTCATAGCCCATATCATCATAAGTTGCCCACAATTAAGTTATCAGTCCGGTGTTGAGAGTTCCGAGATAGATCCAAGTCCAGAGGCTCAAATTGTCCGTAACCGGGGACACGGCTAATTGATTAGGTTTAAACCCTCTGCAGAGGTTTGTACACTTTACCCGCAAGATTCGATCCCTCTTTTTACGTTCTCGCACTTCATGGTGTTTGAGAACAAGATGACCGAAACATGGTCTTTCGAAGAGTTCCTCTGACCACTGTCCGGTGCTCATCCAGTCCTACCGTAGTTCTACATCTGCTAGCACCGTCCCAGCCAGAGTCACCACTAAGGTCAACCAAGCCAGAGCCCATAATGACTTGCGGTTGCACAGGTAAGCTTCCGGGAATGAAGTATTCTTCCGTCTCTTTGAGTCTAGGTGAAGCTTTCCGCAAGATGTCATGGCGCTTCTCCATGCATCCCGGCCATCCACTGGTTTCTCCAGGGTGCCCGTCAACCATCCTTCACCCAGTAGTGTGTATTGAATTCTTGTCTCGAGTCTTGAAGTCTTGAGGCCTTGGGGATGCAGTCCTTGCAGACGCCATCATGGAGTTGTCGTCATTGACGTAGAGTCCTCCTTCTTCACACCACTCTCGTGCACTCATACCAAACCTCGTCTACTATAGCGTAGCATTAAAATAAATAATGTCCCGGGCTTGGTAACAGGGTGATGGGTTCCTACCTCATGCATACTATTCAACTACAAGAATTCAATATCACTACTGGAGGGTTGTTGCAAAGATGCCACTAAATGCAATAAAAACATAGGTATGAAAGTATGGTCAAAGTGAACTTGCCTGGTATGTCGATGAAGATAGTCGCACTCAAATAAAGACTTGGTAGAACTATTCGTCACTCCGTTCAAAATCTATATAGTCAAACATAGCATTCATATAAGCAAGCAATTCTAACACTCATAAGAAAATCAACAAATAAAAAAATGGAAATCATCAAGGGACACCAAATAAAAAGGAAAACTACACAACAAAACTACTAAAGAAAACTCGAAGACATAACACAAAATAGTTTTGTCCTAAGTAAAAACATAACAACAATTAAAACACTAAACTAATAAATTAACAGAAAATAAAATATAAAATAACTAATTTAACAGAAAGTATTTTTCACAAAATTTTATTTGCAAAAAGAAACAAATACAAAGCTTTTATGAAACACTAACTATGACCAAAACAAGTTTTCATACAAAACTAAATAAAATATTTTTTTAAATAATAAAAAAATCTTTGGTTGACTAACAGAAACAAAACTAAATTTGTCAAAAGTGACAAAAATAAATAATTTAAAACTAATAAAAACAATAAAGAAAAGACTAAAACAAAACTATAAGTAAAACAATACTGTTTTGCTAAAAACCTAATTTAAATTAACCTAGAAATAAAACACTAAATACTACTGGATAAACAAAGGTCCTAGAGACCAGGAGCAAAAAGAATCGGTCAAAAATAATATTCCTAACTCAAAATAGCTCAAATCTAGTGATTTGAGAAAATTCATACAAACACAAATCTAAACAGCTCAAATGTGAAATAAAATTGAACTAACAGAAACTTCATAAAATTTGTGATCCGAGGCAGTTGGAATCACTCAAAAATACCTCGTAGATAATTAACTATGGATTTTACAAGATTGAAACTATTCTGTTTTAAAAACAGAACGAAAAAAAAAAGCTGGTCGGGGTTACTCTAACTGTTCCGGCGAGGGGCTCCGGCGGCGTGGCTCCGGTGATCCTCCGGGCGAGGTGAGGGGACGGGCGGGGGCAGCAGAACGGGGCGGAGAGAGTGGTGGGCTCGGTGGGTGGCGGGGATGGCCGGAGGTGGTGGGGCGGGGCGGCAATGGCAGCGGTGGTCCGGCGAACTCCGGCGGGGCGGCTCGGCGGCGTGGGGCGAGGAGAGGAGGGACTAGGGGTGGGAATGGGTGCGCGAGGTGGCCATTTATAGGGGGGCCAGGTCGGTTTGGAGGAGGGGGCAAGGGATTTCGCGAATCCCGCGATCTCCGGCGATGCTCCGGCGGTGGCTGGAGATATGGAGCATCTCGTCAGGAGGAAAGAGATGATTCGGTACCCGCGAAGAAGAATCATTTTAGGAAATAAAATGAAAATAAAATATAGGAGTATTATATATAAAAATTATCAGAAAAATAAGCCCAATTTAATGGGATATTTTCCAGGGGCAAATAAAATACTTTTTGAAAAATCATTTTTTTTAAAATTCAAACAAAAATCAAAATGACTCTCAAAACTCTATGGAAAATTTATTCCAACATTTTTGGGGTGTCATGTTACTCCCTCTCAACACCTTTTTTTAAAGTGTTCTTTGTCGGAAAAGTTTTTGAATAAAACTCAAATGCCACTTTGAGTTAAAAACAAAATTTAAAATGACAAATTCAAAATGAAATTTTTCTTTACTTCCCACTCTCTTTCATTGAAGAAATCATGAGGATCATTGATTGGCATGAAGTTTGAAATATTTCCAAATTCAAATATTTTCAAATAGAAGCATTTTTTTGGGAAGTCCTTTTTATTCCCTCTCAACAAAACTTCAAAAGTTTAAAATTCCAATCAATTTCACTCAATCAATCACTCAACAATCAATGAAACAATCATATATTTTAATTTTTATAACATCCCAAATTTTAGAATTTTGGGATGTTACATGTAAAATAAGAGAGAATAGGCGTAAGTATTGTGACATAACGTGTAATAACAGCCCATAATGCAATAAATATCTGTTGGGGAACGTAGCAGAAATTCAAAATTTTCCTACATGTCACCAAGATCTATCTATGGAGAAACCAGCAACGAGGGGAAGGAGAGTGCATCTACATACCCTTGTAGATCGCTAAGCGGAAGCGTTCAAGTGAACGGGGTTGATGGAGTCGTACTCGTCGTGATCCAAATCACCGATGACCAAGTGCCAAACGGACGGCACCTCCGCGTTCAACACACGTACAGCCCGGTGACGTCTCCCATGCCTTGATCCAGCAAGGAGAGAGGGAGAGGTTGAGGAAGACTCCGTCCAGCAGCAGCACAACGGCGTGGTGGTGTTGGAGGAGCGTGGCAATCCTGCAGGGCTTCGCCAAGCACCGCGAGAGAGGAGGAAGGAGAGACGCAGGGCTGCACCAACGAGAGATTGAATCGTCTCAAGAGGCCCTCTACCCCCACTATATATAGGGATCCCAAGGGGGGGTGCGCCAGCCCTAGGAGATCCAATCTCCTAGGGGGCGGCGGCCAGGGGAGGTTTCCCTCCCCCCCCCCCCAAGGCACCTAGGAGGTGCCTTCCCTCCTTGGGACTCTTCCTTACTGTTCCCCCTTCACCCTAGGCGCATGGGCCATAAGGGAAGTGGCGCCCCAGCCCACTTTGGGCTGGATCCCTTCCCACTTCAGCCCATGGGACCCTCCGGGATGGGTGGCCCCACCCGGTGGGCCCCCGGGACCCTTCCGGTGGTCCTGGTACAAAACCGATGACCCCGAAACTTGTCCCGATGGCCGAAATAGGACTTCCTATATATAAATCTTTACCTCCGGACCATTCCGGAACTCCTCGTGACGTCCGGGATCTCATCCGGGACTCCGAACAACATTCGGTAACCACATACAAGCTTCCTTTATAACCCTAGCGTCATCGAACCTTAAGTGTGTAGACCCTACGGGTTCGGGAGACATGCAGACATGACCGAGATGTTCTCCGGTCAATAACCAACAGCGGGATCTGGATACCCATGTTGGCTCCCACATGTTCCACGATGATCTCATCGGATGAACCACGATGTCAAGGACTTAATCAATCTCATATACAATTCCCTTTGTCTATCGGTACGATACTTGCCCGAGATTCGATCGTCGGTATCCCAATACCTTGTTCAATCTCGTTACCGGCAAGTCTCTTTTACTCGTTCTGTAACACATCATCCCGTGATCAACTCCTTGATCACATTGTGCACATTATGATGATGTTCTACCGAGTGGGCCCAGAGATACCTCTCCGTCACACGGAGTGACAAATCCCAGTCTCGATTCATGCCAACCCAACAGACACTTTCGGAGATACCCGTAGTGCACCTTTATAGCCACCCAGTTACGTTGTGACGTTTGGCACACCCAAAGTATTCCTACGGTATCCGGGAGTTGCACAATCTCATGGTCTAAGGAAATGACACTTGACATTAGAAAAGCTTTAGCATACGAACTACATGATCTTGTGCTAGGCTTAGGATTGGGTCTTGTCCATCACATCATTCTTCTAATGATGTGATCCCGTTATCAACGACATCCAATGTCCATGATTAGGAAACCGTAACCATCTATTGATCAATGAGCTAGTCAACTAGAGGCTTACTAGGGACATGGTGTTGTCTATGTATCCACACATGTATCTGAGTTTCCTATAAATACAATTCTAGCATGGATAATAAACGATTATCATGAACAAGGAAATATAATAATAATCAATTTATTATTGCCTCTAGGGCATATTTCCAACAATATCAATATAAAAGCATAATGCAAAATGGACGTATCAGGGTACCGGGTGACGACCAACGTGTCCGAAAGGGATTTCGAAGGCCCCGACAAGCGTTGGGGGGCCTTATGGGCCAAGGGGAGGGGGCACATCGGCCCACTGAGGGGCTGAGCGCCCCTCCCACCCCATCTCACGTAACCTGGAGAGGTGGGGGCGCCTCTCCTAGGGCAGCCGCCCCTCCCGGCTTGGGGGCAAGTTTCCTAGAGGTGGGGGCGCCCAAAGCCATCTAGGGTTTCCCCTGTGGCCGCCGCCCCTCCCCTAGGGAAACCCTAGGGCGCCTCCTCCTCCCCTTTCCCCTATATATTGTGTGAGAGAGAGAGGGCAGCCGCACCCTTCTCCTAGCGCAGCCCTCTCCTCCTCCAACTCCTCTGTAGTGCTTAGCGAAGCTTTGCCGGAGAACCTCGAGCTCCATCGCCACCATGCCGTCGTGTTGCTGGAGTTCTCCCTCAACTTCTCGTCTCCCCTTGCTAGATCAAGAAGGAGGAGACGTCCCCGGGCTGTTCGTGTGTTGAACGTGGAGGCACCGTCCGTTCGGTGCTAGATCGGATCTTCCGTGATTTGAATCGCCGCAAGTACGACTCCATCAACCGCATTCTTGTAACACTTCCGCTTAGCGATCTTCAAGGGTATGAAGATGCACTCTCTCTTTGTCATTGCTAGCATCTCCTAGATTGATCTTGGTGACACGTAGGAATTTTTTTTTGAATTATTGCTACGTTCCCCAACAGTGGCATCATGAGCTAGGTCTATGCGTAGATTCTATGCACGAGTAGAACACAAGTAATTGTGGGTTATGATTTTTTCAATTTGCTTACCGTTATTAGTCTTATCTTGATTCGGTGGCATTGTGGGATGAAGCGTCCCGTACGCTTACGTGAGACAGGTTCCACCGACTGACATGCACTTGTTGCATAAGGTGGCTAGCGGGTGTCTATCTCTCCCACTTTAGTCGGATCGGATTCGATGAAGAGGGTCCTTATGAAGGGTAAATAGCAATTGGCATATCACCATTGTGGCTTTTGCGTAGGTAAGAAACGTTCTTGCTAGAAACCCATATAGCAACCACATAAAACATGCAACAACAATTAGAGGACGTCTAACTTGTTTTTGCAGGGTATGCTATGTGATGTGATATGGCCAAAAGGATGTGATGAATTATATATGTGATGTATGAGATTGATCATGTTCTTGTAATAGCAATCATGACTTGCATGTCGATGAGTATGACAACCGGCAGGAGCCACATGAGTTGTCTTAATTTATTTTATGACCTGCGAGTCAATATAAACGCCATATAATTACTTTACTTTATTTCTAACCGTTAGCCATAGTAGTAGAAGTAATAGTTGGCGAGACAACTTCATGAAGACACGATGATGGAGACCATGATGATGGAGATCATGGTGTCATGCCGGTGACGATGGTGATCATGCCGCGCCTCAAAGATGGAGATCAAAGGCGCAAGATGATATTGGCCATATCATGTCACTTTATGAATTGCATGTGATGTTTATCATGTTTGCATCTTATCTGCTTAGAACGACAGTAGCATAAATAAGATGATCCCTCACTAAAATTTCAAGATATGTGTTCCCCCTAACTGTGCACCGTTGCGAAGGATCGTTGTTTCGAAGCACCACGTGATGATCGGGTGTGATAGTTTCTAACATTCGCATACAATGGGTGTAAGCCAGATTTACACATGCGAAACACTTAGGTTGACTTGACGAGCCTAGCATGTACAGACATGGCCTCGGAACACAAGAGACCGAAAGGTCAAACGTGAGTCGTATAGTAGATGCGATCAACATGGAGATGTTCACCGTTGATGACTAGTCCATCTCACGTGATGATCGGACACGGCCTAGTCGATTCGGATCATGTATCACTCAGAAGACTAGAGGGATGTCTATCTGAGTGGGAGTTCATTAAATAATTTGATTAGATGAACTTAATTATCATGAACTTAGTCCAAAATTGTCTTTGCAAATTATGTTGTAGATCAATGGCTCGCGCTTTAGCTCCCTGTTTTACTATGTTCCTAGAGAAAGACTAAGTTGAAAGATATTGTAAGAAATTGTGCGGACTAGGGCCGTAGTCTGAGAATTGTCCTCACTGCTACATAGAAAGCTTCTGTCCTTGATGCACCGTCAGTGTGCCAACCCCTCTAGCATCGTCTGTGGATGTTGTGAACATCTAGCAGACACGTTCTGATGACTACTTGATAGTTTAGTGCGCCATGCTTTACGTCTTAGAATCGGGGCTCCAAAGGCGTTTTGAACGCCATGGAACATATGAGATGTTCCAAGAGCTGAAATTGATATTTCAGGCTCATGCCCGTGTTGGGAGGTTGAGACCTCTGACAAGACCTTTGCTGACAAGATGGAGGAGAATAGCTCAACCAATGAGCATGTACTCAGAATGTTTGGGTGCTTCAATTGCTTGAATCGAATGGGAGTTAATCTTCCAGATAAGGGAGTGATTGACAGAATTCTCCAGTCACTATCACCAAGCTACTAAAGCTTCGTGATGAACTATAACATGCAAGGGAAGATGATCCCGGAGCTGTTCATCGAGCTTAAGGCCGTGAAGGTAGAAATCAAGAAGGAGCATCAAGTGTTGATGGTTAACAAGACCACTAGTTTCGAGAAGGGAAAGGGCAAGAAGGGAAACTTCATGAATGGCAAGCCAGTTGCTGCTCCAGTGAAGAAACCCAAGAACCCAAACCTGAGACGAAGTGCTTCTATTAGGGGAACGGTCACTAGCTAGTAGCGGAACTGCCTCAAATACTTGGTTGATAAGAAGGCTGGCAACTTCAACAAAAGTATATTCGATATATATGTTATTGATGTGTACCTTACTAGTACTCCTAGTAGCACCTGGGTATTAGATACCGGTTCAGTTGGTAAGATTGGTAACTCGAAACAAAAGCTACGAAAGAAATGGAGACTAGCTAAGGGCGAGGTGACAATGTCTGTTGGAAGTGTTTCCAAGGTCGATGTGATCACCATCGCACGCTCCCTCTACCTTTGAGATTAGTGTTGAACCTAGATAAATGTTGTTTGCATTGGTGTCTGCGTTGAGCATCAACATGATTAGATCATGTTTATTCCAATATGGTTATTCATTTAAGTGAGAGAATAATGGTTATTCTGTTTACATGAATAATACCATCTATGGTCATGCACCCAATGTGAATGGTTTATTGAATCTCGGTCGTAGTGATACACATGTTCATAATATTGATGCCAAAAGATGTAGAATTGATAATGATAGTGCCACTTTCTTGTGGCACTGCCGCTTAGGTCATATTGGTGTAAAGCGCATGAAGAACCTCCATGCCTATGGACTTTTGAAGTCACTTGATTTTGAATCACTTGACACAAGCGAACCATGCCTCGTTGGCAAGATGTCTAAAACCCCGTTTTTGGAACAACAGAACACGCAAGTGACTTGTTGGAAATTATACATGATGATGTATGCGGTCCGATGAGTGTTGATGCGTGCGGTGGATATCGCTATTTTCTCACCTTCACCGATGAATTGAGTAGATATGGGTATGTTTACTTAATGAAGCATAAGTCTAAAACGTTTGAAAGTTCAAGCAATTTCAGGGTGAAGTTGAGAACCATCATAACAAGAAGATCAAGTTCCTATGATATGATCAAGGGGAGAGTATGTGAGTTATGAGTTTGGCAATCACTTAACACAAGGTGGAATCATTTCACAGTTGACGCCACCTGGAACACCATAGCGTAATGTTGTGTCCGAACGTCGTAATTGCGCCCTATTGGATATGGTGCAATCTATGATGTCTCTTACCAATCTACCGCTATCATTTTGGGGTTATGCATTAGAGACAATTACATTCACTTTAAATAGGGCACCATCTAAGTCCGTGGAGATGACACCGTATGAACTATGGTCTGGCAAGAAACCTAAGTTGTTGTTTCTTAAGGTTTGGGGCTATGATTCTTATGTCGATAGGCTTCGGCCAGAAAAGCTCGAACCCAAAGCGGAAAATTGTGTCTTCATAGAATACCCAAACAAGACAATTGGGTATACCTTCTATCTCAGATCTGAGGGCGAAGTGTTTGTCGCTAGGAACATGTCCTTTCTCGAGAAAGAGTTTCTCTCGAAAGAATTCAGTGGGAGGAAGATAGAACTTGATGAGGTTGTTGAACCTTTACTTCAACCAGAGAGTAGCGCAACACAGAAAGATGTTTCAGTGGCACCTACCTCAGTTGAAGAGAAAGCTAATGATGATGATCATGGAGCTTCAGATCAAGTTACTATCAAACCTTGTAGGTCGACAAGGGTGTGTACAACTTCTGAGTGGTAACCCTGTCTTAAAGGTCATGTTGTTGGAGAACGATTAACCTATGAGCTATGGAGAAGCGATGGTGGGCCCGAATTCTAGCAAATGGCTGGAAGCCATGAAATCTGAGATAGGATCCATGTATGAGAACAAAGTATGGACTTTGGTGGAATTGCCCGATGATCGGCAAGCTGTTGAGAATAAATGGGTCTCTAAGAAGAAGACAGACGCTGATGGTAATGTCACCATTTATAAAGCTCGACTTGTCTCAAAAAGGTTTCTGACAAGTTCAAGGAGTTGACTGTGACGAGACTCTCTCAATCATAGCGAAGCTAAAGTCTGTTAGCAGTTGCTGCATTTTTCATTTACGAAATCTGGCAGATGGATGTCAAAACAAAGTTTCCTTGACGGTTTCCGTGAAGAAAGGTTGTATGTGATACAACCAGAAGGTTTTGTCAATCCTAAGGATGCTAAAAGGTATGCAAACTCCAGCGATCCTTCTATGGACCGGAGCAAGCATCTCGGAGTTGGAACATACACTTTGATGAGGTGATCAAAGTTTTTGGGTTTATACAAAGTTTGCAAGAAACTTGTATTTCCAAGAAAGTGAGTGGGAGCACTACAACATTTTTTATAAGTATATGTGGATGAAATATTATTGATCGGAAATGATTTTTTGGAAAGCATAAAGGGTTGTTTGAATGAAGTTTTTCAAAGGAATACATGGGTAAAACTGCTTACATATTGGGTATCAAGATCTATAGAGATAGATCAAGACGCCTGATAAGACTTTCACAGAGCACGTAGCTTGACATGATTTTGAAGGAGTTCAAAATGGATCAGTCAAAGAAGGAGTTCTTGCCTGAGTTGTAAGGTGTGAAGTTAAGACTTGAGGCTCGACCACGGCAGAAAAAAGAGAAAGGACGAAGGTCGTCCCCTATGCCTTAGCCATAGGCTCTATTCGATATGCCATGTTGTGGACTGCACCTCATATGTGCCTTGCCACGAGTCTGGCAAGGGGGTACAAAAGTGATCCAGGAATGAATCATTAGACAACGGTCGAAATTGTCCTTAGAGGAATAAGGAAATGTTTCTCGGTTTTGGAGGTGACAAAAGAGTTCGGCGTAAAGGGTTACGTTGATGCAAGCTTTAACACCTATCCGGATGAATCTGAGTAACAAACCGGATATGTGTAGTGGGACAACCATTTGGGATAGCTCCAAGTGGAGTGCGGAAGCAGCATCTACGATATAACATAGAGATTTGCGAAGTACATACGGGTCTGAATGTTGCCGACACGTTGACTAAAACCTCTCTCACAAGCATAACATGATGAAACCCCAGAACTCATTGAGTCTTAATCACATGGTGATGTGAACTAGATTATTGACTCTAGTAAACTCTTTGGGTGTTAGTCACATGGCGATGTGAACTATGGGTGTTCGATTCATCACAATGTAACTAGATTATTGACTCTAGTGCAAGTGGGAGACTATTGGAAGTATGCCCTAGAGACAATAATAAAATGGTTATTATTATATTTCCTTGTTCATGATAATTGTCTATTGTTCATGCTATAACTGTATTAACTGGAAACCGTAATACATGTGTGAATACATAGACCACAACATGTCCCTAGTGAGCCTCTAGTTGACTAGCTCGTTGATCAATAGATGGTTGTGGTTTCCTGACCATGGACATTAGATGTCATTGATAACGTGATCACATCATTAGGAGAATGATGTGATGGACAAGACCCAATCCTAAGCATAGCACAAGATCGTGTAGTTTGTTCGCTAGAGCTTTTCTAATGTCAAGTATCATTTCCTTAGACCATGAGATTGTGCAACTCCCAGATATCGTAGGAATTATTTGGGTGTATCAAACATCACAACGTAACTGGGTGACTATAAAGGTGCACTACAGGTATCTCTGAAAGTGTCTGTTGGGTTGGCACGAATCAAGACTGGGATTTGTCACTCCGTATGACGGAGAGGTATCTCTGGGCCCACTCGGTAATGCATCATCATAATGAGCTCAATGTGACTAAGGAGTTAGCCACATGATCATGCGTTACAAAACGAGTAAAGATACTTGTCGGTAACGAGATTGAACGAGGTATTGGGATACCGACGATCGAATCTCGGGCAAGTAACATACCGATAGACAAAGGGAATTGTATACGGTATTGATTGAATCCTCGACATCGTGCTTCATCCGATGAGATCATCGTGGAACATGTGGGAGCCAATATGACTATCCAGATCCTGCTATTGGTTATTGGCCGGAGAGGTGTCTCGGTCATGTCTGCATGGTTCCCGAACCCGTAGGGTCTACACACTTAAGGTTCGGTGGCGCTAGAGTTGTTATGGGAAATAGTATGTGGTTACCGAAGGTTGTTTGGAGTCTCGGATGAGATCCCAGACGTGACGAGGAACTACGGAATGGTCCGGAGGTGAAGATCGATATATTGAACAAAGGGTATTGGAGTCCGGAATTGTTCCGGGGGTACCGGGTGACGACCAGCGTGTCCGAAAGGGGTTTCGGAGGCCCCGATAAGCGTTGGGGGGCATTATGGGCCAAGGGGAGGGGGCACATCAGCCCACTAAGGGGCTAAGCACCCCTCCCACCCCATCCCATGTAACCTGGAGAGGTGGGGGTGCCTCCCCTAGGGCACCCGCTAATACGTCTCCATCGTATCTACTTTTCCAAACACTTTTGCCCTTGTTTTGAACTCTAACTTGCATGATTTGAATGGAACTAACCCGGACTGACGTTGTTTTCAGCAGAATTGCCATGGTGTTATTTTTGTGCAGAAATAAAAGTTCCCGGAATGAACTAAAACTTCACGGAGAATATTTTTGGAATATATAAAAAATACTGGCAAAAGAATCAAGGCCGCGGGGCCCACGCCCTGTCCATGAGGGTGGGGGGCGCGCCTACCCCCTGGGCGCGCCCCCTATCTCATGGGCCCCTGGTGCTCCACCGACCTCAACTCCAACTCTATATATTCATGTTCGGGGAGAAAAAAATAGGAGAGAAGGATTCAGCACGTTTTACGATACGGAGCCGTCGCCAAGCCCTAATCTCTCTTGGGAGGGCTGATCTGGAGTCTGTTCGGGGCTCCGGAGAGGGGAATCCATTGTCGTTGTCATCATCAACCATCCTCCATCACCAATTTCATGATGCTCACCGCCGTGCGTGAGTAATTCCATCGTAGGCTTGCTGGACGGTGATGGGTTGGATGATATTTACCATGTAATCGAGTTAGTTTTGTTAGGGTTTGATCCCTAGTATCCATTATGTTCTGAGATTAATGTTGCTATGACTTTGCTATGCTTAATGCTTGTCACTAGGGCCCGAGTGCCATGATTTCAGATCTGAACCTATTATGTTTTCATGAATATATGTGAGTTCTTGATCCTATCTTGCAAGTCTATAGTCACCTATTATGTGGTATGATCCGTTAACCCCGAAGTGACAATAATCGGGATACTTACCAGTGATGACCGTAGTTTGAGGAGTTCATGTATTCACTAAGTGTTAATGCTTTGGTCTGATACTCTATTAAAAGGAGGCCTTAATATCCCTTAGTTTCCAATAGGACCCCGCTGCCACGGGAGGGTAGGACAAAATATGCCATGCAAGTTCTTTTCCATAAGCACGTATGACTATATTCGAAATACATGTCTACATTACATTGATGAATTGGAGCTAGTTCTGTGTCACCCTATGTTATAACTATTGCATGAGGAATCGCATCCGACATAATTCTCCATCATCGATCCAATGCCTACAAGGTCTCACATATTGCACTTTGCTTAGTTACTTTTCCGTTTCCACTTTTACGTTTACTACAAAACTACTACTGTTACTTTTGCCACTGTTACCGTTACTTCCATACTACTTTGCTACTAAATACTTTGCTGCAGATATTAAGTTTTCCAGGTTTGGTTGAATTGACAACTCAACTGCTAATACTTGAGAATATTCTTTGGCTCCCCTTGTGTCGAATCAATAAATTTGGGTTGAATACTCTACCCTCGAAAACTGTTGCGATCCCCTATACTTGTGGGGTATCAAGACTATTTTCTCACGCCACTACCGGGGAGCATAGCTCTATGCTTTGAGTCACTTGGGATTTATATCTGTTGATCACTATGAGGAACTTGAAAGACAAAAGAACTAAGTTTTTTTCCTCAACTACGAGGGGAGGTAAGGAACTGCCATCTAGCTCTGCACTTCATTCACCTTCTCTTTTGAGTAAGCTTGCGACGCCTAAACCTGCTTCTGCTATTAATTCTGATATGTCGCATGTTATTGATGATGCCACTTCTACTATGCATGATACTTATGATGAAACTACTTATATGCTTGATACTGTTGTGCCATTAGGTGAATTTCTCGATGAACAACTTGCTAGGGCTAGAGAGAATGAAATTATTGAAACTGATAATATTGATGAAAGTGATGATGAAGATTCTCCCCCTAGATATGAATTGCCTATTGTGCCTGAGGGTTATGTTATGGATGAAGAAACTGCTAGAGATTTTCTTGCTTGCAATGATAGATATGATCTTATGAAATTATTAGCTAAGCTGAAAGAAAAATCTTTGAATGCTAGAATGAAATATGACCCTGCTTTTGCTACTTCACCTATTTGTATTTCTGATAAGGATTATGATTTCTCTGTCGATCCCCAGATAATTACTTTGGTTGAATCTGATCCTTTTTATGGCTATGAATCTGAAACTGTTGTGGCACATCTTACTAAATTAAATGATATGGCCACCCTATTCACTAATGATGAGAAAACTCGCTACTACTATATCCTTAAATTATTTCCGTTCTCATTAAAGGGTGATGCTAAAACATGGTTTAATTCTCTTGATCCTGGTTGTGTGCGTAGTCCCTAGGATATGATTTCTTACTTCTCTGCTAAATATTTCCCCGCTCATAAGAAACAAGATGCTTTAAGGGAAATATATAATTTTGTGCAAATTGAAGAAGAGAGTCTCCCACAAGCTTGCGGGAGGATTCTCCGATTACTTAATGCTTTGCCTGATCATCCTCTCAAGAAAAATGAAATACTTGATATCTTTTATAATGGACTAACCGATGCTTCCAGAGACCACCTGGATAGTTGTGCTGGTTGTGTTTTCAGGGAAAGAACAGTTGATCAAGCTGAATTGGTATTGAATAATATGTTGACTAATGAAAATAATTGGACACTTCCTGAACCAACTCCAAAGCCAACTCCGAAGAAAAGGGGTATTCTATTTCTCTGTCCTGAAGATATGCAAGAGGCAAAGAAATCTATGAAAGAAAAGGGTATTAAAGTTGAAAATGTTAAGACTTTACCACCTATTGAAGAAATACAGGGTCTTGATAACCCGACACATGTAGTAAAGGTAAATTCTCTCTATAGATTTGATGAAGGTGATATTCCTCGTTATAAGTCTGCTAGCCAATGCTTAGATGAGTTTGATAATTTTATTGTTAAACAAGAAAACTTCAATGCTTATGTTGGTAGACAATTGCAACGTAATGCTTATATGATTCAACACTTGAGTGATTATATGTCTAGAGTTAAAGGTGAACTTAAACTCATTAGTAAACATGCTTCTATGGTTACCACTCAAGTAGAACAAGTGCTTAAGGCTCAGAATGATTTGCTCAATGAATTAAATAATAAGAAAAATGATAATGTTGTTAGAGTTATGACTAGAGGGGGTAAAATGACTCAGGAACCTTTGTATCCTGAGGGCCCACAGGATTGAGCAAGATTCTTAGAGAACTAATGTTGATGCACCTAGTCGTTCCAAAAAGAAGAAAAATAAAAATGATAGGACTTTGCATGCTTCTAGTGAACCTGTTATTGACACACCTGAGAATCCCAATGATATTTCTATTTCTGATGCTGAAACACAATCTGGTAATGAACATGAACCTAGTGATAATATTAATGATGATGTTCATGTTGATGCTCAACCTAGCAATAACAATGATGTAGCGATTGAATCTGTTGTTGATCTTGATAACCCACAATCAAAGAATCAACGTTATGATAAGAGAGACTTCGTTGCTAGGAAGCACGGTAAAGAAAGAGAACCATGGGTTCAGAAACCCATGCCCTTTCCTCCTAAACCATCCAAGAAAAAGGATGATGCGGATTTTGAGTGCTTTGCTGAAATGATTAGACGTATCTTTTTGTGTATGTGTTTGACTGATATGATTAAAATGAATCTGTATGCTAAGTACATGAAAGATATTATTACAAATAAAAGAAAGATACCGGAAGCTGAAATTTCCACCATGCTTGCTAATTATACTTTATAAAGGTGGAATACCTAAGAAAATAGGAGATCCAGGAGTACCAACTATACCATGCTCCATTAAAAGAAACTATGTTAAAACTACTTTATGTGATCTTGGAGTCGGTGTCAGTGTTATGCCTCTCTCTTTATATCATAGACTTGATTTGAATAAGTTGACACCTACTGAAATATCTCTGCAAATGGCCGATAAATCAACTGCTATACCTGTCGGTATTTGTGAGGATGTGCCCGTTGTGGTTGCAAATGTTACTATTTTAACGGACTTTGTTATTGTTGATATTCCCGAGGACGATAGTATGTCGATTATCCTTGGTAGACCCTTTTTGAATACTGCAGGGGCTGTTATTGATAGCAACAAAGGCAATGTCAGTTTTCATGTTAATGGTAATGAGCATACGGTACACTTTTCGAGGAAACAACCTCAAGTCCACAGTATCAATTCTATTGGAAAAATTTCAACGATTACTATTGGAAGTTTTGAATTTCCTCTTCCTACAGTCAAGAAGAAATATGATATTCTTATTGTTGGGGACGTGCATATCCCCGTTGAGGTAACTTAGTGTTATACGAAATTTCTCCGGTTCCATGTTATTCGAAAAGAGTTTGTTAATAAGACTTGATCAACCTTGTTAGTGGAGTCCTTTTGATGAGCATGAGATTGATGAAGTTAGAAAGCACAACCTTCTGTACCCTCTTTTTACCTTCTATTATTTATATCAAATAAAGCAAAAAATAGTATTTTCTGTCTGTTTTCTGGATTATCCTTGCAATAAAAAATACCCCGAAAATAAAAGTTCTCCAAATGTCCCGAAAATGAAATATGATTTTTTGCTGAATATTTAAGAATGTCTAGCACTGAGAACACACCAGAGGGGGCAACCACCTGGCCACGAGGGTGTAGGGCGCGCCCTACCCCCTGGGCGTGCCCCCTGCCTCATGGGCCCCATGTGGCCCCCCTCCACTTATTCCAGCACCCACACACTTCGTCTTCCTCCAGAAAAAATCTCTAACAAGCTCAAGCACGAGTTATAGCTCATTTTGCTGCGATTTTTGATCTCCTTGCTCAAAGCTCCATTCACAAAACTGCTTTGGGGGATTGTTCTTCGGTATGTGACTCCTCCAATGGTCCAATTAGTTTTTATTCTAGTGCTTTAATTCTTGCAATTTTTTGCTGCTTAGGTGACCCTATTCTTGAGCTTACATGTCAAATTTATTTGGTCCCAATTAGTTTTAATGCATGATATAGTCTCTAGGCACTTGCGGGAGTAGTTGCTATCAATCTTGTTGAGTTTGGTTCACTTTTATTTTGAGTTACTAAAAGTTTGAGAAATTTTCAGAAAATGATGAAGAGATTATTGAGGGGATCTTCGAGCCGAAGCTCGAAGGATAAGCAAAGTGAAGAGGATAAGAAGCCCAAATATAATCTCCCTCGCACTGCGGAGGTTCGGCTGTTTGAATGGCCTTGTGATGAGTTCTTGAAGGCAGCAGGGATTCATGATGACTTTTATTATTTGGCTAAGAATGCAGGCCTCACCAACTTCCTCCGTGACCAGCTCGGACAGTATCTCCTACTCACTAATATTTTTGTGCAAAATTTTCATTTCCATGCTAGGAGGTCACCACCTTCGGTGGATTTTTATTTATATGGTGAGTATAGGGAGATGTCCCTTTATGATTTTTGTGAAGTTTGCAAGTTGCCTTTTGAGGGCAGCATCGAGGAACCACATCCTAGGGATGTGGCATGATTTATTGATATGATTGTTGTAGGGGAAACGAGAAAATTTTCCGATGCAAGAATCACTAGCATACATTTTCCTGTTTTGCGTTACTTCGCAATATTTGCTAGTAGGTGCTTAATTGGTCGTGGGAACAGTGGAAACCTTAGTGCCCCCAATATTGTTATTTTGCGCCATGCCTTGTTTCGTGATACTACCTTCAGTTTAGGCGCTATTGTTGCTAAACAGTTATATCTAAACCGTACAAAGGGTCCCATCTTTGGAGGCATATTTGCTTTGCGCCTTGCTGCACACTTTAATATACCTATTAGACATTATGAGAAAGAAGAAAAGTTGATGCGCCCTGTCTTTCTAGATTATAAGAGTATGGTAGCACATGACTTTATTGTTAGAAATAAGAAGAAACTGCTTAAGTATAATTTGATACTTGATACAAAGTATTGTGAGACTATTACTTTGCCTGCTTCCTCTTTGTTTGACATATTTTTAGGCACGTACCTCATTTTGCCGGAGGCCATTCATGCATACTTGAGCGTGACACCTGCTCCAGAGGCTGAGCCGGAGCCACCACATGACCCTTATCGGTAGTCGGTTTATCAGTGGGATCCGGAGGAGATCGCCAACCAGTGGCACCCTGAGGATCCTCCTCAGTACACTGGAGAGGACCACTTTGATCCATGGGCATAGACCAACTTAGTCCAAAAGCCTAAGCTTGCGGGAGTACGTATTTCTCACCGACATTACATTCATGTTTACACACTCATTCTAGTTATCGGTGCTCATACTTTTTCATTGTATTATCCATGCTAGTTTATTTTATTTTCTAGTCTTCTTCTTGTGTGTTTGAAAAACCTTAAGAAAAACCAAAAAGAATTAGCTGTAGTCTTTAGCTAGTTTACTTTCCATGCCTGTAGTAGTAATAATTAAAAAGAAAACCCAAAAAGATTTCTTGTTCTTCTTTTGCTTGTTGGGAGCTTTCCCGTGTAAATAGTTTTATTTCTTTTCTTTTCTTTGGGGGTCGAGAGGAGAAGACCATAATGAATATGTTGAAGTGGCTCTTATATGCATTATTGTTGATTTAACAAAAAGCCCATATTACCTTGTCTCCTCCCTTGTATTGAATGCTTGCAGATTCCAGCTTAGTCCAATGCACGTGCACTATTATTATTATTATCCACACCGTTCGGTCGTGCAAGTGAAAGGCAATAATGACGATATATGATGGATTGACTGAGATGAGAAAAGCTGGTATGAACTCGACCTCTCTTGTTTTTGTAAATATGATTAGTTCATCGTTCCTGATTCAGCCTATTATGAATGAAACATGTTTGCAATGACCATTAGAGATTATAGTTGCTTATGCCATGCTTAATTATCTAGGAGTTTATAATGGTTTACCTTGCGTTCCAACATGCTATTGAAATGGTTGTGATGTGGTATGATAGGGTGGTATCCTCCTTTGAACGATTCGAGTGACTTGACTTGGCACATGTTCACACATGTAGTTGAAACAAAATCAACATAGCCTTCACGATATTTATGTTCATGGTGGATTATATCCTACCATGCTTGCACTCAATGTTTATTAATTTTAATGCATGTTCATGACTGTTGTCGCTCTCTAGTTGGTCGCTTCCCAGTCTTTTTCTAGACTTCAGTTGTACTAAGCGGGAATACTGCTTGTGCATCCACTTCCATAAACCCCCAAGTTATTCCATATGAGTCCACTATACCTTCCCATATGCGGTATCTACCTGCAGTTCCAAGTAAATTTGTATGTGCCAAACTCTAAACCTTCAAATGAAATTATGTTTTGTATGCTCGAAAACTCATGTATCAACTAGGGTTGTCTGTATCTTCCATGCTAGGCGGGTTATTCTCAACAGGAGTGGACTCCGCTCCTCACTCACGAGAAAATGGTTGGTCACCGGGATGCCCGGTCCCATGCTCAAACCAAATCAAAATATTTCCAAAAAAACTGCCCCAGGACTGTTGTTAGTTGGAGGCACCCGTTGTTTCGGGCCAGCCATGGATTGAAGCTTGTTGGTGGTGGGGGAGTATAAACTTTACCATTCTATTTGGCAACCGCCTATAATGTGTGTAGCATGGAAGATATCGAGATCTCTTGGGTGTTATGTTGAGAATGAAAGTATGCAGCTGAAAATATTATTCATCTCTACTTAAAAAATTAAGCTCTGGCGCCTCTACAAATCCCTGCTTCCCTCTGCGAAGGGCCTATCTATTTACTTTTATGTTGAGTCATCATCCTCTTATTAAAAAGCACCAACTGGAAAGCACCGTTGTCATTTGCATGCATTATTATTAGTTTATATTGAGTATGACTATGACTGGATCTCTTTTACCATGAATTACAATGTTTAGTCAGTCCTTAATCTTCAGAGGTGCTCTGCATTTATGTTTTGCGGTCTCGGAAAGGGCTAGAGAGATACCATCTTGTTATATCATATTATGATTGTTTTGAGAAAGTGTTGTCATCCGAGATTTATTATTATTGCTCACTAGTTGATTATGCCATTGATATGAGTAAACATGAGACCTAAATGTTATTGTGAATATGGTTAGTTCATAATCTTTGCTGAAAACTTGAATGCTGGCTTTACATCACTACAAAAAAAAGACACATCAGTGACATTTTGGGCGGAACGAAAAAAAATCTGTCATACATATGACACTTCTATGACGATAATTGTGACAAAACCCGGTATCATCATAGATGTGGTGGGCTCCAACTTCTATGACAAAAAAACATGACAGAAAATGGGCTTTTCGTCCTGGGCAGGCCGGAGATGCAGTTGCATGACATTCTTTGGGCCGTCCATGACGGAAAAAACCATGGTAGAAGCGAGGGCGAGGAAAATTTCGGGGAGTTCTAGGTTACGGTGGGAGGTCGGGGGCCGAGCGATGCGTGTTTCTCTCGTACATGTACGCGCGTGTGTGCGAGGCGTTGGCTCTAACTGAACCCGAGCGAGGCGTTGGGCTCTAACTGAACCCGAGCGATTGCACTGCAGGCTACGCGTTACTGAACCCGAGCGATCGATCGATGGCTGTTAAATGAACCCGATCGAGCGATTCCTTCGCTACTGCTGCTAACTGAAGCCGATCGATGCTGCCTCTGGGATGAACAGTGAGCGTTGCGGGGGGGGGTGGATGAACAGTGAGCGGTGGCGTTGCCTTTGGATGAACAGGACCCCGTGGTGTGGTGGAGGGCTGGATGAACAGTAGACGGTGGAGGGGTGCCCGTGGAGGGGTGGTTGAACAGGACCCCGTGGTGTGGAGGGCTGGATGAACAGTAGACGGTGGAGGGGGTGCCCGTGGAGGGGTGGTTAAACAGGACCCCGTGGTGTGGAGGGCTGGATGAATAATAGACGGTGGAGGGGTGGTTGAACAGTAGCCAGTGGAGTAGCACGCGGGGGAGGCTGGATGAACAGGAGCCCGTGGAGGCTGGAGGAGGTCGACGGTAGCCCGTGGAGGCTGGAGGAGGTCGACGGTGGAGATGAACAGTATCCCGTCGAGTCCCATTTTGCGGTACGCCACACCTGTCCCGATGAACAGGACCCCCGTTTCGACCGTAGGAGGTCCGTTTCGTCCGTTTTACGGTACGCCACACCTCTCCCGATCCACAGGACCCCCGTTTCGACCGTATGAGCTCCGTTTCATCCGTTTTGTCGTATGCCAGACCCCTCCTGATGAACAGGATCCCCTTTCGAACGTGGCCGGTCGAACACAAGGCCGTTTCCTCCGTTCTGTAGTACGCCAGGCCTCGTTTCCATCGCCTGTTCCGTCCAAGCCCTCCCGATGAACACGACCACGCATTCTGTTCCGACCCAGCCGGTTGGCTGCCACGCGTTTCGTTGCCTCCCGATGAACATGACGCATTCTGTTGCCTCCCCATGAACACGACGCATTTTGTTGCCTCCCCATGAACATGAGGCATTCCTTTGCCTCCCCATGAACACGACGACGACGTTGTTTCTCCGTTCCGACCCAACCATGTACACGAGCCCTAGCCATACGTATGCGCGAGTAGGCGTTCGAGACCCTGCCCGTATGTGCACATACGTGGCCGTATTTTCTTTCTTGCACCCTGGCCGTTGTACGTACGTGTACATGCTATGTGCGTGCCTCTACTATGACATGTACGCGCCTCTACTACGACACGTGCGCGCCTCTACATCCACCAGTATATATGTACGTACACGTTCGCGACCAGAATGACAATGCTACGTACACTTCGACCAAGTGGGTCCCGACTATCAGGCACTTCCTTGCGTGTGAAGATGTAGCTGGTGGGTCCCAGCAGTTAGGGGGGCAAATCATTTTTTTTGCCCGGACGCACTTCCTTGCGCGCGAAGATGTAGCTGGTGAGTCCCAGCAGTCAGGGGCAAAGGTTTTTTCACGAAATACGATGGCCCGTCTGGTGGGTCCCTGCTGTCAGGTGGAGCAATAATTATTTTGCACGTAATAAGGAGGCACTTCCTTGATGCGGCCGTGGACCCAGCTGTCAACCTCTCCACGTACAGTCCACGTCCGATGGAAGCCGTTCCTTGACCACGTTGACCACGCCGCGCCGAGAGCACCAGGGCGGTGGATGACGGCGAGGCCTAGGAAGGGGACGACGCGGAGCCGGGGAAGATGCGGCAGTGGATGCCCACGCGTAGAGGAGTACGAGGGTTCACTGGTTTGCTACGGTGTGAGGCTGCCGTCGCCGCAGAATAACAGGGGGTGTGGGTGAGTAATGGGATGGCCTGGCCAGCGGTGGGAGTAGTAGGGGGCGGTCAGGCCTCCACCGCATCGCAGCCGGCCATAGAAGGCAGGAGCACGAGGCACAACCGGCACTGGTTTGGGCGGCTGAAGCAAGAAGACCACAGGTTGAAGAAGCACTGCGGCCATTGGATGGACATCGTACGGTCACTGGAGCTAGAATCGTGCATATTGACTAAGTTGACAAAGCCCTCCGTCCCCGTCAACTTAGTAGGCCCACAAGTCAGCCTGCCACTATACTGGGTCCCAGCTAGCAGGGGTAGTATTCATTTTTTGTGCGTAATAAGGAGGCACTTCCTTGCGTGTGAAGATATAACTGGTGGGTCCGAGCTGTCAGCGGCGGTAACATTTTTTCGCGAAATACAGAGGCCCTTTCGGTGGGTCCCTGATGCCAGGTGGAGGAATCATTATTTTGCACGTAATAAGGAGGCATTTCCTTGCGTACGGCCATGGACCCAGTTGTCGGCCTCTCCACGTACAGTCCACTTCAGATGCATGTCGGTCGTTGACCACGTTGACCAGGCCGCGCCAAGAGCACCAGGGCGATGGACGACGGAGAGGCCTAGGAAGGGAACGACACGGAGGCAGGGAAGACTCGGCAGTTATTTCCCACGCGGAGGGCAGTACGACTGTACGAGGGTTTACTGGTTCGTCTGCCGTCGCTCGTGAATAACAGCAGGTGTGGGTGAGTAGAGGGATCGCTAGGCCAACGATGGGAGTACGGTAGGGCGGTGAGGCCTGCGCGGTAGCAGAGCCGGCCGCGGGGAGGAGGGAGCAGGCAGTCCCGCTGGCGCTTGTTGGAGTGGCTGGAGCAGGAAGAGCAAAGATTGAAGAAGCACGACGGCCGTTGGATGGCCATCCAACAGTCACTCCTTGTGTGTCAACCTTTTTTTAGGAAAGCCTCAAATCTGTGGAAAACAGCATACAACCCATCTACCATTATTTCTAATAATCTACAACCCATTTGCTAATTATTAAGGTTTTTTTGGAGCCCATATTCTTTTTGTTAGCATTACAGCCCATATTGTGGCCACGGCTAAAAAATTATACGAAATTTTGCATATTTCGGTGCGGTCCGAACTATTTTTAATCCCGAAATTTCGACTCACATTCAAATTGATTTTAAAATAAATGTATATCAATATAAAATCCAACAAATTCTCCACGCATAAAATTAATGTAATTTAAAATCTCGAAATGAAAAAAAAGATATTTGAAACTAATTGCCGGTTTGATGTGTTTTAAAAATGTACAGCCTATTTCTCATTACTGATGGGCCATTTTCTCGGCCAGCCGAATGAAAGCTCTCCTCGTCTTGAAATATTTGCAGCCCAACCGGCCTGACAAAGCGACTTGGCAAATCACAAAAAAACTGGGTTGTGGCCGTGGACCCAGCTGTCAGCCTCTCCACGTACAGTACTCTTCCGATGGAAGTCGTTCCTTGACCACATTGACCACGCCGCGCGGAGAGCACCAGGGCGGTGGACGACGGCGAGGCCTAGGAAGGGGAAAACACGGAGCCGGGGAAGACGCGGCAGTGGAAGCCCGCCCGGAGAGGAGTACGAGGGTTCACTGGTTTGGCTGCGGTGTGAGGCTGCCGTCGTCGCAGGGCCTGGCCAGCGGTGGGATAGTAGGGGGCGGTGAGGCCTCCGCAGCAGCACAGCCGACCACGGGAGCCAGGAGCATGCCGCATGACCGGCGCTGCTTTGGGCGGCTAGAGCAAGAAGACCAGAGGTTGAAGAAGCACTACGGCCATTGGATGGACATCGTATGGTCACTGGAGCTAGAATCGTCATATTGACTAAGTTGACAAAGCCCTTCATCCTCGTCAACTTAGTAGGCCCACAAGTCAGCCTCCCACCAAGGTGGGTCCCAGCTAGCCGGGGGAGTATTCATTTTTTGTGCATAATAAGGAGGCACTTCCGGTGGATCCGAGCTGACAGCGGGGGGAACATTTTTTCGCAAAATACGGTGGCCCGTCAGGTGGGTCCCAGCAGTCAGGGGGCAAACGTTTTTTTCCAAAATACGGTGGCCCGTCCAGTGGGTCCCTGCTGTCAGTTTGAGGAATCATTATTTTCCACGTAATAAGGAGGCACTTACTTGCTGCGGCCGTGGACCCAGCTGAGACTCTCCACATATAGTATACTTCCGATTGAAGTTGTTCCTTGACCACGTTGACCTTGCCGCGTTCCGTTGCATGCATGCGTCCATGGGCGTGGTGCGTCCCCACTATCAGCCTCTCACGTACAGTCATCTTCCGATGACTCTCGGTTGTTGACCACGTTGACCACACCGTGCCGAGCGCACCCAGACTGGAAAGACCCGGAGATGGGGAAGACGGGGCAGTGGAGTCGCAGATGGAGAGGAGTGGGAAACTTCACTGGTTCGGGTGCGCGGCAGCACAGACGCGGTGCCGCCCACGGGAGACAGGAGCAAGAATAGAGGTTGAAGAAAGAGCACGGCTGTTGGATTAACATCCAACGGTCCAGCTGCTAGAATCATTTGTTAATTAAGTTGACAAAGCCGTGCGTACATGTCCACTTAGTAGGCCCACAAGTCAGTCACCAAATCTGACAGGTCCCAGCTGTCAACGGGATGCATAATTTTTTTCGCAAAACAAGGAGGCACTTCCTTCCGTGCGAAGATACAGCCGGTGGGTCCCAGCTGTCAGGTGGAGGAAACATTTTTTTCAGCTTAATAAGGAGGAACTTTCCTTGCGTGCGACCATGGACCTCGTGGGTCCCAGCCGTCAGGCTCTCCATGTACAGTCCTCTTCCGGTGACTCCCGTTTGTTGACCACGCCGCACCGAACGCAGCGAGGCGGTGGATGACAGCGAGGCCCCGGACGGGAACGACTCGGGGATGGGAAAACGCGGCAGTGGAGTCGCAGATTGAGAGGATGAGAATGGTTATAACTGGTTCTGTTGTGGCGTGGGGCTGTAGTCTATGGAGAATAACAGGAGGTGTCGAGGGGTGGAGGGATAGCCTGGCTGGTGGTGGGGTAGCGCTTCACAGCGATGCGTGATAAGCAGAGCCGCTAGCCGCCGGAGTCCGGACCAGGCGGTCCCGGCGACGCTGGAGGAAGAAGACGAGAGATTGAAGGTGCATGCCGGCCATTGGATACAAATCCAATGGTTGTGGATGACACAATCATTTGTTGACCAAGTTGACAACACCCTGCGTAGGCTTCGACCTATTGGCCCACATGTCAGCCTGCAAAAATGTGGCATATATTTAACCCATGTTTTCTAGAATGTACAGTCCATTTGCTGGGATGGGTGAACAAATAATTCCGCGTCAATCAGGCCCATTTATATTTTCTAAGAAATCCCAGCCCATTTGCACTTCCTTGAAATACACGTATTAGGTAGGGTTGTTATATATATAATGTTATGTTAGAAGGAGCAATTAATATCAAATAATAAACCGGAGAGGCACATTTTTTATATATATAATTAAGTAATTAGCGAGTTATTGCTCAAAATAAAAATGAGCGTGTTATTATTAAATTGGTCCTTAAAATCTTCGCAGGCTTTTGTACGCAATCACCAGGATTTTCCTTGCCTGTGAGTCAAAAACAACCAGGATTTTCCTTGCCAACTTTCGTTAAACATTTACTTTTATAAGTTAATAACACGTGGGATGTTTTTATAATGTATATATAAGTCTCTATAAAATATACGATAATAGTAATAATATAAATATATATAATGTGGTTAGAAGGGAAAACATAAATTGGACACCGCATTACTTTTATAAGAGACCTGCATTTTATACCCCACAGTAGGCATACTAACAAGTTCACACACAAATACAACAGAAAAGGTAAACATTCATATCAAAGTCAGGTTCATAGGACACGTTCATATTCATAGCCAACATTCACTATCAACAACTCAAAAGATTCATATATATACACAAGCTCAGCATATCTATGCATCCAAATGATTGATAGATCACACGACAATATTCATACATAATTCACAAAAAGATTCAGATATACACATGTTCAGTATGTTTATGCATCCAAATGATTGAGATCACAGCCAATATGATCCATGGACGAACTTTAATTACCTAGGGTACAGACTCGTAAATGGTGTTCAATCGGAGGTACTTCTTGCTAAAATTAGTTCTTGTACGAGTAAACTTTCGAGTACATAAGAGGCAGCACAAACAATCTGAACTTTGCTTGTAGGTTTATCCTCAAATAGTGGCCTCGTGCCGAGGGAGGTTTGAGCAACTTGGCCACTACTTTCATCCAACTAGTTTACTGGCTCATATTGGTCCTGTATCTCGCCAAAATTCTACATTGCAGACGAGAAAGGAGGCGGTTGAGAAAATGAACCACCCAAATTTTTTGCGCAGTTCAACTGAAATGGAGCATCCTTGGTGTGCAGACTGATTAAGTGCCAGATGAATATATGCGTCAACCAACTTGTCTGGAATCTTTAGACTCCATGCCATATAGTTCGCTACCATATGTGCCGATAACCAAAAGGCACAAGTTGGGACCAAAGACTGGACTGCGTTTTTCTGGGCTATGTACCAAGCAATATTTTTGGCGTTCACTCTCCTAATACTTGGAGTTTGACAATTGGTTGACGCCGGTTGATACTCGAATGAATATAGGCACTTCTTGTCAGCATCGATGCTTGTCTGAGTGAACTTTGGAGTACATAGCAGCAGCATAAGTACCTGTCCATCTGATCATTTTGTGCAGTTCTACTGAAATCACCCGATGTAATGATTTGCCTGCGAGTTCAGGCTCCAAATTACTCCTTTATGAAATCGGCAAACAGTAGCAACAATACCAAATTACCAATACATATGAGAGGCACAATAATCAGGATAAAGACCAGTACCAACCTGTGTGAGGTAGCATATCAATTACTATTTCCTTTGACTGGAAGCTGAGATAAGCCAAGCGACTGATAGCAAAGGAAGAAAGCAAGCGGAGATTTGCGACTGACAGGAAAGGACGGAAGCTGTCGAGGCAATGAAGCACCCATAGTTTTTGTGCAGTTCCACCAAAATTGAGCATCCTTGTTGGCACATATATTGAGAGAGTGAGATTACTGTAATAGTGGGACTAGTTGCTGAAACATACACTAATAAATAGAAGCACCCTCATTATCTTAATGGGTAAAGTGAGCAACATAGTAGTCTTGCTTAAAGAGAGGTATTAGTTTATTTAATCAGTGCCAATTAGCTCAACTCAACACTCAAAGCATTGCCATTTATCATAGGTTGCAAAACTTGAACGTGCAAAGATAAAGGAGTTTCCCATGACAGTAGCACGATACAAATAGAGATGACAGCAAACTAATATGGATGAAGGCCTTAGGCCCGTACCAACCTGAGAAAAAAAATGTTTATTCATGTAGTCCCATAAGAGATGATAAAGCACTCACTGGAATCACACGACAATATATATTTTTGTGCACTTCAAATGTATGGTTGAAATAACTCTTGTTTACCAGTGCTGAGATTATATTGAAAGATTATCAAGAACTTCCAGCAGAGTTAAAGAACTAGTTGGGATACAGTTCATTGTATTGTCTTGTGTAGTTCCACTAAAATGTATGATTGGCACAACATGATCCCTGTTTGCACAAGTAGGAACAAGGTGAAATCTTCATTAGCTTAGTGAGAAAGGAAGACATTAGCATATTACCCAAACAGTAGCATCAAATTCATGATGGACAATACGCAAAACATTGCCTCATTGAACCAATGGCAATAAATTGACATGCAAAACAATAGCACTATTATGTCATGACACTAATAATATTCCCTCCTTGCTCCACCACATGATTCACCTCCATAGACAAACATACACACGTACATGATTCAGCATAGGGTCCTACTAAAGATTTGTTTAACTCCAAAATGAAAATTAGGCAGTAATAAATTAGTGGTACTTAAGTACTCCTAATTAATTAAGTGAGACAACAGAAGTGGAAATGCTCCCTCGAGGATCGTCTCACAAGTAAGGTAGTCGTTGCTGGAGCCCTTCAATGGCCTCGACTGAGGCCTCTGGCTTCAGCAAGATCGCCTTGGCACTGTTTATTCTTCTTCTTCCTCCTCTTCATGATCTGTTTCTCTTTCTCCTCACCAGTTGGTGAAACCAAGTACATGATTGGCCTTCTAATTCAGAATTGGTTTTTTCAGTGAGGGAGTACAAGTGTACTAGTAAAAAACAGCATTATTTTCTCATGGCAGTCGGAAAATAGAGATGAACACATGCATTAAATATCATTCTTACCTAAAGGAAGGTCATGGCGCCAATATGGATGATGAGGATTGGAACACAGATCTCCGTTTGTGCAGTTCCACCAAAATGAACAAACTGTTCCATTCTAACATTCCAGTTAAACAACACAAAAGTCACTTCTTTTAAGAAGAGTTTTGTGCAGTGCACCAAAAGGTCACAACAGCAACCAGGTGAATTGGATATCCCTATTTGCACAAAAAGGCACAGAGGAAACAGTCAGAGTCTCAAACAATTATAGGCAAAAACATTTGGCTAAACTTGTCATGGCTTATAACAGTGGCATGGCTTCATTTTTACCAGGGACATTAGATTAAGAACAGCTAAGGCTGCGTTCGGTTCACAGGTTTGGTGCAGGATTTTTGTAGGAACACAATTCCTACGGTATTCTTTCCCTTCCAACTATTCGGAACATGGGAACGGTGAATAGTGTTTCATAGGAAAGCTAGTCTGGTAGTACTGATTCCATAGGATTAGAAACATCCACGCGCTGCTCATTGTTTGGGCGGAAGCGCGAGGCAGGCGCTCGCTGCCATGCGTTAGACAGGTTGTTGTGCTGTGTTGCCGGAATAAAAAAACCTATGTGTGGTACGTGAGGTGAGGACAAGAGTAGTCACTGTGCAGCTGAATAAACGAATAGCATCTCATACTGCCAAGCATGCTACTCTAAAAAAACAAATATGTACATTTCGTAGTCCATCCGAACACATTCTCTTGAGAGTTTCCTCCGGTTCACTGTTCCATAGTTTTATACCTACATTCCTTTCCTATTCCTCTATTTTCATCAAGACCTATGTTTTTTGCCCCTTTATTCCGAACGGAGCCTAAATATTTGGTATAAGGGCATGGGACAGTGGGTGCACCAGCAGTCCAGCACCATGTACGTAAACAGGGGCATAAAGTGGTGATTCATAGTTTGTTGCCCCGAGAAACAAACATCCAAGAAACATATCTGGGTTGGTCCCATTTTTGTTCACTCTAGCCACCTACTCCTATGTGTGGATAGCAAATCTAGTCCTGGTCATACCACTATGTACAGTGTTACCCCTATATTTCCCTTCTCGACCAAGAGACCGGTTGGATGACCAGTATGTACTATTTTCACCCTCTTTCCTTCCTGTTTGTACCAAGTCCGATGTACATACTAAATTCCCCCACCCCCACTTTATTTCTTGTTTGAACCAAGTACTCCCTCCGTATGGAATTACTTGTCATCAAAATGGATCTATCTAGAACTAAAATACATCTAGATACATCCATTTCAATGACAAGTATTTTCGGACGGAGGGAGTACAAGATTCGACTCCATGAAGTAGCTTTACCTCTACCAATAGAAGAAAAAAATGTAACTTTGGACCATCCGATCGAGAGGGGCAGAGAGGTAGAAAATGATGCACATGCAGCGACGTAGCGAGCTGGGGAAGTAGAGCTAAGGCGGTTTCGAACGAAGATATACCTGAAGGTCGTCGGGAGGCCGGATCCGCCCACAGGCAACGACGAAGGGATCGGAGGACCTCCCGCGTCGGTGCTCGGCCAGAGATAACGGTGCGGCCGGCAGTGGGTCTCCTCCCTCGCTGTCGACGACAGCCTAAACGCTGCCCCTCCTCCCCTTCGCCGGCGGAGGGGGATACGTCCGGATCTGTAACCAGCGGTGAGGATAGAAAGCCAATGTTTTTTGAAGAGAGAAAGACAGTGTTACTACCCCTATCTTGTTTAGATCTGAAGAGGATGAGAGTGTGTGAATAGAGCAACCCTAGCAAGCAAGCACGGAGGCTCCGGCCTATATATATACGTAGTGGGGTAGTTTTCCTTTTCCACTCCATCAAACAATCGTTTAAAATTGTGTACTACTACATGCCAGGTCGCGGTTTTTTTAGTTGTTGATTGTTTTTTGAGATAGCTACCCGCTTGTTCCAAGTGGTGTTATGGTCTGCCAGGTCGCACTATGTATCGTTCAAGTCTGGTACTACAAGTCCCTCCATTAAATGAACAACTACCCCCTCGTAAAAATTGTGAACAAGCCCACGGCTAAAATTAGCGGAAACGTGGGTTGCCCCAACATGCATTATTATTTATATTTTCTACTCCCTCTATTCCTAAATATAAGTCTTTTCTATAAGCCACACCTAAGACAACAATTTTTAATTAGCAGTGAACCCCACATGTCATAGACACAAAAATTGTGGCAAGATTCCCTTAGGCAAGCCAAAGTGTGTCTAACAATTTGGGCAACTCAGGTTAGGCAAGTGTGGCAAGTGTGGGAAAAATAATGTGGCAACATAAGACAAACATAGTCACAATCCAAACAGCCCCGTAATTTTTTGTGACATGCATGAAAATTTGGTTAGTTAAATTTATAGTCAAAATTTGGCAAGGTGCATCAAATCAACACATGCAAGTATCAAAAGGAAAGTCACGGCATGCATGCATGCGTTGTACTCCCTCCGTTTCCAAATATAAGTCTTTTTAGAGATTGCAACAAGTGACTACATATGAAGCAGAATATGTCTACTCCTACATACGAAGTAGCCCATTTGAAATGTGTAAAAAGACTTATATCGAGTGCAGTGCTTTGATGTGTCGCTTCAACTCGTACAAGACCGAGAAATTTGATTACTACAACGCCCTCTCCCTCGCGGACTGAGCTCCGGTGCCTTAACTGCACCTGCCTTTGGCTGCATGACAGGAGGGCCAACCACCTGTTGGGCCCACCTGTCATAGACGCAAAGGCAGGAGCAGTAAGTAGAAGCTTTCACTACACGCTATCCCTCCCGCACGAGGTGGACGGACATGCAGCAGTGGATTCGATACTGTAGAAGTAGGAGTAACATCATTGTTCGTATTCTCGAAGAGGCGAAGAGCCAAGCGCAACCCGAACGTGGCAGTTGCGAACGCTCGTGTGGTGCGGTTCCTTGGAGTACTAGCCAGGCTCTTGCATGAGACAAAATTGCTATTGTTTAACAATTAAACTCCATTATCCATTGGTTGATACTCAATCTGCATACGTCCACATGCTTAGCACCATTTCCTCCTGGGGTCACCAATGTTTATTTGCTAATTAATAGCATTGCATGCAATGAACTAGCCATTGCAAGTCATTAAAAGCATGCACACCTCTCATCTCTTATTGGTTGATATGTCAAGAAACAAGAAACAAGGTAGAAGTTAATGCATCACGCCTAAGTGTTTTGGGACTATTTGGTTTTCGTAAGATGACTTACACACCTAGACGGAGGGAGTAGTATAGCCCTGTAAACCGGAAATGAGTATTTGCCTTTCTAGAGATTTCAACAAGTGACTAGACTACACCGTGTGCAGTACTCCCTCCCTTCCGGTTTATAGGGCTCAAATCTCATGAACCAATGCATTTTGCGATTGGAGGAATGTATCTCGTACTTTACAAAACTACCCTAATTAAACTCATGCATTAATTACATAGTTCTCTCGTTTTCCTCTCCGCCTTGGTCATGGTGCACAATATTGAGCACTCCTATATGACTAGCCGCTCTATCTACATGCGGGACATTTCAAAGCATCTGGGCCTGCGTGCCATCCACCAAATCACAGCGAGGTGCTACAGTCGAGACTCACCTGTCACCCCGGTGTGGCCGTCATGACCCGTCATATCACAAAAGCCACACCTTTACCAGCAACGGTAAGGTGGCCTCCAAGTTGGACTGGACGAAGCAACCATCATTTCACTGGAACGCTCGTTCAAGCCCTTTCTTCCCTTTCTTGAAGAAAACCTCCCTCCAGGCTACTCACTTCTGCCATTTTTCTTCTGTACCGACGAAGGAAAGGTGGGCGAATCAGTTATGCTGCTATATTTTCATTCCAAGAATCTTCTTTTTGCGAAGCACCGACTGATCTCACATCCTATTCTTTTCCCGTTTTCATTGCGATTTTGGTTTCCTTTCAATTGCTTTTTGTTTGTCAGTTCATTGATGGATCCTGGAGCACTAGGCAAAGAGTTGTCGGCGGATAACCCACTGGAGACAGCGATCTCCAGGAAGCGAGCACCGACCAACGAGTTGACCATGTTGGCGGGCCAACCCATGGAGATGAAGAACTCCAAGAAACAAGCACTGGCCAAAGAGTTGAGGACGTTGGCGGACGAACTCCTCAAAGAAAGTTGGAAGAACAGCAAGGGCCCCACCGTGCCTACCCCAGGAACTCTGATTGCCACCTATGTGAGGCTCAAGACCGAGTTTGAGGAGATATTTGCCGTTGATAAGTAGTACTCCCCTGGCAAGGTGATGGCCCCCATCGAGGACGAGGAGATGGCCCCCGGAGGGAAGAGATCCCCCGGTGAGCTGCACAAGGTAAAAAATAATGGCTTATTACCATAGTTGTCGTTTTTGATTATTTGCAATGTGCTTGCTAATATGTTAGGGTTGTGCAGGTGCCGGTGGACGTCCTTGATGATTCCGATGTCGTGGCCCGTCCTGTTGGCATCGCCCCGGAGATCGATTCCGGTGCCGCTGTCCATCCTGTGGACATCGCCCCAGAGGTCGATTCCGATGTCACGGTCACTCCTGTGGACATCGCCCCAGAAATCGATTCCCATGCCGCTGTCCGTGCTGTGGTCACTGCCCGAGAGATCGATGACAAGAAATAGTTGGTCGCGCTAATCCTTCAGGGTAGTTTGCATTGCCCTGTGTTTAATTACCAGAACGATGCATGTTATCAAACCATCTTAGGGCTAATGCACTGTCTTGTGTGGGCGGATCTTGCTACTTTTGTTTGTAGTGAATCATGCGATGAATCATGCGAACCCTCTCCGAGTTATGGAAACAGATGTATCCTCACCGGCTTTTGATGTAATATATGGCATGCTTAGATGTAAGTTTGAACTGTTTATCATATCAGCAGGGCTTGTTTGATGATTCTTGGTGTTAGTAGGCTAGCTACTGTGCGAGCTATAGTACTTGCAAAACACCCACCGAAGAGAAACGTTGGGGCTGATGTGCTCGTGTTACGCTTATACTTATCCCTCGTCGATCGACCAATAGCCCTAGCTCCTAAAATTGTGGGCTTAGCGATCGATCAGACAATAGTCGACATACATTCAGGCCTCATTTGGTTCATAGGGTAGGAAAATTGTAGCAAAAGTACAGAGAACATGCAACACAAAATCATAGCAGTGCAGAGACGTACTCCCTGCGTTCCAAAATAGATGACCTAGGCGGGCTAGTTTGGCCTAGTGGGTTTCAGTGATATGACGTGGTACAGTGCCGTACAGTCTTCGCGTGTGGTAGCAATATTGCGGCTACAGTAAGTTTTCTTGAAGAAGCGGAATTCAACGAAGTCATGATGGTTCCTTCATCCGAACAACTTACAGTGGGAAAGGTTGGGCCTGCGATACGACCGGGTAGACCAGGATAATTTTGTGCATGGCAGGTGGACCAGGATGGTCGACGTCCCACATGTCGGCGAATGAAAGTATACTTTCCGATATAGAGGATGAGCAACGAGTATTCGTTGTTTATTTTTGATGAAAGCTATTGTCTCCACTGTTACGATGGAGGAGTGTGAAACACGGCAGCCTAGTGAACTTGGCATGTGCACCACTCCCTCCTTCCTCATGTAATGCCCAGGCTACAGCTTTTTCTCACTTTCTCTCTATCTATTTCCTCTCAAATGTTTTTTACCTTTCTTTTTTAAGACACAATTGTTTTTATGCCTTTTTTAGAAAAAATTTTATACCTAGGAGCATGTGTAGAGATGGGCTCTTGCAGATCCCACTCCTTCACTTTGTCAATGCCTCTCTCTCCTCCACATAAGGAGTACTACTTGCTATGCATGCATGCGGCGGGCAGCTGGCGTCTTGAGGGGCCAGGGCGGTGAGAGCGGGCTCCGGAAGCGGTCCGGACTCCAGCATGGCCCACCTTACATTATCACCATATATTTCTTGGAGTCCGTGTGCGGAGGGCGGGCGATCTCTTCTCCCTCCCCCGTTTCTCTCTTCTCAGCCGACGCCCGCCGAGCGATTAGATTTCGGCTATCGACGGTTTATTCAATTACGGTCCCACATGTCAGTGAAACTGCAAGACAACGCGTGTCCCCTCTGGTGAGCGGCGCGCGAGGCGGACTATCGGGGTTGCGACGCGTACGAGTCGTAAGTGTGCCGCCTTTTCCTGTAGAACTTGCGAAGCGTAACATTTTCGCGCGATCGATCGATAGAAATCTAGAACAAAATGACGAGGGCGGTGCTTTCCCGCTCGTTGGGCGGGCTAGTTCGAGTGATATGACGTGCTACAATGCCGTCCACTTGCTCCATTTTTATGTAAGCAAGAGTTTACACTCTTACGCGGGAGGAGTGCGAAACACCGCGGATCTGATTTTGATCGAGGTATAACTGTTCCCTGCCAAATAATGGAGGATTGTTAGCGATTATAGCATGATAGTTAGGGCATCTCCAGCGCTGGCCCACAAATTTACATCGGCATCTGTCCGAGGACACTGATGGATGCCATACGATGCTGCCCGCATACCTTTCGACAACTATATGAACTAACCAAACAAAATTTGTGCAAACAAAGCAAATTTCAAATTAACCGGATGAAATTCATTACATTTCGGAAAAAAATCCTACAAACTGGACGGAATTCATTACATATTTTGCACAAACCTTACTAAAACCTACTATAAACCTAATCTAAACGATCGCCGGCACCCGACCACCATGTCCGGCCATGAACCCGAGAAAGCCGGCCATTGCCTTTGCCTCCTCCTCATCCGCCTCGATAACCTCCTCCCCCGGAGCACAAGGTTCTGAAAATTTCCGCCTTCACGTCACTGTCAAGCGGCTAATCGGTCGCCGATGTTTACCCCACCAAGCTTGGCGTCGACTGAGTGGAGTAGCGGTGGCCTTCCTGGGACGAGAGCGGCGGCGACCTACCGTGTACTACTCTTCCTCGCTGCCGGCTGCGCCCGCGCACGTGCGCCAGCTTCGTGGTCGTGGCGGTGGAGGGCGGCCGAGGGGGTGCCGACGATCTCCTTTGTTGGATCATGCGACAACACGTCGAAGAGAGCTTTGGAGCGCGCCCAGAGCGGAGCCGCCGATGTCCCTCATCTGCTCCTGCGACAGTACGTCCAAGAGAGCTTCGGAGCGCCAGGAGGCCATGGTTGAAGTGGTGCCGACAGAAGGAAGGGACCGGAGGAGAATAAGTGTGGGTCTTTGGCTATGGCTCGGAGCTGGGGCTCAAGCTAATATAGCGGGCGAATGGCAATGAGCCGCGGCAGACGGATGGACAACTGGCGCCGGAGTAGGTTCGTCGGGCGTGAATGCGGACGCTGCTTTAGTGACTTAACTGCAGATGCGTTTGGGTTACTGACATGTGGGCCCAATGGGCATCTGGCCCACATGTCAGTGACACACCAATTGCACCTCCATCAAACGTCTAAACAGTAATGTCAGGCACCGCCGGGGCACGCAGGTGATGGGCTCGCCGTTTGCGTTGCGCCATGAGCAGGACTTTGATTTAGAGGGCGACGTGCATGCATTAGCATGCTTTGACAGCGTGAGCATGAGTGTCTGACGCGAAGTATTTCATTTTCATTTGGCTGACGAGGGTGCGTTGCAGCGACGAGTCCGTGGTTTGATTCCCCACATACGCATAATTTTGGTTTTTACAGTATTTCTTTCTCCATTGATAGGTAGGCCCGCGTAGATAGATAAAGAACACGAGCTGATGAGGCGCATGCCGACTGTTTGACTGGTCAACCAGACAAATACAGAGCTATACACTGAGCCGGTGACCGTATAATCACCATATCTCGTATACAATGATCAAAGTGAGCAATCAAGACAAGTTCGATGACCGCCAATGCATTTTACTCGGTAATAAATGACCAGGATTGAAGGGGAATCCAATCGGAGTGAAAGATTCACCCCAATCGGAGTTACGGATCTCCGGATATTTAAGAAACGGTGAAGGGCCAGAGAACAGAACGCAGAAACAAAGAGAAATAGAGTAATAGATCCAATCTCGGAGGGGCTCTCGCCCCTCCCACGCCATGGGAGCCAAGGACCAGAGGGGAAACCCTTCTCCCATCTAGGGAGGAGGTCAAGGAAGAAGAAGAAGGGGGGCTCTCTCCCCCTCGCTTCCGCTGGCGCCGGAGTGCCACCAGGGGCCATCATCATCACCGCGATCTTCACCAACAACTTGACCGTCATCACCACCAACTCTCTTACCCGCTGTAATCTCTACCTAAACATGGTGGTGAACGCTATATATTATTTCCCAATTATGTATGGCTATCCTATGATGTTTGAGTAGATCTGTTTTGTCCTAATGGCTATTTGATGATCAAGATTGGTTTGAGTTGCATGTTTAATTATTAGTGCTGTCCTATGGTGCTCTCCGTGTCGCGCAAGCGTGAGGGATTCCCGCTGTAGGGTTTGCATTATGCTTATGATTTGCTTATGGTGGGTGGCGTGAGTGACAGAAGCACAGACCCGAGTAAGTAGGTTGTTTGCGTATGGGATAAAGGGGACTTGATGCTTTAATGCTATGGTTGGGTTTTACCTTAATGAATCTTTAGTAGTTGCGGATGCTTGCTAGAGTTCCAATCATAAGTGCATATGATCCAAGTAGAGAAAGTATGGTAGCTTATGCCTCTCCCTCATATAAAATTGCAATAATGATTACCGGTCTAGTTATCGATTGCCTAGGGACAAATAACTTTCTTGTTGACAAAAGCTCTCTACTAAAACTAATTTAGTTGTGTCTTCATCTAAACATCCCCTAGCTTTTATTTACGTGCTCTTTACTTTCTTGCAAGCTTACCCAAAAACACCTACAAAGTACTTCTAGTTTCATACTTGTTCTAGGTAAAGCGAACGTCAAGCGTGCGTAGAGTTGTATCGGTGGTCGATAGAACTTGAGGGAATATTTGTTCTACCTTTAGCTCCTCGTTGGGTTCGACACTCTTACTTATCGAAAGAGGCTACAATTGATCCCCTATACTTGTGGGTTATCAAGACCTTTTTCTGGCGCCGTTGCCGGGGAGCAATAGCGTGGGGTGAATATTCTCGTGTGTGCTTGTTTGCTTTATCACTAAGTAATTTTTATTTGCTGCTCTTAGTTGTTTTCTATCTTTAGTTATGGGTAGGAAACGCAAAATACCAAAAAATTAGTTGTACCTACTGAACCAATGGTTCAAGAACCACTCAAAATCTATCACACTGCTGAAGCTTATTACTTGGATCATCTTCGATCCCTATGTGCTCATGCCGAAACCACAACTAGCTTAGTTGAGGGCAAATCTTTAGATGAGCATGCTTGTTATGTGTGACACCATATATCTGAAAGAGGGAAACGTTTATTGGATCAAATTCATTGTTTGCAATGCTATGCTTGGAGTTTATGCTATTATTATGATTTTACTTGTTGTTCTGAAAACCCTAAGAAACACCTTCCCTACCAATGTGAGTTTATTGATAATGGAATCTTATCTTCGTATGCTTGGGGTGTTTATAGTTACTATGATGTTCAACAAATTGAAGAATTTGTTGCTTTTAAGGGTGCGTATGAAATTGCTTCTTTGATTGAAACATATGATGCTACTTTTCGCAAATCTGAAAATTTTGCCATACTTGAATATTGTTATGAGAATTATGCTTCTAATGCTTATGTTAAACCATATATTGAGAAACACTCCGCTGTCCAAGAAGAGACTAATATTTTGCAGGAGTCTATGGAAGAAGAAATTGATAAAACTGTGAGCTCATTGGATGAAAAAGATGATGAGGAGAGCGAAGAACAAAAGGAGGAAGAGCGCATTAGCTACCCGTGCCCACCTTCTAATGAGAGTAACTCTTCAACTCATACATTGTTTAGTTCCCCTTTGTGCTTACCGAAGGATGATTGCTATGATGACTGTTATGATCCCTATGATTCTTTTGAAATATCCCTTTTTGATGATGCTTGCTATGCTTGTGGCCAAGATGCCAATATGAATTATGCTTATGGGGATTAACTTGATATAGTTCCTTGTGTTAAACATGAAATTGTTGATATTGCACCCACTCATGATAGTCCTATTATCTTTTTGAATTCTCCAAACTACACTATATCGGAGAAGTTTGCACTTATTAAGGATTACATTGATGGGTTGCCTTTTACCGTTGCACATGATGATTTTGATGAATATAATATGCATGTGCTTGCTGCTCCTACTTGCAATTATTATGAGAGAGGAACTATATCTCCACCTCTCTATGTTTCCAATATGATAAAATTGCAAGAAAATGTTTATACTATGCATTGGCCTTTACTAGGTGTGCATGCATTGTTCTTTTATGACATGCCGATGCATAGGAAGAGAGTTAGACTTCGTCATTACATGGTATATGTTGCTTTGTGCTCACTACTAAATTACAAATCATCGCTAATTAAAATTGGCTTTGATATACCTTGGGAACCGGGTGGATTCACTACTTGAGCACTATATGCCTAGCTTAATGGCTTTAAAGAAAGTGCTGCCAGGGAGACAACCCATAAGTTTTAGAGAGTCATTTATTTCTATTGAGTGCTTTCATATAGTTTAAAAACAACAAAAATAAAGAGGGGAACCCAAAACTTTTTCAAAAAGAAAAGTGAAAGTGAGAGAGACGAGCATTGTGAAAATGGCGGACGTCCTTGAACTTTGTTCATGGCCATGGGAACTTTGTGAATCTTGATTACAGAAACTTTTCAACAAAAATAATTATCCCCTTGTACAATTCCATTGTATTATAAAAATAATGTGCCAAGGTTTGCCTTTAGGATGTTTACGATGCTTGTTGGTTTGTGCGGTGCAGGACAGAAACTTTGGCTGTAGTGCATGAATTTTAATTTTTTACTGGAACATCAAATGGTTCTGATTCTTTTTGCACTGTCTTTCTGTACAAATTGTTTATTATTCCTAATTTTGGCAGAAGTTTTCAAGTATCAGAAGTATGGTGAATGTTCAGATTGCTACAGACTGTTCTGTTTTAGACAGATTCTGTTTTTGATGCATAGTTTGCTTGTTTTGATGAACCTATCAATTTATATCAGTGGATTAAGCCATGAAAAAATTATACTACAGTAGACACAATGCAAAAACAAAATATGAATTGGTTTGCTACAGTACTTATAGTAGTGATTTGCTTTATTATACTAACAGATCTTACCGACTTTTCTGTTGAAGTTTTGTGTGGATGAAGTGTTCGATGATCGGGAAGGTTTCGATGTGAGAAGAAGGAAGAGAGGTAAGAGATAAAGCTTGGGGATGCCCGAGGCACCCCAAGTAAATATTCAAGGAGACTCAAGCGTCTAAGCTTGGGGATGCTGGGGAGGCATCCCCTGTTTCTTCAACAAGTATCGGTATGTTTTCGGATTCGTTTCGTTCATGCGATATGTGCAATCTTGGAGCGTCTTTTGCATTTAGTTTTCATTTTTCTTTTATGCACCATGCTGGTATGAGATGGTCCTTGGTTGATTTATAGAATGCTCTTTACACTTCACTTATATCTTTTGAGTATGGCTTTATAGAATGCTTCATGTGCTTCACTTATATCATTTGAAGTTTGGATTGCCTTTTTATCTTCACTTAGACAACCGCCATTTGTAGAATGCTCTTTTGCTTCACTTATATTTGTTAGAGCATGGGCTTATCTTTTGTAGAAAGAATTAAACTCTCTTGTTTCACTTATATCTATTTAGAGAGATGACAGGAACTGGTCATTCACATGGTTAGTCATAAAATCCTACATAAAACTTGTAGATCACTGAATATGATATGTTTGATTCCTTGCAATAGTTTTGCGGTATCAATATGGTGATATTAGAGTCATGCTACTGAGTAATTGTGAATTGAGAAATACTTGTGTTGAGGTTTACAAGTCCCGTAGCATGCACGTATGGTGAACCGTTATGTAACGAAGTCGGAGCATGAGGTGTTTATTGATTGTCTTCCTTATGAGTGGCGGTCGGGGACGAGCGATGGTCTTTTCCTACCAATCTATCCCCCTAGGAGCATGCGCGTAGTACTTTTTTTTGATGACTAATAGATTTTTGCAATAAGTATGTGAGTTCTTTATGACTAATGTTGAGTCCATGGATTATACGCACTCTCACCCTTCCATCATTGCTAGCCTCTTCGATATCGTGCATTGCCCTTTCTCGCCTCGAGAGTTGGTGCAAACTTCGCTAGTACATCCAAACCCCGTGATACGATACGCTCTATCACACATAAACCTCCTTATATCTTCCTCAAAACAGCCACCATACCTACCTATTATGGCATTTCCATAGCCATTCCGAGATATGTTGCCATGCAACTTCCATCATCATCATATACATGACTTGGGCATTTATTGTCATATTGCTTTGCATGATCGTAAGATAGCTAGCATGATGTTTTCATGGCTAGTCCGTTTTTTGATGTCATTGCTACGCTAGATCATTGCACATCCCGGTACACCACCGGAGGCATTCTTAGAGTCATATCTTTGTCCTATTATCGAGTTGTAATATTGAGTTGTAAGTAAATAAAAGTGTGATGATCATCATTATTAGATCATTGCCCCAGTGAGGAAAGGATGATGGAGACTATGATTCCCCCACAAGTCGGGATGAGACTCCGGACGAAAAAAATAAAAAAATAAAAAAATGGAAAGGCAAAAAAAGAGAAGGCCCAAAAAAACAAAAAAAATGAGAGAAAAAGAGAGAAGGAGCAATGTTACTATCCTTTTGCCACACTTGTGCTTCAAAGTAGCATCATGTTCTTCATATAGAGAGTCTCTTGAGTTATCACTTTCATATACTAGTGGGAATTTTCATTATAGAAGTTGGCTTGTATATTCCAACGATGGGCTTCCTCAAATGCCCTAGGTCTTCATGAGCAAGCAAGTTGGATGCACACCCACTTAATTTCAGTTTGAGCTTTCATACACTTATAGCTCTAGTGCATACGTTGCATGGCAATCCCTACTCCTCACATTGACATCAATTGATGGGCATCTCCATAGCCCATTGATTAGCCGCGTCGATGTGAGACTTTCTCCCTTTTTTGTCTTCTCCACATATCCCCCATCATCATATTCTATTCCACCTATAGTGCTATGTCCATGGCTCACACTCATGTATTTCGTGAAAGTTGGAAAGGTTTGAGAACGTCAAAAGTATGAAACAATTGCTTGGCTTGTCATCGGGGTTGTGCATGATGTGAATGCTTTGTGTGGTGAAGATGGAGCATAGCCAGACTATATGATTTTGTAGGGATGAGCTTTCTTTGGCTATGTTATTTCAATAAGACATAATTGCTTGGTTGGTATGCTTGAAGTATTATTGTCTTAAATGTCAAATGATAGACTATTGCTTTGAATCACTCGTGTCTTAATACTCATGCCATGATTAGACATATAATCAAGATTATGCTAGGTAGCATTCCACATCAAAAATTATCTTTTTTTATCATTTACCTACTTGACGATGAGCAGGAATTAAGCTTGGGGATGCTGATACGTCTCTATCGTATCTATAATTTTTTATTGTTCCATGCCAATATTCTACAACTTCCATATACTTTTTGCAACTTTTTATACTATTTTTGGGACTAACATATTGATCCAGTGCCAGTTCCTGTTTGTTGCATATTTTTTGTTTCGCAGAAACCCAATATCAAACGGAGTCCAAACGGGATAAAAACGGACGGAGAATTATTTTGGAATATTTATGATTTTTGGGAAGTAAAATCAACGTGAGACGGTGTCCGAGGGGGGCACGAGGTAGGGGGCGCGCCCCAGGGTGTCAGGCGCGCCCCTGACCCTCGTGGCCACCCCGTAAGGCGGTTGATGCTCTTATTTTGCCTCAAGAAAGATAATTTTATGAGAAAGATCTGAGCGAAAGATTCACCCCAATCGGAGTTACGGATCTCCGGATATTTAAGAAACGGTGAAGGGCCAGAGAACAGAACGCAGAAACAGAGAGAAACAGAGAGATTGATCCAATCTCGGAGGGGCTCTCGCCCCTCCCACGCCATGGGAGCCAAGGACCAGAGGGGAAACCCTTATATCATCTAGGGAGGAGGTCAAGGAAGAAGAAGAAGAAGGGGGCTCTCTCCCCCTCGCTTCCGCTGGCGCCGGAGTGCCACCGGGGGCCATCATCATCACCGCGATCTTCAGCAACAACTTCACCGCCATCACCACCAACTCTTCCCCCCTCGATGCAGCGGTGTAACCTCTCTCTTACCCATTGTAATCTCTACCTAAACATGGTGCTCAACACTATATATTATTTCCCAATGATGTATGGCTATCCTATGATGTTTGAGTAGATCTGTTTTGTCCTAATGGCTATTTGATGATCAAGATTGGTTTTAGATTGCATGTTTAATTATTGGTGTTCTCCGTGTCGCGCAAGCGTGAGGGATTCCTGCTGTAGGGTTTGCAATATGCTTATGATTTGCTTATGGTGGGTGGCGTGAGTGACAGAAGCACAGACCCGAGTAAGTAGGTTGTTTACGTATGGGATAAAGGGGACTTGATGCTTTAATGCTATGGTTGGGTTTTACCTAATTGAATCTTTAGTAGTTGCGGATGCTTGCTAGAGTTCCAATCATAAGTGCATATGATCCAAGTAGAGAAAGTATGTTAGCTTATGCCTCTCCCTCATATAAAATTGCAATAATGATTACCGGTCTAGTTATGGATTGCCTAGGGACAAATAACTTTCTTGTTGACAAAAGCTCTCTACTAAAACTAATTTAGTTGTGTCTTCATCTAAACAGCCCCTAGCTTTTATTTACGTGCTCTTTACTTTCTTGCAAGCTTACCCAAAAACACCTACAAAGTACTTCTAGTTTCATACTTGTTCTAGGTAAAGCGAACGTCAAGCGTGCGTAGAGTTGTATCGGTGGTCGATAGAACTTGAGGGAATATTTGTTCTACCTTTAGCTCCTCGTTGGGTTCGACACTCTTACTTATCGAAAGAGGCTACAATTGATCCCCTATACCTATGGGTTATCCCAGCGATGCGGCCGCGCCGAGTTCCTCGCCGCCCACGACTGCACACAAAATGGTAGGGAAGCGTTGGCATCCCGCCGTGCCGAGTTCATTGCCGCTCGCGACCTCACAACTATGTGGGAGGAATTTGAAGATGCCAAGGCTGAATGGGCGGTAGAGCAAGAGGCGGCCAAATCCGCACAGAGGGAGCGGAAAAGTTAGAAAGCACTCAAGAAAAGAGAGACCCGCCGTCGCAAGAAAGAAAAGGACGCATGCGCTGCTGCAGAGAGGTCGGCGGAGATCCAAGCACGGTGGGGTGTCGCCGACAAAGCCGGGAAGGAGAACGACGACGTCTGGCCAGCATGTGAGAAGTAGTAGTACTAGTAGTTTGTGTGTGTGTGTGTGTGTGTGTGTGAGTACGAGCATGTACCAATACTACTAGTTACTACTGTAGTTTTTAGAGCAAATTACCAGTACATTAGCCTAGACTAAATGGAAAAATTCCTATCCTAAGCATCAAATGGCATCTCTTTCTCTATAGGAATTGAGATGCATGTCATCTCACTTCCTATGATTTTCATATTCCTATCCTATGAACGAAAGGAGGCCTCTGTTGGAGTAACTACTGTAGCTAGCAGTACTGCTGGTACAGTAGTTTTCTTCAAGAAGCGGAATTCAACGAAGTCATGATGGTTCCTTCATCCGAGCAACTTCAAAGTGGGAAGTGGGGCTGTGATTTGACGGCTCATTAGTCATTGTTACTGCGGCACGATGACCTGGGTGACTCTCCCTTGGAGTTCTGCGTGCATGGCAAGTGGACCAGGATGGTCGACGTCCCACATGTTGGCGAACGGAAGTATTCTTTCCGATATCGAGGAGCAAGGAAACCGCGTGGTATAGATCACTGCTGATTGGTTCGCAAAAAATAGTATCACTGCCGATTTATAATTATTTTTTATTTCTAATGAATGCTAGCGTTTGAACTCTTATGACGAAGGGTGCCAAACACGGCACGTACTGGATGTCCCACACGTCAGCGAAAGGAGTGGGACATGAACAACGTGGTATAGCCCAGCGTAAAAAAACAGCGTGGTAGAGCGTCTCCACTTCTTCCACTTCTGGGTCGGAGACCACACGTAGTAGTACTTAGTGGTATGAACGATACAAAGTGCGACCTGGAGAGAAAGACACGTCTAGTTGGAAGGTCTCGGGGCATACACGTACACAAATATAAAAGTTAATATGTGCCTCCATCTAATATAGTAGTAGTAGAGTACTTAGGCACGTACTCCATAACATCACCATGCATTGCACGTACAACATTTAGTGGTAGTACGTAGTAAGAGACAAATGCCGCCCAAGAGTTCCCTTCTCGACCTACTTTTGGGTGTTTGGTAGAGTGTATGGAGGGTGCATGAGTCCACACTAGTTTAGCACAAATACACTAGAAGCATGCATGAAGAGAGCATACATGAAGAGGGGTGTTGAGTTGAGCATGCATGAAGAGGGAACAACTATGCTGAGACGAGAGTGCAACCAAACACACCCTATATGCCACGCATGTTCATACCATTTGTGCCTTTCTACTTCACTTACTGCGCTATATTACTCAGGTTCGTACGTCCAGTCCTGGGTACATGTCCGTCTCGTAGTTCCAATCCCACGTGTTTTCATATAGATGGAACGATCCTTGCATAACACGTGCACCTTGATGCTAGATGTCTCGCGTGTTGGCAAAAGGATGAACAAAGCTCACGTAAAAAAAATAGAGTGGAAGAACATAGATTACAGACGACCGAGAAGGAGCAAGGAACCTCGTGGTGGAGCGTCTGCACTCATAATATTTAATATTATTCAGCGATATAAAATTAACCAATCATCTCCACACTGGACTGGAAGAGTACGAAACACGGCAGCCCAGTGTAGTTAAATCATACTAGTACATGGCTAACCCACGCTATCACCATATTTCTTGGCTTCCGTGCGACACCTACCTCTAGTAATCCAGTAGCCTGTATCGCTTCTCCCTCCTCGTCTCTATCAAAGTGCGGCGGGCTGGCGTTTCTGCTGTCTATTGAGGTCGGTTAACTATCACATGTTAGCGACATGCCAAGAGGATTCTAAAAAAATCCCTTTCACGTTCCGTTCTCAAAAAGAAAAAATCCTTTCACGTATGAATTTGCTTGTATGCTTTGAGCAACTTGCATGTCTCATACTGCTCCTGTTTGATACTCTAACTTAGCTAGAGGTTAGACTAACTCATGACTAACCCTGAACTAACTGTAGCCAAAGAGGTGTTTGGGTGACAGGGTTAGATTGACAATAGATGCACTTCATGGAGAGAGAAAAGTGATTTTTTAGTGGTCCCAATGAGAACTATCTCCAGTTAGCACCTCTTGGGTGGGATAGTTTTTTTTTGTGGGTTCGGTGCAACTTGCTCTAATTTAAACCCTCATGCTTGGATACTTTAGGGCTATTTGAGCCCAACTAGCTCAAACTAACTCTAACCCATGGATCCAAACAGGGCCTATGGCCAGTCTCGACACGGAGCAATCGTGTGCACCGGGAAGCGGCGCTCTCTCGGCCGTCGCGCCACTTCAAAGTCGGCGCCAGTGAGAGGTCGCCTCTGCTCTGGTCGGGCATTAATGCGGCACTGACACTCCAGGGCGACGCTGACCGTTTCACGCGGGAAGCGCACGTTGGCAAGGGAGTATAGGTTTTGAACCGTTTCAGGTGTAGTACTGGTAGTTTGCAAAACTACTCAATTATTGCACTCAGTTTCCTAAGAAGTTGTGGTAAAAAACGTTACTCCACAGCCCGCTTCCCTTCTCCTTCCTCTTCCACCGCCCGCGCACGTCCGCGGGACGTGACCGATCAACCCTTATATAGGAGTGCTAGCACAAAAAGATGCATGCATGACCACTAAAATTTCCATATTAAAGCGCCGCTCCGGCCGGAGTATGGCGTATGTTGTTACCTTCGACCGGCCCATGGCTACCGGGCGACGGCTACCAGAGAAGAGGCGGCGGGAGGGGAATGAATGCAGCTACTGTTTGGGTTCGCCTTCCGGCTTAAATAAATGCGCAGCATCACGTGTACCCGAGGGTGCACAAATTGTAACATACGTGTCTGCTTAAGTGGGCTTCACGTAACTGGTGTGTGTGAGAGAGAGATTCTGAGAGACAGAGTGTGTGTGTGCGAATCTACTCTTCGGACATGTACTCAACCTTTTGCATCGGGATATAAGTATAATGGTATTTACTTTAGCTAGTGATAGATAACCCACAAGTATAGGGGATTGCAACAGTTTTCGATAAGTAAGAGTGTCAAACCCAACGAGGAGCTAAAGGTAGAACAAATATTCCATCAAGTTCTATCGACCACCGATACAACTCTACGCACACTTGACGTTTGCTTTACCTAGAACAAGTATGAAACTACAAGTACTTTTGTAGGTGTTTAGAAAGTAAAGAGCACGAAAATAAAAGCTAGGGGCTGTTATAAGTAAAGAAGCAACTAAAGTAAATATAGCGAGTGTGGAAAAGTGGTGGTAGCAGTTGCGAAATTGTCCATTAAGCAATTGACTACTTTACTAGACCGATAGAAATATTATGTGGGAGAGGCCACTGCTAGCATGTCATCCTTGACTTGGAATTCTATGCACTTATGATTGGAACTATTAGCAAGCATCCGCAACTACTAACATTCATTAAGGTAAAATCCAACCATAGCATTAAGATATATTGGTCCCCCTTCAATCTCGTATACATCAATTTCTATGCTAGGTTGAAGCTTCTGTCACTCTTGCCCTCCAATACATAGTCCTATCAACATACAACTAACCCTATGGTGTGATCCACGCGCGCTCATATGATGGGCACCAAAGGACAACAACATAACCACAAGCAAATTAAATCAATCATAGCAATTCATCAACCACCGATAGGACAACGAAATTCTACTCAGACATCATAGGATGGCAACACATCATTGGATAATGATATGAAGCATAAAGCACCATGTTCAAGTAGAGGGTACAACGGGTTGCGGGACAGTGGACCGCTGTAGATAGAGGGGGGAAGGTGATGGGTATGTTGGTGAAGATGGCGGAGGTGTTGGTGAAGATCGCGGTGATGATGATGGCCCCCAGTGGCACTCCGGCGCCACCGGAAGCGAGGGGGAGAGAGCCCCCCTCCTTCTTCTTCTTCCTTGACCTTCTCCCTAGATGGGAGAAGGGTTTCCCCTCTGGTCCATGGTCTCCATGGCGTGGGAGGGGAGAGAGCCCCTCCGAGATTGGATCTATCTCTCTGTCTCTCTCTGTTTCTGCATTCTGTTTTCTGGCCCTTCACCGTTTCTTAAATTCCTGGAGATCCGTAACTCCGATTGGGCTGAATTTTGGACACGATCTCTATCCGGAAATTAGCTTTCTTGCAGCAAAAGAAGGGCTCCAACTGCCTTACGGGGTGGACACAAGGGTCAGGGGCGCGCCTGACACCCTGGGGTGCGCCCCCCTGCTGTTGGGGAACGTTGCAGAAAATTAAAAAAATTCCTACGGTTTCACCAAGATCCATCTATGAGTTCATCTAGCAACGAGTATTCAGATTAGATAGCATCTACATACCACTTTGTAGATCGCAACGGAAGCGTTCGAGTGAACGTGGATGAGGTAGTCGTACTTGCCGTGATCCAATTCACCGATGATCTAGTACCGAACGGACGGCACCTCCGCGTTCAACACACGTACGGGACGGGAGACGTATCCTCCTTCTTGATCCAGCAAGGGGGAAGGAGAGATTGAGGAAGATCCAGCACGACGGTGTGGTGGTGGATGCAGCAGAACTCCGGCAGGGCTTCGCTAAGCAACTACGGGAGGAGGAGGAGGTGTTGCAGGGAGGAGGGGGGAGCCAGGGCATCGGGTGCGGCCACCCCTCCCTCCCCTCCCTTTATATAGGCGCATGAGAGGGGGGGAGGGCGCAGCCTTGCCCCTTCCTCCAAGGAAGGGGTGCGGCCAAAGGGGGGAGGAGTCCATCCTCCCCAAGGCACCTCGGAGGTGCCTTCCCCTCTTTGGACTCTTCCCTCTCCAAGTCTCCTTGGCGCATGGGCCCTTGGGGCTGGTGCCCTTGGCCCATATAGGCCAGGGCGCACCCCCTATAGCCCATGTGGCCCCCCGGGGCAGGTGGACCCCCCCGGTGGACCCCCGGGACCCCTCCGGTGGTCCCGGTACAATACCGATAACACCGAAACTTGTCTCGATGGCCAAAATAGCACTTCCTATATATAATTCTTTACCTCCGGACCATTCCGGAACTCCTCGTGACGTCCGGGATCTCATCCGGGACTCCGAACAACATTCGGGTTACTGCACATACATATCTTCACAACCCTAGCGTCACCGAACCTTAAGTGTGTAGACCCTACGGGTTCGGGAGACATGCAGACATGACCGAGACGGCTCTCGGGCAATAACCAACAGCGGGATCTGGATACCCATGTTGGCTCCCACATGCTCCACGATGATCTCATCGGATGAACCACGATGTCAAGGATTCAATTAATCCCGTATACGATTCCCTTCGTCAATCGGTATTTTACTTGCCCGAGATTCGATCGTCGGTATCCCAGTACCTCGTTCAATCTCGTTATCGGCAAGTCACTTTTCTCGTACGGTAATGCATGATCCCGTGATCAAACACTTTGATCACACTGAGCTCATTATGATGATGCATTACCGAGAGGGCCCGGTGATACCTCTCCGTCAAGCGGAGTGACAAATCCCAGTCTCGATCCATGTCAACCCAACAGACACTTTCAGAGATACCCGTAGCATACCTTTATAGTCACCCAGTTACGTTGTGACGTTTGGCACACCCAAAGCACTCCTACGGTATCCGGGAGTTACACGATCTCATGGTCTAAGGAAAGGATACTTGACATTGCATAACTCTAGCAAACGAACTATGCGATCTTATGCTATGTTTAGGATTGGGTCTTGTCCATCACATCATTCTCCTAATGATGTGATCCCGTTATCGATGACATCCAATGTCCATAGTCAGGAAACCATGACTATCTGTCGATCAACAAGCTAGTCAACTAGAGGCTCACTAGGGACATGTTTGTTGTCTGTTATTCACACATGTATTACGATTTCCGGTTAACACAATTATAGCACGAATAAAGACAATTATCATGAATAAGGAAATATAATAATAATGCTTTTATTATTGCCTCTAGGGCATATTTCCAACAGTCTCCCACTTGCACTAGAGTCAATAATCTAGTTACATTGTGATGAATCGAACACCCATAGAGTTCTGGTGCTGATCATGTTTTGCCTTAGGGAGAGGTTTAGTCAATGGATCTGCGACATTCAGATCCATGTGTACTTTACAAATTTCTATGTCTCGATCTTGAACATTTTCATGAATGGAGTTGAAGCGACGCTTGATGTGCCTAGTCTTCTTGCGAAACCTGGGCTCCTTTGGAAGTGCAATAGCTCCAGTGTTGTCACAGAAGAGCTTGATTGGCCCCGACGCATTGGGTATGACTCCGAGGTCGGTGATGAACTCCTTCACCCAAATTGCTTCATGTGCTGCCTCCGAGGCTGCCATGTACTCCGCTTCACATGTAGATCCCGCCACGACGCTTTGCTTGCAACTGCACCAGCTTACTGCCCCACCATTCAAAATATACACGTATCCGGTTTGTGACTTAGAGTCATCCAGATCCGTGTCGAAGCTAGCGTCGACGTAACCTTTTACGACGAGCTCTTCGTCACCTCCATAAACGAGAAACATTTCCTTGGTCCTTTTCAGGTACTTCAGGATATTCTTGACCGCTGTCCAGTGTTCCTTGCCGGGATTACTTTGGTACCTTCCTACCAAACTTACGGCAAGGTTTACATCAGGTCTGGTACACAGCATGGCATACATAATAGAACCTATGGCTGAGGCATAGGGGATGACACTCATCTCTTCTATATCTTCTGCCGTGGTCGGACATTGAGCTGAGCTCAATTTCACACCTTGTAACACAGGTAAGAACCCCTTCTTAGATTGATCCATATTGAACTTCTTCAATATCTTATCAAGGTATGTGCTTTGTGAAAGACCTATGAGGCGTCTCGATCTATCTCTATAGATCTTGATGCCTAATATATAAGCAGCTTCTCCAAGGTCCTTCATTGAAAAACTTTTATTCAAGTAGGCCTTGATGCTGTCCAAGAGCTCTATATCATTTCCCATCAAAAGTATGTCGTCTACATATAATATGAGAAATGCTACAGAGCTCCCACTCACTTTCTTGTAAACACAGGCTTCTCCATAAGTCTGTGTAAACCCAAACGCTTTGATCATCTCATCAAAGCGAATGTTCCAACTCCGAGATGCTTGCACCAGCCCATAAATCGAGCGTTGGAGCTTGCATACCTTGTCAGCATTCTTAGGATCGACAAAACCTTCTGGCTGTATCATATACAATTCTTCCTTAAGGAAACCATTAAGGAATGCCGTTTTGACGTCCATTTGCCATATCTCATAATCATAGTATGCGGCAATTGCTAACATGATTCGGACGGACTTCAGCTTCGCTACCGGTGAGAAAGTCTCATCGTAGTCAACCCCTTGAACTTGTCGATAACCCTTAGCGACAAGCCGAGCTTTATAGATGGTCACATTACCATCCGCGTCTGTCTTCTTCTTAAAGATCCATTTATTTTCTATGGCTCGCCGTTCAACGGGCAAGTCAGTCAAAGTCCATACTTCGTTTTCATACATGGATCCTATCTCGGATTTCATGGCTTCTAGCCATTTGTCGGAATCCGGGCCCGCCATTGCTTCCTCATAGTTCGAAGGTTCACCGTTGTCTAACAACATGATTTCCAAGACAGGGTTCCCGTACCACTCTGGTGCGGAACGTGTCCTTGTGGACCTTCGAATTTCAGTAGGAGCTTGATCAGAAGCATCTAGATCATCATCATTAATTTCCTCTCTAGTCGGTGCAGGCACCTCAGAAACGTTTTCTTGAGTTTCGCCATTTTCCGGTTCAAGAGGTAATACTTCATCAAGTTCTACTTTCCTCCCACTTATTTCTTTCGAGAGAAACTCTTTCTCTAGAAAGGATCCATTCTTGGCAACAAAGATCTTGCCTTCGGATCTGAGGTAGAAGGTATACCCAACAGTTTCTTTAGGGTATCCTATGAAGACGCATTTTTCCGATTTGGGTTCGAGCTTTTCAGGTTGAAGTTTCTTGACATAAGCATCGCATCCCCAAACTTTTAGAAACGACAGCTTAGGTTTCTTCCCAAACCATAATTCATACGGTGTCGTCTCAACGGATTTCGACGGAGCCCTATTTAAAGTGAATGCGGCAGTCTCTAAAGCATATCCCCAAAAAGATAGCGGTAAGTCGGTAAGAGACATCATAGATCGCACCATATCTAATAGAGTGCGATTACGACGTTCGGATACACCATTACGCTGAGGTGTTCCAGGTGGCGTGAGTTGTGAAACTATTCCACATTTTCTCAAGTGTGTGCCAAATTCGTGACTCAAGTATTCTCCTCCACGATCTGATCGTAGAAACTTGATCTTTCTTTCACGTTGATTTTCAACCTCACTCTGAAATTCCTTGAACTTTTCAAAGGTCTCAGATTTGTGTTTCATTAAGTAGATATACCCATATCTACTCAAGTCATCAGTGAGGGTGAGAACATAACGATAGCCACCGCGAGCCTCAACACTCATTGGACCGCACACATCGGTATGTATGATTTCCAATAAGTTGGTTGCTCGCTCCATTGTTCCCGAGAACGGAGTCTTGGTCATTTTACCCATGAGGCATGGTTCGCACGTGTCAAATGATTCATAATCAAGAGACTCTAAAAGTCCATCTGCATGGAGCTTCTTCATGCGTTTGACACCTATGTGACCAAGGCGGCAGTGCCACAAATATGTGGGACTATTGTTATCAACTTTAACTCTTTTGGTATTCACACTATGAATATGTGTATCATCACGTACGAGATTCATTAAGAATAAACCATTAACCATCGGAGCATGACCATAAAACATATCTCTCATATAAATAGAACAACCATTATTCTCGGATTTAAATGAGTAGCCATCTCGAATTAAGCGAGATCCAGATACAATGTTCATGCTCAAACTTGGCACTAAATAACAATTATTGAGGTTTAAAACTAATCCCGTAGGTAAATGTAGAGGTAGCGTGCCGACGGCGATCACATCGACCTTGGAACCATTCCCGACGCGCATCGTCACCTCGTCCTTCGCCAGTCTCCGTTTATTCCGCAGCTCCTGCTTTGAGTTACAAATGTGAACAACTGCACCGGTATCAAATACCCAAGAGCTACTACGAGTACTGGTAAGGTACACATCAATTACATGTATATCACATATACCTTTGGTTTTGCCGGCCTTCTTGTCCGCTAAGTATTTGGGGCAGTTCCGCTTCCAGTGACCACTTCCCTTGCAGTAAAAACACTCAGTCTCGGGCTTGGGTCCATTCTTTGGCTTCTTCCCGGTAACTTGCTTACCGGGCGCGGCAACTTCCTTGCCGTCCTTCTTGAAGTTCTTTTTACCCTTGCCCTTCTTGAACTTAGTGGTTTTATTCACCATCAACACTTGATGCTCCTTCTTGATTTCTACCTTTGCTGATTTCAGCATAGCATATACCTCAGGAATGGTTTTTACCATCCCCTGCATATTGTAGTTCATCACAAAGCTCTTGTAGCTAGGTGGAAGCGACTGGAGGATTCTGTCAATGACCGCTTCATCCGGGAGATTAACTTCCAGTTGAGTCAAGTGGTTGTGCAACCCAGACATTTTGAGTATGTGTTCACTGACAGAACCATTTTCCTCCATCTTACAGCTAAAGAATTTATCGGAGACTTCATATCTCTCGACCCGGGCATGAGCTTGGAAAACCATTTTCAGCTCTTCGAACATCTCATATGCTCCATGTCTCTCAAAACGCTTTTGGAGCCCCGGCTCTAAGCTGTAAAGCATGCCGGACTGAACGAGGGAGTAATCATCGCAGCGTGACTGCCAAGCGTTCATAACGTCTTGTTCTGCAGGGAGAATAGGTGCGTCACCTAGCGGTGCTCGTAGGAAATAATCTTTCTTGGCAGCTATGAGGATGATCCTCAGGTTCCGGACCCAGTCCGTATAGTTGCTACCATCGTCTTTCAGCTTGGTTTTCTCTAGGAACGCGTTGAAGTTGAGGACTACGTTGGCCATTTGATCTACAAGACATATTGTAAAATTTTAGACTAAGTTCATGATAATAAAGTTCATTTAATCAAATTATTTAATGAACTCCCACTTAGATAGACATCCCTCTTCTAGTCATCTAAGTATTACATGATCCGAGTCAACTAGGCCGTGTCCGATCATCACGTGAGACGGACTAGTCAACATCGGTGAACATCTTCATGTTGATCGTATCTTCTACACGACTCATGCTCGACCTTTCGGTCTTCTGTGTTCCGAGGCCATGTCTGTACATGCTAGGCTCGTCAAGTCAACCTAACTGTTTTGCGTGTGTAAATCTGTCTTACACCCGTTGTATGCGAACGTAAGGACCTATCACACCCGATCATCACGTGGTGCTTCGGAACGACGAACCTTAGCAACGGTGCACAGTTAAGGAGAACACTTTCTTGAAATTATTATGAGGGATCATCTTATTTACTACCGTCGTTCTAAGTAAACAAGATGCAAAACATGATAAACATCACATGCAATCAAATAATAAACGTGACATGATATGGCCAATATCACATAGCTCCTTTGATCTTCATCTTGGGGCTCCATGATCATCTTGTCACCGGCTTGACACCATGATCTTCATCATCATGATCTTCATCATCGTGTCTCCATGAAGTTGCTCGCCAACTATTACTTCTACTACTATGGCTAACGCGTTTAGCAATAAAGTAAAGTAATTTACATGGCGATTCTCAATGACACGCAGGTCATACAAAAAATAAGGACAACTCCTATGGCTCCTGCCGGTTGTCATACTCATCGACATGCAAGTCGTGATTCCTATTACAATAGCATGAACATCTCATACATCACATATAGATCATTCATCATACATCACAACTTTGGCCATATCATATCACAAAGCACTTGCTGCAAAAACAAGTTAGACGTCCTCTAATTGTTGTTGCAAGTTTTACGTGGCTGAATTAGGGTTCTAGCAAGAACGTTTTCTTACCTACGTAAAACCACAACGTGATTTGTCAACTTCTATTTACCCTTCATAAGGACCCTTTTCATCGAATCCGCTCCAACTAAAGTAGGAGAGACAGACACCCGCCAGCCACCTTATGCAACTAGTGCATGTTAGTCGGTGGAACCGGTCTCACGTAAGCGTACGTGTAAGGTTGGTCTGGGCCGCTTCATCCCACAATACCGCTGAAGCAAGATAAGACTAGTAGCAGCAAGAAAAGTTGACAACATCTACGCCCACAACAAATTGTGTTCTACTCGCGCAAGAAGAACTACGCATAGACCTAGCTCATGATGCCACTGTTGGGGAACGTTGCAGAAAATTAAAAAAATTTCCTACGGTTTCACCAAGATCCATCTATGAGTTCATATAGCAACGAGTATTCAGATTAGATAGCATCTACATACCACTTTGTAGATCGCAACGGAAGCGTTCGAGTGAACGTGGATGAGGTAGTCGTACTTGCCGTGATCCAATTCACCGATGATCTAGTACCGAACGGACGGCACCTCCGCGTCTAACACACGTACGGGACGGGAGACGTCTCCTCCTTCTTGATCCAGCAAGGGGGAAGGAGAGATTGAGGAAGATCCAGCACGACGGTGTGGTGGTGGATGCAGCAGAACTCCGGCAGGGCTTCGCTAAGCAACTACGGGAGGAGGAGGAGGTGTTGCAGGGAGGAGGGAGGAGCCAGGGCATCGGGTGCGGCCACCCCTCCCTCCCCTCCCTTTATATAGGCGCATGAGAGGGGGGGAGGGCGCAGCCTTGCCCCTTCCTCCAAGGAAGGGGTGCGGCCAAAGGGGGGGAGGAGTCCATCCTCCCCAAGGCACCTCGGAGGTGCCTTCCCCTCTTTGGACTCTTCCCTCTCCAAGTCTCCTTGGCGCATGGGCCCTTGGGGCTGGTGCCCTTGGCCCATATAGGCCAGGGCGCACCCCCTATAGCCTATGTGGCCCCCAGGGGCAGGTGGACCCCCCCGGTGGACCCCCGGGACCCCTCCGGTGGTCCCGGTACAATACCGATAACACCGAAACTTGTCCCGATGGCCAAAATAGCACTTCCTATATATAATTTTTTACCTCCGGACCATTCCGGAACTCCTCGTGACGTCCGGGATCTCATCCGGGACTCCGAACAACATTCGGGTTACTGCACATACATATCTTCACAACCCTAGCGTCACCGAACCTTAAGTGTGTAGACCCTACGGGTTCGGGAGACATGCAGACATGACCGAGACGGCTCTCGGGCAATAACCAATAGCGGGATCTGGATACCCATGTTGGCTCCCACATGCTCCACGATGATCTCATCGGATGAACCACGATGTCAAGGATTCAATTAATCCCGTATACGATTCCCTTCGTCAATCGGTATTTTACTTGCCCGAGATTCGATCGTCGGTATCCCAGTACCTCGTTCAATCTCGTTATCGGCAAGTCACTTTTCTCGTACGGTAATGCATGATCCCGTGATCAAACACTTTGATCACACTGAGCTCATTATGATGATGCATTACCGAGAGGGCCCGGTGATACCTCTCCGTCAAGCGGAGTGACAAATCCCAGTCTCGATCCATGTCAACCCAACAGACACTTTCAGAGATACCCGTAGCATACCTTTATAGTCACCTAGTTACGTTGTGACATTTGGCACACCCAAAGCACTCCTACGGTGTCCGGGAGTTACACGATCTCATGGTCTAAGGAAAGGATACTTGACATTGGATAACTCTAGCAAACGAACTATGCGATCTTATGCTATGTTTAGGATTGGGTCTTGTCCATCACATCATTCTCCTAATGATGTGATCCCGTTATCGATGACATCCAATGTCCATAGTCAGGAAACCATGACTATCTGTCGATCAACAAGCTAGTCAACTAGAGGCTCACTAGGGACATGTTTGTTGTCTGTTATTCACACATGTATTACGATTTCCGGTTAACACAATTATAGCACGAATAAAGACAATTATCATGAATAAGGAAATATAATAATAATGCTTTTATTATTTCCTCTAGGGCATATTTCCAACACCTGCCTCATGCCTCCCTCGGGCATCGTCTCGCGATGATTCCACTTCCCAAAATTCATAAATTTTCCAAAATAAATCTCCGTCAGTTTTTATTCCGTTTGGACTCCGTTTGGTATGGGTTTTTGCAAAACAAAAAACATGCAACAAATAGGAACTGGCACTTGGCACTAGATCAATATGTTAGTCCCAAAAATAGTATAAAAAGTTGCCAAAAAGTATATGAAAGTTGAATAATATTGGCATGGAACAATCAAAAATTATAGATACGACGGAGACGTATCAGCATCCCCAAGCTTAATTCCTGCTCATCCTCAAGTAGGTAAATGATAAAAAAGATAATTTTTGATGTGGAATGCTACCTAGCATAATCTTGATCATATGTGTAATCATGGCATGAATATTAAGATACGAGTGATTCAAGGCAATAGTCTATCCTTTGACATAAAAACAATAATACTTCAAGCATACCAACCAAGCAATTGTGTCTTATTGAAATAACATAGCCAAAGAAAGCTCATCCCTACAAAATCATATAGTCTGGCTATGCTCCATCTTCACCACACAAAATATTCACATCATGCACAACCCCAATGACAAGCCAAGCAATTGTTTCATACTTTTGACGTTTCTCAAATCTTTTCAACTTTCACGCAATACATGAGCACGAGCCATGGATATAGCACTATAGGTGGAATAGAATATGATGGTGGAGGTTGTGTGGAGGAGACAAAAAAGGAGAAAGTCTCACATCAACGTGGCTAATCAACGGGCTATGGAGATGCCCATCAATTGATGTCAATGTGAGGAGTAGGGATTGCCATGCAACGGATGCACTAGAGCTATAAGTATATGAAAGCTCAAACTGAAACTAAGTGGGTGTGCATCCAACTTGCTTGCTCATGAAGACCTAGGGCATTTGAGGAATCCCATCGTTGGAATATACAAGCCAAGTTCTATAATGAAGATTCCCACTAGTATATGAAAGTGATAACTCAAGAGACTCTCTATATGAAGAACATGGTGCTACTTTGAAGCACAAGTATGGTAAAAGGATAGTAACATTGCCCCTTCTCCCTTTTTCTCTCATTTTTTTTGTTTTTCTTTTTTTTTGGGCCTTCTCTTTTTTTGGGGCCTTTCTCTTTTTTTATATTTTTTTTATCTTTTTCGTTCGGAGTCTCATCCCGACTTGTGGGGGAATCATAGTCTCCATCATCCTTTCCTCACTGGGGCAATGCTCTAATGATGATCATCACACTTTTATTTACTTACAACTCAATATTACAACTCGATATCTAGAACAAAGATATGACTCTATATGAATGCCTCCGACGGTGTACCGGGATGTGCAATTATCTAGCATAGCAATCACATCAAAAAACGGACAAGCCATGAAAACATCATGCTAGCTATCTTACGATCATGCAAAGCAATATGACAATAAATGCTCAAGTCATGCATATGATGATGATGGAAGTTGCATGGAAATATATCTCTGAATGGCTATGGAAATGCCACGATAGGTAGGTATGGTGGCTGTTTTGAGGAAGATATAAGGAGGTTTATGCATGATAGAGCGTATCGTATCACGGGGTTTGGATGCACCGGCGAAGTTTGCACCAACTCTCGAGGTGAGAAAGGGCAATGCACGGTATCGAAGAGGCTAGCAATGATGGAAGGGTGAGAGTGCGTATAATCCATGGACTCACATTAGTCATAAAGAACTCATATACTTATTGCAAAAGTTTATTAGCCCTCGAAGCAAAGTACTACTACGCATGCCCCTATGGGGATAGATTGGTAGGAAAAGACCATTGCTCGTCCCCGACCGCCACTCACAAGGAAGACAATCAACAAATACCTCATGCTCCGACTTCGTTACATAACGGTTCACCATACGTGCATGCTACGGGAATCACAAACCTCAACACAAGTATTTCTACAATCCACAACTACCCACTAGCATGACTCTAATATCACCATCTTTATATTGCAAAACTATTGCAAGGAATCAAACATATCATATTCAGTGATCTACAAGTTTTTGTTGGATTTTATGACTAACCATGTGAATGACCAGTTCCTGTCATCTCTCTAAATAGATATAAGTGAAGCAGGAGAGTTTAATTCTTTCTACAAAAGATATTCCCACGCTCTAACAAGTATAAGTGAAGCAAAAGAGCATTCTACAAATGGCGGTTGTCTATGTAAAGAAAAACAGGCAATCCAAACTTCAAATGATATAAGTGAAGCACATGAAGCATTCTATAAAGCCATACTCAAAAGATATAAGTGAAGTGCAAAGAGCATTCTATAAATCAACCAAGGACTATCTCATACCATCATGGTGCATAAAAGAAAACAGGAAAACTAAATGCAAAAGACGCTCCAAGATTGCACATATCACATGAACGAAACAAATCCGAAAACATACCGATACTTGTTGAAGAAAGAGGGGATGCCTTCCGGGGCATCCCCAAGCTTAGACGCTTGAGTATTCTTGAATATTTACTTGGGGTGCCTCGGGCATCCCCAAGCTTCAGCTCTTGCCTCTCTTCCTACTTCTTGCATGGAGACTTTCTCGATCATCGAACACTTCATCCACACAAAACTTCAACGGAAAACTCGGTAAGATCCGTTAGTATAATAAAGCAAATCACTACTCTAAGTACTGTTGCAAACCAATTCATATTTTTTTGCATTGTGTGTACTGTAATATAAATTTTTCATGGCTTAATCCACTGATATAAATTGATGGTTTCATCAAAACAAGCAAACTATGCATCAAAAACAGAATCTGTCTAAAACAGAACAGTCTGTAGCAATCTGAACATTCACCATACTTATGATGCTTGAAAATTCTGTCAAAATTAGGAAAAATAAACAATTTGTACAGCAAGACAGTGCAAAAAGAATCAGAACCATTTGATGTTCCAGTAAAAACTAAAATTCGCTCACTACAGCCAAAGTTTCTGTCCTGCACCGTTCAAACCAACAAGCATTGTAAACATCCTAAAGGCAAACCTTGGCACATTATTTTTATAATACGATGGAATTGTACAAGGGGATAATTATTTTTGTTGAAAAGTTTTGGGTTCCCCTCTTTATTTTTGTTGTTTTTAAACTATATGAAAGCACTCAACAGAAATAACTGACTCTCTAAGACTTCCGGGTTGTCTCCCTGGCAGCGCTTTCTTTGAAGCCATTAAGCTAGGCATGTAGTGCTCAAGTAGTGAATCCATCCGGATCCCAAGGTATATCATAGACAATTTGAATCAACAATGATTTGTAATTTAGTAGTGAGCAATATATCAAGCAATGACGAAGTCTACTCTCTTCCTATGCATCGGCATGTCATAAAAGAACAATTCATGCACACAAAGTAAAGGCCAATGCATAGTATAAATAATTTCTTGCAATTTATCATATTGGAAACATAGAGAGGTGGAGATATAGCTCCTCTCTCATAATAATTGCAAGTAGGAGCAGCAAGCACATGCATATTATATCTATCAAAATCATCATGTGCAACGGTAAAAGGCAACCCATCAATGTAATCCTTAATAAAAGCAAACTTCTCCGATATAGTGTAATTGGGAGAATTCAAAAAGATAATAGGACTATCATGTGTGGGTGCAATAGCAACAATTTCATGTTTAACATAAGGAACTATAGCAAGTTCATCTCCATAATCATAATTCATATTGGCATCTTGGCCACAAGCATAGTAAGCATCATCAAAAAGGGATATTTCAAGAGAATCAACGGGATCATAACAGTCATCATAGTAGTCATCCTTCGATAAGCACGAAGGGAAATCAAACAGTTTATGAGTTGAAGAGTTACTCTCATTAGAAGGTGGACACGGGTAGCTAATCCGCTCTTCCTCCTTTTGTTCTTCGCTCTCCTCATTATCTTTTTCATCCAATGAGCTCACAGTTTCTTCAATTTCTTCTTCCATAGACTCCTGCAAAATATTAGTCTCTTCTTGGACAGCGGAGTATTCCTCAATATATGGTTTAACATAGGCATTAGAAGCATAATTATCATAACAATATTTAAGTATGGCAAAATTATCAGATTTGTAAAGAGTAGCACCATACTTTTCAATCAAAGAAGCAATTTCGTAAGCACCCTTAAAAGCAACAAATTCTTCAATTTGTTGAACATCATAGTAATTATAAACACCCTTAGCATATGAAGATATGATTCCATTATCAATAAACTCACATTGGTAGGGAAGGTGCTTCTTAGGATTTTCAGAACAACAAGTAAAATCATATAGATAACATAAATTCCAAGCATAACATTGCAAACGATGAATTTGATCCAGTAAAAGTTTCCCTTTTTCAGATATACGGTGTCGCACATAACAGGCATGCTCATCTAAAGATTTGCCCTCAACTAAGCTAGTTGGGGTTTCAGCACGAGCACATAGGGATCGAAGATGATCCAAGTAATAAGCTTTAGCAGTGTGATAGATTTTGAGTGGTTCTTCAACCATTGGTGCAGTAGGTACAACTAATTTTTTTTAGTATTTTGCATTTCCTACCCATAACTAAAGATAGAAAACAACTAAGAATAGCAAATAAAAATTACTTAGTGATAAAGCAAACAAGCACACACGAGAATATTCACCCCACGCTATTGCTCCCCGGCAACGGCGCCAGAAAAAGGTCTTGACAACCCACAAGTATAAGGGATCGCAACAGTTTTTGATAAGTAAGAGTGTCGAACCCATCGAGGAGCTAAAGGTAGAACAAATATTCCCTCAAGTTCTATCGACCACCGATACAACTCTACGCACGCTTGACGTTCGCTTTACCTAGAACTAGTATGAAACTAGAAGTACTTTTGTAGGTGTTTTTGGATAGGTTTGCAAGAAAGTAAAGAGCACAAAAATAAAAGCTAGGGGCCGTTATAAGTAAATAAGCAACTAAAGTAAATATAGCTAGTGTGGAAAAGTGGTGGTAGGAGTTGCGAAATTGCCCATTAAGCAATCGACTACTTTACTAGACCGATAGCAAGTATTATGTGGGAGAGGCCACTGCTAGCATGTCATCCCTGACTTGGAATTCTATGCACTTATGGTTGGAACTATTAGCAAGCATCCACAACTACTAACGTTCATTAAGGTAAAACCCAACCATATCATTAAGATATATTGGTCCCCCTTCAATCCCGTATGCATCAATTTCTATGCTAGCTAGGTTGAAGCTTCTGTCACTCTTGCCCTCCAATACATAGTCCTATCAACATACAACTAACCCTATGGTGTGATCCGCGCGCGCTCATATGATGGGCACCAAAGGACAGCAACATAACCACAAGCAAATTAAATCAATCATAGCAATTCATCAACCACCGATAGGACAACGAAATTCTACTCAGACATCATAGGATGGCAACACATCATTGGATAATAATATGAAGCATAAAGCACCATGTTCAAGTAGAGGGTACACCGGGTTGCGGGAGAGTGGACCGCTGTAGATAGAGGGGGGAAGGTGATGGGGATGTTGGTGAAGATGGCGGAGGTGTTGGTGAAGATCGCGGTGATGATGGTGGCCCCCGGTGGCACTCCGGCGCCACCGGAAGCGAGGGGGAGAGAGCCCCCCTCCTTCTTCTTCTTCCTTGACCTTCTCCCTAGATGGGAGAAGGGTTTCCCCTCTGGTCCATGGTCTCCATGGCGTGGGAGGGGTGAGAGCCCCTCCGAGATTGGATTATCTCTCTGTCTCTCTCTGTTTCTGTGTTCTGTTTTCTAGCCCTTCACCGTTTCTTAAATTCCCGAAGATCTGTAACTCCGATTGGGTTGAATTTTGGACACGATCTCTATCCGGAAATTAGCTTTCTTGCAGCGAAAGAAGGGCTCCAGCCGCCTTACGGGGTGGCCACGAGGGTCAGGGGCGCGCCTGACACCCTGGGGCGCGCCCCCTGCCTCGTGCCTTCCTCGGGCATCGTCTCGCGATGATTCCACTTCCCAAAATTCATAAGTTTTCCAAAATAAATCTCCGTCAGTTTTTATTCCGTTTGGACTCCGTTTGGACTCCGTTTGGTATGGGTTTTCTGCGAAGCAAAAAACATGCAACAAACAGGAACTGGCACTGGGCGCTGGATCAATATGTTAGTCCCAAAAATAGTATAAAAATTTGCCAAAAAGTATATGAAAGTTGAATAATATTGGCATGGAACAATCAAAAATTATGGATACAACGGAGACGTATCAGTGATTTACGTGGCTATGTTAATGTGGTTCTGTCAAAAAAATGTCACTTCCTGCTCGTGATTTGCGTTATATAATTACAAGCAAGATTCTCGTGCATTACACGGAACATCAATATGCATTTTTTTACAAAACACCTGTTGTGATTGACCCATGCAGGAGTAATCCCATGTGTAAAAACTAATGATATCTCGAGAATTTTATTGGAAAACTGGTATCTCAAGAATGTCATCGAAAAAATGAAAGATGAGAGATAAGGCGAGGAGGAGTGGAGCATGGTGGTGACTGGTGGTCGGAATGGGCGGAGGCACGGGGATGGACGGTGCCGGCAGGCGGCAGCGGCCAGCATGCATGCTAGATTGTTCCAGAGACTTATTCCTTTTTCAATTGCTGAGCAATGAGGTTGCGGGAGATAATGATGTGGAGAGAGATGCGGGTATCTTTTGAAAATTATCATAGTTTGCTTTCTATCCTCAGATATCGATCATACGGTCTGTATTACAAGATGGGAGGCACACCATCACCGCCAACTCGTTTTTTTATAAGGGTACAGATGATAAGTTTGCTGACTACTAAAGTAAAGTGGAATTTGTCCATGTTATGCAAGTAAATAAAGATGATTGTTTATCATACGGGTAAGGTTGGATGAAGGGTGGTAGGAACAAATGCTCTGCCTAGAGCATGTGTGTGTGAGATGGAGTCTTAGTGTGTGTGTGTGTGTGTGTGAGAGAGAGAGAGAGAGAGAGGAGAGATGGAGTCTTAGTTTGTGTGTGTGTGTGAGAGAGAGAGAGAGAGATGGAGTCTTAGTGTGTGTGGGGGGGGCGTGTGCGTGTGTGTGTGTGTGTGAGAGAGAGAGAGAGAGAAATAGAGAGAGAGATGGAGTCTTAGTGTGTGTGCGGGGGTGCGTGTGTGTGTGTGTGTGTGTGTCATGGGGTCCTCTATGGCGGATGTAATTTAAGTGTGCATGGCTTCATCATAGAGAGGTGATGTGTATGGCAGAGGCCACCAACGATGGGGTGCGAGAGAGAAAATGCCCGTAGAGAGGGAAGAGAAGGTGTGTGCGCGTGAGAGGAGTCGACATCGAGAGAACGTGTTTGTTCGAGAGACACCGAGCAAGACTACTATATATCGATGGTGCATGTAGGCGGGAATTAAACAAAGGGATGGTCTTATTGGTTTCGGGGATATAGGGGAAGAGTGAGAGGCGGGGGGGATAGCTAGAAGGAGATTGTTAAGTGTGAGTGTGTGTTTTAACCATCCAGGCGGAAGTTATGTGCACAAAAGAGGAGAACGATTCGATGTGGCGTTAGGATTGAGGGTAATTAACTACGTATGGAGACATAGATACCTTGAACATACATGTGTGAGAGGTATAGTATACGTGGGATGTGTGTGTGTGCACACGCGCATGATCGAGATAAAAGAAAGAAGACATAAGTCATAAGATCAACGACATGGGAGAGACGGATCGGTATGACAATATGCATGCATGTGAGAATGTAGGGAAGAAGGTCCGACAATTGAGCATGTGTTTTTGTCTTTAAGAGATAGTGGCGTGGGCTGGAGCATGCATCTATGGCGAGCAGAGGGAGTGAGGCGCAACGATTGTGCAAAAGAGACCAACCTATAAATGTGTATGTATGGAGAGACATATATAGTGTGGGTGATAGGAAGCAAGACTCCGTGCGAGAAAGGAATGTTGACGGAGAAACTACAGATAGATACAGAGATGGAGATGCTAGCTAGAGGGACATCCGCTAGTTTGGGTGTTGGAGATGACCGTCGGGTGGTTCAAAGGGTGAAGTTATATATGTGTGTGAGAGGGCACTTGACTGCATGTAGAGAGAAACATGTGTAGTGTGCATGATAGGAATCAAGAGTGAGGGCGAGAAATAAGGTTGATGGAGAAACAGATAAATAGAAAGATAAAGATGCTAGCTAGTGTGCGTTAGAGATAGGAGTCGAGTGGATCAGAAGGCTGGGTTATGTGTGTGGGTGTGAGAGAGATAGAGAGAGGGTGCATGTGAGTCACATACAAACAGATATCAGAGAGAAATGAGATCCAGAGAGACAGAGTTTTGTGTCTGCGAGAGAGAAAGATATTTCACAACGAGAGTGATAGCTAGAGAGACATACGAGGGAACGCAAGATATCTCTAGGGAGAGAGGGTGTGTGTGAGCGACATACAAGAGAACAATGGAGAAATATGAGACCCTGGGAGACAGAGTTTGTGTTTGTGTGTGAGAAAGAGATATTGAAGAGGAAGAGTCGTAGGTTCTCATATCTAAGGAGCGAAAGACATGTTTGTATGAGGGGTGTGCGAGTGGCACACATGGGAATAGTAGAGAGAAATAAGACCCTGGGAGACAAAGTTTTGTGTTTGTTTGAGAGAAAGAGATTCCACATGGAGAATCATAGTTAGAGACACATAGCAGGGAGCGAGATATACTTAGAGAGAGATAGAGTGATGAAGGTTGAGGGAGAGAGTACCGTCAGTGTGTTACGAAGACAAAAGATCATTGTCGACATACAGGTAGCACGAGAGATACCTGAGAGACGATGAACACGTATAGGTCCAGAGATATAGTCCTATATAAGCATGAGTGATAGCTATATGAGACGAATATCTGGATTAAAGGGGATTCAAATATTTAAACTGGAGATCACGACATCGATAATATCATAACACAAATTGGTGTATCAAACATGCATATTCATTTGAATTTGGGCACACGTGTAATGTTATATAGTTTATCAATATTGGTGATCCATAGATTCTTCAATTACAAACAATGCATGGTTTATATGCAATTAATGTCTAAACGGGATTACACTATATGTTGCATGTGTGAAACACATTATACATGTTTGAGAAGTAAAAAAACCCGCATGAAACACACATTAATTGGAGACAATTAGCGAGGAATGCATGCATTGGATTTCAACATAAAGTGGTTTCAAATATTTGAAAATCCAAATTGATGGATACAACCTTATGAATCTGAGATCATGCCATTTGTAAACCATATTTATGTATAAATGGTGTTGTGCTTTTGAAACTATATATAAAAAATGATGTATATAGAATGTAATTCCAATTGAAAATGGATCTTGCCCGAAAAAATAGAATACAAATGGGATTCGAATTGAGTTGGCACGGTAAACGTGCACTCTGCAAAATTTGAACGAAGCGGGGAAAATCGTAGTAACCGCCTGAAACCAAAATCTACGAGATGGAAATCACTACTGCCTATCCCTGCCACGCAAAGCCTATCTGCTGGATTTCTATAGGTTTCGATAGGGGTAGGTTTGTAATTTCACCCAAACGTGACGTAACCACCTATCACCCGGATTCATACACGGTGGGCGCCAAAACACAGTGTGTCCTCGGCCGAAACCGACTCCCTCCCTGATTCATATTCATACACGGTGGGTGTCGGTGTCAAAACCGGCGAATCTCGGGTAGGGGGTCCCGAACTGTGCGTCTAGGCGGATGGTAACAGGAGACAGGGGACACGATGTTTTTACCCGGGTTCGGTCCCTCTCGATGGAGGTAAAACCCTACTCCTTCTTGATTGATATTGATGATATGGGTATTACAAGAGTAGATCTACCACGAGATCGAAGAGGCTAAACCCTAGAAGCTAGCCTTTGGTATGATTGTTGTATATGTTGTGTCCTACAGACTAAACCCTCTGGTTTATATAGACACCGGAGGGGGCTAGGCTTACACAGAGTCGGTTACAAGGAAGGATATCTACATATACGTATTGCCAAGCTTGCCTTCCACGCCAAGGAGAGTCCCATCCGGACACGGGACGAGGTCTTCAATCTGGTATCTTCATAGTCCAACAGTCCGGCCAAAGGATATAGTCCGGCTGTCCGGATACCCCCTAATCCAGGACTCCCTCAGTGGGCGCCAAAAACAAACTCTCGTCGGCAAATATTCGGTGTATGCGAGATTACCGTCCTATCCCCAACCGACTAATGTTGTTGTGATGTAGTAGAAATTTGAAACGGGGGCTATGTTTGTAAATTTCCTCGCATTTGAGACAAGCGCGCCCTGAATACATGGTTCCCCCTTCCTCTCTACCTCCCTTTTCCCCATTCGTACTCCGTGGCGCCAAAACACCCTCTCCACCCCGCCCTCCTCCGTCCGCCGCCGTCCGCCACCCCATCCATTGCCGTCCTCCTCCACCATGCCGGAGCCTTTCTAGCCATACCGGCAATACTAGCACATATATTCCAGCAAGTTCCACTTTGCTGATTTTACTCTGATGCTTACGATTTTCCCATTATATCTAGACTATGATCTGTGTAGCTGCTTTGTGTCGCACTAGTAGCAGTCCACTCTTGAAGCTAAACACTGCAATGACTTACAAAATTGGCATCAAGGCATTGAGTGCCATTCTGGATGCAATGAAACTCATACGCTCCCCACCTGTTGACTCTTGTTCAGAATATGATCCTAATGACTCTTGTTCAAAATTGCCACATATAGAGAGACAACATTGAACTGCATTTCTTTGGGCGCTGTGATTCATCATGAGTGGGCAACCATCATTGTATGCAATTAAGCGGAACCTCAAGAATATGCTTCCTTTTCTGTTCTTTAACATGTTCCTCTTTTGTTATTATGTATTTAGTATGTATAGTATGTTCCTTGTCACGAAGGGGAGCAGGGACGTCTGCAGTCAACAGCTCATCGAGTTGGCCTGTATGTGATCGATAGGCTTTCAATTACTAGCGGCAATACAACACCGTATTTTTAAGCCAGTTCCACTTTCCCGATTTATATATCGTCGTTATGGTGTACCCCTTTTATGTACACTATGATCTGCTGTGACACCCAGATAATTAAGCTACAGTGATCCCCGTTAATGATGCGACGTCACCACGATTACTTTTGATAAACTCTCGATAGTTTAGAACCGAAACAAATTCAAATTTGAATTAAAGGCAAACATCAAAGTTCTCAAACATTAAAAATCAAATATTCGGAGTGAGCCAAATAATGCATAGGTAATTATGGAGGAGAAACCACACATTTATAAAATGTTTAAATACTCTAGAATGAATAAAACAGTAGCAAATACAATTATTTAAATGCTTTAAAAATAATAAACATTTTCAAAACTAAATTATTATAAGTATTAAACTATTGTGGCAGTGGCATAATTTGTAAAATCTATTTAGGTGCCACTTTGGTAATTTACTAAAACTAAAATAAAAGGAAACTAAAAGAAAGCAAAAATAGCAAATAAAAACAAATAAGAAAGGAGAAAGACAAAACAAAATAAACAGAGAAAGGAAAGGACACCCCGACCAACTGGGCCAACAGGCCCAGCTGGCCACCCACGCGGCCCACCTGGCCCACCCCGGCTGTATAACCCCCTCCCCGAAACCCTAGCTACCCACCCGATCCCCCCCCCCCCCCCCCGCACGATCCCCTCTTCCCCACCCCACGACCCGATGTGGATCGGGGGCGCTCGCCCCCCCCCCCCCGACCATGGTGGCTGCGCCGCCCCGCGCCCCGACGTCGGCGCCTTCGCCGGCGCTGCCCCACCGTCGCCGCCCTGCGCCGGGTCGACCTCGCCATGGCCTCCTCATCTCCTCCCCACGGGTCGCCCCCAAGCCTCGCTGACCCTCGTCTCTTCAACGTCGGTGAGGCCCCCGGCCTCTCCCTCTTGCCCCGTCCACGTCGTCGCGGTCGCCACTCTCCGCATGCACACGCGCTCGTGGCCGCGACCTCCTCCCTGCGCTACGCCTGGACCGGCGCCCCGCACAGTGCCCGCTCTTTGCGTCGCCCCCCCCCCCCCCCCCCCTCTTTGCCGCTCGCGGCCACCGAACCACCGTGCTCGACGGCCGACGCGCGTGTCGTCCCGCTCACGCGCGCGCTCGACCCGCACGCGCCTCGCCGGCGCATGCCCGCACTCGCGTGTGGCCTCGCCCTACTGCTGCTCGCGCTGCCTCCCGCTCCCTGGCATGCCCTCGCGCGCGCCCATGCCGCGCCGCACGCTGTCGCTGCTGCCACTCCTCCCCTGCTCCGTCGTGTTGCGCGCTGCCGTCATCGCCGTCGCCTCATCCCCTGCTCGCCTTCCGCGCCCCCGCGCGCTGTTCCTGCCGCTGGCTTGGCCCCGCACTGGCCGCGCCACCACCCTCGCTTCACCCCTCACCGTCGGCCCCAGGCCACCGGCCTTCACCTGCTTCGGTGCCCTGCCAGGTTCGGGCGCCCGCAGGGTCACACCGCCCGCACCCGCCCCGATTGGCCTATGGGCCAATGACACGGGGGCCCCACCCCAGAACGTAAAGGAAAAGAACTAAAAATAAATAGATAAATAAAAATATATAAATTAATTATATTAATTAACTTAATTAATTAGGTTTAATTAAACTAATTAAAATCCATCAGCCTAATAACCTAGTTAGACTAGATTAACTAGTTAGTTAATGTAGCAGTCAATGACAGGGGGGGCCCACCCCCTGTTGACCAGTCAAACGTTGACTGGTCAACAGGGACCCCCTGGCCCACCTGTCAGCCTCTGGTACACTTTTGTGTACGCAGAGCTGCGTGCACCTAGCATTTAGCTATTTAATTTCGAATAAATAATAATTCCAAAATATTATTAAAACTTTGGAAAATAATATAAAATAAACCGTAACTCGGATTAAATTATTTTCAACATGAAAGTTACTCAGAACGACGAGACGAATCCGGATACGCAGCCTGTTCGTCCGCCACATACCCCTAACATATCAAACTCGCAACTTTCCTCCTCCGGCTCCTCTGCCCGAAAACGCGAAACACCGGGGATTTTTTCCCGAATGTTTCCCCCCTTCACCGGTATCACCTCATACCGCGTTAGGGCACCCCTAGCACCGATACTTGTCATGTCATGCATCGCTATGCATCTGCTTGCTTAAGGATTTATTGTTTCTTCCCCCTCTTCTCTCGCTAGACACCGAGACCGACGCCGCTACTACCGTCTCCGTCCTCCTATTATACTCGTTCGCCTCCTCCATGGTTATATTAAATCCCCCTTTTGTCTGAAAGTCAAAGAAAGTAGGAGCAGGGAGAGCAACATGGAAAATGTGATGCCTGTCAAACATTAGTCGGTACTGGAGAGGTTGTTCGTTCCTCTCAATAAACTGATGGCGAATTGTCGGTGTACAAAAGTAGGGGCTCTCCTTTTCGACCCCTTTACTTGTGCACGGGTAGTCGGAGCCTCGCGCCATGGCCGCACGTAGCGGGGCAAGGGAGGGAAGCCGGAGAGAAGCTGAAGCACAAGATGGCCAAGGCAACGCCAAGGCTAGAGACACAGAGAGCAAAGGGAGCAGGGTGGACTCCCCCCGGCAAGACCCTTGCCGGGACGGCCTTCGCGGCCCCGGCAAGAGCCTTGCCGGGGCAGCTTGCCCAACACCCTTAGAGCGAGTCACCCTTGAGCCCAAAGGTTCCGAACGCCGTCAACAACTACGTTGGGACCAGGGCTCGGGAGGCACCTCCGTCGTGGCATGCAGATCTTTGTCAAGACCATAGATATATGAGATCAGATGAGAACCAGAAGACGACGAACCTCGCCGGGATCCTTGCCGAGGAGATCCACAAGACGCGCTTGTCGGGGACGACTGCAACGACACGGCAAGACCCTTGTCCGGCCCCCGGCAAAGGCCCTTGCCGAGGGCGTCAGCGGGGCCACAACCAGGCCCACGTCGACCAAGACTCCACCACCATCCCCAAGCAGCTGCTAGCTCAACCAGCTAGTCAGGCACCTGCGTGGCGACAGGCGGCCTCTACGCCAACTCAGCAAGCACCTGCGTGGTGGCATGCAGATCTTCGTGAAGACCCTACCACCGTGCCACCTCAGCTGCCTGCCTGCCTACATGTCGCCGCATGCATCGCTGGCCTGGGCGCGTGTCGAAGCAAGGCGAGGCGGCAACGGACGGGACGGGTGTCGATGTCAAAACCGGCGGATCTCGGGTAGGGGGTCTCGAACTATGCGTCTAGGCGGATGGTAACAGGAGACAAGGGACACGATGTTTTTACATAGGTTCGGGCCCTCTCGATGGAGGTAAAACCCTACTCCTGCTTGATTAATATTGATGATATGGGTAGTACAAGAGTAGATCTACCACGAGATCAGAGAGACTAAACCCTAGAGGCTAGCCTATGGTATGATTGTTGTTATTGTTGTGTCCTACGGACTAAACCCTCCGGTTTATATAGACACCGGAGGGGGCTAGGGTTACACAGAATCGGTTACAATGGGAGGAAATCTACATATCCGTATTGCCAAGCTTGCCTTCCACGCCAAGGAAAGTCCCATCCGGATACGGGACGAAGTCTTCAATCTTGTATCTTCATAGTCCAACAGTCCGGCCAAAGGTTAGAGTCTGGCTGTCCGGACACCCCCTAATCCAGGACTCCCTCAGTAGCCCCTGAACCAGGCTTCAATGATGACGAGTCCGGCGGACAGATTGTCTTCGGCATTGCAAGGCGGGTTCCTCCTCCGAATACTTCATAGAAGATTTTGAACACAAGGATCGTGTCCGGCTCTGCAAAACAAGTTCCACATACCACCGTAGAGAGAGAGAGTAACATTTTCACAAATCTAATCTGCTGACATATTTTGTAACGCAACATCACACCACAGCCAAGATTTCATTCGAATCGTTTTTTACTGTCCCACCTCAGCGCGTTTTGCGAGGTGGTTTCCTTGGCACGTCTTGTCGAAGCAGAGATCGTGTCCCCTTATCACGGGATTCTCATCAATACGGGCGTGGGTAACCCAACTGTGCCATTGATTACGGCGCTTGGGGGATAAGCGAGTTTTACCAGGCTGGTGGGGACACATAGTTTCGTCCGCCCATATAAAGGGATAAGGATTCACCTTTTCATCCACGCCTTCTTCCTCCTTTGCTCATCCGTTTTCGCACACTCGAGCTCCAGCGCCCAAGTCCGCATTTCCCACCTCAACCTTCTCCAACCATGTTCGGAGCGGGAGGCAGGTGGATGGTCTCCTCCGTCACGGAGGGACACATCAAAAAGCTAAGGAGAGCCGGATACCTGCACGATGACATCACGCACCGGCTCCCAGATGAGGGGCAGCTCATCCCCACCCCTAGGCCCCATGAGAGGGTGGTGTTCCTCACCCATTTCCTCCGTGGACTGGGCTTCCCTCTCCACCCATTCGTCCGGGGGCTCATGTGCTACTACGGCCTGGACTTCCACGATCCGGCCCCGAATTTCATCCTCAACATCTCGGCGTTTATCGTCGTGTGCGAGGCCTTCCTCCGCATCAAGCCCCACTTCGGCTTATGGCTAAAGACCTTCAATGTCAAGCCGAAGGTAGTGAGCGGCCGCCAGGCGGAGTGCGGAGGCGCCATGGTGGGCAAGATGCCCAACATCACATGGCTCGAGGGCTCCTTCATGGAGACCATAAAGGGGTGGCAATCGGGGTGGTTCTACATCACCGAGCCGCGTGACCCTGAATGGGCAGCGGCCCCCGAGTTCCGATCTGGCATCCCCACGCGGCTCACCTCCTGGCAAGAGAGGGCCTGTCCTGGGGTAATTCGGGAGAGCTGACCGGACTCCAAACATGTATCCAAAACCTGGTGAACAAGAAGCTCAAACTCGTCAACGTAGTCCAGGTCATGCTCATCCATCGGATCCTCCCGTGTCAACAACGGGCTTTTCACTTGCGGGAGTTCGATCCGGCCCAGCACCAAACTCTGAACAGGCTCTTTGACACAACACACGAGGATGCTTGGAAGGTGTTATTCAAGGGCGCCAAGGTTCCTCCTCCCACTACCGAGGATCGTGGATTCTGCGTGAAGCGCCAAGCCAGCACGGTAAGCTGTTTCACCTTTTATAGGATACTCGTTTTTCATAGTTTGACTCTATGCGGGACCTAAGCTCCCGTACCTTTGACAGGACTGGCAGGAGACGGCCGGACAGATCGATTGTCCGGCTCCTTTGCCCGAAGGCCCAGCAGACGCCCGCTTGGCGAAGCTGCTGGATCTGGAACCTTACGTGGTGCCGGAGAAGAAGGCCAACAAGAAGGCCATGAAACCCGAAAGAGTTCCCGGCGCCCGGTGGTGTCGGACTCATCATCCGATGACTCCGAGGCGCACTCCTCCCACGAAGATGAGGAGGAGGAAAAAGAGGCTTCTTCCCCTCCGAAGGGGGAGAAAAGAAAAAGGAAGGCCGCCCCAACGGGGGAGGCCGGAGGGTCCAAGAGGGGAAGGACCCTTCCTATGGACTACTCCACCAACGCCGCCGACAGCGAAGAGGAGTGGCCGCCCAGGGCCAAGCCCCTGGCGAAGTCGTAAGTATTCGAACACCAGAGTGACTCGTAGCGTTCCTTTTTCCTTTATTGCACAGCTTCTCCTAACGTCGAATATAATCATGTAGTCCGCCCCGAGCCAGGCTCGACGTGTCGTCGAGCGGCTCCTTGGGTTCGGCGGATGTGAATAGCCTTTCACTTCCGGCCGCCTGCTCCCCTCGCCCTATGGACAATGACGAGGTATTGTTCCAAGGGGTTCCAAACCGAGGGGAGGCAGTCCTGGGGGCGCCTCAAGGCGACATCCCGGACTCCAGGCGCAAGGGGGGCAAGACAAGACTCCCAGGGGCTCCCAGTCCGGCCCTGGGCCGGACACCGCACCGGAACCTTCAACGGTTCCGGAGTCCGGCAGCCCCCCCCCTGCTAAGAAGGGCAAGCCTACCGCGCCGGTGACCTCCATCCAACCGGAGGCACCGGATAACTTGCTAGAGGTGCTTAACGGCGCCTCCATCGACGAGGAGCACCGCACTATTATGAGTGCGGTGATCCAGAAAGTTCAGTCCGCCAAAAGCGGGCTCACTGAAGCTTGTGCTAGCCTTCTGACGGGCTTTGAGGTATGTAAAAAATATGTGAAAATATTACCGCATAGACAGTAGCCCCTGATGCTATGTTCGGTGTTCACAAAGAAAAGCCGGATAGAGGATCTAATAATATTTGCAGGAGTCTAACATAATTATGTCGATATGCGTGTGCAGGCTTCGCTGCTAACCTCTGCCGCACTGACTGCGGAGGTTGATGCGCTGAAGCAGAACCTCGAGCGGCCCGAGAAAGAGCTCGGCCTTGCCAAGAAGCAGCTCGAGGAGAACCAAGGTACATAATGCCTTGTCTGTGTGTGTATACAAAAAAGATGCAGTTGCAAAAAATGATAGGATCGTTATTGATGTGCTAGGGGCCACGACCGAGGTGGCGACCCTGAAGCAAGCACTACCCGAGGCTGAAGATAAAGCGGCCACGGAGTGCAGCGAGTGGGGGAAGCAAGAGGCGCGGGTTGCCGAGGTGCAGCAAGAGCTCCAGGCTCTCGTGAAAAGCCATGAGAGTTTGGAGCTTGAGTCGAAGACTCGCGAGTCCGAGCTCACTGCGGCCCTCGAGGGCGCCAAGTCTGGCAAGGCCGAAGCCCAAAAAGCCCTCCAGGAAATTGAGGCGATAAAGAAGATAGCGGCGGGTAAGGCCTTCATTATGCAAAACAAGCATGTGAAAGTGAATTACTTGTTACTTACCCGAGTCCGGAGCTCTCCAGAAGCATTCGCAGATTTGCCCCACAGCGTGTCCGATGCCGCCACCTACTACCGGGCCGAGGAAGGGAGCTCGACGGAAAAGGTGTTCTGGTCTCAGTATGCTGAGACCGGACACCCGGTGCCTTTGAGCGACCAGCTGAAGCAACTGGTCGAGCTCCATAAGGTGGCCGAACAGGCCATGAAGGGTCTCCTAGTCCGGTTGTGGCCTAGAGAGGCCATGCCTGGGAGCTACTTCGGGCTGGTGAGGCGGCTGGCGGATGCATATCCGTGGCTTGAAGTTATCAAGCGCTCCGTCTGCATCGAGGGCGCCCATAGGGCCCTTGCCCGTGTGAAAGTACACTGGGCAAAATGGACGCGGAGCGGCTTGTGAAGGATGGGCCACCGCAGGGCAAGGATCATCGCCACCCTGAGATGTACTATGAAGGTGTCCTGAAGGGTGCCTGCCTTGTGGCCGATGAATGTTCCAGAGATGTAATATTTGAGTAAACTCGCTCGTGTGATCCTGTGCGCTGAAAACTTGTTCATATGCGCTATGCAACACTTGTTTTAATTTCAAATATTACCTTCTATGCGGCCGTTTATTAAATCTGAGAGATGGCGAGTCGTTGGCTTCTGCCCCCATGCCACGAGTGCTGGGGTGTTCGGGATTAAACCTGAGCACTCTTTTTCCCATTCTTGGGTCCTTCGAGGGAGGTGCTCAGCACAACGAACAAGGCAATCGGACTATAATGCGTTATCACTCTCACTTAGCCAGAGAATTCTATAATTTTAACTTTCGGTGAAGCCCCTGGTGTTCGGAAGACCGAGTTTGGGGCGCTATACACGCCTAGGCCGGACAAAGCTGACTCCTCGCTCTAAGCGGCATAAGTCTTTAGGGACTCGAAACCTCTCGAACAGCGACCAGCTCTCGCCCTATCATGACAGTCAGTTTTAGCTTTCTCTACTTAGCTGCTTAGCCTAGCTGAACCGGGGCACAATCGCAGTAGTTCTCCCAGTGCTACCTTAGCCGATATAGCGGAACGTAAGGTACCAAAACATGGGAGCCGGGCAAACCCAATTATTGACCAAAGACATGATTCGGAGCTGATGCATATAATGCTATAAGTTCGGAGTGCCGCACTTGTGAAAGTGTTCGGACTTCTCACGCCGTATTATGGGGTGCTTGAGCCCCTGGCGTATTAGCCGTACCAAAGTGTACGGGTGCTGAATGTCATGAATGAACATATATACATAAAAAGGAATGAATAGAGAATGCAATAATAGACTGAAGCTAAGCATTGTTTATTCAAGAAAGGTGCATTAAAAGCAGAACGATACAAATATTGCGATAAGCGGGAGATGGGACTATTTGACATGTCCCCTCCAGGGGCGAGCTGCGGAATGGTATGTAAAACAGGTATTTTGCTCGTTATAGAGACCACCTGGGAGTTCCATAGTGCGACGTAGATTTCTGCCTCCCTGGTTGTTGTATCGTGTGTTCGGCAATTGTACTGTCGAGCAGGTCTTCCGGGGATTAAAGTCCTGAAAGTAAGAAAAAATGATAAAATCGGCAGCCCCTAGTGCGGTTGAGCCGCGTTTTGGGCGTGCCGTGGGCGTGCCCCTCCCCCTGTGCCCATGGTATTTTCAGAGCGTAATTATGTACGCATAGTACTGATTTCGCCGTTTCGCGAGGGCTGGGGTTGGGGCCGCGTTGCTACACTTGCTCAGGACGTGCCAGGCGGTCTTGTTGTAGGTTAATCCGGGCGCGCTTGATGGTGTCCGAACGTTTTATCGCCGGACTGGAGAATTGCCTTGAGAGGTTGCTTTGTACTTCCGCTGCGAGGGCCGCCGTGTGCTCCTCTGTTTGGAGAGAGCGCTCGGTGTTTCCATTGACTGTAATGACTCCCAAGGTCCTGGCATCTTGAGCTTGAGGTATGCATAGTGCGGCACCGCATTGAACTTTGCAAATGCACTTCGCCCGAGCAGTGCGTGATAGCCACTACAAAACGGGACTATATCGAAGATTAACTCCTCGCTTCAGAAATTATCCGGGGATCCGAAGACCACTTCTAGTGTGAGTGAGCCTGTGCAATGGGCCTCTACACCTGGTATGACGCCCTTAAAGGTCGTCTTTGTGGGTTTGATCCTTAAGGGATCTATGCCCATTTTGTGCACTGTGTCCTGATAAAGCAGGTTCAGGCTGCTGCCGCCATCCATGAGGACTCGAGTGAGGTGAAATCCGTCTATGATTGGGTCTAGAACCAATGCGGCAAATCCGCCGTGGCGGATACTAGTGGGGTGGTCCCTGCGCTCGAAAGTGATCGGACAGGAGGACCATGGGTTGAACTTTGGGGCGACTGGCTCCAACGCGTATATGTCCCTTAACGCACGCTTCCGCTCCCTCTTGGGGATGTGGGTTGCGTATATCATGTTCACTGTCCGCACTTGTGGGGGGAAACCCTTCTGTCCTATGTTGTTCGGCAGTCGGGGCTCCTCTTCGTCGTCGCTATGTAGCCCCTTGTCCTTGTTTTCAGCATTTAACTTGCCGGCCTGCTTGAACACCCAACAATCCATGTTGGTGTGGTTGGCTGGCTTTTCGGGGGTGCCATGTATCTGACACGAGCGATCGAGTATACGGTCCAAACTGGATGGGCCCGAAGTGCTTCTTTTGAATGGTTTTTTCCGCTGACCGGGCTTAGAGCCTCTGAATCCGACATTAACTATCATGTCCTCCGTATTGTTGCAGTTAATGCGGCGCTTGTGCTTGTTGCGACATGACCTGCCATTGCTGTCCTTGGTATCCGAATTACCAGGGCTCTTTGACATGTTATTGCTGCGAGCCAGCCAGCTATCTTCTCCCGCGCAAAAGCGGGTCATGAGTGTCGTGAGGGCTGCCATAGTTTCGGCTTTTCCTGTCCAAGGTGCCGAGCAAGCCACTCATCACGGATATTATGCTTGAAAGCCGCTAGAGCCTTTGCGTCCGGACAATCGACGATTTGATTTTTCTTGGTTAGGAACCGTGTCCAGAATTGTCTGGCCGATTCCTCTGGCTGCTGAATTATGTGGCTCGGGTCATCGGCCTCTGGTGGTCGCACATAGGTGCCCTGGAAGTTGGCGAGGAATGCGGCTTCCAGGTCTTCCCAACACCCAATGGATTCTGTTGGCAGGCTGTTGAGCCAATGCCGAGCTGGTCCTTTAAGCTTGAGTGGGAGGTATTTGATGGCGTGTAGATCGTCACCGCGGGCCATCTGGATATGAAGGAGACAGTCCTCGATCCATACCGCAGGATCTGTCGTACCATCGTATGATTCAATATTCACGGGTTTGAAACCCTCTGGGATTTGATGATCCATTACTTCATCTGTGAAGCATAGCAGGTCTGCGGCGCCTCTGTACTGGGCTATATCACGACGTAGCTCAAATGAATTTTGTCTATTGTATTCGGCCCGGCCGGATTTACTTTTACTGTACCCGGCGTGACGGTTATCGTCTCGTGTCATGGGGCGCCCACGCGATCCATAGATCGATCTTGTTTGCCTTGCTTTGTCCTCCAACATATCTCGCAGGTCTAGCGCATTTCCCCGTGCCTTGGTATTTTTTGAGTGACGCTGGGGTGCGGCTTGAGTTGTGGGCCGAGAGGCCTCTCTGTCGTGGCCGCGAGGTGGCCGGTCAGCCGCTGGAGATGTTGGTTTAGATGCTTCCTCCTCTAATCGGGGTAGCAACCTGCACTTTGGGTAGCTCTTGGAGGGGCGTTCGAGTTCGTATTCCTCGGCTGCAAGGACTTCAGTCCATCTGTCGGCTAGCAAGTCCTGATCAGCTCTAAGCTGCTGCTACTTTTTCTTAAGGCTACTCGCCGTGGCCATAAGCCTGCGCTTGAAGCGCTCTTGCTCGACGGGATCCTCAGGCACGACAAATTCGTCGTCGTCGAGGCTTGCCTTGTCTTCGGAGGGAGGCATGTAATTGTCATCCTCCTCCTCTCTGTCCGCCGCTCTCTCATGAGGGCTAGCTTCTCCGTCCTCTTGCGCTGAATCTTGTTGGAGGAGGTTGTCTTCGGCACTATCCGGAGTGTTATTATCTCCTGTGCTGGAATCACCGTTTTTGCTCTGGCGGGACTTAGAGCGGCGCCGCTGACGTCGGCGCTTGGGTTGCTTCTTGGAGGGGTTATCCTCCGCTGTTCCGTCGCCATTGCCTTCTTTGGGTGTATCCACCATATATATGTCATACGATGAGGTGGCTTTCCAGTGCCCTATAGGCGCTAGTTCCTGTTCGTCTCCTGCATCATCGTCCATACCGTCGATGTCTTCGGAGTCGAAGTCGAGCATGTCGGTTAAATCATCAATAGTGGCTATGAAGCGAGTGGTGGGTGGGCGTCGAATTTCTTCGTCGTCTGCATCCCAATCCTGCCGATCATAATCCGGTCAGGACTCTCCTGACAAGGAGAGAGACCTTAGTGAATTCAGTATGTTGCCAAAGGGCGAGTGCTGAAAAATATCCGCGGTGGTGAACTCCATGATCGGCGCCCAATCAGATTCGATTGGCAAGGGCGCGGAGGGTTCAGAGTCCGGAGAAGAGTACAACAATGTGGAGTCACGGGCCATGCGAAGGATAAGGTTGGTGTTCGGCTCGATCGCCGTTGAGGCTGCAGCCTCCGCGGCGGGGTCTAGCCACCCGCCCTCGGTCGGCGCAGTTGGCTCCGAATTAAGGGTCGGAGCGGATGCGGGTGCGGCCTCCAGGGCACTGTTCGGCGGCAGAGCTAGATCATGCCCATCATGACAGTGCGACGCACTCGGCAGGGGATCGAACCCGTCGAAGATCAAGTCTCCGCGAATATCGGCCGTGTAGTTTAAGCTTCCAAATCTGACCTAATGGCCAGGGGCGTAGCTTTCAATCTGCTCCAGATGGCCAAGCGAATTGGCCTGCAGTGCAAAGCCGCCGAATACAAAGATCTGTCCGGGGAGAAAAGTCTCACCCTGGACTGCATCGCTAACGATGATCGAAGGAGACATCAAGCCTGATGACGACGACACAGAGGAACTCTCAATGAAAGCACCAATGTCGGTGTCAAAACCGGCGGATCTCGGGTAGGGGGTCCCCAACTGTGAGTCTAGGCGGATGGTAATAGGAGACAAGGGACACGATGTTTTTACCCAGGTTCGGGCCCTCTCGATGGAGGTAAAACCCTACTCCTGCTTGATTAAAATTGATGATATGGGTAGTACAAGAGTAGATCTACCACGAGATCAGAGAGGCTAAACCCTAGAGGCCAGCCTATGGTATGATTGTTGTGTCCTATGGACTAAACCCTCCGGTTTATATAGACACCGGAGGGGGCTAGGGTTACACAGAGTCGGTTACAATGGGAGGAGATCTACATATCCATATTGCCAAGCTTGCCTTCCACGCCAAGGAAAGTCCCATCCGGACGGGACGAAGTCTTCAATCTTGTATCTTCATAGTCCAACAGTCCGGCCAAAGGTTAGAGTCCGGCTGTCCGGACACCCCCTAATCAAGGACTCCCTCAACGGGCCTCGCTCCCGTCCCTGATAAAGCTAAGGGACACCTAAGCAATGCATTAAATGCGTCTTGTCCTATAATACGAGCGATAAGCTCGCAGTACTGTAGGCTTTTCCGCCTCCTGTGTGCCACTGTGGCAGCCCCTTTTGACTATAAAAGGAGGCCCATGGCGTACTGGAGAGGGATTCGGCTTTTTGGAACTACGCAGCCACCGTAGCTAGTTCAGAAGCTCAAGAACACTCAATACATCCACCAAAGCAGGACTAGGGTTTTACTCATACTCGCGGCCCAAACCTGGGTAAGCGATCCTTGTGCTGGCTCCTGGACCTGCTCTCCTCACAACCCCGCGCCCGCCGACCATAGAATTGATTCCAGTGATCCCATAGGTGTCGTTCTCACCGACACGAACCATAGCCTCATATCCTAGATAAGTGGGAGGCAATTCCATATCACTTTCATGTATGGGTATTCCAAGAAAATTAGCCACACGGGTTGCATAAATTCCCCCAAAAAAGTCTCCACTTTAACCATTATTATGCAACCTCCGTGCAACAATGGCCCCCAAGTTATATTGTTTATCTCCTAAAACAACACTCTTGAGAACACTAAGATCAGGGACACACATGTGACATGCTTCATCCTTATCATTTATGCACCTACCTATGAAGAGAGCAAAATAATGTATAGCAGGAAAATGAATGCTCCCTATGGTAGCTTGTGTTACATCTCTAGATTCCCCCACTGTAATACTAGCAAGAAAATCTCTAAACTCAGATTTGCGAGGTTCACTAGCATTACCCCATTGTGGAAGTTTGCAAGTATTATTAAAATCCTCTAAGGCCATAGTATAAGATTGGCCATAGATATCAAATAGGACAGTGTGAGAATTACGCGAAGATGAAAATTTGAGCCTTCTCACAAAGGAATCAGTTAGGTGATAGTATTGAGGGCACTTATCTAGCATGAAGCCCTCGAGTTCAGCATTACGCACATATGCATCAAATTCCTCCTTAATTCCTGCTCAAACCATGAAATCTTCTGAGCCATTCACAAGGCCGCACTTGAGCTTCTCTTGGTGGTTCATGGTCCGGCTCACGTATTGCGGGCCTGGGTCCTTGCTTCCTTGAAGAGCCACCTTGGTACATTTGCCTAAACATATTTCTTCCTCTGAAAAAATTCTGAAAATTTTAGTAACTTAAAATAAAAATGAACCAAACTCAACAAAATTGATAGCAACTACTACCACAAGTGCATAGAGACTATATCACGCATTAGAACTACTTGGGACCATATAAATTTGACATGCAAGCTCAAGAACAGGGTCACCTAGGTAGCAAAAATTTGCAATGAATAAAGCACTAGAACAAAAACTAATTGGACCATTGGAGGAGTCACATACCGAAGAACAATCCCCCAAAGCAGTTTTGTGAGTGGAGCTTTGAGCAAGGAGATCGAAAATCGCAGCAAAATGAGCTAGAACTCGTGCTTGAGCTGGTTGGTGATTTTTTTGGGAGGAAGAAGGAGTGTGTGGTAGCTGGAATAAGTGGAGGGGAGCCACCATGGGCCCACAAGGTAGGGGCGCGCCCAGGGGGTGGGCGCGCCCTGGACCCTCGTGGCCAGGTGCTTGCTCCCCCTGCTATGTTCTCAGTGCGAGATATTCTCAAATATTCTAGAAAAATCATATTTCATTTTCGGGGCATTTGGAGGACCTATATTTTTGGGGTATTTTTTTATTCCACGGATAATTCAGAAAACAGACAGAATATACAATTTTTGCTTTATTTAATCTAAATAACAGAAAGTAAAAGGAGGGTACAGAAGGTTGTGCTTTCTAACTTCATCCATCTCATGTTCATCAAAAGGAATCCACTAACAAGGTTGATCAAGTCTTGTTAACAAACTCATTCCGAATAACATGGAACAGGAGAAATTTCGAATAACACTATGTTACCTCAACGGGGACATGCACATCCCCAACAATAAGAATATCATATCTCCTTTTGACAGTAGGAAGAGGAAATTCAAAACCTCCAATAGTAATCGATGGAATTTTTCCAATAGAATTGATACTGTGGACTTGAGGTTGTTTCCTCGAAAAGTGTACCGTATGCTCGTTTCCATTAACATGAAAAGTGACATTGCCTTTTTTGCAATCAATAACGGCCCCTGTAGTATTCAAAAAGGGTCTTCCAAGAATAATAGACATACTATCGTCCTTGGGAATATCAAGAATACCAAAGTCCGTTAAAATAGTAACGTTTGCAACTACAACAGGCACATCCTCACAAATACCGACAGGTATAGCAGTTGATTTATCAGCCATTTGCAAAGATATTTCAGTAGGTGTCAACTTATTCAAATCGAGTCTAAGATATAAAGAGAGAGAGGCAAAACATTAACACCGGCTCCAAGATCACATAAAGCAGTTCTAACATAGTTTCTTTTAATGGAGCATGGTATAGTTGGTACTCCTGGATCTCCTAGTTTCTTAGGTATTCCACCCTTAAAAGTATAATTAGCAAGCATGGTGGAAATTTCAGCTTCAGGTATCTTTCTCTTATTTGTAACAATATCCTTCATATACTTAGCATAAGGATTCATTTTAAGCATATCAGTAAAACGCATACGCAAGAAGATAGGTCTAATCATTTCAGCAAAGCGTTCAAAATCCTCATCATCCTTTTTCTTGGATGGTTTGGGAGGAAAAGGCATGGGTTTCTGAACCCATGGTTCTCTTTCATTATCGTGCTTCCTAGCAACAAAGTATCTCTTATCATAACGTTGATTCTTTGATTATGGGTTATCAAGATCAACAGCAGGTTCAATTTCTACATCATTGTTATTACTAGGTTGAGCATCAACATGAACATCATCATTAACATTATCTCTAGGTTCATGTTCATCACCAGATTGTGTCTCAGCATCATAAATAGAAATATCATTGGGATTCTCAGGTGTGTCAACAACAGGTTCACTAGAAGCATGCAAAGTCCTATCATTTTTCTTTTTCTTCTTCTTAGAAGGACTAGGTGCATCAACATTAGTTCTCTGAGAATCTTGCTCAATTATCTTAGGGTGGCCCTCAGGATACAAGGGTTCCTGAGTCACTTTACCTCCTGTAGTTGCAACTCTAACAGCAAAGTCATTTTTCTTATAATTTAATTCATCGAGCAAATCATTCTGAGCTTCAAGCACTTGTTCTACATGGGTGGTAACCATATAAGCATATTTACTAATGAGTTTAAGTTGACCTTTAACTCCGGACATATAATTACTCAAGTGTTCAAGCATATCAGCATTGTGTTTCAATTGTCTACCAACATAAGCATTGAAGTTTTCTTGTTTGACAATAAAATTAGCAAACTCATCTAAGCATTGGCTAGCAGACTCTTATAACGAGGGATATCACCTTCATCAAATCTATAGAGGGAATTTACCTTTAATACCTATGTCGGGTTATCAAGACCATGTATTTCTTCAACAGGCGGCAAAATTAAGACCATGTATTTCTTCAATAGGAGGTAAATTCTTAACATCTTCAGCTTTAATACCTTTTTCTTTCATAGATTTCTTTGCCTCTTGCATATCTTCAGGACTGAGAAATAGAATACCCCTTTTCTTCGGAGTTGGCTTAGGAGTTGGTTCGGGAAGTGTCCAATTATGTTCATTAGTCAACATATTATTCAATAGCAATTCAGCTTGATAACCTGTTCTTTCCGTGAAAACACAACCAGCACAACTATCCAGGCGGTCTCTGGAAGCATCGGTTAGTCCATTATAAAAGATATCAAGTATTTCATTTTTCTTGAGAGGATGATCAGGCAAAGCATTAAGTAATTGGAGAAGCCTCCCCCAAGCTTGTGGCAGACTCTCTTCTTCAATTTGCACAAAATTATATATTTCCCTTAAAGCAGCTTGTTTCTTATGCGCGGGGAAATATTTAGCAGAGAAGTAATAAATCATATCCTAGGTACTACGCACACAACCAGGATCAAGAGATTTAAACCATATCTTAGCATCACCCTTTAATGAGAATGGAAATAATTTAAGGATATAGTAGTAGCGAGTTTTCTCGTCATTAGTGAACAGGGTGGCTATATCATTTAATTTAGTAAGATGTGCCACGACAGTTTTAGATTAATAGCCATAAAAAGGATCAGATTCAACCAAAGTAATTATCTCAGTAACAACAGAGAAATCGAAATCCTTATCAGTAATAAAGATAGGTGAAGTAGCAAAAGCAGAGTCATATTTCATTCTAGCTGTCGGTGTCAAAACCGGCGGATCTCGGGTAGGGGGTCCCGAACTGTGCGTCAAGGTCGGATGGTAACAGGAGACAAGGGACACTTTATTTTACCCAGGTTCGGGCCCTCTCGGTGGAGGTAAAACCCTACTCCTGCTGGATTAATATGGATGATATGGGTAGTGCAAGAGTGGATCTACCATGAGATCAAGGAGGCTAAACCCTAGAAGCTAGCCTATGGTATGATTGTGTATGATGATGGTTGTCCTACGGACTACAACCCTCCGGTTTATATAGACACCGGATAGGGTTAGGGTTACACAGAGTCGGTTACAATGGTAGGAGATCTCGAATATCCGCACGCCTAGCTTGCCTTCCACGCCAAGAAAAGATCCTTCCGGACATGGGACGAAGTCTTCAATCTTGTATCTTCATAGTCCTGGAGTCCGGCTGAAGGTATAGTCCGGCTATCCGAACACCCCCTAATCCAGGACTCCCTCAGTAGCCCCTGAACCAGGCTTCAATGACGACGAGTCCGGCGCGCAGACTGTCTTCGGCATTGCAAGGCGGGTTCCTCCTCCAAGTCCTTCAAGAAGATTATAAACACCAGAAATAGTGTCCGGCTCTGCAAAATAAGTTTCCACAGATTGCCATATAGAGAATAATATTAACATAAATCAAATCTGCTGACGTATTCCGTAGTGCGTCATAACACTGCGACCAAGCCTTCTATATAAATTGCTTTCATTGTTCCACCTCAGCTCGTTTAGCGAGGCGGTTTCCTTGGCACGTCTTGTCAAAGCAGAGATCGTGTGCCTCCTCTAACAGGATTCTCATTAATACGGTCATGGATAACCCAATCGTGCCTGTTAGCACGCCTTGCCTTAATTAAAGGCTAGTCCAAGACGGTTACGGGGAGGGCGCTTGATATTCTGCCTCTTATAAAGAGACCAAGGCCCTGTTCCCCGCTTCTATTCTCAAAACGAGCTCGCCCGTCGCCTTGAGTTCCAACACCCTAGGCTTCCAGATTCCGAGCGCACCGGATCTTCGATAATGTCCGGCTCCAACCTCCAAGGCCGATGGATGCCCTCCTCTGTTACGGAGGAGGACGTATCAAGATTGAGGGAAGCTAGATTCCTGACCAGGGAGACTCCGCACAGGCTGCCTGTTCAAGGACAGGTGATCCCTAGCCCTCAGCCTGGCGAGAGTGTGGTATTCATATCCCACTTCCTTCGGAGATTAGGCTTCCCCATGGATCCCTTTGTAAGGGGGCTGATGTTTTATTATGGGCTGGAATTTCACGACTTAGCTCCGGAGTCCATCCTCCATATCTCCTCGTTCATAGTTGTGTGCGAAGCGTACCTCCGTGTTACCCCTCACTTCGGATTGTGGCTCAAGACCTTCAAAGTAGAACCGAAGATAATCGAAGGGCGCCACGCAGAATGCGGAGGCGCTGCTATAAAAAGAAATGCCGACGCTCCATGGCCCAGGGGCGCTTTTCAAGAGGAGCTTGGCTTATGGCAACAGGAGTGGTTCTACATCACCGCTCCTCGGGGCACCGCATGGGTGGCGCCTCCGGCCTTTCGCTCGGGTCCCCCACCACGGTTAGCATCGTGGATTAACACAGGGTTAGGTCGGGGCTTGCCCAAAGACGTTCCTCTGCTGCAGGGCCGCATTAAGGATCTCTTGAAGGGAGACCTCAACCTGGTCAAGGTGACACAAGTCATGCTGATTCACCGGACACTGCCCGGCCAACGTCGCCCCCTTCGCTTGTGGGAATTCAATCCGGAGGGACCACGAGCTCTCCAGAATTTTATGGGCGTGACGCCTGTGGAGATGTATAAACTGTTCTTCAGATCACAAGAAGTGAGTCCGGATTTGACCGAGGATGCTGGTTTAAGCCGCAATCGCCCGGATACTCAAGTAGGTGACCTTGCGACCGGACCTTCTATCCGCATAATTAACTTGCTTTTTAACATCACTTTTCCTTTTAAGCAGGAGTGGATAGCGAAGGCGAAGCTGATCCAGTGTCCGGCTCCCCTTCCAGAAACCAGGCTGGATCCTGTGCTAGTCAGGATGCTAGAGGTAGTGCCTTTGGAGGGAAATATGGGAGCAGACAAGGAGACCGTGGCCTCTCCGAAAGAGGCCATTCCAAAGGGGGGAATCGATAATTCTCCTCCTAAGGGAAAGAAAAGGGCCGCCTCTGACCGCCGGGAAACCATAGCTTCGAAGCGGGGGAAAGAATCCTTGTCAGAGGGCCCGACGCCAGGGAGCCCCTCGGCCGAACTAAACCCTCAAAGGGAACAGCTCTCCAGCGAGCCGTAAGTAGAAGAGGAGTTATTCTTTTAAGAGAAATCCTTGATTTATATCTGAGAAGTTTTAACCGAAACTTTACTTTGTAGTTCGGACCTTAGCCCTTCTCAGCAGAACTCGTCTTCGGGGGATCTTCTTCCGGAGATGATGGAGAGCTGAACGCCTCCTCCTTCTGTATCTCCTAGCAAGGCGGGCGACGCTGAAGTGTCGTCACGGGGGATTTCTCCGGATCCGCTAGGGGTGGATGGTGCAGCCCCCCGAGGTTCTCCGTGTCCGGCCTTTGAGGAAGGCCATGGGACGAGTCCAGCACCGTCTGGTGTTCGGTCGGAGGAGCTAAAGATTCTGCTGGGGCGAGCCTCTGTCTTAGAGGAGCATCGTGCGTTCTTGAGCACGGTGATTGAAAAGATTTCATCCGCAGAAAGCGGACTGCACGAGGCCGTCAAGAGTTTAGTGGCAGGCCTTGAGGTACATTTTAAATAACGTATATTTGTATTAATTGCGCATAAATAAAGTGCGCCATGTGTAGATAGTAGCCCCTGAGACTCTGTGCGTCGTAAAGATGTACGGCGCGCAGAGGATCTTAATCCCAGGTCCTTTAAGTGGCACCTTTATACGTAGGTGGCTGATTGTCCAGAGTCGAGCCGGACTCGTGAATATGCCGAACTAAAGCGACAACTGGATGAGGCAGAAGCCGACATCGTGCTTGTTAACAAGCGGCTTGATGGTGCTCAAGGTATTGAAATCATTAGGCGATTGTGAGTAAGAGGAGCTTTATGTCAATATCTTACCGTGTGTGTGCTTGACGTAGATGGTGCGGCCGCCGTGGAAGGTCTTAGGGCCGAACTCGCCCGAGCGAAGGAACAAGCCAGAAAAAGCGATGCGGCTGCCGTGAAAGCCCTTGAAGAGCTGAAAGCCGAACAGGCTGCCCATTGCTGAACCAAGGAGGAGGTGGCTGATATGGCTGTAATGTTAAAAAGTGCTACTAACCGTTGCAAGCTTCTTGAAGAAGAAGGTCGGGCGAGCCAAACGAGCTTAGAGAAAGCTGTTACCGACGCCAAGGACGCCCGCTCTATAATGAGAGCGGCAAAGGAGGAGCTATGTCAAGCCGGACTAATTGCGGATGGAAAGCCCTTCTTGCTGCGGAGAAAATTTTGCGACCCGAGGTTTGCCCTGTTGGACCGAGCGTGGAGTGTAGAGGACACCTATCTGGATTTGGCGGCTAGTGCTGCTGATGCGACCAAACACTTTCAAGATAAGAAGGGTCATGAAGTGGAGAAGCTCTTCTGGTCGCAATTCATCAATCCAGAGCGTCCACTTGCAGTGGACGATCGCTTGGCCCAATGGGCCGAACTGAATAGGTTGTCCGGACTCGCCATGAAGTACATCATGGATTATCTGTGTCCGGGGAAATCGAAGCCGAAGAGTTATTTCAGCTTGGTGCAGCAATTTCTCAACGTGGTGCCACGTATCGGTGCTATGAAGAGGTCAGCGTGCACGGAGGGAGCTCGGTTGGCTCTTGCCCGTGTCAAGACATACTAGGCAGATATGGAGCCCACCGTTGTTGCGTCCCGGGATTCAGATAAAAGCCGAATACCTTCCGAGCAATATTTTGAGGAAGTCCTCGAAGGCGCTCGCATAATAAAGACGCAGTGCTCGAAGGATGCTATGTTATGATAGCATATGTAATCATGAAACAGTATTTTGATAAATTGTAGGGGCATATTTTTAGACTTGTGCCTTCAAGTATTAGGAACACCTCCTGTGCGGCCATTTAAATATATAAATTCTGAAAGATTGCAGTCGTTGGCTTCAGCCCCCACGCACATAGTGCGGGGGTGCGCGCAGAAGACGCATTTTCACACTTAACCCAACGTCTTGGTCCTATAAAGGAGGTGATAGCGCAGCGGGCTAGGCAACCGGACTATAATGCTTTAACACTTTCACTTAGCCATAGGAGCTTGACAGTGGGACTCTTTAGGTAGCCCTTTAGTGGCGACTGCGCTTTGCCCGAGTTCGGAGCGCGTAGGTGCCTGACCGGGAAACGGCCCTTCGTCAAAGCGGAGGAATTCGATAAATTCCTATGAGTCATCGAGTGGCGACCAGTCTCGCGCAACATCATGACAGTCGGTTTTCGGCTTTCTCTACTGAGGTGCTCACCCGGCCGAACCGGGGCACAATCGCAGTAGTTCTCCTGGTGCTACCTTAGCCGATAGAGCGGAACGTAAGGTAGCCGAACTCAGGAGCCGGGCAACCCAACATATGACCAAAATCATGATTCGGAGCTGATGCATATAGTGCCAAAACTCGCGACGCCGAACACTCCCTAAGGTGTTCGGTCTTTGTGAGTGCGTGTGAAACAACACCCTTAAACAAAAGAAAAAAAGCCCTTAGTGTCTAGGTACGAGCAAGAATTCTGGCGTGTCCACATGCCAAAACGCCAGCCTCCTCCTTGGTTATATCGGAAAAGAAAAAACCAGGGGATGTATAGCAGCAAGAGACAGTAAAAAAGGTTTATGCAGGGTCCTAATCTAAAAAGAATCCTTTAGGACGGGTCCCTACTGCACGTCTGCGCCTGTGTCTCCGCTGTGCCGTGTCCTCGACGGGCGCCGCACGACGTTCATCTGTAAAAGAGAAGAACTAATTTGAAAAATGGGTCGTGCGGAACAAAATATAAAGTAAAGAATATATAAGGTTGAGTTTTATTGTCTCTGCGTACAGCCCCTGGTATGGGGGTATATGGCGTACTAAGCCTGCGTTAATGATGGACTTGTGCCGAACTCATCGAGTCCGGGTCCGTGGCCTTTGATGACTTATAAAAAAGTCCTTTGGCTGGCGAGGCCACCTTATTGTGCGGCTGTTTAAGCGGCCGCGCAATCTTCCGTTTGAAGGAGGCGTATTTTAGTGCGCTCCTTTTAAAGAGATGATGCCTCGAGGACCGGAGATCTTAAGCGTGAGAGATGCGTAATGTGGTATTGCGTTAAAGTGAGCGAAAGCTCCGCGTCCCATTAGTGCTTGATAGCGACTTGAAAACGGGACTACATGGAAGGTCAGCTTTTCGCGACGAAAGTTATTGGGAGAGCCAAATATGACTACAAGCCGGAGAAAACCCATACAATGGGTGTCCGGGCCTGGTGCTACCCCTTGAAAGGAGGTTTTGCTGTGGCGGATTCTTGCTGGGTTTATGCCCATGCGGTGGATTGTATCCTGATATATCAGGTTTAGTCCACTGCCACCGTCCATAAGGACATTGGTAAACTGGAATCCATCGATTATTGGATCCAGTATCAGGGCAGTCTGGCCTGCGTTTTTGATATTTCTAGAATAATCTAGCTGATCAAAAATGATTGGCTTTAGTGACCAGTGGCGGGACTCCTGAGGGGAAAGCTTGATTGTGCGTACCTTTATGGGTGCCACACGTTTTGTTACGTGAAGTAAGTTCACTGTTTTGACTTCTTGCGGGAAGTTCTTTTGTTTCCTGGTATTCTGCCATTGGGGTTCGTCCTCTTCTTCACTTGGTGTATCAAGCCCCTTGTGTGCGGCGTTAAGCTGTCCGGATTGTTTAAAAACCCAACAATCTCTGTGGGTGTGATTGGCAGGCCTCCCAGGAGTACTGTGTATCTGACATATTCTGTCCAGGATTCTTTTCAAGCTGGACGGATCATCCCTATTATCCTGAAGCGGTGGTTTTGTCTGATTTTGCCGTGAGCTTTTGAATCCGGCATTGACTGTCGTGCTGTTCGGACTTTTTCCTTTGATTCTGCGATGGTCCTTATTTCGCCGCGGTTTTCCGTTTCCATCCCTGATTTCTGATGTACTTGAGTCGCTGGGGCTGCATCGTGCCAACCAGCTGTCCTCTCCTGCGCAAAAGCGGGCCATGAGGCTTGTGAGTGCGGCCATTGTTCTTGGCTTTTCCTGGCCGAGGTGTCTGGCGAGCCATTCGTCTTGGACATTATGCCTGAAAGCTGCTAGGGATTCGGCATCCGGACAATCCATTATCTGATTGTTTTAGTGAGGAATCTGTTCCAGAACTGTCGAGTTGATTCTCCGGGCTGCTGAGTTATATGACTGAGATCGTCTGCGTCCGGGGGACGGACATAGGTCCCTTGAAAGTTTGCTTGAAAAGCATCCTCGAGCTCTTCCCAACTTCCAATTGTGTTTTCGGGAAGGCTTTTAAGCCAGTGCCGGGCTGGCCCTTTAAGCTTAAGAGGTAAATATTTTATGGCGTGGAGATCATCTCCTCTAGCCATGTGTATGTGGAGGATGTAATCCTCGATCCAGACTCCAGGGTCTGTTGTTCCATCGTACGCCTCTATGTTAACGGGTTTGAATCCCTCTGGAAATTCATATTCCAAGACCTCATCGGTGAAACATAGGGGGTGTGCGGCGCCCCTGTATGTGGGTGTGCCGGATTCTGATGATGGATTTTTTGCATTTCTTGTGAGAGCTTGCTTCCTTGGCCCGTAAATGGACCTGGCTGGGCCATGACGCGAGTTTTTAATTGGGTCGCATGCCGCCTTGAGTGCGGCGCCGCTTGCCGTTTTATGGTGGCCGTGGGGTCGTCTATCCGACCATGTGGCTTTTTTATTTTTTAAGTGTGGGGGCTCTAGGGCCTCCTGGTCGAATTCGGGCAATAGTTTTCTCTTCGGATAACTTTTAGTGCGGTGGCTGCCGCTGTATTTATCTGCGGTCTTGATTACCTTGTTCCATCTTGTTCTGAGTGCATCTTCTTCCGTCTTTAGCTTCCGCTTCTGCTTTTTCAGGCTGCGTGCTGTGGCAACGAGCCTTTCGTGGAGATTCTTCTGCTCCGTGGTTTTATCCGGCATGAGATCGTCCGGAGTTCTGTTATGGCCGGGGGAGGGCTGTCTGTCCTCTCCATCCGTGTTGCCCTATTCGGACGGCTGCTCTGAGGCATGCTCGTCGTCTACCGGCTCATCCTGCTCTACGGCTGGGTCTTGATCGAGGCGGGGCTTGGCTTGGCGTCTACGTCGCCGCTTTGACTGCTTTTCGGAGGGTTTACCCCTTTTTCCGCCCCCTTTTTCCTCGTTGTCGTTTCCTATAGGGGTATCCACCATGAATACATCGTTAGGTGGGGTGGAGGTCCAGTGCCCTATAGGTGCTGGTCCTAGTTCGTCTTCGTCTTCGTCGTTCATACCGTCGAAGTCTTCGGATCCGAAGTCAAGTATGTCGGTTAAATCATCGACAGTGGCTATTAAATGGGTGGTGGGTGGGCTTTGAATTTCTTCGTCGTCCGAATCCCAACCTCGCAGACCATAGTCCGGCCTAGGCTCTCCTGATAAAGAGAGAGACTTGAGAGAATTCAGGATATCACCGAAAGGTGAGCAGTGAAAGATGTCCGCGGCGGTGAACTCCATTACAGGCGCCCAATCAGATTCAATCGGCGGGGGCACGGAAGGCCCGGAGTTCGGAGAAGAGTCCGGCTCCTTGGAGTTCTGGGCCGTGCGGAGTACGGTGCTGGCGTTCGGCTCGATCGCCTTTGAGATCGCAGCCCCCGAGGTGACGTCCAACCGTTCATCCTCGGAGAACGCAGCGGGCTCCGAGTCAAGGATCGGGGCCGGAGCGTGTGCGGCCTCCAGGGTACTATTCGGAGGCAGAGCTATATCATGCCCCTCGAAATAGTGCGGCGCGCTTGGCTGTGGCTCGAACACGTCGAAGATCAAGTCTCTGCGGATATCGGTCGTGTAGTTTAAGCTTCCAAACCTGACTTGATGGCCAGGGGCGTAGCTTTCGATCTGCTCCAGATGACCAAGCGAATTGGCCCGCAGAGCGAAGCCGCCGAAGACGAAGATTTGTCCGGGGAGGAAAGTCTCACCCTGGACCTCATCGTTGTTGATGATCAAAGGAGCCATTGGGCCTAAAAGCGACGACACAGAGGAACTCTCAATGAAAGCACCAATGTCGGTGTCAAAATCGGCGGATCTCGGGTAGGGGGTCCCGAACTGTGCGTCAAGGTCGGATGGTAACAGGAGACAAGGGACACTTTATTTTACCCAGGTTCGGGCCCTCTCGGTGGAGGTAAAACCCTACTCCTGCTGGATTAATATTGATGATATGGGTAGTACAAGAGTGGATCTACCACGAGATCAAGGAGGCTAAACCCTAGAAGCTAGCCTATGGTATGATTGTGTATGATGATGGTTGTCCTACGGACTACAACCCTCCGATTTATATAGACACCGGATAGGGTTAGGGTTACACAGAGTCGGTTACAATGGTAGGAGATCTCGAATATCCGCACGCCTAGCTTGCCTTCCACGCCAAGAAAAGATCCTTCCGGACACGGGACGAAGTCTTCAATCTTGTATCTTCATAGTCCTGGAGTCCGGCTGAAGGTATAGTCTGGCTATCCGGACACCCCCTAATCCAGGACTCCCTCACTAGCATTCAGAGATTTTTCTTTCAGCTTAGGTAATAATTTCTTAAGATCACTCCTATCATTGCAAGCAAGAAAGTCTCTAGCAGTTTCTTCATCCATAACATAACCCTCAGGCACAACAGGCAATTCATATCTAGGGGGATAATCTCATCATCACTTTCATCAATATTATCAGTTTTAATAATTTCATTCTCTCTAACCCTAGCAAGTTGTTCATCAAGAGATTCACCTAATGGCACAGTAGTATCAAGCATAGAAGTAGTTTCATCATAAGTATCATGCATAGCAGAACTGGCATCATCAATAACATGAGACATATCAGAATTAATAGCAGAAGCAGGTTTAGGTGTCGCAAGCTTACTCAAAACAGAAGGTGAATCAAGTGCAGAGCTAGATGGCAGTTCCTTACCTCCCCTCGTAGTTGAGGGAAAAATCTTAGTTCTTTTGTCTTTCAAGTTCCTCATAGTGACAAGCAGATATGAATCCCAAGTGACTCAAAGAATAGAGCTATGCTCCCCGACAACGGCGACAGAAAATAGTCTTGATAACCCACAAGTATAGAGGATCGCAACAGTTTTTGAGGGTAGAGTATTCAACCCAAATTTATCGATTCGACACAAGGAGATCCAAAGAATATTCTCAAGTATTTGCAACTGACTTGTCAATTCAACCACACCTGGATAACTTAGTATCTGCAACAAAGTATTTAGTAGCAAGTAGTATGGAAGTAATGGTAACGGTGGCAAAAGTAACAGTGATAATTTGTAGTGATTGTAATAGTAGCAACGGAAAAGTAAATAAGCAAAGAACAATATGTGAAAAGCTCGTAGGCATTGGATCGGTGATGGAGAATTATGCCGGATGCGAGTCCTCATGCAATAGTTATAACATAGGGTGACACAGAACTAGCTCCAATTCATCAATGTAATGTTGGCATGTATTCAGAATATAGTCATACGTGATTATGGAAAAGAACTTGCATGACATCTTTTGTCCTACCCTCCCGTGGCAGCGGGGTCCTATTGGAAACTAAGGGATATTAAGGCCTCCTTTTAATAGAGTACGAGACCAAAGCATTAACACTTAATGAATACATGAACTCCTCAAACTATGGTCATCACCGGTAATGGTCCCGATTATTGTCACTTCAGGGTTAACGGATCATAACACATAATAGGTGACTATAGACTTGCAAGATAGGATCAAGAACTTACATATATTCATGGAAACATAATAGGTTCAGATCTGAAATCATGGCACTCGGGCCCTAGTGACAAGCATTAAGCATAGCAAAGTCATCGCAACATCAATCTCAGAACATAGTGGATACTAGGGATCAAACCCTAAAAAAATTAACTCGATTACATGGTAAATATCATCCAACCCATCACCGTCCAGCAAGCCTACGATGGAATTACTCACGCACGGCGGTGAGCATCATGAAATTGGTGATGAAGGATGGTTGATGATGACGATGGCGACGGATTCCCCTCTCCGGAGCCCCGAACGGACTCCAGATTAGCCCTCCCGAGAGAGATTAGGGCTTGGCGGTGGCTCCATATCATCAAACGCGATGAATCCTTCTCTCTGTTTTTTTCTCCCCGAACATGAATATATAGAGTTGGAGTTGAGGTCGGTGGATCTCCAGGGGGCCCACGAGGCAGGGGGGCGCGCCCAGGGGGGTAGGCGTGCCCCCACCCTTGTGGACAGGGTGTGGGCCCCCTGGCCTTGATTCTTTCGCCGATATTTTTTATTAATTCCAAAAATAATCTCCGTTGATTTTCATGTCATTCCTAGACCTTTTATTTCTGCACAAAAATAACACCATGGCAATTCTGCTGAAAACAGCGTCGGTCCGGGTTATTTCCATTCAAATCATGCAAGTTAGAGTCCAAAACAAGGGCAAAAGTGTTTGGAAAAGTAGATACGACGGAGACGTCTCAATGTCATGCAAGTTCTTTTCCATAAGCATGTATGACTATATACGGAATACATGCCTACATTACATTGATGAATTGGAGCTAGTTCTGTGTCACTCTATGTTATAACTATTGCATGAGGAATCGCATCTGACATAATTCTCCATCACCGATCCAATGCCTACGAGCTTTTCACATATTGCTATTTTCTTAGTTACTTTTCCGTTGCCACTGTTACGTTACTACAAAACTACTATTGTTACTTATGCCACTGTTACCGTTACTTCCATACTACTTTGCTACGAAATACTTTGGTGCAGATATTAAGTTTTCCATGTGTGGTTGAATTGACAACTCAACTGCTAATACTTGAGAATATTCTTTGGCTCCCCTTGTGTCGAGTCAATAAATTTGGGTTGAATACTCTGCCCTCGAAAACAGTTGCGATCCCCTATACTTGTGGGTTATCAGCCACCCCTCCCGGCTTGGGGGGCAAGTTTCCTAGGGGTGGGGGCGCCCAAACCCATCTAGGGTTTCCCCTGTGGCCGCCGCCCCTCCCCTAGGGAAAACCTAGGACGCCTCCTCCTCCCCCCTTTACCCTATATACTGTGAGGGAGAGAGAGGACAGCCGCACCCTTCTCCTGGCGCAGCTGAGGGAGTCCTGGATTAGGGGGTGTTCGGATAGCCGGACTATACCTTCAGCCGGACTCCAGGACTATGAAGATACAAGATTGAAGACTTCGACCCGTGTCCGGGAGGGACTTTCCTTGGCGTGGAAGGCAAGCTTGGCGATGCGGATATTAAGATCTCCTACCATTGTAACTGACTTTGTGTAACCCTAACCCTCTCCGGTGTCTATATAAACCGGAGGGCTTTAGTCCATAGGACAACAGACAACAATCATACCATAGGCTAGCTTCTAGGGTTTAGCCTCCTTGATCTCGTGGTAGATCTACACTTGTACTACCCATATCATCAATATTAATCAAGCAGGACGTAGGGTTTTACCTCCATCGAGAGGGCTCGAACCTGGGTAAAACTTCATGTCCCTTGTCTCCTGTTACCATCCGCCTAGACGCACAGTTCAGGATCCCCTACCCGAGATCCGCCGGTTTTGACACCGACATTGGTGCTTTCATTGAGAGTTCCTCTATGCCCTCGTCATCAGGAAGGATGCATCACCCCGTCTTTAAAGACGGCACCGTTGCTAAGGGAGCTTTGGCTGTCGGCCAAACTCTCCGGCTGGGTGGTTTTCTTATGACCGCATGTTCGGCTGCTGCACTGACGATGACCTCTCGGGTCATCAAAAGCAATCTTCATGTCAGTTCGGAACTCGCCTAGCAGTTAGATCCAATAGAGCTCTCTTCCATGAACGAGCTCTTGGATCGCATCGCCGCCCTGGGGGTCGCTACAGATTACGACAAGGTTGGGCCTAAACCCGATCTAAGAGAGATTAACTCTCCCCAGGTCACCCATCACATTGCCGTGGTAGAAGGACAGTGCGGCGACCCTTCGTCTATCTTAAGGACTAATTATGTCCGGATTCCCGATCCCTCCAGGCCGGATACCCGCGGAGGGGAGGATATAACTCAAGACCTGAACTTAAAATCAGGCAACGGACTAGACTCATTGGATAACATCCAAGAACCTAAACTTCAGAGTTCGGAAACTCCTTGGCCTCTGAGTCTCAGATCGGATGAGGTTTAGGATTTAAGAGGCCCTGCTTCAGTGCCCGCTCAACTAGAGATCCAAGTCCACCTCCTTTAAACTAGCGGATGAAATAATCAAATTCCAGGTCCATCCAACGGACCCCAATAAAACAGCTTCCATCGGGGCGCAATTAAACCCTAATGTAGACGCCGCACTGCGAGAATTCCTACATGAAAATTGGGACATCTTCGCCTGGCACCCTTCAGACATGCTAGGAATTCCACGCAGGCTGGCCGAACATAGCTTAAATATCCTAAAAGGATTCAAACCTATCAAACAAGCTCTTCGGCGTTTTTCTGAAGCTAAGAGACAGGCCATGGAAGAGGAGCTAGCCAAGCTATTGGAGGCCGGATTCATCAGAGATATAAAACATCCGGACTGGCTAGCAAACCCGGTGATGGTACCAAAGTGAAGGAAATATGCCCTAGAGGCAATAATAAAGTTATTATTTATTTCCTTATATATCATGATAAATGTTTATTATTCATGCTAGAATTGTATTAACTGGAAACATAATACATGTGTGGATACATAGACAAACAGAGTGTCACTAGTACGCCTCTACTTGACTAGCTTGTTAATCAAAGATGGTTAAGTTTCCTAACCATAGACAAAGGAGTTGTCATTTGATTAACAAGGTCACATCATTAGTTGAATGATCTGATTGACATGACCCATTTCATTAGCTTAGCACGCGATCGTTTAGTATGTTGCTATTGCTTTCTCCATGACTTATACATGTTCCTTTGACTATGAGATTATGCAACTCCCGTTTACCGTAGGAACACTTTGTGTGCTACCAAACGTCACAACGTAACTAGGTGATTATAAAGGAGCTCTACAGGTGTCTCCGAAAGTATTTGTTGGGTTGGCGTATTTCGAGATTAGGATTTGTCACTCCGAATGTCGGAGAGGTATCTCAGGGCCTTCTCGGTAATGCACATCACATAAGCCTTGCAAGCATTGCAACCAATAAGATAGTTGCAAGATGATGTATTACGGAACGAGTAAAGAGACTTGCCGGTAACGAGATTGAACTAGGTATTGGATACCGACGATCGAATCTCGGGCAAGTAGCATACCGATGACAAAGGGAACAACGTATGTTGTTATGCGGTCTGACGGATAAAGATCTTCGTAGAATGTGTAGGAGCCAATATGGGCATCCAGGTCCCGCTATTGGTTATTGACCAGAGATTTGTCTCAGTCATGTCTACACTGTTCTCGAACCGTAGGGTCCGCACGCTTAAGGTTACGATGACAGTTATTATGAGTTTATGCATTTTGATGTACCGAAGTTAGTTCGGAGTCCCGGATGAGATCACGGACATGACGAGGAGTCTTGGAATGGTCGAGACGTAAAGATTGATATATTGGACGACTATATTCGGACATCGGAATGGTTCCGAGTGGTTTCGGATAAAACCGGAGTGCCGGAGGGGTTACCGGAACCCCCCGGGGAAGTAATGGGCCTTATTGGGCCCAAGGGGAGAGAGAGGGCAGCAGTGTAACGCCCTCGATGCGGCTATATCTCCTACGTGTCGAAGCACGACTTAGAGGCATAACCGCATTGAAAGCAATGTCGCAAGTGAGGTAATCTTCACACAACCCATGTAATACATAAGGGAAAAAGATACATAGTTGGCTTACAATCGCCACTTCACTCAAATACATTAATAAAACATTACATCATACAGTTACAATCAGGGCCCGACTACGGAGCCAAAATAAAAGAAGAAACCCCAAAAGCGACAAAGGTCCCCGATCGACCCCAACTGGGCTCCACTACTGATCAACTAAAACGATACAACACAATGAACAAGGTCTTCATCGGGCTCCTCCTTGAACTCGGGTGCGTCACCTGCACGGTTTCATCGGCACCTGCAAACTGGTTTTGGAAGTATCTGGTGAGTCACGGGGACTCAGCAATCTCACACCCGCGAGATCAAGACTATTTAAGCTTAAAGGTAGGACAGGATAGTGAGGTGGAGCTGCAACAAGCGACTAGCATATATGGTGGCTAACATACGCAAATGAGAGCGAGAAGAGAAGGCAAAGCACGGTCGATCAACTATGATCAACAAGTGATCCTGAACTACTTACGTCAGACATAACTCCAACAACCGTGTTCACTTCCCGGACCCCGCCGAGAAGAGACCATCACGGTTACACACGCGGTTGGTGTATTTTAATTTAGATCAACTTCGGGTTTTCTACAACCGGACATTAACAAATTCCCATCTGCCACATAACCGCGGGCACGGCTTTCGAAAGTTCAAACCCTGCAGGGGTGTCCCAACTTAGCCCATTATAAGCTCTCGCGATCAACGAAGGATATTCCTTCTCCCCGGGAAGACCCGATCAGTCTCGGAATCCCGGCTACAAGACATTTCGACGGCAATAAAACAAGTCCAGCAAAACCGCCCGATGCGCCGACATCCTGATAGGAGCTGCACATATCTCGTTCTCAGGGCAACACCGGATAAGCGAAGCGTACACGTACCAACATAACCCAAGTTGCCAAGGGACGGTCCCGCACGGTGCTCTAGTTTGGACCAACACTTAGACAAGCATTGGCCTGGGGGGGCTAAATAAAGATGACCCTTGGGTTAATTACTCCCAAGGGAAAAGTAGGTGGTGGTGAGGCAAATGGTAAACCCAATGTTGGGCCTCGCTGGAAAAGTCTTATTCAAAGCAAACTGTCAAGGGGGTCCCATAAATCACCCGACCGCGTTAGGGACGCAAAATCCGGGAACATAACACCGATATGACGGAAACTAGGGCGGCAAGAGTGGAACAAAACACCAGGCATAAGGTCGAGCCTTCCACCCTTTACCAAGTATATAGATGCATTAATTAAATAAGATATATTGTGATATCCCAACAAGTAAACATGTTCCAACAAGGAACAACATCTCCATGTTCCAACAAGGAACAAACTTCATCTTCACCTGCAACTAACAACGCTATAAGAGGGGCTGAGCAAAGCGGTAACATAGCCAAACAACGGTTTGCTAGGACAAGGTGGGTTAGAGGCTTGGTTTAACAATATGGGAGGCATGACAAGCAAGTGGTAGGTATCGCAGCATAGGCATAGCAAAAGAGCGAGCAACTAGTAAGCAAAGATAGAAGTGATTTCGAGGGTATGGTCATCTTGCCTGAAATCCCGCAAGGAAGAAGAACGAGTCCATGAAGAAGAAAAACGGACGAAGACGAACGGATCCTCACAACTCCGGAACGAAACCGAAGCTAACGAGAGAAGCAACCCGGAAACAAACAAACAACATAGTAAACAACCATCACATAAACATGGCATGATGCACAAACAAGTATGATGCATGTCCGGTTTAATGAGGCATGGCATGGAAAAAAGCAACAAACAATACTACAAATTAAGTGGAGCTCAATATGCAACGAGTTGCATATTGACGAAACACCACAACAATTATTTAGTTCTCTCTCGTTATGGTACCCAACAATATCAAATGTTGATTAACATGGCAAGAGGTGAAGCATATGAAAAACTACCTATCTAGGCAAATTTAAATGAGGCCGGAACAACAAACAACAAGTCCGGAAAATCCTCATGAGCATATATTAGATTTGGTACTGTTCTGCCCTAAACATAATTTTAGAGTTGTTAAACATGCAAAGCAAGTGCACCGTGTTAAACTAGGCATTTTGCTACCCCATTTACATATAAAGTTTATTTAAATCGGAGCTACGGTTATTAAGTTATGGAATAAATCATTTTAACATGACATTTAGCAAGTTTAAACAAACATCATTTTAAACATTTTAAACATGGATGAGAGTTGCATATTATGAAACTACACCAAATCCTAAGCAACTTTCATGTATTAAGTTTTTACATGTGATGCACCATTTGTGAGATATTATATGCATGTTGCTTGGGGGATTTTCTGCAATTCTGTAAATCACTGGATAAATAGCAAATTCGCAGGTCAAGGAAAGAAAAACGTACGCGGGCCGAATCTTGCTGGCCCGACAGGATACAGGAGGGGAAACTAGAGGGGCTGCTCACACATGGGCTTGGCCCGGTTCGGTGGAGGAGAGAGGCCAGCAAGGGGGCGCGCTAGGCCGGCCTGCCTGTGGCCCACGCGGGCGAGGCAGGGGAGCGTTGACGATGCGGTAAACGCAGCTGGGGCGATGCGCTCTCGTATTTGAAGAACAGAAGCAGCAACAGCAGGTACAGGGAGACGGACGGCGGGACTTGGGCGCGACGCTGGAGATGGCGGGGCGGGACTTGGCGAGGCGACTGCAGGACTTGGAGCGGAGGCAGGTGGTCTCCTATGGGGCGGCGCGGCGCCCTGGAGGCAGGGACGAGGCCAACGACATGGGGCCGCGTCGGGTCCGTCGGAGACGACGACGAACAAATCAAGGCCGCGGCGGGAGCTGGGGCTTCGACCGGAAGACGAGTGGTGGCGGCGCGAGGTCAAGGGGAACCGATTCCCAACGGTGGGAGGTGAATCCGGTCCCCGGAGATGGGTCTGGATGGTGCCGGACGAGCTCAAGCTCCGGGCGCCATGGCGTCGTTGTTCCTGTCGACAAGAGGGAAAAAGCAGGAGGTCAGAGAGGGGAATGGAGAGCAGAGGGAAGGGGAAGCAGAGGGAAGAGGGAGAGGCCTGGCTGCGGTCTGGTTGCCTGCTCCGGCGAGGAGTTGCAGGCGCGAAGAGGTCCGGCGAGGAGCTGCAGGCGCGAAGAGGAGTTCGGGCAGGGGGGATCGGGTGCTGGTGATTGAAAGGGAAAAAAACGAGGGAGGCAGGCGCTGGGGCGCTGCGGGAACGAGGGGAGAGATGCTCGGGGACGCGGGGCTGCTGATGTTGTCGCCGGTGGCGTGGACGGGCAAGGCGTCGGGGAGGTGCTCGGTGGTCACGATCCATTCGGGATCGAGCAGAGGGGGGAAGAGGAGGATCGAGCAGAGGAGGGAAGAGGAGGCACGGCCTCGGGCGCTGGTTGGGGGAGATGGATCTGGGAGGATCCCGAGGTGGGATTTGAGTGCGGCGGCGGCAATGGGTGGATGGGACAGGAGGCCTAGGTTCTAGGGTTTGCAAAAAAAATGACTAGGGGGTGGACTCTATATATATATATATATATATATATATATATATATATATATACGAAAACGGGATGATTTGATCCTCCGATCGTGATCGGATGGTCCGATATAAATAGGTTAGGGAGCCCAATTAACAAAACGGAGATGTTTTGTAGACGTTAGGGGATGATCCGAACACAACGGTGGCGACTGCCCGGGTCGGGTTCGGGCAATTTTCGGACGCGCACGCGAAGTGGTTTGAGAGAGGTAGACAGAGACAAAGGGCTTGACAAAAGACCAACAAAGACAAAGAGGGAAACGGCAACTACGAACGGCTGCAAGTTTTATGAAAACATGCAGATGCACTGCGCATGATGCTATGAGATGAGAAGCATGACATGAACAAAATGCAAAACAAAAAAACAAAAACCCAACCACGGAGGAAATAATATATGACATCGCCGGAAATGGCAAGAGTTGGAGTTACGAATATGGAAAGTTGCATCCGGGGCGTTACAACACTCCACCACTACGAGAGGATCTCGTCCCGAGATCTAGAATGGCACCGGAGGGAAAACGGAAGATAAAGAGGAGAGGTAAAACTAAGTTGCTTCTTTGACAAACGAGTGAAACCAATGAACCTTGAGAGGTTGAACAAATTGAAAGAAAGAATACCATGGAGATGAACGAGATTGCAAACACTCCATTATCAAAGAGGGACAAGGAACATTCGAGAACCTTGTAGGTTGAAAGTCATCAAATAAGAGCTCCATGAACCAATAAGAATATGCCACCACACCGGTTGGAACGAGATATAGAAGGAACGATAAAGAACAATTTCGGCAGCACTCCGGTTGATAAGAGGAGCAAAACTTGATAAGATGCAAAGATATTGTAGAGCTGAGGCAACACTCCGGTTGGAAATGGAAGGAATCGAATTCGACCTTGGCAAAATGATAGCACCTGGAAGAGACTCCGGTTAAAAGAGGAATGATAGTCACAACACTCCGGTTAAATGGATAAGCATGAAAAGAACATGATCCTCACAATTCGAGATGATGAGTGAAGAGAGCAACATCACATTGCCTCCGGAAGAGAGAATAGAAGATAGATCATAGAAATAAAAGAATGTAGAAGGAAATGCCAATTTCTGCCACAAATGAGCTTGGAAAGCGCCCTTGCAAGAAGGTTAAAACGGAGTTGTTGGAAAACCAACAACGAAAGGATATGATCCTCGTGGGCTTATGGAGACATCTAAAAACTTGAGGTGAACTTCTGCCACTAACGAAAACAATTGCTTGCTTGAGATCAACGAAGAGATGAAAACTTCTTCGCCGAGATGAGAGGAGAAAATTGGATCATTGATAAGTACCACAATAGCAACATTCCTTAGGGCAGGTTTTAGGTGAAAAATAACCCAAGATGACTCCAACAAAGAGATTGATGGATTTAAAATACCTCATTCTTGACAACATATGAATCACGAAACATGAGTGAAAATTGTCAAGAGTGATATAATGCCATCTCAAAGATAAGGCAGAAAGAATGCACTTCAGAATGCAAGATGAAGAATACTTGAACTCCTCAAAACAAACATGTGTTGAGCACCATGTTTATTTTAGAGTATAGCTTGGCGAATCATAACTCCAAGAGAAATCTTGAAGAACAATTGAAGAATGAAAAGAATCCTTGATGAGCCACCATGTAGAGCCTCCATGAAGAACTCCGGTAAACAAAAGGATGATAGAAAGAAAGAGAAGTTGAAAACACCATGTGAAATCTTGAGATGATTTAGATGGAGCTTCGCGACAAGATAAAGCAGAAAAACTTGGAACTCCGAAAAAGAAAAGATGAAACACACGAAACCGAGAAAAAATGACATGACGAACCACTCTGGAAAGAAGAAACTAGATCACTTGGATGAAACAAGAATAAGAATTATGTTATGCGTATCCTTCACCAATTTAAATTGATGACAAGCAATGGACTTGGCATACCACTTATTCTCATAGAAAGGATCAAGAGAGAGATATCGCAAACTTGGGAAGGTCTTCAACGAACTACTGGTAGGATTGAAACAACGAATAGATTGATATGATAACAAGGAAAGAGAACTCTTGAACGAACCACCGTAAGAATTGAAAATGGACGAAGAAAAGATAAAGAAACACCGGGAAGAATTAGCAAATGAACGAAGATGCTTGTTAGGATTTAGATACATGAGAACGAAGAGATCATGAACTGATTAGAGAATATTGAAAGATGCACCGGTAAGATATGGAAAATGATAGACGAAGCTGAGAATGAATAATTCTTCTGAAATGATGGCCTTCGGAGAATCAAACTAAAAAGACTCCTGAAATGCTCCGGATGGGTGAAAATTATTCTCACAATCGAAAACAATCATGAGAGGATGGCAACAAGCTAGAACCACGCATCTTTGGAAGAACGGGTAAGGATTTAAGAGGAACTCTTCTTCAGTCTTCAGCTGTTGAGAATGATGATGAGAAACACCACCATGAATTGTTCAGGCACTCCGGAATGAAAAATTAGAAAGGTTGAACCAACGATGAAAAGAATGTGAAAGATCTTGGAGAAAGACATATGACTGATGACAATTCATTCTTACGTCAAACTTTTAAATGAATTTGAGAATAGCTCCGGGGAAATTAGGAGAGTCAGGTTAGATCCTGGGAAAAGACCTGTGGGTTAGGGCCCACTCAAAAGAAAACACCGTTGATCAATTGCTTGAAAAGAGAGATTGCACCGGTTGAATTAAATGACTTGAATGAGATAGCATCCTCAAAAGAACTTGAGTGAATTGAGAATGGAAACTTGGATCTTTTGAGATATCTTCAACACTCCGGAACAAATCAATAGCGAGAGGTGAATGATTAAGAGGTGCACCGGTACGAGAAAACATTAGAAACGAGGAAAAGATATGATCGATAAGGCTTGAATTGGAACCACTGGAGAAGAAAAGAATGACGAATGATGAACTTGAAACTCCTGACCATCTTCATGATAATCACCGGATAAGAACATTAATGAGACGAATGGAAAGGCTTCACATCAATAAGATGGATACTTGATCAAGAAACCTGCGTCCTTGAAGAAATAAGGGTGGGAGGGCGGGAAAACAAAGGCAACTTTGGTCGAATGAAACAAACACCGTTGAGAAAACCAAGAATTGGTCTTGCGAATGTTGAAATGATCGGATTTACTTTGAAGAGGGACACACCGGTTGGAAAAGAATTGACATGACAATCTCAATGATCGAGAAGGATTAGTATCCACATAGGAATATGAGAACACCGCTTGGAAAAGGTATGGAATCAACATTTGACATTGAAGCAACCCGAATACCACAAAACAAAACAAAAACAAAGGAGTTGGCTTGTAGAATAAGCCGAAAACAAACATATGATAGATCCCATATCGTATCATGTGTCTGTTAGAAAGATATACTACGAGATACTTGAATTCCCACCTATAAACTCCCGAAACTTTCTAGTTATGCAATCAGGTGTTGGGGATACAAGGGACACAAAATATATCACCCAAACTAACAGTACCTAGATCCAGCTGTATCCATCCTTCAACACATAACCAAGAAACCTTCGGAAATCATCTACCTCAACCTTCGAAAAGCATCCATTATACGAGTTATGGCAATACTCCCGCACTCGCCTCAGTACTGGGCTATCAGGGTTATCTCACCAACAACTGTACAAAAGAGATTTTCGATGTCGGCGTACTAAACTCAGGTATTCCAGAACTGTAACGATAAAATTATGATGACAACACCTCGGAGCTCAACTCCCCGGGACACCTCCACTAAACCCCTGCTGACAGGAGGCAACCAAGACAATGTTGTCATCATAAAACCATCGGAACGATTCTAAGATACCCGCGTGATCCTAAATTTTTTTTAGTGAAATTTGAGAAGAGAAGAGTCAAAACTCTACGTCAGGATGCCTTACCAGAGCGATCAGGAGACTGGGAAGTAAAAAGAATTCCTAAACTCTCCGATATATAATTCCTAAATGACTCAAAACATTTTTCTAGACACAACTCGGCCGCTGAAAACGATCAATCAGTGGGGGCTCCTAAGGTCGGGGAAGGCTCTGATACCAACTTGTAACGCCCTCGATGCGGCTATATCTCCTACGTGTCGAAGCACGACTTAGAGGCATAACCGCATTGAAAGCAATGTCGCAAGTGAGGTAATCTTCACACAACCCATGTAATACATAAGGGAAAAGGATACATAGTTGGCTTACAATCGCCACTTCACTCAAATACATGAATAAAACATTACATCATACAGTTACAATCAGGGCCCGACTACGGAGCCAAAATAAAAGAAGAAACCCCAAAAGCAACAAAGGTCCCCGGTCGACCCCAACTGGGCTCCACTACTGATCAACTAAAACGATACAACACAATGAACAAGGTCTTCATCGGGCTCCTCCTTGAACTCGGGTGCGTCACCTGCACGGTTTCATCGGCACCTGCAAACTGGTTTTGGAAGTATCTGGTGAGTCACGGGGACTCAGCAATCTCACACCCGCGAGATCAAGACTATTTAAGCTTAAAGGTAGGACAGGATAGTGAGGTGGAGCTGCAGCAAGCGACTAGCATATATGGTGGCTAACATACGCAAATGAGAGCGAGAAGAGAAGGCAAAGCACGGTCGATCAACTATGATCAACAAGTGATCCTGAACTACTTACGTCAGACATAACTCCAACAACCGTGTTCACTTCCCGGACCCCGCCGAGAAGAGACCATCACGGTTACACACGCGGTTGGTGTATTTTAATTTAGATCAACTTCGGGTTTTCTACAACCGGACATTAACAAATTCCCATCTGCCACATAACCGCGGGCACGGCTTTCGAAAGTTCAAACCCTGCAGGGGTGTCCCAACTTAGCCCATTATAAGCTCTCGCGATCAACGAAGGATATTCCTTCTCCCCGGGAAGACCCGATCAGTCTCGGAATCCCGGCTACAAGACATTTCGACGGCAATAAAACAAGTCCAGCAAAACCGCCCGATGCGCCGACATCCTAATAGGAGCTGCACATATCTCGTTCTCAGGGCAACACCGGATAAGCGAAGCGTACACGTACCAACATAACCCAAGTTGCCAAGGGACGGTCCCGCACGGTGCTCTAGTTTGGACCAACACTTAGACAAGCATTGGCCTGGGGGGGCTAAATAAAGATGACCCTTGGGTTAATTACTCCCAAGGGAAAAGTAGGTGGTGGTGAGGCAAATGGTAAAACCAATGTTGGGCCTCGCTGGAAAAGTCTTATTCAAAGCGAACTGTCAAGGGGGTCCCATAAATCACCCGACCGCGTTAGGGACGCAAAATCCGGGAACATAACACCGATATGACGGAAACTAGGGCGGCAAGAGTGGAACAAAATACCAGGCATAAGGCCGAGCCTTCCACCCTTTACCAAGTATATAGATGCATTAATTAAATAAGATATATTGTGATATCCCAACAAGTAAACATGTTCCAACAAGGAACAACATCTCCATGTTCCAACAAGGAACAAACTTCATCTTCACCTGCAACTAACAACGCTATAAGAGGGGCTGAGCAAAGCGGTAACATAGACAAACAACGGTTTGCTAGGACAAGGTGGGTTAGAGGCTTGGTTTAACAATATGGGAGGCATGACAAGCAAGTGGTAGGTATCGCAGCATAGGCATAGCAAAAGAGCGAGCAACTAGTAAGCAAAGATAGAAGTGATTTCGAGGGTATGGTCATCTTGCCTGAAATCCTGCAAGGAAGAAGAACGAGTCCATGAAGAAGACAAACGGACGAAGACGAACGGATCCTCACAACTCCGGAACGAAACCGAAGCTAACGAGAGAAGCAACCCGGAAACAAACAAACAACATAGTAAACAACCATCACATAAACATGGCATGATGCACAAACAAGTATGATGCATGTCCGGTTTAATGAGGCATGGCATGGCAAAAAGCAACAAACAATACTACAAATTAAGTGGAGCTCAATATGCAATGAGTTGCATATTAACGAAACACCACAACAATTATTTAGTTCTCTCTCGTTATGGTACCCAACAATATTAAATGTTGATTAACATGGCAAGAGGTGAAGCATATGAAAAACTACCTATCTAGGCAAATTTAAATGAGGCCGGAACAACAAACAACAAGTCCAGAAAATCCTCATGAGCATATATTAGATTTGGTACTGTTCTGCCCTAAACATAATTTTAGAGTTGTTAAACATGCAAAGCAAGTGCACCGTGTTAAACTAGGCATTTTGCTACCCCATTTACATATAAAGTTTATTTAAATCGGAGCTACGGTTATTAAGTTATGGAATAAATCATTTTAACATGACATTTAGCAAGTTTAAACAAACATCATTTTAAACATTTTAAACATGGATGAGAGTTGCATATTATGAAACTACACCAAATCCTAAGCAACTTTCATGTATTAAGTTTTTACATGTGATGCATCGTTTGTGAGATATTATATGCATGTTGCTTGGGGGGTTTTCTGCAATTCTGTAAATCACTGGATAAATAGCAAATTCGCAGGTCAAGGAAAAAAAACGTACGCGGGCCGAATCTTGCTGGCCCGACAGGATACAGGAGGGGAAACTAGAGGGGCTGCTCACACATGGGCTTGGCCCGGTTCGGTGGAGGAGAGAGGCCAGCAAGGGGGCGCGCTAGGCCGGCCTGCCTGTGGCCCACGCGGGCGAGGCAGGGGAGCACTGACGATGCGGTCAACGCAGCTGGGGCGATGCGCTCTCGTATCTGAAGAACAGAAGCAGCAACAGCAGGTACAGGGAGACGGATGGCGGGACTTGGGCGCGACGCTGGAGATGGCGGGGCGGGACTTGGCGAGGCGACTGCAGGACTTGGCGCGGAGGCAGGTGGTCTCCTATGGGGCGGCGCGGCGCCCTGGAGGCAGGGACGAGGCCGACGACATGGGGCCGCGTCGGGTCCGTCGGAGATGACGACGAACAAAGCAAGGCCGCGGCGGGAGCTGGGGCTTCGACCGGAAGACGAGTGGTGGCGGCACGAGGTCAAGGGGAACCGATTCCCGGCGGTGGGAGGTGAATCCGGTCCCCGGAGATGGGTCTGGATGGTGCCGGACGAGCTCAAGCTCCGGGCGCCATGGCGTCGTTGTTCCTGTCGACAAGAGGGAAAAAGCAGGAGGTCAGGGAGGGGAATGGAGAGCAGAGGGAAGGGGAAGCAGAGGGAAGAGGGAGAGGCCTGGCTGCGGTCCGGTTGCCTGCTCCGGCGAGGAGTTGCAGGTGCGAAGAGGTCCGGCGAGGAGCTGCAGGCGCGAAGAGGAGTTCGGGCAGGGGGATCGGGTGCTGGTGATTGAAAGGGGAAAAAAACGAGGGAGGCAGGCGCTGGGGCGCTGCGGGAACGAGGGGAGAGATGCTCGGGGACGCGGGGCTGCTGATGTTCTCGCCGGTGGCGTGGACGGGCAAGGCGTCGAGGAGGTGCTCGGTGGTCACGATCCATTCGGGATCGAGCAGAGGGGGGAAGAGGAGGATCGAGCAGAGGAGGGAAGAGGAGGCACGGCCTCGGGCGCTGGTTGGGGGAGATGGATCTGGGAGGATCCCGAGGTGGGATTTGAGTGCGGCGGCGGCGATGGGTGGATGGGACAGGAGGCCTAGGTTCTAGGGTTTGCAAAAAAAATGACTAGGGGGTGGACTATATATATATACGAAAACGGGATGATTTGATCCTCCGATCGTGATCGGATGGTCCGAAATAAATAGGTTAGGGAGCCCAATTAACAAAACGGAGATGTTTTGTAGACGTTAGGGGATGATCCGGACACAACGGTGGCGACTGCCCGGGTCGGGTTCGGGCAATTTTCGGACGCGCACGCGAAGTGGTTTGAGAGAGGTAGACAGAGACAAAGGGCTTGACAAAAGACCAACAAAGACAAAGAGGGAAACGACAACTACGAACGGCTGCAAGTTTTATGAAAACATGCAGATGCAATGCGCATGATGCTATGAGATGAGAAGCATGACATGAACAAAATGCAAAACAAAAAAAAACAAAAACCCAACCACGGAGGAAATAATATATGGCATCGCCGGAAATGGCAAGAGTTGGAGTTACGAATATGGAAAGTTGCATCCGGGGCGTTACAAGCAGCCAGGAGGTGGCGCGCGCCCCCCTCATGGGAGTCCGAATTGGACAAGGAGGGGGTGCGGCCCCCCTTTCCCTCTCCCTCTCCCTCTCTTTCCTTCCCCCCTCTCTTCCTAGTTGGACTAGGAAAGGGGAGTCCTACTCCCACTAGGAGGAGGACTCCACCCTCCCCTTGGCGCGCCCCAATAGGGTCGGCCAGCCTCCCCCTTGCTCCTTTATATACGAGGGCAGGGGGGCACCCCAAGACACACAAGTTGATCTTTGTGATCGTTCCTCAGCCGTGTGCGGTGACCCCCTCCACCATATTCCACCTTGGTCATATTGTCGCGGTGCTTAGGCGAAGCCCTGCGTCGGTAGTTCATCAAGATCGTCACCACGCCGTCATGCTGACGAAACTCGTCCCCGAGAGCTTTGCTGGATCGGAGCCCGGAGAACGTCATCGAGCTGTACGTGTGTCAAGAACTTGGAGGCGCCGGAGTAACGGTGCTTGGATCGGTCGGATCGGGAGGACGTACGACTACTTCCTCTACGTTGTGTCAACGCTTCCGCTTCGGTCTACGAGGGTACGTAGACAACACTCTCCCCTCTCGTTGCTATGCATCACCATGATCTTGCGTGTGCATAGGAAAATTTTGAAATTACTACGTTACCCAACAGTGGCATCCGAGCCAGGTTTTTATGGTTTGATGTTATGCACGAGTAGAACACAAGTGAGTTGTGGACGATATAAGTCATACTGCCTACCAACATGTCATACTTTGGTTCGGCGGTATTGTTGGATGAAGCGGCCCGGACCGACATTACGCGTACGCTTACGCGAGACTGGTTCTACCGCCGTGCTTTGCACACAGGTGGCTGGCGGGTGTTAGTTTCTCCAACTTTAGTTGAACCGAGTATGGCTACGCCCGGTCCTTGAGAAGGTTAAAACGGAGTCTATTTGACAAACTATCGTTGTGGTTTTGATGCGTAGGTGAGATTGGTTCTTGCTTTAGCCCGTAGCAGCCACGTAAAATTTGCAACAAACAAAGAAGAGGACGTCTAACTTGTTTTTGCAGGGCATGTTGTGATGTGATATGGTCAAGACATGATGCTAAATTTTATTGTATGAGATGATCATGTTTGTAACCGAGTTATCGGCAACCGGCAGGAGCCGTATGGTTGTCGCTTTATTGTATGCAATGCAATCGCCCTGTAATGCTTTACTTTATCACTAAGCGGTAGCGATAGTCGTAGAAGCATAAGATTGGCGAGACGACAACGATGCTACGATGGAGATCAAGGTGTCGCGCCGGTGACGATGGTGATCATGATGGTGCTGCGGAGATGGAGATCACAAGCACAAGATGATGATGGCCATATCATATCACTTATGTTGATTGCATGTGATGTTTATCTTTTTATGCATCTTATCTTGCTTTGATTGATGGTAGCATTATAAGATGATCTCTCACTAAATTATCATAGTAATAGTGTTCTCCCTGAGTATGCACCGTTGCGAAAGTTCTTCGTGCTGAGACACCACGTGATGATCGGGTGTGATAGGCTCTACGTTCAAATACAACGGGTGCAAAACAGTTGCACAGCGGAATACTCAGGTTTAACTTGACGAGCCTAGCATATAACAGATATGGCCTCGGAACACAGAGACCGAAAGGTCGAGCGTGAATCATATAGTAGATATGATCAACATAGTGATGTTCACCATTGAAACTACTCCATCTCACGTGATGATCGGACATGGTTTAGTTGATTTGGATCACGTGATCACTTAGAGGATTAGAGAGATGTCTATCTAAGTTGGAGTTCTTAAGTAATATGATTAATTGAACTTAAATTTATCATGAACTTAGTCCCTGATAGTATCTTGCTTGTTTATGTTGATTGTAGATAGATGGCTCGTGCTGTTGTTCCGTTGAATTTTAATGCGTTCCTTGAGAAAGCAAAGTTGAAAGATGATGGTAGCAATTACACGGACTGGGTCCGTAACTTGAGGATTATCCTCATTGCTGCACAGAAGAGTTGCATCCTGGAAGCACCGCTGGGTGCCAGGCCTGCTGCTGGAGCAACGCCAGATGTTGTGAACGTCTGGCAGAGCAAAGCTGATGACTACTCGATAGTTCAGTGTGCCATGCTTTACGGCTTAGAACCGGGACTTCAACGACGTTTTGAACATCATGGAGCATATGAGATGTTCCAGGAGTTGAAGTTAATATTCCAACAGAATGCCCGGATTGAGAGATATGAAGTCTCCAATAAGTTCTATAGCTGCAAGATGGAGGAGAATGGTTCTGTCAGTGAGCATATACTCAGAATGTCTGGGTATTATAATCACTTGAATCAACTGGGAGTCAATCTTCCGGATGATTGTGTCATTGACAGAATTCTCCAATCACTGCCACCAAGCTACAAAGGCTTCGTGATGAACTATAATATGCAAGGGATAGATAAGACAATGCCCGAGCTCTTCGCGATGCTAAAGGCTGCGGAGGTAGAAATCAAGAAGGAGCATCAAGTGTTGATGGTCAATAAGACCACTAGTTTCAAGAAAAAGGGCAAAGGGAAGAAGAAGGGGAACTTCAAGAAGAACAACAAACAAGTTGCTGCTCAAGAGAAGAAACCCAAGTCTGGACCTAAGCCTGAAACTGAGTGCTTCTACTGCAAGCAGACTGGTCACTGGAAGCGGAACTGCCCCAAGTATTTGGCGGATAAGAAGGATGGCAAGGTGAACAAAGGTATATGTGATATACATGTTATTGATGTGTACCTTACTAATGCTCGCAGTAGCACCTGGGTATTTGATACTGGTTCTGTTGCTAATATTTGCAACTCGAAACAGGGACTACGGATTAAGCGAAGATTGGTTAAGGACGAGGTGACGATGCGCGTGGGAAACGGTTCCAAAGTCGATGTGATCGCAGTCGGCACGCTACCTCTACATCTACCTTCGGGATTAGTATTAGACCTGAATAATTGTTATTTGGTGCCAGCGTTGAGCATGAACATTATATATGGATCTTGTTTGATGCGAGACGGTTATTCATTTAAATCAGAGAATAATGGTTGTTCTATTTATATGAGTAATATCTTTTATGGTCATGCACCCTTGAAGAGTGGTCTATTTTTTGATGAATCTCGATAGTAGTGATACACATATTCATAGTGTTGAAGCCAAAAGATGCAGAGTTGATAATGATAGTGCAACTTATTTATGGCACTGCCGTTTAGGTCATATCGGTGTAAAACACATGAAGAAACTCCATACTGATGGACTTTTGGAGCCACTTGATTATGAATCACTTGGCACTTGCGAATCGTGCCTCATGGGCAAGATGACCAAAACACCGTTCTCCGGTACTATGGAGAGAGCAACAGATTTATTGGAGATCATACATACGGATGTATGTGGTCCGATGAATGTTGAGGCTCGTGGCGGATATCGTTATTTTCTCACCTTCACAGATGATTTAAGCAGATATGGTTATGTCTACTTAATGAAACATAAGTCTGAAACATTTGAAAAGTTCAAAGAATTTCAGAGTGAAGTTGAAAATCATCGTAACAAGAAAATAAAGTTTCTACGATCTGATCGTGGAGGAGAATATTTGAGTTACGAGTTTGGTCTACATTTGAAACAATGCGGAATAGTTTCGCAACTCACGCCACCCGGAACACCACAACGCAATGGTGTGTCCGGACGTCTTAATCGTACTTTACTAGATATGGTGCGATCTATGATGTCTCTTACAGATTTACCGCTATCGTTTTGGGGTTATGCTTTAGAGACGGCCGCATTCACGTTAAATAGGACACCGTCGAAATCCATTGAGACGACGCCTTATGAACTATGGTTTAGCAAGAAACCGAAGTTGTCGTTTCTTAAAGTTTGGGGCAGCGATGCTTATGTGAAAAAGCTTCAACCTGATAAGCTCGAACCCAAATCGGAAAAATGTGTCTTCATAGGATATCCAAAAGAAACTGTTGGATACACCTTCTATCACAGATCCGAAGGCAAGACTTTTGTTGCTAAATTCGGAGTCTTTCTAGAAAAGGAGTTTCTCTCGAAAGAAGTGAGTGGGAGGAAAGTAGAACTTGATGAGGTAACTGTACCTGCTCCCTTATTGGAAAGTAGTACATCACAGAAATCTGTTTCTGTAGCACCTACACCAATTAGTGAGGAAGTTGATGATATTGATCATGAAACTTCAGATCAAGTTACTACAGAACCTCGTAGATCAACCAGAGTAAGATCCGCACCAGAGTGGTACGGCAATCCCGTTCTGGAAGTCATGCTACTAGATCATGACGAACCTACGAACTATGAAGAAGCGATGGTGAGCCCAGATTCCGCAAAATGGCTAGAAGCCATGAAATCTGAGATGGGATCCATCTATGACAACAAAGTATGGACTCTGGTTGACTTGCCCGAGGGTCGGCAAGCAATAGAGAATAAGTGGATCTTTAAGAAGAAGACTGACGCTGACGGTAATGTTACTGTCTACAAAGCTCGACTTGTCGCGAAAGGTTTTCGACAAGTTCAAGGGATTGACTACGATGAGACCTTCTCACCCGTAGCGATGCTTAAGTCTGTCCGAATCATGTTAGCAATTGCCGCATTTTATGATTATGAAATTTGGCAAATGGATGTAAATACTGCATTCCTGAATGGATTTCTGGAAGAAGAGTTGTATATGATGCAACCAGAAGGTTTTATCGATCCAAAGGGAGCTAACAAAGTGTGCAAGCTCCAGCGATCCATTTATGGACTGGTGCAAGCATCTCGGAGTTGGAATAAACGCTTTGACAGTGTGATCAAAGCATTTGGGTTTATACAGACTTTTGGAGAAGCCTGTATTTACAAGAAAGTGAGTGGGAGCTCTGTAGCATTTCTGATATTATATGTAGATGACATATTACTGATTGGAAATGATATAGAATTTCTGGATAGCATAAAGGGATACTTGAATAAGAGTTTTTCAATGAAAGACCTCGGTGAAGCTGCTTACATATTGGGCATTAGGATCTATAGAGATAGATCAAGACGCTTAATTGGACTTTCACAAAGCACATACCTTGACAAAGTTTTGAAGAAGTTCAAAATGGATCAAGCAAAGAAAGGGTTCTTGCCTGTGTTACAAGGTGTGAAGTTGAGTAAGACTCAGTGCCCGACCACTGCAGAAGATAGAGAGAAGATGAAAGATGTTCCCTATGCTTCAGCCATAGGCTCTATCATGTATGCAATGCTGTGTACCAGACCTGATGTGTGCCTTGCTATAAGTTTAGCAGGGAGGTACCAAAGTAATCCAGGAGTGGATCACTGGACAGCGGTCAAGAATATCCTGAAGTACTTGAAAAGGACTAAGGAAATGTTTCTCGTATATGGAGGTGACAAAGAGCTCGTCGTAAACGGTTACGTTGATGCAAGCTCTGACACTGATCCGGACGATTCTAAATCGCAAACCGGATACGTATTTACATTGAACGGTGGAGCTGTCAGTTGGTGCAGTTCTAAACAAAGCGTCGTGGCGGGATCTACATGTGAAGCGGAGTACATAGCTGCTTCGGAAGCAGCAAATGAAGGAGTCTGGATGAAGGAGTTCAAATCCGATCTCGGTGTCATACCTAGTGCATCGGGTCCAATGAAAATCTTTTGTGACAATACTGGTGCAATTGCCTTGGCAAAGGAATCCAGATTTCACAAGAGAACCAAGCACATCAAGAGACACTTCAATTCCATCCGGGATTTGGTCCAGGTGGGAGACATAGAGATTTGCAAGATACATACGGATCTGAATGTAGCAGACCCGTTGACTAAGCCTCTTCCACGAGCAAAACATGATCAGCACCAAGACTCCATGGGTGTTAGAATCATTATCGTGTAATCTAGATTATTGACTCTAGTGCAAGTGGGAGACTGAAGGAAATATGCCCTAGAGTCAATAATAAAGTTATTATTTATTTCCTTATATATCATGATAAATGTTTATTATTCATGCTAGAATTGTATTAACCGGAAACATAATACATGTGTGGATACATAGACAAACAGAGTGTCACTAGTACGCCTCTACTTGACTAGCTTGTTAATCAAAGATGGTTAAGTTTCCTAACCATAGACAAAGGAGTTGTCATTTGATTAACAAGGTCACATCATTAGTTGAATGATCTGATTGACATGACCCATTTCATTAGCTTAGCACCCGATCGTTTAGTATGTTGCTATTGCTTTCTCCATGACTTATAAATGTTCCTTTGACTATGAGATTATGCAACTCCCGTTTACCGTAGGAACACTTTGTGTGCTACCAAACGTCACAACGTAACTGGGTGATTATAAAGGAGCTCTACAGGTGTCTCCGAAAGTATTTGTTGGGTTGGCGTATTTCGAGATTACGATTTGTCACTCCGAATGTCGGAGAGGTATCTCAGGGCCTTCTCGGTAATGCACATCACATAAGCCTTGCAAGCATTGCAACCAATAAGATAGTTGCAAGATGATGTATTAGGGGACGAGTAAAGAGACTTGCCGGTAACGAGATTGAACTAGGTATTGGATACGGACGATCGAATCTCGGGCAAGTAGCATACCGATGACAAAGGGAACAACGTATGTTGTTATGCGGTCTGACCGATAAAGATCTTCGTAGAATGTGTAGGAGCCAATATGGGCATCCAGGTCCCGCTATTGGTTATTGACCAGTGATTTGTCTCAGTCATGTCTACACTATTCTCGAACCATAGGGTCCGCACGCTTAAGGTTACGATGACAGTTATTATGAGTTTATGCATTTTGATGTACCGAAGTTAGTTCGGAGTCCCGGATGAGATCACGGACATGACGAGGAGTCTCGGAATGGTCGAGACGTAAAGATTGATATATTGGACGACTATATTCGGACATCGGAATGGTTCCGAGTGGTTTCGAATAAAACCGGAGTGTCGGAGGGGTTACCGGAACCCCCCGGGGAAGTAATGGGCCTTATTGAGCCCAAGGGGAGAGAGAGGGCAGCAGCAAGGAGGTGGCGCGCGCCCCCCTCATGGGAGTCCGAATTGGACAAGGAGGGGGGGGCGCGGCCCCCCTTTCCCTCTCCCTCTCCCTCTCTTTCCTTCCCCCCTCTCTTCCTAGTTGGACTAGGAAAGGGGAGTCCTACTCCCACTAGGAGGAGGACTCCCCCTCCCTTTGGCGCGCCCCAATAGGGCCGGACGGCCTCCCCCTTGCTCCTTTATATACGGGGGCAGGGGGCACCCCAAGACACACAAGTTGATCTTCGTGATCGTTCCTCAGCCGTGTGCGGTGCCCCCTCCACCATATTCCACCTCAGTCATATTGTCGCGGTGCTTAGGCGAAGCCCTGCGTCGGTAGTTCATCAAGATCGTCACCACGCCGTCGTGTTGACGAAACTCGTCCCCGAGAGCTTTGCTGGATCGGAGCCCGGAGAACGTCATCGAGATGTACGTGTGTCAAGAACTCGGAGGCGCCGGAGTAACGGTGCTTGGATCGGTCGGATCGGGAGGACGTACGACTACTTCCTCTATGTTGTGTCAACGCTTCCGCTTCGGTCTACGAGGGTACGTAGACAACACTCTCCCCTCTCGTTGCTATGCATCACCATGATCTTGCGTGTGCGTAGGAAAATTTTGAAATTACTACGTTACCCAACAGTGGCATCCGAGCCAGGTTTTTATGGTTTGATGTTATGCATGAGTAGAACACAAGTGAGTTGTGGACGATATAAGTCATACTGCCTACCAGCATGTCATACTTTGGTTCGGCGGTATTGTTGGATGAAGCGGCCCGGACCGACATTACGCGTACGCTTACGCGAGACTGGTTCTACCGCCGTGCTTTGCTTTGCACATAGGTGGCTGGCGGGTGTCAGTTTCTCCAACTTTAGTTAAACCGAGTATGGCTACGCCCGGTCCTTGAGAAGGTTAAAACGGAGTCTATTTGACAAACTATCGTTGTGGTTTTGATGCGTAGGTGAGATTGGTTCTTGCTTTAGCCCGTAGCAGCCACGTAAAATTTGCAACAAACAAAGAAGAGGACGTCTAACTTGTTTTTGCAGGGCATGTTGTGATGTGATATGGTCAAGACATGATGCTAAATTTTATTGTATGAGATGATCATGTTTGTAACCGAGTTATCGGCAACCGGCAGGAGCCGTATGGTTGTCGCTTTATTGTATGCAATGCAATCGCCCTATAATGCTTTACTTTATCACTAAGCGGTAGCGATAGTCGTAGAAGCATAAGATTGGCGAGACGACAACGATGCTACGATGGAGATCAAGGTGTCGCGCCGGTGACGATGGTGATCATGATGGTGCTGCGGAGATGGAGATCACAAGCACAAGATGATGATGGCCATATCATATCACTTATGTTGATTGCATGTGATGTTTATCTTTTTATGCATCTTATCTTGCTTTGATTGACGGTAGCATTATAAGATGATCTCTCACTAAATTATCATAGTAATAGTGTTCTCCCTGAGTATGCACCGTTGCGAAAGTTCTTCGTGCTGAGACACCACGTGATGATCGGGTGTGATAGGCTCTACGTTCAAATACAACGGGTGCAAAACAGTTGCACACGCGGAATACTCAGGTTTAACTTGACGAGCCTAGCATATAACAGATATGGCCTCGGAACACAGAGACCGAAAGGTCGAGCGTGAATCATATAGTAGATATGATCAACATAGTGATGTTCACCATTGAAACTACTCCATCTCACGTGATGATCGGACATGGTTTAGTTGATTTGGATCACGTGATCACTTAGAGGATTAGAGAGATGTCTATCTAAGTGGGAGTTCTTAAGTAATATGATTAATTGAACTTAAATTTATCATGAACTTAGTCCCTGATAGTATCTTGCTTTTTTATGTTGATTGTAGATAGATGGCTCGTGTTGTTGTTCCGTTGAATTTTAATGTGTTCCTTGAGAAAGCAAAGTTGAAAGATGATGGTAGCAATTACATGGACTGGGTCCGTAACTTGAGGATTATCCTCATTGCTGCACAGAAGAGTTTCGTCCTGGAAGCATCGCTGGGTGCCAGGCCTGCTGCTGGAGCAACGCCAGATGTTGTGAACGTCTGGCAGAGCAAAGCTGATGACTACTCGATAGTTCAGTGTGCCATGCTTTACGGCTTAGAACCGGGACTTCAACGACGTTTTGAACATCATGGAGCATATGAGACGTTCCAGGAGTTGAAGTTAATATTCCAACAGAATGCCCGGATTGAGAGATATGAAGTCTCCAATAAGTTCTATAGCTGCAAGATGGAGGAGAATGGTTCTGTCAGTGAGCATATACTCAGAATGTCTGGGTATTATAATCACTTGAATCAACTGGGAGTCAATCTTCCGGATGATTGTGTCACTGACAGAATTCTCCAATCACTGCCACCAAGCTACAAAGGCTTCGTGATGAACTATAATATGCAAGGGATAGATAAGACAATGCCCGAGCTCTTCGCAATGCTAAAGGCTGCGGAGGTAGAAATCAAGAAGGAGCATCAAGTGTTGATGGTCAATAAGACCACTAGTTTCAAGAAAAAGGGCAAAGGGAAGAAGAAGGGGAACTTCAAGAAGAATAGCAAACAAGTTGTTGCTCAAGAGAAGAAACCCAAGTCTGGACCTAAGCCTGAAACTGAGTGCTTCTACTGCAATTAGACTAGTCACTGGAAGCGGAACTGCCCCAAGTATTTGGCGGATAAGAAGGATGGCAAGGTGAACAAAGGTATATGTGATATACATGTTATTGATGTGTACCTTACTAATGCTCGCAGTAGCACCTGGGTATTTGATACTGGTTCTGTTGCTAATATTTGCAACTCGAAACAGGGACTACGGATTAAGCGAAGATTGGTTAAGGACGAGGTGACGATGCGCGTGGGAAACGGTTCCAAAGTCGATGTGATCGCAGTCGGCACGCTACCTCTACATCTACCTTCGGGATTAGTATTAGACCTGAATAATTGTTATTTGGTGCCAGCGTTGAGCATGAACATTATATCTGGATCTTGTTTGATGCGAGACGGTTATTCATTTAAATCAGAGAATAATGGTTGTTCTATTTATATGAGTAATATCTTTTATGGTCATGCACCCTTGAAGAGTGGTCTATTTTTGATGAATCTCGATAGTAGTGATACACATATTCATAGTGTTGAAGCCAAAAGATGCAGAGTTGATAATGATAGTGCAACTTATTTATGGCACTGCCGTTTAGGTCATATCGGTGTAAAACGCATGAAGAAACTCCATACTGATGGACTTTTGGAGCCACTTGATTATGAATCACTTGGCACTTGCGAATCGTGCCTCATGGGCAAGAAGACCAAAACACCGTTCTTCGGTACTATGGAGAGAGCAACAGATTTATTGGAGATCATACATACAGATGTATGTGGTCCGATGAATGTTGAGGCTCGTGGCGGATATCGTTATTTTCTCACCTTCATAGATGATTTAAGCAGATATGGTTATGTCTACTTAATGAAACACAAGTCTGAAACATTTGAAAAGTTCAAAGAATTTCAAAGTGAAGTTGAAAATCATCGTAACAAGAAAATAAAGTTTCTACAATCTGATCGTGGAGGAGAATATTTGAGTTACGAGTTTGGTCTACATTTGAAACAATGCGGAATAGTTTCGCAACTCACGCCACCCGGAACACCACAACGCAATGGTGTGTCCGAACGTCGTAATCGTACTTTACTAGATATGGTGCGATCTATGATGTCTCTTACAAATTTACCGCTATCGTTTTGGGGTTATGCTTTAGAGACGGCCGCATTCACGTTAAATAGGACACCGTCGAAATCCGTTGAGACGACGCCTTATGAACTATGGTTTAGCAAGAAACCGAAGTTGTCGTTTCTTAAAGTTTGGGGCAGCGATGCTTATGTGAAAAAGCTTCAACCTGATAAGCTCAAACCCAAATCGGAAAAATGTGTCTTCATAGGATATCCAAAAGAAACTGTTGGATACACCTTCTATCACATATCCGAAGGCAAGACTTTTGTTGCTAAATTCGGAGTCTTTCTAGAAAAGGAGTTTCTCTCGAAAGAAGTGAGTGGGAGGAAAGTAGAACTTGATGAGGTAACTATACTTGCTCCCTTATTGGAAAGTAGTACATCACAGAAATCTGTTTCTGTAGCACCTACACCAATTAGTGAGGAAGCTGATGATATTGATCATGAAACTTCAGATCAAGTTACTACAGAACCTCGTAGATCAACCAAAGTAAGATCCGCACCAGAGTGGTACGGCAATCCCGTTCTGGAAGTCATGCTACTAGATCATGACGAACCTACGAACTATGAAGAAGCGATGGTGAGCCCAGATTCCGCAAAATGGCTAGAAGCCATGAAATCTGAGATGGGATCCATGTATGACAACAAAGTATGGACTTTGGTTGACTTGCCCGAGGGTCGGCAAGCAATAGAGAATAAGTGGATCTTTAAGAAGAAGACTGACGCTGACGGTAATGTTACTGTCTACAAAGCTCGACTTGTCGCGAAAGGTTTTCGACAAGTTCAAGGGATTGACTACGATGAGACCTTCTCACCCGTAGCGATGCTTAAGTCTGTCCGAATCATGTTAGCAATTGCCGCATTTTATGATTATGAAATTTGGCAAATGGATGTAAATACTGCATTCCTGAATGGATTTCTGGAAGAAGAGTTGTATATGATGCAACCAGAAGGTTTTATCGATCCAAAGGGAGCTAAAAAAGTGTGCAAGCTCCAGCGATCCATTTATGGACTGGTGCAAGCATCTCGGAGTTGGAATAAATGCTTTGACAGTGTGATCAAAGCATTTGGGTTTATACAGACTTTTGGAGAAGCCTGTATTTACAAGAAAGTGAGTGGGAGCTCTGTAGCATTTCTGATATTATATGTAGATGACATATTACTGATTGGAAATGATATAGAATTTCTGGATAGCATAAAGGGATACTTGAATAAGAGTTTTTCAATGAAAGACCTCGGTGAAGCTGCTTACATATTGGGCATTAGGATCTATAGAGATAGATCAAGACGCTTAATTGGACTTTCACAAAGCACATACCTTGACAAAGTTTTGAAGAAGTTCAAAATGGATCAAGCAAAGAAAGGGTTCTTGCCTGTGTTACAAGGTGTGAAGTTGAGTAAGACTCAGTGCCCGACCACTGCAGAAGATAGAGAGAAGATGAAAGATGTTCCCTATGCTTCAGCCATAGGCTCTGTCATGTATGCAATGCTGTGTACCAGACCTAATGTGTGCCTTGCTATAAGTTTAGCAGGGAGGTACCAAAGTAATCCAGAAGTGGATCACTGGACAGCGGTCAAGAATATCCTGAAGTACCTGAAAAGGACTAAGGAAATGTTTCTCGTATATGGAGGTGACAAAGAGCTCGTCGTAAACGGTTACATTGATGCAAGCTTTGACACTGATCCGGACGATTCTAAATCGCAAACCGGATAGGTATTTACATTGAACGGTGGAGCTGTTAGTTGGTGCAGTTCTAAACAAAGCGTCGTGGCGGGATCTACATGTGAAGCGGAGTACATAGCTGCTTCGGAAGCAGCAAATGAAGGAGTCTGGATGAAGGAGTTCATATCCGATCTAGGTGTCATACCTAGTGCATCGGGTCCAATGAAAATCTTTTGTGACAATACTAGTGCAATTGCCTTGGCAAAGGAAACCAGATTTCACAAGAGAACCAAGCACATCAAGAGACACTTCAATTCCATCCGGGATTTGGTACAGGTGGGAGACATAGAGATTTGCAAGATACATACGGATCTGAATGTAGCAGACCCGTTGACCAAGCCTCTTCCACGAGTAAAACATGATCAGCACCAAGACTCCATGGGTGTTAGAATCATTACTGTGTAATCTAGATTATTGACTCTAGTGCAAGTGGGAGACTGAAGGAAATATGCCCTAGAGGCAATAATAAAGTTATTATTTATTTCCTTATATATTATGATATGTTTATTATTCATGCTAGAATTGTATTAACCGGAAACATAATACATGTGTGGATACATAGACAAACAGAGTGTCACTAGTACGCCTCTACTTGACTAGCTTGTTAACCAAAGATGGTTAAGTTTCCTAACCATAGACAAAGGAGTTGTCATTTGATTAACAAGGTCACATCATTAGTTGAATGATCTCATTGACATGACCCATTTCATTAGCTTAGCACCCGATCGTTTAGTATGTTGCTATTGCTTTCTCCATCACTTATACATGTTCCTTTGGCTATGAGATTATGCAACTCCCGTTTACCGTAGGAACACTTTGTGTGCTACCAAACGTCACAACGTAACTGGGTGATTATAAAGGAGCTCTACAGGTGTCTCCGAAAGTATTTGTTGGGTTGGTGTATTTCGAGATTAGGATTTGTCACTCCGAATGTCGGAGAGGTATCTCAGGGCCTTCTCGGTAATCCACATCACATAAGCCTTGCAAGCATTGCAACCAATAAGATAGTTGCAAGATGATGTATTACAGAACGAGTAAAGAGACTTGTCGGTAATGAGATTGAACTAGGTATTGGATACCGATGATCGAATCTCGGGCAAGTAGCATACCGATGACAAAGGGAACAAAGTATGTTGTTATGCGGTCTGACCGATAAAGATCTTCGTAGAATGTGTAGGAGCCAATATGGGCATCCAGGTCCCGCTATTGGTTATTGACCAGAGATTTGTCTCAGTCATGTCTACACTGTTCTCGAACCGTAGGGTCCGCACTCTTAAGGTCACGATGACAGTTATTATGAGTTTATGCATTTTGATGTACTAAAGTTAGTTCGGAGTCCTGGATGAGATCACGGAAATGACGAGGAGTCTCGGAATGGTCAAGACGTAAAGATTGATATATTGGACGACTATATTCGGACATCGGAATGGTTCTGAGTGGTTTCGGATAAAACCGGAGTGCCGGAGGGGTTACCGGAACCCCCCGGGGAAGTAATGGGCCTTATTGAACCCAAAGGGAGAGAGAGGGCAGCAGCCAGGAGGTGGCGCGCGCCCCCCTCATGGGAGTCCGAATTGGACAAGGAGGGGGGGCGCGGCCCCCCTTTCCCTCTCCCTCTCCCTCTCTTTCCTTCCCCCCTCTCTTCCTAGTTGGACTAGGAAAGGGGAGTCCTACTCCCACTAGGAGGAGGACTCCCCCTCCCTTTGGCGCGCCCCAATAGGGCCGGACGGCCTCCCCCTTGCTCCTTTATATACGGGGGCAGGGGGCACCCCAAGACACACAAGTTGATCTTCGTGATCGTTCCTCAGCCGTGTGCGGTGCCCCCCTCCACCATATTCCACCTCGGTCATATTGTCGCGGTGCTTAGGCGAAGCCCTGCGTCAGTAGTTCATCAAGATCGTCACCACGCCGTCGTGCTGACGAAACTCGTCCCCGAGAGCTTTGCTGGATCGGAGCCCGGAGAACGTCATCGAGCTGTACGTGTGTCAAGAACTCGGAGGCGCCGGAGTAACGGTGCTTGGATCGGTCGGATCGGGAGGACGTACGACTACTTCATCTACGTTGTGTCAACGCTTCCGCTTCGGTCTACGAGGGTACGTAGACAACACTCTCCCCTCTCGTTGCTATGCATCACCATGATCTTGCGTGTGCATAGGAAAATTTTGAAATTACTACGTTACCCAACACAAAGAAGGACAAATCCTGGCGCCTGTGCATTGATTTTAAAGACCTTAACAAGGCTTTCCCAAAGGATTCCTTCCCCCTCCCCCGCATTGATCAAATTATCGACGCCATCGCAGGACACGATTCGTTGTGCTTCCTCGACGCATATTCCGGCTACCATCAAATCAAGATGGCAGAATCTGACCAAGCCTCAACGGCATTCATCACACCATACGGCCCATTCTGCTTCAACATGATGCCCTTTGGGCTCAAAAACGCCGGCGCAACATATCAGCGCATGATTCAAACATGTCTGGCAAACTAGATTGGCAAAACAGTGGAGGCATACGTGGATGACGTGGTCGTAAAAACAAGACATGTCGAATCTCTAGTAGATGACTTGAGGCTTACATTTGACAATCTCCGAACATACGATATCAAGCTCAACCCGGAAAAATGCGTTTTCGGCGTTCCAGCCGGAAAGCTCTTGGGCTTCATTGTATCCGGTAGAGGAATTGAAGCAAATCCCGCCAAGATCCGAGCTTTGTCACAATTGGATATCCCGAAAGACCTCAAACAGATACAAAAATTAACCGGATGCGTGGCGGCTCTAAGCCGCTTCATCTCCCGTTTGGGAGAAAAGGCACTACCCCTCTATCGCCTCCTTGGCACACTAAACACTTCGAGTGGACGGATGCCGCCACAGCCGGACTCGACGAAATAAAGGCCATATTGGCAACAAACCCAGTCCTGGTCGCGCCAAATATTGGAGAACCAATGCTATTGTACATTGCAGCAACCCATCAGGTTGTAAGCGCAGTGCTCGTTATCGAACGAGAAACGGACGGACACAAATTCCCCCTTCAAAAGCCGGTCTACTATGTGTCCACTGTCCTCACTCCATGCAAATCATGGTACCCGCATTATCAAAAGATTGCATACGCGGTATTCATGGCATCCCGGAAGCTGCGACACTACTTTCAAGAGTGTTCGATAATAGTAGCCTCCGAAGTACCACTTAACGATATTATAAACAACCGCGAAGCAACGGGCCGGATTGCAAAATGGGCCATCGAGCTCCTCCCATTCGACATAACTTATAAGCCACGGCGAGCTATTAAGTCGCAAGTTTTGGCCGACTTCGTCGCAGAATGGACGGAGGCCAAACTCCCTAAAGAGTACGACACATATTCAAACTGAATCATGCATTTCGACGGCTCTAAAATGTTGGCCGGTCTAGGGGCTGGCATCATTTTGACGTCCCCCACGGGAGACACAGTTCAATACGTACTCCAGATTATGTACACAGACTCCAACAATGCAACCGAATATGAGGCCCTTTTACACGGTCTCCAGATGGCAGTATCCATGGGCATTCAACGCCTAGAGGTGCGAGGGGATTCGAACCTCGCAATATCCCAAATAAATGGAGACTTTGATGCCAAGGATCCAAAAATGGCAGCTTATCACAACGCCATCCTAAAAATGTCAGCTCGGTTCGAAGGGCTCGAATTTCATCATATAGCCCGGGAGAACAATCAGGCGGCAGACGTCCTGGCACGCATCGGTGCAAAAGCGACGCAGTCCCCCCCCCAACATCTTCTTGGAATGACTGTTCAAGCCATCCGTAGTATGGGAAGGGGAATCCGGCAATAACATTCCGGACTCAACCGCACTGCTCGATGCCGAACAATCTGACATAATCGGAGGCTCCGCCAATGAAGTCACACCTTCAGCCCACGTAATAATGGCCGTTATCGCCCCGTGGACAGAACCATTCCTAGCCTACCTTACTAGGCAGGAACTCCCAGAGGACCAAAACGAGGCACGCTGCATAGTGCGGAGATCTAAAGCCTACAAAGTCCATGAGGGAGAGCTTTATAAGAAAAGCACTACCGGAGTCCTTCAAAGGTGCATCTCCGAAGAGGAAGGGCAGAACTTGCTGGCTGAAATTCACGCCGGACTCAGTGGTCATCACGCTGCAGCTCGGTCCCTTGTAAGCAAGGCTTTCCGTACAGGCTTTTATCGGCCAACGGCCCGGGCAGACGCTCAGGACTTAGTCCAACGATGCGTTGATTGCCAGCTTTTTGCAAACCAAAGCTATATGCAACCCACCGCCCTCCAAACTATCCCCATAACATGGCCCTTTGTGGTCTGGGGGCTTGACATGGTGGGACCCCTTAAAGGTGGAACCCACAAGAAAAAATACTTACAGGTCATGGTGGATAAGTTCACCAAATGGATAGAAGCCAAGCCTGTTAAAACGGCCGAATCCGAACCGGTGATAGACTTCATATCTGGGGTCATACACCGTTATGGCGTCCCCCAAAGCATCATCACTGATAACAGCACGAACTTTACGGCCGATGAGGTAAAACTCTGGTGCAAAAACATGGGCATTAAGCTCGATTATGCCTCCGTCTATCACCCACAAACTAACGGATAGGTGGAACGTGCAAATGGTCTTATCATGAGCGGCATCAAACCCAGATTAGTGCGGTCCCTTAAGGAATCTAACACGAACTGTGTGGAGGAGCTCGACTCCGTACTCTGGGGGCTGCGGACCACACCGAATCGCACCACCGGATATACGCCATTCTTCATGGTGTACGGCACAGAGGCAGTTTTGCCCTGCGACATAATTCATGACTCACCTCGGGTGCGCATGTACAAAGAAAGAGAGGCCGAGCTCGATCGGCAGGACAGTTTGGATGCATTGGAGGAAGAACATGATGTGGAAAAAACCCGTTCCGCATTCTATCAACAGCAGGCTCGAAGATACCAAAGCAGAGAAGTACGGGCCAAAAATTACAACGTTGGCGAATTAGTTCTATGCCTGCCGAACAAGAAAAAGGACAAATTCAAGCCCAAGTGGGAAGGTCCCTTCATAATTGACCAAGTCCTGACTGGTGGAGCGTACCGCCTGCGAGATGCATCGGATAACCGACTCGAGCCGAATCCATGGAACGCAGCCCGTCTCCGAAGATTCTATGCCTAGCGTCGGACTCTGTGTTCATCTCCTTCCTCTGTCCATTTTTTATATATTGTCTGTCTTATATTTCTCTCCTTCTCCTCTCCTCTTATAGCCTTAAAAGGCTCATCACATGAAGTGCTACTCGCACTCATTAAATCTGGGGGCTTCTTTTAACAGAAGCTTATTCACACGGGCTTTATGCCCAACACATGTGTTACACTTCCGCATGTACCTTTTATTTCACCATTATATGCATCGATATGACTTAAGTTTTGGCCAAGCTGGGTTGCCTGGCTCCTGTGCTTACCCCTACGTTCCCGATTGTTCGGCTAGGTAGTAAAGGGAGCACCTCTACGATTGTTACTGCCGGGTCAGCCGGATGTGTACCTCAGACTGGGTGAAGCCGAAAGCTAGCGTTCTTAAGGGAATATTCGGTCGGTGACCTGAAAGATGATGTTTCCAATTATTTATCTATGCGCCCCCAGACGATTTTTCCTGTGTCTTTTTCGCAGAATGGACATGCACTTTAGGGCATGCCTCCCAGGGAAAGGAACCCCTAACGGAACTATTCTCCCTGGAAGATGTTTCTTACTAACCATGTAATATAACATAACTAGTTGGGCACTTGTCTGTTCAAGCAATAATGACCCCTATGCCTGGTCTCCATGCATACACCGGTTCTTATATAACCGCGAGGGTATTCAGACACACTCCGGACCGTCAGGTCCCGAGGTTGAAGCGAAAAGGTCGGCCATGACAAACGATCTACAATCCGGCTAGAAGGCATTACACATGTCAATTAATTTAATAGTCACTCTGACTGATTGTATTCCTCTTCAATACCATCTAACAGGCTGTCTAATTTACAGTCCTGCTGGGAATACTTTGCGGCCAATTCTACTTGGCCGTATACTAAGCTTACATGGATCTCCTTCCCATCGGGCCCCACATGTCCGACGGTTTGGGTCAGCCTTTGTGTATCGCGTCTTCACCATGGCCCAGGCCTCCCTAGCGCCTTGACGGCAGGCCGATATCTGTTGGGGAACGTAGTAATTTCAAAAAAATTCCTACGCACACACAAGATCATGGTGATGCATAGCAACGAGAGGGGAGAGTGTTGTCTACGTACCCTCGTAGACCGAAAGCGGAAGCGTTATATCAACGCGGTTGATGTAGTCGTACGTCTTCACGATCCGACCAATCCAAGCACCGTTACTCTGGCACCTCCGAGTTCTTGGCACACGTTCAGCTCGATGATGTTCCCCGGGCTCCGATCCAGCAAAGCTTCGGGGAAGAGTTCCGTCAGCACGACGGCGTGGTGACGATCTTGATGTTCTACTGTCGCAGGGCTTCGCCTAAGCACCGCTACAATATGACCGAGGTGGAATATGGTGGAGGGGGGCACCGCACACGGCTAGGGAACGATCTCAAGGATCAACTTGTGTGCCCATGGGGTGCCCCCTGCCCCCGTATATAAAGGAGCAAGGGAGGGAGGAGGCCAGCCCTATGTTTGGCGCGCCAAGGGGAGTCCTACTCCCACCGGGAGTAGGATTCCGCCTTTCCTAGTCCAACTAGGAGTTCTTCCTTGTAGGGGGAGTAGGAGAGAAGGAAAGGGAAGAGAGAAGGAGAAGGAAGGAGGGGGGCGCCCCCCTCCCTAGTCCAATTCGGACTAGTCCAAGGGGAGGGGTGCGGCCACCCTTTTGGCCCTTTCTCTCCTTTCCCATATGGCCCAATAAGGCCCAATACGAATTCCCTTAACTCTCCGGTACTCCGATAAATACCCGAACCACTCAGAACCTTTCCGATGTCCGAATATAGTCGTCCAATATATCGATCTTTACGTCTCGACCATTTCGAGACTCCTCGTCATGTCCCCGATCTCATCCGGGACTCCGAACTCCTTCGATACATCAAAACTCATAAACTCATAATAACTGTCATCGTAACCTTAAGCGTGCGGACCCTACGGTTCGAGAACAATGTAGACATGACCGAGACACATCTCCGGTCAATAACCAATAGCGGGACCTGGATGCCCATATTGGCTCCTACATATTCTACGAAGATCTTTATCGGTCAGACCGCATAACAACATACGTTGTTCCCTTTGTCCATCGGTATGTTACTTGCCCGAGATTCGATCGTCGGTATCCAATACCTAGTTCAATCTTGTTACCGGCAAGTCTCTTTACTCGTTCCGTAATACATCATCCCGCAACTAACTCATTAGTTGCAATGCTTGCAAGGCTTAAGTGATGTGCATTACCGAGAAGGCCCAGAGATACCTCTCCCACAATTGGAGTGACAAATCCTAATCTCGAAATACGCCAACCCAACATCTACCTTTGGTGACACCTGTAGTACTCCTTTATAATCACCCAGTTACGTTGTGATGTTTGGTAGCACCCAAAGTGTTCCTCCAGCAAACGGGAGTTGCATAATCTCATAGTCAAAGGAACATGTATAAGTCATGGATAAAAGCAACAACAACATACTAAACGATCGGGTGCTATGCTAATGGAATGGGTCATGTCAATCAGATCATTCAACTAATGATGTGACCTTGTTAATCAAATGACAACTCCTTTTGTCTATGGTTAGGAAACTTAACCATCTTTGATTAACAAGCTAGTCAAGTAGAGGCATACTAGTGACACTCTATTTGTCTATGTATCCACACATGTATTATGTTTCCGGTTAATACAATTCTAGCATGAATAATAAACATTTATCATGATATGTAAGGAAATAAATAATAACTTTATTATTGCCTCTAGGGCATATTTCCTTCAGTCTCCCACTTGCACTAGAGTCAATAATCTAGGTCACATCACCATGTGATTAACTCACATCACCATGTGATTAACTCACATCACCATGTGATTAACATCGATAGTTCACATCATCATGTGATTAACACCCATAGTTCACATCTCCATGTGACCAACACCCAAAGGGTTTGCTAGATTCAGTAATCTAGTTCACATCGCTATGTGATTAACACCCAAAGAGTACTAAGGTGTGATCATGTTTTGCTTGTGAGAGAAGTTTAGTCAACGGGTCTACCACATTCAGATCCGTTATGTATTTTGCAATTTTCTATGTCTACAATGCTCTGTACGGAGCTACTCTAGCTAATTGCTCCCACTTTAAATATGTATCTAGATCGAGACTTAGAGTCATCCAGATCGATGTCAAAACTTGCATCGACGTAACCCTTTACGACGAACCTTTTGTCACTTCCATAATCGAGAAACATATCCTTATTCCACTAAGGATAATTTTGACCGCTGTCCAGTGATCTACTCCTAGATCACCATTGTTCTCCCTTGCTTAACTCAGTGTAGGGTATACAATAGATCTGGTAAACAACATGGCATACTTTATAGAACCTATGGCCGAGGCATAGGGAATGACTTTCATTCTCTTTCTATCTTCTGTCGTGGTCGGGCTTTGAGTCTTACTCAATTTCACACCTTGTAACACAGGAAAGAACTCTTTCTTTGGCTGTTCCATTTTGAACTACTTCAAAATCTTGTCAAGGTATGTACTCATTGAAAAAACTTATCAAGCGTCTTGATCTATCTCTATGGATCTTGATACTCAATATGTAAGCAGCTTCACCGAGGTCTTTCTTTGAAAAACTCCTTTCAAACACTCCTTTATGCTTTGCAGAATAATTCTACATTATTTCTGATCAACAATATGTCATTCACATATACTTATCAGAAATGCTGTAGTGCTCCCACTCACTTTCTTGTAAATACAGGCTTCACCGCAAGTCTGTATAAAACTATATGTTTTGATCAACTTATCAAAGCGTGTATTCCAACTCTGAGATGCTTGCACCAATCCATAGATGGATCGCTGGAGCTTGCATATTTTGTTAGCACCTTTAGGATTGACAAAACCTTCTGGTTGCATCATATACAACTCTTGTTTAATAAATCCATTAAGGATTGTAGTTTTGTTATCCATTTGCCAGATTTCATAAAATGCGGCAATTGCTAACATGATTCGGACAGACTTAAGCATAGATACGAGTGACAAACTCTCATCGTAGTCAACACCTTGAACTTGTCGAAAACCTTTTGCGACAATTCTAGCTTTGTAGATAGTAACGCTACTATCAGCGTCCGTCTTCCTCTTGAGGATCCATTTATTTTCTATGGCCTGCCGATCATCGGGCAAATCCATCAAAGTCCATACTTTGTTCTCATACATGGATCATATCTCAGATTTCATGGCCTCAAACCATTTCGCGGAATCTGGGCTCATCATCGCTTCCTCATAGTTCGCAAGTTCGTCATGGTCTAGTAACATGACTTCCAGAACAGGATTACCGTACCACTCTGGTGCGGATCTCACTCTGGTTTACCTACGACATTCGGTAGTAACTTGATTTGAAGTTACATGATCATCATCATTAGCTTCCTCACTAATTGGTGTAGTAGTCACAGGAACAGATTTCTGTGATGAACCACTTTCCAATAAGGGAGCAGATACAGTTATCTTATCAAGTTCTACTTTCCTCCCACTCACTTCTTTCGAGAGAAACTCCTTCTCTAGAAAGGATCCATTCTTAGCAACAAATGTCGTGCCTTTGGATCTGTGATAGAAGGTGTACCCAACAGTTTCCTTTGGGTATCCTATGAAGACATATTTCTCCGATTTGGGTTTGAGCTTATCATGATGAAACTTTTTCATATAAGCATCGCAACCCCAAACTTTAAGAAACGACAACTTTGGTTTCTTGCCAAACCACAGTTCAGATTGTGTCGTCTCAACGGACTTAGATGGTGCCCTTTTTAATGTGAATGCAGCTGTCTTTAATGCATAACCCCAAAACTATAGTGGTAAATCGGTAAGAAACATCATAGATTGCACTATATCCAATAAAGTACGGTTATGACGTTCGGACGCACCATTATGCTGTGGTGTTCCAGGTGGCGTGAGTAGTGAAACTATTTCACATTGTTTTAACTGAAGACCAAACTTGTAACTCAAATATTCGTCTCCGCGATCAGATCGTAGAAACTTTATTTTCTTGTCATGATGATTTTCCACTTCACTCTGAAATTCTTTGAACTTTTCAAACATTTCAGACTTATGTTTCATCAAGTAGATATACCCATATCTGCTCAAAACATCTGCGAAGGTCAGAAAATAATGATACTTGTCGCGAGCCTTAATTTTCATCGGACCACATACATCGGTATGTATGATTTCCAACAAGTCAGTTGCTCGCTCCATTGTTCCGGAGAACGGAGTCTTAGTCATCTTGCCCATGAGGCATGGTTCGCAAGCATCAAGTGATTCATAATCAAGTGATTCCAAAATTCCATCTGCATGGAGTTTCTTCATGCGCTTTACACCAACATGACTTAAACAGTAGTGCCACAAACAAGTTGCACTATCATTATTAACTTTGCATCCTTTTGGCTTCAATATTATGAATATGTGTATCACTACGATCGAGATTCAACGAACCATTTCGTTGGTGTGTATAACCATAGAAGGTTTTATTCATGTAAACAGAACAACAATTGTTTTCTAACTTAAATGAATAACTGTATTGCAATAAACATGATCAAATCATATTCATGCTCAACGCAAACACCAAATAACACTTATTTAGGTTCAACACTAATCCCGAAAGTATAGGGAGTGTGCGATGATGATCATATCAATCATGGAACTACTTCCAACACACATCGTCACTTTACCCTTAACTAGTCTCTGTTTATTCTGCAACTCCTGTTTCGATTTACTACTCTTAGCAACTGAACCAGTATCAAATACTGAGAGGTTGTTATAAACACTAGTAAAGTACACATCAATAACATGTATATCAAATATATTTTTGTTCACTTTGCCATCCTTCTTATCCACCAAACACTTGGGGTAGTTCCGCTTCCAGTGACCAGTCCCTTTGCAGTAGAAGCACTTAGTCTCAGGCTTAGGACCAGACTTGAGCTTCTTCACTTGAGCAGCAACTCACTTGTCGTTCTTCTTGAAGTTCCTCTTCTTCCCTTTGCCCTTTTCTTGAAACTAGTGGTCTCGTCAACCATCAACACTTGATGTTTTTCTTGATTTCTACCTTCGTCGATTTCCGCATCACGAAGAGCTTGGGAATTGTTTTCGTCATCCCTTGCATACTATAGTTCATCACGCAGTTCTACTAACTTGGTGATGGTGACTAGAGAATTCTGTCAATCACTATCTTATCTGGAAGATTAACTCCCACTTGATTCAAGCAATTGTAGTACCCAGACAATCTGAGCACATGCTCACTAGTTGAGCGATTCTCCTCCATCTTTTAGCTATAGAACTTGTTGGAGACTTCATATCTCTCAACTCGGGTATTTGCTTGAAATATTAACTTCAACTCCTGGAACATCTCGTATGGTCCATGACGTTCAAAACGTCTTTGAAGTCCCGATTCTAAGCCGTTAAGCATGGTGCACTAAACTATTAAGTAGTCATCATATTGAGCTAGCAAAACGTTCATAACGTCTGCATCTGCTCCTGCAATAGGTCCGTCACCTAGCGGTGCATCAAGGACATAATTCTTCTATGCAGCAATAAGGATAAACCTCAGATTACGGATCCAATCCGCATCATTGCTACTAACATCTTTCAACACAATTTTCTCTAGGAACATATCAAAATAAACATATGAAAGCAACAACGCGAGCTATTGATCTACAACATAGATATGCTAATACTACCAGGACTAAGTTCATGATAAATTAAAGTTCAATTAATCATATTACTTAAGAACTCCCACTTAGATAGACATCCCTCTAATCCTCTAAGTGATCACGTGATCCAAATCAACTAAACCATGTCCGATCATCATGTGAGATGGAGTAGTTTCAATGGTGAACATCACTATGTTGATCATATCTACTATATGATTCACGCTCGACCTTTCGGTCTCCATGTTCCGAGGTCATATCTTATATGCATAGCTCGTCAAGTATAACCTGAGTATTCCGCGTGTGCAACTGTTTTGCACCCGTTGTATTTGAATGTAGAGCCTATCACACCCGATCATCACGTGGTGTCTCAGCACGAAGAACTTTCGCAACGGTGCATACTCAGGGATAACACATCTTGATAATTAGTGAGAGATCATCTTATAATGCTACCGTCAATCAAAGCAAGATAAGATGCATAAAAGATAAACATCACATGCAATCAATATAAGTGATATGATATGGCCATCATCATCTTGTGCTTATGATCTCCATCTTCGAAGCACCGTCATGATCACCATCGTCACCGGCGCGACACCTTGATCTCCATCGTAGCATCGTTGTCGTCTCGCCAATCTTATGCTTCTACGACTATCGCTACCGCTTAGTGATAAAGTAAAGCATTACAGGGCGATTGCATTGCATACAATAAAGCAACGACCATATGGCTCCTGCCAGTTGCCGATAACTCGGTTACAAAACATGATCATCTCATACAATAAAATTTAGCATCATGTCTTGACCATATCACATCACAACATGCCCTGCAAAAACAAGTTAGACGTCCTCTACTTTGTTTGTTGCAAATTTTACGTGGCTGCTACGGGCTTAAGCAAGAACCAATCTCACCTACGCATCAAAACCACAACGATAGTTTGTCAAATAGACTCCGTTTTAACCTTCTCAAGGACCGGGCGTAGCCACACTTGGTTCAACTAAAGTTGGTGAGACAGTCTCCCGCAAGCCATCTGTGTGCAAAGCACGTCGAGGGAACCGGTCTCGCGTAAGCGTACGCGTAAGGTTGGTCCGGGTCGTCTCATCCAACAATACCGCTGAACCAAAGTATGACATGCTGGTAGGCAGTATGACTTGTATCGTCCACAACTCACTTGTGTTGTACTCGTGCAAATAACATCAAACCATAAAAACCTAGGCTCGGATGCCACTGTTGGGGAACGTAGTAATTTCAAAAAATTTCCTACGCACACACAAGATCATGGTGATGCATAGCAACGAGAGGGGAGAGTGTTGTCTACGTACCCTCGTAGACCGAAAGCGGAAGCGTTATATCAACGCGGTTGATGTAGTCGTACGTCTTCACGATCCGACCGATCCAAGCACCGTTACTCCGGCACCTCTGAGTTCTTGGCACACGTTCAGCTCGATGACGTTCCCCGGGCTCCGATCCAGCAAAGCTTCGGGGAAGAGTTCCGTCAGCACGACGGCGTGGTGACGATCTTGATGTTCTACTGTCGCAGGGCTACGCCTAAGCACCGCTACAATATGACCGAGGTGGAATATGGTGGAGGGGGGCACCGCACACGGCTAGGGAACGATCTCAAGGATCAACTTGTGTGTCCATGGGGTGCCCCTGCCCCCGTATATAAAGGAGCAAGGGAGGGAGGAGGCCGGCCCTATGTTTGGCGCGCCAAGGGGAGTCCTACTCCCACCGGGAGTAGGATTCCCCCTTTCCTAGTCCAACTAGGAGTTCTTCCTTGTAGGGGGAGTAGGAGAGAAGGAAAGGGAAGAGAGAAGGAGAAGGAAGGAGGGGGGCGCCCCCCTCCCTAGTCCAATTCGTACTAGTCCAAGGGGAGGGGTGCGGCCACCCTTTTGGCCCTTTCTCTCCTTTCCCGTATGGCCCAATAAGGCCCAATACGAATTCCCGTAACTCTCGGGTACTCCGATAAATACCCGAACCACTCAGAACCTTTCCGATGTCCGAATATAGTCGTCCAATATATCGATCTTTACGTCTCGACCATTTCGAGACTCCTCGTCATGTCCCCGATCTCATCCGAGACTCCGAACTCCTTCGGTACATCAAAACTCATAAACTCATAATAACTGTTATCGTAACCTTAAGCGTGCGGACCCTACGGTTCGAGAACAATGTAGACATGACCGAGACACATCTCCGGTCAATAACCAATAGCGGGACCTGGATGCCCATATTGGCTCCTACATATTCTACGAAGATCTTTATCGGTCAGACCGCATAACAACATACGTTGTTCCCTTTGTCCATCGGTATGTTACTTGCCCGAGATTCGATCGTCGGTATCCAATACCTAGTTCAATCTCGTTACCGGCAAGTCTCTTTACTCGTTCCGTAATACATCATCCCGCAACTAACTCATTAGTTGCAATGCTTGCAAGGCTTAAGTGATGTGCATTACCGAGAAGGCCCAGAGATACCTCTCCCACAATTGGAGTGACAAATCATAATCTCGGAATACGCCAACCCAACATCTACCTTTGGTGACACCTGTAGTACTCCTTTATAATCACCCAGTTACGTTGTGACGTTTGGTAGCACCCAAAGTGTTCCTCCGGCAAACGGGAGTTGCATAATCTCATAGTCAAAGGAACATGTATAAGTCATGGATAAAAGCAACAGCAACATACTAAACGATCGGGTGCTATGCTAATGGAATGGGTCATGTCAATCAGATCATTCAACTAATGATGTGACCTTATTAATCAAATGACAACTCCTTTTGTCTATGGTTAGGAAACTTAACCATCTTTGATTAACAAGCTAGTCAAGTAGAGGCATACTAGTGACACTCTGTTTGTCTATGTATCCACACATGTATTATGTTTCCGGTTAATACAATTCTAGCATGAATAATAAACATTTATCATGATATGTAAGGAAATAAATAATAACTTTATTATTGCCTCTAGGGCATATTTCCTTCAATATCTTCCACAATCGGAAGCGCCGCCGCGCTCCCTTCAGCTTCTCTGCAAGCTCTCCAAGTCCCTCGGGCATGGAGAGGGATGGCCATAAGGCTTGGGCAACGCCTTGCATCGCCTGCCGAACTCGCTCGTGCAGTTGTGAGAGCTCGGGAAGAAGGTCACCCGTAGAACCGGGCATCTCCTCTGCAGGACAACTTGTTAGCATACCTACAGACATCACTCTGTTAGTCGACTTCCTCGTCGAACTCTTTTTTCAAAGTTCGTTTAAGCACTTACTAAAAATGCCGCGTCGAAGCCGCTGATTCTCCTTAACGGAGTCCGACAGCTGGGCACGAACATCTTTCAGTTCAACACCCAGCTTGGTGTTGGCATCCTGAAGATCATTCTTCTCCCGCCTCACCTTTGTTAGCACGCTCTCGCCAGCCTTTAGCCGGCGTAGGAGTTGTTGCTTGTCCAGATCTAGTCCGGCGCCATCTGCAGTTTCATTTGTCAGATTTGCACATATGCCGCACTTCACACTTATCTTTTTGAAGCATATATTACCAGAGGGGGTCTCCTTAGGCTCCCCCGTCGCGGCTAGTGCGGCCTCAAGTTGGGCTTTGCACTCTTTTAGCTCCTGGGACAGTTGGGTATTCTTCTCTAAAAGAACCTGCGTATTACATGATCCTTAAATCAGTTATTCTAACTGTTTCAAGTCTTGGGGGCTACTGATATATATATAACCATTAAATTTTCTCACCCGTATGTCTTTTACATATTGCTCCGTGGCTCTGGCTAGACCATTTTGAGCGGCACGGATATACGCATCTCCCGAATTGAAGGCATCAAACGCCTCTTGGGAGAAACAAGCGTCGCGAAGAACAGTCTGGCGACGCCTGTGGTTCATGGCACTCTCCACCTGGGAAGGGGTGGCAGACAGCCTATCCGCATCCTCTGTCGGAGGAGCGTCCGGTGCCCACCTCGTGTTCGCCTCCGCCTCCAGGCCAGGCCGTGGAGCCTGGCTAGTGGAGGCGCGATTGGCAGCCTCTCCGGAAATAGTCCGGCAAGGTCTCTTTGTCCTGAACAGAGCACGAGTGTTAATATGCCTTGAAGGAATAACACCGGGGAATAAAAAGGCGCGCTATACCTTTGCGCCAGCACCTTGGTCCGGACTACACTTCTTTTTATCCCACGGGGCCCCGCAGCCCCTCGTGGGCTGGCGGCCGTAGGCTCGGCCTCCCGCCTCAAGGACCTCCTCTGCAAAACACAGTTGTTATACGGTCATCGAAAACATGCGAGGATGGGTCCCCTTTCAAAGTACTGGGATTTCGGTCTCAGTTACCTGGGAGGCGGGGGTTAGCCCTGGGTAATCGGTCGTAATGGCCACCAAGGCGTTGTCCTTGCTTAATTGATGGAATACCCCATCAATTAACTCCACAGATATGTCCGGATCCTCTTGGGAGGCCGGGTCGAGGGACCGTCCCGGATCCTCGGGTTGTGGAGGGGGGTTGTTTATCTCTTTAACAGCCTGGCGCAGTTCCTGCGTTGAAGTCATCAGACCATATATTTAACAGTAGGAATACAAAACAGATGGACAAGTGAAAGTGCTCGCTTACCCAGTTTGGAGGATTATACATGGTAAATCCACCCCGAGGGTTGACGCAGAGGAATTCCTCCTCTTCTCCCTTGTACAAAGTGGACAAGATCTTTATCAGAGTGGCAGCCGAGTCTGGCCCCTTACGGCCGTGACGGGTGGCGTCGTCCTCCCCGTTGAAATCCCACATGGGGTGACTTCTATATCGAAGCGGCTGCACCCCCCGCATAATGCATACGGCCATGACTCCGATCATGGTTAGTCCGGAATGAGCCGATAATCTTATCCGGCCCATCAGGTAAAGGATGTCTTTGTCACTTTCTCTCTGAGAGCTCCGTGGATGCCAGCTTAGGCGCTTCTTCGGGGGAGCACTGTTGAACTCAGGGAGGCCAATCCGAACAGGATCCGGCAGTGGGACATCCTCTATATAGAACCATTCTGAAGGCCAGTCCTCGGACGCCTTCTTTGGGGTTTGGATAGATATCCAGTCCCGGCGATGCGCCACACTTCGGCTCCGCCCACTTCATATATTAACCCCTCTTGAGAACGGGGGACCAGGCAGAACAGCCTCTTCCACAGCGCGAAATGAGCCTCAACACCCAAGAACAGCTCGCAAAGGGCAACGAAGCCCGCGATATGCAATATAGAGGCAGGCGCGAGTTGTGGAGCTGGAGGCCATAGAACTCCCGAAGCCCCCGGAGAAACAGATGAATTGGAAATCCGAGTCCCCTTATTAGATAAGGGACAAGGCATACCCGCTCTCCTTTGGAGGGAGTGGGAGCGCTCTCCGCTTGCTCTCCGCCATTATAGGTGGCGAGTCCAGCTCGAACCGGGACCATGTAGGCCGGAGGGAGGAATCCCTTGGTCTGAAACGATACTAGCTCGCTATGCGGGATGGAGCACCTCTCACAGTCTCCAGGCTTAGGACTAGAAGGGCGAGAGGAGGAGTTGCGACGGCTGGCCATGGTGGAATGGATCTTCGCTGGGTGCGCTCTGATGACTACTCGCGGAGGGGAGAAGGTGTGGTCTGGATCTAAATCCCCATTCTTTTAAATAGGCGGCTCATTTACGCGGCTAGGGGTGTGAATGTAAAAACACCCAGACTTTTCGTATTCGTTTGACACGTGGAAGGCGTCCATTATTGGGCGTAGAAGCCAAGGAGCGCTGCATTCACAGAACAAAGGACATTATTCAACAGGTACACGGAATCTGGAGGGGAACCCGCCTTGCAATGTCGAAGACAATTAGCACGCCGGACTCGTCGTCATTGAAGCCTGGTTTGGGGGCTACTGAGGGAGTCCTGGATTAGGGGGTGTCCGGATAGCCGGACTATACCTTTAGCCGGACTCCAGGACTATGAAGATACAAGATTGAAGACTTCGACCCGTGTCCGGGAGGGACTTTCCTTGGCGTGGAAGGCAAGCTTGGCGATGCGGATATTTAGATCTCCTACCATTGTAACCGACTTTGTGTAACCCTAACCCTCTCCGGTGTCTATATAAACCGGAGGGCTTTAGTCCGTAGGACAACATACAACAGTCATACCATAGGCTAGCTTCTAGGGTTTAGCCTCCTTGATCTCGTGGTAGATCTACTCTTGTACTACCCATATCATCAATATTAATCAAGCAGGACGTAGGGTTTTACCTCCGTCGAGAGGGCCCGAACCAGGGTAAAACTTCGTGTCCCTTGTCTCCTGTTACCATCCGCCTAGACGCACAGTTCGGGACCCCCTACCCGAGATCCGCCGGTTTTGACACCGACAGCAGCCCTCTCCTCCCCGAACTCCTCCTCCTCCGTAGTGCTTAGCGAAGCTCTGCCGGAGAACCACGAGCTCCATCGCCACCACACCGTCCTGTTGCTGGATTTCTCCCTCAACTTCTCCTCTCCCCTTGCTGGATCAAGAAGGAGGAGACGTCCCCGGGTTGTACGTGTGTTGAACACGGAGGCGCCGTCCGTTCAGCGCTAGATCGGATCTTCCGCAATTTGAATCGCCGCGAGTACGACTCCATCAACCGCGTTCTTATAACACTTCCGCTTAGCGATCTTCAAGGGTATGAAGATGCACTCTATCTCTCATTGCTAGCATCTCCTAGATTGATCTTGGTGACACGTATGACTATCTTGATTCTGTCATAAAATCGTCATGGATGTACTTGCATGGCAGAAAACGTGACCTATTGTGCATGCATGCTGACGGAAGTGTATTCTTTTGTAGTGCATGATTCATACCAATGTCAAGGAAGATGACAAAAAAACTATGTCGCGTTTCTTGAACGACCTCAATCACCAAATAAAGAAGATTGTCGACTTCCAACCATACTCCAACCTTCTCTAGCTAGTCCATCAAGCGACCAAGGCCAAGCGACAAGTGCAAGATGACTTCAAATACGCCAAGTACTCCTCCAAGACCTATGGCTCATACAATCAAGCTTCCACAACTATGACACCTCCTACCTCGACTAGAGCATCTCCAAGCAACGATGACAAGTCAAGTTACATGAAAACTTCAACATCTTCAAGTCGTCCTCCTCCTACAAGAAATTTCAAGCCGAGAGCTTCATCATCATCTACTCCAACGGATGAGACCATCAAGATGAGTTCCATCAAATGTCAAGGACGAGGCCACAAGACATTTGAGTGCCCCACTCGGCGCACCATGATCGCCAACGACAACGACACCTATGACTCGATGAGTGAGGAAGAAATGGAAGCCCTTGAGCACGTGGCCATGCACCGGCGCGTGAATGAAGATGAAGATGACCAAGTCTTTTGTGACAATCTCCAAGGTCTTGACACTTCAACACCAACAAGACGAAGACCAACATTGCCACATCATCCACACCAAAGCGGGCAAAAATGGACGTTCCGTGAAGGTCATCATCGATGGAGGGAGTTGCCACAATTGGGCAAGTGATCGAGGCTCAATTTTCTGGAGGTCGAGTCATGGGCGGCGACGGAGCACTTTGGGCCTCCGTGACCATTGAGTCTAGACAGACCAAGCCGACAACCCGCATTGTCATCTATGAGCGGAACAATATTCATGAGAGCGACAAGGAGGCGAGTGGCGAGGTTTGCGAGGGAGCATCCGTAGTATGTGTAGAATGAGATTAAGTTCTGATAGAAGAGGGATCTCGAGAAGCACAAGAACAATGCCGAGGCATGGCCTTCATCCGGAAGCAAGAAGGAGAAGGATTTCGACGATGATGACATTGACTAGGATAACCTATAGTGCGTTTGTAATTTGCATGTCAGACTAAGTTTGTAGTTGAACTATGTTGCTCATACGTCTCCAACATATCTATAATTTATGAAGTATTCACGCCATGTTTATGATAATTTTATATGGTTTTGTGCACTTTTATATTATCTTTATGGACTAACATATTAATCTAGAGCCCAGTGCCAGTTCCTTTTTTTCTGCCTATTTCTTTGTTTCACAAAAAACCATACCAAACGAAGTTCAAACGCGATAAAAATTTATGGTGTTTTTTTATGAATAAGAAGAGACGCAGGAAGCTTTGGGGAAGGACCAGATGGTGCCCAGGGGCCCCACAAGCTCAAGGGGTGCGCCACCTGAGCTTGTGGGACCGTCGGCCCCCCTGGCATGTGTACTGCGGGTTAATTAACGAAAACGACAAGGAGGTATCTGCAAAATGTGCGGCGACGACCGACTTGGACCAGCTAGCGCTACTTGTCTCCCTCTGATTCGCTCTGGACTAAATCATCATATATGCCACAAGTTGTGGGACGGCGGGGTGGACTTTGCAAGTTCTATGACCAAATCATCACATTTTGTGCAAGTTCTAAGAGTTGGGGTGCTTTTACCTCTTCATTACCGCATCAAGGCGCACTAACACTTTTTTGACGAGACATGACGATGATGGGACCCCTACCCATGTCCACACGTAATGTTGACCGACGGGATGTATGCGCCTCACCGCCATGTGGGCTGGTGGATGTGACTGGTCTAAGCTAATGCCAAACCAGACCATCATGACACACCAAGCGTGAGAAAACTTTACGAATAAGGAACTACAACGCGGAGAGATTCCCGATGGCCAAAACAACATGAACTCAATGAAAAGTTTGGCAAGGACGAAATTGCTGAAACACCTCGAATATGGACTCGTCATCGAACAAAGGGAGACTCATTGAACCAGTTTTCAAGACTGGTGACTGAAGAATGAAGAACAGATCGGAAGATCCGAGGAGTGTCTCTGACTTGAAGACTGGTTCAGGGGCTGCTAACGGTGTACCCCCTGGCACCTATAGACACCAAGGGGTAGGGCTCGTAGAGGACACACAATGATCTCGAGGTAGATCACATGTACTTTGTACTCCACAACAAATCAATACAACAAAAGCAACACGTAGGGTTTTATCTCTTAGGAGAGTCCGAACTTGGGTAAAACAAGTGTATTTGTTACCATCGTGACAAGGCTACTAGAGCGGGACCCCCTACCCGAGATCTGTCGTAACCGACTCCGTTAGTCGTTGATAATGAAGTTGCACAATGGCGATTCCCCATTACAAACTCTCCTGAACAAGGGAGATCACTGAAGCACATTGATGTTGTTGTGAGAATGAGACATTTCAAAGAAAAGCATACCAAATCCACAAGTCATGTGATGCCACTGCTTTCAATATGATGGTGGCCTCTTTGGCGTGACCTTGATACATCCCGCCCAAACCTTTTGGAGAGTTCTTTCATTGCCAATGCATACAATCAATTGAATCAAGCATATCTGGAAAACCTCTCGCCTCTCCAGTAGCCAACAACTTTTTTATGTCCTCCTCATTTGGTTCTCTTAAATATTTTGCTCCAAACACCTCCACCACGCCGCGGGCAAACTTGATAGTTGTCTTTAGGCGTGTGCTCTCCCCTATCCGGACCATCTCACCAACGACATCGACAACGATACCAAGTGCAGGCATCCTCATACCAGTCGTGCATTTCTACTTAGTAGAGAACGATAGTTTTCCACAACAATCCCTGGTGAGCTTTAAGTAGGGATAGTGTGCCTCCACTCCCTCCACCACACACAAAAATAAGGGTTTGCACATACATAAGCATCGATGAAACCATTCATGTGGGAATGTTGGTCCGAGATCAACCTTGTAGAGCAGCCATGCCCAGAGACCTGATCCCGTTTCAGAACTCTTCTTGCTTTGATCGAACTCTTGAAGTTTAGAATGTGTTTCACCTCTCGGTCCATTTCCCGAAGGATGCTCATGATCACAATCATCTCTGCTTCTTCGCCTGAATCCGATGAATCAAAGAACTACTTCTTTTGAATTAATTCATCAAGTCCCGTTGGTTCATATCCCTCATCCGATGAATCATTGTCTTGCCTACAAAATAATCATCAAAAGCTGGTTGAACAATGTGTAGAACACATTGAGGGCACGGTACAGTCCAAAAAGAGTCGGAAGTGCCATGGCGGCGTCTAGGCCAGGAAGAGTGTCCGCGGCGGCGAGAGTGAAGGGGAGGAGTTTTGTGACGGTGCTGACGGTTGAGGGCTCGGTATGGCGACGGAGCCATGGGAGGGCCAGCACGGATGAGGAAGAAGAGATGGACTAGAAAGAAAATGGCTATGGCTGGTCCGACAGGCCTGGGGTGGATTTGCCTCCCCCACTCTCCCACTATCGTTTCCTTTTGGCCTGCTGCTCCAGCACAGCCGTGTCAAAGGCCACGCGTCCGATTCGATCCCGTGTGCAACCCCGAGGCAACCGCATGTGCTCTTCTGGCTGGCTCCCACGGACGGCGAACCGTGCCCCCACGGTACGGGGGCATTGGCTCCCTTCGTACTGTACTGTACCCGCCGTACTGCAGCTACGCGGAAGCTGCGAAATCAGCGATCCACGCTTGTGCTGTCTCCGTTTCCCCGTAAAATATTTATCCAGATCTCGCACCACTCCTGCCTGCCTGAAGAAAAGGAATCGACGACAGCGAGGAGGTCACCTGCATATACAAACTCCACTACACTACTGTACCTACCACTTGACAGTTGACACCCTCTGCGCTGCGCTCCAGGAACAAGGTGGTGCGCGGCGTGCCTGACCCGACCCCGAACCCGATCTCTGCGCCGCTGCCCCCCGTGCCCGTACGTAGCAGGTTCGGCTGATTCCCCGCTCGTGCACACTGCACGGCACGCACGGCGATGGCAGCGCACGGCACGGCAACGGAACGTGCAGGGCGCAGCCGAAGCTGCTGCGTGCGCGCGACCGTGCCTCCCCAACAGGCCCATCGTCCGGTAGTATTCTTTTGCAGCCCGGGAGGGAACCCCGATAAAAATCAGGAGGCGCGGAGTACAGGTGGCGCCGCGCGATTGGCCGGAGGTGCGTCATTAGCGGCTGCGCTCGGACGGAGAGCCCAGCGCCGTGCGATGGTTGGCCCGACTGACGTCACGCCACCACTCGCCGGAAAGATTCGTCGCATCCTGATCCGCGCAAAGCGGTCCCGCCAGCCACAAAAGCAGCACGCCCCTCTCACTGCGTGCGGGTCAAGGCTCGGAGCGGCCCCACGCTTCAGTGGCACATACCGTTGGAGGAGCACACGCGGCAGCACGGCGCGTCGCCTGGTGACGTGGCCTCCGCTCCGGGTCAAGCAAGGCATCTCTCTATCAAGAACCCCATACCTTATAGGTTAATTAATTAACCAGTCGCCATATATCATATCGAAAGTGGAGTACTAGCCGCCACGATAACGACCCCCTCGCTCGCTGACGAAGGGTCCCACCTCATACGCATCCCCACCCGCAGACACACAAAGGTCCAAGACGACGAACCACCCGGAGCGTGCGCAGCGCAAGCTCACGAAAGATTAATATTTCTTCCCCGTCGCGATCGATTTGGAGTAAGAAAATAGTTTACGCCATAAAGAAAAGCTGAAAAACAAAGGCAAAAGCCCCCCGTCCTTCCCCAGCCTGCTTTCGAATCCACACCACCACTGCACCACCAATCGCCCTCTTCTCCCACCCAGCCCAGTCCCCTCCCCGCTCCCCGCCCCTCCCCGCCGCCTCCATCCCCTTCTAGGGTTAAGGGTTCCATGCGATCTCGCCGCCGCGGCGACGGACGGGAACCCTAGGTAGGAGCCTCTCCTCTCCGTTCGAATCTCGAGTCGTCGCCACAAAACAAATGGGCAAGGGCGGGCAGGACGAGGCCGCGCGGCCGGGTGGATCCGGTTCCCCCGGGGCCGACCCCGACGTGCCCGTCTTCCCCTTCTGGGCGCGCACCCCGAGCGACTGCCTGGCGGAGCTCGGCGTCTCGGCGGACCGCGGCCTCAGCTCCGACGACGCGGCGGCGCGGCTGCACAAGTACGGGCCCAACGAGCTGGAGCGCCACGCGCCGCCGTCCCTGTGGAAGCTGGTGCTCGAGCAGTTCAACGACACGCTCGTCCGCATCCTCCTCGCCGCCGCCGTCGTCTCCTTCGTGCTCGCGCTCTACGACGGCGCCGAGGGCGGCGAGGTCAGGGCCACCGCCTTCGTCGAGCCGCTCGTCATCTTCCTCATCCTCATCGTCAACGCCGTCGTCGGGGTCTGGCAGGAGAGCAACGCCGAGAAGGCGCTCGAGGCGCTCAAGGAGATCCAGTCCGAGCACGCCACCGTCAAGCGCGACGGCCGCTGGAAGCATGGGCTCCCCGCGCGCGACCTCGTCATCGGAGACATCGTCGAGCTCCGCGTCGGCGACAAGGTCCCCGCCGACATGCGTGTGCTCCAGCTTATCAGCTCTACCCTCCGTGTTGAGCAGGGATCCCTCACTGGCGAGACCTCTTCGGTTAACAAGACCAGCCACAAGATTCATCTCGAGGACACAGATATCCAGGGGAAGGAGTGCATGGTCTTTGCTGGCACCACCATTGTCAACGGCAGTGCCGTCTGTGTGGTGACGGGAACTGGCATGGCCACTGAAATAGGCAAGATCCATTCGCAGATCCAAGAGGCATCACAGGAGGAGGATGACACGCCGCTGAAAAAGAAGCTCAATGAGTTCGGTGAGGCGCTCACTGCCATTATTGGAGTGATATGTATCTTGGTTTGGCTCATTAACGTCAAGTATTTCCTTACCTGGGAGTATGTGGATGGGTGGCCGACGAATTTTAAGTTCTCATTCGAGAAGTGCACATATTACTTTGAGATTGCAGTGGCACTGGCTGTTGCTGCAATTCCAGAGGGCCTGCCTGCTGTGATCACCACATGCTTGGCACTAGGCACAAGGAAGATGGCTCAGAAGAATGCACTTGTGAGAAAGTTACCCAGTGTTGAGACATTAGGTTGCACAACAGTGATTTGCTCTGATAAGACAGGAACTCTGACCACCAACCAGATGTCAGCGGTGAGGCTTGTGGCAATTGGGAGGTGGCCCGATACACTTAGGAACTTTAAGGTTGATGGAACCACTTATGATCCAAGTGATGGCAAGATACATGACTGGCCAACTTTGAACATGGATGATAACCTCCAGATGATTGCAAAGATCGCTGCACTCTGCAATGATGCAAGTATTGCACACTCTGAGCATCAGTATGTTGCTACTGGGATGCCCACAGAGGCTGCATTAAAGGTATGATTTGTTAATGAACCAAGATATAAACATATACATATGTTGCATGTTGCTTCTACTTGCCAATTCTATACTTTAGTTTGAATGCCTTTTAGGATGACATTGTCTCTATTTCATTAACTTACAGTAATTTTATCACTTGTACTGTTGAGTGATTGTATTATGCACGTGGCAGGTTATGGTCGAGAAAATGGGGCTCCCTGGTGGATATACTCCATCTCTGGATTCGTCCGATTTGCTAAGTATGTTGATTTCTTTTGTGAACAATACTATATAATCTGATTGCATCATTAACTTTTATGTAGAAAGAAAAGATCTGACATAATTTTTGTATCTTTGTTGTTTGAAGGGTGCTGTCAATGGTGGAACAACGATGCTAAAAGAGTAGGGACTCTGGAATTTGATCGTACTAGAAAATCAATGGGAGTTATTGTGAAAAAAGCAGAGACTGGAAAGAATTTGCTGCTTGTGAAGGTATTTGGAATAATTCATATAGTTTAGTTCTGTTGCGGATTAGCATATGTTGCATTTTTGTATTTCAAGTCGTGTGGTGCGTATAAATATTGTTTTTCTGGAATTTGGCTTACTCACATTATGTACTTCGTAATGCTGGAAATGACATACCGTGCATTGTCATTGCCCACCGTACCATTTTTTGCACAATCCTTTTCTCTTGAAACTAGGGCTCATCCTTGCCATATCATCAAATGTTATTTCTCTTTATCTAGTTATCAATGCATATTTACTTTCCTTCAATCAGTTGGTTATAGATTCAGCTACAATGTGGCATTGAGTTTCTTATCTGCTTCTTTGAGTAGCAAGTACCATGTATTCATGTCATATTGCTGCTTCCAATGTTTCTGGTCATGTCATTTTCTCTTCTACGAATATTTATGGTAAAAGTGTACTCTTGCAGGGAGCAGTAGAAAATTTGCTAGAGAGAAGTGCATATATTCAGTTGCTCGATGGATCCGTTGTGCTCTTGGATGAGGGTGCCAAGGCACTCGTATTGTCAACACTTAGTGAAATGTCTGGCAGTGCGTTGCGCTGTTTGGGCTTTGCATACAAGGAAGATCTGGCAGAATTTGCAACATATGATGGAGAAGAGCATCCCGCTCACAAATATCTACTTGATCCTGCATACTACTCTTCCATAGAGAATAATCTGATATTCTGTGGTTTTGTTGGTCTAAGGGTGAGACCTTCTCACTCCATGGAAATTCTGTAAATAAATATGCGGTCCTAATTTGACAACTGCATGTATCTTTAACATCATTATTACTATATTACCACAGGATCCTCCACGAGAAGAAGTCCACAAAGCAATTGAAGATTGCAGGGCTGCTGGTATACGTGTTATGGTGATAACAGGTGATAACAAAGAAACAGCAGAGGCAATATGCCGTGAGATTGGGGTTTTTGGTCCCAGTGAAAACATTAGCTCAAAGAGCTTTGCAGGGAAGGAATTTATGGCTCTTCCTGATAAAAAGAAGATTTTGAGGCAAACAGGTGGCCTTCTCTTCTCAAGGGCAGAGCCAAAACATAAGCAGGAAATTGTTAGGCTGCTCAAAGAAGATGGTGAAGTTGTTGCAATGACTGGCGATGGAGTGAATGATGCACCGGCTCTGAAATTAGCTGATATTGGAATCGCGATGGGCATTACAGGAACTGAGGTCTGCCTTCTTTCTCTTCTTTAAATCAGTCGTTCTTTTTAGTTCTATTTTTAAGATGCATTCCTATTTCGTGTAATTCATGTTAGCTTATTTGGTTATTTCCATAGAAAAATGTCACCTGCTGACATCTCAAGAGTACTGTTTTAGGCTGCACCTAATCACCTTACATATGCAATTGAATCCATTTTGTTAGTTTCTGATTGTCTTCTATCACTTAAGGTGCTTCTACTTGCAATTATTATTATTATCATTATTGTTTAGCGTTTGCTATAGTTGTTCTATGTAATGTTTGCTGCACCATCACAATGATCTGTTACTCATCAACCCCTAAGGCTACTTTCCTGCTGAATAGTCCATTTTAGTAACACTCAAGATACACAAAATAAGTCTGCGATAATGATATGATTCCTATTGCCTTAATTAGATTTTCATTGCTTTTTTCATTCACCTTTCTGTTTTGATTTAATGGTGTTCCCTGTCCTGCCTCTACTGTATCCTTTTTGTGAAATGTGTTACTCATGATGGCCTTCTGTGATCAAATAATGCATGCTATGTTTGTTAACATGGTGTGGATAGAACCCTAACTATATGAAAGGTATAAATTGACACGTATACATGCATTGCGGGCATGAGCAGAGATGAAAACAACAAAGACGACATAATGGTGAAAAATCTGTTTCACTTGTCTGCCTGGCCAAAGTCTTGGAAGTTGGAACACATTTTTCTGAGTTCCTAAAGGCTTGTTTTTGTTAGCCGTTCTCACATGTGCAGAGTGGACTTGTGACCTTTTTCCTTTCTCCTTATGATGTGTTAGGTTGCAAAAGAAGCTTCAGATATGGTGCTTGCAGATGATAACTTCAGTACAATTGTCTCAGCTGTTGGTGAAGGAAGGTCCATTTACAACAACATGAAGGCTTTTATAAGGTACATCTTTTTTGTTAGCTATGCTTTAACCATTTCGTTTGCTAATTACTTGAAACATAAAAAACAAATGCAACAAGTTCATATGATCCATGTGGCACTGCAGATATATGATATCTTCGAACATTGGAGAAGTTGCCTCCATATTCCTCACGTCGGCTTTAGGTATCCCAGAAGGCCTCATTCCAGTACAACTTCTGTGGGTCAATCTTGTTACGGATGGCCCTCCTGCAACAGCTTTGGGATTCAATCCACCAGATAAGGATATCATGAAGAAACCTCCTAGAAGAAGTGATGATTCATTAATCACTCCTTGGATCCTGTTCCGCTACATGGTATGTTTTCCTGTATATCGTGCACTTCCTCAAGTATCCTCATCTTAAATCAATTGCTTTGAAGCCCTTACAGTGAATTAATTTACTGTGTTCCACGTAGCTTTTCAGCAATAGCAATTATGGTATATACACTTTTGAACACCTTATAAACAGTCAGCACTTCCGCAACAAGCATTTTGTTAGTATTTATGTCCAGAAATTAAAACAAGAGTTCATTCCTAATTAAATGAACTGGGAGTATAGCTTCCAAATGATGTGGTCTTTTGGCACATCATTATGGGTCTTCTGGCCTTATTGATTTTATTGATTTGTGTACTTGCATAGAATATTAATTTATGAATGGATGCAGTTGTACTTATGTTTGAAATTTATGAACATTTGTGTAGGTTATTGGGCTGTATGTTGGGATTGCAACGGTTGGAATCTTTATCATCTGGTACACTCACGGCTCTTTCCTGGGAATTGATCTGGCTAGTGATGGTCACACTCTTGTTTCATACTCCCAGCTCTCAAACTGGGGCCAGTGCCCCTCGTGGGAGGGTTTCAACGTGTCATCATTCACAGCAGGGGCAAGGACATTCAATTTTGATGAGAACCCTTGCGATTACTTCCAGGGTGGCAAAATAAAAGCAACAACCCTCTCCCTGTCTGTCTTGGTGTCCATTGAGATGTTCAACTCACTGAATGCCCTGTCTGAGGATGGCAGCCTTCTGAGCATGCCTCCATGGGTTAACCCCTGGCTTCTTCTGGCAATGTCGGTGTCATTTGGGCTTCATTTTTTGATCCTCTACGTGCCTTTCCTAACCCAAATCTTCGGGATTGTGCCCCTCAGTTTCAATGAATGGCTTTTGGTCGTAGCAGTTGCATTCCCAGTGGTTCTCATCGATGAGGTTCTTAAGTTTGTGGGGCGGTGCTTGACAGCTCGGGCCAGAAAGCAATTAGGAAAGCGGAAGGAAGAGTAGAAGGTAGTGATTGAGTATTAGATCGCCACGGGGGAGTAGACGTCTGGTGAGACCCCTTTATTTTTCTCGAGATCCGAGGGCTCTGCTCTTTGTTGAGCATGATGGAAGTTAGGGTACTCTATAGAACTCATAATCATGCCTCGAGTTTAACAGACTCATTTATTCATTTGTAACAAAAATTGGTGTTATGAATGTGCTGGAGATACAGCATGGTTTCTTGCCCACTTACTGCAGTAATCTTTCACTTATATCCAAGAATTATTCTGCTCTGAATGCAGTGACACCTCCTGGTTTATGTATTTTTTCTCGGCCTTGTTCACATAGCGATTCTGCTGATACTCATCCTGGAGTATAAGCCGCTGCCTCTGCCGATCATATACATATCCATAGTGAGGTTGCTTTTGTGAAATCAGGTGAATCTGTTACTCCTTATTGGTACGGTACATAACTATTTGATATAACTTTCTTCTACATAAAAGTTTGTGCATCGTTTGTCATGTACTACATGCTATAAACACTAAATTGACATATACACATGCTTCAGTTTGTACAACGTGGACGAAGCACCTTTTGGCTTCACCTGACCTCGTCGCTCTTGATCATGTTCGAGAATACTCCGCTCAGGGACATTCCGTCTAGGTCACCCAAGTTGGTGGTCATGGCAGCAGCGTCAGTCGCCACGGTAGCGGCGGACAGGCTACGCTGAACCTCAGGCGTTTTCACGGGCACGGGCGGCGCCATGGTGTCGACGTCCGAGCCGTCTGACGACCCCACCTGCAGCTGCAGCGCGAACTCGAGGCACCAGAGCACGTCCCCCATGGTGGGCCGCTCCACCCCGTACTCGGCGAGGCACTTCTCGGCCGTGTCCGCGAGCTTCTTGAGCGACCCCGGCCGTATCGTCCCGGCGATCCTCTGGTCGACGATCTGGTCGAGCTGGCCGTTTCTGAGACACGGCGTCGCCCACTCCGCCAGGCTCACCATCTCCCGCGGCAGCGTCGGGTCGATGACCGTGCGGGCGCACAGCACCTCCAGCAGGACCACGCCGAAGGAGTAGACGTCCGACTTCTCCGTCAGCATCTGCCGCCGGAAGTACTCCGGGTCCAGGTACCCGAAGCTGCCCTTCACCTTGGTGCTCACGTGCGTCTTGTCCAGCTCCGGCCCGTTCTTGGACAGCCCGAAGTCGGCCACCTTGGCCATGAAGCTCTCGTCGAGGAGGATGTTGGCCGACTTGACGTCCCGGTGGATGATGGCCTTGGCGGAGCCGGTGTGGAGGTAGTGCAGCCCCCGCGCGGCGCCGATGCAGGCCTCCAGCCTCTGCTCCCACGACAGCGGCGGGAGGCCGGCGCCGTAGAGGTGGCTCCGCAGCGTGCCCATGGCCATGTACTCGTACACGAGGATCATCTCCCCGCGCTCGTCGCAGTAGCCGATGAGCGACACGAGGTGCCGGTGGCGCAGCCGGGACAGCATCTCGATCTCCGTGTGGAACTCGTGCAGCCCCTGCTGCGTCCGCCGGTTGCCGCGCTTCACGGCCACCAGCGTCTCGTCGCGCATCGTGCCCTTGTACACCTTCCCGAACCCGCCCTCGCCGATGACCATGCCCTCGTCGAACCCGCCGGTCGCCTCCTGGAGCGCCACGAACGGGATCCTGTACCCGGCGCCGGCGCCGTTCTGCCCGAGCATCACGGTGTTCCCGTTGCTCTTGGAGAAGCTCTGAGAGCGCGAGCGCGAACCCAGCGCGCTCGCCGAGAACGGCGACCAGGCGTCGGCCGGCTTCTTCTTCTCCGGCTCCCTCCTGCGCAGCATCTTGAAGGCGATGAAGCCGAGCACCATTACCAGCGTGGCCCCGCAGACGGCCGAGCCGGCGATGATCCCGATTTTGACCTTTGAACTGCGCGGAGACGCGGCGGCAGCGCCGGCGCCGGCGCTCCCGACTATCCTCATGATCTCGAGGCCGTTGAGGAAGCCGTCAGGCAACGCGTTGTCCTCGGTGGACGACCCGATGCTCACGGTGATGGCGCCCTTGGCGTCCTTGGCGCCCAGGAGGAAGTCCTTGTACACCGGTATGGATAGCCGGTTGAACGTGTCACGCGAAATCTCGTAGTTGTCGAGCACCACCGACCCGCCGACGTAGACATTGAAGGCCATTCCCATGGCCGCCTTGCTGACGATGTCGCACCAGTGGAACCGGAGCAGGTAATCCGACCCGGCCGGGGCGTCGAACCTCCAGCTGATGTTGAACTGCACGTTGATGGTGCTGGTCTCGCCCGCCGTGCTCAGCCTCGTCGCCGTCGCGTAGACTTCCGCCGGCGCCGTGTACGCGGAGGAGAGTGCCGACTTCTCGTCGTATTTGATCGTCAAGGGCTTGGCGTCTTTGTGCTGCGCTAGGTCGGTGTTGACCTGGAAGCTCTGGTCCGGCAGCCACGTCCTCCCCAGCGTGTCGTTGCCGGGCGTGATCTTGGGAACGCCCATGTTGATCCTGTGGATCGTCTCCAGCGCCTGCGTCGACAGCCCGGTGTACTGGACGGCCCCGCCCACCATCGTGGCCGTGTCGGCGATGAGCTCGTCGGGGACCGACACGACCTCGACGGCGTTCACGAACGCGAGCTTCCCCGTCGGCGCAAACGCGATCACCAGCGTGCCACCGGTGACGTTCACCGAGAACTCCCTGAGCTCCGCCGTGCCGTTCTTGGGCGTGTACCCATTGACGAGGACCGCGCCCTGCACTGACACGTTGAACGCGGCGTCCGCGGCCATGTCGTAGGACCTGTAGGGGAAGGGGAAGAAGTGGAGGCGCACGAAGTGCCGGCCGGGCTGCTTGACGGCGAACGTGTAGGAGGCTGGCGCGGTGAACACGCGCGCGGACCGGTAAAGCTCCGACTCACCGGACGGGATGTTCGCGGTCAGCGACGTGCTGGCCTCGACGCTCTGCGGCGCGGCCAGCGACTTGGCGGGCAGGCGGGCGTCCCCGACGAACGTCCGTCCCGAGGCGACGGTGGCGCTCGCCGACGTGCCGCAGAGGACGAGGTAGTTGTCCGCGGGGGTAAACGCGCCACTGGCTGCGCCGAGCAGCACTGACGCGACGAGGAGCCGCGCGAGCATGTCAGGAACCGGCGGCATGGTGCAAGAATTCCGGCCAAAGCATCGGCGATCGGCACGGGGCTCTAGAAGGAGGCCACGACGGCCTTCATCGACAGGGATGGCCGCACGAACTGGAGAGCATCACCAGAGTGGATGATTGCTTTTGTAGAGGTGGTGTTGAGAGTTGACACTTGTTGCTTGAAACGAGATGAGCAGAGGGAGTTAGCGACTGCTGCTAATGCCCACAGGAAGGAAAGTGAATCGATGCTTGGTTTTGATGAGCTCTTGGATGTGGTGAAAGGGGTTGAATGTTGTGGGGGTATTTGATTAGCTGGGGAGCACTGCGTATTGCGGTGTCATTTTCTCAGGATCTCATCTCAGGTGGAGAGATAGGCTTGAATTTCATATGTTATCAGGAGCCTTTTCCTTGTTTGCGGGGGAAATCAGGAGCTTTCTAATGCCGTCATTTTCTTGGTTTACAGATTGTCTGGCATATATTCGATTCGGTAAATTTCTCGTGTGATCCTCTATGAACAAACGTCAACATATATATTGTTAAACAAAGACAAGGCGAAAGTTTTTGCAGCGTGTGATGAACGGACCGGGTGCCTCTTAGGTCCCTTTTACTGTCAACTGGTTCTCATTGTCATGTTCCGTGGCACTAGGAGTTACTGTAGTACCAACACTGAGGCCAGATAAAAGGTTCCACGAGAGCACGGGGCACCTTTTCTGTTGTGGCCTCCCGCGACATGTCAAATCGCACGGTGACACATTCGCAGTCGCAGGTGAAAACGACTGCGAGGAAAAACCACGCATTTTGTCGTGTGAATCGTGGCACTTTGTTTAGGAACGTAAAGGGGAACGATCTGATCCCTCGACCATTGTGCTGTGCTCGGTGGGAAGGAAGGGCCGAGGAAGTCTCCAACCACCCTCGTTCGACCACCGCACGCGACCGGAGCAGCCGTCGTTTTCGTACCACCGTCGTGCGCGCCACGACGACCGGGCCGGTGTTCGTACATTCCTTTTCTTTTCCCGGCCGGTGGTGTATGTACGCGTCTCCGGCGCTTACTGGATGGCACTGCTCCTGCTCCTCCTGAGATGGTAAATGAGGGGCATGTCCAACGCGGACTCTCATGCCGTCGGCATCCGTCTGAATCGCGCGGTCCAGATGTATTTTGGCATGCAACGCAGTCTTCGCATCCGCTGGCTAACATTCAGTCTCATCTCTATATTTTACCAGCAAAATATGTACTGTAGCGTAAGTGTGAAATACTACTGCAGTGTGAACAGCTTGATCTCGTACGATGGCGGCGGCACTGCAGATTAGAAGATCATCATGAAGGCGATCGAGATGGTATGTTCCTGTACTCGTGTACACGCAGGTGTAGGGAGGGGCGCTGTCGTCGTGTTCGTGGACGTAGGAGACAGAAAGGGGGATGAATGAATGCATGCACGGGGTGGGTATCCATCTACCACACGGCAGGATAATGCTGCAAGTAGAGGCATGATTGGCATCGCCGTCGCCGTCAATACGGTACGCGTCGGCGCGGCGACGGAAGCATGCATCGCATTCAAGGTGCGCAGTGTGCTACAGCTGCATGCAGCGCCCCCGGGTTGACCCGATCGCTTTGGGGAGGGAAGGAACGAACAAACGGCTGGTGGTGGAGGTGGAGATGAGCGTGGCGGAGAGGGACGGGTTACGCGGTGCCGGTCCAGCCCGTTTCCCTTGACTCGGCCCCTCCCTGGCGTACTTGAATATTAGGTTCTGGATCGCGTCCGTGCGTGCTCCTGTTTTCTTTGGAGATGTGGTCGCCTAATAATGAGTTTGTTCGATTGCTTGCGTTGGTGATCGAGTTGATGAATGTTGGCTTGGTCTTTCCGGAGTGCACGGTTCCACGTTGTGGGACGCCATGTCGCCGTCTCTCTAACAACCGACAAAAAACAGACTTGGTGACCCGCGGAGATGGAAAGAAAATGAGTTGATCAAGTGAGCTGTCACATCGGAGATACGTGTAGGAACGTGGTTACTAGGAAGGATCAAGGAATATAATACTCTCAGGTCGGATGACCATGGGATAAGTGGCACTTTTTTTTCAAGCTTTTCTTTTTTTTTCTTTTTTTCAAGGGTACACCAAAGGTGTATTGTATACCAAAGGCGTATCTTAATTTTATAGAAGAGGGACCGAACTCCTGTTCTAAGCTGCACACACAACAACGACCCCGCTCTTCGTAGTTCACTAGAATGTATCGAGCATGTTTATTCGGATCAGGACGCTTTATATAAATTGCTACGATTGCCAAGTCAAAAAAAAACTGGGCATGAAAGTGAAAGTGGAAAGAGAAGGGAGCGTGATTTGTTTCAAGAATTGGATGCTCCCCTCCCCGCTCCCGCCGGCGGCCACTCCGGCCCCGGCGTCCACCCCTCGCGTCGGCGACTGACGAGGACATGTATTGGGGGTAGGGTAACATGCCTGACCTAAAGGCCCTATCCATGGACACCGTATACTTTGTACTGGACCCCTGGGCCAGATCGCTGTCCAGATGTATCGCAACTTGAAAGTCACTCGGACGGCGACAACCACTCGGAGCACGGCACTTCACTCGACGAGCTCATTCCACTCGACCGTGTAACTCACTCGGATATGCAAAGACCAATAGTCAGCATGACGGTTTTGTAGTGGGCAGGCATTATGACATTGATGCTCCACCGTGTAACATAACGGGTGAGGGGGTGGCGCACTCTATATAAGCCACCCCCACCACTAGACTAAGGGGCTCTTTTTCTTCCATCTCTCTCTTTTTCATCATTAGTCTCAGGACTACGGGGATCCTTTCTCCTCTCATTGTAATCTCCAGATACATACTAAGATAAAACAAAGCCTCTCCGGAGCACGAGACGTAGGGTTGTTATCTCCACCGTGAGAGGCCCGAACTCGCTAAAACCATCGTGTCACCCATATGCATCTCGATAGATCATGCTCCTTTATCCTACCCCTCTTTTATTGTCGGAATCGTTACCACGACAGTTGGCGCCCACCATGGGCCATAGCATTTATCGGACCATGATGCAAATGGTTTTCTCCAATGTTCGTACGCCGATCAACAATCATCAATGGAAAATCTGATCCAAGATGTTTCGGACATCACTCCATTCACAGGGAGTCATGATACTCTTCGTACACAGGGATCAGGAAGTCCCATTCCATACTATTTTATTCTTTACAATCGATCATCGATGATCTAACAAATCTGTTGGTTTTCTTCTTGTATGAACAATCACCTGGGATCTTGTTATTGCTATTGTACAGATCAAACAAAAGGGAAAAAAAGAAGCACGGATGCTGGCCACGAGCCCAACCACGACAGCTCTTTTCTCCAATCGATCTTTCAACAGCGACCTGCGCGGTGAAGGCAACAACTCGACGATGGCCTTCGCGGTACACGCCTGGACTCAACTGCGCGACGGCGACCCCCGCAGCGGACGCACGGCCCCGACGCGGCGTCGACGTCTGGACTGGCCACGTCCCGGACCACAACGCTCCTCCGAGCGGTCGACTGCAGGACGCAGCCACCAGATCGACTCGGCGTCGTCTCAAGCTCTGCCTGTGCAGCCTCACAGGAGAACGCCGCCCCGTACTCGGATCTATCGCAGGCCGCCTCACCTCGCGCTGGATCAATGAGAGGGCCGCCGCCGTGGCCGACCAGGGAGCCCAGCCCCGCCTTCCTTTTTCTTCCTAAGGCTGGTCATAGTGAAGAGTAACTTAGACTAGTAACACGCATATGTTACTAGTCTATGTTACCACGTTCATAGTGGGTGATGTCATATGTGTGGTAACATAGTTGGGTTCATTTATTACTTTGTAGACTCATTTTGCATTGGAAAGCACTATGTGATGGTAACATGTTATGTTACGCTATGTGCTTCTCTCCTCATTAACTACCTGCCACCTCAACATTTTTGCTTATGTGGTAACTATGTTACTACTTATGTTACTCCCACTATGGCCAGCCTAATCTTAATTCCATCCCATTCATTTACTGCATGCAGGGAATAAATGGCCGCGGGAAAAGGTAAACGTCCCAAGCATGCATAACGGGATTTTAGGGGGTGTTTGTTTCCAGGGACTTTTTTGTGTAGGGACTAGAAAAAGTCTCTCTTATAGACTTTTTTACCAAACGGGAGGGACTTTTTAGGGACTAAACTAGGCATTTGGGACTAAATGAAGAAGACTCTCAAGGAGAGTCTTTTTTGGGACTTTTGGGACTTTTCCAACAATGCCCCTCCATGCATTCAATGGCCCGCCACCCCATGCTGTTGTTTGATTGTTATTTTTCTATATACTAGGGACAACATGGTCATTTAATAACCTCTAGAAAGGGACTAGGGACTTTTTAGTCTCTGGAAACAAACAGGAAGGGACTTTTTAGGGACTAGAGACTTTTTAGTTGGGACTAGAAAAAGTCCTAGGACTTATGAACCAAACAGGGCCTTAACTCTTGCTAATTAGCATTAATGCCTCTTGCATGCAGATCGGGCGTGCAGATTCTGGGCGTGGGGCAACGCCTTCCATGCATTGAACGTGGGGGCCAATCCTTCAATGCGTTGGACATGGACTCGGCCACCCATACGCCGTCGCTCAGCTACACACGCCAGCGTCACTCGGCCGCCCGCACGCTATCGCTCAGCTGGACATGCCTTCATCAACTTGTCCGACTCAGCCACCCCATGCATCGCACTCGGCTGGACATTTTCTTGTCCGTCATCACTTCACGGGACACGTCTACTTCACTCAGACGCTTTGTGCATGGCCACTTTGCGGACGCATTTATTTCAATTGGACGCTCCGCGCATCGTCATTCCACGGGACGTGTCTACTTCACCCGCACGTCGTCACGCATCGTCACTCCGCGAAACGTGTCTACTTCACTCGGACGTCACGCGCATCGTCACCCCGCGGGACGCGTCTACATCACTCGAACGCCTCGCGCATCGTCACTCCACGGGACGCGTCTACTTCACTCGAACGCCCCGCGCATCGTCACTCCGCGGAACACGTCTCACTCGAACACCACGCGCATCATCACTCCGCGGAACACGTCTCACTCGAACACCACGCGCATCATCACTCCACGAAACGCGTCTACTTACTCGGACGCCCGACGCATCGTCACTCCGCAGCACGCGTCTACATCACTCGGACGCCCCGCGCAACATCACTCCGCCCGCGCCACGCGTCTACTTCACTCGGCCGCCGCGCGCGTCGCCACTTGATTGGTCACCTCATCATCACTTCGCCGCCCCGCGCGTCGCCACTCGGTTGGTCACCTCATCACCACTCCACCGCCCCGCGCGTCGCCATTCGGTTGGTCACTTTATCACCACTCGGCCGCCCCGCGCGTTGCCATTCGGTTGGTCACCTCATAACCACTCGGCCGTCTCGCGCGTCGCCATGGGTTGGTCACCTCATCACCACTCGGCCGCCCCGCGCGTCGCCACTCGGTTGGTCATCTCATCACCACTCGGCCGCTTCGCGCGTCGCCATCGGTTGGTCACCTCATCACCACTCGGCCGCCCTGCGCGTCGCCATTAGGTTGGTCTCCTCATCACCACTCGGTCGCCCCGCGCGTCGCCACTCGATTGGTCACCTCATCACCACTCGGCCGCCCCGCGCGTCGCCACTCGATTGGTCACCTCATCACCACTCGGCCGCTCCGCGCGTCGTCATGGTTGGTCACCTCATCACCACTCGGCCGCCCCGCGCGTCGCCACTCGGTTGGTCACCTCATAACCACTCGGCCGCCCCGCGCGTCGCCATCGCTTGGTCATCTCATCACCACTCGGTCACCCCGCGTGTCGCCACTCGGTTGGTCACCTCATAACCACTCGGCCATCCCGCGCGTCGCCATCGGTTGGTCACCTCATCACCACTCGTCCGCCTCGCGCGTCGCCATCGATTGGTCACCTCATAACCACTAGGTCGCCCCGCGCGTCGCCATCGGTTGGTCACCTCATCACCACTAGGCCGCCCCGCGCGTCGCCATCGGTTGGTCACCTCATCACCACTCGGCCGCCCCGCGCGTCGCCACTCGGTTGGTCACCTCATCACCACTCGGCCGCCCCGCGCGTCGCCATCGGTTGGTCACCTCATCACCACTCGGCCGCCCCCAGCATCGCCATCGGTTGGTCACCTCATCACCAGTCGGCCGCCCCCACATCTCCGTCGGTTGGTCACCTAATCACCACTCGTCCGCCCCGCGCGTCGCCGTCAGTTGGTCACCTCATCACCACTCGGCCGCCCCGCGCGTCGTCATCGGTTGGTCACCTCATCACCACACAGATCTTTACATTTTTTTCTGAAATAATTGTTGTTGCTTATACTTGTAACCAAAATCCCCTAGTGGGTGACTTAGCTGTGAATCTGTCTCGCCTAAGTTCAAGAAATCCTATCGAGTGACGAGTCAGTCTCTCACTCGGGGGCTTAGCTGCGAATCTGTTTCGCCTAAGTTTGAAAAATCCTACCGAGTGATGAGTCAGCCTCTCACTCGGGGGCTTAGCTGCAGTCCAGTACTCGCCTAAGTTTGAAAAAATCCTACCGAGTGGAGAGCAAACCTCCCACTCGGGGGCTTAGCTGCAGTATAGTACTCGCCTAAGTTTGAAAAAATCCAACCGAGTGGAGAGCAAACCTCCCACTCGGGGGCTTAGCTGCAGTCCAGTACTCGCCTAAGTTTGAAAAAAATCCTACCGAGTGGAGAGCAAACCTCCCACTCAGGGGCTTAGCTGCAGTCCAGTACTCGCCTAAGTTTGAAAAAATCCTACCGAGTGGAGAGCAAACCTCCCACTCGGGGGCTTAGCTGCAGTCCTGTACTCGCCTAAGTTTGAAAAAAATCCTACCGAGTGGAGAGCAAACCTCCCACTCGGGGGTTTAGCTGCAGTCCAGTACTCGCCTAAGTTTGAAAAAATCCTACCGAGTGGAGAGCAAGCCTCCCACTCGGAGACTTAGCTGCAGTCCAAGGACTCGCCTAAGTAGTCAAAATCCGACTGAGACAAGAGCAAACCTCTAACTCAAGGAGCTGCATCACAAGTATAATGTGCGCTCCATCCCTATCCGCAAGGACACCAAGACGAAGGTCGACTGTCACCATCGCCTCGTCACCACTCGGCCACTCGCGCGCCTTCAGACAGCTAAGTCATTTTACATCATGTTATTTCCGTCTTCCCGAGTGTCCTGTAATTCACACATCACGTTCACTCGGAGGCCACGCCACCGAGTGTAGCTCTACGCTCGGCTGCTTATTTTCACATACTTGCTTAGTACTGGTTATGAGACTCACGAGTCCAGCTTCCATTTTTTCACATATATCATTCACAAACACCATGTGTCGTTCTTCATTTCGAGTTTGCATCGGTCCTCCGGGGCTGCAACTCAGTCGAAACACTACACTTCCATTTTATTTGAGCCAGTATTCCAATGAGTTCAGTCGGATCCGTCGCTTCGACAAGTTCGAACGGATCCTTCGCTCTTTCAGACTCTTGCTAGTTAACCAGCAAGCCCCTTGCACTCCCAGCGGGTGTCTATGGGTGTTATTCACACAGATCATTTCAACACACATCAAATTTCCTCGAGAAATTATTTCGTTGGCTTGTGCCATTTTTTACACAAGTTACGCGATCACTCGACGGCCCTATGCACCAACTTCATCGCTGCTCGGACTCGGCCACCATACCGGTCCTAGCGCACCACAACACCGACCTTGCCGCTCTGTTGACTTTAAACACATCCAGGCAACCCCTCTGTGAAATCCTCTTCATCGTATCAATGATATAGACCTCGTCAGGCATGAGACAGATAAGTCCCTTTTATAATTAAACTTCACACTTCACTCTTTTGCGAGTTTGCCTCTTTCGAGCATCACTCGGAAGCTTCTCCTCATCTTTACCCGAGTCCGACTCGATGAATTGCAAATCATCCATTCAAAACTATATTTCTCGTATTCCGACATGTCCGTTGTCGAAGCCTGTAGTACGCTCGGGGGCTACGCCGCACTTGGGGGCTGCATCTCATTTGGAATGACACTCTCCTGAGTAGTCAAGTACTTCATCACCAGTCAGATCCTTCACTTCAACAAGTGCATTTGATCCACCACTTTGACAAGTTTTATAATCACCCAGACGCTCTGCACGCCATATTCATTCCTACTCAGACTCAGTTGTCACGCCGGTCTTGTTGTGTCGCAACCACACTACACCGACCTCGTCGCTACATTAGCTTCGAATAACTCCTTCGAAGACCATTTCAGCCACTTGGCTGGACAAGCAATCTTTCACTCGAATGCTCCGCGCGTCGTCACTTGGCCACGTCGCGCAACGTCACTCGGCCACTCCGCGCGTCACCACTTGGCTGGACACAGTCCTTCACCCGGCCACCTCGCGCATCCTCACTCGACCGCCCACGCGTCGCCACTCGGTTGTGCACGTTTTCACCACTCGGCCGCCCCGCGCGTTGCCACTCAGTTGTGCATGTCTTCATCGTTCGACCACCTCGCACATGATGACTCGGCCGCTCCGCGTGTCGCCACTCGGTTGTGTACGTCTTGACCACTCGACCGCCCCACTTGTCGTCACTCGGTTGTACACATCATCGCCCCTCGGCCACCTCGCGCGTCACCATCATTTGGACATGTCTTTAACTCTCCATCCCCAGGACAGGAACGACTAAGTTACTCATATGATCAAACCTCATATCATACTCTGTAGCAAGCTTACCTCTTTCGAGCATCACTCGAGGGCTACGCATAGCCGTTGGCCATGCTGCCCTCAGGGGTTATGCTCATTCGATCAACCCATTGATCGCATCAGGAATATCTTTCTGACCATACATGCTCGTTCCGCCGAAAATCTATAAGGGTAGTACTGTCCACTCGGACGATCGCCCAAATCATTTCTTGAAGTCATCTTCAGGACTGCAAAAGGGTGAAAATGACGCTCCTCTACGGATACACTTGGCCCTTATCCTAGGCTCCAAGGCGTCAGTTTCACAAACTTGGACTCAGAGATGGCATGTGCTGGTGTTCCCCAGGGATAACGAGTGGCATCACTCCGGAGAGTCAGCCCACACACTAGCCTCGCCACTCGGGTTTCATGGCACGTCCATGTCAGACCACTAGTCTATCTCCTCCGGGAGACATACGAGTGCCACCAAGTTTTTCCTTGCAGTCAACATACCCCGATCAGTTGGGAAGCACGTCCACTCGGACAAATACCCCTTTCACGCAAAATCTAACGGTCAATATAAGAAGTACTACTGGAATGATTACTCCCTGGAGTGTCCAGCTTTTTTCTACAGTCGTCAGTTTCAAAGCCGAATTCACTCACCGTGCTGAGAGCACGAAGATTCAGCTGCTTGACCGAGTTCCAGGCTGAATTTATTCCATGCCGAGTGCACGAAGATCAGTCCGACTGACTCAACTCTAGGCTGAGCTTACTTAGCATGTCAAGCGCCTGAAGATGCATCGGATTGACTCAATTTCAGACTAAAAAGATATTTACCGTGTCGACTGCGTGGAGGTTTATAAGGAGACTTAAACCCTCTGTCAGGCTCATCTAGTCCGACAGAGGCTTGGGGACTACACCCAGTGGGTGCACTCAGCGTGCCCCCACTGGAAGAGAACTCGGAAAGAAACATTTTGCTCGATGCAAAACCAGCTCCAGAATTACTCGACCTCCGAGTCAGAGAAGAACAAGTTCAATCAGTACCAGCTAAGAAGATTTTTAGTTCTCTCAGACCCCCGCCGACTGCCTGCAGTCGACGGCGGTCTCGGGAACTACACCCAGTGGGTGCACTCAGCGTGCCCCCACTGGAGTAATCTCCACTCGGTACGGCCTGACTAGTTCGTGTGATGAACAACAACAAAAAAGACAGTCTCTAAGACTCCCGCCGACTGTTGGTATCCACTCGGAACGGTCCGCCCGGTCCGAGTGACGGCCAAACAACAACAAAAAAGACAGGCTCTAAGACTCCCGCCGACTGTTGGTATCCACTCGAAACGGTCAGCCCGGTCCGAGTGACGGCCAAACAAGAACAAAAAAGACAGGCTCTAAGACTCCCGCCGACTGCCCGCAGTCGACGGCAGTCTCTGGGACTACACCCAGTGGGTGCACTCAGCGTGCCCCCACTGCAATGATATCCACTAGGAACGGTCCGCCCGGTCCGAGTGACGGCCAAACAACAAAAAAAGACACGTTCCAAGCGTGAAAAAATTCCGAGTAGTCAATTACTCAATGCAGGACCAACTCCAAATCACTCCAAAAAAATTGCTATAAGGTGAGTTTAACACTCCTCCGCAGACCCGTTTGAGCTCATTTCACTCGGACACCATACAGTCTGGAATCCGTCAAGGCAACATGCGGAGATAAGATCGCCGGGTGACCAGAGGGAGTTCATAAGTGCCTCTGCAGCACTCGACTCATCTGGGAATTCACCTCAACTCGACCCGCTGAACCTCGACCAATTCGGGGGCTAATGACGAGGACATGTATTGGGGGTAGGGTAACAGGCCTGACCTAAAGGCCCTACCCATGGACACTGTATACTTTGTACTGGACCCCTAGGCCAGATCGCCGTCCAGATGTACCGCAACTTGAAAGTCACTCGGACGGCGACAACCACTCGGAGCACGACACTTCACTCGACGAGCTCATTCCACTCGACCATGTAACTCACTCGGATATGCAAAGACCAATAGTCAGCATGACGGTTTTGTAGTGGGCAGGCATTATGGCATTGATGCTCCACCGTGTAACATAAGGGGTGAGGGGGTGGCGCACTCTATATAAGCCACCCCCACCACTAGACTAAGGGGCTCTTTTTCTTCCATCTCTCTCGTTTTCACCATTAGTCTCAGGACTACGGGGATCCATTCTCGTCTCATTGTAATCTCCGGATACATACTAAGATAAAACAAATCCTCTCTGGAGCACGAGACGTAGGGTTGTTATCTCCACCGTGAGAGGCCCGAACTCGCTAAAACCACCGTGTCACCCATATGCATCTCGATAGATCATGCTCCTTTATCCTACCCCTCTCTTATTGTCGAAATCGTTACCACAACAGCGACCACTCCGGTTCCTGGCGCCCAACCCCTGCCTGCCATGGCTTCCGCCCCCCAGCCCGGGCAGCCATGGCTCTGTTTCCTCCCGCCTGCAGCCGGTGGTGTCCGGCCCCGGTCTCTCAGAGTCGCCGGGATCTGCGGGATCCTCTTCCACGGGCGCGCCTCCCCACGCCGACCGGGCGGTCGCGGATCCTGTCACGGGCGATGCTGTGGCGGCTCCTTGGAGGCGGCCGGGCCCATCCCCGCAAGGCGCTCTGGCGCCACAGGAAGTGGGAGCTCCGGCGAAGGCAGTCCGCGGCAGAGACTCGCCCGAGGTCGTGCTTGCCGGCATCTTCCCAGGAGCGACGCGAAGTCCCGCCGGATCTATTTGGTCTCTGCTTCAAGTGTTTCAGGGAAGGACACCGTAGGGAAGATTGCACCTTTTTGCCGCTCTGCTTTTGTTGTGGTCTGGAGGGGCACATCTCGTCGGACTGCTCGCGTCCACGGAGCCCAAGGCCGGAGGAGGAACTCCGGCGTGAGGCCATGGCTAAGGTAGCATGGACTGGTCTGCAGCAGCAGTCAGCAGGGCCCGCACGCAGGCTGTCGCCGGGGACTCGGCAGGTCGCTCCTCAGGGGAGGCCCTCGTCAGTCCCGGTAGACACCGTACCTGCGGGGCCTGGCTGGCGTTGCCTGCGACGGGCATGCTGCCGGCGGCCATGGATGGCGTCTGCATCATCTCAAGGATGCAGGAGATGGATGACATGGAGCGGCGTCTCAGGACGGTAGTGGTGGCCTACATAGGTGGTTCCAGGCCGGCAGTGTCAACAGTCGAGGCGTCCGAGGCCATTGCGGCCGAGTTGCATATCCCAAGACACAAGTTTTCAGTGCACACGTTCTTCCCGGAGGATTTCCTTGTGGTGTTCGCCACCCCAGATCTAAGAACAAGGCCCTGACGGCAGATTTCGTGGAGCACGACTTCTTCAAGATGTCCTTCAGGCCTTGGCTGCGGCAAGCTCAAGCGGTGACTAAAGTGATGCGCTCCCAGGTGGACTTGATGATCGAGGGCGTGCCGTCTCATGTCTGGACTAGGGACACTGTTGCTGAGCTGTTGGGTTCGAGCAGCCTGGTGGAGAGCCTTGCGCCGGAGACAGCGAACCATGAGGACCTCTCCCTCTTCAAGCTCAGGGCATGGTGTGTTGACCCGGACGAGGTGCCAGTTGCGCGGAGGCTTTGGGTGCCGGAACCGGAGGTGGATTTCAAACCTGCGGCTCGCCGGCCAACTTCTCGGCAACTGCTAGAGTACAAGACATTGATTCACATTGGCAGGGTCAGAGAGCACACCGGTCCAGAAGGTTGGCTGCGGCCACCTAGCTCGGATGGAAGCGGGCAAAGCGGCTTGCCAGATGATTCTGGCAGCTACTCGGGAAGTGGTGAATGGCGTGTTCTCCCCTAGACGCGTGGTGTTCGGGATGCTAGGGGCGGCGCGCCGGATCGCGATGTTGCCGGAGGTTCGTATCGCCAGGCTCTGCTGGGACGTGTGGGGCCGTCCGACTGGCGTATTCCTCCAATGGGCGTGGCGTGTCCTCGGGTTCCTATGGCGTCAATGTTGGTGTTTCCCTCGCCGGCGGCAGCTGGTCCTCCAGTTCATATGCCGGTGCGCACCAGGGTTGCAGCAAAGGCGCAGGTGTCGGCCCTCCATGGAGGATCCCCGGCCGCTGCAGATCACATGCGCCCGACCACAGAGAATCCGGAAGTTGTGGCTGTGGGCCAGGCATTGGTGCTGCCTGAGACCACGCGGTGGCCACCTTTTGTGCAAGACCGGTCGCTCATTGGTGCGCAAGGGTAGTTCCGGATTGGCATGCAGGAAAAGTCTGGAGATTTGGTGGTGGATGGGGTGGCGGTTTCTGTGATTGGTGCCTCCAACCAGCTGGCGAGGCCCACCGATGTTGGGCAGGGACAGAGCATGGGGATTGATGTTCCTCGCGAGATGTGCACGGTTATGGAAGGCGGGTAGGCCAATGCGGATCAGGGACAGAGCCGTGGGATCGCCGAGGATCGCATTTTGATTCCTGGCGTGGAAACTGGACCAGCCAAGGCAGAGGCTGCTGCTCTGACTGCCGCGGTGAACCCTTTGACTATTGATGCGGAGCTGGTGGGGGCGCAGACCGAGGTGGAGACCGGTCAAGCGCAAGTGGCCGGCCCGATGGGCGAGCCGCACGACACGGCCCCAGGATGGGACCCGGTAGACAAGCTGTTGCCCCCCACTACCCTGCATGCAGAGGAGCGCATGGTAGGCCCTGATGTTGGAGCCAACGGGCAAGTGGTGATTGGCGACCGCGGCGACAGGGACTGCATGATTGAGCCAGCGGCAGTGGGTGCAACTGTTTGCATGGATGTAGACGTCCACATGCACGTACCAATTGGTGCCAGCGATGTTTCACTACCACCCAAAGAGCAGATTGCGGTGGCTAATATCAAGGCGTTCTGTGCGGGCTTAATGAAAAAACTGGCACCACCACTCCTTAAGGAAATTAAAGTTGTGCGTGGAAAGGGACTGGAATACACACCTTGCCGTACCACTCGTTCTGCGACGGTGAACGCGCCACGGAAGTCTAAAGCAACGGCGGCTGAGACGATGCTTCTTAAAGCGTTAGGCATCACGCCAGAGGGCTTGGCGGTTACCGACGAGACCCTTGCACAGCTTAGGCAGATGTTTGATTCTCCCATACAGGAACCGCAGCTTCGTGCAATCGCCGCGATTTTTGGCAAGGCCGTCCCTTTTGACCTTGGCCAGGAGGTTGCCCCGAAGGTGGCATTGCTTGCCTAGTTGGCGAGTGTTGGTGCATGTGTCGATATCATGTTGTCGACCAAGATGGAGTTGGTGTGCTGGAATGTGAGTGGCTTGAACAGCCCGGCGAAGAAGAAGGCGCTGCGTGAATTTGCGGATTCTATGCACCCGGCTATGTTTTGTATTCAGGAGACTAAGCTAGCTTGTATCGATACTTATACGATTATGCAATGCCTTGGCCCATTGTACGATGGTTCTTTCTACTTACCGGCCTCGGATACGAGGGGTGGGATTCTCTTAGCTTGGAACTCGGTGTTGGTGAGCATTACGAACTGCGTACGTGATACACATTGTGTGAATGGGTATGTGACCCCTGTCGATGGTACACCTTGGTGGCTAACTACAGTGTACGGACCGCAGGAGGACAATGACAAGATGCTGTTCTTGGAGGAGCTCGCAGCGAGAAGAGATTTGTGCCCGAGTGCTTGGATGGTGATTGGAGATTTTAACATGATACTCCAAGCCTTGGACAAAAGTAACTCGCATCTGGATAGGAGAATGATGCACAAATTTCGCCAATTTGTGGATGGAAATGGGCTTAAGGAACTATACTTGCATGGACGCACATTTACTTGGAGCAATGAAAGGGAAGTACCTACCCTCACTAGAATAGACAAGACGCTTGTTTCAGTGGATTGGGAGATTGACTATCCGGGCTGCCTGCTCCAAGCGATGTCAACTTCGGCATCGGATCACTGCCCTTTGCATCTTGCTTTCAACGAGAATTTGCACCCGCAACGACGTTTCAGATTCGAGGTGTTCTGGACAAGGCTGGAGGGATTTGATGATGCGGTCAAAGAGGCTTGGGTGCGTGACCCTCATATTCACGATCCTTTCAAAAGACTTGATGCACTGCTTAGAAACGCGGCTCGGTATCTAACAGCATGGGGACAAAGGAAGGTTGGTAACGTCAAGCTGCAGATCATGATGGCTAACTGGATTATCTTCCAGCTTGACGTGGCTCAGGAACGACGCTTGCTTTCAGCTGGGGAGATTTGGCTGCGTCGAACGCTCAAGCTCGTTGTCGGTGTCAAAACCGGCGGATCTCGGGTAGGGGGTCCCGATTTGTGCGTCAAGGTCGGATGGTAACAGGAGACAAGGGACACTTTATTTTACCCAGGTTCGGGCCCTCTCGATGGAGGTAAAACCCTACTCCTGCTAGATTAATATTGATGATATGGGTAGTACAAGAGTAGATCTACCACGAGATCAAGGAGGCTAAACCCTAGAAGCTAGCCTATGGGTATGATGATGGTTATGATGTGTTCGTCCTACGGACTACAACCCTCCGGTTTATATAGGCACCGGATAGGGTTAGGGTTACACAGAGTCGGTTACATTGGTAGGAGATCTTGAATATCCGCACGCCTAGCTTGCCTTCCACGCCAAGGAAAGAACCTTCCGGACACGGGACGAAGTCTTCAATCTTGTATCTTCATAGTCCTGGAGTCCGGCTGAAGATATAGTTCGGCTAACACCCCCTAATCCAGGACTCCCTCAGTAGCCCCCGAACCAGGCTTCAATGACGTCGAGTCCAGCGCGCAAATTTGTCTTCGGCATTGCAAGGCGGGTTCCCCCTCCGAATCTTGTGTACCTGTACGAATAATGTCCGTAGCGCTCCTCGGTCTCGGTGCCCAATAATTCCCGTCTTCCACGTGTTGAACGAATGCGAAAAGCCCGGGGGTGTTTTTATATTCACACCCTTGGTCATATAAACGAGCCGCCTATTTAACGGGATGGGGATCTAGATCCAAACCACATCTTCTTCTCCCCGCGAGTTATCATCAGAGCGTCTCCAGCAAAGGTCCATTCCAACATGGCCAGCCGTCGTAGCTCCTCCCCTCGCCCCTCCAGCCCCAAATCCGGAGACTGGGAGAGTTGCACCATCCCACACAGCGAGCTAGTGTCACTGCAGGCCAAAGGATTCCTTCCCCAAGCATATATGGTCCCGGTCCGAGCCGGACTCGCCACCTACAATGGCGGCAAGCAAGCGGAGAGCACCCCCAATCCTTCTAAAGGAGAGCGGGTGTGCCTCGTCCCTTATTTATTAAGGGGTCTGGGATTTCCAATTCATCCATTCCTCCGCGGGCTTCTGGAGTTCTACGGCCTCCAGCTGCACAACCTCACGCCTGGCTCCGTGCTACATATTGCAGGCTTCGTTGCCCTTTGCGAGCTATTTTTAGGCGTCGAGGCTCATTTTGCGCTGTGGAAGAGGTTGTTCTGCTTGGTGCCCCGTTTCTCAGAAGGGGTCTATATACCAAGTGGGCGGAGCCGAAATATGGCGCATTGCCGGGACCGGATACCTATCTGGAACCCCAAAGAAGGCGTCCGAGGACTGGCCTTCAGAATGGTTCTACATAGACGACGTCCCGCTGCCGGACCCTGTCCGGGTCCGCCTCCCTGAGTTTAGCATGGCTCCCTTAAAGAAACGCTTAAGTTGGCGTCCGCGGAGCTCTCAGAGAGAAAGCAACAGAGACGTTCTTTACCTGATGCGCCGGATAAGACTGTTGGCTCATTCCGGACTAACCATGATTGGAGTCATGGCCGCATGTATTATGCGGGGGGTGCAGCCGCTTCAATATAGGAGCCACCCCATGTGGGATTTCAACGGGGAGGATGACGCCACCCGTTACGGCCGCAAGGGGCCAGACACAGCTGCCGCTCTAGTAAAGATTCTAACATCTTTGTACAAGGGAGAAAAGGAGGACTTTCTCCACGTCAACCCGCGGGCCGGATTCACTATGTATGAACCTCCAAGTTGGGTAAGTGAACAATTGCACTTGCCCGCTTATTTAATGCTCCCATGACTAGATACGTAATCTGGTGATTTCAATGCAGGAGCTTCGACAGGAGGTAAAGGATATCAACAGCTGCCCTCCACAGCCTGAGGACCCAGAACGGTCCCTCGATCCGGACTCCGAAGAGGATCCGGACATATCGGTGGAGCTCATCGACGGGGTGTTCCACCAGTTAAGCAAAGATAATACCTTGGTGGCCATTACGGCTGATTATCCCGGATTAATCCCGGCCTCCCAGGTGACAGAAACCGGAGTGTTTATTCCCGCAAGAGAGATTCCGTCCTTACATATTCCGGTGTTTCTGACGACAACCGTATTTTACAGGGGAGATTTCCGAGGAGGGAGGCTGAACCTGCGGCGGCTAGCCAACGAGGAGCCGCCGGGCCCCGTGGGGTAAAAAGGGATGAAGTCCGGACTGAGAATTCATCACAAAGGTATAACGCGCCCTCTGTCTTCCTGGCGTTATTCTGTCAGGGCATGTTAACATCCGTACTGTTTCCAGGACGAAGAGGCCTCGCCGGACTATATCCGGAGGGGCCGCCAACCGCGCCTCTACCAGCCAAGCCCCAACGTATGGTCCGGAGGCGGGGACAAACACCAGGCTTGCGCCGGACGCTCCTCCAACAGAGGACGCAGACCGGCTATCTGCCACAAATTCAGAAGTGGAGAGCGCCATGAACCATAGGCGTCGCCGGACAGTTCTACGCGACGCTTGTTTCTCCCGAGAGGCCTTAGACGCCTTCAATTCGGGAGATGCGTACCTTCGTGCTGCTCAAGATGGTTTAGCCAGAGCCACGGAGCAGTATGTGAAAGACATATGGGTAAGAAAAATTTAAATATATATATACCAGTAGCCCCCGAGACTTGAAACAGTTAAACTAACTAATTTAAGGATCATATAATATGTAGGTTCTTACTGAGAAGAACACCGTGCTGTCCCAGGAGCTGGAAAAGTGCAAGGCCCAACTAGAGGCCGCACTAGCCGCAACAGGGGAGCCCAAAGGGACCCCCTCGGGTATGATATACTTTGAGAGATTAGTATTGTGCGGCTTATGTGCGAATCTGACAATTAATGTTACAGATGGTGCCGGACTAGATCCGGAGAGGCAACAACTCTTACGCCAGTTAAAGGCTGGCGAGAGTACGTTGACAAGGGTGAGGCGAGAGAAGAATGATCTTCAGGATGCCAACACCAAGCTGGATGTTGAACTGAAAGACGTTCGTGGCCAGCTATCTGACTCCATGAAGGAGAATCAGCGTCTTCGACGCGGCATATTTAGTAAGTGCTTGAGCGAACCCTTTGAAAAAAAAGGAGTTCGGCGAGGAAGACGAATAACAGAATTATGTCTGTAGGTACGCTCACAGGTCGTCCTGCAAAGGAGATGCCCGGTTCTACGGGTGACCTTCTCCCCGAACTCCTGCAACTGCACGAACGAATTCGGCAGGCAATGCAAGGGGTTGCCCGGGCCTTATGGCCTGCCCACTCCACGCCCGAGGGCCTTGGAGAGCTTGCGGAGAAGCTGATGGGAGCTCGGCGGCGCATCCGGTTATGGAAGATATCAGCCTACCGACAAGGCGCGAGGGAGGCCTGGGCCATGGTGAAGACCCGCTTTACGAAGTCTGACCCCAATCACATGGCCGAGGTCGGACCAGTGGGGCCTGACGGTAAGGAGATCCCTGTGAGCTTGGTGTATGGCCAGGTAGAGCTGGCCGCAAAGTATTCCCAGCAGGATTGTAAATTAGACAGCCTGTTAGATGGTATAGAGGAGGAATACGATCAGTCAAGATGACTATGTAATTTATAATTGACATGTGTAATGCCTTCTAGCCGGATTGTAGATCGTTTGTCGTTGCCGACCTTTTCGCTTCGACCTCGGGACCTGACGGTCCGGAGTGTGTCCGAATACCATAACGGCTATATAAAAGCCGGGGTATGCATGGAGACCAGGCGTAGGGGTCATTAGTGCTTTATCAGACAAGTGCCTAACTAGTTATGTTATATTACATGGTTAGTAAGAAACATCTTCTAGAGAGAATAGTTCCGTTAAGGGTTCCTTTCGCTGGGGTGGCATGCCCTAAAGTGCATGTCCGGACTGCAAATGCAGAAGATCATCTGGGGGCATGTATAAAAATAAAAAGGTTCATCTTTAGTTCACCGACCGAATATTCCCTTAAGAACGCTAGCTTTCGGCTTCACCCAGTCTGAGGTACACATCCGGCTTATCCGGCAGTAACAATCGTAGAGGTGCTCCCTTTACTGCCTAGCCGAACAATCGGGAACGTAGGGGTAAGCACAGGAGCCAGGCAACCCAGCTTGGCCAAAACTTAAGTCATATCGATGCATATAATGGCGAAGAAAAGGTGCATGCGGAAGTCTGACGCATGCGTTGGGTGTGAAACACATATAGACAAGCTTCTGTTAAAGAAGCCCCCAGGTTTAAGGAGCGCGGATAGCGCATCACATAATGAGCCTTTTAAGGGCTAGAAAAGAAAAGAGTAGTAGACAAAGTTAAAAAAGGTATAAATGTAAATAATGTACAGAGGAAGGAGACAAACATAGAGTCCGGCGCTAGGCATAGAATCTTCGGAGACGTGTGGCGTTCCATGGGTTCGGCTCGAGTCAGTTGTCCGACGCATCTCGCAGGCGGTACGCTCCACCAGTTAGGACTTGGTCGATTATGAATGGACCTTCCCATTTGGGCTTGAGTTTGTTCTTTTGCTTATCCGGCAGGCGCAGAACTAGTTCACCAACGTTGTAATTTTTGGCCCGTACTTCTCTGCTTTGATATCTTCGAGCTTGCTGTTGATAGAATGCGGAACGGGCCTTAGCCACGTCACGCTCTTCCTCTAAGGCGTCTAGGTTGTCCTGCCGATCAAGCTCGGCTTCTCTTTCTTCGTACATGCGCACTCGAGGTGAGTCATGAATTATGTCGCAGGGCAGAATCGCCTCAGAGCCGTACACCATAAAGAATGGCGTGAATCCGATGGTACGATTTGGTGTGGTTCGCAGCCCCCAGAGTACGGAGTCGAGCTCCTCTACCCAGTGCATATCAGATTCCTTGAGGGACCGCACTAGTCTGGGTTTGATGCCGCTCATGATGAGACCATTTGCACGTTTGACCTGACCGTTAGTTTGTGGGTGATAGACAGAAGCGTAGTCGAGCTTAATGCCCATGTTTTTGCACCACAACTTTACTTCATCAGAGGTGAAGTTTGTGCCGTTATCGGTGATAATGCTGTGGGGGACATCATAACGGTGTACGACCCCGGATACGAAGTCTATCACAGGTCCGGATTCAGCCGTCTTGACAGGCTTGGCTTCTATCCATTTGGTGAATTTATCCACCATGACCAATAAGTATTTTTTCTTGTGGGTTCCGCCTTTAAGGGGTCCCACCATATCTAGCCCCCAGACCGCGAAAGGCCAAGTGATGGGGATAGTTTAGAGGGCGTTGGGTGGCATATGGCTTTGGTTGGCAAAGAGCTGGCAACCGACGCACCGTTTGACTAGGTCCTGAGCGTCTGCTCTAGCCGTTGGCCAATAGAAGCCAGTACGGAAAGCCTTGCTTACAAGGGACTGAGCCGTGGCGTGATGGCCACCGAGTCCGGCATGAATTTCAGCCAACAGACTCCGCCCTTCCTCTTCGGAGATACACCTTTGAAGGACTCCTGTAGTGCTTTTCTTATATAGCTCTCTCTCGTGGACTTTATAGGCTTTAGATCGCCGCACTATGCAGCGTGCCTCGTTTTGGTCCTCGGGGAGTTCCTGCCTAGTAAGGTAGGCTAGGAATGGTTCTGTCCATGGGGCGATGACCGCCATTATTGCGTGGACTGAGGGTGTAATTTCGGTGGCGGGGCCGCCGATTATGTCTGATTGTTCGGCATTGGGTTGTGCGGTTATGCCCGGGCTATTATCCGAGGGTTCCCCTTCCCATGTTACGGATGGTTTGAATAATCTTTCTAAGAAGATGTTGGGGGGGACTGCATCTCGTTTTGCTCCAATGCGTGCCAGGACGTCCGCTGCCTGATTATTTTCTCGGGCTATGTGATGGAACTCCAGTCCCTCGAACCGAGCTGACATTTTTAGTACGGCATTGCGATAAGCTGCCATTTTTGGGTCTTTGGCGTCGAAGTCGCCATTTATTTGGGATATTGCGAGGTTTGAGTCCCCGCGTACTTCCAGGCGTTGAATGCCCATGGATACCGCCATCCGGAGGCCATGTAGAAGGGCCTCGTATTCGGCTGCATTGTTGGAGTCCGTGTACATAATTTGGAGTACATATTGGACTGTATCTCCTGTAGGGGACGTCAAAACGACGCTAGCCCCCAGTCCGGCCAGCATTTTGGAGCCGTCGAAATGCATGATCCAGTTTGAGTACGTGCCGTACTCTTTAGGGAGTTCGGCCTCTGTCCATTCGGCGACGAAGTCGGCTAGGACTTGCGATTTAATTGCTCGTCGTGGCTTGTAGGTTATATCAAACGGGAGGAGCTCTATGGCCCATTTTGCTATCCGGCCTGTTGCATCGCGGTTGTTGATAATATCGTTGAGTGGTACTTCCGAGGCTACTGTAATAGAACACTCTTGAAAGTAGTGTCGTAGCTTCCGGGATGCCATGAATACCGCGTATGCGATTTTTTGATAATGCGGGTACTGTGATTTGCATGGTGTGAGGACAGTGGACACGTAGTAAACCGGCCTTTGAAGGGGTAATTTATGTCCGTCCGTTATCCGTTCGACGACGAGTACTGCGCTAACAACTTGATGGGTTGCGGCAATGTACAATAGCATGGGTTCGCCGGTATTCGGCGCGGCCAGGACGGGGTTTGTTGCCAAGATGGCCTTTATTTCCTCGAGTCCGGCCGTGGCAGCGTCCGTCCACTTGAAGTGTTCGGTGCGCCTAAGGAGGCGGTAAATGGGTAGTGCCTTTTCTCCCAAGCGGGAGATGAAGCGGCTTAAGGCCGCCACGCATCCGGTGAGTTTCTGAATTTGCTTGAGATCTTTTGGGACATCCAATTGTGACAGAGCTTGAATTTTTGCTGGATTTGCTTCAATTCCTCTGCCGGATACAATGAAGCCCAGGAGCTTTTCGGCTGGGATGCCGAAAACACATTTTTCCGGATTGAGCTTGATGTCGTATTTTCGCAGGTTGTCGAATGTAAGTCTCAAGTCGTCTACTAGAGATTCGACGTGTCTTGATTTAACGACCACATCATCTACGTACGCCTCCACTGTTTTGCCGATCTGGTTTGCCAAACATGTTTGAATCATGCGCTGATATGTCGCACCGGCGTTTTTGAGCCCAAAGGGCATTGTGTTGAAGCAGAATGGGCCGTATGGCGCGATGAATGCTGTTGCAGCTTGGTCGGATTCTGCCATCTTTATTTGATGGTAACCGGAGTATGCGTCGAGGAAACACAGGGAATCGTGTCCTGCGGTGGCATCGATGATTTGATCAATTCGAGGGAGGGGAAAGGGATCCTTTGGGCAGGCCTTATTAAGGTCTTTGAAGTCAACACACAGGCGCCAGGATTTGTCCTTCTTTGGTACCATTACCAGGTTTGCTAGCCAGCCCGGGTGTTTGATATCTCTAATGAATCCGGCCTCCAATAATTTGGCTAGCTCCTCTCCCATGGCCTGTCTCTTTGGTTCGGAGAAACGCCGAAGGGTTTGTTTGACAGGTTTGAATCCTTTCTGGATATTTAAGCTGTGCTCGGCCAGCCTGTGTGGGATTCCTGGCATATCTGAGGGGTGCCAAGCGAAAATATCCCAGTTCTCTCGTAGGAACTCGTGCAGTGCGGCGTTTACATCAGGGCTCAATTGTGCCCCGATGGAGGCTGTTTTATTCGGGTCCGTTGGCTGGACCTGGAATTTGACTATTTCGTCCGTTGGTTTGAAGGATGTGGATTTGGATCTCTTATCGAGTATCACATCATCCCTGCTAACCGTGGATCGCAGCGCCGTCAGCTCTTCGGCCGCTAAGGCTTCAGATAGTGCCTCGAGGGCTAATGCGGCTGTCTTGTTTTCGGCGCGGAGTGCTATGTCCGGATCACTAGTGAGAGTGATAATTCCGTTTGGCCCAGGCATCTTAAGCTTCATGTACCCGTAATGGGGTATGGCTTGGAAAACTGTGAATGCCTCTCGTCCTAATATAGCGTGATATCCGCTTCTGAACGGGGCCACCTGGAACGTGATTTGTTCGGACCTGTAATTATCCGGCGTGCCGAATACCACATCTACTGTGATCTTTCCGGTGCAGCGCGCTTCCTGACTGGGGATTATTCCTCTAAAGGTTGTGCTGCTTTGCTCAATGCGGTTCCAGTCTATTTCCATCTTTTGGAGGGTTTCCTTATAGATGAGGTTCAACCCGCTGCCTCCGTCCAGAAGTACCTTTGCGAGGCGACAGCCGTCCACTATGGGACTGAGAACCAATGCGGCTGGCGCTCTGGCTGTTCGGAATTTAGGTTCGTCGCTCGCATTGAAGGTGATGGCAGTATTGCTCCATGGATTTATGGTCGCTACTTGGTAGACTTCGGGAGGCTGCGAAGTGTTCTTTTTTGCATGTTATTTGATGCGAAAGTCTCGGAGATTGTGAGAACGGTACTGAAATTCTTGGGCTGGTTTCCTTCGACCTCTGGATTTAGGAGGTCCTCGCCAATTTTGGCCACCTGCTGGAGTATCCAACATGCCCTGAGGCTGTGAGTTGGGGTGGCATCCTCCGTACTATGAATCTTGCAGGGTCCATCGAGCCACCTTTCTAGCACGGTTCCGTGCCCCCTAGAGGGTTTTGATTTTTTATTTAATCCGGGCGCTTTGCTGTAGTGCGCCCTTTTGATTCGGACGGGATTGCTATTCAAGGCCGGATTATCCCAAAATTTAATTTCGGTTTTCCGAGCACTTTCCATCGCACAGTATTTTTGTACTATGGACGCCAAGTCAGCAAAGCGCATAATATTACGATGACTTATGGCGTTGAGTATCCCCTTGTCCGTGCAGTTACTGCAGAAGATTGAAATCGCGTCTCCCTCGTGGCAGTCCTTTATCCTGTTCATAAGCAGGAGGAATCTGGCCCAGTAATGATGTACTGTTTCTTCGGGCATGTGCTTGATTTGGGAGAGATCGCTTAAGATCGGACGGGTGGAATTCATTAGATCTGATACTTCGCCCGGTTTGCTGTTCGGAGGCCGAACGACCTCCGGATTCCGAGATCCGGAGTCCCGGTTTGCCTGGTTCCAAGCCCAGGTCTTGGGTTGTATCCTCTCCTCCGTGGATATTCGGCATGGAGGGTTCCGGAATTCGGACGTAACTGGTCCTTAAGATTGATGAAGGGTCACCGCATTGTGTCTCCACCACAACAACATGATGGGTGGCTTGGGGAGAGTTGATTTCCCTTAGATCGGGTTTAGGCCCAACCTGTTCGTAGTTTGTAGCGACCCCCAAGGCGGCGATGCGATCCAGGAGCTCATTTATGGAGGAGAGCTCCACCGGATCTAGCTGCTCGGCCAATTCCGAGCTGACGCGGAGATTGTTTTCGATGACCCGAGAGGTCACCGTCGGCGTAATGGCCGAACGGGCGGTCATGAGAAAACCACCCAGCCGGAGGGGTTGGCCGATAGCCAAAGCTCCCTCAGTGACGGCGCCGTTTTTAAAGACGGGAAAAGGCATCCTTCCTGATCGCGACGGCACAGAGGAACTCTCAATGAAAGCACCAATGTCGGTGTCAAAACCGGCGGATCTCGGGTAGGGGGTCCCGATCTGTGCGTCAAGGTCGGATGGTAACAGGAGACAAGGGACACTTTATTTTACCCAGGTTCGGGCCCTCTCGATGGAGGTAAAACCCTACTCCTGCTAGATTAATATTGATGATATGGGTAGTACAAGAGTAGATCTACCACGAGATCAAGGAGGCTAAACCCTAGAAGCTAGCCTATGGGTATGATGATGGTTATGATGTGTTCGTCCTACGGACTACAACCCTCCGGTTTATATAGGCACCGGATAGGGTTAGGGTTACACAGAGTCGGTTACATTGGTAGGAGATCTTGAATATCCGCACGCCTAGCTTGCCTTCCACGCCAAGGAAAGAACCTTCCGGACACGGGACGAAGTCTTCAATCTTGTATCTTCATAGTCCTGGAGTCCGGCTGAAGATATAGTTCGGCTATCCGAACACCCCCTAATCCAGGACTCCCTCACTCGTAGTGCTAGGGCTTTCCTCTCTCGAACGCACTATCGCGAGGCAAAGGTCACGGATTCGATGGCTTCAGGAAGGAGATGCTAGTACCAAGCTGTTCCACCTCATGGCAAATGGTAGAAAAACAAAAAAATTTATACCGGCGATATTGCACGATGGCAACCTTATCACGGACCAGCACGGCAAGGAGGAAATCTTTTTCCAAACTTACAAACACTTTCTAGGCTTGGCAAGAGGGCGCGAGAACACCATTGATCTAGAGTTTCTAGGGATCCAGCCGATGGACTTGCTGGATCAGGACGTGTATTTCACGGAGGAGGAGGTTTGGGCCATGATCAAGGACATGCCAGCGGATCACGCACCGGTCCCGGACGGGTTTATCGGCCTCTTCTTTCAGAAGGCTTGGAGCACTATCAAAGGAGACTTGCTTGCCGCCATATAACACCTCTTTCTTGGTAATGGCCACGGCTTTGGAAGACTAAACCAAGCCCTGATTACTCTTATCCCCAAGAAGGCCGGCGCATGTCTGGTGGGAGATTTCCATCCCATTAGTTTGGTCCATAGCTTGCCCAAGACCGGCTCCAAGTTACTCGCAAATCGGTTGCGGCCGCGTATGAATGAGCTTGTTCACGCCAACCAATCGGCATTCATCAAGGGGAGAAATTTACAGGACAATTTCTTGCTCGTAAGACAGGCGGCTAGATCCTTACATCACCGGAGAGCTAAAGGTGTTTTACTCAAGTTGGATATCTCGCGAGCGTTCGACACCTTGTCTTGGCCATTTTTATTTGAGGTTCTTCATGCCAAGGGATTTTCGGACGCATGGTTGTCCTGGATCGCGACCTTGCTCTCTACGGCCAGCTCACACGTGGTGGTCAACGGTCATGCGGGGCCAAAATTCGCTCATGCTCAAGGGCTTCGACAAGGAGATCCGGTCTCGCCGTTGCTTTTTGTTATTGCCATGGATGTCCTCACATCGCTTGTCACGAGAGCTCAGGAGAGTGGAGTCTTGAGCAAGATGCCGGGTTGCACTCCCATGCAAAGACTCTCCATCTACGCGGATGATGTGGTGTTATTTGTTAGACCTACCATATCGGATCTTAGATTTGTCAAGGAGGCTTTACATATATTTGGGGTTGCTTCGGGCCTGAACATAAACTACTCTAAGTCCACGGCCATCATGATTAGAGATGAGGATGGTGACAAGGAGCTGGTAGCGGGCGCCATGCCTTGGAGCATGGACTCTTTTCCCTGCAAGTATTTGGGTCTGCAGCTGTCCATATGGCAATTGACACGCTCGGAATGGCAACCAATTGTGGACAATGTGCTCAATTTCATGCCAGGCTGGCAAAAAGGGATGATCACTAGGGCAGGGCGGTTAGTGCTGGTGCATGATGTAGGGATGGCGCGCCCCACTCACCATCTAATCATTGCGGATGCTCCTAAATGGGCAATTGAGCAAGTCAATAAACGGTGTAGAGCTTTCTTTTGGGAAGGATCGGAAGTGATTCATGGAGGAAAATGCCTTGTGGCTTGGCAAAGAGTTTGCAGGCCTAAAGACCTAGGTGGCCTCGGACTGCTTGATTTATACCGTCAAGGCCTGGCTTTAAGGTCACGTTGGGAGTGTCTCAGACGTACTGACTCTAACCGACCATGGCATGGGCTACCGATGGCGAGCGATCCTCAGGTGCAGAGGGTTTTTGACAGCCTAGTGCATTGGAAACTTGGTGATGGCAACAAGGTGCTGTTTTGGAAGGATAGATGGATGGATGGTGGAACTGCAAAGGAGATAGCTCCGGGCATATGGAGCAAGGTTCGCACTCAGACGGTGAACAAGCAGACAGTGTATGATGGACTATTGAACCACCGCTGGACCGCGGACATCTTAGGAGAACTTACCACCGACGATCAAGTTCAGTTAATCAAGCTCTGGGAGATTGCTATTGCAACACATCTTGACCCTACTCAAAGAGACGAGGCGATATGGCCCTGGAACTCAAAGCAAGTTTACACCTCGGCCTCAGCTTATCAAATGCTATTCAAAGGTGCAATTTGTGTGGCCTACATGCGTTGGATTTGGCAATGCTGGGCGCCCCTCACCTGCAAAATCTTATTGTGGCTTGCAATACAACATAGAATCTGGACTTCGGACCGGAGGCTTCGGCATGGGTTACAGGATGACCCCTCCTCCTGCTATCTATGTGATCAGGAGGAAGATAACGTGGAACATCTACTCATCAAATGCATCTACTCACGGCAGGTATGGCACATGACCTTGTCCAGCGTAAGGATTGCGCCAACCCTAGCGCCGGTGGCGGATGATAACTTGGAATCGTGGTGGGGTAGCACCCGCAAGCTGATTCGCAAGGAGACCCGTAGAGCTTTTGATAGCCTGGTGATTTTGGTGTGTTGGCACTTATGGAAGCAATGAAATGCTTGAGTCTTCCATCTGGCGACTCCATCTATTTCCGCCTCTGATTTAGTATCAATGATTCTAGATGTGCTACGCATGTGGGCGACAACGGGTACATGGGGAGTTGACAACATTGGGTGAGGAGTTAACTTAGTGTGTGGAGTTGGAGTTTGCCATGGCCTCAGTCGGCTTGTGACTGGTGGCTATGCTTGTAACACTCTTGTACATTTCTTTCACTCTTCTATAAAGCTAAGGTACGCAATTTGCGTACTCTCGAAAAAAAACTTTATAGAAGGGAGAGCTCTCCACGCCTCCCGGGTCGCACGTGCGTGTGGCTCCGGAGGCCCCCCAAACCCTAGACCAGAAGAGGCCCAGATCCATCGCCCCGGCCGACGAAGTGAGCGGGTGCTGGAGGCGCACCCCCTGACGAGCCCCTTCGCGCGGAGTGGACGTCTTTGGGGCCGCCTGGTGGTGTGATGGCCGGCGGCCCCCGCCGCCGATCCACGACGGCTGTCGCTGGCGCATGGCAGAGGCGCAGTGGAGAGGTGGAATCAGGCCAAGACCGTAGCAGAGTGGTGGCAGAGGCTGGGGCTCCGGCTCAGATGGGGGCGATGGCGCGAGCTCCGGGCTATGGCGGCGGCGGCGCTGCGAGGCCCTGCCAGGAGGAAGTCCATGGCGGGCAGCGGGCGGCCGGCCGCCTTAGGGTGCTGGGTGCGCTGGGTTGCTCCCGGATGGGATGGCGCCGGAGTTGGGGAGGGAGGTGCTGGCCAGATCGGATTCCCCCCAGATTCGATCTGGCCTTGGGGCTGAGTTCGTTGCACGGTAGTCACCGGGAGCGGGTGAAGGCCGTCGTGCTGGATTCAACCCTTGCACGGCATGGTTAGCTGTTGCGGCTCCACGTCTGGGTGGTTTGTGGCTGTTGGTCGCATTCTCTCGGGAGTGCGGGTGTGGGAGGACCTCGGTTTCACGGCTTCGTTGGCAAGTTGCTGCGGTGACGGCGGTGCGAGACTTCATGGTCGGTTCTGCCTATATCTGGAGGTGCGAAGATGTGTGGCATTACAGATGAAAGTCCTGTGCGGTTGTGGCCGGGCCGGCGGCGATGGCACCTGTGGGTGTCGTTTCCCTTCTTGGAGGCATCGCCGAGTGTGTCGCCATCTCCCTCGCTCGCTTGGTGTTGGCAATTGTCTCCGGGCGAAAGCCTTGATCAGGTGCTGGATCGGCACGATGGCGGCGTCTTCAAAGTCGTCCCTCTGTTGGGTGCATCGTGCCAGGAGACATGGTCTAGTTGTCCCATGTTGCGCTCCTCCGGTGTTCGCCGCTGCCCATAATCGCTCACTTCGGCGCTATGTACGATCTTCGCGGTGATTGCAAGATGGCATCTTACTCGGGTCAGATCGAGTCCTGCCATCCTCTTGCCATCTTCTTTAGGCTTCATGAGAGGATGGTGCGTCGACAAGAGATGCTTGGCGGAAGTTGCTGATCTTTGGTGGTGACCGAAGTCGGTCGAGACGCGGCGAGGTTTTCGGTGTTGGGCAGGCTCTTTTGCTTTGTAGTTGTGTGGTCGTTGGTGGCTATCTTTGGACTAGCCGGATGTGGAGTTGGTGCTACGCTTGTTGTTCGCAGCAAGTGTTAGTTGTCTTGTACTTGTTTTTCTCTTCTTCTATAAAGCTATGGTACGCATTTTGCGTACTCTCAAAAAAACTTTATAGAAGGGAGAAAATATGTACAAGAGATTACAATTGCGCTAGTTAGGTGTCACAAGTCGACCCTAACCAAGCCTCCACACCACTCCCTAACTCTACTCGACTACTTTGATACTAGTTGTCCTCGAAATGCTCCTGCTTTGGCCCAAGTTCTCAGATCATCGAAGATCATGTCCACCGTATCCCACTCATTCTTGAGGCTCGAGCCGAACACCTTTGCATTCCTTTGCTTCCATAGTGTCCAACAGATTAGCATCACGAATGTGTCAAAGCATTTTTGAGTTCGCTTATAGATTCGCTTCCTAGCTTCCCTACATCATTGCACCAATCGTGAATCGTTAATTGGGCATAGCTCCGTACTCAAACCCATCCTGGCAATGCAACGGTACCACACTTTCCGTGAGAACACACACTAAAGCAATATGTGGTGTACCGTGTCCTCCTCCGGGTCACATAGGTAACATTTTGAGGTCTGGTCCTGCAGTCCGTGTCTAGTCCTCCTATCTAACGTCCACATGCGATATTGCACTGCAAGCCACATGAATATCTTACACCCAAGTGGCGCCCAACATTTTCAGACGGCCCTGAAGGAGTGGAATTTAACTCCTCCCTCACACAACATCTTGTATGGTGATGACGTTGTGTAGACTCCCAACACATTTCAAGCCCAAATGGGGCTGTCCTCTTTCTCTGCATCCAATTGAACTTCTTAGAGGATCTCCCAAAGTCCAATGAACTGGGTTAAACCCTCCATGCATAGGTCACCCACTATGTCGTTCATCCATGCATGCACACACATAGCGTCTCGTACCAGTAACCTGTTTGCCACTTGCGTACGTACCATCGCCACAACCAATGGGGCTATACATATGATGGTTGCGACCTTTAGCCATCGGTCTTTCCAGAACAGAGTCTTGTCTCCCGATCCTACCTTCCATTTAACCATGCTCCCAAAAGCTTGGTCCAACTTTTTGTCCACGGTCAAGTTGAGCCCTTGGCAAGTTTTTCAAGCTTTTCAAAATTGGAATCCTTGTTTGCGGGAGCAGCAGGTTAAGGGCATCTCCAACACTCACCCGTAAATTTGCTCTCGTATCCATCCGCGGACATGGACCAGTCTACGCACATGAATGCGGGAGTCGACAATCCAACACTGTCAGCATACATTCAAATTAAGTTTCAACTAACCAGACAAAATTATACAAACACGGCAGATTTTCATATAAACCTGGTGAAATTCATTATATTTTGAACTTTTTTCATAAAAAAGAGGCCAGACCCTTAATGTATCCTACGGTGGTGGCCTTGTTCACTTTCTTTGTATTCTGCATCGACAACCACGTCCTCCACCTACCGTCTACATGAACGGCGGCGGGGTTCAAGACCCGTGAAGTGAACATGGGAGACAGACCCACCCACTTGGGGCACAATACCCTGCTGCCTCCCATGCCCTACACATCCTCGGAGGAGTCCGCAACCAGTGCGTCATCGGCGTCGGTGGACGTGAGGTCGATGATGGACATGGACGGTTCGTTATTGTCCACCTGCCACATGCGCCCTCGAAAGTTGGACGGCGGCGTTCGAGTTCTCGACCGCCAACGCCGCCATCGCGTCTGTGGTCTTGTAGAGCGCCCACTACTCCACAACGAAGTTCTGGTTCGCCGTAGTCGTGGCAGCCACGGCTACCTCCCTTGCGTGTTATCCGTAGATTTGGCTCTTCGCCAGCTGGTGCTGCTCTAGGAGGAACATGTTGTACCTTTGCTCCTCCTACGCCTGCCGGAACACCGACATAGGACCTGGCAGAGGCTCCTCCTCCTCCGCTATGGCAACATCATAGTTCGCCGGCACCTGCTCTATGGTCAAGCCAGCATGCACCGACGCGGGTTAGGCGTCGTGTCATCGTTGAGCCCGTAGGGTCGTCGTCAGAGACCTTGGGCGAGCTGGCCGACATGCCGTGCTCGATCCACCAGGTGTGGTGGGTCTGCCAAGGTGGCCGCATGGGAGGCTGATGACCCACAAGTATAGGGGATCAATCCTTGTCCTTTCGATAAGTAAGAGTGTCTAACCCAACGAGGAGCAGAAGGAATTGATAAGAAGTTTTTAGCAAGGTATTCTCTACAAGTGCTATAGGGTAATAGTAACAGATAATTTGATAGCAAGATAATTGTAACAAGTAACAAGTAGCAAAAGTAACAAGGAGCAGCAAGGTGGCCCAATCATTAATATTTCCAAAGACAATCCGGAAGTACTTCCTACAGTGATCAAGCGTTCACATGTTACATTGACACACGTTCATTGCTTTGATAAATTATTATGTGGGTGGACCGGTGCTAAGGTGTTGTTCTTACTTGAACAAACAACCTACATTGATTACCCCATCTCACAAGCATCTGCAAATACAAGAGAAAACTAATATAAATCTAACTGTAGCATTAAGCAAAAGGATCCAAATCAGCCCTGCTACCTCTTGAGCACTGCGTTGGTTTTCCCTTGAAGAGGAAAGGGTGATGCAGTAAAGTAGCATAAGTACTTCCCTCAGTTTTTGAGAACCAAGGTATCAATCCAGTAGGAGGCCACGCATGAGTCCCTCGCACCTACACAAATAAATAAAAACCTCGCAACCAACGCAATAAAGGGGTTGTCAATCCCTTCACAGTCACTTACGAAAGTGAGATCTGATAGATATGATAAGATAATATTTTTGGTATTTTTATGATAAAGATGCAAAGTAAAATGAAAGGCAAAAGAAATAACTAAGTGTTGGAAGATTAATATGATGGAAAGTAGACCGGGGGCCATAGGTTTCACTAGTGGCTTCTCTCGAGAGCATAAGTATTACGGTGGGTGAACAAATTACTGTTGAGCAATTGATAGAATTAAGCATACTTATGAGACTATCTTGGTATGATCATGTATATAGGCATCATGTCCGTGACAAGTAGACCGATTCCTGCCTGCATCTACTACTATTACTCCAGACATCGACCGCTATCCAGCATGCATCTAGAGTATTAAGTTCATAAGAACAGAGTAACGCTTTAAGTAAGATGACATGATGTAGAGGGATAAACTCATGCAATATGATATAAACCCCATCTTGTTATCCTCGATGGCAACAATACAATATGTGCCTTGTTCTCCTGTTGTCACTGGGAAAGGACACCGCAAGATTGAACCCAAAGCTAAGCACTTCTCCCATTGCAAGAAAGATCAATCTAGTAGGCCAAACCAAACTGATAATTCGAAGAGACTTGCAAAGATAACCAATCACACATAAAAGAATTCTGAGAAGATTCAAATATTGTTCATAGATAAACTTGATCATAAACCCACAATTCATCGGTCTCAACAAACAAACCGCAAAAGAAGATTACATCGAATAGATCTCCATGAGAATCATGGAGAACTTTGTATTGAGATCTAAAGAGAGAGAAGAAGCCATCTAGCTAATAACTATGGACCCGAAGTTCTGAGGTAAACTACTCACACATCATCGGAGAGGCTATGGTGTTGATGTAGAAGCCCTCCGTGATCAATGCCCCCTCCGGCGGAGCGCCAGAAAAGGCCCCAAGATGGGATCTCACGGGTACAGAAGGTTGCGGCGGTGGAATTAGGTTTTCGTGGATACTTCTGTTGGTTCGGGGGTATGTAGGTATATATAGGAGGAAGAAGTACGTCGATGGAGCAATGTGGGCCCCACGAGGGTGGAGGGCGCGCCCCCTACCTCGTGCCCTCCTGGTTGCTTTCTTGATGTAGGGTCCAAGTCCTCTGGATCACGTTGTTCCAAAAATCACGTTCCCGAAGGTTTCATTTCGTTTGGACTCCGTTTGATATTCTTTTTCTGCGAAACTCTGAAATAGGCAAAAAACAGCAATTTGGGCTGGGCCTTCGGTTAATAGGTTAGTCCCAAAAATAATATAAAAGTGTATAATAAAGCCAATTAAACATCCAAAACAGAATATAATATAGCATGGAACAATAAAAAATTATAGATACGCTGGAGATGTATCAAGCCCCTTACAGAATAGCTCATAAACTGGGTGTCGGTGTAAAAACCAGCAGAGCTCGGGGTAGGGGGTCCCGAGTTGTGGATCTCACATAGATGGTAACAGGAACAGAGAGACGACATTTTACCCAGGTTTGGGCCCTCTTGATGAAGGTAAAACCCTACATCCTGCTCTTGTTTATATTAATGGGGATGTATCAAGTACAAAGTTGATCTACCTCGAGATAGTAAGATGTGGTCTAACTCCAGGGCTAGGTGAATGCTATTGCGTTGATGGCCCCTCTACATGCTAAACCCCATGGATTATATACATGCCAGGTAGGGTATCTAGGGTTACAAGGTCAGTATCTAGGCGCAAGGCGGTAGGAGAATCTTGGAGTATACTACAAGTCTTCAGTGGAGGTAGTCTCGATCACGCTTCCAACATTCTGCCTTTGGAGTCCATCTTGAGTACGAATGAGGGCCCATCGGCCCAACCCGAGGAGCATGGGCCGACTAGGTTAGCACCCCCTAATCCAGGACACCGTCAGTAGCCCCCGAACTGGTCTTCTATGCCGAGGGCGACCCTCTTAACAAAATCCACCTCGGATCCGGAGTCCTCGGCTCAACAGACGAGTTCCCTTTTGTAATTCTTGAACCACTCCTCCAAAGGATCGATGCCAACCGAGGCTCAGGCGAGCTTGTACCTTGCTCGAAGAGATCAGATATCTTAGCCTCGAAGGCCAACCATCTAGGTATGAATAGTCCCACCTAGTCTGACAACTTTATCAAAGCAGCTCACCCCATGACGGGTCGGGCAGTTACTGCTTCCCTTAAATCGTTGCTCGAGGCGGCCTTTTTACTGGCACGTCCCATCAAGGGGAGATCATGACCATTTTCTCAGGGATACCATCAAGATTTTATTCCCCCACATATGCTCAATGACATCTTTGGTGGGAGTGGCGTATTTATCGGCGTAACAAGGGGGACTCTTAGCCTTTTATCGGCCTATAAGAGAAAAAGAGAGGACAATGCAATCAACCACACTCTCATTCTCCCCGCCTACTACTTCGCCTAGCTCTAGCGCCTAGGTCCAATCTCACGCTCCCTTTCTTAGTGAGTCCAACCCCCCCACCAGCCATGGCCAATACCCTCAAGGGGCATTGGGCCGGTTCCGTCATGATGGACGTAATGATCCTAGAGCTACGCAGCGTGGGACACCTGTCCGCCAACATCGCCGCCCGTGCTCCAGTCGTTGGCCAGCAAGTGCCCGCTCCCAACGCAGGGGAGCGGGTGGTCTTCGTCCCCCACCTCATCCGAGGCCTGGGGTTCCCGCTGCACCCCTTCGTGCGTGGCGTAATGTTCTACTACGAGCTCAATTTCCACCATATGGCCCCAAAATCCATTCTCCACCTCGCCTCTTTCATCACAGTCTATGAGGCGTTCCTCCGTTGTGAGCCGCACTTTGGCCTATGGCTAAGGACCTCGGGGTCAAGCTGAAGTCCAGCGACTCAGATTTGGCAGAGTGCGGAGGATCCATGGTCAGTAAGAACCAGGGCACTAAGTGGTTCAAGGGAACCTTCATCGAAATGGTGAAGGAGTGGCAGAAGGAGTGGTTTTACATCACCGAGCCTCTGGCCCCTGTCAAACTGAGGTCCCAACCTTTTCGGCCGAGCCTCCGAGGAAGCTCGAGTCCTGGAGGGAGAAGAGTATCACCTTGGGGAACCCAGACGTGGTGGAGGCCATGATCAAGTGGATCAAATGGTGGTCTACCACGAAGAACCTCCAGCTTGCCGACATTATCAACATCATGTTCAACCTTCGTATCCTTCCCCTCCAGCTTTGGGATACCCCGATGTGGGTGCAATAGCCCGAGGACGTGGGGCCCCTCACCGCCTTCTTCTGCTCCACCGTGGCCGCTATGTGGACGCGGTTCCTAAAGCTAGCCAAGGGCAAGATTCCCAAGGAGGGGGAGGACCTCAGCTTCGAGGACGGCTACGAAGCCTCCCAGTAAGTGCTCACACAAATCTTAATTTCCGTCTTCTGTATTGAGGGGTGGATTCTAACGAATCACTATGCTCTATGTTTGCAGAAGTGGTTGGCATGGGTGTAGAATGTGCAATGCCCGACCCCACTACCAGAGGAGCAAAGAACCCCTCTGCTCACGACACTCCTAGTCGAGGAGCCGCATGTGGTGGCCCCCAAAGGGACGAAGTCCCTGAAGAGAAAAGCGGGTGCCGAGACCTGGAAGACCTCGGTCACCCGGTCCGGGGAGACCCATGCCTCCTCCGCCCATGAAAATGACGCAGAGGAGGACGAGGAGGAAGAGAACCCTCCCCCGAAAAGGAAGAGTGCAACATCGGAGGACGCCGAAGCCAGCATGCAGCCCAAGGGATTGAAGAGGCCGAGGAGGACCTCAACCAGGGCTGCCGTCAACTCATTGGAGAGAGCCGAGCTCTCTACCGAATCATAAAAAGACCCCCTTGCTATGGGGAGGAAGAAACCAACACCCCGAGGGTAAGCTGTTGTCTTTATATTCCGTATTTTTGATAAGTCCTTTTGGTAATGGTAAAATCATAAAGCGTCTTTTTTACGCAATCTGCCAAAGGTGCTCCCTAGCGGTTCCTCGAGTGGGTTGCCGTCTGCCAGCGGGACTCCGGAGCCGACCGCTCCTCCACTATTTCATGACGGGCTGGGGGAGGCGACATCCACTCTGGCCCCCCAAGCCAACACGACGGGGGCCGAAGAGTTGGCCATCATAGCCGAGGTCGATGCCTCGAACCAACAAGACATGGGGAGAAGATCCCCGAGGTCGTCGAAGAGGGGCTGGGCCAGTCGTCGGCCCAACCAAGGTCCGCTTCAGCTCCGCTATTGCAGGTGGAGACCACTTAGGCCGACACACCGACGTGTGGGTCCGAGGTTGTCCCGCCACCCCCGCTTGCTGCCCAAGGACAAGCTAGCGCGGGGTGGACCGAAGATATAGAGGAGACCCTAAAGGGCTCCTCCCTTAAGGAGGAGCACCGTGCCTTGATAGGCGCGACACTGCAGGGCTTTCGGTCTGCGGGGTAATGACCCACAAGTATAGGGGATCAATCGTAGTCCTTTTGATAAGTAAGAGTGTCAAAACCAACAAGGAGTAGAAGGAAATGACAAGTGGTTTTCAGCAAGGTATTCTCTGCAAGCACTGAAATTATAAGTAACGAGTAGTTTGATAGCAAGATAATTTATAACGAGCAAGTAACAATAATAGTAACAAAAGTGCAGCAAGGTAGCCCAATCCCTTTGAGGCAAAGGACATGCCAAAACGGTCTCTTATGATAAGCAAAGCGTTCTTGAGGGTACACGGGAATTTCAACTAGTCACTTTCATCATGTTGGTTTGATTTGTGTTTGTTACTTTGATAGTTTGATATGTGGGTGGACCGGTGCTTAGGTGCTATTCTTACTTGAACAAACCTCCTACTTATGATCAACCCCCTCACAAGCATCCGCAACTACGAGAAAAGTATCAAGAATAAATTCTAACCATAGCATTAAACTTTTGGATCCAAATCAGTTCCTTAAGGAATAGCGCATAAACTAGGGTTTAAGCTTCTGTCACACTCGCAACCCATCATCTAATAACTACTCCACAATGCATTCCCTTATGCCCAAATATGGTGAAGTGTCATGTAGTCGACGTTCACATGACACCACTAAGGGAATCACATCATACATACCATCAAAATATCGAACACACATAAAATTCACATGATTACTTGCAACAAGATTTCTCCCGTGACCTCAAGAACAAAAGTAAATACTCAGAAATGATAATCATGCTCAAGATTAGAGGGGTATTAAATAGCATATTGGATCTGAACATATAATCTTCCACCAAATAAACCATATAGTAATCAACTACAATATGTAATCAACACTACCAGTCACCCACAAGTACCAATCTATAGTTCCGGTACAAAGATTGAACACAAGAGATGAACTAGGGTTTGAGAGGAGATTGTGTTGTTGAAAATGTTGATGGAGATTGCCCTCCCCAAGATGGAAGAGTTGTTGGTGATGATGATGACGATGATTTCCCCCCTCCGGGAGGGAAGTTCCCCCGGCGGAATCGCTCCACTTGAGGGCAAAAGTGCTCCTGCCCAAGTTTCACCTTGAGACGGAGGCGCTTCGTCCCAAAAGTCCTCTCCTTATATTTTCTAGGTCAAAATGACTTATATACCAGAAGAGGGGCACCGGAGGTGGGCCGAGGAGGGCACAACCCACCAGGGCACGCCTGGGATCCCTGGCGTGCCCAGGTGGGTTGTGCCCATCTGGTGGGCCCCCTCTGGTACTTATCTGCTCCATTATTTCTCATATATTCCATAAAATATTACCGTAAAGTTTCAACTCATTTGGAGTTGTGAAGAATAGGTAGCCTGACATAGCTTTTTCAGGTCCAGATTTTCAGCTGCTGGAATTCTCCCTCTTTGTGTGAACCTTGCATAGTATGAGAGAAAAGGCATTAGAATTACTCCAAAAAGCATTATTATGCATAAAAACAATATAAATAACAACAGGTAAACATGATGCAAAATGGACGTATCAACTCCCCCAAGCTTATACCTAGCTTGTCCTCGAGTGAAAACCGAAATCGAAAAACATGTCCACATGCTTAGAGAGAGAGGTGTAGATAAAAACAAAATACAGACATAGAAGCATCATGTACATTACTAAAACAATAATAAACTTTAACATAGAACTTTTATCATAGAACTTTATCATAAACTTCTCATGAACAAGTAACAGTTCATCACAACATCGAAGTATAAAGCATAAACTCTATTGAAAACCAATAAACTATGTTCTCAGTCAACTTTGCAACTACAATTCATCATCTTTTCAGGAAGGGTCATGTATCGGAGCCTTTAGGCAAGTCCACATACTCGACCATCATATAGTCTTCTTTGATTGCTAACACTCACCGCATACACATGAGCAAAACGTTTCAATCGGACACATAGAAAGATAGGGGCTTATAATTTTGCCTCCCAACGTATTCTCCTCAAGGGTGATGTCAATAGTAATAACTCATGCTACCCACATCCAACTGGATATATGTGCCTATATCTTTCCTCACCACATGATGCTTGCCAAAAGAGAAAATAAAAAGGAATAGAGAGAAGAACTTTGACTCTTGCATAAAAGTAAATACATAAAAGTAAAAAATAGGCGCTTCGCAGAGGGAACCAGAGGTTGCCATGCGCTTATTTGTTTGTATGCTCAGTCTCTTAGTGCAAAAGAACGTCATGTTATATTGCCCCTTGTGATAGCAACCTTTATTATGTAGTCTGTCGCTTTTATTCTTTGCCATCACAAGTTCGTACAACGCTCAATTTTGTCTTACACTAAATGATCTAAAACTTTTAGAAGCAATTTTTATTGCCTTAGAGCATCTCCAATAGATGGTCCAAAATTTGGCGGTCCAAAACCGGAGATGTAAAATTTGGACCACCCAAAAGTGCGTTTTGGAGCTCCGAAAAAAGCTCAACTCCAACAGATGGTCCAAAAGAGCAACTCCAATAGATGGTCCAAAATGAAGATGTAAATTCCTGAAATTCCTAAAATTTTGCTACTGAGAATTCGCCAGTTTTAAACATCACTTAGCTATTTTCAAAATGCTACAACTATTGTTCTGTACCTCCTATGATTTTGTGCCTTATATCAATTTTGAGCATTTTTCTGCGATCTACATGTTAGTACCAATTACATCCATATAAGAGCTCATTTGCTTGATCATAAACATCTCTAAAGTAGCTATGAAAATAAAGCTGTTTTTCGTTTTTTCTGTTAACAGAACATACCACTTTGCGATTTTCATAGGATTTAATCCATGCATCGAAAGGATTTGGTCCAGTGGGATAAAATGGAGTTTGTCATGTATACTTTCTACTCATATTATTCTCTCTCATGTTAACGAATGTTTAGACACTGTTTAGGGGCTGTTTAGAGGGTTAGTCAGTGTAATATCAGTAAAGCTAGCTAGCAGCTACAATACCTAGTAGTACAAGCATAGCAGTGATGGAAATATCTTAGCGTGGGCGGTCGACCATAGCAAGCAGTAGCGCGGCCGTAGCAACGGGCAGGCAAGGGGGAGTAGCACCGGGCGCGGCAGCGCGGGCGGAGCAGAGCCACGACGCCAGGAGCGAGCTGCAGGCGACGCAGGGTGCAACGGCGACGAGCGGGAGGTAGCGGGGGCGGCGAGCGACAGTAGCAAGCAGCGACAGTATGCAACAGCTGCAGCCTAGGAGCGGCTAGAGCGCAGCAGGGGCGTGGTGTCGCGCCCGCGGACTGCGCGAGTTGGCGAAGGCGGGCGCGACTGAGTGGCCAGGAGCTCGCGACAGGCACGACCATGGCGCGGCCACGCGAGGCAGGGGAGGCGGGGCTGTAGTGGCTGGGCAGGAGGCGAGCGGGATGGGCAGCCGCATCGAGCGAGCGCGACGCGGCGCCGGATCTGATGCAGGCGGCATGCGGTGGGGCGGCGGCGAACGGGTGGGAGGTCGCAGGCGGGCGGGCGGGAAAGGAAATGAAGTGGCGGTTGGGTGTTCGCTGGCGGAGGCTGATTTTGGACCAGATGCACCTCGTCATGTAAATTTGCACCGCGAGGTGTTGTATTTTACATCACAAGGAGGCAGCGGTCCAATTTTTTTTAATATGGACCGTCTGTTGGAGCTGTGTTTTTGTCCTTAGACGGTCCAAAAGTTAGTTACTTTTACATTTGGACCATCTATTGGAGATGCTCTTATTGCACCGAGGACAACTTACTTGAAGGATCTTAGTGAATCCATAGGTAGGTATGATGGACTCTCAAAAAAAGATCTGGGTTTAAGGGTTTTTGGATGCTCAAGTAGTATCTCTACTTACTGCGGAACTTTTGGCTAGCAAAGATAGGGGCAAGCACCACATGTTAAAGGATCTATGATAATATAACTTCTATGTGGATATGAACAAACATAAATCATTACGTTGTCTTCTTTGTCCAACGTCAACAATTTTGGCATATACTAATTTGATGGGGGCTAACAATCACAAAATATGTCCAAGATAGTATATTTGTATGTGAATCTTCTCTTCCCTTATTAATTCTTTCATGAATTGCATCATTGACCAATGCTACGTTTGTAAATCTCCAATAAAATTTTCTACTTATACTCTTCCTTTTGTGATGTCATTACTTACCATAAGATTATCATATGATCTTTTTCATTTATTTCCTTTATTTTTATTGAAACATGAAAGTAAAGAAAGAAAAACTCAAACTAAACTTTATTATATATCTCGCACACGATTACAAGGATAGATTACTAAGCAAACTCACAAAAAGAAAGGATCAAAGCAAACTTTTATTCATCTAAAGCAAAAGATAACTATGGACCGAACTAAGATAAGTAAAGGCAAAAGATAGTGGAGGTGATACGATACCGGTGCACCTCTCCCAAGCTTGGCACAAGCCAAGGGGAGTGCCCATACCCAATACTCAAGTTTCTTTTGGTGATGAAGGAGGTGGTAGTGACGAAGTAGCAATCTTATCCTTCATGATCAAAAGATTTTCCAATATACGGATAACGCTCCGGAGGGCGATGACATGCTCTTGCAACAGAATATTTTCACGAGTGAGATATTTGTTTTGCACACGAACCGTTTCAATGATCTGAAAGGCTTCAATCTCAGTAGGGGTAAGATGAGCATAGTAAGGTTTAACGATATCTTCTTCTTCCTCCTCGGTCGACAGGGCTTGCTCGACCACCGGCGCTTGATCTTCGATGGCCTCCTTGATCTTGCCCCCTTTGAGAGGTTCTTCGGGCTCCTCTCTCTTCAACTCGATCTTCGTCAACCAAGCATCCTCTTCTACGTTGTTGGAAGAGGGAGAAGACATGATGCCTGGCTTAACAGATCTGACCGGAAACAACAAGAAAAGAAGACATAAGATTTCTCCACGATACGGTGGTCAATAGGTTCGGGGGGTATATAAATATTTTTTATCTTGGGAAACAAGCAAACGGAAGAAAAACGGAGTCCGAAAGGTACCCGAGGTGGGCACAACCCACCTGGGCGCGCCTGTGCCAGGCGCGCCTTGGTGTCTTGTGCCCACCAGGGTCACCTTCCTGGTAGTTTCTTATTTTCCTAATTTGTTAAATATTCCAGAACTGACAAAAAATATTTTTGTGGATTTTTCGGAGTCCGTTTACTTACTGTAGTGTTCCAGAAGGTTTCCTTTATGTGTTCTTCTGGTGTCATAGTTTAGATAATATTGCTTTGAACATTAATGGGCATACTTGTGATATGATGTTTTATTCTTTGCCCATTGACAACCTTCGGGTTAGTACCTTCAGCATTATTTATTTTAATGGCTCCAGATCGAAAAACCTCCTCGATAACATATGGTCCTTCCCATTTGGAGAGGAGTTTTCCTGCAAAGAATCTAAAACGAGAGTTGTACAAAAGAACATATTCTCCAACTTTGAACTCACGCTTTTGGATTCTTTTATCATGCCATATTTTAACTTTTTTCTTTATATAACTTGGCATTTTCATAAGCTTTTGTTTTCCATTCATCTAGTGAGCTAATATCAAATAAACTCTTTTCACCGGCAAGTTTAAAATCATAGTTGAGTTCTTTGATTGCCCAATATGCTTTATGTCGGAGTAATTGGAAATGGATACCCCGAAGATGGCGAGACAATAATTCAAGACATCGGGGCTAGCAAAGCCCCTCAGTCCAACTACCCGGCAAGCTGCCGACTGCAGGCTGCCGACTACAGGCTGCCGACTGTAGGCTGCTGACTGCTGGCTACCGACTGCAGGCTGCCGACTGCACCACCAGGCCCACTGCAGGCTGCCGACTGCAGGCTGCCGACTGCAGGCTGTCGACTGCCGGCTGCCGACTGCAGGCTGCCGACTTCCTGGCCGCTCCAGGCCGACTTCTCGGCCGCTCCAGGCCGACTTCTCGGCCGCTCCAGGCCGACTGCTGGCTACCGACTCCTCCACCAGGCCGGCTGCCGACTCCTCCACCAGGCCGGCTGCCCGAAGTCAACTACAGCCTGACGCGACCCCGACGTGACGACCGTACCCGGCACTGTTCATGTGTCACCCCAGCCATCATGTACAGTGTCACTTGTCCCTGGGCACTATTCATGAAGTGACCCAGGAGACAAGCATGACACCCACACCATACCCCCATGCCCACTTGTCCATGCCACTACATAGCTTAGGAAGTAAGCTAGCCATGCCTATATAAAGGCACACATCCATCCATCCAGGGGATGGACTCACACACACTCACGCATGAGCACTCATATGCTCACGGCCATGAGCATGGCCAGCCACTAGCATGCCAGACGCATGCATATACTAGATCAGATGCACTTGGCACTGATCCCAGATATAGCTCCAGGAGCACTTTGTACTGCCCGATGTACACCCTAGATAGATACACTCAGACATGCAGCAGTAGGAGTGTTATCTCTCCGGAGAGCTCCGAAGCTGGGTAAACCACCGCGTGTTACTCGCATACCCGCTCCCGGGCCTATCAGCAGCAGTCTTACCCTCACACGAAGCCACCTTGTGGCATATGTCGTCTTGCACCCCCCGTGAGAATACCACGACATTTGGCGCCCACCGTGGGGCGGTACTATGCTACCGCGCTGCTACTGGTTTCGCAGTCCGGGCGGGACCATTTTCATCATCTCCGCCGCGGCGTCATGCCGTCTCTCCGGTAGCGCACGGGGGCTCGACTTCGACCCGCCCCCAGAGCGGCCGCGTGGGACGGCGCGTCCTCGTCGTCGGCCTAGCTGCCTTCGTCACCACCCTTGCGACGCCGGCCGGCCGTCCGCGCGCGCGCCGCGCACTGGGCCTCGCTTCGGTCGGCCATGTTCGTCCACGCGCCGCTCGCGTCTGTTTTCCTCCGCGCAGCGCCTTGCTTCGGCCAACACGCGCGTTCGCTCCTCCACACACACCATCTTTGCAAGCTAGCTAGATGCAAGTCAACAATGGTCAAACCACGACCATGCATTGCCCATACACTTCTCGGATACAGGTCGGACACGACCTGTACTCAAGCCAGACAATGGTTAGGCACTAGCTAACCAGCGCCGCTCCGCTCTGGCCGCTGTGCTGCTCTTCTCCGCTGCGCGTCCATCTGCACGCGCAACCACGCACCAGCGAACCCCTGCCGCCTCCGCCCCATCCAGTGCTCCGCGGCCTTGTCGGCCTGCCTCTGCTCGTCCATGGTGCCGCCACAGACCTCCCAGCCGCTGGCTCGGCTGCGCCTTACCAACCCTCGACGCTGACCCGTGTTGGGGCCTCCCGTGGCTCTCCACCCGTGGCATCCCCATGGGCTCACTCGACCGCGCGGCCGCGCCCCCGAGCCTGCGCGCCTCCGCCCGTCGTCTCCTCCGCGCAACCGCCGTCCCGGCCCCGCCCCTCCGTCGGTGTGCGCCCGCACCCCTGCCCCGTCGCGGTGCCGCCCTGCATCGTCGCCTCCGAGTCCTGCCTCGCCCAGTCCGGCTCTGCATCCCGCCTCCGCGCGCTGGCCTTGGCCGGCCTGCCCCGCGCCCGCGCCACCTGGCCCCAGCGCGCCCGCCGACTTGCCGTCTCTGCGCAGGGCCTCCCGAGCCGCCTGCTCGCCGGCCCTGCCCCGGGGCTCCTGCGCGTCCGCGCTCCCATCGCGCTGCGCCCCGCACCCGACTCCCCGTCACCGCGCATCTGCATCAGCACCACCGCGCCCCTGGCCGCCTGCAGTGCTTGCGCCGGGTCCGGCGTGCTGCTCGTCCAGCCGGCTTCCTGCACCACCGCTAGCCGGCTCGCCGCCCGCGCTGTCCGACTCCTGCCCCGCGCATGACGACCGGCTGCCTTGCCTTCGCACTGTCCGACTCCTGCCCGTGCAGTCGGCCGCTGCGCCGCCGTCTCCGCTGCTGCGCCACAACCCGGCCTCCCGGCTTCCATGCCACCCGGCAGAGCCGGCTCCACCCGTTCCGGTCGCCTTCCGGCTTCGCCCGGGTCGACTACTCATCCGCCCCATGGTCCCGGCCTCCTCCCGCGGTGCCCCGCGGCCGCCTCCGCACGCCGCACCCGCCAGCAGGCTTCCCGACACTGCCCCACGCCTAGACGGCTCCGGCCCCCTCCGCCTCCCGGGGCCCGGCCCAGGCTGGCTGCTCGTGCGGAAGCAGAGGGACCGGCTGCCCCCGCGGACACGGAGAAAAAGATGAGTCGGGCCGACTGCTAGCAAAAGAAACAAAAAAAGAGTGGGAAGCCGACGGCCCACAGCCGACTGGCAGGAAAAAAATATAGAGAAAAAGTAATGGGGTCGGGTGGAGAGATGCCGGCTGCCCAAGCCGACAGAGGAAAGAAGGGTTCGGCTTCCCGTGTGAAGTCGGACAGAAAAAAAAAAGTGAGAGATGTGCGTTTGACGGCGCGCAACCGGCTGGAATATGGGTCCGACTACCAGATGTGCATCCAACCGCTGACTGCCTGGCCGGCTGTAAAGAGCCCGACTGCTGTGCCGGAGTCCGCCTGCCCGTCCAGCTGACGAGAAAAAGAAAAGAAGAAAAATGAATCAACTTCAACAAAGAAGCCAAAGTAGTTGTCGGGAGATCCGGCCCGACTGCTCAGCAGTCGACCCGAATCTCGGGGGCTACATCCGGCGGATGCGCTGACGCGCCCCCGCGAGGAAGAAGACGAGGTAGTCACCGGGAGATCCGGCCCGACTGCTCAGCAGTCGGCCCGAATCTCGGGGGCTACACCCAATGGGTGCGCTGGCGCGCCCCCATGGAAGACTGCAAACGAGAAAAGTTTTGTCCGGCTGCCAGTAGCCGGCAGAAGAGAAAAGAAGAAAAAGGGCGCTGCAAGACACCTCGCCGCTTGGCCGGTCGAGCCTGACTGGCCGGGACCCCCCTTCGAGCACCCGGAGGGTCAACGCTTCACCTAGCGGGTGCGCCGACGTGCTCCGCGAGCGCCGAGTCGCGCCGGCTGTCTTCGACGACCGCGACTACACGAAATCAATGTGAGCTCCTCACCCGCATATTTTTGCACCGCAAGAGCACGGATAACCCGGAGCGATGCTCGGGGGCTGTCTCCGCATTTTTATTACAGTAGCATCACTGTTCGCCCCGGTGCCAGCCAGAGTTGGCCCGGGGGCTGGCCGCTTGGCCTGAGACGTTTGTTCCCGCAGACGGCTTAGTAGCGTGCGCAGTACCAAAGGCCCACTCTTAGTCACAGACCGCAGAGCGGCTGTTCGACTAGCAAGAGTGGATGCTGGAGGCCACCCACGCGAAAAACGTCTGGGAAGAAAAACGAAGCGGGCGATCCGACCGTTTCCTTTACAAGTATCTACTCGGTTGAATCTGCTCCCAGACTCTGAGTACTGTACACTCTGCTTCGCGGCCCACTCTCAGCCACAGACCACAGAGCGGCTGTCCGGCAAGCAAGAGCACAAGCCAAAAAGCGGAGGGAACACGAAAAAGATTAAGGGGGCTCGGGCGAAACCGAGTCGGCACCCTCCGCATAAAACTTGCAATGCTAAAAAGGAAACATTTGATATATCTGCGTGGACTAACTTCGTCTTTTTCATGATCATTTTCATGAACACTCGCCAAAAAACCTCCGCCCAACTTTGCCAGAGTTGCCCGGAGGCTTGGGGGCTACTGTCGGAGTAATTGGACATGGATACCCCGAAGATGGCGAGACAATAATTCAAGACATCGGGGCTAGCAAAGCCCCTCAGTCCAACTACCCGGCAGGCTGCCGACTGCAGGCTGCTGACTGCCGGCTGCCGACTACAGGCTGCCGACTGCAGGCTGCTGACTGCTGGCTGCCGACTGCAGGCTGCCGACTCCACCACCAGGCCGACTGTAGGCTGCTGACTGCGGGCTGCCGACTGTCGGCTGCCGACTGCAGGCTGCCGACTTCCCGGCCGCTCCAGGCCGACTTCCCGGCCGCTCCAGGCCGACTGCTGGCTGCCGACTCCTCCACCAGGCCGACTGCCCGAAGTCAACTACAGCCTGACGCGACCCCGACGTGACGACCGTACCCGGCACTGTTCATGTGTCACCCCAGCCATCATGTACAGTGTCACTTGTCCCTGGGCACTATTCATGAAGTGACCCAGGAGACAAGCATGACACCCACACCATACCCCCATGCCCACTTGTCCATGCCACTACATAGCTTAGGAAGTAAGCTAGCCATGCCTATATAAAGGCACACATCCATCCATCCAGGGGATGGACTCACACACACTCACGCATGAGCACTCATATGCTCACGGCCATGAGCATGGCCGGCCACTAGCATGCCAGACGCATACATATACTAGATCAGATGCACTTGGCACTGATCCCAGATACAGCTCCAGGAGCACTTTGTACTGCCCGATGTACACCCTAGATAGATACACTCAGACATGCAGCAGTAGGAGTATTATCTCTCCGGAGAGCTCCGAAGCTGGGTAAACCACCGCGTGTTACTCGCATACCCGCTCCCGGGCCTATCAGCAGCAGTCTTACCCTCACACGAAGCCACCTTGTGGCATATGTCGTCTTGCACCCCCCGTGAGAATACCACGAAACTTTATGTTCTAACTCAAGAGGTAAATGACAAGCTTTTCCATAAACCATTTTATAAGGAGACATACCCATAGGATTTTTATATGCTACTCTATAAGCCCAAAGTGCATGATCTAATTTCTTAGATCAATTCTTCCGGGACCTATTGACAGTCTTTTGTAAAATTAACTTTATTTCTCTATTGCTTAGTTCAACTTGACCACTAGACTGAGGATGATAAGGTGATGCAATTCTAAGGGTAACATCGTACTTAGCAAGCATTTTACGGAAAGCACCATGAATAAAGTGTGAACCACCATCAGTCATTAAATATCTAGGGACTCCAAACCTTGGGAAAATAACTTCCTTAAGTATTTTAATAGAGGTGTTGTGATCAGCACTACTAGTTGGAATAGCTTCTACCCACTTAGTAACATAATCAACAACAACCAAAATATGTGTATACGCATTAGAGGAAGGAAAATGTTCCATATAGTCAAAACCCCAAACATCAAATGGTTCAACAGCAAGATGATAATTCATAGGCATTTCCTGACGCTTACCAATATTACCAATTCTTTGACATTCATCACAAGATAAAACAAACTTACGGGCATCCTTGAAGAGAGTAGGCCAAAAAAATCCGGATTGCAATACCTTGTAAGCAATTCTGTCTCCCGCATGATGCCCTCCATAAGCTTTGGAGTGACATTTCCATAGGATTTGTCCCTGTTCATGCTCAGGCACACAACGGTTAATAACACCATATACTCCTTCATTATAAATATGTCGGTCATCCCAAAAGTAATGTCTTAAATCATAGAAGAATTTTTTCTTTTGTTGGTATGTGAAGCTAGGTGGTATATATTTAGCAACAATGTAATTAGCATAGTCAGCATACCATGGAGTTTTATGAGCAAAATTTATAGCAGCTAATTGTTCATTAGGAAAGCTATCATTAATAGGTTGTGGGTCATCAAGAATGTTCTCAAGCCTAGACAAGTTATCATCCACGGTGTTCTCAACTCCTTTTCTGTCAGTGATATGTAAGTCAAATTCTTGTAGCAACAGAACCCACCTAATGAGTCTATGTTTAGCATCTTTTTTCCCATAAGATATTTAATAGCAGCATGATCGGTGTGAACAATCACTTTATAATGAACAATGTAAGATCTAAATTTATCACACACCACTGCTAAGAATTCTTTTTCAGTAGTAGCATAATTTCGTTGAGCATTGTCAAGAGTTTTACTAGCATAATGAATAACATTTAATTTCTTATCAACTCTTTGTCCTAGAACAGCACCAATAACATAGTCACTAGCATCACACATAATTTCAAAAGGCAAGTTCCAATTAGGTGGTTGAACAATAGGTGCATAAATCAAGGCTTTCTTAAGTGTTTCAAAGGCTTCTACGCAATCATCATAAAAAAAATGGAACGTCCTTTTGTAAAAGATTTGTACGAGGCCTAGAAATTTTAGAGAAGTCTTTAATAAACCTCCTATAGAAACCAGGATGACCAAGGAAACTACAAATACCTTTGATATCTTTAGGACATGGCATTTTCTCAATTGCATCACCTTTAGCTTTATCCACCTGAATACCTCATTCCGAAATTTTATGTCCCAAGACAATACCTTCATTAACCATAAAGTGGCACTTCTCCCAATTCAAGACAAGATTAGTTTGCTCGCATCTCTGCAAAACTCGATCAAGGTTGCTTAAGCAATCACCAAAAGATGTTTCGTAAATGGAAAAATCATCCATGAAAACCTCAACAATCTTTTCACAAAAATCATAGAATATAGCGGTCATACATCTTTGAAAGGTAGTAGGTGCATTACATAAACCAAAAGGCATACGTCTATAAGCATAAGTTCCAAAAGGACAAGTAAAGGTGGTTTTCTCTTGGTCAGATTGTGAAACAGGTATTTGAGAAAAACCAGAATATCCGTCAAGGAAGCAAAACTGTGTGTGCTTTGACAATCTTTCTAGCATTTGATCATTAAAAGGCAGAGGGTAATGATCTTTTCTAGTTGCTTTGTTTAATTTTCTAAAATCAATTACCATTCTATAGCGAGTGACAATTCTTTGTGGAATAAGTGCACTCTTATCATTAGGAACAACTATAATACCTCCCTTCTTAGGGCACAATGAACATGACTTACCCATCTATTATCAGCTATAGGATAGATTATACCTGCTTCCATAAGCTTCAGTATTTTAGTTCTTACCACTTCTTTCATCTTAGGATTTAAACTTCGTTGGTGATCAACAAAGGGTTTAGCATCAGGTTCCATATTAATTTTGTGTTGACAGAGAGTGGGACTAATGCCCTTTAAATCAAGAGTATACCCAATAGCTGCTTGGTGCTTCTTCAGAACCTTTAATAATCTTTCTTCTTCATGTTGTGAAAGGTTAGCACTTATAATAACATGATATATCTTTTCTCATCAAGATAGCATATTTTAAAGTGTCTGGCAATTGTTTTAATTCAAACACAAGATCACCTTTAGGTGAAGGAGGACCTCCTAAAGTTTCAATAGGAAAATTGTGTTTAAGCAGAGGACGTTGTTCAAAGAAAATCTTATCTATTTCATTTCTTTCATGCATATGCATATCATTATCATGGTCTAGGAAATATCATTCTAGTGGATCAATAGGAGGCACGACAATAGAAGCAAGACCAATTATTTCATCCTTACTAGGCAATTCTTTCTTATGATGCTTTCTACTAAACTTAGAGAAATTAAACTCATGAGACTCATCACCAAATCTTACACCGACGGTTTGTCTCTCACAATCTATTTTAGCATTAATGATGTTCAAGAAAGGTCTACCAAAGATAATGGGACAAAAGTCATCTTGTGGGGAACCAAGAACAAGAAAATCAGTAGGGTATTTTATTTTCCCATAGAAGACTTCAAAATCTCTAACAATCCCAAGTGGTGTGATGGTGTATCTTTTAGCAAGTTTAATAGTAATAACTATGTCTTTGATTTCAGCGGGTGATATGTCATTCATAATCTCTTGATATAAGGCAAAAGGAATAACACTCATGCTAGCACCTATGTCACATAAATCATGATAACAGTGATCTCCTATCTTAACTGAGACAACAGGCATGCCAATAACGGGTCTATGTTTATCTTTTCATCGGGTTTGGCAATTCTAGAAGCTTCATCATAGAAGTAAATAACATGCCTGTCTATATTTTCTACCAAGAGATCTTTAACCATAGCAACACTAGGTTCTACTTTGATTTGTTCAACTGGTTTAGGTGTTCTAATATAACTCTTATTGACCCCAGTTGAAACTTTAGCATGTTCCTTTATCCTAACAGGAAAAGGTGGGTTTTCAATATAAGCAGTAGGAACAACTGGATCAACATTATAAATAATGGTTTCATCTTTAGCTTTTACTGGTTCTTTAATTTCTTCTTTAATAGGTGTGTGATATTTAAACCACTTCTCCTTAGGGATATCAACATGAGTAGCAAATGATTCACAAAAGAAGGCTACTATCTCAGAGTCAAGTCCATATATAGTGCTAAAATTTTGAAAAGCATCTGTATTCATAAAAGATTTAACACAATCATACTTAAGCTCAATACCTAACTCTTTACCTTCTTTCAGTTCCCAATCTTCAGAGTTGCATTTAATTCTTTCTGAAAGATTCCACCAGAAATCAATAGTCTTCTTCATAAAGGAACCAATACAAGAAGTGTCAAGCATGGATCGATCATCATGAGAAAGCCGAGCATAAAAATTCTGAATGATAATTTCTCTTGAGAGCTCATGATTGGGGCAAGAATATAATATTGACTTAAGCCTCCCCCAAGCTAGAGCAATACTTTCTCCTTCACGAGGCCAAAAATTATATATGTAATTCCGATCATGATGAACTAGATGCATAGGATATTTTTTGGTGAAACTCCAATTTCAATTGATTCCAATTCCAAGATCCAATATCATCGCATAGCCTATACCATGCCAATGCTTTTCCCTTCAAAGGTAAAGGGAAGACCTTCTTCTTAGCTTCATCTCCGGGTAAACCTGCAAGCTTAAATAATCCGCAAATTTGTTCCACATATATCAAGTGCATATCAGGATGTTCGGTTCCATCTCCCGCATAAGGATTAGCTACTCCCTCCTTCCATCTATATAGGGCCTAATGTGTTTTTCGAGGCTAACTTTGACCAAATGTTAGAGCAATAATATATGACATGCAAGTTACACAAAGCATACTGTCAAATTTGTACATGAAAGGAGCTTCCAATGATATAATTTTCACATTATACATCTCATGTATTATTAATCTTATCAATAGTCAAAGGCGGTCTTGAAAAACGCATTAGGCCCTATATAGATGGAAGGAGGGAGTAGCAGTTGTTCTATCATACCCGAAGGAATTTCATAACCAATATTTTCAGTAGGCGCGGAAGATGCCCCAAACAAACCCCTTAGAGGATTGTCTCCCATAGTAACAAGTGACAGTAAATTTCAGCATGTAGTAATAATTTTTCCTTACCAAGAGCGCTTCACTCCCCGACAATGGTGGTAGAAAAGAGCCTTGATGACCCACAAGTATAGGGGATCAATCATAGTCCTTTTGATAACTAAGAGTGTCGAACCCAACGAGGAGCAGAAGGAAATGAGAAGTGTTTTCAGCAAGGTATTCTATGCAACACTGAAATTATAAGTAACAAGTAGTTTGATAGCAAGATAATTTATAACGAGCAATTAACGATAATAGTAACAAGAGTGCTGCAAGGTAGCCCAATCCCTTTGAGGCAAAGGATAGGCCAAAACGTTCTCTTATGATAAGCAAAGCGTTCTTGAGGGTACACGGGAATTTCATCTAGTCACTTTCATCATGTTGGTTTGATTTGTGTTTGCTACTTTGATAATTTGATATTTGGGTGGACCGGTGCTTAAGTGTTGTTCTTATTTGAACAAACCTCCTACTTATGATTAACCCCCTCGCATGCATCTGCAACTACGAGAAAATTATTAAGAATAAATTCTAACCATATCTGTCGTGGATTTGTCACGGCAGATGTCCTAGTAAGAGGACTTAGTCGTGGAGCCATCGCAACGGGTTAGCTTGAAGGGGTTAAAGTGGACACAAGGACACGGTTTTTATACTAGTTCGGCCCCTTCGATGAAGGTAAAAGCCTACGTCTAGTTGTGATGGGATTGATGGGTTTCGAGGGCTTAGGGAGCGGTAAGCTTCGCCTAAACCTCGAGTTCTTTTTCTCTGTCCCCAAACCGCCGTCGGGTCGTCCCCTTATATACACGGGTGACGCCCGTCGGTCTGCAAAGTCTCGACCTCCGGTTTATAAACGTGCCCGGGTCGGTCTCTCTATTCCTATCTTACAATACAAGTTGGCCCCAGGCCGGTTTACACCATAAACCTTTAAACCGTTTACAGACCTTGGGCCTTTCTACTCCTCCTTGGGCTTTAACATCTCGGGTCTTGTTGACGGTGGTAACCCGGGCCCCGCAGGCCGGTTTACCCCAGATAGCGACATCCCCAACATTAGGCCCCAGATTGATTTGAACAGGTTCATGTCAATCCTTAATAAGAATTTCTATCTTCAAATGTCTTCCAGTGACTTGTTTAAACCGTTGTTTCTCCGTCTCCTCTTGCTGTGGTAAACCGATATGACGTCAGCGCAAGTTACCGTCTCCTTTCGCTAACCCGCAAGAATCAAGGCGACGGCTGGGCTTCCGAAATCTCCGGCCCCTGGATTCGCGCGCCTGACACGCGCGCCGCGCCTTATAAATAGGACTTGAAGGCCATCTTCTTTTCCTCCCCTTTCTTCGTCTTCCTCGCAACCCAGACCTCAAAGCTCCGCCGCCGCCGTCAGCTGCTGCACCAACTCCGGCCGCTGCATCAACCTGATCGGTTCAGAGCACCGCGGCGACCTTCCGCATCTGTTTGGACCCCGGTAAGGCCCCTGTTCTTGTTGCTTTAGATCTGTTCTAGGGTTCATCGTTCTGCTATTGTTTCTTGCTCATCCCCATGGCAGCCCTTGCGAACAGATGACGCTACCTGTATCTGGATTTGTAGTTCCTCTTAGCAGCCGCCATAAATCTGCACTCATTTCCTTAGACCTTACTCTTGTTCCTGCTTGTCGAACTTATGTTGTTCTGCTGTGAGCCTGACTTCATATTACCTGTTTTTATTTCTTTTCGCCCTAGCTGTAGATCCATTGCCGAGAAAGAATCCGTACGGGATCTATTTTTCTGTTTTCATACTCACAACTGTTTAGATCTGGTCGGTTTAACTCTTAGCAAAGCGAACAAACCGATCTACACATCCATTAGTCCCCTTGATGAACCGCCGGTTGATATTATTGTAGATAACCTGACTCTATATAAGAGCATCTTCGGTTTATAATCATACTTGCTCTCAAACCGGAATACCTTTGCCTTGTAGATTTCCTCATGGCAAAACAGGTGTATGAATGCAACTGGGTTCCCTCTTGCATCACTGAGACCCAACTAAACAACGTAGTTCTGACTGGTGCTTTGAGTAGCAAAAGTACCATCCATTGGAGGGTTGCAGGAGACGAATGTCCTCCTATCCCGCAGGAGGGAGAAGTGGTGGTGTTCGCGGATCACCTGGCCCGGGGGTTTAACCCACCCGGTTCAAAATTTTATCGGGACGTCTTGGCTAATTTTAGGTTGCGCCCACAAGACGTTGGTCCAAATTCAGTCACGAACATCTGCCATTTTCAAGTACTTTGCGAGGCATACTTTCAAGAGGAACCCACTGTAGAGCTGTTCCGGGACTTTTTCCATCTGAACCGACGTACTGAATTCACCGATGGCCCTAATATGGAACTTGGCGGTATGGCGATTCAGAAGAGGAAAGAGGTGACTTATCCTCACGCCAAGTTGCATAGCCATCCGCAAGAATGGAATTGCACTTGGTTCTATTGCAAAGATACTTCCCCTGCTGAAGAAAATCCACTGCCCGGTTTCCGTCCAGAGAGGCTTAGCAATACTCACCCCTTCCCCCCACGGCTAACTGCCAAAGAGAGGAGTAAGTACGCCCCTCAGCTGTCCAAGCTCAGAGCCTTCATGGCTAACGGTTTAACGGGGGTAGATCTTGCTCGTTGCTGGATTTCATGGAGCATCCTGCCCCTTAGCATCCGCTCCGGTTTAATGTGCCAATACACGGGTCGGGTTGATGATCCTTTGAGGCACTGCAACATTCAGCTGACGGAGGACGAAGTCGCTGAAGCTGTGAAGAAGATGCTGAACGAACCGGAACATGTCTGCGCTCAGACCGGCTGCTTCCATTTTGTGCCACAAACAAACCACCTGCCGTAAGTAACTCCTCTGTTTATAGAATCTTTGATCTCCTTATATATATGTTATTAACTCCAGTCCTTCCTGAAACAGGGAGATGATCCATTTTGGAGCAAGAAGTTACAAGAGCCGACCGAAAAGGTAACCCGACCCAAGACGAGGGTTAAGAAGCCTGCTCAGAGGAAAAGGAACACCGCTTCCAATACTCCGGATTTAGAGGAGGATGATGTGGGTAATCCGGACCTCGGGGTAGACCTCGATTCAGTTGGTTTGCTTTTTATACGTCTTATTGATGATGATATTTGTCAGGACGACGCTGAAGTGAGCCATGCCAAAGGCCCAGAGGTAACCATTCTTTCTTCTGATGCCATTCCTTTGCCTTTGAAAAAACCTCGCCAAGCAAACCGGAGAATTAGATTTTCTCACCCTCTTGCTTACTTGGATCCCAAATTTCTTGTGAAGACCCAGCAACATGAAACTCGACGCACCACCCGACATAGCGGCCAGGTAGTCACCTCCGCCGGTTTACCGAACAGCCCGGTTCGGAAACGCCGCTCAGAGGTCTCCGATTTACGCGCTAGCTTTCCTCCTAAAGCAGGTTTAACTCGTCAGCCTCTAAATCCATCTGACTCCGATTATCAGGTCACTTCCCATTCCTCTTCCGGTGAATCTTCAGCCACTCAACTGCCACCGTTGAAGACAGTTATTGGGTGAGTTGGACCGATCACAACATATCTCTGCATGGGTCTCTTAATCCATCTTATACCGTTTTTTCAATCTTTGGGCTTTTTTCAGGGCTAAGCCTAGACCGAGCAAGAAGGCTCGTCTGGATAACCCGGCTGAAGGAACTGCCGCTCCTGAACCGGAGAAAACTCCTGGTGCTGACGCTCTGGGTTGTGAAGATACTCAGAACTATCTATCTCCGCAAGATGACATCTGCGCTGAAGAAAGGACTACCGAACCTGCTAGCCGTACTGATCCGCCTGCCAGTCCTGTTCGGGTTGAGGAATCCATCCCCCCTTCTGCAACTGCTGATAAACCGACAGGGCCACTGCAGAGCAGCGACCCCAAGGATGATGATGTCGTGATTACCGGTATTGGCCGCTTTGAACCGGGGAACACTGCTACTTTGGCCAAGCATACTGCCAAGGATGAAATCTCGGCCATAAAGGGCAAATGGGACCTTGACTTGTCTACGTACGCCTCTTTAAGCGCCCCGGATCTTTATTCTGGGTATCTGAACCGGCTGTACACCAGTCGGGATTATGAGGCTGCCATGATCAAGATGATGAAGGAGAAACTTGAGGTAACTCCCTTGTGCTTCATTCTATTGCAACTTAGCTTATCCATATTTCCAAACCAAGATGATAAACCGGATCAGGCTGCCTTGACAATTAAAGTCCGGTTTAGAAAACCCCAAGGCTTCCAACATAGGTCATAACCAGAAAACATCATTAGATAATTATTAGCCCCCAAGTGCCAAGCTTAAATACTTGTATTAATCTTGGGACTTATTGTAATGGATAACTTATGTTTAAAATCAAATATGCATTAGCCCCCAAGTATCGAGCACATAACTTGCTTGTGTGGTTGATACTTCCAAACCGTGCAATATTTTCTGATCACTGTTGATAACCTGCTGCAGGGGGATTTGAAGACCAAAGAGAACCAAGTCTCGGGCCTTCAGGAAGCTTTAAAAGCCCAGCAGATTGAAACTGAAAAAGCGAAGGAGGAATTGACCAAAGCCTTAACTGTTATGGAGCAGCTGAAAGCAAGCCGCAAAAAGGAGCAAGCCGATTGGGCTACTGAAAGAGCTCTTTTGACGAAGAGGGCTGAAAATGCCGAAGCTGCTCTTAAACCGGTGGTTGATGAATTATCCACCGTGAGGCGACAGATACACTCCATGACCTCTGCCGTCTTTGGTAAACTTTTCGATGCCCTTCTTCCAATTTGTACCTTGTTTGCTACACCCTATGTCCGGTTTGTAATCCACCTTGAAACACTGCAGGCTCACGTGTTGGACACTTGGGTTCTGACGTGCGGATGAAACTCAAAGCTGCTTATACTCTGATTGAACAGTTATACACCGGAGCACAAAGAGCTATCACCACTGCATCGCATAACAATCCTGCGCCGTCTCTGATTCAAGACACATTAAAGAGGCTGTCCATGCTTCCGGCCCGGATTGAAGAGTTGAAGAGATCAGCTGCTCGAACTGGAGCCATTACCGCCTTGATCCGGGCCAAAGCGTGGGTACCAGATTTCGATCCTGTCGAAGCGGCCCAAGGATACCCCAGCATGAAGGAAGACGGCTCAGACTTTGGTGAAGACGACTTGAGGGCGATAAACCGGGCGGTGCGCCCCCTAGCTTGTCAATTGCCTGAGGAAGCAGATCTGTCACGTTACCAAGCCCAATATGATAACCAGAACAAACGAGTATCTGCCCCGGTTCCTGAAGCGGGAAACCTTGTTCCTCCAATCCGTAAGCATACTTACGCCCCAGACATTGAACCGTCTTCGCTGATTCATGAAGAAGCCGTCTTTCAAGCGCTAATGGGAATCGACTGGACCACTGCTGATTTCCAGCCAATGGGTAACCAAGATGGAGCTGAAGCGGCGCGAGATGATCCCCAGCCTTCAAACCAAGGCGGCAAACAGGCGTAATCAACGCTCCGGTTCACCTTACTTGGTGACGTCTTAATCCGTCAACGAACAATATATTCAGGCACTACGTTGCCTTGTAATAAGATAGTTTAATACCTCTACATTTGAATGTGCCTTCGCGCACGGGTGCTGATGCTTTTTTTCAACGACGTTTCCAACTTATGTTTCCTGCCTTTACTGAGTACACAATGTAATTTTTCGACCACCTGAACCGTGCTGCGCCTTTGCCAAACCGGGCAATTTGCCTCCGGGTTAAAAAACGAACCAGGCTATGCCAGCTGAATCGGTTTAAGGATGCTTGACGTTCCGAAGAACCAAAAAAACACCACAATAACGGCAGAAAAAACAAAACCAAATATGAAAAGGCAACGCGATAGAAAAACGCATGCGAATAATGGTTATTACGAACCGTTCAGAAGGCGTGACCATCGTCAAGACAGAACCGAGCCCCCAAGAGGTGTAGCTACGGTTTAAGTCGACTAGGTTCCTAACTGAATCGTGGCAAATATGCCGGCCAAATGGCATTGCATTGGTTCGTCAACCAAGCCCCCAAGTGACTCAATGGCTAAAAAGCCGACCAGAAGGCATTACCATCATCAAGACATGACCGAGTTCCCATAAGGCATAATTTACGGTTCAAGTCGATTAGGTCCCCAACTGATTCAGTGGCAAATATGCCAGCCAGAAGGCATTACCGTCGTCAAGACCTGACCAAGCCCCCCGGAGGTGTAGCTACGGTTTAAGTCGACTAGGTCCCCAACTGACTTTATAGGGATAGCTATGTTCTCTTTGGTTCGAATACGACCTATGTTTGAACAGCTGTGTTCTCTTTGGTTCGAATACGACCTATGTTTGAACAGAAATCCCCATGTTTGAATAGCTACGTTCTCTTTGGCTCGAATACGGCCTATGTTTGAACAGTAAGCCTTATGCTTGAACCGGGATATTGAACCGGATATTAAGAGCTTCACAACCCCGTAGGAGACATCTTCCCTTGAACCAGCTTTTAAACCGGAATTTGAACTTCTGTGAAGCGACCTCCAGGGGTAAGTACACATGATGTGAAGAACAGTAGAGACCCCGCTTTACTCGAGGCTCCGGTTTATTGTATTAATCATAATATATACATGGTCATGATATGTACATAAACAGAGCCCAGGGCTTATGTATAATAGGGTCGAAGATGAGCTATGTTCCACGGCCTGCTGGTTTCCTCCTCTGATGTGCGTGAATCCTTGCGCTCTCGAATATCAATCAGGTAATATGACCCATTATTCAGATTCTTGCTGACCACAAAGGGTCCCTCCCAAGGCGGGGATAATTTATGCTGATCAGATTGATCCTGGATGAGCCGAAGCACCAAATCCCCCTCCTGAAAGGTCCTGGTCCTAACTCGACGGCTGTGGTAGCGGCGAAGATCTTGCTGGTAAATCGCTGAACGGGCAGCTGCCAAATCACGCTTCTCATCCAACAAGTCAAGAGCGTTTTGCCGTGCCTGCTCATTGTCCGCTTCAACATATGCTGCCACGCGAGGAGAGTCATGTCGTATATCACTTGGGAGAACCGCCTCCGCTCCATAGACCATAAAAAACGGCGTAAACCCCGTGGATCTGTTAGGCGTGGTGTTAATGCTCCATAATACAGACGGTAGCTCCTCCACCCAACAACCCGGCGTCCTTTGCAAAGGGACCAGAAGCCGGGGTTTGATACCTCTCAAGATCTCTTGGTTCGCTCGTTCTGCCTGACCATTAGACTGTGGGTGCGCTACCGAAGAAACATCAAGCCGTATATGCTCCCGTGCACAGAACTCCTTCATGGCCCCTTTGGATAGATTGGTACCATTATCTGTGATGATGCTGTGTGGAAAGCCAAACCGGAAGATCACCTTCTTTATAAACTGAACCGCCGTGGCAGCATCGCACTTACTGACAGGTTCTGCCTCCACCCACTTGGTAAATTTGTCAACCGCCACCAGTAGGTGGGTCTTCTTATCTTTGGAACGCTTAAAAGGCCCAACCATATCAAGCCCCCAAGTCGCAAACGGCCAAGTGATTGGAATCATCCTCAATTCTTGAGCCGGTATGTGTGCTCGTCTGGAAAATTTCTGGCACCCATCACATAACCTGACTAGGTCTTCTGCATCAGCATGAGCAGTTAACCAGTAGAAACCGTGGCGGAACGCTTTAGCCACCAATGATTTTGAACCGGCGTGGTGGCCGCAATCCCCTTCATGTATTTCTCGCAGTATCTCACACCCCTCCTTAGGGGATACGCACCGTTGCAGCGCTCCTGACACGCTGCGATGATGTAACTCTCCGTTGAAAATGGTCATAGACTTGGACCGTCGTACTATCTGTCGAGCCAAGCTTTCATCTTCCGGCAACTCACCCCGGTTCATATATGCCAGATAAGGGAGCGTCCAATCCGGGGTGGCGTGAAGAGCCGCCACTAACTGAGCCTCCGGATCAGGAACAGCCAACTCCAGCTCACCGGGCAGCTGCACCGATGGGTGGTACAATACATCCAAGAAAACATTGGGTGGGACCGGTTTGCGCTGAGAGCCTAAGCGACTTAAAGCGTCCGCTGCCTCATTCTTTCTGCGGTCCACATGATCCACTTGATAGCCTTTGAAATGCCCAGCCACCATATCTACTTCACGTTGGTATGCAGCCATAAGCGGATCCTTAGAATCCCAGGTGCCAGATACCTGCTGAGCCACCAGATCCGAATCACCAAAGCACCTAACTCTGCTCAGATTCATCTCTTTAGCCACCCGAAGACCATGAAGCAAAGCTTCATACTCCGCCGCATTATTTGTACAGGGGAACATTAAACGGAGGACATAACAAAACTTATCTCCTCGTGGGGAAGTTAAAACGACCCCAGCCCCCGAGCCTTCCAATTGTCTTGATCCGTCAAAATGAACGGTCCAATAGGTGTTATCTGGCTTCTCCTCAGGCGCTTGTAACTCTGTCCAATCGTTTATGAAATCGACAAGTGCCTGTGACTTTATGGCCGTTCGGGGTACGTATTTTAAATCGTGCGGCCCGAGCTCGATAGCCCACTTGGCAATCCGACCGGTCGCCTCCCGGTTCTGTATAATGTCACCCAAAGGAGCAGAACTGACCACCGTGATTGGGTGTCCTTGGAAATATTGCCTCAGCTTCCGGCTTGCCATAAAAACGCCATATACCAGCTTCTGCCAATGCAGATACCTTTGTTTGGACTCGATAAGTACTTCACTGATATAGTAAACCGGTCGCTGAACCGGACGTTCCTTTCCAGCCTCCTTTCGTTCTACCACCATCGCCACACTGACTGCTCTGGCATTCGCTGCAACATATAACAGGAGTGGCTCCTTATCTACAGGGGCTGCCAACACTGGCGGATTGACTAGTTGTCGCTTCAAGTCCTCAAACGCTTTATCAGCCTCCGGACTCCAGACAAACTGATCCGTCTTCTTGAGCATTTGATACAAAGGGATCGCCTTTTCACCAAGGCGACTGATAAACCGGCTTAACGCTGCAATCCGCCCGGCCATGCGCTGAACATCATTGATGCATTTCGGTTTGGCCAGGGAGGTGATGGCTGTGATCTTTTCTGGATTGGCCTCAATTCCTCTATGGGACACTAAAAATCCCAACAACTTGCCTGCAGGTACACCAAAAACACATTTAGCCGGGTTGAGCATCATTTGGTACACTCTCAAGTTATCGAAAGTCTCCTTCAAATCGTCAACCAGGGTCTCCTTCTTTCGTGACTTGACCACAATATCATCCACATAAGCATGCACATTACGACCAATCTGCTCGTGGAGGCAATTTTGCACACATCGTTGATAAGTAGCCTGCGCACTCTTAAGCCCAAAGGGCATAGACACATAGCAGAAGGCTCCAAAGGGAGTAATGAACGCTGTCTTCTCCTGGTCCTTAACTGCCATCTTGATCTGATGATAGCCCGAATAGGCATCCAAAAAACTTAAACGCTCGCAACCTGCGGTAGCATCAATGATCTGATCAATCCGGGGGAGAGCAAAAGGATCTGCTGGGCAAGCTTTATTCAAGTCTGTGTAGTCCACACACATGCGCCAGGTGCCGTTTTTCTTAAGAACTAGCACCGGATTAGCGAGCCATTCGGGATGGAAAACCTCAATGATAAACCCAGCTGCCAGGAGCCTGGCCACTTCCTCACCAATCGCTTTACGTCTTTCTTCGTTAAACCGCCGTAAGAACTGCTTTACCGGCTTGTACTTAGGATCCACATTAAGGGTGTGCTCAGCGAGTTGCCTCGGTACACCAGGCATGTCAGATGGCTTCCATGCAAAGATGTCCCGATTCTCACGGATGAACTCGATGAGCGCGCTTTCCTATTTTGGATCCAAGTTTGCAGTGATGCTGAACTGCTTGGATGAATCGCCAGGTACGAAGTCAACAAGCTTAGTTTCGGCCGCTGACTTGAACTTCAAGGCCGGATCGTGGTCCGTAGTTGGCTTTTTTAATGAAGTCATATCCTCCGGATCAACACTGTCTTTGTACTGCTTTAGCTCCTCCGTAGCACAAACCGATTCCGCATAAGTCGCATCTCCTTCTTCGCATTCCAAAGCGATTCGGCGGCTCCCATGAACCGTTATAGTGCCCTTGTAACCCGGCATCTTAAGTTGCAGATATACGTAGCAGGGCCGTGCCATAAATTTTGCATAAGCTGGCTGCCCAAACAAAGCGTGATATGGACTTTGTATTTTAACCACCTCGAACGTCAGCGTCTCCGATCTGGAATCGTGACTATCGCCAAATACCACTTCAAGGGCTATCTTACCAACCGGATACGCAGACTTGCCAGGCACCACCCCGTGGAACACTGTATTGGTCGGTCTGAGATCCTTATCTACCAGTCCCATACGGCGGAAGGTCTCATAATACAAGATGTTAATGCTGCTCCCTCCGTCCATGAGCAGCTTGGTGAGCTTATAACCTCCCACCTGGGGCGCTACCACCAGTGCTAACTGACCCGGATTATACACCCTGGGAGGATGATCTTCTCGGCTCCATATGATAGGCTGTTCCGACCAACGCAGATAGTGAGGCGTGGCCGGTTCGATAGCACTGACTGCCCGCCTCTGAAGCTTCCTATCTCGTTTATCCAAGCTCGTAGTAAAGACATGATACTGTCCACCACTCAACTGTTTCGGGTTGCTCTGATAACCACTTTGATTACTTTGATTATTCTGATTATTTTGGCTGACCTGTCCGCCCGGGTTACCCTGGAACCCTGGACCGGAATTCCCGCCACCGTATCCTGAACCAGAACCGGAACCGCCACCGGAGCTGTGGTCATATTGGAAGGTGTTTGAGCTTTTGAACTCCTTCATGATATAACAATCCTTCCAAAGATGGGTTGATGGTTCCTCCTTTGTTCCGTGCTTCGGACAGGGCTGGTTTAAGAAAAAGTTCAAACGCTCCGGGTTAGGACCGGGATGTGCGCGAAAACTTGGCTGTTTCCCCTTACGCCGCTGGCCTTTATCCTGTGCACTTGTGCTGGCCACCAAGTCCATGCTCCCGTCCGGTTTACGTTTTCCACCGCCTCCATTACCTGCCGGCCGATGCTGCTGGCCTTTGGTGTTGCTATTCTTCCTTCCCTTCCCTGCTTTGTCATCACCAGAGTCAGGATCCTTGGTACTATCAGAATCCGCATACTTCACTAAAGCGGTCATGAGCGTTCCTATATCTGTACAATCACGCTTCATCCGGCCCAGCTTTAGCTTCAAAGGGCCAAACCGACAGTTGCTCTCCAACAGCACCACGGCGGTGTCTGCGTTGATGCGATCTGACGAGTGCAAAACTTCTGATACCCGCCGTACCCAATGGGTAGTTGATTCCCCTTCTTGCTGAACGCAGGCTGCTAGGTCAACTATTGACATTGGCTGTTTGCACGTGTCTTTGAAATTCTTGATAAACCGGGCGCGCAATTGGGCCCATGAACTAATTGAATTAGGCGGTAAACTCTTTAGCCAAGTCCGGGCCGTTCCTTCTAACATCATAGTGAAATACTTGGCACACGCCGTGTCGTCCACATCCAGCATCTCCATAGCCATTTCATAGCTCTCCACCCATGTCTCTGGAGGCTGATCTGCCGTGTAGTTTGGTACCTTGCGGGGGCCTTTGAAGTCCTTGGGCAGGCGTACGTTGCGTAAAGCGGGAACAAGGCACGGTACTCCCAAAGAACTGGTAACCACCCCCGGTTCCACAGTAGCTGCTGGGAAGATAGGTGTAAGCTGACGAGCCTGATGCTGCGCTGCTAATCCGGCCTCCCGCGCACGGGTGCGATCCACATCCTCGTGAGTATTGTCGACGCCCGCCGGATTGTTGCCGCGGAGCGCTTCACGCCTGGCGTTACTTGAAACGGCCGGCTCCTCCGCGCGTCTACTATAGCTCCTGCTGGGGCGCGGGGTGGAGTGAATCCGATCACGGCTTTGCGAATACGCTTCTTGCTGGGCCAACGCGGTCCTAAGGAGCTCCTTGACCCGGCGTGTCTCTTCATCCTGTGGTGAATCTCCTTCGATCGGAATGGCTTCCAACCGAGCCGCCGCTGCGACGAGGTTATCCATCGGGTTGGAATAATGACCTGACGGCGTTGGCATGGCCGGTGGCGTATTAGTGTTATGACGAGGCAGGTCTATAATCCGATGCTGAACCGGGGCGCCGGCTGTCGCCTCCGCACGGTTTACCCCCGGGGTGCTGAAGAGATTTCGAGCGTCGAGGGCGGCGGGCAACCGAGACCGGGATTTTCTCTTCAAGACCTCCTGAGATGCCTTCTGGTCCATCATGAGCCTGTAAGCCTGTGCCTCTAAAGCGGCGCGCTCCGCCGTCATCCTGATCTCTTCCGCTGCCAGCTCCGCTTTAGCCCGAGTGATCTGCTCTCTCACTTTGGCAATCTCAGCGTTGTGAACCTCCTGATCCACCGGGTTGGCCTCCGCCATGAGCGCTGCTAATGCGTCAAACAGGTCTGACAAAACCTGGGCTGGTGAACCGGTAGGGCCTCCTGCTCGCACAGCCGTTGCTGCTGCCGATCCGGAGATCGCTGCTGCTGCAGTTGACCGTGGCGTCGCCTGTGTCCCAGCCATGAAGATCCCAACCCGATAGGGCAGATCAGAGGGGTCCGGGATACTGTTGCCATCGGAGCCGCCCCCAACCCGATCATCTTGTAGCTGGTAAAGAGACTCGGTCTCCCCGGTCGACGTTTCATCGCCAGAGTAGATGGCGGTTTCGTCACCAGATTCGGATCCTTCCTCGTAGCTTCCCCCGTGGATGACTCCCACGAAGGCGTGCTTCCTGGTTGGTTTAGCCAGGGTCGATCTCGTGCACTGAGCTGTCTCAATGAGGTCAGCGCAGTCGCCTAACTCGGGGCCCGGTTCTCCGACCTTGCCGATGAAAACATGGATGCCGCCAAAGGGGACCCGGTACCCGTATTCGATCGAACCGGCGTCGGGGCCCCAGCCTGTGCTGTCGATGTAGAGCTTTCCGCGGCGGCTCTTGGTCATCCGTCCCACAACGTAACCCTCGAGTCCTTCAAAGCGGCCCTCCAAGAACCTGAAACCATCTCGCGATAGCCCCACGGTGGGCGCCAACTGTCGTGGATTTGTCACGGCAGATGTCCTAGTAAGAGGACTTAGTCGTGGAGCCATCGCAACGGGTTAGCTTGAAGGGGTTAAAGTGGACACAAGGACACGGTTTTTATACTAGTTCGGCCCCTTCGATGAAGGTAAAAGCCTACGTCTAGTTGTGATGGGATTGATGGGTTTCGAGGGCTTAGGGAGCGGTAAGCTTCGCCTAAACCTCGAGTTCTTTTTCTCTGTCCCCAAACCGCCGTCGGGTCGTCCCCTTATATACACGGGTGACGCCCGTCGGTCTGCAAAGTCTCGACCTCCGGTTTATAAACGTGCCCGGGTCGGTCTCTCTATTCCTATCTTACAATACAAGTTGGCCCCAGGCCGGTTTACACCATAAACCTTTAAACCGTTTACAGACCTTGGGCCTTTCTACTCCTCCTTGGGCTTTAACATCTCGGGTCTTGTTGACGGTGGTAACCCGGGCCCCGCAGGCCGGTTTACCCCAGATAGCGACATCCCCAACAATATCATTAAGCTTTTGGATCCAAATCAGCCCCTTACGGAATAGCGCATAAACTAGGGTTTAAGCTTCTGTCACTCTCAAAACCCATCATCTAATAACTACTCCACAATGCGTTCCCTTAGGCCCAAATATGGTGGAGTGTCATGTAGTCGACGTTCACATGACACCACTAAGGGAATCACAACATACATACCATCAAAATATCAAACACATATAAAATTCACATGTTTACTTGCAACAAGATTTCTCCCGTGACCTCAAGAACAAATTAGCTACTCACAAATGATAATCATGCTCAAGATCAGAGGGTTATTAAATAGCATATTGGATCTAAACATATAATATTCCACCAAATAAACCATATAGCATTCGACTACAAGATGTAATCAACACTACTAGTCACCTACAAGTGCCAATCATAGTTCCGGTACAAAGATTGAACACAACAGATGAACTATGGTTTAAGAGGAGATGGTGCTGTTGAAGATGTTGATGGAGATTGCCCTCCCCAAGATGGGAGAGTTGTTGGTGATGATGATGACGATGATTTCCCCCTTCGGGAGGGAAGTTCCCCTGATGAAATCGCTCCGCCGGAGGGCAAAAGTGCTCCTGCCCAAGTTCCGCCTCGAGACGGCGGCACTTCGTCCCGAAAGTCCTCACCTTTTTTTTCTAGGTCAAAATGACTTATATACCAAAAGAAGGGCACCAGAGGTGGGCCGAGGAGGGCACAACCCACCAGGGCGCTCCTGGGATCTGTGGCGCGCCCAGATGGGCTGTGCCCACCTGGTTGGCCCCCTCTGGTACTTATTTGCTCTATTATTTCTCATATATTCCATAAAAAAATCTCCGTAAAGTTTCAACTCATTTGGACTTGTGTAGAATAGGTAGCCTGACGTAGCTTTTTCAGGTCCAGATTTCCAGCTGCCGGAATTCTCCCTCTTTGCGTGAACCTTGCATATTATGAGAGAAAAGGCATTAGAATTACTCCAAAAAGCATTATTATGCATAAAACAATATAAATAATAGTAGGTAAACATGATGCAAAATGGACATATCACGGGGGCCGGCCTGCATGAGGTTTTGAGAACCTTGTCACAAGCTTCAACGTATGTGTCGGTGTCAAAACCGGCGGATCTCGGGTAGGGGGTCCCGAACTGTGCGTCTAGGCAGATGGTAACAGGAGACAAGGGACATGATGTTTTTACCCAGGTTCGAGCCCTCTCGATGGAGGTAAAACCCTACTCCTGCTTGATTAATATTGATGATATGGGTAGTACAAGAGTAGATCTACCACGAGATCAGAGAGGCTAAACCCTAGAAGCTAGCCTATGGTATGATTGTTGTTCGTCCTATGGACTAAAACCCTCTGGTTTATATAGACACCGGAGGGGGCTAGGGTTACACAGAGTCGGTTACAATGGAAGGAGATCTACATATCCGTATTGCCAAGCTTGCCTTCCACACCAAGGAAAGTCCCATCCGGACACGGGACGAAGTCTTCAATTTTGTATCTTCATAGTCCAAGAGTCCGGCCAAAGGTTATAGTCCGGCTATCCGGACACCCCCTAATCCAGGACTCCCTCAGTAGCCCCTGAACCAGGCTTCAGTGACGATGAGTCCGGCGTGCAGATTGTCTTCGGCATTGCAAGGCGGGTTCCTCGTCCGAATACTTCATAGAAGATTTTGAACACAAGGATAGTGTGCGGCTCTGCAAAATAAGTTCCACGTACCACCATAGCGAGAATAATATTTACACAAATCTAATTTGCTGACGTATTCCGTAGCGTGACATCACACTATGGCCAAGCCTTTATTCATTTTTACTGTCCCACCTCAGCGTGTTTTGCGAGGCGGTTTCCTTGACACGTCTTTGTCGAAGTAGAGATCGTGTCCCCTTTATTCACAGGATCCTCATCATTACGGACGTGGGTAACCCAGTCGTGCCCGTTGGTATATCCCCTCGATCAAAGGTAAGTCCCAAACGGTCACGGGGAGGGCTCTTGGTATTCAACCTCTTATAAAGAGACCAAGGCTTCACTCCTTTCTTTCGATCTCAATCGAATCCTCCTCTCGCCTCGAGTTCCAACACCCAAGGCCCCAGATTTTAGGCGCTTCGGACCTTCGACGATGTCCGGCTCCGACCTTCGAGGCCGATGGATGCCTTCCTCCGTCATGGAGGAAGACGTGCTAAAGCTGAGAGAGGCCAGGTTTTTGATAGGCGAAATCTCGCATAGGCTGCCTGCTCAAGGGCAGGTTATTCCCACTCCCAAGCCTGGTGAGAGCGTGGTGTTCGTGTCTCACTTCCTCCGAGGGCTAGGCTTCGCGACAGATCCCTTCATGAGGGGGCTCATGTTTTATTATGGGCTGGAATTTCATGACTTAGCTCCGGAGTCCATCCTCTGTATCTCATCGTTCATCGTTGTGTGCGAAGCCTTTCTCCGTATTACTCCTCACTTCGGACTGTGGCTTAAGACCTTTAAAGTAGAGCCGAAGATGATCGAGGGACAACACTCGGAGTGCGGAGGCGTTGTTATAAGCAAGAATGCTGACGCTCCATGGCCCGAGGGCTCTTTTCAAGAGGAGTTCAGCTTATGGCAACAAGAGTGGCTTTATATCACAGCTCCCAGGGGCACCAAGTGGGTGGCGCCGCTTGCTTTCTGCTCGGGTCCCCCGCCACGACTAGCGTCATGGCTCAATAAGGGGCTGGAATGGGGGCCGGAAAAGGACGTGCCCTTGTTGCAGGGCCGCATCCGAGATCTCCTAGAAAGAGACATCAGTCTGGTCTTGGTGACGCAGGTTATGTTAATTCGCCGAGTTCTGCCCTGCAAACGTCGCCCCCTCCGCCTGTGGGAGTTCAATCCGGAGGGACCACGAGCTCTCCAACATTTTCTTGGCATGACGCCTGTGGAGATGTACAAATTGTTCTTCGGACCACAAGTGGTGTATCCGGATTCTACGGAGGACGTAGGTCTGAGCTGCAATCGTCCGAATACTCAAGTAAGTAGCCCTGTGCCCGGACACACCATCCGTTCATTTATCACAACATCACCCTTAAAAGAGTTGTCCTTGAAACAGGAGTGGGTAGCGAAGGCGAAGTTAATCAGGTGTCCGGCCCCCCTTCCTGAGACCTCGCCGAATCCCGTGTTAGCCAGGATGCTGGAGATCGTGCCTTCGAGAGAAAGTGAAGGGGGGGGGACAAGGAAGCTACTGCCTCCCCGAAGGAGGCTGTCCGGAAAGGAGGAATCGAAAATTCCTTTTCCCAGGGGCAGAAGAGGGCCGCCTCTGAAGACCCGGAGACCATGGTCTCAAAGCGGGGGAAGAAATCTTCGCCAGAGAGTCCTGTGGCGGGGGATACCTCGGCTGTACTGTGCCCTCAAGGGGATCAGCCCTCCACCGAGCCGTAAGTAGAAAGGACGTTTTAATAATGAGAGAAATCTTTTCTTTTAATTCTGAGAAGAATAACCGAAAATTTACCTTGTAGTTCGGACCTTATCCCTTCTCAGCAGAGCTCGTCTTCGGGGGATCTTCTTCCAGAGATGATGGAGAGCGGAACGCCTCCCCCTGCCATACCGCCTCATGAGGCGGGTGACCCCGAGGTGCTGTCGCGGAGGGTTTCTCCTAATCCGGTAAGGCCGGAAGGTAGTAATATGGCCACCCGAAGCCCTCCGAGTCCGGCTTTCAAAAAAGGTGATCGAACGAGCCCGACACCGTCTGGTGCACGGTCGGAGGTACTGAAGGATCTGCTAGGGCGAGCGCCTATCTCAGAGGAGCATCGTACATTGATGGGTATGGTGATTGAAAAGATTTCATCCACGGAAAGCGGGTTGCATGAAGCTGTCGTGAGTCTACTGATGAGCTTTGAGGTACGTGAAATGATGCACCTTTTTTGGAAAGTGCCGCATATTTTAAGATGCGCCCCGTGTAGGTAGTAGCCCCTGCGACTCTAGGTGGTGTCGAAGATGACGACACATGGAGGATCATAGTCCCAGGTATAATTTTGCCACCTTCATATGCAGGTGGCGAAGTGTCCGGTGGCCAGCCGGACTGATGAATTTGCCGAGCTAGAGCGGCAACTTGACGTGGCAGATGCCGACATCGCACTTGCCAACAAGCGGCTTGAGGAGGCGCAAGGTATGTAAGTTCTCCGGAGACACCTGGTAAGAGGAGCTTGATGCCAATATCTTATAACGCATGTGCTTGACGCAGATGGGGCTGCCGCCGTGGAGAAACTTCGGGCAGAGCTTGCCCGAGCCAAGGAGCAAGCCAGAAAAAGTGATGCGGCTGCCTTAAAGGCGGTTGAAGAGCTGAAAGCCGAACATGCTGCTCACTGCCAAAGCAAGAAGGAAATGGCCGAGATGGCTGTGAAGTTGAAGAGCGCTGTTGACTGTTGCAAGCTTCTTGAAAAAGAAGATCGGGCGGAACGGACAGACCTGGAGAAGGCCACTACAGCGGCCAAGGATGCTCGCTCTGAGATGAGGGCGCTGAAGGAGGAGCTACGTCAAGCCGGAGATATCGTGGCTGGAAAGCCCTTTATGCTGCGGATGAAGTTTGGGGATCCTAAATATGCTCCGTTGGACCGGATGTGGAGTTCGGCGGACGCGTATCTGGATTTAGCGGCGAGTGCCGCTGATGTGGTCGAACACTTCCAAGATCAGGAGGGTCGCGAAGTGGAAAAGCTTTTCTGGTTGCAGTTCGACAATCGAGAGCGTCCGCTTCCATTAACCGATCGTTTGGCCTAATGGGTCGAGCTGAATAGGTTATCCGGACTCACCATGAAGTATGTCGTGGATCATCTGTGGCTGAAAAGGCCGAAGCCGAACAATTATTTTAGCTTGGTGCGGTGCCGTATATCAACGCGATGAAGAGGTCAGCCTGTGTGGAGGGTGCGCGGATGGCCCTTGCCCGTGTTAAGACATACTGGGCGGAGATGGAGGCCACCGCTGTTGCAGCCCAGGATTCGGGCAAAAGCCGAGTACCTGCCGAGCACTACTTTCAAGAAGTCCTGGAGGGCGCGCGTTTAATAGAGACGCAGTGCTTGAAGGATATTATGTTCGAATAAAATATATTTTCATTGAAAACAATATTTTGCTAAAATGTAGAAGCTTTTTATACTTGTGCTTGCAAGAATTATAATGCCTCCTGTGCGACTGTTTACGTATATGTATATATAACCTGAAAGATTGCAGTCGTTGGCTTCAGCCCCCACGCATATAATGCGGGGGTGTTCGCAAAAGGCGCATCATCACACTTGATCCAACGTCTTGGTCCATTAAGGAGGTGGTAGCGCAGCGACTAGGCAACCAGACTATAATGCTTTATCACTTTCACTTAGCCATAGGAGTTTGACCGTGGAGCTACTATATAGCCCCTGGTGGCACTGCGCTCGCCCGAATTCGGGGCGTGTGTGTGCCTGGCCGGGAAACGGCCCTTCGTCAATGCGTAGGAATCCCAAAGATTCCGATGGGTCATCGAGTGGTTGACCAGTCTCACACTATATCATGACAGTCAGTTTTCGGCTTTCTCTACTGAGGTGCTCGCCTGGCTGAACCGAGGCACAATCGCAGTAGTTCTCCTGGTGCCGCCTTAGCCGATAGAGCGGAACGTAAGGCATCAAAACACAGGAGCCGGACAAACCCAACATTTGACCAAAGACATGATTCGGAGCTGATGCATATAAGGCCAAACTCGCGACGCCGAACACTCCCTAAGGTGTTCGGTCTTTATGAAAACGGGCTGAACAGTGCCGTTTGTAATAAGCCCCTGGTGTCCAGGTACACGCAAAATTCTGACGTGGCCACATGCCAAGACGCCAGCCTCCTCCTCGGCTATACTGAGAATCCGGGGGATGTGTATCAACAAAAGACAGTAAAAAAGGTTTACGCAGGGTCTTAATCTAAAAAGAATCCTTTGAACGGGTCCCTACTGCACGTCTGCGCCTGTGTCTCCGTTGTGCCGTGTCCTGGACGGGTATAGCATGGTGTTCATCTGAAAAAGAGAGGAACTTAGTTGAAAAAGGTAGTGCGAAATGTACGTTATACTAAATAACAAAGTATAAAAAATTGAGCCTTATTGTCTCTTGTTTTACATGCGAGGAGCCCCTTGTACAGGGGTATGTGGTTATTAAGCCTATATCAATGGTATGTTTGCGCCGGACTCGTCTAGCCACGTCCGTGGTCTTAACGACCTGTTTGGGTGCTTTGATTGGTAAAGCTGTTTTAATGTGTGGCTGTCAAGGCAGCCGCACAGTCCTCCACGCGGGAGAAACACTCAATATTCCCTTTAGTGACATGATGCCCCGTGGACCGGGCATCTTAAGTGTGAGAGATGCATAATGTGGTATTGCGTTAAAGCCGGCGAACGCTTCGCGTCCCAGTAGTGCTTGATGGCCACTTGAAAACGGGGCGATGTGGAAGGTTAGCATTTCGCTACGGAAGTTATCGGGAGAACCGAACATAACTTCTAGTAAGAGGGAACCCGTGCAATGGGCCTCTGGGCCTGGCGCAACTCCTTTAAAGGAAGTGCTGCTATTGCGAATTTTTGTTGGGTCCAACCCCATTTGGCGGACTGTGTCCTGATATAGCAGGTTTAAACCACTGCCGCCGTCCATCAGGACTCGTGTAAAGTGGAATCCGTCAATTATCGGATCTAATACCAAGGCAGCCCCGCCTGCGTGCTGGATACTTCCGGAGTAATCCTGATGGTCGAAGGTGATCGGTTTTAACAACCAGTGGCGATACTCCTTTGTGATAGGCCGTATGGCGCGTATCTCCATAGGTGCCACTTCGTCTTTCCCTTTTGTCACGTGAAGTAAATTTACTGTTTTAACTTCTTGTGGGAAATTCTTTTGTTTCCCAGTGCTCTGTTTGTGGGATTCATCATCGTCCTCACTTGGTGTATCCAGCACGTTCTGTTCGGCATTGAGTTTGCCGGATTGCTTGAAGACCCAACATTCTCTGTGGGTATGGTTTGTAGGCTTCTCAGGGGTGCTGTGGATTTGACATTGTTGGGGAACGTAGTAATTTCAAAAAATTTCCTACGCAGACGCAAGATCATGGTGATGCATAGCAACGAGAGGGGAGAGTGTTGTCTACGTACCCTCGTAGACCGAAGCGGAAGCGTTGACACAACGTAGAGGAAGTAGTCGTACGTCTTCCCGATCCGACCGATCCAAGCACCGTTACTCCGGCACCTCCGAGTTCTTGGCACACGTTCAGCTCGATGACGCTCCCCGGGCTCCGATCCAGCAAAGCTTCGGGGAGGAGTTCCGTCAGCACGACGGCGTGGTGATGATCTTGATGTACTACCGAAGCAGGGCTTCGCCTAAGCACTTCAACTATATGACCGAGGTGGAATATGGTGGAGGGGGGCACCGCACACGGCTAAGGAACGATCACGAAGATCAACTTGTGTGTCATGGGGTGCCCCTGGCCCCGTATATAAAGGAGCAAGGGGGAGGGGGCGGCCGGCCTAGGGGGCGCGCCAAGGAGTAGGATTCCTACTCCTAGTTGGAGTAGGTTTCCTCCTTTCCTAGTCCAACTAGGTCAAGGGGGGAAAGAGGGGAAGAGGGGAAGGAAGGGAGAGAGGGGCCGCGCCCCAAACCCATTGTCCAATTCGGACTGGGCTTAGGAGGGGCGCGCGCCACCTCCTGGTCCTTCCCACTAAGGTCCATCAAGGCCCATTGCTTCTTCCTCGTATTCCCGTAACTCCCCGGTACCTCCGAAAATACCCGAATCACTCGGAGCCTTTCCGATGTCCGAATATAGTCGTCCAATATATCGATCTTTACGTCTCGACCATTTCGAGACTCCTCGTCATGTCCCCGATCCCATCCGGGACTCCGAACTCCTTCGGTACATCAAAGCTCATAAACTCATAATATAACTATCATCGAAACCTTAAGCGTGCGGACCCTACGGTTCAAGAACAATGTAGACATGACCGAGACATGTCTCCAGTCAATAACCAATAGCGGGACCTGGATGCCCATATTGGCTCCTACATATTCTTTGAAGATCTTTATCGGTCAGACCGCATAACAACATACGTTGTTCCCTTTGTCATCGGTATGTTACTTGCCCGGGATTCGATCGTCGGTATCCAATACCTAGTTCAATCTCGTTACCGGCAAGTCTCTTTACTCGTTCCGTAATACATCATCTCACAACTAACACATTAGTTGTAATGCTTGCAAGGCTTATGTGATGTGCATTACCGAGAGGGCCCAGAGATACCTCTCCGACAATCGGAGTGACAAATCCTAATCTCGAAATACGCCAACCCAACAAGTACCATCGGAGATACCTGTAGAGCACCTTTATAATCACCCAGTTACGTTATGACGTTTGGTAGCACACAAAGTGTTCCTCCGGTAAACGGGAGTTGCATAATCGCATAGTCATAGGAACATGTATAAGTCATGAAGAAAGCAATAGCAACATACTAAACGATCCGGTGCTAAGCTAATGGAATGGGTCATGTCAATCAGATCATTCAACTAATGATGTGATCCCGTTAATCAAATAACAACTCTTTGTTCATGGTTAGGAAACATAACCATCTTTGATTAACGAGCTAGTCAAGTAGAGGCATACTAGTGACACTCTGTTTGTCTATGTATTCACACATGTATTATGTTTCCGGTTAATACAATTCTAGCATGAATAATAAACATTTATCATGATATAAGGAAATAAATAATAACTTTATTATTGCCTCTAGGGCATATTTCCTTCAGTCTCCCACTTGCACTAGAGTCAATAATCTAGATCACATCGTCATGTGATTTAACATCAATATTTCACATCATCATGTGATTAACACCCATAGTTCACATCATCATGTGACCAACACTCAAAGGGTTTACTAGAGTGAGTAATCTAGTTCACATCTCTATCTGATTAACACCCAAAGAGTACTAAGGTGTGATCATGTTTTGCTTGTGAGAGAAGCTTAGTCAACGGGTCTGCCAAAATTCAGCTCCGTATGTATTTTGCAATTTTCTATGTCAATAATACTCTGCTCGGAGCTACTCTAGCTAATTGCTCCCACTTTCAATATGTATCTAGATTGAGACTTAGAGTCATCTAGATTGGTGTCAAAAATTTGTATCGACATAACCCTTTACGACGAACCTTTTTGTCACCTCCATAATCGAGAAACATATCCTTATTTCACTAAGGATAATTTTGACCGATGTCCAGTGATCTACTCCTAGATCACTATTGTACTCCCTTGCTTAACACAGTGTAGGGTATACAATAGATCTGGTACATAGCATGGCATACTTTATAGAATCTGTGGCTGAGGCATAGGAAATGACTTTCATTCTCTTTCTATCATCTGACGTGGTCGGGCTTTGAGTCTTACTCAATTTCACACCTTGTAATACAGGCAAGAACTCTTTCTTTGACTGTTCCATTTTGAACTACTTCAAAATTCTTTCAAGGTATGTACTTATTGAAAAACTTATCAAGCGTCTTGATCTATCTCTATAGATCTTGATACTCAATATGTAAGCAGCTTCACCGAGGTCTTTCTTTGAAAAACTCCTTTCAAACACTCCTTTATGCTTTCCAGAATAATTCTACATTATTTCCAGTCAACAATATGTCATTCACATATATTTATCAGAAATGCTGTAGTGCTCCCACTCACTTTCTTGTAAATACAGGCTTCACCGCAAGTCTGTATAAAACTATATGCTTTGATCAACTTATCAAAGCATATATTCCAACTCTGAGATGCTTGTACCAGTCCATAGATGGATCGCTGGAGCTTGCATATTTTGTTAACACACTTAGGATTGACAAAACCTTCTGGTTGCATCATATACAACTCTTCTTTAATAATTCCATTAAGGAATGCAGTTTTGTTTTATCCATTTGCCAGATTTCATAAAATGCGGCAATTGCTAACATGATTCGCATTTGCCAGACTTAAGCATAGATACGAGTGAGAAACTCTCATCGTAGTCATTACCTTGAACTTGTCGAAAAACTTTTGCGACAATTCTAGCTTTGTAGATAGTAACACTACTATCAGCGTCTGTCTTCCTCTTGAAGATCCATTTATTTTCTATGGCTTGCCGATCATCGGGCAAATCCATCAAAGTCCATACTTTGTTCTCATACATGGATCATATCTCAGATTTTATGGTCTCAAACCATTTCGCGGAATTTGGGCTCATCATCGCTTCCTCATAGTTCACCAAGTTCGTCATGGTCTAGTAACATGACTTCCAGAACAGGATTACTGTACCACTCTGGTGCAGATCTCACTATGGTTTACCTACGAGATTCGGTAGTAACTTGATCTGAAGTTTCATGATCAATATCATTAGCTTCCTTACTAATTGGTGTAGGTGTCACAGAAACAGATTTCTGTGATGAACTACTTTCCAATAAGGGAGCAGGTACAGTTACCTCATCAAGTTCTACTTTCCTCCCACTCACTTCTTTCGAGAGAAACTCCTTCTGTAGAAAGTATCCATTCTCAGCAACAAATGTCTTGCCTTTGGATATGTGATAGAAGGTGTACCCAACTGTCTCCTTTGGGTATCCTATGAAGACACATTTCTCCGATTTGGGTTTGAGCTTATCATGATGAAACCTTTTCTTATAAGCATCGCAACCCCAAACTTTAAGAAACGACAACTTTGGTTTCTTGCCAAACCATAGTTCATATTGTGTCGTCTCAACGGACTTAGATGGTGCCCCTTTTTAACGTGAATGCAGCTGTCTCTAATGCATGATTCCAAAACGATATTGGTAAATCGGTATGAAACATCATAGATTGTACTATATCCAATAAAGTACGGTTATGATGTTTGGACACACCATTATGCTATGGTGTTCCAGGTGGCATGAGTTTGTGAAACTATTCCACATTGTTTTAATTTAAGACCAAACTCGTAACTCAAATATTTGTCTCCGTGATCAGATCGTAGAAACCTTATTTTCTTGTCACGATGATTTTCCACTTCACTCTGAAATTCTTTGAACTTTTCAAATGTTTCAGACTTATGTTTCATCAAGTAGATTTACCCATATCTGCTCAAATCATCTGTGAAGGTCAGAAAATAATGATACTTGTCGCGAGCCTTAACACTCATCGGATCGCATACATCAGTATGTATTATTTCCAACAAATCTATTGTTCGCTCCATTGTTTCGAAGAACGGCGTTTTAGTCATCTTGCCCAAGAGACATGGTTCGCAAGCATCAAGTGATTCATAATCAATTGATTCCAAAATCCCATCAGCATGGAGTTTCTTCATGCGCTTGACACCAATATGACTTAAACGGCAGTGCCACAAATAAGTTGCACTATCATTATTAACTTTGCATCTTTTTGGCTTCAATATTATGAATATGTGTATCACTACGATTGAGATCCAACAAACCATTTTCGTTGGTGTGTATGACCATAGAAGGTTTTATTCATGTAAACAGAACAACAATTGTTCTCTAACTTAAATGAATAACCGTATTACAATAAACATGATCAAATCATATTCATGTTCAACGCAAACACCAAATAACACTTATTTAGGTTCAACACTAATCCCGAAAGTATAGGGAGTGTACGATGATGATCATATCAATCTTGGAACCACTTCCAACACACATCATCACTTCACCCTTAACTAGTCTCTGTTTATTCTGCAACTCCCTGTTTTGAGTTACTAATCTTAGCAACTGAACTAGTATCAAATACTGAGGGGTTGCTATAAACACTTAGTAAAGTACACATCAATAACATGTATATCAAATATACTTATGTTCACTTTGCCATCCTTCTTATCCGCCAATCACTTGGGGTAGTTCCGCTTCTAGTGACCAGTCCCTTTGCAGTAGAAGCACTTAGTCTCAGGCTTAGGACCAGACTTGGGCTTCTTTACTTGATCAGCAACTTGCTTGCCGTTCTTCTTGAAGTTCCCCTTCTTCCCTTTGCCCTTTTCTTGAAACCAGTGATCTTGTCAACCATCAACACTTGATGCTCTTTCTTGATTTCTACCTTCATCGATTTCATCATCATGAAAAGCTCGGGAGTCTTTTTCGTCATCCCTTGCATACTATAGTTCATCACGAAGTTCTACTAACTTGGTGATGTTGACTAGAGAATTCTGTCAATCACTATCTTATCTGGAAGATTAACTCCCACTTGATTCAAGCGATTGTAGTACCCAGACAATCTGAGCACATGTTCACTAGTTGAGCGATTCTCCTCCATATTTTAGCTATAGAACTTGTTGGAGACTTCATATCTCTCAACTCGGGTATTTGCTTGAAATATTAACTTCAACTCCTGGAACATCTCGTATGGTCCATGACGTTCAAAACGTCTTTGAAGTCCCGATTCTAAGCCGTTAAGCATGGTGCACTAAACTATTAAGTAGTCATCATATTGAGCTAGCAAAACGTTCATAACGTCTGCATCTGCTCCTGCAATAGGTCCGTCACCTGGTGGTGCATCAAGGACATAATTCTTCTGTGCAGCAATGAGGATAAACCTCAGATCACGGATCCAATCCGCATCATTGCTACTAACATTTTTCAACACAATTTTCTCTAGGAACATATCAAAATAAACACAGGGAAGCAACAACGCGAGCTATTGATCTACAACATAGGTATGCTAATACTACCAGGACTAAGTTCATGATAAATTAAAGTTAAATTAATCATATTACTTTAAGAACTCCCACTTAGATAGACATCCCTCTAATCATCTAAGTGATCAAGTGATCCAAATCAAACTAAACCATAACCGATCATCACGTGAAATGGATTAGTTCTCAATGGTGAACATCATTATGTTGATCATATCTACTATATGATTCACGCTCGACCTTTCGGTCTCCGTGTTCCGAGGCCATATCTGCATATGCTAGGCTCGTCAAGTACAACCCGAGTATTCCGCGTGTGCAACTGTTTTGCACCCGTTGTAGATGGACGTAGAGCTTATCACACCCGATCATCACTTGGTGTCTGGGCACGACGAACTTTGGCAACGGTGCATACTCAGGGAGAACACTTCTTGATAATTTAGTGAGAGATCATCTTATAATGCTACCGTCAATCAAAGCAAGATAAGATGCATAAAAAGATAAACATCACATGCAATCAATATAAGTGATATGATATGGCCATCATCATCTTGTGCTTGTGATCTCCATCTCTGAAGCACCATCATGATCACCATCGTCACCGGCGCGACACCTTGATCTCCATCGTAGCATCGTTGTCGTCTCGCCAATCTTATGCTTCTACGACTATCGCTACCGCTTAGTGATAAAGTAAAGCATTACAGGGCGATTGCATTGCATACAATAAAGCGACAACCATATGGCTCCTGCCAGTTGCCGATAACTCAGTTACAAAACATGATCATCTCATACAATAAAATTTAGCATCATGTCTTGACCATATCACATTACAACATGCCCTGCAAAAACAAGTTAGACGTCCTCTACTTTGTTTGTTGCAAGTTTTACGTGGCTGCTACGGGCTTAAGCAAGAACCAATCTTACCTACGCATCAAAACCACAATGATAGTTTGTCAAGTTGATGCCGTTTTAAACTTCGCAAGGACCGGGCGTAGCCACACTCGGTTCAACTAAAGTTGGAGAAACTGACACCCGCCAGCCACCTGTGTGTAAAGCACGGCGGTAGAACCAGTCTCGCGTAAGCGTATGCGTAATGTCGGTCCGGGCCGCTTCATCCAACAATACCGTCGAACCAAAGTATGACATGCTGGTAGGCAGTATGACTTATATCGCCCACAACTCACTTGTGTTCTATTCGTGCATATAACATCAAACCATAAAACCTAGGCTCGGATGCCACTGTTGGGGAACGTAGTAATTTCAAAAAATTTCCTACGCACACGCAAGATCATGGTGATGCATAGCAACGAGAGGGGAGAGTGTTGTCTATGTATCCTCGTAGACCGAAGCGGAAGCGTTGACACAACGTAGAGGAAGTAGTCGTACGTCTTCCCGATCCGACCGATCCAAGCACCGTTACTCTGGCACCTCCGAGTTCTTGGCACACGTTCAGCTCGATGACGCTCCCCGGGCTCCGATCCAGCAAAGCTTCGGGGAGGAGTTCCGTCAGCACGACGGCTTGGTGACGATCTTGATGTACTACCGACGCAGGGCTTCGCCTAAGCACTGCAACGATATGACCGAGGTGGAATATGGTGGAGGGGGGCACCGCACACGGCTAAGGAACGATCACGAAGATCAACTTGTGTGTCATGGGGTGCCCCCTGCCCCCGTATATAAAGGAGCAAGGGGGAGGGGGCGGCCGGCCTAGGGGGCGCGCCAAGGAGTAGGATTCCTACTCCTAGTTGGAGTAGGTTTCCTCCTTTCCTAGTCCAACTAGGTCAAGGGGGGAAAGAGGGGAAGAGGGGAAGGAAGGGAGAGAGGGGCCGCGCCCCAAACCCCTTGTCCAATTCGGACTGGGCTTGGGAGGGGCGCGCGCCACCTCCTGGTCCTTCCCACTAAGGTCCATCAAGGCCCATTGCTTCTTCCTCGTATTCCCGTAACTCCCCGGTACCTCCGAAAATACCCGAATCACTCGGAGCCTTTCCGATGTCCGAATATAGTCGTCCAATATATCGATCTTTACGTCTCGACCATTTCGAGACTCCTCGTCATGTCCCCGATCCCATCCGGGACTCTGAACTCCTTCGGTACATCAAAGCTCATAAACTCATAATATAACTATCATCGAAACCTTAAGCGTGCGGACCCTACGGTTCGAGAACAATGTAGACATGACCGAGACATGTCTCCGGTCAATAACCAATAGCGGGACCTGGATGCCCATATTGGCTCCTACATATTCTTTGAAGATCTTTATCGGTCAGACCGCATAACAACATACGTTGTTCCCTTTGTCATCGGTATGTTACTTGCCCGGGATTCGATCGTCGGTATCCAATACCTAGTTCAATCTCGTTACCGGCAAGTCTCTTTACTCGTTCCGTAATACATCATCTCACAACTAACACATTAGTTGTAATGCTTGCAAGGCTTATGTGATGTGCATTACCGAGAGGGCCCAGAGATACCTCTCCGACAATCGGAGTGACAAATCCTAATCTCGAAATACGCCAACCCAACAAGTACCATCGGAGATACCTGTAGAGCACCTTTATAATCACCCAGTTACGTTATGACGTTTGGTAGCACACAAAGTGTTCCTCCGGTAAACGGGAGTTGCATAATCGCATAGTCATAGGAACATGTATAAGTCATGAAGAAAGCAATAGCAACATACTAAACGATCCGGTGCTAAGCTAATGGAATGGGTCATGTCAATCAGATCATTCAACTAATGATGTGATCCCGTTAATCAAATAACAACTCTTTGTTCATGGTTAGGAAACATAACCATCTTTGATTAACGAGCTAGTCAAGTAGAGGCATACTAGTGACACTCTGTTTGTCTATGTATTCACACATGTATTATGTTTCCGGTTAATACAATTCTAGCATGAATAATAAACATTTATCATGATATAAGGAAATAAATAATAACTTTATTATTGCCTCTAGGGCATATTTCCTTCAGACATATCTTGTCCAGGATTTTATTTAAGTTGGACAGTTCGTCCCTGTTTTCTTTGAGGGGCAACTTCTGCCGAGAGCTTTTGAATCCGGCGTTAACTGCCGTGCTCTTCGGATTGTTTCCCTTATTTCGGCACTGGTCTTTGCTGCGATGTGGCTTCCCGTTTCCATCCCTGACTTCGGACTTGCTTGGGTCGCTGGTGCTGCGTCTTGTCAACCAGCTGTCCTCTCCCGCGCAAAAGCGAGTCATGAGGCTGGTTAATGCTACCATTGTTCTTGGGTTTTCTTGGCCGAGGTGTCTGGCGAGCCATTCATCTCGAACGCTGTGTTTGAAAGCTGCTAAGGCTTCGGCATCCGGACAGTCGACTATCTGGTTCTTTTTAGTAAGAAATCTGTTCCAGAGCTTCCGGGCTGACTCTCCGGGTTGTTGAGTTATATGACTTAAATCGTCTGCATCCGGTGGTCGGACATAAGTCCCTTGAAAATTTGCCCGAAAAGCGTCCTCGAGCTCTTCCCAGCTTCCAATGGTGTTTTCGGGAAGGCCTTTAAGCCAATGCCGGGCTGGCCCTTTGAGCTTGAGGGGTAGGTATTTTATGACGTGGAGGTCGTCTCCTCTGGCCATGTGTATACGGAGGATATAGTTCTCAATCCAGACTCCAGGGTCTGTTGTTCTGTCATATGCCTCTATGTTTATGGGTTTGAATCCCACTGGAAAATCATGGTCCAACACCTCGTCGGTGAAACATAGGGGGTGTTAGGCACCCCTGTATTTGGGTGTGTCATTGTGTTCGGATATATGCTGTGCTGAATTGCTTGCTAGAGATTGCTTTCTTGGCCCGTAGATAGATCTGGCTGGGCCATCCTTTTGATGCAAATCCTTGGGTGGATCGCGTGTTGGCTTGTGTGCGGCACCGTTGGCCGCTCTATGTTGGCCATGGGGTCGTCTATCCGACCGGATGGCTTCCTTATTTTTTTTATTTCGGGGGCTCTAAGGCCTCCTCATCAAATTCAGGCAGTAGCTTTCGCTTCGGGTAGCTCTTTGTGTGGCGACTGTCGCCGTATTTGTCTGTGGTGTTGAGTACTTTGCTCCATCTGATTTGGAGTGCGTCTTCCGCAGTTTTGAGCTTCCGCTTCTGCTTTTCAGGCTACGCGTGGTGGCGACGAGCCTTTTGTGGAGGTTCTTCTGCTCCAGGAACTTGTCCGGCGTGAGGTCGTCCTGACTGTTATCTTCGTCGGGGACGGGTTGTGCGGTTTGTTTATCCAAGTTACCTTGTTCGGACAGTGGCTCGATGCCATGTTCATTGTCCCCCGGCTCGCCTTGCTCTGTGGCTCTGTCGAGACGGGGCTTGAAGCGGCGCTTACGCTACCGCTTTGACTACTTTTCGAAGGAACAATCCTTCGTTGCGTCCTCCCGTTCTTCGTAGTTGTTTCCTTTGGGTGTGTCCACCATGTATACGTCGTAGGATGGGGTGGCTGTCCAGTGCCCTGTAGGCGCTGGTTCCTGTTCTTCTCCTGCATCATCGTCCATACCGTCGATGTCTTCGGAGTCGAAGTCGAGCACGTCGGTTAAGTCATCGACGGTGGCTATGAAATGGGTGGTGGGTGGGCGTCGAATTTCTTCGTCGTCCGTATCCCGATCCTGCCGGTCATAATCCGGCCAGGATTCTCCTGACAAAGAGGGAGATTTTAGTGAATTCAGTATGTCGCCAAAAGGCGAGTGCTGAAAGATATCTGCGGTGATGAATTCCACGATGGGCGCCCAATCGGATTCGATTGGCAGGGGCGCGGAGGGTTCGGAGTCCGGAGAAGAGTCCGACACTTTGGAGTCACGGGCTTCGCAGAGGATAAGGCTGGTGTTCGGCTTGATCGCCGTTGAGACTGTAGCGCCCGCGGCGGGGTCTAGCCACCCGTCCTCGATCGGTGCAGTTGGCTCCGAGCTAAGGGTCGGAGCGGATGCGGGCGCGGCCTCCAGGGCACTGTTTGGCGGCAGAGCTAAATCATGCCCATCGTGACAGTGCGGCGCACTTGGCTGCGGCTCGAATCCGTCGAAGATCAAGTCTCCGCGGATGTCAGCCGTGTAGTTCAAACTTCCAAATCTGACCTGATGGCCAGGGGCGTAGCTTTCAATCTGCTCCAGATGGCCAAACGAATTGGCCTGCAGTGCAAAGCCGCCGAATACAAAGATCTGTCCGGGGAGAAAAGTCTCACCCTGGACTACATCGCCAACGATGATTGAAGGAGCCATCAAGCCTGATGACGACGACACAGAGGAACTCTCAATGAAAGCACCAATGTCGGTGTCAAAACCGGCGGATCTCGGGTAGGGGGTCCCGAACTGTGCGTCTAGGTGGATGGTAACAGGGGACAAGGGACACGATGTTTTTACCCAGGTTCGGGCCCTCTCGATGGAGGTAAAACCCTAGTCCTTCTTGATTAATATTGATGATATGGGTAGTACAAGAGTAGATCTACCAGGAGATCAGAGAGGCTAAATCCTAGAAGCTAGCCTATGGTATGATTGTTGTTCGTCCTATGGACTAAAACCCTCTGGTTTATATAGACACCGGAGGGGGCTAGGGTTACACAGAGTCAGTTACAATGGAAGGATATCTACATATCAGTATTGCCAAGCTTGCCTTCCGCGCCAAGGAAAGTCCCATCCGCACACGGGACAAAGTCTTCAATCTTGTATGTTCATAGTCCAAGAGTCCGGCCAAAGGTTATAGTCCGGCTATACGGACACCCCCTAATCCAGGACTCCCTCAGTATGCGTCTACCCTTTAACTTATTTGTTTGAGCTTATCGATTTATGCGCCTATCCGAGAACATAACATCACGGCCTTCTAAATGGCAGAGTGAGTGAATATCCCCCGAGCCCAAAGCTGGTTTCAAGAAACCGGCATTGGGGTCGTGCATTTAGTAGGAGCTTGTCATGCAGCCCCCAGGACACTGCTGAAGGCAGTCATTCTGGACTTCCAATACTTTGTTTGCGAGCTTTGTGTAAAAAAATCTTCTTGGCAGGTTTTGACCTCGGCTCTAGACTCTGTCTCCGAGGAGATTGCGGAGATGAACCAGAAGCTTGAGAGGTCCCAGGAGGACCTCAACCTGATGAACTAGAAGTTCGAGCAGTCTCAAGGTAAGCGAGTCAGACTTGCACTTGATGTATTATGATGTTTGAGTGGAGAACTGAGGCCTAACTATTTAAATGACATCAACGTTGACCAAGCTAGAGGCGCTCAAGGCCGAGCTCAAAAAAGCTCGACAGGAGGTGAAGCAGCATAAGGCTGCGACCGTGAAGGCAGAGGAGGCCCAAGATGCTAGAAGGTGGCCGACGAGAAGGACTGGGCGCGGGTCCAGGAGGTTGAGGAGACCCTGAAAGCCGTGTTCGAGGCACATGATGAACTTCAGGCGGAGGGGAAGCAAGCGAAGCGGGATCTCGAGAAGCTCCAGCTTGCCCATTCCGAGCTCAAGACCGCGGCCCGGGCTGACCGCGAGGTGCTCCAACAAGTGGAAAAAATTGCCTCAGGTAAGCTATATTTATTGCAGTGTGAGTTTGGCAGCAAAGGGTGCATCGAGCTCACCTAGCTGTGGCATTCTGCAGAAGTCTTCGCGGATCTCCCGCAGAGCATGGCGGATGCCGTTGTGCACTTCGACCTGCTGGCGGGTCATGAGGTGAAGAAGGCATTTTGGGGACAGTTCCAGGGGTCTCCATCATCACAGCTGCTGAATCATTGAGTGAGGCATCTGGTGGAGTTATTCCGCATGACAAGACTGGCACTCCAGGACCTCTACGTTGCGTTGTGGCCTACCGAAGCCCCACTAACTAGCTTCTTTAGCCTTATGGCTCATCCGCAAGATGCGATCCTGGGCGTAAACAACTGGAGGTGGTCCGCGTGCTTTGGAGGAGCACGGAGGGCATATGCCTGCATGAGGACACACTTTCGGGAGGTTGATGCGGCGATGGTTGCCACGGGTCCCCCTGCAGACAAGCCGCGCACCACGGAGTAGTTCTTTGCCGAGGTAGAGGAGGGAGCCCGGATTACTGAGGCCAGGTGTTCGAAGGACACTTTGTATTTCTAGGTAGCACTTCGGGATGCCAAAGTTTGTGAAGTGTACAAAATATATCATTTCATGGAATGAGTATGGCTTTAAATTCCTTCATATGTGTGTACTGTTTTAATTATTTTACCACGTGTGCGACCGTTTTAAACTAAAAGTGGCCAGTCGTTGGCTTCTGCCCTAGTGTAGAATATACAAAGGGTGTTCTTTGAGGCATTTTTGACCCTTGGCCGACGTCTCGGTACCCAAAGGCAGTATGTGCTTCATAGGAACCAGGCAATTAGACTATAACAGCTTGATAACTTTCACTTCGTCCTAGGATTTTGACTGTGGGGGCTGGTGACGAGCCCCGGTATGGGAAGTGGTCGGCTTAGCAAGCCGAGGTCTAAGCAATGACGCACTTCGGCTAAAAAGGGAAGCCTTTCGTTTAACATAGGTGATCTATATCATCACTTTGCTTAACGCGGTCTACGGATGGTGACCAGTTTGTGCCCACCTATATAGTCACTTTTCGACTTTCTCCACTGAGGCTCTCTGAACCTGGCGGCACAATCGCTGTGGTTCTCCCGTTACACCCTTAGACGAATTCATCGGGAACATAAGAGGTACACATGGGAGCAGGACAACCCAACTATTGACCAAAATCTAGGTTCAAAACTGATGCGTATAAAGCAACACCCGAGATGCCGACTACCTCAGACTTGTATTTCAAGACAGGGGAACGGGGCCCCGTAACATTTGTATCTTAAAGACATTCTTGTGGTGCAAAGGTAGTGCTTGTACAGAAATACAATAAGGACCTTTGAAGGGCATGATCTCTTTATTTCATAACTTCAAGCATTTACATGCCGAGATGCAACGAGAGGAACTGAAAGAATACAACCTAAAAGTGTAGGTAAAGAAGTAAGAAACAATAGGGCAGATATTGTCATCGGGTTTTAAAAAGCCCGGTCGCTTCCTGCCGCACGTCTGCGCTTCCGAGCTATTGACCAGCTTGTCACCATTGATGGTGGGGACTTACAGGTATTGATGCCGTCTCGGTCTTTTATAAGCTCCAAGCGCTTTATTGGCCGAGCCCTTTGCAGGAGGTTTTGCAGGAGTCCACTGCGTGGTTTAGGCCACGTTGATGTAGTCATGCTGGCTGGTTCTTTGACAGAACTTGCCGATGCGGGTGCACATCGTTCCTCCGTTGAGCTGTTCCGATGTTTCAGTGAATTTTGGCTCCTTGACGGCCCAGGGAATTTTGATTGCAAAATTATGCACCCTAGGGATGTAGTTCCTGATGACCCACAAGTATAGGGGATCAATCATAGTTCTTTTGATATGTAAGAGTGTCAAACCCAGCGAGGAGCGGAAGGAAATGACAAGCGGTTTTCAGCAAGGTATTCTCTGCAGGCACTGGAATTATCGGTAACAAATAGTTTGGTGGCAAGGTAATTCGTAATGAGTAACAAGTATCAAATGTAACAAAGGTGCACCAAGGTGGCCCAATCCTTCTTATAGCAAAGGACAAGCCTGGACGAACTCTTATATAAAGCAAAGCGCTCCCAAGGACACATGGGAATTATTGCCAAGTTAGTTTTCATCATGCTCGTATGATTCACATTCATTACTTTGATAATTTGATATGTGGGTGGACCGGTGCTTGCGTGTTGTCCTTACTTAGAAAAGCCTTCCACTTATGATTAACCCCTCTCGCAAGCATCTGTAACTACGAAAGAAGAATTAAGATAAATCTAACCATAGCATTAAACATGTGGATCCAAATCAGCCCCTTACGAAGCAACACATAAACTAGGGTTTAAGCTTCTGTCACTCTAGCAACCCATCATCCACTTGGTACTTCCCAATGCCTTCCCCTAGGCCCAAATCATGCTGAAGTGTCATGTAGTTGACGTTCACATAACACCACTAGAGGAAAGACAACATACATCCCATCAAAATATTGAATTAATACCAAATTCACATGATTACTTATAACAAGACTTCTCCCATGTCATCGGGAACAAAAGTAACTACTCACAAAGCATGTTCATGTTCAAGATCAGAGGGGTATTAAATATCATTAAGGATCTGAACATAGGATGTTCCACCAAATAAACCAACTAGCAACAACTACAAGGAGTAGTCAACACTACTAGCAACCCACAGGTACCAATCTGAGGTTTTGAGGCAAAGATTAAATACAAGAGATGAACTAGGATTTGAGATGAGATGGTGCTGGTGAAGATGTTGATGAAGATTGGTCCTCCCATGATGAGAGGATCGTTGGTGATGACGATGGCTTCGATTTTCCCCTCCCGGAGGGAAGTTTCCTCGGCAGAATCGCTCCGCTGGAGCCCTAGATTGCTTATGCCCAGGTTCCGCTTTGAGATGGCAGCGCTTCGTCCCGAAAGCCTTCTCTTAATTTTTCCAGGTCAAAACCCTTCATATAGCATAAGACGGGTACCGGAGGCTGGCCAGGGGCCCCACAAGCTCAGGGGCATGCCCTAGGGGGGGGGGGGGTAGGGCATGCCCCATGCTTGTGGCCACCTGGTGGGCCCCCTCCTGGTATTTCTTCGCCCAATATTTTTTATATATTCCAAAATACTTCTTCGTAAAATTTCAGGACATTTGGAGTTGTACAAAATAGGTGTCTCAGATTTGCTCCTTTCCTGTCCAGAATTCCAGCTGCCGGCATTCTCCCTCTTCATGTGAATATTATAAAATAAGAGAGAAAAGGTATGAGAATTGCACCATAAAGTGTAATAACAATCCATAATACAATAAATATCAACATAAAAACACGATGCAAAATGGACGTATTAGTGCCCCATCCAAGAGGGCACTCAAAGAGCCTGTATCCCTATTTAGGGTGCGGGGGTACGTGGCCGAGGTCGACTTGCATAGCCCGCACGCGCTTCAAAGAGCTGGCGGTGTGTTTATCGCCGCGGGCCGCCTTCTCAGACGCATGTACCTCGGCTGCAAAAGCCACGGTCCGCTCCTCCATTCAGAGTGAGCGCTCAATGTTACCATTGACTATGATAACGCTGTTGGGTCTTGGCATTTTGAGCTTGAGATAAGAGTAATGCAAGACTATATTGAAGCGTGCGAGAGCTGTGAACCTCAAGAGAGCGTGGTATCCACTTCGGAAAGGGACGATGTCGAAGATCAACACCTCACTTCTGAAGTTCTCGGGTGAGCCAAAGACTACCTCTAGCATGTCAATTCTGGTGCAGCGGTCTTCCACGCCTGGAATGACACCTTTGAAGGTGATGGTGCTTGACTTGATCCGAGATGAGTCGATACCCATCTTCCTAACCGTGTCCTCGTAGATTAAATTGAGGCTACTTCCCCTGTCCATAAGGACTCGTGTCAAATGATAACCATCGATGATTGAGTCCAGGACGAGCGCCGCCAATCCGCCATGCGTGATGCTGGTCGGATGATCATGCTTGTCGAATGTGATCGGGTAAGCCAACCACGGGTTAAACTTCGGGGCGACTGGCTCTAACGCGTAGATATCCTGAAGTACACACTTCCTCTCCCTTTTTGGGATGTGGGTAATGTAGATCATATTGACCTCTGTTAGCTCGTTAGGAAACTTCTTTTCGCCTCCAATATTGGGCCGCCGAGGTTCATCCTCGTCTTTGCTGCGATTTTGGGTTTTACTTTGACCCTCCATCGCTACCTTGCCAGCCTGTTTAAAGACCCAGCATTTCTGATTGGTGTGGGTTGTTGGTTTGTCCTGGGTGTCATGGATTTGGCACGGCCGGTCCAGGATCCTGTCGAGCTAGCTAGGTCTATATTTTCTCCCTTTAAAGGGCTTCCTTTTCTGTCCGGATCTAGGTCCAGTGAACCCTGCATTGACTACCGCATCCTTTGTGTCGCTCTCGCCATTTTTATGCCTACGCTTGTTCTTGTTATGCTTGGGCTGTCCATTGGCGTCGCGTGTTTCTGAGGTGCCCGACTCACCATTATGGGTGCTTCGGGCAAGCCAGCTATCTTCTCCCACGCAAAAGTGGGTCATGAGTAAAGTGAGGGCCTCCATGGTCCTCGGCTTGTCTTGGCAGATGTCGGTGTCAAAACTGGTGGATCTCGGGTAGGGGGTCCCGAGCTTTGGATCTTGGATCAGTGGGGAACAGGAAATACAGGGACAATATTTACCCAGGTTCAGGCCCTCGGAAGAGGTAAAACCCTACGTCCTACTTGATTGTATTGATAAGTGTATGACGATTACATAGTCGCTGTACCATGAGATTAGATGAACTAACCCTAGTTGAGTAGGATGATGGTGCTTCTTGAAGCCTCTGTGGACTAAACCCTCTAGTTTATATAGACACCAGGGGTTCCTTGGGTTACACATAGTCGGCTACCATCAGGGGATAAAAATGCATAGGCCATATTGACGTGGAGAACACACCAAGGCTTCGAAAGTTTCCTTCCCGCACACGGAGTCACCTTACAGCTCGACCTTCCAGTGATAGTCACAGAGCAGCCCACATGTCTGGCCCACAAGAGATAGGCCGGCAGCCCGAGGACCGCTTAGTGCAGGACTCCCTCAGTAGCCCCCGGACTAGTCTTCGAAGATGAGGTATGTATGGGAATCATCGACTTTGTGGACTAGTTCCCTTCTTCATGGTGCTCACGCTAGGCATGTAGTTATCCTTAGCCGATCTTTCTTTTAAAGGTCGCCCGACCAAGTTTGGCCATTCTTTATCCAGATTATGCCTGGTTTCCGGATTGTGTATATGACTTGGCCTTGAAGACCAACCGCTCGAGTGTGAATAGTGCCCTCATCTGAGAACTTTTGGCGAAAGGTCATAGCCAGCCATAGCCACTGACCGGTTACAAAAAACTCGGTCCGTAGTTCGAGGCAGTTCCTCCATTGGCACATCCCATCAATATGGAAATCGTGCCCCTTTTTAAGGGATATGATCAATGATTCGGGTCATCCCTATGCGCGCATAATAGCATGATTATATTGGAAAATGGTGAGGTCCGTGGTCCAGTAAAGGGGACTCTTGGTATTACGACAACTTATAAAAGGAAAACATCCACCGTTTTCTCCGTATGCTTTCCGCTTCCTCCATCGCCATTTCTTTCCCAATCTAGTGAGCTCTAGCTCCATGACCCATCCTCCCTCAAGAATCCTTCCTAACCACTTCCTCAATCCGACCATGGCTGGATCTGGCTCGAAAGGCAAGTGGGAGGCCTCCAGCCTCACCAACGACGACATCGAGGAGCTAAAGTGCGCCGACTACCTCCCGGCCAACGTCACCCAGCGAGCTCCGGAGGAGTGCCAGGTCATCCCTACACCCCAGCCAGACGAGAGGGTGGTGTTCGTCCCCCACTTCATCCGGGGCTAGGCTTCCCGCTCCACCCCTTCGTTAGGGGGTTAATGTTCTTCTACGGGTTGAATTTCCATGATCTCGCCCCAAACTCCTTCTTGCATATCTCGGCCTTCATTGTTACCTATGATGCTTTTCTGCGGGTCCAGCCACACTTTGACTTGTGGCTAAAGGTCTTCAATGTCAAGCCGAAGATAGTCGATGGCCAGCAGGCGGACTGTGTGTGTGTGTGGGGGGGGGGATGATCAACAAGCTTCGAGGTTGAGTGGCCGGAGGGTACCTTCACTACAAAAAAAATACACTTCCGTGATGATACGTGTTTGTCATAGTAGGTCACATCTTCTGTCATGCATGTACACCCATGACGATTTTATGACAGAATCAAGATAGTCATACCTGTGCTGTCGTAGAAGTGTTCCATGACATTAACAAAATTATCATCACGGAAGTGTCCACTTCCATGACGATAAATCACGCGTCATAGAAGTGCTTTCGTCAAGGGTGACTGACACGTGGCATCCATAGTAACAGGTCGCCGTTAAGCTATCGGGTCCGGTTTTGGATCCGATAACCCGTTAACAGCCCAGACCAATGGGGATTTTCCACGTGTAAAATTCTCATTGGCCAGAGGAAACACGTGTTGGCTCACCGTTGGGACAGATGTCATCCACTCATTGGACAGGAGGCGCCTATGATACATCGACACGTGGCACGACCCAATAGAGGCCCATTTCGGTGAAAAGCCCGACCCGTTTGACTTGGTCAAAAGGTAATGGGCCAGCCCACGGAAAGCCTGTTAACGGCATGTCGTATATCGCCCATTTACGGCCCGCTCACTCTCGGCCCATTACGGCCTATCGGAATTAAGCCCAGTAGCTTCATCTGAGCCATCCAATATGATTCCAACCCATTGTAACTTCCGGCCCATGTATGGCCCATGATGTCTTTCGGCCCATACGAGGCTCTTCGTAACTCTGGGCCCATTAAAGGCCCGATATGAAACTGGTCCATAATGAACAATGTATCACTTTATACCCATTAACGGTCCATTATTCTGTCGGCCGTTTCCAGCCCATGACTTTCAGCCTTCTAAGGGCCCATTTATTCTTGGGCTCATTTCTAGAATTCGGTTAGTTACGGTCCGTTACTGGCCTGTTCCGTTTGTGGGCCAAATTCAGCCCGTGGTTATGTTCGGCCTGTTTGTGGCTCGTTAACCCGTCGGGCTATTTTCATAGCGTTATCAAATAAGGCCTATTAATGGCCCGTTATGGTCCATGAATATTACGACCCATGTTTGGTAAAATGATGGTACGCCCCATAGAAGGCCCATGGATCCTACGGCCCGTAGAAGACCAATGGATCCTATGGCCCGTAGAAGGCCCATGGATCATACGCCCCGTAGAAAGTCCATGGATCCTATGGCCCGTAGAAGTCCCATGGATCCTATGGCCCATAGAAGGCCCATGGATCCTATGGCCCGCAGGAGGCCCATGGTTACAACAGTCCGTGTGTTGCCATGATTATTGTGGCCTAGTTAGCAAAAATAGGTTATTGTGGCCACTAGAAAAAAGCGGAAAAAGAAATGTAGTGACTACAAGCAAACAACTAAACAAGACAATAAGGAAATAAATAAGCAAGCAACTAATGCTAGCCTATTACAGCTATTACACATATTACATCCACTGGGCATCAAAGTTCGCCACCAGTGCAAATATAGGGAACAAAGCAGCATATTACATACGCTGGCCATCAAAATTGGCCACCGGTGGAAATAAACACGGCAGCAAAACAAGACCATAACTGAAACAAGTTCAGAAGAGCTCAAGAAACGTTATCCTGGGTATCCACTGTCGGTGTCAAAACTGGCGGATCTTGGGTAGGGGGTCCCGAACAGTGGGTCTAAGGCGGATGGTAACGTGAGGCTGGTGACATGATGTTTACCCAGGTTCGGGCCCTCTCGATGGAGGCAATACCCTACTTCCTGCTTGATTGATCTTGATGATATGAGTATTACAAGAGTTGATCTACCACAAGACCATAGAGGCTAAACCCTAGAAGCTAGCCTATGGTATGATTGTTCTTGTCCTACGGACTAAACCCTCCGGTTTATATAGACACCGGAGGGGGCTAGGGTTACACAGAGTCGGTTACAAGTAAGGAGATCTACATATCCGTATTGCCAAGCTTGCCTTCCACGCCTAGGAGAGTCCCATCCGGACACGACACGAAGTCCTCAATCTTGTATCTTCATAGTCCAACAGTCCGGCCAAAGGATATAGTCCGGCTGTCCGGATACCCCCTAATCCAGGACTCCCTCAGTAGCCCCTGAACCAGGCTTCAATGAGGATGAGTCCGGCGCGCAGTTTTGTCTTCGGCATTGCAAGGCGGGTTCCTCCTCCGAATACTCCATAGAAGATGTTGAACACAAGGATAGTGTCCGGCTCTGCAAAACAAATTCCACATACCACCGTAGAGAGAATAATATTTCCACACATCTAATCTGCCGACCGTTTTTTAATAATGTGACGTATTGCCACGGTCTGGTCGTGACGAACCGCTTTCCTCAAGCAGCCTACCACTGCACGTTTTGCGAGGCGATTTATTTGGCACGTCTTGTCGAAGAAGAGATCGTGTCCCTCTTATTACGGGATTCTCATCAATACGGATGTGCCTAACCCAATCGTGCTCATTGGTATGACTCCTCAATTTTAGGCAAGTCCCAAACGGCCACGCGGAGGACGCTTGATATTCATCCCCTTTATAAAGAGGCCAAGGCCTGTCCTTTTTTTCTTCTCGCGCTCAATCGAATCCTTCTCCCACCTTGAGTTCCAACACCCAAGGCTCAGGCCAGGCGCTTCAGACCTTCAACCATGTCCAGATCCAACCTTCAAGGTCGATGGATGCCTTCCTCTATCATAGAGGAAGATATCAAGAAGCTAAGAGAGGCCAGGTATTTAACCGGCGAAATCTCGCACAGGTTGCCCGCTCGAGGGCAGGCCATCCCCACTCCTAAACTCGGCGAGAGCGTCGTTTTTGTCTCTCACTTCCTCCGAGGGCTAGGCCTCGCTCTAGATCCTTTTGTCAGGGGGCTCATGTACTATTATGGGCTGGATTTCCATGATCTGGCGCCAGATTCAGTCCTTCATATTTCGTCATTTATCGTCGTATGTGAGGCCTTCCTCCGCATTACCCCTCACTTCGTCCTATGGCTCAAGACTTTCAATGTGGAGCCGAAGATGATCGGGGGGCGCCACGCAGAGTGCGGAGGTGCCGTAATAAGCAAGAGTGACAATGCCCCATGTGTCGGTGTCAAAACCGGCGGATCTCAGGTAGGGGGTCCCGAACTGTGCGTCTAGGCTGATGGTAATAGGAGACAGGGGACACGATGTTTTTACCCAGGTTCGGGCCCTCTCGATGGAGGTAAAACCCTACTCCTGCTTGATTGATCTTGATGATATGAGTATTACAAGAGTTGATCTACCACGAGATCAAAGAGGCTAAACCCTAGAAGCTAGCGTATGGTATGATTGTTGTTCTTGGTCCTATGGACTAAACCCTCCGGTTTATAGACACCGGAGGGGGCTAGGGTTACACAGAGTCGGTTACAAGGAAGGAGATCTACATATCCGTATTGCCAAGCTTGCCTTCCACGCCAAGGAGAGTCCCATCCGGACACGGGACGAAGTCTTCAATCTTGTATCTGCAAAGTCCAACAGTTCGGCCAAAGGATATAGTCCGGCTGTCCGGATACCCCCTAATCCAGGACTCCCTCAGTAGCCCCCGAACCAGGCTTCAATGACGATGAGTCCGGCGCGCAGATTGTCTTCGGCATTGCAAGGCGGGTTCTCCTCCAAACTCTGAGTACCTGTTAAATAGTGTCCGACTTCTCGTAAATGTTGCGCTTCTCGGCTTCTGCGCCCAATAATGGCCATCTTCCACGTGTCAAGCGAATGCAAGGAGCCAGGGTGTTTTTACATTTACCACCCTAGCTATGTGAATGAACTGTCTATCTAAGAGATGAGGATTCTCAGTTCCAAACCACACCATCCTCCCTCAGCGAGCATTCATCGAAGCGCGCCCGAAAAAAATTCATCCCAACATGGCCGGCCAGCGCAGCTCCTCTTCTCGCCCCTGCAGCCCTAAGCCCGGAGATTGGGATAAGTGTTCCGTCCCGCACAGCCAATTAGTGAAGCTGCAGACCCAGGGATTTCTCCCCCCAGCGTATATGGTCCCGGTTCGAGCCGGGCTCGCCACCTATAACGGCGGGGAGCAAGCGGAGAGCTTTCCCAACCCCTCTAAGGGAGAGCGGGTATGCCTTGTCCCTTATTTGTTAAGGGGACTCAGATTTCCAATCCATCAGTTTCTCCGAGGGCTCCTGGAGTTTTACGGCCTCCAGTTGCACAACCTCACCCCTGCCTCCATACTGCATATCGCTGGCTACGTAGCCCTTTGCGAACTATTTCTGGGATGCGAAGCTCATTTCGCGTTGTGGAAGAAGTTGTTCTGCCTTGTGCCCCGTACACAGAGGGGATCAATATATCAAGTGGGCGGAGCCGAAGTATGGCGCATCGCCGGGACCGGATACCTATCCGGTACCCCGAAGAAGACGTCCAAAGACTAGCCTTCAGAGTGGTTTTATATGGAGGATGTCCCCCTTCCAGATCCTATTTGGACCGGCCTTCCCGAGTTTGACAATGCTCCCTTGAAGAAGCGCCTGAGCTGGCGGCCACGGAGCCCTCAGACGTTCTTTACCTGATGGGCCGGATAAAGGTATTGGCTCAATCAGGACTGACCATAACCGAGGTTATGTCAATATGCATTATGCGGGGGGTGCAACCACTTCAATATCGAGGCCACCCTATGTGGGATTTCAACGGGGAAGATGATGCCACCCGCTGCGGCCGCAAGGGGCCGGACTCGACTGCTGCCCTAGCAAAAATCTTGTCTGGTCTGTACAAGGGAGAGGAAGAGGAGTTCCTCCGCATCAAGCCACAGGATGGATTCTCCATGTACAACCCTCCGAGCTGGGTAGGCCACCAGTTTTTATGCCCACTTATTCCGTATTTCTGCAGTTAAATATTTTACCTTGCAATTTCATCGCAGGAGTTGCGTAAGGCTGTAAGGGAGATCAACAGCCCACCTCCAAAACCAGAGGACCCTGAATGGGCCCTCGACCCCGGCCTCAGGGAGGATCCGGACATATTCGTGGAGCTGATCGGTAGGATTTTCTATCAGTTAAGCTGTGATGATGCCATGGTGGCCATTACAGCCGACTACCCTGGGCTACTCCCAGCCTCGTAGGTAGATGAGACCAGAGTCCCAACCTTTGAAAATGATTTTCTTTTACGCGCTTCACCTACCGTATACAAACAGTGTTTTATAGGGAAGGCCCTCGAGACACCATGCCGAGCCCGCGGCGATTCGCCAACAAGGGGCTCCAAAGCCGGACAGGCTAAAAAGGAAGGCAGTCCGGACGGAGACGCCGGCGCAGAGGTATGATGCAACACCTCACTCCGCGATTGTCGTCTTTATAAACATAATACCACCCGTGTTTCCTAGAAGGAAGAACACTCGCCGGATCATATCCGGAGATGTCGCCGGTCACGCTTCTACCAGTCGGGCTCCAAGGCTGGACACAGAGGCGGAAGCTAACACGAGGCACACGTTGGATGCTCCGTCTACAGAGGATGCGGATAAGATATCCACTACAAATTCCTAAGTGGAGAGCGCCATGAATCACATGCGTCGCCGAGCCGTACTCTGTGACGCTTGTTTCTCCCAAGAGGCGTTTAATGCGTTCAACTCAGGAGATGCGTACATCCGTGCTGCTCAAAATGGTCTAGCCAGAGCCACGGACCAGTATGTAAAGGATATACGGGTAAGAAAATTTGATGATTATATATATCAGTAGCCCCTCAGACTTGAAACAGTTAGAATAACTGATTTAAGGATCATGACTTACACAGGTTTTGACAGAAAAGAATACCCAATTATCTCAGGAGCTGGAAGAGTGCAAAGCCCAGCTTCAGGCTGCACTTGCCACAGAAGAGGAGTCCAAGAAGACCCCTGCTGGTAACTACTGGGTTTATGCTGCGAATCGGCAGGTACCGGATATTTGTGCGGCGTGCCTGCAAGTCTAACAATAGGTTTTGCAGATGACTCCGGAGTAAATCCGGAGGCCGTGCTAGGGAATGCGAAACATGCTGAATGCCAGCTAAATGCTGGCGAGCGCGTGCTATCGCGCGTCATTGAAGAGAAAAATAATCTCCGAGACGCTAATACCCAGCTGAGCGTGGAACTCAAAGATGTTCAAGCCTAGCTTGCGGACTCCGTGAAGGAGAATAAGCTGCTTCGACACGGCATTTTAATAAGTGCTTAAATGAACCCTTGAAAGAGTTTGGCAAAGAGGCCGGCTATATGTCTGCAGGTATGCTGACGGGTCGTCCTGCGGAGGAGATGTGAAAGTGCTAGTATCGACTAGAGGGGGGGGGGTGAATAGGCGATTTTTATAAAAGTCTTCAAAACATGGAAGTTTCAAAGACAGACAATAGAAATGAACCTATAGATATGCAGCGGAAGATAAACTACACTAAGGAAGCCACAGTCAAATATACAATAACGTGAGAGTACGAAGACTAATAGCAGCTAGGTAGTAAGGATCAGGATGGAAGATGGTATGAAGCCAAACAACAATAGTAGTCAAGCAATGAAGTCAAACAGGTACGGCAAACAGGCAATGACTTCACAAAGACGAACTCTAAGTAAAGAGAGGGAGAGGATAGAACCAGTCACTTGTTGAGGACACAAGATTTGTTGGACCAGTTCCAGTTGCTGTGACAACTGTACGTCTGGTTAGGGAGGCTGAGATTCAACTCAGAAGACCGCGTCTTCACCTTATTCCCCTTGAGCTAAGGACACATAGTCCTCGCCCAGTCACTCTGGTAAGTCTTCAAGGTAGACTTCCAAACCTTCACAGACTTCGTTCACCGGCGATCCACAATGACTCTTGGATGCTCAGAACGCGACGCCTAACCGGCTGGAGGATTCGCAGCCCTCAAGTGTAATAAGTCTTCAGGTCACGCAGACAGAAAGACTTCAGTGATGCCTAACACTCTTTGGCTCTGGGTGTTTGGGCTTTGTCCTCGCAAGGATTTCTCTCTCTCAAAGGCTTCGAGGTGGGTTGCTCTCAATACGACAAAAGCCGTGCACTAACTCTGAGCAGCCACCAATTTATGGTGTAGGGGGTGGGCTATTTATAGCCACTAGGCAACCCGACCTGATATGTCCGAAATGACCCTGGGTCACTAAGGAACTGACACGTGTTCCAACAGTCAGATTTCAAACACACGCGGCAACTTTACTTGGGCTACCAGCAAAGCTGACTCATCCAGCTCTGGATAAGATTTGCTCTCATTGTCTTCGCTTGAAGACATAGGATTTTGGTTGAGCATCACTTCAGTCACTCTGAGTTTGTTCACTTGGACCCCACTTAACAGTACGGTGGTTCCTATGACTCAACAAAGAAGAAAAGGAAACAACGAAAAGACTAAGTCTTCGCGCTCCATAGTCTTCACTCAATGTCTTCTCATGTCATAGTCTTCAATATGAATATCTTCACATACCACCATTATCTTCAATGTCTTCATAAATTTTTAGGGGTCATCTCCGGTAGGTAAACCGAATCAATGAGGGACTACTACCTGTGTTATCCTGCAATTCTCACAAACACATTAGTCCCTCAACCAAATTTGTCGTGAATACTCCAAAACCAACTAGGGGTGGCACTAGATGCACTTACAATCTCCCCCCTTTTGGTGATTGATGAAAAACTGGTTGAAGTTTTCAACGGGGATATAGTATGTGAAATGTAAAGAATTTAGGAATTGTCTTAATAAGTGGCAAAGGCTCCCCCTGAAGATGTGCATATAAGTAATTTGCTTTTGGAATGCAAATGCACATGGCAGGTTGTACTTGTGGAGATCCTCTTCAACTTATGAAGATAATTCATCATGCATGATATGATTTAACAAAGATAATGACATGCATAATGAAAAATGGACGTCTGCAAGATGACCTAAGTGCGGAAGTTATCATCGCACATGCGGAATTTATCATCGCATCACAGAATAGCAAGTAAGTAGCAGACGACCATCGAGTTTAAGTGTTACAACTCAAAGAACCAAATGTATCAAAAACGAGAGTTGTAAACACTAGGCAAAGTATAAGGCAACTGCCCATATGAACCCGCTTGAAGACTATCAAACTCATATGCTTCTCCCCCTTTTGTCAGTAAGGACCAAAAAGGTTTGAAGACATAGAGCATCTACTCGTTCCCATGAGGAGTAGGTGAAGCAGCAGGGTTGTCGTTGTTGTTAGGCGGTGCAGACGAACTTGGTGCAACGTTGATGTGTGCCGAAGTAGGGGGCGGTGAAGTAGCATCGTCTTCATCATCGATCACTCTGGCATTCACAGTTGCTGTGGAGGAAGAATAGTCAGAGTCTTCAAGGGATGGAGTTCGACGTAGGACAACATTCCGTGGAGGAGTGGAGTCAAACTTGAAGTTTTCAGTGAAGCCATCGTCTTGAAGATCTGCTTCAGCACTGAGAAGGGTCAAACTCTTCCATGATCGATGACAGGTCTCATGAGTGACAAGCATTTTTGGTGGCAAGATTGCGAATGCGATTGACGTCCACCAATAGACTTTGCATCTGTCATTTGAGCCAGTCATGATGCTTATCTTGTTTCTAATGCAGTGCTACAAGAAGTTCTCGGTCATTCAAAACACGAGAGAGCTTGCGAGGCCTTTGGGCAATGGTGCTATCAATAGCTTGAGTCTGCGCACGGTGAGGCAAGCGAGTAATTCCAGCCAATGGATAGACACGTGCAACATCTTGAACTCCTTCAATGTTTTGCGTGAAGCTTTGGTGATCAGCATTTTGAAGACTAAGAGGCTCCTTGGCAGGCTCTGGGTATATGGCCTCAATAGACATATCAACTTCTGGCAAAAAGATGATATAATGGCGTGCAGAGGGTTGATAGTTGAAGGCCGAGTGGAGCTTGATCAGACACATGATCTAGGGAGCATAGAACTTCAGACCAAATATGTCGGACCCTGATGCAGCAAGTTGGCGGATAAAGAAGTCTTGTGCATTGAAGCTTCTGCCATGAACAATATGGAAGACCAAAGTCTTCATTGCACCTTCAAGCTTGGCATGTGGAGAATGGCCTTTGATGGGCCAAAGAGTTTGCCGTATGATATGATAGATGGTGCGTGGTAGATACTCAAGGTCTTCAACAAAGAAGTCCTTAGGATATTCTGCATCTAGGGGCGAAGGCTTCATCATGCTAAGCATCTGACTCATATTGGCCTCAGGCTTGTGAAAGATGCTCTCCATAGCAGCACTGTGAAGCTGACAACCAGGTTCATAGAGATCACCTGGAGTGGGCAGACGTGTAAGCTCAATGACATCAAAGGCTTTGGCTTCATGATGAACATTGCCTGTCATCCACTCAAGGACCCAAGTCTTCGGATCCCTGTTGTAGCCACGAATATGGAGAGTGGCATAGAATTGGAGCAGCAATTCTTTGTTCCAGTGCTCCTTGTCAGTGACAAACTGCAGCAAGCCAGACTCTCTGAAGCAGTCCAGAGCTTCTTCCAAACAGGGCAGTCCAGTTATGGCTTCAGTGTCAAGACGCATATGTGGGAAAATGCGACCTTGATTGTACAAAATGCATGAGTAATAACTTCGCTGCTGATAACTCCAGAACCGATCAGAAGATATTCTTGCCTTAGAGTAGGGGTTCTTGGCGCTATCAAAGAAGGTGTTGTGTGCCTTGAAGCCATTGATGTTGAAAGATCCGGGTGCAGATGCAGTACCTGGAAACCTGGGCAACCTTGGCATTGGCTTCTGAACCTGAGGCCTGTGCTCAACGTGGTAATCAAACTGAGGACCAGCAGCAGGCGGAGGAGTCAGAAAAGGCCATTTGATAGTGATAAGTTGGCCATAGTTGAATACTTGCTCGATAGTGTGTGGCCTTGGTGGCGGAACAGGAGCAGTGGCATCAACAGAGACATCAGGCTGCACAACAGAGGCTTCAGGTGCAGATGCATCATTGGCTTCATTAGCTTGTGGCACATTTGTTGGTGCAAGCTCCACATTTGCTTCAGCCATGACTACGCCATTGGCTTCATTTGTGTTGGTGGTGGCAGCCTCAAGATTCTCAACCTCCACTTGATGAGCTGGAGGGTCGGGCACAGACACGTTCACTGGAGGAACAACTTCTTCAGAGATTGGGGGAGTAGGGACACGATCTTCTTCTGCTTGTTTGTCTTCGGCTGATGCAGCCGGATTGTCTTCAGCAACTTTAGCTTCAGACTCGGAGACATTCACAGTGGGAGTGGCTTCTGGAAACACTTGACGTGCAACAGATTGGTGAAGCACTTCTCCTTCTGGAACGCTCGAAAGAGGGACTTGAGGCCTTGGTCCTTTGCGAAGCCTGCGTAGTGTCGGTGTTCTGGGAACGGGGTCCCCAGACTTGCCTTCCTGCGGCCTGCGGCGTGGCTCAAATGGGGGCCCAGCGTGGCCCATCTTCATCAGCACAAGGTTCAAGACCCTCGCGAGGGGCCAAGCCTCGCGAGGCGGACGACATAGCGCTTCCTCAAGCACGGCCTCCTTAGGCTGGCTTGCGAGGAGGTGGAGAGATCAAGGCGGGGTACCTCGCGAGGTGCCCATGACGCAAGCCATGACAACCGAGGGTGCTAGGCGGGCGCCAGCCCGCGCAGCGTCCCCCTTTCCTCTTTGGTGCAAAGGGGGCAAGCGCAGGCGAGAGGATCAAGCAAAGGCACCCATTTCGGTGCAACGAGACCAAGACCAGTCCAACGGTGGGAAGGAGGTCACCATGGAGCCCAGGACGGCGTCACCACAAGGCCTTTGGCAGGCGAAGACCAACTTTAGTCAAGATAAGTGTACCAGATGTTCCCCTTCAAATTGGCCAATTGTTGGCGCCCTTCCCGCTCAATATTTGGGAAGAGGCCCAGGGCCTTTGCCTAAATAGGACTAGCTACCCCCAGAGTAGAGGGGAGGGGAATCGGCAGATGGGAATGAGCTAGGATCGAATCCAACATCTAGAGAGAGAGAGAGAGAGAGAGAGAGAGAGAGAGAGAGAGAGAGAGAGAGAGAGAGAGAAGGGCGATCGAACTCCCCCTAGCAGTTCATCCCCTAGCCAAGAACAGAACCTCGCGAGGCTGTTCTTCTTTGTATCGTTCTTCCTCATCAGCCCAAGAGGCAATCCACCCACCACACTGGAGTAGGGTATTACACCACAATGGTGGCCCGAACCAGTATAAACCTTGTGTCTCTTGTGTTGTTCTTGCAGTAGTTTAGATCCTTGCGAGACGGAGAGGTAGAGGGCACGATCCCCGCGCGCACCGCAGAGTTCGAACCTTAAGGGTCTGCCGGAACCCCTGAATCCAACATTTGGTGCGCCAGGTAGGGGTGCGCTGGAATCTGTCTGCCACCGCTCCGCTCTCCTCCGACCACTGCATCCATGTCTGACGCTCGTCGGGCCCGCGCCGAGCGCCGGGCCGCCATCGCTTCCCGCGCCGTCCAGACGGCCCCCGTCAGTGGGCGTCCACGTCATTCCCCGTCGCACGCCGTCAACGCCGCCACTGGACCGGCGGGGAACGAGCAGCAAGCATCCTCTCAGCACCCGTCCGTACGGCGGGATGGCCGCACCACCACTCCATCGCTCACCCCAGCCGGTTCTTCGTCGCACATGCTTCGCGCGCCTTTGGAGGCTCGGGCTGCGCTCATCGCGGCGAACGAGCTCATGCGCTACCGCCCCGTCGACGACGTCTATGAGGAGTGCCTCGACCGCGTCGCCAAGCTCGTCCGCGCCGCAGGGGGCTCTCCCGCGCCTTCCGCACCATTGCGCCGCACTCCGCCCCGCATGGCCAATGAAGACCCGGGAGCATTCCAGCCGCCTCCTTTCCAAGAAGATGCCATGGCCCCAAGGCGCGCAGCTCCTGGGCGGAACCCGCTCCGTCATGCGCCGGCCCAGCAGGAAAGGAGCTGCCAAGAAGTCCCGCGACCGCAAGAGGGCGCCCGGGCGCTCCCAGCCCCGGCTCGCCGAGACCCCACTCTAGCTCCGGCACGTCAAGACCCCGCGCTGCTCCAAGCTGCGGCGCAAGGGGACCCACAAGGCCAAGCTCTCCCTCAACCAAAACCTCCCGCGGCCACCGCTGGCTGCCGTGCCTACACCCCCGAGCTGCGTAGCGTCGCGTGGCCCGGCAAGTTCAAGCCGGACTTGCCTCCTTGCTACGACGGCACAACTGATTCCACGGAGTTCCTCCAGCTCTACGAGCTGGGAATCGAAGCTGCCAGCGGGGACGAGAAGGTCATGGCGAACTGGTTCCCCATGGCGCTGAAGGAAGGCGCTCGCACTTGGCTCCTGAACCTGGCCCCAGGCACGATCTCCTCCTGGGACCAGATGCGTACTCGCTTCATCGCCAACTTCCAAGGTACCCGCGACCGGCCTCCCGCCGTGAGCGACATGCGCCGCATCAAGCAGCAACCCGGGGAGACCCTGCAAAAGTACATCCAGCGCTTCAACAATGCGCGCCTCAAGATCCCCAGGGTGTCCGAAGAAGCCATCATTTCGGCCTTCTCCGATGGCGTGCGCGACGTCAAGATGAAGGAGGAGTTGGCGATGCATGAAGACCTCTGCACCTCCCTGGAGCTGTTCAACCTGGCGACCAAGTGCGCCAGAGCTGAGGAGGGACGCCTCTCCCTCCTCGAGCTGCCTGCCGCAGACCCAGAAGAGAAGAAGCCCAAGGCCAAGGACGTGAAGCACAAGGGGGCTGCCGTGCTCGCGGCAGAGCCGGACACCAAGCGGGGCAAGGATCTGCCTGAATCCTCCAGGGGCAGCCGGTACTGTGTGTACCACGACCTCCACACCCACAACACCAATGAATGCCAAGAACTCCGCACCGTGCGAGAAGGAAGAGTCGGCCGATGCCCTGAACATGCTGACCGGGGCTACGGCCGAGGAGGAGGAAGGAACCTGGGACGCTGGGAAGATCGTGGCCCACGTCAAGGCTGGCGTGACCAACCTCGCGAGGACCGCTGGCGCGACCCGCCTCACGAGGGGGACTGGAGGGACCAGCCTCGTGAGGATCGCCCTCATGGCAACCCAGGCCTGCCGCCGTTGCCGCCTCAGCCAAGAAGGAATGAAGACCGCCACCAAGACGAGGGGGCTAGGGGCTTCCAAGAGCCTCGCGCCATAGCCTGCATCCTGGGCGGAGCTCAAGCCCCAGCCTCTCAACGTATCTTCAAGCAGTTTGCTCGCGAAGTGAATGCAGTTCTCCCCAAGCTCGAAGCAACGCGTCCCCTCAGGTGGTCGGCCTGCACCATCACGTTCAACTCAGCAGACCAGCTCAAGTGCGCGGCCATAGCCAGAGTCCTCCCAATGCTTTGTTCCCCAGTCATCAGCAACGTCCTGGTCACCAGGACCCTCATCGACGGAGGGGCAGGGCTCAATGTCTTGTCCGTGAAAACATTCAACAGCCTCCAAGTGCCCTATGACCAGCTCCAGCCAACCAAGCCCTTCTCCGGAGTCACCGACGGTTCCACAGTCCCGATCGGGCAGGTCCGCCTCCCAGTCACCTTCGGCACATATGACAACTACCGCACCGAGCTCATCGACTTTGACATCACCCACATCCGCCTGCGGTACAACGCCATCCTCGGGTATCCGACGCTGGCCAAGTTCATGGCTGTGACTCACCATGGCTACAATGTCCTCAAGATGTCAGGAAGCGGCGACGTCATCACGGTGCCATGTCAAGAGAAGGATGCAGTGTGTGCCCTGGAGCGAGCCTTTTAGGCCGCGTCACTAGAAGACCCAGATCGCGGAAGCAGGAGGCTTCTTGAGACCACCCCAAGAAGAAGAAGACGATGTCGCGCTCAGCCCCTCAGGAGGTAGGCCCCTCAAGGCCCGCGTTTGCCCAGGGGGATCCTCCTTCAGTCGCATAGGAAAGCGCGCCCGGCGCCCTCCTCAGGCAGGGCTCGGGGGCTCTCACCTGGAGGGCCACCGATCTCGCCAAGGTCACGTCGGAGGCACTGGGGCACCATGTGGAGGCGTGCTTCGGGGCACGTTTCCCCCAAAAGGAAGCCAGGGAAAGAAGTTGTGGCTCCCCATCTAGGCGAGGATGGTGGGCTGCGCGTCTGCATCGACGTACCAGGGCTCAATGAGATCGCCACGGCGGAGCGCCTCTGGCCCTCACAAGTGGGGCGCTGCGGAGGACCGCCCCACAGCTATGTTCGCATACCTTATGGCCTACCGAGCGTGGCTGCAGCGTACCAGCGCATCATGAGGAGCATCTCAGAGGCGCAAGAAGACAGGCGTTCCGCAGCCCTGGCGGAGATGGAGGCTGCTCGCGAGGAGCCACCAGTGCCTCCGGAGCCTCCCGAGCCCCCTGGGCCTGGGGGCTCGTGAGGATCGGCTTCTACAGCCCACCGAGTCTGCTGCACCAACGCCACTGCACCGACGACATCTTCAGGTGACATCTTTCAAGTTTCATTCCCAGCTGGGAGCGCCCTCCCAGGGTTGCGTCATTCCCAGGCCGCGTGGGTCCGTCCCTGTGGCATGTATCCCTTTTTATCTTTTCAGTCGCTAGCTTGCTTTGCTGGGGGCGCCCTCCCAGGGTTGCATCATCCCCAGGCCACTCGGGCTAGGCCCAGCGGCATGTATCCCTTCCGCGTTTATTTCCAATTATGCATCATTACTCGATGTCGTCCGCGGCGCCTTTTCTTCTTCATGTCGACCACTTGCACGTTAAGGGGGGGGGGGTGCCTGAGCATCACGACTAAGGGCTCTTACTGGCTCTCCAGCCCTCACCCTCTGGCTTTGTCCACGGCATCGTGACCTGGCATACCAGCGACGGCTGAGACAAGCCGAGGGCTGGGACCTGAGGACGTAGAGTGCCGGCATCTAACCAGATTTTGCAGGAACACATCTCAAGATACGGCCCAGCGCCAGGCGCAACCCGCCTAGAGGTAGGGCCTCGTGAGTCCCGCGCTGGCTCACGGGTGCCCAGATACACCTCGCCCGCTCCAAACAACGAGCTCCTGAGCGACTAACAATCAACTAATGGCCGCTATGGCAACCCCGTCTTCTCTTTTTGTGATGAATCTGCAGGATCCTTAGAGGAAGTTGTGCTAGCCAAGGCCCTCGCGGCGTTTCCTTCACCCTCGCCCGCGCGAACCACTTGCACGTTAAAGGGGGGTGCTTGAGCATCGCGACTCAGGGCTCTTACAGGCTCTCCAGCCCTCATCCTCTGGCCTTGACCACGGCATCGCGACCTGGCATACCAGCGATGGCTGAGACCAGCTCGAGGGCCAGGACCCGAGGGCATAGAGCAGAAAAGGGGGCAAAGGCGAGGGAGAAGGGGCACGCGAGGACCTCGTCAAGCAACTCCTTTCAAATTACCCCCCGGACCCGACGACGCGCCAGGGGCGATCCCCGATTCTCAAGATAAGTCACCATCCAAAGTGTTGGCTACCGTGGCATTACCCCCGCACCTGAAGCGACTCCGTACTAGCGACGTTACTTCCCTTTCTCACCAAGCGACGACTGCTTGGGCGCCAAAGGGGACCTCCTGAGCATCGCGACTCAGGGGCTCTTACCGGACCCCGGGTCACTCACCTCCTGGCCTTGACCACGGCATCGCGACCTGGCATACCAGCGACGGCTGACGCCGCCTTGGGACTGGGACCTGTCGACGCAGAGAACAAAGCCCTCGCGAGGTGCGAAAGGGAGAACCAAACTATGATGGAATTTGCGATTCGCACAAATCCATAGCAAGGGTTACATATTAACAACAAGGATCACAGCCGCCTTACAAGCCCCTATGGGGCACAATGTGATTCCTCGCAGGGAACGGATCCTAAAAGGTGTTAACTACACGCGCCCTCGCAAAAGATGCCATCATCAACAGTGGGCCATCGAGCACCGGCGCCAACCCCATCCAGATCAGGATCGGCGGCGACCAAGCGAGCCTGCCCTGCTCCGGGAGGGGCGTCGGCTCGCGGGCTCATAACTGTCGTCGCTCGTCTCCGGCGTCGCGAAGACCTCACTGGGATCGCTGGATCCTCCGGCGCTCCCGTCGCTTGTGGAGCTGTCCAGGGGGCGATTGGCAGGCCCAGCCGTCGCCATGGCGAGGTCCTGGCGCCTCCCCCGGGGCAGCACTCCAGCCGGCGACCGTTCGCGTCGAAGACCTTGAAGAACATCACCGAAGCGCCGTCGTACTCCAGGTGGATCGTGAGGGCGCCCTTCGTTCTACAGCATCGAGCGATCTCGTCGTAGCCGCGAGTCATGAAGACCTCGCCCGGGGCAGTGATCATGACCTCTGCCTCGGTCGCAGGAGTGCTGCAGTCGGCGTGCTGCAGCCACAGCTCCAGGAGTCTCCCCTGCTGGAAGATGGAGGCGAAGAAGGGAGGAAAGCGAATCCAAGTCCGCGGAGGCATGGCGGCGTGGAGCACGAGCTCACGGGAGGAGCCCTCGGCGTGGACTCCAGGAGGAACGACCAACACCTTCGTGACCCTCCGGCGCCGGCGACGGCGCTGGCCGAGGGGATCGGCATCTCCTCCTCCAAGGCCCTCGGCATGGGCATACAAGGGAAGCGGGAATCCTGGCGGAGGCCGCTCGTACCAAGGCCGCAGCACCACCAGGCGGTTCTCCTCGTCTCGGCCGCGCAAGGCAGGCCGTTTCTTCGGCGGGAGCAGGGCAGGTACCTCTTGAGGAGCCTTTCCCTTCTCCGCTGCTGAGAACCAGCGAATCGGAGCCATCACACCAAGACGGAGCAAGAACTGAGGCGGAGGAGGAAGCAAGGAGAGATGGACTGGAAGGGCACGCGCGGTGCCGTACTTATAGCCGGCGGAGGCCAACCGTCGGCCTCCACGATCACAAGTAATCATGACACGATTTGCATGCAGGGACTTGTCCAATCTGCGCGATCGTCGAGGCGTCGTGGGGAAGCGGAGACGCCCACGTCCAATCAACCACCACGCGGCGCCCGAGGCCGCAGGCTGTTAGGGCCCGCGGCGCTTCGCCCTTGCCCTTTCGCCTCTCGGCACGGCCAAGTCCGTGCGCGCCTTGGGCCCGGGGGCTACTGTCGGCGTTCTGGGAACGGGGGTCCCCAGACTTGCCTACCTGCGGCCTGCGGCGTGGCTCAAATGGGGGCCCAGCGTGGCCCATCTTCATCAGCACAAGGTTCACGACCCTCGTGAGGGGCCAAGCCTCGTGAGGCGGACGACATGGCGCTTCCTCAAGCACGGCCTCCTTAGGCTGGCTCGCGAGGAGGCGGAGAGATCAAGGCGGGGTACCTCGCGAGGTGCCCATGACGCAAGCCTTGACGACCGAGGGTGCCAGGCGGGCGCCAGCCCGCGCAGCGTCCCCCTTTCCTCTTTGGTGCAAAGGGGGCAAGCGCAGGCGAGAGGATCAAGCAAAGGCACCCATTTCGGTGCAACGAGACCAAGACCAGTCCAACGGTGGGAAGGAGGTCACCATGGAGCCCAGGACGGCGTCACCACAGGGCCTTTGGCAGGCGAAGACCAACTTTAGTCAGGATAAGTGTACCAGATGTTCCCCTTCAAATTGGCCAATTGTTGGCGCCCTTCCCGCTCAATATTTGGGAAGAGGCCCATGGCCTTTGCCTATAAATAGGACTAGCTACCCCCAGGGTAGAGGGGAGGGGAATCGGCAGATGGGAATGAGCTAGGGTCAAATCCAGCATCTAGAGAGAGAGAGAAGGGCGATTGAACTCCCCCTAGTAGTTCATCCCCTAGCCAAGAACAGACCCTCGTGAGGCTGTTCTTCTTTGTATCGTTCTTCCTCATCAGCCCAAGAGGCAATCCACCCACCACACTGGAGTAGGGTATTACACCACAATGGTGGCCCGAACCAGTATAAACCTTGTGTCTCTTGTGTTGTTCTTGCAGTAGTTTAGATCCTTGCGAGACGGAGAGGTAGAGGGCACGATCCCCGCGCACACCACAGAGTTCGAACCTTAAGGGTCTGCCGGAACCCCTGAATCCGACACGTAGTGCTGGCGACGCCTGTGGAGATGGAGTTGGCTGGGCCTCAAAGTCTTCTTCTTCATCTTGCACAGGTGGTGTGACTTGTTTTTGTTGGGGAGTACTCGGGGTTTCTTGTTGTTGTGGGTGATCATCCCATGATGCATCCTGAGCAACTGGCGTCAGAGGACGACCAATGCTGATGAGTTTGCTGTTCGTGAGAACAGGCGATGATTCCATGTTGTGTTCGATCTGAGGAAGGACTACATCATCTTCAACATTGTCATGGTGACCAATGTCTTCAGCAGCGGTGGGATCAACTGCTGGAATATCTTTAGCTTCAGGAGCCTCTGGGGAAGCAAGCTCATGAACTACCATCCGTCGTTCTTGATGTGAAGAGTCAGGACGAGCAACAGAGATGGGTTCTACAACAAGGGGCTCTGTGGGAGCAGCCCGATCTTTCTTGGTTCTGCGCTTCTTCTTGGAGGGAGCGACATCAGAAGCATCATGATTTTTCCTCTTTCTGGCTTCAGCCTCGGCATCCCTTGTCTTCTTCAGTTCTGAAGCGGTTGACCTAACCTTTGGCTTCGAGCTAGTCATGCTGCTTGGGAAGACTATGCGAGGTTCTTCCTGCCTTGAAGGTGCAGATTGGTCAATTGATGGCTTCTTCTCCTTTGCAGCCATTCTTGGGTCGATGCCAGGATGAACAAGAGCCTTGCGCTTCTCAGCCTCATTGTAGGATTGCACACACTTGTCAGCCAGGCTCTTCATGTGCTCACGAGAACCTTTAGCTTCTTCACGCTTCTTGAGAAAGGCTTCTTTGAGCTCATGCAGCATGATCTTGAAGTTTTTGACATCTTGCACGCTGAGCTTTGCCACATGCTTCTTGAACTGAGCTTTCTCATAGTCGATCTTGTGCTTCAGTTCAACGATGCGCTGAGCAAGGGCTAGTTCAGAAGCAATGGCACCATTGAAAGAGACGCTGAGACCAATGGGAAGTTGCAGATCTTCAAAGCTGAGATTTGGGGTGTCAAACCACTCATCAATGAAGTTGTGGATGATTGCCACATCAAAGAGAGGCAAGTCATTGAAGATTTCTGCTTCTTCCTTGCTCTTGATCAGTTGCTCAAGAGCGTCATCTGCAAGATCTTGATCGCTGGACAGATCAATGTGCTCTTCTCGCATAATGGCAGCAGGGGTCAAGGTCTGATCAGTATTCTTGATGATTTCCTTTTTCTTCTCCGTCTTCTTGGAGATACGTAACTGATCTTCAGACTGCACACTGTCTTCAGGAGGTGCAGTGGCCAGTGGCTTCGCATGTGAAGCTTTAGGAGGAGGAGCTGACCTTGAAGCTTTAGTCTTCTTCTGCTTCTGCGGTTTTGGAGTAGGAGCAGGGGCTTCATCCGTGTCAGCATCATCATCAGAGTGATCCACTTTGGTACCTTGAACAGAGATGTGGGTGATGAGGCCATCAAGGTTGTAGAAGGGTCCGATGATATTGGGTTCTGCATCGCGTGTGCCATCAGCACGGGGAGCAGGAGGACCAGGATTGAAGTCTAACCCCAAAGAATCTTTGTTCTTCTTTGCTGAAGCTTTTGCAAATTGATAATTCCGTTTGAAAAGATCGTCATCTCGACACCACAAGAGAGAAGTGGGGTCAGCGTTGGCAGGTTGAGGTCCCCTGACCATGCAAGGATAGAAGCCTTGCTCAATGGCTTCAGCTCTGGTCTTGGGTAGAAGATTTTTGTACAAAATATCGCCCCAAGGCCGCTTGATAGAGTTCTTCTTAGCGTACTCCTTGGTGACGAAGTTGTACTTGAACCATTGCTCTACCCAATATCTTCGAATCCATTGGATTCGGGTCTTGCGCTGATTATAATCCTCTTCTGGATCTGTCTTGTAAAGCTCTGAGAGGTCATCAGTGTTGGGGAACGTAGTAATTTCAAAAAATTTCCTACGCACACGCAAGATCATGGTGATGCATAGTACTGAGAGGGGAGAGTGTTGTCTAGGTACCCTCATAGACCGAAGCAGAAGCATTGACGCAACATAGAGGAAGTAGTCGTACGTCTTCCCGATCCGACCGATCCAAGCGCCGTTACTCTGGCGCCTCCGAGTTCTTAGCACACGTACAACTCGATGACGTTCCCCGGGCTCCGATCCAACAAAGCTTCGGGGATGAGTTTCGTCAGCACGACGGCGTGATGACGATGATGATGTTCTACCGACGCAGGGCTTCGCCTAAACAATGCAACGATATGACCGAGGTGGAATATGGTGGAGGGGGGCACCGCACACGGCTAAGGAACGATCGCAATGATCAACTTGTGTGTTCTAGGGTGCCCCCTTGCCCCCGTATATAAAGGAGGGGAGGGGAAGGCGCGGCCGGCCCCCAAGGGGTGCGCCAGGAGGAGTCCTAGTCCCACCAGGAGTAGGACTCCTCTCCCTTGCCTTGTAGGAGAAGGAAGGAGAGAGGGGGAAAGGAAAAAATGGGGGCGCCGCCCCCCCTTCCTTGTCCTAATCGGACTAGGGGGGAGGGGGCGCGCGGCCTGCCCTGGCCGCCCCTCCTATTTTTCCTTAAGGCCCATATGGGCCCATTAACCCCCGGGGGGGGGGGGTTCCGGTAACCCCCCGGTACTCCGGTAAAATATTTCACTCGGAACCATTCCGATGTCCAAATATAGGCTTCCAATATATCGATCTTTATGTCTCCACCATTTCGAGACTCCTCGTCATGTCCGTGATCACATCCGGGACTCCGAACTAACTTCGGTACATCAAAATGCATAAACTCATAATAACTGTCATCGTAACTTTAAGCGTGCGGACCCTACGGTTCGAGAACAATGTAGACATGACTGAGACAAATCTCTAGTCAATAACCAACAGCGGTACCTGGATGCCCATATTGGCTCCTACATATTTTACGAAGATCTTTATCGGTCAGACCGCATAACAACATACGTTGTTCCCTTTGTCATCGGTATGTTACTTGCCCGAGATTCGATCGTCGGTATCCAATACCTAGTTCAATCTCGTTACCGGCAAGTCTCTTTACTCGTTCTGTAATACATCATCTCGCAACTAACTTATTAGTTGCAATGCTTGCAAGGCTTATGTGATGTGCATTACCGAGAAGGCCCTGAGATACCTCTCCGACATTCGGAGTGACAAATCCTAATCTCGAAATACACCAACCCAACAAATACTTTCGGAGACACCTGTAGAGCACCTTTATAATAACCCAGTTACGTTGTGACGTTTGGTGGCACACAAAGTGTTCCTACGGTAAACGGGAGTTGCATAATCTCATAGTCATAGGAACATGTATAAGTCATGAAGAAAGCAATAGCAACATACTAAATGATCGGGTGCTAAGCTAATGGAATGGGTCATGTCAATCAGATCATTCAACTAATGATGTGATCTTGTTAATCAAATAACAACTCCTTGTCTATGGTTAGGAAACTTAACCATCTTTGATTAACAAGCTAGTCAAGTAGAGGCATACTAGTGACACTCTGTTTGTCTATATATCCACACATGTATTATGTTCCAGTTAATACAATTCTAGCATGAATAATAAACATTTATCATGATATATAAGGAAATAAATAATAACTTTATTATTGCCTCTAGGGCATATTTCCTTCAATCAGGCAAGTCTCTTGATGTTCCCCCACGATGCTGTCTGCCACCCTTCCTTACTGATTTCTCTGCAGCCATGAACTTCAAACTGAATGGCTTCAACACATTCAAAGGCTTCAAAGGCTTTCGCTTGCTGGACAAACAGGAACTGGCTTCGGGAGAGTTAATGTGATGCTGTAATAATTCTGCAAATGAATGCAGACTATGAGAACCAAGGGATTCTCCCACGGACATGTACCTGTGACAGCATTAGAGATGCAAGGGAAGGGGAAGAGGTCATATGCATTCTCAGAAGATTTTGAAGATAAATATGTTTGAAGACATTGACCTCATGATGCGAAGAGATTCACTTATATGTTGAGAGTTGGTTCCAGATTTGTACGAATCCGCGAATAAATACAAGTGAGGAATCTAACTAGATATGAAGCTTAAGTGAATATACTAGGCAGTATGAGATGCAGACAGGATAGATCTAACATTGTATAGGCAGAAACCTATTTTGGTAAATAGGATGAATCTTTGAGGATAAAAAAGACGGTAAAAATAGAGTTGTATTTACCACGCGAAGAACTGCTAGATGAGAAGAGTAGGAGACCGAGCAGTTCAATCCACCGTGCCCTAACTTGGCGACGGACGACACCTACGGCGGTGGCGGAGAGGACGATGTCCGCGGCCGGCGTGAGGACGGCGTCGGAGAAGTCGCAGCAGCTAAGCGCTTCATCACCGGCGTCGTCGAGAGCTAGCGGTGGCGCTAGGGTTTTGACGAGGTGGAGAGGTGGAAGAAGGTTTTCTTGACAGCAGGGGACATGTATTTATGAGGAAGTGTGTGGCACAACGCAATTACGCAGGTGCGCCTGGCGGTTCACATCTGAGGGGCACGTGGCAAGCATGCAACATACTCAAAGTTGTCCCACGTTCCCACGCCCGCCAGGTTTGTCGGATGGTCGTTCCAGCTTCTCCGGATTTCAGGCAATAAGGATAGAGCATTTAAAACAGACTTTATGTTTGTCTTTGTATCTTCTGCTGTCAAGGACGCAGAGAAGACATTTGACAGTTTTAATAGAATGCATATGATTTGGACAGATAGAGTTTGAGATAGAAAGCATAGAGAGATTAGGGTCCGATCACACTCACTTAGTTCAAAAGATTCAACAAGGAAGACATAGCTATAAGTGAATGCTGTAGAGGACAAAACACTAGTATATATATATATATCAGAAAGCAATCAAATCAACATAGTGAATATAATCATGAAGACAAGTTGAAAGCGAAGACAAACCAAATGTGAAGACATAGCAAATGCAACGCCATGAGTGAAACACTTCAAACCGAAAAGTTTGGTGGTGGCGTTACCCACCGTATAGGAAGTATTAGACCCAGACACGGCGCACAATTATCGTGGCGCTCCGAAGTCAAATTCCACGTTAATGTATTCACACTTAGAATGTAAGTCTTCATTGATTGAATATATACTTTACTTCGTGTGTTGCACATCTAACTCATCAACATGCATAGGTGTTAGGATGTGTGCCTGATCACAGGACATTTGAGGATTCCAAGATATTTAGCTCACACCGTAACTTGCAAAACCTTTTCTCATCCAAGGGCTTTGTGAAGATATCTGCTAGTTGCTATTCAGTGTTGACATGAATGATATCAATATCTTTCTTCATGACATGATCTCTGAGGAAGTGATGACGAATTTCAATGTGCTTTGTCTTCGAGTGCTGGACTGGGTTGTTGGCAATCTTGATGGCGCTTTCATTGTCGCAGAAGAGAGGTACTTGTTTCAGATTGATGCCATAGTCCTTGAGAGTTTTCTTCATCCATAGAAGCTGAGCGCAGCAAGATCCAACAACAATGTATTCAGATTCAGAAGTGGAGAGTGATACACAGTTCTGCTTCTTTGAAGACCAACAGACAAGTGATCGTCCCAGAAAGTGACATGTGCCTAATGTAGACTTGCGCTCCACCTTGTCACCAGCATAATCAGCATCCGAGAATCCAACCAGATCAAACTCTGAGCCCTTTGGATACCATAGTCCTAATGTTGGGGTGTAAGCCAAATATCAAAGAATTCGCTTCACAGCTAAGTGATGCGATTCCTTTGGTGCCGCTTGGAATCGAGCACACATGCAAACACTAAGCATAATATCTGGCCTAGATGCACATAGGTAAAGTAAAGAACCAATCATGGAGCGGTATATCTTTTGATCAAACTCTTTACCATTCTTGTCGGGACCCAGATGGTGTTTGGCTGGCATTGGCGTCGTGTAACCTTTGCAATCATGCATTCCAAACTTCTTCAGGCAATCTTTGAGGTATTTTTCTTGAGATATGAAGATGCCATTCGTTTGCTGACGAATTTGAAGACCGAGGAAGAACTTCAGTTCACCCATCGTGGACATCTGATATTGCTCTTGCATCATGTATCCAAACTCATCACTGTATTTCTGATTGGTGCAGTCGAAGATAATATCATCCACATAGATTTGACACACAAACAGTTCACCATCATATGTCTTCGTGAAGAGTGTGGGATCGAGGGATCCAGGTTTGAAGCCTTTGCTCTCCAGGAAGTCTTTGATCGTATCATACCAAGCGCGAGGAGCTTGTTTGAGGCCATACAGTGCTTTGTTTAGCTTGTACACCATATCAGGATGTTTTGAATCTTCAAAGCCAGGAGATTGTGTGACGTATACTTCTTCTTCAATCTTGCCGTTGAGAAATGCACTCTTCACATCCATTTGATATAGCAAGATGTTGTGATGACTTGCATAGGCTAGCAGTATCCGAATAGCTTCAAGCCTAGCCACAGGAGCAAATGTTTCATCGAAGTCAATCCCTTCAACTTGAGTATATCCTTGAGCGACGAGACATGCTTTGTTTCTGATGACTTGACCATGCTCATCTTGCTTGTTTTGATATATCCATTTTGTGCCAATTATGTTATGCTTGCGAGGGTCAGGACGCTTGACAAGTTCCCAAACATTGTTCAGCTTGAACTGTTGAAGCTCTTCTTGCATAGCTTGAATCCATTCAGGTTCCATAAAGGCTTCAACAACTTTCTTGGGTTCTGATATTGACACAAAAGAAAAGTGCCCACAGAAATTTGCTAACTGCGTTGATCTTGAGCGAGTAAGTGGACCAGGTGAATTGATGCTATCAATTATCTTCTCAATCTGTACTTCATTTGCAACACGAGGATGAACTGGACGAAGATTTTGCTCTTGCTGATCATTATCAATATTGGAAGGATTGTCTTCAGGCTGAGCATTGTCTTCAGGTTGGTTAGGTGCAGAAATGATAAGTTCCTCTTCAGGCTGTGCTTCAGTAGGCATGATTTCACCGGTTCCCATTAGCTTGATGGATTCACTAGGTGGGGCTTTGTCTAGTGTGCTTGGCAGGAGCTCTCTTTGTGAACCATTGGTTTCATCAAACCGCACGCCCACAGTTTCGACGATTTTGTAGAGATAGAGGTTGAAGACTCTGTAAGAGTGCGAGTCCTTTCCGTAACCAAGCATGAAGCCTTCGTGAGCTTTAGGTGCAAATTTTGACTTGTGATGGGGATCCTTGATCCAGCACCTAGCTCCAAATACTCTGAAGTAACTGACATTTGGCTTCTTGCCAGTGAGGAGCTCATAGGATGTTTTATTCAGAAGCTTATGGATGTAAACACGGTTGATGACATGATATGTTGTATCAATAGGTTCAGGCCAGAACTTTCTTGGTGTCTTGTATTCGTCGAGCATTGTTCGAGCCATCTCAATGAGGGTTCTGTTCTTGCGCTCTACGATGCCATTTTGCTGAGGTGTGTATGGATCAGAGAACTCATGAGTGATTCCCATTGTATCCAGATAAGGATCAAGTCTGGTGTTCTTGAACTCAGTGCCGTTGTCACTTCTGATATGCTTGATCTTGACGCCATAATTGTTCATGGCTTGATTTGCGAAGCGTCTGAAGACATCTTGCACTTCAGTCTTGTAGAGAATTATGTGCACCCACGTATATCTTGAGTAATCATCAACAATGACGAAGCCATAGGGACAAGCAGTTGTTGTGAGGGTAGAGTAGTGAGTAGGGCCAAATAAGTCCATATGTAGCAGCTCGAAGGGTTGAGATGTCGTCATGATTGTCTTCAAGGGATGCTTGGCCCTTGTCATCTTTCCAGCTTCGCAGGCACCGCACAAATGATCCTTCTTGAACTTGACGCCCTCGATGCCTATGACATGCTTCTTCTTGGCGAGAGTGTGTAAGTTCCTCATGCCAGCATGCCCCAGCCTCCGATGCCATAGCCAGCACTCTGAAGCTTTTGCAAGAAGACATACGGCAAGCTGTGGACCTGCTGAGAAATCTACCATGTACAGATCATCTTTCCGGTACCCTTCAAAGACTAGAGATTTGTCAGATTCCATAAGTGCACGACAACGATACTTTCCAAATATCACAATCATGTTCAAGTCACAAAGCATTGAGACAGACATTAAGTTGAAACCAAAGGATTCAACAAGCATCACTTTATCCATGTGCCGATCCTTTGAGATTGCAACTCTACCTTGACCCAATACCTTGCTTTTACCAGTGTCAGCAAATGTGATGTGACTCTTATCAGATGGACGTAAAGTTGAGTCCATGAGAAGACTTCGATCACCAGTCATGTGATTAGTGCATCCGCTGTCCATAATCCATTCTGAAGCACGAGGTGTCATACCCTACAGTACAGTTAGGGGGATAGGCTTCACCAAGAGCATTGTGAAGCATGAACATTTGACGGGCAAGAGGATTATTGAAGATCAGATCAAGATTAGGACTGATAGGATGAATGGCAAACGATCCAGGAACAAAATACATAGTAAGACCATTTAGGCATTTGACCTTGCGCCCTACAAGATGTTTTAGGTCCCCAGCAATAGCATCAGACACCTTTGATTTTTTGGCTGGAGACCTTTCCCTGCAAAAGAAAGTTAATTCTTCTTTGTCGGATTTCGGGTTCCGGCAGACCCTTGAGGTTCGAACACTGGGGTGCGCGCGGAGATTTCGCCTTCTACCTACCTGCACCCCACCGCCTCGCTAAGATCTAAGCTATGTAAATAACAACACAAGAGACACATGGTTTATACTGGTTCGGGCCACCATTGTGGTGTAATACCCTACTCCAGTGTGTGGTGTGGTGGATTGCCTCTTGGGCTGGTGATGATGAGAAATACAAGGAAGAACAGCCTCGCGAGGGTCTGTTCTTGGCTGGGGCGATGAACTGCTAGGAGGAGTTCAGTCACCCTTCTCTCTCTCTCTCTCTCTCTCTCTCTCTCTCTCTGTTCTCTGTATCTGCCCCTACCCTGGGGGTGGCTAGTCCTATTTATAGGCAAAGGCCCTGGGCCTCTTCCCAAATATTGAGCGGGAAGGGCGCCAATAATTGGCCATTTTGAAGGGGAACATCTGGTACACTTATCCTGACTAAAGTTGGTCCTCGCCTGCCAAAGGCTCTGGTGGTGACGCTGGCTTGGGCTCCACAATGACCTCCTCCCTGTCGTCGGGCTGGTTTTGGTCTCGTTCCACCGAAACGGGTGCCTTTGCTTGATGCTCTCGCCTGCGGTTGCTCCCTTTTCACCAAAGAGGAAAGGAGGACACTGCGCGGGCTGGTGCCCACCTGGCGCCCTTGGTCGTCATGGCTTGCGTCACGGGCACCTCGTGAGGTACCCTGCCTTGATCTCTCCGCCTCCTCGCGAGCCAGCCTGATGAGGCCGTGCCTGAGGAAGCTCCGCGTCGTCCGCCCCACGAGCCTTAGCCCCTCGCGAGGGACTTGGGTCTGTGTTGATGAAGGTGGGCCGTGCTGGGCCCCCCTTTGAGCCACGTCGCAGGCCGCAAGCAGGCAAGTCTGGGGACCCCCGTTCCCAGAACGCCGACAGTAGCCCCCGGGCCCAAGGCGCGCCCGGACTTGGCCGCGCAGGGAGGCGAAAGGGCAAGGGCGAAGCGCCGCGGGCCCTAACAGCCTGCGGCCTTGGGCGCCACGTAGCGGTTGATTGGACATGGGCGTCTCCGCTTCCCCACGACGCCTCGGCAACTGCACGGATTGGACAAGTCCCTGCATGAAAAGCGGGTCATGATTACCTCGATCGTGGAGGTCGGCGGTTGGCCTTCGCCGGCCATAAACACGGAACGGCACACGCCCTTCCAGTCCATCTCTTCTTGCTTCTCCTTCTTCCCGATCCTTGCTTCGTCTTGTTGTGATGGCTCCGTCGAGGAGGTTCTTGGCCGCAGAGAAGGGGAAGGCTCGCCAGGTTGAGCCTGCCTCTCCCCCGCCCAAGCGCGGCCGAGGGCGCCCTCACAAACATCCTGTGGCCACCATGGCAGCTCCCCGCGGCCGTGGAGATGGTTTCCAGCACGGTGACAGGCGGACAGCTGCGACCGGGGCACGCGCTTCGGTCGCGCGTCCCCCTAGGCCGCGCTTTTGTGCTGCAGAGGTGCTGCCGGAGTTCGTTGTGTGGTCGCCGGAGCCGACCAACGCCCGGCTTCAACTTCCACGGTTCCTCCTCGGCGAGGTCCCGGCCGGCGCCCCGGGCGGCCTCTAGCTTCAGGCAGGCGGCTGCTGCAGCCGGGCCTCATGGGCTTCACTGGAGGTCTCCGCAGCCGGGAGCCTGGCCTTGACCCGCGGTTGGCAGACGTTTGCCCACGCGCGTGGCCTGAGCCGTCGGTTGTAGGATCGGAAGTATGTCTAGAGGGGGGGTGTGATTAGACTACTTGACCAAATAAAAACTTAGCCTTTTCCCAATTTTATTTCTTGGAAGATTTTAGCAACTTTAGGACAAGTCAAGCAATCATCACACAATTCAAGCAAGCATGCAAAGAGTATATAGGCAGCAGAAAGTAAAGCATGCAACTTGCAAGAATGTAAAGGGAAGGGTTTGGAGAATTCAGACGCTATTGGAGACACGGATGTTTTTCCCGTGGTTTGGATAGGTGGTGCTATCCTACATCCACGTTAGTGGAGACTTCAACCCACGAAGGGTAACGGTTGCGCGAGTCCACGGAGGGCTCCACCCACGAAGGGTCCATGAAGAAGCAAGCTTGTCTATCCCACCATGGCCATCGCCCACGAAGGACTTGCCTCACTAGCGGTAGATCTTCACGAAGTAGGCGATCTCCTTGCCCTTACAAACTCCTTGGTTCAACTCCACAATCTTGTCGGAGGCTCCCAAGTGACACCTAGCCAATCTAGGAGACACCATTCTCCAAGAAGTAACAAATGGTGTGTTGATGATGAACTCCTTGCTCTTGTGCTTCAAATGATAGTCTCCCCAACACTCAACTCTCTCTCACAGGATTTGGATTTGGTGGAAAGAAGATTTGAGTGGAAAGCAACTTGGGAAGGCTAGAGATCAAGATTCATATGGTAGGAATGGAATATCTTGGCCTCAACACAAGGGTAGGTGGTTCTCTCTCAGAACATATGAGTTGGAATGTAGATGTGTTCTGATGGCTCTCTCCACAAATGAAGAAGAGGTGGAGGGGTATATATAGCCTCCACTTAAAATCCAACCGTTACACACAATTTACCAATCTCGGTGGGACCGAATCAACAAACTCGGTCGGACCGAAAAGGTAAACCTAGTGACCGTTAGAGTTTTTCGGTGGGACTGACATGCATCTCGGTAGGACCGATATGGTTAGGGTTTGGGCATAACGTAATCTCGGTGAGACCGATTACACAAACTCGGTGAGACCGATTTGGTAATTAGCTAACCAGAGAGTTGGTCAGGCAAACTCGGTGGGACCGATTTGCTCTTTCGGTGAGACCGAAAAGTTACAAAAGGGAAATAGAGAGTTTGCATTGCAATCTCGGTGGGACCGATCCGCTCTTTCGGTGAGACCAAAAAGTTACGAAAAGGAAACAGAGAGATTGCAATCCCATCTCGGTGAGACCGAGATCCCTATCGGTGAAACCGATTTGCTAGGGTTTGGCAGTGGCTTATGACATATGAAGACTCGGTGGCGCCGGATAGAAAGAATTGGTATGACCGAGTTTGGCTTAGGGTTTAGGTCATATGTGGCTATGGGAAAGTAGTTGAGGATTTTGGAGCATATCATTAAGCACATAAGGCAAAGAGCTCATTAAGCAACACCTCATCCCTCCTTGATAGTATTGGCTTTTCCTATGGATTCAATGTGATCTTGGATCACTAAAGTGTAAAATGAAGAGTCTTGAGCTTTTGAGCTTGAGCCAATCCTTTGTCCTTAGTATTTTGAGGGTTCCACTTTCACCATTCATGCCATGCCAATCATTGAGCTTTCCTGAAATAGTTATCTTGGAATATCATTAGCTCAATGAGCTATATGTTGTTATGAATTACCAAAACCACCTAGGGATAGTTGCACTTTACATCTCCCCCTTTTTGGTAATTGATGACAACATATAGATCAAAGCTTCGACAAATGATAATAAGAATGAATTACATCGTCGCTTTGAGAAGTATGTGATAAGTAAGAGCTCCCCCTAAATTTGTGCATATTTAAAATTTGCTTTGGATTGCAAATGCACAAGAAGTTAGAATTATGGGTTACTCTTCCATGTCACATACATCTTGGTGGAGTGCTCAAAATGATTAATAATGAAATACATGCACTCATCACCAAGGCAAAGTGAATGATCACATAAGATAGATAAGATATATCAAGCATGCATAAGTGTAGCTTATGATCAAACACATGATCATCAATGTCTCACAAGCATATCAAAGTAACTCAACCAAAAGCAAACAATGTTTGAAAAACCACCAAATAAAGCAAGAGAGAATAAAAGCAACACACTCTCTCGAAGCCTATGATCTATACATTTTTCTCCCCCTTTGGCAACAAGTTACCAAAAAGTTCCTAGAAAATGCATAGTGCTAGATCGACACTCAGGCTTGATCTTCAGGTGGTGGTGGAGTCTGGATCACTCCAAGGACGAAGGCTTCCGTAGATGCTGTTGGAGTTGGAGCTGAAGTGGATGCTGGAGCAGGTTGGGTTGGTGCTGCGGCTGGTGCTGAGGCGGTTGCTCTTGTGTCAGGAACTGGCACTGCAGACGACCTTGGACCTCGTGGCACTCTGGCAAATGCATCTGTGGTTGTCTTCCCTCTCCTCTCCTGCATGTCATCTTAGAGTTGCTCCACTGCAGTCTGAATCTCTGTCACCTTGATATCCAAGTCATAGAACTTCTGTTCTATGATTCTCTCTAAGCTTGCCTGGTTCTGAGTTAGGTTGGCCAAACCTTTCTCAATCCACAGGGTGGATGCAATCAGGTAACTAAGCTGCTCTTGCTTGGTTTTCAAGAAGTATTCAGATGCCTCCTCTTGAGTTGGCATCCTTGCAGCTTTCTCCTTCCTTGCCTTCTCCTTCTGTGCTTGTGCATGGGCTGAACATGGTTCATCTTTGTTCATCACAATCTCATTGTCTTCAAAATCAGGATGAATAGGCAGATGTTCCTTATCCAAAATATATATGCCAGTGCCCATCTTGGAGTTGATCAGTTCCTGGATCTGAGGGGCATATCCACAGCTCCTCTTCTTGTCAGCTGCAGTCCTCTTGATTGTTTCTATCATAAGGCTCATGACTTTGAACTTCTGAGGCACATCAAAGATATGAAGCAAATTGATTGCATGGCCTCTGATCATCTTGTGATCACCTGACTTGGGCAACAGAGTGTGCCTTAAGATCCAATTGATGGTTGGAAATCCTGACAAAAGATAGTGTACAGATCCATACTTGAAAGTTTCAAGTGCCTTGTCAGGGATCTCTTTGTACATGTTGATCATGGAGTTGTGGTCCATCTTCTTCTTGGAATAGACATCCAAGTCATCTTTATTTTCCTCTGGGGCATTGATCAACTTTGCCCATTCCTCAACAGTTGAGTGGTACCTTGTACCTTCAGACATCCATGTGATCCTTCCATCTGGGTAAAAGTGTGCTGTGGAGTAGAACTACATGATAAGTTCCTCATTCCACTTTGTGAGCTTTTGCCCGACAAAGTTTGCTACTCCACACGCCTTAAAGCTGTCCTGCACTCCAGGGTAGTGCTCTTCGTTGTCCTTGATGTATTGCCAATCGACCCATCTCATGTCACATACAATGGGCTTCTTGTCTAACAATACTGTCTCATAGAAGTCCTGCTGTTCCTTAGTATGGAACCTGTAGTCTACAGCAGTTCTTCTCCTGGTAGCATAGGGATCCTCTGCTCTCCATTTTCTCAATCCAGAGTCTCTCCTGATTTTCATATCCTCAGCCACATGATGAGCATCATTGTGGTCTGGGATCTTGGGCTTCAACTTTCTCAGCACTTGGTCTTCCTCTTCTTCTCCTGGTTCAGGCACTGGGGCCTTGTTTTTCTCAGCAGCTGGGATGCTCCTAGTATTCCTCTTTGGTTTTGGCTTTGGAGCTGGCTTGGCCTTGGAAGCAGACTTGGGGCTTCCTTTGGCTTAGATGCAGCTGCTCCTGATCTAATGGCATCACCCATCAGCTTGGGTGCCTTAGGTGCTGGTGTAGCACCTTCCTCTTCTTCTTCTTCTTCATCAGAAGAATGCTGTTCAAATTCAGCCATGGGATCTACTTTCTTGCACCATCTGCCTCTTTTCCTTTCTTTCTTTGTTTCAGCTGCAACTGGCTCTTTGGGTGCAGGCTTCTCAGGAATCTTTGTTGAGGCTCTGGCCTTTGGCATGGGCTGCCTGCCTGCTGGCCTTTTGACCTTTAAGCCTGGCTTGATGGCTGCAGCTGAGCCATATTATTTCTTCAGCACAACTCTCTTGGAAGTTGCCTCTTCCTCTGCCACATAATCTTCATCCTCTGAGTCTGAAGTTCTCTTCTTTCTCTGTCTTGTGGCAGCTTTTGGCAGATTGCTAGGGGTGCTCCTGCTGCCATCATCTGAGGAACTGGAGGGACTAGTGCCCTCACTCATGTGCACAAGCTGCTCTGACTGATTCTGACTATCACTTTGATCTGACATGATGAACAAGCTGACTGCTGACTACTGACCCCTGTGAATAGTTTATAGATGAGGTAGAGTGGATGAACATCACAAAATGCAGAGATTTTTGCAAAAAGAATGATTCAAAAACTTAGTTTTAGTTTCCCACAGAAAGCATCTCGGATCTACCGATTTTTAAAATTGGTGATACCGAAGCAGTTTTTGGAACCTAAACTAGTGAACTCGGTCAGACCGAGTCACAATTCGGTGGCACCGAGACTGCTAGGGTTTCACAAAGTTCAAAAATTGGTCACACCGATTAGTTACACTCGGTCAGACCGAGTTTCATTTGTGCAATGGCATAGGCCAAATCGGTGGGACCGAGTTTTTCAACCCGGCGGGTCCGAGATGGTTTCGGCGGAAACCTAACCCTAAAATTTTCGAATCAAAACTAATCTACGAGTTCTTTGACTGGATAGAAGTTTATCAAATGTGGCAATAATCATTATGATCACAATGTGCTAGGAATCGGATTGGGGAATAGCACAAAGATCGAGTCCGTACCCTAGTTCGGCGGAGACTCGCTATGGCGGCAACGGCGGGGTTGATTCCCGTTGATGGCGACGGAGACCAGCGACTGGAGGCTGCTGGCGGCGAGGAGACGATCCGAAGACGACGTCGGCAGAGCGATCTATGGCGCGGGCGAAGAGGTTCAGAGAAATTTCCGAAATTTTGCCCGTGTCTATATATAGCCCGACCCTGTCGGTGTGACCGAGTGGAACAACTCGGTGGCACCGAGATGCAAAACTGTGTACAGTTATTGCAACTCGGTGTGACCGAATAGTTCAAATCGGTTGCACCGAGATTAAAAACTTAGTTCAACTTGATGATCTTGGTAGGACCAAAAGTGGGATATCGGTCAGATCGAAAATCACAAAGAGGTTTTGGAAGTTTAAGTCTATGATGAATCGGGGACTCCGAGTGCTCCTCACACAGAGTGGTTCAAATCTGACTTGATCAATTTTGTGATGTAGCATGAATAGAGTTTGAGACGAGAAAAGCATAAATAGCTAGAGGAGGTTCTTAAGCATTCTTGTCCATCCACTTGGCAAATGAAAAATAAAGCCAAACAATCAAAACAACAAGTGGATGTCCTCGAATGAGTAAAATATGCAACCAACATGCTCACTCAATAAAATAGCAATTGAAATATGTGACAAAACATGCACAACCAATTCTAGCATCTATCAAGCAATTGGCGATGACTAGGTCATATATATATGAGTATATTGACTTAGGAGTCAAATGAGAACAGTTGATCATAGGTCATACTCATCGTTTAAGCTCAAGTGGGGTTACCACTTTTACATAAAGCATTGTTGTGTTCACATCATTAGAGTCGCTTTAGCTCAAGTCTTAGAGTAAAGCTCCCCCTAGATGTGATATCCCCCCCGAAGAGGGATGAACTAACCTTGGGTTTTGTCGATGATGACTTCATGTAGATGTTGAAGATGTGGATGCTCAATGTTGATGTAGATCACTTGGAGCTATCCTTTTGAGTGAATTGCACTTTCAATACCTACATGGGTTAGTCCCACAAGGAACAAACAAGGATATCCATAGACATAGAGTGATGCACATACAAGATGATGTCTATGAAAGCTTTTAGGTTACCTTGTCCCTTGACTTACGAACAAGAGGGTTTGTGACTCCTTGAACTAGTGCAAGATGTGGAAGTTGATTGCACTTGTTCTTGCCAAAATGATAAGAGTGAAGTATGTTGGCGGAGTCACCCTCAAGAACTCTCTAGTTCTTCTTCTTTTGGATCCACACCATCTTGATGGGAATCCTTGGAGTTGTAGTCGTACTTGATGAAGTGGAACTTGAAGTAGTCTTGGGAATCCACTTGACTAAGGTCTTAGGAGCTTCTTCAAATGCATCTATTTCCTCTTGAAGCTTTTCCTTGCCTTTTTGCTTGTAGTCTTGTGGTGGAAGATCATCTTGAGTTTGTGTCCCCTTGAAAGAAGTTGGGTCATACTTCTCTTGTTGAGGAACAAACTTTGTCTTGGGGTATTGATCTTCTTCCCACTCAACTCCATTGGCATTGAACTTTCGTTCAAAACCAACACCTTGTTTCTTCTGGTGCCTTCCTTGCTTGCGTACAATCTCCTTGAATTGGTTACTTCCGGCAAGGCTTTTGTACACTCCTTTCTCTATGATTTCCTTCAGTATGCTATTTTCTTGCTCAAGTGTAACTTGGCTAAGAGAATCATTAGTGGAATCAAGAGAACTACTAGAAGCAACAATATTGGATTTAACATGGTCATTGTTACTACTAGAGGAAGAATCTTTCTTGTTCTTGTTATTGGTCTTGGCTTGAGGCATGTAAGTGGATAAGAGTAAACATTTGGCAATGTAAGAAGAACTTTTCTTGTGGAGATCATCATTGATTGCCTTTAAAAGCTCATGCTCTTGCTCAAGATTGAGCTTTTCAAAGCGTAACTTCTCATGAGCCCTTAAAAGTTCTCGATGATCTTTGAAGATAGTTTCATGAGCTAACTTAAGAGTGTTTAGTTCTTTAGTTAGAGCCTCAATTTTCTCCTTATCATTGTCATTTGTTTTAGCATGATTAATTGACGTTTCATCATAGGATTCATCACTATAGTTGTCAACAAGTAAATTATCATCGCCTAACAAGTCATCTTCATCACTATTAAAATCTACATACTCAGGATGAGTTATCTTAGGACCTTTGGCCATGAAACATCTTCCAATTCCTTCATTTGGTGAATCAAATATGCCGTAGGAGTTGGTTAACACAAGTGCTAGACCAGCATCACCTTCATCTTGAGTATATTCGGAATCGGAGTGATAACTTCTCTCGGAGTGGTTGTCGGAGTCGGAGCCGGATACCCATTCACCAACATGAGCTTGATGTCTTCGTTTTGTGTATCTCCTTGATGATTTTTCCTTCCTTTCCGAATCCTTGCTTCTTCATGAGTATCTTCGTTCATAACGGTCATCTCTACTCCTTCTCTCTCGTGATGGTGATTCCTCTCTTTTGCTTCTTCTTTTTGGAGAATCTTCTCTTCTTTTGTAGGGAGCCGTACACTCATTGGAATAGTGTCCGGGTCTTCCACAATTGTAGCAGTTTCGCTCTCGACTAGAAGGTATTTTGTCATTGTAGGACCTTGACTTGGAGCTTCTATCTTTGCTTCTACTCTTGTAGAACTTGTTGAAGTTCTTCACCATTAAGCTCAGTTCTTCATTGAAGTTTTGTTTCTCACTTGATGATGTGGGGGCTTCACATGAGGCTTTGTAAGCACCACTTGATTTGTTGTGAAGTTCCTCTTTATCCTTGAGTGACATCTCATGAGCAACAATTCTTCCAATGACTTCCGTTGGCTTGAGATCTTTGTAATTGGGCATCATTTGGATCAATATGCACACGGTATCATATTTTCCATCCAAGGCTCTTAGGATCTTCTTGATGATGAATCTGTTGGTCATCTCTTCACTCCCTAAGCCGGCAATCTCATTTGTGATGAGATCAAGCCTAGAGTACATTTCAGCGACACCTTCACCATCCTTCATTTTGAATTTGTCAAGTTGACTTTGAAGAACATCCAATTTGGATTCCTTGACGGAGTCGGTACCCTCGTGCATATCAATCAAAGTATCCCAAATTTCCTTTGCATTCTCAAGACGGCTGATTTTGTTGAATTCTTCGGGGCACAATCCGTTGAAGAGAATATCACAAGCTTGAGCGTTGTATTGTAGCATCTTCAACTCATCTGCGGTAGCTTCACGGTTTGGTTATTTCCCGTCGAAGAAGTCACCTTGCAAGCCAACACACACAATAGCCCAAATGGCTGGGTTATGTCCAAGAATATGCATTTTCATTTTATGCTTCCAACTAGCAAAGTTAGTACCATCAAAGTAAGGACCTCTACAGTGATAATTTCCCTCGCTAGACACCATACTCTCCTAGGTTGTGAAACCAAGGCTATGACCACCAAAAGCTATGGAAATCAAAGCAAATGGAGACCAAAGCTCTGATACCACTTGCAGGATCGGAAGTATGTCTAGAGGGGGGTGATTAGAATACTTGACCAAATAAAAACTTAACCTTTTCCCAATTTTAGTTCTTGGCAGATTTTAGCAACTTTAGGACAAGTCAAGCAATCATCACACAATTCAAGCAAGCATGCAAAGAGTATATAGGCAGCGGAAAGTAAAGCATGCAACTTGCAAGAATGTAAAGTGAAGGGTTTGGAGAATTCAAATGCTATTGGAGACACGGATGTTTTTCCCGTGGTTCGGATAGGTGGAGCTATCCTACATCCACATTAGTGGAGACTTCAACCCACGAAGGGTAACGGTTGCGCGAGTCCATGGAGGGCTCCACCCACGAAGGGTCCACGAAGAAGACCCCTTGTCTATCCCACCATGGCCATCGCCCACGAAGGACTTGCCTCACTAGCGGTAGATCTTCACAAAGTAGGCGATCTCCTTGCCCTTACAAACTCCTTGGTTCAACTCCACAATCTTGTCGGAGGCTCCCAAGTGACACCTAGCCAATCTAGGAGACACCACTCTCCAAGAAGTAACAAATGGTGTGTTGATGATGAACTCCTTGCTCTTGTGCTTCAAATGATAGTCTCCCCAACACTCAACTCTCTCTCACAGGATTTGGATTTGGTGGAAAGAAGATTTGAGTGGAAAGCAACTTGGGAAGGCTAGAGATCAAGATTCATATGGTAGGAATGGAATATCTTGGCCTCAACACAAGGGTAGGTGGTTCTCTCTCAGAACATATGAGTTGGAAGTGTAGATGTGTTCTGATGGCTCTCTCCACAAATGAAGAGGAGGTGGAGGGGTATATATAGCCTCCACTTAAAATCCAACCGTTACACAAAATTTACCAATCTCGCTGGGACCGAATCAACAAACTCGGTCGGGCCGTTAGAGTTTTTCGGTGGGACTGACATGCATCTCGGTAGGACCGATATGGTTAGGGTTTGGGCATAACGTAATCTCGGTGAGACCGATTACACAAACTCGGTGAGACCGATTTGGTAATTAGCTAACCAGAGAGTTGGTCAGGCAAACTCGGTGGGACCGATTTGCTCTTTCGGTGAGACCGAAAAGTTACAAAAGGGAAATAGAGAGTTTGCATTGCAATCTCGGTGGGACCGATCCGCTCTTTCGGTGAGACCGGAAAGTTACGAAAAGGAAACAGAGAGATTGCAATCCCATCTTGGTGAGACCGAGATCCCTATCGGTGAAACCGATTTGCTAGGGTTTTGGCAGTGGCTTATGACATATGAAGACTCGGTGGCGCCGGATAGAAAGAATCAGTATGACCGAGTTTGGCTTAGGGTTTAGGTCATATGTGGATATGGGAAAGTAGTTGAGGATTTTGGAGCATATCATTAAGCACATAAGGCAAAGAGCTCATTAAGCAACACCTCATCCCTCCTTGATAGTATTGGCTTTTCCTATGGACTCAATGTGATCTTGGATCACTAAAATGTAAAATGAAGAGTCTTGAGCTTTTGAGCTTGAGCCAATCCTTTGTCCTTAGTATTTTGAGGGTTCCACTTTCACCATTCATGCCATGCCAATCATTGAGATTTCCTGAAATAGTTATCTTGGAATATCATTAGCTCAATGAGCTATATGTTGTTATGAATTACCAAAACCACCTAGGGATAGTTGCACTTTCATCGGTGCACCCTGCACTTCAAGTTTGACGGCGATGCCACCCTCTACGTGAGGGTGTTTGGGGAAGATGGTCGCCGCGCAGGGTGCTGCCCTGAGGACGACGACCGCGGCCGGGGGCCCAGCCCTGGCGATGACGGAGAGGACAACGCTCGCGTGATTGGTGGCGCTCAGGGTTCCCCAAGCTTCACCGGTTCTTCTTCAGGCGGCAACTCTTCTAGAAGTGGCCGCGATCAGCCTCCACGCCGCCATACCTGCTTGGAAGGTGGTGGCGCGTCTGCCTGCCGTCGCGCCTCGGTGAAGCATGAGAGGGAGTCTGCTTGAGCCCCGAAGGCGGCTCGAGTCTTCCCTGCAGGCCGGTGTGAGGCGAGCTACGCCTGATTTGCTCTTTCTTTTCCTTTTTCCTGCGTAAAAAGACAGTAGCGTCGAGCCCCGCGGGGGCGTGTTTGGGTTATTGCTGTTAGTCATCGATTTGCATTCGTTATCGTGCCTCCCGGTACGTGCCCACACGTGGATAGTTCCCGGTCCCAGCCATGGGGGGGGCGACCGACCCAGGCCCTGTGTTCGTGTCGGGGTGCCCGTGGGGCACGGACTGGAGGGGTGCTCCTGTAATGGACCCAGGTCGCGAAACCTTTGAACGACTAGGACAGAAACACTCACGAGGGCGCTCGGCTGCCCCCCTCGCGAGGCCTTGCATAAGAGAAATCGAGGCAGGAGAGTGAAAAGGCGAAGAACCACAAGTCAAAGACGGTAACAGCTTCAACAAAACTTCGAATGAGAATGAACAAGCCAACTGCGGAAAGCAAATGAAAAAGTTGCGTCCGGCACCTAATCTAGTGTTCGACGTCTTCTCACCAGCACGGAGCTAAGTGCTGCCAATGGGCGTGGGAGGGAGCCCCAGGGCCTGAGGCCGGCGCTCCTGAGACTCCGGGGCGTGTACTGCCCCAACTCATTATTACGTGAGAGTGTCACGGGCGGCGAGCTTCATAGGCTCCAGGCCTTTCTTGGGGGAAGCAAGCTTCACATGCATTTGCCCTCTTCACAGGCTCTGGGACTTTTCCAAAACGCGACAGCTTCACAGGCATTCGCCTTCTTCACAGTCTCTGGGCCTTTTCCAAAAAGGATAATCTTCACAGGCATTCGCCTTCTTCACAGGCTTTGGGCCTTTTCCAAAAAGGATAATCTTCACAGGCATTCGCCTTCTTCATAGGCTCTGGGCCTTTTTAGGGGTAGAACCTCCGGAGGTGCTGGATGTTCCATGCGTTCCGGACCGGCACCCCCTCCTGAGTCTCCAAGCGCGCGGAGCCAGGCCTGGAAACATGAACAACCTTGAACGGGCCCTCCCACATGGGAGAGAGCTTGTGCAGTCCCTCCCTGGAGAGAACCTGCCTGAGCACGAGGTCTCCTACCTTGAGAGTTCTGGGGCGGATGTTGCGGCAGTGATATCGTCGCAGTGCTTGTTGGTACCTCGCTGCTCGCAACGCGGCTTCTCGGTGACGTTCCTCCCCCAGCACGAGGTCCATCCCCCGCATGGCGTCTTGCTGCGCCTCGTCGAACGCCAGGACCCGTGCGGAGCGACGTCTGACCTCGTGAGGGAGGACCGCTTCGGCTCCGTAGACCAGGAAGAATGGGGTCTCTCCTGTCGGCTTGGTCGCGGTGGTGCGGATGGACCACAACACAGACTGAAGCTCATCATACCAACCTCTGCCGCAGGCCTCCAGTTTCTTCTGGAACGTCCTGGTCTTGAGGCCCCTCAGGACCTCTGCGTTGGCTCGCTCGGCCTGGCCGTTGCTTTGGGGGTGCGCCACCGAAGCGTAGCATATCTGCATTCCAAGGTTAGCACAATATGTTTTGAAGAGTTTACTGGTGAACTACGAACCGTTGTCTGTGATGATGCGGTTCGGCACCCCGAATCGGCTCACGATGCCCCTGATGAACTTGACTGCGGAACCCGCGGGGATGGTGCGGACGACCTCTACTTCAGCCCACTTGGTGAACTTGTCCACGACGACGTAGAGGTAGCGGTAGCCCCATGGCGCCCGAGGAAATGGGCCCAGGATGTCCAGCCCCCATACTGCGAACGACCATAAAAGGGGTATAGTCTGCAGGCCTCCCGCCGGCTGATGGATCTGCTTGGCGTGGAACTGGCAGGCCTCACAAGCCTTCACCAGTTCGATGGCGTCATTGAGTGCGGTGGGCCAATAAAACCCACTCCGGAACGCCTTGCCGACGAGGGTCCGTGATGATGAATGATGTCCACAGTCTCCGCCATGTATATCTTCCAGCAGTTCCTTTCCTTGCTCCATAGAGATGCAGTGCAGGGATACATCGTTTGGTTGCTTCCGGTAGAGCTCTTCATCCTTGATGCAGTATGCTGTGGCCAGCCGTGCCACATGCTCCGCTTCCTCCTCCTTCTCCGGCAGGGTCCCTTGTGTTAAGTAACTCCGGAGCTCCGTGATCCAGGACCCCTCCTGAGGCTCCATCGTCAGGAGCAGGCGTGCTCCTGAGGCCGGGCCACGGACCGGGGCTCCTGAGGCAGATGGCCGGGGGAGCTCCTCCCGAGGCTGAGCCGTGTTTGACAATGACGACAGTGCTGAGGGCTTGAAGAGCCGCTCCTTGAAGACGCCAGGCTCTTGAGGTAACCGCCTGGACACCCGTCTGGCGATGTCGTCGGCCTCCTGATTGGTGCCACGGGGCACATGCTGCAACTCCAACTCCCATAACTGCTTCTCCATCCTGCGGACCTCCGCAAGGTAGGCTTCCATGTGCTCATCTTTAGGCTCGTACACCTTGTTGGAGAAATTGACAAGGAGCTGCGAATCACCCTTGATGGTGAGGCGTTTCACCCCCAGGGCAGCTGCGGCCTTCAAGCCCGCTATTAGACCTTCATACTCCGCTATGTTGTTGGATACCTTTTCACCTTGCTGGAAACAGAGCTGTACAGCGTAGTAGAGCTTGTCTTGAGTGGGCGATATAAGTACCGCCCCAGCCCCAGTGCCATGCCTGGAGAACGCCCCATCGAAGTACATGACCCAGCCTTCCGGCGCCTCGCTTCCCGGGGAGAGGGATCGATCCCCGTCGGCCTTGAGGCCTGGTCCCTCCGTCCATTCTGCCACAAAATCCGCTAATGCCGCTCCCTTGATGACTCTGGTCGTGCTGAATTCGAGCTGAAACGCTTGCAGTTCTATGTTCCACTTAGCGACCCTTCCGGCTGAGTTAGGGCTCCTGAGCACTCTCTCCAAGGGGTATGACAAGGCGACCTTGATGGGGTGACCCTGAAAATAGTGCCGCAGCTTGCGCGAGGCCACCAGTAGCGTGAGGAGGAGCTTCTGAGGCATGGGGTACCGTGTCCTCGCGTCCCGCAACACCGTGCTGACGAAGTACACTAGGTGCTCAACGAGGTTGGGTGCGTCAGTGCTGGTGGCGCCCTCCGGAGACCATGGCGCCTCCTGAGGCGATGAGGCCTCCAGAGGCTGGCCATCTGGGAGAGGGGCCTCTTCCGCCTCCGGTGCACTCCTCTGCGGCGGCTGATCCTCCTCAGCCGCGGTGGCACTTTCTGTGGGCCTTCCTTGTTCCTGTTTTGCCTTGTCCCGGGCTGCTGCCGTGGTTTTGACTCGACGCTCCTCCCTAACCGCCACCAGGGCTGCGCTGGCGGAGTAGGGAGTGGCGGTGAGGTAAAGCACCAGGGGCTCTTGAGGGCGCGGAGCCACCATGACCGGAGGGCTGGTCAGGTATCTCTTGAGATCCTGGGACGCCTTGTCGGCCTCTTCAGTCCATTCAAAGGGCCCCTTTTTCTTCATTAGCTGGAAGAAGGGTAGCGCTCGCTCCCCCAACTTGGAGATGAAGCGCCCTAGCACGGTCACGCGCCCAGTGAGCTTCTGCATTTCTCTGAGGGTCTTTGGTGGGCTCATGTCCTTGACCGCCTTGACCTTTTCCGGGTTAGACTCGATGCCTCGGTGGGACACAAGGAAACCCAAGAGCTTGCCCGAGGGGACTCCGAACACACACTTCTCTGGGTTGAGCCGCAGGTTCACTGCGTTGAGGCTCGCGAAGGTTTCCTCCAGGTCTTGTATCAGGGTCCTGGCCTCTCGAGACTTCACCACAATGTCATCGATGTAAGCCTCAACATTCTTCCCGAGCTGCAGGCCCAAGGTGATGTGCATCAGCCGCTGAAAGGTCGCCCCTGCATTACGCAGCCCAAATGGCATGCAAGTGTAGCAGTACACCCCACACGGGGTTAGGAAGGTTGTCTTTTCGACGTCTTCTACCGCCATCTTGATCTGGTGATACCCAGCGAAGGCATCCAAGAAGCATAGCAGGTCACATTCTGCGGTGGAATTGATGATCTGGTCGATGCGGGGGAGCAGGAACGGATCTTGCGGGCATGCCTTGTTGAGATTGGTGAAGTCGACACACATGCGCTCCTTCCCTCCCTTCTTTGGCACAACGACAGGGTTGGCCAACCAATCCGGGTATCGGACCTCGCAAATGACCCCAGCGGCCTCTAGTTTGCGGGTCTCTTGGACGATGAAGGCCTGCTTTTCTGTGGACTGCCGCCTTGCCTTCTGCTTCACAGGGCGCACGTTGGGGCGCACGTTGAGGTGATGCTCGATTACGCTCCTAGGGATCCCTGCCAATTGGTTAGACTCCCAGGCGAATACCTTCTTGTTCGCGCGCAGGAACTTGACCAGGACCTCCTCCTGCTCGGGCTCGAGGTTGGCGCCTATGGTGAAAGTGGCGTTGGTGGACCCGTCCTCATCGACGGGTATCTGCTTGGTTTCTGCCTTGTATTGGGTGAACAACTGTTTCTTCTTGGCGGGTGCAGCCCCCTTGGGCTCGGGGGTCTCCGAGTCGGCGGGCTGTGCCGACGCCGCTGTCTTGAAGGCGAGCTTGAGCACACGCAGCGCGTCTCCGGTGTCCCCGTGCACGGTGAGGACACCGCTGCTCCCGGGCATCTTCATGAGGTTGTACGCCGGGTGCGTCGCGGCCATGAACTGGGCCAGCGCTGGATAGCCGAGGATGGCATTGTAGGGGAGGCCGATGGGGGCGATGTCGAAGTTGACCAGCTCCGTGCGGAAGTTGTTGTAGGTGCCGAAGGTTACTGGGAGCCGGATCTGTCCCAAGGACCTGGATGACCTGCCCCCAACGCCTGAGAAGGGCCGGCTGGGTTGCAACCGTTCCAGGGGTATGTAGAGGAGGTTGAAGGCCTCAACCGAGAGCACGCTGAGTCCCGCACCGCCATCGATGAGGGTTCTGGTGACGGCCACCTGGCAGATGGTGGGGGTGCACAGCATGGGGAGCGCACCCGAGCAGGTCGAGTTGGAGGGGTGGTCCTCCGAGCTGAAGGTCAGGACGGCCTTGGGCGCCGCCCAGTCCGGGAGAGCCCCCTGCGGCGTGGAAGTGGCTCTGACCCGGCGGATGAACGGCTTGACGTGGTGACTTGTAGGCGGCGCCTGTGAGCCGCCCAGGAGGGCCGCGACGACCGGGGGTGTTGGTGTAGTGTGGTGGGCAAGGAAGAGGCCGCGGAGCTCTTCCCAAGAGGCCACGGAGGCTGCCGACAGGTGGAGCGGCCATGCGCGCGGAGCGCCGATGAGGGCCATGGGAAGCCAGTTGGTCATGACCCTATCATCACCTCCATCTTCGAGGATGAACCCCTTGTACACCAGCAAGAAGGCCAGCGGATCAGTCGCGCCGCTGTAGCGCGGCGACGTCGTTGGCTTGAACTTGTCCGGCCACCGTACCCATTGCAGGGCTGGGGCCAGGGCTCGGAGCCCCTGGCCCCTGTGCTGGCGCCGGCGGCCGGAGCGGGCGACGCGCTACTCATCGCGAGGCAGGTCGCGGCGGTGGCGGAAGGGAAAACTCCGGTGGACCCCTACCTGGCGCACCAAATGTCGGATTTCGGGTTCCGGCAGACCCTTGAGGTTCGAACACTAGGGTGCACGCGGAGATTTCGCCTTCTACCTACCTGCACCCCACCGCCTCGCTAAGATCTATGCTATGGAAAGAACAGCACAAGAAACACATGGTTTATACTGGTTCGGGCCACCATTGTGGTGTAATACCCTACTCAAGTGTGTGGTGTGGTGGATTGCCTCTTGGGCTGGTGATGATGAGCAATACAATGAAGAACAGCCTCGCGAGGGTCTGTTCTTGGCTGGGGCGATGAACTGCTAGGAGGAGTTCAGTCACCCTTCTCTCTCTCTCTCTCTCTCTCTCTCTCTCTCTCTCTCTGTTCTCTGTATCTGCCTCTACCCTGGGGGTGGCTAGTCCTATTTATAGGCAAAGGCCCTGTGCCTCTTCCCAAATATTGAGCGGGAAGGGCGCCAACAATTGGCCATTTTGAAGGGGAACATCTGGTACACTTATCCTGACTAAAGTTGGTCCTCGCCTGCCAAAGGCTCTGATGGTGACGCTGGCTTGGGCTCCACAATGACCTACTCCCTGTCGTCAGGCTGGTCTTGGTCTCGTTGCACCGAAACGGGTGCCTTTGCTTGATGCTCTCGCCTGCGCTTGCTCCCTTTGCACCAAAGAGGAAAGGAGGACACTGCGTGGGCTGGCGCCCGCCTAGCGCCCTTGGTCGTCATGGCTTGCGTCATGGGCACCTGCTGAGGTACCCCGCCTTGATCTCTCCGCCTCCTCGCGAGCCAGCCTGATGAGGCCGTGCCTGAGGAAGCTCCGCCTCGTCCGCCCCACGAGGCTTGGCCCCTCGCGAGGGTCTTGCGTCTGTGTTGATGAAGGTGGGCCGTGCTGGGCCCCCCTTTGAGCCATGCCACAGGCAAGTCTGGGGACCCACGTTCCCAGAACGCCGACATTCTTAACCACCCACATCTTCAGGGGTGGCTTAGAAGCTATGAGTCTAAGTGCAGCATCTGAGAATTTGGGCTTTGGAGCCCTAGCAAATAGCCTTGCGGGAGATGAATGATACTAATATGAATAAGCAGAAAAATTCTTAGTTCTATGAACATAGCAGTTTGAAGACACACGCTCATATTCATAAGTCTGAGTATGGTTTCACTGCAAAACATTGGTGTTAGGGTGACTCAGGTGAGTCCTGTGTCTGTATGAAGCCTTTGGACCATATGAAGCCTTAGGTCTGGGGTTTGTCTTCTTCCCAGGTGGTGTCATGATGACATTCACTGGAAGATTCTCAAGACAGCTTTTGGGAACCCAGATCTTCTTCATAGGTGGTCCATTCCTGCAGTTAGTACCAATATACCTGGCAAACACTTCACCATTCTGATTCTTGAACAACTTATAGTTTGCATGAAAGGATTCATCAATGATAATAGGGTTAGCACAGGTAAAGCCAGATAAGGTGGATGGACCCACTGAACGTCCCTTTGCAGCAACCCATGTGGTTTTGGGATACTGCTCAGGCTTCCAGTAGGAACCATCAACATTCATTTTCCTCTCGAACCCAACACCCTCTTTCCTAGGGTTTCGGTTCAGAATCTGCTTTTTGAGGACATCACATAGTGTCTGATGCCATTTCAGAATTTTGTACATCCCTGTTTCAAGCAATGTCTTCAACCTAGCATTTTCATCAGCAATAGTAGTGGTATCCTCAGCAGAGGGGTTAGTTACCACATTAGTAGTTGAAGACAATGCAACAGTAGCAGCAGTGGAACATTCAGCAACAGAGGTAGCGTTATCACGCTCAAGACATTTTAGACCTGGTGGTTCAAATCCATCCTGAGAGGGACTGATCTATTGAGCGCGAAGTGACTCATTCTCTTTTTGAAGATCTTCAAGAGCCGCTCTCAATTTCTCAAGCTCTTGCTTCCTTTGAAGATAATCATAGGAGAGCTTTTCATGAGTGGTTGAGAGTGTTTCATGACGACTTTCAAGTTCTTGGTACTTAGCAGGAAGATTTTTTATGTCTTCAACTAAGGACTGTGAACGAGTCATTTCCGCGTCCAACAGGTCATCGCTTTTGTCTAACAGTTTTTGAGTATGTTCCATAGCCTTTTGTTGTTCAGTTGCAATTTTAGCAAGTGTTTTGTAGCTGGGTTTGGATTCACAATCAGAGTCATCTTCACTAGATGTTTGAAAGTAAGCATCGCGTGATTTTACCTTGGCACCACGTGCCATGAAGCAGTAGGTGGGAGCAGGGTTGTCCTTGTCATCAGCTTCAGCGTTGGTGTGGAAGTCATTGTCTTCAGTGTTAAAGATGGACTTGGCAACGTAGGCTGTGGCTAGAGCCAGACTTGCGACGCCAGGGTCGGACTCCTCCTCAGACTCCACCTCCGCCTCCTCAGAAGCAGACTCCTCCTCTGAATCCATCTCCTTGCCAACAAAATCACGAGCCTTGCCAGATGAGCTCTTCTTAAGAGATGAAGACTTGGATGAGGACTTGGAAGAAGACTTTGAAGATTTCTTCTTCTTCTTGTCATCAGAATCATATTCCTTGCTCTTCTTCTTCTTCTTCTTCTCGTTGTCCCACAGTGGACACTCAGAGATATAGTGTCCAGGTTTCTTGCACTTGTGACATGTTCTCTTCTTGTAGTCATGAGTGGAAGCCTCATCATTTCTTGAGCTGGATCGTGAAGACTTTCTGTAACCCTTCTTCTTAGTGAACTTCTGGAACTTCTTCACAAGCATAGCAAGTTCCTTTCCAATGTCTTCAGGATCATCAAAACTGCAGTCAGATTCTTCTTCAGATGAGGAAACAGCTTTTGACTTCAAAGCGCGAGTTCGGCCATAGTTAGGACCATAGATATCTCTTTTCTCAGACAGCCAAAACTCATGTGTGTTGAGCCTCTCAAGTATATCAGAAGGATCGAGTGTCTTGAAGTCAGGACGTTCTTGTATCATGAGGGCAAGGGTGTCAAAGGAGCTGTCAAGTGATCTTAGTAATGTCTTGACGACATACCAGATGTCGACATCAATGGCTTCAAGATGCATGCGCATCTTATTCTTCCAGTAGGGATATTCAGTTCCATCGAAGACGGGGCAAGCAGCGGAGACTTTGATTATCCCTGCAGTCGACATAGCTAAAACTCCAGGTGGTTAAACCGAATCACACAGAACAAGGGAGCACCTTGCTCTGATACCAATTGAAAGTGCTAGTATCGACTAGAGGGGGGGTGAATAGGCGATTTTTATAAAAGTCTTCAAAACATGGAAGTTGCGAAGACAAACAATAGAAATGAACCTATAGATATGCAGCGGAAGATAAACTACACTAAGCAAGCCACAGTCAAATATGCAATAACGTGAGAGTACGAAGACTAACAGCAGCTAGGTAGTAAGGATCAGGATGGAAGATGGTATGAAGCCAAACAACAATAGTAGTCAAGCAATGAAGTCAAACAGGTACGGCAAATAGGCAATAGCTTCACAAAGACGAACTCTAAGTAAAGAGAGGGAGATGATAGAACCAGTCACTTGATGAGGACACAGGATTTATTGGACCAGTTCCAGTTACTGTGACAACTGTACGTCTGGTTAGGGAGGCTGAGATTCAACTCAGAAGACCGCGTCTTCACCTTATTCCCCTTGAGCTAAGGACACACGGTCCTCGCCCAATCACTCTGGTAAGTCTTCAAGGTTGACTTCCAAACCTTCACAGACTTCGTTCACCAGCGATCCACAATGACTCTTGGATGCTCAGAACGCGATGCCTAACCGGCTGGAGGATTCACAGTCCTCAAGTGTAATAAGTCTTCAGGTCACGCAGACAGAAAGACTTCAGTGATGCCTAACACTATTTGGCTCTGGGTGTTTGGGCTTTGTCCTTGCAAGGATTTCTCTATCTCAAAGGCTTCGAGGTGGGTTGCTCTCAATACGACAAAAGCCGTGCACTAACTCTGAGGAGCCACCAAATTATGGTGTAGGGGGTGGGCTATTTATAGCCACTAGGGAACCCGACCTGATATGTCCGAAATGACCCTGGGTCACTAAGGAACTGACACGTGTTCCAATGGTCAGATTTCAAACACACGCGACAACTTTACTTGGGCTACAAGCAAAGCTGACTCATCCAGATCTGGATAAGATTTGCTCTCATTGTCTTCGCTCGAAGACATAGGATTTTGGTTGAGCATCACTTCAGTCAGTCTGAGTTTGTTCACTTGGACCCCACTTAACAGTACGGTGGTTCCTATGACTCAACAAAGAAGAAAAGGAAACAACGAAATGACTAAGTCTTCGCGCTCCATAGTCTTCACTCAATGTCTTCTCATGTCATAGTCTTCAATATGAATATCTTCACATACCACCATTATCGTCAATGTCTTCATACATTTTTAGGGGTCATCTCCGGTAGGTAAACCGAATCAATGAGGGACTACTACCTGTGTTATCCTGCAATTCTCACAAACACATTAGTCCCTCAACCAAATTTATCGTAAATACTCCAAAACCAACTAGGGGTGGCACTAGATGCACTTACAAGATGCCCGGGTCTGCGGGTGATCTTCTACCCGAGCTTTCACAATTGCATGAACAAGTTCGGCAGGCGATGCAGGGTATTGCCCAAGCCTCGTGGCCATCCGTCTCCCTGCCAACAGGCGTTGGAGAGCTTGCGGAGAAGCTCAAGGGAGCGTGGCGGTGCTTCCGATTATGCAAGATATCGGCCTGCCGTCAAGGTGCCAGGGAATCCTGGGCCATGGTGAAGACGCGGTATACCAAGGCTGACCCAAACCACATGGCCGAGGTCGGACCTGTGGGGCCCGATGGGAAAGAGATCCCCGTTAGCTTAGTGTACGGGGAAGTAGAATTAGCCGCAAAGTATTCCGAACAGGATTGTAGGCTAGACAACCTGTTGGATGGTATAGAAGAAGAATTTAGTCAGTCTAAGTGACTATGTAAATAAAGTGACATGTATAATGCCCTCTAGCCGGATTGTAAATCATTTGTCATGGCAGACCTTTTCGCTTCAACCTCGGGACCCGAGTGTATCCGAATACCCGTTCAGTTATATAAGAACCGGGGTATGCGTGGAAACCAGACGTAGGGGTCATTAGTGCTTGAACATACAAGTATCCAACTAGTTATGTTATATTACATGGTTAGTAATAAAGATCTTCCAGGGAGAATAGTTCCGTTAAGGGTTCCTTTCCCTGGGTACACATGCCCTAAAGTGCATGTCCGAACTGCGAGAAGAGACGCAGGAAAAACATCTGGGGGCACATATGGAAAATAAATAAAAAACATCTTTTGTTCACCGACCGAATATTCCATTAAGAACACTAGCTTTCGGCTTCACCCAGTCTGAGGTACACATCCGGCTGACCCGACAGTAGCAATCGCAGAGGTGCTCCCCTTATGCCCTAGCCGAATTAACGGGAACGTAGGGCATAAATACAAGAGCCAGGCAACCCAGCTTGGCCAAAACTTAAGTCATATCGATGCATATAATGGCGAAGAAAAGGTACATGCGGAAGAATAACACATGTGCGGGGCATGAAGCCTAGATAAATAATTAAGCTTCTGTGTAAGAAGCCCCCAGGTATAATGAGCGCGGTTAGTGCGCCAATAGTGTGCAAGCAAGGCACAAGTTGGCCCTTGAAGGTTTTGAGAAAAATAGAAAGAAAGAAAGAAAGGAAGAAAAGACAGATAATGTATATGCAAAAATGGACAGAGGAAGGAGACGAACATATAGTCCGGCACTAGGCGTAGAATCTTCAGAGCCTGGCTGCGTTCCATGGGTTTGGCTCAAGTCGATTATCCGAAGCATCCCGCAGACGGTACGCTCCACTGGTCAGAACTTGGTCAATAATGAAGGGACCTTCCCATTTGGGCTCGAGCTTGGTCTTTTTCTTCTCCGGCACGCGTAGAACTAGTTCGCCAACGTTATAAGTTTTGGTCCGTACTTCTGAGCACGGAACGGGCTGATAGAACACGGAACGGGCTTTGGCCACATCGCGCTCCTCCTCCAGGGTGTCCAGACTGTCCTGCCGATCGAGCTCGGCTTCTCTTTCTTCGTACATGCGCACTCGAGGTGAGTCATGAATTATGTCGCAGGGCAGAACCGCCTCAACGCCGTACACCATAAAGAAGGTTATATATCCGGTAGTACGATTCGGCGTGGTCCGCAGCCCCCAGAGTACAGAGTCGAGCTCCTCTACCCAGTGCGTGTTAGATTCCTTTAAGGACCGCACTAATCCGGGTTTGATGTCGCTCATGATAAGATCATTTGCTCGCTCAACTTGACCGTTAGTTTGTGGGTGATAGACAGAAGCATAATCGAGCTTGATGCCCATGTTGCTGCACCAGAGTATTACCTCGTCCGCCATGAAGTTCGTGCCGTTGTCGGTGATGATGCTGTGGGGGACGCCATAACGGTGTACAACCCCGGATATGAAGTCTATCACCGATCCAGATTCAGCCGTTTTAACAGGTTTGGCTTCTATCCATTTGGTGAATTTATCCACCATGACCAGTAAGTATTTTTTCTTATGGGTTCCCCTTTAAGGGGTCCAACCATGTCAAGCCCCCAGACCGCGAAGGGCCAGGTAATGGGAATTGTTTGGAGGGCGGTAGGTGGCATATGGCTTTGGTTTGCAAAAAGCTGGCAACCGACACAGCGTTGGACCAAATCCTGTGCATCTGCCCGGGCCGTCGCCCAATAAAAACCTATACGGAAGGCCTTTCTTACAAGGGCCCGGGCTGCGTCGTGATGGGCGCCGAGTCCGCCATGAATTTCTGCCAAAAGCTTCCGCCCTTCCTCTTTGGAGATGCACCTTTGAAGGACTCCGGTAGTGCTTTTCTTGTAAAGCTCTCCCTCATGGACCCTATAGGATTTAGATCGCCGCACTATGCAGTGTGCCTCATTTTGGTCCTCGGGAAGTTCCTGCCTAGTTAGGTAGGCCAAGAATGGTTCTGTCCACATGGCGATGATGGCCATTATTACGTGGGCTGAAGGTGTTATTTCGGTGGCAGGGCCTCTGATTATGTCAGAGTTTTCGGTATCCGGCATTGTGGCTAGGTCCGTATTATTGTTATGGCGTCCCCTTCCCATACCACAGATGGCTTAAACAGCTTCTCTAAGAAGATGTTGGGTGGGACCGCATCGCATTTTGTGCCGATGCGGGCGAGGATATCTGCCGCCTGATTGTTTTCCCGAGCCACATGGTGGAATTCGAGCCCCTCGAACCGAGCTGACATCTTGAGTACGGCGTTGTGATAGGCCGCCATTTTCGGATCCTTAGCATCAAAGTCTCCATTTATTTGGGATATTGCAAGGTTCGAATCCCCACGCACCTCCAGGCGTTGAATGCCCATGGAAACTGCCATCTGAAGACCATGTAACAGGGCCTCGTATTCGGCTGCGTTGTTGGAGTCTGTATACATTATCTGGAGTACGTATTGAACTATATCTCCGGTTGGGGATGTCAGGACGACGCTAGCACCCAGACCAGCCAGCATTTTGGAGCCGTTGAAGTGCATGATCCAATTGGAGTATGCGCCGTACTCTTTAGGGAGTTCGGCTTCCGTCCATTCAGCGACAAAGTCGGACAATACTTGCGACTTAATGGATCGCCGAGGTTTCTATGTTATGTCGAACGGGAGGAGCTCAATGGCCCATTTGGCAATCCGTCCCGTGGCGTCGTGGTTGTTTATAATATCGTTAAGTGGCACTTCCGAGGCTACTTTAATTGAACACTCTTGAAAGTAGTGTTGCAGCTTCCGGGATGCCATGAATACCTCGTAGGCTATCTTTTGATAATGCGGGTACCGTGATTTGCATGGAGTGAGGACAGTGGATACATAATATACCGGCTTTTGAAGGGGGTATTTGTGTCCGTTCGTTTCTCGTTCGACGACGAGCCTGCGCTTACAACCTGATGAGTTGTCGGGATGTACAATAGCATTGGTTCGCCGATGTTTGGCGTGGCCAGGATTGGGTTGGTTCCTAGTATGGCTTTTATTTCTTCCAATCCGGCTGTGGCGGCATCCGTCCACTCGAAGTGTTCGGTGCGCAGAAGGAGGCGATAAAGATGTAATACCTTTTCTCCTAAGCGGGAGATAAAGCGGCTTAGAGCCGCCACGCATCCGGTTAATTTCTGGATTTGTTTGAGGTCCGTTGGGATAGCCAACTGTGATAGAGCTCGGATTTTGGCCGGATTTGCTTCAATTCCTCTACTGGAGACAATGAAGCCCAGTAGCTTTCCGGCCGGTACGCCGAAAACGCATTTTTCCATTTTTCCGGATTGAGCTTGATGTCGTATGTTCGGAGGTTGTCGAACGTGAGCCTCAAGTCGTCTATTAGAGAGTCGACGTGTTTGGTTTTAACGACCACATCATCTACGTATGCCTCCACTGTTTTGTCGATCTGTTTTTCCAGACATGTCTGAATCATGCGCTGATATGTCGCGCCGAGCCCAAAAGGCATTGTGTTGAAACAGAAGGGGCCGTATGGTGTGATGAATGCCGTTGCGGCTTGGTCGGACTCCGCCATCTTGATTTGGTGGTAGCCGGAGTATGCGTCGAGGAAACACAATGAATCGTGTCCTGCGGTAGCATCGATAATTTGATCGATGCGGGGGAGGGGAAGGGATCCTTTGGGCAGGCCTTGTTGAGGTCCTTGAAATCGACATATATACGCCAGGATTTGTCTTTCTTTGGTACCATCACCAGGTTTGCTAGCCAGTCCGGGTGTTGTATTTCTCTAATGAATCCGGCCTCCAATAACTTGGCTAGTTCCTCTCCCATAGCTTGTCTCTTGGGTTCGGAGAAACGCCGAAGAGTCTGCTTGACCGGCTTGAATCCTTTTAGGAATTAAGGCTGTGTTCGGCCAGCCTGCATGGGATTCCTGGCATGTCTGAGGGATGCCAAGCGAATATGTCCCAATTCTCATGCAGGAACTCTCGTAGTGCGTCGTCTACGGCAGGGTTTAACTGTGCCCCGATGGAGGCTGTTTTTGTAGGGTCTGTTGGGTGGACTTGGAATTTGACTATTTCATCCGCTGGTTTAAAAGAGGTGGACTTGGATCTCTTGTCAAGTATCACGTCGTCCCTGTCCACTGTGGAGCGTAGCGCAGTTAATTCCTCGGCTGCAAGGGCTTCGGATAATGCCACGAGGGCCAATGCGGCTGTTTTGTTTTTGGCGCGGAGTGCTGTGTCTGGATCACTAGCGAGAGTGATGATTCTGTTGGGTACGGGCATTTTGAGCTTCATGTACCCGTAATGGGGTATGGCTTGGAAGATCGTGAACGCCTCCTGCCCTAAAAGGGCGTGGTATCCGCTACTGAACGGGGCCACTTGGAATGTAATTTCTCCGGACCTATAGTTCTCCACGTGCCGAATACCACATGTAGTGTGATTTTTCCAGCACATCGTGCTTCCCGACTGGGGATGATTCCTCTGAAGGTTGTGCTGCTTTGCTCAATGCGGTTCCAGTCTATTTCCATTTTTTGAAGAGTTTCCTCATAGATGAGGTTTAATCCACTACCGCCGTCCATGAGTACTTTGGTGAGTCGAAAGCCGTCCACAATTGGACTGAGGACCAGTGCAGCTAGTGCCCGGGCTGTTCGGAATTTAGGTTCGTTACTGGCATTGAAGGTAATAGCCGTGTCACTCCATGGATTTATTATTGCCACATGGCAGATTTCAGCAATGATGTGGACGGTTCGCTTGCGCCTATTATTTGATGCGAAGGTCTCAAAGACTGTTAATACCGTATTGTTATCCCCGGGATGGTGCTCTGTGGCATCTGGGATGAGAAGATCCTCACCACTTTTGGCCACCTGCCGGAGTACCCAACATGCTCTAAGGTTGTGTGTTGGTATGGTATCCGCTGTACTACGAATTTTGCAGGGTCCGTTGAGCCATCCCTCCAATACGGTTCCGCGCTCTGTAGAGGGTTTTTGCTTCTTTGTAATTAACTCGGGTGTCTTATGATAGTGCACCCTTTTACTTCGGACTGGGTGTATAATCGGAGCCGAATTATCCCAAAATTTCGTTTCGGTTTTCCAGGCACTTTCCATCGCACAGTATTTTCATACTATGGATGCCAAGTCAGCGAAGCGTGATATGTCACGGTGACTTATGGCATTAAGGATTCGCTTGTCCGTGCAATTATTACAGAAAAATGAGACTGCGTCTTCCTCGCGACAGTCCTTAACCTTGTTCATCACAAGGAGGAATCTGGCCCAATAATGATGTACTGTTTCCTGGGGCTCTTGCCTGATGTTGGAAAGATCGCTTATGTTTGGGTGGGTGGGTGGGTGGAATTGAGTCCGAACCCTTACCCGATCTGAGACCCAGGGGCCAAGGAGTTTCCAATCTTGGAAGTTCGGGTTCCGTGATGTTGCTCGATAAGTCTGGCCCGCTGCCTGACTCAAGGTTCAGGGGTTGGGTGATGTCCTCCCGCAAATGGGTGTCTGGCTTGGAGAGCTCAGGAATCCAGACATAGTTAGTCCTCAAGATAGAGGAAGAATCGCCGCATTGTTCCTCCACCACCGCAATGTGATGGGTGACCGGTGGGGAGTTAATCTCCCTTTGATCGGGTTTAAGCCCAATCCGATCATAGTCCATAGCAACTCCCAAGGCAGCGATGCGATCCAAGAGCTCGTTTAGGGAAGAGAGCTCCATTGGATCCATCTGCTCGGCAAGTTCCGAGTTGACGTGGAGGCTATTTTTGATGACCCAAGAAGTCATCGTCGGTGCAGCAGCCGAACAGGCGGTCATGATGAAACCGCCTAGCCGGAGAGTTTGGCTGACAGCCAAGGCTCCCCCGACGGTAATGTTGTATTTAAAGACAAGACGAGACATCCTTCCTTGCGGTGACGGCACAGTGGAACTCTCAATGAAAGCACCAATGTCGGTGTCAAAACCGGCGGATCTTGGGTAGGGGGTCCCGAACTGTGCGTCTAGGCGGATGGTAACAGGAGCCGGGGGACACGACGTTTTTACCCAGGTTCGGGCCCTCTAAATGGAAGTAAAACCCTACTCCTGCTTGATTGATCTTGAAGATATGAGTATTACAAGAGTTGATCTACCACGAGATCGAAGAGGCTAAACCCTAGAAGCTAGCCTATGGTATGATTGTTGTTCTTGGTCCTACGGACTAAACCCTCTAGTTTATATAGACACCGGAGGGGGCTAGGGTTACACAGAGTCGGTTATAAGGAAGGAGATCTATATATCCGTATTGCCAAGCTTGCCTTCCACGCCAAGGGGAGTCCCATCCGGACATGGGACGAAGTCTTCAATCTTGTATCTTCAAAGTCCAACAGTCCGGCCAAACGATATAGTCCGGCTGTCCGGATACCCCCTAATCCAGGACTCCCTCACCATGGCCAGAGGGTTCCTTCCAGGAGGTGTCCAGCTTATGGCAACGGGAGTGGTTTTATATCACAGCTCCCCGGGCTACCAAGTGGGTGGCCGCCCCTGCCTTTCACTCGGGCCCCCCGCCATGACTGACGTCATGGATCAATAAGGGGCTGGACTGGGGCCCAGTAAAGGATATACCGACATTGTAGAGCCGCATCCGGGATCTCCTCGAGAGAGATGTCAGTATGGCCACGGGAATGCAAGTCATGTTAGTTCGTCGAGTCCTGCCCTGCAAACGTCGACCCCTCCGTATGTGGGAGTTCAACCTGGAAGGACCGTGAGCTATTCAGCACTTCCTCGGCATGACGCTCGAAGAGATGTACAAGTTGTTCTTCGGACCACAAATAAGGTGTCCGGACGCCACCGATGATGCGGGTCTGAGCTGCAATCATCCAGATACCCAAGTAAGTAGTCCCGTAGCCGAACACGTTGTCTTTTTATTTATCACAACATCATTCTGAAAAGCCGCTCTTTGACCAGGACTGGGTAACAAAGGAAAAGATGATCAGGTGTCCGACCCCCTCCCTGAGGTCTCACTGGATCCTGTACTAGCTAGGATGCTGGAGCTTGCGCTTCATCAAGCGCCCTCAGGGGAAGATAAAGGGGGGAATAAAGAGGCTGAAAGCGGACCTCGCTCACTATTCATCCAAAACCGGGGGAGTTAGCGCCTCCGCGAAGGAGGATTACCGGGGAGAAGAATCTGAAATTCCCTCTCCCCAAGGAAGGAAGAGGACCGCCTCTGAAGACCCAGAAACAATGGTTTCCAAACAGGGGAAGAAATCTTCGCCAGAGGGTCCTGCCCTGGGGGTTACCCTTGCCGCACAGTGCCCGCAAGGGGATCAGCCCTCCACCGAGCTGTAAGTAAAAGGGGGCTTAATAGTAAAAATATCTTGCTTTACTTCTGAGGAAAATAACCGAAGCATATATCTTGTAGTTCGGATCGTAGCCCTTCTCGACAAAGTTCGTCTTTGGGGGTTCTTCTTCCGGAGATGATGGAGAGCGAAACACCTCCCCATGCCATCCCGCCTCATGAGGCGGGCAACCCTGAAGTGTCGTCGTGGAGGGTTTCTCCTGATCCGGCAAGGCCAGAGGGTATTCCTTCGGCCACCCGAAGTCCTCAGTATTCGGCTCCTGATGAGAGCAACCGAAAGAGTCCGACACTGTCCGGTGTACGATCGGACACACTGAAGGATCTGCTAGAGCAAGCGGCTATCTCAGAAGCGCATCATACGCTAATGGGTACGGTGATTGAAAGGATTTCAACCGCCGAAAGCGGGTTGCATGAAGCTTTTATGAGTTTGCTGAAAGGCTTTGAGGTACGTGAAATAGTGTACGTTTTTTACGGTACCGAACATGTTAGGTGTGCCCTGTGCAGATTGTAGCCCCTGAGACTCTGGTTGCTGTCGAGAACGGTGGAAAACAGAGGATCATAGTCCCAGGTAATAATCAGGCCGCCTTCATATGCAGGTGGCGGAAGGTCCGGTGGCTATCCGGACTGATGAATTTGCCGAACTGCAGCGGCAACTTGATGCGGCAGATGCCGACATCGTGCTTGTCAACAAGCGGCTTGACGAGGCACAGGGTATGTGATTTCTCCGGTGATCAACACGTAGTAAGAGGAGCATAATGCCAGTATCTTTAATATGTTATGACTACAGATGGAGCTGCGGCCGTGGAGACCCTTAGGGCGGAACTTGCCCGAGCAAAAGAACAAGCCAGGAATAGTGATGCGGCCGCTCTAAAGGCGGCCAAAGAGCTGAGGGCCGAACAGGCTGCCCATTGCTAAAGCAGGGAAAAAATGGCCAAGATGGCCGTTGAGTTGAAGGATGCCGCCAAGCTTTACGAGCTTCTCGAAATTAAAAATCGAGCGAAGATGACGGACCTGGAGAAGGCCACCATGGCGGCCAAGGACGCCCGCTCTACAATTAGAGCGATGAAGGAGGAGCTGCGCCAAGCCGGGGATATTGTGGCTGGGAAGCCCTTTATGCTGCGAATGAAGTTCGGAGATCCTAAGTACGCTTTCCTTGATCGGACGCATATCTGGATTTGGCAGGAAGTGCCACTGATGCGGCCGAATACTTCAAAGATCAAAAGGATCGTGAAGTGGAAAAGCTGTTCTAGTCACAATTTAATGTTCCAGCGCGTCCGCTTCCGTTGAATGAGTGGATGGCCGAATGGGCCGAGCTCCATAGGTTGTCCGGGCTTGCCATGAGGTCTGTTGTGGATCATCTGTGGCCGGAAGGGCCAAGGCTGAACAGTTATTTTAATTTGGTGCAATAGTTCCTTGGTGCTGTGCCGCGCATCGACGCTATGAAGAAGTCAGCGTGCATAGAGGGTGCGCGGAGGGCACTTGCCCGTGTGAAGACATACTGGGCAGACATGGAGGCCACCGCTATTGCAACCCAGGGTTCGGCCGTGGGCTGAGTAGCTGCCGAGCACTACTTTGAAGAGGTCCTTAAAGGCGCTCGTTCAATAGAAGCTCAGCGATCGAAGAATATTATGTTCTAGTGACATGTATTCCCATTGTAAAAACAATGTTTTATTGAATTATAAAGGCTGTGTTTATACTTTTGCTTGAAAGTATTACGATGCCTCCTGTGCGGCCGTTTATGTATATATGTATATAAGTTGAAAGTTTGCAGTCGTTGGCTTCAGCCCCCACGCATATGATGCGGGGGTGTTCACAGAAAACGCGTGTTCACACTTGATCCAACGTCTTGGTCCATTAAGGAGGTTATAGCGCAACGAACTAGGCAATCAGACTATATTGCTTTAACACTTTCACTTAGCCATAGGAGTTTGACAGTGGGGCTACTATATAGCCCCTGGTGGCTCCGCGCTCGTCCGAATACGGGGCGCGTACATGCCTAGCCTGGAAACGGCCCTTCGTTAATGTGGAGGAATCCCGAAGATTCCGCTAAGTCATCGAGTGGTTGACCAGTCTCGCGCTTTATCATGACATTCAGTTTTCTGCTTTCTCTACTGAGGTGCTCATCCGGACGAACCAGGGCACAATCGCAGTAGTTCTCCTGGTGCCACCTTAGCCGATAGAGCGGAACGTAAGGTAGCAAAACATAGGATCCGGGCAAGCCCAACATTTTACCAAAGACATGATTCGGAGCTGATGCATATAAGGCCAAACTCGCGACGCCGAACACTCCCTAAGGTATTCGGTCTTTATAACATATGCCGGGCTATATAATGCCCTTGATAATGAACCCCGAGTGTCCAGGTACGTGCGATGTTCTGACGTGGCCAAATGCCAATAACGTCAGTATCCTTCTCGGTTGTACTGAGAATCCGGAGGATGTGAACAACAAGACACAGTAAAAAAGGTTTACGCAGGGTCTTAATCTAAAAAGAAACCTTTGAGCGGGTCCCTGCTGCACGTCTGCGCTAGTGTCTCCGTTATGCCGTATCCTGGACGGGTGTAGCACGATTGTCATCTGTAAAAGAGAGGAACTTAGTTGAAAGTTGTCGTGCAAAAAATTGGTTATTCTAAATAAACCATTTAAAATTCAAGATAAGTAAAGTTGAGCCGAACTAGCGCAGTTTACACGTGGGAATCCCCTGGTACCGTCTATAAGGGTATAACCATCAAGCCAATCTCAAGTATATCTAATGATGCACCGGACTCGTCTAACCGTGTCTGTGGTCTTAACGACTGGTCATTTGTTCTGGTTGGTGAGGCCGTCTAGTGTTTGACTGTTAAAGCAGCCACACGTTCTTCTACGCGTAAGGAGCGCTCAGTATCTCCATTAACTGTGATTGTACCGCACGGTCCAGGCATCTTAAGCTTAAGGGAAGCGTAATGCGGTATAACGTTGAAACGAGCGAAAGTTGTTCGTCCGAGTAGTGCTTGATAGCCGCTTCAAAATGGAGCGATGTCGAAGTGTAACATTTCACTTCGGTAGTTGTCGGGTGAACCGAATACGACTTCTAGTATTAGAGAGCCGGTAGAGCGGGCCTCTGGGCCTGGTATTACTCCCTTGAAGGTAGTATTACTGTGGCTAATCTTTGTCGGGTCTATCCCCATTTTGCGGACTGTGTCCTGATATATCAGGTTTAAACTATTGCCGCTGTCCATAAGGACTCGTGTGAGATGGTATCCGTTTATTATTGGGTCTAACATCAAGGCAGCCAATCCTTCATGCCGGATGTTTATCAGGTGATCCCTGCGATAAAAAATGATCGAGTGGGCCAACCAGGGGTTGCGCTTACGGGTAACGGGCACTACGGCTCATGTGTTTCGGAGTGCATGTTTGCTTCTCCTCTTCGTCACATGGATCATGTTCACTGTTTTGACCTCTGGTGCGAATTTTTTCTGTCCCCTAGTGCTTTGCTGGCGAGGCTCGTCCTCGTCTTCACTTGGTGTCTCCCTCCCCTTGTGTTTGGCGTTTAGCTTACCAGCCTACTTGAAGACCCTGCATTCTCTGTGGGTGTGATTTGCAGGTTTATCAGGGGTGCCATGAATCTGACATAATTTGTCTAGAATCTTGTTTAGGCTGGACGGTCCATCTCTGTTGCCTTTGAAAGGCTTTTTCCGCTGACCTGGTCGGGAGCCCCTGAATCCGGCGTTTACCGCCGTGTTATCTGGGCTATCTTATTTACTCCGGTGCTTGTTTTTACTCTGTCGTGGTTTTCCATTGCCATCCCTGACTTCATATGTGCTTGGGTCGCTGGTGCTACTGCGAGCTAGCCAACTATCTTCGCCCATGCAAAAGCGGGTCATGAGGCCTGTCAGGGCTGCCATTGTTCTCGGTTTTTCTTGGCCGAGGTGTCTGGCGAGCCATTCGTCTCGGACGCTGTGTTTGAAAGCTGCTAAGGCTTCGGCGCCCAGGCAGTCGACGATTTGATTCTTCTTAGTTAGAAATCTGTTCAAAAGCTTTCGGACTGACTCTCCGGGCTGTTGAACTATATGACTTAAATCGTCTGCATCCGGAGGTCGGACATAAGTCCCTTGAAAATTAGCCCGAAAAGCATCCTCAAACTCCTCCTAACTTCCAATTGAGTTTTCAGGGAGGCTTTTCAGCCAGTGTCAAGCTGGTCCTTTCAGCTTGAGGGGTGAGTACTTGATGGCGTGGAGATCGGCTCCGCGAGCCATGTGAATATGGAGGATGAAGTCCTCAATCCAGACTCCAGGGTCTGTGGTTCCGTCGTACGCCTCTATGTTCACTGGTTTGAATCCTTCTGGAAATTCATGGTCCAACACCTCATCGGTGAAGCATAGGGGGTGTGCGGCGCCCCTGTATTTTGTTGTGTCGAGGCGTTCTGACGGTTGTAGTATTCGGTTTTGGTTGTGCGCTGGAGCGCGTTTCCTTGATCCCTAGATGGATCTGGTTGCTCCGGTCTTCTAATGCGAGTCTTCATCTGTGACGTGTGCCGACTTATGTGCAGCCTTGTTAGCCGCTCTATCGCTGCCATGAGGTGGTTGATCCGACCGGTCGACTGTTCTATTCTTCGGCTGTGTGGGCTCTAAGGCCTCGTCATCAAATTCAGGCAACAACTTGCGCTTTGGATAGCTCTTCGTGTGGTAACTACTACCATACTTTTCTTCATTGTCAAGCAATTTGTTCCATCTACTGTTGAGCGTATTCTGCGCGGCTTTAAGCCTTTGCTTTTGCTTCTTCAGGCTCCTCGCGGTGGCAATAAGCCTTCTGCGGAGGTTCTCTTGTTCCAAGTGCCTTTCCGGGATGGTGTGTGCCTCTTCGTCCGTACTGTTTTCCTCTTCAGAGGGAGGTTTATGAGCTATATCCTCGGTGTCGCCGTGTCCGGACAGTGGTTCCGTACTACGTTCGCCGTTTGCTGGTTCCCTGCTGTTATCGCCGTTTTTGCTGAGGCGGGATTTGGAGCGGCGCCTACGCCGACGCTTTGGTTGCTTCTCGAGGGAGCTATCCCTCACTGCCTCCTCCCGTTCCTCATCATCGTTTTCTTTGGGTGTATCCACCATGTATATGTTGTGTGATGAAGTGGCGGTTCAGCGCCCTATGGGCGGTGGTTCCAATTCGTCTCCTGCATCGTCGTCTATGCCGTCGATTTCTTCGGAGTCGAAGTCGAGCATGTCGATTAAATCTTCGACAGTGGCTATTAAGTGGGTCGTGGGTGGGGTACAAATTTCTTCGTCGTCCGCATCCCATCCTAGCCGGACATAGTTCGGCCAAGTTTCTCCTGACAAGGAGAGAGACTTTAATGAATTTAGCATGTCGCCGAAAGGCGAGTGGTGAAAGATATCCGCGGAGGTAAATCCATGATCGGTGCCCAATCGGATTCGATAGGCACGGACGCAGGCGGCTCGGAGCCTGTGGCCGGGGACGAATCCCATGGTTCGGCAGCACGGCTCTTGCAAGGGGTAAAGTCAGTATTCGACTCTATCGCCACTAGGAGTGCGGCGTCCAAGGCGGGGTCTATCCACCCATCCTCGGATGACGAGATTTTCTCCGGATTGAAGGCCGGGGTAGTTGCCGGTGTGATCTTCCGAACACCGTCCGACGGCAGAGCTATATCATGCTCGTCGTGATCGTGCGGCGCACCTGGCATGGGCTCGAATTCGTCGAAGATCAAGTCTCCGCGGATGTCGGTGGTATAATTCAAGTTTCTGAACCTGACCTGGTGGCCAGGGGCGTAGCTCTTGATCTGCTCCAGATGGCCAAGCGAGTTGGCCCGCAGTGCGAAGCCGCCGAATATATAGATCTGTCTAGGAGGAAGACCTCACCCAAGACCGCATCGTTACCGATGATTGAAGGAGCCATCAAGCCTTACGGTGACGACACAGTGGAACTCTCAATGAAAGCACCAATGTCGGTGTCAAAACCGGTGGATCTCAGGTAGGGGGTCCCGAATTATGCGTCTAAGGCGGATGGTAACAGGAGGCGGGGGACACGATGTTTACCCAGGTTTGGGCCCTCTCGATGGAGGTAATACCCTACTTCCTGCTTGATTGATCTTGATGATATGAGTATTACAAGAGTTGATCTACCACGAGACCATAGAGGCTAAACCCTAGAAGCTAGCCTATGGTATTATTGTTCTTGTCCTACGGACTAAACCCTCCGGTTTATATAGACACCGGAGGGGGCTAGGGTTACACAGAGTCGGTTACAAGGAAGGAGATCTACATATCTGTATTGCCAAGCTTGCCTTCCATGCCAAGCAGAGTCCCATCCGGACACGAGACGAAGTCTTCAATCTTGTATCTTCATAGTCCAACAGTCCGGCCAAAGGATATAGTCCGGCTGTCCGGATACCCCCTAATCCAGGACTCCCTCATCCACCATGCTGGCAATAAGCTTAGCAAGCTTATTAGCTTTGTCCTGTTTGGCGCTAAAATCCTCCAACGCTTGTTGTTGCACCAGAAAGTATGCATCTGAATGCTCCAGGGACTTCCGCAGTCCTTCCGCTTCTTGTCGTAGCACAACTGATCGATGTCTTTTAGCTTGTAGTTGAGACTCAAGAAACCGAACTGATTCAGACAATGAGTTTGAATAGCTTGTGCAATAGGTAGTGGCCAGTAACTTGAACACTAAACCAAGACAAGACTTTGGGGTTGTCTCACTGTCTTCAATATAGTCTTCCTTAGCTGTTTTATCAGCTTTGTTGGAGACCAACAAGGATGTCTCAATATCCTGAACCTTATCTGCAGCATTCCTTTACCATTACTTAATAAGGCACTCTTCCCCAAAATTCTGTCGGCATTCTAAAAGAAGAAACAAGGAGACACATAACAGGTTTAGCATGTACTAGTATATGAAACTCATTTTGGTGAACCAGTTCATTAGTAAGGTGGACAGGATTAAAGTACCAAGTCTTCTATTTCCAAGTACTAGTACATAATAAAAGCATCAAACAAATATATATCTACGTCCTATGGTCATTGCATTGTCTTGCCAAATCAAAATAGAGGCACGGTTCAAATCATATCAGTTCAAGACAAAGCAGCAGTGAAAGAATACAAACCGTGGGAAACTACACGACACAACAAGATTTCAGATGGGTACCATGGGTCTACATGTACAACAACACTATTGGCTTTGTTGTGATGCTAGTAATGTGCATGATATGAGAAGTCAACTATATACACAATTGAAATTGAAATCAATAGAGCTATTAATAAGAGCAAACCTGTTAAAGAAACATGCGTGAACATGCCTGTTGTGCCATTGGAGTTTCGATTGGATCCTTCAATTTCAAAGTAAGTTTGTATGTGTAAATACAATGATACAAGAGCAAAACAGTATGCACGATAGCAATGGAATCTTAAATTAGAACAATTGTTCTTTAGGTTTAAGCACTTGTTGTACATGAACAGAGTATAGTAAGATGCAAGAATATAGTACTTAAAAATAGAAAATGAGCTCATAGACCTTACCACATTCTTGGTTCGGGACTAGTACAGAACAAGGCGTTCCCAGTCATCGTCTAGTAAATGTGTCTCAGGAGAATATAAGGGAATTTGATGAGTTCCTTTGCCAGTGAAGTATGTTTTCTTCAGATAATTCCGATACTTCCACCAAGCATTCTTGACGATAGTAGAGGTATTAACATAGGTTACCTCATCCTGAGTTTCCAAATTGGCCCTTCTCTATACACAAAAATGGGAAAATGTGTTGTATTATAACCATCATGGAGGTAGAATGTATGGGACAAAGCAAAGTAATTGCCATGAATAACATTACTTACACATAACTCCTGGACAAACACCTGCAACTGGCATTTTCCTTCATCTTTAGTATAATATTTCCAAGATGGGAAGATACACACATAGGATTTAACAACATCAAATGTGATAGATGCTAAACTACGACTGGCTGGTTGTGCTTCCTCCACAGGAATAGGCGTACTAACTGGTGGAGTTGGGGTTCGCCGTGGTAGTACTAGCCCTTTGGGAACTGGAGCTGCCTTACTAACTGCTCTTGTTTGGGAGCTCTGTGGTGGAGATGGTGCTGTGTCAACAGGAACTGGGTTACTATTTGCCGGGGTTGGGGTTAGATTGGCTGAAGCTGGTTCTCTGTCCATCGCAGTAGGGGTACAATCTGCGAGAGTCTGGGTTATGTGTGGTAGGGCTGGTTCTCGTGCATGTACAACCGGGGTGCTATCTCCACCAAGAGGTAGCACTGTTTTATTTGAAGACCGTGTTTTTACTCCGCTAGATACTGGCATCACCCACTCCAATTCAAATGGCTGATAAACAGGAAACATAGTTGAATGTACAAACATTTTATGAGAGACGGATGCAATAGATAGTGTGGAAAAAAGGGGGCATGAAATAGTTAACAAGTATATTGTTTAACTAAAACGGATAGCATGACATAATTTCACATATATGATGTCTATCTAAACTGGATAGCATAGCATAACATAATTCAAAGATACGATGAATAACTAAACATGATCGCGTGACATAATTCACATACATGTTATCTAAGTAATCAAGATGGCATAATTTAATTCACATATGTGATTTATATGCTAAACAGAGGGCATTCGATATGATGTCTGAACTAAGAACATGGTGTTGAATATTGTGTATATGATGTCTAAACTATGCAATGCAAGACATCATATGCATGATATGAGCAGTATAACCCTGCCAAGTTAGAGCATACACCTCGATGGGGGAATAGGACTGGTCATCTATCTCTGAATCCATCTCTGAGGAGCTATTGGGACCCAACAAGAGATCTGCTTCGACAGGTAGCACTGTCTGCTCTGAAGGCCTTGTTTTCACTCCAGATTTTTCCATCTCCCACCCAAATGGCTGATTCACAGGAAGAGTAGTTTAATGTACAAACATTGTCGACAAATGGAAATGTAATGAAGAAGAGGATGGGCAAGATATCATTCAAATATATGATGCCTGGTTAAACAGGATGGCATTGCACATTTCATGTATATTATGGCTGGCTAAAAGACATGAGACTGCATAATTCCCATATATGATATAGAAAATAAACAGGTGGCATTGCAGAACATGTCTAAATTAAGAGATGACATATATGATGTCAAAAGTAGGCACCGCAAGGCAACATATGCATGATATGACTAACATCATCATGCCAAGGTAGAGCAAACACCTTGGGGGGTAAATAGGAGTGGTCAGCTGTGTCTGAATCCGCCTCAGAACATATATCTTCCTCTAGATTATAATCTGGAGAGGGGGGGGAGGATTTGCCATTGAACCCACCATGGAGCGATGTCTGCATGACATTGTATTGCCGCGCAAAACTCTTCTCTTTTTTTTCTACATGTTCAGCATGACTGTGTACAATATCTGACATGCATACAAAAAAATATGGTGAGATTATGTAAGGAGAGCATTCAGAAATCTAGAGTGATGGTAACAACCAGTGGATGGATCCAAAAATAATGATAGCAGGCTGATGATTGCTTTAATTTAGTAAAAAGATAGTTGATGATTGCTTTACTATTTGTTTCCCACCCAAGATGAACAACATAGGCATACCCTAGGTGAACCAGATATTAGACATAGATACTATTCATTGCTGCCTCGATATGTGCCCACAACTAATTTAGAATTCAGGTTTGAACATTAATTTGGACCTGACTTGGAGTCTAAGAGGTGAACAGGACGATAAAGTAGCAGGTAATTTTAAGCAATGCATAATATAAGAAGAAACAAAAGAGTGCGACCTCTCTTGTGGTCCCATGTACTCCTCAGGTTCATCTGTTGGGTCGATGATGGTGATGCCGTTGTGGTGGGTGCCAGCAGCAGGGAAGGAGATCTGAGGCGGCGAAAGACGGTCAGGAGTCGTGATGTCTGGTTTGTGGATGCTTTTGTCGATGGAGCAACTCAGGTGAGGTGGACGACGTCGCGGCAGGAGCAGGACAAACCACACAAAGTTTCCTTCGACACCTACCTGTAACTGAAGTAATTTTGTAAGGGCTCATTAGGCTTGCATGATTCTAAAAACGCAGGGATAGGAAAAACATCGGAATTGGCTAGGAATGCACATGATAAACAAAGCATTTGTAAACACAAGATTTCTGTAAACTTGGGTGTTTGGTTCACAGGAATTGGAAGAGCAGAGGAATGCAAAGAAACATGGCCAAAATAAAGTGAAACCATATGAAAGCGTGTACAGTTAGAATGTTATTCTGCCACTAATGCACTTAGTCTTGTTTTCATGCATAGGATTTTGAAAAGTAGGTCCAGGTAGATGCTACATGGCCAAAATAAAGTGAAACCATATGAAAGCGTGTACAGTTAGAATGTTATTCTGCCACTAATGCACTTAGTCTTGTTTTCATGCATAGGATTTTGAAAAGTAGGTCCAGGTAGATGCTTTGCTCCATTCCTTTCAACAAAATGCATGAATTATTGAATAGTAGAGTGCCATATGAAAATATCCTATTGCTATGTTTTTCCGTTGAACCAAAATAGCCCTAATAGAGTAATAAGTGATGCAACAAGTGCACAACCTCTTTGCCGTAGCTGTGTCGACCTCAGCATCATTGGGTTGGTCGCTGAAGAAGTTGAGGTAGAGGTGGCTGTCGGAGGTGTGGAGGAAGATCTGAGGAATCCGTAGACGGCGTCCAGGGCACTGCTCTGTTGTGATGGACTGTTCTGTCGTTGGAGCAGCTCTGCTGAGCCGTAAGACGTCAAGGCTGAAGCAGCACAAGACATACATCATTAATCTCAAGTGGGATTCTAATAGCATCTCCAATACATGATGTAAAATAGATGTAAAATTTACATCACCAAAAACCACCTGACTACAATAGATGAGGTAAAAAACTCTTGACTCTGAACTTAACTGTCGAAACTGAAATTTACTGTGGAATCTGAATGTTACTGTCGAAACTGAACGCAATGGTAGCAGACAGGCACTTGACATGTAGTTTAGGGAGGGCCTGCAGTTCATCTTCAACATGCACCCCCTGAGCCGCCAGCCACTACCGGCCTCGCCGTCGCCCCCCGCGCCGCCTCGCCGCCCTGCAAAAACAACCCACCGCCGGTCCACAGCCGCCCCGCCGCCCTGAAACAACTCCCCACCATCGGTCCGCCGCCGCCTCAACCAGCCCTCTAGCCCCCCCCCCCCCCCCCCCCCCCCGCGCCGAGCTTTTTCTCCGGCGATCCCCACGCCACCGCCGCCCCACCACCACGCCCCCACCGCCGGTGACCACCGCCCCCACCCTGAACCCTAAGATAGATAGTGGGGTACCTCTCCGGCGAGCCCCCCTCTCCGCCGTGGGTGGTTCTTCCTTAACTTCGGCAAGCCCCCCCCCCCTGAAAATCGACTGACCCAAAAGTCGATTCCGTCGACTGAAGTGTAGCTAAATCGGAGCAGAGCAGCAACACGAGCGAGGGGGAGAGCAGCAGCGCGAGCGAGCGGGAGCCGGAGCAGTAGCAGCAGCAAAGCAAGCGAGCGAGCGAGAGCCGGAGCTGCAGCGGTATATCCGGATGGTATGGACTCCGCCGTCGAAGGGGCCTCGCATTGGGGGAGAGCCGCCATGGAGATGTTGCCCGCGGCATCGACTTCGAGGTAGCCGCTCCATAGGGGTGTGGGATGGAGCACCGTCGGTGCCGGGAGGTCGAGTTAAGGATAAGGTGCGGTGCGGTGAGTGTACAACCTCTTTGGTGGCGCCGAGTAGGCATCGACTTCGTCCGAGGAGTCGGTGAGGATGCTGCGGTTCCGGTGGAGCAGGTTATGGCGGCACTGTGGGGATGGAGCAGCCGTGATAGATGAGGCGATCATCGGAGCAGCTCCTTGAAAGTGGAGGACGGGGCGGCTGAACCGGCGGGACGACGAGATGGACGATGGATCCTCATACGCGGGGGGTGGACGAGGGACATCGAGCTGTTGCGGTGGACGACGTCGTCGGGGAAGAGGCTCCGGCTGGGCAGCAGCGAGGTGGAGGACGGAGGAGGGTGAGGTTTCGCGGCTGGAGTGGAGAGGTTATGGCGGTCTAGGATCTCGAATAGCGAAAAGGAGGCGATGGGAGGGGGAACCGTGACTTAGGTACGCGCTTGTCCAAAATGCAGGGTGTGTTACAAAAGTACCCCCACCGATTTGAACTAGTGGCCCTTTCGGCTTGGGGTTAGAAGGGGGATTTCGCGTGACAGGATTTGGCAGCTGGAGGGAGTTTTCACACGCGTTGTAATTTTGGGATAGCAAGGCACGGGTTGTGAAGGCGCCAGTTTTGTGAGCATGATATATGAATTTTCGGGATATAACAAGGCACGGGTTGAATTTTAGGGACAACCCTAACATGTAATATTGTACTTGTACGTACCAAATCAATTCGCACTTCCCTCAATTAGAAAAAACGGAAAAAAACTATTCACACCACACAAAGAGAGAGTATTGTCCCGTTTTACTATACAAATGTTATTCAAAGCTACTCCCTCCTTCCATCTATATAGGGCCTAATGCGTTTTTTGAGGCTAACTTTGACCAAATAGTAGAGCAATAATATATGACATGCAACTTACACAAAGCACACCGTTAAATTCGTGTGTGAAAGGAGCTTTCAATGATATAATTTTCACATTGTGCATGTCATGTACTATTAATCTTGTCAATAGTCAAAGGCGGTCTTAAAAATGCATTAGACCCTATATAGATGGAAGGAGGGAGTATGAATCCATGTTATGTCCAATTAAATTTTTTCGATGGCTGTATAATACATGTAACCTACTCATAATAACATTTTAGTGCATTCCAAATGTCTATACTACCGCTGCAATTCGAACTAAATTTGAATTTGTTTCTCTATTTCAATAAGAATTTACAATCATGATTGTTGCCAACTTCGACCATCATTCGTGTATTACCTTAACAATACACCACATGATTAGTATAGAGATAAACTATGTGTACTATATGAACTCGAATTCAATTTTTTGAATACACTTGATGTTGATTCCAAATGATAGTACATTTGATGTACTAACTATATATTCATAATCTAAAACATGTTCCATATGTGCATCGTGTTTATCACACGAAGTATAGTGCCCCGCCCCCTACATTATGACAAGTATTTAGCCCTGAGCTGCAAAAGCCACACATTAGCCCAAATTATAATCAATGTTCTACATTATGATATCTTCTTGAAGTGTATCCACTTTTTTATAATGAATTATGATCTTTGTTCGTCTTTTACACCTTCACAATCCTCTTCTCTTTGTAGCTAGCTAGCGCTAACTTTCTATCGCGCATGCACACACCCGCCCCCCTCTCACCCCCCCTTAGCGTCCTGTCCATCGCGCATGTTCGTTATTTCTATTTAGGTCGTTCACCCGCGGTGTGTGTAGGCCCCTCGGCTCCTTCTTTCCGGCACACACCGGTCGATATACCTCTCTAGCCAAGTGTGCCTACCACAAACACATACTTCCCCTCTTCTCTTCTCACCGTCCATGCCCCCTATGTCCAATACGGTTCCACGTAGGTGCACACTCCCGCCCCTCTTTTCATCGATCTCATACTCGCACACTCCCCCCCTCGACATGGTAGGCCTCTCGCACCACCTCCTAGCCGCACCCCTCTCCCCCTGTCTGTCTCTCCAGATCTTATTTGCTTCTAACACATGCATGCATGTATATACCGTTCTCCCTACATATAGCCAGGTCGACTTTAGTTCATTTTCCCCACGCACCGATAGACTTACCTCACTAGTTATGTCTCTCCCTTTCTTGGACACACGACGGTTGATCTTCCTATGTAGTTAAGTATGCTTACCACATCCATATCATCTCCCCTCATCATCCTTGCATACCTCCCGACCCGTCTCTCACACGCACGTGCATAGACAGACAGACATCCCCCACCCTCTCTTATTGATATTGCACTAGTACCCTCCATTTGTCTAGCAGGCCTCTCCCACCATTTGTGAGACGCCACTCCACCACCAACCCTCCGACACTCTACCTTTGTCTTTCTCCCAACCTTATTCCTCTGCTACGCATATCCACGGATGCCGATCGATCTCCCTCAATACATAGCTAGGTCCCTCTCCTTCCCCACACATATACTAGTCGATCGGTCTCTGCCCCTCCCCCCACACACACTGATAGTCGAACGTTGTAGGTAGGTATCCATGCCACAGAGAAAAACTGCACCTCTGCCCTCTCAAATTCCAGTAGGCCAGCCACCCTGTATCTTTGACGTGGGCAAACACAAATTCGATGGCACTCTTTATCAATCGCGCAGCCACACACTTCATCCCAGTTTTCGATTCTATCGATATTTAACGTCCATGACTCCGTTTCACACACATTGCATATGTTACGTTTTTTTTGTTTGAGATATCATCGACACATTGCCTCTGTTTTGCACAAACCATCTCTCTCAGACCCACCCACATACGTGCCTGCACCTAAAGAAGAGGTGCATGCAGGACGCACGTACTCACGTCTCGTTCCCGACTGTAAGTGCATCTAGTGCCCCTTAGTGATTTTGGTGTATTGAGGACTTATAGGTTAAGGATCTAATGTGTTTATGAGTGTACACAGGTCTATAAGTCTCTGAGGAGTTTGATATTTACAGAGAAAGTCGACCCCTAAAAATGAACTTCTTCGACTGAAGACTTTGGTATTCTGAAGACTTTCTGAAGACTTTGAAAGTGAAGAAATTGGTGTGACCTTGAAGACTTGGTATTCATTCGAGGAACATGAAGCGTGAAGACTTTTGTTTTCGCAGTTTCGTTTTCTCTTTCTTGAGTCATAGGAAACATCGTGTTGTTAAAGGGGGTCGAGGAAATACTAAGGAAAAATTTCCATGTGATGCTCAACTCAAATCCTACACCTACCAATCCCTTCGAGTGAAGCCATTGGAAATCTTATACAGTTCAGTCAATTTCTTCAGTGATAGAGACGAAGTTCGTGTGGTCGCTGAGGAATTTGTTTTGACTGAGGAGTTAGGAATTCGCCTATGCGGATTGCCTACACAGTGAGGATCATGATAGCCCTGAGGAATTTGGACGTCAAATTTCCAACCGTCGCTGTGCTACACGTGAGTTGTCCCAAAATATCTTATCCACCTAACGGTCATAACATTGAAGGGCATTTATGTCTTATCATGTCGGGCTGCTCCCTAGGCTATAAATAGCCGCCCCCTACAACCACTAGCTGGTTGGCTGCTCCTCGAGAAACTGACACTTGTCATTTGAGAGCATCCCATCCTCCGAGGACTTTGAGCGAAAATCATCAAGTGAGGAAAATCCAAAACCCAAACCCAAACACCTACAAACCCAAAGTGATTGAGCATCACTGAAGAGATTGATCCTGCGTGGATCCAACGCTTGTTACCTTTGAAGACTGTGCTTCTTCCAGACGGTTAGGCGTCATGGTCTAGAGCATCCAAGAGGAATTGTGGATCGCCGAGTGACCGAGTTTGTGAAGGTTCGGAAGTCACCTGAAGACTTACCACGAGTGATTGAGCGAGGAGTATGTGACCTTAGCTCAAGGAGAATACGGTGAGGACTGTGTGTCCGGGACTGTGTGTCCTCAGGTTTAAATACCTAGCTGCTCTAACCAGATGTACAACGGAGACATCAGTTGGAACTGGTCTACCAAATCATTGTCTTCACCAAGCCAACTGGTTCTATTTCCTCAACTCTTTCATTTCCTCAGTATTGTGTTGTCTGCTTGTCATATCTATGTTTGAAGACTTTGACTGAAGACTTTCTCAATTTACTCAGTTCAATTTCTTCAGTTTGTTTTGTCTTCATCTTGTGTTATCCTGTGATTACGCTTTATGTACTTTGTGCTTGTCTTAATTTCATCATGATGACTGTGCTTGTCTTCTGTTATGTTTACTTCTGAGTACTTATTCCGCTGCAAGTAGTTCTTCGCTAAGGAATTTCCTCACTTGCAAATTCCTTAGTGAAGAATTCATAAAAATCGCCTATTCACCCCCCCTCTAGTCGATATAACGCACTTTCACCGACCACACCCGCACGGGTACACGGTGGAGTTTTTTTCTGTACAAAAAGGCAGCCCACGTGATAATTTGACGCGTGTAGCAGTTGTTTACTCGAAGGAGGGTCCGGTACCACGCCTAGATGGAACAAAGTATGACTTGACGCGTTAGTATTAAATAAAGTTATATATTCCTCAATGGCATGTACAGAATATAAAACGATTGCCGTGGGGAAAATGGAAAAATCCGCTCCACTATATAGAACAGAGCCTGCCTGCCGGGGTTTGTCTCTTGTCTCACCATCTCACACAAGGCAGCGGTGGCCTCTCTCTGTCTCACCGTTGGTCAGTGATCCGGCCGCATCCCGTCCGCTAGCGGAAAGGGAGAATGTGCATCGTTTCTCCGTTCGACGGCCTTGAGGCAGCACGTCCCGATCTACGGTATCCGCCGTTTTCTCTGACCAAGCTCCGGCGCGGTAGGGCCTTCGCCACTTGCTCGCTGCCGTAGTATGGGCAAATCCCGGCCGCCGGCGCCCTCCTAGTAACATCCCGATGACCCTCAGGTACAGCTTCCTTCGGCCTTGCTCCACTGCCCATCTTCCCACGTTGCTACATGTGGATCTTCTTTAGTTGTTTGCTTAAAATGTATCTCGGCCGACATACTTTCCATCTTGCAATCTCGTCCTCAAACCATTCTTGATAAACCACCATGCTGCTAACTTTCCCTTATTACATGGAATATGCTTCTTTTTTGTCGGCATATGTGTCTTCAACTCATGTTATTGGGCAATAATTGTTTCCTTTCTACCTCCTTTTGCAAATAGGGCTATCCATTTTCACCTCGTTGCTATTGCGACCTTTTGGTGAACTGCACAAATCACTTTTTTCTTAAGAGTGTTTTGTGCTGTTCCGTCAAAATGTCACACGGGCAACGTTTTTACATTTCTGTGGGACTGCAGAAAGGGAGATTGGTTTTGCTATCCTCCTCATCCAACTCTGTGCCTAATCTTCTCCAACAAGTAGTTAGTCCTAAAGAGAGATCGCAGAGGTGATCGGCCTCTATTTGTGTGTGTTATGTTTCATCATCTAGTTCCACTATTATTGTAATCACACTGACTGGATATCTTTGCAAACAGGGATGGTCCGCTCGATTTTAGTGGAGCTGCACAAAATGATTGGATTCTCGTGTCCTCCATACACCTCTTTTTTGGTTACAGAGCTGGGTGAAACTAGCTGCCAAGCAATGAACACTGTGCCCAGGAAATGGAGCCATGCCTACGAACAACATCGATCAATTATATATTTTTCTTTATTTGTACACCTTCTCACAACTTTGTCTTCAGTTGTGATGTGAATATTGGCGCTCATCTGTGAACCATTGAGATGCATTAGCATCCATGGCAGTTTCATTTGTATTTGATGGAATGTTGTAACGAGATAATCTTGAGGCAAGAGGACACATGAATCCTAAATTGAAACCTTTTTTTCCTGCGTGAACCAAAGTTGAAACCTTCATAGCATCACAGTACAATTTCATTAAAATTATGCATACATATAAACAAATCCTGAAGGATTGATAGCAATGCCAGAAACAATTCAACTTCATTTCGCTAACATGTGGGACATCCTTTATCCAGCTCCACCTGCCATGCAACAGTATTGAGTGCACAACTGCAGGGTTCACCACGGTCGTTGCGCCGCAGTAGTAATGACTAGTGAGTAGTCAAATCACAGAGCCCCACCTTCGCCACAGTAAGTTGCTCGGATGAAGCAACCATCATTTCTCCGTTCCTTGAATCCGCTGGTACTCCCATATTCCTAGAGTAATAAGTTGCTTGGGCGAAGCAACCATCACTTCACCTTTCCCATAGTAAGTACTAGTACCTCCTTTTTGTACTCTAGAAACAACCACACGCGAATATTGGCGGTAGCAGCACAACAACTGAATCAAAAATTGAAACCAACCAATGAACTACTACTAATGGTGAGTGTTTTGCTAGTATCATGTACTCCGTCTGTCCATGTATATAGGGCTTAATACATTTTCCGAGACTAACTTTGGCCCTGTTTGGATCCATGGGTTAGACTTAGTTTGAGCTAGTTGGGGCTCAAATAGCCCTAAAGTATCCAAGCATGAGGGTTAAGGGCTCCTTTGATTCACAGTGTTTAAGAAGCGCAGGAATAGGAAACATACAGGAATAGGATGTACCGTCCACTGAAATCCTACGTTGGGTAGCAAAACAGAGGATTTTTTCCAGGAAGTCCAACCTCATGCTTGTTTTCCTATAAAAATGAACTAAGAAGTTCCTATAGGATTGGTTCCTGAGGAATGCAATCCTAAGAATCAAACAACATGTAAAGGGAAAATTCTAGAGGGTCTCAATCCTGTAAAATTCCTATGCAAACCCTCTAAATAAAAGGAGGCCTAAACTGGAGCAAGTTGCACCGAACCCACCAAAAAAAGTATCCCACCCAAGAGGTGCTAATTGGAGATAGTTCTCATTGGGCCCACTGAAAAAATCACTTTTCTCTCTCCATCAAGTGCATTTATTGTCAATCTAACCCTGTCACCCAAACACCTCTTTGGCTACAGTTACTTCAGGGTTAGTCATGAGTTAGTCTAACCTCTAGCTAAGTTAGAGTATCCAAACAGGACCACTATAGGACATGCAAGTTTCTCAAAGCATACAGTAAAATTCGTTCGTGAAAGGATCTTTTTTTAAACGGAACGTGAAAGGATCTTCGAATGATATAATTTTTAAATTATATAAAATCTTATCAATAGTCAAAGGCATCCTCAAAGAATACATTAGGCCCTATATAAAATCTTATCAATAGTCAAAACAAAGTGTTCTAAAAGAGTTCAAAACGAGAAACTGGACCCACTCACGGCACGACACGCGTGTCTAGTTTGGTCTATCGGTCAAAGTGCTTCCTCTTCTTGGCATAACAATAGAGTATGACATTTTTTTAGAATGCTTTTGGCATGTCGCTAACATGTGATGAGTTAACCGACCTCAATAGACGGCAAAAACGCCAGCCCGCCGCACTTTGAGAGAGACGAGGTGCGAGAAGCAATACGGGCTGCTGGATTACTAGAGCTAGGTGTCGCATGGAGGCCAAGAAATATGGTGATAGCGTGGGTTAGCCATGTAGTATGATGTAACTACACTAGGTTGCCGTGTTTCGTACTCTTCTAGTCCACTCTGGAGATGATTGGTTGATTTTATATCGCTGAATAATATAAAATATTATGAGTGCAGACGCTCCACCACGAGGTTCCTTGCTCCTTCTCGCTCGTCGAGAATCTATGTTATTTCACTCTTTTTTCTGACGTGAGCTTTGTTCATCCTTTTGCCAACACGCGGCAACTCGTAGAATGACGAGAAGCTTGCTTACTATGCCTTCTCGCTCGCCAACGCATGCGCGGTGGCTCGCAACACGAGGACAAACTTTTGCTTACAAGCGGTGGACGTGCAGCAGTTCATAGTGGGAGTAACATAGGTAGTAACATAGCACAGTCCAAGACAAGTTTGCTTATGTGGCATGTATTTAATGAGGAGAGATGTGTTTAGAGTAACACAATATATTACTGTAACATAGCGCTTTCCAAGAGAGGATGAGTCTACAAGGTAATAAATAAAGCGAGCTAGTATGACACTACTACTATGTTACTTTGCATTATGGAGGTAGTAACTTAGACTAGTGTCATATGCATGACACTAGTCTAAGTTACTCTGCACTATGACCAGCCTAAGAGCATGGTTAATAGTATAGCCAGTTGATGGCTATAAGAAACTGCCATGTCATGTATAGCCATCATTTATAGTCACTCATATAGTAGTGTGGGCTACAAGGTTGGTTATAACATTAGTACTTTCTTCAACCTTCTCTCTTTCTCTTTCTTCAAATTTATTCTATTTTTCTAGGAATCCGCATATAGCTAGGCTCTTGCATGAGAGCCCACTCCCCATAATTTTCCTCGTCATCATCTGAGTCCTAGAAGATGTCACCCACATCATCATTAGGCATGCAGCCGCCTTGATAGAGAACGTGCACAGAAGGAGTAGAGGCGACTGGGGACGCACCACATCATGGGTACTTCGTACGTGCTCGTGTGCGTGCAGAGTGCGTGCTTTTCCATCGGTGGTAGCTCTAAGGCCGAGGCTGCGGTCGTCTCGTCTCTGTCGTTGAGCAACGATGGCAAAGAGGTGCTGCAAGAGATGCGTAGGCGCCGTTGTGTGCGAGCTTCGCCATAGCACGACTAACCGGACATCGCCGCAGATGGCGCACGCCTCCATGCAGTCGAGTGTGTGCGCATGCATGTGTTATTCATGTTCTGTGGCCGAGTGTGTGTGCATGCGTGTGTTGTGTACGTGCGTTGTGTGCTTGATATGTCTCCAACGTATCTACTTTTCCAAACACTTTTGTCCTAATCTTGGACTCTAACTTGCATGATTTGAATGGAACTAACCTGGACTGACGCTGTTTTCAGCAGAATTGCCATGGTGTTATTTTTGTGCAGAAATAAAAGTTCTCGGAATGACCTGAAACTTCACGGAGAGTATTTTTGGAGTGAATAAAAAATACTGGCAAAAGAATCAACACCAAGGGGCCCACACCCTGTCCACGAGGGTGGAGGGCGCGCCCAACCCCCGGGGGGCGCCCCCTGCCTCATTGCCCCCCTGAGGCTCCACCGATGTCAACTCCAACACTATCTATTCATGTTCGGGGAGAAAAAAAATTAGAGAGAAGGATTCATCACGTTTTACGATACAGAGCCGCCAAGCCCTAATCTCTCTCGGGAGGGCTGATCTGGAGCCCGTTCGGGTCTCCTGAGAGGGGAATCCGTCGCCATCGTCATTATCAGCCTTCTTCCATCACCAATTTCATGATGCTCATCGCCGTGCGTGAGTAATCTCATCGTAGGCTTGCTGGACGGTGATGGGTTGGTGAGAGTTAGTTTTGTTAGGGTTTGATCCCTAGTATCCATTATGTTCTAAGATTGATGTTGCTATGACTTTGCTATGCTTAATGCTTGTCACTAGGGCCCGAGTGCCATGATTTCAGATTTGAACCTATTATGCTTTTATGAATATATGTGAGTTCTTGATCCTATCTTTCAATTCAATAGTCACCTACTATGTGTTATGATCCGGCAACCACGAAGTGACAATAATCGGGACCACTCCCGGTGATGACCGTAGTTTGAGGAGTTCATGTATTCAGTAAGTGTTAATGCTTTGGTCCGGTACTCTATTAAAAGGAGGCCTTAATATCCCTTAGTTTTGAATAGGACACCGCTGCCACGGGAGGGTAGGACAAAAGATGTCATGCAAGTTCTTTTCCATAAGCATGTATGACTATATTCGGAATACATGCCTACATTACATTGATGAACTGGAGCTAGTTATGTGTCACCCTATGTTATAACTGTTGCATGAGGGATCGCATCCGACATAATTATCCATCACTGATCCATTTCCTATGAGCTTTTCACATATTGATCTTAGCTTAGTTACTTTTCTATTGCCACTGTTACGATTACTACAAAACTGCTACTGTTACTTTGCTACTGTTACCGTTACTTCCATACTACTTTGCTACTAAATATTTTGCTACAAATATTAAGTCTTCTCGGTGTGGTTGAATTGACAACTCAGTTGCTAATACTTGGGAATATTCTTTGACTCCCTTTGTGTCGAATCAATAAATTTTGGGTTGAATACTCTACCCTCGAAAACGGTTGCGATCCCCTATACTTGTGGGTTATCAAGACTATTTTCTGGCGCCGTTGTTGGGGAGCATAGCTCTATTCTTTGAGTCACTTGGTATTATATCTGTTGATCACTATGAGGAACTTGAACGATGAAAGAATAAGATTTTTGCCTCAACTTAGAGGGGAGGTAAGGAACTGCCATCTAGCTCTGCACTTGATTCACCTTCTGTGTTCAGTAAACTTGCGACACCTAAACCTACTTCTGCTATTGTTTCTGATATGTCGCATGTTATTGATGATGCCAGTTCTACTTTGCATGATGCTTATGATGAAACTACTTCTATGCTTGATTATACTGTGCCACTAGGTGAATTTCTTGATGAACAACTTTCTAGGGTTAGAGAGAATGAAATTATTGAAACTGATAATATTGATGAAAGTGATGATGAAGATTCTCCTCCTAGATATGTATTGCCTGATGTGCCTGAGGGTTGTGTTATGGATGAAGAAACTGCTAGAGACCTTTTTGCTTGCAAAGATAGATATGATCTTAAGAAACTGTTAGTTAAGCTGAAAGAAAAGTCTTTGGATGCTAGAATAAAATATGACCCTACTTTTTCTACTTCGCCTATCTGTATTTCTGATAAGGATTATGATTTCCCTGTCGATCCTGAGTTAATTACTTTGGTTGAATCTGATCCTTTTTATGGCTATGAATCTGAAGCTGTTGTGGCACATCTTACTAAATTGAATGATATAGCCACCCTATTCACTAATGAGGAAAAAATCGTTACTACTTTATCCTTAAGTTATTTCCGTTCTCATTAAAGAGTGACGCTAAAACATGGTTTAATTCTCTTGCTCCTGGTTGTGTGCGTAGTCCCCAGGATATGATTTGTTACTTCTCTGTCAAGTATTTCCCCGCTCAGAAGAAACAAGCTGCCTTAAGGGAAATATATAATTTTGTGCAAATTGAAGAAGAGAGTCTCCCACAAGCTTGGGGGAGGCTTCTCCGATTATTTAATGCTTTGCCTGATCATCCTCACAAGAAAAATGAAATACTTGATATCTTTTATAATGGACTAACCGATCCTTCCAGAGACCACCTGGATAGTTGTGTTGGTTGTGTTTTCAGGGAAAGAACTGTTGAGCAAGCTGAATTGCTATTGAATAATATATTGGGTAATGGTAATGATTGGACACTTCATGAACAAACTCCTAAGCCAACTCCGAAGAAAAGGGGTATTCTATTTCTCAGTCTTGAAGATATGCAAGAGGCAAAGAAATCTATGAAAGAAAAGGGTATTAAAGCTGAAGATGTTAAGAATTTACCACCTATTGAAGAAATACATGGTCTTGATAACCCGACACAGGTAGTAAAGGTAAATTCTCTCTATAGATTTGATGAAGGTGATATTCCTCATTATAAGTCTGCTAGCCAATGTTTCGATGAGTTTGATAATTTTATTGTTAAACAAGAAAACTTCAATGCTTATGTTGGTAGACAATTGAAATGAAATGCTTATATGATTGAACACCTGAGTGATTATATGTCTAGATTTAAAGGTGAACTTAAACTCATTAGTAAACATACTTCTATGGCTTCCACTCAAGTAGAACAAGTGCTTAAAGCACAAGATGATTTGCTCAATGAATTAAATAATAAGAAAAATGATAATGATGTTAGGGTTGTGACTAGAGGGGCTAGAATGACTCAGGAACCTTTGTATCCTGAGGGCCACCATAGGAGAATTGAGCAAGATTCCCAGAGAACTAATGTTGATGCACCTAGTCCTTCTAAGAAGAACAAAAAGAAAAATGATAGGACTTTGCATGCTTCTAGTGAACCTGTTGTTGACACACCTGAGAATCCCAATGATATTTCTATTTCTGATGCTGAAACACAATCTGGTAATGAACATGAACCTATTGATAATGTTAATGATGATGTTCATGTTGATGCTCAACCTAGTAATAACAATGATGTAGAGATTGAACCTGTTGTTGATCTTGATAACCCACAATCAAAGAATCAACCTTATGATAAGAGAGACTTCGTTGCTAGGAAGCAGGGTAAAGAAAGAGAACCATGGGTTCAGAAACCCATGCCCTTTCATCCTAAACCATCCAAGAAAAAGGATGATCTGGATTTTGAGCATTTTGCTGAAATGATTAGACCTATCTTTTTGCGTATGCGTTTGACTGATATGCTTAAAATGAATCCTTATGCTAAATAGATGAAAGGTATTGTCACAAATAAAAAAAAGATACCGGAAGCTGAAATTTCCACCATGCTTGCAAATTATACTTCTAAAGGTGGAATGCCAAAGAAACTAGGAGATCCCGGAGTACCAACTATACCATGCTCCATTAAAAGAAACTATGTTAAAACTGCTTTATGTGATCTTGAAGCCGGTGTTAGTGTTATGGCTCTCTCTTTATATCGTAGACTTGATTTGAATAAGTTGACACCTACTGAAATATCTTTGCAAATGGACGATAAATCAACTGCTATACCTGTCGGTATTTGTGAGGATGTGCCTGTTGTGGTTGCAAACATTACTATTTTAACGGACTTTGTTATTCTTGATATTCCCGAGGACGATAGTATGTCGATTATCCTCGGTAGACCCTTTTTGAATACTGCAGGCGCTGTTATTGATTGCAGCAAAGGCAATGTCACTTTTCATGTTAATGGTAATGAGCATACGGTACACTTTCCAAGGAAACAACCTCAAGTCCATAGTATCAATTCTATTGGAAAAATTTCAACTATTACTATTGGAGGTTTTGAATTTCCTCTTCCTACTGTTAAGAAGAAATATGACATTCTTACTATTGGGGATGTGCATATCCCCATTGATGTAACCTAGTGTTATTCAAAATTTCTCCGGTTCCATTTTAATCGAAAAGAGTTTGTTAACAAGACTTGATCAACCTTGTTAATGGATTCCTTTTGATGAGCATGAGATGGATGAAGTTAGAAATCACAACTTTCTGTACCCTCCTTTTAATTTCTGTTATTTAGATTAAATGAAGAAAAAAAATAGTATTTTTGTCTGTTTTCTGAATTATCCTTGCAATAAAAATATACCCCAAAAATAGAAGTTCTCCGAATGTCCTGAAAATTAATATGATTTTTTGTAGAATATTTAAGAATATCTGGCACTGAGAACACACCAGGGAGACCCAACATTTGGCCACGAGGGTGCAGGGCACGCCCACCACCCCTGGGATGCGCCCCCTGCCTCGTGGACCCCACGTGGACCCCCTCCACTTATTCCAGCACCCATTCACTTCGTCTTCCTCTAGAAAAAATCCTCCCATAGCTCAAACCCGTGTTCTAGCTCATCTTGCTGCCATTTTCGATCTCCTTGCTCAAAGCTCCATTCACAAAACTGTTTGGGGAGATTGTTCTTCAGTATGTGACTCCTCCAATGGTCCAATTAGTTTTTGTTCTAGTGCTTTATTTATTGCAAATTTTTGTTGCTTAGGTGACCCTGTTCTTGAGCTTGCATGTCAAATTTATATGGTCAAAAGTAGTTTTAATGCATGATATAGCCTCTAGGCACTTGTAGGAGTAGTTGCTATCAATCTTGTTGAGTTTGTTTCACTTTTACTTTGGGTCACTAAAAATTTCAGAAATTTTCAGAGGAAGAAAATGTTGAAGAGATTGTTGAGAGGCTCTTCGAGCCGAAGCTCGAAGCATAAGTAGGATGAGGAAAATAAAAATCCCAAATACAATCTTCCTCACACAGCGGAGGTTCGGTCGTGCGAATGGCCTTGCGAAGAATTCTTGAGAGCCGCCAGAATTTATGATGATTTTTATCACTTGGCTGAGAATGCAGGCCTCGCCGATTTCCTCCACGACCAGCGCGAATAGTATCTCCTACAAACTAATATTTTCGTGCAAAATTTTTATTTCCATGCTAAGAACTCACCACCTTCAGTGGAGTTTCATTTATACGATGAGGTTAAGGAGATGTCACTTTATGATTTTTGTCGGGTATGCAGGATACCCTTTGTGGGCAGCATCGGGGAACCACACCGTAGTGTGGATAATTTATTGATAGAATTGCTGTAGGGGAAACGAGGGAAGTTTCAGATGCAAGAATTACTAGTATACATTTTCCTGTTCTACATTACTTTGCAATAGTTGCTAGTAGATGCTTAATTGGTCGCAGGAACAGTGGAAATCTTAGTGCTCCTGATCTTGTCATTTTGCACCATGCTTTACTTCGTGATACAACTTTCAGCTTAGGCGCTATTATTGCTAAACGATTAAGTATGAACCGTACAAAGGGCCCCATCTTCGGAGGCATCTTTGCTTCACGCCTTGCTGAGCACTTTGATATACCTATTAGGCATTATGAGATAGAGGAAAAGTTGTTGCCCCCTATTTTTCTAGAATATAAGATTATGGTAGCACATGATTTTATTGTTAAAAATAAGAAGAAGATGGTTAAGTACAATTTGATATTCGGTAAAACTCGCCGTGATACTATTACCTTGCCTGCACCCTCTTTGTTTAACATACTTTCAGGCATGTACCTCATATTGCCAGAGGCCATTTATGCATACTGGAGGCTAACACAAGTTCCGGAGCCTGAGCCCGAGCCACCACTTGACCCTTACCGACAGTCTGTTTATCAGTGGGATCCGGAGGAGATCGCCAACCAATGGCTACCATAGGACACCCCTCCATACACCGGAGAGAGTAGCTTTGATCCGTGGCCATAGACCAATTTAGGCCAAAGGCCTAAGCTTGAGGGAGTACGTATTTCTCACCGACTTTACATTCATGTTCACACACTCATTCTAGTTGTCGGTGCTCATACTCTTTGATTGTACTATCCATGCTAGTTTATTTTCTTTTCTAAGTCCTTTTCTTGTGTGTTTGCAAAACCTTAAGAAAAAAATTACTTATAGCTTTTAGCTAGTTTACTTTACATGCCTGTAGTAATAATTAAAAGAAAATCTAAAAAGACTTCTCGTTCTTCTTTTGTTTGTTGGGAGCTTTCCCGTGTAAATAGTTTTATTTTATTTCTTTTCTTTGGGGGTCGAGAGGAGAAGACCATGATGAAAATGCTGAGTGACTCTCATATGCATTATTGTTGATTTAACCAAGAGCCCACACCTTGTCTTCTCCCTTGTATTGAATGCTTGCAGATTCCATCTTAGTCCAATGCACCTGCACTATTATTATTATCCACACCGTTCGGTCGTGCGAGTGAATGGCAATAATGACGATATATGATGGACTGATTGAGATGAGAGAAGCTGGTATGAACTCGACCTATCTTGTTTTTGTAAATATGATTAGTTCATCGTTCCTGATTCAACCTATTATGAATGAAACATGTTTGCAATGACAATTAGAGATTATAGTTGTTCATGCCATGCTTAATTTGCTAGGAGTTTATAATGGTTTACCTTGCGTGCCAACATGCTATTAAAATGGTTGTGATGTGGTATGATAGGTTGGTATCCTCCTTTGAATGATTCGAGTGGCTTTACTTGGCACATGTTCACGTATGTAGTTGAAACAAAATCAACATAGCCTCCACGATATTTATGTTCATGGTCAATTATATCCTACTGATGCTTGCACTCACTGTTGAATAATTTTAATGCATGTTCATGACTGTTGTCACTCTCTAGTTGGCTTCCCAGTCTCTTTCTAGCCTTCACTTGTACTAAGCGGGAATACTGCTTGTGCATCCACTTCCATAAACCCCAAAGTTATTCCATATGAGTCCACCATACCTTCCTATATGCGGTAATTACCTACCGTTCCAAGTAAATTTGTATGTGCCAAACTCTAAACCTTCAAATGAAATTCTGTTTTGTATGCTCGAATAACTCATGTATCAACTAGGGTTGTCTATATCTTCCATGCTAGGTAGGTTATTCTCACGAGGAGTGGGCTCCGCTCCTCGTTCACGAGAAAATGGCTGGTAACCGGGATGCCCAGTCCCATGCTCAAATCAAAATAATTGCAAACTAAACTCCCCCAGGATTGTTGTTAGTTGGAGGCACCCGTTGTTTCGGACAAGCCATGGATTGATGTTTGTTGGTGGTGGGGGAGTATAAACTTTACCATTCTGCTTGGGAACCACCTATAATGTGTGTAGCATGGAAGATATCGAGATCTCTTGGTTGTTATGCTGACAATGAAAGTATACCACTCAAAATATTATTTATCTCTGTTTCAAAACTTGAGCTCTGGCACCTCCACAAATCCCTGCTTCCCTCTGCGAAGGGCCTATCTATTTACTTTTATGTTGAGTCATCACCCTCTTATTAAAAAGCACCAGCTCGAGAGCACCGCTGTCATTTGCATGCATCACTATTAGTTTACATTGAGTATGACTGTGACTGGATCTCTTTTACCATGAATTACAATGTCTAGTCAGTCCTTGATCTTCAGGGGTGCTCTGCATTTATGTTTTGTAGTCTCAGAAAGGGATAGTGAGATACCATCTTGTTATATCATATTATGATTGTTTTGAGAAAGTGTTGTCATCCGAGATTTATTATTATTGCTCGCTAGTTGATTAGGCCATTGATATGAGTAAATATGAGACCTAAGTGTTATTGTGAATATAGTTAGTTCATAATCTTTGCTGAAAACCTGAATGCTGGCTTTACATATTTACAACAACAAGAGCAAACAGAGTTTGTAAAAGTTTTTCTTTATCACTTTCAGTTTGTCAACCGAATTGCTTGAGTACAAGCAAAGATTCAAGCTTGGGGGAGTTGATACGTCTCCAACGTATCTACTTTTCCAAACACTTTTGCCCTTGTTTTGGACTCTAACTTGAATGATTTGAATGGAACTAACCCAGACTAACACTGTTTTCAGCAGAATTGCCATGGTGTTATTTTTGTGTAGAAATAAAAGTTCTGAGAATGACCTGAAACTTCACAGAAAATATTTTTGGAATTAATAAAAAATACTGGCGAAAGAATGAACACCGGGGGCCCCCACCCTATCCATGAGGGTGGAGGGCGCGCACACCCCCTGGGGCGCGCCCCCTGCCTCGTGGGCCCCCTGAGGCTCCACCGACGTCAACTCAACTCTATACATTCACGTTCGGGGAGAAAAAAAAATCAGAGAGAAGGATTCATCGCGTTTTATGATAAGGAGCCGCCGCCAAGCCCTAATCTCTCTCGAGAGGGCTGATCTTGAGTCCGTCCGGGGCTCCGGAGAGGGGAATTCATCGCCATCATCATCATCAATCTTCCTCCATCACCAATTTCATGATGCTCACCGCCGTGCGTGAGTAATCTCATCGTAGGCTTGCTGGACTGTGATGGGTTCGGTACGTCTCCAACGTATCTATAATTTTTGATTGTTCCATGCTATTATATTATCCATCTAGGATGTTTTATATGCTATTTTATATGATTTTTGGGACTAATCTGTTAACCCAGAGCCCAGTGCCAGTTTATGTTTTTTCTTTGTTTTTGAGTATCGCAGAAAAGGAAAATCAAACGGAGTCCAATTCAACTAAAATTTCATGGAATTTATTTTTGGACAAGAAGAAGCCCATGGAGCATCGGAGATGGGCTAGAAGAGTCCCAAGGCACCCACGAGGGTGGGGGACGCGCCCCCTACCTCGTGGCCGCCTCGAAGACCCCCCTAACTTGTTCCCGACGCCAAAGCCTCTTATATATATAGAAACCCCCAGAACATAACCTAGATCGGGAGTTCCTCCACCGCAAGCCTTTGTAGCCACCAAAAACCAATCGGGACCTTGTTCTAGCACTGTGCCGGAGGGGGGATCCCTCAGCGGTGGCCATCTTCATCATCCCGTCCCTCTCCATGACGAGGAGGGAGTAGTTCACCCTCGAGGCTGAGGGTATGTACCAGTAGCTATGTGGTTGATCTCTCTCTCTCTCTCTCTCTCTCTCTTTCTCTCTCTCTCTCTCTCTCTCTCTCTCTCTCTCTCTCGTGTTCTTGATTTGGCACGATCTTGATGTATCGCGAGCTTTGCTATTATAGTTGAATCTTATGATGTTTCTCCCCCTCTACTCTCTTGTAATGGATTGAGTTTTCCCTTTGAAGTTATCTTATCGGATTGAGTCTTTAAGGATTTGAGAACACTTTCTGTATGTCTTGCATGTGCTTATTTGTGGTGACAATGGGGTATTCACGTGATCTACTTGATGTATGTTTTGGTGATCAACTTGCGGGTTCCGTGACCTCGTGAACTTATGCATAGGGGTTGGCACACGTTTTCGTCTTGACTCTCCGGTAAAAACTTTGGGGCACTCTTTGAAGTTCTTTGTGTTGGTTGAATAGATGAATATGAGATTGTGTGATGCATATCGTATAATCATACCCACGGATACTTGAGGTGGCATTGGAGTATCTAGGTGACATTAGGGTTTTGGTTGATTTGTGTCTTAAGGTGTTATTCTAGTACGAACTGTAGGACAGATTGAACGGAAAGAATAGCTTCATGTTATTTTACTACGGACTCTTGAATAGATCGATCAGAAAGGATAACTTTGAGGTGGTTTCGTACCCTACCATAATCTCTTTGTTTGTTCTCCGCTATTAGTGACTTTGGAGTGACTCTTTGTTGCCTGCTGAGGGATAGTTATATGATCCAATTATGTTATTATTGTTGAGAGAACTTGCACTAGTGAAAGTATGAACCCTAGGCCTTGTTTCCTAGCATTGCAATATTGTTTGTGCTCACTTTTACCATTAGTTACCTTGCTGTTTTTTAATTTTCAGATTACAAAAACCTATATCTACCATCCATATTGCACTTGTTGTCGGGGAAACTGATCCACGAGCACCTATGGGGACCGGCGGGCCGGGCCCCTTTCGGTTCGGCGGGGGCGGAGATCGCACGAAGAGCAGATCGAGGCGAGGCACACGAGCAGTTTACCCAGCTTCGGAGCTCTCCGGAGAGATAATACTCCTACTACTGCATTGTGGTTTGTATTGAGTTCTTGCTCGGGAGCGCTGAGTGCTACAGTACACACCAGCAGCTAACGAGACCGAGCGTGAGTGTTCTACTGTTCGTCCCCCCTCTACGTTGCGCATGGGCCTCCTTTTATATGCTCAAGGGGTCACCAACAAGTGGCAACACAGACAAGGGTAAAAATGGAAAGGTGTTGCGGTTGGTACAGCTACCTGTACAGTGTATCATACCTAACCCTGACGGAAGGGGACAAGGGCATTAAATGCCCATCTGCGTCGCCCAAACAATGCAGAAAGGGGACCGTCAGGGACGCCACCATTCGCCATGATGGCAATTTTGTCAGCGCCGCTTGCCACCGCGTACCGCTGGCTGCACAGCCTCCCGCCACGTACGCCTGGAAGGGTCCTAGAGCGACACATTGGTGGATGTGCTGGAGCGTGGGTACGGAGTGATAGCTTGCCGCGGCAAGCGCCTTGCCGCGATCGTTGTCTTGTCGCGTCCGGGAGTCTTTCCTCTCACCGGGCCTTTCCAGGACGCGTGGCGCGTCGCGGCAAGTTCCTTGAGATGCCTTGGTTGGCCTTCCCGGCAAGCTCCTCTTGCCGGGGTCTTGTGCCTTGAGTGGCCTTCCCGGCAAGCTCCTCTTGCCAGGGCCTTGTCTCCTTGGCTTGAATACTTTGTTCTTGAATGGCTCGAAAGGAACCACAGAGGACCTTGGCGGTCGCCCGGCAAGCCTTGCCGCGGGATGCTGCGACTGCCCGTGCACAAGTTCGGGATACTAGGGTACCCCTACTCTAGTACACCGACAGGAACCCCCGGGCCTGGGCCATACACGGTGCCGAGCGTTGTTGGGCCAGGCCCTAAACAGGGCACGGGCACGCGCGGCCTGGGTCACGCCGTATCTTTCTCCGTATCCACCGCGCCCTCCCCGAACGACACGCGTCGATTGCGGCGTCGTGGCAGAGATCGTGGGTGGCTTCTTTATTCGGAAAGGCGGAACGTCCGCCCCCTCCCTCCTTATAAGCAGGGGAAACAGGGGCAGTTCGCCCATCCGCCCGTTGCTATTCCATCCTCGAAAATCCCCGCCACTCCCCTTCTTCCCAAAGCCGAAAGAGAGCAGCGCTCCGCCCCCTATCGCCACCAGCACCACCAACGCTGTCGACCTCCCTCACCGCTTCCGCGATGGCTCCGAAAGCCGATAAGGGGAAGGTCGTGAAGTTGGCTGAGGCGCTGCGGAAGGAGCGGGCAATCTTCCCCCCCAAGCTTACCGCAGGGGATCTGAGGGAGTACTACTACCTCTTCTGGTCGACGAAGACGCGGGCGCACCCGCACACGAAGGTACTTCCAGCCGCCGCTTGGAAAATTACTCCAACTGGGTACCCCTTCTTCGCCTTGTTCTTCTATTGCGGGCTCTGTCCGCCTTTCTCTGAATTCTTCTGTGATATCATGAACACCTATGGGCTCCGCCTCCTTGACTTCACCCCCAATGCTGTCCTGACCATGGCAGTTTTCGCACATCTTTGCGAAAACTTTGTCGGAGTCCATCCAAATGTAGCCCTTTTCCGCCACTTCTTTTTGCCCCGAGTTGAGAAAGGAGAGCCTTTATCCGGCAGAATCGCCTGGATCTCAAAAGCCGGCAAGAAGGATGCTTATCTGGAGGGAGAGTTCCACAGCAAGTGGGAGGAATGGAGAGCGGACTGGTGCTGGATTGTCGAGGAGAACCCGCAGCCGTTCACCGCCCGGCGCCAAACTCCAGTAGTGCGCGGCAGCGATTGGAGCAACGTGGCCCCGGAAGACGACAGGCTGAAGATTGTCGTCGCCCGGATCCAACACCACAGGCTTGCCGGGCTCACTATAGGCGCAGTTGGCGCAGATTTCCTTCGTGGCCGCATCGCCCCCCTGTAGGAGAGGAGGAGACCCGCCTGGGAGTTCAAGAATGCGGCGGATATCATGAGGCTGCGTCCGGGCCTCAACTTCAACTTCACTGTTCTGGAGATCAACGCGATGCTCCAGGAGCTGTTCAAGTACGACCCTCAGCATCTCGAAGTGTTCAGGTTGCCGAGGGGCGTTGTTCCGCTGTGCAACAACTCCGCACTCGATCGCATCCGTGCAATGATGCCGCTGTGCGACTCGCATGGAATTGACCCAGCTTGGCTAGAGCCTGCAGACGACGTCGTGCAGGCGTTCTTCGATGGCTTGGTAGAAGTGCCGATCCGCTCTGACGAGCAGAGAGGCCTCACCCGGGACACCACCGATGAGGAGATCAAGCGCATCGCCACTAGGCTGGAAGAGGCGGCGGCAGCCGCAGCCGCGGGCGAGTTTGGATTCACCGTAGAGGAGGCAGAGGCAGCAGAGGTGGCAAGCCTTGCCGAGCGAGAGGGGCTTGCCAGCGAGGAAGAGCCTGCCGGGCCTGACATTGGGTCGGGCGAGCCCGCTGAGGATACGAGCGGCTCGTTGGAGATCGGCTCCTCTTCCTCCTCATCTTCGGGCAGCTTGCCGCAAGCAGAGCCCCCGGCTCCACCAAGAAGGCGTCTCCGCAAGGACGGGGACGCCGCGGAGCGGCAGACGAGTCGACAGCCGCCGCGCCGCGTGACACGCTCCACCGCGGCAAGTTCTGTTGCCGCGGAAGCACTTCACGCTGCTGCGGCAACTGGAGCGGGGTCTTCCCAGACCGCCGCTTCTGCTCCTGTCGCTTCTCATGCCGCGGCGGCAGCTGGAGCGGGGTCGTCTCAGACCACCGCCACTGCTCCCGCCAAGCGGCCAAGGGAACCTACTCCTCCGCCTCCTTGCGCCGGGGGTGAGCCAGGCTTTGACTTCTCCGCGCTCAGCTCCGACGAGGAAGAAGAAGAGTAAGATTCTTGTTGTACTTGTATTTCTTCGATTTTTGCTGTTTTGTCTTGTATCTCATTTGCTTTACTCTGAACTTATTCCTTTTTAGGACTCTAGCCCAGAGAGCGGCAAAGAGGGCCAAGGTCCCGTTGATTATCATCGAGGACGAACCCACCGCGACAGCAGGGGGTCCGCCTGAGACAACCTTGCCGGACCCGGCAGCTGTTCTTCAGAGCAGCCCCCAGCGCAGCCCCCAACGTAAGTATATGGTTTGCTTCCCGCTGTTAGGCGCACATGGATACTCTTTGTTTGCTGATATCTAACTGCTGGTTTGTGTAGGAGTAGAGCAGCCCCACCAGGAGCGTCCGGAGACCGCCTCTGACATGCCTTCTGCTTCGACTACACCGCCAAGGGAGAGTTCTCCGGCAAGGGAGAATCCTTTGGCAAGGGAGAGTTTTCCGGCAAGGGGGAGTTCTCCGGTAAGGGAGGAGTCTCCGGCAAGGGACAGTACCAGCGGCTCCCCGGCGGCGGAGACCACAACCGCAGAGCCCGGTGCAGGTAAGCTTCTTGCTTCGAAACTTCCCTTGGGTTCTTCTTCGTTTGATCTTCTTTTTGGATATTTGCTTGACTTTTCTCCCTTTTCCGGCCGTTAGACCCATCTGCTGCGGAGCCGATGGAGACCGAGGTTGCTGTCGACGACGCCGCTGCCACCGAAGAAGCGGCCGGCGCTGATGATCCTGCCGGCGAAGAGGCTGCCAAAGCTACCGCAGCAGCAGCAAGCGAGGGGCCTGGCGATCACACTGACGGCCCTGAGGCCGCAGGAGCGCCAGGCGCTACGCCAACCGCCGACCCTTCCGCCGCTGCCGCAGCGCCAGGCTCCGAAGAGCCCTAGCCAGGCGTCTACTTGAAGGCCGGCGATGGCGTCTTCATCAACCTCCCCTGGGCGTCAAGGTCCAGGGCGCCGGTCGAAGGAGAAAGCTTCGACGTAGAGGTGCTCGCCTCCGCTGGGCTGACGCTGGTTGACGCGCCAAGAAGCAACAGCGGCGAGTCCGAGGAGGAGCGGCTGCTGCGGAAGCTGTTGTCGCTCTACCGCGCCCGGCAAGCCAAGCTGGAATCCCGCGAAGCGCTTGCCGCGAAGGCGGGAGTAGACATTGAGAAGCGCGCGGAGGAGATCCGAGGTATCAACCAGGCATCTCTCCGATCCCTGGCGGAGGAGCGGGAGCGGCTTGATGAGGAGCAGAAGGCCTTCCTCCTCGAGAAGGCTGACGTCGAAGACCAGCAACGGCTTGCCGCTGAGAAGCTGTCTGCGCAGGAGGGCGAGATGGCGCAGCGGATGGTCAACCTTGATAGCCACGAGGAGGAGCTTGCCGCGCGTGAGCGATCACTCGGCGGAGCTATCAAGCAAGCGGAGGACGCTGCCGCAGTTGCCGAGGCCGCCAAGAAGGAGCTGGAGACGAAGGTGGCGCAGCTGGAGGCCGATCTCAAGGCGAGCGGCGAGGAGCTTGCCGCGCTCAAGCTTGAGCGGGAGAAGGACGCCTACAGCCACTCAGAGCTGCAGGCCCGTCTCGCCGAGAAGGGCAAGGAGCTCAGCGCCGCCAAGGACTCCAACGCAGATCTTGAGTTGAAGATGACCACTTTGACCTAGACGCTGGACGGCGCCAGGAAGCGGGAGGTGGCCTTGAAGGAGGAGATCAAGGCCGACAAGGCACTGCTGGAGAGTGTTGCTGTCACCCAGAACACTTTTAGGGAGACCGTGCAGCACTGGACAGAGAGTCTTGTGAATGCTGCCGCAGACATCGACAGGGAGCTGGCGCAGCTGGGGACAGAGGATCTTGGGTATCCCTCCGATGAGAACCTCCAATCCAGCGCCAAGCTCACCTTGTTCTTCAAAGGCGTGGCGACGGCCCTCCGGCGACTCCGGGAAAGGATCCCAAAGCAGCTGGCCGACGAGTCACGCAAGATCTGCGCGGGAGCTCTTCAAAAGGTGTTGATGACGGTGGCCTTCCGCAACCCAGGCCTCAACCTCACCAACGTCCTCAAGACCCTGCCGCCGGAAGCTGATCTGGAGGCGCTCAAGGCCCTTGTCGCACCCATTGTGGACAAGGTGAGCGGGATCAAGAGGATTGAGGGCGATCGTGTAGACTAGGCCGCCCGTCTTCTTCTTTTCTTGTCGCTGCTGGTCATGTTACGAAAACAATCTATTAGAGCTGCGACAAGCTATCTTGTAATATAACTATATTTTGGGTAGTAATTGCAATGTTATTCCCTTTACTTGATTCCTTCCTTTGTATGTTTTTGCCCTACGCTTTTAGGGAACTTGCCGGCGCAGGCACCTTAGCCGTGAGCGCTGAGTGCGGGACGTCAGCAGCCTGCTGGCGGTGCTGTTACCGACAAGAAACCTTGTCACAACTAGTCGCAGCTCACTTAAGTTTGTTGAGCGGACTCGAAACAAAGTAAGGGCGCGACTCTAGTCGCAGCACACTTAAGTTGTTGAGCAGACTCGAAACAAAGTAAGGGCGCGACTAGCCACGAGCTGGTTCCTCCGTGCACAGGTTTTCCATACAAAGCATGGTCATTCAAGGAAGATAACTTAAGAATTTAGAAAAAATCTAATTGCTCAAACTTTGGCAACATAGATTTTCTGTTGTTTTCTTCCCGGGAAGGCGAAACTTTCTTGAACGACGCCTGGTCCATACTATTATCTTCTCCTTCCCCCCGGCAAACTTGTGGGCGAGGGAACCTTCCTTTCCTTGAGAAAAAAGAAAGAAGAGAAAATAAAGATATGGAGCCTTATGGCTCGTTATTGCTTACCGGGAGTTGGCGCTACATAAAGTGTCAGATAACGTATGCAAAAAAATAAAAAGCATGAAATCGACAAGATGGCGGAGCACATGAGCTTTATTTATGCACAGGGTCTGCGCCTGGCTTTGTACAAAGGATTACATGCAACAGCGGCAAGACTTGTACAAAAGTTGGTTGCCGGAACAGGGTCCGGCAACCGCGCCTTACGGGTAAAACTTACGCAGATGCTCAATGTTCCAGGAGTTGCTCACCGGAATGCCATCTTCGGTCTCAAGGCGGACAGCGCCAGGCCTAGTGACTCGTTTCACCCGGTAAGGGCCTTCCCACTTCGGCATCAACTTGTTGGAATTTTTGGCGGACTGAACGCGCCGAAGAATAAGGTCGCCTTCCTCCAGACTTCTGGCGTTAACTTTGCGGCTATGGTAGCGGCGCAAAGCTTGCTGGTAGCGAGAAGCCCGTACAGCAGCCTGAAGACGGTCCTCCTCAAGGAGCAGCGCGTCATCTTGTCGCAGCTGCTCTTGCTCAAGCTCATCATAAGCGAGCACTCGAGGTGACCCGTATACGAGTTCCGTGGGGAGAACTGCCTCTGCTCCATAGACTAGAGCAAAAGGTGTTTGGCCAGTGGCTCGATTTGGCGTCGTCCTGATCGACCAAAGAACCACCGGCAGCTCCTCAATCTAGTTTCTTCCGCACTTGTGCAGCCTGTCGAAAGTCCTGGTCTTGAGCCCACGCAGCACTTCAGCATTTGCCCTCTCCGCTTGACCGTTGCTTCTGGGGTGAGCAACAGAAGCGAAGCAGACCTTGGCGCCAAGATCTTGGACGTACTGCATGAAGGTGCGGCTTGTGAATTGCGTACCGTTGTCGGTGATGATCCTGTTAGGGATCTCGAAGCGGCAAACAATCGACCTGAAGAACTTGACTGCTGACTGTGCTGTCACCTTCCTCACTGCTTCCACTTCCGTCCACTTTGTGAACTTGTCGATTGCAACGTACAAGTACTCAAAGCCCCCAACTGCTCGGGGAAAGGGGCCGAGGATGTCGAGCCCCCAGACCGAAAATGGCCAGGATAAAGGGATCGTCTGGAGAGCTTGAGCTGGCTGGTGTATCTGCTTGGAATGGAACTGGCACGCTTCACACTTGGTTACTTGTGCAGTTACATCCTGGAGGGCTGTTGGCCAAAATAAACCTTGCCGGAATGCTTTGCCGGCAAGTGCTCTTGCGCCAATGTGGTGACCACAAATGCCTCCATGTATCTCTGCCAACAGCTTTTGTCCGTCTTCCCGGTGAATACACTTCAATTTCACACCGTTGAGTCTTCTTCTGTAAAGTGTGTTGTCGACAAACTGGTACATACTTGACTGCCGGGCTACTCTTTCCGCTTCTTCTTGCTCTTCGGGAAGTTCTCCTATCTGAAGGAAACGGACAATCTGTTGTGCCCATGCTGGAGCTTGCGGCTCGACAACAAGGACTAAAGGCACATCTGCTGCTGTGGGAACATCCGCTTCTACGGCGAGAACCTGCGGCTCAGCCGGAGCGTGACGTTCCCCGGCAAGCTTGCCGGAGCAAAACTTGTCGGGAGCGCCTGCTTCAACGGAACAGACCCTGAGGTTTGCCAGAGCAGATTGCTCCCCAGCACTCTTGGTGTTGATCTTGGGGACCTTCTTGGCGGCGGCTTCGGGAAGTTCTGCCGGAAAATAGTCACCAGAAATCAACTTCCTCTTCTTGCTCTGCCCAGTTGATGGCGTTACAGACGGTTGAGTCAGCTTGAGCACAAAGATCCCTGGTTCCACAGGTAACTTAAGTGTTGCGCACTTTGACAGGCCATCGGCAATGTCGTTCTGAGCTCTTGGAACATGTTCCATCTATAGGCCGTCAAAGTGCTCTTCTAGCTTTCTCACTCCATCAACGTAGGCTTCCATCAACGGACTCTGATAACTCTTATTCACTTGGCGGACGACAAGCTGCGAGTCACCCCTGACAATGAGCTTCTTGATCCCAAGGTCTGCTGCGATCCTGAGGCCGGCAAGCAAACCTTCATACTCTGCAGTATTGTTTGTTGCTTGCTCCTTGGGAAAGTGCATCTGGACTATGTACTTGAGGTGCTCTCCCGTGGGTGCGACAAGCAGCACGCCAGCACCTGCGCCTTGCAGCGAGAAGGCACCATCAAAGTACATCAGCCACTCTTTGCTTGCTTCCTTGACGGGGATGCTCGTTTCTGGAATTTCTTCATCTGGTGTTGGCGTCCACTCTGCTATGAATTCTGCCAATGCTCTGCTTTGGATAGTTGAAGTGCTCTCAAACTTGAGGCCAAAGCTTGACAGTTCCAGTGCCCACTCAACAATCCTGCCTGTTGCTTCCGGATTCTGCAGTATCCTCTTCAGCGGAAAACGAGTGACAACTGTGATCTCATGTGCTTGGAAGTAATGGCGCAGTTTTCTCGAGGCCATGAGAAGGCCGAAAAGCAATTTCTGCACACCAGAGTACCTTGATCTAGCCCCCTGCAGAAGAGAACTGACAAAGTAAACTGGGTGCTGCACCATTCTCTTATGTATCTCCTCACGCGCCTGCGCAGATCCATCCTTGACGGGACCAGAGCTTGTCGGGGAAGCTCCCTGCTTGTCGCTGGATGCGCCTGCCGTGGTTGCCAGCTCATCATCTGCCTCCCTCTCCGCTACTAACGCAGCACTAACCACTTGATTGGTTGCCGCCAGATACAACAGCAACTTCTCTTGTGGCTTAGGTGCGACAAGTATTGGAGTGGAGGACAGGTATCTCTTCAAGTCCTGCAGCGCAGCCTCCGCTTCTGGAGTCCATTTCATTGGACCTGCCTTTTTCAATATTTTGAAAAACGGCAGGGCGCGCTTAGCAGGCTTAGAGATAAACCTGCTGAGAGCTGCCACGCAACCGGCAAGTCTTCGTACCTCCTTGACGCGCTTTGGTGCTTCAATCTGCTCAATGGCCTTGATCTTGTCGGGATTGGCTTCAATTCCCCGCTGAGACACGAAGAACCCGAGAAGCTTGCCGGAAGGGACTCCAAACACACACTTCTCGGGGTTGAGCTTGAGGCTGATCTTGCGCAGATTTGCAAAAGTCTCTTCTAAATCTTGAATCAGAGTTGCCTTGTCCTTGCTCTTGACCACTATGTCATCCATGTAGGCTTCCACATTTCTGTGGATTTGCGGTTCAAAAGTGGTATGGACTACCCTTGCGAATGTTGAACCAGCATTCTTTAAACCGAAAGGCATCCGTATGAAACAGTACGTGCCACATGGAGTGATGAATGCGGTCTTCTCCTCATCCTCTTCTGCCATGAAGATCTGATGGTATCCTGAGTATGCATCAAGAAATGAAAGCAAATCACATCCGGCCGTGGAGTCAACAATCTGGTCAATATGTGGCAAGGGAAATGGGTCTTTGGGACAAGCTTTGTTAACATCGGTAAATTCGATACAAAGCCTCCATTTCTCATTTGCCTTGCGCACGACTACAGGATTGGCCAACCACGTAGGATGGAGCACTCCTCTGACAAGGCCTGCCGCTTCCAACTTCTTGATCTCTTCTGCGATGAATTCTTGGCGCTCCAGTGCTTGCTTCCTGACTTTCTGTTTGAGGGGCTGCGCATGAGGACAGACGGCAAGGTGGTGCTCAATTACTTTCCTGGGAACACCGGGGATGTCAGACGGTTGCCATGCAAACACGTCGATGTTCGCCCGCAGGAAAGCAATGAGCGCGCTTTCCTATTTAGGGTCGAGAGTGGCACTGATGGTGAAGGTACCACCAGTGCCGTCCTCTTTGGCGGACACCTTCTTGGTCTCTGGCGGAGCTGCCATTGTCTTCTTACACTTGCCGGTGGAGCTCGATGGTGCGTCCTCGACAGTAGCGCAGCACTCCGAAGAGGCGCGCTTGCCGGAGCGGGCATCAGAACTCTTGCCGGACTTGGTCTTCTTCTTCCCCCCGGGAGCTTCAGCGGTAAGTGACTTGCGATCCGTTGCGGCTGCCGCTTCCCGGTAAATCTTGTCAGCACAGATGAGAGCATCCTTCTTGTCGCCAGGGACAGAGATGACGCTTATCGGGCCTGGCATCTTCAGCATGTTATACGCATAGTGAGAGGCCGCCATGAACTTGGCGAGCGCTGGACGGCCGAGAATCCCATTGCAAGGCAATGGAAAATCGGCAACGTCAAAAGTGACCCTCTCAGTTCTGAAGTTCAACTCGCTGCCAAATGTCACCGGCAACGTGATCTTCCCCTTCGGCTTGCTCCTTCCCGGGTTGATTCCTTGGAATGTGTCGGTCTCTTCGAGCTCGCTGTCAGGGACCTGGAGTTTGTGGAGCACAGCGGAGGAGATCAGGTTCAAGCCGGCCCCGCCGTCAACTAGCATCTTAGTGACCTTGAGGTTGCGGATAGTTGGTGAAACCAACATCGGCAAGCACCCGACCGCAGTTGTGCGATCAGGGTGGTCCTCAATATCAAATATGATAGACGTGCTGGACCATTTCAGAAGCTTGCGTGACTCGACGGGTGGTTCTGCCGCATTGACTTCCCGCACCCACTGCTTGAGTTGGCGGTGTGAAGTATGCAGAGAAGCACCGCCGTCAACACACAAGACCTTTGTGGCTTTCTGGAACTCCTGCTCACTGGTCTCATCATCATCCATGTCTTCGCCGTCGTCGTCATCTTCATCCTTGTCGCGGCCGCGGGGAGGTCTGTCTCCTTGCCGCTGCTTGGCCTTGCCGCAGCGTCCTCCCCGGCCGGGGCGCTTCATGCCGGATCCTCCAGCACCTCCTTGGGCTTTCTCCTTGTCGCGTCGCTCGTACTCGGCCTTTTGCATCTCGACAAGCTGCTCGACCTTCTTGCAGCTCTGGAGGTCATGGCCCTTGGTACGGTGGATCTTGCAGTACTGTTTGTTGGTGCCGTCCTGCTTGTCGGCGACCGCCACAGCCTGGCAGTTGGCGCATGTGGCAACCTCCTTGCCGGAGCTACCAGCTTTGGCTTTCTTGGCGCCACCTTCGTTGCCGGACTGCTCAACAACTAGCACATCTTTGCCTTTCCTCTTCCTGTTGTTTCGCCGCCGGTTTTTCTTTGCCGGGGCAGCATCCTTGCTGTCAGATCCTCCTTCTCCTGTATTCTCTCCGGGGAGTTTCCTCCCTTCCTCAACACGTGCACACTTGTCGTCCAGGGCATACAGCTCGCTGACGTCTCTGATTTTGCACATCGCCATCTCCTCCCGCATCCTGCGGTTACGCACGTTCTGATGGAACGCGCTGATAACCGCAGCAGGGTGGACATCTGGGATGTTGCGCTGTACACGGCTGAATCTCTGAATGTACTTGCGCAGGGGCTCTCCTTCCTTCTAGGCGAGCAGATGAAGGTCACTCTCTTGGCCATGAGGTTTGTGGCCGCCTGTGAAGGCGCTGACAAACTGATGGCATAGGTTTGCCCAGGAGGATATGGAGTTGTCCGGCAAGTGCATGAGCCAGGACCTGACGTTGGGCTTGAGCACCAGCAGGAAGTAGTTGGCAAGGTTCTTGTCGTCTCGTCCCCCAGCAGCTTGCACCGCGATGGTGTAGATGCTGAGGAACTCCGACGGATGCGACTTTCCGTCGTACTTCTCTGGTACGTCTGGCTTGAAATTCTTTGTGCTGGGCCACTGGACTTGCCGCAGCTCACGGGTAAACGCAGGGCAACCTACCACGTACGGCAAGTCACCTGGTTCCCCTCGCACATGCATGTCGACAGAGGGCCCAACGCGTTGGTCTGATTGACGCCGCGCTTCCCTTCGGCGCTTGATGCGAGTACGAGCGTCTTCTTGTTGTCGTTCATTAAGAACTTGGCGTTGATCGCGACGAGCTCGTGGATCCGATGACGCGGTGGAGTCACTGTCGAGGTGGATCCGGTGAGGTGGCGATCTTGGCCTTCGCAGCGGGGAGTGCACGGTGGTTGCACCCCCACCGGTCTTGTCACCATCGGCCCGTGCCTGGATGACTCGTCACGGCTGCGACGAACTCGGCTGCCGCGGAGTGTCGCCGTTGGCAAAGCCGATGAGACTCTGAATAGTGGCCCTCGAGTCGTCGATCTTGTCCGCCGTTGGAGGGTAGTCTAGGAGCAGTTGAGCTCGTGCCAAAGCTTCTGCTGGAGTGGCGGGTAGTGGTGGCGAACGGTGTGTGGAGCAGGATATGCTCGGAGTATCCCATCCGGGTGACCGTGCCTCGCTCGTCCCAGCATGTTGACGTGCACGCTGGTCTTGAGCATCCCGAGATCCACCAGCTCGATCTGGGTCCAGCGAGCGTATGGTACCATGAGTACCATGACGCTGCCGGTTCCGCGCCTCCTGAGATGAGCGCGATGGATGTACGGACGCCGAGGTCTGCGTAGCCTTGTCCTTGGACCTGGCGGCACCGTGAGCTCCCTCATCGATGCCCGTTCTCCCGTCGGCGTCTACCCCACCAGCCGTTTGCTCCGGCGGTGGTGGGTTCGTCGCGGACGGAGCAGCCGCCTCCGAAGCCTTCTTCTTCGGCGGCATGTCGATGAAGATGATGAAGATCTAGCTCGTGTGAACGCCAGATCAGGTTCACACAACCTCGACGCCCCCTACCTAGCGCGCCATAGATGTCGGGGAAACTGATCCACGAGCCTATGGGGACCGGCGGGCCGGGCCCCTTTCGGTTCGGCGGGGGGCGGAGATCGCACGAAGAGCAGATCGAGGCGAGGCACACAAGCAGTTTACCCAGCTTCGGAGCTCTCCGGAGAGATAATACTCCTACTGCTGCATTGTGGTTTGTATTGAGTTCTTGCACGGGAGTGCTGAGTGCTACAGTACACACCAGCAGCTAACGAGACCGAGCGTGAGTGTTCTACTGTTCGTCCCCCCTCTACGTTGCGCATGGGCCTCCTTTTATACGCTCAAGGGGTCACCAATAGGTGGCAACACAGACAAGGTTAAAAATGGAAAGGTGTTGCGGTTGGTACAGCTACCTGTACAGTGTATCATACCTAACCCTGACGGCAGGGGACAAGGGCATTAAATGCCCATCTGCGTCGCCCAAACAGTGCAGAAAAGGGACCGTCTGGGACGCCACCGTTCGCCACGATGGCAATTTTGTCAGCGCCGCTTGCCACCGCGTACCGCTGGCTGCACAGCCTCCCGCCACGTACGCCTGGAAGGGTCCTAGAGCGACACATTGGTGGATGTGCTGGAGCGTGGGTACGGAGTGATAGCTTGCCGCGGTCGTTGTCTTGTCGCGTCCGGGAGTCTTGCCGCTCACCGGGCCTTGCCAGGACGCGTGGCGCGTCGCGGCAAGTTCCTTGAGATGCCTTGGTTGGCCTTCCCGGCAAGCTCCTCTTGCCGAGGTCTTGTGCCTTGAGGGGCCTTCCCGGCAAGCTCCTCTTGCCGGGGCCTTGTCTCCTTGGCTTGAATACTTTGTTCTTGAATGGCTCCAAAGGAACCACAGAGGACCTTGGCGGTCGCCCGGCAAGCCTTGCCGCGGGATGCTGCGACTGCCCGTGCACAAGTTCGGGATACTAGGGTACCCCTACTCTAGTACACCGACACTTGTATCACCATCTCTTCGCCGAACTAGTGCACCTATACAATTTACCATTGTATTGGGTGTGTTGGGGACACGAGAGACTCTTTATTATTTGGTTGCAGGGTTGCTTGAGAGAGACCATCTTCATCCTATGCCTCCCATGGATTGATAAACCTTAGGTCATCCACTTGAGGGAAATTTGCTACTGTCCTACAAACCTCTGCACTTGGAGGCCCAACAACGTCTACAAGAAGAAGGTTGTGTAGTAGACATCAAGCAGTTTCTGGCGTTGTTCCCGAGGAGGTTAGTGCTTGAAGGTATATCTTTAGATCTTGCAATCGAATCTTTTTGTTTCTTGTTTTATCACTAGTTTAGTCTATAAAAGAAAACTACAAAAAATGGAATTAAGGTTGCCTCATATGCTTCAACTTTTTAATATGTTTCGTGAAAATGATGGGAAGGAAAATTGTGCTCAAGTACTAGAAGAAGAATTACATAGAATACTTGGCATAAAATATGTGAATGATGAGCATGATTGCAATGTTGTTAGTATGAATTCTATGAATATCCATGATGCTAATTATATGCAAAGCCACAAGCTTGGGGATGCTATGTTTGATGAAGATGATATGTTTTGTCCCCCAAGTTTTGATGAGCAAATTTATTATGATGATAGCATGCCTCCTATTTATGATGATTATATTGATGAAAGTGGGTTTGGAATAGTTTCAACTTTAGGAATTAATGATCCCACTATTTTGGAGGATGTTCAATCCTATTGTGATTGTCGGTGTCAAAACCGGCGGATCTCGGGTAGGGGGTCCCGAACTATGCATCTAGGCGGATGGTAACAGGAGACAAGGGACACGATGTTTTTACCCAGGTTCGGGCCTTCTCGATGGAGGTAAAACCCTACTCCTGCTTGATTAATATTGATGATATGGGTAGTACAAGAGTTGATCTACCACGAGATCAGAGAGGCTAAACCCTAGAAGCTAGCCTATGGTATGATTGTTGTTGTTCTACGGACTAAACCCTCAGGTTTATATAGACACCGGAGGGGGCTAGGGTTACACAGAGTTGGTTACAAGGAAGGAGATCTACATATCCGTACTGCCAAGCTTGCCTTCCACGCCAAGGAAAGTCCCATCCGGACACGGGACGAAGTCTTCAATCTTGTATCTTCATAGTCCAACAGTCCGGCGAAAGGCTATAGTCCAGCTGTCCGGATACCCCCTATTCCAGGACTCCCTTAGTAGCCCCTGAACTAGGCTTTAATGACGATGAGTCCGGCGTGCAGATTGTCTTCGGCATTGCAAGGCGTGTTCCTCCTCCGAATACTTCATAGAAGATTTTGAACACGAGGATCGTGTCCGGCTTTGCAAAACAAGTTCGACATACCACCATGGAGAGAATTATATTGCCATGAATCTATCCTGCTGATGTATTCCGTAGCGTGACATCACACCACAGCCAAGCCTTTATTCGAATCGTTTTTTATCCCCCACCTTAATGTGTTTCACGAGGCGGTTTCCTTGGCACGTCTTGTCAAAGCGGAGATCGTGTCCCCCTTATTTACGGGATTCTCATCAACACGGACGTGGGTAACCCAATCGTGCCCGTTGGTATGTCCCCTCGATCAAAGGTAAGTCCCAAACGGTCACAGGGAGGGCTCTTGGTATTCAACCTCTTCATAAAGAGACCAAGGCCTTACTCTTTTCTTTCGATCTCAATCGAATCCGCCTCCCGCCTCGAGTTCCAGCACCCGAAGCTTCAGATTTAGGCGCTTCGGACCGTCGATGATGTCCGGATCCAACCTTCAAGGCCGATGGATGCCTTCCTCCGTCATGGAGGAAGACGTTCTAAAGCTAAGGGAGGCCAGGTACTTGACCGGCGAAATCCCGCATAGGCTGCCTGCTCAAGGGCAGGTTATTCCCACTTCTAAGCCTGGTGAGAGCGTCGTATTCGTATCTCACTTCCTCCGAGGGCTAGTCTTTGCGCCGGATCCCTTCGTGAGGGGGCTCATGTTCTATTATGGGCTGGACTTCCTCGACTTAGCTCCGGAGTCTATCCTCCACATCTCATCGTTCATCATTGTGTGTGAAGCCTTCCTCCGTATCACCCCTCACTTCGGACTGTGGCTCAAGACCTTCAAAGTGGAGCCGAAGATATCGAGGGGCGGCATGCGGAGTGCGGAGGCGCTGTAATAAGCAAAAATGCTATCTCCCCATGGCCCGAGGGCTCTTTCCAAGAGGAGTCCGGCTTGTGGCTACAAGAGTGGTTTTATATCACAGCTCCCAGGGGCACCAAATGGGCAGCCCCGCCTGCTTTTCGCTCGGGTCCCCCGCCATGACTAATGTCATGGGTCAACAAGGGGCTAGACTGGGGGCCAGTAAAGGATGTGCCCATATTGCAGAGCCACATCCGAGATCTCCTAGAGAGAGATGTCACTCTGGTCATGGTGATGCAGGTCATGTTAATTCACCGAGTTCTGCCCTGCAAATGTCGTCCCCTCCGCTTGTGGGAGTTCAATCCAAAGGGACCGCGAGCTATTCAACATTTCCTTGGCATGACGCCCGCGGAGATGTACAAATTGTTCTTCGGACAGCAAATGATATTTCCGGACCCTACCGAGGACGCAGGCCTGAGCTGCAATCGTCCGGATACCCAAGTAAGTAGCCTTGTGTCCGAACATGCCATTCGTTTATTTATCGCAACATCGCCCTTAAAAGAGTTGTTCTTGAACTAGGAGTGGATAGCGAAGGCAAAGTTGATCAGGTGTCCGGCCCCTCTTCCCGAGACCTCGCCAGATCCTGTGTTAACCCGGATGCTGGAGATCGCGCCTTCGGAAGAAGATTAAGGGGGGAACAAGGAAGCTACTGCCTGCATAGAGGAGGTTGTCTGGAAAGGAGGAATCGAAAATTCCTTTCCTCAGGGGAAGAAGAGGAACGCCTCTGAAGACCCGGAGACAATGGTCTCGAAGCGGGGGAAGAAATCTTCGCCAGAGGGTCCTGCACCGGGGGATACCCCGGCCGTACTATACCCTCAAGGGGATCAGCCCTCCACCGAGCCGTAAGTAAACGGGTGTTTAACAACGAGAGAAATCCTTGCTTTACTTCTGAGGAAAGTAACCAAAGCCTTTATCTTGCAGTTCGGATATTAGCCCCTCTCAACAGAGCTCGTCTTCGGGGGATCTTCTTCCAGATATGATGGAGAGCGGAACGCCTCCCCCTGGCATACCACATCATGAGGCGGGCGACCCCGAGGTGTCGTCGCGGAGGGTTTCTCCTGATCCGGCAAGGCCAGAAGGTAGTCATATGGCCACCCGAAGCCCTCAGTGTCCGGCTTTTGAAAAAAGCCATCGAAATAGTCCAGCACCGTCTGGTGCGCGGTCGGAGGTACTGAAGGATCTGCTAGGGCGGGCGTCTATCTCAGAAGAGCACCGTGCGTTGATGGGTACGGTAATCGAAAGGATTTTGTCCACGGAGAGTGGGTTGCATGAAGCTGTCAGGAGTTTACTGACAGGTTTTGAGGTACGTGAAATGATGTACCTTTTGACAGTACCACATACTTTAAGATGCGCCCTGTGTAGATAGTAGCCCCTGAGACTCTGGGTGCTGTCGAAGACGACGACACGCAGAGAATCATAGTCCCAGGTATAAGTTTGCCGCCTTCATATGTAGGTGGCAAAGTGTTCGGTGGCCGGCCGGACTGATGAATTTGCCGAGTTAAAGCGGCAAATTGACGTGGCAGATGCCGACATCGTGCTTGTCAACAAGCGGCTTGACGAGGCACAAGGTATGTAATTTCTCTGGAGACACCTGTAAGAGGAGCATGATGCCAATATCTTATAACGTGTGTGCTTAATGCAGATGGAGCTGCAGCGATGGAGAACCTTCGGGCAGAGCTTACCCGAGTCAAAGAACAAGCCAAAAAAGCAATGCGGCTGCCCTAAAGGTGGTTGAGGAGCTAAAAGCCGAACAGTCTGCTCACTGCCAAAGCAGGGAGGAGATGGCCGAGGTGGTTGTGAAGTTGAAGAACGCTGCTGACCGTTTCAGGCTTCTTGAAAAGGAAGGCCAGGCGAAGCGGACAGACCTGGAGAAGGCCATGACGGCGGCCAAGGATACTCGTTCTGCAATGAGAGCGATGAGGGAGGAGCTGCGTCAAGCCAGAGATATCGCGGCTGGGAAGCCCTTTATGCTGCGGATGAAGTTCGGAGATCCTAAATATGCTCCTTTGGTCCGGATGTGGAGTTCTGCGGACGCATATCTGGATTTAGCGGCAAGTGCTGCTGATGCGGCCGAACACTTCAGAGATCAAAAGGATCGCGAAGTGGAAAAGCTGTTCTGGTCCCAATTCAACAATCCAGAGCATCCGCTTCCATTGACTGATCGGTTGGCCGAATGGGCCAAGCTGAATAGATTGTCCAGACTTGCCATGAGGTATGTCGTGGATCATCTGTGGCCGGAGAGGCCAAAACCAAACAGTTATTTTAGTTTGGTTCAGCAGTTCCTTGGTGCGGTGCCACATATCAACGCGATTAAGAGGTCAACATGCGTGGAGGGTGCGCGGATGGCCCTTGCCCGTTTCAAGACATACTGGGCAGAGATGGAGGCCACCGCCGTTGCAGCCCAAGATTCGGACGAAAGCCGAGTACCTGCCGAGCACGACTTTCGAGAAATTCTGGATGGCGCTTGTTCGATAGAGACGCAGTGCTCGAAGGATATTATGTTTGAATAACATGTATTCTCATTGAAAACAATATCTTTCTGAAATGTAAAAGCTTTTTATACTTGTGCCTGCAAGAATTATAATACCTCCTGTGTGGCCGTTAATGTATATATGTATATAACCTGAAAGATGGCAGTCGTCGGCTTCAGCCCCCACGCATATAATGCGGGGGTGTTCGCAGAAGACGCATTTTCACACTTGATCAAACGTCTTGGTCCATTAAGGAGGTGATAGCGCAACAAACTAGGCAATCGGACTATAATGCTTTATCACTTTCACTTAGCTATAGGAGTTTGACAGTGAGACTACTATATAGCCCCTGGTGGCGCCGCACTTACCCAAATTTGGGGCGCGTGTGTGCCTGGCCGAGAAACGGCCCTTCGTCAAGGTGGAGGAATCCCGAAGATTCCACTAGGTCATCGAGTGGTTGACCAGTCTCACGCTATATCATGGCAGTCAGCTTTCGGCTTTATCTACTGAGGTGCTCGCCTGGTTGAACCGGGGCACAATCGTAGTAGTTCTCCTGGTGTCGCCTTAGCCGATAGAGCGGAACGTAAGGCAGCAAAACACAGGAGCCAGGCAAACCCAGCATTTGACCAAAGACATGATTCGGAGCTGATGCATATAAGGCCAAACTCGCGATGCCGAACACTCCCTAAGGTATTCGGTCTTTGTGATTTTAAATGGGCTGAACAGTGCCCTTTGTAATAAGCCCCTGGTGTCCAGGTACGTGCAATACTCTGACGTGGCCACATGCCAAGACGCCAGCCTCCTTCTCGATTGTACTGAGAATCCGGGGGATGTGTATCAACAAGAGACAGTAAAAAAGGTTTACGCAGGGTCTTAATCTAAAAAGAATCCTTGGAACGGGTCCCTGTTGCACGTTTGCGCCTGTGTCTCCGTTGTGCCATATCCTGGACGGGTGTAGCACGATGGTTATCTGTAAAAGAGAGGTACTTAGTTGAAAAAGTAGTCGTGCAAAATGTGTGTTATACTAAATAAACAAAGTATAATTCAAGATTGGTAGAATTGAGCCTTATTGTCGCATGTTTATATGCGCGGAGCCCCTTGTATAGGGGTATATAGCCGTCAAACCTTTATCAATTATATGGTTATGCCGGACTCGTCTAGCCGTGTCCGTGGTCATAACGACCTGTTAGATGCTCTTGTTGGTGAGGCCGTTTTAGTGTGGGGCCACCAAGGCAGCCGCACAGTCTTCCTCGCGCGAGGAGCGCTCAATATTTCCCTTTAATGAAATGATGCCTCGTGGGTCGGGCATCTTAAGCGTGAGAGACGCATAATGCAGTATTGCATTAAAGCGAGCGAAAGCTTTGCGTCCCAGTAGTGCTTGATAATCACTTTTAAACGGAGCGATGTGGAAGGTTAGCTTTTTGCTACAGACGTTATCGGGGGAGCCGAACATAACTTTTAGTAGGAGGGAGCCCGTGCAATGGGCCTCTGGGCCTGGCCTTACTCCTTGAAAGGAAGTATTGCTATGGCTAATTTTTGTTGGGTCTATCCCCATTTTGTGGACTGTGTCCTGATATATCAGGTTTAAACTACTGCCGCCGTCCATCAGGACTCATGTAAAGTGGTATCCGTCAATTCTCAGGTCTAACACCAAGGCAACTCATCCTGCGTGCCGGATACTTGCAGAGTAATCCCGATGGTCGAAGGTGATCGGTTTGGACGACCAGTGGCGGAACTCCATTGTGATTGGCCGTAGGGCACGTATCTCTATGGGCGCCACTTTGTTTCTCCCCTTTGTCACGTGTAACACGTTTACTGTTTTGACTTCTGGTGGGAATTTCTTCTGTTCCCCAGTGCTTTGTTTATGGGGTTCGTCATCGTCTTCACTTGGTGTCTCCAGCCCCTTGTGTTCGGCGTTGAGTTTGCCGGATTGCTTGAAGACCCAACGTTCTCTGTGTGTATAATTTGTAGGCTTACCAGGGGTGCTGTGGATTTGACATATTTTGTCCAGAATTTTGTTTAGGTTGGACAATTCGTCCCTATTATCTTTGAGAGGCAGCTTTTGCTGACCCCGCCGAGAGCTTTTGAATCCGGCGTTTACCGTCGTGCTCTTCGGGCTGTTTCCCTTATTCCGGTGCTGATTTTTGCTGCGTCATGGCTTCTCATTCCCGTCCTTGACTTCGGATGTACTTGGGTCGCTGGTGCTGCATCTTGCCAACCAGCTGTCCTCGCCTGCGCAAAAGCGGGTCATGAGGCTTGTTAATGCAGCCATTGTTCTTGGCTTTTCTTGGCCGAGGTGTCTGGCGAGCCATTCGTCTTGAGCGCTGTGTTTGAAAGCTGCTAAGGCTTCGGCGTCTGGACAGTCGACTATTTGGTTCTTTTTAGTAAGAAATATGTTCCAAAGCTTTCGGGCTGACTCTCCGGGCTGTTGAGTTATATCACTTAAATCGTCTGCATCCGGTGGTCGGACATAGGTCCCTTGAAAATTTGCCCGAAAAGCGTCCTCGAGCTCTTCCCAACTTCCAATGGTGTTTTTGGGGAGGCCTTTAAGCCAATGTTGGGCTGGCCCTTTGAGGTTGAGGGGTAGGTACTTTATGGCGTGGAGGTCATCTCCTCTAACCATGTGGATATGGAGGATGTAGTCCTCAATCCAGACCCCAGGGCCTGTCGTTCCGTCGTATGCCTCTATGTTTACGGGTTTGAATCCCTCTGGAAATTCATGGTCCAGCACCTCATTGGTGAAACATAGGAGGTGTGCGGCACCCCTGTATTTGGGTGTATACCGTGGTTTTCGGATTTTTGTTGTATTGCATTGCTTGCTGGAGCGTGCTTTCTTGGCCCGTAGATAGATCTGGTTGGGCCGTCCTTTCGATGCGAGTCCTCATGTGGATCGCGTACTGGTTTGTCAGCGGCGTTATTTGCCTCTCTAATATTGGCCATGAGGTCGTCTATCCGACCGGATGGCTGCTTTGTTTTTTGATTGCGGGGGCTCTAAGGCCTCCTCATCAAATTCAGGCAGTAGCTTTCGCTTCGGGTAGCTCTTTGTGTGGCGACCGTCGCCATATTTGTCTGCGGTGTTGAGTACTCTGCTCCATATGATTCTAAGTGCATCTTCCGCAGTCTTGAGCTTCCGCTTCTGCTTATTTAGGCTACGCGCAGTGGCGACGAGCCTTTTATGGAGGTTCTTCTGCTCCAGGAGCTTGTCCGGCGTGAGGTCATCCGGACTGTTATCTTCGCCGGAGACGGTTTGTTTGGTTTGATTATCCGTGTTGCCCTGGTCGGACGGTTGTTCGATGCCATGTTCATCGTCTGCCGGCTGACCCTGCTCTATTGCTGGGTCTGTATGACCGCTGTTTCTGTCGGGGCGGGATTTGGAGCGGCGCTTGCGCCGCCGCTTTGACTACTTTTCGAGGGAACGATACTTCGCTGCATCCTTCCGTTCCTCGTCGTTGTTTTCTTTGGGTGTGTCCACCATGTATATGTCGTGGGATGAGGTGGCTGTCTAGTGCCCTGTGGGCAGTGGTTCCTGTTTGTCTCCTGCATCGTCGTCCATACCGTCGATGTTTTCGGAGTCGAAGTCGAGCATGTCGGTCAAAGCATCAATAGTGGCTACGAAGTGGGTGGTGGTTGGGCGTCGAGTTTCTTCGTCATCCGCATCCCAATCTTGTCGGTCGTAATCCGGCTAGGACTCTCCTGACAAGGAGAGAAAGCTTAGTGAATTCAGTTTGTTCCGAAGGGCGAGTGCTGAAAGGCATCTGTGGCGGTGAACTCTATGATCGGCGCCCAATTGGATTCGATTGGCATGGGCGCGGGTGGACCAGAGTCCGGAGGAGAGTCCGGCGATGTGGAGTCATGGGCCTCGTGAAGGGTAAGGCTGGTGTTCGGCTCGATCGCCGTTGAGGCTGCTGCCTCTGCGGCGGGGTCTAACCACCCGCCCACGAATGACGCAATTGGGATTAGGGGGTATCTGGATAGCCGGACTATAGCCTTTGGCTGGACTGTTGGACTATGAAGATACAAGATTGAACACTTCATCCCGTGTCCGGATGGGACTTTCCTTGGCGTGGAAGGCAAGCTTGGCAGTACGGATGTGTAGATATCCTTCCTTGTAACCGACTTTGTATAACCCTAGCCCCCTCCGGTGTCTATATAAACCGAAGGGTTTAGTCTATAGAACAACAACAATCATACCTTAAGCTAGCTTCTAGGGTTTAGCCTCTCTGATCTCGTGGTAGCGATGTGGAATCATGGGCCTCGTGAAGGGTAAGGCTGGTGTTCAGCTCGATCGCCGTTGAGGCTGCTGCCTCTGCGGCGGGGTCTAACCACCCGCCCACGAATAACGCAATTGGATCCGAATTGAAGGTCAGAGCGGTTGCATGTGCGGTCTCCAGGACACTGTTCGGCGGCAGAGCTAAATCATGCCCATCGTGACAGTGCGGCATACTCGGCCGGGGCTCGAATCCGTCGAAGATCAAGTCCCCGCGGATGTCGGTCGTGTAGTTTAAGCTACCAAACCTGACCTGATGGCCAGGGGCGTAACTCTCAGTCTGCTCCAGATGGCCAAGCGAGTTGGCCCGAAGTGCAAAGCCGCCGAACACGAAGATCTGTCCGGGGAGAAAAGTCTCACCCTGGACTGCATCGTTGTTGATGATTGAAGGAGCCATCAAGCCTAAAGATGATGACACAGAGGAAATCTCAATGAAAGCACCAATGTCGGTGTCAAAACCGGCGGATCTCGGGTAGGGGGTCCCGAACTGTGCGTCTAGGTGGATGGTAACAGGATACAAGGGACACGATGTTTTTACCCAGGTTCGGGCCCTCTCGATGGAGGTAAAACCCTACTCCTGCTTGATTAATATTGATGATATGGGTAGTACAAGAGTTGATCTACCACGAGATCAGAGAGGCTAAACCCTAGAAGCTAGCTTATGGTATGATTGTTGTTGTTCTACAGACTAAACCCTTCGGTTTATATAGACACCGGAGGGGGCTAGGGTTATACAAAGTCGGTTACAAGGAAGGAGATCTACATATCCGTACTGCCAAGCTTGCCTTCCACACCAAGGAAAGTCCCATCTGGACACGGGATGAAGTGTTCAATCTTGTATCTTCATAGTCCAACAGTCCAGCCAAAGGCTATAGTCCGGCTATCCGGATACCCCCTAATCCAGGACTCCCTCAGTGATAATTATGAAAGTGGATTTGGAGAGGTCATGGCTTTATTTAGTGATGATTCCACTATGTCGGAAGAGGTTCCAATTGATTATGAGAATAAAGTTGCTATCTATGATGATTATTGTGATGACATGTATGTTATAAATAATAATGATAACCATGAAACTTTTCATCATGGTTTTAATTTTCAATTGGATTTTGCCTCACATGATATTTATTTTGTTGACTTTGCTCCCACTATTCCGGATGGGAAGAATTTTGCTTATGTGGAGAGTAGTAAATTTTCTATGCTTGTAGATCATGAAAAGAATGATTTATGTGCTGGTTATATGGTTGATTTCATTCATGATGCTACTAAAAATTATTATGAGGGAGGAATATATGCTTGTAGGAATTGCAATAATATCAAGTTTCCTCTCTATGTGCTTAAAGTTTTAAAGTTCTGCTTGTTCTGCCTTCCTATGCTAGTTGATTATTGTTCCCATAAGTTGTTTGCTCACAAAATCCCTATGCATAGGAAGTGGGTTAGGCTTAAATGTTCTAGTCATATTCTTCATGATGCTCTCTTTATGTTTCAATTCTTATCTTTTATGTGAGCATCATTGAAATCATCATGCCTAGCTAGGGGTGTTAAACGTAAGCGCTTGTTGGGAGGAAACCCAATTTTATTATTGTTCTTTGCCTTTTGCTCCTGCTTATTAATAAATAATTCATCTAGCCTCTATTTAGATGTGGTTTTATGTTTTAATTAGTGTTTTTGGCAAGTAGAACCTTTGGGAAGACTTGGGTGAAGTCTTTGTGATCTTGTTGTAAAAAATAGAAACTTTAGCGCTCATGAGATTAGCTGCCATTTTTTTACTGGAGAGTGCTTTTAGGTTGATTATTTTTGCAGATGATTAATAGACAAATTCCTCAGGTCCAATAATTTATTTCAGAATTTTTGGAGTTCCAGAATTATACGTTTGATACAGATTACTACAGACTGTTCTGTTTTTGACAGATTCTGTTTTCATTGTGTTGTTTGCTTATTTTGATGAATCTATGAGTAGTATTGGAGGGTATAAACCATATATAAGTTGGAATAAAGTAGATTACACCAATATGAATTTATAATGAGTTCACAACAGTACCTAAGTGGTGGTTTTATTTTCTTATACTAACGGAGCTTACGAGTTTTCTGTTAAGTTTTGTGTTGTGAAGTTTTCAAGTTTTGGGTAAAGATACGATGGACTATGGAATAAGGATTGGCAAGATCCTAAGCTTGGGGATTTCCAAGGCACCCCAAGGTAATATTCAAGGACAACCAAGAGCCTAAGCTTGGGGATGCCCCGGAAGGTATCCCCTCTCTCATCTTCGTTCATCAGTAACTTTACTTGGAGCTATATTTTTATTCACCACATGATATGTGTTTTGATTGGAGCATCATTTTATTTTATTTTGTTTTGCTTGATGTTTGAATAAAATACCAAGATCTGAAATTCTTAAATGTTATAGAGTCTTCACATAGTTACATAATTATTCAACTACTCATTGATCTTCACTTATATCTTTCGAAGTAGTTTGTCGTTTGCTCTAGTGCTTCACTTATATATTTCTAGAGCACGGTGGTGGTTTTATTTTATAGAAGTTATTGATCTCTCATGCTTCACTTATATTATTTTGAGAGTCTTAAACAGCATGGTAATTTTCTCTGGTTATGAATTTAGTCCTAATATGATGGGCATCCAAGAGGAATATAATAAAAACTTTCATATAAAGTGCATTGAATACTATGAGAAATTTGATACTTGATGATTGTTTTGAGATATGAAGATGGTAATATTAGAGTCATGTTAGTTGAGTAATTTTGAATTCGAGAAATACTTGTGTTGGAGTTTTCAAGTCCCGTAGCATGCACGTATGGTAAACGTTGTGTGAAAAAATTGAAGCATGAGGTGTTTCTTCGATTGTCCTCCTTATGAGTGGCGGCCGAGGACGAGCAATGGTCTTTTCCTACCAATCTATCCCCCTAGGAGCATGCACGTAGTGCTTGGTTTTGATGACTTGTAGATTTTTGCAATAAGTATGTGAGTTCTTTATGACTAATGTTGAGTCCATGGATTATACGCACTCTCATCCTTCCATCATTGCTAGCCTCTTCGGTACCATGCATTGCCCTTTCTCACCTTGAGAGTTGGTGCAAACTTCGCCGGTGCATCCAACCCCCGTGATACGATACGCTCTATCACACATAAACCTCCTTATATCTTCCTCAAAACAGCCACCATACCTACCTATTATGGCATTTCCATATCCATTCCAAGATTTATTGTCATGCAACTTTCCACCGTTCTGTTTATCATGACACGCTTCATCATTGTCATATTGCCTTGCATGATCATGTAGTTGACATTGTATTTGTGGCAAAGCCACCATGCATAATATTTCATACATGTCACTCTTGTTTCCTTTCCTATCCCGGTACACCGTCGGAGGCACTCATATAGAGTCATACTTTGTTCTAGTATCGAGTTGTAATCTTTGAGTTGTAAATAAATAGAAGTGTGATGATCATAATTAATAGAGCATTGTCCCGGAAAAAAAAAAGGAAAGGCCAAAAAAAATAAAGGCCAAAAAAAGAAAGAAAAAAGAAAGGCCAATAAAAAAAGAAAGGCCAAATAAAAAATAAAAAAAGAGAGAAATAAAAGGGACAATGCTACTATCCTTTTTCCACACTTGTGCTTCAAAGTAGCACCATGATCTTCATGATAGAGAGTCTCTTATAGTGCCACTTTCACATACTAGTGGGATTTTTTCATTATAGAACTTGGCTTGTATATTCCAACAATGGGCTTCCTCAAATGCCCTAGGTCTTCGTGACCAAGCAAGTTGGATGCACACCCACTTAGTTTCTTTTGTTGAGCTTTCATACATTTATAGCTCCAGTGCATCCGTTGCATGGCAATCCCTACTCCTTGCATTGACATCAATTGATGGGCATCTCCATAGCCCGTTGATTAGTCGCGTCAATGTGAGATTTTCTCCTTTTTTGTCTTCTCCACACAACCCCCGTCATCATATTCTATTCCACCCATAGTGCTATGTCCATGGCTCACGCTCATGTATTGCGTGAAAGTTGAAAAAAGTTTGAGAATACTAAAGTATGAAACAATTGCTTGGCTTGTCATCGGGGTTGTGCATGATGAGAGCATTTTGTGTGACGAAGATGGAGCATGGCCAAACTATATGATTTTGTAGGGATGAGCTTTCTTTGGCTATATTATTTTGAGAAGACATAATTGCTTGGTTAGTATGCTTGAAGTATTATTATTTTTATGTCAATATTAAACTTTTTTCTTGAATCTTATGGATCTGAATATTCTTGCCACAATAAAGAAAATTATGTTATGTAGCATTCCACATAGAAAATTTTGTTTTTAACATTTACCTACTCGAGGGCGAGCAGGAATTAAGCTTGGGGATGCTTGATATGTCTCCAACATATCTATAATTTTTGATTGTTCCATGCTATTATATTATCCATCTAGGATATTTTATATGCATTTATATGCTATTTATATGATTTTTGGGACTAACCTATTAACCCAGAGCCCAGTGCCAGTTTCTGTTTTTCCTTGTTTTTGAGTATCGCAGAAAAGGAAAACCGAACGGAGTCCAATTGTCCTCAAATTTCACGGAATTTATTTTTGGACCAGAAGAAGCCCACGGAGCATCGGAGATGGGCCAGAAGAGTCCCGAGGCACCCAAAAGGGTGGGGGCGCGCCTGGGCGCGCCCCCTACCTCGTGGCCGCCTTGAAGACCCCCCTGAGTTGTTACCGACGCCAAAACCTCTTATATATACAGAAACCCCTAGAACATAACCTAGATCAGGAGTTCCGCCGCTGCAAGCCTCTGTAGCCACCAAAAACCAATCAGGACCTTGTTCCGGCACCCTGCCGGAGGGGGGATCCCTCACCGGTGGCCATCTTCATCATCCCGGCGCTCTCCATGATGAGGAGGGAGTAGTTCACCCTCGGGGCTGAGGGTATGTACCAGTAGCTATGTGTTTGATCTCTCTCTCTCTCTCTCTCTCTCTCTCTCATGTTCTTGATTTGGCACGATCTTGATGTATCGCGAGCTTTGCTATTATAGTTGAATCTTATGATGTTTCTCCCCCTCTACTCTCTTGTAATGGATTGAGTTTTCCCTTTGAAGTTATCTTATCGGATTGAGTCTTTAAGGATTTGAGAACACTTTATGTATGTCTTGCATGTGCTTATCTGTGGTGACAATGGGATATTCACGTGATCAACTTGATGTATGTTTTGGTAATCAACTTGCGGGTTCCGTGACGTGAACTTATGCATAGCGGTTGGCACACGTTTTCGTCTTGACTCTCCGGTAGAAACTTTGGGGCACTCTTTGAAGTTCTTTGTGTTGGTTGAATAGATGAATCTGAGATTGTGTGATGCATATCGTATAATCATACCCACAGATACTTGAGGTGACATTGGAGTATCTAGGTGATATTAGGGTTTTGGTTGATTTGTGTCTTAAGGTGTTATTCTAGTATGAACTCTAGGATAGATTGAATGGAAAGAATAGCTTCATGTTATTTTACTATGGACTCTTGAATAGATCGATCAGAAAGGATAACTTTGAGGTGGTTTCGTACCCTACCATAATCTGTTTGTTTGTTCTCCGCTATTAGTGACTTTGGAGTGAATCTTTGTTGCATGTTGAGGGATAGTTATATGATCCAATTATGTTACTATTGTTGAGAGAACTCGCACTAGTGAAAGTATGAACCCTAGGCCTTGTTTCCTAGCATTGCAATATCGGTTGTGCTCACTTTTACCATTAGTTATGTCGGTGTACTAAAGTAGGGGTCCCTTAGTACCCCGAACTTGTGCACGGGCAGTCGTAGCATCCCGCGGCAGGGCTTGCCAGGCGATCGCCAAGACTCTCCGTGGTCCCTTTTTTGGGCCATCCAAGAACAAAGTATTTGAGCCAAGACCCCGGCAGGAGGAGCTTGCCGGGAAGGCCACCCGAAGAGAGCAAGGCCCCAGCAAGAGGAGCTTGCCGGGACGCCCGCTCGAAGCACAAGGCCCTGGCAAGAGGAGCTTGCTGGGAAGGCCGACCGAGGCACGACAAGATACTTGCCGCGACGCGCCCCGCGTCCCGGCAAGGACCGGTGAGCGACAAGCTCCCGGGCGCGACAAGGCACCAACCGCGGCAAGGCGTTTGCCGCGGCAAGTCACCACCCCGCGCCTGCGCTCCAGCTCATCCACCCACGCGTCGCTCTGGGGCCATTCCAGGCGTATGTGGCGAGAGGCTGCGTAGCCAGGGGCATGCGGTGGCAAGGCAACGCTGACAGAGTAGCCATCGTGGCAAACGGTGGCGCTCCTGACGGTCCACTTCCCTGCACCGTCTGGGCGATGCGGACAGGCATTTAATGCCCTTGTCCCCTGCCGTCAGAGTTAGGTATGATAGCACTGTACAGCCACTATGCAGGCAGCTGTACCCACTACAGCATTCTCCCATTTTTGCCCCCACCTGCGCTGCCACCTGTGGGTAACCCCTTGAGCATATAAAAGGAGGCCCCAAGCGCACGTAGGAAAGGAAGAGACCCATCGCTACGCTCTCTCTCGCCAGAAGCTCGCGTGTACTGTAGCACCACACGCTCCCGAGCAAGAACACAATACAATCCACAAAGCAGAAGTAGGGTTTACGCATCCTTGCGGCCCGAAGCTGGGTAAAATCCCTTGTGTGCATCGCCTCGATCCGCTCTTCGTGCGACCTCGCCGGCCGAACCAAGAAAGGGGCTCGGTCCCCATAGGTGTTCGAGGAAGCCGATTCCCCCCGACATCTTTGGCGCGCCAGGTAGGGGGCGTCGAAGTTGTGCGAACCTGATCCGGCGTCTGCACGGGCTAGATCTCCATCATCTTCGTCGACATGCCACCGAAGGAGAAGGCTACGGAGGTGGCTGGTCCGTCCGCGTCGAACCCACCGCCCTTGGAGCAAACGGGTGGTGGGGACGGCACCGGCGGTGAAACGGGCGTCGTCGAGCCAGATCATGATGCCACGGCGTCCGAACATACGCCGACACCTCTCGGCGCAGGTAAGCCCTGGTATGACCAGGCAACCTTTCGCTCTATTCCATGGAGCGGAGGCAGTTAGCCCCACGGATCTCGCATGCGGGCCACCTCAAGTGTTCGCTCACGCTGAGCTCGAGCGAGAGCAGCTGCGTCGAGATGATGTGCTGCTCCTCGAGGAGGACCGTCTTCAGGCCGCTGTGCGAGCTGCTCGCTACCAGCAAGCCTTGCGCCGCTTTTATAGCCGCAAGGTTAGTGCCAGAAGTCTCGAGAAAGTGGGAAGGCCCTTACCAGGTGAAACGAGTCGATAGGCCTGGCGCTGCCCGCCTTGAGACCGAAGATACCGCTCCGGTGAGCAACTCCTGGAACGTTGGGCATCTTCGTAAGTTTCGCCCGTAAGGCGCGGTTGTCGGACCCCGTCCGGCAACCACCCTTCTGTACAAAGTCTTGCCGCTGTTGCATGTGATCCTTTGTACAGAGCCAGGCGCAGACCCTGTCCGCAGATTGAGTTCTTGTGCTCCGCACACCTTGTCGATCTCATGCTCTCTATCCCTTGCATGCATTATCTGACACTCTGTGCAGCACTGACCCCCGGTAAGCAACGGCGAGCCCCATGTTTCGCCTTACCGGAAAGCGACCTTGCCGGGCAACGAGCCACGGAAAAGCTAAGTTGCCAAAGTTTGAGCAATTGAGTTTTTAAAATTTTGAGGTTATCTTCCTCGAACGACCATACTTTGTATGGAAAACCTGTGCGCGGAGGGACCGGCTCGTGGCTAGTTGCGCCCTTACTTCGTTTCGAGTCCGCTCAACGACTTAAGTGTGCTACAACCAGAGTGGCATCCTTACTTTGTTTCGAGCTCGCTCGGCAGCTTAAGTGTGCTGCGACTGCAGCCGCAACACTTACTTTGCTTTGAGCCTGCTCAACAATTTAAGTGAGCTGCAGCTAGCCGCGGCAAGGTTTCTTGCCGGTAGTGGCGCCGCTGGCGGGCTGCTGATGTCCCGCACTCAGAGCCCGCAGTAAGGCGGAGGCCTACGCCGACAAGTCCCCAAAAGCGTTGGGCAAAAACATACAGAGCACGAAGTCATGTAGAGGAAATAACAGTGCAGTCACTACCTAAGATAGAGTTATATTACAAAGATAAGCTTGTCGCAGCCCTAATGAATCACTTTCATGACTTGGCCGGCAGCGACAAGAAAAGAAAAGGGGAGGCGGCCTAATCCACGCGGTCGCCCTCGATCCTCTTGATCCCGGCCACCTTCTCCACGATGGGCGCGACGAGGGCCCTGATCTCCTCGAGGTCAGCGTCTGCCGGCAGGGATTTGAGGACGTTGGTGAGCCTGATGCCGGGGTTGCGGAAGGCGATCTTCACCAACACCTTCTCGAGGGCTCCGACGATGGCGTCGCGCGTCTCGCCGGCCAGCTGCTCTGGGATCGCGTTCCGGAGATGCTGAAGGGACGCCACCACGCCTTTGAAGAACGAAGTGAGCTTGGCGCTGGGTGGGACGTTTTCACCAGAGGGATACTCGTGACCCTCCATCCCCAGCAGCGTCAGCTCCTTGTCGATGGAGGCGGCGATGTTCACGAGACCCTCGGTCCACTGCTCCACCGTCGCCCTGAATTCGTTCTGGGTGACCGCGGCGCTCTCCAACAACGCCTCGTTGTCCGTGACCTCCTTCCGCAAAGACACCTCTTGCTCCTTGGCGCTGTCCAGCGCCTTGGACAGGGTGTCCAGCTTCAGCTCGAGATCGGCGTTGGAGTCCTTGGCGGCGTCGAGCTCCCTGATCTTCTCGGTGAAGCGACCCTGCAGCTCGCCAAGGGTGTGGGCGCCCTTCTCGCGCTCCTGCTTGAGCGCGGCGAGCTCCTCACCGCTCGCCTTGAGGTCGGTGTTGAGCTGCGCTACCTTCGCCTCCAGTGCCTCCTTGGCGGTCTTGGCAGCCGCGGCAGCATCTCGCGCCTCCTTGAGGGCTCCGCCGAGCGCTTGCTCGCGTGCGGCGACCTCCTCCTCGTGGCTGGCGAGGCTGGCTTTCTGCTACGCCAGCTCGCCCTCCCGCGCGGCTAGCCCCGCGGCAGCAAGCCTTTGCTGCTCTTCGGCTTCCGCCTTCTCGAGGATGAAGGTCGTCCGCGCCTCGTCGAGCTGCCTTCGCTCCTCCGCCAAGGATCGGAGGGCCTCCTGGTTGAGCTCCCGGAGCTCCCCAGCGCGCTTCTCCATGTCCGCTCCCGCCTTCGCGACAAGCGCTTCCCGGCGTTCCACCTGGGCTTGTCGGGCGTGGTAGAGTGACACCAGCTTCCGGAGCAGCCGCTCCTCCTCAGGCTCGCCGCCGCTGCTGCTTGGCGCGTCAACCAGCGTCAGCCCGGCGGAGGCGAGCACCTCTCCATCCAAGGTCTCCCCCTCGACCAGCGCCCTGGAAGTCGACTCCCAGGGGAGCTTGATGAAGATATCGTCGCCGGCCTTCAGGTAGGCGCCTGGCTGGGGCTCCTCGGGGCCCGACGCCGCTGCGAAGGCGGGATCGGCAGTCGGCGCAGCGCCTGGCGCTCCTGCGGCCTCAGGGCCGTCAGTACGATCGCCGGCCCCCTCGCCCGCGGCTGCTGCGGCAGCCTTGGCGGCCTCTTCGCCGGCCGGATCTTCAGCACCATCCATCTCTCCAGTGGCGGCCACGTCGTCAGTATGGCCGCGCGCGTCCTCCTCGACGACGACCTCGGTCTCCATCGGGTCTGTGGCGGGCGGGTCTGAAGGCCGAAAGAGGGGGAGAAGTCAAGCAACTATCAAAAGAAGAAGAACTTTAGGGGAGTTTCGAGGCAAGAAGGCTTCCTGGGCCGGGGTCTGCAGTCACGGTCTCCGTCGCCGAGGGGCCGCCGGTGCCGTCCCTTGCCGGGGACTGCTCCCTCGCCGAAGACTGCTCCCTCGCCGGGGATCGCTCCCTTGTCGGGGACTCCTCCCTTGCCGGGGAACTCCCCCTTGGCGGTGTAGTTGTAGCGGGTGGCTCATCGGGGACGGTCTCCGGACGCTCCTGGTGGGGCTGCTCTGCTCCTACACAAATCGTGAGCCACATGTCAGGAAAAGCGAAGGGCACCCGGGCGCGCCCAACGGCAGAAAGCAAGCCATATGCTTACGCTAGGGGCTGCGCTGGGGGCTGCTCTGAGGACCAGTTGGCGGCTCCGATAAGGTCATCTCAGGCGCACCCCCTGCCGTCACGGTGGGCTCGTCGTCGAGGATGACCACCGGGACCTTGGCTCTCTTTGCCACCCTCTGAGCCAGAGTCCTGAACAGGGGCAAATTCAGAGGAAGGCAAGTGAGATGCGAGGCCAACTACAAGAATTGAAGAAACACAAGAACAGCGGGGGTCTTACTCCTCTCCCTCTTCCTCGTCGGAGCTAAGCGCGGAGAAGTCGAAGACTGGCCCGCTTCTGGCACGAGGAGGCGGAGGAGTAGGCTCCCTCGGCCGCTTGGCGGAGGCAGTGGTGGCGCTAGCCCGAGGCGGCTCTGCCCCGGCGGCCGCCATGGCGCGAGGGGCGGCAGGAGCAGAAGCAGCGGCCTGCGAAGACCCCGCTCCTGCTGAAATAGCGGAGCGCGTCACGCGACGCTGCGGCTGTTGGCTTGCTTGCCGTACCACCTCCCCGGCCTTGCGGAGACGCCTCCGTGGTTGAGCCGGGGGCTCCGCTTGCGACGAGCTGCCCGAGGGTCGGGAGGAAGAGGCGTCAGCCTCCAGCAAGCCGCTCGTGCCCTCGGTGGACTCGTCCGCCCCTGCGCCGTGCCCGGCAAGCTCTTCCTCGCCGGCAAACTCCGCTCGATCGGCAAGGCTTTCCGCCTCCGCCAATGTGAAGCCAAATTCGCCCGCGGCCGCGGCTGCCGCCGCCTCTTCCCTCCTGGAGGCGATGCCCGCCAACTCCGCGTCCGTGGTGTCTCGGGTGAGGCCCCTCTGCTCGTCGGCGTCGACTGGCCTCTCCACCAAGTCGTCGAAGAACGCCTGCACGACATCGTCGGCGGGCTCCTGCCAAGTGGAGTCGATCCCGTGCGAGTCGCACAACGGCATCATTGCAAGGATGCGGCTGAGCGACGAATTGTTGCACAACGGGACGATGCCTTGCGGCAGCCTGAACCATTCGGGGTGGTCGGGGTCGTGCTTGAACAACGCCCTGAGCGTCCCGTCAAGCTCCAAGACGGTGAAAATTGAAGTTGAGGCCAGGGCGCAGCCTCATGATGTCCGCCGCATTCTGGAACTCCCAGGCGGGCCTCCCCTTCTCCTGCAGGGGAGCGATGCGGCGGCGGAGGAAATCTGCACCAACGGCGCCAACTGTGAGCCCGGCACGCCTGAGCCACAGGATCCGGGTGACGGCAATCTGCAGCTTGTCGTCGTCCGGAGCCACGTCGCTCCAATCCCTGCCGCGCACCACAGGAGTTTGGCGCACGGCAGTGAATGGCTGCGGGTTCTCCTCGACGATCAGGCACCAGTCTGCCCTCCATTCCTCCCATTTGCTGTGGAGCTCTCCCTCCAGATAAGCATCGTTCTTGCCAAGCTTCGAGATCCAGGCGATCTCGCCGGAGAGGGGCTCTCCTCTCTCTACTCGAGGCGTGAAGAAGTGGCGAAAGAGAGCTACGTTTGGAAAGACTCCGACGAAATTTTCGCAAAGATGTGCGAAAATTGCCATGGTCAGGACAACATTGGGGGTGAAATCAAGGAGATGGAACCCCTAGGTGTTCATGATGTCGCAGAAAAATTCTGAGAAGGGCGGGCAGAGCCCGCAATAGAAGAACAGAGCAAAGAAGGGATACCCGGTCGGATACTCCTTCTGGGGGACGGCGGGAAGAACCCTCATGCGCGGGTGGGCTCGCGTCCCCGTCGACCAGAAGAGGTAGTATTCCTCCCTCAGGACCAATGCGTCGAGCTCAGGGGGGAAGGTCACCTGCTCCTTTCGCAGCGCCTCGAGCCGCTGCGCCTCGGCCAACTTCACGGCCTTCCCTTTTCCCTTGTCGCCCTTCGGGGCCATGGCGGAAGGAGGGAGGGAGATCGACGGCGTCGGTAGCACTGGTGGCGGCGAAAGGGGGCGGAGCGCTGCTTCTCTTGGGAAGTGGCGGAGGTTTTCAAGGAATTGCAACTGGCGGGTGGGCGGACTGCCCCTGTTTCCCCTGCTTATAAGGGGAGGAGGGGGGCACTTCGCCTTTTCGAATAAACAAATCGCCTGCGACGTGACGCGCGCCTGCGGGGCTCAGCCCCGCGCACGCCACCCACGTCACGCACGCCTCTCCCCACGATGCCGCGTTCGACGCGTGCCGTTCGGGGAAGACATGGTGGGCGCAGAAGCAGATGCAGCGTGACCCAGGCCGCGCGTGCCCGTGCACTGTTTTGGGCCTGGCCCAACAGCGCTCAGCATCGTGTATGGCCCAGGCCCGGGGGCTCCTGTCGGTGTACTAAAGTAGGGGTCCCTTAGTACCCCGAACTTGTGCACGGGCAGTCATAGCACCCCGCGGCAGGGCTTGCCAGGCGATCGCCAAGACTCTCCGTGGTCCCTTTTTTGGGCCATCCAAGAACAAAGTATTTGAGCCAAGACCCCGGCAGGAGGAGCTTGCCGGGAAGGCCACCCGAAGAGAGCAAGGCCCCGCCAAGAGGAGCTTGCCGGGACGCCCGCTCGAAGCACAAGGCCCCGGCAAGAGGAGCTTGCTGGGAAGGCCGACCGAGGCACGACAAGATACTTGCTGCGACGCGCCCCGCGTCCCGGCAAGGACCGGTGAGCGACAAGCTCCCGGGCGCGACAAGGCACCAACCGCGGCAAGGCGTTTGCCGCGGCAAGTCACCACCCCGCGCCTGCGCTCCAGCTCATCCACCCACGCGTCGCTCTGGGGCCATTCCAGGCGTACGTGGCGAGAGACTGCGCAGCCAGGGGCATGCGGTGGCAAAGCAACGCTAACAAAGTAGCCATCATGGCAAACGGTGGCGCTCCTGACGGTCCACTTCCCTGCACCGTCTGGGCGATGTGGACGGGCATTTAATGCCCTTGTCCCCTGCCGTCAGAGTTAGGTATGATAGCACTGTACAGCCACTGTGCAGGCAGCTATACCCACTACAGCATTCTCCCATTTTTGCCCCCACCTACGCTGCCACCTGTGGGTAACCCCTTGAGCATATAAAAGGAGGCCCCAAGCGCACGTAGGAAAGGAAGAGACCCATCGCTACGCTCTCTCTCGCCAGCAGCTCGCGTGTAATGTAGCACCACACGCTCCCGAGCAAGAACACAATACAATCCACAAAGCAGAAGTAGGGTTTTACGCATCCTTGCGGCCCGAAGCTGGGTAAAATCCCTTGTGTGCATCGCCTCGATCTGCTCTTCGTGCGACCTATGCCCCCCGCCGAACCAAGAAAGGGGCTCGGTCCCAATAGGTGTTCGAGGAAGCCGATTCCCCCCGACAAGTTACCTTGCTGTTTTTATATTTTCAGATTACAAAAACCTATATCTACCATCCATATTGCACTTGTATCACCATCTCTTCGCCAAAATAGTGCACCTGTACAATTTACCATTGTATTGGGTGTGTCAGGGACACAAGGGACTCTTTGTTATTTGGTTGCAGGGTTGCTTGAGAGAGACCATCTTCATCCTACGCCTCCCACGGATTGATAAACCTTAGGTCATCCACTTGAGGGAAATTTTCTACTGCACTACAAACCTCTGCACTTGGAGGCCCAACAATGTCTACAAGAAGAAGGTTGTGTAGTAGACATCAGGGTTGGATGAGATTTACCATGTAATCGAGTTAGTTTTGTTAGGGTTTGATGAACTGGAGCTAGTTCTGTATCACCCTATGTTATAACTGTTGCATGAGGAATCGCATCCGACATAATTATCCATCACTGATCCATTTCCTATGAGCTTTTCACATATTGATCTTTGCTTAGTTACTTTTCCGTTGCCACTGTTACGATTAGTACAAAACTTCTACTGTTACTTTGCTACCATTACCGTTACTTCCATACTACTTTGCTACTAAATATTTTGCCACTGATACTAAATCTTCCAGGTGTGGTTGAATTGATAACTCAGCTGCTAATACTTGATAATATTCTTTGGCTCCCCTTGTGTCGAATCAATAAATTTGGGTTGAATACTCTACCCTCGAAAATTGTTGCCATCCCCTATACTCGTGGGTTATCAGTGCTCCATGTTGTGCGCGTATGTGCATGCGTTGGATCGGCATGAGTTAGTGCATTGGCGTGTGTACATGCGTGGCTGCATGCGTCCTTTACATGCGTGGCTTCTTGCGTGGTTATCAATATAAACTATAAAACATCTTCAACTTAGCATCCTGATGTATCGTCTCTAGTGGTTAGCGAAGAGTTCATGTTATTTTTTTTTATAGGTGGGCAGGCGGCAAAAAACAGGGGAAAACGCGCAAGGTTCCTTGCAGACGTTCCACCACGAGGTTCCTTGCTCCTTCTCGGTCGTTGGGAATCTATGTTCTTCAACTCTTTTTTACGTGAGCTTTGTTCATCCTTTTGCCAACACGCGAGACATCTAGCATCAAGGTGCACGTGTCATGCAAGAAAATGGAGATAATCAGATAAGCAGTGCGTAAGTGAGTCGTGCACTTCGATGGCACCTACTACGCAATATTTTTTCTCCTCGATGGCACGTGAATAGTGCACATACTCAATGTCGGAGCACGGGATGGGGGGGTAGCCATGACATGGTCAACCCTTTTTTGGAGAGGGTATGTACTAAATAACTTTGATGTGTCTCGTCAACTCGCAAAACGACGAGAACCTTGCTTACTACGCCTTCTCCCTTGCCAACGCGTGCGTGGTGGCTCGCAGCATGAGGAGAAACTTTTTCTTACAAGCGGTGGACGTGCAGCAGTTCATTTGGTGTCAGATTGCCAGAAGTACTACTGTAGTACCATCATTATTGTTTGACTTCCGGAAGAGGCGAAGAGCCAAGCACAAGGTCACCTACTAACCTTAGGCTAGGCATAGTGGGGAGTAACATAAGTAGGGGTACCTCCTTTTTTATTCCAGAAACAACCACACGCGAATATTGGACGGTAGCAGCATAGCAACTGAATCAAAAATCGAAACCAACCTATGAACTACTACTACTACTGGTGAGCGGTTGCCAGTATCATGTACTCCGTCTGTCCATGTATATAGGGCTTAATGCGTTTTCTGAGTCTAACTTTGGCCCTGTTTGGATCCATGGGTTAGAGTTAGTTTGAGCTAGTTGGGGCAAAAATAGCCCTAAAGTATCCAAACATGAGGGTTAAATTGGAGCAAGTTGCCCCAAACTCAACAAAAAACTATCCCACCCAAGAGTCGGTAACATGTGATGAGTTAACCGACCTCAATAGACGGCAAAAACGCCAGCCCACCGCACATTGAGAGAGACGAGGAGCGAGAAGTGATACGGGCTACTGGATTACTAGAGCTAGGTGTCCCACGGAGGCCAAGAAATATGGTGATAGCGTAGGTTAGCCATGTAGTACTACACTAGGTTGTCGTGTTTCGTACTCTTCCGGTCTACTGTGGAGATGATTGGTTGATTTTATATCGCTGAATAATATAAAATATTATGAGTGCAGGCGCTCCACCACGAGGTTCCTTTCTCCTTCTCGGTCGTCGGGAATCTATGTTCTTCCACTTTTTTTGACATGAGCTTTGTTCATCCTTTTGCCAACACGCGGGACATCTAGCATCAAGGTGCACGTGTCATGCAAGAAAATAGAGATACGCAGTGCGTAAGTGAGTCGTGCACTATGATGGCACCTAGTGTTACGCAATATTTCTCCTCCTCGATGGCATGTGAATAGTGCATGTACTCAATGACCAAGCACGGGATGGTAGCCATGTACATGGTCGGCCCTTTTTGGAGAGAGTACTAAATACTACGTATTAACTTTGATGTGTCCCATCAACTCGCAGAACGACGAGAAGCACACACTGAGACTACCCACAGTGGGAGTAACATAGGTAGTAACATCACTGATGTCTAGATAAAGTAGTAACATCACACATATCAAGGCAAGATGTGTCTATAGCCTAATAAATGAAGTGTTGCATGTTACCACACAAATGTTACTATAGAGGTAGTAACATAGACAAGTAACATGAGCATGTTACAAGTCTATGTTACTACCCATTGTGGCTAGTCTGAGGGGGGTGTCTCCAACAATGTTCCTCGGCTCGCACCTCTTGCATCACAATGGTCGAGCTTGGAGTCATTCATCTGGTACATGTGGCATCTCAGATCTGGACACAAGGTGACGTACACCGTCGAGGTCCACGGTCATAGGGATCAGGGTGAACACGGCCTCTCACTGCGTCCACCATTTGAAGAGGCGCGCCGACCCAGGTCGCCGCCCGCTGCATTCCTAGTTGTACCCGCCTCCTCGCCGTATTCAAAAACCTGCATTTAAAACCGTGTGGAATGCGAGAAACCAACTCCGGCCACAGACGCCCGTTCAGGAGCAGGACGCCGGCCAAGATCCTCCTTCCACAATTTTGTCCACTCTTTCGGCGGCATCCGACAAGCAGGAAGAGCATTTCTCTGGCATAAAAGCCGTCTGGGTGGCCCGCCGAGCCCGGCAGCTCGCTTCTCCACCTACCTCGCCTAGCCTGTCGGAGGTAGTTGCCGCACTAAGCCAGTGCGTGGTTCCGCAGCTGGCCTCTCCAATACAGCTCGAGGACCAGTGCTGACTTGCTCCACGCCGGCATGTCGGGGAGCACGGCGACACGGGCATCGTCGCTGCCCTCGACGCCACCACGTCGTACATCGCCTCTAGTGTATGTGACTGTGCCATCCGCCGTCGACGCGCTCGTAGCCGCAACATGCAGGCAGAGAAAGAAGCCGCCGTGGATGTCGACGAGTTGATGCGGCTATGCGGATGTCGACGAGGTGACGGGCAGCATGTCCCCACCCACCGCCATCATCGAGGAGAAGTAGAACACGGGAGGCCGCCGCCGATTGTATCCCATGAAGGCCAACGCCGAGGCGACACCGACGAATACAACCGGTGTCTTGCACGATTCTTCTTCTACCAGATAATAGAGGAGGACAAAGAGATCGGGCGACAACCATAGATTAGGTTTTTTAATTCTACCAGGCTGGTTGTAATGGGAGTATTATAAGTAGTATCATGCATGCCAACTAGTAGTAGGCAAATTTGATGAGGTGGCGTAGAATTAAATGAAGAAAGAGGGAGTTGAGTGTCATATTATGATACCGTATGGAATTAAGTCCTCTTCCAATGCAAATGTGCTTAGATGAGGTGCTAAGTGCATTAAATGGCTTAGCAACTCAAGTCTCCAATGCGTAGGTGCTTAGTTTGTTGTTGCTAAGCTTGCTTCATTTAATTAGCTGTAGACTCAAAACTGTCTTTCAACCGTTTCTTCCTAGGGTCACCAAACTAGTCTCTCACTGCTTAATTAACTTGCCACATCATATTTTATGCCTACGTGGCAGGCTTAGCAGCTATACATGGTGGAGCACTGGGAGAGGCCAAGGCTGGTCATAGTGGGGAGTTACTTATACTGTAACATATTACTATGTTACTACCTCCGTCCTGGTTTATTGGTCCCCATTGTAATTTGTGCCAAATTTTGGCCATAAATTTAACTAACAAAATGTTTATGCATATCACAAAAAATTATATCATTGGAAACTATGTTCAAATACGAATCCAATGATATATTTTTTGTTGACATGAACTAATATTTTGTCAGTTAAATCTTTGGTCAAAATTTAGCACAAATTACAAAGGGGACTAATAAACCAGGACGGAGGTAGTACTCTAAAGATCTCTCTCCTCATTAACTACATGCCACATAAGCAAATTTTTCTTAGAGTGCGCTATGTTACTACCTAAGTTACTCCCACTATGAGGTAGGCGACGAGCCGACGAGGTAGCTCGACGACCCCTTGAGCTTGAAAGTCACCCGCATGATCTCCTCGCCTCGTAGGGAAGGTCGGGGTCCATTGGGTACATCTCCGATGACATCCGCGGCTTCCGACAGCGTCGTTGCCATTTCATTAGTGTAAATAATTAGTCAATTCCTAGTCAACAATCAAAACCGCCTAAACTCTAACATGTGAACACTAAAACCGCTCAAGGGGGTGATATACCCGGTTTTAGATATTTGAGGGTAAAAATCGTACCGAAATTGTCTTTGGGGGGTTATTTGTCCATCAACTTACATTTGAGGGTGAAAAAAATACTTCTTTCAATGGTCCGCTGGTCAGAGTATTCTTTTTAGATTTATAACATGTGGGACCGAGTGTGAGTGAACCGACCTCAATCGACGGCAAAATCGCCTGCCGGACGCACTTTGAGAGAGACGAGGAGCAAGAAGCGATACGGGCTGGTCGTGTCATGCAAGAAAATGGCTGGTCTCATGTTTAAAACTTGTTGTACTATTGTTGAGTTATATGTAGATGTAGATGTAGATGCAGTGTAGACGTAGAAGTAGATGTAGATGTACATGTTGAGATGTAGAGATAAATGAGACTCACCAACGGTCACCAACGTAGGCCGAGTATGTGCACGTATCACCCACACACAAAAAGGAGTACATGCACGAAGAGAAAAATTGCACGCACGGACGCATGTACTCTGTGCCTCATTCCCTAATACACGCGCGTGTGTACACGGTGGAGCTCATTTCTGGATGAAGAGGCAGCTCACGTGATAATTTGACATGTTTGGTAGTTGTTCAGTTAGTAGAGGGTCGGGAACCACGCATGGACGAATCAAAGTTCGACCATAACGCGGTGGCGTGTTTGTTTTTAATTTTTTTTCTTCAATGGAACGTACACAGTTTTTTTTCTTGAATGGCACGTGAATCGTGCACATACTCAATGACGGAGCACGGGAAGGGATGGTAGCCATGGACATGGTCGGCCCTTTTTGGAGACTACTACACTGGTACTTTGATGTACATTTTGAAAAAAAAACTACTACTTTGATGTGTCATGTCAACTCGTAGAATGATGAGAAGTTTGCTTATTACGCCCTCTACATAGCCCACACTTTTCACGGCTAGTTATAGTGGGAGTCACTTAGCGCACTCCAAGAAAATTTTGCTTATGTAGCAATTAGTTAATGAGAAGTTGTAACATAATATGTTACTGTAACATAGTGTTTCCCAAGACAAGATGAGTCTACAAGGTAATAAATGAAGCCATCATAACATTACTTTACTACTCCCTCCTTTACGGTTTATAGGGCTCCCTCCTTTCTGATTTATTGGGCTCAATTCGAAAATCTCACCAACCAAGGTAGATGATGAGTGGTGGAATGCTTTTTATAATTTGCAAAAGCACCCAGTTAATGCTCTTGTTTTCCTCAAAAATTTATGTTTACCATTGTATTAATTGCAATGCATGCATGCATAAAATACATGCATTGGTCAATTTTCTCTTAATACTTGCATGCAATTATTTAATGCACCTTGAAATCTAAACTTGTGATGGGGAACAACCAAATTGATCCTTATAAAATGGAAAAACAAAGATTTTGAGATAAGCCCTATAAACCGGAAAGGAGGGAGTAGTAACATAGACTAGTGTCATATGGATGAGACTAGTGAGTATGGGAGCACATGATATTTCCCCGTCCGGACCGATCCCAAGTTGGCTTCTCACCTTCTTGGCCCACCACAAAACCCTCCCCCTCCCACACGCGCTTCCCGCCCGGCGCCAGCTGAGCCCGCCGCTCCACATTGATGGCAAGTCAGGGCGACACGACCTCTCACTGCTTCCGCCGTTGAAGCGGCGCGCCGACCGAGGGCACAAAATGCTGCCCGCCCGGCATCTCGGGCTACACAGTGGAGAGTAGCTTTAGAGCAAGTACTACAATTAGATGACATAAGCAGGCTATAAGGATTTAAATATAGTATTTGTGCTTAGTTGAAGGAGAGAGAGAAGCGAAGCGGATTGTAAACTTGTAGCCGGTTGTAGCATGAGCTCCAACATACTTTGTGAGACAAAAGGTGGGGCCACTATTAATGATATAGTATTATACTAAAGGGACTAACTATTGTACTGGCAGGCTATTAGGTTGGTTCTATATGATGTGTCAACTTCACATAGCTGGATGTTGGCTATACTATTAACCATGCTCTAAGTGTTGTGTGAGTGGGACTAAAGTTTAGTCCCATACTGCTAGGTGAGTGTGTGTTGCACCACTTATAATGTGCTCTATTCTAGCATTTGCATGAGCATGATAATAGGAAACCTACACGCACGCTCTTCGGGAATGAGCCTGTCCAAGGACAAAATCTATCCATGTGGTCTATATATTCATTAGTCGGAAAATTTATTAAATCATTAATTAATAATTAACGGACACCTTAATTACTCAGCCGTTTCTGATTCTTTTGGATAGTGGGGCTATTATTGACTTGGACGTGGGGTTTGGGCCAAAGGCCTACTATTATACTTGGTCTTACTCGCACGACCAACCTGACAGGCTCTACCCTAGCCGCTGCTGTATCATATGGTTTCGCACCGTTCCAGATCTTAGTGCCGCCACGCAATTCTTCTCCAGCCCTCCTTCTAGCATGCACCGCGAGACGGGACAGCAGTCCTCCAAACCCTGCCTTTCATGATCCTGTACGGGAGAGGGGCGATCATGATTTTGGGGAGCACACTCCTGTGACTGCTGCTAGCGACGACTTCCTCAACGACAGCCTTCTTCCCCGACCTCGGTAATATCTTCATCAACGACATGAGTGACAACATCAACCACAATGGTTCTGCTCCCGCTATACAGTATGTGATTCTGTCCTCCTAGTTTAGTCTGCATCATTACATTGATCTTTGCAATTGTCGTCATGATCTATTTACTGTTGATTCGGATTAAATATCATAGTAAATTTCTCATATATTCAACAGTCCAATCCAAAAACCTGATTATAGGCAATTTACTCTGAGTGGTTTTGCTGCGCTTTTGAAGCCACCTACTTTTAAGGGGGTGCAATATAAAAGGTGGCGCAGAAGAGCAGTATATTGGTTTCAGATCATGTACTGCTATGACGCCACTAAGGGTAAGTCTGAGGGCGATCTTAATCCTACACGGCAGGAAGCTTTTGAAAACATGGATACCCTCTTCAAAGCCGCCCTGCTGAGTGCTCTTGACGATTCCATTGTGGGCTGTGCTTGAGGCCACATTTGGGGCCTCGGGCGCTGGCAACGAGTTGTACGTCATGTAGCAATTCTGTGACTACAAGATGACTGATGAGCGCCCTGTTGTTCAGCAGACTCATGAGATACAGTCACTCGCTAAGGAACTTGAGTGTTTTAAGTGTGTGTTGCCGGACAAATTTGTTGCTGGGACCATCATTGCCAAGCTTCCACCTTCGTGGAATGATTTTGCTACTTCACTGAAAAACAAGAGACATGAGTTTTCCGTTTCAGATCTCATTAGAACTCTTGATTTTGAAGAGAAGGCGAGAACAAAAGACACATGTGCTCGGGTCGCTGAGGGAGCTTCTAGTGCCCACATAGTACACGAGAACAACTTCCAGCCCAACCAGCCCCAAAACAACAAGAACAAATCTTAGGGGAAAGGCAAGTTTGATGCAAAGAACAAGCTGTCACATTCTACCAACTTCAAGAAGAATGCTCAACGGGAAGGGATACAAACCTCAATTTTGGTAGCTGTAGGATTGGAAGTATGTCTAGAGGGGGGGTGTGGGGACCCCGACTCATAAGTCGTGATCACCGAATGCACGTTTACAGTGATCCCAGAAATCAATGCTCACCGAACACACAGAAGCTGAATAACAAGAGTCTTACATCCATACATACCGTATTACACAAGTAGGACCATTATGGTCAAGTCTTGAGTATAACATTGCAGCGGAAATCTTCGTTGATAACTTGGACCCATGCCATCTGCCTTAACCGTACAGGCATTCTGACTGGGAAGCGTCCTAGCTCGCATGCTTGTCACCACAGTATTCTTCATCATATCATGTTCTTTCATGCCTGGCCAATAAAATAACTAGTGGCAAGCCAATGAGTACTTTGAATGTACTCGCAAGCAACCCATGTTTTGGTTCAAGGTACAACAATGCATGATATAGGTAAATTTTTGCGGAAAGCTAGTTTTGAGTGAAGTGACATGTTCAACAACTTGTAAGACATGCATCAGGAGAATTCAAGTAACCATGAGGACAGGTTACAGATATCAACATAAAAAGAGTGGGTACCAACCCAACTCAATCATGTCAAGTCCTTGACTTGACCCAAGTAGTTCTTCCCACACACACTGGTTTGTAAACAACTGGACGTAGCCCAAGAGCGGTTACCCAACTGTCCTTGACCGTGGACACGGCTATTCGAATAGTTTTACACTCTGCAAAGGTTGCACACTTTACCCACAAGATCCGGGGAACTTCCGTGTCATCCACGACCCGCGGTACCTCAAGTACCCGGGGTAAGCACCCGATCACTACCTTTCCCTAGACGACACTAACAAGGAGTCCACTCGTTGTTCCGTATCCTCACGATGTACATCATACGAGACTCGCTTGAGATCGTAACATCCGAGAGGGGACACAACGGTGTATCCGGTGCCCTGTAAAAATAGTCATGGCCGCCCTACCTGGCACGACCCCGTCCCGAGAGAGAGCACCAACTCTCCCCCGTCACTAGTAATGCGGGCTCCAAGCTAGTATCGACCTAGGTAATCAATAATGCCCTTTCCCATATAAGGGTATAGTGGTTGCGCATGTAAGGTTGGAATAACGGTCGCAACTTAAACCAATCTGTTTTGAAAAACAACACACACACTTGCCTCGGTACACCACTTTGTAATCAAGTGGTTACCCAACTCATCATCTCCCTCAGGCACAAGTGGCACCCGACGGGGTTTTTGAAAAGTCCTTTGAAAATACTTTGTCTCCATCACCATGCATATTCCCGTCCCTTTTTGCGTAGCAACTACTTTAGCATCCTATCTACTCCCACTGATATAACCCTCATAAGAAGGTAGGGTCATGCATAATGCAGGTGTCAACAAGGAAGTAACGAAGGCAACCCACCAAAGTGGTTACCATCTCATCATGATTTCGAAGCAACACTAATAACGTGCTATATGACATGCATAAAAAGGGTTTCATAGACATGGTCAAAGGGCTGCTTGCCTGGTTTATGAGAGTCTTGAGATCTTCTGGTCCTTCTCCAAGTACTCCATCTACTTCGTCAACTAACGTCGAAACAATCATAATAAGCAACACAACAAGGCAGAAAATAAAAGTGCTCTAAAAATATGAAGTTGATTTTTATTGGATACCCCTGGTCATATGAGGAATGACCAAAGTGGTTTCATTGGAAGTGGATCAATGGATATTTCAAAACATTTCGATATGATGGAATCAAGGGTTTTATGGGATTGCAAGAAGTGTACAGAAACATATTTTGAAAAATGAGCAAAGGCACCCATTTAACAAAGGATGATTTTAGAAGCATCTAGGAATTGGTTTCACTGGATTTGGAGTTCAAATGAATTTCCTATGAATTTGCAAAGTTGATAAATATGAAGAAATGGCTCAATAATTTATGTGGTACAAAAAGTATTAATACAAATGTTCATAAACTAAGTTATGAACTTAGAAACACCTAGGATTTTGATGTTGGGGAACGTAGTAATTTCAAAATTTTCCTACGCACACGCAAGATCATGGTGATGCATAGCAACGAGAGGGGAGAGTGTTGTCTACGTACCCTAGTAGACTGAAGCGGAAGCGTTGACACAACGTAGAGGAAGTAGTCGTACGTTCTCCTCGCAATCCAACCGATCACAGCACCGTTACTCCGGCACCTCCGAGTTCTTGGCACACGTTCAGCTCGATGACGATCCCCGGGCTCCGATCCAGCAAAGCGTCGGGGAAGAGTTCCGTCAGCACGACGGCATGGTGACGATCTTGATGTGTTACCGGCGCAGGGCTTCGCCTAAGCACTGCAACGATATGACCGAGGTGGAATTTGGTGGAAGGGGGCACCGCACACGGCTAAGGAAAGATCTCAATGATCAATTGTGTGTCTATGGGGTGCCCCCTGCCCCTGTATATAAAGGAGCCAAGGGGGAGGGGCTGGCCGGCCAAGCCTGGCGCGCCAGGAGAGTCCTACTCCCTCTGGGAGTAGGATTCCCCCCCCCCCCCAATCCTAGTTGGACTAGGATTCTCCAAGGGGGAGAGAGAGAGAGAGGGGGCCGGCCACCTCTCCTAGTCCTAATAGGACTAGGGGAAGGGGGGAGGCGCGCAGCCCATGAGGGCAGCCCTCTCACCTCTCCACCAAGGCCCATGTTGGCCCATTATGCTCCCGGGGGGTTCCGGTAACCCTCCCGGTATTCCGGTAAAATCCTGATTTCACCTGGAACACATCCGATGTCCAAACATAGGCTTCCAATATATCATTCTTTACGTCTCGACCATTTCGAGACTCCTCGTCATGTCCGTGATCTCATCCGGGACTCCGAACTCCTTCGGTACATCAAAATGCATAAACTCATAATAACTGTCATCGTAACGTTAAGCGTGCGGACCCTACGGTTCGAGAACAATGTAGACATGACCGAGACACGCCTCCGGTCAATAACCAATAGCGGGACCTGGATGCCCATATTGGCTCCTACATATTCTACGAAGATCTTTATCGGTCAGACCGCATAACAACATACGTTGTTCCCTTTGTCATCGGTATGTTACTTGCCCGAGATTCGATCGTCGGTATCCAATACCTAGTTCAATCTCGTTACCGGCAAGTCTCTTTACTCGTTCCGTAATACATCATCTCGCAACTAACTCATTGGTTGCAATGCTTGCAAGGCTTATGTGATGTGCATTACCGAGAAGGCCCTGAGATACCTCTCCGACATTCGGAGTGACAAATCCTAATCTCGAAATACGCCAACCCAACAAATACTTTCGGAGACACCTGTAGAGCACCTTTATAATCACTCAGTTACGTTGTGACGTTTGGTAGCACACAAAGTGTTCCTACGGTAAACGGGAGTTGCATAATCTCATAGTTAAAGGAACATGTATAAGTCATGGATAAAAGCAATAGCAACATACTAAACGATCGGGTGCTATGCTAATGGAATGGGTCATGTCAATCAGATCATTCAACTAATGATGTGATCTCGTTAATCAAATAACAACTCTTTGTTCATGGTTAGGAAACATAACCATCTTTGATTAATGAGCTAGTCAAGTAGAGGCATACTAGTGACACTCTGTTTGCCTATGTATTCACACATGTATTATGTTTCCAGTTAATACAATTCTAGCATGAATAATAAACATTTATCATGATATGTAAGGAAATAAATAATAACTTTATTATTGCCTCTAGGGCATATTTCCTTCTGTCTCCCACTTGCACTAGAGTCAATAATCTAGATTACAAAGTAATGATTCTAACACCCATGGAGTCTTGGTGCTGATCATGTTTTGCTCGTGGAAGAGGCTTAGTCAACGGGTCTGCAACATTCAGATCCGTATGTATCTTGCATATCTCTATGTCTCCCACCTGGACTAAATCCCGGATGGAGTTGAAGCGTCTTTTGATGTGTTTGGTTCTTTTGTGAAATCTGGATTCCTTTGCCAAGGCAATTGCACCAGTATTGTCACAAAAGATTTTCATTGGACCCGATACGCTAGGTACAACACCTAGATCGGATATGAACTCCTTCATCCAGACTCCCTCATTAGCTGCTTCCGAAGTAGCTATGTACTCAGCTTCACATGTAGATCCCGCCACGACGCTTTGTTTAGAACTGCACCAACTGACAGCTCCACCTTTAATGTAAATACATATCTGGTTTGCGATTTAGAATCGTCCGGATCAATGTCAAAGCTTGCATCGACGTAACCGTTTACGACGAGCTCTTTGTCACCTCCATAAATGAGAAACATATCTTTAGTCCTTCTCAAGTACTTAAGGATGTTCTTGACCGCTGTCCAGTGATCCACTCCTGGATTACTTTGGTACCTGCCTGCTAAACTTACAGCAAGGCACACATTAGGTCTGGTACATAGCATTGCATACATGATAGAGCCTATGGCTGAAGCATAGGGAACATTTTTCATTTTCTCTCTATCTTCTGCGGTGGTCGGGCATTGAGTCTTACTCAACTTCACACCTTGTAACACAGGCAAGAACCCTTTCTTTGCCTGATCCATTTTGAACTTCTTCAAAACTTTGTCAAGGTATGTGCTTTGTGAAAGTCCTATTAAGCGTCTTGATCTATCTCTATAGATCTTAATGCCCAATATGTAAGCAGCTTCACCGAGGTCTTTCATCGAAAAACTCTTATTCAAGTATCCCTTTATGCTATCCAGAAATTCTATATTATTTTCGATCAGTAATATGTCATCCACATATAATATCAGAAATGCTACAGAGCTCCCACTCACTTTCTTGTAAATACAGGCTTCTCCAAAAGTCTGTATAAAACCAAATGCTTTGATCACACTATCAAAGCGTTTATTCCAACTCCGAGAGGCTTGCACCAGTCCATAAATGGATCGCTGGAGCTTGCATACTTTGTTAGCTCCCTTTGGATCGACAAAACCTTCTGGTTGCATCATATACAACTCTTCTTCTAGAAATCCATTCAGGAATGCAGTTTTGACATCCATTTGCCAAATTTCATAATCATAAAATGCGTCAACTGCTAACATGATTCGGACAGACTTAAGCATCGCTACGGGTGAGAAAGTCTCATCGTAGTCAATACCTTGAACTTGTCGAAAACCTTTTGCAACAAGTCGAGCTTTATAGATAGTAACATTACCATCAGTGTCAGTCTTCTTCTTAAAAATCCATTTATTCTCAATTTCTTGCCGATCATCGGGCAAGTCAACCAAAGTCCACACTTTGTTCTCATACATGGATCCCATCTCAGATTTCATGGCCTCAAGCCACTTTGCGGAATCTGGGCTCACCATCGCTTCTTCATAGTTCGTAGGTTCATCATGGTCTAGTAACATGACTTCCAAAATAGGATTACCGTACCACTCTGGTGCGGATCTTACTCTGGTTGATCTACGAGGTTCAGTAGAAACTTGATCTGAAGTTTCATGATCATTATCATTAGCTTCCTCCCTATTTGGTGTAGGCGTCACAGAAACTGATTTCTGTGACGTACTACTTCTCAATAAGGGAGTAGATACAGTTATCTCATCAAGTTCTACTTTCCTCCCACTCACTTCTTTCAAGAGAAACTCCTTCTCTAGAAAGTTTCCGACTTTAGCAACAAAAATCTTGCCTTCGGATCTGTGATAGAAGGTGTACCCAACAGTCTCCTTTGGGTATCCTATGAAGACACATTTTTCCGATTTGGGTTCGAGCTTATCAGGTTGAAGCTTTTTCACATAAGCATCGCAGCCCCAAACTTTAATAAACGACAACTTTGGTTTCTTGCCAAACCATAGTTCATAAGGCGTCGTCTCAACGGATTTCGATGGTGCCCTATTTAACGTGAATGCGGCCGTCTCTAAAGCATAACCCCAAAACGATAGCGGTAAATCGGTAAGAGACATCATAGATCGCACCATATCCAGTAAAGTACGATTACGACGTTCGGACACACCATTACGTTGTGGTGTTCCGGGTGGCGTGAGTTGCGAAACTATTCCGCATTTTTTCAAATGTAGACCAAACTCGTAACTCAAATATTCTCCTCCACGATCAGATCGTAGAAACTTTATTTTCTTGTTACGATGATTTTCCACTTCACTCTGAAATTCTTTGAACTTTTCAAATGTTTCAGACTTGTGTTTCATTAAGTAGATATACCCATATCTGCTTAAATCATCAGTGAAGGTGAGAAAATAACGATATCCGCCACGAGCCTCAACATTCATTGGACCACATACATCAGTATGTATGATTTCCAATAAATCTGTTGCTCTCTCCATAGTACCGGAGAACGGTGTTTTAGTCATCTTGCCCATAAGGCACGGTTCGCAAGTGCCAAGTGATTCATAATCAAGTGACTCCAAAAGTCCATCAGTATGGAGTTTCTTCATGCGTTTTACACCGATATGACCTAAACGGCAGTGCCACAAATAAGTTGCACTATCATTATCAACTCTGCATCTTTTGGCCTCAACATTATGAATATGTGTATCACTACTATCGAGATTAAGTAAGAACAAACCATTCTTTAATGGTGCATGACCATAAAAGATATTACTCATATAAATAGAACAACCATTATTCTCTGATTTAAATGAATAACCGTCTCGCATCAAACAAGATCCAGATATAATGTTCATGCTCAACGCTGGTACTAAATAACAATTATTTAGATCTAATATTAATCCCAAAGGTAGATGTAGAGGTAGCGTGCCGACCACGATCACATCGACTTTGGAACCATTTCCCACGCGCATCGTCACCTCGTCCTTAGCCAATCTTCGCTTAATCCGTAGCCCCTGTTTTGAGTTGCAAATATTAGCAACAGAACCAGTATCAAATACCCAGGTGCTACTGCGAGAATTAGTAAGGTATACATCAATAACATGTATATCATATATACCTTTGTTAACCTTGCCATCCTTCTTATCCGCCAAATACTTGGGGCAGTTCCGCTTCCAGTGACCAGTCTGCTTGCAATAGAAGCACTCAGTTTCAGGCTTAGGTCCAGACTTGGGTTTCTTCTCTTGATTAGCAACTTGCTTGCTGTTCTTTTTGAAGTTCCCCTTTTTCTTCCCTTTGCCCTTTTTCTTGAAACTAGTGGTTTTGTTAACCATCAACACTTGATGCTCCTTTTTGATTTCTACCTCCGCGGCTTTCAGCATCGCGAAGAGCTCGGGCATAGTTTTGGTCATCCCTTGCATATTATAGTTCATCACGAAGCTCTTGTAGCTTGGTGGCAGTGATTGGAGAATTCTGTCAATGACGCAATCATCCGGAAGATTAACTCCCAGTTGAATCAAGTGATTGTTATACCCAGACATTCTAAGTATATGCTCACTGACAGAACCGTTCTCCTCCATCTTACAGCTATAGAACTTATTGGAGACTTCATATCTCTCAATCCGGGCATTTGCTTGAAATATTAACTTCAACTCCTGGAACATCTCATATGCTCCATGGTGTTCAAAACGTCGTTGAAGTCCCGGTTCTAAGCCGTAAAGCATGGCACACTGAACTATAGAGTAGTCATCAGCTTTGCTTTGCCAGACGTTCACAACATCTGGCGTAGCTCTTGCACCAGGCCTGGCACCTAGCGGTGCTTCCAGGACGTAATTCTTCTGTGCAGCAATGAGGATAATCCTCAAGTTACGGACCCAATCCGTGTAATTGCTACCATCATCTTTCAACTTTGCTTTCTCAAGGAACGCATTAAAATTCAACGGAACAACAGCACGAGCCATCTATCTACACTTAATTAATCATATTACTTAAGAACTCCCACTTAGATAGACATCCCTCTAATCCTCTAAGTGATCACGTGATCCAAATCAACTAAACCATGTCCGATCATCACGTGAGATGGAGTAGTTTCAATGGTGAACATCACTATGTTGATCATATCTACTATATGATTCACGCTCGACCTTTCGGTCTCTGTGTTCCGAGGCCATATCTGTTATATGCTAGGCTCGTCAAGTTAAACCTGAGTATTCCGCGTGTGCAACTGTTTTGCACCCGTTGTATTTGAACGTAGAGCCTATCACACCCGATCATCACGTGGTGTCTCAGCACGAAGAACTTTCGCAACGGTGCATACTCAGGGAGAACACTTCTTGATAATTAGTGAGAGATCATCTTATAATGCTACAGTCAATCAAAGCAAGATAAGATGCATAAAAGATAAACATCACATGCAATCAATATAAGTGATATGATATGGCCACCATCATCTCGTGCTTGTGATCTCCATCTTCGAAGCACCGTCATGATCACCATCGTCATCGGCACGACACCTTGATCTCCATCGTAGCATTGTTGTCGTCTCGCCAATCTTATGCTTCCACGACTATCACTACCGCTTAGTAATAAAGTAAAGCATTACATCGCGATTGCATTGCATACAATAAAGCGACAACCATATGGCTCCTGCCAGTTGCCGATAACTCGGTTACAAAACATGATCATCTCATACAATAAAATTTAGCATCATGTCTTGACCATATCACATCACAACATGCCCTGCAAAAACAAGTTAGACGTCCTCTACTTTGTTGTTGCAAGTTTTACGTGGCTGCTACGGGCTTAAGCAAGAACTCATCTTACCTACGCATCAAAACCACAACGATAGTTTGTCAAATAGACTCCGTTTTAACCTTCTCAAGGACCGGGCGTAGCCACACTCGGTTCAACTAAAGTTGGAGAGACAGTCTTCCGCAAGCCATCTATGTGCAAAGCACGTCGAGGGAACCGGTCTCGCGTAAGAGTACGCGTAAGGTTGGTCCGGATCGTCTCGTCCAACAATACCGCTGAACCAAAGTATGACATGCTGGTAGGCAGTATGACTTGTATCGTCCACAACTCACTTGTGTTCTACTCGTGCAAATAACATCAAACCATAAAAACCTAGGCTCGGATGCCACTGTTGGGGAACGTAGTAATTTCAAAATTTTCCTACGCACACGCAAGATCATGGTGATGCATAGCAACGAGAGGGGAGAGTGTTGTCTACGTACCCTAGTAGACTGAAGCGGAAGCGTTGACACAACGTAGAGGAAGTAGTCGTACGTTCTCCTCACAATCCAACCGATCACAGCACCGTTACTCCGGCACCTCCGAGTTCTTGGCACACGTTCAGCTCGATGACGATCCCCGGGCTCCGATCCAGCAAAGCGTCGGGGAAGAGTTCCGTCAGCACGACGGCGTGGTGACGATCTTGATGTGTTACCGGCGCAGGGCTTCGCCTAAGCACTGCAACGATATGACCGAGGTGGAATTTGGTGGAAGGGGGCACCGCACACGGCTAAGGAAAGATCTCAATGATCAATTGTGTGTCTATGGGGTGCCCCCTGCCCCTGTATATAAAGGAGCCAAGGGGGAGGGGCTGGCCGGCCAAGCCTGGCGCGCCAGGAGAGTCCTACTCCCTCTGGGAGTAGGATTCCCCCCCCCCCAATCCTAGTTGGACTAGGATTCTCCAAGGGGGAGAGAGAGAGAGAGGGGGCCGGCCACCTCTCCTAGTCCTAATAGGACTAGGGGAAGGGGGGAGGCGCGCAGCCCATGAGGGCAGCCCTCTCACCTCTCCACCAAGGCCCATGTTGGCCCATTATGCTCCCGGGGGGTTCCGGTAACCCTCCCGGTATTCCGGTAAAATCCTGATTTCACCTGGAACACATCCGATGTCCAAACATAGGCTTCCAATATATCATTCTTTACGTCTCGACCATTTCGAGACTCCTCGTCATGTCCGTGATCTCATCCGGGACTCCGAACTCCTTCGGTACATCAAAATGCATAAACTCATAATAATTGTCATCGTAACGTTAAGCGTGCGGACCCTACGGTTCGAGAACAATGTAGACATGACCGAGACACGCCTCCGGTCAATAACCAATAGCGGGACCTGGATGCCCATATTGGCTCCTACATATTCTACGAAGATCTTTATCGGTCAGACCGCATAACAACATACGTTGTTCCCTTTGTCATCGGTATGTTACTTGCCCGAGATTCGATCGTCGGTATCCAATACCTAGTTCAATCTCGTTACCGGCAAGTCTCTTTACTCGTTCCGTAATACATCATCTCGCAACTAACTCATTGGTTGCAATGCTTGCAAGGCTTATGTGATGTGCATTACCGAGAAGGCCCTGAGATACCTCTCCGACATTCGGAGTGACAAATCCTAATCTCGAAATACGCCAACCCAACAAATACTTTCGGAGACACCTGTAGAGCACCTTTATAATCACTCAGTTACGTTGTGACGTTTGGTAGCACACAAAGTGTTCCTACGGTAAACGGGAGTTGCATAATCTCATAGTTAAAGGAACATGTATAAGTCATGGATAAAAGCAATAGCAACATACTAAACGATCGGGTGCTATGCTAATGGAATGGGTCATGTCAATCAGATCATTCAACTAATGATGTGATCTCGTTAATCAAATAACAACTCTTTGTTCATGGTTAGGAAACATAACCATCTTTGATTAATGAGCTAGTCAAGTAGAGGCATACTAGTGACACTCTGTTTGCCTATGTATTCACACATGTATTATGTTTCCAGTTAATACAATTCTAGCATGAATAATAAACATTTATCATGATATGTAAGGAAATAAATAATAACTTTATTATTGCCTCTAGGGCATATTTCCTTCAATGTCGGTCCGGAGCGCTTCATCCAACAATACCGCCGAATCAAAGTAAGGCGTTGCTGGTAAGCAGTATGACTATTATCGCCCACAACTCTTTGTGTTCTACTCATGCATATAACATCTACGCATAGACCTGGCTCGGATGCCACTGTCGGGGAACGTAGTAATTCAAAAAAAAATCCTACGATCATGCAAGATCTATCTAGGAGAAGCATAGCAACGAGTGGGGAGAGTGTGTCCACGTACCCTCGTAGACCGAAAGCCGAAGCGTTTAGTAGCGCGGTTGATGTAGTCGAACATCTTCACGATCCAACCGATCCAAGCACCGAACGTACGACACGTCCGTGTTCAGCACACGTTCAGTTCGATGACGTCCCCTGAGCTTTTGATCCAGTTGAGGGCGAGGGAGAGTTCCGTTAGCACGACTGCGTGGCGACGGTGATGATGAAGACTACGACAATATGACCGAGGTGTGTAACTGTGGAGGGGGGCACCGCACACGGCTAAGAGAAACTTTTGTGTGCCTTTGGGGTGCCCCCTCCCACATATATAAAGGAGGGGGGAAGAGGAGGCCAGCCCTAGAGGGGCGCGCCAAGGAGGAGTCCTACTTGGACTCCCGGTCCAAGTAGGATTCGCCCCCCCCCCCTCCCTTTTCTATTCCAACTAGGAGAAGGAGGGAATGAGAAAGAGGGGAGAAGAAAAGGGGGGTCGCCCCCCCCCCCCCAAACCTAGTCCAATTCGGTTTGGGCTTGGGGGCGCGCGCCTCCACCTGGCCGCTGCCTCCTCTCTCCACTAGGGCCCATGAAGGCCCATTAACTCCCGGGGGGTTCCGGTAACCTCCCGATACTCCGGAAAAATGTCCGAACCTTTCCGAAACCATTCTGATGTCCAAACATAACCTTCCAATATATCAATCTTTATGTCTTGGCCATTTCAAGACTCCTCGTCATGTCCATGATCTCATCCGGGACTCCGAACAAACTTCGGTTCATCAAATCACATAACTCATAATACAAATCGTCATCAAACGTTAAGCGTGCGGACCCTACGGGTTCGAGAACTATGTAGACATGACCGAGACACATCTCCGGTCAATAACCAATAGCGGAACCTGGATGCTCATATTGGTTCCTACATATTCTACGAAGATCTTTATCGGTCAAACCGCATAACAACATACGTTGTTCCTTTGTCATCGGTATGTTACTTGCCCGAGATTCGATCGTCGGTATCATCATATCTAGTTCAATCTCGTTACCGGCAAGTCTCTTTACTCGTTCCGTAATGCATCATCCTGCAACTAACCCATTAGTCACATTGCTTGCAAGGCTTATAGTGATGTGCATTACCGAGAGGGCCCAGAGATACCTCTCCGATATTCGGAGTGACAAATCCTAATCTTGATCTATGCTAACCCAACAAACACCTTCGGAGACACTTGTAGAGCATCTTTATAATCACCCAGTTACGTTCTGACGTTTGATAGTACACAAGGTATTCCCCCGGTATTCGGGAGTTGCATAATCTCATAGTCAGAGGAATATGTATAAGTCATGAAGAAATCAATAGCAATAAAACTTAACGATCATTATGCTAAGATAACGGATGGATCTTGTCCATCACATCATTCTCCTAATGATGTGATCCCTTTCATCAAATGACAACACATGTCTATGGTCAGGAAACTTAACCATCTTGGATTAACGAGCTACTAGGGATACTTTGTTTTGTCTATGTATTCACACATTTATCAAGTTTCCGGTTAATACAATTATAGCATGAATAATAAACATTTATCATGATATAAGGAAATAAAATAATAACTTTATTATTGCCTCTAGTGTATATTTCCTTCAACACCCTCGGAGAGAAGACTCGAAGACGCATTCCTGCAGCCGCCTAACATGTGTTGAACCGACTGTTTTCCAGACCGGGTCGCCGCCGCCGCACTCGAAGAAGTAAGCACCAGCGACCCCGCTGCATCCAGAACATAGCCACCAATCCGCACCACAACATTGCAACAAACGTCGCCGCGACGACAGGATTCAAGCACAAAGGGCCTTCACAAAGTCGCTGCCGCCACTGCACCAACCAAGCTTGACCACCAAACATACCTGATCCACTGCCCACGACAGATGAAAGCACCACGCCGGAGAAGGATGAGGAGACACTTTATTCACAGCCGCCATAAACGTCACAGGAGCAGCATCCATGGCCGGCAGAAACACTAAGCAACCTAGTCGAAACTACTTATGTACACACCACGCCCGGAGTCCGGCAACTCTCCTCCTGCCGACTGGAGGTCGTCAGGGGATGAGAGCCGCCGGAGATGACGCCGGCAAAACAATTGCTACTTGAGCGGTGGTTTCGCCACTTCCTCTCCGCACGAAAAGGAAGGGCAATTAGGGAGGAGTAGTTATGGGCGAGACGCGGTGCCTTAATGTAGTAATTCTTTAGATAGAAATGAGCGGGTGACGCGCCGATCGGATCCTGGCGCCGCAGAAGGAGGCGCCCATCTCGTCGAGGCGTCTGAGCTCGCCGTGCTCCGAGAAGAGCACCTGCAGCACAGAGCACGCCGGCAGCAGGTCGGCCCGGATGTCGCGAGTAGGCTCCACGAGCCGCTGCAGCCCCACCATGGCCTCCGTTTCTTGGATCGCGCCGGAGCCAAAGGGTGCTCCTCTCGCACGGCGACGAAGGGGAACGCCGCCGCATGACGCCTCTGTTTTCTCCCGAATGATCTGGTATGCTGACGTGGCTTCGGTGCTCTGCTTTAATATTCGTGTTTAGATCTAACGGTAAACAGGACGTTCGGGGTAATTTGCTAAAACACAATACGTCCGGCAATTATCAATTCCGAAAATCTATCGGGTGTCTCCGTCTCCGTCTCCAATCCATAATATAGTTTCACGTAACGAAATAGACACGTCTCCTTTTCCAAATCCCGATCGGTTTACCGGCTACCGTACCGAGAAATCCGGCCGGCTATTTAGATTTAAGTTGCGCCGTCCGCTAGACGCATAGAACACACATACCAGGATAAAAAATGCTACACCTACGTATTGCCTTACGAAAAGCTACGTAAAACCTTCCATCCAAACTAATCAACATGTGGTTGAGTTGGTTAGGTGGACAAACCTTTCATCCAAACTAATCAACATGTGGTTGAGTTGGTTAGGTGGACAGTGGTATTCCCAACCCACCAGGGTTCAAATCCTGGTGGTCGCATTATTCCTGGATTTATTTCAGGATTTCCGGCGATGCGCTTTCAGTGGGAGGAGACGTTCCCGTCGACGACGAGGCGCCCACGGTGACTTCGTAAATCTTCGTAAATCTCAAGATGATATGCCGGCTCAGTCTCTCGGAGGTGCTCATAGGGGTAGAGTGTGCGTGTGTGCGTTCATAGGGGTGAGTATATGCGCGTCTATATGAGCGCTTGTGTCTATACTGATGCTATAAAAAAAAGGCCCCCCTCCCCCTGATTTTCAGGGGGTGGGGCCCCTCCCTTTTTTTTTCAATCAAACGTTTTCACCTAAGCCTGTACGTAAGATAAGTAAAATAATTTACATAGGTGTAGCGTTATCCTACCAGGATCGATCGATCGATGGGATCTTTGTTCTCTTCCCTGCCACAGCCGCCGGCGGCGAGTATGATTACAGCCGCCCTCTCCCGGAACCACAAGAACACATCGCCCGGCCTATGTCAAAAATGTCAAAAGAGGCGCTGGCTGCCATTCAACAATAGGTCGATGATAGATCCAGCAGTGGCCTTCCCCGCTACACACGAGAGTATGTAATTTCCTACTCGATTAATTTCTTACACGTCTTTGTTGAATTGCATAGAATCTACTCCCTCCGTTTGGAAATAGTTGTCGAGAAAATGGATATATTTAGATGTATATTAGTTTTAGATACATTCATTTTTACTCATTTATGCGACAAATAATTCTGGATAGAGGAAGTATATTTAATTTTATGAGGGATATTTAAATTAGCTAGAAGAACCATTATTTTTATTTTTTTGATGTACTCTTGTTTATTTGATTGGTGACAGAGAGATGGTCGCCAGCCGTATTCGTACGCTTGTACACCGTGCAATCAAACATTACAACTCCAACAACAAGGTACGAGATACACAGTCATTCTATTCTCGTTCTTCGGTATGCATTCGTCTCTGTTGTGCTTAATACTTATGGTTAAGACCGATTGATACGATGTAGGGCGCCGAGTTTGAGTATCCTGACCAGTCGACCACAGAGATGAAGGCTGCCTGCGTTGGTTTCAGGGGAACTTTCTGGTACCACCTTGCCTTCTCAGCTCGCCCGAGGGATGCCACCGAGAGGCATTACTTCTTTGCCGAGCTATATTTTGATAGACGCTCCCACCAACTAGCTGTTGAAACATGCATCATCTTAGGTACTACCTAAATTTATATTTACAACCATCTCAGCCTCTTGCCGACTAACTGTGTTTGTTCTACGCTTAGTATCTGTATATATTATTATGCAACTTGATGGCTAATTCTCTCTTGGTCTATCTCTCTTCTTTTCATCTCAACAGAAAAGCCATTGTGCCAATTTAGCAGCAGGTGTGCATTTTGCCCAGCCGAATCCAATATTTTGCACCCAAGCAACGCGGAATTTGTGTGTGGCAAGGAAGGGCACGAAAAAGAATTCTTCCATGTGTGAGATATGCTAGTGCGGCCATTCAATAGTTGTGTGGAGCTCTTATATAGATCAGACCTTCAATGGCTAGATCCGACGAAGACGGCGCTTGTACGGCGTTTCATTTCTAAAGACGTTGCTTTCAAAGAACTTTTCTTGTAATTCGTGTGTTGTCAAGGAGAGTGGACGGTATTGTTGCTTTGTTTGCTGCTGTGATTGGTCGCATCAACTTTCTTAATTTCCGCGTCCTAGTGCCTTGGCTAGGTCTTTGATGTTGTGCTGTTGCATAGGCCGGATATAACTGGTATTATCTTGGTACCTAAGCGATGCATAATTTGGATGTGAAAAGCAAGATCACAAAAGGAATTTTGCCGCAAGAGAGATATGCTAGTGAGGCCTCCTTCTGTGACAATTCCTGATATAAATAGCACCGACGATCCATGCATGACTTCTTATGTCATGCCTTATGTACTGTGGCTGTAAGATAACTATGATTTTCTTCTTGTTCAACTTTCTTGATTACTAGAAAAATAAAATCTAGTACTCTGAAATTTAATGTTTACAAGAACATTTACAATAACTGAGAAGCATGGGTGAGTCTACAATGCTTACGACCAGGGTGCAATATTTTACTTCGAAATTACTGTTATGTCTTTTTTTTTTTAGTTTGTAGACTCATCTTCTCTTGAAAAGCGCCAAGTTATACTACCTTCGTCCTGGTTTATTGGTCCCCATTATATTTTGTATTAAATTTAATCATAGATTTAACTAATAAAATATTAATGCATGTCATCATAATATCATTGAAAACTACATTCAAATACGGATCCAACGATAAAACTTTTGATGGCATGCATTAACATTTTGTTAGTTAAATATTTAGTCAATATTTGGCAAAAAATACAAAGAGGACCAATAAACAAGGATGGAGGTAGTAGTAACATATTGAGTGCAGCGATTCGGTGCCCAAACTCATCTGCACCCGATCAGAAAAAAATTCGAAAAAATACTAGCAAAATTCAAAAAATTCCATTTTTCCCATGGTAGAAATTTATGCGCGAGGTTCGCTCCAAATATTAGCTCATTTGGACATCTCAGTAACTCTCAGCAAAAAAGACAAATCGGGTCAAAACAACAGTAAACTGTTTTACAGACCCCGAATTTGTCTCTTTTGCCGAGAGTTGCTCAGTTGTCCAAATTATATGAAAATTGGGTCGCACCTCACGCACCAAATTGTCTACCATGGAAAAACAAATTGGAATTTTTTAAATTTTTCTAGTATTTATTTTGATTTTTTTATTCAACACGGGTGCAGATGAGCCTGGTCTCAGAAAAGGATTTTCGTAACATACTATGTTACCATGAGCATCTCTCTCCTCCAACTCCAAGGAAAGGCGGCTAGGGTTTTTGCCTCCCGTCGGCGGCGCCGCCGAACTCCCACATGTCCTGTGCCCTTCAGGCCATGGGTGCGCGGTGGATCTCGACCCTTGCCGGCGGGAGGGCTCCGTTTTCAGGTGCATCTCGCGAAGCAAAACCGTGCTTCTGGCGGAAAAAAAAAAAAAGAAAACACGTTTTTTGTTTTCGAGAGTCATGACCGAGCCTCTGGTAGAAGCAAAATCATGCCTCTTGCGAAAAAAAAGCAAAAAACACGTTTTTTTTCGTTTCCGAGAGTTTATGGTCGTGCCTCTCGCGAAAGCAAAATCGTGCATCTTGCGGAAGCAAAACCATGCCTCTTGCGGAAGAAAAAAAACAGAAAACATGTTTTCTTTCCGTTTCCAAGAGTCATGGCCGTGCCTCTTATAAAAGGAAAAATGTGCCTCTCGCTGCAGCAAAACCGTGCCTCTGACGCAAGAAAAAAAACAGAAAATGCGTTTGTTTTCGTTTCCGAGAGTCATGGTTGTGCCTCTGGTAGAAGCAAAAATATGCCTCTCGAGGAAGCAAAATCACGCCTCTGACGGAAAAAAAGAGAAAACGCATTTTTTTTCGTTTCCGAGAGTTATGGTCGTGCCTCTCGCAAAAGCAAAATCGTGCATCTAGCTAAAGCAAAACCATGCCTCTGGCAGAAGAAAAAAAACAGAAAACGCGGTTTTTTTCGTTTCCGAGAGTCTTGGTCGTGTCTCTGGTAAAAGGAAAAATGTGCCTCTCGCGGGAAAAAACCGTGTTATTTTGCGCGAATTTAATTTCTCAGCAAAAAAGACAAATCGGGTCTGTTTTACAAACCCTGAATTTGTCTTTTTTGCCGAGAGTTGCTCGGTTGTCCAAATTATATGAAAAATGGGTCGCACGTCACGCACCAAATTGTCTACCATGGGAAAACAAATTGGAATTTTTTAAATTTTTCTTGTATATATTTTGAATTTTTTATTCAACACGGGTGCAGATGAGTCCTGTCTCAGAAAAGGATTTTCGTAACATATTATGTTACCATGAGCATCTCTCTTCTCCAACTCCAAGGAAAGGCGGCTAGGGTTTTTGCCTCCCATCGGCGGCGCCACCGATCTCCCACATGTCCTGTGCCCTTTAGGCCATGGGTGCGCGGTGGATCTCGACCCTTGCCGGCGGGAGGGCTCCGTTTTCAGGTGCGTCTCGCGAAGCAAAACCGTGCTTCTGTCGGAAAAAAAAACACGTTTTTTTTTGTTTTCGAGAGTCATGGTCGAGCCTCTGGTAGAAGCAAAACCGTGCCTCTCACGAATAAAACAAAAAACACGTTTTTTTCGTTTCCAAGAGTCATGGTTGTGCCTCTCGCGAAAGCAAAATCGTGCATCTCGCGGAAGCAAAACCGTGCCTCTTGCGGAAGAAAAAAGACAAAAAACGCGTTTTCTTTGCGTTTCCAAGAGTCATGGTCGTGCCTCTGATAAAAGGAAAAACATGCCTCTCACGGCAGCAAAACCGTGCCTCTGACGCAAGAAAAAAAACAGAAAACGTGTTTGTTTTCGTTTCCGAGAGTCATGGTTGTGCCTCTGGTAGAAGCAAAAATATGCCTCTCGAGGAAGCAAAATCGTGCCTGTGGCGGAAAAAAAAATAGAAAACGCATTTATTTTCGTTTCTGAAAGTTATGGTCGCGCCTCTCGCGAAAGTAAAATCGTGCATCTAGCTAAAGCAAAACTGTGCCTCTGGCGGAAGAAAAAAAACAGAATTTTTTTTTCCGTTTCCGAGAATCTTGGTCGTGTCTCTGGTGAAGAAAACCGTGTTTTTTCGCGCGATTTTTTTTCAAACTTTTTTTTGTCCTGAAGCTAAGGAATACCGGTGAAAAAACAAAAAAAACCTTTTAAAAAGCGTGCAAGAAAATCCAAAGGTAGTGCCCAGAGCACGATACGTGACGGGGCGGCTGAGAGCGCGTCAAATGACACTGATCGTTGTGAGGCTCCCGAAGGAGCGCTCGTCATAGGCCCGTATGCCCATATCGTCTCCCGAAAGGAAATTTGCTCAAATAAATGAAAGAGAGGTAGCAGACTAGGCAAGTACGCAATCAGTAATTCACTACTTTATTCTCCCAAAATGAAATTAGCTCAAGTAAACAAAATTAGGTCCACACTGATGTACGCAGGCAATCACGGCGTAACTCCTGAGACGTGAGATCGCATCCCTAATCCAGTAGAGAGAATTCCTTATTTGGTCATTTCTTAAAATTTGCTTCCTTATTTGGACGCCTTGGCTAGCTTCAACTGGATCGATTGTCTCTTTGATAGAATCGTACGGCTTTCTCTGCCGGCCTCTCAGTCCGGGCGAGCATCAGTTCTTCGGCCCCGTGTGGTTGGCTGCCGTCGCTCCCAGCTACCGGGCCGTGTGCGTGGTGTTCGGTTGCTCGTGGCCAGCAGTATGCGTTCTCGTCGTCCTCGTTTGCCTGTCGTGTGCGTGGTGTATAGCTGCCGGTATGCGTCGTGTACTACAGTACTTATTTCAACGATTTATTATGCGCATCGTACTAATTCTAACATCAGTTAGTTAGAAGAATTAGTAGTATGTCCAGCCTCGAAGGCGTCGTGGCTGTAGATGTCGAGACTGTGGTATGTCTATGGCCTCACTCGCGCTCGAACGTCGCTATGCTATGTGACTACCGCTAGCTCATCTTAAATCGTGACTGCCGCGCGCCGCAGGCGATGCCGGCGCCGTACCCGTGGAGCCATGTCCACATGGACGCCCAAGGCCGAACCCGCCTCAGCGTCGTGGGCCGTCTACTCCACATCCGCACTCGCACGTGATGAATAACCGAAATATGGTATATGGTACTGTATTTATTCGCAAAAAAGTTACTATTCTGATGACAGATATGCTAGTACAAGTTCTACAGATGTTTTGTACGTACACGCACATACCAGTTTATCTAAGGAACAAAATATTTGAGCATACATATGCATGCACAACATCCATTGAACATTTCTCAAACATGGGTGAACTGATTACTTTTTTACACAATCCACTATGGGCAAAATGGTATTTTCACCTCACACTTAACACCGTTAGTATCTAAAATGGACGAAAGTGTCATGTAAGGAACAAAATTTACTTTAGGTGTCAAATAGAGAAGAAAATTTATTTTGAGCCAAATAGGGAAGCAAAATTTAGGAAAGGCCCAAATAAGGAATTCACTCAATCCAGTACCCTATTCTCTGCTCCCCCGTCCCGAACTCCAGATCACAAGTTGCAGGCCGCCGGGCGTCGGCAGCTCGACTAGCTGGACGCGGCCACAAAGAACTCACACGCACATTGCCAGACCATGGCAGAACTCACACGCACATCGCCAGACCATGGCAGTAGACAGCCGAGTGCGTCCGTTATCCACTTTCTAGGCGCTCACCGAGTGCCTCCCGCGCCTGATGACCACGTCGCGTCATTGCTGAGCGCCTAATCACGGAAGCCGATAGGTCTGAGGTATATCATTCGTACTATTCTGTATTACTTATGTTGTTGATTAAGTGATTTACCTTCGCATACATATACATATCTTCCACTGCTAAATGATTTGGCAATATTGGACACTCATAAAAATTGTTGGATAAAATTCAAGTTGACCCTATAATAAGTGAATTTGTATCGAGAATCCTTTTAAGAGATCGATCTTATTTATCTATTCATTGTCCTTTGCCTTTGCTCAGTCGTTCCGTAGCCGAGTTATTCAGATGTTTCTCAGGATCGACGGATGTCCAACGTGTGGAGTTTTTGCTGGTGCATATCTTTGTCCCGTATAGAAGAATGGGTGATCTCTTGCCATTAGTTCCCCGTTACCCTGCGGCATTTTAGAAGAAAGTTTTGGCATAATATGTACTTCCTTCGTTCCTAAATATTAGTATTTTTAGAGATTTTAATATGAACTAGGGTAAAATGGCCGAAGAAGTACGGACGATGTGATGTTAGATGTTCTGGTGTTGTGGAGTAGTCGTTTTTGCGGGAGGGGAGAGGAAAGGTGGGGTGCCCTGTGGTGGGGGAACCGCAAGTTACCAAAGCAACCCCAACCTATTATGTTAACGAGGGTCGTATTGTTCTCTGTGCACCAAGGGCTTGGTCGCGGAAATTTTAGAAGGAGCCGGGAGATTTTGCCACCTGCAGGATCGTTCATATTCAGTTTCAACTAATTTTGGACAGTGCTAGGGGGAAGGTCATGCGAGACTGTGTACACGGGGCACACGTCGGTAGTTAATAACTGGTATGAAGTCCACCCCAAAAAAAGATAATAACTCTCGATGACGCACCGATAACTTTTTACGATCACACGGGCGGGGCCGTTCGTACAGTTGTAGAGGCGCGTTCACAAGAAACGAATCAAACACTCTCGTGTAAATATATAATTTAGCGCCATTGGTTATTTATTTTAAACACAATGCATTGACGTGTTAATTTCAATTATATTGCACAATAACAAATGGATAATATAGATGCGCAAAAAATGGGTATTGTAGTCCCCTACTTAAAAGTGTTACCTCATATGATTATATGACCTCCATTTCATAAATTGTAGTACCAGTTGAATTCATGTATGAATATTACATATATTACTTCATAATAGAACCTTAAATCATCCAAAACTAATGAATTTGAATGCAACACTAACAATGGTGCATGTACATGATAACTACAATAGTTGTTTGAAGAAATATCAATATACCTTTGGCATGCACAATTGAAAAAAAGGCTTTTTGAAAGAAAAGAACTTGTGCGATATGTGAGTGTCCAATCCTTATAGCGTTGTATCAATATTTTATCTTCGGCAATGGTATGAAGTAGATATTGATTATGTTCAAGCGACGCAACGTCCTCGACTATTAAATAGTGATACGTGAATGAATTGTGCAATCTCTCTCACACACATAAAAATCTCCTGTCTTCATGGGCATCTCAGTTACACACACGCACTTCGTCTATTTCTATCCCTCCGTCTAGGTTATAATTCATTTTTCTATCTCGTCCTACAAGTCTCTCATACAAAACTAGTGGTATTGAATTTATCCTGTAAAAAACAAATAATGAAAAAAATTGCACACAGTTCACACAAAAATTGCGACCTTTATAATATGCAAGTATAAGCATATAATAATGGGCAAAGAAAGTTTCTCACAAGGGAATGAAGTAGTGGGATTGTTATTACCCTTATAGAAAGAAAATAAAACAAACACCGAAACAAATTAAAATAACGAAGTTTTCTAAGAAATAATGAATTAATGGCATTGGTATTACCATTTAAGAAGAAAGAACATGAAAAAAAGACAATGACAACATTTGCACTCAATTAACACAAAAATTGTGCTTATTACAATATACAATAATAAGAACATAATAGTACAAGTTTCAAAAACAGGAAGTTTCTGACGAAGGAATGTATTAGCAGAATTAGTACTCTGAAAGAAGAAAGGAAATGAAATAAAAACTAAAAAAATCAAAATAATGATGTTTTACAAGAAAGAATGAAGCAGTAGTTTTGGTTACCCTTCAAGAAGAAGTAAAATAAAATAAAATAAAACTGAAACAATGAATTAGTGGCTTTGGTATTACCCCTGAAGAAGAAAAAGTGAAAAAAAAACTGAAAAAAATGAAAATAATGAAGTTTTCAAAGAAATGATGAATTAGAGGCTTTGGTATTACCCTTTAAGAAGAAAGAAAGTTAATAAATATAACAAAAAATCAAAATAATGGAGTTTTCTAAGGAAGAGTCAATTAATCCTTTAAGAAGAAAGAAAATAAAAAACAATAACAAAATTTGCACACCATCCACACAAAATTATGCTTTATAATGTATGCAATAATAAGAACATAACAGAGGAATTTTCACAAGAAAGACATTTCCTAAGAAGGAATTAATTAGTGGCCTTTGTATTACCCTTAAAGAAGAAAGAAAATGAAGGTAAAACTAAAAAAAGTTAAGTTTTCTAAGGAAGCAAGAATTAGTGACATTGTTACTACACTTTTAAAAGACAACAAATGGAACAAAAACTGAAACAATATCAAAGTAATGATGTTTTTCTAAAGAAGAATGAGTTAGTGATGTTGGTATTACCCTTTAAAAAGAAAGAAAATGAAAAAATATTAAGCAAATACTTTACAAAATTTGGACACAATTTAGTCAGGAATTGCGTATTTTTATTGTATGCAAGAATAAGCATATAATTGTGAAATTTCACAAAAAATAGTTACTAAGAAAGAACAAATTAGTGCCATTGATATTACCCTTAAAAAAGAAAGAAGACAAAATTAAAATTAAACAAAAATAAAAAATAAAGTTTTCTAACGTACAATAAATTAGTTACGATGGTATTACCTTTGAAGAAGAAATTAAATGAAAAAAAACTTTACAACTCTACGTTTTTTTAGTATATAAGAAAAAAAATAATAGTGCAATTTTCATAGTTTATAAGCATATTATATAGTACTTACACGTATACATTCCGAACTCACCCAACATTCCAAAAATACCCATAAAAACCGACTAAAAATAAAAAACAAATGGAAAAAATGCATACAAAAAATGAGGAAGCACTATAGGCCTATAAACAAGCAACACAAAATGAGCTTCAGCCTACATAGAAATCAACTGACCCAAAACAGTGGTTAGTCAAAATTTTGGGCTGAGAAAACAACAACAGTCACAACTGAAAAAAAAACATGAATCTTGAACTAAAAAATATACTAATCAATGACCTAAAAAATGAACTGACCCAAATTGAATTTTCAGGCACTAAATTGGGCCAGCAAACGAAATCCTTTGCCTATTTCCCTTCCCTACTGCATGGCGGCTTTTCGAACCTAGAGCACGTCCGGCGTTGGGTGGTTTCCCGAACCCGGCAAGAACTCGTCGCGAACATGATAGATATAACGCCCGCGTCCCCTATTGGTCCCCAGGCACGGCGCGGACACTCCCGTGCACGCCCCCCGTCGCTCCGTGCATGCGCAATTGGAATAACCGACATGGTGGACGACGAGACAGCCTCCAAGGGCATGACCGCGGCCGCCTCCCGAATCGCCTCCATCTGCGCAATGATTGGTGGTCACAGGGCACCTGGTATTGCAGCCTTGAGCGCCAGGCGAGTCGATGCCGTTCCAGCCATGATCGACGAGGTCGCCCAGGAAAGGAGAAGAAGGACAACAAGGAAGCGGCGCATGGGCAACTCTCGCTGCTACGAGGAGGTGGGCACGCTCGGCGGGGGCACGTTCGGCTACGTCTTCAAGGCGCGGCACCACGCCACCGGCCAGACCGTCGCCGTCGGTGATCTCCTTCAGGAGGCCTGCATCATGGCGGTATGCGGCGGCCACCCCTCCCTCGTGGCCCTGCGCCGCCCGTGAATCAATGGAAGGCTGACCCGCGGCAGTCTTCGCATTGATTCCCGCAAGAAACCCAGGCAAGGAGGATGATGAAGGTTCTCGGCGTCGCCCAGTCGCTGACTCGGCGGGTCCACCAGTTTTCGCGCTAAATTCATTTCCCCCGGCGCCCCCAGCGCGCCGGGCTCGGCTTGGGTCCGCCGACGCCAATTTTGGCCCTAACAGGCGAAATTTGGGCTCCTGTGGGCGCGCCTGGGCCGATTTTTTCAAGCCGTATAGCAATCGTAAGGAATAGGTGTCTCGCTGAAATCCTGAATTTTTTGGTAGAGCCAAAATTGTAGCGGTTGAAGATTAGTTATGAGCCGCCGCAATATCAACTTAATATTGGTCGAAACAAGCATTGGTGGTGTATTTGCCCCCCTCCTGTTGTTACTGGTGAATGTAACTCGTTTTGTGTGATCTGCCGGTGAGTTTCACCAGCAAAGACATCTGGAGTCGGTGTACCCTGGACTGGACCTTTGACAGGAGAAGTAGCATCTGTAGGTGCAATGAATGACAGCTGTTGGTTGGCTCCTGAACTGAAGGTTTTCAGTACCGCTTCAGGACTTCCAAGAGCTTTTCAGTCGAGTACACAACACCAGCAATAATCTATGTCTTGCAATTTTAGCTCCATCACAATGAAAACACCACATGGCGAGGTAACAACAAGACTACCACCAACAAACCATATCTATCAAACAGCTTGTCGTACCCAATTTACACAAAAAAATGTGCTTTTTTATAATATACAAGAATACACACATAATAGTAAAAGTTTTACAAAAAAGAAGTTTCTGATGAAAAAATGTATTAGCGGCATTAGTACCCTCAAAGAAGAATGGAAATGAAACAAAACTAAAAAAATCAAAATAATGAAGTTTTACAAGAAAGAATGAATTAGTGCTTTGGTTACCCTTTAAGAAGATAGAAAATGAAATATAAAAATCAGAATAATGATTTGTTTCCAGGAAAGAATGAATTAGCGGCATTGGTATTACCCTTTAAAAACAAAAAAATAAAATAAAATTGAAACAAAATGAAAATAATGAAGTTTTCAAAGAAATGATGAATTAGTGGCTTTGATATTACCCTTTAAGAAAAAAACAAATAAAAGTAACACAAAATCTAAATGATGAAGTTTTCTAAGGAAGAATGAATTAATCTTTTAAGAAGAAAGAAAACAAATAAAAAACAATAACAAACAACAACAAAATTTGCACACAATATGCACAAAATTATGTTTTATAAAATATGAAATAATAAGAACATAATAGAGGAGTTTTCACAAGAAAGACATTTCCTAAGAATGAATGAATTAAAGGCATTTGTATTACCCTTAAAGAAGAAAGAAAATGAAACAAAAACAAAAACAAAATCAAAGTAATGAACTTTTTCTAAGGAAGAATGAGTTAGTGGCGTTGGTATTAGTATTACCCGTTAAAAAGAAAGAAAATGGAAAAAATAAGCAAAAACTTTACAAAAATTGCACACAATTTACTCAGAAATTTTGCTTTTTATAGTATGCAAGAATAAGCATATAATTATGAAATTTCACAAAAAATAATTACTAACAAGGAATGAATTAGTGGTATTGATATTACTCTTAAAAAAGTAGAAGATGAAACTAAAATGAAAACTAAAACAAAAAAATAAAGTTTCCTAACGTAGAATGAATTAGTGACGATGGTATTACCCTTGAAGAAGAAATTAAATAAAAAACTTAACAACTCTATGCTTTTTTTATATGTAAGAAAAAACAATAGTGCATTTTTCGTAACCTGGTATACTTTATACGCATATTATATAGTACTTACATGTATACATTCTGAACTCACTCAACATTCCAAAAGTGCCCATGAAACCGACTAAAAAGAAAAAAAAAAGCAAAAAATGCACACAAACAAATGAGGAAGCGCATGAGCTTCAGCCCATATAGAAACTGACTGACCCAAAACAGTGGTCAGTCGAAAATTTGGGCTCAAAACACAACAACAGTCACAATTAAAAAAAAGAGAGCACGAATCTTGAAGTAAAAGTCAATTGACCCAAATTGAATTTTCGGGCACTAAATTGGGCCACCAAACGGAGTCCTTTGCCTATTTCCTTCCCTCTGCATGGCGGCCTTCCGAACCCAGACCACGTCCGACTTTGGGTGGCTTTCCGAACCCGGCTAGAAATCGTGGCGAACATGCTCGATATAAGGTCGGCATCCCTACTAGTCCCTAGGCACGGCGCGGACACCACCGTGCACGCCCTCCGCGCGCTCGCAATGGGAGTAACCCACTCCATCTACGCAATGATCGGTGGCCACGGGGCACCTGGTATTGCAGTCCTGAGCGCCAGGCGAGTCGCTGCCGTTTCGGCCATGATCGACGAGGTCGCCCAGGGAAGGAGGAGGAAGACGACGAGGAAGCGGCGCATGGGCAACTATCGCTGACACGGGGAGGTCTGCACGCTCGGCGGGGGCACGTTCGGCGACGTCTTCAAGGCGCGGCACCGGCCAGACCGTCGCCGTGAAGGCTCTCCGCTGCGAAGCCGGGTCGGACTCCAAACGCGTCGTCGGTGAGCTCCTTTGGGAGGCCTGCATCATGGCGGCATGCGGCAGCCACCCCTCCCTCGTCGCCCTGCGCGGCGTCGTGCGCACACCACGCGACAAAAAGGGGCGCAGGGACTACTTCCTCGTCATGGAATTCGCCGGGCCGAGCCTGCGCCAGGTCCTCAACAAGCGAATCCGTCTCGGTCGCCAGCTGTTCTCGAAGAGGGACGTGCGCTCCATCGTGCGGCAGCTGCTAGCCGGCGTGGAGGCAATGCACACGCACGGCATCATGCACCGCGACATCAAGCCCGAGAACATCCTCGTGGTCCAGAACGGCGGCAGCATCGTCGTCAAGATCGGAGACTACGGGGCGGTGATGTCCACGGCCGAGCGGGACCCCGAGAAGTATTGGGCTGCCGGGACTTGGGTGTACAGCGCGCCGGAGATGCTGCTGGAGGATCCCCGCTACGGCACGCGCGTCGACCTGTGATCCATTGGCTGCGTGATGGCGGAGCTCCTCACCGGGAACGATCTGTTCCCAGGGGACGGCATAGACGAGGTGCTCTACAAGATCTTCGATCTGCTCGGCACGCCAGGCGAGAGAGAGTGGGGGCCTGCGCCTGCCTTCGATTCGCCGGGACACGAGGTACAGGAACCGCTATGGCGAGCGCACCAACGGCTGCGCAAGCTGTTCCCCGACAAGCTGCTGTCCAAGGAAGGGTTCCAGGTCCTCCAGGGGCTCCTCACGTGCAATCCATCCAGGCGGCTGGATGCTGCCGCCGCGCTCCGGCTTCCGTGGTTCACCGACACCGGTGGCATGCCGGTTGCCGCAGTTTCGGAGACTGGCGCCCCGAGGCCCCAGCTCTGAAGCCGCTGAGCTCTGTCAAATAATTAACATAATGCGTAACTACTTATACTATTTGTACCCAAATGTCACACTATAATGTGGCATCACCCGCAAAAAAAAAAACACTATAATGTGGCATGAAGTAATCCGGGTAGCATATAGTTACTGATGTACCATCAACCAACAAACTGTTTATTTTACCTATGTAATTTGGTTAGATGCACAATTAAAATGGACAAGTTGTCACGGCCTCCTTGTTTAAGTATTGGGAAAAACTTACCTTCCGCCGGCCGATCGCGCGCGCCCGTCCGCCGGCTCCGTGGCCATCCGATCTATGTTTTATCAGACGGCCGAGAGCACTCCCGCGTCCGCTGGAGGCGTGTCCATTTCGCGGAACTCACCTCTTGTTTCAGGACAGCCATTCCTGCAACTGGATAACAGAAGGGGGTTTCATCCCGCAACAGCGTGGGCTCGTGTGGCTGGGAGTGTGAGCGGCTGGATTTGGGAGGGCGGCAACGCAAGGCGTTGGGCGACCGGGGCTTATCCAATGCGGTGGCGTCGACGACTGGCTGGGATCGACGGTGGCCAGCGACGACTCAAGCAGGTATGAATTAGAGACCCCTTCCCCCATTTTTCTGGCCGATGTGGCTATGGTGGTACTCCCTGCTATTTCTCCTCTGCGCCTTCCGGCCGCTATGCCGGCGGCTACGCGGTGTTTTTTGCGGTGGCGCTTCCCATTGCGGTGATGATTCGATGGCGTCGTATGAGAGAGGAAGTTTTGTTTCAGAGAGAAGGGTGAGCGGCAGAGTGTGTTGCAGGGTTTTTGAATTTTTTGCACATGGGTAGCCATAGTGTTGCGGAAACTTCAATTTAGCTAGTGCACTCTGGCGGCAGGCTGATTTTGGGGTGGGGGTTGGCGACGGGGCCGCGCGGGATGCATCTTTGTCGGAGCCAGGGGCAAGAGTGTGTTGTTTATGCAACAGAACGCTTGTTGCGGGAAGTAACGAGTGAGCATGCGGTCTTGTTTATGCAACAGAGTGTTTGTTGCGGGAAGTAACGAGTGGGCATGCGGTCTTGTTTCTGCAACAAAGCGTTTGTTGCGGAAAGTAACGAGTGGGCATGCGGTCTTGTTTCTGCAACAGAGAGTTTGTTGCGGAAAGTAACGAGTGGGCATGCGGTCTTGTTTCTGCAACAGAGCGTTTGTTGCGGAAAGTAACAAGTGGACATGCGGTCTTGTTTCTGCAACAGAGTGTTTGTTGCGGGAAGTAACGAGTGGGTATACAAGACGCGGACTACATCGGACGGCTATCAGCTCGGGCATCCAACGACCGTCGAGGCGACGGATAATATCTAAACATCGGCCGGCGGACAGGTAGCAGCGCCTGTATTGATACGAAGAAAAAAGATGAAGATAAAGTTACAGTCGAGAATATGAATTTTCTCATTGAGGATCATACGATTATAACATAGTAAAATAGTGAAATTTCGTATCTATAAGGTTTTTAAAAAGTAGGTAAAACACATATATAGACACACACACAAATATGAAATCTGGTAGGGAGAAAGCGGACTATGTCAATGCTCTTTAGAAGAACTACTCCCTGTGTCCCAAAATAAGTGTCTATTTTGGGAAGGATTGAGTAGACGATACCCCGCGCGTTGTTGCGGTAACTTTGTTAAAAATACGTAGGTAATTGCTAAAAAATAACTGAACTGATAAAAAGAAAATATAAGCTTGAAAATCAATAAAAGAATGTCTCTAAAAATAGAATATAAACTTTTGAATTATTGTTAAAAATATCATTTCAAACAAAAATATGAAGGATGACTAACATGCATGTATGATGTGACAGCATTACATGTATAGATCAATGTAAAAATAATTGTGATTTATAAATTGCTTATGTGGCGGATTTTGCATGGCTTAATGGGTACGTTCGCTTATGTGGCAGATTTTGCATGGCTTAGTGAGAGAGAAAGCTTAAATGCATGGCCTTAGTGGGGACGATGAGGTGGACACTTTGCATGTCGACAGAATTGGAACCAACTTCTTAAGATGTGGCACCCCCGAAGGAACGGTTCTTCACATGGTTGGTCTATCGACCATCTGATGGTGCAATGCTCATTTGCCAGACAATTTTTGGTTTCTCTTCCTTCGCGGCTTCAGAGTTAGGAGCTGAACTACAAATTTAAACACCAATGCGCGAGAATGGTTTTGCTCGATGTGCATTAGGTTCACTTGTGCTAAGGCAAGGGAATTGGCTTTGATCTTAATCGTGGGATTCCGCAAGCTTTGGCTAGAGAGGAACGCCAGAGTGTTCGATGGTAAGACATCGACGGTGTGGATAGGTTTATGCTTAGCGGTAGACAAGCACGAGCAATGGGTGCTTGCTAGGTGAAGAAAGCAGGCATTAGAGAGGAGTAGTTTAGTTCGATTGCAGTGGATGGCTTTGGTTTCGGTCCGCTTTCTCCTTTGTGTGCCAAAGAAAATATTATTTGCACTCATAGCTTGTAACTTATCCTTAATGAAAATGGCATGCATCATTGGTGTTACTTGTTCTTGAAAAGAGAAATGGTAGTGAAATATGAAAATCTCCAAGCTGTTGAAAACTAACAAAGTAAATTACTTTACACTGAGCTCAAGCAAGTTACAATAATATAATATAAAAAAGGTTTTAAGTTACAGTAAGAACATACAACAAATGGCGGTATTATTTTGCTGAACTTCACATGTGGGTGTTCCTATCTACAATAAAGACTTTTAGTCCCAAACAAGTTAGGGCAGACTAGAGTTGAAACCCATAAGATCTTCAAACATCATCAATGTATGGTCAACTTAAAGAAAAGTTCTTGTGTAGTTGCATTCAATGTATTATAATAGCCCTTTCGCCCAAGTATGTACCTCTCTTACCATTTACTTAACCAACCTATTTTGCTTTCCAAGCGGAGGAAAACTAAAGTATGTTGGATACAGTATTACAGACCAACATATCTAGGTGGAATCCCAAATTAATGATTTTGAAATTTTTAATGCAAACTTGTTGAGGCACATTTAATGATCATGCATAAGGTACATGATACATAAGCAGATATGGATGTTTGTAATCTTTTTCTACGGACGTTTGGAATCTAACAGTAGATTTTCCTAGAATATGGGCCACGAGAAGGTGCCTTCTGATATGTCCTTAAAATAAGGCCATTTAAGCACCAAAACATGCAGGGAAGCGCTAGGCATCAGACTACTGATAGATAGCTTCCATCAGACTACTCATGAAGCATACGATCTTTTTAGATGATTTAGCATGGAGCGAGCGATGGCCTTGAAGAAAGGACGTGGGCCTAGGTGTTTTCAATATATCGCCCTTTATTCCCAATAACTACTCCGACGCTAATAATGTGGGATTGACCCTTATCTAGTGCTTCAACTCTATGTTGTATTTTTAGAAGTTATTCCTGATTTTTGGAAGCAAATATTGTTAAGAAAATTATTGTAGATTTTTTGAAGCAAATATTGTTTTCAATGTTTCCATCAACCAGATAATTTGCTTCCCATAATATATGAAATTTGCTTCAATATAAATTATTTTGACTATCATGATTATACATGCCTCAACTAAAGTGGTGATGTGCCTTTAAAAAAATAAACATTTGCACTCATCATAAGAAGAATTTGCTTCAATGGACAAAACATCTCAATCTCTAATCACAATATTTGTTTTCTGTAAGGTCCATCAACACAAATATTTTTGGACATTACTATTTCCTTTTTTCTGCTTCAATGTAACAAAGTTTTGCATCCAAGTATTTTCACACGGGAAAATTTGAGTCCCATCTATCTTTTTTTAATATGTTTTCAACACAAGAAAAATTGTTTCCATCCAGTACAAAAGTGTTTCAACCGCAAATAATTTGCTTCTAACTTAACATAAGCTTTCACCGTGCTACGTCTGTTCATACAACATGTTTCAAACATGCTAAAAAATTTTATTTCTTCAAATCACAATTTTTCTTGTTTCCTAAGTTCATAATGTATGTTTCTTAAATGCTATGGACTTGCTTCCCTTCGTCTAACATGTGCCCATCTTCATGGTGAGGTAGTAGATCCAGGTGTCGCCATGCTTCTTAGTGCATGTACTAGTTGCCTCCATATATTCCTGTCTCGCCGGCACCGATCAGCCCCGAGGCCAGCATGCAATTGTTTGAAGCATACACTAGTTAGATATGATGCATAAGTATAAAAGGTAGGAAGCAACAATTGGTACTACATGTATGTTGCATTACTGGTGAAGAGAATTGTTGGGGAACGTAGCAGAAATTCAAAATTTTCTACGCAACACCAAGATCAATCTATGGAGTAATCTAGCAATGAGGGAAGGAGAGTGCATCTACATACCCTTGTAGATCGCTAAGCGGAAGTGTTCAAGTGAACGGGGTTGATGGAGTCGTACTCGTCGTGATCCAAATCACCGATGATCCTAGTGCCGAACGGACGGCACCTCCGCGTTCAACACACGTACAGCCCGGGGACGTCTCCTCCTTCTTGATCTAGCAAGGGGAGAGGATAAGTTGAGGGAGAGCTCCGTCAGCACGACGGCGTGGTGGTGGTGGAGCTCGTGGTTCTCCGGCAGGGCTTCGCCAAGCACCATGGAGGAGGAGGAGAAGGTAGGAGGAGGGAGGGCTGCGCCAGGGAAGAGGTCACGGCTGCCCTCCCACCCCTCCACTATATATAGGGGCAAGGGGAGAGAGGGAGGCGCCCTAGGGTTTCCCCTAGGGGGCGGCGGCTAGGCAGATTGGATCTCCCAAAGGGAAAATCCTAGGGAGACTTGCCCCCCAAGCCAAGCAGGTGGAGGCTTGCCTCCCAAGCCAGGTGGAGGCGCCCCACCTCCCCAAGTAACGTGGGAAAGGGTGTGGGGGGCGCACCAACCCTTAGTGGGCTGGTTTGCCCCTTCCCCTTTGGCCCATGAGGCCCTCCAACACTTGCCGGGGCTCCCGAAACACCTTTCGGTCATGCTGGCCATAGCCTGGTACCTCCGGAACACGTCCGGACTCCAATACCCTTCGTCCAATATATCGATCTTCACCGCCGGACCATTCCGGAACTCCTCGTGATGTCCGGGATCTCATCCGGGACTCCGAACTACCTTCGGTAACCACATACTATTTCCCATAACAACTCTAGCGTCACCGAACCTTAAGTGTGTAGACCCTACGGGTTCGGAAACCATGCAGACATGACCGAGACACCTCTCCGGCCAATAACCAATAGCGGGATCTGGATACCCATATTGGCTCCCACATGTTCCACGATGATCTCATCGGATGAACCACGATGTCAAGGATTCAATCAATCCCGTATACAATTCCCTTTGTCTAGAGGTATTGTACTTGCCCGAGATTCGATCGTCGGTATCGCGATACCTTGTTCAATCTCGTTACCGGCAAGTCTCTTTACTCGTTCCGTAACACATCATCTCGTAATCAACTCCTTGATCACATTGTGCACATTATGATGATGTCCTACCGAGTGGGCCCAGAGATACCTCTCCTTCACACGGAGTGACAAATCCTGGTCTCGACTCGTGCCAACCCAACAGACACTTTCGGAGATACCTGTAGTGTACCTTTATAGTCACCCAATTACGTTGTGACGTTTGGCACACCCAAAGTATTCCTACGGTATCCGGGAGTTGCACAATCTCATGGTCTAAGGAAATGATACTTGACATTAGAAAAGCTTTAGCATACGAACTACACGATCTTTGTGCTAGGCTTAGGATTGGGTCTTGTCCATCACATCATTCTTCTAATGATGTGATCCCGTTATCAATGACATCCAATGTCCATGGTCAGGAAACCGTAACCATCTATTGATCAATGAGCTAGTTAACTAGAGGCTTACTAGGGACATGGTGTTGTCTATGTATCCACACACGTATCTGAGTTTCCTATCAATACAATTCTAGCATGGATAATAAACGATTTATCATGAACAAGGAAATATAATAATAACCTATTTATTATTGCCTCTAGGGCATATTTCCAACAGTCTCCCACTTGCACTAGAGTCAATAATCTAGTTCACATCGCCATGTGATTAACATTCACAGGTCACATCGCCATGTGACCAACATCCAAAGAGTTTACTAGAGTTCATAATCTAGTTCACATCACTATGTGATTAACACTCAATGAGTTCTGGGTTTGATCATGTTGCTTGTGAGAGAGGTTTTAGTCAACGGGTCTGCAACATTCAGATCCGTATGTACTTCGCAAATCTCTACGCTATATTTGGAGCCATTTCAAATAACTGTTCTACTTGGAGCTATTCCAAATTGTTGCTCCATTATACGTATCCAGCATCTCTACTCAAAGCTATCCGGATAGGTGTTAAGCTTGCATCGACGTAACTCTTTACGTCGAACTCTTTATCACCTCCATAACCGAGAAACATATCCTTATTCCTCTAAGGATAATCTTGACCGCTATCTGGTGATCTACTCCTAGATCACCTTTGTATCCTCTAGCCAGACATGTGGCAAGGCACATGTCAGGTGCGGTACACAGCATAGCATACTATGGAGCCTATGTCTAAGCATAGGGGACGACCTTCGTCCTTTCTCTCTGTTCTGCAGTGGTCGAGCTTTAAGTCTTAACTTCGTACCTTACAACTCAGGCAAGAACTTCCTTCTTTGACTGATCCATCTTGAACACCTTCAAGATCATGTCAAGGTATGTGCTCATTTGAAAGTACCATTAAGCGTTTTGATCTATCCCTATAGATCTTGATGCTCAATGTTTAAGCAGCCTAATCCAGGTTTTCCATTGAAAAACACTTTTCAAATAACCCTATATGCTTTCCAGAAATTCTACATTATTTCTGATCATCAATATGTCAACAACATATACTCATCAGAAATTCTATAGTGCTCCCACTCACTTCTTTGGAAATACAAGTTTCTCATAAACTTTGTATAAACCCAAAATCTTTGATCATCTCACCAAAGTGTACATTCCAACTCCGAGATGCTTACTCCAGTCCTTAGAAGGATAGCTGGAGCTTTGCATACTTGTTAGCATCTTTCAGGATCGACAAAATCTTCTGGTTGTATCACATACAACCTTTCCTCAAGAACAAGGAAACAATATTTTGACATCCCATCTGCAAGATTTCATAAATAATGCAGTACCTGCTAATTCCAACAGACTTTTAGCATCGCTACGAGTGAGAAAGTCTCATCGTAGTCAACTCCTTGAACTTGTCGGGAAACACCTTAACGACAAGTCGAGCTTTCTCAATGGTGACACTTACGATCATTGTCTGTCTTCCTTTTAAAATCCATATGTGCCCAACAGCCTTACGACCATCAAGTAATTCTTTCAAAGTCTACACTTTGTTTTCATACATGGATCCTCTCTCGGATTTTATGGCCTCGAGCCATTTTCGGAATCCGGGCCCACCATCGCTTCTCCATAGCTCATAGGTTCATCGTTGTCCAACAACGTGACCTTTTAAGACAGGGTTACCACTTAGAAGTTGTACACACCCTTGTCAACCTATGAGGTTCGATAGTAACTTGATCTGAAGCTCCATGATCATCATCATTAGCTTTCTCTTCAACTGAGGCAGGGGCCACAGAAACATTTTTCCTGTGCTTGCGCTACTCTCTGCCTGAAGTAAAGGTTCAACAACCTTATCAAGTTCTAACTTCCTCCCACTCAATTCTTTCGAGAGAAACTTTTCCTCGAGAAAGGACCCGATTCTAGAAACAATCCCTATTGCTTTCGGATCTGAATTAGGAGGTATACCCAACTGTTTTGGGTGTCCTATGAAGATGCATTTTATCCGCTTTGGGTTCGAGCCTATCAACCTGAAACTTTTTCACATAAGCGTCGCAGCCCCAAACTTTTAAGAAACGACAACTCAGGTTTCTCCAAACCATAGTTCAAACGGTTTCGTCTCAACGGAATTACGTGGTGCCCTATTAAAGTGAGTGCGGTTGTCTCTAATGCCTAACCCATGAACGATAGTGGTAATTCGATAAGAGACATCATGGTACGCACCATATCCAATAGGGTGCAACTATGATGTTCGGACACACCATCACACTATGGTGTTCCAGGCAGTATTAGTTGTGAAACAATTTCCACAGTGCCAAACTCGTAACTCAGATATTCATTTCTATGATCATATCATAGACATTTTATCCTCTTATCACGAAGATCTTCAACTTCACTCTGAAATTACTTGAACCATTCAATAATTCAGACTTGTGTTTCATCAAGTAAATATACTCAGTATCTACTTAAATCATCTGTGAAGTAAGAATATAACGATGTCCACTACGTGCCTCAGCACTCATTGGACTGCACACATCAAAATGTGTTACTTCCAACAAGTTGCTATCTTGTTCCATCTTACTGAAAACGAGGCTTTTTCAGTCATCTTGCCCATGTGGTAAGATTTGCATATCTCAAGTGATTCAAAACCAAGTGAGTCCAAACGGTCCATCTGCATGGAGTTTCTTCATGCGTATATACCAATAGACATGGTTCACATTACTCAATCCTTTTCAAAAATGAGTGAGTCCAAAGATCCATCAACATGGAGCTTCTTCATGCGTTTTATACCAATATGACTTACACGGCAGTGCCACAAGTAGGTGGTACTATCATTACTATCTTATATCTTTTGGCATGAACATGTGTATCACTATGATCGAGATTCAATAAACCATTCATTTTAGGTGCAAGACCATTGAAGGTATTATTCAAATAAACAGAGTAACTATTATTCTCTTTAAATGAACAACCGTATTGCGATAGACATAATCCAATCATGTTTATGCTCAACGCAAACACCAAATAACAATTATTTAGGTTTAACACCAATCTCGATGGTAGAGGGAGCGAGCGATGCTTGATCATATCAACTTTGGAAACACTTCCAACACATATCATCAGCTCACCTTTAGCTAGTCTCCGTTTATTCCGTAGCTTTTATTTCGAGTTACTAACACTTAGCAACCGAACCGACATCTAATACCCTGGTGCTACTAGGAGTACTAGTAAAGTACACATTCACATAATGTATATCCAATATACTTCCATCGACAGCCTTCTCATCTACCAAGTATCTAGGGTAATTCTGCTCCAGTGGTTGTTCCCCTTATTATAGAAGCACTCAGTCTCGGGTTTGGGTTTAACCTTGGGTTTCTCCACTAGAGCAGCAGCTGATTTGCCGTTTCATGAAGTATCCCTTCTTTCCCTTGCCCTTCTTGAAACTAGTGGTTTCACTAACCATCAACAATTGATGCTCCTTCTTGATTTCTACTTTCGCGGTGTCAAACATCGTGAATATTTCAAGGATCATCATATCTATCCCTGATATGTTATAGTTCATCACGAAGCTCTAGCAGCTTGGTGGCAATGACTTTGGAGAAACATCACTATCTTATCTGGAAGATCAACTCCCACTCGATTCAAGTGATTGTTGTACTCAGACAATTTGAGCACAAGCTCAACGATTGAGATTTTCTCCCTTAGTTTGCAGGCTAAGAAAATCGTCGGAGGTCTTATACCTCTTGACGTGGGCACGAACCTGAAATCCCAATTTCAGCCCTCGAAACATCTCATATGTTCCGCGACATTTCAAAAATGTCTTCGGTGCCTCAATTCTAAACCATTCAACATTACCGAACTATCACGTAGTTATCTAAACGTGTATGTCCGATGTTCGCAACATCCACAAACGACGTTTGGGGTTCAGCACACTGAGCGGTGCATTAAGGACATAAGCCTTCTACTGTCCGTATAATTGCTACTGTCAACTTTCAACTATATTTTCTCCAGGAACGTATCTAACTAGTAGAACTAAAGCGCGAGCTTACGACATAATTTGCAAAGATCTTTTGACTATGTTCAGGATAATTAAGTTCATCTTATGAACTCCCACTCAGATAGACATCCCTCTAGTTATCTAAGTGATTACATGATCCGAGTCAACTAGGCCGTGTCCGATCATCACGTGAGACGGACTAGTCATCATCGGTGAACATCTTCATGTTGATCGTATCTACCATACGACTCATGCTCGACCTTTCAGTCTCTTGTGTTCCGAGGCCATGTCTGTACATGCTAGGCTCGTCAAGTCAACCTAAATGTTTCGCGTGTGTAAATCTGTCTTACACCCGTTGTATGTGAACGTAAGAATCTATCACACCCGATCATCACGTGGTGCTTCGAAACGACGAACTTTCGCAACGGTGCACAGTTAGGGGGAACACTTTCTTGAAATTTTAATAAGGGATCATCTTATTTACTACCGTCGTTCTAAGCAAATAAGATGTATAAACATGATAAACATCACATGCAATCAAGTAGTGACATGATATGGCCATCATCACTTTGCTCCTTTCGATCTCCATCTTCGGGGCTCCATAATCATCATCGTCACCGGCATGACACCATGATCTCCATCATCGTGTCTTCGTGAAGTTGTCTCGCCAACTATTACTTCTACTACTATGGCTAACGGTTAGCAATAAAGTAAAGTAATTACATGACGTTTATGTTGACACGCAGGTCATAAATAAATTAAAGACAACTCCTATGGCTCCTGCCGGTTGTCATACTCATCGACATGCAAGTCGTGATCCCTATTACAAGAACATGATCGATCTCGTACATCACATATCATTCATCACATTCTTCTTGGCCATATCACATCACATAGCATACCCTGCAAAAACAAGTTAGACGTCCTCTAATTGTTGTTTGCATGTTTTACGTGGCTGCTATGGGTTTCTAGCAAGAACGTTTCTTACCTACGCAAAACCACAACGTGATATGCCAATTGCTATTTACCCTTCATAAGGACCCTTTTCATCGAATCCGTTCCGACTAAAGTGGGAGAGACAGACACCCGCGAGCCACCTTATGCAACTAGTGCATGTCAGTCGGTGGAACCGGTCTCACGTAAGCGTACGTGTAAGGTTGGTCCGGGCCGCTTCATCCCACAATGCCGTCGAAACAAGATTGGACTAGTAACGGTAAGCATATTGAACAAAATCAACGCCCACAACTACTTTGTGTTCTACTCGTGCATAGAATCTACGCAATAGACCTAGCTCATGATGCCACTGTTGGGGAACGTAGCAGAAATTCAAAATTTTCTACGCAACACCAAGATCAATCTATGGAGTAATCTAGCAACGAGGGAAGGAGAGTGCATCTACATACCCTTGTAGATCGCTAAGCGGAAGTGTTCAAGTGAACGGGGTTGATGGAGTCGTACTCGTCGTGATCCAAATCACCGATGATCCTAGTGCCGAACGAACGGCACCTCCGCGTTCAACACACGTACAGCCTGGGGACGTCTCCTCCTTCTTGATCCAGCAAGGGGAGAGGAGAAGTTGAGGGAGAGCTCCGTCAGCACGACGGCGTGGTGGTGGTGGAGCTCGTGGTTCTCCGGCAGGGCTTCGCCAAGCACCATGGAGGAGGAGGAGAAGGTAGGAGGAGGGAGGGCTGCGCCAGGGAAGAGGTCACGGCTGCCCTCCCACCCCTCCACTATATATAGGGGCAAGGGGAGAGAGGGAGGCGCCCTAGGGTTTCCCCTAGGGGGCGGCGGCTAGGCAGATTGGATCTCCCAAAGGGAAAATCCTAGGGAGACTTGCCCCCCAAGCCAAGCAGGTGGAGGCTTGCCTCCCAAGCCAGGTGGAGGCGCCCCACCTCCCCAAGTAACGTGGGAAAGGGTGTGGGGGGCGCACCAACCCTTAGTGGGCTGGTTTGCCCCTTCCCCTTTGGCCCATGAGGCCCTCCAACACTTGCCGGGGCTCCCGAAACACCTTTCGGTCATGCTGGCCATAGCCTGATACCTCCGGAACACGTCCGGACTCCAATACCCTTCGTCCAATATATCGATCTTCACCGCCGGACCATTCCGGAACTCCTCGTGATGTCCGGGATCTCATCCGGGACTCCGAACTACCTTCGGTAACCACATACTATTTCCCATAACAACTCTAGCGTCACCGAACCTTAAGTGTGTAGACCCTACGGGTTCGGAAACCATGCAGACATGACCGAGACACCTCTCCGGCCAATAACCAATAGCGGGATCTGGATACCCATATTGGCTCCCACATGTTCCACGATGATCTCATCGGATGAACCACGATGTCAAGGATTCAATCAATCCCATATACAATTCCCTTTGTCTAGCGGTATTGTACTTGCCCGAGATTCGATCGTCGGTATCGCGATACCTTGTTCAATCTCGTTACCGGTAAGTCTCTTTACTCGTTCCGTAACACATCATCCCGTAATCAACTCCTTGATCACATTGTGCACATTATGATGATGTCCTACCGAGTGGGCCCAGAGATACCTCTCCTTCACACGGAGTGACAAATCCTGGTCTCGACTCGTGCCAACCCAACAGACACTTTCGGAGATACCTGTAGTGTACCTTTATAGTCACCCAGTTATGTTGTGACGTTTGGCACACCCAAAGTATTCCTACGGTATCCGGGAGTTGCACAATCTCATGGTCTAAGGAAATGATACTTGACATTAGAAAAGCTTTAGCATACGAACTACACGATCTTTGTGCTAGGCTTAGGATTGGGTCTTGTCCATCACATCATTCTTCTAATGATGTGATCCCGTTATCAATGACATCCAATGTCCATGGTCAGGAAACCGTAACCATCAATTGATCAATGAGCTAGTTAACTAGAGGCTTACTAGGGACATGGTGTTGTCTATGTATCCACACACGTATCTGAGTTTCCTATCAATACAATTCTAGCATGGATAATAAACGATTTATCATGAACAAGGAAATATAATAATAACCTATTTATTATTGCCTCTAGGGCATATTTCCAACAAGAATGTTTACATTTGAACGACATAGGCAAATTTAAAACAAATTCTGTAGGCTAAAGTATGGAAACAAACTACCTAAGACAAAGAAACAAAAAAGTAGTATCATATGGGAGCATGGTATGTTTCAATGGTGATAACAAGGACAATAACTAAATTGTAAAGTAAAATAAGGCACATGAAGAATTTCTAGCAAAAACTATCTATATTGTAGAAGAATTTGTAGTACACTTTGGAAGCTTCATATATAGGAAGCATGTAAAAAAACTGCTAAAAACGATTATTGTGGCAGGACAATGTAAGCAAGAATAAGCTGTAAGCACTTGCCTACTAAAAATTGGATAAGGAAAAAAAATAGAGAATAGGATGGAAATATTGATGCAAGATAACTTAAACTCAGAAACATGTTGGGTACAATATCAGAGCCCAAGATAGCAGATGTAGCTATGTCAAAATTTCGACATAGTATGATAGTAGCGTACACGATGAAAATTACAATATTACTGCCAGAGCATGAAGCATCAACGCAAGAAAGCAGATGTAGCTATGTCATTTTTCTTAGATTCGGAAAAACTATACCTGGAAATATGTACTTGGCTTGGGGGGACATCATTAAGGATTGGTGAATAATAAAGCTAAATAGATGAAGTTTTTGAAGGACATGTCATCAGATATTATGCGTAGAAGAAGCAGCATCAGGTTTTATATGTTAATGAAGACTCGGAATTGTCTGTTCTTTCCTACAAGTAGCCCATTTTCGAAAGCAACCAAATGGATCCAATCAGGATAACCAATTCATGGAAGTAATCTCTTTTTTTGGATTGTTTATTTTAGTAATCTCATGAACACAAACAAAAGGTACAAACTAACCTCCCTACAGAAAACACAACATAAGTTTCAGTAACCTCCGCCCAATTTTCCTGCATAGGATGACTTCATATTACCATAGAAATATTATCTTAGGAACCATGTTTCACATATTGTCACTGCTTATTACCTGGAACAAATTTCACCACTATATGAATCTGAGATGTAGGAAAGTTGTTCAATTTCTAGAAAAGAACATAACACATCGAAACTATTTCTAGATGTTCGTGCAGTAACCTTTAGTTACCTTAGTACAAAATGCCTTCCAATTGATTATAGGATTGGACACTTCAAATGGGGGCGAGGAGGATGTCGGAGGCTACTGCAGGTTCTCCGGCTGGCTGGTGCTACTCCAACAATTGATTTAGCCGTAGGGTGACCTGGTGAAGCACCAACCATAGAAGAGAGATGGGGGGATCGAGCCCCTAATGGCGGGATGGGGCACCTGCGTTGTCCCCCCGGGTAAGATGGTGTGGGGAGGAACAAAGTAACGGATCTGGACGATGTGGTAGTTGTGGTCGTCGACGAGGAGGTGACGATGTGCGGCGAGCTCGGGGGCGATGGGCAGTCGAAGATGGAGGGGCGATGTGGTTGACGGTGAGCTAAGCGGCGTTGCGTGCCAGGTGAGATGTGATAGAAGGGATTCAGGCGAGAAATTAGGGGTGGGTTACGCGGCCTGTGCGGGCGGTTCGACGTTTTTTAAGCGGTATCTTCACCATGAGATTTACTACCTCCGTTTCAGTTTACAAGTCCTACGCGTATACCTAGGTTGCCAATTTTATCACTCTAATATAAACTATATAACACAAAAATTATATCGTTTGAAAATAGAACATCTGAAGTTTATATTGATATATTTTTATAATATATGACTTGTATTAGGTTGGTCAAATTGACGATCTAGGGGTACGCGCACGCCCTGTAAACTGAGAGAGAGGTAGTAAAAGAATCAATGGCAGCTGATGCGTCTGGCGATTTGCTTCCAACCAGACTACTGATTTTCCAAACATGTATTGGCCATACATGTGAGAGAATATTCAAGAAGTGGGCCCATTCTGAAGTTAATGTGCGTTAGAGTACAGACCGTTGAATGGAGTAGTAGTAAATATGGTGGGACCATGCATGTGAAAATTGGCTACGATGAGAGTTGTTGGAGTAAATATTTTCTGACAATATTTCAATAGATTAATGAATTAGTGTTGCGTTTTGGAGATTACATCCGTAAGATCAGATTTTGTGTGCAATAAGAACTCAGTGGTGTCAAGGGAAATTATTAGAGTTTTTTCTTAAATTGCTAGTGTCAGCAATTTTAAGGGTGATTATCAACTATTCGATCAATGCATACTCATAAAAAACACTGAATACATTGCACGTCAGATATATTGGATTGTTAAAATTTCACCAGGCTGATGATGTTCTTGAGGCTTGAATGTCTTTTATGGTCCCTATTTGTAATTCAGTGGCGCAATAGAGTTTGTTACGCAGTAGTTCCATTGCTCGTTTGTGAGTCTGGGGCACTAGCTCAACTAGGTGATTTCCGCGCACATTGCTGCGAGATTTTAAAGATTAATTCTGGATAAAATTTATAGGAATGAAATGACACAAATGAAAAGCTATTATTTCAAAAGCAGTTGTGTGTGAACAAAGAGTATGCATGTACGCTAGACCATTGGAAATGAAACAGTTTAATTTGTGGTATGCATGTGCTAAAAAAATAGTTGTAGTGGATGATGGCGTGGCAAATTTTGTGATGTGAAGGGTTGTATGTTGAGAAAGTTAGGGTTAGTGGGGATCAACTAGTCATGTATTATAGATTTGCCAATTATTGAATAGTAGTTGAATGTCCATGCGTTGACATAGAATGGAACAATAAATCTATTTGAAGCATTATTATTTCAAAAGTGCACATCGCATGGAGAAAGAAACACAATAAACTGATAGCTCAAATTCTTTTTTAAGGAACACTGATGCATTCCACTACATAAGACTGCTGGACAAATCGCCAGCTACACAGTCATTTACAAAATCTGGAAACTGATCAAGCTAGCACTCAAAAGTGCCTGCATTCATGATTGTGCCATACACAGCAAGGGTGTGCGCGACTTGGTTACATGACCTTGAAACATGTTTAATACATACATCAGATAGGCCAATCTGTAATTGAAATTTGATCTCCCTAAACACCACACCTAAGGCAGAGAGGTTATAATCTTCAGATGTGATAGCCTGCTTCAGCACCAACGAGTCGGTTTCAAAGATTACTCGATCACATCCCAGCTGAATTGCTGCATTTACGGCATGGAGCATCGCCAGTGCTTCTGAATGTAGAGGCCTAGTCACATGTTCCAAATTACCTGCTCCCGCTGCCAAAAGCTCGCCTTTGTTGTTCCTTATAGTGAACCCCCAGCCTCCTGAATGAAATTCTTCGTGGAAGGCCCTGTCTATGTTAATCTTCAGGATATCAGCAGGAGGCGGAGCCCACTTTGAGGTATATTTGAGTTTTGCACTGTCTTTTTGCTGCATAGAATTGATTGCATTAGCAAGCTGATGATTAATTGAAAAGGAGATTTCATCATTTGTTTTCATAGCATCTCCAGCATTGCATTTATTTCTGTGATGCCACCAAAACCACAGGAGCAAACAACTTTTTAATTTTTCCTCCTCCTTTAGATTGAGCACTTCCTCCATGAATTTAAAGGAGTCTGGGCAAGCCAAGAGTTGGAGCCTAACATGTTCAAGTTGGGTTTGCCTCCATATGGCCTTCAGTTTTTTGCATTTAAGGAAACAATGGCCTCCATCTTCATCTAATCTAGTGCATACAGGGCATCGGGTGTCCACTTCCATACCTCTGCTTAGAAACTTCGTTCGTAGAGGTAGGCTGTATGCCATCACCCGCCATAGAAAGTGTAGTATCTTATTGGGAAGAGGAAGCTCCCACAGTCTTCTCCACTTAAAATCACCTTCTTCAGCAGCTGCACTGGAAGAAGATGTTAGACCTGAACGAGACCACGGTCTCTAGCATCGACTGCTACCTTGTAGGCAAATTTCACAGAGAAAATGCCTTTTTATCAAAGTGCCAAGCGACGACGTCCTCTGCATGTTCCTGAATAGGGATTTGTAGAATTATGGTAGCATCTTCTGGAATAATTGTTTGCTGAACCAGCTGCACATCCCATGTGTTTGTGCTAAAATCAATTAGTTATGCCACCTTAGTTATGATATTACGTACTTTTTTCGTGATAACTTTCCTGGTGCTTTCCCTTGGTATCCAAGGATCAGTCCAAATCTTGACATTTTCCCCATCCCCGGTCCTCCATATGATGCCTTTTTTTCAGTAATTGCAATCCTTTCAATATACTACGCCATACATAGGAGATACATTTGTTGGGGATGGCTTCCAATATTGATTTCCCTGGATAATATCTTGCAGATAAGACTTTGGCACATAATGACGTTGGGTTTTGTAGCAGTCTCCATGCCTGTCTAGCTAGCACAACTAAATTGAATGAGTGCAAGTCCCTAAAGCCTAATCCTCCATCCTTCTTTGGCTTTGAAAGTTTATCCCATGACACCCAGTGTATCTTTTTCTATTTATCCATTTGGCTCCACCAATAACGCCCTATCATGGAACTCAAATCATCACATAGGGACTTTGTAATGTCAAAGCAAGCCATTGTATACACTGGGATTGCATGTCCTACTGCTTTTATTAGTATTTCTTTTCCTGCCTTTGACAACATCTTTTCCTTCCATCCTTGTATCTTCTTCCACACCTTCTCTTTTATATATTCAAATGTTTTTGTTTTTAATTTACCAACATAGGTTGGGAGTCCCAAATATTTTGAGGATAATCCTTCCCTTGATATATGTAACATCTGCCTCACTTCCTCTTTATGCCATGGTTTTGTATTTTTGCTATAGAGGATTGATGATTTGTCTTTGTTGATCATCTGTCCTGAACAAGCTTCATATGTCTTCAGAATGTGATTCACTTCTTGGGCATTTCTAGCATTCGCTTCCAGCAAAAGTAAAGAGTCGTCGGCAAATAGGAGATGGCTGATGCTAGGTGCTCCATTGCATATTTTGACTACCTTTAGTCTTTCACTTTGTTCAGCAGCATATAGCATGGACGAGAAACCTTCAACACATAGTAAGAAAATATAAGGGGATATGGGGTCCCCCTGCCTCAATCCTCTTTGTGGAATTATTATGTCTGTAACATCCTTGTTTACCTTAATTCGGTATCTTATAGTGGTGATGCATTTCATTATTAATTCAATCGAGCCACTATCAAATCCGAGTTTATGCATGATGTCCTTCAAGAAACTCCACTCTACACGGTCGTAAGCCTTACTCATGTCCAGCTTGACTGCTGCATAGCCCACCAACCCATTTCTCTTTCTCTGCAGGAAATGTGTTAATTCATATGCCAAGAGGATGTTATCTGATATCAGTCGTCCTGGTACAAAGGCACTTTGGTTTGGTGATATTATGTCTAGAAGAATTAATTTTAGGCGGTTGGTCACATTGCATAGGCTTATGGGTCGCAGGTCTTTGATTTTCTCTGATAGCTCAAATTCTAATCGAACCACGGGTGACTTGTATGGTTTGCACCAAACTAAAATTGTATGAGTTGTATGAACTGCTTAGTTGACTTCCAGAACTCATAGGTGGCATAAATAAATGCATGTGCTCTTCATTTACTATGTAAAAGTTAGTTCGTCTTTCACGGTTCACGCTCTTCATTTACCATATAAAAGTTAGTCTGTCTTCCACGGTCCGCTGTTGTAAAATTTTCATGTGAAGATGCACTTCATGCTAGGAAGATGGTATGGTCGACCGAAGATCGGGTTTAAGATCTATCTACATGCCAATTTCCAAATGATGTCGGATTAGATCAAATCTTGTCGGATTCGACAAGTGTTCATGTTCTCGTGGCCCTGCTAAAGACAGAAAGCCCTCCAAGATGTAGTTGACCTCTTGAAGAGGAAAAAAGAGCAATCATATGCACTTGTCACCGAAGCCAAAAATAGGAGATTGAGGAGACCAGAAATAATCTAGCGGAGACAACAAGCAAAGTGGCTATCGAAACCCTGGGCAATTCCAAATTTCCTTAGTAATATACCTGTTGAAATGGTGATTCAGTTAGCATACATGTTGTGATGTTCATGCATGAAATACAAGATGTATTTAGGTGAGCGATGCCAAGATGTGGCACCAAACATTTGTTTTCCAGATTATGCAATAACTTACATATTTTTAATACAACTTACCCAAAGTTGTCAACTGACGAACAATGGGCCAATATACCATTGGCCGCAAACGGGTCGAAAGCACCACATGCATTAATTAGGCAAAAACCACTAAGTGCCACAAATAGGCAGAAAGAACCATGCTCCGACGACAACTTCTTTCCCGACCTCGGCAACCTCTTCATCAATGACATGGGCGACAACATCAATGCAGGCTATCCCGCAGCACTGTATGTGATTCTGTCCTCCTTGTTTGAGATCCTACTAGAATTCTTATTTCTAGTCTGTGCCTTAGATTCGATCTATTCATCTACTTTGCTAGTCTGCATGATTAGTTCATTACCTGTTATTGTCATCACGATTTATTTACTGTTTATTCAAACTAAATCTCGTAGTAATTTGCTCATATATTCAACATGATCCATCATTAAAGGAGGGACATAACTTCGATGGGCGGAGATCGTGCGGTGACGGACAAGTCAAAGGAACCCTTGGCTGAGGGGCGGCTCGGGAGGACGAAGGAAACAATGGGCAAACTGTTTTGTGGCATTATTGTTGTATTGTGGAGATTTGCGGGAGGGTAAAACAGTAAAAGGCCAGGTTGGAGCCGGCTGCGAGGAGCTGCGGACCAAAATAGCAGTTGAGGCTCCCGGGCCATTTTCTATGTGGAGACGGCCCATGAAAAGGCCCTTTGGTGCGACTCCGACTTCTAAAGCCCCCCCCCCCAAAAACACTTGTAGTTATGCTTCTGCACAAGGAGCCGGAAGCCAGCGCGCAGCTGATTTGTGGAAGCCATCCCTACTCCTCCGTCCTCCCGCTTTCTCCTGCCGTCTTGCGCCACGCCCGCTCCCCGCCTGCGCCTCCTGCGTCGCGGCCATCTCCTCCCTCTCCGTGATTCGCGGGTGTCTTGTCCTCCGCTGCAACCCTCTCGAGATCCCATCTGCCGCCGCGACCCTTCCCCATTCCTCGCGGCCTCATGCTCCTCTATGCCGCCTACTACCAGGTTATGCCCGACCCCTCTCGGCCCACCCCTTCACGGCTGATATGTCCATTTTGCATCATGTTTACCTACTGTTATTTGTGATGTTTTTATGTATAATAATGCTTTTTGGAGTAATTCTAATGCCTTTTCTCTCATAATATGCAAGGTTCACACAAAGAGGGACAATTCCGGCAGCTGGAAATCTGGACCTGAAAAAGCTATGTCAGGCCACCTATTCTGCACAACTCCAAATGAGCTGAAACTTCATGAGGAATTTTTATGGAATAAATAAGAAATACTAGAGCAAATAACTACCGGAGGGGGGCCATCTGGTGAGCACAAGAAACCAGGGCGCGCCAGGCCCCCAGGCGCGCCCTGGTGGGTTGTGCTCAGCCCAGCCCACCTCTGGTGCCCATCTTCTAGTATATAAGTCATTTTGACCTAGAAAAAAAAAATAAGGAAAGGACTTTCGGGACGGAGCGCCGCCATCTCGAGGCGGAACTTGGGCAGGAGCACTTTTGCCCTCCGGCGGAGCGATTTCGCTAGGGGAACTTCCCTCCTGGAGGGGGAAATCATCGTCATCATCATCACTAACAACTCTCCCATCTCCGGGAGGGCAATCTTGATACGTCCATTTTGCATCATGTTTTCTTACTGTTATTTACAATGTTTTTATCCATAATAATGATTTTTGGAGTAATTCTAATGCATTTTCTCTCATAATTTGCAAGGCACACACCAAGAGGGAGAATTCGGGCAGCTGGAAATCTGGACCTGAAAAAGCTACGTCAGGCCACCTATTCTGCACAACTCCAAACAAGCTGAAACTTTATGGAGAATTTTATGTATTATTTAAGAAATATTGGAGCCAATAACTACCAGAGGGGGGCCACCAGGTGGGCACAACCCACCTGGGCGCCATCTCATCTTGGGGAGGGCAATCTCCATCAACATCTTCACCAGCACCATCTCATCTCAAACCCTAGTTCATCTCTTGTATTCAATCTTGTTACCGAAACTATAGATTGGTGCTAGGGGGTGACTAGTAGTGTTGATTACATCTTGTAGTTGATTACTATATGGTTTATTTGGTGGAAGATTATATGTTCAAATCCATGATGCCATTTAATACTCCTCTAATCATGAGCATGTTTATTATTTGTGAGTAGTTACTTTTGTTTTTGAGGTCACGGGAGAAATAGTGTTGCAAGTAATCATGGGGAAGACTAGAATGAGATCAAGGCTTCAAGTGCGATCGTGGGATCTAGACATTTGAGCCATTGGATGATAATCGTATGGTGCAGATGGGTGAAGTGGGTTTGGATGTCTCATTATGCATTTAGGGCCCTGACCTCAGGAAATATTCTTTTGCATACAAATAGCACAACATCTGCGTCAATGTGTTCTTGCCTAAAAAAGATCTTCTTTGCCTTAAATAACAACACCATTACTTCGTTCTCTATCTCAAATAATAACATCATGTGTTCGACGGATCTGGAAGAAGGAATATACCAAAAAACAAGACTTCTGGTAGAACAAATGCACCAGAAACAAGTCTGACTTACGAATCGACGAATACATATACAACAAACAGCATATCAGTGAATGTAGACGCAAAGAAAACAAGTTTGCTTTCTTAAGATAAATGAACAACAAAACAGTAAACATGAGACCGGATAAGAGGTGCATCTGCAGTACACATCAAGTCAGGAATTATCTACATGTACCAGGCCATCCGCTGAAGACATGGATCTGGCAAAAGGGGGAAATCAGATCTGCGGCCAAGGGTGCCGGGTCACCATAGCCAAGAGAGGCAGGTGACGGGACCTGGATGACCTCGTGTAAGAGGAGGCGATGCTTCCTGCCGACTGGGTTGCGCGGGACGACGGCGGTGGATCTTGGTGGCCGGAGACGAGGCAGCGTGCCTGGAACCGCTGGATCTAACTATGGCAAGGATTGGGATGGATCTGGGCTCGAATTTGTTGAACGTGGGAACGTGGGGTTGAAGAGGAGCTCAGGCTGCTATAATTTGGTATGTTGAGGTGTTTCATGAAAAATGTGTACAACCCCCCACCTTGTTCGATCTGTACCATAGGATCGTCATTGCATGGCCCAGATGTCCGGATCCTAGATCACACCAGAAGGCTCGATCGCATACAAGTTGCCCCCAAGTAATCATATGTACTTGATATGTGTTCGATATTTTGATAGTATGTATGTTGTGATTCCCTTAGTGGTGTCATGTGAACGTCGACTACATGAAACTTCACCATATTTGGGCCTAAGGGAATGCATTGTGGAGTAGCAATTAGATGGTGGGTTGCGAGAGTGACAAAAACTTAAACCCCAGTTTATGCACTATTCCGTAAGGGACCGATTGGATCCTAGAGTTTAATGTTATGGTTAGAATTTATTCTTAATACTTTTCTCGTAGTTGTGGATGCTTGCGGGAGGGTTAATCATAAGTAGGAGGTTTGTTCAAGTAAGAACATCACCTAAGCACCGGTCCACCCACATATCAAATTATCAAACTAGAGAACACAAATCAAACCAACATGATGAAAGTGACTAGATGAAATTCCCGTGTACCCTCAAGAACGCTTTGCTTATCATAAGAGACCATTTTGGCATGTCCTTTGCCTCAAAAGGATTGGGCTACCTTGCTGCATACTTATTGTTACTATCGTTACTTGCTCGTTACAAATTATCTTGCTATCAAACTACTCTTCTACTTACAATTTCAGCACTTGCAGACTTACCTTACTTAAAACTACTTGTCATTTCCTTCTGCTCCTCGTTGGGTTCGACACTCTTACTTATCGAAAAGAGCTAAAATTGATCCCCTATACTTGTGGGTCATCAAATCTCCATCAACATACTCAACAACACCATCTCCTCTCAAACCCTACTTCATCTCTTGTGTTCAATCTTTGTACCGAAACCTCAGATTGGTACTTGTGGGTGACTAGTAGTGTTGATTACATGTTGTAGTTGATTACTATATGGTTTATGTGGTGGAAGTTATATGTTCAGACCCATTATGTTATTTAATACCCCTCTGATCTTGAGCATGATTATCATTTGTGAGTAGTTACTTTTGTTCTTGAGGTCACGGGAGAAATCTTGTTGCAAGTAATCATGTGAACTTGATATGTGTTCGATATTTTGATGGTATGTATGTTGTTATTCCCTTAGTGGTGTCATGTGAACGCCGACTACATGTCACTTCACCATATTTGGGCCTAAGGGAATGCATTGGGGAGTAGTTATTAGATGATGGGTTGCGAGAGTGACAGAAGCTTAAACCCTAGTTTATGCGCTATTCCGTAAGGGACTGATTTGGATCCAAAAGTTTAATGCTATGGTTAGAATTTATTCTTAATACTTTTCTCGTTGTTGCGGATGCTTGCGATGGAGTTAATCATAAGTAGGAGGTTTATTCAAGTAAGAACAACACCTAAGCACCGGTCCACCCACATATCAAATTATCAAAGTAGCGAATGCAAATCAAACCAACATGATGAAAGTGACTATGAAATTCCCGTGTACCCTCAAGAGCGCTTTGCTTATTATAAGAGACCGTTTTGGCCTGTCCTTTGCCTCAAAAGGATTGGGCTACCTTGCTGCACTTTTGTTACTATTATTGTTACTTGCTCGTTACAAATTATCTTGCTACTTACAATTTCAGTGCTTGCAGACATTACCTTGCTGAAAACCACTTATCATTTCCTTTTGCTCCTCCTTCGGTTCGACACTCTTACTTATAAAAAGGACTACGATTGATCCCCTATACTTGTGGGTCATCAAGGCTCTTTTCTGGCGCCGTTGCCGGGGAGTGAAGCGCTCTTGGTAAGTGGAAATTGGTAAGGAAAATTTATCACTATGTGCTGAAATTTATTGTCACTTGCTACTATGGAGAACAATCCTTTGAGGGGTTTACTTGGGGTATATTCACCTCGATTGGAACCACAATTAGTTGCCCCTCAACCCAATGCACCTACTGAAAATATTGAATATGAAATTCCTTCGGGTATGTGAAGGAAATATGCCCTAGAGGCAATAATAAAGTTGTTATTTTATATTTCCTTATATCAACATAAATGTTTATTATACATGCTAGAATTGCATTAAACAGAAACTTGATACATGGGTGGATACATATACAAAACATTGTGTCCCTAGTAAGCCTCTACTAGACTAGCTCATTAATCAAAGATGGTTAAGTTTCCTAACCATAGACATGTGTTGTCATTTGATGAACGGGATCACATCATTAGGAGAATGATGTGATGGACAAGACCCATCCGTTAGCTTAGCATATTGATCGTTCAGTTTTATTGCTATTGCTTTCTTCATGCCATATACATATTCCTTTGACTATGAGATTATGCAACTCCCGGATATCGGAGGAATGCCTTGTGTGCTATCAAACGTCACAACGTAACTGGGTGATTATAAAGATGCTCTACAGGTATCTCCAAAGGTGTTTGTTGGGTTAGCATAGATCGAGATTAGGATTTGTCACTCCGAGTTTCGGAGAGGTATCTCTGGGCCCTCTCGGTAATGCACATCATAGGAAGTCTTGCAAGCAAAGTGACTAATGACTTAGTTACAGGATGACGTATTACAAAATGAGTATTGCCGGTAATGAGATTAAACTAGGTATGAAGATACCAACGATCGAATCTCGGGCAAGTAACATACCGATGGACAAAGCGAATTACGTATGTTGTCATAATGGTTCGACCGATAAAGATCTTCATAGAATATGTAGGAGCCAATATGAGCATCCAGGTTCTGCTATTGGTTATTGACCTGAGAGTAGTCTCGGTCATGTCCACATAGTTCTCGAACCCGTAGGGTTCGCACGCTTAACGTTCGATGACGATATAGTATTATATGAGTTATGTGATTTGGTGACCGAATGTTGTTAGAAGTCCTGGATGAGATCACGGACATGACGAGGAGTCTCGAAATGGTCGAGAGGTAAAGATTGATATATAGGACGATGGTATTCGGACACCAGAAGTGTTCCAGAGGGTACCGGGTACTTATCGGGTCACCGGAAAGGAGTTTCGGGCACCCCCGACAAACATATGGGCCTTATGGGCCAAGTGAGGGAACACACCAGCCCTGGTGCGCCCCTATAGAGGCCAGATCTATGAGGAGGATAAGTAAAGAGGGGAGGGCAAGGAAAGTGTGGATTAGGATTCCTACTTCCTTCCCTCTCCCCCCTCTTTCCTTCCACCTCGGTTATATATGGCAGGGGGGCGCGCGGCTTGGGAGGGACTCCAAGTAGGATTCCTCCTACTTGGGAGCGTCCTATGGCTGCTCCTCCCTCCCACCTATATATATGAGGAGGGGGGCGCCTAGAACACACAACGTCAATTGTTAGCCGTCTGCGGCGCCCCCCTCCACAGTTTACACCCTCGGTCATATCTTCGTGGTGCTTAGGCGAAGCCCTACGAGGATCACTTCACCATCGCCGTCACCATGCCGTTGTGCTGATCGAACTCATCTACTACCTTGACGTCTTGCTAGATCAAGAAGGCGTGGGATGTCACCGAGCTGAACGTGTGCAGAACTCGGAGGTGTCGTACGTTCGGTACTCGACCGGTGGAACGCGAAGAAAGTTCGACTACATCAACCGCGTTGTGAAACGCTTCCGCTTTCGGTCTACGAGGGTACGTGGACACACTCTCCCCTTCTCATTGCTATGAATCTCCTAGATAGATCTTGCGTGAGCGTAGGAATTTTTTTGAAATTGCATGCTACGTTTACCAACAGTGGTATCAGAGCCAGGTCTATGCGTAGATGATATGCACAAGTAGAGCACAATGAGTTGTGGGCGGTGATAGTCATACTGCTTACCCCTGACGTCTTATTTTGATTCGGCAGCATTGTGGGATGAAGCGGCCTGGACCAACCTTACATGTCCACGCACATGAGACCGGTTCCACCGACAGACATGCAACTAGTTTTGCATAAAGGTGGCTGGCGGGTGTCTGTTTATCCTAATTTAGTTTAATCAAATTTGACTACGGCGGGTCCTTGAGGAATGTTAAAACAACAAACTTGATGAAACACCGTTGTGGTTTGATGCCTAGGTAAGAACAGTTCTTGCTAGAAGCCCGTAGCAGCCACGTAAAACTTGCAACAACAAAGTAGAGGACGTCTAACTTGTTTTTGCAGGGCATGTTGTGATGTGATATGGTCAAGACATGATGTGATATATGTTGTTGTATGAGATGATCATGTTTTGTAAAAGTTATCGGCAACTGGCAGGAGCCTTATGGCTGTCCCTTTATTGTACGAAATGCAAACGCCATGTAATTGCTTTACTTTGTCACTATGCGTGAGCGATAGTTGTAGAAGAAATAGTTGGCGAGACGACCACGATGCTACGATGGAGATCAAGGTGTCAAGCCGGTGATGATGGAGATCATGACGGTGCTTTGGAGATGGAGATCAGAGGCACAAGATGATGATGGCCATATCATGTCACATATTTTGATTGCATGTGATGTTTGTCTTTTATGCATCTTATTTTGCTTAGTATGGCGGTAGCATTATAAGATGATCCCTTAACAAAATTTCAAGGTATAAGTGTTCTCCCTGAGTATGCACCATTGCAACAGTTCGTCGTGCTGAGACACCACGTAATTATCAGGGGTCATAGGCTCTACGTTCACATACAACGGGTGCAAGACAGTTTTGCACATGCGGAATACTCGGGTTAAACTTGACGAGCCTAGCATGTACAGACATGGCCTCGAAACACTGGAGACCGAAAGGTCCAACGTGAATCATATAGTAGATATGATCAACATAGAGATGTTCACCATTGATGACTACTCCATCTCACGTGATGATCGGACATGGTTTAGTTGATTTGGATCATGTATCATTTAGATAACTTGAGGGATGTCGATCTAAGTGGGAGTTCTTAAGTAATTTGATTAGTTGAACTTAATTTATCATGAACTTAGTCTTGATAGTATTTGCATATCTATGTTGTAGATCAATAGCTCGCGATATAGCTCCCTTATTTTTGATATGTTCCTAGAGAAAAATAAGTTGAAAGATGATAGTAGCAATGATGCGGACTGGGTCCGTGATCTGAGGATTATCCTCATTGTTGCAGGAGTTGATGCAGACGTTATGAACGTTTGAAAAACTCGATATGATGACTACTTGATAGTTTAGTGTACCATGCTTTACGGCTTAGAACCGGGGCACCATGGAACATGCGAGATGTTCCAAGAGCTGAAATTGGTATTTCAGACTTATGCCCGTGTCGAGAGGTATGTGACCTCTAACAAGTACTTTGCCTACAAGATGGAGGAGAATAGCTCAACCAGTGAGCATGTGCTCAGAATGTCTAGGTACTACAATCGCTTGAATCAAGTGGGAGTTAATCTTCCAGATAAGATAGTGATTGACATAGTTTTCTAGTCACTATCACCAAGCTACTAGAACTTCGTGATAAACTATAATATGCAAGGGATGAAGAAAACGATTCCCGAGCTCTTCGCAATGCTGAAATCGGCGAAGGTAGAAATCAAGAAAGAACATAAAGTATTGATGGTTAACAAGACCACTAGTTTCAAGAGAAAGGGCAAAGGAAAAGAAAGGGAGCTTCAATAAGAATGACAATCAAGTTGCCACTACCGTGAAGAAGCCCAAAGCTAGACCTAAGCCTGAAACTGAGTGCTTCTACTACAAAGGGAATGGTCACTGGAAGCGGAACTACCCCAAATACTTGGCGGATAAGAAGGATGGAAAAGTGAACAAAGGTGTATTTGATATACATGTTATTAATGTGTACTTTAGTAGTGTTCATAGTAACCCAGGGTATTTGATACCAGTTCAGTTGCTAAGATTAGTAACTCGAAACAGGAGTTGCAAAATGAAGACAGACTAGTTAAGGGCGAGGTGACGATGAGTGTTGGAAGTGATTCCAAAGTTGATACGATCACCATCGCACACTCCCTCTACCTTCGGGATTAGTGTTAAACCTAAAATAAACGTTATTTCGTGTTTGCTTTAAGCATGAATATGATTAGATCATGTCTATTGTGATACGATTATTCATTTAAGAAAGAGAATAATTGTTGTTGTGTTTACATGAATAAAACCTTCTATGGTCATAAACCCAAGGTGAATGGTTTATTGAATCTCATTTATAGTGATACACATATTCATAATATTGATGCCAAAAGATGCAAAGTTAATAATGATAGTGCACATACTTGTGGCACTGCCCTTTAGGTTATATTGGTGTAAAGCGCATGAAGAAACTCCATGCAGATGGGATTTTGGAATCACTTGATTATGAATCATTTGATACTTGCGAACCATGCCTCATGGGCAAGATGACTAAAATTCCATTCTCCGAAAGAATGGAGCGAGCCAATGACTTATTGGAAATAATACATACCGATGTATGCGGTCCGATGAGTGTTGAGGCACGCGGCGGGTATCGTTATTTTCTGACCTTCACAAATGATTTGAGCAGATATGGGTATATCTACTTAATGAAACACAAGTCTGAAACATTTGAAAAGTTCAGAGGAATTTCAGAGTGAAGTGGAGAATCATCATAACAAGAAAATAAAGTTTCTACGATCTGATGGTGGAGGTGAATATTTGAGTTACGAGTTTGGCCTTCATTTAAAACAATGTGGAATAGTATCACAACGCACGCCACCTGGAACACCACAGCGTAATGGTGTGTCCGAACATCGTAACCGTACTTTATTAGATATGGTACGATCTATGATGTCTCTTATCGATTTACCACTATCATTTTGGGGTTATGCATTAGAGACAGTTGCATTCACGTTAAATAGGGCACCGTCTAAATCCGTTGAGGCGACACCGTATGAAATGTGGTTTGGCAAGAAACTTAAGCTATCATTTCTTAAAAGTTTGGGGGCGCAATGGTTGTGTCAAAAGGCTTCAACCTGATAAGCTTGAACCCAAAGCGGAGAAGTGCGTCTTCATTGGATTCCCAAAAGAAACTATTGGGTATACCTTCTACCACAGATCCGAAGGCAAAATTTTTGTTGCTAAGAAGGGTCCTTTCTAGAGAAGGAGTTTCTCTCGAAAGAAGTGAGTGGGAGGAAAGTAGAACTTGATGAGGTAGTTGTACCTTCTCTCGAATTGGAAAGTAGCTCATCAAAGAAAACCGTTCTCGTGACGCCTACACCAACTAGAGAGGAAGCTAATGATGATGATCATGAAACTTCAGATCAAGTTACTACCGAACCTCATAGGTCAACCAGAGCACGTTCCGCACCAGAGTGGTATGGTAATCCTGTTCTGGAAGTCATGTTACTAGACCATGACAAACCTACGAACTATGAAGAAGCTATGATGAGCCCAGATTCCGATAAATGGCTTGAGGCCATGAAATCTGAGATAGGATCCATATATAAGAACAAAGTGTGGACTTTGGTGGACTTGCCCAATGATCGGCAAGCCATTGAGAATAAATGGATCTTCAAGAGGAAGACGGACTCTGATGGTAGTGTTACTATCTACAAAGATCGAATTGTCGCAAAAGGTTTTCAACAAGTTCAAGGTGTTGACTACGATGAGATTTTCTCACTCGTATTGATGCTCAAGTCTCTCCGAATCATGTTAGCAATTGTCACATTTTATGAAATCTGGCAAATAAATATCAAAACTGCATTCCTAAATGGATTTATTAAAGAAGAGTTGTATATGATGCAAGAAGAAGGTTTTTTAATCCTAAAGGTGCTAACAAAATGTGCAAGCTCCAGCGATCCATCTATGGACTGGTGCAAGCATCTCGGAGTTGGAATATACGCTTTGATGAGTTGATCAAAGCATATAGTTTTATACAGATTTGCGGTGAAGCTTGTATTTACAAGAAAGTGAGTGGGAGCACTACAACCTTTCTAATAAGTATATGTGAATGACATATTGTTGATTGGAAATGATGTAGAATTTTCTAGAAAGCATAAAGGAGTGTTTGAAAGGAGTTTTTGAAAGAAAGACCTCGGTGAAGCTACTTACATATTGGGCATCAAGATCTATAGAGATAGATCAAGATGCTTGATAAGACTTTCGGTGAGTACATACCTTGATAAGATTTTGAAGGAGTTCAAAATGGATCAGTCAAAGAAGGAGTTCTTGCCTGAGTTCTAAGGTATGAAGTTGAGTAAGACTCAAAACAAGACCACAACAGGAGAGAGAGAGAGAGAGGGAGAGAGAGAGAGAGAGAGAGAGAGAATGAAAGTCATTCCCTATGCCTTAGCTAGAATTGTATAAAACGGAAACTTGATACATGTGTGGATACATAGACAAAACACTGTGACCCTAGTAAGCCTCTACTAGACTAGCTCATTAACTAAAGATGGTTAAGTTTCCTAACCATAGACATGTGTTGTCATTTCATGAATGGGATCACATCATTAGGATAATGATGTGATGGAAAAGACCCATCCGTTATCTTAGCATATTGATCTTCATGTCATATACATATTCCTTTGACTATGAGATTATGCAACTCCCGGATATCGGAGGAATGCCTTATGTGCTATTAAACGTCACAACATAACTGAGTGATTATAAATGTGCTCTATAGGTATCTCCAAAGGTGTTTGTTGGGTTGGCATAGATCGAGATTAGGATTTGTCACTCTGAGTTTCGGAGAGGTATCTCTGGGCCCTCTCGGTAATGCACATCATAAGAAGCCTTGCAAGCAAAGTGACTAATGAGTTAGTTACAGGATGATGTATTACATAACGAGTAAAGAGACTTGCCAGTAACGAGATTGAACTAGGTATGTGATACGTCTCCAACATATCTATAATTTATGAAGTATTCATGCTATTATATTATCTGTTCTGGATGTTTATGGGCTTTACTAAAAACTATTATATTATTTTTGGGACTAACCTATTAACCCAGAGCCCAGTGCTAGTTTCTGTTTTTTCCCTTGTTTCAGTGTTTCGCAGAAAAGGAATATCAAACGGAGTCCAAACGGAATGAAACCTTTGGGAGCGTGATTTTTGGAACGAACGTGATCCAGGAGACTTGGAGTTGAAGTCAAGGAAGCTTTGAGGTGGCCACGAGGCAAGGAGGCGCGCCCCCACCCTCGTGGGCCCCTCGTGGCTCCCCTGGTCAACTTCTTTCGCCTATATATATATCCATATACCCTAAAAACTCCGGGGAGCACAATAGATCAGGAGTTCCGCCACCGCAAGCCTATGTAGCCACCAAAAACCAATCGGGACCCTGTTCCGGCACCCTGCCGGAGGGGGGGATCCCTCACCGGTGGCCAACTTCATCATCCCGTCGCGCTCCATGATGAGGAGGGAGTAGTTCACCCTCGGGGCTGAGGGTATGTACCAATAGCTATGTGTTTGATATCTCTCTCGTGTTCTCGATTTGGCACGATCTTGATGTATCGCGAGCTTTGCTATTATAGTTGGATCTTATGGTGTTTCTCCCCCTCTACTCTCTTGTAATGGATTAAGTTTTCCCTTTGAAGTTATCTTATCGGATTGAGTCTTTAAGGATTTGAGAACATTTGATGTATGTCTTGCATGTGCTTATCTGTGGTGACATTGGGATATCACGTGATTCACTTGATGTATGTTTTGGTGATCAACTTGCGGGTTCCGTGACCTTGTGAACTTATGCTTAGGGGTTGGCACACGTTTTCATCTTGACTCTCTGGTAGAAACTTTGGGGCACTGTTTGAAGTACTTTGTGTTGGTTGAATAGATGAATCTGAGATTGTGTGATGCATATCGTATAATCATACCCACGGATACTTGAGGTGACATTGGAGTATCTAGGTGACATTAGGGTTTTGGTTGATTTGTGTCTTAAGGTGTTATTCTAGTACGAACTCTATGATAGATCGAACGAAAAGAATAGCTTCGTGTTATTTTACTACGGACTCTTGAATAGATCGATCAGAAAGGATAACTTTGAGGTGGTTTCGTACCCTACAATAATCTTTTCGTTTGTTCTCCGCTATTAGTGACTTTGGAGTGAATCTTTGTTGCATGTTGAGGGACAGTTATATGATCCAATTATGTTATTATTGTTGAGAGAACTTGCACTAGTGAAAGTATGAACCCTAGGCCTTGTTTCGAAGCATTGCAATACCGTTTACGCTCACTTTTATCATTAGTTACCTTGCTGTTTTTATATTTTTGGATTACAAAAACCTATATCTACCATCCATATTGCACTTGTATCACCATCTCTTCGCCGAACTAGTGCACATATACAATTGACCGTTGTATTGGCTGTGTTGGGGACACAAGAGACTCTTTGTTATTTGGTTGAAGGGTTGTTTGAGAGAGACGATCTTCATCCTACGCCTCCCACGGATTGATAAACCTTAGGTCATCCACTTGAGGGAAATTTGCTACTGTGCTACAAACCTCTGCACTTGGAGGCCCAACAACGTCTACAAGAAGAAGGTTGCGTAGTAGACATCAAGCTCTTTTGTGGCGCCGTTGCCGGGGAGGTGAGTGCTTGAAGGTATATATTTAGATCTTGCAATCGAATCTTTTCATTTCTTGTTTTATCACTAGTTTAGTTTATAAAAGAAAACTAAAACATGGAATTGAGGGTGCCTCATATGCTTCATCTTTTTAATATCTTTCGTGAAAATAAGGATTCCGGTAATTGTGCCAAAATGTTACAAGAAGAATGTATTAAAATATTTTGCACTAAATCCTTGAATGATGAGCATGATTAAAATGTTGTTAGTATGAATTCTTTGAATACCCATGATTCTAATGATATGCAAATCCACAAGCTTGGGGATGCTATGTTTGATGAAGATGATATTTTTTTCTCCCCCAAGTTTTGATGAGCAAATTTATTATGATGAAAGCATGCCGCCTATCTATGATGATTATTGTGAAGACATGTATGCTATAAAGAATAATGATAACCATGGAACTTGTCATCATGATTTTAATTTTCAATTGGATTATGCTTCACATGATAGTTATTTTGTTGAGTTTGCTCCCACTACTATTGATGAGAATAAATTTGCTTATGTGGAGAGTAGTAAAATTTCTATGCAAGTAGATCATGAAAAGAATGATTTATGTACTGGTTATATGGTTGAATTCATTCATGATACTACTGAAAATCATTATGAGAGAGGATCATATGCTTCTACATATTGCAATAATATCAAGTTTCCTCTCTATGTGTTGAAAAAATCTTGAAGTTATGCTTGTTTTACCTTGCTATGCAAGTTGATTCTTGTTCCCAGAAGTTGTTTGCTCACAAAATCCCTATGCATAGGAAGTGGGTTAGACTTAAATGTGCAAGTCATATTCTTAATGATGCTCTTTTTATGTTTCAATTCTTATCTTTTATGTGAGCATCATTGAAACCATAATGCCTAGCTAGAGGCGTTGAACGTTAGCACTTGTTGGGAGGCAACCCAATTTTATTTTTAGTTTCTTGCTTTTTGATTCTGTTTAGTAATAAATAATCCATCTAGCTTCTGTTTAGATGTGGTTTTATGTTTTAATTAGTGTTTGTGAGAGGTTAAACCTATATGATCTTCTTGGATGATAGTTATCTGATCTTGCTGAAAATTCCAGAAACCTATAGGATCTTCTTGGTTTTATGTTTTAAGTTCTGTGTTGTGAAGTTTTCAAGTTTTGGGTAAAGATTCGATGGGCTATGGAATAAGGAGTGGCAAGAGCATAAGCTTGGGGATGCCCAAGGAACCCCAAGGTAATATTCAAGGACAACCAAGAGCCTAAGCTTGGGGATGCCCCGGATGGCATCCCCTCTTTCGTCTTCGTTCATCGGTAACTTTACTTGGATCTATATTTTTATCCACCACATGATATGTGTTTTTCTTGGAGCGTCATTTTATTTTATTTAGCTTTGCTTGCTGTTTGAATAAAATACCAAGATCTGAAATTCTTAAATGAGAGAGAGTCTTCACAAAGCTACATAATTATTTAACTACTCATTGATCTTCACTTATATCTTTCTGGAGTAGCTTGTCATTTACTCGTGTGCTTCACTTATATCCTATGTGTAAATGGTTGAATGAATTGAATATCATAAATCTAAAATTATATATGTTTCATATGCTTATGCCATGGGGGGTAATGACTTCACATATAAGAAGTAGAGGTGGTAAATTTATTGAAGGTTAGCAAACATTGTATTGGTCACTTGAACAATTCATGAAAGAATATTGAAGGAAGAGAGATTTCACATATAAATATACTATCTTGGACATATTTTGTAATTGTGAGCACTCATTCAAATATGACATGCTAAAAGGCTGATGTTGGACAAGGAAGACAACGTAATGGGTTATGTTTTCTTATATCCGAAATAAAGTATATTGTCATGGATCGCCCAACACGTTGAGCTTGCCTTTCCCCCTCATGCTAGCCAAATTCTTTGCACCAAGTATATATGCTACTTGTGCTTCCAAACATCCCTTAAACCAGTATTGCCATGAGAGTCCACCATACCTACCTATGGATTGAGTAAGATCCTTCAAGTAAGTTGTCATTGGTGCATGCAATAAAAATTTCTCTCTAAATACGTATGATCTTTTAGTGTGGAGAAAATAAGCTTTATATGATCTTGTGATATGGAAGCAATAAAAGCGACGGACTGCATAATAAAGGTCCCTATCACAAGTGACAATATAAAGTGGCGTTCCCTCGCATTAAGATTTTGTGCATCCAACTATAAAAGCGCATGGCAAACTCTGCTTCCCTCTGCGGAGGGCCTATCTTTTATTCTTGTCTTTTACCTTATGCAAGAGTCATGGTGATCTTCACCTTTCCTTTTTACATTTTATCCTTTGGCAAGCACATTATGTTGGAAAGATTCTGATATATATATATATATATATATATATATATATATATATATATATATATATATATACATATACACTATTCTGATCATGGGATCAGAATAATATTCTAATCATGACCTGAACTGCCTGAGTAACGTGCCTGAACTTCCCTTTGTACAAACCCGACCTTCAGGCTATCTTCGCAACCATGGCTTCTACCGCGATTTTTTCTGATCATTCGTGTTGTTTTTTATGTAAGTGTAATGTGGTCACGGTTTTTAGCAACTAAATGCCAGTTTAAAATAGGAATTTCGCTCATAGGCGGATTTTGCTCTCGGGTCGTGATGAACTCGCGTTTTTTGCAATTTTACTGCCTGAGTTATTCGACCTGAACTTCCCCGTATTCTAGGTTGAACTTCCGCCAACATTGCCCAAATGGGGCTTACTATATACCGTTGGAAAGCTATGGACACGAGTATCATGATCCAAGTTAATTTTTTGGCAAATTGTAAGCCGTTTAAGAGCAGTTTTGAAAACCGTTTTTTCTTCATACAAAAAACGTGAATCGTATTTTCGATTGCATTTCTAAACCGTTTATCGGTATAAGGCAAATAATATGGCGTAGGAAAGCTGCTGAAAAACCGCTCATTCCACATGTTGATAGTTTTCTCTAATTCCCTATGGTTAAAGTGTAATTTGGAAAATTGTAAAATTTCACAAACCAAACAGCCGACTTCGTATTTTCGATGTCGTTTCTAAACGGCTGATCCAATTGAGGCACATGATATGGCGTTAGAAAGCTTATGGAATTGCTCTAATTTTTCACGTTAATTTTTTTCTAATTTTCAACGGTTTAAAATTAATTTAGAAAACGATATAAGTTCCATCGAGTTTGTATTTTCGAGCTAATTTTTTAACCATAGATCCGAATGCAACAAATGATATCCCGTTGGAAAGCTTGAACAAATGCGAAACTTTTTTGTACATATGGTTTTCTCCGGTTCTCTACATTTTTGTGTCAGTTTTGAAAATGGCAAAAAACGTATTTTCACCGTAATTTCTACAAACTTTATCGGAATGGGGCAAATAATATACCGTTGAATAGCTATGGAAAATGCGAAACTTTTTCATGTTGATTGTTTTCTCTGATTCCTAACTGTTCTTAAGTAATTTGAAAAACGGTGAGATCTTTTGTTATGTCTTTATCGCAAAACAGATTTTCAAAAATGCACCGCGTGAAGAACTTGAACTTCTCGGAATGTCTACTTGAACTTTACTCTGTTTTTCACGTGCTTTTTTTGCTCATAGATCTCCGTCCACTGATCGTAGCTCTCCATCCACTCACCGGAATTGAGCAAGTGATATACCGATGGAAAGCTCCTGTAGACACGCAACTTTCCTGTGTTGATCATTTTTTCATACTCGTGACGGTTTTAAAAGTTTTTCATGTGTAATTCATTCAGTGTAGTAGTTGAACTTCCTGCTGTTTTCACATTGAACTTCTGTGACGTATATTCGTTTGTAGTTTTTCTCATACATTCGTCAGTGTTACACAAATGATTTTTCTTCTGTACAAACCCTTCTCACAATAATTTGTTTAACTTTCTCCAACCTAGGACTTGAACTTACACAAATGTTATTCATGCCGTTTTGAATTAGAGAAATGATGACATCATGATTTTTGCCTTCATCGCAAATGGAAATGCACTGCGCGAAGTAGTTGAACTTTTGAGGCATGTCTGTTTGAACTTCACTCTATTTTCGACGTGTTGTTTTTTGACGTGCTATTTTTTGCAGTGCGTGAAATAGTTGAACTTCTAGGGCATGTCTATTTGAACTTCACTCTGTTTTTGGCGTGCTGCTTTTTGCACTGCGTGAAGTAGTTGAACTTCTAGGGCATGTCTGTTTGAACTTCACTCTGTTTCACTTTATTGTATTTTTCTTATATGAAATACACACCATGTAGTACATGAACTTCCGGTTGTTATCACTTTGAATTTCTCTCTGGTTTGAGAGAATTATTTTAAAACACAAAAAAACAATATGTTTTTTATGTATTTTGGACATCTAAATACACGGTGAACCTCTCTCACAAGAATTTTTTGAACTTTTCCTCGCTGAGCACTTGAACTTCAAGCAACCATTTTTTCGTTTATGAGTTGTTTTTAAAAGTGCAAAACATGGCGTTGTGTTTTTTATTTTTTGAACAGGTAAATCCTAGGTTTTAATAAACTTCGAACTTCTCTGTTATTTCAACTTGAACTTCACCTTTTTTATATTTTGAGTAAAGAATTGTATTCGATTTTTATACGGTAAAAATTGAACATGGAAATACAAGGTGAACCTCTCTCGCAAGAATTTTTGAACTTCTCCGAACAAAGCACTTGAACTTCTAGCAACAATATTTTAGACTTTATCTTTTTATTCTTTTTTGTCATACGAAATGCACACCATGCAGTACGTGAACTTCCAGCAGTTATCAATTTGAACTTCTCTCTGTTTGGCTTTACTAACAGAAAAAATTCGAGTTTTTATGGACATCGAACCACTCTAACTTTTCTAATTGAACTTATTGTTTTTATTATTTAGTACCAAGAAAAATCTGATTTTTCAAATAAATATCAGACTCCTCCGCCTTTTCCATTTGAACTTCTTGGTTTTATTTTCTAGTAACGAGAAAACCTGAGTTTTTTATATACATTGAACTACTCCGTTTTTTAAAATTGAATTTCTTGGTTTTTAATATTTTGGTTTTGGGAAAAATCAGATTATTTCTTAATTTGAACTTCTTGGTTTTAATCATGCTTTTAGTTTGAACTTTTTTTAGTTTTTCCTTTTTATTTAATTTTGAGCGTCTTCATTTTATTCTTTAGTAATGAGAAAACATCTAAGTTTTTTTAACCTTCGTACTTCTCTCTTGTTTTACTTTGAACTTCTTAGACAAAAATATGGTTTAAATAAGCAAACAATTTTCTAGGTTTTTAAATTTGAACTTCTAGGTTTTTTGACCTTCTCGGTTATTTTTGCTAGGAGTTTTTTAATAAACATCCAACTGTTGTGGTATTTAAACCTGAATTTTTTATTTTGTTTATTAGAACAAATACTTTTTTCTTTTTTAATAAACTTCAGACTTCTCTATTTTTAAATTTTGAACTTCATGGATTTTTTGTGTGTTCGCCTGTTTATTTTTGGATACCCAATGTGTGTGTTTTGCCGTTAGCGGACATTTTGAACTATCCGCGGTAGAGAATATGAACTTCACATCAACATTGTTTAGTCTTCAAGTAATGCTCATTTTTTTTTAATTCTGAACATCTATGCTCTTTTTTTGTGTAAGGCAGAAATAGTAAAAATTAAACTTCATAATTTTATAATCGTCGAATTGCTCTTTTTATTGAAAAACTTCTGTGATAGGATGCCCCTGGGGTTTTTTATGGCGAACTACCCCATGCTTGGTGTTCGAACATTTTTCATTTGTTTTTTCTAAACTTCCTAATCTTTTGGTCTCTAAAATCCCAAACTTGGAAAAAAAATATTTTTTATTGTTTTTCAAAGCATACTTCAATTTATTTATTTCAATTTTTCTAACCATCGGGTTACTCATTTTTTTCTATTTTGAACTACCTGCATTTATATTTTAAGAATGGGAAAATAAGAAATGTTTTATCTAGGTAGAACTTCATGTGTTTTTAAAAATGAATTTTGTGGGGTATTTTTTCCTTAGGGCGACTTATTTTTATACTTCTTCTCTGAACTTCTATATGCTATGTTATTCAAATAGAAAACATTTTGTACCACGAATACCCATGACTTTTCACAGCGAACTTATTTAAGTGTTTTCCTATGTGTACTAGTACCTTTTTTCTCGCGAATTACTAAATTCTAAAGAGTGTTTTCTTTTGTTTACACCGACTGATGTACAAATATAAATTTTACATGTTTTTTGACATAAGCAAGTAATTTGTTGTGAACATAATTTATTTTCTAGCACTGTTTCAATTTGCCATAGTATAAAATTGTTTTTATAGAAGCAAAGCAGTCACACAAACGGGAGTACACACCAGAGAACACACACTACACAAGTCGCGTACACACAAACACACGAGCGCACACACACAAGTCATCACACCATGCACAAATGCACTAATCCTTTTTAATAGTTACTGTACTTCATAACATTATTGATTTTGAACTTCTGCGGAAGCTGTCTTTGAACGTCTGAATATCTTTTTACAACATCGAGGTTATCAAACAAACATTCAGTTTTCTGAACCCTGAAGTACTACTTCAGTTATAGAACAACTTCTCTCATTCAGTTATCTCAACACTGGCCAACAATGTTCAACCTTGTACCAAATTGCAGAACGCGAGCGTCTCGTGTGGCAATAGCAGGGGGCAAAGCTTGCGGCAGGGATTGGCACACACCATGGGCTCAGTGGGGGTGATGGCGCTAGGTGCTGCAGCCTACAGCAGAAACAACAAAATAGGGCAGGTGGCCACAGGCCACAGCCACCCCTCGTCAAGAACTTGACCGGCTAAACTAAAATAGTAGAACTTCATTTTTCTCAACCTCTAAAATTCAGTACCGAACTTAGTTAAAGTACAAAGCCTGGACTAAAATTTCGGTAGTGCATGCATTGAAAAAAGTTCAGAGAAATGCTGAAACGGAGGAGGCATCGAGCAGCACACATCCAAGATGACCTTTAATCCGGCACGAAGCTGAACTTCACCAGCTAAAATTTCCTTCGTCCCCTGTTGGTTGTTGTCGTGCGTAGCCCCGGGCGTTCGGTCTTTTCGGTTTGTTCGGTTCGGTCTTTTCGGTCTTCCAAGAGTTCCGTCTTCCAGAATTAAAGACCAAAATAATTTTGATCTTTTCGGTTCTTCACTATTCGGTCTTCGGTCTTTAATATTCGGTCTTCGGTCCCGACCAAACAGACCAAATTAATTTGCTACAACTAATATCAGTGTTACTTCCTGTACCAGTACATTCATGTTACTTCCTATATGGTTGTACCAATACATGTTTACATTTCACAATAAGTAACAAAGTACCGACAACAAGTAACAAATTACCAAAACTTGTTCATATTTGACAACAAGTAAAAAAGATTCAGACGACACGAAGTAAGAAGGCATGATTCATGGTCTAGCAACAAGATTCATGCATGCATAATCATTTATATTTGACAGGAAGTAATAAGATAACAAGCAGCAGCAAATAGGCAAGCAACACCACCACATAGTACTTGACAACATAGTACTTGGCATCATACAAATCAAGTTAAGTACATGATTTCAGTGCAACAACAAATAACGAACATAAGATTCCACATAAGTTCAACACTTGACATAAGCAGCAAACCACATAGTACTTGACATCAACACAGTACTCTCACTGTTCTCAATTCTCTAAGTCTGGTCACAAATTACAAGCACAAGATAATGAGAATAGCACACATTCCACATGATTTCAGTTCAACCATGAGTGGATGTGGATCTCACTTTGTTGGTCGACTTGGCCATGGAAGAAGCAACAACACCACCATTGACCTTGCGCTTTCGCTTCACCTTGTCACCAAATTCTTCAATCAACTCTGCAATAAGTAGATTCAATCAAATTCATAATCTTAGTTTTGGTAAGATCTTGTCCTAGTCCAATTGTAATCTACTAAAGTTGACAATTCATGCATACAAACTTCTCCATACACTGGTTTTGTACAAAAGTTACTACTGATTGCTTTACCTTTATCTACTAAAGTTGACAAGTCATGCATATATATCAGTATGTCGTGCATATTAGTAATCTGCTAGTATGTGATTGGTTTGGTACAAGTAATCTGCTATCATGTATGGAGAAGTTGACTAATTGATTTACCTTTTTCTAGCTCTTCTAATTCTTCCAAGTTCTCCTTGATGTCGACAGGATTTGTTGACCTTCTCAGCCAGTCTTGTGTACAAACTAAAGCTTGTACCATAAATGGAGTTAGAGATGTCCTAAAGTCATCAAGTATGCGCCCACTTGTTCTAAAGGCTGACTCAGAAGCCACCGTTGTAATGGGGATAGCAAGAATATCACGAGCCATATTTGCCAAGATTGGGAACCTAGATGAATTCTCTTTCCACCATCCTAGGATGTCAATTTTTTTATCAGGGTCTTCAGAGTCTTCGGCAAGGTATTTTTCAAGCTCAGATTTACTACTTGCACTTCCTCCACTATTATTTTGCCTCAACCTGCTTGCAATTAGTTGCTTCATCATACTTGCTCCTCCTCCTTCTAATGGTACTTGGCTATAGGCTGGTGTTATTGGTTCCGGTGTAGTTAATCTTACTCGGTATTCTTCAAACAACTCACGAAGACATTTGTTAACAGCAAACCACACCTTCTCTCCACACTCAGCACCAAAGATTTCCAAAGTAGTCAGCCTAGTGAAATAAGATAGCTTGTACCTTGGATCAAGAGCTGCAACAACGAAAATTAGCAAGTTGAGATTTTCCTTCTCCTTCTCCTTCTCCTTCTTCTTCCCTTTCCCTCTTTCATTCACAAAAGGACCCTGCTCCTTCACCTTTTCATTCTCATGCCAAGACCCCCAATATTTATCAAACTTTTCTTTCATCCTCTCTGCCATAGCTTTTTGCAAAGGATCTGTACTACTCATCCAATTTTGAACCAAGATGTGTACATTGCCAACCTCGAAAAGAAAGTTGTTGGAAGTGACATGAAGTGAGGATGACACACGAACGGTAAGATTATAGAAGTGCCCAAGAAAGGCAGCCATTTTTCTAGCATTTTCCCAATCGATCTCATCTGGATACCCAGATCCTCCGTTTTCTTCAGACAAGTCTAAAGCATACAATGGGTCATCTTCACAATACCTTGTAAACACCTTTGAATAGATGATGGCAGCCTTCAACATTATGTAAGTTGAGTTCCAACGAGTGCATACATCAAGGTTCAAGAACTTGCTCTGAACCTTCTCTTCCAATGCTAGCTCCTTGAATTTTACCAACCGAGAAGTCCCATTCTTGATGTATCGCACAATAGCTCGGACACGTTTGATTGAAAGTTCAACTTCTTTTAGGCCATCTTGTACAATAAGGTTGACAATATGTGTCGCGCATCTCATATGTAGAAACTTTCCATCGGCTATGCTAGTCTTAGCATCAACCAAACACTTTCTCAAGTGAACAATGCAACCATCATTATTGCTCGCATTATCCACGGTGACTGTCATAACTCTTTCTAACCCCCATTCCATCAAACATCTTTGCAAGTTCTTCCCAAGATCCTTCCCCTTGTGGCCCTTCACCATGATGAAATTGATAATCTTCTTATGATATTTCCAGTGTTCATCAATGAATTGTGCAGTCACTACCATATAGCCATCTTGCTGCTGAGAAGTCCAACAATCTGTGGTTACACACACACTTCCACAATTCTCTTTGAAAAACTTTTTCAACTTGGACTTCTCATCTAGATAAACTTTGACAGTGCCCCTGGTACAAGTTCTTCTTGATGGTGGACTAAAGCGGGGGCAAGCAACCGAAACGAACTTTCTGAATCCAGATTTCTCACCAAATGCAAAAGGTAGCTCATCCTCTATGACCATCACAGCAAATGACTTCCTAACTGCCTCCGCATCATATCTCCAAGTGCTGATGCCATCTCCCGGAGTTACTTGCAAAGTGGTCTGATTTGGATCCAATTTCCTCTCCGGATTGCGCTTGCATATACCGAAGTGCCTGCGCATTGCTGTTGTCCCATTGCATGATGTAGTAGCTTGAATTATCCGGTCACAATATTTGCACATTCCTTCCTTCACTAACCCCTTATCATCAAAAACTTTGGTGAAATGCTCCCAGATTTGTGATCTTGAGGCCATTTGCTTCCGTCCTTTTGGCTTGTCATCTTGAGTAGCTTCTATATTGGCACCTTCGACAATATTTGGTTCGGCATCTTCATCTTCAATGATACTACGTAAGACGGACTCGTCACCTCCTGCTGTAGCAGCTGCTTCTGCATCCGCCTCTTCCTCTATACTCATAAATGTGTCATCTTTCTCGTTCAACTCATCATGTCCAGATTCCGATATAGAAAACATCTAAAAAAAAGAGGAGATTGGTCTGTCAAACAACATTGACATGAGCATACAATCAAGTCCTCCAAATCTGTAAACATTTCAGATAATCTAATTTTTCACAGCTAATAAATGACATTGGTCTGTTTGGTATCCTCTCTACATAGTAACCATTCCAAATCAACATAAAAATAGCATGGTACACTCTGCCATGAACATAGAAACCAACAAAAAGCTGTTGTAGCCTTGAACATAGAATGCTTAATCTGTACATCACAAAAGCTCAACATACAACACAAGGCTACAACTACAGAAGGCTACAACAGCAACACAAGGCTACAACAATCTGTACACCATGAACATAGAAGCACTACATCTACTTGAATCTGAACATCACAAAAGCTGAACATCATAGAACATGAACAATATATTGATGCAGTTAAATGAACAACAATCTGTACATCACATATGCATACCAGGAGAAGTAGTAGCTTGCTCACCTTCAGTTGCGAGGTTGAGCACCAGAAGAGGACAGAAGGCGGCGAGACGGCGACCAGCGTGGAAGAGGACGAGTGGTGCGGTGGTGGTGACGAACAGCAGCAGCCAGCAGCTACACAGGCGGCGGATGGACGTGCCACGGATGGCCGAACGAGCAGGAGGGTCGGAGTTGGCGGCCTGCCGCACAGCAGCACGGCGCACGGCGGCACGGGGCACGGGGCACCAGTCGTCACCTGTCCCGGTGCGGGCCGTAGCTCGGGGCGCAGTTCTTCATCGGTCGCTGAAGCGCGGGCGATGTGCGCTTCGTTGCGGCGGTCGTCACGGGCTCACGGCTCACAGCTCACGGTCACGGGGCATCGGGCCAGAGCGGCGGCTGGCGGGTGGCGGCTAGGGTTTGTCGAGGGAGAGAAAAGAGGAGGCGAGTGAAGCGGCGGCTAGGTTTCCTGTGTCTGCTTCGAGGGGCACGGCCGCTCGGTCTGTGAGGTGAGGACGGGAGCTTGGGCTTGCTAGATGGGCTTTAGGTTAATGGGCTATTCGGTCTATACGGGCTGTTCGGTCCTCAATACATCAGGACCGAACAGACCATAATTAGTTCGGTCTTAGCATTCTGCAGACCGTTTTTTATTCGGTCTTTTCGGTTTCAGTCTTTTCGGGTTCGGTCACGGTCTTTTCGGTTTCGGTCTTCGGTTTTTATGCCCGGGGCTAGTCGTGCGTCCCTAGGAGTGCCGTGGGGAGCTACTATGTATAACTAGTACTCTGCCTGCATCACACCTCGCGGACACAAAACTGCATGCACTACTTCTCATTCTACAATACTGAACGTGAGAGATCCATCAAGTAATTATGGCCAATTGAACGTCACCAATAAAAATGTCTGAACATGTTGTACACTGTTTTTTGGTAGTCGCCTATGAACTTCGATACTAGTCCCCTATGAACCTCTATACCTATATGTCACGAATGTTCACCAGGTTTTTTTAACCTTTTTGTTTTGCTTATGTTTTTGAACTCTATGATTACTCTAGCACACCTAACTTCAGTTTTGATTTCAAATTTCGTTGATGTTGTGTTCACTGGATGAACTGATGTACTTCTTCGGAATCTGTCCATACTCTCACTACACTGAAGTTACAAAAAATTGCCTCAAAAAACTGAAGTTACAAAAAAATGTAGTATAGAGTTTCGACAGTTCACCAACGAGGAATCATCTGCTTTAAGGAGCATAAACAGGGGACAAATCTAGCTGGAGAAGTGCTCAACAACGTACTTTCCAAAGTGATTTGATGTTGTGTTCACTGAATGAACTTCTGTACTTTCTTAGACTGAACCGTATGAAGATGTGTTGCCCACCTGAACTTCAGCAGAAGAATCAGCCACTGACCAAGGCGAGCAGGAGAAGCAGCTTGTGTTTTCGTCTCCACTGCCGTGGGGGAACCAAAGGAAAATTTTCCATCGTGTCCCTGACCTTTCATGCCGGCAATAGCAGCAGCAGCGAAACAAGTTTTCTGAGGCCAGAGCTCCCAAGAACCAGTGGATGCAAACACCCACAAATAGAAAAAAATAGTTGTGGAAAACGGATGGAGAGGCAGCTGCCGCTGGTGGAGGAGGTGAGCCACGCAGATGCAGCGTGTGTGAAGTTCAACTACTAAGATTCGTCCGGCGCCTCAGGCACAAAGTGCTCGGGCTCCTCGGTGAACCAGTCACCGCTGCGTCCTTTCAGCCCAAGGACGTCCCCTACCTCATGCCCAACCTCCTCCCGTCGTCGCCTCGACCGATGCCTCAACCCAGGTACCACCCAGTTGGCGCGTGGGATGGCCGGATGGGGGACGGCAGTGCGCGGAGGCAGGCTGCGGCGCGCGGGAGGTAGGGTGGCGGTGCGCAGAGACAGCAGGTGAGCACGTTGGAGGCTGGGCGCAGCGGAGGGGAAAGCTGGGGACCACAACACCGGCGATGAGCGCAGGCGGCGGCGGCAGTGGGATCTTGGGCGGCGGCGTCTCCGGTTGGCGTCGGGGCGGCGGTCTCGTTTCTGGCTAGGGGTTGGTGGCGGCGGCGCCGCCGGTTGGGGACGGGGCGGCGGGCGCGTCGCCGTTGGGGGCAGGAGGTGCGGGAGGTGGGGCATCGGGGAAGGTGGTGGATCAGGGGAGCAGGAGGTGGGGTGGGCTTTTTTCCTTTTTTTTTTCTTTCACTATCCTGTTGGGGAGTTCCGGAACATCCCATCGGGCCCTATATAGGGTGATCGTGATCTAATCTTTCTCTGTGTCTGATTAAAACTTTGAACCCATAAATATCGTGTGAGTGTTAGAAATTGTGAAAGACTATATGATAGTTGAGTATGTGGGGTTTGCTAAATCAAAGCACTGACATAGACTCTTCTTGAAAATAAGATGAATTTTAATTGTTTGATGACTAATAACATGTTTGTTAGTTTTCAAGAAAGTTTATGATCTATACTTTAACATGTGAATAGCTTGTTACTTGATCATGAGAAGCTTTATGAGATGAGCTACTGTTATGATATATAATGATGCTATAAAAGGTGATTGAAATTATCATTGATCAAATTTGTGCACCTGCTAGCATTCACACTTCATAAATTATTTCTTTTATCATTTACCTACTCGAGGACGAGCAGGAATTAAGCTTGGGGATGCTGATACGTCTCCAATGTATCTATAATTTATGAAGTATTCATGCTATTATATTATCTGTTTTGGATGTTTATGGGCTTTACTAAACACTTTTATATTATTTTTGGGACTAACCTATTAACCCAGAGCCCAGTGCCAGTTTCTGTTTTTTCCCTTGTTTCAGTGTTTCGCAGAAAAGGAATGTCAAAGGAGTCCAAACGGAATGAAACCTTCGGGAGCGTGATTTTTGGAACGGACGTGATCCAGAAGACTTGGAGTTGAAGTCAAGGAAGCTTCGAGGTGGCCACAAGGCAAGGAGGCGCGCCTGCCCCCTGGGTGCGCCCCCACCCTCGTGGGCCCCTCGTGGCTCCCCTAACCGACTTCTTTCGCCTATATATATCCATATACCCTAAAAACTTCGGGGAGCACAATAGACGGGAGTTCTGCCGCCGCAAGCCTCAGTAGCTACCAAAAACCAATTGGGACCCTGTTCCGACACCCTGCCGGAGGGGGGATCCCTCACCTGTGGCCATCTTCATCATCCCGGCGTGCTCCATGACGAGGAGGGAGTAGTTCACCCTCGTGGCTGAGGGTATGTACCAGTAGCTATGTGTTTGATCTCTCTCTCTCTCTCTCTCTCTCTCTCTCTCTCTCTCTCTCGTGTTCTTGATTTGGCACGATCTTGATGTATCGCGAGCTTTGCTATTATAGTTGGATCTTATGGTGTTTCTCCCCCTCTACTCTCTTGTAATGGATTGAGTTTTCCCTTTGAAGTTATCTTATCGGATTGAGTCTTTAAGGATTTGAGAACATTTGATGTATGTCTTGCATGTGCTTATCTGTGGTGACATTGGGATATCACGTGATTCACTTGATGTATGTTTTGGTGATCAACTTGCGGGTTCCGTGACCTTGTGAACTTATGTTAGGGGTTGGCACACGTTTTTATCTTGACTCTCCGGTAGAAACTTTGGGGCACTGTTTGAAGTACTTTGTGTTGGTTGAATAGATGAATCTGAGATTGTGTGATGCATATCGTATAATCATACCCACGGATACTTGACGTGATATTGGAGTATCTAGGTGACATTAGGGTTTTGGTAGATTTGTGTCTTAAGGTGTTATTCTAGTACGAACTCTATGATAGATCGAACGGAAAGAATAACTTCGTGTTATTTTACTACGGACTCTTGAATAGATCGATCAGAAAGGATAACTATGAGGTGGTTTCGTACCCTACAATAATCTCTTTGTTTGTTATCCGCTATTAGTGACTTTGGAGTGAATCTTTGTTGCATGTTGAGGGATAGTTGTATGATCCAATTATGTTATTATTGTTGAGAGAACTTGCACTAGTGAAAGTATGAACCCTAGGCCTTGTTTCAAAGCATTGCAATACCATTTACGCTCACTTTTATCATTATTTACCTTGCTGTTTTTATATTTTCAGATTACAAAAACCTTTATCTACCATCCATATTGCACTTGTATCACCATCTCTTCGCCGAACTAGTGCACCTATACTATTTACCATTGTATTGGGTGTGTTGGGGACACAAGAGACTCTTTGTTATTTGGTTGCAGGGTTGTTTGAGAGAGACCATCTTCATCCTATGCCTCACACGGATTGATAAACCTTAGGTCATTCACTTGAGGGAAATTTGCTACTGTCCTACAAACCTCTGCACTTGGAGGCCCAACAACGTCTACAAGAAGAAGGTTGCGTAGTAGACATCTGTAGCGACCCGACCTCAGATGGTCAAGTCTCTGTGCTCAGGTGTCATCCCTGGATCAGTAATGCTGACACCACATAGTACTTCGAAGGATTTATAACAGAGTAGCAATCACACACTTATTACATCGATGTCTCAAAGAGAACTTATTACAATAAATATGGCTTAAGGCCATCTAATATCGATAACAGCAGAAGGCTTGGAAGATAAGTGAGTCCATCAACTCCAGCGGCATCACTGAGTATAGAACCACGACCTAAAGGCACCTTACTCGTCGTCTGAAAAGTCTGCAAAATGAAAGTTGCAGCCCGAAAATGGGTCAGCACATGGAATATGCTGGCAATGTAACACATAGAGAGTAATGAACAGTAATGAGCTATACTATATGCATGTATGGCTGGTGGAAAGCTCTATGGTTACAGTTTTGCGTAAAGCCAATTTTTCCCTACTGCAAAGGAATAAATTTATTTAACTATCATGGTGGTTGTTAAACATTGAGAATGGTTGACAGCATCCTCAATCCCAATTAAAAGTAATCATCAATAACCCAAGAATATTAATTTAGAAGTAACATGATGAGATTCACATGATATTCAAGTACTAGATACTCAAGTGGTCCATAACCGGGGACACGGCTAATCATGATTAGTTTGTACACTCTACAGAGGTTTGCGCACTTTTCCCCACAAGACTCGATCGCCTCCGCTTGGTTTCTCGCACTGCTTGATGTTTGAGAGACGGATGACCGAGACATAGTCTTTCAGAAGCGCTAGCACCTTACGTTGTGATAGACCGTACCAACCTACATCCCCTACATCAGCTAGTCTACCACTGTAAGAGTTCGCACGACTTAGTCAGCTATGCCAGAGCCCATATTGGCTTGTGGCTGCACACGGAAGTTACTAGCATGAATGATCTTATGATCCCTTTGAGCCTGGGTGGCGGTCCAAAGAAAAACTGGCAAGTCCTGATAGAAACCAGGTGCCTCAATCCACCCAGATGTGTGTTTAAGTTGCCACCTTAGATAAACCATTAATTAACAATACTCACATCTGTCATGGATATCACTCACCCAATCCACGTCTACTAGCATAGCATGGCATAATAAGCAAACGTAGAAGTAACTCCCAAGGTTTCATAAGTAAAATAGGTAATAGGTACTACCTCAACTACTTCCCATCCCACAGTTTAATTAGATCCTAATCATGCAATGTGTGAGGATTGGTCTAATGCAATAAAAACTGGCAATGAGAAGGTATGATCAAAGTGTTACTTGCCTTGCTGATGATCCGCGAAACCTAGAGATTCGAAGTAACAGGCGGCGCACTCCGGGTAATCTATCGCAGACAAACAACAAGCATACAATAAGTACTCATCTAATGCACAGGTAAAACTCGAACAAGAGATCGAACCAGAAAGTTCAACTTAAGAACTCCGGTTGCAAAGAGAAAACGAACCGAACAAAGCAACGGAAAACAAACGGCGGAAGAAAACAACTCGGTTCTAGCAAGTTGAAACTAGGTCAAATTTTACAGTAGCAAAAACTTGTTTAAGTTGATTAGTCAGAACGGCGGTTTCAAAACGAAACTCCAGGCGCTTGAATCACCTGATTCCGATAAACGAGCGAGAAGATAAACTAGAACGAAGATCGGATCTGAAATCGCGATCAGAAAATCACGGAATAAATCCGACGAAAAAGAAAAACGACGAACGGTTAAACGAACGGACGTTCGTTAACCGAGAATAACCGGTGATCACGTTCGTTAAGACGAACGGTCCGGCGAACGCTCGCTAAACAACTAAACCGAAAAAAACTGAAAACCGATCTAGGGTTTCAAAAAAAAACCGAAACAACGAAACGAAAAGAATCCAGAACGATTTTTTTATAAAAAAACCGAACCAAGGGGAGGGGTGGCCTGGCGCGGTGGCTACCTCGACGAGGGGCTCCGGTGGGCGGGGCTTGGCGGCGGGGCAGCGAGGCGAGGCGCGGGGCGGCGGCGGTAGGCGGCGGCGCGAGCGGCGGCGGCGCGGCGTTGCTGCTGCTGCTACTGCGGGGCGGCGGGGAGGTGCGGGGAGGAGAGGGGGGCTGGGTATTTAAAGGGGGGGGGAAGACTTGGGGGAGGGGGCAAGGCAAGGGAGGCGGCGGCGGCAAAGTCCCAATCGGACTCGGCGGCGGCGGGCGGCGCTGCGCGCGGGCACGCGCGCGAGGAAGGCGCGGCTGGGCCGGCCGGCCTTGGCCCAGGTGGGGCGCGACGCGATTTTTTTAAATAGTTACGCGCGCAGAAAAAAAACAAAGAAAAAAAAATCTAAACGAACTCCAAAAATCCCGAAGTAAAATTTCCCCCGACTCCTAAAAATGAGTCGAACAAAATGAACTTTACTCGGGGCCTAGATGCAATTTTTGAAAACACGCATTTTTCCCTAATCCAAATAAAATGCAAATAAACTCCAGAAAATCCAAAATTTGATTTATTTATTAAATCTTCATTTTTCCTAAATTTGGGAAAGTCATATTTTCCCCCCTCTCATATTTTTGATATTGGAAAAATAGTTGAAGACGAAATAAATAAAATCAAATTATCCTCTTTTCAAAATTTGAGAAAACTCAAATATGAAAATAACGAAATCTCCAACTCTCTCCGAGGGTCCTTGAGTTGCGTGAAATTTCTAGGATCGACCAAAATGCAAGAAAATATGATATGCATGGTGATCTAATGTATAACATTCCAAATTGAAAATTTGGGATGTTACAAACCTACCCCCCTTAAGATGAATCTCGCCCTCGAGATTCGGGTTGGCTAGAAAATAGGTGAGGGTGGTCCTTGAGCAAAGCTTCTTCTCTCTCCCAGGTGGCTTCATCCTCTGAGTGGTGGTTCCACTGAACTTTGCAAAACTTGATAACCTTGCTGCGGGTAACTCTGCTGGCATAATCGAGAATCTTGACTGGTTTCTCCTCATACGTTAAGTCATTCTTCAACTGAATCGCTTCAAGCGGCACTGTATCTCTTAGCGGTACCTCCGCCATCTCGGCGTGACATTTCTTCAGCTGAGAAACATGGAATACATCATGAACTCCTAACAGTCCCTCTGGTAATTCCAACTTATAAGCGACTTCTCCCATACGTTGCAAGATCTTATACGGTCCAACGAAACGCGGTGCTAATTCTCCCTTAACTCCAAAGCGCTTAACTCCTCAAAGTGGGGATACTCGAAGATAAACTCTGTCTCCGGTTTCGTAAACTATCTCCTTGCGTTTAGAATCTGCGTAGCTCTTCTGCCTGGACTGGGCTACCTTGAGCCTATCACAAATCAACTTAACTTTCCGTTCAGACTCCTTAATCAGATCTGGTCCAAAGAACTGACGGTCTCCAACTTCGTCCCATGACAACGGTGTCCTGCACCTCCTTCCGTATAAAGCTTCGAAAGGTGCCATCTTCAAACTGGTTTGGTAACTGTTGTTATAAGAAAACTCCGCATACGGCAAGTTATCGTCCCAACTAGATCCATAATCTAGCGCACAAGCTCTCAGCATATCTTCCAAAATCTGATTGACTCTCTCAGTCAGTCCATCCGTCTGTGGGTGAAAAGTTGTGATGAACTCTAGTCTGGTTCCCAAAGTTTCATGCAACTGATTCCAAAACTATGAGGTAAATTGGGTTCCTCTATCTGATACGATACTCCTCGGAACTCCATGCAAACAAATGATCCTGGTCATGTATATCTTTGCCAACTTAGCACAGGTGTAAGTGGTCTTAACTGGGATGAAATGTGCTACCTTCGTGAAACGATCAACTACTACCCCTATCGAGTCATAGCCTGCCTTCGTCCTGGGTAGTCCTGTGATAAAATCCATGCCTATCTTATCCCACTTCCATTCGGGTATCGGCAATGGTTGTAACAATCCGGCTGGCTTCTGATGTTCTGCCTTCACTCTATGACACACATCACAAACTGCTACATATGCTGCAATATCCTTCTTCATTCCGGTCCACCAGAATGTTTCCTTCAAATCCAAATACATCTTCGTATTTCCTGGGTGAATCAAATAGGGTGAATCATGTGCCTCTTACAGAATCAACTTTCCGATCTCCGGGTCATTGGGCACATAAACACGGTCCTCAAACCATAGGGTATCATGCTCATCCTCACGAAATCCCTTTGCTTTTCATTCGCTCATTTTCTTCTTTATATCAGCAATCTCCTTGTCAGTTTTCTAAGCTTCTCTGATTTTATCCATCAAGGTAGATTGAATTTCCAATGCTGCTACATAGCCTTTCGGAACTATTTCCAAACATAGCTCACGAAGATCTTCGGCCAATTCCCTCTGTAACTCTCCGGTCATCAATGTATTGACATGGCTCTTACGGCTCAATGCATCAACTACAACATTAGCCTTTCCTGGATGGTAATGCAATCTCATATCATAATCCTTGATGAGTTCCAACCATCTCCTTTGTCTGAGGTTCAACTCCTTCTACGTGAAAATATACTTCAAACTCTTGTGATCCGTATATACTTCACAATGATTCCCAATGAGAAAATGTCTCCAAGTTTTCAATGCATGCACTGCGGCTGCTAACTCCAAATCATGCGTAGCATAATTTAATTCATGAGGTTTCAGTTGTCGTGAGGCATACGAAACAACTCTTCCTTCCTGCATAAGCACTGCTCCAAGTCCTCGACGTGAAGCGTCGCAATACACCTCATAATCCTTGTTCTGATCTGGTAGAATCAATATTGGTGAAGAAACCAATCGTTTCTTCAACTCCTGAAAACTGGCCTCACATTCCTCAGTCCAATTGAACTTGGTATCCTTCTTCAACAATTCAGTCATAGGCTTTGCAATCCTTGAGAAATTCTCAATGAATCTCCGGTAGTATCCTGCGAGTCCAAGAAAACTCCGGATCTCTCCAACTGTCGTTGGTGCTTCCCATTCGGTTACGGTCTCAACCTTTGTGGGGTCAACTTCTATCCCTTCTCCGGATATAACATGTCCAAGAAATCCAACTTCCTTTAACCAAAACTCACATTTTCTGAATTTAGCATATAACTGATGTTCCCTTAGTTTCTCCAAAACCAAACGCAAATGTTCCTTATGCTCCTCTTCATTCTTTGAGAAAATCAGAATGTCATCAATGAACACTACGACGAACTTATCCAAAAACTCCATAAATACCTTGTTCATCAGGTTCATAAAATAGGCAGGTGCGTTAGTCAAACCAAATGACATAAAGGTATACTCGTACAATCCGTATCTCGTGGTAAAAGCTGTCTTGGGTATGTCCTGCTCCCGAATCTTCAACTGATGGTACCCTGATCGTAAATCGATCTTGGAAAACAATTTAGCTCCTTGCAAACGATCAAACAGATCATTAATCATTGGCAGTGGGTACTTGTTCTTGATGGTTACTTCATTCAATCCACGGTAATCAACAACCATCCTTAATGATCCATCCTTCTTCTCCACTAGAAGTACGGGTGATCCCCAAGGCGAAGAACTTGGGCGTATGTAACCTTTATCCAATAACTCCTTAATCTGCTTCTTGATTTCTACCAAATCATTTGCTGGCATCCGGTATGGTCGCTTCGATATTGGGCCTGTACCTGGCAAAAGCTCAATTAAGAACTCGATATCTCTATCAGGTGGCATTCCTGGCAATTCCTCAGGAAATACATCAGGGTAATCCTTCAGCACTGGTACTTCTTCCTGCACAACTCCTGATAAAGAATTCACTTGATTCCTATTTGATCCATGTCGTGATACATACTTGATCCTTCTTCCTTCTGGCGTCGTGAGTAAGATTGTCTTACTAGCGCATTCAATGTTCCCTTCATACTTTGATAACCAATCCATGCCTAATATCACATCCAATCCTTGAGATTCCAATACTATTAGGTCTGAGGGAAACACATAGTTACCAATCCTTAATGGTAACCGATCACACCATCGTCTAGCCATATACTCCGCTCCTGGTGAGCTTACTAACATGGGTGACCTAAGGGCTTGGGTTGGCAGGTTATATTTATCCACAAATCCCCTTGATATGTATGAATGCGATGCAATAGTATCAAAAAGAACAAGTGCAGTAAATGACTTAACCAAAAACTTACCGATTACTGCATCAGGCTGAGCTTCAACCTCCTCCACGCTAACGTGGTTCACTTGTCCCCTATTGAAAGGGTTCGGCTTCTTCCCAGAGCTTCCATTGCCATTTACATTCTGGCCTTCAGGACATTCATTGGCATAATGTCCGGTCTTCGAACACTTGAAACATGTGACTTGACTCAGATCTCTCTTGGCTGGGGTTGATGGGGTGGTACGGTTCTGGCCGTTGCTTCCTCCATTCCCATTACCATTCTTGTGGCTATTATGGTTGTGCGAACTACCTCCTCCATGGGTATGCTGAAACTGAACTCCTGGTTTAGGGGTAAAACGGGGCTTCTGCTGGGCTCCAGAGTTATACTTCCCCTGTCCATACTTCCTCTTGCGGTTCTCAATCTGCTGTTGCTTCCCTTCAATCATGATGGCATGATCTACCAACTCCTGGTAGTTGTTGAAACTTGCTACCATCAACTGCATGCTTAGCTCATCATTCAGTCCTTCCAGAAACTTCTCCTGCTTAGCTGCATCCTTAGCAACGTCATCTGGGGCATAACGTGCTAACTTGCTGAAGTCGTCAACGTACTGGCCAACTGTCCTTCCTCCTTGGCGTAAGTTGCGAAACTCACGCTTCTTCATGGCCATAGCTCCTGCTGAAACATGGGCAGTGCGAAAAGCTTGCTGAAACTGATCCCATGTGACAGTGTCAACTGGGTAAGTGGCTGTGAAATTCTCCCACCATGCTGCCGCGGGTCCATCAAGCTGATGTGCGGCAAACTTCACTTTTTCACCATCTGTGCATCCTGCAGTGGTCAACTCCCTTCCTGTCTTGCGGAGCCAATCGTCTGCTACTATTGGCTCGGTGCTACTGGAAAACACCGGCGGATTCAGCCTAAGGAAACGGGTTAGGTGATCAATAGGTGGCGGCGGCGGAGGGTTGTTGTTGTTGTTGTTGTTCTGCTGGTTCTGGACTAACAACTGCATCAATTAATTCTGCTGCTGGATCAACTGAGTGAGCTCGGGTGGAAATCCATTGTCACGTCTCGGAGGCATCTGAGGGTTTAGAAAAGACGAGAATTAAGAATAGAGTGAGGTCTAAAGAGAAAACACTACCCCAATGCACATGAGCAAATGCACACAAAATCACTTCATTCAATTCAAACAAGAGCATACAAACGGTCTAGAACTATCGCAAAAGTGCTGGAACTATAATATATACATGGGGGAAATACTACTAATATTGGTGGTCATCTAGAAATTTGAATCGGTAGAAGACTCCATGATGTCTGCTCCAGCTTCATCTTCAAAGTCGGGTTCACTTGGATCCGAATCGGTGTCGTCGATGATGATGTAGTTGTCCGGAAATGCGACGTACTTGTCTTCCTTCTTGGATGCTAATTTCCCCTTGAGTTCTTCAATCTTCTGCTTAAGATCGCCATTGTGCCTTGCTAGAGCTCCGATCTCGTCCATGTAGTCCTTGCGTGTAGTCTTCAGTTCTCCTTCTAGCTCGATGATTCTTGCCTTCGCATTCTTCAACTCTATCATATCTTTGCACATCTGGTTCTCATGGCGTCGAATGTGCTGGTTTAACTCCTGGATGAAAGCTGCAATGGATCTATCCTTCTTGGTGCTGACTATCTCCCATTGTTCATCTCGGCGTCCGCAAATCTGGTAGATAGTGTCCTTGAGGTCTTCTTGATAAACTTCTCCAATGCGTCCCATGGTGATATGAGCTGCCATGCTCTTTCCCAGACTCCAGGTTGGTGCACTGAAAACACTATCTATGGGCTTCGTGATTGGCGCGAATGTCCTTCCCGGAACGTGAGCTTGAATCTTCCAGCGCTCCTCTTCAGGCAGAGTGGCTTTGAAGGTCCCGGTGAAGCTTGGTAGTCCAATGTTCAGGTACTTGTTGACTTCCTTCAAGTGAAATCCAAAAGGTGTGCCTTCATCCGGCTGAATGTACTTGATCTTCGCGTCCGTCATCCTAAAAGAGTAGAAAAGATGAGGAGTTAGAAAATGAGAAGAGAATAGTGATCTACGGCTTTAACTTAGTGGTCGTGTCCTACAATCAGCGTGTGCTCTCATACCATCTCTGTAGCGACCCGACCTCAGATGGTCAAGTCTCTGTGCTCAGGTGTCATCCCTGGATCAGTAATGCTGACACCACACAGTACTTCGAAGGATTTATAACAGAGTAGCAATCACACACTTATTACATCGATGTCTCAAAGAGAACTTATTACAATAAATATGGCTTAAGGCCATCTAATATCGATAACAGCGGAAGGCTTGGAAGATAAGTGAGTCCATCAACTCCAACGGCATCACTGAGTATAGAACCACGACCTAAAGGCACCTTACTCGTCGTCTGAAAAGTCTGCAACATGAAAGTTGCAGCCCGAAAACGGGTCAGCACATGGAATATGCTGGCAATGTAACACATAGAGAGTAATGAACAGTAATGAGCTATACTATATGCATGCATGGCTGGTGGAAAGCTCTATGGTTACAGTTTTGCGTAAAGCCAATTTTTCCCTACTGCAAAGGAATAAATTTATTTAACTATCATGGTGGTTGTTAAACATTGAGAATGGTTGACAGCATCCTCAATCCCAATTAAAAGTAATCATCAATAACCCAACAATATTAATTTAGAAGTAACATGATGAGATTCACATGATATTCAAGTACTAGATACTCAAGTGGTCCATAACCGGGGACATGACTAATCATGATTAGTTTGTACACTCTGCAGAGGTTTGCGCACTTTTCCCCACAAGACTCGAACGCCTCCGCTTGGTTTCTCGCACTGCTTGATGTTTGAGAGACGGATGACCGAGACATAGTCTTTCAGAAGCGCTAGCACCTTACGTTGTGATAGACCGTACCAACCTACATCCCCTACATCAGCTAGTCTACCACTGTAAGAGTTCGCATGACTTAGTCAGCTATGCCAGAGCCCATATTGGCTTGTGGCTGCACACGGAAGTTACTAGCATGAATGATCTTATGATCCCTTTGAGCCTGGGTGGCGGTCCAAAGAAAAACAGGCAAGTCCTGATAGAAACCAGGTGCCTCAATCCACCCAGATGTGTGTTTAAGTTGCCACCTTAGATAAACCATTAATTAACAATACTCACATCTGTCATGGATATCACTCACCCAATCCACGTCTACTAGCATAGCATGGCATAATAGGCAAACGTAGAAGTAACTCCCAAGGTTTCATAAGTAAAACAGGTAATAGGTACTACCTCAACTACTTCCCATCCCACAGTTTAATTAGATCCTAATCATGCAATGTGTGAGGATTGGTCTAATGCAATAAAAACTGGCAAAGAGAAGGTATGATCAAAGTGTTACTTGCCTTGCTGATGATCCACGAAACCTAGAGATTCGAAGTAACAGGCGGCGCACTCCGGGTAATCTATCGCAGACAAACAACAAGCATACAATAAGTACTCATCTAATGCACAGGTAAAACTCGAACAAGAGATCGAACCAGAAAGTTCAACTTAAGAACTCCGGTTGCAAAGAGAAAACGAACCGAACAAAGCAACGGAAAACAAACGGCGAAAGAAAACAACTCGGTTTTAGCAAGTTGAAACTAGGTCAAATTTTACAGTAGCAAAAACTTGTTTAAGTTGATTAGTCGGAACGGCGGTTTCGAAACGAAACTCCAGGCGCTTGAATCACCTGATTCCGATAAACGAGCGAGAAGATAAACTAGAACGAAGATCGGATCTGAAATCGCGATCAGAAAATCGCGGAATAAATCCGACGAAAAAGAAAAACGACGAACGGTTAAACGAACGGACGTTCATTAACCGAGAATAACCGGTGATCACGTTCGTTAAGACGAACGGTCCGGCGAACGCTCGCTAAACAACTAAACCAAAAAAAAAACGAAAACCGATCTAGGGTTTCGGAAAAAAACCAAAACAACGAAACGAAAAGAAACCGGAACAGTTTAAAAAAAACCGAACCGAGGGGAGGGGTGGCGCGGCGTGGTGGCTACCTCGACGAGGGGCTCCGGCGGGCAGGGCTTGGCGGCGGGGCAGCGAGGCGAGGCGCGGGGCGGCGGTGGCAGGCGGCGGCGGCGGCAGGCGGCGGCGGCGCGGCGCTGCTACTGCTGCTGCTGCGGGGCGGCGGGGAGGTGCGGGGGGGCTGGGTATTTAAAGGGGGGGAGACTTGGGGGAGGGGGCAAGGCAAGGGAGGCGGTGGCGGCAGAGTCCCAATCGGACTCGGCGGCGGCGGGCGGCGCTGCGCGCGGGCGTGCGCGCGAGGAGGGCGCGGCTGGGCCGGCCGGCCTTGGCCCAGGTGGGGCACGACGCGATTTTTTTTAAATAGTTACGCGCGCAGAAAAAAAAACAAAAAAAATCTAAACGAACTCCAAAAATCCCGAAGTAAATTTCCCCCCGACTCCTAATAATGAGTCGAACAAAATGAACTTTACTTGGGGCCTAGATGCAATTTTTGAAAACACGCATTTTTCCCTAATCCAAATAAACTCCGGAAAATCCAAAATTTGATTTATTTATTAAATCTTCATTTTTCCTAAATTTGGGAAAAAGTCATATTTTTCCCCCTCTCATATTTTTGATATTGGAAAAATAATTGAAGACGAAATAAATAAAATCAAATGATCCTCTTTTCAAAATTTGAGAAAACTCAAATATGAAAATAACGAAATCTCCAACTCTCTCCGAGGGTCCTTGAGTTGCGTGAAATTTCTAGGATCGACCAAAATGCAAGAAAATATGATATGCATGGTGATCTAATGTATAACATTCCAAATTGAAAATTTGGGATGTTACAACATCAATATGAAGATACCGATTATCGAATCTCGGGCAAGTAACATACCGATGGACAAAGGGAATTACGTATGTTGTCATAACGGTTCGACCGATAAAGATCTTCATAAAATATGTAGGAGCCAATATGAGCATCTAGGTTCCGCTATTGGTTATTGACCTGAGAGGTGTCTCGGTCATGTCCACATAGTTCTCAAACCCGTAGGGTCCGCACACTTAACGTTCGATGACGATATAGTATTATATGAGTTATGTGATTTGGTGACCGAATGTTGTTTGGAGTCCCGAATGAGATCACGGACATTACAAGGAGTCTCTAAATGGTTGAGAGGTAAAGATTGAAATATATAGGATGATGGTATTCGGACACCGAAAGTGTTACGGAGGGTACCGGGTACTTATCGGGTCACCGGAAAGGAGTTTCGGGCACCCCCGGCAAAGATATGGGCCTTATGGGCCAAGTGAGGGAACACACCAGCCTTGGTGCGCCCCTATAGAGGCCAGCCCTATGAGGAGGAGAAGGAAAAAGGGGAGGGAAAGGAAAGTGTGGATTGGGATTCCAACTTTCTTCCCTCTCCCTCCTCTTTCCTTCCACCTCGGTTATATATGGCAGGGGGCGCGCGGCTCGGAAGCGACTCCAAGTAGGATTCCTCCTACATGGGAGCCTCCTATGGCTGCTCCTCCCTCCCTCCCACCTATATATATATGAGGAGGGGGCGGATAGAACACACAACATCAATTGTAAGCTGTGTGCGGTGCCCCCTCCACAGTTTACACCCTTGGTCATATCTTCGTGGTGCTTAGACGAAGCCCTACGAGGATCAATTCACCATCACCGTCACCACGGCGCCGTGCTGACGAAAATCATCTACTACCTTGACATCTTGTTGGATCAAGAAGGCAAGGGACGTCAACGAGCTAAACGTGTGCAAAACTCGGAGGTGTCGTACGTTCGGTACTCGATAGGTGGAACGCGAAGAAAGTTCGACTACATCAACCGTGTTGTGAAACGCTTCCGCTTTTGGTCGACGAGGGTACGTGGACACACTCTCCCCATCTAATTGCTATGCATCTCCTAGATAGATCTTGCATGAGCATAAGAATTTTTTTGAAATTGCATGCTACCTTTCCCAACAGTATGATAGAACAACTGCTAGCTAATCCTTATGCAGGAGATGGAATTGAACATGCTAATATGCATTTGATATATGTGGAAGAAATTTGTGGATTATTTAAGCTTGCAGGTTTACCCGGAGATGAAGCTAAGAAGAAGGTTTTTGCTACCTCTTGAGCACTGCGTTGGTTTTCCCTTGAAGAGGAAAGGGTGATGCAGTAAAGTAGCGTAAGTATTTCCCTTAGTTTTTGAGAACCAAGGTATTAATCCAGTAGGAGACCACGCTCGAGTCCCATGCACCTACACAAACAAATAAGAACCTCACAACCAACGCGATAAAGGGGTTGTCAATCACTTTACGGTCACTTACGAGAGTGAGATCTGATAGATATGATAAGATAATATTTTTGGTATTTTTATGATAAAGAGAAAAAAAGATGCAAAGTAAAATAAACGACAATAGAAATAGCTAAGTGTTGGAAGATTAATATAATGGAAAATAGACCCGGGGGCCATAGGTTTCACTAGTGGCTTCTCTCAAGAGCATAAGTATTACGGTGGGTAAAATGAATTACTGTTGAGCAATTGATAGAATTGAGCATAGTTATGAGAATATCTAGGTATGATCATGTATATAGGCATCACGTCCGCGACAAGTAGACCGAAACGATTCTGCATCTACTACTATTACTCCACACATCGACCGCTATCCAGCATTCATCTAGAGTATTAAGTTCATAAGAACAGAGTAATGCTTTAAGCAAGATGACATGATGTAGACGGATAAACTCATGCAATATGATATAAACCCCATCTTTTTATCCTCGATGGCAACAATACAATACGTGCCTTGCTGCCCCTGCTGTCATTGGGAAAGGACACCGCAAGATTGAACCCAAAGCTAAGCACTTCTCCCATTGCAAGAAAGATAAATCTAGTAGGCCAAACCAAACTAATAATTCGAAGAGACTTGCAAAGATAACCAATCATACATAAAAGAATTCAGAGGAGATTCAAATATTGTTCATAGATAAACTTGATCATAAACCCACAATTCATCGAATCTCGACAAACACACCGCAAAAGAAGAGTTACATTAAATAGATCTCCAAGATGATAGAGGAGAACTTTGTATTGAGACCCAAAGAGAGAGAAGAAGCCATCTAGCTAATAACTATGGACCCGAAGGTCTGAGGTAAACTACTCACACATCATCGGAGAGGCTATGGTGTTGAAGCAGAAGCCCTCCGTGATCAATGCCCCCTCCAGCGGAGCATCGGAAAAGGTCCCAAGATGGGATCTCACGGGTACAGAAGGTTGCGGCGGTGGAAATAGGGTTTTGGCTCCGTATATGATGTTTCCAGGGTATATGGGTATATATAGGAGGAAGAAGTACGTCGGTGGAGCAACGAGGGGCCCATGAGGGTGGAGGGCGCGCCCAGGGGGGTAGGCGCGCCCCCTGCCTCGTGCTCTCCTCGTTGATTGCTTTACATAACTCCAAGTCCTCTAGATCACGTTTGTTCCGAAAATCACGTTCCCGAAGGTTTCATTCCGTTTGGACCCCGGTTGATATCCTTTTCCTTCGAAACACCGAAATAGGCAAAAAACAGCAATTTGGGCTGGGCCTCCGGTTAATAGGTTAGTCCCAAGAAAATATAGAAGTGTATAATAAAGCCCAATAAACATCCAAAACAGAATATAATATAGCATGGAACAATAAAAAATTATAGATACATTGGAGACGTATCAGTTTTCCCTTTATCTTTCAAGGGAAAAGCATTGCATGGTATAGGCTATGCGATGATATTGGATCCTGGAGTTGGAATCGATTGAAATTGGAGTTTCACCAAAAAAAACCTATGCATCTAGTTCATCGTGATCGAAATTATATATATAATTTTTGGCCTCGTGAAGGAGAAAGTATCACTCTAGCTTGGGGGAGGCTTAAATCAATGTTATATTCATGCCCCAACCATGAGCTCTCAAGAGAAATTATTATTCAGAATTTTTATGCTCGACTTTCTCATAATGATCGATCCTTGCTCGATACTTCTTGTACTGGTTCCTTTCTGAATAAGACTGTTGAATTCCGGTGGGATCTTTTAGAAAGAATTAAACGCAATTCTGAAGATTGGGAACTCGATGAAGGTAAAGAGTTAGGTATTAAGCTTAAGTTTGATTGTGTTAAATCTTTTATGAATACCAATGCTTTTCAAAAGTTTAGCACTAAATATGGACTTGACTCTGAGATAGTAGCCTCCTTTTGTGAATCTTTTGCTACTCATGTTGATCTCCCTAAGGAGAAGTGGTTTAAATATCACCCATCTATTAAAGAAGAAATTAAAGAACCGGTAATAGCTAAAGATGAAACTATTATTTATAATGTTGATCCATTTGTTCCTACTGCTTATATTGAAAAACCAGCTTTCCCTGTTAGGATAAAGGAACATGCTAAAGTTTCAACTGTGGTCAATAAAAGTTATATTAGAACACCTAAACCAGTTGAACAAATCAAAGTAGAACCTAGTGTTGCTATGGTTAAGGATCTCTTGGTCGATAATATAGATGGGCAGGTTATTTACTTATGCGATGAAGCTGCTAGAATTGCCAAACCCGATGAAAAAGATAAACATAGACCTCTTGTTGGCATGCCCGTTGTCTCAGTTAATAGGAGATCACTGTTATCATGGTTTATGTGACATAGGTGCTAGCGTGAGTGCTATCAAGAAATTATGAATGACATAGCACCCGCTGAAATAGAAGACATAGATGTTACAATTAAACTTGCTAATAGAGACACCATCACACCTCTTGGTATTGTTAGAGATGTTGAGGTCTTGTGTGGGAAAATAAAATACCCTACTGATTTTCTTGTTCTTGGTTCCCCACAAGATGACTTTTTGTCCCATTATCTTTGGTAGACCTTTCTTGAACACCGTTAATGCTAAAATAGATTGTGAGAAACAAACTGTCGGTGTTAGCTTTGGTGATGAGTCTCATGAGTTTAATTTTTCCAAGTTTAGTAGAAAGCATCATAAGAAAGAATTGCCTAGTAAGGATGAAATTATTGGTCTTGCTTCTATTGCTGTACCTCCTACTGATCCACTAGGACAATATTTGCTAGACCATGAAAATGATTTACATATGCATGAAAGAAATCAAATAGATAAGATTTTCTTTGAACAACATCCTTTGCTTAAACACAATTTGCCTATTGAAACTCTAGGAGGTCCTCCTCCACCTAAAGGTGATCCTGTGTTTGAATTAAAGCAATTGCCAGACACTTTGAAATATGCTTATCTTGACGAGAAGAAGATATATCCTATTATTATTAGTGCTAACCTATTAGAACATGAAGAAGAAAGACTATTAAAAGTTCTAAGGAAGCACCAAGCTGCTATTGGATATACACTTGATGATCTTAAGGGCATCAGTCCCACTCTATGTCAGCACAAGATTAATATGGAACCTGACGCTAAACCTGTTGTTGATCACCAACATCGGTTAAATCCAAATATGAAAGAAGTGGTAAGAACAAAAATATTAAAACTTCTAGATGCATGTATAATATATCCTATAGCTGATAGTAGATGGGTAAGTCATGTTCATTGTGTCCTTAAGAAAGGAGGTATTACTGTTGTTCCTAATGATAAGAATGAACTTATTCCACAAAGAATTGTTACAGGCTATAGAATGGTAATTGATTTTATAAAATTAAACAAAGCAACTAGAAAAGATCATTATCCTTTGCCTTTTATTGATCAAATGCTAGAAAGATTATCTAAGCACATACATTTTTGCTTCCTTGATGGATATTCTATTTTTTCACAAATACCTGTTTCTCAACCTGATCAAGAAAAGACCACTTTTACTTGTCCTTTTGAAACTTATGCTTATAGACGTATGCCTTTTGGTTTATGCAATGCACTTGCTAGCTTTCAAAGATGTATGACTGCTATATTCCCTGACTTTTGTGAAAAGATTGTTGAGGTTTTCATGGATGATTTTTCTGTTTATTGGAAGTCTTTTGATGATTATTTAAGCAATCTTCACCGAGTTTTATGGAGATGTGAGCAAACAAATCTTGTCTTGAATCAGGAGAAGTGCCACTTTATGGTTAATGAAGGCATTGTTCTGGGCCATAAAATTTCTAAAAGAGGTATTGAGGTGGACAAAGCTAAGGTTGATGCAATTGAGAAAATGGCATGCTCTAAAGATATCAAAGGTATTCATAGTTTCCTTGGTCATGCTGGTTTCTACAGGAGATTTATCAAAGACTTCTCTAAAATTTCTAGGCCTCTTACAAATATTTTGCAAAAGGATATTCCTTTTGTTTTTATGATGATTGTTTAGAAGCTTTCGAAACACTCAAGAAAGCCTTAATTTCTGCACCTACTGTTCAACCACCTGATTGGAACTTGCCTTTTGAAATTATGTGTGATGTTAGTGATTATGTTGTTGGTGTTGTTCTAGGACAAAGAGTTGATAAGAAACTGAATGTTATTCACTACGCAAGTAAAAATCTAGACAGTGCACAAAGAAATTATGCTACTACTGAAAAGAATTTCTAGCAGTGGTGTTGCTTATGATAAATTTAGATCCTATATTGTAGATTCAAGATTAATTGTTCACACTGATCATGCTGCAATAAAGTATCTTATGGAAAAGAAAGATGCCAAACCTAGGCTTATTCGATGGGTTCTCTTGCTACAAGAGTTTGATTTGCATATCACTGATGGAAAAGGAGCGGAGAACCCCGTGGTTGATAACCTGTCTAGGCTTGAAAATATTCTTGATGACCCACAACCTATTAATGATAGCTTTCCTGATGAGCAATTAGCTACAATAAATGTTTCAAATAGTACACCTTGGTATGCTGACTATGCTAATTACGTTGTTTGCTAAATATTTACCATCTAGTTTCACATACCAACAAAAAATTTATTCTATGATTTAATACATTACTTTTGGGATGACCCACATATTTATAAAGAAGGAGTAGATAGTATTATTAGACGTTGTGTACCTGAGCATGAACAGGAACAAATCCTACGGAAATTTTACTCTGAAGCTTATGGAGGACATCACGCAGGAGACAGAACTGCTCATAAGGTATTGCAATCTAGGTCTTATTGGCCTACTCTCTTCAAGGATGCTCGTAAGTTCGTCTTATCTTGTGATGAATGTCAAAGAATAGGTAATATCGGTAAGCGTCTAGAAATGCCTATGCATTTTGGTTGTTGTTGATTATGTTACTAAGTGGGTAGAAGCTATTCCAACTAGTAGTGCTGATCACCACACCTCTATTAAAATGCTTAAAGAACTTAATTTTCCCAAGGTTTGGAGTCCCTAGATATTTAATGACTGATGGTGGTTCACACTTTATTCATGGTGCTTTCCGTAAAATGCTTGCCAAGTACGACGTTAAACATATAATTGCATCACCCTATCATCCTCGGTTTAATGGTCAAGTTGAACTTAGCAATAGAGAAATAAAATTAATTTTACAAAAGACTGTCAATAGGTCCCGGAAGAATTGGTCTATGAAATTAGATGATGCACTTTAGGCTTATAGAACAACATATAAAAATCCTATGGGTATGTCTCCTTATAAAATGGTTTATGGAAAAGCTTGTCATTGCCTCTTGAGTTAGAACATAAAGCTTATCGGGCAATTAAAGAACTCAACTATGATTTCAAACTTGCTGGTGAGAAGAGGTTATTTGATATTAGCTCATTAGATGAATGGAGAACCCAAGCTTATGAAAATGCCAAGTTATTTAAAGAAAATGTTAAAATATGGCATGATAAAAGAATCCAAAAGCATGAGTTCAAGGTTGGAGAATATGTTCTTTTGTACAACTCTCATTTCAGATTCTTTGCAAGAAAACTCCTCTCCAAATGGGAAGGACCCTATGTTATCGAGGAGGTTTATCGATCTGGAGCTATCAAAATAAATAATGCCGAGGGTACTGACCTGAAGGTTGTTAATGGGTAATGAATAAAACATTATATCTCAGGTATGCCCATTAATGTTGAAAGCAATATTATCCAAACTATGACACTGAAAGAACACATAAAAGAAACCTTCCGGAACACTCCAGAATCGTGAAAAAGAAGAGGTACGCGATATGATAAGTAAAAGGACTCCCAAAATCCAGAAAAATATTTTCTGTCCATTTTGGAATATAACAAAAATTAGGAAAATAAGAAACAACCAGGAAGGCACCGCTGGTGGCACGAGACACCAGGGCGCGCCCAGGTGGGTTGTGCCCACCTCGGGTACCTTCCGGACTCCATTTTTGTTCCGTTTGCTTGTTACCCAAGATAAAAAATCTTTATATACCCCCGAACCTATTGACCATCATATCATAGAGAAATCTCCTGTTTTCTTTTTCTTGCTGTTTTCCTGATAGATCTGAAAATATATCATCCTAAGACTCGCAAGGTGAGAGCTATGTTCTTGATGATATCGCTGTCAAGGAAACGACACCTATGAGACCACGAGGATCCCTTGTACGGTTTGGCAGGGAAGAGGGGCTAGGCAAAGAGCAGATATAGTGATCAACACCACGGGTCTTTACCTAGGTTCGGGCCGCTGGGATGCGTAAAACCCTAGTCCTGCTTGATTGTGTGTTGAGTGTTCTTGAGCTTCGGCTCGCTACTATGCATGTAAGCTGGGCCGAGAGGTCCAAAAAGCCAAATCCCCCTCCAGTACATTATGGGCCTCCTTTTATATGACCAAGGGGCTGCCACAGTGGCATACAAGAGGTGTAAAGTAATGACAGTGTATGCAGGAGCTGTAAACCGCTACAGTACACATGTTTATCTCGGTCATCAAAGGACAAAACGCATTAAATGTGCCACTTACCTGTCCTCTAGCTTTATTGGGGATGACAAGAGAGCCCGTCCCATCCGTTGCCGCCCCGCCTCGTCTTGACACGCGTCCATGCCGATGAGGCATGCAGTGCCAAGTTGGCTGGCCAGCTGCTGCGCTGGAGAGGTGGCAGGGTCTTCACGAAGATCTGCATGCCACCACGCAGGCGCCTGCCAGGCTGACAGGCCAGCCCCCATACTAGAGTGGTGACTGGGCAGCCGAGTCTGGCCACGGTCTTGCCGATGTCCCCGGCAAGGATCTTGCCAGGGCCTCGTGGGCATCCTTGACAAAGATCTTGCCGGGGCCTCGTGGGCATGCTCGGCAGGGATCTTTGATGTCTACTATGCAACCTTCTCCTTGTAGACGTTGTTGGGCCTCCAAGTGCAGAGGTTTGTAGGACAGTAGCAAATTTCCATCAAGTGGATGACCTAAGGTTTATCAATCCGTGGGAGGCGTAGCATGAAGATGGTCTCTCTCAAATAACCCTACAACCAAATAACAAAGAGTCTCTTGTGTCCCCAACACAGCCAATACAATGGTAAATTGTATAGGTGCACTAGTTCGGCGAAGAGATGGTGATACAAGTGCAATATGGATGGTAGATATAGGTTTTTGTAAACTGAAAATATAAAAACAGCAAGGTAGAGAGCGGTAAAAGTGAGCGTAAATGGTATTGCAATGATAGGAAACAAGGCCTAGGGTTCATACTTTCACTAGTGCAAGTTCTCTCAACAATAATAACATAGTTGGATCATATAACTATCCCTCAACATGCAACAAAGAGTCACTCCAAAGTCACTAATAGCGGAGAATAAATGAAGAGATTATGGTAGGGTACGAAACCACCTCAAAGTTATTCTTCCCAATCAATCATTTGGGCTATTCCTATAAGTGTCACAAACAGCCCTAGAGTTCGTACTAGAATAACACCTTAAGGCACAAATCAACCAAAACCCTAATGTCACCTAGATACTCCAATGTCACCTCAAGTATCCGTGGGTATGATTATACGAGATGCATCACACAATCTCAAATTCATCTATTCAACCAACACATAGAACCTCAAAGAGTGCCCAAAGTTTCTACCAGAGAATCACGACGAAAACGTGTGCCAACCCCTATGCATAGGTTCTGGGCGGAACCCGCAAGTTGATCACCAAAACGTACATCAAGTGAGTCACATGATATCCCATTGTCACCACAGATACGCACGTCAAGACATACATCAAGTGTTCTGAAATCTTTAAAGACTCAATCCGATAAGATTACTTCAAAGGGAAAACTCAATCCATTACAAGAGAGTAGAGGGGGAGAAGAAACATAAGATCCAACTATAATAGCAAAGCTCGCGATACATCAAGATCGTGCCGAATCAAGAACACGAGAGAGAGAGAGAGAGAGAGAGAGAGAGAGAGAGAGATCAAACACATAGCTACTGGTACATACCCTCAGCCCCGAGGGTGAACTGCTCCCTCCTCGTTATGGAGAGCGCCGGGATGATGAAGATGGCCACCGGTGAGGGTTCCCCCCTCCGGCAGGGTGCCGGAACAGGGTCCCGAAAGGTTTTTGGTGGCTACAGAGGCTTGCGGCGGCGGAACTCCCGATCTAATCTCCGTTCTGGAAGTTTTACGATACGTAGGTATATATGGGTGCAGGGGGTACGTCGGTGGAGCTACAGGGGCCCCATGAGGCAGGGGGCGCGCCCTAGGGAGGGGGGCGCGCCCCCACCCTCGTGAGCACCTCCCGTATCTCCTAACGTAGAGTCCAAGTCTATCCGGTGGCTTTCCTTCCAAAAATAACTTCTCCAGTTGATTTCGTTCCGTTTCGACTTCGTTCGATATTCCTTTTCCTCGAATCACTGAAATAGGCATAAAACAACAAATCTGGGCTGGGCCTCCGGTTAATAGGCTAGTCCCAAAAATAATATAAAAGTGGATAATAAAGCCCAATATTGACCAAAACAGTAGATAATATAGCATGGAGCAATCAAAAATTATAGATACATTGGAGACGTATCAAGCATCCCCAAGCTTAATTCCTGCTCGTCCTCGAGTAGGTAAATGATAAAAAAGATAATTTTTGATGTGGAATGCTAGTTGTCATAATTTCAATGTAATTCTTCTTACTTGTGATATGAATATTCAGTTCCATAAGATTCAAGACAAAAGTTCAGATTGACATGAGAACAATAATACTTCAAGCATACTAACAAAGCAATTATGTCTTCTCAAAATAACATGGCCAAAGAAAGTTATCCCTACAAAATCGTATAGTATGGCTATGCTCTATCTTCACCACACAAAATATTTAAATGATGCACAACCCCGATGACAAGCCAAGCAATTGTTTCATACTTTTGACATTTTAAAAACTTTTTCAATCTTCACGCAATACATGAGCGTGAGCCATGGATATAGCACTATATGTGGAATAGAATGGTGGTTGTGGAGAAGACAAAAAGAGGGGAAGATAGTCTCACATCAACTGGCTATGGAGATGCCCATCAATAGATATCAATGTGAGTGAGTAGGGATTTCCATGCAACGGATGCACTAGAGCTATAAGTATATGAAAGCTCAACAAAAGAAACTAAGTGGGTGTGCATCCAACTCGCTTGCTCACGAAGACCTAGGGAATTTTGAGGAAGCCCATCATTGGAATATACAAGCCAAGTTCTATAATGAAAAATTCCCACTAGTATATGAAAGTGATATCATAGGAGACTCTCTATCATGAAGATCTTGGTGCTACTTTGAAGCACAAGTGTGGTAAAAGGATAGTAGCATTTCCCCTTCTCTCTTTTTCTCTCATTTTTTTTATTTTTTATTTTTTTAGTCGGGCCTTTTCTCTTTTTTTATGGCCTCCTTTTTTCTTTTTTTCTGTTTTGTCTGGAGTCTCATCCCGACTTGTGGGGGAATCATAGTCTCTATCATCCTTTCCTCACTGGGACAATGCTCTAATAATGATATTCATCACACTTTTATTTTCTTACAACTCAACAATTACAACTCGGTACTTAGAACAAGATATGACTCTATATGAATGCCTCCGGCGGTGTACAGGGATATGAAATGGCTCATGAGTGACATGTATGAAAGAATTATGAACGGTGGCTTTGCCACAAATACGATGTCAACTACATGATCATGCTAGCAATATGACAATGATGGAGCATCTCATAATAAACAGAATGGTGGTAAGTTGCATGGAAATATATCTCTGAATGGCTATGGAAATGCCATGATAGGTAGGTATGGTGGCTGTTTTGAGGAAGGTATATGGTGGGTGTATGATACCGGCGAAAAGTGCGCGGTGTTAGAGAGGCTAGCAATGGTGGAAGGATGGGAAAAGTGCGTATAATCCATGGACTCAACATTAGTCATAAAGAACTCATATACGTATTGCAAAAATCTAGAAGTTATCAAAGCAAAGTATTACGCGCATGCTCCTAGGGGGATATATTGGTAGGGAAAGACCATCGCTCATCCCCGACCGCCACTCATAAGGAAGACAATCAATAAATAAATCATGCTCCGACTTCATCACATAACGGTTCACCATACGTGCATGCTACGTGAATCACAAACTTCAACGCAAGTATTCTTTAAATTCACAACTACTCAACTATCATGACTCTAATATCACCATCTTCATATCTCAAAACAATTATCAAGCATCAAACTTTTCTTAGTATTCAACACACTCATAAGAAAGCTTACAAATCTTGTATGCTTAGCATACTAGGATTATTTAAGAAAATTACCATGCTATTTAAGACTCTCAAAATAATATAAGTGAAGCATGAGAGTTCATCTATTTCTGCAAAATAAAACTACCACCATGCTCTAAAAAGATATAAGTGAAGCACTAGAGCAAACAACAAACTACTCCGAAAGATATAAGTGAAGATCAATGAGTAGTCGAATAATTATGCAACTATGTGAAGACTCTCCCATTTAAGAATTTCAGATCTTGATACTTTATTCAAACAGCAAGCAAAGCAAAATAAAATAAAATGACGCTCCAAGCAAAACACATATCATGTGGTGAATAAAAATATAGCTCCAAGTAAAGTTACCGATGAACGAAGACGAAAGAGGGGATGCCTTCCGGGGCATCCCCAAGCTTAGACGCTTGGTTGTCCTTGAATATTACCTTGGGGTGCCTTGGGCATCCCCAAGCTTAGGCTCTTGACACTCCTTATTCCATAGTCCATCGAATCTTTACCCAAAACTTGAAAACTTCACAACACAAAACTTAACAGAAAACTTGTGAGCTCCGTTAGCGAAAGAAAACAAAACACCACTTCAAGGTACTTTAATGAACTCATTATTCATTTATATTGGTGTTAAACCTACCGTATTCCAACTTATCTATGGTTTATAAACTATTTTACTAGCCATAGATTCATCAAAATAAGCAAACAACACACGAAAAACAGAATCTGTCAAAAACAGAACAGTCTGTAGTAATCTGTAACTAACGCAAACTTCTGTAACTCCAAAATTTATATAATAAATTGTTGGACCTGAGGAATTTGTCTAGTAATCATCTGCAAAAAGAATCAACTAAATAGCACTCTCCAGTAAAAAGTTCTAGCTAATCTCGTGAGCGCCAAAGTTTCTGTTTTTTACAGCATGATCATAAAGACTTCACCCAAGTCTTCCCAAAGGTTCTACTTGGCACAAACACTAATTAAAACACAAAACCACATCTAAACAGAAGCTAGATGTATTATTTATTCCTAAATAGAACCAAAAAGCAAGAAACTAAAATAAAATTGGGTTGCCTCCCAACAAGCGCTATCGTTTAACGCCCTAGCTAGGCATGATGATTTCAATGATGCTCACATAAAAGATAAGAATTGAAACATAAAGAGAGCATCATGAAGAATATGACTAGCACATTTAAGTCTAACCCGCTTCCTGTGCATAGGGATTTTGTGAGCAAACAACTTATGGGAACAAGAATCAACTTGCATAGGAAGGTAAAACAAGCATAACTTCAAAACTTTAAGCACATAGAGAGGAAACTTGATATTATTGCAATTCCTACAAGCATATATTCCTCGCTCATAATAATTTTCAATAGCATCATGAATAAATTCAACAATATAACCAGCACCTAAATCATTCTTTTCATGATCTACTTGCATAGAAATTTTACTACTCTCCACATAAGCAAAATTCTTCACATTCGGGATAGTGGGAGCAAACTCAACAAAACAACTATCATGTGATTGAAAATTAAGATCAACATGACAAGTTTCATGGTTATCATTATTCTTTATAGCATACATGTCATCACAATAATCATCATAGATAGGAGGCATGCTTTCATCATAGTAAATTTGCTCATCAAAGCTTGGGGGACAAAAAATATCATCTTCATCAAACATAGCTTCCCCAAGCTTGTGGCTTTGCATATCATTAGCATCATGGATATTCAAGGAATTCATACTAACAACATTGCAATCATGCTCATAATACAAAGTTTTAGTGCCAAACATTTTAATGCATTCTTCTTCTAACACTTTGGCACAATTTTCCTTTCCATCATACTCACGAAAGATATTAAAAAGATGAAGCGTATGAGGTAGACTCAATTCCATTTTTTGTAGTTTTCTTTTATAAACTAGACTAGTGCTAAAACAAGAAACAAAAAGATTCGACAAGATATAAAGATATACCTTCAAGCACTCACCTCCCCGGGAACGGCGCCAGAAAAGAGCTTGATGTCTACCACGCAACCTTCTCCTTGTAGACGTTGTTGGGCCTCCAAGTGCAGAGGTTTGTAGGACAATAGCAAATTTCCCTCAAGTGGATGACCTAAGGTTTATCAATACGTGGGAGGTGTAGGATGAAGATGGTCTCTCTCACAAAACCCTGCAACCAAATAACAAAGAGTCTCTTATGTCCCCAACACACCCAATACAATGGTAAATTGTATAGGTGCACTAGTTCGGCGAAGAGATGGTGATACAAGTGCAATATGGATGGTAGATATAGGTTTTTGTAAACTGAAAATATAAAAACAGCAAGGTAGCGAGCGGTAAAAGTGAGCGTAAATGGTATTGCAATGATAGGAAACAAGGCCTAGGGTTCATACTTTCACTAGTGCAAGTTCTCTCAACAATAATAACATAGTTGGATCATATAACTATCCCTCAACATGCAACAAAGAGTCACTCCAAAGTCACTAATAGCGGAGAACAAACGAAGAGATTATGATAGGGTACGAAACCACCTCAAAGTTATTCTTTCCAATCAATCCATTGTGCTATTCCTATAAGTGTCACAAACAGCCCTAGAGTTTGTACTAGAATAACACCTTAAGACACAAATCAACCAAAACCCTAATGTCACCTAGATACTCCAATGTCACCTCAAGTATCCGTGGGTATTATTATACGATATGCAACACACAATCTCAGATTCATCTATTCAACCAACACATAGAACCTCAAAAGTGCCCAAAGTTTCTACCGGAGAATCACGACGAAAACGTGTGCCAACCCCTATGCATAGGTTCATGGGCGGAACCCGCAAGTTGATCACCAAAACATACATCAAGTGAGTCACGTGATATCCCATTGTCACCACAGATGGGCACGGCAAGACATACATCAAGTGTTCTGAACTCTTTAAAGACTCAATCTGATAAGATTACTTCAAAGGGAAAACTCAATCCATTACAAGAGAGTAGAGGGGGAGAAGAAACATAAGATCCAACTATAATAGCAAAGCTCGCGATACATCAAGATCGTGCCAAATCAAGAACACGAGAGAGAGAGAGAGATCAAACACATAGCTACTACTACATACCCTCAGCCCCGAGGGTGAACTACTCCCTCCTCATCATGGAGAGCGTCGGGATGACGAAGATGGCCACCGATGAGGGTTCCCCCCTCCAGCAGGGTGCCGGAACAGGGTCCCGAGAGGTTTTTGGTGGCTACAGAGGCTTGCGGCGGCGGAACTCGCGATCTAATCTCCGTTCTCGAAGTTTTATTATACGTAGGTATATATGGGTGCAGGGGGTACGTCGGTGGAGCTATGGGGGCCCCACGAGGAAGGGGGCGCGCCCTAGGGAGGGGGGCGCGCCCCCACCCTCGTGAGCACCTCCCGTATCTCCTGACATAGAGTCCAAGTCTATCCGGTGGCTTTCCTTCCAAAAATAACTTCTGCAGTTGATTTCGTTCCGTTTCGACTCCGCTTGATATTCCTTTTCCTCGAAACACTGAAATAGGCATAAAACAACAAATCTGGGCTGGGCCTCCGGTTAATAGGTTAGTCCCAAAAATAATATAAAACTGGATAATAAAGCCCAATATTGCCCATAACAGTAGATAATACAACATGGAGCAATTAAAAATTATAGATACGTTGGAGACATATCAATCTTGCCGGGGCCTCGTCTTCTGGCCTTCACAAAGATCTGCATGCCACTACGCGCGTGCCCTTGGATCCTAGCTTTAACATTGTCGATGGTGTCAGAGCTCTCAACCACTAGGGTGGTGCTCTGGTTGGTGCTTTGTAATTTGTCCTGGCAAGGATCTTGCCGGGGTCTTGCAAGCCACCCCGAGAAGGATCTCGCCGAGGGTCCAACTCGTCCTCTGTTCTCTGATTTAGCTATCTTTCTCTGACTCGTATCTGTCCCCGATCGCCTTCTCTATGCTTTGCCATGCGTGGGGTTACGATTTCTCGTGCACAAGTATGGGGTGCTAAAGGCCCAAACTTTAGTACACCGACAGGAGCCCCCAGGCCTGGGCCACACATGAGTGCGAAGCATCGTTGGGCCATGCCCAAACAGTGCACAGGCACGCGTGGAAGGGAATAATTGCTATAATCTTCTTGTTGTCTGCACTTGCGGCGGCCCGTGAACAACATTTATTCATGGGACGGTAATTGTTGTTCCACGCTTCCCACTACGCCCGCCTTTTTTGCCACGTACGCCGCATGCATGGCGCGGGGTAGGTGGCGGACGCGCGGGATACGGGAGAGCATGCCATGGCAGATACCCATACGCCTTTGATTGGCGCAGGGAGGGCGGTCGACGGCCTTGCTTGCTGCCAATGGCTTTAATGAGCCGGACTTGAATGGACTTTCCCGAGGAGGTGTAGAGCCAGCCCCTAGCCCTCCCCGCTTGGCTATAAAAGGGGGATCGGGAGGAGTAGGGGGGCATCCCCTCGCGTCTTCCTCTTCCCCGTTCTCCATTCACCACCATGCCGAGAGGGCGTGGTCGCCGCCGTCCTTCTGCGGAGGCGACTAGATCTTCCTCTCGCCAGAGAGCTAAGACGGTTAAGGAAGAGCTAGACGCCCAAGGCGAAGGTGCTGGACGGGGCCGCGATCGGCGAGGTGGTCGAGGCAGAGGTGGACGTGGAAGGGGGCACCTGCGGCGCCACCATCTCTACCACCATCTCCTCTTGCTTCATTGAGCGGCCATGTCGGAGACACGGCACTGGAGTTCATCCTGCAGCTGCACGAACCGCCGTGTAGCCACCTCCATCTTCTCGAGGCGTTCGCAAGAGTGTTGGAGGTTGACCAGCCATCGAGGCTGAGGCTTCGCATGAAAGGATCTTGTAATGGCGACATGTGGGCGAACTTAAAGTTCCCTGTCCCTCATGTAATGCTTCTTCATCGTGGTTGGAAAACCTTCGCACGTGCCCACTGCCTGATGAAGGGGCACGTCATCCGCTTCAAATTAGTGGGGGCTGACCTGCTCTCCATCAAGGTTTTTGGGCGCTCGGGAATCTGGCTAGGGTGCTGGGCGGAGAGCTCGACCGATGAAGAAAGCTCCTCCTCGAGCGGTAGCGACGAGGAGGATACCAGTGGGGAGGACGACGGGGACGGGTCCGACTAGATGTTGGGCACCCCGTCCCTAGGCGACGCCAACAACATCATCATCTGCACCAGGCCTTCTCCGCGGCAGAGCGATTTGCCGGGGGGGGGGGGGTAGTTCTTGGCGGTGGCTCCCCAAGCAAGCTCCTTGAACTTCTCGGGGCTGTCCCTCCTGGCGGCTAGCACGGGAAGGCCGGAGAAGACGAAGAAGGCAGGTGGCGGGCCGTCAAGTCAGAGTACGATGGAACCGATGCCTTCATCTCGTATTGCCGGCCCGCTGCCTCATCTTTCGGCTCCTCTCCGGATGCCGTTATCACCGGGATGTTCTTTTGGTGTCTTCTGCCACGCATATCTCGCCTAGGCGCTCCTTTTGCCCCCTGCTATCTCAATCCGCTCCCTGAGGAGAGGGAGAAGAAAGGGATTACGGGCATCTTATCTTTTTTTAGGTTTTAAGACTTCGGGTAATTGTCGAATTTAAACTTTGTAATCCCTTGCTTATGCTTGCACTCCGTATGAATTTTACTTGTTTACCAATGTATTATTGAAAAAGGGTGCTTGCTGGGTTCCTTTGTGCGTGAGTGGGTCTCACACCAAGGAACGGGTCCTTGTTATTATTCGTTAAATAAACAACGTCATCCCGGCAGCAGACCTTGCCGTTCTCCCGCTTCATACCACGACTACGCTCACGCCCTTGGCGGAGGTAGGGCAAAGTAGGATTAGGCCCTTCGCCCATTCCCTTTTCACCGCAACTACAACCAACTCCTGGCCCAAAGGGGACTTTAGGCACAAGAAAAAGGGAGCACAACGGCATGAGATAGAGCGAAGTTTCATATGTCCAAGCTTCATATGGAAGTATGCAATGGAAAGAAAGGACTTATCTTCTGTCCCCGACAGCATTGGCTTGCCGGGGTCGGGATGTCAGCTCGTCTCCACTACAAAAAAAAGACACATCCGTGACATTTTGGGCCGAACGAATTTTTTTCCTGTCATACATATGACACTTCTATGACGATAATTGTGACAAAACCCGGTATCATCGTAGATGTGGTGGGATCCTACTTCTATGACAAAAAATCATGACAGAAAATGGGCTTTTCGTCCTGGGCGGGACGGAGACGCAGCTGCATGACATTCTTTGGGCCGTCCATGACGAAAAAACTGTGGTAGAAGCGAGGGCGAGGAAAATTTTGGGGAGTTCCCGGTTACAGTGGGAGGTCGGGGGCCGAGTGATGCGCGTTTCTCTCGTACACGTACGCTCGTGTGTGCGAGGCGTTGGCTCTAACTGAACCCGAGCGAGGCGTTGGGCTCTAACTGAACCCGAGCGATTGCACTGCAGGCTACGCGTTACTGAACCCGAGCGATCGATCGATGGCTATTAACTGAACCCGATCGAGCAATTCCTTCGCTACTGCTGCTAACTAAAGCCGATCGATGCTGCCTCTGGGATGAACAATGAGCATTGCGGGGGGGGGGGGGGGGGTTGGATGAATAGTGAGTGATGGCGTTGCCTCTGGATGAACAGGACCCCGTGGTGTGGTGGAGGGCTTGATGAACAGTATATGGTGGAGGCACTACTAGGAAAAGGCCTACTAGTGGCGCACTAGTTTTGCCTACTAATGGCGCACTACTGGTGCGCCACTAGTACCACGCCACTAGTACCACGCCACTAGTATTTTTTACTAATGGCGCACCACTGGTGCACCATTAGTATCTGGTATACTAATGGCGCACCTTGCCGTGCGCCATTAGTATAGAACACCATGCGCCATTAGTATGCCTCACAGGGGGCCAGATTTAACCATGTGCTTTGGCATACTAATGGCGCACTATGGGGCGATGCGCCATTAGTATCCTTTAGCATACTAATGGCGCACTTTGTAGTGACGCGCCATTAGTATCCTTTGGCATACTAATGGCACACTTTGAGGTGATGCGCCATTAGTATGAATATTAGGTTTTTTTTACTTTTCTTATTTTTGCACAGGTTACAAAATATATTATTGGACAGAATATAGACAACAACACACAGCAACAGCAGATTCATCGAATACAATAGAAGATTAGTCTCCGAATACAATTCATCATATTAGTCTCCAAATTCAAAAGACCGAACAAAGATAAAACATTACAAGTCTCGAGACCGTGAGTATCGTATCGAGTTTGTCTTCACATTACAAGTCGATATCGATCATCTAAACTACCATCACATAGAAGAGAGCTGCGGTCATCACGATGAGCATCATCGTGATGAAACTGGTCTTCATCCTGTTCCTCCAACGCTCCCTCCTCTCTCCCGCTAGATAGCGGGCGTATCTAGATTCCGCCTCCGCCCTAGTGGTGTACCCTTTGAAACTGTTACCGCTGAAATGGTGAACCTGTTTCCGACACTCCTCCTAGTCGTCGTAGACTCCGGGAACCTTACCCTTGTACACGACATACAACGACTTCTCTATGCACAAGCCAAACAGCAGACAATACATAAGCAATATATAAGTATGCAACAAAAGGATCGAAAGAGAAAAGCAAGACATTAATAGCACGATTCATGGTCCTACTAATAAATAGCATCGATTATATCTAAGTTGAACGACTGTCCAAACCAAAGAGACATACAATCCATTAAAGTTTAATTACAACATGAGCCAATCAATGTTTCAGAACTACACATAGCATCACTACTTTCGACTCGACTCATGGGACAGGAGCATGGATGAAGCCGCCGTCTGTCGTGATGGTCATGAAATCGCGGGCGTTATCAGCCTGCATTTGTAGCGTTGCATCTATCTCACTGTTGGACGGTTGATATCTGAGGTAGAACTGCCCCGAGGTATGAAGGACATCTTGATGGATGATGTCCGCAAACTTCGACTGGATGCGAAAGAATTCTTGTCTGATGTCCGCGTCCTGGATTGCCGACAAGCTCGCGGCCCAATCTTTGAGATTATCTGGTAGCAGAAGGTGATGATGGTCCCTCACGATTGCCCGCATGTGATGGAGGGCGTAGTAGGCATCCTTCTGACCACCAGGCGGCTGCTTGACGCAGGAGAACGTCATATTGTGGGCGAACACATGCCTGTCGTTCCTACGAACTGGCCTGGTGAAGGTGCCTCCAGATTTGGCGTAGCCGAGGAGAACATCATCAAGAACTTTCTTGATATTTGTGTAGTCTATCTTGGAGTCACGGTTCAGGTTGAAATACGTGCCCATGGAATATTTCGGGCTTAAGAGGATGAGTGTGCAATGTGTGTCACTGCACGGAACACAGAATGTTAGAAAAAAAAAGAACTATCAAAATCTAAGAAATCATATGTTACGGGGCGGTTAAGGGATGACTTACTCGGGAAAGTAAGCCATGAGGAAGTTATCCTTATCTGGGTTTGCCAGAACGACGCCTTCGAGGTGTGATCTTGCGACTTGGCAGTCCCCAACGCTGCCCAAGAGCTTGGCACACATGTCAAAGGGGTCGACTATCATGATGTCTGAGGTCTTGTCTCTAATGATCCGCATCTCCATACTCAGCGAAAACAGCCGAACGAAGGTGTAGTGCAGCGGATGAAGGTTAAACATAGCAAAGATGTCATCAAACCGCAGGACGATCGTACCCTCGATGGCGCCATCCACAAAGCCCTTGCCCTCTGGCACCTTGGCCACGAAAACCGGGTATGCCACATCATTCTCTTTGAGACGCCGCTTCTCCAAAGAAAGAACACTATCATGCAGACTCCGCATAGCACCGGTTGCAGCATTGAGCATATTTGTCGGTAGCATCGCCCTACTCGCCACATGCTCCCTCCTCGAGATATCCTTAGGTGAAGGTGGCCCATCCTGAGCACGGATCATACTTGGTGCCGGCTGGCTCGCACCGGCGCCCTTTTTAGTCTTTCGTTCCCGTCCCTTCTTCTTGATCTGCTGTAATGGGACCGAGTTCTGCTCACAGACCGCCTTCTTGAGTGTGTTGGGGCTAATAATATTTCGCACCTCAGCTATCTGAGGCTCGGTGAAGGCAGCAGCTGGAGGCGTCTCCTGAGAACTGAACGCCAGACGACGCCTGTTGCAATTGGGTTTCTCCGCCGTACTAGCTAGATCGCGGTTGTCTTGGTTGGGTTCTTGAGAAGGAGGCCCACAGAACTCTTCACCGTACCCATGTTCAGCAAAGTACTTATCGACATTTGTAAATGTACCGTCGTCGTTGTCGTCGTCGTCCGGATCCTGTGCCATATGCATGTCCGGATCCTGTGCCATAGGGATGTCCGGTAGCTTTGCGGTGTTCTTGCCATGGCTTGGCACCGACACGACTGGCGGTCTTGTCTGTGGGGTGGTGTCCCCCGCGCCCAAACAAATCTGGCTCTTCGGCCAAAGCAAGGGCTAGCTTATGCAGGCGCTGAGGGTCATCTCATCTTCTTCGTCGGCCCCAGCGGGTCGAATCGGAGGTAACAGCTCATCACAGCCTGGCAGCACCCGAACCATTTCAACCCTATACACTGTGGGTGGCATCGGATTACCGTGGAACACGGGGTTGCCCGGTTGAACGATTCTGCCTTGGCGACATCGACCAACTCGCCGCCCACGAAGTGCAGGAGAGTGCAAGGAATGTCGGCGGCGCCCTGCGAAAACATCTAGGGTGTCAGGGATGCCCAATCAAAGGCAGGGAGATGAAGTCATCGGCCGAGAGGCTTAGTTACCGTGATGCCGTCGAGCTCGGCTAATGTCGAGGCACCGCCAATGACGGGCATGCAACTGACGGGCGGGCCGCTTGCTGGCGAGGTGCCGGCCGGCGTACGCCCGGGTGCATTAAGCTCCAATGCCCGTGCCGGCGCCGGAGACACGAATACCGCCTCCGCCGGAGACACCAATGGCGCCGCCAGAGACACCAATGGCGCCGCCTGCGCATTATGCGAGTTGCTGGCCGTGAAGCTGGGAACCGGGGGAGGCCCCTGTTGGCCGCCCGCAATCCACGTCGTCAGCCCATGAATCAACGTAGGCACCATGGAGTTGAGCGTCGTTCCCAGTTGTTGTTGCACTTGCTCTTGGACAATCTCCGGAATCCCCGCCACTTGTGCCTTGAGTGCTTCAACCTCGTGCAACTGGCTTTCCGAGATGGTCTTTTTCTCCTTTCGCCCACTAGCGGTATAGTATGACGACCATTTTGTGGACAAGCCTTTGCCGGACACACGACCAGCTGACGTCGAATTACTGAGCTTATCCTTGTTTTTCATTACGTTCAACGCCCTATTTAAAGGGGTGTCGAAAGGGGAGCTCTGAGACGACCCCGCGCTACTACTTTCTTTGTCCTGCGGAAGGAATGTGAACCATTTAGAAATATTGGGGATTAATTAGAATGCAACCATATGGAGCTAATTACGCGGGGGTGTATTCCTTACCAGAACAAGCTCAAGCGCCCTGGTCTTCGGATCCATGGTAAGCTCCTTTGTTACCGGGTCCTCCTTGAACTGGGCCCTGAGAAAGTTCCTGGTCTGCTTGTCACGGTATTTCTCGAAGCAGGGCGGTAGGCCTTGCTCGGCACGCTCCGCGTCCTCCTTGTCTCATATAGGCTCCGCGACTCTATAACCGCTGGGACCGAGTTGGTGGACCCCTAAGTTCAACTTCCGCATTTCTTTCCCCCACTGACCTGATTCGGAGGTTGCGCTGCTCTCGCACTTGATCTTGAACTCCTTGTAGTCATCTTTGCTCATCAAAGGATATTTCGCCTTGATCTTCTCATAACTATCACCTTTTTCAATCATTGCCTTCACCGTGCTTCTCCAAGTAGACAGGGCCGTGCTCATCGTCATGAGGGCGGCACTGTTCACTTTATTCCCTGAGAGGTGTGTGTTTGCAAACTCAGCGGGGAACTTGTATCATTCGTGCAGCTTCGTGAAGAGGAGGCTGTGCAAATTCCCTCGGTCCTTATGCCTTAGGTTCTCGGTGTTGATCGAGACGGTGCTCCAGAGAATGCACCCAAGCTGAACCGAGTACCCCTTGACTACTTGTTTGGGCGCCGTCGGATGCCCGTCGGAGTTCACTTCAGTAAATTCCTCCTTGACGGTGCCAAGCACGCTCGGGCGCCGGTACTTCTGTTGCCTCTTCGGTTGGCTGCCATCTGTGCGTGCGCCGCCATCATCAGTGGTGGCATCCTCGGCGGCACCATCAGTGTGTCATCCCCGACGCCACTAGGGGTTGTGTAGTCAGGATCAGTGTCTTCCGCGGCGTCCTCATAGCGGTGAGGTTCTTCCTCCAACTCCTGGGACAACTCCCAGAAATGCTTGCCACCCGAACCGCCGGCCTCATCGTTGTGGGCCATGTTTCGCTCTAAATAGGAAAAAAGTTTGGTCAAAAAGTTGGTTATTGTCAAGGAACAAGATCATGGTCTCATCATTTAGGGTTTGTCAACACCGAGACATCCTAAAAGCTAAGCTTTTATCATTTAGGGTTTGTCGACGCCGAGGCACCCTAAAAGCCTAAGCGTACATCATTTAGGTTCTCATCGACACCGAGGCACCCTATAGAAGCCAAGTTAAGTTTTAATCATTTAGGGTTTATCGATGCCGAGGCACCCTAGGTTGGGCCTAATCACTTGGCAGTAATCACTTGGCTCTATTGCCACCTATATTGGGTTTATCATCTGGGGTTGATCGATGCTAAGGAGAATTCTAAGTTGGGCCTAATCACTTGGCTCTATTTCCACCTATGGTTTAATGAAGCAAGAATGGAGGGGCAGTTGATCCTACTTAACTAAGTACTAAGATACCCCGGCCCATGCATTAGTCGCAAGTACCCCATATGTCCTATTTTTAGCAAAGTCATGCTAAAATTCACGGAAAATTTCAGCATGACCTTTGCTGAAAATAGGACATATGGAGTACCCGAATTTGCCGGAACGGAAGTTAATCGACATTCCGGCAAACTCAAGGGCCTCTCGGGGTACCTGCAAATTCATCACGACACAATGGTCGGAGACAAAACCCAACAAACTAGCAAGATGATCATCATCTTTGCAAGTCATTACTTGTCAAACACAGAAGAAGGAACAATTTATTTGTGACATAGTTGGCCCATACAGAAGAAGCAACACCTTGCACTAGCCTAAAAACAAGTGAAGTTTCACCCATATAAGAACAACTTTATAAAATCAGAGAAGTTGCTAAATTTTTTGTATCCTTCATATACACTGGAGTACAATGCTTTATAATGTTCCATCATCATTACAGAAAATTGACAATTGTCCATAACAGTTAACTACTAGGAGATTATTTCAGTTTTACATGTAGATTTTGACCAAAAAACACATGGTCTTTTTAACAGTTTTCAGTTTGGACAGAATACTAAAAACTACATTTATGTATCAACAACATCTTGTTTGCCCCCATCAAGGGGCAGTTAGTTGGCCCTATGCAATTCAAGCATCTACACCCACCTACCAGTTTGCTGGACCTGCAGTTAGCTAGCCATGAACCAACATTTTTTGTGGGTAAAAAGCAAAGAGCTTGTGCATAATTACAAGGGTTATCACCCTCTTTTCCTGTTCAAAAGAAAAGGGCATAAAGAGGGGGAGACGACCAGGCCCAAGAGAAGGGGGGCAAAAGCATGGGCATGCTTTCGAGCACTCATTTTTTTGGTCCTATCAAAAGTGGGACAAAAGCAATGCAGTACTCACTAGATCTATCCATCACCCTAGAAAAAAATGCACTCCTAGTATATGGCTACTGCTATTTTTCTACTGCTAGGAAAAACATCACTCATTGGAAATGAAAATCTCAGTACCAACATTTTGAACTTTGAAATGAAATACAGTAGTAGTATTAGTAGTATATGGAGTAGTATCTTGTCGGTGTGCTATCTGAAGCAGAGCATGGAAGCAAGTTTTGCCTCAGAGACCGCAAAAGCTATGTTTTTTCTCAATTCAGATATCTAACCACAAAAAATGGATATACTACTCTTATACTCTTATACTGTCAGAACATACTCTTATACTGTCAGATATCTAACCACAAAAACTGGATGTACAAATATCATAAAATCTGGATATTGTAGAGCTTTTAGAAACAACACAGAATTCCTACTCTTATACTGTCAGAACATACTGTCAGCCTTGATCTTGAACATGTTGTTACTTGCAAGAGCTAGGTTTGTTAGTTATAGAATTCAGTTAAGGAGTAAATCTTGAACTGTAGAACAACCAATTAGGAGGCCCACACTACTACCCTGGAAGATGCAGCTATTACTCGGTTGACAATATGAAAATGATTTCCTAGGGGTTTCAGACATGCTATGTGTGTCTGAATACATGTGTGTCAGAATCATGTGTCCAAGTCAGTCACAAGCACAAGCATATCATGTGTATTCAAGTGAGCACTGAATCAAAGTGTTTACTTAATTTTAAACTTGCTAGCAATAAGCTTGTAGTACACTTTATAGTCAGATCAGGAGCCAAGCTCTAAAACTGGACTTTTAACTGACTTTTAAACTGAATTTTTACTTCAAAATAAGAGTACCATGCCTGCTTAACTGAATTTTTAACATAATCTATCTCTTAGCCTAGGAGTACTCAATTTCAATCTCTCTCTTGGCCTAGGAGCAAGTTTGTGCAGCACCAAATTTGCGCAGCCCCAAGTTTGTGCAACTGTTGGTAAAAAAATTCAGTTAAGTATTGGTACAAAAATTCAGTTAAGCCTTTTACTGGTGTAGCCTGTGGACCATGCTACATTATCGAGGCATATGCAATTTCCTTTCTGCAATTCTTCTTTTAATATATGACTGTTGTGCAGTTTCATACAATCTCATCAGAGATTCCACTGCATAGTTAAAAGTTAGGCAAGCATACTCACACCAATGAGTATTGAGTGTAAGAGATTCTACTATCTATTGATTTTAGTTAGTCAAGCGAATCTCGTTAAGGTGATAAAAAACCCATATAACTCCTTATGCTAGGTTACTGCCTCACAGTAACAGAACATAGTAGGCTCGTCAAATTGGATCACATACTTAACACACCTATTTGTTAATCGCCAAATAATAGGAGACTGTCAAGTGTGATATGCTAAGTATTATATATGTCCACACAAACATGAGATAATCACCTCTATTTCTGAGATTGATCCTGTACTCAATTTTAATTAGAGGCATACTTGAAAAAAAACAAGAGAATAAGCAATTGCTACTGTATGTCATTCATTCAAGATTTAATAAGTGCAGAAAACCAACATTTCAGGTTTGTAGTTGGACACGATGAGGAGAGGAGAGGCAGAGGGAGGAGGGTTACCTGACCACGATGAGGTGGTGGCCGGAGCGGAGACGACGGAGGGTGGAGACAGCGAGCTTGGGGGAGGCGGGGATAGACGGCTGGGAGGTTGCGGGCCTCCTCTCCTGGTGGACGTGGGGCATCCTCTCCTGGTGGACGTGGGGCGGCTCCGAGGCTCCAAGTCTCCGGGGGCTCCGAGGCTCCAAATCTCCAGCGGGTTTCTAGGGTTTCGAGGGAGGCGGCGCTCGGGGGCGAGGCGGGGCTCGGGGGGAGGCAGTGCTCGAGGGGGAGGAAGGGGAGAGGGAGGCGGCGGGGGTGCGTGGGCGGCTGCGACACAGTGGGTCGGGGCAGCGGCGGCGGCGGCACGGTGGAGGGAGGGACGAGAGAGGGAGCGGCGCGGTGGAGGGAGAGGGACGAAGTGTCTGGAGAGAGGGAGGGACGTGGGAGGGACGAAGTGTATAGACGGGGGAAGATTACTAATGGCGCATCCCCTAGTGGTGCGCCATTAGAATGTTTTTTTGATAGCAATGGCGCACCAGCGGGACCGTGCGCCATAAGTATTCTTTTTTTACATAGCAATGGCGCACCAGCCAGCCGTGCGCCATAAGTAAGATTTTTTTTTATTATTTTGTTGCATCGAATAATTTTTTAGAAAATGAATATGAATATGAAACATTAATAAATTTTTATAAAAACAGTAATAATTTTTTAAAAATATCATCAGATATGTTATTTGAAAATATTTATGAATATAAAAAATATCATCAATTTTGTTATTTGAAAATATAATCAAATTTGTTTTTTGAAAATATAATCAAATTTGTTTTTTTGGATTTTTAGTTGCATTCATTTGTGACGGTGGAGCGGGGGAGGGTGCGGGGGTCATCGGCGGTGGTGGAGCGGGGGAGGGTGCGGGGGGTGCTCGGCGGCGAGGGGGATCTGGCAAGGGGGATCTGGCGAGGGGGGATAGCGATTGAGATAGAGGGGGATTGAGATCGAGTGTCCACATGAATATTCGATATTTTTTCACGAATTCAAAAAGTGCCCATGAAATTTAAAAATATTCATGATAGTTAAAAAAGTGCCCATGAAATACAATCGAGAAATGAAGACTACAATTTAAATACAATCGATCTTAGGTAGTTAGCTATCTGTTCACAATCTTCTTGCCCTTCTTTTTCGCAAATGGAGTTCTTCTGTGGAACGGACGTCCTTTAGGTAGGGTGGTCCTTCTTCTTGTGGTGTATGCTGCTACTTCATCGTCGTTGTCATGTTCGATCTTTGGGTCGCCGTACTTGTCGAAGTCTTGCTCATTGGCTACTCCATCCATTCCGATGATCTTCCTTTTGCCTCTCCTCACGACAACACGACTGGGCTTTGACGGGTTGGTAATGAAGAAGCATTGGTCCACTTGGGAAGCCAGTACCCATGGCTCATTTTTCGCGGTGACGTTTGCGCCCGTGGTCCTGGATTTGGCTTCGGTTATAACCATGGTGGTGAAATACCGGTCTTCTTTTAGGACGCTCTTGGCCCATCTAACACGGAACATCTGGACCTTCTCTCCAGCGTAGCTCAGCTCCCAGATCTCCTCGATCCTTTCGTAGTATCTGTCCTTGTCGTTACCGGTGTAGGATTCCATCGTTACCCCAGAGTTCTGATAACCATCGCTCTTCATGTCCTTGTCCTCAGTGTAGAACGTGTAGCCGTTGATATCGTACGCCTCATAGGTCATCAGGTTGTGCTCGGCGCCCTGTGACAAAGCGAATATGAGTTGTTCTTCCACGGAAGAATCCTCATGTAAAGGGTACGACAGAAGCTTCTGCCTGAACCAACGCGTGAAACATGAGTTGTGCTCTTTGATTATATCTCCGTCCATCCTCTGTGGGCCTCGGTCATTGTACGTCTTCTCAATAAAGGTTTTGTGCTCTACCACCCAAGGATCGACCACGTCTATGTGTTGTAGCGCGACTAGGTTTGCTCTTTCAAAGTCGGCGAGTCGACCCTCGAAGTCGACATGCATTTCGCGGCGACCCTCACGGTGACCCCATCCAGCGAGCCTGCCGAGGTGCCTGTTGACGGGCAGACCAACGGGGTTCTCGATGCCTAGATAATTCGTGCAGTAGGAGATGCACTCTTTGGTCAGAAAGCCCCTGGATATACTTCCCTCTGGACGTGACATGTTGCGAACGTATCCTTTGATGACACCATTCATCCTTTCGAACGGCATCATGCTGTGCAGGAACGTCAGCCCGAGTTGGATGATATCCTCCACGATATGGACCAGCAGATGCACCATAACGTTGAAGAATGCGGGCGGGAAGTACATCTCAAGCTCGCATAGTATCACCACGATCTCTTCCTGTAGCCTTCTGAGTTGCCTCACACCAACCGACTTCCGAGAGATGACGTCGAAAAAGTTGCATAGGCCAAATAGCGTTTCACGGACGTGCGCGTCCATGATCCCACGGATTGCAACTGGAAGTATCTGCGTCATCAGCACGTGACAGCCGTGAGACTTCATCCCGCTGAACTTCTGCTTCGCTGGGTCTAGGTATCTGCTTATCTTCCCCGCGTAACCGTAAGGAAGTTTTACTCCTACGAGGCAGGTGAAAAACTGCTCGATCTCCTCCTGACTTAGAGTGAAGCACGCGGGAGGGTAGTCATTTCCGGTCTTCTTAGCCTTTTTGCCTTTGCGACGACATTCTATGTCCTACTTCGCCTCATCATCATCATTATCATCATCATTAGCGTGAAGCTCCTTCCTGATGCCCATTGATTTCAAGTCTGCCCTTGCTTTCGGCCCATCTTTGGTCCTCTCTGGCATGTTGAGCAGGGTACCAAGCAGACTCTCGCACACGTTCTTCATGATATGCATGACATCAAGGCTGTGAGGCACACGGTGGATCTTCCAGTACGGCAAGTCCCAGAAAACAGACCTCGTTTTCCATACCTTCAGCAGCGGCTCTGGCGCCTTTCGCTTCTTTCCCGGCTCTGGCGCCTTTTGCTTCTTTCCCGGCAGTGGGCAATCTTTCCAATTTTTCAACAGCTCATCTATTTCCTCGCTGCTCCTCGTACACGGGCGTCTTCGGGGTTCAGTTTCACCATCGAACAGATACTTGCGTTTCCTCCACGGGTCATCGTCACGAAGCCACCTTCGATGTCCCATGAACACGGTATTCGAAGACCCGAGATCTCTATCTAGCTGGCGATACGTTGTGTCATCCATGCACCTGACGCATCCAAAAAATCCGTGGACCACCTGCCCCACGAGATATCCGTAACCGAGATAGTCGTGCACCGTCGTGAGTAGTGCGGCTCTCATAGGGAAATATTCTTTCTCTGCGGCGTCCCACGTATTGGCTGGCGTTTTCTGATATGTCTCAAACGTATCTACAAATTTTGATTGCTCCATGCTATATTATATACTGTTTTGGACTATATTGGGCTTTATTTTCCTCTTTTATATTATTTTTGGGACTAACCTATTAACCGGAGGCCCAGCCCAGAATTGCTGTTTTTGCCTATTTCAGTGTTTCGGAGAAACAAAATATCAAACGGAGTCCAAACGGAATAAAATCTTCGGGAACGTGATTCTCTAACCGAACGTCATCCAGAGGACTTGGACCCTACGCCAAGGCATCGGAGAGGCGGTCACGAGGGTGGGGGGCGCGCCCCCGGCCTCGTGGGCCCCTCGAAGCTCCACCGACGTACTCCTTCCTCCTGTATATACCTATGTACCCCAAACGATCAGAACAGGAGCCAAAAACCTAATTCCACTGCCGCAACCTTCTGTATCCACGAGATCCCATCTTGGGGCCTATTCCGGAGCTTCGCCGGAGAGGGCCGTTATCACGGAGGGCTTCTACATCATCATAGCCTCTCTGATGAAGTGTGAGTAGTTTACCTCAGACCTTCGTGTCCATAGTTAGTAGCTAGATGGCTTCTTCTCTCTTTTTGGATCTCAATACAAAGTTCTCCCCCTCTCTTGTGGAGATCTATTCGATGTAATCTTTTTTTTGCGGTGTGTTTGTTGAGACCAATGAATTGTGGGTTTATGATCAAGTCTATCTTTGAATAATATTTGAATCTTCTCTGAATTATTTTATGTATGATTGGTTATCTTTGCAAGTCTCTTCAAATTATCAGTTTGGTTTGGCCTACTAGATTGGTTTTTCTTGCCATGGGAGAAGTGCTTAGCTTTGGGTTCGATCTTGCGGTGTCCTTTCCCAGTGACAGAAGGGGCAGCAAGGCACGTATTGCATCGTTGCCATCGAGGATAACAAGATGGGGTTTATTTTCTATTGCATGAATTTATCTCTCTACATCATGTCATCTTGCTTAAAGCGTTACTCTGTTTCTAACTTAATACTATAGATGCATGCTGGATATCGGTCGATGAGTGGAGTAATAGTAGTAGATGCAAGCAGGAGTCGGTCTACTTGTCACGGACGTGATGCCTATATACATGATCATACCTTAGATATTCTCATAACTATGCTCAATTCTTTCAATTGCTCAACAGTCATTTGTTCACCCACCGTAGAATACTTATGCTCTTGAGAGAAGCCACTAGTGAAACCAATAGCCCCCGGGTCTATTCTCATCATATCAATCTCCATCACTTTAATCTTGCTTTGCATTTTTACTTTGCCTTTTACTTTTCACTTTGCATCTCTATATCAAAAATACCAAAAACATTATCTATCAGTTCTCACTCTCGTAAGTGACCGTGAAGGGATTGACAACCCCTAATCGCGTTGGTTGCGAGTTGCTATCGTTTTGTGCAGGTACGAGGGACTTGAGCATGGCCTCCTACTGGATTGATACCCTGGTTCTAAAAAACTGAGGGAAATACTTACGCTACTCTGCTGCATCATCCTCTCCTCTTCGGGGAAAACCAACGCAAGCTCAAGAGGTAGCAAGAAGAATCTCCGGCGCCGTTGCCGGGGAGTCTACGCAAAAAGTCAACATACCAAGTACCCATCACAATGCCTATCTCTTGCATTACATTAGTTGCCATTTGCCTCTCGTTTTCCTCTCCCCCACTTCATCCTTGCTGTTTTATTTGCCCTCTCCTTCTCCTTCTCCTTCTCCTTCTCCTTCTCTTTTTTCCGTTTGCCTTTTTCTCGCTTGCCTTTTGTTTGCTCGCGTGTTGGATTGCTTGTTTGTCGTGATGGCTCAAGATACTACCAAATTGTGTGAATTCACCAATACCAATAATAATGATTTTCTTAGCACTCCGATTGCTCCTCTTGCCAATACTGAATCTTGTGAAATCAATACTGCTTTGTTGAATCTTGTTATGAAAGATCAATTCGCAGGCCTTCCTAGTGAAGACGCCGCTACTCATCTTAATAGCTTCGTTGATTTATGTGATATGCAAAAGAAAAAAGATGTCAATAATGATGTCGTTAAATTGAAGCTATTTCCTTTTTCGCTTAGAGATCGTGCTAAAGCTTGGTTTTCGTCTTTGCCTAAAAATAGTATTGATTCTTGGAACAATTGCAAAGATGCTTTTATCTCTAAGTATTTTCCTCCCGCTAAGATTATCGCTCTTAGAAACGATATTATGAATTTTAAGCAACTTGATCATGAACATGTTGAACATGCTTGGGAGAGAATGAAATTAATGCTACGTAATTGTCCTACTCATGGTTTGAATTTGGGGATGATTATACAAAAATTTTATGCCGGAGTGAATTTTGCTTCTAGAAATCTTTTAGATTCGGCCGCGGGAGGCACTTTTATGGAAATCACTTTAGGATATGCTACTAAACTCCTAGATAATATTATGGTTAATTATTCTCAATGGCACACTGAAAGATCTACTAGCAAAAAAGTGCATGCAATAGAAGAAATCAATGTTTTGAGTGCAAAGATGGATGAACTTATGAAATTATTTGCTACTAAAAGTGTTTCTTCTGATCCTAATGATATTCCTTTGTCTACTTTGATTGAGAATAATAATGAATCTATGGATGCGAATTTTGTTGGTAGGAATAATTTTGGCAACAACGCGTCTAGAGGGAATTTTAATCCTAGGCCTTATCCTAGTAATCCTTCTAATAATTATGGAAATTCCTACAACAACTCTTATGGAAATTTTAATAAGATGCCCTCTGAATTTGAGAATAGTGTCAAAGAGTTTATGAATACACAAAAGAATTTTAATGCTTTGCTTGAAGAGAAATTGCTTAAAGTTGATGATTTGGCTAGGAACATTGATAGAATTTCTCTTGAGGTTGATTCTTTAAAGCTTAGATCTATTCCTCCTAAGCATGATATAAACGAGTCTCTCAAAGCCATGAGAATTTCCATTGATGAGTGCAAGGAAAGAACCGCTAGGATGCGTGCTACGAAAGATGCCTTTATTAAAGCGTGTTCTTCCAATTCCTATGAAAATCAAGATGAAGACCTAAAAGTTATTGATGTGTCTCCTATCAAATCTTTGTTTTGCAATATGAATCTTGATGAAACTAAATATGATCTTCCTTTACCTAGAAGGCGTTCTAAAAATTCGGAGTATTTAGACCTTTATGATGAAATTGATGAAAGTGGGATTGAAAGAAATAAAACCCTAGATGTTGCTAAACCCACTATATTGGATTTCAAGGAATTTAATTATGAAAGTTGCTCTCTAATTGATTATATTTCCTTGTTGCAATCCGTGCTAAATTCTCCTCATGCTTATAGTCAAAAGAAAGCCTTTCCGAACACATTGTTGATGCCTTGATGCAATCATACGAAGAAAAACTTGAGTTGAAAGTTTCTATCCCTAGAAAACTCTATGATGAATGGGAACCAAGTATTAAAATTAAAATTAAAGATCATGAGTTTTATGCTTTGTGTGATTTGGGTTCTAGTGTCTCCACTATCCCCAAAACTTTGTGTGATTTGCTAGATTTCCATCACTTTGACGATTGCTCTCTAAATTTGCATCTTGCGGATTCCACTACTAAAAAGCCTATGGGTAGAATTAATGATGTTCTTATTATTGCAAATAGGAATTATGTGCCCGTAGATTTTATCGTTCTTGATATAGATTGCAATCCTTCTTGCCCTATTATTCTTGGTAGACCTTTCCTTAGAACGGTTGGTGCGATTATTGATATGAAGGAAGGGAATATTAGATTTCAATTTCCATTAAAGAAGGGCATGGAACACTTTCCTAGAAATAAAATAATATTGCCATATGAAACTATCATGAGAGCTACCTACGGATTGCCTACCAAAGATGGCAATACCTAAATCTATCCTCGCTTTTATGCCTAGCTAGGGGCGTTAAACGATAGCGCTTGTTGGGAGGCAACCCAATTTTATTTTGAGTTTTTTCTTTTTGATTCCGTTTAGGAATAAATAATCCATCTACCTCCTTTTTAGATGTGGTTTTGTGTTTTAATCAGTGTTTGTGCCAAGCTAGACCTATTGGATCTTCTTGGATGATTGTTATTTGATCTTGCTGTAATTTCCAGAAACTTTGCGCTTAGTGCCCGAATTATTAAAAATCACCAGAACGTGATAAAATTCTGATTCCAATTTCTTCTGCTCAATAAACAAATTGTATAGGTTTTCTAATTTTGGTAGATTTTTTGGAGTTCCATAAGTTTGCGTTAGTTACAGATTACTACAGAATGTTCTGTTTTTGACAGATTCTGTTTTTCGTGTGTTGTTTGCTTATTTTGATGAATCTATGGTTAGTAAAATAGTTTATAATCCATAGAGAAGTTGGAATACATTAGGTTTAACAACAATATAAATAAATAATGAGTTAATTATAGTACATTGAAGTGGTTTTATGTTTTCTTTCTCTAACGGAGCTCACGAGATTTCTATTGAGTTCTGTGTTGTGAAGTTTTCAAGTTTTGGGTGAAATCTTTTGATGGATTATGGAACAAGGAGTGGAAAGAGCCTAAGCTTGGGGATGCTCATTGAACCCCCAATATAATCCAAGGACACCTAAAAGTCAAATCTTGGGGATGCCCCGGAAGGCATCCCCTCTTTCGTCTACTTCCATCGGTATTTTACTTGGAGCTATATTTTTATTCACCAACGTGATATGTGTTTTGCTTGGAGCGTCTTGTATTATTTTTGTCTTTGTTTTTTAGTGTGCCACAATCATCCTTGCTGTACACAACTTTGAGAGAGCCATCTATGAATTAAAATTTGTTAGAATACTCTTTGTGCTTCACTTATATCTTTTGAGCTAGGCAGTTTTGCTCTATGTGCTTCACTTATATCTTTTGAGCGTGATAATTTTGCTCTATGTGCTTCACTTAGATTTTTTAGAGCACAGTGGTGGACTTGTTTTAAAGAAACTATTGATCTCTCATGCTTCACTTAGATCATTTTGAGAGTCTTAATAGCATGGTAAATTGCTTAATATTAATATGCTTGGTATTCATGACTTGTGAAATTTTCTTTTGAGTGCGTTGAATACTAAGAATATATTGAAGCATGATAATTGTTTGGAGATATGGAGGTGATAATATTAGAGTCATGCTAGTGGAAGTAGTTGTGAATTTAAAGAATACTTGTGTTGAAGTTTGTGATTCCCGTAGCATGCACGTATGGTGAATCGTTATGTAACGAAGTCGGAGCATGAGGTGTTTATTGATTGTCCTCCTTATGAGTGGCGGTCGGGGACGAGCGATGGTCTTTTCCTACCAATCTATTCACCTAGGATCATGCGTGTAATACTTTGCTTTGATAACTTCTATATTTTTGCAATAAGTATATGAGTTCTTTATGACTAATGTTGAGTCCATGGATTATACACACCTTTTCCCATCCTTCCACCATTGCTAGCCTCTCTAATGCCGCGCACTTTTTGCCGGTATCATACACCCACCATATATCTTCCTCAAAACAGCCACCATACCTACCTATCATGGCATTTCCATAGCCATTCCGAGATATATTGCCATGCAACTTTTCCACCGTTCCGTTTATTATGACACGCTCCATCATTGTCATATTGCTAGCATAATCATGTAGTTGACATCGTATTTGTGGCAAAGCCACCATTCATAATTCTTTCATACATGTCACTCTTGATTCATTGCATATCCCGGTACACCGCCGGAGGCATTCATATAGAGTCATATCTTGTTGTAAGTATCGAGTTGTAACTGTTGAGTTGTAAGAAAAATAAAAGTGTGATGATCATCATTTTTAGAGCATTGTCCCAAGTGAGGAAAGAATGATGGAGACTATAGTTCCCCCACAAGTCGGGATGAGACTCCGGAAGAAAAAAAAAGAAAAATAAAGAGGCCATAAAAAAGGCCCAAATAAAAAATGAGAGAAAAAGAGAGAAGGGACAATGCTACTATCTTTTTACCACACTTGTGCTTCAAAGTAGCACCAAGATCTTCATGATAGAGAGTCTCCTATGTTGTCACTTTCATATACTAGTGGGAATTTTTCATTATAGAACTTGGCTTGTATATTCCAATGATGGGCTTCCTCAAAATGCCCTAGGTCTTCGTGAGCATGCAAGTTGGATGCACACCCACTTAGTTTCTTTTGTTTAGCTTTCATATACTTATAGCTCTAGTGCATCTGTTGCATGGCAATCCCTACTCACTCACATTGATATCTATTAATGGGCATCTCCATAGCCCATTGATACACCTAGTTGATGTGAGACTGTCTTCCCCTCTTTTTGTCTTCTCCACAACCACCGTTCTATTCCACATATAGTGCTATATCCATGGCTCACGCTCATGTATTGCGTGAAGGTTGAAAAAGTTTCGAAAATGTTAAAGTATGAAACAATTGCTTGGCTTGTCGTCGGGGTTGTGCATGATTTAAATACTTTGTGTGGTGAAGATGGAGCATAGCCAGACTATATGAATTTGTTGGGATAACTTTCTTTGGCCATGTTATTTTGAGAAGACATAATTGCTTTATTAGTATGCTTGAAGTATTATTATTTTTATGTCAATATGAACTTTTGTTTTGAATCTTTCGAATCTAAATATCCATACCACAATTAAGAAGTTTTACATTGAAATTATGCCAAGTAACACTCCGCATCAAAAATTCTCTTTTTATCATTTATCTACTCGAGGAAGAGCAGGAATTAAGCTTGGGGATGCCTGATAAGTCTCCAACGTATCTATAATTTTTGATTGCTCCATGCTATATTATCTACTGTTTTGGACTATATTGGGCTTTATTTTCCACTTTTATATTATTTTTGGGACTAACCTATTAACCGGAGGCCAAGCCCAGAATTGCTGTTTTTTTGCCTATTTCAGTGTTTCGGAGAAACAGAATATCAAACAGAGTCCAAACGGAATAAAATCTTCGAGAACGTGATTCTCTCACCGAACGTGATCCAAAGGACTTGTACCCTACGCCAAGGCATCGGAGAGGCGGTCACGAGGGTGGGGGGCGCGCCCCCTGCCTCGTGGGCCCCTCGAAGCTCCACCGACGTACTACTTCCTCCTATATATACCTACGTACCCCCAAACGATCAGAACAGGAGCCAAAAACCTAATTCCACCGCCGCAACCTTCTGTATCCACGAGATCCCATCTTGGGGATTTTTTCGGAGCTCCGCCGGAGAGGGCCGTTATCACGGAGGGCTTCTACATCATCATAGCCTCTTTGATGAAGTGTGAGTAGTTTACCTCAGACCTTCGGGTCCATAGTTAGTAGCTAGATGGCTTCTTCTCTCTTTTTGGATCTCAATACAAAGTTCTCTCCCTCTCTTGTGGAGATCTATTCGATGTAATCTTCTTTTTGCGGTGTGTTTGTTGAGACCGATGAATTGTGGGTTTATGATCAAGTCTATCTTTGAATAATATTTGAATCTTCTCTGAATTCTTTTATGTATGATTGGTTATCTTTGCAAGTCTCTTAGAATTATCAGTTTGGTTTGGCCTACTAGATTGGTTTTTCTTGCCATGGGAGAAGTGCTTAGCTTTGGGTTCGATCTTGCGGTGTCCTTTCCCAATGACAGAAGGGGCAACAAGGCACATATTGCATCGTTTCCATCGAGGATAACAAGATGGGGTTTATTTCATATTGCATGAATTTATCTCTCTACATAATGTCATCTTGCTTAAAGCGTTACTCTGTTTCTAACTTAATACTCTAGATGCATGCTGGATATCGGTCGATGAGTGGAGTAATAGTAGTAGATGCAGGCAGGACTCGGTCTACTTGTCACGGATGTGATGCCTATATAGATGATCATACCTTAGATATTCTCATAACTATGCTCAGTTCTGTCAATTGCTCAAAAGTAATTTGTTCATCCACCGTAGAATACTTATGCTCTTGAGAGAAGATACTAGTGAAACCTATGGCCCCGGGTCTGTTCTCATCATATCAATCTCCATCACTTTAATCTTGCTTTGCTTTTTTACTTTTCCCTTTACTTTTCACTTTGCATTTCTATATCAAAAATACCAAAAACATTATCTATCAGGTCTCACTCTCGTTAGTGACCGTGAAGGGATTGACAACCCCTAATCGCGTTGGTTGCGAGTTGCTATCATTTTGTGCAGGTACGAGGGACTTGAGCGTGGCCTCCTACTGGATTGATACCTTGGTTCTCAAAAACTGAGGGAAATACTTACGCTACTCTGTTGCATCATCCTCTCCTCTTCGGGGAAAACCAACGCAAGCTCAAGAGGTAGCATTTTCCACAGCGTGTCTAGCTCCTCTTTCGGCAGCCCCAGATACAGATTGATGTCGTTCCCTGGTTGTTTCGGCCCTTCAATTAGCATACTCATGTGAATGTACTTCCTCTTCATGCACAACCAGGGGGGAAGGTTGTACATCCACACAAACACAGGCCAGGTGCTATTTGTGCTTCTCTGGCTGCCAAACGGATTGACTCCATCGGTGCTCACACCCAACACGATGTTCCTTGGATCCTTCCCAAATTATGGGTGTTCGAAGTTCAACGCTTGCCACTGGCTCCCATCCTTAGGGTGACTCAGCATCTTGTCTTTCTTATTTATCTCCGGATCATTTGCATCATCTTCTCGCTTCTTCTCCTCCCTATCCGCGTGCCAACGCAGGAGCTTTGCTACCTTAGGGTCCGCGAAATACCGCTGCAGACGAGGAGTGATCGGAAAGTACCACACCACTTTTCGAGGAGCTTTCTTCCTCTTCTTGTATCGAGTGACGCCGCACACCGGACATATGGTAGACTCCGCGTGCTCGTCCCAATAAATGATGCAATTGTTCATGCACACATGGTATTTCACGTGCGGTAAATCCAGAGGACACACGATTTTCTTCGCCTCCTCGAAACTGGTAGGGCACTTGTTCCCCTTGGGAAGACGTTCGTGCCAGAATGACATGTTCTCGTCGAAGCATGCATTGGTCATTTTGTGTTTTACGTTCATCTCCAAAGCCATGAGCGTTACTTTCAGGCGGGTATCCTCGGGCCTGCATCCTTCATACAATGGAGTAACCGCGTCTATCTCTAGTTGATCCAGCTTGGCTTTCTCTCGGGCGACAGCTCTTGCGTTATCCGTCTGCTTGAGAAGCAGCTCTTGAATATGAGGGTCCTGCACCCAGCCCATCGATGGTCCATCGTCATCTGCTCCACCGGCATCTTCATCTTCATGATCATGCCCTTCGTCTGCTCCGGCATCTTCCTCATCATCATGTCCGGCATCTTCTACATGATGACTATGTACAGCATCACCGTCGTGATCATGTCCTGGAGATTCTTCGTCTTCTCGCCCGCTTGAGCCGTAGTGGTTGTCTTGCTACCCTTCCTCATTTCTTGCCCGGCCCCCATGGACGACTTCATAGTCATCTTCGTCACCTTGCCACCGATAGCCATCCATGAAACCACGCAAGAGCAGGTGGTCCCGCACCTGCCCGGAATCCGGGTCCGCAATAAGGCTCTTCAGCTTGCATCTTCAACACGGACATCTTATCTCCGTCTTGTTCTTTTGAAGCATCTCGGCCTTCGCGGAGCTCAAAAACCTATTCACGACGCCTTCGGTCATCGTGCGGACCATGGTCGCCTGCGGGGTAGAGCAAAACGATATTTTAGAACCAAGAAAAAATTTGGCATGACTTTCCCTAAAAATAGGACCAAAAAGAATGCATAGTGCCAAAATTCTCGCTGAAACGGAAATGAATCAACATTCCTGCAAAATATTGGCAACTGTCGCATTTCAAATACCAGTACCTGCAAACACAAACATATATGCAACACCACAAACATATGCAACACCACAAACATACATAGGTCTAGCTAGGCCAAAAAATGTGCATGTGCACGTTGTTGGAGCGAGCTAGGGAGAAAAAAAGTAGATCTACAACATAAAGATAGTTTTCCCCTTACTTACCTATCAAAAAAGGTAATCTAACCACTTAATTTTGATGAAACTATGGTGCAAATGAGGTGAGGAGGAGGAGGCAGCCGACAAGCTTGGAGAAGGAGGTGGAGGGAATGAAGTGGGGAAAGTGAGTGTGTAGGTGTGGCTGTCCAAAATATCTAGCTGGTCCCAGGTTACTAATGGCGCACCACGCACCCATGCGCCATTAGTAACCCAACATACTAATGGCACACCTGCTGGCCGTGCGCCATTAGTATAGTTTTACAAAAAATAATATATATATATATATATATATATATATATATATATATACACTAATGGCGCACCGTTGCGTAGTGCGCCATTACTAGTTTAAACTAGTAATGGCGCACTAGGCCACGGTGCGCCATTAGTAGTTTTGTAAAAAAAAGAATAAAAAATACAGTAGTGGCGCACTGTGTGGTTAGTGCGCCATTACTAGTTAGAACTAGTAATGGCGCACTTTGCCTGGATGCGCCATTAGTATGTTTGGGAAAATGAAAAAAAAATTGGTACTAGTGGCGCACCGTGTGTCTGGTGCGCCATTAGTGTCTTCCACACTAATGGCGCACCGACACATGGTGCGCCATTAGTATATAGTAGTGGCGCACCACATGTCTGGTGCGCCATTAGTGTCAATTTCATCTATAGCCCTTTTCCTAGTAGTAAGGGGTGCCCGTGGAGGGGTGGTTGAACAGGACCCCGTGGTGTGGAGGGCTGGATGAACAGTAGACGGTGGAGGGGTGGTTGAACAGTAGCCGGTGGAGTAGCGCGCGGTGGAGACTGGATGAACAGGAGCCCGTGGAGGCAGGAGGAGGTCGACGGTAGCCCGTGGAGGCTGGAGGAGGTCGACGGTGGTGATGAACAGTATCCCGTGGAGTCCCGTTTTGCGGTACGCCACACCCCTCTCGATGAACAGGACCCCCGTTTCGACTGTAGGAGGTCTGTTTCATCCGTTTTGCGGTACGCCACACCCCCCGGTCAACAGGACCCCGTTTCGACCGTAGGAGGTCCGTTTCCTCCGTTTTGCGGTACGCCACACCCCTCCCGATCAACAGGGCACCCGTTTTGACCGTAGGAGGTCCGTTTCCTCCGTTTTGCGGTACGCCAGACCCCTCCCGATGAACAGGATCCTGTTTCGAACGTGGCCGGTCGAACACAAGGCCGTTTCTTCCGTTCTGCGGTACGCCATGCATTGTTTCCATCGCCTGTTCCGTCCAAGCCCTCCCGATGAACACGACCACGCATTCCGTTCCGACCCAGCCGGTTGGCTCCCACGCGTTCTGTTGCCTCCCGATGAACACAACGCATTCCATTGCCTCCCCATGAACACGACGCATTCCGTTGCCTCCCCATGAACACGATGACGACGCTGTTTCTCCGTTCCAACCCAGCCATGTCAACGAGCCCTCGCCGTACGTATGCGCGAGTAGGCGTTCGAGACCCCGCCCGTATGTACACATACGTGGCCGTATCTTCTTTCTTGCACCCTGGCCGTTGTACATATGTGTACATGCTACGTGCGCGCTTCTACTACGACACGTGCGCGCCTCTACATCGACCAGTATATATGTACGTACACGTTCCCGACCAGAATGAAAACGCTACGTACGCTTCGACCAGGTGGGTCCCGACTGTCAGCACTTCCTTGCATGCGAAGATGTAGCTGGTGGGTCCCAGCAGTCAGGGGGGCGAATCGTTTTGTTTTTTTGCCCGGACGCACTTCCATGCGTGCGAAGGTGTAGCTGGTGGGTCCCAGCAGTCAGGGGGAAATGTTTTTTTCGTGAAATACGGTGGCCCGTCCGGTGGGTCCCCGCTGTCGGGTGGAGGAATAATTATTTTGCGCGTAATAAGGAGGCACTTCCTTGTTGCGGCCGTGGACCCAGCTATCAGCGAATACACGCACAGTACTCTTCCGATGGAAGTTGGTCGTTGGCCACATTGACCACCCCGCGCCGAGAGCACCACGGCGGTGGACGATGGCGTGGCCTAGGAAGGGGACGACACGGAGGCAGGGAAGAATCGACAGTTGTTTCCCACGCGGAGGGGAGTATGACTGTACGAGGGTTTACTGGTTTGTCTGCTATCGCCGGAGAATAACAGTAGGTGTGGGTGAGTAGGGGGATGGCTAGGCCAGCTATGGGAGTACGGTGGGGCGGTGAGGCCCGCGCGGCAGCAGAGCCGGCCGAGGGAGGAGGGAGCAGGCAGTCCCGCCGGCGCTTGTTTGAGCGGCTGGAGCAGGAAGAGCGGAGATTGAAGAAGCACGACAGCCATCGGATGGACATCCAACAATCAGTGCTTGTGCGTCAACCTTTTTTTTTTAGGAAAGCCTCAAATCTATGGAAAACAACATACAACCCATCTGCCATTATTCCTAATAATTTACAGCCCATTTGCTAATTCTTAAGGTTTTTTTGGAGCCCATATTCTTTTTGTTTGCATTACAGCCCATATTGTGGCCACGGTTAAAAAATTATACGAAATTTTGCATATTTCGGTGCGGTCCGAACTGTTTTTAATCCCGAAATTTCGACTCACATTCAAACTGATTTTAAAAATAAATGTATATCAATATAAAATCCAACAAATTGTCCACACATAAAAATTAATGTAATTTAAAATCTTGAAATAAAAAAAGATATTTGAAACTAATTGGCGGTTTGATGTGTTTTAAAAATGTACATCCCATTTGTCAATACTGATGGGCCATTTTCTCGGCCAGCCGAATGAAAGCTCTCCTCGTCTTGAAAGATTTGTAGCCTAACAGGCCTGACAAAGCGACTTACTTGGCAAATCACAAAAAAACTGGGCTGTGGCCGTGGACCCAGCTGTCAGCCTCTCCACGTACAGTACTCTTCCGATGGAAGTCGTTCCTTGACCACGTTGACCACGCCACGCGGAGAGCACGACTGCGGTGGACGACGGCGAGGCCTAGGAAGGGGACGACGCGGAGCCGGTGAAGACGCGGCAGTGGAAGCCTGCGTGGAGAGGAGTACGAGGCTTCACTAGTTCGACTGCGGTGTGAGGCTGCCGTCGCCGCAGGGCCTGGCCAGCGGTGCGAATAGTAGGGGGTGGTGAGCCTCTGCGGCAGCACAACCGGCCACGAGAGGCAGGAGCATGCGGGACGACCGGCGCTGCTTTGAGCGGCTGGAGCAAGAAGACCAGAGGTTGAAGAAGCACTACGGCCGTTGGATGGACATCGTACGGTCACTGGAGTATTGACTAAGTTGACAAAGCCCTCCGTCCCCGTCAACTTAGTAGGCCCACAAGTCAGCCCAACAATATGGTGGGTCCCAGCTAGCAGGGGGTATTCATTTTTTTGGGCGTAATAAGGAGGCACTTCCTTGCGTGCGAAGATATAGCTGGTGGGTCTGACCTGTCAGCGGGGGGAACGTTTTTTTTGCTAAATACAGAGGCCCTTCCTATGGGTCCTAGCTGTCAGGTGGAGGAATCATTATTTTGCATGTAATAAGGAGGCATTTCCTTGCGTGCAGCCGTGGACCCAGCTGTCACCCTCTCCACGTACAGTCCACTTCCGACACTACAAAAAAAAGACACATCCGTGACATTTTGGGCCAAACGATTTTTTTTTCTGTCATACATATGACACTTCTATGACGATAATTGTGACAAAACCCGGTATCATCATAGATGTGGTGGGCTCCTACTTCTATCACAAAAAATCATGATAGAAAATGGGCTTTTCGTCCTGGGCGGGCCGGAGACGCAGCTGCATGACATTCTTTGGGCCGTCCATGAAGGACAAAACCGTGGTAGAAGCGAGGGTGAAGAAAATTTCAAGGAGTTCCCGGTTACGGTGGGAGGTCGGGGGCCGAGCGATGCGTGTTTCTCTCGTACACGTACGCGCGTGTGTGCGAGGCGTTGGCTCTAACTGAACCCGAGCGAGGCGTTGGGCTCTAACTAAACCCGAGTGATTGCACTGCAGGCTACGCGTTACTGAACCCGAGGGATCGATCGATGGCTGTTAACTGAACCCGATCGAGCGATTCCTTCGCTACTGCTGCTAACTGAAGCCGATCGATGCTGCCTCTGGATGAACGGTGAGCGTTGCGGGGGGTGGGGGGGGGGGGTTGGATGAACAGTTACCGGTGGGGGTGGATGAACAGGACCCCGTGGTGTTGCCTCTAGATGAACAGGACCCCGTGGTGTTGCCTCTAGATGAACAGGCCCCCGATCGATCGAGGCGGTTGGGGCTGGATGAACAGGACCCCTTGGAGGGCTGGATGAACAGGACCACCCCGTGGAGGGTAGGATGAACAGTAGATGGTGGAGGGCAGGATGAACAGTAGCCCGTGGATGGGTGGTTGAACAGGAACCTGTGGAGAGGGCTGGTTGAACAGTAGCCGGTGGAGTAGCGCGCGGTGGAGGCTGGATGAACAGGAGCCTGTGGATGAACAGTTGCAGGTGGAGGCTGGAGGAGGTCGACGGTGGATGAACAGTAGCTCGTGGAGGCTGGAGGGGGTCGACGGTGGAGATGAACAGTATCCCGTGGAGTCCCGTTTTGCGGTATGCCACACCCCTCCCGATGAACAGGACCCCCGTTTCGACCGTAGCGCTCCAACACAAGTCTGTTTCGTCCGTTTTGCAGTACGCCACACCCCTCCCAATCAACAGGACCTCTGTTTCGACCGTAGGAGGTCCTTTTCCTCCGTTTTGCGGTACGCCAGACCCCTCCCGATGAACAGGATCCCGTTTCGAACGTGGCCGGTCGAACACAAGGCCTTTCCTCCGTTCTGCGGTACGCCAGGCCTTGTTTCCATCGCCTGTTCCGTCCAAGCCCTCCCGATGAACACGACGCATTCCGTTGCCTCCCCATGAACATGACGCATTCCGTTGCCTCCCCATGAACATGACGCATTCCGTTGCCTCCCCATGAACACGACAACGACGATGTTTCTCCATTCCGACCCAGCCATGTACACGAGCCCTGGCCGTATGTATGCACGAGTAGGTGTTTGAGACTCGCCCATATGTACACATACGTGGCCGTATTTTCTTTCTTGCACCCTGGCCGCTATACGTACGTGTACATGCTACGTGCGCGCTTCTACTATGACATGTGCGCGCCTCTACATCGACCAATATATATGTACGTACATGTTCGCGGCCAGAATGACAACGCTACGTACGCTTCGACCACGTGGGTCCCGACAGTCAGGCACTTCCTTGCGTGCGAAGATGTAGCTGGGGGGTCCTAGGAGTCAGGGGCAAACATTTTTTTAGCGAAATATGGTGGCCCGTATGGTGGGTCCCCGCTGTCAGGTGGAGGAATAATTATTTTGCACGTAATAAGGAGGCACTTCCTTGCTGCGGCCGTGGACCCAGCTGTCAGCTTCTCCACGTATAGTCCACGTCCGATAGAAGCCGTTCCTTGACCATGTTGACCATGCCACGCCGAGAGCACCAGGGCGGTGGACGACGGCGAGGCCTAGGAAGGGGAAGACGCGGAGCCGGGGAAGAGGCAGAAGTGGATGCCCACGCGTAGAGCAGTACGAGGGTTCACTGGTTCGCTGCGGTGTGAGGCTGCCGTCACCGCAGAATAACAGGGGGTGTGGGTGAGTAGAGGGATGGCCTGGCCAACGGTGGGAGTAGTAGGGGTCGATTAGGCCTCCACCGCATCGCAGCCGGCCACGGGAGGCCGGAGCACGAGGCACGACCGGCGCTGGTTTGGGCGGCTGGAGCAAGAAGACCAGAGGTTGAAGAAGCACTACGGCCGTTTGATGGACATCGTACGGTCACTAGAGCTAGAATCGTGCATACTGACTAAGTTGAAAAAGCCCTCCGTCCCCGTCAACTTAGTAGGCCCACAAGTCAGCCTGCCACTATACTGGGTCCCAGCTAACAGGCGGAGTATTTATTTTTTTGTGCGTAGTAAGGAGGCACTTCCTTGCGTGCGAAGATATAGCTGGTGGGTCCGAGCTATCAGCGGCGGCAACGCTTTTTCACGAAATACAGAGGCCCTTTCGGTGGGTCCCTGATGTCAGGTGGAGGAATCATTATTTTGTGCGTAGTAAGGAGGCATTTCCTTGTGTGCGGCCGTGGACCCAGCTGTCGGCCTCTCCACGTAAAGTCCACTTCAGATGCATGTCGGTCGTTGACCACGTTGACCAGGCCGCGCGCACCAGGGCGGTGGAGGACGGCGAGGCCTAGGAAGGGAATGACACGGAGGCAGGGAAGACTCGACAGTTGTTTCCCACGCGGAGGGGAGTACGATGTACGAGGGTTTACTGGTTCGTCTGTCGCCGCCAGAGAATAACAGCAGGTGTGGGTGAGTAGAGGGATGGCTAGGCCAGCGATGGGAGTGCTCTGGGGCGGTGAGGCCTGCACGGCGCCGGCCGCGGGGAGGAGGGAGCAGGTAGTCCCGCCGGCGCCTGTTTGAGCGGCTGGAGCAGGAAGAGCAGAGATTGAAGAAGCACGATGGCCGTTGGATGGCCATCCAACAGTCACTGCTTGTGCGTCAACCTTTTTTTAGGAAAGCCTCAAATCTGTGGAAAACAACATACAACCCATCTGCCATTATTTCTAATAATTTACAGCCCATTTGCTAATTATTAAGATTTTTTTGGAGCCCATATTCTTTTTGTTAGCATTACAGCCCATATTGTGGCCACGGTTAAAAAATTATACAAAATTTTGCATATTTCGGTGCGATCCGAACTATTTTTAATCCCAAAATTTCGACTCACATTCAAACTGATTTTAAAAATAAATGTATACCAATATAAAATCCAACAAATTCTCCACGCATAAAAATTAATGTAATTTCAAATCTCGGAATGAAAAAAAGATATTTGAAACTAATTGCCGGTTTGATGTGTTTTAAAAATGTACAACCCATTTCTCATTACTGATGGGCCATTTTCTCGGCCAACCGAATGAAAGCTCTCCTCGTCTTGAAAGATTTGCAGCCCAACAGGCCTGACAAAGCGACTTACTTGGCAAATCACAAAAAACTGGGCTGTGGCCGTGGACCCAGCTGTGAGTCTCCCCACGTACAGTACTCTTCCGATGGAATGTCGTTGACCACGTTGACCACGCCGCGCCGAGAGCACCAAGGTGGTGGACGACGGCGAGGCCTAGGAAGGGGACGATGCGGAGCCGAGGAAGACGCGACAGTGGATGCCCACGTGGAGAGAAGTACGGGGGTTCACTTGTTCGGCTGCGGTGTGTGGCTGTTGTCGCCGCAGGGCCTGGCTAGCGGTGGGAGTAGTAAGGGGCGATGAGGCCTCATCGGTAGCACAGCCGACCACTGGAGGCAGGAGCAGGCGGTCTCCCCAGCACTGGTTTGGGTGGCTGGTGCAAGAAGAGCAGCGATTAAAGAAGCAGCGGGACCGTTCGGTTCAAATCCAACGGTTACTGCTGCTAGAATCGTTTGTTGACTAAGTTGACAAGCCCTGCGTACGCGTCAACTTAGTAGGCCCACAGGTCAGCCTCCCAACCGGTGCGCCCCAGATGTCAGTGGGAGGAACCATTTTTTCGCATAATAAGGAAGTAGTTGATTGCGTGCGGCCAGGCCAGCGGAGGGAGTAGGGTGGGCCGGGGAAGCCTGAGCGACATCACAGCGAGCCACAGGAGGAGGGAGCAGGCAGTCCGTGAAGGAAATATGCCCTAGAGGCAATAATAAAGTTATTATTTATTTCCTTATATCATGATAAATGTTTATTATTCATGCTAGAATTGTATTAACCGGAAACATAATACATGTGTGAATACATAGACAAACAGAGTGTCACTAGTATGCCTCTACTTGACTAGCTCGTTAATCGAAGATGGTTATGTTTCCTAACCATAGACATGAGTTGTCATTTGATTAACGGGATCACATCATTAGGAGAATGATGTGATTGACATGACCCATTCCGTTAGCTTAGCACACGATCGTTTAGTGTATTGCTATTGCTTTCTTCATGACTTATACATGTTCCTATGACTATGAGATTATGCAACTCCCGTTTACCGGAGGAACACTTTTTGTGCTACCAAACGTCACAACGTAACTGGGTGATTATAAAGGTGCTCTACAGGTGTCTCCTAAGGTACTTGTTGGGTTGGCATATTTCGAGATTAGGATTTGTCACTCCGATTGTCGAAGAGGTATCTATGGGCCCTCTCGGTAATGCACATCACTTAAGCCTTGCAAGCATTGCAACTAATGAGATAGTTGTGGGATGATGTATTACAGAACGAGTAAAGAGACTTGCCAGTAACGAGATTGAACTAGGTATTGAGATACCGACGATCGAATCTCGGGAAAGTAACATACCGATGACAAAGGGAACAACGTATGTTGTTATGCGGTCTGAATGATAAAGATCTTCGTAGAATATGTAGGAGCCAATATGAGCATCCAGGTTCCGCTATTGATTATTGTCAGATTTCGGGTTCCGGCAGACCCTTGAGGTTTGAACACTGGGGTGCGTGCGGAAATCTCTCCCCTACCGTTCTACGTCCGACCCCTGAGCGATCTAAGCTGGAAAACGATGAACAACACAAGGGACACGAGATTTATACTGGTTCGGGGCACTATTGTGGTGTAATACCCTACTCCAGTGTGTGGTGTGGTGAATTGCCTCAGGGGCTGATGATGAACAGTACAAGGGTAGAACGACCTCGCGATGGGTGTTCTTGAGCTGGCGCGATGAACTGCTTGGGTGAGTTCAGTCGCCTCTCTATCTCTCTCTACTTGGGCTCTACCAGATTTCTTGATCCCAGATCCGATGCCTCTACTCTGTGGTGGCTAGCTCTATTTATAGAGGCCCTGGGACTCTCCCCAAATAATGAGCGGGAAGGGCGCCAACAATTGGCCATTTTGAAGGGGAACATCTAGTACAAGTTATCCTGACCAAAGGCAGTCTTCGGCTGCCAAAAGCACCGGTGGTGACGCCGCCTTGGGCTCCACAGTGACCTCCGTCTTGCCGTCCGGCTGGTCTTGGTCTCGTTGCACCAGAATGGTAACCTTTGCCTGATGCCTTGGCCTGTGCTTGCCCCCTTTGCACCAAAAGGGAAACAAGGACTCTACACAGGCTAGCGCCCGCCTGGCGCCCGCTTGGCCTTGATTCGTCATGGCTTGCGTCACGGGCTCCTCGCGAGGTACCCCTGCCTTGATCTCTCCGCCTCCTCGCGAGCCTTCCTGATGAGGCTGCTTCTGAGGAAGCTTCCGGTTGTCGCCCCCGCGAGGCTTGGCCCCTCGCGAGGGTCTTGAGCTTGAGCTGATGAAGACGGGCCGTGCTGGGCCCCCACTTGAGCCACGTCGCAGGCCGCAGGCAGGCAAGTCTGGGGACCCCCGATCCCAGAACGCCGACAGTTATTGACCGGAGACGTGTCTTGGTCATGTCTACATAGTTCTCGAACCGGTAGGGTCCGCATGCTTAACATTACGATGACAGTTATATTATGAGTTTATATGTTTTGATGTACCGAAGGTTGTTCGGAGTCCAGGATGTGATCACGGACATGACGAGGAGTCTCGAAATGGTCGAGACATGAAGATTGATATATTGGAAGCCTATGTTTGGATATCGGAAGTGTTCCGAGTGAAATCGTGATTTTATCGGAGTACCGGAGGGGTTACCGGAACCCGCCGAAGGCTATTGGGCCTTATGGGCCCAAGTGGAGAAGAGGAGAGGCGGTCCAAGGGGCAGCCGCGCGCCACTCCCCCCAAGTCCGAATTGGACAAGGAGGGGCGGCGCCCCCCTTTCCTTCCCCCTCTCTCCTCCTTCCCCCCAAGTCCTAATCCAACTTGGAAAAAGGAGGGGAGTCCTACTCCCAGTGGGAGTAGGACTCCTCCGGCGTGCCTCCTCCTATGGCCGTCCGCACCCCCTTGCTCCTTTATATACGGGGGCAGGGGGGCACCCTAGAGACAACAATTGATCATTTGATCTTTTAGCCGTGTGCGGTGCCCCCCTCCACCATAGTCCACCTCGATAATACTGTAGCGGTGCTTAGGGGAAGCCCTGCGTCGGTAGAACATCTACATTGTCACCACGCCGTCGTGCTGACGAAACTCTCCCTCAACACTCGGCTTGATCGGAGCTCGAGGGACGTCATCGGGCTGAACGCGTGCTTAACTCGGAGGTGCCGTGCGTTCGGTACTTGATCGGTCGGATCGTGAAGACGTACGACTACATCAACCGCGTCGTGCTAACGCTTCCGCTTTCGGTCTACTAGGGTACGTAGACAACACTCTCCCCTCTCGTTGCTATGCATCACCATGATCTTGCGTGTGCGTAGGAAAATTTTAAATTACTATGTTCCCCAATAGTGGCATCTGAGCCTGGTTTTATGCGTTGATGTTATGTGCACGAGTAGAGCACAAGTGAGTTGTGGGCGATATAAGTCATACTGCTTACCAGCATGTCATACTTTGGTTCGGCGGTATTGTTGGATGAAGCGGCCCGGACCGACATTACCGTACGCTTACGCGAGACTGGTTCTACAGACGTGCTTTGCACACAGGTGGCTGGCGGGTGTCAGTTTCTCCAACTTTAGTTGGACCGAGTGTGGCTATGCCCGGTCCTTGCGAAGGTTAAAACAACACCAACTTGACAAACTATCGTTGTGGTTTTTAATGCGTAGGTAAGAACGATTCTTGCTAAGCCCCGTAGCAGCCACGTAAAACTTGCAACAAAAAAGTAGAGGACGTCTAACTTGTTTTTGCAAGGAATGTTGTGATGTGATATGGTCAAGACATGATGCTAAATTTTATTGTATGAGATGATCATGTTTTGTAACCGAGTTATCGGCAACTGGCAGGAGCCATATGGTTGTCGCTTTATTGTATGCAATGCAATCGCCCTGTAATGCTTTACTTTATCACTAAGCAGTAGCGATAGTCGTAGAAGCATAAGATTGGCGAGACGACAACGATGCTACGATGGAGATCAAGGTGTCGCGCCGGTGACGATGGTGATCATGACGGTGCTTCGGAGATGGAGATCACAAGCACAAGATGATGATGGCCATATCATATCACTTATATTGATTGCACGTGATGTTTATCTTTTATGCATCTTATCTTGCTTTGATTGATGGTAGCATTATAAGATGATCTCTCACTAAATTTAGAGATAAAAGTGTTCTCCATGAGTATGCACCATTGCCAAAGTTCGTCGTGCCCAGACACCACGTGATGATCGGGTGTGATAAGCTCTACATCCATCTACAAAGGGTGCAAGCCAGTTTTGCACACGCAAAATACTCAGGTTAAACTTGATGAGCCTAGCATATGCAGATATGGCCTCGGAACACTGAGACCGAAAGGTCAAGCGTGAATCATATAGTAGATATGATCAACATAGTGATGTTCACCATTGAAAGCTACTCCATTTCACGTGATGATCGGTTATGGTTTAGTTGATTTGGATCATGTGATCACTTAGAGGATTAGAGGGATGTCTTTCTAAGTGGGAGTTCTTAAGTAATATGATTAATTGAACTTTAATTTATCATGAACTTAGTCCTTGATAGTATCTTGCTTGTTTATGTTGATTATAGATAGATGGCCCGTGCTGTTGTTCCGTTGAATTTTAATGCGTTCCTTGAGAAAGCAAAGTTGAAATATGATGGCAGCAATTACACGGACTGGGTCCGTAACTTGAGGATTATCCTCATTGCTGCACAGAAGAGTTACGTCCTGGATGCACCGCTGGGTGCCAGGCCTGCTGCTGGAGCAACGCCAGATGTTGTGAACATCTGGCAGAGCAAAGCTGATGACTACTCGATAGTTCAGTGTGCCATGCTTTACGGCTTAGAACCGGGACTTCAACGATGTTTTGAATGTCATGGAGCATATGAGATGTTCCAGGAGTTGAAGTTAATATTTCAAGCAAATGCCCGGATTGAGAGATATGAAGTCTCCAATAAGTTCTATAGCTGCAAGATGGAGGAGAATAGTTCTGTCAGTGAGCATATACTCAAGATGTCTGGGTATAATAATCACTTGATTCAACTGGGAGTTAATCTTCCGGATGATAGCGTCATTGACAAAATTCTCCAATCACTGCCACCAAGCTACAAGGGCTTCGTGATGAACTATAACATGCAAGGGATGGATAAGACGATTCCCGAGCTCTTCGCAATGCTAAAGGCTGCGGAGGTAGAAATCAAGAAGGAGCATCAAGTCTTGATGGTCAACAAGACCACTAGTTTCAAGAAAAAGGGCAAAGGGAAGAAGAAGGGGAACTTTAAGAAGAACAGCAAGCAAGTTGCTGCTCAGGAGAAGAAACCCAGGTCTAGACCTAAGCCTGAAACTGAGTGCTTCTACTGCAAGCAAACTAGTCACTGGAAGCGGAACTGCCCCCAGTATTTGGCGGATAAGAAGGATGGCAAGGTGAACAAAGGTATATGTGATATACATGTTATTGATGTGTACCTTACTAGAGCTCGCAGTAGCACATGGGTATTTGATACTGGTTCTGTTGCTAATATTTGCAACTCGAAACCGGGACTACGGATTAAGCGAACACTGGCCAAGGACGAGGTGACGATGCGCGTGGGAAATGGTTCCAAAGTCGATGTGATCGTGGTCGGCACGCTACCTCTACATCTACCTTTGGGATTAGTATTAGACCTAAATAATTGTTATTTGGTGCCAGCGTTGAGCATGAACATTATATCTGGATCTTGTTTGATGCGAGACGGTTATTCATTTAAATCAAAGAATAATGGTTGTTCTATTTATATGAGTAATATCTTCTGTGGTCATGCACCCTTGAAGAGTGGTCTATTTTTTATGAATCTCGATAGTAGTGATACACATATTCATAATGTTGAAGCCAAAAGATGCAGAGTTGATAATGATAGTGCAACTTATTTGTGGCACTACCGTTTAGGTCATATCGGTGTAAAGCACATATAGAAACTCCATACTGATGCACTTTTGGAACCACTTGATTATGAATCACTTGGTACTTGTGAACCGTGCCTTATGGGCAAGATGGCTAGAACGCCGTTCTCCAGTACTATGGAGAGAGCAACAGATTTGTTGGAAATCATACATATAGATGTATCTGGTCCGATGAGTGTTGAGGCTCGTGGCGGATATCGTTATTTTCTCACCTTCACAGATGATTTAAGCAGATATGGGTATATCTACTTAATGAAGCATAAATCTGAAACATTTGAAAAGTTCAAAGAATTTCAGAGTGAAGTTGAAAATCATCGTAACAAGATAATACAGTTTCTACGATCTGATCGTGGAGGAGAATATTTGAGTTACGAGTTTGGTCTACATTTGAAACAATGCGGAATAGTTTCGCAACTCACGCCACCCGGAACACCACAGCGTAATGGTGTCTCCGAACGTCGTAATCATACTCTACTAGATATGGTGCAATCTATGATGTCTCTTACAGATTTACCGCTATCGTTTTGGGGTTATGCTTTAGAGACGACCGCATTCACGTTAAATAGGGCACCATCTAAATCCGTTGAGACGACGCCTTATGAACTGTGGTTTGGCAAGAAACCAAAGTTGTCGTTTCTTAAAGTTTGGGGCTGCGATGGTTATGTGAAAAAGCTTCAACCTGATAAGCTCGAACCCAAATCGGAGACATGTGTCTTCATAGGATCCCAAAGGAAACTCTTGGGCACACCTTCTATCATAGATCCGAAGGCAAGCCATTTATTGCTAAGAATGGATCCTTTCTAGAGAAGGAGTTTCTCTCGAAAGAAGTGAGTGGGAGGAAAGTAGAACTTGATGAGGTAACTGTACCTGCTCCCTTATTGGAAAGTAGTTCATCACAAAAATCAGTTTCTGTGACACCTACACCAATTAGTGAGGAAGTTAATGATGATGATCATGAGACTTCAGATCAAGTTATTACTGAACCTCGTAGATCAACCAGAGTAAGATCCACACCAGAGTGGTATGGTAATCCTGTTCTGGAAGCCATGCTACTAGATCATGATGAACCTATGAACTATGAAGAAGCGACGGTGAGCCCAGATTCCGCAAAATGGCTTGAAGCCATGAAATCTGAGATGGGATCCATGTATGAGAACAAAGTATGGACTTTGGTTGACTTGCCCGATGATCGGCAAGCAATTGAAAATAAATGGATCTTCAAGAAGAAGACTGACGCTGACGGTAATGTTACTGTCTACAAAGCTCGACTTGTTGCGAAAGGTTTTCGACAAGTTCAAGGGATTGACTACGATGAGACCTTCTCACCCGTCGCGATGCTTAAGTCTATCTGAATCATGTTAGCAATTGCCGCATTTTATGATTATGAAATTTGGCAGATGCATGTAAAAACTGCATTCTTGAATGGTTTTCTGGAAGAAGAGTTGTATATGATGCAACCGGAAGGTTTTGTCGATCCAAAGGGAGCTAACAAAGTGTGCAAGCTCCAACGGTCCATTTATGGACTGGTGCAAGCCTCTCGGAGTTGGAATAAACGCTTTGATAGTGTGATCAAAGCATTTGGTTTTATACAGACTTTTGGAGAAGCCTGTATTTACAAGAAAGTGAGTGGGAGCTCTGTAGCATTTCTGATATTATATGTGGATGATATATTACTGATTGGAAATGATATAGAATTTCTGGATAGCATAAAGGGATACTTGAATAAGAGTTTTTCAATGAAAGACCTCGGTGAAGCTGCTTACATATTGGGCATTAAGATCTATAGAGATAGATCAAGACGCTTAATTGGACTTTCACAAAGCACATACCTTGACAAAGTTGTGAAGAAGTTCAAAATGGATCAAGCAAAGAAAGGGTTCTTGCCTGTGTTACAAGGTGTGAAGTTGAGTAAGACTCAATGCCCGACCACTGCAGAAGATAGAGAGAAAATGAAACATGTTCCCTATGCTTCAGCCATAGGCTCTATCATGTATGCAATGCTGTGTACCAGACCTGATGTGTGCCTTGCTATAAGTCTAGCAGGGAGGTACCAAAGTAATCCAGGGGTGGATCACTGGACAGCGGTCAAGAACATCCCGAAATACCTGAAAAGGACTAAGGATATGTTTCTCCTTTATGGAGGTGACAAAGAGCTCATCATAAATGGTTACATTAACGCAAGGTTTGACACAGATCCGGACAATTCTAAATCGCAAACCGGATACGTGTTTACATTGAATGGTGGAGCTGTCAGTTGGTGCAGTTCTAAACAAAGCGTCGTGGCGGGATCTACGTGTGGAGCGGAGTACATAGCTGCTTCGGAAGCAGCAAATAAAGGAGTCTGGATGAAGGAGTTCATATCTGATCTAGGTGTCATACCTAGTGCATCGGGTCCAATGACAATCTTTTGTGACAATACTGGTGCAATTGCCTTGGCAAAGGAATCCAGATTTCACAAGAGAACCAAGCACATCAAGAGACGCTTCAATTCCATCCGGGATCTAGTCCAGGTGGGAGACACAGAAATTTGCAAGATTCATACATATCTGAATGTTGCAGACCCGTTGACTAAGCCTCTTCCACGAGCAATACATGATCAGCACCAAGACTCCATGGGTGTTAGAATCATTACTGTGTAATCTAGATTATTGACTCTAGTGCAAGTGGGAGACTGAAGGAAATATGCCCTAGAGGCAATAATAAAGTAATTATTTATTTTCTTATATCATGATAAATGTTTATTATTCATCCTAGAATTGTATTAACCGGAAACATAATGCATGTGTGAATACATAGACAAACAAAGTGTCACTAGTATGCCTCTACTTGACTAGCTCGTTAATCGAAGATGGTTATGTTTCCTAACCATAGAAATGAGTTGTCATTTGATTAACGGGATCACATCATTAGGAGAATGATGTGATTGACATGACCCATTCCGTTAGCTTAGCGCATGATCGTTTAGTGTATTGCTATTGCTTTCTTCATGACTTATACTTGTTCCTATGACTATGAGATTACGCAACTCCTGTTTACCAGAGGAACACTTTGTGTGCTACTGATACGTCTCCAACGTGTCTATAATTTTTGTTTGCTCCATGCTATATTATCTACTATTTTAGGCAATATTGGGCTTTATTATCCACTTCTATATTATTTTTAGGACTAACCTATTAACCGGAGGCCCAGCCCAGATTTTGCTATTTTATGCCTATTTCAGTGTTTCGAAGAACAGGAATATTAGATGGAGTCGAAATAGACGAAATCAACTGGAGAAGTTATTTTTGGAAGGAAACCCACCAGATAGACTTGGACTCTACGTTAGAAGACACGGGAGCTGGCCACGAGGGTGGGGGGCGCGCTCACCCCCCTGGGGCGCGCCCCCTGCCTCGTGGGGCCCCCGCAACTCCATTGACGTACCCCTTGCACCCATATATACCTACGTATCCTAAAACTTCCAGAAAGAGATTAGATCGGGAGTTCCGCCGCCGCACCCTGCCGGAGGGGGGAACCCTCACCGGTGGCCATCTTCATCATCCCGGCGCTCTCCATGACGAGGAGGGAGTAGTTCACCCTCGAGGCTGATTGTATGTACCAGTAGCTATGTGTTTGATCTCTCTCTCTCTCTCTCTCTCTCTCTCTCTCTCTCTCTCTCTCGTGTTCTTGATTTGGCACGATCTTGATGTATCACAAGCTTTGCTATTATAGTTGGATCTTATGTTTCTTCTCCTCCTCTTCTCTCTTGTAATGGATTGAGTTTTCCCTTTGAAATAATCTTATCGGATTGAGTCTTTAAAGATTTGAGAACACTTGATGTATGTCTTGCCGTGCGTATCTATGGTCACGATGGGATATCACGTGCCACTTGATGTATGTTTTGGTGACCAACTTGCGGGTTCCGCCCATGAACCTATGCATAGGGGTTGGCACACGTTTTCGTCATGATTCTCCGGTAGAAATTTTTGGGCACTCTTTCAGGTACTTCGTGTTGGATTGAGTAGATGAATCTGAGATTGTGTGATGCATATCGTATAATCATACCCACAGATACTTGAGGTGACATTGGAGTATCTAGGTGACATTAGGGTTTTGGTTGATTTGTATATTAAGGTGTTATTCTAGTACGAACTCTAGAGCTGTTTGTGACATTTATAGGAATAGCCCAACGGATTGATTGGAAAGAATAAATTTGAGGTGGTTTCTGTCGGCGTTCTGGGAACGGGGGTCCCCAGACTTGCCTGCCTGCGGCCTGTGGCGTGGCTCGAAAGGGGGCCCAGCATGGCCCATCTTCATCAACACGAGACCCAAGACCCTCGCAGGGCGGGCGACACGACACTTCCTCAGGCACGACCTCGTCAGGCTGGCTCGTGAGGAGGCGGAGAGATCAAGGTGGGGTACCTCACGAGGTGCCCATGACGCAAGCCATGACGACCAAGGGTGCCAGGCGGGCGCCAGCCCGCGCAGTGTCTCCCTTTCCTCTTTGGTGCAAAGGGGGCAAGCGCAGGCGAGAGAATCAAGCAAAGGCATCCATTTCGGTGCAACGAGACCAAGACCAGTCCAACGGTGGGAAGGAGGTCATCATGGAGCCCAGAACGGCGTCACCATAGGGCCTTTGGCAGGCGAGGACCAACTTTAGTCAGGATAAGTGTACCAGATGTTCCCCTTCAAACTGGCCAATTGTTGGCGCCCTTCCCGCTCAATATTTGGGAAGAGGCCAAGGGCCTTTGCCTATAAATAGGACTAGCCACCCCCAGGGTAGAGGCATCTAGCATCTAGTGATCGAGCATCTGACGTCTACCAATCAAATCATCGAGAAACCAGTTAGAAAGACTCTGGCAACAGAGAGAGGATTGGGTATCTAGAATCTGAGCAAGCAGAGAACAAGTGAGAGAGAGAGAAGGGCGGCTGAACTCCCCCTAGCAGTTCATCGTCCTAGCTAAGAGCAGACCCTCGCGAGGCTGTCCTTCCTTGTATTGTTCATCACCATCAGCCCAAGAGGCAATCCACCCACCACAAACTAGAGTAGGGTATTACACCACAATGGTGGCCCGAACTAGTATAAACCCTGTGTTTCTTGTGTTGTTCTTTCGGTAGTTAGATCTTTGCGAGACGGAGAGGTAGAGGGCATAATCTCCACGCGCACCCCAGAGTTCGAACCTTAAGGGTCTGCCGGAACCCGAAATCCGACATTTGGCGTGCCAGGTAGGGGTGCGCCGGAATTTGTCTTCCACCGCTCCGTTCTCCTCCGGCCGTCGCGTCCATGTCTGACGCTCGTCGGGCCCGCGCCGAGCGCCAGGCCACCATCGCTTCCCGCGTTGCCCAGACGGCTCCCTGTGGGCGTCCTCGTCGTTCCCCGTCACCGGCCATCAATGCCGCCACCGGCCCGGTGGGGAACGAGCAGCAAGCGTCGTCTCAGCATCCGTCCGTGCGGCAAGACGACCGCACCACTACTCCATCTCTCACACCAGCTGGCTCTTCGTCCCGCACGCTCCATGCACCCTTGGAGGCTCGAGCTGCGCTCATCGCGGGAAACAAGCTCCTGCGCTATCGTCCCGTCGACGACGTCTACGAAGAGTGGCTCGACCGCGTCGCCGAGCTCGTCCGCGCCGCAGGGGGCTCTCCTGTGCCGTCCGCTCCGCTGCGCCGCACCCCGCCCCGCGGCAATGAAGCTCCGGGGGCGTACCTGCCACCTCCTCTCCAAGAAGACGCCATGGCTCCAAGGCGCGTGGCCCCTGGGCAAAACCCACTCCGTCAGGTGCTAGCCCAGCAAGAACGGAGCTGCCAAGAAGTCCCTCGACCGCAAGAGGCTGCTCGGGCGCTCCCTGCTCCGGCTCGTCGTGACCCTACTCCAGCTCCGGCACGTCAAGACCCCGCGCTGCTCCCAGCTACAGCGCATGGGGACCCGCAAGGCCAAGCTCTCCCTCAACCAAAGCCTCCCGTGGCCACTGCTGGCTGCCGCGCCTACACCACTGAGCTGTGCAGCGTCGCATGGCCCGGCAAGTTCAAGCCAGACCTGCCTCCTCGCTACGACGGCACCACCGACCCTGTAGAGTTCCTCCAGCTCTATGAGCTAGGCATCAAAGCTGCCAGCGGGGATGAAAAGGTCATGGCGAACTGGTTCCCCATGGCGCTCAAGGAAGGGGCTCACACCTGGCTCCTGAACCTGGCCCCAGGCATGATCTCTTCCTGGGACCAGATGCGCACCCGCTTCATCGCCAACTTCCAAGGTACTCGCGACCGGCCACCTGCCGTGAGCGACATGCGCCGCATCAAGCAACAACCCGGAGAGACCTTGCAAAAGTACATCCAGCGCTTCAACAGTGCGTGCCTCAAGATCCCCAAGGTATCCGAGGAAGCCATCATCTCAGCCTTCTCCGATGGTGTGCGCGACATCAAGATGAAGGAGGAGCTGGAGATGCATGAAGACCTGTGCACCTCCCTGGAGCTGTTCAACTTGGCGACCAAGTGCGCGAGGGCTGAGGAAGGGCGTATCTCCCTCCTCGAGCTGCCCGCCGCAAACCCAGAAGAGAAGAAGCCCAAGGCCAAGGACGTGAAGCGCAAGGGGGCTGCCGTGCTCACGGCGGAACCGGACACCAAGCGGGGCAAGGATCTGCCCAAATCCTCCAGGGGCAGCCAGTACTGTGTGTACCACGACCTCCACACCCACAACACCAATGAATGCCAAGATATCCGCGCCGTACGGGAAGGAAGGATCGGCCGTCGTCCTGACCGCGCTGACCGGGGCTACGGCCGAGGAGGAGGAAGAAATGCAGGACGCTGGGAAGACCGCGGCCCGCGCCAAGGGTGGCGTGATCAACCTCGCGAGGACCGCTGGTGAGACCTGCCTCGCGAAGGAGACTGGCGGGATCAGCCTCGTGAGGATCGCCTGCAGGGCAACGCAGGCCTCCCCCCACTGCCGCCTCAGCCAAGGAGGAACGAGGACCGCCATCAAGGTGAGGGGGCTGGGGGCTTCCAGGAGCCGCGCGCAATCGCCTGCATCCTGGGCGGAGCTCAAGCCCCAGCCTCCCAACGCATCTTCAAGCAGTTTGCCTGCGAAGTGAATGCAGTCCTCCCCAGGCTCGAAGCAACGCGCCTTCTCAGGTGGTCGGCGTGCGCCATCACGTTCAGCTAAGCGGATCAGCTCAAGTGCGCGGCCACAACCGGAGTCCTCCCGATGCTTTGCTCCCTAGTCGTCAGCAACGTACTGGTCACCAGGACCCTCATCGATGGTGGAGCAGTGCTCAACGTCATGTCCGTGGAAACATTCAACAATCTCCAAGTGCCCTATGACCAGCTTCAGCCAACCAAGCCTTTCTCTGGAGTCACCAACGGTTCCACGATCCCGATCGGGCAGGTCCGCCTCCCTGTCACCTTCGGGGCCTGCAGCAACTACCGCACCGAGCTCATCGACTTCGACGTCACCCACATCCGCCTGCCGTACAACGCCATCCTCGGGTACCTAGCGCTGGCCAAGTTCATGGCCGTAACTCATCATGGCTACAACGTCCTCAAGATGCCAGGAAGTGGCGGAGTCATCACTGTGCCATGTGAAGAGAGGGATGCAGTGTGTTCCTTGGAGCGAGCCTTTCAGGCCGCGTCACTAGAAGACCCTCATCGCGGAAGCAGGAGGCTTCCCGAGACCACCCCCAAGAAGAAGAAGGCGTCGTCCGGACCGGCCCCTCAGGAGGCGGGCCCCCCTGGGCCAATGTCTGCCCAAGGGGATCCTCCTTCCATCGCATAGGAAAGCGCGCCCGGCGCCCTCCTCAGGCTGGGCTCGGGGGCTCTCACCTAGAGGGCCACCGACCTGGCCAAAGTCACGAGGGAGGCGCTTGGGCACCACGTGGAGGCGTGCTTCGAAGCACGTTTCCCTCAAGAAGGAGCGAGGCAAGGAAGGTCAGACCAGCAGGAGTTCGTTAACAAGGCCATTCAAGAACTACAGGAGTCAAGAATCATGAGAGGTTGCCGCCGTTCACCGGCTGTGGCTCCCCATCCAGGCGAGGATGGTAGGCTGCGTGTCTGCATCGACGTACCAGGGCTCAATCAGGTCGCCATGACGGAACGCCTATGGCCCTCGCAAGTGGGGCGTTGTGGAGGTCCGCCCCATAGCTACGTTCGCATGCCTTACGGCTTGCCGAGCGTGGCTGTTGCGTACCAGCGCCTCATGAGGGGCATCATGGTGACTCAGGAAGACAGGCGTTCCGCAGCCCTGGCGGAGATGGAGATGATTCGCGAGGAGCCACCAGCGCCTCCGGAGCCTCCTGAGGCCCCTGGGCCTGGGGGCTCATGAGGATCGGCTTCCGCAGCCTACCGAGTCGGCTGCACGAACACCACTTCGTCCTCGACATCTTCAGGTGACATCTTTCAAGCTTCATTTCCGGCTGGGAACGCCCTCCCAGGGCTGCATCATTCCCAGGCCGCGTGGGTCTGTCCCTGCGGCACGTATCCCTTTTTATTTTTGGTCATTAGCTTGCTTTGTTGGGGGCGCCCCTCGGGCTGCATCATCCCCAGGCCGCTCGGGCTAGGCCCAGTGGCCTGTATCTCCCTTGCGTTTATTTCCAGCTATGCATTCGCCTATCATGCTTGATTACTTGATGCCTGTCCATGGCACCCCTTCTTCTCCATGTCGACCACTTGCACGTTAAAGGGGGGGGTACCTGAGCATCGCGACTCAGGGCTCTTACTGGCTCTCCAGCCCTCACCCTCTGGCCTTGTCCACGGCATCGCGACCTGGCATACCAGCGACGGCTGAGACAAGCTCGAGGGCCGGGACCCGAGGACGTAGAGTGCCGGCATCTAACCAAATTTGCAGGAACACATCACAAGATACGGCCCAGTGCCAGGCGCAACCCGCCTAGAGGTAGGGCCCTATGAGTCCCGCGTCGGCTCACGGGCGCCCAAGTACACCTCACCTGCGCCAACCAGCAAGCTTCTGAGCAACTAACGATCGACTGATAATTACCATGGCAACCCCTTCTTTCTATGGTGAGTTTGCAGGATCCCCTAAAGGAATTGCGCTAGCCGAGGCCCTCACGGAGTTCCCTTCATCCTTGTCCGCGCGAACCGCTTGCATGTTAAAGGGGCGGCGCCTGAGCATCGCAACTCAGGGCTCCTACCGGCACTCCAGCCCTTACCCTCTGGCCTTGTCCACGGCATCGCGACCTGGCATACCAGTGATGGCTAAGACCAGCTCGAGGGCCGGGACCCGAGGACGTAGAGCAGAAAGGGGAGCAAAGGCGAGGGAGAAGGGGCACGCGAGGACCTCGCCAAGCAACTCCGCTCCTGCTGCCGCGCGGACTCGACGATACACCAGGAACAACACCCGATTAACAAGATAAGTCACCACCCGAAAGCACCGGCTACCGTGGCACTACCCCCGCACCTAACGGAATTCCATACTAGCAACATCGCTCCCCTTTCTCACAGAGCGACGGCTGCTTGGGCCCCAAAGGGGACCTCCTGAGCATCGCGACTCAGGGGCTCTTACCGGACCCCGGGTCGCTCACCTCCTGGCCTTGACCACGGCATCGCGACCTGGCATACCAGCGATGGCTGACGCCGCCTTGGGACTGGGACCTGTCGACGCAGAGCACCAAGACCTCGCGAGGTTCGAAAGGGAGAACTAAACTATGATGGAATTGGCAACTCGCACTGTTCCATAGCAAGAGTTACATATTAACAAAAAGGATCACAGGCACCTTACAAGCCCCCATTGGGCGCAGTGTGATTCCTCACAGGAAACGGATCCTAAGGGATGCTAACTATGCGTGCCCCTGCAAAAGACGCCATCATCAACCGTGGGCCGTCAAGCACCGGCGCCAACCCCATCCAGATCAGAGCCAGCGACGTCCAAGTGAGCCCACTCTGCTCTGGGAGCGACGCTGGCTCGTGGGCTCGTAGCTGTCGTCGCTCGTCTCCGGAGTCGCGAAGATCTCGCTGGGGTCGCTGGATCCTCCGGCGCTTCCGTCGCTTGTGGAGCCGTCCAGGCAGCGGTTGGCGGGCCTAGCCCTCACCATGGCAAGGTCCTGGCCGCCTCTCCCGGGGCAGCACTCCAGCCGGCGCCCGTTCGCGTCGAAGACCTTGAAGAACATCACCGAAGCGCCATTATACTCCAGGTGGATCGTGAGGGCGCCCCTTGCCTTGCAACCCCGAGCGATCTCGCCCCAGCCGCGAGTCATGAAGACCTCGCCCGAGGCAATGACCGCGACCTCTGCGTTGGTCGCGGGAGTGCTGCAGTCGGCGTGCTGCAGCCATAGCTCCAGGAGTCTTCCCTGCGGGAAGATGGAGGCGAAGAAGGGAGGAAAGCGAATCCAAGTTCAAGGGGGTATCGCGGCGTGGAGCACGAGCTCGCGGGAGGAGCCCTCGGCGTGGACCCTAGGAGGAACAACCCACACCTTCGTGACCCGTCGGCGCCGGCGACGGCGCTGGCCGCGGGGATCGGCATCGCCCCCTTCGAGGCCCTCGACGTGGGCATACAAGGGAAGCGGGAACCCCGGCGGAGGCCGCTCGTACCAAGGCCTCGACACCACCTGGCGGTCTTCCTCGTCCCGGCCGCGAAGGGCAGGCCGCTTCTTCGGCGGGAGCGGATCTGGTCCCTCTCGAGGAGCCTTTCCCTTCTCCGCTGCAGAGAACCGACGGACCGGAGCCATCACAACAAGGCGGAGCAAGAATCGGGGCGAAGGAGAAAGCAAGGAGAGATGGACTGGAAGGGCACGCGCGGTGCCGTACTTATAGCCGGCGAAGGCCAACCGTCTGCCTCCACGATCGCAGGTAATCATGACACGATTTGCATGCAGGGACTTGTCCAATCCGCGCGATCATCGAGGCGTCGTGGGGAAGCGGAGGCGCCCACACCCAGTCAACCGCCATGCGGCGCCCAAGGCCGCAGGCTATTAGGGCCCGCAGCGCTTCGCCCTTGCCCTTTCGCCTCTCAGCATGGCCAAGTCCGGGCGCGCCTTGGGCCCGGGGGCTACTGTCGGCGTTCTGGGAACGGGGGTCCCCAGACTTGCCTGCCTGCGGCCTGCGGCGTGGCTCGAAAGGGGGCCCAGCATGGCCCATCTTCATCAACACGAGACCCAAGACCCTCGCGAGGGGCCAAGCCTCGCGGGGCGGGCGACACGGCGCTTCCTCAGGCACGGCCTCGTCAGGCTGGCTCGCGAGGAGGCGGAGAGATCAAGGCGGGGTACCTCACGAGGTGCCCATGACGCAAGCCATGACGACCAAGGGTGCCAGGCGGGCGCCATCCTGCGCAGTGTCTCCCTTTCCTCTTTGGTGCAAAGGGGGCAAGCGCAGGCGAGAGGATCAAGCAAAGGCATCCATTTCGGTGCAACGAGACCAAGACTAGTCGAACGGTGGGAAGGAGGTCATCTTGGAGCCCAGAACGGCGTCACCACAGGGCCTTTGGCAGGAGAGGACCAACTTTAGTTAGGATAAGTGTACCAGATGTTCCCCTTCAAATTGGCCAATTGTTGGCGCCCTTCCCGCTCAATATTTGGGAAGAGGCCCAGGGCCTTTGCCTATAAATAGGACTAGCCACCCCAGGGTAGAGGCATCTAGTATCTAGTGATCGAGCATCTGGCGTCTAGCAATCAGAACATCAAGAAACCAGTTGGAAAGACTCAGGCAGCAGAGAGAGGATTGGGTATCTAGAATCTGAGCAAGCAGAGAACAAGTGAGAGAGAGAGAGAAGGGCGGCTGAACTCCCCCTAGCAGTTCATCGTCCTAGCTAAGAGCAGACCCTCGTGAGGCTGTTCTTCCTTGTATTGTTCATCACCATCAACCCAAGAGGCAATCCACCCACCACAAACTAGAGTAGGGTATTACACCACAATGGTGGCCCGAAGTAGTATAAACCCTGTGTCTCTGGTGTTGTTCTTTTGGTAGTTAGATCTTTGCGAGACGGAGAGGTAGACGTCATAATCTCCGCGCGCACCGCAGAGTTCGAACCTTAAGGGTCTGCCGGAACCCGAAATCCGACAGTTTCGTACCCTACCATAATCTCTTCGTTTGTTCTCCGCTATTAGTGACTTTGGAGTGACTCTTTGTTGCGTGTTGAGGGATAGTTATATGATCCAACTATGTTATTATTGTTGAGAGGACTTACACTAGTGAAAGTATGAACCCTAGGCCTTGGTTCCTATCATTGCAATACCGTTTACGCTAACTTTTATCTTTAGTTACCTTGCTGTTTTTATATTTTCAGTTTACAAAAACCTATATCTACCACCCATATTGCACTTGTATCACCATCTCTTCGCCGAACTAGTGCACCTATACAATTTACCATTGTATTGGGTGTGTTGGGGACACAAGAGACTCTTTGTTATTTGGTTACAGGGTTGTTTGAGAGAGACCATCTTCATCCTACGCCTCCCACGGATTGATAAACCTTAGGTCATCCACTTGAGGGAAATTTTCTACTGTCCTACAAACCTTTGCACTTGGAGGCCCAACAACGTCTACAAGAAGAAGGTTATGTATTAGACATCAAGCTCTTTTCTGGCGCCGTTGCCGGGGAGGCTAGGTAAGTGAAGGTATATCTTTAGATCTTGCAATCGAATCTTTTTGTTTCTTGTTTTAGCACTAGTCTAGGTTATAAAAGAAAACTAAAAAATGGAATTGAGTTTGTCTCATACGCGTCATCTTTTTAATATCTTTCGTGAGTATGATGGAAAGGAAAATTGTGCCAAAGTGTTAGAAGAAGAATGCATTAAATTGTTTGGCACTAAATCTTTGAATGATGAGCATGATTGCAATGTTGTTACTATGAACTCCTTGAATTTCCATAGTACTAATGATGATTGCACTAGTTATGATAAAAATGCCTCCTATAAACATGTCAATTTTTGTGGAGTGCATTGGGTTTGTAAGTACACACCAAATAGGGAAGATAGATATTGCAAGAGGCATAAGTACTTAGAAATCAAATTGTTGCAAGAAAGGCTAAATGTTAGTGCTGAAAATTTAAGATATCTTAGCCGTACTTGTGAACTTTGCCATGAACATGGTCATTTAAATATCAAATGCAAATTATTTCATGATCGAATCGTGTCCAAAAATTGTGATGACTTGATTTCCCTTGCGCATTATAATGAACTAAGTTTGCTTTTGGGTTATGAAGAATTGAAACGTCAAACTAAGCATATTCCAGAATATAACCTCAAGAAATTCCTCGATATTGATCTAGAAGAAATTTTTATTTATTGTGCGGTGAATTGCATTGAAAATCCTTATATTGCCAATTACATAAAGAAAAGAAAACAAATAGAGGATGAAGATAATACTAATGAACGGGAAGAGACTTCCCAATATCCTCCTATTATTTCTTATGATGAATCAGGTAACGAGGAGGAGCCTTCTATTCAACCAATCTCATTAATAAGGAGCTCCAAAAAGAGGATTAAACCCACACATGATGTGGTGAAGAAGAAGAAAAGAAAAAGGAAGAGAGGTGAAAAGGTATCTCTCCCGAATAAAGTTGCTCCTATTATTGCTGTGCCTCATGAAAATGAAGATGATACACTTGATGATGATCTCGTTATGCCTATTGCTTGTTGTGATAATTATGATTGGGAAGACAATGATACTTCTTATGATCTTGAAAATCTTTTTGGCACTTGCTTGGAAGAATATGATAATAATGTTTGCTATACTATTGGTGCTATCTATACTATTAATGATGAGGATGACATATTTGAGAATATATTTGCTGCAATTTATGTTTGTCCCAAGCTTGGGGATGCTATGTTTAATAATTATGATATTTTTAGCCTCTCAAGTTTTGATATGCAAAGTAGTTATGATGATAGCATGCCTTTTACCTATGATGATTATATTGATGAAAGTGGGTTTGGAAGAGTGTCAACTTTAGGAAGTAGTGATCCCACAATATTTGAGGATGTTGAATCTTATAATATTTATGAAAGTGGATTTGGAGAGGTCATGACTTTATTTAGTGATGTATCCACTATTTCGGAGGAGGTTTCAATTGATTATGATGAGAACAAAGTTGCTACTTATGATGATTATTGTGATAAAACTTATGCTATAAAGAGTAGTGATGATTATATTTATAAAACTTTTCATGATTATGAGTGCCCCTTCTCTGAACATTACTCCTTTAATGTGGAAACAATTTATAGTATTAAGGTCTCTTATGATGCTCCCTCTATTATTCATGAGAAGAATTTTGCTTATGGGAGAGTAATAAAATTTCTATGCTAGTAGATCATGAAAAGAATGATTTAGGTGCTGGTTATAGTGTTGAATTCATTCATGATGCTACTGAAAATTATGACGATTGAGGAATATATGCTTGTAGGAATTGCAATAATATCAAGTTTACTCTCTATGTGCTTAAAATTTTGAAGTTATGCTTGTTTTACCTTCCTATGCTAGTTGATTATTGTTTCCATAAGTTGTTTGCTCACAAAATCCCTATGCATAGGAAGTGGGTTAGACTTAAATGTGCTAGTCATATTCTTGATGATGCTCTCTTTATGTTTCAATTCTTATCTTTTATGTGAGCATCATTGAAATCATCATGCCTAGCTAGGGGCGTTAAACGATAGCGCTTGTTGGGAGGCAACCCAATTTTATTTTAGTTTCTTACTTTTTGGTTCTGTTTAGGAATAAATAATACATCTAGATTCTGTTTAGATGTGGTTTTGTGTTTTAATTAGTGTTTGTGCCAAGTAGAACCTTTGGGAAGACTTGGGTGAAGTCTTTATGATCATGCTGTAAAAAACAGAAACTTTAGTGCTCACGAGATTAGCTAGAAATTTTTACTGGAGAGTGCTATTTAGTTGATTCTTTTTGCAGATGATTACTAGACAAATTCCTAAGGTCGATCAATTTATTTTAGAATATTGGGAGTTCCAGAAGTTCGCATTAGTTACAGATTACTACAGACTGTTCTGTTTTTGATAGATTCTGTTTTCATTGTGTTGTTTGCTTATTTTGATGACTCTATGGCTAGTAAAATAGTTTATAAACCATAGAGAAGTTGGAATACAGTAGGTTTAACACAAATATAAATAAAGAATTAGTTCATTACAGTATCTTGAAGTGGTGTTTTGTTTTCTTTCGCTAACGGAGCTCACGAGTTTTTCTGATAAGTTTTGTGTTGTGAAGTTTTCAAGTTTTGGGTAAAGATTCGATGGCGGAATAAGGAGTGGCAAGAGCCTAAGCTTGGGGATTCCCAAGGCACCCCAAGGTAATATTCAAGGATAACCAAGCGTCTAAGCTTGGGGATGCCCCGGATGGCATCCCCTCTTTCGTCTTTGTTCATGGGTAACTTTACTTGGAGCTATATTTTTATTCACCACAAGATATGTGTTTTGCTTGGAGCATCATTTTATTTTCTTTAGATTTGCTTGCTGTTTGAATAAAGTACCAAGATCTGAAATTATTAAATGTTAGAGAGTTTTCACATAGTTGCATAATTATCCGACTACTCATTGATCTTCACACATATCTTTTGGAGTAGTTTGTTGTTGCTCTAGTGCTTCACTTATATCTTTTATAGCACGGTGGTGGTTTTATTTTGAAGAAATAGATGAACTATCATGCTTCACTTAGATTATTTTGAGAGTCTTAGATAGCATGGTAATGTGCTTAATTCTAATATGCTAGGCATGCAAGACTAATAAAAGAAAATTTCTTATGAGTGTGTTGAATACTAAGAAAAGATTGAAGCATGATAATTGTTTTGAGATATGGAGGTGATAATACTAGAGTCATGCTAGTTGAGTAGTTCTGAATTTAAACAATACTTGCATTGAAGTTTGTGACTCCCGTAACATGCACGTATGGTGAACCGTTATGTGACGAAGTCGGAGCATGATTTATTTATTGATTGTCTTCCTTATGAGTGGCGGTCGGGGACGAGCGATGGTCTTTTCCTACCAATCTATCCCCCTAGGAGCATGCGCGTAATACTTTGCTTTGATAACTTCTAGATTTTTTCAATAAGTATATGAGTTCTTTGTGACTAATGTTGAGTCCATGGATTATACGCACTTTTTCCCATCCTTCCACCATTCCTAGCCTCTCTAATACCGCGCACTTTTCGCCGGTATCATACACCCACCATATATCTTCCTCAAAACAGCCACCATACCTACCTATCATGGCATTTCCATAGCCATTCCGAGATATATTGCCATGCAACTCTCCACCGTTCCGTTTATTATGACATGCTCCATCATTGTCATATTGCTAGCATGATCATGTAGTGGACATCGTATTTGTGGCAAAGCCACCGTTCATAATTCTTTCATACATGTCACTCATGAGTCATTGCACATCCCGGTACACCGCCGGAGGCATTCATATAGAGTCATACTTTGTTCTAAGTATCGAGTTGTAATTGTTGAGTTGTAAGAAAAATAAAAGTGTGATGATCATCATTTTTAGAGCATTGTCCCAAGTGAGGAAAGGATGATGGAGAATATGATTCCCCCACAAGTCGGGATGAGACTCCGGACGAAAAAAGATAAAAAAAATAAAAGAGGCCATAAAAAACAGAAAAGGCCCAAATAAAAAAATAAAAAATGAGAGAAAAAGAGAGAAGGGACAATGCTACTATCCTTTTAGCAGACTTGTGCTTCAAAGTAGCACCATGATCTTCACGATAGAGAGTCTCCTATGATATCACTTTCATATACTAGTGGGTATCTTTCATTATAGAACTTGGCTTGTATATTCCAATGATGGGCTTCCTCAAAATGCCCTAGGTCTTCGTGAGCAAGCGAGTTGGATGCACACCCACTTAGTTTCTTTTGTTGAGCTTTCATATACTTATAGCTCTAGTGCATCCGTTGCATGGAAATCCCTACTCACTCACATTGATATCTATTGATGGGCATCTCCATAGCCCGTTGATACGCCTAGTTGATGTGAGACTATCTTCCCCTCTTTTTGTCTTCTCCACAACCACCATTCTATTCCACATATAGTGCTATGTCCATGGCTCACGCTCATGTATTGCGTGAAGATTGAAAAGGTTTTGAGAATGTTAAAAGTATGAAACAATTGCTTAGCTTGTCATCGGGGTTGTGCATGATTTAAATACTTTGTGTGGTGAATATGGAACATAGCCAGACTATATGATTTTGTACGGATAAATTTCTTTGGCCATTGTCGTGGAATTGTCACGGCAGATGTCCTCTTGCAAGGACTTAGTCGTGGAGCCATCGCAACTAGGAAGCTTAAAGGGGTTAATCGGGACAAAAGACACGCGAGGTTTATACTAGTTCAGCCCCTTGCGGTGAAGGAAGGCCTACGTCTCATTGGGTTGGTATTGCTTGATTTTTCGATGACCAGGGAGCGAGATACGCTATGCCCGGTTCTCGATGAGTTGTTTTCTGCCCTAAGCCACTGGCGGGTCGTCCCCTTATATACACGGGTTGACGCCCTGCGGCCTACAGAGTCCTGGCCGGCTCATAAACAATGCCCAGCTCGGCGACTAGTTACTTCTACCTTACAGCACAAGTTATACCATCATGGCGGTTTATCTTTACGGGCTATAAGTCGCCGGTGGGCCTTTAGGCCCTTTAATGAACCGCCATCTTCATGCCTTGGTCTTGGGCTTCTGATGAGCCTCTTTTTGCGTAACCCGGCCCCTTCTGGATGGTTTACACAAATAGTTATATACCCGACATTAGGCCCCAGATTGATTTGAACCGGTTCATGTCAATCTTTGAAAACGTTATGAAACTGTCCTTTAATCTTCTATCTTGTGCGAAAGTTTTAACCCTCCGTGATGTCATCATCTGGATCCGGGTTAAATCAGCGTGACGTCATCTTCAATAAACTCATATTTTATTTCATCATATCCTCAACGGATCTCTGCCTTTACTGACCCTCCCGAAAATCGAGGCGTCGGGGCCTGCTGGATAATGATGTCTTGGTCTCCTCGTTTCTCGCGCCATCTCAATCGGCTCCTCCTTATAAATAGACGCGACCTAGGTCTTTTTCATTTCCTCCGGTCATCTTCCTCCTCGCACTCCCTTCTCTGCCGCTTGAGCTCCGCCGCCGCCACCGCCGGAACCCTCGTCTTCACCGACTCAGGCCGCTGCATCACCCTGTTTCTTGATCAGAAAACGACGACAACCCTCTGCAGCTCTTCCGCATCGGTGAGTTCTATTTCCCCACTTTCTCAGATCTGCATTAGTACTGCCTTGAGTTCGTCGATGTTCATCGCCGCCTGGCATAACCTCCATTAGTTCTTACCTCTAATACCTTGCTCAGATCATAAAAACAACATAGAACTGCTGTGGAGGATGTTTTTTGCTTATTCTGTATGAGAACAGATCTCATTCCCTTATTTTGGAAGCCCTCCTCGAGTATATGAACTTCCCTGTACTGTTTCAGGTCTAGAAAATTATCCTTTCCAGAACATCGTTTGATCCAAAATAATGATTGCAACTTGCGAAAACTGTTTGTTCCACACTTAGCCAAAAAATGCATCTGCTGACTATGCTTCAGCCATAATAGTTCATATGACCGGCTTAAGATAATACTGGCTGTCAGCACTGCTTGCTTCTGGCGACTTAAGAAAATTTCAATTTTCTTTCATACTCGTAATGATTTAAACATCATCGCATGATTACCCATATGCCATTAGGCCCCTTCTTAAGCCGCCATTTTGAGCAACTCAATAGTACTTTCCTCTGGGTTATAGTTGAACCGGAAAAATTCTTTATCTTGTTGTAGGCTTTGATTTACGCAATGGCACCCGAAGCTCCCAAACCTCTGGTGACCTGCAATTGGGTCTCATCCGTTGTCACGGAAGACAAATTGTCCGAATTTGTGAAGTCTGGCTATCTACCCAAGAAGGAGGTGATGTCTTATCGTGCTCCTGACCCGTCCGAGGAGAAACCTCATCCCAAAGAAGGGGAGGTAGTAGTTTTTACAGATCATATGAGCCGGGGATTCTCTCCACCCGGTTCAAAATTCTTTAGAGACGTTTTGCACTTTTTTGACTTAAGGCCTCAAGACATCGGGCCCAATTCCATGTCAAATATCTGCAACTTCCAAGTTTTCTGTGAGGTCTACCTTGGAGAAGAACCCAACCTACTTTTGTTCAGGGAATTGTTCTATTTGAACCGGCAGAATGAGCGCGCCAATGGGCCCAGTCTGGAACTTGGTGGCATATCGATTCAAAGGTGGAGAGAGTGCCTATTCCCTTATGTTGAATTGCCGAGTCATCCAAAGGACTGGAACCAGACATGGTTCTACTGCCAGGATACTTCTCCGGCTGGTGAAAACCCGCTGCCCGGCTTCCGTGCATTGCGCCTTGAATCTACTCAGCCGCTGCCGAATAAGTTGACTGCTATTGAACGTCTGCCACTCGCCCCCAAGATCAAGAAGATTAAAGCTCTTTTGGGGAACGACTTAGATGGCATTGACCTAGTCCGAGTCTGGGTTGCTTGGAGAATAATTCTGTTAAGCCGCCGCCCTGGCTTAATGTGTAATTACTCAGGCGAGAAAGATGATCCTCAATGTCATAGTCCTGACGACTTACCCAATGACGTAGTGGAGGCTACCACCCAATCTTTGTTAAAGGAGGGTACAGTAACCAGCAACGCCTTCGGTTTACTGCCCTTCTGCAAACAAAACCTGGCCCCTGCGGTAAGTTCCAGTTATTATCTTTTACTATGTTTATACTTTGCTTTTACTGACAACCTTTTATAATTTCTCTTAGGCAAATGACAGCTTCTGGAAGGTTCATTATGACCATGAGGCAGCCAAACAAGCCAGGGCGGCTAAGAAAGCTGATAGAAAGGCCGCCAAGCCTACCACTTCCAAGAAAAAGAAACCAAGCGCCTCAGAGATGCTTCAGCTTGATGACTCTGATGACAATGAAGAAGAGGTAACTTTTAAACTTCTCTGACTCTTTATTATCATTTCACTGACATGATTTCCCTTTCAGGAAGACACGGGAAACAACCAACCCGTCGAAGAAGAGGTAACTATAATCTCCTCCGACTCTGAGCCTCTGCCGCGTCAAAAATTCAAAGAGTAACCCGGAAAGTAAGATTTTCACATCCTTTAGCTTACCAAGACCCTGACATTCTTTTGAAGCAATAGCAAATTGAAAGACGGAGGCAGACCCGGACCAGCAAGGACGCAGAGCTCTCCTCCGGCTTACCTGGCGTGACCAGGAAGCGTCGGAACGAGGTTATTTCTGACTTACGCTCTGCTTCACATTTGGCAGGTTTAATTCGTCAACCTCTCAATTCATCTGACTCCAATTATCAGGATACCTCTCCTTCCTCCGTCGATTCTATGCAGCCAAACATGCTGGCTTTTAAAACTGCTCCTAGGTAATGTTAATTTGTTTACCTCATGCTTTATCTTTACTCATATTTTGGCACTCACCTTTCTGCCTTGTCCATAGTGTGCAAGTGAAGCCCAGGAAGACAACAAAGAGGGATAAGCCGGCCCAAGACCCTATAGTGACTGAGCCAGAGCTGGGCACAGCTGCCCCCGACTCTTCCACACATCAACCGCCATAGGAACCGGCTCAAGATATTCCGGCACCAACTTCTGACCCTCCTACTGAGGACATTCTTGATGATTCTGCTAACCCGGAAGCACATAGCCTGGCCAAGACAATTGACCCAGAAGTGGAGATTCTCAAGACTCAATTCGTTGAGCCGGCCCGGCCCACTGTTCTTGCCAAGTGCTCTGCTAAGGAGGAACTGCTAGAACGCTGTAGAGCCAAGACGGACATTACTGATTATACTCATTTGAGTATTGGAGAGATCGTCTCAGGCTATATCAACCAGGTGCATAGCAGTGATCTGGAAGTTGACATGGTGAAGCAAATACAGCAAAAATCTGAGGTATGACTTATGATTCCTTACTGTCAATCATACTTACTGTATCAGCCCCCAAGTCTATTGCTTATGTGTAAATATGCTGTAGACTTAGAAAAACTGTCTTTATCCGGTTTAAAGAAGAAATACTTAACCCGATTTGTAGTCTGATACCTTGAACTTGCGATACGCATTAGCCCCCAAGTGCCAAGTATCTTTGCTTGCAAAGCACTTGGGACTTTAGTCTGTATAAGCCGGCGTAGTAGTTTAGAATTCTTCAGCATACATTAGCCCCCAAGTGTCAAGTATCTTTGCTTGCAAAGTGCTTGAGACTTAACTTTATTTGTATCATAATCCTGACTATGACCTGGTACCAATGCAGACTGCCGGGGGTTGGATGCGACATATGCCAAAGGATGTCTTATCATGGTGGGGGCGAGTAGAACGTCGCCGGTGCCTGGAAGCATGATGAGGCGTAGACATGCATGCCGGCGAAACTTACCCAGCTTCACGGCTCTCCGGGGAGATAACACGCCTACTGCTGCTTTGCGGGGTCTCCGCATAATCACTATGGTGAAGTGTATACAAGGTTGCTCCTTGAGCTGTTTCCTAGAGGTAGGAGAAGGCAAGGCTAGCTCTCTCCCCCTTTGTGTTCTCTGGTCTAGTGTCTAAAGAATCGAACCCTTTGCATGGGTGCTCCGGGGGGTTTATATAGGCCTACCCCCCGGGGGTACAATGGTAATCCGGCTGGGCGCAGGTCCCAGCCGTCTGTCTCTCAGGCCGCCGTCTTCTCCGCCGACTACTAGGGCCTGCCGCCTGGTGGGCCCCGCCGACTGACCCAACCACTGTAGCCGTGCTTCTGGTGACGTTGGCTTGGTCGTGGGGTCGTGGCAACAGTGCCGCCGCCTGACGGGCGATCACTATCGCCACACCCCATCTCATCTGGTTAATGGCATGCGGGGCCCATGGGAGGAGCCGACCGACTCTCAGAGGCCGACTCCCACAGGATCCGCCCTATGGTGCTCTCGCCGTCTTCGGTCCCCCCGTTGACTAGCGGGACCCGCCGTCTCCAGGCCGTACAGGCGGGCCAACGTGGGAACAGGGTTCCGCCGCTGGGGCAGATGTCAGGGCTGGCATGGCTACAGTGTCGCGCCGGACGGAGATATCCTGCGGTACGGCGCACTGTAGCCATACCCGGCCTTGGTAATCGGGTGGGGGGCCGTACTGTGGCCATCCCCCGTCCCGTCTTTCTTCTCGAAGGCAGAGGGTGGTGAAGTCGCGGGCCGACTCCCCATAGTCGGCTTCTCTGGAAGTCGCCAGCTGGGAGTCGTCTCACTTCGTAGTCGTCTCTGGGATTCGGCCGTGAGTGGGTAGTCGGCGGTGCTGCAGCCGACTCCCAGAGGCGGCCCTCCGTCTTGGGGTTCTTGAGGGGCGAAGCCTGCCCCGATGTCTTGAAAGGTTCTGGGTCTCGGGTTAGCCTACCCGTGGCCCATTACTCCGACAGTAGTCCCCGAAGCTGGTGAGGCGCCGAGGGAGATACGTCGAGGAGCCTCAACAGTTTCTTTCTTCCAGTTGTTGGATCCGGGACTTGCCCGCTGCCTTCCTTCGAACCGACTATTGCGAGGCGAACTCGCTCGAGCCGGCTCCACCAAGCCATCTATAGAGAGCCGGACTTGTCGAAGGTCGTCTTGCCCCTTAAAGAGTTTGAAAGTCGTGGCGGGATTCAGACGGCGTGCTTGATAAGCCACACGGCTGCCGCCCGCCGCAGACCTGCCGGACGGCGCCACGTGGCCGGGCCAGTCTGCCGGCCCACGCGCGCGACGGGCAGGCCCGCAGGAGGGGCCCGCCATTACGACGCCTCGGCCTTTGAATGGATCTACTGCGGCTGTGCGGGCGGTTGGGATTCCAGCGCAGTAACTGCATGCAGTAACTCGTGTGGTAAATCGTGGGGGTCATGGGGGCGTGGGCGCAGTTAATCTCACGACGCCCCCTCGGCTCCTCAGCCTGCAGGCCTATAAGTAGGCGGAGGGAGCGGGGCGGCGAAGCACGCGCGCCCGCTCTCCCTCGTTTCCCTTTGCTTCTTCCTCTTTCTTCTTCCTCCCGCCGCTGCTGCGCCGAACTGCGTCCCGCTCGCAGCGATGAGCTCATCCTCCGCCGCCGCGCCCGCAGCCGTGCGCTCCGGCGTGTGGGACGGCTCTGAGATCGACGACGACGTCATCGAATTTGTCCGCAAGACGCGTCGCCTCCCCGGCGCGAACCTCGTGCAGGCCCATGCCTCGCCGGCGAAGGAGGTCACGCCGGCGCCGGAGGAGGGCGAGCAGCTCGTATTCCGCTCGCACCTCATGCGCGGCCTGGGGCTGCCGGCGAGCGGATTCTTCCGCTCGGTTTTGGAGTTCCACGGCCTCCAGCCGCACCACCTCACCTCGAACACGGCGGTGCTGCTGGCGGCCTTCACTACTTTGTGCGAGGGTTTCCTCAGTGTTCTCCCCACCATCGAGCTATGGGGGGAGTTCTTTCAGTCCAAGCTCGGCACGCACGTCGCCGGCGTGCCAGCCCAGTGCGGCGCCTTCATCGCGATGCGAAGGTCAGTGTCCGACAACCCGTTCCCCGCCATCTCGCTGATTAAGTTAGTGAAGATGTAGCAGCGATCTTACTTCTACGTGAAGAACGTTGCCCCGGAGGGCGACTGGGTCAACCTGCCGCATTACGAAGCCGGCGCGCCAGCGGGAAGGCTCCCCAGCTGGTCCCACCGGGCCAAGACGCTGACTCCGGCCGGTGCCGCCGCCGTCGCGCGACTCCAAGTGCTGACGCAGTCGGGGGGTCTGACTGGGCCGACTTGCTGGCCGCCTTCGTGGCGCGCCGAGTCCTCCCGCTCCAAGGCCGGTCTCATCTGATCTGTCAGATGAGCGGCCACCGGGACCCCAGTCGGATGTGCACCAAGGACATGCCCCACGCCGAGGTGGCGGACACGGTGAATTTCATCGCGAACTGCGGCCTCTCGGAGGATTAGCAGTTCGGCATGGAGCCGTACTCGCGCACCTACCCCCCGCCGGTTGTAAGTTGTCTTTCTTCTTCTTCTTTTCCTTTTTGTAGCCGAATCCGACTCCTTATCTTTTTATCCTTCGAATCAGAATCCTCTCGTCCATCCCCGCGGGGCCGGCCCGCCAGTTCGCCCTCGACCGAGCGGAGAGTGATGTTGACGACCCCGACCTGGGGGCGGCGGCGATGGAGGCCGACGCCGACAGAGGCGGCGGAGGAGAGGAAGGCGGCCTCAGGCCCTCAGCCACCTTTACCGACTGGCCCGTCGGTGACGATGGAGAAGTCACCCCGCGCCACCAAGCAAGAGCCGGCCACCACAGCGCGAGCTCGTCCGCCGCCTTGGGCGGTCTAGGCGGCGCGAGGAAACGCCGGGCCGTGCCGGGCTCCACTGGCGGCCGGGAGAAGAAGTTCAAGGGGGCGGCCGCCGGGACCAAGCGGGAAGAGGCGGTCGTGAGGGCCCAACGCTTCCGCAAGGAAGTGAAGAAGCCGCCACTGACTTCTGCGTAAGTGCTTCCGTCTTTTGTCTTGTTTTATCTTATGGTGGATTTTGTCCAGGTCTTTTATATGCTTTCCGTGTTCCAAAGCTCCTCTCTCCCTCGGGACGGTCACCGCCACCTCCATCAGGGGGTCGGCAGAGTCGTCTGCCGCCACTCGGCGCATTGACCCCGCCGCCAACCTCCAGGAGGCGACGGAGCAGAACGCGCATGAGAAGCGCGATGAGGACGAAGCCGCCCGCCGAGAGAAGGCGGAGGCCGAGAAGGCGGCCGCCTCCGCTCAGAAGAAGCTGGAGGAAGCCGAAGCCGCCGTCGCGGCGAAACAGCAGGCCGAGGAAGCCGCGCGCCGCCAGTCGGTGTTGTACGTCATCCCGCTGAACTCAGCGCGGCCGCCTCAGGATTTCACGGAGCAGACCGGGGAAGCCGGCGGCGATCATCCCATCATGGAGAGGAAAGGCGGCGAGGCCTCCGAGTCGGACAGGGTCGTGCCGCCACCACCGCCGTCTGGGAGCGCGCGGGGTGAACAGCCGGTGGACCTTCCTGTGCCACCGACTAGCGACGAGGCCGTGGCGCAGCTGCTCCTCCAAGTCGCCTCGCCAACGCGCCATCGTGTTGAAAAGGCGACTTCGGCGCCACGCCCCCTGGAGGCCGGCGCCGCCAGCTCGGCCATCCCAGACATCGAGGCAACGAGCACCGCGCCCGTCGGGTGGGTGCGAGGAGGCCGCACGGGTCCGCTAAACAAGGCGCTCCTGGACGTCCAGGCGAAGTTGCGAGCTGAGGGCGACGCCATCCAGAACTACACCATGGCGTATCTGGTGTCGCGAGCAGCCGTCCGGGTATGTTTCTTCTGAATTTGTTTTCTTTTCTTGCTCTTCTCTGTGGGGGTGCGCTGGCGCACACACTGGGTGTAGTCCCCGAGTTCCGGGCCGGCTGCTGAGCAAGCGGGTCGGAACTCCACTGGCGAGTTCCAAATACTTACTCTTGTTTCAAATGTTTATCACAGGATTATCACAACCTCTGGGTCACCACCTTCAACCGCAACGTTGAGGAGCTGGGCAAGTGGACCGCCGATTTGTCGAAGAGCCGGATTGAGTTTCCTTCTTCGCGGGGGCGCGCTGGCGCACCCGCGGGCTATAGTCCCCGAGATTCGGGCCGACTGCTGCGCAGTCAGGCCGGATCTTCCTGGCGACCTTCTTGCTTGACGACTTACGTCATTCTTCTTTTTTCTTCAGAATCCAACGCCGTTCTTCAGGAGCTGCCGGGCGCAGCCAACACCGCCTTGCGCGCCAAGGAGGTGGAATGCAGCAAGCTTCTCACGGAGCGCGACCTGCTATCTGCGTAGTTGGCGGAGCAGAAGGAGCTGCTCAAGAAGGCGCAGGAGGAGGCGGAGAAGAAAGAGACTGAACTCTTGGCCGAGTTCGAGACCGAGCGCTCCTCCTGGATCGACAAGGAGGTGATGCTGACCTCCGGCTTTCACGAGATTGAGGATATCGTTGATGGTGAGTTTTCTTTACTCTCTTTCTTTGAGTAGCCGACTGTAGGTCGAGACGACTCTAACTTTTTCTAACTTGCTTCTTTTTGTCTTGGCAGACTTCTTCCCGGGCCATACACAAGCTGCTACCCAAGCCATCGAGGCCGATCACGAGGCGCAGAGAGCAGCTGGCGAGGAGGTTGCCGCCAATGCCCCCCGAACCCTTAATGAGCAGCTTCTGAGCACCGAGGCTTGCCTGCAGCCGGCTCACCGGATGCTGCACTGGCTTCAACGTGTCGGCGCCCAGGCGATTGCTGCCTTGTGGCCAGACATGCCGATTCTGCGCACTCCCAGCCGGACTGCCGACTGGCTGGAGGTCGCAGCAGGCCGTCTGGAGGCTTGGAAAGGCTCCTCGGCACGGGCTGGAGCGCGTCAGGCCTTGGAGTTCGTCAAGGCGTGGGATCCAGACCTAGACCTGGACCAGCTGGCCACGCTCCGGGCCGAGGCCCAGCCGGAGCTGGCAGCCGTGGAGGACGCCCTTGTCAAGCGCGCCATGGCGATCGCCGAGTACGCCGATACCAATGTCTTTGTTCCTGAGCGAGCTGACAACGGCGAGGAGGCACCACCGGAGTGGTTTGGGATGAACCCGGACTACGACGAGGACTCAGCGGAGGTGATCGGCTCCAGTGCTGAGGAGGGAGGCGAGGCGGAGGTCGGAGGCGAGATGGAGGCGCCAGAAGACGGAGCGGGCGATCAGACTTAGCTCGACCGCGCCTCCAGCAACGAGCCGCACCCAACTGAGCCGACTGCCGTTGGAGGCGGTCAAGCCGAGACTGCTCAGCCGGCCGCCCCAACGTCCGACACCGCCATCTCCTCTGAGCCTCCAAACCCGTCTGCTACTTCGTAGGCCGCCGCCTTGTCTTTATTTATCTGCTTTAGTAGTTTCTCGGAGAACTTTGTTAATTCGCATAATTCCACCCGCGGGGTGTATTTTGAACTTCCGTTCGAGGATTCGGCCAAGGGCCTATGTTATGTAAATATTTATCTGCTTCTATCATTTCTTGCTTATTGCTCTTTTGGCTTTTTCCTTTGCCGCCTTCCCTTAGATGCCGTCTTTTCCAGTTGGACAGCCGCTCTGCGGACTGCCGCTGGATCAAATACTTGGCTACTTTGGGAAGGCAAGTACTTAGCCATTCTAGAGTTTTCTTAGCAAGTCGGATAGAAAATGGCAAGCCGACTACTCAAGAGTCGGTTTTGCGAGGAACGGCTGGAAAGCCGGCTTAAGCTATGTTTACGCTTTGAGTCCTTAGCCATTTTTCATGTGGGCGCCCCTTCTTCCTTACTCCTGCCCACCAGACAGTCGCTCTGCGAGCTGCGGCTTCTGACAGGAGACGACTTAGGCGCCACACACTACTTGTCCGACTGCAGGAAGCGTTCTCATAGCGCAAGACGGCGAGTCCGCGGGCCGACTAGTCGAGCCCGGTGCCAAGCGGCATAACAAAGAGTAGCATACTCGGAGGCATAATACTTATCATACAGATAAACGAAAAGGGCAGTCCCCGAGCTCGTCTCGGGGGGCCCGAAGTCTTGGTACTTCAATACAAAAGGGTAGCATGGTACATACTGCATCAACTGTAAAATCTTCGGAGAAGATTTGTGTTCCATGGTCCTTCCGTCTCTTTGCCGGAGTCGTCCCTCTTGTGTGCTCGGGGCTTTTGAGCGTCGATCAGGTAGTAGGAGTCGTTGCCCAACACTTTGCTGATGATGAAGGGGCCTTCCCAAGGCACTGACAACTTGTGCTGGCCGGCTGTTCGCTGGATCAGTCGGAGCACAAGGTTGCCCTCTTGGAAAGATCTCGGCCTGACCTTCCTGTTGTAGTATCAGCGCAGGCTCTGCTGGTAGATGCTGGATCGGCTGAGTGCCAACAGCCGGCCCTCCTCCAGCAGATCGACGCCATCTTGTCATGCTTCTTCTGCTTCCTCCTTGGTGTACATCATGACTCGCGGGGAGTCGAACTCTATATCCGTAGGGATGACGGCTTCAGCACCGTAGGCAAGGAAGAAGGGTGTGAAGCCGGTCGACTTGTTCGGAGTCGTGCTCAGACTCCAGAGGACGGCTGGCAACTCGTCAAGCCAACAGCCGGCCGAACGCTCTAGCGGTTCGATCAGCCGAGGCTTGATGCCGGACAGGATGAGGCCATTCGCCCGCTCCACCTGGCCGTTTGACTGCAGATGGGCAACGGACGCTAAGTCCAGTCGGATGCCCTGCGTCGCGCAGAAACGGGCCAAAGCGCCTTTGGAAAAGTTGGTGCCGTTGTCGGTGATGATGCTGTGCGGTATGCCGTATCGAATTGTGATGTCGGAAATGAAAGTCACGGCAGTCGGACCATTCAACTTCTTGATGGGCTTCACTTCTATCCACTTGGTGAACTTGTCCACTGCGACAAGTAGGTGAGTTAGGCCACCTCGTGCCGTCTTGAATGGTCCCACCATATCCAGGCCCCAAACTGCAAAGGGCCAGGCGATTGGGGTGATCTTGAGCGCAGAAGCCGACTGATGCGGCTTGGGGCGGAACTTCTGGCACCCCTTGCATTTCTGGACCAACTCTTTGGCCTCTTCTAGGGCAGTCTGCCAGAAGAAACTGTGCCAGAAAGCTTTGGCGACGAGTGCTCTTGAGGCCGCATGGTGGCCGCACTCGCCTTGATGGATGTCTCTGAGAATTGCTTGGCCTTGCTCCGACTCGACGCAGCGCTGGTAAACACCAGTGACGCTGCGCCTGACTAGCTCTCTGTTGACTATGGTGTATGCTGCCGCCCGGCATTGTACTTGCCGAGCCGAGGTTTCATCAGTTGGCAGCTCCTTGTTCACCAGGAATTTGAGGATGGGCTGTGCCCATGAGGGTGCTGCTATTTCTTCAACTGTCAGAACTGCGACTTGGACGAGGGCGGCTTGGCTGGGAGGCGGCGGGCTGGAGTCTGCGGCCGCTTGCTGGATCAACGAAGTCCCCGGGCCGACTGGTGCAGTCCCCGGGCCGACTGGTGCAGTCCCCGGGCCGAGCTCTGGAGTCTTTTGTCTGGTCGCCGCAGTCCCCGGGCCGGGTTTTGAAGTCCTCGGGCCGGCTTTGACTGCAGCGTTCTTGGAGTCGTCTGCAAGGATCTTTGTGCCGTCTGCTGGGGCTCTTGAGTCGGATCCGACTTCTTCAGGAGGAGCCGGCACAAAAATGGAATCTAACTCTGGTGAAGGCTTGATGGACGGCTTGAGGAGGCGCTGAAGAGCTACGCCAGATGGTATTGCTTGGCGGGTGGAGCCGATTCGTGCCAAAGTGTCTGCTTGGTCGTTGTCGTTTCTTGGCACGTGGAGGAACTCGCACCCCTCGAAATATCCGCTGAGTTGCTGCACGAAGAAGCGGTAGCTTGCCATGTTTGCGTCCTTGGCGTCCCAGTCGCCAGATGACTGCTGGACCACCAAGTCGGAGTCGCCATAACACAGGATCCGGCGAATCCCAAGCTCTTTGGCAAGCCGAAGCCCGTGAATGAGCGTCTCATACTCAGCGACGTTGTTGGAGGCGGCGAAATGGATCTGCAGCGCATACTTGAGCTTGTCGCCTTTAGGAGAAGTGAGAACAACGCCGGCTCCCAAGCCAGTGCGCATCTTGGAGCCATCGAAATGCATCCGCCAATGGGTGGAGTCGGGCGCTGGTGGCAGGTACTGGGTCTCGGCCCAGTCGACAAGGAAGTCGGCCAGTGCTTGCGACTTGATGGCGGTGCGGGCTTGATAGTAGATCGTGTAGGGGGCCAACTCTATCGCCCATTTGGCCACTCGGCTAGACGCATCTCGGCTTCCAATGATCTCGGCTAGTGGGGCCGTGCAGACCACAGTGATCGAATGCTCTTGGAAATAAGGCTTCAGCTTCTTGGCGGCAAAGTGCACACCGTAACACATCTTCTAGTAGTGGGGGTAGTTCTGCTTGCGCTCAACTACGATGACTGTGCTGACTACCCGGCTGGTGGCGGCGATGTACAGGAGCATGGGCTCTTTGGGAGTCGGAGCCGCCAACACAGGGGGAGTAACCAACATCTTCTTCAGCTGGAGAAAGGCCTCGTCCGCCTTGTGGTTCCACTCGAAAAAATTGGTCTTCTTCATGAGATGGTACAAGGGGAGATCTTTCTCGCCCAGCCGACTGATGAACCGACTGATGGATGCCAGACAGCCAGTGAATTTTTGCACATCCTATAGTCGGCTGGGTACCTCCATCCTCTCGATGGCCTTGATCTTCACGGGGTTGCACTCTATGCCGCGTTCGGAGACCAGGAAGCCAAGGAGTTGGCCAGCTGGTACTCCGAAGACGCACTTCTCGGGGTTGAGCTTGATCTGAAATCGGCGTAGGTTTTCAAAGGTCTCCTTGAGGTCTTCCAGCAGAGTTCCATGCTTTTCCGTCTTCACCACCACATCATCCACATAGACGTGGGCATTTCTGCCGAGTTTCTTGAGGAGGCACTTCTGCATGCAACGCTGAAAGGTGGCGCCGGCATTCCTCAAGCCAAACGTCATCGTCAGGTAGTAGAAGGCTCCAAACGGCGTGATGAATGCGGTCTTCAGTCTATCTGCCGGGTCCAGCTTGATCTGGTGATATCCTGAATAGGCATCTAAGAAGCTCAACAACTCGCATCCGGCTGTGGAGTCTATCACCTGATCGATTCTCGGCAAAGCAAACGGGTCCTTGGGGCAGTCTTTCTTGAGGCTTGTGTAGTCAATACACATCCGCCACTGCTTGTTCTTCTTCAGCACTAAGACTGGGTTTGCTAGCCACTCTGGAAAAAACACTTCCATGATAAAGCCGGCTGCAAGGAGCCGGGCGATCTCCTCTCCAACAACTCTTCTTTTCTCTTCTGACAGGCGGCGCAAGGGCTGCCTGACGGGCTTCACATCAGACCGAACATGTAACTTGTGCTCGGCGAATTCCGTCGGTACACCCGGCATGTCTTTGGGGGACCATGCAAAGATGTCCCGATTCTCACAGAGGAAATCGACGAGCTCGCCTTCCTATTTGCTGTCAAGGTTTGCACCTATGACAGCGTACCTCTCCGGGTGCTCTGGGTCCAAGGGTATCTTCTTCGTCTCCTTTGCTAGCTTGAACGAGCCCTCAGCTTCCGACTCCTTGGGGTTGGGTGACATCTCTGTCTGCTTGGCGGCCATCGCCACAACCGATGAAGAAGCCGCTTCTCTGCTGCAATAACCAGGGACTCGGCCAGCCGGCTGCTCTCGGCCGCGCAAGCGGACGACGTTCTGTAGTCGCCGGCTATAGTCAGAATCCCGTTGGAACTCGGCATCTTCATCTTGAGGTAGGCGTAGTGGGGGACTGCCATGAACTTGGCCAAAGCAGGTCGGCCAAGCAGCGCATGGTACGGGCTCTCAAGGTCCACCACTTCAAACCACACTGGCTCTCGACGGAAATGACTCTTGTCTCCAAAGAGGACATCTATCAAAATCTTGCCGATTGGGCAGCAGGAAAGGCCAGGGACAATGCCATGGAAGACAGTCGGGCTGCTCTGAAGCTGTCTTTGCTTGATTCCTAATTTCTCCATGGTATCCTTGTACAGGATGTTGATGCTGTTGCCTCCGTCTGTCAGCACTCGTGAGAAACGAGCGGCCCGCTTATCGGTGGCAAAGGTGGCCTCCAAGACCAAGGCGTAGGAGCCTGGGCTCGGCATCACCTCTGGGTGATCAGCTCTGCTCCAGCTGATAGGCTTCTCGGACCAGTGCATGAACTCTGGGGTGTCCGACGCCACTACGTTCACCTCTTGCCGCTGTAGCCGCTTGCTGCGTTTGTCGTCTACCACACTGGTGAACACCACATAGGCCCCATGCTCTTCTGCGTACTCGTCTTGTACTGCGCCGACTGGCCTGGCAGCCAGCTGCTGGGGTGGAGGCGTAGGCGGCTGCCCAGCAGGCGGAGGAGGCATCAGGCCGTCTCCCTTGGCAATCCTGGTGAGCTAGTGACACTTTCGGGTGGTGTGATTTGACGGCTTCTCGCCGCTGTGAAACTTGCATGGGCCATCTAGAGTCTGCTCGTAGGAGATAGCCGGCAACCAGTTGGACTTGCCGCCCTTCTGCCGCTTGGGCGGAGGCTGCCCCTCCGGCTGCTGGTCTTCGACTGTCGCCACCTGCCATCTACTGGAAGCCGACTGCGGGGCCTTGCGCTTGAGGTCGTTCTGCTGCTGTCGCCGACTGGCGTCTCCGGCCGGAGTTCTGGGAGCCTGAGGGGCCACTTTGCCGGCTGAGCTAACTTGGATCTCTGTCTTCATGTAAGAGTCGGGTGTGGCGTACTTGTCTGCTATGATCAGCAGCTCGTCCAGGGTCTCTGGCTCGTCGCAGAGGAGCTTGTGCTTGAGGAGGGTGCCTTCTCTGCACCCGACGGTGAAGTACTCGATGGCCTGCACCTCGTGCACACCCTCGCAGGAGTTTCGGAGCTCGGCCCAACGCGTGAGGTAGTCGCGAGTCGACTCGTTGGGGCCCTGCACGCACAAGGAGAGCTAGCGAGGCTTGGGAGGCCTCTTGTACGTGCTTGTAAAGTTGCGGACGAAAGCTTCTGTGAAGTCGACCCAGCTGTTGATGTTGCGGGGCTTCAGGCTGTTCAACCATGTCCGGGCCGTGTCCTGGAGCATGAGTGGAACGTACTTCACGGCAACACGCTTGTTGCCGCTTGCTATGTTGACGGCCGTGGCGTAGTCAACCAGCCAATCTTCCGGCTTCACGGAGCCGGTGTACTTGGGAGTATCTCTGGGGAGAGTGAACCCTTTGGGAAAGGGCTCATCTCGGATGCGGGGGCCGAAACACAGCGGACCCAACTCGTCTTCTTCCAGCACCAGGGATCGGTGGAGTCGGTCGATCCGGTTGCGGGCATCATTCTCTCCAACTCCTTCTCGGCGGTCGAGGCGACCTCCGAGAGTCGGATGCTCAACGGGTGGCAGGGAGACTCGCCTTTCTCTGCGAGGTGGAGGAGGCAGATAGTCGTTGCGCCGCTCCACTGCTCTCGGGCGGCCGTCTTGGTCGCGCTCGATGGTGATGTGAGTCCGACTGCGACTAGCAGCCGGATCCTTGTCTTTCCTCCCACGGACGCCGCCAGTCGGCGTCTGAGACGTCGTGCCTTGATCTCGGCGGGGTGGCAGGTCGTCGTTCTGTCGTTGCGGCGCCTTAGTGTGACAGCCGGCCGTGTTCTGCGCGGTAGCCGCGTCGAGGAGCCGCTGGACACGCTCCATCATCAGTCGGCGCTCTTCGTCTTCGAGGTTGTCCAACTCGTTTGTCGCCGCCTGGGCGGCTCGGATGTTCTCTGCGGGCGTGGCATACACGGGGCGATTTGCCCCGAACATGCTGGCGATGTCCATGCTGCCGGACCGCGCCTAGGCGGCTAGGCCCCGCTGGGGCTGGCGAGCCGCCCACAGCGCGATCCATCTCGCGCTGGTAGGCTTCTGACAAGCGTCTCATGCCTGCCAACTTCTTCGCGCCTTCGACGAGCTGGAGGCGGCGTGCCTCCAGCGTCTCGGCGTCAGCGTCCTCTGGAATGGGCGCATCCAGCTCTTGTAGTGCCGCATTGAGCGGGTCATGAGCCCCGTCGTCGGAGTGCTCGCCATGGCCATGACGAGCACTTCTGTGACGGTGCTTCCGCGGCTCTTCACGCGAGGGAGCGGCTCGTCATAGACTACGATGTTGGTGGGGAACGCGTCGAGCGACGCGGTGTCGGAATCGACCAGCATTGGGTCGGTGGAGCCTACGGACTCCAGGTCAGCGGCGGGCTCGCCGACAACGTGGAGTCCGGCGAGGAGGCCCGCGAGAATGCTCTCGGGGCTGCCGGTGCCTGCGTCGGATTCAGGCTCATCGTCGAGGCGAACCTCGCCGACAAGTTCGGCGAGGCAGCTGGCCGCACAGGCGATCTCAGCGCCGTGCAGCGCGTCGGCGCAGACTCCCTCTGGCGTGTCGGGCTGGCTGCGCTCGCCAGGGAGGAAAAGGGTTCCCGCCCAGAGCAGGTCTCCGGACGACGGTGCACCTCGCCCCACGGTGGGCGCCAAATGTCGGGGGTTGGATGCGACATATGCCAAAGGATGGCTTATCATGGTGGGGGCGAGTAGAACGTCGCCGGTGCCTGGAAGCGGGATGAGGCGTAGACATGCACGCCGGCAAAACTTACCCAACTTCAGGGCTCTCCGGGGAGATAACACCCCTACTGCTGCTTTGCGGGGTCTCCGCATGATCACTATGGTGAAGTGTATACAAGGTTGCTCCTTGAGCTGTTTCCTAGAGGTAGGAGAAGGCAAGGCTAGCTCTCTCCCCCTTTGTGTTCTCTGGTCTAGTGTCTAAAGAATCGAACCCTTTGCATGGGTGCTCCGGGGGGTTTATATAGGCCTACCCCCCGTGGGTACAATGGTAACCCGGCTGGGCGCGGGTCCCAACCGTCTGTCTCTCAGGCCGCCGTCTTCTCCGCCGACTACTGGGGCCCGCCGCCTGGTGGGCCCCGCCGACTGACCCGACCACTGTAGCCGTGCTTCTGGTGACATTGGCTTGGTCGTGGGGTCGTGGCAACAGTGCCGCCGCCTGACGGGCGATCACTTTCGCCACACCCCATCTCATCTGGTTAATGGCATGCGGGGCCCGTGGGAGGAGCCGGCCGACTCTCAACGGCCGACTCCCAAGGGATCTGCCCTATGGTGCTCTCGCAGTCTTAGGTCCCCCCGCTGACTAGCGGGACCCGCCGTCTCCAGGCCGTACAGGCGGGCCAACATGGGAAAAGGGTTCCGCCGCTGGGGCGGATGTCAGGTCTGGCATGGCTATAGTGCCATGCCGGACGGAGATCTCCTTCGGTACGGCGCATTGTAGCCATACCCGCCCTTGGTAATCGGGTGGGGGGGGGGCGTACTGTGGCCATCCCCCGTCCCGCCTTTCTTCTCAAAGGCAGAGGGTGGTGAAGTCGCGGGCCGACTCCCCATAGTCGGCTTCTCTGGAAGTCGCCAGCTGGGAGTCGGCTCATTTCGTAGTCGTCTCTGGGATTCGGCCATGAGTGGGTAGTCGGCGGTGCTGCAGCCGACTGCCAGAGGCGGCCCTCCGTCTTGGGGTTCTTGAGGGGCGAAGCCTGCCCCGATGTCTTGAAAGGTTCTGGGTCTCGGGTTAGCCTACCCGTGGCCCATTACTCCGACACAGACCACCATAAGTCAATTTGAGTCGGAGATTGCGGACCTAAAGAGCCGCCTGGCAGCCCAGGAACTTGAAATGCAAAAGGCCAACTCCAAGTTTGAATTCAGCATCTCTGAACGAGAGAATTTGAAGAAGAACTTTGAATCAGAGAAGAAAACCTGGGATGACGAGAAGGCCTCTCTGGTGACTCGGGCCGAGACAGCCGAAGCATCCCTTGCAAAAGCAAACAGCGAGCTGTCCGGCTTGAAGCGTCAGATATCTTGAATGGTGTCAGCAATCTTCGGTAAGTTACTTTATATGAACCTCAAATATTGCCATCCTTTCCTTTGATGACTAAGCTAATTATTGCCTCCGGTTTTCCCTTTGTTAATCAACACAGGCCCCAGGAGTACAACCCTCAAGCAGGACATGGTGGTCAAACTGAAAGCAGTCTATACTCTGGTGGAGCAATTGTACATCGGGTCACAACGTGCTTTGGCCGTTGTGGCTTTATCAAACGATGTCCCCCATCTCCTGCAAGATGTGCTAAAACGGCTTGTCATGCTGCCTCAGCGGGTCCAAGAACTTAGACGGGCATCTGCTAGAGCCGAAGCTATAGCTGCCTTGAGCCAGGCCAAGGCGTGGATTCCAGAGCTAGACCTGGCCGACCTCAGTCTTGGATACCCGAGTCTGAAGGAAGATGGAACCTTATTTGATGAGGCGGACTTCACCGCCTGTGTAGAAGACATACGCCCTGTGGCTACGCTCATTGGAAATGACACTGATCTTACCAAGTACCATCCGGGTTATGACAGGAGAACCGGAGGATTCCCACACCTCATTATGATGATGTCAGCCTGATCCCTCCAATTCGTAAGCATACCTTTGCCCCCGAAGTCGATCCAACCGGTTTAATAGATGATGAAGCTGAATTTGAAGCCTTGAGTGGCATTGACTGGACCTCATCGACCTTCCAGGACAGAGCAGCAGACGGAGAGGCGGAGAAGGATAACCCGGAGTCATCAAGCCAGCCGCAGGAGTAAAGACATCCGGTGTCCTTATGTTTGAGCCTTTGTGAAAACAATGCTTCATTATTCAGACTCGAGGAGTCATGTAATAGAGTAGAAAAACTCAATTTTTGTTATGCCTTCGCGCATGCGTATGGCGCGTGATACTTGCATAAGCCGCCATTATTATGCACTTGCTATTTAAATCTATTATGTTTTCACAGAATCTTACTTGTATCACCCTGCACATAAGACAAACAGAAATCCCTTGGCGACTTACCGCATTGGGGGTCATATAATGTTTTGATAACCCGGAGTGTACACCAAACAATCTTAGGAAAGACAACTTACGATTAGACTTAGTAGATATAATCACAATGGCATGCCTATGATGCTTGCAGTTATCTCTCCGGCTTGTATGACCCAACCTCTGAGGGCAAATTTAACTCCTGAAAATTGATATATAAAGGTACACCTGGTATTTAGTAACCCGGAGTAACCAATATTCACCCGGAGGGTTGTGATCCACTCTATGGTATTTTGAAGAAGATCTCAATAACCAAACGTTGATACTTATAAAATATGATGAATAATAAACAAATTTCAGAGGCTTCTGATTCGAATACGATCAGTGAACCGTTCCAAATGGGTTAAGCTAAGATTCGGATGCGATCATATAGCCCCCAGTGGCTATGGCGATGCCGATCAAGTGGGTATCGAAAGCTATGTTCTCTTTGGTTCGAATACGACCTATGTTTGAACAGGAAGCCCCCAAGTGACCATAAGAGTTGTTTAATGGCGCTGATTCGAATACGATCCACGTCAGACCCAAAGGGGTTAAGCTATGATTCAAATATGATCAAGAAGCCCCCAAGTGGGTTTGGCAATATGCCGATCAAGTGGGTACCGACATCTATGTTCTCTTTGGTTCGGATACGACCTATGTTTGAACAGGAAGCCCCCAAGTGATCATGGCTAGATTCAGATATGATCATAAGCCGGACCAAAGGAAAGCCGGATTCAGATATGACCCGCTCCCTCTTGGTTATCCCCATCACCTGACAAAGAAAACACATAAACCTTTTTTGGGGTGTAAAAAAAAGGACAGAGGTCCTGCTTTATTGCTTTATATAATATATACATTGTATAAATATATACACATTAGAGCCGGTGGCTCAAGTATAGTAAGGCCGAAGATGAGCGATATTCCACGGCCGGCGGGTCTCCTCCTCCGACTTACGTGAGTCTTTGTGCTCTCGAACATCGATAAGGTAATATGACCCGTTGTTCAGATTCTTACTAACCACAAAAGGTCCTTCCCAAGGAGGGGATAGCTTGTGCATGTCAGATTGATCCTGGATGAGTCGAAGCACTAAGTCGCGTTCTTGAAAGGTCCTGGACCTAACCCGGCGGCTGTGGTAGCGGCGCAGGTTTTGCTGATAAATCACAGAGCGGGCTATTGCCAAGTCTCACTCCTCATCCAACAAATCAAGTGCATCTTGACGATCTTTTTCGTTGTCCGACTCAACGTAAGCCGCCACACGGGGCGAGTCATGATGGATGTCACTTGGCAGGACCGCCTCTGCTCCATACACCATAAAGAAAGGTGTGTAACCCGTAGATCTGTTAGGTGTAGTATTGATGCTCCAAAGTACAGAGGGTAACTCCTCCACCCAACAACCCGGCGTTCGCTGCAAGGGGACCAGGAGGCGGGTCTTGATACCCTTCAAGATCTCTTGATTAGCTCGTTGTGCTTAACCATTGGATTGAGGATGAGCCACAGCCGAAACGTCAAGCCGGATATGTTCTTGTTGACAGAACTCTTCCATAGCTCCTTTGGAAAGGTTAGTGCCATTATCAGTTATGATGTTGTGTGGAAAACCAAAACGAAAAATCCCCTTTTTCATGAACTGTACCGCCGTGGCTGCATCACACTTACTGACTGGCTCCGCCTCAACCCACTTTGTAAACTTGTCAACCGCTACCAAGAGGTGCGTCTTTTTATCCTTAGACCTTTTGAAAGGCCCGACCATGTCAAGCCCCCATACTGCAAATGGCCAAGTAATTGGAATCATCCTCAATTCTTGAGCCGGCACATGGGCTCGTCGTGAGAACTTCTGACATCCGTCACATTTACTGACCAGATCTTCTGCATCAGCATGAGCCGTCAGCCAATAAAACCCATGACGGAAAGCTTTGGCCACAAGAGATTTTGAGCCGGCACGATGACCACAATCGCCTTCATGGATCTCACGGAGTATCTCCTGACCCTCCGCAGGTGACACGCATCATTGAAACGCTCCCGTGACGCTGCAGTGATGTAACTCGCCATTAACAACCGTCATAGACTTGGACTGCCGGACGATTTGTCTTGCCAAGGTCTCGTCTTCAGGCAACTCTCCCCGGGTCATATAAACCAAATAAGGCACTGTCCAATCCAGGATAATGTGGAGAGCCGCTACCAGTTGTGCCTCCGGGTCTGGCACTGCCAGATCTTCTTCTGTAGGTAACTTGACAGAAGGATTATGCAAAACATCAAGAAAGGTGTTAGGCGGTACCGTCTTACGCTGAGATCCCAGCCGTCTTAAGGCATCGGCCGCCTCATTCTTCCTTCGATCAATATGTTCCACCACATAACCCTTGAAGTGCCCAGCTACAACATCAACTTCACGACGGTAAGCCGCCATAAGGGGATCCTTGGAGTCCCACTTGCCTAACACCTGTTGAGCCACAAGGTCTGAGTCTCCTAAGCACCTTACCCTGCTCAAGTTCATCTCTTTGGCCATCCTGAGACCATGGAGTAAGGCCTCGTACTCAGCTGCATTGTTAGTGCAAGGAAACATAAGCCGGAGCAAATAACAAAATTTGTCACCTCGAGGGGAAGTTAATACGACTCCAGCCCCCAAGCCTTCCAACTGTCTGGACCCATCAAAGTGAATAGTCCAATACGTGTTATCGGGCTTCTCCTCAGGTGCTTGTAGCTCTGTCCAGTCATTGATAAAATCCACCAAGACTTGAGACTTAATGGTAGTGCATGGCACATACTTCAGACCATGAGACCCGAGCTCAATAGCCCACTTGGCGACTCGTCCTGTGGCCTCTCTGTTCTGGATAATGTCTCCCAAGGGGGCAGAACTCACCACAGTGATTAGGTGACCTTAGAAGTATTGCTTCAGCTTCCGGCTTGCCATGAACACCTCGTAAACCAGCTTCTGCCAATGAGGGTATCTTTGCTTCGACTCGATGAGCACCTCACTCACATAATAAACCGGCCGTTGAACCGGATGCTCCTTACCAGCTTCCTTGCGCTCCACCACGATGGCAACGCTAACGGCTCGTGATTTAGCAGCCACATATAACAGCAAAGGCTCTTTGTCAATGGGAGCTGCAAGGACCGGCTGCTCAGACAACTGACTTTTTAAATCCCCAAAAGCAGCATTAGCAGCATCACTCCAGACAAAGGTGTCTGCTTTCTTCTTCATCTGATACAACGGAAGGGCCTTCTCGCCTAACCAGCTTATGAAACGGCTTAAGGCAGAAACACGACCTGCCAGTCGCTGAACATCATTGATACACGCCAGTTTAGCCAGAGAAGTGATTGCCTTGATCTTCTCCGGATTAGCTTCGATGCCCCTGTTTGAGATCAAGAATCCCAAAAGCTTGCCTACAGGTACACCAAATACGCACTTCTCCGGGTTAAGCATCATCTTGTAAACCCGGAGGTTATCAAAGGTTTCTCTAAGATCAGATATCAAGGTTTCCGTCTCTCTGGACTTTACCACTATATCATCCACATAAGCATGAACATTGCGCCCAATCTGATTGTGGAGACAATTCTTTACACACCGCTGATAAGTCGTCTGTGCACTCTTGAGCCCAAAAGGCATGGACACATAGCAGAAGGCCCCAAACGGAGTGATGAAAGCCGTCTTCTCCTGGTCCTTAACTGCCATCTTAATCTGATGGTAACCAGAGTAAACATCCAAAAAACTCAAATGCGCACAACCCGCTGTAGCATCAATAATTTGATCAATACGGGGGAGAGCGAAAGGATCAGCCGGACAAGCTTTATGTAAATCTGTGTAATCCACACACATTCGCCAGGTGCCCTTTTTCTTGAGTATGAGCACCGGGTTAGCCAACCACTACGGGTGAAAAACTTCAATAATGAACCCAGCCGCCAAGAGCCGGGCGACCTCCTCTCCGATAGCTTTTCGTCGTTCCTCATTGAATCGCCACAGAAATTGCCTGACCGGCTTATACTTCGGATCAACATTAAGAGTGTGCTCAGCGAGTCCTCTCGGTACACCCGACATGTCAGAAGGCTTCCATGCAAAGATGTCCCGGTTCTCACGGATGAACTCGATGAGCGCGCTTTCCTATTTAGGATCCAAGTTGGCACTTATGCTGAACTGCTTAGATGAATCGCCTGGAGTAAAGTCAACAAGCTTGGTCTCTGCAACCGACTTAAACTTCATGGCTGGGTCATGTTCTGTGGTTGGCTTTTTGAGGGAGGTCATATCCGCCGGGTCAATGTTATCTTGGTAAAATTTGAGCTCCTCTGCTGCACAGACAGACTCAGCATAAGCCGCGTCACCTTCTTCGCATTTCAGGGCCACCTTTCAACTTCCATGCACAGTGATGGTGCCCTTGTAACCCGGCATCTTGAGCTGCAAGTAAACATAACACGGCCGCGCCATAAACTTGGCATAAGCCGGCCTTCCAAACAAAGCGTGATACGGGCTCTTGATTTTGACCACCTCAAAGGTTAACTTCTCAGCCCTAGAATCATGCTCGTCTCCAAAGGCCACCTCCAGCTCAATCTTACCGATGGGTTAAGCCGACTTACCAGGCACCACTCCATGGAACACAGTATTGGATATCTTTAAATTCTTGTCAGTTAAGCCCATGCGCCGAAAGGTCTCGTAATAGAGGATGTTGATGCTGCTACCTCCATCCATGAGCACCTTAGTGAATTTATAATCACCGACCCGCGGTGCCACCACCAGTGCCAGTTGACCTGGATTATCAACCCCGGGAGGGTGATCCTCCCTACTCCAGATAATGGGCTGTTCCGACCACCTTAAGTAACGAGGGACTGCCGGCTCAATAGCGTTCACAGCCCTCTTATGAATTTTCTGATCACGTTTGCACAAACTAGTAGTGAACACGTGATACTGCCCACTATTTAGCTACTTTGGATGGCTCTGGTAACCTGACTGTTGTTGCTGCTGTCCTCCTTGGCCGGACTGCTGTTGGTTATAACCGCCCTGGCTTCCCTGAAAACAGGAACCTGAACCGCCTCCCGGGCCATGAAAACCGCCGGCTCCTGAGCCGCCACCCGGCCTTGATTGCCATCAAACGTATTAGAATTCTCGAAAGCCTTCATGATTGCGCAATCCTTCCATAAATGAGTCGCTGGCCGTTCCCGGGTGCCGTGTTTCGGGCAGGGCTCATTGAGTAGTTGTTCAAGAGATGGACCTGACCCACCAAACCGAGGGGGTGTATTTCCTTTGCACTTCTGATTGTTACCCTGTGCATTGGCCACAAATTCCGGGTTACCGTCCGCCTTACGCTTATTGCCTCCTTGATTCATCGGGTTATGCTGCTGACCCTTTCCATTACCATTCTTCTTTCCCTTCCCTGCCTTTTCCTCGTCAGACGCGGGATCCTTGGTACTATCAGAATCGGCATACTTGACTAAAGCCGCCATCAGCGTCCCCATATCATTGCAATCACGCTTAAGGCGCCCCAGCTTCTGTCTCAGAGTCTCAAAGCGACAATTCTTTTCTAGCATGAGAACTGCTGAGCCGGCATCCATCTTGTCAGACGAATGTATTATATCTTTCACCCGACGCACCCAATGAGTAGTGGATTCACCTTCCTCCTGCTTACTATTTGTCAAGTCCACAATCGACATAGACTGCTTGCAGGTATCTTTGAAGTTCTGGATAAAACGAGCCTTTAACTCTGCCCATGAACTAATGGAATTGGGTGGCAAGCCATTTAACCAAGAACGGGCCGTTCCGTCCAACATCATGGTGAAGTATTTAGCCATCGCTGCGTCACTAACCTCCAGCAGCTCCATGGCCATCTCATAACTTTCGATCCACGCCCCAGGCTATAAATCGGCCATATAATTCGGCACCTTTCGAGGCCCCTTGAAATCCTTGGGCAGACGTACATTACGTAGAGCCGACACCAGACAAGGAACACCTCTGGTTCTAGTAGCAACACCCGCCTCAACGGAAGTCGTTGGGTAAGCCGGTAAGTCCTGTTGGGCCGATAGCTGAGCCGCTAGCTGAGCCGCCCGTTCGTCCTCCTGACATATCCGATCCTGAACCGGGTTATACCCGCCAGGCTGGTTCCGGCGCTGAGCGTTTCTTGACAAGGCTTCTGACTCCATGTGTCTGCTGTAACTCGGGCTCCGGTTTTGACGATGCGGGGCTAACCAGGGCGGAGGAGTTGAATGAATCCTGTCTCGGCTGTAGGAGTAAGTCTCTTGCTAAGCCAAAGCTGTCTGGACAAGTTCTCTGATCCTCCGGGTCTCCACCGCTGTCGGATCATCACCGTCCACTGGGAGAGCCGCCAAACGCACTGATGCTGCGATTAAATTCTCCATGGGGTTGGAGAAGGGACCCGGTGGTATTGGTATGTAACGGGGAGGTGCCATATTGCCGTGAAGAGGTGCCGTCACCTGAGGCTAGCCGGGCCCCTACTCCGGATGTCATAAACTGATTTGCACCTGGCGGGTTACTTGGGCCAGCTCTAGGCGTAGCAAAGAGATTCCGAGGATTATAAGTCGGAGGTAAACGGGACTGAGTTTTCTGATGTCTCCTCCTCATTACCTCATTAGATGCACTCAGACTCATCGTGAGCTGAAAAGCCTCTGCCTGAAGTTGCTGTGCCCGTACATCCAAAGCCGCCCGCTCTGCGGCCAATCTAGTATCTTCAGCCGCTAAGGTTTCCTTGGCCTTGTCGATCTCCTCACGAACCTATGCCACCTCTGCCTCATGCTCAGATTGGTTCGCAGGGATGACTGTAGCGGTTAACAGGGCCGTAAGTTTATCCATGAGATCCATCAGCACCTGAGCCGTTGAGCGCATAGGGCCTCCTGCCCCGGCTGCTCCTAACCTGGACGTTATCGCTGCTGAGGCCGTAGAATTTTGGCCAGGTTGAGTACCAGCCATAAAGACTCCTACCCAGTTTGGTGACTCTGAGGGGTCCGGAATAGTGCTGCCATCGGAACAGCCCCAAGCACACCCTCTTGAACTTGGTACAGTGAATCCGTTGAGCCGGTGGATGAATCACCGTCCGAGAGGACGGCCGGCTCACCATTACCTTTAGATCCTTCAGAAAGCTCGCCTCCGTGGATGCAACCCACAAAGGCACGGTTCACGACGGGTTGAGACCGGGCGGGTCTCGCACGTTGAGCCGTCTCGACGAGGTCGGCGCAGTTGTCCGGCTCAGGGCCCGGCTCACCAATCCAGCCGATGAAGACGTGAATTCCGCCAAAGGGGATCCGGTACCCGTACTCAATTGAGCCGACGTCGGGGCCCCAGCCTTCGTCGTCGATGTAGATCTTGCCGCGACGACCCTTGGTCATCCGGCCGACTGCGTATCCCTTGAGCCCTTCGAAGCTGCCCTTCAACAACTCAAATCCACCGTGCGCTGGCCCCATGGTGGGTGCCAACTATCATGGAATTGTCACGGCAGATGTCCTCTTGCAAGGACTTGGTCGTGGAGCCATCGCAACTAGGAAGCTTAAAGGGGTTAATCGGGACAAAAGACACGCGAGGTTTATACTAGTTCAGCCCCTTGCGGTGAAGGAAGGCCTACGTATAGTTGGGTTGGTATTGCTTGATGTTTCGATGACCAGGGAGCGAGATATGCTATGCCCGGTTCTCGATTAGTTGTTTTCTGCCCTAAGCCGCTGGCGGGTCGTCCCCTTATATACACGGGTTGATGCCCTACGGCCTACAGAGTACCGGACGACTCATAAACAGTGTCCGACTCGGCGACTAGTTACTTCTATCTTACAGCACAAGTTATACCATCATGGCAGTTTATCTTTACGGGCTATAAGTCGCCGGTGGGCCTTTAGGCCCTTTAATGAACCACCATCTTCATTCCTTGGTCTTGGGCTTCTGATGAGCCTCTCTTTGCGTAACCCGGCCCCTTCTGGATGGTTTACACAAATAGTTATATCCCCGACAGCCATGTTATTTTGAGAAGACATAATTGCTTTATTAGTATGCTTGAAGTATTATTATTTTTATGTCAATATGAACTTATGTCTTGGATCTTTCAGATCTGAATATTCATATCACAATTGAGAAGAATTACAACGAAATTATGCCAACTAGCATTCCACATCAAAAATTATCTTTTTTATCATTTACCTACTCGAGGACGAGCAGGAATTAAGCTTGGGGATGCTTGATACGTCTCTAATGTATCTATAATTTTTGATTGCTCCATGCTATATTATCTACTGTTTTAGGGAATATTGGGCTTTATTATCCACTTTTATATTATTTTTTGGGACTAACCTATTAACCGGAGGCCCAGCCCAGATTTGCTGTTTTATGCCTATTTCAGTGTTTTGAAGAAAAGGAATATCAGACGGAGTCAAAACGGAACGAAATCGACTAGAGAAGTTATTTTTGGAAGGAAACCCACCAGATAGACTTGGACTCTACGTCAGAAGATACGGGAGCTGGCCACGAGGGTTGGGGCGTGCCCACCCCCCTGGGGCGCGCCCCCTGCCTCGTGGGGCCCCCACAACTCCATCGACGTACCCCTTGCACCCATATATACCTACATATCCTAAAACTTCCAGAAAGAATTAGATCGGGAGTTCCGCCGCCGCAAGCCTCTGTAGCCACCAAAAACCTCTCGCGACCCTATTCCGGCACCCTGCCGGAGGGGGGAACCCTCACCGGTGGCCATCTTCATCATCTCGGCGCTCTCCATGACGAGGAGGGAGTAGTTCACCCTCGAGGCTGAGGGTATGTACCATTAGCTATGTGTTTGATCTCTCTCTCTCTCTCTCTCTCTCTCTCTCTCGTGTTCTTGATTTGGCACGATCTTGATGTATCGCGAGCTTTGCTACTATAGTTGGATCTTATGTTTCTTCTCCCTCTCTTCTCTCTTGTAATGGATTGAGTTTTCCCTTTGAAGTGATCTTATCGGATTGAGTCTTTAAAGATTTGAGAACACTTGATGTATGTCTTGCCGTGCGTATGTGTGGTGACAATGGGATATCACGTGCCACTTGATGTATGTTTTGGTGACCAACTTGTGGTTCCGCCCATGAACCTATGCATAGGGGTTGGCACACGTTTTCATCGTGATTCTTTGGTAGAAACTTTTGGGTACTCTTTGAGATACTTTGTGTTGGACTGGGTAGATGAATCTGAGATTGTGTGATGCATATCGTATAATCATACCCACGGATACTTGAGGTGACATTGGAGTATCTAAGTGACATTAGGGTTTTGGTTGATTTGTATCTTAAGGTGTTATTCTAGTATGAACTCTAGGGCTGTTTGTGACACTTATATGAATAGCCCAACGGATTGATTGGAAAGAATAACTTTGAGGTGGTTTCGTACCCTACCATAATCTCTTCGTTTATTCTTCGCTATTAGTGACATTGGAGTGACTCTTTGTTGCTTGTTGAGGGATAGTTATATGATCCAACTATGTTATTATTATTGAGAGGACTTACACTAGTGAAAGTGTGAACCCTAGGCCTTGTTTCCTATCATTGCAATACCGTTTACACTCACTTTTATGTTTAGTTACCTTGCTGTTTTTATATTTTCAGTTTACAAAAACCGATATCTACCACCCATATTGCACTTGTATCACCATCTCTTCGCCGAACTAGTGCACCTATACAATTTACCAATGTATTGGGTGTGTTGGGGACACAAGAGACTCTTTGTTATTTGGTTGAAGGGTTGTTTGAGAGAGACCATCTTCATCCTACGCCTCCCACGGATTGATAAACCTTAGGTCATCCACTTGAGGGAAATTTGCTACTGTCCTACAAACCTCTGCACTTGGAGGCCCAACAGCTACCAAACGTCACAACGTAACTGGGTGATTATAAAGGTGCTCTACAGGTGTCCGAAGGTACTTGTTGGGTTGGCATATTCCGAGATTAGGATTTGTCACTCCGATTGTTGGAGATGTATCTCTGGGCCCTCTCGGTAATGCACATCTTAAGCCTTGCAAGCACTGCAACTAATGAGATAGTTGCAGGATGATGTATTACAGAACGAGTAAAGAGACATGCCGGTAACGAGATTGAACTAGGTATTGAGATACCGACGATCGAATCTCGGGCAAGTAACATACCGATGGCAAAGGGAACAATGTATGTTGTTATGCGGTCTGACCGATAAAGATCTTCGTAGAATATGTAGGAGCCAATATGAGCATCCAGGTTCCGCTATTGGTTATTGACCGGAGACATGTCTTGGTCATGTCTACATAGTTCTCGAACCCGTAGGGTCCGCACGCTTAACGTTACGATGATAGTTATATTATGAGTTTATATGTTTTGATGTACCGAAGGTTGTTCGGAGTCCCGGATGTGATCACGGACATGACGAGGAGTCTCGAAATGGTCGAGACATGAAGACTGATATATTGGAAGCCTATGTTTGGATATCGGAAGTGTTCTGAGTGAAATAGTGATTTTATCGGAGTACCGGAGGGGTTACCGGAACCCCCCGGAGGCTATTGGGCCTTATGGGCCCAAGTGGAGAAGAGGAGAGGTGGGCCAAGGGGCAGCCGCGCGCCCCTCCCCCCAAGTCCGAATTGGACAAGGAGGGGGGGGGGCGGCACCCCCCTTTCCTTCCCCTCTCTCCTCCTTCCCCCCAAGTCCTAATCCAACTAGGAAAAAGGAGGGGAGTCCTACTCCCGGTGGGAGTAGGACTCCTCCGGCGCGCCTCCTCCTATGGCCGACCGCACCCCCTTGCTCCTTTATATACGGGGGCAGGGGGGCACCCTAGAGACAACAATTGATCGTTTGATCTTTTAGCCGTGTGCGGTGCCCCCTCCACCACCCCAATAATACTGTAGCGGTGCATAGGCGAAGCCCTGTGTCGGTAGAACATCTACATCGTCACCCCGCCGTTGTGCTGATGAAAATCTCCCTCAACACTCGGCTAGATCGGAGTTCGAGGGACGTCATCGGGCTGAACGTGTGCTGAACTCGGAGGTGCCGTGCGTTTGGTACTTGATCGGTCGGATCGTGAAGACGTACGACTACATCAACCGCGTTGTGCTAACGCTTCCGCTTTCAGTCTACGAGGGTACGTAGACAACACTCTCCCCTCTCGTTGCTATGCATCACCATGATCTTGCGTGTGCGTAGGAAAATTTCAAATTACTACGTTCCCCAATAGTCCCGCCGGCGCTAGTTTAGGCGGCTGGAGTAGGAAGATCAGAGATTGAAGAAGCACGTCGGCCGTTGGATGGACATCCAACACTAACTGCTACTAGAATCATGTGTTCACTGACAAAGCCTTGCGTAAACAAGTCAGCCTCAAAATCTATGGCGTGTACAGCCCATTTGCTATTATTTCTATAATTTTTACTCATTTTCTAATTCATATGGAATTTATTGCAGGCCGTTTTCCATTTTTAGAATTGCTGGCCATTTTCTGGTCAGTACCAGGGTAAAAAAATTAACTATATATGTGGGCAATTTTGAAAATTCGCAAATTTTTGCTAGGGAACGAAATATTCTTAATCCAAAAATTAATAGCCATACTAAAACAAATTTAAAAATAAATTACTACTATGTCATGTTAAATCCAATGAAATACGTATAAGATATCAGTGAAGAACAAAAACAAAAAAAGAAACTTATATCCCATTTGCTATAATTTTTTTGGAATTTTCAACCCCTTTTGATATTACTTTTAACAGACATTGACCATACTCTTAAGCCAGACCGGAATGCATCCCTCCTCGTCTTGAAAGATTTGCAGCCCAGTAATTCGAAGAAAACAAATAGGCCTAGCTTGGGTATTCTTCAAAAAGAAATACCGGGCTACCTATTTTCCCAAAGAACTGGTGCATGAGCATTTAGCTTTATTTATTTATTTATGTTTAGGGGACCATGAGCATGTACCTGGGCCGGATTCATGTCAGAGCCTCCCTTCCAGTTAATTATGCGCTTCTCTATTGGGCCTTCATCAGTGGGCTGCATGTTATCAACAAGTGGAAAATGTGTTCCGAGTTTCAAAACAAAATGTGTTCCGTATGATAAATAGTATGCGCTATGTACGGTATGGGGCACTAAAGGATCGAACCGTGCAACAACTTCCAAAACATTGTGTTTGTCGTTCTAACTACACATTTATTCAACCAACAGACGAAATATACTACTGATTGTACATTGAAAACAGCAGCAGCAGCAACCAGGGCTGGGGGTGCAACAGAAGCAGTAAGCAGGCCAGAAGAGTGAAGACGCAACTCTCTCTTCCAAACCAAACATCAGCAATCATTACAAAAGGGCTACCAAAAAAGAACAAGTGTATGCATCAAACTAAATAAAGATCCTACTACACAAAGTGTACGCATCTAACTAACTGGCTCAGTTAGATGTTACTATTTATTAAGCTGCAGTGGAGTCGCAGATGGACAGGAGTGGGAAACTTCACTGGTTCGGGTGCGCGGCAGCACAACCGTGGTGCCGCCCACGGGAGACAGGAGCAAGAACAGAGGTTGAAGAAGGAGCACGGCTGTTGGATTAACATCCAGCGGTCCAGCTGCTAGAGTCATTTGTTGATTAAGTTGACAAAGTCGTGCGTACACGTCCGCTTAGTAGGCCCACAAGTCAGTCACCAAATCTGACGGGTCCCAGCTGTCAACGGGATGAATAATTTTTTTCGCAAAACAAGGAGGCACTTCCTTCCATGCGAAGATACAGCCGGTGGGTCCCAGCTGTCAGGTGGAGGAAACATTTTTTTCAGCTAAATAAGGAGGAACTTTCCTTGCGTGCGACCATGGACCTCGCGGGTCCCAGCCGTCAGGCTCTCCACATAAAGTCCTCTTCCGATGAGTCTCGTTTGTTGACCATGCCGCACCGAACGCAGCGAGGCGGTGGACGACGGCGAGGCCCCGGACGGGAACGACTTGGAGATGGGAAAGCGCAGTTGTGGAGTCGCAGATTGAGAGGAGGAGAAGAGTTATAACTGGTTTTGTTGCGGCGTGGGGGTGTAGTCTGTGGAGAATAACAGGAGGTGTCAAGGGGTGGAGGAATAGCCTGGCCGACGGTGGGGTAGCGCTTCACAGCGATGCGTGCTAAGCAGAGCTGCTAGCTGCCGGAGGCCGGACCAGGCGGTCCCGACAACGCTGGAGGAAGAAGACGAGAGATTGAAGGTGCATGCCGGCCGTTGGATATAAATCCAATGGCTATGGATGACACAATCATTTCTTGAGCAAGTTGACTACGCCCTGCGTAGGCTTCGACCTATTGGCCCACATGTCAGCCTGCAAAAATGTGGCATATATTTAACCCATGTTTTCGAGAATGTACAGTCCATTTGCTGGGCTGGGTGAACAAATAATTTCGCATCAATCAGGCCCATTTATATTTTCTAAGAAATCCCAGCCCATTTGCACTTCCTTGAAATACACGTATTAGGTGGGCTCGTTATATATACTCCCTCCGTCCGGAAATACTTGTCATCAAAATGAATAAAAGGGTTGTATCTAGATGTATTTTAGTTTTAGATACCTCCCTTTTTGTCCATTTTGATGACAAGTATTTTCGGACGGAGGGAGTATAATATTATGTTAGAAGGGGCAATTAATATCGAAGAATAAACCGGAGAGGCACATTATATATATATATATATATATAATTAAGAAATTAGCGAGTTATTGCTCAAAATAAAAATGAACGCGTTATTATTAAAATTGGTCCTTAAAATCTTCGCAAGCTTTTCTACGCAATCACCAGGATTTTCCTTGCATGTGAGTCAAAAACAACCAGGATTTTCCTTGCCAACTTCCGTTAAATATTTACTTTTATAAGTTGGGATGTTTTTATAATGTATATATAAGTCTCTATAAAATATACAATAATAGTAATAATATATATATATATATATATATAATGTGGTTAGAAGGGAAAACATAAATTGGACACAACATTACTTCTATAAGAGACCTGCGTTTTATACCCCACAGTAGGCATACTAACAAGTTCACACACAAATACAACAGAAAAGGTAAACATTCATATCAAACTCAGGTTCACAGGACACGTTCATATCCATAGCCAACATTCACAATCAACAACTCAAAAGATTCATATATACACAAGCTCAACATATCTATGCATCCAAATGATTGATAGATCACACGACAATATTCATACATAATTTACAAAAAGATTCAGATATACACATGTTTAGTATGTTTATGCATCCAAATGATTGAGATCACAACCAATATGATCCATGGACGAACTTTAATTACCTAGGGTATAGACTAGTAAATGGTGTTCAATCGGAGGTACTTCTTGCTAAAATTAGTTCTTGTACGAGTAAACTTTCGAGTACATAAGAGGCAACATAGACAATGTGAACTTTGCTTCTAGGTTTATCCTCAAATAGTGGCCTTGTGTCGAGGGAGGTTTGAGCAACTTGGCCACTACTTTCATCCAACCAGTTTACTGGCTCATCTTGGTCCTGTATCTCGCCAAAATTCTACATTGCAGACGAGAAAGGAGGCTGTTGAGAAAATGAACCACCCAAATTTTTTGTGCAGTTCAACTGAAATGGAGCATCCTTGGCATGCAGACTAATTAAGTGCGAGATGAATATACGCGTCAACCAACTTGTCTGGAATCTTTAGACTCCATGCCATATAGTTCGCTACCATATGTGCCGATAACCAAAAGGCACAAGTTGGGACCAAAGACTGGACTGCGTTTTTCTGGGCTATGCACCAAGCAATATTTTTGGCGTTCACTCTCGTAACACTTGGGGTTTGACAATTGGTTGATGCCGGTTGATACTTGAATGAATATAGGCAGTTCTTGTCAACATCGATGCTTGTCTGGGTGAACTTTGGAGTACATAGCAGCAACATAAGTACCTGTCCATCTGATCATTTTGTGCAGTTCTACTGAAATCACCCGATGTAATGATTTGCCTGCGAGTTCAGGCTCCAAATTACTCCTTTATGAAATCGGAAAACAGTAGCACAATACCAAATTACCAATACATATGACAGGCACAATAATCAGGATAAAGACCAATACCAACCTGTGTGAGGTAGAATATCAATTACTATTTCCTTTGACTGGAAGCCGAGATAAGCCAAGCGACTGACAGCAAAGCAAGAAAGCATGCGGAGTTTAGCGACTGACAGGAAAGGACGGAAGCTGTCGAGGCAATGAAGCACCCAAAGTTTTTGTGCAGTTCCACCAAAATCGAGCATCCCTGTTGGCACATATCTTGTGAGAGTGAGATTACTGTAATAGTGGGACTAGTTTATGAAACATACACTAACAAATAGAAGCACCCTCATTATATTAATGGGTAAAGTTAGCAACATAATAGTCTTGCTTAAAGAGAGGTATTAGTTTATTTAATCAGTGCCAATTAGCTCAACTCAACACTCAAAGCATTGCCATTTATCAAAGGAGTTTCTCATGACAGTAGCACGATACAAATAGAGATGACAACAAACTAATATGGATGAAGGCCTTAGGTCCGTACCAACCTGAGAAAAAAAAGCTTATTCATGTAGTCCCATAAGAAATGATAAAGCACCCACTGGAATCACACAATAGTATATATTTTTGTGCACTTCAAATGTATGGTTGAAATCACTCTTGTTTACCATTGCTGAGATTATATCGAAAGATTATCAAGAACTTCCAGCAGAGTTAAAGCACTGGATGGGATACAGTTCATTGTATTGTCTTGTGTAGTTCCATTTAATGTATGATTGGCACAACATGATCCCTGTTTGCACAAGTAGGAACAAGGTGAGACCTTCATTAGCTTAGTGAGAAAGGATAGGAAGACATTAGCATATTACTCAACCAGTAGCATCAAATTCATGATGGACAATACGCAAAAAAATAGCCTCATTGAACCAATGGCAATAAATTGACATGCAAAACAATAGCACTATTATGTCATGACACTAATAATATTCCCTCCCTGCTCCACCACATGATTCACCTCCATACACAAACATACACACGTACATGATTCAGCATAGGGTCCTACTAAAGATTTGTTTAACTCCAACAGGAAAATTAGGCAGTAATAAATTAGTGGTACTTAAGTACTCCTAATTAATTAAGTGAGACAGCAGAAGTGGAAGGGCTCCCTGGAGGATCGTCTCACATGTAAGGTAGTCATTGCCGGAGCCCTTGAATGGCCTCGACCGAGGCCTCTGGCTTCAGCAAGATCACCTTGGCACTGTTTATTCTTCTTCTTCTTCCTCTTCATGCTCTGTTTCTCTTTCTCCTCACCAGTTGGTGAAACCAAGTACATGATTGGCCTTCTAATTCAGAATTGGTTTTGTCAGTGAGGGAGTACAAGTGTACTAGTAAAAAACAACATTATTTTCTCATGGCAGTCGGAAAATAGAGATGAACACATGCATTAAATATCATTCTTACCTAAAGGAAGGTTATGGCGCCAATATGGATGATGAGGATTGGAACACAGATCTCCCTTTGTGCAGTTCCACCAAAATGAACCAACTGGTCCATTCTGACATTCCATTTAAACATCACAAAAGTCACTTCTTTTAAGAAGAGTTTTGTGCAGTGCACCAAAAGGTCACAACAGCAACTAGGTGAATTGGATATCCCTGTTTGCACAAAAAGGCACAGAGGAAACAATCAGAGTCTCAAACAATTACAGGCAAAAACATTTGGCTAAACTTGTCATGGCTTATAACAGTGGCATGGCTTCATTTTTACCAGGGACATTAGATTAAGAACAGCTAAGGCTGTGTTCGGTTCACAGGTCTGGTGCAGGATTTTCGTAGGAACACAATTCCTACGGTATTCTTTCCCTTCCAACCGTTCGGAACACGGGAAAGGTTAATAGTGCTTCATAGGAAAGCTGCTCTGGTAGTACTGATTCCATATGATTAGAAACATCCACGGGCTGCTCATTTTTTGTACGGAAGCCCGAGGCAGGCGCTCGCTGCCATGCATTAGACAGGTTGTTGTGTTGTGTTGCCGGAATAAAAAAAATCAACCTATGTGTGGTACGTGAGGTGAGGACAAGAGTAGTCATTGTGCAGCTGAATAAAGAAATAGCATCTCATACTGCCAAGCATGCTACTCTAAAAAACTAAATCTGTACATTTCATAGTCCATCCGAACACATTCTCTTGAGAGTTTCCTCCGGTTCGTTGTTCCATAGATTTATACCTACATTCCTTTCCTATTCCTCTATTTTCATCAAGACCTATGTTTTCTGCCCCTTTATTCCGAATGAAGCCTAAATATTTGGTATAAGGGCATGGGACAGTGGGTGCACCAGCAGTTCAGCACCATGTACGTAAACATGGGCATAAAGTGGTGATTCATAGTTTGTTGCCCCGAGAAACAAACATCCAAGAAACATATCTGGGTTGGTCCCATTTTTGTTCACTCTAGCCACCTACTCCTATGTGTAGATAGCAAATCTAGTCATGGTCATACCACTTTGTACATCGTTACCCCTATATTTCCCTTTTCGACCAAGAGACCGGTTGGATGACTAGTCTGTACTACTTTCACCTCCTTTCCTTCCTGTTTGTACCAAGTCCGATGTACATACTAAATTCCCCCACCCTCACTTTATTTCTTGTTTGAACCAAGTATGTACAAGATTCGACTCCATGAAGTAGCTTTACCTCTAACAATAGAAGAAAAAAATGTGACGTTGGACCATCCGATCGAGAGGGGCTGAGAGGTAGAAAATGATGCACATGCAGCGACGTAGCGAGCTGGGGAAGTAGAGCTAAGGCGGTTTCAACGAAGATATACCTGAAGGTCGTCGGGATGTGGATAGGTGGGTGGCGGGAGGCCGGATCCGCCCACAGGCAACGGCGAAGGGATCGGAGGACCTCCCAAGCCGGCGATCGGCCAGAGATAACGGTGCCACCGGCAGTGGGTCTCCTCCCTCGCTGTCGACGATGAACTAAATGCTGCCCTTCCTCCCCTTCACCGGCGGAGGGGGATACATCCAGATCTGTAACCAGCGGTGAGGATAGAAAGACAATGTTTTTTGAAGGGAGAAAGACAGTGTTACTACCCCTATCTTGTTTAAATCTAGAGAGGATGAGAGTGTGTGAATAGAGCAACCCTAGAAAGCAAGCATGGAGGCCCCGACCTATATATATGTAGTGAGCAACCCTAGCAAGCAACCCTAGCAAGCAAGCAACCCCTATCTTCTCAACTTGTACAAGACCAAGAAATTTGATTACTACAACGCCCTCTCCCTCGCGGACTGAGTTCCGGTGCCTTAACAGCACCTGCCTTTGGCTGCATGACAGGAGGGCCAACCACCTGTTTGCCCCACCTGTCATAGACGCAAAGGCAGGAGCAGTAAGTTGAAGCTTTCGCTATCCCTCCCGCACGAGGTGGACGGACATGCAGCAGTGGATTCGATACTGTAGAAGTAGGAGTAACATCATTATTGTTCGTCTTCTCAATGAGGCGAAGAGCCAAGCGCAACCCGAACGTGGCAGTTGCGAACGCTCGTGTGGTGCGGTTCCTTGGAGTACTAGCCAGGCTCTTGCATGAGACACAATTGCTATTGTTTAACAATTAAACTCCATTATCCATTGGTTGATACTAATTCTGCATAGGTCCACGCGCTTAGCACCGTTTCCTCCTGGGGTCACCAATGTTTATTTGCTAATTAATATCATTGCATGCAATGAACTAGCCATTGCAAGTCATTAAAAGCATGCACACCTCTCATCTCTTATTGGTCGATATGTCAAGAAACAAGAAACAAGGTAGAAGTTAATGCACCGCGCCTAAGTGTTTTGGGACTATTTGGTTTTCGTAAGATGACTTACACACCTAGACGGAGGGAGTAGTATAGCCATGTAAACCGGAAAGGAGTATTTGCCTTTCTAGAGATTTCAACAAGTGACTAGACTACACCGTGTGCAGTACTCCCTCCCTTCCGGTTTATAGGGCTCAAATCTCAAATCTCATGAACCAAGGCATTTTGCGATTGGAGGAATGTATCTCGTCCTTTACAAAACTACCCTAATTAAACTCATGCACTAATTACGTAGTTCTCTCGTTTTCCTCTCCGCCTTGGTCGCGGTGCACAATATTGAGCAATCCTATATGACTAGCCGATCTATCTACATGCGGGACATTTCAAAGCATCCGGGCCCGCGTGCCATCCACCAAATCATAGTGAGGTGCTATAGTCGAGACTCACCAGTCACCCCTGTGTGGCCGTCATGACCCGTCATATCACAAAACCTGTCAGGGTAAATGACCACGGGTAGCCTAGCCGGCTCCCATTGGCACTTCAGAAAAAATTGCAAGCCAGTCCGGCCTCCAAGGAACCAAGAAGTTGGGCCGCCTTCCCTTTGCCGACTGCCCCTCAGGCCGATTGCCGGAAGGCGGCCCGGCCTTCACCTTCATGAAGAAAGCCGCGGGAGGGCCGGCCTCGAGAAGGCCGACTCCAAGAAGCCGGCTCCCGTGGCACGGTCAAGATCGTACCCTCGAGGTCCGCAACCACATAATGACGATGGGACGGGGCGTGGCTACAGTGAAGCCTGCCACCCCCGAAACCCGGAGCACGCCTGGCACAGTGCGCCGTACAGGGTAGCCCTGCCCCGTCCGGCGCGGCACTGTTGCCATGATGCCTACGGCGCCATCCGCGGTGGGCTGTCAGCGTAGCCCGCGGGCGGTGGGCCCCGTTGGGCAGAGAGACACCCGAAGGCGGCCAGGCCTCCCCTAGTCGGCCAAGACGCGGCCGGCTTCCCCAAAGCCGGCTTGCTCCTTCCCTCGAAGGAGGCGCCCGATTAAGAAGACAAGACGACGTGAGGCTACAGCGATCGCCCGCCAGGCGGCGGTACTGTAGCCACGCTTACCTCGATAAAGCCCTCATCATCAGGATTGAGGCAACAGTAATCGGCCGCCGACAGAGCCCTAGGCAGTAGGGCCTGCCTGTCGGCCAAGATGCCAACAGCCGACGGGACCCACCAGCCGGCGGGCTCCGGCAGTCGGCGCAGAAGCCGGCGAGAGTAGACGCTGACGGCTGGGACCCGCTCCCAGCCGGATTACCATTGTACCCCCGGGGGGTAGGCCTATATAAACCCCCCGGGGCACCCACGCAAAGGGTTGATCTGATCTAGGTTATCACATACACGGAGAGAGGAGTAGAGCTAGCCCTGCCCTTCTTCTTCCTCTCGCCAAACAGCTCAAGGAGCGCTTTGTAGTTACCTGTTCACCGAGTGATCATGCGGAGACCCCACAGAGCAGCAGTAGGGGTGTTATCTCCACGGAGAGCCCCGAAGCTGCGTAAGATTCGCCGGCGTGCATGTCTTCGCCTTATACCGCTTCCAGGCACCGGCGACGTCTTACTGGCTCCCACACAAATAAGCCACCCGTTGGCATATGTCGCCCCAACCACCTGACATTTGGCGCCCACCATGGGGCCAGGTGCACCGTCGTCAGGAGACCTGTTCTGGACGGGAACCTTCTTCCTCCCCAGCGAGCGTAGCCAGCCCGGCACGCCCAATGGCGCTTGCCACGACGCGCTGCAAGGCGTCACCAACCCTTGCGCAGCAAGCAACCTCGCCGATCCCCTTGGCGAGGCCCTCATCCCCGATGAGCCCGCTTCCGATGCAGGCACCGACCGCCTCGTCGACCTCCTCGGCCAGCTCCACGTCTCCAGCGAGCCTGCTGTGGACCGAGAGTCCGTTGGCTCCACCGACCCGATGCATGTCGACTCCGACACCGCCTCGCTCGACGCTTTCCCCGCCGACGTCGTGATCTACGACGACCCGCTTCCCCGAGCCGATGGCTATGACGTTGGCGCCGCCGAGGTGATGGTCATTAGCCACAGCGGCGCTTCTAGCGAGAACGCCCACGACGCCCCGCAAGCGGCGACCCACGATCTGTCCGTCCCCCTCCCGGCCGATGCCGACGCTGGAGCACTGGAGGCTCGCCGCCTCGCCCTCATCGCGGAGGGCCGGAAGCTAGCTTCCGTGAGACGCCTCACCGAGGCCCACCAGCGCGAAGTCGACCGCGCCGCCTTCGGCACGGCACCTCCTGGCGGGCCAAGCCGAGTCGGCGTCGTCACACAGCGCGGCGCTGTCATCGCCGACTTGCTTGGGGTCGACCGCCCAGTCTATGCCACCCCACTCGAGAACCTGCGCGCCGCCCAGGCGGCCGTAGACGAGCTGGACGGACTGGAGGCCGATGAGCTCCCCTACTTGACCAGACGCATCCAGCAGTTAATCAATGCGGCCGCGCAGCGGCACGAGGCCGATGTCCGCGAGGAAAGCCCTCCACCGCGCCGAGAGCACGACGCGACATCCCGGACACCGACTGCGGGTAGAACCCGCGCGCGACACGAGAAGGAGCCAGCTGCCAGCCGAAGCCGAACCCGGCTCTCCATCGAGCGAGACGCAGAAGGCGGCCCTCGAGCCGTGGAGCGGCGGGGCAACCTGCCTCCGCCTCCGCCTCGTGGGGAAAGGTATCCCACCCCACCGCCTGTCACGCATCCGACTCTCAGCGGCCGACTGGGTCGCCGCGAAGGAGTCGGCGAGAATGACGCCCGCCATCGGATCGACCGCCTAGCGCGATCCCTGGCGCTAGAAGAAGAAGATGATGTCGGCCCGCCTTGCTTTGGCCCCCGCATCCGCGACGAGCCCTTCCCCAAGGGGTTCTCGCTCCCAAGAGACACGCCCAAGTACAACGGCTCCGTGAAGACGGAAGATTGGTTGATCGACTACTCCACCGCACTACGCATCGCGAACGGCAACCGGCGCGTTGCCGTGAAGTACGTGCCCCTCATGCTCCAAGGCACGGCATGGACCTGGCTCAACAGCCTCAAGCCATACAACGTCAACAGCTGGCTAGACTTCACAGAAGCCTTCGTCCGCAACTTCACCAGCACCTACAAGCGGGCCCCAAGCCAAGACAGCTCTCCTTGTGTGTACAAGGCCCCGCCGACTCCACTCGCGACTACCTCACGCGTTGGGCCGAGCTCCGCAACTCTTGCGAAGGAGTGCACGAAGTGCAAGCCATCGAATAATTCACAGCCGGGTGCCGAGAGGGCACCCTCCTCAAGCACAAGCTCCTCAATGAAGACTGAATTTCGGGTTGACGCGTCCGGAAAGGTACTCAACTCGGCGCCCAAGACGCCGGCTGGGGACTCCGGTTGACGCCCGTACCAAAACGAACACAAGGGCAAAGGCCCCATGCCGCCTTCCACCAGTCGGCAGGTGGCCACGGTCGAGGGCGAGGAGCCCGAAGGGCGGCCCGCGCCCAAGAAGCAGAAAGGCGGCCGGCCGGCTTGGCAGCCGGCCTTCTCCTACGAGCAAACCCTCGACGCCCCATGCAAGTTCCACAGTGGCGCGAAGCCGTTCAATCACACAACCCGGAAGTGCCACTGGCTCACTCGAATCTCCAAAGGCAAAGGGCTCGCACCGCCTCCACCTGCTGGTCCGCCGCCTCCGGCTCCGCAGCAGCCGGCCGCTCGGCCAGTAGTTGGAGCCGTGCACAACGAGTTCCACGACGAGCATGCCGCCTATGTCGTCATCACAAGCCAGCCCGAAGATCGGCGCAGCAGGCGCCGCGAGCACCAAGAGGTCAACACGGTTGCCTCCAATCCCTCCGAGCACATGCACTGGTCTGAAAAACCCATCAGCTGGAGCCAGGCCGACTACCCAGAGGTGATGCCATCTCCTGGCTCTTATGCACTGGTCCTGGATGCCACCCTTGCAACAGACAGACGCGCAGCCCGTTTCTCCCGCGTGTTGATAGACGGCGGTAGCAGCATCAACATCCTGTACCTCGACACCCTGAATAAGCTTAACGTCAGGACGAAGCAGCTCACGCCTACCCGGACTATGTTCCACGGCATCGTACCCGGCCTGTCCTGCTCCCCCATCAGCAAGATCAAGATTGATGTCCTCTTCGGGGACAAGGATCACTTCCGCAGGGAGGCCGTCTGGTTTGAAGTGGTGGACCTTGAGTGCTCTTACCATGCACTGCTTGGCCAACCAGCTTTGGCCAAGTTCATGGTTGTTCCCCACTATGCTTACCTCAAGATGAAGATGCCGAGCACCAAGGGCATCATCACCATAGTCGGCGACTACAAGAAATCAGCCGAGTGTGCGGCGGCCAGCAGCCGGCTGGCCGAGTCCCTGGTGATTGCCGAAGAAAAGAAGAAGTTGGACCGGATCATGGCCATGGCTGGCAAGCAGCCGGCCCTGTCCACCGATCCCAAAGAGTGTGATGCCCAAGGTTCCTTCCAGCCGGCCAAGGAAACAAAGAAGATACCTCTTGACCCCGAGCACCCGGAGAGGTTTGCGGTCATTGGGGCAAACCTAAACAACAAATAGGAAGGCGAGCTCGCCGATTTCCTCCGTGAGAATCGGGACATCTTCGCATAGTCCCCCAAGGACATGCCGGGTGTTCCGAAGGATTTCGCCGAGCACAAATTGCATGTCCGAGAAGGTGCAAGGCCAGTCAAGCAACCCCTTCGCCGACTGTCGGAGGAAAAGAGAAGGATTGTAGGAGAAGAGATAGCCCGGCTTCTAGCTGCCGGCTTCATCATGGAGGTGTTCTTTCCGGAGGGGCTTGCCAACCCGGTCCTCGTGCCGAAGAAGAACAACAAGTGGCGCATGTGCATAGACTACACGAGCCTCAACAAGGCCTGTCCCAAGGATCCTTTTGCCCTGCCAAGGATAGATCAAGTGATAGACTCCATAGCCGGATGCGAGCTGCTGAGTTTTTTGGATGCTTACTCCGGGTACCATCAGATAAAGCTGGACCCGGCCAACCGCCTGAAGACTGCCTTCATCACGCCATTCGGAGCCTTCTGCTACCTGACTATGACATTCGGCTTGAGAAACGCCGGTGCCACTTTTCAGCGTTGCATGCAGAAGTGCCTCCTCAAGCAACTCGGCAGAAATGCCCACGTCTACGCAGACGACATCGTGGTGAAGACGGAGAAGCGCGGCACCTTGCTAGAAGACCTCAAGGAAACATTCGAGAACCTGCGCCGGTTCCGGATCAAGCTCAACCCCGAGAAGTGCGTGTTCGGAGTACCAGCCGGCCAGCTCCTAGGCTTCCTGGTCTCCGAACGCGGCATCGAGTGCAACCCAGTGAAGATCAAGGCCATTGAGAGAATGGCATTTCCCACCAAGCTGCGAGACGTCCAGAAGTTCACTGGATGCTTGGCTTCCCTGAACCGCTTCATCAGCCGGCTCAGAGAGAAGGCTTTCCCCCTCTACCACCTCATGAAGAAGACCACTCACTTCGAGTGGAACGACCAAGCCGACCAAGCTTTTCACGAGCTGAAGAAGATGCTAACCACGCCGCCTGTCTTGGCCGCGCCGACTGAGAAGGAGCCCATGCTCCTCTACATCGCTGCAACCAGCCGGGTGGTCAGCACCGTCATCGTAGTCCAGCGCCCAGAGGAGGGCCGAGCCCAGCCGGTCCAGAGGCCGGTGTACTATTTGAGTGAGGTGACCTCGAAGCAGAACTACCCGCACTACCAGAAGATGTGCTACGGCGTGTACTTTGCCGCCAAGAAACTGAAGCCCTACTTCCAAGAGCATCCCATCACGGTCGTATGCACCGCCCCGCTCGCCGAGATCATAGGCAGCCGGGACGCATCCGGCCGGGTGGCGAAATGGGCCATCGAGCTAGCCCCCTACACGATCTTCTACCAGCCTCGCACCGCCATCAAGTCCCAAGCACTAGCCGACTTCCTCGTCGACTGGGCCGAGACCCAGTACCTGCCGCCGGCTCCGGACTCCACCCACTGGCGCCTGCACTTCGACGGGTCTAAGATGCTCACAGGCTTGGGAGCCGGCGTCATCCTCACCTCTCCCAAAGGCGACAAGCTCAGATACACGCTGCAAATTCACTTCGCCGCCTCCAACAACATGGCCGTGTACGAGGCGCTCGTACACGGGCTCCGGCTTGCCAAAGAGCTTGGCATACGCCGGATCCTGTGTTACGGCGACTCGGACTTAATAGTCCAACAGTCATCCGGCGATTGGGACACCAAGGACGCAAACATGGCGAGCTACCGCTTCCTCGTCCAGCAGATCAGCCGGTTCCAACCGGCGTCTCTCTGCAACGCCTCCTCAAGCCGTCTATCAAGCCATCTCCAGAGTCGGACTCCATCTTCGTGCCGCCTAGCCCAGATGCAGCCGGATCCGGCTTGAAGAGCCAAGCAGGCGGCCCGGGGACTTCGGTAGGCGGCGCGGGGACTTCAGCAGGCGGCTCGGGGACATCCGTAGTCGCACCCGACCCGGGGACTTCTGAACCCGGCTCGGGGACTGCGGCAGTCGGCCCGGGGACTGCACCAGCACCTCAGGAGGCGGCCAACCCCAGCATTTCACAACCCATCCCACCCACCCTGGTTGTAGTAGCCGCGTTGGCAATAGAAGAAGTCACAGCTCCATCATGGGCCCAACCCATCCTCAACTTCCTGACAAACCAAGAACCGCCGGCTGACGTGACAGAGGCAAGACAAGTCCAGCGCCGAGCCGGAGCTTACACCATCGTCAACAGAGAGCTCATCAGGCGCAGCGTCACTGGAGTCTTCCAGCGATGCGTTGAACAAGAGAAGGGCATAGCAATCCTCAGAGACATTCACCAAGGTGAATGCGGCCACCACGCGACTTCAAGATCACTAGTCGCCAAAGCTTTCCGCCATGGATTCTTTTGGCCGACTGCTTTGGACGACGCCAAGGAACTAGTCAAGCATTGCAAAGGGTGCCAAGTCTTCAGCTCCAAACAACACCTGCCGGCTTTGGCACTCAAGACCATTCCCCTCACTTGGCCCTCTGCTGTTTGGGGTCTGGACATGGTGGGCCCATTCAAGACGGCGCACGGCGGCATGACACATCTGCTTGTCGCCGTGGACAAGTTCACCAAGTGGATCGAAGCAAAGCCGATCAAGAAGCCGAATGAGCCGACTGTCGTGACATTCATTGTAGATATAACAACTCGGTACGGCGTGCTGCATAGCATCATCACCGACAACAGCACAAATTTTGCCAAGGGAGCCTTGGCACGTTTCTGCACGACGCAGGGCATCCGACTGGACTTAGCGTCCGTTGCCCACCCGCAGTCAAACGGCCAAGTCGAGCGAGCCAACGGCCTCATCCTTTCCGGCATCAAGCCCCGACGGGTCGTGCCACTGGAGCGTTCGGTCGGCTACTGGCTCGATGAGCAACCGGCCGTCCTCTGGAGTCTGCGCACTACCCCAAACAGGTCAACCGGCTTCACTCCTTTCTTCCTCGTATATGGTGCCGAGGCGGTCATCCCAACCGACGTCGAGTTCGACTCGCCTCGGGTGACCTTGTACACGGAGGCGGAGGCCAAGGAAGCACGAGAAGACGGCGTCGACCAACTGGAAGAAAGCCGGCTGTTAGCCCTCAGCCGGTTCGCCATCTAACAGCAAGGTTTGCGTCGCTACCACAGCCGGAAGGTCAAGCCAAGATCTTTCCAAGAGGGCGACCTTGTGCTCCGGCTGATCCAGCGAACAGCCGGCCAGCACAAGCTCTCGGCCCCTTGGGAAGGCCCCTTCATCATCAGCAGAGCGCTAGGAAACGGCTCCTACTACCTGATCGATGCACAGAAGCCGAAGGCACGAAAGAGAGACGACTCCGGCAAGGAGTCGGAACGACCATGGAACGCCAACCTCCTCCGAAGATTTTACAGTTGAAATACAGTATGTATCACGCTAACTTTTGTACTAAGTACGAGACAATAGGCCCCCCGAGGAGAACTCGGGGACTGCCATCTTTCATCTATGAATGAAGAGTACCATGCTTATGATTATGTCATTTCATTCACTTCTCTCGTCCGGCACCGGGTTCGACTAGTCGGCCCGGGGACTGGCCGCCTTAAATTATATTAGAAGTCCTACCCGTGGTCAGACAAGTAGTGTGCCGGCTCCAAAGCCCTCTCTTGCCAGAAGTCGCAGTTCGAAGAATCGGCTGTCCGGCTGGCAAGAGCCAAAGGCAGGAAAGGACGCCCACACGAAAAACGGCTAGGGACCAACGGACTAATATAACAAAAGCCGTTTTTTCCTACCGCCGACCGACTACAAGAGTAGCCGGCCGGCCGGTTTCCATTCACTCTGATCCAATCTAAGAAAAGCTCGAGTACTTGCCTTCCCCAAAAACAATAGCCGAGTTCTTCCTTAGCCACAGACTGCAGAGCAGCTGCCGGCTGGGAAGGCAGCAATCAGGGGAAGGCGGCAAAGGAAACAACCTAAGGATAAAAAGCATACAAGAATGGAAGCCAAACACATGCATGAGTATATTTACACAAAAGGCTTCGCAAAAGCCAACATTCAACATAGTTTGAATACACCCCCAGTGGGTGGAACTGCGCAAACTTAATAAGTATTGTTCAAAGAGTAACAAACAGGAAAAACAAAGACGACAGATCAAGCCAAGGGAATGACTGGCATGTCAGGCAGGTCGGCGAAGACAGCAGCGCCGGCTGGAGGAGTGGCAGGCTGACGAACCTCGGCATGGTCACCGCCTCCCGCAGAGGGCGCGCTAACCCGCGCCTCGTTGCTGGAGGCACGGTCATGCTGAGGCGGGATGGTCGCTTCACCGGCCGGCTCGACGTCTTCGCCCTCCTCCCCTTCTTCGTCTTCACCCTCATCGCTGGAGGCGACCTCCTCCGCCGGGTCCAACCCGAACCACTCCTCCGGCTGGGCGACGCCATTGTCGTCCACCGTAGGAGCGAAGACGCTGGTGTCGGTAAACTCGGCAAGAGCCGAGGCACGCTGGATGATAGCCGGCCGCACCTCCACCAGCTCCTCGTCAGTCTCCGCCCGCCAGGTCCTCAGCTGTTCCAAATTCAGCCCGGGGTACCAGGCCCGGACGAACTCCAGCGCCCGCCTGGCGCCAGATCGGGCAGCGGAGGCATTCCAGGCCTCGAAGCGGCCGACTGCCACCTCCAGCCAGTCGGCAGTCCGGCTCGGAGTGCGGGGAATCGCCTCGTCTGGCCAGAGAGCGGCCAGCACCTGCGCGCCGGCACGCTGGAGGCGGCGGAGCATGCGGTGTGCCGGCCGCAGCCGGGCTTGGGTTGCCAGAAGCTGCTCCTCGAGTGTCCGGATCACATCCGGTGCGATTTCAACTCCTGCCCGACAGCGTGCCTCGCGGTGGGCCTCGATGGCCTGAGTGGCCGCGACGGAGTGGCAGGGGAAGTAGTCTGCGCAAAGAACAAAAGCAGCACAAATTAGAAGACGAATCAGAGGGCAAGGGGCAAGCAAGGAGTAAGGGAGACAGCTTACCGTCGATCAGGTCCTCAATCCGGCTATAACCCACGCTGAGCGCCTGCTTCGCCTCAGCCCAGCTCGCCGCTTCGGTCTCAAACTCGGCTTTTAGGGCGGCCTCGCTCTCCCGTGCCTTTGCCAGGGCCGCCTTGTGACCCTCCTCCTGGTCGGCCAGCTTTTTGGCCAGGCAGTCACGCTCCTGGACTAAGGCGTTGAGCTCGGCCTCCTTGGCATGACGGGCGGTCTGGGCCCCGCCGAGCTGCTCCCTCAAGTCGGCGTTGGCCCCTGCAAGCATGAAGATGAAGGAAGAATCAATAAGGAAGAAGTCGTCGGGGAAGATCCGACCCAACTGCTATGTAGTCGGCCCGGATCTCAGGGACTACACCAAGTGGGTGCGCTGACGCGCCCCCACAACATACGAAGGAAACGAAGCACGTACTTCGGCTGTTGGTCAGATCTTCGCTCTTCTGACGCAGCTCCCGAGCCTGGGAGTCGAAGGCGGCAGCACTCTGGTTATGGTACTCCTGGAAGAGCAGACAAGATGTGAGAATAAGATAACTATCAGGACCTAGTAAGTTTCGAGCCGCCTGCTCAGCAGCCGACTCGGAACTCGGGGACTACACCCAGTGGGTGCGCTGACGCGCCCCCACGGAGGAGACCAAAAAACTAAAGCAGCCAAGACCAGAAGACTCACCCGAACGACGGCCCGCGTCACAAGGAAATCGCGAGTGTATCGCTGCAGCGCGGTGGCATGGGCCTGAAGCCGGCTCCGGACCTCCTGGGCTGACGCGTTCAGTTCGCCTGTCTCCTCGTTGGGAGCCCACTCGGACGTGCCGGAGCTGGCCGCCTCCAAGGCCTCCGCCGTCTGACGGGCGGTCGCAGCCCAGTCTGGCTCCGGCACGGGGGCAGCGCCCCCTGTGCGCGGGCGCGATGACAGCTGCACCACCAGGCCGGCCCCTGCTGCCGGCTCGCTCCCGGCCGGCTGCATCGGCGCCGCAGCCGGCTGGCCGCCCTGGCCCGCTCCAGCCGGTGCCGTCCGCGGCACCTCCTCCAAAACAACCACATCATCCTCCCTTCGCTCTGTCACGCCTGGCCGCGGTCGGCTTCCTCAGGCGGGGGCACGGGGGCGTTGGGAGCCACACTCCGCAGGGGGATGACAAGCTGTGGAGGCAGGTTGCGCGAGGCCTCCGCCTCCCTCTCTGCAGCCATCGCCTCCGCCTGGGCCTTGGCTGCCGCGTCGGCCTGCTCCTTCGCCGCCTGGGCGGCTCTTCGCTCCGACGCTTCCCGCTCCTCCCGCGCTTCCCGCGCATTCCGCGCCGTGGCTTCCATGAGGTCGGCGCGGGGGTCCACGCTGCGGGAGCTCGAAGACCCTCCGGCCGAGTCAATCACGGAGCCGGCAGGGCCCCGTTCAAGGGAAAGCGGCGCCCTGGCCGGTTGACCAAGAAATAATTTATAAAAGAACTTCAATCAAAAAAGCATGACGAGAATGCAGGACGATGGACACTTACGCCGAAACCGTCTGCGGCCGCTTCACGACCTTCTGGAAGCGGTCCGCCTTCGAGGCCGCCTCGTCCCGCTTGGTTGCTACGGCGGTGCCCCTGGGCTTCTTCGGCCGGCTGCCGAAGTAGGTCGACACGGCCCGACGCTTCGGTGCGACGCCACGGGCGGCCGGCGCAGCAGAAGAGCCCGCACCGTGAGGATCCGGCACCGGCTGGCGATGCGGGACGGTTTCAACCTCATCGTCGTCCCCCAAGTCCTGGAGGCCGGCTCCAAGACCGGCGCCGCCTGCCTCGCCGCCTCCCCCCTCGGCGGCGTCCTCCATGGAGGCCGCTCCGAGGTCCGGGTCGTCGATGTCATCTACCGTGCGGTCGGGAAGAAACGGGCGATCCGCCCCGGCGGTCCCGGCCGCCGGCGGAAGAAGAGGATTCTGCAGAAGACAAGCCGTCTGTTCAGAGGCCAGCTACCAAGCGACGACTACCGAAAAGAAAAGGAAAGAAGAAATACGCACGGAAGGCGGAGATCTGGCGCGAGAGTACGGCTCCTTGCCGCATCGCCAGTCCTCGGCGAGCTTGCAGTTGGTGATGAAGTTCACCAGGTATGACACCTCGGCGTGAGGCATCTCCCTGGTGCTCAGCCGGCACGAGTCGAAGCGGCCGCTCATCTGACAGATCATGTGCGGCCGGCCTCGGAGCGGGAGAACCCGGCGCTCCACGAAGGCGGCCACGAGGTTGGATCCGACCAGGCCCTCCGACTGCACCATCACCCAGAGTCGGGCAACGGCGGCGTTCCCGGCCTGGGACATCATCCTGGCCCGGTAGCTCCATGAGGCCGGCCTCAAGGCCGGCGGGCCGGCTACGTAAGGCGGCAGATTGACGAAGTCACCTTGCGGGGCGACGTTCTTCACGTAGAAGTACGACTTCTGCCAAAGCTTCACCGACTGGATCAGCGGGATCGAGGGGAACGAATTGACCTCACCTGTCCGCCTCATGGCGATGTAGGCCCCGCAGGGGGCGGGCACGCCGGCGACGACGGTGCCGAGCTTGCTCTGGAAGAACTCCCCCCAGAGCTCTATGGTGGGGAGGACGCCAAGGAAACCCACGCAGAGGGTGACGAAGGCCGACAGCAGCATCACGATGTTGGGGGTGAGGTGATGCGGCTGAAGATGGTAGAACTCGAGGAACGAGCAGAGGAATGTGCTCACCGGGAGGCCGAAGCCGAGAATGCAGTGTGAGCAGAAAATCACCCGCTCGCCCTCCTCCGACGCCGGCGAAATCTCCTCCTCCGGCGTGCGCCGGACCCGCACGTAGTTCTCGCCAGGCAGACGCCGCGTCCGGCGAAGGAACTCGACGTGCTCGTCGAGGACGTTGGAGCAGTCCCACGAGCTTGACAACGCCATTGGAGCAAGGCGCGGCGAGAAGCAAGGCGCGGTGGCGGCGGAGCGGCGCGGCGAAGAAGTGCTGCGGCGGCGGAGAGAAAGAGAAGAAAGAAGACGAGGGAGGGTGGAGCGAGGGAGAGCATGCGAGCCCCCGCCACTCCCTCTCCTCCCCCTACTTATAGGCTCTCGCGGCGGAGCCGAGGAGGCGTGGTGTGGGGGACGTGGGATTAACTGCGCCCACTTCCCCCACGTCCCGCTGTTATTGCGCCTTGACGGCGTGGTGAAACCGTCGCGGGAAGGCAAACCGTCCACCCTGGGCCGCAGAAGATCCGCGCCTGGGCCGAGGCCAGGCGTGGCGGGCCCAGGCCTGCGGCGCCATCCCGTCGCGCACGCGCCTTGGCAGGCCTTTTCTGCCACATGACACGCGGGGAGGCGCGCGGTCAGCGCGCGAGTTGGTCCCCTTTCCCGTTGACGAAACCACGGGGCCCGTCTGAGGCGGCGCGCTTAAGCCGAGCCGGCTCCCAGCTGTCGGCTCCTCAAGATGGGAAGCTGACCGAGCTTCTCGTTCCCCTTGCCGACCTCGAAGCGCGACCAGCTTCGGGGACTACTGTCGGGGTAAATGACCACGGGTAGCCTAGCCGGTTCCCTTTGGCACTTCAGAAAAAATTACAAGCCAATCCGGCCTCCAAGGAACCAAGACGTTGGACCGTCTTCCCTTTGCCGACTGCCCCTCAGCCCGATTGTCGGAAGGCAGCCCGGCCTTCACCTTCATGAAGAAAGGCGCGGGAGGGCCGGCTCCGAGAAGCCGGCCTCGAGAAGGCCGACTCCAAGAAGCCGGCTCCCGCGGCACAGTCAAGATCGTACCCTCGAGGTCCGCAACCACATAATGACGATGGGACGGGGCGTAGCTAAAGTGAAGCATGCCACCCCCGAAACCCGGAGCACGCCTGACACAGTGCGCCGTACGGGGTAGCCCTGCCCCGTCCGACGCGACACTATTGCCATGATGCCTACGGCGCCATCCGCGGAGACACCCGAAGGCGGCCAGGCCTCCCCTAGTCGGCCAAGACGCGGCCGGCTTCCCCAAAGCCGGCTTGCTCCTTCCCTCGAAGTAGGCGCCCCATTAAGAAGACAAGACGACGTGAGGCTACAGCGATCGCCCGCCAGGCGGAGCCACGCTTACCTCGATAAAGCCCTCATCATCAGGATTGAGGCAACAGTAATCGGCCGCCGACAGAGCCCTAGGCAGTAGGGCCTGCCTGTCGGCCAAGATGCCAACAGCCGACGGGACCCACCAGCCGGCGGTCCCCGGCAATCGGCGCAGAAGCCGGCGAGAGTAGACGCTGACGGCTGGGACCCGCTCCCAGCCGCATTACCATTGTACCCCTGGGGGGTAGGCCTATATAAACCCCCCGGGGCACCCATGCAAAGGGTTGATCTGATCTAGGTTATCACATACACAGAGAGAGGAGTAGAGCTAGCCCTGCCCTTCTTCTTCCTCTCGCCAAACAGCTCAAGGAGCGCTTTGTAGTTACCTGTTCACTGAGTGATCATGCGGAGACCCCGTAGAGCAGCATTAGGGGTGTTATCTCCATGGAGAGCCCCGAAGCTAGGTAAGATTCGCCGGCGTGCATGTCTTCGCCTTATCCCGCTTCCAGGCACCGGCGACGTCTTACTGGCTCCCACACAGATAAGCCACCCGTTGGTATATGTCGCCCCAACCACCCAACAAAACCCACACCTTTACCAGCAGTGGTAAGGTGGCCTCCAAGTTGGACTGGACGAAGCAACCATCATTTCACTGGAATGCTCGTTCAAGCCCTTTCTTTCCTTTCTTGAAGAAAACCTCACTCCAGGCTACTCACTTCTGCCACTTTTCTTCTGTACCGATGAAGGAAAGGTGGGCGAATCAGTTATGCTGCTATATTTTCATTCCAAGAATCTTCTTTTTGCGAAGCACCGACCGATTCTCACATCCTATTCTTTTCCCGTTTTCATTGTGATTGTGGTTTCCTTTCGATTGCTTTTTGTTTGTCAGTTCATTAAGGGATCCTGGAGCACTACGCAAAGAGTTGCCGGCAGGCAACCCACTGGAGACAGCGATCTCTGTCGGATTTCGGGTTCCGGCAGACCCTTGAGGTTCGAACTCTGGGGTGCATGCGGAAATCTCTCCCCTACCGATCTACGTCCGATCTCCTCGCGTGATCTAGGCTGGAAACGATGAACAACACAAGGGACACGAGATTTATACTGGTTCGGGCCACCGTTGTGGTGTAATACCCTACTCCAGTGTGTGGTGTGGTGGATTGCCTCAGGGGCTGATGATGAACAATACAAGGGTAGAACAACCTCGCGAGAGGTGTTCTTGAGCTGGTGCGATGAACTGCTTGAGTGAGTTCAGTCGCCTCTCTCTCTCTCTGCTTGGGCTCTATTAAATTTCTAGATGCCTCTACTCTGTGGTGGCTAGCTCTATTTATAGAGGCCCTGGGCCTCTCCCCAAAAAATGAGCGGGAAGGGCGCCAACAATTGGCCATTTTGAAGGGGAACATCTAGTACAAGTTATCCTGACCAAAGGTGGTCTTCGGCTGCCAAAAGCACCGGTGGTGACGCTGTCTTGGGCTCCATAGTGACCTCCGTCCTGCCGTCCGGCTGGTCTTGGTCTCGTTGCACTAGAATGGTAACCTTTGGCTGATGCCTTGGCCTGTGCTTGTCGGATTTCGGGTTTCGGCAGACCCTTGAGGTTCAAACACTTGGGGCGCATAGAGATTTCGCCTTCTACCTACCTGCACCCCACCGCCTCGCTAAGATCTAAGTTATGGAAAGAACAACACAAGAGACACAGGGTTTATACTAGTTCGGGCCACCATTGTGGTGTAATACCCTACTCTAGTTTGTGGTGTGGTGGATTGCCTCTTGGGCTGATGATGATGAGCAATACAATGAAGAACAGCCTCGCGAGGGTCTGTTCTTGGCCGGGGCGATGAACTGCTAGGACGAGTTCAGCCACCCTTCTCTCTCTCTCTATGTGATGCTACTCGATCCGATCCCACCTTGTTTCTGGATTGGCCGATCCCTTCTCTACCCTGGGGGTGGCTAGTCCTATTTATAGGCAAAGGCCCTGGGCCTCTTCCCAAATATTGAGCGGGAAGGGCGCCAACAATTGGCCATTTTGAAGGGGAACATCTGGTACACTTATCCTGACTAAAGTTGGTCCTCGCCTGCCAAAGGCTTTGGTGGTGACGCTGGCTTGGGCTCCACAATTACTTCCTCTCTGCCGTTGGGCTGGTCTTGGCCTCGTTGCACCGAAACGGGTGCCTTTGCTTGGTGCTCTCGCCTGCGCTTGCTCCCTTTGCACCAAAGAGGAAAGGAGGATACTGCGCGGGCTAGCGCCCGCCTGGCGCCCTTGGTCGTCATGGCTTGCGTCACGGGCACCTCGTGAGGTACCCCGCCTTGATCTCTCCGCCTCCTTGCGAGCCAGCCCGATGAGGCCGTGCCTGAGGAAGCTCCGTGTCGTCCGCCCCGCGAGGCTTGGCTCCTCGCGAGGGTCTTGGGTCTGTGTTGATGAAGATGGGCCGTGCTGGTCCCCCCTTTAAGCCACGCCGCAGGCCGCAGACAAGCAAGTCTGGGGACCCCCGTTCCCAGAACGCCGATAGTAGCCCCCGGGCCCAAGGCGCTCCCGGACTTGGCCGTGCTGGGAGGCGAAAGGGCAAGGGCGAAGCGCCGCGGGCCCTAACAGCCTGCGGCCTTGGGCGCCGCGTGGCGGTTGATTGGACGTGAGCGCCTCAGCAACCGCGCGAGTTGATAAAGGAGGGGCATCTTCCTAGGCTTTGCTTTTTTTGCTTTCTCCGGTTGCTGCTCAGATCCCCTTTCTTGCGCCTCTCCTTCCTTCTTCCAAAATTTCCAGATCTACTTCGACTGCGTGATCTAGGAAGCCATGGCGCCTCGTCAGTCCCCGGCCGGAGCTTGGTACTTGTTGGATTTCGGGTTCTGGCAGACCCTTGAGGTTCGAACTCTGGGGTGCGCGCGGAGACTTCGCCCTCTACCTCTCCGTCTCACAAAGATCTAAACTACCGAAAGAACAGCACAAGAGACACGAGGTTTATACTAGTTCGGGCCACCATTGTGGTGTAATACCCTACTCTAGTTTGTGGTGGGTGGATTGCCTCTTGGGCTGATGAAGATGAACAGTACAAGGAAAAATAGCCTCGCGAGGGTCTGCTCTTAGCAAGGACGATGAACTGCTAGGAGGAGTTCAGCCGCCCTTCTCTCTCTCTCTCTCTTTGTTGCCTGATGATACGATCCTCCCGTCCCCTTACCCTGGGGGTGGCTAGTCCTATTTATAGGCAAAGGCCCTGGGCCTCTTCCCAAATATTGAGCGGGAAGGGCGCCAACAATTGGCCATTTTGAAGGGGAACATCTGGAACACTTATCCTGACTAAAGTTGGTCCTCGCCTGCCAAAGGCTCTGTGGTGAGGCCGTTCTGGGCTCCACTATGACCTCCTTCCCACCGTTGGACCGGTCTTGGTCTCGTTGCACCGAAATGGATGCCTTTGCTTGATCCTCTCACCTGCGCTTGCCCCCTTTGCACCAAAGAGGAAAGGGAGACACTGCGCGGGCTGGCGCCCGCCTGGCACCCTTGGTCGTCATGGCTTGCGTCATGGGCACCTCGTGAGGTACCCCGCCTTGATCTCTCCGCCACCTCATGAGCCAGCCTGGTGAGGCCGCGCCTGAGGAGGCTCCGTGTCGTCCGCCCTGCGAGGCTTGGCCCCTCTCGAGGGTCTTGAGTCTCGTGTTCATGAAGATGGGCCGTGCTGGGCCCCCCTTTAAGCCACGCCGCAGGCCGCAGGAAGGCAAGTCTGGGGACCCCCGTTCCCAGAACGCCGACAGTAGCCCCCGGGCCCAAGGCGCGCCCGGGCTTGGCCGTGCTGAGAAGTGAAAGGGCAAGGGCGAAGCGCCGCGGGCCCTAAAAGCCTGCGGCCTCGGGCGCCGCGTGGCGGTTGATTGGACGTGGGCATCTCCCCTTCCTGTCGCTCGAGCGTCTTCTGCTCTTTCTCCCTTCGAACGCCAGCTTCCGGTCCCAATCCAATCTCAAATCTTACCTCTCCTCCCCATCGCCATGGCTCCGACGAATAAGGAGAGAGGGAATAAGCCCATGCCCCCGTCTTGCTCGCCGCCATCGGTGGCCACCGCCGTCGGTCGGTCGATCATACTCAATCGAGAGTGTCTGGCAAGCTCAGCTCGGCTCTGGCCACCATCTTCTATGAGTGTGGGAGGACAACGGCCTGGCCTACGTCTCACTTCCCCACTGACAGGATAATCACTGAGGTCCATTATTTTGCTGACGCCTTGTGGGCGGGTCTGGTTCCCCCCTTTTCTGATTTCTTCAAGGCCGTCCTCCCCCATTACCAGATTCATATGATGCATCTGGGTCCTGAATCCATCACCCTTCTTTCGGTCTTCGCCTTTGTTTGCGAGGCAATGATGGGCATCTCTCCTTCCGTCGCCTTGCTGCGCCACTTCTTCTCTTTGCGCCTCGCTGACCCTACCCAATGCTCGGCGTGTGTGAACTTCGTCGCCGCGCCTGAGACTGCGGCCTCGGGGATCGACTTCACGCTTCCTTCGCCTTCGGCTGGGTTCCGCGAGCGGTGGCTATATGTTGATGTTGGGGTGCCCAGCCCCCTGCTGTCGAAGCCAACCTCCCCTGTTGTCCCTAATTCGGGATGGGGCCAGGAGACGCTCGAGAGCCCCCGACTTGCTTTCGTCTGGCACCGCTTCGGGTTCTTGAAGTCGATCGGTGTGACAGCGCCCAAGGTGGTGAAGGAGTTCTTGTTGCGCCGCATTGCCCCTCTCCAGCGCCACTCCCATCAAATATGGGCCTTTAGTGGGCATGGTGATCGCATGGGGCTCCAGGAAGAAGACCTGACGCCTGAGGCACTGAGGACAGTGCTCTTGATCCTGACAGGTGACCCCAACCCGGGCAGCATCCAGCGGGGAGGGGCCCTGCTGTACCTCTGCTAGAACAGGGATGACTTTGTGAAGCAGATGCCTATCTTTGATGAATGGGGACTGCGCCCCGCTGGCCTCCAGGGACCTCGCGAGAACCCAGTGGTGGTGACTGCTCTCCCAGTCGGCCAAGGCGACTCTTCCTCAAGTGGCGGAGCAGGGAGGCATGAGGCGCCAGAGGCCGAGGGGGCTCCTGATGAGGCGACAACGCCGGGTGATGCTCTCGAGGGAGCAGCTCCCGGGACCCGTGTAGCTGAGGCTGAGGGTGGCGAGCAGCCGCTCCCGGCACCTGGGGCTGAGGCCCCTGAGGCCCCGGCCGCGTCTTCCGGCTAGGCGATTGGCAGCATGGGTCAGGCAGGCGCCCCTGCCGCGAACCGCTTCGATGTTCCGTCTTCGTCGCGGGCTGATCCTTGTGCTCCTCTCTTGGGCCGCTTCCGCATGGACTTTGAGGCCCTCCAGAGGAAAAGGGAGGCCCTGCGCGATGACTTCACTTGTCGCTTGCTAAAGCGCAGGAAGTACTTCGCCACCGACGAGTAAGTCTTCTCTTTTCCTAGCTTCTGATTCTCTTGTTGCTGTTACTGACCCTTGCTCCGCAGGCCTCTTCCGGCCGAGCTCGCGAAAGTTGCCGAGGTGCCGCCTCCTTTGGCTTCGCCTCCTACACCGTCCCCAAGTGTTCCGAGCAGCACTGCTCTTGTGGTAAGGGCGACTGACGGGGCGAACCGTCCCGAGGCGCACCGCGGCCCTTTACTGCCTGCGATTTTCCTTCGCGGGCCCTCTCAGGGTGTAGCCAACCTGCCATGGGTTTCTCGTCTGGTCGTGGACTGCGACTGGTTGAGGCACCCCCTGCGCCCCTCATCTGGAGACGGGCTGGCTCCAGGTCGGGCTTCTGGCGCGGCACGCCCGCCGTCGCGAGGGCGCCAGCTCCCAGCCCCCTGCCCGGAGGGGGAGCGATGTTTCGTGGCCCCCGGCGCTTGCTTGGGGCAGATGATGGTGTGGAAGACGTGCTCAAGCGCGCTCGGGAGCGCTGTGCTCGTCGCCGAGGGTTCCTCCAAAGGGTGAATGGTGCGGTGGACCTGCTTGGGGAGGAACTTGCTGATGAAGACGCGCGCCTGGAGGCCGAGGGCCTGCGCCTAACCGCAGGGAGGCGCGAGCTGGAGGCCGCCATCACCCTCGCGCGCCAGCAGCGTGATCTCGATGATGCAAAGGTGAAGGCGTCGCTAGAGGCCTCTCGGGTGGCCTGATCCCAGGCTATCGAGGAGGCCCAAGGAGCTGACCGACAACGAGAGGCTGCGGAGGAGCGGGCTCGTGAGCTCCTGGCCTGGTGCCACTCACTGGAAGAGCAAATGGAGTTGCGCGAGGCGGCCCTCGCGTCGATGAAGGTGGCTTCTGGCGACCCAACCGAGCTCCAGACGCGTGAAGAGGCGTTGATGTTGGAAGCCGCCGAACGCACCCGCGAGTACGAGCAGCTGGAGACGAGGGAGCGCTTGGTGACGCAGGTGAAAGACGATGTCGCTGCACGGGAAGCCCGTGTCCTGGAGGAGGTTGGTCGTCGGGTGGCGATGGCGCGCCACGACCTCGAGCGCGAGTTCGAGGGGAGGCTGGAGTTGATCCGGGTCGAGGCTGAGGGGAGGACCGCAGCCTTGAGGGCCAAGCGGGAGGAGGCGACGCGGTGGGCCAACGCTTCACGGGCTGCCCTTGAGGCAGCACAAGGGGAGTTAGCCGCCTCCCAGGCCGAGGTGCTCCATCTACACCAACGGGTGGAGGGTGCTGAGGCCGTTGCGCGCCAGAACGCTGATGAGATACGCCAGCGGCAGGTCTTGGAGCACGTGCACGGCCCCATGCTCGCCACGCTCCGGGAGAGGGCTAACACAGCCTTGGGCAACATCTGCGAGGCGGCTGTTGGAGAGCCGCACACAATCAACTATGCCGGCAACCTTCAGTTCTTCACCGCCGTGGTGACGCAGCTGGAGGCGCGGTCAGTCAGGGCCGACAGATTGGTGGAGGAGAGGAGCCGCGCCCTGCTCGGGCGCGCCTTCTCCCATGTCTTCAGCCATCTCCGGAACATGGATCCCCACTTCGACTTTGACGCCGCTATCGCCCCAGTCCCCTAGGCCGTCCGAGATGACCTGGCGCACTAGGTGGAAGACAACGTGGACGCTCTTGTCAGGGCTTCGGTTCGGACGACGACGACGTGATCGTGGCGGCTGATGAGGGCGGCGTGGTAAACGGCCCTAGCGCCGCTGGTGGCAACGCAGATAGCGACGACGAGTTCAGCGACGCCAGCGACGGCTCGGGAGGTGCTCCTGAGGACGCATTGGGAGATTTGTATGACTGAGTATGCATCGCCCATGTCTTTTTTACCCTGCATGAATAGAACTCAGGTTTTTGACCTGATGGCTGTGAGAGCATTTGGGAAGGGGGAGCCCCCTTATATAAAACCCTGGTTCATCGTAGTAGTAATTGTTACGTAGCGCGAGCGCCCGCGCCTGGTGGTGGGATGGTTTACCTTTGTTTCACGCAGGCCCTGAGGCAGCCTGTGGGAGGACGCGATGTCTTGGGTGCCTTCTAGTTGATCCGTAGGGTGTGAGAGTGTCGCTGGCGGGGAGCTTCACAGGCTCAGGGCCTTTTTATGAGCGCGACAACTTCACAGGCAGTCGCCTTCTTCTCAAGCTCTGGGCCTTTTTGCTAAACGCGATAGCTTCACAGGCAGTCGCCTTCCTCACAGGCTCCGGGCCTTTTCCTAAACGCGATAGCTTCACAGGCAGTCGCCTTCTTCACAGGCTCCGGGCCTTTTCCTAAACGCGATAGCTTCACAGGCATTTGCCTTCTTCACAGGCTCCGGGCCTTTTCCTAAACGCGATAGCTTCACAGCCAGTCGCCTTCTTCACAGGCTCCGGGCCTTTTCCTAAACGTGATAACTTCACAGGCAGTCGCCTTCTTCACAGGCTCCGGGCCTTTTCCTAAACGCGATAGCTTCACAGGCAGTCGCCTTCTTCACAGGCTCCGGGCCTTTTCCTAAACGCGATAGCTTCACAGGCATTTGCCTTGTTCACAAGCTCTGGGCCTTTTCCTTAAAAGGACAACCTCCGCAGGCACCGAAAAATCCTCCCAAGGGTGGGGGGCGACAGCGGCAGTTTGGGTTGCGCATGAGCTAGGCCCGGCCCAACTAGCGAGGGGCCTGCGAGGGGAGGCAGCTGTGGTGAAGCGGTAACCAGAACGCGAGAAATGGCTCGAACGAGACTAAGCACCCCTTCCCCGAACACACGCAAATCTCAAATTCGAATCCAACTTTAATCCAACGGGGAAAAGTTACAATCAAGGGAAAAGGCAATGAAAGCAAACAAAAGGCCGCGTCTGGCACCTAATCTAGTCTTGGACGTCTTCTCACCAGCGCGGAGCTAAGTGTTGTCCACTGGGCGTGGGAGGGAGCCCCAGGGCCTGAGGCCGGCACCCCTGAGACTCCGGGGCGTGTACAGCCCCACTCATTATTACGTGAGAGTGTCACGGGGCGGCGAGCTTCACAGGCACTGGGCCTTCTTCACATGTACCGACCTTGCTTCATATCGCCAGACGAGGGCCCCGCCTTGCGCCACACTCTAGTGCCACCAATGACGACCGAAACCAGGACGCCCCCGGTGGGGTAGAGCGGTCGCCAGCGGTTCCCCCGATGACCACGGGTCCTCCGCCAGGGGCAGGCCCTTAGGCTCCTCCCCAGCGGAGGGCCTACCTCGTGAGAACGCCTTGCTCCGAACGCCGCGGTGGTGACTTCGGATCTCGGCCCCTCTCCTGTAGCCCCCTGCGCCCTCCTCCCGAGGGGTAGGAGACCGCGGGAGCGGGGCAGCTGCTTGCCGTGGCGACCTGCACCTCCTGCGATCCATGATTAGCGTACGCCTGCTCCTGAGGAATTAGTGGTACCCGATAATCGTTGCCTCCAGTGTGGCCGGTGGAACCATCTCGGGGCTCCTGGAAGGGCTCAGCTTCTGGTGTCTCGTCCCCCCAGCTCGGGCTGAGGAGCGAGCCTTGTTCGCCCTCGTGAGCGTGCATTTGGTCCATCATGTGGGGCACGTATTCTTCTGGCGCCGCCATTCCGAAGGCTACGCCGTAGTGCTCGTGTGCCATGCAGCTCTACTTGACGTGCCCACCGTGGGGTGGTAGCGCGGCTGCCCGCTTGCGCCGTGGGCTGCGTCGAGTCTGTCGGATTTCGGGTTCCGGCAGACCCTTCAGGTTCGAAATCTGGGGTGCGTGTGGAGATTATTCCCTCTACCTCTCCGTCTCGCAAGGATCTAAACTACCAAAAGAACAACACAAAAGACATAGAGCTTATACTGGTTCGGGCCACCGATGTGGTGTAATACCCTACTCCAGTGTGGTGTCGTGGATTGCCTCTTGGGCTGGTGATGATGAACAATACAGGGAAGAACAACCTCGCGAGGGTCTGTTCTTGGCTAGGGGGATGAACTGCTAGGGGAAGTTCAGCCGCCCTTCTCTCTCTCTCTCTCTCTCTCTCTCTCTCTCTTATTCTCTGCTTGCTCTGATTCTCGACTTCTAATTCTCGATCACCCGATCGTTCGATCGTATGATGCCTCTACCCTGGGGGTGGCTAGTCCTATTTATAGGCAAATGCCCTGGGCCTCTTCCCAAATATTGAGTGGGAAGGGCGCCACCAATTGGCCAATTCGAAGGGGAACATCTGGTACACTTATCCTGACTAAAGTTGGTCCTCGCCTGCCAAAGGCCCTATGGTGACGCTGTTCTGGGCTCCACAATGACCTCTTTCCTGCCGTTGGACTGGTCTTGGTCTCGTTGCACCGAAATGGGTGCCTTTGCTTGATCCTCTCGCCTGCGCTTGCCCCCTTTGCACCAAAGAGGAAAGGGAGGACACTGCGCGGGCTGGCGCCCGCCTGGCGCCCTTGGTCGTCATGGCTTGCGTCATGGGCACCTCGCGAGGTACCCCGCCTTGATCTCTCCGCCTCCTCGTGAGCTAGCCTGACGAGGCCGTGCATGAGGAAGTGTTGTGTCGTCCGCCCCGCGAGGCTTGGCCCCTCGCGAGGGTCTTGGGTCTTGTGTTGATGAAGATGGGCTGTGCTGGCCTCCTTGAGCCATGCCGCAGGCCGCAGGCAGGCAAGTCTGGGGACCCCCGTTCCCAGAACGCTAACAGTAGCCCCCGGGCCCAAGGCGCGCGTGGAATTGGCCGTGCTGAGAGGCAAAAGAGCAAGGGCGAAGCGTCGCGGGCCCTAACAGCCTGCGGCCTTGGGCGCCGCGTGGCGGTTGATTGGACGTGGGTGTCTCCGCTTCCCCATGACGCCTCGATGATCGCGCGGATTGGACAAGTCCCTGCATGCAAATCATGTCATGATTACCTGTGATCATGGAGGCCGACGGTTGGCCTCCGTCGGCTATAAGTACGGCACCGCGCGTGCCCTTCCAGTCCATCTCTCCTTGCTTTCTCCTTCGCCTTGATTCTTGCTCCGCCTTGCCGTGATGGCTCCGATTCGCCGGTTCTCTGCAGCGGAAAAGGGAAAGGCTCCACAAGAGGGACCAGACCCGGTCCCGCCGAAGAAGCGGCCTGCCTTTCGCGGCCGAGATGAGGAAGACCGCCTGGTGGTGCTGAGGCCTTGGTACGAGCGGCCTCCGCCGGGGTTCCCGCTTCCCTTGTATGCCCACGCCGAGAGCTTTGGAAGAGGAGATGCCGATCCCCTCGGCCAGCGCCGTCGCCGGCGCCGGCGGGTCACGAAGGTGTGGGTCGTTCCTCCTGGAGTCCACGCCGAGTGCTCCATGTAACGCCCTCGATGCGGCTATATCTCCCACGTGTCGAAGCACGACTTAGAGGCATAACCGCATTGAAAGCAATGTCGCAAGCGAGGTAATCTTCACACAACCCATGTAATACATAAGGGAAAGAGATACATAGTTGGCTTACAGTCGCCACTTCACACAATACATAAATAAACATCCATCATCCAGATTACACTCAAGGTCCGACTACGGAACCAAAATGAAAGAAGACTACCCCAAATGCTACACAGATCCCCGATCGTCCCAACTGGGCTCCACTACTGATCATCAGGAAAAGACACATAGTAACGACCACGTTCCTCGTCGAACTCCCACTTGAGCTCGGTTGCGTCATCTGCACTGGCATCGTTGGCACCTGCAACTGTTTTGGTAGAATCTGTGAGTCACGGGGACTCAGCAATCTCACACCCGTGAGATCAGGACTATTTAAGCTTAAAGGTAGGATGGGATTGTGAGGTGGAGCTGCAGCAAGCGACTAGCATATATGGTGGCTAACAACGCAAAACAGAGCGAGAAGAGAAGCAAAACACGGTCGTGAAGCTAGAAGTGATCAAGAAGTGATCCTAGAACAACCTACGTCAGACATAACTCCAACACCGTGTTCACTTCCCGGACTCCGCCGAAAAGAGACCATCACGGTTACACACGGGGTTGATGTGTTTTAATTAAGGTCGACTTCGGGTTTTCTACAACCGGACATCAACAAATTCCCATCTGCCTCATAACCGCGGGCACGGCTTTCGAAAGATAATACCCTGCAGGGGTGTCCCAACTTAGCCCATTATAAGCTCTCACGGTCAACGAAGGATATTCCTTCTACCGGGAAGACCCGATCAGTCTCGGAATCCCGGACTACAAGACATTTCAACAAGACCAGCAAAGCCGCCCGATTGTGCCGACAAATCCCGATAAGAGCTGCACATATCTCGTTCTCAGGGCACACCGGATGAACACTACGTACGGCAACCGAAGTTACCCCAAGTTGCCTCAGGGCGGCACCGCAAGTGGCTCTAGTTTGGACCAACACTCAGAGGAGCATTGGCCCGGGGGTTAAATAAAGATGACCCTCGGGCTCGCAAAAACCCAAGGGAAAAATATTGGTAGGTGGTCAAATGGTAAAACCAAATTTGGGCCTTGCTGGAGGAGTCTTATTCAAAGCGAACTGTCAAGGGGGTCCCATAAATCACCCAACCGTGTAAGGAACGCAAAATCAAGGAACATAACACCGGTATGACGGAAACTAGGATGGCAAGAGTGGAACAAAACACCATGCATAAGGCCGAGCCTTCCACCCTTTACCAAGTATATAGATGCATTAATTAAAAGAAGAGATATTGTGATATCCCAAAATAATCATGTTCCAACATGGAACAAACTTCATCTACACCTGCAACTAGCAACGCTATAAGAGGGGCTGAGCAAAGCGGTAACATAGCCAATCAACGGTTTGCTAGGAAAGGATGGTTAGAGGTTTGACATGGCAATATGGGTGGCATGATATACCAAGTGGTAGGTATCGCAGCATAGGCATAGCAAAAGAGCGAGCATCTAGCAAGCAAAGATAGAAGTGATTTCGAGGGTATGTTTATCTTGCCTGCAAGGTTCTCAGAGTTGTCGAAGGCTTGATCATCGTAAGTGTTCTCAACAGGTTCCTTGTTCACGTACTCATCTCCCGGATCTGCCCAAAACAAGAACACAAGCTAAGTAACAACTATCAACCACGATGCAATGCGCAATCAACATGATGCAAAACATGGCATGATATGCGAGATGTGGTATGCAATGCATACGCGTGCTCCGGAAGGAAAAGATGAACAAGGATTATTCTTGGCAAACCAAGTATGCCACTGGAAAGGTTAGGTGATTTCGGTTGAAATCGATATAAAGATCACCGGAATCGGATGCACGGTTTGCAAATGACATGCAAAACAAGAATGACATATTTCTGCGTTTAACAGCATGATGCCACTTAGCATGCAACAAGAAATTAAGCTACTGCACCCAAACATATCAGCAAAGCATATGGAAGTGAACTACTCAAGATTCTTGACAAAAGATGAATACTGAGCTATGGCTAAATCATAACACAACAGGTTCAAACAACCATGGCAAAAGTGCAAAAGATAACAGGTTCACAGACTGTGTGAAAATAACATGCCAGAAATTAACATCAGGATGACATGTTTAGAGCAAGCAAACAACATGCTACAGGAACGCAATATAGCAAAGCAAGGCATGGAATGAATCTACTCAAAACATAGAACAAAAGTCCCTTACTGACCATGAGCCAAAAAGGAACATAAAATGTAATAGCACCCCTGTCAATTAAGCAATTTTCGTTACAGTTTTCAGACTTAGCAGAAAACTGGACATGTCAAAAACAGATAGCAAGTAGGCATGTTTACGAGATCCATGCACTCACTACAGAGCATTTCATGATAAACTAAACATACAACCACCAAGAAGAAATGGCATAGAAGCTAGAAATGGCAATAATAACATCATAGCATGCAAGGATCAACTACAACAAGCTTGGCAAAATCGAATAACACGTAAACAATCTGCCAGTAACATTTTATAGCAAAAGTAGAGCTCGATTGACTCAAGCTATGGCACTCAATAATTACAAACAAAGGCATGGATGGATAGAGAAAATCCATATGTTCAAAACACTCTTACTGATCATGCTCAAAATGGGCATAGATCTGTCTGTAATAAGATGAACACATAGCATAAAAATAACAGCAGGACATGACTTGGTGAAATTACTAAGTCCCTGGAATCAGCAACAATATGATCCCTAGTTTGCATGCTTGTGCTAGTCACCACAGAGATCACAAAAATACATGGAATAAACCCGTGAAAAGATAGCATGGCATATTACAAAACACATGTAGGACTCAACTTCATAGGATGCACACATCAATCATGGCAAAAACGACAAAAGTGCATGTTCTGATAATAATCTGGAACTAACATCACATAGCCCTCTTCCAACAGCATTTCGGGCATCAAGATGAGCTCAAATGAAAATGATGCAATGAGATGAAATGATGTACTCATCGAGGAGAAGAAATCAACCGAGCTCGATGGATCTAAGATCCGGCGGGGCCGAGCTCTCGCCGGAGCTGGCGCCGGAGTTGGAGAGGAGGGCGGAGGAGGCCGGGGCGGAGCCGGATCTGGGCGGAGGAGGACCGGCGAGGCGGAGGCGCGGCGGCGGGGGCGGCGGGATCCGCGCCAGCGGGCGGGGACGCGGCGAAGGTCGCTGGGCAGGCGGCGAGGAGGCGGAGACGGCGCGCGGGCGCTCGGGCAGCGGCGACTGGGCCTGCGGGGGCCGGGAGCGGGCCGGCGGGACGCGGCGGCGTGCCACGTGGCGGCCCCTGATTCGCCGGGCGGCGGCGGCGGACGCGTCCGGCGCCGTCCGGACGTGTCCGGCGCGGGGAGAGGAGCGGGGAGCTAGGGTTAGGGTGGATTTGACCCGAAATTTCGGGGGAGAGGGTATATTTTTAGATAGGAAGAGCTAGGAGGCTCCAAATTGAGCACGGTTTGCGGCCACAAGATCATGATCGAACGGTGATGGACATGGGAGTGACTTAGATGGGTTATTGGGCTGATTTGGAGGGGTTTTGGGCTGCAACCCAAAAGAGGCTTTCACGGTTACCCGGTTAACCGTTGGAGTATCAAACGACCTCCGAATGACCCGAAACTTGACAGGCGGTCGACCGGTGCTATACCAAGGCCGCTTGACAAACCTCGATCCATTCCGAGAAAGTTTAATACCCGCTCACGGAAAAAGGTAAAAGGGGACGCCGGGGAACATAGGAGCGCCGGATTGCAAAACAGACAACGGGGAAAATGCTCGGATTCATGAAACGAACACGTATGCGAATGCGATGCACATGATGACATGATATGAAATGCATGGCATGAACAAAATGCAAAAGAAGGAAAACCCAACCACGGAGGGAATATCATATCACATTGCCGAAAATGACAAGAGTTGGAGTTACAAATATGGAAAGTTACATCCGGGGTGTTACAAGACTCCACCACTACGAGAGGATCTCGTACCGAGATTTAGGACTGAAAGAACTCCGGATATTCGGAACGGAGGTGGTCCTCGCGCTCCCAGGTGGCTTATCGGTCTAAATGGTGTGACCACTTCACTTTCAGGAATTTGATGGACTTGTTGCGAGTCTTGCGCTCAGTTTCTTCAAGAATAGCAACGGGATGCTCATGATAGGACAAATCTTCTTGAATATCAATCTCTTCGAAGTTGATGGTGAGCTCAGGCGTCTTGAAGCACTTGCAAAGCTGTGACACGTGGAACACATCGTGCACATTTGCAAAGTTGGGGGGAAGCTCAAGTTGATAGGCGAGATCGCCTCTTTTTCCGACAATCTTGAAAGGACCGACGTATCTAGGCGCAAGTTTCCCTTTGATACCGAAGCGACGAGTGCCTTTCATTGGAGAGACGCGGAGGTAGACATGGTCTCCGATCTCGAAAGCCAAATCACGGTGTTTGCTATCATAATAGCTCTTTTGGCGCGATTGAGCGGCTTTGAGATTCTCACAAATGACTTTACACATATCTTCAGCCTCTGTGATCAAGTCGTTGCCAAGAAGTTGGCGTTCGCCCATCTCTGACCAATTGAGAGGAGTACGATACTTTCTGCCATAGAGAATCTCGAATGGGGCTTTGCCCGAGCTCGCTTGAAAGCTGTTGTTGTAAGAGAACTCAGCATATGAAAGACAATCCTCCCACTTCATGCCGAAAGAGATGACACAAGCCCTGAGCATATCTTCAAGAATTTGGTTGACACGCTCGACTTGTCCACTAGTTTGAGGATGGAAAGCTGTGCTGAAGCGAATATTTGTGCCCATGGACTTCTGAAAAGAATCCCAAAACTTGGATGTAAATATGCTGCCACGGTCTGAAGAAATCAATTGTGGAATGCCATGCAAGGAGACAATTCTGGAGGTGTAAAGCTCTGCCAGCTGCGCTGCTGTGATAGACTCTTTGATAGGAAGAAAATGAGCCACTTTAGTGAGCTTGTCGATGACGACGAAGATGGCATCATTACCACGCTTGGACTTAGGAAAACCAGTCACGAAGTCCATTTCGATGTGTTCAAACTTCCATTCTGGAATAGCAAGAGGTTGGAGTAGACCAACCGGTTGTTGGTGTTCTGCTTTCACCCTTCTGCAGACATCACATTCATTCACGAATTGAGCAATTTCTCGCTTCATTCGAGTCCACCAATACGACTGCTTGAGGTCATGGTACATCTTTGTACTTCCAGGATGAATGGATAGGAGTGAATTGTGAGCCTCGTTCATAATGACTTTATGAATATCACCCTTAGGAACGACAATCCGGTCCTCGAAGAAAAGAGTATCTCTGTCATCAACGCGATAGCACTTGTATTTGGAAATGCCCTTGTCAATACCATGTTTCACCTTCTTCACCATGGTATCCAGGAGTTGAGCCTCGCGAATTTGATCTTCCAAAGTAGGAGAGACCATGAGGTTGGCAAGAAAGCCTTGAGGAACAACTTGGAGATTCAGTTTGCGGAAAGCTTCACAAAGGTCCGGTTGAAAGGGCTTGAGGATTAAGCTGTTGCAATAAGCCTTCCTGCTCAATGCATCTGCAATCACATTAACCTTGCCTGGAGTATATTCAATACTCGGATTACACTCTTGAATCATTTCGACCCATCGAGTTTGCCTGAGGTTGAGGTTGGGCTGAGTGAAGATGTACTTGAGACTCTTGTGATCGGTGAACATGTCCACTTTCCTTCCCAACAGGAGATGTCTCCATGTTATTAGTGCGTGGACAACTGCCGCCAACTCAAGATCGTGAGTGGGGTAGTTCTTTTCGTTGGGCTTCAACTGACGAGAGGTATAGGCCACAATCTTCTTCTCTTGCATTAACACAACACCGAGACCTTGAAGAGAAGCATCACAGAAAACTTCATAAGGCTTGGATTCATCAGGAGGAGTCAAAACTGGAGCAGTGACAAGTTTCTCTTTGATAGTGTTGAAAGCAACATCACACTCAGGAGACCAGACATACTTCACATGCTTCTGGAGGAGGTTGGAAAGAGGCCTTGCAATCTTTGAGAAATTCTCAACAAATCTTCGGCAATAGCTTGCAAGTCCAAGAAAACTGCGAAGCTGCTTGACATTCTGAGGAGGTTCCCAATTCAAAACTGCAGACACCCTCTCAGGATTAATAGCAATGCCCTTGGCAGAGATGATATGACCAAGATAAAGAACTTCATCAAGCCAAAATTCACATCTGGAGAACTTCGCATAGAATTGATACTCTCTGAGCTTGTCGAGCACCAATCGCAAATGTTTGGCATGATCCTTCTTATTCTTGGAGAAGACCAATATATCATCGAGATAGACCAAGACGAATTCATTGGTGTAGGGGTTGAAGATGAAGTTCATCATGCGAGAGAATGTTGGAGGAGCATTGATAAGGCCGAAAGACATGATAGTATATTCATAAGAACCAAAGCTTGTTCTGAATGCTGTCTTGGGAATATCTTATTCACGAATGCGAATCTGATGATAACCCATACGAAGGTCAAGCTTGGAAAACACTTTAGCACCTTTAAGTTGCTCGAATAGCTCATTGATGTTGGGAAGTGGGTACTTGTTCTTGATTGTCTTCTTGTTCAATGGACGGTAATCGACGCAAAGTCGGTCCGTGCCATCCTTCTTCTGGACAAAAAGAACACCACAACCCCAAGGAGATGAACTCGGTCTGATCAGACCCAGACGCTCTTGTTCATCGAGTTGTTTCTTCAATTCCTTCAACTCTTTTGGCCCAAGCTTGTATGGACGCTTGCAAACGGGTTCCGTGCCAGGCTCAAGATCAATAACGAATTCAACTGGCCGGTGAGGAGGCATTTGAAGGAAATATGCCCTAGAGGCAATAATAAAGTTATTATCTATTTCCTTGCATATCATGATAAATTTTTATTATTCATGCTAGAATTGTATTAACCGGAAACATAATACATGTGTGGATACATAGACAAACAGAGTGTCACTAGTATGCCTCTACTTGACTAGCTTGTTAATCAAAGATGGTTAAGTTTCCTAACCATAGACAAAGGAGTTGTTATTTGATTAACAAGGTCACATCATTAGTTGAATGATCTGGTTGACATGACCCATTCCATTAGCTTAGCACCCGATCGTTTAGTATGTTGCTATTGCTTTCTTCATGACTTATACATGTTCCTATGACTATGAGATTATGCAACTCCCGTTTACCGTAGGAACACTTTGTGTGCTACCAAACGTCACAACGTAACTGGGTGATTATAAAGGTGCTCTACAGGTGTCTCCGAAAGTATTTGTTGGGTTGGCGTATTTCGAGATTAGGATTTGTCACTCCGAATGTCGGAGAGGTATCTCAGGGCCTTCTCGGTAATGCACATCACACAAGCCTTGCAAGCATTGCAACCAATGAGTTAGTTGCGAGATGATGTATTACGGAACGAGTAAGGAGACTTGCCGATAACGAGATTGAACTAGGTATTGGATACCGACGATCGAATCTCGGGCAAGTAACATACCAATGGCAAAGGGAACAACATATGTTGTTATGCAGTCTGACCGATAAAGATCTTCGTAGAATATGTAGGAGCCAATATGGGCATCCAGTTCCCGCTATTGGTTATTGACCGGAGACGAGTCTCGGTCATGTCTACATAGTTCTCGAACCGTAGGGTCCGCACGCTTAAGGTTTCGATGACAGTTATATTATGAGTTTATGCATTTTGATGTACCGAAGTTAGTTCGGAGTCCCGGATGAGATCACGGACATGACGAGGAGTCTCAGAATGGTCGAGACATAAAGATTGATATATTGGACGACTATATTCGGACATCAGAATGGTTCCGAATGGTTTCGGATAATAACGGAGTACCGGGGGGGTTACCGAAACCCCCTGGGGGGGTTTAATGGGCCACTATGGGCCTTAAGAGAGAAGGGAGAAAGGGGAAGGAAGGGGCCGTGCGCCCCTCCCCCTCCTAGTCCGAATAGGACAAGGTAAGGGGGGTGGCGCCCCCCTTTCCTTTTCCCCCTCCTCCTCTTTCCCCCCTTCTCCTACTCCAAATAGGAAAAAGAGGGAGTCCTACTCCCGATGGGAGTAGGAGTCCCCCCTGGCGCGCCCAAACCCTGGCCGGCCGCCCCTCCCCCTGGCTCCTTTATATACGGGGGCAGGGGGCACCCTAGAACACACAATTGATCAACGTGATCGTTCCTTAGCCGTGTGCGGTGCCCCCCTCCACCATATTCCACCTCGGTCATATTGTCGCAGTGCTTAAGCGAAGCCCTGCGTCGGTAGTACATCAAGATCGTCACCACGCCGTCGTGCTGACGGAACTCCTCCCCGAAGCTTTGCTGGATCGGAGCACGGGGATCGTCATCGAGCTGAACGTGTGCTAAGAACTCGGAGGCGCCGGAGTAACGGTGCTTGGATCGGTCGGATCGAGAAGACGTACGACTACTTCCTCTACGTTGCGTCGATGCTTCCGCTTCGGTCTACGTGGGTACGTAGATAACACTCTCCCCTCTTGTTGCTATGCATCACCATGATCTTGCGTGTGCGTAGGAATTTTTTTGAAATTACTACGTTCCCCAACAGTGGCATCCGAGCCTAGGTTTTTATGGTTTGATGTTTTGCACGAGTAGAACACAAGTGCGTTGTGGATGATACAAGTCATACTGCCTACCAGCATGTCATACTTTGGTTCGGCGGTGTTGTTGGATGAAGCGGCCCGGACCGACATTACGCGTACGCTTACGCGAGACTGGTTCTACCGACGTGCTTTGCACATAGGTGGCTGGCGGGTGTCAGTTTCTCCAACTTTAGTTGAACTGAGTATGGCTACGCTCGGTCCTTGAGAAGGTTAAAACGGAGTCTATTTGACAAACTATCGTTGTGGTTTTGATGCGTAGGTGAGATTGGTTCTTGCTTAAGCCCGTAGCATCCACGTAAAATTTGCAACAAACAAAGTAGAGGACGTCTAACTTGTTTTTGCAGGGCATGTCGTGATGTGATATGGTCAAGACATGATGCTAAATTTTATTGTATGAGATGATCATGTTTTGTAACCGAGTTATCGGCAACCGGCAGGAGCCGTATGGTTGTCGCTTTATTGTATGCAATGCAATCGCCCTGTAATGCTTTACTTTATCACTAAGCTGTAGCGATAGTCGTAGAAGCATAACATTGGCGAGACGACAACGATGCTACGATGGAGATCAAGGTGTCGCGCCGGTGATTATGGTGATCATGACGGTGCTTCAGAGATGAAGATCACAAGGACAAGATGATGATGGCCATATCATATCACTTATATTGATTGCATATGATGTTTATCTTTTTATGCATCTTATCTTGCTTTGATTGACGGTAGCATTATAAGATGATCTCTCACTAAATTATCAAGAAGTGTTCTCCCCGAGTATGCACCGTTGCCAAAGTTCGTCGTGCCCAGACACCACGTGATGATCGGGTGTGATAAGCTCTACGTCCATCTACAACGGGTGCAAGCCAGTTTTTGCACACGCAGAATACTCGGGTTATACTTGACGAGCCTAGCATATGCAGATATGGCCTCGGAACACGGAGACCGAAAGGTCGAGCGTGAATCATATAGTAGATATGATCAACATAATGATGTTCACCATTGAGAACTAATCCATTGCACGTGATGATCGGTTATGGTTTAGTTTGATTTGGATCACGTGATCACTTAGAAGATTAGAGGGATGTCTATCTAAGTGGGAGTTCTTAAGTAATATGATTAATTGAACTTAAATTTATCATGAACTTAGTCCCTGATAGTATCTTGCTTGTTTATGTTGATTGTAGATAGATGGCTCGTGTTGTTGTTCCATCGAATTTTAATGCGTTCCTTGAGAAAGCAAAGTTGAAAGATAATGGTAGCAATTACACGGACTGGGTCCGTAACTTGAGGATTATCCTCATTGCTGCACAGAAGAGTTACGTCCTGGATGCACCGCTGGGTGCCAGACCTGCTGCTGGAGCAACGCCAGATGTTGTGAACATCTGGCAGAGCAAAGCTGATGACTACTCGATAGTTCAGTGTGCCATGCTTTACGGCTTAGAACCGGGACTTCAACGACGTTTTGAACATTATGGAGCATATGAGATGTTCCAAGAGTTGAAGTTAATATTCCAACAGAATGCCCGGATTGAGAGATATGAAGTCTCCAATAAGTTCTATAGCTGCAAGATGGAGGAGAATAGTTCTGTCAGTGAGCATATACTCAAAATGTCTGGGTATTATAATCACTTGATTCAACTGGGGGTTAATCTTCCGGATGATTGCGTCATTGACAGAATTCTCCAATCACTTCCACCAAGCTACAAAAGCTTCGTGATGAACTATAATATGCAAGGGATGAATAAGACAATGCCCGAGCTCTTTGCAATGCTAAAGGCTGCGGAGGTAGAAATCAAAAAGGAGCATCAAGTGTTGATGGTTAACAAAACCACTAGTTTCAAGAAAAAGGGCAAAGGGAAGAAGAAGGGGAACTTCAAGAAGAACAGCAAACAAGTTGCTGCTCAAGAGAAGAAACCCAGGTCTGGACCTAAGCCTGAAACTGAGTGCTTCTACTGCAAGCAGACTGGTCACTGGAAGCGGAACTGCCCCAAGTATTTGGCGGACAAGAAGGATGGCAAGGTGAACAAAGGTATATGTGATCTACATGTTATTGATGTGTACCTTACTAGAGCTCGCAGTAGTACCTGGGCATTTGATACTGGTTCTGTTGCTAATATTTGCAACTCAAAACAGGGACTACGGATTAAGCGAACACTGGCAAAGGACGAGGTGATGATGCGCGTGGGAAACGGTTCCAAAGTCGATGTGATCGCAGTCGGCACGCTACCTCTACATCTACCTTCGGGATTAGTATTAGACCTAAATAATTGTTATTTGGTGCCAGCGTTAAGCATGAACATTATATCTGGATCTTGTTTGATGCGAGACGGTTATTCATTTAAATCAGAGAATAATGGTTGTTCTATTTATATGAGTAATATCTTTTATGGTCATGCACCCTTGAAGAGTGGTCTATTTTTAATGAATCTCGATAGTAGTGATACACATATTCATAATGTTGAAACCAAAAGATGCAGAGTTAATAATGATAGTGCAACTTATTTGTGGCACTGCCGTTTAGGTCATATCGGTATAAAGCGCATGAAGAAACTCCATACTGATGGACTTTTGGAACCACTTGATTATGAATCACTTGGTACTTGCAAATCGTGCCTCATGGGCAAGATGACTAAAACACCGTTCTCCGGTACTATGGAGAGAGCAACATATTTGTTGGAAATCATACAGATGTATGTGGTCCGATGAATATTGAGGCTCGTGGCGGATATTGTTATTTTCTCACCTTCACAGATGATTTAAGCAGATATGGGTATATCTACTTAATGAAGCACAAGTCTGAAACATTTGAAAGGTTCAAAGAATTTCAGAGTGAAGTTGAAAATCATCGTAACAAGAAAATAAAGTTTCTACGATCTGATCGTGGAGGAGAATATTTGAGTTACGAGTTTGGTCTACATTTGAAACAATACGGAATAATTTCGCAACTCACGCCACCCGGAACACCACAACGCAATCGTGTGTCAGAACGTCGTAATCGCACTTTACTTGATATGGTGCGATCTATGATGTCTTTTATAGATTTACGGCTATCGTTTTGGGGTTATGCTCTAGAGACGGCCGCATTCACATTGAATAGGACGCCATCAAAATCCGTTGAGACGACGCCTTATGAACTATGGTTTAGCAAGAAACCAAAGTTGTCGTTTCTTAAAGTTTGGGGCTGCGATGCTTATGTGAAAAAGCTTCAACCTGATAAGCTCGAGCCCAAATCGGAGAAATGTGTCTTCATAGGATACCCAAAAGAAACTGTTGGGTACACCTTCTATCACAGATCCGAAGGCAAGACTTTTGTTGCTAAAAATGGATCCTTTCTAGAGAAGGAGTTTCTCTCGAAAGAAGTGAGTGGGAGGAAAGTAGAACTTGATGAGGTAATTGTACCTGCTCCCTTATTAGAAAGTAGTACGTCACAGAAATCTGTTTCTGTAGAACCTACACCAATTAGTGAGGAAGTTAATGATGATGATCATGCAACTTCAGATCAAGTTACGACAGAACCTCGTAGATCAACCAGAGTAAGATCCGCACCAGAGTGGTACGGCAATCCTGTTCTGGAAATCATGCTACTAGATCATGGTGAACCTACGAACTATGAAGAAGCAATGGTGAGCCCAGATTCCGCAAAATGGCTTGAAGCCATGAAATCTGAGATGGGATCCATGTATGAGAACAAAGTATGGACTTTGGTTGACTTGCCCGATGGTCGGCAAGCAATAGAGAATAAATGGATCTTCAAGAAGAAGACTGACGCTGATGGTAATGTTACTGTCTACAAAGCTCGACTTGTCGCAAAAGGTTTTCGACAAGTTCAAGGGATTGACTATGATGAGACCTTCTCACCCGTAGCGATGCTTAAGTCTGTCCGAATCATGTTAGCAATTGCCGCATTTTATGATTATGAAATTTGGCAAATGGATGTAAAGACTGCATTCCTGAATGGATTTCTGGAAGAAGAGTTGTATATGATGCAACTGGAAGGTTTTATCGATCCAAAGGGAGCTAACAAAGTGTGCAAGCTCCAGCGATCCATTTATGGACTGGTGCAAGCCTCTCGGAGTTGGAATAAGCGCTTTGATAGTGTGATCAAAGCATTTGGGTTTGTACAGACTTTTGGAGAAGCCTGTATTTACAAGAAAGTGAGTGGGAGCTCTGTAGCATTTCTGATATTATATGTAGATGACATATTACTAATTGGAAATGATATAGAATTTCTGGATAGCATAAAGGGATACTTGAACAAAAGTTTTTCAATGAAAGACCTCGGTGAAGCTGCTTACATATTAGGCATTAAGATCTATAGAGATAGATCAAGATGCTTAATTGGACTTTCACAAAGCACATACCTTGACAAAGTTTTGAAAAAGTTCAAAATGGATCAAGCAAAGAAAGGGTTCTTGCCTGTATTACAAGGTGCGAATTTGAGTAAGACTCAATGCCCGACCATTGCAGAAGATAGAGAGAAGATGAAAGGTGTTCCCTATGCTTCAGCCATAGGCTCTATCATGTATGCAATGCTGTGTACCAGACCCGATGTGTGCCTTGCTATAAGTTTGGCAGGGAGGTACCAAAGTAATCCAGGAGTGGATCACTGGACAGCGGTCAAGAATATCCTGAAGTATCTGAAAAGGACTAAGGAGATGTTTCTCGTGTATGGAGGTGATAAAGAGCTCGTCGTAAATGGTTACGTTGATGCAAGCTTTGACACTGATCCGGACGATTCTAAATCGCAAACCGGATACGTATTTACATTAAACGGTGGAGCTGTAAGTTGGTGCAGTTCTAAACAAAGCGTCGTAGCGGGATCTACATGTGAAGCAGAGTACATAGCTGCTTCGGAAGCAGAGAATGAAGGAGTTTGGATGAAGGAGTTCATATCCGATCTAGGTGTCATACCTAGTGCATCGGGTCCAATGAAAATCTTTTGTGACAATACTGGTGCAATTGCCTTAGCAAAGGAATCCATATTTCACAAGAGAACCAAGCACATCAAGAGACGCTTCAATTCCATCCGGGATTTAGTCCAGGTGGGAGACATAGAGATTTGCAAGATACATACGAATCTGAATGTAGCAGACCCGTTGACTAAGCATCTTCCACGAGCAAAACATGATCAGCACCAAGACTCCATGGGTGTTAGAATCATTACTATGTAATGTAGAATATTGACTCTAGTGCAAGTGGCAGACTGAAGGAAATATGCCCTAGAGGCAATAATAAAGTTATTATCTATTTCCTTGCATATCATGATAAATGTTTATTATTCATGCTAGAATTGTATTAACCGGAAACATAATACATGTGTGGATACATAGACAAACAGAGTGTCACTAGTATGCCTCTACTTGACTAGATTGTTAATCAAAGATGGTTAAGTTTCCTAACCATAGACAAAGGAGTTGTTATTTGATTAACAAGGTCACATCATTAGTTGAATGATCTGGTTGACATGACCCATTCCATTAGCTTAGCACCCGATCGTTTAGTATGTTGCTATTGCTTTCTTCATGACTTATACATGTTCCTATGACTATGAGATTATGCAACTCCCGTTTACCGTAGGAACACTTTGTGTGCTACCAAACGTCACAACGTAACTGGGTGATTATAAAGGTGCTCTACAGGTGTCTCCGAAAGTATTTGTTGGGTTGGCGTATTTCGAGATTAGGATTTGTCACTCCGAATGTCGGAGAGGTATCTTAGGGCCTTCTCCGTAATGCACATCACACCAGCCTTGCAAGCATTGCAACCAATGAGTTAGTTGCGAGATGATGTATTACGGAACGAGTAAAGAGACTTGCCGGTAACGAGATTGAACTAGGTATTGGATACCGACGATCGAATCTCGGGCAAGTAACATACCGATGGCAAAGGGAACAACGTATGTTATTATGCGGTCTGACCGATAAAGATCTTCGTAGAATATGTAGGGGCCAATATGGGCATCCAGGTCCCGCTATTGGTTATTGACCGGAGACGAGTCTCGGCCATGTCTACATAGTTCTCGAACCGTAGGGTCCGCACGCTTAAGGTTTCGATGACAGTTATATTATGAGTTTATGCATTTTGATGTACCGAAGTTAGTTCGGAGTCCCGGATGAGATCACGGACATGACGAGGAGTCTCGGTATGGTCGAGACATAAAGATTGATATATTGGACGACTATATTCGGACATCGAAATGGTTCCGAATGGTTTCGGATAATAACGGAGTACCGGGGGGGTTACCGGAACCCCCCGGGGGGTTTAATGGGCCACTATGGGCCTTAAGAGAGAAGGGAGAAAGGGGAAGGAAGGGGCCGCGCGCCCGTCCCCCTCCTAGTCCGAATAGGACAAGGGAAGGGGGGCGGCGCCCCCTTTCCTTTTCCCCCTCCTCCTCTTTTCCCCCTGCTCCTACTCCGAATAGGAAAAAGAGGGAGTCCTACTCCCGGTGGGAGTAGGACTCCCCCCTGGCGCGCCCAAACCCTGGCCGGCCGCCCCTCCCCCTGGCTCCTTTATATACGGGGGCAGGGGGGCACCCTAGAACACACAATTGATCAACGTGATCATTCCTTAGCCGTGTGCGGTGCCCCCCTCCACCATATTCCACCTCGGTCATATTGTCGCGGTGCTTAAGAGAAGCCCTGCGTCGGTAGTACATCAAGATCGTCACTACGCCGTCGTGCTGACGGAACTCCTCCCCAAAGCTTTGCTGGATCGGAGCACGGGGATCGTCATCGAGCTGAACGTGTGCTAAGAACTCGGAGGCGCCGGAGTAACGATGCTTGGATCGGTCGGATCGAGAAGACGTATGACTACTTCCTCTACGTTGCGTCAACGCTTCTGCTTCGGTCTACGTGGGTACGTAGATAACACTCTCCCCTCTCGTTGCTATGCATCACCATGATCTTGCGTGTGCGTAGGAATTTTTTTGAAATTACTATGTTCCCCAACGGCATTCCCGGAAGTTCTTCTGGAAAGACATCTTGGTACTCACAAACGACTGGAATTTGAGAGATTGCGTCTAGCTCGCCCTTCTCATTGAGAGAAAACAACTGAATGGTTTCATCACGAGCGGCATAGATGATCACATCGTCAGAAGAGTGAGTCAATTGAATTTCCCTGGCAGCACAACCAAGCTGAGCCTTGTGCTTAGAAAGCCAGTCCATCCCGAGAATAAGATCAATATCAGAGTCACCAAGAACAATTGGTTTAGCCAGAAATCTATAGTCGCCCATCTTGATAGAGACATCCGGGACGCAAATATTAGATGTCATTTGCTTGCCCGGAGACACAATCTTCAACGAAAAAGGAATCTTCTCGGACACAAACTCATGCTTGGCAACAAAAGGTCTCGAAATGAAAGAAAGCGATGCACCAGTATCAAATAAGACTTTTGCAGGAATATCATTAACAGGAAGGTTACCCATGATCACTTCTGAAGAATCCTCCGCTTGAGCTGCATTCAACATGTTCACCTTAGCATGCTTAGGATTATGCTTGACCACTGCATTGCTGGAAGATCTCACAGGAGGAGGAGGCGGAAGGCGCCTTTGGTTGAAGCACTTGTTCGCATAGTGACCCTTTTGCTGACATTTGTTGCAAGTCACCTCTGAGAGCGGACGATGATAAGGAGCATTTGGCCTTGGAGCTTGGTTCTGAGATTTGTTCTGATAGCCAGGGTTGGGTGGGTGGGAAGATCCACGACCACCTGAGTTCTTCTGCTGCTAAGGCTGACGGAACGGAGGAGGAGGAGGAGGCAACCAAAACTTCTGTTGCTTGGCCGCCATTAGTGAGGAAGAAGAGGACTGAACTGTGTCCCTGACTCTCTTCTTAGATGCCTCACACTTGAGCTGAGCAGCTTCCTGTTTCAGTGCCATGTTGTAGAATTCATCATACTTTATCGGCTCAAAAAGCACGAGAGCTAGTTGCAGATCTTCTCTGAGGCCACGCCTGAATTGGTAAATCATGCTCTTTTCATCAGGGATGTCTTGCTTAGCAAAACGAGAGAGCTTCTGGAATTGAGTGTTGTATTGATACACAGACATGTTGCCTTGCTTGAGATTGCGGAACTCCTCACGCTTACTCTCAACAACACTTTCTGGAATGTGATGAGCTTTGAAGTCACGGCGGAAATCATCCCAGGTAATCACACGACCTCCTCTGGAATCTTTGTATTGTTGATACCACTCAACAGCTTGATCCTTGAGTTGAAAAGAGGCAAACTTGACAAAATCCTCAGGTCTGACATTGCTACATTCAAAATGCTTGTTGATGTCGACGAGCCAATCATCGGCGTCTGTGGCCTCGACACAGTAGCTGAAAGTCTTTGGCTGATTTGCAAGGAACTGACTGAGGGTAGCGAAGTGCGGCTGATTGTTGCCTTGGCCTTGATTTCCTTGATTACCTTGCCCTTGGTTGCGATCTTGCAAGAGCTGAATCAGAATCTGAGCGTTAGCATTGGTGGCTGTCATCAAGGCTTGCCATGCCTCCGGAGGCGGAGGTGGTGGCGGAGGGTTAGCCTGACTCCCATAATTGCGTTCTGGATTCTGACGCGTTGGCGGAGCCATCCTGAAGAGGGTGACATCCATTAGCATCTTGAAAGACATATATTCAAGCTGAATCAAAGGATCGAAATTGCAACATATAGTCTTCACAATAAACATCCGAACCAGAATGAACGAATGAATTCCAAAGTAAAGCATCACACTTTCATAAGCTGAGAAGCCACTTAGAAAAAGGTATGGAATCACCATCTTCCTTCGAAACAACTCGAATATCACAACTGAAAACAAAAGAAAAGATTGGCTTGTAGAGTAAGCCGGAACAAACATATGATAGAGATTTCGCCCAAAGTAATCGTGGTGGGGCCCACACGGGCACGACGTACAGCGGACGTCACGAATGACAAACAAGACGTCCCCGAATCAGCATAGCCAAGGATTCTTTAAGACACCTCGCGACCACTGTAAATCGGCCGTGAATAGGCGAACCACTAGCACGTTAGGCCCCAATCTCAAATCATACATCTGTCGGAAAGATATCCTATAAGCTATTAGAATTCCCACTTATAAACTCCCGAAACTTTCTGGTTATGCAATCAGGTGTTGGGGATACAGGGGATACAAAATATATCACCCAAACTAACAATACCTAGATCCAGCTGTATCCATCCTTCAACACATAACCAAGAAACCTTCGGAAATCGTTTACCTCATCCTTCGAAAAGCATCCGTTATACGAGTTATGGCAATACTCCCGCACTCGCCTCAGTACTGGTGTTGGGGATATTACTATTGGGTCTAAACCGGACTATCTGGGCCGGGTTAATTTCATCAGTAGCTCAAGATGCTAAAGCCCAATAGGCTATGTAAAGGCCCGAGGCCGTAGTCGGTTTAACATCGGTAGCCGTGAACCGGCCTATGTACAACTTGTATTGTAAGTTAGGAATAAGCGAGAGACCAACCCGGGTACGAGTGTAAACCGGAGATTGGGACTCTACGAACCGACGGGCGTCACTCGTGTATATAAGGGGACGGCCCGATATCGGTTCAAGGAAGAAAAAACGAACAACTCGAAGCCTAGGAGAAGCGATTGCTCCCTAGTCGTCGAGACTTCATCAATTCCAACACCAACTAGACGTAGGCTTTTACCTTCATCGAAGGGGCCGAACTAGTATAATTCTCTGTGTCCTTGTGTCCGCTTTAACCCCTCCGAGTTAACCCGTAGCGATGGCTCCACGACTAAGTCCTTTGGATAGGACATCTGTCGTGACAAACCCACGACAGTTGGAGCCCACCGTGGGGCTATCGCACGATGGTTTCAAGTTCTTGGAGGGCCGCTTTGAAGGACTCAAGGGATATGCCGTGGGCCGGATGACCAAGAGTCGCCGTGGTAAGGTTTACATCGACGAGGAAGGCTGGGGCCCCGAGGCCGGCTCAGTTGAGTATGGGTACCGGGTCCCCTTTGGCAGGATACACGTTTTTATCGGCAAGATTGGTGAACCGGGCCCTGAGCTGGACACCTGCACCGACCTCATCGAGACAGCTAAGTGTGCGCGACCTGCCCGGATTAAGCCAGCCGTAAAGCGTGCCTTTGTGGGACTCATCCACGGAGGAAAGTATGAGGACGGATCAGAATCCGGTGGCGAAACCGTCGTTCATTCCGGCGATGAGTCGTCAACCGGGGAAACCGAGTCCCTGTATCAAGTGCATGATGGTCGGATTGGGGGCTGTTCCGACGGCAATAGTATTCCGGACCCCTCCGATCTGCCTAGCCGGGTCGGCATATTCATGGCCGGCACCCAAGCAGCGCCTCATTCATCGACGGCCGCAGCAATGGTTTCCGGTTCAACGGCTGCTGGAGCAGGAGGTTTTGTGCGCCCACCGGTTCAAGTATTATCCGATCTGCTCGACGCATTGGCGGCGCTCTTGACAGAGGCTAATCCGGCGGATCGGGATGCTCATAACGCAGAGATTGCAAAGGTGAGAGAACAGATTAGCCAGGCCAAGGCGGATTTGGCAGCCGAGGAGGTCAGGATGAATGCGGAACGGGCCGCTTTGGACGCACAAGCCTATAAGTTCATGCTGGATCAGAACGCTTCGCAGGAGGTCATGAGGAGGAAATATCGGTCCCGCCTGCCACCGGTTTTTGAAGGAAGGGATCTTTTTAATACTCCTGGAGCAGGGACCAGTAATCAACCAGTGGTAAACCGAGCAGAGGCGCCCGGGACGGGCGCGCCGGTTCAGCCCCGCATAATAGATCTGCCCCGTTATAACCCAGAGCCGCGGATTGTGACCACACCCCCGGATCACTACTCCAACCCGCTGGATAATCTTGTTGCTGCGGCAGCGCGTCTAGATGCTATTCCGGTCGAGGGAGATTCGTTACAGGCAATAGAGACGCGCCGGGTCAAAGAGCTCCTCAGAACGGCGCTGGTCCAACAGGAGGCGTATTCATATAGCTGCGAGCGGATTCATTCTACTCCACGTCCAACCCGGAGTTATAACAGGCACATGGAAGAACAAGCTGAGTCCAGCAATGCACGGCGTGGAGTGCCCCGCGGCAACAATCCGGCTCCCGATGCTCAGGAGTTGGTAGACCGGGCCCGTGCATGCAGGGAAGCCGAATGGGCAGCACATCAGATCCGCCAGCTTACGCCGGTTCGTCCCACCACTTCGGTCGAACCAGGGCTTGCTTCTAGCGCTTTGGGGGTGCCTTGCCTCATACCTGCTTTGCGCAATGTGCGCCTGCCTAAGGACTTCAAGGGGTCGCGCAAGGTACCGAATTATACAGCAGATCAACCCCCGGAGGCGTGGGTGGAGAGTTACGAGATGGCCATGGAGATGCTTGATGTAGATGAAGCTGCATGTGCGAAATATTTTACTATGATGCTTGAAGGAACGGCCCGCACTTGGTTGAAAAGCCTGCCGCCCAATACCATCGGTTCATGGGCTCAATTGCGAGCTCGGTTTATCAGTAATTTCAAAGATACGTGCGGGCAGCCCATGTCGATAGTGGACTTGGCCTCCTGCGTCCAGGCGGAAGGAGAGTCAACCACTCATTGGGTGCGCCGCGTTTTGCAAATCTTGCATTCATCAGACCGCATCAATGCTGACACTGCAGTTGTGACTTTGGAAAGCAATTGCCGGTTTGGGCCCTTGAAATTGAAATTAGGACGAATGAAGCGCCATTGCACTGACATAGGGACTCTCATGGCTGCTTTGGTAAAGTATGCTGATTCTGATAGTACCAAGGATCCCGAGTCTGATGATGAAAAGGCAGGGAAGGGAAAGAAGAACGGCAACTCCAGAGGACAGCAGCACCACCCAGGGAGCAGCGTTGGAGGCAAGCGTAAAGCGGATGGTTCCATGGATTTTGTGGCTAACACCAATGTGCAGAACAGGGGCCGGCAGCGTAGGGGCAAAGGCCGCGGTAGCAGACCCAGCCCCAATCCAGAGCGCTTAAATAGTTTGTTGAATCAGCCCTGCCCAAAGCATGGAACGACGGAGGAACCAGCAAACCATCTGTGGAAGGATTGTTACATCATGCGAGAGTTCAAGAATTCCAACGCCTTCCGGTATGATCACAATCCTGGTGGCGGTTCAGGATCCGGGCCAAGCCACGGTGGAGGAAACTCCGGTTCAGGGTTTAATGGTAATCCGAGCGGGAATAGCAATCCGGGCGGACATGGTAATCAACATAACCAAAATGGTCAAGGGGGCTATAATCAGCAGCAGTCGGGGTACCAGAGCAATCCGAGGCAGCTAAACAGTGGCCAATATCATGTATTCACCACTAGCTTGGACAAGCGAGACCAGAAGGTCCGGAAGAGGGCAGTTAACTCTGTTGAACCGGCCGTGCCCCGGTACCTACGATGGTCAGAGCAGCCGATCATCTGGAGTAGAGAGGATCACCCTCCTCGGGTGGATAATCCGGGTCAGCTGGCTTTAGTGGTGGCGCCTCAGGTAGGAGGTTATAAGTTCACCAAGGTGCTCATGGATGGGGGTAGCAGTATTAACATCCTATACTATGAGACCTTTCAACGTATGGGGCTCAAGGATAAGGATTTACGGCCTTCAAACACGGTTTTTCATGGCGTGGTGCCAGGCAAGTCTGCGTACCCCGTGGGCAAGATAGCATTGGAGGTGGCTTTTGGAGATGATCACGATTCCCGATCAGAAACACTGACTTTTGAGGTGGTGAAGATTCAAAGCCCGTACCATGCCCTGTTTGGTCAGCCGGCTTATGCCAAATTCATGGCACGGCCCTGTTATGTATATCTGCAGCTCAAGATGCCGGGCTACAAGGGAACCATCACGGTTCACGGGAGTCGCAGGATCGCTTTGGAGTGTGAAGAAGGAGATGCCGCTTATGCCGAATCGGTTTGTGCTACTGAGGAGCTCAAATACTACAAAGATAATGTTGATCCGACGGATATGACTCCTTTAAAGAAGCCCACCACAGAGCATGATCCGGCTTTAAAATTCACATCAGCCGCGGAGACCAAGCTTGTTGATTTCATGGCTGGTGATTCATCCAAGCAATTCAGCATCAGTACCAATCTGGATCCAAAATAGGAAAGCGCGCTCATCGAGTTCCTCCGTGAGAATCGGGACATCTTCGCATGGAAACCTTCTGACATGCCAGGTGTACCGAGGCGACTCGTTGAGCACACCCTTAATGTGGATCCTAAATACAAACCGATGAAACAGTTCCTCCGTCGGTTCAACGAGGAGAGAAGAAAGGCTATTGGAGAAGAGGTGGCCAGGGTCTTAGCAGCTGGTTTCATCGTTGAAGTTTTTCATCCTGAATGGCTTGCTAATCCGGTGTTGGTCCTTAAGAAAAACGGCACTTGGCGCATGTGTGTGGACTATACAGATCTTAATAAGGCCTGCCCTGCAGATCCTTTTGTCCTCCCCCGTATTGATCAAATCATTGATGCTACGGCGGGTTGCGAGCGTTTATGTTTTCTGGATGCATACTCCGGTTATCATCAGATTAAGATGGCGGTTAAGGACCAGGAGAATACGGCGTTCATTACTCCCTTTGGAGCCTTCTGCTATGTATCTATGCCTTTCGGGCTCAAAAGTGCCCAGGCAACTTATCAACGATGTGTGCAAAATTGTCTCCACAAGCAAATTGGCCGTAATGTGCACGCCTATGTGGATGATATTGTGGTCAAGTCAAGGAAGAAGGAAACGTTGGTCGATGATTTAAAGGAGACCTTTGATAACTTAAGGACATACAAGATGATGCTCAATCCGACCAAATGTGTCTTTGGTGTACCAGCTGGCAAGCTATTGGGTTTCCTGGTGTCCAACAGGGGAATTGAGGCTAATCCGGAAAAAATTACGGCTATCACCTCTCTAGCTAAACCGAAATGCATCAATGACGTCCAACGTCTGGCAGGCCGAATTGCTGCGTTGAGCCGGTTTATCAGCCGCCTCGGAGAGAAAGCAATTCCTCTGTATCAAATGTTGAAAAAGACGGATCAGTTCGTCTGGAATTCTGCCGCTGATCAGGCGTTCGAGGATTTAAAGCGACAGTTGGTCAATCCGCCCGTACTCGCTGCTCCCACTGATAAGGAACCATTGCTGTTGTATGTAGTTGCTAACGCTCGCACGGTCAGTGTGGCTATTGTGGTAGAGCGGAAGGAGGCAGGCAAAGAATACCCGGTTCAGCGTCCGGTTTATTATATCAGCGAGGTGCTCATTGAATCCAAACAACGATATCCGCATTGGCAAAAGCTAGTATATGGAGTTTTTATGGCAAGCCGGAAGCTAAAACAGTATTTCCAAGGCCACCCTATCACGGTGGTCAGTTCTGCTCCTTCGGGTGATATCATCCAGAACCAAGAAGCGACTGGTCGGATTGCCAAGTGGGCTATTGAGCTTGGAACGCACGGTTTAAAATATGTGCCTCGCACTGCGATAAAGTCTCAGGCATTGGTGGATTTCATCAATGATTGGACGGAGTTGCAAGTCCCTGAAGAGAAGCCGGATCACACTTACTGGACCATTCATTTTGACGGATCACGTCAATTGGAAGGATCGGGGGCTGGAGTCATATTAACTTCCCCACGAGGTGATAAATTTTGTTATGTGCTCCGTTTAATGTTCCCTTGTACTAACAATGCAGCAGAATATGAGGCCTTGCTCCATGGCCTCCGGATGGCTAAGGAGATGAATTTAAGCCGGGTTAAGTGCTTTGGCGACTCTAATTTGGTGGCCCAGCAGGTGTCTGGTACATGGGATTCTAAAGATCCACTCATGGCTGCTTATCGTCGTGAGGTTGATGTGGTCGCACGTCACTTCAAAGGTTATCAGGTGGACCATGTGGACCGACGAAAGAACAAGGCGGCAGACGCTTTAAGTCGGCTAGGTTCACAGCGTAAACCGGTACCACCTAATGTATTCCTTGATGTGCTTTACAACCCGTCGGTTCAACTGCCTGGCGAAGCAGATTTGGCGGTTCCTGACCCAGAGGCTCAATTGGTGGCGGCATTACATGTCATCCCGGATTGGACGCTTCCTTACCTGGTGTACATGAACCGAGGGGAGTTGCCAGAGGATGAGACTCTATCCAGACAGATAGTACGGCGGTCCAAGTCCATGGTAGTTGAAAACGGTGAACTACATCGTCGCAGTGTGACAGGAGCGTTTCAACGGTGCGTATCTCCTGAGGAAGGCCGTGAAATTTTGCGTGAGATCCACGAAGGAGATTGTGGTCACCACGCCGGTTCAAAGTCTTTAGTGGCAAAAGCTTTTCGTCACGGTTTCTATTGGCTGACTGCTCATGCTGATGCGGAGGATCTGGTCAGGCGGTGTGATGGTTGTCAAAAATTCTCAAGGCGCGCTCACGTTCCGGCTCAAGAATTGAGGATGATTCCAATTACTTGGCCGTTTGCAACCTGGGGGCTGGACATGGTTGGGCCTTTCAAAAGGTCCAAGGACAAGAAGACCCACCTTCTAGTGGCGGTGGACAAATTTACAAAGTGGGTAGAGGCAGAGCCCGTTAGCAAGTGTGATGCGGCCACCGCGGTTTGGTTCATCAAAAAAGTGATGTTCTGGTTCGGTTTTCCACACAGTATCATCACCGACAATGGTACCAATTTATCTAAAGGTGCCATGAAAGAGTTTTGCGAACGAGAGCACATCCGCCTTGATGTGTCATCAGTGGCGCACCCACAGTCCAATGGTCAAGCAGAAAGAGCTAATCAGGAGATTTTGAGAGGCATCAAACCCAGGCTTATGGTTCCTTTGCAGCGGACACCGGGTTGTTGGGTCGAAGAGTTACCCTCTGTGTTATGGAGCATCAACACCACGCCTAACAGGCCAACTGGGTATACGCCGTTCTTCATGGTTTATGGGGCAGAGGCAGTTCTTCCTAGTGACATCCGTCACGATTCACCTCGTGTGGCGGCTTACGTTGAAGCAGACAACAAAAGTTCTAGACAGGACGCTTTGGACCGGCTAGATGAAGAGCGAGACATAGCAGCTGCCCGCTCAGCGATCTACCAACAGGATCTTCGTCGCTATCACAGTCGTCGGATCAGGACCAGAACCTTTCAAGAGGGAGATTTGGTGCTTCGACTTATTCAAGATCAAACCGAGATGCATAAATTGTCTCCACCTTGGGAAGGGCCCTTCATGGTCAGCAAGAATCTACACAATGGTTCATACTACCTGATAGATGTTCGAGAGCACAAAGACTCACGCAAATCAGGACAAGAGACCGACAGGCCGTGGAATATAGCTCATCTTCGGCCTTACTATACTTGAGCCATGGGCTCTACTTATGTACATAGCATGACTATGTATATATTATAATAAACCGGATCCTCAGCTAAAGCGGGGTATCTGTTCTTTTACATCATGTGTGGTTACACGGGGTTGTCTTTAAGCAACATCCGGTTTACCCCTTGCAAGTCTTAACAAGATCACTTGAGGCTTCCTGTTCAAACATAGGTCGTATTCGAACCAAAGAGAACATAGCTATCCTTATGAGGTCATTTGGGGGCTCGGTCATGTTTGAACCGATGCAATACCTCTTGGCCGGCGAAAGCCACCAGAGTAATTTGGGGGCTCGGTCGTGTCCGAACCGATGCAATACCTCTTGGCCGGCGAAAGCCACCAGAATCATTTGAGGACACGGTCACGTCTGAACCGGTCACGCCTCTTGGTCGGCCTATGGGCCTTAGAGTCATTTGGGGGCTTGGTCGAACCCGAACCATAGCAATGCCACTTGGCCGGCATAATGCAACGCGTCATTTTGGGGTCCTGGCTGACTGGCACCATCGCTACACCTTCGGGGGGCTTGGTTGCGTCTGACCATGGTAATTCCGTCTGACCAAGCTCAATAGAGCTCTTCTTTTGCAAAAGGTTTTTTGTCACCATATTTTGCTCTCTTTCCTTTTTTAAGAGTTGATAATTGATTGCTTTTCTCTTAAACCGACAATATTCTGCACCGGTTCAACATAGCCAATTTGGCGGAACACGGCCCTCTTTTTCAAAAACCTGAGATTGTTGGCTCGGTTTGAGTTTTTCTGCTAAATATCCTTTTTCGAGCAACAAAAGGTTGCTATCATTGAAGGACGGTTTACATTGTAAACCGGTGATATATACACAGGAGTTCGATTCTTCCATGACGGTTTAAGAGTTATCAACTCCCTCTTCAACATTGGCTACAAACGCCTATTTCATGCCCATTATATGGCAGGTATTTCGTATCACAAAAGTTTGATCATACTTGCAAGTTTCCTTGCGTATCTATATAAAGATTCACAAACCGGATGACGGTACAACCGCCCTGGTAGTTTAAAATGTTGTGATTGCAGGAGATATAAGTTGGCAATAATGATTTTCCAAAGGAGGGTATCAGTACTGATGCGCGAAGGCATCTCATGAAGCATAAAATATGGTCTATCCTATTACAAGGCAACATGGTGCCCAAATAAGATGAGTGTTTCTTGACAAAGTATCAAAAGGAAACCAGTTAAAGCTGCCCTCGGTTCACGCCTGCGTGCCACTCCGGTTTGATGGTTCTGGATCATCCTGCGCCACTTCAGTTTCCTCCTCCCTACCCAGCGGCTGGAAGTCAACAGTGGTCCAATCGATCCCCATTAATGCTCGAAAGACAGCTTCCTCATGTATCAGTGACGACGGTTCAATATCAGGGGCATAGGTGTGCTTACGGATTGGAGGAATTAAGTTTTCCGCTTCATTGATTGGCGCAGGTACCCGCTTGTTCTGATCGTCATACTGGGCTTGATAATGAGACAAGTTTGCCTCTTCTACCAATTGGCAGGCCAGAGGGCGCACTGCACGGTTTATCTTTCTCAATTCTTCTTCATCGAATTTGGAGCCATCCTCCTTTAAGCTAGGATAGCCTTGAGCCGCTTCAACGGGATCAAAATCAGGCACCCATGCTTTGGCCCGGATTAAGGCATTAATGGCTCCGGTTCGAGCAGCAGATCTTTTTAACTCTTCAATCCGAGCAGGGAGCATTGACAACCTCTTCAGTGTGTCCTGGATCAATGTGGGCGCCGGATTGTTGTGTGAAGCAGTGGTGATAATCCGCTATGTGCCCGTATACAGCTGCTCGACTAAAGTATAGACCGCTTTCAGCTTCATACGCACATCTGATCCCAAGTGATTGATGCGAGTGCCTGTAATACGATCAGCAGGTCATAAACCGAGCTGTTTTATAGAAGAATCAAAGTCATTGCACAAGTCACAGGAGGCTTACCAAAGATGGCTGCAGTCATTGCGTGCACCTGTCGCTTCACGCTGGTCAATTCATCCGTTACCGGTTTAAGGGCAGCTTCTGCGTTTTCAATCTTCTTGGTTAAAGCGGCCTTTTCTGTGGCCCAGTCAGCCCGCTCCTTCTTAAAACCTTCCTTCAATTGTTCCATGCTGCCTAAAGCGCTGGTTAGTTCCTCCTTGGCTTTGGAAGTTTCTGCTTGCTGGGACTTCACATTCTCTTGAAGATCAGCGATTTGGCTCTCTTTGACCTTCAGTTCAGCCTGCAGTCCGACAAGTTATACGGTTTAAACAAAGGAAGTACCAAGCACATAACAAGTTAGGTACTTTGTACTTGGGGGCTAATGCTTATTTGATCTCAAGTTATTAGTTAATTATCAAAGTCCCAAGCTCAATACAAGTATTCAACTTGGCACTTGGGGGCTAATGGCTATTTGCTCTAATGATATTTCGGATGCTACGGTATGATGATTACAAGTGTCGATTCAATTATGATAAAGTTAAACCGACCCTTGGGGGCTACGGTGGTAAGAAGCAGGAGTAAGGGCATGGAAGTTACCTCGAATTTGTCTTTCATCATCTTCACAAGATTGGCTTCATAGTCACGACTAGTATATAGCCGGTTTAAATAGCCAGAATGAATGTCTTGAGCACCAAGAGCGGAGTACGTTGCCAGATCAACATCCCATTTACCTTTACTTAAAGCAGAAATTTCTTCTCTAGCAGTGTGCTTGGCTAAAGCGATGGGATTTCCCGGTTCAGTATGACCTATGCCAGTAATCATGACTTCGTCATCTTTGTGGTCGCCGGTCTGGACTAGCACAGTCGGTTTTTCGGCAGGCTTTGAGGAACTAATGTTTTTCTCAGCACGAATTGGACTGGTTGGTTGATCCGATGGGCCGGAGGGCTTAACAGAGCCTTCTTCAGGAACAACGAATTCATCTCGGATTAATGGGTCATCAATTACATCTTCAGGGATAGTCGCTTCAATGTTCGGGGCAGTGTCCGGTTCAGGAGGAGCGTTTTCTTCTCCTGTTTTGTCTTGGCGAGCTTTTTTGCTCGGCCTCGGTTTAGCTCTGAAAGAAGCAGCAAAGTTAAGGACAGCATATGTTGAAGATTATAACAATGGACGACCTGATGAGAAAAGCAAAGTTTACCCTAGCACCGTTTTGAGTGGCGGCAGCTGAGTACCAGTTGACTCGCCAGAGGATGAGTGCGAGGTGACTTGATAATCGGAGTCAGACGGATTAAGTGGTTGACGAAATCAGCCCGCTTTAGGACAAAATTTGACAAGCAAATTAGAGACCTCTGAACGACGTCTCCGAACCGGACTGTTCGGTAAACCGGCGGAGGTAACTACCTGACCGCTGTGTCGGGTTGTACGACGCACCTCGTGCTGACGGGTCTTCATAAGAAAGTTGGGATCCAAGTAAGCAAGAGGATGGGAAAATTTAACTTTGCGGTTCGCCTGACGGATTTTGTGGGAAGGCAGAAGGCTTGAATCAGAAGAAATAGTAATTACCTCTGCATCATCAGCATGGCTCGCTTCGGCATCATCCTGACAAATTGCATCGTCAATAAACTGCACAAACAATAAACCGAGAGAGTCAAGTTTAGCTTCAAAACCCGGATTACCTACCTCATCATCGGCATGATCGGAAGAGGCCGTGGTTTTCCTCTTGTGAGCAGACTTTTTGACGACTCTCGTCTTAGGCCGGGTCGATTTCTCCGGTTTATCCACCTTTCCTTGAGGGAGTTTTTTGCTCCAAAACGGGTCATCACCCTGCGTCAACAGATATTGGAATCAATCATATGCATACAAGATAACATCAGACTTAATGAGAAGAAATTTTGATTTACCGCCGGTGGTTTATTGATGGCACAGAAGGGAAGAAGGCCAGTTCGTGCACAGACGTGTTCCAGTTCATTTAGAATCTTCTTTACGGCTTCGGTGACCTCTTCATCCGTAAGTTGGATGTTTACATGACGCAACGGATCATCAACACTGCCTGTGTATCCGCACATCAAACCGGAGCGTTGACTGAGTGGCAGTATACTCCAAGATATCCAGCAACGAGCAAGGTCGACTCCTGTTAAACCGTTGGCCATGAAGGCTCTCAGTTTGGACAGTTGGGGAGCGTATTTACTCCTCTCTTTAGCAGTCAACCTCTGAGGAAAGGGGTGAGTGTTGCTGAGCCGTTCTGGACGAAAACCGGGAAGGATATTTTCGTTCTCTGGGGAGGTGTCTTTACAGTAAAACCAGGAGTTATTCCACTCTTGGGGATGACTATGGAGCTTCGCATGAGGGTAAGTGACCTCTTTCCTCTTCTGGATTGACACGCCACCCAGTTCCATGTTGGAGCCATCAGTAAATTCTGTGCGGCGGTTTAAGTGAAAGCAATCTCGGAACAACTCAACTGTAGGTTCCTTTGAAAGAACACCTCACAGAGCACTTGGAAGTGGCATATGTTAGTGACAGAATTGGGGCCAATATCTTGTGGATGGAGTTGGAAATTAGCCAAAACGTCGCGATAAAATTTTGAACCGGGCGGGTTGAAACCGCGGGCTAAGTGATCCGCAAACACAACGACTTCTCCATCTCGGGGTGTAGGGGGGCACTCTTTGCCTGGCACCCTCCAATGAATCGCGTTTTTGCTGCTCAAAGCACCGGTCAGGAGAAGATTATTCAGTTGAGTTTCCGTGACCCGGGAAGGAGCCCAGTTGCACTCATACACTTGCTTAGCCATGGGGAAGTCTACAAAATGAAAATGATTCCGGTTCAGGATTTATGTTCTGCACAGATTTTAGCATGTTGATGCTATCAATGTTAAACCAGAGGAAATCAATTACAATCTGACATTAGTAAAGCGGTGCGGTCTATTAAAGGATTACTGGCGGTTCAACAAGGGGACTAATGGTATGCACCGATTTGGTGATCTTCTACAACAAGGTTAAACCGCTGGGTCTAAGACCGTGGAACAGTTGGAAATGCAAAAGAACAAGTGTGCGGAAACAGGATTCACATTGTTTCAGTGTGATATTGGATCTGAGGCGATCTCATAAAAGGGGTAAAAAAACTCATGAGCTTTTGAAGATTGTGCAAGAACAGCAAGGTCAAACTGTGGATCAGATCTACGATCTAAGTATATTACCCTGAAAACAGAGGCGGAAAACTGCTATTGAACGGAGCAAAAGTCGCGGGGTCATCTGAAGGTATATCCCAGTTTAAATGCGAAGAACTTGAGGAACAGGAAGAACACAGTAAACCCTAGAGGCGGGTCTGAGTTGAGAAGGTGGGGATCTCACCGGAGCTCCGAGGGGTGCGGAAGAACGCCGCAGTTTCTCTGGTCCAGTCAGGTTGATGCAGCGGCCCGAGGTGGTGCAGAGGTCAGCGACAGCGGCGGAGCTTCGAGGCTGGCTGCGTGGAGAAGACGAAGAGGAAAGAGATGAAGGGGAGAAAGAAATGACCTTTCACCCCTATTTATAAGGCAAGGCACGTGTATCGGGCGCGCGAATCCAGCAGCCACGGGTTTCGGAAGCAGAGCTGTCGCCTTGATTATTGCGAATTGGTTAAACAAAGAAGGCACCCTAAAAGCTAGCTTCATGATGATGTCATGCCGGTTTACGGCCACTAGAGAAGATGACGACATATCGTTTTAGCAATGAAGGGAAGGTGCTGAGTATGAAGGTTTATGCTGAGGGTTGACATGAAATCATTCAAAACAACCTGGGGCCTAATGTTGGGGATATTACTACTGGGTCTAAACCGGCCTATCTGGGCCGGGTTAATTTCATCAGTAGCTCAAGATGCTAAAGCCCAATAGGCTATGTAAAGGCCCGAGGCCGTAGTCGGTTTAACATCGGTAGCCGTGAACCGGCCTGTGTACAACTTGTATTGTAAGTTAGGAATAAGCGAGAGACCAACCCGGGTACGAGTGTAAACCGGAGATTTGGACTCTACGAACCGACGGGCGTCACCCGTGTATATAAGGGGACGGCCCGATATCGGTTCAAGGAAGAAAAAACGAACAACTCGAAGCCTAGGAGAAGCGATTGCTCCCTAGTCATCGAGACTTCATCAATTCCAACACCAACTAGACGTAGGCTTTTACCTTCATCGAAGGGGCCGAACTAGTATAATTCTCTGTGTCCTTGTGTCCGCTTTAACCCCTCCGAGTTAACCCGTAGCGATGGCTCCACGACTAAGTCCTTTGGATAGGACATCTGCCGTGACAAACCCACGACAACTGGGCTATCAGGGTTATCTCACCAACAACTGTACAAAAGAGATTTTCGATGTTGGCGTACTAAACTCAGGTATTCCAGAACTGCAACGATAAAATTATGACGAAAACACCTCAGAGCTCAATTCCCCGGGACACTTCCACTGAACCCCTGACAGGAGGCACCAAGACAATGTTCTCATCACAAAACCATCGGAACGATTCTAAGATACCCGCGTGATCCTAATTTTTTTTAGTGAAATTTGAGAAGAGAAGAGTCAAAACTCTACGTCAGGATGCCTTACGAGAGCGATGAGGAGACTGGGAAGTAAAAAAGAATTCCTAAACTCTTCGATACATAATTCCTAAATGACTCAAAACATTTTTCTAGACACAACTCGGCCGCTAAAAACGATTAATCAGTGGGGGCTCCTAAGGTCGGGGAAGGCTCTGATTACCAACTTGTAACGCCCTCAATGCGGCTATATCTCCCACGTGTCGAAGCACGACTTAGATGCATAACCGCATTGAAAGCAATGTCGCAAGGGAGGTAATCTTCACACAACCCATGTAATACATAAGGGAAAGAGATACATAGTTGGCTTACAGTCGCCACTTCACACAATACATAAATAAACATATATCATCCAGATTACACTCAAGGTCCGACTACGGAACCAAAATGAAAGAAGACTACCCCAAATGCTACACAGATCCCCGATCGTCCCAACTGGGCTCCACTACTGATCATCAGGAAAAGACACATAGTAACGACCACGTTCCTCGTCGAACTCCCACTTGAGCTCGGTTGCGTCATCTGCACTGGCATCATTGGCACCTGCAACTGTTTTGGTAGAATCTGTGAGTCACGGGGACCCAGCAATCTCACACCCGCGAGATCAAGACTATTTAAGCTTAAAGGTAGGATGGGATTGTGAGGTGGAGCTGCAGCAAGCGACTAGCATATATGGTGGCTAACAACGCAAAAGAGAGCGAGAAGAGAAGCAAAGCACGGTCGTGAAGCTAGAAGTGATCAAGAAGTGATCCTAGAACAACCTACGTCAGACATAACTCCAACACCGTGTTCACTTCCCGGACTCCGCCGAAAAGAGACCATCACGGTTACACACGCGGTTGATGTGTTTTAATTAAGGTCAACTTCGGGTTTTCTACAACCGGACATCAACAAATTCCCATCTGCCTCATAACCGCGGGCACGGCTTTCGAAAGATAATACCCTGCAGGGGTGTCCCAACTTAGCCCATTATAAGCTCTCACGGTCAACGAAGGATATTCCTTCTACCGGGAAGACCCGATCAGTCTCGGAATCCCGGACTACAAGACATTTCGACAATGGTAAAACAAGACCAGCAAAGCCGCCCGATTGTGCCGACAAATCCCGATAGGAGCTGCACATATCTCGTTCTCAGGGCACACCGGATGAGCACTACGTACGGCAACCGAAGTTACCCCAAGTTGCCTCAGGGCGGCACCGCAAGTGGCTCTAGTTTGGACCAACACTCAGAGGAGCATTGGCCCGGGGGTTAAATAAAGATGACCCTCGGGCTCGCGAAAACCCAAGGGAAAAATATGGTGGTAGGTGGTCAAATGGTAAAACCAAAGTTGGGCCTTGCTGGAGGAGTCTTATTCAAAGCGAACTGTCAAGGGGGTCCCATAAATCACCCAACCGTGTAAGGAACGCAAAATCAAGGAACATAACACCGGTATGACGGAAACTAGGGTGGCAAGAGTGGAACAAAACACCAGGCATAAGGCCGAGCCTTCCACCCTTTACCAAGTATATAGATGCATTAATTAAAATAAGAGATATTGTGATATCCCAAAATAATCATGTTCCAACATGGAACAAACTTCATCTACACCTGCAACTAGCAACGCTATAAGAGGGGCTGAGCAAAGCGGTAAAATAGCCAATCAACGGTTTGCTAGGAAAGGATGGTTAGAGGTTTGACATGGCAATATGGGTGGCATGATATACCAAGTGGTAGGTATCGCAGTATAGGCATAGCAAAAGAGCGAGCATCTAGCAAGCAAAGATAGAAGTGATTTCGAGGGTATGGTCATCTTCCCTGCAAGGTTCTCAGAGTTGTCGAAGGCTTGATCCTCGTAAGTGTTCTCAACAGGTTCCTCGTTCACGTACTCGTCTCCTAGCTCTACCCAAAACAAGAACACAATCAAAGGAACAACTATCATCCATGATGCAATGGGCAATCAACATGATGCAAAACATGGCATGATATGTGAGATGTGGTATGCAATGCATATGCGTGCTCCGGAAGGAAAAGATGAACAGGGCATAATCTTGGCAAACCAAGTATGCCACTGGAAAGGTCAGGTGATTTCGGCTGAAATCGATATAAAGATCACCGGAATCGGATGCACGGTTTGCAAATGACAAGCAAAACAAGAATGACATATTTCTGCGTTTAACTGCATGATGCCACTTAGCATGCAACAAGAAATTAAGCTACTGCACCCAAACATATCAGAAAAGCATATGGCAGTGAACTAGTCAAGATGCTTGACAAAAGATGAACAGTGAGCTACGGCTAAATCACACCACAACAGGTCCAAACAAGCATGGCAAAAGTGCAAAAGATAACAGGTTCATAGACTTGGTGAAAATAACAACATGCCAGAAATTAACATCAGGATGACATGTTTAGAGCAAGAAAACATCATGCTACATGAACACAATATAGCAAAGCAAGGCATGGAATGAAACTACTCAAAACATAGAACAAAAGTCCCTTACTGACCATGAGCCAAAAAGGAACATAAAATATAATAACACCCCTGTCAATTAAGCAAGTTTCGTTACAGTTTTCAGACTTAACAGAAAACTGGACATGTCAAAAACAGATAGCAAGTAGGCATGTTTACGAGCTCGATGCAGTCACTACAGAGCATTTCATGATAAACTAAGCATACAAACACCAAGAAGACATGGCATAGAATCTAGACATGGCAAGAATAACATCATAGCATCCAAGGATCAACTACAACAAGCTTGGCAAAATCGAATAACACGTAAACAATCTGCCAGTAACATTTTATAGCAAAAGTAGAGCTCGATTGACTCAATCTATGGCACTCCATAATTATAAACAAAGGCATGGATCTCTCTGTAACAACATGAACACATAGCATAAAAATAACAACATGACATGACTTAGTGAAATTACTAAGTCCCTGGAATCAGCAACAATATGATCCCAAGTTTGCATGCTTGTGCTAGTCAACACAAAGATCACAAAAATACATGGAATGCACCCCTGAAAAGATAGCATGGCATATTACAAAACACATGTAGGACTCAACTTCATAGGGTGCACACATCAATCATGGCAAAAATGACAAAAGTGCATGTTCTGATAATAATCTGGAACTAACATCACATAGCCCTCTTCCAATAGCATTTCGGGCATCAAGATGACCTCAAATGAAAATGATGCAACGAGATGAAATGATGTACTCATCGAGGCGAACAATTTGACATGCTATACGCCCAAAACGGATATGCGGGTGCAAAGTTATGATGCGATGAACATGCAACAATTATGCAGCAATATCAGGGACTTGGACGAATTCGGGGGGGGGGGGGAGGAGAAATCAACCGAGCTCGATGGATCTGAGATCCGGCGGGGCCGAGCTCTCGCCGGAGCTGGCGCCGGAGTTGGAGAGGAGGGCGGAGGAGGCTGGGGCGGAGCCGGATCCGGGCGGAGGAGGACCGGCGAGGCGGAGGCGCGGCGGCGCGGGCGGCGGGATCCGCGCCGGCGGGCGGGGACGCGGCGGAGGTCGCCGGGTGGTCGGCGAGGAGGCGGAGACGGCACGCGGGTGCTCGGGCGGCGGCGACTGGGCCCGCGGGGGCCGGGAGCGGGCCGGTGGGCCGGCGGCGGCGGGACGTGGCGGCGTGCCACGTGGCGGCCCCTGATTCGCCGGGCGGCGGCGGCGGACGCGTCCGGCGCCGTCCGGACGTGTCCGGCGCGGGGAGAGGAGCGGGGAGCTTGGGTTAGGGTGGATTTGACCCGAAATTTCGGGGGAGAGGGTATATTTATAGGTAGGAGGAGCTAGGAGGCTCCAAATTGAGCACGGTTTGCGGCCACACGATCGTGATCGAACGGCGATGGACATGGGAGTGACTTAGATGGGTTATTGGGCTGATTTGGAGGGGTTTTGGGCTGCAACCCAAAGAGGCTTTCACGGTTACCCGGTTAACCGTTGGAGTATCAAACGACCTCCGAATGCCCCGAAACTTGACAGGCGGTCTACCGGTGCTATACCAAGGCCGCTTGACAAACCTCGGTCCATTCCGAGAAAGTTTAATACCCGCTCATGGAAAAAGGTAAAAGGAGACGCCGGGGAACATAGGAGCGCCGGATTGCAAAACGGACAACGGGAAAAATGCTCGGATTCATGAAACGAACACGTATGCGAATGTGATGCACATGATGACATGATATGAAATGCATGGCATGAAAAAAAGGCAAAAGAAGGAAAACCCAACCACGGAGGGAATATCATATCACATTGCCGAAAATGACAAGACTTGGAGTTACAAATATGGCAAGTTACATCCGGGGTATTACACTCCTCCCGCGAGCTCGTGCTCCACGCCGCCATGCCTCCGCGAACATGGATTCGCTTTTCTCCCTTCTTCGCCTCCGTCTTCCCGCAGGGAAGACTCCTGGAGTTATGGCTGCAGCACGGCGACTGCAGCACCCCCGCGACCGAGGCAGAGGTCGCGGTCCTTGCCTCGGCCGAGGTCTTCATGACTCGCGGCTGGGGTGAGATCGCTCGGGGTTGCAGAGCAAGGGGCTCCCTCACGGTCCACCTGGAGTACGATGGCGCTTCGGTGATGTTCTTCAAGGTCTTCGACGCGAACTGGCGCCGACTGGAGTGCTGCCCTGGGGGAGGCGGCCAGGACCTCGCTATGGCGAGGGCTAGGCCCGCCGACCGCCCCCTGGACAGCTCCACAAGCGACGGGAGCGCCGGAGGATCCAGCGATCCCAGCGAGGTCTTCGCGACTCCGGAGACAAGCGATGACAGCTACAAGGCCGCGAGCCAGCGCCACTCCCGGAGCAGGGCGGGCTCACTCGGCCGTTGCTGACTCTGATCTGGATGGGGTTGGTGCCGGTGCTTGATAGCCCACTGTTGATGATGGCTTCTCTTGCAGGGGCACGTGTAGTTAGCGTCCCTTAGGACTTGTTCCCTGCAAGGAATCATACTGCGCCCAATGGGGGTTTGTAAGGTGTTTGTGGTCCTTTTGTTAATATATGACTTTTGCTAGGGAACTGTGCAAGTCGTCAATTCCGTCGTAGCTTAGTTCTCCCTTTCAAACCTCGCGAGGGCTTGGTGCTCTGCGTCGACAGGTCCCAGTCCCAAGGCGGCGTCAGCCGTCGCTGGTATGCCAGGTCGCGATGCCGTGGTCAAGGCCAGGAGGGGCCCGGTAACAGCCACTGAGTCACGATGCTCAGGAGGTCCCCTTTGGCGCCCAAGAAGCCGTCGCTCGGTGAGAAAGGGGAGCGACGTCGCTAGTACGGAGTTGCGTTAGGTGCGGGGATAGTGCCTCGGTAGCCGGTGTTGTCGGGCGGTGACTTATCTTATTAATCAGGGGTTACTCCTGTGTGACGACGGGTCCGAGCGGCAGCGGGAACGGAGTTGCATGGTGAGGTCCTCACGTGCCCCTTCTCCCTCACCTTTGCTCCCCTTTCTGCTCTACGTCTTCGGGTCCCGGCCCTCGAGCTGGTCTCAGCCGTCGCTGGTATGCCAGGTCGCGATGCCGTGGTCAAGGCCAGAGGGTGAGGGCTGGAGAGCCAGTAGGAGCCCTGAGTCGCGATGCTCAAACACCCCCCTTTAACGTGCAAGCGGTTCGCGTGGTCGAGGGTGAAAGGAACTCCGAGAAGGCCTCGACCGACGCAATTCCCCCAGCGGGTCCTGCAAGCTCATCATAGAAGGAAAAAGGGGCTGCCATGACAGCTATCAGTCGGTCGTTAGTGGCTCCGGTTGGCGCATGTGAGGTGTACCTGGGCGCCCATGAGCTAGCGCGGGACTCACGGGGCCCTACCTCTAGGCGGGTTGCGCCTGGCACTGGGCCGTATCTTGAGATGTGTTCCTGCAAATTGGGTTAGATGCCAGCACTCTACGCCCTCGGGTCCCGACCCTTGAGCTTGTCCTAGCCGTCGCTGGTATGCCAGGTCGCGATGCCGTGGACAAGGCCGGAGGGTGAGGGCTGGAGAGCCAGTAAGAGCCCTGAGTCGCGATGCTCAGGTACCCCCCTTTAACGTGCAAGTGGTCGACATGGAGAAGAAGAGGTGTCGTGGACAGGCATCAAGTAATCAAGCATGATAGGCGAAAGCATAGCTGGAAACAAACGCAAGGGAGATACATGCCACTGGGCCTGGCCCGAGCGGCTTGGGGATGATGCAGCCCGAGGGGCGCCCCCAACAAAGCAAGCTAATGACTGAAAAATAAAAAGGGGCCCTGGGAATTAAGCAGCCCTCGGAGGGCGTTCCCAGCCAGAAATGAAGCTTGAAAGATGTCACCTGAAGTTGAGGAGGATGAAGTGGTGTTGGTGCAGCAGACTCGGTGGGCTGCGGAAGCTGATCCTCACGAGCCACCAGGCCTAGGGGCCTAAGGAGGCTCCGGAGGCGCTGGTGGCTCCTCGCGAATCATCTCCATCTCCGCCAGGACTGCGGAACGCGTGTTTTCCTGAGTCTCCATGATGCCCCTCGTGAGGCGCTGGTATGCAGCAGCCACGCTCGGCAAGCCGTAAGGCATGCGAACATAGCTGTGGGGTGGACCTCCGCAACGCCCCACCTGCGAGGGCCAGAGGCGCTCCATCGTGGCGACCCGATTGAGCCCTGGTACGTCGATGCAGATGCGCAGCCCACCATCCTCGCCTGGATGGGGAGCCACAGCCGGTAGACGGCGGCAACCTCTCATGATTCTTGACTCCCGTAGTTCTTGAACGGCCTTGTTAACGAACTCCTGCTGGTCTGACCTTCCTTGTCTCGCTCCTTCTTAGGGAAACGTGCTTCAAGGCACGCCTCCACGTGGTGCCCAAGTGCCTCCCTCGTGACCCTGGTCAGGTCGGTGGCCCTCCAGGTGAGAGCCCCCGAGCCCTGCCTGAGGAGGGCGCCGGGTGCGCCTTCCTATGCGATGGAAGGAGGGTCCCCTTGGGCAGACGCGGGCCCTGAGAGGCCTGCCTCCTGAGGGGCTAAACCTGACGATGTCTTCTTCTTCTTGGGGGTGATCTCGGGAAGCCTCCTGCTTCCGCGATTTGGGTTTCTAGCGACGCGGCCTGAAAGGCTCGCTCCAGGGAACACACTTGTCGGGTTTCGGGTTCCGGCAGACCCTTAAGGTTCGAACTATGGGGTGTGCGCGGTGATTATGCCCTCTACCTCTCCGTCCCGCAAGGATCTAAACTACCAAAGGAACAACACAAAAGACACAGAGATTATACTGGTTCGGGCCACCGTTGTGGTGTAATACCCTACTCCAGTGTGGTGTGGTGGATTGCCTCTTGGGCTGGTGATGAAGAACAGTACAGGGAAGAACAGCCTCGCGAGGGTCTGTTCTTGGTCAGGGGGACGAACTACTAGGAGGAGTCCGGTCGCCCTTCTCACTCTTTCTCTCCTCTGCTCGCCCGATTGCTCGATGCTAGCTTGCTAGATTGATCGATTGATCCTCTCCTTTTTTCCACCCTGGGGGTGGCTAGTCCTATTTATAGGCAAAGGCCTTGGGCCTCTTCCCAAATATTGAGCGAGAAGGGCGCCAACAATTGGCCAATTCGAAGGGGAACATCTTGTAAACTTATCCTAACTAAAGTTGGTCCTCGCCTGCCAAAGGCCCTGTGGTGACGCCGTTCTGGGCTCCACGATGACCTCCTTCCCGCCGTTGGACTGGTCTTGGTCTCGTTGCACCGAAACGCATGCCTTTGCTTGATCCTCTCGCCTGCGCTTGCCCCCTTTGCACCAAAGAGGAAAGGGAGGACACTGCGCGGGCTGGCGCCCGCCTGGCGCCCTTGGTCGTCATGGCTTGCGTCATGGGCACCTCGCGAGGTACCCCTCCTTGATCTCTCCACCTCCTCGTGAGCCAGCCTGAGGAGGCCATGCTTGAGGAAGTGCTGCGTCGTCCGCCCCGCGAGGCTTGGCCCCTCGCAAGGGTCTTGGGTCTTGTGTTGATGAAGATGGGCTGTGCTGGGCCTCCTTGAGCCACGCCGCAGGCCGCAGGCAGGCAAGTCTGGGGACCCCCGTTCCCAGAACGCCGACAGAGTCCCTCTACTTCACGCGCCGGGGGCGGGGGTAGCGCCACCGTCAATCCGGTGCCGACGGCTTCACTGGTGTTGGAGCAGCCTTGGGGCCCGCGGGCGCGCGGGGGGCCCCCGCGCATGCCGCCCTGGGCTTGAGACGGGAGCTGGATGCAAAAGGGGTGAGCCCCCGAAGCGGCAAAGCCCAGGAGCTCGGTAACCCACTCTAGCAGCACGTCGCGGCCGCCTTCCAGCAGCCTACACTATAGCAGCTCTCGGGCCACCGTGAGCGCGGCCCTCGAGTTCGCCTACTCTCGGCGGGTGTACGGTGTCGTGGTTGCGGCGTGATTGGAGGCCCTTGCTGCCGACCGCACTTGCCGTGGTGTGAGAGTTGTTGAAGCCTGTCAGCGCCGCCTGCGGCCCGTAGTGCCCTGCGGACCACGAGCTGCCTGGGGCGCGGGGTCGCCCGAGGCGAGCGGCTCTGCGCGGGCGGGACACGCTGCCCATGGATCTTGGTCGCCCGCCTGGTCACCAGACATGGTGATGACGATGCGACGAGACGCGAAGTGGTAGAAGGGTGGATTCCGGCGCACCCCTACCTGGCGCGCCAAATGTAGGATTTCGGGTTCCGGCAGACCCTTGAGGTTCGAACTCTGGGGTGTGCGCGGAGACTTCGCCCTCTACCTCTCCGTCTTGCAAAGATCTAAACTACCGAAAGAACAGCACAAGAGACACGAGGTTTATACTAGTTTGGGCCACCATTGTGGTGTAATACCCTACTCTAGTTTGTCGTAGGTGGATTGCCTCTTGGGCTAATGTAGATGAACAGTACAAGGAAGAACAGCCTCGCGAGGGTCTGCTCTTAGCAAGGACGATGAACTGCTAGGAGGAGTTCAGCCGCCCTTCTCTCTCTCTCTCTCTCTCTCTCTCTCTCTCTCTCTCTCTCTCTCTCTCTCTCTCTCTCTCTTTGTTGCCTGATGATCCGATCCTCCCGTCCCCTTACCCTGGGTGTGGCTAGTCCTATTTATAGGCAAAGGCCCTAGGCCTCTTCCCAAATACTGAGCGGGAAGGGCGCCAACAATTGGCCATTTTGAAGGGGAACATCTGGTACATTTATCCTGACTAAAGTTGGTCCTCGCCTGCCAAAGGCTGTGTGGTGACGCCATTCTGGGCTCCACTATGACCTCCTTCCCACCGTTGGACCGGTCTTGGTCTCGTTGCATCGAAATGGATGCCTTTGCTTGATCCTCTCGCCTGCGCTTGTCCCCTTTGCACCAAAGAGGAAAGGGAGTCACTGCGCGGGCTGGCGCCCGCCTGGCACCCTTGGTCGTCATGGCTTGCGTCATGGGCACCTCGTGAGGAACCCCGCCTTGATCTCTCTGCCTCCTTGTGAGCCAGCCTAGTGAGGCCGTGCCTGAGGAGGCTCCGTGTCGTCCGCCCCGCGAGGCTTGGCCCCTCGCGAGGGTCTTGAATCTCGTGTTGATGAAGATGGGCCGTGTTGGGCTCCCTTTTAAGCCACGCCGCAGGCCGCAGGCAGGCAAGTCTGGGGACCCCTGTTCCCAGAACGCCGACAGTACTCGTCTGCCCTGGACTCGCCGAACGTGTTGGAGGTGAGCCTCACCCGGTTGCGCCGGATGGCGGCGACGCAGGGCATCGACGGGGCGAAGGTGTTCAAGGCCGGCTCCACCACCCCTGAGGGCCAAGGGAGTACCTTCTATCCGCTCTTTGTAAGCGCCATTTCTGCTGGCCTGGTGCCTCCCTTCTCCGAGTTCTTCTTCTCTGTCCTCCGCCATTATAAGCTACAGGCTCTGCATCTCCACCCCAACTCCGTCCTTCTCCTGGCAATCTTTGCCTATTACTGCGAGGCTCACGTAGGGGTGCAGCCCCCAGTGGCCTTGCTGCGCCACTACTTCTACCTCCGGACCTCCCGCAGTCCTGCTTCCGCGTGCGCGAGCTTCGTCGCGTACGGTGGCTCCATTGCCATTTCAAACCCCGGGAAAAGGATTGAGGGCTTCAGCAGCAAGTGGTTCTTGGCAGATGCTGGCCACATCCACCCTCAGCTGATCTTGCCCACAGAGCAACCCATGATCTCTAGCGATTGGGGTCAAGCGGAGCTCGCGGACCCCCGCGCGAAGCTGGTGTTGGAGAAGATGGACGCAGATCTGAGTCCGGCCAACATGGCGGCGGCGAAGCTGACCGGCGCGTCGCTGCTGAGGGAATTCCTGGAGCACCAGCTGGCTCCGCTTCGGCAGTACTCACTTCCGATGTGGAGGCCCCATCCGAGCCCCGAGGCCTTGGCCGACGAAGATCTGGCTGCGGTCCTCCAATCTCTGGTCGGGGGCGATGTGGCGAGGTTGGAGGGCGCTCCTACGCCCTTGTTCCTCCGCGGCGACTGGGAGCAGGTAGTGGAGTCCATGCCCGTCTTCAACGGGGACGGGCCCGTGCCCACGGAAGCTCCCGAGGAACCGGTGGACGTGTCCTCCGACGACTCCACTGAAGAGGAGGAAGGAGGGGAGCGGGAAAAAGGGCCTGACTCCGAGGCGACTGACGGAGAGTCGAGGGCTCCCCTCCCCCGGTGCAGGCCCCGCGTTCTCCGCCTCTCTCCGAGCGATGAGGACGAGGATGATGATGAGCAGGGCGGCGGGAGCTTGCCCCCGATCCCAATGAAGGACAGGACCGGGCTGATCTCCCGCAGGTCTGCCCCGGCCCCGAGGCGGACCGCAGACGCGCCTTCCGCTCCCGAGCTTCCCGAGGTTGACCCTTCCAGCCGGCTTTCGGGCTTCAAATTTGGCCGGAGGCTGCTTGACCTAACTGGCGACGACCCATAAGCGCTTGATTCTTGTCTTTATTTCTTGTTCTGCTGCTGAGGCTTGACGTCCGCATCTCTTGGATAGGCTGGCGCCCGCAGAAAAGAAGCCGAAGGGAGCTCCTGAGGTTCCATCAAGGGCAGCGCCTCTACCCGCGAAGGAAGATGACCGCGATGCACGGGCCTCTCCTGCCCGGTCGTCCTCGCGAGGCCTGGCTGAGCCGGCTGGGGCGAGCTCAGCCCCCATGGCCCAAGCGACTTCCGAGGTGCCTTTGCGTGCTGCTGCCACCACAACCGTTGGGGCGCAGCAGGCTCCGCCTCAGGATGCGGTGGTCGTGCTGCCGCCTTCTCCTCCTACTCCACCGACTGCTGTCTCTCTGACTCCTCCTGCCGTTCTGGATCGTGCTGCTACTGAGCTGGACCGGCTACGGCAGGATCTTCTTGGCGCCGACCCTCGCTTGGTGGCCGGGCCCTTGGAGCTGGCTTCAGGATGGATTCGCTCCGACGCTTCGATTCGGGCGGCGCTGGTCCAGGCCTCGACGGCTTGCGATGAGGAGAGGCAGGCCATCCTCGAGGCAAAGGCTGCTCGTGACGCAACCCTGGGGGAGGTGGTCGACGTCCGTGGTCGCTGCAAGGTGCTGGAGGACGAGCTGCAAGGCCTGCCGGACCAGCTCGCGAAAGAGGCCCGCCTTCGCCAAGAGCAGGAAGAAGGCGTGAAGGCTCGCGAGACGGCCGTCAAGGACCGGGAGGCCAGGCTCAAGAAGCGTCGTGACGGCCTAGGCGCGCTGGAGCAGGAGTTGGGGGCGAGGAAGGTCGAGCTGGACGACAAGGGCCAGGTTCTTGCCGAGGACCGTGTGGCCTTCGCGGAGATGGAGGCGAAGGCTTGCTCCTCGCTGAGGACGCTTTACGACAGCGGCCTAGAGAGCCCGCTGGTTGGCGCCGAGGACAGCCCCGCCAAGCTGCTTCCCTTCTTGGTTCGCGGTCTTGAAGATGTCGCCCTTGGCCTGGGCCCCATGGCCGAGGCCGAGGCGCGTGTCCTATCTTCTGCAGCACTAACGCGGGTCCTCACCCACATCTACCTTTGCGATCCCAGCGTCGACCTTGACAGCCTGCTAGAGCCAGCAAGCGGCGAGCGTGCCGCTGTCGCTGCCGAGGCCGTCAAGGGTCGCGCGGAGGCTCTGCTGGGGAAGTTCCGGGCCTTCAACACCAAGCCGAAGCGAGGCGCTGCCGACCCTGCTGCTCCATGAGGTGAACCCACTCCGCGCTGCTCCACCGCCGTCAAGTGATTCCGTTGTGGCTCCTGTCCTGCCTTCAATTCCTGCACATGTATCATGCCTCGGGGAGGCGTTTAAACTTGCGTTTGGCATTGAGATAACAGTGTGGACTGTAATATTTGCTTTTCAATTCCTTGAAATTTACGCTTTTCCTTCCTAGTTGCTTATCTTCTACGCCGGCAGAGCCCGGCCCCGCGCATACCTCAGCCGCCGTTAGCCTCGACCGGAAACCAGGACGGGACCAAGGAGTGAGGGGCTACGTGACAAGTTAGGCTCCTGAGTCGCGATGCTCAGGAGTCCCCCTTGGCGCACGAACAGCAAGTAGGGAGGTGAGATGTGGGTGGGTCTACCGTTCCACGTCTGTAGAGCCCGGCCCCGCGCATACCTCAACCGCCGTTAGCCCTTCGGAACTAAGGAGTGAGGGGCTACATGACCAGTTAGGCTCCTGAGTCGCGATGCTCAGGAGTCCCCCTTGACGCTCAAATGGCCTTCGTACCTTGGCTCCGCTCGGGGAGAGACGCGCAACGAACCAGGCCCGGGGGGGCCTGGCTGGGTGGCGTGCGTCTGGGCGTGACCCAGGCGCAGCCCCCGTGCCTCACGCGGCACTCCCGAGGGGAGGCGTTACGATGAGGCTAGACACTGAGCTCTGGGCTCCGTGAGGTTGATGCGGCCCGGGGGCCACCCTCAGTTGTTTAACACCAGCGCGGAGCATAGCGCTTCCGTATGTGTACGGGCATAGCCGCTCCTCAGCAGTGTCGTCAGCCAGCGCGGAGCATGGTGCTTCCACTGGTACGTGGGAGGGGGCTCCCCTCCGGGAGGAGCCCCCGGGGCGTGTACAGCCCCGCCCTGACACGTGGCTGGCACGGTAGGGCCTGGCGAGGTGTATCTGGGCACCCGTGAGCCAGCGCGGGACTCACGGGGCCCTACCTCTAGGCGAGTTGGGCCTGGCGCTGGGCCTTATCTTGTGATGTGTTCCTGCAAGTTTGGTTAGATGCCGGCACTCTACGTCCTCGGGTCCCGGCCCTCGAGCTGGTCTCAGCCATCGCTGGTTTGCCAGGTCGCGATGCCTTTGACAAGGCCGGAGGGTGAGGGCTGGAGAGCCAGTAAGAGCCCTGAGTCGTGATGCTCAGGTACCCCCCCCTTTAACGTGCAAGTGGTCGGCATGGAGAAGAAGAGGTGTCATGGACCGGCATCAAATAATCAAGCATGGCGAGTCGAACGCATAGCCGGAAATAAACGCAAAAGGGATACATGCCGCTGGGTCTGGCCCGAGCGACTTGGGGATGATGCAGCCCGAGGGGCGCCCCCAACAAAGTAAGCTAACAACATGAAATAAAAGGGATACATGCCGCAGGGACGGACCCACGCGGCCTGGGAATAATGCAGCCCTGGGGGGCGCTCCCAGCTGAAAATGAAACTTGAAAGATGTCACCTGATGATGTTGAGGACGAATGAGCGTTGGTGTAGCAGACTCGATGGGCTGCGGAAGCCGATCCTCACGATCGCCTAGGCCCAGGGGCCTTGGGAGGCTCCAGAGGCGCTGGTGGCTCCTCGCGGACCATCTCCTTCTCCACCAAGGCTGCAGAACGCCTGGCCTCTCGTGCCCCTCATGAGGCGCTGGTACGTGGCAGCCGCGTTCGGCAAGCCGTGAGGCATGCGAATGTAGCTGTGGGGTGGACCTTCGCAGCGCCCCACTCGCGAGGGCCAGAGGCACTCCAGAGAGGCGACTCGATTGAGCCCTGGTATGTCGATGCAGACGCGCAGCCCACCATCCTTGCCTGGATGGGGAGCCACAGCTGGTAGGCTGCGGCCGCCTCTCATGACTCTTGACTCCTGTAGCTCCTGAATGGCCTTGCTAACGAACTCCTGAGGGTCTGGCCCTCCTTGCCTTACTCCTTCTTGAGGGAAACGTGCTTCGAAACATGCCTCCATGTGGTGCCCAAGCGCCTCCCTCGTGACCTTAGCCAGGTCGGTGGCCCTCCAGGGGAGAGCCCCCGAGCCCTGCCTGAGGAGGGCGCCAGGCGCGCTTTCCTATGCGATGGAAGGAGGTTCCCCCTGGGCAGGCGCGGTCCCTGAGGGGCCTTCCTCCTGAGGGGCCGGGCCGGACGATGTCTTCTTCTTCTTGGGGGTGGTCTCGGGAAGCCTCCTGCTTCCGCGATCCGGGTCTTCCAGTGATGCGGTCTGAAAGGCTCATTCCAGGGAACACACCGCGTCCTTCTCTTCACAGGGCACCATGATGACTCCGCCACTTCCTGGCATCTTGAGGACGTTGTAGCCGTGGTGAGTTACGGCCATGAACTTGGCCAGCGCTGGGTACCCAAGGATGGCGTTGTACGGCAGGCGAATGTGAGCGACGTCGAAGTCGATGAGCTCGGTGCGGTAGTTGTCGCGTGCCCCGAAGGTGATAGGGAGGCGGACCTGCCCAATCGGGACCGTGTAGCCGTCGGTGACTCCGGAGAAAGGCTTGGTTGGCTGAAGCTGGTTGTAGGGCACTTGGACATTGTTGAATGTTTCCACGTACAGGACGTTGAGCCCTGCCCCGCCATCGATGAGGGTCCTCGTGACCAGCACGTTGCTGATGATTGGGGAACAAAGCATCGGGAGGACTCCGGCTGTGGCCGCACACTTGAGCTGATCCGCTGAGCTGAACGTGATGGCACATGCCGACCACCTGAGAGGGCGCGTGGCTTCGTGTTTGGGGAGGACTGCATTTACTTCGCAGGCGAACTACTTGAAGATGCGCTAAGAGGCTGGGGCTTGAGCCCCGCCCAGGATGCTGGCGATCACGCGCGGCTCCTGGAAGCCCCCAGCCCCCTCGTCCTGATGGCGGTCCTCGTTTCTCCTTGGCTGCGGCGGCAGCGGAGGGAGGCCTGCGTTGCCTTGCGGGCGATCCTCGCAAGGCTGATCCTCCAATCTCCCTCACGAGGCGGGTCTTTCCAGCGGTCCTCGCGAGGTCGATAGCGCCACCCTTGGCGCGGGCCGCGGTCTTCCCAGCGTCTTGCGTTCCTTCCTCCTCCTCGACTGTAGCCCCGGTCACCACGGTCGGGACGACGGCCGATCCTTCCTTCTCGCACGACTCGGAGCTCTTGACATTCGTTGGTGTTGTGGGTGTGGAGGTCATGGTACACACAGTACCGACTGCCCTTGGAAGACTCAGGCTGATCTCTGCCCCGCTTGGTGTCTGGTTCTGCCGCGAGCACGGCAGCCCCCTTGCGCTTCACATACTTGGCCTTGGGCTTCCTCTCTTTTGGGTCTGCGGTAGGCATCTCGAGGAGGGAGAGAAGCCCTTCCTCAGCCCTGGTGCACTTGGTCGCCAAGTTGAACAGCTCCAAGGAAGTGCATAGGTCTTCATGCATCGCCAGCTCCTCCTTCATCTTGACGTCGCGCACGCCGTCGGAGAAGGTTGAGATGATGGCCTCCTCGGTCACCTTGGGAATCCTGAGGCATGCGTTGTTGAAGCGCTGGATGTACTTCTGCAGAGGGTCTCTCCGGGTTGTTGCTTGATGCGGCGCATGTTGCTCACGGCGGGTGGCCGTTCGCAAGTACCTTGGAAGTTGGCGATGAAGCGGGTGCGCATCTCGTCCCAGGAGCAGATCGTGCCTGGAGCCAGGTTCAGGAGCCAGGTGCGGGCCCCGTCCTTGAGCGCCATGGGAAAGCAGTTCGCCATGACCTTCTCGTCTCCGTTGGCAGCTTCGATGCCCAGCTCATAGAGCTGGAGAAACTCTGCATGGTCGGTCGTGCCGTCGTAACGAGGAGGCAGGTTTGACTTGAACTTGCCGGGCCACGCAACGCTGCGCAGCTGGGAGCAGTGCGGGGTCTTGACGTGCGGGAGCAGGAGCATGGTCGCGACGTGCTGGAGCAGGGAGCGCCCAGGCAGCTTCTTGCGGGTGACGGACTTCTTGGCAGCTCTGCTCTTGCCGCGCTGGCACCTGACGGAGCGGGTTCCGCCCAGGGGCCACGCGCCTTGGAGCCAGGGCACCTTCTTGAGGAGGAGGCGGCTGGGGCGCCATCAGAGCTTCGTTGCCCGCGCAGGGCGGGGTGCGGTGCAGCGGAAAGGACGGCACAGGAGAGCCCCCTGTGGCGCGGACGAGCTCGGTGACACGGTCGAGCCATTCTTCTTAGACGTCATCGACGGGATGGTAGCGCAGGAGCTTGTTTGCCGCGATGAGCGCAGCATGAGCCTCCACGGGTGCGCGAAGCACGCGGGACGAAGAACCAGCTGGGGTGAGCAAGGGAGTAGCGGTGCGGCCGTCTTGCCGCACGGACGGATGCTGAGACGACGCTTGCTGCTAGTTTCCCGCCGGGCCGGTGGCGGCGTTGACGGAAGGTGACGGGGAACGGCGAGGACGCCCGCCGACAGGAGCCGTCTGGGCGACGCGGGAAGCGAGAGCGGCTCGGCGCTCGGCGCGGGCCCGACGAGCGTCAGACATGGACGCGATGGTTGGAGGAGAACGGGGCGGTGGAAGATGAATTCCGGCGCACCCCTACCTGGCGCGCCAAATGTCAGATTTCGGGTTCCGGCAGACCCTTGAGGTTCGAACACTGGGGGGCGCACGGAGATTTCTCCTTCTACCTACCTGCACCCCACCGCCTCGCTAAGATCTAAGTTATGGAAAGAACAGCACAAGAGACACAGGGTTTATACTAGTTCGGGCCACCATTGTGGTGTAATACCCTACTCTAGTTTGTGGTGTGGTGGATTGCCTCTTGGGCTGATGATGATGAGCAATACAAGGAAGAACAGCCTCGCGAGGGTCTGTTCTTGGCCGGGGCGATGAACTGCTAGGAGGAGTTCAGTCACCCTTCTCTCTCTCTCTCTCTCTGTGTGATGCTACTCGATACGAACCCAGCTTGTTTCTGGATTGGCCGATCCCTTCTCTACCGTGGGGGTGGCTAGTCCTATTTATAGGCAAAGGCCCTGGGCCTCTTCCCAAATATTAAGCGGGAAGGGCGCCAACAATTTGCCATTTTGAAGGGGAACATATGGTACACTTATCCTGACTAAAGTTGGCCCTCGCCTGCCAAAGGCTCTGGTAGTGACGCTGGCTTGGGCTCCACAATGACTTCCTCCCTGCCGTTGGGCTGGTCTTGGTCTCGTTGCACCGAAACGGGTGCCTTTGCTTGATGCTCTCACCTGCGCTTGCTCCCTTTGCACCAAAGAGGAAAGGAGGACACTGCGCGGGCTGGTGCCCGCCTGGCGCCCTTGGTCGTCATGGCTTGCGTCACGGGCACCTCGTGAGGTACCCCGCCTTGATCTCTCCGCCTCCTCGCAAGCCAGCCTGATGAGGCCGTGCCTGAGGAAGCTCCGTGTCGTCCGCCCCGCGAGGCTTGGCTCCTCGCGAGGGTCTTGGGTCTGTGTTGATGAAGATGGGCCGTGCTGGGCCCCCCTTTAAGCCACGCCGCAGGCCGCAGGCAGGCAAGTATGGGGACCCCCGTTCCCAGAACGCCGACAGTGCTGGCTCCCTTTGCACCGAAAGGGAAACAAGGACACTGCGCTGGCCGGCGCCTGCCTAGCGCCTGCCTGGCCTTGATTCGTCATGGCTTGCGTCACGGGTTCCTTGCGAGGTACCCCTGCCTTGATCTCTCCGCCTCCTCGCAAGCCTGCTTGACGAGGCTGCCTCTTAGGAAGCTTCCTGTCGTCCGCACCGTGAGGCTTGGCCCCCTCGCGAGGTTCTTGGGCTTGAGCTGATGAAGATGGGCCGCACTGATCCCCACTTGAGCCACGCCGCAGGCCGCGGGCAGGCAAGTCTGGGGACCCCCGTTCCCAGAAAGCCGACAGTAGCCTCCGGGCCCAAGGCACGCGCGGGCTTGGCCTAGCAGAGAAGCGAAGGGGCAAGCGCGAAGCGCCACGGGCCCCAAAAGCCTGCGGCCTTGGGCGCCCCATGGCGGCTGATTGGACGTGGGCGACTGCGCTTCCCCACGACGCCTCGGCAACTGTCCATCTGAAAAAAGGAGCACTCGGGCCAGACTTACTTGCTTTGTTCTCGTTCGTCTCGTTCCAGATCCCCTTTCTTGCTCTCCTCCTTCTTGCTCCCGAAACCCTCCAGATCTGTTTCAATCCTTCTCGTCCAGCACGCCATGGCGTCTTGCAAGCCTCCGATCGAGGCCTGGTACATGCCGGCTCTGGATGCCCCGAACCTGTCGGATAAGAACCTCCCCCTCATGCGCCCGATGACGGTGGCGCACGGCCGCCAGGGGGCGACCATGCTCAAGGCCGGCTCACCAGCCTGAGGGTAAGGGGAGCACCTTCTACCCGCTCTTAGTGAGCGCCATCGTCGCCGGTCTGGTGCCTCCTTTCTATGAATTCTTCTTAGTTGTCCTCTGTCTATACAACTTGCAAGCTCTGCACCTCCATCCCAGCTCCGTCGTTCTCCAGGCGATTTTTGCTTACTATTGCGAGGCTCACGTTGGGGTGAAACCCTCAGTGGCCTTGCTGCTACACTTTTTCTCCCTCCGGGTTTCTGGTGCCCATGTCTCCCCATGCGCGAGCTTTATCGCATATTCGAACTCCAATGCTATCTCGAAGCCTGGGAAGAGGATCGAAGGCTTCCGAAGCAAGTTGGTCATGGTGGACGTCGGGCGCATCCACCCCCGGCTGGTGTTGCCCACGGGACAGCCTAAGGCCGTTGACGCATGGTCCGGCGTGGAGCTCATCGACCACCACGCGAGGGCGGTGCTGAAAAGGATGAACACGGACCTGAGACCAAGCAACTTGGGAGCGTCGAAGTTGACCGGGGCCACGCTCTTGAGGGAGTTCTTGGAGCACCGGGTGTCCCCACTCTAGGAGCACTCGCTCCCACTGTGGAGGCTTGGAGAAGCGGACGCCAGCAGCATGCGCCTGAGCTCCGAGGCCCTGACTGACAAGAACCTGATCGCGGCCCTCCATTCCTTGGTTGGGAGAGACGAGGCGAGCCCGATGGGCGCCCCCGTCCCCCTGTTCCTCCGTGACGACTCGGAGCAAGTGGTGAACGCCATGCCCACCTTCAACGGAGAGGGGCTGGTGCCACGGAGGCTCCCGAGGATCTGGCGGTGCTGGCGACGGTGAACTTGTCCTCCGGCAACTCCAGCGGGAGTAAGGGGGAAGAAGAGGTGGAAGAGTTCGACTCTGAAGCGACTGGCGAGGAGTCGGGGGAGTCCTTCCCTCGGCGCAGGTCCCGGGCCCTCCGCTCCATGCCGGACAATGACGAGGCCAGCGCCAGGCGAGGAGGGGAGGGCTCTTGCTCGGTCACGAGGAAGGGCAGGTCGAGCCTGGTTCCCCCAGGGTCTGCTCTGGCCCCTGGGGGGTCTAAGGCCAACTCCAACCTTCCTGACGTGCCTTCTGCTTCCGGGCCTCCCAAGGCTGACCCCCGCTGCAGGCTTTCGGGTTTCAAGTTTGGACGGAGGTTCCTTGAGTCCGTGGATGACGTCTAGTGAGTGCTCGATTTGTGCTTTTACTTGGTTTCTGCCGCCGAGGCTTGACATCTGCACTCTTTTACTAGGCCGACACCTGCAGCCAAAAGGTTGAAAGAGGCTTCTGCGGCCCTGCCTGGGGGGAACGTCCGCCGGGGCGGCGCCTTTGTCTACTGGGGGAGAAGACGGCGAGGCTCGCGTCTCTCTGGCCTGATCACCCTCGTGAGGAGAACTGGGGCACCTTGGCGAGGAGTCAGCCCCCGTGGCCCCGCTGAACTTGGAGTCGACTACGCCCGATGCTGCAGGTGGGGCGGCCAAGGTCCAGGAGGTTCCTTCCTGCCAAGCCGTGGTCATGCTGCTGTCTTCTCCGCCTGCTCCGCTGGTTCCTGCCTCTTCTGCTCCTTCTGCTGCTATCCTGGACCAAGTTGCCAACGAGCTGAGCCAGCAGCGGGAGGATCTTCTGGGCGCGGATCCTCGCCTGGTGGCCGGGCGTCTGGAGTTGTCTTCTGGCTGGGCCCGCTCGGCCGCCTCCATTCGAGCAGTGCTGAGCCAGGCCGTGCTGGCCTCCTACGGGGAGAAACAGGCCGCCAACCAGGCCAAGGTCGCTCGCGACGCTGCCCTGGGCGACGCTGCAACTACCCAGGGCTGCTGCATGGCGCTGGAGGCCGAGCTGCAAGGCCTGCGTGACGAGCTCGCCAAGGAGGTGCACGACCGCCAGGAGAAGGAGGAGGAGATGAAGGCTCGGGAGGCTGCCATCAAGGACCGGGACGCCAAGCTTGATGACCGCCACAACCGATTGGAGACACTGGAGCGATCGCTGAAGGCGGAGAGGACCGAGCTTGACGCCAAGGCTAAGATCCTGGCGGAACATCGGGTGGCCTTCGCGAAGCTGGAGAAGAAGGCTCGCGCCATATTGAATACGTTGTACGAGAGCAGCTTGGAGGAGCCGTTGGCTGGCGCGGAGGACGGCTCCGCCAACCTGCTCCCCTTCCTGGTCGATGCACTTGAAGACGTCGCAGACGGCCTTGGCCCCACGGTCGAGGCCGAGCCGCGTGCCTGTCCTTTGCGGCATTGACGCATGTCTTCAGCCACGTCTACCTGCGCGACCCCAACGTCGACTTCGACAGCCTGCTGGAGCCCGTGAGCGGCGACCGTGCCGCCGCTGCCGCCGAGGCCGTGAAAGGTCGAGCCGAGGTTTTGCTGGGGAAGTTCCGCTCCTCCAGCATCTTGCCCGGGCGCGACACCGCCAGCTCCGTGACCTTAGGAGGCGAAGTCGCCCAGCGTGACTGCACCAACAGCGACGGTGTCACGGGAGAGTGATCCCTTCGCGACCTCTGCCCTACTTTTATTCCTGCAACATGCACCATGCCCCGCGGAGGCGTTTAAACTTGCTTCTGGCGTTGTGGAACAATTTACGGCTTGTAATATTTGCTTTAAATTTCCTGGAATTTGCATTTTCTTCTCCTACTTGCCTGCGCTCTACGTCGACAGGGCCCGGCCCCGCGCATACCTCACCCAACGTTAGCCCCGACCGGAAACCAATGACGGGACTAAGGAGTGAGGGGCTACGTGGCAAGTTAGGCTCCTGAGTCACGATGCTCAGGAGTCCCCCTTGACGCGCGAGCAGCAATTAGGGAAGGGGGGAACGAGGAGTGGATTGATCGTTCTACGTCGGCAGGGCCCGGCCCCGCGCGTACCTCACCCAGCATTAGCCCCGACCGGAAACCAAGGGCGGGACTATGGAGTGAGGGGCTACGTGACTAGTTAGGCTCCTGAGTCGCGATGCTCAGGAGTCCCCCTTAACGTTCAAATGGGTCTTCATACCTTGGCTCCACTCGGGGAGGGCGCACAACGTCCAGGTCCGAGAGACCTAGCTGGGTGGCGTGCGCTCGGGCGAGGCCCGGGCGTAGCTCCCGTGTCCAGCCCCCTCGCGCGGCACTCCCAAGGGGAGGCGTTGTGACGGTGCCGGACACTGAACACTAGGCTCCCTGAGGTTGGTACGGCCGTGGGCCGCCCTCAGTTGTTTATCACCAGCGCGGAGCATAGTGCTTCTGTATGTGTACGGGCATAGCCGCTCCTCGGCAGTGTCGTCAGCCAGCGCGGAGCATGGTGCTACCACTGGTGCGTGGGAGGGGGCTCCCCTCCGGGAGGAGCCCCCGGGGAATGTACAGCCCCACCCTGACACGTGGCCGGCACTGTAGGGCTAGGAGAGGTGTATCTGGGCACCCTTGAGCCAGCGCGGGACTCACGAGGCCCTACCTCGAGGCGGGTTGCGCCTGGCTCTGGGCCTTTATCGATGGTGTGTTCCTGCAAGGTGGTTAGAATGCAAATGCTCTACGTCCTCAGGTCCCGGCCCTCGAGCGAGCTCAGCCGCCGCTGGTATGACTGGTCGCGATGCCGTGGGTCAAGGCCAGGGTGTGAGGGCTGGAGAGCCAGTAGGAGCCCATGAGTCGCGATGCTCAGGCACCCCCCTTTTAACGTGCGCGCTTTGCATGAGAAATCCGCGATAAGCATCAGGTGATAATCATGTGTACCAGATTAAGTGCGAAGAGCGAATGCATTTTAGGTTGGTGCAAGAAAAGCAAAAGCTGCTGGGACAGGCGCGAGCGGCTTGGGGATGATGCAGCCCGAGGGGCGCCCCCAATAAGGCAAGTAAAGAGCGTAAGCAAAACGGATACATGCCGCAGGGACGGACCCATGCGGCCTTGGAATGATGCGGCCCTGTGGGCGCTCCCAGCTAAAAACGGAACTTAGAAAGATGTCACCTAGTGCTATTTGAAGATGAAGTGATGCTGAAGAAACGAGCGACGCGCAGTGAAGACATCGACCCTCACGAGCCCCCAGGCCTAGGAGCCTCGGGAGGCTCTGGGGGCACAGGTGGGTCCTCGAGGGCCATCTCCATCTCCGCCAGGACCGCCCAATGCCTAACCTCCTGTGCCTCCCGAAGGCTCCTCAGCTGGCGCTGACGAGCGGCGACCGCATTCGGCAGGCCGAAAGGCATGCAGACATAGCTGTGAGGTGGACCCTCGCAACGCCCCACGCGCGAAGGCCGGAGGCGCTCCTGAGATGCGGCTCGGTTGAGCCCCGGCACGTCGAGCAGACGCGCAGCCCCCCATCCTCGCCTGGATGTGGGGGCATGGTGGGCAAGCGGTGGCTGTCGCGCATGACTCTTAACTCCTGTAGCTTTTGGTTGTTTCTTGAGATGAACTCCTGAGGGTTTGTTCTTCCTTGTCTTGTGCCTTCCTGAAGGAAACGTGCCTGAAAGCACCCTTCCAAGTGATGCCCGAGCGCCTCCCTCGCGATCTTGGCAAGGTCGGTGGCTCTCCAAGAAAGAGCCCCCGAGCCCTGCCTGAGGAGGGCGCCAAGCGCGCCTTCCTATGCACGAGAGGCGCCCCCTGATTGGGCGCAGATCCTGACGCAACACCTCCGGAGGCGCCTTCCTCCATATGGTTTGGGCCAGGCGAAACCTTTTTCTTCTCGAGGGTCGCCTCAGGAAGTCTTTCGCTCCGACGATCTGGGTCTTCGATTGCTGCGGCTTGGAACGCACGCTCAAGTGGACACACTGCGTCTCTTTCTTCACAAGGTATGGTGATGACTCCACCGCTTCCCGGCATCTTAAGGACGTTGTAGCCATGGTGAGTCACTGCCATGAACTTGGCCAGGGCTGGGTACCCGAGGATGGCGTTGTACGGTAGAGGAATGTGGGCGACGTCGAAGTCGATGAGCTCGATGCGGTAGTTGTTGCGCTACCCGAAGGTGACCAGAAGGCGAACCTGCCCTATTAGAATAGTGGAACCATCAGTGACTCCTAAGAAAGGCTTGGTTGGCTGAAGTTGATTGTACGACACTTGGAGATCGTCGAACGTTTCGACGGACAGTACGTTGAGCCCTGCCCCACCGTCAATGAGGGTCATGGTGACCTGCATGTTGCTGATGACTAGGGAGCAGAGCATAGGGAGGACTCCGGCCGTTGCCGCGCACTTGAGCTGATCCGCTGAGCTGAACATGATAGCGCATGCAGACCACCTGAGAGGGCGCGTGGCCTCAAGCCTGGGGAGGACTGCATTCACCTCGCGAGCAAACTGCTTGAAGATGCGCTGCAAGGCAGGGGCCTGCGCGCCTCCCAAGATGCAAGCGATTGCACGTGGCTCCTGGAAGCCCCCCGCTCCCTTGTCCTGATGCTGGTGTTCGTGCCTCCTTGGCGGTGGAGGCAGAGGAGGAAGGCCTGCGTTGCTGCGTGGTCGATCCTCACGAGGTTGATCCCTCCAGCCTCCCTCGCGAGGCTGGTCCTGCCAGTGATCCTCGTGAGGTTGGTCACGCCACCCTTGGCGAGGGCCATGGTCTTCCCATCGTCCTCCACCTGTTCCTCCTCCTCGGCCATAGCCCCTGTCGTTGCGCTCGGGGCGTCGGCCGATTCGCCCATCTCGCACGGCTCTGAGATCTTGACATTTGTTGGTGTTGTGGGTGTGGAGGTCGTGGTACACGCAGTATCGGCTGCCCTTGGATGACTCAGGCTGATCCTTGCCTCACTTGGTGTCCGGTTCTGCTGCAAGCACGACAGCCCCCTTGCGATTAACGTCCTTGGCCTTGGGCTTCTTTTCTTCTGGGTCGGCAGCCGGGAGCTCAAGGAGGGAAAGGCGCCCTTCCTCAGCCCTGGCGCACTTGGTCGCCAAGTTGAATAGCTCCAGGGATGTGCACAGGTCTTCATGGATTGCTAGCTCCTCTTTCATCTTGATGTCGCGTACGCCGTCGGAGAAGTCCGAGATGATGGCTTCTGCAGTCACCTTGGGGATCTTGAGGCAGGCGCAGTTGAAGCATTGGATGTATTTCTGCAGGGTCTCCGCTTGCTGTTGCTTGATGCGGCGCATGTTGCTCACGGTCGGGGGCCGGTCGCGAGTACCCTGGAAGTTGGCGATGAAGCGAGTGCGCATCTCGTCCCAAGAGGAGATCATGCCAGGAGCCAGGTTCAGGAGCCAGGTGTGGGCCCCGTCCTTGAGCGCCATGGGAAACCAGTTCGCCATGACCCTTTCATCTCTGTTGGCGGCTTTGATGCACAGCTCGTAGAGTTGTAGGAACTCCGCAGGGTCCGCCGTGCCGTCGTACCGAGGGGGGAGGTCAGGCTTGAACTTGCCTGGCCATGCGACGCCGCGCAGCTCGGGGGTGAGGGCGCGACAGCCTGCTATGGCCACCGACGCCTTTTGCTGGTGCTGGGCTTGCTGCTGGGGATTACCGTGCACCGCCGCTTGGAGCAGCATGGGGTCTTGGCGTAGGGGTGCAGGGACGCGATCTTGGCGTGCCGGCGCCGGGAGCACACGAGCACCTTATTGGGGACGAGGGATCTCTTGGCAGCTCCATTCTTGCTGCGCTGTCGCAAGGTGCAGGGGGGCTCGCCCTGGGGCTGCAAGCCTTGGAGACAGGGCGCCTTCTTGCGGAGGAGGTGGTGGAGGCACCTCCTGATCCCCGCCCCCTGCACGGAACGGAGGGCGAGGCAGCAAGAGGGACCACAAGGGGATCCCCCTGCGGCGCTGACGAGCTCGGTGATGCGGGCGAGCCAATCCTCGTAGAGGTCATTGACGGGGCGGTAGTGCAGGAGCTCTCTTGCCAGGAGCAGCGAGGCGTGCACATACATGGGAGCGCGACGGGCGTGGGACGAGGAGCCAGCTGGGGCCAGCGACGGGGTGGGGGTGCGGCCATCCCGCCGCACTGAAGGATGCTGAGATGAGGCCTGCTGCTCGTTCCCCGCCGGGCTGGCCGCGGCGTTGGCGGTAGGCGACGGGGAACGACGAAGGCGGCTGCCGACGGGCGCCGTCTGGGCAACGTGGGTGGCGCGAGCAGCCCGACGATCGGCGCGAGCCCGGCGAGCGTCAGCCATGGGCACGACGTAAGATCACACGCGAATAGCGGAAGAAAGGTTCTGGCGCACCCCTATCTGGCGCGCCAAATGTCGGATTTCGGGTTCCGACAAACCATTGAGGTTCGAACACTGGGGTGCACGCGGAAATCTCTCCCCTACCGATCTACGTCCGATCCCCTCTCGTGATCTAGGCTGGAAACGATGAACAACACAAGGGACACGAGATTTATACTGGTTCGGGCCACCATTGTGGTGTAATACCCTACGGCAGTGTGTGGTGCGGTGGATTGCCTCAGGGGCTGATGATGAACAGTACAAGGGTAGAACAACCTCGCGAGAGGTGTTCTTGAGCTGGTGCGATGAACTGCTTGGGTGAGTTCAGTCGCCTCTCTCTCTGCTTGGGCTCTATCAGATTTCTAGATTCCTCTACTCTGTGGTGGCTAGCTCTATTTATAGAGGCCCTCGGCCTCTCTCCAAAAAATGAGAGGGAAGGGCACCAACAATTGGCCATTTTGAAGGGGAACTCTAGTACAAGTTATCCTGACCAAAGGTGGTCTTCGGCTGCCAAAAGCACCGGTGGTGACGCCATCTTGGGCTCCACAGTGACCTCCGTCCTACCATCCGGCTGGTCTTGGTCTCGTTGCACTAGAATGGTAACCTTTTCCTGATGCCTTTGCCTGTGCTGGATCCCTTTGCACCGAAAGGGAAACAAGGACACTGCGCTGGCCAGCGCCCGCCTGGCCTTGATTCGTCAAGGCTTGCGTTACGGGTTCCTTGCGAGGTACCCCTGCCTTGATCTCTCCGCCTCCTCGCAAGCCTGCCTGATGAGGCTGCCTCTGAGGAAGCTTCCTGTCATCCGCCCCATGAGGCTTGGCCCCCTCGCGACGGTCTTGGGCTTGAGCTGATGAACATGGGTCGCGTTGGGCCCCCACTTGAGCCACGCCGCAGGCAGGCAAGTCTGGGTACCCCCGTTCCCAGAACGCCGACAATCTCCAGGAAGCGAGCACCGACCAATGAGTTGACCGTGTTGGCGGGCCAACCCATGGAGATGAAGAACTCCAAGAAACAAGCACTGGCCCAAGAGTTGAGGACGTTGGCGGACGAACTCCTCAAAGAAAGTTGGAATAACAGCAAGGGCCCCACCGTGCCTACCCCAGGAACTCTGATTGCCACCTATGTGAGGCTCAAGACCGAGTTTAAGGAGATAGTCGCCGTTGAGAAGCAGTATTCCCCTGGCAAGGTGATGGCCCCCATCGAGGACGAGAAGATGGCCCCCGGAGGGATGAGATCCCCCGGTGAGCTGCACAAGGTAAAAAATAATGGCTTATTACCATAGTTGTGGTTTTTGATTATTTGCAACGTGCTTGCTAATATGTTAGGGTTGTGGAGGTGCCGGTGGACGTCCTTGATGATTCCGATGTTGTGGCCCGTCCTGTTGGCATCGCCCCGGAGATCGATTCCGATGCCACTGTCCATCCTATGGACATCGCCCCAGAGATCGATTCCGATGTCGCGGTCAGTCCTGCGGACATCGCCCCAGAAATCGATTCCCATGCCGTTGTCCATGCTGTGGTCATTGCCCGAGAGGTCGATGACAAGAAGTAGTTGGTCGCGCTAATCCTTCAGGGTACTTTGCATTGCCCTGTGTTTAATTACCAGAACGATGCGTGTTATCAAACCATCTTAGAGCTAGTGCACTGTCTTGTGTGGGCGGATCTTGCTACTTTTGTTTGATAGTGAATCATGCGAACCCTCTCTGAGTTATGGAAACAAATGTATCCTCACCAGCTTTTGATGTAATATATGGCATGATTAGATGTAAGTTTGAACTGTTTACCATATCAGCAAGGCTTGTTTGATGATTCTTGGTGTTAGTAGGCTAGCTACTGTGCGAGCTATAGTACTTGCAAAACACTCATCGAAGAGAAACATTGGGGCTGATGAGCTCGTGATACGCTTATACTTATCCCTCGTCGATCGACCAATAGCCCTAGCTCCTAAAATTGTAGGCTTAGTGATTGATGACCTAGGCGGGCTAGTTTGGCCTAGTGGGTTTCAGTGATATGACGTGCAACACAAAATCATAGCAGTGCAGAGACGTACTCCATCCATTCCAAAATAGATGACCTAGGCGAGCTAGTTTGGCCTAGTGGGTTTCAGTGATATGACGTGGTACAGTGCCGTCCAGTCTTCGCGTGTGGTAGCAGTATTGCGGGTACAGTCAGTTTTCTTGAAGAAGCGGAATTCAACGAAGTCATGATGGTTCCTTTGTCCGAACAACTTACAGTGGGAAAGGTTGGGCCTGCGATACGACCGGGGTAGACCAGGATAATTTTGTGCATCGCAAGTGGACCAGGATGGTCGACGTCCCACATGTCGGTGAATGAAAGTATTCTTTCCGATATAGAGGACGAGCAACGAGTATTCATTGTTTATTTTTGATGAAAGCTATTGTCTCCACTGTTACGACGGAGGAGTGTGAAACACGGCAGCCCAGTGAACTTGGCATGTGCACCACTCCCTCCTTCCTCATGTAATGCCCTTGTTACAGCTTTTTCTCACTTTCTCTCTATCTATTTCCTCTGAAATGTTTTTTACCTTTCTTTTTTTAAGACACAATTGTTTTTTATGCCTTTTTAGAATTATTTTTTTATACCTAGGAGCACTGTAGAGACGGGCTCTTGCAGAGCCCGCTCCTTGACTTTGTCAATGCCTCTCTCTCTCCTCCACATAAGGAGTACTACTTGCTATGCATGCATGCGGCGGGCAGCTGGCGTCTTGAGGGGCCAGGGCGGTGAGAGCGGGCTTCGGAAGCGGTCCGGACTCCAACATAATTTTGGTTTTTACAGTATTTCTTTCTCCATTAACAGGTAGGCCCGCGTAGATAGATAAAGAACACGAGCTTATGAGGCGCATGCGGATTGTTTGACTGGTCAACCAGACAAATACAGAGCTATACACCGAGCTAGTGACCGTATAATCACCATATATCATATACAATGATCAAAGCGAGCTATCAAGACAAGTTCGATGACCGCCAATGCATTTTACTCGCTAATAAATGACCAGGATTGAAGGGGAATCCAAATTTGCTTTGTCTTCTGTTCTTGAGCTCTTGACATACCAATGCACTATACGGTTGTCCGGCCACTCCACCCGAGAGCTCTCACCAAGCGTCGTTCATGCCACCGTGCCGCACACTAACCGGTAAGGCAGCAATGGCATCCCGCTGCGCCGAGTTCCTCGCCGCCCACGACCGCACACAAAATGGTAGGGAAGCGATCGCATCCCGCCGTGTCGAGTTCATCACCGCTCGCGACCTCACAACTATGTGGGAGGAATATGAAGATGCCAAGGCCGAATGGGCGGTAGAGCAAGAGGCGGCCAAAGCCGCACAGAGGGAGCGGAAAAGTCATAAAGAAGCACTCAAGAAAAGGGAGGCTCGCCGCCGCAAGAAAGAAAAGGACGCACGTGCTGCTGCGGAGTGGTCGGCGGAGATCCAAGCACGGCGGGGTGTCGCCGACAAAGCCGGGAAGGAGAATGACGGCGTCTGGCCAGCATGTGAGAAGTAGTGTACTAGTAGTTAGTGTGTGTGTGTGTGTCTGAGTACGAGCATGTACCAGTACTACTAGTTAATACTGGAGTTTTTAGAGCAAATTACCAGTACATTAGCCTAGACTAAATGGAAAGATTCCTATCCTAAACATCAAATGGCATCTTTTCTCTATAAGAATTGAGATGCATGTCATCTCACTTCCTATGGTTTTCATATTCCTATCCTATGAACGAAAGGAGGCCTCTGTTCGAGTAACTACTGTAGCTAGCAGTATTGCTGGTACAGTAGTTTTCTTCAAGAAGCGGAATTCAACGAAGTCATGATGGTTCCTTCATCCAAGCAACTTCAAAGTGGGAAGTGGGCCTGTGATTTGACGGCTCACTAGTCATTGTTACTGCGACGCGATGACCTGGGTGACTCCCTTGGAGTTCTGCGTGCATGGCAAGTGGACCAGGATGGTCGACGTCCCACATGTTGGCGAACGGAAGTATTCTTTCCGACATCGAGGAGCAAGGAAACCGCGTGGTATAGTATCGCTGCTGATTGGTTCGCAAAAAAATAGTATCACTGCCGATTTATAATTATTTTTTATTTCTGATGAATGCTAGCGTTTCAACTCTTACGACGAAGGGTGCCAAACACAGCACGTACTGGATGTCCCACACGTCAGCGAAAGGAGTGGGACATGAACAGCGTGGTAGAGCCCAGCTTAAAAACAGCGTGGTAGAGCATCTCCACTTCTTCCACTTCTGGGTCGGAGACCACACGTAGTAGTACTTAGTGGATGACCGATACAAAGTGCGACCTAGAGACAAAGACACATCTAGTTGGAAGGTCTCAGGGCATACACGTGAACAAATATAAAAGTTAATATGTGCCTCCAACTAATATAGTAGTAGTAGAGTACTTAGGCACATACTCCATAACATCACCGTGCATTGCATGTAGAACATTTAGTGGTAGTACATAGTAAGAAACAAATGCCGCCCAAGAGTTCCCTTCTTGACCTACTTTTGGGTGTTTGGTAGAGTGGATGGAGGGTGCATGAGTGCACACTAGTTTAGCACAAATACACTAGAAGCATGCATGAAGAGAGCATACATCAAGAGGGGTGTTGAGTTGAGCATGCATGAAGAGGGAACAACTATGCTGAGACGAGAACGCAACCAAACACACCCTATATGCCACGCATGTTGATACCATTTGTGCCTTTCTACTTCACTTACTGCGCTACATTACTCAGGTTCGTACGTCCACTCCTGGGTACATGTTCGTCTCGTAGTTCCAGTCCCACGAGTTCTTCGTATAGATGGAACGATCCTTGCATAACTCGTGCACCTTGATGCTAGATGTCTCGCGTGTTGGCAAAAGGATGAACAAAGCTCACGTAAAAAAAATAGAGTGGAAGAACATAGATTCCGGACGACCGAGAAGGAGCAAGGAACCTCGTGGTGGAGCGTCTGCACTCATAATATTTAATATTATTCAGCGATACAAAATTAACCAATCATCTCCACAGTGGACTGGAAGAGTACGAAACACGGCAGCCCAGTGTAGTATCATACTAGTACAACTAACCCACGCTATCACCATATTTCTTGGCTTCCGTGCGACACCTATCTCTAGTAATCCAGCAGCCTGTATTGCTTCTCCCTCCTCGTCTCTATCAAAGTGCGGCGGGCTGGCGTTTCTGTCGTCTATTGAGGTCGGTTAACTATCACATGTTAGCGACCTGCCAAGAGCATTCTAAAAGAAATTCCTTTCACGTTCCGTTTTCAAAAAGAAAAAAATCCTTTCATTTACGAATTTGCCTGTATGCTTTGAGCAACTTGCATGTCGTATACTGCTCCTGTTTGATACTCTAACTTAGCTAGAGGTTAGACTAACTCATGACTAACCCTGAACTAACTGTAGCCAAAGAGGTGTTTGGGTGACAGGGTTAGATTGACAATAAATGCACTTCATGGAGAGAGAATAGTGATTTTTCAGTGGTCCCAATGAGAACTATTTCCAGTTAGCACCTCTTGGGTGGGATAGTTTTCTTTGGTGGGTTCGGTGCAACTTGCTCCAATTTAAACCCTCATGCTTGGATAGTTTAGGGCTATTTGAGCCCCAACTAGCTCAAACTAACTCTAACCCATGGATCCAAACAGGGCCTATGGCCAGTCTCGACGCGGAGCAGTCGCGTGCACTGGGAAGCGGCGCTCTCTCGGCCGTCGCGCCACTTCAAAGCCGGCAACAGTGATAGGTCGCCTCTGCTCTGGCCGGGCATTAATGCGGCATTGACGCTCCAGGGCAATGCTGACCGTTTCACGCGGGAAGCGCGCGCTGGCAAGGGAGTATAGGTTTTGAACCGTTTCAGGTGTAGTACTGGTAGTTTGCAAAACTACTCAATTATTGCACTCAGTTTCCTAAGAAATTGTGGTAAAAAACGTTACTCCACAGCCCGCTTCCCTTCTCCTTCCTCTTCCACCGCCCGCGCACGTCCGCAGGAAGCGGCCGGTCAACCCTTATATAGGAGTGCTAGCACAAAAAGATGCATGCATGACCACTAAAATTTCCATATTAAAGCGCCGCTCTGGCGGGAGTATGGCGTATGTTGTTACCTTCGGCCGGCCCATGGCTACCGGGCGACGGCGACCAGAGAATAGGCGGCGGGAGGAGAATGAATGCAACTACTATTTGGGTTCGCCTTCCGGCTTAAATAAATGCGCATCATCACGTGTACTCGCGGGTGCACAAATTGTAACAGACGTGTCTGCTTAAGTGGGCGTCACGTAACTGGTGTGTGTGTGAGAGAGATTCCGAGAGACAGAGTGCGTGTGTGCGACTCTACTCTTCGGACATGTACTCAACCTTTTGCGTCGGGATATAAGTATAATGGTATTTACTTTAGCTAGTGATTTACGTGGCCATGTTAACGTGGTTGTGTCAAAAAAATGTCACTTCCTGCTCGTGATTTGCGTTACATAATTACAAGCACGATTCTCGTGCATTGCACGGAACATCAATATGCATTTTTTTACAGAACACATGTTGTGATTGACCCATGCAGGAGTAACCCATGTGTAAAAACTAATGATATCTCAAGAATTTTATCGGAAAACTGGTATCTCGAGAATGTCATCGAAAAAATGAAAGATGAGAGATAAGGAGAGGAGGAGTGGAGCATGGTGGTGACTGGTGGTCGGAATGGGTGGAGGCATGGGGATGGACGGCGCCGGCAGGCGGCAGCGGCCACCATGCATGCTTGATTGTTCCAGAGACTTATTCCTTTTTTAATTGCTGAGCAATGAGGTTGCGGGAGATAATGATGTGGAGAGAGGTGCGGGTATCTTTTGTAAAATTATCATATTTTGCTTTCTATCCTCAGATATATATCATACGGTCTATATTATAAGATGACAGGCACACCATCACCACCAACTCATTTTTTATAAGGGTACAGATGATAAGTTTGCTGACTACTAAAGTAAAGTGGAATTTGTCCATGTTATGCAAGTAAATAAAGGTGATTGTTTATCATACGGGTAAGGTTGGATGAAGGGTGGTAGGAACAAATGCTCCGCCTAGAGCATGTTGTGTGAGATGGAGTCTTAGTGTGTGTGTGTGGTGTGTGTGTGAGAGAGAGAGAAAGAGAGAGAGAGGAGAGATAGAGGTGGAGTCTTAGTGTGTGTGTGTGTGGGGGGTGTGTGTGCTTGCGTGTGTGTGTGTTTGTGTGTGTTTGTGAGAGAGAGAGAGAGATGGAGTCTTAGTGTGTGTGTGTGTTGGGGTGGGGGTGCGTGCGTGTGTGTGTGTGTGTCGCAGGGTCCTCTATGGAGAATGTAATTTAAGTGTGCATGGCTTTCATCATAGAGAGGTGATGTGTATGGAAGAGGCCACCAACGATGGGGTGCGAGAGAGAAAATGCCCGTAGAGAGGGAAGAGAAGGTGTGTGCGCATGAGAGGAGTCGACTTCGAGAGAACATGTTTGTTCGAGAGACACCGAGGAAGACTACTATATATCGATGGTGCATGTAGGCGGGAATTAAGCTAAGGGATGGTCTTATTGGTTTCGGGGATATAGGGGAAGAGTGAGAGGCGGGGGGTAGCTAGAAGGAGATTGTTAAGTGTGAGTGTGTGTTTTACCCATCCAGGCGGAAGTTATGTGCACAAAAGAGGAGAACGATTCGATGTGGCGTTAGGATTGAGGGTAATTAACTACGTATGGAGACATAGAGACCTTGAACGTGCATGTGTGAGAGGTATACATGTATACGTGGGATGTGTGTGTGTGTGTGCGCGTGCGCATGATCGAGATAAAAGAAAGAAGACATAAGTCATAAGATCAATGACATGGGAGAGACGGATCGGTATGACAATATGCATGCATGTGAGAATGCATGGAAGAAGTCCCGACAATTGAGCATGTATTTTTGTCTTTAAGAGATAGTGGCGTGGGCTGGAGCATGCATCTATGGCAAGCAAAGGGAGTGAGGCGCAACGATTGTGCAAAAGAGACCAACCTATAAATGCATATGTATGGAGAGATATATATATAGTGTGGGTGATAGGAAGCAAGACTCCGTGCGAGAAAGAAATGTTGACGGAGAAACTACAGATAGATACAGAGATGGAGATGCTAGCTAGAGGGACATCGACTAGTTTGGGTGTTGGAGATGACCGTCGGGTGGTTCAAAGGGTGAAGTTATATATGTGTGTGAGAGGGCACTTGACTGCATGTAGAGAGAAACATATGTAGTGTGCGTGATAGGAATCAAGAGTGAGGGCGAGAAAGAAGGTTGATGGAGAAATAGATAAATAGAAAGATAAAGATGCTAGCTAGTGTGCGTTAGAGATAGGAGTCGAGTGGATCAGAAGGCTAGGTTATTTGTGTGGGTGTGAGAGTGTCGGTGTACTAAAGTAGGGGTACCTTAGTCCCCCGAACTTGTGCATGGGCAGTCGTAGCACCCCGCGGCAAGGCTTGCCAGGCGACCGCCAAAACTCTCCATGGTCCCTTTCTGGGCCATCCAAGAACAAAGTATTTGAGCCGAGGCCCCGGCAGGAGGAGCTTGCCGGGAAGGCCACCCGAAGAGAGCAAGGCCCCGGCAAGAGTAGCTTGCCGGGACGGCCGCTCGAAGCACAAGGCCCCGGCAAGAGGAGCTTGCTGGGAAGGCCGACCAAGGCACGACAAGAGACTTGCTACGACGCGCCATGCGTCCCGGCAAGGACCGGTGAGCAACAAGCTCCCGGGCGCGACAAGGCATCGACCGCGGCAAGGCGCTTGCCGCGCCATGTCACCACCCCGCGCCTGCGTTCCAGCTCATCCACCCACGCATCGCTCTGGGGCCGTTCCAGGCGTACGTGGCGAGAGGCTGCGCAACCAGGGGCATGCGGTGGCAAAGCGACGCTGACAGGGTGGCCGTCGTGGCAAACAGTGGTGCCCCTGACAGCCCCTTTCCTGCACTGTTTGGGCGACCTAGACGGGCATTTAATGCCCTTGTCCCCTGCCGTCAGAGTTAGGTATGATAGCACTGTGCAAACAGCTGTACCCAACACAGCGTTTTCCAGTTTTACCCCCGCCTACGTTGCCACCTGTGGGTAACCCCTTGCGCATATAAAAGGAGGCCCCATGCGCAACATGGGGAGGAGGAAGGAGGAGGCCGACCACCCACGCTCGGTCTGGTTAGTTGCCTGAGTGTACTGTAGCACTCAGCGCTCCCAAGAACACAATACAAACCACAAAGCAGCAGTAGGGTTTTACGCGTCCGTGCGGCCCGAAGCTGGGTAAATCCCCTTGTGTGCATCGCCTCGATCCGCTCTTCGCGCGACCTCCGCCCCCCGTCGAACCAGAAAGGGGCTCGGTCCCCATAGGTGTTCGTGGAGGCACATTTCCCCCGACACCTTTTGCGCGCCAGGTAGGGGGCGTCGAAGTTGTGCAAACCTGATCCGGCGCCTGCACGGGCTTGATCTCCATCATCTTCATTGACATGCCACCGAAGAAGAAGGCTCCGGAGGTGGCTGGTCCGTCCGCGTCGAACCCACCCCCCCTGGAGCAATCGGGTGGTGGGGACGGCACCGGTGGCGGAACGGGCGTCGCCGAACCAGCTCATCTTGCCACGGCGTCCGAACATACGCTGGCACCTCTCGGCGCAGGTAAGCCCTGGAATGACCAGGCAACCTCTCGCTCTATTCCATGGAGCGGGGACAGTTAGCCCCACGGATCTCGAATACGGGCCACCTCGAGTGCTCGCTCACGCTGAGCTCGAGCAAGAGCAGCTGCGACGAGATGACGCGCTGCTCCTCGAGGAGGACCGTCTTTAGGCCGCTGCGCGAGCTGCTCGCTACCAGCAAGCTTTGCGCTGCTTTTATAGCCGCAAAGTTAGTGCCAGAAGCTCCGAGGAAGTGGGAAGGCCCTTGCCGGGTGAAACAAGTCGCAAGGCCTGGCGCTGTCCGCCTTGAGACCGAAGATACCACTCCGGTGAGCAACTCCTGGAACGTTGGGCATCTTCGTGTGTTTCGCCCGTAAGGCGCGGTTGTCGGACCCCGTCCGACAACCACCCTTCTGTACAAAGTCTTGCCGCTGTTGCATGTGATCCTTTGTACAGAGCCAGGCGCAGACCCTGTGCGCAGATTGAGTTCACGTGTTCCGCACATCTTGTCGATCTCATGCTCTTTATTCCTTGCATCCATTATCTGACACTCTGTGCAGCACTGACCCCCGGTAAGCGATGACGAACCTCATGTTTCGCCTTGCCGGAAAGCGACCTTGTCGGGCATCGAGCCACGGAAAAGCTAAGTTGCCAAAGTTTGAGCAATCAAGTTTTTAAATTTTAAGGTTATCTTCCTCGAACGACCGTACTTTGTATGGAAAACCTGTGCGCGGAGGAACCAGCTCGTGGCTAGTCGCACCCTTACATCGTTTCGAGTCCGCTCAACGATTTAAGTATGCTGCGACCAGACTCGCGCCCTTACTTTGTTTCGAGCTCGCTCAGCGACTTGAGCGTGCCGCGACTGCAGTTGCGCCCTTATTTCGCTTCGAGCCTGCTCAACAACTTAAGTGAACCGCGGCTAGTCCCGACAAGGTTTCTTGTCGGCAACGGCACCGCCAGCGGGCTGCTGATGTCCCGCACTCAGCAAGTGTGCCCACGCCGGCAAGTTCCCTAAAAGCGTAGGGCAATAACATACAAAGGAGGGAATCAAATAGAGGAAGTAACAGTGCATTCACTACCTAAGATAAAGTTATATTACAAGATAACTTGTCGCAGCCCTAATGAATCGTTTTAATAACTCGACCAGCGGCGGCAAGAAAAGAAAAGGGCAGGCGGCCTAATCCACGCGGTCGCCCTCGATCCTCTTGATCCCGGCCACCCTTTCCACGATGGGCGCGACGAGGGCCCTGATCTCCTCGAGGTCAGCGTCTGCCGGCAGGGACCTGAGGACGTTGGTGAGCTTCAGGCCTGGGTTGCGGAAGGCGATATTCACCAGCACCTTCTCGAGGGCTTCGGCGATGGCATCGCGTTTCTCGCCGGCCAGCTGCTCTGGGATCGCGTTCCGGAGATGCTGAAGGGCCGCCGCCATGCCTTTGAAGAACGAAGTAAGCTTGGCGCTGGGTGGGAGGTTCGCGTCGGAGGGATACTCGTGACCCTCCATCCCCAGCAGCAACAGCTCCTTGTCGATGGAGGCGGCGATGTCCACCAGACCCTCCGTCCACTGCACCACCGCCGCCCTGAAGTCTTTCTGGGTAACTGCGGCGCTCTCCAACAGCGCCTCGTTGTCCGCGATCTCCTTCCGCAAGGCCATCTCTCGCTCCTTGGCATTGTTCAGCGTCTTGGACAAGGTGGCCAGCTTCATCTCGAGATCGGCATTGGAGTCCTTGGCGGCATCAAGCTCCTTGATCTTCTCGGCGAAGCGGCCCTGCAGCTCGCCGAGGGTGTGGGCACCCTTCTCGCGCTCCTGTTTGAGCGCGGCGAGCTCCTCACCGCTCGCCTTGAGATCAGTGTCGAGCTGCGCCACCTTCGCCTCCAGCGCCTTCTTGGCGGCCTCGGCAGCATCTTGCGCTTCCTTGAGGGCTCCGCCAAGCGCTTGCTCGCGCGCGGCGACCTCCTCCTCGTGGCTGGCGAGGCTGGCTTTCTGCTGCACCAGCTCGCCCTCCCGCGCGGATAGCCCCGCGGCGGCAAGCCTTTGCTGCTCTTCGGCTTCCGCCTTCTCGAGGATGAAGGCCGTCAGCGCCTCGTCGAGCTGCCTTCGCTCCTCCGCCAAAGATCGGAGGGCCTCCTGGTTGAGCACCCGGAGCTCCCCGGCGCGCTTGTCCATGTCTACTCCCGCCTTCGCGACAAGCGCTTCGCGGCGTTCCACCTGGGCTTGTCGGGCGCGGTAGAGTGACACTAGCTTCCGGAGCAGCCGCTCCTTCTCAGGCTCGCCGCCGCTGCTGCTTGGCGCATCAACCAGCGTCAGCCGGCGGAGGCGAGCACCTCTCCATCCAAGGTCTCCCCCCTCGGCCGGCGCCCTGGAAGTCGACTCCCAGGGGAGCTTGATGAAGATATCATCGCCGACCTTCAGGTAGACGCCTGGCTGGGGCTCCTCGGGGCCCGACGCTGCCACGGAGGCGGGATCGGCGATCGGCACAGCGCTTGGCGCTCCTGCGGCCCCAGGGCCGTCAGTACGATCACCGACCCCCTCGCCCGCGGCTGCTGCGGCAGCCTTGGCGGCCTCTTCGCCGGCCGGATCTTCAGCACCGTCCGCCCCTCCGATGGCGGCCACGTCGTCGGTATGGCCGCGCGCATCCTCCTCGACGACGACCTCGGTCTCCATCGGGTCCGTGGCGGGCGGGTCTGAAGGCCGAAACAGGGGGAGAAGTCAAGCAACTATCCAAAGAAGAAGAACCCCAGGGAAGTTTCGAGGCAAGAAGGTTACCTGGGCCAAGGTCTGCAGTCACGGTCTCCGTCGCCAAGGGGTCGCCGGTGCCGTCCCTCGCTGGAGACTGCTCCCTTGCCGGGGACTGCTCCCTCGCCGGAGACTGCTCCCTCGCCGGGGACTGCTCCCTTGTCGGGCATTCCTCCCTCGTCGGGGAACTCCCCCTTGGCGGTGTGGTTGTAGCGGGTGGCGCATCAGAGGCGATCTCCGGACATTCCTGGTGGGGCTGCTCTGCTCCTACACAAATCGTCAGCCAGATGTCAAGAAAAACGAAGGGTACCCGGGCGTGCCCAACGGCAGAAAGCAAGCCATATGCTTACGCTGGGGGCTGCGCTGTGGGCTGCTCAGAGGATTAGTTGGCGGCTCCGACAAGGTCATCTCAGGCGCACCCCCTGCCGTCACGGTGGGCTCGTCGTCGAGGATGACCACCAGGACCTTGGCTCTCTTTGCCGCCCTCTGAGCCAGAGTCCTGAAAAGGGGCAAATTCAGAGGAAAGAAAATGAGATGCGAGACACAACTACAAGAATTGAAGAGACACAAGTACAGCGGGGATCTTACTCCTCTCCCTCTTCCTCGTCGGAGCTAAGCGTGGAGAAGTCGAAGACTGGCCCGCTTCTGGCGCGAGGAGGCGGAGGAGTAGGCTCCCTCGGCCGCTTGGCGGAGGCAGTGGTGGCGCTAGCCCGAGACGGCCTTGCCCTGGCCGCTGCCGTGGCGCGAGGGGCGGCAGCAGCAGGAGCAGCGGCCTGCGAAGACCCCGCTCCTGCTGACACAGCGGAGCGCGTCACGCGGCACTGCGGCTGTTGGCTCGTCTGCCGCCCCACCACTTCTCCGGCCTTGCGGAGACGCCTCCGTGGTTGAGCCGGGGGCTCCGCTTGCGACGAGCTGCCCGAAGGTCGGGAGGAAGAGGCGTCAACCTCCGGCAAGCCGCTCGTGCCCTCGGTGGACTCGTCCGCCCCGACGCCATGCCCGGCAGGCTCTTCCTGGCCGACAAACTCCGCTCGGTCGGCAAGGCTTTCCGCCTCCGCTGCTTCCGCCTCCGCCAATGTGAAGCCAAACTCGCCCGCGGCCGCGGCTGCCGCCGCCTCTTCCATCCTGGAGGCGATGCGCGCCAACTCCGCGTCGGTGGTGTCCCGGGTGAGGCCCTTCTGCTCGTCGGGGTTGACTGGCACCTCCACCAAGTCGTCGAAGAACGCCCGCACGACATCGCCGGCGGGCTCCTGCCAAGTGGAGTCGATCCCGTGCGAGTCGCACAACAGCATCATTGCAAGGATGCGGCTGAGCGACGAATTGTTGCACAACGGGACGACGCCTCGCGACAGCTTGAACCATTCGGGGTGATCGGGGTCGTGCTTAAACAGCTCCCTGAGCGTCCCGTCAAGCTCCAAGACGGTGAAATTGAAGTTGAGGCCAGGGCGCAGCCTCATGATGTCCGCCGCATTCTAGAACTCCCAGGCGGGTCTCCCTTTCTCCTGCAGAGGAGCGACGCGGCGGCGGAGGAAATCTGCGGCAACGGCGCCAACTGTGAGCCCGGCACGCCTAAGCCGCAGGATCCGGGTGACGGCAATCTGCAGCTTGTCGTCGTCCGGAGCCACGTCGCTCCAATCCCTGTCGCGCACCACAGGAGTTCGGCGCACGGCAGTGAATGGCGGCGGGTTCTCCTCGACGATCAGGCACCAGTCTGCTCTCCATTCCTCCCATTTGTTGCGGAGCTCTCCCTCCAGATAAGCATCCTTCTTGCCGAGCTTCGAGATCCAGGTGATTCCGCCGGAGAGGGGCTCTCCTCTCTCTACTCGAGGCGTGAAGAAGTGGCGGAAGAGGGCTACGTTTGGATAGACTCCGACAAAGTTTTCGCAAAGATGTGCGAAAATTGCCATGGTCAGGACAGCATTGGGGGTGAAATCAAGGAGATGGAACCCGTAGGTGTTCATGATGTCGCGGAAAAATTCAGAGAAGGGCGGGCAGAGCCCGCAATAGAAGAACAGAGCAAAGAAGGGATACCGGTCGGATACTCCTTCTGGGCGGCGGCGGGAAGAACCCTCATGCGCGGATGCGCTCGCGTCCCCGTCGACCAGAAGAGGTAGTATTCCTCCCTCAGGACCAACGCGTCGAGCTCAGGGGGGAAGGTCGCCTGCTCCTTTCGCAGCGCCTCAAGCCGCTGCGCCTCGGCCGACTTCACGGCCTTCCCTTTCCCCTTATCGCCCTTCGGGGCCATGGTGGAAGCAGGGAGGGAGGTCGACGGCGTCGGTAGCACTGGTGGCGACGGAAGGGGCGGAACGCTGCTTCTCTTGGGAAGTGGCGGAGATTTCGAGCAATCGCAACTGGCGGGTGGGCGGACTGCCCCTGTTTCCCCTGCTTATAAGGGGGAAGGGAGGGGCGTTTCGACTTTCTGAATAAACAAATCACCTGCGACGTGACGCATGCCCGCGGGGCTCAGCCCCGCGCACGCCGCCCACGTCACGCACGCCTCTCCCCACGATGCTGCGTTCGACGCGTGCCGTTCGGGGAGGACGTGGTGGATGCAGAAGAAGATGCAGCATGACCCAGGCCACGCGTGCCCGTGCACTGTTTTGGGCCTGGCCCAACAGCGCTCGGCACCGTGTATGGCCCAGGCCCGGGGGCTCCTGTCGGTGTACTAAAGTAGGGGTACCTTAGTCCCCCGAACTTGTGCACGGGCTGTCGTAGCACCCCGCGGCAAGGCTTGCCAGGCGACCGCCAAAACTCTCCATGGTCCCTTTCTGGGCCATCCAAGAACAAAGTATTTGAGCCGAGGCCCCGGCAGGAGGAGCTTGCCGGGAAGGCCAACCGAAGAGAGCAAGGCCCCGGCAGGAGGAGCTTGCCGGGACGGCCGCTCGAAGCACAAGGCCCCGACAAGAGGAGCTTGCTGGGAAGGCCGACCAAGGCACGACAAGAGACTTGCTACGACGCGCCATGCGTCCCGGCAAGGACCAGTGAGCAACAAGCTCCCGGGCGCGACAAGGCATCGACCGCGGCAAGGCGCTTGCCGCGGCAAGTCACCACCCCGCGCCTGCGTTCCAGCTCATCCACCCACGCGTCACTCTGGGGCCATTCCAGGCGTATGTGGCGAGAGGCTGCGCAACCAGGGGCATGCCGTGGCAAAGCGACCCTGACGGGGTGGCCGTCGTGGCAAACGGTGGCGCCCCTGACGGCCCCTTTCCTGCATTGTTTGGGCGACCTAGACGGGCATTTAATGCCCTTGTCCCCTGCCGTCAGAGTTAGGTATGATAGCACTGTGCAAACAGCTGTACCCAGCACAACGTTTTGCAGTTTTACCCCCGCCTACGTTGCCACCTGTGGGTAACCCCTTGCGCATATAAAAGGAGGCCCCATGCGCAACGTGGGGAGGAGCAAGGAGGAGGCCGACCACCCACGCTCGGTCTGGTTAGTTGCCTGAGTGTACTGTAGCACTCAGCGCTCCCAAGAACACAATACAAACCACAAAGCAGCAGTAGGGTTTTACGCATCCGTGCGGCCCGAAGCTGGGTAAATCCCCTTGTGTGCATCGCCTCGATCCGCTCTTCGCGCGACCTCCGCCCCCCGCCGAACCAGAAAGGGGCTCGGTCCCCATAGGTGTTCGTGGAGGCACATTTCCCCCGATAGAGAGAGATAGAGAGAGGGTGCGTGTGAGTCACATACAAACAAATATCAGAGAGAAATGAGATCCAGAGAGACGGAGTTTTGTGTCTGCGAGAGAGAGAGATATTTCACAACAAGAGTGATAGCTAGAGAGACATACGAGGGAACGCAAGATATCTCTAGGGAGAGAGGGTGTGTGTGAGCGACATACAAGAGAACAATGGAGAAATATGAGACCCTGGGAGACAGAGTTTGTGTTTGTGTGTGAGAAAGAGATATTGAAGAGGAAGAGTCATAGGTTCTCATATCTAAGGAGCGAAAGACATCTCTGTAAGAGGGGTGTGCGAGTGGCACACATGGGAATAGTAGAGAGAAATGAGACCCCGGGAGACAAAATTTTGTGTTTGTGTGAGAGAAAGAGATTCCACATGGAGAATCATAGTTAGGTACACATAGCAGGGAGCGAGATATACTTAGAGAGAGATAGAGTGATGAAGGTCGAGGGAGAGAGTACCGTCAGTGTGTTACGAAGATAAAAGATCATTGTCGACATACACGTAGCACGAGAGATACCTGAGGGACGATGAACGCGTATAGGTCCAGAGAGATAGTCCTATATAAGCATGAGCGATAGCTATATGAGACGAATATCTGGATTAAAGGGGATTCAAATATTTAAACTGGAGATCACGACACCGATAGTATCATAACGCAAATTGGTGTATCAAACATGCATATTCATTTGAATTTGGGCACACGTGTAATGTTATATAGTTTATCAATATTGGTGATCCATAGATTCTTCAATTACAAACAATGCATGGTTTATATGCAGTTAATGTCTAAACGGGATTACACTATATGTTGCGTGTGTGAAACACATTATACATGTTTGAGAAGTAAAAAAAACCACATGAAACACACATTAATTGGAGACAGTTAGCGATGGATACAACCTTATGAATCTGAGATCATGCCATTTGTAAACCATATTTATGTATAAATGGTGTTGTGCTTTTGAAAGTATATATAAAAAATGATGTATATAGAATGTAATTCCAATTGAAAATGGATCCCGCCCGAAAAAAATAGAATACAAACGGAATTCGAATTGAGTTGGCACGGTAAAAGTGCACTCTACAAAATTTGAACGAAGCGGGGAAAGTCACAGTAACCGCCCGAAACCAAAATCCGTGAGATGGAAATCACTACTGCCTATCCCTGCCACGCAAAGCCTATATGCTGGATTTCTATAGGTTTCGATAGGGGTAGGTTTGTAATTTCACCCAAACGTGACGTAACCGCCTCTCACCCGGATTCATAAACGGTGGGCGCCAAATCACAGTGTGTCCTCGGCCGAAATCGACTCCCTCCCCGATTCATATTCATACACGGTGGGTGCCAAAAACAAACTCTCGTCGGCAAATATTCGGTGTATGCGAGATTACCGTCCTATCCCCAACTGACTAGTGTTGCTGTGATGTAGTAGAAAATTGAAACAGGGGCTAAGTTTGTAAATTTCCTCGCATTTGAGACAAGCGCACCCTGAATACATGGTCCCCTTCCTCTCTACCTCCCTTTTCCCCATTCATACTCCGTGGGCGCCAAAACACCCTCTCCACCCCACCCTCCTCCATCCGCCGCCGTCCGCCACCCCATCCACCGCCGTCCTCCTCCACCATGCCGGAGCTGATACCCCGACGCCGCCGTCCATTACAAGAGATCGACCTATCTCATCCATGGCTTCGGACCGGGATCCTTGCATCCCGTCCTCTCGCTTCTTCCCCGCCGTCGTCCACCTTGCCGGGGCCGCTCCTACGACCGTCTCGTCCACCGCGCCCCGCCGCCACCGTCTACCCTCCTAGATTTGCTTCCACGCCACCGACAGCCATCGCTACCGCAGCACCATCAAATTCTCAGCAGATGCGTACACGGCGCCGCACTAGAGGCGATACTCTTTCGCATCTGCTCAACTTATTTATCGCAGCAAGAAAATAGATCGCCACAGCTTTACTCTGATTTCTTGTCTTGGTTGTGAAGTTGCCTTTGTCTGGTTTGCACCTTCAGATCCGCCATGGCACGCTCAACACCATACTCGCAATGCTTATGGTTTTCCCCTTTTATATTCCACACTAGTTAAATCACAGTAGACTAAATTTCAAAATTGGGTCAGTCGATTTTTCAGAGCTCGCCGCAGTTCGCCGGTGCGATAGAAGGGGCTCGGGTGGGGTTGGTGGTTGTGGGGGGCGGTGGTGGGGCCTTGTCGAACGAAGAAAACTCGATGCGGGTGGGGGCGGCGGTGGGGGTGGCGGAGGAACACATGCGGTGGGGCCGGTGGTTAGGCCGGCGGCCCGTGCGGTGTTCTGTATGGGAAGCACAGTATGTTCCTTGTCAGGAAGGGGAGTAGGGACATCTGCACTCAACAGCTGATAGAGCTGGCCTGTATGTGATCGATAGGCTTTCAATTACTAGCGGCAATACAACACCGTAATTTCCAGCCAGTTCCACTTTCCCGATTTATATATCCTGGTTATGGTGTACCCCTGTTATGTACACTATGATCTGCCTAGTTGTTGTGTGCTCTTGTTATCATGGTTTGGCAATAAACTCTCTATACAGTATATTATGAACCTATCATCTGCCAGCTATCCTTACTTCTGGAGCCTATTTTTTGTGTAAATGCACGCACCATCTTACATCACACATGAACTCTCTCATCAGAATCCAGTGATAGCACACAAGTGTTTACAGGGGCGCCCCTATAGTAGAATATCATCTGCATTACAAAGGTAATCTCACAACTATTTCTGTTTTCATGGTTCTCAGATATTATACGCAATTACAATGAATATCAGAATCCGCGCATCAGAAGAATATTGTGGAACACTGCAATAACTTACAAAATTGGCACCAAGGCATTGAGTGCCATTCTGGAAGCAATGAAACTCGTACGCTCCCCACCTGTTGATTCTTGTTCAGAATATCATCCTAATGACTATTCTAACCTCGAGGAGTCAAATGCAGATGGCATGTCCTGTTCACCCATCAAGGTGCCTGTTCTAATTTGGCAAGGTTTTATTGATTGCGCGTATCTTGCATATGTTGTCTTGCATTTCTTCTACTTTGTTGCACCGCCATCTGCTTAGTTTACTCATCATATATGTCGAGATGCCATGCCCATCCATTATCAATACATATTCCATCTGTCATCATACCATGTTTTTCCACTCAAATGCTATTCTTGTGCATCAGACATCAAAAAGGAAGAGGGTGACTGCCGAACCTGAAGGAGCACCAGCAAAGTCCTTGAAAAATGTGGTGGTGCCGGAGAAATCAGACAGCACCCCACTTATATTGGCTATACAACCAGTGACACAAAACGTAGGACCGACTCCAGCAGACTGTACCCATACTTCACTGGCCACACCACTAGCCCCACCACACAGGACCTGCACTCCAGCAAAAGGTATACCGATTTCATTTGCCATAGCTCCAGCTGTACCACAGAAAAATCCCACTCCAGCAAAAAGTACAACAAGTCCACCGGCCGAAGACCTATCCCAACTGCAGAGACGGCCAATTCCTGCAGATTGGAACCCCATTCCATTTATTCCCACTTTAAAAGACAATGCTTTCAATGTTGTTAGGGACTACGTGCATATATTCCCATCATGGGAAGATTATTGTGAAGACAAACACCATTTTCACATCTTCCTGCCAACTTACGTGTAAGTGCTATTATTCATGGTTATTATTTTCCTGATTTCTGCTGATTGAACACATCAATGATTTACATTACATTGTTGTAACTAGGCGAGGGTCAATCTGGATAGTCATGACGAGCAAAGCTTGCTTGTGCTTTTCAAGGAAGCATTGCAGCAGTATCGGTGTTACTTGAGGAAATCACACTTTGATAGCAAGTCTATAAACGAATTTTCGGTGAAGTCTCCTGTGCTAAATTTAGAAGACATTGAATGGAAAAACCTTGTTATGCACTGGTCTTGTTCCCAGGATGAGGTACTGTCTATGAAATCACATGACAATTTGAACTTCTACTTTTCGGCATGTGCCTTACAGATCTTTTTTGAAGAAGAATTCCGGTTTGACAAGAACGATAGGATATCGCAAATATGCTGCCCGCTGCTTTGCTCTTGTTAGTACCTGTTGTCCTGTATCACTGTACTTGCATACATACCTGGTTCATTATGTGACAGCAGTATGCATGATAGCTTGCTTATCAATTGTTCGCTCCAAATTATCTGATCTGTATGAATGGTTACATTAGTGTAGAATATATCCAATGCCAATGTTTTTTGAGCTCTACATTGTTCTTGTAAGTACATGCTGTCCTTTATCAGTGTACTTATAATGACAGGTAGTTGTTCATGTACCATCACTCTGCAGCTTATTTTCCTTTGCCCTCCATTTTCTACACATCAGATTTGTATTTACTCTTACCATAAGGTTGGTACTGAAGAAGTTTAGCTGTGCATTGCTCTTGGTTGTACCTTTTGCCTGTATCGCTGCACTTACATTTATAGCTACTTGGTTATGTAGCATCACTCTTCATCTTATCTTAAATATTCTCCATTTTTCCAGAAGCCTTCCATGTTTTCCGAGTTTCGTTGTGTTATTTATTTGGTTGTTGCATTCATCATGGCATCATGCGCATTGCATCATCATGTTTTCATAAAACTTGCATCCGCTCGTAGTTGCCGTGTCCCCCCTTGCTTTTGTTGACCGTTCCGAGACCAACCTTATTCTTTGTTTTCCCTTTTTCCTAAACCAGAGTTTCTTTACACAGTGCATCGACCCCTCGCGTGCGCGCCCGAAACTTCTACGAACCCAACCCGCACGGTCATGACCGTTGAGTCCAGATCAACCCCGAAATACCACAATACTTCTTTCGTTTATTCTTTTGACTACCCAATTGACCCGGAGCCGTCAGATGACGATCAGACGCCCCTAAAACTCTTTTCACCTACTATATATACAGACCAACCCTAAAATTTAGGGAGATGTCCCATCCTCACAGTGAGCCGCCGCCGCCACTCCACCAAATCTCTCTCGGGATCCATCCCCTCCCGATCCAAAAATCCTCCTTGTTTTCTTCACCGGACCAACCAGCCGCAGCCTCCTCTTTCCTCGATCTCCCCTGCCACTCAGTCCCGTCGATCCATCCATCCATTGATTCCCACCAACCAGAGCAGCCAGCCCCGCTCCTCGTGCCCGAGGCCTCCCGAGCTGCTCCTCGCCGGTCCTCTCGCGAGCCCGATGCTCAAGCTCCTCTGCCCGGGCGTCCCACGCGCCTCAAACCGTCGTCGTCCTTCGTCCGCGGCCTCCTCCTCATACAGGCCTTCGCCGCCTCGTCTCGCTCCAGACCTGCTGCCGTGCTGCCGGCGACCTGGTCCAAGAGCAGATGAGTCACCGCCCGTCTCCTCTTTCTCTTTCCTGTTTCCCTCTCCTTCCTTCTCTAATCTCTCTCCCTTCCTCGGGTGTTTTCTTATCTGCCAGGAAATGAACGGGGCTCGCCCCTGCTGCCATGGCCGCCAGCGACCGGAGCCGCCGTGTGTGTCCTTCCCGTCCCTGCCTTCTCTGCCGCCGGATCGGGCCGGCTCCTCTCGCCCCGACTACACGTGCCCGCCTCCCGCCGCAGGGCCTCGTTTCTGCTTCGATCAGACGAACGAAGCTGTCGCCGCCCGCTTCGTCAGTTTCAGGACGCGAGCGCTGCTTGCCTTGACCGCGCCCTGCACCGCCGCTGTTGCTCTTCCGCAAGTCCCTCGACCAGCCACTGCCTCCCCTGCGTCCTCTTGCATCGTGCCGCCTCCTGTCTTCCCTGCTCCTCCCCTACGCCTGGAGCTTGTTCCGCCGGCCTCTGCTTGCTCTGCATCGAGCAGAGGAGAATGCCAGCGACTCGCCACGGCCCTCCTCGACCTCCTTCGCGCCGGATCCGTCCCCCTCGTCCATCCACTCGTCGTCGGAGGTCGCCACCATGCCCTGCATCCCGCATGGCCAGCCGTCGTCCCCAGCTTCACGAACGAGACGGCCTGCGCTGCCCTTCGTTGACTTGGTCCAGCGTCCTGGACCAGCCGCGCCGCTCGCACGCGCGTTGACCAGCACCAGCGCGTGGGTCGCGCCCAGCTCCGCTGCCGAAGCCTGCCATCCTTGCCTCCCACCGACCGGGCCTTGGCCCATGGGTGAGCTCCCCGCAGCCCCTCCTCTTTGTTGGCCCAGTTCAGCAGATTCGGCCCTATAGTGTTTTTTTCCTCTGGACGGATTTAATCAATTATCCCAGGATTTACTGTTTTGCAGAAAAACCCTCATTGTCATGCATATAATAACTTATTAATCATGCATCATATGTAAATAATTTATATATGAAAATTGCTTAGAAATTCATCTAGTTTCATAATATGCTGCTTTCATGCATGTTTAAAATGTTTAAAATGATGTTTGCATTAATTTTGTTAAATGCCATGTTAAAATGATTTATTTCATAACTAAACAACCGTAGTTCGGATTTAAATAAATTATATATGTAAATGGGGTAGGAAAATGCATAGATTAACATGTTGTACTTTATTTTCCTGTTTAAAAACAATAAAATATGGTTTAGGGCAGAACAGTACCAAATCCATAAATATGCACATGAGGATTTTCCGGAATTACTGTTTGTTGTTCCGGCCTCATTTACACTTGCCTAAATAGTTAGTTTTCATATGCTTCACCTCTTGCCATGTTAACTAATATTTAATATTGTTGGATACATAACTGAGAGAGAACTAAATAAGTCATGTGGTGTTTCGTCAATATGCAACTCGTTGCATATTGAGCTCCACTTAATTTGTAGTGTTGTTTGTTGCACTTTGCCATGCCATGCTCATTAAACCGGACATGCATCATACTTGATTGTGCATCATGCCATGTTTATGTGATGGTTGTTTACTATGTTGCTTGCTTCTTTCCGGGTTGTTTCTATCGTTAGCTTCGGTTTCGTTCCGGAGTTGTGAGGATTCGTTCGACTACGTCTGCTTGTCTTCTTCATGGACTCGTTCTTCTTCCTTGCGGGATCTCAGGCAAGATGACCATACCCTCAAAATCACTTGCTTGCTAGATTGCTCGCTCTTTTGCTATGCCTATGCTGCGATACCTACCACTTGCTTATCATGCCTACCATATTGTTAAACCAAGCCTCTAACCCACCTTGTCCTAGCAAACCGTTGTTTGGCTATGTTACCGCTTTGCTCAGCCCCTCTTATTGCGTTGTTAGTTGCAGGTGAAGATGAAGTTTGTTCCTTGTTGGAACATGGAGATGTTGTTCCATGTTGGAACATGGATATGTTGGGATATCACAATATCTCTTATTTAATTAATGCATCTATATACTTGGTAAAGGGTGGAAGGCTCGGCCTTATGCCTGGTGTTTTGTTCCACTCTTGCCGTCCTAGTTTTCCGTCATATCGGTATTATGTTCCCGGATTTTGCGTTCCTTACACGGTTGGGTGATTTATGGGACCCCCTTGACAGTTCGCTTTGAATAAGACTCCTCCAGCAAGGCCCAACCTTGGTTTTACCATTTGCCACCTAAGCCTTTTTCCCTTGGGTTCTGCAGACTCAAGGGTCATCTTTATTTTAACCCCCCCGGGTCAGTGCTCCTCTGAGTGCTGGTCCGAACCGAGTAGACTGCGGGGCCACCTTGGGGAAACTTGAGGATTGGTTTTACTCGTAGGATGTCTCATCCGGACGTGCCCTGAGAAAGAGATATGTGCAGCTCCTATCGGGATTTGTCAGCACACTTGGGCGGCTTTGCTGGTCTTGTTTTACCATTGTCGAAATGTCTTGTAGCCGGGATTCCGAGACTGATCGGGTCTTCCCGGTAGAAGGAATATTCTTCGTTGACCGTGAGACCTAATAATGGGCTAAGTTGGGACACCCCTGCAGGGTATTATCTTTTGAAAGCCGTGCCCGCGGTTACGAGGCAGATGGGAATTTGTTAATGTCCGGTTGTAGAAAACCCGAAGTTGATCTTAATTAAAATACACCAACTGCGTGTGTAACCGTGATGGTCTCTTCTCGGCGGAGTCCGGGAGGTGAACACGGTGTTGGAGTTCTGCTTGACGTAGGTTGTTCTAGGATCACTTCTTGATCATAGTTATTCGACCGTGCTTTTGCCTTATCTTCTCGCTCTCATTTGCGTATGTTAGACACCAGATATGCTAGTCGCTTGCTGCAGCTCCACCTCACTACCTTCCCCTACCTATAAGCTTAAATAGTCTTGATCTCGCGGGTGTGAGATTGCTGAGTCCCCGTGACTCACAGATACTTCCAAAACCAGTTTGCAGGTGCCGATGAAACCGTGCAGGTGACGCACCCGAGCTCAAGGAGGAGCTCGATGAAGATCTTGTTCATTGTGTTGTTTCATTTCAGTTGATCAGTAGTGGAGCCCAGTTGGGACGATCGGGGACCTGTGTAGCATTTGGGGTAGTCTTCTTTTATTTTGGTTCCGTAGTCGGACCTTCATTGTATCTGTTTGATGTAATGCTTTAGTCATGTATTGCGTGAAGTGGCGATTGTAAGCCAACTATGTATCTCTTTCCCTTATATATTACATGGGTTGTGTGAAGATTACCTCACTGGCGACATTGCTTTCAATGCGGTTATGCCTCTAAGTCGTGCTTCGACACATGGGAGATATAGCCGCATCGAGGGCGTTACACCTTTATCAGTGTACTTATAATGACAGGTAGTTGTTCATGTACCATCACTCTGCACCTTATTTTCCTTTGCCCTCCATTTTCTACACATCAGATTTGTATTTACTCTTACCATAAGTGTCGTGGGTTTGTCACGGCAGATGTCCTAGCGAAAGGACTTAGTCGTGGAGCCATCGCAACGGGTTAACTCGAAGGGGTTAAAGCGGACAAGGGACACATGGAGTTATACTAGTTCGGCCCCTTCGATGAAGGTAAAAGCCTACGTCTAGTTTGTGATGGAATTCGATGGGGTTTCGATGACTAGGGAGCAAACAAGATTCGCCTAAGCCTCGAGTTATTCTTCTCTGTCCTGAACCGCTATCGGGTTGTCCCCTTATATACACGGGCGACACCCGTTGGTTCATAGAGTCCCAATCTCCGGTTTATATTCGTATCTGGGTTGGTCTCTCCCTATTCCTAACTTATAATACAAGTTTGTATACACGCCAGTTTACGGCGACAGATACTGAACCGACTACGGCCTTGGGCCTTTGCCTAGCCTCTGGGCTTTAGCACCTTTAGACTACTGATGAAGTCAACTCGGCCCACTTAGGCCGGTTTACGCCCAGCAGTAATATCCCCAACATTAGGCCCCAGATTGATTTGAACAGGTTCATGTCAATCCTTAGCGAAAATCTTTGTCTTCATCATCTTCCTGTATCTGTTGAACCGTCGTGTCGTCATCTTCTTTGGTTGCTGTAAACCGGCATGACGTCATCCTAAAACTAGCCTTTATAACGCCTTCTTTGTTTAATAGATCCGCACTAATCGAGGCGACAACTCCGAAAATTTATGGCTCCTGGATTCGCACGCCTGACACATGTCCTTTGCTTCATAAATAGGGCTGAAGGTTCATTTCTTTTCTCTCCTTCATCCCCTTTCTCTTCGTCTTCTCCGTGCCGCCAGCCTCGGAGCTCTGCCGACGCTGCTGATCTCTGCATCGTCTTGGGACGCTGTATCGACCTGATCGTACCAGAAAACCGCGGCATCCTTCCGCATCTCCCCCAGCTCCGGTAAGATCTCTGCTTTTTACCCATCCGAATCCATACTAGGGTTTCATGTTCTTGCCGTGTTCTTGCTTACTGTTCGTATTCCTGCTCATACCTCTGGATAGATCCAAAGAAACCCTTCTGTGAGTTACCTATGGGCTTTTAGCATTCATCTTGTAGATTCATGCTTCAGTTCATAGATCCAAATAACCTTTCTGCTCTTTGAACCAATATTGTTCCGCCTTAAGCTTTTAAATATTTTCCTTTTTCTGGACTGGCTTTAGATCCATCGCTGTAGAGAAGTCTTGTGAAACCTATTTCTGTATTTATCCACCCTCAATTGCTTTCAATGCTCAGATCCGGCGGTTTAACTTTGGCATAGAAAATGTAAAGGACCAGTATATATCATTAGTCCCCCTGTTTGAACCGCCAGACGTTGCCACCTTGCATAATTCCGATTTAGATAGGACTGTCTTTGGTTTAAGTAGATATGCCTCCGGTTTAATTCAAACATATACTTGAACCGGAACCGCTTGTTTTGTAGATTTCCTCATGGTGAAGCAAATATATGAATGCAACTGGGATCCTTCCCGTGTTACGGAAACACAGCTGAACAACTTAGTTCTCACTGGCGCTTTAAGCAGTAAAAACACCGTCCACTGGAGAGTCCCAGGCACAGAATGTCCTCCCACCCCTGAAGAGGGAGAGGTTGTTGTTTTTGCGTATAACCTGGCCCGGGGCTTTAGCCCGCCCGGTTCAAAGTTTTATCGGGATGTCTTAGCCAATTTCCAACTGCGCCCACAAGATATCGGTCCCAGCTCTGTCACTAATATATGCCACTTCCAAGTGCTTTGCGAAGCGTACTTCCAAGAGGAACCCACAGTGGAACTATTCCGAGACTTCTTTCACTTGAACCGCCGCATAGAGTTTACTGACGGCCCCAATATGGAACTGGGTGGTATCGCAATTCAAAAAAGGAAAGAAGTCACTTATCCTCATCCAAAATTGCACAGTCATCCCCAGGAGTGGAATAATTCCTGGTTCTATTGCAAAGATACCTCCCCTGCCGAAGAGAATCCATTGCCTGGTCTCCGTCCGGAACGGCTTAGCAACACTCACCCCTTTCCTCAGAGGTTAACTGGCAAAGAGAGGAGTAAATACGCTCCTCAATTATCCAAGCTCAGAGCTTTCCTAGCCAACGGTTTAACTGGAGTTGATCTTGCCCGTTGTTGGATATCCTGGAGTATACTGCCCCTTAGCCGACGCTCTGGTTTGATGTGTGAATATACGGGCAGTGTTGACGATCCGCGGCCTGCTTCCTTTTTGCGCCACCAACAAACCGCCAGCCGTAAGTCTGCATTTTTATTTGTAAATGCCTTTGTACTTGTCTATTACTGATACCGACATCTGTTTGATGCAGGGTAATGATCCGCTTTGGAGCAAGAAAATCCTACAAGAGAAAACCGATAAACCAGACAGACCAGTCCGGCCTAAGACCAAGGTTGTTAAGAAGTCTGCTCATAAAAGGAGAACCACCGCTTCCTCTGATCCGCCCGCTGATGATGATGTGGGTAATCCGGACCTTGAGGCAGAACTTGATTCCCTCGGTTTACTTTCTGTACACTTTATTGATGATGATATTTGTCAGGATGATGCTGAAGCTAGCCATGCTGACGATGTAGAGGTAATTGTTCTTTCCTCTGACTCAAGCCTTCCGCCTTCACATAAAATCCGTCAGGCAAACCGCAAAGTTAAATTTTCTCATCCCCTTGCTTATTTGGATCCCAACGTTCTTATGAAGACACAACTACATGAGGTGCGCCGCACAACTCGACACAGCGGTCAGGTAGTTACCTCCGCCGGTTTGCCGAACAATCCGGTTCGGAGACGTCATTCAGAGGTCTCTAATTTGCTTGTCAGTATTCGTCCTAAAGCGGGCTATTTTCGTCAACCGCTTAATCCGTCTGACTTCGATTATCAGGTCACCTCGCACTCCTCTTCTGGCGAGTCAACTGGCACCCAGCTGCCTCCACTTAAAACCGTGCTTGGGTAAGCTTGCACTTATCATAACGTTGTTGATTTTTGTAGTTTTCAACATATACTGTCTTTGATTTTGCTGCTTCTTTTTAGGGCCAAACCGAGGCCAAGTAAGAAAGCTCGCCTGGATAAGGCAGCTGAAGAAGACGTTGCTCCTGAACCGGATGTTACCCCAAACATTGAAGCGGTCATCCATGAAGATGTGGTTAATGACCCGCTAGTACGAGATGAAGTTGTTACTGCTGATGAAGGTTTTGTTAACACCTCCGGTCCTGCTGACTAGCCAGCCAGTCCCATCCGGATTGAGAAAACCACCAGCCCTTCCAGACCTGTCGATAAACCGACTACGCCGGTTCAAACCGGCGAGTCTAAGGATGATGAAGTCATAATCACTGGCATTGGTCATTCTGAACCGGGGAATCCCGTCGCTTTAGCCAAGCATACTGCCAAAGAAGAAATTTCTGCCATGAGCAGAGGCAAATGGGATGTTGATCTGGCAACATACACTGCTCTAGGCGCCCAAGATGTACATTCTGGATACTTGAACCGGCTGTATACTAGGCATGATTATGAAGCTAATCTGGTAAAGCTGATGCAAGAGAAGCTTGAGGTAACTTCCATGAATTTGTTCCTGCTTATCACCATTGTAGCCCCCAAGGGCCGGTTCAACCTATCATAGTTGAATCGGGTCTTGACATAAAAAATTCCATGCTTCAAAATTCCTTGATATAGCCCCCAAGGGTCGGTTTAACTTGATGTAGTGAAACCGAAACTTTAATCTTCATACCGTGGCATCAGAAACTTATCAGAGCAAATAGCCATTAGCCCCCAAGTGCCAAGTTGAATATGTGTATTGAGCTTGGGACTTTGACAATTAACTGATAGCTATAGATCAAATAAGCATTAGCCCCCAAGTACAAAGCGCATAACTTGTTATGTGGTTGGTACTTCATTGTTCATGTTTGTTGTTAAATCGTATAACTGTCGGAATGCAGGCTGAAGTAAGGGCCAAAGAAAACCAAGTTGCCGACCTTCAAGAGAATTTGAAAACCCAACAAGCTAAAACCTCCAAGGCAAAGGAAGAGCTAACCAGCGCTTTAAACAGCATGGAGCAGCTGAAGGAGGACTTCAAGAAGGAACGGGCTAACTGGGCCACAGAAAAGGCGGCTTTAACCAAGAAGATTGAAAATGCGGAGGCTGCCCTAAAACCGGTAACTGATGAATTAACCAGCGTAAAGCGACAAGTGCACGCCATGACTGTCGCCATCTTTGGTAAGCTTCTTGCAACTTGTATAATAATAGTGATCCTCTTATAAAACAGCCCGGTTTGTAAACTGTTGATCATGTTACAGGCACTCGTATTAACAACTTGGGGTCAGACGTGCGGATGAAACTGAAAACCGCCTACACCTTAATCGAGCAGCTGTACACTGGAGCGCAGCGGATTATCTCAACTGTGTCACACAATAATCCAGCACCCACTTTGATCCAAGCTACTCTGAAGAGACCGTCAATGCTCCCTGCTCGGATTGATGAGCTAAAAAAGTCTGCTGCTCGAACCGGAGCCATTAATGCCTTAATCCGGGCAAAAGCATGGGTGCCCGATTTTGATCCTAATGAAGCGGCTCAAGGCTATCCCAGCTTGAAGGAGGATGGCTCAGAATTCAGCAAAGAGGATTTAAGAGAGATAAACCGGGCGGTGCGCCCTCTGGCCTGCCAATTGGTGGAGGAAGCAAATTTGTCGCATTATCAAGCTCAGTATAATGACCAGAACAAAAGAGTGGCTGCACCAACCCCTGAAGCAGAAAACTTGATTCCTCCAATCCGTAAGCATACTTACGCCCCTGATATTGAACCGTCTTCACTGATCCATGGAGAGGCTGTCTTTCAAGCATTAATGGGAATCGATTGGACCACTGTTGTCTTCCAGCCGCTGGGTAGAGACGAGGAGGCTGAAGCGGCGCAAGATGATCCAGGACAATCAAACCGGGGTGGCCAGCAAGCGTAAACCGAAGGCAGCTTTATCGAGCTTCCTTGTTATATCTTGTCAAGAAAACAATGATCCCATTTGGGCTCCAAGCCGCCTTGTAATAGGATAGACAATACTTTTTGCTTCCTGAGATGCCCTCGTGCATCTATGCTGATACCTTTATTTGGAAGGTCAATATTGCCAACTTATATCTCCTGCAATCATAAAATCTTAAACTACCAGGGCGGTTGTACCGCCATCCGGTTTATGAATCTTTATGTAGATACGTCAGGAGACTTGCAAATATGATCAATTTTTGTGATATGAAATACCTGCCATTTATTGGGCACGAAGTAGGCGTGTAGCCAACCTTGAAACGGGGGTTTGATAACCCTAAACCATCATGGGAGAAAGCAGCTCCTGTATATATAACGCCGGCTTATTGTGTATACCGTGCTTTGATCATAATAGCCTTTTGTTACTCCAAAAAAGAATGTGAACAGAAAAAATTAAACCGGGCAAATAATCTTCGGTTTCAAAATGGACCGTGTTCCACCAATTTGGCTGTTTGAACCGGTACAAAGCACTGTCGGTTTAAAAAACGCAACTAAGATAAAATAGCAACTCCTTAAGAAAAGCTATTTAAAGCAAAAGCAATGATAAAACTTTATGCAAAAAGAGAGGCTTTACTGAGCCGATCAGATGGTGTTACCATGGTCAGATGCAACCAAGCTCCCCAAAGGTGTAGCTGTGGTGCCAGTCGGCAGGTCCCCAAATGACTCGTGGCATTACGCCGGCCAAGTGGCATGGCAATGGTTCGGGTTCGACCAAGCCCCCAAGTGACTCTAAGGCATGTAGGCCGACCAAGAGGCGTGACCGGTTCAGACTTGACCATGCCCCCAAGTGATCTGGTGGCTTTCGCCGATCAAGAGGTGTCGCATCGGTTCGGACACGACCGAGCCCCCAAGTGATCTGGTGGCTTTTGCCTATCAAAAGGTATTGCATCAGTTCAGACATGACCGAGCCCCCAAGTGATATTGATAATATTTGCAAGGGGTAAATCGGAGGTCGTTTTAAAAAAGAACAACTCCATGTAACCACACATGATTGAAACGAACAGATACCCCGCTTTAGCTGAGGATCCGGTTTATTATATTGAAAATATATACATTGTCATAATATGTACATAAGCAGAGCCAATGGCTCAGGTGTAGTAAGGCCGAAGATGAGCTATGTTCCATGGCCTGCTGGTCTCCTCTTCTGACTTACGTGAGTCCTTATGCTCTCGAATATCAATCAGATAGTATGACCCGTTGTGCAGATTTTTGCTGACCACGAACGGTCCTTCCCAAGGTGGAGATAACTTATGCATATCGGTTTGATCTTGAATGAGTCGAAGCACCAAATCTCCTTCTTGAAAGGTTCTGGTTCTGACCCGACGGATGTGATAGCGACGAAGATCTTGTTGATAAATCGCCGAGCGGGCAGCTGCTGTGTCTCGCTCTTCATCCAACCGGTCCAATGCATCTTGTCGGGACATCTCGTTGTCCGCTTCAACATAAGCCGCAACCCGAGGTGAATCGTGACGGATATCACTAGGGAGAACCGCCTCTGCTCCATAAACCATGAAGAACGGCGTGTATCCAGTTGATCTGTTGGGCGTGGTATTGATGCTCCATAATACAGAGGGCAATTCTTCAACCCAACAACCCGGTGTCCTCTGCAAGGGAACCATAAGACGGGGTTTGATGCCTCTCAAGATCTCCTGATTAGCTCTTTCTGCTTGACCATTGGACTGCGGGTGTGCCACTGATGAAACGTCAAGGCGGATGCGCTCCCGTTCGCAGAACTCTCTCATGGCACCCTTAGATAAATTGTTACCATTGTCTGTGATGATACTGTGTGGAAAGCCAAACCGGAAAATCACCTTTTTAATGAACTGAACCGCCGTGGCTGCATCACACTTGCTAACGGGCCTGCCTCCACCCATTTTTTAAATTTATCAACCGCCACCAGGAGGTGGGTCTTCTTGTCTTTGGACCTTTTGAAAGTCCCAACCATATCCAGCCCCCAGGTTGCAAACGGCCAGTAATTGGAATCATCCTCAATTCTTGAGCCGGAACATGAGCGCGTCTTGAGAATTTTTGACAACCATCACATCGCCTGACCAGATCCTCCGCATCAGCATGGGCAGTCAGCCAATAGAAACCGTGGCGAAACGCCTTAGCCAACAAAGACTTTGAACTGGCGTGGTGACCACAATCCCCTTCATGGATCTCACGCAAAATTTCACAGCCTTCCTCAGGAGACACACAACGTTGAAATGCTCCTGATACACTGCAATGATGCAACTCGCCATTGATGATTGTCTTGGACTTGGACCGCCGTATTATTTGTCTGGCCAGAGTCTCATCCTCTGGTAACTCGCCCCGGTTCATGTACGCCAGGTAAGGAAGTGTCCAATCCGGAATGACGTGGAGTGCCGCCACCAACTGAGCCTCCGGATCAGGAACAGCCAAATCTGCTTCTCCAGGTAGCTGAACCGATGGGTTGTGTAGTATGTCGAGAAAGACATTAGGCGGGACCGGTTTACGCTGTGACCCTAGCCGGCTCAAAGTGTCCGCCGCTTCATTCTTCCGACGGTCCACGTGGTCCACCTGATAACCCTTGAAATGACCAGCAACAGCATCAACCTCACGACGATATGCCGCCATGAGTGGGTCCTTAGAATCCCAAGTACCAGACACTTGTTGAGCTACCAGGTCCGAGTCACCGAAGCACTTAACCCGGCTTAAGTTCATCTCTTTAGCCATCCGGAGACCATGGAGCAAGGCTTCGTACTCAGCTGCATTTTTAGTACAAGGGAACATTAAGCGGAGAACATAACAAAACTTGTCACCTCATGGGGAAGTTAATATGACTCCAGCCCCCGAGCCCTCCAATTGTCGTGATCCGTCAAAATGGATGGTCCAATATGTGTGATCCGGCTTCTCTTCAGGGGCCTGCAGCTCTGTCCAGTCATCAATAAAATTGACAAGTGCTTGGGACTTCACTGCTGTCCGAGGCACGTATTTCAAACCGTGTGGCCCAAGCTCTATGACCCACTTGGCAATCCGACCTGTTGCTCCACGGTTCTGGATCATATCACCTCAAGGGGCAGAGCTAACCACTGTGATGGGATGCCCTTGGAAATACTGCTTCAGCTTCCGGCTTGCCATGAAAACTCCATATACCAGCTTCTGCCAATGCGGATATCTTTGTTTAGACTGAATAAGCACTTCGCTGATATAATAAACCAGACGCTGAACCGGGTACTCTTTGCCCGCCTCCTTCCGCTCCACCACTATAGCTACACTGACTGCACGAGCATTAGCAGCGACATACAGCAATAATGGTTCTTTGTCAACGGGGGCGGCGATTACAGGCGGATTGGCCAATTGCCGCTTTAAATCCTCCAAAGCCTGATCAGCGGCAGAACTCCAGATGAACTGATCCGTTTTCTTCAACATCTGATACAAGGGGATCGCCTTCTCACCGAGGAGGCTGATAAACCGGCTCAACGCGGCAATCCGGCCAGCCAAACGTTGAACATAATTAATACATTTCGGTTTAGCCAGAGAAGTGATAGCCGTGATCTTCTCCGGATTAGCCTCAATTCCCCTGTTGGACACCAGAAAACCCAATAGCTTGCCTGCTGGTACAACAAAGACACATTTGGCCGGATTGAGCATCATCTTGTACGTCCTCAGGTTATCAAAGGTTTCCTTCAAGTCATCGACCAAAGTCTCCTTCTTCCTTGATTTAACAACGATATCATCCACATATGCATGCACATTACGGCCAATCTGTTTGTGGAGACAATTTTGCACACACCGTTGATAGGTTGCCTGGGCACTTTTGAGCCCAAAAGGCATAGACACATAGCAGAAGGCTCCAAAAGGAGTTATGAACACCGTCTTCTCCTGGTCCTTAACTGCCATTTTGATCTGATGATAGCCGGAATAAGCATCCAGGAAACATAAACGCTCGCAACCCGCCGTAGCATCAATAATCTGATCAATACGGGGGAGGGCAAAAGGATCTGTGGGACAGGCTTTATTAAGATCAGTATAATCCACACACATGCGCCAGGTGCCGTTTTTCTTAAGGACTAGCACCGGATTAGCAAGCCACTCAGGGTGGAAAACCTCAACAATGAAGCTAGCTGCTAAGAGCCTGGCCACTTCTTCTCCAATAGCTTTTCGCCTCTCCTCGTTGAACCGACGGAGGAACTGTTTCACCGGTTTGTATTTAGGATCCACATTAAGAGTGTGCTCACCGAGTCGCCTCGGTACACTAGGCATGTCAGAAGGCTTCCATGCAAAGATGTCCCGATTCTCACGGATGAACTCGATGAGCGCGCTTTCCTATTTCGGATCCAAATTGGCGCTGATACTGAACTGCTTGAATGAATCGCCAGGTACGAAGTCAACAAGCTTAGTCTCAGTGGCTGATGTAAATTTCAGGGCCGGATCATGCTCTGTAGTAGGCTTCTTTAAAGGAGTCATATCCGTCGGATCAACATTGTCTTTGTAATACTTGAGTTCCTCGGTACTACAAACCGATTCTGCGTAAGCTGCATCTCCTTCTTTGCATTCCAAAGCGATCTTGCGGCTTCCGTGAACCGTGATGGTCCCCTTATGACCTGGCATCTTGAGTTGCAAGTAGACATAACAGGGTCGTTCCATGAGTTTCGCATAGGCCGGTCTACCGAACAGGGCGTGATACGGGCTTTTGATTTTCACCACCTCGAATGTCAGCGTCTTAGAGCGGGAATCGTGATCATCTCCGAAAGCCACTTCTAATGCTATCTTTCCAACGGGGTATGCTGAATTGCCAGGTACCACACCATGAAAAACCGTATTTGAAGGCCGGAGTTCCTTATCTGTCAGCCCCATTCAACGAAAAGTCTCATAGTACAGGATGTTAATGCTGCTACCTCCATCCATGAGTACCTTGGTGAACTTATAACCTCCAACCTGAGGTGCCACCACTAAAGCCAGCTGACCCGGATTGTCAACCCGGGGAGGGTGATCCTCTCTACTCCATATGATTGGTTGCTCTGACCAGCGCAGATACCGGGGCACGGCCGGTTCAACAGAATTAACTGCCCGCTTCTGGAGCTTCCTATCCCGCTTGTCCAAGCTAGTGGTGAATACATGATACTGCCCACTATTTAGCTGCTTTGGATTGCTCTGGTAACCCGACTGCTGTTGTTGCTGATTGTTACCACCCTGGTTATTCTGATTATGTTGGTTGTTATGCCCGCCCAGGTTACCATTAAATCCTGAACCGGAATTTCCACCACCGTGACTCGGTCCAGACCCAGAACCACCACCAGAGCCGGGGTCATACCGGAAGGCATTGGAATTCTTGAATTCTTGCATGATATAACAATCTTTCCAAAGGTGGTTTGCCGGTTCCTCCCTTGTTCCATGCTTTGGACAGGGCTGGTTTAACAGATAGTTCAGGCGTTCCAGATTAGGACTGGGCCCTCCACTGCGGTTTTTGCCCTTCCGTCGCTGGCCTCCGTTCTGTACGTTAGTATTGGCCACAAAATCCATGTTGCCATCCGCTTTACGCTTGCCTCCCCCACCGTTTCCAGCTGAGTGATGGTGCTGACCTCTGAAGTTGCCGTTCTTCTTTCCCTTCCCTGTCTTTTCATCATCAGACTCGGGATCCTTGGTACTATCAGAATCAGCATACTTTACCAAAGCGCCCATGAGGGTTCCCATGTCAGTACAATGGCGTTTCATTCGTCCTAACTTCAGCTTCAAAGGTCCAAACCGGCAATTGCCTTCCAAGGTTATAACTGCGGTGTCTGCATTGATGCGGTCTGAAGAGTGCAGAACTCGTGAGACCCTGCGAACCCAATGAGTCGTTGATTCTCCTTCCTCCTGGACACAGGCAGCTAAATCCACTATTGACATGGGCTGCTTACACGTGTCTTTGAAATTATTGATGAACTGGTCTCTCAGCTGGGCCCATGAACTGATAGAATTGGGCGGCAGGCTTTTTAACCAAGTGCGGGCTGTCCCTTCAAGCATCATGGTAAAATATTTTGCACACGCCGCTTCATCAACATCAAGCATCTCCATGGCCATCTCATAACTCTCCACCCACGTCTCTGGGGGTTGATCCGCCGTATAGTTCGGCACCTTGCGCGGGCCCTTAAAATCCTTGGGTAGGCGCACATTGCGTAAAGCGGGGACAAGACAAGGCACTCCCAAAGCGCTAGATGTGAGCCCTGGTTCAACTGAAGTGGTGGGACGAACCGGCGTGAACTGATGAGTCTGATACTGCGCTGCTACCTCAGCTTCCCTGCGCGCTCGGGCCCTGCCTACCACCTCCTGGGCATCGGGAGCCGGATTGTTGCCACGGGGTGCTTCACGCCGCGCGTTACTTGACACAGCCGGTTCCTCCATACGCCTGCTATAACTCTGAGCCGGACGTGGGGTAGAATGAATCCGGTCGCGGCTGTATGAGTATGCTTCCTGTTGGATCAAGGCCGTCCTGAGGAGCTCCTTAACCCGGCGCGTTTTAATCGCCTGTAATGAATCACCTTCAACTGGAATAGCCTCCAGCCGTACCGCAGCTGCAACAAGGTTATCCATCGGATTGGAGTAGTGACTTGGAGGTGTAGGCATGGCTTGCGGTACACCAGTATTATGACGAGGCAGATCTATTAAACGGGGCTGAACCGGTGCTCCTGCCGCAGGTGCCTCCGCCCGGTTTACTACCGGCGGATTATTGATTCCCGCTTTAGGGGTGTTCAAAAGGTTCCTTCCTTCAAAAACTAAGGGCAAATGAGATCGGTATTTCCTCCTCATGACTTCCTGTGAGGCGTTCTGGTCCATCATGAGTTTATAAGCTTGGGCATCCAAAGCGGCCCGCTCTGCGGTCATCCTGACCTCTTCTGCTGCTAGATCCGCTTTGGCCTGGGTAATCTGCTCTCTCACCTTTGCGATCTCCACGTTATGAGCATCCTGATCCACCGGATTAGCCTCCGCCATGAGTGCAGCCAATGCGTCGAATAGATCTGATAACACTTGAACCGGCGGGCGCACCGAGCCTCCTGCTCCGGCAGCCGTTGCTGCTGCTGAACCGGAAATCATCGCCGCGGCTGTCGATGAGTGAGGTGCTGCTTGTGTACCGGCCATGAATATCCCAACCCGGTTGGGCAGATCGGAGGGGTCCGGAATACTGTCGCCATCGGAACAGCCCCCAATCCGGCCATCTTGTAGCTGATACAATGACTCAGTCTCTCCGGTCGATGACTCGTCACCAGAGTAAACGACGGTTTCACCACCAGATCCTGATCCGTCGTCATAGCTTCCTCCATGGATGACTCCCACGAAGGCACGCTTCACGGCCGGTTTAACCCGGGCAGGTCGTGCACGCTGAGCTGTCTCGATGAGGTCGGTGCAGGTGTCCAGCTCAGGGCCCGGTTCACCGATCTTGCCGATGAATACATGTATGCCACCAAAGGGGACCCGGTACCCGTACTCGATTGAGCCGGCCTCAGGGCCCCAGCCTGCGTCGTCGATGTAGATCTTGCCGCGACGACTCTTGGTCATCCGACCCACGGCGTATCCCTCGAGTCCTTCAAAGCGGCCCTCCAAGAACTTGAAACCATCATGCGATAGCCCCACGGTGGGCGCCAACTGTCGTGGATTTGTCACGGCAGATGTCCTGGCGAAAGGACTTAGTCGTGGAGCCATCGCAACGGGTTAACTCGAAGGGGTTAAAGCGGACAAGGGACACAGGGAGTTATACTAGTTCGGGCCCTTCAATGAAGGTAAAAGCCTACATCTAGTTTGTGATGGAATTGATGGGGTTTCGATGACTAGGGAGCAAACAAGCTTTGCCTAAGCCTCGAGTTATTCTTCTCTGTCCTAAACCGCTATCGGGTTGTCCCCTTATATACACGGGCAACACCCGTCGGTTCATAGAGTCCCAATCTCCGGTTTATATTCGTATCCGGGTTGGTTTCTCCCTATTCCTAACTTATAATACAAGTTTGTATACACGCCGGTTTATGGGGACAGATACTGAACCGACTACGGCCTTGGGCCTTTGCCTAGCCTCTGGGCTTTAGCACCTTTAGACTACTGATGAAGTCAACCCGGCCCACTTAGGCCGGTTTACGCCCAGCAGTAATATCCCTAACAATAAGGTTGGTATTGAAGAAGTTTAGTTGTGCATTGCTCTTGGTTGTACCTTGCCTGTATCGCTGCACTTACATTTATAGCTACTTGGTTATGTAGCATCACTCTTCATCTTATCTTAAATATTTTCCATTTTTTCGTATATTATCACATCTATATTTACTCTTAACAAAATGTAGAATAAAGGCAATGCTTTTGAAGAAGATTCTGTGGTAAACTTCTTGAATTTCCCCCCCCCCCATCAGCATGGACAAGGCGTTTATAGAGCCTGTCTTCACCAATAATGTAAGTTTGTCCATCTCAAGCCTTCAAACTTTGTTGTATATATTTGGTTAGGCATGACTGCAATGGCTGTTTATTTTTGGTGTTTGCATCAAATTGCTTGTTTAGAGTTTATTATATGTAGTTCATAAACAAAAGTTTTTCCTTTCTCAATTTAAGTTTTTAGTTGTACAACCAAGTTCCTTCTTCATACCATGTAAATTAAACTATACAGAGCAAGTGATTTTCTTTTGCACTGCATGTATGCTTCTGTTCTTCATCCGTAATCCAGTGGTGTGGTGAACCTACCCATTACAGCACAATGTCATTCTGCAATGTCTTAACTATGAACAATGTCATATCATTCTACTATTATTTAAACAGTCTCTTTATTTGGCTATCTGAAATGGTATAAATTGACACCACACTAACCATTGATACTTATGAGTTCTTGATTTGTAATCCAGTGGTGTCGTGAAGCTGCCAACTCCTTCACAATGTCATTTCCTGCAATGTCTTGACCTGGACAATACCATATTGTGTTAATGCAATTTTAAACTGTGTCACTTTATTCATCAGTAGGAAATGTGATGAATTGTCAGCACTGATACTTTTATGTGCAAGACATGTCATCTGTCTGCTTGTTTATCTTTCAGAGTGAGGAAGATATAAGTGTTGAACAAGCGCAGTCTCATCATCTTGCTCAGCTGCTTGCGTTGCAGCTCCCCAGCAGGGCTAACCTTTCTTAAACTCTATTGAAGTGTTGTCGGTTTTGTATATTATTTTGTCGGCGTGTTTATTTGCACTGGTGGTGATATTTGATGCCCAGTGTATGTAATCTGCTGTCTACTTGTGCTTTATTATCATAGTGGCGAAGTTTGATGCCCAGTGGATGTAATATGCCATAATTACTTTATTGTATAATCTAGGTTTTTTTCTTATTCATGATGCTGCAGTTATTTTACTGTATATATATCCCGTCTTCGCAGTAAACCGGCCAAACCGTAAAATTACGGTACATAATCGGGCCGTCATGCAATCACGATGTAGGTTGGGCCTGAAACGTGCCGAACAGCTCACGGGACGGCAGCAGCGCGATATGAACCCCAACCCATGATTGTGCGAATCAAATCACGGGCTTTTAACTGGCCAAAAAATTGTCTCGGTCCTTGTTTGGCCCAATCAGATATCGGCTGCGAGCAGGCCGGATGCAAACCTGGCCGTAGTTAGGCCCAACGATATGACGGGCTTTTAACAGGCTGAAATTAATACAGGGCCGAAATGTTAAACGGGCACTTAACAGGGCAAAACTAATATCAGGCCGAATTACTAAGTGGGCCTTTAGCAAGTGGGCCCAAAAGCATAGTGTACAGTTGACGGGCCGAATCTGATATGGGCCATAATTGAGCCCAAAGCCTCTTAAAGGGTCGGACCTGATCTAGGTCGTAATTTGCCCCAGAACGTGGTATGCCTTTAACGGGCCGGATCTCATATGGGCTACTATTAGGCCCGGAGCATGGCAGGCCATTAATGGACCGGATTAAATATGGGCCGGCATTTGGCTCAAAACATGGCAGGCAGTTAATGGACCGGCCTACTAGGGTCCTCAAAATCTTGTGGGCCTACAGCTGGGCCGGCCCATTAATGTCGGCGAAATCTCGTGGGCCTTTAGCTGTGCCGGCCCATTATGATCCGCAAGAATCTTGTGGGCCTTTACCTGGGCCGGCCCATTACGGCACACAAAAATCTTGTGGGCCTTTACCTGGGCCGGCCCATTATGGCCCGCAAAATCTTGTGGGCCTTTAGCTGGGCCAGCCCATTATGGTCCCCCAAATCTCGTGGGCCTTTAGCTGGGCCGGCCCATTATGGTCCGCAAAATCTTGTGGGCCTTTAGTTGGGCCGGCCCATTTAAACTTGTTGGGCCACGCCACGTGTCGACGTATCATAGGCGCCTTCTGTCCAGTGAGTGGATGACATCTATCCCGACGATGAGCCGACACGTGTTTCCTCTAGCCAATGATGATTTTAGACGTGGAAAATCCCCATTGGTCAAGGCTGTTAACGGGTTATCGGATCCAAAACCCGACCCGATAGCTTAACGGCGTTCCATTACGGTGGATGCCACGTGTCGGTCACCCTTGACAAAAGCACTTCTGTGACGCGCGATTTATCGTCATGGAAGTGGACACTTCCGTGATGATAATTTTGGTAATGTCATGGAACACTTCTACGACAGCATAGGTATGACTATCTTGATTCTGTCATAAATTTGTCATGGATGTACATGCATGACAAAAAAAGCAACCTACTGTGACAAACACGTATCATCACGGAAGTGTATTTTTTTGTAGTGCGATGGATGTCGTTCATTGACCACGTTGACCAGGACGCGCCGAGAGCACCAGGGCGGTGGACGACCGCGAGGCCTAGGAAGGGAACGGCACGGAGCCAGGGAATACTCGGCAGTTGTTTCCCACGCGGAGGAGTACGAGGGTTTACTGGTTCGTCTGCCATCGCCGGAGAATAACACCATGTGTGGGTGAGTAGAGGGATGGCTAGGCCAGCGATGGGAGTATGGTGGGGCCGTGAGGCCTGCACGGTAGCATAGCCGGCCACGGGAGGAGGGAGCAGGCAGTCCCGCCGGCGCTTGTTTGAGCGGCTGGAGCCTGAAGAGTAGAGATTGAAGACGCACGACAACCATTGGATGGACATCCAACAGTCACTGCTCTCATGTGTTGGCTAAGTTGACAGGGCGTCGCGTGTGCGTCAACCTTTTTTTCATGAAAGCATACGCGTCAACCTGTAGTAGGCGCACAAGTCAGCCTCAAATATGTGGAAAACAGCATACAGCCCATCTGCCATTATTTCTAATAATTTACAGCCCATTTGCTAATTCTTAAGATTTTTTTTGGAGCCCATCTTCTTTTTGTTAGCATTACACCCCATATTGCGGCCACGGTTAAAAAGTACACAAAATTTTGCATATTTTGGTGCGGTCAACTGTTTTTAATCCAGAAATATCGATTCACATTCAAACTATTTTGAAAAATAGTTTATATAAATATAAAATCCAAATAATTGTCCACGCATAAAAATCAATGGAATTTAAGATAATGTAATGAAAAAAAATTTGAAACTAATTCCCGGTTTGATGTGTTTTAAAAATGTACAACCCATTTCTGGGCAAACCGAATGAAACTCTCCTCGTCTTGAAAGATTTGTAGCCCAGCAGGGCCGATAAAGCAAGTAGGCCTTGTTTGGGTATTTCTTTAAAAAAAATAGAACTGGGCTAGCCATTTTCAGCAAGAAAAAAACACAACTGGGCTCATGATGTGGTGAACATAAATAAAACCCTGGCTAGATGGGCCACAGCCCCCGCACAGCCCTGTTGTTACCCTGATCCCGTCGCTAAAACTAGTATAAATAACGACTGCTTGTTCCTTAAAAAAATGCGCGGCTTGCTGGGTCCCTGGTGTCAGCCGCTCGTAGTGTAATTCTCTCGTTTATTGACTACGTTGACAATGACATGAGCCCCAGATGTCCAACCATTAGGAGGAACCATATTTTTGGGCTTGTACTATAGAGGCACTTTCTTGCGTACTGCCATGACGCTGGTGGGTCCCTACTGCCATCCTCTCCACGTACAGTCATCTCCTTGTTCCTCTTAGTTGTTGACGATGTTGACAACGCAAGAGGGCGGCGCACCGCGGCACGGCGATCGAACCAAGGCCGCAAGGCGGAGGAAGACGACGAGGCCTCGGGCGGAACGAACAGGAGCCGTTGAAGATGCGCCGGTCCAGTCGCAGGCGGAGGGGAGTACGAGGTTGACTGGTTCGGGCACGGGTGCATGTTGGGGCTGACGTTGCCGAAGAATAACAGGACGTGTGGGGGAATAGAGGGAGGGACTGGCCAACGTTGGAGGGTACGTACGGTAGGGCGGCGGAGGCGCAGCCAGCCATGGGAGGCGGGAGCAGGCGTAGCCGACGGGGTGGTTTGGTTTGGGCGGCTGGAGGAAGAAGAAGACAAGAGATAGAAGATACACGACATATGTTGGATGTCAATCCAACAGCTGGTAGGCAGAATCGTTTGTTGACTGGCTAGTAAGTCGACATCACCTTGGATAGGCTATTTCCTCGCGGGTCCCAAATGTCAGTATCCAAATCTGTCATGGTCATGCACCCTTTCCTATGGAAATTTTGCAGCCCATTTGATGTGCTAGTTCAAAATAAGTTTGTGGGTGCTGGTGGGGGCTAATCACTTGGCTTCTGTAATGCACGGTGAGCTCAAGCTGCCGGAGAGAGTGATGTTATTTCCCTTGGTTGGGATTTGTTACAATATTTCACTCTAAATTAAACGAATGGCAAGCTCCAGCACTGTTTTCGGCAGTCACAGTCAAATGGATCGGTCAGGTCCATAGAATGAACAACCTGGGTCGTAAAATTTACTGGATTATGACCACAACATGTTGTAAATAGAAGCCCGACACGTTCAGAAGCTCTTTTGCCCACCTGAAACTCCTTATTTTGCTCTTCGGCATACCCATCCGTCAAAACCATGCTGCTGATAAACTTAAGCCTGATGGACAATAGTAACCTCGCATTCAGCAGGAAGAATGTGACAAATCTTGTCTTTTCACGGTTGGCTACATATCGTTCTAGCGTTATTGTCTTCAATCGAATCTCATGAGAAGTGAGAAAATCCCAATGCTTATGAATCCACCGATTGGTTATAACTTTCTTACCCCGTCCTTTTGCCTAAATAGACATGAAGATTGAAAATAGTTAAGGTCTAAAAGAAGAGTGTCGAAAGAGCAACAGCTGAACGGTTAATTCTAGTACACTATATGCAGGTTTCCAATGTGCGTGAAATTATCACCTTTATATAAAACTTCTCCAGACATGGAAAGCATTGCAGCAAGCCAATAATCTTGTTCAGATCAAAACTATTCATTTGGATATATAAGATCTTGAATGAATCCAGCACCATTGATAGGCCATCCATGGAGAAACTCTTCATTGAGCATAGAACATAATATTAGTACAAAATGTGTACTCCAAGATGATATATAAATTATGCGCAGAAATTTAAAATGCAGCTTATGGTTACAAGTGGAGATGATAACATAAAGTACCTGAAGAACTGTGGAGCCAAACACCATATTGAAATGAGCACAGAGATCATGTATTACACCCAAGGTCTCCAGTTTAGGCGCAGAGACGACGGTTATTTGCAACGGTGAATAACTAGAATCAAGGATCAACCTTTGAAGTGAAGGGGAATCTTGGATGATGAGCTGCCTTCCGTCAAAAGAAATTCCAATTCTTACAAGGTTAGGCGACTTTATTTGGAGACAACCGATTCTAACTGTGAAAACAAGCACCAAGCACTGCAGCGCAGGGCAACTGGAGTGGATGATGTTGTGCAATGAGGCCTCCGATATACGAACCCGCACAAGTGAAAGTTTCTTGAGAAATGGGAGTCGAAGGTTTAGTACCAGATTTCCTGGTAGGTAGCACTGCACAAAGGTGGCGGTGTGGAGAGAGGACGAAAACCGCGAGATGGACATCGGTGCTGAGGGCACAAGTTCATGGCGTTCAGTATGTGGTATGTGATTTCTAGGGGAATAGTAGAACTCAAGCAGCTGTAGTTCTATGAATTTCGGGGATTTCAGCCAGGCGTCCACCGTGCAGGGCATGGTATGCTTGCTCAGGTAGCATGATGGGATGCAGAGGCTTTGAACGAAGCCCTAGTGGGAGGAGATGATGGCTCTGGGGATTTCAAAATCATTGAAGAGGGATAGCTGACAACAATCGAGATTAAGGGGCACGACGCGCCATAGAGGGCGCCACCGAATTGAGAGGACTTGGGTGCGGCAGTAATCCTTGGTGGGGAGAAGCGAGATGATCTCCCCAAGGACGGCGTCTGGGAGATCGCTAATGCGGTCCACCCGAGATTCTACGGGTCCCTAGGATCCGGTAGGGGTGGGGTCGCCGCTTCTCCCCGCGCTGCCGGGTGCGGGATCTACAATAGGCGTCGCCGCTGGCGGGAGCCTCATCTTCTTGGCGCTGGGGTCAGCCGACTCCATTTTCCTCGAGGGTGTCGCATCGCGTTCACGGATTTGAGCAGAGTAACGAATGTCGAGCCTAGTTGTAGTGCGAGCGAAGAAGAAGGGGAGCTGGGGGTTTTCTGTAGGAGTGAGGAAGACGGGGAGCTGGGGTTTTATGTAGGAGTGAGGTGAGGAATTTGGGGGTACGAGTGGAGCGAGCTGACGTGAGGTGGGTGGGAGCGAGGAGGAAGAAGAGCACCCAGTTTTTTTTGGGGGGGGGGTGTGCTGGGTGTGGGTAGCACCTCTTATTCAGTAAATATATGGGCTTTTGAATTGATTTTACTATTTACTAGTGTGGATGGGCTTATTTGTCTTGGGCCCAGAGAAACAATTACTACTAGTAAAGTGGAGACACTCTACAGCTACCCAGAAAAACAATTACTACTAGTACAGTGGAGACACTCTACCACTTCTGGATCCTCCTAGGTCATTGAAACGTCTCCCTCTACTGAATGCCGTTTTACTTTTATTCACCGGCATGCGGGCCATGCAGCGCGCGGGCCCAAATGCCATCCACCAAATTAGAAGGCAGTATGCAGGCGGAGACTCACCCCGGTCATAGCACGACAGTAACGAGCCGTCGTATCACAAAACCCCACCTCCCCGCGGTCTAAGTTTGATGCACAAAGCAACCATCATTTCACTCTTCGCTGAATCCCCTTCTCCCTCACCGTCTTAAAGAAAGGCAACACTCGCATCTGCCACTGTTCTTCTCTCTGAACGAAGGGAAGGTAAGCGGATCCGTGATGTTGGTATATTTTCATTCAGAGAAAAAAAAGAACTTTTGAAAAGCAGTAACCGATCCTCACTCTCTTTTTTGTTTCATTGTCATTGCGATTGTGTTTTCGTTTCAGTGGTCTCCTAGTATTCGTCAGTTTCATGATGGACCAAGGAGAATCAGGCAAAGATCTGCCGATATTGGAGCAGACGCGGGAGGCTGATCCCCACGGGATAGAGAGCTCCAAGATGATTGTCGGGGGTTGGGTGCGACATATGCCAAAGGATGGCTTATCATGGTGGGGGCGAGTAGAACGTCGCAGGTGCCTGGAAGCGGGATGAGGCGTAGACATGCACGCCGGCAAATCTTACCCAGCTTCAGGGCTCTCCGAGGAGATAACACCCCTACTGCTGCTCTGCGGGGTCTCCGCATGATCACTATGGAAAAGAGTATACAAGGTTGCTCCTTGAGTTGTTTCCTGGAGGTAGGAGAAGGCAAGGCTAGCTCTCTCCCCCCTGTGTTCTCTAGTCTAGTGCTAAAAGAATCGAAACCTTTGCATGGGTGCCCCGGGGGGTCTATATAGGCCTACCCCTCGGGGGTACAATGGTAATCCGGCTGGGCGCGGGTCCCAGCCGTCTGTCTCTCAGGCCTCGTCTTCTCCGCTGACTACTGGGGCTCGCCGACTGGTGGGCCCCGCCGACTGGCCCGGTACGGGGCCGACAGGCCTTGTCCACCGCGGGCGGGTCTTGCCGGTTGCGGATTACTGTACCCGTGCTTCTAATGACGCTGGCTTGGTCATGGGGTCATGGCAACAGTGCCGCCGCCTGACGGGCGATCACTATTGCCATTCCCCGTCTTGTCTGGTTAATGGCATACGGGGCCTGTGGGAGGAGCCGGCCGACTCTTGGAGGCCGACTCCCACGGGGTCCGTCTTGTGGCGCTCTCGCCGTATTCTGTCCCCCCGCTGACCGGCGGGGCCCGCCGTCTCTGGGCCGTACAGGCAGGCCGACGTGGGCACAGGGTTCCGCCCCTGGGGATGATGTCAGGGCTGGCATGGCAACAGTGCCGCGCCGGACGGAGATATCCATTGGTACGACGAACTATGGCATGCCTGCCCTTGGTAAGGGGCGGGCGTGGCCCGTACTGAGGCCACACCCCGTCCCGTCCCTCTTCATGAGGGCATGAGGTGGTTGGAGTCGCGGGCCGGCTTCTCTGGAAGCCGCCAGTTAGGAGTCCGCTCATCTTGTAGTCGTCCCTAAGACTCGGTCGTGAGTAGGTAGTCGGCTGCGCCACAGCCGACTCCCAGAGGCGGCCCTCCGTCCAGAGGTTCCTGAGGGGCGAAGCCGGCCCCGATGTCTTGAAAGGTTCTGGGTCTCGGGTTAGACTACCCGTGGCCCATTACTCCGACAAGTAGTCCCCGAAGCTGGTGAGGCGCCGAGGGAGACATGTCGAGGAGCCTCAACAGTTTCTTCCTTCCGGTGGCTGGATCTAGGCCCTGCCCGCATCTTCCTCCAAGCCAACTATCGGGAGGCGACCATGCTCAGGCCATCTCCGCCAAGACGATTATCGGGAGCCGGACTCGTCGAAGGCCGTCTCGTTCCTTAAAGAGTTTGAAAGTCGCAGCGGGATTCAGATGGCGTGTCTGTTAAGCTTCCCGGCAGCCGCCCGTTGCGGACCCGCCGAGCGGCGCCATGTGGCCGGGCCAATCTGCCCGCCCACGCGCACAACGGGACTGACCCGCAGGCGGGGCCCGCCACTACCGTGCCTTGGCCTTTGAACGGATCCGTTGCGGCCGTGCGGACGGTTGGGATCCCCGCGCAGTAACCGCGCGCAGTAACTTCGCGTGGTAAATCGTGGGGGTCGTGGGGGCCTAGGCGCAGTTAATCCCACGACGCCCCCTTGGCTTCTCAGCCTACGGGCCTATAAGTAGGCGGGGGGAGCAGGCGGCGAAGCACGCGCGCCCGCTCTCCCTTCCTTCCCTTTGCTTCTCCTTGCTTCTTCTTCCTCTCGCCGCTGCTGCGCCGAACCACGTCGCGCTTGCAGCGATGAGCTCTTCTTTTAGTGCCGTGCCCGCCGCCGTGTGCTCCGGCGCGTGGGACGGCTTCGATGTCGACAACGACCACATTGAGTTCCTCCACAAGACGCGTCGCCTCCCCGGCGCGAACTTAGTGCGGGATCGCGCCCCGCCGGCGAAGGAGGTGTCGCCGGCGCCGGAGGAGGATGAGCGGGTCGTATTTCGCTCGCACATCATGCGCGGCCTAGAGCTGCCGGCGAGCGGCTTCTTCCGCTCGTTCTTGGAGTTCCACGGCCTCCAGCCGCACCACCTCACTCTGAATACGGTGGTGCTGCTGGCTGCCTTCGCCACCTTGTGCGAAGGCTTCCTCGGCGTCCTCCCCACCATCGAGCTGTGGGGGGAATTCTTCCATTCCAAGCTTGGCACGCACGTCGCCGGCTTGCCAGCCCAGTGCGGCGCCTACATCGCGATGCGGAGGTCGGTGGCCGACAACCCGTTCCCCGCCATCTCGCTGATTAAGTCGGTGAAGATGTGCCAGCGATCTTACTTCTACGTGAAGAACGTTGCCCTGGAGGGCGACTGGGTCAACCTGCCGCATTACGAAGCCGGCGCGCCAGCGGGAAGGCTCCCCAGCTGGTCCCACCGGGCCAAGACGCTGACTCCGGCCGGTGCCGCCACCGTCACGCGACTCCGAGTGCTGACGCAGTCGGAGGGTCTGACTGGGGCCGACTTGCTGGCCGCCTTCGTGTCGCGCCGAGTCCTGCCGCTCCAAGGCCGGCCTCATATGATCTGTCAGATGAGCGGCCACCGGGACCCCAGTCGGATGTGATCCAAAGACATGCCCCACGCGGAGGTGGCGGACACGGTGAATTACATCGCGAACTGCAGTCTCTCGGAGGATTGGCAGTTCGGCAAGGAGCCGTACTCGCGCGCCAACCCCCAGCCGGTTGTAAGTTGTCTCTCTTCTTCTTCTGTTTCCTTTTCGCAGCCGAATCCGACTCCTGATCTTTTTAGCCTTCGAATCAGAATCCTCTCGTCCAGCCCTCGGCCGGCACCGCGGGGCCAGCCCGCCAGTTCGCCCCCGACCGAGCGGAGAGTGACGTCGACGACCCTGACCTGGGGGCGGCGGCGATGGAGGCAGACGCCAACGAAGGCGGTGGAGGAGAGGAAGGTGGCCTCAGGCCCTCGGCCACATTTGCCGACTGGCCCGCTGATGACGATGGAGAAGTCGCCCCGCGCCACCAATCAAGAGCCGGCCACCACGACGCGAGCTCGTCCGCCGCCTTGGGCGGTCTAGGCGGCGCGAGGAAATGCCGGGCCGGGCCGAGTTCCACTGGCGGCCGGGAGAAGAAGTTCAAGGGGGCGGCCACCGCGACCAAGCGGGAAGAGGCGGTCGCGAGGGCCCAACGCTTCCGCAAGGAAGTGAAGAAACCGCCACTGACTTCTGCGTAAGTGCTTCCGTCTTCTTTTTCTTTCTTCTGGTGGATTTTGTCCAAATCTTTTATATGCTTTCCCTGTTCCAGGGCTCCCCTCACCCTTGGGAGGGTTACCGCCGCCTCCATCAAGGGGTCGGCAGAGTCGTCTGCCGCCACTCGGCGCATTGACCCCGCCGCCGACCTCCGGGAGGCGACGGAGCAAAACGCGCAGGAGAAGCGGGACGAGGACGAAGCCGCACACCGAGAGAAGGCGGAGGCCGAGAAGGCGGCCGCCTCCGCCCAGAAGAAGCTGGATTAAGCCGAAGTTGCCGTCGCGGCAAAACAGCAGCCGAAGAGGCCGCGCACCGCAAGTCGGCGTTGTTCGTTATCCCGCTGAACTCAGTGCGTCCGCCTCAGGATTTCACGGAGCAGACCAGGGAAGCCAGCGGCGATCATCCCATCATGGAGAAGGAAGGCGGCGAGGCCTCCAAGTCGGATGCGGTCGTGCCGCCACCGCCGCCTCCACCGCTGTCTAGGAGCACGCGAGGCGAACAGCCGGCGGACCTTCCGGTGCCGCCGACTAACGACGAGGCCGTGGCGCAGCTACTCCTCCAAGTCGCCTCGCCAACGCGCCACCGTCTTGAAAAGGAGACTTCGGCGCCACGCCCCCTGGAGGCCGGTGCCGCCAGCTCGGCCATCCCAGACGTCGAGCCAACGAGCGCTGCGCCCGTCGGGTGGGTGCGAGGCGGCAGCATGGGCCCGCTGAACAAGGTGCTCCTGTACGTCCAGGCGAAGCTGCGAGCTGAGGGCGACGCCATCCAGAACTGCACCAAGGTGTATCTGGCGTTGCGAGCAGCCGTCCGGGTATGTTTCTTCTAACTTTGTTTTTCTTGTTCTTCTCTGTGGGGGCGCGCCAGCGCACCAACTGGGTGTAGTCCCCGAGTTCCGGGCCGGCTGCTGAGCAGGCGGGTCGGAACTCCACTAGAGAGTTCCAAACACTTACTCTTGTTTGAAATATTTATCACAGGATTGCCACAACCTCCGGGTCACCACCTTCAACCGCAACATCGAGGAGCTGGGCAAGCGAACTGCCGACTTGTCGGAGAGCCGGAGTGAGTTTTCCTTCTTCGCGGGGGCGCGCTGGCGCACTCGCGGGCTGTAGTCCCCGAGATTCGGGCCGGCTGCTGAGCAGTCGGGCCGGATCTTCCCGACGACTTTCTTTGTTGACGACTTACGTCTTTTTTCTTCTTTCTTCAGAGGCCAACGCCGTTCTTCAGCAGCAGCTGGGCGAAGCCAACACCGCCTTGCGTGCAAAGGAGGTGGAGTGCAGCAAGCTCGTCGCACAGCGCGACCTGCTGGCTACGCAGCTGGCAGAGCAGAAGGAGCTGCTCAAGAAGGTGCAGGAGGAGGCGGAAGGGAAAGAGACTGCGCTCCTGGCCGAGTTCGAGACCGAGCGCTCCTCCTGGACCGACAAGGAGGCGATGCTGACCTCCGGCTTTCATGAGATTGAGGATATCGTCGATGGTGAGTTTTCTTTACTTTATTTCTTTGAGCCGCCGACTGCAGGTCGGGCCGTCTCCTGATTTTCTGACTTGCTTCTTTTCGTCTTGGCAGACTTCTTCCCAGGCCACACGAAAGCTGCCACTCAAGCCATCGAGGCCGATCGCGAGGCGCGGAGGGCAGCTCACGAGGAGGTTGCTGCCAATGCCCCCCCGGACCCTTGATGAGCAGCTTCTGAGCATCGAGGCTCGCCTGCGGCCGGCCCACCGAATGTTGCGCCAGCTTCAACGTGTGGCTAGACATGCCGATTCTGCGCACCCCTAGCCGGACTGCCAACTGGTTGGAGGTCGCAGCCGGCCGTCTTGAGGCTTGGTACGGGCTCCTTGGTACGGGCTGGAGCGCGCTAGGCCTTGGAGTTCGTCAAGGCGTGGTATCCAGACCTGGACCTGGACCGGCTGGCCACGCTCCGGGCAGAGGCCCAGCTGGAGTTGGCAGCCGTGGAAGACGCCCTTGTCAAGCACGCCGCGGCGATCGCTGAGTACGCCGATACTAGTGTCTTCATTCCTGAGCGGGCTGACGACGGCGAGGAGGCACCTCCGGAGTGGTTTGGGATGAACCCGGACTACGACGAGGACTTGGCGGAGGTGATCGGCTCTAGCACCGACGAGGGAGGCGAGGCGGAGGTCGGAGACGAGACGGAGGCGCCAGAAGACGGAGCGGGCGACCAGCCTCAGCTCGACCGTGCGTCCAGCAACGAGCCGCGCCCAACCAAGCCGGCTGCCGCCGGAGGCGATCAAACCGAGACTGCTTAGCCGGCGGCCCCCATGTCTGACACCGCCATCTCCTCCGAGCCTCCAAACCCGTCTGCTGCTTCCTAGGCTGCTGCCTTGTTTTATCTTATCTGCTTTAATAGTCTTTGAAGAACTTGTTAATTCGCACAATTCCACCCGCGGGGTGTATTTTGAACTTCAGTTCGATGATTCGGCCAAGGGCCTATGCTATGTAAATATTTATCCGAGTTCTATCGTTTCTTGCTTATTGCCCTCTTGGCTTTTGCCTTTACCGCCTTCCCTTAGTTGTCGTCTTTGCCAGTCAGACAGCCGCTCTACGGACTGCCGCTGGGTCAAGTGCTTGGCTACTTTTGGGGAGTCAAGTACTCAACCATTTTTAGAGTCTTTTTAGCATGTTGAATAGAAGGCGGCAAGACGACTACTCAAGAGTCGGTTTTGCGAAGAAAGGCTGGAAAACCGGCTTGAGCTATGTTTATGCTTTGAATCCTTGGCCATTTTTCGTGTGGGCGCCCATTTTTGCTTACTCCTGCCCACCAAACAGCCGCTCTGCAAGCTGTGGCTTCTGACAGGAGACGACTTAGGCACCACACACTACTTGTCCGACTGCAGGAAGCATTTCATAGAGCAAGGCGGCGAGTCCCCGGGCCGATTAGTCAAGCCCGGTGCCAGGCGGCATAACAAAGAGTAACATACTCAAAGGCATAATTCTTATCATACAGATAACAAAAAGGGCAGTCCCCGAGCTCGTCTCAGGGGGCCCGAAGTCTTGGTACTTTTAATACAAAAGGATAGCACGGTACATACTGCATTAACTGTAAAATCTTCGGAGAAGATTTGCATTCCATGGCCGTTCTGTCTCCTTGCCGGAGTTGTCCCTCTTGCGTGCTCGGGGCTTCTGAGCGTCGATCAAATAGTAGGAGTCGTTGCCCAGCACTTTGCTGCTGATGAAGGTGTCACATCCCTAGCTAGGCCATGCATTAGAGTGTGCATCATGTTTAAATTCTATTAATTCTGAAATGGGAAATGCCAGAACCCCCAACACACACTTCCCCCCCCCCCCCCTGGAAATAACTAGGGTTTACTAAAATTATTTTCAATGAACCTGAAATGCCCTTCTGAAATGTTCACCCCCTTTGTTTTGGGTTTAAACCTTTGACAAAAGTGGTGCACAATTTTCTAGGTCATCCTAAGGTTTTTTTTAATTAATTCATAAGTATTTGAATTTGGGCAATTAAATGCTTTTAAATAATTTAAATGCTCAAATAATTCTGGAAGTAAATGTTTGCTGTTGGAAATAATCCTAACAGAAGACACAAATATTTTCAGGATTTTTGGAAATGTTCTAGTATTTTAAATAAAGCCCAACAGTTTCTGTTAAATAGAAAAAAAACAGAAACTAATCAAATAAAAAGAGGGAAAGGCCACCTGGGCCTTACCTGCGCTGGCCAGCCCACCTGGCTCGGCCCAGCCAACTGGCGACGCCAGTCGTCGTCCTCCTCGCGCCAGAAGGACGCGGAGCGCGTGGCCGGCGCCCGCGGCCACACGCCGGCCACCTCCTGCTTCCGCCGACGCCCCGAGCCGCCCTGGGTCGCCACGTGACCCCCACGTACCCCTCTCGTCCCCGCTCACTCTCCCCCTCGTCTCCCTCTCCCTCTCCTGAGATGGCCGACGCACCCATCGCCGTCTCGCCGCCATAGCCGCGCCCATCGTCGCCCCCTCGCCCCTCTGACCTGCCCAGAGGCTCCGCCACTTCGCCCTCGCCCTCCCCACCGAGCCACGCCTCGCCGGAGGCCCTGCATCGCCGCCATCAGCTCGTCTCCGACCCTGGTGCCCGCCGGCCGCCGTTCTTCGATTCGCGCCGCTCCGTTCGCCCCCGAGCCCGCTGAGCTGCTCGTCGACCTCCCTGTGAGCTCCCGCACCTTCTCCCCCTCCTCCCATGCCTGATAGCTCGCCGTAGCGCCCGTCCCCGACGAGCCCGAGAGCTTGGCTCCGCCGGCCATGGCGCCACCGCGGCCATAGCCCCTGCCAACCGCGCCAGAGCGCGTCAACGTGCTCCTGGAGCCTCCAGGAGGCCAAAACAGCCACCAGCCGGCCCCCTAACGCACCGTAGCGCCAAAGCCGACCCCGCACGAACTCCGGCGCCGCCCCGAGCTCGTTTCCGGCGAGCTCCGGCCGTCCCCGCTGCAGCCACGCGCCGTGCTGGATGCGCACGAGCCCCAGCTTCCCGTAGATGGCCCCGGTCGTCGTTTTGGTCGCCGGAGCGCGAAACCCGCGCTGCCCCGCCGCGCCTGGTTGTCGCCGGCGGCTCAACGCCGGCGGAGTCAACCCCGCTAACTCCAGTTGACCACGGGTGGGCCCAGTTTGACCCTGGGTCAATGACAGGTGGGCCCAGCCCTGTTAATTAGTTAGGATTAGTGCTAATTATTTTTTTAGTTTAACTAAATCACACTGACACACGGGACCCACGTGTCAGGTTTGACCTGGACCGGGTCAGTTGACCGCTGACGTCACACTGACGCCAGACTGACGCAGTAAATCTTTTTCTAGATTTATTTTTTTTCAGGAAAATCCAGAAAATGTTACAAACTTCAAAAATTCATAGAAAATTATCTGTAACTCCAAATACAAAGTTCTATATATGAAAAATGATCAGAAAAATCCAAACTATCCAATGGAACTGGTTTCATGCATGTTAAAACAAGTTAAACCCACTGTTTAGGCATTATAAGATATTGCACTAATATGATCTTATAAATGCACTACCATTTGAATCTTTGATTCAAATGGGGTTTTTCCCTTCTGGTTTAACTTGCACAAGACCAGGACACATTCATATTGCCATGTCATTGCATGCATCATATTGTTGCATATCGTCATGTATTGATTGTGTTCCGATGTGTTCATCGTGGTAGGTTCTGCCTCCGAGGATATCTCCGAGTATCCAACTGAAGGGCAGTATCCCACCACCACTCCATCAGGCAAGCAAACCATTGATCATTCCGATACAAACCCATGTTCTCGCTTCTGCTCTCGCTTACTCCATTAAGACAACGCGTTTCAAACTGCTGTGTGTCGCGGTAGTTGAACCCACTTCCTTTGCATGACCTGTCTTTGCCACAGTAACTAGATGAAACCCACTAGCATGTGTAGGAGTTGATTGAGCCAATACATGTGTGTGTGTGATCCTACCATGCTATGCTTGCTATGCTTAGAGTTGTGTCAGGTCTGGCTCATCGGGATGATGATCCGGAGCGAAAGGTTGTGTCGTTGTCAATAGTGTGGAAGTGTTGAACACGATTTGGTAAAGGAATCGATGAAAGGCCATGTAGGAGTACATGGTGGGTTGTTTCATTGAGGCCGTTCTTAAGAACTGAGATCTGTGTGTGTGATTTAAGACTCAGATACTACCACGCATTGGGCCCGAAACCAATGGACCCTCTCGGCTTCTTGATCACGCTTGTCCCCTGTCCAGGAGTTGCAAAGTAGTTTCTGGTGTTTGTAGCATGCTGGGGGCCGCACGCGGCGCTGACCATCGGGGTGGGCTGTGTTGCGGCAGGCACGTGGCACGGTGTACCGACTCGCCCGTTTGGTGTCTCGGGAACCCTGTTCACATTGTTCGGGGCCGTTAGTGGAAACCTCGGCCGGACTCCCTGCGGATGGAACCCGAATAGGCGATAAACCTGGACTAGAGACTTGAGTGTTTAGGTAGGCCGTGGCCGACACCCTCGCTGGGCTTCCGCTTGAAGGTTGCCGAGTACATGTCGTGTAAACGGCGATAAGTGGTGAGAGCGTGTGTGAAGAAGTACACCCCTGCAGGGTATAAATCTATTCGAATAGCCGCGTCCGCGGTAAAGGACTACTTGGTCACCTATACAGTTCATAGATGAGTTAATTGGATACTACTAAAAATCTCAAGATAAGTGTGAGTACCGCGGAGGGCCCTCTCGTGGGATGGCGAGAGAGGATCCACGGTGGAGTATTGTGATGGTGGTAGAGGACTCATGTGCGACAAATGTTTTGCAAATGGTGTCTATCGTAGGATAGCTTAGCCAAGAGTCAAAGCTGGCTTGCTGCAATAACCCCACTATCTTCTTGAGAATGGGCATGTATAGTAGGTTCCTGTTGTAAGACTTGCTGAGTACTTCTGTACTCATGTTGCTTTAATCATGTTTTTCAGACGACTTCACCAACCCCTCTGATGGGTTCTATGTAGACCTCGACGTTGACGAGTGAATTATCACCCAGGTGGTGATCCAAGACTTGTGAAGGGTCGTTGTAGATAGACAGGCTTCGTCAATCCTTCTTTCTTTCTAGTGTCTGTACTCAGACTACTTTGCTTCCGCATGTGCTTGTATGTTTGTATGACTTGAGTGTTGGGTCATGTGACCCCTATCTGTATGGATGATATGTATGGCTCCTCGGAGCCTTCTAAATAAAGTACTTGAGTCGTAGAGTACTGTTGTGTTGCCATGTTGTATTTACTCATATCGGGCATATTGTGTGTATGATTGAAATGCTTGGTATGAGTGGGATCCGACTATCTAGTTGTTTATCCTTGGCAGCCTTTCATATGGGGAAATGTAAGTCTTGTGCTTCTGAGCGATAGTAGTCCGCTACAGCCCGGTTCACCGGAGTCCTGCTAGCCCAGCACTACTGCTTGGACACTTGACTGGCCGGCATGTGTCTCACGTCGTTCCTATGTCTGTCCCTTAGGGGAAATGTCACGCGCTGATATTCGGAGTCCTGCCTAGCCTGCTACAGCCCGGGTTACCGAAGTCCTGTTAGCCCAGTGCTACAGCCCGAATAGATACGTTGATGACCGACATGCTCGATGTGATTCATGTATGCCTGTCCTCATAGGCTAGCGCCGCTTCGGGTTCACGACTAGCCATGTCGGCCCGGGTTCTCTGTCATATGGATGCTAGCGACACTATCATATACGTGAGCCAAAAGGCGCAAACGGTCCCGGGCCAGGTAAGGTGGCACCCGTGGGAGTTCCGTGCGTGAGGCCGCAAAGTGATATGATGTGTTACACGCTGGATCGATGTGGCTTAGGATCGGGGTCCTGACAGCGTTGGCATCAGAGCCGGACTGCCTATAGGTTCGCTAAGCCAAACTGGTCGATGTCGAGTCTAGAAATGCTTTAGTTATATGTAGGGGAATTGATTGTGGGAGGGAACGTAAGGCTCTTTTACTTCTTTACCTTATGCCCTCTATTCTGAGTCATTCTCTTCTCATTCTACGTGGGTTAAGGACTAGGCTCTCTTCTCTCTATCAGGTTCACGTGTTACTAAATCCGTAGTAACTTATAGGATTGTTGGTTACAACCCAGTTCAGTTCTACTAAAGTTTAGTATGTTGCCATTTGAACCAGAACCTTGATATATTGTTGTTGAGTGGTTTCGCAAACTGTTGTGGATGTCTCAATTCCTTTTCTGAGCATTTACAGCCGTTATGCTGTCCAATTTCATCCAGAAATTCTAATGCCTTTGCACTAATTTGTGCTTTCAGATGGCTACCCGTCCCCAAAACCAAGTGGTTCGTCTGACCCGTTGCATCGGTGTATGTGGTCATACCGCCATGTTGGTTCGAGTGATGGTTGAGGCAGGTTACCGATGGTACCCCGAATACACCGTCGAAGAGCAGTTTAGAGATTTTAACCAGAGCCAATATCTTTGCACGGTCAGGATATATCCATCATATCCCGGAGCCACGGAGCCACTCCACCGATCTTATGGACTCGGGATCACTATTGGGATGTCCGTTCAAGATGCAGCCTACTCGATGATGACCATTATGCGAGCTAGAACTGCCTTGTTGAGCAACACTGAATTTCGCTACATGCCAGCATCCCTCCCTGGGGCGCATGGTTACCTTCAGGGCATGTACAGTGATGCATCCCATGAGGACTCACTCCTTTGCACCACTACTGAGATGTTGGAAGATAAGGACCGTGAAAACCGGGCCTTGCGTATGGAGCTCTTTAATGCTCGTGCTGATCATTGGGCCACTTTGACGAGGTTTGCACCTGCTGTGCAAGCCGGATACATGGACACGAGAGACTTGTACCCTGTGCGGGCTAGTCTGCCAGACTTTATGGAATGGCGTGAGGTGGGAGGCATCACCCCTCCTCGTGGGCCTCTTCTGCCGCCATCTGTTGGACCGAGGCCGCACCCAAGTCCCTATGGTCCACAAGCACCGCAGCACCGTCTGTTCCCAGATGACCATGTTCCGCTTCCAGGTCTGGGTGGTGACTTCTATGAGGACTTCTACGGGGCCGTCTGAGCTAGTAGTAGTCTCGCTAGTATTGTAATAGTTGTATGTCCACCGTCCTGCGTGATTGTGGAATATAACTTAGTGTGTATCAATTCCGGAGGTGTAGAAAAATAATGTATAGGAGTTTGGAATGCCTCCGATGAGATGTAACGTCTTTCGTCTTAGTTGTACTTCAGCTTGAGCTTGTACTAAACTATGTATGATGTGTATGACCGTTGGTATATATATGGCAGTTTCCATATTACCATGTCATACGGATGATCATCTCTGCATTCCTTGTTATCCATTACATTCCGCACTTCTTTGGCCAGATTTTGCCATCCTGGTTTAAATCGCTGTTTTGTTTTCCCAGGATGGTCAACACCCGCAGCAACCCTGCTGCTTCGGAGCAGGGAGAAGCTAGTGCACCTAGAGAGGAAAGTCTGCCTCAACCACCTTCTCTGGCCGAAGTGATGCTGGAGGCAGAGCGCAACAGGCGCGACACCAACCGCTTGTTAGAGCGGATTGAACAAAACACTGCACGTCAGCAAAGGGTCAATCCAGTGTCCATCAATGACTTTGTCAAGCTGTACCCGCCAAGGTTCAATCATTCCATCGAACCTCTCGATGCGGATGACTGGCTCCGCAGCATCGCCCACAAGCTACGTTCTGCCAACGTGGCTGAAGATGATAAAGTCACCTTTGCTGCCTATCACCTCGAAGGCCCTGCCAGCCTTTGGTGGGAGAATTATGAAGCTATGCGTCCGGTCGGCCAACTCACTACTTGGGCTGATTTCAGTGCCGCTTTCCGTGAGCATCATATCCCGGAAGGTCTTATGGATCGCAAGAGGGAGGAGTTCTGTAACTTCACCCAGGGGAAGCTGACTGTGGATGCATACAGTCGCGAGTTTGGGAAGCTTGCACGCTATGCTCCCGAAGAGGTATCCACCGATGCCAAGAAGCAGGCAAGGTTCCGCAAGGGACTTAGCCCTGAGCTCCGACGTGACCTTCGTCTGCATGAATGCATTTCTTTTCCGAAGCTAGTCAATAAGGCCATCAGTGCCGAGACGGGGCAGAATGATTTTGAAGCTTCACGCAAACACTCCCGTGACTATGGATCTTCATCCGGTTCTGGATCACAGAAGCGCCGGGTCTGGATTCCAAATTCTGCTATGCCACCCAGGTATACCCCGAGGCCATCCTTTGAGGCGCCTCGTCCCAATCAGCAATATGTGCCGGCCAGGACTTTTGGTGGCCCCACTGCCAATACTGCTCCACGCCCCAATATGACTACCTGTTTCAAGTGTGGTGAGCCGGGCCACTACATCCGTGAGTGTCCCCAGAACAACCCCAGCCAGTTCGGAAAGTCTGTTGGCCGTGGTAAGTCAACAGCAAAAGTGCTTGTCGCCAAGCCAGCCACCACTGCTCGTGGCCATGTCAACTACGTTTCAGCTGAAGAAACTCAAGAGGACCCCAACGTCGTTCTCGGTACGCTCCTTGTTAATTGCCATCCGGCAACTGTTCTCTTTGATACTGGAGCATCTCATTCATTTATTTCTGAGAGCTATGCTCGTTTGCACAACACCACCTTTTGTGACATGCCCACCTCCATGGTAATTCAAACCCCTGGTTCTAAGTGGCAAACCTCTAGAATCAGCCATGGAAATGAAATTCTGGTTGACAGATTGGTCTTCCTTGCGTCACTAATAGCTCTCAAGTCTTCAGACATAAACATCATCTTGGGTATGGACTGGATGTCAGCTCATTACGCCAAGATTGACTGCTCAACTAGAACTGTCCAACTTACCCATCCATCGGGCAAGACAGTCAATGTTTTGACCCGAATATCGGAGCGTCAGCTCTACTCTCTAAATGCCAATCCCCTTCCAGACCTCGAAGATATTCCGGTAGTTCATGACTTCCCGGATGTCTTTCCAGAGGAACTGCCAGGTGTTCCACCTGACAGAGATGTCGAGTTCGTGATAGACCTTGTTCCAGGAACCGTCCCAATCTCTAGGAGACCTTATAAGATGGCACCCCTAGAACTAGCTGAGCTTAAGAAACAACTCGATGAGTCCTTGCAAAAAGGTTTCATCCGTCCTAGTTCATCTCCATGGGCTTGCCCCGTCCTCTTCGTTAAGAAGAAGGATGGAACGGATCGGATGGTTGTGGATTACCGACCTGTCAATCTGGTCACTATCAAGAACAAGTATCCGCTCCCCAGGATCAACGACCTGTATGACCAGCTCGCTGGATCCTCAGTCTTTTCCAAGATGGATTTGAGGTTGGGCTACCATCAAATCAAAATCAAGAACGGGGACATTCCCAAAACGGCTTTCGTTACTCGTTACGGCCAATACGAGTACACCGTCATGTCCTTCGGTTTAACCAATGCTCCAGCCACCTTCTCTCGGTTAATGAACTCGATCTTCATGGAGTACTTGGATAAATTCGTCGTGGTATACCTCGATGATATACTCATCTACTCCAAGAATGAGGAAGAACATGCCGAACATCTAAGGCTAGTATTGATGAAACTTCGAGAGCATCGCCTTTATGCCAAATTCTCCAAGTGCGAATTCTGGTTGCCAGAAGTGACGTATCTGGGCCATGTAATCTCTGGTAAGGGCATTGCTGTCAATCCCGAGCGAGTTCAAGCCGTCCTTGACTGGACTCCACCTGAAACGGTCAAGCAAGTTCGGAGTTTTCTTGGTTTAGCGAGCTATTGCCGCCGCTTCGTCGAGAATTTCTCCAAGGTTGCTAAGCCTCTAACTGAACTCCTTAAGAAAGATAAAAAGTTCGAGTGGACCCCACAGTGTGAGTTCAGCTTTCAGGAACTGAAAAGACGCCTGACATCTGCTCCCGTACTGGTACCACCAGATTTCTCTAAAGACTTTGTTATCTATTGCGACGCCTCGCGACAAGGACTAGGTTGCATACTCATGCAAGATCGTCATGTGATTGCCTACGCATCTCGACAGTTGCGTCCACATGAGGATAATTATCCTACTCATGATCTAGAGCTTGCAGCGGTAGTCCATGCACTCAAAACCTGGCGACATTACCTCCTGGGTAATCGTTGCGAAATCTACACTGATCACCAAAGTTTGAAATATATCTTCACCCAACCGGATTTGAATCTCAGGCAAAGACGTTGGGTCGAGTTGATCTCGGATTATGACTTAGGAATAACTTACACCCCAGGCAAAGCCAATGTCATGGCTGATGCGCTAAGTCGTAAATCTTATTGTAACAACCTGATGTTACAACAAGGTCAACCACTTCTCCACGAGGAATTTCATAAGCTTAACCTTCACATTGTTCCTCGAGGATTCCTTTCCACCCTGGTGGCGAAACCTAACCTTACGGATCAGATCATCAAGGCACAAAAGGTGGATCCGGGAATTTCCCGTATCAAGAGAAACATCAAGAAGGGAGTTGCAGATTGTTTCTCCATTGATGATCAAGGTGTTGTGTTCTTCGGAAACCGTCTAGTGGTTCCCAAGGTACGCAACTTGAGGCGATTGATCCTTAAGGAAGCTCATGAATCCCCTCTCACCATTCATCCCGGTAGTACTAAGATGTATCAAGACCTACGCCAGAGGTTTTGGTGGACTAGGATGAAGAGAGAAATCGCTCAATACATTGCTAATTGCGACGTCTGTCGTCGTGTTAAAGCAGAGCATCAACGGCCTGCTGGCACCCTTCAACCATTGGAGATTCCTGAATGGAAATGGGATAAAATCGGTATGGATTTCATTACCGGGTTTCCCAGAACCAAAAGAGGGAATAATGCTATCTTCGTTATTGTCGATCGTCTTTCCAAAGTAGCCCACTTCTTACCTGTTCGCGAGAGTATAACTGCTAGCCAGCTAGCTGACTTATACATCTCTCGAATAGTGTCTCTTCATGGTGTTCCATTGGAAATTAATTCGGACCGTGGAAGTCTTTTCACCTCTCGATTTTGGGAAAGTTTCCAAAATGCTTTGGGAACTCGTCTCTCCTTTAGCACCGCCTTCCATCCGCAATCAAGTGGTCAAGTGGAACGAGTCAATCAAATTCTGGAGGATATGCTCCGAGCTTCTGTCATCTCTTTCGGCATGGATTGGGAGAAGTGCCTACCATTCGCCGAGTTCGCTTATAACAATAGTTATCAAGCTAGCTTGGGCAAAGCTCCTTTCGCAGTTCTTTATGGACGAAAATGTCGAACGCCTCTTAACTGGTCAGAAATCGGCGAGAGACAACACTTTGGCCCGGACATGATCCAGGATGCAGAAGAGCAGGTTCGCATTATTCGTGAGAAGTTGAAAACCGCCCAGTCTCGACAAAAGAGTCAGTATGACTGCAAGCATAAGCCCATGGCTTATGAAGTCGGCGAGATGGCTTACCTTCGGGTTACACCTTTAAAGGGGACCCATCGATTCGGTATCAAAGGCAAATTGGCTCCTCGCTACATTGGACCCTTTCGCATTCTTGCCAAACGAGGGGAAGTTGCCTACCAACTGGAACTACCTCCGCATCTCTCCAGAGTTCATGATGTCTTCCATGTTTCTCAACTCAGGCGTTGCTTCGCGGATCCTATCCGTGGAGTGGACCACGAAACGCTTGATCTCCAAGATAACCTCACTTATCGGGAATACCCCGTTCGTATCCTTGATCAAGCCGAGCGTACCACTCGACGCCACAATATCAAGTTTCTCAAGGTTCAATGGTCACACCATTCCGAGCAAGAGGCTACCTGGGAAAGGGAGGATCGTCTTCGACTTGAGTACCCCGCCTTCTTTCCGGAGGAACCTAAATCTCGGGACGAGATTCTTTTGAGTGGGGGTGAGTTGTCACATCCCTAGCTAGGCCATGCATTAGAGTGTGCATCATGTTTAAATTCTATTAATTCTGAAATGGGAAATGCCAGAACCCCCAACACACACTTTCCCCCCCCCTGGAAATAACTAGGGTTTACTAAAATTATTTTCAATGAACCTGAAATGCCCTTCTGAAATGTTCACCCCCTTTGTTTTGGGTTTAAACCTTTGACAAAAGTGGTGCACAATTTTCTAGGTCATCCTAAGGTTTTTTTTAATTAATTCATAAGTATTTGAATTTGGGCAATTAAATGCTTTTAAATAATTTAAATGCTCAAATAATTCTGGAAGTAAATGTTTGCTGTTGGAAATAATCCTAACAGAAGACACAAATATTTTCAGGATTTTTGGAAATGTTCTAGTATTTTAAATAAAGCCCAACAGTTTCTGTTAAATAGAAAAAAAACAGAAACTAATCAAATAAAAAGAGGGAAAGGCCACCTGGGCCTTACCTGCGCTGGCCAGCCCACCTGGCTCGGCCCAGCCAACTGGCGACGCCAGTCGTCGTCCTCCTCGCGCCAGAAGGACGCGGAGCGCGTGGCCTGCGCCCGCGGCCACACGCCGGCCACCTCCTGCTTCCGCCGACGCCCCGAGCCGCCCTGGGTCGCCACGTGACCCCCACGTACCCCTCTCGTCCCCGCTCACTCTCCCCCTCGTCTCCCTCTCCCTCTCCCGAGATGGCCGACGCACCCATCGCCGTCTCGCCGCCATAGCCGCGCCCATCGTCGCCCCCTCGCCCCTCTGACCTGCCCAGAGGCTCCGCCACTTCGCCCTCGCCCTCCCCACCGAGCCACGCCTCGCCGGAGGCCCTGCATCGCCGCCATCAGCTCGTCTCCGACCCCGGTGCCCGCCGGCCGCCGTTCTTCGATTCGCGCCGCTCCGTTCGCCCCCGAGCCCGCTGAGCTGCTCGTCGACCTCCCTGTGAGCTCCCGCACCTTCTCCCCCTCCTCCCATGCCTGCTAGCTCGCCGTAGCGCCCGTCCCCGACGAGCCCGAGAGCTTGGCTCCGCCGGCCATGGCGCCACCGCGGCCATAGCCCCTGCCAACCGCGCCAGAGCGCGTCAACGTGCTCCTGGAGCCTCCAGGAGGCCAAAACAGCCACCAGCCGGCCCCCTAACGCACCGTAGCGCCAAAGCCGACCCCGCACGAACTCCGGCACCGCCCCGAGCTCGTTTCCGGCGAGCTCCGGCCGTCCCCGCTGCAGCCACGCGCCGTGCTGGATGCGCACGAGCCCCAGCTTCCCGTAGATGGCCCCGGCCGTCGTTTTGGTCGCCGGAGCGCGAAACCCGCGCTGCCCCGCCGCGCCTGGTTGTCGCCGGCGGCTCAACGCCGGCGGAGTCAACCCCGCTAACTCCAGTTGACCATGGGTGGGCCCAGTTTGACCCTGGGTCAATGACAGGTGGGCCCAGCCCTGTTAATTAGTTAGGATTAGTGCTAATTATTTTTTTAGTTTAACTAAATCACACTGACACACGGGACCCACGTGTCAGGTTTGACCTGGACCGGGTCAGTTGACCGCTGACGTCACACTGACGCCAGACTAACGCAGTAAATCTTTTTCTAGATTTATTTTTTTTCAGGAAAATCCAGAAAATGTTACAAACTTCAAAAATTCATAGAAAATTATCTGTAACTCCAAATACAAAGTTATATATATGAAAAATGATCAGAAAAATCCAACCTATCCAATGGAACTGGTTTCATGCATGTTAAAACAAGTTAAACCCACTGTTTAGGCATTATAAGATATTGCACTAATATGATCTTATAAATGCACTACCATTTGAATCTTTGATTCAAATGGAGTTTTTCCCTTCTGGTTTAACTTGCACAAGACCAGGACACATTCATATTGCCATGTCATTGCATGCATCATATTGTTGCATATCGTCATGTATTGATTGTGTTCCGATGTGTTCATCGTGGTAGGTTCTGCCTCCGAGGATATCTCCGAGTATCCAACTGAAGGGCAGTATCCCACCACCACTCCATCAGGCAAGCAAACCATTGATCATTCCGATACAAACCCATGTTCTCGCTTCTGCTCTCGCTTACTGCATTAAGACAACGCGTTTCAAACTGCTGTGTGTCGCGGTAGTTGAACCCACTTCCTTTGCATGACCTGTCTTTGCCACAGTAACTAGATGAAACCCACTAGCATGTGTAGGAGTTGATTGAGCCAATACATGTGTGTGTGTGATCCTACCATGCTATGCATGCTATGCTTAGAGTTGTGTCAGGTCTGGCTCATCGGGATGATGATCCGGAGCGAAAGGTTGTGTCGTTGTCAATAGTGTGGAAGTGTTGAACACGATTTGGTAAAGGAATCGATGAAAGGCCATGTAGGAGTACATGGTGGGTTGTTTCATTGAGGCCGTTCTTAAGAACTGAGATCTGTGTGTGTGATTTAAGACTCAGATACTACCACGCATTGGGCCCGAAACCAATGGACCCTCTCGGCTTCTTGATCACGCTTGTCCCCTGTCCAGGAGTTGCAAAGTAGTTTCTGGTGTTTGTAGCATGCTGGGGGCCGCACGCGGCGCTGACCATCGGGGTGGGCTGTGTTGCGGTAGGCACGTGGCACGGTGTACCGACTCGCCCGTTTGGTGTCTCGGGAACCCTGTTCACATCGTTCGGGGCCGTTAGTGGAAACCTCGGCCGGACTCCCTGCGGATGGAACCCGAATAGGCGATAAACCTGGACTAGAGACTTGAGTGTTTAGGTAGGCCGTGGCCGACACCCTCGCTGGGCTTCCGCTTGAAGGTTGCCGAGTACATGTCGTGTAAACGGCGATAAGTGGTGAGAGCGTGTGTGAAGAAGTACACCCCTGCAGGGTATAAATCTATTCGAATAGCCGCGTCCGCGGTAAAGGACTACTTGGTCACCTATACAGTTCATAGATGAGTTAATTGGATACTACTAAAAATCTCAAGATAAGTGTGAGTACCGCGGAGGGCCCTCTCGTGGGATGGCGAGAGAGGATCCACGGTGGAGTATTGTGATGGTGGTAGAGGACTCGTGTGCGACAAATGTTTTGCAAATGGTGTCTATCGTAGGATAGCTTAGCCAAGAGTCAAAGCTGGCTTGCTGCAATAACCCCACTATCTTCTTGAGAATGGGCATGTATAGTAGGTTCCTGTTGTAAGACTTGCTGAGTACTTCTGTACTCATGTTTTTCAGACGACTGCACCAACCCCTCTGATGGGTTCTATGTAGACCTCGACGTTGACGAGTGACTTATCACCCAGGTGGTGATCCAAGACTTGTGAAGGGTCGTTGTAGATAGACAGGCTTCGTCAAGCCTTCTTTCTTTCTAGTGTCTGTACTCAGACTACTTTGCTTCCGCATGTGCTTGTATGTTTGTATGACTTGAGTGTTGGGTCATGTGACCCCTATCTGTATGGATGATATGTATGGCTCCTCGGAGCCTTCTAAATAAAGTACTTGAGTCGTAGAGTACTGTTGTGTTGCCATGTTGTATTTACTCATATCGGGCATATTGTGTGTATGATTGAAATGCTTGGTATGAGTGGGATCCGACTATCTAGTTGTTTATCCTTGGCAGCCTTTCATATGGGGAAATGTAAGTCTTGTGCTTCTGAGCGATAGTAGTCCGCTACAGCCCGGTTCACCGGAGTCCTGCTAGCCCAGCACTACTGCTTGGACACTTGACTGGCCGGCATGTGTCTCACGTCGTTCCTATGTCTGTCCCTTAGGGGAAATGTCACGCGCTGATATTCGGAGTCCTGCCTAGCCTGCTACAGCCCGGGTTACCGAAGTCCTGTTAGCCCAGTGCTACAGCCCGAATAGATACGTTGATGACCGACATGCTCGATGTGATTCATGTATGCCTGTCCTCATAGGCTAGCGCCGCTTCGGGTTCACGACTAGCCATGTCGGCCCGGGTTCTCTGTCATATGGATGCTAGCGACACTATCATATACGTGAGCCAAAAGGCGCAAACGGTCCCGGGCCAGGTAAGGTGGCACCCGTGGGAGTTCCGTGCGTGAGGCCGCAAAGTGATATGATGTGTTACACGCTGGATCGATGTGGCTTAGGATCGGGGTCCTGACAGAAGGGGCCTTCCCAGGGTGCCGACAACTTGTGCTGGCCGGCTGTCCGCTAGATCAGCCGGAGCACAAGGTCGCCCTCCTGGAAAGATCTCGGCCTGACCTTCCTGTTGTAGTAGAGGCGTAGGCTCTGCTGGTAGATGTTGGACCGGCTGAGTGCCAACAGCCGGCCCTCTTCCAGCAGATCGACGCCATCTTGCCGTGCTTCTTCTGCTTCCTCCTCGGTGTACATCGTGACTCGCGGGGAGTCAAACTCTATATCCGTTGGGATGACGGCTTCAGCGCCGTAGACGAGGAAGAAGGGTGTGAAGCCGGTCGACTTGTTTTGAGTCGTCCGCAGACTCCAGAGGACGGCTGGCAACTCGTCGAGCCAACAGCCGGCCGAACGCTCCAGTGGTTCGACCAGCCGAGGCTAGATGCCGGACAGGATGAGGCCATTCGCCCGCTCCACCTGGCCGTTTGACTGCGGGTGGGCAACGGATGCTAAGTCCAGTCGAATGCCCTGCGTCGCGCAGAAATGGGCCAGGGCGCCATTGGCAAAGTTGGTGCCGTTGTCGGTGATGATGCTGTGCAGTATGCCGTACCGAATCGTGATGTCGGAGATAAAGGTCACAGCAGTCGGACCATTCAACTTCTTGATGGGCTTTACTTCTATCCACTTGGTGAACTTGTCCACCGCGACAAGTAGGTGAGTTAGGCCGCCTCATGCCATCTTGAATGGTCCCACCATTTCCAGGCCCCAAACTGTGAAAGGCCAGGCGATTTGTCAGGACCCCGATCCTAAGCCACATCGATCTAGCATGTAACACATCATATCACTTTGCGGCCTCACGCACGGTATTCTCATAGGTGCCACCTTACCTGGCCCAGGACCATTTGCGCCTTTTGGCTCACGTATATGATAGTGTCGCTAGCATCCATATAACAGAGAGCCCGGGCCGACATGACTAGTCGTGAACCCAAAGTGGCACTAACTCATGGGAATAGGCATACATGAATCACATCGAGCATGTCAGTCAGCAGCGTGTGAATCCGGGCTATAGCACTGGGCTAACAGGACTCCGGGAACCCGGGATGTAGCAGGCTAGGCAGGACTCCGGTTGTCACCGTGTGACATTTCCCCGAAGGGACAGACACAGGAACAAAGTGAAACACATGCCGGCCAGTCAAGTGTCCTGAGCAGTAGTGCTGGGCTAGCAGGACTTCGGTGAATCGGGTTGTAGCAGACTACTATGGCTCATGGAAGCACAAGACTACATTTCCCCATAAGAGAGGCTACCAAGGATAAACAACTAGGTTGTCAGATCCCACACATATCAAGCATTTCAATCATACACACAATTTGCTCAATATGTGCAAATATAACATGTCATCACAACATAACTCTACGACTCAAATAATTATTCATTAGGCTCCGAAGAACCAGATATTACAAACATGGGTCTCATGACCCAACATTCAGAGCATACAAGTCAAACCACAAGCGGAAGCTTAAGATGTCTGAGTACAGACAACTACAAATGAAAAAGGCGGAGAAGCCTGACTATCTACCAGATCCTGCCGAGGCACAAGATCGTAGCTGAGGTATCAAGCTAAACGTCGAAGTCCACACGGAACTACTAATGAGACTGACGTCTCTCTGAAAAACATAAAATAGGCAAACGTGAGTACAAATGTACCCAGCAAGACTTACATCAGAACTAGCTACATATGCATCGGTATCAACAAAGGGGTGGTGGAGTTTAACTGCTGCAAGCCAACTTTGACTCGGTGGCTATCCTGAACTACGACTGCAAGTAACTCTTTTGAGGTGGCACACACGAGTCCACATATTCACCATATCAATACACCACTATGGATCCGCTCCCGTCTTCCTACGAGAACGCCATCCATAGCACTCACGCTTATCTTGCGCATTTTAGAGTATCCACTTTCACTTGTCTATGAACTTTACAAGGGGTCAAAGTTTCCATATCCGAGGAATCCGGCTATTCGAATAGATAATGATAACCCTGCAGGGGTGTACTTCTTCACACACGCTCTCGCCACTTACCACCATGTACACGTCATGTACCTCGGCAACCTTCAAGCGGAAGCCTGGCGAGGGAGTCAGCCATGACCTGACTAACAACACAAGTCTCTAGTCCAGGTTTATCGCCTTTTTGGGTTCCATCCGCAAGGAGATCCGACCGGGGTGTCGCTCACGGCCCCAAACGATGTGTACAGGGTTCCAAGCCCACCAAACGGGCGGTGCTTGGTCTACCCGGCCACGGTGCCTAGTCTGTCCCAAGCCCACCTGTACTGGGTGCCACTTGGTAGACTACTAACACTACCTACAAACACCAGAAACTAGTTGCAACTCCTGGACAAAGATCATGTTGATTAATAAGTCGAGAGGGGTCGAGTTACCGGAACCCAATGTGTGGTAGTAACTGTTCATGGATCACAAACACAGAACTCAGTTCCTGAGGACGGCTGCAATGAGACAACCCACCATGTACTCCTACATGGCCTCTCACCCCTACCTTTACGAAATCGTGTTCACACACTTAGCTCACACACAGTAGGACATGTTCATCACCATTCCAATTAAATCCCGTTGAATCAGACCCGACTCAACTCTAAGCAGTAGCAGGCACGACAAACAAGCATGAATGAGTAGGCACATCAGGGCTCAAACAACTCCTACTCATGCTAGTGGGTTTCATCTATTTACTGTGGCAATGACAGGTCATGCAGAGGAAAAGGGGTTCAGCTACCGCAGCATGTAACAGTTGAATCGATGTTGTCCTAATGCAGTAAAAGAGAGCAGCAGCGAGAGAGTGGGATTGTATCGGAATGAACAAGGGGGTTTTGCTTGCCTGGCACTTCTTAAGATATTATAGTTCTTCACCGGTGTCATCGATCACATCGTCGGAACCACATCTATCAAGAGGGGACAAACACCGGCAACTGAGAAAGAACACAGTCAATGCAATGCCACAATATGATGCATGATCATGACATGGCAATATGCTGTGATTTGAGCTAATGCATCTAGCTATGATTTAAATCAAGTTGGTTTGAATACATGATTCAAATTCCAACTCCATATATGATTATTTAAATGCCCTTTATTTGTTTTGTCCAAACCAGAGGACAAACATTGTTCAAACATGCATGAAAATGGTACAGATGGATTCCTTGAATTTTTTTGATAATTTTTCATATATAAATCTTTTCATTTGGAGTTACGGTTGAATTTCTATGATTTTTAGAAGTTTAAACGGTTTTATGGAATTTCCTGGATTATAAAGACGCCAGAAAACATTTACTGCGTCAGCATGACAACAGCATTGCGTCAGCAGGTCAACTGGGTTGACCCAGATCAAACCTGACGTGCAGGGTCCACACGTCAGTGACACAAGGACTAATCCCGGTCAAACCTAGCGTTGATTGGGGTTTGACCCATGGTAGGGCCCGCTGTCAGGAGCTTTAGTTAGGCTAATCATAGTAATTAGACTAATCTAATCCGTCCACGTCACCGGATTAACTCTGGCGATAAACGGTGCACGGCAGCGATGCCCGTCCGACCGTTTCTGGCGGCTAGAGCTTGCGCGGGTGGGTGCGTTGGAGAGCTGCTGTTGCGGCGCTTCTAGTGGTGGTGGCGGGTGGTGTTGGGGTGGCCAGAAAGTGGCCGGCGACGAGCTTTAGCGACGGCCGGAGCACACAGAGAGGACGGCGAGGTCAGTTAGCGGACGAGCGTGACTAGGGGAGTAGGGGGAAATGACGGCGGGGCTCACAGAGATTCGAACGGCGCCGTCGTTGAGCTCGGGGAGGCACTGGGAGATGCAGACCGACGGGCGAAGTCCGGCGGCAGATGCGGCGGTGACGAGCTCAGAGGCGTCGTCACAGGGTGTCCGGCGGTGCTTCGCTTGGTGGGGAGGTCGAGGACGACGGCGCGGAGCTCATAACACGTCGGAGGGGCGTGTGGAGGCCGGTGGTCGCGCGAAGGGTGGACGGCGGCAATGGGCTCCTCTCGGGCTGCGCGGGAGAGAGAGACAGGGGAGTGGAAGAGGTCCAGGGAGAGGAGGGGAAAGCAAGAGGGCCCATCGTGTTCTCCAGGCGCTGTTGGGATGAAGGCGAGCTCGCCAGCGCGAAGCAGGAGTAGAAGACAAGGATGCCCTTGTGGGCTGGGCCTCCTGTACTGGGCCAGGTGGTTGTGCCAGGTAAGAAAGGTTAGGTTTCTCTCTTTTTACTTTCTATTTTGTTTTGTTTTTTTATTTATTCATTTTGCCACTAATTCAAATCCAAAAGAAATTCAAAAACAAGGCAAAACCTTCTGAGTATTTTTATGCTGCCACTATGGACTTTTCCAAAGGCACATAAATAATTTCAGGGCCTCTTGAATTATATTCTATATACAATGAATATAATCCAAAACTCAAATACCTATTGATTTAATTTCAAAGTCCCAAAATAATTCCTTAAAAAATGTTCCTACATTTTGGTTTGATATATAGCTCTGGCCAAAATTCTCAGAACTTTAAAAGGAACATTTTGGAATCATTGAATGCATTTTATAGGGTTATTTTCCCTTCTTTTAATTAAATTTTTGAGGCTTTCAAATTTCCTCAGTTCAATTTTCAGAATTTAGACATGATGCATGGATGCAATGCCACTAATTACAAGCATTATTCTAGGGCTGTGACAACTCACCCCCACTAAACAAGAATCTCGTCCCGAGATCCAAGACGTGAGGTAAGAAGACAGAGGGGACACAAAACTACACAATCTTCATGATCCAACTGCCTTTCCCGAAGATGTTGATCCATTGCATCACCTTAATCTCGACGTCTTTGCTTTGAGAACTACATCCAACATAACAACAAGAAGAAAGGGAGAATTCTAGAAGGATCGATCTTCTTGAGGTTTGAGCAACTCAGGATTAACCCATGAGGGGAGACACAAGCATACATCCAGAGGGATGGAGTGAAACAGATGACAAAGGTTCACTAGGTAGGCAACAATTCCACACTTACGAAGGTGGTGAACGGTTGTGAACGTAGCGAGGAGTTGAGTTGCCATGATACCATAACGAGACACCTTAGAAGAGGTGACTCGTAGAATTATTCCCTTAAGTAGCAAAAAGAATTACGTTTGACACAAATACCATTGAAATTCTCTATACCAGCCTAGGGAAAATCACAATTGATTGTTCGAAGGAATTCGAAGGAATGGCATACTCAGATTAGAATGGATGATGTGGATTACCTTGTTGAAGACAACGCAAGGGATGATTTTACTTGCGCGTGCTGTCAAGAACTTAAGCATGTCCATATTCATCAAGGTTTTACCAACATCCGTTTCAAGGATCCTGGCAACACAACATACTACCATGATGAATAGTGATGGACGAGCAGATGCAAAGGAAGATAACACCTTCTCAGATTTCACCTTAGCGAAGCTAAGGAAACAAAATCTAGATGATCGACCGAGAGACATTAAGCACTCCGCTTCTAATGTTCTCCTTGACGTTCTAGGTACCACGATCATGCTTAAAAGCATCGACATGGCCATCAAGTAAAAGTCAGACTTCAGAATATAAAGGATCCATAAGGGACAACTTCTATAATAAGTCACTCGGACTCCTCATGGAGAACATTGGTCAACTTTCTCAATCAAGATACTACAATAATAGGTCTTCCAACTAGGTGTGTCGGCCAAAACATCAACCTTGCCAGAACCTACGTCATAGATCTTGGAAAAGTTCCAACCATCATATCTGCCTGAGATTCAGATCTGGTTGGTAACAGGATATTTCAGACAGCATGTCTGGAAAAGAAAATTTGCAACACAACCCGACGAGATGACGTTGCGAGATTCTCGGGAAATGAACTATGATAGCAAGCTCCAAAACATGAGCTGGTTCTACTACAAACCTGTGAACACACTGTCCCAGACAAGCATGATCACGTAGTAGTCTTACAACAAAAACACTACTGAGTTCTGGCTGGGAACCATAATTAATGATATTGAAGTCTCCGCGCGGAAGTCTAAAGGATTAATACCTTAGAACAGACTCCTTTATCTTGAACAAATCAATCAGTGGCTTGGCGTGCTAGGGATACATATAGAATGAAGGCTGCAAGTCTCCAAACCATAGAATACTTTGCAGATATGCATGACTGACTTGGGATGGTTCCGGAGAAAGCAAAAACAAGCTTTCTCGAATTTAGGGCGGCAACTTGCATCGAATGCACATGAATTAGAGGAAGTCTCTTCTTTCATCCAAACATATGATTCATGCACGGGACATGAAGGTAATGCTTATAAAAGTTTCCAATACTAGCTGGATGTTCAACATGAATCATGGGGGAGACAAAATGCTGCTGATGGGCTCAACAACAACTCATCGGAATTTACATATCACTGGATTTCCACCATCATGTGATCACGGTGATAGCATTGGTCAGACCAAAAGATGTAATGGTGTATGCTCGAGGGATCAACCACGAGTAGGACAACATTACGAACATCGTTAGTTCTGATTTGACTTGACGATAGCCCATACTCAAGTCAAAGTTTTGACAAGGCAATAGATCCAACAACTGATCACGTGGACCAATCGATGGAGATATCATCTTTCTTCAACACACACACACAAGATATCCCTTAGTGAAGAACTAAGTCAGGCAAGATTTTATCTTCCAACTCTCTAAGTTGTTGTTTAGTTTAACCAACTAGCTCGGGGGTATCCAGCACAGAATCTTGGAGAATGGGTGGTTTGGAAGAAAACCATCATGATCACGAACTCAACATAGCGGTCAGGTGAAACCTGGTCATACTTCTGAGAAGATATTCGGAACATCACGAACCACCGATATGTTACTAAGCTCGAGAACAATCTTGCTTTTCAGGGCAAGACGATGTGACCAAACAAGAGAGGGATTGATGCAATCCTAACTCTTGATCGAAGGGTGCACCAGGAAAAGTGGACTAGGTAGCACGATCAGTCTTAGAATGATAATTCAATAACCAGCACGCTAAGAATGAGAGTATTGTCCATTAACTACCAAGCAACTAGTTGCTAGGAGTATTGTTTTCACACATCATGGTTCACTGTCTGTATTCCGGTTGCAACAACACGGAACCAAGGAGCGAATGATGATGGCGAGAAGTATCACTGCATCAAGAATTCATAAGAGATGGTGCAATTCCTATGATATTCTTGACATAATATGGTAATACTCTAGGGTAGAACAGACCAAAAGCTGGATTGGCATTTGATTTGCGGATTACAACTACTTTGACCCAATCCTCTAAATGGACAAGGTACTGGAGTTTATTGCTCGTAGTCATTCCGGAATAGAATGGCTTGACGGACCACAAGAGTAAAAGGCACCGATAAACACGAAGGCACACATACTCCTAACTATCAACTGATAGTCTAAGGTCGGAATACAACTAAAGAGGGACAACTCACAGGAACATACGATTTTCTTAGTTGTGGATGCATAGGTTAGTATGTCGGGCAAAGCTCAACATTTCTTCCGGATAACCCATGTAGAAAGGTAGAACTGGTAGATTCACAATGTAGAACGAAGAACTCATCAAGAGCACTCTTATTGTGATCTTTTGGTTCAAAGAACTTCTGCCATTAGCAGTTCATGGTACTTGGAAGAAGAAAATACCACGGACCTCGAGGACTATCGCAAAGGTTACTAATATTCTAAAGGAACCAGCAAACACTATCAACAGAAGGTAAGTGGAGTGAATCTTGGGTCAGGAACCCAAGAGAAGAATACCTACTACTAAATGTCATCACGGGATGCTTTCGAGAATGGTGGCCAGAATCATCACACTGGGAACACAAAACATGGCTAGATTACTAGGTGATCCTCTAAGACACCTAGGGTCATAATAATAGCTCCATCTTATATGTCGAGGCAGTACAGTACCCCAACAGACCGTTTAGTGTGCTTAATCTGGCCCAAAAGGACATCGGGAACAGGAAGGAAGAATTTGCAAATGCATCAGATTATTTAGAAACTTGGAATGACTCGGACAGCATAACGGCTGTAAATGCTCAAAAAGATTTGAGACATTCACAAGGATTTGCATAGCCACTTAACATCGCAATATCAAGTTTCCAAGTCCAACTAACAACACACTAGAGTAGTAGAAACTGGACTGAGGCTTAAATCCAACAATCCTAGGCAACTACGGTTTAGTAACATGTCATCCTGAGAGATAGAAGAGAAGTATAGTTCTTAACCCCGTATAAAAGATAAGATGACTCAGATCAGAAGGTCATGAGGATTAGGAGTAAAAAGAGCCTTACGTTCCCTTCCACAATCAATTCCCTTACATAACTCAAGCATTTCTAGACTCAACTTCGACCAGTTTGGCTTGGTAATCCTACAGGCAGTCAGGCTCTGATACCAAAGCTGTCAGCACCCCGATCCTAAGCCACATCGATCTAGCATGTAACACATCATATCACTTTGCGGCCTCACGCACGGTATTCCCACGGGTGCCACCTTACCTGGCCCGGGACCGTTTGCGCCTTTTGGCTCACGTATATGATAGTGTCGCTAGCATCCATATGACAGAGAACTCGGGCCGACATGACTAGTCGTGAACCCAAAGTGGCACTAAATCATGGGAACACGCATACATGAATCACATCGAGCATGTTGGTCAGCAGCGTGTGAATCCGGGCTGTAGCACTGGGCTAACAGGACTCCGGGAACCCGGGATGTAGCAGGCTAGGAAGGACTCCGGATGACACCGCGTGACTTTTCCCCGAAGGGACAGACACAGGAACGAAGTGAAACACATGCCGGCCAGTCAAGTGTCATGAGTAGTAGTGCTGGGCTAGCAGGACTCCGGTGAACCGGGCAGTAGCGGACTACTATGGCTCGTGGAAGCACAAGACTACGTTTCCCCATAAGAGAGGCTACCAAGGATAAACAACTAGGTTGTCGGATCCCACACATATCAAGCATTTCAATCATACACACAATATGCTCAATATGTGCAAATACAACATGGCATCACAACATAACTCTATGACTCAAGTAATTATTCATTAGGCTCCGAAGAGACATATATTAAAAACATGGGTCTCATGACCCAACATTCAGAGCATACAAGTCAAAGCACAAGCGGAAGCTTAACATGTCTGAGTACAGACAACTACAAATGAAAAAGGCTGAGAAGCCTGACTATCTACCAGATCCTGCCGAGGCACAAGATCGTAGCTGAGGTATCAAGCTAAACGTCGAAGTCCACACGGAACTACTAGCGAGACTGACGTCTCTCTGCAAAAACATAAAATAGGCAAACGTGAGTACAAATGTACCCAGCATGACTTACATCAGAACTAGCTACATATGCATCGGTATCAACAAAGGGGTGGTGGAGTTTAACTGCAGCAAGCCAGCTTTGACTCGGTGGCTATCCTGAACTACGACTGCAAGTAACTCTTTTGAGGTGGCGCACACGAGTCCACATATTCACCATATCAATACACCACTATGGATCCGCTCCCGTCTTCCTACGAGAACGCCATCCATAGCACTCACGCTTATCTTGCGCATTTTAGAGTATCCACTTTCACTTGTCTATGAACTGTACAAGGGGTCCAAGTTTCCATATCCGAGGAATCTGGCTATTCGAATAGATAATGATAACCCTGCAGGGGTGTACTTCTTCACACACGCTCTCGCCACTTACCACCATGTACACGTCATGTACCTCGACAACCTTCAAGCGGAAGCCTGGCGAGGGAGTCAGCCATGACCTGACTAACCACACAAGTCTCTAGTCCAGGTTTATCGCCTTTTTGGGTTCCATCCGCAAGGAGATCCGACCGGGGTGTCGCTCACGGCCCCAAACGATGTGTACAGGGTTCCAAGCCCACCAAACGGGCGGCGCTTGGTCTACCAGGCCATGGTGCCTAGTCTGTCCCAAGCCCACCTGTACCAGGTGCCACTTGGTAGACTACTAACACTACCTACAAACACCAGAAACTAGTTGCAACTTCTGGACAGAGATCATGTTGATTAATAAGTCGAGAGGGGTCGAGTTACCGGAACCCAATGTGTGGTAGTAACTATTCATGGATCACAAACACTGAAGTCAGTTCCTGAGGATGGCGCAATGAGACAACCCACCAAATCATGTTTACACACTTAGCTCACACACAGTAGGACATGTTCATCACCATTCCAATTCATTCCCGATGAATCAGACCCGACTTAACTCTAAGCAGTAGCAGGCACGACAAACAAGCATGAATGAGTAGGCACATCAGGGCTCAAACAACTCCTACTCATGCTAGTGGGTTTCATCTATTTACTGTGGCAATGACAGGTCATGCAGAGGAAAAGGGGTTCAGCTACCACAGCATGTAACAGTTGAATCGATGTTGTCCTAATGCAGTAAAAGAGAGCAGGAGCGAGAGAGTGGGATTGTATCGGAATGAACAAGGGGGTTTTGCTTGCCTAGCACTTCTTAAGATATTATAGTTCTTCATCGGTGTCACCGATCACATCGTCGGAACCACGTCTATCGAGAGGGGACAAACACTGGCAACTGAGGAAGAACACAGTCAATGCAATGCCACAATACGATGCATGATCATGACATGGCAATATGCTGTGATTTGAGCTAATGCATCTAGCTATGATTTAAATGAATTTGGTTTGAATACATGATTCAAATTCCAACTCCATATATGATTATTTAAATGCCCTTTATTTGTTTTGTCCATAACAGAGGACAAACATAGCTCAAACATGTATGAAAATGGTACAGATGGATTCCTTGAATTTTTCTGATAATTTTTCATATATAAATCTTTTCATTTGGAGTTACGGTTGAATTTCTATGATTTTTAGAAGTTTAAACGGTTTTATGGAATTTCCTGGATTTTAAAGACGCCAGAAAACATTTACTGCGTCAGCATGACGACAACACTGCGTCAGCTGGTCAACTGGGTTGACCCAGATCAAACCTGACGCGCAGGGTCCACACGTCAGTGACACAGGGACTAATCCCGGTCAAACCTAGCGCTGACTGGGGTTTGACCCGTGGTAGGGCCCGCTGTCAGGAGCTTTAGTTAGGCTAATCATAGCAATTAGACTAATCTAATCCGTCCACGTCACCGGATTAACTCCGGCGATAACCGGAGCATGGCAGCGATGCCCGTCCGGCCGTTTCCGGCGGCTAGAGCTTGGCGGGTGGGTGCGTTGGAGAGCTGCTGTTGCGGCGCTTCTAGTGGTGGTGGCGGGTGGAGTAGGGGTGGCCGGAAAGTGGCCGGCGACGAGCTTTAGCGGCGGCCGGAGCACACGGGGAGGACGGTGAGGTCAGTTAGTGGACGAGCATTACTAGGGGAGTAGGGGGAAATGACGGCGGGGCTCACGGAGATTCGAATGGCGCCGTCGTTGAGCTCGGGGAGGCACTGGGCGATCCAGACCAACGGGCGAAGTCCGGCGGCAGATGCGGCGGTGATGAGCTCGGAGGCGTCGTCACAGGGTGTCCGGCGGTACTTGGCTTGGTGGGGAGGTCGAGGACGACGGTGCGGAGCTCATAGCACGTCGGAGGGGCGTGTGGAGGCCGGTGGCCGCGCGAATGGTGGACGGCGGCGACGGGCTCCTCTCGGGCTTCGCGGGAGAGAGAGCCAGGGGAGTGGAAGAGGTCCAGGGAGAGGAGGGGAAAGAGAGAGGGCCCAGCGTGTTCTCCAGGCGCTGTTGGGATGAAGGGGAGCTCGCCAGCGCAAAGCAGGAGCTGGCACGGCTGGCGTCGTGCTCTGGTTCGCCTCTGCCTTCTAGCTGGGGTAGAAGACAAGGATGCCCTTGTGGGCTGGGCCTCCTGTATTGGGCCAGGTGGTTGTGCCAGGTAAGAAAGGTTAGGTTTCTCTCTTTTTTCTTTATGTTTTGTTTTGTTTTTTTATTTATTCATTTTTCCACTACTTCAAATCCAAAAGAAATTCAAAAACAAGGCAAAACCTTCTGAATATTTTTATGCTGCCACTATGGACTTTTCCAAAGGCACATAAATAATTTCAGGGCCTCTTGAATTATATTCTATATACAATGAATATAATCCAAAACTCAAATCCCTATTGATTTAATTTCAAAGTCACAAAATAATTCCTTAAAAAATGTTCCTACATTTTGGTTTGATATATAGCTCTGGCCAAAATTCTCAGAACTTTAAAAGGAACATTTTGGAATCATTGAATGCATTTTCTAGGGTTATTTGCCCTTCTTTTAATTAAATTTTTGAGGCTTTCAAATTTCCTCAGTTCAATTTTCAGAATTTAGACATGATGCATGGATGCAATGCCACTAATTACAAGCATTATTCTAGGGCTGTGACACGATTGGGATAGTCTTGAGCGTTGAAGCCGGCTGATGCGGCTTGGAACGAAATTTCTGGCACCCCTTGCATTTCTGGACCAATTCTTTGGCCTCTTCTAGGGCAGTCGGCCAGAAGAAACCGTGCCGGAAAGCTTTGGCGACGAGTGGTCTTGAGGCCGCATGGTGGCCGCACTCGCCTTGATGGATGTCTCTGAGAATTTCTTGGCCTTGCTCTGGCTCGACGCAACGCTGGTAGACACCAGTGACGCTGCGCCTGACCAGCTCTCTGTTGATTATGGTGTACGCTGCCGCCCGGCGTTGCACTTGCCAAGCCAACATTTCGTCAGTTGGCAGCTCTTTGTTCACCAGGAATTTGAGGATGGGCTGCGCCCATGAGGGTGCTGCTATTTCTTCGACTGCCAGAACTGCGACTTGGACGAGGGCGGCTGGGCTGGGAGGCGGCGGGCTGGAGTCCGCGGCCGCTAGATGGATCAATGGAGTCCCCGGGCCGACTGGTGCAGTCCCCGGGCCGAGCTCTAGAGTCTTTGGTCTGGTCGCCGCAGTCCCCGGGCCGGCTTTGACTGCGGCGTTCTTGGAGTCGTCTGCAAGGGTTTTTGTGCCGTCTGCTGGGGCTCTTGAGTCGGATCCGACTTCTTCAGGGAGAGCCGGCACAAAAATGGAGTCTGACTCTGGTGAAGGCTTGATAGACGGCTTGAGGAGGCACTGAAGAGCGACGCCGGATGGTATTGCCTGGCGGGTGGAGCCGATTCATGCCAAAGTATCTGCTTGGTCGTTGTCGTTTCTTGGCACATGGAGGAACTCACACCCCTCAAAATATCCGCTGAGTTGCTGCACGAGGAAGCGGTAGCTTGCCATGTTTGCGTCCTTGGCGTCCCAGTCACCAGATGACTGCTGGACCACCAAGTTGGAGTCACCATAACACAGGATCCGGCGAATGCCAAGTTCTTTGGCAAGCTGGAGCCCGTGGATGAGCGCCTCGTATTCAGCAACGTTGTTGGAGGCGGCGAAATGGATCTGCAGCGCATACTTGAGCTTGTCGCCTTTAGGAGAAGTGAGGACAACGCCGGCGACCAAGACAGTGCGCATCTTGGAGCCATCGAAATGCATCCGCCAATGGGTGGAGTCGGGTGCTGGCGGCAGGTACTGGGTCTCGGCCCAGTCGACGAGGAAGTCGGCCAGTGCTTGCGACTTGATGGCGGTGTGGGGCTGATAATAGATCGTGTAGGGGGCCAACTCTATGGCCCATTTGGCCACTCGGCCAGACGCATCTCGGCTTCCGATGATCTCGGCTAGTGGGGTTGTGCAGACCACAGTGATCGGATGCTCTTGAAAGTAAGGCTTCAGCTTCTTAGCGGCAAAGTGCACGCCGTAGCACATCTTCTGGTAGTGGGGGTAGTTCTGCTTGGAGGTCGACAGTACTTCGCTTAGGTAATATACCGGTCTCGGGATAGGTAGTGCCTTGCCTTCTTCCTTGCGCTCAACTACGATGACTGTGCTGACTACTCGGCTGGTGGCGGCGATGTACAGGAGCATGGGCTCTTTGGGAGTCGGAGCCGCCAACACAGGGGGAGTAACCAACATCTTCTTCAGCTGGAGAAAAGCCTCGTCCGCCTTGTGGTTCGACTCAAAAAAATTGGTCTTCTTCATGAGCTGGTACAAAGGGAGAGCTTTCTCGCCCAGCCGACTGATGAACGGGCTGATGGATGCCAGGCAGCCAGTGAACTTTTGCACATCCAACAGTCGGTTGGGTACCTCCATCCTCTCAATGGCCTTGATCTTCACAGGGTTGCACTCTATGCCGCGTTCGGAGACTAGGAAGCCAAGGAGCTGGCCGGCTGGTACTCTGAAGATGCACTTTTCAGGGTTGAGCTTGATCTTGAATCGGCGCAGGTTCTCAAACGTCTCCTTGAGGTCTTCCAGCAGAGTCCCGCGCTTTTCCATCTTCACCACCACATCATCCACGTAGATGTGGGCATTTCTGCCGAGTTGCTTGAGGAGGCACTTCTGCATGCAACGCTGAAAGGTGGCGCCGGCATTCCTCAAGCCGAACGTCATGGTCAGGTAGCAGAAGGCTCCAAACGGCGTGACGAAGGCGGTTTTTAGTCTGTCCGCCGGGTTCAGCTTGATCTGGTGATATCCTGAATAGGCATCTAAGAAACTCAACAGCTCGCATCCGGCTGTGGAGTCTATCACCTGATCGACTCTTGGCAAAGCAAACGGGTCCTTGGGGCAAGCTTTGTTGAGGCTTGTCTAGTCAATACACATCCGCCACTGCTTGTTCTTCTTCAACACTAAGACTGGGTTTGCTAGCCATTCTGGAAAAAAACACTTCCATGATAAAGCCGACTCCAAGGAGCCGGGCTATCTCTTCTCCAACAACTCTTCTTTTCTCTTCTGACAGGCGGCGCAAGGGCTGCCGAACGGGCTTCACATCAGATCGGACATGTAACTTGTGCTCGGCGAATTCCGTCGGTACACCTGGCATGTCTTTGGGGGACCATGCGAAGATGTCCCGATTCTCACGGAGGAACTCGACGAGCTCGCCTTCCAATTTGCTGTCAAGGTTTGCACCTATGACATCGTACCTCTCCGGGTGCTCTGGGTCCAGGGGTATCTTCTTCGTCTCCTTTGTCGGCTTGAACGAGCCCTCAGCTTCCGACTCCTTGGGGTCGGGCGACATCTCTGGCTGCTTGCCGGCCATCTCCACAACCCGATCAAGAAGCCGCTTCTCAGCTGCAATCACCGGGGACTCGGCCAGCTGACTGCTCTCAGCCGCGCAAGCGGACGACTTTCTGTAGTCGCCGGCTATGGTCAGAATTCCCTTGGAACTCGGCATCTTCATCTTGAGGTAGGCGTAGTGGGGGGCTGCCATGAACTTGGCCAAAGCGGGCCTGCCAAGCAGCGCATGGTATGGGCTCTCAAGGTCCACCACTCCAAACCAGACTGGCTCTTGGCGGAAATGATCCTTGTCTCCAAAGAGGACATCTATCAGAATCTTGCCGATTGGTGAGCAGGAAAGGCCGGGCACGATGCCGTGGAACACAGTCCGGCTGTTCTGAAGCTGTCTTTGCTTGATTCCTAACTTCTCCATAGTATCCTTGTATAGGATGTTGATGCTGCTACCTCCGTCTATCAGCACTCGCGAGAAGCGAGCGACCCGCCTATCAGTGGCAAAGGTGGCCTCCAAGACCAAGGCGTAGGAGCCTGGGCTCGGCATCACCTCTAGGTGATCAGCTCTTCTCCAACCGATAGGCCTCTCGGACCAATGCATGAACTCTGGAGTATCTGACGCCACCGCGTTCACCTCTTGCCGCTGCAGCCACTTGTTGCGTTTATCATCTGCCACACTGGTGAACACCACATAGTCCCCATGCTCTTCTGGGTACTCGTCTTGTACTACGCCGACTAGCCTGACAGCCGGCTGCTGGGGTGGAGGCGGAGGCGGCTGCCCAACAGGCGGAGGAGGCATCAGGCCGTCTCCCTTGGCAATCCTGGTGAGCCAGTGGCACTTCCGGGTGGTGTGGTTTGACGGCTTCGCGCCGTTGTGGAACTTGCAGGGGCCATCTAGAGTCTACTCGTAAGAAAAGGCCGGCAACTAGTTTGACTTGCCGCCTTTCTGTCGCTTGGGCGGAGGATGCCCCTCCGGTTGCTGGTCTTCAACCGTTGCCACCTGCCGGCTACTGGAAGCCGGCTGCGGGTCCTTGTGCTTGTGGTCGTTCTGCTGTTGTCGCCGACTGGCGTCTCCAGCCGGAGTTCTGGGAGCCTGAGGGGCTACTTTGCCAGCCGTGCTAACTTGGATCTCTGTCTTCATGGAAGAGTCGGCTGTGGCGTATTTGTCTGCTATGAACAGCAGCTCGTCCAGGGTCTCTGGCTCATCGCAGAGGAGCTTGTGCTTGAGGAGGGTGCCTTCTCTGCACCCGGTGGTGAAGTACTCGATGGCCTGCACCTCGTGCACGCCCTCGCAGGTGTTTCGGAGGTAGTCGCGAGTCGACTCGTTGGGACCCTGCACGCACAAGGAAAGATGGCGAGGCTTGGGAGGTCGCTTGTACGTGCTTGTGAAGTTGCGGACGAAAGCTTCGGTGAAGTCGACCCAGCTGTTGATGCTGCGGGGCTTCAGGCTGTTCAACCTTGTCCGGGTCGTGCCCTGGAGCATCAGTGGAACGTACTTCATGGCAACGCGCTTGTTGCCGCTTGCTATGTCGACGGCCGTGGCATATTCAACCAGCCAATCTTCCGGCTTCATGGAGCCGGTGTTCTTGGGAGTATCTCTGGGAAGAGTGAACCCTTTGGGAAAGGGCTCATCTCGAATGCGGGGGCCGAAACACACCGGACCCAACTCATCCTCCCATTCTAGCGCCAGGGATCGGTGGAGGCGATCGATCCGGTGACGCGCGTCATTTTCTCCGACTCCCTCTCGGCGGCCAAGGCGGTTGCCGAGAGTCGGATGCTCAATGGGTGGCGGGGAGACTCGTCTTTCTCTGCGAGGTGGAGGAGGCAGATAGTCGTCCCGCCGCTCCACTGCCCTTGGGCGGCCATCTTGGTCGCGCTCGACGGTGATGTGAGTCCGACTGCGACTGGCACCCGGATCCTTGTCTTTCCTTCCGCGGACGCCGCCAGTCGGCGTCCGAGACGTCGCGCCTTGATGTCGGCGGGGTGGCAGGTCGTCGTTCTGTCGTTGCGGCGCCTCAGTGCGGCAGCCGGCCGCGTTCTGTGCGGCAGCCGCGTCGAGGACTCGCTGGACTCGCTCCATCATCAGTCGGCGCTCTTCGCCTTCGAGGTTGTCCAACTCGTCAGCCGCCACCTGGGCGGCTCAGATGTTCTCTGCGGGCATGGCGTATACGGGGCGATTGGCCCCGAACATGTTGGCGATGTCCGCGCTGCGCTGCCGGACCGCGCCTAGGCGGCTAGGCCCCGTTGGGGCTGGCGAGCCGCCCACAACGCGATCCATCTCACGCTGGTAGGCTTCTGACAAGCGTCTCATGCTTGCCAGCTTCTTCGTGCCTTCGACGAGCTGGAGGCGGCGTGCCTCCAGCGTCTCGGCGTCAGCGTCTTCTGGGATGGGCGCATCCAGGTCTCGCAGCGCCGCATCGAGCGGGTCATGAGCCCCGCTGTCGGAGTGCTCGCCATGACCGATGACGAGCACTTCTGTGACGGTGCTTCCGCCGCTCTCCGCGCGAGGGAGCGGCTCGTCGTAGACTACCACGTTGGTAGGGAACACGTCGAGCGACGCGGTGTCGGAATCGACCAGCATCGGGTTAGTGGAGCCTACGGACTCCAGGTCTGCGACAGGGTTGTCGGCAACGTGGAGATCGCCGAGGAGGCCCGCGAGAAGGCTCTCGTTGGAGAGGCGAACCTCGCCGACAAGTTCGGCGAGGCAACTGGCCGCGCAGGCGGTCTCAGCACCGTGCAGCGCGTCGGCACAAACTCCCTCTGGCGTGCCGGGCTGGCTGCGCTTGCCAGGGAGGAAAAGGGTTCCCGTCCAGAGCAGGTCTCCGGACGACGGTGCACCTCGCCCCACGGTGGGCGCCAAATGTCGAGGGTTGGGTGCGACATAGACCAAAGGATGGCTTATCATGGTGGGGGCGAGTAGAACGTCGCCGGTGCCTGGAAGCGGGATGAGGCGTGGACATGCACGCCGGGGAATCTTACCCAGCTTCAGGGCTCTCCGAGGAGATAACACCCCTACTGCTGCTCTGCGGGGTCTCCGCATGATCACTATGGCAAAGTGTATACAAGGTTGCTCCTTGAGCCGTTTCCTGGAGGTAGGAGAAGGCAAGGCTAGCTCTCTCCCCCCTGTGTTCTCTGGTCTAGTGCTAAAAGAATCGAACCCTTTGCATGGGTGCCCCGGGGGGTTTATATAGGCCTACCCCCCGGGGGTACAATGGTAATCTGGCTGGGCGTGGGTCCCAGCCGTCTGTCTCTCAGGCCGTCGTCTTCTCCGCCGACTACTAGGCCCGCCGACTGGCCCGGTACGGGGCCGACAGGCCTTGTCCACTGCGGGCGGGTCTTGCCGGCTGCGGATTACTGTAGCCATGCTTCTAATGACGCTGGCTTGGTCATGGGGTCATGGCAACAGTGCCGTCGCCTGACGGGCGATCACTATTGCCATTCCCCGTCTTGTCTGGTTAATGGCATACGGGGCCCGTGGGAGGAGCCGGCCGACTCTTGGAGGCCGACTCCCACGGGGTCCGTCTTGTGGCGTTCTCGCCGTCTTTTGTCCCGCCGTTGACCGGCGGGGCCCGCCGTCTCTGGGCCGTATAGGCAGGCCGACGTGGGCACAGGGTTCCGCCCCGTGGGGCTGAAGTCAGGGCTGGCATGGCAACAGTGCCGCGCCGGACGAAGATCTCCCTTGGTACGACGCACTGTGGCCATGCCCGCCCTTGGTAAGGGGCGGGCGTGGCCCGTACTGAGGCCACGCCCCGTCCCGTCCCTCTTCACGAGGGCATGAGGTGGTTGGAGTCGCGGGCCAGCTCCCCATGGCCGGCTTCTCTGGAAGCCGCCAGTCAGGAGTCGGCTCATCTTGTAGTCGTCCCTGAGACTCGGCCGTGAGTAGGTAGTCGGCTGCGCCGCAGCCGACTCCCAGAGGCGGCCCTCCGTCCAGAGGTTCCTGAGGGGCGAACCCGGCCCCGATGTCTTGAAAGGTTCTGGGTCTCGGGTTAGCCTACCCGTGGCCCATTACTCCGACAAAGATGGAGGCAACCACCGAGCCGACCCCAGATTCGCTCACGGCCACTACTGAGATGGTCAACGCCCCGTTTGAGGTTACAGCCCCCGTAGTACTGCAGGAGCAGTTTTCCCCCTTTGAGGATGTGTCCCCCCCCCCCCGCGCTGAGCTGCCCAAGGTGATTTCCTTCTTTGCCGATCTCGATTGTGGTTTTTCATCTAAGTATGTGGTGATTTTTTTAGAAAAGGAAGTATGTGGTGATTAATAATGCAAAATTTTATTAGCTTCGAACTATACATAGTGGTTTAAATAACTTGTGTTTCTTATACTGAAAAGTAATTCAGAATTTGTTTATGTTTCAATTAGAGCCGTGATGCAGACAAGGATTGTGTGGTTGTACATGTCACTCGCTATGAGGCGGACGACCTGAATATACGCACTTGGAAAGCAGAGTTCTTAGGCTATTGGATCCTGGAAGCCATTTGCGGTTAGACCAATGAAGAGTTGTATTCCAGCCTCACTGTTGTTAGGCGTGTTGTCCAGGATGTACTGAAGCACAAGAAGTTCAAAGCTACTCCTTCGTTTGTGAGGCATACTATTCTTGTCAAGCTTACGCAGGAAGATGATGTGGCATGCCTCCACAAACAAGTTTATCAGTGGCAAGGCCACAAGGTTGTCTTCATGAAGGTTCACAGGATTGAGCTCCTGCTGGACGTCCTCGATGATGTTCATGGCAAGGTCCGTCTTGTGTCCAGCCCAAATTAGTTCGAGGTATGAAATAGTTGCCCCAGCTAGTGTTTAATAGTAGTTTGGATTGTGTCTAATTATCTGAACCTTGCCTGTTATCGACCCCTCTGGTGCTAGTACTCTGTTTGAATCCGTCTATGGGAACTTCTGCTACTTTTGTGTGCCCGTGAATCATGTGAGAACCATCGTAATTGTTGCCGAAACAGATGTGTCCTTACTAGTTTTTTCATGAATATGGCATGGTAAACATAAGTTTTCACAGTTTATCATACGAGCAGTGTGAGTTTTGATGAAATAGAGCACTCGTTCGAGAACCGTGCGCTGACGTATACATAAGTACTTGTAAACACTGTTGGTGCTACCCCACTTATAAGCAGTTGTGCAAAACACGACACATTGGCTCAGCTCGCTTCAACACTAGGCTATTGACCAGCTAACAATGAACAATCTTCTATCTGACATATAAGCAACTATGTATCTTGTTACAGTGGTTCATGCAGTTAATTGAGGCCACAATGTAATAAATTCCAAACATTCACGCGCTAGTCCAGCGCTCATGTGGAACACTTATTAAACTCGTCTTCATAAAAAACTTGAAAAGCACAAGTTATGAAATTTTATACATCTCAATGATTGATAGAACATAACAAACATATACTAGTTCACAGCAAAAGACAAAGTTGTGAGAAGATTTACAAATCAGGAAAAAACAAGCAAGGCTTCTCTGAGCAAAGGGCCTCCCGGCAGGCTTAAATTTCCTGGAGTTCACTCTGGTTTTTTCTTGTTGCCACCATCCAGGGTTAGGTTCTCTCATTCCAGAATAACCAATTATAATTGTGGTCTCAGCTGGAATGCTGAACTGAACCATGCAGTGTACTAGAAAGTGCATTCCGGACTAGGATGCAGTTGTTTTCGCTCGTCCCTGCACTGCAATCAGGAAGTAAAACGTATGAATCAGCTTCTTTTAGATTGCGTTGGTCATTCTGCCTTAGTTACTACCAATTTAGGGATACCTTGAAGACGGGAGGTTAGACGACGGCAACGAGGGATAGCCATCTCATTTTGCGCAGTTGTACTAAAACTGAGGTGTGTGCTTTTGATTGCGCGGATAGAAACGATACGGAGACAGACATCCCGAAACGATATGGAGACAGACATCCCTGTTTGAGCAAATACAAAATACGGTTATTTAAACAGTGACAGATATTACTACTTTCCCCCGTTTCCTCTTAGAACCAAGTCCTAGATTCATGCTACAGCTTTCCCACTATCTTCCCTATTTGAACCAACGCTTTGAGTTGACTGTATGAACTAGCTTTACTTCTAATAATAGTAGAAGTCTAGGTGGCTTTGGAACAGCAGACGGAAGTAGAAAAGGATCCACACGAAGGGAGCTGGGGCAGTAGAGCAAGGCAGGCTTCGAAGGAATATATACCTGAGGGTCGTCGGCATGTGGCAAAGACGGCGTCGGGAGGACGCATCTTGGACACAATACCGCAGGGAGGAAGAAGGGGCCGGAGGCCCTCCCGAGCTGGTGCTCTCTCGGAGAGAACGGCACGGCCGTCGATCGGGACGCGCGGGAAGCCGTTGGTCTCCTCCCTCGCCACCGACAACAGCGTGAACGATGCACCTACACCCCTGCTCTGGTCGAGGTTGTCCGGCCGGATTTGTGACCAGCCGCGAGCTGAGAGAGAGTGTGGCCACCTATGTGTTGCTTAGATCTGGAGAGCATGAGAGAGTGAACGAGAGGAACCCTAGTAAAGCAAGCGCTAAGGCTCCTGCTTTTATATATAGTGGAGTGATTTTGTTGTACCAGCTTAAAAAAATGCGCTCCTACGTGTACCCGCGAGTGGGTGTGAGAGAACTAGTGCGTGCGCGCACCACTTCTCTTCGTGAGAGTACAATATACTATGCCCAAAGAATGTTCGCCGCAAGAGTAATAGTATAAGTGTGTGATGTGTGAGCTAAAATAAAATGTGTGTGCCGTCTTTTGGTTTTTAGAAGTTCTGAGGGTAGGGTGTGAAGAGCACATATGTGCGTGACGTCTACCTGCAGATAGATGGTGGGTGCGACGTGCGAGTCTGCGAGAGGACTGGGGGGAGTCGTGACTCGTGAGAGTGCATGTGCGTGAGAGAGAGGGGGCACGTATCAATGCAACGCATGTGTCCGTAAATCATTATCCGACAAACGCTCGCCACAAGACTTTTCCTGACGAACGCCGTAAGAACCGTTAGATCAGCATCCGATAGTGTCAGTTTTGCCATGTGATTTAGCAAAATAGCCACTCCTCCTACACACAAATCTTCCACGTGAGTGTTAGCAACTGCCGTATGCTCCCTCCATTCCGAAATGCAATGCATATAGCTTTATTGAAAATTTGAACCTCGCAAACTTTTACCGAGTTTTCGTGTACCAAATTGCACATGTAGAATACCATGTATATATCATTTCATTCATCTTCGAGAGGTAACTATAAAGATGGGCGAGGAGTCTACAAAGAAAGACCATCGTATCACCCGCAACAATTTCAAGCATCCTTTAGTGTCGAGGAATATCATAGGAACTCTATATGATATGATTTTTATAGGATTTTTTCCTTTAGAGCCAATTGGTTCATAGGAATAGATTCATATACTCCACATTTCAAAGGAAATAAACATGATATCATTTATATAGCTTTAGAGCCACTTGGTTCATATGAATGGATTCCTATACTCCCTTAATTTCAAAGGAAAATAAACATTAGTGTATATTCAATAGAAAAGTTCCTATGATATGAACCAAATTACATCTCTTTTCTAATCCCTCCTCATAGGAATTGAGATAGATGTCATCTCTAGATTCAATAGAAAAGTTCCTATGATGTGAACCAAATGACATCTCTTTTCCAATCCCTACTCATAGGAATTGAGATGCTCCATGTCATCTCTTTCCCTACAACTCCCATGTATACATCTTCCATTCCCAAATAGATAGTACAACCCACTAGTAGCTTTTTTTCCAAAACATGCAACTATGGAACAAGAACTATATAGTGTGCCGATAACTTTGAAAGATGGTCGCTGGATGAAGCTAACCCGACAGTGTAGAGATAGGCAAATCTGAGCACTACTGGTCATTGCATATCATCATGATTCCACCAGATCTGCCGCATGTACAATTTAGAAGACTCCATGGTTGAACTTAAGCATAATGCACAAACCTCAAAACACAAGCACTTCTCCTTTGTTCTAGAATCTTCTGTATCATAATTGATTATTATTTTTCTAAATGAATTGCCATTATTTGTTTTTTACTTTATGATTTACAATGGACAACCCCATGAATCTTAACATTTTTATAAAACTAATTGATTTTGAATGATATGAACTATAAGAACTAAACAAACATCTACATCATGCATATATGACTCAAAGCTTTACATGCTACAGTGTGTATTTATTCATAATTTGGTTTCGAAATCTCATGCGTTCAATACATGTGTACCTTACTAGTTTTGAGTAGAGTAGAAAATTTCACGCGGCCCCAGGTATATCAAAATGGAGGGCGCATGCATAATTTCCTTTCGGTCGAACCTACGTCCACAATTTTTTGTACGTACTATATCTCCACTGGTCCCCGAACCCAAAATGCTGCCTCGTTTCCGTAAAACCAAGCGGCCCACACAAATTTAAGGCGTCGACTCGAACTCGTTTACTACGACGTGGCCCCGCACGCCGTAGTACTCCTACAAACCCTACCGCCGCACTCATCATCGGTTTTCCACAAGAGGACGAGGGAGAAGCCGATTTGTAGTGGAGGCGCTTTAAAAAAAGGATTTATAGGGGAGACCCCTACCCTAGGGTGCCCTAGGTAGCTGCCGCATGCATCATTGTTTTCTCTTTTCTTTATGCTCTTACGCCCTAGAGTGAAATGATGGTTGCTTCGTCCATCCAGCTTAATGCGGGAAAGGTGGGGCTTTGTGATTTGACCCCTCGTCGCTCATTTTCTACTACTGTGGTGCTACGACCGGGGTGCCTCCAATTCCAACCGCTGCTCTGAACTGTAATTTGGTGCATCACATGTGGAACAAGACGGTGGATGAGCCACATGTCGGCCAAAGGGGTCCTGTTAAGTGTGTCGCCATTTCGTGTGTGGACTGACCCTGCTTGAGTTCCTACGCCAACATGACAGGAGCAGCGTACCACTTGGTTTTGCTCCTTGGTGAATCCCGACTATATTGACCTAAAAAGATACGTGCTGAACTACCCTCTCCGTCTCGGTTTTTTTATATTTAGGCGTCTCGGTTTATAGGGCCTGCACGTAGTTCTAGGTCATCCATTTGACTAATTAAATATGAGTTACTATGTCACAAAAAGTATATCATTGGATTCTTAAGCGGATGTAGTTGTATTTAAAAATCGAGGGCGGGGCTTTTCCTGCGCGGTAGGCGGGGCAGTTTCGCCTAGTCGGTTTGACAGAGACGCGAGAAGACGAGGGAGTAGGCTGCTGCAAACGTAGGGATGTGTGATTTGACAGCGAGTTACTGCTGGACAGGTGGGGCCCCATGATTTGACTTGCCATTATCATTTTAACTGCGGCGCTACGACCGACGTGAGTCTCCTGATTCCTGACCACCTCCATACAGGTGCGTCTCCCAATGCTCCACCATGTAGTAGAGGCTGGCTCTTGCATGAGAGCCCACTTCTCCACTTTTTCCTTGCCTCTCTTTCCTCCACATATGCAAAAATGCCATGTAAAGCACACTATTATACTTACTTTTACTTGCTCCTATAGGTGCTTAAGCTTGCCACATAGGAATAAAGTCTGATGGGGCAAGTTAATCAAGAAGAGAGGGACTAGTTCAGTGACCCAAGGAAGAAACGGTGCTAAGCGCATGTACCTAGGTGAAAAGACAATTTTGAGTCTATAGCTAATTAAATGAAGCAAACTTAGAAACACCATTTCATTGGAAGAGGTCACTCCTTGGCAAATGCAATAAATACTAGTACTCCCTGTGTCCCATGATATAAGAACGTTTTTGGCACTACACTAGTGTCAAAAACATTCTTATATTATGGGATGGAGGGAGTACGAAGAAAGAGATAGAGAGGAGTAAAAAATACACTTATAGCCAACCTTGTTGTAGTATGAGTGACTAAGTGATGACTATGTATGAGATGCCAACATCAGATAGCCTAACGCACCGTGTTAAATCTCCAAGGGTGCGACCGCGCGAGCGACGCGACGGTCATGGTAGGAGCGACCATGATACGGGCTGCTGGCAGCCCTTGGATACGAGATCAAACGGTCGCATGCTAAGTTGTTGAAAATTCGTAGAAGAACCCTCCAGGATAGGATATTCACCCATACGTCTAGAATCACGTCATGCAACCGTTCGATCTCAGATCCAAGGGCTCTCGGAAGCCCGTATCATGGGAGAATGGAAAGCCACTACCTTGCCGTTCGCACGCTGGCAGTTCGCTCCTACTCATCCCCGCACGTCCTTCAATACTACGGCGGTTCGCTCCTAGTCGTCCCGTCCATTCACATTACGGCAGTTCCACTAAAACTAACCCTCCTCCCAAATCCATGGCGTCCCAAATATCCACGATCGGAGGTGAGTACAAGGTTAGAACCATCACCGGCGATGAGTTCGATGTCATCTACACCCGTTCTTCCGCGACGGTGAAAGGATGCCTTTCTCGCTTCAGACGCATGTTCGAAAACTCAGATGATGAGTGGGTCACTGGGCTAGATGTTGAGTACACCACAGTCCTGGGACGAGAGAAGGATCTAAAGGACGCAGAGAGGAAGAAGGCCGCCGTGATCCAGGTTTGCGTGCATGACTTATGCTTGGTCTACCACATATGCCATGCCGACGTTGAGTGCCAGGATTTTAAGGACTTCCTCGAGAGCAACCTAGTCAAATTTGTTACTGTATACTTTGGTAACGACAAAGTAGTCCTGCGTCGGATAGGCCTCGTTGTAGGCAACACCTTCGACCTCCAGAAGAATCGGCTGGTGTCCTCTCTTCAACCTTCAATGCTGACCCTGGCAGGAGCCATGGTTCATCCTTCGTACGGTAAACTGGAGAAACCTCCATACACGTTTCATCGTCATGCATGGCAGCGGAATGTACTAGATATAGACCACATCCACCATGCTGCAATGGATGGCTACCTTTGTTTCAATATCTACAAGGGTTGGATGAAGAGCAACAACCAAGTGTGCGGTTCAAGCAAATAAGTATCGGCCAAGAGGAAGAGGGACAAGGACGAAGTCGAGGATGTGGACGAGGACTCCGAGTAAGGTGGCAGTGTCGTTGCTCATGGTGGTTCTAAACTTCTAATGCAATGTCTACCAGATTAGTTGCATAGTTTAATTTCAGGTGTGGTTAGTTTAATTTGAGGGGTGTGTTGTGCTGAGCCCCCAGTAGAACTATGTTATGTTTCTTCTTGTTACTTTAACTCTTCAGTATGTACATACTACTAGTATTTCTTTAATAGAATTTAGCACCCCAATTAAGCACGTACTAGCTTTTCTAATAGTACTATATGCATAATTTGGCGACGAGCGCTCTCTATATGTACCACCTTTTTTTTAATTTCAATTTTTTCTCCATGGCGCAATCCATCGATAGTACTACTATACAAAAGTATACATTTTTTAAAAGGCTAGAGTACTGTTCATCACATATATAGCCAATTAAATTCTCAACCTAGAACGACGTGCATGCCATGTAGTAAACCGATACGGAGGAAGTATAGTAAAAATGAACTGATTTTACCGAGCGATCGGCGGGGGAGCATGGCCTATCATGCGGTCCCACGTGTCATGATGTACCAAGGCGATGCGCGTGTCCCTCTTGAGGCAGAAGCAATACTACGTGGTTTGAGATGATGGCGAACCGAAGTGTGAAATAATGGTTGCTTCGTCCATCTGGGAAGGTGCGGCATTGTGATTTGACGTCTCATTGCTCATTACTACTACTGGGCCGGTACGAGTGGGGTGCATCCCCACTGCTGTTCTGCACTGTTATTTGGTGCTTGACACGTCGACCCAGTTGCTATATGTCCCACATGTCGGCGACAGGAAGTACAGAATTCATGAAAGGGAGCGTCGATGGAGGAGTATACTACAGAATTCATGAAAGGGAGCGACTTAGTTTTGGAAAAATCTGTTTTTACGGAGTACGTACCCACTAGGGTTTATAGGACTCATCTAAAAAACATTCGTTTTTTCGTTTGATAAGTCTCAATTCTACTAGACTAGTAGTAGTACAATTACATGTTGGATTTCGAGGTGCGTTAGATAACCCGACGCAAGCAGTGTCAAGAGGAAACTAACCAATGCATGTACAAGTTCATGGAAATTTCGTGGTCATTCATGCATTCGTTCTAATTAATGCCTCGGTAAACATAACTTCTTGAGAAAAACGAGCATACTAATTACTTGTGCAAACTACAAAATTAATTCGACCACTCACTGTCTACCTTGGTTGGAGAGATTTTGAAACTGAGCCATAAACTGGAAAGGAGGGTGTAGTAATTTTTGTCTCGATTACTATTTGTGGCCTTGTATAGATTCAAGATGTATTTTTTTATAGTGGCCTTGTATAAGTAAATGGAGGGAGTGTTAACCAAAGTACGTAGTAGGGACGAGGAGTAAACGGAGGGAGTAGTAAAATTTTCTCCTCGTGCTGCGAGCCACCGTGCGCGTGGGCAAGGGAGCGGGCGTAAAGGTGTACAATTGTAGTAGTAGTACTACTACTACTACTACTACTACTACTACTACTCGTAAGCAAGCTTCACCTCATCCCGCGAGCCACCGCGCCCGTGGGCGGGGGACACATCAAAAGTACTCCAGTGTATAGAGCCTTGCCACTAAGGTAGGCCCCACATGGTTTGCCTCTTTTTTTAATTTAACATAACGCGTCAAGTAGCAATTTGTTTGTTCACCCGTGGTAGACGATCCTCCCTCCACCATGCGGACAACCAGTACATGTGCCAAATTACCACGTGGGCTGCCTTTTTCATACAGAAATGAGCTCCATCGTGTACCCGCGTGGGTGTGGTTGGGAAAGAGACGGGAGTACGTGCGCCGTGCGTGCACCTCTTCTCTTCGTGCACGTCCCCCACCTACGTGGGTGTGTGTGAGAGAGATACAAACCTAGACATAATGCGTCGTCCATCCCCATGCCTCCGCCCAGTCCGACCACCACTCACCACCATGCCCCACTCCTCCTCACCTTATCTCTCATCTTTCTCCCTCCATTTTTATATACAAGGGGCCACTATCAAAATTACAATTTGCAGATATACAAGGCCACTAACACTAATCGATGCAATATTAATGGTGTTTGCCTCGTGGTACTAGCAAAGGAGGACATTAATTATCCCTTGCATGCATGCAGGAGTTTGTAAAAAATGCATCTTGATGTGCCGTGCAATGCACGGGCATCTTGCTAGTCCATGAAAACAACACATGGCAAAATTCCACGGCGAACGAGGGATTTGAATCTGTTGGGAGGGGCTGTTTGGATCTTGCCCGGGGTAGCCAAAATATTGGCGACCCTTTTGTCCACCGGTGCCTTTGCCACCGACGAACGAGGAATGGCTCGGGTGCTCATGTTGTCATGCATCCTCCAGCGCGCACGTTGGAGACGAGCTCGCATGGGCTGTGTTTTTTTGTCCCAAAACGCCGCCCGAGCCGCCCGCAGACCGACCGGCGACCCGCAAATTACGCCATCCAACCATAGCCGCACACATTATGACAACAACTCAACCAACCGGACGAAATTCACGCAAACACGTAGAAAAACTGATATGTCGTATTAACAAAGGCCGAAATAACATATAAAATACCACATTTTCATACAAACATGACGGATTTCATTACATTCAAATGAACTACGCGGTGCTAGTTCTGGACAGCATAGGTATATAATACCTGGCCTAAATGGTCGCCCGCCGATCAATTTGTGTTCCTCATGTCCAGCAGCACGGTCACCGGACTGTCGGGAGCCCCGGAGGTATATGCTTCATCGCAAAGGATGGCTCGCTTCCCCACTGCCCAACTGACATCATTGGCTGGTGCCAAAGATGATGGTGGCCAGCACTGGTTCGAGTTCATCACCGGCCACTACTTCGCCATGGCCGGCACCGGCTCGAGTTCATCCTAACATTCCCCTCTTCCGTGGAGCCCATGCGGGGTCGACGAAGGTCCTCGCAACAAAAGGATCTGGCAAGACACCTGCTGTGTATGCCGGTGTCGCCTCCGCGGTGGCCTTCATGGGACCCAAGCGGCGGCGGCCTCCCGTGTTCTACTTCTCCTCTATGATGGCGGCGGACGTGGAGGCACTGGACACCGACTCGTCGCTCTCTGCGCACCCGGCTTCTGTTGCTGCTTGCATGGCGCGGCCACCGGCATGGGAGTCTCGGCCACAGAAACGGGAGACGCGGTACGAGGCGGCGGCGTGGACGGCAGCAACGACACTCGTGCGCCGCTCCTCGTCGAGCTGAGCAGCGAGTTGCTGAACCGCGCGCCGGCTTGGGGCAGCAACTGGCTCCGTCGGGCGAGGGGAGGGAGGTGGATCAGCGAGCTGCATAGCTCGTATCCGGCGGGCTACCCAGCCGGCTTGGATGCGGAATAACTACTCTTCGTAAGCCATTGTAAGAGTGGACAAAATGGTGGAGGAGATAGGGGAGCAATTCTTGGCCGGCGTTTGGCCTCGTTTAAATTGGAGATTAAATAGACGACGGACGGGAGGAGCTCGGCTGGCGTTGCGTTTAACGCCGGCCCGGTCATGAACGGACATGTGCCCAGAGTGGGTTTCTCGGCTTCTACACGGGCAGGTTTCATGGAGGCTTTTGAATGCGGCACGGAGGCGTGTTCAGCCGGGCGTGCCGCCAGTGGCGCCCTCGACTCTGACCTAGGACACCGCGCCGTTCTTCCACTGACGTGTGGGCTCTTTGGGTGCATGGCCTGCATGTCAGTGACCCAACGCAGGCAGCGCACAGCAGAGGTACCTTTGGTGGGCCAGGGCGGTCAGAAGCGGGCATTTCATAAAACGATTGATTGTTCATTGAGTGTGACGTCATCTTTTTGATGTAGATAAGCCTACTATGTTGATAGCCCGTTCGATACATTGTGATTCATAAAGACCACTGCAAACATCAATGTTCTGCTTATCACAGATAAGATTGATTAATACCCATAACAATCCATGTCCTTAACAAAGGGTGCATGCACGTATAGGTTTGAGTGTGTCTTGCGTCGTGTGCTGTGTGCATGCAGGTGTGCGAGTGTTGCGTGCATGCAAGGGTACATTTCAGTGTTGCATGCATGGGTGCGTACGTGCGTGTGTTCATGAGTGCATGTGTACGTGTCAGTGTTGCACGCCAACATGCGTGCGTGTGCACGTGTCAGTGTTGCATGCCTACATGCGTGCGTGTCTTGCATGCATGCATGTGTACGTGCGGGGTGAGGCTACACGTCAGTCGACTGACTTTTTCATCTCTGGTCATTAGATTTTCCAGCCATTGGATACGAAATCAAGGGCCTCCAATTTATCATCAAACTCCAGCCCCCCTGAGCCGCCAGCCACCACCGGCTGAACCTCTAGCCCCCGCTGCCCGCGGCCCTCCCCGAAACCACTCCCCACCGCCGGTCCTCCGCCGCACCGGCCATCCCTCTAGCCCCCCCCCCCGCCGAGCTTTTTCTTCGGGCATCCCCACCCCACCGCCCAATGAACGCCCCCCAACCACCGGTGACTACCAACCAGAGGTCTCACGACTTCGAATACCCACCGACCACAAATTTATTTCCATTTCTGTCCTTCATATACGCGCTGACGGGTGGGCCCTATGGTAAAGTGCGCTGCTGAATGTGGACCGTTTGACTGGTCAATTGATCGTGTTATCAACAAATTACGGAGCTGTATGGTGAGCCAGTGACCGTATGATCACCCTAAAATGTACTCCTATTTTATTAACACAGTACAGACTCAAACTACCATTTCTTTCTTTCATATACGCGCTGATAGGTGGGCCCCACGGTTATGCGCCCCGATGGTGCAACACTATTTGCGCCGCATGGAACGTTTGACTGGTAAATTGATTGTGTCATCAACAAAATACGGAGTTGCACAGGTGAGACGGTGACCGTATAATCATGATATGTATTTGTTTAACACCGTACAGACACAAGGGCTCATATATACGTGCAAGCACTCACCGCTATAAGCGCACACACGCGAACCCTACCCCTATGAGCACCTTCGAGAGAGTGGGCCACCATATATGATCTTGAGATTTTACGAAGTCACCATAGGTGCCTCGTAGTCGAGTGCAACGTCTCCTCCCACTGAACGTACATCACCGGAAAATACTGAAATTAACACAAGATAAATGCGAGCACCGGGACTTTAACCTTGGTGGGATCGAGAAACCACTGTCCTCTAACCATCCAACCACATGTCGGTTAGCACGACAAAATGTATGTGGTGACCGTGATGAGCTTATTCTGAAGTCCAGTGACCATATCATGCTTTCGCTTCAAATACAATGACCGTAAGTGTCGTCAACAAAATACGGAGCACGCATCAAATGCAATGTCCATCAATGTCATGAACAAAATATGGAGACGTATCCTGAGCTAGATACCGTTGTACTATTGTATATGCTTATTTTATTAGTGGCCGATAGCGTGTGTGGTGTGGTGGGCACATCATTTCTAGTTCTGGTGGGTCAACATGAAGACTCATGGGTCGGTTCCATCCTGTGCCACTTATAGGTTGGACCGAGACGTGTTATACGAAGACCCATGTGGAGGAATCGGCGTACAACACGAAGCTACCAGAGTCGCGGAGGACTCTATCCCCACTGGTGATAAGCCGACTATATATGATTTGTAACCCTAGGCCCTTAGTATGTTATATAAGCTTGGGGGCTAGTTCGTCGATAGTATACATACACGCACAATGCCTGGTATTCACGTGTACTTTGTACACACCCCTATCACTAATATACAGTACCAGCAGTAGGCTCTTTCTTCAACTGCAAGGGTCCGATCCAAACTAGGATAAAACTTTGCCTCGTATTACCATCCAGCATAACAGCCAAAGATATCCTACCGAATGATATGATGAAATCATATCTGCCAACTACTAAGAGAGAGGTGTGTCGGGGGGGGAATGTGTGCAAGAGAGGCCTAGTGGAGACCGAGGTCAGGTCGAGAGGAGGGCGCAGGCAGGGGAGGAATACTAGGCCGATGGTCGCTGGCGTTTCGAGGAAAATCATCAACACTGACTGGCTGGAGGTAGATGAAGGCGATCTGCCCGTTCTTTGTACATCAGACGGTGCAGAAAAAATGGACTGACCTATTTGCTTTCAGTCGACTGTTATTTTCATACAATCATGTAGTAATTTACTGTGCCATGCATGTTGTAGAGCTATCATATGTCTCCCGTCATTTATTTCTCACCGACCTGCTATCTGCTACCTTTACACTGTACTAATTGTGCACACACTTCACCCATACTCACACTATTGTTTTTTTATGCATGGGTATTTCAGACTCTGACGCAGTGTTGATGAATGCAGAAAAGAAAAGACAGAAGTCGCTCCAGTGTAATTCGAAGATAAGCACTAAGCGTTTCAGCGCTCCAATGGGTGCAGTGTCAACAGTTGGAGACAGTAAACATAGCTCTGCAGTTGATGATCTGAATTGCCACACACAACCATCCCAGGTGCTTGCTTTAACTTTGCGCTGTCAAATGTGGTTGCATGTTGCATATGGTGTCTAGCTTGTATTGCTTCCAATTTGGTTAAATTGAATCTGCTTACTTTACACATTATACCTTTGATAATGACATGCCTTCCTGCTTTTGATACATACTACATGTGTCTATTAACCATGTTCGTACATCAAACTAATGCTCTTTTGTATCCCTCGTCAATCACTTATGATGAGACAGTCACCCGAGTGGGTTAGTGTGAGACACCCTACTCGTTTAAAGAGTTTAGTGTCATCCTCCCCACATGATTCTCAAGAAACAGCAAGGCTAAATGAAGATAGTCAATGTAGCTCTCTAGTTGATCACCGCAATTCCCCCACACCACCATAGCAGGTGCTTGCTCTTACTAGGCAGTGTGATATGTGGTTGAAATGCCTTCTTCTTAGTTACCACATCATAGGTGTGAATATGTCACACCATCCTGTTTTTCATACATATTCCATCCTCGCATCATGTGTTTGCCTTTCATCCGAGTAGTGTTCGTCAGTATCATGCATGAATGAGTTATGAAGAGCGAATTTTATTCCTTTTTCTTAGCGGTTTGACTTCACGGTGCAAAATCATTACAACTGAAGGAAATTAGTCCGGCAGTGGATGATGGTGGTCCTTCAGAGCAACTCAAACAGGGGGTCTCTACAGATTCTACTCCGCCATCCTCCCAACAAGATGCGCAAGACAACACAAGACTAGACAGTCAACGTAGCTGTGTAGATTATGAGCACATCTCTCCTACTCCACCATCACAGGTGCTTGCTCTAACACTATTATATGTGGTTGCATGTTGCGTATGATGTCTAGCTTGTATTGCTTCTAACTTGAATTGCATATGCTTACTTTACACATAATGCCTGTGAATATGACACGTGTTCCTGTTTCTAGAACATACGTGTACATGATGAGCACATCTCCCCTACTCCACCATCACAGGTGCTTGCTCTTACTTGGAACTTTTATACGTGGTTGCGTTTTCCGTATGATGTCTAGTTTGTATTGCTTCTGATTATGTTGAATTGCATCTGCATAGCTTACAACTTATACCTACAATGATCACTTACCCATAAGACACATTTAACTTGGGACTGTGATGTAGGTTGCATCTTGCATTGTCTTCTAGCTTGTACTGCTTCTAATTTCTTGAAATGGCACTTACGACGAGACACTTTTTACCTGATAGAGTGATATTGGTTGCATGTTCATATGGTGCCTAGCTTTCATTTCTTCTAATTTTGTTGAAATGCCTTCCTCTTACTGTTTTTCATACATATTCCATCCTCCTATCGTACGTGTGAATATGAAACACTGTCTTTTTTTTGTATATATTCCATCCTCCTGTCCTGCGCTTGCCTTACATCAAAGTAGTGTTCGTCTGTATCATGCATCAACCAGTTATGCAGAGCCAATTTTATTCATCTTCTTGTGGTTTTGACTTCATAAGGCAATATCAGAAAATAGGAAGGAAAAGAGTAACTCAGGGGATCCTGGTGGTCCTCCGCACCGATGCAAACAGAGACTCTCTAGATTTGCCACTGCTACTACTAATGAAGTTGAAGTCCCAAGTCTACATGATGAGTTCATCTCCCGTACTCCACCATCGCAGGTGCTTGCTCTAAGTTGACAGTGTGATAATTGGTTTCATGTTGCATATGTTGTCTAGCCTGTATTTCTTCTATTTTGATTAAATTGCACCTGCTGAGTTTATACGTTATACATGTGCATATGACATGGCTTTCTGTGTCTAGAATACACTGCATCTATCTATCATACCATGTTCTTACATCAAAGTACTGTTGTTGTGATCCCGCATCAGTCACTCATGATTGGATGCTTTTAACATGGCAGTTTGATAGTGATTGCATCTTGCATTGATTTCTATGTTGTACTGCTTCTAATTTTTCGAATTGCCACTTATGACAAGATACTTTTAACTTGGTAGAGTAATATTGGTTGCATCTTTCATATGGTGTCTAGCTTGCATTACTTCTATTTTCTTGAAAATCCTTCTGCTTAGTTTGCACATCGTAGCTGTGAATATGTCATGCCGTCCTGTTTTTCTTACATATTCCATCCTCATACGGTTGTCTTACATCAAAGTATTGGTTGTCTGTATCATGCATCAATGAGTTCTGAAGAGTGGTTTTATTCTTTTGTGTTGTAGGTACAGCTTGACATGGCAAAGTCAAAAAAGAGCAAGGAAAATAATATAGTAGGGAGTGCTGTTACTCGTCGGGTGAAACGGAAAAGGTTCTGCCGTCGAGATTCTGCTGGTACTTACAGTGCAGTAGAAGGTCCAAGTCCATCGGCTAAATCTACAAACACAATATCACCTGCTCCACCAGCTGCAGCATCCGCTTCAACTGCACCAGCATCTCAACCAGCTACTTGTTCGTTTGCTCCGGAACTGGCCAGTTCCCAAGCTGCCTTCACACCTAACACTACTTCCGAAGCACTGCTGACACGACAGGACTTGGCAAGATCAGATGAACCTCATGAGCATCAACACCAAGACGGTACCTGACCGAGTCAAGTTGCAGTTGCATGCTCCTTTATATATACTCTCACAGTTTGATGTACACTAACAATTTCCATATTCGTTGTTGAACTAGCACCATGGCGCAAGCGGAAACAGACAACAGGGATAATGCTTGACAGATTAACAAAATCTAAAGGAGGAAGAATGGAGATCCATTTTGAGGAAGGTTTAAAAAGGCCACGTGATGCTACAGAGTCAGCCAAATTAGTATCAGAGGCAGCCGTTGCTGTTAGGTGTCATGCACGTATCCTGCCAACGTGGATCCAGTACAGGAATGAGAATGACAATACCCAGTTTAACACCTGTCGTGGTTCTAACTCTGACAGTAATGTAGGGGGGTAGGTATGGAGTAGTTGTAAGCACACGATGTTTACGAGTTCAGGCCCTTCTCAGAAGAAGTAATAGCCCTACGTCTCGGAGCCCGGAGGCGGTCGACTGGATTATGTGTGTATGAATTACAGGGGTGCGAACCCTTTACACTGAGGAGGGGGGTGGCTTATATAGAGTACGCCAGTTCCCTCCGGCCCTCAGTTATGGAGGGTTTTAAGTACATTAAGGCTGGGTGTTACTGGTAACGCCTCTAATAAAGTGCTATGATGACCATAAAAGCTACTAAATGACCGACCGTTAGTGCGCGGAGTGGCTTTAGATCTCCTGGCCGTCGAGTGGCTTGATCTTGGTCGAGTGATTGCTTCATGGTCGAGTGTCTTCGAGTCCGTCGAGTGGAACACCTCCAAGTCGATTGAAAGGTGATTCCTTCTAGGGATGCCCTTGGGTAGGGTAGTTAGGATAGGTCCATGACCCTACCCTAGTTACATGGCTTCATCATTAGCCCCCGAATGGGTCGAGGTTTGAGTGGGGAAGGAGTTGAGAACTTCTCCGACTCATTTTTCATGCCATGAACATATCTTGTTTCAGATCAATGGACATGGGTGAAGTCACCAACTTCTTTTTCAGTCGCCTTGATCCATTCTTAGTTTTCTTTAGTCGAGTGAATTTCTTTACTTGTAGACTCCCGAGTGGTAGCATGTAGGAGATCCTCCGTCTGATGAGTTGTTCGGCTGTCCGCGGATTTCGCGGGATTCGAATTTTGGGAAGCACGCGGGACGGGGGAGGCCGCAGTAATCGGATGGGATAGACCGGAGCCTCCTCGATCTCCGCGCCACCTTTTTCGCCACGTATCGCGCACGCGACTGTTGCGGGATTTGACAGGATCGCCTTGGCCTATAGGTCAGTCACTCCGAAGCGACCTCATATAAGCTGCCAACCCAGGACTTTTGAACTGTGCGCCTTAACTTTTCCCCTTCCTCCATGAAACCTTCTGCCAGCTCTGCTCTCGTCTCGGCGTCTCCGGCCTGTTCGAGCTTCGTCTGCGACAATGGGGAAGGAGAAGACGGCGGCCCTGGAGCGCGCGAAGAAGGCGACGGTGCAGGCGAAAACGAGGAAGTTCGGTCGGGGCGGATCTTCTTCGAGGCCCGCTCTGCCCAAGGAATGGATCCGGGGTGACTGGATGCCCTTGGCGATTCGGTAGGATGACCTTCATGATCTGATGGAAGGGGGATTCATTCCCTATGGATCTGCAGGTCTCCCGGGGAACGAGATCGAGCCCCAGCCTCGCGAGGGTGAGTATGTTCTCCTCACCACCCACATCGATCGCGGATTTTTTGTGCCTCCTCATCCTTTCTTCCGGAGTTTCTTGAAATTTTTCGGAGCGCAGCTCTATCACTTTACTCCAAATTCCATCATGTACCTCGCTGCCTTTGTTTCTTTGTGCGACAATTTCTTGGGTTGTCGCCCCCATTGGGGCCTCTTCAAGCACATTTTCACTTGTCGTTCTCAGTCGGTTAAGAAAGCCAAGTCGAGTGACGAAAAGACGCAAGTGATTCAGATGTGCGGGGGTCTTGGGATCCAAATGAGAGGCAAAAGTTCTTTTCCAGCTTTGACCTTTCCCGAGTCGGTCCGCGGGTGGCAGTCGACCTGGTTTTATTGCAAAGACCAAGCGACTCCAGGCCAGTCGACTGGGCTTCCCCTTTTCTCCTTGAACCGAGCAGAAAAACCATCCTCTCTGAAAGTGACGCCAGAAGAAAAGGCGCAAGTCAAAGTGCTGGTCGGTCGAGTGGTTCAGCTTGTTCGCGACGGGGTGACTGGCATGGATTTATTAGAGGTCGTCCTCCGGAGGCGCATCCAGCCGCTCCAGGCTCGTGACCATTCGATGTGGATGTATTCGGGCCTCAATGACACCACTCGGATTCATCCGGGGGAGGTCGACGACGAGATGTTGGAACGGTGGTTGTCGAGTATCACCGGGAAGAAGGACAACCCCAGAAGAGCCAGGAGGATTCCTCCACTCGACCAGTCCTATGAAGTAGACCAGGTCTGATTCTGCATCTCCGACTGTAATCTTGCTTTCTTCATTTTGTTTCCTTAGAATCAGTCGATTGACTTTTGTCTTGTTTGTTGTCCTCCAGGCCATTACTAATCTGTATTCGATGCCCAACGGAGCGCAAGAGCAGGCCGAGGAGGGGGAGGCGAGCGGAGGCGAAAGTGGAGAGGAGTGGCAATCTGACGGCGAAGGGGAGGGGGATGACGACGACAACTCTAGTGAAGAGGAGGAGGAAGAAGTCGACCCTCCCCGCTCGGAAAGGCGATCCAAGTTCACCCACGATCCTGCGCGCGAACGTGGTAAGGCGACTGTGCCTGTTGGGTAGTCGTCAAAACGCCCTCGGACGTCTTCCCCAGCGCCGATAGAAAAAGCTCCAAAGCATCCACGAGCGACGCCGTCAAAGCCACCAAAGGCCCTGCCCAAGATGAAGATGACCATTCCCACCATTTCCGGGTAACAATAGAACTTGCTTTCTTTTGTGGACCATGGACGGACTCTTGGTCGACTCATTGAATAAACTGACTGGTTTTTGAAATTTGCAGTGCTGCCACCTCTGAGGTCTCTGCCAAGGAGGATGACCAGGAAATGGAAGATGTTGTTACCTCCACCCCTGGTATGATTTCTGGTGTTCCTCCCTTGGTCGACTGACGGTCTCTTCCGGTCAATTGGATTGTCATCTTTAACTTTGGATTTTTCTTATGGCTCCTCCTCATGTCATTGATCTCCCTGATGATGATGACGACGTGCCGCTGAGGGCGCGGAGAATAGGAAGGCGTCGACTGGCAAGGCCTCACAAACCGCATCAGCGCCTGAGGTAGTAGTTCAGGAGGGTGGTAATACCACTCGTACTTCTGTGTCCTTCGATGTGCCTCTGACGAGTGTTCGGCCTTCATCGTCGACTGCTGATCCGCCCTCCCTTTTTGCCACACACCACGTCCCTGAGGATCAAGTGGGTGCTGCTAAGGAGGCTATACGCCAGGCGGGGATCATGATGGAGCAGGTGAAGGTGGTCCGGGAAGCCAGCCAAGCAGCCTATGATGCTAGTTTAGCCCTTCAAAGCAATTTCCAGGTCAGTCGATCACCGCTTGTTCTGTTAGAATATGCTATCTTAAGACTCTTTTTTCCAAAGATCTTTGTATCTGTACACCCAATGGGTGTGTCGATTGGATTTCTGGTACTAGTGGGGGCACGTTGAGTGCACCCACTAGGTGTAGTCCCCGAGACTACGGTGGACTGCTGGCAGTCGACTATAGTCTTTATATTGTGTTGCTTTACTTGAACTTCTTCACTCGATCTGGTCAGGCCATGTTGAATGGAACCTTGTAACTAGTGGTGGCACGCTGAGAGCACCTACTGGATATGGTCGACTGCGGGAAGTCGACTTTTTTTGGTCGAACCAGTGGGGGCACGCTGAGTGCACCCACTGGGTGTAGTCCCCGAGACTACTGTCGAATATTTTTGATTAGGCTGTAGTCTTAGAAATGTCACGATTTTTCTTTTCTTAGTTGCTCGGAAGCAACCTACCTTTGAAATCTGTCGACTGATTCTTCGCAGAAATACTGCGAGCTTGTTGCTAGCTACACTGAATTGGAAAACAAACAGAACCAGCTCAACCTTGACTTGAAGCTTGCCCAAGAGAACTTGCAGAAGGCGAGAGACGAAGCAAAAGGTATGTCTGGGAGAATCTGACAACTGCCCTTTCTTTTCCACCCATTCTTGATGTTGATCTCACTGTCATTTCGCAGATAAAATGGAGGAGGCACTGAAGAAGAAGGACCATGATCTTGCTGAAGTGCAGAAGGCGGCTTCGGACAAAACGAAGCTTGCGGAACAAAAACTGGCTTCAGTCGGTAACCTTGAAGAGGAGAACTCCGCACTAAAAACCGCTCTCAACGCGGCCAACCAAGAGGTCAGCCGTCTGAAGAATGATAAGATAGCTCTGGGTGACAAGGCAAGTGAACTGGTAGGGAGGAGGAACGATCTGGAAGCTTATCTTGGAGGGCTCGCCGAGAAATTGTCCGTCATGCTTGTTGGTAATCACTCCTACCCGACTGACTTGTTGTCATCAACCCAGTGCAGAGCCACTGATTTATCTTCGAATTGTGTTTTCAGAATTCTGCCAGAACTTCGAGGAGGAAACCAGTCGAGTGGAGAAGGATTTGGACCCCATCAATTCTTTGGTGAAGGATGAGGCAGCTATGAATGTGCTCCGACTGGAGTCTCGTGTTGCTGGAGTGGTGGACTACCTTGCTCGACTGAAGGTTGCAGCGTCGCGGATCGACACGGCGCTCTGGCCTGGAAAAACGCTTCAAAATGACCTCGAGTCTCTGATGACTCGACTGAATGAAGTTCCAGGTCGAGTGCAGGAATGGAAGAAATCTTCTGCTAGGTGCGGCGCCGACGTCGCTCTGTCCTTGGTCCGTGTTCACTGCAAGGAGGCGCGAGAGGAGAAACTGGCTGCTATCCAAGTTGCCAACACCAGGAAGCACAACCTTCAGTCTTTCATGGAGACCTTCATCGCTGCTGCCACTCGGATTACCGACGGGATTGAGTTGGACCAGTTTGTCGCACCCTCCAGTCCTCTGCCTGAGGAGTAAAAAACTTCTGTGCTAAACCTTAAATTTGCCTCGGAATGCCGAGTGGATTGTGTAACCGTTAAACTCTTTCGGGCTGAATGCTCGAGTACTTTGATCTGCGGTATGGGACCTTTAGGATTTATCTGAACTTGGTTTATCGTTGAAAATGCTTGCCTTTGCCTTTGAGCAAACTTTGTTTTTCATGAATTCTCCGTTGAGTGGAACTTGTTCTTCACTTGATGCAACTTTTGTATGAGCGGCGTCGACCTGCACATCGTCGTCCCTGCGGATCGGGTTGGGGCGTACGTTGCATTTGTGGCGCTGCTCCGAAGGAGAAGGTAGCAGTCGACCTGCACCTCGTCGTCCTTGCGGAACAGGATGGATTTCAAACTTAGGCGAGTACTGGACTGCAGCTAAGCCCCCAAGTGAGAGGTTTGCTCTCCGCTCGGTAGGATTTTCACATACTTAGGCGAGTACTGGACTGCAGCTAAGCCCCCGAGTGGGAGGATTGCTCTCCACTCGGTAGGATTTTAAATACTTAGGCGAGTACTTGGACTGCACCTAAGCCCCTGAGTGAGAGGATTGCTCTCCACTCGGTAGGATTTTAAATACTTAGGCGAGTACTTGGACTGCAGCTAAGCCCCCGAGTGAGAGGATTGCTCTCCACTCAGTAGGATTTTAAATACTTAGGCGAGTACTTGGACTGCAGCTAAGCCCCCGACTGAGAGGATTGCTCTTCACTTGGTAGGATTTTTTTCAAACTTAGGCCAGTACTGGACTGCAGCTAAGCCTCCGAGTGGGAGGATTGCTCTCCACTCGGTAGGATTTTAAATACTTAGGCGAGTACTTGGACAGTAGCTAAGCCCCCGAGTAGGAGGATTGCTCTCCACTCGGTAGGATTTTAAATACTTAGGCGAGTACTTGGACTACAGCTAAGCCCCCGAGTGAGAGGATTGCTCTCCACTCGGTAGGATTTTCTTCAAACTTAGGCGACTATTGGACTGTAGCTAAGCCTCCAAGTGGGAGGATTGCTCTCCACTTAGTAGGATTTTAAATACTTAGGCGAGTACTTGGACTGCAGCTAAGCCCCCGAGTAGGAGGATTGCTCTGCACTCGGTAGGATTTTAAATACTTAGGCGAGTACTTTGACTGCAGCTAAGCCCCCGAGTGAGAGGATTGCTCTCCACTCGATAGGATTTTAAATACTTAGGCGAGTACTTGGACTGCAGCTAAGCCCCCGAGTGAGAGGATTGCTCTCCACTCGGTAGGATTTTTTTCAAACTTAAGCGAGTACTGGACTGCAGCTAAGCCTCCGAGTGGGAGGCTGGCTCACCACTCAGTAGGATTTTAAAACACTTAGGCGAAACGGGTTCGCAGCTAAGCCCCCGAGTGGGAGGCTGGCTCACCACTCGGCAGGATTTTTTGCAAACTTAGGCGAAACGGATTCGCAGCTAAGCCACCCACTTGGGGATTTCTTATGCAAAAAGCAACAACAATCACTAGGAAAATTATAACACTCTTGTCTTTGATAAATAAACTACAGAGGTATCTCTTATTACATCTCATCCGAGTGAGTACTTAAGTGTAAAAGGGGCGGAGTAGCTCCACGTTCCAAGCTCGTGGCTCGTCAATCTAGCGATCGACATTGTAAAGGTGGTACGCTCCATTGTGGAGGACTCTGGTGACGATGAAGGGACCTTCCCAAGTAGGGGCAAGCTTGTGTGGTTTCTGTTGATCCACTCGGAGGACCAAGTCTCCTTCTTGGAAGGCTCGAGTCTTCACATTTCTGGCATGGAGTCGACGCAAGTCTTGCTGGTAGATGGTCGATCGGATCATGGCCATTTCTCTTTCTTCTTCCAGGAGGTCGACTGCGTCTTGCCGAGCTTGTTATGCTTCATCTTCAGAGTAGAGCTCGACTCGGGGTGCATTGTGAAGCAGGTCACTCAACAAAACTGCCTCAGCTCCATAGACCAGAAAGAATGGGGTTCTTCCTGTCGACCGATTCGGGGTAGTACTCAATCCCCAAAGAACTGATGGAAGCTCGTGGACGCATGCGCCTACTGCATTCTTGAGATCGCGCATCAGTCGGGGTTTCAGTCCTTTGAGAATCAGACCATTTGCCCTTTCTGCTTGTCCATTCGACTGGGGGTGAGCGACTAAAGCATAGTCGACTCGTGTGCCTTGAGAGGCGCAAAAAGCTCTGAACTTGTCCGAATCAAAGTTTGACCCATTATCAGTGATGATGCTATGCGGAACTCCATATGTGAATATCAACTCTCTGACGAAACTGATAGCAGTGCAGGTATCAAGATTCTTGATAGGTTTAGCTTCAATCCATTTGGTAAACTTGTCGACTGCCACTAGCAAATGAGTGAAGCCGCTCCTGCCCTTTCTCAGAGGTCCAACCATATCCAATCCCCAAACAGCAAAGGGCCAGACGAGTGGGATGGTGTTCAGGGCTGACGCAGGCTTGTGCGACATATTGGAGTAAAACTGGCATCCTTCACATTTGTCGACTATCTCTTTCGCCATTTCATTTGCTCTTGGCCAGTAAAATCCCGCTCGGTATGCTTTAGCCACAATGGTCCGAGAGGACGCATGACGGCCACAGTGTTGGGGATCGTAGCAGAAATTAAAATTTTCCTACGCATCACCAAGATCTATCCATGGAGTATTCTAGCAACAAGGGGATAGGAGAGCATCTACATACCACTTGTAGATCGCAACGGAAGCGTTCAAGAAGAACGTGGATGATGGAGTCGTACTCGCCGTGATTCAGATCATCGATGACCAAGTGCCGAATGGACAGCACCTCCGCGTTCAACACACGTACGGGACGATCGACGTCTCCTCCTTCTTGATCCAGCAAGGGGAAGGAGATGTTGAGGAAGAAGACTTCAACAGCAGCACGACGGCGTGGTGGTGGTGGAGAAGTAGTACTCCGGCAGGGCTTCACCAAGCGCGTGACGGAGGAGGAGAGGTGTTGGGGAGGGGAGGGGCTGCGCCTTGTTGTGTGTTGCTGCCCTCCCCTCACCCCCACTATTTATAGGGGAAGGGGAAAGGGGATCGGCCCCCTCTAGATGAGATCTAGAGGGGGGGGGGCGGCGGCCAGGGAGGGGGGCTTGCCCCCCAAGCAAGGGGGGCGCCCCCACTAGGGTTTCCCCCCAACCCTAGGCACATGGGCCCAAGGGAAGGGGGCGCGCCCAGCCTTCCAGGGGCTGGTTCCCTGCCCCTTGTGGCCCATGAGTCCCTCCGAGAGGGCTAGCCCCTCAAGGTGGACCCCCGGAACCTCTCTGGTGGCCCCGGTACAATACCGATATGTCCCTGAAACTTCCCGGTGTCCGTATGACAACTTCCCATATATAAATCTTCACCTCCGGACCATTCCGAAACTCCTCGTGACGTCCGGGATCTCATCCGGGACTCCGAACAACATTCGGTAATCACATACAAGTCTTCCTAATAACCCTAGCGTCACCGAACCTTAAGTGTGTAGACCCTACGGGTTCGGGAGACATGCAGACATGACCGAGACGACTCTTCGGTCAATAACCAACAGCGGGATCTGGATACCCATGTTGGATCCCACATGATCCTCGATGATGTCATTGGATGAACCATGATGTCGAGGACTTAATCAATCCCGTACTCAATTCCCTTTGTCTAGCGGTACGATACTTGCCCGAGATTCGGTCGTCGGTATACCGATACCTTGTTCTATCTCGTTACCGGCAAGTCTCTTTACTCGTTCGCGTAACACATCATCCCGTGAACAACACCTTGATCAGATTGAGCTCATTATGATGATGTCTTACCGAGTGGGCCCAGAGATACCTCTCCGTCATACGGAGTGACAAATCCCAGTCTCGATTCATGCCAACCCAACAGACACTTTCGGAGATACCTGTAGTGCACTTTTATAGTCACCCAGTTACGTTGTGACGTTTGATACACCCAAAGCACTCCTACGGTATCCGGGAGTTGCATAATCTCATGGTCTAAGGAGTGATACTTGACATTCATAAAAGCTCTAGCAAACGAACTATACGATCTTTTGTGCTATGCTTAGGTTTGGGTCTTGTCCATCACATCATTCTCCTAATGATGTGATCCTGTTATCAATGACATCCCCATGTCCATAGTCAGGAAACCATGACTATCTATTGATCAACGAGCTAGTCAACTAGAGGCTTACTAGAGACATATTGTGGTCTATGTATTCACACATGTATTATGATTTCCGGAAAATACAATTATAGCATGAACAATAGACAATTATCATGAACAGGGAAATATAATAATCCTTTTATTATTGCCTCTAGGGCATATTTCCAACACACAGGTCCCCGAGTGGATATCATCAAGAATTATTTGACCTTCTTCTGGCGTTATACACTTCTGGCTGATTCTAGCCGCGCTTTCTCTATACAACTGTTCCTTTATGATGGTAAAGGCCTTGGATCGACGGACGATCTATCGAGCCTCTTCCTCGTCTTCCGGAAGCTCTTTCCTTAGGATGTACGCGATGTATGGCACCGTCCAGTCGGGAGTGATGACCAAGACTTCCATGATCAGGTCGACCACTGCTGGAACCTCAACTTCAGTCGGATCCGTGGCACTTTTCGGCTGCGGGGCTTCTTCAGTGAATGGATCATCTTGAACTGATGGCGTGTGGATGTGTTCCAAAAACACATTGCTGGGAATGGCTTCTCTCTTGGAACCTATTTTTGCCAAATCATCAGCCGTTTGATTTTTCAGTCGGGGTATGTGATGAAGCTCTAACCCCTCGAATTTCTTCTCTAGCTTTCTCACAGCATTGCAATAACCAGTCATGGCTGGACTTCTGACGTCCCACTCCTTCATCACCTGATTAACCACCAAATCTGAGTCGCCATAGACCATGAGGCGACGGATGCCGAGTGAAATGGCCATGCGCAGCCCATACAAAAGTGCTAAATATTCTGCTTCGTTATGGCAGGAATCAAAATCAATTTGGAGAACATATCTGAGCTTATCTCCTCGGGGGGAAACCAATACTACCCCAGCACCTGAACCATTCAGCATCTTAGACCCATCGAAGAACATAGTCCAGTGCTCCGAGTAAACTTGAGTCGGTAGCTGCTGTTCAATCCACTCGGCGACGAAATCTGCTACTGCTTGGGACTTGATAGCTTTCTTTGCCTCAAACTTGATATCTAGGGGAAGGAGTTCAATCGCCCATTTTGCCACTCGACCAGTTGCATCTCTGTTGTGCAGAATCTCTGACAATGGAGCGTCGCTGACGACTGTAATGGAATGGTCAGAGAAGTAATGTTCAACCTTCTTCGTGGTCATATAAATCCCATATACAAGCTTCTGGTAATGGGGATATCTTTGTTTTGATGGAGTCAAAACTTCAGAAACATAATATACTGGGCACTGAACTTTAAAGGTTTTTCCTTCTTCTTCCCGCTCGACCGTAAGTATTGTACTGACGACTTATCTCGTGGCTGCAATGTAAAGCGGCAAAGGCTCCTTGCTGATTGGGGCAGCAAGCACCGGCTGGGTGGAGAGCAGAGCTTTTAGCTCTGCAAACGTGCATCAGCTTCCGGAGTCCACTCGAACTTGTCTGGCTTCTTCATCAATCGGTAAAGAGGCAATGCCTTTTCACCCAGACGAGAGATGAATCAATTTAAAGCGGCCAAGCAACCAATAAGCTTCTGGACGTCGTGCACACGCACAGGACGTTTATCCAGAGTATAGTACCGACTTTTTCTGGATTGGCGTTGATTCCCCGCCCGGAAACGAGAAAACCGAGTAACTTTCTGCCAGGAACTCCGAATGTGCACTTTGATGGATTAAGCTTGATATCATACCTTCTGAGGTTGGCAAAGGTTTCAGCAAGGTTAGTCAGCAGGTCGGAACCCTTCCGAGACTTGACCACAATATCATCCATGTATGCTTCCACATTCCGACTGATTTGAGTGAGCAAACACTTCTGAATCATCCTCATGAATGTGGCTCCTGCATTCCTGAGGCCGAATGGCATGGTAACATAACACAAGCACCCGAATGGAATGATGAAAGCTGTTTTGATCTCGTCGGGTCCATACAGACGGATCTGATGGTACCCAGAATAGGCGTCTAAAAAAGACAGTCGCTCACATCCCGCAGTCGAGTCGACTATCTGGTCGATGCGGGGGAGAGGAAAATGATCTTTCGGGCAGGCCCGATTGATATGTTCAAAGTCAATGCACATGCGAAGTGACTTGTCCTTCTTGGGGACCATGACAATGTTGGCTAGCCACTCGGAGTGGTAGATCTCTCGGATGAACTCCGCTGCTAAGAGCCGAGCCACCTCCTCACCAATAGCCTTTCTCTTCTGGACGACGGACCGTCGGAGATGTTCTTTGACAGATTTCACTTTTGGGTCGACTAGTAGGCGGTGCCCAGCCAGCCCCTGGGAACACCCGGCATGTCAGAAGGCTTCCATGCGAAGATGTCCTAGTTCTCACGGAGGAACTGGATGAGCTCTTCTTCCTATTTGGAGTCGAGTGTTGTTGAGATATGAGTCGGAGCAACATTGGGATCTGTCGTGGATTTGTCACGGCAGATGTCCTAGCGAAAGGACTTAGTCGTGGAGCCATCGCAACGGGTTAACTTGAAGGGGTTAAAAGCGGACACAAGGACACGGTGTTTATACTAGTTCGGCCCCTTCAATGAAGGTAAAAGCCTACGTCTAGTTGTGATGGGATTGATGGGTTTCGAGGGCTAGGGAGCGATAAGCTTCGCCTAAACCTCGAGTTCTTGTTCTCTGTCCTTAAACCGCCGTCGGGTCGTCCCCTTATATACACGGGTGACGCCCGTCGGTCTGCAAAGTCCCAACCCCCGGTTCATAAACGTGCCCGGGTCGGTCTCTCTATTCCTAACTTACAATGCAAGTTTACCTCAGGCCGGTTTCCGCCGTAAACCTCTAAACCGATTATAGGCTTCGGGCCCTTCTATTTCTCCTTGGGCTTTAACATCTCGGGTCCATTGACGGAGCTAATCCGGGCCCTATAGGCCGGTTTACCCCAAATAGCAATATCCCCAACATTAGGCCCCAGATTGATTTGAACAGGTTCATGTCAATCCTTAATAAGAATTTATGTCTTCAACTGTCTTCCAGTAACTGTTAAACCGCCGTTTCTTCGTCTCCTTTTGCTGCGGTAAGCCGATATGACGTCAGCGCAAAGTTATCATCTCCTTTTACTAATCCGCAATAATCAGGGCGACGGCTGGGCTCCCGAAATCACCGGCCCCTGGATTCGTGTGCCTGGCACGCGCGCCGCGCCTTATAAATAGGACTTGAAGGCCATCTTCCTTTCCTCCCTTTCGTCCCCTCCTTCGTCTTCCTCGCGACCCAGACCTCGGAGTTCTGCCGCCGCCGTCAGCTACTGCATCAACTCCGGCCGCTGCATCACCCTGATCGGACCAGAGTACCGCGGCGACCTTCCACATCCGTTTGGATTCCGGTAAGGCTCCTGTTCTTCTTGCTTTAGATCTGTTCTAGGGTTCGTCCTCCTGCTACTGTTCCTTGTTCATCTTCATAACAGCTTTTGCGAACAGATGATGATACCTATATTGTGATTTGTAGTCCCTCTCAGTATTCGCCATAAATCTGTACTCATCTCCTTAGATCCCACTCATTTCCCTGCTTGTCGAACTTATGTTGTTCTGCTGTGAGCCAAAACTCATATTTTTATTTCTTTTTCGCCCTAGCTGTAGATCCATTGTTTTGAAAGAATCCGTACGGGATCTGTTTCTGCTTTCATATTCACAACTGTTAGATCCGGTCGGTTTAACTTGTAGCAGAGCGAGCACCCCAATCCATATATCCATTAGTCCCCTTGATGAACCGCTAGATGATATCATTGTAGATAACTTCACTCTATATAAGAGCATCTTCGGTTTACAATCACACTTGTTCTCAAACCGGAATACCTTTGTCTTGTAGATTTCCTCATGGCAAAACAGGTGTACGAATGCAACTGGGTTCCCTCTCGCATCACTGAGACCCAATTAAACAACTTAGTTCTGACTGGTGCTTTGAGTAACAAAAATGCCATCCATTGGAGGGTTCCAGGGGATGAATGTCCTCCTACCCCACAGGAGGGAGAAGTGGTGGTGTTTGCGGATCACCTGGCCCGGGGTTTTAATCCACCCGGTTCAAAATTTTATCGGGACGTCCTGGCCAATTTTAGGTTGCGCCCACAAGATGTTGGCCCAAACTCAGTCACGAATATCTGCCATTTTCAAGTGCTTTGTGAGGTGTACTTCCAGGAGGAACCTACGGTAGAGCTGTTCCGAGACTGTTTTCATTTGAACCGACGTACTGAATTCACCGACGGCCCTAATATGGAGCTGGGTGGTATGGCGATTCAAAAGAGGAAAGAAGTGACTTATCCTCATGCCAAGCTGCATAGTCATCCGCAAGAATGGAATCACACTTGGTTCTATTGCAAGGATACTTCTCCTGCTGAAGAAAATCCTCTGCCTGGCTTTCGTCCAGAGAGACTTAGCAATACACACCCCTTCCCCCCAAGACTAACCGCCAAAGAGAGGAGTAAGTATGCCCCTCAGCTGTCCAAGCTCAGAGCCTTCATGGCCAACGGTTTAACGGGGGTGGATCTTGCCCGTTGCTGGATTTCATGGAGCATCCTGCCCCTTAGCATTCGCTCTGGTTTAATGTGCCAATACACGGGCCGGGTTGATGATCCTTTGAGGCACTGCAACATTCAGCTGACGGAAGACGAAGTTACTGAAGCTGTGAAAAAGATGCTGAATGAACCGGAATATGTTTGCGCCCGAACTGGCCTGCTTCCCTTTTGTGCTATAAACAAACCACCTGCTGTAAGCATCTCACCTCTGTTTGTTATAGAAGTTATGATTTCCTTATATACATTTTGTTAACTCCAGTCCTTTCTGAGACAGGGAGATGATCCGTTTTGGAGCAAGAAGTTTCAAGAGCCGACCGAAAAGGTAACCCGACCCAAAACAAGGGTGAAGAAGCCCGCTCAGAAGAAAAGGAACACTGCTTCCTCTACCCCGGATTTAGAGGAGGATGATGTGGGTAATCCGGACCTTGGGGTAGACCTTGATTCAGTTGGCTTACTTTTTATACGTCTTATTGATGATGATATTTGTCAGGACGACGCTGAAGCGAGTAATGCTGAAGGCCCAGAGGTAACTATTCTTTCTTCTGATGCAGTTCCTTTGCCTTTGAAAAGATCTCGCCAAGCAAACTGGAAAATTAAATTTTCTCATCCTCTTGCTTACTTGGATCCCAAATTTCTTGTGAAGACCCAGCAACATGAAGCTCGACGCACCACCCGGCATAGCGGCCAGGTAGTTACCTCCGCCGGTTTACCGAACAGCCCGGTTCGGAAACGCCGCTCAGAGGTCTCCGATTTATGCGCTAGCTTTCCTCCTAAAGCAGGTTTAACTCGTCAGCCTCTTAATCCATCTGACTCCGATTATCAGGTCACTTCCCATTCATCTTCTGGTGAATCTTCAGCCACTCAATTGCCACCGCTAAAGACAGTTATTGGGTAAGTTGGACCGATCACAACACATTTCTATATGGGTTTCTTAATCCATCTTATACCGTTCTATCAATCTTTGGGTCTTTCCCAGGGCTAAACCTAGACCGAGCAAGAAGGCTCGTCTGGATAACCCGGCCGAAGGAACTGCCGCTCCTGAACCGGAGAGAACTCCTGGTGCTGATGCTCTGTGTCGTGAAGACATTCAGAATTATCTACCTCCACAAGACGACGCCTATGCTGAAGCAAGGCCTACCGATCCTGCCAGCCGTACTGATCAGCCTGCTAGTCCTGTTCGGGTTGAGGAATCCATCCCCCCTTCTGGAACTGTTGATAAACCGACAGCGCCAATGCAGAGCAGCGACTCCAAAGATGATGATGTTGTGATTACCGGCATTGGTCGCTCTGAACCGGGGAATTCCGCTATTCTGGCCAAGCATACTGCCAAGGAAGAAATCTCGGCCATAAAGGGCAAATGGGACGTTGATTCCTCCATGTATGCCGCTTTAAGCGCCCTAGATCTTTATTCTGGGTACCTGAACTGACTGTACACCAGTCGTGATTATGAAGCTGGCATGATCAGGATGATGAAGGAGAAACTTGAGGTAACTTTCTCGTGCTTCATTCCATTGCAACTTAGCTTATCAATTTTTCCAAACCGAGATGGTAATCCGGATCAGGCTGCCTTGACAACTAAGGTCCGGTTTAAAAACCCAGGGCTTCAACATAGGTCGTAACCAGAAAACATCATGAAATACCTATTAGCCCCCAAGTACCAAGTTTAAATACTTGTATAAACCCTGGGACTTTGTAATTGAAAACATGCATTAAGATCAAGTACGCATTAGCCCCCAAGTATCGAGCACATAACTTGCTTGTGTGGTTGATACTTCCAAACCGTGCAATATTTTCTGAACACTGCTGATGACCTGCTGCAGGGGGATCTGAAGACCAAAGAGAAACAAGTCTCGGACCTTCAGGAAACTTTAAAAACCCAGCAGGCTGAAACTGCAAAAGCGAAGGAGGAATTGACCAATGCTTTAACCGTTATGGAACAGCTGAAAGAAAGCCGCAAAAAGGAACAAGCTGATTGGGCTACTGAAAAAGCTCTTTTGATGAAGAGGGCTGAAAATGCCGAAGCTGCTCTCAAACCGGTGGTTGATGAATTATCCACCGTGAAGCGACAAATACACTCCATGACCTCTGCCGTCTTTGGTAAATTTCTTTCGATGCCCTTCTTCCAATTTGTACCTTGTCTGCTATATCCTATGTCCGGTTTGTAATCCATCCTGAAACACTGCAGGCACACATATTGGACACTTGGGTTCTGATGTGCGGATGAAACTCAAAGCTGCCTATACTCTGATTGAACAGTTGTACACCGGAGCACAGAGAGCTATCACCACTGCATCGCATAACAACCCTGCACCGTCTCTGATTCAAGACACGTTAAAAAGGCTATCCATGCTTCCAGCCCGGATTGAAGAGTTGAAAAGATCAGCTGCTCGAACTGGAGCCATCACTGCCCTGATCCGGGCCAAAGCGTGGGTACCAGATTTCGATCCTGTCGAAGCGGCCCAAGGATATCCCAGCTTGAAAGAAGATGGTTCAGACTTTGGCGAAAATGACTTGAGGGCGATAAACCGGGCGGTGCGCCCCCTAGCTTGTCAATTGGCTGAAGAGGCAGATCTGACACATTACCAGGCCCAATATGATAACCAGAACAAACGAGTAGCTGCCCCGGTCCCTGAAGCGGAAAACCTTATTCCTCCAATCCGTAAGCATACCTACGCCCCTGACATTGAACCGTCTTTGCTGATTCACGAAGAAGCTGTCTTTCAAGCGCTAATGGGAATCGACTGGACCACTGCTGATTTCCAGCCAATGGGTAGCCAAGATAAAGCTGAAGCGGCGCAAGACGATCCCCAGCCTTCGAACCGAGGCGGCGAACAGGCGTAATCAACGCTCCGGTTCACCTTAATTGGTGACGTTTAATCCGTCAAAAAACAATATATTCAGGCACTACGCTGCCTTGTAATAAGATAGTTTAATACCTCTGCGTTTGAATGCGCCTTTGCGCACGGGTACTGATGCCCTTTCCAACGACTTTTTCCAACTTATGTTTCCTGTCTTTATTGAGTACACAAGACGATCTTTCGACCATCTGAACCGTGCTGCGCCTTTGCCAAACCGGGCAACTTGCCTCCGGGTTAAAAAACGGACCAGGCTGTGTCAGCTGAATCGGTTTAAAAGTACTTGACGTTCCGAAGAACAAAAAACACCACAATAAAGGCAGAAAACAAAAACCAAATACGAGAGGACAACGCGATAGTAAAACGCATGCAAATAGTGGTTGCTATGAACCGTTCAGAAGGCGTGACCGTCGTCAAGACAAAAGAAACCAAGCCCCCAAGAGGTATAGCTACGGTTCAGGTCGACTAGGTTCCTAACTGAATCGTGGCAAATATGCCGGTCAAATGGTATTGCATTGGTTCGGATTCGACCAAGCCCCCAAGTGACTCAGTGGCCAAGGGCCGATCAAGTGGCATTGCGTTGGTTCGGACACGACCAAGCCCCCAAATGATTCATTGGCTAAAAAGCCGATCAGAAGGCATTACCATCATCAAGACATGACCGAGCTCCCATAAGGTGTAACTACGGTTCAAGTCGATTAGGTCCCCAACTGATTCAGTGGCAAATGTGCCAGCCAGAAGGCATTACCGTCATCAAGACATGACCAAGCTCCCCGGAGGTGTAGCTACGGTTCAGGCCGACTAGGTCCCCAACTGACTTTATAAGGATAGCTATGTTCTCTTTGGTTCGAATACGACCTATGTTTGAATAGGAAGCCCCATGTTTGAGCCGCGCATCATGTCAGCAGGTCCTCTTCAGTAACCTTTAACCTTTCTGCAGGAGGTAAATTTTTCTTGAACCGGGATCTTGAACTGGATATTAAGAGCTTCACAGCTTTGTGGGAGACATCTTCCCTTGAACCGGCTTTTAAACCGGAATCTTTACTTTGATCTTCTGTGAAGCGACCTCAAGGGGTAAAAACGCATGATGTGAAGAGCAGCAGAGACCCCGCTTTACTCGAGGCTCCGGTTTATTGTATTAATCATAATATATACATGGTCATGATATGTACATAAACAGAGCCCAAGGCTCATGTATAATAAGGTCGAAGATGAGCTATGTTCCACGGCCTGCTGGTCTCCTCCTCTGATGTGCGTGAATCCTTGGACTCTCGAATATCAATCAGGTAGTATGACCCATTATTCAAATTCTTGCTGACCACAAAAGGCCCCTCCCAAGGCGGGGATAATTTATGCTGATCAGACTGATCCTGGATGAGCCGAAGCACCAAATCCCCCTCCTGAAAGGTTCTGGTCCTAACCCGACGGCTGTGGTAACGACGAAGATCTTGCTGGTAAATCGCTGAACGGGCAGCTGCTAAGTCACGTTCCTCATCCAACAAGTCAAGAGCGTTCTGCCGTGCCTGCTCGTTGTCCGCCTCAACATACGCTGCCACACGAGGTGAGTCATGTCGTATATCACTTGGGAGAACCGCCTCTGCTCCATAGACCATAAAAAACGGCGTAAACCCCGTGGATCTGTTAGGCGTGGTGTTGATGCTCCATAATACAGACGGTAGCTCCTCCACCCAACAACCCGGCGTCCTTTGCAAAGGGACCAGAAGCCGGGGTTTGATACCTCTCAAAATTTCTTGAATCGCTCGTTCTGCCTGACCATTAGATTGTGGGTGAGCTACCGAAGAAACATCAAGCCGTATATGCTCCCGTGCGCAGAACTCTTTCATGGCCCCCTTGGATAGATTGGTACCATTATCTATGATGATGCTGTGTGGAAAGCCAAACCGGAAGATCACCTTCTTTATAAACCGAACCGCCGTGGCCGCATCACATTTACTGACAGGTTCTGCCTCCACCCACTTTGTAAATTTGTCAACCGCCACCAGTAGGTGGGTCTTTTTATCTTTGGAACGCTTAAAAGGCCCAACCATATCGAGCCCCCAAGTCGCAAACGGCCAAGTGATCGGAATCATCCTCAATTCTTGAGCCGGTATGTGCGCTCGTCTGGAAAATTTCTGGCAACCATCACATAACCTGACCAGGTCTTCTGCATCAGCATGAGCAGTTAACCAGTAGAAACCGTGGCGGAACGCTTTAGCCACTAATGATTTTGAACCGGCGTGGTGGCCGCAATCCCCTTCCTGACACGCTGCGATGATGTAGCTCCCCTTTGAGGATGGTCATAGACTTGGACCGCCGTACTATCTGTCGAGCCAAGCTTTCGTCTTCTGGCAACTCACCCCGGTTCATATATGCCAGATAAGGGAGCGTCCAATCCGGGGTGACGTGAAGAGCCGCCACTAATTGAGCCTCCGGATCAGGAACAGCCAACTCCAGCTCACCGGGTAACTGTACCGATGGGTGATATAATACATCCAAGAAAACATTGGGTGGGACCGGTTTACGTTGAGAGCCCAAGCGGCTTAAAGCGTCCGCTGCCTCATTCTTTCTGCGGTCCACGTGGTCCACTTGATAGCCTTTGAAATTCCCGGCCACCATATCTACTTCACGTCGGTATGCAGCCATGAGCGGGTCCTTAGAATCCCAGGTGCCAGATACCTGTTGAGCCACCAGATCTGAATCACCAAAGCACCTAACTCTGCTCAGATTCATCTCTTTAGCCATCCGAAGACCATGAAGCAAAGCTTCATACTCAGCCGCATTATTTGTACAGGGGAACATTAAACGGAGGACATAACAAAACTTATCTCCTCGTGGGGAAGCTAAAACGACTCCAGCCCCCGAGCCTTCCAATTGTCTGGACCCGTCAAAATGAATAGTCCAATAGGTGTTATCTGGCTTCTCCTCAGGCGCTTGTAACTCTGTCCAATCGTTTATGAAGTCGACAAGTGCTTGTGACTTTATGGCCGTCCGGGGTACGTATCTTAAATCGTGCGGCCCGAGCTCGATAGCCCACTTGGCAATCCGACCGGTCGCCTCCCGGTTCTGTATGATGTCACCCAAAGGAGCAGAACTGACCACCGTGATGGGGTGTCCTTGAAAATATTGCCTCAGCTTCCGGCTTGCCATAAAAACACCATATACCAGCTTCTGCCAATGCGGATACCTTTGTTTGGACTCGATAAGCACTTCACTGATATAGTAAACCGGTCGCTGAACCGGATGTTCCTTTCCAGCCTCCTTTCGTTCTACCACCATCGCCACACTAACCGCTCTGGCATTCGCAGCAACATATAACAGGAGTGGCTCTTTATCTACAGGGGCTGCCAACACTGGCGGATTGACTAGCTGTCGCTTCAAGTCCTCAAACGCTTTATCAGCCTCCGGACTCCAGACAAATTGATCCGTCTTCTTGAGCATTTGATACAAGGGGATCGCCTTTTCACCGAGGCGACTGATAAACCGGCTTAACGCTGCAATCCGCCCGGCCATGCGCTGAACATCATTGACGCATTTCGGTTTGGCCAGGGAGGTGATGGCTGTGATCATTTCCGGATTGGCCTCAATTCCTCTATGGGACACTAAAAATCCCAACAACTTGCCTGCAGGTACACCAAAAACACATTTAGCTGGGTTGAGCATCATTTGGTACACTCTCAAGTTATCGAAAGTCTCCTTCAAATCGTCAACCAGGGTCTCCTTCTTTCGTGACTTGACCACAATATCATCCACATAAGCATGCACATTACGACCAATCTGCTCGTGGAGGCAATTTTGCACACACCGTTGATAAGTAGCCTGCGCACTCTTAAGCTCGAAGGGCATAGACACATAGCAGAAGGCTCCAAAGGGAGTAATGAACACCGTCTTCTCCTGGTCCTTAACTGCCATCTTGATCTGATGATAACCCGAATAGGCATCCAAAAAACTCAAACGCTCGCAACCTGCTGTAGCATCAATGATTTGATCAATCCGGGGGAGAGCAAAAGGATCCGCTGGACAAGCTTTATTCAAGTCTGTGTAATCCACACACATGCGCCAGGTGCCGTTTTTCTTAAGAACCAACACCGGATTAGCAAGCCACTCGGGATGAAAAACCTCAATAATAAACCCAGCTGCCAGGAGCCTGGCCACTTCCTCACCAATCGCTTTACGTCTTTCTTCGTTAAACCGCCGTAGGAACTGTTTTACCGGTTTATACTTAGGATCCACATTAAGGGTGTGCTCAGCGAGTTGCCTCGGTACACCAGGCATGTCAGACGGCTTCCATGCAAAGATGTCCCGATTCTCACGGATGAACTCGATGAGCGCGCTTTCCTATTTTGGATCCAAGTTTGCACTAATGCTGAACTGCTTGGATGAATCGCCAGGCACGAAGTCAACAAGTTTAGTTTCGGCCGCTGATTTGAACTTCAAGGCCGGATCGTGGTCCGTAGTTGGCTTTTTCAATGAAGTCATGTCCTCCGGATCAACACTGTCTTTGTACTGCCTTAGCTCCTCCGTAGCACAAACCGATTCTGCATAAGTCGCATCTCCTTCCTCGCATTCCAAAGCGATTCGACGGCTCCCATGAACCGTTATAGTGCCCCTGTAACCCGGCATCTTAAGTTGCAGATATACATAGCAGGGTCGTGCCATAAATTTTGCATAGGCTGGCCGTCCAAACAAAGCGTGGTACGGACTTTGGATTTTAACTACTTCGAACGTCAGCGTCTCTGATCTGGAATCGTGACTATCGCCAAAGACCACTTCAAGGGCTATCTTACCAACCGGGTATGCAGACTTGCCAGGCACCACCCCGTGGAACACTGTATTGGTCGGTTTGAGATCCTTATCTACCAGTCCCATGCGACGGAAGGTCTCGCCAGGCACCACCCCGTGGAACACTGTATTGGTCGGTTTGAGATCCTTATCTACCAGTCCCATGCGACGGAAGGTCTCATAATACAAGATGTTAATGCTGCTCCCTCCGTCCATGAGCACCTTGGTGAGCTTATAACCTCCCACCTGAGGCGCCACCACCAATGCTAACTGACCCGGATTATAAACCCTGGGACCACCCCGTGGAACACTGTATTGGTCGGTTTGAGATCCTTATCTACCAGTCCCATGCGACGGAAGGTCTCATAATACAAGATGTTAATGCTGCTCCCTCCGTCCATGAGCACCTTGGTGAGCTTATAACCTCCCACCTGAGGCGCCACCACCAATGCTAACTGACCCGGATTATAAACCCTGGGAGGGTGATCTTCTCGGCTCCATATGATAGGCTGTTCCGACCAGCGCAGATAGTGAGGCGTGGCCGGTTCGATAGAACTAACTGCCCGCCTCTGAAGCTTTCTATCCCGTTTATCCAAGCTTGTAGTAAAGACATGATACTGTCAACCACTCAACTGTTTCGGGTTGCTCTGATAACCTGATTGCTGCTGTCCGTAACCACTTTGATTACTTTGATTATTTTGGCTGTCCTGTCCGCCCGGATTACCATGGAACCCTGGACCGGAATTTCCGCCACCGTATCCTGATCCGGAACCTGAACCGCCGCCGGAGCTGTGATCATATTGGAAAGTGTTTGAGCTTTTGAATTCCTTCATGATATAACAATCCTTCCAAAGATGGGTTGCTGGTTCCTCTTTTGTTCCGTGCTTCGGACAGGGCTGGTTTAAGAAAAAGTTCAAACGTTCCGGATTAGGACCGGGATTTGCGCGGAAACTTGGCTGTTTCCCCTTACGCCGCTGGCCTTTATTCTGTGCACTTGTGTTGGCCACAAAATCCATGCTCCCGTCCGGTTTACGCTTACCTCCGCCTCCATTACCTGTCGGTCGATGTTGCTGGCCTTTGGTGTTGCTATTCTTCTTTCCCTTCCCTGCTTTGTCATCACCAGAGTTGGGATCCTTGGTAATGTCAGAATCCGCATACTTCACTAAAGCGGTCATGAGCATTCCTATATCTGTACAATCACGCTTCATCCGGCCTAACTTTAGCTTCAAAGGGCCAAACCGACAGTTACTTTCCAACAGCACCACGGCGGTGTCTGCGTTGATGCGATCTGACGAGTGCAAAACTTCTGATACCCGCCGTACCCAATGGGTAGTTGATTCCCCTTCTTGCTGAACGCAGGCTGCTAGGTCAACTATCGACATTGTCTGTTTGCATGTGTCCTTGAAATTCTTGATAAACCGGGCGCGCAATTGGGCCCACGAACTAATAGAATTAGGCGGTAAGCTCTTTAGCCAAGTCCGGGCCGTTCCTTCTAACATCATAGTAAAATACTTGGCACACGCCGTGTCATCCACATCCAGCATCTCCATAGCCATCTCATAGCTCTCCACCCATGTCTCCGGAGGCTGATCTGCCGTGTAGTTTGGTACCTTGCGGGGGCCTTTGAAGTCTTTGGGCAGGCGTACGTTGCGCAAAGCGGGAACAAGGCATGGTACTCCCAAAGAACTGGAGACCACCCCCGGTTCAACCGTAGCCGCTGGGAAGATAGGTGTAAGCTGACGAGCCTGATGCTGCGCTGCTAAACCGGCCTCCCGCGCACGGGTGCGATCCACATCCTCCTGAGCATTGTCGACGCCCGCCGGATTGTTGCCGCGGAGCGCTTCACGCCTGGCATTACTTGAAACAGCCGGCTCCTCCATGCGCCTACTATAGCTCCCGCTGGGGCGAGGGGTGGAGTGAATCCGATCACGGCTTTGCGAATATGCTTCTTGTTGGGCCAACGCGGTCCTAAGGAGCTCCTTGACCCGGCGTGTCTCTACATCCTGCGGTGAATCGCCTTCGATCGGAATGGCTTCCAACCGAGCTGCCGCCGCGACGAGGTTATCCATCGGGTTGGAATAATGACCTGACGGTGTTGGCACGGCCTGTGGTGTACCAGTGTTGTGACGACGCAGGTTTATTATCCGGTGCTGAACCGGGGCGCCGACTGTCGCCTCCGCACGGTTTACCCCCGGGGTGTTGAAGAGATTTCGGGCGTCGAGGGCTGCGGGCAATCGAGATTGGAATTTCCTCTTCAGGACTTCCTGAGACGCATTCTGGTCCATCATGAGCCTGTAAGCCTGTGCATCTAAAGCGGCGCGCTCCGCCGTCATCCTGATCTCTTCTGCTGCCAGCTCCGCTTTAGCTTGAGTGATCTGCTCTCTCACTTTGGCAATCTCAGCATTGTGAACCTCCTGATCCACCGGGTTGGCTTCCGCCATGAGCGCTGCCAGTGCGTCAAACAGGTCTGACAAAACTTGGGCTGGTGAATCCGCAGGGCCTCCTGCCCGCGCAGCTGTTGCCGCTGCCGATCCGGAGATCGCTGCTGCTGCAGTTGATGAACATGGCGCCGCCTGTGTTCCAGCCATGAAGATCCCAACCCGATAGGGCAGATCAGAGGGGTCCGGAATACTGTTGCCCTCGAAGCCGCCCCCAATCCGATCATCTTGCAGCTGGTAAAGAGATTCGGTTTCCCCGGTCGACGTTTCATCGCCGGAGTAGATGGCGGTTTCGTCACCGGATTCGGATCCTTCCTCGTAGCTTCCTCCGTGGATGACTCCCACGAAGGCGCGCTTCCTGGTCGGTTTAGCCAGGGTCGATCTCGTGCACTGAGCTGTCTCGACGAGGTCGGTGCAGACGCCTAGCTCGGGGCCTGGTTCACCGATCTTGCCGATGAAAACATGGATGCCGCCAAAGGGGACCCGGTACCCGTACTCGATCGAGCCGGCGTCGGGGCCCCAGCCTGTGCTGTCGATGTAGAGTTTTCCGCGACGGCTCTTTGTCATCCGACCCACAGCGTAGCCCTCGAGTCCTTCAAAGCGGCCCTCCAAAAACTTGAAACCATCTCGCGATAGCCCCACGGTGGGCGCCAACTGTCGTGGATTTGTCACGGCAGATGTCCTAGTGAAAGGACTTAGTCGTGGAGCCATCGCAACGGGTTAACTTGAAGGGGTTAAAAGCGGACACAAGGACACGGTGTTTATACTAGTTCGGCCCCTTCAATGAAGGTAAAAGCCTACGTCTAGTTGTGATGGGATTGATGGGTTTCGAGGGCTAGGGAGCGATAAGCTTCGCCTAAACCTCGAGTTCTTGTTCTCTGTCCTTAAACCGCCGTCGGGTCGTCCCCTTATATACATGGGTGACGCCCGTCGGTCTGCAAAGTCCCAACCCCCGGTTCATAAACGTGCCCGGGTCGGTCTCTCTATTCCTAACTTACAATGCAAGTTTACCTCAGGCCGGTTTCCGCCGTAAACCTCTAAAACGATTATAGGCTTCGGGCCCTTCTATTTCTCCTTGGGCTTTAACATCTCGGGTCCATTGACGGAGCTAACCCGGGCCCTATAGGCCGGTTTACCCCAAATAGCAATATCCCCAACAGGATCGGTCGGGTGAATGTGAACCGGCTTCGTCTCGCTAGACGACTGGAAAGCTGATTCCGTAGAGGGCTTCTTGGCTCGCAACAAATCACTCGGATCAGCAGTCTTCTGGTACTCCTGCAGCTCTACCACTGCCATCAGGGCATCAGCGATCTTTGAGCCTTTCTGAAAACATTCTTATGCCTTCTTCCAATTGTCTGTAACAGTGATCAGTCCTTTAGGACCGGGCATCTTCAATTTGACATACACATAACATGGTCGAGCCATGAAGGGTGCATAAGCTGGCCTGCCCAAAATAGCGTGATAAGCACTCTGGAAGTCCACAACCTCGAACGTCAACTTTTCTTTGCGGTAATTCTTGGAATCACCGAAAACCACATCGAGAGCAATTTGGGCGAGTGACTCAGCCTTCTTCCCAGGAATGACTCCATGGAAACTCATGTTGCTGGTACTGAGCCTGGACATCGGAATGCCCATCCCTTTTAACGTCTCTGCATATAGTATGTTCAAACCACTGCCACCATCCATCAAGACTTTGGTCAGTCGAGTGCCTTCGACAACTGGGTCGACAACCAAAGCTTGCCTCCCAGGGGTGGCAATGTGCGTTGGGTGATCGGACTGGTCGAATGTGATGGCAGACTGAGACCACTTCAGATAACTGGGTGTCGCCGGAGCAACCATATTCACTTCACGGTTGATAACTTTCAGTCGACTTTTGCTTTCAACATCAGCAAAAATCATCAGGGTGGAATTGACCTGAGAGTATCCATAATCACTGTCTTCCTTGTGCTCAACTTTGTCTGACTCCTTTTCCATATCTTTGGGCTATTTGCTCTGGAACTGCTGGATCAAGAGCCGGCACTGTCGAGTGGTATGTTTCGGGTAAATGAGTTTACCCTCTTCATCTTTCTTTGTGTGGATGTGACATGGCAAATCCAATACATCATTTCCGTCCTGTTCTTTAACTTTCTTGGGGTTCCAAGGCCCTTTGGGTTTCCCCTTAAACTTTCCTTGAGTTACAGCCAAGGTTTCCCCAGGAGCAGCTGGCTCGGCTTTCCGCTTCTGCTTCCGATTGGAATTTCCTCCTCCGGTTTCTTGGGCGACTGACTTGAGCTTGCCACTCCGGAGTCGATCCTCATCTTCTCCATTAGCGTACTTGGCGGCAATCTCCATCATCCGATTCAGAGACACGTCTCCGGTTCGACCGAATTTCAGATTCAGTTCTCTATTCTTGACGCCTTCCTTGAAGGCACAGACTGCTTGGTGGTCAGGCACATTTTCTACAGTGTGGTGCAACGTAATCCACCTCTGGATGTAATCCCTCAAAGTTTCATTCGACTTCTGCACACAAGACCGCAGTTCGGTCAGCCCTGCCGGTCGCTTGCATGTTCCTTCAAATGTCGTGACAAAACACTCGGGCAAGATCTTCCCAAGTGTAAATGCTGCTAGGTGCTAACTGATTCAGCCATGCTCTGGCCGAGCCCCCCAACATGAGAGACAGGTGCTTCATGGCCACTTCATCATTGCCACCGCCAATTTGGACAGCCACTCGGTAGTCTTCAAGCCAAGTATCAGGCTTGGACTCACCAGTGAACTTATTGACTCCAGTCGCCAACCTGAAGTTGGGAGGAATCGCTGCGGCCCTGATGGCTCTACTAAAGCACTCTGGCCCTAATACATGCAGTCTGCTTCTGGTAGGTGCATCTCTGTCGTCACCTTCTCGGTGGGCTCTGTTTCTGTCGACCAAACCTTGAACGAGAATGGATCTCGCATCAAAGCCTGGTTCCCTGGGGTCGACTGGAATCCTCCGCCCAACACTATGAGGGCGCCTGCCATCCTGCTGTCGAGGCACGTACGATTCGCTCCTCAGGGGAGGGGTGGGCACTCGACGTCGATCATCACGATTGAATCGGTGACCATACTGCTCACAGTTCCTGTACTGATCCCGCTGGTCTCCACGTCCCTCATGCCTCGGAGGAGATCTTGGGCTGTGAGCCGACTGGACTGTGTCTGCAGCAATGGATCTGTTGTGGATTCTGTTCCGTGACTGAGATACAGCGGAATTCTGATCTCCTGCTGCCCGGAGCAATGCTCTGATCTGCAGCAAGCCTCTGCCAGCCTTTGATTGGGAAGGCTAAATTGACTCTGCTATACGGGTTGCAGCTGCTAAATTCTGAATAGGAGTTCGATATACCTGCGAGGGCGGAAAAAGCTGGCTACGAGTGGATTCTGGAACCCGTTGTCGTGCACGCTCGTCGAGTGCTCGCTGGAGGTTCTCCAGTCGAGTGCGCTCAGCCAAGTTGGCCAGGCGCGCGTCCTCCAAGGCATGAGCCTCGGGGGTTTCTTCAACAATAGGAGTGTGCAGTGCATCCATGTTCCGGCGACGAAGTTCTTCTCCCTGCAGTGACGTGAGAGGCTCGGGGAGATATTCCTCATGGGGACGCGACGGGTCGCCTCCACCTGCGCCTCCGTCGGCGCGGGGAAAACCGGGGGGACTGTGCGTCCCATCGATCATCAGAACCTCCGCCACCGGATCGCTGCTGTCGCACTCGGATGCGGTCTCTACGGAGCCAGTCGAACAGGCCGTAGAGGGATTCATCGGGCTCGATCGCCGCGACTTGAGGGGTGGCCGACTGGCGTGCCACAACATGTCTCACCCACCGCTGAAGTCTCGACCGACCGGATCGCTTGCACCGGCGGGAAACAGGGAGGGAGGACAATGTAGGGGCCGACCGATAATGGGTCGATGGTTGCCGCAAGAGGACGTCGCGGACAGACGCGCGAAAGTACGTTGCTCCACAGACGGGAAGCGCGTCGACGTCGAGCGGAGCCTCCTAAAGCCAAGCGGAGTTGTCGGCGATGAACGTGAGCGCGCCGAGATAGATCTCGCGGCCCTCCACCAAAACTCCGCCCGAAACCATGATGATTTGGATCGGAAAAAATCGCAACTCTTCCAACAAGTCGCTAAGACACCGGCCCCACGGTGGGCGCCAACTGTCGTGGTTCTAACTCTGACAGTAATGTAGGGGGGTAGGTATGGAGAGGCAAGATCTTAGCTATGGAGTAGTTGTAAGCACACGATGTTTACGAGTTCAGGCCCTTCTCAGAAGAAGTAATAGCCCTACGTCTCGGAGCCCAGAGGCGGTCGACTGGATTATGTGTGTATGAATTACAGGGGTGCGAACCCTTTACACTTAGGAGGGGGGTGGCTTATATAGAGTTCGCCAGTTCCCTCCAGCCCTCAGTTATGCAGGGTTTTAAGTACATTAAGGCTGGGCGTTACTGGTAACACCTCTAATAAAGTGCTGTGATGACCATAAAAGCTACTAAATGACCGACCGTTAGTGCGTGGAGTGGCTTTAGATCTCCTGGCCGTCGAGTGGCTTGATCTTGGTCGAGTGATTGCTTCATGGTCGAGTGTCTTTGAGTCCGTCGAGTGGAACACCTCCAAGTCGATTGAAAGGTGATTTCTTCTAGGGATGCCCTTGGGTCGGGTAGTTAGGACAGGTCCATGACCCTACCCTAGGTACATGGCTTCATCAACACCTTCCTCGACCATTTATCCGTAAGTAATGTTATTCATCACAGTTAGTAATATTGTCTTACTCTGTCCCATACTTTCTAGCTTCCTCCTAATAAGACTCACATTCTTTTTTCAACAGATGAGGTTCAAGTTGGATCCGAAAGATGATGCAACTAAACAAGCAAGCACTCATGTTTTTCAGTCTGCTCTGCGACAGTATCGGTACCACCTTAGAAAATCTCACTTTGAAGGCAAGGCTAACAATGAAATCGCCCAAACATCTCCAATGGAATATATCACATATGAAGACTGGACAACCCTTGTTAAACACTGGTATGATCCAAAGTATCAGGTAGGCTATATGTATTTGATCAGACCACATATTGAACTTGTATTTATGTATGTGCCTTACAAGTGTATCTTCTTCTAGGCTAACTGTTTGAAGAACAAAACCAACCGTTCTAAAGTGAAATTCCAACAGACAATAGTATCTCGTAGCTATATTGCACACTGCGAGGCTCTTGTAAATAGATGCTACTTCCTTCTTTTTTTGTGCCATATTATCGTATCTATATTGACTTGTTACAAATACAGAGGAAAGCCTGTGCGGACCAAAAAGAACCTGAACCGAATGCAGTGCAAATCTTCAAGGATTGCCACACCGGCAAGATGAAGGGAATGAGCACACCAGTTCAAGCCGCTGTTGTAAGTCCTTACTCCTCCTGCCTTGAACTAATTGGTACTGTGATGTGTTGATTTAACTACTTGGTTTGCAGCCAATGTTAGTTACTCTGTTCACTTTTATTCACAGTTGTCTTAATGTATCATTTCACCTTACATGGTTTAAAAGAGATGAAGGATATTCTTTTGGTCTTGATCTGTAATCTAGTTGTTATGTTCACGTGTGCACACAATCATAAAATAGCTTGTTTGTTTTATATCTGTTTGCCCATGATATGAATGATGTCATACTATGTTCATCCTACTTTAAACCATGTCTCTTTATCCTTAGATGTCAACGAATGTGAGGAAATAGACAATACAACAGGCATGCTACATGGACATATGTTCCGAAAGTGATTTTATTATGTAGTAGGCACTACAATACATGCTAATGTATTACAGTAGTTCACCAAAATAAGTTATGCATAAATGTTTAACCTACTTTGTTTGTTTTTGTCTCATTAGTAACTTATCTGGTACACTAATCTACAAGTTCAAACTTTCAGGAAGCTATGGAACAAATGATTGAACAGCCACAACCACCTGAAGGTGACGAGGCTACTACAGGCACAATGTCACCTCTTGCTGCAGTGCGTCAGTATCTCTCCACTAACAGTGCAAAAAGCACCTTCCTGCGTAATTTTGGGTTGGTTGTCAAGGTAACCTCGTCCAAATCGCCTACTGAACAAAATCTTGCTGCTAGACAGAGTGATATATCTGTGCTCCAGACACAAGTCCAATCCCTAATGGACGTTGTTTCGGAAACAAGAATAGTGGTTGAGAAATGTCGTCAAGATATGAATGGTTTTGAAACCAGACTATCAGACATTCGCTTCGTTGTTCAAGAGCAATGGCGGAAAAAAGGTGGAGATCGTGCTGCTCCATCAGATTCTATAGCCTGAAACATTAGCACTCAAGTCAAATGATCTGTGCTTCTATACATCTGATGGTGCTTTTATCTGGAAGGACTATAAACTTTATGCCAATAGGCCTTTTGTTGTATGGTTGGAAATTATTTTGTTGTGATACAACATTTATGATGCTGCCTCAGGCTGTAGTAATTACGACGCTATTTTTGTATAGTGTAGGTTTATCTTAGTAATGTATTCGGCCGAAAGCTTCGTAGGATCCCAACATGCCCACATTCGTCGGGCCCATTCCAATTGGGCTAAAAACGATTACGGGCTGAAATTGGCATGTAGCCCACTAAAAATATTTGGGCCTAAATCAGCATAAGCTTTCATATTTTTCTGTTAGGCCTGTGCCCATAGTGGGCCTTTAACAGGCCTAAACATAATTTGGGCCCTCAGTAAAAATAGGGCGTTTACAGGTATAAATATCTCGAGCCCATAAAAAACATGGGCCTTTAATAGACCGAAAGTGAGATTGTGCCTTGATTGTGCCAAAAAACCCACTGGACATAGCAGGCCGAAATGGTGGCCCATTTACGATGCGGACCTTTGACAGGCCGAAATTCGGGCGGGCCATAAATGCGCCGACCTAATACACGTGCCTTTAACAGGCCGGAACTTCGGTCAGGCTAGATTATCGTCATTTTTATATGGGCCGTTAATGGGCCCCATATGACATTGGGCCACATATGGTCCATGGTTTACGTCCGGCGTTAACAGGCCGAAAATGACAACAGGCCGAATGTGGCCCAAAGCTATAGTGGGCCTCTAACAGGCCGAATGTCAGACATGGTCGAATATGACCCAAATCCTTCACGGTCGTTTATGGGCCGAAAGTTTTGATGGCCTGTAAATGGGCCCAAATGAAGTCGGACCTTTAACATGCCGGAAATACACCGGGCCGTAATTCGGCCCAATTACTTAGCGGACTGTTAACGGGTCAGAAGTGACCATGGGCCGCGTTGATGACAAGTTTAGGACAAGCCGTTGACGGGCCGATTTGATAGAGAATGTTGGGCCTTTAGCTGGGCCGGCCCATTATGGTCTGTAGAATCTTGTGGGCCTTTAGCTGGGCCGGCCCATTGTGGTCCGCAAAATCTTGTGGGCCTTTAGCTGGGCCGGCCCATTATGGTCTGCAAAATTGTGTGGGCCTTTAGCTGGGCCGGCCCATTATGGTCCGCTAAATTTTGCGGGCCTTCGATTGGGCCGGCCCATTTAAACTTTGTGGGCCAGTTTTGGGCCGGTCCACGTGTCAACATATCATAGGCCCATCTTGACCGTTGGATGAGTGACACCTGTGCCAACGCGGAGCTGACGCATGGATCCGTCAGCCAATGAGAATTTTACACGTGGAAAATCGGCATTGGTCGTGGCTGTTAACGGGTTATCAGATCCAAAATCCGACCCGATAGCTTAACGGCGTATCGTTACGGTGGATGCCACGTGTCGGTCACCCTTGATGAAAGCACTTTTGTGACGCGCGATTTATCGTCATGGAAGTGGACACTTCCGTGATGATAATTATGGCAATGTCATGGAACACTTCTACGACAGCACAGGTATGACTATCTTGATTCTGTCATAAATTTTTCAAGGATGTACATGCATGACAGAAAACGTGACCTACTGTGACAAACACGTATCATCACAGAAGTGTATTTTGTTTGTAGTGCTCCTTTCCCCCAAAAAAGGTCCTGCTGAAGCGCTCGTGCGGCTTGCAAACCGAAAAGGATGGGAAGGGACACAAAGACACATATATTCACCCTCTGAGCTAGGGGTTAGTTGCCACTAAGCACTATCGACCCTACCAGTGAGAGACTCAACCTAACATGAATGCTAGTTCTTAGGGCGCCAGCGCTTCGTTTATTCATCCATTGCTCAGGGTCAGCGCCTGGCTTTGTACAAAGGGTCACATGCCTTGTCGGTAAGGCTTGTACAAAAGGTCGCCTGCCGGGGGGCCCGACAGCTGCGCCTTACGGGTAAAACTTGCGAAGATGTTCGATGTTCCAAGATTTGCTCACTGGGATACCGTCTTCGGTCTCCAGGCGTACCACACCAGGCCTGGTGACTCGTATTACCCGGTAAGGGCATCCCAACTTTGGCGTCAACTTGTTGGAATTCTTGGCTGACTGAACATGCCGAAGAACAAGGTCGCCTTCCTCAAAGCTTTGGGCATGGACCTTGCGGCTATGGTAGCGGCGCAAGGCTCGTTGGTAGCACGCGGCTCGCACAACAGCCTGAAGACGATCTTCCTCAAGGAGCGTGGCATCATCTTGCCGCAACTGCTCTTGCTCAAGCTCATCATAAGTGAGCACTCAGGTGACCTGTATGTGAGTTCCATGGGGAGAACTGCTTCTGCCTCGTAAACGAGGGACAAGGGTGTCTAGCCCGTGGCTCAATTTGGCATTGTTCAAATTGACCAAAGAACCATCGGCAACTCGTCAATCCAGTGTCTTCCTGATGTCTACTATGCAGCCTTCTTCTTGTAGACGTTGTTGGGCCTCCAAGTGCAGAGGTTTGTAGGACAATAGCAAATTTCCCTCAAGTGGATGACCTAAGGTTTATCAATCCATGGGAGGCGTAGGATGAAGATGGTCTCTCTCAAACAACCCTGCAACCAAATAACAAAGAGTCTCTTGTGTCCCCAACACACCCAATACAATGGTAAATTGTATAGGCGCACTAGTTCGGCGAAGAGATGGTGATACAAGTGCAATATGGATGGTACATATAGGTTTTTGCAATCCGAAATATAAAAACAGCAAGGTAACTAATGATAAAAGTGAGCATAAACGCTATTACAATGCTAGGAAGCAAAGCCTAGGGTTCGTACTTTCAACAGTGCAAGTTCTCTCAACAATAATAACATAATTGGATTATATAACTATGCCTCAACATGCAACAAAGAGTCACTCCAAAGTCACTAATAGAGGAGAACAAACAAATATATTATTGTAGGGTACGAAACCACCTCAAAGTTATCCTTTCTGATCATTCTATTCAAGAGTCCATAGTAAAATAACACGAAGCTATTCTTTCTGTTCGATCTATCATAGAGTTCGTACTAGAATAACACCTTAAGTCAAAAGTCAACCAAAACCCTAATGTCACCTAGATACTCCAATGCCACCTCAAGTATCCATGGGTATGATTATACGATATGCATCACACAATCTCAGATTCATCAATTGAAACAAACACAACGTATTTCAAAGAGTGCCCCAATGTTTCTACTGGAGAGTCAAGACGAAAACGTGTGCCAACCCCTATGCATAGATTCCCAAAGTCACAAAACCCGCAAGTTGATCACCAAAACATGCGTCAAGTGAATCAATAGAATACCCCATTGTCACCACAGGTATCCCACGCAAGACATATATCAAGTGTTCTCAAATCCTTCAAGACTCAATCCGATAAGATAACTTCAAAGGAGAACTTAATCCATTACAAGAGAGTAGAGGGGGAGAAACATCATAAGATCCAACTATAATAGCAAAGCTCGCGATACATCAAGATCGTGCCATATCAAGAACATGAGAGAGAGAGAGAGATCAAACACATAGCTACTGGTACATACCCTCAACCCCGAGGGTGAACTACCCCCTCCTCGTCATGGAGAGCGCAGGGATGATGAAGATGGCCACTGGTGAAAAGCCAATTTGTCCCTACAACAAAGGAATATATTTTATTTAACTATCATGGTGGTTGAAACATTGAGAATGGTACCCCCATCTCAATCCCAATTAAAAGTAATCATTAACAACCCAACAATTTAATTTAGAGTAATGAGATCAAGCCAATAATTCAAGTACCAGATACTCAAGTTGTCCATAACCGGGGACACGACTAACCATGATTAGTTTATACACTCTGCAGAGGTTTGCACACTTTTCCCCACAAGACTCGATCTCCTCCGTTGGATTTCTCGCACTGCATGGTGTTTGAGAAACGGATGACCGAGACACAGTCTTTCGGAACCATTAACTCTAACCCCGGGTAGACAGTACCAACCTACATCCCCTACATCTGCTAGCCTACCGCTGGAAGAGGTCATGCAACCTACTCAACTATGCTAGAGCCCATAATAGCTTGTGGCTGCACATAGAAGTTTCTAGCATGAATAGATCTTATGATCCCTTTGAGCCTAGGTGGCGGACCATAGGAGGATCACACGGTATAACCCCGGGATCTCCTTGGACAACACTGGTATAACCCTAGGTGCCCAAAACCAACAATCCAACCAGATGTGTATTAAAGTTGCCACCTTAAGTTGAACCATTAATTAATAAACTCACATCTTTCATGGATACACTCAAACCCAATCCACGTCTACGAGCATAGCATAGCAATATAAGCATAACATAGAAGTAACTCCCAAGGGTTTGATAATAAAACAGGTAATAGGTTCTACCTCATAATTTACTTCCCAATACCCACAAGTTAATCACATCCTAATCATGCAGTGTTTGAGGATTGTAACTAATGCATAAAAACTGAGTATGAAGAGAGTATGATCAATGTGTTACTTGCCTTGTTGACGATCCACAAAACCTAGTGACTCGTAGCAGCACGCTTAGCACTCCGGGAATTCTATCGCAAAGAAACAATAGCATACATAAGCACTCAAGCAAAAATGCACGGGTAAAATTCAAATAAGAAGATCTAACCAGAAAGTTCAACTGAAGAACTCCGGTTTGCAAAAAGAATCAAACCAAACGGAGCAACGAAACTCAAACTACGAAAGAAACAAGATCCGTTTACTAATCTGGACTAAAGTCAAATTTTACAGTACCAAAATCTTGTTCAAGTTGGTTAAACAGAAAGAGGGCTTCGAGACGAAGATCTAGGCGCTTGTTTCACCTGATTTAGATAAACGAGCGAAAATATAAACTAAAACGAAGATCAGGACAAAAATCTTGATCGAAAATAATCGCGGAAAAACCCTGGAAAATAAAACGAGACGAACAGGCTAACGAACAAATGTTCGCTGTCTGCGGCTAACTGACGAACAACATTTGTTAAAACGAACGTACGGACGAACTTCCGCTATTTAACTAAACCGAAGAAAAACCAAAAAACACCGATCTAAATAAAAAAACGATCTAGGTTTTTTCTAAAAAAAGAACCGGGGTTAACCGAAGAAAACCGACCGGTCAACTGCGGGGTCAACGGCGAGATCCGACGCGTCAGCGGCGGCTCCGGCGATGGCGGGCGGCGGCGCGGCTCGCGGATCGAGGCGAGGCGGCGACTAGGGTTTGGTGGCGGGGCACGGCGCTGGGGTGGGCTGGGGCAGCCGGCTCGTGCTGGTTTTAAAGGCCCTGGGCGCAGTGTCCTGGATGGACACGGCCTGTTAGGTCGGTTCAGATTTTTTTAATAAATCTTGACATGGAAAAACTAATAAAAGAAATACTAAATGGAGTCTAAAAATCCTAGAATAAATTTTCAAGGTCCTTTAATAAAATTGCGGACAAAGTGAACATTTATTTGGGCCTCTAATGCAATTTTGAAAAACGCATATTTTCCTAATTCAAATAAAATAGCAATAAAAATCCCAATAACATTATTTATTTGATTTTAACATTTTTCCTCCCATATTTCTTTTATTTTGGAGAAGTCATATTATCTCCTCTCATATATTTTAATATGAAATATTTTCGAAGAGAAAAAAATAATTAAAACCAAATGATCCTCTTTTCAAAATTTGAGAAAAACTCAAATATGAAAATAACGAAATTCCCAACTCTCTCTGTGGGTCCTTGAGTTGCTTAGAATTTCGAGGATTCGCGAAACGAAATGCGATAAAATATGATATGCATGAATGACCTATGTATAACATTCCAAATTGAAAATTTGGGAGGTTACAAACCTACCCCCCTTAAGATGAATCTCGTCCTCGAGATTCGGGTTGGCTAGAAAATAGGTGTGGGTGGTCTTTGCGTAGATCATCCTCTTGCTCCCAGGTGGCTTCATCCACGATATGGTGGCTCCACTGAACTTTGCAAAACTTGATAACCTTGCTGCGTGTAACTCGGCTCGCAAACTCGAGAATCTTAACTGGTTTCTCCTCATAGGTCAGATCACTATCCAACTGAATTGCTTCCAGGGGCACTGTATCTCTTAGAGGAATATCGGCCATTTCAGCATGGCACTTCTTCAACTGAGAAACGTGAAACACATCATGAACTCCTGACAGTCCTTCGGCTAACTCCAACTTGTAGGCTACCTCTCCCATATGTTCCAAAACTCGGTATGGTCCTACAAATTTCGGGGCTAACTTTCCCTTTACTCCAAAAGGTTTAACTCCTCGTAGAGGTGACACACGAAGATATGCCCTGTCTCCGACTTCATAGACTACTTCCTTGCGTTTTGAGTCTGCATAACTCTTCTGCCTGGACTGAGCTACCTTCAGTCTATCTCGAATCAGCTTAACCTTCTCTTCTGACTCTTTAATCAAATCCGGACCAAACAACTAACGGTCTCCTACTTCATCCCACATCAACGGTGTTCTACAGCTCCTTCCATACAAAGCTTCGAAAGGTGCCATCTTCAAACTGGCCTGGTAGCTATTGTTGTATGAGAACTCTGTGTATGGCAAATTGTCATCCCAACTAGATCCATAATCTAGCGCACAAGCTCTCAACATGTCCTCCATAATCTGATTGACTCTCTCGGTCTATCCATCTGTCTGCGGATGAAAAGATGTACTGAACTCTAGCCTCGTACCCAAAGTCTGATGCAACTGGTGCCAAAATTTTGAAGTAAACTGTGTTCCTCTATCTGATACAGTGGTCCTCGGAACTCCGTGCATACATACGATCCTGGTCATATATATATTGGCCAACTTTGCACTGGTGTAAGTGGTTTTCACTGGGATAAAGTTAGCTACTTTGGTCAAGCGATCCACTACTACCCAAATAGAATCATATCCTGATCGGGTCCTGGGCAATCCGGTGATGAAATCCATGCCAAGCTTGTCCCACTTCCATTCGGGTATCGGCATAGGCTGCAGTAATCCTGCTAGCTTCTGATGTTCTGCCTTCAGAAACGTTACATACTCGCTAATATCCTTCTTCATTCCAGTCCACCAGAAACGTTCCTTCAAATCGAAATACATCTTGGTGTTTCCGGGGTGCATCGAGTATGGCGAGTCATGAGCTTCCTGAAGTATCAACTTCCTGATCTCGGCATTACTGGGAACATATACACGGTCCTCGAACCACAAGGTCTCGTGCTCATCCTCACGAAAACCCTTGGCTTTTCCTTTGCTCATTCTCTTAGTTATCTCTGCAATTTCTTTGTCATTCTTCTGAGCTTCTCGAATCTGTCCCAATAACATTGACTGAACCGCCAATGCTGCAACAAAACCCCTAGGAACTATCTCCAAACAAAGCTCCCTGAGATCTTCAGCCAACTCCTTTGGTAATCCTCCGCTCACGATCGTATTGGCATAACTCTTCCAACTCAAAGCGTCTGCTACCACATTATCCTTGCCTGGATGATAGTGCAACTTCATATCATAATCCTTTATGAGCTCCAACCATCTCCTTTGCCTGAGGTTCAGCTCCTTCTTCGTGAAAATGTACTTCAAACTCTTATGATCTGTGTACACATCACAACGGTTTCCAATATGGAAATGTCTCCAGGTCTTGGGCGCATGCACTTCGGCTGCTAACTCCAAATCATGCATGGCATAATTCAACTCATGCGGTCGAAGTTGTCGTGAGGCATATGAAACAACCCTTCCGTCTTGCATAAGTACTCCTCCAAGTCCTAAGCGAGATGCATCGCAATACACTTGGAAATCCTTGCGTATATTCGGCAAAATCAGCAGTGGGGCTGTAACCAAACGTTTCTTCAACTCCTGGAAACTTGCTTCACATTCTTCAATCCAATGGAACTTGGTACCTTTCTTCAACAACGCCGTCATAGGCTTCGCAATCTTGGAAAAATTCTCAATGAATCTCCGGTAGTATCCCGCGTGTCCAAGAAAACTGCGGCTCTCTCCAACTGAGGTGGGTGCCAACCACTCAGTGACAGACTGAACCTTGGCGGGATCCACTGATATACCCTCTCCTGCTATAACATGCCCAAGGAATCCAACTTCCTTCAACCAAAATTCACACTTGCTAAACTTGGCATACAACTGATGTTCCTTGAGCTTCTCGAGGACTAAACGCAAATGCTCCTTGTTTTCCTCTTCATTCTTCGAGTATACTAAAATATCATCAAGGAACACCACAACAAACTTATCCAAGAACTCCATGAATACCTTGTTCATCATGCTCATAAAATAGGCAGGGACATTAGTCAATCCAAATGACATAACCGTGTACTCATATAGCCCATACGTAGTGGTAAAAGCTTTCTTAGGTATATCATGTTCTCGAATCTTCAGCTGGTGGTATCCTGATCGCAAATCGATCTTGGAGAATACTTTAGCTCCTTGCAGCTGGTCAAACAGATCATTGATCATCGGTAGTGGGTACTTGTTCTTGATTGTCACTTCATTCAACACACGATAATCAACAACCATTCTTAATGATCCATGCTTCTTCTCAACCAAGAGCACTGGGGCTCCCCATGGTGACAAGCTTCGTCGAATGTATCCTTTCTCCAATAACTCCTTAATTTGCTTCTTAATCTCCTCCAGATCATTGGCGGGCATCCGGTATGGTCTCCTCGATATTGGTCCGGTGCCTGGCGATAGCTCTATTAAAAACTCAATATCTTGATCTGGTGGCATGCCTGGTAATTCCTCTGGAAATACATCTGGGTAATCCTTCACTACCGGCACTTCCTCCTGAACCATGCCTGAGAGAGAATTTACTTGGGTTCTCCTCGGCGCATGCCTGGATACATACTTGATCCTTTTTCCCTCTGGAGTAGTGAGTAGAATTGACCTACTAGCACAGTTAATATTTCCTCCATATTTCGATAACCAATCCATTCCTAGTATCACATCCAATCCTTGTGAATCCAAAATTATTAGGTCTGAGGGGAAAACATGGCTACCAATGGTGAAGGGTATCCGATCGCACCATCGGCTGGCCATATACTCTGCACCTGGTGAGCTTACTAACAAGGGTGTCCTAAGGGCTACGGTGGGTAACTTAAACTTGTCCACAAATCCCCTTGAAATGTATGAATGCAATGCACCAGTATCAAATAGAACAAGAGCGGTAAATGACTTAACCAAAAACTTACCGATAACTGCATCTGGATGCTCTTAAACCTCCTCCATGTTCACGTGGTTCACTTGTCCCCTGTTGAAAGGGTTGGGCTTCTTCCCAGCGCTTCCATTTCCATTTCTGTTCTTCAATTCCGGACAATCATTGGTGTAGTGCCCAGTCTTCCCGCACTTGAAACAGGTAATGTGACTTTTATCTTTCTTGGCGGGTGTGGCTGGGTTAGAGCGGTTCTGATTGCTGCCTGCTCCATTCCCGTTTCCATTCTTGGGGCCACTGTGGTTATGCGTACTTCCTCCATTGTGAGTGTGGCCTCCATGGTTGTGGGTATATACTCCCGAGTTCGGGGTAAATCGAGGCTTCTACTGAGCTCCTGAATTGTACTTCCCTTGTCCATACTTCCTTTTGCGGCTCTCAATCTGCTGTTGCTTCCCTTCAATCATAAGAGCCCTGTCTACCAACTCCTGGTAGTTAGCGAATGTTGCTAATATCAACTGCATGCTCATCTCATCATTCAACCCTTCCATAAACTTCTCCTGCTTCGCGGCATGTGTGGCCACATCATCAGGGGCATATCGAGCTAATTTACTAAACTCATCTACGTACTGATCCACAGTACGGTTTCCCCGGCATAAGTTGCAAAACTCATGCTTCTTCATGGTCATAGCTCTAGTTGGGACATGTGCAGTGCGAAATGCTTGCTGAAACAGATCCCAAGTGATGTTGGCTATAGGGAAGGTGGCTGTGTAATTCTCCCACCAGGAGGCTGCCGGTCCATCCAACTGATGTGCGGCAAAACGCACCTTCTCTGCATCTGTGCAACCTGCGGTGGTCAACTCCCTTCCAATCCTTCGTAGCCAGTCATCCACAACTATTGGCTCGGTGCTACTGGAAAACACCGGCGGCTGCAACCTCAGAAAACGGGCTAAGTTGTCAACTGGAGGTGGTGGTGGCGGGTTGTTGTTGTTGTTGTTTCCTTGGTTCTGGACTAATATCTACATCAGGGCATTCTGCTGCTGGATCAACTGGGTGATCTCATGTGGGAAGACAAATCCGGTGTCACGTCTCGGAGGCATCTGATGGGTTTAGTGGGGAGATATTAGAATAGAAATGAGGTCTAGTGAGAAAGCACTGCCCATATGCACATGCGACAAACACAATCATATCACACCAAATCAATTCAAGCAAGGGCATACAATCGGTCTAGAACTATTGGTACTAATCATAGGTTCGTCATCATAGGGGAATACTACTAATCATATGGTGGTCATTCTAGAAATTTTGATCGGTGGAAGAGTCCATGATATCCGCTCCAGCTTTGTCTTCATAATCATCATCACTGTCATCGGGATCGGAGTCGGTGTCATCGATGATGATGTAGTCTTCAGAACGTATTTCCTTAGGTTCGTCATCATCTCCTCCTGGCGCGGGGTCTCCCATAAAAACTCCTAGCTTCCTTGTCAGGTCGTCATTCTTCTCCACGAGTATCGTCATTTCCTCCTGATATCCATCGCGTTTAGACTTGAGTTCCTCTTCTAGCTCTGAAATCCTGGTCATTGCCTTCTTTAGGTCTATCATGCATGCGCACATCTGATTCTCCTGCCGAGGAATATGCTGGTTTAGCTCCTGTATGAACGCTGCAATGGACCTGTCCCTCCTGGTGCTGACTATCTCCCATTGCTCATCTCGGTGCCCACATTTCTGATAGATAGTGTCCTTCAGCCTGTTTGTAGACTTCTCCAATTCGTCCCATAGCAATGTGGGCTGCCAGTCTCTTGCCTAGACTCCAGGTGGGTGCATCAAAGGAAAACTCTATGGGCTCAGAGACTGGCGTGATTGTCCTTCCTAGAACTTGAACTCGAATCATCCAGCGCTCCTCTTCTGGTAAAGTGGCGGTGTAGGTACCTAGTGACTTCCTTCAAGTGTCGTCCAAAAGGTGTGTCTTCATCCGCTTGTCCAAATTTGTTCCTTGGGTCCGCCATCCTAAAGAGTAGAAAATGAAGAGGAGTCAGGAATCAGTAGAGAAGAATGACCCATGGCTCATCTTAATGGTCGTGTCCTACATTCAGCGTGTGCTCTGATACCATCTTGTAGCGATCCGACCTCAGACGGTCAAATCTCTGTGTTCAGTGTCATCCCTGGATCGGTAATGCTGACATACACAGTACTCGAAGGATTTTTAACAGAGTAGCAATCACACACTTATTACATCGAATGTCTCAAAAGAGAACTTGTTACAATAATGGTGGCTTAAGGCCATCTAAATAAGATAATAGCAGAAGGCTTGGAAGATAAAGTGAGTCCATCAACTCCAACGGCATAGCTGAGTGCACGACAAACGACCTAGCGCACCTTACTCTTGTCTGAAAAGTGTGCAACATGATACGTTGCAGCCTGAAAACCGGTCAACACATGGAATATGCTGGCAATATAACACAGTAGAGCAATTAACAGATAAATGCTATCACTATATGCATATATGGCTGGTGGAGGCTCTATGGTTATAATGTTTTGTGAAAAGCCATTTTTTTCCTACAACAAAGGAATATACTTTATTTAACTATCATGGTGGTTGAAACATTGAGAATGGTACCCCCATCTCAATCCCAATTAAAACTAATCATTAACAACCCAACAATTTTATTTAGAGTGATGAGATCAATCCAATAATTCAAGTACCAGATACACAAGTTGTCCATAACCGGGGACACGGCTAACCATGATTAGTTTGTACACTCTGCAGAGGTTTGCACACTTTTCCCCACAAGACTCGATCTCCTCCGTTGGATTTCTCGCACTGCATGGTGTTTGAGAAACGGATGACCGAGACACAGTCTTTCAGAACCATTAACTCTAACCCCGGGTAGACAGTACCAACCTACATCCCCTATATCTCCTAGCCTACCACTGGAAGAGGTCATGCAACCTACTCAACTATGCTAGAGCCCATAATAGCTTGTGGCTGCACATAGAAGTTTCTAGCATGAATAGATCTTATGATCCCTTTGAGCCTGGGTGGCGGACTATGGGAGGACCACACGGTACAACCCCGGGATCTCCTTGGACAACACTGGTATAACCCTAGGTGCCCAAAACCAACAATCCACCCAGATGTGTATTAAAGTTGCCATCTTAAGTTGAACCATTAATTAATAAACTCACGTCTATCATGGATACACTCAAACCCAATCCACGTCTACGATCATAGCATAGCAATATAAGCATAACATAGAAGTAACTCCTGATACGTCTCCAACGTAGCTATAATTTTTTATTGTTCCATGCTATATTATAGTATGTTTTGGATGTTTAATGGGCTTTATTATACACTTTTATATTACTTTTAGGACTAACCTATTAACCGGAGGCCTAGCCCAAATTGCTGTTTTTTTTGCCTATTTCAGAGTTTCACAGAAAAAGAATATCGAACGGAGTCCAAACGGAACGAAACCTTCGGGAACGTGATTTTCGGAACAAACGTGATCCAGAGGACTTGGAGTCCACGTAAAGAAAGCAACGAGGAGAGCACGAGGCAGGGGGTGCGCCTACCCCTTGGGCACGCTCTCCACCCTCGTGGGGCCCATGTTGCTCCACCGACGTACTTCTTCCTCCTATATATGCCTACGTACCCCCAAACCATCAGAGGCATCCACGAAAACCTAATTCCACCGTCGCAACCTTCTGTACCCGTGAGATCCCATCTTGGGGCCTTTTCTGGCGCTCCGCCGGAAGGGGCATTGATCATGGAGGGCTTCTACATCAACACCATAGCCTCTTCGATGATGTGTGAGTAGTTTACCTCAGTCCGTCGGGTCCATAGTTATTAGCTAGATGGCTTCTTCTCTCTCTCTCTGGATCTCAATACAAAGTTCTCCACGATTCTCGTGGAGATCTATTCGATGTAATCTTCTTTTGCGGTATGTTTGTCGAGACCGATGAATTGTGGGTTTATGATCAAGTTTATCTATGAGCAATATTTGAATCTCCTCTGAATTCTTTTATGTATGATTGGTTATCTTTGCAAGTCTCTTCAAATTATCAGTTTGGTTTGGCCTACTAGATTGATCTTTCTTGCAATGGGAGAAGTGCTTAGCTTTAGGTTCAATCTTGCGGTGTCCTTTCCCAGTGACAGCAGGGGCAGCAAGGCACGTATTGTATTGTTGCCATCGAGGATAACAAGATGGGGTCTATATCATATTGAATGAGTTTATCCCTCTACATCATGTCGTCTTACTTAAATCATTACTCTGTTCTTATGAACTTAATACTCTAGATGCATGCTGCATAGCGGTCGACGTGTGGAGTAATACTACACAGCCTTCTTCTTGTAGACGTTGTTGGGCCTCCAAGTGCAGAGTTTCTTAGGACAGTAGCAAATTTCCCTCAAGTGGATGACCTAAGGTTTATCAATCCGTGGGAGGCGTAGGATGAAGATGGTCTCTCTCAAACAACCCTGCAACCAAATAACAAAGAGTCTCTTGTGTCCCCAACACACCCAATACAATGGTAAATTGTATAGGTGCACTAGTTCGGCGAAGAGATGGTGATACAAGTGCAATATGGATGGTAGATCTAGGTTTTTGTAATCTGAAAATATAAAAACAGCAAGGTAACTAATTATAAAATTGAGCACAAATGGTATTGCAATGCTAGGAAACAAGGCCTAGGGTTCATACTTTCACTAGTGCAAGTTCTCTCAACAATAATAACATAATTGGATCACATAACTATCCCTCAGGATGCAACAAAGAGTCACTCAAAGTCACTAATAGTGGAGAACAAACGAAGAAATTATTGTAGGGTAAAACCACCTCAAAGTTTTCCTTTCCGATCAATCTATTCAAGAGTCCATAGTAAAATAACATGAAGCTATTCTTTCCGTTTGATCTATCATAGAGTTCGTACTAGAATAACACCTTAAGACACAAATCAACCAAAACCCTAATGTCACCTAGATACTCCAATATCACCTCAAGTATCCATGGGTTTTATTATATGATATGCATCACACAATCTCAAATTCATCTATTCAAACCAACAAAAAGTACTTCAAAGAGTGCCCCAAAGTTTCTACCAGAGAGTCAAGACGAAAACGTGTGACAACCCCTATGCATAGATTCCCAAGGTCACAAAACCCGCAAGTTGATCACCAAAACATACATCAAGTGAATCAATAGAATACCCCATTGTCACCACGGGTATCCCACACAAGACATATATCAAGTGTTCGCAAATCCTTCAAGACTCAATCCGATAAGATCACTTCAAAGGGAGAACTCAATCTATTACAAGAGAGTAGAGGGGGAGAAACATCATAAGATCCAACTATAATAGCAAAGCTCGCGATACATCAAGATCGTGCCATATCAAGAACATGAGAGAGAGAGAGAGAGATCAAACACATAGCTACTGGTACATAGCCTCAGCCCCGAGGGTGAACTACTCCCTCCTCGTCATCGAGAGCGCCGGGATGATGAAGATGGCCACCGGTGAGGGATTCCCCCTCTGACAGGGTGCCGGAACAGGGTCCCGATTTGTTTTTGGTGGAGACAAAGTCTTACGGCGGCGGAACTCCCGATCTAGGTTACCTTTCGGAGGTTTTTTTATATATATAGCGATTTTTGGCGTCGGGAACAAGTCAGGGAGGCGGCCACGAGGTAGGGGGGCGCTCCCCCCACCCTCGTGGGTGCCTCGGGACTCTTCTGGTCAATCTCCGATACTCCATGGGTTCTTCTGGTCCAAAAATAATCTCTGTGAATTTTCAGGTCAATTGGACTCTGTTTGGTTTTCCTTTTCTGCGATACTCAAAAACAAGGAAAAAACAGAAACTGGCGCCGGGCTCTAGGTTAATAGGTTAGTCCCAAAAATCATATAAAGGAGCATATAAATGCATATAAAACATCCTAGATCGATAATATAATAGCATGGAACAATAAAAAATTATAGATACGTTGGAGACGTATCACTTCCGCACTTGTGCAGCCTGTCGCAAGTCCTCATCCTGAGGCCTCGCAACACCTCAACATTTGCCCTCTTCGCCCGGCCGTTGCTTTGTGGATGTGCAACAAAAGCAAAACATATCTTGCTGCCGAGGTCTTGGGCATATTGCATGAAGATGCGGCTTGTGAACTGCGTGCTGTTGTCGGTGATAACTCTGTTTGGCACACCAAAACGGCAAGCTAGCCCTTTGAAGAACTTGACGGCTGACTGTGTTGTCACCTTTCTCACGGCTTCCACTTTTGGACACTTCGTGAACTTGTCGATCGCAACGTATAAGTACTCAAAGCCCCCGACAACACGGGGAAAGGGCCCAATATGTTGAGGCACCAGACCGAAAATGGCCAGGAAAGAGGGATTATCTGAAGAGCTTGAGCTGGTTGATGGAGTTTCTTCAAATGGAACTGACACGCTTCACACTTGGTTACTAGTGCAGTTGCATCCTGGAGAGCAATGGGCCACAAGAAACCTTGCCGGAACGCCTTGCTGGCAAGAGCCCCTGATCCAATGTGAGAGCCACATATGCCTCCATGTATCTCTGCCAACAGCTCCAGTCCGTCCTCCTAGGGAATACACTTCAATTTCACACTGTTCAGTCTTTTTCTATACAAGACATCGTCCACAAACTGGTACATGGCAGATCGACGGGCTACTTTCTCTGCTTCTTCCTGCCGCCGGCAAGGATGTTGCCTAGGAAGCCAAGCTTGTCGGGGAGTGGCAGGCTCCGACAGGGCCTCAAGCTCTTGCCGTAGAGGCAACCGCTCCAACGGCAGAAGACATGCCTCTAGTCCTTGCCGTTGAGCCCCAGGCTCCGTCATGGGCACAACACACCGTTCGGTTCCTCCAAACAGGGGAACTCCCTGAAGTCCAGGGAGCTCGGCGGGAAGGTACTTGCTGGGGCCTGATTTCCTTAGGTTATTCTGCCCTGCTGACGGCTCAACGGATGGCTGAGTCAATTGGAGCACAAAGGTCCCTGGTTCCACAGGTAACTTGAGGGCATCATGTTTTGACAGGTCGTCAGCAATGCTGTTCTCTGCTCGAGGAACATGCTTTGCTTGTAGACAGTCAAAACGTTCTTCCAACTTCCTCACTTCATCCACATAAGCTTCCATCAGTGGGCTCTGATAATCCTTGTTCTCCTGCTTCACCACGAGTTGTGAATCCCCATGGACGATCAACTTTATGATCCCAACGTCTGCCGTGATCCTGAGACCGGCGAGCAGACCCTCATACTCCATGGGGTTATCCATCGATCTCTCCCGGGGAAAATGCATTTGGACCACGTACTTGAGGTGCTATCTGGTGGGCGCGACCAGCAGCATGCCGGCACCAGCGCCTTGCAGCGAGAAAGCCCCATCAAAGTACATTATCCAGTTGTGGTTTGTTTCCTTGCCGGGGAGAGTGGTCTCTTGAATTTCTTCGTCAGGCGTTGAGGTCCATTCGGCAATGAACTCCGCCAAAACCCTGCTCTGGATTGTCGAAGTGCTCTCATACCTGAGAGCAAAGCTTGACAGTTCCAACACCCATTCCACAATCCTTCCGGTTGCATCTGGGTTGTGAAGAATCGCTCCAACGGGAAGCGAGTGATGACGGTGATCTCATGTGCTTGAAAATAATGAAGCAGCTTCCTCGAGGACATAAGGAGGCCAAAGAGCAACATCTGCACACCAAAGTATCTTGACCTAGCCCCTGCAATAGGGAGCTGACAAAGTAAACTGGGCGCTGCATCATCTTCGTCCTTTGTATCACTTCATTCGCTTGTGTAGATCCTGCCTCGCTGGCGCCAGACTCTGCCAGGGTTCCTGCCTTGCCAGTGCCAGATGCTGCCGGGGGTCCTGCCTTGCTGGCACCAGACCCTGCCTGGAGGAGTTCTGGTTCATCATCTGACAGTCTCGCCACGGCTACCGCATCTTCGTCAACTTCCCTCTGCGCCACTAGCGCAACACTAACCACTTGATTTGTCGCCGCTAGATATAGTAGAAATGGTTCTTGTGGTTTAGGCGCAACTAGTATTGGTGTAGAGGAAAGGTATCTCTTCAAATCCGGCAGTGCTGCCTCTGCCTCCGGGGTCCATTTCATGGGTCCCGCCTTCTTCAAAATCTTGAAGAAGGGGAGGGCACACTCAGCAGATTTGGAGATGAACCTACTTAAAGCAGCAACGCAACCAGCAAGCCGACACACATCTTTGACTCGCCTTGGTTCTTCAATCTACTCAATTGCCTTGATCTTGTTGGGTTTCGCTTTGATCCCGTGGTGAGACACAAAGAACCCGAGAAGTTTGCCGAATGGGATGCCGAATAGGCACTTCTTGGGGTTGAGCTTGAGATTGATCTTGTGCAAATTTGCAAATGTTTCTTCCAAATCTTGCACAAGTGTTGCCCTGTCTTTGGTTTTGACCACTATGTTATCCATGTAAGCCTCCATATTTCTATGGATTTGGGGCTCAGAACCAATCTGAACCACTCTTGCAAATGTTGAACCAGCACTTTTCAACCCGAAAGGCATTCGCATAAAATAATACGTCCCACATGGGGTGATAAACACGGTCTTCTCTTCATCTTCCCTCGTCATGAAGATCTGGTGGTATCCTGAGTAGGCGTCTAGGAACGACAGCAAGTCGCACCCGGCAGTGGAGTCCACAATCTGGTCAATGCGCGACAAAGGGGAAGAATCCTTGGGACAAGCTTTATTGATATATGTATAACCAATGCACAGCCTCCATTTCCCATTTGCCTTGCGCACTACTATCGGATTGTCCAACCATGTCGGGTGAAGCACCCCTCTGACCAAGCCTGCTGCCTCCAACTTCCTGATCTCATCGATGATAAACTCTTGCCGCTCCGAAGCTTGTTTTTTGACCTTCTGCTTGACCGGCCGCGCATGAGGACAGACAGCAAGATGGTGCTCAATCACCTCCCTAGGAACCTCGGGGATGTCAGATGCTTGCCATGCAAACACATCGACATTAATATTAAAAAAACACATCGACATTCGCCCGCAGGAAGGTGACGAGCGCGCTTTCCTATTTGGTATCGAGGGTGGAGCTTATAGTAAAAGCCCCGCCCGTGCCGTCCTCCTTGACGGGCACCCTCTTGGTCTCTGGTGGTGCTGCCTTGGATTTCTTACTCTTACCGGTAGAGCTCTCTGTCACGTCCTTGATGGGACCGTAGCACTCCAAAGAGGCACGCTTGCCGGAGTGGGTGCAGGAGGTCTTGCCGGAGGAGGTCTCACCGGAAGGGGCCTTGCCGACAGGGGCAGAGGTCTTGCCGGTTTTCTTCCTTCCCGGTGCTTCAGCGGCAGGAGCAAGTGCCTTGGCGGCGGTTACTACAACTGCCTCCCGGTAGAGTTGGTCAGTGCAAATAAGCGCGTCTTTCTTGTCGGAGGGGACGGTGATGACGCTCATTGGCCCGGGCATCTTCAACATGTTGTAGGTGTAATGTGATGCCGCCATGAACTTGGCCAGCGCTGGGCGCCGAGGATCCTGTTATAGGGCAAGGGGATCTTGGCAACATAAAAAACGATCTTCTCCGTCCTATAATTCAGCTCGCCCCAAATGTAACAAGCAACGTGATTTTACCTTTTGGCTGACTCCTTCCCGGGTTGACCCCTTGAAACGTGCCCGTTTCCTCGAGATCTCTGTAAGTGCATCTAGTGCCCCTTAGTGATTTTGGTGTATTGAAGACTTATAGGTTAAGGGACTAATGTCTTTATGATTGTACACAGTTCTATAAGTCTATGAGGAGTTTGATATTTACAGAGAAAGTCAACCCCTAAAAATGAAGTTCTTCGTCTAAAGACTTTGGATTACTGAACACTTTCTGAAGACTTCGAAAGTGAAGAAATTGGTGTAACCTTGAAGACTTGGTATTCATTCGAGGAACATGAAGCATGAAGACTTCTGTTTTCGTAGTTTCATTTTCTCTTTCTTGAGTCATAGGAAACACCGTATTGTTAAAGGGGGTCGAGGAAATTCTAAGGAAAAATTTCCATGTGAGGCTCAACTCAAAATCCTACACCTACCAATCCTTTCGAGTGAAGCCATTGGAAATCTCATACAGTTCAGTCATATTCTTCGGTGACAGAGGCGAAGTTCTTTTGGTCTCTGAGAATTTGTTCTGACTGAGGAGTTAGGAATTCACGAGTGCGTATTGCCTACACAGTGAGGGACATGATAGCCCCGAGGAAACTGATAGTCAAATTTCCGACCGTTACTGTGCTATGCGCCAGCTGTCCCAAAATATCTACCCACCTAACGGTCATATCATTGAAGGGCATTTATGTCTCATCATGTCGGGCTGCTCCCTAAGCTATAAATAGCCGCCCCCTACAACCACTAGCTGGTTGTTTGCTCTGAGAGAAACTGACACTTGTCATTTGAGAGCATCCCATCCTCCGAGGACTTTGAGCGAAAATCATCAAGTGAGGAAAACCCAAAACCAAACACCTACAAACCCAAAGTGATTGAGCATCACTGAAGGGATTGATCCTGCGTTGATCCGACGCTTGTTACATTTGAAGACTGTGCTTCTTCCAGATGGTTAGGCGTCATGGTCTAGAGCATCCAAGAGGAAATTGTGCATCGCCGAGTGACCGAGTTTGTGAAGGTTTGGAAGTCACCTGAAGACATACCATGAGTGATTGGGAGAGGTCTATGTGACCTTAGCTCAAGGAGAATACGGTGAGGACTGTGTGTCCTCAGGTTTAAATACCTAGCCGCTCCAACCAGATGTACAACTGAGACACCAGTTGGAACTGGTCTACCAAATCATTGTCTTCACCAAGCTTACTGATTCTATTTCCTCAACTCTTTCATTTCCTCATTACTGTGTTGTGCACTTGTTCTTATCTGTGTTTGAAGACTCTGACTGAAGACTTTCTCAATTTCCTTAGTTCGGTTTCTTCAGTCTATTTATCTTCATCTTGTGTTATCCTGTGTTTACTCTTTCTGTACTCTGTGCTTGTCTTCATTTCTTCATGATGACTATGCTTGTGTTCTATTATGTTTACTTTTGAGTACTTATTCCACTACTAATAGTTCTTTGCTAAGGAATTTCCTCACCTGCAAATTCCTCAGTGAAGAATTCATAAAAATCGCCTATTCACCCCCCTCTAGTCGATATAACGCACTTTCAATCTCCATCAGGGATTTGCAGCCTCTTGATCATAGTAGGCGAGATCAAGTTCAGAGCGGACCCACAATCTACTAGCACTTTTGTCACCTTGAGGTTGTGTATCGTTCGTGAGACCAACAACGGCAAACACCCGACCGTCGTTGGTGCGATCAGGGTGTTCCTTGGTGTAAAAAATGATAGGCGTGCTGGACCACTTAAGTGGCTTCTGGGCACGAACGATGGCCGACCGTAGTGACTTCACACGCCCACTGTTTCAGTCGGCGGTGAGAGATATGCAACGAGGCGCCACCATCGACGCACATGGCCTCCGTGGCTTTCTGTAAGTTGTGCTCGCTGGACTCGTCGTCCTCATCATGATCATCATCTCCCTCTTTCTTGTCGCGGCCCCGAGCAGGCCTCTCTGGCTGGTTATCTTTTCCGCGGCGACCTCCTCGGACGCCACACTTCTTGTTGGACCCTTTAGCACCGTCCTGGCCCTTCTCCTTATAGCGCCTCTCATATTCATCTCTCTGCTTTTCTGCAAGCTGCTCAACCTGCCGACAATTCTGGAGGTCATGGCCCTTGGTGCGATGGATCTTGTAGTACTGCTTGTCGGAGCCTTCTGGCTTGTTGGCAGCCGCCAAGGCCCAGCAGGCGGCGCACCCGGCAACTTCCTTGCCGGGGTCGTCAGCCTTGGCCATCTCGGCGGCGCCGGGGTCGCCAGATCCCTCGACGGCAAGGAAAGTCTTGCCCTTGCGCTTCCTATTACGTCGTTCGCCCTTCTTTGCCGGGGCGACGACATCTTTGTCGGTAGAGTCAGTTTCTGTGTCATCATCTTCGCCGGGGTACTTCCTCCCTTCTTCAGCCCGAGCACATCTGTCGGCCAAACATAAAGCTCGGCGACAACCCTAACCTTGTTCATCGCCAGCACCTCGCGCATCTTGCGGTTGCGCACATTCTGATGGAATGCGCTGATGACGGCGGCGGGACAAACATCTGGGATGTTGTATTCCACACGGCTGAACCTCTGGATGTACTTGCACAGGGGTTCACCGTCCTTCTGGGGGATGACATGCAAATCACTTGCCTGGCAAGGAGCTTGGTGGCCTCTGGTAAAGGCGCCAACAAACTCGTGACACAGATCCGACCAAGAAGAAATGGAATCCGCTGGCAGGTGCATCAACCATGACATGATGTTGGGTTTAAGTACCAACGGGAAGTAATTAGCAAGCACCTTGTCATCGCGAGCCCTGAGAGCTTGCATCGCCATGGTGTAGATGCTCAGGAACTCCGAAGGGTGAGTCTTGCCGTTGTACTTCTCTCTGACCTCAGGCTTGAAAGTGCGATGTGTGGGCCACTGGAATCACCGCAGCTCACGGGTAAAAGCTGGAAAACCCACCTCGTAAGGTAAGTCACCAGAACCCCCTGGTGCAGGCCGTTCCTTAGTGGGCCCTGTGCGCCTATTTGACTGATGGCGCACTTCCCGTCGCCGCTCGATAGTGGTCCGAGCATCTTCCTGGTCTCGCTCCCAAAGAACCTGGCGTTGATCGCGGCGGGCTCGTGGGTCAGACGACGCTATGGAAATGTTGTCAGAGGCATCGGCCCGATGAGCCGGCGGTTGCTATTGCTGGCGTGGAGGAGGAGAGTGCTTCGTGGTCGCAGCACCTCTGGTCCTTCCACCACCGGCATGCGCCGGCTCAATAGAGCGCCGGCACGAGGGCCCGCTGGTTGCGGTTCATCTTTATTGGCGAAGCTGATGAGGCTCCAGATGGTAGCTCTCCACTCGTCAAGCTTCTCCGCAGCAGGAGGATAGTCGAGGAGCAGTTGCCTGCGCGCCAACGCTTCTGTTGGCGTGGGTGGCGGCGAAAGCTGCATGGACCGTGACGCTCTCTGACTTCTAAACACGTTAGAAGGAGCTCTACCATGGTCTCGCAGCCACACGCCATTTTCGCCAGCGTCTGGGCATGCATGCTGGCCCGGTACATCTCGAGAGTGATGTAGAGGGCTCTTCCTGCGGCGGCGCCCGGGGTCACCAACGTCACGGCATTGCTCGTTGCGCACGACCTGGGAAGACTGCGGCGCGGGCACCGGCGGGGGTCTTAGAGGTCGCTGCGCTACCCGTAGGCAGCACGGCTCCGCCCTTGGACCTAGTGGCGTGTGGCTTGTCGTCTCGAGCATGAACTACACCGCTTGCCTAGCTTCGATTGCCAGAGTGTCGTGGATGCTCGCGGGCCACGCCTCCGCCACCATCCATGACCGCCCCATCGCCCATCCGCACTGGTACGGGTGGTTCGGCTCCAGACGAACTGATCGTCATGATCCCCTTCTTCTTGGGAGCCATGGTGGTCGATGAAACGACGTGCTAATCGCTAGATCAGGTTTGCGAAGCTCTGCTCCCCTACCTGGTGCGCCAAAGATGTCGGGGAAACGACACGTATGAGACCACGGGGATCCCTTCTACAGTTTGGCAGGGAAGAGGGGCCAGGCAAAGAGCAGATCTAGTGATCAACACCATGGGTCTTTACCCAGGTTCGGGCCACTGGGATGCGTGAAACCCTAGTCCTGCTTGATTGTGTATTGAGTGTTCTGGAGCATCGGCTCACTACTATGCATGCAAGCTGGGCCGAGAGGTCCAAAAAGCCGAATCCCCCTCCAGTATGCCGTGGGCCTCCTTTTATATGACCAAGGGGCTGCCACAGTGGCATACAGGAGGTGTAACGTAACTACAGTGTATGCAGGAGCTGTAAACTGCTACTGTACACATGCTTATCTCGGTCATCTAAGGACAAAATGCATTAAATGCGCCGCTTATGTGTCCTCTAGCTTTATTGGGGATGGGAAGAGAGCCCGTCCAGTCCGTTGTCGCCCCGCCTCGTCTCGACACGCGTCCATGCCGATGAGGCATGCAATGCCAAGTTGGCTGGCCAGCTGCTGCGCTGGAGAGGTGGCAGGGTCTTCACGAAGATTTGCATGCGACCACGCGGGCGCCTGCCAGGCTGACAGGTCAGCCCCCGTACTGGAGTGGTGATTGGGCAGCCGAGTCTGGCCACGGTCTTGCCGACGTCCCCGGCAAGGATCTTGTCGGGGCCTCGTGGGCGTCCTTGGCAAGGATCTTGCCGGGGCCTCGTCTTCTGGCCTTCATAAAGATTTGCATGCCACTACGTGTGCGCCCTTGGATCCTGGCTTTAATGTTGTCGATGATGTGAGAGCTCCCAACCACCAGGGTGGTGCTCCGATTGGTGCTTTGTAAGTTGTCCCGGCAAGGATCTTGCCGGGGTCTCGCAAGCCGCCCCCGGCACAGATCTCGCCGGGGGTCCAACTTGCCCTGTGTTCTATGATTTTGCTATCTTTCTCTGACTCGTATCTGTCCCCGATCGCCTTCTCTGTGATTTTCCATGCATGGGGTTACGACTACCCATGCACAAGTATGGGGTGCTAAAGTCCCAAACTTTAGTACACCGACAATTACAAAACCCAAGACCTATGGGAATTTGGAGCACTATAGCTGGACTTCGAAGAAAGAGGAAGACTATGATCTTAAAGGGAAGGAAGAGACGATCTCATACGAGGATGAAGTCCCATCGCCTCAACCCGGGGACATGCACGTGGAATTCAAGAAGTCAAGTCTCCCCAACAAAGCAAAGAAGCCTAAGATCCAGTTTATACCCTTTCGTCTTTTGCAGGAAGACAAACAAGATTTATGCAAAAGGGTATTGGAGCTTGAGCAAGAGATCGGATAATTGAAGTAGGAAAATTCCATCCTCAAGCGCAAGCTAAGGATGAAGGATAAGATCGCCACTTCATCACCACCACCTCCTTCTTCATCACCAAAAGAAAATTGAGTATCGAGTATGGGCACTCCCCGTGGCTTGCGCCAAGCTTGTGGGAGGTGCCCCGGTGTCGTATCACCTCCACTATCTTTTGCCTTTATTTACCTTAGTTCGATCCATAGTTATCTTTTGCTTTAGATGAATAAAAGTTTAGTTCGATCCTTTCTTTTCAAGTGTTTCCTTAGTGATCTATCTTTGTAATTGTGTGTGAGATATATAATAAAGTTTAGTTTGAGGTTTGTTTTCTTTACTTTCATGTTTCAATAAAAAGAAAGCAAATAAATGAAAAAGTTCATATGCTAATCTTATGGTAAGCAATGACATCAGATAAGGAAAATTATAAGTAGAATTTTTTATTGGAGATTGACTAACATAGCATTGGTCAATGATGCAACTCATGGAAGAATTAATAAGTGAGGAGAATATACACATGCAAATGCACTATATTGGAAATCTTTTGTGATTGTGAGCCCCATCATAATATTATATGCCAAAATTGTTGACGTTGGACAAGCAAGACAACGTAATGATTTATGTTTGTTCATATTGACATAGAAGTTATATTGCCATAGATCCTTCAACATGTGGTGCTTGCCCCCATCTTTGCTAGCCAAAAATTCTGCACCAAGTAGAGATACTACTTGTGCATCCAAAAACCTTTAAACCCAAATCTTATTTTCAAGAGTCCACCATACCTACCTAAGGATTGAGTAAGATCCTTAAAGTAAGTTGTCATCGGTGCAATAAGGCAATAAAAATTGCTTCTAAAAGTGTTAGATCATTTAGTTTAAGAGAAAGTTGAGCATTTTACGAACTTGTGATGGCAAGGAATTAAAGCGACAAATTGCATAATAAAGGTTGCTATCATAAGGGGCAATATAACGTGACGTTCTTTTGCACTAAGGGATTGAGCATACTGATACGTCTCCATCGTATCTGATTTTCCAAACTCTTTTGCCCTTGTTTTGGACTCTAACTTGCATGATTTAAATGGAACTAACCCGGACTGACGTTGTTTTCAGCAGAATTGCCATGTTGTTATTTTGTGCAGAATAAAAAGTTCTCGGAATGACCTGAAAGTTCACAGAGATAAGTTTTGGAATTAATAAAAAATATTGGCAAAAGAATCAAGTGAAGGGGGCCCACACCCTAGCCACAAGGGTGGGGGCGTGCCTCCCAACCTTGTGGGCCCCCTGTACCTCCACCGACCTCAACTCCAACTCCATATATTCACGTTCGGGGAGAAAAAAATCATAGAGAAGGAGTCATCGCATTTTACGATACGGAGCTGCCGCCAAGACCTGTTCTTCCTCGGGAGGGCAGACCTGGAGTTCGTTCGGGGCTCCGGGGAGGGGAATCGGTCGCCATCGTCATCATCAACCATCCTCCATCACCAATTTCATGATGCTCAACACCGTGCGTGAGGAATCCCATTGTAGGCTTGCTGGACGGTGATGGGTTGGATGATATTTACCATGTAATTGAGTTAGTTTTGTTTGGGTTTGATCCCTAGTATCCACTATGTTCTAAGATTGATGTTGATATGACTTTGCTATGCTTAATGCTTGTCACTAGGGCCCGAGTGCCATGATTTCAGATCTGAACCTATTATGTTTTCATGAATATATTTGTGTTCTTGATCCTATCTTGCAAGTCAATAGTTACCTACTATGTGTTATGATCCGACAACCCCGGAGTGACAATATTCGGGACACTCCCGGTGATGACTGTAGCTTGAGGAGTTCATGTATTCACTAAGTGCTAATGCTTTGGTCCGGTACTCTATTAAAAGGAGGCTTTAATATCCCTTAGTTTCCAATAGGACCCCACTGCCACGGGAGGGTAGGACAAAAGATGTCATGCAAGTTCTTTTCCATAAGCATGTATGACTATATTCGGAATACATGCCTACATTATATTGATGAATTGTAGCTAGTTCCGTGTCACCCTATGTTATAACTGTTGCATGATCAATGCCATCCGACATAATTATCCATCATTGATCCATTGCCTACGAGCTTTTCACATATTGATCTTTGCTCCGTAAATTCTCCTTTGTCACTGTTACGATTGCTACAAAACTGCTACTATTACTTTTGCCGTTGTTACCATTACTTCCATATTAATTTGCTGCTAAATACTTTGATGCAGATATTAAGTCTTTCTTGTGTGGTTGATTTGACAACTCAGCTGCTAATACTTGAGAATATTCTTTGGCCCCCCTTGTGTCGAATCAATAAATTTGGGTTGAATACTCTACCCTCGAAAACTGTTGTGATCCCCTATACTTGTGGGTTATCAAGACCTTTTTCTAGCGCTGTTGCCCGGGAGCATAGATCTATTCTTTGATTCACTTGGGATTTATATCTGTTGATCACTATGTGGAATTTCAAAGATAAAAGAACTAAGAATTTTCCCTCAACTACGAGGGGAGGTAAGGAACTGCCATCTAGCTCTGCACTTGATTCTCCTTCTATTTTGAGTAAACTTGCGACACCTACACCTGCTATTGATTCCGATATGTCACATGTTATTGATGATGGCACTTCTACTATCAATGATGCTTCTGATGAAACTACTTCTCTGCTTGATAATACTGTGCCCCTACTTCTAATATGCATTTTTCAAAATTGCATTTTTAGGCCAGAAAAATGTTGACTTTGTTCTAAATATTTTATTTAGACAACGAAAATTGTTTTTGGCATTTTAGATTTTTTATATCTTATTAGTATTTTTCTTCGGCGGAATTATTAAAAAAATAACGCGCCGAACTAGGCCACCTAGCTGGGAGCTAGGCCTCGGCCCAGCGCCACACCGCCTCGCGTCGCACCCGTGTTCGTGCCGAACTCCGATGAGGAGTCCGAATCGCCGCCGCCTAGCGCCCCCTCGCCCAAGTCGGACCCCCGGGGCTCTTTATATATGGCCGACCCCAGCCCCTCCTCTCCAAGTCGCCACCGCCTAGACCAAGCCGTGCTGCCACCGCACTTGCTCGCCGCCGCCGCTGCTAGCTGCTGCCGCGCCGTCTCCACCAAGCAGTGCTGCCGCACCCCGCACCCCGCGCCGCACCGCGGGATCCCGCCGGAGCCACCTCCCCGCCCGCCGCCGCCGTCGTTGACCGGTATAGAAACCGCCCGGTTCGCGGGTTCATTCTTTTTTTTCCGTTTTTTAGGGTTAGTTTTTTTTCTGGTTTCCTCCGATCTAATCTATTTAGCGAACATTCGCCCGAACTCCTCTGCTCGCAAACGCGTTCATTCGTTCGTCTCTGATAATGAACGTTCGTTCGTTAGTCTTTTCTTTTTATTTTATTTCGGCCAGGGACCTATCTGCGATTATTTTTATGGCAGATTAGCCACTGTTTTTCAAACCCTCGTAATTTTTTAAGCGTTCGTCCAAATCCTGTGAAACCAATGCCAAAATCTTTGTCTCGAACCCCTGTTTCCAGTTAACCAACTTGAACATGATTTTTACAATTTAAAATTTGGTTTCAAGCAGATTTGTTTTCGAATTTCTTTGATCGTAGTTTGAGTTTCGTAGCTCCGATTTGATTGATTCTTTATGCAAATCGAAGATCTTGAGTTGAGCTTTCAGTTTGGGTCTTTTTATTTGAGTTTTACCCTTGCGTATATGCTATAGTGCTTATGTATGCTATTGTTTGTTTGCCATAGAATTTTCGGAGTGCGAAGCGTGCTACTACGCGTCTTTAGGGTTTGTAGATCGTCAGCAATTAAAGTAACACTTTGATCATATCCCTTTATTACCCAGTTTTTATGCATTAGTTTCAACCCTCAAACATTGCATGAGTAGGATTTGATAACATGTGGGTATTGGGAAGTAGTTGATAAGGTAGACCCTATTGTCCTTTATTTAAACCCTGGGAGTTACTTCAACGTTATACTACTATGCTATGCTCGTAGACGTGGATTGGTTGAGTAATTCATGACAGATGTGAGATTATTATGAACTAAGGGTTTATTTAAGGTGGCTACTTTAACACACATTTGGGTGGATTGTTTGTGGGCACCTGGGGAATACAGTGTTGTCCAAGGAGATCCCGGGGAATCCGTGTGATCATCCTATGGTTCGCCACCCAGGCTCAATGGGATCATAAGATTATTCATGCTAGAAACTTCCGTGTGCAGCCACAAGCCATTATGGGCTCTGGCATAGTTGAGTATGTTGTGTGACCTGTTTCAGTGGTAAACTAGCAGATGTAGGGGATGTAGGTGGTACGGTTTACCCATCGAAACAGTTAATGCTTCTGAAAGACTGTGTCTTGGTCATCCGTTTCTCAAACACCATGTAGTGCGAGAAAACAAGCGGAGGAGATCGAGTCTTGTGCGGAAAAGTGCGCAAACCCCTGCAGAGTGTACAAACTAATCATGGTTAGTCGTGTCCCCAGTTATGGACATCTTGAGTATCTGGTTCTTGAATTGTTATGATGATCTCAACACTCTTATATAATTTTGTTGGGTTGTTAACTACTGTTTAATTGGGATTGAGATGAGGTTTCCATTCTCAATGTTTTCAATGCAACTTTGTAGTTAAATAAAATATATTCCTTTGCAGTAGGGAAAATTGGCTTTTCGCAAAAACATGTTAACCATAGAGCCCCCACCAACCATATATGCATGTAGTGTTAGCATTTATCTTGTTCATTGCTCTATAGTGTTATTTTGCGAGCATAATCCATGTGCTGACCTGTTTCGGGCTGCAACGTATTATGTTGCGGACTTTTCAGACGGAGAGTAAACTGCGCTAGGTCGCTGTCGTGCACTCAACTATGCCGTTGGAGTTGATGGACTCATTTACCTTCGATCTTCCGCAATTATCTTATTTAGACGGCCTTAAGCCATGTTATTGTAATAAGTAATCTTTTGAGACATTCGATGTAATAAGTGTGTGATTGTACTCTGTTATAAATCCTTCAAGTATTGTGTGTGTCAGCATTACCGATCCAAGGATGTCACTTATGCATAGAGATGTGACCGTTTGAGGTCGAATCGCTATAAGATGGTATTAGAGCACACACTGATTGTAGGACACGGCTACTAAGATAAGCCATAGGTCACTCTTCTCTACTCATTTCTGACTCCTCTCCATTTTCCACTGTATAGATGGCGGACCCAAGGAACAAGTTTGCTCAACCGGATGAAGACACACCATTTGGACGACACTTGAAGGAAGTCACTAGGTACCTGAACATCGGAATACCAAGCTTCATCGGGACCTACACTGCCACTTTTCCAGAAGAGGAGCGTTGGATGATTTGAGTTGAAGTTCCAGGAAGGACATTCACGCCAGTTACCGAGCCCATAGAGTTTTCCTTTGATGCACCAACCTGGAGTCTAGGAAAGAGCATGGCAGCTCACATCGCCATGGGACGCATCGACGAAGTATACAACAAGGATCTAAAGGACACCATCTACCAGATATGTGGGTGCCGAGATGAGCAATGGGAGATGATCGGCACCAGGAGGGACAGGTCCATTGCAGCTTTCATCCAGGACTTAAACCAGCACATTCGCTGCCAGGAGAACCAAATGTGTGCCAACATGATAGATCTGAAGAAGGTGATGACCAGGAACATGGAGCTTGAAGAGGAGCTCAAGTCTACACGCGATGGATATGAGGAGTAAATTACAGCGTTACTGGAGAAGAACGAAGACCCGACGAAGAAGCTAGGAGTGTTCATGGGAGACCCAGCGCCAGGAGGAGATCACGACCATCCTGAGGACTACATCATCATCGACGATACCGACTCCTACCCCGACAGTAGTGATGATGATTATGAAGACGAAGCTGGAGCAGACATCACAGAGTCTTCCACCGATCTAAATTTCTAGATGACCACCATTTTATCAGTAGTATTCCCCCATGCATATAGTAGTAGCACCGAGCCGATTATTGCTAATGACTGGCTATGCAGGATTGGAAGGGAGTTGACCACCGCAGGTTGCACAGATGCTGAGAAGGTGCATTTTGCCGCACACCAACTGGATGGACCCGCAGCCTCATGGTGGGAGAATTACACAACCACTTTCCCTATAGCCAATGTCACTTGGGATCGATTTCAGCAAGCGTTCCGCACTGCACATGTCCCAACTGAAGCTATGAGCATGAAGAAGCGTGAGTTTTGCAACTTACGCCAGGGAAATCGTACTATGGGGCAGTACGTGGATGAGTTCAGTAAGTTAGCTCGATATGCCCCGGATGATGTGGCCACAGATGCCGCGAAGCAGGAGAAGTTTATGGAAGGGATGAATGATGAGTTGAGTATGCAGTTGATTGTAGCAACATTTGTTAAATACCAGGAGTTGGTAGACATGGGTCTTATGATTGAAGGGAAGCAGCAGCAGATAGAGAGCCGCAAAAGGAAATATGGACAAGGGAAGTATAATTCTGGAGCATCGCAGAAACTTCGTTTTACCCCGAAATCGGGAGGATATACCCATAACCATGGAGGCCACACTCATAATGGAGGAAGTTCGCATAACCACAATGGCCCCAAGAATGCAAATGGAAATGGAGCAAGCATTAACCAGAACCATTCCAACCCAGAAACACCCGCTAAGAAGGATCTGAGTCATGTCACCTGTTACAAGTGCGGGAAGACCGGGCACTACGCCAACATTGTTATGAGTTGAAGAATGGCAATGGCAATGGAAACTCTGGGAAGAAGCCCAATCCCTTCACCAGAGGTCAGGTGAACCACATCAACGTGGGGGAGGTTGAAGATCAGCCTGACGCCGTGATTGGTAAGTTTTTGATTAAATCATTTACCACTCTCATTCTTTTTGACACTGGAGCATCGCATTCATACATATCAAGGGGGTCTGTGGACAAGTTTAAGTTACCCACCTTAGCCCTTAGGTCACCCATGTTAGTGAGTAGGGATGGCAATGGGGTCCCATACCCGCCAAACCCATGGGGATTTCATCTATTAGGGGGTGGGGATGGGAGAAAATTTTCCCCATGGGGATATTTACTAAACTAATTTATTCCCCATAGGGTACAATGGGGATGGGGATGATATTCTATTCCCCAGACCCAATACCCACCGGGGACCTGCTTTTTAACTATGATATATTGGTCAACCTTAAAATATTCACAAACAATTTTGTGAAAACAAAAAAAACTCTTAAGAAACCTTGAACCTAACCCACGTCCTCATCTCAGCCACCACCATGACCAAGAAGTTAGTACGACCTAGATCGATATTAGCAGAGCACGAACAACACCATTTATATTTGTTGATTATAGTATGTCATATTATGTATATGAGCATTTATTTCTGGGATGGGGACCCTAATGGGGCCCCGTTCCCTAGTGGGGCATGGGTATGGGGAAATTTCATCCCCAGTCATGTAAATGGGGATGGGGATGGGATGATGGGGAATAGATGGGGATGTGGATGTTCTAGGTATACCCATAGGGGTTTGTCCCCATTGCCATCCCTATTAGTGAGCTCGCCAGGAGCAGAGTATATGGCCAGCAGATGGTGTGGTCGGTTGCCCTTAACCATTGGTATCCATGTTTTCCCCTCAGACCTAATAATTTTGGAGTCACGAGGATTGGATATAATGCTAGGAATGGATTGGCTATCGAAGTATGGAGGAAACATTGATTGTGCTAGTAAGTCAATTCTGCTCACCACCCCGGAGGGAAAAAGGATCAAGTATGTGTCCAGGCATGCGCCGAGGAGGACCCAAGTGAATTCCCTCTCAGAAGTTGGTCAGGAGGAAGTGCCTGTAGTGAAGGATTACCCGGATGTATTTCCAGAGGAACTACCAGGCATGCCGCCGGATCAATACATTGAGTTTTTGATAGAGCTGTTGCCAGGCACCAGACCAATATAAAAGAGGCCATACCATATGCATGCAAATGATCTAGAGGAGATTAAGAAGCAGATTATGGAGTTATTGGAGAAAGGTTACATTCGAGGAAGTTCTTCACCGTGGGGAGCCCCAGTGCTCTTAGTTGAGAAGAAGGATGGATCTTTGAGAATGGTTGTTGATTATCGTTCCTTAAATGAGGTGATGATCAAGAACAAGTACCCACTACCGATGATCAGTGATTTGTTTGACCAGCTGCAAGGAGCTAAAGTATTCTCCAAGATCGATCTATGATCAGGATACCACCAGCTGAAGATCCGAGAACAAGATATACCTAGGACAGCTTTCACCACAAGGTACGGGCTATATGAGTACACAGTTATGTCCTTTGGATTGACTAATGCCCCTGCCTATTTCATGAGCATGATGAACAAGGTGTTCATGGAGTTTTTGGATAAGTTTGTTGTGGTGTTCATTGATGATATTTTGGTGTACTTGAAGAATGAAGAGGAGCACAAGGAGCACTTGCGTTTAGTTCTTGAGAAGCTCAGGGAATATCAGCTATATGCCAAGTTCAGCAAATGTGAGTTTTGGTTGAAGGAAGTTGGATTCCTTGGACATGTTATATCAGGAGAAGGAATAGCAGTAGACCCTACCAAGGTTCAGTCAGTCACTGAGTGGTTGGCACCCACCTCAGTTGGAGAGATCCGCAGTTTTCTTGGACTCGCGGGATATTATCGGAGATTCATTGAGAATTTTTCCAAGATTGCGAAGCCCATGACGGAGTTGTTGAAGAGGGACACCAAGTTCAAGTGGACCGAAGAATGTGTGGCTAGTTTTTAGGAATTGAAGAAACAGTTGGTTACAGCCCCAGTGCTGATTCTTCCAGATATACGCAAGGATTTCCAAGTGTATTGCGATGCTTCTCACCAAGGACTTGGAGGTGTACTTATGCAAGACGGAAGAGTTGTTTCATATGCCTCACGTCAGCTTCGACCGCATCAGTTGAATTATGCCACACATGATTTGGAGTTAGCAGTCGTAGTGCATGCGCTTAAGACCTGGAGACATTTTCTTATCGGAAACCGTTGTGATGTGTACACGGATCACAAGAGTTTGATGTACATTTTTCACGTAGAAGGAGTTGAATCTCAGGCAAAGGAGATGGTTGGAGCTTATAAAGGATTATGATATGAAGCTACACTATCATCCAGGAAAGGCCAATGTAGTAGCAAACGCTTTGAGCCAGAAGAGTTATGTCAATACCTCGTAAGCGGAGGATTACCACAGGAGTTAGTTGACGATCTCAAGGAACTTCGTTTGGAGACAGTTCCAAGAGGTTTTGTCGCTACAATGGAAGTTCAGTCTACCTTATTGGGAAAGATTCGAGAAGCTCAAAAGGATGACAAAGAAATTGCTGAGATAAAGGAGAAGATGAGCAAAGGAAAAGCCAAAGGTTTTCGTGAGGATGAGCACGAAACTTTATGGTTTGAGGATCGTGTTTATGTACCCAATAATGCGGAGATCAAGAGGTTAATACTTCAGGAAGCTCATGACTCGCCATGCTCGATACACCCTAGAAATGCCAAGATGTATTTGGATTTGAAGGAGCGCTTCTGGTGGACTGGTATGAAGAAGGATATTGCCGAGTATGTAGCCGTAAGTGATGTATGTCAGAGAGTTAAGGCAGAATATCAGAAACCAGCATGATTACTGCAGTCTATGCCGATACCCGAATGGAAGTGGGACAATCTTGGCATGGATTTTATCACCGGATTACCCAGGACCCGATCGGGATATGATTCTATCTGGGTAGTAGTGGATTGCTTGACCAAAGTGGCTCACTTTATCCCAGTGAAAACCAACTATACGAGTGCGAAGTTGGACAAGATATATATGACCAGGATCTCATGTCCGCACGGAGTTCCGAGGACCATCGTATCAGATAGAGGAACACAGTTTACCCAGACTTTGGGTACCAGGCTAGAGTTCAGTACAACCTTTCATCCACAGACAAATGGACAGACCGAGAGAGTCAATCAGATTCTAGAGGACATGTTGAGAGCTTGTGCGCTTGACTATGGATCTAGTTGGGATGAAAATTTTCCTTACGCGAGTTCTCATACGACAATAGTTATCAAGCTAGTTTGAAGATGGCACCCTTCGAAGCTTTGTATGGAAGAAGGTGCAGGACACCGTTGATGTGGGATGAAGTTGGAGACCACTAGTTGTTTGGACCGGATCTAATCAAGGAATCTGAAGAGAAGGTTAAGTTAATTCGCGACAGACTAAAGTTAGCTGAGTCTCGGCAGAAGAGTTATGCAGACTCAAAACGCAAGGAAGTAGTCTATGAAATCGGAGACAAAGCATATCTTCGTGTGTCACCACTGCGAGGAGTTAAACGATTTGGAGTTAAAGGAAAGTTAGCCCCGAGATTTGTAGGACCATACCGAGTTTTGGAACATATGGGAGAAATGACCTATAAGTTGGAGTTACCTAAAGGATTGTTAGGAGTTCATGATGTGTTTCACGTTTCCCAGTTGAAGAAGTGCCATGCTGAGATGGCCGATATTCCTCTGAGAGATGCAATGCCCTTGGAAGCAATTCATTTTGATAGTGATCTGATCTACGAGGAGAACCCCGTCAAGATCCTTGAGTTTGCCAGCCGAGTTACATGCAGCAAGGTTATCAAGTTTTGCAAAGTTCAGTGGAGCCACCATACCAAGGATGAACCAACCTCGGAACGAGAAGAAGACCTACGGAAAGACCACCCACACCTGTTTTCTAGCCAACCCGAATCTCGAGGGCGAGATTCATCTTAAGGGGCGTAGGTTTGTAACATCCCAATTTTCAATTTGGATGTTGTACATAGGTCATCATATGCATATCATATTTTATTTGCATTTTGGTTCTCATCCTAGAAATCTTAAGCAACTCAAGGACCCAAGGAGAGAGTTGGAGATTTCATTTATTTTCATATTTGAATTTCTCAAATTTGAAAGGAGGATTAATTTTGGAGGAATTTTTTTAAAATAAAATATATATTTTATTTGGTATTTTATTGCTATTTTATTTGATTTAGAAAAAAAACATGCATTTTTTCAAAATTTCATTTTTAGGCCAGAAAAATGTTCACTTTGTTCTAAATATTTTATTTAGACGGTCAAAATTGTTTTTGGTATTTTAGAATTTTTATATCTTAGTAAGATTTTTTTTCGGTGGAATTTTATAAAAAAAATCGCGCGCCGAACTGGGCCGGCCCAGCTGGGAGCCAGGCCTCAGCCCAGCACCGCACCGCCTCGCGCCGCACCCGTGTCCGCGCCGGACTCCGGCGAGGAGTCCGGATCGCCACCGCCTAGCGCCCCCTCGCCCAAGTCGGATCCCCCGGGGCCCCTTTATATACGGCTAACCCCGGCCCCTCCTCTCCAAGTCGCCGCCGCCTCGACCAAGTCGCGTCGCCGTCGCACTTGCTTGCCGCCGCCACCGCTAGCTGCTGTCGCGCCGCACCCCGCGCCGCCGCCGCCGTTGACCGCCAGAGCCGCCGCCCCGCCCGCCGCCGCCATTGACCGCCCGTTGACCGGTATAGAAACCGCCCGGTTCGCCGATTCGTTCGTTTTTTTCCGGTTTTAGATCTAGATCGGTTTTTTAGGGTTAGGTTTTTTTTGTTTCCTCCGATCTAATCTATTTAGCGAACGTTCGCCCAAACGCCTCTGCTCGCGAACGCGTTCGTTCGTTCGTCTCTGATAACGAACGTTCGTTCATTAGTCTTTCCTTTTTATTTTATTTTCGGCCAGGGGCCTATCCGTGATTATTTTTATCGTAGATTAGCCCCTAATATTCAAACCCTCGTAACTTTTTAACGGTTCATCCAGATCCAGTGAAACCAATGCCAAAATCTTCGTCTCGAACCCCCCTTTCCAGTTAACCAACTTGAACATGATTTTGACAATTTAAAATTTGGTTTCAAGCAGATTTGTTTTTGAATTTCTTTTGACCATAGTTTGAGTTTCGTAGCTTCGATTTGATTGATTCTTTTTACAAATCGAAGCTCTTGAGTTGAACTTTCGGTTTGGGTCTTTTTATTTGAGTTTTACCCTTTCATATATGCTTGAGTGCTTATATATTATATTGTTTTTTTGCGATAGAATTTCCGGAGTGCGAAGCGTGCTACTACGAGTCTCTAGGGTTTGCAGATCGTCACTAAGGCAAGTAACACTATGGTCATATCCCCTTATTACCCAGTTTTTATGCATTAGTTTCAACACTCAAACATTGCATGAGTATTATTTGATAACATGTGGGTATTGGGAAATAGTTGATGAGGTAGACCCTATTGTCCTTTATTTAAACCGTGGGAGTTACTTCAACGTTATACTGCTATGCTATGCTCGTAGACGTGGATTGGTTGAGTGATTCATGACAGATGTGAGATTATTATGAATTATGGGTTTATTTAAGGTGGCTACTTTAACACACATCTGGGTGGATTGTTTGTGGGCAGTTGGGGAATCCAGTGTTGTCCAAGGAGATCCCGGGGAATCCGTGTGATCATCCTATGGTTCGCCACCCAGGCTCAAAGGGATCATAAAATTATTCATGCTAGAAACTTCTGTGTGTAGCCACAAGCCATTATGGGCTCTGGTATAGTTCAGTATGTTGTGTGACCTCTTTCAGTGGTAAACTAGCAGATGTAGGGGATGTAGGTGGTACGGTTTACTCGTCGAAAGAGTTAATGCTTCTGAAAGACTGTGTCTTGGCCATCTGTTTCTCAAACACCAGGTAGTGCGACAAAACCAACGGAGGAGATCGAGTCTTGTGGGGAAAAGTGCGCAAACCTCTGCAGAGTGTACAAACTAATCATGGTTAGCCGTGTCCCCGGTTATGGACATCTTGAGTATCTGGTTCTTTAATTTTTATGATGATCTCAACACTCTTAATTAATTTTGTTGGGTTGTTAACTACTATTTAATTGGGATTGAGATGGGGTTTCCATTCTCAATGTTTTCAATCCAACTTTGTAGTTAAATAAAATATATTCCTTTGCAGTAGGGAAAAATTGGCTTTTCGCAAAAACATGTTAACCATAGAGCCCCCACCAACCATATATGCATGTAGTGTTAGCATTTATCTTGTTCATTACTCTATAGTGTTATTTTGCCAGCATATTCCATGTGCTGACCCGTTTCGGGCTACAACATATTATGTTGCAAACTTTTCAAACGAAGAGTAAAGTGCGCTAGGTCATTGTCATGCACTCAGCTATGCCATTGGAGTTGATGGATTCATTTACCTTCGATGCTTCCGCAATTATCTTATTTATATGGTCTTAAGCCATATTATTGTAATGAGTTCTCTTTTGAGACATTCGATGTAATAAGTGTGGGATTGCACTCTGTTATAAATCCTTCAAATACTGTGTGTGTCAGCATTACTGATCCAGGGATGACACTTATGCACAGAGATTTCACCGTTTGAGGTCGGATCACTACAAACTACTAGGGACTTCTTTGCTTGCAATGATAGATAGGATCTTAAGAAATTGTTAGCTAAGCTGAAAGAAAAGATCGTTGAATGCTAGAATGAAATATGATCCCGCTTTTGCTACTTCACCTATCTTTGTTACTGATAAGGATTATGAATCCTCTGTTGATCCTGAGTTAATTACTTTGGTTGAATCTGATCCTTTTCATGGTTATGAATCTGAAACTGTTGTGGCACATCTTGAAGGAAATATGCCCTAGAGGCAATAATAAAGTTGTTATTTATATTTCCTTATATCATTATAAATGGTTATTATTCATGCTAGAATTGTATTAACTGTAAACTTAGTACATATGCGAACACATAGAAAAATAGAGTGTGCCTAGTATGCCTCTACTTGACTAGCTCGTTAATCAAAGATGGTTAAGTTTCCAAGCCATAGACATGTGTTGTCATTTGATGAACGGGATCACATCACTAGACAATGATGTGATGGACAAGTCCCATCCCTTAGCTTAGCACTATGGTCGTTTAGTTTATTGCTATTGCTTTCTTCATGACTTATACATGTTCCTGTGACTATGGATTATGCAACTCCCGAATACCGGAGGAACACTTAGTGTGTTATCAAACGTCACAACATAACTGGGTGATTATAAACATGCTCTACAGGTGTGTCCGATGGTGTTTGTTGAGTTGGCATAGATCGAGATTAGGATTTGTCACTCCGAGTATCGGAGAGGTATCTCTGGGCCCTCTCGGTAATGCACATCACTATAAGCCTTGCAAGCAATCTGACTAATGAGTTAGTTACGGGATGATGTAGTACGGAATGAGTAAAGAGACTTGTCGGTAACGAGATTGAACTAGGTATGAGGATACCGACGATCGAACCTCGGGCAAGTAACATACCGATGACAAAGGGAACAACGTATGTTGTTATGCGGTTTGACTGATAAAGATCTTCGTAGAATATGTAGGAGCCAATATGAGCATCCAGGTTCCGCTATTGGTTATTGACCGGAGATATGTCTCGGTCATGTCTACATAGTTCTCGAACCCGTAGGGTCCGCACGCTTAACGTTCGATGACGGTTTGTATTATGAGTTATGTGATTTGATGACCGAAGTTTGTTCGGTGGCCTAGATGAGATCACGGACATGACGATGTGTATCAAAATGGCCGAGACATAAATATTCATATATGGGAAGGTTACATTCATACACCAGAATGGTTCAGGTCGTTTCAGATAAGTTTCGGAGTATCGGGGGTTATCGGAACCCCCCCGGAAGTTCATGGGCCTTCATGGGCCTTAGTGGAGAGGAGAGAAGGGCCACAATGGAGGACGCGCCCCCCATGGCCAGTCTGAATTGGACTAGGGAGGGGGTGACGCCCCCTCTTTCCTTCTCCCCTTTCTCCTCCTTCCCTCTCTCCCTCTCTTGGAAAGGAAGGGCAGTCCAACTAGGATTGGGAATCCTAGTTGGACTCCCCATGGCGCGCGTCCCCCTTGGCCGGACTCCTCCTCCTCCCCTCCTTTATATACATGGGAGGGGGGCACCCCAAAGGACACACAAGTTTCTCTTAGCCGTGTGCGATGCCCCCTCCACAGTTACAAACCTCAATCATATCATCGTAGTGCTTAGGCGAAGCCCTGCGCCGGTAACTTCAGCATCACCGTCGCCACACCGTCGTGCTGACAGAACTCTCCCTCGGCCTCAACTGGATCAACAGCCCGAGGGACGTCATCAAGATGAACGTGTGCTGAACTTGAGGTGTTGTACGTTCGGTGCTTGGATCGGTTGGATCCCGAAGACGTTCGACTACATCAACCACGCTTCCGCTTTCGGTCTACGAGGGTACGTGGACACACTCTCCCCGCTCCTTGCTATGCTTCTCCTAGATAGATCTTGCGTGATCATAGGAATTTTTTTGAAATACTATGTTCCCCAACAGTGGCATCCGAGCCAGGTCTATGCGTAGATGTTATATGCATGCGTAGAACACAAATAATTGTGGGCGATAATAGTGATACTGCTTACCAGTAACGTCTTCCTTTGATTTGGCAGTATTGTTAGATGAAGCGGCCCAGACCAACATTACATGACCGCGTTCATGAGACTGGTTCTACTAACGTGCTTGGCACACAGGTGGCTAGCGGGTGTGTGTTTCTCCAACTTTAGTTGAATCGAGTTTGACTACGCCCGGTCCTTGTTGAAGGTTAAAACAGCACACTTGATGAAAAATTGTTGTGGTTTTGATGCGTAGATAAGAACGGTTCTTGCTAGAAGCCCGTAGCAGCCACGTAAAACTTGCAACAACACAGTAGAGGACGTCTAACTTGTTTTTGCAGGGCTTGCTGTGATGTGATATGGTCAAGACGTGATGATATATAAATTGTTGTATGAGATGATCATGTTTTGTAAACGTTACCGGCAACTGGAAGGAGCCTTATGGTTGTCTCTTTATTGTATGAAATGCAATTGCCATGTAATTGCTTTACTTTATCACTAAGCGGTAGCGATAGTCGTAGAAGCAATAGTTGGCGAGACGACAATGATGCTATGATGGAGATCAAGGTGTCAAGCCGGTGACGATAGTGATCATGACGGTGCTTTGGAGATGAAGATCAAAGGCACAAGATGATGATGACCATATCATATCACTTATTTTGATTGCATGTGATGTTTATCTTTTATGCGTCTTATTTTGCTTCGTACGACGGTAGCATTATAAGATGATCTCTCACTAAATTTCAAGGTATAAGCGTTCTCCCTGAGTATGCACCGTTGCTACAGTTCGTCATGTCGAGACACCATGTGATGATCGGTTGTTATAAGCTCTACATTCGCATATAACGGGTGCAAGCCAGTTTTGCACACGCAGAATACTCGGGTTAAACTTGATGAGCCTAGCATATGTAGATATGGCCTCAGAACATGATAACCCACAAGTATAGGGGATCGCAACAGTTTTCGAGGGTAGTGTATTAAACCCAAATTTATTGATTCGACACAAGGGGAGCCAAAGAATATTCTCAAGTATTAGCAGTTGAGTTGTCAATTCAACCACACCTGAAAGACTTAATATCTGCAGCAAAGTATTTAGTAGCAAAGTAGTATGGAAGTAACGGTAACGATGGCAAAAGTAACAGTAGTAGTTTTTGTAGCAATCGTAACAGTGGCAACGAGAATGTTACTAAGCAAAGATAAATATGTGAAAAGATCGTAGGCAATGGATCAATGATGGACAATTATGTCGGATGCGATTCCTCATGCAACAGTTATAACATAGGGTGACATAGAACTAGCTCCAGTTCATTAATATAATGTAGGCATGTATTCCGAATATGGTCATACGTGCTTATGGAAAAGAACTTGCATGACATGTTTTGTCCTACCTCCCGTGGCAACGGGGTCCTATTGGAAACTAAGGGATATTAAGGCCTCCTTTTAATAGAGTACCGGACCAAAGCATTAACACTTAGTGAATACATGAACTCCTCAAACTACGGTCATCACCGGGAGTGGTCTCAATTATTGTCACTTCGGGGTTGCCGGATCATAACGCATAGCAGGTGACTATTTACTTGCAGTATAGGATCAGGAACTCAAATATATTCATGAAAACATAATAGATTTAGATCTGAAATCATGGCACTCGGGCCCTAGTGACAAGCATTAAGCATAGAAAAATCATAGCAACATCAATCTTTGAACATAGTGGATACTAGGGATCAAACCCTAAAAAAACTAACTCAATTACATGGCAAATCTCATCCAACCCATCACCGTCCAGCAAGCCTACGATGGGATTACTCACGCACGGCAGTGAGCATAATGAAATTGGATGGAGGATGGTTGATGATGATGATGGCGACAGATTCCCCTCTCTGGATCCCAGGACGGACTCCAGATCAGCCCTCCCGAGGAAGATTAGGGCTTGGCGGCGGCTCCGTATCGTAAAACGCGATGAATCCTTCTCCTTGATTTTTTCCTCCCCGAATGTGAATATATGGAGTTGGGGTTGAGGTCGGTGGTGTGACGCCCCCGATTCAATCATACACTAATCATACACGCAAACATGTACGATCCCCTTGTGTGCATCACCTCGATCCGCTCTTCGCGCGACCTCCGCCCCCCGCCGAACCAGAAAGGGGCTCGGTCCCCATAGGTGTTCGTGGAGGCAGATTTCCCCCGACATAAGGCGGGGTTATTCCGGGAGAACGGACCTCTGCAAGGTCGACTATCTGGTCGATAATATTGGGGAAGGTGGCGGAAGTAACTCTCGAATTGAAACGTAAGAAAATATTGAGAGCAAAGTAAGGAGGTATCATGGGAAGTTTCGAGCGGGCAGGCAATCATTCGATGCCTAAAACAGGGCGTGAAAGGGGTTTAAAGCAACGGGAATACGTATTGTGTTTGATACCAGAATTGATGATCACTCGGATGGTGGCTCGTGAATTACATACGAGGCCACACGCGAGGAGCAACCTTAGGTAAAGGGGGTGTACAGGAGAGTCAGGTTTCGATCCTGTGGAATTGTGGGTTATGGGCCCACCATGTGGGTTAAAGTAGGAAGGGCGGGGACATCTTGCACGGTCATGATAGCAAGGCATGTCAGAGGGTAGCCTATCAGTTATATGTCAGCAACAACGTCGGTACCAAGGGCGAGGGATGAAGAGAACCATTTTCCTGCTCGTTGAAACGAGGCAGACCAATAGGCAAAGTTCTCCTCCATGGGTGGTTACCGGAATGTCATCAATAATAGTAATAGGGTCGTACTGAGAGAGTTGTACACCCAGGTGTTTGCACAAACAGGGAATTGTTACTGCTTATATCATATAGATCATAGAAAGGGTTTAAACAAACCAATGGAAAGGGAAAAGTGTCTATCAGATTTAATCAGAACAATGGAAAGAAAAATGTGTTTAACACATAATTCAGGGGTATATCATTCCCAAGGACAAGAAAAGCATGATATCCATAACAGGATATAATGTAGAAAACCATTTAGGTTAGGGGAGAGGAAGTTCATGACATTACCCAAACAACGGTGTTTGAAAAATTGATAAAGGAAATTTAGTATGGTGCTTCAAATGTTCTTATCGATGATTAGAGTACCACAGACATTGCTTCGAGATAGCATTGACATGGTCATCAAGTAAGGGGCAGAATTTGGATGCATGAGGGATCCATCAGGAACAACTTATAGAATAAGTCTTACGATTTACTCATGGGAGAATCGCTAACCTTGCTAAGAAGGGAACTATAACAATAGGTCCTACGGCCAGGTGCGCTGGGCATGACATCATCTTACCGGGTCATATAAAAGACCAATGTTATAACTCTTGGAAATATATTCCAACCATCATATTTGACCGAGATTTAGATCTGATTGGTGTCAGGATACCTCAGGCTCAGGATGATTGAGAAGAAAAGGTGCAACACCAACTAACGAGATGACATTGTAAGATTCTAGGGAAATGAACTATGCAAGCGAGTTCCAAAAAGTGAGTTCATCATTAATCCAAGGAGAGGATGGGGAGGTTGCTGATGAACTTAGCGAAAATTCATCGAGATTTCCAAAAAGATGTATTTCCACAATTATGTGAACAAGGAGATAACATTTGTCAGATCAAAAGATATAATGATGTATGCTCGAGTAAATCATACACCATTGAACATTGGTTGAAAGGTGCACCCAAAAAATGGGCCAAGTAGCACGATCAGTGCTAGAATGGTGAATCAATAACCAAAAGACTTAGAATGAAACTATCATTCATTAACTTACAAGCAATAGGGTTGCTAGAAGTTTTGAATTTTACACACCACAGTCCATTTGTCGGTATTTCGGTTAAAAACAACACGGGGACTAAGGAATGAATGGAGATGGCAAGAAGTATCACTTATATCAAGAATTCTTAAGAGGTGGAACAATCCGCACAACATCCTTGACATAAAACATAGTACTACTTCAAGGTAGAAAATAATACAAGCTGGAAACAAAATTGCATCCATAACATGAACAAGTTTGTGATGAAAGGGAGTATGGATGTTGTCGGTGGCAACTCAAATTACCAAGGAATGAGGATGGTACTTATCATCATGAATTCAATTCACACTTGAAAGAAGGCATATCATTGTTGATGATGATCACGACACATTTGTCGAGAGATTTCATGAAGATGTAATCGATCGGCGATGACATCAAGTCAAATGAATGATGGAGCGAAAGGTTATTGAAACCACTAGTACAATACAAACTTGAAATCAAAGATTGTTGTTCAAGGCGAAATGATATGCTGAGGATGATCGCCGTAAGCTTAGCTCATCGACGAAAGTTGTGCTCCGGGAATAAGGACCAAGTGGCACAGTTTAAAGTTTAGCACAATAATGATATAGCCGATCAGGCTTGGAATGACTTGAAGGGTTATTAAACTCGTAAGAAACGAAAATTACTTAGCGTTATTGAATCGGAGTGCGGACTCGATTCACTATTCGGTGTTCTCGAGTGACTAATAACTCAGAACCCGGGTGAGGGAGTCCTGGATTAGGGGGTGTTCGGATAGCCGGACTATACCTTCAGCCGGACTCCTGGACTATGAAGATACAAGATTGAAGACTTCGTCCCGTGTCCGGAAGGGACTTTCCTTGGCGTGGAAGGCAAGCTTGGCGATACGGATATGTAGACCTCGTACCATTGTAACCGAGTCTGTGTAACCCTAGCCCTCTCCGATATCTATATAAACCGGAGGGTTTTAGTCCGTAGGATGAACAACAGAACAACAGTCATACCATAAGCTAGCTTCAAGGGTTTAGCCTCCTTGATCTCGTGGTAGGTCTACTCTTGTACTACCCATGTCATCAATATTAATCAAGCAAGAGTAGGCTTTTACCTCCATCGAGAGGGCCCGAACCTGGGTAAAAACATCGTGTCCCTTGTCTCCTGTTACCATCCGCCTAGACGCATAGTTCGGGCCCCCCTACTCGAGATCCGCCGGTTTTGACATCGACACCGGGGAAAATCTGAAAACGGTGAGAAGCAATACTAGATGAAGACTCATAGGAAGCAACACAGTTCTTTGATATTCTCGAGATACCGGAGGGCAATACTCGAAAGAAGGTCAAAATAGAGGTTGCGGAGATGTATCGATCAACAAAAGACAAGTATTCTAACTTGTCTGAGAAATGGAATTCAAGGAGAAAATGTGGTCGGAACCACGATTGCAAAAAGGCCAGATCCCAGAGATGAGATGAACTTATACCAAGGGAATAATTAATGTAAGAGAAGCTTTAATGATAAGATCAACATCGTTTCCATGGGCATGAACACAAGTTCAAGGTCGACTCCCACTTCTCCAATGTATGACCATTCATTCACTCCTCTAAATAAAAATGATTTCAGTGTCAAAATCTACATGGTGAATTACCAGAGGAGTATGACCCATGAAACCTTTCGGGTTCATGCATTAAGGAAGGCATAGGTTCAACCATCGGGGCATCTTAGAACATATAACATGAACTTGAGGATCAATTAACACATCCTTGAAGCAGAGCATGGTTGACAAAAGCATAGGATATAACTTTCCAAGGGCAGAAGACACAATTTACCAAAGGCATTATGTATCAGGGGAGAAACTCTCAAGGTTATTGGATATGAAGGGCACTGCCGAATAATAACCAAGCAATTGGTCTCGCGGGCCACTAGGAATCTGAGGTGAGTATCGGTACTCAATCAGAAGGAAAAAGAATGCAAAGCCATCAGATTATAGAATCATCTAACTAGTTCAAATCTCAAATGCAAATTAATTATGATTTCCAAATCAAGGGATCAGAAGCAAATGCTCTGATTAAGAATGGATAAGTTGAATAGAGTTAGGGGTACATTCAACGACAACTTGATTGGTCGAGAACCAGCTCATGTTCAAAATTACGTATAAGCCGGAATGATGAATTCTAGTATCTGATTGAGGATTGCGAGCATTCGCAACATATCGAATCAAGTGACTCGAAATGATAGTGACAAAGGATGTCAACGGAGATTACTGGAAGTATGGACTTAACCATAATTCAGGAAGGCAAGGAAATCAAGAGCAATGGGCTACTGAGGATCTTCAAAAATTAGAATGGTATTTCGAGGACTTTTGTGAAACACATGAAGAAATAGGGATGAGCAGATACTCGGCATGTGCGAGGAATTATCCGTAGGGGTTTTTATGTGGCAAGGAACTGCAAGGCAGTAGGCACAAAGTATACCCAGAACAATAGAGAGAATTTCAGGGTATCTTGTAATAACAAGATCAACGAGGAATGATTGTATGAATGGCAAGTGGACGTGGTTATCCATAGGGGTATATCGATGACAGGGAATTGCAAAAGCGACATGCACCAAGTCTCGAGGGAACATCAGAGAGTATCTTCGGAATCTTCTGGTGCAGCGGGCGATCATCTGTGATAAGGGGCCCTCCGGGAGGGAGTAGTTACGAGAACCTAGAGTCAGTTTTTTTAGCAAAATCATTTAACCCGAATAGAAGAGAGATCAGAGTCCCAGAGTAAAGATCGAGGAGTAAAAGATCCTAATACCACCCAATGGCGACTTGGGCCCGTAAGCCGCACAACTATGTTAGTAAAAGTTTTGCAATGTCTAGACTCGACTTTGGACAAGGAGTGTGGAAGGGGGATTCCTACAGGCAGTCGGCTCTGATACCGACTTGTGACACCCCTGACTCAATCGTACACTAATCATACATGCAAACGTGTATGATCAAGATCAGGGACTCACGGGAAGATATCACAACACAACTCTAAAAATAAAATAAGTCATACAAGCATCATAATACAAGCCAGGGGCCTCGAGGGCTCGAATACAAGTGCTCGATCATAGACGAGTTAGCGGAAGCAACAATATCTAAGTACAGACATAAGTTAAACAAGTTTCCATAAGATGGCTAGCACAAACTGGGATACAGATCGAAAGAGGAGCAGGCCTCCTACCTGGGATCCTCCTAAACTACTCCTGGTCGTCGGAAGCGGCCTGCACGTAGTAGTGGGCACCCTCGGTGTAGTAGGGGTCGTTGTCGACAGTGGCATCTGGCTCCTGGGCTCCAGCATCTGGTTGCAACAACCAGGAAGAAAGGAAAAGGGGTAGCAAAGCAACCGTGAGTACTCATCCAAAGTACTCACAAGCAAGGATCTACACTACATATGCATGGGTATCTGTGTAAAGGGGCAATATCGGTGGACTACACTGCAGAATGCCAGAATAAGAGGGGGATAGCTAATCCTATCGAAGACTACGCTTCTGGCAGCCTCCATCTTGCAGCATGTAGAAGAGAGTAGCTGGTAAGTTCACCAAGTAGCGTCGTATAGCATACTCCTACCCGGCGATCCTCTCCTCGTCGCCCCGTTATAGAGCGACCACCGGGTTTTATCTGGCACTTGGAAGGGTGTGTTTTATTAAGTATCCAGTTCTAGTTGTCATAAGGTCAAGGTACAACTCCACGTCGTCTTGTTACCGAAGATCACGACTATTCGAATAGATAAATTTCCCTGCTGGGGTGCACCACATAACCCAACACGCTCGATCCCATTTGGCCGGACACACTTTCCTAGGTCATGTCCGACCTCGGAAGATCAACACGTCGCAGCCGTACCTAGGCACAACAGAGAGGTCAGCACACCGGTCTAAAACCTATGGCGCAGGGGTCTGGGCCCATCGCCCATTGCACACCTGCATGTTGCATGGGCGTCCGGAAGTAGACCTAGCCTCCCTAATACAAGAGCAGGCGTTCCAGTCCAATCTGACGTGCGCCGCTCAGTCGCTGACATTAAGAAGGCTTCGGCTGATACCACGACGTCGAGTGCCCATAACTGTTCCCGCGTAGTTGGTTAGTGCGTATAGGCTAGTGGCCAGACTCAGATCAAATACCAAGATCTCGTTAAGCGTGTTATTTTAATGTAACCACAAACACCGACCAGGGCCTGGCCCACCTCTCTCCTAGGTGGTCTCAACCTACCCTGTCACTCCACCACAAAGTAACAGTCGGGAGCCGTCGGGAACTCAGGCCCACATCTATCGGGATGGAGCCACCTGCCCCTTCAGACCCCATCTGCGAACAGTATCATAAGTAACGTAACAATATAAAGTTTATAGCATATGCCCGTGATCACCTGCCAAAGTGATCACGGCCCATTAGTCTAGCATGGCAGACGGACAAGAGTGTAGGGCCACTGATGGAATACTAGCATCCTATACTAAGCATGTAGGATTGCAGGTAAAGGTAACAACAATAGTAGCAAGGATAGGCTATGCATCAGAATAGGATTAAGGGAAAGCAGTAACATGCTACACTACTCTAATGCAAGCAATAGAGAGAAGAATAGGCGATATCTAGTGATTAGGGGGGGCTTGCCTGGAAGCACTGTTGGACAGGAAGAAGGGTCGTCGGTGATGTAGTCGTACTTAGTGGCATCACTGCCCGTCTCGGGGTCTACCGGAGAAGAAGAGGGGGGAAGAAATACTAAATACGGAGCAAACAAAGCATCACAACATATAACAAGGCAATACGCGGTGCCAGGGGTGATCTAACGCAGTGATAGGTGACACCGGCAAAGGGAGGGAAACATCCGGGAAAGTATCCCCGGTGTTTCGCGTTTTTGAACAGATGAACTGGAGAGGGAAAGTTGCGTGTTTGTTATGCTAGGTATGTGTGACAGGATTCGTCTCATCGTTCTGAGCAACTTTCATGTACGAAGTTTTTCCATCTGAGCTACGGTTTATTTTATATTAATTTCTAAAATTTTAAATCATTTTCTAAATTATTATTATTAAATTAATTCAAAATTAGTATTATTGCATCAGCATGACGTCAGGAGTCAACAGAGGTGTTGACTGGTCAAACTGACGTGTGGGGTGCGCATGTCATAGGCTGTTTAATTAGCAGGTTGATTAAACAGAGTTAATTAGTTTACCTAATGATTAGGTTAATCTAAACAGAATTAATTAATTAATTAATTATTTTAATATTTAATTTTCAGTATTTTTCTTATAAAATGTTCTAGGCTGGGCCCCACATGTCATTGGCCCTAGGGGCCTTAGTGGGTTAGCGGGCGCCAGCGGTACGGTTACGGGCACACCCGTGCGGGGCCGAGCCCGACCTGAGAGGCGAGGCGAGGCCACCAGGTACGGTGGCATTTGGTCGCCGTGGGTGACGACTAGCAGGGGCAGACCCAGGCGGCGCCGCATGGGGAAGCGGAACGGCGGGCGGCGGCGGCAGGCGCGTAGGGCGGCGATGCGGCAACAGCAGCAGGGCAAGTGGGAGGTAGGCTGCTGGTGCGCGCGCGCGTAGGCGGGTGCGGCAAAGGGTGGTCCAAGGTGTGCGAGAGCACGACGGTGGACGCGCGCGGATGCGGGTGGCCGCGGGCGCCAGCGGCAGATGCGGCGGCTTGTAGGCGGCAGCGGAGCCGGATGGACGCGCGGGCGCGTCACGCGTGCGGTGGGGCAACGTAGGGAGGACGAGGGCGGCGCTGTGACGTACTGGACAGGTAGAGGAAGAGGGGAGGCAGAGGCCGAGGGCCTCACCGGCGAGGCGTAGGGCACGGGGCAGCGGTTGTCGAGGTGGAGGACGGGGACGATACGAAGTGGGGAGGAGATCCGGCGAGGAAGCGTTCCGGCGACGTGGTGGTGGCGACGACGGGCGACGGTATGGCGTTGGCGACGAGGCGAGGCCACGACTTCAGGCGGGAGCCGCGCGAGGGAGAGGAGGGGCGCGGAGGAGTCCGGCAGGGGTGGCACCGGCGACGGCTGGCGGCGGCCCTAGTGGAGCGGCGGCTTGCCTCGGGCGTGGGCATGCGGGAGGAGGAGACCGAACAGGAGCGCCCCTCCTCCGTGCGTCGGCGTGTGTGTGTGCTTTGTGGGTGGCGGCACGGGGAGGGAACGGGGGAGAGTGGGGGATCATGCTGGAGAGAGTGGGTGAGGCCTAGGATTTGCGGGAGGGGTGGACCCGGGGGATGTGGAGGAGTGGAGTGGGCCTCCTGGTTGGCCTATAGGCCAGCTGGGATGGGGCCTAGCGGGGGAGGGGGGTTTATCTTTAATTTTTGTCAACTTTGTTTTTATGTTTATTCTTTTCTCTTTTATTTATTTCCTTTTCTGTTTTAAATGAATTTAAAATATTTATGCATTCTGTAAAAGTGAGGTTTCTCCACCATAATTACCTATGCATTATTTGGCACAACCCTAACATTTTAGTTTTAATGTTTGAAAACTTTTACCGTTTGACTTGATTTTGAATTTGAATTTGAATCGATTTCGAACTAACGCGAGATTAGCAATAGTAACCATGGTGACGTGGCATCATTAGTAGAGGGTTACTGTAGCTTAATTATCCGAGCGTCACAGGTGGGGTCCCAGGGGGCCCACAAGGCAGGGGCGCGCCCCAGGGGGTGCCCTGCACCCTCGTGGACAGGGTGTGGGCCCCCTGATGCTGATTCTTTCGCCAATATTTTTCATTAATTCCAAAACGTGTCTCCGTGGATTTTCAGGTCATTCCAAGAACTTCTATTTTTGCACAAAAATAATACCATGGCAGTTCTGCTGAAAACAGCGTCAGTCCGGGTTAGTTCCATTCAAATCATGCAAGTTAGAGTCCAAAATAAGGGCAAAAGTGTTTGGAAAAGTAGATACGTTGGAGACGTATCAACTCCCCCAAGCTTAAACCTTTGCTTGTCCTCAAGCAATTCAGTTGACAAACTGAAAGTGATAAAGAAAAACTTTTACAAACTCTGTTTGATCTTGTTGTTGCAAATATGTAAAGCCAACATTCAAGTTTTCAGCAAAGATTATGAACTAACCATATTCACAATAACATTTAGGTCTCATGTTTACTCATATCAATGGCATAATCAACTGGCGAGCAATAATAATAGAATCTCGGATGAAAACACTTCCTCAAAATAATCATAACAAGATATAACAAGATGGTATCTCTCCAACCCTTTCTGAGACCGCAATACATAAATGCAGAGCACCCCTGAAGACCAAGGACCGACTAGACATTGAAATTCAAGGTAAAACAGATCCAGTCACAGTCATACTCAATGTAAATTAATAGCAATGCATGTGAATGACAGATGTGCTCTCCAACTGGTGCTTTTTAATAAGAGGATGATGACTCAACATAAAAGTAAATAGATAGGCCCTTCGTAGAGGGAAGTAGGGATTTGCAGATCTGCCAGAGCTCGAGTTTTGAAATAGAGATAAATAATATTTTGAGTGGCATACTTTCATTGTCAACATAACAACCAAGATATCTCGATATCTTCCATGCTACACACATTATAGGTTGTTCCCAAACAGGATGGTAAAGTTTATACTCCCCACCACCAGCAAGCATCAATCCATGGCTTGCCTGAAACAACGGGTGCCTCGAACTAACAACAATCCCGGGGGAGTTTTGTTTGCAATTATTTTGATTTGATTTGAGCATGGGAATAGGAATCCCGGTTACCAGCCATTTTCTCGTGAGTGATGAGAGGAGTCCACTCATCGTGAGAATAACCCACCTAGCATGGAAGATATAGACAACCCTAGTTGATACATGAGATATTAGAGCATACAAAACAGAATTTCATTTGAAGGTTTAGAGTTTGGCGCATACAAATTTACTTGGAACGGCAGGTAAATACAACATATAATAAGGTATGGTGGATTCATATGGAATAACTTTGGGGTTTATGGAAATTGATGCACAAGCAGTATTCCCGCTTAGTACAAGTGAAGGCTAGAAAGAGACCGGGAAGCGACCAACTAGAGAGCAACAACAGTCATGAACATGCATTAAGATTAATCAACAATGAGTGCAAGCATGAGTAGGTTATAAATCACCATGTTGAGTTTGTGGAGGCTATGTTGATTTTGTTTCAACTACATGCGTGAACATGTGCCAAGTCAAGCCACTCGAATCGTTCAAAGGAGGATACCACCCTATCATACCACATCACAACCATTTTAATAGCATGTTGGCATGGAAGGTAAACCATTATAAACTCCTAGCTAATTAAGCATGGCATGAGCAACTATAACCTCTAATTGTCATTGCAAACATGTTTCATTCATAATAGGTTGAATCAGGAACGATGAACTAATCATATTTACAAAAGCAAGGTAGGCCGAGTTCATACCACCTTCTCTCATCTCAATCAGTCCATTATATATCGTCATTATTGCCTTTCACTCGCACGACCGAACGGTGTGGGTAATAATAATAGTGCACGTGCATTGGACTAAGCTGGAATCTGCAAGAATTTAATACAAGGGACAAGACAAGGTAATATGGGCCCTTGGTTAAATCAACAATAATGCATATGAGAGCCACTCAACATTTTCATTATGGTCTTCTCCTCTCGACCCCCAAAGAAAAAAAATAAAAAAAACTATTTACACGGGAAAGCTCCCAACAAGCAAAAGAAGAACGAGAAATATTTTTGGGTTTTCTTTTAATTACTACTACTACAGGCATGGAAAGTAAACTAGCTAAAAGCTACAATTATTTTTTGGTATTTCTTAAGGTTTTTTAGACGCACAAGAAGAAGGCTTAGAAAAGAAAATAAACTAGCATGGATAGTACAATGAAAAAGTTTGTGCACCGACCACTGGAATGAGTGTGTGAACATGAATGTAATGTCGGTGAGAAATACGTACTCCCCCAAGCTTAGGATTTTGTCCTAAGTTGATCTATCCCCACGGATCGAAGCTACTCTCTCCGGTGTACTGAGGAGGGTCCTCAGGGTGCCACTGGTTGGCGATCTCCTCTGGATCCCACTGATAAACAGACTGTCGATAAAGGTCAAGTGGTGGCTCAGGCTCAGGCTCTAGGACTTGTGTCAGCGTCCAGTATGCATAAATGGCCTCAGGCAAGATGAGGAACGTGCCTCGAAGTATGTTAAACAAAGAGGGTGCAGGCAAGGTAATAGTCTCACAGTGAGTTTTATCAAAGATCAAATTATACTTAAGCATCTTCTTCTTATTTTTAACAATAAATTCATGTGCTACCATACTCTTATAATCTAGAAAAATAGGGGGCAACAACTTTTCCTCTTTCTCATAATCCCTAATAGGTATGTCAAAGTGTTCAGCAAGGCGTGAAGCAAAGATGCCTCCGAAGATGGGGCCCTTTGTACAGTTCATGCTTAATCGTTTAGCAACAATAGTGCCTAAGCTAAAACTTTTATCATGAAACAAAGCATGGTGCAAACTGATAAGATCAGAAGCACTAAGATTTCCACTGTTCCCGCGACCAATTAAGCATCTACTAGCAAATATCGCAAAGTAACATAGAACAAGAAATTGTATACTAGCAATTCTTGCATCTGAAACTTTCCTTGTTTCCCCTACAACAATTCTATCAATAAATCCTTCCACATCACTATGATGTGGTTCCTCGATGCTGCCCACAAAGCGTATCTTGCAGACCCGACAAAAATCATGGAGTGACATCTCCTTAACCTCATTATATAGGTGAAATTCCACTGAATGTGGCGATTTCTTAGCATGGGAATAAAAAATTTGCACGAAAATATTAGTGAGTAGGAGATACTCCTCGCATTGGTCGTGGAGGAAGTCGGTGAGGCCTGCATTCTCAGCCAAGTAATAAAAGTCATCATAAATTCCAGCGGCTCTCAAGAACGCATCACAAGGCCATTCGCACGGCTGAACCTCCGTAGTGCGAGGAAGATTGTATTTGGGCTTTTTATTCTCCTCATTCTGCTTATCCTTCAAGCATCAGCTCGAAGAGCCCCTCAACAATCTCTTCATCATTTTATTTCTCTGAAAAATTTCTGAAATTTTTAGTGACTCAAAATAAAAGTGAACAAAACTAAACAAGATTGATAGCAACTACTCCCACAAGTGCCTAGAGGCTACATCATGCATTAGAACTACCTTGGACCATATAAATTTGACATGCAATCTCAAGAACAGGGTCACCTTAGCAGCAAAAAATGACAATAAATAAAGTACTAGAACAAAAACTAATTGGACCATTGGAGGAGTCACATACCGAAGAACAATCCCCCAAAATAGTTTGGTGAAAGGATCTTTGAGCAAAGAGATCGAAAATGGCAGCAAGATGAGCTAGAACACGGGTTTGAACTATGGGAGGATGTTTTCTGGAGGAAGACGAAGTGAGTGGGTGCTGGAATAAGTGGAGGTGGTCCGCGTGGGGCCCACGAGGCAGGGGGCGTGCCCTATGCCCTCGTGGCCAAATGGTGGTCCCCCTGGTGTGTTCTTAGTGCCACACATTCTTAAATATTCTACAAAAAATCATATTTAATTTTCAGGACGTTTGGAGAACTTTTATTTTCGGGGTATTTTTATTTCAAGGATAATTCATAAAATAGACAGAAAATACTATTTTTGCTTTATTTAATCTAAATAACAGAAAGTAAAAGCAGGGTACAGAGAGTTGTGCTTTCTAACTTCATCCATCTCATGCTCATCAAAAGGAATCCACTAACAAGGTTGGTCAAGTCTTCTTAACAAACTCTTTCCAAGTAACATGAAACCAGGGAATTTTCGAATAACACTAGGTTACCTCAACGGGGATATGCATTTCCCCAACAATAAGAATATCATATTTCTTCTTGACAGTAGGAAGAGGGAATTCAAAACCTCCAATAGTAATCATTGAAATTTTTCCAATAGAATTGATACTGTGGACTTGAGGTTGTTTCCTCGGAAAGTGTACCATACGCTCATTACCATTAACATGAAAAGTGGCATTGCCTTTGTTGCAATCAATAACAGCCCCTGCAGTATTCAAAAAGGGTCTACCAAGGATAATCAACATACTATCATCCTCGGGAATATCAAGAATAACAAAGTCCGTTAAAATTGTAACGTTTGCAACCACAACAGGCACATCCTCACAAATGCCGACAGGTATAGCAGTTGATTTATCGGCCATTTGCAAAGATATTTCAGTATGTGTCATCTTATTCAAATCAAGTCTATGATATAAAAAGAGAGGCATAACACTAACACCGGCTCCAAGATCACATAAAGCAATTTAACATAGTTTCTTTTAATGGAGCATGGTATAGTTGGTACTCTTGGATCTCCTAGTTTCTTTGGTATTCCACCTTAAAAAGTATGATTGGCAAGCATGGTGGAAATTTTAGCTTCCGGGGTCTTTATTTCATTTGTAACAATATCTTTCATGTACTTAGCATAAGGATTCATTTTAAGCATATCAGTCAAACGCATACGCAAAAAGATAGGTCTAATCATTTTAGCAAAGCGCTCAAAATCCTCATCATCCTTTTTCTTGGATGGTTTAGGAGGAAAAGGCATGGGTTTATGAACCCATGGTTCTCTTTCTTTACCGTGCTTCCTAGCAACGAAGTCTCTCTTATCATAACGTTGATTCTTTGATTGTGGGTTATCAAGATCAACAACAGTTTCAATCTCTACATCAATGTTATTGCTAGGTTGAGCATCAACATGAACATCATCATTAACATTATCACTAGGTTCATGTTCATTACCAGATTGTGTTTCAGCATCATAAATAGAAATATCATAGGGGTTCTCAGGTGTGTCAACAACAGGTTCACTAGAAGCATGCAAAGCCCTATCATTTTTCTTTTTCTTCTTCTTAGAAGGACTAGGTGCATCAACATCAGTTCTCTAAGAATCTTGCTCAACTCTCTTAGGGTGGCCCTCAGGATAGAAAGATTCGTGAGTCATTTTACCCCCTCTAGTCATAACTCTAACAGCATAATAATTTTTCTTATTATTTAATTCATGGAGAAAATCATCTTGTGCTTTTAGTACTTGTTCTACCTGAGTGGTAACCATAGAAGCATGTTTACTAATAAGTTTAAGGTCACCTTTAACTCTATACATATAATCACTCAAGTGTTCAACCATATAAACATTACATTTCAATTGGCTACCAACATAAGCATTGAAGTTTTGTTGTTTAACAATAAAATTAGCAAACTCATCCTAGCATTGGCTAGCAGACTTATTATGAGGAATATCACCTTCATCAAATCTATAGAGAGAATTTACCTTTACTACCTGTTTCGGGTTATTAAGACCATGTATTTCTTCAATAGGTGATAAATTATTAACATCTTCATCTTTAATACCCTTTTCTTTCATAGATTTCTTTGCCTCTTGCATATCTTCAGGACTGAGAAATAGAATACCCCTTTTCTTCAGAGTTGGCTTAGGAGTTGGTTCAGGAAGTGTACAATCATTATCATTACTCAATATATTATTCAATAGCAATTCAGCTTGCTCAACAATTCTGTCCCTAAAAACACAACCAGCACAACTATCCAGGTGGTCTCTGGAAGTATCGATTAGTCCATTATAAAAGATATCAAGTTTTTCATTTTTCTTGAGAGGATGATCGGGCAAAGCATTAAGTAATCGGAGAAGCCTCCCCCAAGCTTGTGGGAGACTCTCTTCTTCAATTTGCACAAAATTATATATTTCTCTTAAGGCAGCTTGTTTCTTATGAGCGGGGAAATATTTAGCAGAGAAGTAATAAATCATATCCTGGGGACTACGCACACAACCAGGAGCAAGAGAATTAAACCATGTTTTAGCATCACCCTTTAATGAGAATTGAAATAACTTAAGCATATAGTAGTAACGAATTTTTTTCCTCATGAGTGAATAGGGTGGCTATATCATTCAATTTAGTAAGATGTGCCACAACAGTTCCACATTCATAGCCATAAAAAGGATCGGATTCAACCAAAATAATTAACTCAGGATCGACAGAGACATCATAATCCTTATCAGAAATACAGATAGGTGAAGTAGTAAAAGCAGGGTCATATTTAATTCTAGCATTCAGAGACTTTTCTTTCAGATTAGCTAACAGTTTCTTAAGATCATATCTATCTTTGCAAGCAAAAAGATCTCTAGCAGTTTCTTCATCCATAACATAACCCTCAGGCATATCAGGCAATTCATATCTAGGGTGATAATCTTCATCATCACTTTCATCAATATTATGTGTTTCAATAATTTTAATCTCTCTAACCGTAGCAAGTTGTTCATCAAGAAATTCACCTAATGGCATAGTATTATCAAGCATAGAAGTAGTTTCATCATAAGCATCATGCATAGCAGAAGTGGCATCATCAATAACATGCGACATATCAGAATCAATAACAGGTGTAGGTGTCGCAAATTTAATTATAACAGAAGGTGAATCAAGTGCAGAGCTAGATGGCAGCTCCTTACCTCCCCTCGTAGTTGAGGGAAAAATCTTGGTTCTTTCATCTTTGAAGTTCCTCATAGTGATCAACAGATATAAATCCCAAGTGACTCAAAGAATAGAGCTATGATCCCCGGAAACGGTGCCAGAAAATAGTCTTGATAACCCCCAAGTATAGGGGAGGGGATCGCAACAATTTTCGAGGGTAGAGTATTCAACCCAAATTTATTGATTCGACACAAGGGGAACCAAAGAATATTCTCAAGTATTAGCAGTTGAGTTGTCAATTCAACCACACCTGAAATGCTTAATATCTGCAGCAAAGTATTTAGTAGCAAAGTAGTATTGAAATAATGGTAATGGTGGCAAAAGTAACAATAGCAGTTTTTGTAGCAATTGTAACAGTGGCAACGGGGAAGTAACTAAGAAAAGATAAATATGTGAAAAGCTCGCAGGCAATGGATCAACGATGGATAATTCTGTCAGATGCGATTCCTCATGCAACAGTTATAAGAAAGGGTGACTGATACGTCTCCATCGTATCTACTTTTCCAAACACTTTTGCCCTTGTTTTGGACTCTAACTTGCATGATTTGAATGGAACTAACCCGGATTGACGTTGTTTTCAGCAGACTTTCCATGGTGTTATTTATGTGCAGAAACAAACATTCTCGGAATGACCTGAAACTCCACGGAAGTTAATTTTGGAAAATATAAAAAATACTAGAAGAAGAATCCATGTCAGGGGGACACCACCTGTCCTCGAGGGTGGGGGGCGCGCCTCCTACCTCGTGGGCCCCCTGACGCTCCACCGACCTCAACTCCAACTCCATATATTCGTGTTCGGGGAGAAAAAATCAGAGAGGAAAGATTCATCGCGTTTTATGATACGGAGCCGCGGCCAAGCCCTAAACTTTCTCGGGAGGGCTGATCTGGAGTCCGTTCGGGGCTCCGGAGAGGGGAATCTGTCGCCGTCGTCATCATCAACCATCCTCCATCACCAATTTCATGATGCTCACCACCGTGCGTGAGTAATCCATCGTAGGCTTGCTGGACGGTGATGGGTTGGATGAGATTTATCATGTAATCGAGTTAGTTTTGTTAGGGTTTGATCCCTAGTATCCACTATGTTCTGAGATTGATGTTGCTATGACTTTGCTATGCTTAATGCTTGTCACTAGGGCCCGAGTGCCATGATTTCAGATCTTAACCTATTATGTTTTCATGAATATATTTGAGTTATTTATCCTGTCTTGCAAGTCCATAGTCACCTAATATGTGTTATGATCCGGCAACCCCGAAGTGACAATAATCGGGACCACTCCCGGTGATGACCATAGTTTGAGGAGTTCATGTATTCACTATGTGTTAATGCTTTGTTCCGGTACTCTATTAAAAGGAGGCCTTAATATCCCTTAGTTTCCATTAGGACCCCGCTGCCACGGGAGGGTAGGACAAAATATGTCATGCAAGTTCTTTTCCATAAGCACAGATGACTATATTCGGAATACATGCCTACATTACATTGATGAATTGGAGCTAGTTCTGTGTCACCCTATGTTATGATTGTTACATGATGAACCGCATCCGGCATAATTCTCCATCACCGATCCAATGCCTACAAGCTTTTCACATATTGTTCTTCGCTTATTTACTTTTATGTTGCTACTGTTACAATCACTACGAAACCCAAAAATATTACTTTTGCTATCGTTACCGTCACTTCCATACTACTTTTCTACCAAATACTTTGCTGCAGATACTAAGTTATCCAGGTGTGGTTGAATTGACAACTCAGCTGCTAATACTTGAGAATATTCTTTGGCTCCCCTTGTGTCGAATCAATAAATTTGGGTTGAATACTCTACCCTCAAAAATTGTTGCGATCCCATATACTTGTGGGTGATCAATACTATGTTATGGCTCTGTTGCTGGGGAGTATAGCTCTATTCTTTGAGTCACTTGGGATTTATATCTGCTGGTCACTATGAAGAACATGAAAGACGAGAAAACAAAAGTTTATTCCTGAACTGCGAGGGGTGGTAAGGAACTGCCATCTAGCTCTGCACTTGATTCACCTTCTATTTTGAGTAAGCTTGCGACACCTAAACCTGCTTCTGCTATTCATTCTGATATGTCGCATGTTATTGATGATGCCACTTCTACTATGCATGATACTTATGATGAAACTACTTCTATGCTTGATACTACTGTGCCACTTGGTGAATTTCTTGATGAACAACTTGCTAGGGCTAGAGAGGATGAAATTATTGAATCTGATATTATTGAAGATAGTGATGATGAAGGCTCTCCCAATAAATATGAATTACCTGTTGTGCCTGAGGGCTATGTTATGGATGAAGAAACTAAAAGAGACTTTCTTGCTTGCAATGATAGAAGTGATCTTAAAAAATTATTAGCTAAGCTTAAACAAAAAACTCTGAATGCTAGAATGAAATATGATCCTGCTTATGCTACTTCACCTATCTTTGTTACTGATAAGGATTATGAATTCTCTATTGATCCCGATATAATTACTTTGGTTGAATCTGATCCTTTCTATGGCTATGAATCTGAAACTGTTGTGGCACATCTTACTAAATTGAGTGATATAGCCACCCTGTTCACTAATGATGAGAGAACTCGCTACTTTTATATCCTTAAAATATTTCTGTTCTCATTAAAGGGTGATGCTAAGATATGGTTTAATTCTCTTCATCCTGGTTGTGAGCGTAGTCCCCAGGATATGATTTATTACTTCTTTGCTAAATATTTCCCTGCTCATAAGAAACAAGCTGCTCTAAGGGAAATATATAATTTTGTGCAAATTGAAGAAGAGAGTCTTCCACAAGTTTGGGGGAGGCTTCTCCAGTTACTTAATGCTTTGCCTGATCATCCTCTTAAGAAAAATGAAATACTTGATATCTTTTAGAATGGACTAACCGATGCTTCCAGAGATTACCTGGATAGTTGTGCTGGTTCTGTTTTCAGGGAAAGAACACCAGATGAAGCTGAAATATTATTGAATAATATGTTTACAAATGAAAATAATTGGACACTTGCTGAGCCAACTCCTGAGCCTATTCCTAAGCCAACTCGGAAGAAGAGAGGTGTTCTATTTCTCAGTCCAGAAGATATGCAAGAGGCAAAGAAATCTATGAAAGAAAAGGGTATTAAAGCTGAAGATGTTAAGAATTTACCTTCTATTGAAGAAATACATGGCCTTAATTTACCGCCTGTTGAAGAGACATATGATCTTAATCCATTACCTATTGAAGAAACTCATGGTCTTGATAACCCGACACCGGTAGTAAAGGTAAATTCTCTCTATAGATATGATAAAGCTGAAATCCCTCCTACTAAGTTTGCTAGCCAATGTTTGGATGAGTTTGATAACTTTATGGTTAAGCAAGAAGATTTTAATGCTTATTTTGGTAGACAATTAAAACAAAATGCTTATATGATTGAACACTTGAGTAATTTCATGGCTAATGTTAAGGGTGAACTTAAACTTGTTAGTCAACATGCTTCTATGGTTACCACTCAAGTAGAACAAGTACTTAAAGCTCAGAATGATTTTCTCAATGAATTGAATAGTAAGAAAAATGACTATGATGTTAGAGTGGCTACTAGAACTGGTAAAATGACTCAGGAACCTTTGTATCCTGAAGGCCATCCTAAGAGAATTGAGCAAGATTCTCAGAGAAATAATATAGATGCACCTAGTCCTTCTAAAAAGAAGAAAAATAAAAATGATAGGACCTTGCATGCTTCTAGTGAACCTATTGCTGAACCACCTGAGAATCCAAATGATATTTCTATTTCTGATGCTGAAACACAATTCGGTAAAGAACATGAACCTATTAATAATGTTAATGATGATGTTCATGATGATGCTCAACCTAGCAATGATAATGATGTAGAAATTGAACCTGTTGTTGATCTTGATAACCCACAATCAAAGAATCAACGTTATGATAAGAGATACTTTGTTGCTAGGAAACAAGGTAAAGAAAGAGAACCATGGGTTCAGAAACCCGTGCCTTTTCCTCCTAAACCATACAAGAAAAAGGATGATGAGGATTTTGAGCGCTTTGCTGAAATGATTAGACCTATCTTCTTGCGTATGCGATTAACTGATATGCTCAAAATGAATCCGTATGCTAAGTACATGAAAGATATTGTTACAAATAAAACAAAGATACCGGAAGCTGAAATTTCCACCATGCTTGCTAACTATACTTTTAACGGTGGAATACCTAAGAAACTAGGAGATCCAGGAGTACCAACTATACCATGCTCCATTAAAAGAAATTATGTTAAAACTGCTTTATGTGATCTTGGAGCCGGTGTTAGTGTTATGCCTCTCTCTTTATATCGTAGACTTGATTTGAATAAGTTGACACCTACTGAAATATCTTTGCAAATGGCCGATAAATCAACTGCTATACCTGTCGGTATTTGTGAGGATGTGCCTGTTGTGGTTGCAAACGTTACTATTTTAACGGACTTTGTTATTCTTGATATTCCCGAGGACGATAGTATGTCTATTATTCTTGGAAGACCCTTTTTGAATACTGCAGGGGCTATTATTGATTGCAACAAAGGCAATGTCACTTTTCATGTTAATGGTAATGAGCATACGGTACACTTTCCGAGGAAACAACCTCAAGCCCACAGTATCAATTCTATTGGAAAAATTCCATCGATTATTTTTGGAGGCTTTGAATTTACTCTACCTACTGTCAAAAAGAGATATGATATTCTTATTATTGGGGATGTGCATATCCCCGTTGAGGTAACATAGTGTTATTCAAAATTTCTCCGATTCCATGTTATTCGGAATGAGTTTGTTAACAAGACTTGATCAACGTTGTTAATGGATTCCTTTTGATGAGCATGAGATGGATGAAACTAGAAAGCACAACCTTCTGTACCCTCTCTATACTTTCTGTTATTTAGTTGACATCAAGTAAAAATAGTATTTTTTTGTCTGTTTTCTGAATTATCCGTGCAATATTAAAATACCCCGAAAATAAATGTTCTCCAAATGCCCTGCCAATTTAATATGATTTTTTCTAGAATATTTGAGAATATCTGGGACTGAGAACACTACAGGGGGAGCAAGCACCTGGCCACGAGGGTGGAGGGCGTGCCTGCCCCCCTGGGTGCGCCCCCCTGCCTCGTGGGCCCATGATGGCTCCCCTCCACTTATTCCCGCACCCACACACTTTTTCTTCCTCCCCAAAAAATCACCATCCAGCTCAAGCGCGAGTTCTAGCTCATTTTGCTGCGATTTTCGATCTCCTTGCTCAAAGCACCTCTCACAAAACTGCTTGGGAGGGTTGTTTCTTGGTATGTGACTCCTCCATTGGTCAAATTAGTTTTTGTTCTAGTTCTTTATTCATTGCAAATTTGTGCTGCCTAGGTGACCATGTTCTTGAGCTTGCATGCCAAATTTATATAGTTCCAAGTAGTTCTAATGCATGATATAGGCGCTAGGCACTTATAGCAGTAGTTGCTATCAATTTTGTTGAGCTTGGCTCACTTTTATTTGAAGTTACTAAAAATTTCAGAAATTTTTCAGAGGAAGAAATATGCTTAGGAAAATGTACCAAGGGGGTTCTTCAAGGAAACAAGGACCTAGGCCTGCAATGCGTGATGCTGATGATGAGCCACCAAGGGACGCTCCCATGCGGCCTTGTGAATGGCCTTCAGAGGACTTCATGGATCAAGCGGGAATTAAGGAAGAATTTAACACATATTGGCGTAACGCTGATCTTGTGAGCTTCGCGGCAGAAAAGTGCCCCCAGTACCATTATCTTACTAGTTCCTTTGTGAGGATGTTTGAATTTTCATCTTCACACAATTCTCAAACTGTCTTGTTTGATCTTTATGAAAAATCTCTTACTATGGACTTAGAGGATTTTACCACAGCTTGCAAACTTCCACAATGGGGTAGTGCTAGTGAAGCCCACAAATATGAATTTAGAGATTTTCTTGCTAGTATAACCGTGGGGGAATCTAGAGACATAGCACAAGCTACCATAGGGAGCATCCATTTTCCTGCTATACATTATTTTGCTCTCTTCATAGGTAGGTGCATAAATGGTAAGGATGAAGCATGTCATATGTGTGTCCCTGACCTCAGTGTTCTCAGGAGCACTGTGTTGGGAGATAAGCATTATAATTTGGGAGCCATTGTTGCATGTAGGTTGCATAATAATAGATTACGTAGAGATGTCTTTGGTGGAATTTATGCAACCCGTATAGCTAATTTCCTGGGTATAGCCATACGTGAGGATGATATTGAGTTGCCTCCTACTTATTTGGATTATGAGGCTATGGTTCGTCATCATTTTGTTGAGAGGAACGATCAGTTCCTCCAGTACCGACTAATCTTTGACAAATGACGCACCTATCACGTCGCTCTTCCTGCTTCTACTTTCTTTGACTTTCAGACAAAGGGGAGATATTACATAACTAGAGAGGAGGCGGAAGAGTATAAGAGGAGAGCTGAGATAGCTCACCTCCAAGCTGCAGCACACGATGCAATGACCGTTGCATCTCAGTACGACCCCAACTACAACTTTTGATATCCGCCAGGCCATCCGTGGCACTAAACCAACTTAAGCCAAAAGCCTAAGCTTGGGGGAGTACGTATTTCTCACCAACATTACATTTATGTTTGCACACTCATTGCTAGATGTTGGTGCTCATACTTTTTCACTGTAATATCCATGCTAGTTATTTTCTTTTTTATGCTTTCTTCTTGTGTGTTTAATAAACCTTAAGAAAAACAAAAAAAATTAGTAATAGCTTCTAGCTAGTTTATTTTCTTGCTGTAGTAGTAATAATTAAAAGAAAATCCAAAAATATTTCCTGTTCTTCTTTTGCTTGTTGGAAGCTTTCCCCTGTAAATAGTTTTATTTCTTTTCTTTGGGGGTCGATAGGAGAAGACCATGATTAAATTGTTGAAGTGGCTCTTATATGCATTATTGTTGATTTAACAAAGAGCCCATATTGCCTTGTCTTCTCCTGTTTATTGAATGCTCGCAGATTCCAGCTTAGTCCAATGCACGTGCACTATTATTATTATTCACATCGTTCGGTCGTGCAGGTGAAAGGCAATTATGACAGTATATGATGGACTGATTGAGATGAGAGAAGCTGGTATGAAATCGACCTCTCTTGTTTTTGTAAATATGATTAGTTCATCATTCCTGATTCAGCCTATTATGAATAAACATGTTTGCAATGACAATTAGAGATTATAGTTGCTTATGCCATGCTTAATTAGCTATGAGTTATAATGGTTTACCTTGCGTGCCAACATGCTATTAAAATGGTTGTGATGTGGTATAGTGGGGTGGTATCCTCCTTTGAATGATTTAAGTGGCTCGACTTGGCACATGCTTCACGATATTTATGTTCATGGTGGATTATATCCTACTCATGCTTGCACTCAGTGTATATTACTTTTAATGCATGTTCATGACTGTTGTCGCTCTCCAGTTGGTCGCTTCCCAGTCTTTTGCTAGCCTTCACTTGTACTAAGCGGGAATACTGCTTGTGCATCCAATCCCTTAAACCCCAAAGTTATTCCATATGAGTCTCGTATACCTTCCTATATGCGGTATCTACCTGCCGTTCCATGTAAATTTGTATGTGCCAAACTCTAAACCTTCAAATGAAATTCTATGTTGTATGCTCGAAAAGCTCATGTATCAACTAGGGTTGTCCGTATCTTCCATGCTAGGCGGGTTATTCTCAAGAGGAGTGGACTCCGCTCCTCACTCACGAGAAAATGGCTGGTCACCGGGATGCCCAGTTCCATGCTTTATGCAAATCAAATCAAATTAATTGCAAACAAAACTCCCTCGGGGTTGTTGCTAGTTGGAGGCACTCGTTCTTTCGAGCAATCCATGGATTGATCCTTGTTGGTGGAGGGGAAGTATAAACTTTACCATTTTGTTTAGGAACCGCCTATAATGTGTGTAGCATGGAAGATATCGCCATCTCTTGGTTGTTATGTTGACAATGAAAGTATGCCACTCAATATATTATTTATCTCTGCTTTAAAATCGGGCTCTGGCACCGCCACAAATCCCTGCTTCCCTGTGCGAAGGGCCTATCTATTTACTTTTATGTTGAGTCATCACCCTCTTATTAAAAAGCACCAGCTGGAGAGCACCGCTGTCATTTGTATGCATTACTGTTAATTTATATTGGGTATGACTAGATCTCTTTTACCATGAATTACAATGTTTAGTGAGTCCTTGATCTTTAAAGGTGCTTTGCATTTATGTTTTGCGGTATCGGAAAGGGCTAGCGAGATACCATCTTGTTATATCATATCATGATTGTTTTGAGAAAGTGTTGTCATCCGAGATTTATTATTATTGCTCGCTAGTTTATTATGCCATTGACATAAGTAAACATGAGACCTAAATGTTATTGTGAATATGGCTAGTCATAATCTTTCCTGAAAACTTGAATGCTGGCTCTACATATTTACAACAACAAGAGCAAACAGAGTTTGTAAAAGTTTTTGTTTATCACTTTCAGTTTATCAACTGAATTGCTTGAGGACAAGCAAAGGTTTAAGCTTGGGGGAGTTGATACGTCTCCGTCGTATCTACTTTTCCAAACACTTTTGCCCTTGTTTTGGACTCTATCTTGCATGATTTAAATGGAACTAACCCGGACTGATGCTGTTTTCAGCAGACTTTCCATGGTGTTATTTATGTGCAAAAACAAATGTTCTCGGAAGTTATTTTTGGAAAATATAAAAAAATACTAGAAATAAGAATCCACGTTAGAGGGGTCACCACCTGTCCACGAGGGTGGGGGCGCGCCTGCCCCCTGGGCGCGCCCCCTGCCTCGTGGGCCCCCTGACGCTCCACCGACCTCAACTCCAACTCCATATATTCATGTTCGGGGAGAAAATAATCGAAGAGGAAAGATTCATCGTGTTCTATGATACGGAGCCGCCGCCAAACCCTAAACTCTCTCGGGAGGGATGATCTAGAGTCTGTTCGGGGCTACGGAGAGGGGAATCCATCGCCGTCGTCATCATCAACCATCCTCCATCACCAATTTCTTGATGCTCACTGTCGTGCGTGAGTAATTCCATCATAGGCTTGCTGGACGGTGATGGGTTGGATGAGATTTATCATGTAATCGAGTTAGTTTTGTTAGGGTTTGATTCCTAGTATCCACTATGTTCTGAGATTGATGTTGCTATGACTTTGCTATGCTTAATGCTTGTCACTAGGGCCCGAGTGCCATGATTTCAGATCTGAACCTATTATGTTTTGATGAATATATGTGAGTTCTTGATCCTATCTTGCAAGTCTATAGTCACCTACTATGTGTTATGATCCGGCAACCCCAAAGTGACAGTAATCGGGACCACTCCCGGTGATGACCATAGTTTGAGGAGTTATGTATTCACTATGTGTTAATGCTTTTTTCGGTACTCTATTAAAAGGAGGCCGTAATATCCCTTAGTTTCCATTAGGACCCCGCTGCCACGGGAGGGTAGGACAAAAGATGTCATGCAAGTTCTTTTCCATAAGCACGTATGACTATATTCGGAATACATGCCTACGTTACATTGGTGAATTGGAGCTAGGTCTGTGTCCCCCTATGTTATGATTGTTACATGATGAACCGCATCCGGCATAATTCTCCATCACCGATCCAATGCCTACAAGCTTTTCACATATTGTTCTTTGCTTATTTACTTTTCCGTTGCTACTGTTACAATCACTACAAAACCCAAAAATATTACTTTTGCTATTGTTACCGTCACTTCCATACTACTTTGCGACTAAATACTGTGCTGCAGATACTAAGTTATCCAGGTATGGTTGAATTGACAACTCAGCTGCTAATACTGGAGAATATTCTTTGGCTCCCTTTGTGTCGAATCAATAAATTTGGGTTGAATACTCTACCCTCGAAAACTGTTGCGATCCCCTATACTTGTGGGTTATCAGTGACACAGAACTACCTCCAGTTCATCAATGTAATATAGACATGTATTCTGAATATAGTCATATGTGCTTATGGAAAAGAACTTGCATGACATCTTTTGTCCTACCCTCCCGTGGCAGCGGGGTCCTATTGGAAACTAAGGGATATTAAGGCCTCCTTTTAATAGAGTACCGGACCAAATAATTAACACTTAGTGAATACATGAACTCCTCAAACTACGACCATCACTGGGAGTGGTCCCGATTATTGTCACTTCGGGGTTGCCAGATCATAACACATAGTAGGCGACTATTGACTTGCAAGATAGGATCAAGAACTCACATATATTCATGAAAACATAATAGGTTCAGATCTGAAATCATGGCACTTGCCAATATTTTTCATTAATTCCAAAACGTGTCGCTGTGGATTTTCAGGTCATTCCGAGAACTTCTATTTCTGCACAAAAATAACACCATGGCAGTTCTGCTGAAAATAGCATCAGTCCGGGTTAGTTCCATTCAAATCATGCAAGTTAGAGTCCAAAACAAGGGCAAAAGTGTTTGGAAAAGTAGATCCACAAAACTGACACCGAAAGGTCGAGCGTGAATCATATAGTAGATATGATCAACATAGTGGTGTTCACCATTGAAAACTACTCCATCTCACGTGAGCATCGGACATGGTTTAGTTGATATGGATCACGTGATCATTTAGATGACTAGAGGGATGTCTATCTAAGTGGGATTTCTTAAGAAATATGATTAATTGAACTTTAATTTATCATGAACTTAGTACCTGATAGTATTTTGCATGTCTATGTTGTTGTAGATCAATGGCCCGTGCTACTGTTCCTTTGAATTTTAATGCGTTCCTAGAGAAAGCTAAGTTGAAAGATGATGGTAGCAAATACACGGACTGAGTCCATAACTTGAGGATTATCCTCATTGCCACATAGAAGAATTACGTCCTGGAAGCACCGCTAGGTGCAAGACCCGCTGCAGGAGCAACACCTGACGTTATGAACGTATGGCAGAGCAAAGCTGACGACTACTCGATAGTTCAGTGTGCCATGCTTTACGGCTTAGAATCAGGACTTAAATGATGTTTTGAACATCATGGAGCATATGAGATGTTCCAAGAGTTGAAGTTAATATTTCAAGCAAATGCCCGGATTGAGACATATGAAGTCTCCAATAAGTTCTACAGCTGCAAGATGGAGGAGAATAGTTTTGTCAGTGAACATATACTCAGAATGTCTGGGTAACACAACCACTTTACTCAACTAGGAGTTAATCTTCCTGATGATAGTGTCATTGACAGAGTTCTTCAATCACTGCCACCATGCTACAAAAGCTTCGTGATGAACTATAATATGCAAGGATTGGATAAGACAATTCCCGAGCTCTTCGCAATGCTAAAGGATGCAGAGGTAGTAATCAAGAAGGAGCATCAAGTGTTGATGGTTAACAAGACCACTAGTTTTAAGAAAAAGGGCAAAGGGAAGAAGGGGAACTTCAATAAGAACGACAAGCAAGTTGTTGCTCAAGTGAAGAAGCCCAAGTCTGGACCTAAGCCTGAGACTGAGTGCTTCTACTGCAAAGGGACTAGTCATTGGGAGCGGAACTGCCCCAAGTATTTGGTGGATAAGAAGGATGGCAAAGCAAAAGGTATATTTGATAGACATGTTATTGATGTGTACCTTACTAATGCTCGTAGTAGCGCCTGTGTATTTGATACAGGTTCTATTGCTAATACTTGCAACTTGAAATAGGGGCTATGGATTAAGTGAAGATTGGCTAAGGACAAGGTGACGATGCGCATGGGAAATGGTTCCAAAGTCGATGTGATCGTTGTCGACATGCTACCTCTACATCTACCATCGGGATTAGTTTTAGACCTGAATAATTGTTATTTTGTGCCAACGTTAAGCATGAACATTATATCTGGATCTTGTTTGATGTGAGACGGTTATTCATTTAAATCAGAGAATAATGGTTGTTCTATTTATATGAGTACTATCTTTTATGGTCATGCGCCCTTGATGAGTGGTCTATTTTTGTTGAATCTCGGTAGTAGTGACACACATATTCATAATATTGAAGTGAAAATATGCAAGGTTAATAATGATAGTGCAACTTATTTATGGCACTGCCATTTAGGTCATATTGGTATAAAGCGCATTAAGAAACTCCATGCTAATGGGCTTTTGGAATCACTTGATTATGAGTCACTTGATGCTTGCGAACCATGCCTCATGGGCAAGATGACTAAGACTCTGTTCTCCAGAACAATGGAGCGAGCAACATACTTGTTGGAAATAATACATACTGATGTATGCGGTCCGATGAGTGTTGAGGATCGCGGCGGGTATCGTTATTTTCTGACCTTCACAGATGATTTGAGCAGATATGGGTATATCTACTTGATGAAACATAAGTCTAAAACATTTGAAAAGTTCAAAGAATTTCAGAGTGAAGTGGAAAATCATCGTAACAAGAAAATATATTTCTACGATCTGATCGTGGATGTGAATATTTGAGTTATGAGTTTGGTCTTCATTTGAAACAATGCATATTAGTTTCGCAACTCACGCCACCCGGAACACCACAGCGTAATGGTGTGTCTGAACATCGTAACCGCACTTTATTAGATATGGTGCGATCTATGATGTCTCTTACTGATTTACCATTATCGTTTTGGGGTTATGCTTTCGAGACGGCTGCATTCACATTAAATAGGGCACCATCTAAATCCATTGAGACGACACCATATGAACTGTGGTTTGGCAAGAAACCCAAGTTGTCGTTTCTTAAAGTTTGGGGCTGCGATGCTTATGTGAAACAACTTCAACCTGATAAGGTCGAACCCAAATCAGAGAAATGTGTCTTCATAGGATACCTAAAGGAGACTGTTGGGTACACCTTCTACCACAGATCCGAAGGCAAGACATTTGTTGCTAAGAATGGATCCTTTCTAGAGAAGGAGTTTCTTTCGAAAGAAGTGAGTGGGAGGAAAGTATAACTTGATGAGGTAATTGTACCTGCTCCCGAATTGGAAAGTAGTTCATCACACAAAACAGTTCCAGTGATTCCTACACCAATTAGTGAGGAAGCTAATGATGATTATCATGAAACTTCAGATCAAGTTACTATTGAACCTCGTAGGTCAAGTAATGTAAGATCCGCACCAGAGTGGTACGGTAATCCTGTTCTGGAGGTCATGTTACTCGACCATGACGAACCTACGAACTATGAGGAAGCGATGATGAGCCCGGATTCCGCGAAATGGCTTGAGGCCATGAAATCTGAGATGGGATCCATGTATGAGAACAAAGTGTGGACTTTGGTTGACTTTCCCGATGATCGGCAAGCCATAGAGAATAAATGGATCTTCAAGAAGAAGACTAACGCTAACGTAATGTTACTGTTTACAAAGCTCGACTTGATGTGAAAGGTTTTCGACAAGTTCAAGGAATTGACTACGATGAGACCTTCTCACCGGTAGCGATGCTTAAGTATGTCCGGATCATGTTAGCAATTACCGCAATTTATGATTATGAAATTTGGAAAATGGATGTCAAAACTACATTCCTTAACGGATATCTTAAAGAAGAGTTGTATATGATGCAACCAGAAGATTTTGTCGATCCAAAAGGTGCTAACAAAGTGTGCAAGCTCCAGCGATCCATTTATGGACTGGTGCAAGCCTCTCGGAGTTGGAATATACGCTTTGATAGTGTGATCAAAGCATATGGTTTTATACAGACTTTTGGAGAAGCCTGTATTTACAAGAAAATGAGTGGGAGCTCTGTAGCATTTCTGATATTATATGTGGATGACATATTGTTGATCGGAAATGATACGGAATTTCTAGATAGCATAAAAGGATACTCGAATAAGAATTTTTCAATGAAATACCTCGGTGAAGCTGCTTATATATTGGGCATCAAGATCTATAGAGATAGATCAAGACGCTTAATTGGACTTTCACAAAGCACATACCTTGATAAAGTTTTGAAGAAGTTCAAAATGAATCAAGCAAAGAAAGGGCTCTTGCCTGTGTCACTACTATAGGATGCTCCCAACATGACACTACGATCAGAGACCCTTCTAGAAACTGTGTGCGATGCCATAATCGCAAATGGTGCTGTATGAAAACCATCAGAAATGTGTAAAATGTTTGCGAGGACGGATGCATCAAACACGGTTGTGATGAAGGGCATATGGTTCAATTCAACGAACTGTTTGCGATGAGGAGGAACAAAAGAAACGGGCTGGCAGATGGAGGCGTGTGTGATACACAACATATGGTTCACTCGGATGAACTGTTTGTGATTAGGCAACACGAAAGGGACGGTCATCCAGATCAAATGTGTGTGCGATATACGGCATGCGGTTCACTCGGATGAACTGTTTGCATTGAGACATGAGAACAAAAACGGTTCAACTTAACAAGATGTGTGTGATACGCGGCAAACAGGTCTGTAATCAGAAATGTGTCTGAAGACTGACAAGAACACAGACGATTGCTGCCAATAAGACGTGTGTGTTGTGAGCAAATGATTGCTGGTATAAAATTGTGAGTGATTGATGAAAACATCACCGACGGGTTCCATTGTTTAGTCCGCGTGCGATGTGATTTTTTTGTCCGCACACCATCTACCTTCTGTCTACAGAGCACCAACATATATACTTAAAAAGACATCATTGCATAACCAAATTAAGCATACAATTACACAAGTGACTACACACATAACAGTTGCACACACCAAAGTAAGAAATTACATGCATACTAAAGTAGGAGAAACGAGGATCTAATCATCTACTTATTGTTGCGACGATGCTTGCCATTGCTCTGCTTCCGGCTGGATCCCTGGCCGTTTTGGGGAAGGAGGGACTTCCTCATGTCAATGATCCGCTGGTACATGTCGTAGCTCATGTACACCTCCTTGGCCGCGTACACGATGTGAGCTTTGTCGAGTTTCTCCATCCAGGCCGAGTGCCAGACACGCTTGTCCTTGTTGCACGAATCCTTCATGTCTCTGTAGTAGGGGTCGATAATGGCCTCGACGAGGTGAACCAGTGAGTCCTTCTCATGCTCCTTGCTGCCCCAGATCTTGTATTGGCCCTGGATGTCGACAAGATTCTGGCAGGCGATGCCCCAATTCTCAAGCGCCTTTACATCATTGGTGATGTCCACCGTAGCGAACATGTAGTGGGGGCTGTTGACAAACCCGGTGAAATGCTCGCAAGGCCTTGTGGCTCGGCAGTAGTGGTAGACGAGGACATGGTGGGGCACGCACATCTGGCGACGACGACCTTGGGATGAGACCCGGCACAAGCGTGGGTGTACTCGAGGTTGAATCCGACCACCTTGTACTTCTCCTCGGCAAGCAATAGCTCCGTGATGTGGATGGAGTGCTCCGCCCAGACCGGGTCGTTGGTGTACACCACAGAGAGGTCAATGAACCTTCTGTGGGTGTCCACCACGGCACTCCTGGTGACCTGCTGCTCATCGTTGGCAACCGCTCGGGGCGCTATTGGAGCCGCGCAGGATACCCTCTAAGAATTTCTCATGGTGGGTGTGCTTGTTGCAATGGTGGGGCATGATCGAAAGGTTGAAGAGACACAAGGGTAGGTTAAATGACCGCTATAATAATAAATGGGGGCCGGCCGGCCTGTAATCGTCACGTCTTGTCACGGTGTTCATAGCGGAGGATTCCAGAATCCAGTGCACGCTTGATAACACCGCACCCCAGGCGTGGACACTCGAGTGCGATAATTAATTGTGCGCTCTACAGTGCACATGGTGGAAGAAACCAACTGTGTGCAATAATGTCGATGATCGCAGTCGAGTTAGCTATATAGATCGTGTGTTGTGAGATCGACAAGGTAAACTAATTCGAGAATGGTTAATAAAATCTAAGACCATTGCATATTAAGGTCAAAGTAGTGCTAGCAATATATGAGTCTCATACGATGCCATTTCAACGATTGTACCACAAAAGCTTGAAATGTTACAAGGTTCAAATTCCAGAGTTATATGGCTCAAATTCGAAGATTACAAGGTTCAAACTGATATTAGAAATGAAATTTAGCTCATCAGCTGCAAACGCTCGCGCTGATGCGCTGAACATGGATATCACAGAGGTTCAAACTAATATCACCGCTTCTAAGTCTGGCTTCGAAACCTCACAATTTTTGCAAATGGGTCAGCCACTGAGAAGTCATGTATGGGGTTGACCCGATGACTTCCGATTACTCTATCATCTGAAGTTCCAAAATGAAATTCAGCATTTTTGGAGCCTACTCCATTCTACCGCAGGCGCCCGCGCTGATCAACGGACCATTCATTTTTGCGAAGGGCAAGCCTCATTTCCTTCAGCACCCTTGCTCTGAGAACAAAGAACCTGGCGAATATAATCTCCGGTAAGGTCCCTCGGTAGGAGTTCAAAGTAATTTCTGAGAGATGCAGATCTAGGCATCCGACGTGATTGTTATATTGTATCACATTATCCACCACTGGGCCTAATCTTATCTGCAAAAGAAGAAAACGAGTTAGTGCCTACATGCAGTTTTGAACATTACTACAGGACTAGCTATTTGGTTTGCAGGATTTGTAAAATGCACTAACATGCCATCTTCGATCTGACATGATTAACATGGGCATTTGATTACATTCTAGAAAAATGTAGCCTTCTTCACAAGATGTTGGAGTGGATGAAAAGTTCCCTAAGAAAACTAGTACAAATGAATTCAAAGGAGAAATGCTTATTGATTGTAACCATATGGATTAAGCAACCAATATGGGGGGCATGTATGTACTGAAATCCTCCAAAAGAACGTTCAGAAATCGTAGTACATTGTCATTGTAAACTTGGAAAAAGGTGTCAAAAATTGAACTCCCTTATGGTTAACATTTAACAGGAAAGGAACGTCACCTCGATATATAGCTTCTCTAGGCACGGAAAACATCTCAGGAAACTGCCAACTTGCTCCAGGTCGGGCCCGATAGATTCTAGTGCCAAGACCTTCACTGTGCGTAGTTTCGGGTCAAGCTTGTCGAAATCATTTTCTGAATGACAGAGGAAGAAACATCTTCAAAATTAGAAATAATGTTAATTTGTAGAAGGAGAGGTAGAAGGATTCTGTTGTACCTACGGGTGTGGATCCAATAACAAGTTCGGAGTATTTGTCAGATGAGTAGCCCACCACTGTCAATTTCGGCGCAGAAATGACATTGATTCTTGTTGGACCTTCTTGATCAACTACAAGTAATCTCTCAAGTGCAGGTGTGTTCTGGATGACCATACCGTGGTCCACCTTTTGTGATGTCTTCCTGCCGCACGAACAACACACATAAATAGTCCGGAGAGTCATGGAGGTGATGCAGAAGGTACTCAACCCATTGATCGCCTGAAGACGAAGGTACTCGAGTAGAGTACAGCCATAGAGCAGGTGCTTCATGTCACCCTTTGAGAGGCAGACGACGACGAGCTCGAGGTGCTTCAGTCGTGGTAGAATAAGAGCGGGTGCATCATTAAGGGGCGGGAAATGGCAGTTCCTGAACTTGGCGACGCGCAGCTTGGGCGCGAGGCGGAGTGCGGACGTTGGCAGCGTCCGCATATGCCCGTCATCAAAAGTGAGCTCCTCGAGATGATCTAGGGCGGGGGATCAAAACCAGTCGTCAAGCTTGGCTTGGTCCTTGTCGTTGGAACGGGACTTGCCCATTCTAAGGCCTTTGGTTGGGCCAAGGTGACTGCCGAGGATCTTAGAGAACGCATCCAACCTTTTGAGATAGCCATGGCAGAGCTCGTGGGTGTCGATGAGGTCGAGAGGGCTAGAGTTCCATAGGGGGCGCCACCGCTGGGAAAGGAGGGTTGTCCGCGCCCCATAGTTGACTGGGAGAGGGAGATGATGACTCTTAACATATCATTGGGGGAGGCTGCTGATTAAGTCTAGGCCTGCTGGAGTCGTTTGCAGTTCTAGCTTGCCCCGCCTCCGCTTGCTGGCAGCCCCGTTCTCCACCTCTGGTGTCTCCTGCCGGATTTCGGGTTCCGGCAGACCCTTGAGGTTCGAACTCTGGGGTGCGCGCGGAGATTACGCCTCCTACCTACCTGTACCCCTCCGCCTCGCAAAGATCTAAACTATGGGAAAGAACAACACAAGAGACACGGGGTTTATACTGGTTCAGGCCACCGATGTGGTGTAATACCCTACTCCAGTGTGGTGGTGTGGTGGATCGCCTCTTGGGCTGATGATGATGAACAATACAAGGAAGAACAGCCTCGCGAGGGTCTGTTCTTGGCCGGGGCGATGAACTACTTAGGAGGAGTTTAGTCGCCCTTCTCTCTCTCTCTCCGGTCTGATTGCCGATCGATCTCTGGATCCTAGCTGATTCCAATCCGAATTTTTTCTCTACCCTGGGGGTGGCTAGTCCTATTTATAGGCAAAGGCCCTGGGCCTCTTCCCAAATATTGAGCGGGAAGGGCGCCAACAATTGGCCATTTTGAAGGGGAACATCTGGTACACTTATCCTGACTAAAGTTGGTCCTCGCCTGCCAAAGGCTCTGGTGGTGACGCTGGCTTGGGCTCCACAATGACTTCCTTCCTTCTGTTAGACTGGTCTTGGTCTCGTTGCACCGAAATGGGTGCCTTTGCTTGATGCTCTCGCATGCGCTTGCCCCCTTTGCACCAAAGAAGAAAGGAGGACACTGCGCGGGCTGGCGCCCGCCTGGCACCCTTGGTCCTCATGGCTTGCATCATGGGCACCTCGTGAGGTACCCTGCCTTGATCTCTCCGCCTCCTCGCGAGCCAGCCTGATGAGGCCGTGCCTGAGGAAGCTCCGCGTCGTCCGCCCCACAAGGCTTGGCCCCTCGCGAGGGTCTTGGGTCTATGTTGATGCAGATGTGCCGTGGTGGGGCCCCCTTTGAGCCACGCCACAGGCCGCAGGCAGGCAAGTCTGGGGACCCCCGTTCCTAGAACGCCGACAGTAGCCCCAGGGCCCAAGGCGCGCCCGGACTTGGCCGTGCAGGGAGGCGAAAGGGCAAGGGCAAAGCGCCGCGGGCCCTAACAGCCTGCGGCCTCGGGCGACGCGTTGCGGTTGATTGGACGTGGGCGTCTCCGCAACCGCGAGAGTTGATAAGGGAGCGGCATCTGCCCAGGCTTTGCTTTTTTTTCGCTTCCTCCGGTCGCTGCTCAGATCCCCTTTCTTGCGCCTCTCCTTCCTTCCTCCAAATTTCCAGATCTACTTTGACTGCGTGACCTAGGAAGCCATGGCGCTTCATCAGTCCCCGGCCGAAGCTTGGTACTCGCCTGCCCTGGAGTCACCAAACGTGTTGGAAGCGAGCCTTGCCCGGTTGCGCCGGATGGCGCGACGCAGGGCATCGACGGGGCGAAGGTGTTCAAGGACGGCTCCGCCACCCCTGAGGGTCGAGGGAGCACCTTTTATCCGCTCTTTGTGAGCTCCATCACTGCTGGCCTGGTGCCTCCCTTCCCCGAGTTCTTCCTCTCTGTCCTCCGCCATTATAAGCTACAGGCTCTGCATCTTCATCCCGACTCCGTCCTTCTCCTGGCGATCTTCGCCTATTACTCTGCGCCACTACTTCTCCCTCCGGACCTCTCGCGGTCCTGCTTCCGCGTGCGCGAGCTTCGTCGCGTACGGTGGCGCCATTGCCATTTCGAGCCCCGGGAAGAGGATTGAGGGCTTCAGGAGCAAGTGGGTCTTGGCAGATGCTAGGCGCATCCACCCTCGGCTGATCTTACACACGGAGCAACCCACGAGCTCCAGCGATTGGGGTCGAGCGGAGCTCGCGGACCGCCGCGCGAAGCTGGTGTTGGAGAAGATGGACACGGATCTGAGGCCGGCTAACACGGCGACGGCGAAGCTGACCAGCGCGTCGCTGCTGAGGGAATTCCTGGAGCACCAGCTGGCTCCGCTTCGGCAGTACTCACTTCCGATGTGGAGGCCCCATCCGAGCCCCGCGGCCTTGGCCGGCGAAGATCTGGCTGCGGTCCTCCAATCTCTAGTCGGGGGTGATGTGGCGAGGTTGGAGGGCGCTCCTACGCCCTTGTTCCTCCGCGACGACTGGGAGCAGATGGTGGAGTCCATGCCTATCTTCAACGGGGACGGGCCCGTGCCCACGGAAGTTCCCGGGGAGCCGGTGGACGTGTTCTCTGACGACTCCAGCGAAGAGGAGGACGGAGGGGAGCGGGAGAAAGGGCCTGACTCCGAGGCGACTGACGGAGAGTCAAGAGCTCCCCTCTCCCGGTGCAGGTCCCGTGCTCTCCGCCTTTCTCCGAGTGATGACGACGAGGATGACGATGTGCTGGGCGGCGGGAGCTCGCCCCCGATTCCGAAGAAGGACAGGACCGGTCTGATCTCCCGCAGGTCTGCCCCGACCCTGGGGTGGTCCGCAGACGCGCCTTCCGCTTCCGAGGTTGACCCTTCCAGCCGGCTTTCGGGCTTCAAATTTGGCCGGAGGCTGCTTGAGCTCACCGGCGACGACCCATAAGCGCTTGACTCTTGTCTTTGTTTCTTGTTCTGCTGCTGAGGCTTGACATCCGCGTCTCTTGGATAGGCTGGCACCAGCAGAAAAGAAGCCGAAGGGGGCTCCTGAGGTTCCTTTCGGGGCAGCGCCTCTGCCCGCGAAGGAAGGTGGCTGCAACGCACGGGCCTCTCCTGCCCGGTCGTCCTCGCGAGGCCTGGCTGAGCTGGCTGGGGCGAGCTCAGCCCCCATGGCCCAAGTGACTCCCGAGGTGCTTTGCCTGCCGCCGCTACCACAGTCGTCGGGGCGCAGCAGGCTCCGCCTCAGGATGTTGTGGTCGTGCCGCCGCCTTCTCCTCCTACTCCATCGACTGCTGTCTCTCCGACTCCTCCTATTGTTCTGGATCGTGTTGCTGCCGAGCTAGACCGGCTCCGGCAGGATCTTCTTAGCGCCGACCCTCGCTTGGTGGCCGGGCGCTTGGAGCTGGCTTCAGGATGGATTCGCTCCGACACTTCGGTTCGGGCGGCGCTGGTACAGGCCTCGACTGCTTGCGATGAGGAGAGGCAGGACGCCCTTGAGGCGAAGGCTGCTCGTGACGCAGCCCTGGGGCAGGCGGCCGACGTCCATGGTCGCTGGAAGGTGCTGGAGGACGAGCTGCAAGGCCTGTGGGACCAACTCGCGAAAGAGGCCCGCCTTTGCCAAGAGCAAGAAGAAGGCGTGAAGGCTCGCGAGGCGGCCGTCGAGGTCCGGCAGGCCAAGCTCAAGAAGCGCCGCAACCGCCTAGGCGCGCTGGAGCAGGAGTTGGGGGCGAGGAAGGTCGAGCTGGACGACAAGGCCCGGGTTCTTTCCGAGGATCACGTGGCCTTCGCGGAGATGGAGAAGAAGGCTCTCTCCTCGCTGAAGACGCTTTACGAGAGCGGCCTGGAGAGCCCGCTGGCTGGCGCCGAGGACGGCCCCGCCAAGCTGCTTCCCTTCCTGGTTCGCGCTCTTGAAGATGTCGCCCTTGGCCTTGGCCCCACGGCCGAGGCCGAGGCGCGTGTCCTGTCTTCTGCAGTGCTGACGCGGGTCTTCACCCACATCTACCTTCGCGATCCCAGCATCGACCTCGACAGCTTGCTGGAGCCAGCGAGCGGCGAGCATGCCGCTGTCGCCGCCGAGGCCGTGAAGGGTCGCGCGGAGGCTCTGCTGGGGAAGTTCCGGGCCTTCAGCACCAAGACGAAGCGAGGCGCTGCCGACCCTGCTACTCCATGAGGCGAACCCACTCCGCGCTGCTCCACCGCCGTCAAGTGATTCTGTTGTGGCTCCTGTTCTGCTTTCAATTCCTGCACATGTACCATGCCTCGGGGAGGCATTTAAACTTGCGTTTGGCATTGAGATGACAGTGTGGACTGTAATATTTGCTTTTGACCTCCTTGAAATTTTAAGATGGCGCTCCTCTCTCGCCTTTGCTCCCCTTTCTGCTCTACGTACTCGGGTCTCGGCCCTCGAGCTGGTCTCAGCCGTCGCTGGTATGCCAGGGGCGCGATGCCGTGGACAAGGCCAGAGGGTGAGGGCTGGAGGGCCAGTAGGAGCCCTGAGTCGCGTTGCTCAGGAAGCCCCCCTTTAACGTGCATGCAGTTCGCGCGGTTGAGAGTGAAGGAGGCTGTCTTTGGAATTTACGCTTTTCCTTCCTACTTGCTTATGTTCTACGCCGGCAGAGCCCGGCCCCGCGCGTACCTCACCCAGCGTTAGCCCCGACCCGAAACCAGGACGAGACTAAGGAGTGAGGGGCTACGTGACAAGTTAGGCTCCTGAGTCGCGATGCTCAGGAGTCCCCCTTGGCGCATGAACAACAAGTAGGGAGGTGGGATGTGGGTGGATCTACCGTTCTACGTCTGCAGAGCCCGGCCCCGCGCATACCTCACCCAGCGTTAGCCTTTCAGAACTAAGGAGTGAGGGGCTACGTGACCAGTTAGGCTCCTGAGTCGCGATGCTCAGGAGTCCCCCTTGACGCTCAAACAACCTTCGTACCTTGGCTCTGCTCGGGGAGAGACGCGCGGCGAACCAGGCCCGGGGGGGGGGGCCTGGCTAGGTGGTGTGCGTCTGGGCGTGACCCAGGCGCAGCCCCCGTGCCCAGCCCCCTCGCGCGGCACTTCCGGGGGAGGCGTTGCGATGAGGCTAGACACTGAGCTCTGGGCTCCATGAGGTTGATGCGGCCCGGGGGCCACCCTCAGTTGTTTATCACCAGCGCAGAGCATAGCGCTTCCGTATGTGTACGGGCATAGCCGCTCCTCGGCAGTGTCGTCAGCCAGCACGGAGCATGGTGCTTCCACCGGTACGTGGGAGGGGGCCCCCCTCCGGGAGGAGCCCCTAGGGTGTGTACAGCCCCGCCCTGACACGTGGCTGGCACGGTAGGGCCTGGTGAGGTGTATCTGGGCACCCGTGAGCCAGCACGGGACTCACGGGGCCCTACCTCTAGGCGGGTTGCGCCTGGCACTGGGCTTTATCTTGTGATGTGTTCCTGCAAATTGGGTTAGATGCATGCACTCTACATCCTCGGGTCCCGGCCCTCGAGCTCGTCTCAGCCGTCGCTGGTATGCCAGGGCGCGATGCCGCGGACAAGGCCATAGGGTGAGGGATGGAGAGCCGGTAGGAGCCCTGAGTCGTGATGCTCAGGTACCCCCCTTTAACACGCAAGTGGTCGGCATGGAGAAGAAGAGGTGCCGTGGACCGGCATCAAATAATCAAGCATGGTGGGTTGGATGCATAACCGGAAATAAACGCGAAAGGGATACATGCCGCTGGGTCTGGCCCGAGCGACTTGGGGATGATGCAGCCCGAGGGGCGCCCCCAACAAAGTAAGCTAACGACACGAAATAAAAGGGATACATGCCGCAGGGACGGACCCACGCGGCCTGGGAATAATGCAGCCCTGGGGGGCGCTCCCAGCTGGAAATGAAACTTGAAAGATGTCACCTGATGATGTTGAGGACGAAGCAGCATTGTTGTAGCAGACTCGGTGGGCTGCGGTAGCCGATCCTCACGAGCCCCCAGGCCCTGGGGCCTCGGAAGGCTCCGGAGGCACTGGTGGCTCCTCGCGGACCATCTCCATCTCCGCCAAGGCTGCGGAACGCCTGGCCTCTTGAGCTTCCATGATGCCCCTCATGAGGCGCTAGTACGTGGCTGCCGCGTTCGGCAAGCCGTAAGGCATGCGAACGTAGCTGTGGGGTGGACCTTCGCAGTGCCCTACTCGCGAGGGCCAGAGGCGCTCCAGTGAGGCGACTCGGTTGAGCCCTGGTACATCGGTGCAGACGCGCAGCCCACCATCCTCGCCTGGATGGGGGGCCATAGCTGGTAGGCGGCGGCCGCCTCTCATGACTCTTGACTCCTGTAGCTCTTGAATGGCCTTGCTGACAAACTCCTGAGGGTCTGGCCCCCCTTGCCTTACTCCTTCTTGAGGGAAACGTGCTTCGAAACACGCCTCTATGTGGTGCCCAAGCGCCTCCCTCGTGACCTTAGCCAGGTCGGTGTCCCTCCAGGGGAGAGCCCCCGAGCCCTGCCTGAGGAGGGCGCCGGGCGTGCTTTCCTATGCGACAGAAGGAGGTTCCCCCTCGGGAGGCGCGGGCCCTGAGGGGCCTGCCTCCTGAGGGACCGGGCCAGGCGATGTCTTCTTCTTGGGGGTGGTCTCGGGGAGCCTCCTGCTTCCGCGATCCGAGTCTTCTAGTGATGCGGCCTGAAAAGCTCGTTCCAGGGAACACACCGCGTCCTTCTCTTCACAGGGCACCGTGATGACTCCGCCACTCCCTGACATCTTGAGGACGTTGTAGCTATGGTGGGTTACGGCCATGAACTTGGCCAGCGCCGGGTACCCAAGGATGGCATTCTACGGCAGGAGAATGTGAGCGACGTCGAAGTCGATGAGCTCGGTGCGGTAGTTGTCACGTGCTACGAAGGTGACAGGGAGGCGGACCTGCCCGATCGGGACCGTGGAGCCGTCGGTGACTCCTGAGAAAGGCTTGGTCGGCCGAAGCAGGTTGTAGGGCACTTGGAGATTGTTGAACGTTTCCACGGACAGGACGTTGAGCCTTGCCCCGCCATCGATGAGGGTCCTGGTGACCACCACGTTGCTGATGATTGGGGAACAAAGCATCGGGAGGACTCCGGCTGTGGCCACACACTTGAGCTGATCCGGTGAGCTGAACGTGATGGCGCATGATGACCACCTAAGAGGGCGTGTGGCTTCGAGCTTGGGGAGGACTGCATTCACTTCGCAGGCGAACTGCTTGACCATGCGCTGAGAGGCTGGGGCTTGAGCTCCGCCCAGGATGCAGGCGATCGCGCGCGACTCCTGGAAGCCCCTAGCCCCCTCGTCCTGGTGGCGGTCCTTGTTTCTCCTTAGCTGCGGCAGCAGCGGAGGGAGGCCTGCGTTGCCTTGCGGGCGATCCTTGCGAGGCTGGTCCCTCCAGTCTCCCTCGCGAGGCGGGTCTTGCCAGCGGTCCTCGCGAGGTCGAGCGCGCCACCCATGGCATGGGTCGCGGTCTTCCCAGCGTCCTGCGTTCCTTCCTCCTCCTCGACCGTAGCCCCGGTCGGCACAGTCGGGGCGACGGCCGATCCTTCCTTCTCGCACGGCTCGGAGCTCTTGACATTCGTTGGTGTTGTGGTTGTGGAGGTCGTGGTACACACAGTACCGACTGCCCTTGGAAGATTCGGGCTGATCTCTGCCCCGCTTGGTGTCCGGTTCTGACGCGAGCACGGCAGCCCCCTTGCGCTTCACATCCTTGGCCTTGGACTTCTTCTCTTCTCGATCTGCGACAGGCAGCTCGAGGAGGGAGAGACGCCCTTCCTCTGCCCTGGCGCACTTGGTCGCCAAGTTGAACAGCTCCAAGGAAGTGCGTAGGTCTTCATGCATCACCAGCTCCTCCTTCATCTTGACGTCACGCACGCCATCGGAGAAGGCTGAGATGATGGCCTCCTCGGACACCTTGGGAATCTTGAGGCGTGCGTTGTTGAAGCGCTGGATGTACTTTTGCAGGGTCTCTCCAGGATGTTGCTTGATGCGGCGCATGTCACTCACGACGGGCGGCCGGTCGCGAGTACCTTGGAAGTTGGCGATGAAGCGGGTGCGCATCTCGTCCCAGGAGGATATCGTGCCTGGGGCCAGGTTAAGGACCCAGGTGCGGGCCCCGTCCTTGAGTGCCATGGGGAACCAGTTCGCCATGACCTTCTCATCTCCGTTGGCAGCTTCGATGCCCAGCTCATAGAGCTGGAGGAACTCTGCAGGGTCGGCCGTGCCGTCGTAATGAGGAGGCAGGTCTGGCTTGAACTTGCCGGGCCACGCGACGCTGCGCAGCTCGGTGGTGAAGGCACGGCAGCTTGTTGTGGCCATGGGGGGCCTTGGGTGATGGAGAGCTTGGTCTTGCAGGTCCCCATGCGCTGCAGCTGGGAGCAGAGCGGGGTCTTGACGTACGGGAGCTGGAGCATGGCCGCGACGCACCGGAGCACGGAGCGCCCAGGCGGCTTCTTGCGGGCGAGGAACTTCTTGGCAGCTTTGCTCTTGCCGCGCTGGTGCTTGGCGGAGCGGGTTCCGCCCAGGGGCCACGCGCCTTGGAGCCAGGGTGTCTTCTTGATGAGGAGGCGGCTGGGGCGCCCCCGGAGCTTCGTCGCCCGCGCGGGGCGGGGTGCGGTGCAGCGGAACGGACGGCACAGGAGAGCCCCCCGCGGCGCGGACGAGCTCGGCGACGCAGTCAAGCCACTCTTCGTAGACGTCGTCGACGGGACGGTAGCGCAGGAGCTCGTTTGCCGCGATGAGCGCAGCTCGAGCCTCCATCGGTGCACAGAGCGCGCGGGACGAAGAACCAGCTGGGGTGAGCGAGGGAGTGGCGGTGCGGCCGTCTTGCCGCACGGACGGATGCTGAGACGACGCTTCCTGCTCGTTCCCCGCCGGGCCGGTGGCGGCGTTGATGGCAGGCGATGGGGAACGGCGAGGACGCCCGCCGACAGGGGCCATCTGGGCGACACGGGAAGCGAGAGCGGCTCGGCGCTCGGCGCGGGCCCGACGAGTGTCAGACATGGACGCGGTGGCCAGAGGAGAAACGGGCGGTGGAAGACGAATTCCGGCGCACCCCTACCTGGCGCGCCAAATGTCGGATTTCGGGTTCCGGCAGACCCTTGAGGTTCGAACTCTGGGGAGCGCGCGGAGATTACGCCTCGTACCTACCTGTACCCCTCCGCCTCACAAAGATCTAAACTATGGGAAAGAACAACACAAGAGACACAGGGTTTATACTATTTCGGGCCACCGATGTGGTGTAATACCCTACTCCAGTGTGGTGGTGTGGTGGTGTAATGCCCTGGATCTGATGCGCCAGGTGTCCGTCAGTTATTTGCCGTCGTTGCCATGTCATGTGCTTGCGTGTTGCACTTTGCCATGTCATCATCTGCATTTCATATCATGTCATCATGTGCATCGCATTCGCATGCGTGTTCGTTTCATGAATCCGAGCATTTTCCCCGTTGTCCGTTTTGCAATCCGGCGCTCCTACGTCCTCCGGCGTCCTCTTTTACCTTTTTCCGTGTGCGGGTATTAAACTTTCTCGGAATGGACCGAGGCTTGACATGTGGCCTTGGTTTACTACCGGTAGACCGCCTGTCAAGTTTCGGGTCAACCGGAGTCTGTTTGATACTCCAACGGTTAACCGGGTAACCGTAAAGGCCTCTTTTGGTGCAGCCCAACACCCCTTTCAAAGTGGCCCGAAACCCATCTAAGTCATCTCCATTTCTCGGTCGTTCGATCACGATCGCGTGGCCGAAAACCGCACTCCATTTGGAGCTTCCTGGCCCCCCTACCTATAAATATGTGCCTCCCCCGTCCAAATCGCAGATGAAACCCTAGCCCCGCTCCCTCTCCGCCGCCGGACACGTCCGTCCGCGCCGGACACGTCCAACTTCCACCTCACCCCGGCCAATCCCAGCGCGCCACGTCATCGCGCCGCCGCCCACAGCCAATCCGGCGCTGCCACCTCAGCCCCGCGCCCCCTCTCTCTCCTCCAGCGCCGCCCGCGGCCCGCGGGGGCCCGAGGCCGGCCCGCCCCGGGCCAGATCTGGGCCGCCGCGCTAGGCGCCTGCCCCGCCGCCTGCCCGCCGCCACGCGCGCACGCACCGCCGCCCCGCGCGTCCTGTCGCCGGCGCCGCCTCGCCGCCCGTCCGCCCGCCGCCACGCGCGCACGCACCGCTGCCCCCGCGCCTCCCGTCGCCGGCGCCGCCTCGCCGCCCGTTCGCCCGCGCCGCGCGCCTCACCGCGGCGCCGCGCCGGCTCCTCCTCCGCTGCCCGACGCCGGTGCGCCGCCGCCCGCCGTCTCCGCGTGCCACTGCCCGCGCCGGAGTCCGGCCCGATCCAGATCCGCCGCCCGCGTTGACCTTCCCCGAGGTCCTTTTTTTGCTAAGTCCCGAAATGTTTGTCATAAACATGCCATGTTCATCGCATCATAACTTGCTGCATGCTGCTCCGTTTTGGGGGTATAATATGTCAAATTGTTCGCCTCGATGGGTACATCATTTCATCCCATTGCATCATTTTCATTTGAGTTCATCTTGATGCCCGAAATGTTGTTGGAAGAAGGCTATGTAATTATGGAGTGCCATAGCTTGAGTCAATCGAGCTCTACTTTTGCTATAAAATATTGCTGGCAGATTGTTTACATGTTATTCGATTTTGCCAAGCTTGTTGTAGTTGATCCTTACATGATATGATGTTACTCTTGCCATGTATAGCTTCTATGCCATGTCTTCTTGATGTATGTATGCTTAGCTTATCATGCAATGCTCTGTTGTGAATGCATCGAGCTCACGAACATGTCTACTTGTTATCTGTTTTTGACATGTCCAGTTTTCTGCAAAGTCTGAAAACTGTAACTAAACTTGCTTAATTAACATGGGCGTTGTTGTATTTTCTGATCCTTTTTGGCTTATGGTCAGTAAGAGACTTTTGTGAAGTGCTTTGAGTAGATTCATGCCATGCCTTGCTTTGCTATGTCTTGATCCTGTAGCATGTTGTTTCATTGCTCTAAACATGTCATCCTGATGTTAATTTCTGTCATGTTAGTATTTTCACTAAGTCTGTGAACCTGTTATCTTTTGCACTTTTTCCATGCTTGTTTGAACCTGTTGTGGTGTGATTTAGCCGTAGCTCAGTGTTCATCTTTTGTCAAACATCTTGAGTAGATTACTGTCATATGCCTTGTTGATATGTTTGGGTGCATTAGCTTAGTTTCTTGTTGCATGCTAAGTGGCATCATGTTGTTAATGGCAGATTATTGTCATTCTTGTTTTGCTTGTCATTTGCAAATCGTGCATCCGATTCCGGTGATCTTTATATCGATTTCAACCGAAATCACCTCACCTTTCCAGTGGCATACTTGGTTTGCCAAGAATATGCCTTGTTCATCTTTTCCCTTCCCACGCATGCATATGCATTGCATACCACATCTCGCATATCATGCCATGTTTATGTGGTGGTTGTTTACTTTGTTGTTTGCTTCTTTCCGGTGTTGCTTCTTCGGGTTAGTTCCGATAGCGTTGCGATTGTGAGGATCCGTTCGTCTACGCCCGTTTGTCTTCTTCATGGACTCGTTCTTCTTCCTTGCGGGATCTCAGGCAAGATGACCATACCCTCAAAATCACTTCTATCTTTGCTTGCTAGTTGCTCGCTCTTTTGCTATGCCTATGCTGCGATACCTACCACTTGCTTATCATGCCTCCCATATTGTTAAACCAAGCCTCTAACCCACCTTGACCTAGCAAACCGTTGTTTGGCTATGTTACCGCTTTGCTCAGCCCCCTCTTATAGCGTTGTTAGTTGCAGGTGAAGATGAAGTTTGTTCCTTGTTGGAACATGGAGATGTTGTTCCTTGTTTGGAATATGTTTCCTTGTTGGGATATCACAATATATCTTATTTAATTAATGCATCTGTATACTTGGTAAAGGCTCGGCCTTATGCCTGGTGTTTTGTTCCACTCTTGCCGCCCTAGTTTCCGTCATATCGGTGTTATGTTCCCGGATTTTGCGTCCCTAACGTGGTCGGGTGATTTATGGGACCCCCTTGACAGTTCGCTTTGAATAAGACTCTTCCAGCAAGGCCCAACCTTGGTTTTACCATTTTCCTACCACCTATCCTTTTCCCTTGGGTTTGATCAGCCCGAGGGTCATCTTTATGTAGCCCCCCCCCCCGGGGCCAATGCTTGTCTAAGTGTTGGTCCGAACCGAGCAGCCTGCGGGGCCCCCTCATGGAAACTCGAGGCCTGGTTTTACTCGTAGCTTGACTTATCCGGTGTTGCCCTGAGAACGAGATATGTGCAGCTCCTACCAGGATGTCGGCGCATCGGGCGGCTTTGCTGGACTTGTTTTATTGCTGTCGAAATGTCTTGTAGCCGGGATTCCGAGACTGATCGGGTCCTCCCGGGGAGAAGGAATATCCTTCGTTGATCGCGAGAGCTTATCATGGGCTAAGTTGGGACACCCCTGCAGGGTATTATCTTTCGAAAGTCGTGCCCGAGGTTATGTGGCAGATGGGAATTTGTTAATGTCCGGTTGTAGAAAACCCGAAGTTGATCTTAATTAAAATACACCAACCGCGTGTGTAACCATGATGGTCTCTTCTCGGCGGGGTCCGGGAAGTGAACACGGTTGTTGGAGTTATGCTTGACGTAAGTAGTTTCAGGATCACTTCTTGATCATAGTTGTTCGACCGTGCTTTTGCCTTCTCTTCTCGCTCTCATTTGCGTATGTTAGACACCATATATGCTAGTCGCTTGCTGCAGCTCCACCTCACTACCCTGGCCTACCGTTAAGCTTAAATAGTCTTGATCTCGCGGGTGTGAGATTGCTGAGTCCCCGTGACTCATAGATACTTCCAAACCAGTTTGCAGGTGCCGATGAAACCGTGCAGGTGACGCACCCGAGCTCAAGGAGGAGCTCAATGAAGATCTTATCCTTGATGTTGTTTCGTTCTAGTCGATCAGTACTGGAGCCCAGTTGGGGTCGATCGGGGACCTTTGTCGCTTTTGGGGTTCTTCTTTTATTTTGGCTCCGTAGTCGGGCCCTGATTGTACTTGGTTGATGTAATGTTTTATTCATGTAATTGTCTGAAGTGGCGATTGTAAGCCAACTATGTATCTCTTTCCCTTATGTATTACATGGGTTGTGTGAAGATTACCTCACTTGCGACATTTCTTTCAATGCGGTTATGCCTCTAAGTCGTGCTTCGACACGTGGGAGATATAGCCGCATCGAGGGCGTTACAAGTTGGTAATCAGAGCCTTCCCCGACCTTAGGAGCCCTCACTGATTGATCGTTTTAGCGGCCGAGTTGTGTCTAGAAAAATGTTTTGAGTCATTTAGGAATTATATATCGGAGAGTTTAGGAATTCTTTTTTACTTCCCAGTCTCCTCATCGCTCTGGTAAGGCATCCTGACGTAGAGTTTTGTCTCTTCTGTTCTCAAATTTCACTAAAAAAAAATTTAGGATCACGCGTGTATCTTAGAATCGTTCCGATGGTTTTATGATGACAACATTGTCTTTGTTGCCTCCCGTCAGCAGGGGTTTTAGTGGAGGTGTCCCGGGGAGTTGAGCTCCGAGGTGTTGTCGTCATAATTTTATCGCTGCAGTTCTGGAATACCTGAGTTTAGTACGCCGACATCGAAATCTCTTTTGTACAGTTGTTGGTGAGATAACCCTGATAGCCCAGTTCTGAGGCGAGTGCGGGAGTATTGCCATAACTCGTATAACGGATGCTTTTCGAACGTTGAGGTAGATGATTTCCGAAGGTTTCTTGATTATGTGTTGAAGGATGGATACAGCTGGATCTAGGTATTGTTAGTTTGGGTGATATATTTTGTGTCCCCTGTATCCCCAACACCTGATTGCATAACCGGAAAATTTCGGGAGTTTATAAGTGGGAATTCAAGTATCTCTTAGGATATCTTTCCAACAGACACATGATACGATATGGGATCTATCATAGGTTTGTTTCCGGCTTATTCTGCAAGCCAAATCCTTGTTTTGTTTTATTTGTGGTATTCGAATTGCTTCGATGTCAAGTGTTGAATCCATACCTTTCCTAAACGGTGTTCTCATATTCCTATGTGGATACCAATCCTTCATGATAACTAAGAGTGCCATGTCAATTCTTTTCCAACCGGTGTGTCCCTCTTCAAATGGATCCGATCACTTCAACATTCGCAAGATCAATTATCAGTTCTTCTCAACGGTGTTTGCTTCATCCGTTCCAAGTTGTCTTTGTTTTCCCGCCCTCCCACCCTTATTTCTTCAAGGACGCAGATTTCTTGATCAAGTATCCATCTTATTGATGTGAAGCCTCTCCATTCTTCTCCTTCATGTTCTTACCCGGTGTTTCTCATGAAGATGCTAACGGAGCCTCAAGTTTATAATTATTTGCTCTTTTGTCTTCTCCGGTGGATTCAATTCAAGCTTTCGGTGTCGATCATACCTTTTTCTCGTTTCAAATGTTTTTCTCATACCGGTGCACCTCTTAATCATCCACTTCTCGCTATTCAATTGTTCCGGAGTGATGAAGATATCTCAGAAGATACAAGCTTCCATTCTCAATTCACTCAAGTTCTTTTGAGGATGCTATCTCTTTCAAGCCATTTAATTCAACCGGTGCAATCTCTTTTCAAGTAATCGTTCAACGGTGTTTCTTTTGAGTGGGCCCTAACCCACAGGTCTTTTCCCAGGATCGTACCTGACTCTTCTAATCATCCCGAAGCTATTCCCAAATTCTTTTCGAAGTTTGACATAAGAATGATTTACCATCAGTCATATGTCTTTCTCCAAGATCTTTCAAATTCTTTTCATCATTGGTTCAACCTTTCCAAATTCTCATTTCGGAGTGCCTCAACAATTGATGGTGGTGTTTCTCGTCGTCATTCTCAACATTTGAAGACCGAAGAAGAGTTTCCCTTAAATCTTGCTGCATTCTCTTCAAGGTTCATGGTTCTAGCTTGATACAATCCTCTCATAACTGTTTTCGATTGTGAGAATTCTTTTCACCCATCCGTAGCATTTCAGAAGTCTTTTCAGTTTGATTCTCCGGAGCCCATCATCTCAGATTTATTCGTTCTAAGTTTTCAGCTTCGTTCTCCAATTATTCTAAATTGATGTCTCTTCGTTCATTCTCCAAATCTTACCGGTGCATCGTTCAAGTATCCTCTAATCAGTTCATGATTTCTGCGTTCATTTATATCTAAATTCTCTCAAGTATCTTCGTTCATTTGCTAACTCTTCCCGGTGTTTCTTTATCTTTTCTTCGTTCATTTTCAATTCTTACGGTGGTTCGTTCAAGAGTTCTCTTCCTTCGTTATCATATAGATTCATTCGTTCTTTCCAATCCTACCGGCGGTTCGTTGAAGACCTTCCCAAGTTGAGCAATATTTATCTTAATCTTTTCTACGAGAATAAGTAGTATGCCAAATCCATTGCTTGTCATCAATTTAATGGGTGAAGGATGCGCATAACATAATTCTTGTTCTTGTTTCATCCAAGTGTTTAATTCCTCCTTTCGGAGTTTATTCTTGATGAATAAATTCTTGATTTCAATTGTTTCATCTTGTCTTCCTCGGAGTTCCAAGCTCTCGCAATTCTATCACCACGGAGGTCCATCTAATCATCTCAAAGCTTTACCTTGTGTTTTCAACTTCTCGTTATTTTTATCATCCTTTTATTACCGGAGTTCCTCATGGAGGCTACATGATGATTCACAAAGGATTTAATTCCTTCTCGAAGCGTTCATTGAGATTCTTTTCAGAGGAGCTCAAGTATTCTTTATCTTGCATTTTAAAGTGCAATCCTTTCAACCATATCATTCGAGGTGGTATTATGTCATTCTTGATAATTGGAGTTCATGTCTCATGACTCACATGTTGTCAATAATGAGGTATTTTAAATCCATCAATCTCTTCATTGGAGTTATCTTGGGTTATATTTCACTTAAGCCTTCCCTAAGGATTGTTGCTATTTATGGTGCTTATAAATGGCCCAAGTTCTTCTTTTATCCTCCCGGTGAAGTAAGCTTTCTCGTCTCCTTGTTGATATCAATCCAATCTTTTGTTTTTCGGTTGTGGCAGAAGTTGTCATTTTCTTCTTTGTCCTTTATCCCAACGATCTATCTTCTATTCTCTCTTCCAGAGGCAATGTGATGTTGCTCTCTTCACTCTTCATCTCGAATTGTGAGGATCATGTTCTTTCCTTTTGCTTATCTATTTAACCGGAGTGTCGTGTTTTCATTCGAGCTCTTTCATCTTAGCTAGTTTTGCCTCCCTTCTCAAACGGAGTGTCGTATGAAATCTTTCTTACACCTTGTGCCATTCTTTCAATACTCCCGGAGGCAGTGTGCTGTTGATCTCATCGAGTATCCTCTCATCTTATCAAGTTCATGTTCTATTCCCTTCCATTTTTAGTCGGAGTGCTGCCCAGATTATATCAATCTTATTCCTTCTCTATCTTGTTTTAACCGGAGTGGTTTCTATTTCTATCTTGTCTCTTAACCGCTGGGTTCTCGTCATATCCCATCTTCCTCTTTTCTAACGGAGTGTTTTCAACTTTGTTCATCTTCGTTGTTTTCGTTCTTTCAATTTGTCCAACCTCTCAAGGTTCTTTGGTTTCACTCTTTTGTTAAAGAAGCAACTTAGTTTTACCTCTTCTCTTTCTCTTCCGTTTTCCCCTCCGGTGCCATGCTAGATCTCGGGACGAGATCCTCTCGTAGTGGTGGAGTGTTGTAACGCCCCGGATCTGATGCGCCAGGTGTCCGTCAGTTATTTGCCGTCGTTGCCATGTCATGTGCTTGCGTGTTGCACTTTGCCATGTCATCATCTGCATTTCATATCATGTCATCATGTGCATCGCATTCGCATGCGTGTTCGTTACATGAATCCGAGCACTTTCCCGTTGTCCGTTTTGCAATCCGGCGCTCCTACGTCCTCCGGCGTCCTCTTTTACCTTTTTCCGTGTGCGGGTATTAAACTTTCTCGGAATGGACCGAGGCTTGACATGTGGCCTTGGTTTACTACCGGTAGACCGCCTGTCAAGTTTTGGGTCAATCGGAGTCCGTTTGATACTCCAACGGTTAACCGGGTAACCGCAAAGGCCTCTTTTGGTGCAGCCCAACACCCCTTTCAAAGTGGCCCAAAACCCATCTAAGTCATCTCCATATTCTCGGTCGTTCGATCACGATCGCGTGGCCGAAAACCGCACTCCATTTGGAGCTTCCTAGCCCCCTCTACCTATAAATATGTGCCTCCCCCGTCCAAATCGCAGATGAAACCCTAGCCCCGCTCCCTCTCCGCCGCCGGACACGTCCGTCCGCGCCGGACACGTCCAACTTCCACCTCACCCCGGCCAATCCCAGCGCGCCACGTCATCGCGCCGCCGCCCACAGCCAATCCGGCGCTGCCACCTCAGCCCCGTGCCCCCTCTCTCTCCTCCAGCGCCGCCTGCGGCCCGCCGGGGCCCGAGGCCGGCCCGCCCCGGGCCAGATCTGGGCCGCCGCGCCAGGCGTCTGCCCCGCCGCCTGCCCGCCGCCACGCGCGCTCGCACCGCAGCCCCGCGCCTCCTTTCGCCGGCGCCGCCTCGCCGACCGTCCGCCCGCCGCCACGCGCGCACGCACCGCAGCCCCCGCGCCTCCCGTCGCCGGCGCCGCCTCGTCGCCCGTTCGCCCGCGCCGCGCGCCTCACCGCGGCGCCGCGCCGCCTCCTCCTCCGCCGCCTGACGCCGGTGCGCCGCCGCCCGCCTCCTCCTCGTCCGGCCCGATCCAGATCAGCCGCCCGCGTTGACCTTCCCCGAGGTCCTTTTTTTGCCAAGTCCCGAAATCTTTGTCATAAACATGCCATGTTCATCGCATCATAACTTGCTGCATGCTGCTCCGTTTTGGGGGTATAATATGTCAAATTGTTCGCCTCGATGAGTACATCACTTCACCCCATTGCATATTTTTCATTTGAGTTCATCTTGATGCCCGAAATGCTGTTGGAAGAAGGCTATGTGATGTTAGTTTCAGATCTGTTTCAGTACATGCACTTTTGTCATTTTTTCCATGACTAATATGTGCATCCTATGAAGTTGAATCCTACATGTGTTTTGAAATATGCCATGCCATATTTCCAGAGATTTATGCCGTGTATTTTTGTGATCTATGTGGTGACTAGCACAAGCATGCAAACTAGGTTACTTAATGTTGCTGATTTCAGAGACGGTAATTCCACTAAGTCCTTGCCTGCTGTTATTTTTGCTAACCATCCATGCCTTTGTTTGTAATTATGGAGTGCCATAGCTTGAGTCAATTGAGCTCTACTTTTGCTATAAAATATTGCTGGCAGATTGTTTACATGTTATTCGATTTTGCCAAGCTTGTTGTAGTTGATCCTTACATGATATGATGTTACTCTTGCCATGTATAGCTTCTATGCCATGTCTTCTTGATGTATGTATGCTTAGTTTATCATGCAATGCTCTGTTGTGAATGCATCGAGCTCACGAACATGTCTACTTGTTATCTGTTTTTGACATGTCCAGTTTTCTGCAAAGTCTGAAAACTGTAACTAAACTTGCTTAATTAACATGGGCGTTGTTGTATTTTCTGATCCTTTTTAGCTTATGGTCAGTAAGAGACTTTTGTTAAGTGCTTTGAGTAGATTCATGCCATGCCCTTCTTTGCTATGTCTTGATCCTGTAGCATGTTGTTTCATTGCTCTAAACATGTCATCCTGATGTTAATTTCTGTCATGTTAGTATTTTCACTAAGTCTGTGAACCTGTTATCTTTTGCACTTTTTCCATGCTTGTTTGAACCTGTTGTGGTGTGATTTAGCCGTAGCTCAGTGTTCATCTTTTGTCAAAAATCTTGAGTAGATTACTGTCATATGCCTTGTTGATATGTTTGGGTGCATTAGCTTAGTTTCTTGTTGCATGCTAAGTGGCATCATGCTGTTAATGGCAGATTATTGTCATTCTTGTTTTGCTTGTCATTTGCAAACCGTGCATCCGATTCCGGTGATCTTTATATCGATTTCAACCGAAATCACCTCACCTTTCCAGTGGCATACCTGGTTTGCCAAGAATATGCCTTGTTCATCTTTTCCCTTCCCACGCATGCATATGCATTGCTTACCACATCTCGGATATTATGCCATGTTTATGTGGTGGTTGTTTACTTTGTTGTTTGCTTCTTTCCGGTGTTGCTTCTTCGGGTTAGTTCCGATAGCGTTGCGATTGTGAGGATCCGTTCGTCTACGTCCGTTTGTCTTCTTCATGGACTCGTTCTTCTTCCTTGCGGGATCTCAGGCAAGATGACCATACCCTCGAAATCACTTCTATCTTTGCTTGCTAGTTGCTCGCTCTTTTGCTATGCCTATGCTGCGATACCTACCACTTGCTTATCATGCCTCCCATATTGTTAAACCAAGCCTCTAACCCACCTTGACCTAGCAAACCGTTGTTTGGCTATGTTACCGCTTTGCTCAGCCCCCTCTTATAGCGTTGTTAGTTGCAGGTGAAGATGAAGTTTGTTCCTTGTTGGAACATGGAGATGTTGTTCCTTGTTTGGAAAATGTTTACTTGTTGGGATATCACAATATATCTTATTTAATTAATGCATCTATATACTTGGTAAAGGGTGGAAGGCTCGGCCTTATGCCTGGTGTTTTGTTCCACTCTTGCCGCCCTAGTTTCCGTCATATCGGTGTTATGTTCCCGGATTTTGCGTTCCTAACGCGGTCGGGTGATTTATGGGACCCCCTTGACAATTCGCTTTGAATAAGACTCTTCCAGCAAGGCCCAACCTTGGTTTTACCATTTGCCTACCACCTATCCTTTTCCCTTGGGTTTGATCAGCCCGAGGGTCATCTTTATTTAGCCCCCCCCCCCCGGGGCCAATGCTTGTCTAAGTGTTGGTCCGAAGCGAGCAGCCTGCGGGGCCCCCTCGTGGAAACTCGAGGCCTGGTTTTACTCGTAGCTTGACTTATCCGGTGTTGCCCTGAGAACGAGATATGTGCAGCTCCTATCAGGATGTCGGCGCATCGGGCGGCTTTGCTGGACTTGTTTTATTGCTGTCGAAATGTCTTGTAGCAGGGATTCCGAGACTGATCGGGTCTTCCCGGGGAGAAGGAATATCCTTCGTTGATCGCGAGAGCTTATCATGGGCTAAGTTGGGACACCCCTGCAGGGTATTATCTTTCGAAAGTCGTGCCCGCGGTTATGTGGCAGATGGGAATTTGTTAATGTCCGGTTGTAGAAAACCCGAAGTTGATCTTAATTAAAATACACCAACCGCGTGTGTAACTGTGATGGTCTCTTCTCGGCGGGGTCCGGGAAGTGAACACGGTTGTTGGAGTTATGCTTGACGTAAGTAGTTTCAGGATCACTTCTTGATCATAGTTGTTCGACCGTTCTTTTGCCTTCTCTTCTCGCTCTCATTTGCGTATGTTAGACACCATATATGCTAGTCGCTTGCTGCAGCTCCACCTCACTACCCTGGCCTACCTTTAAGCTTAAATAGTCTTGATCTCGCGGGTGTGAGATTGCTGAGTCCCCGTGACTCACAGATACTTCCAAACCAGTTTGCAGGTGCCGATGAAACCGTGCAGGTGACGCACCCGAGCTCAAGGAGGAGCTCAATGAAGATCTTATCCTTTATGTTGTTCCGTTCTAGTCGATCAGTAGTGGAGCCCAGTTGCGGTCGATCGGGGACCTTTGTCGCTTTTGGGGTTCTTCTTTTATTTTGGCTCCGTAGTCGGGCCCTGATTGTACTTGGTTGATGTAATGTTTTATTCATGTAATTGTGTGAAGTGGCGATTGTAAGCCAACTATGTATCTGTTTCCCTTATGTATTACATGGGTTGTGTGAAGAATACCTCACTTGCGACATTGCTTTCAATGCGGTTATGCCTCTAAGTCGTGCTTCAACACGTGGGAGATATAGCCGCATCGAGGGCGTTACAGGTGGATTGCCTCTTGGGCTGATGATGATGAACAATACAAGGAAGAACAGCCTCGCGAGGGTCTGTTCTTGGCCGGGGCGATGAACTACTTAGGAGGAGTTCAGTCGCCCTTCTCTCTCTCTCCGGTCTGATTGCCGATCGATCTCTGGATCCTAATTGATTCCAATCCGAATTTTTTCTCTACCCTGGGGGTGGCTAGTCCTATTTATAGGCAAAGGCCCTGGGCCTCTTCCCAAATATTGAGCGGGAAGGGCGCCAACAATTGGCCATTTTGAAGGAAAACATCTGGTACACTTATCCTGACTAAAGTTGGTCCTCGCCTGCCAAAGGCTCTTGTGGTGATGCTGGCTTGGGATCCACAATGACTTCCTTTCTTCCGTTGGACTGGTCTTGGTCTTGTTGCACCGAAACGGGTGCCTTTGCTTGATGCTCTCGCCTGCGCTTGCCCCCTTTGCACCAAAGAGGAAAGGAGGACACTGCGCGGGCTGGCGCTCGCCTGGCGCCCTTGGTCGTCATGGCTTGCGTCATGGGCACCTTGTGAGGTACCCTGCCTTGATCTCTCCGCCTCCTCACGAGCCAGCCTGATGAGGCCGTGCCTGAGGAAGCTCCGCCTCATCCGCCCCGCGAGGCTTGGCCCCTCGCGAGGGTCTTGGGTCTGTGTTGATGAAGATGGGACGTGCTGGGCCCCCCTTTGGGCCACGATGCAGGCCGCAGGCAGGCAAGTCTGGGGACCCCCGTTCCCAGAACGCCGACATCTCCTTGTCAGCGGGGTTTTCTAATAGAAATGGGAGTACATGGAATATTTAGTTAAAACAGGGCAATAGAAAAGTGTATTGGTAACTAGAAGTTATTAGGTAGGAATATAGTAAGATAAGGGAATAACAATTGGTTGCTTAAATACTACACAATTCAATTGACATTGCTGGGTAAGTCAACATATGCAGATAGTTGAAAAGAAAACTTACTTCGAACAAAGTCTGGATGGATGATTTTGTCGGGGAAATTAGCATATATCTCATGACCAGGCCCTTCTATGTGCAGTGCAATTTTAGTGCCAGCTTTCAGTACATAAAACGTTGCAATTTCATTCCAAAATCCAGTTCCAAAATAGGAGTCACCACGTTCATCAAGTCTTACAGTAGCAACAATTGTAAATCCATGGTTTGTGCACAGTATGACATTTTGTGGAGCCTTGATGTACGTAAAGGGAAAAATTGTGCACTACATAATCTGTTGCATAGCGAGGGATGTCCTGCAGAAAATGGTAGGGTTGTTAAAGAAAATATGGTAACATGAAAATATGGGCCCAAATTGAAAGAACTGTACAGTAGTTCAAATTGAAGGACAAAAGTCTATAATTAAACTGATAGGGTAAAATGATGTCATGCAAATATGATAGTAATCGAAAGAATAATACATCATTAATTTTCCTAATATAGAAAGAAGAGGGGGGGAAATCCCCTTTGACGTAGATGGTGCATGTGGCACCTTTTATCCAAATGTAGCAATATTTAGAATATGTTCAGGAAAGTAGGCCATGCCAATCGATTTAGGGTGAGATTGAACATACCACACGCGTCCTCAAGTTATCTCGTACGATGAGATGGAATCTCTGGCGGCGATTGCTAAGTCCTGAAGTATCGGCGCACTGTACATTCTACGAATGAAAGAAAACCCTCAAATCAGCTCGAATAAAAATGAATTCACGGTGATTTTCGCCGGGTGATTAAAGGAGGCAGATGAATTGGGATAAGAGATGAGATAATATCTCGTTAAATTAGTTACCTTGTCATCCATGAGAAAGAACCCTTAGTACGACAGATTCCCCAACCGAGCGGAGCTGGGACGACCACGAGCCGCGTCGAGAAAATCGATGGCGATAGGCGGTGGCAAGCGGAAGTGGCGAAATGCGGTGCGCTTTGCCGGCAGCCTGGCGGTGGCGGCAGGCGTCGAGCTAAGTGTTTACCGCCGTGATAGGCGGTGTCATGGCATAGACACGGAGGAGCTTGTGCAGGTGTGAATGTGGAACATACCGGAGGGGCCGAGGTGGGTGTCGGGCAGGGTGAGGGTTTTTGTGTCGTGGGGATGGTGAGGGTTTTCTTTTTTCTTTTTTGAATTGGGTGGTGAGATTTTTCGGTCCCACAAAGAATATTGGGGGCAACGGTTTGCTAGAGCGAACTGTGTGTGATTGATGCAGCAGGCAAAATGATAGTCATTGCACACAGTTCCAATTTTGGGAACCTTGTGTAATTGACGTGCTACCTCCGTCCTGGTTTATTGGTCCCTCGTTGTAATTTTAACCAAAATTTGGCGAAATATTTAACATACTCAGACATAGATAATAAGCGTACACGTACATAAGCATAGTTCAACCATAAGTACATAGTTCAACCATCATTAAGCATACTCAAGCATACATAGTTCGATCCATCCCACATCTCATCTCGCATGCGGCCGGCACGATCCTGAAGCTTCTCTAGGTACTCGGCGTACACGCCGTGCGCCACCCTGCGAGAATACTTCTGCTTGAAGGAGCCAACGTCATGAATCTTGTGGTTGCAAAATGGGCATCCATAGCCGTTGTTCCAGGTCCTAATACGCCTATTATGCATTCCCGCATAAAGCTCCCTCGGGATTGGCCTCTTGTACCTCCTCTGGGCATCTTCATCCTCGCTGTCCACATTGTCAGCCAGCACCTATACATATAGTAAAACAAATTTGGCTTCAAATCACTGATTACATGCCATGAAGTAGGATTAGGAATTTATGGCTATTTATTTATACATATTCAGAGATTATGGTTCGATTTTTAACCGCATTCGTCTATGTACAGACCAATCTTGAAGAAAATAATGGCACAAACATATGTAGGTCATTCAAAATCAATTGTCAAGTCCTGGCTAGGAATTATTAGCACGAACACTAACCCTAGTCGGATTACTAGCAGAAATCATTTGCACAGATGAAACAACTAATCACTTACCACCTGTACCATTCAAACAATCAATACACTGTACGGATCTAACGAAACTTACTCAGATTTCATGGATTGGGAGAACATAACCACAGGATTTCTATTCCAAAAAGGGGGAGGCAGGAGTAACCAGAGAAACTCTATTATCTATTAGACACATAAATGGGTATAGATGACTAACCAACTGTCCTTCGTCGTCGGAGTCATCGCCAGAGTGGTCGTCGGAGTCGTCGCCGGAGTGGTCGTCGGAGTCGGTGTGGAACTCCACCTCCGGCTGTGGAAGATCGACGCCGTCGACGATGTCAGGGTGCAGCGATAACTCGCCGGCGGTGACGGCAACCTCTGTCTCCATCTCCACGCCGTACTCTAGTGCTTTAGCAGCCCCGGCGTCGCCACTCCCTCCTATGGGGTGCTTAGGTGGCATCCTCATACACTGACGGCTTTGAGGACTGAGAGCGGCATCGAGGTTGCAAGCGGAGAGAGAGGATTGTGTGTACGTAGCGAGGATGGGAGTGCGGCCGCTTGGGCACACCATTAATATGGAGTAGCGGGAGTTGTGGGAGAGAGGCTGGCAGCGGTCAAACCGATGGCTCGCCTCCTGGTGAGCCTGCGCACAGGACTGCTGCCATGCTTTCCAAAGTTTCACACAGCTACTCGCACACCTCCCGATGACACTGCGCAGCGACCATGACTCCGTCAATTCACACACCTGCATGCATGCCTCCCCGTCTGCCTACGCGGCGGACTGCTCGCATACGTCCCGTCAACTCATGTTTGCTCACACGCCACACGGGTCGCACAGCGGCACGTACAATATTTTTCTATTTGGATGATTAATGCTGCCGCTTTATTGCTAAACCGAAGCATGGCACGTATCCATTGTTGGTCTAACGCTCACGGTTCGAATAAATAATCCGTTTGGATATTGGTTCCCAATTATTAATAATCTCCTGTCTATAATTAGATAAAGATTACATCAAAATTGGTCTCAAATTTGACAAAAAAAGTACAATGCCACTTTGTATTGGTGTCCATATGACAACACAATAAGTTTTGGATGTACTAGAATTTAAAAATCAAGATTCTCAATGTTTGAAATTTGTTGCACGGGGAGTAAACATGCACCCAGTGAGACACATGTGTTTTTGCAATCCATTTAGGTGCACTGTCACATGTGCATGTACCTCAAATTTGATTTTTGCACATTATACCCATATAAAGTCAATCAATGTACTAAAACGTCTTAATGATCTCTGTGAATTTTTTGAAATTAAAACGTCCCTCCTTTGGTAACATGTGTGTTCACTATGGGATAATTAATTTAACATGCATCGTAGTTGCGGTGGATTCGCGGTGTGTGTGTGGGTGTGTGCATCTGGGGGTGGCGGGTGGCTCGCAGTACACTGCGAGTTTTGAGCCATCGTGTGGGTTGGTCGTTTTGTTAGGCAGGCTGGTGCCACATCAGAGTCGTGAAATCGTTATTTAAAACATTACACAACCCTTTCATACATAAATGTTTTGGCCATATGCAGTCGATGGTTGTCCTACTCGATACTCGCGTGTGACGCTTTCTGTGGGCCCGTTAGGTCGTCATCCATCACTTTGACGAACAACTAGCAGTGAGGTTAATTTGACCAGCAAGGTACAATCTTTTTTGTTTGTGTTATGGTGGTATATAGTACGCATCGAAGAGGTGGGAGGGGACTAGCATATATACTATATGTATGCGTCCGTGAACAAGTACACCTCACTCAGTGCCGGGACTTTTTGGTTACCGAGGCACATGCCACATCAAAATTGTGAATTGGTTATTCAAACATCACACAACACCTTTTTGGGCCACATGCATATATATCCTAGCTAGGACACTCATGTGTGACGCTTCCATCTGTGGGCCCACGTGGCCATCGTCGATGCATGCATGCATGCATCACTTTGACCTACCTCGGGAGAGGTTAATTAATTTCACCATCGATGAGGATTCTTTTGGGTTGTACATATATTATGGTAGGAGCATATAGTATGCGGTGAAGAGGGGGGAAGGGGACCATCATATGTAGTATGCTTGATATGGACCTCGCTCTCTGTGGGTGCATGGTTTATGGTTTTTGAGGCATGTGGCACATCAAAGTTGTGCATTTTGGGTATTAAACATATATATGTTTGGACCACATGCAAAGCGGTGGTGGTTGTCCTCTCGCACCCACTTAAGCGGTTATGAGCGATATCGATGCTTTCCATCTGTGGGCCCGCTTGGTCGATCACTTCTTTTTGCCTGACAACAAGAGAGGTTAATTTGACTTAGGAGGGGATTAATATTTTTGCTCTGGGCTGACATGCATGATACACTTTGAGCACACACATATGCATGTGTACGCATGAATCCCTCCCATCGAGTCGAAGTGGCTAGTACAACAACACCATCATGAACCAATCTCGCTCTATGTGGGGAGCTAGTGTACAATTTTTGACACACACGCTAGATCAATGTTGTGTATTCAAACATGTATGCACGCATCACCTCCATACATATGCATGTAGTGGTTTCCTTCGAACGATACACTCCCTCGCGTGGTTTTCGGTGACAAGCCTATATATTCGTGGGCCCGCGTGGACATCCATGATCACCTTGACCAACAACAAGATAGGTTACCATGGCGGATTCTTCATTTGGTTAGTGTTATCGTAGTATAGGTCATGGTGAGAATCAGACCTAATTATGTTTGAGAGCATATACTATGCACACATGCATGCATATATGAATCCATGTCATTGGCTTGAAGTGTGGTGTAACATACATATGCATCGTCCACCTAACCCTCACTCAGTGTGGGGATTTGTAGTTTGAAATCATGGTGCCACATCAAAGTTGTTCATTGTTACCCAAAAACACACCTCTCCATACATATGTTTGGGCCACACGCATGCAGTGGTTGTCTTCGGGGACTGGCTACTTGCATGATTATTGGCAAGCTAGACCATCTCCGGGGTCGCATGGATAAACATCAATTTGACCAACAACAAGAGAGAGGTTGTACGGCCAAGGTGGATTATTCTTGGTCCGTTTTACGATCCATCTTGGTGAGATATATGCCTCTTTGGACCGCTGACTGAAAGTGTGTGTGTGTGGGGGGGGGGTTGCTACATCGCACTTTGCTAGGTGAACCTCGGTTGGGGGGCATGCATTCATAGCTTAATTAGGATTCCCTTCGTGGCGACACGAGGGGGTGGGGGGCTGGTAGCTACTTCACACTTTGCTAGGTGAACATCGGTTGGGGGGAGGGGGCATGCTCATAGCTTAGGATTCCCTTCGTGCCGACTTGAGGGGGGCTGCTAGCTACTTCGCACTTTGCTAGGTGAACCTCGGTTGGGGGAGGAGGGGGCATGCTCATAGCTTAGGATTCCCTTCGAGCCGACACGAGGGGGGCTGCTAGCTACTTCGCACTTTGCTAGGTGAACCTCGGTTGGGGGGAGGGCATGTGCATTCATAGCTTAGGATTCCCTTCATGCCGATACGAGGGAGGGGTGGCTGCTAGCTACTTCACACTTGGCTAGGGTGAACCTCGGTTGGGGGGGAGGGCATGCATTCATGGATTAGCTAGGATTCCCTTCGTGCCGACACGAGAGAGGGGGCTGCTAGCTACTTCGCACTTTGCTAGGTGAACCTCGGTTGGGGGGGCATGCATTCATAGCTTAGGAATCCCTTCGTGCCGACACAAGGGAGGGGGCTGCTAGCTCTACTTCCCACTTTGCTACGTGAACCTCGATTGGGGGGCATGCATTCATAGCTTAGTATTCCCTTCATGCCAACACGAGGTAGGGGGCTGCTAGCTACTTCGCACTTTGCTACGGTGAACCTCGGTTGGGGGGGGCATGCATTCATATATAGATTAGGATTCCCTTCGTGCCGACATGAGGGAGGAGGGGGGCTGCTAGCTACTTCGCACTTTGCTAGGTGAACCTCGGTTGAGGGGGAGGGGGCATGCATTCATATATAGCTTAGGATTCCCTTCGTGCCAACATGAGGGAGGAGGTAGCTACTTCGCACTTTGCTAGGTGAACCTCGGTTTAGGGGGAGGGGGCATGCATTCATAGCTTAGGATTCCCTTCGTGCCCACACAAGAGGGTGGGAGCAAGCAATACCGTGTGCTTTGCGAGAGAGGTGCCACATCGAAGTTGCAGTTGGTATTATGAAAATCAAACCACCCTTTTGATACATAAATTTGGCCCACATGCAAGTGTGTTCGTGTTCTGACCCTCTCCCGCGTCATTTTTCGCCAAATTTATGAACGTTAGAAAAGTCGGACGACGCAACAGACACGGTTCACCCAAACTAACCGTGTGCCACGCCAGTGCACCTGTCACGCACACATCCGCATAGTACATTGGGCTCCACGAGGCTCCCCCTCTCAAAAATATCTGGCCGCTTTGAGGGTTTTTCTGTTTCATAACACACGGTTGTTATCTCCGGACCATGTGCGATGTTTCTTGTTCCCAATCCCGCCTGCATCGAAAATATCTGCCCGCCTCGAGGGTTTTTCTTTTTCATAACACACGGTTGTTATCTCCGGACCGTGTGCGATGCACTATCATAAAAATTTTCAATAGTCCGGCATTTCACTCTCGCGTTTAACTCACACATATTAAAATTTTTAGTACCCGCGTCATTTCCTCAAACACCCTGCGCCCCCCTCCACACACACACACACACACACCAAAACCTCCTCGGGCATGCGCGCGCACACACACACCCCCTCCCTCGCTCGAAACCCTAGCAAAGTCCCCCCCCCCCGCCGCCGCTGCAAGGCCTCCATTGTTAACATCTGTCGGTTTGCCCGTGCAGCTTACCCACCGATCTCCATACCAGGCCGCCCTAAGTTTCTTAGATGATGCCTGCCAAACGCCCCCTTTACCATAGATCCCCATCCCCCACTCCAAAGCATCGCAACCTAAGCCCGGCTACGCTTCCCGTGGAGCTCGAGGAGCGACTGGCCCAAAAGAGGTGTATAGCGGTCTCTTCGCCCGACATCGCCGAGGAAGCTGACGACCATTACTGGCAGCAGGCCCTCAAGCAGTGGGCTAGAGTATGCGGGCATGTCTCATCCGCTGGCTACGACATCGAGGTCATCGACAGCGACGCCCTGAGGCGGCCTGTGTCACAGGTTAAGTGGCCCACCCCAACCCCTCGGGTTCAACGGCCGTCGATCTCATCCATGGGCCCACCGCTGACCTCCTCTGGCTCGCTGTCAACAATTTGCCTTTCTACATCGCCATAAGGCCCCTTTTTTCATTTCTGAAGGACACGTTCTGTGACGCTGGCTTGGGATCCACAGCTTCCAAGTCAGACCTCATCAACGGCGACCACGAGGAGGGCACCCTCTCCGGCTCTTCCAAGGGGAAAGAGCCCATCTTCTCTTCCAAGGGTAAAGCGCCCGTCTGCGACATCAGGGAGGCCACCCTACAACCATGCTCTTCCAAGGGGAAGGAGCCCATCTGCGACAACATGGAGCGCGTCCAGGGTCCGTGCTCTTCCCACGGGAACGAGCCCATCTGTGACAAGTGAGGAAACCCATGATTGTTTATTTCAGTTGTTCACAATGTGATGCTCTATATGTGCAATTATTTACTGTGCAGTACATTTCATCAATCCAGTTTTAAACATACCGATAGGAAATCATATATTTGCTTGTTGTTAAGCCTGTTATAGCTAGCATATTCCTCTTATAAAGTTTTTTGATTGTTCGGTTGTTTGTAGTTAGCATATATTCAGTTTCAAATGCTATCTTTGGTTGTTCATAGTATGCCTTGTTTATTACAGTTATTCACAACGTGATGTTCTATATGTGCAAGTATGAACTGTGCAGTTCAATTTCATCAGTACCAGTTTCAACAATACCACTATGAATGACTATATTTGGTTGCTGCATCTTGTAGTTAACACGCCTTTCCATTTTTATTTAACCATAACCTATGTACTTAGATCGGCACAATACCTGTTTGAATGACCATGTTTTCTTTTTGTTAAATGTTAGGCCTGTTGCAGTTAGCACACCTTTCCACTTGTTTTTCTTGACTAGCGTGCTTAAACCTGCACACTGAAGCTATCTTTTGGAGATTATTTTGTCTGCCTTGTGTAATTTTGGTTGATGTTTAGCCTGTTGTGCTTAACATGCTTCTTGATGTACCTACACAGGACAATTTTGGGAACGACTGATGTTCTCCATCGAGGTTAGTTTCATCCCATCGCTTATATCTGCTCACTTTATAGGATATCCGTAGCTGGTACCATATAGGCCGGCGGCTGATAAGGGACTAATCGGTGAATCGGACTTTTAACTAGCTATATCTGCAAGCCATTTTTCCTTAGGTTAATTAGCGCCATATGTAATATATCTGAGGCTACATAGCAACATGCACTATACTTAATGTCTAAATATGCAATCCTAGGCTACATAGCAACAAGGAAGAGTGTTACATTAATGTTCTAATGATGTCTAGATATACGTAGAAGAGCAGCAGCAACAGCAACAACACAGCCCTGTTTGGATACTCAACTTAGCTAGAGGTTAGAGTTAGTTTCTAGCTCATTACTAACCCTGAACTAACTCCATCCAACGAGTTGTTTGGATGGCAGGGTTAGATTGACAATAAATGCACTAGGAGAACTAGCTCCAATTAGCACCTCTTGGGTTGGATACTAGTTTTTTGGGTGTGTTATAGATGCAACTAGCTCAAACTAGCCCTCATGTTTAGATATACTTTAGGGCTATTTGAGCCCGAACTATCTCAAACTAACTGTAACCCGTGGATACAGCAACAGATTATTTTTAAGAACAAACTAAACTCCTTCCGGCCCATAATATAGGATGTTAATTCATCTAATATGTGAGTATATTGGATGTTATAAGATACTCCCTCCGTTCCTAAATATTTGTCTTATTAGAGATTTCAAATGGACTACCACATACGGATGTATATAGACATATTATAAAAGAGTGTTGTACTACATCATTGTGCCATTGCTGTTTAGCTTCTAATATTAACTTGGTGCTTTTAGGTACATATGTCATTGGTAAAGATCCGCATTTCGACCCTTTCTGCGTATGTGGCAATGAGATATCGATGAACCAGCATCAAGTGAGGAAGCTGATAAAGATTGTTAGTAAAATGGGTCCAAGGATGGCAATTAAACTATTTGTTTACACTTTATCCAAGACAATAGCGAACTGCAGGATGTTAAGTAAGAACTCTGCAGCCTTCTTTTTATTGCCCATAATGAGTTGTGTTAGATGACAATGTTTGAAGTCTTATTTCCTTTGCAGTGGTTGCCAAAGCAGTTTACTCAAGATTACCTCTCAAACTACATGATTGGTGGGCATGCAAAGGTTAAAGTATTTCAACCAGAACACGATGATTATCTAGATGTTTTCATGAAGACCGCGAAGGATGGCGTTCGACCATCACAAGGGGTTGGACTACAGTCGTGCGTGCCTTCTGCATGGAGGAGGTCACAATATGGGCATTCTGCTCCACCTTGTTCAGCAACCAAAATATATTTTGCCTCTTTCTTTACCGTCTTTAATAGTACAAGTATACAACTATTGTTCATCATTCCTTATTTGGTTCTTATGTAATTCTGGAACATATGTACCTATGAATCGAATAATGCATTGGTTGTTTGAACCTGATGGATATGAGTAAAGTTGTAGAATACATTCAAATTCAAATCCAAATTTGGTACAATTTGGAAAAGCAGCAATTAAATTACGGTGAAATTACGCTCTCCATGTTGTTACGGCACACACGATTGGTAAAACACAAACGTTTGCGATATGCACCATAATATGAGACTGTTCACAGAGAGGAAACTTGTGCAACCATGCACACAGTTGCCGTTTGCAAAGCGTGTGAAATGTCAGACAATATCACAAGCGGTGCGGGAAAACAAAATGTTTGTGTTAGTTGCCTTATCGTACACGATTCCCAACCATGAACTATTTCTGATGAAGTATGCATCGTAAACGTTGCACCACAGAATAGCGTGTGCGATAGTTGTCGTGTACGACGATGTTACGACGGTCCGACGTTTCGTTATCCTGTCCGACACTCGTACGACGATCAGATAATCTTCTTAACGGTGAACCGTTTGTGATGGGCCGCACATCATACACGTTCTATAATAGTGAACCGTTTGTGATGGGCCGCGCATTGTAAACGTAGCACCACAGAATACAGATTGTGATGGCAATGCGAGCATAAACGAGTAGGAGTACTGTAGGGGCCCTATCCCCGACGGTTTTTGGGTCATGTGGGAAGGACCCCCCTATAGCTCACACTCACTTGGCAATGGTTCCAAATGTCGTCGCAGAAAGGGGTTTTAAATCATTTGTTTAGGACCGACGCACACCAGTGTGTTACAAGGTGTGAAGTTGAGTCAGACTCAATGCCCGACCACCGCATAAGATAGAGAGAAAATGAAAGTCATTCCCTATGCTTCAACCATAGGTTCTATCATGTATGCAATGATCTGTACCAGACCTGATGTGTGCCTTGCTATTAGTTTAGCAGGGAGGTACCAAAGTAATCCAGTAGTGGATCACTAGATAGCGGTCAAGAACATCCTGAAATACCTGAAAAGGACTGAGGATATGTTTCTCGTTTATGGAGGTGACAAAGAGATCGTCGTAAATGGTTACGTCGATGCAAGCTTTGACAAAGATCTGGATGACTCTAAGTCACAAATCGGATACGTATTTATATTGAATGGTGGAGCTGTCAGTTGGTGCAGTTCCAAGCAAAGCATCATGGCGGGATCTACGTGTGAAGCGAAATACATAGCTGCTCCGGAAGCAGCAAATGAAGGAGTCTGGATGAAGGAGTTCATATCCGATCTAGGTGTCATACCTGGTGCATCGGGTCCAATGAAAACCTTTTGTGACAACACTTGAGCAATAGCCTTGGCGAAGGAATCCAGATTTCACAAGAGAACCAAACACATCAAGAAATGCTTCAATTCCATCCGTGATCAAGACAAGGAGGGAGACATAGAGGTTCGCAAAATACATACGGATCTGAATGTTGCAGACCCGTTGACTAAGCCTCTCTCACAAGCAAAACATGATCAGCACCAAGACTCCATGGGTGTTAGAATCATTACTATGTAATGTAGAATATTGACTCTAGTGCAAGTGGGAGACTGAAGGAAATATGCCCTAGAGGCAATAATGAAGTTGTTATTTATATTCCTTATATCATGATAAATGTTTATTATTCATGCTAGAATTGTATTAACCGGAAACTTAGTACATGTGTGAATACATAGACAAACAGAGTGTCCCTAGTATGTCTCTACTTGACTAGCTCGTTAATCAAAGATGGTTAAGTTTCCTAGCCATAGACATGTGATGTCATTTGATGAACGGGATCACATCATTAGAGAATGATGTGATGGACAAGAACCATCCGTTAGCTTAGCACTATGATTGTTTAGTTTATTGCTATTGCTTTCTTCATGACTTATACATGTTCCTATGACTATGAGATTATGCAACTCCCGAATACCGGAGGGACACTTAGTGTGCTATCAAACATTACAAGTAACTGGTCGATTATAAAGATGCTCTACAGGTGTGTCCGACGGTGTTTGTTGAGTTGGCATAGATCGAGATTAGGATTTGTCACTCTAAGTATCGGAGAGGTATCTCTGGGCCCTCTCAGTAATGCACATCACTATAAGCCTCGCAAGCAATGTGACTAATGAGTTAGTTACGGGATGATGCATTACGGAATGAGTAAAGAGACTTATCGGTAACGAGATTGAACTAGGTATGAGGATACCGACGATCGAATCTCAGGCAAGTAACATACCGATGACAATGGGAACAACGTATGTTGTTATGCAGTTTGACTGATAAAGATCTTCGTAGAATATGTAGGAGCCAATATGAGCATCCAGGTTCCGCTATTTGTTATTGACTGGAGATGTGTCTCGGTCATGTCTACATAGTTCTCGAACCCGTAGGGTCCACACGCTTAACTTTAGATTATGATGTCTATTATGAGTTATGTGATTTGATGACCAAAGTTTGCATCTTTATTTCTCTTTATCATAAAAATACCAAAAATATTATCTTATCATATCTATCATATCTCACTCTCGTAAGTGACCGTGGAGGGATTGACAACCCCTTTATCGCGTTGGTTGCGAGGTTCTTATTTTTTTGTGTAGGTGTGAGGGATTCATTCGTGATCTCCTACTGGATTGATACCTTGGTTCTCAAAAACTGAGGGAAATATTTACGCTACTTTACTGCATCGCCCTTTCCTCTTCAAGGGAAAACCAACGCTGCGCTCAAGAGGTAGCAAGAAGGATTTCTGGCGCCGTTGCCGGGGAGATTCGCGCCAAGTCAAGGCATACCAAGTACCCATCACAAACTCTTATCCCTCGCATTACATTATTTGCCATTTGCCTCTCGTTTTCCTCTCCCCCACTTCACCCTTGCCGTTTTATTCGCCCTCTCTTTTCTGTTCGCCTCCCTCTTTCTTTTGCTCCTCGCACTTTCTGCCGTTATATCCGAAATTGGGGAAATTATTGTCGATATGGGCAATAATAATAACATGGAAAATTCTGATGCTCTTGCTAAAGAACCCCCTATCTTACATAAAAAAAATCCGAATCGGTAGTGGTAATATTATTGGAAAAGGAGTTACCAAGATTTCTTTACTTGTGCCGGTGCTTTGCCTTCTATGGGTAGTTCTATTCTTCATAGAACTAGTAGTCTTGCGGACGCTATCGCCATGCTTGTAGTTGAACTTGAAAGGCAATTTATGCACATGCATCCTTGCATACAAAGGATTTTCCTAGAATTTTCTAATATTGAGCATTCTTCTATTAAGCGTGCCGCTACTATCTTTTTGGCTCATGAGTTCAGATTTATAATAAAAGAGGCCAAAGATATCTTCGCGCACTATAGGGTGGACGCTGGCCATCCTCCCATAGAGGCTATCCTCTTTGATCAAGAGGAAATAATGTGTTTGCAATCTCTAGACTATGTTGCTTTTAATGAAAACCTTAGAAAAAGGGTTCCTACCAATGTTCTAGTTGATAGAATTTCTGAACTTAATAATGGTTTTGCTATTCGAAATAATGAGCTAGGATATTCTCTCGAGTTTAGGCTCACGAAGTTCTCTCAGAAAAATGCTTATAATGATGAATTGGCTGTGCAATACGAAGGGCCAAAGGAGGAACCTATACCTCCCAAAGTTGATCTTGGGAACTTCTGTCACATTAAATTTAGCCCTTTTGATTAGTTTTGTTTGCCTCAAAGAAAATTTGCTGCTGAACATAGAGAATATGAAATGAGTTTTCATGATCTATCCTATTATTATGGCAATACCCTAAATCTATCCTTGCTTTTATGCCTAGCTAGGGGCGTTAAACGATAGCGCTTGTTGGGAGGCAACCCAATTTTATTTTTGTTTTTTGCTTTTTTTGCTTCTGTTAGGAATACATCTATGATCTAGCCTCTGGTTAGATTTTTTTTATGTTTTAATTTGTATTTGTGCCAAGTTAAACCTATTGGATCTTCTTGGATGATAGTTATTTCATCTTGCTGAAAATTCCAGAAACTTTCTGTTCACGAAAACAATTGTTAGAAATCATAAGAACGTGATAAAATATTGATTCCAATTGGAGCAGATCAATAAAAAAATTGTCTAGGTCTTTCTATTTTGGTAGATTTTTCTGAGTTCCATAAGTTTGCGTTTGTTACATATTACTACAGGTTGTTCTATTTTTTTTACAGATTCTATTTTTCGTGTGTTGTTTGCTTATTTTGATGAATATATGGCTAATAAAATAGTTTATAAACCACAGAGAAGTTGGAATACAGTAGGTTTAACACCAATATAAATAAAGAATGAGTTCATTACAGTACCTTGAAGTGGTGTTTTGTTTTCTTTTGCTAACGGAGCTCACGAGATTTTCTGTTAAGTTTTGTGTTGTGAAGTTTTCAAGTTTTGGGTAAAAGATTTGATGGATTATGGAACAAGGAGTGGAAGAGCCTAAGCTTGGGGATGCCCATGGCACCCCATGATAATCTAAGGACACCAAAAAGCCAAAGCTTGGGGATGCCCCGGAAGGCATCCCCTCTTTCGTCTTCGTCCATCAGTAACTTTACTTGGAGCTATATTTTTATTCACCACATGATATGTGTTTTGCTTGGAGCGTTTTGTATGATTTGAGTCTTTGCTTTTTAGTTTACCACAATCATGCTTACTGTACACACCTTTTGAGAGAGATACACATGATTCAAAATTTATTAGAATACTCTATGTGCTTCACTTATATCTTTTGAGCTATATAGTTTTTGCTCTAGTGCTTCACTTATATCTTTTAGAGCACGGTGGTGGATTTGTTTTATAGAAACTATTGTTCTCTCATGCTTCACTTATATTATTTTTAGAGTCCTACAAAACAGCATGGTAATTTTCTTTAAGTATGATAGGCATCCAAGATTAGTAAAAAAATCTTATGAGTGTGTTGATTACTATGAGAAATTTGATGCTTGATAGTTGTTTTGAGATATGAAGATGGTGATATTAGAGTCATGCTAGTTGAGTGGCTATGAATTTGAGAAATACTTATGTTAAAGTTTGTGATTCCCGTAGCATGCATATATGGTGAATCGTTATGTGATGAAGTCGAAGCATGATTTATTTATATATTGTCTTCCTTAGGAGTGGCAGTCGGGGACGGGCAATGGTATTTTCCTACCAATCTATCCCCCTAGGAGCATGCGCGTAATACTTTGCTTTGATAACTTGTAAATTTTTGCAACAAGTATATGAGTTCTTTATGACTAATGTTGATTCCATGGATTATACACACTTTTCATCTTTCCACCATTGCTAGCCTCTCTAATACCGCGCACATTTTGCCGGTATCATACACCCACCATATACCTTCCTCAAAACAGCCACCATACCTACCTATCATGGCATTTCCATATCCATTCCGAGATATATTTCCATGCAACTTACCACCGTTTCGTTTACTATGACACGCTTCATCATTGTCCTATTGCTTTGTGTGATCATGTAGTTGACATGGTATTTGTGGCAAAGCCACCGTTCATTATTTTCATACATGTCACTCTTGATTCATTGCAACCCGGTACACCGCCGGAGGCATTCACATAGAGTCATATTATGTTCTAAGTATTGAGTTGTAATTCTTGAGTTATAAGTAATAAAAGTGTGATGATCATCATTATTAGAGCATTGTCCCAAGTGAGGAAAGGATGATGGAGACTATGATTCCCCCACAAGTCGGGATGAGACTCCAGACGAAAAAGAAAAAAAAGAAAAAAAGAGGCATAAAAAAAGAGAAAAGGCCAAAATAAAAAAATGAGAGAAAAAGAGAGAAGGGACAATGTTACTATCCTTTTTCCACACTTGTGCTTCAAAGTAGCACCATGATCTTCATGATAGAGAGTCTCCTATGATATCACTTTCATATACTAGTGGGAATTTTACATTATAGAACTTGGCTTGTATATTCCAATGATGGGCTTCCTCAAATTGCCTTAGGTCTTCGTGAGCAAGCAAGTTGGATGCACACCCACTTAGTTTCTTTTGTTGAGCTTTCATACACTTATAGCTCTAGTGCATCCGTTGCATGGCAATCCCTACTCACTCACATTGATATCTATTGATGGGCATCTCCATATCCCGTTGATACGCCTAGTTGATGTGAGACTATCTTCTCCTTTTTGTCTTCTCCACAACCACCATTCTATTCCACATATAGTGCTATGTCCATGGCTCACGCTCATGTATTTCGTGAAGATTGAAAAAGTTTGAGAACACCAAAAGTATGAAACAATTGCTTGGCTTGTCATCGGGGTTGTGCATGATTTAAATACTTTGTGTGATGAAGATAGAGCATAGCCAGACTATATGATTTTGTATGGATTACTTTCTTTGGCCATGTTATTTTGAGAATACATAACTGCTTAGTTAGTATGCTTGAAGTATTATTTTTTATGTCAATATTAAACTTTTATCTTGAATCTTTCGGATCTGAATATTCATACTACAAATAAGAGAATTACATTGAAAATTATGCTAAGTAGCATTCCACATCAAAAATTCTGTTTTTATCATTTACCTACTCGAGGACGAGTAGGAATTAAGCTTGGGGATGCTTGATACATCTCCAACGTATCTATAATTTTTTATTGTTCCAAGCTATATTATATTCTGTTTTGGATGTTTAATGGGATTTATTATACACTTTTATATTATTTTTGGGACTAACCTATTAACCGGAGGCCCAGCCCAAATTGTTGTTTTTTTGCCTATTTCAGTATTTCGAAGGAAAATGATATCAAACGGAGTCCAAACGGAATGAAACCTTCGGGAACGTGGTTTTCAGAACAAACGTGATCTAGAGGACTTGGATTCTACGTAAATTAATCGACGAGGAAGGCACGAGGCAGGGGCACGCCTACCCCCCAGGCGCGCCCTCCACCCTCGTGGGGCCCATGTTGCTCCACCGACGTACTTCTTCCTCCTATATATACCTACGTACCCCGAAAACATCATAACAAGAGCCAAAACCCTATTTCCACCGCCACAACCTTCTGTACCCGTGAGATCCCATCTTGGGGCCTTTTCCGGCCCTCCGCCGGAGGGGGCATTGATCACGGAGGGCTTCTACATCAACACCATAGCCTCTCCGATGATGTGTGAGTAGTCTACCTCAGACCTTCGGGTCCATAGTTATTAGCTAGATGGCTTCTTCACTCTCTTTGGATCTCAATTCAAAGTTCTCCTCGATCTTCTTGGAGATCTATTCGATGTAATCTTCTTTTGCGGTGTGTTTGTCGAGATCCGACGAATCGTGGGTTTATGATCAAGATTATCTATGAATAATATTTGAATCTCATCTGAATTCTTTTATGTATGATTGGTTATCTTTGTAAGCCTCTTCGAATTATTAGTTTGGTTTGGCCTACTAGATTGATCTTTCTTGCAATGGGAGAAGTGCTTAGCTTTGGGTTCAATGTTGCGGTGCTCGATCCCAGTGATAGTAAGGGAAACGACACGTATTGTATTGTTGCCATCGAGGATAAAAAGATGGGGTTTATATCATATTGCATGAGTTTATCCCTCTACATCTTGTCATCTTACTTAAAGCATTACTCTGTTCTTATGAACTTAATACTCTAGATGCATGCGGGATAGTGGTCGATGTGTGGAGTAATAGTAGTAGATGCAGAATTGTTTCGGTCTACTTGTCGCGGACGTGATGCCTATATACATGATCATACCTAGATATTCTCATAACTATGCTCAATTCTATCAATTGCTCGACAGTAATTCGTTTACCCATCGTAATACTTATGCTCTTGAGAGAAGCCACTAGTGAAACCTATGGCCCCCGGGTCTATTTTCCATCATATTAATATTCCAACACTTAGTTATTTCTATTGCCTTTTATTTTACTTTGCATGTTTATTTCTCTTTATCATAAAAATACCAAAAATATTATCTTATCATATCTATCAGATCTCACTCTCGTAAGTAGCCGTGGAGGGATTGACAACCCCTTTATCGCATCGGTTGCGAGGTTATTATTTGTTTGTGTAGGTGTGAGAGACTCATGTGTGATCTCCTACTGGATTGATACCTTGGTTCTAAAAAACCGAGGGAAATACTTACGCTACTTTACTGCATCACATTTTCCTCTTCAAGGGAAAACCAACGCAGTGCTCAAGAGGTAGCATCCTTCCCACTCTACCTCTCTTGGAAAGGAAGGGGACTCCAACTAGGATTACGAATCCTAGTTGGACTCCCAATGGCGCGCGCCCCCCTTTTCCGGCCTCCTCCTCCTCCATTCCTATATTTACGTTGGAGGGGTGTCGGTGTCAAAACCAGCGGATCTCGGGTAGGGGGTCCTGAACTGTGCGTCTAAGGCGGATGGTAACAGGAGGCGGGGGACAAGATGTTTACCCAGGTTCGGGCCCTCTTGATGGAGGTAATACCCTACTTCCTGCTTGATTGATCTTGATGATATGAGTATTACAAGAGTTGATCTACCACGAGATCATAGAGGCTAAACCCTAGAAGCTAGCCTATGGTATGATTGTTGTTGTCCTACGGACTAAACCCTCCGGTTTATATAGACACCGGAGGGGGCTAGTGTTACACAGAGTCGGTTACAAGGGAGGAGATCTACATATCCATATTGCCAAGCTTGCCTTCCACGCCAAGGAGAGACCTATCCGGACACGGGACGAAGTCTTCAATCTTGTATCTTCGTAGTCCAACAGTCCGACTAAAGTATATAGTCCGGCTATCCGACGACCCCCTAATCCAGGACTCCCTCAAGGGGGGCACCCCAAAGGACACACAAGTTTCTCTTAGCCGTGTACGGTGCCCCCCTCCACAGTTACACACCTCGATCATATCGTCGTAGTGCTTAGGGGAAGCTCTGCTTTAATAACTTCATCATCACCGTCGCCACACCATCGTGCTGACGGAACTCTCCCTCGGCCTCAACTGGATCAAGAGCTCGAGGGACGTCATCGAGCTGAACGTGTGTTGAACGCGGAGGTGCCATGCGTTCGGTTCTTGGATCGGTTGGATCGCGAAGATGTTCGACTACATCAACCGCGTTACTAAACGCTTCTGCTTTCGGTCTACGAGGGTACTGAGGGAGTCCTGGACTAGGGGGTCCTCGGGCGTCCGACCTATTAGACATGGGCGGACTGATGGGCCGAGAAGATACAAAGACCGAAGACTCTACCCGTGTCCGGATGGGACTCTCCTTGGCGTGGAAGGAAAGCTTGGCGACCAAATATGAAGATTCCTTTCTCTGTAACCAACCTTGTGTAACCCTAGTCCTCTCCGGTGTTTATATAAACCGGAGGTCCTAGTCCATAGAAGGGATATACAATTATAGTCAGACAGGCTAGACTTCTAGGGTTTTAGCCATTATGATCTCGTGGTAGATCAACTCTTGTAATACTCATATTCATCAAGATCAATCAAGCAGGAAGTAGGGTATTACCTCCATAGAGAGGGCCCGCCTGGGTAAACATTGTGTCCCTCGTCTCCTGTTACCATCGACCTTAGACGCACAACTCGGGACCCCCTACCTAAGATCCGCCAGTTTTGGCACCGACATTGGTGCTTTCATTGAGAGTTCCATTGTGCCGTCATCAAAAGGTTTGATGGCCCCTTTGATCATCTACAACGATGCTGTCCAAGGGGAAGTCTTCCTCCCCGGACGGATCTTCGTATTCGGTGGCTTCGCACTGCGGGCCAACTCGCTTGGCCATCTGGAGCAGATCGAAAGCTACGCCCCTGGCCATCAGGTCAGATTTGGAAGCTTAAACTACGTTGCGGATATCCGCGGAGACTTGATCTTCCATGTATTCGAAACCGCGGTAGCCGCTCCCTGCCACCACGATGAACATGACGTAAATCTGTCATCGGACCATACCCAGGAGATAGCACCTGTAACTATTCTGGCCTTAGATCCGGAGCAGATCGCGCCATCCGAGGACGGGAAGCTCAAACCCGCCACGGAAGCCGCAGACTCAGCGGCGTTAGAGCTGCACACAGACCTAACTTCAAGTGACATCTATGTCACTAGAACCATGGACTCGTCTCCAGCTACAGGTTCCGAACCCTGTGCGTCCGCGTACGTCGAGCTTGATCGACCTTCAATCGTCGAATTCAGCTCCACAGACATCTTCCACCACTCGCCTTTGGGCGACATGCTAAACTCATTAAAAACTCTATCCTTAGCGGGGGACTCTCAACCGAATTATATCCGGTTCGAACTGGAGGCTGATGACGGAGAATTTCGTTTCCCACCCACCGCCCACTTCATAGCCACTCTCGAGGACCTAACCGACATGCTCGATTATGGCTCCGAAGACATCGACGGTATGGACGACGATGCCGGAGAAGAGGAGGCCCAAAACCCGCCGTTCACCGGACGATGGACGGCCACCTCCTCGTATGACGTATACATGGTGGATGCACCAAAAGAGAATAGCGGCGATGACAAGGAGAATCTGGTCAAGGATGAGCCTCCTAAGATACAACCAAAGCGCCGGCATCAGCGGCGCCGCTCTAAATCACGCCGCAGCAAAGGCAGCAACACCGGCACAGGAGACGATAACACTCCGGACGGTGCCGAAGGCAGAGAAGATCTCGATGAACGAACTGCCGAACAGGACGATCTGGAAGATAGGCAAGTTAGCCCTGATGAATAGACCATAAACGAAGACTCGGAGGACAGTAGTTATCTTCCTCTCTATGAGGAGGAGGTGAGCCTCGGCAACGAGGATTTTATCGTACTGTAGGAACGTCTCGAGCAGGAGCGCTTTAAGCGCCAGCTAATAACCACTGCAAGGAGCCTGAAAAAGAAGCAGCAGCAGCTTCAAGCTGATCAAGATCTGCTCAATGATAGATGGACCAATGTCCTAGCAGCTGAAGAATACGGCCTCAAGCGCCCAGCCAAAAGCTACCCGAAGCGCAAATTGCGACCTCAGTTCGACGACGAGGCGCCGAAGCCCGTACCATCATCGCGCAATGCGGCTGACCGACCACCACGTGGTCTGGATAAAGCGGCAACTCAAGACGAACACCAGCCCGCCCCGCCTCATCGTAAAGGCATAAATAAAACAGGTCGTGGTTATACATATGACCTTCGGCAGGACCTGGACAGTAGAGCAAGACATACCAGATCGATCTATGGATTGTGAGGATGTGCCCCGACACGTGACGATTGCTATCTATTCGGACGTGACAAGCCTAGTCATGCGCGGGCCGAAAACCGCATACGGACTCCATCGGAGCTACGTCACGATGTGGCCCGATATAGAGGCACTGCACACCCTCTTTGCTTCGCTGACGAAGTAATGGAGCATGAATTCCCAGAAGGGTTTAAACCCGTGAATATTGAATCATACGATGGAACAACTTATCCCGCGGTATGGATCGAGGATTATGTTCTCCATATCCATATGGCCCGCGGAGATGACCTCCACGCCATCAAATACCTCCCTTCAAAACTCAAAGGACCAGGTCGGCACTGGTTAAACAGTCTGCCTGAAAACTCTATTGGCAGCTGGGAGGATTTGGAAGACGCCTTCCGCGACAACTTCCAAGGTACATATGTCCGGCCACCAGATGCCGATGACTTAAGCCACATAGTTCAACAGCCCGGAGAGTTAGCCAGGAAATTCTGGACTAGGTTCCTAACTAAAAAGAACCAGATCATTGACTGTCCAGATGCCGAAGCCCTAGCGGCCTTTAAACACAGCATCACCAACGAATGGCTCGCCCGCCACCTCGGCCAAGAAAAGCCGAAGTCCATGAAAGCCCTCATGGCACTCATGACCCGCTTTTGTGCGGGTGAGGATAGTTGGCTCGCCTGTAGCAAAAACACGGCAAGCGAAGCGGGTACCTCCGAAGTCAAAAACAGCAATGGCAAACTCCGACGCAACAAACACAAACGTCGAAGCAATGGTGACAATACCGATGACACGACAGTAAACGCCGGATTAAGTGGCTCCAAGTCCGGTCAGCGGAAGAAGCCATATAAAAGAAACAACCAAGGACCATCCAGCTTGGAATGCATACTCGATCGTCCGTGCCAGTTTCATGGCACCCCAGACAAACCAGCCATTCATACCAACAGAGATTGTCGGGTTATTAAGCAGGTTGGCAAGTTAAATGCCGAAAACAAGGAGAAGGGATCACAAAGCGAGGACGATGACGAGGAGCCCCGGCCACTGAACACAGGGGGACAGAAGAAGTTTCCCCCCAGGTCAAAATGGTGAACATAATATACACTACCCACATCCCCAAGAGGGAGCGCAAGCGTGCGCTCAGGGACGCCTACGCGATAGAGCCAGTCGCCCAAAATTTAATCCATGGTCGTCATGCCCGATCACGTTCGACCGTTAGGATCATCCGACCAGTGTCCGTCACGGCGGTTTAGCCGCACTGGTCCTTGACCCAATAATTGATGGATTCCACCTGATGCGAGTCCTCATGGACGGTGGCAGCAGCCTCAACCTGCTCTATCAGGATACAGTGCGCAAAATGGGCATTAATACATCATGGATCAAGCCCACAAAGACTACCTTTAAAGGAGTCATTCCAGGTGTAGAAGCCCGCTGTACGGGCTCAATCACACTAGAGGTTGTCTTCGGATCTCTGGACAACTTCCAAAGAGAAGAGTTAATCTTTGATATCACCCTTTTTCGCAGCGACTATCACGCACTGCTTGGATGAACCGCATTTGCTCGATTCAACGCGGTGTCACACTATGCTTATCTTAAGATCAAGATCCCCGGACCACGCGGCATCATAACAGTTAGTGGCAACACGGAACGCTCCCTCCGCACCGAGGAGCACACCGATGCCTTAGCAGCAGAAGTACAGAGCGACCTTTTCAAGCAGAACCTTAATTCGGCGGTCGAGCTCCAGCACACTGTCAAGAGAGTCCGGACTATTCTGCAGCAGGACAGCTCGGCTCATCATGAGCTCGACTAGCAATTCAGCCTTCGTCCCAGCCCTGATCAAGTGGCGGCGTTCGTACCGCACGTACATAACTACACACTCAAAATTTCATGGGCATAAACGGAGGCATAACTAGCTTGTGATCCACAATACGGCTCAACCGCCCCCGGACAAACATACTTTTCAATGTTTCATTTTCTCCTTTTCAGGTTGCTTTTCCACATGCCCTCCCTGATGACCTGATTACCGGTCCTTTCGAAGGATAAATAGACCAAGATGGCAAGAAGCACAGACGTATAGGGGAATTTCCAAGTGGTCTCTTTAACGATCACTCTACCTGTTTTCAGGACCCACACGCAGCTCTCCCTTGGCTGTGGCATGTTAACTAGCCTTTTGCTTATTGCACTATTTGTATGAATGTGCTTTGACGTATTACCAAATTATAATGAAAACAGTTTGCGGCCCAAATTTTGCGGCCCTAGCTTACTACCCTTTCTTCTTTCCTTTTTTCCTTTTCTGTTGATAACTTTATCAGATAGCACCCGTACACTTTCGTACGTTTCAATTTGCCAGGGGCTTAATAGCACTCCGCAATATGGCAACAAAGTCCGAACACTTTTTATAGTATAGTTCGGCACCCCGAATTTAGCACTATATGCATTGGCTCCGAATCATGTCTTTGGTCAATAGTTGGGTTGCCCGGCTCCTGTGCTTGCTACCTTACGTTCCATTATATCGGCTAGGGTAGTAAAGGGAGAACTACTATGATTGTGCCCTGGTTCACCCGGTGAGCACCTCAGTAGAGAAAGCCGAAAACTGACTATCATGATGCGTCGATAGCCGGTTAGCTCTTCGGAGGTCTCAAATCTTTATAGATTTTTTCCGCATTACGCGAGGGATCGGTACTTACCCGATCAGGTGTTTATAGCATCCTAGTTCGGATACTAGCAGCTGCGCCTATATGTTTATTGTCAAAACCTACGGCTAAGTGAGGGTGATAAAGCCGCATAGTCCGATTGCCTGGTTCGTTGCGCTAAACACCTCCTTCAAGGACCAAAAAATTGGATCAAGAGTGTTTAGATTACATCCCGAACACCCCCGTACTACCTACGTGGGGGCAGAAGCCGATGAGTGGCCAACTCTCAGATTTCACACAACACGGTCGCACAGGAGGTGATTTTTTTAAAAAAACATTATATTACATAACGACTTTGTTTCCTCATACAAGACAGAGACAACATGAATGTATTTATTCGAAAATAATGTCTTGCGCACATTGCCTCGCCACAATACGAGACCCCTCCAGGACGTCTTCAAAATACCACTCGGGCGTGCGGTGCTCCTTTCCCTCAGGCGGTCCCTCGGTCACAAGCTTGACGGCGTCCATCTTCGCCCACCACACCTTAATGCGGGCGAAGGCCATGCATGCGCCCTTGATGCAGACCGACCGCTTGAGGATGTCCAGCCGACGGCAGGCATTCACCAGCCGCTTCACGAGCCCAAAGTAGCTACTGGGTATAGCTTCGGCAGGCCACAGCCGGATTATTAAATCCTTCATGGCTAGTTTGGCCACCCTGTGCAGCTCGACTAGCTGTTTTAGCTGATCGCTAAAGGGCACCGGATGTTCTGGCGCAAGGTATTGCGACTAGAACAGCTTCTCCGTTGAGCTCCCTTTTTCGACTCAGATGAATTCCGCAGCGTCAGAAACACTGCACGGCAGATCCGCAAACGCCCCTGGAGAACTCCAAATCCGGGTTAGCAAGAGATACTTCTTCTTCACATACCTGCTTCGCATACTAAACGTCTTACCCGTTGCGATCTTCTACGCCTGTTGGATCTCCTGGAGGGCGCTTTGGTCTTCAGCCTGGGCCTCTTGTGTGCTTTGGCGAGCCTTGGCGAGTTCGGTCTCTTGAGCCGAAACATCATGCTCCAAGGTCTCGCATTTCTTCACGGCATCCTGGAGCTCTTGCTGGACCTCATCAAGCCTGGCCTCGTGCTTCTTACGAGCGGCTTGTTCGTTGGCAGCTCTCTCCTCGGCCTCGACCAAGGCCTTTTTAAGGACCTCGACCTCGGTTTTCACTCCTACAAATATTATGGCACTACGGTCGACACACATCATTCATTCTTCCTGAACATACAGAAAGTTGCAACATACCTTGCTTGTCCTCTAGCTGCCTTTTTACAAGGCCAAGCTCTTCTATGGCCCGCTCCACACTCTACTTTAGTCCGGAGACCTCCACAGCATGAGAGGTCACGGCCAGCAACGACGCCTGCTTATTCACAAAAGACATCTTTTAGTTAGTTTCCTACGAAAATAAATTGATCCTCTGTCTGACTTTTCTTTCCGAACACCGGACAATGTCTCAGGGGCTGCTGTCTATACAAGGACTTTTACTTTTGCGTTGCTTACCTCAAAGCCTGTCAGCAGACTGCCGTAGGCTTCGGTTAGTCCGCTCTCGACGGACTGAACCCTCTCAATCACCGTACCCATAAGGATACGGTGTTCCTCCACAATGGAAGTGCCTCGAAGCGCTTCTAGCAGATTATCCGGTGCCTCTGGTTGGACAGAGGTCACCGGCGGGATAGGCACACCTCCTTCTCTCAAGGGAGGCTGCTCGCCGGATTCCGGAGCCGTATAGGTCTCCGGAACCATATTCGGTTGGGGGCCGAGATGAACATGGCCCCCATCGCCAGTCTCCATGGGGATCTGCTCCCCCATGTGTCCGGCGGCTGAGGTTTCACACTCTAGCGCCACCCTGAGGGCCTCTTGAACCTCCCCCTGGTCTGGGAAGGTCCTTTGGGATCGCACCTCGTCGTCGCCCTTGGCCGTGGGAGAGTGAGCGGCCGGCGGTGACTCGCTGGCCATCGCCTTTGAATCCAACGAACCTCCTGATGAGGATCGCATGGAGCTGTCGTGGGCCGGACTGCAATAGCATAATTAAACGTGTTAATACCATGAAGAGGAGAGGCTGGATACATGGACGTATACAGGTTTTTAGTACTTATGATGCGGCAAGGGGCTTGTTTCAGGGGTGTCGCTCTGGGCTGCTGTCGACGTCCCATGCGGAGTTATCCATGAGGGGGCCCTTCCCCCTCTTAGGTGCCTCCGTCTCCAGATTTGTGGAGGCCGCCCTCTTCTTCCTTCCCCCATAAGGGGGAGAGTTGCTTTCTTCCTCCTCCTCCTCGTTGTCTTCGGTGGCAGAGGAGTGTGTCTTGTCTTTGGACGACACGTCTGAAGCTCCCTTGCGGCGAGGGCCACTTCGAACCCCTTGGCCTTCTTCTTGGCCTTCTTCTCCGGTGCCTTCTAGGGCGCCGGAACCAGCATCTTCGCCAGGAGCGGGATGACTGGTTCCTCGGGCGGCGGAGCCGGATATCGAATCCGCTCCGCTTTCTCTGTCCATACCTGAAAAAATAAATAGTGAAGTTGTAGATATCTACCTTGAATAAGCAAGTAGAGGATGCACCTTGATGTGAAGGACTTACCGCACTGGTAGGATGGTCTAGATCGTGCCCGCGGTCTGAGTCTATGTCCGGCGGCGTCTTGTTGCCTTTAAAGAGCAACTTCCAGACATCTTCGTGAGTGGTTCCGAAGAGCCTCTCCAAGGTCTGGTGCTTCTCCGGATCAAATTCCCATAAAGGGCATGTTCGGCTTTGACATGGAAGGATCCGGCGAACTAGCATCACCTGGATCACGTTGACGAGCTTGATGTTTTTATCCACCATACTTTGGATGCGCGTTTGCAGCACTAACAGTTCGTCCGATGAATACCAATTTGGGCCCTTCTCTATCCAGGAGGTGAGCCGCATTGGAGCTCCGGACTTGAATTTAGGAGCCGCGGCCCAAGAGGCGTCGCGGGGCTTTGTGATATAGAAACATAGTTTCTGCCAGTCTTTGACGGTCTCCACGAAAGTACCCTTGGGCCATGTGACATTGGGCATCTTGCTCACAATGGCACCTCCGCACTCCGCGTGTTGGCCGTCCACCACCTTCGGCTTCACATTGAAGATCTTGAGCCATAGTCCAAAGTGGGGAGAAATGCAGAGGAAGGCCTCGCACACGACAATAAATGCCGAGATGTTGAGGAAGGAGTTTGGGGCTAGATCATGGAAATCTAGCCCGTAGTAGAACATAAGTCCACGATGAAAGGGTGGAGTGAAAATGCTAACCCACGGACGAAATGGGGGATGAACACCACCCTCTCGTTGGGCTTCGGGGTGGGGATGACTTGCCCCTTGGTCGGAAGCCGGTGAGTGATTTCTTTCGCCAGATACCCGGCCTCCCGAAGCTCGGTGATGTCCTTCTCCTCAACGGAGGAGGCCATCCACTTGCCTTGCCCTCCAGATCCAGACATGGTTGAGTGCTTTCTTGAGGTGGAAAAGATGAGGAATTGGGCGCTGGAGCTCGAGAATGGAAGGGCAGAGAAAGAGAAAAGGCGTGGGTGAAGAAGGGGAATCCTTATCCCCTTATAAAGGCTGTGAATATCAAGCGCCTCCCCACTCGCCTTAAAACTCGCCTATTCCCAAGGGCTGTGCAAATGACACGGTTGGATTACCCACGCCCGTATTGATGAGAATCCCGCAATAAGGGGACATGATCTCTGCTTTGACAAGATGTGCCAATGAGACCACATCTCTAAGAGGCAGGCCAAAAAACGGATCGAAATAATGACCGGGCATATGTGATGTCACCTTACAAAATGTTGTCAGCGGATTGGACTTGCGAAATATTATACTCTCTGCGGTTGTGTGTGGTACTTGTGTTGCAGATCCGGACACGTTCGTTGCGTCCAAAGACTGTGTTGGAGTATTCAAAGAAGGAACCCGCCTTGCAATGTCGAAGACAATCTGTGCGTCAGACACCTCGCCATTGAAGCCTGGTTCAGGGGCTACTGAGGGAGTCCTGGACTAAGGGGTCCTCGGGCGTCCGACCTATTAGACATGGTCAAGACTGATGGGCCGTGAAGATACAAAGACCAAAGACTCTGCCCGTGTCCGGATGGGACTCTCCTTGGCGTGGAAGGCAAGCTTGGTGACCAAATATGAAGATTCCTTTCTCTGTAGCCGACCTTGTGTAACCCTATTCCTCTCCGATGTCTATATAAACTAGAGGGCCTAGTCCGTAGAAGGAATATACAATTATAGTTAAACAAGCTAGACTTCTAGGGTTTTAGCCAATACGATCTCGTGGTAGATCAACTCTTGTAATACTCATATTCATCAAGATCAATCAAGCAGGAAGTAGGGTATTACCTCCATATAGAGGGCCCGAACCTGGGTAAACATTGTGTCCCCCGTCTCCTGTTACCATTGACCTTAGAAGCACAGTTCGGGACCCCCTACCCGAGATCCGCCGATTTTGACACCGACAGGTACATGGACACACTCTCCCCGCTGGTTGCTATGCTTCTCCTAGATAGATCTTGCGTGATCATAGGATTTTTTTGAAATACTACATTCCCCAATAGTGGCATCCGAGCCAGGTCTATGCGTAGATGTTATATGTACGAGTAGAACACAAAGAGTTGTGGGCGATAATAGTCATACTGCTTACCAGCAATGTCTTACTTTGATTCAACGGTATTGTTGGATGAAGCGGCCCAGACCGACATTACATGACCGCGTTCATGAGACTGGTTCTACCGATGTTCTTCGCACACATGTGGCTAGTGGATGTGTGTTTCTCCAACTTTAGTTGAATCGAGTTTGACTACGCCCGGTCCTTGTTGAAGGTTAAAACAACACACTTGACTAAAAATCGTTGTGGTTTTGATGAGTAGGTAAGAACGGTTCTTGCTAGAAGCCCGTAGCAGCCACGTAAAACTTGCAACAACAAAGTAGAGGACGTCTAACTTGTTTTTGCAGGCCTTGCTGTGATGTGATATGGTCAAGACGTGAGGATATATAAATTGTTGTATGAGATGATCATGTTTTGTAAAAGTTATCGGCAACTGGCAGGAGCCTTATGGTTGTCGCTTTATTGTATGAAATGCAATCGCCATGTAATCGCTTTACTTTATCACTAAGCGGTAGCGATAGTCGTAGAAGCAATAGTTGTCGAGACGACAACGATGCTACGATGGAGATCAAGGTGTCTAGCCGGTGACGATGGTGATCATGACAGTGCTTTGGAGATGAATATCAAATGCACAAGATGATGATGGCCATATCATATCACTTATTTTGATTGCATGTGATGTTTATCTTTTATGCATCTTATTTTGCGTAGTACGGTGGTAGCATTATAAGATGATCTCTCACTAAATTTCAATGTATAGGTGTTCTCCCTGAGTATCCACAATTGCTATAGTTCATCGTACCGAGATACCACGTGATGATCGGGTGTGATAAGCTCTACGTTCACATACAACGGGTGCAAGCCAGTTTTGCGCACACAGAATACTCAGGTTAAACTTTATGAGCCTAGCATATGCGGATATGGCCTCGGAACACTGAGACCGAAAGGTCGAGTGTGAATCATATAGTAGATATGATCAACATAGTGATGTTCACCATTGAAAGCTACTCCGTCTCACGTGAGGATCGGACATGATTTAGTTGATATGTATCATGTGATCATTTAGATGACTAGAGGGATGTCTATCTAAGTGGGAGTTCTTAAGTAATATGATTAATTGAACTTTAATTTATCATGAACTTAGTACCCGATAGTATTTTGCATGTCTATGTTGTTGTAGATCAATGGCCCGTGCTACCGTTCCTCTGAATTTTAATGCGTTCCTAGAGAAAGCTAAGTTGAAAGATGATGGCAGCAACTACACGGACTAGGTCCGTAACTTGGGATTATCCTCATTGCTGCACAGAAGAATTACGTCTTGGAAGCATCGCTAGGTGCAAGACCCGCTGCAGGAACAACACCGGACATTATGAATGTCTTGCAGAGCAAAGCTGATGACTACTCGATAGTTCAGTGTGTCATGCTTTGCGGCTTAGAATAGGGACTTCAACGATGTTTTGAACGTCATGGAGCATATGAGATGTTCCAAGAGTTGAAGTTAATATTTCAAGCAAATGCCCGGATTGAGAGAAATGAAGTATCCAATAAGTTCAACAGCTGCAAGATGGAGGAGAATAGTTCTGTTAGTGAACATATACTCAGAATGTCTGGGTACCACAACCACTTGACTCAACTGGGAGTTAATCTTTCTGATGATAGTGTCATTGACAGAGTTCTTCAATCATTGCCACCAAGCTACAAAAGCATCGTGATGAACTATAATATGCAAGGGATGGATAAGACAATTCCCGAGCTCTTCGCAATGCTAAAGGCTGCGGAGGTAGAAATCAAGAAGGAGCATCTAGTGTTGATGGTTAACAAGACCATTAGTTTCAAGAAAAAGGGCAAAGGGAAGAAGGGGAACTTCAAAAAGAATGGCAAGAAAGTTGTTGCTCAAGTGAATAAGCCCAAGTCTAGACCTAAGCCTGAGACTGAGTGCTTCTACTGCAAAGGGATTAGTCATTGGAAGCGGAACTGCCCCAAGTATTTGGCGGGTAAGAAGGATGGCAATGTGAAATGTATATTTGATATACATGTTGTTGATGTGTACCTTACTAATGCTCGTATTAGCGCAACACACTTGACGAAAAATCGTTGTGGTTTTGATGCGTAGGTAAGAACGGTTCTTGCTAGAAGCCCGTAGCAGCCACGTAAAACTTGCTACAACAAAGTAGAGGACGTCTAACTTGTTTTTGTAGGGCTTGCTGTGATGTGATATGGTCAAGACGTGATGACATATAAATTGTCATATGAGATGATCATGTTTTGTAAAAGTTATCGGCAACTGGTAGGAGGATTATGGTTGTCGCTTTATTGTATGAAATGCAATCACCATGTAATTGCTTTACTTTATCACTAAGCGGTAGCGATAGTCGTAGAAGCAATAGTTGGCGAGACGACAACGATGCTACGATGGAGATCAAGGTGTCAAGCCGGTGACGATGGTGATCATGACAGTGCTTTGGAGATCAAGATCAAAGGCATAAGATGATGATGGCCATATCATATCACTTATTTTGATTGCATGTGATGTTTATCTTTTATGCATCTTATTTTTCTTAGTACGGCGGTAGCATTATATGATGGTCTCTCACTAAATTTCAATGTATAGGTGTTCTCCCTGAGTATCCACCATTGCTACAGTTCGTCGTGCCGAGAAACCACGTGATGATCGGGTGTGATAAGCTCTATGTTCACATACAACGGGTGCAAGCCAGTTTTGCGCACGCAGAATACTCGGGTTAAACTTGATGAGCCTAGCATATGCAGATATGGCCCCGGAACACTGAGACCGGAAGGTCGAGCGTGAATCATATAGTAGATATGATCAACATAGTGATGTTCACCATCGAAAGCTACTCCATCTCACGTGAGGATCGGACATGGTTTAGTTGATATGGATCACGTGATCATTTAGATGACTAGAAGGATGTCTATCCAAGTGGGAGTTCTGAAGTAATATGATTAATTGAACTTTAATTTATCATGAGCTAAGTACCTGATAGTATTTTGCACGTCTATGTTGTTGTAGATCAATGGCCCATGCTACTGTTCCTTTGAATTTTAATGCGTTCCTAGAGAAAGCTAAGTTGAAAGATGATGGTAGCAACTACACGGAATAGGTCCGTAACTTGGGATTATCCTCATTGCTGCACAGAAGAATTACGTCTTGGAAGCATCGCTAGGTGCAAGATCCGCTGCAGGAGCAACACCGGACATTATGAACGTCTTGCAGAGCAAAGGTGATGACTACTCGATAGTTCAGTGTGTCATGCTTTGCGGCTTAGAATAGGGACTTCAACGATGTTTTGAACGTCATGGAGCATATGATGTGTTCCAAGAGTTGAGGTTAATATTTCAAGAAAATGCCCGGATTGAGAGAAATGAAGTCTCCAATAAGTTCTACAGCTGCAAGATGGAGGTGAATAGTTCTGTTAGTGAACATATACTCAGAATATCTGGGTACCACAACCACTTGACTCAACTAGGAGTTAATCTTTCTGACGATAGTGTCATTGACAGAGTTCTTCAATCATTGCCACCAAGCTAAAAAAGCTTCGTGATGAACTATAATATGCAAGGGATGGATAAGAAAATTCCCTAGCTCTTCGGAATGCTAAAAGCTGCGGAGGTAGAAATCAAGAAGGAGCATCTAGTGTTGATGGTTAACAAGACCATTAGTTTCAAGAAAAAGGGCAAAGGGAAGAAGGGTAACTTCAAGAAGAACGGCAAGCAAGTTGCTGCTCAAGTGAAGAAGCCCAAGTTTAGACTTAAGCCTGAGACTGAGTGCTTCTACTGCAAAGGGATTAGTCACTGGAAGCGAAATTACCCCAAGTATTTGGCAGATAAGAAGGATGGCAATGTGAAAGGTATATTTGATATACATGTTATTGATGTGTACCTTACTAATGCTCGTAGTAGTGCAACACACTTCACGAAAAATCGTTGTGGTTTTGATGCGTAGGTAAGAACGCTTTTTGCTGGAAGCTCGTAGCAGCCACGTAAACTTGCAACAACAAAGTAGAGGACAGCTAACTTGTTTTTGCATGGCTTGCTGTCATGTGATATCGTCAAGACGTGATGATATATAAATTGTTGTATGAGATGATCATGTTTTGTAGAAGTTATCGGCAACTGGCAGGAGCCTTATGGTTGTCGCTTTATTGTATGAAATGCAATCGCCATGTAATTGCTTTACTTTATCACTAAGCAGTAGCGATAGTCGTAGAAGACGACAGCGATGCTACGATGGAGATCAAAGTGTCAAGCCGGTGACGATGGTGATCATGATGGTGCTTTGGAGATGAAGATCAAAGGCACAAGATGATGATGGCCATATCATATCACTTATATTGATTGCATGTGATGTTTATCTTTTATGCATCTTATTTTGCTTAGTACGGCGGTAGCATTATAAGATGATCTCTCACTAAATTTCAAGGTATAGGTGTTCTCCCCGAGTATCCACCATTGCTACAGTTCGTCGTGCCGAGACAACACGTGATGATTGGGTGTGATAAGCTCTACGTTCACATACAACGGGTGCAACCAGTTTTGCGCACGTAGAATACTTGGGTTAAACTTGACGAGCCTAGCATATGCAGATATGGCCTCGGAACACTGAGACCGAAAGGTCGAGCGTGAATCATATAGTAGATATGATCAACATAGTGATGTTCACCATTGAAAGCTACTCCATCTCACGTGAGGATCGGACATGGTTTAGTTGATATGGATCATGTGATCATTTAGATGACTAGAGGGATGTCTATCTAAGTGGGAGTTCTTAAGAAATATGATTAACTGAACTTTAATTTATCATGAACTTAGTACCTGATAGTATTTTGCATGTCGATGTTGTTGTAGATCAATGGCCCATGCTACCGTTCCTTTGAATTTTAGTGAGTTCCTAGAGAAAGCTAAGTTGAAAGATGATGGTAGGAACTACATGGACTAGGTCCGTAACTTGAGGATTATCCTCATTGTTGCACAGAAGAATTACGTCCTAGAAGCATCGCTAGGTGCAAGACCCGCTGCAGGAGCAACACCGGACGTTTTGAACGTCTAGCAGAGCAAAGCTGATGACTACTCGATAGTTCAGTGTGCCATGTTTCGCGGCATAGAATCGGGACTTCAACAACGTTTTGAACGTCATGGAGCATATGAGATGTTCCTTGAGTTGAAGTTAATATTTCAAGAAAATGCCCGGATTGAGAGAAATGAAGTCTCCAATAAGTTCTACAGCTGCAAGATGGAGGAGAATAGTTCTGTTAGTGAACATATACTCAGAATGTCTGGGTACCACAACCACTTGACTCAACTGGGAGTTAATCTTTCTGATGATAGTGTCATTGACAAAGTTCTTCAATCACTTCCACCAAGCTAGAAAAGCTTCGTGATGAACTATAATATGCAAGGGATGGATAAGACAATTCCCGAGCTCTTCGCAATGCTAAAGGCTACGGAGGTAGAAATCAAGAAGGAGCATCTAGTGTTGATGGTTAACAAGACCATTAGTTTAAAGAAAAAGGGCAAAGGGAAGAATCGGAACTTCAAGAAGAACGACAAGCAAGTTTCTGCTCAAGTGAAGAAGCCCAAGTCTGGACCTAAGCCTGAGACTGAGTGCTTATACTACAAAGGGATTAGTCACTGGAAGCAGAAATGACCCAAGTATTTGGCGGATAAGAAGGATGGCAAAGCGAAAGGTATATTTGATATACATGTTGTTGATGTGTACCTTACTAATGCTCGTGGTAGCGCAACACACTTGACGAAAAATCGTTGTGGTTTTGATGTGTAGGTAAGAACGGTTCTTGCTAGAAGGCCGTAGCAGCCACGTAAAACTTGCAACAACAAAGTAGAGGACGTCTAACTTGTTTTTGTAGGGCTTGTTGTGATGTGATATGGTCAAGATGTGATGATATAAAAATTGTTGTATGAGATGATCATGTTTTGTAAAAGTTATCGGCAACTGGCAGGAGGATTATGGTTGTCGCTTTATTGTATGAAATGCAATCGCCATGTAATTGATGTACTTTATCACTAAGCGGTAGCGATAGTCATAGAAGCAATAGTTGGCGAGACGACAACGATGCTACGATGGAGATCAAGGTGTCAAGCCGGTGACGATAGTGATCATGACAGTGCTTTGGAGATGAAGATCAAAGGCACAAGATGATGATGGCCATATCATATCACTTATTTTGATTGCATGTGATGTTTATCTTTTATGCATCTTATTTTGCTTAGTACGGCGGTAACATTATAAGATGATCTCTCACTAAATTTCAATGTATAGGTGTTCTCCCTGAGTATCCACCATTTCTACAGTTCGTCGTGAAGAGAAACCACGTGATCGGGTGTGATAAGCTCTGCGTTCACATACAACGGGTGCAAGCCAGTTTTGCGCACGCAGAATACTCGGGTTAAACTTGACAAGCCTAGCATATGCAGATATGGCCCCGGAACACTGAGACCGGAAGGTCGAGCGTGAATCATATAGTAGATATGATCAACATAGTGATGTTCACCATCGAAAGCTACTCCATCTCACGTGAGGATCGGACATGGTTTAGTTGATATGGATCACCTGATCATTTAGATGACTAGAAGGATGTATATCCAAGTGGGAGTTCTGAAGTAATATGATTAATTGAACTTTAATTTATCATGAGCTAAGTACCTGATAGTATTTTGCACGTCTATGTTGTTGTAGATAATTGGCCCATGCTACTGTTCCTTTGAATTTTAATGCGTTCCTAGAGAAAGCTAAGTTGAAAGATGATGGTAGCAACTACACGGAATAGGTCCGTAACTTGGGATTATCCTCATTGCTGCACAGAAGAATTACGTCTTGGAAGCATCGCTAGGTGCAAGATCCGCTGCAGGAGCAACACCGGACATTATGAACGTCTTGCAGAGCAAAGGTGATGACTACTCGATAGTTCAGTGTGTCATGCTTTGCGGCTTAGAATAGGGACTTCAACGATGTTTTGAACGTCATGGAGCATATGATGTGTTCCAAGAGTTGAGGTTAATATTTCAAGAAAATGCCCGGATTGAGAGAAATGAAGTCTCCAATAAGTTCTACAGCTGCAAGATGGAGGTGAATAGTTCTGTTAGTGAACATATACTCAGAATATCTGGGTACCACAACCACTTGACTCAACTAGGAGTTAATCTTTCTGACGATAGTGTCATTGACAGAGTTCTTCAATCATTGCCACCAAGTTAAAAAAGCTTCGTGATGAACTATAATATGCAAGGGATGGATAAGAAAATTCCCTAGCTCTTCGGAATGCTAAAAGCTGCGGAGGTAGAAATCAAGAAGGAGTATCTAGTGTTGATGGTTAACAAGACCATTAGTTTCAAGAAAAAGGGCAAAGGGAAGAAGGGGAACTTCAAGAAGAACGGCAAGCAAGTTGCTGCTCAAGTGAAGAAGCCCAAGTTTAGACTTAAGCCTGAGACTGAGTGCTTCTACTGCAAAGGGATTAGTCACTGGAAGCGAAATTACCCCAAGTATTTGGCAGATAAGAAGGATGGCAATGTGAAAGGTATATTTGATATACATGTTATTGATGTGTACCTTACTAATGCTCGTAGTAGTGCAACACACTTCACGAAAAATCATTGTGGATTTGATGCGTAGGTAAGAACGCTTTTTGCTGGAAGCTCGTAGCAGCCACGTAAACTTGCAACAACAAAGTAGAGGACAGCTAACTTGTTTTTGCATGGCTTGCTGTCATGTGATATCGTCAAGACGTGATGATATATAAATTGTTGTATGAGATGATCATGTTTTGTAGAAGTTATCGGCAACTGGCAGGAGCCTTATGGTTGTCGCTTTATTGTATGAAATGCAATCGCCATGTAATTGCTTTACTTTATCACTAAGCAGTAGCGATAGTCGTAGAAGACGACAGCGATGCTACGATGGAGATCAAAGTGTCAAGCCGGTGACGATGGTGATCATGATGGTGCTTTGGAGATGAAGATCAAAGGCACAAGATGATGATGGCCATATCATATCACTTATATTGATTGCATGTGATGTTTATCTTTTATGCATCTTATTTTGCTTAGTACGGCGGTAGCATTATAAGATGATCTCTCACTAAATTTCAAGGTATAGGTGTTCTCCCTGAGTATCCACCATTGCTACAGTTCGTCGTGCCGAGACAACACGTGATGATTGGGTGTGATAAGCTCTACGTTCACATACAACGGGTGCAACCAGTTTTGCGCACGTAGAATACTTGGGTTAAACTTGACGAGCCTAGCATATGCAGATATGGCCTCGGAACACTGAGACCGAAAGGTCGAGCGTGAATCATATAGTAGATATGATCAACATAGTGATGTTCACCATTGAAAGCTACTCCATCTCACGTGAGGATCGGACATGGTTTAGTTGATATGGATCATGTGATCATTTAGATGACTAGAGGGATGTCTATCTAAGTGGGAGTTCTTAAGAAATATGATTAACTGAACTTTAATTTATCATGAACTTAGTACCTGATAGTATTTTGCATGTCTATGTTGTTGTAGATCAATGGCCCGTGCTACCGTTCCTTTGAATTTTAGTGAGTTCCTAGAGAAAGCTAAGTTGAAAGATGATGGTAGGAACTACATGGACTAGGTCCGTAACTTGAGGATTATCCTCATTGTTGCACAGAAGAATTACGTCCTAGAAGCATCGCTAGGTGCAAGACCCGCTGCAGGAGCAACACCGGACGTTATGAACGTCTAGCAGAGCAAAGCTGATGACTACTCGATAGTTCAGTGTGCCATGTTTCGCGGCATAGAATCGGGACTTCAACAACGTTTTGAACGTCATGGAGCATATGAGATGTTCCTTGAGTTGAAGTTAATATTTCAAGAAAATGCCCGGATTGAGAGAAATGAAGTCTCCAATAAGTTCTACAGCTGCAAGATGGAGGAGAATAGTTCTGTTAGTGAACATATACTCAGAATGTCTGGGTACCACAACCACTTGACTCAACTGGGAGTTAATCTTTCTGATGATAGTGTCATTGACAAAGTTCTTCAATCACTTCCACCAAGCTAGAAAAGCTTCGTGATGAACTATAATATGCAAGGGATGGATAAGACAATTCCCGAGCTCTTCGCAATGCTAAAGGCTACGGAGGTAGAAATCAAGAAGGAGCATCTAGTGTTGATGGTTAACAAGACCATTAGTTTAAAGAAAAAGGGCAAAGGGAAGAATCGGAACTTCAAGAAGAACGACAAGCAAGTTTCTGCTCAAGTGAAGAAGCCCAAGTCTGGACCTAAGCCTGAGACTGAGTGCTTATACTACAAAGGGATTAGTCACTGGAAGCAGAAATGACCCAAGTATTTGGCGGATAAGAAGGATGGCAAAGCGAAAGGTATATTTGATATACATGTTGTTGATGTGTACCTTACTAATGCTCGTGGTAGCGCAACACACTTGACGAAAAATCGTTGTGGTTTTGATGTGTAGGTAAGAACGGTTCTTGCTAGAAGGCCGTAGCAGCCACGTAAAACTTGCAACAACAAAGTAGAGGACGTCTAACTTGTTTTTGTAGGGCTTGTTGTGATGTGATATGGTCAAGATGTGATGATATAAAAATTGTTGTATGAGATGATCATGTTTTGTAAAAGTTATCGGCAACTGGCAGGAGGATTATGGTTGTCGCTTTATTGTATGAAATGCAATCGCCATGTAATTGATGTACTTTATCACTAAGCGGTAGCGATAGTCATAGAAGCAATAGTTGGCGAGACGACAACGATGCTACGATGGAGATCAAGGTGTCAAGCCGGTGACGATAGTGATCATGACAGTGCTTTGGAGATGAAGATCAAAGGCACAAGATGATGATGGCCATATCATATCACTTATTTTGATTGCATGTGATGTTTATCTTTTATGCATCTTATTTTGCTTAGTACGGCGGTAACATTATAAGATGATCTCTCACTAAATTTCAATGTATAGGTGTTCTCCCTGAGTATCCACCATTTCTACAGTTCGTCGTGAAGAGAAACCACGCGATCGGGTGTGATAAGCTCTGCGTTCACATACAACGGGTGCAAGCCAGTTTTGCGCACGCAGAATACTCGGGTTAAACTTGACGAGCCTAGCATATGCAGATATGGCCCCGGAACACTGAGACCGGAAGGTCGAGCGTGAATCATATAGTAGATATGATCAACATAGTGATGTTCACCATCGAAAGCTACTCCATCTCACGTGAGGATCGGACATGGTTTAGTTGATATGGATCACGTGATCATTTAGATGACTAGAAGGATGTCTATCCAAGTGGGAGTTCTGAAGTAATATGATTAATTGAACTTTAATTTATCATGAGCTAAGTACCTGATAGTATTTTGCACGTCTATGTTGTTGTAGATCAATGGCCCATGCTACTGTTCCTTTGAATTTTAATGCGTTCCTAGAGAAAGCTAAGTTGAAAGATGATGGTAGCAACTACACGGAATAGGTCCGTAACTTGGGATTATCCTCATTGCTGCACAGAAGAATTACGTCTTGGAAGCATCGCTAGGTGCAAGATCCACTGCAGGAGCAACACCGGACATTATGAACGTCTTGCAGAGCAAAGGTGATGACTACTCGATAGTTCAGTGTGTCATGCTTTGCGGCTTAGAATAGGGACTTCAACGATGTTTTGAACGTCATGGAGCATATGATGTGTTCCAAGAGTTGAGGTTAATATTTCAAGAAAATGCCCGGATTGAGAGAAATGAAGTCTCCAATAAGTTCTACAGCTGCAAGATGGAGGTGAATAGTTCTGTTAGTGAACATATACTCAGAATATCTGGGTACCACAACCACTTGACTCAACTAGGAGTTAATCTTTCTGACGATAGTGTCATTGACAGAGTTCTTCAATCATTGCCACCAAGCTAAAAAAGCTTCGTGATGAACTATAATATGCAAGGGATGGATAAGAAAATTCCCTAGCTCTTCGGAATGCTAAAAGCTGCGGAGGTAGAAATCAAGAAGGAGCATCTAGTGCTGATGGTTAACAAGACCATTAGTTTCAAGAAAAAGGGCAAAGGGAAGAAGGGGAACTTCAAGAAGAACGGCAAGCAAGTTGCTGCTCAAGTGAAGAAGCCCAAGTTTAGACTTAAGCCTGAGACTGAGTGCTTCTACTGCAAAGGGATTAGTCACTGGAAGCGAAATTACCCCAAGTATTTGGCAGATAAGAAGGATGGCAATGTGAAAGGTATATTTGATATACATGTTATTGATGTGTACCTTACTAATGCTCGTAGTAGTGCAACACACTTCACGAAAAATCGTTGTGGTTTTGATGCGTAGGTAAGAACGCTTTTTGCTGGAAGCTCGTAGCAGCCACGTAAACTTGCAACAACAAAGTAGAGGACAGCTAACTTGTTTTTGCATGGCTTGCTGTCATGTGATATCGTCAAGACGTGATGATATATAAATTGTTGTATGAGATGATCATGTTTTGTAGAAGTTATCGGCAACTGGCAGGAGCCTTATGGTTGTCGCTTTATTGTATGAAATGCAATCGCCATGTAATTGCTTTACTTTATCACTAAGCAGTAGCGATAGTCGTAGAAGACGACAGCGATGCTACGATGGAGATCAAAGTGTCAAGCCGGTGACGATGGTGATCATGATGGTGCTTTGGAGATGAAGATCAAAGGCACAAGATGATGATGGCCATATCATATCACTTATATTGATTGCATGTGATGTTTATCTTTTATGCATCTTATTTTGCTTAGTACGGCGGTAGCATTATAAGATGATCTCTCACTAAATTTCAAGGTATAGGTGTTCTCCCTGAGTATCCACCATTGCTACAGTTCGTCGTGCCGAGACAACACGTGATGATTGGGTGTGATAAGCTCTACGTTCACATACAACGGGTGCAACCAGTTTTGCGGACGTAGAATACTTGGGTTAAACTTGACGAGCCTAGCATATGCAGATATGGCCTCGGAACACTGAGACCGAAAGGTCGAGCGTGAATCATATAGTAGATATGATCAACATAGTGATGTTCACCATTGAAAGCTACTCCATCTCACGTGAGGATCGGACATGGTTTAGTTGATATGGATCATGTGATCATTTAGATGACTAGAGGGATGTCTATCTAAGTGGGAGTTCTTAAGAAATATGATTAACTGAACTTTAATTTATCATGAACTTAGTACCTGATAGTATTTTGCATGTCTATGTTGTTGTAGATCAATGGCCCGTGCTACCGTTCCTTTGAATTTTAGTGAGTTCCTAGAGAAAGCTAAGTTGAAAGATGATGGTAGGAACTACATGGACTAGGTCCATAACTTGAGGATTATCCTCATTGTTGCACAGAAGAATTACGTCCTAGAAGCATCGCTAGGTGCAAGACCCGCTGCAGGAGCAACACCGGACGTTATGAACGTCTAGCAGAGCAAAGCTGATGACTACTCGATAGTTCAGTGTGCCATGTTTCGCGGCATAGAATCGGGACTTCAACAACGTTTTGAACGTCATGGAGCATATGAGATGTTCCTTGAGTTGAAGTTAATATTTCAAGAAAATGCCCGGATTGAGAGAAATGAAGTCTCCAATAAGTTCTACAGCTGCAAGATGGAGGAGAATAGTTCTGTTAGTGAACATATACTCAGAATGTCTGGGTACCACAACCACTTGACTCAACTGGGAGTTAATCTTTCTGATGATAGTGTCATTGACAAAGTTCTTCAATCACTTCCACCAAGCTAGAAAAGCTTCGTGATGAACTATAATATGCAAGGGATGGATAAGACAATTCCCGAGCTCTTCGCAATGCTAAAGTCTACGGAGGTAGAAATCAAGAAGGAGCATCTAGTGTTGATGGTTAACAAGACCATTAGTTTAAAGAAAAAGGGCAAAGGGAAGAATCGGAACTTCAAGAAGAACGACAAGCAAATTTCTGCTCAAGTGAAGAAGCCCAAGTCTGGACCTAAGCCTGAGACTGAGTGCTTATACTACAAAGGGATTAGTCACTGGAAGCAGAAATGACCCAAGTATTTGGCAGATAAGAAGGATGGCAAAGCGAAAGGTATATTTGATATACATGTTGTTGATGTGTACCTTACTAATGCTCGTGGTAGCGCAACACACTTGACGAAAAATCATTGTGGTTTTGATGTGTAGGTAAGAACGGTTCTTGCTAGAAGGCCGTAGCAGCCACGTAAAACTTGCAACAACAAAGTAGAGGACGTCTAACTTGTTTTTGTAGGGCTTGTTGTGATGTGATATGGTCAAGATGTGATGATATAAAAATTGTTGTATGAGATGATCATGTTTTGTAAAAGTTATCGGCAACTGGCAGGAGGATTATGGTTGTCGCTTTATTGTATGAAATGCAATCGCCATGTAATTGATGTACTTTATCACTAAGCGGTAGCGATAGTCATAGAAGCAATAGTTGGCGAGACGACAACGATGCTACGATGGAGATCAAGGTGTCAAGCCGGTGACGATAGTGATCATGACAGTGCTTTGGAGATGAAGATCAAAGGCACAAGATGATGATGGCCATATCATATCACTTATTTTGATTGCATGTGATGTTTATCTTTTATGCATCTTATTTTGCTTAGTACGGCGGTAACATTATAAGATGATCTCTCACTAAATTTCAATGTATAGGTGTTCTCCCTGAGTATCCACCATTTCTACAGTTCGTCGTGAAGAGAAACCACGTGATCGGGTGTGATAAGCTCTGCGTTCACATACAACGGGTGCAAGCCAGTTTTGCGCACGCAGAATACTCGGGTTAAACTTGACGAGCCTAGCATATGCAGGTATGGCCCCGGAACACTAAGACCGGAAGGTCAAGCGTGAATCATATAGTAGATATGATCAACATAGTGATGTTCACCATTGAAAGCTACCCCATCTCACGTGAGGATCGGACATGGTTTAGTTGATATGGATCACGCGATCATTTAGATGACTAGAGGGATGTCTATCTAAGTGGGAGTTCTTAAGTTATATGATTAATTGAACTTTAATTTATCATGGACTTAGTACCTGATAGTATTTGGCATGTCTATGTTGTTGTAGATCAATGGCCCGTGCTACTGTTCCTTTGAATTTTAATGCATTCCTAGAGAAAGCTAAGTTGAAAGATGATGGTAGCAAATACACAGACTAGGTCCGTAACTTGGGTTTATCCTCATTTCTGCACAGAAGAATTACGTCCTGGAAGCATCGCTAGGTGCAAGACCCGCTGCAGGAGCAACACCGGACGTTATGAACGTCTAGCAGTGCAAAGCTGATGACTACTCGATAGTTCAGTGTGCTATGCTTTGCGGCTTAGAATAGGGACTTCAATGACGTTTTGAACGTCATGGAGCATATGAGATGTTCCATGAGTTGAAGTTAATATTTCAAGCAAATGCCCGGATTGAGAGAAATGAAGTCTCCAATAAGTTCTACAGCTGCAAGATGGAGGAGAATAGTTCTGTTAGTGAACATATACTCACAATGTCTGGGTCACACAACCACCTGACTCAACTGGGAGTTAATCTTTCTGATGATAGTGTCATTGACAGAGTTCTTCAATCATTGCCACCAAGCTACAAAAACTTCGTGATGAACTATAATATGCAAGGGATGGATAAGACAATTCCTGAGCTCTTCGCAATGCTAAAGGCTGCGGAGGTAGAAATCAAGAAGGAGCATCTAGTGTTGATGGTTAACAAGACCATTAGTTTCAAGAAAAAGGGAAAAGGGAAGAAGGGGAACTTCAAGAAGAACGGCAAGCAAGTTGCTGCTCTAGTGAAGAAGCCCAAGTCTGGAACTAAGCCTGAGACTGAGTGTGAAACGCCGTCGATGCGGCTATATCTCCCACGTGTCGAGGCACGACTTAGAGGCATAACCGCATTGAAAGCAGTGTCGCAAGTGAGGTAATCTTCACACAATCCATGTAACAAATAAAGGGGAAAGATACATAGTTGGCTTACAATCGCCACTTCACACAAGTTCATAAATAACATCCATCATACAGATTACACTCAAGGTCCGACTACGGCACCAAAATGAAAGAAGACTACCCCAAATGCTAAACAGATCCCCGGATCTCCCAACTGGGCTCCACTACTGATCATCTGGAAAAGAAACATAGTAACGGCCACGTTCCTCATCGAACTCCCAAGTAAGCTCGGTCGCGTCATCAGCACTGACATCGTTGGTACCTGCAACTGAGGTGATAATATTTGTGAGTCACGGGGACTCAGCAATCTCACACCCGTGAGATCAAGACTATTTAAGCTTAAAGGTGGGAAAGGGGTAGTGAGGTGGAGCTGCAGCAAGCGACTAGCATATGGTGGCTACAGCGCAAAAGAGAGTAGGAAGAGAAGGCAAAGCACGGTCGAGAAGCTAGAAGTGATCAAGAAGTGATCCTGAAACAACCTACGTCAGACATAACTCCAACAACCGTGTTCACTTCCCGGACCCCGCCGAGAAGAGACCATCACGGTTACACACGCGGTTGATGTGTTTTAGTTAAGGTCAACTTCGGGTTTTCTACAACCGGACATCAACAAATTCCCATCTGCCTCATAACCGCGGGCACGGCTTTCGAAAGATAATACCCTGCAGGGGTGTCCCAACTTAGCCCATGATAAGCTCTCACGGTCAACGAAGGATATTCCTTCTACCGGGAAGACCCGATCAATCTCGGAATCCCGGGCTACAAGACATTTCAACAGCAATAAAACAAGTCCAGCAAAGCCGCCCGATTGTGCCGACAAATCCTGATAGGAGCTGCACATATCTCGGTCTCAGGGCACATCCGGATGAGCAGTCCGTACAACTAAAACCAGCCCTCGAGTTGCCCCGAGGTGGCGCTGCAAAGGGCTCTAGTTTGGACCAGCAATCGAAGGAGAACTGGCCCGGGGGTTTAAAAATAAAGATGACCCTTGAGTCTGCAGAACCCAAGGGAAAAAGGCTAGGTGGCGAATGGTAAAACCAATGTTGGGCCTTGCTGGAAGAGTCTTATTCAAAGCGAACTGTCAAGGGGGTCCCATAAATCACCCAACCGTGTGAGGAACGCAAACTCCGGGAACATAACACCGGTATGACGGAAACTAGGGTGGCAAGAGTGGAACAAAACACCAGGCATAAGGCCGAGCCTTCCACCCTTTACCAAGTATATAGATGCATTAATTAAATAAGAGGTATTGTGATATCCCAACAAGTAAACATGTTCCAACAAGGAACAGCAAGTCCATGTTCCAACAAGGAACAAACTTCATCTTCACCTGCAACTAACAACGCTATAAGAGGGGCTGAGCAAAGCAGTAACATAGCCAAACAACGGTTTGCTAGGACATGAATGATTAGGGGCTGACAAGGCAATATAGGAGGCATGATATAGCAAGTGGTGGGTATCGCAGCATAGGCATGGCAAAAGAGCGAGCAATCTAGCAAGCAAAGATAGAAGTGATTTCGAGGGTATGGTCATCTTGCCTGCAAGGTTCTCAGAGTTGTCGAAAGCTTGGTCCTCGTAAGCGTTCTCAACAGGTTCCTCATTCACGTACTCGTCTCCCGGCTCTACCCAAGACAAGAGAACAAGCAAAGGAACCAATATCAACCACGATGCAATGCACAAGCAACATGATGCAAAACATGGCATGATATGCGAGAGGTGATATGCAATGCGTATGCATGCTCCGGAGGGACAAGGATGAACAGGGCATAATCTTGGCAAACCAAGCATGCCACTGGATAGATGAGGTGATTTCGGTTGAAATCGATATAAAGATCACCGGAATCGGATGCACGGTTGGCAAATGGCAAGCAATACAAGAATGACACGTATCTGCCATAAACAGCATGATGCTACTTAGCAAGCAACAAATAATTAAGCTGCTGCACCCAAACATGGCAACAAAGCATATGACAGTAATCTACTCAAGACGCTCGATAAAAGATGAACACTGAGCTACGGCTAATTCACGTCATAACAGATTCAAACAAGCATGGCAAAAGTGCAAACGATAACAAGTTCTCAGACTTGATGAAATTAACAACATAGCAGAAAACTAACATCAGGATGACATGTTCAGAGCAATGGAACAACATGCTACAGGTTCAGAACATTGCAAAGTAAGGCATGGCATGAAGCTACTCAAAGCACTTGACAAAAATCCCTTACTGACCATAAGCCAAAAAGGAACAGAAAATATGATTACACCCATGTCAAATAAGCAAGTTTCGTTACAGGTTTCAGACTTAACAGAAAACTGGACATGGTAGAAAACTAATAACGTCTAGGCATGTTCGTGAGCTCGATGCACTCACGACAGAGCATTTCATGATTAACTAAGCATACATACATCAAGAAGACATGGCATAGTAACAAAAAATGGCAATAATAACATCATATCATGCAAGGATCAACTACACCAAGCTTGGCAAAATTGAATAACACGTAAACAATCTGCCAGCAACATTTTGAAGCAAAAGTAGAGGTTGATTGACTCAAGCTATGGCACTCCATAATTGCGAACAAAGGCATGGATGGATTAAGCAAATACTCAAGTTCAAAACTCCCTTACTGACCATACTCAAATTATGCATGGATATCTCAGAAACAACAAGAATATATGGCATGAAAATAACAACAATCAGGGAGGTACACATCAATCATGGCAAAAATGACAAAAGTGCATGTTCAGATAAGATCCAGCAACTAACATCAACTAGCCCTCTTCTAACAGCATTTCGTGCCTCAAGATGACTTCGAATGAAAATGATGCAATGGAACAAAATGATGTACTCTTTGGGAAGAACAATTTGACATATTATACGCGCGAAACGGAGCTACGGATGCAAAGTTATGGCAGGTTAAACAGGTGATGATGATATGCAAACTTGGGACTTAGAGAAAAAAAAGGGGAGAGGGAAAAAGTCAACCCCTAGGCACGCGTATCGAGGATCACCGGGCGGATCTCGCCGGATCCGCCGGGGAGGTCGCCGGAGGAGGCGGCGGCAGCTCGGAGAAGGGCGCCGGAGGCGGGGACGGCCGGATCCGGTCCGGCCCGACCGGATCCGCGACGTGCGGCGGCGGGCGCGGCGGCGGAGCGCGGCGGAGCGGCGCGGCGGAGCGGGCGCCGGCGGAGCGCGGCGCGGGCCGGGCGGCTCGCGCGGGAGGAGGGCGGCGTGGCTGGTGCGGGTGGCGGCGGCTACCGTGCGGCGGCGGAACTCGGGCCAGCGCGGGCCTGCCTCGGGACCCGCGGGCCGCGGCGGCGGAGGGGAGAGAGAGGCGGGGGCCGGCGCTGACGTGGCGAGGGGCGGTTGGCCCGGGCGCGCCGGCGGCGGGACAGGTGGCGGCGGGGCACTGTGCGGGCGCGGATTTCGAGGAAGGATTAGGGTTAGGGTGATTTCTCTCTCAGATTTGGAAGGGGAGGACGTTTTTATAGATAGGAGGAGCTAGGAGGCTCCAAACGGAGTGCGGTTTTCGCCCACGCGATCGTGATCGAACGGCGGAGGACATGGGAGTGACTTAGATGGGTTATTGGTCTGTTTTGAAGGGGTGTTGGGCTGCAACACACACGGGGCCTTCACGGTTACCCGGTTAACCGTTGGAGTACCAAACGAACTCCGATTGACCCGAAACTTGACAGGCGGTCTACCGGTGCTATACCAAGGCCACATGTCAAACCTCGATCCATTCCGAGAATGTTTAATACCCGCTCACGAAGAAATGTAAAAGGGGACGCCGGGAGACATAGGAGCGCCGGATTGCAAAACGGACAACGGGAAAGATGCTCGGATTTATGAGACGAACGCGTATGCGAATGCGATGCACATGATGACATTATATGAAATGCATGACATGACCAAAATGCAAAACAGAGAGAACCCAACCACGGAGGGAATATTATATTACAATGCCGAAAATGGCAAGAGTTGGAGTTACAAATATGGCAAGTTACATCGGGGGCGTTACAACACACCACCACTACGAGAGGATCTCGTCCCGAGATCTAGGACTGAAAGAACTCCGGGTACTCGGAACGTAGGTGGTCTTCACGCTCCCAGGTGGCCTCTCGGTCTGAATGATGTGACCATTTCACCTTGAGGAATTTGATTGACTTGTTGCGAGTCATGCGCTCAGTTGTCTCAAGAATAGCGACTGGGTGCTCATGATAAGACAAATCTTCTTGAAGATCAATCTCTTCGAAGTTGATGGTGCGCTCAGGCGTCTTGAAGCACTTGCGAAGCTGTGACACGTGGAAGACATCGTGCACATTTGCAAAGTTGGAGGGGAGCTCAAGTTGATAGGCGAGATCGCCTCGTTTGCCGATGATCTTGAAGGGACCCACGTATCTGGGAGCAAGTTTCCCCTTGATACCGAAGCGATGAGTTCCTTTCATTGGCGAGACACGGAGGTAAACATGGTCTCCGATTTCGAATGCCACATCTCGGTGTTTGCTATCGTAATAGCTCTTCTGGCGCGACTGCGCGGCTTTGAGGTTCTCACGAATCACCTTGCACATAGCCTCAGCCTCTGAGATCAAATCATTGCCGAGCAATTGACGTTCACCGGTTTCAGACCAGTTGAGAGGAGTACGGCACTTTCTGCCATAGAGGATCTCGAATGGGGCTTTGCCCGAGCTGGCATGAAAACTGTTGTTGTAAGAGAATTCAGCATAAGGAAGACAATCCTCCCACTTCATGCCGAAAGAGATAACACAGGCTCTGAGCATATCTTCAAGAATTTGATTGACACGCTCAACTTGTCCACTAGTCTGAGGGTGGAACGCTGTGCTGAAGCGGATGTTGGTGCCCATGGCCGTCTGGAAAGAATCCCAAAATTTGGATGTAAAGATGCTGCCACGGTCTGAAGAGATCAATTGCGGAATGCCGTGCAACGAGACAATTCTGGAGGTGTAGAGCTCTGCCAGCTGCGCTGTTGTGATAGACTCTTTGATAGGAAGAAAATGAGCCAATTTGGTGAGCTTGTCGATGACGATGAAGATAGCATCATTTCCACGCTTGGACTTAGGAAAACCAGTCACGAAGTCCATTTCGATATGATCAAACTTCCATTCTGGAATAGCAAGAGGTTGGAGAAGGCCAGCTGGTCGTTGGTGTTCTGCTTTCACCCTTCTGCAGACATCACACTCATTCACGAATTGAGCGATCTCACGCTTCATTCGAGTCCACCAATACGACTGCTTGAGGTCATGGTACATCTTTGTACTTCCAGGATGAATAGACAGGAGAGAGTTGTGCGCTTCGTTCATAATGACCTTACGAAGATCACCCTTTGGAACCACGATCCGGTCCTCGAAGAAAAGAGTATCTCTGTCATCAACTCGATAGCACTTGTATTTGGGGATGCTCTTTTCAATACCACGTTTCACCTTCTTCACCATGGTATCCAACAATTGTGCCTCACGAATCTGATCTTCCATAGTAGGAGAGACAACGAGGTTGGCAAGAACACCTTGAGGAACAACTTGGAGATTCAACTTGCGGAAAGCCTCACAGAGATCCGGTTGAAATGGCTTGAGGATTAAGCTGTTGCAATAAGCCTTTCTGCTCAAAGCGTCTGCAACCACATTAGCCTTGCCTGGAGTATATTCAATACTCGGATTATACTCTTGAATCATTTCGACCCATCGTGTTTGCCTGAGGTTGAGATGAGGCTGAGTGAAGATATACTTGAGGCTCTTGTGATCGGTGAATATGTCCACTTTCCTTCCCAACAGGAGATGTCTCCATGTTATTAGTGCGTGGACAACTGCCGCCAACTCAAGATCGTGAGTGGGGTAGTTCCTTTCATTGGGCTTCAACTGGCGAGAGGTATAGGCAACAACCTTCTTCTCTTGCATTAACACAGCACCGAGGCCCTGGAGAGAAGCATCACAGAATACTTCATAAGGCTTGGATTCATCAGGAGGAGTCAAAACTGGAGCAGTGACAAGTTTCTCTTTGAGAGTGTTGAAAGCAACGTCACACTCTGGAGACCAGACATATTTCACATGCTTCTGGAGGAGGTTGGAAACAGGCTTGGCAATCTTGGAGAAATTCTCAACGAATCTTCGGTAATAGCTTGCAAGTCCAAGAAAACTGCGAAGCTGCTTGACATTCTGAGGAGGATTCCAATTCAAAACTGCAGACACCCTCTCTGGATTAACAGCGATGCCCTTGGCAGAGATGATATGGCCAAGATAAAGAACTTCATCAAGCCAGAATTCACATTTGGAGAACTTCGCATATAATTGATACTCTCTGAGCTTGTCGAGTACCAACCGCAAATGTTCGGCATGATCCTTCTTATTCTTGGAGAAGACCAAAATATCATCGAGATAGACCAAGACAAATTCGTTGATGTAGGGGTTGAAGATGAAATTCATCAAGCGAGTGAAATACGGAGGAGCATTGACGAGGCCGAAAGACATGACAGTATATTCATAAGAACCAAAGCTTGTTCTGAATGCTGTCTTGGGAATATCTTCTTCACGAATGCGAATCTGATGATAACCCATACGAAGGTCAAGCTTGGAGAACACCTTAGCACCTTTGAGTTGCTCAAATAGCTCATTGATGTTGGGAAGTGGGTACTTGTTCTTGATAGTCTTCTTGTTCAATGGACGGTAATCGACGCAAAGTCGGTCCGTGCCATCCTTCTTCTTGACAAAAAGAACACCACAACCCCAAGGAGAAGAACTCGGTCTGATCAGACCCAGACGTTCTTGTTTATCGAGTTGAATCTTTAATTCCTTGAGCTCATCTGGTCCAAGCTTGTAAGGACGCTTGCAAACGGGTTCTGTGCCAGGCTCAAGCTCAATAACGAATTCAACTGGCCTGCGGGGAGGCATACCCGGAAGCTCTTCTGGAAAAACATCTTGGTACTCACAAACGACTGGAATCTGAGAGATAGCCTCCATTTCACCCATCTCATTGAGAGAAAACAACCGAATGGTATCATCACGAGAAGCATAGATGATCACATCGTTCGAAGTGTGAGTCAATTTGATTTCCCTGGCAGCACACTCAAGCTGAGCCTTGTGCTTAGAAAGCCAGTCCATCCTGAGAATAAGATCAATATCAGAATCACCAAGCACCATTGGAGAAGACAAAAATTTATAGTCGCCCATCTTGATAGAGACATCCGGAACCGAAACTCGAGAAGTCAATTGCTTACCCGGGGACACAATAGACAAAGGTCTCGGCAAAACTTGAGTAACGAAATCATGCTTAGATGCAAAAGGTCTTGAGATGAAACAATGTGATGCACCAGTATCAAATAAGACTTTGGCAGGAATATCATTAACAGGAAGATTACCCATGATCACTTCAGAAGACTCCTCTGCTTGAGCTGCATTCAACATGTTCACCTTGGCATGCTTAGGATTATGCTTGACCACTGCATTGCTGGAAGATTTTACAGGAGGAGGAGGCGGAAGGCGCCTCTGGTTGAAGCACTTGTTCGCATAGTGACCCTTCTGCTGACATTTGTTACAAATCACCTCTGAGAGCGGACGATGGTAAGGAGCACTTGGGCTTGGAGTTTGGTTCTAAGACTTGTTCTGATAGCCAGGGTTGGGTGGGTCGGAAAATCCATGGCCACTTGAGTTCTTCTGCTGATAAGGCTGACGGAACGGAGGAGGAGGAGGCAACCAGAACTTCTGTTGCTTAGCTGCCACAAGTGAGGAAGAAGAAGACTGAACTGCGTCTCTGACTCTCTTCTTAGATGCCTCACACTTGAGCTGAGCAGCTTCTTGTTTCAGTGCCATGTTGTAGAATTCATCATACTTTAATGGCTCGAAAAGCACGAGAGCAAGTTGCAGATCTTCTCTGAGACCACGCCTGAACTGGTAGATCATACTCTTCTCATCAGGGATGTCTTGCCTTGCAAAACGGGAGAGTTTCTGAAACTGAGTGTTGTATTGGTAGACAGACATGGTGCCTTGCTTGAGATTGCGGAATTCCTCACGCTTAAGCTCAACAACACTTTCTGGAATGTGGTGCGCTTTGAAATCACGACGGAAATCATCCCAAGTGATCACACGACCTCCTCTGGAATCTTTGTATTGCTGGAACCACTCAGCAGCTTGATCTTTGAGTTGAAAAGAGGCAAACTTGACAAAGTCCTCAGGTCTCACATTGCTGCACTCGAAATGCTTGCTGATGTCCACGAGCCAATCATCGGCGTCTGTGGCCTCGACACAGTAGCTGAAGGTCTTAGGCTGATTAGCAAGGAACTGGTTCAGCGAAGCGAAGTGCGGCTGATTGTTGCCTTGGCCTTGATTCTCTTGATTAGCTTGCCCTTGGTTTCGATCTTGCAAGAGCTGAATCAGAATCTGAGCATTGGCATTTGTGGCAGTCATCAAGGCTTGCCAAGCTTTCGGAGGCGGAGGTGGTGGCGGAGGGTTAGCCTGATTCCCGTCATTGCGTTCCGGATTCTGACGCGTTGGTGGAGCCATCCTGAAGAGGGTGACATCCATTAGCATCTTGACAGAGATATATTGAGGCTGAATCAAAGGAACGAAATTGCAACATATAGTCTTCACAATTAACATTCGAACGAGAATGAACGAATGAATTCCAATGTAAATCATCACACTTCCAAAATTGAGAAGCCACTTAGAACATGGTAAGGAATAAAATCAACAAGGTACGGAAGTGAACAAATACTTGGTAAGGATTACCCAATCGCAAACCAAATATCTGCGGAAGAAATACTAAAGCTACAAGATTTCCCACTTATAAACTCCCGAAACTTTCTGGTTATGCAATCAGGTGTTGGGGATACAGGGGAAGCATAATATCTCACCCAAACTAGCAAATCCTACAACCAGTTGTATCCATCCTTCAACACATAACCAAGAAACCTTCGGAAATCGTCTACCTCAACCTTCGAAAAGCATCCGTTATACAAGTCATGGCAATACCCCTGCACTCGCCACAGTACTGGGCTATCAGGGTTATCTCACCAACAACTGTATAAAAGAGATTTTCGATGTCGGTCGTACTAAACTCAGGTATTCCAAAACCGCAACGATAAAATTATGACGACAACACCTCGGAGCTCAACTCCCCGGGACACTGCCACAACCCCTAAATGTCAGGAGGCAACCAAGACAATGTTGTCATCATAAAACCATCGGAACGATTGTAATATACCCGCGTGATCCTAAAAATTTTTTTAGCGAAATTTGAGAAGAGAAGAGTCAAAACTCTATGTCAGGATGCCTTACCAGAAGGTCGAAGGGACTGGGGAGTAAAAAGAATTCCTAAACTCTCCGATATATAATTCCTAAAAGACTCAAAACATTTTTCTAGACACAACTCGACCACTAAAGACGATCAAACAGTGGGGGCTCCTAAGGTCGGGAAAGGCTCTGATTACCAACTTGAAACGCCCTCGATGCGGCTATATCTCCCACGTGTCGAGGCACGACTTAGAGGCATAACCGCATTGAAAGCAGTGTCGCAAGTGAGGTAATCTTCACACAATCCATGTAATAAATAAAGGGGAAAGATACATAGTTGGCTTACAATCTCCACTTCACACAAGTTCATAAATAACATCCATCATACAGATTACACTCAAGGTCCGACTACGGCACCAAAATGAAAGAAGACTACCCCAAATGCTAAACAGATCCCCGGATCACCCAACTGGGCTCCACTACTGATCATCTGGAAAAGAAACATAGTAACGGCCACGTTCCTCATCGAACTCCCAACTGAGCTCGGTCGCGTCATCAGCACTGACATCGTTGGTACCTGCAACTGAGGTGATAATATCTGTGAGTCACGGGGACTCAGCAATCTCACACCCGCGAGATCAAGACTATTTAAGCTTAAAGGTGGGAAAGGGGTAGTGAGGTGGAGCTGCAGCAAGCGACTAGCATATGGTGGCTACAGCGCAAAAGAGAGCGGGAAGAGAAGGCAAAGCACGGTCGAGAAGCTAGAAGTGATCAAGAAGTGATCCTGAAACAACCTACGTCAGACATAACTCCAACAACCGTGTTCACTTCCCGGACCCGCCGAGAAGAGACCATCACGGTTACACACGCGGTTGATGTGTTTTAGTTAAGGTCAACTTCGGGTTTTCTACAACCGGACATCAACAAATTCCCATCTGCCTCATAACCGCGGGCACGGCTTTCGAAAGATAATACCCTGCAGGGGTGTCCCAACTTAGCCCATGATAAGCTCTCACGGTCAACGAAGGATATTCCTTCTACCAGGAAGACCCGATCAATCTCGGAATCCCGGGCTACAAGACATTTCAACAGCAATAAAACAAGTCCAGCAAAGCCGCCCGATTGTGCCGACAAATCCTGATAGGAGCTGCACATATCTCGGTCTCAGGGCACATCCGGATGAGCAGTCCGTACAACTAAAACCAGCCCTCGAGTTGCCCCGAGGTGGCGCTGCAAAGGGCTCTAGTTTGGACCAGCAATCGAAGGAGAACTGGCCCGGGGGTTTAAAAATAAAGATGACCCTTGAGTCTGCAGAACCCAAGGGAAAAAGGCTAGGTGGCGAATGGTAAAACCAATGTTGGGCCTTGCTGGAAGAGTCTTATTCAAAGCGAACTGTCAAGGGGGTCCCATAAATCACCCAACCGTGTGAGGAACGCAAACTCCGGGAACATAACACCGGTATGACGGAAACTAGGGTGGCAAGAGTGGAACAAAACACCAGGCATAAGGCCGAGCCTTCCACCCTTTACCAAGTATATAGATGCATTAATTAAATAAGAGGTATTGTGATATCCCAACAAGTAAACATGTTCCAACAAGGAACAACAAGTCCATGTTCCAACAAGGAACAAACTTCATCTTCACCTGCAACTAACAACGCTATAAGAGGGGCTGAGCAAAGCAGTAACATAGCCAAACAACGGTTTGCTAGGACATGAATGATTAGGGGCTGACAAGGCAATATAGGAGGCATGATATAGCAAGTGGTGGGTATCGCAGCATAGGCATGGCAAAAGAGCGAGCAATCTAGCAAGCAAAGATAGAAGTGATTTCGAGGGTATGGTCATCTTGCCTGCAAGGTTCTCAGAGTTGTCGAAAGCTTGGTCCTCGTAAGCGTTCTCAACAGGTTCCTCATTCACGTACTCGTCTCCCGGCTCTACCCAAGACAAGAGAACAAGCAAAGGAACCAATATCAACCACGATGCAATGCACAAGCAACATGATGCAAAACATGGCATGATATGCGAGAGGTGATATGCAATGCGTATGCATGCTCCGGAGGGACAAGGATGAACAGGGCATAATCTTGGCAAACCAAGCATGCCACTGGATAGATGAGGTGATTTCGGTTGAAATCGATATAAAGATCACCGGAATCGGATACACGGTTTGCAAATGGCAAGCAATACAAGAATGACACGTATCTGCCATAAACAGCATGATGCTACTTAGCAAGCAACAAATAATTAAGCTACTTCACCCAAACATGGCAACAAAGCATATGACAGTAATCTACTCAAGATGCTCGATAAAAGATGAACACCGAGCTACGGCTAATTCACGTCATAACAGATTCAAACAAGCATGGCAAAAGTGCAAACGATAACAAGTTCTCAGACTTGATGAAATTAACAACATAACAGAAAACTAACATCAGGATGACATGTTCAGAGCAATGGAAGAACATGCTACAGGTTCAGAACATTGCAATGTAAGGCAGGGCATGAAGCTACTCAAATCACTTGACAAAAATCCCTTACTGACCATAAGCCAAAAAGGTTCAGAAAATATGATTACACCCATGTCAAATAAGCAAGTTTCGTTACAGGTTTCAGACTTAGCAGAAAACTGGACATGGCAGAAAACTAATAACGTCTAGGCATGTTCGTGAGCTCGATGCACTCACTACAGAGCATTTCATGATTAACTAAGCATACATACATCAAGAAGACATGGCATAGTAACAAAACATGGCAAGAATAACATCATATCATGCAAGGATCAACTACACCAAGCTTGGCAAAATTGAATAACACGTAAACAATCTGCCAGCAACATTTTGAAGCAAAAGTAGAGCTCGATTGACTCAAGCTATGGCACTCCATAATTGCGAACAAAGGCATGGATGGATTAAGCAAATACTCAAGTTCAAATCTCCCTTACTGACCATACTCAAATTATGCATGGATATCTCAGAAACAACAAGAATATATGGCATGAAAATAACAACAATCAGGGACTTAGTGAAATCGCTAAGTCTCTGAAATCAGCAACATCAAGTGACCTAGTTTGCATGCTTGTGCTAGTCACCACATAGATCACAAAAATACATGGCCTAATTCTCTGGAAAGGTAACATGGCATATTACAAAACTCATGTAGAACTCAACTTCATAGGAGATACACATCAATCATGGCAAAAATGACAAAAGTGCATGTTCAGATAAGATCCAGCAACTAAAATCAACTAGCCCTCTTCTAACAGCATTTCGTGCATCAAGATGACTTCTAATTAAAATGACGCAATGGAACTAAATGATGTACTCTTCGTGGCGAACAATTTGACATATTATACGTGTGAAACGGAGCTACTGATGCAAAGTTATGGCAGGTTAAACAGGTGATGATGATATGCAAACTTGGGACTTAGAGAAAAAAAGGGGAGAGGGAAAAAGTCAACCCCTAGGCACGCGGATCGAGGATCACCGGGCGGATCTCGCCGGATCCGCCGGGGAGGTCGCCGGAGGAGGCGGCGGCAGCTCGGAGAAGGGCGCCGGAGGCGGGGACGGCCGGATCCGGTCCGGCCCGACCGGATCCGCGACGTGCGGCGGCGGGCGCGGCGGCGGAGCGCGGCGGAGCGGCGCGGCCGAGCGGGCGACGGCGGAGCGGGCGCCGGCGGAGCGCGGCGCGGGCCGGGCGGCTCGCGCGGGAGGCGGGCGGCGTGGCTGGTGCGGGTGGCGGCGGCTACCGCGCGGCGGCGGCGGAACTCGGGCCCGAGCGGGCCTGCCTCGGGCCCCGCGGGCCGCGGCGGCGGAGGGGAGAGAGAGGCGGGGGCCGGCGCTGACGTGGCGAGGGGCGGTTGGCCCGGGCGCGCCGGCGGCGGGAAAGGTGGCGGCGGGGCACTGTGCGGGCGCGGATTTCGAGGAAGGATTAGGGTTAGGGTGATTTCTCTCTCAGATTTGGAAGGGGAGGACGTTTTTATAGATAGGAGGAGCTAGGAGGCTCCAAACGGAGTGCGGTTTTCGCCCACGCGATCGTGATCGAACGGCGGAGGACATGGGAGTGACTTAGATGGGTTATTGGGCTGTTTTGAAGGGGTGTTGGGCTGCAACACACACGAGGCCTTCACGGTTACCCGGTTAACCGTTGGAGTACCAAACGAACTCCGATTGACCCGAACTTTGACAGGCGGTCTACCGGTGCTATACCAAGGCCACATGTCAAACCTCGGTCCATTCCGAGAATGTTTAATACCCGCTCACGAAGAAATGTAAAAGGGGACGCCGGGAGACATAGGAGCGCCGGATTGCAAAACGGACAACGGGAAAGATGCTCGGATTTATGAGACGAACGCGTATGCGAATGCGATGCACATGATGACATTATATGAAATGCATGACATGACCAAAATGCAAAACAGAGAGAACCCAACCACGGAGGGAATATTATATTACAATGCCGAAAATGGCAAGAGTTGGAGTTACAAATATGGCAAGTTACATCGGGGGCGTTACAGAGTGCTTCTACTACAAAGGGATTAGTCACTGGAAGCGGAACTGACCCAAGTATTTCGCGGATAAGAAGGATGGCAAAGTTAAAGGTATATTTTATATACATGTTATTGATGTGTACCTTACTAATGCTCGTAGTAAATCCTGGGTATTTGATACTGGGTTTGTTGCTAACATTTGCAACTCGAAACAGGGGCTACGGATTAAGTGAAGATTGGCTAAGGACGAGGTGACGATGCGCATGGGAAATGGTTCCAAAGTCGATGTGATCGCCGTCGGCACGCTACCTCTACATCTACCATCGGGATTAGTTTTAGACCTGAATAATTATTATTTGGTGCTAGCTTTAAGCATGAGCATTATATCTGGATCTTGTTTGATGCGAGATGGTTATTCATTAAAATCATGGAATAATGGTTGTCGGTGTTCTGGAAATGGAGGTCCCAAGACTTGCCTGCCTGCGGCCCACGGCGAGGCTCTGCCAGCGGCCCGGTACGGCCCATCGTCATGAGCAAAAACTCAAGACCCTCGCGAGGGGCCAAGCCTCATGAGGCGGACGACACAAGACCTCCTGGGGGGCAGCCTCACTAGGCTGGCTCGCGAGGAGCGGAGATATCAAGGCAAGGGGCACCTCGCGAGGTCCGCGTGACGTGAGCCATGACGACCGAAGCCAGGCGGGCGCCAGCGGGCGCAGAGTACCAGTTTCCTCTTTGGTGCTAAAGAATCAGGAGAAAGAGAGGAGTCTCGAGGCATCAGGCAAAGGTTTCCATATCATTGCAACAAAACCAAGACCAGCAGGACGGCAGGACGGAGGTCACCATGGAGCCCACAGCTACATCACCACCAGAGCCTTTGGCATGCGTAGACCACCTTTTGTCAGGATAACTTGTACCAGTTGTCTCCCTTCAAAATTGGCCGTTGTGAGATCCCTTCCCGCCTAACATTTGGGAAGAGGACCAGGGCCTCTATAAGTAGGACTAGCCACCACCCTAGCAAGGACGGATCATTCAAACCATCCTCGCACACACCAGCTCACCCTAGCAAGGAGGTTGTTCATACCTTGTTCTTGTTCATCCTCAGCCTATAAGGCAATCCACCACACCACACTGGAGTAGGGTATTACACCACAACGGTGGCCCAAACAATTATAAACTCTCGTGTCTCTTGTTCCTTGGGTTCAGCGAGCTAGGCCTTGAGATCATTGTGCGTGCGAGCTAGGGAGAGAGAGTTCTTCATGCGCACCCCAGAGTTCGAACCTTAAGGGTTTTCCAAAACCCAGAATCCGACATTTGGCGCGCCCAGTAGGGGTGCGCTGAAGTCTTTCTTCCGCTGACCCACGCCCCATTACTTCGCCGCATCCATGGCTGACGCTCGCCGAGCCCACGCTGAGCGCTGGGCCGCCCTTGCCGCCCGCGTCGCTCAGACGGCTCCTGTCGGCGGGCCTCCCCGTCGCTCTCCATCACCCGCTGCCAACGCCACCACCAGCCCGGCTGGAAACGAGCAGCAGGCTTCATCGCTGCATTCCTCTGTGCGGCGGGACGGCCGCACCGCCACCCTGTCGCTGACTCCGGCCGGCTCGTCATCCCACGCTCGTCGTGCACCCACGGACGCATAGGCCGCGCTGCTCATGGCACGCGAGCTCCTGCATTACCGCCCGGTCGATGACCTCTACGACGACTGGCTGGACCGCATCACTGAGCTGAACAGCGCCGCTGGGGGCTCCCCCGCACTGTCTCTCTCGCTGCCTCGCCCCACATCTTGCCGTGGGCGACGTAGCTCACGGAGGTCCTCCACCATCTCCGCATCAAGACGGCGCCCTGGCACCAAGACGCGCGGCCCCACGGCGTGACCCGCCGCGCTGGGCGCCTGCGCACGAAGAAGGAAGCTACCAAGAAGTCCCTCGGCCGCAAGAAAACACTCCTGCACCCCTAGCACCGCAGCGCCAAGACCGCGCGCCGCCCGTGGCGGTGGCGCGTGGGTACCAGGATCAGGCTCGGCCTCCTCGACGGGCTCCGGTTGCCACGACAGGCTGCCGTGCCTTCACCCCTGAGCTGCGCAGCGTCGTCTGGCCTGGCAAGTTCAAGCCAGACCTGCCTCCGTGCTACGACGACACCCCCGACCCTGCAGAGTTCTTGCAGCTCTACGAGCTGAGCATCAAGGCGGCCAACAGCGACGAGAAGATCATGGCGAACTAGTTCCCCATGTCTCTCAAAGATGGTGCACGCTCGTGGCTCCTGAACTTGCCCGCGGGGTCAATCTCCTCCTAGGGTGAGATGCGCGACCCCTTCGTCGCCAACTTTCAGGGCGCTCGCGACCGCCCGCCAACCGTGGGTGACCCGCGACGCATCAAGCAGTAGCCAGGAGAGACCCTACAGAAGTACATCCAGCGCTTCAACAACATTCGCCTCAAGATTTCCAAGGTGACGGACGAGGCCATCGACTCAGCATTCTCTGGTGGCGTTCACGACGTCAAGATGAAGGAGGAGCTCGCCATCCACGAGGACCTATGCACGGCTCTGGAGATGTTCAACATGGCGACCAAGTGTGCAAGAGCTGAGGAGGGGCGCCTCTCCCTCCTCGAGCTCCCTCCTGCCGACCCCAAAGAGAAGAAAGACAAGGCCAAGGACGTGAAGCGCAAGGGAGTAGCCGTGCTCGCGGCTGAGCCGGAGATGAAGCATGGCCGGGACCACCCTGAGTCATCCAAGAGAAACCGTCCGTTCTATGCCTTCCACAACGTACACAGCCACAACACCAGCGACTGTCAAGAGCTCAGGGCCATCCGTGATGGGCGCTTCGGTCGACGACCCGAGCGCAACGACCGGGGCTATGGCCGAGGAGGAGGGCGGAGTGGAGGAAGCTGGGACGACCACGGCCCTCGACAGGAGTGGCACGACCAGCCTCGTGAGGACCGCTGGCAGGACCAGCCTCGTGAGGGCGCTGACGATGACATGTACCTAGGGTAGGGTAATAGGCCTAACTTAGACACCCTTCCCAAGGACACTGCCCTACGGTCCAAGACATTCAAAGGACAACATCATCTACCGATTAAAATCACCTTAGAGTACAACCCACTCGACCAACAGTTCCACTCGGATAACCCAATTCCATTCGACCAGGATATAACCATTCGACCATGCCAGAAACCTCTCGGAGTACAGAGGATCTAAAGTCACTCGGGATGGCAACAATCAGGCGTTCACTTCATAGTCTTAAAGACCATTTATATGTCTTTATTGATGGTGTTACCAGTAAAGTCTCACCTTAATGTACATTGAACTCCTTGTAACGTGGGCTGGCTGGGGTCCTGGCGCACTCTATATATGCCACCCCCTCCACTGGCACAAGGGTTCGCAGCGCCTGTAACTTCACGCATAATCCAGTCGACCGCCTCCGGGCACCGAGACGTAGGGCTTTTACTTCCTCCGAGAAGGGCCTGAACTCGTAAATCTTGCGTGCACAACCTCATCGTAGCTAGGATCTTGCCTCCTCCCACGTACCCCCTATTCCGCTGTCAGACTTAGAACCATGACATGCGCATGGAGGGACCAGCATCGACCCTCGTGAGGACCGTCCTCAGGGCAACACTAGTCTCCCTCCGTTGCCGCCACCGCCAAGGAGGAACGACGACCACCATCAATATGAAGGACTAGGGGCTTCCAGGAGCCACGCACCATCGCCTGCATCTTGGGTGGTGCTTAGGCCCCAGCCTCCCAGTGCATCCTCAAGCAGTTCGCCCATGAGGTGAACGCGGCTCTCCCCAGGCTCGAGACCATGCGCCCGCTCAGGTGGTCCAAGTGCACCATCATCTTCAGCTCGTTAGACTAGCTCAAGTGTGCGGCAACTGCTGGTGCCCTACCGATGCTTTGTTCAACCGTTATCAGCAACGTTCAAGTCACCAAGAGCCTCATCGACATCGGTGCAGGGATCAACGTCCTGTCCGTTGAGACGTTTGATAGCCTCCAAGTGCCATACGATCAGCTACAGCCTACCAAGCCCTTCTCAGGAGTGACCGACGGCTCCACCATCCCAATAGGGTAGGTCCGCCTCCCTGTCACCTTTGGCCAGCGTAACAACTACCGCACCGAGCTCATCGAGTTTGACGTCGCCCACATCCGCCTGCCGTACAACGCCATCCTTGGGTACCCAGCCTTGGCCAAGTTTATGGCAGTGACCCACCATGGCTACAACGTCCTCAAGATGCCAGGGAGCAACAACATCATCACGGTCCCTTGTGAAGAAAGAGATGCGGTGTGCTCCCTCGAGCGCGCTTACCAAGCCGCAGCGGTTGAAGAACCTGACAAGGAAGGCACCTTATACCCTCCTGAGGCCATCCCGCAGAAGAAGAAGCAGCTACTCCACCCCGGCCCCCAGGAGAGCGGTGTTTCCGGTGGCACCACCTCAGGATCTGCGCCCGCAGCCGGGGCGCCTCCCTTCCTCACATAGGAAGGCGCGCCCGGCGCCCTCCTCAGGCTGGGCTCGGGGGTTCTCTTTTGGAGGGCCTCAGACCTAGCCAACGTCATGAGGGAGGCGCTCGGGCACCATGTGGAGGCGTGCTTCGCCGCACGTTTCCCTCAAGAGGGCACAGGGCATGGAGCACCCAGTGCTCAGGAGTTCATCACCAAGGCGACCCCGGAGCTTCAAGAGGCAAGGACCATATGCAGCGACCGCCGCCCACCACCCGGTGCAGCCCCCCATCCTGGCGAGGATGGCGGGCTGCGCGTCTGCATCGACATCCCAAGGCTCAACGGGGCTGTATCTCTGGGATGTTTCCGGCCTTCGCGCGTTGGTCGGTGTGAGGGTCCACCTCACAGCTATGTTCGTATTCCCTTCGGCTTGCCGAACGCGGCTATCACCTTCCAGCGCCACGCATGGAGCATTCTGGCAGATCAGGAGGCCAGGCATCATGCAATCCTGGCGGAGATGGCGATGGTCCTCCAGGAACCACCCGAGCCCCCAGAGCCTCTTGAGGCTCAGGGCCCTGGTGGCTCGTGAGGGACGACTACTTCAGCACGCACCTTCAGCTACTTCAACACCTCTTCGACAATGGAACCAGGTGACATTTTCCGATTTACTCAGCTGGGAGCACCCCTTAAGCTGCATCACTCCCAGGTCGCACGGGCCTGTACTTACGGCATGTATCTTTTTGCATCTTTAGCTTACTCTGTTGGGGGCGCCCCTCGGGCTGCATCATCCCCAGGCCACATGGGTCTGTCCCTGCGACATGTATCATTCTTGCATCTATTTGAACTAGCTTGACTCCTTGCATGAGTTCCCTATGATTATCACTTGCTTGATTACATCTCGCGGCATCCCGTGTTGCTGACCGATCTCCAGTTTACCCCGCGACGAGAACTCCACATGTCGGCACGGCGCTTGTTGTCGTGGATTTGTCACGGCAGATGTCCTTAGTGTCAGGACTTAGTCGCGAGGCCAACGCATCCATGTGGTAGCTTGAGAGGGGTTGAGTGGGACGAGAGACGCAGGGCGGATCAACACGCAAGACAAGGGTTTAGACAGCTTCGGGCCCCGGGAAACATCATCCGGTAAAAACCCTACATGCTGTTTGAGGCTAGGTCTCATTATCATCCCGAGGGAGACGCCGTAAACCGGCTCTTGTGTCTAGCCCTCGAGATTATTGATTGCTTGTAGCTTGTAGCTTCTAACTTCTAACCTGTCCCTCTTTGGGGAGCCCCGCCCCTCCTTATATATGTTGAAGGGGCGGTTTACATGTGGAGTCCTATTAGGATTGGACTAGTCTATCTCTAATACAAACCGGGTACAAGTCTCGGTCTTAACTCCTTGTAAGATAAATATTCCTTTCCTGTTAAACCGGCCCACAATAGTTGAACCGGCCTTCATGAACCGCCAGACGGGCCACCGGGTCTTGTCGCTCCTCTGACCCGTCCGTTGGGTTACCGTTTGAGTTTACAACGTCCAAGCGGGTTGCTTGTAAACCGCCAAGGTCCGGGCGGGTCTTCAGCTAAACCGTCAAGTCCGGCCGGTTTAACTTCCGGCCGGTTTACACCGCGGGGTATATCCCCGACACTTGTGCTCGGGCCCGTCCCTGCAACACTGATAAACCTGAGAGAGTGAGCTCTGGCTCGCGGCCCGCTCCGCGCACGTCACCACACCAGACCCTCAGTGCCTTCGTCTTCTTGTGGAACAATCATTAGCTGGGTAACCAACGTGATTACGGGCTATATTCCCTCTCCAACTAACTTGCAGGAATCTCCGGAGCACTAGCTACTAGTGGCCCCATCAGCTCGTACCTTCTCTCATGCAATTCGCTTGCGCGTGAAAGGGGGGACTCCTGAGCATCACGGCTCAGAAGCTCTTACTGACTCTCCAACCCTAACCCCCTGGCCTTGACCACAGCATCGCGACCTGGCATACCAGCGGCGGCTGAGACTTGCTCGAGGGTCGGGACCCGAGAACGCAGAGCACTCAGGAGAGCATGAGAGGAGGAAGGACCTAACGTGAGCCTAACCTGGTAGTGCCACCATCACTGACGCACAAGCCGGGCGTGGCACAAGGAATCGACCCAGGATCGCTAAAGATAAGTCACGCATTCGAGCCAGCCTAGTGTTGTGGCACAAAATTCCTAGCCCCAGCGGCCTTGCTACGGCGACACCACCTACCTTTCCTACCTTCAGGGAGTTGCTTGCATGCTAAAGGGGAACTCTTGAGCATCGCACCTCAGGAGCTCTTACCGGACCTCGGGCCGCTCACCTCCTGGCCTTCACCACGACATCGCGACCTGGCATACCAGCGATGTGTGAAGCCTGCCTCGGGACTGGGACCTATCAGCATAGAGTGCCAGGCTACCGCAAGGTTGGAAAGGGGGGACCAAGCCGACACAAGACACGCAAACATAATTTTTTGTAATGAGAATGATATTGACACAAAAGGCACTACAGATTCTTTACACACTCCCATGGGGTTCATCTCGATTCCTCGCAGGGAACAAAAGTGGAAGGCAACCAGAGGCTGTTTCTACGGGCATCGCCGCCGACGCTATCATCAATAGTGGGCCACGGGAGGCCGACGCCAACCCCATCCAGATCAGGGGCGACGATGAGCAGATGCCGCTGCTACGCTCCGGGCACGGCGGGAGCTCGAGGGCACGTAGTTGTCGTCACTCATATCTGGAGTCTCGTCAGACTCAGGAGAACTGTTGGACTCCCAGGTGCAATCGCTGCTGCTGGAGGGACTCCCGGCAGGACAAATGGAGGGGCCGCGGCACCAGTCCCCGCGCCATCCTGGTGGGCCCCTCCCGAGCAGCATTCTAGTCGGCGGCCTTCCTCATCGAAGACCTTGAAGAACAACGTGGAGGCGTTGTCATACTCGAAATGGATGGCAAGGGCCCCCTCCGTGCAGCAGACGCGGGCGACCTCACCCCATCCGCGGGTCATGAAGATCTTACCCGGGGAGATGACCTCGACCTCTGCTCCCATCGCTGGGGTGTCGCACTCGGCGTGCTGCAGTCACAGCTCGAGCGGCTCCCTTGGTGGCATTTATTTAGCGAAGAATTGCGGGAATCAGATCCATGTGCGCGGAGGCATCACTGCCCACACCACGAGTTCACGCAAGGAGCCCTCGGCGTGAGTTCATGGGGCGGCGGCGCGCATCGCCACAGCATGGCCACCGCGACTATGGCGCAAGCGGTGCGAGCCGCAACCTCCCTCTCCGGGGCCTAGCGCATGGGCGTACAAGGGCAGCGGGTAGCCGGGGGGAGGCCGATCATACCAAGGCCTCGTCACCTCTTGACCCACGACAATGTCTCGGGAGCGGGTCAGCCTCTTCTTTGGTGGGAGTGGCCCTAGCTCTTCACGAGAGGTTTTTACCTTCTCAGCGGCGGAGAATCTCAAAATCGGCGACATGGGCGACGCAGCAAGGCAGTGAAGCAAGGAGGAAGAAGAAGAAGCAGGCGAAATGGGGGAGAGATGGGCAACGAGGGCTCCGCCCGTCTCCTCATTTATAGCCAGGAGGAGGCCAACCGTCGGCCTCCACGATCGCAGGTAAAGATGGTTTTTCTGCATGCAGCAGGGACTCGTCAAGTCGGGCAGTTGCCGAGGCTGCGTGGGAAGCGGAGAAGCCCACGTCCTGTCAATTGTCACGCGTCAATCAAGGGCGCGGGCGGTTGGGGCCCGCGGTTCTCCGCACTTGCCCTTTGGCTTTTGCCTCGAAGCCAAGTACGAGCGCGCCTTGGGCCCGGGGGCTACTGTCGGCGTTCTGGGAACGGGGGTCCCCAGACTTGCCTGCCTGCGGCCCATGGCGAGGCTCTGCCAGCGGCCCGGTACGGCCCATCTTCATCAGCAACCACTCAAGACCCTCGCGAGGGGCCAAGCCTCGCGAGGCGGATGACACAAGACCTCCTCAAGGGCAGCCTCGCTAGGCCGGCTCGCGAGGAGCGGAGATATCAAGGCAAGGGTGATACGTCTCCAATGTATCTATAATTTTTTATTGTTCCATGCTATTATATTATCCATCTAGGATGTTTTATATGCATTTATATTCTATTTTATATGTTTTTGGGACTAACATATTAACCCAGATCCCAGTGCCAGTTTCTGTTTTTCCTTGTTTTTGAGTTTTACTGAAAAGGAATACCAAACGGAGTCCAATTGACGTGCCAATCTTTGATGATTTTTTATGGACCAAAAGAAGCCCCCGGAGTAAAAGAGTTGGGCCAGAAGAGTCCCGGGCCGTCCATGAGGGTGGGGGCACGCCCTGCCCCCCTGGGCGCGTCGCCCTATCAAGACCCCCCTGACATGAGATCTATGCCAAAAATTCCTATAAATACAGAAACCTCTGGAACATAACCTAGAACGGGAGTTCCGCCGCCGCAAGCCTTTGTAGCCACCAAAAACCAATCGGGACCCTGTTCCGGCACGGGGAATCCCTCACCGGTGGCCATCTTCATCATCCCAGCGCTCTCCATGATGAGGAGGGAGTACTTCACCCTCGGTGCTAAGGGTATGTACCAGTAGCTATGTGTTTGATCTCTCTCTCTCTCTTGTGTTCTTTATTCGACACGATCTTGATGTATCACGAGCTTTGCTATTATAGTTGGATCTTATGATGTTTCTCCCTCTCTATCTCCTTGTGAAGGATTGAGTTTTATCTTTGAAGTTATCTTATCGGATTGAGTCTCTAAGGATTTGAGAACACTTGATGTATGTATTGCATGTGCTTATCTGTGGTGACAATGGGATATTCATGTGATCCACTTGATGTATGTTTTGGTGCTCAACTTGCGGGTTCTGTGACCTCGTGAACTTATGCATAGGGGTTGGCACACGTTTTCGTCTTGACTCTCTGGTAGAAACTTTGGGGCACTGTTTGAAGCTCTTTGTGTTGGTTGAATAGATGAATCTGAGATTGTGTGATGCATCTCGTATAATCATACCCACGGATACTTGAGGTGCCATTGGAGTATCTAGGTGACATTATGGTTTTGGTAGATTTGTGTCTTAAGGTGTTATTCTAGTATGAACTCTATGATAGATCGAAAGGAAAGAATAGCTTCGTGTTATTTTACTACGGACTCTTGAATAGATCGATCAGAAAGGATAACTTTGAGGTGGTTTCGTAACCTACAATAATCTCTTCGTTTGTTCTCCGCTATTAGTGACTTTGGAGTGACTCTTTGTTGCATGTTGAGGGATAGTTATATGATCCAATTATGTTATTATTGTTGAGAGAACTTGCACTAGTGAAAGTATGAACCCTAGGCCTTGTTTCCTAGCATTGCAATACCGTTTACGCTCGCTTTTACCACTTGCTACCTTGCTGTTTTTATATTTTCAGATTACAAAAACCTATATCTACCATCCATATTGCACTTGTATCACCATCTCTTCGCCGAACTAGTGTACCTATACAATTTACCATTGTATTGGGTGTATTGGGGACACAAGAGACTCTATGTTATTTCGTTGCAGGGTTGTTTGAGAGAGACCATCTTCATCCTACTCCTCCCACGGATTGATAAACCTTAGGTCATCCACTTGAGGGAAATTTGCTACTTTCCTACAAACCTCTGAACTTGGAGGCCCAACAACGTCTAGAAGAATAAGGTTGTGTAGTAGACATCAAGGGGCACCTCGCGATGTCCACGTGACATGAGCCATGATGACCGAAGCCAGGCAGGCGCCAGCGGGCGTAGAGTACCAGTTTCCTCTTTGGTGCTAAAGAGGCAGGCGCAGGCGAGGAGTCCCGAGGCATCAGGAAGTTTCCATATCAGCGTAGCAAGACCAAGACGAGTAGGACGGCAGGATGGAGGTCACCGCGGAGCCCACAGCTACATCACCACCAGAGCCTTTGGCAGGCGTAGACCACCATTTGTCAGGATAACTTGTACTAGTTGTCTCCCTTCAAAATTGCCCGTTGTGGGATCCCTTCCCACCTAACATTTGGAAGAGGACCAGGGCCTCTATCAATAGGACTAGCCACCACCCTAGCAAGGACGGATCATTCAGACCATCCTCGCACACGCCAGCTCACCGAGCTCAAGAACTCCTCAACTCAGGAGGTTGTTCATACCTTGTACTTGTTCATCCTCAGCCGACAATGCAATCCACGACACCACACTGGAGTAGGGTATTACACCACAACGGTGGCCCAAACCAGTATAAATTCGCGTGTCTCTTGTTCCTTGGGTTCGGTGAGCTAGGCCTTGAGATTGTTGTGCGTGCGAGCTAGGGAGAGAGAGTTCTTCGTGCGCACCCCAGAGTTCGAACCTTCAGGGTTTGCCGGAATACAGAATCTGGCAATGGTTGTTCAATTTATATGAGTAATATCTTTTATGGTCATGCACCCTTGATGAGTGGTCTATTTTTGTTGAATCTCGATAGTAGTGGCACACATATTTATAATATTGAAGCCAAAAGATGCAAGGTTAATAATGATAGTGCAACTTATTTGTGGCACTGTCGTTTAGGTCATATTGGTATAAAGGGCATGAAGAAACTCTATGCTGATGGGCTTTTGGAATCACTTGATGCTTGCGGACCATACCTCATGGGCAAGATGACTAAGACTCCATTCTCCGGAACAATGGGGCGAGCAACAGGCTTGTTGGAAATAATACATACTGATGTATGCAGTCCGATGAGTGTTGAGGCTCGCGGCGGGTATTGTTATTTTCTGACCTTCACAGATGATTTGAGTAGATATGGGTATGTCTACTTGATGGAACATAAGTCTGAAACATTTGAAAAGTTAGAGTGAAGTGGAAAATCATCGTAACAAGAAAATAAAATTTCTACGATCTGATCGTGGAGGTGAATATTTGAGTTATGAGTTTGGTCTTCATTTGAAACAATGCGGAATAGTTTTGCAACTCATGCCACCCGGAACACCACATCGTAATGGTGTGTCCGAACGTCGTAACCGCACTTTATTAGATATGGTGCGATCTATGATGTCTCTTACTGATTTACCGCTATCGTTCTGGGGTTATGCTTTAGAGAAGGTTGCATTCACATTAAATAGGGCACCATCTAAATCCGTTGAGACGACACCATATGAACTATGGTTTGGCAAGAAACCCAAGTTGTTGTTTCTAAAAGTTTGGGGTTGCGATGCTTATGTGAAAAAGCTTCAACCTGATAAGCTCAAACCCAAATAGGAGAAATGTGTCTTCATAGGATACCCAAAGGAGAATATTGGGTATACCTTCTATCATAGATCCGAAGACAAGATATTTGTTGCTAAGAATAGATCCTTTCTAGAGAACGAGTTTCTCTTGAAAGAAGTGATTGGGAGGAAAGTAGAACTTGATGAGGTAATTGTACCTGCTCCCAAATTGGAAAGTAGTTCATCACAAAAAACAGTTCCAGTGATTCCTACACCAATTAGTAAGGAAGATATTGATGATGATCATGAAACTTCAGATCAAGTTACTACTAAACCTCGTAGGTCAACCAGAGTAAGATCCACACCAGAGTGGTACGGTAATCCCGTTCTGGAGGTCATGTTACTCGACCATGACGAACCTACGAACTATGAGGAAGCGATGATGACCCAGATTCCGCGAAATGGCTTGAGGTCATGAAATGTGAGATGGGATCCATGTATGAGAACAAAGTGTGGACTTTGGTTGACTTGCCTGAAGATCGGCAAGCCATAGAGAATAAATGGACCTTCAAGAAGAAGACTGACGCTAACGATAATGTTACTGTCTACAAAGCTCGACTTGTTGCGAAAGGTTTTCGACAAGTTCGAGTTGACTACAATGAGACCTTCTCACCCGTAGCGATGCTTAAGTCTGTCCGAATCATGTTAGCAATTGCCGCATTTTATGATTATGAAATTTGGCAAATGGATGTCAAAACTGCATTCCTTAATGGATATCTCAAAGAAGAGTTGTATATGATGCAACCAGAAGGTTTTGTCAATCCAAAAGGTGCTAACAAAGTATGCAAGCTCTAGCGATCCATTTATGGACTGGTGCAAGCCTCTCGGAGTTGGAATATATGCTTTGATAGTGTGATCAAAGCATATGGTTTTATACAGACTTTTGGAGAAGCATGTATTTACAAGAAAGTGAGTGGAAGCTCTATAGCATTTCTGATATTATATGTCGATGACATAGTGTTGATCGGAAATGATACGGAATTTTTGGATAGCATAAAAGGATACTTGAATAAGAATTTTTCAATGAAAGACCTCGGTGAAGCTGCTTTTATATTGGGCATCAAGATCTATAGAGATAGATCAAGATGCTTAATTGGACATTCACAAAGCACATACCTTGATAAAGTTTTGAAGAAGTTCAAAATGGATCAATCAAAGAAAGGGTTCTTGCCTGTGTTACAAGGTGTGAAGTTGAGTCAGACTCAATGCCCGACCACCATAGAAGATAGAGAGAAAATGAAAGTCATTCCCTATGCTTCAGCCATAGGTTCTATCATGTATGCAATGTTGTGTACCAGACCTGATGTGTGCCTTGCTATTAGTTTTGCAGGGAGGTATACCAAATTAATCCAGGAGTGGATCACTGGACATTGGTCAAGAACATCCTGAAATACCTGAAAAGGACTAAGGATATGTTTCTCATTTATGGAGGTGACAAAGCGCTCGTCGTAAATGGTTACGTCGATGCAAGCTTTGACACTGATCCGGATGACTCTAAGTCAAATACCAGATACTCTCAGTTGGTGCTGTTCCAAGCAAAGCGTCGTGGCGGGATCTACGTGTGAAGCGGAGTACATAGCTGCTTCGGAAGTAGCAAATGAAGGAGTTCATATCCGATCTAGGTATCATAACTAGTGCATCGGGTCCAATGAAAATCTTTTGTGACAATACTGGAGAAATAGCCTTGGCGACGGAATCCAAATTTCACAAGAGAACCAAACACATCAAGAGACGCTTCAATTAAATCCATGATCAAGTCAAGGAGGGAGACATAGAGGTTCAAAAAATACATACGGATCTGAATCTTGCATACCCGTTGACTAAGCCTCTCTCACGAGCAAAACATGATCAGCACCAAGACTCCATTACTGAAGGAAATATGCCCTAGAGGCAATAATAAAGTTGTTATTTATATTTCCTTATATCATGATAAATGTTTGTTAGTCATGCTAGAATTGTATTAACCGGAAACTTAGTACATGTGTGAATACATAGACAAACAGAGTGTCCCTAGTATGCCTGAGGGAGTCCTGGATTAGGGGGTGTTCGGGTAGCCGGACTATACCTTTAGCCGGACTCCTGTACTATGAAGATACAAGATTGAAGACTTCGTCCCGTGTCCGGAAGGGACTTTCCTTGGCGTGGAAGGCAAGCTAGGCGATGCGGATACTCAAGATCTCCTACCATTGTAACTGACTCTGTGTAACCCTAACCCTATCCGGTGTCTATATATACCAAAGGGTTGTAGTCCGTAGGACGAATCATCTTCATACACAATCATACCATAGGCTAGCTTCTAGGGTTTAGCCTCCTTGATCTCGTGGTAGATCTACTCTTGTACTACCCATATCATCAATATTAATCGAGCAGGAGTAGGGTATTACCTCCATCGAGAAGGCCCGAACCTGGGTAAAAACATCGTGTCCCTTGTCTCATGTTACCATCCGGCCTTGACGCACAGTTCGGGACCCCTACCCGAGATCCGCCAGTTTTGCCACCGACATTGGTGCTTTCGTTGAGAGTTCCTCTGTGTCGTCGCCTTTAGGCCCGATGGCTCCTCTGATCATCAACAACGATGAGGTCCAGGGTGAGACTTTACTCCCCGAACAGATCTTCGTTTTCGGTGGCTTCGCTCTGCGGGCCAACTCGCTTGGTCATCTGGAGCAGATCGAAAGCTACGCCCCTGGCCATCAAGTCAGGTTTGGAAGCTTAATCTACACTGTTGATGTCCACGGAGACTCGATCTTCGATGGGTTCGAGCCACAGCCAATTGCGCCGCACTATCTCGAGGGGCATGATCTAGCTCTGCCTCCGATCAGTGTCCTGGAAGCCGCATACGCACCGGTTCCGACCCTTAACTCGGAGCCTATTGCGCCAAGCGAGGATGGACGGTTGGACGTCACCTCGGGGGCTGCGATCTCAAAGGCAATCGAGCCGAACGCCAGCCCCGCACTCTGCATGATCTGTGACTCTGAGGGTCCGGACTCCTATCCGGACTCCGAACCCCCCGTGCCCCTACCAATCGAATCCGATTGGGCACCTATAATGGAGTTCACCGCCGCGGACATCTTTCAGCACTCGCCTCTTGGCGACATCTTGAACTCTCTCAAGTTTCTCTCTTTATCAGGAGAGCCCTGGCCAGATTACGGTCAGCAAGGATGGGATACGGACGATGAAGAAATTCAAAGCCCACCCACCACCCACTTTGTAGCCACCGTCGACAACCTAAACGACGTGCTCAGACATCGACAACATGGATGACGATGCAGGAGATACCGATGAACCAACGCTCATAGGGCATTGGAAAGCCACCGCATCTCATGATGTGTACATGGTGGATACCCCTAAAGGAAATGACAATGAGGAAAAAGGGGATGGAACGGGAGATAGACCCCCCGGAAAACAATCAAAGCGTCGGCATAAACGCCAACCCAAGCCCCGCCTCGATAAAAACCCAGCCATAGAGCAGGACAAGCCGGTAGACGACGAGCAGGCCTTAGACCAGCCGTCCGAACAGGGCAACATGGATATAGAAACCGAAACTCCCTCCCCCGGCGAAAACGGCATTCCGGACAACCTTACGCCGGATAAATCCATGGAGCAGAAGAGTCTCCACAAGAGACTCGTTGCAACTGCACGCAGCCTGAAAAAGCAGAAGCAGAAGCTAAAGACAGCGGAAGATGCACTCCGTATTAGATGGAATAAAGTAATCAACACCACAGATAGATACGGCGACGGTCGCCATACTAAAAGCTATCCAAAGAGAAAGCTACTGCCCGAATTCGACGAAGAGGCCCTAGAGCCCTCGCATTCAAAAAATAAGAAAGCCATACGGTCGGATAGACGATCCCATAAAGCGGCAAGTGGCGCCAAACTTAAATCGATATGCGACCAACCAAAGGATTCGCATCATGGCCCAGCCAGGTCCATTTATGGGCCAAGAAAGCAAGCTCTTGTAAGCAATGCAAAAAATCCATCGTCAAAATCTGGCACACCCAAATACAGGGGCGCCGCACATCCCCTATGTTTCACCGATGAGGTTCTGGACCACGAATTTCCCGAAGGATTCAAACCCGTCAACATAGAGGCGTATGATGGAACAACAGACCCCGGAGTCTGGATTGAGGACTACATCCTCCACACACATATGGCTAGAGGAGATGATCTCCACGCCATTAAATATTTACCCCTTAATCTTAAAGGGCCAGCCCGGCACTGGCTGAAAAGCCTTCCCGAAAACACAATTGGAAGTTGGGAAGAGCTAGAGGATGCTTTCCGAGCAAATTTTCAAGGGACCTATGTCCGCCCTCCGGATGCAGACGATCTTAGTCACATAACTCAACAACCCGGAGAATCAGCTCGACAGTTTTGGAATAGATTCCTCACTAAAAAGAATCAGATAGTCGACTGTCCGGACGCCGAAGCCTTAGCAGCTTTCAGGCATAATGTCCGAGACGAATGGCTCGCCAGACACCTTGGCCAGGAAAAGCCAAGAACAATGGCCGCACTCAGAAGCCTCATGACCCGCTTTTGCGCAGGAGAGGACAGCTGGTTGGCAAGATGCAGCCCCAGCGACCCAAGTACATCCGAAACTAGGGATGGAAACGGAAAACCGCGACGCAACAAGGATCATCGACGAACTAAAGAAAAAATTCCAAAGAGCACGACAGTCAATGCCGGATTCAAAAGCTCGCGACAAATCAAACAAAACCACCCCTCCAGGATAATAGGGATGATCCGTCCAACTTAAATAGAATCCTGGACAGGATATGTCAGATATACAGTACTCCGGGGAAGCCTGCTAACCATAACCACAGAGATTGTTGGGTTTTCAAACAATCCGGCAGACTCAATGCCGAACACAAGGGGCTCGACACACCAAGCGAAGACGAGGACGAACCCCAGAAGCAGAGCACCAGGAAACAAAAGAACCTCCCACAAGAAGTAAAAACAGTGAACTTACTTCATGTAACAAAACGTGTGGCACCCATAAAGGTACGCACAATACGACCTATCCCCAAGGGGTCCCGCCACTGGTTATTAAAACCGATCACCTTCGATCAGCTAGACTATTCTAGAAATATCAAGAACGCAGGCTGGACTGCCCTGATACTCGATCCAATAATTGGCGGATTCCAGTTTGCAAATGTCCTTATGGACGGCGGCAGTGGACTAAACCTGATATATCAGGATACAATCCATCACATGGGGATAAACCCAGCAAGAATCCGCCGCAGCAAAACCTCCTTTCAAGGGATAGCACCTGGTCCGGACACCCATTGTATGGGTTTTCTCCGGCTCGAGGTTATATTCGGCTCTACCAATAACTTCCGTCACGAAAAGCTGACCTTCCATGTCGTCCCATTCTCAAGTCGCTATCAAGCACTACTGGGACGCGAAGCTTTCGCTCGCTTTAACACAATACCGCATTATGCATCTCTCACGCTTAAGATGCCCGGTCCACGAGGCATCATCTCTTTGAAGGGGAAGCACTAAAGTGCACCTCCCCTAAGCGGAGGATTGTGCGGCCGCTTAGACAGCCCCACAGCAAAATGGCCTCGCCGGCCAAAAAACTTTGAAATAGGTCGTTAAAGACCACGAATGCGGATAGACGAGTTCGGTATAAAATCATCATTAATGTAGGCTTAATGGCCATACACCCCCGAACTAGGGGCTACACGCAGAGACAATAAAGCTCAATTTTATATTTTACTTTATACTTCATTTATTTTAAAACCTTTTGTTCGGCACGACCCGTTTTCAATTTAGTTCCTATCTTTTACAGATGAACATCGTGCGGCGCCCGTCCAGGATACGGCACAATGGAGACACAGGCGCAGACGTGCAGTAGGGACCCGTCCTAAAGGATTCTTTTCAGATTAAGACCCTGCGTAAACCTTTTTTACTGTCTCTTGTTGCAACACATCCCCTGGTTTTTTCCAATATAACCAAGGAGGAGGCTGACGTCTTGGCATGTGGCCACGTCAGAAATTTTTGCACGTACCTGGACACTAGGGGCTTTTTTTTAGCAAAGAGTGTTGTTTCGCCCGCACTCGTAAAGACCGAACACCTTAGGGAGTGTTCGGCGTCGCGAGTTTTGGCATTATATGCATCAGCTCCGAATCATGTCTTTGGTCAAATGTTGGGTTGCCCGGCTCCTGAGTTCGGCTACCTTACGTTCCGCTCTATCGGCTAAGGTAGCACTAGGAGAACTACTGCGATTATGCCCCGGTTCGGCCGGGCGAGCACCGCAGTAAAGAAAGTCGAAAACTGACTGTCATGATGTAGCATGAGACTGGTCAGCCACTCGATGGCCTATTGGAATCTATCGGATTCCTCCGCTTTAACGAAGGGCCGCTTCCCGGTCAGGCACATACGCGCCCCGAACTCGGCGAGCGCAGTCGCCACTAATGGGCTACCTAAATAGTCCCACTGTCAAGCTCCTATGGCTAAGTGAAAGTGTTAAAGCATTATAGTCCGGTTGCCTGGCCCGCTGTGCTATCACCTCCTTTGTAGGACCAAGACGTTGGGTTAAGTGTGAAAATGCGTCTTCTGCAAGCGCCCCCGCACTATGTGCGTGGGGGTTGAAGCCAACGACTGCAATCCTTCAGATTGTATACATATATTTTAAACGGCCGCACAGGAGGTGTTCACAATACTTGAAGGCACAAGTATAAAAAGGCCACTATAGTTTATCAAAATATTACTTCACCATTACATATGCTATAATAACATAGCATCCTTCGAGCACTGCGTCTCTATTACACAAGCGCCTTCAAGGACTTCCTGAAAATAGTGCTCGGAGGACACTCGGCTTTTATCCGAATCTCGGGACGCAATAACGGTGGTCTCCATCTCTGCCCAGTATGTCTTGACACGGGCAAGAGCCATCCTTGCACCCTCTATACACGCCGACCTCTTCATTGCATTAATGCGTAGCACTGTGTCAAGGAATTGCTGCACCAAGCTAAAATAACTCTTCGGCTCCGACCTCCCCGGCCACAGATGACCCATGACGTACTTCATGGCGAGTCTGGACAACCTATTAAGTTCGGCCCATTGAGCCAAACGATCGTCCACAGCTAGTGGACGCTCTGGATTGTGAAATTGCGACCAGAACAGTTTTTCCACTTCACGATCTTTCAGATCTCGAAAGTGTTCGGTCGCATCAGCAGCACTCGCTGCCAAATCCAGATAGGTGTCCTCCACACTCCACATCCGGTCCAGCGGAGCAAACTTCGGATCGCAAAATTTTCTTCGCAGCATGAAGGGCTTTCCAGCCGCAATCTGTTCGGCCCGACGCAGCTCCTCCTTCGCAGCTCTCATCGCAGAGCGCGTGTCCTTGGCATCAGCAACGGCCTTCTCTAGGACCGCCTATCTCGCCTGGTCTTCTTTCTCAAGAGGTATGCAACAGTCTGCAGTGCTCTTTAACTTTTCTGCCATACTGGCCATCTCTTCCTTGCTTCGGCAATGAGCAGCATGTTCGGCTCTCAGCTCTTCAAGGGCCTTCTTGGTAGCCGCATCACTTTTCCTGGCTTGATCTTTAGCTCGGGCACGTTCTGCCCTAAGACTCTCCACGGCGGCCGCACCATCTGCGTCAAGCACACATATCGTAAGACACTGGCATAAAACTCTTCTTACCTACTGCCGCCCGAGGAATCACATACCTTGAGCCTCATCCAACCGCTTGTTGACAAGCGCGATGTCGGCATCTGCCACGTCCAGTTGCCGCTTTAGTTCGGCAAAACCAGCAGTTCGGCTTGATACCGGACACCCTGCAGCCTATATTAAAAGGCGACATTTTAGACCTGGGATTATGATCCTCCGCGTGCCATCATTTCTTGACGACATGCAGAGTCTCAGGGGCTACTATCTACATAGGGCGCATCTTATTTACGCGCAACTGACAAAAGTACACATTATCTAATGTACCTAATAACCCGTCAATAAACTTTCGACGACCACACGCAATCCGCTCTCTGCGGATGAAATCCTTTCAATCACCGTGCCCATTAATGCACGGTGCTCCTCTGAAATAGAAGCTCGCCCTAGCAGAACCTTTAGCTCCTCCGGCCGAGCACCAGACGGTGACGGACTTGTCCCATGACCTCTTTCAAAGGCCGGACGCGGAGAACCTCAGGGGGCCCCATAGCGATCTTCCGCCCCTGCCGGACTCGGAGAAACCCTCCGTGACGACACCTCAGGGTCGCCCGCCTCGTTAGGCGGTACAGCAGAAGGAGGCGTCCCGCTCTCCATCATCTCCGAAAGAAGATCCCCCGAAGACGAGCTCTGCTGAGAAGGGATGAGGTCCGAACTACAAGGTAAAAATTCGGTTAAACTTCTCAGATATAAATCACAGATTTCTCTCATCCCTCGAAAGGAAAAATCTTTCACTACTCATGGCTCGCTGGAGGGCTGATCTCCTTGAGTACGCAGTCTGGCCATGGAACTCCCCGTCGTCGGACCCTCTGACAAGGATCTTTTCCCCCGCTTCAAGACCATGGTCTTCGGGTCGTCAGAGGCGGCTCTCTTATTTCCCTTAGGAGAGGAATCGTCGGTTCCTCCCTTCGGAGCAGCCTCCTTCGAGGAGGCCATAGTTTCCTTGCCCTCCCCCTTACTTCCCTCCAAAGGCACTACCTCCAGCATCCTGACTAGCACGGGATCCGGCCTAGTTTCATGAAGGGGAGCTGGACACCTGATCAGCCCTGATCAGCTTCGCCTTCGCTATCCACTCCTGTTTAAAAGGACAACTCTTTTAAGGGCAAGTTTATGATAATTATACGGATAGAAGGTCTGGGCACAAGGTTACTTACTTGAGTATCCGGGCGATTGCGGCTTAGGCCTACGTCCTCGGTCAAATCCGGACACACTTCTTGTGACCCGAAGAACAGTTTATACATCTCCGCGGGCGTCGCGCTCATAAAATCCCAGAGAGCTCGTGGTCCCTCTGGATTGAACTCCCACAGGCGAAGGGGGCGACGTTTGCCGGGTAGTGTCTGGCGAATCAGCATGACCTGCGTCACCTTGACCAGGTTGAGGTCTCCTTCCAAGAGATCCTTAATGCGGCCCTGCAGCAAGGGTGCGTCTTTGGGCAAACCCCAATCTAACCCTCTGTTAATACACGACGCTAGCCGTGGTGGGGGACCCGAGCGAAAGGCAGGAGGCGCCACCCATGTGGTGCCCCAGGGAGCGGTGATATAAAACCACTCTCATTGCCACAAGCCTAGCTCCTCTTGAAAAGAGCCCTCGGGCCATGGAGCATCGGCATTTTTTCTTATAACAGCGCCTCCGCACTCTGCGTGTCGTCCCTTGATCATCTTCGGCTCCACTTTGAAGGTCTTGAGCCATAATCCAAAGTGAGGGGTAACACGGAGGAACGCTTAACACACAACGATAAACGAGGAGATATGGAGGATGGACTCCGGAGCTAAATCATGAAATTCCAGCCACTAATAAAACAACAGTCCCCTCACAAAGGGATCCATGGGGAAGCCTAAACCTCAGAGGAAGCGAGACATGAACACCACGCTCTCGCTGGGCTGGGGACTGGGAATAACCTGTCCTTGAGTACGCAACCTATGCGAAATCTCGCCGGTCAGGAACTTAGCCTCCCTCGAACTTAATACGTCCTCCTCCATGACGGAGGAAGGCGTCCATCGACCTTGAAGGTCAGAACCGGACATTGTTGAAGGTCCGAAGCGCCTAGAATCTGGAGCCTGGGGTGTTGGAACTCGAGGCGACAGGCGAACTCGTTTAAGATTAAGAAAAGGAGCGAGGCCTTGGTCTCTTTATAAGAGGTTGAATACCAAGAGCCCTCCCCGTAACCGTTTTGGACTCGCCTTTAATCGAGGGAATGTGCTAACGGGCACGATTGGGTTACCCATGTCCGTATTGATGAGAATCTCGTAAAAGGGGCACACGATCTCTGCTTTGACAAGACGTGCCAAGGAAACCGCCTCGCTAAACGTGCTGAGGTGGAAAAGTGAAAACAATTTGTATAAAGAGCTTGGTCGTGGTGTGATGACACACTGCGGAATACGTCGGCAGATTTGATTTGTGTTAATATTATTCTCTCTATGGCAATATGTGGAAACTTATTTTGAAGAGCCGGACACTATTCTTGGTGTCTACAATCTTCTATGAAGGACTTGGAGGAGGAACCCGCCTTGCAATGCCGAAGACAATCTGCGCGCCGGACTCGTCGTCATTGAAGCCTGGTTCAAGGGCTACTGAGGGAGTCCTGGATTAGGGGGTGTTCGGGTAGCCGGACTATACCTTCAGCCGGACTCCTGGACTATGAAGATACAAGATTGAAGACTTTGTCCCGTGCCCGGAAGGGGCTTTCCTTAGCGTGGAAGGCAAGCTAGGCGATGCGGATTCTCAAGATCTCCTACCATTGTAACCGGCTCTGTGTAACCCTAACCCTATCCAGTGTCTACATAAACCGGAGGGTTGTAGTCCGTAGGACGAATCATCTTCATACACAATCATACCATAGGCTAGCTTCTAGGGTTTAGGCTCCTTGATCTCATGGTAGATCTACTCTAGTACTACCCACATCATCAATATTAATCAAGCAGGAGTAGGTTATTACCTCCATCGAGAGGGCCCGAACCTGGGTAAAAACATTGTGTCCCTTGTCTCCTGTTACCATCCGGCCTTGACGCACAGTTCGGGACCCCCTACCCGAGATCCGCCGGTTTTGACACCGACAATGCCTCTACTTGACTAGCTCGTTATTCAAAGATGGTTAAGTTTCCTAGCCATAGACATGTGTTGTCATTTGATGAACGGGATCACATCATTACAGAATGATGTGATGGACAAGACCCATCCGTTAGCTTAGCACTATGATCGTTTAGTTATTGCTATTTGAGGGAGTCCTGGATTAGGGGGTGTCCGGACAGCCGGACTATGACCTTTGGCCGGACTGTTGGACTATGAAGATACAAGATTGAAGACTTCGTCCCGTATCCGGATGGGACTTTCCTTGGCGTGGAAGGCAAGCTTGGCAATACGGATATTCAGATCTCCTCCCACTGTAACCGACTCTGTGTAACCCTATACCCCTCTGGTGTCTATATAAACCGGAGGGTTTAGTCCGTAGGACAACAACAATCATACCATAGGCTAGCTTCTAGGGTTTAGCCTCTCTGATCTCGTGGTAGATCTACTCTTGTACTACCCATATCATCAATATTAATCAAGCAGGAGTAGGGTTCTACCTCCATCGAGAGGGCCCGAACCTTGGTAAAAACATCGTGTCCCTTGTCTCCTGTTACCATCCGCCTACACGCACAGTTCGGGACCCCCTACCCGAGATCCGCCGGTTTTGACACCGACATTGGTGCTTTCATTGAGAGTTCCTCTATCTCGTCGTCATCAGGCTTGATGTCTCCTTCGATCATCGTTGGAGATGCAGTCCAGGGTGAGACTTTTCTCCCCGGGCAGATCTTTGTATTCGGCGGCTTTGCACTTCGGGCCAATTCGTTTGGCCATCTGGAGCAGATTTAAAGCTACGCCCCTGGCCATCAGGTCAGATTTGGAAGTTTGAACTACACGGCTGACATCCGTGGAGACTTGATCTTCGATGGATTCGAGCCGCAGTCGAGCGTGTCGTACTATCACGATGGGCATGATTTAGCTCTACCGCCGAACAGTGCCCTGGAGGCCACACCCGCATCCACTCCGACCCTTACCTCGGAGCCAACTGCGCCGATCAAGGACGGGTGGCTAGACCCCGCCGCGGGGGCTGCAGTCTCAACGGCGATCGAGCCGAACACCAGCCTTATCCTCTGCGAAGCCCGTGACTCCAAAGTGTCGGACTCTCCTCCGGACTCCGAACCCTCCGTGCCCCTTCCAATCGAATCCGATTGGGCGCTGATCATGGAATTCACTGCCACAGATATCTTTCAGCACTCGCCCTTCGGCGACATTCTCAATTCACTAAGGTCTCTCTCTTTGTCAGGAGAGTCCTGGCCGGATTATGACTGGCAGTATTGGGATGCAGACGACGAAGAAATTCGACGCCCACCCACCACCCACTTCGTAGCCACTGTTGATGATTTAACCGACATGCTAGACTTCGACTCCGAAGACATCGACGGTATGGACGACGATGTAGGAGACGAACAGGAACCAACGCCTATAGGGCACTGGAAAGCCACCTCGTCATATGACATATATATGGTGGATACACCCAAATAAGGCAACGGCGATGGATCAGCGGAGGATAACCCCTCCAAGAAGCAACCCAAGCGTCGACGTCAGCGGCGCCGCTCTAAGTCCCGCCAGAGCAAAAACGGTGATTCCGGCACGGGAGATAATAACACCCCGGACAGTGCCGAAGACAACTCCCTCCAGCAAGATTCAGCGCAGGAGGATGGAGAAGCCAGCCCCCCTGAGAGAGCGGCAGACAGAGAGGAAGAGGATGATAATTACATGCCTCCCTCCGAAGACGAGGCAAGCCTCGGCGACAACGAATTTGTCGTGCCTGAGGATCCCGTCGAACAAGAGCACTTTAAGCGCAGGCTTATGGCCATGGCGAGTAGCCTTAAGAAAAAGCAGCAACAACTTAGAGCTGATCAAGACATGCTAACCGACAGATGGACTGAAGTCCTTGCGGCCGAGGAGTAAGAACTCGAACGCCCCTCCAAGAGCTACCCAAAGCGCAGGTTGCTACCCCGATTAGAGGAGGAAGCCCCTAAACATACATCACCAGCGCATGATGCGGCTAACTGGCCTCCTCGCGGCCGCAACAGAGAGGCCTCTCGGCCCTCCACTGAAGCCGCAGCCCGGCGTCACTCAAAAAATACCAAGGCACGGTGAAATGCGCTAGACCTACGAGATATGTTGGAGGACAAGGCAAGGCAAACAAGATCGATCTACGGATCGTGCGGGCGCCCCACGACACGAGACGATAACTGTCACGCCGGATACAATAAATCCGGCCGGGCCGAACACAGCAGACAAAGCTCATTTGAGCTACGTCATGATATAGCCCAGTACAGAGGTGCCGCATACCCACTATGCTTCACAGATGAAGTAATGGATCATCAAATCACAAAGGGTTTCAAACCCATAAACATTGAATCATACGATGGCACAACAGATCCTGCGGTATGGATAGAGGACTATCTCCTTCATATCCACATGGCCCGTGACGATGATCTACACACCATCAAATACCTCCCACTCAAGCTTAAAGGACCAGCTCGGCATTGGCTTAACATCTTGCCAGCAGAATCAATAGGTTGTTGGGAGGACCTGGAAGCCGCATTCCTCGACAATTTCTAGGGCACCTATGTGCGACCACCAGACGCTGATGACCTGAGCCACATAATTCAGCAGCCAGAAGAATCTGCCAGACAATTCTGGACATGGTTCCTAACCAAGAAAAATCAAATCGTCGACTGTTTGGACGCAGAAGCCCTAGCAGCCTTCAAGCATAACATCCATGACGAGTGGCTTGCCCGGCACCTTGGACCGGAAAAGCCGAAGTCTATGGCAGCCCTCACGACGCTCATGACCCGCTTTCCGCGGGAGAAGACAGCTGGCTGGCTCGTAGCAACAACATGACCAAGAGCCCGGGTAATTCGGATACCAATGACAGCAATGGCAGGTCGCGTCGCAACAAGCACAAGCGCTGGATTAACAGCGACAATGCTGAAGATACGGCAGTTAATGCCAGATTCAGAGGCTCCAAACCCGGTCAGTGGAAAAAGCCATTTAAAGGAAATACTCCGGGCCCATCCAATTTGGACCGTATACTCGATCGCTCGTGCGAGATACATGGCACCCCCGAAAAACCAGCCAATCACACCAACAGGGATTGTTGGGTGTTCAAGCAGGCCGACAAGTTAAATGCCGAAAACAGAGACAAGGGGCTACATAGCGACGACGAGGAGGAGCCCCGGCCGCCAAACAATAGTGGACAGAAGGGCTTCCCCCCACAAGTGCGGACGGTGAACATGATATACGCAACCCACATCCCCAAGAGGGAACGGAAGCGTGCGCTAAGGGACGTATACGCGTTGGAGCCAGTCACCCCAAAGTTCAACCCATGGTCCTCCTGTCCGATCACTTTCGATCGAAGGGACCACCCCACTAGCATCCGCCATGGCGGATTCGCCGCATTGGTTCTAGACCCAATCATTGACGGATTTCACCTCACTCGAGTCCTTATGGACGGCGGCAACAGCCTGAACCTGCTCTATCAGGACACACTGCACAAAATGGGCATAGATCCCTCAAGGATCAAACACACAAAGACGATCTTTAAGGGTGTCATACCAGGTGTAGAGGCCCATTGCACGGGCTCAGTCACACTTGAAGTGGACTTCGGATCCCCGGATAATTTCCGAAGCGAGGAGTTAATCTTCGATATAGTCCCGTTCCGCAGTGGCTATCACGCGCTGCTCGGGCGAACCACGTTTGCAAAGTTCAATGCGGTGCCGCATTATGTATACCTCAAGCTCAAGATGCCAGGACCTCGAGGAGTCATTACGGTCAACGGAAACACTGAACGCTCTCTCCGAACAGAGGAGCATACGGCGGCCCTCGCAGCAGAAGTACAAAGCAGCCTCTCAAGGCAATTCTCCAGTCCGGCAATAAAACGTCCGGACACAGTCAAGCGCGCTCAGAGTAACCTACAACAAGACCACCTGGCACGTTCCGAGCAAGCGTAGCAATGCGGCCCCAACCCCAGCCCTCGCGAAACTGCGAAATCAGTACTACGCGTACATAATTACGCTCTGACAATACCATGGGCACAGGGGGAGGGGCATGACCATGGCACGCCCCAATACACGGCTCAACCGCACTAGGGGCTGCCGATTCTATCATTTTTCTTACTTTCAGGACCTTACTCTCTGGAAGACTTGCTCGGCAGTACAATTGCCGAACACATGATACAACACCCAGGGAGGCAGAAAGCTACGTCGCATTATGGAATTCCCAGGTGGTCTCTATAACGAGCAAAATACCTGCTTTAAATACCTTCCCGTAGCTCGCCCCTGGAGGGGACATGTCAGATAGTCCCATCTCTTGCCTATCGCACCATTTGTACCGTTCTGCTTTAATGCACCTATTTGAATAAACAATGCTTAGCTTCAGCTTATTATTGCATTCTCTATTCATCCTTTATATATATACATGTTCAGTTATGAAATTTAGCACCCGTACACTTTGGTACGGTCAATACGCCAGGGGCTCAAGCACCGCATAATACGGCATGAGAAGTCCGAACACTTTCACAAGTGCGGCACCCCGAACTTATAGCATTATATGCATCAGCTCCGAATCATGTCTTGGGTCAATAGTTGTCGGCGTTCTGGGAACAGGGGTCCCCAGACTTGTCTGCCTGTGGCGTGGCTCAAATGGGGGCCCAGCGTGGCCCATCTTCATCAACACAAGGCTCAAGACCCTCGCGAGGGGCTAAGCCTCGCGAGGCGGACGACACGGCGCTTCCTCAAGCACGGCCTCCTTAGGCTGGCTCGCGAGGAGGCGGAGAGATCAAGGCGGGTACCTCACGAGGTGCCCATGATGCAAGCCATGACGACCAAGGGTGCCAGGCGGGCGCCAGCCCGCGCAGCGTCTCCCTTTCCTCTTTGGTGCAAAGGGGGCAAGCGCAGGCGAGAGGATCAAGCAAAGGCACCCATTTCGGTGCAACGAGACCAAGACCAGTCCAACGGTGGGAAGGAGGTCACCATGGAGCCCAGGACGGCGTCACCACAGGGCCTTTGGCAGGCGAAGACCAACTTTAGTCAGGATAAGTGTACTGGATGTTCCCCTTCAAAATGGCCAATTGTCGGCGCCCTTCCCGCTCAAATATTTGGGAAGAGGCCCAGGGCCTTTGCGTATAAATAGGACTAGCCACCCCCAGGGTAGAGGCATCTGATCGAGTACCAAGAAACAAGGAGAGATCTGATCTGGTGTCTAGAGAGAGAGAGAAGGGCGATCGAACTCCCCTAGCAGTTCATCCCCTAGCCAAGAACAGACCCTCACGAGGCTGTTCTTCCTTGTACTGTTCTTCCTCATCAGCCCAAGAGGCATTCCACCCACCACACTGGAGTAGGGTATTACACCACAATGGTGGCCCGAACCAGTATAAACCCTGTGTCTCTTGTGTTGTTCTTGCAGTAGTTAGATCCTTTCAAGATGGAGAGGTAGAGGGCACGATCTCCGCGCGCACCCCAGAGTTCGAACCATAAGGGTCTGCCGGAACCCATGAATCCGACATTTGGCACGCTAGGTAGGGGTGCGCCGGAGTCCGTCTTCCACCGCTCTGCTCTCCTTTGACCGTCGCATCCATTTCTGACGCTCGTCGGTCCCGCGCCGAGTGCCGGGCCGCCATCACTTCCCGCGCCGTCCAGACGGCCCCCGTCGGTGGGCGTCCTCGTCGTTCCCCGTCGCCCGCCGTCAACGCCGCCACCGGCACGACAGGGAGTGAGCAGCAAGTATCCTCTCAGCACCCGTCTGTGCGGCGAGATGGCCGCACCGCCACTCCGTCGCTCACCCCGGCCGGTTCTTCGTCGCACGCGCTTCACGCGCCCTTGGAGGCTCGAGCTGCGCTCATCGCGGCGAACGAGCTCCTGTGCTACCGCCCCGTCGACGACGTCTACGAGGAGTGGCTCGACCACGTCGCCGAGCTCGTCCGTGCCGCAGGGGGCTCTCCCGCACCTTCTGCACCGCTGCGCCGCACTCCGCCCTGCGTGGGCAATGAAGCCCCGAGGGCATTCCAACCACCTCCTTTCCAAGAAGATGCCATGGCCCCAAGGCGCGCAGCTCCTGGGCGGAACCCGCTCCGTCGTGCGCCGGCCCAGCAGGAACGGAGATGCCAAGAAGTCCCGCAACCGCAAGAGGCCGCCCGGGCGCTCCCAGCCCCGGCTCGCCGAGACCCCGCTCCAGCTCCGGCACGTCAAGACCCCGCGCTGCTCCCAGCTGCAGCGCAAGGGGACCCACAATGTAACGCCCCGGATGCAACTTTCCATATTCGTATCTCCAACTCTTGCCTTTTCCGGAGATGCGATACGATAATTCCTTCGTGGTTGGGTTTTTGTTTTTGTTTTGCATTTTTTTGTTCATGTATTGCATCTCACCTCTTTGCATCATGTGCATTGCATCATGTCATAAATCTTTTGCTTCTCAACTAAATAAATGGCATGGATCTTTGATCCATTTAAATCGAGGGAATTCACATGGTGATTCTCTTTAAAACATATCCTCTCGATATTTAGAGAGCTATAATAAAATATTCCATTAATTGGAATGCACCATAACACACTTGCAATTTAAGTCCATGCCTCTTCTACTTCAAGTTTCACCTCCAAACTTTGCCAACATTTCTTTTCCCATTTATCGAGGCTCTTCCTAATTTCTCCACATTTTTGAACACTTCTAAAACCTCGTCCTAGTTCAAACCATTTGAATTATATTCAAATGAATTTGAATTTAATTCCTGCAATCTTGCCACTCCATTTTTCTTGGAACGAGCATATTTGTGTGAGTCCGGGAAAATTGTCTGCGTGTCCAACTTCTTCATCAAACCCTCTCTTTCTTTTCTTTCATCTCTTTGTTTTTTTAAGAGGAGGGAGAGAGCCAGCCCAGCTGGGCCTCCCAGGTACCGCAGCTCGGCCTCATCCCCGCAGCCCACTAGTTTCTCTAACCCTAGGCCCGACCCCTCTTCTCTCCCTCGTCCCCTCGTCCCTCAGCCACTCCATCTCGATCCCCTCATCCTCCTCCTAGCGCCGCCGCCAGGGCATCTCGCCCGACCCTGCGCCACCTCATCACCACCTCCTCCCTTCGATCCTACTGGCGCCTCCCCTGGATCCCCTCGTCCCCGCGACGCCCTGCCCTGCATACCGCGGCCACTCGCGCCAAATCCCCTGTCGCCGAGCACCGAGGAGAGGAGCTCCTCGACCACCGGCCACCGGAGCCATTACCGGCTGCCGTCCCGCCGCCTGCTGTTCCCCGCGCGTCCGTCACCTCGCAGCCGCCGCAAGCCAGCGCTGCCGCCCGCCGAGCTCCCCTGCTCCGGCCCTCCTCTGCATCGAGGACGAGCCAGGCGCCTCGTTTTGACTGGACCAGGTCGAGTTCGACTCCGTTGCTTCGGATCCCGGCGACCCCAGATCGCCGTCGCCGCGCCGAGTTTCCTGCCGCCAGGGACGCGATGCTTCTCTGCCTCCCCCTGCGTTCGTTCATGCTCCAGCGCCGCCGCCATCGTCGGAGATGAGTTCCCGCCGCCCAGATCCGCTTCTCGTTCTCGTCCTCGTCCTCGCCAGATCCCTGTCGCCGCTGCACCTGGTCATCGCACCGTTGCTCGTGGCATGCCAAGACCGCCTCGTGGAGTTCGCGAGTTACCACTATGAAGGCCTCTGGGTTCGCCAAGTACCCAACCGACAAGACCCTACAGACGTCTACCTTCAGATGGATTTCGTCAAGTTCGACGACCGAGCCAAGTACCTCTACAGACGACATGCCAAGTACCACGACCATCGTGTTCCGTTTCTTCACTGTCAAGACTGAGAGGACACTCCAAGACTCGAACGACTGCAGACCGAAACGTCAAGTACCTCGTCGATATGTGTACGACTACCGTCGTCGTGTACCACTACGGTCGTCATCCTCCAAGTACCTCTTCGGATCATCACGTTCGACTACCATCTTCGTGAAGCGCTTCCGAAATGTGTACCACTACCGTCGTTGAGTTCGCGAGAACCTCTACCCCCGACCCTCGAAGAGATCGGAACCGCCAAGTTTGAATGCCGTCGCGTGTACCATCTACTTCCTCTACCATCGCCGAGTACCACTACTTCCCACGACGACCGTGAACGACTACACCGCTTGACCCGAACCGCTCCGATAACGCACGCTTCGAAGGTATAACCCCGAAACAACGCCATGAACGAATGCTTGTATTATATGAAATGCTCGAGTTTTGCACCGTGATCGAATTGTCGCTTGCACGTTCCGCCTCGTTTGCCATGCTGTCGCCCCGTGGGAACCTGGTATCCGGGATCACCCCACCATCTTGCTCAACTCGCTTCCGCACACTTCTCTTTTGCACCGGCAACTCAATCGAGTTATCGGAACCGGAATGTTGCCGTGGCACCGTTTCGTTATAATTGCCGTGGCACCCCTTTCGTTTCCGCCACGATGACAAATGCCTCTTATCTCATCATGTCAACATTTTATTAAAATTGCATAAATTACATATGTCATCCGCATCATAATAACAACATTTAAAATGCTTAAAAATGATGTTTGTTTAAACTTGCATAAATGCCATGTTAACATGATTTATTCCATAACTAAATAATCGTAACTCGGAATTTAATAAACTTTATATGTAAATGGGGTAGAAAAATGCCTAGTTTAACATGTTGCACTTTATTTTCCTGTTTAATAACTTTAAAATATGCTTTAGGACAGATCAGTACCAAATCTATTATATGCTCATGAGGAGTTTCCGGAATTGTTGTTCGTTGCTTCCGGCCTCATTTAAAATTGACTAGATAGGTAGCTTTACTTTGCTTCACCCCTTGCCATGTTTAACAACATTTAATATTGTTGGGTACATAATCGAGACAGAACTAAATATTTGTTGTGGTGTCTCGTCAATATGCAACTCGTTGCATATTGAGCTCCACTTAATTTGTAGTATTGTTTGTGCATTTTGCCATGCCCTGCATATTTAAACCGGACATGCATCATACTTGATTGTGCATCATGCCATGTTCATGTGATGGTTGTTTACTATGTTGTTTGTTCCTTCCCGGGTTGCTTCTCGCGTTAGCTTCGGTTTCGTTCCGAAGTTATGAGGATTCGTTCGACTACGTCCGTTTGTCTTCGTCATGGACTCGTTCTTCTTCCTTGCGGGATTTCAGGCAAGATGACCATACCCTCGAAATCACTTCTATCTTTGCTTGCTAGTTGCTCGCTCTTTTGCTATACCTATGCTGCGATACCTACCACTTGCTTTATCATGCCTCCCATATTGTCATGTCAAGCCCCTAACCATCCTGTCCTAGCAAACCGTTGTTGGGCTATGTTACCGCTTTGCTCAGCCCCTCTTATAGCGTTGTTAGTTGCAGGTGAAGATGAAGTTTGTTCCTTGTTGGAACATGGAGATGAAGTTTGTTCCTTGTTGGAACATGGAGATGAAGTTTGTTCCTTGTTGGAACATGTTTACTTGTTGGGATATCACAATATATCTTATTTAATTAATGCATCTATAAACTTGGTAAAGGGTGGAAGGCTCGGCCTTATGCCTGGTGTTTTGTTCCACTCTTGCCGCCCTAGTTTCCGTCATATCGGTGTTATGTTCCCGGATTATGCGTCCCTAACGCGGTCGGGTGATTTATGGGACCCCCTTGACAGTTCGCTTTGAATAAGACTTTTCCAGCGAGGCCCAACATTGGTTTTACCATTTGCCTACCACCTATCCCTTTCCCTTGGGTCGGCCAGCCCGAGGGTCATCTTTATTTAGCCCCCCCGGGCCAGTGCTTCTCTAAGTGCTGGTTCGAAACGAGTAGACTGCGGGGCCCCCGCGAGGAAACTCAAGGCTTGGTTTTACTCGTAGGATGTCTCATCCGGATGTGCCCTGACACCGAGATATGTGCAGCTCCTATCAGGATTTGTCGGCACAATCGGGCGGCTTTGCTGGACTTGTTTTATTACCGTCGAAATGTCTTGTAGCCGGGATTCCGAGACTGATCGGGTCTTCCCGGGGAGAAGGAATATCCTTCGTTGATCGCGAGAGCTTATCATGGGCTAAGTTGGGACACCCCTGCAGGGTTTTGAACTTTCGAAAGCCGTGCCCGCGGTTATGTGGCAGATGGGAATTTGTTAATGTCCGGTTGTAGAAAACCCGAAGTTGATCTTAACTAAAATACACCAACCGCGTGTGTAACCGTGATGGTCTCTTCTCGGCAGGGTCCGGGAAGTGAACACGGTTGTTGGAGTTATGTCTGACGTAAGTAGTTCAGGATCACTTATTGATCATAGTTGTTTGACCGTGCTTTTGCTTTCTCTTCTCGCTCTCTTTTGCGTATGTTAGCCACCATATATGCTAGTCGCTTGCTGCAGCTCCACCTCATACCTTTTACCCCTACCCATAAGCTTAAATAGTCTTGATCTCGCGGGTGTGAGATTGCTGAGTCCCCGTGACTCACAGATACTTCCAAAACCAGTTTGCAGGTGCCGAAGAAACCGTGCAGGTGACGCACCCGAGCTCAAGGTGGAGCTCGATGAAGATCTTGTCCTTTATGTTGTTTCGTTCTAGTCGATCAGTAGTGGAGCCCAGTTGGGGTCGATCGTGGACCTTTGTCGCTTTTGGGGTTTCTTCTTTTATTTTGACTCCGTAGTCGGGCCCTGATTGTAACTGTATGATGTAATGTTTTATTCATGTATTTGTGTGAAGTGGCGATTGTAAGCCAACTATGTATTTCTTCCCCTTATGTATTACATGGGTTGTGTGAAGATTACCTCACTTGCGACATTGCTTTCAATGCGGTTATGCCTCTAAGTCGTGCTTCGACACGTAGGAGATATAGCCGCTTCGAGGGCGTTACAAGTTGGTAATCAGAGCCTTCCCCGACCTTAGGAGCCCCCACTGATTGATCGTTTTTAGCGGCCGAGTTGTGTCTAGAAAAATGTTTTGAGTCAATTAGGAATTATATATCGGAGAGTTTAGGAATTCTTTTTACTTCCCAGTCTCCTCATCGCTTTGGTAAGGCATCCTGACGTAGAGTTTTGACTCTTCTCTTCTCAAATTTCACTAAAAAAATTTTTAGGATCAAGCGGGTATCTTAAAATCGTTCCGATGGTTTTATGATGACAACATTGTCTTGGTTGCCTCCCGTCAGCAGGGGTTTTAGTGGAGGTGTCCCGGGGAGTTGAGCTCTGAGGTGTTGTCGTCATAATTTTATCGTTACAGTTCTGGAATACCTGAGTTTAGTACGCCGACATCGAAAAACTCTTTTGTACAGTTGTTGGTGAGATAACCCTGATAGCCCAGTACTGAGGCGAGTGCGGGAGTATTGCCATGACTCGTATAACGGATGCTTTTCGAAGGTTGAGGTAGATGATTTCCGAAGTTTTCTTGGTTATGTGTTGAAGGATGGATACAGCTGGATCTAGGTATTGTTAGTTTGGGTGATATATTTTGTGTCCCCTGTATCCCCAACACCTGATTGCATAACCGGAAAGTTTCGGGAGTTTATAAGTGGGAATTCAAGTATCTCGTAGGATATCTTTCCAACAGGCACATGATACAATATGGGATCTATCATATGTTTGTTCCGGCTTATTCTACAAGCCAATCCTTTGTTTTGTTTTGTGGTATTTGAGTTGCTTCAATGTCAAGTGTTGATTCCATAACTTTCCTAAGCGGTGTTCTCATGTTTCTATGGGAGTGCTAGTCCTTCTTGATCATCAAGATTATCATGCTAATTCTTTTCCAACCGGTGTGTCCCTCTTCAAGTGGATCCGATCACTTCAACATTCGCAAGATCAAATATCAGTTCTTCTCATCGGTGTTTGCTTCATCCGTTCCAAGTTGTCTTTGTTTTCCCGCCCTCCCACCCTCTTTCTTTAAGGACTCAGATTTCTTAATCAAATATCCTTTTTATTGATGTGAAGTCTCTTCATTCTTTTCCTCCATGTTCTTACCTGGTGATTCTCATGAAGATGCTAAGGAAGCTTCAAGTCTATTATTCTTCGTTCTTTTCTTCTCCGGTGGATTCAATTCAAGCTTTCGGTGTTGATCATATTCATTTTATCATTTCAAGTGCTTTCTTATGCCCGTATATCTCTTAATCATTCACCTCTCGCTATTCAATTGTTCTAGAGTGCTGAAGATATCTCTGAAGATTCGTGTTTCCACCCCGCATCAATCCTAACCTTTTCGAGGTTGTTATCTCATTCAAGCCATTTAAATCAACCAGTGTGTTCTCCCTTTCAAGTAATCACTTCAACGGTGTTTCTTTTGAGTGGGCCCTAACCCGCAGGTCTTTTCCCAGGATCTTACCTGACTCTTCTAATTTTCCCGGAGCTATTCTCAAATTCATTTAAAAGTTTGACGTAAGAATGGATTCTATCAGTCATATGTCTTTCTCCAAGATTTTTCAAATTCTTTTCATCGTTGATTCAACCTTTCAAATTCTCATTCTGGAGTGCCTCAACAATTCTCGATGGTGTTTCTCATCATCATTCTCAATAGTTGAAGACTGAAGAAGAGTTTCTCTTAAATCTTGCTCCATTCTCTTCAAGATTTATGGTTCTAGCTTGATGCCATCCTCTCATAATTGTTTTCGATTGTGAGAATTCTTTTCACCCACCCGGAGCATTCCAGGAGTCTTTTCAGTTTGATTCTCCGAAGGCTATCATTTCACAAGAATTATTCTTTCAAGCTTTCAGCTCTTGTTCTCCAAATCTTACCGGTGGTTCGTTCAAGAGTTTCTCTTTCTTTGTTATCATATCAATTTAATCGTTGTTTCAATCCTACCAGTGGTTCCATCAATACCTTCTCCAAGTTTGCGCTATATATCTCTCTTCAATCCTTTTTCAACGAGAATTAAGTAGTATGCCTAATCCGTTGCTTGTCATCAATTTAAATTGGTGAAGGATACGCATAACATAATTCTTGTTCTTGTTTCTTCCAAGTGATTAATTCCTTCTTTTGGAGTTTGTTCATGATGAATAAATTCTCGGTTTCAATTGTTTCATCTTTTCTTTTCCCGGAGTTCCAAGTTTTCTCGGCGATATCATTTCAAAGCTTCATCTTATCACTGCAAGGCTTCACCTGGTGTTTTCAACTTCTCTTTATTTTTATCATCCTTTTATTACCGGAGTTCTTTATGGAGGCTACATGATGATTCACAAAGGACTTAATTCCTTCTCGAAGTGTTCATCGAGATTCTTTTCAGAGGAGCTCAAGTATTCTTTATCTTGCATTTTAAAGTGCAATCCTTTCAACCGTATCATTCGAGGTGGTATTATGTCATTCTTGATAATTGGAGTTCATGTCTCACAACTCACATGTTGTCAAGAATGAGGTATTTTAAATCCATCAATATCTTCATTGGAGTTATTTGGGGTTATATTTCACCTAAAACTTTCCCTAAGGATTGTTGTTTTTTATGGTGCTTATAAATGACCCATGTTCTTCATTTGTCCTCTCGGTGAAATAAGTTTCTCGTCCCCTTGTTGATATCAATCCAATCTATTGTTTTCCAGACTAGCATGTATTCACCTCTAAGTTTGGAGTTGTTTCCATAAGCCCACTACAAGTTTATCTTTTCGTTATTGGTTGTCCAACAACTCCGTTCTAACCTTCTTGGAAGGATGCTTTCCAAATTCAATTGTGGTTCAAGTTGTATTTATCTTCTCCGTTCTTTTCTTCCAATGATCCAACTTCTATTCTTTCGTTACGGAGGCATTGTGATGTTGTGCTCTTCACCCATCACCTCGTTTTGTGAGGATCGTGTTCTCTTCTTGCTTATCCATTTAACCTTAGTGTTGTATCACCTCTTCAATATCTTTTCATCTCATCAAGTTTTCCTTCCCTATCTAGTGTTAACCGGAGTGTTGTGTCATCTCTTCAAGTTCTTTTCATTTTATCAAGTCCGCATCTCTTTTCAACCAGAGTGCTTTCAGTTCCTTCTTGTTCTTAGTGCTCGTCATTCATAGTTTTACAACCTCCAAGGTACTTGTAAGGTTCCTTGTTCCTCTTTTCTAACGGAGTGTTTCAACTTTGATTCATCTTCGTTGTTTTCATTCTTTCATTTTGTTCAACCTCTAAGGTTCGTGGTTTCACTCGTTTGTCAAAGAAGCAACTTAGTTTTACCTCTTCTCTTTCTCTTCAGTTTTTCCCTCCGGTGCCATCCTAGATCTCGGGACGAGATCCTCTCGTAGTGGTGGAGTGTTGTAACGCCCCGGATGCAACTTTCCATATTCGTATCTCCAACTCTTGCCTTTTCCGGAGATGCGATACGATAATTCCTTCGTGGTTGGGTTTTTGTTTTTGTTTTGCATTTTTTTGTTCATGTATTGCATCTCACATCTTTGCATCATGTGCATTGCATCATGTCATAAATCTTTTGCTTCTCAACTAAATAAATGGCATGGATCTTTGATCCATTTAAATCGAGGGAATTCACATGGTGATTCTCTTTAAAACATATCCTCTCGATATTTAGAGAGCTATAATAAAATATTCCATTAATTGGAATGCACCATAACACACTTGCAATTTAAGTCCATGCCTCTTCTGCTTCAAGTTTCACCTCCAAACTTTGCCAACATTTCTTTTCCCATTTATCGAGGCTCTTCCTAATTTCTCCACATTTTTGAACACTTCTAAAACCTCGTCCTAGTTCAAACCATTTGAATTATATTCAAATGAATTTGAATTTAATTCATGCAATCTTGCCACTCCATTTTTCTTAGAACGAGCATATTTGTGTGAGTCCGGGAAAATTGTCTGCGTGTCCAACTTCTTCCTCAAACCCTCTCTTTCTTTTCTTTCATCTCTTTGTTTTTTTTAAGAGGAGGGAGAGAGCCAGCCCAGCTGGGCCTCCCAGGTACCGCGGCTCGGCCTCAACCCCGCAGCCCACCAGTTTCTCTAACCCTAGGCCCGACCCCTCTTCTCTCCCTCGTCCCCTCGTCCCACAGCCACTCCATCTCGATCCCCTCATCCTCCTAGCGCCGCCGCCAGGGCATCTCGCCCGACCCTGCGCCACCTCATCACCACCTCCTCCCTTCGATCCTACCGGCGCATCCCCTGGATCCCCTCGTCCCCGCGACGCCCTGCCCTGCATCCCGCGGCCACCCGCGCCAAATCCCCTGTCGCCGAGCACCGAGGAGAGGAGCTCCTCGACCACCGGCCACCGGAGCCATTACCGGCTGCCGCCCCGCCGCCTGCTGTTCCCCGCGCGTCCGTCGCCTCGCAGCCGCCGCAAGCCAGCGCTGCCGCCCGCCGAGCTCCCCTGCTCCGGCCCTCCTCTGCATCGAGGACGAGCTAGGCGCCTCGTTTTGACTGGACCGGGTCGAGTTCGACTCCGTCGCTTCGGATCCCGGCGACCCCAGATCGCCATCGCCACGCCGAGTTTCCTGCCGCCAGGGACGCGATGCTTCTCTGCCTCCCCCTGCGTTCGTTCACGCTCCAGCGCCGCCGCCATCGTCGGAGATGGGTTCCCGCCGCCCAGATCCGCGTCTCGTTCTCGTCCTCGTCCTCGCCAAATCCCTGTCGCCGCTGCACCTGGTCATCGCACCGTTGCTCGTGGCATGCCAAGACCGCCTCGTGGAGTTCGCGAGTTACCACTACGAAGGCCTTTGGGTTCGCCAAGTACCCAACCGACAACACCCTACAGACGTCTACCTTCGGATGGATTTCGTCAAGTTCGACGACCGAGCCAAGTACCTCTACAGACAACATGCCAAGTACCACGACCATCGCGTTCCGTTTCTTCACTATCAAGACCGAGAGGACACTCCAAGACTCAAACGACTGCAGACCGAAACGTCAAGTACCTCGTCGATATGTGTACGACTACCGTCGTCGTATACCACTACGGTCGTCATCCGCCAAGTACCTCTTCGGATCATCAAGTTCGACTACCATCGTCGTGAAGCGCTTCCGAAATGTGTACCACTACCGTCGCTGAGTTCGCGAGAACCTCTACCCCCGACCCTCGAAGAGATCGGAACCGCCAAGTTTGAATGCCGTCGCGTGTACCATCTACTTCCTCTACCATCGCCGAGTACCACTACTTCCCACGACGACCGTGAACGACTACACCGCTTGACCCGAACCGCTCCGATAACGCACGCTTCGAAGGTATAACCCCGAAACAACACCATGAACGAATGCTTGTATTATATGAGATGCTCGAGTTTTGCACCGTGATCGAATTGTCGCTTGCATGTTCCGCCTCGTTTGCCATGCTGTCGCCCCGTGGGAACCCGGTATCCGGGATCACCCCACCATCTTGCTCAATTCGCTTCCGCACACTTCTCTTTTGCACCGGCAACTCAATCGAGTTATCGGAACCGGAACGTTGCCGTGGCACCGTTTTGTTATCATTGCCGTGGCACCCCTTTCGTTTCCGCCACGATGACAAATGCCTCTTATCTCATCATGTCAACATTTTCTTAAAATTGCATAAATTACATATGTCATCCGCATCATAATAACAACACTTAAAATGCTTAAAAATGATGTTTGTTTAAACTTGCATAAATGCCATGTTAACATGATTTATTCCATAACTAAATAACCGTAACTCGGAATTTAATAAACTTTATATGTAAATGGGGTAGAAAAATGCCTAGTTTAACATGTTGCACTTCATTTTCCTGTTTAATAACTTTAAAATATGCTTTAGGACAGATCAGTACCAAATCTATTATATGCTCATGAGGAGTTTCCGGAATTGTTGTTCGTTGCTTCCGGCCTCATTTAAAATTGACTAGATAGGTAGCTTTACTTTGCTTCACCCCTTGCCATGTTTAACAACATTTAATATTGTTGGGTACATAATCGAGATAGAACTAAATATTTGTTGTGGTGTCTCGTCAATATGCAACTCGTTGCATATTGAGCTCCACTTAATTTGTAGTATTGTTTGTGCATTTTTCCATGCCCTGCATATTTAAACCGGACATGCATCATACTTGATTGTGCATCATGCCATGTTCATGTGATGGTTGTTTACTATGTTGTTTGTTCCTTTCCGGGCTGCTTCTCGCGTTAGCTTCAGTTTCGGTCCGGAGTTATGAGGATTCGTTCGACTACGTCCATTTGTCTTCGTCATGGACTCGTTCTTCTTCCTTGCGGGATTTCAGGCAAGATGACCATACCCTCGAAATCACTTCTATCTTTGCTTGCTAGTTGCTCGCTCTTTTGCTATGCCTATGCTGCGATACCTACCACTTGCTTTATCATGCCTCCCATATTGCCATGTCAAGCCCCTAACCATCCTGTCCTAGCAAACCGTTGTTTGGATATGTTACCGCTTTGCTCAGCCCCTCTTATAGCGTTGTTAGTTGCAGGTGAAGATGAAGTTTGTTCCTTGTTGGAACATGGAGATGAAGTTTGTTCCTTTTTGGAACATGGAGATGAAGTTTGTTCCTTGTTGGAACATGTTTACTTGTTGGGATATCACAATATATCTTATTTAATTAATGCATCTATATACTTGGTAAAGGGTGGAAGGCTCGGCCTTATGCCTGGTGTTTTGTTCCACTCTTGCCGCCCTAGTTTCCGTCATATCGGTGTTATGTTCCCGGATTATGCGTCCCTAACGCGGTCCGGTGATTTATGGGACCCCCTTGACAGTTTGCTTTGAATAAGACTTTTCCAGCGAGGCCCAACATTGGTTTTACCATTTTCCTACCACCTATCTCTTTCCCTTGGGCCGGCCAGCCCGAGGGTCATCTTTATTTAGCCCCCCCGGGCCAGTGCTTCTCTAAGTGCTGGTTCGAAACAAGCAGACTGCGGGGCCCCCGCGAGGAAACTCGAGGCTTGGTTTTACTCGTAGGATGTACCATCCGGATGTGCCCTAAGACCGAGATATGTGCAGCTCCTATCAGGATTTGTCGGCACAATCGGGCGGCTTTGCTGGACTTGTTTTATTACTGTCGAAATGTCTTGTAGCCGGGATTCCGAGACTGATCGGGTCTTCCCGGGGAGAAGGAATATCCTTCGTTGATCGCGAGAGCTTATCATGGGCTAAGTTGGGACACCCCTGCAGGGTTTTGAACTTTCGAAAGTCGTGCCCGCGGTTATGTGGCAGATGGGAATTTGTTAATGTCCGGTTGTAGAAAACCCGAAGTTGATCTTAACTAAAATACACCAACCGCGTGTGTAACCGTGATGGTCTCTTCTCGGCAGGGTCCGGGAAGTGAACACGGTTGTTGGAGTTATGTCTGACGTAAGTAGTTCAGGATCACTTATTGATCATAGTTGTTCGACCGTGCTTTGGCTTTCTCTTCTCGCTCTCTTTTGCTATGTTAGCCACCATATATGCTAGTCGCTTACTGCAGCTCCACCTCATACCTTTTACCCCTACCCATAAGCTTAAATAGTCTTGATCTCTCGGGTGTGAGATTGCTGAGTCCCCGTGACTCACAGATACTTCCAAAACCAGTTTGCAGGTGCCGAAGAAACCGTGCAGGTGACGCACCCGAGCTCAAGGTGGAGCTCGATGAAGATCTTGTCCTTTATGTTGTTTCGTTCTAGTCGATCAGTAGTGGAGCCCAGTTGGGGTCGATCGTGGACCTTTGTCGCTTTTGGGGTTTCTTCTTTTATTTTGGCTCCGTAGTCGGGCCCTGATTGTAACTGTATGATTAAATGTTTTACTCATGTATTTGTGTGAAGTGGCGATTGTAAGCCAACTATGTATCTCTTCCCCTTATGTATTACATGGGTTGTGTGAAGATTACCTCACTTGCGACATTGCTTTCAATGCGGTTATGCCTCTAAGTCGTGCTTCGACACGTAGGAGATATAGCCGCTTCGAGGGCGTTACACACAAGGCCAAGCTCTCCCTCAACCAAAACCTCCCGCGGTCACCGCTGGCTGCCGCGCCTACACCCCCGAGCTGCGTAGCGTCGCGTGGCCCGGCAAGTTCAAGCTGGACCTGCCTCCTCGCTACGATGGCACGACTGATCCCACAGAGTTCCTCCCGCTTTACAAGCTGAGAATCGAAGCTGCCAGCGGGGACGAAAAGGTCATGGTGAACTGGTTCCCCATGGCGCTGAAGGAAGGTGCTCGCACTTGGCTCCTCAACCTGGCCCCAGGCACGATCTCCTCCTGGGACCAGATGCGTACCCACTTCATCGCCAACTTCCAAGGTACCCGCGACTGGCCTCCCGCCGTGAGCGACATGCGCCGCATCAAGCAGCAACCTGGAGAGACCCTGCAAAAGTACATCCAGCGCTCCAACAGTGCGCGCCTCAAGATCCCCAGGGTGTCCGAAGAAGCCATCATTTCGGCCTTCTTCGATGGCGTGCGTGACATCAAGATGAAGGAGGAGTTGGCAATGCATGAAGACCTCTGCACCTCCCTGGAGCTGTTCAACCTAGCGACCAAGTGCGCCAGAGCTGAGGAGGGACGCCTCTCCCTCCTCGACCTGCCTGCCACAGACCCAGAAGAGAAGAAGCCCAAGGCCAAGGACGTGAAGCGCAAGGGGGCTGCCGTGCTCGCGGTAGAGCCGGACACCAAGCGGGGCAAGGATCTGCCCGAATCCTCCAGGGGCAGCCGGTACTGTGTCTACCACGACCTCCGCACCCACAACACCAATGAATGCCAAGAACTCCACGCCGTGCGAGAAGGAAGAGTCGGCCGACGCCCTGACCGTGCTGACCGGGGCTACGACCGAGGAGGAGGAAGGAACCCGGGACGCTGGGAAGATCGCGGCCCACGTCAAGGCTGGCGTGACCGACCTCGCGAGGACCGCTGGCGTGACCCGCCTCGCGAGGAGGACTGGAGGGACCAGCCTCGTGAGGATCGCCCTCATGGCAACCCAGGCCTGCCGCCGTTGCCGCCTCAGCCAAGAAGGAATGAAGACCGCCACCAAGACGAGGGGGTTGGGGGCTTCCAAGAGCCTCGCGCAATCGCCTGTGAGGGAGTCCTGGATTAGGGTGTGTTCGGATAGCCGAACTATACCTTCAGCCGGACTCCAGGACTATGAAGATATAAAGTTGAAGACTTCGTCCCGTGTCCGGAAGGATCTTTTCTTGGCGTGGAAGGCAAGCTAGGTGTGCGGATATTCAAGATCTCCTACCAATGTAACCGACTCTGTGTAACCCTAACCCTATCCGGTGTCTATATGAACCGGAGGGTTGTAGTCCGTAGAACAACCATCATCATACACAATCATACCATAGGCTAGCTTCTAGGGTTTAGCCCTCGTGGTAGATCTACTCTTGTACTACCCATATCATCAATATTAGTCTAGCAGGAGTAGGGTTTTACCTCCATCGAGAGGGCCCGAACCTGGGTAAAATAAAGTGTCCCTTATCTCCTGTTACTGTCGGTGTACTAGAGTAGGGGTACCCTAGTATCCCGAACTTGTGCACGGGCAGTCGCAGCGTCCCGCGGCAAGGCTTGCCAGGTGACCGCCAAGGACCTACTTGGTTCCTTTGGATCCATTCAAGAACAAAGTATTCAAGCCAAGGAGACAAGGCCCCGGCAAGAGGAGCTTGCCGGGAAGGTCACTCAAGGCACAAGACCCCGGCAAGAGGAGCTTGCCGAGAAGGCCAACCAAAGCATCTCAAGGTACTTACCGCGACGAACCACGCGTCCCGGCAAGACCCGGCGAGCGACAAGCTCCCGGACGCGACAAGACAACGGCCGCGACAAGGCATTTGTCGCGGCAAGCAACCACTCTGTACCCGCGCTCCAGCACACCCACCAACGTGTCCCTCTAGGACCCCTCCAGGTGTACGTGGCGGGAGGCTGTGCAGCCAGGGGTGCACTGTGGCAAGCGGCGCTGACAAGATCGCCATCGTGGCGAGCGGTGGCGTCCCTGACGGTCCCTTTTCGGCACTGTTTGGGCGACGTAGATAGGCATTTAGTGCCCTTGTCCCCTGCCGTCAGGGTTAGGTATGATTCACTGTACAGGTAGCTGTACCAACCGCAGCACCTTTCCATTTTTACCCTTGTCTACGTTGCCACCTGTTGGAGACCCCTTGAGCATATAAAAGGAGGCCCATGCACAATCTAGAAGGGGGAGGACGAACAGAAGAACGCTCGGTCTCGTTAGCCGCTTGTGTGTACTGTAGCACTCAGCGCTCCCGAGCAAGAACTCAATACAAACCACAAAGCAGCAGTAGGAGTATTATCTCTCCGGAGAGCTCCGAAGCTGGGTAAACCGCTCGTGTGCTCCGCCTCGATCTGCTCTTCGTGCGACCTCCACCCCCCGCCGAACCGAAAGGGGCTCTGTCCCCATAGCTGCTCGTGGATCCAGTTTCCCCGACATCTTTGGCGTGCCAGGTAGGGGGCATCGAGGTTGTCTGAACCTGATCCGGCGTTCACACTAGCCAGATCTTCATCGACTTCATCGACATGCCGCTGAAGAAGAAGGCTTCGGAGGCGGCTGCTCCGTCCGCGTCGAACCCACCGCCGCCGGAGCAAACGGCTGGTGGGGAAGACGTCGGCGGAAGAACGGGCGTCGACGAGGGAGCCCACGGTGCCGCCAGATCCAAGGACAAGACTGCGCTGCCCGTCGTCGGCGTAGCCGGCTCCCACGACGACTGAGCGTCCGTAGATGCACCGCGCCCATCTCAGGAGGCGCGGGACCGGCAGCGTCATGGTACTCACGGTACCATACGCTTGCTGGGCCCAAATCGAGCTGGCGGATGTCGTAATGCTCAAGGCCAACGTGCTGGCGCGAGCGAGGCACGGTCGCCTGGACGGGATATTGCTCCTTCTAACGCAGTTAGAAGTCCGAGCGTATCCCGCTCCTCGCACCGTTCGCCACCGCTGCCCGCCACTCCAGCAGAAGCTTTGGCGCGAGCTCAACTGCTCCTAGACTTCCCTCCAATGCCAGACAAGATCGACGACTGTAGGGCCACCATTCAGAGTCTCATCGGCTTCGCCAACGGCGACACTCCACGGCAGTCGACCACATCGCAGCCGCGGCAAGCCAGCCAGGTGCGAGCCGATGGAGACAAGACCGGTGGGGGTGCAACCACCGTGCACTCTCCGCCCCGAAGGCCAAGATCGCCGACTCGCCGGGTCCACCACGACAGCGACTCCACTGCTTCATCGGATCCGCGAGCTCGCCGCGATCAGCGCCAAGTTCTTCACAAACGACAGCAAGAAGACGCTCGTACTCGCATCGAGCGCCGAAGAGAAGCGCGGCGTCAGTCAGACCAGCGCGCTGGGCCCATTGTCGACATGCATGCGCCAAGGGAACCAGGCGACCTGCCGTACACGATAGGTTGCCCTGCGTTTACCCGTGAGCTGCGGCAAGTCCAGTGGCCCAGCACGAAGAATTTCAAGCCAGACGTGCCCGAGAAGTACGACGGCAAGTTGCATCCGTCGGTGTTCCTCAGCATCTACACCATCGCGGTGCAAGCTGCTGGGGGGCCCGACGACAAGATCCTTGCCAACTACTTCCCGCTGGTGCTCAAGCCCAACGTCAGGTCCTGGCTCATGCACTTGCCGGACAACTCCATATCTTCCTGGGCAGACCTATGCCATCAGTTTGTCGGTGCCTTTACAGGCAGCCACAAACCTCATGGCCAAGAGAGTGACCTTCACCTGCTCGCCCACAAGGAACGAGAGCCCCTACGCAAGTACATCCAGAGATTCAGCCAAGTGCAACGCAACATCCCAGATGTCCACCCTGCCACGGTCATCAGCGCGTTCCACCAGAACGTGCGTAACCGCAGGACGCGGGAGGAGATGGCGATGTGCAAGATCAGAGACGTCAGTGAGCTGTATGCCCTGGCCGACAGATGTGCACGTGCTGAGGAAGGGAGGCAACTCCCCGGAGAGAATACAGGAACAGGAGGATCTGACAGCGATGATGCTGCCCCGGCAAAGAAAAACCGGCGGCGGAACAACAGGAAGGGGAAAGGCAAAGATGTGCTAGTTGTTGAGTAGTCCGGCGACGAAGGTGGCGCCAAGACAGCCAAGACTGGTAGCTCTGGCAAGGAGGTTGCCGCATGCACAAACTGCCAGGCTGTGGCGGCCGCCGACAAGCAGGACGTCACCAACAAGCAGTACTGCAAGATCCACCGCACCAAGGGCCATGACCTCCAGAGCTGCAAGAAGGTCGAGCAGCTTGTCGAGCTGCAGAAGGCCGAGTACGAGCGGCGCAACAAGGAGAAAGCCCATGGAGGTGCTGGAGGATCCGGTATGAAATGCCCCGGCCGGGGAGGATGCCGCGGCAAGGCCAAGCAGCGGCAAGGAGACAGACCTCCCCGCGGCCGCAACAAGGATGAAGATGACGACGACGAAGACATGGATGATGATGAAACCAGTGAGCAGGAGTTCCAGAAAGCCACAGAGGTCTTGTGCGTTGACGGCGGTGCTTCTCTGCATACTTCACACTGCCAACTCAAGCAGTGGGTGCGGGAAGTCAATGCGGCAGAACCACCCGTCGAGTCACGCAAGCTTCTGAAATGGTCCAGCACGCCTATCATGTTTGATATTGAGGACCACCCCGATCGCACAACTACGGTCGGGTGTTTGCCGATGTTGGTCTCACCAACTATCCGCAACCTCAAGGTCAGTAAGATGCTAGTTGAAGGAGGGGCCGGCTTGAACCTGATCTCCTCCGCTGTGCTCAGGAAACTCCAGGTCCCTGACAGCGAGCTCGAAGAGACCGGCACATTCCAAGGAATCAACCCAGGAAGTTGCAAGCCGAAGGGGAAGATCACGTTGCTGATGACATTTGGCAGCGAGTTGAACTTCAGGACTGAGAGGATCACTTTTGACGTCGCCGATTTTCCATTGCTTTACAATGGGATTCTCGGCCGTCCAGCGCTCGACAAGTTCATGGCGGCCTCTCACTACACGTACAACATGCTGAAGATGCCAGGCCCGATAAGTGTCATCTCTGTCCCTGGCGACAAGAAAGATGCTCTTATCTGTGCCGACAAGATCTACCGGGAAGCAGCAGCCGTGACGGATCGCGAGACACTTGCCGCTGAAGCTCCCGGGGGGTAGAAGAAGACCAAGTTCGGCAAGAGTTCTGATGCCCACTCCGGCAAGCGCACCTCTTCGGAGTGCTGCGCTACCGTCGAGGACGCACCATCGAGCTCCACCGGCAAGTGTAAGAAGACAATGGCAGCTCCGCCAGCAACCAAGAAAGTGTTCGCCAAGGAGGACGGCACTGGTGGTACTTTCACCATCAGTGCCACTCTCGACCCTAAATAGGAAAGTGCGCTCATTGCTTTCCTGCGGGCGAATGTCGATGTGTTTGCGTGGCAACCGTCTGACATCCCCGGTGTTTCCAAGAAAGTAATTGAGCACCACCTTGCCGTCTGTCCTCATGCACGGCCCGTCAAGCAAAAAGTCAGAAAGCAAACAGTGGAGCGCCAAGAATTCATCGCAGAAGAGATCAAGAAGTTGGAAGCCGCAGGCCTTGTCAGAGGAGTGCTCCATCCTACGTGGTTGGCCAATCTTGTAGTCGTGCGCAAGGCAAACAGGAAATGGAGGCTTTGTATCGACTTTACCGATGTCAATAAAGCTTGTCCCAAAGACCCATTTCCCTTGCCGCGCATTGACCAGATTGTTGACTCCATGGCCGGATGTGATTTGCTTTCATTTCTTGACGCATACTTAGGATATCATCAGATCTTCATGGCAGAAGAGGATGAGGAAAAGACCACGTTCATCACTCCATGTGGCACGTACTGTTTTGTACGGATGCATTTCGGTTTAAAGAATGCTGGTTCAACATTTGCAAGGGTCGTCCATACCGCTTTTGCGCCACAAATACACAGAAATGTGGAAGCCTACATGGTTGATATAGTGGTCAAGAGTAGGGACAAAGCAACTCTGATTCAAGATTTAGAAGAGACTTTTGCAAATCTACGCAAGATCAGCCTCAAGCTCAACCCCGAGAAGTGCGTGTTTGGAGTCCCTTCCGGCAAGCTTCTCGGGTTCTTCGTGTCTCAGCGAGGAATTGAAGCCAACCCCGACAAGATCAAGGCCATTGAGCAGATCGAAGCACCAAAGCGCGTCAAGGATGTACGAAGACTTGCTGGTTGTGTGGCGGCTCTCAGCAAGTTTATCTCTAAGTCTGCTGAGCGCGCCCTGCCGTTTTTCAAAATATTGAAAAAGGTAGGTCCAATGAAATGGACTCCGGAAGCGGAGGCTGCGCTGTAGGACTTGAAGAGATACCTATCCTCCACTCCAATACTTGTCGCACCTAAGCCACAAGAGAAGTTGCTGCTGTATCTAGCGGCAACCAATCAAGTGGTTAGTGCTGCGTTAGTAGCGGAGAGGGAGGCTGATGATGAGCCAGCAACCACGGCAAGCCCATCCAGCGACAAGCAGGAGGCTTCCCCGACAAGCTCTGGTCCCGGCAATGATGGATCTGCGCAGGAGCGTGAGGAGATACAGAAGAGAATGGTGCAGCGCCCAGTTTACTTTGTCAGTTCCCTTCTGTAGGGGGCTAGGTCAAGGTACTCTGGTGTGCAGAAATTGCTTTTCGGCCTTCTTATGGCCTCGAGAAAGCTGCGCCATTACTCCCATGCACATGAAATCACAGTCGTCACAAGCTTTCCGCTGAAGAGGATACTGCAGAATCCAGAAGCAACAGGCAGGATTGTTGAGTGGGCACTGGAACTGTCAAGCTTTGGCCTCAAGTTTGAGAGCACTTCAACTATCCAAAGCAGAGCATTGGCAGAATTCATAGCAGAGTGGACGCCAACACTAGATGAAGAAATTCCAGAGACGAGCATCCCCGTCAAGGAAGCAAGCAAAGAGTGGCTGATGTACTTTGATGGTGCTTTCTCGCTGCAAGGCGCCGGTGCTGGCGTGCTGCTTGTCGCACCCACCGGAGAGCACCTCAAGTATGTAGTCCAGATGCATTTTCCCAAGCAGCAAGCAACGAACAATACTGTAGAGTATGAAGGTTTGCTTGCCGGTCTCAGGATCGCGGCAGACCTTGGGATCAAGAAGCTCATTGTCAGGGGTGACTCGCAGCTTGTCGTCCGCCAAGTGAACAAGAATTATTAGAGTCCGTTGATGGAAGCTTACGTTGATGAAGTGAGGAAGCTAGAAGAGCACTTTGTCGGCCTACAGATGGAACATGTTCCAAGAGCTCAGAACGACATCGCCGACGGCCTGTCAAAGTGCGCAACATTTAAGTTACCTGTGGAACCAGGGATCTTTCTGCTCAAGCTGACTCAACCGTCTGTGACGCCATCAACTGGACAGAGCAAGAAGAGGAAGTTGATTTCTGGTGACTATTTTCCGGCAGAGCTTCCCGAAGCCGCCACCAAGAAGGTCCCCAAGATCAACGCCAAGAGTGCTGAGGAGCAGTCTGCTCCGACAAGCCCCAGGGTTTGTTTCGTTGAAGCAGACGCTCCCGACAAGTTTTGCTCCGGCAAGCTTGCCGGGGAACGTCAAGCTCCGGCTGAGCTGCAGATTCTCGCCATAGAAGCGGATGTTCCCACAGCAGCATATATGCCTTCAGTCCTTGTTGTCGAGCCGCAAGCTCCAGCATGGGCACAGCAGATTGTCCGTTTCCTTCAGACAGGAGCACTTCCCGAAGAGCAAGAAGAAGCGGAAAGAGTAGCCCGGCAGTCAAGTATGTACCAGTTTGTTGACAGCACACTGTACAGAAGAAGACTCAACGGTGTGAAATTGAAGTGTATTCATCGGGAAGACAGACAAAAGCTGTTGGCAGAGATACATGGAGGCATATGTGGTCACCACATTGGCGCCAGAGCACTTGCCGGCAAAGCATTCCGGCAAGGTTTATTTTGCCCGACAGCCCTCCAGGATGCATCTGCACAAGTAACCAAGTGTGAGCGTGCCAGTTCCATTCCAAGCAGATACACCAGCCAGCTCAAGCTCTCCAAACGATCCCTTTATCCTGGCCATTTTCGGTCTAGGGGCTCGACATCCTCGGCCCCTTCCCCCGAGCTGTCGGGGGCTTTGAGTACTTATACGTTGCGATCGACAAGTTCACAAAGTGGCCGGAAGTGGAAGCAGTGATGAAGGTGACAGCACAGTCAGCAGTCAAGTTCTTCAGGTTGATTGTTTGCCGCTTCGGAATCCCTAACAGGATCATCACCGACAACGGTACGCAATTCACGAGCCGCACCTTCATGCAGTACGTCCAAGATCTTGGCGCCAAGGTCTGCTTCGCGTCTGTTGCTCACCCCAGGAGCAACAGTCAAGCGGAGAGGGCAAATGCTGAAGTGCTGCGTGGCCTCAAGACCAGGACTTTCGACAGGCTGCACAAGTGCGGAAAAAACTGGATTGAGGAGCTGCCGGTGGTTCTTTGGTCGATCAGGACGACGCCAAATCGAGCCACTGGCCAGACACCTTTCGCTCTGGTCTATGGAGCAGAGGCAGTTCTCCCCACGGAACTCGTATACGGGTCACCTCGAGTGCTCGCTTATGATGAGCTTGAGCAAGAGCAGCTGCGGGAAGATGACGCGCTGCTCCTTCAGGAGGACCGTCTTCAGGCTGCTGTACGAGCTGCTCGCTACCAGCAAGCTTTGCACCGCTACCATAGCCGCAAAGTTAACGCCAGAAGTCTCGAGGAAGGCGACCTTGTTCTTCGGCGTGTTCATTCCGCCAAGAATTCCAACAAGTTGACGCCGAAGTGGGAAGGCCCTTATCGGGTGAAACGAGTCACTAGGCCTGGCGCTGTCCGCCTTGAGACCGAAGATGGCATTCCGGTGAGCAACTCCTGGAACATTGAGCATCTTCGTAAGTTTTACCCGTAAGGCGCGGTTGCCGGACCCTGCTCTGGCAACCACCTTTTGTACAAGTCTTGCCGCTGTTGCATGTAATCCTTTGTACAAAGCCAGGCGCAGACCCTGTGCATAAATAAAGCTCATGTGCTCTGCACATCTTGTCAATTTCATGCTTTTTATTTTTTTGCATGAGTTATCTGACACTTTGTGCAGCGAACACCCCCGGTAAGCAATAACGAGCCATAAGGCTCCATATCATTATTTTCTCTTCTCTCTTTTCTCAAGGAAAGGAAGGTTCCTCTCACCCACAAGTTTGCCAGGGGGAAGGAGAAGATAACGGTGTGGACCAGGCGTCGTTAAAGAAAGTTTCACCTTGCCGGAGAGCAAACAACAGAAAAGCTAAGTTGCCAAAGTTTGAGCAATCAGATTTTTTAAAATTTTAAGTTATCTTCCTTGAATGACCATGCTTTGTATGGAAAACCCGTGCGCGGAGGAACCAGCTCGTGGCTAGTTGCGCCCTTACTTTGTTTCGAGTCCGCTCAACAACTTAAGTGAGCTGCGACTAGTCGCGACAAGGTTTCTTGTCGGTAACGGCACCGCCAGCAGGCTGCTGACGTCCCGCACTCAGCGCTCGCAATCGACATACAAACGAAGGAATCAAGTAAAGGGAATAACATTGCAATCGCTGCCCAAAATAGAGTTATATTACAAAATAGCTTGTCGCGGCTCTAATAGACTGTTTTCATAACATGATCAGCAGCGACAAGAAAAGAAGGAAGCGGGCGGCCTAGTCCACGCGATCGCCCTCAACCCTCTTGATCCTGCTCACCTTGTCCACAATGGGTGCGACAAGGTCCTTGAGCGCCTCCAGATCAGCTTCCGCCGGCAGGGATCTGAGGACATTGGTGAGGTTGAGGCCAGGGTTGCGGAAGGCTACCTTCACCAACACCTTCTGAGGAGCTCCTGCGCAGATCTTGCGCGACTCGTCGGCCAGCTGCTTTGGGATCCTCTCCCGGAGTCGCTGGAGGGCAGTCGCCACGCCTCTGAAGAACAAAGTGAGCTTGGCGCTGGATGGGAGGGTCTCATCGGAGGGATACCCGAGATCCTCCATCCCCAGCTGCGCCAGCTCCTTGTCGATGTCTGCGGCAGCATTCACAAGACCCTCCGTCCACTGCTCCACAGTTTCTCTAAAATAGTTCTGGGTGGCGGCAATGCTCTCCAGCAGCGCCTTGTCAGCCTTGATCTCCTTCTTCAGGGCCGCCTCCTGCTCCCTGGCGCCGTCCAGCGTCTTGGTCAAAGCAGCCAGCTTCAGCTCAAGATCGGCGTTGGAATCCTTATCGGCGCTAAGCTCCTTGACTTTCTCGGCGAGACGACCATGCAACTCACCAAAGGTGTAGGCGTCCTTCTCACGCTCATGCTTGAGCGCGGCAAGCTCTTCACCGCTCGCCTTGAGATCAGTCTCCAGCTACGCCACCTTCGTCTCCAGCTCCTTCTTGGCGGCCTTGGCAGCTGCGGCAGCGTCCTTTGCTTCCTTAAGAGCTCCGCTGAGTGTTTGCTCGCACGCAGCAAGCTCCTCTTCGTGGCTGTCCAGGCTGACCTTCAGCTGCGCCAACTCGCCCTCCCGCGCAGATAGCTCCTCGTCGGCAAGCCGCTGTTGCTCTGCAACTTCTGCCTTCTCGAGGATGAAGGCCTTCTGCGCCTCATCGAGCTGCACACGCTCCGCCGCCAGCGACCGGAGAGCTGCTTGGTTGAGACCTCGGAGCTCCTCCGCGCGTTCTCCATGTCCACCCCCGCCTTCGCGACAAGCGCTTCGCGGGACTCCAATTTGTCTTGTCGAGCACGGTAGAGCGACACCAGCCTCCGGAGCAGCCGCTCCTCCTCAGACTCGCCGCTGCTGCTGCTTGGCGCGTCGACCAGCGTCAGCCCAGCGGAGGCAAGCACCTCCACGTCAAAGCTTTCTCCTTCAACTGGCGCCCTAGACGTTGACGCCCAGGGGAGGTTGATGAAGACGCCATTGCCGGCCTTCAAGTATACACCTGGCTGGGGATCTTCGGAGTCTGACGCTGCGGCAGCGGCGGGAGGATCGGCGGTCGGTGTAGCGCCTGTCGCTCCTGCGGCAGCGGCGGGAGGATCGGCGGTCAGTGTAGCGCCTGTCGCTCCTGCGACAGCGGCAGGAGGATCGGCGGTCGGTGTAGCGCCTGCGCTCCTGCGGCCTCAAGGTCGTCAGTGCAATCGCCAGACCCCTCGTCAGCTGCTGTGGCGGCAGCCTTGGCGGCCTCTTCGCCAGCGGGATCATCAGTGCCGGCCGCTTCTTCGGTGGCGGCGGCATCATCAACAGCAACCTCGGTCTCCATCGGCTCCGCAGTAGATGGATCTGATGGCCGGAAAAGGAAGAAAAGTCAAGCAAATATCCAAAAAGAAGATCAAAGGAAGAAGAACCCAAGGGAAGTTTCGAAGCAAGAGGTTTACCTGCACCGGGCTCGGCAGTTGTGGTCTCCACCACCGGAGGACCGCTGGTGTTGTCCCTTGCCGGAGACTCCTCCCTTGCCGGAGATCTCCCCCTTGCCGGAGAGCTCTCCCTTGTCGAAGGATCCTCCCTTGCCGGAGAACGCTCGATTGGCGGTGTAGTTGAAGCAGATGGCAATTCAGGGGCGGTCTCCGGGTGCTCCTGGTGGGGCTGCTCTGCTCCTGCACAAACCAACAGTCAGATATCAGCAAACAGAGAGTATCCATGCGCGCCTAACAGCGGGAAGCAAACCATATACTTACGCTGGGGGCTGCTCTGAAGAGCAGCTGCCGGGTCCGGCAAGTTTGCCTCGGGCGCACCCCCTGCCAACACGGTGGGATCGTCCTTGATGACAATCACCGGGACTTTGGCTCTCTTTGCCGCTCTCTGGGCCAGAGTCCTAAAAAAAGGATAAGTTCAGAGTAAAGCAAATGAGATACAAGACAAGACAGCAAGTATTGAAGACATACAAGTACAACAAGAATCTTACTCTTCTTCTTCCTCGTCGGAGCTGAGCGCGGAGAAGTCAAAGCCTGGCCCACCTCCGGCGCAAGGAGGCGGAGGAGTAGGATACCTTGGCCGCTTGGCGGGAGCTGGAGCGGCGGACCGGGAGGACCCCGCTCCAGTTGCCGTTGCAGCGTGAGGTGCTTCCGCGGCAACAGAACTTGCCGCGGTGGAGCGTGTCGTGCGGCGCGGTGGGGGTTGACTCGTCCGCCGCTCCGCTACGTCCCCGGCCTTGCAAAGACGCCTTCTTGGTGGAGCCGGGGGCTCTGCTTGTGGAGCCGGGGGCTCTGCTTGCGGCAAGTTTCCCGGAGACGAAGAGGAAGAGGAGCCGATCTCCAACGAGCCGCTCGTATCCTCGGCGGGCCCGCTCGGCCCGATGTCATGCCTGGCGGACTTCTCCTCGCTGGCAAGTTCCTCTCGCTTGGGAAGGCTTGCCGCCTCTACTGCCTCTGCCTCCTCCAAGGTGAACCCAAACTCACCCGCAGCTGCGGCTGCCGCCACCTCTTCTAGCCTGGTGGCAATGCGCTTGAGCTCCTCGTCGGTGGTGTCCCGGGTGAGGCCCCTCTGCTCATCGGCATCGATCGGCACTTCTACCAAGCTATCGAAGAATGCATGCACGACATCATCTGCAAGCTCTATCTAGGTTGGGTCAATTCCGTGCGAGTCGCACAGCGGCATCATTGCACGGATGCGGCTGAGCGAGGAGTTGTTGCACAGCGGAACGACGCCCCTCGGCAACCTGAACACTTCAGGATGCTGAGGGTCATACTTGAACAACTCTTGGAGCATCGCGTTGAGCTCCAGGACAGTGAAGTTGAAGTTGAGGCCCGGCCGCAGCCTCATGATATCCGCCGCGTTCTGGAACTCCTAGGCGGGTCTCCTCCTCTCCTGTAGGGGGGCGATGCGGCAGCGAAGGAAATCTGCGCCAACAGCTCCTACAGTAAGCCCGGCAAGCCTGAGGCGTAGGATTCGGGCGACGGCAATCTTCAGTCTGTCTTCTTCCGGGTCCAGGCTGCTCCAATCACTGCCACGCACTACTGGAGTTTGGCGCTGGGCGGTAAACGGCTGCGGGTTCTCCTCGACAATCGGGCACCAGTCCGCCCTCCACTCCTCCCACTTGCTACGGAACTCTCCATCCAGATAAGCATCCTTCTTGCCGGCTTTTGAGATCCAGGCGATTCCGCCGGATAAAGGCTCTCCTTTCTCAACCCGGGGCGAGAAGAAGTGGCAGAAGAGGGCTACATTTGGGTGGGCTCCGACAAAGTTTTTGCAGAGATGTGCGAAAACTGCCATGGTCAGGACAGCATTGGGGGTGAAGTCAAGGAGGCGGAGCCCGTAGGTGTTCATGACGTCACAAAAGAATTCAGAAAAGGGCGGGCAGAGCCCGCAGTAGAAGAACAAGGCGAAGAAAGGATACCCAGTGGGAGCCTTTTTCCAAGCAGCGGCTGGGACTACCTTCGTGCGCGGATGCGCTCGCGTCCCCGTCGACCAGAAGAGGTAGTAGAACTCCTTCAGCTCTTCCGCGGCAAGCCTAGGAGGGAAGATTGCCCGCTCCTTTCGCAGCACCGCGAGCCGCTGCGCCTCGGCCGACTTCACCTTCTCGGCTTTTGGAGCGTGAGAGAGGACGACGGCGATGGTGGTGCTGGTGGCGATGGGGGCGGAGCGCTGCTCTCTTTCGGCTTTGAGAAGAAGGGGAGCGGCGGAGATTTTCGAGTCTGGAGGAGCAACAGGCGGATGGGCGGTCTGCCCCTGTTTCCCCTACTTATAAGGAGGGAGGGGCGGACGTTCCGCCTTTCCGAATAAAGAAACCACCCACGATCTCTCCCACGACGCTGCAATCAACGCGTACCGTTCGGGGAGGGCGTGGTGGATACGGAGTAAGATACGGCGTGATCCAGGCTGCGTGTGCCCGTGCCCTGTTTTGGGCCTAGCCCAACAGCGCTCGGCACCGTGTATGGCCCAGGCCCGGGGGCTCCTGTCGGTGTACTAGAGTAGGGGTACCCTAGTATCCCGAACATGTGCACGGGCAGTCGCAGCGTCCCGCGTCAAGGCTTGCCAAGTGACCACCAAGGACCTACTTGGTTCCTTTGGAGCCATTCAAGAACAAAGTATTCAATCCAAGGAGACAAGGCCCCGACAAGAGGAGCTTGCCGGGAAGGTCACTCAAGGCACAAGACCCCGACAAGAGGACCTTGCCGGGAAGGCCAACCAAAGCATCTCAAGGTACTTACCGCGACACACCATGCGTCCCGGCAAGACCCGGCGAGCGACAAGCTCCCGGACGCGACAAGACAACGGCCGTGGCAAGGCGTTTGCCGCGGCAAGCAACCATTCTGTACCCGCGCTCCAGCACACCCACCAACGTGTCGCTCTGGGACCCTTCCAGGCATACGTGGCGGGAGGCTGTGCAGCCAGGGGTGCACTGTGGCAAGCGGCGCTGACAAGATCGCCATCGCGGCGAGCGGTGGCGTCCCTGACGGTCCCTTTTCTTCACTATTTGGGTGACGTAGATAGGCATTTAATGCCCTTGTCCCCTGCCGTCAGGGTTAGGTATGATACACTGTACAGGTAGCTGTACCAACCGCAGCACCTTTCCATTTTTACCCTTGTCTACGTTGCCACCTGTTGGAGTCCCCCTGAGCATATAAAAGGAGGCCCATGCACAACGTAGAGGGGGGGAGGACGAACCGAAGAACGCTCGGTCTCGTTAGCCGCTTTTGTGTACGGTAGCACTCAGCGCTCCCGAGCAAGAACTCAATACAAACCACAAAGCAGCAGTAGGGGTATTATCTCTCCGGAGAGCTCCGAAGCTGGGTAAACCGCTCGTGTGCTCCGCCTCGATCTGCTCTTCGTGCGACCTCCGCCCCCCGCTGAACCGAAAGGGGCTCCGTCCCCATAGGTGCTCATGGATCCAGTTTCCCCGACAGTTACCATCCGACCTTGACGCACAGTTCGGGACCCCCTACCCGAGATCCGCCGGTTTTGACACTGACATTGGTGCTTTCATTGAGAGTTCCTCTGTGTCGTCGCTTTTAGGCCCGATGGCTCCTTTGATCATCAACAACGATGAGCTCCAGGGTGAGACTTTCCTCCCCGGACAGATCTCCTTCTTCGGCGGCTTCGCTCTGCGGGCCAATTCACTTGGTCATTTACAGCAGATCGAAAGCTACGCCCCTGGCCATCAAGTCAGGTTTGGAAGCTTAAACTACACGGCGGATATCCGCGGAGACTTGATCTTCGATGGATTCGAGCCACAGCCAAGCGCGCAGCACTATCTCGAGGGGCACGATATAGCTCTGCCTCCGAACAGTGCCCTGGAGGCCGCACACGCTCCGGCCCCGATCCTTGACTCGGAGCCCGCCGCGTTCTCCGAGGATGAACGGTTGGACGTCACCTCAGGGGCTGCGATCTCAAAGGCGATCGAGCCGAACGCCAGCCCCGCACTCCGCATGGCTCAGGACTCCAAGGAGACGGACTCCTCTCCGAACTCCGGGCCTTCCGTGCCCCTGCCGATCGAGTCTGATTGGGCACCTATAATGGAGTTCACCACCGCAGACATCTTTCAGTGCTCACCTTTTGGTGATATTCTGAATTCTCTCAAGTCTCTCTCTTTATCAGGCGAGCCTAGGCCGGACTATGGCCTGCGAGGTTGGGATTCGGACGATGAAGAAATTCAAAGCCAACCCACCACCCACTTAATAGTCACTGCCGATGACTTAACCGACATGCTCGACTTCGGCTCCGAAGACTTCGACGGTATGGACGACGAAGGAGGAGAAGAACAAGAACCAGCACCTGTAGGGCGCTGGACCGCCACCTCGTCATATGATATATACATGGTGGATGCTCCAAAGGATGGAGATGGCGAGGGAACTGCGGAGGACGGCACCTCGAAAAAGCCGCCAAAACGCCGGCGCCAACGGCGCTGCTCTAAATCCCACCACAGCAGAAACGGTGATTCTGCCACGGGAGATAATACTACCCCGGACAACGCCGACGAACACCAAAACCAGCAAGATTCAGCGCAGGAAGATGAAAAAGCCAGCCCTCACGAGAGAGCGGCAGAGCAGGAGGTTGAGGAGGATAATTACATGCCTCCCTCCGAAGACGAGGCAAGCCTCGGCGACGATGAATTCGTCGTACCATCAGACCCCGCTGAACAAGAGCGATTTCAACGCAGGCTTTTAGCCATGGCGAACAGCCTAAAGAAAAAGCAGCAACAGCTTAGAGCTGATCAAGATTTGCTAGCTGACAGATGGACCGAAGTCCTTGCGGCCGAAGAGCATGAACTCGAGCGCCCATCCAAAAATTATCCCAAGCGCAGGCCGCTACCCCAATCAGAGGAGGAAGCTCATGACATGGCAGACCGGCCACCTCGCGGCCACGACAGAGAGGCCTGCCGAACCTCTAAACAAGCCATGGCCCGGCGCTGTTCAAACAAGGCACGGGAAAACGAGCCAGACCTGCGAGACGTACTGGAGGATAAAGCAAGGCAAACAAGATCGATCTACGGATCGCGTGGATGCCCGACGACACGTGATGACCTTCACTCCGGACACAGTAAATCCGGCCGGGCCGAACACAACAGGCACAGACCTTCCGAACTGTGTCGTGACATAGCCCAGTACAGAGGCGCCGCACACCCACTATGCTTCACAGATGAAGTAATGGATCATAGAATCCCAGAGGGTTTCAAACCCATGAATATCGAGTCGTACGATGGTACGACAGATCCGGCGGTATGGATTGAGGACTATCTCCTTCACATCCACATGGCACGTGGCGATGATTTGCACGCCATCAAATATTTGCCCCTTAAGCTCAAGGGACCAGCCCGGCACTGGCTCAATAGCCTCCCAGCAGACTCAATCGGTTCTTGGGAGGACCTGGAGGCCGCATTCCTTGACAACTTCCAGGGGACCTATGTGCGGCCACCGGACGCCGACGACCTAAGCCACATAATCCAGCAGCCAGAAGAATCGGCCAGGCAATTCTGGACACGGTTCCTAACAAAGAAAAATCAGATAGTCGATTGTCCGGACGCAGAGGCCCTAGCAGCCTTCAAACATAACATCCGTGACAAGTGGCTTGCCTGGCACCTGGGACAGGAAAACCCGAAAACCATGGCAGCCCTCACGACACTCATGACCCGCTTTTGCGCGGGCGAAGACAGCTGGCTGGCTCGCAGCAACAACTTATCGAAGAAGCACGGTAATTCGGATACCAAGGATAAAAGTGGCAGGTCACGCCGGAATAAGCAAAAACGCCGCGTCAGCAGTGACAACAATGAGGATACGACAGTAAATGCCGCATTCAGAGGCTATAAATCCGGTCAGCGGAAAAAGCCGTTTAAAAAGAATACCCAGGGCCCGTCCAGTTTGGACCAGATACTCGATCGCTCGTGCCAGATTCACGGCACCCCCGAAAGGCCAGCCAATCACACCAACAGGGACTGTTGGGTGTTCAAGCAGGCAGGCAAGTTAAGAGCCGAACACAAAGACAAGGGGCTGAATAGCGATGACGAGGAGGATCCCAGGCCGCCGAACAACAATGGACAGAAAGGGTTTCCCCACAAGTGCGGACGGTGAACATGATATACGCAACACACATTCCCAAGCGGGAGAGGAAGCGTGCGCTACGGGACGTATACGCGATGGAGCCAGTCGCCCCAAAGTTCAACCCATGGTCCTCCTGCCCGATCACCTTCGATCGGAGGGACCACCCCACTAGCAACCGTCACGGCGGTTTCGCCGCATTGGTTCTTGAGCCAATCGTGGACGGATTCCACCTCACAAGATTCCTCATGGACGGCAGCAGTAGCCTGAACCTGCTTTATCAGGATACAGTGCGGAAAATGGGCATAGATCCTTCAAGGATCAAGCCCACAAGGACGACCTTTAAAGGCGTCATCCCAGGTGTAGAGGCCAATTGCACAGGCTCGATAACACTTGATGTGGTCTTCGGATCTCCGGATAACTTCCGCAGCGAAGAGTTAATCTTCGATATAGTCGCGTTCCGTAGTGGCTATCATGCCCTGCTTGGACGAACCGCATTCGCTAAATTCAATGCGGTGCCGCACTACGCATATCTCAAGCTCAAGATGCCAGGCCCTCGAGGAGTAATCACGGTCAGCGGAAACACCGAACGCTCCATCCGTACGGAGGAGCACACGGCGGCCCTCGCGGCGGAAGTACAAAGCATCCTCTCAAGGCAACACTCTAGTCTGGCCGTTAAAAAACCGGACAATGCAAAGCGCGCCCGGAGTAACCTGCAATAAGACCGTTTGGCACGTTCGGAGCAAGCGTAGCAATTCGGCCCCAACCCCAGCCATCGCACCATAACGGAGCTAGTACCTAGAGTACAAAATTACGCCCTTAAAATTCCATGGGAACAGGGGGAGGGGCACATTAAAACTGCATGCCTAAGATACGGCGTCAAACGTACTAGGGGCTGCCGCACTTCTTTTACCTTCAGGACTCCATACTCTGGATACCTGTCCGGCAGTGTTGCCGCACAAACGATGCAAGACCCAGGAAAGCAGACAAAGCTACGCCGCACTCCGGAATCCTCAGGTGGTCTCTATTTCGAGCGGTATATCTGTTTCTAAACTTCGCGGCCTGCGCCTGGTCAGGACATGTTAAATAGTCTAGTATCTTTTTTGCCTATCGCACTACTTGTATCGTTCGGCTTTGATAAATAGCCTCCTTATAAACAATGCATAGCTTTTGTCTATCTTTTGCATTATCCTTATATATATATATATATATATGTTTATTAAATAACATGATCGCACCCGTACACCATGGTACGGCAAACCACGCCAGGGGCTTCATTACCCTTCTATCTGGTTGTGAGAAGTCCGTACACTTTCACAAGTGCGGCACCCCGAACTTATAGCACTATATGCATCGGCTCCGAGTCATGATTTTGGTCACATGTTGGGTTTGCCCGGCTCCTATGTTTTGGTACCTTACGTTCCGCTCTATCGGCTAAGGTAGCACTAGGAGAACCACTGTGATTGTGCCCCAGATCAGGTGGGATGAGCACCACAGTGGAGAAAGCTAAAACAGACTGTCATGATAAGGCACGAGACCGGTCGCTGTTCGAGAGGTTTTTCGAGTCCTTAAAGGCTTATTCTGCTTTGAGCGAGGAGCTGGCTATGTCCGGCCAAAGGCGTGGATAGCGCCCCGAATTCGGCATTCCGAACTAGGGGCTTCGCCGAAATTTAAAATTATAACGTTCTATGGCTAAGTGAGAGTGTTCAAGCATTATAGTCCGATTGCCTGGTTCGTTGTGCTGAGCGCCTCCCTCGAAGGACCCAACTATGGGAACAAGAGCCCTCAGGTTTATCCCGAACACCCCAGCACTAGTGGCATGGGGGCAGAAGCCAACGACTCGCCATCTCTCAATTTTTGATAAATGGCCACACAGAAAATAATATTTTAAATTAAACAAGCATTGCTTAGCGCATATGAACAAGTTTTCAGCGCACAGGATACAAACGAGCAAGTTCATTCAAATACTACATCTTTAGTACACTCATCCGCGACAAGGCGGGCTCCGGCAAGAACGTCCTTGTAGTAGTTCTCGGGCTTGCGATGCTCCTTCCCCTGCGGCGGCCCGTCCTTCACCAGCTTCTCTCCGTCCAGCTTACCCCAGTGTGCCCTTACACGGGCAAGGACCCTCCGGGCACCTTCAATACAGACGGAGCGCTTGATGACTTCAAGCCGTGGACAGGCCTCCACCAGCCGCCGCACCAGCCCAAAATAGCTCCCAGGCAGGGCCTCTCCAGGCCACAGCCGAACTAGTAAGCCCTTCATGGCCTGTTTGGCCGCCTTATGGAGCTCGGCCAGCTGTTTCAGCTGGTCGCTCAAGGGCACAGGGTGTCCGGCCTCAGAATACTGAGACCAGAACACACTCTCCGTCGAGCTGCCCTCTTCAGCTCGGTAGAACGCGGCGGCGTCGGATGCACTGCGGGGAAGATCGAAGAACGCTCCTGGAGAACTCCGGATTCGGGTAAGTTATAGGTATTTTACTTTTATATTCCTACTTTGCATTGAGAATGCCTTACCCGCTGCTATCTTTCTCGCATCCTCCAACTCTTGGAGGGCCTTCTGGGCTTCGGCCTTGGCATTCTTGGCGGTCTCGACGGCCGAGGCGAGCTCGGATGCTTGCGTTTTCGCCTCAAGCTCCAAACCCTCATGTTGTTTCATGAGAGCTTGCAGCTCTTGCTGCACCTCGCCGACTTGGACCCCAAGCTTCTCTCGCTCGGTGCGCTCCTCGGCCGTTTTCTTCTCGGCCTCAGCCAGCGCCTGCTGCAGGGCTGTCACCTCGGCTGTGGCCCCTACAATAAGCACTACAATCCTGTTATTTCTTTCTGCAATCAAGCCTCTCTATAGGCACCTTTCTTTTTTAGGGTATTTCTTACCTTCTTTTTCCTCGAGCTGCCGTTTGGCAAGGCCGAGATCTTGCTTGGACCGCCCGAGGTCCTTTTTAAGGACTTACACCTGCGCAGTCAGCGCGGCGGTGGAAAGCAGCGAAGCTTGCATACGCATATTTGACCTTTTTATTAGACTCCTGTGAAAATTATTAGATCCTCTATTCGGCTTTTCTTCCCGAACACCGAACAGAGCATCAGGGGCTACTGTCTATGCGGTAAATAAATTGGCACATTTTTACTTACCTCGAAGCCTGTTGGAAGGCTAGCACAAGCTTCATTCAGTCCGCTCTTGGCGGACTGAATCCTTTGGATCACCGTACTCATAACAGCACGGTGCTCCTCGTCGATGGCGGCACCCTCAAGCACCTCCAGCAAATTGTCTGGCGTCTCCGGTTGGACGGAGGCCGCCGGCTCGGACGGCTTACTCCTCTTGGAAGGAGTTCGGCAGCCGCGGACCGGGACTGTCGAGTCCGGCGCGGTGTCCGGCACAAAGCCGGACTTGGAGCCCTGGAGGGTTTCATCCCCTTCACTCCTGGGGTCCGGAGGATTGCCTTGTGGCTCCTCCAGGACCATCTCCTCCTGCCCTGAAGCTTGGCGGGGCGCCACTTCGGCGTCGTCCGCCCCGCGGGGGGAGACCGCGGGCGGAACAGAGTTCACGTCCGACGAATCCAAGGAGCCGCTCGACGAGTCGTCGAGTTTGGCCCGGGGCGGGCTGCATAAATTGCGTGTATCAGGGAAAGACACACACACAAAGAAAAGGGGTATCATGAGTTGCTCCGGTGTATAAATACTTACGATTTCGCCGGACGCTTGGTCCTGTCCGGCCACTCCTCTCCTCCCTCTTCGGCGTTGTGGGAGTAGTCCGACGGAGGGCTCTTCCTTTTCCTTGACCCCTCGGCCTCCCCTGTTGGGGAGGCCTTCTTCTTCTTTGCTCCCCTCGCTGGAGGGGGAGAGCTTCCTTGTTCCTCCTCCTCGTTTTCGCGAGAGGAGGGTGTTGCGGACTCGTTGGATGACGAGTCCGACACCACCATGTTGCGGGAACTCTTTCGAGTCCCGGTGGTTTTCTTCTTCTTGGCCTTCCTCTCCGGCACCACGTAAGGTGCCGGAGCCATCCGCTTCACCAAGAGAGCTGGGGCCGGGTCTTCGGGCATAGGGGCCGGACAGTTGATTGGTCCGGCTATCTCCAGCCAAGCCTGTCAAAGGTAAAAGGGGGTTTAGATCCCGCATAGAGATAATCTATGAAGAAGAGCTTAGCGAACCTGTCAAAGGTATAGATAGCTCACCTCGCCGGCGATACGCTGCGAGTTGTATCCGCGGTCCTCGGAGGCGGATGTGGGGGACTCGGCGCCTTTGGGTAGCACCTTCTAGACGTCTTCATACCTCGTGTCGAAGAGCCTACTGAGGGTCTGGTGCTGTGCTGGGTCAAATTCCCACAATGCAAAATCCCGTTCTTGGCACGGGAGGATCAGGCGAACGAGCATGACCTAGACTATGTTGGCAAGCTGGATTGGCTTGTCCACCAGGGACTGGATGCATGTTTGCAACCCAGTCACTTCTTCCTCGTTGCCCCACGACAGGCCTATCTCTTTCCAGGACATGAGCTGCGTGGGGGGTCCGGATCTGAACTCAGGGGCCGCGACCCATTTTGGATCGCGGGGCTCGGTGATGTAAAACCACCCTGCCTGCCACCCCTTTAGGGACTCCACGAGGGAGCCATCGAACCAGAGGACGTTGGCTATCTTGCCAACCATAGCACCTCCGCACTCCGCCTGGGTGCCGGACACCACCTGTGGCTTGACGTTGAAGGTCTTGAGCCAGAGGCAGAAGTGGGGGCGGACGCAGAGAAAGTCCTCACACATGACGATAAACGCCGAGATGTTGAGGACGAAGTTCGGGGCCAGATCGTGAAAATCTAGGCCGTAGTAGAACATGAGCCCCCGGACAAATGGGTGAAGTGGAAAGCCCAGTCCGCAGAGGAAGTGGGGGAGAAAAACCACCCTCTCATGGGGCCTTGGGGTAGGAAGAAGCTGCCCCTTATCAGGAAGCCGATGCGGGATATCCTTGGATAAGTATCCGTCTTTCCTCAGCCTTTTTACTTGAGCCTCCGTAACGGAGGAGACCATCCACTTGCCTCCCGCTCCGGACGTTGTTGGAGGAGGTTGAGGAGGAAGAGCGGACTTGGGCACTGGAGCTTGAGTGCGCGAGAGATGGATTGGCGAAGGAAGCAGAAGGCGTAGGTTAAAAAGGTGAATCCTTATCCCTTTATATAAGAAGGTACGGTTAGGCGTCCTCACCTACCTAATAAAACTCGCTTGCCTCCCAAGCACCGCGGTAAATGGCGCAGTTGGGTTACCCACATCCGTATTAATGAGAATCCCGTTAGAGGGGGGCACATGATCTCTGCTTCGACAAGACGTGCCAAGGAAACTGCCTCGCTATACGGGCTGAGGTGGAATGATGAAAACAATTTATAGAAGGCTTGGCCGCAGTGTTATGACGCACTATGGGATACGTCGGCAGATTTGATTTGTGTTAATATTATTCTCTGTATGGCAATATGTGGAAACTTATTTTGCAGAGCCGGACACTATTCTGTGGTTTTTATAATCTTCTTGAAGAACTTGGAGGAGGAACCCGCCTTGCAATGCCGAAGACAATCTGCGCGCCGGACTCGTCGTCATTGAAGCCTGGTTCAAGGGCTACTGAGGGAGTCCTGGATTAGGGGGTGTTCGGATAGCCGAACTATACCTTCAGCTGGACTCCAGGACTATGAAGATATAAAGTTGAAGACTTCGTCCCGTGTCCGGAAGGATCTTCTCTTGGCGTGGAAGGCAAGCTAGGTGTGCGGATATTCAAGATCTCCTACCAATGTAACCGACTCTATGTAACCCTAACCCTATCCGGTGTCTATATAAACTGGAGGGTTGTAGTCCGTAGAACAACCATCATCATACACAATCTGTCGGAGTAATGGGCCACGGGTAGGCTAACCCGGGACCCAAACCTCTCAAGACATCGGGGCAGGCTACGCCCCTCAAAGAATCCCAAGACGATCAGCCGACTCTGGGAGTCGGCCGCAACATCGCCGATACCCACTCACGGCCGATTCCCAGAGACGGCTGCGACTCCCGATCGGCGACTCCAGGGAGGCCGACTATGGGGAGTCGGCCCGCGACTTCACCACTCTCTGCCTTCGGGAAGAAGGACGAGACCGAGGATGGCCGGAGTACGGCCCTCCCCTACGTTGACTACCAGGGGCAGGTATGGATACAGTACGCCGTACCGGAGGAGAGCTCCATCCGGCGCGGCACTGTCGCCATGCTGGCCCTGACGTCCGCCTTGACGATGGGGCACTGTTCCCACGTTGGCCTGCATGTACGGCCTGGAGACGGCGGGCCCCGCTAGTCAGCGGGAGGGACGAAGACGGCGAGAGCACCCGAAGACGGACCCCTTGGGAGTCGGCCTCCGAGAGTCGGCCCGTTCCTCCCACGGGCCCCACACGCCATTAATCAGATAAGACGGGGAGTGGCGACAGTGATCGCCCGCCAGGCGGCGGCACTGTTGCCACGCCCCCACGACCCAGCCAACATCATCAGAGGTGCGGCTACAGTGATCAGGTCAGTCAGCGGGGCCCACCAGAGGCGGCCCCCAGGAGTCGGCGGAGAAGACGGCGGCCTAAGAGACAGACGTATGGGACCCGCGCCCAGTCAGATTACCATTGTACCCCCGGGGGGTAGGCCTATATAAACCCCCCGGAGCACCCATGCAAAGGGTTCGATCCTTCTTCCACCAGACCAACAGCATAGAAGGGAGAGAGCTAGCCTTGCCCTCTCCTACCTCCAGAACACAGCTCGAGGAGCAACTTTGTACACATATCACCATAGTGATCATGCGGAGACCTCGCAGAGCAGTAGTAGGGGTATTATCTCCTCGGAGAGCCCCGAAGCTGGGTAAGATTCGTCGGCGTGCATGTCTATGCCTCATCCCGCTTCCGGGCACCGGCGACGTTCTACTCGCCCCCACCATGATAAGCCATCCTTTGGCATATGTCGCACCCAACCCCCGACACAATCATACCATAGGCTAGCTTCTAGGGTTTAGCCTCCTTGATCTCGTGGTAGATCTACTCTTGTACTACCCATATCATCAATATTAATCTAGCAGGAGTAGGGTTTTACCTCCTTCGAGAGGGCCCGAACCTGGGTAAAATAAAGTGTCCCTTGTCTCCTGTTACCATCCGACCTTGACGCACAGTTCGGGACCCCCTACCCGAGATCCGCCGGTTTTGACACCGACAGCCTGCATCCTGGGCGGAACTCAAGCCCCAGCCTCACAACGTATCTTCAAGCAGTTTTCCCCAGGCTCGAAGCAACGCGTCCCCTCAGGTGGTCGGCATGCACCATCATGTTCAGCTCAGCAGACCAGCTCAAATGCGCGGCCACAGCTGGAGTCCTCCCGATGCTTTGTTCCCCAGTCATGATAAACGTTCTGGTCACCAGGACCCTCATCGACGGAGGGGCAGGGCTCAATGTCTTGTCCGTGGAAACGTTCAACAGCCTCCAAGTGCCCTATGACCAGCTCCACCCAACCAAGCCCTTCTCCGGAGTCACCGACGGTTCCACGGTCCCGATCGGGCAGGTCCGCCTCCCAGTCACCTTCGGCACCTACGACAACTACCGCACCGAGCTCATCGACTTTGACGTCGCCCACATCCGCCTGCCGTACGGTCGGATCTCGGGTTCTGGCAGACCCTTAAGGTTCGAACTCTAGGGTGCGCGCGGAGATCATGCCCTCTACCTCTCCGTCTCGTAAGGATCTAAACTACTGCAGGAACAACACAAGAGACACAGGGTTTATACTGGTTCGGGCCACCATTGTGGTGTAATACCCTACTCCAGTGTGGTGTGGTAGATTGCCTCTTGGGCTGATGAGGAAGAACAGTACAGGGAAGAACGACCTCGCAAGGGTCTGTTCTTGGCTAGGGGATGAACTGCTAGGGGGAGTTCGATCGCCCTTCTCTTTCTCTCTCTCTACTTGCTCTAGATGCCGAATCAGATGCCTCTCGATACTGAATCAGATGCCTCTAGATACTGAATCAGATGCCTCTACCCTGGGGGTGGCTAGTCCTATTTATAGGCAAAGGCCCTGGGCCTCTTCCCAAATATTGAGCGGGAAGGGCGCCAACAATTGGCCAATTTTAAGGGGAACATCGGGTACACTTGTCCTGACTAAAGTTGGTCTTCGCCTGCCAAAGGTTCTGGTGATGACGCCGGCTTGGGCTCCACAGTTACTTCCTCCTTGTCGCGGAGTTGGTCTTGGTCTCGTTGCACCGAAATGGGTGCCTTTGCTCGATCCCCTCGCCTGCGCTTGCCCCCTTTGCACCAAAAAGGAAAGGGAGGACACTGCGCGGGCTGGCGCCCGCCTGGCACCCTTGGTCGTCATGGCTTGCGTCATGGGCACCTCGTGAGGTACCCGACCTTGATCTCTCCGCCTCCTCGTGAGCTAGCCTAAGGAGGCTATGCTGGAGGAAGCGCCGTGTCGTCCGCCTCGCGAGGCTTGGCCCCTCGCGAGGGTCTTGAGCCTTGTGTTGATGAAGATGGGCCACGTTGGGCCCCCACCCGAGCCACGCCGCAGGCCGCAGGCAGGCAAGTCTGGGGACCCCCGTTCCCAGAACGTCGACAGTAGCCCCTGGGCCCATGGCGCGCACGGACTTGGCCGTGCCGAGAGGCGAAAGGGCAAGGGCGAAGCGCCGCGGGCCCTAACAGCCTGCGGCCTCGGGCGCCGCGTGGCGGTTGATTGGACGTGGGTGCTTTTGCAACTGCGCAGAATTCTAAAGGTGTGGCATCTGCTCGGGCTTTGTTCCTCTCCTTCTTCATCCGCTGCTCAGATCCCCTTCCTTGCGCTTTTTCTCCCTTCCTCCAAGCTTCCAGATCTGCTCCACCCGCTCATCCCAGGTAGCCATGGAGCCTCGCCGTACCCCGGCCGAAGCTTGGTTCTCACCTGCTTTGGATTCGCCCAACGTGTCGAAGGTGAGCCTCGCCCTGCTGCACCGGATGGCCGCGGCGCAGGGCATTGACGGGGCGCAGATGTTCAAGGTCGGCTCCGATGCCCCTGAAGGCCAAGGGAGCACCTTCTATCCTTTCTTCGTGAGCTCCATTGCAGCGGGCCTGGTACCTCCTTTTTCTGAGTTCTTCCTCGCCGTACTCCGCCATTACAACTTGCAAGCTTTGCATCTCCACCCCAACTCCGTCCTTCTCTTAGCGATCTTCGCCTACTACTGCGAGGCGCATGTGGGGGTGCAGCCTTCAGTGGCCTTGCTGCGCCACTACTTCTACCTCCGGACCTCCAAAGGTTCTCCTTCGGCGTGCGCGGGCTTCGTCGCGTGCTGCAGCTCCATGGCCATCTCGAATCCGGGGAAGAGGATCGAGGGTTTCCGGAGCAAGTGGGTGTTGGTTGATGCCGGGTGCGTCGACCCTCGGTTGGCCCTTCCCACGGAGCCGGCCGTGAGCTCGGAAGACTGGTGCCGGGCGGAGCTCACGGATCCCCGCGCGAAGTCGGTGCTGGCGAAGATGGACGCCGATCTGAAGCCGGCCAACTTGGCGGCGGCGAAGCTGACCGGGGCATCGTTGCTGAGGGAGTTCCTGGAGCACCAGCTGGCTCCGCTTCGGCAGTATTCTCCTCCGATGTGGAGGCCTCACCCGAGTCCCGCAGCCGTGGGCGAAGGGGACGTGACTGCGGTTCTCCAGTCCCTGGTCGGGGGCGAGGCAGCAATGCCGGAGGGCGCGCCTTCGCCCTTGTTCCTCCGCGACGATTGGGAGCAAGTGGTGGAGTCCATGCCCGTCTTCGACGGGGACGGGCTCGTGCCCGCGGTCGCTCCCGAGGATCTGGTGAATATGTCTTCCGGCGAATCCAGCGGAGATGGGGGCGAGGAGGAGCAGGGGGCAGGCCCAGACTCCGAGGCGACCGACGGAGAGTCTAGGACTCCCTCTCTCCAGCGCAAGCCCCGTGCCCTCCGCCTCTCGCCGAGTGATGATGATGACGACGACGACGTGCTGGGCAGCGGGAGTTCGCCTCCGGTCCTGAAGAAGGGCAGGACCGGGTTGATTCCCCGCGGGTCCGCCCTGACTCCGGGGCGAACCGCGGACGCTCCTTCTGCTTCCGAGGTCGACCCCTCCAGCCGGCTCTCCGGCTTCAAGTTTGGCAGGAGACCACCGGAGCTTTCTGCCGACGACCTGTAAGCGCTTGATCCTTGATTCCTGGTTTCTTGTTCCGCTGACGAGGCTTGACGATCACTTCTCCTGAGCAGGCTGGCGCCCGCGACGAAGAAGCTGAAGGGGGCTCCTGAGGCCCCGGCTGCGACGACACCTCCACCTGCAGGGGAGGGCGACCGCGACGCACAGGCTCCCCCTGCCCACTCGCCCTTGCGGGGCTTGTCTGATCTGGCTGGGTCCGCAGCCCCCATGGCTCGGTCAACCCAAAGGTGCCCTTGTCTGGTGCTGCTCCTACGGGTGGGGAGGCGCAGCAGACTCCGCCTCGGGATACTACAGCCTCGACGCCGCTACCTTCTCCTCCCGTTCCGCCGGCTGCTGGTTCCGGGACTCCTCCTGCTGCCCCGAAGTGCCCTGATGCTTCCCCGCCTTCTTCTTCCATCCTGGAGCGAGCTGTTGCTGGACTGGACCGGCTGCGGCAGGATCTTCTAGGCGCCGACCCTCGCCGGGTGGCCGGGCGCCTGGAGCTGGCCTCGGGGTGGATTCGCTCCGACGCCTCGATCCGGGCAGCGCTGGTTCAGGCCTCGATGGCCTGTGACGAGGAGAAGGAGGCTACCCTCGAGGTGAAGGCTGCCCGTGACGCGGCCCTGGGAGAGGCGGCTGGAATCCGCGGCCGCTGCAAGGAGCTGGAGGACGAGTTGCAAGGCCTGCGTGGTCAGGTTGCAGAGGAGACCCGCCTTCGCCAAGAGCAGGAGAAGGAGGTGAAGGCTCGCGAGGCGGCGCTCGAGGACCGGGAGGCGAAGCTCAAGAAGCGCCGCAGCCACCTAGGTGCGCTGAAGAAGGAGCTAGAGACGACGAAGGCCGAGCTGGACGCCAAGGCCCGGGTCCTTGCCGAGGATCGCGTGGCCTTCGCGAACATGGAGAAGGATGCCCGCGCTTCGTTGAAGACGCTTTACGAGAGTGTCCTGGATTGCCCGCTGGCTGGCGACGGGGACGGCCCTGCCAAACTGCTTCCCTTCTTGGTGAAGCCTCTTGGAGATGTTGCCCTCGGACTCGTCCCCACGATCGAAGCCGAGGCACGCGTCCTATCTTCTGCCGCGCTGACGCGGGTCTTCGCCCCTGTCTACCATCGCGACCCCAGCGCCGACCTTGACAGCCTGCTGGAGCCGGTGAGCGGCGAGGGCGCCGCTGCTGCTGTCGAGGCCGTGAAGGGGCGCGCGGAGGCGCTGCTGGGGAAGTTTTGGGCCTTCAGCACCAAGCCGAAGCGAGGCGCTGCCGGCTCTACTACCCCACAAGGTGAAGCCACTCCACGCGACTCCGCTGCCGACAAGTGACTCCGCTATTGTTCCTGTTCTTCTTTCGATTCCTGCACATGCACGACGCCTCGAGGAGGCATTTAAATTTGCGTTTGGAACCAAGGCAACATTATGGGTTGTAATATTCGCTTTTAAGTTCCTTGAATTTTATGTTCCTCTTCCTTACTTGCTTATGCTCTACGCCGGTAAAGCCCGGCCACGCGCATGCCTCATCCAGCATCAGCCCCGACCGGAAACCAGGACGGGACCAAAGGAATGAGGGGCCACGTGACAAGTTAGTCTCCTGAGTCGCGATGCTCAGGAGTCCCCCTTAGCGCACGAGCAACAAGTAGGGAAGCGCGATGTAGGTGCGTTTCCGTTCTACATCTGCAGAGCCCGACCCCGCGCGTACCTCACCCAGCATAGCCTTTCGGAACTAAGGAGTGAGGGGCTACGGGGCCTGTTAGGCTCCTGAGTCGCAATGCTCAGGAGTCCCCCTTGACGCGCGAACAGCAGGTGGCGAGATGAAATGCAGGCGGGGCTACCGTTCTACGTCTGCAGAGCCCGACCCCGCGCATACCTCACCCAGCATAGCCTTTTGGAACTAAGGAGTGAGGGGCTACAGATCCAGTTAGGCTCCTGAGTCGCGATGCTTAGGAGTCCCCCTTGACGCGCAAACGACCTTCATACCTTGGCTCCGCTCGGGGAGAGACGCGCGACGAACCAGGCCCGAGGGGCCTGGCTGGGGCGTACGGCTGGGCATGACCCAGTCGTAGCCCCCGTGCCCAGCCCCCTCGCACGGCGCTCCCGGGAGGAGGGGTTGCGATGAGGCCGGCCACTAAGCTCGGGGCTCCCTGAGGTTAACGCGGCCCGGAGGCCACCCTCAGTTGTTTATCACCAGCGCGGAGCATAGCGCTTCCGTATGTGTACGGGCATTGCTGCTCCTCGGCAGTGTCGTCAGCCAGCGCGGAGCATGGTGCTTCCACTGGTACGTGGGAGGGGGCTCACCTCCGGGAGGAGCCCCCGGGGCGTGTACAGCCCCGCCCTGACACGTGGCTGGCACGGTAGAGCTAGGTGAGGTGTATCTGGGCACCCGTGAGCCAGCGCGGGACTCACGAGGCCCTACCTCTAGGCGGGTTGCGCCTGGCACTGGGCCGTATCTTGAGATGTGTCCTGCAAAATCTAGTTAGATGCCGGCACCCCCTGAGTCGTGAGGGTGAGGGCTGGAGATCCAGTAAGAGCCCTGAGTCGCGATGCTCAGGCACCCCCCCTTTAACGCGCAAGTGGTCGACATGAAGAAGAAGAGGTTCCACGGACGGCCTCGAGTAATGATGCATAATTGGTATACATGCCGCTGGGCCTAGCCCAAGTGGCTTGGGGATGATGCAGCCCGAGAGGCGCCCCCAGCAAAGCAAGCTAACGACTGAGAAGATAAAAAGGGATACATGCCACAGGGACAGACCCATGCGGCCTGGGAATGACGCAACCCTGGGAGGGCGCTCCCAGCTGAGAATGAAACTTGAAAGATGTCACCTGAAGACGTCGTCGGTGCAGTGGCGTTGGTGCAGTGGCATTGGTGCAGCAGACTCGGTGGGCCGCGGAAGCTGATCCTCACGAGCCCCCAGGCCTGGGGGCCTCGGGAGGCTCCGGAGGCACTGGTGGCTCCTCGTGAGCAGCCTCCATCTCCGCCAGGGCTGCGGAACGCCTGCATTCTTGCGCCTCCAAGATGCTCCTCATGATGTGCTGGTACGCCGTAGCCACGCTCGGCAGGCCATAAGGCATGCGAACATAGCTGTGGGGTGGTCCTTCGCAGCTCCCCACTTGTGAGTGCCAGAGGCGCTCCGTCGTGGCGATCTGATTGAGCCCTGGTACGTCGACGCAGACGCGCAGCCCACCATCCTCGCCTGGATGGGGAGCCACAGCTGGTGGGCGACGGCAACCTCTCATGATCCTCGACTCCTGTAGTTCTTGAATGGTCTTGCTAACAAACTCCTGCTGGTCTGACCTTCCTCCCCTGGCTTCCTTCCGAGGGAAGCGTGCTTCGAAAAACGCCTCCACATGGTGCCCCAGCGCCTCCCTCATGACCTTGGCGAGGTCGATGGCCCTCCAGGTGAGAGCCCCCGAGCCCTGCCTAAGGAGGGCGCCGGGCGCGCTTCCCTATGCGATTGAAGGAGGGTCCCCCTGGGCAGACGCGGGCCTTGAAGGGCCTGCCTCCTGAGGGTCTGAGCCTGACGTTGTCTTCTTCTTGTTGGGGGTGGTCTCAGGAAGCCTCCTGCTTCCGCGATCTGGGTCTTCTAGTGACGCGGCCTGGAAGGCTCGCTCCAGGGCACACACTGCATCCTTCTCTTGACATGGCACAGTGATGACGCCGCCGCTTCCTGGCATCTTGAGGACGTTTTAGCCATGGTGAGTCACGGCCATGAACTTGGCCAGCGTCGGGTACCCGAGGATGGCGTTGTACGGCAGGCGGATGTGGGCGACGTCAAAGTCGATGAGCTCGGTGCAGTAGTTGTCGTAGGTGCTGAAGGTGACTGGGAGGCGGACCTGCCCGATCGGGACTGTGGAACCGTCGGTGACTCCGGAGAAGGGCCTGGTTGGCTGAAGCTGGTCATAGGGCACTTGGAGGCTGTTGAACGTTTCCACGGACAAGACATTGAGCCCTGCCCCTCCGTCGATGAGGGTCCTGGTGACCTGAACGTTGCTGATGACTGGGGAACAAAGCATTGGGAGGACTCCGGTTGTGGCTGCACACTTGAGCTGGTCTGCTGAGCTGAACGTGATGGTGCAGGCCGACCACCTGAGGGGACGCGTTGCTTCGAGCTTGGAAAGAACTGCATTCACTTCGCGAGCAAACTGCTTGAAGATACGTTGAGAGGCTGGGGCTTGAGCTCCGCCCAGGATGCAGGCGATGGCGCGAGGCTCCTGGAAGCCCCCAGCCCCCTCGTCTTGGTGGCGGTCTTTATTCCTTCTCGGCTGAGGCGGCAACGGCGGCAGGCCTGGGTTGCCATGAGGGCGATCCTCACGAGGCTGATCCCTCCAGTCCCCCTCGCGAGGCGGATCGCTCCAGCGGTCCTCGCGAGGTTGGTCACGCCATCCTGGACGTGGGCTGCGGTCTTCCCAGCGTCCTGGGTTCCTTCCTCCTCCTCGGCCTTAGCCTCGGTCAGGACGGTCAGGGCGTCGGCCGACTCTTCCTTCTCGCACGACGCGGAGTTCTTGGCATTCATTGGTGTTGTGGGTGTGGATGTCGTGGTACACACAGTACCGTCTGCCCCTGGAGGATTCAGGCAGATCCTTGCCCCGCTTGGTGTCCGGTTCTGCCGCGAGCACGGCAGCCACCTTGCGCTTCACGTCCTTGGCCTTGGGCTTCTTCTCTTCTGGGTCTGCGGCAGGCAGCTCGAGGAGGGAGAGGCGTCCCTCCTCAGCTCTGGCGCACTTGGTCGCCAGGTTGAACAGCTCCAGGGAGGTGCAGAGGTCTTCATGCATCGCTAGCTCCTCCTTCATCTTGACGCCGCGCACGCCATCGGAGAAGGCCGAAATGATGGCTTGTTCAGACACCCTGGGGATCTTGAGGCGCACACTGTTGAAGCGCTGGATGTACTTCTGCAGGGTCTCTCTAGGTTGCTGCTTGATGCGGCGCATGTCGCTCACGGCGGGAGGCCGGTCGCGGGTACCTTCGAAGTTGGCGATGAAGCGAGTACGCATCTGGTCCCAGGAGGAGATCGTGCCTGGGGCCAGGTTCAGGAGCCAAGTGCGAGCACCTTCCTTCAGTGTCATGGGGAACCAGTTCGCCATGACCTTCTCGTCCCTGCTGGCAGCCTCGATTCCCAGCTTGTAGAGCTGGAGGAACTCCGTGGGATCTGTTGGGCCGTCGTAGCGAGGAGGCAGGTCCGGCTTGAACTTGCCGGGCCACGCGACGCTACGCAGCTCGGGGGTGTAGGCGCGACAGTCAGCGGTGGCCGCGGGATGTTTTGGTTGAGGGAGAGCTTGGCCTTGCGGGTCCCCTTGCGCTGCAGCTGGGAGCAGCGCGGGGTCTTGACGTGCCAGAGCTGGAGCAGGGTCTCGGCGAGCCGGGGCTGGGAGCGCCCGGGCGTCCTCTTGCGGTCGCGGGACTTCTTGGCAGCTCCGCTCCTGCTGGGCCGGCGCATGACGGAGCGGGTTCCGCCCAGTAGCTGCGCGCCTTGGGGCCATGGCATCTTCTTGGAAAGGTGGCGGCTGGAACGCCCCCGGGGCTTCATTGTCCATGCGGGGCGGAGTGTGGCGCAGTGGTGCGGAAGGCGCGGGAGAGCCCCCTGCGGCACGGACGAGCTCGGCGAAGCGGTCGAGCCACTCCTCGTAGACGTCGTCGACGGGGCGGTAGCGCAGGAGCTCGTTCGCCGCGAGGAGCGCAACTCGAGCCTCCAAGGGCGCGCGCAGCGCGTGCGACAAAGAACCGGCTGGGGTGAGCGACGGAGTGGCGGTGCGACCGTCCCGCCGCACGGACGGGTGCTGAGAGGACGCTTGCTACTCGTTCCCCGCCGGGCCGGTGGCGGCGTTGACGGCAGGCGACGGTGAACGACGAGGACACCCACCGACAGGGGCCGTCTGGACGGCGCGGGAAGCGATGGCGGCCCGACGCTCGGCGCAGGCCCGACGAGAGTCAGACATGGATGCGGTGCTCGGAGGAGAGCGGAGCGGTGGAAGGCTGATTCCGGCGCACCCCTACCTGGCGTGCCAAATGTCGGATCTCGGGTTCCGACAGACCCTTAAGGTTCGACCTATGGGGTGCGCCCGGAGATCATGCCCTCTACCTCTCCGTCTCGTAAGGATCTAAACTACTGCAGGAACAACACAAGAGACACAGGGTTTATACTGGTTCGGGCCACCATTGTGGTGTAATACCCTACTCCAGTGTGGTGTGGTAGATTGCCTCTTGGGCTGATGAGGAAGAACAGTAGAGGGAAGAACGACCTCGCGAGGGTCTGTTCTTGGCTAGGGGATGAACTGCTAGGGGGAGTTCGATCGCCCTTCTCTTTCTCTCTCTCTCTACTTGCTCTAGATGCCGAATCAGATGCCTCTCGATACTGAATCAGATGCCTCTAGATATTGAATCAGATGCCTCTACCCTGGGGGTGGCTAGTCCTATTTATAGGCAAAGGCCCTGGGCCTCTTCCCAAATATTGAGCGGGAAAGGCGCCAACAATTGGCCAATTGGAAGGGGAACATCGGGTACACTTATCCTGACTAGAGTTGGTCTTCGCCTGCCAAAGGTTCTGGTGATGACACCGGCTTGGGCTCCACAGTGACTTCCTCCTTGTCGCGGAGTTGGTCTTGGTCTCGTTGCACCGAAATGGGTGCCTTTGCTTGATCCCCTCGCATGCGCTTGCCCCCTTTGCACCAAAGAGGAAAGGGAGGACACTGCGCGGGCTGGCGCCCGCCTGGCACCCTTGGTCGTCATGGCTTGCGTCATGGGCATCTCGTGAGGTACCCCACCTTGATCTCTCCGCCTCCTCAAGAGCTAGCCTAAGGAGGTTGTGCTGGTGGAAGCGCCGTGTCGTCCGCCTCGCGAGGCTTGGCCCCTCGCGAGGGTCTTGAGCCTTGTGTTGATGAAGATGGGCCACGTTGGGCCCCCACTCGAGCCACGCCGCAGGCCGCAGGCAGGCAAGTCTGGGGACCCCCGTTCCTAGAACGCCGACACATACAACGCCATCCTCGGGTACCCGATGCTGGCCAAGTTCATGGCCGTGACTCACCATGGCTACAACGTCCTCAAGATGCCAGGAAGCGGTGGCGTCATCACGGAGCCGTGTCAAGAGAAGGATGCAGTGTGTGCCCTGGAGCGAGCCTTTCAGGCCGTGTCACTAGAAGACCCAGATCGCGGAAGCAGGAGGCTTCCTGAGACCACCCCCAAGAAGAAGAAGACAATGTCAAGCTCAGCCCCTCAGGTGGCAGGCCCTTCAAGGCCCGCGTCTGCCCAGGGGGATCCTCCTTCGATCGCATAGGAAAGCGCGCCCAGCGCCCTCCTCAGGCAGGGCTCGGGGGATCTGACCTGGAGGGCCACCGACCTCGCCAAGGTCACGAGGGAGGCGCTGGGGCACCATATGGAGGCGTGCTTTGAGGCACGTTTCCCTCGAAAGGAAACCAGGGAAAGAAGGTCAGACCAGCAGGAGTTTGTTAGCAAGACCATTCAAGAACTACAGGAGTCAAGGATCATAAGAGGTTGCCGTCGCCCACCAGCTGTGGCTCCCCATCCAGGCAAGGATTGTGGGCTGCGCGTCTGCGTCGACGTACCAGGGGTCAACCGGATCGCCACGGCGGAGCGCCTCTGGCCCTCACAAGTGGGGCGCTGTGAAGGACCACCCCACAGCTATGTTCGCATGCCTTATGGCCTGCCGAGCGTGGCTGCGGCGTACTGGCGCATCGTGAGGAGCATCTTGGAGGCGCAACGCCACTGCACCGATGACATCTTCAGGTGACATCTTTCAAGTTTCATTCCCAGCTGGGAGCACCCTCCCAGGGTTGCGTCATTCCCAGGCCGTGTGGGTCCGTCCCTGTGGCATGTATCCCTTTTTATCTTTTCAGTCGCTAGCTTGCTTTGCTGGGGGCGCCCCTCGGGCTGCATCATCCCCAGGCCACTCGGGCTAGGCCCAGCGGCATGTATGATGCTGTCCACGGCGCCTTTTCTTCTTCATGTTGACCACTTGCACGTTAAAGGGGGGGCGCCTGAGCATCGCGACTCAGGGCTCTTACTGGCTCTCCAACCCTCACCCTCTGGCCTTGTCCATGGCATCGCGACCTGGCATACCAGCGACGGCTGAGACAAGCTCGAGGGCCGGGACCCGAGGACGTAGAGTGCCGGCATCTAACCAGATTTTGCAGGAACACATCTCAAGATACGGCCCAGCGCCAGGCGCAACCGGCCTAGAGGTAGGGTCTCTTGAGTCCCGCGCTGGCTCACGGGTGCCCAGACACACCTCACCCACTCCAACCAGCGAGCTCCTGAGCGACTAACAATCAACTAATGACTGCTATGGCAGTCCCATCTTCTTTCTGTGATGAATATGCAGAGCCCATAGAGGGAACCGCGCTAGCCAAGGCCCTCACGGCGCTTCCTTCACCCTCGCCCGCGCGAACCGCTTGCATGTTAAAGGGGGGGTGCCTGAGCATCACGACTCAGGGCTCTTACTGGCTCTCCAGCCCTCACCCTCTGGCCTTGTCCACGGCATCGCGACCTGGCATACCAGCGACGGCTGAGACAAGCTCGAGGGCCGGGACCCGAGGACGTAGAGCAGAAAGGGGAGCAGAGGTGAGGGAGAAGGGGCACGCGAGGACCTCGTCAAGCAACTCCTTTCAAATTACCTCCCGGACCCGACGACGCGCTGGGGGCGATCCCCGATTCTCAAGATAAGTCACCATCCAAAGCGTTGGCTACCGTGGCACTACCCCCGCACCTAAAGCGACTCCGTACTAGCGGCGTTGCTTCTCTTTCTCACCAAGCGACGGCTGCTTGGGCGCCAAAGGGGACCTCCTGAGCATCGCGACTCAGGGGCTCTTACCGGACCCCGGGTCGCTCACCTCCTGGCCTTGACCACGGCATCGCGACCTGGCATACCAGCGACGGCTGACGCCGCCTTGGGACTAGGACCTGTCGACGCGGAGCACCAAGCCATCGCGAGGTGTGAAAGGGAGGACCGAACTATGACGGAATTTGCGATTCGCACAGATCCATAGCAAGGGTTACATATTAACAACAAGGATCACAGCCGCCTTACAAGCCCCTATGGGGCACAATGTGATTCCTCGAAGGGAACGGATCCTAAAGGGTGATAACTACACGCGCCCTTGCAAAAGATGCCATCATCAACAGTGGGCCGACGAGCACCGGCGCCAACCCCATCCAGATCAGGATCGGCGGCGACCAAGCGAGCCTGCCCAGCTCCGGGAGGGGCGTTGGCTCGCGGGCTCGTAGCTGTCGTCGCTCGCCTCCGGCGTCGCGAAGACCCCACTGGGATCGCTGGATCCTCCGGCGCTCCCGTCGGTTGTGGAGCTGTCCAGGGGGCGGTTGGCAGGCCCGGCCGTCGCCATAGCGAGGTCCTGGCCGCCTCCCACGGGGCAGCACTCCAGCCGGCGACCGTTCGCGTCGAAGACCTTGAAGAACATCACCGAAGCGTCGTCGTACTCCAGGTGGATCGTGAGGGCGCCCCTTGTTCTGCAGCACCGAGCGATTTCGCCCCAGCCGCGAGTCATGAAGACCTCGCCCGGGGCAGTGATCGCGACCTCTGCCTCGGTCGCAGGAGTGCTGCAGTCGGCGTGCTGCAGCCACAGCTCTAGGAGCCTTCCCCGCGGGAAGACGGAGGCGAAGAAGGTAGGAAAGAGAATCCAAGTCCGCGGAGGCATGGCGGCGTGGAGCACGAGCTCGCGGGAGGAGCCCTCAGCATGGACTCCGGGAAGAACGACCCACACCTTCGTGACCCTCTGGCGCCGGCGACGGCGCTGGCCGAGGGGATCGACATCTCCTCTTCCAAGTCCCTCGGCATGGGCACACAAGGGAAGCGGGAATCCCGGTGGAGGCCGCTCGTACCAAGGCCTCAGCACCACCAGGCGGTTCTCCTCGTCTTGGCCGCGCAAGGCAGGCCGTTTCTTTGGCGCGAGCAGGTCAGGTCCCTCTTGAGGAGCCTTCCCTTCTCCGCTGCAGAAAACCGGCGAATTGGAGCCATCACACCAAGACGGAGCAAGAATCAAGGCGAAGGAGAAAGCAAGGAGAGATGGACTAGAAGGGCACGCGCGGTTCCGTACTTATAGCCGGCGGAGGCCAACCGTCGGCCTCCACGATCACAGGTAATCATGACACGATTTGCATGCAGGGACTTGTCCAATCCGCGCTATCGTCGAGGCATCATGGGGAAGCGGAGACGCCCACGTCCAATCAACCGCCACGCGACGCCCAAGGCCGTAGGCTGTTAGGGCCTGCGGCGCTTCGCCCTTACCCTTTCGCCTCTCAGCACGGCCAAGTCCGTGCGCGCCTTGGGCCTGGGGGCTACTGTCGGCGTTTTGGGAATGGGGGTCCCCAGACTTGCCTGCCTGCGGCCTACGGCGTGGCTCAAATGGGGGCCCAGCGTGGCCCATCTTCATCAACACAAGGCTCAAGACCCTCGCGAGGGGCCAAGCCTCGCGAGGCGGACGACACAGCGCTTCCTCAAGCACGGCCTCCTTAGGCTGGCTCGCGAGGAGGCGGAGAGATCAAGGCGGGTACCTCACGAGGTGCCCATGACGCAAGCCATGACGACCAAGGGTGCCAGGCGGGCGCCAGCCCGCGCAGCGTCTCCCTTCCCTCTTTGGTGCAAAGGGGGCAAGCGCAGGCGAGAGGATCAAGCAGAGGCACCCATTTCGGTGCAACGAGACCAAGACCAGTCCAACGGTGGGAAGGAGGTCACCATGGAGCCCAGGACAGCGTCACCACAGGGCCTTTGGTAGGCGAAGACCAACTTTAGTCAGGATAAGTGTACTGGATGTTCCCCTTCAAAATGGCCAATTTTTGGCGCCCTTCCCGCTCAAATATTTGGGAAGAGGCCCAGGGCCTTTGCCTATAAATAGGACTAGCCACCCCCAGGGTAGAGGCATCTGATCGAGTACCAAGAAACCAGGAGAGATCTGATCCAGTGTCTAGAGAGAGAGAGAAGGGCGATCGAACTCCCCTAGCAGTTCATCCCCTAGCCAAGAACAGACCCTCACGAGGCTGTTCTTCCTTGTACTGTTCTTCCTCATCAGCCCAAGAGGCAATCCACCCACCACACTGGAGTAGGGTATTACACCACTATGGTGGCCCGAACCAGTATAAACCCTGTGTCTCTTGTGTTGTTCTTGCAGTAGTTAGATCCTTTCGAGACGGAGAGGTAGAGGGCACGATCTCCGCGCGCACCCCAGAGTTCGAAGCATAAGGGTCTGCCGGAACCCGTGAATCCGACAATAGTTGGGTTTGCCCGGCTCCCATGTTTTGGTACCTTACGTTCCGTTATATCGGCTAAGGTAGCGCTGGGAGAACTACTGTGATTGTGCCCCGGTTCAGCTGGGCTAAGCACCTCAGTAGAGAAAGCTAAAACTGACTGTCATGATAGGACGAGAGCTGGTCGTTGTTCGAGAGGTTTCGAGTCCTTAAAGACTTTTGCCGCTTAGAGCGAGGAGTCGGCTTTGTCCGGCCTAAGGCATGTATAGCGCCCCGAATTCGGTCTTCCGAACACTAGGGGCTTGGCCGAAATTTAAAATTATAGAATTCTCTGGCTAAGTGAGACTGATAACAAACTATAGTCCGATTGCCTTGTTCGCCAGGCTGAGCACCTCCCTCGAAGAACCCAATAACAGGAAAAAGAGTGCTCAGGTTTATCCCCGAACACCCCAGTACTAGTGGCATGGGGGCAGAAGCCGACGACTCGCCATCTCTTAGATTTAATATACAGCCGCATAGAAGGTAATATTTTAAATTAAACCAAGCGTTGCATAGCACATATGAACAAGTTTTCAGCGCACAGGATAAAACAAACAAGTTTACTGAAATATTACATCCTTGGAACATTCATCCGCCACAAGGCGGGCACCCTTCAGGACGCCCTCGTAATACATCTCGGGGTGGCGATGCTCCTTGCCCGACGGTGGCCCGTCCTTCACAAGCTTCTCAGCATCCATCTTGCCCCAGTGCACTTTAGCATGGGCAAGTGCCCTACGGGCACCCTCGATGCAGATGGAGCGCTTGATGACTTCAAGCCATGGACAGGCATCCACCAGCCGCCTCACCAGCCCGAAGTAGCTCCCAGGCATGGCCTCTCCAGGCCACAGCCGGACTATGAGACCCTTCATGGCCTGTTCGGCCACCTTATGGAGCTCGACCAGTTGCTTCAGCTGGTCGCGCAAGGGCACCGGGTGTCCGGTCTCAGCACACTGAGACCAGAACACCTTCTCCATCGAGCTTTCCTTTTCGATCCGATAGAAGGCGGCGGCATCTGACACGCTACGGGGCAAATATGCGAATGCTCCTGGAGAGCTCCGGACTCGGGTAAGTAACAAGTAATTCACTTTCACGTGCTTGCTTTGCATAAAGAGTGCCTTACCCGCTGCTATCTTCTTCATCGCCTCAACTTCCTAGAGGGCTTTCTTGGCTTCGGCCTTGGCAGACTTGGCGTTTTCGAGGGCCGTTGCGAGCTCGGACTCTCGCGTCTTTGAGTCAAGCTCCAAACTCTCGTGTTTTTTCACGAGAGCCTGGAGCTCTTGCTGTACCTTGCCAACTCGCGCCTCATGTTTCTCCCGCTCAATGCACTCTGTGGCCGCCTTCTTTTCGGCCTCGGAAAGCGCTTGCTTCAGGGTCGCCACCTCAGTCGTGGCCCCTAAGACACCAATAACAATCCTGTCATTTTTTGCAACTGCATCTTTTTATACTTACACAAGGCATTACGTACCTTGGCTCTCCTCGAGCTGCTTCTTGGCAAGGCCGAGCTCTTGCTTGGACCGCTCGAGGTTCTGCTTCAACGTGTCCACCTTCGCAGTCAGTGCGGCAGAGGCCAGCAGCGAAGCCTGCATACACATATCGACATAATTAAGTTAGACTCCTGCGAATATTATTAGATCCTCTATTCGGCTTTTCCTTGTGAACGCCAAACAGAGTATCATGGGCTACTGTCTATGAGGTAATATTTTCATATATTGTCTACATACCTCAAAGCCTGTTAACAGGCTGTCACATGCTTCAGTCAGCCCGCTCTTGGCGGACTGAACCTTCTGGATCACCACACTCATAATAGTGCGGTGCTCCTCGTCGATGGAGGCGCCGTTAAGCACCTCCAGCAAGTTATCCGGTGCCTCCGGTTGGGCGGAGGCCACCGGTGCAGTAGGCTTGCCCTTCTTAGTAGGGGGGCGCCTGCCAGAGTCCGGAATCGCTGAAGGTTCCGGCGCGGTGTCCGACTCAAGGCCGGACTCGGAGCCCTTGGGGGCTTTGCTCCCTTTAAGCCTGCAGTCCGGGAGGTCGCCTTACGGCGCCTCCAGAACCACCTCCCCTTGGCTTGGAACCTTTTGGGACACCACCTCGGCATCGTCCGTAGGGCGAGGGGAGGAAGCGGTCAGAAGTGAAAAACTATTCACATCCGACAAATCCAGGGATCCGCTCGACGATATGTCGACTCGGGCCCGGGGCGGACTGCATAATTATATTCGGCGTCAGGGGAAGCTGTGCAATAAAGGAACACCACGAGTCACTCTGGTGTTTGGATACTTACGATTTCGCTAGGGGCTTGGCCCTGAGAGGCCACTCCTCTTCGACGTCGTCGGTGTTGGTGGAGTAGTCCGGAGGAAGGGTCCTCCCCTTCTTGGACCCTCCGGCCTCCCCAGTTGGGGCGGCCTTCCTTTTCTTTTCTCCCCCTGCTGGGGAAGAAACCTCTCTTTCCTCCTCCTCATCTTCATGGGAGGAGTGCGCCTCAGAGTCATCGTACGATGAGTCCGACTCAACCGGGCGCCGGGAACTCTTCCGGGTTCCCCTGGCCTTCTTCTTGGCCTTCTTCTCCGGCACCACGTAAGGTGCCGAGACTAGCAGTTTCGTCAAGCGGGCGTCTGCTGGGCCTTCGGGCAAAGGAGCCAGGCAGTTGATTTGTCCGGCCATCCTCTGCCAGTCCTGTCAAAGGAATGGGGGCTTAGATCCCGCATAGAGTCAAACTATGAAAGACAAATATCCTGTAAGAAGTAAAACAGCTTACCGCGTTGGCTTGACGCTGCGCGCAGAATCCGTGATCCTCTTTGTCGGAAGCAGGAGCCTCGGCGCCATTGAATAGCACCTTCCAAGCATCTTCGTACGTTGTGTCGAAGAGCCTGCTCAGAGTTCGGTGCTGGGCCAGGTCGAACTCCCACAAGCTGAAAGCCTGTTGTTGGCACAGGAGGATCCGGCGGATGAGCATGACCTGGACTACGTTGACGAGTTTGAGCTTCTTGCTCACCAGGTTTTGGACGCATGTTTAGAGTCCGGTCAGCTCCTCCGAACTACCCCTCAGCAGGCCTTTCTCTTTCCAGGAGGTAAGCCGCGTAGGGATTCCGGATCAGAACTCGGGGGCTGCGACCCATTTAGGGTGACGCGGCTCGGTGATGTAGAACCACCCCGATTGCCACCCCTTTATGGTCTCCACAAAGGAGCCCTCAAGCCATAGGACGTTCGGCATCTTGCCCACCATGGCGCCTCCGCACTCCGCCTGGCGGCCGCCCACTACCTTCGGCTTGACATTAAAGGTCTTCAGCCATAAGCCAAAGTGGGGCTGGATGCAGACGAAGGCCTCGCACACGACGATAAACGCCGAGATATTGAGGATGAAGTTCCGGGCCAGATCGTGGAAGTCCAGTCCGTAGTAGAACATGAGCCCTCGGACGAATGGGTGGAGTGGGAAGCTTAGTCCGTGGAGGAAATGGGTGAGGAACACGACCCTCTCATGGGGCCTAGGGGTGGAGATGAGTTGCCCCTCATCTGGGAGTCGGTGCGCGATGTTGTCGGGTAGGTATCCGGCTCTCCTCAGCTTCTTGATGTGTCCCTCCGTGACGGAGGAGACCATCCACCTGCCTCCCGCTCCGGACATGGTTGGAGAAGGTTGAGGTGGGGAGTGCGGACTTGGGCGCTGGAGCTCGAGTGTGCAAAAATGGATGAGCAAAGGAGGAAGAAGGCGTGGATGAAAAGGTGGATCCTTATCCCCTTATATGGGCGGACGAAACTATGCGTCCCCACCAGCCTGGTAAAACTCGCTTATCCCCCAAGCGTCGTAATCAATGGCATGGTTAGGTTACCCACGCCCGTATTGATGAGAATCCCGGAACAAGGGGACACGATCTCTGCTTCAACAAGACGTGCCAAGGAAACCGCCTCGCGAAACACGCTGAGGTGGGACAGTAAAAATGATTCGAATAAAGGCTTGGCTATGGTGTGATGTCACGCTACAGGATACGTCAGCAGATTATATTTGTGAAAAAGTTATTATCTCTCTACGGTGGTATGTGGAACTTGTTTTTCAGAGCCGGACATGATTCTTGTGTTCGTAATCTTCTATGAAGTATTCGGAGGAGGAACCTTCCTTGCAATGTCGAAGACAATCTGCACGCCAGACTCGTCGTCATTGAAGCCTGGTTCAGGGGCTACTGATGGAGTCCTGGATTAGGGGGTGTCCGGACAGCCGGACTATGACCTTTGGCCGAATTGTTGGACTATGAAGATACAAGATTGAAGACTTCGTCCCGTATCCGGATGGGACTTTCCTTGGCGTGGAAGGCAAGCTTGGCAATACGGATATTCAGATCTCCTCCCATTGTAACCGACTCTGTGTAACCCTAGCCCCCTCCGGTGTCTATATAAACCGGAGGGTTTAGTCCGTAGGACCACAACAATCATACCATAGGCTAGCTTCTAGGGTTTAGCCTCTTTGATCTCATGGTGATCTACTCTTGTACTACCCATATCATCAATATTAATCAAGCAGGAGTAGGGTTTTACCTCCATCGAGAGGGCCCGAACCTGGGTAAAAACATCGTGTCCCTTGTCTCCTGTTACCATCCGCCTAGACGCACAGTTCAGGACCCCCTACCCGAGATCCGCCGGTTTTGACACCGACACTATTGCTTTCTTCATGACTTATACATGTTCCTATGACTATGAGATTGTGCAACTCCCGAATATCGGAGGAACACTTAGTGTGCTATCAAACATCACAACGTAACTGGGTGATTATAAAGATGCTCTACAGGTGTGTCCGATGGTGTTTGTTGAGTTGGCATAGATCGAGATTAGGATTTGTCACTCCGAGTATCAGAGAGGTATCTCTTGGCCCTCTCGGTAATGCACATCACTATAAGCCTTGCAAGCAATGTGACTAATTAGTTAGTTACGGGATGATGCATTACGGAATGAGTAAAGAGACTTGTCGGTAACGAGATTGAACTAGGTATGAGGATATCGACGATCGAATCTCGAGCAAGTAACATACCGATGACAAAGGGAACAACGTATGTTGTTATGCAGTTTGACCGATAAAGATCTTTGTAGAATATGTAGGAGCCAATATGAGCATCCAGGTTCCACTATTGGTTATTGACTGGAGATGTGTCTCGGTCATGTCTACATAGTTCTCGAACCCGTAGGGTCCGCACGCTTAACATTCTCTAATGATGGGTCAAGTCAATCACATCATTCTCTAATGATGTGATCCCGTTAATCAAATGGCAACTCATGTCTATGGCTAGGAAACTTAACCATCTTTGATTCAACGAGCTAGTCAAGTAGAGGCATACTAGTGACACTCTGTTTGTCTATATATTCACACATGTACTAAGTTTCCGGTTAATACAATTCTAGCATGAATAATAAACATTTATCATGATATAAGGAAATATAAATAACAACTTTATTATTGACTCTAGGGCATATTTCCTTCAAGGGGGGCACCCCAAAGGACACACAAGTTTCTCTTAGTCGTGTGTGGTGCACCCCTCCACAGTTACACACATTGATCATATCGTCGTAGTGCTTAGGCGAAGCCCTGCGCCGGTAGTTTCATCATCATCGTCGCCACACCGTCGTGCTGACGGAACTATCCCTTGGCCTCAACTGGATCAAGAGCTCGAGGGACGTCATCGAGCTGAACGTGTGCTGAACACGGAGGTGTCATACGTTCGGTGCTTGGATCGTTGGATCGCGAAGACGTTCGACTACATCAACAGCGTTACTAAATGCTTCCGCTTTAGGTCTACGAGGGTACGTGGACACACTCTCCCCGCTCGTTGCTATGCTTCTCCTAGATTGATCTTGCGTGATCGTAGGAATTTCTTTGAAATACTATTGTCGGTGTACAAAAGTAGGGGCTCTCCTTTTAACCCCTTTACTTGTGCGCGGGCAGTTAGAGTCGTGCCCGCGGCCACACTTAGCAGGGAGAGGAGGGAAGCCGGAGCACAAGACAGCCAAGGCAACGCCAAGACCAGAAACACAAAAGGGTAAAGGGGCGAGGTGGACTCCCCCGGCAAGACCCTTGCCGGGGCGGCCTCCACGGCCCCGGCGAGAGCCTTGCCGGGGCAGCTTGCCCAACACCAACAGAGCGAGCCACCCTTGAGCCCAAGGATTCCAAACACTGCCAATGGCTACATTGGAACCATGGCTTGGGAGGCACCTCCGTGGTGGCATGCAGATCTTTGTCAAGATCATAAACACACAAGATCAGATGAGGACCACAAGACGACGACCTTCGGCGGGATCCTAGCCAAGGAAATCCATGAGACCCCCGGCAAGATCCTTGCCGGGGACGACCACGATGCCACGACAAGACCCTTGCCGGGGAGCCCGGCAAGATCCTTGTTGAGGACATCAAGAGGGCCGCAGCCAGGCCCGCGCCTGCCAAGACTAAACCATCTTTCCCATGCAGCTGCTAGCTCAACCAGCCGGGCAGGCACCTGCATGGCGACGGGCGACCTCTATGCCGACCCAGCAAGCACCTGCGTGGTGGAATGCAGACCTTCGTGAAGGGTCCACCACCGCACCAGCCCACCAGCCGGCCAACGTGGCACCACGATGCCTTGTCAGCTCGGACGCGTGTCGAAGCCAGGCGAAGTGGCGGTAGCTGGGATGAGCTTCCTTGCCGTCCCCAATAAAGCAAGAGGGGCACGTCGGCAGCACATTTAATACGTTTGTCCAACGGTGCCAGAGGATAGAATCGTCCACTGTACACCTTTCCACCTCCTGTGTGCCACCGTGGCAACCTCTTTTGTCTATAAAAGGAGGCCCGAGGCGTCCAGGAGGAGGATTCATATCTTTTGGGCAAGTGATACCCCGTAGCTTGCTCAAGAACACTCGAATACATCCACCAAAGCAGGACTAGGGTTTTACGCATCCTCGCGGCCCGAACCTGGGTAAACGATCTATGGGCTTCCTGTTAGACCCGCTCTTTGCACAACCCCGCGCCCGCCAACCGTATAAGGGATCCCAGTGATCCCATAGGTGTCGTTTCCCCAACATCTTTGGCGCGGCAGGTAGGGGGCGCAGTTGTGGAAATCTGGTCTGTTCGGAGCAGCGGCTTCATCTCGGCCGTCGTTCCAAGGAAGAAGATGACCAAGCTTGACGGCATCATCTGCAGATGCGGTGGATGTTCGTGCAACGACAAAAAAGCTAAGTCATGCGAAACTTAAAGCAATTTATTTTTATACATAAGGTTATTGCCCTTGAAGGTCCTGCCTATGTATGGAAAACCTACACGCAAAGGGGCCCTTCCGCTATTGGCAACGCCCGTGCTCTGTTTTGAGTCCGCTCAACAGCTCAAGCGGCCGCGTCGAGAGTGGTAGGGTAGCCTTCTGCAATTGGCAACGCTGTCGATTCTGACTCGAGTCGAGGGCGAGAACCGCTGGATCGGCCGCCTTGAAGACATCGCCGGCAGGATCACCGCGAAGCTGGCTGCCATGAGGGTGCCAAATGTGAAGTGCGCCCCGGAGCGCAACGTGAGTCCCAACGCCAAGCTGACCATATTCTTCGAGTGTGTCCTTGGAGCCCTGGAGCATCTTCACTCCAGCAGGGCGGCCTCTCTGGCCGATGAGGCCCGGAAGCTTTGCCGGGGTGCCACGAAAAAGGTCCTCACCAAGGTGGCGCACTGGAACCCCAACCTCAACTTCGACGACGCGCTGGAGAGCTTGCCAGAGGATGCGGACCTCGCAACGCTCGAGGAGCGTATCAAGCCCATCATCAGTCGCATCAACGGAATCCAGAGGGTGGAGGGCCTGAGTCGGGACTAGGCACCCCGTTTCTCATTGCCGCTGCAGGTTCATGACCAAGACAATTTATATCTTTAGTTAGAACCGTGGCAACAACTGATGTAATATAACTCTGCAGTACTTTCGAGATGATGCATGTTATTTCCCTGTTTGATCCCCCTTTGTATGTCCACCCTACGTGGATCGGGTAGGTTTGCCGGCGCGTAACCCAGGCCACGGCGCCTTGAGGACGCATCCCCAGTAGCCTTCCGGGTATGCTTGTTGTCAGGCGAACCACCTTACCAACCACAAAATCCTTGTGGTTGGTGGCTTCGTTCTTCTGCAGCTGCTTCTCGGCCTCCAGATCCTTGGCCAGGGTCTCCTCCCGGGCCTTGGCCTCCGACAACGTCTCCTCAAGACCCTCCATCTTCAGCTTCAGGTCTTTGATGGAGTCATTGGCCTTGGAGAGCTGCACAGCCTTACAGAGGACTGCACCCTGCGCCTCCATTAGGGCACCGTTGCACGTGTCCTTCTCCTTGGTCAGCTTCAGGGCCTGATCCTTCAGCCCGTCCCGCTCCACCTCCAGCTCCTTCACCTTGCCGGCGTGAACCAGAGCCTGGGCATTGAGTGCCTCCTTGTTCCTATGCTCCAGCTCTTGGGTCCGCTGCACGACGAGCTTCTCCACCTCCTCGTCCTTTCCGCAGAGCGTTGCGGCGAGCTTCTCCTCACGCGCGGCAAGGTCCTCCTTCTAGGAGTTTAGCATGTGAAAGTGCAACTATCCCTAGGTGGTTTTGGTAATCCATAACAACATATAGCTCATTGAGCTAATGCTATTTCAAGACAATTATTTCAGTAAAGCTCAATGGTTGGCATGGCATGGATGGTGAAAGTGGAACCCTCAAAATGCTAAGAACAAAGGATTGGCTCAAGCTCAAAAGCTCAAGACTTTTCATTTTACATTTTAGTGATCCAAGATCACATTGAGTCCATAGGAAAAGCCAATACTATCAAGGAGGGATGAGGTGTTGCTTAACGAGCCTTTTGCTTCATGTGCTTAATGATATGCTCCAAAATCCTCAGCTACTTTCCCATATCCACAAATGACCTAAACTCCAAGCCAAACTCGGTCCTACCAATTCTTTTCATCCGGCGCCACCGAGTTTCACATGTCATAAGCCACTGCCAAACCCTAGCAAATCGGTTCTACCGTTAGGGATCTCGGTCTCACCGAGATGGGATTGCAATTTCTCTGTTTCCTTTTCGTAACTTTTCGGTCTCACCAAAAGAGCGGATCGGTCCCACCAAGATTGCAATGTAAACTCTCTGTTTCCCTTTTGTAACTTTTCGGTCTCACCGAAAGAGCAAATCGGTCCCACCGAATTTACCTGACCAACTCTCTGCTTAGCTAATTACCAAATCGGTCTCACCGAGTTTGTGTAATCGGTCTCACCTAGATTACGTTATGCCCTAACCCTAACCATATCGGTCCTACCGAGTTGCATGTCAGTCCCACCGAAAATCTCTAACGGTCACTAGGTTTACTATTTCAGTCCGACCGAGTTTGTCGATTCGGTCCCACCGAGATTGGTAAATTGTGTGTAACGGTTGGATTTTGTGTGGAGGCTATATATACCCCTCCACCTCCTCTTCATTCGTGGAGAGAGCCATCAGAACACATCTACACTTCCAACTCATATGTTCTGAGAGAGAACCACCTACCCTTGTGTTGAGGCCAAGATATTCCATTCCTACCATATGAACCTTGATCTCTAGCCTTCGCCAAGTTGCTTTCCACTCAAATCTTCTTTCCACCAAATCAAAATCCTGTGAGAGAGAGTTGAGTGTTGGGGAGACTATCATTTGAAGCACAAGTGCAAGGAGTTCATCATCAACACACCATTTGTTACTTCTTGGAGAGTGGTGTCTCCTAGATTGGCTAGGTGTCACTTGGGAGCCTCCGACAAGATTGTGGAGTTGAACCAAGGAGTTTGTAAGGGCATGGAGATCGCCTACTTCGTGAAGATCTACCGCTAGTGAGGCAAGTCCTTCGTGGGCGATGGCCATGGTGGGATAGACAAGGCTGCTTCTTCGTGGACCCTTCGTGGGTAGAGCCCTCCGTGGACTCGCGCAACCGTTACCCTTCGTGGGTTGAAGTCTCCATCAACGTGGATGTAGGATAGCACCACCTGTCCGAACCACGGGAAAAACATCCGTGTCTCCAATTGCGTTTGAATTCTCCAAACCCTTCCCTTTACATTCTTGCAAGTTGCATGCTTTACTTTCCGCTGCCCATATACTCTGTGCATGCTTGCTTGAATTGTGTGATGATTGCTTGACTTGTCCTAAAGTTGCTAAAATCTGCCAAGAACTAAAATTGGGAAAAGGTTAAGTTTTTATTTGGTCAGGTAGTCTAATCACCCCCCTCTAGACATACTTCTGATCCTACAAGTGGTATCATAGCTTTGGTCTCCATTTGCTTTGATTTCCATAGCTTTTGGTGGTCATAGCCTTGGTTTCACAACCTAGGAGAGTATGGCGTCTAGCGAGGGAAATTATCACCGTAGAGGTCCTTACTTTGATGGTACTAATTTTGCTAGTTGGAAGCATAAAATGAAAATGCATATTCTTGGACAAAACCCCGCCGTTTGGGCTATTGTATGTGTTGGTTTGCAAGGTGACTTGTTCGATGGGAAAGAACCAAACCGTGAAGCTACCGCGGATGAGTTGAAGATGCTACAATACAACGCTCAAGCTTGTGATATTCTCTTCAACAGATTGTGCCCCGAAGAATTCAACAAAATCAGCCGTCTTGAGAATGCAAAGGAAATTTGGGATACTTTGATTGATATGCACGAAGGTAACGACTCCGCCAAGGAATCAAAATTGGATGTGCTTCAAAGTCAACTTGACAAGTTCAAAATGAAGGATGGTGAAGGTGTCGCTGAAATGTACTCTAGGCTTGCTCTCATCACAAACGAGATCGCCGGCTTAGGGAGTGAAGAGATGACCGACAGATTCATCATCAAGAAGATCCTAAGAGCCTTGGATGGAAAATATGATACCGTGTGCACATTGATCCAAATGATGCCCAATTACAAAGATCTCAAGCCAACGGAGGTCATTGGAAGAATTGTTGCTCATGAGATGTCACTCAAGGATAAAGAGGAACTTCACAACAAATCAAGTGGTGCCTACAAAGCCTCATGTGAAGCCACCACATCATCAAGTGAGAAACAAAACTTCAACGAAGAATTGAGCTTAATGGTGAAGAACTTCAACAAGTTCTACAAGAGTAGAAGCAAAGATAGAAGCTCCAAGTCAAGGTCCTACAATGACAAAAGATCTTCTAGTCGAGAGCGAAACTGCTACAATTGTGGAAGACCCGGACACTATTCCAATGAGTGTACGGCTCCCTACAAAAGAAGAGAAGATTCTCCAAAAAGAAGAGGCAAAAGAGAAGAATCACCATCAAGAGAGAGAAGGAGTAGAGATGATCGTTATGAACGAAGATACTCACGGAGAAGCAAGGATTCGGAAAGAAAGGAAAAATCATCAAGGACTACACAAAATGAAGACATCAAGCTCATGTTGGTGAATGGGTATCTGGCTCCGACTTCGACAACCACTCCGAGAGAAGTTATCACTCCGATTCCGAATATACTCAAGATGAAGGTGTTGCCGGTCTAGCACTTGTGTCAACCAACTCCTACGACATATTTGACTCACCAAATGAAGGAATTGGAAGATGCTTCATGGCCAAAGGTCCTAAGGTAACTCATCCTGAGTATGTTGATTTCAATAGTGATGAAGATGACTTGTTAGGTGATGATGATTTACTTGTTGACAACTTTAGCGATGAATACTATGATGAAACGTCAATTAACCATGCTAATAAAGATAAAACGAATGACAATGATAAGGAGAAAATTGAGGCTCTAACTAAAGAACTAAACACTCTTAAGTTAGCTCATGAAACTATCTTCGAAGATCATCGAGAACTTTTAAGAGCTCATGAGAAGTTACGCTTTGAAAAGCTCAATCTTGAGCAAGAGCATGAGTTTTTAAAGGCAATCAATGATGATCTCCGCAAGAAAAGTTCTTCTTACATTGCCAAGCGTTTGCTCTTATCCACTTACATGCCTCAAGTCAAGTCTAATAACAAGAACAAGAAAGATTCTTCCTCTAGTAGTAACAATGATCATGTTAAATCCAATATTGTTGCTTCTAGTAGTTCTCTTGATTCCACTAACGATTCTCTTAGCCAAGTTACACTTGAGCATGAAAATAGCTTATTGAAGGGAATCATAGAGAAAGGAGTGTACAAAAGCCTTACCGGGAGTAAGCAATTCGAGGAGATTATACGCAAGCAAGGAAGGCACCGGAAGAATCAAGGTGTTGGTTTTGAACGATAGTTCAATGCCAATGGAGTTGAGTGGGAAGAAGATAAATACCCCAAGACAAAGTTTGTTCCTCAACAAGAGAAGTATGATCCTACTTCTTTCAAGGGGACACAAACTCAAGATGATCTTCCACCACAAGACTACAAGCAAAAAGGCAAGGACAAGCTTCAAGAGGAAATTGATGCATTTGAAGAAGCTCCTAAGACCTTAGTCAAGTGGATTCCCAAGAATACTTCAAGTTCCACTTCATCAAGTACGACTACAACTCCAAGGATTCCCATCAAGATGGTGTGGATCCAAAAGAAGAAGAACTAGAGAATTCTTGAGGGTGACTCCGCCAACATACTTCACTCTTAACATTTTGGCAAGAACAAGTGCAATCAACTTCCACATCTTGCACTAGTTCAAGGAGTCACAAACCCTCTTGTTGGTAAGTCAAGGGACAAGGTAACCTAAAAGCTTTCATAGACATCATCTTATGTGTGCATCACTCTATGTCTATGGATATTCTTGTTTGTTCCTTGTGGGACTAACCCATTTAGGTATTGAAAGTGCAATTCACTCAAAAGGATAGCTCCAAGTGATCTACATTGAGCATCCACATCTTCAGCATCTACATGAAGTCATCATCGACAAAACCCAAGGTTAGTTCATCCCTCTTAGGGGGGATATCACATCTAGGGGGAGCTTTACTCTAAGACTTGAGTTAAAGAAACTCTAATGATGTGAACACAATGCTTTATGTAAAAGTGGTAACCCCACTTGAGCTTAAACGATGAGTATGACCTATGATCAAATGTTCTCATTTGACTCCTAAGTCAATATACTCATATATAGATGACCTAGTCATCGCCAATTGCTTGATAGATGCTAGAATTGGTTGTGCATGCTTTTTCACATATTTCAATTGCCATTTTATTGTGTGAGCATGTTGGTTGCATATTTTACTCATTCGAGGACATCCACTTGTTGTTTTGATTGTTTGGCTTTATTTTTCTTTTGCCAAGTGGATGTACAAGAATGCCTAAGAAACTTCTCTAGCTATCTATGCTTTTCTCGTCTCAAACTCTATTCATGCTACATCACAAAATTGATCAAGTCAGATTCGAACCACTCTGTGTGAGGAGCACTCGGAGTCCCCGATTCGTCATAGACTTAAACTTCCAAAACCTCTTTGTGATTCTTGGTCTGACCGATACCCCACTTCCGGTCTTACCGAGATCATTAAGTTGATCTATGTTTTCGATCTCGGTGCAACCGATTTGAACCATTCGGTCACACCGAGTTGCAACAAGTATACAGTTTTGCATCTCGGTGCCACCGAGTTGTTCCACTCGGTCACACCGACAGGGTCGGGCTATATATAGACACGGGCAAAAATTTGGAAATTTCTCTGAACCCCTTTGCCCGCGCGATAGCTCGCTCTGCCAACGTGGTCTCCGGATCGTCTCCTTGCCGCCAGCCGCCTCCAGTCGCTGGTCTCCGTCGCCGTCAATGGGAATCAACCCCGCCGTTGCCGCCGTAGCGAGTCTCCGCCGAACTAGGGTATGGACTCGATCTTTGTGCTATTCCCCAATCCGATTCCTAGCACATTGTGATCATATTGATTCTAGCCACGTTTGATAAACTCCTATCCAGTCAATGAACTCGTAGAATAGGTTTGATTCGAAAATTTTAGGGTTAGGTTTCCGCCGAAACCATCTCGGACCCACCGATTTGAAAAACTCGGTCCCAGCGATTTGGCTTATGCCATTGCACAAGTAAGACTCGGTCTGACCGAGTATTGCTAATCGGTGTGACCGATTTTGGAACTTTGTGAAACTCTAGCAGTCTCGGTGCCACCAAACTGTGACTCGGTCTGACCGAGTTCACTAGTTTAGGTTCCAAAAACTGCTTCGGTATCACCGAGTTTAAAAATCGGTAGAGCCGAAATGCTTTCTGTGGGAAAGTAAAACTAAGTTTTTGAATCATTTTTTCTGCAAAAATCTCTGTATTTTGTGATGCTCATCCACTCTACCTCATCTGTAAACTATTCACAGGGTCAGCAGTCAGCTTGTTCATCATGTCAGACCAGAGTGACAGCCAGAACTTGTAAGAACAGCTAGTGCAGATGAGTGAGGGCACTAGTCCCTCCAGCTCTTCAGATGAAGGCAGCAGGAGCACCCCCAGCAACCTGCCAAAAGCTGCCACAAGACAAAGGAAAAAGAGAACCTCAGAATCAGAGGATGAGGACTATGTGGCAAAGGAGGAAGCAACTTCCAAGAAAGTTGAACTCAAGAAAGAGCATGGCTCAAGACAGAGCACCAAGCCAGGCTTAAAGGTCAAAAGACCAGCAGGCAGGCAGCCCATGCCAAAGGCCAGAGCCTCAACAAAGATTCCTGAGAAGCCTGCCCCCAAAGAGCCAGTTGCTGCTGAAGGGAAGAAGGAAAGGAAAAGAGGCAGATGGTGCAAGAAAGTTGATCCCATGGCTGAATTTGAACAACATTCTTCTGATGAAGAAGAAGAAGAAGAAGAGGTTGCTGCACCAGCACCTAAGGCACCCAAGCTGATGGGTGATGCCATAAGATCAGGGGCAACTGCATCTAAGCCCAAGGAAGCCCCCAAGGCTGCATCCAAGGACAAGCCAGCTCCAAAGCCAAAACCAAAGAGAAATACAAGGAGCATCCCAGCTGCTGAGAAGAACAAGACCCCAGTGCCTGACACTGCAGAAGAAGAGGAAGGCCATGTGCTGAGAAAGTTGGAGCCCAAGATCCCAGACCACAATGATGCTCATCCTGTGGCTGAGGATATGAAGATCAGAAGAGACTATGGGCTAAGAGAGTGGAGAGCAGAGATCCATATGCTACCAGGAGGAGGACTGCTGTGGACTACAGGTTCCACACTAAGGAACAACAGGACTTCTATGAGACAGTCTTATTGGACAAGAAGCTCATTGTGTGTGATATGAGATGGGTCGACTGGGAATACATCAAGGACAATGAAGAGCACTACCCTGGAGTGCAAGATAGCTTCAAGGCATGTGGAGTAGCTGACTTTGTTGGGCAGAAGCTCACAAAGTGGAATGAGGAGCTGATCATGCAATTCTACTCCACAACACACTTTTATCCAGATGGAAGAATTGTATGGATGTCTGAAGGTACAAGGTACCAATCAACTGTTGAGGAATGGGCAAAGTTGATCAATGCCCCAGAGGAAAATGAAGATGACTTGGATGTCTGTGCCAAGAAAAAGATGGATCATAACACTATGGCAAATATGTACAAGGAGATTCCAGCAGATGATCTTGACACTCACCAGTTTGGGTCTGTAAAACACTTGTTGTCAGGACTGCCTACGATCAACTGGATCCTTAGGCACACACTTTTGCCCAAGTCTGGAGATCACAGGATGATCAGAGGTCATGCCATTAACTTGCTACATATATTTGATGTGCCTCAGAAATTTAAGGTCATGAGCCTCATAGTAGAGACTATCAAGAGGACTGCAGCAGATCAGAAGAGGAGTTGTGGTTATGCCCCTCAGAACCAGATGTTGATTAACTCAAGAATGGGCACAGGCACATACTTGTTGGACAAGGAACATTTGCCTATTCATCCAGATTTCGAGGACAACCAAGTTTTGATGAATGAAAATGAACCATCATCAGCCCAAGCACAAGATAAGAAGGAGAAGGCAAGGAAGGAGAAAGCTGCCAAGATGCCAACTCAAGAGGAGGCATCTGAGTATTTCTTGAAAAACAAGCAAGAGCAGCTTAGTTACTTGATTGCATCCACCCTGAGGATTGAGAAAGGTCTGGCCACCCTCACTCAGAACCAGGAGAGCTTAGAGAGAATCGTAGAACAAAAGTTCTATGACTTGGATGTCAAGGTGACAGAGATTCAGACAGAAGTGGAGCAACTTCAAGATGACATGCCGGAGAGGAAAGGGAAGACTACAACTGATGCATTTGCCAGAGTGCCAGGGGCTTAGAGGTCAACTGCAGTGCCAGTTCCTGATATCAGAGCCACCACCTCAGCTCCAGCTACAGCACCAGCCCAACCAGCTCCAGCATCCACTTCAGCTCCAGCTCCAACCACTTCAACAGAAGCCTTCGTCCTTGGAGTGATCCAGACTCCACCACCACCAGAAGATCAAGCCTGAGTGTCGGTCTAGCACTATGCATTTTCTAGGAACTTTTTGGTAACTTGTTGCCAAAGGGGGAGAAAACGTATAGATTATAGGCTTCGAGAGAGAGAGTGTTGTTTTTCTCTCTTGCTTTATTTGGTGGTTTTTCAAACATTGTTTGCTTTTGGTCGAGATACTTTGATATGCTTGTGAGACATTGATGATCATGTGTTTGATCATAAGCTACACTTATGCATGCTTGATATATCTTATCTATCTTATGTGGTCATTCACTTTTCCTTGGTGATGAGTGCATGTATTTCATTATTATCATTTTGAGCGCTCCACCAAGATGTATGTGACATGGAAGAGTAACCCATAATTCTAACACTTTGTGCATTTGCAGTCCAAAGCAAATTTCAAATATGCACAAATTTAGGGGGAGCTCTTACTTATCACATACTTCTCAAAGCAACGATATAATTCATTCTTATTATCATTTGTCGAAGCTTTGATCTATATGTTGTCATCAATTACCAAAAAGGGGGAGATTGAAAGTGCAACTATCCCTAGGTGGTTTTGGTAATCCATAACAACATATAGCTCATTGAGCTAATGCTATTTCAAGACAATTATTTCAGGAAAGCTCAATGGTTGGCATGGCATGGATGGTGAAAGTGGAACCCTCAAAATGTTAAGGACAAAGGATTGGCTCAAGATCAAAAGCTCAAGACTCTTCATTTTACATTTTAGTGATCCAAGATCACATTGAGTCCATAGGAAAAGCCAATACTATCAAGGAGGGATGAGGTGTTGCTTAACGAGCCTTTTGCTTCATGTGCTTAATGATATGCTCCAAAATCCTTAGCTACTTTCCCATATCCACAAATGACCTAAACTCCAAGCCAAACTCGGTCCTACCGATTCTTTCCATCCGGTGCCACCGAGTTTCACATGTCATAAGCCACTGCCAAACCCTAGCAAATCGGTTCTACCGATAGGGATCTCGGTCTCACCGAGATGGGATTGCAATTTCTCTGTTTCCTTTTCGTAACTTTTCGGTCTCACCGAAAGAGCGGATCGGTCCCACCGAGATTGCAATGTAAACTCTCTGTTTCCCTTTTGTAACTTTCGGTCTCACCGAAAGAGCAAATCGGTCCCACCGAGTTTACCTGACCAACTCTCTGGTTAGCTAATTACCAAATCGATCTCACCGAGTTTGTGTAATCGGTCTCACCAAGATTACGTTATGCCCTAACCCTAACCATATCGGTTCTACCGAGTTGCATGTCAGTCCCAACGAAAATCTCTAACGGTCACTAGGTTTACTATTTCGGTCCGACCGAGTTTGTCGATTCGGTCCCACCGAGACTGGTAAATTGTGTGTAACGGTTGGATTTTGTGTGGAGGCCATATATACCCCTCCACCTCATCTTCATTCATGGAGAGAGCCATCAGAACACATCTACACTTCCAACTCATATGTTCTGAGAGAGAACCACCTACCCTTGTGTTGAGGCCAAGATATTCCATTCCTACCATATGATCCTTGATCTCTAGCCTTCGCCAAGTTGCTTTCCACTCAAATCTTCTTTCCACCAAATCCAAATCCTGTGAGAGAGAGTTGAGTGTTGGGGAGACTATCATTTGAAGCACAAGAGCAAGGAGTTCATCATCAACACACCATCTGTTACTTCTTGGAGAGTGGTGTCTCCTAGATTGGCTAGGTGTCACTTGGGAGCCTCCGACAAGATTGTGGAGTTGAACCAATGAGTTTGTAAGGGCAAGGAGATCGCCTACTTCGTGAAGATCTACCGCTAGTGAGGCAAGTCCTTCGTGGGCGATGGCCATGGTGGGATAGACAAGGTTGCTTCTTCGTGGACCCTTCATGGGTGGAGCCCTCCGTGGACTCGCGCAACCGTTACCCTTCGTGGGATGAAGTCTCCATCAACATGGATGTAGGATAGCACCACCTCTCCGAACCACAGGAAAAACATCCGTGTCTCCAATTGCGTCTGAATTCTCCAAACCCTTCCCTTTACATTCTTGCAAGTTGCATGCTTTACTTTTCGCTGCCCATATACTCTTTGCATGCTTGCTTGAATTGTGTGATGATTGCTTGACTTGTCCTAAAGTTGCTAAAATCTGCCAAGAACTAAAATTGGGAAAAGGTTAAGTTTTTATTTGGCCAAGTAGTCTAATCACCCCCCCCTCTAGACATACTTCTGATCCTACAGCATGGCCTGCTGCTGGTGCCGAGCGGACTCGGCCTGGGCGGCCTGCTGCTCCACCAGTTCTTGGGCCTTCCCGATGTCGGCCTGCTTCATGACAAGCTCCAACTGGCGCTCGGCCAGCGCGTCCTGGGCGGCCTTCAGGTCCTTGTGGGCCGGGCGGAACCAAGCCTGCGCCTCGGCAACACGCCCCTTGAGGTCCGCCTCCGCCTTGTCCACTCCCGCCATCCTAGACTTGGCCTTGTCCAGGCGCGCGCGGTGAAACGCCTGAAGCTTCTAAAAGTTGGCGCCCATGGCCTGGAGGAGCCGCTCTTCCTGGGAACCGCCGCCACTAGTGCTCAGCTCGTCATCAACCTCAAGCCCAGCAGCAGCGAGCACCTCCCCCTTGGCGGGTGCCCCGGTGCTCGCCGTCCCCGGAAGGTGGACGAACAGGTCGTCACTCACCTTCAGGTACTGGCCCGAGCCAGAGGCAGTGGAGGAGGAAGGATGATGGTCAACCACCTCTTCCTCAGTGGCAGACCCCTTGGCGGCCTCCTCGGTGGTGATCTTCTCGGCCTCCATCACGGCGTCCTTGGAGACATCCCCGATGATGGTGTTTATGTCCTCCAGGTCCACCAAGGGAGGATATGGATACCGAGAAGGGGATGAGGCGAATCCAAGGCCAAGATTCAGAAAGAAGAGAAAGAGAACAGGGACGGAGGGCGAGTGACTTACCCGTGTCGGGCTGGGAAGAAGAGGCCCCCTCCCCGCCAACATCTGGCGCTGAGGCGAAGCGACCAGCGCCCAAGTTTTCCTCCTCTTCCTTCGTGTGCATGGGCTCGGTGCTTGATGCCCTTGCCGGGGACGCCCCTCGGGGCGGCATAGTTGACGGGGGCGGCATGTTGGGGGTGGCCCCTAGTGGTTCCTCCTGCCGCTGTCCTCCTCCTGCGACCCCGGCAAGGTCAGCACCAAGGGATCACACCCCAGCACGCGTTGAGGAGGAGCGAGTGGTGGACTTACGCTGGGAACTGCGCCGGGGACTCCTGCCTGGGCTGCTCACCACCACCAGCGGCGTACTAAAAGTGCCTGCCGGGGGCTGGCCGCCCGCCGAAGCCTGGCCCTTTTCACCCTCTGGGCCAGCGTCTCCGCATCCCTGCAAAGATGAAAACGAATCAAGATAAGTGGCACGGTCTGAGGGGACGAAGATGACAAAAAGAAACAAGATACTTACTCATCCTCCACCTCCTCTTCTGCTGCCTTCCTCTTCCTCCTTGGGCTGAGGGACCCGAAGTCAACGATGACCACCGTGTCGACGTCCGCTGGGGGAGGGGAAGAAGGTGGGGTGTGCACGCGCATGGACGAAGAAGAGGCAGTTGCTTTCTTCTTCGCCACCGCGGCCTTCACCAACTTCTTCGCCGCCGCGGCCCTTGTTTGGTGCATGGACGCCTCCTGGGCTTGCCACGGTTGCATGGCCCTGCCGGGCCGGACCGGCTCGCTAGAGCCGGCCCGCTGCAGGACTCGCCCTCTCCCCGTGGCCGGAGGATCGACAGTCTCGACCTCTTCCTCCGACGACTCGTCGGCCACGTCTTCAATGAGAGGGGCCCCGGTGCCGGCGCTGCTAGCCTCCCCAGCGGACTCCACCCACTGGGCGAGCTCCTTTTCCTCCACGGCCTCCACGACCTTGTCCTCCACGCCGCCGGCACTGCCGACCTCCTTGGCGAGCTCCGCCTCCACCGCCCTGCCGGTGATGTAGTCCAGCTCTTCCTTGGGTGGTGTCCTGGACGAGCAGGGGCTCGTTGCGGTCGTACTTCTCCACCAAGGTATCAAAAAACTCCTGCACTTCATCCGCCGGCGGCTCGGCCCTATCTGGGACGTGGTCGTGCGCGTTGAGCTCGGGCATCATGGCAATGATGTCGTTTCGGCACGAGTTGTTGCTCAGCGGGACCACCCCTACCGGCAACCCAAACAAGGGCCCCTTGGCGACCTTGCCGGCCTTCGCAGCCTTGCCGGACCGCTCGACCTTTCCGTCACGGTCCACGTCAAGCTGGAAGAGTCGCTGGCAGAAGTGGGCGTGCCCCATCACCGTGAGATTGTGGTCCGAGCCGGGGCGAAGCCTGATGATGTCGGCCGCATTCGTGAATAGCCAGGCCGGCCTCCCCTTGTTGTGCAGCGGAGCGATTTGGTGGCGGATGAAATCTTCCACGATCATCTCAAGGGTGAGCCCGGCCTTGGTGAGGCGAACAAGCCTGATGGTGGCAATCGTGAACTTCACATCATCAACGTCGACATCGCCCCAGCTGTTTCTGCGAAACGGCAGCGCCTGGCAGACCTGGCAGAATTCCTGCGGGTCCTCCTCCTCGATCCAGCACCACCGGCCCTGCCACTCTTCCCACCTCTCCTTCTGAGCGACCTCCGGGTATGTCCCTTTGGTCCTTGGGATCCAGGTGACACAACCAGAGATGGCGCCTCCATTTTGGATTCGAGGACAAAAATAGTGGCAGAAGAGTGCCATGTTGGGGAACACTCCGGCGAAGCCCTCGCAGGGATGTGCAAAAAAAAGCCATGCAAGCCACGGCATTTGGGGTGAAATCCAGAAGGTGAAAGCCGTAGGTGTGCATGATATCATTGAAGAAATCAGAGAAGGGGGGCAGAGGCCGCAAGAAAAGTAGTCGATGAAGAATGGGTACCGATTCGAGCCAGCTTTGGCGAAAGCGGCAGGGATGACGTGCATGGCCGGATGCCCCGTCCTCCTCCCCCCCCGTCTTGCACCCCCACAAGTGCTTGAAGTAGTCCCGAAGATGGACCGCATCGACCGTCATGGGGAAGTAGGCGGACTGCATCCACCGCACCGCCAACTCGCTCTCCAGCGGCTCCTTCGCCCCGGCATCCTTAGCCACTCCCTTGCCTTTGCTGGTTTTGGGTGCCATGGCGGCTGCGAGAGGCGAAAGGGCAAGGACGACAAAGGCGCGGCGGCGGCGAGCAAAGGCAAGAGCTCAAGAGGAAGGAAGCAGGGGAAGGCGCTTCCGAGATTGGAGAAAGCACGAAGGGTAAATGAGCAGCGCGCCCACGGTTATCCCTTTTTACGGGGAAGGAATGGGCTGCCTCTTTTCCTATTAACTGCGATGTGATGCAGGTGTGCAGGAACCGCCCCACGCATGACCCCCATGTCACGCACGTCCCTCCACGTCGCGCGTTCAACGCGGGTCGTGCGGGAGCTCAGCGGACGAAAAGTTACTGCGGTAAAATCCGCCCCACCTGCCCGCGCACCGTTCTAGGCCTAGCCCAACAACGCGTCGCGCTTATGTGTGCCCTAGGCCCGGGGGCTCCTGTCGGTGTACAAAAGTGTGGTCTCTCCTTTTAATCCCTTTACTTGTGCGCGGGCAGTCAGAGCCGCGCCCGCGACCACACTTAGCAGGGCAGAGGAGGGAAGTCGGAGCACAAGACAGCAAGGGCAACTCCAAGACCAGAAACACAAAAGCGCAGAGGCAAGGTGGACTCCCCCGGCAAGACCCTTGCCGGGGCGGCCTCCGCGGCCCCGGCGAGAGCCTTGCCGGGGCAGCTTGCCCAACACCAACAGAGCGAGCCACCCTTGAGCCCAAGGACTCCAAACACTGCCAATGGCTACATTGGAACCAAGGCTCGGGAGGCACCTTCGTGGTGGCATGCAGATCTTTGTCAAGATCATAAACACACGAGATCAGATGAGGACCAAAAGACGACGACCCTCGGCGGGATCCTAGCCGAGGAAATCCACGAGACCCCTGGCAAGATCCTTGCCGGGGACGACCACGATGCCACGACAAGACCCTTGCCGGGGAGCCTGGCAAGATCCTTGCCGAGGACATCAACAGGGTCGTAGCCAGGCCCGCGCCTGCCAAGACTACACCGTCATTCCCATGCAGCTGCTAGCTCAACCAGCTGGGCAGGCACCTGTGTGGCGACGGGCGACCTCTACGCCGACCCAGCAAGCACCTGCGTGGTGGCATGCCGACCTTCGTGAAGGCTCCACCACCGCGCTAGCCCAGCAGCCAGCCAACGTGGCAGCACGACGCCTCGTCAGCTCGGACGCGTGTTGAAGCCAGGGGAAGCGGCGACAACTTGGACGAGCTTCCTTGCCATCCCCGATAAAGCGAGAGGGGCACATCGACAGCGCATTAAATGTGTTTATCCGACGGTGCCAGAGGATAGACTCATCCACTCTACACCTTTCCACCTCATGTGTGCCACTGTGGCAAGCCCTTTTGTCTATAAAAGGAGGCCCGAGGCGTCCAGGAGGAGGATTCGGATCTTTTTGGCAAGTGACACCCCATAGCTAGCTCAAGAACACAAGAACACTCGAATACATCCACCAAAGCAGGACTAGGGTTTTACGCATCCTCGCGGCCCGAACCTGGGTAAATGATCTGTGTGCTTCCTGTCAGACCCGCTCTTTGCACAACCCCGCGCGCGCCAACCGTAGAAGGGATCCCAGTGATCCCATAGGTGTCGTTTCCCCGACTACTATGTTCCCCAACACATCTTAATAAATTGAATGATATAGCCACCCTATTTGCTCATGAGGAAAAAATTCTCTAGTATTATATTCTTAAGTTGTTTCCTTTCTCATTAAAGGGTGACACTAAGTTATGGTTTAATTCTCTTGATCCCGGTTGTGTGTGCAGTCCCCGGGATATGATATACTACTTCTCTGCAAAATATTTCCCCGCTCATAAGAAACAAGCTCCTTTAAAGGAAATATATTTTATGCAAATTGAAGAAGAGAGTCTCCCACAATCTTTGGGGAGGCTTCTCCAATTACTTAATGCTTTGCCTGATCATCCTCTCAGGAAAAATGAAATACTTGATATCTTTTATAATGGACTAACTGATGCTTCCAGAGACCACCTGGATAGTTGTGCTGGTTGTGTTTTCAGGGAAAGAACTGTTTAGCAAGCTGAATTGCTATTGAATAATATATTGAGTAATGATAATGATAGGACACTTCCTAAACCAACTCGTAAGACAACTCCTAAGAAAATGGGTATTCTATTTCTCAGTCCTCAAGATATGCAAGAGGCAAAGAAATCTATGAAAGAAAAAGGTATCAAGGCTGAAGATGTTAAGAGTTTACCATCTATTGAGGAGATACATGGTATTGATAACCCGACACAGGTAGTAGAGATAAACTCCCTATGTAGATTTGATGATGGTGATATTCCTCATAATAAGTCTGCTAGGCAATGCTTGGATCAGTTTGATAATTTTATTGTTAAACAAGAAAATATCAATGCTTATGTTAGTAGACAATTGAAACGTCACTACTGCAGGATGCTGCTAATGCGACACTACAATCGGAGACCCTTTGAGAAACTGTGTGCGATGCCATAATCGCAAACTGTGCGTATGAAAACCGTCAGAAATGTATAAAATGTTTGCGATGACGGATGCATCAAACACGATTCAGGTCTTAGTTGCGTGTGTGAAGGGCATACAGTTCAGTTCAATTAACTGTTTGCGATGAGGAGGAACAAAATAAACGGGAAGACAGTTGAAGGCGTGTGCGATACACAGCATATAGTTCACTCGGATGAACTGTTTGTGATTAAGCAACACAAAAGAAACGGGCAGCCAGATGAAGGTGTGTGCGATATACAGCATACGGTTCACTCGGATGAACTGTTTGTGATTAGGCAACACAAAAGAAACGGTCAGCCAGATCAAGGTGCGTGGGATATACGGCATGCGGTTCACTCGGATGAACTGTTTGCGTTGACACAAGAGTACATAAATGGTTCAACATAACAAGACGTGTGTGTTGTGCGATGGGATTGCATGTGGTTCACTCGGCCCTTGTCATCAATGTGTGACCTCTGTGGCAACCGTTCGCTCCCCAGGTGCCTCTTCATGTACCGTGGCAACCATTCACCAACTCTATGCCTTTCCCTCTTGATTTGGAACTGTTGTCGCACGCTAGCTCTTCCTCCCTCCTCCCTTTTCCTTCACCCTTCCTTCTGCCATTGTTTGTTCGTCTTCTCCATGGAGGGAACAAGCCGGAAACGACCCTGTTATTCTTGCCCCGATCTGAATGATGGCGCGGTGGAGGAACTCATTGATCGGTGCGACATCATCACCTCAGCTAGCATGGCAGGTTCGTTCAAGACCATTCTCGACTCAACTAATAACATCATTATAAGGAACCCAAGAGTTCAGGAGCGGTTTGATCTCCCCTATCTTCTTTGTTGTGACCCTGCTCACTGGCGCGTGGACGAGGGAAGCCTCGCCTTGTGTAAGTTGATGCCGCTTGATAATGATATGTATGATGTTAAGATGCCATCGCTTGAGGGCAAGGCTTGGGCAGGCACGAATGGAGATTGGGTTGTTTATATTGGGTACAACTGCGAGTGGGAACTTGTGAATGTGTACACTCGTCACCGGGTTCCACTTTGTAAAATCTCAGACGACTGCCCAGAGGTTGAGTACACCAGTATTCTACATGAGTTCAAATACGATCATGCTGACTGTCGTCTACGGAAGATAGCAAATTGTCGAGTTCCCAACCGCTCTTGGGGTTATAGGAATGCTTATGTTGTCGCTATCTTTGACAAGCTTGCTGCCGTCCTTCATGGTTTGACTCGATGGATATTGCTCAAAAATCAGTTTCTATACACGGATGAGTACTGTGATGCAATTCAATACGAGGGTCTTGTGTTTGCTGCCACCACTCAGGGCACTGTTTTTGCATGGAATCCTCATGATTTCGGTATGTTTGTCTTCCACCGTAATTATAAAAATTTCATCCACATGCATGCGGGTTAGCTAGTTTCCCTTTACTAATTAACCTTCTTGTGTTTCCAAGGTCATGTGAACATTCCACCACCTATAATTGAAAATTTTATTCACAAGCATGAGGAGAGAAGGACCCATAAACTTAGTGGCGCCTGGCAACTTATTCCGATGGATCACCTCTTCTTGTCTGTATATGGGGCACTGCTGATGTTACTAAGGAAGCATGTGTTGTCTCGTATGGTCGCACTCTCCAGACCTATTCCAACATCCGTTGCAGGCTATTCGGGATGGATACTGGTGTACTAGCGCCAACACCTTCTCCCTGGTTCAGTATTGAAAGTCTTGGAGGAAACTCGCTCTTCCTTGGACAAAACTATCCAATGATGGTGGAAGGCGATCCAGCTGCTGTTGACACAACATTACTACCATTTATGAGAAGCAACTGTATCTATACATCGAACATTACTATGCTTCCCTACCGTCCCAATATGGGTATTGAAATAGGCCGCTTCAACCTAGATGATCAGTCCTGCGTTGGTCTCGAGATTGACAGTAGCTGGCCCTTCCCAGAGAATCACTTCTGGTTCAAAGCAAGTGTTTCCAACGCCGACGAGTGGTTGAGCTAAAGTTCATTTCATCGCTTTGTTATTTGTTGTGTGAGAAAAACTTTACTAGAATGTTTTGTTGGAAATGATCTATAATCCAACGTGTATCCTCATTGTTGTTGTGGGTTGATGACTTGTTGTATGTAATCAATTGTGGGGACCCCGACTCATGAGTCGTGATCACCGAATGCACGTGTACAGTGATCCCAGAGATCAATGCTCACTGAACACACAGAAGCTGAATAACAAGAGTCTTACATCCATACATATCGTCTTACACAAATTATGACCATTATGGTCAAGTCTTACATTGATAAAGCCTTAAGGGCTGAACATCAAATGAAACACAAGCAGCGGAAATCTTCGTCGATAAGTAGAACCCATGCCATCTGCCTTAACCCTACAGGCATTCTGACTGGGAAACGTCCTAGTTCGCATGTTCTTCTCCAAAGAGTTCTTCTTCAAACTCCGGTTCTTCCATGCCTGGCCAATTAAATAACCAGAGGCAAGCCAATGAGTACTTTGAATGTACTCGCAAGCAACCCATGTTTTGGTTCATGGTACAACAATGCATGATGTAGGTAAGTTTTTGCGGAAAGCTAGTTTTGAGTGCTATGGCATGTTCAACAACTTCCCCCGTCACTAGTAATGCAGGCTCCAAGCTAGTATCGGCCTAGGTAATCAATAATGCCCTTTCCCATATAAGGGTAAAGTGGTTGCGCATGTAAGGTTGGAATAACGGTCGCAACTTAAACCAATCCGTTTTGAAAAACAACATCCACACTTGCCTCGGTACACCACTTCGTCATCAAGTGGTTACCCAACTCATCATCTCCCTCGGGCATAAGTGGCACCCGACGGGTTTTCGAAAAGTCCTTTGAAAATACTTTGTCTCCATCACCTTGCATATTCCCGTCCCTTTTTGCGTAGCACTACTTTAGCATCCTATCTACTCCCACCGGCATAACCCTCATAAGAAGGTAGGGTCATGCACAATGCAAGTATCAACAAGGAGGAAATGAAGGCAACCCACCAAAGTGGCTACCTTCTCATCATGATTCCGATGCAACAATAATAAAGTGCTATATGACATGCATAAAAAGGGTTTCATAGACACGGTCAAAGGGCTTCTTGCCTTGATTGGCTTGTTCTTCGAGGTCTTCAAATCCTTCTCCTCCTTCCTCTTCAGCTACCTCGTCAAATACGGGATCTAAACATCGCAGGAAAATAACGGAAAAAAAGACAATGCTAAAAACAGAAAAATCAAAGTGCTTAGAAAAATGTCAACTTATTTTTGTAAAATACTAGGAGGAAAACTAGGAAGGGGAAAATTCCTAGTTTTGGATTTGGAGTTATATAAGAGGGGATATGGATTTCCAAACAGAGATCAAACTGCTCAAATTTGAATTTAAATTTGAACAGTACATAAAAGTTGGTTGGATTTGAATGAAAGTTGCACCATTAATAGGTGGGATTTGTACAAGATTTTAGGAACTGGAATTGTTGCATTTGGATTGTTATTTAATCCTGTGGAAATTTTGGAAAAGTGACAGAAAAAAGAAAAAGAAAAGTGGCGTTGTGCCACCGGGCCAGAGAGGCCACGGGCAGCAGGCCCAGAGGGGAAATCGGCCCGCGCGAGGCCGCCACGTCGAAGGCGTAAAGGCGGGGTACGCCTTCTACCGACGGGCGAGCCGGTGCGCGCGCGCGTGCGTTTAAACCTGACGGGTGGATCCCACCCGTCAGGGCGTGAGGCTGACGGGCAGGGCCCACGGCCGTCGTCGTCTACCTCCGTCCAGAGGCAACGGCGAGCTCGCCGACGGCGATATAGGGCACGGGGGGATGCATGGTTGGTACCGTTGGACTCGGGAGGATGTTGCCGTTCGGGTGGTGGTGGAGACGGTCGCCGGAGCAGCCTGGTTCGCTGGCGATGAGGTCATGTGGGGGAGGTGCTTCGGGCGTCGATGGTTCCGGCCGTTCCCGACTGCTCTTGCCGGCATTGTTATTGAGGTTGTTGTATGCTGGCCTGGGGTTGATGCTCTTGCCGGCATTGTTATTGGGGTTGTTGTATGCTGGCCTGGGGTTGGCATACTACTGAGGTGGATAGTTGGTGCGGGGTGCAGGAACTCTTGGCTGCTGGTAGGTTGGCCTAACTGGGCTGGCTGCCACTGGCGAGGCTTCTGGTTGCTGGAGCTACCCTTGCTGATCATCTTGCGCTTACGGGTATCATCCAAAGCACGTCGCTTGTCCTCAAGCATGAGTGCCTTGTTCACCAGATCAGGAAAGGTTAGGCAGTCACACACAACAAGCGAGTACTGCAGAGTCTGATTAAGGCCTTCCATGAAGCGCTCTCTTTTGGCAGCATCAGTGCTGTCATCCTCAGGAGCATACCTTGACAGAATGCTGAACTTCTGCATGTATTCCTTGACAGTGCTACTTCCTTGCTTCAGGGCTCGGAACTCACGCTTCTTGATGGCCATAATTCCAGAAGGAATGTGGGCCTTGCGGAATTCTGCCTTGAAGTCATTCCAAGTGATGTTTTGCCCAGCATGCATGACCTTGAACCCATCCCACCAAGCTCTGGCAGTTCCCCCGAGACAGTGGGACGCATATGCCACCCTCTCGTGGTCTTCAGTGCAGCCGACTAGTTCCAACAAATCCTCAATGGTGTTGACCCAGTCGTCTGCATCCAGGGGTTCAGCAGTCTCGATGAAGGTGGGTGGTGCTTGCTTCTTGAACTCTGCCAACGTGGAACGTCCATTGCAGTTCCCCGCCGGCTGACGATTGACAGCCTGGGCAATCATCTGGAGGGCTGCAGTGTTGGCTTGGCATTCCTATCGGAAGGCTTGGAGAAGCTGAGCCATGTCCATGTTTGGAGGTGGTGGCGGTGGTGGAGCTTGTCCTTGGGTTTGGTCCTGACTGGCTCCTGCTCCGGCTTCTTGCTGCTGGGTAGAGGTACCAGTACGTGTTACAACAGGCATCCTGTTGGAGCGGTCAAGGTCTCATAATTGGGAAATATGGGAAAAATAATATTGATGGGATGCCTAGTAAGGGGGTGGGTGTGACACAATTTTAAGTTAGGCAAGGGCCAGAAGGGCCAAACTCAAGCATTAAGACCAAATGGGTGATGTAGTCGTTTACAAGTTCCCGAAGGAAAGTACGACTTCCATCAAAACAAGTTGAAAGCAAACACAGCATGGTTTCATTTGAACCATTACATGGACTCGACTTCGCATAGGGGTACACGACCTATCCTACCTTAAGGGTTGCGGACTGGCCTATCCTAGTCTCGAACGGTGTATAAGTGGTGGAATGCTCGGTCGCGTATTCCGGCTCCTCTGGGTCTTCCTCCTCACCTTCATCTGTCTCAGTATCTTCGTCACTTGAGGGAGTGGGGGAGTGGAGGAGCTGAACACGGCGCTGCTTCGCCGGTGGCCCTGTGAAGAGGTTGCGATACTCCTTCGCTGTCATACGGCGTGGCTGAGATGATCCCTTGGCATGCGTGACCTATAGGGGTCGCCCGCCTCGATAGGCTACAACGGGCTGTCCAGGGGGTGCACCATCCTTCTTGATCCTGTCCGCCTTTGTCTGAGCTAGGCGGAGGAGTTCCTTTGTCTCGTGGAGTTCCTTCTGAAGCTCCATTGACTCCGAGGCCAGGTGCTGTGCCAGGCTGTCGGCACACAAGCTGAAGTAGGTCTGGAAGCGGAGAGAAAGTCCTTCGTCCATGGGTGGGGCTGGTGCGCTGCTCTCGTCATCACCTTCCTTACGATAAGGCAGGTAACGAGTGGCTGGCTCACTGGCCATCTCTGGCAGAAGATCTCGAAGGCGAGTCAGTGCCTTGAGTGCAGCAATCTCAACGGCGAGGAGCAGGGTCGCCATCTGTGGCCCTTCAAAGAACCAGCTTGTCGGAGAGTCATTCGCCCTCACGACTACCTCCACGTGATACTCCTTCGTGGTGTTGTCGATCCAGTGCTCGTGATAGGAGAAGGTGGGGGCTCGAGTGAACTGGCACTTCTTGAGGCTGTCCTCAAGGAGCACGGGAAATCCAGTGGTCAGGAGGTCCTCTGGTACGACGGCCATCTACAAAAGTAGAAAGGGAAGTGTCAATAGAGGAGATACGACCCATGCTCGGGATATTTCTAGAAAGCATAGGTATATAGGTAGTTTTGTAGATAGTCTCACTCTAACTAACGTCCATGCTAACTAAGGCTTCCTACAGTGAGGATGGCTCTGATACCAGCTCTGTGGGGACCCCGACTCATGAGTCGTGATCACCGAATGCAAATGTACAGTGATCCTAGAGATTAATGCTCACTGAACACACAGAAGCTGAATAACAAGAGTCTTACATCCATACATATTGTCTTACACAAATTATGACCATTATGGTCAAGTCTTACATTGATAAAGCCTTAAGGGATGAACATCAAATGAAACACAAGCAGCGGAAATCTTCGTCGATAAGTAGAACCCATGCCATCTGCCTTAACACTACAGGCATTCTGACTAGGAAACGTCCTAGTTCGCATGTTCGTCACCAAAGAATTCTTTGTCGAACTCCGGTTCTTCCATGCCTGCCCAATTAAATAACCAGAGGCAAGCCAATGAGTACTTTGAATGTACTCGCAAGCAACCCATGTTTTCGTTCATGGTACAACAATGCACGATGTAGGTAAGTTTTTGCGGAAAGCTAGTTTTGAGTGCTATGACATGTTAAACAAATTCCCCCATCACTAGTAATGCGGGCTCCAAGCTAGTATCGGCCTAGGTAATCAATAATGCCCTTTCCCATATAAGGGTAAAGTGGTTGCGCATGTAAGGTTGGAATAACGGTCGCAACTTAAACCAATCCGTTTTGAAAAACAACATCCACACTTGCCTCGGTACACCACTTCGTCATCAAGTGGTTACCCAACTCATCATCTCCCTCGGGCATAAGTGGCACCCGACGGGTTTTCGAGAAGTCCTTTGAAAATACTTTGTCTCCATCACCATGCATATTCCCGTCCCTTTTTGCGTAGCACTACTTTAGCATCCTATCTACTCCCACCGGCATAACCCTCATAAGAAGGTAGGGTCATGCACAATGCAAGTATCAACAAGGAGGAAATGAAGGCAACCCACCAAAGTGGCTACCTTCTCATCATGATTCCGATGCAACAATAATAAAGTGCTATATGACATGCATAAAAAGGGTTTCATAGACCCGGTCAAAGGGTTGCTTGCCTTGATTGGCTTGTTCTTCGAGGTCTTCAAATCCTTCTTCTCCTTCCTCTTCAGCTACCTCATCAAATACGGGATCTAAACATCGCAGGAAAATAACGGAAAAATAAGACAATGATAAAAACAGAAAAATCAAAGTGCTTAGAAAAATGTCAACTTATTTTTGTAAAATACTAGGAGGAAAATTAGGAAGGGGAAAATTCCTAGTTTTGGATTTGGAGTTATATAAGAGGGGATATGGATTTCCAAATAGAGATCAAACTGCTCAAATTTGAATTTAAATTTGAACAGTACATAAAAGTTGGTTGGATTTGAATGAAAGTTGCACCATTAATAGGTGGGATTTGTACAAGATTTTAGGAACTGGAATTGTTGCATTTGGATTATTATTTAATCCTGTGGAATTTTTGGAAAAGTGACAGAAAAAAGAAAAAGAAAAGTGGCGTTGTGCCACTGGGCCAGAGAGGCCACGGGCAGCAGGCCCAGAGGGGAAATCGGCCCGCGCGAGGCCGCCACGTCGAAGGCGTAAAGGCGGGGTACGCCTTCTACCGACGGGCGAGCCGGTGCGCGCGCGTGCGTTTAAACCTGACGGGTGGATCCCACCCGTCAGGGCGTGAGGCTGACGGGCAGGGCCCACGGCTGTCGTCGTGTACCTCCGTCCAGAGGCAACGGCGAGCTCGCCGACGGCGATATAGGGCATGGGGGGATGCATGGTTGGTACCTTTGGACTCGGGAGGATGTCGCCATTCGGGTGGTGGTGGAGACGGTCGCTGGAGCAGCCTGGTTCGCTGGCAATGAGGTCATGTGGCGGAGGTGCTTCGGGCATCGATGGTTCCGGCCGTTCCCGACTGCAGAAAGAGTGGGGAAGAGAGGGGAAAGGGTCAGCGTGGCCGCGCGGTTCCAGATCGAGATAAAACGGGGGCGGAGGAGGCCTATACCGCGCGAACGCCGACGAGCCGAGGCGGCGGGGCTCGAGCTCGATCTCGAGCTCGAGCGGCTCTAGAGACCAATGGGTGGTGTGGGAGGTGGATTAAGAGTGTGGGGGAGCGACAGGGAGCGAGAGAGAGGCTCGGGGTCGCCTTTTATAGGCTGGCCGAGGTCCACCGTGGGCGCGGCCTACGGGTTCCCGCGGGATCGGCTCGGGTGGCCGCTAGAGAGGGAATGGGGGGCTCGGGGGTGTTCGTGGGAGTGGTGTCGGGTGCCAGGGAGAGAGAGGAGGAGCGGGATGAGCTGCACGCGGGCCACAGGAGTGGCGCGAGCATTGGCCGAGCGGGGCGGCGCTCTGGCGCGAGCTGCAGGAGAGAGAGGAGGGTGCGGGAGCAAGTGGGCGGCCTGCTGGCGTGGAGCGGACGTCGAGGGGCCTCGACTGGCACGCGGGGAGGCTCGAGGTGGCCGGGAGACGCGGCGTCAACGGTTAGGTGCCCTGCCAGGCGCTCTAGAGCGCGACTTTGGCCGGCACCCGTGGCTTTCCCGCGTCCGCGCGCGTCCACTTGTGTCTGTAGGCTGCAGGGGGCATGGGCAAAAGCTGGAACGAGCCTTGGATGCTCTGGAAAGCTGAGGGGAGAGAAGGAGGCTGAGAGAGAGAGGGAAATTTGTTGTCCAGAGAAAAAAATGGGGTTCTCCCCCCCTTCATCATTGCTTCCTCGGGCAGCAAAGCACACAGGTGCTAGAGGGGGACTAGGAGGTGCTGTGGTAAAAAGTTGAGCCTACGGAGATTAGTGGAAGAGGCCAAAAATGGGATTTTTGTAAAGTGGCAGAAGGTGTTTGATGCTGGTTTGGGCAAGTAGATGGCTGCCATTTTCCATGAGACTCCACAGGGTGAAATGACACATATATTTAGGGCCTTCCACCAATTTGGAGCTTATTTGAGCAAAGTTGCCAATGCAACTTTTGTAAACCCTAGAAATGAGCAGAAATAGACTTGTGTAGATCTAGTTGAGCATAACAGTTCTCCTTGATGCACTACTTGGTGTAGTGGCCTCATTTGGTCATGTGAACATGCTCACAAAAGTTCGGGTCAAGGAGAGAAAGTTGGTAGTACAAACTTGTTCAAGTTTGATTCTGGTTAGAGGGGGTTTTCGGGCATTTTGGTGAACCAAAATGACTTTAATTGACATGAGGCTTTGCAAGGTGGTCACAATATGCATTTGTGACTTGGTGGATTTTCCTTGGATTTTTATGAAAATATTTCCTGTAGAAATATTTCAAATCCTTGAAATGGGCAGAAATAGTTTTGGGAGGTTTTGTCCAATATTTTGATCATAACCATATGTTGAAACTCATATATATGGAAAATATATGTCCATTGAGTCTCCCTAATTTTTCTCAAATATTTTTAAAGCTTTTAAATAATTTTAACCTATTTAAGACCATTTCTGGCCTTAAGAAAAAGCCTTCAAATAAAATAGGAAAATAACTTCTAAAATTATAATTTTGTGGTTTCTGGTTATCCTCTATCTAATAGGAGTCAAATATATTTTTGGAAAGATTTTTACTTCCTTTATTAAGTACTTGCAGTGCAAACCTCAATTCAGGGGTTTTTGGAAAACTAATTTTTGAAAATTACTTTTTGGCCAAATTATTTATGTCAGAAAATACTATATTGCTCTATACACATGGCGTGATCATTGGGCAGAAGTTTGGGGCAAGGAGATGAAGTATAGAAGGTGGAGTATTTGACTTTAAAGAGCACTTGAAAAACCACACAGAGAAATCGATCTTCAAAATAAAAGCCAAATAATGCAAAAGTTTTTGTTGGTCCAAATTTTTATGCTTTATTAATGCAAATGACATGTTACAAAATGCAGGGTGTGACATCAATGGTACATTTCCATATGTGTCCATGAACTCATGCCTGCTATTGGTGTCCATATGAACAGTGCTAGTGATTTTAGTTGCAAAAATTAGATAGTGCTAGTGATTTGTAGCTGCATATTTTGACAAATCGCAGTGTTACAAGGTTGACAAATGGCAATGTTACTAGATAAACAAATGTCAATCTTTCCAGTTTGAGAAATGGGAACATACCCAAAATGGCAGATATGCAAATCTTACCCAATTGTTTGTATGTGGTTGCACACGGGTCATGCAAAACAACCGTTTGCGTTGAAGGGATGTAGAAATCCTGCTCGGCACATTTTCCCTTGGCTTCCTGGGGAAGTTGTTGGTTTGCATACGGGTGTTCTTACTAAAATGTTTGCGATGAGTGTTTTATATTTAAAAACCGTTGGCATTTTTTTCAAAATAAAATCGTTTGATAAGTCTGTACATTAAGAGAGAAAAATGCAAGTTCGTTCAAACCATATATTTCATTCAGTCACACTACGAATTTATATTCATATGATCCAGAATTCAAGGTAGAGTGTTAAACCTAAAAATAACTATTTCTAGTGGCGGCGGAGGCGGCATGCTGCGCCATCGTTGTCATCCTCTGGGACGCTGTTGTTGAAGTCATCAAGGCAGCACAAAATGTTCTTCACTTGTAAATCAAACATCATGTCGGCGCAAGATCGACGGGCAGGGCGCGGGAGGATGGCAACTGGCGCTGCTGAGAGGTAGCGGTCGACGACAGTGTCCTATGCCACTGAGGGGGCGCATGGGCATGGGCGCGGCGGGTGCAGCCAAACACACAGGGACCGGCGCCGCGGTGGGTGGAGGGGTGCGCACGAGCGCAGAGGATGCAGCCAAACGCGTGAGGGCCTGCGGCACAGTGGGTGAAGGGGCACGCACGGGCACGGGCGCTGGCGCTGGCATTTACACGAGCTCACGCGGGTCTGCGGAGACCTTGCTGATGCCCGCGGCTTCCAGCTCTGGATAGTGCTCGGCGACCAGCCCGTAATGCTACGGGGATGGTCGCGGGCGCGGGCGCGTGGATGGGAGCTGGGACGGGAGCGGGGGAAGCAACCGCCGTGGCCAGATCGTTCTGGGCCATGTCCATGAGGCCCCATTCCTCCTTATTTTCTATCTCCTCCAGCTCGGAGTCGACTTCACCAAACTTGAAGGCTAGTGGCAGATGATCATTCTGCGCCATGGCGGTGGAGGTCTGCGGGGGGGGGGGGATCGGAGGCGAACAGTAAGGCCACCCGTATTAAACAGCGGCTCGGGCGCCATTAGTGGAGAGGAAGACAGACGGCCATGGAAGTCAAAGGGCTCGCTTCCCAGTGAGCCTGCGCAGCTGATGTCTACTACACAACCTTCTTCTTGTAGACGTTGTTGGGCCTCCAAGTGCAGAGGTTTGTAGGGCAGTAGCAAATTTCCCTCGAGTGGATGACCTAAGGTTTATCAATCCGTGGGAGGAGTAGGATGAAGATGGTCTCTCTCAAACAACCCTGCAACCAAATAACAAAGAGTCTCTTGTGTCCCCAACACACCCAATACAATGATAAATTGTATAGGCGCACTAGTTCGGCAAAGTGATGGTGATACAAGTGCAATATGGATGGTAGATATAGGTTTTTGTAATCTGAAAATATAAAAACAGCAAGGTAGCAAGTGGTAAAAGCGAGCGTAAACGGTATTGCAATGCTAGGAAACAAGGCCTAGGATTCATACTTTCACTAGTGCAAGTTCTCTCAACAATAATAACATAATTGGATCATATAACTATCCCTCAACATGCAACAAAGAGTCACTCCAAAATCACTAATAGCAGAGAACAAACAAAGAGATTATGTAGGGTACGAAACCACCTCAAAGTTATCCTTTCTGATCGATCTATTCAAGAGTCCATAGTAAAATAAGACGAACTACTCTTTCCCTTCGATCTATCATAGAGTTCGTACTAGAATAACACCTTAAGACACAAATCGACCAAAACCCTAATGTCACCTAGATAGTCCAATGTCACCTCAAGTATCCATGGGTATGATTATACGATATGCATCACACAATCTCAGATTCATCTATTCAACCAACACAAAGAACTTCAAAGAGTGCCCCAAAGTTTCTACCGGAGAGTCAAGACGAAAACGTGTGCCAACACCTATGCATAAGTTCACGAGGTCACGGAACCCGCAAGTTGCACTACAAAAAAAAGACACATCCGTGACATTTTGGGCCGAACGAAAATGTTTTCTATCATACATATGACACTTCTATGACGATAATTGTGACAAAACACGGTGTCATCATAGATGTGGTGGGCTCCTACTTCTATGACAAAAAATCATGATAGAAAATGGGCTTTTCGTCCTGGGCAGGCCGGACGCAGCTGCATGACATTCTTTGGGCCGTCCATTTCGTAAAAAACCGTGGTAGAAGCAAGGGGGAGGAAAATTTCGGGGAGTTCCCGGTTATGGTGGGAGGTCGGGGGCCGAGTGATGCGCGTTTCTCTCGTACATGTACGCACGTGTGTGCGAGGCGTTGGCTCTAACTGAAACCGAGCGAGGCGTTGGGCTCTAACTGAACCCGAGCGATTGCACTACAGGCTACGCGTTAAAGAACCCGAGCGATCGATCGATGGCTGTTAACTGAACCTGATGGAGCGATTCTTTCGCTACTGCTTCTAACTGAAGCCGATCGATGGGATGAACAGTGAGCGTTGCGAGGGGGGGGGGTGGATGAACAGTGAGCGGTGGCGTTGCCTCTGGATGAATAGGACCCCGTGGTGTGCTGGAGGGCTGGATGAACAGTAGACAATGGAGGGGTGCCCGTGGAGGGGTGGTTGAACAGGACCCCGTGGTGTGGAGGGCTGGGTGAACAGTAGACGGTGGAGGGGTGGTTGAACAGGACCCCGTGGTGTGGAGGGCTGCATGAACAGTAGACGTTGGAGGGGTGGTTGAACAGTAGCCAGTGGAGTAGCGTGCGGTGGAGGCTGGATGAACAGGAGCCCGTGGAGGCTTGAGGAGGTCGACGGTAGCCCGTGGAGGCTGGAGGAGGTCGACAGTGGAGATGAACAGTATCCCATGGAGTCCCGTTTTGCGGTACGCCACATCCCTCCCGATCAACAGGACCCCCGTTTCGACCGTAGCGCTCCAACACAAGTCCGTTTCCTCCGTTTTGCGGTACGCCACACCCCTCCCGATCAACAGGACCCCCGTTTTGACTGTAGGAGGTCCGTTTCCTCTGTTTTGCGGTACGCTAGACCCCTCCCGATGAACAGGATCCTGTTTCGAATGTGGCCGGTCGAACACAAGGCCATTTCCTCCGTTCTGCGGTACGCCGGGCCTCGTTTCCATCGCATGTTCCGTCCAAGCCCTCCCGATGAACACGACCACCGACCCAGCCGGTTGGCTCCCACGCGTTCCGTTGCCTCCCGATGAACACGACACATTCCGTTGCCTCCGCATGAACACGACGCATTCCGTTGCCTCCCCATGAACACGATGACGATGATGTTTCTCTGTTCCGACCCAGCCATGTACACGAGCCCTTGACGTACATATGCGCGAGTTGGCGTTCGAGACCCTGCCCATATGTACGTAGGTGGCCGTATTTTATTTCTTGCACCCTGGCCGCTGTACGTACGTATACATGCTACGTGCGTGCCTCTACTACGACACGTACGCACCTCTACATCCACCAGTATATATGTATGTACACGTTCGCGACCAGAATGACAATGCTACGTACGCTTCAACCAGGTGGGTCCCGACTGTCAGGCACTTCCTTGCGTGTGAAGATGTAGCTGGTGGCTCCCAGCAGTCAAGGGGGGCGAATTGTTTTGTTTTTTTTTGCCCGGACGCACTTCCTTGCATGCGAATGTGTAGCTGGTGGGTCCCAGCAGTCAGGGGGGAAACCGTTTTTTCGCGAAATACGATGGCCCGTCCGGTGGGTCCCCGCTGTTAGGTGGAGGAATAATTATTTTGCGTGTAATAAGGAGGAACTTCCTTGCTACGGCCATGGACCCAGCTGTCAACGTCTCCACGCGCGGTCCTCTCAGATGGACGTTAGTCGTTGACCACATTGACCACGCCGCACCGAGAGCACCACGGCGGTGGACGACGGCGAGGCCTAGGAAGGGGACGACACGGAGGCAGGGAAGACTCGGCAGTTGTTTCCCACGCGGAGGGGAGTACGACTGTACGAGGGTTTACTGGTTCGTCTGTCGTCGCCGGAGAATAACAGCAGGTGTCGGTGAATAGAGGGATGGCTAGGTGAAAGTGAAACTATCCCTAGGTGGTTTTGGTAATTCATAACAACATATAGCTCATTGAGCTAATGCTATTCCAAGATGACTATTTCAGGAAAGCTCAATGATTAGCATAGCATGGATAATGAAAGTGGATCCCTCAAAATGCTAAGGACAAAGGATTGGCTCAAGCTCAAAAGCTCAAGACTCTTCATTTTATATATTAGTGATCCAAGATCACATTGAGTCTTTAGAAAAAGCCAATACTATCAAGGAGGGATGAGCTGTTGCTTAATGAGCCTCTTGCTTCTTGTGCTTAGTGATATGCTCCAAAACCCTCAGCTACTTTCCCATATCCACACTTGACCTAAACCCAAAGCCAAACTCGGTCCTACCGATTGTTTCAATCCGGCGCCACCGAGTTTCACATGTCATAGCCACTGCCAAACCCTAAGCAAATCGGTTCTACCGATAGGGATCTCGGTCTCACCAAGATCGGATTGCAATTTCTCTGTTTCCTTTTCGTAACTTTTCGGTCTCACCGAAAGAGCGGATCGGTCCCAACGAGATTGCAATGTAAACTCCCTGTTTCCTTTTTGTAACATTTCGGTCTCACCGAAAGAGCAAATTGGTCCCACCGAGTTTACCTGACCAACTCTCTGGTTAGCTTACTACCAAATTGGTCTCACCAAGTTTGTGTAATCGGTCTCACCGAGATTACGTTATGCCCTAACCCTAACCATATCGGTCCTACCGAGTTGCATGTCAGTCCCACCGAAAATCGCTAAAGGTCACTAGGTTTACTAAATCGGTCCGACCGAGTTTGTTGATTCGGTCCCACCGATATTGGTAAATTGTGTGTAACGGTTAGATTTTGTGTGGAGGCTATATATACCCCTCCACCACCTCTTCATTCATGGAGAGAGCCATCAGAACACATCTACACTTCCAACTCACATGTTCTGAAAGAGGACCACCTACCCTTGTGTTGAGCTCAAGATATTCCATTCCTACCATATGAATTTTGATCTCTAGCCTTCCCAAGTTGCTTTCCACTCAAATCTTCTTTCCACCAGATCCAAATCCTATGAGAGAGAGTTGAGTGTTGGGGAGACTATCATTTGAAGCACAAGAGCAAGGAGTTCATCATCAACACACCATTTGTTACTTCTTGGAGAGTGCTGACTCCTAGATTGGCTAGGTGTCACTTGGGAGCCTCCGACAAGATTGTGGAGTTGAACCAAGGAGTTTGTAAGGGCAAGGAGATTGCCTACTTGTGAAGATCTACCACTAGTGAGGCAAGTCCTCCGTGGGCGACGGCCATGGTGGGATAGAAAAGGTTGGTTCTTCGTGGACCCTTCGTGGGTGGAGCCCTCCGTGGACTCGCATAACCGTTACCCTTTGTGGGTTGAAGTCTCCATCAACGTGGATGTAGGATAGCACCACCTATCCGAACCACGCCAAAAACATCCGTGTCTCCAATTGCGTTTGAATTCTCCAAACCTTCCCTTTACATTCTTGCAAGTTGCATGCTTTACTTTCTGCTTCCTATATACTCTTTTCATGCTTGCTTGAATTGTGTGATGATTGCTTAACTTGTCCTAAAGTAGCTAAAATCTGCCAAACTCTAAAATTGGGAAAAGGTTAAGTTTTTCTTGGTCAAGTAGTCTAATCACCCCCCTCTAGACATACTTCAACGTCCTACAAGTGGTATCAGAGCTTTGGTCTCCATTTGCTTTGATTTCCATAGCTTTTGGTGGTCATAGCCTTGGTTTCACAACCTAGGAGAGTATGGCACTAGCGAGGGAAAATATCACCGTAGAGGTCCTTACTTTGATGGTACTAATTTTGCTAGTTGGAAGCATAAGATGAAAATGCATATTCTCGGACATAACCCCGCCGTTTGGGCTATTGTGTGTGTTAGTTTGCAAGGTGACTTCTTTGATGGGAAACAACCAAACCGTGAAGCTACCGTGGAAGAGTTGACGATGCTGCAATACAACGCTCAAGCTTGTGATATTCTCTTCAACGGATTGTGCCCCAAAGAATTCAACAAAATCAGCCGTCTAGAGAATGCAAAGGAAATTTGGGATACTTTGATTGATATGCACGAAGGTACCGACTCCGTCAAGGAATCCAAATTGGATGTGCTTCAAAGTCAACTTGACAAGTTCAAAATGAAGGATGGTGAAGGTGTCGCTGAAATGTACTCTAGGCTTGCTCTCATCACAAATGAGATTGCCGGCTTAGGGAGTGAAGAGATGACCGATAGATTCATCATCAAGAAGATCCTAAGAGCCTTCGATGGAAAATATGATACCGTGTGCACATTGATCCAAATGATGCCCAATTACAAAGATCTCAAGCCAACGGAGGTCATTGGAAGAATTGTTGCTCATGAGATGTCGCTCATGGATAAAGAGGAACTTCACAACAAATCAAGTGGAGCTTACAAAGCCTCATGTGAAGCCCCCACATCATCAAGTGAGAAACAAACCTTCAATGAAGAATTGAGCTTAATGGTGAAGAACTTCAACAAGTTCTACAAGAGTAGAAGCAAAGATAGAAGCTCCAAGTCAAGGTCCTACAATGACAAAAGATCTTCTAGTCGAGAGCGAAACTGCTACAATTGTGGAAGACCCGGACACTACTCCAATGAGTGTATGGCACCCTACAAAAGAAGAGAAGATTCTCCAAAAAGAAGAAGCAAAAGATAAGAATCACCTTCTAGAGAAAGAAGGAGTAGAGATGATTGTTATGAACAAAGATACTCACGGAGAAACAAGGATTTAGAAAGAAAGTAAAAGTCATCAAGGAGCTACACAAAAAGAAGACATCAAGCTCATGTTGGTGAATGGGTATCCGGCTCCGACTCCGACAACCACTCCGAGAGAAGTTATCACTCTGATTCCGAATATACTCAAGACGAAGGTGTTGCCGGTCTAGCACTTGTGTCAACCGACTCCTACGACATATTTGACTCACCAAATGAAGGAGTTGGAAGATGCTTCATGGCCAAAGGTCCTAAGGTAACACACCCCGAGTATGTTGATTTCAATAGTGATGAGGATGACTTGTTAGGTGATGATGATTTACTTGTTGACAACTCTAGTGATGAATACTATGATGAAACGTCAATTAATCATGCTAATCAAGATAAAACAAATGACAATGATAAGGATAAGTTTGAGGCTCTAACTAAATAACTAATCACTCTTAAGTTAGCTCATGAAACTATCTTCGAAGATCATCGAGAACTTTTAAGAGCTCATGAGAAGTTACGCTTTGAAAAGCTCAATCTTGAGCAAAAGCATGAGTTTTTAAAGGCAATCAATGATGATCTCCGCAAGAAAATTTCTTCTTACATTGCCAAGCGTTTACTCTTATCCACTTACATGCCTCAAGTCCAAACTAGTAACAATAACAAGAAAGATTCTTCCTCTAGTAGTAACAATGATCATACTAAATCCAATATTGTTGCTTCTAGTAGTTCTCTTGATTCCACTAATGATTCTCTTAGCCAAGTTACACTTGAGCAAGAAAATATCTTATTGAAGGGAATTATAGAGAAAGGAGTCTACAAGAGCCTTGCCGGAAGTAAGCAATTCGAGGAAATTGTACGCAAGCAAGGAAGGCACCGGAAGAATCAAGGTGTTGGTTTTAAACGAAAGTTCACCGCCAATGGAGTTGAGTGGGAAGAAGATCAATACCCCAAGACGAAGTTTGTTCCTCAACAAGAGAAGTATGATCCTACTTCCTTCAAGGGGACACAAGCTCAAGATGATCTTCCACCACAAGACTACAAGCAAAAAGGCAAGGACAAGCTTCAAGAGGAAATTGATGCATTTGAAGAAGCTCCTAAGACCTTAGTCAAGTGGATTCCCAAGACTACTTCAAGTTCCACTTCATCAAGTACGACTACAACTCCAAGGATTCCCATCAAGATGGTGTGGATCCAAAAGAAGAAGAAGTAGAGAGTTCTTGAGGGTGACTCCGCCAACATACTTCACTCTTATCATTTTGGCAAGAACAAGTGGAATCAACTTCCACATCTTGCACTAGTTCAAGGAGTCACAAACCCTCTTGTTGGTAAGTCAAGGGACAAGGTAACCTAAAAACTTTCATGGACATCATCTTGTGTGTGAATCACTCTATGTCTATGGATATTCTTGTTTGTTCCTTGTGGGACTAACCCATGTAGGTATTGAAAGTGCAATTCACTCCAATGGATAGCTCCAATTGTTCTACATCAACATTGAGCATCCACATCTTCAACATCTACATGAAGTCATCATCGACAAAACCCAAGGTTAGTTCATCCCTCTTAGGGGTGATATCACATCTAGGGGGAGCTTTACTCTAAGACTTGAGGTAAAGCAACTCTAATGATGTGAACATAACAATGCTTTATGTAAAAGTGGTAACCCCACTTTTGCTTAAACGATGAGTATGACCTATGATCAAATGTTCTCATTTGACTCCTATGTCAATATACTCATATATAGATGACCTAGTCATCGCCAATTGCTTGATAGATGCCAGTATTGGTTGTGCATGCTTTGCCACATATTTCAATTGCCATTTTATTGTGTGAGCATGTTGGTTGCATATTTTACTCATTCGAGGACATCCACTTTCATTTTGATTGATTGGTTTTCTTTTCTCTTGCCAAGTGGATGGACAAGAATGCCTAAGAACCTTCTCTAGCTATCTATGCTTTTCTCGTCTCAAACTCTATTCATGCTACATCACAAAATTTGATCAAGTCATATTCGAACCACTCTATGTTAAGAGCACTCAGAGTCCCCGATTCGTCATAGACTTAAACTTCCAAAACTTCTTTGTGACTCTCAGTCTGACCGATACATTACTTTCGGTCCTACCGAGATCATCAAGTCGATCTATGTTTTTGATCTCAGTGCAACCGATTTGAACCATTCGGTCACACCGAGTTGCAATAAATGTATACAGTTTTGCATCTCGGTGCCACCGAGTTGTTCCACTCGGTCACATCGACTGGGTCGGGCTATATATAGACATGGGCAAAAATTTGGAAATTTCTCCGAACCCCTTCGCCCGCGCGATAGCTCGCTCTGCCTACGTGGTCTCCGGATCGTCTCCTCGCCGCCAGCCGCCTCCAGTCGCTGGTCTCCATCACCGTCAACACAATTCAACCCCGTTGTTGCCGCCGTAGCGAGTCTCCGCCGAACTAGGGTATGGACTCGATCTTTGTGCTATTCCCCATCTGATTCCTAGCACATTGTGGTCTTATTGATTCTAGCCACAATTGAAACACTCCTATCCAGTCAATGCAATTCTCAGAATAGGTTTGATTTGAAAATTTTAGGCTTAGGTTTCCGCCGAAACCATCTCGGACCCACCGAGTTGAAAAACTCGGTCCCACCGATTTGGCTCATGCCATTTCACAAGTGAGACTCGGTCTGACCGAGAATTACTAATCGGTGTGACCGATTTTGGAACTTTGTGAAACCCTAGCAGTCTCGGTGCCACCGAACTGTGACTCGGTCTGACCGAGTTCACTAGTTTAGGTTCCAAAACTGCTTCGGTATCACCGAGTTTAAAAATCGGTAGATCCGAAATGATTTCTGTGGGAAACTAAAACTAAGATTTTGAATCATTCTTTTGCAAAATCTCTGCATTTTTTGATGCTCATCTACTCTACCTCATCTATAAACTCTTCACAGGGTCAGCAGTCAGCTTTTGCATCATGTCTGATCAGAGTGATAGCCAGAACATGTTAGAAGAGCAAGTGCACATGAGTGAGGGCACTAGTCCTTCCAGTTCTTCAGATGAAGGCAGCAGGAGCACTCCTAGCAATTTGCCAAAAGCTGCCACCGGACAAGAGAAGAAGAGAACCTCACACTCAGAGGATGAGGATTATGTGGCAGAGGAAGAGGAAGCTACTTCCAAGAGAGTAGTGCTCAAAAAGGAGTATGGCTCAGCACAGAGCACAAAGCCAAGTATGCAGAAGAAGGCACCTGTAAGGAGAGTTCCTACTTCCAAGCCTAGGAAGGCTGTACCTAAAGAAACCATGAAGCTAGTCATGGAATCTTTAGAGGAAGCAAGTGGCCAAGACAAGAAGAAGAAGAGAGTCACGACTACCACTGCCAGAGTTGTTGGTAAACCCTCTATGAGGAGAGAATCAGATGAAGAAGAAGAGGTTGCTGCACCAGCACCTAAGGCACCAAAGCTTATGGGTGATGCTATAAAATCAGGGGCTACTGCATCCAAGCCCAAAGAAGCACCCAAAGCTGCTGCTAAGTCTACTGCTCCAGCTCCAAAGCCAAAACCAAAGAGAAACACCAAAAACATACCAGCTGCTGAGAAGAACAAGGCCCCAGTGCCTGAAGCTGTTGAAGAAGATGAAGAAGGACAAGTTCTGAGAAAACTCAAGCCCAAGATTCCAGACCACAATGATGCTCATCCTGTGGCTGAGAACATGAAAATCAGAACAGACTCAGGGTTAAGAAAGTGGAGAGAAGCAGATCCATATGCTACAAGGAGAAGAACTGCTATTGACTACAGGTTCCACACAAAGGAACAGCAGGACTTCTATGTGACAGTTTTTTTGGATAAGAAGCCTATCGTTTGTGACATGAGGTGGGTCGACTGGACCTACATCAAAGAAAATGAGCAGCACTATCCTGGAGTGCAAGACAGCTTCAGTGCTTATGGACTTGCTGACTTTGTTGGGCAGAAGCTCACAAAGTGGAACGAGGAGCTTATTATGCAATTCTACTCCACAGCACACTTCTACCCAGATGGAAGGATAACATGGATGTCTGAAGGTACAAGGTACCAATCCACTGTTGAGGAATGGTCAAAGTTGATCAATGCCCCAGAGGAAAATGAAGATGACTTGGATGTCTATGCCAAGAAAAAGATGGATCATAACACAATGGCAAATATGTACAAGGAGATTCCAGTAGATGATCTTGACACTCACCAGCTTGGGTCCATAAAACAGTTGTTGTCAGGACTGCCTACTGTCGGTGTTCTGGGAACGGGGGTCCCCAGACTTGCCTGCCTGCGGCCTACGGCGTGGCTCAAGGGGGCCCAGCATGGCCCAACTTCATCAACACAAGACCCAAGACCCTCGCAAGGGGCCAAGCCCCGCGGGGCGGACGACACAGCACTTCCTCAGGCAAGGCCTCGTCAGGCTGGCTCACGAGGAGACGGAGAGATCAAGGCAAGGTACCTCGCGAGGTGCCCATGACGCAAGCCATGACGACCAAGGGCGCCAGCCGGGCGCCAGCCCGCGCAGTGTCCTCCCTTTCCTCTTTGGTGCAAAGGGGGCAATCGCAGGTGAGAGGATCAAGCAAAGGCATCCATTCCGGTGCAACGAGACCAAAATCAGTCCAACGATGGGAAGGAGGTCATCGTGGAGCCCAGAACGGCGTCACCACAGGGCCTTTGGCAGGCGAGGACCAACTTTAGTCAGGATAAGTGTACCATATGTTCCCCTTTGAATTGGCCAATTGTTGGCGCCCTTCCCGCTCAATATTTGGGAAGAGGCCCAGGGCCTTTGCCTATAAATAGGACTAGCCACCCCCAGGGTAGGGGGATCAAGGAAGCTAGCACTGAGCGATCAGGCCAGCAGAACATAGAATCAGAGCGAGCAAAGAGAGAGAGAGAGAAGGGCGGCTGAACTCCCCCTAGTAGTTCGTCCCCCTAACCAAGAACAGACCCTCGTGAGGCTATTCTCCCCTATATTGTTCTTTATCACCAGCCCAAGAGGCAATCCACCACACCACACTGGAGTAGGGTATTACACCACAACGGTGGCCCGAACCAGTATAAACTCTGTGTCTTTTGTGTTGTTCCTTTAGTAGTTTAGATACTTAAGAGACGGAGAGGTAGAGGGCATAATCTCCGCGCACACCCCAGAGTTCGAACCTTAAGGGTCTGCCGGAACCCGACATCCGACATTTGGCGCACTAGGTAGGGGTCTGCCGGAATTTGTCTTCCACCGCTCCGCTCTCCGCCGACCACCGCGTCCATGTCTGACGCTCGTCGGGTCCGCGCCGAGCGCCGGCCCGCCATCGCTTCCCGCGTCGCCCAGACGGCCCCCATCTGTGGGAATCCTCGTCGTTCCCCGTCGCCCGCCGTCAACGCCGCCACCGGCCTGGCGGGGAACGAGCAGCAAGCGTCGTCTCAGCACCCGTCCGTGCGGCAAGACGGCCGCACCGCTCCTCCATCACTCGCACCAGCTGGATCTTCGTCCCGCGCGCTCCGCGCACCCTTGAAGGCTCGAGCTGCGCTCATCGCAGCAAACGAGCTCCTGCGCTACCGTCCCGTCGACAACGTCTACGAAGAGTGGCTCGACCGCATCGCCGAGCTCGTCCGCGCCGCAGGGGGCTCTCCTGCACCGTCCGCTCCGCTGTGCCGCACCCCGCCACGCGCTGGCAATGAAGTTCCGAGGGCGTACCAGCCGCCTCCTCTCCAAGAAGACGCCGGGGCCCCAAGGCGCGTGGCCCCTGGGCGGAACCCGCTCCGTCAGGCGCCAGCCCAGCAAGAACGGAGCTGCCAAGATGTCCCTCGACCGCAAGAGGCTGCCCGGGCGCTTCCTCCTCCCGCTCGCCGTGACCCTGCTCAGGCTCCGGCACGTCAAGACCGCACATTGCTCCCAGCTGCAGCGCATGGGGACCCGCAAGGCCAAGCTCTCCCTCAACCGAAGCCTCCCGTGGCCACCGCAGGCTGCCGCGCCTACACCACCGAGCTGCGCAGTGTTGCGTGGCCCGGCAAGTTCAAGCCAGACCTGCCTCCCCGCTACGACGACACGATCGATCCTACAGAGTTCCTCCAGCTCTATGAGCTGGGCATCGAAGCTGCCAGTGGAGACGAAAAGGTCATGGCGAACTGGTTCCCCATGGCACTCAAGGAAGGAGCTCGCACCTGGCTCCTGAACCTGGCCCCAGGCACGATCTCTTCCTGGGACCAGATGCGCACCCGCTTCATCGCCAACTTCCAAGGTACTCGTGACCGGCCGCCTGCCGTGAGCGACATGCGCCGCATCAAGCAACAACCCGGAGAGACCCTACAAAAGTACATCCAGCGCTTCAACAGTGCGCGCCTCAAGATCCCCAGGGTGTCTGAGGAAGCCATCATCTCGGCCTTCTCCGATGGCGTGCGTGACGTCGAGATGAAGGAGGAGCTGGCGATGCCTGAAGACCTGTGCACCTCCCTGGAGCTGTTCAACTTGGCGACCAAGTGCGCCAGGGCTGAGGAGGGGCATCTCTCCCTCCTCGAGCTGCCTGCCGCAGACCCAGAAGAGAAGAAACCCAAGGCCAAGGACGTGAAGCGCAAGGGGGCCGCCGTGCTCGCGGCAGAACCAGACACCAAGCGGGGCAAGGATCTGCCTGAATCTTCCAGGGGCAGTCGGTACTATGTGTACCACGACCTCCACACCCACAACACCAACGAATGCCAAGAACTCTGATCCGTGCGAGAAGGAAGGATCGGCCTTCATCCTGACCGTGCCGACCGGGGCTACGGCCGAGGAGGAGGAAGGAACCCAGGACGCTGGGAAGACCGCGGCCCGCGCCAAGGCTGGCGCGACCAACCTCGCGAGGACCGCTGGCAAGACTTGCCTCACGAGGGGGACTGGCGGGATCAGCCTCGCGAGGATCGCCTGTAGGGCAACGCAGGCCTCCCTCCACTGCCGCCTCAGCCAAGAAGGAACAAGGACCGTCACCAGGACGAGGGGGCCGGGGGCTTCCAGGAGCCACGCGCGATCGCCTGCATCCTGGGCGGAGCTCAAGCCCCATCCTCCCAACGCATCTTCAAGCAGTTTGCCCGCGAAGTGAATGCAGTCCTTCCCAGGCTCGAAGCTACACGCCCTCTCAAGTGGTCGGTGTGCGCCATGACGTTCAGCTCAGCGGATCAGCTCAAGTGCTCGGCCACAGCCGGGGTCCTCCCGATGCTTTGCTCCCCAGTCATCAGCAACGTACTGGTCACCAGGACCCTCATCGATGGTGGAGCAGGGCTCAACGCCCTATTCGTGGAAACATTCAACAATCTTCAAGTGCCCTACAACCAGCTTCAGCCGACCAAGCCCTTCTCAGGAGTCACTGACGGTTCCACGATCCCGATCGGGCAGGTCCGCCTGCCTGTCACCTTTGGAGCCCGCAGCAACTACCGCATCGAGCTCATCGACTTCGATGTCGCTCACATCCGCCTGCTGTACAACGCCATCCTCGGGTACCCAGCGCTGGCCAAGTTCATGGTCGTGACTCATCATGGTTACAACGTCCTCAAGATGCCAGGAAGTGGCGGAGTCATCACAGTGCCGTGTGAGGAGAAGGATGCAGTGTGTTCCCTAGAGCGAGCCTTTCAGGCCGCGTCACTAGAAGACCCAGATCGTGGAAGCAGGAGGCTTCCCAAGATCACCCCCAAGAAGAAGAAGACATCGTCAGGCTTAGCCCCTCAGGAGGCAAGCCCCTCAGGGCCCGCGTCTGCCCAAGGGGACCCTCCTTCCGTCGCATAGGAAAGCGCGCCCGGTGCCCTCCTGAAGCAGGGCTCGGGGGCTCTCACCTGGAGGGCCACCGACCTGGCCAGGGTCACGAGGGAGGCGCTTGGGCACCACATGGAGGCGTGCCTTGAAGCACGTTTCCCTCAAGAAGGAGCAGGGCAAGGAAGGTCAGACCAGCAGGAGTTCGTTAACAAGGCCGTTCAAGAACTACAGGAGTCAAGAGTCATGAGAGGTGGGCGCCGTCTACCAGCTATGGCTCCCCATCCAGGCGAGGATGGTGGGCTGCGCGTCTGCATCGACGTAGCAGGGCTCAATCGGGTCACCATGATGGAGTGCCTCTGGTCCTCGCAAGTGGGGCGTTGCGGAGGCCCACCCTACAGCTATGTTTGCAAGCCCCACGGCTTGCCGAGTGTGGCTGCTGCATACCAACGCCTCATGAGGGGCATCATGGAGACTCAGGAAGACAGGCGTTCCGTGGTCCTGGAGGAGATGGAGACGATTCTCGAGGAGCCACCAGCCCCTCCGGAGCCTCCTTAGGCCCCTGGGCCTGGGGGCTCGCGAGGATCGGCTTCCGCAGCCCACCGAGTCTGCTGCACCAACACCACTCCATCCTCGACATCTTCAGGTGACGTCCTTCAAGCTTCATTTCCAGCTGGGAACGCCCCCCCAGGGCTGCTTCATTCCGAGGCCGCGTGGGTCCGTCCCTGCGGCGTGTATCCCTTTTTATTTTTCAGTCATTAGCTTGCTTTGTTGGGGGCGCCCCTCGGGCTACATCATCCCCAAGCCGCTCGGGCCAGTCCCAGTGGCGTGTATCTCCCTTGCGTTTATTTCCAGCTATGCTTTCGCCTATCATGCTTGATTACTTGATGCCTGTCCACGTCACCTCTCCTTCTCCATGTCGACCACTTGCATGTTAAAGGGGGGTACCTGAGCATCACGACTCAGGGATCTTACTGGCTCTCCAGCCCTCACCCGCTGGTCTTGTCCATGGCATCGCGACCTGGCATACCAGCGACGGCTGAGACAAGCTCGAGGGCCAGGACCCGAGGAAGTAGAGTGCCGGCATCTAACCCAATTTGCAGGAACAAGTCTCAAGATACGGCCCAGTGCCAGGCCCAACCCGCCTAGAGGTAGGGCCCCGTGAGTCCCGCGCTGGCTCACGGGTGCCTAGATACACCTCACCTAGCCCTACCGTGCCGGCCACGTGTCAGGGCGGGGCTGTACACGCCCCGGGGGCTCCTCCTGGAGGGGAGCCCCCTCCCACGTACCAGTGGAAGCACCATGCTCCGCGCTGGCTGACGACACTGCCGAGGAGCGGCTATGCCCGTACACATACGGAAGCGGTATGCTCCGCGCTGGTGATAAACAACTGAGGGTGGCCTCCGGGCCGCGTTAACCTCAGGGAGCCCAGAGCTCAGTGGCTAGCCTCATCGCAACGCCTCCCCTCGGGAGCGCCGCGCGAGGGGGCTAGGCACGGGGGCTACACCTGGGTCACGCCCAAACGTACGCCGCCCAACTAGGCCCCTCGGGCCTGGCTCATCGCGCGTCTCTACCCGAGCGGAGCCAAGGTATGAAGGCCATTTGAGCATCAAGGGGGACCCCTGAGCATCGCGACTCAGGGGCCTAACTGGTCCTGTAGCCCCTCACTCCTTAGTTCTGAAAGGCTATGCTAGGTGAGGTACGCGCGGGGCCGGGCTCTGCAAACGTAGAACGGTAGCCTCACTTGCATCTCACCTCATCGCCCGCTGTTTGCGCGTCAAGGGGGACTCCTGGGCATCGCGACCCAGGAGCCTAACTGGCTCCGTAGCCCCTCACTCCTTAGTTCCGAAAGGCTATGCTGGGTGAGGTACGCGCAGAGTCTGGCTCTGCAGACGTAGAACGGAAGATACACCTACATCACGCTTCCCTACTTGTTGTTCGTGCGCCAAGGGGGACTCCTGAGCATCGCGACTCAGGAGCCTAACTTGTCCCGTAGCCCCTCACTCCTTTGGTCTCGTCCTGGTTTTCGGTCGGGGATAATGCTGGGTGAGGTACGCGCGGGGCCGGGCTCTGCCGGCGTAGAACACAAGCAAGTTGGGAAGAAAAGCATAAAATTCAAGGAAATTAAAAGCAAAATATTACAGTCCATACTGTCCTCTCAGTACCAAACGCAAGTTTAAATGCCTCCCCGAGGCGTGGTGCATGTGCAGGAACTAAAAGAAGAACATGAGCAGCAGCGGAGTCACTTGTTGGCGGTGGAGCAGCGCGGAGTGGCTTCGCCTCGCGGAGCAGCAGGACCAGCAGCGCCTTGCTTCGGCTTGGTGCTGAAGGCCCGGAACTTCCCCAGCAGCGCCTCCGTGCGCCCCTTCACGGCTTCGACAGCGGCGGCAGCACCCTCGCCGCTCACTGGCTCCAGCAGGCTGTCGAGGTCGGCGCTTGGATCGCGGAGGTAGAAGTGGGCGAAGACCCGCGTCAGCGCAGGAGAAGACAAGACACGCGCCTCCGCCTCAGCCGTGGGGCAAAGGCCAAGGGCGACATCCCCAAGGGCCTGAACAAGGAAAGAAGCAGCCTGGCGGGGCCGTCCTCGTCACCGGCCAGCGGGCTCTCTAGGCCGCTCTCGTAAAGTGTCTTCAGCGAAGCGCGAGCATCCTTCTCCATGCCCGCGAAGGCCACGCGATCCTCGGCAAGGACCCGAGCCTTGGCGTCCAGCTCGACCTTCGTCGCCTCCAGCTCCCTCTTCAGCGCGTTTAGGCGGTCGCGGCGTTTCTTGAGCTTGGCCTCCCGGTCCTTGAGGGCCGCCTCGCGAGCCTTCATGCCTTCTTCCTGCTCTCGGCGAAGGAGGACCTCCTTCGCGAGCTGGTCTCGCAGGCTTTACAGCTCGTCCTCCAGCTCCTTGCAGCGACCACGGACTCCAACCACCTCTCCCAGGGCCGTGTCTCGGGCAGCCTTCGCCTCGAGGGTGGCCTCCCTCTCTCCATCGCAGGCCATCGAGGCCTGAACCAGCGCCGCCCGAATCGAGGCGTCGGCGCGGATCCACCCCGAAGCCAGCTCCAGGCGCCCGGCCACCAGGCGAGGGTCGGCGCCAAGAAGATCCTGCCGCAGCCGGTCCAGTTCAGCAACGGCGCGCTCTAAGACAGCAGGAGGAGTTGGGGGAGCAGCGGTCGGTGGAACGGGAGGAGAAGGTAGCGGTGGCGAGACCACAACGTCCTGAGGCGGAGTCTGCTGCGTCCCGACGGCCGTGGTGGCGGCAGCAGGCAGGAGCACCTCGGGAGTCACTTGGGCCATGGGGGCTGGGCTCTCCCCAGCCAGCTCAGCCAGGCCTCACAAGGATGAGCGGGCAGGAGAAGCCCGTGCCTCACGATCGCCCTCACCTGGAGGCGGAGGCGTTGCCGCGGACGGGACCTCGGGAGCCCCCTTCGGTTTCTTCGCCGTGGGCGCCAGCCTATCCAAGAGGAGCAAACATCAAGCCTCAGCGCCGGAACAAGGAACAAAGAGATAAAGGATCAAGCACTTACGGGTCGTCGCTGGAGGGCTCGAGCAGCCTCCGGCCATACTTGAAGCCTGAGAGCCGACTGGTGGGGTCAACCTCAGAAGCAGAAGGCGCGTCCGCGGATCGCCCCGGAGCCGGGGCGGACCCGCGGGGGATCAGCCCGGTCCTGTCCTTCTTTGGGATCGGGGGCGAGCTCCCGCTACCCAGCACATCGTCACCCTCATCATCATCGCTCAACGAGAGGCGGAGAGTACGGGACTTGCGCCCGGGAAGGGGAGCCCTAGACTCTCCGTCAGTTGCCTTAGAGTCAGGGCCCTCTCCCCGCTCCTCTTCGCCCCCCCCCCCCTCTCTGCTGGAGTCGCCGGAGGACACGTCCACCAGTCCCTCGGGAGCCACCACGGGCACGGGCCCGTCCCCGTTGAACACGGGCATGGACTTCACCACCTGCTTCCAGTCGTCGCGAAGGAACAAGGGCGTGGGCGCGCCCTCCAACCTTGCCACCTCGCCCCCGATCAGAGATTGGAGGACCGCGGTCAAATCCTCGTCGCCCACAGCCGCGGGGCACGGATGGGGCCTCCACGTCGGAGGTGGGTACTGCCAAAGCAGAGCCAGTTGGTGCTCCAGGAACTCCCTCAGCAGCGACGCGCCGGTCAGCTTCGTCGCCGCCGTGCTGGCTGGCTTCAGGTCCGCGTCCATCTTCTCCAGTACCAGCTCCGCGCGGGGGTCCGTAAGCTCTGCCCGAGACCAGTCGTCGGAACTCACGGGCTGCTCCGTAGGTAGGATCAGTCGAGGGTGGATGCGCCCGGCGTCCACCAAGACCCACTTGCTCCTAAAGCCCTCAATCCTCTTCCCCGGATTCGAGATGGCAATGGCGCCACCACACGCGACGAAGCTCGCGCATGCGGAAGGGGAACCACGGGTGACCCGGAGGTAGAAGTAGTGGCGCAGCAAGGCCACTGAGGGTTGCACCCCCACATGAGCCTCGCAGTAGTAGGCGAAGATCGCCAGGAGAAGGATGGAGTTGGGGTGGAGATGCAGAGCTTGTAAGTCGTAATGGCAGAGGACAGAGAGGAAGAACTCGGAAAAAGGAGGCACCAGGCCCGCAGTAATGGCGCTTACGAAGAGAGGGTAGAAGGTGCTTCCTCGGCCCTCAGGGGTGGCGGAGCCGACCTTGAACACCCGCGTCCCGTTGATGCCACGCGTTGCAGCCATCCGGCGCAACCGGGCAAGGCTCGCCTCCGACACGTTCGGCGGGTCCAGGGCAGGCGAAAACCAAGCTTCGGTCGGAGGCTGACGAGGCGCCATGACTTCCTAGGTCACACGGGAAGAGCAGATCTGGGAATTAGGAGGAAGGAAGGAGAAGCGCAAGAAAGGGGATCTGAGCAGCAACCGGAGGAAGAGAAGAGCAAAGCCTGAGTGGGCGCTGCACCTTTAATAACCCGCGCGGTTGCTGAAGCACTCGCGTCCAGTCAACCGCCACGCGGCGCCCAAGGCCGCAGGCTGTTAGGGCCCGCGGCGCTTCGCCCTTGCCCTTTCGCCTCTCGGCACGGCCATGTCCGGGCGCGCCTTGGGCCCGGGGGCTACTATCGGCGTTCTGGGAACGGGGGTCCCTAGACTTGCCTGCCTACGGCCTGCGGCATGGCTCAAGGGGGCCCAGCACGGCCCAACTTCATCAACACAAGACCCAAGATCCTCGCGAGGGGCCAAGCCACGCGGGGCGGACGACACAACACTTCCTCAGGCACGGCCTCATCAGGCTGGCTCACGAGGAGGCGGAGAGATCAAGGCAGGGTACCTCGCGAGGTTCCCATGATGCAAGCCATGACGACCAAGGGCGCCAGGCGGGCGCCAGCCCGCGCAGTGTCCTCCCTTTCCTCTTTGGTGCAAAGGGGGCAAGCGCAGGCGAGAGGATCAAGCAAAGGCATCCATTTCGGTGCAACGAGACCAAGACCAGTCCAACGGTGGGAAGGAGGTCATGTGGAGCCCAGAACGGCGTCAACACATGGCCTTTGGCAGGCGAGGACCAACTTTAGTCAGGATAAGTGTACCGGATGTTCCCCTTCGAATTGGCCAATTGTTGGCGCCCTTCCCGCTCAATATTTGGGAAGAGGCCCAGGGCCTTTGCCTATAAATAGGACTAGCCACCCCTAGGGTAGGGGGATCGAGGAAGCTAGCACCGAGCGATCAGGCCAGCAGAACTTAGAATCAGAGTGAGCAAAGAGAGAGAGAGAGAGAAAGTGAGAGAGAGAGAGAGAGAGAGAGAAGGGCGGCTGAACTCCCCCTAGTAGTTCGTCGCCCTAACCAAGAATAGACCCTCGCGAGGCTGTTCTCCCCTGTATTGTTCTTTATCACCAGCTGAGGGAGTCCTGGATTAGGGGGTGTTCGGATAGCCAAACTATACCTTCAGCCGGACTCCAGGACCATGAAGATACAAGATTGAAGACTTCTTCCCGTGTCCGGAAGGATCTTTTCTTGGCGTGGAAGGCAAGCTAGGTGTGCGGATACTCAAGATCTCCTACCAATGTAACCGACTCTGTGTAACCCTAACCCTATCCAACGTCTATATAAACCAGAGGGTTATAGTCCGTAGGACAATCATCATCATACACAATCATACCATAGGCTAGCTTCTAGGGTTTAGCCTCCTTGATCTTGTGGTAGATCTACTCTTGTACTACCCATATCATCAATATTAATCTAGCAGGAGTAGCGTTTTACCTCCATCGAGAGGGCCCGAACCTGGGTAAAATAAAGTGTCCCTTGTCTCCTGTTACCATCCGACCTTGACGCACAGTTCGGGACCCCCTACCCGAGATCCACCGGTTTTGACACCGACATTGGTGCTTTCGTTGAGAGTTCCTCTGTGTCGTCGCTTTTAGGCCCGATGGCTCCTTTGATCATCAACAACGATGAGGTCCAGGGTGAGACTTTCCTCCCCGGACAGATCTTCGTCTTCGGCGGCTTCGCTCTGCGGGCCAATTCGCTTGGTCATTTGGAGCAGATCGAAAGCTACGCCCCTGGACATCAAGTCAGGTTTGGATGCTTAAACTACACGGCGGATATCCGCGGAGACTTGATCTTCAACGGATTCGAGCCATAGCCAAGCGCGCCGCACTATCTCGAGGGGCATGATATAGCTCTGCCTCCGAACAGTGCCCTGGAGGCCGCACACGCTCCGGCCCCGATCCTTGACTCGGAGCCCGCCGCGTTCTCCGAGGATGAACGGTTGGACGTCACCTCAGGGGTTGCGATCTCGAAGGCGATCGAGCCGAACGCCAGCCCCGCACTCCGCATGGCTCACGACTCCGAGGAGCCGGACTCCTCTCCGAACTCCGGGCCTTCTGTGCCCGTGTCGATCGAGTCTGATTGGGCACCTGTAATGGAGTTCACCGCCGCGGACATCTTTCAGTGCTCACCTTTTGGTGATATTCTGAATTCTCTCAAGTCTCTCTCTTTATCAGGAGAGCCCAGGCCGGACTATGGCCTGCGAGGTTGGGATTCGGACGACGAAGAAATTCAGAGCCCACCCACCACCCACTTAATAGCCACTGTCGAAGATTTAACCGACATGCTCGACTTCGGATCCGAAGACTTCGACGGTATAGACGACGAAGGCGGAGACGAATTGGGACCAGCACCTATAGGGCACTGGGCCTCCACCCCACCTAACGATGTATTCATGGTGGATACCCCTAAAGGAAACGACAACGAGGAAAAAGGGGGCGAAAAAAGAGGTAAAACCTCCGAAAAGCAGTCAAAACAGTGACGTAAACGCCGAGCCAAAACCCGCCTCGATCAAAACCCAGCCCTAGAGCAAGATGAGCCGATAGACAACGAGCTTGCCTCAGAACAGGAGTCCGAACAGGGCAACACGGATAGAGAGGACGGACTGCCCTCTCCCGGCCATCACAGAACTCCGGACGATCTCACAACGGACAAAACCATGGAGCAGAAGAATCTCCACGAAAGGCTCGTTGCCACGGCACGTAGCCTGTAAAAGCAGAAGCGGAAGCTGAAGACGGTGGAAGATGCACTCAAAACAAGATGGAGCAAAGTAATCAAGACCGCAGATAAATACGGCGACAGCCGCCGCACCAAAAGCTATCCGACAAGAAAACTACTGCCCGAATTCGACCAGGAGGCCCCACGGTCGGATAGACGACCCCGCGGCCACTATAAAAAGGCAAGCGGCGCCACGCTTAATGCGGCATGCGACCCAATCAAAGACTTGCACCAGGGCCCAGCCAGGTCCATTTACGGGCGAAGAAAGCAAACTTTCACAAGCAATGCAAAAATTCCACCATTAGAATCCGACACACCAAAATACAGGGGCGCCGCACACCCCCTATGTTTCACCGATGAGGTACTGGAATACGAATTTCCAGAGGGATTTAAACCCGTCAACATAGAGGCATACAATGGAACAACAGACCCGGGAGTCTGGATGGAGGATTATATCCTCCACATACATATGGCTAGAGGAGACGATCTCCACGCCATAAAATATTTACCCCTTAAGCTTAAAGGGCCAGCTAGGCACTGGCTTAAAAGCCTTCCCGAAAACACAATTGGAAGCTGGGAAGATCTCGAGGATGCTTTCCGAGCAAATTTTCAAGGGACCTATGTCCGTCCCCCGGATGCAGACGATCTCAGTCACATAACTCAGCAGCCCGAAGAATCAGCTCGGCAGTTCTGGAACAGATTCCTCACTAAAAAGAATCAAATAGTGGATTGTCCGGACGCCGAAGCCCTAGCGGCTTTCAGGCATAATGCCCGAGATGAATGGCTCGCCAGACACCTCGGCCGGGAAAAGCCAAGAACAATGGCCGCACTCACAAGCCTCATGACCCGCTTTTGCGCAGGAGAGGACAGCTGGTTGGCACGATGCAGCCCCACCGACCCAAGTACATCAGAAATCAGAGATGGAAACGGAAAACCGCGGCGAAATAAGGACCACAGCCGAATCAAAGGCAAAAACCCGAAGAGCACAGCAGTCAATGCCGGATTCAAAAGCTCACGGCAAAATCATACAAAACCACCCCTCTAAGATAATAGGGATGATCCGTCCAGCTTAAACAGCATCATGGACAGAATATATCAGATACACAGTACTCCTGGGAAGCCTGCCAATCACACCCACAGAGACTGTTGGGTTTTTAAACAATCCGGACAGCTTAACGCCGAACACAAGGGGCTCGATACACCAAGTGAATAAGAGGACGGACCCCAAAGGCAGAACACCAGGAAACAAAAGAACTTCCCTCAAGAAGTCAAAACAGTGAACTCACTTCACGTAACAGAACGTGTGGCACCCATAAAGGTACGCAAAGTCAAACCTACCCCTCAGGAGTCCCACCACTGGTCACTAAAGCCAATCATTTTTTATCAGCTAGATTATGCTAGAAATATCCAAAACGCAGGCCGGACTGCCCTGATACTGGATCCAATAATCGATGGATTCCAGTTTACCAATGTCCTTATGGACGGCGGCAGTGGACTAAACTTGATCTATCAGGATACAATCCATAGCATGGGCATAAACCCAACAAGAATCCGCCATACTAAAACCTCCTTTCAAGGGGTAGCACCAGGCCCGGACACCCATTGCATGAGCTTTCTCCGGCTCACAGTCATCTTTGGCTCTGCCAATAACTTTCGTCCCGTTTTCAAGTCGCTATCAAGCACTAATGGGACGCGGAGCTTTTGCTCGCTTTATCGCAATACCGCATTATGCATCCCTCACGCTAAAGATGCCCGGTCCTCGAGCCATCATCTCTTTAAAGGGTACGCACTAAAACAGGCCTCCTCCAAACGGAGGTTTGCGCGGCCGCTTAAACAGCCGCACAATAAAGTGGCCTCGCCAGCCAAAGGACTTTTTTCTAATTCATTACAGTCCACGGACCCGAACTCAACGAGTTCGGCACAAGTTGATCGTTAACGCGGGCTTAGCACGCCATATACCCCCATACCAGGGGCTATACGCAGAACTCTACCTTATATATCCTTTACTTTGTATTATGTTTATTATTCTTTTTGGTCTGCACGACCCATTTTTCAATTTAGTTCCTGTCGTTTACAGATGAACGTCGTGCAGCGCCCGTCCAGGATACGGCACAGCGGAGACACAGGCGCAGACGTGCAGTAGGGACCCGTCCTAAAGGATTCTTTTTAGATTAAGACCCTGCGTAAACCTTTTAGCTGACTCTTGCTGCTATACATCCCCTGGTTTTTTCTTTTTCTGCTATAACCAAGGAGGAGGCTGGCGTTTTAGCATGTGGCCACGCCAGAAATCTTGCTCGTACCTGGACACTAAGGGCTCTTTTATTTTGTTTAAGGGTGTTGTTTCACACGCATTCACAAAGACCGAACACCTTCGTGACTATTCGGCGTCGCGAGTTTTGGCACTATATGCATCAGCTCCGAATCATGATTTTGGTCACATGTTGGGTTGCCCGGCTCCTGAGTTCGGCTACCTTACGTTCCATTCTATTAGCTAAGGTAGCACCAGGAGAACTACTGCGATTGTGCCCCGGTACGGCCGGGTGAGCACCTCAGTAGAGAAAGCCGAAAACCGACTGTCATGATGTAGCGTGAGACTGGTCGCCACTCGATGACTCATAGGGATTTGTCGAATCCCTCCACTTTGAAGAATGGCCGTTTCCCGGTCAGGCACGTACGCGCTTCGAACTCGGGCGAAGCGCAGTCGCCACCAAAGGGCTACCTAAAGAGTCCCACTGTCAAGCTCCTATGGCTAAGTGAAAGTGTTAAAGCATTATAGTCCTGTTGCCTAGCCCGCTGCGCTATCACCTCCTTTGTAGGACCAAGACGTTGGGTTAAGTGTGAAAATGCGTCTTCTCCGTGCACCCCCGCACTATGTGCGTGGGGGCTAAAGCCAACGACTGCAATCTTTCAGAATTCATATATTAAAACGGCCGCACATGAGGTGTTCTTAATACTTGAAGGCACAAGTCTAAAAAATGCCACTAAAATTTATCAAAATACTGAGTTATGATTACATATGCTATCATAATATAGCATCCTTCGAGCACTGCGTCTCTATTACACGAGCGCCTTTGAGGACTTCCTCAAAATAGTGCTCGGCAGATATTCGGCTTTTATCCGAATCCCGGGATGCAACACTGGTGGGCTCCATACCTGCCCAGTATGTCTTGACACGGGCAAGAGCCAGCCGAGCACCCTCAACGCACGCTGACCTCTTCATAGCATCGACACGTGGCACCACGTCTAGCAATTGTTGCACCAAGCTGAAATAACTCTTCGGCTTCGTTCCCCCCGGACACAGACGATCCATGACGTACTTCATGGCAAGTCCGGACAACCTATTCAGCTCGGCCCATTGGGCCAGGCGATCGTCCACTGCCAGCGGACGCTCTGGATTGATGAATTGCGACCAAAAGAGCTTCTCCACTTCATGATCATTTTTATCTCGAAAGTTTTCGGTCGCATCGGTGGCACTAGCGGCCAAATCCAGATAAGTGTCCTCTATACTCCACATCCGGTTCAACGGGGCAAACTTCGGATCACAAAATTTTCTCCACAGCGAGAAGGGCTTTCCATCCGCAATCTGTTCGGCCTGACGCAGCTCTTCCTTCGCCGCTCTCATTATAGAGCGGGCGTCCTTTGCGTCAGCAACAGCCTTCTCTAAGCTCGTTTGCTTCGCCCGATCTTCTTCTTCAAGAAGCTTACAATGGTCAGTAGCGCTCTCTAATTTTACGGCTATACCAGCCATCTCATCCTTGCTTCGGTAATGGGCAGCCTATTCGGCTTTCAGCTCTTCAAGGGCTTTTACGGCAGCCGCATCACTTTTTCTGGCCTGTTCCTTCGCTCGGGCGAGTTCGGCCCTAAGACCTTCCACGGCGGCCGCACCATCTGCATCAAGCATACACACGGTAAGATATTGACATAAAGCTCCTCTTACTACCGATCGCCCGATCATTTTAAGTACCTTGAACATAATCAAACCGCTTGTTAAGAAGCACGATGTCGGCCTCTGCCTCATCAAGTTGTCGCTTCAGTTCGGCAAATTCTCGAGTCCGGCTTGACTCCGGAAAATCAGCCACCTACACATAAAGGTGCCACTTAAAGGACCTTGGATTAAGATCCTCTGTGCGCCGTAAATCTTTACGACCCACAGAGTCTCAGGGGCTACTATCTACACGGGGCGCATTTTATTTATGCGCAATTAATTCAAACATACGTTATTTAAAACGTACCTCAAGGCCTGCTACTAAACTCTTGACGGCCTCGTACAGCTTGCTTTCCGCGGATGAAATCTTTTCAATCACCGTGCTCATTAACGCATGGTGCTCCTCTAAGACAGAGGCTCGCCCCAGCAGAGTGTTCAGCTCCTCCGACCGAACACCAGACGATGCCGGACTCGTCCCATGGCCTTCCTCAAAGGCCGGACATGGAGAACCTTGGGGGGCGGAAACCATCCGCCCTTTGCGGATCCGGAGAAATCCCCCGCGATGACACTTCAGCGTCGCCCGCCTTGCTAGGCGATATAGAGGGGGAGGCATTCCGCTCTCCATCATCTCCGGAAGAAGATCCCCCGAGGATGAGTTCTGCTGAGAGGGGCTGAGGTCCGAACTACAAAATAAGGTTTCGGTTAAAACTTCTCAGATATAAATCGAGGATTTCTCTTAAAAGAAAAACTCTTCCCCTACTCACGGCTCGCTGGAGAGCTGGTCCTTTTTAGGGTTTAGTTCGGCCGAGGGGCTCCCCGGCGTTCGGTCCTCTGACAAGGATTCTTTCCCCCGCTTCGAGGCTACGGTCTCCGGGTCATCAGAGGCGGCCCTTTTCTTTCCCCTAGGAGAGGAATTATCGATTCCCCCCTTCGGGAGGGCCTCTTTCGAAGAGGCCACGGTTTCCTTGTCCTCCCCCTTATTTCCCTCCAAAGGTACTTCCTCCAGCATCCTGACTAGCACGGGATGCAGTCTGGTCTCGGGAAGGGGAGCCGGACACCTGATCAGCTTCGCCTTCACTATCCACTCCTGCATAAAAGGAGGAGCACTATTAAAAGCAAGTTAATTATGCGGATAGAAGGTCCGGTCGCAAGGTCACCTACTTGAGTATCCGGGCGATTGCGGCTTAAACCAGCATCTTCGATCAGGTCCGGACTCACTTCTTGTGATCCGAAGAACAGTTTATACATCTCCATAGGCGTCGCGCCCATAAAATTCTGGAGAGCTCGTGGTCCCTCCGGATTGAATTCCCACAAACGAAGGGGGCGACGTTGGCCGGGCAGTGTCCGACGAATCAGCATGACTTGTGTCACCTTGACCAGGTCGAAATCTCCCTTCAATAGATCCTTAATGCGGCCCTGTAGCAGAGGAACGTCTTTGGGCAGGCCCCGATCTAACCCTGTGTTAATCCATGATGCTAACCGTGGTGGGGGACCCGAGTGAAAGGCCGGAGGCGCCACCCACGCGGTGCCCCGAGGAGCAGTGATATAGAACCACTCCTGTTGCCATAAGCCGAGCTCCTCTTGAAAAGCGCCCTCGGGCCATGGAGCGTCGACATTTCTTTTTATAACAGCGCCTCCGCACTCTGCGTGGCGCCCCTCAATTATCTTCGGTTCTACTTTGAAGGTCTTGAGCCACAATCCGAAGTGAGGGGTAACACGGAGGAACGCTTCGCACACAACTACGAATGAGGAGATATGGAGGATGGACTCCGGAGCTAGGTCGTGCAATTCCAGCCCGTAATAAAACATCAGCCCCCTCACGAAGGGATCCATTGGGAAGCCTAACCCCCGAAGGAAGTGAGATATAAACACGACGCTCTCGCCAGGCTGAGGGCTGGGGATCACCTGTCCTTGAATAGGCAACCTGTGAGGAATCTCGCTGGTCAGGAACCTAGCTTCCCTCAACCTCGACACGTCCTCCTCTGTGACGAAGGAGGGCATCCATCGACCTTGAAGGTCGGAGCCGGACATTGTTGAAGATTCGGTGCGCTCGAAATCTGGAAGCTTAGGGTGTTGGAACTCGAGGCGACGGGCGAACTCGTTTTGAGAGTAAAAGAAGGGGGAACAGGATCTTGGCCTCTTTATAAGAGGCAGAATATCAAGCACCCTCCCCGTAACCGTCTTGGACTAGCCTTTAATTAAGGCAAGACGTGCTAACAGGCACGGTTGGGTTACCCACGTCCGTATTAATGAGAATCCCGTTAGAGGGGGGACACGATCTCTGCTTCGACAAGACGTGCCAAGGAAACTGCCTCGCTATACGGGATGAGGTGGAACGATGAAAACCATTTATAGAAGGCTTGGCCGCAGTGTTATGACGCACTTTGGGTTACGTCAGCAGATTTGGTTTGTGTTAAGATTATTCTCTATATGGCAATACGTGGAAACTTATTTTGCAGAGCCAGGCACTATTCCGTGGTGTTTATAATCTTCTTGAAGAACTTGGAGGAACTCGCCTCGCAATGCCAAAGACAATCTACGCGCCGGACTCGTCGTCATTGAAGCCTGGTTCAGGGGCTACTGAGGGAGTCCTGGATTAGGGGGTGTTCGGATAGCCGAACTATACCTTCAGCCGGACTCCAGGACCATGAAGATACAAGATTGAAGACTTCGTCCCGTGTACGGAAGGTTCTTTTCTTGGCGTGGAAGGCAAGCTAGGTGTGCGGATACTCAAGATCTCCTACCAATGTAACCGACTCTGTGTAACCCTAACCCTATCCGGTGTCTATATAAACCGGAGGGTTGTAGTCCGTAGGACAATCATCATCATACACAATCATACCATAGGCTAGATTCTAGGGTTTAGCCTCCTTGATCTCGTGGTAGATCTACTCTTGTACTACCCATATCATCAATATTAATCTAGCAGGAGTAGGGTTTTACCTCCATCGAGAGGGCCCGAACCTGGGTAAAATATAGTGTCCCTTGTCTCCTGTTACCATCCGACCTTGACGCACAGTTCGGGACCCCCTACCCGAGATCCGCCGGTTTTGACACCGACACCAGCCCAAGAGGAAATCCACCACACCACACTGGAGTAGGGTATTACACCACAACGGTGGCCCGAACCAGTATAAACTCTGTGTCTTTTGTGTTGTTCCTTTAGTAGTTTAGATCCTTGCGAGACGGAGAGGTAGAGGGCATAATCTCCGCGCACACCCCAGAGTTTGAACCTTAAGGGTCTGCCGGAACCCGAAATCCGACACCTACGATCAACTGGATCCTTAGGCACACACTCTTGCCCAAGTCTGGAGATCACAGAATGATCAAAGGTCATGCCATTAACTTGCTACATATATTTGATGTGCCTCAGAAATTCAAGGTCATGAGCCTCATAGTAGAGACTATCAAGAGGACTGCAGCAGATCAGAAGAGGAGCTGTGGATATGCCCCTCAGATCCAAGAGTTGATTAACTCAAAGATGGGCACAGGCACTTACTTGTTGGACAAGGAACACTTGCCTATTCATCCAGATTTCGAGGATAATCAAGTTGTGATGAATGAGAAATGAACCATCATCAGCTCAAGCTCAAGCAAAGAAGGAGAAGGCAAGGAAGGAGAAAGCTGCCAAGATGCCAACTCAAGAGGAGGCATCTGAGTATTTCTTGAAAAACAAGTAGGAGCAGCTTAGTTACTTGATTGCATATACACTGAGGATTGAGAAAGGACTGGCCACCCTCACCCAGAATCAGGAGAGCTTAGAGAGAATCGTGGAACAAAAGTTCTATGACCTGGATGTAAAAGTAACAGAGATTCAGTCTGAAGTGGAGCAACTTCAAGATGACATGCAGGAGAGGAAAGGGAAGAATACAACTGATGCATTTGCCAGAGTTCCACGAGCTCAGAGGTCAACTGCAGTGCCAGTTCCTGACACCAGAGCCACCACATCAGCTCCAGCTAGAGCACCAGCCCAACCAGCTCTAGCATTCACCTCAGCTCCAGCTCCAACTACTTCTACAGAAGCCTTCGTCCTTGGAGTGATCCAGACTCCACCACCACCAGAAGATCAAGCCTGAGAGTCGATCTAGCACTATGCATTTTCTAGGAACTTTTTGGTAACTTGTTGCCAAAGGGGGAGAAAAATGTATAGATCATAGGCTTCGAGAGAGAGAGAGAGAGAGTGTTGCCTTTATTCTCTCTTGCTTTATTTGGTGGTTTTTCAAACTTTGTTTGCTTTTGGTTGAGATACTATGATATGCTTGTGAGACATTGATGATCATGTGTTTGATCATAAGCTACACTTATGCATGCTTGATATTATCCTATCTATCTTATGTGATCATTCACTTTTCTTGGTGATGAGTGCATGTATTCAATTCTTATCAGTTTGAGCGCTCCACCAAGATGTATGTGACATGGAAGAGTAACCTATGATTCTAACTGTTTCTGCATTTGCAGTCCAAAGAAATTTTAAAATATGCACAAATTTAGGGGGAGCTCTTACTTTTCACATTCTTCTCAAAGCGATGATGTTCTAAATCTTATTATCATTTATCGAAGCTTTGATCTATATGTTGTCATCAATTACCAAAAAGGGGGAGATTGAAAGTGCAACTATCCCTAGGTGGTTTTGGTAATTCATAACAACATATAGCTCATTGAGCTAATGCTATTCCAAGATGATTATTTCAGGAAAGCTCAATGATTGGCATGGCATGGATAATGAAAGTGGATCCCTCAAAATGCTAAGGACAAAGGATTGGCTCAAACTCAAAAGCTCAAGACTCTTCATTTTATATTTTAGTGATCCAAGATCACATTGAGTCTTTAGGAAAAGCCAATACTATCAAGGAGGGATGAGGTGTTGCTTAATGAGCCTCTTGCTTCATGTGCTTAGTGATATGCTCCAAATCCCTCAGCTACTTTCCCATATCCACACTTGACCTAAACCCAAAGCAAAACTTGGTCCTACCGATTCTTTCAATCCGGCGCCACCGAGTTTCACATGTCATAGCCACTACCAAACCCTAAGCAAATCGGTTCTACCGATAGGGATCTCGGTCTCACCGAGATGGGATTGCAATTTCTCTGTTTCCTTTTCGTAACTTTTCGGTCTCACCGAAAGAGCGGATCGGTCCCACCGAGATTGCAATGTAAACTCCCTGTTTCCTTTTTGTAACACTTCGGTCTCACCGAAAGCGCAAATCGGTCCCACCGAGTTTACCTGACCAATTCTCTAGTTAGCTTATTACCAAATCGGTCTCACCGAGTTTGTGTAATCGGTCTCACCGAGATTACGTTATGCCCTAACCCTAACCATATCGGTCCTACCGAGTTGCATGTCAGTCCCACCGAAAATCACTAACGGTCACTAGGTTTACTAAATCGGTCCGACCGAGTTTGTTGATTCGGTCCCACCGAGATTGGTAAATTGTGTGTAATGGTTAGATTTTGTGTGGAGGCTATATATACCCCTCCACCTCCTCTTCATTCGTGGAGAGAGCCATCAGAACACATCTACACTTCCAACTCACATGTTCTGAGAGAGAACCACCTACCCTTGTGTTGAGCTCAAGATATTCCATTCCTACCATATGAATCTTGATCTCTAGCCTTCCCAAGTTGCTTTCCACTCAAATCTTCTTTCCACCAGATCCAAATCCTATGAGAGAGAGTTGAGTGTTGGGGAGACTATCATTTGAAGCACAAGAGCAAGGAGTTCATCATCAACACACCATTTGTTACTTCTTGGAGAGTGGTGTCTCCTAGATTGGATAGGTGTCACTTGGGAGCCTCCGACAAGATTGTGGAATTGAACCAAGGAGTTTGTAAGGGAAAGGAGATTGCCTACTTCGTGAAGATCTACCGCTAGTGAGGCAAGTCCTTCATGGGCGACGGCCATGGTGGGATAGACAAGGTTGCTTCTTCGTGGACCCTTCGTGGGTGGAGCCCTCCGTGGACTCCCGCAACTGTTACCCTTCGTGGGTTGAAGTCTCCATCAACGTGGATGTAGGATAGCACCACCTATCCGAACCGTGCCAAAAACATCCGTGTCTCCAATTGCGTTTGAATTCTCCAAACCTTTCCCTTTACATTCTTGCAAGTTGCATGCTTTACTTTCCGCTGCCTATATACTCTTTGCATGCTTGCTTGAATTGTGTGATGATTGCTTGACTTGTCCTAAAGTAGCTAAAATCTGCCAAACTCTAAAATTGGGAAAAGTTTAAGTTTTTATTGGTCAAGTAGTCTAATCACCTCCCCTCTAGACATACTTCAAGGTCCTACACTAGGCCAGCGATGGGAGTACGGTGGGGCGGTGATGCCTGCGGGGAAGCACAGCCGGCCGAGGGGAGGATGGAGCAGGCAGTCCCGTCGGCGCTTGTTTGAGCGGCTGGAGCAGGAAGAGCAGAGATTGAAGAAGCACTACAGCCGTTGGATGGACATCCAACAGTCAGTGCTTGTGCATCAACCTTTTTTATGAAAGCCTCAAATCTGTGGAAAACAGCATACAACCCATCTACCATTATTTCTAATAATTTACAGCCCAGTTGCTAATTCTTAAGGTTTTTTTGGAGCCCATATTCTTTTTGTTAGCATTACAGCCCATATTGTGGCCACGGTTAAAAAATTATACGAAATTTTGCATATTTCGGTGCGGTCCGAACTGTTTTTAATCCCGAAATTTCGACTCATATTCAAACTGATTTTAAAACTAAATGTATATCAATATAAAATCCAACAAATTCTCCACGCATAAAAATTAATGTAATTTAAAAACTTGAAATAAAAAAAAGATATTTGAAACTAATTGCTGGTTTGATGTGTTTTAAAAATGTACAACCCATTTCTCATTACTGATTGTCCATTTTCTCAGCGAGCCGAATGAAAGCTCTCCTCGTCTTGAAAGAATTGCAGCCCAACAGGCCTTACAAAGTGACTTACTTGGCAAATCACAAAAAAACTGGGTTGTGGCCGTGGACCCAGCTGTGAGCCTCTCCACGTACAGTACTCTTCCGATGGAAGTCGTTCCTTGACCACGTTGACCACGCCGCGCGAAGAGCAGCACGGCGGTGGACGACGGCGAGGCCTAGGAAGGGGACGACGCGGCAGTGGAAGCCCGCGCAGAGAGGAGTACGAGGGTTCACTGGTTCGGCTGCGGTGTGAGGTTGCCGTCGCCGTAGAATAACAGGGAGTGTGGGTGAGTGGAGGGATGGCCTGGCCAGTGGTGGGAGTAGTATGGGGGCAGTGAGGCCTCCGCGGTAGCACAGCCGGCCACGGGAGGCAGGAGCAGGCGGCACGACCGGCGCTGCTTTGGGCGGCTGGAGCAAGAAGACCAGAGGTTGAAGAAGCACTATGGCCGTTGGATGGACATCATACGGTCACTGGAGTACTGACTAAGTTGACAAAGCTCTCCATCCCCGTCAACTTAGTAGGCCCACAAGTCAGCCCAACAATATGGTGGGTCCCAGCTAGCAGGGTGGTATTCATTTTTTTGGGTGTAATAAGGAGGCACTTCCTTGCGTGCAAAGATATAGCTGGTGGGTCCGACCTATCAGCGGGGGGAACATTTTTTTCGCGAAATACAGAGGCCCTTCCTATGGGTCCTAGCTGTCAGGTGGAGGAATCATTATTTTGCGTGTAAAAAGGAGGCATTTCCTTGCGTGCGGCCGTGGACCCAGCTGTCAGCCTCTCCACGTACAATCCACTTCCGATGGATGTCGTTCATTGACCACGTTGACCAGGCCGCGCCGAGAGCACCTGGGCGGTGGACGACGGCGAGGCCTAGGAAGGGAACGACATGGAGCCAGGGAATACTCGACAGTTGTTTCCCACGCGGAGGAGTACGAGGGCTTACTGGTTCGTCTGCCGTCGCTGGAGAATAACAACATGTGTGGGTGAGTAGAGGGATGGCTAGGCCAGCGATGGGAGTACGATGGGGCAGTGAGGCCTGCGCGGCAGCATAGCCGGCCGCGGGAGGAGGAAGCAGGCAGTCCCGCCGGTGCTTGTTTGAGCGGCTTGAGCATGAAGAGCAGAGATTGAAGAAGCACGACAGCCATTGGATGGACATCCAACAGCCACTGCTCTCGTGTGTTGACTAAGTTGACAGGGCATTGCGTGTGCATCAACCATTTTTTTATGAAAGCATACGCGTCAACCTGTAGTAGGCGCACAAGTCAGCCTCAAATCTGTGGAAAATAGCATACAACCCATCTGCCATTATTTCTAAATGTACAACCCATTTGCTAATTCTTAAGAATTTTTTTGGAGCCCATCTTCTTTTTGTTAGCATCACACCCCATATTGTGGCCACGGTTAAAAAGTATACGAAATTTTGCATATTTCGGTGCGGTCAACAGTTTTTGTATCCAGAAATATCGGTTCACATTCAAACTATTTTGAAAAATAATTTATATAAATATAAAATCCAAATAATTCTCCACGCATAAAAATCAATGGAATTTAAGATCTTGTAATGAAAAAAAATTGAAAATAATTCCAGGTTTGATGTGTTTTAAAAATGTACAACCCATTTCTGGGCAAACCGAATGAAACTCTCCTCATCTTGAAAGATTTGCAGCCCAGTAGGGCCGATAAAGCAAGTAGACCTTGTTTGGGTATTTCTTTTAAAAAATAGAACTGGGCTAGCCATTTTCAGCAAGAAATAAACTCAACCGGGCTCATGATGTGGTAAACATAAATAAAACCCTGGCTAGACGGGCGAAAGCCCCCGCACAGCCCCGTTGTTACCCTGATCCGTCGCTAAAACTAGTATAAACAACAACTGCTTGTTCCTAAAAAAACTGCGCGACTTGCTGGGTCCTTGGTGTCAGTCGCTCGTAGTGTAATTCTCTCGTTTATGGACTATGTTGACAATGGTGTGAGCCCCAAATGTCCAACCATTAAGAGGAACCATATTTTTGGGCTTGTATTATAGAGGCACTTGCTTGCGTACTGCCATGACGCTGGTGGGTCCCTACTGTCATCCTCTCCACGTACAGTCATCTCCTTATTCCTCTCGGTTGTCGATGACGTTGACAACGCAAGAGGGCGGCGCACCACGCACGGCGAGCGAACCAAGGCCGCAAGGCGGAGGACAACGGCGAGGCCTCGGATGGAACGAATAGGAGCCGTTGAAGATGCGCCGGTCCAGTCGCAGGCGGAGGGGAGTACGAGGGTTGACTGGTTCGGGCGGCAGGTGCGTGTTGAGGCTGACGTCGCCGGGGAATAACAGGACGTGTGGGGGAAATAGAGGGAGGGACTGGCCAACGTTGGAGGGTATGTACGGTAGGGCGGCGGAGGTGCAGCCAGGCATGGGAGGCGGGAGCAGGCGGAGCCGACGGGGTGGTTTGGTTTGGGCGGCTGGAGGAAGATGAAGACAAGAGATAGAAGATACACGACAGATGTTGGATGTCAATCCAACGGCTGGTAGGCAGAATCGTTTGTTGACTGGCTAGTAAGTCGACACCACCTTGGATAGGCTATTTCCTCGCGGGTCCCAAATGTCAGAATCCAAATCTGTCACGGTCATGCAGCCTTTCCTATGAAAATTTACAGCCCATTTGATGTGCTAGTTCAAAATAAGTTTGTGGGTGCTGGTGGGGGTTAATCACTTGGCTTCTGTAATGCACAGTCAGCTGAAGCAGCCGGCGAGAGTGATGTTATTTCCCTTGGTTTGGATTTGTTACAATATTTCACTCTAAATTAAACGAATGGCAAGCCATTTGCCTTGTTTCAAAGAAAATATGACAGTCACAGCCGAGTTGAAAAGGGCAGGAACATCTAACTCCAGCTTACAAACTGTACAAAAGCACAAGGGTTAATTGTTCATTATGTTTACAAAAAAACCAGATTGAAAAGGGCAACAACATCTAACTCCAGCACTGTTTTCGGCAGTCACAGTCAAATGGATCGGTCAGGTCCATAGAATGAACATCCTGGGTCGTAAAATTTACTGGATTATGACCACAATATGTTGTAAATAGAAGCCCGGCACGTTCAGAAGCTCTTTCGCCCACCTGAAACTCCTTTTTTTGCTCTTCGACATACCCATCCGTCAAAACCATGCTGCTGATAAACTTAAGCCTGATGGACAATAGTAACCTCGCATTCAGCACGAAGAATGTGACAAATCTTGTGTTTGCACGGTTGGTTACATATCGTTCTAGCGTTATTGTCTTCAATCAAATCTCATGAGAAGTGATAAAATCCCTATGCTTACGAATCCACCGATTGGTTATAACTTTCTTACCCCGTCCTGTTGCCTAAATAGACATGAAGATTGAAAACAGTTAAGGTCTGAAACAAGAGTGTCGAAAGAGCAACAGCTGAACGGTTAATTCTAGTACACTATATGTGGGCTTCCAATGTGCGTGAAATTATCACCTTTATATACAACTTCTCTAGACATGGAAAGCATTGCAGCAAGCTAATAATCTTGTTCAGATCAAAACTATTCATTTGGATATATAAGATCTTGACAGAATCCAGCACCATTGATAGGCCATCCATGGAGAAACTCTTCATTGAGCATAGAACATAATATTAGTACCAAATGTGTACTCCAAGATGATATATAAGTTACGCGCAGAAATTTAAAGTGCAGCTTATGGTTACAAGTGTAGATGATAATATAAAGTACCTGAAGAACTGTGGAGCCAAACACCATATTGAAATGAGCACAAAGATCATGTATTACACCCAAGGTCTCCAGTTTAGGCGCAGAGAGGACGGTTATTTGCAACGATGAATAACTAGAATCAAGGATCAACCTTTATAGTGAAGGGGCATCTTAGATGATGATCTGCCTTCCGTCAAAAGAAATTCCAATTCTTACAAGGTTAGGCGACTTTATTTGGAGACAACTGATTCTAACTGTGAAAACAAGCACCAAGCACTCCAGCGCAGGGCAACTGGAGTGGATGATGATGTGCAATGAGGCCTCCGATATACGAACCCGCACAAGTGAAAGTTTCTTGAGGAATTGGAGTCGAAGGTTTAGTACCAGATTGTCTGGTAGGTAGCACTGTGCAAAGGTGGCGGTGTGGAGAGAGGACGAAAACCGCGAGATGAACATCGGTGCTGAGGGCACAAGTTCATGGCGTTTGGTATGTGGTATGTGATTTCCAGGGGAATAGTATAACTCAAGAAGCTGTAGTTCTGTGAATTTAGGGGATTCCAGCCAGGCGTCCACCGTGTAGGGCATGATATGCTTGCTCAGGTAGCATGACGGGAAGCAGAGGCTTTGAACGGAGCCCTGGTGGGAGGAGATGATGGCTCTGGGATTTCAAAATCATTGAAGAGAGATAGCTGATGACAGTCGAGACTAAGGGGAACGGCGCGCCATAGAGGGCACCACCAAATTGAGAGGACTTGGGTGCGGCAGCAATCCTTGGTGGGGAGAAGTGAGATGATCTCCCCAAGGATGGCGTCCTGGAGATCGCTGATGCGGTCCACCCGAGATTCTACGGGTTCCTGGGATCCGGTGGGGGCGGGGTCGCCGCTTCTCCCCACGCTGTCGGGTGCGGGATCTACAACAGGCGCCGCCGCTGGCGGGAGCCTCATCTTCTTGACGCTGGGGTCATCCGACTCCATTTTCCTCGAGGGCGTCGTGTCGCACTCACGGATTTGATCAGAGTAACGAATGACAAGCCTAGTTGTAGTGTGAGCGAAGAAGAAGGGGAGCTGGGGGTTTTCTGTAGGAGTGAGGAAGAAGAGGAGCTGGGGTTTTCTGTAGGAGTGACATGAGGAATTTGGGGGTACGAGTGGAGCAAGCTGATGTGAGGTGGGTGGGAGCAAGGAGGAAGAAGAGCACCCAGGTTTTTTTGGGGGGGCGGTGTGCTGGGTGTGGGTAGCGCCTCGCATTCAGTAAATATATTTGCTTTTGAATTGATTTTACTTTTTACTAGTGTGGATGGGCTGTTTTGTCTTGGGCCCCGAGAAACAATTACTACTAGTACAGTGGAGACACTCTACAGCTACCCAGAAAAACAATTACTACTAGTACAGTGGAGACACTCTACCGCTTCTGGCTCCTCCTAGGTCATTGAAACGTCTCCCTCTACTGAATGTCGCTATACTTTTGTTCACTGACATGCGGGCCATGCAGCGCGTGGGCCCAAATGCCATCCACCAAATTAGAAGGCATTATGCAGGCGGAGAGTCACCCCGGTCGTAGCGTGGCAGTAACGAGCTGTCGTATCACAAAACCCCACCTCCCCGCAGTCTAAGTTTGACGGACGAAGCAACCATCATTTGACTCTTCTCTGAATCCCCTTCTCCCTCACCGTCTTCAAGAAAGGCAACACTTGCATCTGCCACTGTTCTTCTCTTCGAACGAAGGGAAGGTAAGCAGATCCGTGATGTTGGTATATTTTCGTTCAGAGAAAAAAAAGAACTTTTGCAAAGCAGTAACCGATCCTCACTCTCTTTTTGTTTCATTGTCATTGCGATTGTGTTTTCCTTTTAGTGGTCTCCTAGTATTCGTCAGTTTCATGATGGACCAAGGAGAACCAGGCAAAGATCTGCCGATATTGGAGCAGACGCGGGAGGCTGATCCCCACGAGACAGAGAGCTCCAAGAAGATGGAGGCATCCACCGAGGCGACCCCAGATACTGAGATGGTCAACGCCCCGTTTGAGGTTACAGCCCCCGTGGCACTGCAGGAGCAGTTTTCCCCCTTTGAGGATGTGTCCCCCCCCCGGCTGAGCTGCCCAAGGTGATTTCCTTCTTTGCCAATCCTGATTGTGGTTTTTCATCTAAGTATGGGGTGATTTTTTCTAGAAAAGGAAGTATGTGGTGATTAATAATGCAAAATTTTATTAGCTTCGATGCCATGCTATACATGCTGGTTTAAATAACTTGTGTTTCTTATACTGAAAAGTAATTAAGAATTTTTTTCTGTTTCAATTAGAGCCCTGATGCAGACAAGGATTGTGTGGTTGTACATGTCACTCACTATGAGGCGGACGACCTGAATATACACACTAGGAAAACAGAGTTCTTAGGCTGTTGGATCCTGGATGCCATTTGCGGTTATACCAATGAAGAGTTGTATTCCAGCCTTACTGTTGTCAGGCGTGTTGTCCAGGGTGTACTGAAGCACAAGAAGTTCAAAGCTACTCCTTCGTTTGTGAGGAATACTGTTCTTGTCAAGCTTACACAGGAAGATGACGTGGCATGCCTCCACAAACAAGTTTATCAGTGGCAAGGCCACAAGGTTATCTTCATGAAGGTTCACAGGATTGAGCTGCTGCGGGACGTCCTCGATGATGTTCATGGCAAGGCCCGTCTTGTGTCCAACCCAAATTAGATCGAGGCATGAAATAGTTGCCCCAGCTAGTGTTTAATAGTAGTTTGGATTGTGTCTAATTATCTGAACCTTGCCTGTTATCGACCCCTCTGGGGCAAGTACTCTGTTTGAATCCGTCTATGGGAACTGCTGCTACTTTTGTGTGCCCGTGAATCATGTGAGAGCCATCATAATTGTTGCTGAAACATATGTGTCCTCACTAGTTTTTTCATGAATATGGCATGGTAAGACATAAGTTGGCATGGTTTATCATATGAGCAGTGTGTGTTTTGATGAAATAGAGCACTCGTTCGAGAACCGTGCGCCGACGTATACATAAGTACTTGTAAACACTGTTGGTGCTACCCCACTTGTAAGCAGTTGTGCAAAACACGGCACATTGGCTCAGCTCGCTTCAACACTAGGCTATCGGCCAGATAACAATCAACAATCTGATGTCTGACATATAAGCAACTATGTATCTTGTTACAATGGTTCATGCAGTTAATTGAGGCCACAATGTAATAAATTCCAAACGTTCACACGCTAGTCCAGCGCTCATGTGGAACACTCACATTAAACTTGTCTTCATAAAAAACTTGAAAAGCATAAGTTAAGCAATTTTATACATCTCAATGATTCATAGAACATAACAAACATATACTAGTTCACAACAAAAGACAAAGTTGTGAGAAGGTTTACAAATTAGGAAAAAACAAGCAAGGCTTCTCTAAAAGCAAAGGGCCTCCCGGCAGGCTTAAATTTCCTGGAGTTCACTCTGGTTTTTTCTTGTTGCCACCATTCAGGGTTAGGTTCTCTCATTCCAGTTATAATTGTGGTCTCAGCTGGAATGCTAAACTGAACCATGTAGTGTACTGACCAGCTGAAATGCTTGTGCATTCCACTAAATTTAAGCACCGCTATTTGCAGAAATAAGCAGACCACAATGCCTCTTGTCCGCGCACCTGTCCAAAAAACCACCGTGCAGCCGTGCCAGCTAGTCCTTGGTCTGTGGATGAACTGGTAGAAAGTGCATTCCGGACTAGGATGCAGTTGTTTTCGCTCATCCCTGCACTCCAATCAGGAAGTAAAATGTATGAATCAACTTCTTTTAGATTGTGTTGGTCATTCTACCTTAGTTACTACCAATGTAGGGATACCTTGAAGACGGGAGGTTAGACGACGGCAGCAAGGGATAGCCATCTCATTTTGTGCAGTTGTACTAAAACTGATGTGTGTGCTTTTGATTGCGCGGATAGAAACGATACGGAGACAGACATCCCGAAACGATATGGAGACAGACATCCCTGTTTGCGCAAATAAGAAATACGGTTATTTAAATAGTGACATATATTACTACTTTCCCTCGTTTCCTCTTAGAACCAAGTCCTAGATTCATGCTACAGCTTTCCCACTTTCTTCCCTGTTTGAACCAACACTTTGAGTTGACTGTATGAACTAGCTTTACTTCTAATAATAGAAGTCTAGGTGGCTTTGGAACATCGGACGGAAGTAGAAAAGGATCCACACGAAGGGAGCTGGGGCAGTAGAGCAAGGCAGGTTTCGAAGGAATATATACCTGAGAGTCGTCGGCATGTGGCAAATATGGCGTCAGGAGGCCGCATCTTGGCCACAATACCGCAGGGAGGAAGAAGGGGTCGGAGGACCTCCCGAGCCGGTGCTCTCTCGGAGAGAACGGCACGGCCGCCGATCGGGACACGCGGGCAGCCGTTGGTCTCCTCCCTCGCTGCCGACGACAGCGTGAACGATGCACCTACACCCCTGCCCCGGTCTAGGTTGTCCGGCCGGATTTGTGACAAGCCGTGAGTTGAGAGAGAGTGTGGCCACCTATGTGTTGCTTTGATCTGGAGAGCATGAGAGAGTGAACGAGAGGAACCCTAGTAAAGCAAGCGCTAAGGCTCCTGCTTTTATATATAGTGGAGTGATTTTGTTGTACCAGCTTCAAAAAAATACGCTCCTACGTGTACCCACGAGTGGGTGTGAGAGAACTAGTGCGTGCATGCACCGCTTCTCTTCGTGAGAGTACAATATACTATGCCCGAAGAACGCTCGCCGCAAGAGTAATAGTATAAGTGCGTGACGTGTGAGCTAAAATAAAATGTGTGTGCCGTCTTTTGTTTTTTAGAAGTTCTAAGGGTAGGGTGTGAAGAGCACATGTGTGTGTGACCTCTACCTGCAGATAGACGGTGGGTGCGACGTGCGAGTCTGCGAGAGGACTCGGGAGAGTCGTGACTCGTGAGGGTGCGTGTGCGTGAGAACCGTTACATCATTATCCGACAAACGTTCGCCACAAGCCTTTCCCTGACGAACGTCGCAAGAACCATTAGATCGGCATCCGACAGTGTCAGTTTTGCCATGTCATTTAACAGAACAGCCACTCCTCCTACACACAAATCTTCCATGTGAGTGTTAGCAACTGCCGTATGCTCCCTCCGTTCCGAAATGCAGTGCATATAGCTTTATTGAAAATTCGAACCTCGCAAACTTTACTGAGTTTTCGCGTACCAAATTGCACATGTAGAATAACATGTATATATCATTTCATTCATCTTCAAGAGGTAACTATAAAGTTGGGTGAGGAGTCTACAAAGAAAGACCATCGTATCACCCACATCAATTTCAAGCATCCTTTAGTGTCGAGTAATATCATAGGAACTCTATATGATATGATTTTTATAGGATTTTTTCCTTTAGAGCCAATTGGTTCATAGGAATAGATTCATATACTCCACATTTCAAAGGAAATAAACATGATATCATTTCTATAGCTTTAGAGCCACTTGGTTCATATGAATGGATTCCTATACTCCCTTAATTTCAAAGGAAAATAAACATTAGTGTATATTCAATAGAAAAGTTCCTATGATATGAACCAAATTACATCTCTTTTCTAGTCCCTCCTCATAGGAATTGAGATACATGTCATCTCTAGATTCAATAGAAAAGTTCCTATGATGTGAACCAAATGACATCTCTTTTCCAATCCCTACTCATAGGAATTAAGATGCTCCATGTCATCTCTTTCCCTACAACTTCCATGTATACATCTTCTATTCCTAAATAGATAGTACAACCCACTAGTAGCTTTTTTCCAAAACATGCAACTATGGCACAAGAACTATATAGTGTGCCAATAACTTTGAAAGATGGTTGCTGGATGAAGCTAACCCGACAGTGCAGAGATAGGCAAATCCGAGCACTACTGGTCGTTGGATATCATCAACATTCCACCAGATCTGCCACATGTACAATTTAGAAGACTCCATGGTTGAAATTAAGCAGAATGCACAAACCTCAAACACACAAGTACTTCTCCTTTGTTCTAGAATCTTCTGTATCATAATTGATTATTTTTTTCTAAATGAATTGTCATTATTTGTTTTTTACTTTATGATTTACTCTCTCCATTCCAAAATAGATGACCCAACTTTGCACTAACTTTGTACTAAAGTTAGTACAAAGTTGAGTCATCTATTTTGGAACGGAGGGAGTACAATGCACAACCCCATGAATCTTAACATTTTTATAAAACTAATTGATTTTGAATGAGATGAACTATAAGAACTAAACAAACATCTACATCATGCATATATGACTCAAAGCTTTACATGCTATACTGTGTATTTATTCATAATTTGGTTTCGAAATCTCATGCGTTCAATACATGTGTACCTTACTAGTTTTGAGTAGAGTAGCAAATTTCATGCGGCCCCGGGTATATCAAAATGCAGGGCCCATGCATCATTGCCTTTCGGTCAAACCTACGTCCACAATTTTTTGTACGTACTATATCTCCACTGGTCCCCGAACCCAAAATCCTGCCTCGTTCCCATAAAACCAAGCGGCCCACACAGATTTAAGGCGTCGACTCGAACCTGTTTACTACGACGTGGCTCCGCACGCCGTAGTACTCCTACAAACCCTACCGCCGCACTCATCATCGGTTTTCTTCAAGAGGACGAGGGAGAAGCCGATTTGTAGTGGAGGCGCTTTCAAAAAAAAAGGATCTGTAGTGGAGACCCCTACCCTAGGGTGCCCTAGGTAGCTGCCGCACGCATCATTGTTTTCTCTTTTCTCTACGCTCTTGCGCCCTAGAGTGAAATGATGGTTGCTTCGTCCGTCCAGCTTAATGCGGGAAAGGTGGGACTTTGTGATTTGACCCCTCACCGCTCATTTTCTACTACTGCGGCGCTACGATCGGGGTGCCTCCAATTCCAACCGCTGCTCCGAACTGTAATTTGGTGCATCGCACGTGGAACAAGACAGTGGATGAGCCACATGTTGGCCAAAGGGGTCCTGTTAAGTGTGTCACCATTTCGTGTGCGGACTGACCCTGCTTGAGTTGCTACGCCAACACGACAGGAGCACCCTACCACTTGGTTTTGCTCCTTGGTGAATCCCGACTATATTGATCTAAAAAGATACATGCTGAACTACCCTCTCCGTCTCGGTTTTTTTAGGCGTCTCGGTTTATAGGGCCTGCACGTAGTTCTAGGTCATCCATTTGACTAACTAAATATGAGTTACTATGTCACACAAAGTATATCATTGGATTCTTAAGCGGATGTAGTTGTATTTAAAAGTAGAGGGCGGGGCTTTTCCTGCGCGGTAGGCGGGGCAGTTCCGCCTAGTCGGTTCGACAGAGAAGCGAGAAGACGAGGGAGTAGGCTGTTGCAAACGTAGGGCTGTGTGATTTGACAGCGAGTTACTGCTGGACAGGTGGGGCCTCGTGATTTGACTTGCCATTATTATTTTAACTGCGGCACTATAAACGGCATGAGTTTCCCAGATTCCTAGCCACCTCCATACATGTGCCTCTCCCAATGCTCCACCATGTAGTAGAGGCTGGCTCTTGCATGAGAGCCCACTTCTCCACTTTTTCCTTGCCTCTCTTTCCTCCACATATGCAAAAATGCCATGTGAAGCACACTATTGTACTTACTTTTACTTTCTCCTACAGGTGCTTAAGCTTGCCACATAGGCATAAAGTCTGATGTGGCAAGTTAATCAAGAAGAGAGAGACTAATTTGGTGACCCAAGTAAGAAATAGTGCTAAGTGTGTGTACCTAGGTGAAAAGACAATTTTTAGTCTATAGCTAATTAAATGAAGCAAACTTAGCAACACCATTTCATTGGAAGAGGTCACTCCTTGGCAAATGCAATAAATACTAGTACTCCTTGTGTCCCATAATATAAGAACGTTTTTGGCACTATAGTACGAAAAAAGAGATAGAGAGAAGTAAAAAAAATACACTTCTAGCCAACCTTATATCCAAAACCTTGTTGTAGTATGAGTGACTAAGTGATGACTATGTATGACATGCCAACATCAGATAGCCTAATGCACCGTGTTAAATCTCCAACGGAGCGACCGCACGAGCGATGCGACGGTCGTGGTAGGCGCGACCATGATACGGGCTGCTGGCAGCCCTTGGATCTGAGATCAAACAGTCGCAAGCTAAGTTGCTGATAATTTGCAGAATAACCCTCTAGGTTAGGATATTCACCCATAGGTCTAGAATCACGCCATGCAACCGTTCGATCTCAGATCCAAGGGCTCTCGGAAGCCCGTATCATGGGAGAATGGAAAGCCACTACCCTGCCGTTCGCACGCTGGCAGTTCGCTCCTACTCGTCCCCGCACGTCCTTCAATACTACAGCGGTTCGCTCCTAGTCGTCCCATCCATTCACATTACGGCAGTTCCACTAATCCTAACCCTCCTCCCAAATCCATGGCGTCCCAAATATCCACGATCGGCGGTGAGTACAAGGTTAGAACCATCACCGGCGATGAGTTCGACGTCATCTACACCCGTTCTTCCGCGACGGTGAAAGGATTCCCTTCTCGCTTTAGACGCATGTTCAAAAACTCAGATGATGAGTGGGTCGCTGGGCTAGATGTTGAGTACACCACAGTCCTGGGACGAGAGAAGGATCTAAAGGACGAAGAGAGGAAGAAGCCCGCCGTGATCCAGGTTTGCGTACATAACGTTTGCTTGGTCTACCACATATGCCATGCCGACGTTCAGTGCCAGGATTTTAAGAACTTCCTCAAGGACAAAACAGTGAAATACGTTACTAGAGACTTTAAAGAACGACGAAGAAGTCTTGGGTCGGATCGGCCTCGTTGTAGGCAACCCCTTTGACCTCCAGAAGAATCGGCTGGTGCCCTCTCGTCAGCCTTCAATGCTGACCCTGGCAGGAGCCATGGTTCATCCTTCGTACCGTAAACTGGAGAAACCTCCATACAGGTTTCATCATCATGCATGGCAGCGGAATGTACTAGATATAGATCACATCTAGTATGCTACAATGGATGGCTACCTTTGTTTCAATATCTACAAGGGTTGGATGAAGAGCAACAGCCAAGTGTGCGGTTCAAGCAAAGAAGTATCGGCCAAGAGGAATAGGGACAAGGACGTGGACGAGGACTCCGAGTAAGGTGGCAGTGTCGTTGCTCATGGTGGTTCTAAACTTCTAATGCAGTGTCTATCGGATTAGTTGCATAGTTTAATTTCAGGTGTGCTTAGTTTAATTTGAGGGGTGTGTTGTGTTGAGCCCCCAGAAGAACTATGTTATGTTTCTTCTCGTTACTTTAACTCTTCAGTATGTACATACTACTAGTATTTCTTTAATAGAATTTAGCACCCCAATTAAGCACGTACTAGCTTTTTTAACAGTACTATATGCATAATTTGGCGACGAGCGCTCTCTATATGTACCACCTTTTTTTAATTTCAATTTTTGCTCCATGGCGCAATCCATCGATAGTACTAATGTACAAAAGTATACATTTTTTAAAAGGCTAGAGTACTGTTCATCACATATATAGCCAGTTAAATTCTCAACCTAGAACGACATGCATGCCATGTAGTAAACCGATACGGAGGAAGTATAGTAAAAATGAGGTGATTTTACCGAGCGTTCGACGAGGGAGCATGGCCTGTCATGCGGTCCCACATGTCATGATGTACCAAGGCGATGCGCGTGTCCCTCTTGAGGCAGAAGCAATACTAGTACGTGGTTTGAGATGATGGCGAACCGAAGTGTGAAATAATGGTTGCTTTGTCTGTCTGGGAAAGTGCGGCATTGTGATTTGACGTCTCATTGCTCATTACTACTACTGGGCTGGTACGAGTGGCGTGCGTCCCCCCTGCTGTTCTGCATTGTTATTTGGTGCTTGACAGGTCGACCCGGTTGCTATATGTCCCACATGTTGGCGACAGGAAGTATAGAATTCATGAAAGGGAGCGTCGAAGGAGGAGTATACTACAGAATTCATAAAAGGGAGCGACTTAGTTTTGGAAAAATCTATTTTTACGGAGTACGTACCCACTAGGGTTTATAGGGCTCATCTAAAAAACATTCGTTTTTCTATTTGATAAGTCTCAATTCTACTATACTAGTAGTAGTTGTTGGGGAACGTAGTAATTTCAAAAAATTTCCTACGCACACGCAAGATCATGATGATGCATAGCAACGAGAGGGGAGAGTGTTGTCTACGTACCCTCGTAGACCGAAGCGGAAGCGTTGACGCAACGTAGAGGAAGTAGTCGTACGTTCTCCTCGCGATCCAACCGATCACAACACCGTTACTCCGGCACCTCCGAGTTCTTGGCACACGTTCAGCTCGATGACGATCCCCGGGCTCCGATCCAGCAAAGCGTCGGGGAAGAGTTCCGTCAGCACGACGGCGTGGTGACGATCTTGATGTGTTACCGGCGCAGGGCTTCGCCTAAGCACTGCAACGATATGACCAAGGTGGAATATGGTGGAGGGGGGCACCGCACACGGCTAAGGAACGATCACGTTGATCAATTGTGTGTCCAAGGGGTGCCCCTTGCCTCAGTATATAAAGGATGGAGGAGGAGGAGGCCGGCCAAGCCAATTGGTGCGGCCAAGATATGGAGTCCTACTAGGACTCCAATTCCTAGTAGGAGTCCACCAAGAGGGGAGGAAGGGAGAAGGAATAGGAGGAGAAGGAGAGGTGGCCGGGCCCCTTTTCCCTAGTCCAATTCGGACTAGAGGGGAGGGGGGGCGCAGCAGCCTTTTTCCTTTTCCCACTAAAGCCCATCAAGGCCCATTACTTCTCCCGTAATCCCGTAACTCCCCGGTACCTCCGAAAATACCCGAACCACTCAGAACCCTTCCGATGTCCGAATATAGTCGTCCAATATATCGATCTTTACGTCTCGACCATTTCGAGACTCCTCGTCATGTCCCTGATCTCATCCGGGACTCCGAACTCCTTCGGTACATCAAAACTCATAAACTCATAATATAACTGTCATCGAAACCTTAAGCGTGCGGACCCTACAGTTCGAGAACAATGTAGACATGACCGAGACACGTCTCCGGTCAATAACCAATAGCGGGACCTGGATGCCCATATTGGCTCCTACATATTCTACGAAGATCTTTATCGGTCAGACCGCATAACAACATACGTCGTTCCCTTTGTCATCGGTATGTTACTTGCCCGAGATTCGATCGTCGGTATCCAATACCTAGTTCAATCTCGTTACCGGCAAGTCTCTTTACTCGTTCTGTAATACATCATCTCACAACTAACACATTAGTTGCAATGCTTGCAAGGCTTATGTGATGTGCATTACCGAGAGGGCCCAGAGATACCTCTCCGACGATCGGAGTGACAAATCCTAATCTCGAAATACGCCAACCCAACATCTACCTTTGGAGACACCTGCAGTACTCCTTTATAATCACCCAGTTACGTTGTGACGTTTGGTAGCACCCAAAGTGTTCCTCCGGCAAACGGGAGTTGCATAATCTCATAGTCATAGGAACATGTATAAGTCATGGATAAAAGCAATAGCAACATACTAAACGATCGGGTGCTAAGCTAATGGAATGGGTCATGTCAATCAGATCATTCAACTAATGATGTGACCTCATTAATCAAATAACAACTCCTTGTTCATGGTTAGGAAACATAACCATCTTTGATTAATGAGCTAGTCAAGTAGAGGCATACTAGTGACACTCTGTTTGTCTATGTATTCACACATGTATTATGTTTCCTGTTAATACAATTCTAGCATGAATAATAAACATTTATCATGAATTAAGGAAATAAATAATAACTTTATTATTGCCTCTAGGGCATATTTCCTTCAGTAGTACCATTACATGTTGGATTTTGAGGTGCGTTAGATCACCCGACGCAAGCAGTGTTAAGAGGAAACTAACCAATGCACGTACAAGTTCATGGAAATTTAGTGGTCATTCATGCATTCGTTCTAATTAATGCCTCAGTAAACATAACTTCTTGAGAAAAAAACGAGCGTACTAATTACTTGTCCAAACTACGAAATTAATTCGACCACTCACCGTCTACGTTGGTTGGAGAGATTTTGAAATTGAGCCATAAATTGGAAAGGAGGGAGTAGTAACTTTTGTCTCGATTACTATTTGTGGCCTTTTATAGATGCAAAATGTATTTTTTTATAGTGGCCTTGTATAAGTAAATGGAGGGAGTACTAACCAAACTACATAGTTGGGACGAGGAGTAAACGGAGGGAGTAGTAAAAGTTTCTCCTCGTGTTGCGAGCCACCGCGCGCGTGGGCGAGGGAGCGGGCGTAAAGGCGTACAGTAGTAGTAGTAGTACTACTACTACTACTACTACTCGTAAGCAAGCTTCACCTCATCCTGTGAGCCACCGCGCCTGTGGGCGGGGGAGACAGCGTACTAAGCAAGCTTCTCCTGGTTCTGCGAGTTGACGGGACACATCAAAAGTACTCTAGTGTATAGAGCCTTGCCTCTTTTTTTAATTTAACATAACGTGTCAAGTTGCAATTTGTTTGTTCACCCGTGGTAGACGATCCTCCCTCCACCAAGTGGACAACCAGTACACGTGCCAAATTACCATGTGGGCTGCCTTTTTCGTACAGAAATGAGCTCCACATGTACCCGCGTGGGTGTGGTTGGGAAAGAGACGGGAGTACGTGCGTCGTGCGTGCACCTATTCTCTTCGTGCACGCCCCCCACCTACGTGGGTGTGTGAGAGAGAGATACAAACCTAGACATAATGCGCCGTCCATCCCCATGCCTCCGCCGAGTCCGACCACCAGTCACCACCATGCCCCACTCCTCCTCACCTTATCTCTCATCTTTCTCCCTCCATTTTTATATACAAGGGGCCACTATCAAAATTACAATTTGCAGATATACAAGGCCACTAACAATAATTGATGCAATATTAATGGTGTTTGCCTCGTGGTACTAGCAAAGGAGGACATTAATTATCGCTTGCATGCATGCGGGAGTTTGCAAAAAAAATGCATCTTGATGTTCTGTGCAATGCACGGGCATCTTGCTAGTCCATGAAAACAACACATGGCAAAATTCCACGGCAAACGAGGGATTTGAATGTTGGGAGGGGCTGTTTGGATCTTGCCCGGGGTAGCCAAAATATTAGCGACCCTTTTATCCACCAGTTCCTTTGCCACCGATGAACGAGGAATGGCTCGGGTGCTCGTGCTGTCATGCATCCTCCAGCGCGCACATTGGAGACGATCTCGCGCGAGCTGTGTTTTTTTGTCCCACAACGCCGCCCCAGCCGCCCGCAGACCGACCGGCGACCCGCAAATTACGCCATCCAACCGTAGCCACACACATTATGACAGCAACTCAACCAACTGGACGAAATTCACACAAACACGTAGACAAACTGATATTTCATATAAACAATGACGGAAATCATATAAAATACCAGATTTTCATACAAACATGACGGATTTCATTACATTCAAATGAACTACGCAATGCTAGTTCTGGACAGCACAGGTATATAATATCTGGCCTAAATGGTCGCCCGCCGATCGATTTGTGTTCTTCATGTCCTGCAACACGATCACCGGACTGCCGGGAGCCCCGGAGGTATATGCTTCAGCACAAAGGACGGCTTGCTTCCCCACTGCCCAATTGATATCATTGGCTGGTGCCGAAGATGATGGTGGCCGGCACCGGTTCGAGTTCATCACCGGTCACTACTTCGCCATGGCCGGCACCGGCTTGAGTTCATCCTCACATTCCCCTCTTCCGTGGAGCCCATGCGGGGTCGACGAAGGTCCTCGCAACAAAAGGATCCGGCAAGACACCTGTTGTGTAAGCCGGCGTCGCCTCCGCGGTGGCCTTCATGGGACCGAAGTGGCGGCGGCCTCCCGTGTTCTACTTCTCCTCGATGATGGCGGCGGACGCGGAGGCGCTGGCCACCGACTCGTCGCTCTCCACGCACCCGGCTTCTATCGCTGCTTGCATGGCGCGGCCGCCGGCAAGGGAGTCTCGGCCACAGAAACGGGAGACGTGGTATGAGGCGGCGGCGTGGACGGCAGCAACGACGCCCGTGCGCCGCTCCTCGTCGAGCTGGCCTAGAGCGGTGAGTTGCTGAACCGCGCGCCAGCTTGGGGCGGCAACTGGCTCCATCGGGCGAGGGGAGGGAGGTGGATCAGCGAGTTGCATAGCTTGTACCCGGCAGGCTACCCAGCCGGCTTGGATGCGGAATAACTACTCTTCGTAAGCCATTGTAAGAGTGGACAAAATGGTGGAGGAGATAGGGGAGCGGCGGAGGTGTGCGATTCTTGGCCGATGTTTGGCCTCGTTTAAATAGGAGATTAAATAGACGGCGGACGGGAGGAGCTCGGCCGGCGTTGCGTTTAACGCCGGCCTGGTCATGAACGGATGTGTGTCCAGAGTGGGTCTCTCGGCTTCCACACGGGCGGGTTTCATGGAGGTGTTTGAATGCAGCACGGACCACGGAGGCGTGTTCAGCCGGGCGTGCCACACGTGGCACCCTCAACTCTGACCTAGGACACCGCACCGTTCTTCCACTGACATGTGGGCTCTTTGGGTGCATGGCCTGCATGTTAGTGACCCAACGCAGGCAGCGCATAGCAGAGGAACCTTTGGTGGGCCAGGGCGGTCGTAAGCGGGCATTTCATAGACCGATGATTGTTCATTGAGTGTGACGTCATCTTTTTCATGTAGATAAGCCTACTATGTTGATAGCCTGTTCGATACATTGTGATTCATAAAGACCGCTGCAAACATCAATGTTCTGCTTATGACAGATAAGATTGATTAATACCCGTAACAATCCATGTCCGTAACAAAGGTTGCATGCACGTATAGGTTGAGCGTGTTTCTTGCGTCGTGTGCTGTGTGCATGCAGGCGTGCGAGTGTTGCGTGCGTGCAAGGGTACGTTTCAGTGTTGCATGCATGGGTGCGTACGTGCGTGTGTTCGTGAGTGCATGTGTATGTGTCAATGTTGCATGCCAGCATGCGTGCGTGTGTACGTGTCAGTTTTGCACGCCTACATGCGTGAGTGTCTTGCGTGCGTGCATTTGTACGTGCGGGGTGAGGCTACACGTCAATCGACTGACTTATTCATCTCTGGTCATTAGATTTTCCAGCCGTTGGATACGAAATCAAGGGCCTCCAGTTTATCATCAAACTCCACCCCTCCTGAGCCGCCAGCCACCACCGGTCGAACCACCAGCCCCGGCTGGCCCGCCCTCCCCGAAACCATTCCCCACTGCCGGTCCGTTGCCGCACCGGCCATCCCTCTAGCCCCCCCCCCCCCCGCCGAGCTTTTTCTCCGAGGATCCCCACCCCACGCCCAATGAACGCCCCCCAACCACCGGTGACTGCCAGCCAGAGGTCTCACGACTTCAAATACCCACCGACCACTAATTTATTACCATTTCTGTCCTTCATATACGCGCTGAGGGTGGGCCCTATGGTAATGTGCAGTGCTGAATGTGGACCATTTGACTGGTCAATTGATCGTGTTATCAACAATTTACGGAGCTGTATGGTGAGCCAGTGACCGTATGATCACCCTAAAATGTACTCCAATTTTATTAACACAATACAGACTCAAACCACCATTTCTTTCATATACGGGCTGACAGGTGGGCCCACAGTTACACGCCCCGATGGTGAAACACTAGTTGCGCCGCGTGGAACGTTTGACTGGTCAATTGATTGTGTCATCAACAAAATACGGAGTTGTACGGGTGAGCCAGTGACCGTATAATCATGATATGTATTTGTTTAACACGGTATAGACGCAAGGGCTCATATATACGCGCAAGCACTCACCGCTATAAGCGCACACACGCGAACCCTACCCCTATGAGCACCTTCGAGAGAGTGAGCCAGCATATATGATGTTGAGATTTTACGAAGTCACCATAGGTGCCTCGTAGTCGAGTGGAACGTCTCCTCCCACTCAACGTACATCGCCGGAAAATACTGAAATTAACACAAGATAAATGCGAGCACCGGGACTTTAACCTTGGTGGGCTCGAGAAACCACTATCCTCTAACCATCCAACCACATGTTGGTTAGCACGACAAAATGTATGTGGTGACCGTGATGAGCTTATTCTGAAGTCCAGTGACCATATTGTGCTTTCTATTCAAATACAATGACCGTAAGTGTCGTCAACAAAATACAAAGCACGCATCAAATGCAAAGTCCGTCAGTGTCATCAACACAATATGGAGACGTATCGTGAGCTAGATACCGTTGTACTATTGTATGTGCTTATTTTCTTAGTGGCCGATCGTGTGTGTGGTGTGGTGGGCACATCATTTCTAGGTTTGGTGGGTCAACATGAAGACTCATGGGTCGGTTCCATCCTGTGCCACATATAGGTTGGACCGAGACGTGTTATACGAAGACCCATGTGGAGGACTCGGCGTACAACACGAAGCTACCAGAGTCGCGGAGGACTCTATCCCCACTGGTGATAAGCCGACTATATATGATTTGTAACCCTAGGCCCTTAGTATTTTATACAAGCTTGGGGGCTATTCGTCGATAGTATACACACACGCACAATGCCTGGTATTCACGTGTACTTTGTACACACCCCTATCACTAATATACAGTACCAGGAGTAGGCTCTTTCTTCAACTGCAATTGAATTCTAGCATGTGCATGTGTTTATTTCATATTATCGATCCATAGAGTGAGAGCGGTTTGAAATACAGGCAATGGATGCTTTTGCAATTCATATATAAACATTAATTAGTGCACTCCATGTTGTTAGTGTGAAGCACTTTATACATTTGTCACTTGCATGGATACATTCCAAATTGCTAGCTACGAAATAGAATACATATCGAATTCAACATAAAGAGGGTTTCGAAGATTCAAATTCATAGGAAGTGCATTCATCTATTTGAACCCGAGATAATGGCATTTGTAAATCAGATGTGAAAGGGGGCATCAATCTTTGTTCTGAGTTTGAATATGCTATATATATATTCATACGCATATCTAACTTTTTTTGCAACCAAGGAGATTATATCTGGAACCATGCATGAACTGAGGTAAGTTGCATATTTTTTTAATATATACTCGTGTACAATGTATATTCAAATGTACCCCCTCCATTCCAAAATAATCGTAGCTTTAGGACTTTCAAGAGTAAAGATTTGTGAAGTTTGACAAATCCTGAAAGTTCAATTCAAGAGAACCGAAAACGTTAATGCTTCTTCTCCCAAATATCGAATGAAGCGCCAAATAGGCCTATGGTCACCCGAAACCGTGCGAGACTAATGTTTTGGTGGTAGGAAATTACTGTCCTGACTCTGGCCCATGTAGCCTATCGGCCCAATGTCCAAAGATCTAAACCGGGGTAGGTTTGTAACTTAACCAAGACGCCAGAGAAGCATTCATATGCCGTGGGCGCCTACCCATGCGCTCGGCCGAAGTCTATTCCGCCCACATTTGGGACACCTGACATGACTGTCCTACCCCCAACCTGCAATATGTCCGAAATTTTAGATGGGGGCAAAGTTTGTAACTTTCCCCAAATTTCAAACAAGCGCGTCTCAAACCGAAACATTGTTCCCCCTTAGTTCCCTGCCTCCCTCCGTTTCCCCATTCATACTCCATGGGCGCGAAAACTCCCTATCCACCAGCCGCAAAACCCCAGCCTCCTCCGTCCTCCACCCCATAGTGGCCAATCCACCGCCGCCCTCCTCCATCACGCCGGAACCGGTACCCCGACATCGTCGTCCAATGCAACCGCAACCGCAGCGCCCTCAAGGCCTTAGCAGCTGAAGCCGAGGCAGAGCTGCCTCCACGACGCTGACGCCGACGTGCGTCGTACCAGAACCACTCCGACCATGCCGTCCTGCGCCTCACCGCTGCGGCTCCACTGCCGCAACCATCCACCGCACCGGAGCTGTTCCTGCTACGCCGTCGTTCTCCGCCTCAGATCTGCTTCCCCGCCGCCGACAGACGGCCACCGCACCACAGTCAACAACTTGGCCATGGGTTTGTCCAAGGCTGCACCATCCTCCACAACTTCTGATTTCCGGCGAACAACAAGAAGATCGTCGGAAAAACAGAAGGAGGACACATGACTGCCAGGAGAAAGAGGTACTCCTCTTCCCTTATTCATGCAAATCTTACGTCTCCGCTCACACCGTATTCATCCCACGAAAGAAACTAGTTCAGCGCTTCTTACTGCATCTTCTTCGTGATACTAAATGCACAAGGTTTCCTCCCTTCTACTATTTCACCTTTGCTAGAGGTCAGTAGCCCGCCTGGATTTCAATTCCGGGTCAGTCAAACTGCAATTAAAAGAAGCAGCACCCGCTTAGGCGCACGGAGCACCTAGTCTGCCTGTTCCCCGGGGAAGCGGCGCATCGGTGTCTATCATAGGGGTGTGGGGCGCAGGAGCTGCTTGCACCCGATCTGGAGGTCGGCGGGGCTTGAATGGATGGCCGGGGGGTGGTGCCAAGCATAACGGTGCGGTGAGGTCGAGGGGAGGGCGCAGGCAGGGGAGGAATACTGGGCCGATGGTCGCTGGCGTTTCGAGGAAGATCGTCAACACTGACTGGCTGGAGGTAGATGAAGGCGATCTGCCCGTTCTTTGTACATCGGACGGTGCAGAAAAAATGGACTGACCTATTTGCTTTCAGTCGACTGTTATTTTCATAGAATCCTGCAGTAATTTAGTGTGCCATGCATGTTGTAGAGCTATCATATGTCTCCCGTCATCTATTTCTCACCGACCTGCTATCTGCTACCTTTACACTGTACTAATTGTGCACACACTTCACCCATACTCACACTATTGTTTTTTTATGCATAGGTATTTCAGACTCTGACGCAGTGTTGATGAATGCAGAAAAGAAAAGACAGAAGTCGCTCAAGTGTAATTCGAAGATAAGCACTAAGCGTTCCAGCGCTCTAACGGGTGTAGTGTCAGCAGTTGGAGACAGTAAACGTAGCTCTGCAGTTGATGATCTCAATTGCCACACACAACCATCCCAAGTGCTTGCTTTAACTTCGCGCTGTCAAATGTGGTTGCATGTTGCATATGGTGTCTAGCTTGTATTCCTTCCAATTTGGTTAAATTGCATCTGCTTACTTTACACATTATACCTTTTATAATGACATGCCTTCCTATTTTTCATACATACTACATATGTCTATTAACCATGTTCGTACATCAAACTAATGCTCTTTTGTGTCCCTCGTCAATCACTTATGATGAGACAGTCACCCGGGTGGGTTACTTTGAGACGCCATACTCGTTTAAAGAGTGCAGTGTCACCCTCCCCACATGATTCTCAAGAAACAACAAGGCTAAATGAAGATAGTCAACGTAGCTCTCTAGTTGATCACCGCAATTCTCCCTCACCACCATCGTAGGTGCTTGCTCTTACTTGGCAGTGTGATATGTGGTTGCATGTTGCATATGGTGTCTACCTTGTAATGCTTCTAATCAGGATAAATTGCATCTGCTTAGTTAACACATTATACCTGTGAATATGACATGCCATCCTGTTTTTGGTACATACTACGTCTTTCTATTAACCATGTTCTTACATCAAACTACTTTTCTTGTGTATCCCTCATCAATGCTCCTAATTTGTTAAATTGCATCTCCTTAGCTTACACATTATACATGTGAATATGACACGCCTTCCTATTTTTGGTACATACTACATCTGCCTATCACACCATGTTCTTACATCAAACTACTGTTCTTGTGTATCCTGCGTCTATCGCTTATAATGAGATAGTCACGCACGTTGGTTAATATGAGACGCAATACTCTTATAAAGAATGCATTCATCCTCTCCACATGATTCTCAAGAAACAGCAAGCCTAAATGAAGATATTGAACGTAGCTCTGTACCTGAAGACCGCACTTCCCCTACACCACCATCACAGGTGCTTGCTCTAACTTCACAGTGTGATATGTGGTTGAGTGTTGCATACGGTGTCTAGCTTATAATGCTTCTAATTAGGGTAAATTGCATCTGCTTAGTTTACACACTATACCTGTGAATAGGACATGCCTTCCTATTTTTGGTACGCACTACATCTATGTGTTAACCTTGTTCTTACATGAAACTACCTCTCTTCTGTACCCTGCATATTATTTCTAGCCTGTTGCCATGTATTGCTTCTAATTTGGTCAAATACATTTGTTAGGGCACCCTTTTAATTTGGCAGAGTGATATCGGTTTCATCTTTCATATGGTTTCTAGCTTGCAACGATTCTAACAAGTTCAAGCACCTTGTGCTTAGTTTACACTTTATACATCATACATGTCAACATGTCACGCCATCCTGTTTTTCATACATATTCCATCCTCCTATCATGCGGCTGCCTTACATGAAAGTAGTGTTCGTCAGTATCATGCATCAATGAGTTCTGAAGAGCAAATTTTATTCCTTTTTCTTGTGGGTTTGACTTGACAAGGCAAAATCAAGAAAGAGGAAGGAAAAGAGTAAGGAAGGCGATGATGGTGGTCCTCTACAGCAACGTAAACGGAGCATCTGTACCGATTCTCCTTGTATTGATAGTGCATTACAAGGTCCAAGTCTCCGCTCCCCTACTCCACCATCCAAGGTGCTTGCTCTAACTTGGCAGTGTGATATCTGGTTGCATGTTGCATATGGTGTCTAGCTCGTATTGCTCCTAATTAGTGTAAACTACATCTGCTTAGCTTACACATGATACATGTGAATATGACACGCTTTCCTGTTTTTGGTACATACTATATCTTATGATAAGGCACCTTTAAGTCGCCACTGTGATATTGGTTGTGTCTTGCATATGATTTCTAGCATGTACTGCTTCTAATTTGTTGAAACGCCATACAGTTTGAACTTGGTAGAGTGATATTGGTTGCATCTTTCATATGGTGTCTAGCTTGCAGTGCTTCTAATTTGTTGAAATGCCTTCTGCTTAGTTACCACATCATAGGTGTGAATATGTCACACCATCCTATTTGTCATACATATTCCATCCTTGCATCATGTGTTTGCCTTTCATCCGAGTAGTGTTCGTCAGTATCATGCATGAATGAGTTCTGAAGAGCGAATTTTATTCCTTTTTCTTATCGGTTTGACTTCACAATGCAAAATCATTACAGCTGAAGGAAATTAGTCCGGCAGTGGATGATGGTGGTCCTTCGGAGCAACTCAAACAGGGGGTCTCTACAGATTCTACTCCGCCATCCTCCCAACAATATTCGCAAGACAACACAAGGTTGGACAGTCAACGTAGCTATGTAGATGATGAGCACATCTCCCCTACTCCACCATCACAGGTGCTTGCTCTAACTTGACACTATTATATGTGGTTGCATTTTGCGTATGATGTCTAGCTTTTATTGCTTCTAACTTGAATTGCATCTTCTTACTTTACACATAATGCCTGTGAAAATGACATGTGTTCCTGTTTCTAGAACATACGTGTACATGATGAGCACATCTCCCGTACTACACCATCACAGCTGCTTGCTCTTACTTGGAACTGTTATACGTGGTTGCGTTTTTCGTATGATGTCTAGTTTGTATTGCTTCTGATTATGTTGAATTGCATCTGCGTAGCTTACAACTTATACCTGCAACGATCACTTACCCATAATACACATTTAACTTGGGACTATGATGTAGGTTGCATCTTGCATTGTCTTCTAGCTTGTACTGCTTCTAATTTCTTGAAATGGCACTTACGACGAGACACTTTTTACCTGATAGAGTGATATTGGTTGCATGTTCATATGGTGCCTAGCTTTCATTTCTTCTAATTTTGTTGAAATGCCTTCCGCTTACTATTTTTTCATACATATTCCATCCTCCTATCATACGTGTGAATATGGAACGATGTCTTTTTTTGTACATATTCCATCCTCCTATCCTGCGCTTGCCTTACATCAAAGTAGTGTTCGTCTGTATCATGCATCAACCAGTTATGCAGAGCTAATTTTATTCATCTTCTTGTGGTTTTGACTTCATAAGGCAATATAAGAAAATAGGAAGGAAAAGAGTAACTTAGGGGATGTTGGTGGTCCTCCGCACCGACGCAAACAGGGACTCTCTAGATTTGCCACTGCTACTGCTAATGAAGTTGAAGTCCCAAGTCTACATGATGAGTTCATCTCCCGTACTCCACCATTGCAGGTGCTTGCTATAAGTTGAAAGTGTGATAATTGGTTTCATGTTGCATATGTTGTCTAGCCTGTATTTCTTCTATTTTGGTTAAATTGCACCTGCTGAGTTTATACGTTATACATGTGCATATGACATGGCTTTCTGTGTCTAGAATACACTTCATCTATCTATCATACCATGTTCTTATATCAAAGTACTGCTGTTGTGTATCCCGCATCAGTCACTCATGATTGGACGCTTTTAACATGGCAGTTTGATAGTGGTTGCATCTTGCATTGATTTCTACGTTATACTGCTTCTAATTTTTCGAATTGCCACTTATGACAAGACACTTTTAACTTCGCAGAGTAATATTGGTTGCATCTTTCATATGGTATCTAGCTTGCATTACTTCTATTTTCTTGAAAATCCTTCTGCTTAGTTTGCACATCGTAGCTTAGCTGTGAATATGTCATGTCGTCTTGTTTTTCTTACATATTCCATCCTCATACGGTTGTCTTACATCAAAGTATTGCTTGTCTGTGTCATGCATCAATGAGTTCTGAAGAGTGATTTTATTCTTTTGTGTTGTGGGTACAGCTTGACACGACAAAGTCAAAAAAGAGCAAGGAAAATAATATAGTAGGGAGTAATGTTACTCATCGGGTGAAATGGAAAAGGTTCTATCGTCGAGATTCTGCTGGTACTTATAGTGCAGTAGAAGGTCCAAGTCCACCGGCTAAATCTACACACACAATTTCACCTGCTCCACCAGCTGCAGCATCCGCTTCAACTGTACCAGCATCTCAACCAGTTACTCGTTCGTTTGCTCCGGAACTGGCTAGTTCCCAAGCTGCCTTCACACCTAACACTACTTCCGAAGCACTGCTGACACAACAGGACTTGGCAAGATCAGATGAACCTCATGATTATCAACACCAAGACGGTACCTGACCGAGTCAAGTTGCAGTTGCATGCTCCTTTATATGTACTCTCATAGTTTGATGTACACTAGCACTTTCCATATTCGTTGTTGAACTAGCACCACGGCGCAAGCGGAAACAGACATCAGGTATAATGCTTGACAGATTAACAAAATCTAAAGGAGGAAGAATGGAGATCCATTTTGAGGCAGGTTTAAAAAGGCCATGTGATGCTAAAGAGTCTGGCAAGTTAGTATCAGAGGCAGCCGTTGCCGTTAGGTGTCATGCACGTATCCTCCCAACGTGGATCCAGTACAGGAATGAGAAAGACAATACCCAGTTTAACACCTTCCTTGACCATTTATCCGTAAGTAATGTTATTCATCGCAATTAGTAATATTGTCTTGCTCTGTCCCATACTTTCTAGCTTCCTCCTAATAAGACTCACATTCTTTTTTCAACAGATGAGGTTCAAGTTGGATCCGAAAGATGATGCATCTGAACAAGCATGCACTCATGTTTTTCAGTTTGCTCTGTGATAGTATCGGTACCACCTTAGAAAATCTCACTTTGAAGGCAATGCTAACAATGAAATCGCCCAAACATCTCCAGTGGAATATATTACAGATGAAGAATGGACAACCCTCGTTAAACACTGGTCTGATCCAAAGTATCAGATAGGCTATATGTATTTGATCAAACCACATATTGAAGTTGTATTTATGTATGTGCCTTACAAGTGTATCTTCTTCTAGGCTAACTGTTTGAAGAACAAAACCAACCGTTCTAAAGTGAAATTCCAACAGACAACAGGATCTCGTAGCTATATTGCACACTGCGAGGCTCTTGTAAATAGCTGCTACTTCCTTCTTTTTTTGTGCCATATTATCGTATCTATATTGACTTGTTCCAAATACATAGGAAAGCCTGTGCGGACCAATAAGAAGCTGAACCGAATGCAGTGCAAATCTTCAAGGATTGCCACACCAGCAAGATGCAGGGCATGAGCACACCAGTTCAAGCCGCTGTTGTAAGTCCTTACTCCTCCTGCCTTTAACTGATTGGTACTGTGATGTGTTCATTTAACTACTTGGTTTGCAGCCAATGTCAGTTACTCTGTTCACTTTAATTCACAGTTGTCTTAACGTATCATTTCACCTTACATGGTTTAAAAGAGATGAAGGATATTCTTTTGGTCTTGATCTATAATCTAGTTGTTATGTTCACATGCGCACACAATGATAAAATAGCCTATTTGTTTTATATCTATTTGTCCATGATATGAATGATGTCATACTATGTTCATCCTACTTTAAACCATGCCTCTTTATCCTTAGATGTCAACGAATGTGAGGAAATAGACAATACATTAGGCATGCTACATGGACATATGTTCCGAAAGTGATTTTATTATGTAGTTGGCACTACAATACATGCTAATGTATTACAGTAGTTCACCAAAATAAGTTATGTATAAACGTTTAACCTACTTTGTTTGTTTTTGTCTCATTAGTAACTTATCTGGTACACTAATCTACAATTTCAAACTTTCAGGAAGCTATGGGACAATTGATTGAACAGCCACAACCACCTGAAGGTGACGAGGCTACTACAGGTACAATGTCACCTCTTGCTGCAGTACGTTAGTATCTCTCCACTAACAGTGCAAAAAGCACCTTCCTGCGTAATTCTGGGTTGGTTGTCAAGGTAACCTCGTCCAAATCGCCTACTGAACAAAATCTTCCTGCTAGACAGAGTGATATATCTGTGTTCCAGACACAAGTCCAATCCCTAATGGACGTTGTTTTGGAAACAAGAATAGTGGTTGAGAAATGTCGTCAAGATATGAATGGTTTTGAAACCAGACTATCAGACATTCGCTTCGTTGTTCAAGAGCAATGACGGAAAAAAGGTGGAGATCGTGCTGCTCCATCAGATTCTATAGCCTGAAACATTAGCACTCAGGTCAAATATATGTGCTTATATACATCTGATGGTGCTTTTATATGGAAGGACTGTAAACTTTATGCCAACAGGCCTTTTGTTGTATGGTTGGAATTTATTTTGTTGTGATACGACATTTATGATGCTGCCTCAGGCTGCAGTAATTACGACGCTATTTTTGTATAGTGTAGGTTTATCTTAGTAATGTATTCGACCGAAAGCTTCGTAGGAGCCCAACATGCCAACATTCGTCGGGCCCATTCCAATTGGGCTAAAAACGATTACGGGCCGAAATTGGCATGTAGCCCACTAAAAATATCTGGGCCTAAATCAGCATAAGCTTTCATATTTTTCTGGTAGGCATGTGCCCATAGTGGGCCTTTAACAGACCTAAACATAATTTGGGCCCTCAGTAAAAATAGGCCGTTTACACGTGTAAATATCTCGAGCCCATAAAAAACATGGGCCTTTACACTACAAAAAAAGACACATCCGTGACATTTTGGGCCGAACAAAAAAAATTATGTCATACATATGACACTTCTATGACGATAATTGTGACAAAACCCGGTATCATCATAGATGTGGTGGGATCCTACTTCTATGACAAAAAATCATGACAGAAAATGGGCTTTTCGTCCTGGGCGGGCCGGAGACGCAGTTGCATGACATTCTTTGGGCCGTCCATGACGGAAAAAACCATGGTAGAAGCGAGGGGGAGGAAAATTTCGGGTTGTTCCCGGTTACGGTGGGAGGTCGGGGGCCGAGCGATGCGCATTTCTCTCGTACATGTATGCGCGTGTGTGCGAGGCGTTGGCTCTAACTGAACCCGAGCGAGGCGTGGGGTTCTAACTGAACCTGATCGATTGCACTGCAGGCTACACGTTACTAAACCCGAGCGATATATCGATGGCTGTTAACTGAACCCGATCGAGCGGTTCCTTGGCTACTGCTGCTAACTGAACCCGATCGATGGGATGAACGGTGAGTGTTGCGGGGGGGTTTGGATGAACAGTGAGCGGTGGCGTTGCCTCTGGATGAACAGGACCCAGAGGTGTGGTGGAGAGCTGGATGAACAGTAGACGGTGGAGGGGTGCCCGTGGAGGGTGCCCGTGGAGGGGTGGATGAACAGGACCCGTGGCATGGAGGGCAGGATGAACAGTAGACGGTGGAGGGGTGCCCGTGGAGGGGTGGTTGAACAGGACCCCGTGGTGTGGAGGGCTGGATGAACAGTAGACGGTGGAGGGGTGGTTGAACAGTCGCCGGTGGAGTAGGGCGCGGTAGAGGCTGGATGAACAGGAGACCGTGGAGGCTGGAGGAGGTCGACGGTGGATGAACAGTAGCTCGTGGAGGATGGAGGGGGTCGACGATGGAGATGTACAGTATCCCGTGGAGTCCCGTTTTGCGGTACGCCACACCCCTCCCGATCAACAGGACCCCCGTTTCGACCGCAGGAGGTCCGTTTCCTCCGTTTTGCGGTACGCCACACCCCTCTCGATCAACAGGACCCCCGTTTCGATCGTAGGAGGTCCGTTTCCTCCGTTTGCGGTAGGCCACACCCCTCCCGATCAACAGGACCCCCGTTTCGACCGTAGGAGGTCCGTTTCCGCCGTTGTGCGGTACGTCAGGCCTCGTTTCCATTGCCTCTTCCATCCAAGCCCTCCCGATGAACACGACCACGCATTCTGTTCCGACAAATGAACACGACGATGACGTTGTTTCTCTTTTCCGACCCAGCCATGTACACGAGCCCTCGCCGTACGTATGTGCGAGTAGGCGTTCGAAACCCCGCCCGTATGTACACATACGTGGCTGTATTTTCTTTCTTGCACCCTGGCCGCTGTACGTACGTGTACATGCTACGTGCGCGCCTCTACATCGACCGGTATGTACGTACACGTTCGCGACCATAATGACAACGTTACGTACGCTTCGACCAGGCGGGTCCGGACTGTCAGGCACTTCCTTGCCTGCGAAGATGTAGCTGGTGGGTCCCAGCAGTCAGGGGGAGAAATACGGTGGCCCTTCTGGTGGGTCCCTGCTGTCAGGTGGAGGAATAATTATTTTGCACGTAATAAAGAGGCACTTCCTTGCTGCGGCCGTGGACCCAGCTGTCAGCCTCTCCACGTACAGTCCACGTCCGATGGAAGCCATTCCTTGACCACGTTGACCATGCCATGCCGAGAGCACCAGGGCGGTGGACGACGGCGAGGCCTAGGAAGAGGACGACGCAGAGCCGGGGAAGACGCGACAGTGGATGCCCACGCGTAGAGGAGTACGAGGGCACTGGTTCGCTGCGGTGTGAGGCTGCCATCGCCGCAGAGTAACAGGGGGTGTGGGTGAGTAGAGGAATGGCCTTGCCAGCGGTGGGAGTAGTAGGGGCCGGTGAGGCCTCCGCCGCATCGCAGCCGGCCACGGGAGGCAGGAGCACGAGGCACGACCGGCGCTGGTTTGGGCTGCTGGAGCAAGAAGACCAGAGGTTAAAGAAGCACTACGGCCGTTGGATGGACATCATACGGTCACTAGAGCTAGAATCGTGCATATTGACTAAGTTGACAAAGCCCTCCGTCCCCGTCAACTTAGGAGGCCCACAAGTCAGCCTGCCACTATACTGGGTCCCGGCTAACAGGGGGAGTATTCATTTTTTTTGTGCGTAATAAGGAGGCACTTCCTTGCGTGTGAAGATATAGCTGGTGGGTCCGAGCTGTCAGCGGCGGTAACGTTTTTTTCGCGAAATACGGAGGCCCTTTTGGTGGGTCCCAGATGTCAGGTGGAGGAATCATTATTTTGCGCGTAATAAGGAGGCATTTCCTTGCATGCGGCCGTGGACCCAGCTGTCGGCCTCTCCACCTAAAGTCCACATCAGATGCATGTCAGTCGTTGACCACGTTGACCAGGCCGCGTCGAGAGCACCAGGGCGGTGGATGACGGCGAGGCCTAGGAAGGGAACGACACGGAGGCAGGGAAGACTCGGCAGTTGTTTCCCACGCGGAGGGGAGTACGACTGTACGAGGCCTCGCCGAGGGATGGCTAGGCCAGCGATGGGAGTACAGTGGGGCGGTAAGGCATGCGCGGCAGCAGAGCCGGCCGCGGGGAGGAGGGAGCAGGCAGTCCCGCCGGCGCCTGTTTGAGCGGCTGGAGCAGGAAGAGCAAAGATTGAAGAAGCACGACGGTCGTTGGATGGCCATCCAACAGTCACTGCTTGTGCGTCAACCTTTTTTTAGGAAAACCTCAAATCTATGGGAAACAGCATACAACCCATCTGCCATTATTTCTAATAATTTACAGCCCATTTGCTAATTATTAAGGTTTTTTTGGAGCCCATATTCTTTTTGTTAGCATTACAACCCATATTGTGGCCACGGTTAAAAAATTATACGAAATTTTGCATATTTCGGTGCGGTCCAAACTGTTTTTAATCCCAAAATTTCGACTCACATTCAAACTGATTTTAAAAATAAATGTATATCAATATAAAATCCAACAAATTGTCCACGCATAAAAATTAATCAATTTCAAATCTCAAAATGAAAAAAAGATATTTGAAACTAATTGCTGGTTTGATGTGTTTTAAAAATGTACAACCCATTTCTCATTACTGATGGGCCATTTTCTCGGCCAGCCGAATGAAAGCTCTCCTCCTCGTCTTGAAAGATTTGCAGCCCAATAGGCCTGACAAAGCGACTTACTTGGCAAATCACAAAAAAACTGGGCCGTGGCCGTGGACTCAGCTGTCAGCCTCTCCACGTACAGTACTCTTCCAATGGAATGTCGTTGACCACATTGACCACGCGGCGCCGAGAGCACCAAGGCGGTGGACGACGGCGAGGCCTAGGAAGGGGACGACACGGAGCCGGGAAAGACGTGGCAGTGGATGCCCACGCGGAGAGGAGTACGGGGGTTCACTGGTTCGGCTGCGGTGTGAGGCTGCCGTCGCCGCAGGGCCTTGCTAGCGTGGGAGTAGTAGGGGCCTCATCGGCAACACAGCTGGCCACTGGAGGCAGGAGCAGGCGGTCTCCCCGGCGCTGGTTTGGGCGGCTGGTGCAAGAAGAGCAGCGATTGAAGAAGCAGTAGGACCGTTAGATTCAAATCCAACGGTTACTGCTGCTAGAATCGTTTGTTGACTAAGTTGACAAGCCCTGCGTACGCGTCAACTTAGTAGGCCCACAGGTCAGCCTCCCAACCGGTGCGCCCCAGTTGTCAGTGGGAGGAATTATTTTTTTGTGTAATAAGGAGGCAGTTGATGGCGTGCGGCCAGGCCAGCGGAGGGAGTAGGGTGGGCCGGGGAAGCCTACGCGGCATCACAGCGGGCCACAAGAGGAGGGAGCAGGCAGTCCCGCCGGCGCTAGTTTAGGCGGCTGGACCAGGAAGATCAGAGATTAAAGAAGCACGTCGGTCGTTGGATGGACATCCAACACTAACTGTTGCTAGAATCGTCTGTTCACTAACAAAGCCTTGCGTAAACAAGTCAGCCTCGAAATCCATGGCGTGTACAGCCCATTTGCTATTATTTTTATAGTTTTTACTCAATTTCTAATTCATATGGAATTTATTGCAGCCTGTTTTCCATTTTTAGAATTGCTGGCCATTTTCTAGTCAGTACTAGGGTCAAAAAATTAACTAAATATGTGGGAAATTTTGCAAAATCGCAAATTTTTGCTGGGGAACGAAATATTTTTAATCCAAAAATTTATAGCCATAGTAAAACAAATTTAAAAATAAATTAGTACTATGTCATGTTAAATCGAATGAAATACGTATAAGATATCGGTGAAGAACAAAAACAAAAAAAGAAACTTATATCCCATTTGCTATAAATTTTTTGGAATTTTCAACCCCTTTTGATATTACTTTTAACAGACATTGACCATACTCTTAAGCCAGGCTGGAATGCATCCCTCCTCATCTTGAAAGATTTGTAGCCCAGTAATTCGGAGAAAACAAATAGGCCTAGCTTTGGTATTCTTCAAAAAGAAATAATGGGCTAGCTATTTTCCCAAAGAACTGGTGCATGAGCATTTAGCTTTATTTATTTATTTATTTACTTATTTATGTTTAGGGGACCATGAGCATGTACCTGGGCCGGATTCATGTGAGAGCCTCCCTTCCAGTTAATTACGGGCTTCTCTATTGGGCCTTCATCAGTGGGCTGCATGTTATCAACAAGTGGAAAATGTGCTCCGAATTTCAAAAAAATGTGTTCCGTACGATAAATAGTATGTGCTACATACGGTACGGGGCACTAAAGGATCGAACCGTGCAATAACTTCCAAAACATTGTGTTTGTCGTTCTAACAACACATTTATTCAACCAACAGACGAAATATACTACTGATTGTACATTGAAAACAACAGCAACAGCAAACAGAGGAAATATACTACTGATTGTACATTGGGTCCCAGCTGTCAGGTGGAGGAAACATTTTTTTCAGCTTATTAAGGAGGAACTTTCCTTGCGTGCGACCATGGACCTCGTGGGTCCCAGCCGTCAGGCTCTCCACGTAAAGTCCTCTTCCGATGACTCTCGTTTGTTGACCAGGCCGCACCGAACGCAGCGAGGCCCCGGACAGGAACGACTCGGAGATGAGAAAATGTGGCAGTGGAGTCGCAGATTGAGAGGAGGAGAAGGGTTATAACTGGTTCTGTTGCTGCGTGGGGCTGTAGTCTGTGGAGAATAACAGGAGGAGTCGAGGGGTGGAGGGATAGCCTGGCCGGCGGTGGGGTAGCGCTTCGCAACGATGCGTGCTAAGCAGAGCCGCTAGCCGCCGGAGGCCGGACCAGGCCGTCCCGGCGACGCTGGAGGAAGAAGACGAGAGATTGAAGGTGCATGCCGGCTGTTGGATATAAATCCAATGGTTGTGGATGACACAATCATTTGTTGACCAAGTTGACAACGCCCTGCTTAGGCTTCGACCTATTGGCCCACATGTCAGCCTGCAAAAATGTGGTATATATTTAACCCATGTTTTCTAGAATGTACAGTCCATTTGCTCGGCTGGGTGAACAAATAATTTTGCGTCAATCAGGCCCATTTATATTTTCTAAGAAATCCCAGCCCATTTGCACTTCCTTGAAATACACATATTAGGTGGGCTCGTTATATATACGTATAATGTTATGTTAGAAGGAGCAATTAATATCAAATAATAAACCGGAGAGGCACATTTTTTATATATATAATTAAGAAATTAGCGAGTTATTGCTCAAAATAAAAATGAGCGCGTTATTATTAAATTGATCCTTAAAATCTTCGCAATCACCAGGATTTTCCTTGTGTGTGAGTCAAAAACAACCAGGATTTTCCTTGCCTGTGAGTCAAAAACAACCAGGATTTTCCTTGCCTGTGAGTTAAAAACAACGAGGATTTTCCTTGCCAACTTCCATTAAACATTTACTTTTATAAGTTGGGATGTTTTTATAGTGAATATATAAGCCCTATAAAATATACGATAATAGTAATAATATATATATATAATGTATATATAAGTCTCTATAAAATATACGATAATAGTAATAATATAAATATATATAATGTGGTCAGAAGGGAAAACATAAATTGGACACAACATTACTTTTATAAGAGACCTGCGTTTTATACCCCACACTAGGCATACTAACAAGTTCACAAACAAATACAACAGAAAAGGTAAACATTCATATCAAACTCAAGTTCACAAGACACGTTCATATCCATAGCCAACATTCACAATCAACAACTCAAAAGATTCATATATACACAAGCTCAGCATATCTATGTTGGGGAACGTAGTAATTTCAAAAAAAATCCTACGCACACGCAAGATCATGGTGATGCATAGCAATGAGAGGGGAGAGTGTTGTCCACGTACCCTCGTAGACCGAAAGCGGAAGCGTTATAACAACGCGGTTGATGTAGTCGTACGTCTTCACGGCCCGACCAATCAAGCACCGAAACTACGACACATCCGAGTTCTAGCACACGTTCAGCTCGATGACGATCCCCGGACTCCGATCCAGCAAAGTGTCGGGGATGAGTTCCATCAGCACGACAGCGTGGTGATGATCTTAATGTTCTACCGTCGCAGGGCTTCGCCTAAGCACCGCTACAATATTATCGAGGATTATGATGGAGGGGGGCACTGCACACGGCTAAGAGATCTCAAGGATTAATTATTGTGTCTTTGGGGTGCCCCCTTGCCCCCGTATATAAAAGAGCAAGGGGGGGAGAGGCGGCCAAGGGGAGGAGGAACGCCCAAGGGGGGCAATCCTACTCCAAGTAGGATTCCCCTCTCTTTCCTAGTCCAAGTAGGAGAGGGGAAGGAAGGGAAGGAGAAGGAGAAGGAAGGAGAGGGAGGAAAAAGAGGAAAGGGGGGCCGGCCCCCTAGTCCAATTCGGTTTGGGCTAGGGGGGCGCGCGCCCTGCCTCCTCTCTTCCACCACTTGGCCCATGAGGCCCATTACTTCTTCCTCGTATTCCCGTAACTCCCCGGTACCCCCGAAAATACCCGAATCACTCGGAACCTTTCCGATGTCCGAATATAGTCGTCCAATATATCGATCTTTACGTCTCAACCATTTCGAGACTCCTCGTCATGTCCCCGATTTCATCCAGGACTCCGAACTCCTTCGGTACATCAAAACTCATAAACTCATAATATAACTGTCATCGAAACCTTAAGCGTGCGGACCCTATGGGTTCGAGAACAATGTAGACATGACCGAGAGACGTCTCCGGTCAATAACCAATAGCGGAACCTGGATGCTCAAATTGGCTCCCACATATTCTACGAAGATCTTTATCGGTCAGACCGCATAACAACATACGTTGTTCCCTTTGTCATCGGTATGTTACTTGCTCGAGATTCGATCGTCGGTATCTCAATACCTAGTTCAATCTCGTTACCGGCAAGTCTCTTTACTCGTTCCATAAGACATCATCTTGCAACTAACTCATTAGTTGCATTGCTTGCAAGGCTTAAGTGATGTGCATTACCAAGAGGGCCCAGAGATACCTCTCCGACAATCGGAGTGACAAATCCTAATCTCGAAATACGCCAACCCAACATGTACCTTTGGAGACACCTGTAGAGCTCCTTTATAATCACCCAGTTATGTTGTGACCCATACGCAAACGGGAGTTGCATAATCTCATAGTCATAGGAACATGTATAAGTCATGAAGAAAGCAATAGCAACATACTAAACGATCAAGTGCTAAGCTAACGGAATGGGTCAAGTCAATCACATCATTCTCCTAATGATGTGATCCCGTTAATCAAATGACAACTCATGTCTATGGTTAGGAAACATAACCATCTTTGATCAACGAGCTAGTCAAGTAGAGGCATACTAGTTACATACTGTTTGTCTATGTATTCACACATGTATTATGTTTCCAGTTAATACAATTCTAGCATGAATAATAAACATTTATCATGATAAAAGGAAATAAATAATAACTTTATTATTGCCTCTAGGGCATATTTCCTTCAATCTATGCATCCAAATGATTGATAGATCACACGACAATATGCATACATAATTTACAAAAAGATTCAGATATACACATGTTCAGTATGTTTATGCATCCAAATGACTGAGATCAGAGCCAATATGATACATGGACGAACTTTAATTACCTAGGGTACAGACTGGTAAATAGTGTTCAATCGGAGGTACTTCTTGCTAAAATTAGTTCTTGTACGAGTAAACTTTCGAGTACATAAGAGGCAGCACAGACAATCTGAACTTTGCTTGTAGGTTTATCCTCAAATAGTGGCCTCGTGCCGAGGGAGGTTTGAGAAACTTGGCCACTACTTTCATCCAACCAGTTTACTGGCTCATCTTGGTCATGTATCTCGCCAAAATTCTACATTGCAGACGAGAAAGGAGGCGGTTGAGAAAATGAACCACCCAAATTTTTTGTGCAGTTCAACTGAAATGGAGCATCCTTGGCATGCAGACTGATTAAGTGCCAGATGAATATACGCATCAACCAACTTGTCTGGAATCTTTAGTCTCCATGCCATATAGTTCGCTACCATATGTGCCGATAACCAAAAGGCACAAGTTGGGACCAAAGACTGGACTGCATTTTTCTGGGCTATGCACCAAGCAATATTTTTGGCGTTCACTCTCCTAATACTTGGAGTTTGACAATTGGTTTATGCCAGTTGATACTCGAATGAATATAGGCACTTCTTGTCAACATCGTCCGTGATAGCCCTTTCGTAAAAGGGTCTGCCAGATTCTTAGCCGTCTAGATATAATCCAACGCTATTACTCCGTAGTTTCTTGATTTTCTGACAGATTTCAATCTTCTTCTTATGTGCTTTGTGGATTGCATGTTGTCCTTTGAACTCTTAGCCTTGACAATTGGTTAACACCGGTTGATACTCGAATGAATATAGGCACTTCTTGTCAACATCGATGCTTGTCTGAGTGAACTTTGGAGTACATAGCAGCAGCATAAGTACCTGTCCATCTGATCATTTTGTGCAGTTCTACCGAAATCACCCGATGTAATGATTTGCCTGCGAGTTCAGGCTCCAAATTACTCCTCTATGAAATCGACAAATAGTAGCACAATACCAAATTACCAATACATATGACAAGCACAATAATCAGGATAAAGACCAGTACGAACCTATGTCAAGTAGCATATCAATTACTATTTCCTTTGACTGGAGGCCGAGATAAGCCAAGCGACTGACAGTAAAGGAAGAAAGCATGAGGAGTTTAGCGACTGATAGCAAAGGACGGAAGCTGTCGAGGCAATGAAGCACCCAAAGTTTTTGTGCAGTTCCACCAAATAGAAGCACCCTCATTATCTTAATGGGTAAAGTTAGCAACATAGTAGTCTTGCTTAAAGAGAGGTATTAGTTTATTTAATCAGTGCCAATTAGCTCAACTCAACACTCAAAGCATTGCCATTTATCATAGGTGGCAAAACTTTAATGTGCAAAGATAAAGGAGTTTCTCATAACAGTAGCACGATACAAATAGAGATGACAGCAAATTAATATGGATGAAGGCCTTAGGCTCATACCAACCTGAGAAAAAAAGCTTAATCATGTAGTCCCATAAGAGATGATAAAGCACTCACTAGAATCACACAATAGTATATATTTTTGTGCACTTCAAATGTATGGTTGAAATCACTCTTGTTTACCAGTGCTGAGATTATATCGAAAGATTATCAAGAACTTCCAGCAGAGTTAAAGCACTGGCTGGGATACAGTTCATTGTATTATCTTGTGTGGTTCCATTTAATGTATGATTGGCACAACATGATCCCTGTTTGCACAAGTAGGAACAAGGTGAAACCTTCATTAGCTTAGTGAGAAAGGATAGGAAGGCATTAGCATATTACTCAACAAGTAGCATCAAATTCATGATGGACAATACGCAAAACATTGCCTCATTGAACCAATGGCAATAAATATGACATGCAAAACAATAGCACTATTATGTCATGACACTAATAATATTCCCTCCCTGCTCCACCACATGATTCACCTCTATAGACAAACATACACACGTACATGATTCAGCATAGGGTCCTACTAAAGATTTGTTTAACTCCAACAGGAAAATTAGGCAGTAATAAATTAGTGGTACTTAAGTACTCCTAATTAATTAAGTGAGACAGCAGAAGTGGAAGGGCTCCCTGGAGGGTCGTCTCACATGTAAGGTAGTCGTTGCCGGAGCCCTTGAATGGCCTCGACCGAGGCCTCTAGCTTCAGCAAGATCGCCTTGGCAATGTTTATTATTCTTCATCTTCCTCTTCATGCTCTGTTTCTCTTTCTCCTCACCAGTTGGTGAAACAAAGTACATGATTGGCCTTCTAATTCAGAATTGGTTTTGTCAGGGAGGAAGTACAAGTGTACTAGTAAAAAACAGCATTATTTTCTCATGGCAGTCGGAAAATAGAGATGAACACATGCATTAAATATCATTCTTACCTAAAGGAGGGTTATGGCGCCAATATGGATGATGAGCACAGATCTCCCTTTGTGCAGTTCCACCAAAATGAACCAACTGTTCCATTCTGACATTCCAGTTAAATAACACAAAAGTCACTTCTTTTAAGAAGAGTTTTGTGCAGTGCACCAAAAGGTCACAACAGCAACCAGGTGAATTGGATATCCCGGTTTGCACAAAAAGGCATAGAGGAAACAGTCAGAGTCTCAAACAATTACAGGCAAAAACATTTGGCTAAACTTGTCATGGCTTATAACAGTGGCATGGCTTCATTTTTACCAGGGACATTAGATTAAGAACAGCTAAGGCTGCGTTCGGTTCATAGGTTTGGTGTAGGATTTTCGTAGGAACACAATTCCTACGGTATTCTTTCCCTTCCAACAGTCCGGAACACGGGAAAGGTGAATAGTGTTTCATAGGAAAGCTGGTCTGGTAGTACTGATTCCATAGGATTAGAAACATCCACGCGCTGCTCATTTTTTGGGCGGAAGCCCGAGGCAGGCGCTCGCTGCCATGTGTTAGACAGGTTGTTGTGCTGTGTTGCCGGAATAAAAAATCAACCTATGTGTGGTACGTGAGGTGAGGACAAGAGTAGTCACTGTGCAGCTGAATAAAGAAATAGCATCTCATACTGCCAAGCATGCTACTCTAAAAAACAAATTTGTACATTTCGTAGTCCATCCGAACACATTCTCTTGAGAGTTTCCTCCAATTCGTTGTTCCATAGTTCTATACCTACATTCCTTTCCTATTCCTCTATTTTCATCAAGACCTATGTTTTCTGCCCCTTTATTCCGAACGGAGAATATTTGGTATAAGGGCATGGGACAGTGGGTGCACCAGCAGTCCAGCACCATGTACGTAAACAGGGGCATAAAGTGGTGATTCATAGTTTGTTGCCCCGAGAAACAAACATCCAAGAAACATATCTGGGTTGGTCCCATTTTTGTTCACTCTAGCCACCTACTCCTATGTGTGGATAGCAAATCTAGTCCTGGTCATACCACTGTGTACAGCGTTACCCCTGTATTTTCCTTTTCGACCAAGAGACCGGTTGGATGACCAGTCTGTACTACTTTCACCCCCTTTCCTTCCTGTTTGTACATACTAAATTGCCCCACCCCCACTTTATTTCTTATTTGAACCAAGTAGTACAAGATTCGACTCCATGAAGTAGATTTACCTCTAACAATAGAAGAAAAAATGTGACATTGGACCATCCGATCGAGAGGGGCTGAGAGGTAGAAAATGATGCACTGCAGCGACGTAGTGAGCTGGGCAAGTAGAGATAAGGCGGTTTCAAACGAAGATATACCTGAAGGTCATCGGGATGTGGATAGGTGGGCGGCGGGAGGCCGGATCCGCCCACAGGCAACGACGAAGGGATCGGAGGACCTCTCGCGCCGGCGCTCGGCCAGAGATAACGATGCGGCCGGCAGTGGGTCTCCTCCCTCGATGTCGACGATGGCCTAAACGCTGCCCCTCCTCCCCTTCACCGGCGGAGGGGGATACGTCCGGATCTGTAACCAGCGGTGAGGATAGAACGTCAATGTTTTTTGAAGGGCGAAATACAGTGTTACTACCCCTATCTTGTTTAGATCTGGAGAGGATGAGAGTGTGTGAATAGAGCAACCCTAGCAAGCAAGCACGGAGGCTTCAGCCTATATATACGTAGCAGGCAACCCTAGCAAGAAAGCAACCCCTATCTTCATCAACTCATACAAGACCGAGAAATTTGATTACTACAACGCCCTCTCCCTCGCGGACTGAGCTCCGGTGCCTTAACTGCACCTGCCTTTGGCTGCATGACAGGTGGGCCAACCACCTGTTGGGCCCACCTATCATAGACGCAAAGGCAGGAGCAGTAAGTAGAAGCTTTCGCTACACGCTATCCCTCCCGCACGAGGTGGACGGACATGCAGCAGTGGATTCGATACTGTAGAAGTAGGAGTAACATCATTGTTCGTCTTCTCAAAGAGGCGAAGAGATAAGCGCAACCCGAACGTGGCAGTTGCAAACGCTCGCGTGGTGCGGTTCCTTGGAGTACTAGCCAGGCTCTTGCATGAGATAAAATTGCTATTGTTTAACAATTAAACTCCATTATCCATTGGTTGATACTCACTCTACATAGGTCCACGCACTTAGCACCGTTTCCTCCTAGGGTCACCAATGTTTATTTGCTAATTAATAGCATTGCATGCAATGAACTAGCCATTGCAAGTCATTAGAAGCATGCACACCTCTCATCTCTTATTGGTTGATATGTCAAGAAACAAGAAACAAGGTAGAAGTTAATGCACCATGCCAAAGTGTTTTGGGACAACATATTTGGTTTTCATAAGATGACTTACACACCTAGACGGAGGGAGTAGTATATCTCTGTAAACCGGAAAGGAGTACTTGCCTTTCTAGAGATTTCAACAAGTGACTAGACTACACCGTGTGCAGTACTCCTTCCCTTCCGGTTTATAGGGCTCAAATCTCAAATCTCATGAACCAAGGCATTTTGCGATTGGAGAAATGTATCTCGTACTTTACAAAACTACCCTAATTATACTCATGCATTAATTACGTAGTTCTCTCGTTTTCCTCTCCACCTTGGTCGCGGTGCACAATATTGAGCACTCCTACTCCCTCCTTTCCGGTTTATAGGGCTTATCTCAAAATCTTAGTTTTTTCATTTTATAAGGCTCAATTTGGTTGTTCCCCATCACAAGTTCAGATTCCAAGGTGCATTAAATAATTGCATGCATGTATTAAGAGAAAATTGACCAATGCATGTACTTTATGCATGCTTGCATTGCAATTAATACATTGGTAAACATACATTTTTTAAGAAAACAAGAGCATTAATTGGGTGCTTTTGCAAATTACAAAAAGGATTCCACCACTCACCATCTACCTTGGTTGGTGAAATTTTTGAATTGAGCCCTATAAACCGGAAAGGAGGGAGTATATGACTAGCCGCTCTATCTACATGCGGGACATTTCAAAGCATCCGGGCCCGCGTGCCATCCACCAAATCACAGCGAGGTGCTACAGTCGAGACTCACCTGTCACCCCGGTGTGGCCGTCATGACCCATCATATCACAAAACGCACACCTTTACCAGCTGCGGTAAGGTGGCCTCCAAGTTGGACTGGACGAAGCAACCATCATTTCACTGGAACGCTCGTTCAAGCCCTTTCTTCCCTTTCTTGAAGAAAACCTCACTCCAGGCTACTCACTTCTGCCATTTATCTTCTGTACCAACGAAGGAAAGGTGGGCGAATCAGTTATGCTGCTATATTTTCATTCCAAGAATCTTCTTTTTGCGAAGCACCGACCGATTCTCACATCCTATTCTTTTCCCGTTTTCATTGCGATTGTGGTTTCCTTTCGATTTCTTTTTGTTTGTCAGTTCATTGATGGATCCTGGAGCACAAGGCAAAGAGTTGCCGACGGACAACCCACTGGAGACAGCGATCTCCAGGAAGAGAGCACCGACCAACGAGTTGACCATGTTGGCGGGCCAACCCACGGAGACGAAGAACTCCAAGAAACAAGCACTGGCCCAAGAGTTGAGGTCGTTGGCGGACGAACTCCTCAAATAAAGTTGGAAGAACAACAATGGCCCCACAGTGCCTACCCCAGGAACTCTGATTGCCACCTATGTGAGGCTCAAGACCGAGTTTGAGGAGATAGTCGCCGTTGAGAAGCAGTATTCCCCTGGCAAGGTGATGGCCCCCATGGAGGACGAGGAGATGACCCCCGAAGGGATGAGATCCCCCGGTGAGCTGCACAAGGTAAAAAATAATGGCTTATTACCATAGTTGTGGTTTTTGATTATTTGCAATGTGCTTGCTAATATGTTAGGGTTGTGCAGGTGCCAGTGGACGTCCTTGATGATTCCGATGTCGTGGACCGTCCTGTTGGCATCGCCCCGGAGATCTATTCCGATGTCGGTGTCCATCCTGTGGACATCGCCCCAGAGATCGATTCCGATGTCGCGGTCAGTCCTGCGGACATCGCCCCAGAAATCGATTCCCATGCCGCTATCCGTGTTGTGGTCATTGCCCGAGAGATCGATGACAAGAAATAGTTGGTGGCGCTAATCCTTCAGGGTAGTTTGCATTGCCGTGTGTTTAATTACCAGAACAATGCGTGTTATCAAACCATCTTAGGGCTAGTGCACTGTCTTGTGTGGGTGGATCTTGCTATGCTACTTGTGTTTGATAGTGAATCATGCGAACCCTCTCTGAGTTATGGAAACATATGTATCCTCACTAGCTTTTGATGTAACATATGGCATGATTAGATGTAAGTTTGAACTGTTTATCATATCAGCATGGCTTGTTTGATGATTCTTGGTGTTAGTAGGCTAGCTACTGTGTGAGCTATAGTACTTGCAAAACACTCACCGAAGAGAAACGTTGGGGCTGATGAGCCCGTGGTACGCTTATACTTATCCCTCGTCGATCGACCAATAGCCCTAGCTCCTAAAATTGTAGGCTTAGCAATCGATGACCTAGGCGGGCTAGTTTGGCCTAGTGGGTTTCAGTGATATGACGTGCAACACAAAATCATAGCAGTACAGAGACGTACTCCCTCCGTTCCAAAATAGATGACCTAGGCGGGCTAGTTTGGCCTAGTGGGTTTCAGTGATATGACGTGGTACAGTGCCGTCCAGTCTTCGCGTGTGGTAGCAGTATTGCGGGTACAGTAAGTTTTCTTGAAGAAGCGGAATTCAACGAAGTCATGATGGTTCCTTCGTCCGAACAACTTATAGTGGGAAAGGTTGGGCCTGCGATACGACGGGGTAGACCAGGATAATTTTGTGCATGGCAGGTGGACCAGGATGGTCGACGTCCCACATGTCGGCGAATGAAAGTATTCTTTCAGATACAGAGGACGAGCAACGAGTATTCATTGTTTATTTTTTATGAAAGCTATTGTCTCCACTGTTATGACGGAGGAGTGTGAAACACGGCAGCCCAGTGAACTTGGCATGTGCACCACTCCCTCCTTCCTCATGTAATGCCCAGGTTACAGCTTTTTCTCACTTTCTCTCTATCTATTTCCTCTCAAATGTTTTTACCTTTCTTTTTTAAGACACAATGTAATGCCCAGGTTACAACTTTTTCTCACTTTCTCTCTATCTATTTCCTCCCAAATGCCGCCTGACTTGTCCATCTGGGTACCCAAAGTCCCATCGCCGGGTTTTGGGAAGCGAGACAGAAAAGAGGACCTCCTTTCCTCCCCTGTCTCTCCAGTTTCCCGAGGCCAAACGACTCCGGAGAAAACCCCATCCTCTGCTTCTGCGCTGCCACCATCGTCGCCCGTCCACCCTGCCTTGCGCACCCAAGATTCCACCAGCTCGAGTCCTGCTCCTGCACCGTAGCCTCCAATGGCGGTGTAGGAGATTGACCCGCACCATTTCATCCCCGCTGGCTTTGATATTGAAGACGGAGGTGCGGATCGTCTCCCCCGCACCTTCTACACACCGGCCGTTCCTCCGCCATGGGCGCACGAGCAGTTCATGGTGGCCATTGTGGAGCCGCTCCCACCTCCAGAGCTGGTTGGTATCCGTCGTCAGCAAGTTCTTGACTTCCTGGTTAAGGTGATGCATGTCCTAGTTATTTCTGCTCAAACTTGGTTTCAAGGGGTCGGTCTGTTCGAGATGGAAGATCCAGTTGTCAGGGGTTCTTTTACTCTGCATCCGCCGTTTCCTTTAGGAGTTAATGAGGCAGGCAATGAGTTCTTTGTCCGTTTTGTTCTGCATAATCAGGGGGAAGGCTTCCGTGCTATCCATGGCCAATGGACGGGGTGGCTGATGTTCATCGGCATCCCCCTAGATTATAGAAACACTCAATGCATTGCGGACATGGTTGGCACCTTTGGGCAATTTCATTACTGGAACAACACTAACAGGCGCAAGGTTAGATCTTTGGTCCGTGCTTCGTTCCCGGATAATGCGCTCGTCCCTCGATCAGTAACCTTTAGGGAATTTGCCAATTGGGGCGATGTTATGGTATCTTGGTCGGCTGGCTGTTATATTTTATCTAGAGAGTTTGCTGGCGCCATGATCCCTGCGGATGAAGATCCTATGCCTCTTAATGGGAATCCTCACCCGATGCCTGGAGCCGATGTGCCGCGATAGTTTTGGGCGATGCCTCCATACCCAGCTCTTGGATGGAACGCAGTTCCTCCGGGTCCAAATCAAGGTCACAATGAGGTGCATGGGTGGGCTGCTAATGTGCAGCACGATGAGGGATGGGGCCCATGGGAAGAACAGGTTCAGCCTCTTCAGCAGCAGCAAGAAGAGATTCAGCCAGCCCAAGATCAGAACTCCACGATCTTGAACCCGTCTGTGGATTCTTCTGATGATGAGGACATGCTTGAAGTTCAGCAACCTATGCAAGCTCCACCTGTAGTGCAATTGGATCCCATCCACCTTGGCATGTTTCGAGTCTTTTATGGACCAGTACTCCCACCGGCAATGATATGGGAGAGATCTTTCAAGTCTTTACTGCCTGAGTTTGTCATCAGGGACATACCAGCTCCTTTGTCTGGGTTTACTACCTTGAAGCTGCCAGTTCAATTTGGTTCTGTTGATCTGCATCAGAAGTATCTGCTTTGGTCTGACGACCAATGTGCCCCCAGTCGTGCAACCAACTCCTTAGTAGTTATTGAAGAGCTGCCATCAGATGATCTGCCTTGCTCCAATTCCCAAGTTCCCCTCACTCCTTCACAGGTTCCTCGGGAGGAGATTCAATTTACCTCCGCTACTCCAGATGCGTTGGGTAAACGACCTCGCACCAGGCGTTCTGTCACTCTTGTGGAGCCAGTTCTTGATTTCTCCAATAGAAGGATGACGCGCAGCTCCGCCAAGAGGACAGGCATGAAACCCGTAATTGCAATCCCTCCAAAGTCTGCCCCTCTGCGTCGCCCGAAGGCCAAGAAGCTTCGTCTTGAAGATGATCAGCGTCAGCTTCCTCTTCCACCCCCGACACCTATATCAACAATGCAGGCAATTGGAGTGGCCCTGGGTATCGACCCATCTGAGCTTTCGGTCGAGAATCTTATGGCTTCTCCTCGCCCTGCTGAAAAAGAAGATGGTCCGCATGATGAGTGACGTCCAAAGAACCTTCATGGATCGTGGGGCACTTTTGTTTTTGTGCCTATTTTATTTTAGCTCGTACTGCTTCTGCATCTGTTTGAAATACTGGGTCCTTTTTGTTGGCACTCTGGTTATGACATTGTCCATGCTGTTAGGCGGCTGGATGTGCTACTATTCCTCAGCGTTCTTTTTTTATGGATAATTGCTATTATCAAAATTGGAATGTCCTCTGCTGGAACGTGCGTGGGCTGAATTCAGAGGCTAGGCAACGTGATTTACGTGCTAAAATTGAGGAAAGCAGATGTTCTATACTTTGCTTACAGGAAACTAAATGCGAGAACTTCGATATTCGAATGATCAGATCCTTTTGTCCTAGGAGGTTTGATCAATTTGCGTTCTCGCCTTCCGTTGGAGCGTCTGGTGGGATTCTCGTCATTTGGAACTCCTCCATCTTTCAGGGCCAGCTGGTTGACATCCAGCGATTTGGTGTTGTGATTTCCTTCCAGTCGATGCATAACTCGGAAAAATGAGCCTAGGGATGATTTTGTTAGCTGGCTTTATCACCTAGACATCCCTCCTGATGAAAATTGGCTGTTGTTGGGGGACTTTAACTTTATCCGATCTTTAGATAACAGAAACCTCCCGGGGGGTGATGTTAATGATATCTTCCTCTTCAATGAAATAATTGGTCACTTGGGTCTTTTGGAACTGCCATTGAAAGGTCATAGCTTCACTTGGTCCAACATGCAGCAAAACCCCCTCCTTGAGCAGCTCGATTGGTTCTTCACTACTGCTGATTGGATTTCCTACTATCGGAACACGCTGGTTAATCCACTGGCCAGAACTGCATTGGATCATGTGCCTTGTGTGGTGTCCATTGACACCTCCATTCCTGTGGCCAGAACTTTTCGATTTGAAAACTTCAGGTTTGACATGCCAGGGTTTATGGATTGTGTCACCAACTCCTGGAATGCACCGGTGTTCTCTGATCTTTCTGCTTCTGCGGTCCTCACAAAGAAATTTAAGCGGCTAAGATATGATTTAAAACTTTGGAGCAAAAAGTTATCATATATCAAAAAGCTTATTGTTGATTGTTTGAAGGTGATCCTGCACTTTGATCAGTTAGAGGAAGTGAGACCTTTAACTAGGCCAGAATTCAATTTCAGGAAAATAGTGAAGATTCGCTATGGGCAGCTATTAAAAATTCACTATATCTACTGGAAGTAGAGGTGCACCATTCGATACATAAAGGTTGGCGAGGAGAATTCGAAATTCTTTCACGCCATGGCATCGAAGCGGATGAGAAGGAATTCAATTTCCAGCCTGAAGTAAACTCCATGAGTGATCCTGTGACTGACCACGCACAGATGGCGGGAATTCTCTGGGCCTCGTTCAAATCTAGGATGGGCCAGGCCCAGGGGATCAATATGGGCTTTGATTTGTCTCAATTAATTCAACCCATCCCGGGGCTGGAGGAGCTCTCCTTACCGTTTACTAACGATGAGATAAACAAAGTTCTGAAGGAATTACCCGTGGATCGGGCACCTGGACCGGATGGATTTAACGGGATGTTTGTCAAGCGCTGTTGGCCTATAATTGAGCAGGATTTCTTGCGGATGATACAGGCCTTTTATGAAGGGAAGCTCTCGTTGGAAAACATCAATGGTTCCCTTATTACGCTCATCCCCAAGATCATTTCACCTGAAGGGCCCGATGATTTTCGGCCAATATCTCTCACAAACACCTGTCTTAAATTTCTGACAAAGCTATTGGCCAACCGGTTGCAGAAGGTGATCCTTCGGTGTATCCACAAAAATCAGTATGGGTTCCTCAAGGGTCGGTCTATCCAGGACTGCCTTGCCTGGAGTTTTGAATATATTCATCAATGTAAGCAGTCCAAACGACCTATTATAATCCTCAAGCTGGATTTTGCCAAGGCATTTGACACAGTCGAACATGAAGTTATTCTCCAGATGTTGCAGCATAAAGGGTTTGATGCCAAATGGATTTCTTGGGTAAAACAATTGCTATCCACAGGTTCTTCGTCTGTGTTGTTAAATGGCACTCCTGGAAAACAATTTAAGTGCAAATGTGGTGTCAGGCAGGGTGATCCTCTGTCACCGCTGTTGTTTGTCATAGCAGCGGATTTGTTACAGTCAGTGGTCAACCAAATGCTCGCACATGGCACCCTATCTTTGCCTATTCAAACCCATGACAGAGAGTTTCCCATCATCCAATATGCAGACGACACAATTCTGTTTCTTTGAGCTAAGGATGAGGAGCTTGTTGCATTGAAGAACATGCTGCTGACCTTCCAACGGTCCACAGATTTAAAGGTCAACTTTGCTAAATCCTCAATGATCCCTCTTAATATGAGTGATGAAGAGGCCTCCAGAATTGCTGCAATCCTGGGCTGTAAGATTGGACAGCTCCCTTTTACCTGTTTGGGATTGCCTTTGGGAACTACAAGGCCAAGGATCATAGACCTAATGCCCCTGGTAGACAGTCTTGAGAGGAGACTAACTGCAAGTTCTTCCATGCTGAATCAGGGCTCTTGTTTGCAACTTCTTACCTCGGTCCTCACGTCTTTGCCAATATATTTTCTCTGCAGCTTGACAGAATCTTTAGGCAATGCCTTTGGAGGGGGAATAGTGATGCTCCCAAATAGTCTCTGGCAGCCTGGGATCTTGTTTGCAGGCCTAAAGATAAAGGGGGTCTAGGAGTTATCAATCTGAATATCCAGAACAAAGGACTCCTTATCAAGCATCTCCACAAGTTCTACAACAAGGTCGACATTCCTTGGGTGACCCTGATATGGAATAGCTACTATGATCATGGTGTTCCACAGGCAACAGCTGAAGTTGGCTCTTTCTGGTGGACGGATGTTCTGAAGCTACATGAGGCTTATACTGCTATTGCCTCGGTTAACATCAACATGGGAGATTCCGTCTTGTTCTGGACAGATTCTTGGTACATTGGGGGTTCTTCTAGGCCACTATGTTGGAGATTGCCGAGGTTGTTTTCATTTGCCAATAATGATAAGATCTCTATGCAGGAATTTATTCAATAACATGATCTCTTCTCCATGTTTTATCTACCTATTTCTCATGAGGCTGCTGTTGAATTACATATACTGGAAGGTTGGATCATACAGTTAGACAGAGACCCAACGATACCTGATGTTTGGATATGGCCTAGCAAATCAGGAGAGTACACTGCAAAGAGCTTCTACACGATCATGCACTCCCATCTACCCGCAATACAACCTTGCAAGTGGTTGTGGCAGAGTAGGTGCACCATGAAGATAAAGGTGTTTGGGTGGCTCCTCTTTTTTGACAGGCTGAACACCAAGGACATGTTGGTTAGAAGACACTAGCGCTCAAGCCAAGAGGATAATTTCTGTCTCATTTGCAGTGAGCTGGTGTATGAGGATAGAATACATTTGTTCTTTAACTGCACCTTCAGCTCAAGGGTCTGGAGCTATCTAGGCATTGATTGGATTGGGGGCTCTAGTGTCTTGCAATGTATCATGCATGCTAGGTCCAGCTTTAGGCACCCTTTCTTCTTTGAAGTCATGCTGACAGCAGCCTGGAACATTTGGATTTTAAGAAATGGCAGAACCTTCAGGGCTGAGAGAGCTACATTCAGTGCTTGGAAGTGTAAATTCATCCATGACATCTCACTGCTTGCCCACAGGGTGAAGGATTGTATCAGACCGAAACTCTTGGCTTGGGTTAATTCTTTGTTGTAAATAGGTAGGTAGGTTTAGTCTTAGATTTTTATTTCCTTTCTTTCTTTGTATAGTCTGTATTTTGCTTGTACAGTTTTCTCTTAAATTCAATAAAGGGCTGTGGGGCTTTGCCTCACAGTAAATATTAAAAAAACAATTGTTTTTATGCCTTTTTTAGAATTATTTTTTATACCTAGGAGAACGTGTAGAGACTGTCTCTTGCAGAGCCCACTCCTTGACTTTGTCAATGCCTCTCTCTCCTCCACATAAGGAGTACTACTTGCTATGCATGCATGCGGCGGGCAGCTGGCGTCTTGAGGGGCCAGGGCGGTGAGAGCGGGCTCCGGAAGCGGTCCGGACTCTAGCATAATTTTGGTTTTTATAGTATTTCTTTGTCCATTGACAGGTAGGCCTGCGTAGATAGATAAAGAACACGAGCTGATGAGGCGCATGCGGACTGTTTGACTGGTCAACCAGACAAATACGGAGCTATACGCTGAGCCAGTGACCGTATAATCACCATATCTCGTATACAATGATCAAAGTGAGCTACCAAGACAAGTTCGATGACCGCCAATGCATTTTACTCAGTAATAAATGACCAGGATTGAAGGGGAATCCAAATTTGCTTCATCTTCTGTCCTTGAGCTCTTGACAAACCAATGCACTATACGGTTGTCCGGCCACTCCACCCCAGATCTCTCACCAAGCGTCGTTCATGCCACCGCGCCGCACACTAACCGGTAAGGCAGCGATGGCATCCCGCCGCGCCGAGTTCGTCGCCGCCCACGACCGCACACAAAATGGTAGGGAAGCGATGGCATCCCGCCGTGCCGAGTTCATCGCCGCTCGCGACCTCACAAATATGTGGGAGCAATTTGAAGATGCCAAGGCCGAATGGGTGGTAGAGCAAGAGGCGGCCAAAGCCGCACAGAGGGAGCGGAAAAGTCAGAAAACACTCAAGAAAAGAGAGGCCCGCCGCTGCAAGAAAGAAAAGGACGCACGCGCTGCTGCGAAGAGGTCGGCGGAGATCCAAGCACGGTGGGGTGTCACCGACAAAGCCGGGAAGGAGAACGACAACGTCTGGCCAACATGTGAGAAGTAGTAGTAATAGTAGTTAGTGTGTGTGTGTGTGTGTGTCTGAGTACGAGCATGTACCAGTACTGCTAGTTACTACTGTAGTTTTTAGAGCAAATTACCAGTACATTAGCCTAGACTAAATGGAAAAATTCCTATCCTAAGCATCAAATGGCATCTCTTTCTCTATAGGAATTGAGATGCATGTCATCTCACTTCCTATGATTTTCATATTCCTATCCTATGAACGAAAGGAGGCCTCTGTTGTAGTAACTACTGTAGCTAGCAGTACTGCTGGTACAGTTGTTTTCTTCAAGAAGCGGAATTCAACAAAGTCATGATGGTTCCTTCGTCCAAGCAACTTCAAAGTGGGAAGTGGGCCTGTGATTTGAGGGCTCATTAGTCATTGTTACTGCGGCGCGACGACCTGGGTGACTCCCTTGGAGTTCTGCGTGCATGGCAAGTGGACTAGGATGGTCGATGTCCCACATGTTGGCGAACGGAGTAGTATTCTTTCCGATATCGTGGTATAATATCACTACTGATTGGTTCGCAAAAAAATAGTATCACTGCTGATTTATAATTATTTTTTATTTTTGATGAATGCTAGCATTTCAACTCTTACGGCGAAGGGTGCCAAACATGACACGTGCTGGATGTCCCACACGTCAGCGAAAGGAGTGGGACATGAACAGTGTGGTAGAGCCCAGCGTAAAAAAACAGCGTGGTAGAGCGTGTCCACTTCTTCCACTTCTGGGTCGGAGACCACACGTAGTAGTACTTAGTGGTATGAACGATACAAAGTGCGACCTGGAGACAAAGATCCGTTTTCCGCAAAAAAAGGAGATAAAGACACGTCTAGTTGGAAGGTCTCGGGGCATATACGTAAACAAATATAAAAGTTAATATGTGCCTCCAACTAATATAGTAGTAGTAGAGTACTTAGGCACGTACTCCATAACATCACCGTGCATTGCACGTACAACATTTAGTGGTAGTACGTAGTAAGAGTCAAATGCCGCCCAAGAGTTCCCTTCTCGACCTACTTTTGGGTGTTTGGTAGAGTGTATGGAGGGTGCATGAGTCCACACTAGTTTAGCACAAATACACTAGAAGCATGCATGAAGAGAGCATGCATGAAGAGGGGTGTTGAGTTGAGCATGCCTGAAGAGGGAACAACTATGCTGAGACGAGAACGCAACCAAACACACCCTATATGCCACGCATGTTAATACGATTTGTGCCTTTCTACTTCACTTACTGCGCTACATTACTCAGGTTCGTACGTCCACTCCTGGGTACATGTTCTTCATATAGATGGAATGATCCTTGCATAACACGTGCACCTTGACGCTAGATGTCTCGCGTGTTGGCAAAAGTATGAACAAAGATCACGTAAAAAAATAGAGTGGAAGAACATAGATTCTGGATGACCGAGAAGGAGCAAGGAACCTCGTGGTGGAGCGTCTGCACTCATAATATTTAATATTATTCAGTGATATAAAATTAACCAATCATCTCCACAGTGGACTGGAAGAGTACGAAACATGGCAGCCAAGTGTAGTTACATCATACTAGTACATGGCTAACCCACGCTATCACCATATTTCTTGGCTTCCGTGCGACACCTATCTCTAGTAATCCAGCAGCCTGTATCGCTTCTCCCTCCTTGTCTCTATCAAAGTGCGACGGGCTGGCGTTCTGCCGTCTATTGAGGTCGGTTAACTATCACATGTTAGCGACATGCCAAGAGCATTCTAAAAAAATTCCTTTCACGTTCCGTTTTCAAAAAGAAAAAAATCCTTTCACGTACGAATTTGCCTGTACGCTTTGAGCAGCTTGCATGTCCTATACTGCTCCTGTTTGATACTCTAACTTAGATAGAGGTTAGACTAACTCATGACTAACCCTGAACTAACTGTAGCCAAAGAGGTGTTTGGGTGACAGGGTTAGATTGACAATAAATGCACTTCATGGAGAGAGAAAAGTGATTTTTCAGTGGTCCCAATGAGAACTATCTCCAGTTAGCACCTGTTGGGTGGGATAGTTTTTTGGTGGGTTCGGTGCAACTTGCTCCAATTTAAACCCTCATGCTTGGATAGTTTAGGGCTATTTGAGCCCCAACTAGCTCAAACTAACTCTAACCCATGGATCCAAACAGGGCCTATGGCCAGTCTCGACGCGGAGCAGTCGCGTGCACCGGGAAGCGGCACTCTCTGGGCCGTCACGCCACTTCAAAGCCGGTGCCAGTGAGAGGTCGCCTCCGCTCTGGCCGGGCATTAATGCGGCACTGACGCTCTAGGGCGACACTGACCGTTTCATGCGCGAAGCGCGCGCTGGCAAGGGAGTATAGGTTTTGAACCGTTTCAGGTGTAGTACTGGTAGTTTGCAAAACTACTCAATTATTGCACTCGGTTTCCTAGGAAATTGTGGTAAAAACATTACTCCACAGCCCGCTTCCCTTCTCCTTCCTCTTCCACCGCCCGCGCACGTCCGCGGGAAGCGACTGGTCAAACCTTATATAGGAGTGCTAGCACAAAAAGATGCATGCATTGCATGGCCACTAAAATTTCCATATTAAAGCGCCGCTCCGGCGGGAGTATGGCGTATGTTGTTACCTTCGGTCGACCCATGGCTACCGGGCGACAGCGACCAGAGAAGAGGCGGCAGGAGGGGAATGAATGCAGCTACTGTTTGGGTTCGCCTTCCGGCATAAATAAATGCGCATCATCACGTGTACCCGCGGGTGCACAAATTCTAACATACGTGTCTGCTTAAGTGGGCGTCACGTAACTGGTGTGTGTGTGAGAGAGATTCTGAGAGACAGAGTGTGTGTGTGCGACTCTACTCTTCGGACATGTACTCAACCTTTTGCATAGGGATATAAGTATAATGGTATTTACTTTAGCTAGTGATTTACGTGGCCATGTTAAAGTGGTTGTGTCAAAAAGATGTCACTTCATGCTCGTGATTTGCGTTATATAATTGCAAGCAAGATTCTCGTGCATTGCACGGAACATCAATATGCATTTTTTTTACAGAACACTTGTTGTGATTGACCCATCCAGGAGTAATCCCATGTGTAAAAACTAATGATATCTCAAGAATTTTATCAGAAAACTAGTATGTCGAGAATGTCATCGAAAAAATGAAAGATGAGAGATAAGGCGAGGAGGAGTGGAGCGTGGTGGTGAATGGTAGTCGGAATGGGCGGAGGCATGGGGATGGACGGCGCCGACAGGCGACAGCGGCCACCATGCATGCTAGATTGTTCCAAAGAATTATTCCTTTTTTAATTGCTGAGCAATGAGGTTGCGGGAGATAATGATGTGGAGAGAGGTGCGGGTATCTTTTGTAAAATTATCATAGCTTGCTTTCTATCCTCAGATATAGATCATACGGTCTGTATTACAAGATGGCAGGCACACCATCACCACCAACTCGTTTTTTATAAGGGTACAGATGATAAGTTTGCTGACTACTAAAGTAAAGTGGATTTTGTCCATGTTATGCAAGTAAATAAAGCTGATTGTTCATCATACGGGTAAGGTTGGATGAAGGGTGGTAGGAACAAATGCTCTGCCTAAAGCATGTGTGTGTGAGATGGAGTCTTAGTGTGTGGTGTGTGTGTGTGTGTGTGTGTGAGAGAGAGAGAGAGAGAGATGGAGTCTTAGTTTGTGTGTGTGAGAGAGAGGGAGAGAGATGGAGTCTTAGTGTGTGTGTGTGGGGGGCGTGCGTGCTTGCGTGTGTGTGTGTGTGTGAGAGAGAGAGAGATGGAGCCTTAGTGTGTGTGTTGGGGGGGTGCGTGCGCGCGCGCGCGCGCGCGCGTGTGTGTGTGTCGCGGGGTCCTCTATGGCGGATGTAATTTAAGTGTCCATGGCTTTCATCATAGAGAGGTGACGTGTATGGCAGAGGCCACCAACGATGGGGTGCGAGAGAGAAAATGCCCGTAGAGAGGGAAGAGAAGGTGTGTGCGCGTGAGAGGAGTCAACTTCGAGAGAACGTGTTTGTTCGAGAGACACCAAGGAAGACTACTACATATCGATGGTGCATGTAGGCGGGAATTAAACTAATGGATAGTCTTATTGGTTTCAGGGATATATGGGAAGAGTGAGAGGCGGGGGGTAGCTAGAAGGAGATTGTAAGTGTGAGTGTGTGTTTTACCCATCCAGGCGGAAGTTATGTGCACAAAAGAGGAGAACGATTCGATGTGGCGTTTGGATTGAGGGTAATTAACTACGTATGGAGACATAGAGACCTTGAACGTGCATGTGAGAGAGGTATACATGTATACGTGGAATGTGTGTGTGTGCGCGCGCGCATGATCGAGATAAAAGAAAGAAGACATAAGTCATAAGATCAACGACATGGGAGAGACGGATCGGTATGACAATATGCATGCATGTGAGAATGCATGGAAGAAGTCCCGACAATTGAGCATGTGTTTTTGTCTTTAAGAGATAGTGGCGTGGGCTGGAGCATGCATCTATGGCGAGCAGAGGTAGTGAGGCGCAACGATTGTGCAAAAGAGACCAACCTATAAATGCATATGTATGGAGAGACATATATAGTGTGGGTGATAGGAAGCAAGACTCCGTGCGGGAAAGAAATGTTGACGGAGAAACTACAGATAGATATAGAGATGGAGATGCTAGCTAGAGGGACATCCGCTAGTTTGGGTGTTGGAGATGACCATCGGGTGGTTCAAAGGGGGAAGTTATATATGTCTGTGAGAAGGCACTTGACTGCATGTAGAGAGAAACATATGTAGTGTGCGTGATAGGAATCAAGAGTGAGGGCGAGAAAGAAGGTTGATGGAGAAACAGATAAATAGAAAGATAAAGATGCTAGCTAGTGTGCGTTAGAGATAGGAGTATAGTGGATCAGAAGGCTGGGTTATGTGTGTGTGAGAGAGAGAGAGATAGAGAGAGGGTGCGTGTGAGTCACATACAAACAGATATCAGAGAGAAATGAGACGGAGTTTTATGTCTGTGAGAGAGAAAGATATTTCACAATGAGAGTGATAGCTAGAGAGACATATGAGGGAACACAAGATATCTCTAGGGAGAGAGGGTGTGTGTGAGCGACATACAAGAGAACAATGGAGAAATATGAGACCCTGGGAGACAGAGTTTGTGTTTGTGTGTGAGAAAGAGATATTGAAGAGGAAGAGTCGTAGGTTCTCATATCTAAGGAGCGAAAGACATCTCTGTATGAGGGGTGTGCGAGTGGCACACATGGGAATAGTAGAGAGAAATGAGACCCCGGGAGACAAAGTTTTGTGTTTGTGTGAGAGAAAGAGATTCCACATGGAGAATCATAGTTAGAGACACATAGCAGGGAGCAAGGTATACTTAGAGAGAGATAGAGTGATGAAGGTCGAGGGAGAGAGTACCGTCAGTGTGTTACGAAGATAAAAGATCATTGTCGGCATACAGGTAGAACGAGAGATACCTGAGAGACGATGAACGCGTATAGGTCCAGAGAGATAGTCCTATATAATAAGCATGAGTGATAGCTATATGAGACGAATATCTGGATTAAAATAGATTCAAATATTTAAACTGGAGATCACAACGTCAATAATATCATAGCGCAAATTGGTGTATCAAACATGAATATTCATTTGAATTTGGGCACACGTGTAATGTTATATAGTTTATCAATATTGGTGATCCATAGATTCTTCAATTACAAACAATGCATGGTTTATATGCAATTAATGTCTAAACGGGATTACACTATATGTTGCGTGTGTGAAACACATTATACATGTTTGGGAAGTAAAAAAAACCGCATGAAACACACATTAATTGGAGACAGTTAGCGAGGAATGCATACATTGGATTTCAACATAAAGTGGTTTCAAATATTTGAAAATCCAAATTGATGGATACAACCTTATGAATCTGAGATCATGCCATTTGTAAACCATATTTATGTATAAATGGTGTTGTGCTTTTGAAAGTATATATATATAAATGATGTATATAGAATGTAATTCCAATTGAAAATGGATCCCGCCCGAAAAAAAAAAAGAGTACAAACGGGATTCGAATTGAGTTGGCACGGTAAACGTGCACTCTGCAAAATTTGAACGAAGCGGGGAAAGTCGCAGTAACCGCCCGAAAACAAAATCCGCGAGATGGAAATCACTACTGCCTATCCCTGCCACGCAAAGCCTATATGCTGGATTTCTATAGGTTTCGATAGGGGTAGGTTTGTAATTTCACCCAAACGTGACGTAACCGCCTCTCACCCGGATTCATACACGGTGGGTGCCAAAACACAGTGTGTCCTCGGCCGAAATCGACTCCATCCCCGATTCATATTCATACACGTTGGGCGCCAAAAACAAACTCTCGTCGGCAAATATTTGGTGTATGAGAGATTACCGTCCTATCCCCAACCGACTAGTGTTGTTGTGATGTAGTAGAAATTTGAAACGGGGGCTAAGTTTGTAAATTTCCTCGCATTTGAGACAAGCGCACCCTGAATACATGGTTCCCCCTTCCTCTCTACCTCCCTCTTCCCCATTCGTACTCCGTGGGCGCCAAAACACCCTCTCCACCCCACTCTCCTCCGTCCGCCGCCGCTGTCCGCCACCCCATCCACCGCCGTCCTCCTCCACCATGCCGGAGCTGATACCCCGACGCCGCCGTCCATTACAAGAGATCGACCTCTCTCATCCACGGCTTCGGACCGGGATCCTTGCATCCCGTCCTCTCGCTTCATCCCCGCCGTCGTCCACCTTGCCGGCGCCGCTCCTACGACCGTCTGTCCACCACGCCCTGCCGCCACCGTCTAGCCTCCTAGATCTGCTTCCACGCTGCCGACAGCCATCGCTACCGCAGCACCGTCAACTTCTCAGCAGATGCATACACGGCGCCGCACGAGAGGCGGTACTCTTTCGTATCTGCTCAACTTATTTATCGCAGCAAAAAAATAGATCGCCACTGCTTTACTCTGATTTCTTGTCTTGGTTGCGAAGTTGCCTTTGTCCAGTTTGCACCTTCAGATCCGCCATGGCACGCTCAACACCATACTCGCAATGCTCATGGTTTTCCCCTTTTATATTCCACACTAGTTAAATCACAGTAGACTAAATTTCAAAATTCGGTCAGTCGATTTTTCAGAGCTCGCCGGAGTTCGCCAGTGCAATCGAAGGGGCTCGGGTGGGGACGGTGGTTTTGCGGGGCGGTGGTGGGGCCTCGTCAAACGAAGAAAACTCGACGCGGGTGGGGGCGGGGGTGGAGTGGGGGTGGCGGAGGAACATAGGCGGTGGGGCCGGTGGATCGGCCGGGAGCCCGTGCGGTGTTCTGTATGGGAAGCATAGTATGTTCCTTGTCAGGAAGGGGAGCGGGGACATCTGCAGTCAACAGCTGATAGAGCTGGCCTGTACGTGATTGATAGGCTTTCAATTACTAGCGGCAATACAACACCGTAATTTCCAGCCAGTTCCACTTTCCCGATTTATATATCCTGGTTATGGTGTTCCCCTGTTATGTACACTATGATCTGCCTAGTTGCTGTGTGCTCTTGTTATCATGGTTTGGCATTAAAATCTCTATACAGTATATTATGAACCTATCATCTGCCAGCTATCCTTACTTCTGGAGCCTATTTTTTGTGTACTTATGCCAGATTATATAAATGCACGCACCATATTACAGCACACATGAGCTCTCTCATTAGAATCCAGTGATAGCACACAAGTGTTTACAGGGGCGCCCCTATATTAGAATATCATCTGCATTACAAAGATAATCTCAACTATTTATGTTTTCATGGTTCTCAGATATCATACGCAATTACAGTGAATATCAGAATCCGCGCATTAGAAGAATATTGTGGAACACTTCAATGACTTACAAAATTGGCACCAAGGCATTGAGTGCCATTTTGGAAGCAATGAAACTCGTACACTCCCCAACTGTTAATTCTTGTTCAGAATATCATCCTAATGACTATTCTAACCTCGAGGAGTCAAAGGCAGATGGCCTGTCCTGTTCACCCATCAAGGTGCCTGTTCTAATTTGGCAAAGTTTTATTGATTGCGCGTATCTTGCATATGTTGTCTTGCATTTCTTCTACTTTGTTGCACCGCCATCTGCTTAGTTTACTCATCATTTATGTCGAGATGCCATGCCCATCCATTATCAATACATACTCCATCTGTCATCATACCATGTTTTTCCACTCAAATGCTTACATTAGTGTAGAATATATCCAATGCCAATGTTTTATCAATTGTTCGCTCCAAATTATCTGATCTGTATGAATGGTTACATTAGTCTAGAATATATCCAATGCCAATGTTTTTTTAGCTCTGCATTGTTCTTGTAAGTACATGCTGTCCTTTATCAGTGTACTTATAATGACAGGTAGGTGTTCATGTACCATCACTCTGCAACTTATTTTCCTTTGCCCTCCATTTTCTACACATCAGATCTATATTTACTCTTACCATAAGGTTGGTACTGAAGAAGTTTAGTTGTGCATTGCTCTTGGCCGTACCTTTTGCCTGTATCGCTGCACTTACATTTATAGCTACTTGGTTATGTAGCATCACTCTTCATCTTATCTTAAATATTCTCCATTTTTTCGTATATTATCACATCTATATTTACTCTTAACAAAATGTAGAATAAAGGCAATGCTTTTGACGAAGATTCTTTGGTAAACTTCTTGAATTGCCCCCCCCCCATCAGCACGGACAAGGCCTTTATAGAGCCTGTCTTCACCAATAATGTAAGTTTGTCCATCTCAAGCCTTCAAACTTTGTTGTATATATTTGGTTAGGCATGACTGCAACAGCTGTTTATTTTTGGTGTTTGCATCAAATTGCTTGTTTAAAGTTTGTTATATGTAGTTCATAAACAAAAGTTCGTCCTTTCTCAATTTAAGTTTTCAGTTGTACAACCAAGTTCCTTCTGCATACCATGTAAATTAAACTATACAGAGCAAGTGATCTTCTTTTGCACTGCATGTATGCTTCTGTTCTTCATCTGTAATCCAGTGGTGTGGTGAACCTACCCACTACAGCACAATGTCATATTCTGCAATGTCTTAACTATGAACAATGTCATATCATTCTACTATTATTTAAACCGTCTCTTTATTTGCCAATCTAAAATGGTATAAATTGGCAGCACACTAACCATTGATACTTATGAGTTCTTGATCTGTAATCCAGTGGTGTCGTGAAGCTGCCAACTCCTTCACAATGTCATTTCCTGCCATGTCTTGACCTGAACAATACTATATTGTGTTAATGCAAATTTAAACTGTGTCACTTTATTTGTCAGTAAGAAATGTGATGAATTGTCAGCACCGATACTTTTATGTGCAAAACCGGTCATCTATCTGCTTGTTTATATTTCAGAGTGAGGAAGATATAAGTGTTGAACAAGCGCAGTCTCATCATCTTGCTCAGCTGCTTGCGCTGCAGCTCCCCGGCAGGGCTAACCTTTCTTGAACTCTATTTAAGTGTTGTCGGTTTTGTATATTATTTTGTCGGTGTGTTTATTTGCACTGGTGGCGATCTTTGATGCCCAGTGTATGTAATCTGCTGTCTGCTTGTGCTTTATTATCATAGTGGCGAACTTTGATGCCCAATGGATGTAATATGCCGTAATTTATTTATTGTATAGTATAGGTTTTTTCTTATTCATGATGCTGCAGTTATTTTACTGTATACATATATCCTGTCTTCATAGTAAACCGGCCAAACCGTAAAATTACGGTACATAATCGGGCCGTCATGCAATCACGATGTAGGTTGGGCCTGAAACGTGCCAATCAGCTCACGGGCCGGCAGCAGCCCGAAATGAACCCCGGCCCATGATTGTGCAAATCAAATCACGGGCTTTTAACAGGCCAAAATTGTCTCGGTCCTTGTTTGGCCCAATGAGATATCGGCTGCGAGCAGGCCGGATGCAAATCGGGTCGTAGTTAGGCCCAACTATATGACGGGCTTTTAATAGGCCGAAATTAATATAGGGCCAAAATGTTAAACGGGCCCTTAACAGGCCAAAACTAATATCAGGCCGAATTACTAAGTGGGCCTATAACAAGTGGGCCCAAAAGCATAGTGTCCAGTTGACGGGCCGAATCTGATATGGGCCATAATTGATCCCAAAGCCTCTTAAAGGGCCGGACCTGATCTGGGCCGTAATTTGGCCCAGAACGTGGTAGGCCTTTAACGGGCCGGATCTCATATGGGCCACGATTAGGCCCGGAGCGTGGCAGGCCATTAATGGCCTGGATCAAATATGGGCCGGCATTTGGCCCAAAACATGGCAGGCAATTAATGGGCCGGCCTACTAGGGTCCACAAAATCTTGTGGGCCTACAGTTGGGCCGGCCCATTAATGTCGGTGAAATCTCGTAGGCCTTTAGCTGGGCTGGCCCATTATGACCGGCAAGAATCTTGTGGGCTTTACCTGGGCAGGCCCATTATGGCACAGAAAAAAATCTTGTGGGCATTTACCTGGGCCGGCCCATTATGGCCCGCAAATTCTTGTGGGCATTTAGCTGGGCCAGCCCATTATGGTCCGCAAAATCTCGTGGGCCTTTAGCTGGGCCGACCCATTATGGTCCGCAAAATCTCGTGGGCCTTCAGTTGGGCCGGCCCATTTAAACTTGATGGGCCGGTCCACATGTCAACATATCATAGGCGCGTCTCGCCCATTGGATGAGTTGACACGTGTCTCCTCCAGCCAATGATGATTTTACATGTGGAAAATCCCCATTGGTCGGGGTTGTTAATGGGTTATCGGATCCAAAACCCGACCCGATAGCTTAACGGCGTTCCGTTACGGTGGATGCCACGTGTTGGTGACCCTTGACGAAAGCACTTCTGTGACGCGCGATTTATTGTCATGGAAGTGGACACTTCCGTGATGATAATTTTGGTAATGTCATGGAACACTTCTACGACAGCACAGGTATGACTATCTTGATTCTGTCATAAATTTGTCATGGATGTACATGCATGACAAAAAACACGACCTATTGTGACAAACACGTATCATCACGGAAGTGTTTTTTTGTAGTGTTAATAGACCGAAAGTGAGATTGGGCCCTGATTGTGCCAAATAACCCACTGGACTTAGCAGGCCGAAATGGTGGCCCATTTACGATGCTGATCTTTGACAGGCCAAAATTCGGACGGGCCGTAAATGCGCCGACCTAATACACGGGCCTTTAACAGGCCGGAACGTCGGTCGGGCGAGATTATCGTCATTTTTATATGGGCCGTTAATGGGCCCGATATGACGTTGGGCCACATATGGCCCATGGTTTACGTCCGGCGTTAACAGGCCGAAAATGACAACAGGCCGAAAGTGGCCCAAAGCTATAGTGGGCCTCTAACAGGCCGAATGTCAGACATGGCCGAATATGACCCAAATCCTTCACGGTCGTTTATGGGCCAAAAGTTTTGATGGCCTGTAAATGGGCCAAATGAAGCCGAACCTTTAACAGGCTGGAAATACATCGGGCCGTAATTCGGCCCAATTACTTAGTGGACTGTTAACGGGCCAGAAGTGACCATGGGCTGCGTTGATGACAAGTTTAGGACAGGTCGTTGACGGGCCGATTTGACAGAGAATGTTGGGCCTTTAGCTGGGCCGGCCCATTATGGTCGGTAGAATCTTGTGGGCCTTTAGCTGGGCCGGCCCATTGTGGTCCGCAAAATCTTGTGGGCCTTTAGCAGCGCCGGCCCATTATGGTGTGCAAAATCATGTGGGCCTTTAGCTGGGCCGGCCCATTATGGTCCGCTAAATTTTGTGGGCCTTTAGCTGGGCCGGCCCATTATGGTCCACTAAATCTTATGGGCCTTCGGTTGGGCCGACCCATTTAAACTTTGTGGGCCACTTTTGGGCTGGTCCACGTGTCAACATATCATAGGCCCATCTCGACCGTTGGATGAGTGACACCTGTGCCAACGCGGAACTGACGCGTGGATCCGTCAGCCAATGAGAATTTTACACGTGGAAAATCGGCATTGGTCGTGGCTGTTAACAGGTTATCGGATCCAAAATCTGACCCGATAGCTTAAGGCGTTCTGTTATGGTGGATGCCACATGTCGGTCACCCTTGACGAAAGCACTTCTGTGACGCGCGATTTATTGTCATGGAAGTGGACACTTTCGTGATGATAATTTTGGCAATGGCATGGAACACTTCTACGACAGCACAGGTATGACTATCTTGATTCTGTCATAAATTTGTCATGGATGTACATGCATGACAGAAAACGCGACGTACTGTGACAAACATGTATCATCACGAAAGTGTATTTTTTTGTAGTGTCGATCACCAAAAGATACATCAATTAGATCACGTGAATATCCCATTGTCACCACAAATAAGCACATGCAAGACATACATCAAGTGTTCTCAAATCCTTAAAGGCTCAATCCGATAAGATAACTTCAAAGGGAAAACTCAATCCATTACAAGAGAGTAGAGGGGTAGAAACATCATAAGATCCAACTATAATAGCAAAGCTCGCGATACATCAAGATTGTGTCGAATCAAGAACACGAGAGAGAGAGAGAGAGAGAGAGAGAGAGAGAGAGAGAGATTAAAGACATAGCTACTAGTACATACCCTCAGCCCCGAGGGTGAACTACTCCCTCCTCATCATGGAAAGCGCCGGGATGATGAAGATTGCCACCGGTGAGGGATCCCCCCTCCGGCAGGGTGCCGTAACAGGGTCCCAATTGGTTTTTGGTGGCTACAGAGGCTTGCGGCGGTGGAACTCCCGATCTAGGTTATGTTCTGGGCGTTTCTGTATATATAAGAGGTTTTGGCGTCGGGAACAAATCAGGGGGGTCTCCGAGGCGGCCACGAGGTAGGGGGCGCGCCCCGGGGGGTAGGGCGCTCCCCCCACCCTCGTGGGTGCCTCGGGACTCTTCTGGCCCATCGGTGGGCTTCTTCTGGTCCAAAAATAATCTCCGTCAATTTTTAGGTCAATTGGACTCCGTTTGGTTTTCCTTTTCTGCGATACTCAAAAACAAGGGGAAAAAAGAAACAAGCACTGGGCTCTAGGTTAATAGGTTAGTCCCGAAAATCATATAAAATAGCATATAAAACATCCTAGATGGATAATATAATAGAATGGAACAATAAAAATTATAGATACGTTGGAGACGTATCAGCAGCGTAAAGCTCGCACGCTTCCCGGTGAGCCTGCGCATTGGAGGACAGCTTGCACGCCTCTCGGCCTGCGCATCAAACTGTGCTCGCATGCCTCCCGTTCAGTCAAGGTCAAGCAGTTATCTGCACGGCACCTCCTACAGCCATTAAAACCAAGACACGTGGCGTCACGTGAATGGTTAACAGAACGCACATGTTTTGAATTATACAAACGGAGAAATTAAGTGGCAGCTGTTTTTTCAAAATGCCTTTGTTGGCTGTCATTATTCGAGTGCGCCTTCTCTCAAAATGGACACGAAAAATACCACATCATGTCGGGCGCCATTCCATGATAGCATGCCAAGTTTCATGAATTTCATACGAGTTTTGGATTTACTAGAATTTAAAAACCAGGCATCTCAATGTTTTATCGGCAATCAACGGTGCCCTGGTGTTTGAAATTCATTCCCATTTATTGCATGGGACCTAAGCATGCACCCAAGGACACAGATTTGATTATTCAACCAATTTATATGCACTGGAGCATGTGCATGTAGTTCAAATTTGAATTATGCACATAAATGCATTGAAAACTCAGTTAATGCATAAAAATGTCCAAAAGAACCCCGAAAAATCACAAAAGTAGACAAAACAGTCCTGTTGTTCTATGTTGACATGAGAAAGTTTTTGGAAGCAATAAGAGGCAGTGGATATCGTTTCGTCCCCAAAGGTGGGACGTTCCCTACCGAAACCATGAGGCTTGTTGTGAGAAGCTGTGGTTTGTGATAAGCATATACCCAAACCTACCCCCAACAGGACAAAAAAATTACCACGGCATGTTCATGCCGCTCCATGAAAGTATGCCAAGTTTCATGAATTTCAGACGAATTTTGGATTTACTAGAATTTAAAAACGAGGCATCTCAATGTTTTGCCGGCAATCAGCGGTGCCCTGGTGTTTGAAATTCATTCTCATTTCTTGCATGGGACCTAAGCATGCACCCAAGGACACATATTTGATTTTTCAACCAATTTATATGCACTGGAGTATGTGCATGTAGTTCAAATTTGAATTATGCACATAAACGCATTGAAAACTCAGTTAATGCATAAAAATGTCCAAACGAACCCCAAAAAATCCCAAAAATTGACATAACACTCATGTTGTTCTATGTTTACATGAGAAATTTTTTGAAAGCAATAAGAGGCAATGGATATCATTTCGTCACCAAAGGTGGGACGTTCCCTACCGAAACCATCATGCTTGTTGTGAGAAGCTCTGGTTTGTGAGAAGCATATACCCGAACCTGCCCCAAATGGGACACATTTTTTAACACGGCATGTTGATGTCGCTCCATGAAAGCATGCCAAGTTTCATAAATTTCAAACAAGTTATGGATTGACTAGAATTTATAAACCAGGCATCTCAATGTTTTGTCAGCAATCAACAGTGCCCTGGTGTTTGAATTTCATTCCCATCTCTTGCATGGGACCTAGAAATTCACCCAAGTACACATTAGATTTTTCAACCAACCTTAGTGCATTGGAGCATGTGCTTGTAGTTCAAATTTGAATTATGTACATAAAATGCCTAGAAAACCCAGTTAATGCATAAAAATGTCCAAACGAACCCCAAAAAATCACAAGAATTGACACAACACTCCTGTTGCTCTATGTTGACACTAGAAAATATTTGAAAGCAATAAGAGGCAATGAATATTGTTTCGTCCCCAAAGGTGGGACGGTCCTTATCGAAACCATCATGCTTGTTGTGAAAAGCTCCGGTTTGTGAGAAGCTTATACCCAAACCTGCCCCAAACGGGACAATTTTTTTACCATGGCATGTTGATGCTGCTCCATGATAGCATGCAAAGTTTCATGAATTTCAGATGAGTTTTGGATTTACGAGAATTTAAAAACCAGACATCTCAATGTTTTGCCAGCAATCAACAGTGCCCTGGTGTTTGAATTTCATTTCCATCTCTTGCATGGGACCAAGAAATTCACCCAAGGACACACATGTGATTTTTCAACATACTCTAGTGCATTGGAGCATGTGCTTGTAGTTCAAATTTGATTTATGCACATAAAATGCCTAGAAAACCCAGTTAATGTATAAAAAGGCCAAACGAACCACGAAAAATAACAAGATTGAACACAACACTCCTGTTGTTCTATGTTGACACTAGAATTTTTTTTGAAAGCAATAAGAGGCAACAGATATCGTCCCGTCACCAAAGGTGGTACGTTCCCTATCAAAACCATCATGCTTGTTGTGAGAAGCTCTGGTTTGTGAGAAGCTCATACCCGAACCTGCCCCAAATGGGACAAAAATTTCACCACGGCATGTTGATGCCGCTCCATAATGGCATGCTAAGTTTCATGAATTTCAGACGAGTTTTGGATTTACTAGAATTTAAAAACCACGCATCTCAACGTTTTGCCGGCAATCAACAGTGCCATGGTGTTTGAATTTCATTCCCATCTCTTGCATGGGACCTAGAAATTTACCCCAGGACACACATGTGATTTTTCAACCAACTTTGGTGCATTTTAGAGCATGTGCTTGTAGTTCAACTTTGAATTATGCACATAAAATGCCTAGAAAACCCAGTTCATGTATAAAAAAGGCCAAACAAACCCCGGAATATTCCAAGATTCAACACAACACTCCTGTCGTTCTATGTTGACACTAGAAAATTTTTCAAAGCAGTAAGAGGCAACGGATATCATCTCGTCCCCAAGGTGGTACGTTTACAATCGAAACCATCATGCTTGTTGTGAGAAGCTCTGATTTGTGAGAAGCTTATACCCAAACCTGCCCCAAATGGGACAAAAATTTCACCACAGCATGTTGATGCCGCTCCATGATAGCATGCCAAGTTTCATGAATTTCAGACGATTTTTGGATTTATTAGAATTTGAAAACCAGGCATCTCAACGTTTTGCCGGCAATCAACAGTGCCCTGGTGTTTGAAATTCATTCCCATCTCTTGCATGGGACCTAGAAATTCACCCAAGGACACACATGTGATTTTTCAACCAACTTTGGTGCATTGGAGCATGCGCTTATAGTTCAAATTTGAATTATGCACATAAAATGCCTGGAAAACCCAGTTATTGTATAAAGAAGGCCAAACAAACCCCGAACAATTCCCAAGATTGAACACAACACTCTTGTTGTTCTATGTTGACACTAGAAGATTTTTGAAAACAATAAGAGGCAACGGATATCGTCTCGTCCCCAAAGGTGTTACGTGCCCTATCGAAACCATCTTGCTTGTTGTGAGAAGCTCTGGTTTGTGAAAAGCTTATACCCAAACCTGCCCCAAATGGGACAAAATTTTCACCACGGCATGCTGATGCCGCTCCATGATAGCATGCCAAGTTTCATGAATTTCAGACAAGTTTTGGATTTACTTGAATTTAAAAACCAGGTATCTCAACGTTTTGCCGGCAATCAAGAGTGCCCTGGTGTTTGAAATTCATTCCCATCTCTTGCATGGGACCTAGAAATTCACCCAAGGACACACATGTGATTTTTCAACCAACTTTAGTGCATTGGAGAATGTGCTTGTAGTTCAAATTTGAATTATGCACATAAAATGCCTAGAAAACCCAGTTAATGTATAAAAAGGCCAAACGAACCCCGAAAAAATCGTTCCCATTTCTTCCATGGGACCTAAGTATGCACTTAAGGACAAAGATTTGATTTTTCGACCAATTTGTATGCACCAGAGCATCTGCATGTAGTTTAATTTTGAATTGTGCACCTGAAATGGCTAGAAAGCTAGTTTAATGTATGAAATGTCCAAACGAACCCTGGATAATTCCAACTATTTTACGACACACATACAGTTGCATGTTCACTGCAGATAAAAGGTCTAGAAATTCAAACACCGTCGATTGCCGTTGTGACCCTGTTTTGTAATTCAAGTCAAGTAGATCCCACACAGTTTATTCTCACCAACCGTGTGAGATGTAGTACAAAATATCTTGGAGCATCGTTGGTGTATAGTACGCCTATGGCTTACGCGAGAAGGTGCGTCCGCTATAGTCCACAGCTGGTGTTTCAAGCACACTAGCTTGCTCCCCCAAAACTCCCGCCTCTGCATCCCTCTCTACTTCAGTCCCTTGATTCAAATTTTCAGTAGCCCCGGCATTTTACTCCAGCCAATCCATCCCTTGCAATCTCAAAAATATCTGCTCGCCCTTGATCCGAATTTTCAGTAGCCCCGCCTTGTTACTCCCACCTAGTAAAATTTTCAGTTGCCCCAGTATTTCCTCAAACACAACCTCCGCTCACACAGACACACACAACCCTCGAAACCATTGGTAGGTTGCCACCATCGTCGGCGCCTCCATCCTCAACCTCTGCCTGTGTGCCGGGGAGCTCGAGTAGCCAATGGCCAAAAAGAGGTTTATCGTGGCCTCTTTGCCCGACGTCGGCGAGCTGGCCACTGAGGAGTCTTCGTCGTCCTCCGCGGGCCCGATCCGCCGTCGCCGGTCCCCTGATCCGCCCGCCGTCGCGCCCCTACCCCAGTTTGAGGACTTACCTGTCCTCCCCCGAACTCGGCAGCCGACGAAGTCCTACCTCGGGGTCCGGCAGCGGTGGTAGCGAATGTGGGGCGCCGAGATTATAGATCAAGATACCCACACCCGTCGGTGTCTCGGTAGCTTCCACACGGCCAAGCTCGCGGCCATGGAGTACGACCGCTGGCAGGTCTGCTACCACGGCGCGTCGGCTAGGCTCAATTTCCCCTTCGGCACACGTCCGGTGCACCTCGTTCCGCCGGAGCCAGGGGTGGTGAGCTCGGCTATGGGGTGGGAGGACCGCGAGGCATGGGAGCGTCTCGAGGCCGAGGTCGCCAACGAGGCCTACATGCAAGAGCTCCGTCGGCAGCACCTGGAGCTCGTGGAGGTGGAGCGGGTGATCTTTGCCGGCGCGGAGGGTGGCTAGGTTGTCGCGCTCTCCTCCGATGACGAGGTCGAAGGCGGCGAGGACGGCGGTGCGGAGGGCAGCGAGGTTATCGTGCTCTCCTCTGATGACGAGGTCGAAGGCGGCGGTGACGGCGGCGCGGAGGGCGTCGAGGTGGGCCCCCATGACAGGGAGATCGACATTGACGAGTGGAGGTGTGCCTTCCCCCAACGACCCCAATGATGGTACTGGCCCGGACCCGGCTCGCGGCACACCGTACATGACGAGGAAGGATTGGCTCGACCTCTACTTTGACCAAAAGTAGTTTAGCTTAGTTTAAAGTTATGTTTTATGTTCGGTTATGCAAAACTATCTATGTTTATGTTTGAATGCATGCTACTTTCGCTTGAACCTACTTTGAACTTGATCAAATTGAAGTTTACAACCTTAAGTTTAGGGGATCGACTAGAAAAGGCCAAAAACTGCTGGAGTGTATATATTTCTACTAAGGGTTTTAGTCCTTTAACTTTTTAAGGTTTGCCTAGAGATGTCCTTATGACTTGTTTATTTTAGTTCTTCACAATGTGATGCTCTATATGTATAACTATTTGTTGTGCAGTTCAATTTCATCTATAACAGTTTCAACAATACCACTATGAATTACGATATTTATTTGATGTTAAGGATATTGCAGTTAACATGCCTTTTCGTTTTTCAATTGTTGTTTAGCAACATGCATTGTATTGAATGAATAAATATGCAATCCCAGGCTACGTATCAATAAGGAAGAGTGTTACATTAATGTTCTGATGATGTCTAGATATACATGTAATAAAATCTTATATAATGGGATGGATGGAATGTTGTACTACATCATTTTTCAATTGTTATTTAGCTTCTAATATTAACTTGGTGCTTTTAGGTACATATATCATTGCCAAAGATCCACACTTCGGCCTTTTCTGCACATGGGGCAATGAGATATTCATGAACCAGCATCAAGTGAGGAAACTGATAAAGATTGTTACTAAAATGGGTCAAAAGATGTTAATCGAACTATTTGTTTACACTTTATGCAAGACAACAGTGAACTGCAGGATGGTAAGTAAGAACCCAGTAGCCTTCTTTTTACTGCCTGTAATGAGTTGTGTTAGATGACAATATCTGAATCTTTTTTCTTTTGCAATAGATCATGAAGTAGTTTACTAAAGATTACCTCTCAAACTACATGATTGGCGGCCGACCATCACAAGGGGTTGGACTAGAGTCCTGCATGCCTTCTGCATCCAGGAGAGCACAATAGGGCCATTCCGCTTCACCTTGTTCAGCAACTGGAATGTCTGTCACCTCTTTCTTTACCATCTGTAATAGTACAAGTATAAAACCCTGGTAAATCATTCTTTATTTAGTGCTTTTGTAATTCTTAAACATATGTACCTGTGAATCGAATAATGCATTGATTGTTTGAACCTGATGGATATGAATAAAGCTATAGCCTACTTTCAAATTTAAATTAGGTACAATTTTAAATAGCAGCAATTAAATTAGGGCGAAATTATGTTGTGCAGGTCATTACGGCACACACGGTTGGTAAAACACAAACGTTTGCGATATACACCATAATTTGAGACGGTTCACATAGAGGAAACGTGTGCAAGCATGCACACAGTTGCCGTTCGCAAAGCGTGTGTGATGTCAGACACTATCACATATGGTGTGGGAAAACTAAATGTGTGTGATTGTCTACGTATAGTACACGGTTTATAATCATGAACTGTTTGTGATGTGCCAAGCATCGTAAATCTCTCGTGCCTGGAATCTGCCTAGAATCTGCCTGGAAAGCTCCCGTGCCTAGAATCTGCCTGGATTTGGGCAGAACCACAAAACTCCGACTGTGATGGCAATGCGAGCACAAACGAGTAGCAAGGATGAAGCGTTTGGGATATTCGAGATATCGGAAACGGTTATATAGGGACAACTGTATGCATCAAGGCTCCCTATCCCCGACGGTTTCTGGGTCATGTGGGAAGGACCCCCCTATCGCCCACACTCACTTGGCGACAGTTCCAAATGCTGTCGCGGAAAGGGTAAAAAACCGTTTGTTTAGGACTGATGCACACCAGTGCGCAATGCTTACATGCTTGACCACTTGGGTAATTATATGAGTAGAACTGTTAATGATCTTAAGCTTATTAGTAAACATGCTTCCATGGTCACAACTCAAGTAGAACAAGTTCTCAAGGCTCAAGATCATTTGCTTAATGAATTGAATAGTAAGAACAATGATAATGTTGTCAAGGTTATGACTAGAGGTGGTAAAATGACCCATGAACCTTTGTATCCTGAGGGCCATCCTAAGAGAGTTGAGCAAGATTCTCAGAGAATTAATACTGATGCACCTAGTCCTAATAAAAATAAAAATAAAACTGATAAGACTTTGCATGCTTCTAGTTAACCTGCTATAGACACACCTGAGAATCCCAATGATATTTCTATTTCTGATGCTGAGACACAATCTGGTGACGAACATGAACCTAGTGATAATGTTAATAATGATGTTCATATTGATGCTCAACCTAGTAATGATAATGATGTAGAGATTGAACCTTCTGTTGTTCTTGATAACCCACAATCAAAGAATCAATGTCATGATAAGGGAGACTTCGTTGCTAGGAAACATGGTAAAGAAAGTGAACCAGGGCTTCAGAAACCCATGCCCTTTCCTCCTAAGCCATCCAAGAAAAAGGATGATGAGGATTTTGAGCGCTCTGCTAAAATGATTAGACCTATCTTTTTACGTATGCGTTTGACTGATATGCTTAAAATGCCTCCTTATGCTAAGTATATGAAAGATATTGTTACAAATAAAAGAAAGATACTAGAAGCTGAAATTTCCACCATGCTTGCTAATTATAATTTTAAGGGTGGAATACCAAACAAACTTGGAGATCCAGGGGTACCAACTATACCATGCTCCATTAAAAGAAACTATGTTAAAACTGCTTTATGTGATCTTGGAGCCGGTGTTAGTGTTATGCCTTTCTCTTTGTATCGTAGACTTGAATTGAATAAGTTGACACCTATTGAAATCTCTTTGCAAATGGCTAATAAATCAACTGCTATACCCATCGATATTTGTGAGGATGTGCCTGTTGTGATTGCAAACGTTACTATCTTAACGGACTTTGTTATTCTTGATATTCCCGAGGAAGACAGTATGTCGATTATTCTTGGTAGACCCTTTTTGAATACTGCAGGGGCTGTTATTGATTGCAACAAAGGCAATGTCACTTTTCATGTTAATGGTAATGAGCATATGATACACTTTCCAAAGAAACAACCTCAAGTTCATAGTATCAATTCTATTGGAAAATTTTCAACTATTACTATTGGAGATTTTGAATTCCCTCTACCTACTACCAAAAATAAATATGATATTCTTATTGTGGGGGACATGCATATCCCCGTTGAGGTAACCTAGTGTTATTCGAAAAATCTTCGGTTTCATGTTATTCGGAAGAAGTTTGTTAATAAGACTTGATCAACCTTGTTAATGGATTTATTTTGATGGGCATGAGATGGGTGAATTTAGAAGGCACAACTCTTTGTACCCATCTTTTACTTTCTATTATTTAGTTAAATAAAGGAAGAATAGTAATTTTTGTCTGTTTTCTGAATTATCCTTGAAATAAAACAATGCCCCGAAAATAAAAGTTCTCCAAATGCCCTGAAAAATTAGTATGATTTTTATAGAATATTTGAGAATTTCTAGCACTGAACACACACCAGGGGGGCTCACAGGTGGGCCACAAGGGTGGAGGGTGCGCCCTACCCCCTAGGCGCGCCACTTATCCTTGTGGGCCCCACGTTCCCCCCTCCACTTACTCCAGCACCCATCCACTCCTTCTTCCTCCATAAAGAATCCCTCTGTAGCCTAAACTCGTGTTCTTGCTCATTATGCTGCCATTTTTGGTGTCCTTGCTCAAAGCTCCATTCACAAGACTGCTTTGGGGGATTGTTCTTCGGTATGTGACTCCTCGAATGGTCCAATTAGTTTTCGTTCTAGTGCTTTATTTATTGCAAATTTTTGCTGCTGTGGTGACCTTATTCTTGAGCTTGCATGTCAAATTTATATGGTCCAAAGTAGTTTTGATGCATGATATAGCCTCTAGGCACTTGTAGGAGTAGTTGCTATCAATTTTGTTGAGTTTGGTTTACTTTTATTTGGAGTCACTAAAAATTTCAGAAATTTTTAGAGGAAGAAAAATTTCTAGGAAAATGTACCAAGGTGGTTCTTCAAGAAAGCAAGCACCAAGACGTGCGATACGCGAACTGGACCTTGAACCACCAAGAGAAGATCAAGTGCAGCCTTGTGAATGGCCGTCGGATGAATTTATGGTTCGTGCAAGTTTCAAGGATGAGTTCTACACGTACGTGCAAAATGCCGGACTTGAGGATTTCTTGCCAGATAAGTGTCTACAATATTATTACATCATCGACTCTTTTGTGTGGAGGTTTGAGTTTTCATCCAAGTGTAGTACTCATATTCTTCTGTTTGATCTTTATGATGAATCTTATACCATGGACCTAGACGACTTTTGTGATGCATGCAAAATTCCACAATGGGGTAGTCTTAGTGAGCCTCACAAATCTAAATATAACGATTTCCTTGCTAGCATCACCATTGGAGAAACTAGATATATCACACAAGCCTCCATGGGGAGCATTCACTTTCCTGCCATACATTATTTTGCTCTCTTCATAGGCAGATGCATTAATGGCAAACATGATCATAGCCACCTTTGTGCATCGGATCTTAGTGTCCTCAAGTGTGCAGTGTTGGGTGATAAGCAATATAATCTAGGGGCTATTATTGCTAGGAGGTTACACCATAATGCTAAAGATGGAGATTTATTTGGTGGGATTTATGCAACTCGTTTAGCTAACTACTTGGGTGTACCCATAAGGGGGTATGATATTGAGTTGCCACCTGCTTTTATTAATTCTAATGCTTTGGTACATGATGACCCAAAAGTATAGGGTATCTATCGTAGTCCTTTCTATAAGTAAGAGTGTCGAACCCAACGAGGAGAAGAAGGAAATGGCAAGTGGTTTTTAGCAAGGTATTCTCTGCAAGCACTGAAATTATCGGTAACAGATAGTTTTGTGATAGGATAAATCGTAACAGGTAACAAGTAATAAAAGTAAACAAGGTGCAGCAAGGTGGCCCAATCCTTTTTGTAGCAAAGGATAAGCCTGAACGAACTCTTATATAATGCAAAGCGCTCCCGAGGACACATGGGAATTGTTGTCAAGTTAGTTTCATCATGCTTATATGATTCGCGTTTGTTAATTTGATAATTTGATACGTGGGTGGACCGGTGCTTGGGTGCTGCCCTTCCTTGGAAAACCCTCCCACTTATGATTAACCCCTCTCTCAAGCATCAGCAACAACGAAATAAGAATTAAGGTAAACCTAACCATAGCATGAAACATATGGATCCAAATCAGCCCCTGACGAAGCAACGCATAAACTAGGGTTTAAGCTTCTGTCACTCAAGCAACCCATTATCTACTTATTACTTCCCAATGCCTTCCCCTAGGCCCAAATAATGGTGAAGTGTCATGTAGTCGACGTTCACATAACACCACTAGAGGAAAGACAACATACATCTTATCAAAATATCGAAGAATACCAAATTCACATGATTACTTATAACAGGACTTCTCCCATGTCCTCGGGAACAAATGTAACTACTCACAAAGCATATTCATAATCATAATAAGAGGAGTATTAATTATCATTAAGGATATGAACATATGATCTTCCACCGAATAAACCAACTAGCATCAACTACAAGGAGTAATCAACACTACTAGCAACCCATAGGTACCAATCTGAGGTTTCAGGACCAAGATCGAATACAAGAGATCAACTAGGGTTTGAGAGGAGATGGTGCTGGTGAAGATGTTGAGGGAGATTTACCCTCCCTCAATGAGAGGATCGATGGTGATGACAATGGCGATGATTTCCCCCTACCGGAGGGATGTTTCCCCAGCAGAACAGCTCCACCGTCGCCCTAGATTGGTTCTGCCCAGGTTCCGCCTCGAGATGGCCGCGCTTTGTCCCGAAAGCTTTTTATTGATTTTTTCCAGGGTAAAAGACACGATATAATAGAAGATGGGCACCAGAGGCCTGCCAGGGGGCCCACAAGGTCTAGGGGCGCGCCTAGGGGTGGGGCGCACCCTCCACCCTTGTGGTTGGCTGGTGGCCCCCCTCTGGTATTTTTTTCGCCCAATAATTTTTATATATTCCTAAAACATGCTCCGTGAAGTTTCAGGACTTTTGGAGTTGTGCAAGATAGGTCTCTAATATTTGCTCCTTTTCTAGTCCAGAATTCCAGCTGCCGACATTCTCCCTCTTCATGTAAACCTTGTAAAATAAGAGAGAATAGGCATAAGTATTGTGATATAATGTGTAATAACAGCCCATAATGCAGTAAATATCAACATAAAAGCATGATGCAAAATGGACGTATCAACTCCCCCAAGGTTAGACCTCGCTTGTCCTCAAGCGAAAGCCTATATCGATAAATATGTCCACATGTTTAGAGTTAGAGGTGTCAATAAAATAAAATACGAACATGAGGGCATCATGATCATCTTTAGAGCAACAACATATATTGTCATATAATTTCTTATGATAAAGTAACAATTCGTTCACAAGGTAAAGTATGAATATGAAACTTCATTGAAAACTAACAAACTATGATCTCAGTCAATGGAGCAATTGCAATTTATCATAACATCGGAAAGAGTCATTGGAGCTTTTCAGCAAGTCCACATACTCAACTATCATTTAATCTTTCACAATTGCTAACACTCACACGATACTTATGGGTACAAAGTTTCAATCGGACATAGAGAAAGATAGGGGCTTATAGTTTCGCCTCCCAACCTTTTACCTCATGGGTAATGTCAACTATAATACTTTATGATAACCTACATCTGAGTGGATATATATATCTGAATCTCTCCAACACACAGAGCTTGCCAAAGGAAAAGGTATAAAAAGGAAAGGTGATGATCACCATGACTCTTTTATAAGGATAGGAAATAAAAGTAAAAGATAGGCCCTTTGCAGAGGGAAGCAGAGGTTGTCATGCGCTTTTATGGTTGGATGCACAAAATCTTAATGCAAAAGAACGTCACTTTATATTGCCACTTGTGATAAGGACCTTTATTATGCAGTTCGTCGCTTTTATTTCTTCCGTATCACAAGTTTGTACAAAGCTTGTTTTCTTCACACTAATAGATCATACATATTTAAAGAGCAATTTTTATTGCTTGCACCGATGACAACTTACTTGAAGGATCTTACTCAGTCCATAGGTAGGTATGGTGGACTCTCATGGCAAAACTGGGTTTAGGGATGTTTGGAAGCACAAGTAGTATCTGTACTTGGTGCAAATAATTTGGCTAGCATGAGAGGGAAAGGCAAGCTCAACATGTTGGATGATCCATGACAATATAACTTCTATTCGGATATAAGCAAACATAACTCATTATGTTGTCTTCCTTGTCCAACATCAACTTTTAGCATGTCATATTTTAATGAGTGTTCGCAGTTACAAAAGATGTCCAAGATAGTGTATTTGTATGTGAAGCCTCTCTTTCTTTATTACTTCCAATTAATTGCAACAATGACTAAAACTAAGTTGTGTATTTGTATGTGAAGCCTCTCTTTCTTTATTACTTCCTATTAATTGCAACAATGACTAAAACTAAGTTTGTCAACTCTCAACAACTTTTATTCATCATACTCTTTATATGTGAAGTCATTACTCTCCATAAGATCAATATATGATATTTTTATTTCTTTTATTCTTTCTTTTATTTAATTCCCTCAAGATCATAGCAAGAAAGCAAAGCCCTCAACTCAAAATTACATAGAGGGAACATAAAGCAAAACTCAAAGCTAGATCATACTAAAAACTTTATTCGACTAGATCAAGATATAACCAAAAGGATCGAACTAACAAAAATGATAAAGATAAATATGTGATGGTGATACGATACCGGGGCACTCCCCCAAGCTTGGCAGTTGCCAAGGGGAGTGCTCATACGCATGTATTTAGATCTCTTTCTTTAGAGGTGGTGATGATGGAGTTGCTGCATTTTTCTTCTCTACCTTGAGTCTGAGGATAAATTTTTCCTCCCTCAGCTCCTCATTCTCGAGCTCAAGTTTCATTTTCTTTTTGCATAATGCCACCTTGTTGTCCTGCGAAAAACATGGTGGGATAGATTTTACTTAGGGAGGCTTGACTTCTTGAACTCCACATGCATATCGCCAGGTTGGGGTAGTGGATCGTCCTCTTCATCAGAGCTCATCTCCTCCTTCCCCTTTGGCTCATAGTCTTTTTCTTCCTCCGTGGTTCATCCATAATGTTCCACTTCCCCATATGATTTTGGGTTCGCGATATAATCAGCCATCTAGCTTTCTCCCTCCGAATCTTGGGACGACATCTTGCTCCAAATCCTCTATTCCTTTTTGGAGTCTGAAACATCTAGAAAGTGTCCCTTATGTACTCCTTAGTTGTTACGGTATCAATTACATTGGTCTCAACATTTATGGGAGTACCCGAGATATAATGTTTAAGTCTTTGACCGTTTACCACCTTCGGATTTTTACCTTCGGCATTATTGATTTTTATGGCACCGGAACGATAGACCTCCTCGATAATGTAAGGGCCTTCCCATTTAGAGAGAAGTTTTCCTACAAAAAATCTTAAACGATAGTTGTATAGCAAAACACGATCACCTACATTAAACTCACGCTTTTGTATCCTTTTGTCATGCCATCTTTTAACTTTTTATATAAACAACTTGGCATTCTCACAGGCTTGGGTTCTCCATTCATCAAGTGAGCTAATGTCAAATAACCTCTTCTCACCGGCAAGTTTGAAATCATAGTTGAGCTCTTTAATAGCCCAATATGCCTTATGTTCTAGCTCAAGAGGTAAGTGACATGCTTTTCCATAAACCATTTTATAAGGAGACATACCCATAGGATTCTTATAAGCAGTTCTATAAGCCCACAAAGCATCATCAAGTTTCTTACACCAATTCTTTCTAGATCTATTAACAGTCTTTTGCAAAATTAATTTGATCTCTCTATTACTCAATTCTACTTGACCACTAGACTGAGGATGATATGGAGATGCGATTCTATGGTTAACATCATATTTAGTGAGCATTTTACGGAAAGCACCATGAATAAAATGTGAACCACCATCAGTCATTAAATATCTAGGGACTCCAAACCTCAGAAAAATAACTTCTTTAAGCATCTTAATAGAAGTGTTATGATCAGCTCTACCAGTTGGAATAGCTTATACCCACTTAGTAACGTAATCAACAGCAACTGGAATATGTGTATACCCATTAGAGGAAGGAAAATGTCCCATGTAATTAAAGCCCCAAACATCAAATGGTTCAATAACAAGCGAATAGTTCATAGGCATTTCCTGACGTCTACTAATATTACCAATCCTTTGGCATTTATCACAAGACAAGACAAACTTACGGGCATCCTTAGAGAGAGTGGGCCAACAGAAACCTGATTGCAATACCTTATGTGCAGTTCTATCTCCAGTGTGGTGTCCTCCGTAAGACTCAGAGTGGCACTTGCGTAGGATCTGTTCATGTTCATGCTCAGGTACACAACGTCTAATAACACCATCTACTCCTTCTTTATAAAGGTGTGACTCATCCCAGAAGTAATGTCTTAAATCATAGAAAAACTTTTTCTTTTGCTGGTAAGTGAAACTAGGTGGTATAAATTTAGCAACAATATAATTAGCATAATCAGCATACCATGGAGCATTACAAGAAGCATTTATGACATTTAATTGTTCATCGGGAAAGCTATCAGCAATAATTAGTGGGTCATCAAGAACATTTTCTAACCTATAAAAGTTGTCTGCAATGGGGTTCTCAGCTCCCTTTCTATCAATAATATGCAAATCAAATTATTGTAGCAAGAGAACCCATCTAATAATTCTAGGTTTGGCATCTTTCTTTTCCATAAGATATTTAATAGCAGCATGATCAGTGTGAACAGTTACTTTGGAATCAATAATATAAGGTCTGAACTTGTCACATGCAAATACAACTGCTAAAAATTCTTTTTCAGTAGTAGCATAATTTCTCTCGGCATTGTCTAGAGTTTTACTAGCATATTGAATAACATTTAATTTCTTATCAAATCTTTGTCCTAGAACACGACCACCAGCATAATCACTATCATCACACATAATTTCAAAGGGTAGGTTTGCTACATCTTGAGCATGCATTGGTTTTCCCTTGAAGAGGAAAGGGTGATGCATCAAAGTAGCGTAAGTATTTCCCTCAGTTTTTGAGAACCAAGGTATCAATCCAATAGGAGGTTACACGCAAGTTGCCTAGTACCTGCACAAACAAATAAGAACCTTGCAACCAATGCGATAAAGGGGTTGTCAATCCCCCACTTGCAAAAGTGAGATCTGATAGAGATAATAAGATCAATATTTTTTGGTATTTTTGTTGTATAGATCGAAAAGTAAAAGATTGCAAAATAAATGGTGACAGAAATAGCTAATTGACGGAAGATTAATATGATGGAAAATAGACCCGGGGGCCATAGGTTTCACTAGTAGCTTCTCTCAAGATAGCAAATTCTACAGTGGGTGAAAAAATTACTGTCGAGCAATTGATAGAAAAGCGCATAGTTATGAGAATATATAGGCATGATCATGTATATAGGCATCACGTCTGTGACAAGTAGACCGAAACGATTCTGCATCTACTACTATTACTCCACACATCGACTGCTATCCAGCATGCATCTAGAGTATTAAGTTCATAAGAACAGAGTAACACATTAAGCAAGATGACATGATGTAGAGGGATAAACTCAAGAAATATGAAATAAACCCCATATTTTTATCCTCGATGGCAATAATACAATACATGCCTTGCTGCCCCTGCTGTCACTGGGAAAATGACACCGCAAGATTGAACCCAAAGCTAAGCACTTCTCCCATTGCAATAAAGATCAATCTAGTAGGCCAAACCAAACTAATAATTCGAAGATACTTGCAAAGATATTGAATCATGCATATAAAAATTTAGAGAAGAACCAAATATTGTTCATAGTTAATCTTGATCATAAACCCACAATTCATCGGATCTCGACAAACACACCGCAAAAAGTATTACATCAAATAGATCTCCAAGAGAATCAAGGAGAACTTTGTATTGAGGTCCAAAGAGAGAGAAGAAGCCATCTAGCTAATAACTATGGACCCAAAGGTCTGTGGTAAACTACTCACACATAATCAGAGAGGCTATGGTGTTGATGTAGAAGCCCTCCATGATCAATTCCCCCTACGGTGGAGCGCCGGAAAAGGCCCCAAGATGGGATCTCATGGGTACAGAAGGTTGCGGTGGTGGAAATAGGGTTTCGTGGTGCTTCTCGATGTTTTCGGGGTATATGAGTGTACATAGGCGAAGGAAGTAGGTCGGTGGAGCAACGAGGGGCCCACGAGGGTGGGGGGCATGCCTACCCCCTGGGCGTGCCCTCCTACCTCGTGGCCGCCTCGTTGCTTCCTTGACGTCCACTCCAAGTCTCCTGGATTGCGTTTGTTCCAAAAACGATCCTCGCGAAGGTTTCATTCCGTTTGGATTCCGTTTGATATTTCTTTTCTGCGAAACACTGAAATAGGCATAAAAATCAATTTGCACTGGGCCTTTGGGTAGTAGGTTAGTCCCAAAAATAATATAAAAGTGCATAATAAAGCCCATTAAACATCCAAAACAGATAATATAATAGCATGGAACAATCAAAAACTATAGATACGTTGGAGATGTATCAAGCATCCCCAATCTTAATTCCTGCTCGTCCTATCATAGTCCTTTCGATAAGTAAGGTGTCGAACCCAACGAGGAGCAGAAGGAAATGACAAGTGGTTTTCAGCAAGGTATTCTCTGCAAGAACTGAAATTATCGGTAACAGATAGTTTTGTGATAGGATAAATCGTAACGGGTAACAAGTAATAAAAGTAAACAAGGTGCAGCAAGGTGGCCCAATCCTTTTTGTAGCAAAGGACAAGTGAAAGTGCAACTATCCCTGGGTGGTTTCGGTAATTCCTAACAACATATAGCTCATTAAGCTAACATTATTCCAAGATTAATATTTCAGGAAAATCTCAATGAATGGCATGGCATGGATGAGGAAAGTGGATTTCTCAAAATTCTAAGGACAAAGGATTGGCTCAAGCTTCAAGAACAAGACTCTACATTTTACATTTTTAGTGATCCAAGATCACATTGAGTCCATAGGAAAAGCCAATACTATCAAGGAGGGATGAGGTGTTGCTTAATGAGCCTCTTGCTTTATGTGCTTAGTGATATGCTCCAAAACCCTCAACTACTTTCTCACATCCACTTTTGACCTAAACCAAAAGTCAAACTCGGCCCCACCGATTCTTTCTATCCGGCGCCACCGAGTTTCAAATGTCATAGCCACTGCCACAAACCCTAGCCATTTCGGTCTCACCGAGATGGGATTGTAATCTCTCTGTTTCCCCTCGTAACATTTCGGTCTAACCGAAGTGAGCGATCGGTCCCACCGAGATTGCAATGTAAACTCTCTGTTTCCCTTTCGTAACATTTCGGTCTCACTGAAATGAGCGAACCGGTCCCACCGAGTTTACCTGACCAACTCTCTGGTTAGCTTATTACCAAAATCGGTCCCACCGAGTTTGTGTAATCGGCCACACCGAGATTATGTTATGCCCGAACCCTAACCATATTGGTCCTACCGAGTTGCATCTCAGTCCCACCGAAAATCCTAACGGTCACTAGGTTTGCTGAATCGGTCCGACCGAGTTTAACCATTCGGTCCCACCGAGTTTGGCAAATTGTGTGTAACGGTTAGATTTTGTGTGGAGGATATATATACCCCACCCATTCTTCATTCATGGAGAAAGCCATCAGAACACATCTACACTTCCAATACACATTTTCTGAGAGAGAACCACCTACACTTGTGTTGAGGTCAAGATATTCCATTCCTACCATATGAATCTTGATCTCTAGCCTTCCCCAAGTTGCTTTCCACTCAAATCTTCTTTCTACCAAATCCAAATCCTGTGAGAGAGAGTTGAGTGTTGGGGAGACTATCATTTGAAGCACAAGAGCAAGGAGTTCATCATCAACACACCATTTGTTACATCTTGGAGAGTGGTGTCTCCTAGATTGGCTAGGTGTCACTTGGGATCCTCCAACAAGATTGTAGAGTTGAACCAAGGAGTTTGTAAGGGCAAGGAGATTGCCTACTTCGTGAAGATCTACCGCTAGTGAGGCAAGTCCTTCGTGGGCGACGGACGTGATGGAATAGACAAGGTTGCTTCTTCGTGGACCCTTCGTGGGTGGAGCCCTCCGTGGACTCGCGCAACCGTTACCCTCCGTGGGTTGAAGTCTCCATCAACGTGGACGTACGATAGCACCACCTATCGGAACCACGCCAAAAACATCTGTGTCTCCAATTGCGTTTGAATCCTCCAAACCCTTCCCTTTACATTCTTGCAAGTTGCATGCTTTACTTTTCGCTCCTCATATACTCTTTTGCATGCTTGCTTGAATTGTGTGGAGATTGCTTGAATTGTGTGGAGATTGCTTGACTTGTGCTAACATAGCTAAAATCTGCCAAGAACTAAAATTGGGAAAAGTCTAGATTTTTATTTGGTCAAGTAGTCTAATCACCCCCCGTCTAGACATACTTCCGATCCTACAACAAGCCTGAACGAACTCTTATATAATGCAAAGCGCTCCCGAGGACACATGGGAATTATTGTCTAGTTAGTTTTCATCATGCTCATTTGATTCGCGTTCGTTACTTTGATAATTGGATATATGGGTGGACCCGTGCTTGGGTGTTGCCCTTCCTTGGACAAGCCTCCCACTTATGATTAACCCCTCTCGCAAGCATGAAACATATGGATTCAAATCAGCCCCTTACGAAGCAACACATAAACTAGGGTTTAAGCTTCTGTCACTCAACCCATCATCAACTTATTACTTCCCAATGCCTTCCCCTAGTCCCAAATAATGGTGAAATGTCATGTAGTCAACGTTCACATAACACCACTAGAGGAAAGACAACATACATCCTATCAAAATATCAAACGAATACCAAATTCACATGATTACTTATAACAAGACTTCTCCCATGTCCTCAGGAACAAACGTAACTACTCACAAAGCATATTCATAATCATAATCAGAGGAGTATTAATTATCATTAAGGATCTGAACATATGATCTTCCATCGAATAAACCAACTAACATCAACTACAAGGAGTAATCAGCACTACTAGCAACCCACAAGTACCAATCTGAGGTTTTGGGACCAAGATCGAATACAAGAGTTGAACTAGGGTTTGAGAGTACTACAAAAAAAGACACATCCGTGACATTTTGGGCCGAACGAAAATCTTTTCTGTCATACTTATGAGACTTCTATGACGATAATTGTGACAAAACCCGGTATCATCATAGATGTTGTGGGGTCCTACTTCTATGACAAAAAATCATGACAGAAAATGGGCTTTTCGTCCTGGGTGGGCCGGAGACGCAGCTGCATGACATTCTTTGGGCCGTCCATGACGGAAAAAACCATGGTAGAAGCGAGGGCGCGGAAAATATCGGGGAGTCCCCGGTTATGGTGGGTGGTCGGGGGCCGAGCGATGCGCGTTTCTCTCATACGTACGTGCATGTGTGCGAGGTGTTGGGCTCTAACTGAACCCGAGCGAGGCGTTGGGATCTAATTAAACCTAAGCGATTGCACTGCAGGCTACGTGTTACTGAAGCCGAGCGATCGATCGATGGTTGTTAACTGAACCCGATCGAGCGATTCCTTCGCTACTGCTGCTAACTGAAGCCGATCGATGCTGCCTCTGGATGAACAGTGAGCGTTGCGGGGGGGTTGGATGAACAGTTCCTGGTGGGGGTGGATGAACAGGACCCTGTGGCGTTGAAAAGTGAGCGTTGCTGGGGGGGGGTTTGGATGAGGAGTTCCCGGTGGGGGTGGATGAACAGGACCCCGATCGTTCGAGCCGGTTGGGGCAGGATGAACAGGACCCCATGGAGGGCAGGATGAACAGTAGATGGTGGAGGGTTGGATTGTGACAGCCTGGTTTTTTCCTCTCTTAAATTCTTGATTTTTCTTTTGAAATTTTTTTAAACTTGGAGTTCTTAAGTCTTTTCATTTGGACTTAAACACTTGGGCATCCTTGGCTTTCACCCAAGTGCTTCACTTCTCTCCCAAACCATCATTTCACTTCTGATCCACCTCAAAATAATCTTTGGAATATTTTTCTTAAATGAAAAATATTCATTTTCTCTCAAAAACCCTAAGACAAATCTGTTTGCTCCAAAGCAACCCTAATTTTTATGGCTCAAAAAATTCTGAGATAATTCACAAATATTCTAGGGACCCTAGGGCACCTCCCTGAGCGAAAATATTTCATCACTTTTGGAATATTTTTGCTACAGAAATGGTGGTTTCTACAGAAACTACCATTTTACTTGCTCCATTTGACCTGATCTTTCTTGTGCATAGTTACCTTAGTAACTCTAAGCTAGCCTCTAAAGCACAGCTTCAAACACCCAGCCATTTGACCACAGTAACATCACAAAGTTACTGGCCAGAAACTAACCTGGCTTGTAAAATCTTCTCTACTGCATCTGGAGCCAAACCAAATCATGGTAACACTCAAAACTACCACGAACAACGTGCCATACATCGAGTTTATGCTTAGATTGACCTGATGTCATAGTTCACACGGTGACCGCATTCGTCCAGGCATGCTGGCATGCAGCTGATGCGCTCTACGACGCGCCCGAGCCTCTTTTGCTCGCGTGCTTGCTTCCCCGCCTGCCCAACCTTGCCAAAACTCGCCACCATCATCATCTCGACACCCTTAACTCCTCCCTGGCACTCGCCGGCGCCGGAGCTCGCCGCAGCGAGCACGAGCAAGATCCAGCCAGCCCAACAGTGCGGAGCGCACTGTGCTTGTCGCCACCCTCCTCATCCTGTGCTCGTCTCCGCTCGCCCACAGTGGCCGCGTGACCTCCGTCACCTTCTCACCCTCTCACTGACACCGCTCATCGCCGGGCGCCGTGGACAGGTGTCCACCGGCGGAGCCCGAAGCACCCTCGCCGCTCGCCTATAAATAGAGCCCTCCCCAACCTCCTCGACCATCCTCCAGCACTCACACACACTCCACGGTCGAGTAGGAAGCCGTAGCCCTGCCGGGCAGGCCTCAGGCCGCCGTCCCCGAGCTCGAGCTCGCCGGCGATCCCCTCTGGTCACTGCAGCAGCTCCAGCCCCTCCCAACCTTGGGCGACCCCTCCAGGGCCTCCGCCTCTCTCCGGTGAGGCCATCTCGCCCGCTTGGAGCCCCTGGAGTGGCCTCTGCTCGTCATCTTCCTCAACTCCGACGACCTCCTTGTTTTTCCTCCGCTTGCGAGCTAGATTCCGACACCGTCCGACCACCCCTAGCCATGCTACGGGTATGGGCAGGTGCGCCTCGACCCCCTCTCTAAATCCCTCCCTCTCGTTTTGGCCAAGGAGCCCTCGTCACCGGCGAGAACTCCGGCGAAGCCGCGACCGTCTCTGTTTCTCTCTCCCTCTTCCCCACCTGACTAGCGGGGCCCGCTAGTCAGCCACTCAGTACACGCGCGAAGCGGTACGAGTGGTGGCTCCCATGGGCTTTACGCATTCGACGACACCCCCCCAGTCTTTTTCTCTTATTCAAATTCATGTGAATTTACAGAACACTTCAAACAGCTATAACTTTTTAACCATAAGTCCAAATGAATTGATTCTTTTTGCATTATGTTCTTGGAAAAGAAATCTAGCAGCTCACCAAAGATGAGATTTTTCTGAGTTATTTAGAATTTCTGGTGATTTACAGAAGTGTTCTTGATATTTTCTTTTTATGTTTAAAATTATTTTCAGAAGGTGAAGCTTGTCTTGAGGATCACCAGGAGGCTTGTGAACCTCATCTGCACTAAGGCAAGCCACAACAACATTTTCATGTTGCCATTTCAATATTTGTGATTTTCTCACTTGAATGAAATGATTAATCCATGCATTTAAATAATTATTGAATTATTTGTATTCTGTTAAGCATTGGTCAGTTGCTATGCTTGATTTACAGAAGGGCTGAAACTAGTTTAGTGGATAAAGCAAGATAAGATTTATTTCAGGTGATGTTAGAAATAATTTAGTTATGCATGTTAGTAATTATTTTAGCTATGTTTTTTCCTTCCTAGATTGATAAAAATTTGTTAGAAAATATTATGTTAAACACTTGTTATATCATATTACTTGTTTTACAGAATGTTTGAACCCAACTTAGTGATAAAGAAATTAAGAGTTGTTGATAGTGAAATCTTTTGTCAAGCATATAAGAAATTTATCGGAGTTACTTTCTTGCGTAAGAAAATTAATGAAAACCTGTGGCAAAATATTTTGGCTAAGTGAGAGTCAGTTTGAGCAAGTAAAGTAATCTGAGTTGTTGACGTTTATGCTTGGTGTGAATATGGATGGCATCGGTCATTTTGATGAGTATATGGTGCATGTGTTGTTTTGCATTTCATGGCATGCTACGACACCGATCATTTTTAGTTTAAAGTTGAACCTGAATATAACTCAACTTGAATATACCGTTGACTGGGTCATGGTGCTGCTGAATCGAGTTTATTTCCAGTGCAACCACATTTTCCTTTATGGGAAGGCCTTGATTCAGTCCATTGACACGGCCTCTGGTCGGTGCCTCCATCTAGGGAAGATTATGTCGTGCTTGCCCTGGCCCGGTAAGCAGACATAATCTTGTGTGCTCGTTGATGAGATTATGGTACCGAGTCCCCGACTGGGAGTGTCCCCGAGTGGGAGTATTTTGACCACGACGGTGGTTGGGGTGTCTTTAGTAGACACGGGGCCACCCAGGACCAGCCCGTTGGGGATTTGGGTCGGAGTGGTCGGGAGAGTGTTGTGGCAATGGAGGGGTTTCGTCGGAATGCCGTTGGTCCACCCGAATGGGAGTATGAGGCCATGGGTTCCGTGGTGTGGGTACAGTGCGCTACCTCTGCAGAGTGTATAATCTATCAATAGCCGAGTCCACGATCACGGACACCTCGTAGTAGGTCCCACCATGAGTCAGCGATTAATAAAAAATGCACACTAAGCTATAAACTTTGCATTGTTGAGGATGGCAAAAAGGCCATCGAGGAAGTTGGGACCAGATATTGGTCATGGTTGTGATCGTCGTAAGGATCACGAGTTATTTTGCTAAAGACCATGTTGGTGGTGTGTTTATGGTACCACATTGGTGGTGTGTTGTGATCTGAGAATGATCACGGTTGGTAAGTTGTCCTAAGGGACGTTCGAGTATGATCACAGCATGTTGACATATAGTGTTGCATCTTTAATAATTGGTAAAATATCATGATATTGTTTGTCATTATGATTATGTCTGTTGTGAGCTTGCAAGTACATTCAATGTACTGACCTGGTGTGTCATGCCAGATTTCAGGAAAGTATCATTGAAGAGGAGCGATGTTCGAGTCTAGATCGTGTCTGCATCGGTGTCCCTGTGATATGGAGCTTCCGCTACGACGTTATTCCGCTGCCACATAGTCGTTCGGATCGAGGCCCCTTTATGTTCACTAAATAATGTACATATTGTTCAGCCGCACCAAGTGTGCCGCTTGGAGAGGGCTGGTTGAACAGTAGCCGGTGGAGTAGCATGCGGTGGAGGTTGAATGAACAGGAGCCCGTGGATGAACAGTCGCAGGTGGAGGCTGGAGGAAGTCGACGGTGGATGAATAGTAGCCCGTGGAGGCTTGAGGGGGTCGATGGTGGAGATGAACAGTATCCCGTGGAGTCCCGTTTTGCGGTACGCCACACCCCTCTTGATGAACAGGACCCCCATTTCGACCGTTGCGCTCCAGCACAAGTCCATTTCCTCCGTTTTGCGCTACGCCACACCCCTCCCGATCAACAGGACCCCGTGTCGACCGTAGGAGGTCTGTTTCCTCCGTTTTGTGGTACACCAAGCCTCGTTTCCATCGGCTGTTTCATCTAAGCCCTCCCGATGAACACGACGACGCATTCCGTTTCGACCCAGTCGGTTGGCTCCCCATGAACACGACGACGAGGCAGTTTCTCCGTTCTGACCCAGCCATGAACACGAGCCCTGGGCGTACATATGCGCGAGTAGGCGTTCAAGACCCTGCCCGTATGTACGTACATGGTCGTATTTTCTTTCCTGCACCCTGGTCGCTATACGTACGTGTACATGCTACGTGCGCGCCTCTACTACGGCACGTGCGCGCCTCTACTACGGCACGTGCGCGCCTCTACTACGACCAGTTTGTACATACACATTCGCGACCAGAATGACAACGCTACGTACGCTTCGACCAGGTGGGTCCTAAATGTCAGGCTCTTCCTTGCCTGTGAAAATGTAGCTGGTGGGTCCCAGCAGTCAGGGGGGCTGTCGGTGTCAAAACCGGTGGATCTCGGGTAGGGGGTCCCGAACTGTGCGTCTAGGATCGATGGTAACAGGAGGCAGGGGACACGATGTTTACCCAGGTTCGGGCCCTCTCGATGGAGGTAATACCCTACTTCCTGCTTGATTGATCTTGATGATATGAGTAGTACAAGAGTTGATCCACCACGAGATCGTAGAGGCTAAACCCTAGAAGCCAGCCTATGGTATGATTGTTTTTATATATCCTATCGACTAGCCTGGCCTCGGTTTATATAATGCACCAGAGGCCTAGGATAACAAGAGTCCTAGCTGAATACGCCGGTGGGGAGGAGTTCTTGTCTTGATCGCCATGTCTTGTGGAATCTTCCTTGTATGCGGCAGCAGTCCGAACTGGCCCATGAGTATGCGGCCATGGGGGTCCTCGGCCCAATCTAACAGATCGGGAGATGACGTGGTGAGTACCCCCTAGTCCAGGACACCGACAGTCGCCCCCGGAACCGGTCTGCAAGTTAGGGATGCTCCTCGATTCTTCCGAACTGTTCTTCATCTTCGGTCGTCAGTCCTGAAAATTGGTTCAACAAATCTTTCCATCTTCGATTTTGAGGATCGCCAAAGTGAATCCGAAGAGTTTACACGTCGGGTATCCGAGGAGCCCCTTTAAGTTTCTGGCCTTTATCAATGCCTTGTTATTTTTATGCCACTCCTCGGGTTTGAAGTTGTTCCCGGGAGGCAGTGTCCTCTTGCGTCTGAGCTCTAACGCCGGACTGCATTCGAGGTATCTTTTTCAGCCGAGCACCAATGCCGGACTGCTTCCGATCCCCAACGCCGAAATGTATCCGAGCTCCAACGCCAGACTATATCTAAGAAGTCATAGATCATCCTGATCCCAAAAAGTTGAAGGAGTTTAGCCGAGCTTAATGACGGAAATGCCCTCTATGGAGCTAGCTGCTAGCGCCCGAGCTTTATGTCGGACTGCTTCCAAGGTGGTGCACCACCCTGACCGCGGGCTGATTTTTTGTGAATATTTTTAACTGGTGCAGTTTATTCTCTGCCGATGTATATCCAGTAGACCTCAAGGTGTGTATCAGTCTAAAACCCGAGATGCACCTGAAGGAAAACATAAAACTGCTGATCCTAGTAGCCCCTAAGACTCAGGTCGATGCGCGAAATCGGTCTGAGGATCAACTCCTAGCTCGGCAGCATACATAGGAATAAAAACGCAGTGTAATATATTAGAGATAATAGTGATCGGAGAATGGGCCCTTGAGAGAGGGTCTTGAAAAGTTACCGTAATATATTTAGCTTGACGCCGGATAGGTCCAAATGGTACCTATTGTTATCTGAAGACACGTTTGCCCATAGTTCGGTCAAGCCGAACACTTGGCAGTTGGAATTTTCTGCATTGAAATAGGCAATGCAGTAGCCCCCAAGACACTGGTCGGGTGGCAACACCAGATCAGGGGATCGATGTGCCCCTTAAATATTTGTAAATAATGATCGCAAAGCCCAGTAGCCCCCGAGCCTTAATGTGGGCACGGGTGGCCGAATTAAGGGTCGATATCCAAAGTAAAATCACGGATTATGTGTAATGATTCTATGTATCCAAGTACTTTGCATCATTATTGCGACTCCATAGTGACCGTTTATTAGTTGAAAGTGGTCCATCGTCGGCTTCTACCCCTTGGTAGATACTACACAGGGTGTTTCCGCACTAACAAAACAACCCTTAGCCGATGTCTCAGTGCCCGAAGGCGGTTGTGTTAGCGGAAACAAGGCAATCAGATATGCGGGCTTTATAAATTTCGCTTAGTCATAGGAGCTTTATACTGGGGAAGCTAGCTATGAGCCCCCGGTTATTGTTCGGCGACAGCTGAGGTCAAGCCCTAAACACTTCGGCCAATGTTATGAACGGCCCATCATTTAATATAGTCATCGGACCGCTGACCAGTTTACACTTATTGTGACAGTCAGTTTTTGGCTTTCGCCACTACGGTGCTTAACCATGCGAGCTGGAAGCACAATCGCAGTGGTTCTCCCTTTGCACACCTAGCCGAACAAAGCGGAACATAGGAGGCAAGCACAAGAGCTAGGCAACCCAACCATTGACCGAAGACACAATTCAAAACTGATGCATATATAGCAATATCCGAGAATTTTTGCCGAATCTCTAAAGGTGTCCGGCGTTGCACTGCGACACTTATGCGGAAAATACACAAATAGTTGAAAAAGTGCCGTAGGATTGGAAAACCAAAAAACGTCAAGAAAAACTCGACGTCCAAACTAGATCAAGTGTTCGGTGCCAATCCAAAAATTGGACTTTAGAAAGAAAAAAAGTGCTTATGTCGTGCTTTAACACGACACATCATATCTCAAGATTTCAAGCGGGTCAGCCTACGGCTTCAACCTCCTATCCCGAAGGCGGAGTACTTCTCATTAGGCCAGTTTAGCAAACTAAACTCTAGCGGCTTTGAGAGAGAAACTAGGCTCCCTAGCTAGTGACCACACACTCGTGTCGAAAAAAGGAGTGATAAATAATGATAAAAAACTTTGCAATGACTAAGAAGAAGAACACTTATTATAAAACGACTTATATAAATTTAAGAGCCCCCAAGTGACTTGGGTAAAAGAATTTTATGTAAAATGATTGTATGTACCAAAGTACTTATATCATATATGTGTTCACCCGAACTTTATACGCGTCTTAACCAACCGTCGGCTTCTCCCTCTTCAGTCAAGGACTGAAAAGTGTTATGTACTCCACCTGTCGAGAATATCGACGGTGTTTCCGATAACCAGGCAATCATGCCATAAGGCTGTAACAAACAAAGCGCGCTCAGGGAACTTATGCTATATTACTGACGAAGTGTAAGAAGCATCTTCGAAGAAAATAGTACCCCACCGATACCTTTCTTTGGTGCTCATTGTCACTATGAGACTTGTGCAATAGATTTTTTGTACTCATGAGTTCCGTTGTGTGCCGACCATAATTGAAAACAATAAGAGCGCTAGCTTTCGGCTTCACCCAATCTGATGTCTGGCTCAGATGACCCGATCGTGACAAACGTAGAGGTGCTCCCTTTACTCCCTACCAGAACAATCGGGAACGTAGGGGTAAACACAGGAGCGAGGCAACCCAGCTTCCAAATCGCTTAAGTCAACAAGGTGCATATTGTGGCATAATACATGAACAAGGAACGAAGCCATACAAGTGTAATCATTTGCAAGAGGAAAGGCTTCAAAAAGGAAGCCCCCAAGTAAACGGGGTATTTGAATTTGTGTGTCACAAAGAAAGTTTTGACAAGGAAATTTTTTACATGCAACTTTTTTCCAGAAAAGTATAATGCTTGGTCGAACCGAACACAAGTTAAAAATTTAAAACTTTGAGCATGAAGGCAACTTAGCTGGTTAATATGTTTGGTATTGATGATGCGGTACGAGATTGATGCGGGACAAGGTTCCATCCCGCAAGCCGGTCCAGAGGTGGCGGAGAAAAGAGCTCGGCACTCTGAAGGGGTGACATAACACGGTCAATGCAGGCCGGCAGATTGATGGCGAAGTCCCCGGCATGGGGTAATGAAGTGTTGACGAAGCCCCCCGTCCAAGCGAGGTGACGTGGTATGTCAGTACGCCGAGTTGACGATACTGCCCAACCCGGATCATTTTCCTGTGCATAAAAAATAGTGCAAACCGGAGATAATGGTAATAATAATAATAATTAAAAAATGTTGCATAATAAATAATTTATGCAAAGTGAGTAATAAAAGAAATATGGCCTGGCGCCAAATTCAATGTCGATGCAGGGCGTTGGCGTGATGCGGTAAAGGCGTGGCAAAGCCTGAATTGACAGGTCGGTCCGAGTTCCGGATGCGGCGTTCGCCGGACTACGTACGAAAACTGACCGAACCACCATGCGACCGTCGTCAATGCGGCCACCATTTGATAGAACTGGTTTATTTGTTGTAGCAATCCGAAGAAAGGTGATTTCCAAAATTGGGACTCGATCCGCACACCCATTGCTTGATGGGCGATAAAGCGACGGCATGGCGATGCTGGAAAAGATTGGCTTGCCGAGGCAAAGCCCTCGATCCAGCTAACGTGATGGAGTTGGTCGGCTAGTGAGGCCAAAGTCTCCCGAGTAGATTGATGAAGAGATGGCGAAGCCCTCGGTCCAGCCTCGATGCCAGCCGATGAGTCGAAGTAGGTCGGCGTGATGGACACCGGCTTGAAGAAGCAACAGTGCGGCCCTGCCGGTGTAGGTCGTGATGTGGTCAATGCCGGCTTGATGAAGTGACCGTGCGGCGATGCCAGTGTGCCCTCTCTGTGTAATCCGTAGGGCGGCGATGTTGGTGATGATTTATCCTTCGCAATGACGAACTCTTGTTCGGCTTGCCGAGATGATGATCCGAAGAAGTTGAGCTCGGCTCAATAAAGCGACGACGTGTCTAGCGGAGGTCGTCAGCCTTGGAGCAATATTGCTGGACTGGTTTGACACCAGCATGATGATGAAGGTGACCTTAGGGGAGGCTTGAAATTTTACGAGCATGTGTTTAAAAATGAAGCACAATACCCTAGAAGATAATTCCTCTAAAAAGGTTGTTCAATATCACGTTCATAAAGAAACATGAATTCGGGTTGGATCCGCATTCACGCAGAAAACAGATCCAAAAATTAGTCCACTCATCGGAAGGTTGCCGGAGTTCGAACCGTCGGATCGAACTACAATTTGGAGGGGTGGTAGATATGAGAATTACGCATTAGATGAACGGTTGGATCTTCCAAAGGAACTCCGAGCTGGGCTCTAGTGACCACGCCCTAAACTCATCCAGATTCTCGTCCAGAATTGACAGGGCTCCGGTATATCGTAGATTGTCAGAGATTCCTCCATCGTAACTCGACGAAATTTTGCATGGCTGTTGTGGACGTAATTATGCACTATTCCACCAAAGCAATCGTCAAACCGACGCCCAACGAGGCGATGACGGCGGATACAAGTTCGCTGTCCAGAAAAACAGCACGGCCGCCCGAGGGCACTCTTGACGTTGAGCCCTCGAGCTCCATGGATGATTCCTCTACGATCATGATAGAGATCAGAGTTGATGTTGATGAAGGCCCCCGTCCGAACATGACGATCGGAGATGGAGCGCGGTCCTCGGTCGAGCCAAGGTGACCAGTCGAGCCGGCGTCGCAGTTGATCTGCGGGCGAGCCATTGATTTTTTTGCCGATCACAGAGCGGAACTCTCAATGAAAGCACCAATGTCGGTGTCAAAACCGGCGAATATCGAGTAGGGGGTCCCGAACTATGCGTCTAGGATCGATGGTAATAGGAGGCAGGGGACACGATGTTTACCCAGGTTCAGGCCCTCTCGATGGAGGTAATACCCTACTTCCTGCTTGATTGATCTTGATGATATGAGTAGTACAAGAGTTGATCTACCACGAGATCGTAGAGGCTAAACCCTAGAAGCTAGCCTATGGTATGATTGTTGTTATATATCCTATCGACTAGCCTGGCCTCGGTTTATATAATGCACCAGAGGCCTAGGATAACAAGAGTCCTATCCGAATACGCCGGTGGGGAGGAGTCCTAGTCTTGATCGCCAAGTCTTGTGGAATCTTCCCTCTATGCGGCAGCTGTCCGAACTGGCCCATGAGTATACGGCCATGGGGGTCCTCGCCCCAATCTAACAGATCGGGAGATGACGTGGTGAGTACCCCCTAGTCCAGGACACCGACACGGGCGAATCTTTTTTTGTTTTTGCCCGGACGCACTTCCTTGCGTGCGAAGATGTAGCTGGTGGGTCCCAGCAGTCAGGGGGCGAATCGTTTTTTTTTGCCCGGACGCACTTCCTTGCGTGCGAAGATGTAGCTGGTAGGTCCCAGCAGTCAGGGGGAAACGTTTTTTTCGTGAAATATAGTTGCCCGTCCGGTGGTTCCCTGCTATTAGGTGGAGGAATAATTATTTTCCGCGTAATAAGGAGGCACTTCATTGTGGCTGGCATGGACCCAGCTGTCAGCCTCTCCACGACAGTACTCTTCTGATGAAAGTCGTTCCTTGACCACGTTGACCACGCCGCGCCGAGAGCACCAGGGCGGTGGACGATGGCGAGGCCTAGGAAGGGGATGACGCGGAGCCGGGGAAGATGCGGAAGTGGATGCCCACGCGAAGAGGAGTACGATGGTTCACTGGATCGGCTGCGGTGTGAGGCTGCCATCGCCGCAGAATAACATGGGGTGTGGGTGAGTAGAGGGATGCCCTGGACAACGGTGGGAGTAGTAGGGGCGGTGAGGCCTGCATAGGAGGCGGGAGCAGGCGGTCCCGCCTGCGCTGGATTTGGCGGCTGTAGCAAGAAGATTAGAGATTGAAGAAACACGATGGCTGTTGGATTGACATCCAACGGTTACATCTGCTAGAATCGTTTGTTGACGTATATAATAACTAAAAAATCTTGCATACACGTCAACTTAATAGGCCCATAAGTCAGACCATTTCCTCTTTTTTTAATAATTTATATATTGCTCATTGCTACTTCTTATGCAATTTATTGCAGTCCGTTTTTTTGGTTGGCCAGGGCCAATTTCGCATATTTCTGTGGGTTCCAAACTATTTTTAATACCGAAATGTCGAGCTAGATTTAAAGTACTTTGAAGATATATTTAAATTAGGCTAATGCCCAGTGAAATAGGAATCTGAAAATGTGAAAAAATTCAGAAATTACAAAGTAATTGCCAATTTGTCATCTGTCTTTATATTTACAACCCATTTCATATTACTTTCAAGATTTGCAGGCGTCTTGAAAGAGTTGCAGCCCATCAGGGCATAGAAAAATAAGTAGGCCTGGATTGGGTATTCTTCAGAAAAATAAACTGGGCTCATTTTCACAAAGAAAAAATAGCTGGACTGGTCACATGGTGAACATAAAATATAAACCTGGGCTAGACGGGCCACATCCCAGTTCAAACCCTGCTCCGTCTCAACAATAACAAAAAAAATACTGCTCGAGCTGCTACGTCCCAGGTGTCAGATGATCTTGTGATGTTCTCTTGTCTATTGACTATATACGCTCACAATGTCGTGGGTCCCAAATGTCAGGAAAACACTAGGAGGAAGCATTTTATTTTTCCATACGCTGACATGGTGGGCCCTAATGTCATCCTGTCCACGTACTTCTACCGATTCCTGTTGTTTGTTGACCATGCTGACAAAGCGAGAGGGCGGCGCCGCGGCGAGCGCACCAAAGCGCGCGGAGGACGACGCGAGGCCTCGGACATCGACGTTAACGATTTAGGAGACAGTGGGGCAGCGATGCGTGCGCTGAGGCACATCCAGACGTGGGAGGCGGAAGCAGGCGGCCCCGCCGGCGCTGGTTTGGTTTTGGCGGCTGGAGGAAGACAGGACTAAAGAAACACGACAAACTGTAAAAGCAGCAGGAGTACTTAACAACCTTAACTGAAATCAGCAGGGGCACTTAACAACCATAGCTGAAAGCAGTATGAGTACTTATACAGGTCCAACCATACAAAGCACGCCTCGAACAGTGCTACTTTGCCTACAATTAACCAAGGGTGAGGCCGCCAAGCCCCAGGACAAGGCCCAGGCTCCACCCCGCACATCCACAACCTTCTGAAAGCGGCTTCATCTCGCAATGTGGTCAATAAACAGTATATTCGCTTTAGATCCATGGAAAAGCAGGAACATAATCTTATGTCCTATTCTCCAAGATGGACGGGCCTTCATTATTTGAGACCACCCATGAATAAGTATCTTTTCACCTCCAAGGGGAATGGATTAGGTTGACATAAACATCATGTTGTGACCAAGCGCAAGTCTGACCCGACCATGGTCAGGCATTTGTATAGGAACAATAGAACTGGGCAGTTTCTGTTTTAAGAAGATCACAGTTGCAAAACTGTGTATAAGCAATAGTTTATGAACAACATATATAACAGAAAATAGCTCGTACCATAAGTTTCTCGACACAGTTGGACTTGTTCAACGAGTGCAGCAGTGGCACACATATCCCACGTGGCCTTCTACCATTGAAACGCCCACAAGGACCTCAAGACGATCAATAAAGTGTCGGAACTTGTGGATGTCGTCCTAGTCAACTTCAGTGCCATCATTAACAGCCGAGTTGTTACAGAATAACAAACAAGCAACCTGCTTAACTCTGAAAAACCTACACGTGCCACCAAATATAAGAAAATATTAGTTAGAAGTAGCATCTTCGTGAGAGATTCGTTGCTACTTCTAAAGTTAAATTGTGATCAATTAGACAGAATAGGTGGATTAAGATGTAATCGAGGCAACAAGCAAGAACCAGATACAAAACTAACATAAATTGCAGTGAAGATGAGACTAGGTTCTGCTATTTCCATCAACATTCGTGCACCAACTTTCAGTCCGTAACACTTGAGAAAGTTTATCCAAGTTCAGCCATAAAAAAGCAGCGATCTTCTTGGTACATGAACCCAACTCGAAACTTATATCCATGGCTTGTCTTCACTGTTACCATTAAACTGGTGTATTCAGTTATGGCAAGGCAGAGCATCTTGAGTACATGTGTTCTAGCAGAGCAAGGAATGCACTGCAGGAAAAATAATATGAGAACACAATGTATTCCCTATATCCAAATCTAGAAATACTTTCCTCCTTCACGTCAGTGTTGACCATGGTACTAGTACCTTTTATCCAAATATAGCAATCCAAATTTCCAAATTAGTCGACATCATGTTCAAAAAACCCCACCCTCCCGGATAGAAAAGAGGATTCTAGGAACATACTGTGCGCGTTTTAAAATCATGTGTTAGGGTGAGAAGGAACAGGTGTGGCGTCTCGCCAAGGGTGCAGAAACCTGTAGGGTCCTCGCACTTTGGGCACTGCAAATGAAACACACTAGATTCAGTAGGAAGAAAAATGCATCAACGGCAGCGACTGCCATCCTAGGAGTACCCGCGACCAAGGGACTTGGATTTATCAGGGATGGATGAAGAATTCGTACCAGGTTCTCCATGAGAAAACCCTATGCAATCGCCGAGCGGGGGTTTTCTCTGAACAAGCAGACAAGGGAGAAGGGATTCAGGTCGAGTGAAATATTGTCGCTTCGTCCATCCAGCTTACTGCTAAAGCTGGAAAGGTGGGGGTTTTGTGATTTGACGGCTCATTGGGCATTAATGTGGCGCTACAACCAGGGTGTGTCTACCATGCAGTTGTGCACTCTAATTTGGTGCATAAGGCATGTGGACCCAGTTGTCGTATGCCCCACATATCAGCGCAAGGAAGTAGAAAGACAGGAGTAACTAGTTATTACACATAAATATATTTTTGACAGAGATATTCCCTGTGTAAAGAAATATAAAGATCTTTTATATCACAACTTTATACATAAGAAAAATCAAGGGGAATATATATAACATATATAATTATAAAAAAATAGTACACGGTATAGACGAGTTGCCTGTCATCCTGCAATATAGGCCGTCCGATTTATATCTGACGGATTGGAAGGAAACTATGGCAATTTTGCAAAAAGGTACCCACACACCTCTCCGCATTTGCAAATAAGGCCTTCCCTCGTTCATCATTTTCTCTCACAAGATAAAATACTCATACAAATGCATCTTGATGTTACGTGCAACGCACGGGCATTATGGGAGTTCAGCTGAGAAACACTCAGACAGGCTCACGGTTCTGGACTTTGGGCCATAGGCCGGTGGGCCTACATGTTTGGGGGCCCATGTGTTCTACCTCAGCACTTTTCATATTGCAAGTGGTCGGCACAGCCCTGGTTTTAGATGCTGTCGCAAGGCGAATACACAAAATTGACTAAAGCACAGCAGCTGTTGGAATAAAATCAAACGACAATTCCTAACCAGCAATCAGAGTTGCAATTCTATCAATGATATTGTCGTACTACTTATACACACAGGACACTTGTTTCACGATGTCAGAGTATTACATCAAAATCTCTCGGCGGATAGATCAGTTCGGCAGTACTGAAGAATTTCAAAGTTGATTTGGACCAGCTCTCCTTGCCGAGAAAGTTCAATTTTTACATCATCCCCTACCGCAAGATATGATTTAGATTTGAACCTTGACCATCCTTTAGTATCAATCATCATGCGACCATCCTTTGTACTTATGGTATATTGAGCAGGTTTATTCACACCAAGGCTGCGCATGGTAAGAGAAACTTGGCCGTTGTCTCCCGGATTGTTGAACGACTGCCTCGTTGCTCTAGGAATTCTCTGTTGGCAAACAAGAAGACATACCCAAACAGTTAGATCAACGTAGTGAATCATGCGAAACAACATGGAAATAAAAAAGAACAAAACACTTGGGTGGGCAATGCTTACCAAGAAGGTGGACTTGTCGGTTTTTGTAAGGACTTTGGTATATGAAGTGCAAACTGCAGCCCAGTCTATTGCCGGTGCAATTGCTCGTTCGGTTGCCGATGCATGGGCCGGAGCAGATGGAAGTGCAAGTGTTGGTGCAGGTGTCGAAGCCGCTGCTGCTGCCGGAGATGGTGCTCCTTGTAGAGCTGGTGCCGGTGTCGGAGTAGGTGCAGGTGTCGATGCCCGATCCTCTGGTAGATCAGCCTGATCCGCTGACACGGTCGGTGCCCAATCCTTAGCTGGATCAGACTGAGCTGTTGCCACTGTCAGTGCTAGAGCAACTGCCGGTGCTTGATCCGTTGCTGAAGGTGGTACCGATGTGCGAGACAGCGGCGATCGTGTCTGGTCTGGTATGATCAGCTTTCTAACTTGACTAGGCTTCGTGACCGTGATCCAGTTTTTTTCTTCATTTCTTTTAAACGCGAGAAGGACTAATTGTGGCATTTTTGTTAAACCAAACTGCAGTTCATCATAGGGATTCAGCTTGTACTCAGTCAACAGATTGATCCAATTTTTTCCAGTAATATAAGTGATGGGCAGTGCCTTTGTTACTGACACGACATAAGAAGTGAAACCTGCAAAAATAGCCATCGTAGAGCAAACCAAACGGTTTATTCTATGATGAATGTCACATGGCAAAACCTGCATCGTAAAATTGCAGGAAAAGAAAGAAAACATGACTTTAAATCAATAAGATTTAGACAGTAAATCAATAAGGTTTACTTGATGTGACACGAGTGAATCCTTACCAGGAAATCACTATGTTGAAGTACTAAACAGAAGATTGATCGTCCAACTACAGGTGGCATGCAGGGGCCCCGCCTATTCCCACAAGCAGGACAGTCCAAAGGTCGTGACAAATCGTATGGACCAAACATCCATGGGACTAGAAATCCTGGTGGGTGCGATAAACCCTGCAATGCATAAAGATATTGGAGTGTAACCATAATTGATAAACCGTCCTCACAAAAAAGATGATCTGAATACTTCAAAATATACAGACTAAATTGAGTGGACGGACATTAACATAGACCGTTCTCAGGACTGATCACACACCAAAAGCGGCAGTACTAATAAACAATACAGGTTTCACAAACACAAATCAAGTACTGAACAATAGTACTTACTACAAACAAGCAAATTTGCACTAATTAAACTCTGCAGACTATTCTTGCCACCGACCTACGCGATGAACCCCGCATAACTGACTAGGCCATGGACTTCGTGAGAGATGTCTACATGCACCATCAACATCTTGTCAACCTTGGAGAACCTAACAGAGTGGTCTTTCCACTCATAAACATGATCATGAAGACATGCCGCATCAGATTTGTTGGGAAGCTTTACAAGAACCACACCCTTCGTAATCGAAGGCACAACCAGGAAATTGTTGTGGTCAAGTATAGACTCGAGAACACGCCTGACAACAATGCTACAGGAAAACACTAGTTCAAGACACATGGTGACAAGGACACAACAGCTGGATAGTTTAGCAGTAGAACTCATCCTCAGGTCTTCCAGCTCACACGGCATGACTTTGAGAACTTCATCTCCACCGCGGACCTGGTTCTAATTCAAACAGAAACCATACTTTATTACTACTTCCATTCAGAAATATAAGATGATTTTCGATATTATACTCTATATATGACTACATATACACACGGAAATGAGTGAACGAAGACACTAGAACATGTCTTCAAAGGCATGAGAGCAGAGGGATTACTTGCAATATCCATAACACAAGTTACTGAGGCAAATATGCCCTCTTTAAAGGTAGCATTGATGTTCATAAAGTACTCCCTCCATCCCAAAATTCTTGTCTTAGATTTGTCTAGATACGGATGTATCAAATCACATTTTAGTATTAGATACATCCGTATCTAGACAAATCTAAGACAAGAAATTTGGGACAGAGGGAGTAGTTGAAAGTAATCTATAAGAAATCAGTGTCAACCTCTCGCATGTTTTGGTCAAAAGAGGAATTTAGAACCGTCATTTGGCACACAAAAATCACATGCAAGATCATCCAGAAAGTTGTACTACTAGTACTAATACTGTGTGTTAGATGAAAAAACACGATCAAGATCGAGAAAAATATCGTCAAGAAGAGATATTACCTGGACTTGCTTAATGAGGAATCCCAGAGAGGGGGCTTGGACAGGGCGATGGCTTTGAGCTTGTCTGCGGTAGTCTCGGCGGGGTGCTTGCGCTTCTTCATACCATGAGCCTCGACGGTTTTGGCCAGAGCCATAGACATCACTTCGGCCGGTGCTCCAGCGTCTATCAAGAAACTATCAAATAGAAATAAAAGAAAAGCAACCATAATCACAAACCCAAAAGAAGAAAAGAGAGGGAGTTATAGGATCAATCTCGGGGTTGCAAGACTGGGCCTTGGCCAGAACCAACACCATTGATGCGCTCACCTTTCCTTCTTTGGGAGAGAAGAACAATGGTAGAAGCAGGTCGGGGTTTTCTTGAAGAAATGAGGAACAAGATGAGGGAGAAGTGAGGGTTGGGTAGAGAGGAAGCTGAGAGAGAAGAGTTAAATGATGGTTGCTTCGTCCGTCCAACTTACTGCTGGAAAGGAGGGGGTTTTGTGATTTGACGGTTCATTGGGCATTACTGCGGCGCTTCGATCGGGGTAGTCTACTATCACTCTACCACTGAGTAATTTAGTGCATGGCTGGTGGACCCCGATGCTGGCTGTCCCACACGTCGGCGAAAGTGAGTAATATAGTGCATGGCTGGAGGAGGATCCGCACGGTAGAGCGTGTCCACTATTTTTCTGAAGAAAAAAATGATTACAGCAAGCGTTTCCACTCTTACGACGGGGGAGTGCAAAACACGGCAGCCACTTGAACATACACAGTGCTCCTACTACTAGGCATGTGCAGTGGTTCATACATCAGTACTACATAATCTTGTTGCTAGTGTAGTAAGATATGACGACGACAAATGATGTTGTGCGCATGTCAACTATATGAACAGTAATGTAGTAACATAGTACCGCTTTCTCGACTGTCCGGTCGAGAATGAACAGTGAGATCAATGTTAACAGAACTAGGTCTACAACGCACGGAGAGTACGGTGCTACAGTACTCCACGAAACATGAACCATATGAAGCACGAATAGTGTTAGGCAGGGTGTATGAAGGGTGCACGGGATGGGAGCAAAATTTCCCTTCTCGACCCACTTTTGGGTGTTTGGCAGAGTGCATGAAGGGTGCATGAGTCCACACTAGTAGGTTAATACAAATACACGAAGAGGAAACAACTACTCTGTCTAGGTGTGTAAGTCATCTTACATTGTGCACTGCGACCAAGGCGGAGAGGAAAACGAGAAAACTTAATGTCTTTTTGCTAATTAATAGCATTGCATGCAATGAACTAACCACCGCATGTCATGTTTATTAGTCTCAAGTCATTCAAAGCATGCACGGCCCCAAAACAGGAAACAGGGAGAGAGTGAATGTACCGTGCCTAAGTGTTTTGGGATTATTTGGTTTTCGTAAGGTGACTTACACACTATATTGAGATGAGAATGCACCAAACACACCAACACGCTTTGTGCTACAGTGACTGATCTGCACCGTCTGAGTTTGATCCAACGGTCATGTTGCGCCACGACATGGACATGCCCATGCAGAGGGCACCTAAACACCACCGAAGTCCCTCTGCTTCTCGAGGCGCACGACGTTGGTGATGAAGGGGGCGAAACGGCTGAAAGGCAATGCAATCTATGGGAAGGCGGAGGGAGCCAGCCGAGGAGCGGGGAATCTTTTGGTTTTCACCATGGTAAAACACCACTCGAGGACTTCTCACATCAGGGAGCAGTGGGTTTTACAGGCGGAGTCGTCGTGTCTAATTGCTGTCGCGCCTGCTCCCGTCAATCAAAAAATTAAAAATCCTACTGCGCCTGCTCCCTTCAATCAAAAAATTAAAAATCCTGTTGCACTCAAACACCAGAGCAACGCCGCGGTGGATGTTTAAATTTACCTGCCGGCAAGTAGATAAAAAAAGGGGTGAAAAAACAAATGTGGCGGCGGCCTAGCTAATCGGTCGAACTAGCCCAACTAGCTAGCCACCGTGCTTCACTGATGTACTCGGCGGGAAAAGTGGTCTTTCGTGATTTGATGACTCATTTATTTACTTGCTTCAGCGAAAACGCGCGGTAGGGCGTCCCACGTCAGGAAGAATATATGCGTGCACCACCCGGGAGGACCCCGGAACCGCACGGTAGGGTGTGCCATGTCTCGGCACGCAGGAAAAATGTGCGTGTAAAAATTTACTATATCAGACGTAGTACCTATGGTTCAACCTCGGGACCCAGCCAGTCGGTCGAAAACACCCCACTAGCCACACAGCTTCGTCATGCTAACATGGCACGGAGGATAGGTGTGGTTAGCTTCGTCTCGACCAGCCACAATGTCTCTTGTTCTAGGCGATTCTTCTATTTTCCAAGATTTTTTTAGTTGTAATAATACCACAGCAAGCTAGCGCCACTCTTCGTGTGTGCCCATGCAAAGGTTAGACGATGGAGAGAAGAGAGAGATCGCAGACCTGGGACCCACCAGTAAGTGAGTCAACGGTCTTGCATGTGTAGACGAGGCACTCCCACTACTCTACTCAACGTAATACTGTATAAAATCAAGTTATGGGACAAAGCCAACAACCATTGTTGTTTCAGGCTATCGACTTACGCTTTGTAGTCCAGGTTGCCAGTTCGAATCTCATCTTTCAGATTTGTTACTTTTAGGTCCAAATTTGATTAATGACAAGTGGGACCCCCGTGTGTTGTTCCGATATTTCAGTGTAGGATGGTTTTCTTTAACAAACACTTTGCGCGGTTAGACAAGTAACGGCACAAGTTACACGTATTTTGCAAGTTTACGAACAAAAATGACAGCGGCATAGAATATCACATCCACCCCACAGCTTAGATGCTATGGTGATACGAGTTTTTACACCGTTGGAAGTGAGATCCAATGGCTTGGGAGTTGTCTTCGTAATTATGCGCAATTTCCAAACTCTCCAAAGGTTTTTTTGCAAATAAAAAATTCAGGCCTCGTGTGTGCCGCTGCATCTTGGATCCAACGGCTCCCCGTTGCTCATATTAGGTGCTCCCCGTAGCTTAATTACCCGCTACGGTGATATGAGCATCTAGGTCGTATGATCAGTGATCAGATGGCACATGCGTCGTACTTGTACTTTTTGCGCAATTCCCAAACTCTCTCAGCCGTATATTGCAAAAACATTCAAACCTCCTACTGTGGGGTGTTAGATCTCCGTGAACTTGTATCACCATAGAATCTACAGTGCGGGAGCACCTCATATTCTCTCGTGCGAGAAAACATAAGGCGCTCTCGCAGCTTGGATACTACGGTGATACGACCTTCGAGGTTGTTTGATCTGAGATCCAATGGCATCTGAGCAGTCTTTGTGCTTGTAAGCAGTGGCCGAACTCTTTGGGGGCTTTTCTGCAAAAAACCATTCGAACCACCGAGGAGGCGTTGGGTCACAAATCCAATGGCTCCGAAGAGCTTGTATCACCAAAGCATCTAAGGTGTGGTAGCACATGATATTCTTACATACAGGAGAATATGATGTCCTCCTTCATCTTAGATGCTACGGTGATACGAGCTTCGAGGTCGTTCGATCTGAGATCCAATGGCATCTGAGCAGACTTTGTGCTTGTAAGCAGTGGCTGAACTCTTTGGGGGCTTTTCTGCAAAAAACCATTCGAACCACCGAGGAGGCGTTGGGTCACAAATCCAACGACTCCGAAGAGCTTGTATCACCAAAGCATCTAAGGTGTGGTAGCACATGATATTCTTACATACAGGAGAATATGATGTCCTCCTTCATCTTAGATGCTACGGTGATACTAGCTTCGAGGTCGTTGGATATGGGATCCAAGGGCATCTGAGTAGTTTTTGTACAAATTGTGTGCAATTCTCAAACTCATCAAGGTTTCCTGTAAAAATATTAAGACATCATGTGAGCTGCTATATCTCAGATCTACAAGCTCCAAGCAACTCGTATCGGCATATAGCATCTAAGGTATGGGGGCACATGATATTCTTCCGGGGAGGAGGGGTGGGGGTGCACAACCAATCGGTGGTTGAGAGGGTGGGGACAAATATAACCTAAACAACCCTAAACAGAGCTTCACAATTTTATCTAAGGTCGAGGGGGTAACCCCCAACAATCATAGCTCTGCCTAATTAAACACAAAATTTGCATGTACTGTAGTACTAGACTTAATATTCATGTTTCAGTTTCATGTTCGTTTTAAATATTGAATTTAGGACCATGCATGTCTTACATTTTACTCCCTTCGTTCCTAAATATTAGTCTTTTTAGAGATTTCAAGTGGACTGGCACATACGGATGTATATAGACATATTTTAGAGTGTAGATTCACTCATTTTGCTCCGTATGTAGTCGTTTGTTGAAATCTCTAAAAGACTAATATTTAGGAACAGAAGGAGTATTTTTGAATTCGTGTCATACATGCATGGTTTGGAAAAATAGATGCACTATACTTATTGGATTGTTGTTGTGTTCGTGTCTGGGTGTCATTTGCATTGAAAAACTTAGCAAGGATACCATGAAATGTGAAATCCACGTTGAGATCACTATATCACAAACTCACTCTAATTCAACAACTCGTCATAAATCAATTACTACGTTGAGATTAGTATTTGCAAGGAAAATATGGGCATTGTAATACACATAGATTCGTTCGGCAACTTAAAAGGTTCCTTTCGTATTCTCGAATGGTAGGACCCAATGGCGTACCAGCCAGACCTTGGCTCGTGTTGATCCTAAAAAAATAAAAAAAATAAAAAAACCAGGCTCGTGTCCTTCTGGTGGCGTGTGTGGTACGCACATTAGGTAACCCTAACCAGTCGAGCCTCCGCGCTTCGAGTCGGAATATTTGGCGGCCAGAATTCCAGCCCTAGGAAATTCCCCTCATGTCCCCGGTCCATAATGACTACTGATGAACAACAGAGGGATGCTTTAGTAACTAGACAATGTTGTGTTCAAAAAAAGTAACTAGACAACGTTACCTACCGTGTCAAGCACGGTTCAATTCCCTCGGTCGCCGCTCGCCAAGGTCACCGTCAACTGCATTGCCTAGTGGTACTACTACTACTACACCAGGATGAGCACAGAATTGAGCCCGCTTGTTCGTGCCTAATACTTGAGTTAATATATCAGGCAATGCACTGGTACGGAGGGATTATCCTTTTGCTCTGCATATATAACTTATCTGAAGTCCAACTAAGCAAAAAAATTGACCAAATCCTTTCTTAAGAAATACAACAGGACAGATGTATGGCTTGAAAATTTATTGCATGATGCAGGTTATGATATTGTTTCTAATCCTGGATCTTAAATTTCAGAAAATCCAAAAGTGACCATAAATTCTTGAAACTGAGCATGGTCACGTGATATGGCACAAATATTACTTCGTAATTCTTTTGTTCAATTTGAGACAAGCTGCTTATGACAAGTTGCACAAATGAAGAGCCAAGGTATTTTGGAACAAAGACATGTCACGTTAAGACGAACGCTTTCACTATTGAAACCGTGGGCGTTTACGTGCCGCCATGAGTCCCACTTCTCATCGGCAGGTGCCATCCGAGCAAGCGTGTGAGTCGACGGGAGGCATGCGAGCAGACCGCTGCGCCGGCAGACAGGGAAGCGTGCGAGCAGACCGCTGTGCAGGCTCACCGGGAGGCAAGCCCTTTGACCAGGCTCCACTGCCCACCTTCGTCCCAACTGCTCCCACTTTTAATGTCGCCAGCGCCGCAGTTTAAAATCAACACCACACTATCTGGTATCTCTACAATCTTCTCTCTTCCTCTCCGATTCTCCTATCGTCTACCTCCAACCAGCCTGACCTAAACGTACGCCATGCCGCATCACGATGGTCTGCGCTTAGTCTTCCAGTTTCCTAAGGAAGACACCCAGCCGGAGTCTCAAGAACATAAGGCGCTTTGGGACGAGCTTGAACTGGCCTTGCGGGGAGGCGCCGCGCCTGTCCCCGCTCCCGTTTCGGCTCCCGTCGCCCCGACTTCGCCAGTGCCCATCCCCGTGGCATTGACGGGCTGGGAGCCGCACATTGTCACCGAGCTTGATGCCACGGAGTTCCACGAGGTCCCGGCCGACTTTCACACGCCCGTGCACCTGCTAGCGCATGCGCCTGCGCGTGCACTGACGCGCACGCCCGTGCCAGTGCCCGTGCACCTGCCAGCGCATACGCCTGCGCGTGCACTAACGTGCGTGCCCGTGCCGGTGCCCGTGCACACGAATGTCTCCGTCGCGCCGTTGGCAGCGCCTGTCCCCGCGCGGGTGCCAGTGTCCCCCTCAGCGACATGGATGGCCGCCGTCAACCGCTTCCTTGCACCAACGCCAGTCGCCTCCTCCCGCCAGTTGACTCGCTCCTGGAGATCGAAGTCCAGAACATTGTGGCCTTCCTTGAAGCTAGGGCCAACGTCCGCGAGTACGCCAACAACGGCACAAGACGTCGTCGTCGCCGTCGGCCAGTGGCCCGAAGACACACAAAGCATGGCAGAGGATCCACTTCCCACCGCAAGATGCCCCCGCCGCCGCCACGTAATCTAAATTTGCCATGAAAAACGCTCGGATTTCCATGCTTAAAATTCGAACGTTTATCATTTTCATTTATTTTAGATCGATCGTCGTATAATTTAAAGTTAGAGTCAGACTGAACCAAATCTATGGTTTGATCGATTGGATGTTCTGCTAGAGTCGTATCAAATTAAATATAAAACATCATCAGGCCACATGTATTCCTTGTCATCCAACGGCCTAGACTACTTCAATGTCGAGCGCTCAACACGTTTAGCGTGCAGTTAATTTCATGCCATAAATAGTGCTAATCACATAATAACACGCATCCAACTTAATATCCGCATGCACTTAATATACTTCCAAATTAACATGCATTGCACGTACACACTGACTAGTGCTGCTAGCACATGAAACTGGTGCCGTAACTTATGAATGCGTCCAAATATGGTCAAGGAAACATCGCCCGCGAGTTCTTCGTGTATGCCTGTGCCTCTAAACGTAGAAGGGGAGGAGAGAGAGAGCACACATGCAATCCACCAGTGAGTGAAGGCGAATAGTACTAAAAATAATATTACATGTTATCAATTAAATAGGCTGTGGTAATATAAAAACAAAGGGAGGTACAACAAACATTGATGTTCTACGTATGTTGCCTATTGACGTGCGGCTTGAAGGCCCTGGTCGCATGTTTGATCCTCATCCTTTATTTTTTTTAATTTGTATATGGGTCCAAATTTGTTTCATGACATGTGGGCCCCTCGATGTTTAGTTTGTAGCACTTTAATTTGTGGATCCAAATTTGTTCCATTCCAAGTGGACTATCGGTGTGTAGTTTGTAGGTCATTTATAATAATTAAAGAGAACAACATAGTATTTTGCAATAATACCATGGTGCGACGTTGAAGCCGAGAAAGGACGTGCGAGAGAGCGATGACCGAGCCAGAGGGAAATCAACTAGGGGAGTTGCGGGGGTTGCAACGGTGTTTCGAGTAGTTGTGGGCCGAATGCTACGAAAATATAATCTAAACCCACCGGAATAAATGCCTACACAAATTAATCCAAGGTTGGAGTGCCCCTCGCAATGTAAATAGCTCCGACTTTGCGAGGGATGGAGAGGTAGCTTCAATGTGTGGAAGATACGGCGTGAGAAAGCAAGGTCAATCGAGAGACATATAGATAGAGAGACAAAGTGAGTGTGCTCCGACATTCATGGAACAAATATATATGCTCTGGAGAGATATTGTGCGATTGAGCTTTTGGCAAGGGTGAGGGTTGTAAGATAGAGCTTGAGAGATGATCCAGTCACAGACGTATAGATATATTTTGTGCATGGGTGGAAGCAAGGTCGATCGATCACATAGGGTCGTCGTGCGATTAAAAGAGTGAGACGGGTTGGAGAGAGTGACCTAGATAGACAATGTGGATGAGAGAGTATACAATGTGAATAAGTCGAATTGGGCTCAAACATGGTGATATATCGTTTTTGTCCGAGAAAGAGCGAGGTCAATCGAGACATACAAAGAGAGAGAGAGAGAGAGAGAGAGAGAGAGAGAGAGGGAGAGGGAGAGAAAGAGAGAGATAGAGAGCGAGCATGGCCCGCCATGAGGTCGAAAGAGTGGGGGCGGCTTTGACGGACTGACCTAGATAGACAATCTATGTGAGAGAGTATCGAGTGTGTCGATCGAGTCCTGAACAGGGAGATATATTATTTGTGTGTGAAAGAAAATGAGGTTAAACGAGACTCAGATAAAGAGAGCGAGATTGAGCGAGTGTGGCCCGCCGTGTGGAAGAAAGAGTGAGACAGTCTCGAGGGAGTGACCTAGATAGACAATGTGTGAGCGTGCGCACGAGAGGTTGGGGGGCTAGATAGGCAATGCATGTATTTAGCACGAGAGGGTGAGAGGGAGAGGGAGGGAGAGAGAGCTCGACATGGGGTGCAATGGCGGGTGTGTGAGGTAAGTACATTTCGTAACAGAGTGGAAAAAGGGTGTTGTGTAGTTGAGAGAGTTAGAGATCGAAACATGGAGAGAAAGAATGGATGTGTGTTGGAAACCGATAGCTTCCTAAGGTGGTTAGGAGAGGAAGATTGATCGATACAGGAAGTATGTATCGTGTGTGCGGGGGGGGGGGGGGGGATAAAAACAACATTTGAATGTAGATAGTACGAGACTTAATATCAATGTTTCAATTCGGTGTACATTGTAAGATTTGAACTGAGGACCATTCATATGGATAATTATTTCGAATTCGTGCCATACTAGGTTTCGAAAAGTTGACATTGACTTGATTTGTTGTGCTATTTTGTAGGTCATATGTTTGAATCCATCCAAAAGTGTTCTCACTACCATGGTGTCCATCATATACATATGAATTTGTATTAAAAAAGTAGCGTGGATACAGTGAAATGCGAAATCCACGTTAGAATTGGAGATCGCTATATGACACACACTCTAATTCAAATAACTAATTATGTGTCACATACTCTAATCCATGTTACCGTGGATACCGTTTCGATTTTTTTTCAAATAACTCCTCATTAATTAATTTATAGTATCTCGTTTTGAATGACTAATTATTGCAAGGAAAACACAGGCATGGTAATACATACAGATTCGTTTGCAAATGAAAGAAGATTCGTTTGCATTCTCGAATGTAGGCCTACCAGGGTCGTGTCGTGGTGGTCGCGTGTGTCGGACGGACGCGTAGCACTCAGCCACCCACCCCAAAAAAAGGACGACGACAAAATAAGTTCACGCTTCCACGTTTTGGATTGAAATATATGGCGCTCCCAATTCCAGCCCTGCAAAATCTCCCTTCTCCACCGACCCTTCCACACCCAGATTGCTCAAATCCCTAATTTGGTGCCAACCCAAGCAAAGTTCGAATCGCCCCTCGTCTCGTCTCTTTCCCCACCTCTGTGTTGGACGACGACGACGAAGACGACGGTCGCGCTTCACCACCGCACCAGAGCTACCTCATCTACGCCCTCGTCCACCGCACCGGGCGGTCCACCGACAACGTCGGACACCGCAACCGACGTGCCTCACAGACACCGACTTCCACCGCATCAGGTGCGCTTCACCGAAGCCGTCTCCCAGCTCACCGGGGCTACTTCACTGAGCACATCGTCGCGCCTCCGCCCCCCGAGGCCGCTGGGGCTTCACCAACGGTCTCGTCCACCTCATCATAGTGCTCCACTGCCACTCAAGATCTGCATCCGTGCGCGGCCAGCCAACGCTAGCTCATCACCCTCAACGGCTCTGAAGTGACCCGCACTCTAGCTAGGCGAGCATGCCCAAACGTCGGCCTGAACTAGGTATCCACACATCACTCCCTTCACTGTTCCGACGATGTTTGGATATCCTTTCACTGCTCTCTTAGCTTACACGCCTATCCAACTCTGACTTTAGCTCTTATTTCTTCTGGAGATATCATATGAAACAAGCAAATCCATTTTTTAGCGATGCATGACGGCGCTACGGGATCTGGTACACATCCTGCACACCTGTATAAGCTTGTAAGTATCTGTCCTCCGGTACAACAGCAAGGCCGATTCCTCTTATTTGATCAGCCATTCGCCGTGTCAAAATGCAGAGGGGATGCAAGGAGCACAAGGCCTGCACATCCAAGCAAGTGGTAACACGGACTTGTACACGGAACATCCCAAGCGCAAGCAGATCTGCAGTGAGCCTGTACAACGAGCTAACGTAAGTCCCTGCATTTCATTTAATTCGTACTGGCATTCGTGTATGATTTGTGTGCAGTGGCGGATCCACGAATTCAAGTTACCAGGGGCGAACATTTAACTTAAAAAATACGAAGGCACTTGCACTCCGGAAATCAACATAACTTGAGAAATGTGAAGCTACATGCACTTTGAAAACCAGCTAATGATCCAAAGTAGTTCAGATTATAAACACTAAATGATGCAAGCACCAAAAAACACAAAATGCAACATGGTGTAGAAGGTCTACAAACATGGTCTGTACCTGCTTGAATTATTCGTTCTCTGGCTGAAAATATCGAAGTGTAATTGCACCTATAACCAGTGCGCAAACTGCATATCAATATATCTATCCTACACAAGTATGCCAATAGTTTCAAACAACAGATTAGAAAAGTATTTATGCTACGTTGTCATGATACGGGGACTTTCTGGTAGATGGCCTCGACGTTTCCTCAAGCCATGAAAATGCACTATAATTTGCTTGTCATCAATGCCTGCAAATCTCTATGTCTCTCTCAACATAGCAGATCATCATTAGACACTAAATCCTTCAATGGGAGTTTGCAAAATGCTTGCATTAGATGCCTCATTAGACAATATATGTTCATCACCAGGAGTATGTAAAATGTTTGCATCAAATCCTTCATTAGCAGTATGTTCATTAGACACTTCAGGCTCAAGAACAACATGAGCTTGGATGTTTGCACCGAAAACTTGATTAGATACATCATATTTAGTCAGTTCAGTATTGATTGGGGGAGTTATAAAATAAGTAGAAATTGGTTTCATTTTCTCATAGATTCCCTACATACAAGCAGTTTTACAACACCGCCAGGTTTAACTATTGGCCAGAAATTGAAGAGTTGAATTAGATATAAGCAGGGCTGTCATGTACCTGCTCGTTGCGCATGCTACTCTTGCAAGCTGCGACTGTCCATTTGCGCAAGCTCGATGCCATGCCCGTGCTGCCGTTGCTGCCTCCCACGCAGGCTACACCCAGGGTTGGATCTTCATCTTCTTGTCCTTCCATTCGCTTGAAGCCCAGTGACCGCCCTCCAACAAGGGCGTGAGGAAGTGCTGTGTCGGTCTGTCCAGCGGCGGCTAGGTTAGGAGCGAACCAGACTGGAGGCTGGAGCGGATGAATTGGGATTTTTCCTGCTGTCGATCGATATGGGAGGCGCTCGTTTGGGCCGCGAGCCTGCTATGGGGCCTGCCTTGCACTTATGTTATTGGCCTATCCAAATTGAAACATTTTTCTTCATTTTTTACATTGCCTGCTCATGCGTTGGGACGAACAAAACTAGCCTAGGCCAACCTGGACGACTAAAACTAGGTGCACACTTTCGAGCCACCCGAGGCGGCCGCCCATACCAGCCCCTGTGTTTAGGGGTGGGCATAAAAAACCGAGGACCGAAAACCGCACCGAATAAACCGGCACCGAACCCGAATTCACTGAAACCGAATATTTCAGTTGGAAGTTCGGTTGGCGATCCTGAAAAACCATAGTTAGATCGGTTATCTCGGTTCTGTGTGTCAGCTACCCGAATATACCGAAGGCATCGAAATATGCCAGGAAAGAGGCCTAGGTGCACTTAAATATTCACAGCCCAAGCCCAACTTGCTCTGCTCCAGTATGAAAAAATCATCGTCCCTATCGTTGCCGCACCCGCACAGCCGCCCCACTCCAGCCCAAGCACAATTCATGTTTGTCCCTTATCTCTAACCCTCGTCGCCTGCATGGCCGCATCTCGCCGCCTTGCCGCCCCATCTCCCCGACTCCTCCTATTCATCCCAGCAGGCGATGGTTGACCGCACCTCAATCTTCTGCTCGAATCAGGCGCTCAACAACCATCCCGACAACCGACCGCGGGCTTTCGTCTCCACTAGGGAGTGCTTCTGCACGAGGAGCTGGATAACGACATGCGAGTTAGATGGGGAAACGCGCTGCTCAATTTTTCAGAAAATTGGTAAGCTAGATGGATGCTTTTGCAAAAGACATTGGTATATCCGGTTTTAACCAAGCACCAAACCGATATTAAGAAGGACTGAAGCCTCGGTTAGTTGTTTCGTGTGAAACCAATCGGTCTGTATTTGCGAGGAACCGAATTGCTCCAAAGCCAAAACAACCGAACCGAACGGTTCGGTGGAACCGAACGCCCACCCCTACCTATGGTGGCATCGCCCCTTTTCCGTGTATGATAGGGGTGCTGAAAAATATTCCAGTGGCGCTTTTGATTTACCCACAGAATGGTTGAATTGCTTGTTTCTATGAACTGAGTTCGCCAATAATGTGAAGGATGCCAGTCTTTTCATCCTGTTGTAGATTGCTTAGATCTTGATATGCCAAAAGTAATCGCATGAAATATACAGTAAAAGCCAGTGTGATGTGTGTGGCTACAACTAGTCTGACTACACGTCCTCATATAACATATCAAGGACGCACTATCTTACCAGATTAACCATTCGACTTACCAATGCAGTGTGGGAAGAAAGAAGTACTGGGACTTGATAACCCACGAGTATAGGGGATCGCAACAGTTTTCGATAAGTAAGAGTGTCGAACCCAACGAGGAGCTAAAGGTAGAACAAATATTCCCTCAAGTTCTACGGGTGGCCCACGAGGGCCAGGGGCGCGCCCCCTGCCTCGTGGCCACCTTAGGCAACGTCTCGCGTGGATTTTTCTTCCGGAATTCTCCAAATAAAAATATTCTTCGTCCGTTTTTATCCCGTTTGGATTCCGTTTGATATGGATATTCTGCGAAACCAAAAACATGCAACAGACAGGAACTGGCACTGGGCACTGGATCAATATGTTAGTCCCAAAAATAGTATAAAAAGTTGCCAAAAAGTATAAGAAAGTTGTAGAATATTGGCATAGAACAATCAAAAATTATAGATATGACGGAGACGTATCAGCATCCCCAAGCTTAATTCCTGCTCGTCCTCGAGTAGGTAAATGATAAAAAAGATATTTTTTGATGTGGAATGCTACCTAGCATAATCTTGATCATATGTCTAATCATGGCATGAATATTAAGACACGAGTGATTCAAAGAAATAGCCTATCATTTGACATAAAAACAATAATACTTCAAGCCTACTAATAAAGCAATCATGTCTTTTCAAAATAACAAGGCCAAAGAAAGTTATCCCTACAAAATCATATAGTCTGGCTATGCTCCATCTTCACCACACAAAACAATTGTTTCATACTTTTGATGTTCTCAAACCTTTTCAACTTTCACGCAATACATGAGCGTGAGCCATGGAGATAGCACTATAGGTGGAAGAGAATATGATGGTGGAGGTTGTATGGAGAATACAAAAAGGGAGAAAGTCTCACATCGACGCGGCTAATCAATGGGCTATGGAGATGCCCATCAATTGATGTCAATATGAGGAGTAGGGATTTCCATGCAACAGATGCACTAAGAGCTATAAGTATATGAAATCTCAAACTGAAACTAAGTGGGTGTGCATCCAACTTGCTTGCTCATGAAGACCTAGGGCATTTGAGGAAGCCCATCATTGGAATATACAAGCCAAGTTCTATAATGAAAATTCCCACTAGTATATGAAAGTGATAACTCAAGAGACTCTCTATATGAAGAACATGGTGCTACTTTGAAGCACAAGTGTGGTAAAAGGATAGTAACATTGCCCCTTCTCTCTTTTTCTCTCATTCATTTTTTTTTTGTTTTTCTCTTTTTTTTGGGCCTTCTCTTTTTTTTCGTCCGGAGTCTCATCCCGACTTGTGGGGGAATCATAGTCTCCATCATCCTTTTCTCACTGGGGCAATGCTCTAATAATGATCATCATCACACTTCTATTTACTTACAACTCAATATTATAACTCGATATCTAGAACAAAGATATGACTATATGAATGCCTCCGGCGGTGTACCGGGATGTGCAATGATCTAGCGTAGCAATGACATCAAAAAACGGACAAGCCATGAAAACATCATGCTAGCTATCTTACGATCATGCAAAGCAATATGACAATAAATGCTCAAGTCATGTATATGATGATGATGGAAGTTGCATGGCAATATATCTCGGAATGGCTATGGAAATGCCATAATAGGTAGGTATGGTGGCTATTTTGAGGAAGATATAATGAGGCTTATGTGTGATAGAGCGTATCTTATCACGGGGTTTGGATGCACCGGCGAAGTTTGCACCAACTCTCGAGTGAGAAAGGGCAATGCACGGTACCGAAGAGGCTAGCAATGATGGAAGGGTGAGAGTGCGTATAATCCATGGACTCAACCTTAGTCATAAAGAACTCACATACTTATTGCAAAAAATAATTAATCATCAAAACAAAGTACTACGCGCATGCTCCTAGGGGGATAGATTGGTAGGAAAACATCATCGCTCGTCCCCGACTACCACTCATAAGGAAGACAATCAATAAATAAATCATGCTCCAACTTCGTTACATAACGGTTCACCATACATGCATGCTACGGGAATCACAAACCTCAACACAAGTATTTCTACAATCCACAACTACCCACTAGCATGACTCTAATATCACCATATTCATATCGCAAAACTATTGCAAGGAATCGAACACATCATATTCAGTGATCTACAAGTTTTATGTAGGATTTTATGACTAACCATGTGAATGACCAGTTCTTGTCATCTCTCTAAATAGATATAAGTGAAGCAAGAGAGTTTAATTCTTTCTACAAAAGTTATGCCCACGCTCTAACAAATATAAGTGAAGCAAAAGGGCATTCTACAAATGGCGGTTGTCTAAGTGAAGAGAAACAGGCAGTCCAAACTTCAAATGATATAAGTGAAGCACATGAAGCATTCTATAAAGCCATACTCAAAATATATAAGTGAAGTGCAATGAGAATTCTATAAATCAACCAAGGACTATCTCATACTAGCATGGTGCATAAAAGAAAATTGAAAACTAAATGCAAAAGACGCTCCAAGATTGCACATATCACATGAACGAAACGAATCCAAAAACACATCGATACTTGTTGAAGAAAGAGGGGATGCCTTCCGGGGCATCCCCAAGCTTACACACTTGAGTCTCCTTGAATATTTACTTGGGGTGCCTCGGTCATCCCCAAGCTTGAGCACTTTCCTCTCTTCCTTCTTCTCACATCGAGACCTTCTCGATCATCGAACACTTCATCCACACAAAACTTCAACAGAAAACTCGGTAAGATCCGTTAGTATAATAAAGCAAATCACTACTCTAAGTACTGTTGCAAACCAATTCATATTTTGTTTTTGCATTGTGTCTACTGTAGTATAACTTTTTCATGGCTTAATCCACTGATATAAATTGATAGTTTCATCAAAACAAGCAAACTATGCATCAAAAACAGAATCTGTCTAAAACAGAACAGTCTGTAATAATATGAACATTAACCATACTTCTGTTACTTGAAAAATTCTGCCAAAATTAGGAAAAATAAGCAATTTGTATAGAAGTACAGTGCAAAAATAATCAGAACCATTTGACGTTCTAGTAAAAAACGTAAAATCACGCACTACAGCCAAAGTTTCTGTCCTGCACCGCACAAACCAACAAGCATTGTAAACATCCTAGAGGCAAACCTTGGCACATTATTTTTATAATACAATGGAATTGTACAAGGGGATAATTATTTTTATTGAAAAGTTTTTGTAATCATTATTCACAAAGTTTCTGTGAGCATGAACAAAGTTCAAGGCTAGCTCCCACTTCAACAATGCTCGTCTTTCTCACTTTCGCTTTTCTTTTTGAAAAAGTTTTGGGTTCCCCTCTTTATTTTTGTTGTTTTAAACTATATGAAAGCACTCAACAGAAATAAATGACTCTCTAAAACTTCCGGGTTGTCTCCCTGGCAGCGCTTTCTTTAAAGCTATTAAGCTAGGCATATAGTGCTCAAGTAGTGAATCCACCCGGATCCCAATGTATATCAAAGACAATTTTAATTAGCAATGATTTGGCATTTAGTAGTGAGCAAAAAGTAACATAAATCAAGCAATGACGAAGTCTAACCCTCTTCCTATGCATCGGCATGTTGTAAAAGAACAATTCATGCACACAAAGTAAAGGCCAATGCATAGTATAAACAGTTTCTTGCAATTTTTTCGTGTTGGAAACATAGAGAGGTGGAGATATAGTTCCTCTCTCATAATAATTGCAAGTAGGAGCAGAAAGCACATGCATATTATATCTATTAAAATCATCATGTGCAACGGTAAAAGGCAACCCATCAATATAGTCCTTAATAAAGGCAAACTTCTCCGATATAGTGTAGTCGGGAGAATTCAAAAAGATAATAGGACTATCATGTGTGGCTGCAATAGCAACAATTTCATGTTTAACATAAGGAACTATAGCAAGTTCATCTCCATAAGCATAATTCATATTGGCATCTTGGCCACAAGCATAGCAAGCATCATCAAAAAGGGATATTTCAAGAGAATCAACGGGATCATAACAGTCATCATAGCAATCATCCTTCGGTAAGCACGAAGAGAAATTAAACAATGTATGAGTTGAAGAGTTACTCTCATTAGAAGGTGGGCACGGGTAGCTAATCTGCTCTTCCTCCTTTTGTTCTTCGCTCTCCTCGTCATCTTTTTCATCCAATGAGCTCACAGTTTCATCAATTTCTTCTTCCATAGACTCCTGCAAAATATTATTCTCTTCTTGGACAGCGGAGATTTTCTCAATAAATGCATCAATATCGGCATTATATTCATAATTGGCATAGCAATATTTAAGGATAGCTAAATTGTCAGGTCTATAAACAGCATCATAAAGATTTTCACACTCGAGATTGAATTTCATAAGCATCCATAAAAGCAACAAATTCTTCTATTTGTTCCACATCATAGTAATCATATATACCTCTAGCATAAGAAGCCAAGGTTTCATTATCATTAAATTTGCATGAAAAGGGAAGGTGTGGAGCCTTCATCCTAGAGCAACAAGTATAATCATATCTCACGCATAGTTGCCTAGCATACCAATGCAACATATGAATTTGATCCCATAATAGTTTCCCTTTTTGAGTCAAGCGATAATCCCTAAAGTATTCACGTTGATCCAAGGTGTCTCAAATAACATAATTGAATGGGGTTTTCTCAAGATTATCAAAGTAGTACATAATATCTTTCACATAACTAGCATCAAGGGTTTTAGGAGGTTCCCCATCTCCATGAGCAGCAAGTACACCTAATTTTTTTGGTATTTCATGTCCATATCCATAATAAAGATAAAGAACAACTAAGAATAGCAAATAAAAACTACTTAGTGATAAAGCAAACAAGCACACATGAGAATATTCACCCCACGCTATTGCTCCCCGGCAATGGTGCCAGAAAAAGGTCTTGATAACCCACAAGTATAGGGGATCGCAACAGTTTTCGATAAGTAAGAGTGTCGAACCCAACGAGGAGCTAAAGGTAGAACAAATATTCCCTCAAGTTCTATCGACCACCGATACAACTCTACACATGCTTGACGTCACTTTACCTAGAACAAGTGTGAAACTAGAAGTACTTTGTAGGTGTTGTTGGATAGGTTTGCAAGAAAATAAAGAGCGCATAGATAAAAGCTAGGGGTTGTTGTGAGTAAAGAAGAAATAAAGTAAATATAGCGAGTGTGGAAAAGTGGTGGTAGGAGTTGCAAAATTCTCCCTTAAGCAATTGACTACTTTACTAGACCGATAGCAAGTTTTAAGTGGGAGAGGCCACTGCTTGCATGTCATCCCTGACATGGAATTCTATGCACTTATGATTGGAACTATTAGCAAGCATCCGCAACTACTAACGTTCATTAAGGTAAAACCCAACCATAGCATTAAGATATATTGGTCCCCCTTCAATCCCGTATGCATCAATTTCTATGCTAGGTTGAAGCTTCTGTCACTCTTGCCCTCCAATACATAGTCCTATCAACATACAACTAACCCTATGGTGTGATCCACGCGCATGCTCATATGATGGGAACCAAAGGACAGCAACATAACCACAAGCAAATTAAATCAATCATAGCAATTCATCAACCACCAATAGGGCAACGAAAATCTACTCAGACATCATAGGATGGCAACACATCATTGGATAATAATATGAAGCATAAAGCACCATGTTCAAGTAGAGGGTACAGCGGGTTGCGAGAGAGTGGACCGTTGTATATAGAGGGGGGAGGTGATGGAGATGTTGGTGAAGATGGCGGAGGTGTTGGTGTAGATCATGGTGATGATGATGATGGCCATGGCAGCATTCCGGTGCCACCGGAAGAGAAGGGGAGAGGGGGTCCCTTCGTCTTCTTCTTCCTTGACCTCCTCCCTAGACGGGAGAAGGGTTTCCCCTCTGGTCCTTGGCCTCCATGGCGTGGGAGGGGCGAGAGCCCCTTCGAGATTGGATCTATCTCTCTGTCTCTCTCTGTTTCTGCGTTCTCCCCGCTGCCCTTTCACCGTTTCGTATATATATATATGGAGATCCGTTACTCCGATTGGACTGAAACCTTCGTCGTGATTTTTTACCAAAAATTAGCCTTCTTGCGGCCGAAGAAGGGCATCAACCGCCTTACAGGTGGCCCACGAGAGTCAAGGGCGCGCCCCCCTGCCTCGTGGCCACACGGGCACCGTCTCGCTTGGATTTTTCTTCCGGAATTCTCCAAATATTCCAAAAATGTTCTCCATCCATTTTTATCCCGTTTGGATTCTGTTTGATATGGATATTCTATGAAACCAAAAACATGCAACAGACAGGAACTGGCACTGGGCACTGGATCAATATGTTAGTCCCAAAAATAGTATAAAAAGTTGCCAAAAAGTATATGAAAGTTGTAGAATATTGGCATGGAACAATCAAAAATTATAGATACGACGGAGACGTATCAGGACTGCTTATCCAAGAAATTGATGCCATGGACTCCTTCGTACAACCTTGTAAGCGAAAAAGAAGTTGTAGTGTGCCTGTACAAAGAACTAGCGTAAGTTCACTTACCTGCTTCTCGGAATTTTAGTTAGCCACTTATTGCAAAATTGTTCAATTATGTTGCTTGGCTTAATTTAGTTTGCTACTGATTACATAATGCCACAACCTGTTAATCCTATTATAGACTACACCTATCTATGTGTTTGATACTTACTGTTAAGAATTACCTGTTTGCCTGAACTTAAATAGCTACTTGTTTGTTTAACTGCTTTGCTGCTGCAACAACGGGTTACAATGATGTTAATAACTACTTTTCAGCATCAAATTGAAACTCATTAATTGCTTGTTTGTTTAACTAGTTTGCTATTATAACTCTCAGTTGAGATGTTTTGCAAACTTCAACTTTACTGAATCCAATCGGAACTTTAATGGCAAAACAGGTTAGCCCAAGATAAAAGAGCGAGGTTCCCATGGACGTTGTATCATCCCACGGCAGTGGCACCGGCCCAATCGTGCATTATGAATTGCCAACTGTTGATGCTCTAGAGGCTAAACTAGTGGTAGAAAGAGATTCTGCTTCTGCACTTAGAGATGAAGTTGACATGTTGAGGAAGCAAACAGCACAATCAGTAGCAGTACTCAAGACAACCATTAAATATTTGGTGGATTTCAAAATGAAGCAAGCTGAGACTGACCACATTGTTAAGGTCCTGAAGGAAAAAGGAAATTAAATTCCCACTTGGTAAATCATAGGTGAAATGTTCTTTCCATCGTTGAATAACCTTTGTGTTGTTTGTTCATGTAATCAATCAAACCATTTGTTTTAGAGATCATGTAATAATTTTTTTGTTTTTTGTTTTTTGGTTTGTAATTTTATTTGAGCACAAGTTTGTATTAATTGATAAGACTCGGAGACATTTCATTCTGATTATTGTGCCAGACCTACAAATATGCCAATCGGGCTGAATGTGCATTCAGCAATAATAATAGTATAGATGGACCATAAGTGGCACACATCGGAAAGGGCCAAGATGGTGTAGTAGCTTGGCTAAAAAAAGGATGTTGTTGTAGTAAAGAAAAGTACAGCGGCTTGGCTTATGTATGTTAGTTGATATTATTGATCCATATACTCTATAAGTGTTTATATGTCTGTTAGTTCTGTACATTCTTGGTTGATTCACTCGGTATTTGAATCTTGATACATCGCTTGTGTACATATCTAAATGGGAGTACACATTATGTTGCGTGTGAAGGAAATATGCCCTAGAGGCAATAATAAAGTTATTATTTATTTCCTTACATGTCATGATAAATGTTTATTATTCATGCTAGAATTGTATTAACTGGAAACATAATACATGTGTGGATACATAGACAAACAGATTGTCACTAGTATGCCTCTACTTGACTAGCTCGTTAATCAAAGATGGTTATGTTTCCTAACCATGAACAAAGAGTTGTTATTTGATTAACGAGGTCACATCATTAGTTGAATGATCTGATTGACATGACCCATTCCATTAGCTTAGCACCCGATCGTTTAGTATGTTGCTATTGCTTTTATCCATGACTTATACATGTTCCCTTAACTATGAGATTATGCAACTCCCGTTTACCGTAGGAACACTTTGTGTGCTACCAAACGTCACAACGTAACTGAGTGATTATAAAGGTGCTCTACAGGTGTCTCCGAAAGTATTTGTTGGGTTGGCGTACTTCGAGATTAGGATTTGTCACTCCGAATGTCGGAGAGGTATCTCAGGGCCTTCTCGGTAATGCACATCACATAAGCCTTGCAAGCATTGCAACCAATGAGTTAGTTGCGAGATGATGTATTACGGAACGAGTAAAGAGACTTGCCGGTAACGAGATTGAACTAGGTATTGGATACCGACGATCGAATCTCGGGCAAGTAACATACCGATGACAAAGGGAACAACGTATGTTGTTATGCGGTCTGACCGATAAAGATCTTCGTAGAATATGTAGGAGCCAATATGGGCATCCAGGTCCCGCTATTGGTTATTGACCGGAGGCGTGTCTCGGTCATGTCTACATTGTTCTCGAACCGTAGGGTCCGCACGCTTAACGTTACGATGATAGTTATTATGAGTTTATGCATTTTGATGTACAGAAGGAGTTCGGAGTCCCGGATGTGATCACGGACATGACGAGGAGTCTCGAAATGGTCGAGACGTAAAGAATGATATATTGGAAGCCTATGTTTGGACATCGGATGTGTTCCAGGTGAAATCAGGATTTTACCGGAATACCGGGAGGGTTACCGGAACCCCCCGGGAGCATAATGGGCCAACATGGGCCTTGGTGGAGAGGTGAGAGGGCTGCCCTCATGGGCTGCGCGCCTCCCCCCTTCCCCTAGTCCTATTAGGACTAGGAGAGGTGGTCGGCCCCCTCTCTCTCTCTCCCCCTTGGAGAATCCTAGTCCAACTAGGATTGGGGGGGGGAATCCTACTCCCAGAGGGAGTAGGACTCTCCTGGCGCGCCAGGCTTGGCCGGCCAGCCCCTCCCCCTTGGCTCCTTTATATACAGGGGCAGGAGGAACCCCATAGACACACAATTGATCATTGAGATCTTTCCTTAGCCGTGTGCGGTGCCCCCTTCCACCAAATTCCACCTCGGTCATATCGTTGCAGTGCTTAGGCGAAGCCCTGCGTCGGTAACACATCAAGATCGTCACCACGCCGTCGTGCTGATGGAACTCTTCCCCGATGCTTTGCTGGATCGGAGCCCGGGGATCATCATCGAGCTGAACGTGTGCCAAGAACTCGGAGGTGCCGGAGTAACGGTGTTGTGATCGGTTGGATTGCGAGGAGAACGTACGACTACTTCCTCTACGTTGTGTCAACGCTTCCGCTTCAGTCTACTAGGGTACGTAGACAACACTCTTCCCTCTCGTTGCTATGCATCACCATGATCTTGCGTGTGCGTAGGAAAATTTTGAAATTACTACATTCCCCAACAGTGGTATCAGAGCCTAGGTTTTTATGGTTTGATGTTATTTGCACGAGTAGAACACAAGTGAGTTGTGGACGATACAAGTCATACTGCCTACCAGCATGTCATACTTTGGTTCAGCGGTATTGTTGGACGAGACGATCCGGACCAACCTTACGCGTACTCTTACGCGAGACCGGTTCCCTCGACGTGCTTTGCACATAGATGGCTTGCGGAAGACTGTCTCTCCAACTTTAGTTGAACCGAGTGTGGCTACGCCCGGTCCTTGAGAAGGTTAAAACGGAGTCTATTTGACAAACTATCGTTGTGGTTTTGATGCGTAGGTAAGATGAGTTCTTGCTTAAGCCCGTAGCAGCCACGTAAAACTTGCAACAACAAAGTAGAGGACGTCTAACTTGTTTTTGCAGGGCATGTTGTGATGTGATATGGTCAAGACATGATGCTAAATTTTATTGTATGAGATGATCATGTTTTGTAACCGAGTTATCGGCAACTGGCAGGAGCCATATGGTTGTCGCTTTATTGTATGCAATGCAATCGCGATGTAATGCTTTACTTTATTACTAAGCGGTAGTGATAGTCGTGGAAGCATAAGATTGGCGAGACGACAACAATGCTACGATGGAGATCAAGGTGTCGCGCCGATGATGATGGTGATCATGACGGTGCTTCGAAGATGGAGATCACAAGCACGAGATGATGATGGCCATATCATATCACTTATATTGATTGCATGTGATGTTTATCTTTTATGCATCTTATCTTGCTTTGATTGACGGTAGCATTATAAAATGATCTCTCACTAATTATCAAGAAGTGTTCTCCCTGAGTATGCACCGTTGCGAAAGTTCTTCGTGCTGAGACACCACGTGATGATCGGGTGTGATAGGTTCTACGTTCAAATACAACGGGTGCAAAACAGTTGCACACGCGGAATACTCAGGTTTAACTTGACGAGCCTAGCATATAACAGATATGGCCTCGGAACACGAAGACCGAAAGGTCGAGCGTGAATCATATAGTAGATATGATCAACATAGTGATGTTCACCATTGAAACTACTCCATCTCACGTGATGATCGGACATGGTTTAGTTGATTTGGATCACGTGATCACTTAGAGGATTAGAGGGATGTCTATCTAAGTGGGAGTTCTTAAGTAATATGATTAATTGAACTTTAATATTATCATGAACATTAGTCCTGTTAGTATTAGCATATCTATGTTGTAGATCAATAGCTCGCGTTGTTGCTTCCCTGTGTTTATTTTGATATGTTCCTAGAGAAAATTGTGTTGAAAAATGTTAGTAGCAATGATGCGGATTGGATCCGTGATCTGAGGTTTATCCTCATTGCTGCACAGAAGAATTATGTCCTTGATTCACCGCTAGGTGACGGACCTATTGCAGGAGCAGATGCAGACATTATGAACGTTTTGCTAGCTCAATATGATGACTACTTAATAGTTTAGTGCACCATGCTTAAAGACGTTTTGAACGTCATGGAGCATATGAGATGTTCCAGGAGTTGAAGTTAATATTTCAAGCAAATACCCGAGTTGAGAGATATGAAGTCTCCAACAAGTTCTATAGCTAAAAGATGGAGGAGAATCGCTCAACTAGTGAGCATGTGCTCAGATTGTCTGGGTACTACAATCGCTTGAATCAAGTGGGAGTTAATCTTCCAGATAAGATAGTGATAGACAGAATTCTCTAGTCACCATCACCAAGTTAGTAGAACTTCGTGATGAACTATAATATGCAAGGGATAACGGAAAATATTCCCAAGCTCTTCGCGATGCTAAAATCGGCGAAGGTAGAAATCAAAGAAAAACATCAAGTGTTGATGGTTGACAAGATCACTAGTTTCAAGAAAAGGGCAAAAGGAAAGAAGGGGAACTTCAAGAAGAACGGCAAGCAAGTTGCTGCTCAAGTGAAAAAGCCCAAGTCTGGTCCTAAGCTAAGACTAAGTGCTTCTACTTCAAAGGGACTGGTCACTAGAAGCGGAACTACCCCAAGTGTCGGGGCGGACTGGGTCCCCCGCGAGCACCTATGGGGCCGGAGCCCCTTTCGTTGTCCGGTGAGGGGGGCGGAGGGAGCACGGAGAGCAGATCGAGGCGAGCACACGGGCGGTTTACCCAGGTTCGGGCCGCGATGGACGCGTAAAACCCTACTCCTGCTTGGTTGTATTGAACTGGGGAGCTCGGGAGCTTGGAGAGCTAGCTGCACCGAGCGTATGGCTGTCTGGATTCCCAATCTCCGAACCCGGAACCTCCCGATCTCCGAACCCCCTCTACGTTGCACACGGGCCTCCTTTTATAGCGCAAAGGGGTCACCGACAGGTGTCAACGTAAGAGAAAGGGGTAAGAGTGTAAAAGGGGTGGTAGTTGTAACAGTGCGGGAACGGTGGCGCTACAGTGCGGCACAGTGTTATCATACCTACTTCTGATGGCAGGGGACAAGGGCATTAAATGCCCGTCACGGTCGCCTGGACAGCACCGAGGCGGACCGTTAGGTGCGCCACCGCTCGCCACGGTAGTGGCTGCATGCCACCGCATACCCCAGGCTGCGCGGTGCCCCGCCACGTGCCCTTGGGGGAAACCCCGGAGCGACGCGTGGGCGGGTGGGCTGGAGCGCAGCCCTGAGGTGGCGATTTGCCGCGGCAAGTGGCTTGCCGCGGGGGTCGTCTTCCTGTGCCTGATAGCTTGCCGGCTATCAGGCCTTGCCGGGGCGCATGGCGCGCATTGGCGGGCTTCTCTTGCGGTGCCTGGTTTTGGCCTTCCCGACAAGCTCCTCTTGTCGGGGTCTCGATCTTCTGTCTCTTATACTTTGTTCTTGGATGGCATTACATGGGCTCAGTCGTCCCGACAAGCTCCTCTTGCCGGGGCCTTGTCTTCTTGGCCCGGCAAGCTCCTCTTGCCGGGGGCCTTGTCTTCTCGGCCCAGCAAGCTCCTCTTGCCGGGGGCCTTGTCTTGAATGCTTGGTCTTCTCTTGGCGCTTCCTGGGCGGGCCTCGCCGCAGGGCGCTACAACTGCCCGTGCACAAGTCTGGGGTACTAAGGTACCCCTACTTTAGTACACCGACAGGAGCCCCCGGGCCTGGGCCACACACGGTGCCGAGCGTCGTTGGGCCAGGCCCTAACAGTGCACGGGCACGCGTGGCCTTGGTCGCGCTGCTCCTTAACTCCGCACCCGTCGCACCTTCCCCAGGCGGCGCGCGCTTATCGCGGCGTCGTGGGGGCGGGGCGTGCGGGGTGTGCGTGACGTGGGCGGCGTGCGCGGGACTGAACCGCGCAGGCGCGCGTCACGTCGCGCACGATCTCTCAATGGCAAGAACGGAGTGTCCGCCACTTCCCCATATAAGGCAGAGGAAACGGGAGCGGCTCCCCTCCTTCGCCTTTACTGCGTCCTCTCCCGTCTCCAGAGATCCCCTTTGCGCTCCGCCTCCATATTTCCTCCGCCGCTCGCTCGCACCTGCGGTGCTACCGGATTCTTCGTCTCCCTTCCCTCGCCGCCTCCGCCATGGCCCCGAAGACCGAGAAGGCGAAGGCGGAGAAGACCAAGAAGGAGAAGTCGGAGCACGCGGCGATGCTCACCTTGCTGCGGAAGCAGAACCTCGTCTTCTCGCCGAAGCTCAGCGCGCGGAAGCTCTGGAACAAGTACTACTTGTTCTGGGCCGAGGAGACCAAGGCGCATCCCCGCACCCGAGCCTATCCGGCCGCCGCCAAGGGCAACTACCCCGGCGGGTATTATTTCTTCGCAGCCTTCTTCCACTGCGGTCTTTGCCCTCCTTTTTCTGACTTCTTCTGCGACATAATGAACACCTTCAGCCTCCACCTTCTTGACTTCACTCCCAACGCCGTCCTCACGATGGCGGTTTTCGCGCATATGTGCGAAAACTATATTGGGGTATATCCAAACGTCGCGCTTTTTAGGCACTTCTTCATCCCTAGAGTAGAGGCCGGCGCCCCCCTCGCCGGAGGGATATCTTGGGTCTTTCGCCTGAACAAGAAGGATTCCTACTTGCCGGGGGAGCTCCGCGGCAAATGGGAGGAGTGGCGTGCCGACTGGTGCTGGGTTGTCGAGGACCAGCCGCAACCTTTCACCGCGCCGCGCGCAACACCTATTATGCGCGGCAAGGATTGGAGCGAGCTGGATTCGGACGACTGCAAGCTCAACGTCGCCCTCATCAGGATTCTCCGTCTTCGGTCAGCGAGGCTGTCCGTCGGAGAGGTGGGCGCAGACTTCCTCCGCCGCCGCATCGCCCCTCTTCAAGATAGGAAGAGGCCAGCCTGGCAGTATAGCAACGCGGCGGACATAATGAGGCTGCGCCCCGGGCTCAACTTCAACTTCACGTCGGTGGAGCTGAAGGGGATGGTCCGGGAGCTATTCAAGCATGACCCGGCCCACCCAGAGTGGTTCAGGGAGCCCCGGGGAGTTGTGCCTCTTTGCAACAGCTCGGCCCGGGATTCCCTTCGCGCCATGATGCCCGCGTGCGACTTGCACGGCGTCGACCGCACGTGGATTCCGCCCAAGCCGGACGTCATCATGAACTTCTTCGACAACCTGGCGGAGGTGGCGAAGAAGAAGGACGAGGCCCGGGGGCTGACGCGGGACACCACCGCGCGAGAGGTAGCATGCATAGCTTCTTGGGCTGAAGAGGCCACCGCAGCCGCAGCGGCCGGGGAGTTCGGCTTCTCGCCCGAGGAGGCGGAGGCCGCGGAGGCGTCCCGCCAAGCGGAGGTGGCGGAGATCTGCAGACTGCTGAAGCTGCCCCCCGACGAGCTCGCCGGGGTTCCCTCTCTGAGGCACTCCGGGATCCAGGGGATCTTGAGCGAGGCCGCGGCGAGGGCCACCACCGCCGGAGGGCAAAGGGCCACAGCGCAGGACGCTGGGTCCAGCGGGCTTGCCGGGGTGGAGGAGGAGGACGGTGGTGACGACGACTCCGATGGATCCTTGGAGCTCTACGCCGATGACCTTCCCTCAGCGTCGGAGACCTCCTCGTCCCGTGTAAGCCCCAGGCGTTCTCCAGCGAAGCGTCTCCGCAGGACGGCGATGGGGGCAAAGGCGCCGGCCTCCCGGCAACAACCACCCCGCCAAGCGGCACGAGCCTCCCGGGGGAGCCAGGTTGCGACGAGGGCGCCCGGCGCGTCAGCCACGTCGGGGGCGCCCCGTAAGGCAGCGCCGCACGGAAAGGAGCCCTTGGAGGGTGGAGCGGCGGCTCCGCCCGCTCCCCGGGCCCCGGCAACCGTCGGGACCGCCAAGCGCCAGAGGGAGACCTCGCCTCCCGCTCCCCGCGTGACCGCGCGTCAGGTGGAGTTTGATTTCTCCGCCTTGAGCGACGACGACGACGAGGACGAACGGGAGTAAGAGCTTTGAGGTCTTGCATCTTCGTAAACTTTGCCTTGATTGTCGCAGGCTCTGATCTTGTTCCTTATCTTAACTTCAGGACCTTGGCGGAGCGAGTGGCGAAGAAAACCAAGGCGCCCGTGGTTGAGGTTGTGGGCGACTCGCCCACCGCGGCAACCGGGGGCGTGCCGGAGCCCAGCCTGCCGGATCCGAGCGCTGCTCCGAGGGGCAGCCCCCAGCGTAGCCCCTAGCACAGCCCCCAGCGTAAGTCTGGGTTCCGTACTTTCGCTTGTCGGGCGTGCTTGAGGGATCGTCCCTGCGCTGGTATCTTGATAATACTGTCTCGTGCAGAGGTGGGGCCGCAGCCGTAGGAGCGTCCGAAAACCGCCCCCGAGGAGCCGCGGGCCCCGCCGTCCCCGTCAAGGCCGAGCTCTCCGGTAAAGGAGAGCACCCCGCCAAGGGCGAGCACTCCGCCGAGGGCGAGTACCCCGCCAGGGGCGGGTAGCCCGGCGAGGGCGGTGACCCCGCCAAGGCAGAGCTCCCCGGCGAGGGAACCCGCCGCTGATGACGTCCGCCAAGGCAAGCTCTGTGACTTAGTCATCTTGGGTTCGTCTTTTTTTTTGGATGTTTGCTTGAATTTCTTTTGCTCTCTATTCTCCTTCTTCTAGATTCTCCTCCCCCCGAGCGGATGGAGACGGAGGTCATCAACATCGAGGAGGAGGAGGGTGCGCGCGGCGGCAGCGGCGACGCCTCTGCCGCTGAGGGCGCGGCGGGAGCTGCCGAGCCATCCGCGCAGGAGACCGCCCCAGCGGCGGACGCAACGGCCGGGGAGGGGGACGGCGGTCGCACTGCCGACCCGGAGGCAGCAGGAGCGTCAGGCGCTGCGCCGGCCGCCGACCCCTCCACCGAAAAGGAGCGGGCGGGTCATTACCTTGAAGCCCCCAATGGCATCTTCATCCAGGTGCCATGGGGCTCTTCTGCGCGGGCCCCCGCGGAGGGCGAGGCCCTTGATGGGGAGGTCCTCGCCTCCGCGGGCCTGAAGATTGTCGAGGCGCCCGGCAGGGCCGAAGAGCCCGAGGAGGAGAAGCTGCTTCGCCGGCTCCTGGCCCTTTACCGGGCCAGGCAGGCGAAGCTTGCTTCCCGGGAGACCCTCGCTGCGGAGGCCGCCGTCGAGATGGAGAAGCGTGCGACGGAGCTCCGCGCCGCCAACCAAGCTGCCCTCCGCGGCGTGGCGGAGGAGCGCGAGAGGCTCGCCGGGGAGTACCAGGAGTGGGTGCTGCAGAAGACCGACGCCGAAGAGCAGCAGCGGCTCACCGGGGAGGAGCTGTCCCGGCGAGAGGGAAAGCTTGCCCAGCTGCAGGCCAATCTCAACTCCCACGAGGAGGAACTTGCCGCTCGGGAGCGGGCCCTTGGCGAGGAGCTGGAAGAGGCGAAAGCCGCCGCGGCTGCCGCGGAGGCCGCCAGGGAGGAGCTTGCCGCCAAGGTCGCGCAGCTGGAGGAGTCGTTGAAGGCGAGCGCGGAGAGGGTCGGCGCGGTCAGTGCGGAGCGGGAGAAGGACGCCCACGCCAACTCCGAACTCCAGGCGCGTCTCTCCAAGCAGGGCGACGAGCTGAAGGCCGCCAAGGACTCCATCGAGGCCCTGGAGCTGAAAGTCTCCGCGCTGGAGGAGGGGCTCCGCAAGGAGCGAAGCTTGGCGGAGAGCGCCAACACTGCGGCCGAGGACTTCCGTCGGACCGTCGCGGTGTGGACCGAGGACCTGGTGTCTTCTGCATCCAACATCGACCAGGAGTTGCTGGCGTTGAAGTTGGAACACCTCATCTACTCCCCGGACCCGGACCTCCCTCACAGCGCCAAGCTCAGCCTCTTCTTCAGAGGGGTCGCGCCGGCTCTTGCGGATCTTCGGAAGAAGATCCCCGCGCAACTGGCCGAGGAGACGCGCCGGGCCTGCACGGGAACCTTGGAGCGCGTGCTGACGAAGATTGTATACCGCAATCCCGGTATAAATCTCATCAACGTTCTTCGCAGCCTGCCGGCCGACGCTGACATGGAGGCGCTGAAGGAGCAGGTCGCCGACATCATCGCCAGAGTGGGCAAGATTTCCAGGATTGAGGGCGACCGCGTAGACTAGGCCTCCTTTATCTTATCTCTTTTTGTCGCTGCACACGGCGTTACGTGCTCATTAGTCACTGTGATAAGTTACGTAAGGTTTTTACCTTATCTGAACCAATCAGTGCACTGTTATCTTCCTTGTCCTGGCCCTTTACTTTGTATGCTTTTCACCCTACGCTCCCGGGGAACTTTCCGGCAAGGGGCCCTTGGGCTTATAGCAGCCTGCTGGCCAAGGCCTCACCGGGAAGCAACCTCGCCGCAGCCAGTCGCAATCGCGCTCAGCTTGTTGAGTGTGCTCGGAAACGAAACAAGGGCGCGACGCTCATCGCAGCTCACTTAAATCGTTGAGCGTACTCGAAACAAGGTGAGGGTGCGGCTAGCCGCGGGTAGGTTCCTCCGCGCACAGGTTTTCCATACAAAGTGTGACTGTTCAAGGAAGACAACCGAAAATTAAGAATCTGAACTGCTCAAATTCCAATAACTTAGCTTATGCATAACGCTCGTTCCTCGACGAGGCTTCTTTTTCTCGGACAGCACTTGGTTCCAGCACTTGGTTCCTCTCCCATCTCCTTCCCCCGGCAAACTTTGTGCGCGAGGAACGCTCCCTCTGTCTAAGAGGCAAGGAAAATAAAGAGGGAAGCAAGCGCATGGCCTTTCGGCGTGCTGGTGCTTACTGGACATGCATGTTACGCAGGATGCCAAATAATACATGCAAATAACGAAGAGGAGCATGTAAAAGGCAAAAAGCGCAAAGCATAGGAGCTTTCGCTGATGCGCGGGGTCTGCGCCCGCCCCTGCGCCAAGGATCACATGCAACTGCGGCAAGACTTGGGCAGGGAGGTTGGTTGACGGAACGGGTTCCGGCAACCGCGCTGGCGAAACTCCTCCCACGGTCGGCGTCGACTCGTTTGGATCTTGGCGGACGAAACGCGCCGAAGAACGAGGTCGCCTTTTTCGCGGCTTCCGGCGCTAACCGCTGCGGCTACAGGAGCGGCGCAGGATTCGCTGGAAGCGAGCGGTTCGCCCAGCGGCCGGAAGGCGGTCCTCCTCAAGGAGCAGCTGCTTCTTGCCCGAACTCTGCGTGAGTGGGTACTCGAGGAGGGCCGTGCACGATTCCGTAGGGAGGAATGCCTCCGCCCCGCGGAGCGGGGCGGAAAGGTACCTGTTCATACCTGAACTTACCAGTGTTCGCATGGATCAGATCCGCACAACCTCGACGCACCCCCTACCTGGCGCGCCAAAGATGTCGGGGCGGACTGGGTCCCCCGCGAGCACCTATGGGGCTGGAGCCCCTTTCGTTGTCCGGTGAGGGGGGCGGAGGGAGCACGGAGAGCAGATCGAGGCGAGCACACGGGCGGTTTACCCAGGTTCGGGCCGCGATGGACGCGTAAAACCCTACTCCTGCTTGGTTGTATTGAACTGGGGAGCTCGGGAGCTTGGAGAGCTAGCTGCACCGAGCGTATGGCTGTCTGGATTCCCAATCTCCGAACCCGGAACCTCCCGATCTCCGAACCCCCTCTATGTTGCACACGGGCCTCCTTTTATAGCGCAAAGGGGTCACCGACAGGTGTCAACGTAAGAGAAAGGGGTAAGAGTGTAAAAGGGGTGGTAGTTGTAACAGTGCGGGAACGGTGGCGCTACAGTGCGGCATTGTGTTATCATACCTACTTCTGACGGCAGGGGACAAGGGCATTAAATGCCCGTCACGGTCGCCTGGACAGCACCGAGGCGGACCGTTAGGTGCGCCACCGCTCGCCACGGTAGTGGCTGCATGCCACCGCATACCCCAGGCTGCGCGGTGCCCCGCCACGTGCCCTTGGGGGAAACCCCGGAGCGACGCGTGGGCGGGTGGGCTGGAGCGCAGCCCTGAGGTGGCGATTTGCCGCGGCAAGTGGCTTGCCGCGGGGGTCGTCTTCCTGTGCCTGATAGCTTGCCGGCTATCAGGCCTTGCCGGGGCGCATGGCGCGCCTTGGCGGGCTTCTCTTGCGGTGCCTGGTTTCGGCCTTCCCGACAAGCTCCTCTTGTCGGGGTCTCGATCTTCTGTCTCTTATACTTTGTTCTTGGATGGCATTACATGGGCTCAGTCGTCCCGGCAAGCTCCTCTTGCCGGGGCCTTGTCTTCTTGGCCCGGCAAGCTCCTCTTGCCGGGGGCCTTGTCTTCTCGGCCCGGCAAGCTCCTCTTGCCGGGGGCCTTGTCTTGAATGCTTGGTCTTCTCTTGGCGCTTCCTGGGCGGGCCTCGCCGCAGGGCGCTACAACTGCCCGTGCACAAGTCTGGGGTACTAAGGTACCCCTACTTTAGTACACCGACACCAAGTGATTGGCGGATAAGAAGGATGGCAAAGTGAACATAAGTATATTTGATATACATGTTATTGGTGTGTACTTTACTAGTGTTCATAGCAACCCCTCAGTATTTGGTACTAAGTTCAAGTTGCTAAGATTAGTAACTCGAAACGGGAGTTGCAGAATGAACAAAGACTAGTTAAAGGGCAAGGTGACGATGTGTGTTGGAAATGGTTCCAAGATTGATATGATCATCATCACACACTCCCTATACTTTCGGGATTAGTGTTGAAACTAAATAAGTGTTATTTGGTGTTTGCGTTGAGCATGAATATGATTTGATCATGTTAATTGCAATACAGTTATTCATTTAAGTTAGAGAACAATTGTTGTTCCGTTTACATGAATAAAACCTTCTATGGTCATACACACCAATGAAAATAGTTCATTGGATCTCGATCGTAGTGATACACATATTCATAATATTGAAACCAAAAGATGCGAAGTTAATAATGATTGTGCAACCTATTTGTGGCACTGCCGTTTAGGTCATATTGGTGTAAAGCGCATGAAGAAACTCCATGCTGATGGGATTTTGGAATCACTTGATTATGAATCACTTGATGCTTGCGAACCATGCCTCTTGGGCAAGATGACTAAAACACCGTTCTCCGGAACAATGGAGCAAGCAACAGATTTGTTGGAAATCATACATACTAATGTATATGGTCCGATGAATATTAAGGCTCGCGACAAGTATCATTATTTTCTAACCTTCACAGATGATTTAAGCAGATATGGGTATATCTACTTAATGAAACACAAGTCTAAAACATTTGAAAAGTTCAAAGAATTTCAGAGTGAAGTGGAAAATCATCGTAACAAGAAAATAAAGTTTCTACGATCTGATCGTGGAGGAGAATATTTGAGTTACGAGTTTGGTCTACATTTGAAACAATGCGGAATAGTTTCGCAACTCACGCCACCTGGAACACCACAGCCTAATGGTGTGTCCGAACGTCATAACCGTACTTTATTGGATATAGTACAATCTATGATGTTTCTTACCAATTTACCAATATCATTTTGGGATCATGCATTAGAGACAGCTGCATTCACGTTAAAAGGGGCACCATCTAAAGTCCGTTGAGACGACACAATATGAACTGTGGTTTGGCAAGAAACCAAAGTTGTCGTTTCCTAAAGTTTGGGGTTATGATGCTTATGTGAAAAAGTTTCATCCTGATAAGCTCAAACCCAAATCGGAGAAATGTGTCTTCATAGGTACCCAAAGGAGACAGTTGGGTACACCTTCTATCACAGATCCAAAGGCAAGACATTCGTTGCTGAGAATGGATCCTTTCTAGAGAAGGAGTTTCTCTCGAAAGAAGTGAGTGGGAGGAAAGTAGAAAACTTGATAAGGTAATTGTACCATCTCCCTTATTGGAAAATAGTTCATCACAGAAATCTGTTCTTGTGACTACTACACCAATTAGTGAGGAAGCTAATGATGATGATCATGTAACTTCAGATCAAGTTACTACCGAATCTCGTAGATAAACCAGAGTGAGATCCGCACCAGAGTGGTAAGGTAATCCTGTTCTGGAAGTCATGTTACTAGACCATGACGAACTTGCGAACTATGAGGAAGCGATGATGAGCCCAGATTCCGCGAAATGGTTAGAGGCCATGAAATCTGAGATATGATCCATGTATGAGAACAAAGTATGGACTTTGATGGATTTGCCCGATGATCGGCAAGCCAAAGAAAATAAATGGATCTTGAAGAGGAAGACGGACACTGATAGTAGTGTTACTATCTACAAAGCTAGAATTGTCGCAAAAAGGTTTCCGACAAGTTCAAGGTGTTGACTACGATGAGAGTTTCTCACTCGTATCTATGGTTAAGTCTGTCCGAATCATGTTAGCAATTGCCGCATTTTATGAAATCCGGCAAATGGATAAACAAAACTACATTCCTTAACGGATTTATTAAAGAAGAGTTGTATACGATGCAACTAGAAGGTTTTGTCGATCCTGAAGGTGTTAACAAAATATGCAAGCTCCAACGATCCATCTATGGACTGGTGCAAGCATCTCGGAGTTGGAATATACGCTTTGATAAATTGATCAAAGCATATAGTTTTATACAGACTTGCGATGAAGCCTGTATTTACAAGAAAGTGAGTGGGAGCACTACAGCATTTCTGATAAATATATGTAAATGACATATTATTGATCGGAAATAATGTAGATTTATTCTGTGAAGCATAAAGGAGTATTTGAAAGGAGTTTTTCGAAGAAGGACCTCGGTGAAGCTGCTTACATATTGAGCATCAAGATCTATAGAGATAGATCAAGACGCTTGATAAGTTTTTCAATAAGTACGTACCTTGAAAATTTTTTGAAGTAGTTCAAAATGGAACAGTCAAAGAAAGAGTTTTGCCTGTATTACAAGGTGTGAAATTGAGTAAGACTCAAAGCCCGACCACGGCAGATGATAGAAAGAGAATGAAAGTCATTTCCTATGCCTCAGCCATAGATTCTATAAAGTATGCCATGCTATGTACCAGATCTATTGTATACCCTACACTGTGTTAAGCAAGGGAGTACAATAGTGATCTAGGAAGTAGATCACTGGACATCGGTCAAAATTATCCTTAGTAAAATAAGGATATGTTTCTCGATTATGGATGTGACAAAAAGGTTCGTCGTAAAAGGTTACGTCGATGCAAGTTTTGACACTAATCTAGATGACTCTAAGTCTCAATCTAGATACATATTGAAAGTGGGAGCAATTAGCTAAAGTAGCTCCATGCAGAGCATTGTAGACATAGAAATTTGCAAAATACATAACGGATCTAAATATGGCAGACCCATTGACTAAACTTCTCTCACTAGAAAAACATGATCACACCGTAGTACTCTTTGGGTGTTAATCACATAGCGATGTGAACTAGATTACTGAATCTAGTAAACCCTTTGGGTGTTGGTCACATATCGATGTGAACTATGGGTGTTAATCACATGGTGATGTGAACTATTGCTATTAAATCACATGGCGATGTGAACTAGATTATTGACTCTAGTGCAAGTGGGAGACTGAAGGAAATATGCCCTAGAGGCAAAAATAAAGTTATTATTTATTTCCTTACATGTCATGATAAATGTTTATTATTCATGCTAGAATTGTATTAACTGGAAACATAATACATGTGTGGATACATAGACAAACAGATTGTTACTAGTATGCCTCTACCTGACTAGCTCGTTAATCAAAGATGGTTATGTTTCCTAACCATGAACAAAGAGTTGTTATTTGATTAACGAGGTCACATCATTAGTTGAATGATCTGATTGACATGACCCATTCCATTAGCTTAGCACCCGATCGTTTAGTATGTTGCTATTGCTTTTATCCATGACTTATACATGTTCCTTTAACTATGAGATTATGCAACTCCCGTTTACCGTAGGAACACTTTGTGTGCTACCAAACGTCACAACGTAACTGAGTGATTATAAAGGTGCTCTATAGGTGTCTCCGAAAGTATTTGTTGGGTTGGCGTATTTCGAGATTAGGATTTGTCACTCCGAATGTCGGAGAGGTATCTCAGGGCCTTCTCGGTAATGCACATCACATAAGCCTTGCAAGCATTGCAACCAATGAGTTAGTTGCGAGATGATGTATTACGGAACGAGTAAAGAGACTTTCCGGTAACGAGATTGAACTAGGTATTGGATCCCGACGATCGAATCTCGGGCAAGTAACATACCGATGACAAAGGGAACAACGTATGTTGTTATGCGGTCTGACCGATAAAGATCTTCGTAGAATATGTAGGAGCCAATATGGGCATCCAGGTCCCGCTATTGGTTATTGACCGGAGGCGTGTCTCGGTCATGTCTACATTGTTCTCGAACCATAGGGTCCGCACGCTTAACGTTACGATGACAGTTATTATTAGTTTATGCATTTTGATGTACCGAAGGAGTTCGGAGTCCTGGATGTGATCACGGACATGACGAGGAGTCTCGAAATGGTCGAGACGTAAAGAATGATATATTGGAAGCCTATGTTTGGACATCGGATGTGTTCCAGGTGAAATCAAGATTTTACGGGAATACCGGGAGGGTTACCGGAACCCCCCGGGAGCATAATGGGCCAACATGGGCCTTGGTGGAGAGGTGAGAGGGCTGCCATCATGGGCTGTGCGCCTCCCCCCTTCCCCTAGTCCTATTAGGACTAGGAGAGGTGGCCGGCCCCCTCTCTCTCTCCCCCCCCCCCTTGGAGAATCCTAGTCCAACTAGGATTGGGGGGGGGATCCTACTCCCAGAGGGAGTAGGACTCTCCTGGCGCGCCAGGCTTGGCCGGCCAGCCCCTCCCCCTTTGCTCCTTTATATACAGGGGCAGGAGGCACCCCATAGACACACAATTGATCATTGAGATCTTTCCTTAGCCGTGTGCGGTGCCCCCTTCCACCAAATTCCACCTCGGTCATATCGTTGCAGTGCTTAGGCGAAGCCCTGCGCCGGTAACACATCAAGATCGTCACCACGCAGTCGTGCTGACGGAACTCTTCCCCGACGCTTTGCTGGATCGGAGTCCGGGGATCGTCATCGAGCTGAACGTGTGCCAAGAACTCGGAGGTGCCGGAGTAACGGTGCTGTGATCGGTTGGGTTGCGAGGAGAACGTACGACTACTTCCTCTACGTTGTGTCAACGCTTCCGCTTCAGTCTACTAGGGTACGTAGACAACACTCTCCCCTCTCGTTGCTATGCATCACCATGATCTTGCGTGTGCATAGGAAAATTTTGAAATTACTACGTTCCCCAACAGCGTGTGACATTTGAGTTGGACATGAAGTGTTCCAAATATTCGAATTCACCTTAAACTGGATTCTAGCTTCTGAATTTGAGTATCGGCATTTGTAAACCATATTCATATATGACAGTGGAATACATCTTTGTCGTCCTTTTGAAGATATATAAAAACACATAGAATGATTTATAAAGATTCATATAGCAATACAAAATGGATTCGAATTTAGTTGCCAGGGTAAACATGGATGCTTGTTGTCCCAAAATTCGAAAGAAGCGGAAAAATGTCCACTCCCGCGTCGGCTGCTCGAAGCCAAGTGTTTGGGAGATTGAAATTACTGTCTACCCATTACACGAACAATCCATCGGCCCGATTTCCACTGCTCTAAATAGGGGTAGGATAGTAACTTCAATAAGACGTGACACGACCACCTCTGAGCCCATTCCGACATGGTGGGCGCCAAACATGGGTGGCAAAACACATTTGATTCAAGCCCGTCCGAAAGACCTCTGTTTCTCCCTCCATTTCCCCATTCATACATGGTGGGCGGCAAAACAAACTCGACTCGGCCGAAATCGATGTAGGCAAATATTTTCAATACGGGCAGGTTTGTAACTTCACTCAGACGTGACACAACCTCCCTACCTGTCAACCCCGTTCATACACCGTGGGCGCCAACCATGGGCGCCAACCACCCTCTCCTTGCTCGAAATCGCTCTGGGAAAATATTGGCGAGATGCGATATTACCGTCATATCCCCAACCGACGAGACGTCCAAATTTTAAACAGGGGCTAAGTTCGTAACTTTCCCATATTTCAGACAGGCGCGTCCCAAAAACATGGTTCCCCATACCTCTCCCTCCATTTTCCCATTCATACACCGTCCGCGCTAGAACACCATCCCCACACCAGCCTCCGTCCGCCACCCCATCCATCGTCGTCGTCCTCCACCACATCCATCGCCGCCGTACTCCACCACATCCATCGCCACCGTCCTCCACCAAGCCGGAGCGCCTACCAAGACTGCGTCGTCCACAGCTAGAGATGGACGTTTCTCATCCACGGCGATGGACTAAGAGCCTTGCATCACGTCCTCTCGCTTCATCGGCGTCGTCGTCCTCTTTGTCGGGGCCGCTCACACGACTATCTATTCCACCACAACGGGATTTATCCCTCGATGCACCCGTCTACCATCGCAGATCTGCTTCAACGCCATTGACAGCCATCACACCCCCGATGCCTACACGGCGCCGCAAGAGAGGTGGCACTTCATATCTCCTCAACTTTTTGATCTCAACCAGAAAATAGATCTTAACTTGGTTATTCTACTTTCTTTTCAGCTCTTAGAATTTAGTTCTTAGTTTGAAGCAAACAATGGCTGCTAAATATCATTTCTCCGGTTTCCCCCTTTTATGATCACTATATGATCAGAATACGTGCTTCGTGTCATAATAGCACTGCTCGACCCATCAAGCTAAACAAGCTTAGTTGTTCAAATAGGAATCTGATATTATTAAAACAGATTTGTTTAATTGGTCAGCCAAATGTTCCTAAATTAGTTTCGAAAATGCATGTTCGCCGCTCGGGTGTGTATCTCTACAGGGTGCCCACGGTGGGCCGGCCCACCCTAGGATTTTGGGTCGTCCCAGGCCCCGATTCCCCTCTGTTCTGCTGCGCGCTTCCGACCTCTACTCACCCCCAGCCGCCTGCCTCGCCGGCGACTTGTCGTCCCCAGACGGCATGACTCTAGGAGTAGACACCGGACTAACAGGAGGTCAGGAGCCGCTCGCCCAATAGCGTCACCGCTGCCCGGATGCGCTGCCGTGCCTACCTTCCCAGTCCGTTCAGGGCTTAGGTGTGTAGCACCCACTAAGCCAACCCGATTTATCCTGAGATAAGTCCTCAACACTCAACAGCCACTCCTCATCACCCATTTTCTAATTGATTCATTACTCATTAGGCAGGACTGTCATTAGGGTTTGTTGTGTACTCAGTGCTACCTACACTTAATGGTTCAGATGTATTTCGGTAATCTTTTGTACCTGTAAAGTTCACAGGGTTTTCAAAATTCCGGCCCTAGGAACAGACACTAGTCATTTTGGATTGTTGGTCGTAGTGACATTGACCCAGATTACTACTAAGCCAGGTTTGTTGAAAATTTTACTTGTCTTTCTTACTCATTCGATATAATATCCAATTATTCACGTCGATTAGTTGCAAACAATAAGTGCTAGACAAACTTCTTGATTCAGATTTTGGACGGTCTCTTACTGCAGTTACAATTCTGCATACTTGTCCTAGTGAGCTCACAAGTAAATGATTGATTCACTACATCTATGCTTGCCTTGTCATATTTGTTGTCAATATTCTTTTAGGGTGGACCACCCTGTTTCTAAATACTGCAACCGTAGACATGAGTGAATAGTATTTCTCTATGTGATCTCTTCCATCATGTGTGGGCAACGAACACTGCATTGTATAGAAAGAAGGTGTCATTTCCAGCTTTTACATAGGCTTCAATCTTTTATAGGGAATACAATCTGCCTACTTGCTTTGTGTCACACTACCAACACTCCACCCTTGAAGCTAAACATTATGCCACTCATAATTTCTTAGTTTATTTGTTCAAATACGAATTTCATATAATTCTAATGTTCCTACTTCAGTTTTGAAATGTGTGTCTGCCTATTATACAGACATAAGGGGTTTGTATTTCTGTGTGTGTTCTAGTCAGCACGGTTGGGGGGTGAACTTTGCATACGCAGGGGTTTATAGGGAGACACTCTTCGAGTTGAATCCGCAATGCATTCCATAGATAATCTGACTACTTTTTATGTTTTCATGAATCTCATATTCTGAACAGCATCATAAGGATTATGAGCTTGCACGCATGAAAAGAATAGAGCAGAACAATGCCATGGCTGTCAAACTTGGCATTAAGGGACTGAAATCAAGTCTAGATGCAATGCAATGCAAACACTCTCCACCTACAGATTCATGCTCAGAATATGATCCTAATAGTGATTCTGAGCTAGAGGGAGACCTAAGTCAATGTAGCTCCCTAGTGGAGGAGTCAGAGGAAGATGCCCTATCTTATTCACCCATCAAGGTCCTTGCTCTAACTTTCCAAGGTTATATTTGTCGCACATATCTTGCAACTGATGCTTTGCATTGCTTCTACTTTGTTGAACTGCCATTATCTTAGTTTACACATCGTGTATGTGAATACAGCCTGCCTATCCATTTTTCAGTACATATTCCATCTGTCATCATACCATATTTATCCATTCAAATGTTGTTCTTGTGTATCAGACGTTCAAAAGGAAGAGGGTGATTGCTGATCGTGGAGGAGCGCAAGCAAAGTATTTGGAAAAGGTGGCGGCACCTGATAAATCAAATAGCCCATTAGGTGTAGTTGCAATATCACCTGACCCACAAAACACCCCAACTCTAGCAGACTCTAGCCCTACTACACTGGTCATTTCTGATGCCCCAACTCAGCAAACCCCAACTGCAGCAAACATTATGATAATGCCAGTTGACATAGCACCAGCTCTACGACGCAAAACCCCCATTCCAGCAAAGAGTACACCAAATCCAGTTGCCAAATCTCTTTTCGCACCAGGGAGAGCCCCAATTGCAGCAAATAGGACCCCTGTTCCATTTCTTCCCAGTTTAGAAGACAAAGCTTATATTGTTGTCAGGAACTTTGTGCGCATCTTTCCTTCATGGAAAGATTATACCGCAGACACAGAACAATTTCTAGTCTTCCTCCGCAACTTATGCGTAAGTAATGTACTAATGTTATTCATGGTCATTACTGCATATGTTTCTGCTGACAGAAGACACAAGAATTCATTCTTTTAAATAGGCGAGGACCAAACTGGATTGTGAAGATGAGCAAGGGTTGGTTGTGCTTTTCAAGCACTCGTTGATGAAGTATCGTTCCTACCTGAGGCAAGCGCACTTCGATGGCAAGCCTCTAAACGAAATTTCTGTAAAGTCTCTGGTGCTCCATTTATCCGACGATGACTGGAATAATCTTGTTACACATTGGTCTCGGCTGCAACGTAAGGTACTATCTATGATATCACATCACAATTTGAAGTACATTTCTGCATTTGCCTTAACATCTCACTTGTACGAAAACTGTTAGCAGGAGAACATTCGTTCTCAAGGGACCATAGAATCTCGCAACTATACTGCACACTGCATTGCTCTTGTGAGTACCTCTTGCCCTGTATGACCATACTTACTTTCATAGTTGTTTGATTATGTAGCATCACTGCACATGTTAGCCTCGTTATCGTCCATTTGGTGGACATTATAAGATCTGTATGGACTCTTACATAAATTTAGAATCAACCCAATGCTTTTGAAGAGGTTTAGCTCTGCAGTCCTCTTGTAAGGATTGAACGTCGTCTATGACTGTACTTGCATTAACAGCTACTCCCTCCGTCCCATAATATAAGAATGTTTTGTACAGTACACAAGTGTTCAAAACACTCTAGTATTATGGGAAGAGGGATTGGTTCATTGTGTAGCATTCTGCATCTTATCTCCCTCGCCCACCATTTACTAAAAAAGATCAGATCTATATTTAATCTTACCAAAAAGTAGAATACACAGACAATGCCAGTGCAGAAGTGTAGCCCATTGCTCTTGTCACTACATTTTGTCCTGTAATGCTTGTACTTCCAGGGATTGGTAGTTGATTATGTAGCATCAATCTGCATCTTATCTTCATTATCCTCTATCCCTTCCAGTATTATCATATCTATAATTACTCTCTACAAAATGTAGAGTATAGGCAATGCTTATGAAGAAGATTCTGTGCTGAAATTATTGAGCTATCATTCCCTTGACATGGAGAAGGGCATTATAAAGCCGGTGTTAACTGTTAATCTAAGTCAGTCCTTCTAAAACCTTTATCCTCAACTACTGTTTAATTTGCTCATACTCCCTATCGTTTACTGCTTTTTAGTTTGTTGTTTCTACCAAAATGCATGTTCGCAAGAACAGTAAGTTCTAAGTTTTACTTGTAAAACCAAATTCCTTATTCATACCATGCACATTACTCAATACTCCCTATATGTATGCTTGTTTTTGTGGATCTATAATCCAGTGTGTGGTGAAGCAGCCCACGTTTGCACCTTGTCATCTCCTGTTTTATCTTACTGATGTGGCTGATGATATGAATAACATGCCATGCACATTAACCAAAATAGATACAATTATTTTCTTTGCCCTTCATCTATGCTTGTTATGTTGACATGGTAATCCAGTAGTGTGGTGAAGCTCCCCGCATTATGAACAATGCCAAATTATGCTATTGATATTTTTGAACTTACTCTTTATTTTCTAATTTGAAATTGGATAGAATTGACAGCACAATTGTCATCTTTGTTTATACACGTGCAAAACATGTCATCTCTCTGCTTTGTTTCAGGGTGATATGCCTGATGGCATGCACAAGTCTGTTGAAGGTTGTGCGACAAACCCAACATATATTGCAGCAAAGAAGGCAAAACATCTTGAAGATAGCGAGACAACCCCAAAGTCTTGTCTTGATGCAGTGTTCAAGTTACTTAAGACTAGCAGTCAGACAAGCTCACAGAATTCATTGTCTGAATCAGTTCGACTTCTTCAGTCCCAAGTTCTAGCAGAAAGGCATTCTACAACTCATGTCGGGGATATAACTATTTGTGTAAGCTGCCCAGGAGGGGCCGGGTTACACAAAGAAGACTCATTGTTAAAGAAGCCCAAGACCCAGCATGAGGATGGCGATTCATTGGGTTTAAAGCCCACGGGCGGCTTAAGGCCCATAGTGATAAAACCGCCATGATGGCATGACTTGTAACATAAGGTAGAAGAAACTAGTCACTGAGCCGGACACTATTTATGAGCCGGCCGGGACTCTGTAGGCCGCAGGGCGTCAACCGGTGTATATAAGGGGACGACCCGCCGGCGGCTTAGGGACAAGAAACAACCAATCGAGAACTAGGCATAGGGTATCTCGCTCCCTAGTCATCGAAACCTGAAGAAATACCAAACCCAACTAGACGTAGGCCTTCCTTCACCGCAAGGGGCTGAACTAGTATAAACCTCGCGTGTCCTTTGTCCCGATTAACCCCTTTAAGCTTCCTAGTTGCGATGGCTCCGCGATTAAGTCCTTGCAAGAGGACATCTGCCATGACAATTCCATGACAGTTGGCGCCCACCGTGGGGCCAGCGCACGGTGGATTTGAGTTCTTGAAGGGCAGCTTCGAAGGGATGAAAGGATACGCAGTCGGCCGGATGACCAAGAGTCGTCGCGGCAAGATCTACATCGACGACGAAGGCTGGGGCCTCGACGCTGGCTCAATTGAGTACGGGTATCGGGTCTCCTTCGGTGGAATCCATGTCTTCATCGGACGGATTGGTGAGCCGGGCCCGGAGCCGGACAACTGCACCGACCTCGTCGAGACGGCTCAGCGTGTGAAACCCGCCCGCGCTCTACCCATCGTGAAGCGTGCCTTCGTGGGTTGCATCCACGAAGGTGAACTCTCTGAAGGATCTAAAGATGATGGTGAGACGGTCGTCTTCTCTGACGGTGAGTCGTCCGCCGGCTCAACAGATTCGCTGTATCAAGTTCAAGACGGTGTGCTTGGGGGCTGTTCCGATGGCAGCACTATTCCAGACCCCTCTGAGTCGCCAAACTTGGCAGGAGTCTTCATGGTTGGTACCCAACCCGGCCAAAACTCTACGGCTTCGGCTTGCAATAACGTCCAGGCTAGGAGCAGCCGGGACAGGTGGTCCTGTGCGCCCACCGGCTCAGATACTGATGGATCTTATGGATAAGCTTACGGCCCTGTTGACCGCTACAGTCATCCCTACAAATCAAGATGAGCATGACGCAGAGGTGGCACGGGTTCGTGAAGAGGTCGCTCGGGCCAAGGAGGCCTTAGCAGCTGAGGATACTAGATTGGCCATGGAGCGGGCGGCTTTGGATGCACGGGCACAGCAACTTTAGGCAGAGGCTTTCCAGCTCACAATGAGTTTAAACGCATCTAACGAGGTAATGAGGAGGAGACATCAGAAAACTCAGTCCCGTTTGCCTCCGACTTATGACCCTCGGAATCTCTTTGCTATACCCGGGGCCGGCCCAAGTAACCCGCCAGGCGCAAATCAGTTTATGACATCCGGAGCGGGGGGCCCGGTTCAGCTTCAGGTGACGGCGCCGCTTCATGGGAATATGCCACCGCCCCGTTATGTGCCAATACCGCCGGGTCACTTCTCCAACCCTATGGAGAACTTAATCGCAGCATCAGCACGTTTGGCGGCTCTCCCAGTGGACGGTGATGATCCGACAGCGGTGGAGACCTGGAGGATCAGAGAACTTGTCCAGACGGCTTTGGCCCAGCAAGAAACTTATTCTTACAGCCGCGACAGGATCCATTCAACTCCTCCGCCCTGGTTAGCTCCACCTCGTCCAAACCGGAGCCCGAGTTACAGCCGACACATGGAGTCAGAGGCCTTGTCAAGCAGTGCCCAGCGCCGAAACCAGCCTGGCGGGTATAACCCGGTGCAAGATCGGATACATTAAGAGGACGAACGGGCAGCTCAGCTAGAGGCTCAGCTGGCCGCCCAACAAGACTTGCCGGCTTACCCGGCGACTTCCGTTGAGGCGGGAGTAGCCACTAGAACTGGCGGTGTTCCTTGTGTGGTACCGGCTCTGCGTAATGTACGTCTGCCCAAGGACTTCAAGGGACCTCGAAAGGTGCCGAATTACACGGCCGACTTACAGCCCGGGGCATGGATTGAAAGTTATGAGATGGCCATGGAGCTGTTAGAAGTCAGTGACGCCGCAATGGCTAAGTATTTCACCATGATGTTGGACGGAACAGCCCGGTCTTGGTTAAAGGGTTTACCTCCCAACTCCATTAGTTCATGGGCAGAGCTAAAAGCCCGGTTCATCCAGAATTTCAAGGACACCTGCAAGCAATCTATGTCAATTGTGGACTTGACAAATTGTAAGCAAGAGGAGGGTGAATCCACAACACATTGGGTGCGCCGGGTCAAGGAGATTATACATTCATCTGACAAGATGGATGCCGGCTCTGCAGTCCTCATGTTGGAAAATAATTGCCGTTTTGAGCCGATGAGATAGAAGCTGGGGCGCCTCAAGCGTGATTGCGATGATATGGGCACGCTAATGGCGGCTTTGGTCAACTACGCCGATTCTGATAGTACCAAGGATCACGCGTCTGATGAGGAAAAGACAGGGAAGGGAAAAAAGAATGGCAATGGAAAGGGTCAGCAGCATAACCCGATGAATCAAGGAGGCAATAAGCGTAAGGCGGAGGGTAACCCGGAGTTTGTAGCCAACGCCAATGCGCAGGGTAACAATCAGAGATGTAAGGGAAAACCGCCCCCTCGATCTAGCGGATTAGGTCCATCCCTTGAGCAGCTACTCAATGAGCCCTGCCCAAAACACGGCACCCGGGAACGACCCACTACTCACTTGTGGAAAGATTGTGCGATTATGAAGGCTTTCAAAAACTCCAATACGTTTGACGGCAATCATGGTCCGGGTGGCGGCTCAGGAGCCGGTGGTTTTCATGGCTCGGGTGGCGGCTCAAATTCCGGCTTTCAGGGAAATCAAGGCGGCTATAGTCAACAACAGTCTGGTCAAGGAGGACAGCAGCAGCAGCAGTCGGGTTATCAGAGCCATCCTAAATAGCTGAATAGTGGGCAGTATCACGTGTTCACCACTAGCTTGTGCAAACGTGATCAGAAAGTTCATAAGAGGGCTGTGAATTCTGTTGAGCCGGCAGTCCCTCGTTACTTGAGGTGGTCAAAACAGCCCATTTTCTGGAGTAGGGAGGATCACCCTCCCCGGGTTGATAATCCGGGTCAACTAGCCTTGGTGGTGGATCCACAGGTTGGTGGATATAAATTCACGAAGGTGCTCATGGACGGAGGAAGCAGCATCAACATCCTTTATTATAAGACCTTTCGGCGCATGGGTTTAACTGACAAAAATTTAAGGACACCCAACACCGTTTTCCATGGGGTGGTGCCTGGTAAGTCGGCATATCCCGTCGGTAAGATTGAGCTGGAGGTGGCCTTCGAAGACGAGCATGATTCTAGGGCTGAGAAATTAACCTTTGAGGTGGTCAAAATCAAGAGTCCATATCACGCTTTGTTCGGGCGGGCGGCTTATGCCAAGTTCATGGCGCGGCCGTGTTATGTTTATTTACAGCTCAAGATACCGGGTTACAAGGGCACCATCACTGTGCATGGAAGTAGAAAGGTGGCCCTGGAGTGCGAAGAAGATGACGCGGCTTATGCCGAGTCTGTCTGCGCAGCGGAGGAACTCAAATTTTATCAAGATAACGTTGATCCGGCGGACATGACTTCCCTCAAGAAGCCAACCACAGAGCATGACCCGGCAACGAAGTTTAAGTCGGCTGCTGAGACCAGGCTTGTTGATTTCACTCCAGGTGATTCATCTAAGCAGTTCAGCATCAGTGCCAATTTGGATTCTAAATAGGAAAGCGCGCTCATCGAGTTCATCCGTGAGAACCGGGACATCTTTGCATGGAAACCTTCTGACATGCCTGGTGTACCGAGAGGACTCGCTGAGCACACTCTTAACATTGATCCAAAGTATAAGACGGTCAGACAGTTTCTTCGGCGATTCAACAAAGAAAGACGAAAAGTTATTGGAGAGGAGGTCGCACCAGCTCTTGGCGGCTGGATTCATTGTTGAAGTTTTTCATCCGGAGTGGTTGGCCAACCCGGTGCTCGTACTCAATAAGAATGGCATCTGGTGGATGTGTGTGGATTACACGGACCTAATAAGGCTTGTCCGGCTGATCCTTTCGCTCTCCCCCGTATTGATCAAATCATTGATGCTACGGCGGGTTGTGCACATTTGAGTTTTTTGGATGCTTACTCTGGTTATCATCAAATCAAGATGGCAGTTAAGGACAAGGAGAAGACCGCCATCATCACTCCGTTTGGAGCTTTCTGCTATGTGTCTATGCCTTTTGGGCTCAAGAATGCCCAGGCGACTTATCAGTGGTGTGTGTAGAACTGTCTCCACAATCAGATTGGGCGCAATGTTCATGCTTATGTGGATGACATAGTGGTGAAGTCCAGAGAGAAGGAAACCTTTATATCCGACTTAAGGGAAACCTTTGATAATCTCCGGGTTTATAAAATGATGCTCAACCCAGAGAAGTGTGTATTTGGTGTACCTGCAGGTAAGCTTTTGGGATTCCTGGTCTCGAACAGGGGCATTGAAGCTAATCCAGAGAAGATCAAGGCAATTACCTCCTTGGCTAAGCCGGCGTGCATCAATGATGTTCAGCGACTGGCGGGTCGTGTTGCTGCTTTAAGCCGGTTCATAAGCCGGTTAGGTGAGAAGGCCCTACCGCTGTATCAGCTGATGAAGAAGGCAGACACCTTTATCTGGAGTGATGCTCCTAATGCTGCTTTTGAGGATTTGAAGAGACAGTTGTCTGAGCCGCCAGTCCTTGCAGCTCCCATTGATAAAGAGCCTTTACTGTTATATGTGGCTGCTAATTCATGAGCTGTCAGCGTTGCAATCGTGGTGGAGCGCAAGGAGGCTGGCAAGGAGCATCCGGTTCAACGGCCGGTTTATTATGTCAGTGAGGTGCTCATCGAGTCGAAGCAAAGGTACCCTCATTGGCAGAAGCTTGGTTACGGGGTGTTCATGGCAAGACGGAAGCTGACGCAATACTTCCAAGGTCACCCCATCACTGTGGTAAGTTCTGCTCCCTTGGGAGACATCATCCAGAACAGAGAGGCCACAGGATGAGTCGCCAAGTGGGCCACTGAGCTCGGGCCTCATGGTCTGAAGTACATGCCACGCACGGCCATTAAATCTCAAGCCTTGGTGGATTTTATCAATGATTGGAAAGAGCTACAGGCACCCGAGGAGAAGTCTGATAACACATATTGGACTATTCATTTTGATGGGTCCAGGCAGTTGGAAGGCTCGGGGGCTGGAGTCGTGTTAACTTCCCCTCGAGGTGACAAATTTTGTTATGTGCTCCGGCTTATGTTTCCTTGTACTAACAATGCAGCTGAGTACGAGGCCTTACTCCATTGTCGGCGTTCTGGGAACGGGGGTCCCCAGACTTGCCTGCCTGCGGCCTGCGGCGTGGCTCAAGGAGGCCCAGCATGGCCCACCTTCATCAACACAAGACCCAAGACCCTCGCGAGGGGCCAAGCCTCACGGGGCGGACGACACAACACTTCCTCAGGCGCGGCCTCGTCAGGCTGGCTCACGAGGAGGCGGAGAGATCAAGGCGGGGTACCTCGCGAGGTGCCCGTGACACAAGCCATGACGACCAAGGGCGCCAGGCGGGCGCCAGCCCATGCAGTGTCTTCCCTTTCCTCTTTGGTGCAAAGGGGGCAAGCGCTGGCGAGAGGATCAAGCAAAGGCACCCATTTTGGTGCAACGAGACCAAGACCAGTCCAACGGTGGGAAGGAGGTCATCATGGAGCCCAAAACGGCGTCACCACAGGGCCTTTGGCAGGCGAGGACCAACTTTAGTCAGGATAAGTGTACCAGATGTTCCCCTTCGAATTGGCCAATTGTTGGCACCCTTCCCGCTCAATATTTGGGAAGAGGCCCAGGGCCTTTGCCTATAAATAGGACTAGCCACCCCCAGGGTAGGGGCATTCGGTATCTAGCGATCAGGCAAGCAGAACCTAGAATTTGAGCAAGAGGGAGAGAGAGCGAGAGAGAAGGGTGGTTGAACTCCTCCTAGTAGTTCATCCCCCTAGCCAAGAGCAGACCCTCGCGAGGCTGCTCTTTCCTGTATTGTTCATCATCACCAGCCCAAGAGGCAATCCACCCACCACAAACTAGAGTAGGGTATTACACCACAATGGTGGCCCGAACTAGTATAAACTCTGTGTCTCTTGTGCTATTCTTTCAGTAGTTAGATCTTTGCGAGTTGGAGAGGTAGGGGGCATAATCTCCGCGTGCACCCCAGAGTTCGAACCTAAAGGGTCTGCCGGAACCTGAAATCCGACATTTGGCGTGCCAGGTAGGGGTGCGCCGGAATTTGTCTTCCACTGCTCCGCTCTCCGCCGACCATCGCGTCCATGTCTGACGCTCGTCAGGCCCGCGCCGAGCGCCGGGCCGCCATCGCTTCCCGCGTCGCCCAGATGGCCTCGTTGGTGGGCGTCCTCGTCGTTCCCCATCGCCCGCCGTCAACGCCGCCACCGGCCCGGCGGGGAACGAACAGCAAGCGCTACCCCAGCATCTGCCTGTGCGGCGAGGTGACCGCACCGCTACATCAACACCACCGGTCGTCGCGGCCCTCCTGGGCGGCTCACAGGCGCCGCCCACAAGTCGCCACGTCAAGCCGTTTGTCCGTCAGGTCGGTGCTGTTTCCGCACGGCAGGGGGCTCCCTCGGCCCAGATGGCGCGTGAGGTCGGTCTGACCTTCAGCTCGGAGAACCACCCCGCCAACTTGGCCGGCTCGGGCGCACTCCCCATGTTGTGCACCCCCACCATCTGCCAGGTAGCCGTCACCAGAACCCTCGTCGACAGTGGCGCGGGCCTCAGTGTGCTCTCGGTCGAGACCTTCAATCTCCACTGCATACCCCTGGAACGGCTGCAACCCAGTCGGTCTTTCTCGGGTGTTGGGGGCGGGTCATCCAGCTCCTTGGGACAGATCCGGCTCCCAGTAACCTTCTGCACCTACGACAACTTCCGCACGGAGATGATCGACTTCAACATCGCCCCCATCGGCCTCCCTTACAACGCCATCCTTGGGTACCCAGCGCTGGCCCAGTTCATGGCCGCCACGCACCCGGCGTATAACCTCATGAAGATGACCGGAAGCAGCGGTGTCCTCACCGTGCATGGGGACACCGGGGATGCCCTGCGGGTACTCAAGCTCGCCTTCAAGACGGCGGCGGCGGCACAGCCCGCCGGCGCAGGGACCCCCGAGCCCAAGGGGGCTGCGCCGGCCAAGAAGAAGCAGTTGTTCACCCAGGACAAGGCAGAAACCAAGCAGATACCTGTCGACGAGGACGGGTCCTCTAGTGCCACTTTCACCATAGGTGCCAACCTCGAGCCTGAGCAGGAGGAGGGCCTGGTCAGGTTCCTGCGCGCAAATAAGAAGGTATTCGCTTGGGAGCCTGATCAGTTGGCAGGGATCCCCCGGCGCGTCATCGAGCATCACCTCAACGTGTGCCCAAACGTGCGCCCCGTGAAGCAGAAAGCCAGGCGGCAGTCCGCGGAGAAGCAGGCCTTCATCGTCCAAGAAACCCGCAAGTTAGAGGCCGCAGGGGTCATTCGCGAGGTCCGATACCCGGACTGGTTGGCCAACCCTGTCGTTGTGCCCAAGAAGGGAGGAAAGGAGCGGATGTGTGTCGACTTCACCAACCTCAACAAGGCATGCCCGCAAGATCCGTTCCCGCTCCCCCGCATCGACCAGATCGTCGATTCCACCGCAGAGTGCGACCTGCTCTGCTTCCTGGACGCCTTCTCTGGGTATCACCAGATCAAGATGGCGGTAGAAGACGTCGAGAAGACCGCCTTCTTAACCCCATGCGGGGTGTACTGCTATACATGCATGCCATTTGGGCTGCGTAATGCAGGGCGACCTTTCAGCGGCTGCTGCACATCACCTTGGGCCCGCAGCTCAGGAAGAATGTTGAAGCTTACGTTGACGATATTGTGGTGAAGTCTTGGGAGGCCAAGACCCTGATACAAGACCTGGAGGAGACCTTCGCGAGCCTCGACGCAGTGAACCTGCGGCTCAACCCAGAGAAGTGTGTGTTCGGGGTCCCCTCAGGCAAACTTTTGGGCTTTCTCGTGTCCCACCGAGGCATCGAGGCTAACCCGGAGAAGGTCAAGGCGGTCGAGGACATGAGCCCGCCGAAAACCCTCAGAGAAATGCAAAAGCTCACCGGACGCGTGACCGCGCTAGGGCGCTTCATCTCCAAACTGGGGGAGCGAGCACTACCTTTCTTCCAGCTAATGAAGAAGAAGGGGCCTTTTGAATGGACTGAAGAGGCAGATAAGGCGTTTCAAGATCTCAAGAGGTACCTAACCAGTCCCCCAGTCATGGTGGCTCCGCGCCCTCGAGAGCCCCTGCTACTCTACCTCGCTGCCACGCCCTACTCTGCCAGCGCAGCCCTGGTGGCGGTCAGAGAGGAGCGCCAAATCAGAGCCACATCAGCAGCTCGGGACAAGACGAAGCAGAAACAGGGAAGGCCCGCGGGAGACGTAACCATGGCTGAGGAGGATCAGCCGCTAAAGAACGCACCAGAAGCAGGAGAGGCCACACGCCTGGACGGGCCGCCTCCTGAGGTCATGTCACCTCGCGGGGCGCCCTAGCCTACTTTGATGCTCTCAGCTTGGTTGAGCATCCAGTCTACTTTGTCAGCACGGTGTTACGGGACGCGAGGGCACGGTACCCTATGCCTCAGAAGCTCCTCCTCGCGCTACTGGTGGCCTCGCGCAAGCTGCGTCACTACTTCCAGGGTCACCCCATCAAGGTCGTCTCATCATACCCCTTGGAGAGAGTGCTCAGGAGCCCCAACTCAGCCGGAAGGGTCGCCGAGTGGAACATAGAACTGCAGGCGTTTCAACTCGAGTTCAGCACGACCTGGGTCATCAAAGGAGCGGCATTAGCGGATCTCGTGGAGGAATGGACGGAGGCGCCAGGCCTCAAGGACAACGAAGATCGATCCCTCTCCCCGGGGAGTGAAGCGCCGGAAGGCTGGGTCATGTACTTCGATGGGGCATTCTCCAGGCACGGCGCTGGGGCTGGTGCGGTGCTGATATCGCCCACTCAGGACAAACTCTACTACGCCGTGCAGCTCTATTTTCAGCAAGGTGAGAAGGTCTCCAACAACATAGCGGAATATGAGGGTCTGATAGCAGGGTTGAAGGCCACAGCAGCACTGGGGGTGAAGCGCCTCACTGTCAAGGGCGATTCGCAGCTCCTTGTCAACTTCTCCAACAAGGTGTACGAGCCGAAGGATGAGCACATGGAGGCCTATCTAGCGGAGGTCCGCAGGATGGAAAAGTAGTTCTGGGGGTTGGAATTGAAGCATGTGCCACGCGGCACCAATCATGAAGCCGATGACATCGCCGGACGGGCATCCAGGCGGTTACCTTAGGAGCTTGGCATCTTTGAAGAGCGGCTCTTCAAGCCCTCGGCCCAGCCGACATTATCAAATACTGCTTAGCCTCGGGAGGAACTCCCCCAGCCGCCTGCCTCAGGAGCCCCGGCCTGCGGCCCTGCCTCAGGGGCACGCCTGCTCCTGACTATGGAACCTCAAGAGGAGTGCTGGATCACGGAACTCCGGAGTTATTTAACGCAAGGGGCCCTACCGGAGAAGGAGGAAGAAGCGGAGCGTGTGGCGCGGCAAGCTGTGGCATACTGCATCAGGGATGGAGAGCTCTACCGGAAGCGGCCGAATGACGTATCCCTGCGCTGCATTTCCAGGGAGCAAGGAAAGGAACTGCTGGAGGACATACACAGCGGGGACTGTGGGCATCACTCGTCATCACGGACCCTCGTCGGCAAGGCATTTCGCAGCGGGTTCTACTGGCCCACCGCACTCAACGACGCTGTCGAACTAGTAAAGGCTTGTGAAGCCTGCCAATTTCACGCCAAACAGATCCATCAGCCGGAGGGAGGCCTGCAGACTATACCCCTTTCATGGCCATTTGCAGTTTGGGGGCTGGACATTCTGGGCCCGTTCCCTCGGGCGCTAGGGGGCTACCGCTACCTCTACGTCGTCGTTGACAAATTCACCAAGTGGGCATAAGTGGAGGTTGTCCGCACCATCCCCGCGGGTTCCGCGATCAGGTTCATCAGGGGCATCGTGAGCCGGTTCGGGGTGTCGAACCGCATCATCACAGACAACGGTTCGCAGTTCACCAGTAACCTCTGCAAAACATACTACGCTAACCTTGGAACGCAGATATGCTACGCTTCGGTGGCGCACCCGCGAAGCGACGGCCAGGCCGAACGAGCCAACATGGAGGTCCTGAGGGGCCTCAAGACAAGGACATTCAAGAAGAAGCTGGAGGCCTGCGGCAGAGGTTGTTACGATGAGCTCCAGTCCGTGTTGTGGTCTATCCGCACGACCGCGCCCAAGACAACCGGGGAGACCCCGTTCTTCCTGGTCTACGGAGCCGAAGCAGTCCTCCCTCACGAGGTCAGGCATCGCTCCGCGCGGGTCCTAGCGTTCGATGATGCGCAACAGGACGCCATGTGGGGGATGGACCTCGTGCTGGGGGAGGAACGCTGCCGAGAAGCCGCGTTGCGAGCGGCGAGGTACCAGCAGGCGCTGCGACGATATCACTACCGCAGCATCCACCCCAGGACCCTCGAGGTAGGAGATCTCGTGCTCAGACGGGTTCTCTCCAGGGAAGGGCTACACAAGCTCTCTCCCATGTGGGAGGGCCCGTTCAAGGTTGTTCATGTTTCCAGGCCAGGCTCCGTGCTCTTGGAGACTCAGGAAGGGGAGCCGATCCAGAATGCGTGGAACATCCAACACCTCCAGAGGTTCTACCCCTAAAAGGCCCTGAGCCTGTGAAGAAGGCAAACGCCTGTGAAGATCAACCCTTTTTGGAAAAGGCCCTGAGCCTGTGAAGAAGGCAAACGCCTGTGAAGATCAACCCTTTTTGGAAAAGGCCCTGAGCCTGTGAAGAAGGCGAACGCCTGTGAAGATCAACCCATTTTGGAAAAAGCCCTGAGCCTGTGAAGAAGGCAAACGCCTGTGAAGATCAATCCTTTTTGGAAAAGGCCCTGAGCCTGTGAAGAAGGCGAACGCATGTGAAGATCAACCCTTTTTTGAAAAGGCCCTGAGCCTGTGAAGAAGGAGAACGCCTGTGAAGATTAACCCTTTCTAGAAAAGGCCCAGAGCCTGTGAAGAAGGCAAGTGCCTGTGAAGCTCATTACCCCACGAAGAAAGGCCCGGAGCCTGTGAAGAAGGCCAACGCCTGTGAAGCTCGCCGCCCGTGACACTCTCACGTAGTAATGAGTGGGGCTGTACACGCCCCGGAGTCTCAGGAGCGCCGGTCTCAGGCCCTGGGGCTCCCTCCCATGCCCAGTGGTAGCACTTAGCTCCGCGCTGGTGAGAAGACGTCGAAGACTAGATTAGGTGCCGGACGCGGCTTTTTCATTTGCTTTCCGCAGTTGGCTCGCTTTGTTCGCAGTTGAAGTTTTATTGAAATTATTGCCATCATTGGTTTATATTTCGTTGATTTTCACTCCCCCGTTTTGATTCCTCTTGCAAAAAGTCTCACGAGGGGGGCAGCCCAACGCCCTCGTGAGGGTTCCTGTTCTAATCGTTCTAAGGTTTCGCGACCCGGGTCCATTACGGGAGCACCCCTCCAGTCCGTGCCCCTCGGGCACCGCGACACACGCACAGGGCCTGGGTCGGTCGCCCCCCACGGCTGGGGCCGGGAACTATTTACGTGCAGACACACGGCTGAAAAGCACGAAAGGTAAATCAAGGTAGTCGTTAACAGCAATAACCTCCAACACGCCCCCACGGGGCTCCATGCAGCTGTTCTCTTTTACGCAAGAAACAAAAGGAAAAGAAAGGACGAGCCCGGCGCGGCTCGCCTCGCTCCGGCCAGCCGAGGCGCCCTGGGATGCCTCCAGGGCTCAGGCGGACTCCCTCTCGCGCTTCACCGGGGCACGGCGACGGGCGGACGACTCGCCGCCCCCCAAACAAGTGCGACGGCGTGGGGGCTGGCTGCAGCCACCGCTGGAGGAGTCGCCTGAAGAAGAGTTGGTGAAGCTCGGGGAGCATCAAGCGCCGCCATCCGCGCGCGCACTGTCTCCTCCCTCGTCGTCGGGGCAGGACCCCTGGCCGCGGTCGTCGCCCTCGGGGCAGCATCCAGCACGGCGACCATCTTCCCCAAACACCCTCACATAGAGGATGGCATCGCCGTCGAACTTGAAGTGCAGGGTGCACCGCTGACTCAGGCTGCCCGCGTGGGCAAACGTTTGCCAGCCACTAGTCAGGGCCCCGTTTCCGAAAGGGGAGACCTCAAGCGAAACCCAGGAGGCCCTGCTGCAACAACCATCAGCCTGGAGCCAGAAGCCGCACCGGGCGCTGGCCGGCAGCTCGCCGATGAAGAAGCGGGGGAGCTGGAGCCAGATGTTGGTCGGGTCCACCGACCACACGACGAACTCCGGAAGCACCTCCACCGAGCGAAAGCGCGGCCTGGGGGGCCGCGCAGTCACGGCCTGCCTTCCCTTGGCAGCCGAGCGTTCACCACCACGCGGGGAACCAACCCTGTGGCCACGGGAAGCCGTGATGGGGACCGCGGGATGCTTGCAGGGACGACCCCGGCCGCGCTTGGACGGGGGGGAGTCGGGCTCTGCCCGGAAGGCTTTTCCCTTCTCTACGGCTGAGAACCTCTTTGGAGCCATGAGAGCGGCGAGTGGCCAAGGAGAAGAAGAAGAGAAGCAGGAAGGGGCGGACTGGCGGGGCTCGCGTGGCCCCATACTTATAGCCGGAGAAAACCAACCGCCGAGCACCACGATCTTAGGTAATAATGACCCGTATCTATGCATGCAGGGACTAGTCAAGTCACGCAGTTGCCAAGGTGTCGTGGGGAAGCGGAGACGCCCACGTCCAATCAACCGCCACGCGGCGCCCAAGGCCGCAGGCTGTTAGGGCCCGCGGCGCTTTGCCCTTGCCCTTTCGCCTCTCAGCACGGCCAAGTCCATGCGCGCCTTGGGCCCGGGGGCTACTCTCGGCGTTTTGGGAACGGGGGTCCCCAGACTTGCCTGTCTGCGGCCTATGGCGTGGCTCAAGGAGGCCCAGCATGGCCCATCTTCATCAACACAAGACCCAAGACCCTCGCGAGGGGCCAAGCCTCTCGGGGCGGACGACACAGCACTTCCTCAGGCGCGGCCTCGTCAGGTTGGATCATGAGGAGGCGGAGAGATCAAGGCGGGGGACATCGCGAGGTGCCCGTGACGCAAGCCATGATGACCAAGGGCGCCAGGCGGGCGCCAGCCCGCGCAGTGTCCTCCCTTTCCTCTTTGGTGCAAAGGGGGCAAGCGCTGGCGAGAGGATCAAGCAAAGGCACCCATTTCGGTGCAACGAGACCAAGACCAGTCCAACGGTGGGAAGGAGGTCATCGTGGAGCCCAGAACGGCGTCACCACAGGGCCTTTGGCAGGCGAGGACCAACTTTAGTCAGGATAAGTGTACCAGATGTTCCCCTTCGAATTGGCCAATTGTTGGCGCCCTTCCCACTCAATATTTGGGAAGAGGCCCAGGGCCTTTGCCTATAAATAGGACTAGCCACCCCCAGGGTAGGGGCATTCGGTATCTAGCGATCAGGCAAGCAGAACCTAGAATCTAAGCAAGAGGGGGAGAGAGAGAGAGAAGGGTGGTTGAACTCCTCCTAGCAGTTCATCCCTCCTAGCCAAGAGCAGACCCTCGCGAGGCTGCTCTTCCCTGTATTGTTCATCATCACTAGCTCAAGAGGCAATCCACCCACCACAAACTAGAGTAGGGTATTACACCACAATGGTGGCCTGAACTAGTATAATGTAACGCCCCGGATCTGAGGTGCCAGGTGTCCGCCAGTTATTCGCCGCCGTTGCCATGTCATGTGCTTGCGTGTCGCTCTTTGCCATGTTATCATCTGCATTTCATAGCATGTCATCATGTGCATCGCATTCGCATACGTGTTCATCTTATGCATCCGAGCATTTTTCCCGTTGTCCGTTTTGCAATTCGGCGCTCCGTTGTTCCCCGGCGTCCCCTTTTACCTTTTTCCGTGAGCGGGTATTAAAATTTCTCGGAATGGACCGAGGTTTGCCAAGCGGCCTTGGTATAGCACAGGTAGACCGCCTGTCAAGTTTCGGGTCATTCGGAGCTCGTTTGACAGCCCAACCATCATCCGTAGCGGCACCGTTGCCGTTTATTCGTCTGACGTTTTCGGTCTCCGGAAACAGTTACCGGGCCCTCTCTCTCTTCTCTTCTCTTAGCCCAAGGTTTTCTGCACAGCCCAGTACCACTCACCGCCAGACCCAACCTAACCTCTCCCGTCAGCCCGCGGCCCTTCTCACGTGCGCGTCCGAAAACTGTCCCGAACCCGACCCGGATAGTCGTCACCGTTGTGTCCAGATCATCCCCTAACGTCTACAAAACGTCTCCGTTTTGTTAATTGGGATCCCTAGCCTATTTATTCCGGACCGCCCGATCGAGATCGGAGGATCCAAATCATCCCCTTTCGTATATATATAGTCCGCCCTTAGTCATTTTGGACAAACCCTAAAATCTAGGGACTTTGTCCCGTCGAGCCGCCGCCACCTACCGTATCTTCCTCAGGATCCCCTTCTCCTCGTTGTCCTCCACCCACCAACAGGAAGCGAGCTCCTCCTCCCCGACCCGAGCACCCAATCCACACCTCGCCGGAGCAAGCTCCAGGCCAAGCCAGGCTCTTCTTCCTCGCCTCGTCGCCGACGAGCATCCACCAGGCCAGGCCGCCCGCTCCTTCTCCCTGTCCTCCTCTTCTCGCTTCTCCCCTTCTCTGACCTCTTCCTCATATCATCCCTCTCTCGCTCCTCTTCACAGGGAACCGACGCCATGGACGCCCATGCTCTACTCCGAGTCATCCGTCACCGCCCTTCCTCGTCAGATCCGGTCGGGGGCCGTCGGATCTCGCCGCCCCGCCATGTTCCTGGAGCCACGGAGCCCATTCGTCCTCTGCGTCGTCCTGGACCGTGCCAAGTCCCTGCCATGGCTGCTGCCTTCTGCAGAACCTCGTCGCCAGGGAGCCCACACGCCCCTCCAAGTCCCTCGTCCCGCCTCTGCCTGTCCGCTTCGCCAGCGCCTTGGAAGCCTCCCGATGGATCCGGCCTCCTCTCCACCTCGCCGGTCTTCCCTGCTGCCGCGCCGTTGACCCCGTCCTTGCCGGCACCCTGCTCGCCTCCTCTGCATCGCCCTGCTGCCCCTGCTTCGAACGACAACAACGACAACGAGCGCTCGCCCGCGCGCGTTGACCGCATCGGCCAGATGCGTGCAGCCCAACAGCCGGCCTGCCAGCCATGCCTCCTTCCTTCCTGGGCCAAGGCCCACTGGGTGAGCAGCCCCCTCGAGCCCCTCTGCCCTGTGCACTGTTGGGCCAGCCAGTTTCGGCCCAACTCATGTTTTTTTTCCGCGGAGCGATTTGCTATTTAAACCAGTGCACTGCATATTTACAGTTTGGACCCCGAGCTTCATTCATATAATAACTCACAAACCGTGCATCAGATTAAAATAAATTACATATGAAACTTGCTCAGAATTTTGTGTAGTTTAATAATTTGCAACTTTCACCCATGTTTAAAATGTTTAAAATGATGTTTGATTAAATTTGCTCCTATGCCATGGTAAAATGATTTAATTCATAACTATTTAACCGTAACTCGGATTTTAATAAATTATATATGTAAATGGGGTAGAATTTTGCCTACTTTCACATGGTGGCATCACTTTGCTTGTTTAACAACATTAAAATATGGTTTTAGGCAGAACAGTACCAAATTCAATATATGCAAATGAGGGGTTTTCCGGAATTGTTGTTTGTTGTTCCGGCCTCATTTAAACTTGCATAGATAGGTAGTTTTCACATGCATCACCCCTTGCCTTGTTTATCAACATTTAATATTGTTGGGTAGCATAAACAAGAGAGAACTAAATAATTGTTGTGGTGTTTCGCCAATATGCAACTCGTTGCATATTGAGCTCCACTTAATTTGTAGTGTTGTTTGTTGCATTTGCCATGCCATGAATCATTAAACCGGACATGCATCCTGCTTGCTTGTGCATCATGCCATGTTTATGTGTTGGTTGTTTACGATGTTGTGTGTTTCTTTCCGGTGTTGTTTCTTCGGGTTGATTCCATTATCATCGCAATTGTGAGGATTCGTTCATCTACGTCCGTTTGTCTTCTTCATGGACTCGTTCTTCTTCCTTGCGGGATCTCAGGCAAGATGACCATACCCTCGAAATCACTTATATCTTTGCTTGCTAGATTGCTCGCTCTTTTGCTATGCCTATGCTGCGATACCTACCACTTGCTTATCATGCCTCCCATATTGTCAAACCAAGCCTCTAACCCACCTTGTCCTAGCAAACCGTTGTTTGGCTATGTTACCGCTTTGCTCAGCCCCTCTTATAGCGTTGTTAGTTGCAGGTGAAGATGAAGTTTGTTCCTTGTTGGAACATGGAGATGTTGTTCCTTGTTGGAACATGTTTACTTGTTGGGATATCACAATATATCTTATTTAATTAATGCATCTATATACTTGGTAAAGGGTGGAAGGCTCGGCCTTATGCCTGGTGTTTTGTTCCACTCTTGCCGCCCTAGTTTCCGTCATATCGGTGTTATGTTCCCGGATTTTGCGTCCCTAACGCGGTCGGGTGATTTATGGGACCCCCTTGACAGTTCGCTTTGAATAAGACTTTTCCAGCAGGCCCAACATTGGTTTTACCATTTGCCTACCACCTTCCCCTTTCTCTTGGGTCTGATCAACCCGAGGGTCATCTTTATTCAGCCCCCCCGGACCAATGCTTGTCTAAGTGTTGGCCCGAACCGAGCAGCCTGCGGGGCCACCTCGGGGAAACTCGAGGGCTGGTTTTTACTCGTAGCTTGACTCATCCGGTGTTGCCCTGAGACCGAGATATGTGCAGCTCCTATCAGGATGTCGGCGCATCGGGCGGCTTCGCTGGACTTGTTTTATTGCTGTCGAAATGTCTTGTAGCCGGGATTCCGAGACTGATCGGGTCTTCCCGGGGAGAAGGAATATCCTTCGTTGATCGCGAGAGCTTATCATGGGCTAAGTTGGGACACCCCTGCAGGGTTTGAACTTTCGAAAGCCGTGCCCGCGGTTATGGGCAGATGGGAATTTGTTAATGTCCGGTTGTAGAAAACCCGAAGTTGATCTTAACTAAAATACACCAACCGCGTGTGTAACCGTGATGGTCTCTTCTCGGTGGGGTCCGGGAAGTGAACATGGTTGTTGGAGTTATGCTTGACGTAAGTAGTTCAGGATCACTTATTGATCATAGTTGTTCGACCGCGCTTTTGCCTTCTCTTCTCGCTCTCATTTGCGTATGTTAGCCACCATATATGCTAGTTGCTTGCTGCAGCTCCACCTCATACCTTTTACCCTACCTATAAGCTTAAATAGTCTTGATCTCACGGGTGTGAGATTGCTGAGTCCTCGTGACTCACCAGATACTTCCAAACCAGTTTGCAGGTGCCGATGAGTCCGTGCAGGTGCCGCACTCGAGCTCAAGGAGGAGCTTGATGAAGATCTTGTCCTTTTGTTGTTTCGTTCTAGTCGATCAGTAGTGGAGCCCAGGTGGGGTCGATCTTGGTCCTTTGTCGCTTTTGGGGTTTTCTTCTTTTATTTTGGCTCCGTAGTCGGGCCCTGATTGTAACTGTATGATGTGATGTTTTATTCGTGTATTTGTGTGAAGTGGCGATTGTAAGCCAACTATGTATCTCTTCCCTTATGTATTACATGGGTTGTGTGAAGATTACCTCACTTGCGACATTGCTTTCAATGCGGTTATGCCTCTAAGTCGTGCTGCGACACGTGGGAGATATAGCCGCATCGAGGGCGTGACATATAAACTCTGTGTCTCTTGTGTTGTTCTTTCAGTAGTTAGATCTTTGCGAGTCGGAGAGGTAGGGGGCATAATCTCCGCGCGCACCCCAGAGTTCGAACCTTAAGGGTCTGCCGGAACCCGAAATCCGACATTCATGGTCTCCGGATGGCCAAGGAGATGAACTTAAGCCGGGTAAGGTGCTTAGGAGACTCAGATCTTGTGGTTCAACAGGTGTCAGGCAAGTGGGACTCCAAAGATCCCCTTATGGCAGCTTACCGTCGTGACGTTGATGTTGTGGCTGGGTACTGCAAGGGTTATGTGGCGGAACACATTGATCGAAGAAAGAATGAGGCGGCTGATGCATTAAGCCGGCTGGGATCTCAGCATAAACCGGTACCCCTAACACCTTTCTTGACATTTTGCATAATCCTTCTGTTAAGTTACCTACAGAAGAAGATATAGCAGTGCCAGACCCGGAGGCACAGCTGGTAGCGGCTCTTCACATTATCCCGGATTGGACAGTGCCCTATTTGGCTTATATGACCCGGGGAGAGCTACTTGAAGATGAGACCTTGGCAAGACAAATCGTCCGGCGGTCCAAATCCATGACAATCATTAATGGCGAGTTACATCACTGCAGCATCACTGGGGCGTTTCAACGTTGCGTGTCACGTGCGGAGGGTCAGGAGATACTCCGCGAGGTTCATGAGGGTGATTGTGGTCATCATGCCGGCTCAAAATCTCTTGTGGCCAAGGCTTTCCGTCATGGGTTTTATTGGCTGGCGGCTCACGCTGATGTAGAAGATCTGGTCAGCAAATGTGACGGGTGTCAGAAGTTCTCACGACGGGCCCATGTGCCGGCTCAAGAATTGAGGATGATTCCAATTACTTGGCCGTTCGCAGTCTGGCGGCTTGATATGGTCGGGCCTTTCAAAAGGTCTAAAGATAAAAAGACGCACCTTTTGGTGGTGGTTGACAAGTTTACAAAGTGGGTTGAGGCTGAGCCAGTCAGTAAGTGTGATGCAGCCACGGCGGTCCAGTTCATGAAAAAGGTGATTTTTCGCTTTGGTTTTCCACACAACATCATAACTGATAATGGCACTAACCTCTCCAAAGGAGGTATGGAAGAGTTCTGTCAACGAGAGCATATCCGGCTTGACGTTTCGGTTGTGGCTCATCCTCAATCCAATGGTCAAGAAGAAAGAGCTAATCAAGAAATCTTGAAGGGTATCAAGCCCCGGCTCTTGGTCCCCTTGCAGCGGACGCCGGGTTGCTGGGTGGAGGAGTTACCTTCGGTACTTTGGAGCATCAATACTACACCTAACAGATCTACGGGTTACACACCTTTCTTTATGGTGTATGGAGCAGAGGCGGTCCTGCCAAGTGACGTCCGTCATGACTCACCCCGTGTGGCAGCTTATGTTGAGGCGGACAGCGAAAAAGCTCGTCAGGATGCACTTGACCTGTTGGACAAAGAGCGAGACTTGGCAATAGACCGCTCGGTGATTTATCAGCAAGACCTGCGCCGCTACCACAGCCGCCGGGTTAGGTCCAGGACCTTTCAAGAAGGCGACTTAGTGCTCCGACTCATCCAGGATCAATCTGACATGCACAAGTTATCCCCTCCTTGGGAAGGACCCTTTGTGGTCAGTAAGAATCTGAACAACGGGTCATACTACCTTATTGATGTTCGAGAGCACAAAGACTCATGTAAGTCGGAGGAGGAGACCCGCCGGCCGTGGAATATCGCTCATCTTTGGCCTTACTATACCTGAGCCACCGGCTCTAATATGTATATATTTATACTATGTATATATTAAATAAAGCAATAAAGCAGGACCTCTATCCTTTTTTCCACCCCAAAAAGGTTTAAGTGTCTTCTTTGTTATGTGGTGGAGATGACCAAGAGGGAGCGGGTCACATCTGAATCCGGCTTTTCCTTTGGTCCGGCTTATGATCATATCTGAATCTAGGCATGGTCACTTGGGGCTTCCTGTTCAAACATAGGTCGTATTCGAACCAAAGAGAACATAGCTGTCGATACCCACTTGATCGACATACTGCCAAACCCACTTGGGGGCTTCTTGATCATATTTGAATCATAGCTTAACCCCTTTGGGTCTGACGTGGATCGTATTCGAATCAGCGTCATTAAACAACTCTTATGGTCACTTGGGGGCTTCCTGTTCAAACATAGGTCGTATTCGAACCAAAGAGAACATAGCTATCGATACCCACTTGATCGGCATCGGCACAGCCACTGGGGGCTATATGATCGTATCCGAATCTTAGCTTAACCCCTTTGGAATGGTTCACTGATCGTATTCGAATCAAAAGCCTTTTAATTTTGTTTATTATTCATCATGTTTTATAAGTATCAATATTTGGTTATATTGAGATCCTTTTCAAAGTACAATAGTTTGGATCATAATCCTCCGGGATAATATTAGTTACCTCGGGTTACTAAGTACCAGGTGAACCTTTATATATCAATTTTTCGAAGTTCAATTTACCCTCAGGGGTTGGGTTATATGAACCGGAGAGATAACCGCAAGCATCATAGGTATGTCATTATGATTATGCCTACTAAGTCTAATCATAAGTTGTCTTTCCTAAAATTGTTTGGTATATACTCTAGGTTATCAAAGCATTATATGACCCCTAAAGCGATAAGTCGCCAAGGGATTTCTGTTTGTCTTATATGCAGGGCGATACAGGTAAATCTCCATAAAGGCATAACAGATTAATATAAACTGCGAATGCATAGTAATGGCGGATCATGCAAGTATCAAGTGCCATAAGCATGCGCGAAGGCATGACAAAAATCGAGTTTTCCTACTCTATTACAAGACTCCCCGAGTCTAAATAGTGAGGCATTGTTTTGGTAAGAACATAAACATATGACACCCGACGTCTTCACTCTTCTGGTGGGCTTGACGATTCCAGGTTATCCTTCTCCGCCTCTCCATCGGTTGCCCTGCCCTGGAAGGTTGATGAGGTCCAATCAATGCCACTCAAGGCTTCAAACTCAGCTTCATCATCAATTAAACCAGTTGGGTCGACGTCAGGGGCGAAAGTGTGCTTATGAGTTGGAGGAATCAGGCTGACTTCATGGTAATGAGGAGTTGGAATCCTCCGGTTCACACTATCGTAACCCGGCTGATACTTGGTCAGATCTGCCTCAGGGCGTATGTCTTTCACACAGGCGGTAAAGTCTGCCTCATTAAATAAGGTGCCATCTTCCTTCAGGCTCGGGTATCCAAGAGCAATGTCGGTCGGCTCTAGTTCTGGAATCCATGCTTTAGCTCGGCTCAACGCGGCTATGGCCCCGGCTCTTGCGGATGCCCGTCTTAGCTCTTGAACCCGCTGAGGGAGCACAGCAAGCCATTTCAGCACATCTTGAAGGAGATAAGGAACCTCATTAGATAAATCCACAACGGCCAGAGCGCGTTGTGACCTGGCGTAAAGCTGTTCCACCAGAGTATACACTGCCTTCAGCTTGATTGACATATTCTGCTTGAGGTTGGTGCTCCTGGGGCCTATATTGTTAAAAACATAAAGTGAGCCGAAGGTAAGAATTAAGGTGTTCATCAAAGAAAGGTTTGCAGTATTTAAGTTTTCACATGTATCGTTACTTACCAAAGATGGCTGAGACCATCCGAGATATCTGGCGCTTTAAGCCGGACAGCTCGGTGTTTACTCCCACAAGTGATGCTTCTGCTGTCTCGGCCCGGGTCACCACTAAGGCCTTTTTATCAGCCCAGGATTTCTTTTTCGCTTCAAAATTCTTCTTCAACTTCTCTTGTTCAGATACGCTGATTTCAAACTTGGAGTTGGCATTTTGAATTTCAAGCTCCTGGGCTGTCAGGCGGCTCTTCAGGTCAGCAATCTCCGACTCAAATTGACTTATGGTGGCCTGCATTGATACCGAATAATAGTCAAGATCATGATAAATAAAATTAAGTGCTAAGCACTTTGCAAGCAAAGGTACTTGGCACTTGGGGGCTAATGAATACCGAAGCTTTCTAAAAACATAAGTCGGGCCTGGATATTAAGTCCCAAGCACTTTGCAAGCAAAGATACTTAGCACTTGGGGGCTAATGTGTATCGCAAGTTAAAGGTATTGTACTACAGCCGGTTTAAATTTTTCTCTTTCAGCCGGGCAAGTAGCTCTAACAATTTTTCTAAGTCTACAGCATATTTACTCATAAGCAATAGACTTGGGGGCTGGTACAGTAAGTGTGCTTGAAAGTAAGGAAGCATAAGTCATACCTCAGATTTTTTCTGTATTTGCTTCACCATGTCAATTTCCAGGTCACGACTGCTCTATACCTGGTTGATATAGCCCGAGACGATCTCTCCAATACTCAAATGAGTATAGTTGGTGATATCCATCTTGGCCTTACGGTGTTCTAGTAACTCTTCTTTAGCAGAACATTTGGCAAGGACTGTGGGTCGGGCCGGTTCAACGAACTGGGTCTTGAGTATTTCTACTTCTGAGTTGGTCGTCTTGGCCGGGCTAGGCGCTTCCGGGTTAATGGAACTATCAAGAACGTCTTCAGCAGGCGGATCTGAAGTTGGTGCTGGAATATCTTGAGCCGGTTCTGGCGGCGGCTGATGTGTGGAAGAGCCGGGGGCAGCGGCGTCTGTCTGCTCTGGTTCAGTCATAATAGGGTCTTGGGCCGGCGTGTCTTTCTTTGTTTTCTTCCTGGGTTTAACTTGCACGCTATGGGCAAAATAGAAGAATGAGTACAGAAAACATGAAGGGAAAACATAAGGTAAATAAATTGATATTACCCAGGGGCAGTTTTAAAAGCCGGCATGTTTGACTGCATGGACTCGCCGGATGAAGGAGAAGTATCCTGGTAATTGGAGTCAGATAAGTTGAGAGATTGACGGATTAGACCCGCTAAAGGTGAAAAAGGGTATAAGTCGGAGATAACCTCAGACCGACGTTTCCGGGTTATGTCAGGCAAGCCGGAGGAAGGCTCAGCGTCCTTGCTAGTCCGGGTCTGCCTCCGGTTCTCAAATTGCTGTTGCTTCAAAAGAAAGTTAGGATCATGGTAAGCCAAAGGGTGTGAAAATCTTACTTTTCGGGTTACTCTTCGAATTTTCTGACGTGGCCGAGGCTTGGAGTCGGAGGAGATTATAGTTACCTCTTCCTCGACGGGTTGACTGTTGCCCGTGTCTTCCTGAAAGGAGGATAATGTTAGTAAGATAATGATAAAGGAGTAAGAAAAGTTGAAAAGTTACCTCTTCCTCATTGTCATCAGAGTCATCAAGTTGGAACATCTCAGAAGCGCTTGGATTCCTTTTCCTTGAAGTGGTAGGCTTGGTGGTTTTTCTTTCGGCTCTCTTGGCCGCCCTGGCTTGCTTGGCCGCCTCATGATCATACTGGACTTTCCAGAAGTTGTCATTGGCCTGTAAAGGATTATAGAGGGTTATGAGTACGAATAAAGTATAACATAATAAAAAGTAATCACTGAGACTTACTGCAGGGGCCGGGTTCTTCTTGCAGAAGGGCAGTAAGCCGAAGGCGTTACTGGTTACAGTACCCTCCTTCAACAAAGACTGAGTGGTAGCCTCTACTACGTCATCGGTTAAGTCGTCAGGACTATGACGTTGAGGATCATCTTTCTCGCCCGAGTAGTCACACATTAAGCCAGGGTGGCGGCTTAACGGAATCATTCTCCAAGCAGCCCGGACTCGGACCAGGTCGATGCCATCTAAGCCGTTCCCTAGAAGATCTTTGATTTTCTTGATAATGGGGGTGAGTGGTAGACATTCAATAGCAGTCAACTTGTCCGGCAGCGGGTGAGTAGACTCAAGGCGTAATGCGTGAAAGCCGGGCAGTGGGTTTTCACCAGCCGGAGAAGTGTCTTGGCAGTAGAACCATGTCTGGATCCAGTCCTTCGGATGACCCGGCAGTTCAGCGTAAGTGAAAGTGCAACTATCCCTGGGTGGTTTTGGTAATTCCTAACAACATATAGCTCATTGAGCTAACATTATTACAAGATGAATATTTCAGGAAAAGCTCAATGGATGGCATGGCATGGATGAGGAAAGTGGATCCCTCAAAATTATAAGGACAAAGGATTGGCTCAAACTTCAAGCACAAGGCTCTACATTTTATGTTTTAGTGATCCAAGATCACATTGAGTCCATAGGAAAAGCCAATACTATTAAGGAGGGATGAGGTGTTGCTTAATGAGCCTCTTGCTTCATGTGCTTAGTGATATGCTCCAAAATCCTCAACTACCTTTCCATATCCACATATGATCTAAACCAAAAGTCAAACTCGGCCCCACTGATTCTTTCTATCCGGAGCCACCGAGTTTCATTTGTCATAGCCACTGCCACAAACCCTAGCAAATCGGTTTCACCGATAGGGATCTCGGTCTCACCGAGATGGGATTGCAATTTCTCTGTTTCCCTTCATAACATTTCGGTCCAACCGAAGTGAGCGATCGGTCCCACCGATATTCCAATGTAAACTCACTGTTTCCTTTTCGTAACATTTCGGTCTCACCGAAAAGAGCGGATCGGTCCCACCGAGTTTACCTGACCAACCCTTGGTTAGCTTATTACCAAAATCGGTTCCACCGAGTTTGTGTAATCGGTCACACCAAGATTACGTTATGCCCAAACCCTAACCATATCGGTCCTACCGAGTTGCATCTCAGTCCCGCTGAAAATCCTAACGGTCACTAGGTTTGCTAAGTCGGTCCGACCGAGTTTAAAGATTCGGTCCCACCGAGTTTGGCAGATTGTGTGTAATGGTTAGATTTTGTGTGGAGGCTATATATACCCCTCCACCCACTCTTCATACGGAGAGAGAGCCATCAGAACAGATCTTCACTTCCAATACACATTTTCTAAGAGAGAACCACATACCCTTGTGTTGAGCTCAAGATATTCCATTCCTACCATATGAATCTTGATCTCTAGCCTTCCCGAAGTTGCTTTCCACTCAAATCTTCTTTCCACCAATTCCAAATCCTGTGAGAGAGAGTTGAGTGTTGGGGAGACTATCATTTGAAGCACAAGAGCAAGGAGTTCATCATCAACGCACCATTTGTTACTTCTTGGAGAGTGGTGTCTCCTAGACTGGCTAGGTGTTACTTGGGAGCCTCCGACAAGATTGTGGAGTTGAACCAAGGAGTTTGTAACGGCAAGGAGATCGCCTACTTCGTGAAGATCTACCGCTAGTGAGGCAAGTCCTTCGTGGGCGACGGCCGTGATGGAATAGACAAGGTTGCTTCTTCGTGGACCCTTCGTGGGTGGAGCCCTCCATGGAATCGCGCAACCGTTACCCTTCGTGGGTTGAAGTCTCCATCAACGTGGATGTACGATAGCACCACCTATTGGAACCACGCCAAAAACATCTGTGTCTCCAATTGCGTTTGAATCCTCCAAACCCTTCCCTTTACATTCTTGCAAGTTGCATGCTTTACTTTCCGCTGCTCATATACTCTTTGCATGCTTGCTTGCATTGTGCTTGACTTGTGCTAAGATAGCTAAAATCTGCCAAGAACTAAAATTGGGAAAAGGATAGATTTTTATTTGGTCAAGTAGTCTAATCACCCCCCTCTAGACATACTTCCGATCCTACAAGTGGTATCAGAGCTTTGGTCTCCATTTGCTTTGATTTCCATATATTTTGGTGGTCATAGCCTTGGTTTCACAACCTAGGAGAGTATGGCGTCTAGCGAGGGAAATTATCACCGTAGAGGTCCTTACTTTGATGGTACTAATTTTGCTAGTTGTAAGCATAAAATGAAAATGCAAATTCTTGGACATAACCCCGCCATTTGGGCTATTGTGTGTGTTGGCTTGCAAGGTGACTTCTTTGATGGGAAAGAACCAAACCGTGAAGCTACCACGGAAGAGTTGAAGATGCTGCAATACAACGCTCAAGCTTGTGATATTCTCTTCAACGGATTGTGCCCCGAAGAATTCAACAAAATCAGCCGTCTTGAGAATGCAAAGGAAATTTGGGATACTTTGATTGATATGCACGAAGGTACCGACTCCGTCAAGGAATCCAAATTGGATGTGCTTCAAAGTCAACTTGACAAGTTCAAAATGAAGGATGGTGAAGGTGTCGCTGAAATGTACTCTAGGCTTGCTCTTATCACAAATGAGATTGCTGGCTTATGGAGTGAAGATATGACCGATAGATTCATCATCAAGAAGATCCTAAGAGCCTTGGATGGAAAATATGATACCGTGTGCACATTGATCCAAATGATGCCCAATTACAAAGATCTCAAGCCAACGGAAGTCATTGGAAGAACGGTTGCTCATGAGATGTCACTCAAGGATAAAGAGGAACTTCACAACAAATCAAGTGGAGCTTACAAAGCATCATGTGAAGCCCCCACATCATCAAGTGAGAAGCAAACCTTCAATGAAGAATTGAGCTTAATGGTGAAGAACTTCAACAAGTTCTACAAAAGTAGAAGCAAAGATAGAAGCTCCAAGTCAAGGTCCTACAATGACAAAAGATCTTCTAGTCGAGAGCGAAACTGCTATAACTGTGGAAGACCCAGACACTATTACAATGAGTGTACGGCTCCCTACAAGAGAAGATAAGACTCTCCCAAAAGAAGAAGTAGAAGAGAAGAATCGCCATCTAGAGAAAGAAGGAGTAGAGATGATCGTTATGAATGAAGACACTCACGGAGAATCAAGGATTCGGAAAGAAAAGAAAAGTCATCAAGGAGCTACACAAAACGAAGACATCAAGCTCATGTTGGTGAATAGGTATCCGGCTCCGACTCCGACAACCACTCCGAGAGAAGTTATCACTCTGATTCCGAATATACTCAAGATGAAGGTGTTGCCGGTCTAGCACTTGTGTCAACCAACTCCTACGACATATTTGACTCACCAAATGAAGGAGTTGGAACATGCTTCATGGCTAAAGGCCCAAAGGTATCACACCCCGAGTATGTTGATTTCAATAGTGATGAAGATGACTTGTTAGGTGATGATGATTTACTTATTGACAACTCTAGTGATGAGTACTATGATGAAACGTCAATTAATCATGCTAATCAAGATAAAACGAATGACAATGATAATGAGAAGATTGAGTCTCTAACTAAAGAACTAAACACTCTTATGTTAGCTCATGAAACTATCTTAGAAGATCATCGAGAACTTTTAAGAACACATGAGAAATTACGCTTTGAAAATCTCAACCTTGAGCAAGAGCATGAGTTCTTAAAAGCAATCAATGATGATCTTCGTAAGAAAAGTTCTTCTTACATTGCCAAGCGTTTACTCTTATCCACTTACATGCCTCAAGTCAAGTCTAGTAACAAGAACAAGAAAGATTCCTCTTCTAGTAGTAACAATGATCATGCTAAATCCAATATTGTTGCTTCTAGTAGTTCTATTGATTCCACTAATGATTCTCTTAGCCAAGTTACACTTGAGCAAGAAAATAGCTTATTGAAGGGAATTATAGAGAAAGGAGTTTACAAGAGCCTTGCTGGAAGTAAGCAATTCGAGGAAATTGTACGCAAGCAAGGAAGGCACCAGAAGAATCAAGGTGTTAGTTTTGAACGAAAGTTCAATGCCAATGGAGTTGAATGGGAAGAAGATCAATACCCCAAGACGAAGTTTGTTCCTCAACAAGAGAAGTATGATCCCACTTCTTTCAAAGGGACACAAGCTCAAGATGATCTTCGACCACAAGACTACAAGCAAAAAGGCAAGGACAAGCTTCAAGAGGAAATTGATGCATTTGAAGAATCTCCTAAGACCTTAGTCAAGTGGATTCCCAAGACTACTTCAAGTTCCACTTTGTCAAGCACGACTACAACTTCAAGGATTCCCATCAAGATGGTGTGGATCCAAAAGAAGAAGAACTAGAGAGTTCTTGAGGGTGACTCCGCCAACATAGTTCACTCTTATCATTTTGGCAACAAGTGCAATCAACCTCCATATCTTACACTAGTTCAAGGAGTCACAAACCCTCTTGTTGGTAAGTCAAGGGACAAGGTAACCTAAAAGCTTTCATAGACATCATCTTATGTGTGCATCACTCTATGTCTATGGATATCCTTGTTTGTTCCTTGTGGGACTAACCCATGTAGGTATTGAAAGTGCAATTCACTCCAATGGATAGCTCCAATTGATCTACATCAACATTGAGCATCCACATCTTCAACATCTACATGAAGTCATCATCGACAAAACCCAAGGTTAGTTCATCCCTCTTAGGGGGGATATCACATCTAGGGGGAGCTTTACTCTAAGAATTGAGCTAAAGCAACTCTAATGATGTGAGCACAACAATGCTTTATGTAAAAGTGGTAACCCCACTTGTGCTTAAACGATGAGTATGACCTATGATCAAATGTTCTCATTTGACTCCTAAGTCAATATACTCATATATCGATGACCTAGTCATCGCCAATTGCTTGATAGATGCTAGAACTGGTTGTGCATGCTTTGTCACATATTTCAATTGCCATTTTATTGTGTGAGCATGTTGAGTGCATATTTTACTCATTCGAGGACATCCACTTGTTGTTTTGATTGATTGGTTTTCTTGCCAAGTGGATGGACAAGAATGCCTAAGAACCTTCTCTAGCTATCTATGCTTTTATCATCTCAAACTCTATTCATGCTACATCAAAAAATTTGATCAAGTAAGATTCAAACCACTCTGTGTGAGGAGCACTCAGAGTCCCCGATTTGTCATAGACTTAAACTTCTAAAACTTCTTTGTGTTTTTCGGTCTCACCGATTTCCCCATTTCAGTCATACCGAGATCACTAAGTCGATCTAGGTTTTAACCTCGGTGCAACCGATTTGAACTATTCGGTCACACCGAGTTGCCATAACTGTCAACAGTTATGCATCTCAGTGCCACCGAGTTGTTCCACTCGGTCACACCGACAGGGTTGGGCTATATATACTCACGGGCAAAATTTTGGAAATTTCTCCGAAACCTCTTCGCCCGCGCATAGCTCGCTCTGCCTCCTGGGTCTCCGGATCGTCCTCCTCGTCGCCAGCCGCCTCCTGTCGCTGGTCTCCGCCACCGTCAACGGAATTCGTCTCCGCCATTGCCGCCGTAGCGAGTCCGCCGCCGAACTAGGGTATGGACTCGATCACAGTGCTAATCCCTGTCCAATTCCTAGCACATTGTGTTCTTTATGATTCTTGCTACGATTGAAACACTCCTATCCAGTCAAAACAATCCGTAGAATAGTTGAGATTCGAAAATTTAGGTTTAGGTTTCCGCCGAAACCATCATGGACCCACCGGGTTGCGAAACTTGGTCCCACCGATTCGGCCACGGCCATTGCACATGTGGTTCTCGGTCTGACCGGGAATTACAAATCGGTGAGACCGAGTTCAGGACTTTGTGAAACCCTAGCAGTCTCGATGCCACAGAACTGTGACTCGTTCTGACCGAGTTCACTAGTTTTGGTCCCAAAAGCTGCTTCGGTATCACCGAGTTTGCAAATCGGTTGATCCGAAATGCTTTCTGTGGAAAACTAAAACTAAGTTTTTGACTCATTCTTTTGCAAAAATCTCTGCATTTTGTAATGCTCATCCACTCTATCTCATCTATAATCTATTCACAGGGTCAGCATTCAGAGTTTGCAACATGTCTGATCAGAGTGACAGCCAGAACAAATCTGAGGAGCAGGTTCATATGAGTGAGGGCACTAGTCCCTCTAGCAGCTCTGATGAGGGTAGCAGGAGCACCTCAAGCAATCTGCCTAAAGCTGCCACTAAAGCAAACAAGAAGAGAACTTCTGAGTCAGAGGATGAGGATTATGTGGCAGAAGAGGAAGCCACATCTAAGAAGAAGGTGCTCATGAAAGAGTATGGGTCAGCTGCAGCCATCAAGCCTGGAATGCACAAAAAGGCACCTGCAAGGAGAGTTCCCACTTCTAAGCCTAGGAAGGCTGTAACTAAAGAAACCATGAAGCTTGTCATGGAATCTGAAGAGGAAGCAAGTGGCTAAGACAAGAAGAAGAAGAGAGTCAGAACTACCACTGCCAGAGTTCTTGGCAAACCCTCCATGAGGAGAGACTCAGATGAAGAAGAGGAAGAAGAGGTTGCTGCACCAGCACCCAAGGCACAGAAGCTTATGGGTGATGCCATAAGGACAGGGGCTACTGCATCCAAGCCCAAGGAAGCACCCAAAGCTGCATCTAAGCCCAAGAGTGCACCAAATAGAAACACCAGGAACATATCTGCTGCTGAAAAGAACAAGGCCCCAGTGCCTGACATTGCTGAAGAAGAAGAAGGACAAGTGCTCAGGAAGCTCAAGCCCAAGATCCCAGACCACAATGATGCTCATCCTGTGGCTGAGGACATGAAAATTAGAAGAGATTCAGGGCTGAAGAAATGGAGAGAAGCAGATCCATATGCTTCAAGGAGAAGAACTGCAGTGGATTACAGGTTTCACACCAAGGAACAGCAGGATTTCTATGAGACAGTGCTGCTGGATAAGAAGCCCATAGTATGTGACATGAGATGGGTTGATTGGGAATACATCAAGGAGAACGAAGAACACTATCCTGGAGTGTATGACAACTTCAAGGGTTGTGGAGTTGCAGACTTTGTTGGGCAGAAGCTCACAAAGTGGAATGAGGAGCTCATCATGCAATTCTACTCCACAGCACACTTCTATCCAGATGGCAGGATAGTGTGGATGTTAGAAGGAACCAGATATCAGTCTACAGTTGCTGAATGGGCACAGCTGATCAATGCCCCAGAAGAGCAGGAAGATGACTTGGACATCTATGCCAAGAAGAAGATGGATCACAATTCCATGTCCAACATGTACAAGGAGATCCCAAACAAAGCACTTGACACTTTCAAGTTTGGCTCAGTGCATTTCCTTCTGTCAGGGCTGCCCACTATCAACTAGATTCTGAGGCACACTCTATTGCCCAAGTCAGGTGATCACAAGATGATCGAGGCCATGCAATAAACATGGTCCACATATTTGATGTGCCACAAAAATTCAAGGTGATGAGCTTCATGGTAGAGACCATTAAGAGGACAGCAGCTGATCAGAAGAGGAGCTGTGGACATGCCCCACAAATTCAGGAGTTGATTAACTCAAAAATGGGCACAGGCACATACCTGCTGGACAAGGAACACCTGCCCATCCATCCAGACTTTGAAGACAATCAGGTTGTCATGAATGAGAATGAACCATCATCTGCACATGCTCAAGCAAAGAAGGAGAAGGCAAAGATGGAGAAAGCTGCCAGGATGCCAACTCAAGAGGAGGCATCTGAGTACTTCTTGAAGAACAAGCAGGAGCAGCTCAGTTACCTGATAGCATCCACTCTGAGGATTGAGAAAGGATTGGCCACCCTGACTCGAAACCAAGAGAGCTTGGAAAGAATCATGGAACAAAAGTTCTATGACCTGGATGTGAAAGTAATAGAGATTCAGTCTGCCGTGGAACAACTACAAGATGATATGCAGGATAGGAAGGACAAGACCACAACTGATGCATTTGCTAGAGTGCCCAGAGCTTAGAGATCATCTGCAGTGCCAGTTCTTGACACCAGAGCCACCACTTCTGCACCAGCTACAGCTTCAGTTCCACCAGCTCCAGATCCTACCCCAACAGCTCCAACCACTTCTACTGAAGCCTTCGTCCTTGGCGTTATCCGGACTGCACCAACTGAAGATCAAGCCTGAGAGTCATTTAGTACTATGCATTTTCTATGAACTTTTTGGTAACTTGTTGCCAAAGGGGGAGAAAAATGTATAGATCATAGGCTTCGAGAGAGTGAGTTTGCATTTGTTCTCTCTTTTCTTCTTGGTTGAACTTTATTTGCTTTTGAGTGCTTGAGATACTATGACGTAATCTGTGAGACATTGATGATCATGTGTTTGATCATAAGCTACACTTTATGCTTGTTGGATGTTACTATCTGTTTATCCTTATTTTTATCATTCACTTTGCTTGGTGATGAGTGCATGTATTTAATTCTTATCATTTTGAGCGCTCCACCAAGATGTATGTGACATGGAAGAGTAACCCATGATTCTAACTCTTTGTGCATTTGCAGTCCAGAGCAAATCTTAAAACATGCACAAATTTAGGGGGAGCTCTTACTTATCACATACTTCTCAAAGCGACGATATATTTCATTCTTATTATCCTTTGTCGAAACTTTGATCTATATGTTGTCATCAATTACCAAAAAGGGGGAGATTCAAAGTGCAACTATCCCTGGGTGGTTTTCGTAATTCCTAAAAACATATAGCTCATTGAGCTAACAGTATTCCAAGATGAATATTTCAGGAAAAGCTCAATGGATGGCATGGCATGGATGAGGAAAGTGGATCCCTCAAAATTATAAGGACAAAGGATTGGCTCAAACTTCAAGCACAAGACTCTACATTTTATGTTTTAGTGATCCAAGATCACATTGAGTCCATAGGAAAAGCCAATACTATTAAGGAGGGATGAGGTGTTGCTTAATGAGCCTCTTGCTTCATGTGCTTAGTGATATGATCCAAAATCCTCAACTACCTTTCCATATCCACATATGATCTAAACCAAAAGTCAAACTCGGCCCCACCGATTCTTTCTATCCGGAGCCACCGAGTGTCATTTGTCATAGCCACTGCCACAAACCCTAGCAAATCGGTTTCACCGATAGGGATCTCGGTCTCACGGAGATGGGATTGCAATTTCTCTGTTTCCCTTCATAACATTTCGGTCCAACCAAAGTGAGCGATCGGTCCCACCGAGATTGCAATGTAAACTCGCTGTTTCCTTTTCGTAACATTTCGGTCTCACCGAAAAGAGCGGATCGGTCCCACCGAGTTTACCTGACCAACCCTTGGTTAGCTTATTACCAAAATCGGTTCCACCGAGTTTGTGAAATCGGTCACACCGAGATTATGTTATGTCCAAACCCTAACCATATCGGTCCTACCGAGTTGCATCTCAGTCACACCGAAAATCCTAACGGTCACTAGGTTTGCTAAATCGGTCCGGCCGAGTTCAACGATTCGGTCCCACCGAGTTTGGCAGATTGTGTGTAACGGTTAGATTTTGTGTGGAGGCTATATATACCCCTCCACCCACTCTTCATACGGAGAGAGAGCCATCAGAACAGATCTTCACTTCCAATACACATTTTCTAAGATAGAACCACATACCCTTGTGTTGAGCTCAAGATATTCCATTCCTACCATATGAATCTTGATCTCTAGCCTTCCCGAAGTTGCTTTCCACTCAAATCTTCTTTTCACCAAATCCAAATCCTGTGAGAGAGAGTTGAGTGTTGGGGAGACTATCATTTGAAGCACAAGAGCAAGGAGTTCATCATCAATGCACCATTTGTTACTTCTTGGAGAGTGGTGTCTCCTAGACTGGCTAGGTGTTACTTGGGAGCCTCCGACAAGATTGTGGAGTTGAACCAAGGAGTTTGTAAGGGCAAGGAGATCGCCTACTTCGTGAAGATCTACCGCTAGTGAGGCAAGTCCTTCATGGGCGACGGCCGTGATGGAATAGACAAGGTTGCTTCTTCCAGGACCCTTCGTGGGTGGAGCCCTCCGTGGACTCGCGCAACCGTTACCCTTCGTGGGTTGAAGTCTCCATCAACGTGGATGTACGATAGCACCACCTATCGGAACCACGCCAAAAACATTTGTGTCTCCAATTGCGTTTGAATCCTCCAAACCCTTCCCTTTACATTCTTGCAAGTTGCATGCTTTACTTTCCGCTGCTCATATACTCTTTGCATGCTTGCTTGCATTGCGCTTGACTTGTGCTAAGATAGCTAAAATCTGCCAAGAACTAAAATTGGGAAAAGGATAGATTTTTATTTGGTCAAGTAGTCTAATCACCCCCCCTCTAGACATACTTCCAATCCTACAGTAAGGGAACAGGCAGTCTCTCCGCCTTTGAATAGATATGCCGCCAAGTTCCAGACTGGGCCCGTTGGCACGTTCATTCTGCCGGTTTAAATAGAACAATTCTCTGAACAAAAGTAGGTTGGGCTCCTCTCCAAGGTAGACCTCACAGAAGACTTGGAAGTTGCAAATATTGGACACGGAATTGGGCCCGATGTCTTGAGGTCTTAAGTCAAAAAAATGCAAAATATCTCTAAAGAATTTTGTACCAGGGGGAGCAAATCCCCGGCTCATATGATCCGTAAAAACTACTACCTCCCCTTCTTTGGGATGAGGTTTCTCCGCGGACGGATCAGGAGCACGATAAGACATGACCTCCTTCTTAGGCAAATGGCCAGACTTCACAAATTCAGATAGCTTGCTCTTTGTGATAGTAGACGGGACCCAGTTGCAGGTCACAGGGGCCTTGGGAGCTTTAGGTGCCATGGTGTAAGTGGGAGCCTATGACAAAGTAAAAATTCCGGGTTAACCCATAACCCGGTGGAGAGCATTTTTAATTTATTCAAGGTGGCGGCTTAAGAAGGGGCCTAATGACATATAGGTGACTATGCAATGATGTTTAAACCGCTGCAGGTATCAAAGGTAATTAAAATTTTCTTAAGTTGCCAGAAGCAAGCGATGCTGACAGCCGGTGTTGTCTTAAACCGGTCACATGGACTACTATGGCCAAAACAGATTCAACAGATGTATTTTTCGGCTAAGTGTGGGACAAACAGGTTTCACAAGTTGCAACTGTTATTTCGGATCAAACGGTCGCTCTACAAAGAAAAACTTCTAGACCTAAAACTGGGCGGAGAAGTTCATGCACTCGTTAATGTATTCCAAACAAGGGAAATGCGATCTATTTTTATGCAACATAAGCCCAGACAATCGCCGCAGGAGTTCTATGTTGTTTTTGCGATCTAAACAGTGCATTGGAGGTGAAACTAGCAAGGGTTGGCATCGGGCGGTGATGAACGCCGATGAACTCAAGACAGTTCCGATGTAGATCTGGGGAAGGCAAGAAGAAGAACTCATGGGTGTGGACGAGCTGCGGAGGTTCGCCATGGATCTCTGGTCGGATTCAGGTCGATGCAGCAGCCTGAGTTTGTGAAGATGAGGAGTTCGACGGCGGCGACGGCGGAGCTCGAGAGGCAGCAAGAGGAGGAAGACGACTGAAAGGGGGGGGAATGGAAGACCTAGGTCGTACCTATTTATAAGTTAAGGCCGACTGAGATGGCGTGAGAAACGAGGAGGCCAAACATCATTATCCAGCGACCCCGACGCCTCGGTTTTCGGGATGGTCAGTAAAGGCAAAGATCCGTTGAAGATATGATGGAATAAAATAAGGATTTAATTAAAAGATGATGTAATGGTGGGTTAACCCGGATCCAGAAGATGACATCACAATGGGTTATGACCTTTTCACGGACAGAAGACAGAAGGACTGATTCTTAAGGTATTTTAAGATTGACATGAACCGGTCCAAATCAATCTGGGGCCTAATGTCAGGGATATAACTATTTGTGTAAGCTGCCCAGGAGGGGCCGGGTTACGCAAAGAAGACTCATGGTTAAAGAAGCCCAAGACCTAGCATGAGGATGGCGGTTCATAGGGTTTAAAGCCCACGGGCGGCTTAAGGCCCATGGTGATAAAACCGCCATGATGGCATGACTTGTAACATAAGGTAGAAGAAACTAGTCACCGAGCCGGACACTGTTTATGAGCCGGCCGGGACTCTGTAGGCCGCAGGGCATCAACCCATGTATATAAGGGGACGACCCGCCAGCGGCTTAGGGACAAGAAACAACCAATCGAGAACTGGGCATAGCGTAGCTCGCCCCTAGTCATCGAAGCCTCAAGCAATACCAAACCCAACTAGACGTAGGCCTTCCTTCACCGCAAGGGGCTGAACTAGTATAAACCTCGCGTGTCCTTTATCCTGATTAACCCCTTTAAGCTTCCTAGTTGCGATGGCTCCGCGATTAAGACCTTGCAAGAGGACATCTGCCATGACAATTCCACGACAACTCAACTTTGACTTGAAGTCCTATCTCTAAGAAAGATTGCGGAGAACACCAATGAGAACTTCATCGCTAAATAGCTACACCTGGAAGCTATGACCGACATGCTAGGCCGGTCTCACGGCCTTGCTCAACAGCTTGCGCAGCAGTTCCCGCGCAAGGCTAACCTTTCTTGAACTGTCTTGGAAGTGATCTCGGTTCAGTATTATTTTGCTACGCTACAATGGTGCCCAGTTTTTGTGATCTGCTTCTTCGTTGCGCTTTATGATCACTGGTGGCGAACTTCGATGCCCAGTGGATGTAATATACCATAAATCCTTTATTGTATAATGTAGGTTTATTCTTAGTTACTATGTCGTAATTTCTTTATTGTATAGAGTAGGTTTGTTCTTAATTCCTACTAGTTACTGCCATCATTCGCTATCTGAAAAAAATTAGATGTAGTTCACCGGGCTGAAACATTCGCCTCTAACGGGTCTGGTGTTTAGCGGGCCACAATTGGGCCGGCTTGCATCATTCTTGGGCCCGAATGATTGGGGCCTTCACACTTTGCACGGGGCCCACAACTTACACTGGCCTATATTTTAGTTGGGCCTTTTGTGGACCCAGTGCTTAGTTTGGCCCAGGTAGCGTTGGCCATTAACAGGCTGAATATTGTACTGGCCTGTTACAGCCCAGATGAAACCATGGGCCTTTAGCAGGCCGAAATGCATATTGGGCCTCAATATTCACTAGTCGTTGACGGGCCTTCAGCAGGGTGAAATGTAAACCGGGCCTTTTTGGGCCCAGTTATATCACGGGCAGTTACCAGGCCGAAACATATCTCGGGCCTTAGTTGGCCCACTGATATCATGGGCCTTAAGAGGCCGAAAGCTTAGTACAGACATCAACGGGCCGAATTATGCGACAGGCCTTTAACAGGCCCAAAGTCACGTTGGGCTTAACTGTTGCCACCTTTATCATGGGCCGTTAGTGGGCCCGATGTCCTGTCGGACCATATATGGCCCATGGGCAGCACGGGCCATTCCCAGGCCGAAAGTCACACCGAGCTGAAATGGGCCCATGTCTACATCGGGCCTCTAACAGTCCGAGAGTCACTAGGCTGTAATTGGGCCCAAATATTCGGCGAACAATTAACGGGCCAGATCTGGCTACGGGCCGTAAATGGGCCCAAATATTCGGCGAACAATTAATGGGCCAGATCTGGCTTCGGGCCGTAAATGGGCCTTTATTAAGCAGGCCGTTATTGGGCTAGCCCACTAGTACCTGAGTAAGTACTATGAGCCTTTGACTGGACGGCCTTTTTAACCTATATGGGCCTCTGTTGGGCCGTGCCACGTGTCGATGTATCATAGGCGCTTTGGGTCCAATGAGTGGATGACATCTGTCCCAACGGTGATTCGACACGTGTTTCCTCCAGCCAATGATGATTTTACACGTGGAAAATCCCCATTGGTCGGGGTTGTTAATGGGTTATGGATCCAAAACCGGACCCGATAGCTTAATGGCGTTCCATTACGGTGGATGCCACGTGTCGGTCACCCTTGACGAAAGCACTTCTGTGACGCGCGATTTATCGTCATGGAAGTGGACACTTCCGTGATGATAATTTTGCTAATGTCATGGAACACTTCTACGACAGCACAGGTATGACTATCTTGATTCTGTCATACATTTGTCATGGACGTACATGCATGACAGAAAACGTGACCTACTGTGACAAACACGTATCATCACGGAGGTGTATTTTTTTGTAGTGGAGGAGATGGTGCTGGTGAAGATGTTGATGGAGATTGACCCTCCCTCATTGAGAGGATCGATGGTGATGACAATGGCGATCATTTCCCCCTCCCGGAGGGATATTTCCCCGGCAGAACAGCTCCGCTGGAGCCCTAGATTGGTTCTGCCTAGGTTCCGCCTCGAGACGCGGCGCTTCGTCCCAAAAGCTTCTTCTTGACTTTTTTAGGGTAAAAGAAACGATATAGCAGAAGATGGGCACCGGAGGCCTGCCGGGGGCCCACAAGGTCGGGGGCGCGCCCTCCACCCTTGTGGCTGGCTGGTGGCCCCCTCTGGTATTTTCTCCGCCCAATATTTTATATATATTCCAAAAACATGCTCCGTGAAGTTTTGAGACTTTTGGAGTTGTGCAGAATAGGTCTCTAATATTTGCTCCTTTTCCAGTCCAGAATTCCAGCTGTCGGCATTCTCCCTCTTCATGTAAACCTTGTAAAATAAGAGAATAGGCATAAGTATTGTGATATAATGTGTAATAACAACCCATAATGAAATAAATATCAACATAAAAGCATGATGCAAAATTGACGTATCGGTACGATACCAGTTTCTTGAGAGGAACGATCAATTCCTCTAGTATTGACTTATATTTGATAGACGACGCGCCGTCCATGTTACTCTTCCTGCTCCTGCCTTCTTTAATTTTCAGGCAAACATGATATATTTTATAACTAGAGAGGAGCCAAACGAGTATGAGAGAATAGCGGAGGCCGCTCGCCTCCATGCTGCAACCCTTCAGGTAGTAGCTGCTACATCTCAGTACAACTCCGACTACAACTTTGGATATCCTCCAGGCTAACCATGGCCTTAGACCAACTTAGGCCAAAAATCCTAAGCTTGGGGGAGTACGTATTTCTCACCGACATTATATTCATGTTCACACACTCATTTCAATTGTCGGTGCTCATACTATTTCATTGTATTATCCATGCTAGTTTATTTCCTTTCCTTTCCTCTTTCTTCTTGTGTGTTTGAATAACCTTAAGAAAAACCAAAAAAATTAGCTGTAGTTAGTTTACTTTCTTTGGTTGCTTAGTTGTAGTATTAAAAGAAAACCCCAAAAGATTTCTCGTTTTTCTTTTGCTTGTTAGGAGCTTACCCGTGTAAATAGTTTTTCTTGTTCTTGTTTTACTTTCTTCAGAAAAGTAAAACCTCCAAAATATTTCAATGTGTTTCTTTGAAATTATTTTCTTTTCTTTGGGGGTCGAGAGGAGAAGACCACGATGAAAATGTTGAGTGGCTCTCATATGCATTACTGTTGATCTAGCAAAGAGCCCATATTACCTTGTCTTCTCTTTTGATAAATGTTTGCAGATTCCGGCTTAGTCCAATGCACGTGCACTATTATTCTCATCCACATCATTCGGTCGTGCGAGTGAAAGGCAATAATGACGATATATGATGAAATGATTGAGATGAGGAAGAGCTGGTATGAACTCGACCTATCTTGTTTTTGTAAATATGATTAGTTCATCGTTCCTGATTCAGCCTATTATGAATGAAACACGTTTGCAATGACAATTCGAGATTATAGTTATTCATGACATGCTTAATTAGCTAGGAGTTTATAATGGTTTACCTTGCGCACCAACATGGAAATTAAAATGGTTGTGATGTAGTATGATATGATGGTATCCTCCTTTGAATGATTTGAGTGGCTTGACTTGGCACATGTTCACACATGTAGTTGAAACAAAATCAACAAAACCAACGGTATTTATATTCACGGTGATTTATATCCTACTCATGCTTGCACTCAATGTTGGTTACTCTCAATGCATGTTTATGACTGTTGTCGTTCTCTAGTTGGCCGCTTCCCTCTCTCTTTCTAGCCTTCACTTGTACTAAGCGGGAATACTGCTTATGCATCCACTTCCATTAACCCAAAGTTGTTCCATATGAGTCCACCATACCTTCCTATATGCAGCATTTACCTGCCGTTCCAAGTAAATTTGCATGTGCCAAACTCTAAATCTTCAAATGATAATCTGTTTTGTATGCTCGAATCGCTCATGTACCAACTAGGGTTGTCAATATCTTCCATGCTAGGTGGGTTATTGTCGGTGGGAAATGACACCTATGGGATCACAATAATCCCTACTACGGTTGCGGGGCGCGGGGTCGCGAGAAGAGCGGATCAAACAGATAGCACACGGTTCCTTTATCCAGGTTCGGGCCGCGAAGATGCGTAAAACCCTACTCCTGCTTTGGTGGATTGTTTATCTGTGTTCTTGAGCTAGCAATGGGCGTGAAGAGCTCCAAAAAGTCGAATCCTCCTCCTGGTCGCCTCGGGCCTCCTTTTATAGGAAAGGGGTTGCCACAGTGGCACACAGGAGGTGGAAAGGGTACAGCAATGCGAGGTTATCCTTCGCATTACATGACAAGGCGCATTTAATGCGCCTTGCTTAGGTGTCCTTGCTTTATCGGGGACGGGGGAGAGCCCTGTCTCGTCCGTCGTCGCTCCCCCTTGCGTCGACACGCGCCCTGGTCAGCGGTGCTTATGGTGCCATGTAGGCAGGCAGGCAGCTGAGGTGGCGCAGTGGTGGGTCTCCACGAAGATCTGTACGCCGCCACGCAGGTGCCTACCCAACTGGTTGGGTCGGCAGCTGCATGAGAACGGTGGTGGGGGTGCGACCAGTGCGGGCCTGATGGTGGCCCCACGGGCGTCCTTGGCAAGGGCCTTGCCGGGGCCCCGACAAGGGTCTTGCCGGGCGCCCGCTGTCATCCCCGGCAAGGCTCTTGCCGGGGGCCTTGTGGTCCTCCTTGGCTGGGATCCCGCCAAGGATCATCTCCTTCTTAAGTGGGTATCTGATCTTGAATGTCTTCACAAAGATCCGCATGCCACCACGGGGATGTCTCCTGAATCCTTGCCCCATGGGGGCAGTGGACTCAAGGGTGGCTTCGCTCCGTAGGTGTGGGGCGAGCTGCCACGGCAAGGGTCTTGCCGGGTTAGCTAAAGCTGCCCCTCGGCAAGGATCTTGCCGGGGGGGCTGCTCTGTCCCCTTTGCTCTTTGTGGTCTTCGTCTTGGCGTCGTTCTGCCTCTCTTCAGCTTCGGCCTTACCTTGGCTTACCTCCCTTGTCGTGCTCGGTGTGGCGGCGCCCGTGGCTCAGACTGCCCGTGCACAGTTTATAGGGGTACAAAAAGTGTACCCCCCCTTTTTGTACACTGACAGGAGCCCCCGGGCCTGGGCCACACATAAGCGCAACGCGTTGTTGGGCTAGGCCCAAAAAACGGTGCGCGGGCAGGCGGGGCGGTTTTTACCGCGGTAAGTTCCTTGCTGTCATTTCCATTTCCCCGAATTGGGTTGCTTGTCTTGATCCATTTTTGCTTTTGTAGGGATGTAGAGACGTTGGCCCAGAGGGCGAAGAGGGCGAGGACCTCAGCGAGCAGCCAGCCCCCGGCTAGGGTTTCAAAGACACCACTGGTGGTGCTGAGCAGCTCGGACAGCAGCCCCCGGCGCAGCCCCCGTCGTAAGTTCGTCACCCTCCTCTTACTCGACATGCGGTAGGCACTCGATGCCACGATGCTGACCTTGTCGGGTTTGCAGGAGGGGAGCGGCAGCAGGAGGAGCCATAGAGGGCTACTCCTAACACACCTCCCCCATCGACTACGCCGCCGCGGGGGGCGTCCCCGGCAAGGGCATCAGGCACGGAGTCCACGCCCATGGAGGAAGAGGGGAACTTAGGCGCTGGTGGCTCTGCCTTGGCGCCAAATGCTGGCGAAGAGGGGACTTCTGCTTCACAGCCTGGCACTAGTGAGTCGCTCGTCCTTCGTCTCTGTTCTTTTCCCTTATACTTTTCTTGGCTTCATTGCTCCCGCTGCTGCCCAGGCCCTCCTTCAACAGACACGGAGGACGTGGACACCGTTGTCAGAGATATTGCCGAAGAGGCCACGACTGAGGCCGACAAAATTGCCGCCGAGGAGGCCGCCATGAATGCTGACGAGGCCGCCACTGATGAGGCCGCCAAGGGCACGGCCGAGGATGCCGCCGCGGGGGCCGCCAAGGCTACCGGCGAGGCGTCCGCCGAGGGCGCCAGCGGTGGTCCTGCCGGGGAGGCCGGCAAGGCCTCCGCCGAGGAAGAGGTGATGGATGATCAGCCTCCCTCCTCCTCAACCTCGGGCCCCGGCAGGTATCTGAAGGTGGGCGATGATCTTTTCGTCCACCTCCCAGGGGCGTCAAGCCGAGCGCCCGCCAAAGGGGAAGTTTTTGACGGCGAGGTGTTTGCCACCACCGGGTTCGAGGTTGTCGACGCGCCGGGCATTGGCGGCGACGGTTCTCTAGAAGAGCAGCTCTTCTGTGCCATGGGGGCCAATTTCCGGAAGCTCCAAGTGCTCTACCACGCCCGCCTGGACAGAGTCAAGTCCAGGGCGGCAGCGGTGGATAACGCAGAGGTGGACTTCAAGGCGCGCGTCGCCGAGACGCAGACCTGGTTCCACCAGGCTCGCGAGGAGTAGAGGGCCTTTCACGAGAAATTGGCCCAGCGCGATGTGGAGCTCACCATGAAGCTGGCCGATATCGAGAAGGCCCAGGAGAAGGCGGCGAACTTGGCTGCCGCGGCCTAAGCCACCCGGAACCAGCATCAAGCCGCCTTGGACTCCCAGGAGGAGGACCTCTCCGCGCGTGAGGCGAAGCTTGCTGCAACACTCCGCGGCAAGGACGAGGAGCTCGAGGCCCTTGTCGCATGGCGGACCCGCAAGCTGGAGTAGAGGCACAGAGAGGCACTCGATGCCCAAGCCCTGGCCCATGACGTCAAGGTGAAGGAGCTGGAAGCAGAGCGGGACGAGCTGAAGGAGCAGGCCCTCAAGCTGTCCGGCGAGAAGAACACGCTCAACCGCGCCTTGGTAGAGGCGCAAGGAGCGGTCATCAGCAGGACTGGAGAGCTCTCCGAGGCGCGGAACTCCATCAGAGACCTCAAGCTGAAGCTGGAGGATCTCGAGAAGCTGTTGTCGGAGAGCAGGGCTCGGGTGGAGACCTTGACCAGGAGCCTGGAGGAGGAGAAACAGCTGTGGGCAAACGAGGCCGCCTCCCACCAAAAATACGTGGCGGGCGAGAACAGGTGGATCAGCCATCTGGAGGTCGTCGCCGGCAGGGTCACATCGCAATTGGCCACCATGGGGATGCCAAATGTGAGGTACGCCCCTGAGCGCAGCGGGACCATCAACGCCAAGCTGACCCAGTTCTTCGAAGGCGTCCTCGGAGCCTTGGCCTATCTTCACTCCAACAGGATGGCCACACTGGCCAAGGAGGCCCGGCGGCTTTGCCGGAGGGTCGTGACCAAGGTCCTCACCAAGGTGGCGTACTGGAATCCCGACCTTGACTTCGCGGACGCGATGACGAGCTTGCCGGATGGTGTTGACCTCACGGTGCTCAAGGAGCGCATCAAGCCCATCACCGACTGCATCGACGAAATCAAGAGGGTGGAAGGCCAGCGCCGGGACTAGGCATCCCGTTCTTCTTCGCCGCTGCGTGTTCCCGACCAAGACAAATTTTATCTTTAGTTAGAACCGCAGCAATGATGTGATGTAATATAACTTTGAAGTACTCTTAATTTTCATGCATGTTATTTCCCCATTCAATTCCTCTTTGTATGTGTGCCCTACGCCGATCGGGAAGGCTCGCCGGCGCGGAAGCCCCAAGCGGCGTCTTGGGGACGGATCCCCATGGCCTGCAGGGTACGCGTGCTGCCGGACGAGCCACCTCCCCGTTCCGAACACGGCCACTCGAACTGTCGAGCTTGACTCGAGTCAGAATCGAGGGTGTTGTTGATCGCGGAAGGCTACTCTGCCACTCTCGACACAGCCGCTTGAGCTGTTGAGCGGACTCGAAACAGGGCAAGGGCGTTGCCGATCGTGGTAGAGCCCCCTGGCGTGCAGGTTTTTCATACAAAGGCGCGATATCTCTGGGGGGAATAACCTCAAATAAAAAGGTAGTATAAGGAAGGGTTCAGTGCAACTTAGCTTCTGTTTGCGATCGCTCGAGTGTCGATCTTCTGGCCTCCTTACTTCCTCAAGGGTCACGAAGATGAAGGAGCGTCGGGCTGACTGCCAAAGCCGATTCTCACAACTGTGCTGCCCCCTACCTGGCGCGCCAAATATGTTGGTGGGGAACGACACCTATGGGATCACAAGAATCCCTACTACGGTTGCGGGGCGCGGGGTCGCGAGAAGAGCGGATCAAACAGATAGCACACGGTTCCTTTATCCAGGTTCGGGCCGCGAAGATGTGTAAAACCCTACTCCTGCTTTGGTGGATTGTTTATCTGTGTTCTTGAGCTAGCAATGGGCGTGAAGAGCTCCAAAAAGCCGAATCCTCCTCCTGGTCGCCTCGGGCCTCCTTTTATAGGAAAGGGGTTGCCACAGTGGCACACAGGAGGTGGAAAGAGTACAGTAATGCGAGTTTATCCTTCGCAGTACATGACAAGGCGCATTTAATGCGCCTTGCTTAGGTGTCCTTGCTTTATCAGGGACGGGGGAGAGCCCTGTCTCATCCGTCGCCGCTCCCCCTTGTGGCGACACGCGCCCTGGCCAGCGGTGCTTGTGGTGCCATGTAGGCAGGCAGGCAGCTGAGGTGGCGCAGTGGTGGGTCTCCACGAAGATCTGTACGCCGCCACGCAGGTGCCTACCCAACTGGTTGGGTCGGCAGCTGCATGAGAACGGTGGTGGGGGTGCGACCAGTGCGGGCCTGATGGTGGCCCCACGGGCGTCCTTGGCAAGGGCCTTGCCGGGGCCCCGACAAGGGTCTTGCCGGGCGCCCGCTGTCATCCCCGGCAAGGCTCTTGCCGGGGGCCTTGTGGTCCTCCTTGGCTGGGATCCCGCCAAGGATCATCTCCTTCTTAAGTGGGTATCTGATCTTGAATGTCTTCACAAAGATCCGCATGCCACCACGGGGATGTCTCCTGAATCCTTGCCCCATGGGGGCAGTGGACTCAAGGGTGGCTTCGCTCCGTAGGTGTGGGGCGAGCTGCCACGGCAAGGGTCTTGCCGGGTTAGCTAAAGCTGCCCCTCGGCAAGGATCTTGCCGGGGGGGCTGCTCTGTCCCCTTTGCTCTATGTGGTCTTGGTCTTGGCATCGTTCTGCCTCTCTTCAGCTTAGGCCTTACCTTGGCTTACCTCCCTTGCCATGCTCGGTGTGGCGGCGCCCTTGGCTCAGACTGCCCGTGCACAAATTATAGGGGTACAAAAAGTGTACCCCCCCCTTTTTGTACACCGACAGTTATTCTCATGATGAGTGGACTCCGCTCATCATTCATGAGAAAATGGCTGGTAACCGAGATGCCCAGTCCCATGCTCAAATCAAATCAAAATAATTGCAAACAAAACTCCCCCAGGATTGTTGTTGGTAGGACAGTACCCGTTGTTTCAGACCAGCCCTAGAGTGTGCTTGTTGGTGGTGGGGGTATAAACTTTACCATTCTGTTTGGGGACCGCCTATAATGTATGTAGCATGGAAGATACCGAGATCTCTTGGTTGTTACGTTGACAATGAAAGCATGCCGCTCAAAATATTATTTACCTCTATTTTCAGAACTCGAGCTCTGGCACCTCTGAGTATGGTTTCTCTACAAAACTTTGGCGTTAGGGTGACTCAGGTGAGTCCTCTGTCTGTATGAAGCCTTTGGACCATATGAAGCCTTAGGTCTGGGGTTTGTCTTCTTCCCAGGTGGTGTCATGATGACATTCACTGGAAGATTCTCAAGACAGCTTTTGGGAACCCAGATCTTCTTCATAGGTGGCCCATTCCTGCAGTTAGTACCAACATATCTGGCAAACACTTCACCATTCTGATTCTTGAACAGTTTATAGTTTGCATCTAAGGATTCATCAATGATAATAGGGTTAGCACAGGCAAAGCCAGATAAGGTAGATGGATCCACTGAAGGTCCCTTTGCAGCAACCCATGTGGTTTTGGGATATTGCTCAGGCTTCCAGTAGGAACCATCAACATTCATTTTCCTCTCGAACCCAACACCCTCTTTCCTAGGGTTTCAGTTCAGAATCTGCTTTTTGAGGATATCGTAAAGTGTCTGATGCCCTTTCAGACTTTTATACATCCCTATTTCAAGCAATGTCTTCAACCTAGAATTTTCATCAGCAATAGTAGTGGTATCCTCTGCAGAGGGGTTAGTTACCACATTAGTAGTTGAAGACAATGCAACAGTAGTAGCAGCGGAACATTCAGCAACAGAGGTAGCGTTATCACGCACAAGACATTTTAGACATCCTGAGCGGGACTGATCTGTTGAGCGCAAAGTGACTCATTCTCTTTTTGAAGATCTTCATGAGCCGCTCTCAATTTCTCGGGCTCTTGCTTCCTTTGAAGATAATCATAGGAGAGCTTTTCATGAATGGCTGAGAGCGTTTCATGACGACTTTCAAGTTCTTGGTACTTAGCATGAAGATTATTTATGTCTTCAACTAAGGACTGTGTCTGAGTCATTTCCGCGTCCAACAGGTCATCGCTTTTGTCTAACAGTTTTTGAGTATATTACATAGCCTTTTTTTGTTCAGTTGCAATTTTAGCAAGTGCTTTGTAGCTGGGTTTGGATTCACAATCAGAGTCATCTTCACTAGATGTTTGAAAGTAAGCATCGCGTGATTTTACCTTGGCACCACGTGCCATGAAGCAGTAGGTGGGAGCAGGGTCGTCCTTGTCATCAGCTTCAGCGTTGGTGTGGAAGTCATTGTCTTCAGTGTCGAAGATAGACTTGGCAACATAGGTTGTGGCTAGAGCCAGACTTGCGACGCCAGGGTCGGACTTCTCCTCGGACTCCACCTCCGCCTCCTCAGAAGCAGACTCCTCCTCTGAATCCATCTCCTTGCCAACAAAAGCACGAGCCTTGCCAGATGAGCTCTTCTTATGAGATGAAGACTTGGACGAGGACTTGGAAGAAGACTTTGAAGATCTCTTCTTCTTCTTGTCATCAGATTCTTATTCCTTGCTCTTCTTCTTCTTCTTCTCGTTGTCCCACAGTGGACACTCAGAGATATAGTGTCCAGGTTTCTTGCACTTGTGACATGTTCTCTTCTTGTAGTCATGAGTGGGAGCTTCATCATTTCTTGAGCTGGATCAGAAGACTTTCTATAGCCCTTCTTCTTAGTGAACTTCTGGAACTTCTTCACAAGCATAGCAAGTTCCTTTCCAATGTCTTCAGGATCATCAAAACTGTAGTCAGATTCTTCTTTAGATGAGGAAACAGCTTTTGACTTCAAAGCGCGAGTTCGGCCATAGTTGGGACCATAGATATCTCTTTTCTCAGATAGATGGAACTCATGTGTGTTGAGCCTCTCAAGTATATCAGACGGATCGAGTGCCTTGAAGTCAGGGCGTTCTTGTATCATGAGGGAAAGGGTGTCAAAGGAGCTGTCAAGTGATCTCAGTAGTGTCTTGACGATTTCATGCTTGGTAATCTCAGTGGCGCCGAGAGCACAAAGCTCATTTGTGATGTCAGTGAGGCGATCAAACGTGAGCTGGACGTTTTCATTGTCGTTTCTCTTGAAACAATTGAAGAGGTTGCGAAGAACACTGGTCCTTTGATCTCTCTGGGTTGAGACGCCTTCATTGACCTTGGATAGCCAGTCCCAGACTAGCTTCGACGTTTCCAGAGCACTCACGCGGCCATACTGTCCTTTGGTCAGATGACCACAGATGATGTTCTTGGCAGTGGAGTCCAGTTGAATGAACTTCTTGACATCAGCTGGGGTGACACCTTCACCAGTCTTGGGAACGCCATTCTTGATGACATACCAGAGGTCGACATCAATGGCTTCAAGATGCATGCGCATCTTATTCTTCCAGTAGGGATATTCAGTTCCATCGAACACGGGGCAAGCAGCGGAGACTTTGATTATCCCTACAGTCGACATAGCTAAAACTCCAGGTGGTTAAACCGAATCACACAGAACAAGGGAGTACCTTGCTCTGATACCAATTGAAAGTGCAAGTTTTCGACTAGAGGGGGGTGAATAGGTGATTTTTAGGAAAGTCTTCAAAACATGGAAGTTTCGAAGACAAACTATAGAAATGAACCTATTGAAATGCAGCGGAAGATAATCTACACTAAGCAAGCCATAGTAAAGTGTGCAATAACGTGAGAGTACGAAGACTAATAGCAGCTAGGTAGTAAGGATCAGGATGGAAGATAGTATGAAGCCAAACAACAATAGATGTCAAATAGTGAAGACAAATAGGTAAAGCAAACAGGCAATGACTTCACAAAGACAAACTCTAAGTAAAGAGAGGGAGAGGATAGAACCAGTCACTTCATGAGGACACAGGATTTGTTGGACTAGTTCCAGTTGCTGTGACAACTGTACGTCTGGTTAGGGAGGCTGAGATTCATCTCAGAAGACCGCGTCTTCACCTTATTCCCCTTGAGCTAAGGACACACAGTCCTCGCCCAATTACTCTGGTAAGTCTTCAAGGTGGTGTCGGGTGGTTGGTGCGACATATGCCAACGGGTGGCTTATCTGTGTGGGAGCCAGTAAGACGTCGCCGGTGCCTGGAAGCAGGATAAGGCGAAGACATGCACGCCGGCGAATCTTACCCAGCTTCGGGACTCTCCGTGGAGATAACACCCCTACTGCTGCTCTGCGGGGTCTCCGCATGATCACTCGATGAACAAGTAGCTACAAGGTGCTCCTCGAGCTGTTTGGCGAGAGGAAGAAGAAGGGCAAGGCTAGCTCTCCTCTTCTCTCTATGTGTAGTAAAACCTAGATGAGATCAACCCTTTGGATGGGTGTCCCGGGGGGTTTATATAGGCCTACCCCCCGGGGGTACAATGGTAATCCGGCTGGGAGCGGGTCCCAGCCGTCAGTGTCTACGCTCGCCGGCTTCCGCGCCGGCTGCTGGGGCCCGCCAGCTGGTGGGCCCCGCCGGCTGCCGGCATCTTGGTCGACAGGCAGGCCCTACTGCCTAGGGCCCTGTCGGCGGCCGATTACTGTTGCCTCAATCCTGATGATGAGGGCTTTATCGGGGTAAGCGTGGCTACAGCGCCGCCGCCTGGCGGGCGATCGCTGTAGCCTCACGTCGTCTTGTCTTCTTAATGGGGCGCCTCCTTCGAGGGAAGGAGCAAGCCGGCTTGAGAAAGCCGGCCATGTCTTGGGCCGACTGGGGGAGGCCTGGCCGCCTTCGGGTGTCTCTCTGCCCAAAGGGGCCCACCGCCCGTGGGCTGCGCTGACAGCCCGCCGTGGATGAAGCCATAGTCATCATGGCAACAGTGGTGCGCCGGACGGGTCAGAGCTACCCCGTACGGCGCACTGTGCCAGGCGTGCTCCGGGTTTCGGGGGTGGCAGGCTTTACTGTAGCCACGCCCCGTCCCATCGCCGTTATGTGGACGCGGGCCTCGAGGGTACGATCTTGACCGCGTCGTGGGAGCCGGCTTCTTGGAGCCGGCCCTCTCGCGACTTTCTTCATGAGGGTTATGGCCGGGCTGCCTTCCGACAGTCGGCCTGAGAGGCAGCCGGCAGGGGGAAGGTGGCCCCACGTCTTGGTTTCTTGGAGGCCGGATCGGCTCGTAATTTTTTCTGAAGTGCCAAGGGGAGCCGGCTAGGGTACCCGTGGTCATTTACCCTGACAGTAGTCCCCGAAGCTGGTCGCGCTTTGAGGTCGGCAAGGGGGACGAGGAGCTCGGTCAGCTTCCTATCTTGAGGAGTCGGCAGCTAGGAGCCGGCTCTGCTTATGCGCGCCGTCTTGGGTGGGCGTCGTGGTCTCGTCAACGGGAATGTGGGCCAACTCGCGCGCTGACCACGTGCCTCCCTGCGTGTCACGTGGCAGAAAAGGCCTGCCATGGCGCGTGCGCTACGGGACGTCGCCGCAGGCCTGGGCCCGCCACTCCTGGCCTCGGCCCAGGGGCGGATCTTCTGTGGCCCAGGGTGGGCGGTTTGCCTTCCCGCGGCGGTTTCGCCACGCCGTCAAGGCGCAGTAATTGCGGGACGTGGGGGAGTGGGCGCAGTTAATCCCACGTCCCCCACACCACGCCTCCTCGGCTCCGCCGCGAGGGCCTATAAGTAGGGGGAGGAGAGGGAGCGGCAGAGGCTCGCACGCTCTCCCTCGCTCCACCCTTCCTCGTCTTCTCTCTTCTCTCTCTCCGCCGTCGCAGCACCTCTTCGCCGCACCGTTCCGCCGCCACCGCGTCTTGCTTCTCACCGCACCGCTCCAATGGCGCTGTCAAGCTCGTGGGACGGCTCCAACGTCCTCGACGAGCACGTCGAGTTCCTCTGCCAGACGCGGCGTCTGCCCGACGAGAACTACGTGCGGGTCCGGCGCGCGCCGGAGGAGGAGATCTCGCTGGCGCCGGAGGAGGGCGAGCGGGTGGTCTTCCGCTCGCACTGCATACGCGGCTTCGGCCTCCTAGCGAGCGGATTCCTCCGCTCGTTCCTTGAATTCTACCACCTTCAGCCGCATCACCTCACCCCCAACGCCGTGATGCTGTTGTCGGCCTTCGTCACCCTCTGCGAGGGTTTTCTTGGCGTCCTCCCCACCATAGAGCTCTGGGGAGAGTTCTTACAGAGCAAACTCGGCACTGTCGTCGCGGGCGTGTCCGCCCCATGCGGAGCTTACATCGCCATGAGGCGGACGGGCGAGAACAATCCGTTCCCGTCCATCCCGCTGATCCAGTCGGTGAAGCTCTGGCAGAAGTCCTACTTCCATGTGAGGAATGTCGCCCCACAAGGCGACTTTGTCAACCTGCCGGCTTACGTAGCCGGCCCGCCGGCTTCGAGGCCGGCCTCATGGAGCTACCGGGCCAGGACGCTGTCCCAGGCCGGGAACGCCGCCGTTGCCCGCCTCTGGGTGATGGTCCAGTCAGAGGGCCTGGTCGGAGCCGACCTGGTGGCAGCCTTCGTGGAGCGCCGGGTACTCCCGCTCCAAGGTCGGCCGCACATGATCTGCCAGATGAGCGACCGCATCGACCCATGCCGGCTGAGCACCAGGGAGATGCCTCATGCCGAGGTGTCCTACCTGGTGAACTACATCGCCAACTGCAAGCTCACCGAGGATTGGCCATTCGGCAAGGAGCCGTACTCTCGCGCCAACCCTCCGCCTGTCGTAAGTATTTCTTCTTTCCCTTCTTTTGTGTTGCCGGCTTCGATATGACCGGCCTCGGATCCCCCGGCTTGCCTTCTGCAGAATCCTCTACTTCCGCCGGCGGCGGGGGCCGCGGGGGCAGAGCGCCCGTTCCACCCCGACCGCACGGTAGACGACGTCGACGATCCGGAACTTGGAGAGGCCGCCATGGAGGACGCCGCCGCGGGGAGGGCGGCGAGGCAGGCGGCGCCGGGCTCAGAGCCGGCCTCCAGGACTAGGCGGACGACGACGAGGTCGAAGTCGTCCCGCACCGCCAGCCGGCGCCGGATCCTAAAGGCACGGGCCCCTCCGCCGCGTCGGCCGCCCGTGGCACCGCACCGAACCGCCGGGCCGCGTCGACCTACTTTGGCAGCCGGCCGAAGAAGCCCAGGGGCACCGCCGCGGCAACCAAACGGGATGAGGCGGCCGCGAAGGCGGACCGCTTCCAGAAGGTCGTGAAGCGGCCGCAGGCGGTTTCGGCGTAAGTGTTAATCGTCTTGTACTCTTGTCGCGTTCTTTGATTGGAGTTCTTCTAAATCCTTTCTTGGTTGACCGGCCAGGGCGCCGCTTTCCCTTGAACGGGGCCCTGCCGGCTCCATGATTGAATCAGCCGGAGGGTCTTTGAGCTCCCGCCGCGTGGACCCCCGCACCGACCTTATGGAGGCTATGGCGCGGAACGCGCGGGAGGCGCGGGAGGAGCAGGAAGCATCGGAGCGGAGGGCCGCCCAGGCGGCGAAGGAGCAGGCCGACGCGACGGCCAAGGCCCAGGCGGAAGCGAAGGCCGCGGAGAAGGAGGCGGAGGCCTCGCGCAAATGTCCTCCACAGCTCGTCATCCCCCTGCGGAGTGTGGCTCCCAGCGCCCCCGTGCCTACGTCTGAGGAAGCCGACCGCGGCCAGGCGGCGGCGGAGCGGAGGGGGGATGATGTGGTCGTCTTGGAGGAGGTACCGCGGACGGCGCCGACTGGAGCGGGCCAGGGCGGCCAGCCGGCTGCGGCGCCGGTGCAGCCGGCCGGGAGTGAGCCGGTAGCAGGAACCGGCCTGGTGGTATAGCCGTCATCACGCCAGCGCGCGGGGGAACCTACCTTCATGCCAGAGCCAGACAGAGCTGCGACCGCCAGCCAGACGGCGGAGGCCTTGGAGGCGGCCAGCTCCAGCACGTCCGAGTGGGCGCCCAACGAGGAGACGGGCGAGCTGAACGCGTCGGCCCAGGAGGTCCAGAACCGGCTTCAGGCTCATGCGACCGCGCTGCAGCGATATACTCGCGATTTCCTTGCGACGCGGGCCGTCGTTCGAGTGAGTCTTCTGGCCTTGGCTGCTTTGCCTTTTTTATTTCTTCTATGGGGGCGCGTCAGCGCACCCACTGGGTGTAGTCCCCGAGTTCCGAGTCGGCTGCTGAGCAGGCGGCTCGGAACTTACTAGGTCCTGATAGTTATCTTATTCTTGCGTCCTGTCTGATCTTCCAGGAGTACCATAACCGGAGTGTTGCCGCCTTCGACTCCCAGGCTCGGGAGCTGCGCCAGAAGAGAGAGGATCTGACCAATAGCCAGAGTGTGTGCTCCGTTTTCTTCATATCCTGTGGGGGCGCGTCAGCGCATCCACTAGGTGTAGTCCCCGAGATCCGGGCAGACTGCTGAGCAGTCGGGTCAGATCTTCCCCGACGACTTCTTCCTTATTGTTTCTTCCTTCGTCTTCATGCTTGCAGGGGCCAATGCCGACTTGAGGGAGCAGCTCGGCGGGGCCCAGACCGCCCTTCGCGCCAAGGAGGCCAAGCTCAACGCCTTAGTCCAAGAGCGCGACCGCTTGGCCAAGAAGTTGGCCGACCAGGAGGAGAGCCACAAGGCGGCCCTGAAGGAGGCGCGAGATAGCGAGGCCGCCCTCAAAGCCGAGTTCGGGACCGAAGCGGCGGGCTAGGCTGAGGCGAAGCAAGCGCTGAGCGAGGGTTACAGCCGGATCGAGGATCTGATTGACGGTAAGCCGCCTCCCTTACTCCTTGCTTGCCCCCTTGCCCTCTGATTCGTCTTTTGATTTGTGCTGCTTTTGCTCTCTGCGCAGACTACTTCCCTCGCCACTCCGTCGCAGCCACCCAGGCCATCGAGGCCTACCACGAGGCACGCCAGCAGGCGGGGGTTGAGATCGCGCCGGACGCGAGCCGGACACTTGAGGAGCAGCTCTTGGCGATCCAAGCCCGGCTGCAGCCGGCACACCGCATGCTCCGCCGCCTCCAGCGTGCTAGAGCGTAGGTGCTGGCCGCCCTCTGGCCAGGCGAGGCGATTCCCCGCACCCCGAGCCGGACTGCCGACTGGCTGGAGGTGGCGGTTGGCTTCTTTGAGGCCTGGAAGGCCTTCGCTGCTCGATCCGGAGCCAGGCGGGCGCTGGAGTTCGTCCGGGCCTGGTACCCCGGGCTGAATCTGGAACAGCTGAGGACTTGGCGGGAGGAGGCTGACGAAGAGCTGGTGGAGGTGCGGCCGGCTATCATCCAGCGTGCTTCGGCTCTTGCCGATTTCACTGACACCAGCGTCTTCGCTCCTGAGGTGGACGACAACGGCGTCGCCCAGTCGGAGGAGTGGTTCGGGCTGAACCCGGCGGAGGGTGAAGACTCGGCGGAGGAGATCGCCTCCAGCGATGAAGGTGAAGACGAAGAAGGGGAGGAGGGCGAAGACGTCGAGCCGGCCGGTGAAGCAACCAGCCAGCCTCAGCATGACCATGCCTCCAGCAATGAGGCGCGTGCTAGCGCGCCCTCTGCGGGAGGCGGTGATCATGCCGAGGTTCACCAGCCGGCCACTCCTCCAGCCGGCGCTACTGTCTCCACCGACCTTCTCGACTCGCCAGTCGTTCCTTTGGCTTGATCTGCCGCTCTTGCTTTTCCTGCTTGTTACTCTTTGAACAATTTCTATTAAGCTTGCGCAGTTCCACCCACTGGGGGTGTATTCAAACTATGTTTAATGTTGGCCTATTCAAGACCTTTTGTGTAAATATAATCATGCATGTGTTTGGCTTCCATTCTCGTATGCTTTTTATCCTTAGGCTGTTTCCTTTGCCGCCTTCCCCTGATTGCTGCCTTCCTAGCCGGCAGCTGCTCTCCAGTCTGTGGCTAAGGAAGGACTTGGCTATCTTTTTTGGGGAAGGCAAGTACTCGAGCTTTCTTAGATTGTAGCGAAGTGAATGGAGACCGGCCAGCCGGCTACTCTTGTAGTCGGTCGGCGGTGGGAAAAAACCGGCTTTTGTTATATTAGTCCGTTAGCCCCTAGCCGTTTTTCATGTGGGCGTCCTTTCCTGCCTTTGGCTCTTGCCAGCCGGACAGCCGATTCTTCGAACTGCGACTTTTGGCAAGAGAGGGCTTTGGAGCCGGCACACTACTTGCCTGACCGCGGGTAGGACTTCTAATATAACTCAAGGCGGCCAGTCCCCGGGCCGACTAGTCGAACCCGGTGCCGGACGAGAGAAGTAAATGTAATGACATAATCATAAGCATGATACTCTTCATTCATAGATGAAAGATGGCAGTCCCCGAGTTCTCCTCGGGGGGCCAATTGGCTCGTACTTAGTACAAAAGTTAGCGTGATACATACTGCATTTCAACTGTAAAATCTTCGGAGGAGGTTGGCGTTCCATGGTCGTTCCGACTCCTTGCCGGAGTCGTCTCTCTTTCGTGCCTTCGGCTTCTGCGCGTCGATCAGGTAGTAGGAGTCGTTTCCTAGCGCTCTGCTGATGACGAAGGGGCCTTCCCAAGGGGCCGAGAGCTTGTGCTGGCCGGCTGTTCGCTGGATCAGCCGGAGCACAAGGTCGCCCTCTTGGAAGGATCTTGGCTTGACCTTCCGACTGTGGTAGCGACGCACACCCTGCTGGTAGATGGCGGACCGGCTGAGGGCTAACAGCCGGCTTTCTTCCAGCAGGTCGACGCCGTCTTCTCGTGCTTCCTTGGCCTCCGCCTCCGTGTACTTGGTCACCCAAGGCGAGTCGAACTTGATGTCGGTTGGGATGACCGCCTCGGCACCATACACGAGGAAGAAAGGGGTGAAGCCGGTTGACCTGTTTGGGGTAGTGCGCAGACTCCAGAGGACGGCCGGCAGCTCATCGAGCCAGCAGCCGGCCGAACGCTCCAGTGGCACGACCAATCGGGGCTTGATGCCGGAAAGGATGAGGCCGTTGGCTCGTTCGACTTGGCCGTTTGACTGCGGGTGGGCAACGGACGCTAAGTCCAGTCGGATGCACTGCGTCGCGCAGAAACGTGCCCATTTAGCTTCTTGATCGGCTTTGCTTCGATCCACTTGGTGAACTTGTCCACGGCGACAAGCATATGTGTCATGCCGCCGCGCGCCGTCTTGAATAGGCCCACCATGTCCAGACCCCAAACGGCAAAGGGCCAAGTGAGGGGAATGGTCTTGAGTGCCGAAGCCGGCAGGTGTTGCTTGGAGCTGAAGACTTGGCACCCTTTGCAATGCTTGACTAATTCCTTGACGTCGTCCAAAGCAGTCGGCGAAAAGAATCCATGGCGGAAAGCTTTGGCGACTAGTGATCTTGAGGCCGCATGGTGGCCGCATTCACCTTGGTCAATGTCTCTGAGGATTGCTATGCCCTTCTCTTGTTCAACGCATCGCTGGAAGACTCCAGTGACGCTGCGCCTCACGAGCTCTCTGCTGACGATTGTGTATGCTCCGGCTCGGCATTGGACTTGTCTTGCCTCTGTGTCGTCAGCCGGCAGTTCTTGGTTTGTCAGGAAGTTGAGGATGGGCTGGGCCCATGATGGAGCTGTGACTTCTTCTATTGCCAACACGGCTACTGCAACCAGGGCGGGCGGGCTGGGTTGTGAAATGCTGGGGTCGGCCGCCGCCTGTGGTGCTGGTGCAGTCCCCGGGCCGACTACCGCAGTCCCCAAGCCGGGTTCGGAAGTCCCCGGGTCGGGTGCGACTACGGAAGTCCCCGAGCCACCTGCTGAAGTCCCCGCGCCGCCTATCGAAGTCCCCGGGCCGCCTGCTTGGCTCTTCAAGCCGGATCCGGCTGCATCGGGGCTAGGCGGCACGAAGATGGAATCGGACTCTGGAGACGGCTTGATAGACGGCTTAAGGAGGCGTTCCAGAGAGACGCCGGTTGGTATTGCCTGTCGGGTGGAGCCTAATCGAGCCAGGGCATCTGCTGGCCCGTTGTCGGCTCGTGGTACGTGGAGGAATCTCGCATCCTTCAAAGTACCCGTTGATCTGCTGGACGAGGAAGCGGTAGCTTGCCATGTTTGCGTCCTTGGCGTCCCAATCGCCGGATGACTGTTGGACTATCAAGTGTGAGTCACCGTAACACAGGATCCGGCGTATGCCGAGCTCTTTGGCAAGCCGGAGCCCGTGTGCGAGCGCCTCATACTCGGCCACGTTGTTGGAGGCGGCAAAGTGAATTTGCAGCGTGTATTTGAGCTTGTCGCCTTTGGGAGAGGTGAGGATGACGCCGGATCCCAAGCCGGTGAGCATCTTGGACCCGTCGAAGTGCAGGCGCCAGTGAGTGGAGTCGGGAGCCGGGGGCAGGTACTGGGTCTCGGCCCAGTCGACGAGGAAGTCGGCTAATGCTTGGGTGTCGGAGTAATCGACCACGGGTACCCCGAGGACGGCAAGACGATATTTCAAGACATCGGGGCTAGCAAAGCCCCTCAGTCCGACTGTCCAGCCGCTCCTGCCGGCTTCCCAGCCGGCTGCCGACTGCGCCAACTGTTGGAAATATGCCCTAGAGGCAATAATAAAAGCATTATTATATTTCCCTGTTCATGATAATTGTCTTTATTCATGCTATAATTGTGTTATCCGGAAATCGTAATACATGTGTGAATGCATAGACACCAACATGTCCCTAGTAAGCCTCTAGTTGACTAGCTCGTTGATCAATAGATAGTCATGATTTCCTGAGAATGGGCATTGGATGTCATTGATAACGAGATCACATCATTAGGAGAATGATGTGATGGACATGACCCAATCCTAACATAGCATAAGATCGTATAGTTCGTTTGCTAGAGTTTTTCCAATGTCAAGTATCCTTTCCTTAGACCATGAGATCGTGTAACTCCCGGATACCGTAGGAGTGCTTTGGGTGTGCCAAACGTCACAACGTAACTGGGTGACTATAAAGGTATACTGCGGGTATCTCCGAAAGTGTCTGTTGGGTTGACACGGATCGAGACTGGGATTTGTCACTCCGCATGACGGAGAGGTATCACCGGGCCCACTCGGTAATGCATCATCATAATGAGCTCAGTGTGATCAAAGTGTTTGATCACGGGATCATGCATTACGGTACGAGTAAAGTGACTTGCCAGTAACAAGATTGAACAAGGTATTGGGATACCGACGGTCGAATATCGGGCAAGTAAAATACCGATTGACAAAGGGAATTGTATACGAGATTAATTGAATCCTCGACATCGTGGTTCATCCGATGAGATCATCATGGAGCATGTGGGAGCCAACATGGGTATCCAGATCCCGCTGTTGGTTATTGCCTGAGAGCCGTCTCGGTCATGTCTGCCTGTCTCCCGAACCCGTAGGGTCTACACACTTAAGGTTCGGTGACGCTAGGGTTGTGAAGATATGTATATGCAGTAACCCTAATGTTGTTCGGAGTCTCGGATGAGATCCCGGACGTCACGAGGAGTTTCGGAATAGTCCGTAGGTAAAGAATTATATATAGGAAGTGCTGTTTCGGCCATCGGGACAAGTTTCGGGGTCATCGGTATTGTACCGGGACCACCAGAAGGGTCCCGGGGTCCACCGGGTGGGGCCACCCATCCCGGAGGGCCCCATGGGCTAAAGTGGGGAGGGGAACCAGCCCATAGTGGGCTGGTGCACCCCCCTAGGCCCACCCCATGCGCCTAGGGTTGAAACCCTAGGGGTGGGGGCGCCCCACCTTGGCTTGGGGGCCACTCCAGCCCTTGGACGCCGCCCCCCCTAGGAGATCCAATCTCCTAGGGCCGGCGCCCCCTAGGGGGCTATATATATGAGGGGGGGAGGGGGCAGCCGCACCTGAGTCCTGGCGCCTCCCTCTTCCCTGCTACACCTCTTCCTCTCGTAGTACACAGCGAAGCCCTGCTGCTGTGACACCCTGCATCCACCACCACGCCGTCGTGCTGCCGGATCTTCATCAACCTCTCCTTCCCCCTTGCTGGATCAAGAAGGAGGATGTAACGCCCTCGATGCGGCTATATCTCCCACGTGTCGAGGCACGACTTAGAGGCATAACCGCATAGAAAGCAATGTCGCAAGTGAGGTAATCTTCACACAATCCATGTAACAAATAACGGGGAAAGATACATAGTTGGCTTACAATCGCCACTTCACACAAGTACAAAAATAACATCCATCATACAGATTACACTCAGGGTCCGACTACGGCACCAAAAATGAAAGAAGACTACCCCAAATGCTAAACAGATCCCCGGATCACCCAACTGGGCTCCACTACTGATCATCTGGAAAAGAAACATAGTAACGGCCACGTTCCTCATCGAACTCCCAAGTGAGCTCGGTTGCGTCATCAGCACTGACATCGTTGGTACCTGCAACTGAGGTGATAATATCTGTGAGTCACGGGGACTCAGCAATCTCACACCCGCGAGATCAAGACTATTTAAGCTTAAAGGTGGGAAAGGGGTTTATGAGGTGGAGCTGCAGCAAGCGACTAGCATGTGGTGGCTATAGCGCAAAAGAGAGCGAGTAGAGAAGGCAAAGCACGGTCGAGAAGCTAGAAATGATCAAGAAGTGATCCTGAACAACCTACGTCAGGCATAACTCCAACAACCGTGTTCACTTCCCGGACCCCGCCGAGAAGAGACCATCACGGTTACACACGCGGTTGATGTGTTTTAGTTAAGGTCAACTTCGGGTTTTCTACAACCGGACATCAACAAATTCCCATCTGCCTCATAACCGCGGGCACGGCTTTCGAAAGATAATACCCTGCAGGGGTGTCCCAACTTAGCCCATGATAAGCTCTCACGGTCAACGAAGGATATTCCTTCTACCGGGAAGACCCGATCAATCTCGGAATCCCGGACTACAAGACATTTCAATAGCAATAAAACAAGTCCAGCAAAGCCGCCCGATTGTGCCGACAAATCCTGATAGGAGCTGCACATATCTCGGTCTCAGGGCACATCCGGATGAGCAGTCCGTACAACTAAAACCAGCCCTCGAGTTGCCCCGAGGTGGCGCTGCAAAGGGCTCTAGTTTGGACCAGCAATCGAAGGAGAACTGGCCCGGGGGTTTAAAATAAAGATGACCCTTGAGTCTGCAGAACCCAAGGGAAAAAGGCTAGGTGGCAACTGGTAAAACCAATGTTGGGCCTTGCTGGAAAAGTCTCATTCAAAGCAAACTGTCAAGGGGGTCCCATAAATCACCCAACCGTGTAAGGAACGCAAACTCCGGGAACATAACACCGGTATGACGGAAACTAGGGTGGCAAGAGTGGAACAAAACACCAGGCATAAGGCCGAGCCTTCCACCCTTTACCAAGTATATAGATGCATTAATTAAGTAAGAGGTATTGTGATATCCCAACAAGTAAACATATTCCAACAAGGAACAACAAGTCCATGTTCCAATCAAGGAACAAACTTCATCTTCACCTGCAACTAACAACGCTATAAGAGGGGCTGAGCAAAGCAGTAACATAGTCAAACAACGGTTTGCTAGGACATGGATGGTTAGGGGCTGACATGGCAATATAGGAGGCATGATAAAGCAAGTGGTGGGTATCGCAGCATAGGCATAGCAAAAGAGCGAGCAATCTAGCAAGCAAAGATAGAAGTGATTTCGAGGGTATGGTCATCTTGCCTGCAAGGTTCTCGGAGTTGTCGAAAGCTTGGTCCTCGTAAACGTTCTCAACAGGTTCCTCGGTCACGTACTCGTCTCCCGGCTCTACCCAAGACAAGAGAACAAGCAAAGGAACCAATATCAACCACGATGCAATGCGCAATCAACATGATGCAAAACATGGCATGATATGCGAGAGGTGATATGCAATGCGTATGCATGCTCCGGAAAGACAAGGATGAACAGGGCATAATCTTGGCAAACCAAGCATGCCGCTGGATAGATGAGGTGATTTCGGTTGAAATCGATATAAAGATCACCGGAATCGGATGCACGGTTTGCAAATGGCGAGCAAAACAAGAATGACACGAATCTGCCATAAACAGCATGAAGCTACTTAGCAAGCAATAAATAATTAAGCTACTGCACCCAAACATGGCAACAAAGAATATGACAGTAATCTACTCAAGATGCACGACAAAAGATGAACACTGAGCTACGGCTAGTTCACATCATAACAGGTTCAAACAAGCATGGCAAAAGTACAACTAATAACAGATTCACAGACTTAGTGAAATAACAGCAAGTCAGGAAAACAACATCAGGATGACAAGTTCAGAGCAACGAAACAACATGCTACAGGTTCAGAACATAGCAAAGTAAGGCATGTCATGAATCTACTCATAGCACTTGACAAAAGTCTCTTACTGACCAAAAGCCAAAAAGGATCATAAAATATGATTACACCTATGTCAAATAAGCAAGTTTCGTTACAGGTTTCAGACTTAGCAGAAAACTGGACATGGCAGAAAACTGTTAACAACTAGGCATGTTCGTGAGCTCGATGCACTCACTACAGAGCATTTCATGATTAACTAAGCATACATACATCAAGAAGTCATGGCATAGTAACTAGACATGGCAAGAATAACATCATATCATGCAAGGATCAACTACACCAAGCTTGGCAAAATCGAATAACATGTAAACAATCTGCCAGCAACATTTTGAAGCAAAAGTAGAGCTCGATTGACTCAACCTATGGCATCCCATAATTGCAAACAGAGGCATGGATGGATTAAGCAAATACTCAAGTTCAAAACTCCCTTACTGATCATGCTCAAATTATGCATAGATCACTCAGAAACAACATGAATACATGGCATGATAATAACAAAAGTCAGGGACTTAGTGAAATAACTAAGTCTCTGAAAACAGCAATATCATCATCCCTACTTTGCAAGCTTTAACTAGTCACCACATAGATCATAAAAATACATGGAAAAATCCTCTGGATAGGTAACATGGCATATTACAAAACTCATGTAGGACTCAACTTCATAGGAGGTACACATCAATCATGGCAAAACTGACAAAAGTGCAAGTTCAGATAAGATCCAGCAATAAACATCAACTAGCCCTCTTCTACCAGCATTTCGGGCATCAAGATGACTTCAAATGAAAATGATTCAATGGAACAAAATGATGTACTCTTCGAGACGAACAAAATGACATACTATACGCGCGAAACGGAGCTACGGATGCAAAGTTATGGCATGCGAAACAGGTGAGGATGATGCAAAAATTAGATGACTTAGTGAAAAAAAAAGGAGGGGGAGAGGTCAACGGGCGCGGGATCCAGATCTGGATCGGGCCGAGGCGGGGCCGGGCGCCGGCGAGGTGGCGCGCGGGCGGCGCAGGGGCGGCGGCGGCGGTGCCGGCCGGTGGCGAGGGCGGCGCGGCGGTCACCGGCGACGCGCGGAGGGTGGCGGGCGGCGCTGCGGCGGAACGGCGGCGGGGGCGAGCCGCGGCGGGGCGCCGGCGACGCGGCGGCGGCCCGAGGCGCGGGAGGCGGCGACCAGGCGGCGGGGACGCGCGATGGGGCGGCGGCCGGGCGCGGGCCCGCGGGGGCCGGGAGCGGGCCTCGGCGGGCCGGCGCGGTGGAGGAGACGGCGGCGACACGTGGCGGGCTCCCGTTGGCTGCGCGCGGCGGTGGGCGCGTCCGGCTCCGCCCGGACGTGTCCGGCGGCGCGGAGGGGAGCGGCGGCTAGGGTTTTGGACCCGGATTTGACGGAGGGGTGCACATATTTATAGCTGGAGGGGGCTAGGAAGCTCCAAACGGAGTGCGGTTTTCGCCCACGCGATCGTGATCGAACGGTGGAGGACATGGGAGTGACTTAGAAGGGTTATTGGGCTGTTTTGAAGGGGTGTTGGGCTGCAACACACACGAGGCCTTCACGGATACCCGGTTAACCGTTGGAGTACCAAACGAACTCCGAATGACCCGAAACTTGACAGGCGGTCTACCGGTGCTATACCAAGGCCACATGTCAAACCTCGGTCCATTCCGAGAATGTTTAATACCCGCTCACAAGGAAAAGTAAAAGGGGACGCCGGGAGACATAGGAGCGCCGGATAGCCAAACGGACAACGGGAAAGATGCTCGGATTTATGAGACGAACGCGTATGCAAATGCGATGCACATGATGACATGATATGAAATGCCTGACATGACCAAAATGCAAAACGGAGAGAACCCAACCACGGAGGGAATATCATAACACATAGCCGGAAATGGCAAGAGTTGGATTACAAATATGGCAAGTTACATCGGGGGCGTTACAACACACCACCACTACGAGAGGATCTCGTCCCGAGATCTAGGACTGAAAGAACTCCGGATACTCAGAGCGTAGGTGGTCTTCACGCTCCCATGTGGCCTCTCGGTCTGAATGATGTGACCATTTCACTTTGAGGAATTTGATTGACTTGTTGCGAGTCTTGCGCTCAGTTGTCTCAAGAGTGGCAACTGGATGCTCATGATAGGACAAATCTTCTTGAAGATCAATCTCTTCGAAGTTGATGGTGCGCTCAGGCGTCTTGAAGCACTTGCGAAGCTGTGACACGTGGAAGACATCGTGCACATTTGCAAAGTTGGAGGGGAGCTCAAGTTGATAGGCTAGATCGCCTCGTTTCCCGATGATCTTGAAGGGACCGACGTATCGCGGGGCAAGTTTCCCCTTGATACCGAAGCGGCGAGTTCCTTTCATTGGAGAGACGCGGAGGTAAACATGGTCTCCGATCTCGAATGCCACATCACGGTGTTTGCTATCGTAATAGCTCTTCTGGCGCGACTGCGCTGCTTTGAGGTTCTCACGAATCACCTTGCACATGGCCTCAGCCTCTGAGATCAAATCATTGCCGAGCAATTGGCGTTCACCGGTTTCAGACCAGTTGAGAGGAGTACGGCACTTTCTGCCATAGAGAATCTCGAATGGGGCTTTGCCCGAACTGGCTTGAAAGCTGTTGTTGTAAGAGAACTCAGCATAAGGAAGACAATCCTCCCACTTCATGCCGAAAGAGATAACACAGGCTCTGAGCATATCTTCAAGAATTTGATTGACACGCTCGACTTGTCCACTAGTCTGAGGGTGGAAAGCTGTGCTGAAGCGAATGTTGGTGCCCATGGCCTTCTGAAAAGAATCCCAAAATTTGGAGGTAAAGATGCTGCCACGGTCTGAAGAGATCAATTGTGGAATGCCATGCAAGGAGACAATTCTGGAGGTGTAGAGCTCTGCCAGCTGCGCTGCTGTGATAGACTCTTTGATAGGAAGAAAATGAGCCACTTTGGTGAGCTTGTCGATGACGACGAAGATAGCATCATTTCCACACTTGGACTTAGGAAAACCAGTCACGAAGTCCATTTCGATATGATCAAACTTCCATTCTGGAATAGCAAGAGGTTGGAGAAGACCAGCTGGTCGTTGGTGTTCTGCTTTCACCCTTCTGCAGACATCACACTCATTCACGAATTGAGCGATCTCACGCTTCATTCGAGTCCACCAATACGACTGCTTGAGGTCATGGTACATCTTCGAACTTCCAGGATGAATTGACAGAAGAGAATTGTGCGCTTCGTTCATAATGACTTTACGAAGATCACCCTTTGGAACCACGATCCGGTCCTCGAAGAAAAGAGTATCTCTGTCATCAACTCGATAGCACTTGTATTTGGGGATGCTCTTTTCAATACCACGTTTCACCTTCTTCACCATGGTATCCAACAATTGTGCCTCACGAATCTGATCTTCCAAAGTAGGAGAGACAATTAGGTTGGCAAGAACACCTTGAGGAACAACTTGGAGATTCAACTTGCGAAAAGCCTCACAGAGATCCGGTTGAAAAGGCTTGAGGATTAAGCTGTTGCAGTAAGCCTTTCTGCTCAAAGCGTCTGCAACCACATTAGCCTTGCCTGGAGTATATTCAATACTCGGATTATACTCTTGAATCATTTCGACCCATCGAGTTTGCCTGAGGTTGAGATGAGGCTGAGTGAAGATATACTTGAGACTCTTGTGATCTGTGAAAATGTCCACTTTCCTTCCTAACAGGAGATGTCTCCATGTTATTAGTGCGTGGACAACTGCCGCCAACTCAAGATCGTGAGTGGGGTAGTTCCTTTCATTGGGCTTCAACTGACGAGAGGTATAGGCAACAACCTTCTTCTCTTGCATTAACACAGCACCGAGGCCCTGGAGAGAAGCATCACAGAATACTTCATAAGGCTTTGATTCATCAGGAGGAGTCAGAACTGGAGCAGTGACAAGTTTCTCTTTGAGAGTGTTGAAAGCGACGTCACACTCAGGAGACCAGACATATTTCACATGCTTCTGGAGGAGGTTGGAAAGAGGCTTGGCAATCTTGGAGAAATTCTCAACGAATCTTCTGCAATAGCTTGCAAGTCCAAGAAAACTGCGAAGCTGCTTGACATTCTGAGGAGGATTCCAATTCAAAACTGCAGACACCCTCTCTGGATTAACAGCGATGCCCTTGGCAGAGATGATATGACCAAGATAAAGAACTTCATCAAGCCAGAATTCACATTTGGAGAACTTCGCATATAATTGATATTCTCTGAGCTTGTCGAGTACCAATCGCAAATGTTCGGCGTGATCCTTCTTATTCTTGGAGAAGACCAAAATATCATCGAGATAGACCAAGACAAATTCGTTGATGTAGGGGTTGAAGATGAAATTCATCAATCGAGTGAAATACGGAGGAGCATTGACAAGGCCGAAAGACATGACAGTATATTCATAAGAACCAAAGCTTGTTCTGAATGCTGTCTTGGGAATATCTTCTTCACGAATGCGAATCCGATGATAACCCATACGAAGGTCAAGCTTGGAGAACACCTTAGCACCTTTGAGTTGCTCAAATAGCTCATTGATGTTGGGAAGTGGGTACTTGTTCTTGATAGTCTTCTTGTTCAATGGACGGCAATCGACGCAAAGTCGGTCCGTGCCATCCTTCTTCTTGACAAAAAGAACACCACAACCCCAAGGAGAAGAACTCGGTCTGATCAGACCCAGACGTTCTTGTTTATCGAGTTGAATCTTCAATTCCTTGAGCTCATCTGGTCCAAGCTTGTAAGGACGCTTGCAAACGGGTTCCGTGCCAGGCTCAAGCTCAATAACGAATTCAACTGGCCTGCGAGGAGGCATACCCGGAAGCTCTTCTGGAAAAACATCTTGGTACTCACAAACGACTGGAATCTGAGAGATAGCCTCCATTTCACCCATCTCATTGAGAGAAAACAACCGAATGGTATCATCACGAGAAGCATAGATGATCACATCGTTCGAAGTGTGAGTCAATTTGATTTCCCTGGCAGCACACTCAAGCTGAGCCTTGTGCTTAGAAAGCCAGTCCATCCCGAGAATAAGATCAATATCAGAATCACCAAGCACCATTGGAGAAGATAGAAATTTATAGTCGCCCATCTTGATGGAAACATCCGGAACCGAAACTCGAGAAGTCAATTGCTTACCCGGGGACACAATAGACAAAGGTCTCGGCAAAACTTGAGTAACGAAATCATGCTTAGACGCAAAAGGTCTTGAGATGAAACAATGTGATGCACCCGTATCAAATAAGACTTTGGCAGGAATATCATTAACAGGAAGATTACCCATGATCACTTCAGAAGACTCCTCTGCTTGAGCTGCATTCAACATGTTCACCTTGGCATGCTTAGGATTATGCTTGACCACTGCATTGCTGGAAGATTTTACAGGAGGAGGAGGCGGAAGACGTCTCTGGTTGAAGCACTTGTTCGCATAGTGACCCTTTTGCTGACATTTGTTACAAGTCACCTCTGAGAGCGGACGATGGTAAGGAGCACTTGGCCTTGGAGTTTGGTTCTGAGACTTGTTCTGATAACCAGGGTTGGGTGGGTGGGAAGATCCACGACCACTTGAGTTCTTCTGCTGATAAGGCTGACGGAACGGAGGAGGAGGAGGCAACCAGAACTTCTGTTGCTTAGCTGCCACAAGTGAGGAAGAAGAAGACTGAACTGCGTCTCTGACTCTCTTCTTAGATGCCTCACACTTGAGCTGAGCAGCTTCTTGTTTCAGTGCCATGTTGTAGAATTCATCATACTTTAATGGCTCGAAAAGCACGAGAGCAAGCTGCAGATCTTCTCTGAGACCACGCCTGAACTGGTAGATCATGCTCTTCTCATCAGGGATGTCTTGCCTTGCAAAACGAGAGAGCTTCTGGAACTGAGTGTTGTATTGATAGACAGTCATGTTGCCTTGCTTGAGATTGCGGAATTCCTCACGCTTAAGCTCAACAACACTTTCTGGAATGTGGTGCGCTTTGAAATCACGACGGAAATCATCCCAAGTGATCACACGACCTCCTCTGGAATCTTTGTATTGCTGGAACCACTCAGCAGCTTGATCTTTGAGTTGAAAAAAGGCAAACTTGACAAAGTCCTCAGGTCTCACATTGCTGCACTCGAAATGCTTGCTGATGTCCACGAGCCAATCATCAGCGTCAGTGGCCTCGACACAGTAGCTGAAGGTCTTTGGCTGATTAGCAAGGAACTGGTTCAGTGTAGCGAAGTGCGGCTGATTGTTGCCTTGGCCTTGATTCTCTTGATTAGCTTGACCCTGGTTGCGATCTTGCAAGAGCTGAATCAGAATCTGAGCATTGGCATTTGTGGCAGTCATCAAGGCTTGCCAGGCTTCCGGAGGCGGAGGTGGTGGCGGAGGGTTAGCCTGATCTCCATCATTGCGTTCCGGATTCAGACGAGTAGGCGGAGCCATCCTGAAGAGGGTGACATCCATTAGCAACTTGACAGAGATATATTGAAGCTGAATCAAAGGAACGAAATTGCAACATATAGTCTTCACAATTAACATTCGAACGAGAATGAACGAATGAATTCCAATGAAAATTATCACACTTCCAAAGCTGAGAAGCCACTTAGAACATGGTAAGGAATAAAATCAACAAGGTACGGAAGTGAACAAATACTTGGTAAGGATTACCCAATCACAAACCAAATATCTGCGGAAGAAATACTAAGGCTACATGAATTCCCACTTATAAACTCCCGAAATTTTCTGGTTATGCAATCAGGTGTTGGGGATACAGGGGAAGCATAATATCTCACCCAAACTAGCAAATCCTACAACCAGCTGTATCCATCCTTCAACACATAACCAAGAAACCTTCGGAAATCGTCTACCTCAACCTTCGAAAACACATCCGTTATACAAGTCATGGCAATACCCCTGCACTCGCCACAGTACTGGGCTATCAGGTTATCTCACCAACAACTGTACAAAAGAGATTTTCGATGTCGGTCGTACTAAACTCAGGTATTCCAAAACCGCAACGATAAGATTATGACGACAACACCTCGGAGCTCAACTCCCCGGGACACTGCCACAACCCCTAAATGTCAGGAGGCAACCAAGACAATGTTGTCATCATAAAACCATCGGAACGATTGTAATAATACCCGCGTGATCCTAAAAAAAAATTTAGTGAAATTTGAGAAGAGAAGAGTCAAAACTCTACGTCAGGATGCCTTACCAGAAGGTCGAAGGGACTGGGAAGTAAAAAGAATTCCTAAACTCTCCGATATATAATTCCTAAATGACTCAAAACATTTTTTTTCTAGACACAACTCGGCCACTAAAGACGATCAAACAGTGGGGGCTCCTAAGGTCGGGAAAGGCTCTGATTACCAACTTGTAACGCCCTCGATGCGGCTATATCTCCCACGTGTCGAGGCACGACTTAGAGGCGTAACCGCATAGAAAGCAATGTCGCAAGTGAGGTAATCTTCACACAATCCATGTAACAAATAACGGGGAAAGATACATAGTTGGCTTACAATCGCCACTTCACACAAGTACAAAAATAACATCCATCATACAGATTACACTCAGGGTCCGACTACGGCACCAAAAATGAAAGAAGACTACCCCAAATGCTAAACAGATCCCCGGATCACCCAACTGGGCTCCACTACTGATCATCTGGAAAAGAAACATAGTAACGGCCACGTTCCTCATCGAACTCCCAAGTGAGCTCGGTTGCGTCATCAGCACTGACATCGTTGGTACCTGCAACTGAGGTGATAATATCTATGAGTCACGGGGACTCAGCAATCTCACACCCGCGAGATCAAGACTATTTAAGCTTAAAGGTGGGAAAGGGGTTTATGAGGTGGAGCTGCAGCAAGCGACTAGCATGTGGTGGCTATAGCGCAAAAGAGAGCGAGAAGAGAAGGCAAAGCACGGTCGAGAAGCTAGAAATGATCAAGAAGTGATCCTGAACAACCTACGTCAAGCATAACTCCAACAACCGTGTTCACTTCCCGGACCCCGCCGAGAAGAGACCATCACGGTTACACACGCGGTTGATGTGTTTTGGTTAAGGTCAACTTCGGGTTTTCTACAACCGGACATCAACAAATTCCCATCTGCCTCATAACCGCGGGCACGGCTTTCGAAAGATAATACCCTGCAGGGGTGTCCCAACTTAGCCCATGATAAGCTCTCACGGTCAACGAAGGATATTCCTTCTACCGGGAAGACCCGATCAATCTCGGAATCCCGGACTACAAGACATTTCAATAGCAATAAAACAAGTCCAGCAAAGCCGCCCGATTGTGCCGACAAATCCTGATAGGAGCTGCACATATCTCGGTCTCAGGGCACATCCGGATGAGCAGTCCGTACAACTAAAACCAGCCCTCGAGTTGCCCCGAGGTGGCGCTGCAAAGGGCTCTAGTTTGGACCAGCAATCGAAGGAGAACTGGCCCGGGGGTTTAAAATAAAGATGACCCTTGAGTCTGCAGAACCCAAGGGAAAAAGGCTAGGTGGCAACTGGTAAAACCAATGTTGGGCCTTGCTGGAAAAGTCTCATTCAAAGCGAACTGTCAAGGGGGTCCCATAAATCACCCAACCGTGTAAGGAACGCAAACTCCGGGAACATAACACCGGTATGACGGAAACTAGGGTGGCAAGAGTGGAACAAAACACCAGGCATAAGGCCGAGCCTTCCACCCTTTACCAAGTATATAGATGCATTAATTAAGTAAGAGGTATTGTGATATCCCAACAAGTAAACATATTCCAACAAGGAACAACAAGTCCATGTTCCAATCAAGGAACAAACTTCATCTTCACCTGCAACTAACAACGCTATAAGAGGGGCTGAGCAAAGCAGTAACATAGTCAAACAACGGTTTGCTAGGACATGGATGGTTAGGGGCTGACATGGCAATATAGGAGGCATGATAAAGCAAGTGGTGGGTATCGCAGCATAGGCATAGCAAAAGAGCGAGCAATCTAGCAAGCAAAGATAGAAGTGATTTCGAGGGTATGGTCATCTTGCCTGCAAGGTTCTCGGAGTTGTCGAAAGCTTGGTCCTCGTAAACGTTCTCAACAGGTTCCTCGGTCACGTACTCGTCTCCCGGCTCTACCCAAGACAAGAGAACAAGCAAAGGAACCAATATCAACCACGATGCAATGCGCAATCAACATGATGCAAAACATGGCATGATATGCGAGAGGTGATATGCAATGCGTATGCATGCTCCGGAAAGACAAGGATGAACAGGGCATAATCTTGGCAAACCAAGCATGCCGCTGGATAGATGAGGTGATTTCGGTTGAAATCGATATAAAGATCACCGGAATCGGATGCACGGTTTGCAAATGGCGAGCAAAACAAGAATGACACGAATCTGCCATAAACAGCATGAAGCTACTTAGCAAGCAATAAATAATTAAGCTACTGCACCCAAACATGGCAACAAAGCATATGACAGTAATCTACTCAAGATGCACGACAAAAGATGAACACTGAGCTACGGCTAGTTCACATCATAACAGGTTCAAACAAGCATGGCAAAAGTACAACTAATAACAGATTCACAGACTTCGTGAAATAACAGCAAGTCAGGAAAACAACATCAGGATGACAAGTTCAGAGCAACGAAACAACATGCTACAGGTTCAGAACATAGCAAAGTAAGGCATTTCATGAATCTACTCATAGCACTTGACAAAAGTCTCTTACTGACCAAAAGCCAAAAAGGATCATAAAATATGATTACACCTATGTCAAATAAGCAAGTTTCGTTACAGGTTTCAGACTTAGCAGAAAACTGGACATGGCAGAAAACTGTTAACGACTAGGCATGTTCGTGAGCTCGATACACTCACTACAGAGCATTTCATGATTAACTAAGCATACATACATCAAGAAGTCATGGCATAGTAACTAGACATGGCAAGAATAACATCATATCATGCAAGGATCAACTACACCAAGCTTGGCAAAATCGAATAACATGTAAACAATCTGCCAGCAACATTTTGAAGCAAAAGTAGAGCTCGATTGACTCAACCTATGGCATCCCATAATTGCAAACAGAGGCATGGATGGATTAAGCAAATACTCAAGTTCAAAACTCCCTTACTGATCATGCTCAAATTATGCATAGATCACTCAGAAACAACATGAATACATGGCATGATAATAACAAAAGTCAGGGACTTAGTGAAATAACTAAGTCTCTGAAAACAGCAATATCATCATCCCTACTTTGCAAGCTTTAACTAGTCACCACATAGATCATAAAAATACATGGAAAAATCCTCTGGATAGGTAACATGGCATATTACAAAACTCATGTAGGACTCAACTTCATAGGAGGTACACATCAATCATGGCAAAAATGACAAAAGTGCAAGTTCAGATAAGATCCAGCAATAAACATCAACTAGCCCTCTTCTACCAGCATTTCGGGCATCAAGATGACTTCAAATGAAAATGATGCAATGGAACAAAATGATGTACTCTTCGAGACGAACAAAATGACATACTATACGCGCGAAACGGAGCTACGGATGCAAAGTTATGGCATGCGAAACAGGTGAGGATGATGCAAAAATTAGATGACTTAGTGAAAAAAAAAGGAGGGGGAGAGGTCAACGGGCGCGGGATCCAGATCTGGATCGGGCCGAGGCGGGGCCGGGCGCCGGCGAGGTGGCGCGCGGGCGGCGCAGGGGCGGCGGCGGCGGTGCCGGCCGGTGGCGAGGGCGGCGCGGCGGTCACCGGCGACGCGCGGAGGGTGGCGGGCGGCGCTGCGGCGGAACGGCGGCGGGGGCGAGCCGCGGCGGGGCGCCGGCGACGCGGCGGCGGCCCGAGGCGCGGGAGGCGGCGACCAGGCGGCGGGGACGCGCGATGGGGCGGCGGCCGGGCGCGGGCCCGCGGGGGCCGGGAGCGGGCCTCGGCGGGCCGGCGCGGTGGAGGAGACGGCGGCGACACGTGGCGGGCTCCCGTTGGCTGCGCGCGGCGGTGGGCGCGTCCGGCTCCGCCCGGACGTGTCCGGCGGCGCGGAGGGGAGCGGCGGCTAGGGTTTTGGACCCGGATTTGACGGAGGGGTGCACATATTTATAGCTGGAGGGGGCTAGGAAGCTCCAAACGGAGTGCGGTTTTCGCCCACGCGATCGTGATCGAACGGTGGAGGACATGGGAGTGACTTAGAAGGGTTATTGGTCTGTTTTGAAGGGGTGTTGGGCTGCAACACACACGAGGCCTTCACGGATACCCGGTTAACCGTTGGAGTACCAAACGAACTCCGAATGACCCGAAACTTGACAGGCGGTCTACCGGTGCTATACCAAGGCCACATGTCAAACCTCGGTCCATTCCGAGAATGTTTAATACCCGCTCACAAGGAAAAGTAAAAGGGGACGCCGGGAGACATAGGAGCGCCGGATAGCCAAACGGACAACGGGAAAGATGCTCGGATTTATGAGACGAACGCGTATGCAAATGCGATGCACATGATGACATGATATGAAATGCCTGACATGACCAAAATGCAAAACGGAGAGAACCCAACCACGGAGGGAATATCATAACACATAGCCGGAAATGGCAAGAGTTGGATTACAAATATGGCAAGTTACATCGGGGGCGTTACAACACACCACCACTACGAGAGGATCTCGTCCCGAGATCTAGGACTGAAAGAACTCCGGATACTCAGAGCGTAGGTGGTCTTCACGCTCCCATGTGGCCTCTCGGTCTGAATGATGTGACCATTTCACTTTGAGGAATTTGATTGACTTGTTGCGAGTCTTGCGCTCAGTTGTCTCAAGAGTGGCAACTGGATGCTCATGATAGGACAAATCTTCTTGAAGATCAATCTCTTCGAAGTTGATGGTGCGCTCAGGCGTCTTGAAGCACTTGCGAAGCTGTGACACGTGGAAGACATCGTGCACATTTGCAAAGTTGGAGGGGAGCTCAAGTTGATAGGCTAGATCGCCTCGTTTCCCGATGATCTTGAAGGGACCGACGTATCGCGGGGCAAGTTTCCCCTTGATACCGAAGCGGCGAGTTCCTTTCATTGGAGAGACGCGGAGGTAAACATGGTCTCCGATCTCGAATGCCACATCACGGTGTTTGCTATCGTAATAGCTCTTCTGGCGCGACTGCGCTGCTTTGAGGTTCTCACGAATCACCTTGCACATGGCCTCAGCCTCTGAGATCAAATCATTGCCGAGCAATTGGCGTTCACCGGTTTCAGACCAGTTGAGAGGAGTACGGCACTTTCTGCCATAGAGAATCTCGAATGGGGCTTTGCCCGAACTGGCTTGAAAGCTGTTGTTGTAAGAGAACTCAGCATAAGGAAGACAATCCTCCCACTTCATGCCGAAAGAGATAACACAGGCTCTGAGCATATCTTCAAGAATTTGATTGACACGCTCGACTTGTCCACTAGTCTGAGGGTGGAAAGCTGTGCTGAAGCGAATGTTGGTGCCCATGGCCTTCTGAAAAGAATCCCAAAATTTGGAGGTAAAGATGCTGCCACGGTCTGAAGAGATCAATTGTGGAATGCCATGCAAGGAGACAATTCTGGAGGTGTAGAGCTCTGCCAGCTGCGCTGCTGTGATAGACTCTTTGATAGGAAGAAAATGAGCCACTTTGGTGAGCTTGTCGATGACGACGAAGATAGCATCATTTCCACACTTGGACTTAGGAAAACCAGTCACGAAGTCCATTTCGATATGATCAAACTTCCATTCTGGAATAGCAAGAGGTTGGAGAAGACCAGCTGGTCGTTGGTGTTCTGCTTTCACCCTTCTGCAGACATCACACTCATTCACGAATTGAGCGATCTCACGCTTCATTCGAGTCCACCAATACGACTGCTTGAGGTCATGGTACATCTTCGAACTTCCAGGATGAATTGACAGAAGAGAATTGTGCGCTTCGTTCATAATGACTTTACGAAGATCACCCTTTGGAACCACGATCCGGTCCTCGAAGAAAAGAGTATCTCTGTCATCAACTCGATAGCACTTGTATTTGGGGATGCTCTTTTCAATACCACGTTTCACCTTCTTCACCATGGTATCCAACAATTGTGCCTCACGAATCTGATCTTCCAAAGTAGGAGAGACAATTAGGTTGGCAAGAACACCTTGAGGAACAACTTGGAGATTCAACTTGCGAAAAGCCTCACAGAGATCCGGTTGAAAAGGCTTGAGGATTAAGCTGTTGCAGTAAGCCTTTCTGCTCAAAGCGTCTGCAACCACATTAGCCTTGCCTGGAGTATATTCAATACTCGGATTATACTCTTGAATCATTTCGACCCATCGAGTTTGCCTGAGGTTGAGATGAGGCTGAGTGAAGATATACTTGAGACTCTTGTGATCTGTGAAAATGTCCACTTTCCTTCCTAACAGGAGATGTCTCCATGTTATTAGTGCGTGGACAACTGCCGCCAACTCAAGATCGTGAGTGGGGTAGTTCCTTTCATTGGGCTTCAACTGACGAGAGGTATAGGCAACAACCTTCTTCTCTTGCATTAACACAGCACCGAGGCCCTGGAGAGAAGCATCACAGAATACTTCATAAGGCTTTGATTCATCAGGAGGAGTCAGAACTGGAGCAGTGACAAGTTTCTCTTTGAGAGTGTTGAAAGCGACGTCACACTCAGGAGACCAGACATATTTCACATGCTTCTGGAGGAGGTTGGAAAGAGGCTTGGCAATCTTGGAGAAATTCTCAACGAATCTTCTGCAATAGCTTGCAAGTCCAAGAAAACTGCGAAGCTGCTTGACATTCTGAGGAGGATTCCAATTCAAAACTGCAGACACCCTCTCTGGATTAACAGCGATGCCCTTGGCAGAGATGATATGACCAAGATAAAGAACTTCATCAAGCCAGAATTCACATTTGGAGAACTTCGCATATAATTGATATTCTCTGAGCTTGTCGAGTACCAATCGCAAATGTTCGGCGTGATCCTTCTTATTCTTGGAGAAGACCAAAATATCATCGAGATAGACCAAGACAAATTCGTTGATGTAGGGGTTGAAGATGAAATTCATCAATCGAGTGAAATACGGAGGAGCATTGACAAGGCCGAAAGACATGACAGTATATTCATAAGAACCAAAGCTTGTTCTGAATGCTGTCTTGGGAATATCTTCTTCACGAATGCGAATCCGATGATAACCCATACGAAGGTCAAGCTTGGAGAACACCTTAGCACCTTTGAGTTGCTCAAATAGCTCATTGATGTTGGGAAGTGGGTACTTGTTCTTGATAGTCTTCTTGTTCAATGGACGGCAATCGACGCAAAGTCGGTCCGTGCCATCCTTCTTCTTGACAAAAAGAACACCACAACCCCAAGGAGAAGAACTCGGTCTGATCAGACCCAGACGTTCTTGTTTATCGAGTTGAATCTTCAATTCCTTGAGCTCATCTGGTCCAAGCTTGTAAGGACGCTTGCAAACGGGTTCCGTGCCAGGCTCAAGCTCAATAACGAATTCAACTGGCCTGCGAGGAGGCATACCCGGAAGCTCTTCTGGAAAAACATCTTGGTACTCACAAACGACTGGAATCTGAGAGATAGCCTCCATTTCACCCATCTCATTGAGAGAAAACAACCGAATGGTATCATCACGAGAAGCATAGATGATCACATCGTTCGAAGTGTGAGTCAATTTGATTTCCCTGGCAGCACACTCAAGCTGAGCCTTGTGCTTAGAAAGCCAGTCCATCCCGAGAATAAGATCAATATCAGAATCACCAAGCACCATTGGAGAAGATAGAAATTTATAGTCGCCCATCTTGATGGAAACATCCGGAACCGAAACTCGAGAAGTCAATTGCTTACCCGGGGACACAATAGACAAAGGTCTCGGCAAAACTTGAGTAACGAAATCATGCTTAGACGCAAAAGGTCTTGAGATGAAACAATGTGATGCACCCGTATCAAATAAGACTTTGGCAGGAATATCATTAACAGGAAGATTACCCATGATCACTTCAGAAGACTCCTCTGCTTGAGCTGCATTCAACATGTTCACCTTGGCATGCTTAGGATTATGCTTGACCACTGCATTGCTGGAAGATTTTACAGGAGGAGGAGGCGGAAGACGTCTCTGGTTGAAGCACTTGTTCGCATAGTGACCCTTTTGCTGACATTTGTTACAAGTCACCTCTGAGAGCGGACGATGGTAAGGAGCACTTGGCCTTGGAGTTTGGTTCTGAGACTTGTTCTGATAACCAGGGTTGGGTGGGTGGGAAGATCCACGACCACTTGAGTTCTTCTGCTGATAAGGCTGACGGAACGGAGGAGGAGGAGGCAACCAGAACTTCTGTTGCTTAGCTGCCACAAGTGAGGAAGAAGAAGACTGAACTGCGTCTCTGACTCTCTTCTTAGATGCCTCACACTTGAGCTGAGCAGCTTCTTGTTTCAGTGCCATGTTGTAGAATTCATCATACTTTAATGGCTCGAAAAGCACGAGAGCAAGCTGCAGATCTTCTCTGAGACCACGCCTGAACTGGTAGATCATGCTCTTCTCATCAGGGATGTCTTGCCTTGCAAAACGAGAGAGCTTCTGGAACTGAGTGTTGTATTGATAGACAGTCATGTTGCCTTGCTTGAGATTGCGGAATTCCTCACGCTTAAGCTCAACAACACTTTCTGGAATGTGGTGCGCTTTGAAATCACGACGGAAATCATCCCAAGTGATCACACGACCTCCTCTGGAATCTTTGTATTGCTGGAACCACTCAGCAGCTTGATCTTTGAGTTGAAAAAAGGCAAACTTGACAAAGTCCTCAGGTCTCACATTGCTGCACTCGAAATGCTTGCTGATGTCCACGAGCCAATCATCAGCGTCAGTGGCCTCGACACAGTAGCTGAAGGTCTTTGGCTGATTAGCAAGGAACTGGTTCAGTGTAGCGAAGTGCGGCTGATTGTTGCCTTGGCCTTGATTCTCTTGATTAGCTTGACCCTGGTTGCGATCTTGCAAGAGCTGAATCAGAATCTGAGCATTGGCATTTGTGGCAGTCATCAAGGCTTGCCAGGCTTCCGGAGGCGGAGGTGGTGGCGGAGGGTTAGCCTGATCTCCATCATTGCGTTCCGGATTCAGACGAGTAGGCGGAGCCATCCTGAAGAGGGTGACATCCATTAGCAACTTGACAGAGATATATTGAAGCTGAATCAAAGGAACGAAATTGCAACATATAGTCTTCACAATTAACATTCGAACGAGAATGAACGAATGAATTCCAATGAAAATTATCACACTTCCAAAGCTGAGAAGCCACTTAGAACATGGTAAGGAATAAAATCAACAAGGTACGGAAGTGAACAAATACTTGGTAAGGATTACCCAATCACAAACCAAATATCTGCGGAAGAAATACTAAGGCTACATGAATTCCCACTTATAAACTCCCGAAATTTTCTGGTTATGCAATCAGGTGTTGGGGATACAGGGGAAGCATAATATCTCACCCAAACTAGCAAATCCTACAACCAGCTGTATCCATCCTTCAACACATAACCAAGAAACCTTCGGAAATCGTCTACCTCAACCTTCGAAAACACATCCGTTATACAAGTCATGGCAATACCCCTGCACTCGCCACAGTACTGGGCTATCAGGTTATCTCACCAACAACTGTACAAAAGAGATTTTCGATGTCGGTCGTACTAAACTCAGGTATTCCAAAACCGCAACGATAAGATTATGACGACAACACCTCGGAGCTCAACTCCCCGGGACACTGCCACAACCCCTAAATGTCAGGAGGCAACCAAGACAATGTTGTCATCATAAAACCATCGGAACGATTGTAATAATACCCGCGTGATCCTAAAAAAAAATTTAGTGAAATTTGAGAAGAGAAGAGTCAAAACTCTACGTCAGGATGCCTTACCAGAAGGTCGAAGGGACTGGGAAGTAAAAAGAATTCCTAAACTCTCCGATATATAATTCCTAAATGACTCAAAACATTTTTTTTCTAGACACAACTCGGCCACTAAAGACGATCAAACAGTGGGGGCTCCTAAGGTCGGGAAAGGCTCTGATTACCAACTTGTAACGCCCTCGATGCGGCTATATCTCCCACGTGTCGAGGCACGACTTAGAGGCGTAACCGCATAGAAAGCAATGTCGCAAGTGAGGTAATCTTCACACAATCCATGTAACAAATAACGGGGAAAGATACATAGTTGGCTTACAATCGCCACTTCACACAAGTACAAAAATAACATCCATCATACAGATTACACTCAGGGTCCGACTACGGCACCAAAAATGAAAGAAGACTACCCCAAATGCTAAACAGATCCCCGGATCACCCAACTGGGCTCCACTACTGATCATCTGGAAAAGAAACATAGTAACGGCCACGTTCCTCATCGAACTCCCAAGTGAGCTCGGTTGCGTCATCAGCACTGACATCGTTGGTACCTGCAACTGAGGTGATAATATCTATGAGTCACGGGGACTCAGCAATCTCACACCCGCGAGATCAAGACTATTTAAGCTTAAAGGTGGGAAAGGGGTTTATGAGGTGGAGCTGCAGCAAGCGACTAGCATGTGGTGGCTATAGCGCAAAAGAGAGCGAGAAGAGAAGGCAAAGCACGGTCGAGAAGCTAGAAATGATCAAGAAGTGATCCTGAACAACCTACGTCAAGCATAACTCCAACAACCGTGTTCACTTCCCGGACCCCGCCGAGAAGAGACCATCACGGTTACACACGCGGTTGATGTGTTTTGGTTAAGGTCAACTTCGGGTTTTCTACAACCGGACATCAACAAATTCCCATCTGCCTCATAACCGCGGGCACGGCTTTCGAAAGATAATACCCTGCAGGGGTGTCCCAACTTAGCCCATGATAAGCTCTCACGGTCAACGAAGGATATTCCTTCTACCGGGAAGACCCGATCAATCTCGGAATCCCGGACTACAAGACATTTCAATAGCAATAAAACAAGTCCAGCAAAGCCGCCCGATTGTGCCGACAAATCCTGATAGGAGCTGCACATATCTCGGTCTCAGGGCACATCCGGATGAGCAGTCCGTACAACTAAAACCAGCCCTCGAGTTGCCCCGAGGTGGCGCTGCAAAGGGCTCTAGTTTGGACCAGCAATCGAAGGAGAACTGGCCCGGGGGTTTAAAATAAAGATGACCCTTGAGTCTGCAGAACCCAAGGGAAAAAGGCTAGGTGGCAACTGGTAAAACCAATGTTGGGCCTTGCTGGAAAAGTCTCATTCAAAGCGAACTGTCAAGGGGGTCCCATAAATCACCCAACCGTGTAAGGAACGCAAACTCCGGGAACATAACACCGGTATGACGGAAACTAGGGTGGCAAGAGTGGAACAAAACACCAGGCATAAGGCCGAGCCTTCCACCCTTTACCAAGTATATAGATGCATTAATTAAGTAAGAGGTATTGTGATATCCCAACAAGTAAACATATTCCAACAAGGAACAACAAGTCCATGTTCCAATCAAGGAACAAACTTCATCTTCACCTGCAACTAACAACGCTATAAGAGGGGCTGAGCAAAGCAGTAACATAGTCAAACAACGGTTTGCTAGGACATGGATGGTTAGGGGCTGACATGGCAATATAGGAGGCATGATAAAGCAAGTGGTGGGTATCGCAGCATAGGCATAGCAAAAGAGCGAGCAATCTAGCAAGCAAAGATAGAAGTGATTTCGAGGGTATGGTCATCTTGCCTGCAAGGTTCTCGGAGTTGTCGAAAGCTTGGTCCTCGTAAACGTTCTCAACAGGTTCCTCGGTCACGTACTCGTCTCCCGGCTCTACCCAAGACAAGAGAACAAGCAAAGGAACCAATATCAACCACGATGCAATGCGCAATCAACATGATGCAAAACATGGCATGATATGCGAGAGGTGATATGCAATGCGTATGCATGCTCCGGAAAGACAAGGATGAACAGGGCATAATCTTGGCAAACCAAGCATGCCGCTGGATAGATGAGGTGATTTCGGTTGAAATCGATATAAAGATCACCGGAATCGGATGCACGGTTTGCAAATGGCGAGCAAAACAAGAATGACACGAATCTGCCATAAACAGCATGAAGCTACTTAGCAAGCAATAAATAATTAAGCTACTGCACCCAAACATGGCAACAAAGCATATGACAGTAATCTACTCAAGATGCACGACAAAAGATGAACACTGAGCTACGGCTAGTTCACATCATAACAGGTTCAAACAAGCATGGCAAAAGTACAACTAATAACAGATTCACAGACTTCGTGAAATAACAGCAAGTCAGGAAAACAACATCAGGATGACAAGTTCAGAGCAACGAAACAACATGCTACAGGTTCAGAACATAGCAAAGTAAGGCATTTCATGAATCTACTCATAGCACTTGACAAAAGTCTCTTACTGACCAAAAGCCAAAAAGGATCATAAAATATGATTACACCTATGTCAAATAAGCAAGTTTCGTTACAGGTTTCAGACTTAGCAGAAAACTGGACATGGCAGAAAACTGTTAACGACTAGGCATGTTCGTGAGCTCGATACACTCACTACAGAGCATTTCATGATTAACTAAGCATACATACATCAAGAAGTCATGGCATAGTAACTAGACATGGCAAGAATAACATCATATCATGCAAGGATCAACTACACCAAGCTTGGCAAAATCGAATAACATGTAAACAATCTGCCAGCAACATTTTGAAGCAAAAGTAGAGCTCGATTGACTCAACCTATGGCATCCCATAATTGCAAACAGAGGCATGGATGGATTAAGCAAATACTCAAGTTCAAAACTCCCTTACTGATCATGCTCAAATTATGCATAGATCACTCAGAAACAACATGAATACATGGCATGATAATAACAAAAGTCAGGGACTTAGTGAAATAACTAAGTCTCTGAAAACAGCAATATCATCATCCCTACTTTGCAAGCTTTAACTAGTCACCACATAGATCATAAAAATACATGGAAAAATCCTCTGGATAGGTAACATGGCATATTACAAAACTCATGTAGGACTCAACTTCATAGGAGGTACACATCAATCATGGCAAAAATGACAAAAGTGCAAGTTCAGATAAGATCCAGCAATAAACATCAACTAGCCCTCTTCTACCAGCATTTCGGGCATCAAGATGACTTCAAATGAAAATGATGCAATGGAACAAAATGATGTACTCTTCGAGACGAACAAAATGACATACTATACGCGCGAAACGGAGCTACGGATGCAAAGTTATGGCATGCGAAACAGGTGAGGATGATGCAAAAATTAGATGACTTAGTGAAAAAAAAAGGAGGGGGAGAGGTCAACGGGCGCGGGATCCAGATCTGGATCGGGCCGAGGCGGGGCCGGGCGCCGGCGAGGTGGCGCGCGGGCGGCGCAGGGGCGGCGGCGGCGGTGCCGGCCGGTGGCGAGGGCGGCGCGGCGGTCACCGGCGACGCGCGGAGGGTGGCGGGCGGCGCTGCGGCGGAACGGCGGCGGGGGCGAGCCGCGGCGGGGCGCCGGCGACGCGGCGGCGGCCCGAGGCGCGGGAGGCGGCGACCAGGCGGCGGGGACGCGCGATGGGGCGGCGGCCGGGCGCGGGCCCGCGGGGGCCGGGAGCGGGCCTCGGCGGGCCGGCGCGGTGGAGGAGACGGCGGCGACACGTGGCGGGCTCCCGTTGGCTGCGCGCGGCGGTGGGCGCGTCCGGCTCCGCCCGGACGTGTCCGGCGGCGCGGAGGGGAGCGGCGGCTAGGGTTTTGGACCCGGATTTGACGGAGGGGTGCACATATTTATAGCTGGAGGGGGCTAGGAAGCTCCAAACGGAGTGCGGTTTTCGCCCACGCGATCGTGATCGAACGGTGGAGGACATGGGAGTGACTTAGAAGGGTTATTGGGCTGTTTTGAAGGGGTGTTGGGCTGCAACACACACGAGGCCTTCACGGATACCCGGTTAACCGTTGGAGTACCAAACGAACTCCGAATGACCCGAAACTTGACAGGCGGTCTACCGGTGCTATACCAAGGCCACATGTCAAACCTCGGTCCATTCCGAGAATGTTTAATACCCGCTCACAAGGAAAAGTAAAAGGGGACGCCGGGAGACATAGGAGCGCCGGATAGCAAAACGGACAACGGGAAAGATGCTCGGATTTATGAGACGAACGCGTATGCAAATGCGATGCACATGATGACATGATATGAAATGCCTGACATGACCAAAATGCAAAACGGAGAGAACCCAACCACGGAGGGAATATCATAACACATAGCCGGAAATGGCAAGAGTTGGATTACAAATATGGCAAGTTACATCGGGGGCGTTACAGAGGAGACGTCACGCTGACTGTACGTGTGTTGAACGCGGAGGTGCCGTCCGTTCGGTGCCAGGATCTCTGGTGATTTGGATCACGTCGTGGACGACTACCTCATCCCCATTCTCTGAACGCTTCCGCTCGCGATCTACAAAGGTATGTAGATGCATCCGATCACTCGTTGCTAGATGAACTCATAGATGGATCTTTGTGAAACCGTAGGAAAATTTTTGTTTTCTGCAACGTTCCCCAACAGTGGCATCATGAGCTAGGTCTATGCGTAGTTCTTCTTGCGCGAGTAGAACACAATTTGTTGTGGGCGTAGATGTTGTCAACTTTCTTGCCGCTACTAGTCTTATCTTGCTTCAGCGGTATTGTGGGATGAAGCGGCCCAGACCAACCTTACACGTACGCTTACGTGAGACCGGTTCCACCGACTAACATGCACTAGTTGCATAAGGTGGCTGGCGGGTGTCTGTCTCTCCCACTTTAGTTGGAGCGGATTCGATGAAAAGGGTCCTTATGAAGGGTAAATAGAAGTTGACAAATCACGTTGTGGCTTTCACGTAGGTAAGAAAACGTTCTTGCTCGAACCCTAATTCAGCCACGTAAAACTTGCAACAATAATTAGAGGACGTCTAACTTGTTTTTGCCGCAAGTGCTTAGTGATATGATATGGCCAAAGTTGTGATGAATGATGAATGATATATATGTGATGTATGAGATGTTCATGCTATTGTAATAGGAATCATGACTTGCATGTCGATGAGTATGACAACCGGCAGGAGCCATAGGAGTTGTCTTTATTTTTGTATGACCTGCGTGTCATTGAGAAACGCCATGTAAATTACTTTACTTTATTGCTAAACGCGTTAGCCATATTAGTAGAAGTAATAGTTGGCGAGCAACTTCATGGAGACACGATGATGGAGATCATGGTGTCAAGCCGGTGACAAAGATGATCATGGAGCCCCAAGATGGAGATCAAAGGAGCGATGTGATATTGGCCATATCATGTCACGTTCATTATTTGATTGCATGTGATGTTTATCATGTTTTTGCATCTTGTTTACTTAGAACGACGGTAGTAAATAAGATGATCCCTCATAATAATTTCAAGAAGTGTTCCCCCTAACTGTGCACCGTTGCGACAGTTCGTTGTTTCGAAGCACCACGTGATGATCGGGTGTGATAGATTCTAACGTTCACATACAATGGGTGTAAGACAGATTTACACATGCAAACACTTAGGTTGACTTGACGAGCCTAGCATATACAGACATGGCCTCGGAACATAGAAGACCGAAAGGTCGAGCATGAGTCGTATAGAAGATACGATCAACATGAAGATGTTCACCGATGTTGACTAGTCCGTCTCACGTGATGATCGGACACGGCCTAGTTGACTCGGATCATGTTATACTTAGATGACTAGAAGAGGGATGTCTATCTAAGTGGGAGTTCATTAATAATTTGATTAGATGAACTTAATTATCATGAACTTAGTCTAAAATATTTACAATATGTCTTGTAGATCAAATGGCCAACGTAGTCCTCAACTTCAACACGTTCCTAGAGAAAACCAAGCTGAAAGACGATGGCAGCAACTACACGGACTGGGTCCGGAACCTGAGGATCATCCTCATAGCTGCCAAGAAAGATTATGTCCTACAAGCACCGCTGGGTGACACACATGTTCTCCCTGCAGAACAAGACATTATGAACGCTTCGCAGGCACGTACCGATGACTACTCCCTCGTTGAGTGTGGCATGCTTTACAGCTTAGAGCCGGGGCTCCAAAAGCGTTTTGAGAGACATGGAGCATATGAGATGTTCGAAGAGATGAAAATGGTTTTCCAAGCTCATGCCCGGGTCGAGAGATATGAAGTCTCCGACAAATTCTTCAGCTGTAAGATGGAGGGAAATAGTTCTGTTAGTGAGCACATACTCACTATGTCAGGGTTACATAACCGCTTGACTCAGCTGGGAGTTAATCTCCCGGACGATGCGGTCATTGACAGAATCCTCCAGTCGCTTCCACCAAGCTACAAGAGCTTTGTGATGAACTTCAATATGCAAGGGATGGAAAAGACCATTCCTGAAGTGTTTGATGTGCTGAAATCAGCAGAGGTAGAAGTCAAGAAGGAACATCAAGTCTTGATGGTGAATAAAACCACTAAGGTCAAGAAGGGCAAGGGTAAAAAGAACTTCAAGAAGGACGGCAAGGAAGTTGCCGCGCCCGGCAAGCAAGCTGCCGGGAAGAAGCCAAAGAATGGACCCAAGCCCGAGACTGAGTGCTTTTATTGCAAGGGAAGTGGTCACTGGAAGCGGAATTGCCCCAAATACATAGCGGACAAGAAGGCTGGCAAAACAAAAGGTATATGTGATATACATGTAATTGATGTGTACCTTACCAATACTCGTAGTAGCTCTTGGGTATTTGATACCGGTGCAGTTGCTCATATTTGTAACTCAAAGCAGGAGCTGCGGAATAAGCAGAGACTGGCAAAGGACGAGGTGACGATGCGCGTCGGGAATGGTTCCAAGGTCGATGTGATCGCCGTCGGCACGCTACATCTTCATTTACCTACGGGATTAGTTTTGAACCTCAATAATTGTTATTTAGTGCCAGCTTTGTGCATGAACATTGTATCGGGATCTCGTTTAATTCGAGATGGCTACTCATTTAAATCCGAGAATAATGGTTGTTCTATTTATATGAGAGATATGTTTTATGGTCATGCTCCAATGGTGAATGGTTTATTCTTAATGAATCTCGAGCGTAATACTACACATGTTCATAGTGTGAATACCAAAAGATGTAAGGTTGATAATGATAGTCCCACATACTTGTGGCACTGCCGCCTTGGTCACATAGGTGTCAAACGCATGAAGAAGCTCCATGCAGATGGACTTTTGGAGTCTCTTGATTATGAATCATTTGACACGTGCGAACCATGCCTCATGGGTAAAATGACCAAGACTCCGTTCTCAGGAACAATGGAGCGAGCAACCAACTTATTGGAAATCATACATACTGATGTGTGCGGTCCAATGAGTGTTGAGGCTCGCGGTGGCTATCATTATGTTCTCACCCTCACTGATGACTTGAGTAGATATGGGTATATCTACTTAATGAAACACAAGTCTGAGACCTTTGAAAAGTTCAAGGAATTTCAGAGTGAGGTTGAAAATCAATGTGACAGAAAAATCAAGTTTCTACGATCAGATCATGGAGGAGAATACTTGAGTCACGAATTTGGCACACACTTAAGAAAATGTGGAATAGTTTCACAACTCACGCCGCCTGGAACACCTCAGCGTAATGGTGTGTCCGAACATCGTAATCGCACTCTATTAGATATGGTGCGATCCATGATGTCTCTTACCGATTTACCGCTATCTTTTTGGGGCTATGCTATAGAGACTGCCGCATTCACTTTAAATAGGGCTCCGTCGAAATCCGTTGAGACGACACCGTATGAATTATGGTTTGGGAAGAAACCTAAGCTGTCGTTTCTAAAAGTTTGGGGATGCGATGCTTATGTCAAGAAACTTCAACCTGAAAAGCTCGAACCCAAGTCAGAAAAATGCGTCTTCAAAGGATACCCTAAAGAAACTATTGGGTATACCTTCTACCTCAGATCCGAAGGCAAGATCTTTGTTGCCAAGAATGGATCCTTTCTAGAGAAGGAGTTTCTCTCGAAAGAAGTAAGTGGGACGAAAGTAGAACTTGATGAAGTGTTACCTCTTGAACCGGAAAATGGCGCAACTCAAGAAAACGTTTCTGAGGTGCCTGTACCGACTAGAGAGGAAATTAATGATGATGATCAAGATACTTCTAATCAAGCTCCTACTAAAATTCGTAGGTCCACAAGGACACGTTCTGCACCAGAGTGGTAAGGCAATCCTGTCTTGGAAATCATGTTGTTAGACAACGGTGAACCTTCGAACTATGAAGAAGCAATGGCGGGCCCGGATTTCAACAAATGGCTGGAAGCCATGAAATCCGAGATAGGATCTATGTATGAAAACGAAGTATGGACTTTGACTGACTTGCCCGTTGAGCGGCGAGCCATAGAAAGTAAATAGATCTTTAAGAAGAAGACAAACGCGGATGGTAACGTGACCATCTATAAAGCTCGGCTTGTCGCTAAGGGTTATCGACAAGTTCAAGGGGTTGATTACGATGAGACTTTCTCACCGGTAGCGAAGCTAAAGTCCGTCCCAATCATGTTAGCAATTGCCGCATTCTACGATTATGAGATATGGCAAATGGACGTCAAAGCGGCATTCCTTAATGGTTTCCTTAAGGAAGAATTGTATATGATGCAGCCGGAAGGTTTTGTCGATCCTAAGAATGCTGACAAGGTGTGCAAGCTCCAACGCTCGATTTATGGGCTGGTGCAAGCATCTCGGAGTTGGAACATTCGCTTTGATGAGATGATCAAAGCGTTTGGGTTTACACAGACTTATGGAGAAGCCTGCATTTACAAGAAAGTGAGTGGGAGCTCTGTAGCATTTCTCATATTATATGTAGATGACATACTTTTGATGGGAAATGATATAGAACTCTTGGACAGCATTAAGGCCTACTTGAATAAGAGTTTTTCAATGAAGGACCTTGGAGAAGCTGCTTATATATTAGGCATCAAGATCTATAGAGATAGATCAAGACGCCTCATAGGTCTTTCACAAAGCACATACCTTGATAAGATATTTAAGAAGTTCAATATGGATCAATCTAAGAAGGGGTTCTTACCTATGTTACAAGGTGTGAAATTGAGCTCAGCTCAATGTCTGACCACGGCAGAAGATATAGAAGAGATGAGTGTCATCCCCTATGCCTCAGCCATAGGTTCTATTATGTATGCTATGCTGTGTACCAGACCTGATGTAAACCTTGCCGTAAGTTTGGTAGGAAGGTACCAAAGTAATCCCGGCAAGGAACACTGGACAGCGGTCAAGAATATCCTGAAGTACCTGAAAAGGATAAGGAAATGTTTCTCGTTTATGGAGGTGACGAAGAGCTCGTCGTAAAGGGTTACGTCGACGCTAGCTTCGACACAGATCTGGATGACTCTAAGTCACAAACCGGATACGTGTATATTTTGAATGGTGGGGCAATAAGCTGGTGCAGTTGCAAGCAGAGCGTCGTGGCGGGATCTACATGTGAATCGGAGTACATGGCAGCCTCGGAGGCAGCACATGAAGCAATTTGGGTGAAGGAGTTCATCATCGACCTCGGAGTCATACCCAATGCGTCGGGGCCAATCAAACTCTTCTATGACAACACTGGAGCTATTGCACTTGCCAAGGAGCCCAGGTTTCACAAGAAGACGAGGCACATCAAGCGTCGCTTCAACTCCATTCGTGAAAATGTTCAAGATGGAGACATAGATATTTGTAAAGTACATACGGACCTGAATGTAGCAGATCCATTGACTAAACCTCTCCCTAGAGCAAAACATGATCAACACCAGGATTCCATGGGTGTTCGATTCATCACAATGTAACTAGATTATTGACTCTAGTGCAAGTGGGAGACTGTTGGAAATATGCTCTAGAGGCAATAATAAAAGCATTATTATATTTCCTTGTTCATGATAATTGTCTTTATTCATGCTATAATTGTGTTATCCGGAAATCGTAATACATGTGTGAATGCATAGACACCAACATGTCCCTAGTAAGCCTCTAGTTGACTAGCTCGTTGATCAATAGATAGTCATGATTTCCTGACTATGGGCATTGGATGTCATTGATAACGAGATCACATCATTAGGAGAATGATGTGATGGACAAGACCCAATCCTAACATAGCATAAGATCGTATAGTTCGTTTGCTAGAGTTTTTCCAATGTCAAGTATCCTTTCCTTAGACCATGAGATCGTGTAACTCCCGGATACCGTAGGAGTGCTTTGGGTGTGCCAAACGTCACAACGTAACTGGGTGACTATAAAGGTATACTGCGGGTATCTCCGAAAGTGTCTGTTGGGTTGACACGGATCGAGACTGGGATTTGTCACTCCGCATGACGGAGAGGTATCACCGGGCCCACTCGGTAATGCATCATCATAATGAGCTCAATGTGATCAAAGTGTTTGATCACGGGATCATGCATTACGGTACGAGTAAAGTGACTTGCCGGTAACGAGATTGGACAAGGTATTGGGATACCGACGATCGAATCTCGGGCAAGTAAAATACCGATTGACAAAGGGAATTGTATACGGGATTAATTGAATCCTCGACATCGTGGTTCATCCGATGAGATCATCGTGGAGCATGTGGGAGCCAACATGGGTATCCAGATCCCGCTGTTGGTTATTTCCCGAGAGCCGTCTCGGTCATGTCTGCATGTCTCCCGAACCCGTAGGGTCTACACACTTAAGGTTCGGTGACGCTAGGGTTGTGAAGATATGTATATGTAGTAACCCGAATGTTGTTCGGAGTCCCGTATGAGATCCCGGATGTCACGAGGAGTTTCGGAATAGTCTGGAGGTAAAGAATTATATATAGGAAGTGCTGTTTTGGCCATCGGGACAAGTTTCAGGGTCATCGGTATTGTATCGGGACCACCAGAAGGGTCCCGGGGTCCATCGGGTGGGGCCACCCATCCCGGAGGGCCCCATGGGCTAAAGTGGGGAGGGCAACCAGCCCATAGTGGGCTGGTGCGCCCCCTAGGCCCACCCCATGCGCTTAGGGTTGAAACCCTAGGGGTGGGGGGGCGCCCCACCTTGGCTTGGGGGTCACTCTAGCCCATGGCCGCCGCCCCCTAGGAGATCCAATCTCCTAGGGCCGGCGCCCCCCTAGGGGGCTATATATATGAGGGGGGGAGGGGGAAGCCGCACCTGAGTCCTGGCGCCTCCCTCTCTCCCTGCTACACCTCTTCCTCTCGTAGTACACAACGAAGCCCTGCTGCTGTGACACCCTGCATCCACCGCCACGCCGTCGTGCTGCTGGATCTTCATCAACCTCTCCTTCCCCCTTGCTGGATCAAGAAGGAGGAGACGTCACGCTGACCGTACGTGTGTTGAACACGGAGGTGCCGTCCGTTCAGTGCTAGGGTCTCCGGTGATTTGGATCACGTCATGTACGACTACCTCATCCCCATTCTCTAAACGCTTCCGCTCACGATCTACAAAGGTATGTAGATGCATCCGATCACTCGTTGCTAGATGAACTCATAGATGGATCTTGGTGAAACCGTAGGAAAATTTTTGTTTTCTGCAATGTTCCCCAACACCAACCAGCCGGCTGCCGACTGCGCCAACCAGCCGGCTGCCGACTGCAGCCCGACCCGACACCGACAAGACCCCGACGTGGCGGCCATACCGCGGACAAGACAACCGTACCGCGATGTCATCATGTACAGTGACACTTGTCCCTGGGCACTATTTATGAAGTGACCCAGGGGACAAGTGTGACATCCCACCATACCACTAGCTAGCTAGCTACCATACCTACATAGCTTACTTCCTAAGCTACCCCCACACTATATAAAGGCACACATCCATCCATCCAGAAGTTGGACTCACACCCACATGCATACATGCTCACGTAGGAGCACACCCATCCATTCGGCCACATGCCATGGGCACAGCCGGCCATTAGCATACCACATACATGCATTTACCAAGTCAGATGCCTATGGCGCTGACCTCAGATACAGCTCCAGGAGCCTTTGTACTGCCCGATGTACACCCCAGATAGATACACTCACACATGCAGCAGTAGGAGTATTATCTCTCCGGAGAGCTCCGAAGCTGGGTAAACCATCGCGTGCTACTCGCATACCCGCTCCCGGTCCTATCAGCAGCAGTCTTACCCTCACACTAAGCCCTTGTGGCATCTGTCGACTCGCAAAGCCCCCCGTGAGAAATACCATGACAGTTGGCGCCCACCGTGGTGTGGTTCTACTACTATGCTACCACGCTACTGCTGGTTTCGCTGTCCGGGCGGGACCCTTTTTTGTTCATCGCCTCCGCCATGGTGTCGCGCCGTCTCTCCGGTAGCGCTCGGGGGCTCGACATCGACCCGCCCCCGGAGCGGCCGCGAGGGGTGGCGCGTCCTCGCCGTCGTCCTCTTCGTCTTCACCATCGCGGCGTCGCGCCGTCTCTCCGATAGCGGTCTGGGGCTCGACATCGACATGCCCCCGGAATGGCCGTGAGGGGCGGCGTGACCTCGCCATCGGCCTTGCCTTCTTCACCGTCGTCGCGACGCCGGCCATCCGACCGCGCTCGCGCCGTGCGCGGGGCCCCGCTTCGTTCGGCCGCATCCGTCCACGCGCCACTCGCGTCTGTTTCCCTCCGCGTTGCGCCTTGCTCCGGCCGATACACGTATTCGTTCCTCCACATACAATCTGTACAAACTAGCTAGATGCTAGTCAACAATGGTCAAACCATTAGCCATACCACTACCCAAATACTAACCATACATTAGCCATACAATCTGTTTCGTCTGCCCGCTTTGCTGGCTGGCCGACCGACGAGTCAGTCCGTCTGAGCACAGCCGGTTGACGAGAAAAAGAGAATAAGAAGACAAAGTAGTTGCCGGGAGATCCGGCCCGACTGCTCAGCAGTCGGCCAGAATCTCGGGGGCTACACCCAGCGGGTGCGCTGACGCGCCCCCGCGAGGAAGAAGACGAAGTAGTTGCCGAGGAGATCCGGCCTGACTGTTCAGCAGTCGGCCCAAATCTCGGGGGCTACACCCAGCGAGTGCGCTGACGCGCCCCCGCGAGAAAGAAGACAAAGTAGTTGCCGGGAGATCCGGCCCGACTGCTCAGCAGTCGGCCCGAATCTCGGGGGCTACACCCAGCGAGTGCGCTGGCGCGCCCCCGCGAAGATTGCAGACAAGAGAAGAGTTTTGTCCGGCTGCCAGCAGCCGGCAGAAGAGAAAAAGAAGAAAAAGGGCGTTGCAAGACGCCTCGCCGCTTGGCCGGTCGAGCCTGACCGGCCGGGACCCCCTTCGAGCACCCGGGGGCTCGAGGGCTACACCCAGCGGGTGCGCCGACGCGCTTTGCGAGCGCCGAGTCGCGCCGGCTGTCTTCGACGACCGCGACTACATAAAAATCAATGTGAGCTCTTCACCAGCATATTTTTGCACTACGAAAGCACGGATAACCCCGAGTGATGCTCGGGGAACTATGTCCGCATTTCATTACAGTTGCATCATTGTTTCCCCAGCGCTAGCCAGAGTTGGCCCGGGGGCTGGCCGCTTGGCCTGAGACGTTTGTTCCCGAAGACGGCTTAGTAGCGTGCGCAGTACCAAAGGCTCACTCTTAGTCACAGACCGCAGAGCGGCTATCCGGCTAGCAAGACTGAACACTGGAGGCCACCCACACGAAAAACGTACGGGAAGAAAAACGGTTCGGGCGGCCCGGCCGTTTTACTTTACAAGTATCTACTCGGTTGAATCTGCTCCTAGACTCTGAGTACTGTACACTCCACTTCGCGGCCCACTCTTAGCCATAGACTACGGAGCGGCTGTCCAGCAAGCAAGAGCACAAGCCAAAAAGCGGAGGAAACACGAAAAAGATTAAGGGGGCTCGGACGAAACCGAGTCGGCACCCTCCGCATAAAACTTGCAATGCTAAAAGCAAACATTTGATATATCCGCATGGACTAACTTTGTCTTTTTTCTTGATAATTTCCATGAACACTCGCCAAAAAACCTCCGCCCAACTTTGCCAAGTTGCCCGGAGGCTTGGGGGCTACTGTCGAAGTAATCGACCACGGGTACCCCGAGGACGGCAAGACGATATTTCAAGACATCGGGGCTAGCAAAGCCCCTTAGTCCGACTGTCCGGCCGCTCCTGCCGGCTTCCCAGCCGGCTGCCGACTGCGCCAACCAGCCGGCTGCCGATTGCGCCAACCAGTCGGCTGCCTACTGCAGCCCGACCCCACACCGACAAGACCCCGACGTGGCGGCCATACCGTGGACAAGACAACCGTACCGCGATGTCATCATGTACAGTGACACTTGTCCCTGGGCACTATTTATGAAGTGACCCAGGGGACAAGTGTGACATCCCACCATACCACTAGCTAGCAAGCTACCATACCTACATAACTTACTTCCTAAGCTACCCCCACACTATATAAAGGCACACATCCATCCATCCAGAAGATGTACTCACACCCACATGCATACATGCTCCCGTAGGAGCACACCCATCCATTCGGCCACATGCCATGGGCATAGCCGGCCATTAGCATACCACATACATGCATTTACCAAGTCAGATGCCTATGGCGCTGACCTCAGATACAGCTCCAGGAGCACTTTGTACTGCCCGATGTACACCCCAGATAGATACACTCAGACATGCAGCAGTAGGAGTATTATCTCTCCGGAGAGCTCCGAAGATGGGTAAACCATCGCGTGCTACTCGCATACCCGCTCCCAGTCCTATCAGCAGCAGTCTTACCCTCACACTAAGCCCTTGTGGCATCTGTCGACTCGCAAAGCCCCCCGTGAGAAACACCACGACATTGGGATTTGATGGCGGTGCGAGGCTGGTAGAAGATCGTGTAAGGGGCCAGCTCGATGGCCCACTTCGCCACCCGGCCGGATGCATCCCGGCTGCCTATGATCTCGGCAAGCGGGGTGGTGCATACGACCGTGATGGGATGCTCTTGGAAGTAGGGCTTCAGCTTCTTGGCGGCAAAGTACACACCGTAGCACATCTTCTGGTAGTGCGGGTAGTTCTGCTTCGAGGTAGACAGCACCTTGCTCAAATAGTACACCGGCTGGGCTCGGCCCTCTTCTGGGCGCTGGACTACGATGACGGTGCTGACCACCCGGCTGGTTGCAGCAATGTAAAGGAGCATGGGATCTTTCTCAGTCGGCGCCGCCAAGACAGGCGGCGTGGTCAGCATCTTCTTCAGCTCGTGAAAAGCTTGGTCGGCTTGGTCGTTCCACTCGAAGTGAGTGGTCTTCTTCATGAGGTGGTAGAGGGGGAGAGCCTTCTCTCCGAGCCGGCTGATGAAGCGGTTCAGGGAAGCCAAGCATCCGGTGAACTTCTGGACGTCTCGCAGCTTGGTGGGAATCGCCATTCTCTCAATGGTCTTGATCTTTACAGGGTTGCATTCGATGCCGCGTTCGGAGACCAGGAAGCCTAGGAGCTGGCCGGCTGGCACTCCGAACATGCATTTCTCTGGGTTGAGCTTGATCCGGAATCGGCGCAGGTTCTCGAATGTTTCCTTGAGGTCTTCTAGCAAGGTGCTGCGCTTCTCCGTCTTCACTACAATGTCGTCCACGCAGACGTGGGCATTTCTGCCGAGCTGCTTGAGGAGGCACTTCTGCATGCAACGCTGAAAGGTGGCACCGGCATTTCTCAAGCCGAATGTCATAGTCAGGTAGCAGAAGGCTCCGAATGGCGTGATGAAGGCGGTCTTGAGGCGGTCGGCCGGGTCCAACTTTATCTGGTGGTACCCGGAGTAAGCATCCAAAAAACTCAGCAGCTCGCATCCGGCTATGGAGTTTATCACTTGATCTATCCTTGGCAGGGCAAAAGGATCTTTGGGGCAGGCCTTGTTGAGGCTCGTGTAGTCTATACACATGCGCCACTTGTTGTTCTTCTTCAGCACGAGGATCGGGTTGGCGAGCCACTCCGGAAAGAACACCTCCATGATGAAGCCGGCAGCCAGAAGCCGGGCCATCTCTTCTCCTGCAATCCTTCTCTTTTCCTCCGACAGTCGGCGGAGGGGTTGCTTGACTGGTTTTGCACCTTCCCGGACGTGTAATTTGTGCTCGGCGAAATCCTTCGGAACACCCGGCATGTCCTTGGGGGACCATGCAAAGATGTCCCGATTCTCACGGAGGAAATCGGCGAGCTCGCCTTCCTATTTGCTGTTTAGGTTTGCCCCAATGACGGCAAACCTTTCCGGGTGCTCGGGGTCAAGAGGTATCTTCTTCGTCTCCTTGGCCGGCTGGAAGGAACCTTGGGCATCACACTCTTTGGGATCGGGGGACAGGGCCGGCTGCTTGCCAGCCATAGCCACGACCCGGTCCAACTTCTTCTTCTCTTCGGCAATCACAAGGGACTCGGCCAGCCGACTGCTGGCTGTTGCGCACTCAGCCGATTTCTTGTAATCGCCGACTATGGTGATGATGCCCTTGGTGGTCGGCATCTTCATCTTGAGGTAAGCATAGTGGGGAACATCCATGAACTTGGCCAAGGCAGGTCGGCCAAGCAGTGCATGGTAAGAGCTCTCAAGGTCCACCACTTCAAATCAGATGGCCTCCCTGCAAAAATGATCCTTGTCCCCAAAGAGGACGTCAATCTTGATCTTGCCAATGGGGGAGCAGGACAGGCCGGGTACGATGCCGTGGAACACAGTCCGGGTGGGCGTGAGCTGCTTCGTCTTGACGTTGAGCTTCTTCAGGGTGTCAAGGTATAGGATGTTGATGCTGCTCCCGCCATCTATCAACACGCAGGAGAAACGGGCCGCCGTCTGTCTATTGCAAGGGTGGCATCCAGAACCAGTGCATAAGAGCCGGGAGATGGCATCACCTCTGGGTGGTCGGCCCGGCTCCAGCTGCTGGGTTTTTCTGACCAATGCATGTGCTCGGAGGGGTTGGAGACAACCGCGTTGACTTCCTGGTGCTCTCGGCGCCTGCTGCGCCGATCTTTAGGCTGGCTGGTGAAGACGACATAGGCGGCGTGCTCGTCGGGGAACTCGTCATGCACGGGTCCGACTGCTGGCCGAGCGGCCAGCTGCTGCGGAGCCGGAGGCGGCGGACCAGCAGGTGGAGGTGGCGCGAGCCCTTCGCCTTTGGAGATTCGGGTGAGCCAGTGGCACTTCCGGGTTGTGTGGTTGGACGGCTCCGCGCCGCTGTGGAACTTGCATGGGGCGTCGAGGGTTTGCTCGTAGGAGAAGGCCGGCTGCCAAGCCGGCCGGCCGCCTTTCTGCTTCTTGGGTGTGGGCCGCCCTTCAGGCTGCTCGCCCTCGACCGTGGCCACCTGCCGACTGGTGGAAGGCGGCATGGGGCCCTTGCGCTTGTGGTCGTTTTGGTACGGGCGTCGGCCGGAGTCCCCAGCCGGCGTCTTGGGCGCCGGGTTGAGTACCTTTCCGGATGCGTCAACCCGAAGTTCATTCTTCATTGAGGAGTCGGCGGTGGCGTACTTGTCCGCTATGACCAGAAGCTCGTCGTGGGTAGTCGGCTCGTCGTAGAGGAGCTTGTGCTTGAGGAGGGTGCCCTCTCGGCACCCGGCTGTGAAGTATTCGATGGCTTGCACCTCGTGCACTCCTTCGCAAGAGTTGCGGAGCTCGGCCCAACGCGTGAGGTAGTCGCGAGTGGACTCGGCGGGGCCTTGTACGCACAAGGAGAGCTGTCTGGGCTTGGGAGCCCGCTTGTAGGTGCTGGTGAAGTTGCGGACGAAGGCTTCTGTGAAGTCTAGCCAACTATTGACGCTGTATGGCTTGAGACTGTTGAGCCAGGTCCGCGTCGTGCCTTGGAGCATGAGGGGCACGTACTTCACGGCAATGCGCCTGTTGCCATTCGCGATGAGTATCGCGGTGGAGTAGTCGATCAGGCAATCTTCCGGCTTTACGGAGCCGTTGTACTTGGGCGTGTCTCTTGGGAGCGAGAACCCTTTGGGGAAGGGCCCGTCGCGGATGCGGGGGCCGAAGCAAGGCGGGCCGACATCATCTTCTTCTTCTTCTAGCGCCAGGGATCGCGCTAGGCGGTCGATCCGATGGCGGGCGTCGTTCTCGCCGACTCCTTCGCGGCGACCTAGTCGGCCGCTGAGAGTCGGATGCGTGACAGGCGGTGGGGTGGGATACCTTTCCCCATGAGGCGGAGGCAGAGGCGGGTTGCCCCGCCGCTCCATGGCTTGAGGGTGGCCTTCTGCGTCTCGCTCGATAGAGATCCGGGTTCGGCTTCGGCTGGCAGCCGACTCTTTCTCGTGTCGCGCGAGGGTTTTGCCCGCAGTCGGCGTCCGGGACGTCGCGTCGTGCTCTCGGCGCGGTGGAGGGCTTTCCTCGCGGGCTTCGGCTTCCTGCCGCTGCGCGGCTGCGTCGATTAGCTGCTGGATGCGTCTGGTCATGTAGGGGAGCTCTTCGGCCCCCAGTCCATCCAACTCGTCTACGGCCGCCTGGGCGGCGCGCAGGTTCTCGAGTGGGGTGGCATAGACTGGGCGGTCGACTCCAAGCATGTCGGCAATGACAGCATCGCGCTGTCTGACAACGCCGACTCGGCTTGGCCCGCCAGGAGGTGGCGTGCCGAAGGCAGCACGGTCGACTTCGCGCTGGTGGGCCTCGGTGAGGCGTCTCACGGAAGCTAGCTTTTGGCCCTCCGCGAGAAGGGCGAGGCGGCGAGCCTCCAGTGCTTCGGCATCGGCATCGGCCGGGAGGGGGACGGACAGGTCGTGGATCGCTGCTTGCCGGGCGTCGTGGGCATTCTCGCCAGAAGCGCCGCCATGGCTGATGACCATCACCTCGGCGGTGGCAACGTCACAGCCATCGGCTCGGGGAAGCGGGTCGTCATAGATCACGACGTTGGCGGGGAAGGCGTCGGGCGAGGCAGTGTCGGAGTCGACATGCATCGGATCGGTGGAGCCAACGGACTCCTGGTCCACAGCAGGCTCGCTGGAGACGTGGAGCTGGCCGAGGAGGTCGACGAGGCGGTCGGTGCCCGCGTCGGAAGCGGGCTCGTCGGAGATGAGGGTCTCGCCAAGGGGATCGGCGAGGTCACTTGCCGCGCAAGCATTGGTGACGCCTTGCAGCGCATCGTGGCAAGCGCCATCGGGCGTGTCGGGCTGGCTACGCTCGCTGGGGAGGAAGAAGGTTCCCGTCCAGAACAGGTCTCCGGGCGACGGTGCACCTGGCCCCACGGTGGGCGCCAAATGTCGGGTGGTTGGTGCGACATATGCCAACGGGTGGCTTATTTGTGTGGGAGCCAGTAAGACGTCGCCGGTGCCTGGAAGCGGGATAAGGCGAAGACATGCACGCCGGCGAATCTTACCCAGCTTCGGGGCTCTCCGTGGAGATAACACCCCTACTGCTGCTCTGCGGGGTCTCCGCATGATCACTCGATGAACAAGTAGCTACAAGGTGCTCCTCGAGCTGTTTGGCGAGAGGAAGAAGAAGGGCAAGGCTAGCTCTCCTCTTCTCTCTATGTGTAGTAAAACCTAGATGAGATCAACCCTTTGCATGGGTGCCCCGGGGGTTTATATAGGCCTACCCCATGGGGGTACAATGGTAATCCGGCTGGGAGCGGGTCCCAGCCGTCAGTGTCTACGCTCGCCGGCTTCCGCGCTGGCTGGTGGGCCCCGCCGGCTGCCGGCATCTTGGTCGACAGGCAGGCCCTACTGCCTAGGGCCCTGTCGGCGGCCGATTACTGTTGCCTCAATCCTGATGATGAGGGCTTTATCGGGGTAAGCGTGGCTACAGCGTCGCCGCCTGGCGGGCGATCGCTGTAGCCTCACGTCGTCTTGTCTTCTTAATGGGGCGCCTCCTTCGAGGGAAGGAGCAAGCCGGCTTGGGAAAGCCGGCCATGTCTTGGGCCGACTGGGGGAGGCCTGGCCGCCTTCGGGTGTCTCTCTGCCCAAAGGGGCCCACCGCCCGTGGGCTGCGCTGACAGCCCGCCGTGGATGGCGCCATAGTCATCATGGCAACAGTGGTGCGCCGGACGGGTCAGAGCTACCCCGTACGGTGCACTGTGCCAGGCGTGCTCCGGGTTTCGGGGTGGCAGTCTTTACTGTAGCCACGCCCCATCCCATCACCGTTATGTGGACGCGGGCCTCGAGGGTACGATCTTGACCGCGTCGTGGGAGCCGGCTTCTTGGAGCTGGCCCTCTCGCGGCTTTCTTCATGAGGGTTATGGCCGGGCCGCCTTGCGACAGTCGGCCTGAGAGGCAGCCGGCAGGGGGAAGGCGGCCCCACGTCTTGGTTTCTTGGAGGCCGGATCGGCTCGTAATTTTTACTGAAGTGCCAAGGGGAGCCGGCTAGGCTACCCGTGGTCATTTACCCCGACAGGTGGACTTCCAAACCTTCACAGACTTCATTCACCGGCGATCCACGATGACTCTTGGATGCTCAGAACGCGACACCTAACCGGCTGGAGGATTCACAGTCCTCAAGTGCAATAAGTCTTCAGGTCGCGCAGACAGAAAGACTTCAGTGATGCCTGACACTCTTTGGCTCTGGGTGTTTGGGCTTTGTCCTCGCGAGGATTTCTCTCTCTCTCTCAATGGCTTCGAGGTGGGTTGCTCTCAAATGACAAAAGCCGTGTACTAACTCTGAGCAGCCACCAATTTATGGTGTAGGGGGTGGGCTATTTATAGCCACTAGGCAACCCGACCTGATATGTCCGAAATGACCCTGGGTCACTAAGGAACTGACACGTGTTCCAATGGTCAGATTTCAAACACACACGGCAACTTTACTTGGGCTGCAAGCAAAGCTGACTTATCCAGCTCTGGATAAGATTTGCTCTCATTGTCTTCGCTCGAAGACATAGGATTTGGGTTGAGCATCACTTCAGTCACTCTGACTTTGTTCACTTGGACCCCACTTAACAGTACGGTGATTCCTATGACTCAACAAAAAGAAAAGGAAACAACGAAACGACTAAGTCTTCGCGCTCCATAGTCTTCAATCAATGTCTTCTCATGTCATAGACTTCAATATGAATATCTTCTCATACCACCATTGTCGTCAATGTCTTCATATAATTTTAGGGGCCATCTCCGGTAGGTAAACCGAATCAATGAGGGACTACTACCTGTGTTATCCTGCAATTCTCACAAACACATTAGTCCCTCAACCAAATTTGTCGTCAATACTCCAAAACCAACTAGGGGTGGCACTAGATGCACTTACAATCTCCCCCTTTTTGGTGATTGATGACAAACTGGTTGAAGTTTTCAACGGGGATAAAGTATGCGAAATTTAAAGGATAGGGTATTGTCTTCATAAGTGGCAAAGGCTCCCCCTGAAGATGTGCATATAAGTAATTTGCTTTTGGAATGCAAATGCACATGGCAGGTTGTACTTGCGGAGATCCTCTTCAACTTATGACGACAATTCATCATGCATTATAAGATATAATGAAGATAATGACATGCATAATGAAAAATGGACGTCTCCAAGATGACCTAAGTGCGGAAGTTATCATCGCACATGCGGAATTTATCATCGCATCACAGAATAGAAAATAAGTAGCAGACGACCATCAAGTTTAAGTGTTACAACTCAAAGAACCAAATGTATCAAAAACGAGAGTATTAAACACTAGGCAAAATATAAAGCAACCGCCCATATGGACCCGCTTGAAGACTATCAAACTCATATGCTTCTTCCCCTTTGGTCAGTAATGACCAAAAAGGTTTGAAGACATAGAGTATCTACTCGTTCCCATGAGGAGTAGGTGAAGCAGCAGGGTCATCGGTGTTGTTTGGCGGTGCAGACGAACTTGGTGCAGTGTCGATGCGTGTAGAAGTAGGGGGCGGTGAAGTAGCATCATCTTCATCATCGATCACTCTGGCGTTCACAGTTGCCGCGGAGGAAGAATAGTTAGAGTCTTCAAGGGATGGAGTTCGACGTAGGACGGCATTCCGTAGAGGAGTGGAGTCAAACACGAATTTTTCAGTGAAGCCATCGTCTTGAAGATCTGCTTCAGCACTGAGCAGGGTCAAACTCTTCCATGATCGTCGACAGGTCTCATGAGCGACAAAAGCATTCTTGGTAGCAAGATTGTGAATGTGATTGACGTCCACCAATAGACTTTGCATCTGTAGCTTCAGCCAATCATGATGCTTATCTTGTTTTTGATGCAGTGCCACAAGAAGTTCTCGGTCATTCAGAACACGAGAGCGCTTGCGAGGCCTTTGGGCAATGGTGCTATCAGTAGCTTCAGTGTGCGCACGGTGAGGCAAGCGAGTAATTCCAGCCAATGGATAGACGCGAGCGACAGCTTGAACTCCTTCAATGTTTTGCGTGAAGCTTTGATGGTAAGCATTCTGAAGACTAAGGGGCTCCTTGGCAGGCTCTGGGTATATGGCTTCAACAGACAAATCAACTTCTGGCAAAAAGATGATATGATTGCGTGCAGAGGGTTGATAGTTGAAGGCAAAGTGGAGCTTGATCATACGCATGATCCAGGGAGCATAGAACTTCAGACCAAATATGTCAGATCCTGATGCAGCAAGCTGGCGGATAAAGAAGTCTTGTGCATTGAAGCTTTTGCCATGAAGAATATGAAAGACTAAAGTCTTCATTGCGCCTTCCAGCTTGGCATGTGGAGAATGTCCTTTGATGGGCCAGAGAGTTCGCCTGATAATGTGATAGATGGTGCGGGGCAGATACTCAAGGTCTTCAACAAAGAACTCCTTGGGGTATTCAGCATCTGGAGGCAAAGGCTTCATCATGCTAAGCATCTGACTCATATTGGGCTCAGGCTTGTGGAAGATGCTCTTCATAGCATCATTGTGAAGCTGACAACCAGGTTCATAGCGATCACCTGGAGTGGGCAGGCCAGTAAGCTCAATGACATCAAAGGCTTTGGCTTCATGATGAACATTGCATGTCATCCACTCAAGGACCCAAGTCTTCAGATCCCTGTTGTAGCCACGAATATGGAGAGTGGCATAGAATTGGAGCAGCAATTCTTCGTTCCAGTGCTCCTTGTCAGTGACGAACTGCAGCAAGCCAGACTCTCTGAAGCAATCCAGAGCTTCTTCCAAGCAGGGCAGACCAGTTATGGCTTCAGTGTCAAGACGCATATGTGGAAAAATGCGGCCTTGATTGTATAAGATGCATGAGTAATAACTGCGCTGCTGATAGCTCCAGAACCGGTCAGAAGATATTCTTGCCTTGGTGTAGGGGTTCTTGGCGCTATCAAAGAAGGTGTTGTGTGCCTTTAAGCCATTGATATTAAAAGATCCGGGTGCTGATGCAGTACCTGGAAACCTGGGCAACCTTGGCATTGGCTTCTGAACCTGAGGCATGTGCTCAATGTGGTAATCAAACTAAGGACCAGCAGCAGGCGGAGGAGTCAGAACAGGACATTTGACAGTGATAAGCTGGCCATAGTTGAATGCTTGCTCGATAGTGTGTGGCCTTGGTGGCGGAACAGGAGCAGTGGCATCAACAGTGGCATCAGGCTGCACAACAGAGGCTTCAGGTGCAGATGCATCATTGGCTTCATTAACTTCTAGCACACTGGTTGGTGCAGACTCCACATTTGCTTCAGCCATGACTACGTCATTGGCTTCATTGGTGTTGGTGGTGGCAGCCTCAAGATTCTCAACCTCCACTTGATGAGCTGGAGGGTCGGGCACTGGCACGTTCACTTCAGGAATAGCTTCTTCAGTAATGGGGGGAGTAGGGACACGTTCTTCTTCTTGTTTGTTATCGGCTGATGCAGCCAGATTGTCTTTAGCACATTTGGCTTCAGACTCAGAGACATTCATAGTCGGAGTGGCTTCTAGCAACACTTGACGTGCAACAGATTGGTGAGGCACTTCTCCTTCTGGAACGCTCGAAAGAGGGACTTGAGGCCTTGGTCCTTTGCGAAGCCTGCGGAACGGTGGCGACGCCTTTGGAGATGGAGTTGGTTGGGCCTCAAAGTCATCTTCTTCTACTTGCACAGGTGGTGTGACTTGTTGTAGTTGGGGGGTACTTGGAGTGTCTTGTTGTTGTGGGTGATCAGCCCATGAAGCATCCTGAGCAATAGGCGTCAGAGGACGACCAATGCTGATGAGTTCGCTGTTCGTGAGAACAGGCGATGATACCAAGTTGTGTTCGATCTGGGGAAGAACGTCATCATCTTCAACATTGTCATTGTGACCAATGTCTTTAGCAGCGGTGGGATCAACTGCTGGAATGTCTTCAGCTTCACGATCCTTTGTGGAAGCAGGCTCATGAACTATCATCCGTCGTTCTTGGTGTTTAGATGCAGGGCGAACCATTGAGATAGGTTCAACAACTAAGGGCTCTGTGGGAGCATCCCGGTCCTTCTTGGTTCTGCGCTTCTTCTTGGAGGGAGTGGCATCAGAAGCATCAGGGTTTTTCCTTTTTCTGGCTCAGCCTCAGCAGCCCTTGTCTTCTTCAGTTCTGAAGCGGTTGACTTGACCTTTGGCTTCGAGCCAGTCATGCTGCTTGGGAAGACTATGCGTGGCTCTTCCTGCCTTGAAGGTGCAGATTGGTCAGTCGACAGCTTCTTCTTCTTTGCAGCCATTCTTGGATCGATGCCAGGATGACCAAGAGCCTTGCGCTTCTCAGCCTCATTGTAGGCTTGCACACACTTGTCAGCCAGGCTCTTTATGCGCTCACGAGAACCTTTAGCTTCTTCACGCTTCTTGAGAAAAGCTTCTTTGAGCTCGTGCAGCATGATCTTGAAGTTTTTGACATCTTGCACGCTGAGCTTTGCCACATGCTTCTTGAACTGAGCTTTCTCATAGTCGATCTTGTGCTTCAGTTCAACAATGCGCTGAGCAAGAGCTAGCTCAGAAGAAATGGCGCCATTGAAAGAGACGCTGAGACCAATGGGAAGTTGCAGATCTTCAAAGATGAGGTTGGGAGTGTCAAACCATTCATCAACGAAGTTGTGGATGATTGCCATGTCAAAGAGAGGCAAATCATTGAAGATTTCCGCTTCTTCCTTGCTCTTGATCAGTTGCTCAAGAGCGTCATCTGCAAGATCTTCATCGCTGGACAGATCAATGTGATCTTCTCGCAGAATGGCAGCAGGGGTCAAGGTCTGATCAATATTCTTGATGATTTTCTTTTTCTTCTCCGTCTTCTTGGAGATACGTGATAGATCTTCAGACTGCACACTGTCTTCAAGGAGGTGAAGTGGCTAGTGGCTTCGCTCGTGAAACTTTAGGAGGAGGAGCTGACCTTGAAGCTTTGGTCTTCTTCTGCTTCTGCGGTTTTGGAGTAGGAGCAGGGGCTTCATCCGTGTCAGCATCATCATCAGAGTGATCCACTTTGGCACCTTGAACAGAGATGTGGGTGATGAGGCCATGAAGGTTGTAGAAGGGTCCGATGATATTGGGTTCTGCATCGCGTGTGCCGTCAGCACGGGGAACAGGAGGACCAGGATTGAAGTCTAACCCCAAAGAATCTTTATTCTTCTTTGTTGAGGCTTTTGCAAACTGATAATTGCGTTTGAACAGATTGTCTTCGCGACACCATAGTAAAGATGATGGGTCGACATCAGCTAGTTGTGGCCCACGGACCATGCAAGGATAGAAGCCTTGCTCAATGGCTTCAGCTTTGGACCTGGGTGGAAGATTTTTGTACAAAATATCTCCCCATGGTCGCTTGATGGCATTTTTCTCTACATATTCCTGGGTCACGAACCTGTACTTGTACCACTGTTCAGCCCAATATCTTCGAATCCATTGGATTCGGGTCTTGCACTAATTGTAATACTCTTCTGGATATGTCTTGTAAAGCTCTGAGAGGTCATCAGGCAAATATCTTGACGTTCCCCCACGTCATTGTCTGCCACCCTTCCTTACTGACTTCTCTGCAGCCATGAACTTCAAGCTGAATGGCTTCAACACATTCAAAGGCTTCTAAGGCTTTCGCTTGCTAGACAAACAGGAACTGGCTTCGGGAGAGTTAATGTAATGCTGTAAGAATTCTGCAAACGAATGCAGACTATGAGAACCAAGGGATTCTCCCATGGACATGTACCTGTGACAGCATTAGAGATGCGAGGGAACGGGAAGAGGTCATATGCATTCTCAGAAGATTTTGAAGGTAAATCAATTTGAAGACATTGACCTCATGATGCGAAGACATTCACTTATATGTTGAGAGTTGGTTCCAGATTTGTACGAATCCGTGAATAAGTACAAGTGAGGAATCTAACTAGATATGAAGCTTAAGTGAATATACTAGGCAGTATGAGATGCAGACAGAATAGATCTTACATTGTATAGGCAGAAACTAATTTTGGTAAACAAGATGAATCTTTGAGGATCAAAAAGATGGTAAAAAAAGAGTTTTATTTACCACGCGAAGAATTGCTAGATGAGAGGAGTAGGAGACCGAGCAGTTCAGTCCACCGTGCCCTAACTTGGCGACGGAGGACACCTATGGCGGCGGCAGAGAAGACGATGTCTGCGGCCGGTGTGAGGACGGTGTCGGAGAAGTCGCGGCAGCTAAGCGCTTCATCGCCGGCGTCGTCGAGAGCTAGCGTTGGCGCTAGGTTTTTGACGAGGTGGAGAGGTGGAAGAAGGTTTTCTTTACCACAGGGGACATCTATTTATAAGGAAGTGTGCGGCACAGCGCAATTACACAGGTGCCCCTGGCGTTTCACATCTGAGGGGCACGTGGCAAGCATGCAACATACCCAGAGTTGTCCCACGTTCCCACGCCTGCCAGGTTTGTCGGATGGTCGTTCTGGCTTCTCCGGATTTCAGGCAATAAGGATAGAGCATTTAAAATTGACTTAATGTTTGTCTCTGTGTCTTCTGCTGACAAGGACGCAGAGAACACATTCGACAGTTTCAATAGAATGCATATGATTTGGACAGATAAAGTTTGAGATAGAAAGCATAGAGAGATTAGGGTCCGATCACATTCACTTAGTTCAAAAGATTCAACAAGGAAGACATAGCTATAAGCGAATGCTGTAGAGGACAGAATACTAGTATATATATCAGAAAGCAATCAAATCAACATAGTGAAGATAATCATGAAGACAAATTGAAATTGAAGACAAACCAAATGCGAAGACATTTCAAATGTAACGCCATGAGTGAAACACTTCAAACGGAAAATTTTGGTGGTGGCGTTACCCACCGAATAGAAAGTATTAGACCCAGACACGGCGCGCAATTATCGTGGCGCTCCGAAGTCAAATTCCACGTTAATGTATTCACACTCAGAATGTAAGTCTTCATTGATTGAAGATATACTTTACTTCGTGTGTTGCACATCTAAGTCATCAACATGCATAAGTGTTAGGATGTGTGCCTGATCACAGGACATTTGAGGATTCCAAGATATTTAGCTCACACCGTAACTTGTAAAACCTTTTCTCATCCAAGGGCCTTGTGAAGATATCTTCTAGTTGCTCTTCAGTGTTGATGTGAATGATATCAATATGTTTCTTCATGACATGATCTCTGAGAAAGTGATGACGAATTTCAATGTGCTTTGTCTTTGAGTGCTGAACTGGGTTGTTGGCAATCTTGATGGCGCTTTCGTTGTCGCAGAAGAGAGGTACTTGTTTCAGATTGATGCCATAGTCCTTGAGAGTTTGCTTCATCCATAGAAGCTGAGCGCAGCAAGATCTAGCAGCAATGAATTCAGATTCAGCAGTTGAGAGTGATACAGAGTTCTGCTTCTTTGAAGACCAACAGACAAGTGATCGTCCTAGAAAGTGACATGTGCCAGATGTAGACTTGCGATCTACCTTGTCACCAACATAATCAGCATCCGAGAATCCAACTAGATCAAACTCTGAGCCCTTTGGATACCATAATCCTAGTGTTGGGGTGTAAGCCAAATATCGAAGAATTCGCTTCACAGCTAAGTGATGTGATTCCTTTGGTGCCGCTTGGAATCGAGCACACATGCAAACACTAAGCATAATATCTGGCCTAGATGCACATTGGTAAAGTAAAGAACCAATCATGGAGCGGTATACCTTTTAATCGAACTCTTTACCATTGTCGTCAGGACCCAGATGGTGTTTGGCTGGCATTGGCGTCGTGTAACCTTTGCAATCTTGCATTCCAAACTTCTTCAGACAATCTTTGAGGTATTTTTCTTGAGATATGAAGATGCCATTCCTTTGCTGACGAATGTGAAGACCAAGGAAGAACTTAAGCTCTCTCATCATGGACATCTGATATTGCTCTTGCATCATGTACCCAAATTCATCACTGTATTTCTGACTGGTACAGCCGAAGATAATATCATCCACATAGATTTGACACACAAACAGTTCACCATCATATGTCTTCGTGAAGAGTGTGGGATCGAGGGGTCCAGGTTTGAAGCCTTTGCTCTTCAGGAAGTCTTTGATCGTATCATACCAAGCGCGAGGAGCTTGTTTGAGTCCATATAGTGCTTTGTTTAGCTTGTACACCATATCAGGATGTTTTGGATCTTCAAAGCCAGGAGGTTGTGCGACGTATACTTCTTCTTCAATCTTGCCATTGAGAAATGCACTCTTCACATCCATTTGATATAGCAAGATGTTGTGATGATTCGCATAGGCTAGCAGTATCCGAATAGCTTCAAGCCTAGCCACAGGAGCAAATGTTTCATCGAAGTCAATCCCTTCAACTTGAGTATATCCTTGAGCCACAAGACGTGCTTTGTTTCTCACGACTTGACCATGCTCATCTTGCTTGTTTCGATATATCCATTTTGTGCCAATTATGTTATGCTTTCGAGGGTCAGGACGCTTGACAAGTTCCCAAACATTGTTCAGCTTGAACTGTTGAAGCTCTTCTTGCATAGCTTGAATCCATTCAGGTTCCATAAAGGCTTCAGCAACTTTCTTGGGTTTTGATATTGACACAAAAGAAAAGTGCCCACAGAAATTTGCTAACTGTGTTGCTCTTGAGCGAGTAAGTGGACCAGGTGCATTGATACTATCAATTATCTTCTCAATCTGTACTTCATTTGCAACATGAGGATGAGCTGGACGAAGATTTTTCTCTTGCTGATCATTATCAATATTGGAAGGATTGTCTTCAGGCTGAGCATTGTCTTCGGGTTGGTTAGGTGCAGAAATGATAAGTTCCTCTTCAGGCTATGCTTCAGAAGGCATGATTTCACCAGTTCCCATTAGCTTGATAGATTCACTGGGTGAAGCTTCGTCTAGTGTACTTGGCAGGAGCTCTCTTTGTGAACCATTGGTTTCATCAGACCGCATGTCCACAGTTTCGACGATTTTGTAGAGATAGAGATTGAAGACTCTGTAAGAGTGCGAGTCCTTTCCGTAACCGAGCATGAAGCCTTCGTGAGCTTTAGGTGCAAATTTTGACTTGTGATGGGGATCCTTGATCCAGCACCTAGCTCCAAATACTCTGAAGTAACTGACATTTGGCTTCTTGCCAGTGAGGAGCTCATAGGATGTTTTATTCAGAAGCTTATGGATGTAAACACGGTTGATGACGTGACATGCTGTATCAATAGCTTCAGGCCAGAACTTTCTTGGTGTCTTGTATTCGTCGAGCATCGTTCGAGCCATCTCAATGAGGGTTCTGTTCTTGCGCTCTACGATGCCATTTTGCTGAGGTGTGTAGGGAGCGGAGAACTCATGAGTGATTCCCATTGTATCCAGATAAAGATCAAGTCCGGTGTTCTTGAATTCAGTGCCGTTGTCACTTCTGATATGCTTGATCTTGACGCCATAATTGTTCATGGCTCGGTTGGCGAAGTGTCTGAAGACATCTTGCACTTCAGTCTTGAAGAGAATTATGTGCACCCACGTATATCTCGAATAATCATCAATAATGACGAAGCCATAGAGACAAGCAGTTGTTGTGAGGGTAGAGTAGTGAGTAGGGCCAAATAAGTCCATGTGTAGCAGCTCGAAGGGTTGAGATGTCGTCATGATTGTCTTCGAGGGATGTTTTGCCCTAGTCATCTTTCCAGCTTCGCAGGCACCGCACAAATGATCCTTCTTGAACTTGACGCCCTCGATGCCTATGACATGCTTCTTCTTGGCGAGAGTATGTAAGTTCCTCATGCCAGCATGCCCCAGCCTCTGATGCCATAGCCAGCACTCTGAAGCTTTTGTGAGAAGACATACGGCAAGCTGTGGTCCTGCTGAGAAATCTACCATGTACAGATGATCTTTCCGGTACCCTTCAAAGACTAGAGATTTGTCAGATTCCATAAGTACAAGGCAACGATATTTTCCAAATATCACAATCATGTTTAAGTCACAAAGCATTGAGACAGACATTAAGTTGAAGCCAAGGGATTCAACAAGCATCACTTTACCCATGTGCTGATCTCTTGAGATTGCAACTCTATCTAGACCCAATACCTTGCTTTTACCAGTGTCAGCAAATGTGATGTGACTCTTATCAGATGGACGTAAAGTTGAGTCCATGAGAAGACTTCGATCACCAGTCATATGATTAGTGCATCCGCTGTCCATAATCCATTCTGAAGCACGAGGTGTCATACCCTACAGTACAGTTAGGGGGATAGGCTTCACCAAGAGCATTGTGAAGCATAAACATTTGACGAGCAAGAGGATTATTGAAGCTCAGATCAAGATTAGGACTGATAGGATGAATGGCAAATGATTCAAGAACAAAATACATAGTAAGACCATTTGGGCATTTGATCTTGCGCCCTACAAGATGTTTTAGGTCCCCAGCAATAGCATCAGACGCCTTTGGTTTTCGGCTGGAGACCTTTCCCTGCAAGAGAAAGTTAATTCTTCTTAACCACCCACGTCTTCAGGGGTGGCTTAGAAGCTATGAGTCTAAGTGCAGCATCTGAGAATTTGGGCTTTGGAGCCCTAGCAAATAGTCTTGCAAGAGATGAATGATACTCATATGAATAAGCAGAAAAGTTCTTAGTTCTATGAACATAGCGGTCTGAAGACACACGCTCATATTCATAAGTCTGAGTATGGTTTCCCTACAAAACATTGGCATTAGGGTGACTCAGGTGAGTCCTCTGTCTGTATGAAGCCTTTGGACCATATGAAGCCTTAGGTCTGGGGTTTGTCTTCTTCCCAGGTGGTGTCATGATGACATTCACTGGAAGATTCTCAAGACAGCTTTTGGGAACCCAGATCTTCTTCATAGGTGGCCCATTCCAGCAGTTAGTACCAACATATCTGGCAGACACTTCACCATTCTAATTCTTGAACAGTTTATAGTTTGCATCTAAGGATTCATTAATGATAATAGGGTTAGCACAGGTAAAGCCAGATAAGGTAGATGGATCCACTGAAGGTCCCTTTGCAGCAACCCATGTGGTTTTGGGATATTGCTCAGGCTTCCAGTAGGAACCATCAACATTCATTTTCCTCTCGAACCAAACACCCTCTTTCCTAGGGTTTCGGTTCAGAATCTGCTTTTTGAGGACATCGCAAAGTGTCTGATGCCCTTTCAGACTTTTATACATCCCAGTTTCAAGCAATGTCTTCAACCTAGCATTTTCATCAGCAATAGTAGTGGTATCCTCCGCAGAGGGGTTAGTTACCACATTAGTAGTTGAAGACAATGCAACAGTAGCAGCAGTGGAACATTCAGCAACAGAGGTAGCGTTATCACGCTCAAGACATTTTAGACATGGTGGTTCAAATCCATCCTGAGCGGGACTGATCTGTTGAGCGCGAAGTGACTCATTCTCTTTCTGAAGATCTTCATGAGCCGCTCTCAATTTCTCAGGCTCTTGCTTCCTTTGAAGATAATCATAGGAGAGCTTTTCATGAGTGGCTGAGAGCGTTTCATGACGACTTTCAAGTTCTTGGTACTTAGCATGAAGATTTTTATGTCTTCAACTAAGGACTGTGAATGAGTCATTTCCGCGTCCAACGGGTCATCGCTTTTGTCTAACAGTTTTTGAGTATATTCCATAGCCTTTTGTTGTTTAGTTGCAATTTTAGCAAGTGTTTTGTAGCTGGGATTGGATTCACAATCAGAGTCATCTTCACTAGATGTTTGAAAGTAAGCATCGCGTGATTTTACCTTGGCACCACGTGCCATGAAGCAGTAGGTGGGAGCAGGGTCGTCCTTGTCATCAGCTTCAGCGTTGGTGTGGAAGTCATTGTCCTCAGTGTTGAAGATGGACTTGGCAACGTAGGCTGTGGCTAGAGCCAGACTTGCGACGCCAGGGTCGGACTCCTCCTCGGACTCCACCTCCGCCTCCTCAGAAGTAGACTCCTCCTCTGAATCCATCTCCTTGCCAACAAAAGCACGAGCCTTGCCAGATGAGCTCTTCTTATGAGATGAAGACTTGGATGAGGACTTGGAAGAAGACTTTGAAGATCTCTTCTTCTTCTTGTCATCAGAATCATATTCCTTGCTCTTCTTCTTCTTCTTCTCGTTGTCCCATAGTGGACCCTCAGAGATATAGTGTCCAGGTTTCTTGCACTTGTGACATGTTCTCTTCTTGTAGTCATGAGTGGGAGCTTCATCATTTCTTGAACTGGATCATGAAGACTTTCTGTAGCCCTTCTTCTTAGTGAACTTCTGGAACTTCTTCACAAGCATAGCAAGTTCCTTTCCAATGTCTTCAGGATCATCAGAACTACAGTCAGATTCTTCTTCAGATGAGGAAACAGCTTTTGACTTCAAAGCGCGAGTTCGGCCATATTTGGGACCATAGATATCTCTTTTCTCGGACAGCTGGAACTCATGTGTGTTGAGCCTCTCAAGTATATCAGACGGATCGAGTGTCTTGAAGTCAGGGAATTCTTGTATCATGAGGGCAAGGGTGTCAAAGGAGCTGTCAAGTGATCTCAGTAGTGTCTTGACGATTTCATGCTTGGTAATCTCAGTGGCGCCTAGAGCACGAAGCTCATTTGTGATGTCAGTGAGGCGATCAAACGTGAGCTGGACATTTTCATTGTTGTTTCTCTTGAAGCGATTGAAGAGGTTGCGAAGAACACTGATCCTTTGATCTCTCTAGGTTGAGACGCCTTCATTGACCTTGGATAGCCAGTCCTAGACTAGCTTTGACGTTTCCAGAGCACTCACGCGGCCATACTGTCCTTTGGTCAGATGATCACAGATGATGTTCTTGGCAGTGGAGTCCAGTTGAATGAACTTCTTGACATCAGCGGGGGTGACACCTTCTCCAGTCTTGGGAACGCCATTCTTGACGACATACCAGAGGTCGACATCAATGGCTTAAAGATGCATGCGCATCTTATTCTTCCAGTAGGGATATTCAGTTCCATCGAACACGGGGCAAGCAGCGGAGACTTTGATTATCCCTGCAGTCGACATAGCTAAAACTCTAGGTGGTTAAACCGAATCACACAGAACAAGGGAGTACCTTGCTCTGATACCAATTGAAAGTGCTAGTTATCGAGTAGAGGGGGGTGAATAGGCGATTTTTAGGAAAGTCTTCAAAACATGGAAGTTTCAAAGACAAACTATAGAAATGAACCTATTGAAATGCAGCGGAAGATAATCTACACTAAGCAAGCCATAGTCAAGTGTGCAATAACGTGAGAGTACGAAGACTAATAGCAGCTAGGTAGTAAGGATCAGGATGGAAGATAGTATGAAGCCAAACAACAATAGATGTCAAACAGTGAAGACAAATAGGTAAAGCAAACAGGCAATGACTTCACAAAGACAAACTCTAAGTAAAGAGAGGGAGAGGATAGAACCAGTCACTTGATGAGGACACGGGATTTGTTGGACCAGTTCCAGTTGTTGTGACAACTGTATGTCTGGTTAGGGAGGCTAAGATTCAACTCAGAAGACCGCGTCTTCACCTTATTCCCCTTGAGCTAAGGACACACAGTCCTCGCCCAATTACTCTGGTAAGTCTTCAAGGTAGACTTCCAAACCTTCACAGACTTCGTTCACCGGCGATCCACAATGACTCTTGGATGCTCAGAACGCGACGCCTAACCAGCTGGAGGATTCACAGTCCTCAAGTGTAATAAGTCTTCAGGTCGCGCAGACAGAAAGACTTCAGTAATGCCTAACACTCTTTGGCTCTGGGTGTTTGGGCTTTGTCCTCGCAAGGATTTCTCTCTCTCAAAGGCTTCGAGGTGGGTTGCTCTCAAACGACAAAAGCCGTGTACTAACTCTAAGCAACCACCAATTTATGGTGTAGGGGGTGGGCTATTTATAGCCACTAGGCAACCCGACCTGATATGTCCAAAATGACCCTGGGTCACTAAGGAACTGACACGTGTTCCAACGGTCAGATTTCAAACACACATGGCAACTTTACTTGGGCTGCAAGCAAAGCTGACTTATCCAGCTCTGGATAAGATTTGCTCTCATTGTCTTCGCTCGAAGACATAGGATTTGGGTTGAGCATCACTTCAGTCACTCTGACTTTGTTCACTTGGACCCCACTTAACAGTACGGTGGTTCCTATGACTCAACAAAAAGAAAAGGAAACAACGAAACGACTAAGTCTTCGCGCTCCATAGTCTTCAATCAATGTCTTCTCATGTCATAGACTTTAATATGAATATCTTCTCATACCACCATTGTCGCCAATGTCTTCATATAATTTTAGGGGTCATCTCTGGTAGGTAAACCGAATCAATGAGGGACTACTACCTGTGTTATCCTGCAATTCTCACAAACACATTAGTCCCTCAACCAAATTTGTCGTCAATACTCCAAAACCAACTAGGGGTGGCACTAGATGCACTTACAGCTGGCTTTACATATTTGCAACAACAAGATCAAACAGAGCTTTTAGAAGTTTTCTTTATCACTTTCGGTTTGTCAACTGAATTGCTTTTGGACAAGCAATGGGTTAAGCTTGGGGGAGTTGATACGTCTCCATCGTATCTACTTTGTCAAACTCTTTTGCCCTTGTTTTGGACTCTAACTTGCATGATTTGAAAGGAATTAACCCGGACCGATGTTGTTTTCAGCAGAATTGCCATGGTGTTATTTTTGTGCAGAATAAAAAGTTCTTGGAATGATCTTAAACTTCACGGAGATAAGTTTTGGAATCAATGAAAATATTGGTGAAAGAATCAAGTGAAGGGGGCCCACACCCTGGCCACAAGGGTGGGGGCGCGCCTCCTGGCCTTGTGGCCCCCCTGGACCTCCACCGACCTCAACTCCAACTCCATATATTCACGTTCGGGGAGGAAAAAATCAAATAGAAGGATTCATCGCGTTTTAAGATATGGAGACGCCGCCAAGCCCTGTTCTTTCTCGGGAAGGCAGATCTGGAGTCCGTTTGGGGCTCCGGAGAGGGGAATCCATTGCCATCGTCATCATCAACCATCCTCCATCACCAATTTCATGATGCTCACTGCCGTGCGTGAGTAATCACTACAAAAAAATGCACTTCCGTGATGATACGTGTTTGTCACAGTAGGTCGCGTTTTTTGTCATGCATGTACATCCATGACAAATTTATGACAGAATCAAGATAGTCATACCTGTGCTCTCGTATAAGTGTTCCATGACATTACCAAAATTATCATCACGGAAGTGTCCACTTCCATTATGATAAATTGCGCGTCACAGAAGTGCTTTCGTCAAGGGTGACCGACACGTGGCATCCACCGTAACGGAATGTCGTTAAGCTATCGGGTCAGGTTTTGGATCCGATAACCCGTTAACAGCCCCGACCAATGGGGATTTTCCATGTGTAAAATCATCATTGGCTAGAGGAAACACGTGTCGGCTCATCGTTGGGACAGATGTCATCCACTCATTGAACAGGAGGCGCCTATGATATGTCGACACGTGGCACGGCCCAACAGTGGCCCATTCCGGTGAAAAAGGTCGGCCCAGTAAAAATTAGCAGGCTGGCCCATATAAGGCCTACTTGTGTCAGGTCCATTTAAGCCCACGGCTCAGACAAGATGTGCCAATTCGGCCCGTTAAAGATTTGACACCATTGTAGCCCATCGTCAGTTCGAGCCCGTTAACAGCCCGCTATATATTTGGGCTCAATATCGGCCCGATGAGATTTCGGCCTGTCAACGGCCCATTTAATGGATGGCCAATTTTCAGGATGTACATCTTTCGGCCTTTTAGCGACCCATTTAAATGTTGGGCTAATTTCCGGCCCGGTGTGTCTTTCAACCTGTTGACGACCCATAAATCTGATGGGCCCTTTGTAGTCGGACTTGAGTTTCGGCCTTTTAGCGGCCCATTTAAGTGTTGGGCCAATTTCTTGCTCGGTGCCACTTTCAGCCTGTTGACGGCCCATCAGTTGGGCCATTTGTAGTCAGACCTGAGTTTTGGCCTTTTAGCGACCCATTTAAGTGTTGGGCCAATTCCCGGCCCTGTGTGCCTTTCGGCCTGTTAACGGACCATAAATGAGTTGGGCCATTTGTAGTCGGACCTTAGTTTTGGCCTCTTAACGGCCCATGCCCTTCATGGTCCAATACCAGCCCGTCTTCTCTTTCAGCCTGCTAAAGGCCCACAACACAGTTGGCCCGTTTACAATACGACCTGACTTTCGGCCTCTTAGCGGCCCATGCTCTTCGTGGTCCAGTACAAGCCCGCTGTCTCTTTCGGCCTGCTAAAGGCCTACAGTATAGTTGGGCCATATGTAGCCCAAACTTAGTAACGGTCTGTTAACGGCTCATGAAATAAATTGGGGCCACCTGTTGCCCGCTTCGATGTCGGCCTGTTAACGACCCGGGAGGTAAGAGGGCCAACCATTAACTTTCGGCTTAGTAACGGCCCATTAACTTAATGGGCCCACTAAAGTTTGTTCATGTCTTTAGGCCAAATTAGATAATTTGAGCCCATTACGACGAGAAAAGGTACGGCATACAGGGAATAACGTTGCACATCCAGAATATATTACAGGAAATTATATCCACTGGGCAATCAAAGATTGATGCCAGTGCAAATAAATGAGCAGAATCTAACCATTACAACGTCACAATCTGCAACCTCAGCACAGATGACGCCCATAAGCATGTGGGCAAGTTCTTGCTGCTTTGCCACACTGTCTCTGGAAACATTGATCAGTTGTTGTGTCGCATGACTCTGCACCTTTGATTCATCCACCATTTCCATCATTGCTTCAGCCATTAATTGGTTCACAAACATACATTTATTCCGTTGCATTCGAGACAGAGGATACTGAACAGATTCAGATGGCGATTTTGGCAGGCTTGTATTATTGATAGTGGAGAGTGTCTCGACCACTGCATCATAACATAAATTAGAACGGGAACCAAACAGATTAATCATGAGTTATTGCCATATTACCTGGCCTAGATTTACTGGAAAGAAACAATGGGGTTGCCTTGCTGTTTTTAGAGTTTGTCTTCTTATCTTCAGCAGCCTGCACAAAATTAACACACTAGCATTGCTATCATTGGCCAAGTCAGATAATAGGAAAGCAACATTGACACAACGAATGTTTGGGAAACTAGCCTACACCAAATTAACACAATATGGCACAGCTATCATCAGCCAGGTAAGGTAATACGAAAGCAACATTGACACAATGAATGAATGGGCAACCAGAGAAGCACTACAATTCAGCAATGAGCGTGATATGAGATGGTACATTCATGCAACTCAGTACGCAAAACTACCAGGCAGTTTTCCTTACAAAAATCAACATTGGCGCCTTTAACATTTTGCTACAACTAATTTTAGATCAGATAGAGGTTAGATTCACACCGATTAACAAAATACATGCTGATGTAAAAATATAGTGATATACAACAGGTACTTACATCAGCACTGGAGCACAGAAAATTCCCGCAAGATATTTTCCTCGAATACGATCCCAATGGAGGAAGTCTTGTATCGTTTAACCTTATTTTCTAAAAGAGAGATGGGTAAGAAACATGTAGAAAATATGATCAGAATGCTATAAAATTTCATGATGCGAGGATACACACACGCTTCTTAGAATGGAGTTGACATTCTTTTGCTGGACTGGAGCGGACTAGTTCTTTGGCCACTGGAATCTGCTTATTATCAGTGGGAGTTGGGTTTCTCTGTGTTGGAGCAGTATCTATGAAAAATGGAATTGGTTTATTATCTCCTGGCGTTTGGATCTTTTGCAAAGACCTGGTTTGTAACCCTTCAGATTCTAACATAGCCGTCTTCCCCTTGCATGCCTTATATAGAAGAATGGTGATTCAGTTATAAAACAAGCTACAACAGAGATGGAATAGGTACTGAAGAATAGAAAGGCATGACATATTGACATGTATTCACTCCATCCGGAAATAAATGGATGGGTCTAGGCGTATTTCAGTTCTAGATACATCCAGTTTTATCCATTTCTGCAACATTTAATCCGGACAGAGGGAGTATGATGTAAGAGCTAGGGATACGACAGGACAACACAGTAAAAAAACACTGAAAAACCCACTGCAGAACCGAAGTATTCAAACCCACTGATATGAGATAGTACACTCATGCAGCTCAGGATGCAAAACTACCAGGCAGTTTTCCTAGCAAAAATCAACATTGTGGCCTTTAATCATACATTTTGCTACAACTAAATTTAGATCAGATAAAGGTTGGATTCACGTCGATTAACAAAACATGCTGATGTAAAAATATAGTGATATACAACAGGTACTTACATCTACATTGGAGCACAGAGAATACCTGCAAGAATCTTTCCTCATAAACGATACCATCGCAGAAAATCTTCTATCTGTTAAGCTTATTTTCTAAAAGAGAGATGGGTAATAAACATGTAGAAAATATGATCAGCATGCTATAAAATTTCATGATGCAAGGATACGCACACGGTTCTTAGAATTGAGTTGACATATTTTTGCAGGACTGGAGCGGACTAGTTCTTTGGCCATTGGAATCTGGTTATTATCAGTAGGAGTTGGGTTTCCCTGTGCTAGAGCAGTATCTATAAAAACTGGAGTTGGTTTATTATCTCCTGCCATTTGGATCTTTTGCAAAGGCCTTTTTTGTAACCCTTCAGATTCTAACATAGTCGTCTTCCCCTTGCACGCCTTGTATAGAAGAATGGTGCTTTAATTATAAAACATGCGGCAGCAGAGAGATGGAATAGGTACTGAAGAATAGAAAGGCATGACATATTGACATGTATTCCCTCTATCCGAAAAAATGGATTGGTCCAGGCGTATTTCAGTTCTAGATACATCCTTTTTTATCCATTTGGGCAACATGTAATCCGTACGGAGGGAGTATGGTGTAAGAGCTAGGGATACGACAGGACAACACAGCAAAAAAACACTAGTTGAATGTAAAATTGTATGCTAGCGGAATACGTACAGAAATAACTAAGGCAACATACACGTGCATGATTGGGAAAATAAGATGGCATTGCAACAGAGCACTAGAACATCACTTCAATGTAAAAAAACATGGTATGGTAGACAGATGAAGTACATACTGATGAATAACAATGCATGAGATATTCAGAAGCATGATGTCCAAATTAAGCAGATGGCATTGCGATAGAGTAGAATGACAGTACTTGAATTTGAAAACATGTTATCATGAATGGAATAGGTACTGAAAAACAGGAAGGCATGACATATTTACATGGCATTGCAACAGAGTAGATACACTCCAGGACATTATTTGCATGTTGTACCCATATCACAGGCCAAGTTAGAGCAAGGACCTAGTGGGGTGAAGAGGATTCATTATCTTTCTGCAAGTCTTCTGAAGAACTGCCTTTACATGTTCCATCATATTGGGTATCATTGACATCAAGTTTATTGGCCTTTACATTGCTCCGTGAGGTTCTTGTGGATGTATCAGTGTGTGCAATTATATCTGACATGCATGGAAGACAACTAGTAGTTATATTTATGTAATGAGTGCCTGTAGGAGACGACATAAATAGTAGGACTGGGGTTAAACTAAAGGGAGAACACATATGAAAGCTACAGAATATGTATCATTTGTACTCGAGATTAACTAGATGGCACACAAAAGTATTAAAGAACAACATATGTAATACTAGAAGTGGTATAATACTATAATCACTAGCCTGTGGGATAGCATTGGCTGATGGATGATAACTATGGAACAGTGTTACCTAAAGAACAAGTATCTTAGCTGAACTATGGAACAGCGTTAACTCCTGAACAACACCTGTAAGAGATCAGCATGAATATACAGTGAAATGTGATGATCTATTTTCCATGCTTAGATGAATAACAAAGCCATAAATGTTGCACACAAGTAAGATGAGGGTACAACCTATCTGGCTGCCATCCATAGGAGTGAGCATCATGTGCTGACTTGTCGATGGCTCTGCAGTTGTTGTGGCTGTGCATGTCGGGCACGCGCATTTGATGCAGGGAACTGTTGAGTGGGGACTATAGCTCCCTTCTGGTGTATGTTTCCCTTGTTGGAGCAGCTGCGGTGAGTCGGAAAACGGTGTGTCTGAAGATGCAGATAACGCATAATGTTAACAACTACATATCTCTTTGATCTGAAGAAATACACTAAGAGATCAACAGCAAGGTACGAGAGTGGTCACACGTCTGTTGACTGAAGACTAAATTGGGGTCACACGATTTTATTTTATTTTGGTACTGTCCGATCTACGCCGGATGGCTGGCCGTCTTGTGCCTCCCGGCTGACACTGTTCGGAATCTTCCCCGAAGAGCCAGCGACCAACGGCAGAGCAGCCTGCCTCCACCGTCCGTGGCCCCGGCCAAAACCCCGCTCCCCGCCCCACCGCATTGTCGTGGTTGCGCCGCCCCCGGGCCAATCCACAAAGACTCCCCGTCATCCAGATCCGGCAGCGGCAGTACCTTCAACCCACGCAACTCTAAAAGATAGCCATCTAAGCGCTGCTTCCACGGCGAACTTGCGGCCCCGCACCCTTACGTTAGACACCAGCCAACCGGCAGCCTAGGAGCTCCGCCGCCTCAAGGGGTGCTGCTTCCCATTGCAAATTGATTGGCCCAGAATAAAAATTCAGACAACTGAGGCCTAAATAAAGTGATTTGAGATGAGGGTGCGACCTATCTGGCGGCATGGTGAAGTAGGCAGGTCCAGCTGCCGAGTCGGTGAAGCTGGCGCGGTTGCGATGGCGACCGGCGGCAGAGAAAGAGCGATGTCGCGACGGTCGACCACTACGCCGAAGCAGCGCCAGGACTCTGGACGGATCCGAAGTTCGAGCCACTCCAGCACCGTGAACAACGGCGGAGGTGAATCGGCTCCGGTACGGTTCACGCGGCCGTCGTCGAGGCAGCACCAGCAGTAGGGAGTAAGAGGCACACGGCCCAGTGCACGACGGCAAATGGACAGCATCTCCGGCATTAGGGAGGAGGGCGGCTATGAAACTGGTGCGGTGGGGGCGCCATGGAGGTGGGGATGAGGTTTCGCGGCTTGGTAGAAGGGAGCTTCTCGGGGAGAAGGTGATTTGGCACCCACGAGGTATGAATGGGGGAGGGCGGGGGGGAATTGGGAGGGGAGTGGAACCATGTCTTACAGACGCATTTGTCTGAAATGTGAGGGGGAGTTACAGTTCAACCCTTGCCTATAGGCTTCTCGGATTGGGTCTGTGTACTGAGGGTCGGGGATAGTAGAGTAACTTTGCTTCTCCCCAAATAGTGGGCGGGAGCGATTTCGGGCGAGGAGGGCGTGTTTTGAACTATAGTGGGCGCGAGCGATTTCGGGCGAGGAGAGCGTGTTTTGAAATAGTGGGCGCGAGCTATTTCGGGCGAGGAGAGTGTGTTTTGCTGACCATGGTTTATGAATTATTCGGCACATGTCATTTTGGCCGAGGAGAAGGCACGCTTGGATGAAGTTACGAACCTACCCTAGATGTACAACGGGCCAATTGATGCGTCTCCCACATAGGACGGTAATTTCGCGTCTCCCATTTATTTGTTCGGGCGAATTCCACCGAGCAGAGAGGATGTTTAACGGTTCGTTCAGATTTTGGGAGAACGAGCATCCACGTCTACCTTACCAAGTTGATTCGGATCAAATTTTGAAATATTAGCTTGCCACTTCTTTTTTAGATGGAGAGATGATGCTCAGGAGTAATGTGTTTTTACATGCTCGTTGCTAGCGATTTACTATATGACAAATAGTTGACCCACTCAAAAACGCAAATCAAACCCAAAATGAAATATCTCGATTCAATGAAATAGACCGTTCAGTAGGTAAAAATAGTGAACTAAATCCAAAATTGAACACCTCAATCGAGTAGCATGTTGTACAGTATTATAGTACTCCATGAACATGTTGAAAGTCAAATTAATGAACTTGTTTGATATACGCATATATCCATTCATGTGTGGATTGCAGACAACATGTTCTCCAATTTAAATATTTGAATGCAAGTTTATATCGAAACATGGTTTATATCAGTCTTTGATGCATAAAACGCGACCTCCCCCTCTCCCGGACTCATGTTCTCTCTCTCTCTCTCTCTCTCTCTCTCTCTCTCTCTCTCTCTCTCTCTCTCTCTCTCTGCCGCACGCATCCGACACAAAAACCTTGTTGGTCCCACTCCCTTTCTCTCCATCTCTCTCTGTGTGTGTGGGGGGGGTCTTTCTAGTTCGCATGCATATATACACCATCTATATGTCTCTCTCGCACACTATGTATGATACTCTAGCTAGTCCAAGCTAGATATCTTGGGTGCACTCATCGTACGCACACAGGTTCCTTGGCTCTTTGCCCATAACTCTCTCACGCACCACTATGTCATCTCGGAGCTCTCCCCCCCCCCCTCTCTCAAACTCTCCATCCACCTGGGTCACACATACACATGCATATCTCACTCGCACTCGATAGGCCCATCTAAAACTCTATCTCTCCCCCTCGTTCTCTCTCAATCTCACACGCGCACACACACAATCTCATGCCCAGCTAGCCAAGTATGATGGTCTCTCACTCAATTGTAGGCACACGCAGTCCCCCCTATATGTATATGACTAGCTAATCTTAGTCTCCATCACAAACATGTGCATGGTCTATCTCGATTTCTCTCGGGGCATATTTCTATCGCATGCACTCCCTCGATCTCCCACCCATATAGTCCCCTCACGATCTCGACGGGATCCCTCTATCACAAATACACCCTCTCTCCCTACCCATGCGTCCATGCCATCCATGTGTCCCTCTCGACCTTTGTTCCTTGTTGGCCAGACCTCTATTGGACATGTGCTACAGGGGTGTCTCTCTCCGTTGCAAACAATCACACACTAGCTATCTTCGTGTATCTCTCGCCTCGCTTTTCCATCTCGGAGATGCATGCGTGATATGTTTGCATAAGAAATGAAAAACGCACTCTCTCTAATTTATCGTTTGTTGTCACTTTCTCTTTCACACACATACTCTTTTTGCACACTTACTCATTCTCCTTCACACGCACTTGATATGTCTCGACTGAGGCACTCTCCTCGGTCCATAGCATATAGATTTATTGAAAAGTCAAACATCACAAAGTTTGACCATGTACATGGAGAAAAAGAATTACATCTAGTACGGCAAACATATACCATTAGATTCACCATGAGATGTAGTTTTGTATGATGTATCTTTGGTATTGTAGATATAAATAACATTTGCGTAAACCTGATCAAAGTTTCCAAAGTTTGACTTCTAAAAAATTTACATGCACTGCATTATCGAGCGGATGGAATATCTCTTTCCCCCTCTCAGCTATCTGACGCACCACTCAGCCTTATCGGGGCTCCTTAATATCTCTCAAACTTTATTGGTCAGTTTGGTTCGTGACCTGACCCTCATGCCTTGATGGCCGGTACTGCCTGGTGTGGACGTGAGATGTAAAGTATTTCTACCTGGCCAGGCTTGTCTGGTGCTGAAGCGTTTGGTTCATGCCTGGGCCAGGCAAAGCATCAACGTCCCATCAATCAATCCATGCATCAATTATTTAATGCTAATATCCATCCATGTTGTTGTTAGCCTCGTGGCCACATGACCAGGTGCGGCCAGGCGTTCGAAATCGGTCGCCTGGACCAGGCTACTTGCAGTGTATGGAGTTCAGCCAGGCTAATTAAAGTGCAAGGGAACCCAGGCCAGGCGGGCTTTCTTTTTCATAGGGTAGCAACCAAACAAGCGTGCATGAAATCCAGCCACAACCCCAGGCCAGGCAAAAGATGCTCAGGACGCAAGCCAAACTGGCCTTATATCTCCCTGGTTCACACGTACACATGTCTCCCTCGCACTATACATATAGACCCATCTAACACTCTCTGCCCTGAGACGCACCCCCCTAAGTACCATAATCCCTCAATCCATCATAGGCGCAAGCACTCCCCCCCCCCCTCCTAAGTATGATTATCTCTTACTAGCCATCAGGAACACATGTATTGTCTCCTTCCATCCATACGTCTATCTCGATATCTCTCGGGGCATCTTCTATCATGCACACGCCTTGTCACTCGATCTCCCACCCATGTAGTCCCATCACGATCTCCAAGGGATCTCTCTATGAAAAACATACACTCTCTCCTCCCCATGTCTGCATTTTCTCCGTACGTCTCTCTCGACCTCTCTCCCTTGTTTGTCAGACCTCTCTTGGCCACGTGCTAGGGTTCTTGCTCTCTCGGTTCCAAACAACCACACACTATCTCCTCACCTTGCCTCCGTTGTCGAATATGCATGTGTGATATGTTTGCATAAGACACGCATGCTTTTTCTCTACTTTTATCGTGTGTTGTCCATGTCTCTTTCACACATGCACACGCACTTTTTTCACTCTCTCTCTTGTTAGGGACTCTGTCACGTCCATAAGCATATGGATGTTTTGAAAAGTCAAACCTCAGAAAAGTTTGAGCAGGTATATGTGGAGAAAAACATTTACATCTGGAACGATCATTAGATTCATCACAACATGTACTTACTTCATACTATCATTTATCTTTGGCATTGTAGATATAAGTAATTTGTTTATAAACTTGGTCAAAGTTTCAAAAGTTTGACTTAAAAAAATGTTGGAACTACATTATCGAACGGAGGGAGTAGCTCTTTCTCTCTCTGCTATCTCTCACGGGCCTCCCCTCTCACTCGAACTCTCTATACTGACGGATTATACGCTCACTGTGTCAGCGTATAGCTCCATATATTGTTTAGTTGACCGGTCAACCAAACCACATGCTGCCTTGTCAGCTCATGTTCTGTATCTTCGTGTGCTGGCCCATGTGGCAGTGGGTGAAAATAAGTAAACTAGAGGCCCATCTGACACGCGGTGAAGTAAACAAAGTTGAAACCACTCGGGGTAGCACCCCGCATGATAGTAAATTGAGGGCGCATTAAGGACAAACTTCTTGCGCGCGAAGGACGCACTCGCGCACAATTCACCACTGCGTGATGGCATGCACAGAAGGACACACTCGCGCACACCCAGCACACAACACACACCAGCACACGTGTACACCGGCGTCGCCGCCGGTTGAGATGGACGGCGAGGCAGCCAACAAGCGGAGGCGGCTCGAGCCAAAACCGCATCCGGCGAGCCTGGACTTCATCAGCAGCCTCCCCGATGACATGCTGCTCGTCATCATCGGCCTCCTCCCCACCAAATCTGCCATGCGGACCGCCCTGCTCTCCTGGCGGTGGCGCCCCCTCTGGCGTTGTGTCCCCCTCAACCTCACCGTCGACAGCTGCCTCAGTGATGGGGATTGCAAACGCATGGCCGCAGTCTCCAAGATCCTTTCATCGCACCCTGGGCCAGCCAAACGCCTTGACATCCGCATGTTCAGTACTAACTGCAAGGTCCAACCCAAGTTCGACGAGTGGTTCTTATCACCCGCCCTAGATCAGCTCGAGGAGATCAGCTTTGAAGCTGGACGATGTCGCTCTCTGCCGCTGTCCGCGCTCCGCCTCACGCCAATGCTGCGTCACGCCAGCTTCAGCTTCTGCTATCTTCCCCAGATTAATGTCACGCCCGCTCTTCTTCTCCCTCAACTCAAGCAGCTCGACCTCTTTGACGTTGTCATCTCGAAGAAGGCTATGGAGCACCTGCTCCGCAGCTATACTGCGCTCGAGTACCTTCGTCTTGAGCAGATCCACGGGTTCATTAGCCTCCACATCGCCTCGACGAATCTCCGATGGATTTATATGTCTTGCTGTCCCCGCAACAAGACATCAATTGGGAAGAGATCACTCCAGCTGTTCCACGTTATGGTCATTGAGAATGCGCCTTTCCTTGAGAGATTGCTTGTATCGGATCTAGAAGGTCCAACAAAAATCAGGGTCATTGATGCGGCGAAATTGACAGCGTTGGTGTACTCGTCTGCCAAATTCTGTGAACTCTTTATTGGATCCATAATCGTTCAGGTACATCACTCATCTTCTTCTCCGTCTTCTTGAAATTCACATTTTTAAATTTCTTCTTGATGTATTTACGACCGTCTTCCAGAAAATGATTCCCACAAGCTTGACCCAGTCCATGCGCACAGTGAAGATCTTAGCACTAAAATCTATCGGCCCCAATCTGGATCAAGTTGTTGGATTCCTTACATGCTTTCCATGCACGGAGAAGCTACTCATCGAGGTGAAACTTCTTTCCTATAAGTAAACGGTAATCACAACGTAGCTCAATTTTTTTCGTAATTTTCCCAAATTACGATGACAAGTGTAGTGTTCAAAACTGCATCTACGCACTGCACCGAAAGAAATATTTTTAGTTTTTTTTCTCACGTGATCATCTGCATCGTTTTTATGTTGTACTACTATAGTAGCCTAGGCTAGTCATAGTGGAAAGTAACTTAGACTACTCCAGTAACTCTATGGTTACCCTAAGAGCAAGTACTACCTCCGTCCTGGTTTACTCTTCCAATTTTGTAGTATCAAAATTTGACCATAGATTTAACTGACAAAATGTTAATGCATGTCACTAAGAACTATATCATTGGATTCGTATTTGAACATAATTTCAAATGGTGTAATTTTTAGTGACATGCATTGGCATTTTCTTAGGTAAATCTATGGTCAAAATTTTATACTAAATACGAGGTAGTATTCCCTCCGTCCCAAAATTCTTGTCTTACATTTGTTTAGATACGGATGTATCTAACACTAAAATGTAACTAGATACATATGTATTTAGACAAATTTAAGACAAGAATTTTGGGACGGAGGGAGTACAAAAGTGGGCTATGTAGGCCAAAACATGTGCCAAATTCACTTGTGATGCATTTGTGAAAGTGCGTTATATCGACTAGAGGGGGGTGAATAGGCGATTTTTATGAAATTCTTCACTGAGGAATTTGCTCGTGAGGAAATTCCTTAGCGAAGAACTACTAGCAGCGGAATAAGTACTCAGATGAAAACATAACAGAATCCTAGCATAGTCATCATGATGAAATGAAGAAAAACACTGAGTACAGAAAGCGTAAACACAGGATAGCACAAGTTGAAGACAAACAGACTGAAGAAATTGAACTGAGGAAATTGAGAAAGTCTTCAGTCAAGGTCTTCAAACACAGATATGATACACAAACAGCATACTACTGAGGAAATGAAAGAGTTGAGGAAATAGAACCAGTAAGCTTGGTGAAGACAATGATTTGGTAGACTAGTTCCAACTGTTGTCTCAGTTGTACATCTGGTTGGAGCGGCTGAGTATTTAAACTCGAGGACACCCAGTCCCGAACACACAGTCCTCATCGTATTCTCCTTGAGCTAAGAACACACAGTCCTCACCCAATCACTCGTGGTAAGTCTTCAGGTGACTTCCAAACCTTCACAGACTCGGTCACTCGGCGATCCACAATTCCTCTTGGATGCTCTAGACCTTGACGCCTAACCGTCTAGAAGAAGCACAGTCTTCAAAGGTAACAAGCGTCGGATCCACGCAGGATCAATCTCTTCAGTGATGCTCAATCACTTTGGGTTTGTAGGTGTTTTGGGTTTGGGGTTTGGATTTTCCTCACTTGATGATTTTCGCTCAAAGTCCTCGGAGGATGGGTTGCTCTCAAATGACAAGTGTCAAGTTCTCGCGGAGCAGCCAACCAGCTAGTGGTTGTAGGGGGCAGCTATTTATAGCCTAGGGAGCAGCCCGACATGATAAGACATAAATGCCCTTCAATGATATGACCGTTAGGTGGACAAGATATTTTAGGACAGCTGGCGCGCAGCACAGCAACGGTCGGAAATTTGAGGTACAAATTCCTCAGGGCTATCATGTTCCTCACTGTGTAGGCAATTCGCACTGGCGAATTCCTAACTCCACAGTCAGAGCAAAGTCCACAGTGACCAGAAGAATTGCGTCTCTGTCACTGAAGAAATTGACTAAACTGTATGAGATTTCCAATGGCTTCACTCGAAGGGATTGGTAGGTGTAGGATTTGAGTTGAGCATCACATGGAAATTTTCTCCTTAGTATTTCCTCGACCCCCTTTAACAGTACGGTGTTTCCTATGACTCAAGAAAGAGAAAATGAAACTACGAAAACAAAAGTCTTCACGCTTCATGTTCCTCGAATGAATACCAAGTCTTCAAGGTCACACCAATCTCTTCACTTTCAAAGTCTTCAGAAAGTCTTCAGTATATCAAAGTCTTCAGTCGAAGAACTTCATTTTTAGTGGTCGACTTTATCTCTAAATATCAAACTCCTCATAGACTTATAGACCTGTGTATACTCATAAACGCATTAGATACTTAACCTATAAGTCTTCAATACACCAAAATCACTAAGGGGCACTAGATGCACTTACAATCTCCCCCTTTTTGGTGATTGATGACAACATAGGTTAAGTTTTCAACGGGGATAAATATATGAAGTGTAAATACTGATATTGAGGAATTTGATTGCAAGATATAGAAGAACTCCCCCTGAGGATGTGCATAGTGAGGAATTTGCTTTTGAAGCAATGCACACTTGAAGAGTTGAATCATGGAGATCTCCCCCTATATCTTGTAATTCATACACGCATTTGACATATAATATGAAGAATTTGAAATGCATGATGAAATATGGTGCCTGATGTAATTCAGCATGCGTGCGATAATATTAACGAGGAATAAGCATGTAGAATAGCGCATCAAAGTATCAAAGCATAGTGCAACAAAAGTATCAGCGCACCATCGGACTTAAGATTACAACTCGATCCAATAAAAGTTTCGGAAGAACGAGAGTTGTAACTTCGCAAAAAAAACGAATAAGCCCTTATTATAGACCCGCTTGAAGATAACTCAGATTTCTCCCCCTTTGTCATCAAATGACCAAAAGGATCGAAAATCTGAGGACTAACGCCCCTGAAGATTTTCAAGTTGATGAAGGAGCGCCAGCGTTGTTGGGGTTGGTCGTTGAAGTAGGGCCTGCTGCAGTGTCGTCCAAGTCTTCATTTTCATCAGTCGCACGCGATGAAGAATATGAACTGGCCACCAAAGAAGGAACCTTGACCTTCTTGTATTTCTTCGGAGGAGGTGCAAACCAGTCAAAATCTTCTTTGAGTCCCATTTTCTCCAAGTCTTCAGCACTGTACACTTGAGATAGAACAGTCCAGGTGCGGTTGAGGGTTTCATGAAGGTAGTAGTGGTTTTTCTTCACTGCATTGTGTGTGGAAGTCATGTTGTGAAGAATTGAACCAAACTGACGCTTGACCCATTTGTGATTGCGATCAACCTTTTGATGAAGACTGAGGAGTAACTCACGGTCAGTCATCACCCTGGGTGTTGTGGCTTGAGGATTTGACTTGGCAGTGTTAGCAGCAGAGTCATGTGTGGCAGAGTCATCATTGGTGGAGTAAGATGCAGCTTTGCAAAATTGGCCATCCAATGGACGAATTCCTTCATCTATCACAGCAGTGGCCTTGCCTTTTTCTTCAGCCGAGGAAAATGTCCGTTTGAGGACTTCAATGGGAGGCAAGTAGTTGCAGTGGTTGAGCGTTTCAGCTTTGTAGTTGAGTGAAGACCTTATCCTGATGAATTTCATTATCCAAGGTGCATAAGGCTTCAGCTCAAATGGTGCCATAGCAATGTTGGCCAGAGTCCTCATGAAGAAATCATGGAAGTTGACGGGAACGCTGTGGATGATGTTGAAAAGCAGATTCTTCATGATGCCAACGACTTCTTCATCAGACGAGTCGTGGCCTTTGATGGGACTCATTGTTTTCGTCAGAATGCAATAGACAGTCCTTGGCACATACAGCAATTCCTTGACGAGGAAATTGGTTCTAGGAGCTTGCCCTGGCTTCAAAGGCTTCATCAGCACTTACATATAATGATTTGAAAGCTCAGGTTCGTTGTACACACAGCGAGCATCTTTAGTGGATGGACTCAGAGGAAGGACCCAAAGCAATTCAGATGCAGGGGCCTTATGGTGGGTGTTGTCAGTCATCCAGTCCAAAACCCATGAATTGATATCTTCAGAGTTGTCGGTGATGTGCAACTTCGCATAGAATTGAAGAATAAGCTCTTCATTCCAATCGCATATATCTGTGCAAAAATTGAGCAGCCCAGCGTCATGAAGAATACTGAGCACAGGCGTGAAGCACGGCAAAGACTCCATATCCACGTGAGGAATATGAGCATGGTCGAAGACTTTGTCTTTGTTGTAAAGCACTGAGGAATAGAAATTTGCTTGGCTGGCAGTGCAGAAACGCCTCTTCCTTATGCGAGCAGAGTCATATGAGTTGTATGCAGTGAAGAACACGTGCTCGCCATAGAAGTCTTCAGCCTTGAATTTCTGTTTTCGTGAGAACGGATCCTTTGGCCTTGGCGGAGGAGTGTCAGTGAGTTGCATCACGACCTCAGGAATCACGATCTCAGGTTCTTCAGGCTGAGGAATTTCAGGATTTTCCTCAGGTGCAGTCACCTTGGCTATTTCAGCAGCAGTTTCTTCAGCACTACTGGCTGGAATTTCTTCATGCACAGATGCAGTGGGATGAGTTTCTTCAGAGCCCAATTGTACTGTTGGTGAAGGAGAGTGAGGAATTTGCTGCAGGGGAGTGAAGAGTGGGGAATTGGGATGCTGACTTTCCCAAAAGTCATCATTCATCACTGGAGTGGTGCTGCCAATATCCACATCTTCATCAATTTCTTCAACACCAGCCTCTTCAGCATGAAACTGAGGCATTGGTGATGAGACCATTGGGGTTGAAGGGATTGCATCCGCTTCAATTTCTTCATCAATCTACTCTGACGAAGCAGTAGATTGAGTTTCTTCATCTGATCCACTAGGGATCTCATAATCTTCACCAAAAGGAACAAGGTCCTTTGATGGCACGGAGGAGATAGGAACGGCATCAATGGGATTTGCAAAAGAGCTTGTCATCGGCTTCATCTTCTTGGGAGCTGAAGATTCTGAAGCATTGGATGCCTTCCTTTTCTTCACAGCAGCTCGTTCTGCAGCCTTTGTTTTCCTCACATCCAATGCAGATGGAAGAATTGGAGTTGGCGTAGGCGCAGGTGGAGCTGAGGAATCTGGTTGATTTTCCTCAGGCGCAACTGATGCAGTTGCCCTGGTTTCTTCAATTTCTTCAGGCGCACCACTAGTGGATGCCCTGGCAATTTCATCAACGGCTGGAGCAGAGTCATCAGCCTTGGAACTAGCATTTTCTTCAGTAGCCTGAACTTCATCAGCGGTGCTGGCATGTTCTTCAGTTTGCTGAACAGATGCTTCAGCTTGAGGAATTTGTTGTGTTGAGGCTGTACCCTTGGTGAAGGTATCAGTCAGCCTCACAAATCTGACCTTGGCTCCTTGCCAATCAGCATAGTACGAGTCAAATTTGTCGCTGAGGGCTTTGATGTCAGCCTGCATCTTGACAAGTTCCTCAGGCTTCATTTTGAGAACATTTTTCTTCAGTAGCTTCTCTTTGCGGTACTGTGATTTCTTGATCTCTCTGGCCTTATCATATTTCCACTTCTCCTCTTGGATGAAGTGAGTCAACATGTGACTTTGACCAGGTGTCAGCTTGAAATCAGGCATAGGTGTGTGAGGATCCTTATGCCAGAGATCAATATAATCTAGGATCGCCTTTGGATCCAATAGCAGGGGCACAGGTGTGCCTTTGGCTTTAGCAGCCCGTTCTTGTCGGTCCCTGATGATTTCAGTAAGTTCTTCCTCATCAGCTTCATCATCATCAGATGGCACAGTGAAGACTACCTGCTTCTTCTAAGGACTTGTGCGAGTGACGCATCCAGCAGTAGCCTTTTTCTTCAGCAGTGAGGGTCTTGCTGAGGAATTTGGTGCAGCTGAAGAACTAGCTGAGACACCAGAGGCAATAGAGATGCTAGTCGTCCTTTGGCATGAGGCCAGATGCACAGGTGCCGAGGACTTTGTCGGGACAGCTGAAGACTTTGGTGGAGCAGGAGCAGCATGAGGAATTTGCTTTGAAGATTTTGAAGATTCTGGCCATGAGGGCGCAGCTGAGGAAGTTGGCCGTGAGGGCATTGAAGATGAAGCACTTGGCTTGCGAGCGGGCTTCTTTAGCATCGCTTTCTTCGGCTTGACTGAGGCCTCAGTGGCAGTAGCAGCAGCAGAGTCTTCATTGAATTTCCTCACTGCTTCTCTGGCTTGCCTTGCCAGTTTAGCTTGGCGCTTGGCCCATTCTTTAGGAAATTCCTCACCACGCTTGATGCTTGTGGGATCAGCCACTTGGCCAGGTGCCAATGGAGGTCTTTGGCATGGAGGTTTACTGCGAATTTCTTCATGTACTTTGGAGTAACATATCTGTATTCCCTCCATTCACGTGCCCATCTCCTTTCAATCCTCTGGATTCGCACCTTGCGCTGATTTTTATCTTCTTTGCCAAACTTGGCTTCATCAGGCGTGCAGTACTCATCATAGATGTCCTCAGGTATTTCAAAAGTTGTCATAACCTCAGGCTTCTTTCCTCCTTTCTGTGGCCTTTTACCTTCAGCCGTTTTCTTCAGATGAGGAATTTGAACAATTGAATTCTCTGAAGAAGTATGCAACTTTTCTTCGAGGAACGCTGCAAACGAGTTAAGTTGATGAGAACCTAAAGATTCAGCAGCGGAAATGTGTACCTGTGAACAGAGTATAGTTGCGAGGAATTTGAAGAGGTCATATGCGTTCTCAGAGGGTTTTTCATAAAGAACAAGTTTGAGGAATTTGACCAGATTCGTCTTGAGGAATTTCACTAAGCGCTTTATATCTTAGGTTCCAGAGTTGTATAGATCGAAGATCCACACAACTAAGGAATCTTTTAAGAAATTGAGGCTTAGGAAAATGAATCAAGAACAGATAACATGTGAGGTGTTTTGTGTGTGAGGATTTGAAGAATAAAACACCTTTAAAGATTTTGTAGAAAAATTTTGAATCAACGAGGGCAGTAAAATTAGCTTTTAATTACCCTGAGTGAAGAACACGACGAACTGGGAGTTGGAACAGTGAAGTTCGTCGATGCAGATCTTCCACGCCCTAACTTGGCGGAGGAAGACGTCTACGGCGGCGGCGGAGGTGAAGATTTCCGCGGTCGGCGCGAGTACGACGGCGACGAGGTCGAGGCAGTGAAGCTCTTCCTCACCGGCGACGATGGAGTAGCGACGGAGCTAGGGTTTGGAGAGCTCGAGCAAGGGAGTGAGATCGAGCGGGGTAAAAGAAGTGAGGATGGCGAAGGGGGTATTTATAGCCGCGGTGAAAAACTGTTTGTCCGAAGATTTGGGACGAACGTGCCCCTGGCCATTCTCCTTCTTGCGACATGTGTCACCCACGTACTGTGTGATGGAGATCGCGTAGGATCGTGGGTGGATAAAATAATCCATCATGGGATGCGGAACGGTTTGAGCGGCAAAACCAAAAGTTTGGATAAGATCAGTTTTAACTTTCCGTTCGCAATTTCTTCAACTGACAAGGACACAGTGAAGAATTTGAACGAGTTTCAAATATAACGCACATGAAGAATTTGTGAATAGATTGGATTGAGTATAGCATAGAGGGGAAGGGTCCGATCACATTCACTTAGCAGAAAAGTTCCAACTTGAAGAAATAGCTATAAGTGAATGCTGTAGAGGACATAAACTCATATATATATATATATATATATATATATAGCCAATGAAGAAAAATGACGGCACAAGTGAAGACTTTGTAAAGTTTGAAGAATTTGAAAAACTGAAGAATTTCAAAAGTTGAGGAAAAACTCAAATTGAACATTTTCAACTTTTGTGGTGGCGCGACCCACCGTGTAAGAATGATGATTTCAGACACCACGTACAATTGTCGTAGGGTTCTGAGAATCAAATTCTTCATTAATTTCTTCACACTTAGAGTGTTATTCTTCATTGATTGAAGAAAAATGTTTCTTCCTGTGTTGCACATCTAAGTCATCAATTTTGCATAAGTGTTAGGATGAGTGCCTTTTCAAAGTACATTCGAAGATTCTAAGATATTTAGCTCACACCGCAACTTGCAAAATCTCTTCTCATCCAAGGGCTTAGTGAAGATATCGGCTAGCTATTCTTCAGTCTTCACATGCTCAATAGAAATGTCGCCCTTCAACACATGATCACGAAGAAAATGATGATGAATCTGAATGTGCTTTGTCTTCAAGTGCTGAACTGGGTTGTGAGCAATCTTGATGGCACTCTCATTGTCACAGAGGAGAGGCACATTCTTCACCTTGATGCCATAGTCCTTGAGCGTTTGCTTCATCCATAGCAATTGAGCACAGCAAGAACCAGCAGCAATGTACTCAGCTTCAGCAGTAGACAGTGATACACAGTTTTGTTTCTTCGAGGACCAACAGACCAAGGATCGTCCGAGGAAAGGACAAGTACCAGATGTTGACTTGCGATCCACACGGTCACCAGCATAGTCAGAGTCTGAATATCCAATGAGATCAAAATCCGAGCCCTTGGGATACCATAATCCTAGTGTTGGTGTGTGAGCTAGATATCGAAGAATATGCTTCACAGCCTTGTGGTGTGATTCCTTCGGTGCAGCTTGAAATCGTGCACACATGCAAACACTAAGCATTATATCTGGCCTAGATGCACATAAGTACAATAAAGAACCAATCATGGAGCGGTATACCTTATGATCGAAGTCAGTACCATTTTCATCAGTGCATAGTTGACCATTTGTGGGCATAGGAATTTTGATGCCTTTGCAATCTTGCATGCCGAATTTCTTCAGGACATCCTTGAGGTATTTCTCCTGAGATATGAATATGCCATTGCGCTGTTGACGAATTTGAAGACCTAAGAAGAATTTCAACTCTCCCATCATAGACATTTGATATTCTTCTCTCATCATATAGGCAAATTCATCACTATAACGTTGGTCAGTACATCCAAAGATAATATCATCAACATATATTTGGCACACAAACAGTTCACCATCATATGATTTAGTAAAGAGAGTGGGAACGAGTGAACCGGGTGTGAAGCCTTTCTTCATGAAGAATTTCTTCAATGTATCATACCACGCCCGTGGGGCCTGCTTGAGGCCATAGAGGGCCTTGTTAAGTCTGAAGACTTTGTCAGGATGCTTTGGATCTTCAAAACCTGGTGGTTGAGCAACATATACTTCTTCCTCAAGCTTACCATTGAGGAATGCAGTTTTCACATCCATTTGGTGTAAGATGATATCATGATGGTTAGCATAAGCAAGCAATATGCGAATAGCCTCAAGTCTAGCAACAGGTGCAAAAGTTTCATCAAAATCAATTCCTTCAACCTGTGTGTAGCCTTGAGCTACGAGTCGTGCCTTATTCCTCACCACAACACCATTTTCATCTTGCTTGTTGCGGTAGATCCACTTTGTGCCAATGATGTTATGCTTGCGAGGATCGGGACGATCGAGTAATTCCCATACGTTGTTGAGCTTGAACTGATGTAATTCTTCTTGCATGGCCTGAATCCACTCAGGCTCCAGAAATGCTTCATCTACCTTAGTGGGCTTTGTGATAGAGACAAAAGCAAAGTGCCCACAAAAGTTAGATAGATGTGAAGCTTTTGAGCGTGTGAGAGGACCTGGTGCTCTAATGTCATCTATGATCTTCTCCACTTGCACTTCTTTTGCAACGCGAGGGTGAGCTGGTTGTCGTTGAGAAATTTGATCAGCATTTTCTTCACATCAATTTCCTCAGCATTTTCTTCAGGTGCATCAGCTCGACGTTCTTCATGTTCTGGAATGAATTCTTCAGCAGATTCTTCAGTAGGAATGACATCTTCAGTAGCCTTGTGCTTGATTGAATCCTCAGGTGCAGGTTCATCTAACACAGAAGGTAGGTGCTCTCTTTGCGAGCCATTAGTTTCATCGAACCGCACATCTACAGTTTCAACAATCTTGTGAAGAACATTGTTGAAGACTCTATAGGTGTGCGAGTCCTTTTCGTAACCAAGCATAAAACCTTCATGTGCTTTCGGTGCAAATTTAGAGTTGTGATGAGGATCTCTAATCCAGCATTTAGCACCGAAGACTTTGAAATAACTCACATTGGGTTTCTTGTCAGTGAGGAGTTCATATGCAGTCTTCTTGAAGAATTTGTGAAGATATACTCTGTTGATGATATGGCACGCAGTATCAATTGCATCAACCCAGAAACGACGAGGGGTTTTGTACTCATCGAGCATAGTGCGAGCCATCTCAGCAAGAGTCTTGTTCTTGCGTTCCACGACGCCATTCTGTTGAGGAGTATAAGGAGCAGATAACTCATGAGTAATACCAAGTTCATCAAGATAGTCATCGAGACCCGAATTCTTGAACTCAGTGTTGTTGTCACTTCTGATGTGCTTAATCTTCACACCAAAGTTGGTTGAAGCCCTCGAGGAAAATCGTTTGAAGACTTCCTGCACTTCAGTTTTGTAAGAGACAAGGTGTACCCATGTGTAATGAGAGTAATCATCAACAATAACAAAGCCATATTGAGATGCTTCATTCGAAACAGAGGAATAATGGTTAGGACCGAAGAGATCCATGTGAAGCAAATCAAATGGACGAGTAGTAGTCATGATAGTCTTCGCTGGATGCTTGGCCTTTGTCATCTTTCCAGCTTCACAGGCACCGCACAAGTGATCCTTGAGGAATTTGACATTCTCAATGCCAATGACGTGCTTCTTCTTTGCAAGCGTGTTCAAATTCCTCATGCCTGCATGACCAAGTCGTCGATGCCATAGCCATCCTTCTGAAGCTTTTGCAAGTAGGCACACGGCTGGTTGTGAATCTGCAGAGAAATCAATAATATACAAGTATCCTCTCCTAAAGCCTTCGAAGACTTTGGAATTGTCAGCTTCCATAATCACAACACAACGATACTTCCCAAAGACAACAACCATATCAAGATCACAAAGCATTGAGACAGACATAAGATTATATCCTAAGGACTCAACAAGCATGACTTTGTCCATGTGTCAATCCTTTGTGATAGCAACCTTACCAAGACCCAATACCTGACTTTTGCTTTTATCAGCGAAGATGATATGCTTCATGTGTGACGCTGATAAGGGAGCATCCATCAACAGATTCTTGTCACCAGTCATGTGATTTGTACATCCACTATCAAGTACCCATTCAGTGGCTTTGGGTTGATCATCCTGCAGATGAATTAGTGCAACTTACGACCTCATATACTTCAGCAGTGAAGAATATGATATCACAATTTATGAGATCGATTTCATCAAGTAGTAGACAGATAAAACAGAGGGAGGACGTGTGAAATGAAGGTTCATTTCATCATGTTAGCCTGCGTCCTTTCAGGCACTTTTGCCAGGTCCCCAGCAAATTCTTCAGACGTTATTGCACGTCTGGAGACCTGACCCTGCAGAAGGGATTAGTTCTTTTTCTTCACCACCCACATCTGAAGGGGTGGCAAAGAGTTCATCACTCTGCGAGCTCCATATGAGAATGGTGGCAAAGCAGCCAAACCATTTCGTTTCACATAAGAGGGGTTAGGGTAAGCATATGCATAAGCAGAGAAATTCTTCGAGGACTTATGAACATAATAATTTGAAGAATAATGCTCATATTCATAGCCCTTGGCTCTTCCCTGCGAAACAGAGTTGTTAGCACGATGATGTTCATATGAGGACTTTGATCCATGTGAGGAATTTGATCCCCTTGAAGAATTTGGTCCGTATGAAGAATTTGAGTTGAGGTTCCTTTTCTTCACAGGTGGTGTCATGAAGACATTCACCTGAAGACTTTCAAGGCGCCTTTTGGGAACCCAGATTTTCTTCACTGGGGAACCGTTCCTTCAGTTAGTGCCAACATATCTAGCAAATACTTCACCATTCTGATTTTTGAACAGTTTATAGTTGGAGTCAAAAGACTCATCATAAGAATGAGAAGATTCACATGTATAGCCAGATAAATTAGATGGATCAACTGGAGGTCCCTTTGCAGCAACCCATGAGGTTTTGGGGTACTGCTCAGGCTTCCAATATGTACCATCAGCATTGAGTTTCCTCTCAAAGGCAATACCCTCTTTCCTAGGGTTCCTGTTGAGGATCTGCTTTTTAAGCACATCACAAAGAGTCTGATGCCCTTTGAGGCTTTTGTACATGCCTGTTATGTACAATTCCTTCAGTCCTGCATCGTCAGTAATACTAGCAATGTCCTCAGATGAGGAATTAGTGATAGCAGAGGTAGGTGAAGAATTTGTAACATTTGAAGCATTTGAACATTCAGGTGAGGAATTAGCAGATTCTCGTTCAATGCATTTTAAACATGGAGGAATAAATTCTTCCTGAGCAGCGCTGATTTGCTGAGCAAGTAATGAATCGCGCTCCTTCTGAAGATCTTCATAACTCTCTCTTAGCTTCTCAAGATCTTGCTTCTTTTGAAGATATTCATAAGAAAGCTTCTCATGATCAGATAAGAGAGTGTTATGATGATTTTGAAGGTTGTCAAACCTGGTCTGAAGTCTCTGAAGATTTTCAGTTAAGGCCTTAGTGCGATCCAAATCTTCACCCAACATATCATCACTTTTGTCTAGCATGTTTTGAACCTTTTCAAAAGCCTTTTGTTGTTGCACAGCAATCTTAGCAAGTTTAGAGTAGCTAGGCTTAAGATTTTCATCAGATTCATCATTGCTAGATTCAGAGGAGGCGTATTTGAGTACCTTGGCACCCTTTGACATGAAGCAATAGGTGGGAGCGTAGTCATCACTGCTTTCATTAGCCTTGTTGGTGAGTTCACTTTCTTCACTGTTGAAGATGGATTTGCTGACGAATGCAGTAGCGAGGACTAGGCTTGCCACACCAGACTCAGAATCTTCAGATTGTTCCTCTTCCTCATTTTCTTCAGATTCAGCCTCAGAGTCCATTTCCTTGCCAATGAATGCCCGAGCCTTCTTGGAGCTGCTCTTCTTGTGAGACGAAGACTTTGAGGATTTTGATGATGAAGATTTTGAGGACTTCTTCTTTTTCTTCGCATCATCAGAACTGTAATCCTTGTATTTCTTCTTATTTGATTCCTTTTACCACTGAGGACAGTCTTGGATGTAATGTCCTGGTTTCTTGCACTTGTGACAGAGCCTCTTCTTATAGTCACTGGATGAGGAATCATTGCTCCTTGAGGGTTTTCCAAAGCGACCACGTCTTGAGAACTTATGGAATTTCTTCACAAGCAGTGCTAGATCACGACTCAGTTCTTCAGGATCACCAAGGCTGCTACCAGAGTCTTCATCTTCGGACTCAGATACTACCTTGGCCTTCAGTGCACGTGATCTGCTATAGCTTGTATCGTAGAGATCTCTCTTCTCAGCAAGCTGGAACTCATGAGTGTTTAGCCTCTCGAGGATATCAGCGGGGTCAAGTGACTTGTAATCACCACGCTCTTGTATCATCAGTGCTAGAGTGTCAAATGAGGAATCAAGCGATCTCAGCAATTTCTTCACCACCTCATGGTCGGTGATGTCAGTGGCACCAAGTGCTTGAAGCTCATTTGAGATGTCAGTGAGGCGATTGAAGGTTTGCTGCACATTTTCATTGTCGAGTCTTTTGAAGTGATTGAAGAGATTGCGAAGAACATCAACTCGAGAGTCACGCTGAGTTGAAACTCCTTCATTGACCTTGGATAGCCTATCCCAGATAAGCTTTGCAGTTTCCAAAGCACTCACTCTACCGTACTGACCCTTACTCAGATGGCCACATATGATATTCTTCGCTTGAGAGTCGAGTTGCTTGAATCTCTTCACATCGGTAGCGTTCAGTGAGGGAGTGACGGAGGGAACACCATTTTCCACAACGTACCAGAGATCGTTATCAATTGCCTCAAGATGCATTCGCATCTTATTCTTCCAGTAGGGATAGTCCATCCCATCGAAGGTAGGACACCCAGCAGAGACCTTGATCATACTTGCGGTCGACATAACTAAAACTCCAGGCGGTTAAACCAAGATCACACAGAACAAGGGAGTACCTTGCTCTGATACCAATTGAAAGTGCGTTATATCGACTAGAGGGGGGGTGAATAGGCGATTTTTGTGAAATTCTTCACTGAGGAATTTGCTCGTGAGGAAATTCCTTAGCGAAGAACTACTAGCAGCGGAATAAGTACTCAAATGAAAACATAACAGAATCCTAGCATAGTCATCATGATGAAATGAAGACAAACACTGAGTACAGAAAGCGTAAACACAGGATAGCACAAGTTGAAGACAAACAGACTGAAGAGATTGAACTGAGGAAATTGAGAAAGTCTTCAGTCAAGGTCTTCAAACACAGATATGAACACAAACAGCATACTACTGAGGAAATGAAAGAGTTGAGGAAATAGAACCAGTAAGCTTGGTGAAGACAATGATTTGGTAGACTAGTTCCAACTGTTGTCTCAGTTGTACATCTGGTTGGAGCGGCTGAGTATTTAAACTCGAGGACACCCAGTCCCGGACACACAGTCCTCACCGTATTCTCCTTGACCTAAGAACACACAGTCCTCGCCCAATCACTCGTGGTAAGTCTTCAGGTGACTTCCAAACCTTCACAGACTCGGTCACTCGGTGATCCACAATTCCTCTTGGATGCTCTAGACCTTGACGCCTAACCGTCTGGAAGAAGCACAGTCTTCAAAGGTAACAAGCGTCGGATCCACGCAGGATCAATCTCTTAAGTGATGCTCAATCACTTTGGGTTTGTAGGTGTTTTGGGTTTGGGGTTTGGATTTTCCTCACTTGATGATTTTCGCTCAAAGTCCTCGGAGGATGGGTTGCTCTCAAATGACAAGTGTCAAGTTCTCGCGGAGCAGCCAACCAGCTAGTGGTTGTAGGGGGCGGCTATTTATAGCCTAGGGAGCAGCCCGACATGATAAGACATAAATGCCCTTCAATGATATGACCGTTAGGTGGACAAGATATTTTAGGACAGCTGGCGCGTAGCACAGCAACGGTCAGAAATTTGAGGTACAAATTCCTCAGGGCTATCATGTTCCTCACTGTGTAGGCAATTCGCACTGGCAAATTCCTAACTCCTCAGTCAGAGCAAAGTCCTCAGTGACCAGAAGAACTGCGTCTCTGTCACTGAAGAAATTGACTGAACTGTATGAGATTTCCAATGGCTTCACTCGAAGGGATTGGTAGGTGTAGGATTTGAGTTGAGCATCACATGGAAATTTTCTCCTTAGTATTTCCTCGACCCCCTTTAACAGCACGGTGTTTCCTATGACTCAAGAAAGAGAAAATGAAACTATGAAAATAAAAGTCTTCACGCTTCATGTTCCCCGAATGAATACCAAGTCTTCAAGGTCACACCAATTTCTTCACTTTCAAAGTCTTCAGAAAGTCTTCAGTATATCAAAGTCTTCAGTCGAAGAACTTCATTTTTAGGGGTCGACTTTCTCTCTAAATATCAAACTCCTCATAGACTTATAGACCTGTGTATACTCATAAACGCATTAGATACTTAACCTATAAGTCTTCAATACACCAAAATCACTAAGGGGCACTAGATGCACTTACAATTTGGCATCGATGCCCCTCCATTGCTGACCTGGTGTCCCAATCTGGATCACCTACTTTGCTCCGGTGCCAAATTAACTCACGCAATGAGAAAACACTGCGTGGGAGAGAGAGAGAGGACTGAGGCAATAAAAAACACTTGTTTGGGAGAGTGAGAGGCTGGTGTAGTTGGTTTGATTGATTTGTTTATACATGTGGGTCTGTGTGCACAGCGGTGCCAACTCTCTCACATCGCGAGAGCGGTGCCAAAATCTTTTGATTTGACATCGATGCGTATTTTGTGGCATACTTTTGCAAAATATGGCATCGGCCACATAGTGGAAGGCAACAAATGCCCAAGCTCTTCACGTGCTCCTAGTTAAATGAGAGGAAACAGAAAGAGAGAGAGAGAGAGAGAGAGAGAGAGAGAGTGAAAAAATATCACTAGCCAGCCAACCTTATCGTATGAGCGAATGATATTGGTACCTCTTGATGACATGACAATCTTATGCAGCCAGCTGCTCTAATATGTTCTCTTCTTTTGCAGATAAAAAAAGACCCGAAAGTGAAAAATGTGCTGCACTATAACAATCTCATCGAATGCCTTGATCTCCATCTTGCAGAAATTGATTTGATCGACTATCGAGGTAGCACATCTGAGATTAAATTGGCCAGGTTCTTTGTTCTGGAGGCAAGTGTGCTCAAGGTAATGAGGTTTGGTGTTCTCTGGCGCAACAATGAATGGCGTGCTGATCACCGCAAGCGTCTAAGCCTAAATGACAAAGTCTCCGCAGAAGCTGAATTTGTTTTTGAAACATCAAGTGGCCAGAGACTCGAAAACTTATTTGCCCATTAGTGACTTGTCAGGGCGATGGATTTTAGTTTGTACGATAATGCTACATCCACCTAAAGTAACGAAAGTTCTTACGTAAACGTCCTAGTAATTCCCTCTTCATAGGTGCAGCATTACTCCTAACATTTGTAATATCAGTTTGAAACTTGTAATATTGCCGTGTCCTATTCCTACGTTTTCAAAATCCTGCAAATCAAACAGGTCCTGAGTTGGTGATGATGTTGTGCCTCCCATCTTTCACCAATAGCCGTCGGATCTAGATCTGACGCATACAAACCAAGCTTCTCCATTTTTGCAAAAATATGCCCGCACTTGTTCCCTATTTACAAACAACTCCTTGTCTCTCACAATTAGCCTCATCTCCTCCCCACCACATCTAGGAGTAGAAGGCCGTGGAAAAATCTGGCGCGATGGCCGCTGCCGGATCCGTCCACCCCCAATCTTGGTGTTCCGTGCAATGCATGGGCATCTACGCACGGGAAATTATGTCGAACATGGATAGTTGTAAGCAGGCTAGCTCTACGGCCATGATGATAGTGACTGCACACGGTGAGGCTGACTATGGTATGCCGAACACGGCGCCTATACTCAGGTGTCATCTCCGACGCAGGGTCTTGTCACTTCACTGTGAGGAGCAGCACGTAATAATTTGACCAATGGGTAGTACAGTGCTAGTACTCCTACTACTACATTGGTAGTACTACTACTAGTACTAGTAGCACCACCGTCTGGATTTAGGAGTACTACCACGTCCATCTGGATTTTAGTATTTGACTAGCAATATCTAGTAATGCATGTCACAAAAAATGTACTACTCCCTCTGTAAATAAATGCATGGTGTTTTATTCCTATCGGCGAGAGAACTTAATGTTTTTTTGCTAACTAGAGTACTAATAGGATTACATGCAATGAACTAAACATGGCATGTCATGTTTGGTAGTCGCAAGTCATTGAAAGCATGCACGGCCCACATCTCTCATTGGTTGATATGTCACGAAATAAGAAACAAGGAGGGAGTTAATGCATCGTGCCTAAGTATTTTGGGATTATTTGGTTTTCGTAAGGTGACTTACACAACATTTTTGTTTACATGCATTAACATTTTATTAGTTAAATCAAAGATCAAAACTTGGCGCAAAATGCAAAGGGGACCAATAAACCAGTAAACATCAAACTTCTCTCGTTTGGCCCCAACTAGAGGTCCGGTGAGATGACTATACTGCACCGGCACGGAGGGGGGACGTAGCTTCATTGACTTACGGCAACTGCCTTTGGGTGAATGACACATGGGCCCAGGGAGTGGCTGGCCCACCTATCATACAGCCAAAGGCAGGTGCAGTAGAGGGCCGAGGAGTAGTACGAAATCCTACGCACCTACGCACGCTAACCAAGGGCAAGAGTGATCACTCTAATCGCAAGATCAGTTGACTAGAAGGTACGCTAGACCCATGGAGGCGATGAGCGCGAGCATCAGGCGGCTGTGCCAGATGGTCCACGATGCTGGCCTGCAGCCCGACACCGAGAAACGTCTCCAGGTAGTATTGCTTGAGGCCACTAGGGCGAGGGGCCGCTTGGACGACAGCTTTGTCTCCTTGTTTGACGAGGTCCTCGTCGGTTTCCTCAACAAGTTCACCATCGTCAAGAAGCTTGCCGACGACTTTGACGTAAGCCTCCAGCCGACGCGCCCAGGCTCTGCGATGCCCGCCACCCTCAACGGCCACTATGGTGACAACCTCTTCGATGCACTGGTGGCCCTGCGACTACCCGCCGTTGCGCCGGAGAATGTCCACCTCGAGGTCGCGCTCGCCGCGTAGCGCCTGGCGCAGCAAGACACCATCGACATAGTCACCCACGTCTACGCGCAAATCGTCCACAAGGACTACTACATGCAAGAGGAGGACGATAGGACGCTGGCCTTCTTGGAGCGCAGGGCAACCTTGGACGGCACTGTTCAGAAGCACGTTGAGCTCGCCGCCAACATCGCTGCTCCTCACACGTCGGTTGGTAACCCGGCGCACTAGGGCGTGAGGATGTCGTTGAACGTTGATGGATCCGTATGTATTTTTATCTTTCCATCAAATCCATGTAGCAGTATATGATACTACAGTAATTATCTTACCTTTCGCATCAACTTCATAATTTTCGTACATACTCCATGCATGAACGGCGCCAGAACCAAACTTCTCATTACTCTAGGCAAAATCGTTATTTTATATCTATCGCGCCATGGAGCAGAACCAAATTTTACAAGTTACAAGTTCAAAAGGAAAAGCCAGCCGTGTTCGCGTCGCACCCCCACACGGTTGGTTCAGCACGCCGCTCAAGCGGGAATGCGTGCGGTGTTGCATTTTCACTTACAAGTGGGACCGCAGCTGAGCAAACCGACTATCGGCAAACCCCCACCCCGCCCACCACGCGATGGCTGAGAAAACAGGAGGGAGAAGAGATGGTTGTAGCACGGACTCTAAGAGAATTGGTGTCGGATGGGACTTGTGTGGGTGGCGTGTGTCGTACTGCTAGACGTGAATGCTAGTTATGGCCCATGCCATCCCACTATATCGAGCCTATATCGAGGTACGTAGAACAAATTTCCTGTAGTCCGTGCTCAGCCCTCCTCTATCTCTCTTCTCAGCCAGCCAGCGGACGCGCGGAGCCCATCGTCTGTTTGCTCACATGCGGCCCCACATGTCAGTGAAAACGCAAGAGGACCCACTGAACCTGCACATCTTTCACCTCGACATGCTGGTGATGAAAAACAAATCCAATAAAGATCTTCGATGGCCGCTTTTGGAGTTACTCAAGAGTAGTAAGATTCTATTTACAGTTTAACCCAAGATGCACATCTTGTGGCTTCAACTACCACTCTTTTTCTTTCATGACACGACCTGGATGCTGGATGTACCACGTGTCGGCAAAAGGAGGAAGAACCCGACCAAATCTTCGGTTCTGCTCTCGGATTAGACTAGTTGTGCTAACTTAAAAAAATTATTGTGTACTCCCTACGTTCCAAAATATTTGACTTCCATTTGTCCAAAAATGGATGTACCTATATACTAAGACATGTCTAGATACATATATATCTTGACAAATAGAAGGCATGTATTGTGCAACGGAGGGAGTAGAATGGATGCAAGTTTTTGTATTGGGAAGAAGAGTACATCCATATATTGATAGAGCGCAATTTAGTAGATGTTCTATCACTTTTAGCTAGTAGCACAGAGGCTAGAGATGATATTAGTGCACTTGTTGATACTCCTACTAGAATAGAGGCTAGACATGAGACTAGATGCGAGGAAGCAGCGTCTACTTCTTTACACTCGAAGAAGAAAAAACACGCAAGATCGAGCCTCCGCGGATCAACAATGAATGCATCGAGAAGGCACTAATCCAACTTACAGGAGTAGTAAAATGTATTCTTGTGGTTCTTGTTTTCTTTGGTCTTGCTTTTCTAGTCAAAATTATCGTTGGAGTTCATGCAAAACGGAGGTCCGTTTGGGGTCATGCGTTGGAGTTGGCCTTACAAGTGGGACCGCAGTTAAGGAAACCGACTATCGGCAAACCCCCACCTCGCCCGCCGCGCGAGGGCTGAAGTTAGAGAAACGACGAGGTTGAAGAGATTGCTCTAGCACGGACTCCAAGAAATAATATGGTGTCAGATGGATGTCGTGGTGGTGGCATGTGCTGTACTCCTTGACGTGAATGCTTGTTCTGGCCCATGCCACCCTACTACTCCTACTACTTACTCCTACTATATAGTACTAGTATCGAGGATTCGAGGTGCTGGTTACGTACAACAAACACATTAACATATGGCTACAGTAAAAACACCCGCCCGACGCGCGAAGCATGTGAAGCTAGTACAAATAGTGTACTACTATTGTTGATTGGCCTCATCCGATAACCTGTTGCAATGCACGTACAATTATGTATTCGGAAAATATTTTTTTGCCTCGTTGCACCACTCACTCAGGGAAGCGACTCGAAAGCCATTCATAAATTTAGTAAGTTTATCACAGGCATATCATTTTATTACATACAACAGGTCATCAACCCACATCGACAACGAGGATACATTATAAATACTAAAGTTTTCACCACACAACAAATAAGAAGCCATGAAATGAACTTCAACTCAACCATTCCGCGGCGTTGGAAACGCTTGCTTTGAACCACAAGTGATTCTCTAGGACGGGCCATCCATTGTCGATCTAGAGACCAACGCAGGACCGATCATCCAGGCTGAAGTGGCCTACTATATCAGTACCAGGGTAGGGAACCACCCAAATGTCCGAGGTATAGACACAGTTGCTTCTCATAAATGTGTCAACAGCAGTTGGATCGCCTTTCACCATCATCGGATAGTTTTGTCCAAGGAAGAGCGAGTTTTCTCCAAGACAATCAATTATGTGCCAGGGAGAAGGAGTTGGCGCTAGCACACTAGTATCCATCCCGAATACCATGCAACAGGTGTTGGAATAGGTCCGGAGAGTGCGACCATGGGAGACACCTGCTTCCTTAGCAGTAACATCATCAGTGGGATGTATACACACAAGAAGAGGTGATCCATCGGAATTAGTTGCCAGGCGCCATAGAGTATATGGGCGCTGCTCATGATCATCACCATCGGCATCTCCCCCTTGGTTATAAATTTTTTCAAGTATAGGTTGTGGGATGTTCACAGGACCTTGGAAACACAAGAAGAAGGTTAATTAGTAAAGGGAAACTTGCTAACCCGCATGCATGTGCATGAAACAATTATAATTACAGTGGAAGATAAACGTACCGTAACTACGAGGATGCCATGCAAAAATAGTGCCGCGAGTGGTGGCAGCAAACACAAGGCCCTCGTATTGAATTGCATCACAGTACTCATCCATGTACAGAAATAGATTTTTGAGCAATATCCATCGAGTGAAACCATCAAGGATGGCAACAAGCTTGTCGAAGATAGCAACAACATCATAGTTGCTGTAATTCCAAGAGCGGTTGGGAACTCGACAAATTGCTATCTTTCGTAGAAGACAGTCACCATGATCGTATTTGAATGTGCGTACATTACTGGTGTGCTCAACCTCTGGGCAGTGTGCTGAGATTTTTGGAAGTGGAACCCGGTGACGAGTGTACACATTCACAAGTTCCCACTCGCAGTTGGACCCAATGTAAACAACCAAATCTCCATTTGCACCCGCCCAAGCCTTGCCCTCAAGCGATGGCATCTTAACATCATACATATCATTATCAAGTGGCATCAACTTGCATAGGGCGAGGCCTCCGTCGTGCCGGCGCCAGTCATCAGGGTCACAGCGAAGAAGATAGGGGAGATCAAACCGCTCCTTGACTCTTGGGTTCCTTGCAATGATGTTATTAGTTGAGTCGAGAATGGGCTTGAACGAACCTGCCATGCTAGCCGAGGTGATGACGTCGCACTGATCAATGATTTCCTCCACCACGTCATCTTTCAGATCGGGGCAAGAATAACGGGGTCGTTTCCGGCCTGTTCCCTCCATGAAGAAGACGATCGAACAATGGCAGAAGAAAGGGTGAAGGGCTGAAGGAAAATGGAGGAGGGAGAGGAAGAGCGTGCGATAGCAGTTCCAAAGCGAGAGGGAAAGGTGAAGAGTTAGTGGATGGTTGGAGTTTGCCACGGTTCACGAAGAGGCGCCCCGGCCTACACGTCCGTTCGGAAATACTCCTACTACTCGTCGTCGTCTCACTGATATGTTGGAATGGGACCACATGTCAACAAAACATGGTGTGTAATTTCTCATGCAAAATGCGATCTGGCCGCGTTGGCCCGAGGTGCCGCATTAGTTATCGACCTTTATTTTTTTAATGGCGTGCTGATCAGTTTTGAAGCACGACTAACTGGTACTGTACGCAGAGAAAATATAAATGACTCTACCACTACTCCACCTCCAGTACTAGTAGTATAAAAAAGATATATAGGCTGGAGCTTCAGCGCTTTCTTGGTAAGGGCTGCCCACTTGCTTCTCACACTACCACCCTCTCTCCAGATCTAAAAAAGACGGCCCCTCTATCCCTCCTCACCGGTGGTCACAGATCCGCCGGGGAAGAAAAGGACGTGCAGCGTTGACGCACTCTTCGTCGGCGAGCGAGGTCACGCACTAACGACAAGGCCGTCCTCTCAGACCTAGAGCCCGTGCGGGATGACCTCCGTCCCCAACCTCGCTGCTGTAGTCTGTGCGGAGGACGACGACCACGAGCGAAGCCACTTCCCGCCGACCCTCAGGTGTGCTACCTCTTTTCGAACCATAACCTTGTTCTATTGCCCCATCTGCCACGTCATTGCATGTGGATCTTTTTCCACTCCACCATCTTCCCAATTTGCTATCATCTGCTCTGCTGGCTACGCAGACAAAAACCATAATTTGCACTATTAAAGGAAACCCTACTTCATGCAGACTAATCCATCTCTGGGTTGAATAAGGAAAGGAAGGGAGACTGTACTGTCCAAGAGAGTAGGCATCGAACCCGCATCTAGGTTGAAAAGGGGAAAATCAGTAGCTAAGGAATGAGTCTCGTGTCTCTTGGTTTAAGAAGGGTAGAAAGGCATGATAACGCAATAGAGAATGACCAGGTCGATCGGTTTGTTGTCCTCGCATAGGGAAAATGTGACTAAAGAGAACAAAAATGGGACGTAATCCACATATGCTGCCTGGATATTTGTTGCTCTGGGCAACCATACCTTCCTCACCACTCTGCGTCCGTGGAGGTACATCGTACTAGTGCGCCCACTGTCCGAATGACCCATGCTCTTATTGCCACTTTTTTTGTTGTTAGTATAACGCCAGCAGTCAAGTCAAGCAATGCTACTACTAAAGTGATGCCACATTTAACTAATGCCGCTCTCAGTCTAATGCCACCGATAAATTTAAGCAATGCCATTTAATGTCACTGGATTATTTCAGGGTTAGTTGTTGATTGTGGATTGTAAGTGCATCTAGTGCCCCTTAGTGATTTTGGTGTATTGAAGACTTATAGGTTAAGGATCTAACGTGTTTATGAGTGTACACAGGTCTATAAGTCTATGAGGAGTTTGATATTTATAGAGAAAGTCGACCCCTAAAAATGAAGTTCTTCAACTGAAGACTTTGATATTCTGAAGACTTTCTGAAGACTTTGAAAGTGAAGAAATTGGTGTGACCTTGAAGACTTGGTTATCATTTGAGGAACATGAAGCATGAAGACTTTTGTTTTCGTAGTTTCATTTTCTCTTTCTTGAGTCATAGGAAACACCGTACTGTTAAAGGGGGTCGAGGAAATACTAAGGAGAAAATTTCCACTTGATGCTCAACTCAAATCCTACACCTACCAATCCCTTCGAGTGAAGCCATTGGAAATCTCATACAGCTCAGTCAATTTCTTCAGTGACAGAGACGCAGTTCTTCTGGTCACTGAGGACTTTGCTCTGACTGAGGAGTTAGGAATTTGCCAGTGCGAATTGCCTACACATTGAGGAACATGATAGCCCTGAGGAATTTGAATCTCAAATTTCCGAACGTTGCTGTGCTACGCGCCAGCTGTCCCAAAATATCTTATCCATCCAACGGTCATATCATTGAAGGGCATTATGTCTTATCATGTCGGGCTGCTCCCTAGGCTATAAATAGCCGCCCCCTACAACCACTAGTTGGTTGGCTGCTCCGCGAGAACTTGACACTTGTCATTTGAGAGCAACCCATCCTCCGAAGACTATGAGCGAAAGTCATCAAGTGAGGAAAATCCAAACCCAAACCCAAAACACCTACAAACCCAAAGTGATTGAGCATCACTGAAGAGATTGATCCTACGTGGATCCGACGCTTGTTACCTTTGAAGACTGTGCTGCTTCCAGACGGTTAGGCGTCATGGTCTAGAGCATCCAAGAGGAATTGTGGATCGCCGAGTGACCGAGTTTGTGAAGGTTTGGAAGTCACCTGAAGACTTACCACGAGTTATTGGGCGAGGACTGTGTGTCCTTAGCTCAAGGAGAATACAATGAGGACTGTGTGTCTGGGACTGGGTGTCCTTGAGTTTAAATACTCAACCGCTCCAACCAGACGTACAACTGAGACAGCAGTTGGAACTGGTCTACCAAATCATTGTCTTCACCAAGCCAACTGGTTCTATTTTCTCAACACTTTCATTTCCTCATCACTGTGTTGCATGTTTGTTCATATCTGTGTTTGAAGACTTTGACTGAAGACTTTCTCAATTTCCTCAGTTCAATTTCTTCAGTCTGTTTGTCTTCATCTTGTGCTATCCTGTGTTTACGCTTTCTGTACTCAGTGTTTGTCTTCATTTCATCATGATGACCATGCATGTATTCTGTTATGTTTACTTCTGAGTACTTATTCCGCTGCTAGTAGTTCTTCGCTAAGGAATTTCCTCACTAGCAAATTCCTCAGTGAAGAATTTCATAAAAATCGCCTATTCACCTCCCCTCTAGTCGATATAACGCACTTTCAATTGGTATCAGAGCAAGGTACTCCCTTGTTCTGTGTGATTTTGGTTTAACCGCCTGGAGTATTAGTTATGTCGACCGCAGGTATGATCAAGGTCTCTGCTGGGTGTCCTACCTTTGATGGGGCGGACTACCCCTACTGGAAGAACAAGATACGCATGCATCTTGAGGCAATTGATAACGATCTCTGGTACATTGTGGAAAATGGTGTTCCCTCCGTCTCACCCTCACTGAACGCTACCGATGTGAAGAGATTCAAGCAACTCGATTCCCAAGCGAAGAATATCATATGTGGCCATCTGAGTAAAGGACAGTATGGTAGAGTGAGTGCTTTGGAAACGACTAAGCTTATCTGGGATAGGCTATCCAAGGTCAATGAAGGAGTTGTTGGAAATATGCCCTAGAGGCAATAATAAAAGCATTATTATTATATTTCCTTGTTCATGATAATTGTCTTTATTCGTGCTATAATTGTGTTATCCGGAAATCGTAATACATGTGTGAATAACAGACAACAACATGTCCCTAGTAAGCCTCTAGTTGACTAGCTCGTTGATCAATAGATAGTCATGGTTTCCTAACTATGGGCATTGGATGTCAATGATAACGAGATCACGTCATTAGGAGAATGGTGTGATGGACGAGACCCAATCCTAAACATAGCATAAGATCGCATAGTTCGTTTGCTAGAGTTTTCCAATGTCAAGTATCCTTTCCTTAGACCATGAGATCATGTAACTCCCCGACACCGTAGGAGTGCTTTGGGTGTGCCAAACGTCACAACATAACTGGGTGACTATAAAGGCATACTACGGGTATCTCCGAAAGTGTCTGTTGGGTTGACACGGATCGAGACTGGGATTTGTCACTCCGCTTGACGGAGAGGTATCACCGGGCCCACTCGGTAATGCATCATCATAATGAGCTCAATATGATCAAAGTGTTTGATCACGGGATCATGCATTACGGTACGAGTAAAGTGACTTGCCAGTAACGAGATTGAACGAGGTATTGGGATACCGACGATCGAATCTCGGGCAAGTAAAATACCGATTGACAAAGGGAATCGTATACGGGATTAATTGAATCCTCGACATCGTGGTTCATCCGATGAGATCATCGTGGAGCATGTGGGAGCCAACATGGGTATCCAGATCCCGCTGTTGGTTATTGCCCGAGAGCCGTCTCGGTCATGTCTGCATGTCTCCCGAACCCGTAGGGTCCACTTAAGGTTCGGTGACGCTAGGGTTGTGAAGATATGTATATGCAGTAACCCGAATGTTGTTCGGAGTCCCGGATGATATCCCGGACGTCACGAGGAGTTCCGGATTGGTCCGGAGGTGAAGAATTATATATAGGAAGTGCAGTTTCGGCCATCGAGAATGATCTGGGGGTCACCGGTATTGTACCGGGACCACCAGATGGGTCCCGGGGGTCCACCGGGTGGGGCCACCCATCCCGGAGGGCCCCATGGGCTGAAGTGGGAGGGGGGACCAGCCCTTAGTGGGCTGGTGCGCCCCCCAAGTCCCACCCCCTGCGCCTAGGGTTAGAACCCTAGGGTGGGGGGGCGCCCACTTGCCTTGGGGGGCACTCCACCCCCCCTTGGCCGCCGCCCCCTTGGGAGATTCAATCTCCCAGGGCCGGCGCCCCCCCAGGGGGGCCTATATAAAGGGGGGCAGCGGTACCCCTTGCCTTGGTGCCTCCCTCTCCCTCTCCAACACCTCCTCCTCCTCCATAGAGCTCGGCGAAGCCCTGCCGGAGTACTGCAGCTCCACCATCACCACGCCGTCGTGCTGCTGCTGGAGCCATCCTCCTCAACCTCTCCTTTGGCTTGCTGGATCAAGAAGAAGGAGACGTTACGCTGACCGTACGTGTGTTGAACGCGGAGGTGCCGTCCGTTCGGTGCTAGGATCTCCGGTGATTTGGATCACGTCGTGTACGACTACCTCATCCCCGTTCCTTGAACGCTTCCGCTCGCGATCTACAAAGCGGTATGTAGATGCAATCTCTCTCCCATGACTCGTTGCTTAGATGAACTCATAGATGGATCTTGGTGAAACCGTAGGAAAAATTTTAATTTTCTGCAATGTTCCCCAACAGGAGTTTCAACTCAGCGTGACTCTCGAGTTGATGTTCTTCGCAATCTCTTTAACCGCTTCAAAAGACTCGACAATGAAAATGTTCAGCAAACCTTCGATCGCCTCACTGACATCTCAAATGAGCTTCAAGCACTTGGTGCCACTGACATCACCGACCATGAGGTGGTGAAGAAATTGCTCAGATCGCTTGATTCCTCATTTGATACTCTGGCACTGATGATACAAGAGCGTGCTGATTACAAGTCACTTGACCCCGCTGATATCCTCGAGAGGCTAAACACTCATGAGTTCCAGCTTGCTGAAAAGAGAGATCTCTATGGTTCGAGCTATGGCAGATCACGTGCACTGAAGGCCAAGGCAGTATCAGAATCCGAAGATGAAGACTCTGGTAGCAGCCTTGGTGACCCCGAAGAACTGAGTCATGATCTAGCACTGCTAGTGAAGAAATTCCAGAAGTTCTCAAGACATGGTCGCTTTGGAAAATCCTGCAGGAGCAATGATTCCTCATCCAATGACTACAAGAAGAGGCTTTGTCACAAGTGCAAGAAACCAGGACATTACATTCAAGATTGTCCTCAGTGGGAAAAGGAATCAAAGAAGAAGAAATACAAGGATTACAGTTCTGATGATGCGAAGAAAAAGAAGAGGACCTCAAAATATTCATCATCAAAATCCTCAAAGTCTTCATCTCACAAGAAGAGCAGCTCCAAGAAGGCTCGGGCATTCATTGGAAAGAAAATGGACTCTAAAGCTGAATCTGAGGAACAAGAAGAAGAGGAGGCTTCTGAGGACTCTGAGTCTGGTGTGGCAAGCCTAGCCCTCGCTACTACATTCGTCAGCAAGTCTATCTTCAACTCTGAAGAAAATGACCTCACCAACAAGGCTGATGAAGGCAACGATGACTATGCTCCCACCTACTGCTTCATGGCAAAGGGTGCCAAGGTACCTAAATATACCTCCTCTGAGTCTAGTGAAGATGAATCTGATGAAAATCTTAAGCCCAGCTACACAAAACTTGCTAAGATTGCTGTGAAACAACAAAAGGCTTTTGAAAAGGTTCAAAACATGCTAGACAAAAGTGATGATATGTTGGGTGAAGAAATGGATCGCACTAAAGCCTTGACTGAAAATCTTCAGAGACTTCAGACCAGGTTTGATAACCTTCAAGGTCATCATAACACTCTCTTATCTGATCATGAGAAACTTTCTTATGAATTTCTTCAAAGAAAGCAAGATCTTGAGGAGCTAAGAGTGAGTTATGAAGATCTTCAGAAGGAGCGTGATTCATTGCTTGCTCAACAAATTAGCGCTGCTCAGGAAGAATTTATTCCTCCATGTTTAAAATGCATTGAACGAGAATCTGCTAATTCTTCACCTGAATGTTCAAATGCTTCTTATGTTACAAATTCTTCACCTGTCTCTGCTATCACTAATTCCTCATCTGAGGACATTGCTAGTATCACTGATGATGCAGGGCTGAAGGAATTGTACATGACAGGCATGTACAAAAGCCTCAAAGGGCATCAGACTCTTTGTGATGTGCTTAAAAAGCAAATCCTCAACAGGAACCCTAGGAAAGAGGGTATTGCCTTTGAGAGGAAACTCAATGATGATGGTACATATTGGAAGCCTGAGCAGTACCCCAAAACCTCATGGGTTGCTGCAAAGGGACCTCCAGTTGATCCATCTAATTTCTCTGGTTATACATGTGAATCTTCTCATTCTTCTGATGAGTCATTTGACTCCAACTATAAACTATTCAAAAATCGGAATGGTGAAGTATTTGCTAGATATGTTGGCACTAACTGCAGGAATGGTTCCTCTATGAAGAAGATCTGGGTTCCCAAAAGGTGCCTTGAAAGTCTTCAGGTGAATGTCCTCATGACACCACCAGTGAAGAATAGGAACCCCAGATCAAATTCTTCATATGGACCAAATTCTTCATATGGATCCAAGTCCTCATACGGACCAAATTCCTCAAGGGGATCAAATTCCTCACATGGATCAAAGTCCTCATATGAACATCATCGTGCTAACAACTCTGTTTCGCAAGGAAGAGCCAAGGGCTATGAATATGAGCATTATTCTTCAAATTATTATGTTCATAAGTCCTCGAAGAATTTCTCTGCTTATTCATATGCTTACCCTAACCCCTCTTATGTGAAACGTAATGGTTTGGCCGCTATGCCACCATTCTCATATGGAGCTCGCAGAGTGATGAACTCTTTGACACCCCTTCAGATGTGGGTGGTGAATAAAAAGAACTAATCTCTTATGCAGGGTCAGGTCTCCAGACGTACTGTAACGTCTGAAGAATTTGCTTGGGACCTGACAAAATGCCTGAAAGGACGCAGGCTAACCATGATGAAATGAACTTTCATTTCACACATCCTCCCTCTGCTTTATCTGTCCTACTGCTTGATGAAATTGATCTGATGAATTGTGATATCATATTCTTCACTGCTGAAGTATATGAGTTCATAAGTTGCACTAATTCATCTGCAGGATGATCAACCCAAAGCCACTGAGTGGGTACTTGATAGTGGGTGTACAAATCACATGACTGGTGACAGGATTCTGTTGATGGATGCTCCCTTATCGTCATCACATCTGAAGCATATCATCTTCGCTGATAAAAGCAAAAGTCAGGTATTGGGTCTAGGTAAAGTTGCTATCACAAAGGATCGACACATGGACAAAGTCATGCTTGTTGAGTCCTTAGGATACAACCGTATGTCTGTCTCAATGCTTTGTGATCTTGATATGGTTGTTGTCTTTGGTAAGTATCGTTGTGTTGTGATTATGGAAGCTGACAATTCCAAAGTCTTCGAAGGCTTTAGGAGAGGAGACTTGTATATTGTTGATTTCTCTGCAGATTCACAACCAGCCGTGTGCCCACTTGCAAAAGCTTCAGAAGGATGGCTATGGCATCGACGACTTGGTCATGCAGGCATGAGGAATTTGCACACGCTTGCGAAGAAGAAGCATGTCATTGGCATTGAGAATGTCAAATTCCTCAAGTATCACTTATGCGGTGCCTGTGAAGCTGGAAAGATGACCAAGGCCAAGCATCCAGCAAAGACCATCATGACCACTACTCGACCATTCGAATTGCTTCACATGGATCTCTTCGGTCCTAATCACTATTCCTCTGTTTCAAATGAAGCATCTCAATATGGCATTGTTATTGTTGATGATTACTCTCGTTACACATGGGTACACCTTGTTCTTACCAACATGAAGTGCAGGAAGTCTTCAAACGATTTTCCTCGAGGGCTTCAACCAACTTTGGTGTGAAGATCAAGCACATCAGAAGTGACAATGGCACTGAGTTCAAGAATTCGGGTCTCAATGAATATCTTGATGAACTTGGTATTACTCATGAGTTATCTGCTCCTTATACTCCTCAACAGAATGGCGTCGTGGAGCGCAAGAACAGGACTCTTGTTGAGATGGCTCGCACTATGCTCGATGAGTACAAAACCCCTCGTCGTTTCTGGGTTGATGCAATTGATACTGCGTGCCATATCATCAACAGAGTATATCTTCACAAATTCTTCAAGAAGACTGCCTATGAACTCCTCACTGACAAGAAACCAAATGTGAGTTATTTCAAAGTCTTCGATGCTAAATTCTGGATTAGATATCCTCATCACAACTCTAAATTTGCACCGAAAGCACATGAAGGTTTATGCTTGGTTACGGAAAGGACTCGCACACCTACAGAGTCTTCTACAATGTTCTTCACAATATTGTTGAAACTGTGGATGTGCGGTTCGATGAAACTAATGGATCACAAAGAGAGCACCTACCTTCTGTGTTAGATGAACCAGCACCCGAGGATTCTATCAAACACAAGGCTACTAAAGATGTCATTCCTACTGAAGAATCTGCTGAAGAATTCATTCCAGAACGTGAAGAACGTCGAGCTGATGCACCTGAAGAAAATGCTGATGAAATTGATGCTGAAGAAAATGCTGATCAAATTCCTCAACGACAACCAGCTCATCCTCACGTTGCAAAAGAAGTGCAAGTGGAGAAGATCATCGATGACATTAGAGCACCAGGTCCTCTCACACGCTCAAAAGCTTCACACTTATCTAACTTTTGTGGACACTTTGCTTTTGTCTCTATCACAGAGCCCACTAAGGTAGATGAAGCATTTCTGGAGCCTGAATGGATTCAGGCCATGCAAGAAGAATTACATCAGTTCAAGCTCAACAACGTCTGGGAACTAGTCAATCGTCCCGATCCTCGCAAGCATAACATCATTGGCACAAAGTGGATCTACCGCAACAAGCAAGATGAAAATGGTGTCGTAGTGAGGAATAAGGCACGACTAGTAGCTCAAGGCTACACACAGGCTGAAGGAGTTGATTTCGATGAAACTTTTGCACCTGTTGCTAGACTTGAGGCTATTTGCATATTGCTTGCTTATGCTAACCATCATTATATCATCTTATATCAAATGGATGTGAAAAGTGCATTCCTCAATGGTAAGCTTGAGGAAGAAGTATATGTTGCTCAGCCCCCAGGTTTTGAAGATCCAAAACATCCTGATAAAGTCTTCAGACTTAACAAGGCCCTCTATGGCCTCAAGCAGGCCCCACGGGCGTGGTATGATACTTTGAAGGAATTCTTCATGAAGAAGGGCTTCACACCCGGTTCACTCGATCCCACTCTCTTTACTAAATCTTATGATGGTGAACTATTTGTGTGCCAAATATATGTTGATGATATCATCTTTGGTTGTACTGACCAACATTATAGTGATGAATATGCCTATATGATGAGTGAAGAATATCAAATGTCTATGATGGGAGAGTTGAAATTCTTCTTAGGTCTTCAAATTCGTCAACAGTGCAATGGCATATTCATATCTCAGGAGAAATACCTCAAGGACGTCCTAAAGAAATTCGGCATGCAAGATTGCAAAGGCATCAAAATTCCTATGCCCACAAATGGTCATCTATGCACTGATGAAAATGGTATTGACTTCGATCATAAGGTATAACGCTCCATGATTGGCTCTTTATTGTACTTATGTGCATCTAGGCCAGATATAATGCTTAGTGTTTGCATGTGTGCCCGATTTCAAGATGCACCGAAGGAATCACACCATAAGGCTATGAAGCATATTCTTCAATATCTAGCTCACACACCAACACTAGGATTATGGTATCCCAAGGGCTAGGATTTTGATCTCATTGGATATTCTGACTCTGACTATGCTGGTGGCCGTGTGGACCGCAAGTCAACATCTGGTACTTGTCATTTCCTCGGACGATCCTTGGTCTGTTGGTCCTCGAAGAAACAGAACTGCGTATCACTGTCTACTGCTGAAGCTGAGTACATTGCTGCTGGTTCTTGCTGTGCTCAACTGCTATGGATGAAGCAAACACTCAAGGGATATGGCGTCAACGTGAAGAATGTGCCTCTCCTCTGTGACAATGAGAGTGCCATCAAAATTGCTCACAACCCAGTTCAGCACTCGAAGACAAAGCACATTCAGATTCGTCATCATTTTCTTCGTGACCATGTGTTGAAGGGCGACATTTCTATTGAGCATGTGAAGACTGAAGAACAGCTAGCCAATATCTTCACTAAGCCCTTGGATGAGAAGTGATTTAGCAAGTTGCGGTGTGAGCTAAATATCTTAGAGTCTTCGAATGTACTTTGAAAAGGCACTCATCCCAACACTTATGCAAAATTGATGACTTAGATGTGCAACACATGAAGAAACGGTTTTCTTCAAACAATGAAGAATAAAACTCTAAGTGTGCAGAAATTAATGAAGAATTTGATTCTCAGAACCCTACAACAATTGTACACGGTGTCTGAAATCATCATTCTTATACGGTGGGTCACGCCACCACAAAAGTTGAAAATCTTCAATTTGAGTTTTTCCTCAGTTTTTGAAATTCCTTAGTTGTTCAAATTCTTCAACTTGCAAAATCTTCACTTGTGCCGTCGTTTTTCTTCATTGGCTATATATATATATATATATATATATATATATATATATATATATATATATATATATATATATATATATATATATGTATATATATATGAGTTTATGTCCTCTACAGCATTCACTTATAGCTATTTCTTCAAGTTGAATTTTCTGCTAAGTGAATGTGATCGGACCCTTTCCCTCTATGCTATACTCAATCCAATCTATTCACAAATTCTTCATGTGCGTTCTATTTGAAACTCATTCAAAATCTTCACTGTGTCCTTGTCAGCTGAAGAAATTGCGAACGGAACGTTAAAACTAATCTTATCCAAATTTTCGGTTTTGCCGCTCAAACCGTTCCGCATCCCACGATGCATTATTCTATTCACCCACGATCTTACACGATCTTCACTACACAGTACGTGGGTGACACATGTCGTGAGAAGGAGAATGGTCAGGGGCACGTTCGTCCTAAATCTTCGAGCGAACAGTTTTTCACTGCCTCTATAAATAACCCTCGCCTCTTACTCACTTCTTTTACTCCGCTCGATCTCTCTCTCCCGCTCGAGCTTCTCAAACCCTAGCGCCGCCGCTACTCCATCGTCGCCGGTGAGGAAGAGCTTCACTGCCTCGACCTCGTCGCCGTCGTACTCGCGCCGACCGCGGAAATCTTCACCTCCGTCGCCGCCGTAGACGTCTTCCTCCGCCAAGTTAGGGTGTGGAAGATCTACATCGACGAACTTCACTGTTTCACCTCTCTGTTCGTCGTGCTCTTCATTCAGGGTAATTAAAAGTTATTTTTACTACCCTCTTTAATTTGAAACTTTTCTACAAAATCTTCAAAGGTGTTTTATTCTTCAAATCCTCACACACAAAACACCTCACATGTCATCTGTTTTTGATTCATTTCCCTAAGCATCATTTTCTTCAAGATTCCTCAGTTGTGTGGATCTTCGATCTATACAACTCTAGAACCTAAGATATAGCATGCTTAGTGAAATTCTTCAAGACGCATCTGGTCAAATTCCTCAAACTTGTTCTTTTTGAAAAACCCTCTGAGAACGCATATGACCTCTCCAAATTCCTCGCAACTATACTTTGTTCACAGGTACACATGTCCGCTGCTGAATCATTAGGTTCTCATCAACTTAACTCGTTTGCAGCGTTCCTCGAAGAAAAACTGCATACTTCTTTAGAGAATTCAATTGTTCAAATTCCTCAACTGAAGAAAATGGCTGACGGTAAAAGGCCACAGAAAGGAGGAAAGAAGCCTGAGGTCATGACTGCCTTTGAAATCCCTGAGGACATCTATGTTGGGTACTGCACACCTCTTGAGGAAGATAAAAATCAGCGCAAGGTGCGCATTCAGAAGATTGAACGGAGATGGGCACGTGAATGGAGGGAGTACAGATACGTTACTCCAAAGTATATGAAGAAATTCGCACTGAATCCTCCATGCCCAAGAGCCCCATTGGCACCTGGCCAAGTGGCTGATCCCACTAGCGTCAAACGCGGTGAGGATTTTCCTGAAGAATGGGCCAAGCGCCAAGCCAAATTGGCAAGACAAGCCAGAGAAGCGGTGAGGAAATTCAATGAAGATTTTGCTGCTACTACTGCCACTGAGGCCTCTGTCAAGCCGAGGAAATCAATGGCAAAGAAGCCTGCTCGTAAGCCAAGTGCTTCATCAGTTGCGCCCTCACGGCCAGAAACTTCAAAATCTTCAAGACAAATTCCTCAAGCTGCCCTTGCTCCTCCGAAATCCTCAGCACCTCCACCAAAGTCCTCAGCTGTTCCGACAAAGTCCTCAGCACCTGTGCATCTGGCCTCGTGCCAAAGGACTGTAGGCATCTCTATTGCCTCTGGTGTCTCAGCAAGTTCCTCAGCTGCGCCAAATTCTTCATCTGGCCCAACTCTGCTGAAGACTAAAGCAACTGCTGGATGAGGTACTCGCCCAAGTCCGAAGAAGAAACAGGTCGCCTTCCAAGATCCACCTGAGGATGATGAGGCTGATGATGATGAACTTGGAGAAATCATCAGAGACCGACAAGTTAGGGCCGCAAGAGCCAAAGGCACACCTGTGCCACTGCTACTGGATCCAAGGGCGATCCTCGATTACATTGATCTCTGGCATAAGGATCCCAACACACCTATGCCTGATTTCAAGTTGACACCTGGCCAAAGTCACATGCTGACTCACTTCATCCAAGAGGAGAAGTGGAAATATGATAGGGCCAGAGAGATCAAGAAATCGCAGTACAGAAAAGAGAAACTGCCGAAGAAAAATGTTGTCAAGATGACAACTGAAGAACTTGTCAAGATGCAGGCTGACATCAAAGCCCTCAGCGACAAATTTGACTCCTACTATGCTGATTGGAAGGGAGCCAAAGTCAGGTTTGTGAAACTGACTGAAAAGTTCACAAATGTTGCAGCCCCATCGCAACAAGAAGTTCCTCAAGCTGAAGCTTCTGCCCAGCCAACTGAAGAACATGCCAGCACCGCGGATGATTTTCAGGCTGCTGAAGAAAATGCTAGTTCCAGGGCTGATGACTCCATTCCAGCCGCTGAAGAAATTGCTAGGGCATCCACTAGTGGTGCGCCTGAAGAAACTGAAGAAGTCAGGGCAACTGCATCAGTTGCGCCTGAGGAAATTCAACCAGATTCCTCAGCTCCACCTGCGCCTACACCAACTCCTATCCTTCCATCTACATCAGATGTGAAGAAGACCAAGGCTGCAGAGCAAGCTGCAGTGAAGAAAAGGAAATCATCAAATGCTTCAGAATCTTCAGCTCCAAAGAAGATGAAGCCTATGACCAGCTCATATGAAAATCCGATCGATGTTGTTCCGATTTCCACCATGCCATCAAAGGACCTTGTTCCTTTTGATGAAGAATATGTGATCCCAAGCGGATCTGATGAAGAAACTCAATTTGCTGCTTCTTCAGAGCAGATTGATAAAGAAATTGAGGTGGATGCAATCCCCTCGACCCCAGTGGTCTCATCACCAATGCCTCAGTTTACTGCTGAAGAGGCTGGTGTTGAAGAAATTGATGATGAAGATGTGGACATTGGAAGCACAACTCCAGTGATGAATGACGACTTTTGGGAAAGTCAGCATCCCAATTCTCCACTCTTCACCCCACTGCAGCAAATCCCTCACTCTCCTGCACCAACATTTCAATTGGACTCTAAAGAAACTCATCCCACTACATCTGTGCATGAAGAAATTCCAGCCACTAGTGCTGAAGAAACTGCTGCTGCTGCTGAAAATGTGACTGCACCTGAGGAGGAACCAGAAATTCCTCAGCCTGAAGAACCTGAGATCGCGATTCCTGAGGTAGTGATGCAACTCACTGACACTCCTCTGCCAAAGCCAAAGGATACGTTCTTAAGGAAACAAAAGTTCAAGGCTGAAGACTTCTTTGGCGAGCATGTATTCTTCACAGAGTACAACCCTTATGACTCTGCTCGCATGAGGAAGAGGCGTTTCTGGACAGCTAGTCAAGCCAACTTCTATTCCTCTGTGTTGTTCAACAAAGACAAAGTCTTCGACCATGCACATATTCCTCACGTGGATATGGAGTCTCTGCCGTGCTTCACTCCAGTCCTCAGTGTTCTTCACGACGCTGGGCTACTCAGTTTCTGCACTGACATCTGTGATTGGAATGAAGAACTCATTCTTCAGTTCTACGCAATGCTGCACATCACCGGCAACTCTGAAGATGTGAATTCATGGGTTCTGGACTGGATGACCGAGAACACACATTACAAGGCACCAGCGTCTGAATTGCTTCGTGCCCTTCCTCTAAGTCCTCCCCTTGAAGATGCACGTTGTGTTTACAACGAACCTGAGCTTTCAAATCACTATATGCAAGTGCTGATGAAGCCTTTGAAGCCAGGGTAGGCCCCTCGAACAAATTTCCTCGTCAAGGAATTGTTGTATGTGCCTCGGACTGTCTATCGCATTTTGTCGAAGACAATGAGTCCTATCAAAGGCCACGACTCAAATGATGAAGAAGTCGTTGGCATCATGAAGAATATGCTTTTCAACATCTGTCATGGCGTTCCCGTCAACTTCCATGATTTCTTCATGAGGACTCTGGCCAGTATTGCCATGTCACCGTTTGAGCTGAAGCCTTATGCGCCATGGATTATGAGATTCATCAGGACAAGGTCTTCACTCAATTACAAAGATGACACTCTGAACCACTGCAGCTACTTGCCTCCTATTGAAGTCCTCAAAAGGACATTTTCCTCGGCTGAAGAAAAGGGCAAGGCAACTGCTATGATAGATGAAGGCATTCGTCTATTGGATGGTCAATTTCGCAAGGCTGCATCTTACTCCACCAATGATGACTCTGCCACACATGACTCTGCCGCCAATAATGCCAATCCAAATCCTCAAGCCACAGCACCCAGGGAGATGACTGATCGTGAGTTACTCCTCAGTCTTCATCAGAAGGTTGATCGCAATCACAAATGGGTCAAGCGTCAGTTTGGTTCAATTCTTCACAACATGACTGCAACACATAATGATTCACAACATGACTGCAACACATAAGTGCATCTAGTGCCCCTTAGTGATTTTGGTGTATTGAAGACTTATAGGTTAAGGATCTAACGTGTTTATGAGTGTACACAGGTCTATAAGTCTATGAGGAGTTTGATATTTACAGAGAAAGTCGACCCCTAAAAATGAAGTTCTTCAACTGAAGACTTTGATATTCTGAAGAATTTCTGAAGACTTTCTGAAGACTTTGAAAGTGAAGAAATTGGTGTGACCTTGAAGACTTGGTTATCATTTGAGGAACATAAAGCGTGAAGACTTTTGTTTTCGTAGTTTCATTTTCTCTTTCTTGAGTCATAGGAAACACTGTACTGTTAAAGGGGGTCGAGGAAATACTAAGGAGAAAATTTCCACTTGATGCTCGACTCAAATCCTACACCTACCAATCCCTTCGAGTGAAGCCATTGGAAATCTCATACAGCTCAGTCAATTTCTTCAGTGACAGAGACCAGTTCTTCTGGTCACTGAGGACTTTGCTCTGACTGAGGAGTTAGGAATTTGCCAGTGCGAATTGCCTACACATTGAGGAACATGATAGCCCTGAGGAATTTGAATCTCAAATTTCCGACCGTTGCTGTGCTACGCGCCAGCTGTCCCAAAATATCTTATCCATCCAACGGTCATATCATTGAAGGGCATTTATGTCTTATCATGTCGGGCTGCTAGGCTATAAATAGTCGCCCCCTACAACCACTAGTTGGTTGGCTGCTCTGCGAGAACTTGACACTTGTCATTTGAGAGCAACCCATCCTCTGAAGACTTTGAGCGAAAATCATCAAGTAAGGAAAATCCAAACCCAAACCCAAAGTGATTGAGCATCACTGAAGAGATTGATCCTACGTGGATCCGACGCTTGTTACCTTTGAAGACTATGCTTCTTCCAGACGTTAGGCGTCATGGTCTAGAGCATCCAAGAGGAATTGTGGATCACCGAGTGACCGAGTTTGTGAAGGTTTGGAAGTCACCTGAAGACTTACCACGAGTGATTGGGCGAGGACGGTGTGTCCTTATCTCAAGGAGAATACGGTGAGGACTGTGTGTCCGGGACTGGGTGTCCTCGAGTTTAAACACTCAGCCGCTCCAACCAGACGTACAACTGAGACAGCAGTTGGAACTGGTCTACCAAATCATTGTCTTCACCAAGCCAACTGGTTCTATTTCCTCAACAGTTTCATTTCCTCATCACTGTGTTGCATGTTCGTTCATATCTGTGTTTGAAGACTTTGACTGAAGACTTTCTCAATTTCCTCAGTTCAATTTCTTCGGTCTGTTTGTCTTCATCTTGTGCTATCCTGTGTTTACGCTTTCTGTACTCTGTGTTTGTCTTCATTTCATCATGATGACCATGCATGTATTCTGTTATGTTTACTTCTGAGTACTTATTCCGCTGCTAGTAGTTCTTCGCTAAGGAATTTCCTCACTAGCAAATTCCTCAGTGAAGAATTTCATAAAAATCGCCTATTCACCCCCCTCTAGTCGATATAACGCACTTTCATGGATGTATTAAAGATTTTTCAGCTAAGGCATTCTAATGTTGTTGCACAGCCGGTATACCAACGATGAAACTTGTTACTACCTTCAGATTTTTGCACTGTTAATGCTTATAGATTACATACCTCACTTTCATGAGATAAGTTAATTTTTTTGTATAGTGTCACCAAAATGCCAAGGCGCTGATGTCATTTTATTTTGGTTAAACTGCACAGACAATTATGAAGACAAGAGGAAAGGTCAAGAGTGGGCACCTCTTCCTCCGGCTGTTCTCTTAAGGAGGTCTGTATGTTTGTCTCTAATGCCTGTCGACTACATACCTGACATCATGATGTAATGTTAAGTCATTTCCTTTTGTACAGTGTCACTGAATTGTCAAGGCGGTGATGGCATTTTATTTTAGTAGAACTGCACAAAATTTGCTTAAAAGAAGAGGAAAGGTCAGGAATGGCTCACTTTTCCAGAAAAAACTATGTATGCCTTCCTGACATCAGCCGTTGTTGCTTTATTTATTCCTTCAAACAGGTGGTTAGAAACAGTCTTGCTACCTTTTCCCATTAAGAAATTGGAATGCTTATATTTGTGAGCCTATGCTTCAACTAGTGCCACTTTTAGAGTAACCACACTTTCAATATCTATGCAAACAGGGATGCTCGATTTTAGTGGAACTGCACAAAAAGTCCAACTGGTTCAACATTAGGAGCATGTTTTTTTACAAACCTTTATATCCAATTGGTGGCACTATGAGTTGTTCATTACGAAGGTACATGGTTTGCTACTATCTTGCTACTCTTTTTGTACTGTCATTAGATAGTGATACTAGTGGTTTGCATGTGAATTTATTGGCAGGGTGGACCTACATTGGAGGTGCAGGACAGGATTCAATGATTGGATGCTCAATTTCGGTTGTATCGATTTCACCTCTTCCATCACTGCGAACATGGATATCCTTGGTCTGATGAAGAATAGGCGCTATATTTCTGCTCTGAACCAGCAAATCAATTCAGTATGAAATTGTCCAGGGCAAAACATAACTATATCAGATTGTCCAGTGCAGAACATGACAGATGCTAAGCGGAAGAGACATGTTTAAACCAAAAATACAAGGTGTGGTATATGTTTACTAGCTGCTTGATATTTGTGCAGACAGAGATGTCTGCCCATTGCTATTTGGCAAACAAACAAAGTGCCCGCAATTTTGGTTGAACTGCACAAGAGAATAGTATAGTCACTGTATGCAGTGCCATTTGAAAATAGACACAGAAGATTGGATAGTCACTTCATGGACTGCAGAAAAGTAGTACTGTACTATTTATTGGACAACACTAGGTGCTTCATTACTTTGGTCTGATTATACAATGGGCATCATTTTGCCTAAGTTAAAGTTTGTATTCCGAAAATAGTCTCGACGTGTGATCGAGAGAAGACCAAATCATATTGCAGTGGATGTTCCTCCATCATGTGTGGTTCATTCTCATGGTTCCAGCTATTGGTGAAACCACTTACGTTTGCAAGAGGAATTGTAGACTTCACAAACAAATTTGTCTTTCAGTCTGTACTGAATGTTGGCCAAGAGAAGCATCCATGTTAGTAGGAAGAACAGATGTTTTTTCTAGATCTTTGCTTTTGGAGCTACATATTTGTATATGATCTGTGAATCATTGAGATGCATTAACATGTTGATCTTATGTATGGGAATCGTACTAGTTAGTTTTAGTTGTGACGCAAGATCCGAAGTGGTTGATCTTTGCTTTTGGAGCTACATATTTGTATATGATCTGTGAATCATTGAGATGCATTAACAATTACTTATTTTTGTTTGCTCAGTGTTTACAAGTTACTGATCGATCACTAGCTAGCCTACAAACGCGCTCCTGGCAGTTTTATTTGCGACGCAAGATGCGAAGTGGCAGTTTTTTGAATAGAAATGCCTATCTCTGAAGAAACTGACAAGCTACACTATCGATCCTACATGGATAAAAATGCCTACCTCCGAAGAAACTGACAAGCTACACTATCGATCCTGCACGGATAAATAGCGGATCACGCACGTACTACCTCCTTTCCGGTTTGCAGGGCTCAATTCAAGAAACGACCTACTCGATCCTACACGAATAAATAGCGGATCACGCACATACTAGTACCTCTTTTCTGGTTTGCAGGGCTTAATTCAAACCTCTCACCAACCAAGGTACTCCCTCCGTCCGGGTTTATTAGTCTTGTGAGCAAATCAGCAAGACCAAGGCATGGCAATAATTAACGGCATGCAGAAGTTTAAGCCTAATTAATTCCAGTGATTTAAGTGGCTGCATGCGTGCCCTCGGCTGCGACTCGTTGCATGCTGCTTCGCGTACTGCCTGCGATCGATTCTGAGTGCCTGCATGCAGCCGACCGTAATTAACGCAACTAACTGATGCGAAAAAATATACGCTTTAAATCCGTGGAATCATTATTGACAAGGAGGGATATGATTCGAGTGCACTCTTTTGACCGCCATGCCGGCGTGCGACCCAGACGGGACGGGATGACACAGCCATAATTTCAGTTTCTCTAGTTTTACACGGCAAGCTGGCGCGCTAAGCCATTATGCATTGAATTCCGATGACCGTCTCGCTACCTTCCGCCTATAAGTACTGTTTCCCGGCCTTCTCCGGTGCCACCGTGACCCAACTCGCCATATTCTCATAAGCCCCCACCGGCCCGACGTCGCACGCCACGTCCGCCATGCCCCCGCCCGTCCGCGGTAGGCGACGCCGGAGGCGGTCACCGCTGGAACTAGTGTTCGGGTTTTTACCGGAAGGCAGACGGAGGGAGGAGGCATTCTATATGTCTTTAGATCGCAATGCGGAGATCGAGGAGTTGTTGGAGCGCGACCGCATGACGGAGGAGCAGGAGTTGTTGGAGCGCGACCGCCTGGCGGAGGAGAAGCGTATCACTGATTTGCGCCGCCAGTGGGACATGGAGCAGCTGCGCCGACGCTCTGAGTCGTGAGCAGAGCGCCTGCAACTAAGCCGACTACATGAAGTCCGGCGCCCGACAAATAGCCCTGGAGGCTGTCGGGCACGCACGCGTTTGCGACGCCGATTTTTACTACCAGCTCGTCAAGTGGGTTTCCCGCTTGGAAGCCGAAGCTTCGGTGGACCACGCCAGCATGGAAAGGGCCAACACGCGCGAGCAACGCACCCTATCGCACCTCTGGCAAGTCCAAGGCGAGGCGGAGGATGCCAGTGCCGGCGTTTAGCATGGACAGCAGATGGCGGTCGGCATCGTCTAGTTAGCTAAGAGTAAGTTAGTACTTGTACGCTACTAGAGTGTTAGTGGGAGTAGATAGTTAACTTGGCTATGATGGTTGTCAACGTGGAAGTTCAGTACTCTATATGTGGATCAGACCTGTTACTTTGCTCTGAATGTTGAACTTTCTGTTTAAACGTATGGAATGGGCTGTTATTTTTTTAAATGGGTTGTATTTGTCCTCCATGGTTTAGAGGCTGACTTGTGGGCCTAGCAAGTTGACGCGTACACAATCAGGAGATAATTGTACATGGAGAGGATGACAGCAGGGACCCGCCAAGGTCATGGCAGTACGCAAGCAAGTGCCTCCTTATTTCAAGCCAACAAAAAAATGGCTCCTCCTAGTGGATTTCTGACATTTGGGTCCCATGCCATTGTCAACGTAGTCAATAAACAAAAGAATTGCACAACGAGCGGCTGACACCAGGGACCCAGCAGCTCGCCCAGTTATTTTTCTTTTGGGTTAATTTGATAAATGCCACTCCAAATCTGGTGTATCCAAGAAATGCCACTGCAATTTCAAAACTTTGAAAAATGCCATTTCATGAAATTTCTAGTGGCATTTTTCGAAGTCTGGAGTGGCGTTTTTCAAAGTTTGCAAACTGCAGTGGCGTTTTTCAAAGTTTGCAAAAATTGCAGTGGCATTTTTCAAAGTTTGGAAATTGCAATGGCATTTTTATGAATCGCCATAATTGGAGTGGCATTTATCTAATTTGTTTTTGAGACAGAAGCAGGGTGTCAACTGGGCTGTGCGGGACACTCTGGCCTATCTAGACAACCTTTTCTTTTATGTTTACCACAGATCAGCCCAGTAGTTTTTTTCTTTTCTGAAAATGGCTAGCCCAGTTTTTTGTGATTTATCAAGTAAGTCGCTTTATCACGCCTGTTGGGCTGCAAATCTTTCAAGACGAGAAGAGCTTCATTCGGCTGGCTGAGAAAATGGCCTATCAGTAATGAGAAATGGGTTGTACATTTTTAAAACACATCAAATCGGCAATTATTTTCAAATAACTTTTTTTCATTTTGAGATTTTAAATTGCATTGATTTTTATGCGTGGACAATTTATTGGATTTTATATTGATACACATTTATTTTTAAAATCAGTCTGAATGTGACTCGAAATTTTAGGATTAAAAACAGTTCAGACCGCACCGACATATGCAAAATTTCATATAATTTTTTAACCGTGGCCACAATATGGGTTGTAATGCTAACATAAAGAATATGGGCTGTAAATGGGCTGTAAATTATTTGAAATAATGGCAGACGGGCTGTATGTTGTTTTCCACAGATTTGAGGCTTTCCATAGATGGCCTGTATACTATTGGATGTCCATCCAACGGCCGTCGTGCTTCTTCAGTCTCTGCTCTTCCTGCTCCAGCCGCTCAAACAAGCGCCGACGGGACTGCCTGCTCCCTCCTCCCCGCGGCCGGCTATGCTACCGCGCAGGCCTCACCGCCCCACCATACTCCCATCGCTGGCCTAGCCATCCCTCTACTCACCCACAGCTGTTGTTATTCTCCGGCGACGGCAGTCGAACCAGTAAACCCTCGTACAGTCGTACTCCCCTCCGCGTGGGAAACAACTGCCGAGTCTTCCCTGCCTTCGTGTCGTTCCCTTCCTAGGCCTCATCGTCGTCCACCACCCTGGTGCTCTCGGCGTGGCATGGTCAGCGTGGTCAACGACCGACATGCATCTGAAGTGGACTATACGTGGAGAGGCTGACAGCTAGGTCCATGGCCGCACGCAAGGAAATGCCTCCTTATTACGCGCAAAATAATGATTCCTCCACCTGACATCTGGGACCCACCGAAAGGGCCTCTGTATTTCGCAAAAAAACGTTACCGCCGCTGACAGCTCGGACCCACCAGCTATATCTTCGCACGCAAGGAAGTGCCTCCTTATTACGCACAAAAAAATGAATACTCCCCCTGCTAGCTGGGACCCAGTATCGTGGGCCTACTAAGTTGACGGGGACGAAGGGCTTTGTCAACTTAGTCAATATGCACGATTCTAGCTCGACTGACCGTACGATGTCCATCCAACGGCCGTAGTGCTTCTTCAACCTCTGGTATTCTTGCTCCAGCTGCCCAAAGCAGCGCCGGTCGTGCCGCCTGCTCCTGCCTCCCATGGTCGGTGTGCTGCCGCGGAGGCCTCACCGCCCCCATACTACTCCCACCGCTGGCCAGGCCATCCCTCCACTCCACTCACCCACAGCCCTGTTATTCTGCGGCGACGGCAGCGCAGCCGAACCAGTGAACCCTCGTACTCCTCTCCGCGTGGGCATCCACTGTCGCGTCTTCCCCGGCTCCGTGTCGTCCCCTTCCTAGGCCTCGTCGTCGTCCACTGTCATGGTGTTGCCGGCGCGGCATGGTCAATGTGGTTAACAACCGAATTCCATCGGAAGAATACTATATGTGGAGAGGCTGACAGCTGGGTCCACGGCAGCCGCAAGGAAGTGCCTCCTTATTACGCGGAAAATAATTATTCCTCCACCTGACAGCAGGGACCCACCGGACGCCCACCAGTATATCGTGAAAAAAACGTTTGCCCCTGACTACTGGGACCCACCCGACGGGCCACCATATTTCACGAAAAAACGTTCCCCCTGCTGTCAGCTCGGACCCACCGGAAGTGCCTCCTTATTACGCACAAAAAAATGAGTACCCCCTGCTAGCTGGGACCCACCTTGGTGGGAGGCTGACTTGTGGGCCTACTAAGTTGACGGGGAAGGAGGGGTTTGTCAACTTAGTCAATATGCACGATTCTAGCTCCAGTGACCGTACGATGTCCAGCCAACGGCTGTAGTGCTTCTTCAACCTCTGGTCTTCTTGCTCCAGTCGCCCAAACCAGCGTCGGTCGTGCCTCGTGCTCCTGCCTCCCATGGCCGGCTACGATGCGGCGGAGGCCTCACCACCCCCTAATACTCCCACCGCTGGCCAGGCCATCCCTCTACTCACCCACACCCCCTGTTATTCTGCGGCGACGGCAGCCTCACACCACAGCGAACCAATAAACCCTCGTACTCCTCTACGCGTGGGCATCCACTACCGCGTCTTCCCTGGCTCCATGTTGTCCCCTTCCTAGTCCTCGCCGTCGTCCACCGCCCTGGTGCTCTCGACGCGGCGTGGTCAACGTGGTCAAGGAACGGCTTCCATCGAACGTGGACTATACGTGGAGAGGCTGACAGCTGGGTCCATGGCCGCAGCAAGGAAGTGCCTCCTTATTACGTGCAAAATAATTATTCCTCCACCTGACAGCGGGGGCCCACCCGACGGGCCACCGTATTTCGCGAAAAAACGTTCGCACCTGACTGCTGGGACCCACTAGCTACATCTTCGCATGCAAGGAAGTGCTTGACAGTCGAGACCCACCTGGTCGAAGCGTACGTAGCGTTGTCATTCTGGTCGCGAACGTGTACGTACATATATACCAGTCGATGTAGAGGCGCGCACGTGTCGTAGTAGAGGCGCGCACGTAGCATGTACACGTACGTACAGCGGCCAGGGTGCAAGAAAGAAAATACGGCCACGTATGTGTACATACCGGCGGGGTCTCGAACGCCTACTCGCGCATACGTACAGCCAGGGCTCGTGTACATGGCTGGGTCGGAACGGAGAAACAGTGTCGTCGTCATGTTCATGGGGAGGCAATGGAATACGTGGTCGTGTTCATCGGGAGGGCTTGGACGGAATAGGCGATGGAAACGAGGCCTGGAGTACCGCAGAACGGAGGAAACGGACCTCCTACGGTCAAAACGGGGGTCCTGTTGATCGGGAGGGGTGTGGTGTACCACAAAACGAATAAAACGGACTTCCTACGGTCAAAACGGGGGTCCTGTTGATCGGGAGGGGTGTGGCGTACCGCAAAACGGATGAAACGGACCTCCTATGATCGAAACGGGGGTCCTGTTGATCGGGAAGGGTGTGGCGTACCGCAAAACGGGACTCCACGGGATATTGTTCATCTCCATCGTTGACCTCCTCCAGCCTCCACGTGCTCCTGTTCATCCAGCCTCCATGGGCTCCTGTTCATCCAGCCTCCACGGGCTCCTGTTCATCCAGCCTCCACCGCGCGGTACTCCACCGGCTACTGTTCAACCACCCCTCCACCGTCTACTGTTCATCCAGCCCTCCACACCACGGGGTCCTGTTCAACCACCCCTCCACGGGCACCCCTCTACCGTCTACTGTTCATCCAGCCCTCCACACCACGGGGTCCTGTTTAACCACCCCTCCACCATCTACTGTTCATCCAGCCCTCCACACCATGGGGTCCTGTTCATCCACCCCTCCACCGTCTACTGTTCATCCAGCCCTCCACCACACCACGGGGTCCTGTTCATCCAGAGGCAACACCACCGCTCACTGTTCATCCAAACCCCCACGCAACGCTCACAGTTCATCCAATCGATCGGCTTCAGTTAGCAGCAGTAGCGAAGGAATCGCTCGATCGGGTTCAGTTAACAGCCATCGATCGATCGCTCGGGTTCAGTAACGCGAAGACTGCAGTGCAATCGCTCGGGTTCAGTTAGAGCCCAACGCCTCGCCCGGTTCAGTTAGAGCCAACGCCTCGCATACACGTGTGTACGTGTACGAGAGAAATGTGCATCGCTCGGCCCCCGACCTCCCACTGTAACCGGGAACTCCCCGAAATTTTCCTCCCCCTCGCTTCTACCACGGTTTTTTCCGTCATGGACGGCCCAAAGAATGTCATGCAGCTGCGTCTCCGGCCCGCCCAGGATGAAAAGCCCATTTTCTGTCATGTTTTTTTGTCATGGAAGTAGGAGCCCACCACATCTATGATGATACCGGGTTTTGTCACAATTATTGTCATAGAAGTGTCATATGTATGACAGAAAAAAATTTCGTTCGGCCCAAAATGTCACGGATGTGTCTTTTTTTGTAGTGAATCCCATCGTAGGCTTGCTGGACGGTGATGGGTTGGATGAGATTTACCATGTAATCGAGTTAGTTTTGTTAGGGTTTGATCCCTAGTATCCACTGTGTTCTAATATTGATGTTGCTATGACATTGCTATGCTTAATGCTTATCACTAGGGCCCGAGTGCCATGATTTCAGATCTGAACCTATTATGTTTTCATGAATATATTTGTGTTCTTCATCCTATCTTGCAAGTCAATAGTCACTTATTACGTGCTATGATCCGGCAACCCCGGAGTGACAATAGTCGGGACCACTCCTCGTGATGACCGTAGTTTGAGGAGTTCATGTATTCACTAAGTGCTAATGCTTTGGTCCGGTACTCTATTAAAAGGAGGCTTTAATATCCCTTAGTTTCCAATAGGACCCCGCTACCACGGGAGGGTAGGACAAAAGATGTCATGCAAGTTCTTTTCCATAAGCACGTATGACTATATTCGGCATACATGCCTACATGATATTGATGAATTGGAGCTAGTTCTGTGTCACCCTATGTTATAACTGTTGCATGATGAATGACATCCCACATAATTATCCATCATTGATCCATTTCCTACGAGCTTTTCACATATTGATCTTTGCTCCGTTAGTTCTCCGTTGTCACTGTTACGATTGCTACAAACTGCTACTGTTACTTTTTCCACTGTTACCGTCACTTCCATATTACTTTGCTACTAAATACTTTGCTGCAGATATTAAGTCTTTCAGGTGTGGTTGAACTGACAACTCAGCTGTTAATACTTGAGAATATTCTTTGGCTCCCCTTGGTCGAATCAATAAATTTGGGTTGAATACTCTACCCTTGAAAACTATTGCGATCCCCTATACTTGTGGGTTATCACATACAAACAAAAAGCGCATGGCAACCTCTGCTTCCCTCTTCGAAGGGCCTATCTTTTACTTTTATGTATTTACTTTCATGCAAGAGTCAAAATTTCCCTTTCTATTCCTTTTTATTTTTCTCTTTTGGCATGCATCATGTGGTGATGAAAGATCTAGGCACATATATCCAGTTGGATATGGGTAGCATGAGTTATTATTGTTGATATCACCCTCGAGGTGAGTATGTTGGGAGGCGAAACTATAAGCCCCTATCTTTCTATGATCGGTTGTAACGTTTTGCTCATGTGTATGTGGTGAGTGTTAGCAATCATGGAAGAATATATGATAGTTGAGTATGTGGGCTTGCCTAAAGACTCCAATACGTGACCCTTCCTGAAAAGATGATGAACTGTAGTTGCAAGTTGACTGAGAACATAGTTTGTTGGTTTCCAATAGAGTTTATGCTTTATTCTTCGATGTTGTGATGAATTGTTACTTATTCATGAGAAGTCTCTGATAAAAGTTATATGATAAAAGTTTTATGTTTAAATTTGTTGTTGTTATAATAATATACATGATGCTTCTATTTTGTTTTTATCGACACCTCTCTCTCTAAGCATGTGGACATGTTTTTCGATTTCGGTTTTCGCTTGAGGACAAGCGAGGTCTAAGCTTGGGGGAGTTGATACGTCCATTTTGCATCATGTTTACCTACTGTTATTTATGATTTTTTTGTATAATAATGCATTGGAGTAATTCTAATGCCTTTTCTCTCATAATATGCAAGGTTCACACAAAGAGGGAGAATTCCGATAGCTGGAAGTCTAGACTTGAAAAAGCTATGTCAGGCCACCTACTCTGGACAACTCCAAATGAGCTGAAACTACACGAGAAATTTTTATGGAATAAGTAAGAAATACTGGAGCAAATAACTACCGGAGGGGGGCCACCTGGTGAGCACAAGACACCAGGGCGCGCTAGGCCCCCCAGGCGCGCCCTGGTGGGTTGTGCTTAGCCCGGTCCACCTCTGGTGCCCATCTTCTGGTATATAAGTCATTTTGACTTAGAAAAAATAAGGAGAGGACTTTCGGGCCGGAGCACCACTGTCTAGGGGCGGAACTCAGGCAGTAGCACCTTTGCCCTCCGGCGGAGCGATTCCGTCGGGGGAACTTCCCTCCCGGAGGGGGAAATCATCGTCATCATCATCATCAACAACAACTCTCCCATCTTGGGGAGGGCAATCTCCATCAACATCTTCAACAACACCATCTCCTCTCAAACCCTAGTTCATCTCTTGTGTTCAATCTTTGTACTGGAACCTCAGATTGGTACTTGTGGGTGACTAGTAGTGTTGATTACATCTTGTAGTTGATTACTATATGGTTTATTTGGTGGAAGATTATATGTTCAGATCCATTATGCTATTTAACACCCCTCTGATCTTGAGCATGATTATCATTTGTGAGTAGTTACTTTTGTTCTTGAGATGACGGTAGAAATCTTGTTGCAAGTAATCATGTGAACTTGATATGTGTTCGATATTTTGATGGTATGTATGTTGTTATTCCCTTAGTGGTGTCATGTGCACGTCGACTACATGACACTTCACCATATTTGGGCCTAAGGGAATGCATTGGGGAGTAGTTATTAGATGATGGGTTGCGAGAGTGACAGAAGCTTAAACCCTAGTTCCTGTGTTATTTCTAAGGGACTGATTTGGATCCAAAAGTTTAATGCTACGGTTAGAATTTATTCTTAATAATTTTCTCGTAGTTGCGGATGCTTGCAGGGGGGTTACTCATAAGTAGGAGGTTTTTTCAAGTAAGAACAATACCTAAGCGCCGACCCACCATGAAGTGACTAGATGAAATTCCCGTGTACCTTCAAGAACGCTTTGCTTATTATAAGAGACCGTTTTGGCATGTCCTTTGCCTCAAAAGGATTGGGCTACCTTGCTGCACTTTTGTTACTATTATCGTTACTTGCTCGTTACAAATTATCTTGCTATCAAACTACTCGCTACTTACAATTTCAGTGTTGTAGACATTACCTTGCTGAAAACCACTTGTCATTTCCTTCTGCTCCTCATTGGGTTCAACACTCTTACTTAACGAAAGAAATACGATTGATACCCTATACTTGTGGGTCATCAGCGGCCTACCTGCAGCACGCTGTCGGCTATTCTCGCATGGAGAAGGCGCAAGGGGCACCGCGGGTGCTTGGGGAAAAAAGTGTGGTCCGGTGCATAAAGCTAAAAAAGTTGAAGTTAAAAATAGAGAAGCATGTGTAGTGGGAGTATTTTTTTCTATTCATTAATGAGGCCCACTAATAATAGCTTGCATTAAGAAAAAAAATCAATGTAGATGCCTCAAACTACTTTTTGTCATGAGGCATCTTTATCCATATGCCACCATTGTACATGCCCTTATATGCTTTTTTTGAGTCTAAACACGCTTTATTTATTACTCAAACAAGTTCATGGGGATACAAGAGATGTTTGGAGGGTTTAACAGCCACAAATGGCGCCCATAATCCAAACCGAAAGCATGCTTAGCGAGGCTATGTGCCTCAATATTGGTGGCTCTACCTTCAAAGATGAAAGTGCAACTATCAAAACTAGTTGCTGTTTCCACAATCTCCCTGGTGGTGCTAGCGTAGGCTCCCCCGGTGCAGTCTTTAATGTCTTCCACTACCCCTTGGCTGTCGCTCGCGACGAGAATTCGAGCAAGATCCAGGTCCGCTGCGAGCGCAAGCGCCTCGCGAATGAAAGCACAAGTGCTCCTTGGGTGGTTTTGGTAATTAATGTCAACATATCTCTTGTTGGACTAACACTTTTACCTAGTATGTTTCAGATAAGTTCAACAATGGAGTGGCATGGACTAAAGGATGTGGAACCCCTTCAAGATGCTAAGGACAAAGGATTGGCTCAAGCTTCAAGATCAAGACTCTACATTTTCTATTTTAGTGATCCAAGATCACATTGAGTCCATAGGAAAAGCCAATACTATTAAGGAGGGATGAGGTGTTGCTTAATGAGCCTCTTGCTTCATGTGCTTAGTGATATGCTCCAAAATCCTCAACTACCTTTCCATATCCACATATGACCCAAACCTAAAGTCAAACTCGGCCCCACCGATTCTTCCTATCCGGAGCCACCGAGTTTCACATGTCATAGCCACTGCCACAAACCCTAGCAAATTGGTCTCACCGGTAGGGATCTCGGTCTCACCGAGATGGGATTGCAATCTCACTGTGTATGACCATTGCCAAAATCGGTCTCACCGAGTTTGCGCAATCGGTACTACCGAGATTACAATGCAAATCCTCTGGTTAGCTTATTACCAAATCGGTCCCACCGAGTTTGTGTAATCGGTCTCACCGAGTTTGCTTGACCAACCCTCTGGTTAGCTTATTACCAAAATCGGTCCCACCGAGTGTGTAATCGGTCACACCGAGATTACGTTATGCCCTAACCCTAACCATATCGGTCCTACCGAGTTGCATCTCAGTCCCACCAAGTTTGGCAGATTGTGTGTAATGGTTAGATTTTGTGTGGAGGCTATATATACCCCTCCACCCACTCTTTATTCGTGGAGAGAGCCATCAGAACAGATCTTCACTTCCAATACACATTTTCTGAGAGAGAACCACCTACACTTGTGTTGAGCTCAAGATATTCCATTCCTACCATATGAATCTTGATCTCTAGCCTTCCCCAAGTTGCTTTCCACTCAAATATTCTTTCCACCAAATCCAAATCCTGTGAGAGAGAGTTGAGTGTTGGGGAGACTATCATTTGAAGCACAAGAGCAAGGAGTTCATCATCAACACACCATTTGTTACTTCTTGGAGAGTGGTGTCTCCTAGATTGGCTAGGTGTCACCTGGGAGCCTCCGACAAGATTGTGGAGTTGAACCAAGGAGTTTGTAAGGGCAAGGAGATCGCCTACTTCGTGAAGATCTACCGCTAGTGAGGCAAGTCCTTCGTGGGCGACGGCCATGATGGAATAGACAAGGTTGCTTCTTCATGGACCCTTCGTGGGTGGAGCCCTCCGTGGACTCGTGCGACCGTTACCCTCCGTGGGTTGAAGTCTCCATCAACGTGGATGTACGATAGCACCACCTATCGGAACCACACCAAAAACATCCGTGTCTCCAATTGCATTTGAATACTCCAAACCCTTCCCCTTTACATTCTTGCAAGTTGCATGCTTTACTTTCCGCTGCTCATATACTCTTTGCATGCTTGCTTGATATGTATTGTGCTTGTTAAACTTGTGCCTAAACTCCACCTAAACTTAAGAATATTAAAAACTGCAACTTTTGGCACTTAGTGTCTAATCACCCCCCCCCTTTAGACACCTCTTCTCGATCCTCTCAGCGAAGCATCGCCGGATCCGTGACTCCATGGATCTTGATAACCGAGGAACCCAAAAAATTTCCTGATGAGTTTCTGCATACGGCACTGAAAGAACCAAAGTTGCCATCTCTGGAGACGGCCCCACCGACTCGGATTTTTGCAGTTCCTTCAGGAGGAGGGATCCATCTTGGCTGCACAGGAACAACCATTGGTAATCCACTCGTGGCTTTCTTCGGTTTGCATTCCTCAAGCTCCCGGATGAACTTCAATATGAAATGGTATGTAGACAGAGGGCTCTGAAATATGTGTTCATGTAGCGCCTGGCGTCGTGCAAACCAGAGTGCCCATAGGGTTGTCATTACCAAGATGAACTCTTGCGGAGAGATCATCTCCTGGACCGAGAATAGCCATCGTTTTGCATCTGATTCCGTTGTGGTGTTCAATGCTTCAACGAGATCTTGGTCGAGCAGTGCCCAAAAGCATGTGGCAACCGTGCAATGGAGCAACGAGTGTTTCCAGGAGTCCTCGGCTCCACAAAGGCCACAACATGTAGTTGTAGACATATTACGATGATGCAGCACGTTCGCGGTTGGGATTGATTGCTGAGCTAACCTCCATAGAAAATTTTTCAGTTTGGATGGGACATTCACCTTCCACAACGCCGCCCATGACTGTTTTTCTCTGTCCAAATTCAAAGAATCAGCCGTCCCTTCAAGCCAAGCCTCTCTCGTCAGCTTAGTTTCAACTAGCATGCGATAAGAGGAACGAACTCAGAACATACCACTTCTTTCATGCACCCAAGACCAGAAATCCTCAATGTTCCGTGTACACAAAGGGATAGAATATATTGCTGCGGCATCTGTTGGCAGGAAAACTTCGTCGATCAGCGTCCGGTTCCACTCAGCACTAGGCAAAATTAGCTCATTCACCGCCTGAGGAGGATTTGCCACTCTTCTCACAATTGGCCACATGTTTGAGGGTCTCGGAAGCCAGTTGTGATGCCAGATGCTCGTCGAGAGACCATTACCTATTCTTCGGATCAGACCCTGCGTGAGCACCTCGTGGCCATCAATGATGGCACGCCATATCTGGGATGGGGTGGATCCAAGTTCGGCATGTAGAGATTCTCCTGTGGGGTAGTACTTGGCCTTTAGTGTGCGAGCACTAAGTGATTCAGGGTCCATCAGGACTCGCCATGCCTATCTAGCGAGGAGAGCGAGGTTGAACAATTCGATATCTCGGAAACCAAGGCCTCCACAATATTTTGGTTGTGTCATTGTGCTCCAAGAGACCCAGCTAGGCTTCCGTTTTCCCTCTTTGCTGCCCCACCAGAACTTCCTAATCAATGAGTTGATATGTTCACAGAGACCATGCGGAAGTCTGAAGCATGACATGGAATAGACTGGAATTGCCTGTGCCACCGATTTTATGAGAACTTCTTTTCCTCCCGCTGACAAAAGTTTTTCCGACCAACCCTTGACCTTGTTCCATACACGATCCTTTAGAAACTTGAAGGCCCCGTTCTTGCAATTTCCCACATCAGATGGCATTCCCAAATATTTGTCAGAGAGGGACTCCTTTGAAATATTCAAAGCATTCTACCTCAGTCCTTAGAGAAGAAGGGCAACCCTTGCTGAAGAAAACCGAGGATTTTGCAAGATTTATCCTTTGGCCCGAAGCATTGCAATAATTTTCCATTAAGGCAGACAACTCATTTGCTCCAATAGAGCTGGCTTTGACAAACAGCAGGCTATCATCAGCAAATAACAAGTGGCTTACCGGCGGTGCCGTCGGTGCAACTCGAATACCAGTGAGGTGCGATGATTCATCTTGGGTTTTAAAAAGGAACGAAAGGCCCTCCGCTGCAATCAAAAACAGATATGGAGAAATTGGGTCCCCCTGACGGATTCCTCTTATGGGGGAAAATTCTTCAAGCTTACCACCGTTGAACATAACAAAAAACTTAACCGATGTTATCATTCTCATGACCGAAGCAATCCAGAATGGTGCAAAACCCATCTTGGTCATAATAGCCTCCAAATAATTCCACTCATCACGATCATACACCTTCATCATGTCGAGCTTGACAACACAAAATCTGTTCCTCTGAGCTTTGTTTGTCTTCATAAAATGCAAGCATTCATAAGCAGTAATGATGTTATCGGTGATCAGACGCCCTGGAACGAAAGCAGACTGCTCTTCGGAGATAATATCAGGGAGGATTTGTTTCAGCCTATTAGATAAAACCTTGGAGGCAATTTTGTAAAGTACATTGCACAAGCTAATAGGTCTGAATTGAGCTAGGTTAGTGGGGTCCTTCACCTTTGGAATTAGGACTAGGATAGTCTCGTTTATCGTTTCAGGACTCTCTTCTCCTCGAAGAATACAAAGAACAACATTGTTACTTCAGTGCCGCACAACTCCTAGTGCCTTTGGAAAAAATGCCCCGGGTATCCGTCAGGACCCGGGGCTTTGGTGGGGTACATCTGGAAGAGAGCTTTTTTCACCTCATCACCCGTATAAGGAGCTGTGAGTCCTTCATTCATTGCATGTGTTACCTTCACGGGGACAGAATCAAGAACTGTGTCCATGCCTATTGTGCCCTCTGATCTGAACAATTTTTTTGTAAAAATCATTAGTTAGTGCAGCCACCTCAGCTTGGTCATTTGTTACTGAACCGTCCGGGTGCTCGAGTGACTTGATGGTGTTCTTGCGCCGGCGCATGCTAGCTCGTCTCTGGAAAAATTTAGTGTTCTTGTCTCCATCCTTGAGCCAGTCCACCCTGGATCTTTGCCGCTGCATCATCTCCTCCATATGATAGAGCTCGACGAGACGGTCTGTAGTTTTTATCTCCGCATGTGATGGCGCACTTCTCTAGGGGTCATTCTGTAAAACTGCTAACTCCTTTTTTAGTTTCTTTATCTCCTTTGCGACAGAGCCGATGGTAGCCCCGCTCCACTGTTTTAAAGATGTCGACAAGTCACTGAGTTTTCTGCTCATCTGCTCGACTGTCTAGCCTTCGGGAGCGCCGCTCCACAAAGCCTGGAGAGAAGAGCCGAAATCCTCATGCCTCTCTCAGTAAACCTCATAACAGAGTAGTCTCGATGATGCTTGCGCTGGGGTCGTTGGCTCTAGCTGCAGTCTGATCGGGCAGTGATCCGATGCCGCCCCAGTTTCATGGCTTAAAATCGCATGTGGGAACATCACGGTCCAATCTGTATTGGCCAAGGCTCGATCTAGTTGTACCCGACAGTAACCGCCCCCTGCCGTCTTCTTCTCGAAAGTCCATTGTTTTCCATGGTATCCGAGATCGGTCAATGCACACAAATCAACAGCATCCCGAAACCCTTGGATTTGTGAGCGTATCCTTTGTCCCACTCCTACATGCTCATGCCCTTATATGTTTTTGATTCTATACGGTTGATCTCAGTAATCACAAGGCCCAAAGGTGTAGCCCGAGGCGTTGGCGCGGCCCAGCCCAACACCTGCCACTCTGGCCCTCTCGACCAGTTCACCATAGAGGCAGAGACGTGGAATATACAGAGAGTTGAGCAAGTTTTTATGCCAAATGGACGTCCAAACTATTCTCTCCATTCCGTTAAATACTCGGAATATTCTGGATTTTTGGTGTTGGAATTTCGAAAGAAACGGGAACTTCACTGTAAAGTCAGCATATCGTATGTTGGTAGCTACAAGAAACCGAAGGTAAGCTTGGCTTGAGGGATCTCCTAGCTCTTCGAGTTCTGCAGGAGAGGAGAGTGCGTGGAAAACGCTGTGGCGAACCAAAGTACCAGCGAAGATCAGAATGTTTCTGTGGCGGCTCTCAAAACATTCACTTCCAACTGAGGACGTCAGGGCTCACAGGCACATGTCTGACAACCCGCGGTGCGGACCTTGTGGTTCCCTGGATTCATGGAGACATTCACTCATAAATTGTACTGTTGCGAGATGCACATGGGCTCTCATTGATGAGCAACTGGCACAGCAAATGGTGACCACGACGGAACCGAACGCCAAGCAGTGGCTTTTCACTATGATGGACATATTATCACATGAGCATTTTGTGCTTTTATCGGTCACACCATGGGCAATATGGTCTTCACGTAGAAAGGCGATCCATGAAGGGATCTTTCAGTCTCCACAAGCTACCCAACACTTCGTCCGTAGCTTCATCTTTGAGCTTGAAGTGATTCAATGGAGCGAGAGAAGGGTCGGCCACATGGTTATTCTGCATAATACAACAAGGCCAAAGGCTCCTCCAGCGGGCTCTGTTAAAATCCATGTGGATGCGGGCATTAGAAAGCGAAGAAGAGGCAGTGTAGCGACAGTTTGTCGGGATAAGCAAGGTCGATACCTAGGCAGCTCGGCACTGGTTGTGGCGGGAGTTGATGACCCAACTATAATGGAGATGATTGCATGTAGAGGAGCACTCTCCCTTGCTGAAGATCTGCATGTGCAGCGGATGGTTATATCTTCAGACTCCAAACAAACCGTACAAGACATAGAAGCAGGTAGCAGGGGCAAGCATGGTGCAGTAATTCACGAGATTAAACTTAGAACTATTCCTTTTCAATGTAAATTTATTTTTGAAGGTCGTGCTGTCAACATTGAAGCACATAGTATAACCAAGTTTTTTTTTTGAGACAAACATAGTATAGCCAAGTATTCATTATCGCTTGGTCCGGGCGTCATGTATGGTTGGGCCAACCCCATGACCAGAACCGCATCCCACACTCTGTGGCTTTTCATGAATAAATTTTGGTCTTTCCCCAAAAAAAAAAACCAGAGAGGCAGAGACGTGTTTTTTTTTAAAAAAAAAACCCAGAGAGGCAGAGACGAGAGAGGAACCCTACGCATCGAGCCAGGCAGCGAGCCACCGGCCGCCGCTCGTCAAATCCGGCGCCCCGTCTAACCCCGTCCAGTTCATCTGATCGTCCGGCGAGGCGGCGACCCCGCTCGCACGGCTTCACCTGCTGCACTCCGCTGCTCGTGCGCGACCTCGCCCGGCCTCTCGTCCAGCGACGCCCCGCCTCCGGCCTCCCGCCACCATCCGGCCGTCCGGCGACCTCGCCCCGCCTCCGGCCTCCCGCCTCCCGCCACCGTTCAGCCAGCCAGGTACTCTTCTGTCCTCTGTCCACTCCCAAATCCTAACTTCCTTTGACAAAGCACACAGCAGGTCTTTTGAATATTTTGCTCTCTGAGTTGATGCATCAATTAGCTCCATTCAAATTGATGCTTCAAAATACACCTTGATGGCTTGATTGCTTAATTGTTACAGTAGAAACTGTTTTCCTAATTTTTGTTGCAATTTACAGGAAGATAAGATGAACAAAAGAACTAGGACAACTCATTGATTTGGTACCCTCTATTGTATTTTATCCTTTATATTGTCTCCTGTTATGTGTTAGATACATCTCTTTTTATCCATCTCTTTTTATCCATTTTGATGACAAGCATTTTCGGACGGAGGGAGTACATTATCAGATGAAGCACTATTAAATATTGTGTTCAGATTTTTATCAGTTGCAAATGAGCGTTGCTTTCGTATGCCTTAAAACTGGGGTAGTTTTTGAGAATATTTTGGCCCTTCATTTTTGGCCCGGGGCGTCAGCCAATCCTGGCTACACTGTTGACAAGGCCTATGCTCATTTAGGCCATGTAGCAGACAGCAATGCCCCTACAGGATTAGGATTTAGGAAGGCAAAAAAAAGTCAGGATTATAGTCTAAAAAACCATGAAGAAACTTATGCAGCAGATGAGTATTGACTAGCACCATTCCATGAATAAAGGGCACAAGGCCATCCTTCCATTATCCTTGTCCCATTTTGTAAAGTAAGTTAGGCGGCCACTACCGCTGAGAAGAAAACATAGATATGCCCCTTACAAAACTCTATGCTAGCTCCTGTGTTTTGTAGTATTGCACTAAATTCTTTCCATCAACTGTTTGGATAACAATGTCCTAAGCAATCTGTATAAAAGTTAGCTGGAATGAACATGTGTAACTAAATCTAAATGCATATATACTTTGAGGAGGAGTTCAATCCATACAGCTGCATTGTTGCTATTTAATTTTTAAATTCTCAGCTATATGGAAATTGATACTTCTTTTCAGGTCTCTGTGCTGATATCAGAATAACAGTTACAAAGACCTGAAAATTTAATCATACAGTAAATATGCGACCAGCATGCAGTTCTAATTTTAATTTGCTAGAGATTATTAGTTTTAGTTTGCAAGAAATATACTTATATGGGTTTTGCAAAATTCTTTCCAAGCTTATGGGCCCGTGAATCTCATGGACGAGGGCCTCGCCACTTCCGAACCCGGCCCGTCCGTCGCCAAGCGGGCTCGGTTTATGGGGCCGCATGCATCCAGTAGCTCAGGCGCTGACCCTGAGATGGAGATCCGAGCACTAGTCTCGATGGCCAGCGGACTCTACCCGTTGGCACGGGCGGAGGCGCTCAGCGGCCTCACTGCGGTCCTCAAGAAGGTGAATGCCGGCGGCGGGGTTGTGGAGTGCTGCTACGCTCGCGCGGAGAAATTGCTGAGGGACGAGGACGAGGGTATCAGATTGGCCGCTGTGCGATTGGTGAGATTTTGTCATTTATGGGTGCTTATGTTTTCTTTTGTGCTACTGTATGCTTTTGAGAGTTACATATGAGGAATTGAGGAGATCTCCTGTCTTCGGTGGATAGGTTGGCCTTTGTGCGGAGAAGTTTGCCATGAGAGAGGAGTTGGGTGGTGATGGTGACCAAATGGACCGGGTTTTCCTAAAGGTATGGTTTGCACTTCGCGCTGGATTTGGTGTTCATGAACGGTAGGATCAACTAGCTGAGTGTGGGCCTAATGTTAATGTGATACCGACATTTTTATTTAGCCTAATACTTCTGTTTCTATATGTCAATTCCAGGCTACTAAAGTTTGGAATGAATAGTTATACGACATGCCCATAACTGATACTGGGAGCGATGTTCTTGTTTTTTACTTCAAAGACCTGTATTTTCGGCAATTTACCTTTCTGTTCTTATCACCAGAAATCCTTTTGACAAGGTGAAAGTACTCATGGCAAATGAGATTTACTACTGAAACATGCAGTTTGTGATGCACACAATAAGAAAGATGCATCTAATCATGCTTGTGCATTTAATATTTTTAACTTGCAAATTTTACTCCACTGACCACTGTAATGATAACTGCTTTGTTTTCCCTTTGGACTTCTCTATTCAGCTTAGCTCCATGGCTAGGGACATGTGTACAGAAGTAAGAATTGAAGCATTCAACGCACTTGCCAAAATGCAGAGAGTATCTGAAGGTGTTTTGCTTCAGTCGCTGTCTAAGAAGATCATAAAAACTGACACTGGGAGTGCCTCTAGCATCAAAGGGAAAAAACTACCACCTAAATTATCATTCCCCTGTGCTGCTGGCATATTTGCGCATGGGGTTGAAGATGAATTCTATCAGGTCCGGTCATTCTCTTATACCACATAATTCCCCTTAACGTCCTGTGTCTTTTGTTTATTGTTCTATATGTTCTCCCTACAGGTCCGAACAGTTGCATGTAAAACGCTGGGAGCTCTTGCAAAGCTTTCAAACCAATATGCACAGAAGGCCTTGGACTTGTTGATGGACATGATGAATGATGATACAGAAGCAGTTAGACTGCAAACTTTGCAGACACTGTTTGATATGGCAACATATGGATGTTTGAGCATGCAGGAGAAGCACATGCACATGGTACTAATTATCAATATAATGTATCTCGTGTAAGCTAGATGTATGAATTGGTTCTTTATTTGTAGTTAACTGTGCTAGATGCTAAATTTGGTAATCTTATGCCTCCTGTTGCTTTTGCAGTTCCTTGGCATATTGATGGATGCCAATGTCGTAGTTCGAAATGCAGCACGCAAGATCCTAGGGTCAGTGAATCTGCCTAAACTTCAAATGTTTAAATCTGCACTTGATGGTCTCATTGCAGGTCTGGAGAAAAATCCGGAGGTATGTTAGTGCAGAACAATCACCATGCTTCACAATTATCTCTCCCTTGCTATTCTGATCTTTACTTGAACATTTTCTAGATGATTATTCGTGTAGTCAATGTAACACAAAGCCTCAATTATCCTGCTAAATGTTAATTTGAGTTTAAGTCAGCGTATAGAATATTGCTTACTCTATAATTATTTGAGGCTTTGAGCCTATGACTTCAATTTTGTGGTAACTGACTCTTTTCTTCTATGTTGCGACCGTATTTATTATATGCAGGATCAAGATATATATGGCGTTCTGTTTTCCATTGGCAAGAATCATGGGAGCTTTTCAGCCAATATAGCCAAACATTTAGCCAAAGAGGTGTTTCTCCATTGCTTACTTCCAATTTTATCTACATGCTAATGTTCTATATAAAATGTATGTTTTCACTTTCAGTATTGCTGCTGCACTGATTCTTTCTGTTTGCGCGGTTCTTTCAAGTTCGGTGTATACTAGAAAGGAGGTACCATCTCAAGTTCGGTAGTGTGTACCCATGTTCTTATTTTCTGTCAGTCGTATGGAATTTGAGAATATTCCAAGCTATCAACCTTAAATAATAACAATGAATGCATCTATATTTGCAGGCTGCTAAGTAGTTTGTAACGCTGAAGTCTACTCAACCCCAACTGTAGATTTCTTTTTTAGCCAAGTAATACTTTAAGGATGTGTTGCATATTTACAGTTTGATTTAGGACAACTGAATCTGGAAGGCAAAGAGCATATTTAATATATATATATATATATATATATAAGAAAATATTAATATACATTATCCTCGTGAGCCAAATGTTTGAAGCCCTGTGTAATACCTATATGGTAGGAACTAGGGTTCTACCGGGTCTAGGCCGGAGGTTGTACGGGAAGGAGGTAGGTGGGCGAGGGCGAGCACGCGGCGGCCGGCGGCTGGGCGCCGTCCTGCGCGTGAGAGGAGGCGGCGGCGATGACAGGACGCGACTAGGATTTAGGGTTTCCGGCTCCTCAGGGAGCCGGGCAATAGAATTGTCTTATTGCCTGATTTCCAAAGAAGTCTTTACAGCTGTTTATATAATCCCGATGCTAATAAAAATAAGATAACTTTTGGGCTAAGCCCCTAACTAAACGCGCCCAGTGGGCCTCCTCCGGGTATAAGTTACCCAGGTCATAACATCTCTCCCTGCCTGCGCAAACAGCTCGTCCTCGAGCTGGAAGTCCGGATAGTGCTGGCGGAACTCGTCGCGCTGCTCCCAAGTGGCTTCCTCCGCTGGAAGGCCGTCCCACTGGATCAACAAATACCACACCCCGCGACGTAGCTGGGCCTGCAACACCTTCGCTGGCCCGGGAAGGAGACGCTCGTCGGAGGTTGGAGGAAGCGCCGGCGTGGCCGCCGGTGGCACCCCACGGAAGGGCTTCAGTAGCCCCACATGGAAGACGTCTTGGATGCGAGCACCGGCCGGAAGCTGAAGGCGGTAGGCCACCTTTCCGATGCGCTCCAGCACGGAAAATGGCCTAGCGTAGCGAGGGCCCAACTTGCGCTTCGCGCGCGGGTCAAGGACTGCGTAGAGTGGTGAAGAAGGCGCAGTCACACCCAGTCGCCCACCGCGAACTCCGCCTCGCGGTGGTGGCCGTCGTAGTAGTGCTTGGCCAGCTGCTGGGCCTGAATGAGGCGTTGCCGCACCTCCGCAAGCATCTCGTCCCGGCTGCGAAGAAGGTCGCCCGCCGCCTCCGTCCGCGCCGTCTCCGGGTCAACCGGTAGGATGGGCGGGGACGGGCGGCCGTAGACCACCTCGAACGGCATGGCGCGCAGGGCGGAGTGATAAGAGGTGTTGTAGCAGTACTCCGCCCACGCGAGCCAGTCCACCCAAGCACGAGGACGATCACCTGTGACACGACGCAAAAACATGGCAATCACCTTGTTGACCACCTCGGATTGGCCGTCCATTTGAGGATGGAAGGCTGTGCTAAGGCGGAGCTTGACGCCCGCCATCCGGAAGAGGTCGCGCCAGACATGCTGTCGTTGACGATCGAAGAGGGAAACCCGTGGAGGCGGACGATGCCGTCAAAGAAGGCACGGGCCACGGAGGCGGCAGTGTAGGGATGGTCGAGCGCGATAAAGTGCGCGTACTTGGAGAAGCGGTCGACCACCGTGAGGAGGACGGACTTGCCGCCCACCTTGGGGAGGCCCTCGATGAAGTCCATGGAGATATCAACCCATACTTGAGTGGGCACCTCCAAGGGTTGTAGCAGACCAGCTGGTCGCAGTGTCTTCGTCTTGTTTCGCTGGCACGTAACACAAGATCTTACCCAGTCCCGGACCAGGGCCCGATCGCCGGGGATGTAGAAATCGGCGCGGAGACGGTGGAGGGTATTCTGCACACCCTCATTGCCGGCGGAGTGTGCCAGCAGCAGAACCTGATGACGGAGGTCGCCGTGATCCGGCACGAAGAGACGGCGCCCATGCAGGAGCAAGCCATCCGCCAAACGCCACGGCTCCTCCAGGTCGCCGACATCAAGGCGCTGCCGAAGGAGTTGAGCGTCCGGCGCGTCCGCGGTAGCCCTGCGGATGTCGTCAAAGAGGGCGAAGGAGAGCCCGGAGCGGATGCCGAGAGCCGCCCCGTCGGAGTCGTCGACGTCTTCGTCGTGGTCGGCGTTGCGGCGGGACAGGGCGTCGGCCACGGTGTTAAGGCGGCCCGGACGATACTCGACAGTGAAGTCGAAGCCAAAGAGCTTGCTGATCCACTGGTGCTGCGGCACGGTAGACAACCTCTCGTCCAATAAGAACTTGAGGCTGTAGTGATCCGTGCAAATCCGGAACGACCGGCCCCAAAGATAGGGCCGCCAGTGGCGCACGGCTTGCACCAAGCCAATGAGCTCCCTCTCATAGACCGTGAGCTTATGATGGCGCGCGGCGAAGGGCCTGCTGAAGAACGCGAGCGGCCCGCTGCCCTGATGAAGTACGGCGCCGAACCCCACACCGGAGGCGTCACGGTCCACGACGAACGGCCGGTCGAAGACAGGCATCTGGAGGACGAGACCCGTCGTGAGGGCCCCCTTGAGGGCCTCGAACGCCTCCGTGGCCTCCTCATCCCAGGCGAAGGCGTCGCGACGCAGCAAGCGCGTGAGCGGGGACGCGATGAGGCCAAACTCTCGGATAAATTTCCGGTAGTACCCTGCGAGGCCCAGGAAGCCGCGGAGAGCTCGCGGTGAGTGCGGTGTTGGCCAGGCCGCGACGACCGCCACCTTGTCGGCGTCCATAGCAACACCCTCGGCCGAGATGACGTGGCCGAGGTAGGCGATTTAAGGCGTGCCGAACGAGCACTTCGAGCGCTTAAGATGAAGATGGCGTGCTCGAAGCTCGTTGAAGACGATGGCGACTTGCTAAAGGTGCTCCGCCCACGAGGCGCTGTAGATAAGAATGTCATCAAAGAAAACGAGCACAAACCGGCGCAAGTAGGGGCGCAGGACGTCATTCATCAGAGCCTGGAAGGTCGCCGGGCGTTGGAGAGGCCAAAGGGCATCACCAAGAACTCGAAGTGGCCGTGATGAGTCCGAAACGCCGTCTTGGCGACATCGTCCGGGTGCATCCGCACCTGGTGGTAGCCCGAACGGAGGTCGAGCTTGGTGAAGAAGCGTGCCCCTCATGTAGCTCGTCCAGGAGCTCGTCGACGACCGGGATAGGAAACTTGTCCTTGAGCGTCTGGGCGTTAAGGGCGCAGTAGTCGATGCAGAAGCGCCACGTGCCGTCCGACTTGCGGACGAGGAGGACCGGCGCCGAAAACGGCGAAGTGGAGATCCGAATGATGCCCAAGGCGAGCATGAGCGCGCACTGCCACTCCAGCTCGTCCTTCTGCAGCTGGGGATAACGGTAGGGGCGCACTGCAACCGGCGCCGTGCCCGGCAGGAGATGAATGCGGTGATCATACACCCGGGCTGGCGGAAGGCCCTGAGGCTCGTCGAAGAGGTCGCTGTGCTGCTGTAGAAGGTGATCCAACAGTGGGTGCTCGGGTTCGGCAGCAGTCGCGGCCAGTTGCAGCGGCGGCGTTGCTGGTGAGGCGCCACCCACGCCCTCCCACCGGACGCGGCGACCCAGGCGCCAGAAAGTCATCGTCAGGGCGTCGAAGTCCCAGAGGACGGGACTGAGGGTCCGCAAGAAGTCGACGCCGAGGATGAAGTCGAAGCAGCCCAAGTCGATGTCGGCGCACGTGATGGTGAAGTGCTCGTCGCCGATGGTGATGGGCATGTTCCGCGCCAGCCCATGGCACCGGAGGCGGTCGCCGTTAGCCACCGTGACCCTGAGTTGCTCCCCGCCCGTCGGCTGAAGCGCTAAGCGGCGCATGGTCGCCTCGGGCAGGAAGTTATGCATGGAGCCCGTATCCAGGAGGGCCACGAGGCGCTCGTCATGAATCGTCACCGGCAAAAGCATCGTGCGCTCATCGCGGATGCCCGCGAGCGCATGGAGCGAGACCACGAGAGCCGTCGCCGGAGCGGGTCCCGGGACGGCCTCCACCGCAACTGGTGGGGGCAACTCGCCGAGCCCGTCGGCGGGTGTGTCCTCCTCGACGTAGTCGGCCGCTTCCAAGTAGAAGAGGCGCGGGCAGACATGGCCCGACACGTAGGGCTCATCGCAGTTAAAGCAAAGCCCCCGGCGACCGCGCTCGAGCTGCTCGGCTGGAGAGAGCCGGCGGAAGAGCCGCGTCGTGGCCGGAGTGGTAGTCGTCTGAGCGGCCGGGGGCGGCCGGCCAGGTGGTGTCGGGGGTGGCCTGGCTGGCTGTCGGCCACCCCGTGCCGGTGCCGCCTGCTGTAAGGCCTACGCGCGACGCTCAAAGGCGCGAGCATAGTACATGGCCGTCTGGAGGTCCTGGGGTCCCCGAAGCTCCACGTCCACACGGATGTGATCCGGCAGACCGCCGACGAAGAGCTCGGCCCGCTGCTGAGCCGTCACGCCCGGCGCGTGGCACGCCAGGGCCTGGAAACGGTCGGCAAAGTCCTGCTCCGTGGAGGTGAAAGGGAGGCGGCCGAGCTCCGCCACCCGGCTCCCGCGTATCGGCGGCCCGAAGCGAAGGAGGCATAGCTCGCGAAAGCGCTCCCATGGGGGCATGCCGCCCTCGTCCTGCTCGAGGGCGTAATACCACGTCTGTGCGGCGTCCTGGAGGTGATAAGAGGGAGCCAGGTGCGGTCCGATGCGAGCGTGCGTTGCCCCCGGAAGAACTGCTCACACTGGTTGAGCCAGTTGAGGGGGTCCTCGGCACCGTCGTAGGTAGCGAAGTCGAGCTTGGCGAACCGTGGCGGCGTCCGAGTATGACCGCCGGGGCCGTACGAGTCGGCGGTGTGGAGCAGCGAGGGGGGCGGCGCCGGGTCGGTGGACACAGGGGGTCCCCCGTGGAACGACGGCCCGTCGAGGCCCGCGTAGGGACCCGCGGAGCCGGAAAACCCGCCATACTGCAGAGTGGGCGCCGGCTGTGCCGAGGCCCGGCGCTATCATGTAGACCGGCGGCGGCGATGACCCGGCCAACCAGGCCAGAAGTGGCGACGGTGAGGGCGGGAACCGGACCTGCTGGATCGGAACTCCCGCCGGTGCGGTCTGGACCGGCCCGGAGCTGATCGGCGGCGGCGCGGGCAGCTGCAGCGGGGCAACGGGCGCAGCGGGAGCCGCGGGGGCCGGCGATGGCCACTGCGGCCAGAGCGGGGCGGTGGCGGGAGGCGGCTGCAGCTGCAGCTGGGGCTGCAGCGGCCCGGTGATCGTCGTGGAGGCCGTCGGGTGCGGCGGTTGCCACGGCAGGAGCAGGGGCCCGGTGGCGGCGGCGGTTGGCGCGGCCAGAGGTGGCCCGTAGGGACTGGCCAGGTAGAGGCGGAACCCTTGGACCGTGTTGGCGAGATCGCGAAGTGCTCCGGTGACCTCTGGAGTGAAGACGGCGGGGACCGGCGCGGCGGCGGTGACGGGCACCGGCGGTGGAGGCGCGCTGGCCGTAGTGGCGGTGGGCAGCGGGAGGGTTTGGGTGGGCGGCGGCGAAGACATGATCGCAGCCGAGCTAGCTGATACCAAAGTGGTAGGAACTAGGGTTCTATCGGGTCTAGGCTGGAGGTTGTACGGGAAGGAGGGAGGTGGGCGAGGGCGAGCACGCGGCGGCCGGCGGCTGGGCGCCGTTCTGCGCGTGAGAGGAGGCGGCGGCGATGACAGGAGGCGGCTAGGATTTAGGGTTTCCGGCTCCTCAGGGAGCCGGGCAATAAAATTGTCTTATTGCTTGATTTCCAAAAAAGTCTTTACAGCTGTTTATATAATCCCGATGCTAATAAAAATAAGATAACTTTTGGGCTAAGCCCCTAACTAAACGCGCCCAGTGGGCCTCCTCCGGGTATAAGTTACCCCGTTCATAAGTCATAACACTATCCTATAAGATACACCTGATTGTGTGGGCTTTGCCCTGATGTGAACATCAAAGTTTGGTTGCTTGATAGTGCATGGGATCGGCCACTCGATGATGCCCAAACCTGTGACAAAAGATGGTACCTCCTGTTGAAGTATACCTGGTTCGCCCAACCTTCTCAATTAGTTCGGACTTTTGGGTGAACCGGCTGGTGCGTGAAGCGTTACCCCTCCAGCTGAGATGGCAACAATCAACAAAGTGCAAGTCAATAAAACAAAAAGGAGAAAAATCTATAACATTGTTTGGCGAGTACAAATTTGAGTTACTGCAGGTTTTTATAGACCGGAAAATATATAATGTCATTACAGTTGTTTGCTGATATCTAACACTTGTCTACAACATTTAGAAGACTACACATAGTTTATCATAAGTTCTTACCATTTGTTTTTCTAGGTTTCGTGAGGGAAAGAAGTATACTCCCTCATTTGAGAATGTATTCCCATTTTTTGACTTTCTGCTATCAATGTAAGACTAAAACCACAGTTTGAGACCACAATATGGTACGTGTTTTTTCAAAATTTGGATTTTGAGAACACCCAAGGCATGGCTTGACGCACTCTGTCAGATTATTTGTGGTCGCGTTGCCATGTGATCACTGTTAGCAGATTGTTTGAGCAGTCCTGGTAGCTCATTTATTTTGTAAAATAGAGATCATAGTAGACAGTATAGCAGGCATCACACCAGCTGAGATTCCTTTCGTTAGATGATAAAATATCATTGGAGCTGAGACTTGAGTTCTACAACGAGAGGTGCTTACAGTTTAGCATGGAAACAACTACAAAAGTTCCGAGAATAGTGGAATACATCAGATCAAAGCATTAGGCTTCCTCCCCTCAAAGGCCCCCTTGCTGTCAGAAGGTTGATATTTGATACTGTTGCAGCGAGCAGCATAGTTCCTCTTGTTTGACTTCCCTTAAAACCTTCCTCAAGAGTGCACCAGAGTGTTCCATTTCTCCAACATTGTATCTTCTTTATTTGGGTTGTCGTCTTTTTCCAAATATCTCTTTAGCTGCGCCGGGCATGGGCTGACCTGCCACTTTTTACAGTTTTACATCAAGGCCAAGAAACAAAAATTTGCGAGGATATGGTCACGTACTAAGTATAAGCCATGATGGTAACTCATTTTATAGGTCTTCTGTATCTCTAGCAACTGGATGAGAAAAAGTAATAGTTGTAGGAACGTGAATAGCCAAGTCTATCACAAAGGTTGCACATAACATATCTATTACATAGGTTGCACACTACATCCAGCTACTGATCGAGAGAGAGGAAACCAATATTTTCGAATTAAAATATTAGAAGATAATGATATGTCAATATAGTCAAACATTGGAAAAATAATCCCTTGAAGATTGGGCTGCAGTAACCGCAGAAGATATGGAATTATTTTCATCTTTGGTAATTAGATTCTTTCTGTTCCATCTTATACTATCTTAGTAGACCAGATCTTGTCCATTCAAACACATGGTTAAATTTCATAGGGAGACATATGTTATATAGACACAACTTCTATACAGAGTCACGTATCTATCAAGGAAGAAGGAAAAGGGAAAACCAAGAGTAAACAAGCAGGATATGAACAAAGAACTTTTGAGATTTAAATAATAACGACCAAACCATATGTATTTATAGACGCAAGTATAATGATAACATTTTAATTGTAGGTATTAATGAAACTAGTTTCCACAGACACATCCTCTAATCAAGGAGTCATGTTGTTTTTGACCTACATGCTACATTAAAGTAAGCAGATTATGCCTCATTTTCACATTAGCATGGAAATCAATTCATGTACATTTATTTAGCTTCAGAGGCACCAATGGCATTGCAATCTGCAGGAAACTTTCTACGAAGAAATAAATGTTAAACCATTGTTTGCATCAAAAGGAAACTTCCATTTTGATGGCTAATTATTAGTCTGCGAACAATCCATCATGTTTTCATCTAAGTATCAAAGTGGCTTGCATTTCTAACCTACCCCTCCCAGTCTCTCCTTTAACTCCCTTCTTCTTGATTTCTTCCACGTGACCGGTGGCTCAGCGTCACAGCAGTGTGGGGGTGATATCAAGCGTGGACATGCAGATCTCTCTGTGGAGTACAAATATCATAAACCGGACACAAGGTGCGTGAAAAAAGTATCGATGCATATCTTAGTATACTATAAGAATGGAGCATTGGTAAAAAAAATCAAATAAATTACTGTAACTTGCTTGATATGGGCAATCTAACTCAGTAAGCAAATTTTGCAAAATTCCATGAAGTTCAACCAAGATGGGTACCTAGTAGTTTCACAGAAAAATGAGAAATAGTTCTATCAGAACAGAAGTTGCATATGTATGCCACGTAATCACTGAGGTTGTAGGGAAACTCCTTTGAAAAGTCAAAATCACCAATAGAGCACCATCTATAAATGGTAATCTGTTAGTAGGGTGATAATGATAGTGTCTGAGTCCACGGCAGATAGATACACAAATCAGCAAGAGCAAAAAATAGAATATCCATTCTTCCATATGCTAGCATGCTTTTGTAATTAAGACCATAGATCACAAAACCATATCTATTATGCAATAAAAGCCTAAAACAGAGCCTACTTGTAAGGAGAAACACACCGCTGCTTGCTCATAGCCTCATACACCTTTTGCACATCATAATGGTTTGTCTGTCTAGATATCACATTGTCTACAATATATTAAAACAATAGGCAGGGTTGTCAGTGAGGAACATGCCTACATTATTCTGTGCTCAAACTGCCCCAAATCAATGTGAAGTGCGAGCCAAATCAGATGAACAGAGGATGCATCACAACACTACTAGTTTAGGGATCTTACTGATTCAAAGAAATGCTGACAGCAGTTTGCAGATTAACATGATGTGTCTTTCTCAACTGCATTATCATTGAATAATTTCTGGCACACGTAATTTCCTTTCCCTTTAGGGGTATTATGACCTGAGATGGTGTGTTCAGTATGTGAGGTACAGTCTCACTTCTCTTTAGATCCAATAGCAAAAAAGAACACCCAGCAGCATGCCATGCACACACACTTGGTTTGCAAATAACTTTTAACATATTAAAATCAGCTTTATTTAAGTTCCAGCTTATCCTCCTTAGGCCCAACTGTTTGAGGAATGAGCATAAGCAAACAATGTGGTGAAAATAATTTGAATATTAATTCCACTGACCAACCATTATTTCTCACTTTAGCTTTTTGTTATTCTTAACATACAAGGACTTCAGACTTGTTTTTATGTGTAGGTAGAGTAATATCTTCATTTGCTACATTGAGGGCGTGTTCGGTAGTTGTCTGGCTTCTCAAATCCACGTTTCCGGCCGCGGAGTCCAGCCGAACGGGTCCACTCCAGGATTGATTTTGGACCGAGAAGCTGGCTCGTATCTGCGTGTAAAATCCACGGAGCGACAGAGTTGGGGAAACCTGGCTCCGAGGAAACTGGGAAGCGGGATTTGGAAAGAATTACGTGACCGTGCCACCGCGAAGTGATCGATGGACCGACCCGCCACGCTCGAGCCCCGCGACTCCTCTTCCCCCTCCCCAACCCTAGCCGCCGCACGCAGCAGGCGATGGCGCAAAGCACCTCGACCGCCGCCGGCCGCACTCTCCACCGCCGTGACCCACGCTCGAGCCCCTCCAGTCCTCCACACCCGCGACTCCTCTTCCCCCTTCCCCGCCCCTGCTCGCCCTCTTCCGCCACCGTCATCGACCAGGTCTGCCGCCGTCAGCGACGAGATTCTTTTCAATGAATCGAGCTTCGCCGCCGCGATTCGACCACTGACCGTCAGCGACGAGCTTCTCTGTCGTCAATCGAGCTCCCTCGCCTCCCCGTCCACCTCTTCCAATTTGGTCAGTAGCCCACGTATGCCCAGGCCACAGAGAAACGAAGCCTGCCAAAATGGGCCGAATAAGCACTTTCTGGCCTTTTGGCCTCGTTGATCACTGTCTGCGAGAAGCTGCCGCACCGAACAGATCGGTTGATCCAGGAATTTACGTCATTACGTGGGAAGCTGGCTGCTGGATCTGGGCGACGGAGTTGAGGATTTTGCAGCCGTGGTGAACTACCGAACACGCCCTGAGTATAGTAACATTTCTTTTGGATTTTTTATGAAGTTTTGTTATATCCCTTAATGCTATATTATCTATGACATAGATCAGTATGGCATCTGATGGAGAGCTGATCTTGGATAAACCTAGAATCAAAGCATTGTTAATGGTTTCTGTCTCGGCTGCCTATGATGATAAAGACAAAAAACTGGATATACCCGAAGTTATATTTTCACATGCAATTCCCCTATTTGGGATGATCTCGTGTGCACTAGCCGAAGATGAACAGGATTCACTCTTATCCTACTTGTATCATCAAGCTGGAATGCAATTTTGGGAAAAGAAGTTAGTGTCTGCAGAAGGTGGAGATTATGAATGTTTCAGTGTTGAAACTGTGGGAGGAACTCATGCACAGGTAGAAACGACTGAAAAAACAACCAAGTACTTAGATGAAGTCGTGATAATGCAATCGACAAGGCTCATATTAGAAACAGTTAAAGGAGCCTGGGCTGTGATAAAGCCGTGCAGTATAGGAGAAGTTCAAAGTACTCTGAGGTATGACTTACTATATTCCGTTCTTTCCCATGCAACCAATCTTTCATGCTATTGTTGTGATTACTTCAACTTCTTTTGATTGTCTTTATTGTAGAACATGCAAAGAAGAAGTTAATATCTTAGCTGTAAATTCTTCTGGATCAATTAGTGCGGTCTTGAGCTTTGTATGCGACTATCTTGATGCAGTACAGCTCATTGTTGAAATATGGTGGTTCATTCAGTTGGATGATTCTCATGCTTTTGGCCCCACATCACTTGATATTTTGCTTGAGAAGTTGGATACATCTGTGAGAAGGATGAAATGTTGTTATGCTGGATTGATTAGAGAACTGGAGGTTCAAGTCTTGGAGTTTGCTTTGTTAGCTATTTTATGTAGACTGTCCGAGTTTGGAACATGTTCAAAATTAGTGCTAGATAAGTTGCATTGGATAATTAATCACATTGATGGTCTGTGTGCCGATGGATCCTATGAGCTTTCCGACTTCAGCAAAGAAGTTAAGAAAGTGTTTGATGGTAACTTTATCGACGGCACTCCTATTGTCAACATTTGCACCTTTCTTGAAATCTTTGATCTAAAACCAGCAAGAGATTTTGAAATGCTTAATGCTACAACTGCTGTGCTGCAAGTCCGGGATACAGATTCTGAAAGTCCGTTATCATATGTTTATGGATTACCCGTGGGCGTGACCTTTGACATGTCTCTGTGCAATACCTCTAGTCATGATAGAATATGGCTACGCATGGTTGCTGGTCAGTTCGTCCAACATGTCTTCTTAGACTTGTCTTGTTTTGAGGGCAATGATAAGATGAAGAGCTGCTCCAGAGTCATTCCTTTCTATGCTACCCCAATGGCATGCTCATTTGTTCTGAGGGCATGCTTGGTAATTGAATGCCCATTTGGAAGTATCGGCACTCACCAGGAAGGACACGGAGGGCCGAGAGATTGTGTAGTTGAACTATGTGATGAATTGGATGTGTACTTTGTTAGTGTTGATACCGAGCAAAGGCAATGGTTGAAATGATAGTGGTCATGTGCTCCAAGTTCTTCAGCATGCCCCCTTTGATCGACTGCACCATTGTGTTCTAACATCAATTGTGATCAAGTAATATGCGAAAGCAGTTAAGATACCAGTGACTAATGAGGAGTTTCATATGATTAGTTGTTTCACTGTAGTATCAGATCAAACTCTGATTAGTTGTTTTCTTTTAAGAATCGAGAATTTTTCTATGGCATGTGACCAGAAGAAATGTTATCTCATAGCCGACATAGTACTAGCAAGAACTCTGGGTGAAGAATTCGGCTACGCTGATATGTTGGTAGCAGTAAGCAGGAAAAAAGCAGTTACCCGACCACTAAGATGTGTTGCTGTTGCTAGGGTATGTTTACTTCGCGCCGTATGTATAAGCAAGGGTTTGGCATATGACTTGAAGAATTGAAAATTCTGTGAATTTCATGAGGCTGCTGAATTAGACGCTGCAGAGGCCAATGTTGGCCTTGTGCACGTATGATTTGTGTGTCTAATGTGTGTTCTGCGCTTCTGGGCCTGGGACAGGTTCCCCGTTGGTGTAACTTTGGACTTGCCATGCGCTGTGACGCATGACAGCGGCTTTGTTGTGTTTGTCGAAAGTACTGCTGGTGTCTGGTTCTTGCGTTCGCTGTAACTTTTCTTCTTCTTGTATACTCCCTCCATTCCTAAATATAAATATTTATAGAAATTCCACTAAGTGGACTACATTCGGAGCAAAATAAATGAATCTACACTTAAAATGCATCTATATACATCCGTATGTGGTTTATAGTGAAATTTCTATAAAGACTTATATTTAGGAACGGAGGGAGTACAATACATGCCCAGCAACTGCGCTCCCGATCTCATATAACCGGCTTTCATCTACAAATCATGTTGATTCGTTCATTTCCACTGAATCCTTAGTTGATTCTTTTCTTTTTGTTATTGATCTAAAAAAAGTTGATTTGTGAAAATATCCATGCGCACGATCGAGGATAAGGGTGAAAATATCCAAGACAAAGCTAAGATTACCATGCACAAAAGTTTAGTAGGATAGGATGAACTAAAAAAAATATGATTCCCTTGGTGCACGAAACCTCTGACTACACCGCAGGACAAAGCTCCGAACTGAACATGGTCGGTCGTTCTATCTATCTCCTGTCTGCGACGTCGACAGCGGCCGCGCGAAGCCGAGAGCAGAACGGACAGATACGATCTTCTTCCTTCCTCGTTGCGCATGCAGATTGCGGCTCCACGTCGTCCAGCATCTCGTCAAGAGCGGCACGGCATCTCATCAGTACTTCCCGGCGTATGGCATAGTACTCATCGCTGTGGCGGGGGCCTACGCCTCCGCCTCCCCACAGGTGGTTCTGCTCGATGGCCGATTTGCAGAACTCGGCGTATGACCCAGGGCCGTTCGCCGGCGCCGCCCGTTCGATCTTCGCGTCGTCAGGCTCTGCCTGTTCCCTCTCCTCCGGCGCGCTCTCGGCATCCTCCCTCTGGAAGGGGCAGTAGTCCCTGAGGTACCTCTGACGGCGCATGCGGGCCTCGTGCATCTCCGCCCGGCGGCCGGACTCGCTCTCCCCTGCCGCGCTGCTCTTCCCGGCGGCGGTTACGGGCTTCAACCACGCGGCCTCAGACCCCGGATCGAAGCGGGCGGCGTACGTTGCGACGCGCACCGGCGCGTCGTTGTGGCCTCCCGGCGACGGCGAGCATGGCCGTCTCGCCGGGCCGTCAATCACCGGCGCCTCCGTGGACACGAGGGGGCGAACCTTCACGGCGGTGCTGCTCTTCCGAGCTTCCTCAAGCCCCGAACGCTTATGCGCGGCCATCCATTGGCTCTTCTTGGCCTCGAAAGCCGCCGATAGTTCCTCCACTGCCGCCCGCATCCTGCGTCTGTGTCTGTCTCGCGCGTCATCGTTCCAACAGGGATGTGGGACGCCGCCTGATCGCTGCTTCGCCTCCGCGATCAGCCGTTTCTGCTCCTCGACCCACTCCCGCTTCGCGGCCTCGTTAGCCAGCGCTTCGCGGCGATCCCTCCGGCGACTCCGCCATGTGCGTGGTCGCGGCCTTAGCGAAGCGATCAGCTGATCGTACTCTTCCTTTCTCTTTCTCCTCTCGATCTCGCGCGCTTCCTCCGGGGACGGGACGTGCGCGCGGCGGCGGAACCAGCTCGGCATCAACGCGAGGGACGCCATTGCCAGTGCAGACTCGATCGGGTGATACGCTCTTTCTTTCCCCTGGATACGCTCGCCTTATATGGTGGACACCTGATATGGCAAGCCGTCTTGCGATCGAGCGTTCAAGCCGTGTCGGAGCCAGGGACAGTTAGTAGTGCGTTGGTCCAACGCTTAGTACTGTATAAGTACGTCTCGCTGGACATTTCGGAGTCGGACACCCACAACGAATTTTGCACGGATCCGCCGTCAGATCCCTGTATGTTTTTTTCCTTTTGCGGGAAAAAAGAGTTTATTCCAATGATATAGGGGTTACAGTCAAGAGGCAATAGTTCCTCGGTATATGGTGGACTATGGTTGGGCCACACAACAGTGGCTTGTTCCGTAGGACTGTATAGAGCCAGTTGACCTGCTAGCCTATTTTGCTCACGTCTAATCTGTTGCGAATTAAACAACCGGTTCTGCATAAGAGACTTGATCCTTGTATATGTTACTATCTCCTGCTGTATCGATCGTGCTGGATAACATGCATGACAACTGCAAACACCAAATCCAGGCCCTAAAACGCCCGCGGTATACCCGGACTACGTCCACTCTGCATTCGAATATCTCATATCTGTAATCTATAATAACTAAATAGTTTATCTCACTATTTTATTTCTCTTAAACCACATCATCAATTATTTTTTTCATTTAACTAACGAAAACACTAACGCCCACATGTGTGGGCGTTATCCAACTCGCCCACATGACTGGATCGTCGTTCACTGTCTTTTGCACGAATCTTGACACGAAAAGGTTGGTTTTCTGTGCCACGTAGGACGGGGCTGGTGTGTGGGCGTTGGAGAGTTTGCCCACACGCCCGCACCACGCTGTTTGCCAGCTGCGCTGTGTGGGCGAACTAGTTTCTGCCCGGACAGCCACCACCTAGGTCATGCGCGTGTGGGCGAACTGCTTTTCGCCCCACACGACATTCCTACGTTGTGGATGGCAACTGCAGTTACGCGAACGTGGCAACTCGGTACACACACATGGCAACTGTGATTCTTTGCTACACGGCAACTGCAGTTACGCGAACGTGGCAACTCGGTACACACATATGGCAACTGTGATTCTTTGCTACACGGCAACTGCAGTTGCGCGTACGTGGCAACCAGATAAACACACATAGCAACTGTGATTAACAATATGGTTGGACCACACACGTGGCAACTAGGTAAACACACATGGCAACTACTGTTTTGACCATATGTGGCAAGTAGTTAATCACACACGACAACTACGGTTTAATTACACGCGGCAACTATCATAAATTAGACATGGCAACTATAGTTAACCAAAACAGATAGAGTTGCCATGCTTTTACAACTACACTTGCCATCCCGGATAACTACATCTGCCAACCAGGATGGCAACTAAATCGCCATCCCGCGGGGTACCTAACGTAGCTGCGTCAGGACGTGTGGGCATTTTTGCTTCGTGCCACACGCACGGGGTGGAGATGAGTAGTACTTGTTGGGCGTGTGGCACGAAGTAGCCGTGCCCACATGTGTGGGCAATTCTAATGTCCGCCCACACACAGCCCGTGTGGGCTGCCTCCTGCTCACACCACACACGCTGCCTCCTGCTCACACCACACACGGTGTGTGGGCGCATGTCGTATATGCCACACGTGTGGTAGTTATCGGCGTCCTTAACTAATTTCTATTAGCATCTAGACTTGCATGTCGTTGCTCTCTTTCGAGTCTTAAATTACCATTGAATCTGCCAATTCGCAAACATAGAAGAAATGTTGGGGAACGTAGTATGCAATTTCAAAAAAATTCCTACGATCACGGAAGATTTATCTAGGAGATGCATAGCAACGAGAAGGGGAGAGTGTGTCCACGTACCCTCGTAGACCGAAAGCGGAAGCGTTAGGTTAACGCGGTTGATGTAGTCGAACGCCTTCACGATCCAACCGATCTAGTACTGAATGTATGTCACCTCCGAGTTCAGCACATGTTCAGCTCGATGACGTCCCTCGAACTCTTGATCCAGCAGAGGGTCGAGGGAGAGTTTCGTCAGCACAACGGCGTGGTGACTGTGATGGTGACGTGATCCGCGCAGGGCTTCTCCTAAGCACTACAATGCTATGACCGGAGGAGTAAACTGTGGAGGGGGGCACCGCACACGGCTAAGAGAACAATTGATGTGCTATGGGGTGCCCCCCTGCCCCCGTATATAAAGGAGGGGAGGAGGAGGCGGCCGTCCATGAGGGGCGCGCCATGGGGGGGAGTCCTACTAGGACTCCACTCCTAGTAGGATTCGCCCCCCCCTTTTTCCTTTCTTCACCGGAGGGAAAATGAAGGAGAGGGAGAGGGAGAGGGAAAGGGGGGCGGCGCCCCCTCCCCTAGTCCAATTCAGACTGCCATGGGGGGGGCACCCCTTGCGGCCCTCCTCTCTATCCACTAAGGCCCATGTAGGCCCAATAATTCCCCAGGGGGTTCCGGTAACCCCTTAGTACTTTGGTAAAATACCTGGACCACTTGAAACCATTCCGATGTCCGAATACTACCTTCCAATATATGAATCTTTACCTCTCAACCATTTCGAGACTCCTCGTCATGTTCGTGATCTCATCCGGGACTCCGAACAAACTTCGGTCACCAAAACACATAACTCATAATACAAATCGGCATTGAACGTTAAGCGTGCGGACCCTACGGGTTCGAGAAGTATGTAGACATGACCGAGACACATCTCCGGTCAATAACCATTAGCGGAACCTGGATGCTCATATTGGTTCCTATATATTCTACGAAGATCTTTATCAGTCAAACCGCAATAACAACATAGGTTATTCCCTTTGTCATCAGTATGTTACTTGCCCGATATTCGATCGTCGGTATCATCATACCTAGTTCAATCTCGTTACCGGCAAGTCTCTTTACTCATTCCGTAATGCATCATCTCGTAACTAACTCATTAGTCACATTGCTTGCAAGGCTTATAGTGATGTGCATTACCGAGAGGGCCCAGAGATACCTCTCCGATACTCAGAGTGACAAAACCTAATCTCGATCTATGCCAACCCAACAAACACCTTCGGAGACACCTGTAGAGCATCTTTATAATCACCCAGTTACGTTGTGACGATTGATAGCACACAAGGTGTTCCTCTAGTATTCTGGAGTTTCATAATCTCATAGTTAGAGGAATATGTATAATTCATGAAGAAAGCAATAGCAATAAAACTTAACGATCATTATGCTAAGCTAACGGATGGGTCTTGTCCATCACATCATTTCCTAATGATGTGATCCCGTTCATCAAATGACAACACATGTCTATGGTCAGGAAACTTAACCATCTTTGGTTACCGAGCTAGTTAAGTAGAGGCACACTAGGGACACTTTGTTTTGTCTATGTATTCACACATGTACTAAATGTACTAAGTTTCCGGTAATACAATTCTAGCATGAATAATAAACATTTATCATGATATAAGGAAATATAAATAACAACTTTATTATTGCCTCTAGGGCATATTTCCTACAGTCTCCCACTTGTACTAGAGTCAATAATCTAGATTACATAGTAATGATTCTAATACCCATCGAGTCTTGGTGCCAACCATGTTTTGCTCGTGGAAGAGGCTTAGTCAACGGATCTGCAACATTCAGATCCATATGTATTTTGCAAATCTCTATGTCTCCCTCCTTGACTTGGTCGCGGATGGAGTTGAAGCGTCTCTTGATGTGTTTGGTTCTCTTGTGAAATCTAGATTCCTTCGCCAAGGCAATTGCTCCAGTATTGTCACAAAAGATTTTCATTGGACCCGGTGCACTAGGTATTACACCTAGATCGGATATGAACTCATTCATCCAGACTCCTTCTTTTGTTGCTTCTGAAGCAGCTATGTACTCCGCTTCACACGTAGATCCCGCCATGATGCTTTGCTTGGAACTGCACCAACTTACAACTCCACCATTCAATATAAATAGGTATCTGGTTTGTGACTTAGAATCATCCCGATCGGTGTCAAAGCTTGCATCGACGTAACCATTTACGACAAGCTCTTTGTCACCTCCATAAAGAGAAACATATCCTTAGTCCTTTTCAGGTATTTCAGGATGTTCTTGACCGTTGTCCAGTGATCCACTCCTGGATTACTTTGGTATCTCCCCGCTAAACTTATAGCAAGGCACACATCAGGTCTGGTACACAACATTGCATACATGATAGAACCTATGGCTGAGGCATAGGGAATGACTTTCATTTTCTCTCTATCGTTTGCAGTGGTCGGGCATAGAGTCTGACTCAATTTCACACCTTGTAACACAGGCAAGAACCCTTTCTTTGACTGATCCATTTTGAACTTCTTCAAAACTTTATCAAGACATGTGCTTTGTGAAAATCCAATTAAGCATCTTGATCTATCTCTATAGATCTTGATGCCCAATATATAAGCAGCTTCACTGAGGTCTTTCATTGAAAAATTCTTATTCCAGTATCCTTTTATGCTATCCAGAAATTCTGTATTATTTCCAATCAACAATATGTCATCCACATATAATATTAGAAATGCTATAGAGCTCCCACTCACTTTCTTGTAAATACAGACTTCTCCAAAAGTCTGTATAAAACCATATGCTTTGATCACACTATCAAAGCGTATATCCAACTCTGAGATGCTTGCACCAGTCCATAAATGGATCGCTGGAGCTTGCACACTTTGTTAGCACCTTTAGGATCGACAAAACCTTCTGGTTGCATCATATACAACTCTTCTTTAAGAAATCCATTAAGGAATGCAGTTTTGACATCCATTTGACAAATTTCATAATCATAAAATGCGGCAATTGCTAACATGATTCGGACAGACTTAAGCATCGCTACGGGTGAGAAAGTCTCATCGTAGTCAACCCCTTGAACTTGTAGAAAACCTTTCGCAACAAGTCGAGCTTTGTATACAGTAACATTACCGTCAGCGTCAGTCCTTTTCTTGAAGATCCATTTATTCTCTATGGCTTGCTGATCATCGGGCAAGTCAACCAAAGTCCACACTTTGTTCTCATACATGGATCCCATCTCAGATTTCATGGCCTCAAGCCATTTCGCGGAATCTGGGCTCATCATCGCTTCCTCATAGTTCGTAGGTTCATCATGGTATAGTAACATGACTTCCAGAACAGGATTACCGTACCACTTTGGCGCAGGCTGTACTCTGGTTAACCTATGAGGTTCGGTAGTAACTTGATCTGAAGTTTAATGATCATCATCATTAGCTTCCTCACTAATTGGTGTAGGAATCACTGGAACTGATTCCCGTGATGAACTACTTTCCAATTCGGGAGAAGGTACAATTACCTCATCAAGTTCTACTTTCCTCCCACTCACTTCTTTCGAGAGAAACTCCTTCTCAAGAAAGGATCCATTCTTAGCAACGAATATCTTGCCTTCAGATCTGTGATAGAAGGTGTACCCAACAGTTTCCTTTGGGTATCATATGAATACATATTTCTCCGATTTGGGTTCGAGCTTATCAGGTTGAAGCTTTTTCACATAAGCATCGCAACCCCAAACTTTAAGAAACGACAGCTTAGGTTTCTTGCCAAACCACAATTCATATGGTGTCGTCTCAATGGATTTAGATGGTGCCCTATTTAACGTGAATGCAGTCGTCTGTAAAGCATAACCCCAAAACGATAGCGGTAAAATCGGTAAGAGACATCATAGATCGCACCATATCTAATAAAGTACGGTTACGACGTTTGGACACACCATTACACTATGGTGTTCTAGGTGGCGTGAGTTGCGAAACTGTTCCACATTGTTTCAAATGAAGACCAGACTCATAACTCAAATATTCACCTCCACGATCAGATCGTAGAAACTTTATTTTCTTGTTACGATGATTTTCCACTTCACTCTGAAACTCCTTGAACTTTTCAATTGTTCTAGACTTATGTTTCATTAAGTAGATATATACCCATATATGCTCAAATCATCTGTGAAGGTCAAAAAATAACGATACCCGTCGCGAGCCTCAACACTCGGACCGCATACATCAGTATGTATTATTTCCAATAAGTCTGTGGCACGCTCCATTGTTCCGGAGAACGGAGTCTTAGTCATCTTGCCCATGAGGCATGGTTCACAAGCATCAAGTGATTCCAAAAGCCCATCAACATGGAGTTTTTCTTCATGCGCGTTACACCAATATGACCTAAACGGTAGTGCCACAAATAAGTTGCAATATCATTATTAACTCTGCATCTTTTGACTTCAATATTATCAATATGTGTATCACTATGATCGAGATTCAACAAAAATAGATGTAACATCCCAATTTTCAATTTGGACCTTATACCTAGGTCATAATATGCATATCATATTTATTTTGCATTTTGGTAGAGATCCTAGAAATCCTAAGCAACTCAAGGACCCACGGAGAGAGTTGGGGATTTTCATTTATTTTCATCTTTGAATTTTCTCAAAATTGAAAAGAGGATCATTTTGGTTTTAATAATTTTCTCTCTCTGAAATACTTCCGATGTCAAAATAAAAGAGAGAAGATAATATGACTTCTTCAAGAAGAGAGGAATATTGGAGGAATTTTTTAAAAATCAAATAAACATTTTATTTGGAATTTATTTGCTATTTTATTTGAATAAGAAAAATATGCAATTTTCAAATTTGCAATTTTAGGCCAGAAAAATGTTCACTTTGTTCTAAATATTTTATTTAGATGACGAAAATTGTTTTTGGCATTTTTATAATTTTTTTTATTTATTTAGGATTTTCTTCGACAAAATTTATATATAAAAAAAGGTTCGCGCGCCGAACTGGGCCGGCCCAGCCGAGCGAGGCCAAGGCCCAGCCGCCGCCATCGCCTTCCCCACTCCCGAGTCGCGCCCGAGCCGGACTCCGGCGGGAGTCCGGGAGCGCCCGCCGCCGTCGCTTGGCCCTTTGGCCAAGTCGGACCACCCCTCCTCCTATAAGTACCGCCGCCGCCGCCCCCTCTCCACCCCGTCCCAAGCCGCCGCCTACCGCACCCCGCGCCGCTACTGCAAGCCGAGCGGCGCCGCCGCCGCTGCTCCAGCCGCTGACGCCCGCGCAGCCATCGCCCCACGCCGCCCCGCCTCGCCGGACTCGCCGGAAGCCACCACCGTCGACTGTCAGTTTCGTTCAGTTTTAGGTATAAAACCGTTCGGGTTTTTTAGGGTTAGGGTTTTTCTCGGTTTTCTCCGGTTTCGCTAATTAGCGAACATTCACCCGAACGCTTCTATTCGTGAACGTGTTCGTTCTTTTGTCTGTGCTAGCGAACGTTCGTTTGTTAGTCTTTTTCCTTTTATTTTATTTTTCAACCAGGGACCTATCCGCAAATTACTTTTATCGCAGATTAGCCCCTGATCTTCAAACGCCTGCAACTTTTTAACCGTTTGTCCAAATCCAGTGAAACCAACGCCAAAATCTTCGTCTCGAACCCCTCTTTCCATTTAAACAACATGAATATGGTTTTGACAATTTAAAATTTGGTTGCAAGCAGATTTCTGAGGAGTTCCAACACCGAGACACAGTCTTTCCGAGGAGGTCCCCTCGCACTACAGGGTGTTGGACCTCTCAAACACCATGCGAGAAATCCAACTGAGGAGATCGAGTCTTTTGGGGAAAAGTGCACAAACCTCTGTAGAGTGTACAAACTAATCATGATTAGCCATGTCCCCGGTTATGGACATCTTGAGTATCTCGTACTTGAGTTATTGATTTGATCTCATCACTCTTAATTAATTTTGTTGGGCTATTAATTACTTTTAACTGGGTTTGAGTTGGAGGAACCTTCTCAATGTTTATCAACTACCATGATAGTTAAACAAAATATATTCCTTTGTTGTAGGGAAAATGGCTTTTCGCAAAAACATGATAACCGTAGAGCCTCCACCAGCCATATATGCATATAGTTATAGCTGTTACATGTTCATTGCTCTATAGTGTTATTTTGCCTGAATATTCCATGCGCTGACCATTTTCAGGCTGCAACGTATTATGTTGCAGACTTTTCAGACGATGAGTAAGGTGCGCTAGGTCGTTGTCGTGCACTCAACTATGCCGTTGGAGTTGATTGACTCGCTTTATCTTCCAAGCCTTCCGCTGTTATCTTATTTAGATGGCCTCCAACCATATTATTGTAATAAGTTTTCTTTTGAGACACTCGATGTAATAAGTGTGTGATTGCACTCTGTTATAAATCCTTCAAGTACTCTATGTGTTAGCATTACTGATCCAGGGATGACACTTATGCACAGAGATTTGACCGTTTGAGGTCGGATCGCTACAATAAACCACTCATCAAGGGTGCATGACCATAAAAGATATTACTCATATAAATAGAACAACCATTATTCTCCGATTTAAATGAATAACCGTCTCGCATCAAACAAGATCCAGATATAATGTTCATGCTCAACGCTGGCACCAAATAACAATTATTCAGGTCTAAAACTAATTCCGTAGGTAGATGTAGAGGTAGCGTGCCGACGACAATCACATTGACCTTGGAACCATTTCCGATGCACATCGTCACCTCGTCCTTAGCCAATCTTTGTTTAATCCGTAGCCCCTGTTTTGAGTTGCAAATATGAGCAACAGAACCAGTATCAAATACCCAGGCGCTACTACGAGCATTAGCAAGGTACACATCAATAACATGTATATCAAATATACCTTTCACTTTGCCATCCTTCTTATTCGAAAAATACTTGGGGCAATTCCGCTTCTAGGGACCAGTCCCTTTGCAGTAGAAGCACTCAGTTTCAGGCTTAGGTCCAGACCTGGGCTTCTTCCCGGGAGCAACAACTTGCTTGCTATTCTTCTTGAAGTTCCCCTTCTTCCCTTTGCCCTTTTTCTTGAAACTAGTGGTCTTGTTAACCATCAACACTTGATGCACCTTCTTGATTTCTACCTCCGCAACCTTAAGCATCGCGAAGAGCTCGGGAATTGTCTTTTCCATCCCTTGCATATTATAGTTCATCACGAAGCCTTTATAGCTAGGTGTCAGTGATTGAAGAACTCTGTCAATGACACTATCATCAGGAAGATTAACTCCCAGCTGAGTCAAGTGGTTATGGTACCCAGACATTCTGAGTATGTGTTCACTGACAGAACTATTCTCCTCCATCTTGCAGCTATAAAACTTTTTGAAGACTTCATATCTCTCAACTCGGGCATTTACTTGAAATATTAACTTCAACTCCTGGAACATCTCATATGCTCCATGACGTTCAAAACGTCTTTGAAGTACCGATACTAAGCCGTAAAGCATGGCACACTGAACTGTCGAGTAGTCATCAGCTTTAGTCTGCCAGACATTCATAATGTCCGGAGTTGCTCCTGCAGCGGGCCTTGCACCTAGCGGTGCTTCCAGGACGTAATTCTTCTTTGCAGCAATGAGGATAATCCTCAATTTTATGGAACCAGTCCGTGTAGTTGATACCATCATCTTTCAACTTAGCTTTCTCTAGGAATGCATTAAAATTCAAGGGAACGGTAGCACGGGCCATTGATCTACAACAACATAGATATGCAAAAACTATCATGACTAAGTTCATGATAAATTAAAGTTCAATTAATCATATTACTTAAGAACTCCCACTTAGATTGACATCCCTCTAGTCATCTAAATGATCACGTGATTGATGACCCACAAGTATAGGGGATCAATTGTAGCTCTTTTCGATAAGCAAGAGTGTCGAACCCAACAAGGAGCAGAAGGAAATGACAAGTAGTTTTCAGTAATGTAGTGTCTGCAAGTGCTAAAATTGTAAGTAGCGGAGTAGTTTGATAGCAAGATAATTTGTAACGAGCAAGTAACGATAGTAGTAACAAATATGCAGCAAGGTAGCCCAATCCTATTGAGGCAAAGGATAGGCCAAAACGGTCTCTTATGATAAGCAAAGCGTTCTTGAGGGTACACGGGAATTTCATCTAGTCACTTTCATCATGTTGGTTCGATTTGTGTTCGCTACTTTGGTAATTTGATATCTAGGTGGACCGGTGCTTAGGTGTTGTTCTTACTTAAACAAACCTCCTACTTATGATTAACCCTCCCACAAGCATCCGCAACTATGAGAAAAGTATTAAGAATAAATTCTAACCATAGCATTAAACTTTTGGATCCAATCGGTCCCTTACGGAATAGCGCATAAACTGGGGTTCAAGTTTCTGTCACTATCGCAACCCACTTTCTAATTGATACTCCACAATGCATTCCCTTAGGACCAAATAGGGTGAAGTGTCATGTAGTCGACGTTCACATGACACCACTAAGGGAATCACAACATACATACTATCAAAATATCAAACACATATCAAGTTCACATGATTACTTGCAACATGATTCTCCCGTGACCTCAAGAACAAAAGTAACTACTCACAAATGATAAACATGCTCATGATCAGAGGAGTATTAAATAGCATAATGGATCTGAACATATAATCTTCCACCAAATAAACCATATAGTAATCAACTACAAGATGTAATCAACACTACTAGTCACCCACAAGCACCAACCTATAGTTCTAATAACAAGATTGAACACAAGGGATGAACTAGGGTTTGAGATGAGATGGTGCTATTGAAGATGTTGATGGAGATTGCCCTCCCCAAGATGGAAGAGTTGTTGGTGATGATGATGACGATGATTTCCCCCTCCGGGAGGGAAGTTCCCCCGGCGGAATCGCTCCGCCGGAGGGCAAAAGTGCTCCTGCCCAAGTTCATCCTCGAGACGGTGGCGTTCCGTCCCAAAAGTCCTCTCCTTATTTTTTCTAGGTCAAAATGACCTATATACCAGAAGATGGGCATCGGAGGTGGGCCGAGGAGGCGACAACCCACCAGGGCACGCCTAGGTGGGTTTGCCCACCTGGTGGTCCCCCTCTGGTAGTTATTGGCTCCAGTAATTCTTAAATATTCCATAAAAAATACCCGTGAAGTTTCAGCTTGTTTGGAGTTGTGCAGAATAGGTAGCCTGACGTAGCTTTTTCAGGTCCAGATTTCCAGTTGCCGGAATTCTCCCTCTTGGTGTGTACCTTGCAAATTATGAGAGAAAAGGCATTAGAATTACTCCAAAAAGCATTATTACAGATAAAAACATTATAAATAACAGTAAGAAAACATGATGCAAAATGGACGTATCAACTCCCACAAGCTTAGACCTCGCTTATCCTCAAGCGAAAACCGAAATCGAAAAACATGTCCACATGCTTTGAGACACAGGTGTCGATAAAAACAAACTACTGACATAGAAGCATCATGTTGATTATTATAACAACAACAAAATTAAACATATGACTTTCATCATAGAAATTTTATCATATAATTCTCATGAATAAGTAATAGTTCATCACACAATCGAAGTATAAAGCAAAAACTCTATTAGAAACCAACAAACTATGTTCCTAGTCAACTTTGCAACTACAATTCGTCATCTTTTCAGGAAGGGTCACGTGTCGGAGCCTTTAGGGAAGTCCACATACTCAACCATCATATAGTCTTCTATGATTGCTAACACTCACCACATACCCATGAGCAAAACATTTCAACCAGACACATAGAAAGATAGGGGCTTATAGTTTCGCCTCCCAACGTATTCACCTCAAGGGTGATGTCAACAATAATAACCCATGCTATCTATATTCAACTGGACATATGTGCCTAGATCTTTCCTCACCACATGATGCTTGCCAAAGGAGAAAAATAAAAGGAATAGAAGGAAAACTTTGACTCTTTGCATAAAAGTAAATACATAAAAGTAAAAGATAGGCCCTTCGCAGAGGGAAGCAGAGGTTACCATGCGCTTATTTGTTTGTATGCTCAATCCCTTAGTGCAAGAGAAAGTCACGTTGTATTGCCCCTTAAGATGACAACCTTTACTATGCAGTCTATCGCTTTTATTCTTTGTCATCCAAGTTCATACAACGCTCAATTTTCTCTTACACTAAATGATCTCACACTTTTAGAAGCAATTTTTATTGCCTTTTTGCACCGATGACAACTTACTTGAGGGATCTTGCTCAATCCCTAGGTAGGTATGGTGGACACTTGAAAATAAGATTTCGGTTTAAGGGTTTTTGGATGCACAAGTAGTATCTCTACTTAGTGCGGAATTTTTGGCTAGCAAAGATAGGGGCAAGCATCACATGTTAAAGGATCTATGACAATATGACTTCTATGTGAATATAAACAAACATAAACCATTAAGTTGTCTTCCTTGTCCAACGTCAACAATTTTGGCATATAATATTTTGATGAGGGCTCACAATCACAAAAGATTTCTAGGATAGTATATTTATATGCGAATCTTCTCTTCCCTTATTAATTCTTTTATGAGTTGCATCATTGACTAATGCTATGTTTGTCAATCTCTAATAAAGTTTTCTACTTATACTTTTCCTTATGTGGGGCTATTACCTACCATAGGATAGTATATGATCTTATTGATTTATTTCCTTTCTTCTATTTATTTCCTTTCTCTTTTTCTTTTCTTTATTTGCAACATGAAAGTAAAGAAAGCAAAAACTCAAACTAACTTTATTATATAACTTGCACATGATTACAAGGATAGATCACTAAGCAAACTCTCAAATAAGAAAGGATCGAACTAACTTTATTTCACCTAAAGCAAAAGATCGAACTAAAATAAGTAAAAGCAAAAATATAGTGGGATGATACGATACCGGGGCACCTCCCCCAAGCTTGGCGGAAGCCAAGGGGAGTGCACATACCCGATACTCAATTCTCTTTTGGTGGTGGAGAAGATGGTGGTGGTGATGAAGAAGAAGGTAATGGTGGTGCTGAGAAGGTAGAAGGTTTGCCCTTCGCTTCCTCCAGCATCTGACGGAGAATAAAATTTTCCATCATCAACTCACAATTGTCTATCTCGAGTTTTATTATCCTATTGCATAACGCCTCCATGCTTCGTTTTTGAACCGGGGAGGGACCGATTCATCTTCGCCTTCTTCGGAGGTCCAGCTATAGTGCTTCTCATCCCCATAGGACTTGGGGTTTGCAATGAGATCAACAACATAGCTCTCACCCTCAGAGTCTTGAGATGACATAATTTCAGATCTAACAGGAAAACAACAAGAAAACAGAACAGAGGATTTCTTCGCGATACGGTGGTTAACAGGTTCCGGAAGGACTCTTTTATGTGTTCTTCCGGTGTCAAATTTTGGATAATGTTACTTCCAACATTAATGGGCGTACCTGAGATATAATGCTTTATTCGTTGCCCATTGACAACCTTCGGGTTAGTACATTCGGAATTATTTATTTTGATGGCTCCAGACCGGTAAACCTCCTCGATGACATATGGGCCTTCCCATTTTGAGAGGAGTTTTCCTGCAAATAATCTGAAACGAGAGTTGTACAAAAGAACATATTCTACAACTTTAAACTCACGCTTTTGAATTCTTTTGTCATGCCATCTTTTAACTTTTTCTTTGAATAATTTTGCATTTTCATAAGCTTGGGTTCTCCATTCATCTAGAGAGCTGATATCAAATAACATCTTTTCACCAGCAAGTTTGAAATTATAATTGAGTTCTTTAACTGCCCAATATGCTTTATGTTCTAACTCAAGAGGCAAATGACAAGCTTTTCCATAAACCATTTTATAAGGAGACACACCCATAGGGTTTTTATATGCTGTTCTATAAGCCCAAAGTGCACCATCTAATTTCTTAGACCAATTCTTCCTAGACCTATCAATAGTCTTTTGCAAAATTAATTTCATTTCTCTATTATTAAGTTCAACTTGACCACTAGACTTGGGATGATAGGGTGAAGCAATTCTATGGTTAACATCATACTTGGCAAGCATTTTACGGAAAGCACCATGAATAAAGTGTGAAGCACCATTAGTCATTAAATATCTAGGGACTCCAAACCTTGGGAAAATAACTTCCTTAAGCATTTAAATAGAGGCGTTGCGATCAGCACTACTAGTTGGAATAGCTTCTACCCGTTTAGTAACATAATTAACAGCAACCAAAATATGTGTATACCCATTAGAGGAAGGAAAATGTCCCATGTAATCAAATCCCCAAACATCAAATGGTTCAACAACAAGTGAATAATTCATAAGCATTTCTTGACGCTTACCGATATTACCTATTCTTTGACATTCATCACAAGATGAGACAAACTTACGGGCATCCTTGAAGAGAGTAGGCCAATAAAATCCAGACTGCAATACCTTGTGAGCAGTTCTATCTTCAGCATGATGCCCTCCATAAGCTTCGGAGTGACATTTCCGTAGGATTTGTCCCTGTTCATGCTCAGGTACACAATGTCTAATAATACCATCTACTCCTTCTTTATAAAGATGTGGGTCATCCCAAAAGTAACGTCTTAAATCAAAGAAGAATTTTTTCTTTTGTTGGTAAGTGAAGCTAGGTGGTAAATATTTAGCAACAATGTAATTAGCATAATCAGCATACCAAGGAGTACTATGAGAAACATTTATTGTAGCTAACTGCTTTCCTTCTTTATAAAGATGTGGGTCATCCCAAAAGTAACGTCTTAAATCAAAGAAGAATTTTTTCTTTTGTTGGTAAGTGAAGCTAGGTGGTAAATATTTAGCAACAATGTAATTAGCATAATCAGCATACCAAGGAGTACTATGAGAAACATTTATTGTAGCTAACTGCTCATCAGGAAAGCTATCATCAATAGGTAGTCGGTCATAAAGCACATTTTGAAGCCTAGACAAATTATCAGCTACAGGGTTGTCAGTTCATTTCCTATCAATAATATGCAAATCAAATTCTTTTAACAAGAACCCATCGAATAAGTCTAGGTTTAGCATCTTTCTTTTCCATAAGATATCTAATAGCAGCATGGTTTGTGTGAACATTTACTTTGGAATCAACAATATAAGGTCTAAATTTATCACAAGGAAACACCACTGCTAAGAATTATTTTTCAGTAGTAGCATAATTTCTTTGAGCACTTTCTAGAGTTTTACTAGCATAATGAATAACATTCAATTTCTTATCAACTCTTTGTCCTAGAACATCACCAACAGCATAATCACTAGCATCACACATAATTTCAAAAGGCAAGTTCCAATCAGGTGGTTGAACAATAGGTGCATATATTAAGGCTTTCTTAAGTGTTTCAAAGGCTTCTAAACAATCATCATAAAAAACAAAGGAAATATCCTTTTGCAAGAGACTAGTGAGAGGCCTAGAAATTTTAGAGAAGTCTTTGATAAATCTCCTATAGAAACTAGCATGACTTGGGAAACTATGAATACCTTTTATATCTTTAGGACACGACATTTTCTTAATGGAATCAACCTTAGCTTTGTCCACTTCAATACCTCTTTCAGAAATTTTATGACCCAAGACAATGCCTTCATTAATCATAAAGTGGCACTTCTCCCAATTCAAGACAAGATTTGTATGTTCATGTCTCTGCAAAACTCGCTCAAGATTACTTAAACAATCATCAAAAGACTTCCCATAAACAGAAAAGTCATCCATGAAAACCTCAACAATCTTTTCATAGAAGTCAGAGAATATAGCAGTCATACATCTTTGAAAGGTAGCAGGTGCATTACATAAACCAAAAGGCATACGTCTATAAGCATAGGTTCCAAAAGGACAAGTAAAAGTGGTCTTTTCTTGATCAGGTTGAGAAACATGTATTTGTGAAAAGCCAGAGTATCCATCAAGGAAGCAAAAGTGTGTGTGCTTAGATAATATTTCAAGAATTTGATCAATAAAAGGAAAAAGGTAATGATCTTTTCTAGTTGATTTGTTTAATTTTCTAAAATCAATTACCATTTTATAGCTTGTAACAATTCTTTGTGGAATAAGTTCATTCTTATCATTAGGAACAACAGTTATACCTCCTTTCTTAGGGACACAATGGACATGACTTGCCCATCTACTGTCAGCTATATGATAGATTATATCTGCTTCTAGGAGTTTTAATATTTTTGTTCTTGCCACATCTTTCATTTTCGGATTTAACCAACGTTGGTGATCAACAACAAGTTTAGCATCAGGTTCCATATTAATTTTGTGCTGACATAGAGTGGGACTAATGCCCTTTAAATCATCAAGAGTGTATCCAATAGCAGCTCGGTGCTTCCTTAGAACTTTCAATAATCTTTCTTCTTCATGTTCTGAAAGGTTAGCACTAATAATAACAGGATATATCTTTTTCTCATCGAGATAAGCATATTTCAAAGTGTCAGGCAATTGTTTTAATTCAAACACAGGATGACCTTTAAGTGGAGGAGGACCTCCTAGAGTTTCAATAGGCAACTTGTGTTTAAGAAGAGGACATTGTTCAAAGAAATTTTTATCTATTTCATTTCTCGCATGCATATGTAGATCATTTTCATGGTCTAGAAAATACTGTTCTAAAGGATCAGTAGGTGGTACAACAATAGAAGCAAGACCAATTAGTTCTTCCTTACTAGGTAATTCTTTTTCATGAAGATTTCTACTAAACTTGGAAAAATTAAACTCATGAGACTCATTACCAAAGCTAACACTGACAACTTGTTTCTTACAATCTATCTTAGCATTAGCTGTGTTCAAGAAAGGTCTACCAAAAATAATGGGACAAAAGTCATCTTGTGGGAGCCAAGAGCAAGAAAATCACTAGGGTATTTTATTTTCTCACACAAGACTTCGACATCTCTAACAATCCCAAATGGTTATATGGTGTCTCTATTAGCAAGTTTAATAGTAACATCTATTTCTTCTAACTCTCAGGTGATATATCTTTCATAATTTCTTGATAAAGGGTGTAGGGAATAACACTCACACTAGCACCCATGTCACATAAACCATGATAACAGTGATCTCCTATTTTAATTGAGATGACAGGCATGCCAACAACAGGTCTATGTTTATCCTTTTTATCAGGTTTGGCAATTCTAGCAGCTTCTTCACAGAAGTAAATAACATGCCCATCTATATCTTCTTCTAAGAGATCTTTAACCATAGCAATGCTAGGTTCTACTTTAATTTGTTCATCAGGTTTAGGTGTTCTAACATAGATTTTGTTAACCACAGTTGAAACTTTAGCATGTTCCTTTATCCTAACAGGAAAAGGTGGTTTCTCTATATAAGCAGAAGGAACAACTGGATCAACATTATACAGTATAGTTTCTTCTTTAACTGGTACTGGTTCCTTAATTTCTTCTTTAATAGGTGGGCGATATTAAAACCACTTCTCTTTAGGGAGTTCAACGTGAGTAGCAAATGATTCACAAAAGGAGGCTACTATCTCAGAGTCAAGTCCATATTTAGTGCTAACTTTTGAAAAGCATCAGTATCCATAAACGATTTAACACAATCATATTTAATTCTAATACCCGACTCTTTACCTTCTCGAGTTCCCAATCTTCAGAGTTGCGTTTAATTCTTTCCAAAAGATCCAACCGGAATTCAATAGTCTTCTTCATAAAAGAACCAGCACAAGAAGTATCGAGCATGGTTTGATCATTACGAGAAAGCCGAGCATAAAAATTCTGGATAATAATTTCTCTTGAGAGCTCATGATTGGGGCATGAATATAACATTGAGTTAAGCCTCCCCCAAGCTAGAGCGATACTTTCTCCTTCACGAGGCCAATATATATATATAATTCCAATCACGATGAACTAGATGCATAAGATAATTTTTTTTGGTGGAACTCTAATTTCAAACGATTCCAATTCCATGATCCAATATCATCGCATAGCCTATACCATGCTAATGCTTTTCCCTTCAAAGATAAAGGGAAAACCTTTTTCATAACTTGATCCCTGGGTAAACCTGCAAGCTTAAACAATCCACAAATTTGTTCTACATATGTCAAGTGCATATCAGGATGTTCGGTTCACTACAAAAAAATACACTTTCGTGATGATACGTGTTTGTCACAGTAGGTCGCTTTTTTTGTCATGCATGTACATCGATGACAAATTTATGACAGAATCAAGATAGTCATACCTGTGCTGTCGTAGAAGTGTTCCATGACGTTACCAAAATTATCATCACGGGAGTGTCCACTTCCATGATGATAAATCGCGCGTCACATAAGTGCTTTCGTCAAGGGTGACCGACACGTGGCATCCACCGTAACAGAACACCGTTAAGCTATCGGGTCGGGTTTTGGATCCGATAACCCATTAACAGCCCCGACCAATGGGAAATTTCCATGTGTAAAATTCTTATTGGCCGGACGAAACACGTGTCAGCTCGTCAGTGGGTCAGATTGGCGCCTATGATACGTCGACACGTGGCACGGCCCAACATAGGCCCATTCTTGTGTAAAGGCCGGCCCGTTTGACTTGGTCAAAAGCTGGCGGGCCGGCCCATGGAAAGCCTGTTAACGGCCTGTTCGAATATAGCCCATTTACAACCCGCTAACCCAAGGCCCGTTATGCCCTATCCAAATTAGGCCCAGTAGCGTCACCTGGGCCATCCAATATGATTCCAGCCCGTTTTCACTTCTGGCCCATGACGTCTTTTGGCCCATATGAGGCCCTATGTAACTCTTGGCCTATTAACGGCCCGTGGTGAAACTGGCCCGTAATGAACAGTGTATCACTTTACACCCATTAACGACCCGTGGTGAAACTGGCCCGTGATGAACAGTGTATCACTTTATACCCATTAACGGCCCGTTATTCCGTTGGGCCGTTTCCAGCCCATGTTATCTTTCGGCCTTCTCAGAGCCCATTTATTCTTGGGCTCATTTCCAGCATTCGTTTACTTACGTCCCGTTACTGTCATTTTCTGCTTGTGGGCCAAATTCAGCCCGTGGTTACAGTCGGCCCGTTTGTGGTCCGTTAATACGTTGGGCCGTTTTCATAGCTTCATCAAATACAGCCTATTAACAATGGCCCGTTATGGTCGGCCCATGAACGGACGATCCCAACTCTAGCCCGTTTACGACCAGAATGCGGTCTGTTTGGCCCATGTTTGGCTAATCGATCATACGGCCCGTATAAGGCCCATTGATGATACGACCCGTAGAAGACCCATTGATGATACGGCCTGTAGAAGGCCCATTGTTTCTACGGCCCGTAGAAGGCCCACTGCTTCTACGGCCCGTAGAAGGCCCACTGTTTATATGGCCTGTAGAAGGCCCACAGTTTCTATGGCCCGTAGGAGGCCCAGTGTCACTACAGTAAATATTAGCCCATGGTTATTGTGGCCTAGTTTTAAAAAATAGGTTATTGCAGCCACTAGCAAACTGCAGAAAAAGAACCGCACTGACTACAAGCAAACAAATAAACAAGACAACAAGGAAATAAATAAGCAAGCAACTTACACTAGGCTATCACGGCTATTACACATATTACATCCACTGGGCATCAAAGTTAGCCACCAGTGCAAATATAGGGAACACAACAGCATATAAACGCCGCAGCAAAACAAGTCCAGAACTGAAACCACTTAAGAAGAGCTCAAGAAACAATATCCCGGGTACCCATAATGCTGGCAAGATGCTTAACAAGCTTATTAACTTTCTCTTGTTTGGTGCTTAAGTCCTCCAGCGCTTGCTGTTGCACCAGAAAGTATGCATCTGAATTCTGCAGGGACTTCCTCAGTCCTTCGGCTTCCTGTCGCATAACATCTGATCGGTGTCTTTCAACTTGAAGTTGAGACTCAAGTAGCCGAACTGATTCAGGCAACGAGTTCGAAGAGCTGGTGCCAGCAGTGGTAGCCAGTAACTCGAACACTACATCAAGACATGACTTTGGGGTTGTCTCAGTGTCTTCAATATTGTTTTTATCAGCTTTCTTGGAGACCAACAGGGATGTCTCACTATCTTGAACCTTATCTGCATTACTTCCTTTACCATTGCATAACAGGGTACTCTTCTCCAATATTTTATCCGCGTTCTAAAAGAGAAACAAACAAACACATCTCAGGTTTACCAGTTCAGTAGTAAGGTGGACAGGATAACATCATGAAACAAACATATATCTATGTAGTATGGTCACTGTATGGTCTATATCATTCTAGTTTATGTTGCCAAATCAAGATAGATACAGTTCGAATCATATCTATTTAAGACAAAGAATCATAGACAGAATATAAGTGTGGGAAACTACACAGCAATAACAACACTTGTAATGTGCATGGCATGAGAACATAACTATTTATTCAATTGAAACTGAAATCAACACAGAGCAAGTTACAACAGCAAACAGCCAAACACGTTGAAGAAACATGTTTAAAACATACCTGTTGCGCCATTGGAGTTTCAATCGCATCCTTCAAATTTAAAATTAGTTGGTATCAGTAAATACAGTGATGCAAGAGCAAAGTAGTATGAACCATAGCTATGGAACCTGACCTGAGAACAATTCTTCTTCTGCTTTAAGCGTTGACTTCGGGTTCGGAGTGGTGGTCCTCGTGATTTGGGCACTGCAGTTGCCTTACTAACTACTCGTGTTTGGGTGCTCTATGGTGGAGACGGTGCTGTGTCAACAGGAACCGGGTGTCTATCTGCTGGGGTTGGGGTTAGAAGGGGTGTAGCTGGTTCTCTGTCCAACTGGGTAGGGGTACAATCTGCATGAGTGTGGGTTATGTGTGGTGGGGCTGGTTCTTGGGCAAGTACAACCGTGGTTCTATCTGCATCGACAGGTAGCACGATCTTTTCTGAAGCCGTGTTTTTACTCCCACAGATACTGCCATCACTCCCTCCAATTGAAATGGCTGATAAACAAGAAAAGTAATTGAATGTACAGACATTGTAAGATAGACAGGTGCAATGGATAGTAGGGAAGAAAACAGGGCATAAATAATTCACATTTATGTTGTCTAAGGAAATAGAATATCAGGACATAATTTCACATATATGATGGCTAATTAAACAGGATAGCATGACACAATTTCACATGTATGATGGCTAACTAAACAGGATAGGATGACATACTTCAAAATATGATGACTATGTAAACAGGATGACATGATATAACTATACGATGTGTCTATTAAAGTGGTTGGCATTCCATAAATCACAAACATGCCGTCGATGGAAACATGATGGCATGATATAATTCACGGATAGAATGACATAATTTAAATATGATGACTATGTAAACATGATGAGATGATATAACTATATTATGTGTTTAGAAAATGGGTTGGCATGCCATAATTCAGATACATGTTGTCTATGTAAACATCATAGCATGACATAATTCAAATATATGATTTATATACTAAGGAAGTGAGCAGAGGGCAATCGCATATATGATGTGTCAACTAAGGAGATGGCATTCAATATTGTGTATATGATCTAAAAACTAAGCATTGCAATACAACATATGCATTATATGAGTAATATAACCCTGCCAAGTTTGAGCATACACCTCAGGGGGATAATAGGACTGGTCATCTGCCTCTGAATCCTCCTCTGAAGAGCTATCTGTAACCAGCAAGATATCTGCTTCAGCAGGTAGCATTGTCTGCTTTGAAGACCTTGTTTTCACTCCAGATTTCTCCATCACCAATTCAAATGGCTGATGCACAGGAAGAGCAGTTGAATATACAAACATTGTCGAAAAAAGCAATGAGAAATACAAAAAAAAGGACGGCATGATATAATTCACATATATGACGCTTGCCTAAACAACATGGCATTGCATAATTCACATACATAATGCCTTGCAACAAGATAACATTGCATAATTCACATATATAATGTCTTGCAACAAGATGGCATTGCATAATTCACATATATGGTAATTAGACACTAAACAGGTGGCATTCACACAAAGCATGTCTAAACTAAGGAAATGACATAGTAATGCAAGATACCATACGCACGATATGAGCAACATAACCCTGCCAAGTTAGGGCATGCACCTCGGGGGGGGGGGGATATGACTGGTCATCTGTCTCTGAATCCTCCTCTGAGGAGCTATCGGTAACCAGCAAGACATGCGCTTCGTCAGATAGCATTGTCTGCTCTGAAGGCCTTGTTTCCACTCCAGATTTTTCCATGACCGTGCCAAATGGCTGATGCACAGGAAGAGTAATTGAATGTACTAAAACTGTTGACAAATTTAACACGTAATTAAAAAATGATGCATGATATAATTCACATATAAGATGACTGGCTAACCAGTGTGGCATTGCAAAATTCACATATATGATGCCTGGCTAGACAAGATGGCATTGCATGATTCACATATACGATAAAGAAACTAAACAGATGGCATTGACACAAAGCATGTCTAAACTAAGCAGATGAAATCTTTAATGTATACAATAAGCAATGCAAAGCACCATATGCATGATATTACCAACATCAGCATGCCAAGTTAAAGCAAAGACCTCATGGGGTAAATAGGAGTGGTCTTCTCCTTCTGAATCCCCCTCATAACAGTTATCTTCCTCTTGATTACGATCCGAAATGGGTGGAGGGGGGCTGCCTTTGCGCCCACCATGGAACGACGTCTGCATGAAATTTTATTGCCACACAAGGCTCGTCTCTTTTGCTCTACATGATCAGTTCCATTGTGTACAATAACCGGCATGCATAGGAATAAAACATAGCGAGATTATGTAAGGAGTGCATGCACAAATCCAGAGTGATGGTAGCAAACTGTGGATAGACCCAAAACCAATGATAGCAGGCAGATAATAGCTTTAGTTAAAAAATACAGATAATGGCTCCTTTAATGTTTGTTTGCACCCAACATGAAACTAATAGTAGACACCGGAGATTAACCAGATAGTAGACAGATAGTACTGATTGCTGCCCCAATATGTACCCCACAACCATTTAAAAACTCAAGTTTCAGCATTAGTTTGGACCTGACTCGGAGTCTAATAGGTCAACACGACGATAATGTAGCATGTCATCATATTAAGCGACGCATAACGTAAGCAGACACGGAAGAGTGCGACCTCTCTTGCGGACCCATTTAGTCCTCAAGGTCATCTGCTCAGTTGATGATGGTAATGCAGTTGCCGTGGCTACCGGCGGCGGGGAAGAAGATCTGAGGTGGCGAAAGACAGTCTGGAGAGCGGATCCCTGCTGTGGTGAACCCTTCCGTCGTTGGAGCATCTGAGATGGGGTGGAATACAGCGCCGCAGGAGCAGGACAAACCACACAAGGTTTTCTTTGACACATGTCTGTAACAGAAGTAATTGAGTAAGGGCTTGTTTGAATTTGAGGATTCTAACAATGCATGGATAGGAAATAGACAGGAATAGGATAGGAATGCACGTGCAAAACAGAGAATTTAAAAACACATGATTTCTGCCAATCTGGGTGTTTGATTCACAACAATTGGAAGATCACAGGATGCAAAAAAGCATGGTGAGATTAAGTTAAACCAGAAGAAAATGTACGGTTATAATGCTATTATGCTACTATCTCTTAGTCTTGTGCTTGATGAATAGGAATATGAAAAGGAGGAGAAGTGGAAATTAGAATTCCTACAGTGTTTCTTTGAAGGAGACACTAAAGGAACAAATCCTACAGTTTTCCTTTGCTCCATTCCTTTGCACCAAATTCATGAAAAGTAGTACCATAGGAAACTTTCGAATTCCGATGTTTTTCATTCACTTTTCCTTTCAAGCACTGGCGATTCTAGTAGGCAGGCTTGAGCAAGGAAAATCCTACACTAAAAAAAGGTTTTTTGTGCTACTTCTATTACTTTGGACCCAGGCCACTGCCATACTAGCTCAACTCCCAGGCCCATCAACAAATGCACAACTGAAACGCGCAGAGATAAATAATGATGGCGTTCAAGAGAGTCCATCATGGATAGCTAAGTTGCCTGGTACCTCACTGCTTGTCATATAGTAGGATAAAACAATCGTATTTCCCATTACTACGAGTGCTCAGTGGACAATATACATAACATGTAGAGTAAAAAAGAGATGCAACAAGTGTACAACCTCTTTGGTGAAGCCATGTCGATCTCAACGTGATTGGGTTGGCCGGTGAGGATGCTCCGGCTGACTTGGCTGTCGTAGGAGGGGTACTGCTCCGCTGTGATGGAGGGTTTCGTCGTTGGAGCAGCTCCGGTGAGTTGTACGACGCCGAGGCTGAAGCAGGACAAGAGAGACAACGAACAATGTGAACCTGAGTGGAATTCTAATAGCATCTCCAATACATGACGTAAAATACATAACCACAAAGTGCTAGATGTAAAATACATCAGCTGCTCAACTGAATTTAACTGTCGAAACTGAACTTAACTCTCGAAACTGAATTTTCCTGTCGAAACTGAAATTTGCTGTCGAAACTGAACGCACTAGCAATGTGAGGCTACACATCGGTCGACTGACTTTTTCATCTCTAGTCAGTCGATTTTGCAGCCGTTGGATATGAAATCAAGGGCCTGCGGTTCATCTTCAACCTCCACCCCCCTGAGCCGGGCAAATAGCAGCCCCCGCCACCCGCGGCCGGCGGTGCGCCGCCCCGCCCGACCCAAAAACACTCCCCACCGCCGGTCTGCCGCCGCCTCGACCATCCCTTTAGCCCCCCCCCCCCGTGCCGAGCTTTTTCTCCGGCGATCCCCACGCCACCGCCCCGCCAACGCCCCGCCACCGCCGGCGACCACCGCCGCCATCCTGAACCCTAAGATAGATAGTGGGGTACCTCTCCGGCGAGCCCCCTCCCCGCCGCGGCTGGTTCTTCCTTCACCCCGGCGAGCTCCCCACCCCCTGAAAATCGACTGGCTCAAAAGTCGATTCAGTCGACTGAACTGTAGCTAAATCGGAGCAGCATCGTAAGCAAGAGCAAGAGCAAGAGCAGCAGCGCGAGCAAGAGCAATAGCAAGTGCAGACTAGGTAGGGGACCGAGAGCAAGAGCAGAGCAGCAGCGCGAGCGAGAGCTAAAGCAGCAGCAGGTCCTACTAATGTGGACGTCGCCGCCGAGGGAGCTTCGCCGTGGAGGAAGTGGCCGGCGATGCCGCCGTGGATGGAGCCACGCCGTGTCGGCTCGGGACCGAGCGCCAGCAGCACCGCGAGATCGAATCAAGAAGAAAATGCGGCGATTAATGTACAACCTCTTTGGTGGCGCCGATTAGGCCGCAGCTTCATCCGAGGAAACGGTGATGATGATGCTCTTCAGGTGGTGCAGGTGAAGACGATGGTGTGGGAATGGAGGTGGCGCGAAAGACGAGGGGAACGTCGGGGCGGCTCCTTGGAGGTGGAGGACGGGGTGGCTAAACCGGTGGGACGATGAGATCGACGGCGAATCCTCATCCGGTACGGTGGATGAGGGACGTTGAGGTGTTGCTGTGGACGACGTCGTCGGGGAACAGGCTCCGGCTGGGTGGCGGACGGAGCAGGGTGTGGGGTTTCGTCGTGGGTTTTTGCAGCCTCAGTGTACGAATGGTTGGGCAGATGGGATGGCAGTGGGGAACCATGGCTTAGAGACGCGCTTGTCCGAAATGTGGGGTAAGTTACGAAAGTACCCCCACCGATTTGAGGCGGTTCTTTCGGTTCAGGGGTACCACGGGCATTTCGCGTGTCGGGATTTCACGGGAGGTGGGAGTTTTCGCGCGCATTGTAATTTCGGAATAGCAAGGCGCGGGTTGAGATGGAGGGAGTTGTCGGAGCACAACGAGACAAAGATATATCTTAAATATTTCGGGCTAACAAGGCGCGGGTTGAAGAGGCGGAAGTTTCGCAGCACGATAAACATAGACGCTAGCTTGGATTTTTGGTGTAACAAGGCGCGGCTTGAAATTTCGGAAGAACAAGCTTAACGTGTACCCCAAAAAAAAGACAATTTGCACCTCAACACGCACAACACACACACACAAACACCATTTAGACTAGAGTAAGGTACACGTGCATTGCACGCATGAGATTTGGCAACCAAATTATGAATAAATACCACATTATAGCATGCAAGCTTTGAGTCATATATGCATGATGTAGATGTTCGTTTAATTCTTATATTTCATTTCATTCAAAATCATCTAGTTTTTATAAGAAAGCTAGTCTATTTTAAGATTCATGGAATTGTGCGTCATAAGACATAAAGTAAAAACAAATAATGGCAAATCATGTAGAAAAACATTTGGGCAATTCTGATATGGAAGATTCTAGAACAAATAAGAAGTGCTTGTGTTTTGATGTTTGTGCATTATGCTTAAGTTCAACCATGGAGTCTTCTAGATTATACATGTGGCGAAATCTGGTGAAATCTAGATGATATCCAACGACCAATAGTGCTCAAATTTGCCATCTTTGGACCATCGGATTCGCCTCATCCAACGACCATCTTTCAAAGTTAAAGTTACCCACACACAATATAAAATAAAATAAAATGAAAAATATATATAGGGGTATAGATATAGATATGTGATGCAAAAGCCGCCCATCATCTCCAATTAGAATAGTGTCCATGCACGGATGCGACGTGGCCAAATGATGTCTGCCATCGGTATCTCAAATTCAAATCAGTCTGACCTTGTTCAATGTGTATACATTACAACATGCTCGTTTCCAAACCACACCGCGCAGATCTCGATTATATTCATGCATGCATGGGTTTCAAACATCAGGATCTCTTATTCAAATATTTGAATTCAACTTTACATTGATTGTGACCTCACCTATTCAGCTATTCTTTTACACCCACACAGTAGTGTTCCCTTTATAATTGTACCACTAACTTTCTCTCGTGCATGCATGCACACACACTACCAGTCGACATTATCCATCGCACGCATGCAATCTTTTTCTTCAGGTCGGTCTCCCATGAAGGCACACACCAACACACATCCCCCTCTCCATCATATCGGGCATTCTTTATCTCTCACACGTGCATGCGCAACGACCGATGTTCCTCTATGTATGTGTGTATATAGCTAGGTCTTTCATAGTTTTCCACATAAATCGATCAATCGATATATCCAGTGAGGTCTCACCCTCTTTCCCACATCCACATCGATCAATCTATACCTCTCTATATAGGATTAACATATACAGCTAATACACCCACATTAATTATGTATCCAACGTCCCCCTCTCATCATCCATGCCTTTCGCTTCATCTCTCAGACGCGTGCACAATGGCGAAGACATGGGGCAGTAAGGGCCCTGCCCCCTCCCCCCTAACATCACTATATATCAAGGCTAATATGAATGTGATCATTAGACAATTGCTGCTAAAAATGGTTTAAGTTCATGAATTGACCCTCCTCATAAAGGATTAGCAATGCTTGGCCCCCCAGCTCATTTATTTTTCATGGCTCCGCCACTGCGCATCAGCGCACGTGTTCACCCCCTCTCTCTAAATATCGATCTCCACTTGTGCATTCCTTCATAGTCTCCCTCCAACTCGGCCCCTCGCACCATCTTCTAGCCCCCCACCGGATTTTGCCACATGTACAATCTAGTAGACTCCATGGTTTAACTTAAGCATAATGCACAAACCTCAAAATAACAATGGTTCTCTTTTGTTCTAGGATCTTCCGTATCACAACTGCCCAAATTTTTTTTCTAGTTGAATTGCCATTATTTGTTTTTACTATATGCTTTACAACACACAATTCCATGAATCATAAAATATATTAAGGGCTTCTTTGATTTAAAGGATTTTCAAAGGAATTTTGGAGGATTCTAATCATTAGGAATTTTTCCTATCTTGGTTGTTTGATTCGTAGGATTGTAAACCATAGGAATTTTTCCATATGATTCATTTGCACTAGATTTCATAGGAAACATCCCATCCACTCAAACATCTTTGAAAGAATTCTGCGTTTTTTCTATGCACAATCAAACACTCGTACAATCCTGTAGGATTCAAGACAACATTCCACTATAATCCCATGTTTTTCCTATTCCCGCGTTCTTAGCTTTTTTATAAAAACTAATTGATTTTGAATGAGATGAACTATAAGAATTAAACGAAGGGATACATCAGGCATATATGACTCAGAGCGTACATGCTATAGTGTGGTATTTATTCATAATTTGGTTGCAAAATCTGATGCGTGCAATGCACGTGTACCTTACTAGTACTTCGAGTTTGTGCAAAACACGTAAATTAGAATACCAATGGCACGCTTCACAGTGTCTCTCTTACAGTCCATGAAGCCACGTGGCACATGTGTAGGCGTTGTCGTGACCTCCTTGCGTGGATTGATCACAGTGACATGCTGTTGGTTCCAGAAGAATGTACTCGTCCTCCCTGAGCCATACTGGCGGTACATGCACGAAGCGAAGATGTGCACGCACGCCATGCACGCACTCATTCCTCGCAAGCACACGCGGGCACACGGGCGGACGCAATTTTGTACCAAGACCCACCCCATGTGATAATTTGACGCGTGTAAAGTTGTTCACTTCATTGATGGTCAATTAATACAGCGCATGCAAATTGAGTGGACGTGAGGGCGGAAGAAAGACATTATTACTCCACTGTGCGCATGCGAGTAGTTAAATTGTGGGTTGCTAGTAGTACTTCCATTGGTCTCCTTCGTATTTTGTGCCAATTTTTCATAGTAACGTAATATTTACGCATTTGAGCAGTGTAGTACTTGAAATTTATGTTCCGCTAAACTCGTCGGAAGCCGTTTCGGGCCTCGAAACCAAAACCATCAATTAATCTTTACCTTGTTCCCATCACATTCGAAAGCCTGCTCACACCTACTAGTAGTACATACCAAACCTGAACGTGTTCCCACTATGCAGGTATTAGTACTAGTGCTAGTACTTAGGTTATAAAAAGGGGAACTACCTAACCGAAAATCACTCTACCTTTCCTCCGCATAAGTTCTTCTTCTTCGTCCGTCGCTGCCATGGCCGGTGAGCGGAGCTCTAGGTCGAGAACTACTCGTAACAAGGGAGCGGCAACCAAGGCTGCAGAAAAAAAGAGAGAGCTCGCCGCCACGTAGAGACCTCGAAAGATCTCTCACGGGAAGGCGATGGCTCCCAGGAGCGCCCTAGCCGCGGAGGCAAACATGCCGAGCCGGCAGAGCTGGAGTCGTTATCCCTCGACGGCATGCCCGATCAGCTCAATAAGCAGAAGGAGTTCATCCAGGGCTTGATGGGGTTGCTGAAGGAGAGCCTCGACGACATGCCCACTGAGCTCAATCAGCAGGGGGAGTTGACCGCCGGCTTGGTGATGCCGCTGAAGAAGAGCATTGCCTCGGAGAAGAAGGCAACCGGCAAAATCCTGCAACTTCGGGAGGACAATGCGAAGCTCTGCCACGAGATCGACCTATTGAAGGAGAAGAACGCCGGCTGGAAGAAGCTGCATGAGAATAGTAGTTCCTCGATGAAGATGCTGTAGGCCCTCGCCATGGAACAGAAGGAAGAGTTGGCGAAGCTCCGCATCGAGCACCCGGCTGCTGTCAAGGTACGTAATATGGCCGTGGAATAGATGATGAAGGCTCGCATCAAGAAATGCTGCGTCATAGACACAATGATCAAGATGACAGAGGAGACGCGCAAGGTGATGGAGGTCGTGGAGGCGATGAAGAAGCAGTTACGATTTCGCGGCGAATTAGATCATTTGGGGTGATAATCTTCCTTCTTCTTTTGCTCCTGTGTTTCATCTTTTGCTTCCGGTGTTTCGCCGCACGTGTCACGTTCTCTGCGAGGCATGAATAGAACAACGTTTTTTTGAGGGAATGAATAGAACAATGCTAACAATGAGATGACTAGCAAATTAGATCATTTTTATCGCCAAATGGCACTGGGCTGACGTGTTTCGTGCTCCTCCGTCGCAGTACTACTCCAGTGGAAAACTTGAGTATACCGCACGGTTCTTTGCTCCTCCTCGATCAGGTCGTCGGCACATTTATACGAGCAGTCAAATCACAAGGCCCCGCCTTCCAGCAGTAATGAGCCGTCAAATCACAAAGGCCCTCGCCTCTCATGAAACCGACCAAGCTAGACTGCCCCGCCCTCTAGCCTTTTAAAAATGTATACTTTTGTACAACAGTAGTATCGATGGATTGCGCCATGGAGCAAAGCTTGAAATTTAAAAAAAGGTGGTACATATAGAGAGCGCTCGTCGCCAAATTATGCATATAGTACTATTAAAAAGGCTAGTCACAATAATGGTGTCTAGCACAACCCACCCCTCAAATAAAACTAAGAGGGTGCTTGGATACGTTTTAGTCCCATGACTAAAAGTAGTGGGACTAAAACATGCTAGCCTCACCCATGCTTGGATCCAAATACTAAAAAGGCTATAATCAAGTTAATGAGCATTTATTATCCTCCAAACCCTCCAATCCAGAACTCGCCTGTGTTAAGGGATAGGAGTTAAATGAGTAGAGAGAGGACTAATCCACATTTTAGTAGGGGTACCCCTGACTAAAATTTTTAGTCTCAAGACTAGTTTTAGCCTCTCTTTAGTCAGGGGTGCTTGGAACTTTAGCCTCTTAAAGAGACTATTTTTAGTCATACTAAAATAAGTCCCTTGGATCCAAGCACCCTCTAAGCATCCTGGAATTCTTTGACAAAACTAAGCACCCTGAAATTCTTTGACAACTAAACTGCTGGCTATATGATGTTGGCCATATATATTGTACGTATATGATGTGAAGAAACGAGTGGTAGTACTATACCAACTAAAAGATGAAATGTAAGAAATACTAGTATGTACGTACTGAAGAGTTAAAGTAATGAGAAGAAACATAACATAGTTCTGCTGGGGGCTCAGCACAACACACCCCTCAAATTAAACTAAGCACACCTGAAATTAAACTTTGCAACTATTCCGGTAGACACTGCATTAGAACCACCATGAGTAATGACACTGCCACCTTACTCGGAGTCCTCATCCACGTCCTCGACTTTGTCCTTGTCCCTCTTCCTCTTGGCTGATGCTTCTTTGCTTGAACCGCACACTTGGCTGTTGCTCTTCATCCAACCCTTGTAGATATTGAAGCAAAGGTAGCCATCCATTGCAGCGTACTGGATGTGGTCTATATCTAGTACATTCCGCTGCCATGCATGACGATGAAACGTGTATGGAGGTTTCACTAGTTTACCGTACGAAGGATGAACCATGGCTCCTGCCAGGGTCAGCATTGAAGGCTGACGAGAGGGCACCAGCCGATTCTTCTGGAGGTCGAAGGGGTTGCCTACAATGAGGCCTATCCGACCCAGGATTTCTTTGTCGTTACCAATGTCTACATTAACGAATTTGACTAGGTTGCTCTCGAGGAAGTCCTTAAAATCCTGGCACTCAACGTCGGCATGGCATATGTGGTACACCAAGCATAAGTCATGCACGCAAACCTGGATCACGGCGGGCTTCTTCCTTTCTTCGTCCTTTAGATCCTTCTCTCGTCCCAGGACTGTGGTGTACTCAACATCTAGCCCAGCGACCCACTCATCATCTGAGTTTTCGAACATGCGTCTGAAGCGAGAAAGGCATCCTTTCACCGTCGCGGAAGAACGGGTGTAGATGACGTCGAACTCATCGCTGGTGATGGTTATAACCTTCTACTCACCGCCTATCATGGAGATTTGGGACGCCATGGATTTGGGATGAGGGTTAGGATTAGTGGAACTGCCGTAATGTGAATGGACGGGACGACTAGGAGCGAACCATCGTAGTATTGAAGGACGTGCGGGGACGAGTAGGAGCGAACTGCCAGCGTGCGAACGGTAGGGTAGTGGCTTTCCATTCTCCCATGATACGGGCTTCCGAGAGCCCTTGGATCTGAGATCGAGCGATTGCATGGCGTGATTCTATACCTATGGGTGAATATCCTATCCTGGAGGGTTATTCTACAAATTTTCAGCAACTTAGCATGCGACCGTTTGATCTCAGATCCAAGGGCTGCCAGCAGCCCGTATCATGGTTGCGCCTACCACAACCGTCGCGTCGCTCACGCGGTCGCGCCCTTGGAGATTTAACACGGTGCGTTAGGCTATCTGATGTTGGCATGTCATACATAGTCATCACTTAGTCACTCATACTACAACAAGGTTGGCTATAAGTGTATTTTTTTACTCCTGTCTATCTCTTTCTTCATACTCAAGGAAGAAACGGTGCTAGTAAGCGCGTGTATTTATTGCATTTGCCAAGGAGTGACCTCTTCCAATGAAATGGTGTTGCTAAGTTTGCTTCATTTAATTAGCTATAGACTCAAAATTGTCTTTTCACCTAGGTACACGCGCTTAGCACCGTTTCTTCCTTGGGTCACCAAACTAGTCTCTCTCTTCTTGATTAACTTGCTACATCAGACTTTATGCCTATGTGGCAAGCTTAAGCACCTGTATCCTGTAGGAGTAAGTAAAAGTAAGTACAATAGTGCGCTTTACATGGCATTTTTGCATATGTGGAGGAAAGAGAGGCAAGGAAAAAGTGGAGAAGTGGGCTCTCATGCAAGAGCCAACCTATATTACATGGTGGAGCATTGGGAGAGGCACTTGTATGGAGGTGGTCAGGAATCTAGGAGACTCACGCCGGTCGTAGCGCCGCAGTTAAAATGATAATGGCAAGTCAAATCATGGGGCCCCACCTGTCCAACAGTAACTCACTGTCAAATCACACATCCCTACGTTTGCAGCAGCCTACTCCCTCGTCTTCTCGCGTCTCTGTCGAACCGACTAGGCGGAACTGCCCCGCAGCCTACCGCGCAGGAAAAGCCCCGCCTTCGACTTTTAAATAGTATACAATATAAAATTTTTGTATCCATGGATTGCGCCCGCGCCATGGAGCAAAGCGTCTAGAAAACAGAGGAGAGACGGTGGTCTTGTAGTAGAGAAGAGGGAGAGGCGAGACGGTGGTTTTGGAATGGAGATGATGGAGAGGAGAGGAGGTGGTTTTGCAATGGACAAGAGGGAGAGGAGCGTGCGGCAGCGATTTAGGATTGGACGAGAGGGCCGACGCGCTTTGACTGGATCAAAATCAAAATCAATTTACCCTTCAATTAAGAAAGAGACCCCACATTAACTAGTCTCCCTTTTATTCTGGGTCATAATTGACCATGATTTTAGCACATAAAATATATGTTATACGTTGTATACAAGGCCACTATCAAAATTACAATTTGCAACTATACAAGGCCACTAACATTAATCGAGGCAAAATTGATGGCGTTTGCCTCGTACTAGCACCCGAGGACATTAATATCCCTTGTGTGCATGCGGGAGTGAGAAGGTTAGCTTGCATTCCTGTAGCGACCCGACCTCAGACGATCAAGTCTCTGTGCTTACGTGTCATCCCTGGATCGGTATGCTGACACACACAATACTCGAAGGATTTATAACAGAGGTAAATCACATGTATAAAGTAACGTAAATACTATTACCTCAATCCAATATAGCGGAAGCAACAAGGTTGTGGATTCCCATCAACACCAACGGCAAAGTTGAGTGTAGAAATCGTAACCCTAACGTATCACTTACTCATCGTAAGAAAACCTGCAACATGAGACGTTGCAGCCCGAAACGGGTCAGTACATTGAATGTACTGGCAAATTCGCACCATAGAGAAAATGATGAACAATGGCTATTACTACATGCATATATGGCTGGTGGAAAAGCTCTATGGTTATAGGGTTTTTGCGAAAAGCCAATTTTTCCCTACTGCAAAGGAATAATTTTATTTAACTATCATGGTGGTTGTTAAACATTGAGAATGGTTGACAGCATTCTCAATCCCAATTAAAAGTAATCACTAACACCAACAAAATTAATTAAAGTAACGTGATGAGATCAACAGGATAATCCAAGAACTAGATACTCAAAACGTCCATAACCAGGGACACGGCTAACCATGATTAGTTTGTACACTCTGCAGAGGTTTGCGCACTTTTCCCCACAAGACTCGATCGCCTCCGTTGGATTTCTCGCACTACATGGTGTTTGAGAAACGGATGACCGAGACATAGTCTTTCAGAAGCGCTAGCACCTTACGTTGGATAGACCGGTACACCTACTTTCCCCTACATCTGCTAGTCTACCCTGTAAGAGTTCGCACGACTTAATCAACTATGCCAGAGCCCATAATGGCTTGTGGCTGCACACGGAAGTTTCTAGTATGAATAATCTCATGATCCCTTTGAGCCTGGGTGGCGGACCGTAGGATGATCACACGGTATATCCCCGGGATCTCCTAGGACAACACTGGTATATCCCCAGGTGTCCGGGCAAGTCCACTGGTCTATCCCCAGGGTGCCCCTAGCAATCCACCCAGATGTGTATTTAAGTTGCCACCTTAAGTAAACCATTAATTAACAATCTCACATCTGTCATGAATACTCTCAAAACCCAATCCACGTCTACGAGCATAGCATGGCAATATAAGTATAACGTAATAGTAACTCCCAAGGGTTTGATAATAAACAGGTAATAGGTACTACCTCAACTACTTCCCAGCCCACAATTTAATTCAGATCCTAACCATGCAATTGTTTGAGGATTGATCTAATGCAATAAAACTGGGTATGAAAAGGGTTATGATCAAAGTGTGAACTTGCCTGCAATGTTGATGGATATGATTCGCACTCAAAACTCTTGATAGCTCTACTCGTCACACTCCGGTCAATCTATCGCAGACAAACAACAAGCATACAATAAGTACTCATCTAATGCACAGGGAAAACTCGAATAAAAGATCTAACCAGAAAGTTCAACTTAAGAACTCCGGTTGCAAAAAGAATCGAATCGAACAAAGCAACGGAAAACAAACGGCGAAAGAAAACAACTCGGTTCTAGCAAAGTGAAACTAGGTCAAATTTTACCGTAGCAAAACTTTCTTTAAGTTGATTAGACGGAACGGCGGTTTCGAAACGAAACTCCAGGCGCTCGAATCACCTGATTCCGATAAACGAGCAAAAAGATAAACTAGAACGAAGATCGGATCTGAGATCGCGATCGCGGAATAAATCCGTCAAGAAGAAAAAAAAGAACGGTTGAACAAACGGACGTTCGTTAACCTAGAAGAATCCGGTGATCACGTTCGTTAGAACAAACGGTCCGGCGAACGGTCTCGAGGCAACTAAATGGGAAAAGAAAAAAAAATCCGATCTAGGGTTTCGAAAAAAAAACCGGACGAAAAACCGATCTAGAAAACCGGAACGGTTTAGAAAAGAACCGGAAAGAAAAACGAATCGGAAAAAGAAGAATCGGAACGATTAGAAGAAAACGATCCGATGAAAAGAGAAAAAGACGCGGCGCGGCTATCTCCGGCGAACGGCGGCGTTGGGCGGCGGCGGCGAGGTGCGGCGGCGGCGGTGGCAAGGTGCGGCGGCGGCGAGGGGCAACAGCGGTGTTGGGCGGCGGCGGCGAGGTACGGCGGCGGCGGTGGCAAGGTGCGGCGGCGGTGCGGGGCAACGGCGGAGTTGGGCGGCGGCAGCGAGGTGCGGCGGCGGTGGTGGCAAGGTGCAGCGGCGGCGCGGGTGAGGGACGCAGGGTGAGGCTTGGGGGCTTTGGGTTTGATGATTTAGAGGGGGGGGGTGTGGGGGTATTTATATTGGGGAGGGGAGGGGTTTCTTGGAGGAGAGATCAAGAATTAGACCAGGAATAGGAAAGAAAAGGGAAGGAAAGATCTAGAAACAAAAAGGAATAACGAAAGTAGTACAAAAGTACTACTAGGATTTTCCTAAAGAGGCAAAGAGGCGGCGGCCTCCCTGGTGTGCTAGGCGCGCGGCGCGCGATGGCCTTGGCCTCCTGGCCGGCGGCTGGCTTGGGCCTTTGGCCCAAGGCGCTGCAAAAAATATTTTTTTTTAAATTGGTTTCGCGCGCGGAAAAACACAGAAAAATAAATCTACCGGACTCCAAAAATAATAAAGTAAATTTTCCCCGACTCCTAAAAATGAGTCGAACAAAATGAACTTTTCTCCGGGCCAAAAAAATGAAATTTTGAAAAGGCGCATTTTTCCCTATCCAAATAAAATGCAAATAACTCCGACAAAACCAATGATCCCTTTCTTTCAAAATTTGAGAGAACTCAAATGTGAAATATAACGAAATCTCCAACTCTCTCCGAGGGTCCTTGAGTTGCGTGAAATTTCTAGGATCGACAAAATGCAAGAAAAATATGATATGCATGATGATCTAATGTATAACATTCCAAATTGAAAATTTGGGATGTTACAAACCTACCACCCTTAAAATGAATCTCGTCCTCGAGATTCGGAGAGGCTAGAAAGAAATAGGTTAGGTTCGGGGTCTTCTCAAAATCCATTGATCGTCTCCGGGGTCTCGGGTGCTACCACCCTTAGAAACATTGTTACGGTCCCATCAATACTCATATACTCCATCCTTATTCTTGACAAGGCCGGTCTTCTCAGATATTCAGTATAATTCCTTTCTCTAGGCTCTTCTGGTAATGGCATAACCTTTTCCTCAATTCTTTTATCCTTTCATCTTGGTAAGGTTATTCCGAGACTGGGTCTTCTTACCTGACGGGTCTGGCGCCAATACTAAACAACTATCGATATCTCATGGTGGTCAACAATTTATGGTTTCTCCTGCAGGAAATGGGTCTGGTTGATCCTCACCGTATAACCTACGGTTGGCAACAGGTGCCTTGTACAAGGGAAAAAATTCTTATACCATTGTAAGGTTTAAACAAGGTTTTGATCGTCGTCTCTCTATACTATAGGTAAGTCACTCAGATTTACCATCCCATATAGCAAGGCGAATAATGAGAGTAAATCGGTATGGTGATCAATCCATCCCGCACCCAAATCATTACCATGTATATGGTTTAGCGAATCTCGCATTCTAACACTCGGTCATCCTCACAAGCATTGCCGAATTTCTCTTGTCAACGAAACAGGTTCGGATAAATCCATTGATTCTGCAAACCAAACAAACATCTATCGTTCCTTCCCAACCCTCAGGTTTTCGCGTTACTCCTATAAGATCATCTATCGATAAAATTGTAACTTCTTCCAGGGTTTTTTCCTTTAGCAAGAATGTGATTGCGTCTTGGCAGGTCATGGGGCCTGTGGGTTATGGCCCATCTCATCACTTGTAAACCTTGAACTCATCATTGGGGCAACGGATCTCTAATCCAACATCCAACTTCCAGCTTCCTAGCATACTTAAAATCCATCCAATTGTATTGTCTCCCTTCCTTCTGTTGGCACCAAACTAGGACATGATTATTCAAACTCATCATGGAATTTCCATTGATCCATATTTCCAACATCATACCTCCTTTATATCCCATAGTAATTTGTCTCTTCATCCTCGTGGGATATCCCACATACCGAGATAAAAACTTATACTTATGAAGTCCAAACTCCACTTCGTAGAACATCATCATCCTTTCCAGGGTCAAGCGTCCTTACAGGGGAATATTGGCCATCTCTGCATGGCACTTCTTCAACTGGGAAACGTGAAACACATCATGAACGTCTGACAATTCTTCGGGTGACTCCAATTTGTTGGCCACTTCTCCCATACGCTCCAAAACTTCGTATGGTCCTACAAATCTCAAGGCTAACTTTCCCTTAACCCCAAATCGTTTAATTCCTCGCAGAGGGGACACACGAAGACATGCTCTGTCTCCAATTTCATAGACTACCTCCTTGTGTTTTTGAGTCTGCATAACTCTTCTGCCTGGACTGAGCTACCTTCAGTCTATCTCGAATCAACTTAACATTATCTTCTGACTCCTTGATCACATTTGGTCCAAACAACTAATGGTCTCCAACTTCATCCCACACACTCTTGGGGTATCAAACATATCGAGACAAAACTCGTATTAATTTTGTCCAAAATCCACTCAGGGGAGTATCCTTATCGTTTCCAGGGTCAACGGTTCTTACAGGGTACTACCACCCTTAAAATGCTCCAATATTTCATAGACCATATTTCCCATATCCTCGAAAATGGTCAACATCTTTCCTCATAGAGTGACTCATAAAATCCAAATCAGTACCAACACTGCTAACTTTATTGATTCTCAAATTATTACAATCTCATGTTTTTCCATTACATGCCTCAACTCAATATCTCAATATAAAGGAAAATGTTCTCACTACTACTACTATATTTACATTGCTGCTAACTCAACTATTTAGCGCAAGTCTCCTTCTCCTTGGGACAATCCCTGGCAAAGTGCCCTGCTTCATTACAACGAAAACATAATACTTCTGACAAGTTTCGAGGTTTCCTCTTGATCACATAGCCTCCTTGGGTCCTTGGCTTCCTTTTTGGGCAAGTGTTGATGTAGTGCCCTGACTCCTTGCACTTGTAACAGGTGATATGACTCAGATCCTTCCTGGAATCCAATCTACTTCTCTTTCTGGACTTTTCCATTCCAATCAGGGCTTCTATTTCCTGTGGGTCATACTCTAGTTCCTCAGCCGGGAATTCTACTAGAGTCCCATTCATACAATTCTGGGAGATGTGTCCTTCTTCTCCACATGAATAGCAAGACTTGGTGCAGGGTTTAATTGGTTCCTCTTTGGGTGTGTCCTCCACCTCTTCCTTCATCGCATGTTCTTTTAGAATTCCCATTAGGGCTCCTTTCGTTGCTTTTTTTGGATGGTTCTTTGTACCATGGGGTAAAAGTGACACTGAGCAGGGTAGTGGGTAGTTCCTTCACACAAGAAACAAGTAACCTGCCTAGTTGGGCATTCTTCAGCTGGGTGACTTCCTTCACAATTAGGGCATTCATCCTTGTGTTCCTTATGGGTGTGTCCTATTTCTCCACAGAGCTTGCATGCACAAGGTTTCTTCATATCCTTTCCCGAAGGCTTCAATTTCTGGGACACAAACCGAGATATTAGCAAAGTCAACTTAAATTCTTTCCATGTGGTTACTCCTTGCCATCCATTGATGGTTTGGTACATCCTCCACCAAGTTGCAGCACCTCTTTCAAAGCATTGAAGAGCATGTTGGGCCATATCCTTTCCGGCTATAGGGTTCTTCTCCATGTGATCCTCCATGAATCCATCGGTCTGTCTCCAATTGACTTATTGGTCCAGAAAAATACGAGCTCATCTCCATTCATCCTCTATTGGGTCCATGTGTTTTGGGTGGGATAGGAGAGGTCGAGAGGGATGCACACAATACAAACAAGGTTTTGAAAAGACAGATTTTATTGTGGCTGTCGGAAAAACAACAAACAAATGACAGCTCACAAACATCGCATCTAACGTAAGTGTAACAGGGGTTTGGTCTTCTAAAGGTCAATAAATCTTCAAAGTCGCCAAACTCTTCAAGTCTTGTTCATGTCTCCGATGGCTTCTTCCGATCATGATTGCCCTTTTTGCCAGATCATCTGTGTTGACGCGAAGTCTCTTGTGGCGTCCTTTAATATTTCTGGAGTTGCATTCCCAACTTCTGGGTTTCATCAACCTCGACATGAACCATGATCCTTCATGACGAATCTTTAGATGTCTCAAGGTTTTTCTCCTCTAGCTTGGCTACTTTAGCTTCTTGGTCCTAAGTTCTTCACAGAATGTTTCCTTATCAAAATACTGCTTCTTGTAGGTCCATCTTAACTTCTTGATGTAATACTCTAGATCCTGGTGATACACCAGCTAAGGTTAAAACTTCATCTTGCTGATAGGTGCTCCATCAGCCTTCTACCATCCAAGTCTTCCATGCATATGCATGCTTAACTCAGCACGGTGGCAATAGCATAAGCGGCGATAATACCATCTATAGCCATGTTTCTGCTCTTGTCATTTCCATGAGCTATCTCTCCGTAGTTGATATCTCCTGCCTTAGGGTTTTCCTTAACAGAACTTTGAGTTTTTAACTATCCATGCTCCGAACTTTCTCCGATACACCTTGATCTCGGGTATTGAAAGCTTCCATAGTCTTCCAAGTTCCATAAAGGTAGCCTTCCTAGGTCATACAAATCTGGAAATTCTTCGGAGCCGTCAACCGTTGTAGTTTCCATTATTCAGATGCACGGTAATTCTCCTTCATTCCATAGTGATCGTGGTTGTCCGATATCTTGTACTTCTTGGAGTGGTCTCGTCGGTCGAATCTTCGAGTGGTCAAAAGGGAAAGGGGTATAGTCTCACTAAAAGGGAATATTTGAATAAGCTCAGAAGAGATGAGAGCTAAAAGATCTTTTTGAAAAAGAAAGTTTTAGAGAAAATCCTTTCTATGGGCTGTCCAGTTTCTAGGGTCACGTCCTACAGTCAACATGTGCTCTGATACCATCTTGTAGCGACTCGACCTCAGACGGTCAAGTCTCTGTGCTTACGTGTCATCCCTGGATCGGTATGCTGACACACACAATACTCGAAGGATTTATAACAGAGGTAAATCACATGTATAAAGTAACGCAAATACTATTACCTCAATCCAATATAGCGGAAGAAACAAGGTTGTGGATTACCATCAACACCAACGACAAAGTTGAGTGTAGAAATCGTAACCCTAACGTATCACTTACTCGTCGTAAGAAAACCTGCAACATGAGACGTTGCAGCCCGAAACAGGCCAGTACATTGAATGTACTGGCAAATTCACACCATAGAGAAAATGATGAACAATGGCTATTACTACATGCATATATGGCTGGTGGAAAAGCTCTATGGTTATAGGGTTTTTGCAAAAAGCCAATTTTTCCCTACTGCAAAGGAATAATTTTATTTAACTATCATGGTGGTTGTTAAACATTGAGAATGGTTGACAACATTCTCAATCCCAATTAAAAGTAATCATTAACACCCAACAAAATTAATTAAAGTAACGTGATGAGATCAACAGGATAATCCAAGAACTAGATACTCAAAACGTCCATAACCGGGGACACGGCTAACCATGATTAGTTTGTACACTCTGCAGAGGTTTGCGCACTTTTCCCCACAAGACTCGATCACCTCCGTTGGATTTCTCGCACTACATGGTGTATGAGAAATGGATGACCGAGACATAGTCTTTCAAAAGCGCTAGCACCTTACGTTGGATAGACCGGTACACCTACTTTCCCCTACATCTGCTAGTCTACCCTGTAAGAGTTCACACGACTTAATCAACTATGCCAGAGCCCATAATGGCTTGTGGCTGCACACGGAAGTTTCTAGTATGAATAATCTCATGATCCCTTTGAGCCTGGGTGGCGGACCGTAGGATGATCACACGGTATATCCCTGGGATCTCCTAGGACAACACTGGTATATCCCCAGGTGTCCGGGCAAGTCCACTGGTCTATCCCCAGGGTGCCCCTAGCAATCCACCCAGATGTGTATTTAAGTTGCCACCTTAAGTAAACCATTAATTAACAATCTCACATCCGTCATGAATACTCTCAAAACCCAATCCACGTCTACGAGCATAGCATGGCAATATAAGTATAACGTAATAGTAACTCCCAAGGGTTTGATAATAAACAGGTAATAGGTAGTACCTCAACTACTTCCCAGCCCACAATTTAATTCAGATCCTAACCATGCAATTGTTTGAGGATTGATCTAATGCAATAAAACTGGGTATGAAAAGGGTTATGATCAAAGTGTGAACTTGCTTGCAATGTTGATGGATATGATTCGCACTCAAAACTCTTGATAGCTCTACTCGTCACACTCCGGTCAATCTATCACAGACAAACAACAAGCATACAATAAGTACTCATCTAATGCACAGGGAAAACTCGAATAAAAGATCTAACCAGAAAGTTCAACTTAAGAACTCCGGTTGCAAAAAGAATCGAATCGAACAAAGCAACGGAAAACAAACGGCGAAAGAAAACAACTCGGTTCTAGCAAAGTGAAACTAGGTCAAATTTTACCGTAGCAAAACTTTCTTTAAGTTTATTAGACAGAACGGCGGTTTCGAAACGAAACTCCAGACGCTTGAATCACCTGATTCCGATAAACGAGCAAAAAGATAAACTAGAACGAAGATCGGATCTGAGATCGCGATCGCGGAATAAATCCGTCAAGAAGAAAAAAAAAGAACGGTTGAACGAACGGACGTTCGTTAACCTAGAAGAACCCGGTGATCACGTTCGTTAGAACAAACGGTCTGGCGAACGGTCTCGAGGCAACTAAATCGGAAAAGAAAACTAATCCGATCTAGGGTTTCGGAAGAAAAAATCCGGACGAAAGACCGATCTAGAAAACCGGAACGGTTTAGAAAAGAACCGGAAAGAAAAACGAATCGGAAAAAGAAGAATCGGAACGATTAGAAGAAAACGATCCGATGAAAAGAGAAAAAGACGCGACGCGGCTACCTACGGCGAACGGCGGCGTTGGGCGGCGGCGGCGAGGTGCGGCGGCGGCGGTGGCAAGGTGCGGCGGTGGCGAGGGGCAACGGCGGCGTTGGGCGGCGCCGGCGAGGTGCGGCGGCGGCGGTGGCAAGGTGCGGCGGCGATGCGGGGCAACGGCGGCATTGGGCGGCGGCGGCGAGGTGCGGCGGCGGCGGTGGCAAGGTGCGGCGGCGGCGCGAGGCAAGGACGGCTTTGGGCGGCGACGGCGAGGGGCGGCGGCGGCGGTGGCAAGCTGCGGCGGCGGTGCGGGGCAACGGCGGCGTTGGGCGGCGGCGGGGAGGTGCGGCGGCGGCGGTGGCAAGGTGCGGCGGCGGCGCGGGGCAACGGCGGCGGCGGCGCTGGCGGTGGCGGCGCGGGTGAGGGGCGCAGGGTGAGGCTTGGGGGCTTTGGGTTTGATGATTTAGAGGGGGGGGGGTGTGGGGGTATTTATATTGGGGAGGGGAGGGTTTCTTGGAGGAAGGATAAAGAATTAGACCAGGAATAGGAAAGAAAAGGGAAGGAAAGATCTAGAAACAAAAAGGAATAACGAAAGTAGTACAAAAGTACTACTAGGATTTTCCTAAAGAGGCAAAGTGGCGGCAGCCTCCCTGGTGTGCTAGGCGCGCGGCGCGCGATGGCCTTGGCCTCCTGGCCGGCGGCTGGCTTGGGCCTTTGGCCCAAGGCGCTGCAAAAAATATTATCTTTTTAAATTGGTTTCGCGCGCGGAAAAACACAGAAAAATAAATCTACCGGATTCCAAAAATAATAAAGTAAATTTTCCTCGACTCCTAAAAATGAGTCGAACAAAATGAACTTTTCTCCGGGTCAAAAAAAATGAAATTTTGAAAACGCGCATTTTCCCCTATCCAAATAAAATGCAAATAACTCCGACAAAACCAATTATCCCTTTCTTTCAAAATTTGAGAGAACTCAAATATGAAATATAACGAAATCTCCAACTCTCTCCGAGGGTCCTTGAGTTGCGGGAAATTTCTAGGATCGACAAAATGCAAGAAAAATATGATATGCATGATGATCTAATGTATAACATTCCAAATTGAAAATTTGGGATGTTACAATTCCCAACATTAATCAACCAATGAGGAGTAAGAGGGTTGGCTTGTTGTGCTTGGGAGAGAAAAACCACATTGATTAACACGACAATCAAGGTGACAAGCTAGCTTGCAACATTGACTTAAACATAGCATTGATTTTTACCTTGGTACCTGTAATATGAGTTTGTGGACTTGTATACAAAAATGGAGGGAGTATAATTTGAAAGTACATTCAGATACGAACCAAACGATACAATTTTTGGTGACATGCATTCACATTTTGCTTGTCAAATACAGTACGTGGTCAAACTTTGACCCAAAATACGCGAAACAACAAAAAAATACTTCCAAAACCAGCACCGCTCTTCCGCTCTTCTCCTATTAAACCACCGCCGCTCCTCTCCTATTCCAATCTAAATGCAGCGCAGCTCCTCTCCTCTTTCATTTCAAAACCACCGCCCCTCCTCTCCTGTTCCAGTCCAAAACCAGCGTCGCTCCTCTCCCGTTCTAATCCAAAACCAGCGTTGCTCCTCTCCTCTTCGATTCAAAAACCACCACCAGCGAGTGAAGGTGCTGTGGAGAAGTAGATCGATGGAGGAGTACAACCGATACGTGAGGATCGCAGACGGCCACCCTGTGAAGCTAGCTAGGATGTTGGAGATATAGTCTTGGTTTGACAACAAGGACCAACTAGCGGCGACGGCGACATCCATGGACAAATATCTGCAACAGAGCGAAAAGGCGGCGATACTCCCTGAGGGAGTCGCGTCGGAGTACATAGAGCTGCTCCTCTGGGCCATGGAGCAAACAGATTCACCAAATCCGATCGTGAGGGAGCGGTGGTGGGAGTATCGATCCCAGATGGAGCATCCACCAGAGATTGAAGGATCGAGCATCTACAGGGTGCCGTTTGTGAGGGTGTCCTACCAGAGCGAGCCGGTGGAGTCTTCGTCGACCGAACCCAACTGCAAGAGGAGAAAAGCAGTTGGCCCGATGACGCTTCCCCGCCATCATCTGCCTCGCCGTTCACATCGTCTCACGGGGCGGCTGTCTGCCGCCGAGGAATAGGAGGGGCTGCCCCCCAGCCCAATAGTCGGGCAGGTTGTGAATTGTCAGGAGGAGCTTAGGGTTGTCAGTATTTGCAGGTTGTGAATTGTGTTTTGTTTTGTGTATTTTGAGAGTACTTTCAGATATGAATGTCTTTTGAATTTCAGATTTGCAGTATTGAGCATATAAAGTATTTTATGAATTCTAGAGATCTATTTTTAGCACTTAAAAAAATGTAGTTTCATAGGAGTATAAAAGTGCAGACAATGTGATTCTCAGAGAAGAAACTGCAAGTTTCAGTTTCAGATAAGAAACTGCAAGTTCAGTTTCAGATAAGAAACTGCAACTTTCAGAGGCAGAGCATTTATATTAACACGACCTTTTCAAACAGGGTTAACATCATGTTGGAAGTTTTATTCATGGTCGAAAATGGAACTACCGGCCAGTTAACATCATGCTGATGAACATTCATGCATAGCATATCTTCATATGATGCACAGTCAAAATGCCCACACAATGTCGAGTGTGCGAAACACAGAGAAAACGAGGGACGAAGTTTTGGCAAGTGTTGGACGTGGATTTGGAGGTCCATAGGCCTGTTTGTATTTTCTTAGGGCCGTCATGTATCAACCGGCCTATGGATCTCCCATCCGAGGTTTTATTTTTGGCAGCCCAATTTATGTATTTTTCTGAAGAAAATGCAGAGGTCTGTTCTATTTTTCTATATAAGAATAGGAACGCCAGGTCCAACTTATGTTTCCCTTCTAACTATATTATATATATTTAAATTATTTTATATGTTGACTGTTTAGTTCACATACTCCCTCCTTTTTGGTTTATAGGGCTTATCTCAAAATTTTAGTTTTTCCATTTTATAAGGCTCAATTTGGTTGTTTTCCATCACATGTTCAGATTCCAAGGTGCATTAAATCATTGCATGCAAGTATTAAGAGAAAAATTACCAATGCATGTACTTTATGCATGCATGCATTGCAATTTATGCATCGATAAACATAATTTTTTGAGGAAAACAAGTGCATTAATTAGGTGCTTTTGCAAACTACAAAAAGTATTCCACCATTCATCATCTACCTTGGTTGGTGAGATTTTTGAATTGAGCCCTATAAACCAAAAAGGAGGGAGTAATTGGCAAATAGATCTCGCCGCCACCCCCCGCCTTCTGACTCCGGGCGCGCCTGCCCCCCTCAGCAAGTCCGCTCGCGCGCCCCATGGAGTCGCCGGCCATATCCACGGGGGAATGGCTGGAAGACAGGCAGATGTACAAGCTCTCACATGTCTACAAAGCCTTCCCACGGATGCTCCAGCCGCTCGACTCTGTCGCGCCGGCGGTGCTGCGGGAGACTCGAGGGAGGAGATGGAGGGAGTGGGCGATGCGGATCCACGACGACGCTCTCTCCTGGACCTAGTGCACACGCGAATGGAGGGAAGCAGAGGAGGAAGCTGCGAGGGAGGAAGCCGAGGAGGGACCGAATCCGTTCTCTCACTCGCGCAGGTATGCTCGGATGTGCAAGGATCATGTGGATTGGGAGCTGCTGAATCTAGCCCCGCGGATCTACTTCGAAGGAGATTTCTCGGAGAAGCACAGGATGCCCCACCCCAGTGAGCCGCCGATTGCGTTCGTTCGATGGGCGGAAGGAGAAGTGAATTCAAGACATCCACGCCGTGCTGCGAGATGGGAATGCTTGACTGGACTCCTGCCCACCAGCACACCACCGGAGCCGGAGCAGGTGGATCCCCTACCTTACCTCTCCCCCAAACCTGCAGAAGATTGAAATTAGGCTTGCAATCTGCTTCAATTGAGCTGTCTGGTGGTTATTTCTGCTTCCTGAGAGATAACATCTGGCTGGAGGATGAGCAGGAACCAGGAACTCCGATGAATTTCCCCTATCACAATGGCGCGGGGAGCGCCAGTTGGGTAGTGGTACGGCCCACCTCCGCCCCAAATGGGGGCACAATCTGGGAAGGCTCCTGTAATTGCCCAAGATCAATCTGCTGGTGGTTCCGGCTCTCAGATCAGTGGGAAATCTCAAGGCAAGAATCAACAAAAGAAGAGATAGGACATCCAGAAAACTGCTCTTGCCCCTGCTTCGGGCCTTATGGCATACTCTGAGGTGATCTTCTACAACTGTGGGGAACCAGGGCATCATTTGGATAAATGTGTCAAGCCCAAGAGTTGTTTTATCTGCAAAATGGTTACCCATAAAGTTGAGAATTGCCCTGTCAGAAGGAAAACCCACAGTTCTGCTAGATATGTTGGAAGTGCTGCTCCAGGATTATATCCACCATTGACAGAATTTTCTGTGACACAGAATTAGATAGTTTCTTTCCCCTTTCTAGTTGTAGAGCTCTGCCCAGATGTGGTAGTGACCACACTCCTTTTCCCTGGGACTCTGGCCTTAACCAAACTCCAAAAAGCAATAGTTTTAAATTTGAAAAGTGGTGGTTGCTTAGAGAAGATTTTACTGAGCTAGTCAGGAAAATCTGGAATGAGCCTACCGGGAGCAGCTGCCCCCTAGAAAATTGGCAGATCAAAATCAGGAGGTTTATAAGAACTACCAAAGGGTGGAACTCCAATGAGGAAGCTAATCGTAGAAGATACAAAAGGCTTCTCCTCCTTGAGTTTGATTCTCTGGATATTAAGGCAGAAACCACTGACCTCTCTGAGGCAGAGGCTAATAGATTAAACTTTGTCCATGGAGAGCTCAAGAAAATTTGGCTTCAAGAAGAAATCAAAGCCAAAAAAGGTCTAGAGATAGGAACATTAAGGAGGGTGATAGAAATACTGCTTACTTCCATGCAGTAGCTAACCAGAGGAGGAGGAAAACCCTCATTCACTCCCTTGATGGCCCTAATGGCCCTGCTACTGAGGTAGATGAGATGCTGAAAGTGGCTAGTGACTTCTGCAAAGACCTGTTTAAGAAAGAAAACCCTTCTGGGTTCTCTCTACAAAACAATTTTTTCTCTGCTTCTGAAAAAGTCTCTCCTGCTGAAAATGAGCTGCTAGAAGCCCCCTTTTTAGAGACAGAGGTGAAGGAAGCCATTTTTAGCTCTTATCCTGATGGGGCTCCTGGTCCTGATGTGATTCCCTTCTTATTTTACCAGCATTTTTGGGACTTGGTGAAAAATGATCTCTTAGATCTTTTCCAAGCCTTTCATAGAGGAGAGTTGGATCCAGCAACTTACTCTTGGAGGGTCTATTGGGGTCAAGTTAAATAACTGTGAAAGTGATTTTTCCTTGCTGGTAAAGGCCTTAGGCAAGGTGACCCCGTCTCCCCGCTTTTGTTTAATTTAGTAGTGGACGTTCTTACTAAAATGGTGAGCAAAGCTGCTGATCATAGTCTGATTGCAGGGCTCTGTCCTGAGGTCTGCCCTGGTGGCATCATCTGCCTTCAATATGCAGATGATACCATCCTTTCCTTAGACAATGACTCCACACATGCTAGCAATCTGAAAACTGTTCTAACCTGGTTTGAACAAGTCTCATGCATGAGAATCAACTACTCTAAAAGTGAACTCATCCCTATCAACATGGATGATCAGGAGTTAGCTGACTTCCTCTCTATTCTAGTCTGTAATAAAGGTAACTTCCCCATTAAGCACCTAGGTATCCCTCTCCACTATGATAAACTGAGGAGAGAGGATATCCAACCCCTTCTGGATAAAATCATTAAAAGGATTGCTGGGTGGAGGGGCAAACTTCTCTCTTACAGAGGTAGATTGATCCTCATACAAGCTTGTTTGGCTAGCATTCCAGTGTATCTCCTCTCCTTCTTCAAGTTCCCTAAATGGGCAGTGAACCTCATCAATTCTCAGATGTCTCATTGCTTGTGGAATGATTTTGTGGGGAATAGGAAGCTACACCTTGCTAATTGGGCCCTAGTCTCTATGAAAAAAAAATTGAAGGCCTAGGCATACCTAACCTCCAAGAAATTAACATCTATCTTCTAGGGTCTTGGATTAAAAGATTATATGAGGAAGACCTGAAACCCTGGAAGCTTCTTATTGCCCATAAATACGTAGGAAATAAACCTAATATTTTTGTCCCTTCCTCCAACCCTAAGACCTCTAGATTCTGGAAAGGATTAAAATCTATTATGCATGCTGTGAAATTTGGCTACAGATGGAACATAGGGCATGGGAGCAGAACCAGGTTCTGGGAAGATAGTTGGTTTGGCACATCTCCCCTAGCAGTCCAATTTTGGCCTATTTACTCTGTCCGCAATGAGCTTAACAAAAGTGTCAATGAAGTTTGGGATGTTCAATGCCTAAAACTCTCTTTAACAAAAGCATTACCTTTACTGCCGAGCCGGAGCCCTGATTTGGCAGCTGGACAATAAGGGGAAGTATTCCTCCATCTCCCTCTATCATGTTATCAACTTTAGAGGGGTTCAACCCGTGTTTATCCCTGCTGTCTGGAAATTGAGAGTTCCCCTAAAATTCATGTATTTCTCTGGCTTCTCTCCAAAAACAAATTGATGACTAGGGATAACCTTAGGAAGAGACACATCATCAAACCCCTTGATTGTGTTTACTGCTTGGAACAAGAGTCTTGTTCTCACCTATTTTTTGAATGTATAGTTGCTAAACATCTCTGGGCCCACATTGAGGAATATATCTCTAGTCAGATTGGCTCATCCTTCGAATCTGTCGCCAGATTCTGGATTGCTACCAAAAAGTGCTCAGTTTTAAACACTGTTAGCTCAGCTGTCCTTTGGTGCCTCTGGAAATATAGAAATGCTATGGTATTCAGTAACACCTCCTGGATTTCCATCCCGCAGGTCTTGAGGTTGATCAAGAACATGGTGATGAACTGGGCGATTCTCTCCTCCGGATCGGACAAGGACAAGTTGATGAGCTTCGTGGAAACCCTAACAAGATCCCTCCAGAAACCGTTGGCGATCACTTGTGGCTGAACAAGGCTCGACCTGCTCTGGGGCTGGACCCTTGGGCTCGTCTCAAGATCTCTGATGAAGATGATGGGCACCTGGTGCCAAAAAGGAGGGACGTCCACCATGCTACGCCTTCCAGCCCGGTGTCTCCGCTTGCTTACTGGTCGCCGCAGGCTGACACGGCCCCTCGGCTAAAGACCATGAAGGCTTCGCTGGACCCTCCTTGTGTCATTTGAGTGCTCTATCCGCTCTGCCTTTGGCACCGCTCGGGTGATTTGTGTTATTCAGAGAACTTGTTCATCCACCCCCCTAGTTTGTAGCTTTTCTACCTTTGCTTTCGAACTGCTCTTTGAGCTGCTGTATCAGAATATGTTGTGGTTTCGTTCTCAGCAATGGAACCGGGGAGATGCTCCCTGTTTTTCTAAAAAAAATTATTTCATATGTTATTATATATTATTTTTATTGTCATCATATATTTAACAGATACTTACATATGTAAGAAAACAATATCCCACATCTTATTAACTTATAAAAATAATTTCTTAACAAATAAAATCCTGGATTGTTTTGGCACGAAAATCCTAGTGATTGTGTACAAAAGCTTGGTAAGATTTATGGACGAGTGTAATAATATCACTTATTATTTAAATATATTTATAACAAAATGCTTAGCCCCTTTTTATTGTTTGATAACATTGCTGGCCCAACCCAACATTATAATTAGAATCAGCCCAACAAAATCGTGTATTTCGAGAAAGTGCAAATGGCCTGTAATTTTTTAGGAAATAAAATAAACGGGCCGCATGGACGCTACATTATTTGTTCACCCAACCCAGCTAATGGCTGTAATTAAAAAAAAGATCTAATTGACTGTAAATTCTACCGCGCAAAAAAAAGACTGTAAATTCTGAAAAAATGGGTTGAATACGTGCCACATTTTTGCAGGCTGAAATGTGGGCCAATAGGTCGAAGCCAATGCAAGTCGTTGTCGATTTAGTCAACAAATGATTCTGACATGTTAGCCGTTGGATTTACATGCAACGACCGACATCCATCTTCAATCTCTCGTCTTCTTCCTCCAGCGCCGCCGGGACCACCTCCCGCCTCCTGCTGCTAGCAGCTCTGCTTAGCACGCTTTACTATGAAGCGCTACTCCACCGTTGGCCAGGCCATCCCTCCACCCCTCCACACCTCCTGTTCTTCTCCACCGACTGCCGAACCACACCGCACTAGAACCAGTTAACCCTCGTACACCTCTCCGTCTGCGACTCTACTCCCGCGTCTTCCCATCTCCGGCTCGTTGCTGTCCGGGGCCTCGCCGTCGTCCACCACCTTGGATGCGCTCGGTGCGGCGTGGTCAACATGATCAACGAACGACACCATCGGAAGTAGACTGTGCGTGGAGAGGCTGACAGCTGGGTCCACGACCGCACACAAGGAAATGCCTCCTTATTACGCACAAAATAATGATTCCTCCACCTGACATCTGGGACCCACCGGAAGGGCCTCTATATTTTGCGAAATAAAGTGCCCCCGCTGACATGTCGGACCCACCAGCTATCTTTGCACGCAAGGAAGTGCCTCCTTATTACGCACAAAAAATGAATATTCCCCCTGCCAGCTGGAACCCAGCATAGTGGGAGGCTGACTTGTGGGCCTACCAAGTTGACGGGGACGGAGGGATTTGTCAACTTAGTCAATATGAATGATTTTAGCTCCTGTTACCGTACGATGTTCATCCAACGGCCGTAGTGCTTCTTCAACCTCTGGTCTTCTTGCTCCAGCCACCCAAACCAGCGCCGGTCGTGCCGCGTGCTCCTGCCTCCCGTGGCCGGCTGTGATGCCGTGGAGGCCTCACCGCCCCCTACTACTCCCACCGCTGGCCAGGCCATCCCTCTACTCACCCACACCCCTGTTATTCTGCCGCGACAGCAGCCTCACACCGCAGCCGAACCAGTGAACCCTCGTACTCCTCTTCTCATGGGCATCCACTTCTGCGTCTTCCCCGGCTCTGAGTCATCCCCTTCCTAGTCCTCGCTGTAGTCCACCGCCCTGGTGTTCTCGGCGCGACGTGGTCAACGGCCGACTTCCATCGAAAGAGTACTGTACGTGCAGAGGCTGACAGCTGGCTCCACGGCAGCCGCAAGGAAGTGCCTGCTTATTACGCGGAAAATAATTATTCCTCCACCTGACAGCAGGGACCCACCAGACGGGCCACCAGTATTTTGCGCAAAAAATCGTTTCCCCCTGACTGCTGGGACCCACCAGACGGGCCACCGTATTTTGCAAAAAAAACATTCCCCCCGCTGTCAGCTCGGACCCACCGGAAGTGCCTCCTTACTACACACAAAATAATGAATACTCCCTCGGCTAGCTGGGACCCACCATGCTGGGAGGCTGACTTGTGGGCCTACTAAGTTGACGGGGACGAAGGGCTTTGTCAACTTAGTCAATATGAACGATTCTAGCTCCAGTGACCGTACGATGTCCATCCAACGGCTGTAGTGCTTCTTCAACCTCTGGTCTTCTTGCTCCAGCCGCCCAAAGCAGCGCTGGTTGTGCCACATGCTCCTGTCTCCCGTGGCCGGCTGTGCTGTCGCAGAGGCCTCACTGCCCCTACTATTCCCACCGCTGGCCAGGCCCTGCGGCGACGACAGCCTCACACCGCAGCCGAACCAGTGAACCCTCATAGTCCTCTCCGCGTGGGCTTCCTCTGCCACGTTGTCCCCTTCCTAGGCCTCGTCGTCGTCCACCGCCGTGGTGCTCTCCGTGCGGCGTGGTCAACGTGGTCAAGGAACGACTTCCATCGGAAGAGTACTGTACGTGGAGAGGCTGACAGCTGGGTCCACGGGCACAACCCAGTTTTTTTTGTGATTTGCCAAGTAAGTCGCTTTGTGAGGCCTGTTGGGCTGCAAATCTTTCAAGACGAGGAGAGCTTTCATTCGGCTGGCCGAGAAAATGGCCCACCAGTAATGAGAAACGAGTTGTACATTTTTAAAACACATCAAACCGTCAATTAGTTTCAAATATCTTTTTTTATTTCAAGATTTTAAATTACATTAATTTTTATGCGTGGAGAATTTGTAGGATTTTATATTGATATACATTTTTTTTAAATCAGTTTGAATGTGAGTCGAAATTTCGGGATTAAAAACAGTTCAGACCGCACCGAAATATGCAAAATTTCGTATAATTTTTTAACCGTTGCCACAATATGGGCTGCAATGCTAACAAAAAGAATATGGTCTCCAAAAAAACCCTTAAGAATTAGCAAATGGGCTGTAAATTATTAAAAATAATGGCAGATGGGCTGTATGCTGTTTTCCAGAGATTTGAGGCTTTCCTAAAAAAAGGTTGATGCACAAGCACTGACTGTTGGATGTCCATCCAACGGCCGTCGTGCTTCTTCAATCTCTGCTCTTCCTGCTCCAGCCGCTCAAACAAGCGCCGGCGGGACTGCCTGCTCCCTCCTCCTCGCGGCCGGCTGTGCTGCCGCGCAGGCCTCACCGCCCGACCGTACTCCCATCGCTGGCCTAGCCATCCCTCTACTCACCCACACCTGCTGTTATTCTCCGGCGACGGCAGACGAACCAGTAAACCCTCGTACAGTCGTACTCCCCTCCGCGTGGGAAACAACTGCCGAGTCTTCCCTGCCTCCGTGTCGTCCCCTTCCTAGGCCTCGCCTTCGTCCACTGCCCTGGTGCTCTCGGCGTGGCATGGTCAACGTGGTCAAGGAACGACTTCCATCGGACGTGGACTGTACGTGGAGAGGCTGACAGCTGGGTCCACGGCCATAGCAAGGAAGTGCCTCCTTATTACGCGGAAAATAATGTTTCCTCCACCTGACAGCTGGGACCCACCGGACGGGCCACTGTATTTCACGAAAAAAACATTTTCCCCTGACTGCTGGGACCCACCAGCTACATCTTCGCACGCAAGGAAGTGCGTCCGGGCAAAAAAAAACGATTCGCCCCCTGACTGCTGGGACCGACCAGCTACATCTTCTCAGGCAAGGAAGTGCCTGACAGTCGGGACCCACCTGGTCGAAGCGTACGTAGCATTGTCATTCTGGTCGCGAACGTGTACGTACATACTGGTGGATGTAGAGGCGCGCACGTGTCGTAGTAGAGGCGCGCACGTAGCATGTACACGTACGTACAGCGGCCAGGGTGCAAGAAAGAAAATACGGCCACATATGTGTACATACGGGCAGGGTCTCGAACGCCTACTCGCGCATACGTACGGCCAGGGCTCGTGTACATGGCTGGGTCGGAACGGAGAAACAGCATCGTCGTCGTGTTCATGGGGAGGCAACGGAATGCGTGGTCGTGTTCATCGGGAGGGCTTGGACGGAACACGCGATGGAAACGAGGCCTGGCGTACCGCAGAATGGAGGAAACAACCTTGTGTTCGACCGGCCACGTTTGAAACGGGACCCTGTTCATCGGGAGGGGTCTGGCGTACCGCAAAACGGAGGAAACGGACTTGTGTTGGAGTGCTACGGTCGAAACGGGGGTCCTGTTGATCTGGAGGGGTGTGGCGTACCGCAAAACGGAGGAAACAGACCTCCTACGGTCGAAACGGGGGTCCTGTTAATCGGGAGGGGTGTGGCGTACCGCAAAACGGAGGAAACGGACTTGTGTTGGAGCGCTACGGTCGAAACGGGGGTCCTGTTCATCGGGAGGGGTGTGGCATACCGCAAAACGGGACTCCACGGGATACTGTTCATCTCCACCATCGACCCCCTCCAGCCTCCACGAGCTATTGTTCATCTACCGTCGACCTCCTCCAGCCTCCACGGGATCCTGTTCATCCAGCCTCCACCGCGCGCTACTCCACCAACTACTGTTCAACCACCCCTCCAACTTCTACTGTTCATCCAGCCCTCCACACCACGGGGTCCTATTCAACCACCCCTCCACGGGCACCCCTCCACCGTCTATTGTTCATCCTGCCCTCCACACCATGGGGTCCTGTTCATCCACCCCTCCACGGGCACCCCTCCACCGTCTACTATTCATCCAGCCCTCCACCACACCACGGGGTCCTGTTCATCTAGAGGCAACGGCACCGCTCACTGTTCATCCAACCCCCCCGCAACGCTCACTGTTCATCCAGAGGCAGCATCGATCAGCTTCAGTTAGCAGCAGTAGCGAAGGAATCGCTCGATCGGGTTCAGTTAACAGCCATTGATCGATCGCTCGGGTTCAGTAACGCGTAGCCTGCAGTGCAATCGCTCGGGTTTAGTTAGAGCCCAACGCCTCGCTCGGGTTCAGTTAGAACCAATGCCTCGCACACACATGCGTACATGTACGAGAGAAACGCGCATCGCTCGACCCCCGACCTCCCACTGTAACCGGGAACTCCCCGAAATTTTCCTCCCCCTTGCTTCTACCATGGTTTTTTCCGTCATGGACGGCCCAAAGAATGTCATGCAGCTGCGTCTCCGGCCCGCCCAGGACGAAAAACCCATTTTCTGTCATGATTTTTTCTCATAGAAGTAGGAGCCCACCACATCTATGATGATACCGGGTTTTGTCACAATTATCGTCATAGAAGTGTCATATGTATGACAGAAAAAAATTTCGTTTGGCCCAAAATGTCACGGATGTGTCTTTTTTTGTAGTGGTTCCATCTCCTGCATAAGGATTAGCTAGCAGTTGTTCTATCATACCCGAAGGAATTTAATATTTTATATTTCCAGTAGGTGCAGTAGGTTGAGGGGTAGCTAATTGTGGTTCCGGACGAGGTGAAGATACCCCGAACAAACCCCACAAAGGATTGTTTTCCATAGTAACAAGTGACAATAAATTTCAGCACACTATATAAATGCTTCCTTACCAAATTCCACTTATCCAAGGCGCTTCACTCCCTGGCAATGGCGCCAGGAAATAGCCTTGATGACCCACAAGTATAGGGGATCAATTGTAGCTCTTTTCGATAAGTAAGAGTGTCGAACCCAACAAGGAGCAGAAGGAAATGATAAGTAGTTTTCAGTAAGGTAGTGTCTACAAGTGCTGAAATTGTAAGTAGCGGAGTAGTTTGATAGCAAGATAAATTGTAACGAGCAAGTAACGATAGTAGTAACTGATACGTCTCCAACATATCTATAATTTTTGATTGCTCCATGCTATATTATCTACTGTTTTGGACTATATTGGGCTTTATTTTTCACTTTTATATTATTTTTGGGACTAACATATTAACCGGAGGCCCAATCCAGAATTGATGTTTTTTGCCTATTTCAGTGTTTCAAAGAAACGGAATATCAAAGGGAGTCCAAACGGAATGAAACCTTCGGGAATGTGATTTTCTCATCAGATAAGACCCAGGAGACTTGGACCCTCCGTCAAGAAAGCCACGAGGCGGTCACGAGGGTGGAGGGCGCCCCCTAGGGCGCGCCCCCTGCCTCGTGGGCCCCTCAAAGCTCCACCAACGTACTCCTTCCTCCTATATATACCTACGTACCCCAAATGATCACATACGGAGCCAAAAACCTAATTCCACCGCCGCCGTATTCTATCTATGCAAGTCTCTTTGAATTATCAGTTTGGTTTGGCCTACTAGATTGTTTTTTCTTGCAATGGGAGAAGTACTTAGCTTTGGGTTCAATCTCGCGGTGTCCTTTCCCAGTGACAGAAGGGGCAGCAAGGCACGTATTGTATTGTTGCCATCGAGGATAACAAGATGGGGTTTTTATCATATTGCATGAAACTATCCCTCTAAATCATGTCATCTTGCTTAAGGCGTTACTCTGTTTTTAACTTAATACTCTAGATGCATGCTGGATAGCGGTCAATGAGTGGAGTAATAGTAGTAGATGCAGGCAAGAGTCGGTCTACTTGTCTCGGACGTGATGCCCATATACATGATCATACCTAGATATTCTCATAACTATGCTCAATTCTGTCAATTGCTCAACAGTAATTTGTTCACCCACCGTAGAAATACTTATGCTCTGGAGAGAAGCCACTAGTGAAACCTATGGCCCCCGGGTCTATTCTCGTCATATCAATCTCCATCACTTTATTATTGCTTTGATTTTTTACTTTTCCTTTTATTTTACTTTGTCTCTCTATACCAAAAATACCAAAAATATTATCTATCAGTTCTCACTCCTGTAAGTGACCGTGAAGGGATTGACAACCCCTAATCGCGTTGGCTGCGTTGAGCTATTTGTTTTGTGCAGGTACAAGGGACTTGCATGTAGCCTCCTACTGGATTGATACCTTGGTTCTCAAAAACTGAGGGAAATACTTATGCTACTGATAACCCACAAGTATAGGGGATCGCAACAGCTTTCGAGGGTAGAGTATTCAACCCAAATTTATTGATTCGACACAAGGGGAGCCAAAGAATATTCTCAAGTATTAGCAGCTGAGTTGTCAATTCAACCACACCTGGAAACTTATTATCTGCAGAGAAGTGTTTAGTAGCAAAGTAATATGATAGTGGTGGTAACGGTAACAAAAGAGTAATGAAAGCAAAGTAATATTTTTGGTATTTTGTAGTGATTGTAAAAGTAGCAACGGGAAAGTAAATAAGCGTAAACCAGTTTATGGAAAGCTCGTAGGCATTGGATCAGTGATGGATAATTATGCCGGATGCGGTTCATCATGTAACAGTCATAACATAGGGTCACACAGAACTAGCTCCAATTCATCAATATAATGTAGGCATGTATTCCAAATTTAGTCATACATGCTTATGGAAAAGAACTTGCAAGACATCTTTTGTCCTATGCTCCCATGGCAGCGGGGTCCTAATGGAAACTAAGGGATATTAAGGCCTCCTTTTAATAGAGAACCCGAACAAAGCATTAGCACATAGTGAATACATGAACTCCTCAAACTATGGTCATCACCGGGAGTGGTCCCGATTATTGTCACTTCGGGGTTGCCGGATCGTAACACATAGTAGCTGACTATAGACTTGCAAGATAGGATCAAGAACTCACATATATTCATGAAAATATAATAGGTTCAGATCTGAAACCATGGCACACAGGCCCTAGTGACAAGCATTAAGCATAGCAAAGTCATAGCAACATCAATCTCAGAACATAGTGGATACTAGGGATCAAACCCTAACAAAACTAACTCGATTACATGATAGATGTCATCCAACCCATCACCGTACAACAAGCCTACGATGGAATTACTCACGCATGGCGGTGAGCATCATGAAATTGGTCATGGAGCATGGTTGATGATGATGACGACGACGAATCCCCCTCTCCGGAGCCCTGAACGGACTCCATATCAGCCCTCCCGAGAGGTTTTAGTGCTTGGCGGCGGCTCCGTATCGTAAAACGTGATTATTTCTTCTCTTTGATTTTTTTCTCCTCGAAAACAAATATATAGAGTTGGAGTTGGCATCGGAGGAGCTCCAGGGGGCCCACGAGGTAGGGGGGCATGCCCTAGGGGGGAGGGCGTGCCCCCCACCCTCGTGGACAGGGTGTGGGCCCCCTGGTCTTCATATTTGGCAAGGATTTTTTATTATTTCTGAAAATACGTTCCGTGGAGTTTCAGGTCATTCCGAGAACTTTTGTTTCTGCACATAAATAACACCATGGAAAGTCTACTGAAAACAGCGTCAGTCTAGGTTAGTTCCATTCAAATCATGCAAGTTAGAGTCCAAAACAAGGACAAAAGTGTTTGGAAAAGTAGATATTACGGAGACGTATCAACTCCCCCAAGCTTAAAACTTTGCTTGTCCTCAAGAAATTCAGTTGACAAACTGAAAGTGATAAAGAAAAACTTTTACAAACTCTGTTTGCTCTTGTGTTGTAAATAGGTAAATCCAACATTCAAGTTTTCAGCAAAGATTATGACTAACCACATTTGGCATAACTCTTAGGTCTCATGTTTACTCATATCAATGGCATAATCATCTAGCGAGCCATAATAATAAATCTCGGATGACAACACTTTCTCAAAATAATCATAATATGATATAACAGGATGGTATCTCGCTAGCCCTTTCTGAGACCGCAAAACATAAATGCAGAGCACCTTTAAAGATCAAGGACTGACTAGACATTGTAATTCATGGTAAAAGAGATCCAATCATAGTCGCACCCAATATAGATTAATAGTTATGAATGCAAATGCCAGCTGTGCTCTCAAGCTAGTCTCTTTAATAAGAGGGTGATGACTCAACATATAAGTAAATAGATAGGCCCTTCGCAGAGGGAAGCAGGGATTTGTAGAGGTGCTAGAGCTCAGTTTTGAAATAGAGATAAATAATATTTTGAGTGGTATACTTTCATTGTCAACATAACAACTAAGAGCTGGCGATATCTTCAATGTCACACACATTATAAGCGGTTCCCAAACAGAATGGTAAAGTTTATACTCCCCCTCCACCAACAAGCATCAATCCATGGCTTGCTCAAAACAACGAGTGCCTCCAACTAGCAACTGGTCCCAGGGGAGTTTTGTTTGCAATTAATTTTGATTTAGTTTGCATAAAGCATGGGACTGGGCATCCTGATGACCAGCCATTTTCTCGTGAGTGAGGAGCGGAGTCCACTCCTCTTGAGAATAACCTGCCTAACATGGAAGATAAGGGCAGCCCTAGTTGATACATGAGCTATTCGAGCATACAAAACAGAATGTTTATTTGAAGCTTTAGAGTTTGGCTCATACAAATTTACTTGGAACAGTAGGTAGATATTGCATATAGGAAGGTATGGTGGACTCATCTGGAATAACTTTGGGGTTTAATGGATTGGATGCACAAGAGTATTCCCGCTTAGTACAAGTGAAGGCTAGCAAAAGACTGGGAAGCGACCGACTAGAGAGCGACAACAGCCATATACATGCATTAAAATTAATAAACATTGGATGCAAGCATGAGTAGGATATAATCCACCATGAACATAAATATCGTGAAAGCTATGTTGATTTTGTTTCAACTACATGTGTGAACATGTGCCAAGTCAAGTCACTTAAATCATTCAAAGGAGGATACCACCCCATCATACCACATCATAACCATCTCAATAGCATGTTGGCATGCAAGGTAAACCATTATAACTCATAGCTAATCAAGCATGGCACGAGCAACTATGATCTCTAATTGTCATTGCAAACATGTTCATTCATAACAAGCTGAATCAAGAACGATGAACTCATCATATTTACAAAAACAAAAGAGGTTGAGTCCATACCAGCCTTTCTCATCTAAGTCAGCCCATCATATATCATCATAATTGCCTTTCACTTGCACGACCGAACGATATGAATAATAATAAGAGTGCATGTGCATTGGACTAAGCTGGAATCTGCGAGCATTTGATAAACAGGAGAAGACAAGGAAATATGGACTCTTGGTTAAATCAACAATAATGCATATAAGAGCCACTTCAACAATTTAATCATGGTCTTTTCCTATCGACCCCCAAAGAAAAGAAAAGAAATAAAACTATTTACACGGGAAAACTCCCAACAAGCAAAAGAAGAACGGGAAATATTTTTGGGTTTTTTCTTTTTAACTACTACTACAGCAGAAAAGTAAACTACTACTCTTTTTTTGTTTTTTCTTAAGGTTTATCAAACACACAAGAAGAAAGCAGGAAAAAGAAAATAAACTAGCATAGATATTACAGTGAAAAAGTATGAGTACCGACATCTAGCAATGAGTGTGTGTAAACATAAATGTAATGTCAGTGGGAAATACGTACTCCCCCAAGCTTAGGCTTTTGGCCTAACTTGGTTTATTGCCAGGGATAACCTGGCGGATACCCGTAGGTGTAGCTGGGGTCGTACTGCGACGAAGAATAGTTGGGTTTGTACTGTGATGCAGCCGCTATCGCCTCCTGAGCTGCAGCATGGAGTCGGGCTGCCTCCGCTCTCCTCTCGTACTGATCTGCCTCCTCCCTGGTAATAGTATATCTTCGTTTTGCCTGAGAATCAAAGAAGGCAGGAGCAGGGAGAGTAATACGGACAACATGCCGTTTGTTAAAGATTAGTCGATACTGGAGGGGTGACTCAATCCTCTCAACAAACTGGTGAGAAACCATAGAATCAAAATCTAAATAAGTAGGAGGCAACTCCATGTCACCCTCACGAACGTCTATCTCAAGAAAATTAGCTAAACAGGTTGCATAAATTCCTCGAAAGAAATCTCCATTATATGTATTGTGATGCAACCTACGAGCTACAATGGCTCCCATATGAGAAGATTGGTCTCCTAACACAACACTCCTGAGAATGCTAAGGTCAGGGACATACATATGACATGCTTCATCCTTAGCATTTATGCATCTACCTATGAAGAGAGCAAAATAATGTATAGCAGGAAAGTGAATGCTCCCTATGGTAGCTTGCGTTATATCTCTAGATTCCCCTACAATTATACTAGCAAGAAAGTTTCTAAATTCAGATTTAGGGGGATCCCTAACACTACCCCATTGTGGAAGTTTGCAAGCAAAAGTGAAATCCTCTAAGTCCATGGTATAAGATTTGTCATAAAGATCAAACATGACTGAAGGGGAATTGCGCGAAGATGAAAACTCAAACCTCCTCACAAATGAGCTAGTGAGATCATGATACTGGGGGTATTTGTCTGCCTCAAAGTCCTCAAGACCGGTATTACGCAAATATGAGTTAAATTCTGCTTTAATTCCTGCACGATCCATAAAATTTTCCGACGGCCATTCACAAGGCCGCACTAGAGCGTCTCTTGGTGGTTCCCCGTCAGCATCACGCATAGCAAGCATGGGTCCTTGCTTCTTAGAAGAACCACCTTGGAACATCTTCCTAAGCATATTGCTTTTCTCTGAAAGTTTTCTGAAATTTTTAGTAACTTCAAACAAAAGTGAACAAAACTCAACAAAACTGATAGCAACTACTCCTACAAGTGCCTAGAGCCTCTATCAAGCATTAGAACTACTTGCAACCATATAAATTTGACATGCAAGCTCAAGAACATGGCCACCTATGCAGCACAAATTTGCAATGAATAAAGCACTAGAACAAAAACTAATTGGACCAATGGAGGAGTTACATACCAAGGAACAATCTCCCCAAGCAGTTTTGCGAGAGGTGCTTTGAGCAAGGAGATCGAAAATTACAACAAAAAGGGCTAGAACTCGTGCTTGAGCTGGTTATTCGTGTTTGTGGGAGGAAGAAGAAGAGGATGGGTGTAGGAATAAGTGGAGGAGGGCCACCGTGGGCCCACGAGGCAGGGCGCGCCCAGGGGGTAGGGCGCGCCCTCCAGCCTCGTTGCCAGGTGGCAGCTCCCCCCGCGGTGATTTTTGCACCATAAATCCTCAAATATTCCTGAAAAATCATGTTAAATTGGCATGTCATTCTGAGGACTTTTATTTTTGGGATATTTTTATATTGCACGGGTAAATCAGGAAACAGACAGAAAATACCAATTTTACTTTATTTCAACTAAATACCATAAAGTATAAAGAGGGTATAGAAGGTTGTGCTTCTAGTTTCATCCATGTCATGCTCATCAAAAGGAATCCACTAACAAGGTTGATCAAGTCTTGTTAACAAACTCATTCCGATTAACATGAAACCGGAGAAATTTCGAATAACACTATGTTACCTCAACGGGGATATGCACATCCCCAATAATAAGAATATCATATTTTTTCTTGACAGTAGGAAGAGGAAATTCAAAACCTCCAAATATAATCGATGGAATTTTTCCAATAGAGTGGATACTATGAACTTGAGGTTGTTTCCTCGGAAAGTGTACCGTATGCTCATTACCGTTAACATGAAAAGTGACATTGCCTTTGTTGCAATCAATAACATCACTTGCAGTATTCAAAAAAGGTCTTCCAAGAATAATAGACATACTATCGTCCTCAGGGATATCAAGAATAACAAAGTCTGTTAAAATAGTAACGTTTGCAACCACAACAGGCACATCCTCATATATACCGACAGGTATAGCAGTTGATTTATCAGCCATTTGCAAGATATTTCAGTAGGTGTCAACTTATTCAAGTCAAGTCTATGATATAAAGAGAGAGGCATAACACTAACACCGGCTCCAAGATCACATAAAGCAGTTTTAACATAATTTCTTTTAATGGAGCATGGTATAGTAGGTACTCCTGGATCTCCAAGTTTCTTTGGTATTCCACCCTTAAAAGTATAATTAGCAAGCATGGTGGAAATTTCAGCTTTCGGTATCTTTCTTTTATTTGTAACAATATCTTTCATATACTTAGCATAAGGATTCATTTTGAGCATATCAGTCAATCGCATACGCAAAAAGATAGGTCTAATCATTTCAGCAAAGCGCTCAAAATCCTCATCATCCTTTTTCTTGGATGGTTTCGGAGGAAAAGGCATGGCTTATGAACCCAAGGTTCTCTTTCCTTACCATGTTTCCTAGCAACAAAGTCTCTCTTATCATAATGTTGATTCTTTGATTGTGGGTTATCAAGATCAACAGCAGGTTCAACTTCTACATCATTATCATTACTAGGTTGAGCATCATCATGAACATCATCGTCGGTGTCAAAACCGGCGGATCTCGGGTAGGGGGTCCCAAGCTGTGCGTCTAGGAGGATGGTAACAAGAGACAAGGGACACAATGTTTTACCCAGGTTCGGGCCCTCTTGATGGAGGTAAAACCCTATGTCCTGCTTGATTAATATTGATGATATGGGTAGTACAAGAGTAGATCTACCACGAGATCAAGGAGGCTAAACCCTAGAAGTTAGCCTATGGTATGATTGTTGTATGTTGGAGTTGTTTTTCTACGGACTAAAAACCTTTGGTTTATATAGACACCGGAGAGGGTTAGGGTTAAACGAAGTCGGTTACAATGGTAGGAGATCTAAATATCCGCATCGCCAAGCTTGCCTTCCACGCCAAGGAAAGTCCCTTCCGGACACGGGACGAAGTCTTCAATCTTGTATCTACATAGTCCTGGAGTCCGGCTAAAGGTATAGTTCGGATGGCCGGACACCCCCTAATCCCGAACTCCCTCAGTAGCCCCTGAACCAGGCTTCAATGACGACGAGTCCGGCGCGCAGATTGTCTTCGGCATTGCAAGGCGGGTTCCTCCTCCAAGTTCTTCATAAAAGATTGTAAACACCAAGAGTAGTGTCCGGCTCTGCAAAATAAGTTTCCACATATTGCCATAGAGAGAATAATATTAACACAAATCTAGTCTGCTGACGTATTCCATAGCGTGACATCACACTACGGCCAAGCATTTATTCGAATCATTTTCACTTCTCCACCTCAGCGCGTTTTGTGAAGCGGTTTCCTTGGCACGTCTTGTCAAAGCAGAGATCGTGTCCCCCGTTTATGGGATTCTCATCAATACCGACGTGGGTAACCCAACCGCACCATTTATCACAGCGCTTGGGAGGCAAGCGAGTTTTACTAGGCTGGTGGGGACGCATAGCCGCATCCGCCCATATAAGGGGATAAGGATCCACCTTTTTACCTACGCCTTCTTCCTCCTTTGCCTATCCATCTTCTGCGCACCCGAGCTCCAGCGCCCAAGCCCACACTTCCCACCTCAACCTTCTCCAGCAATGTCCGGAGCGGGAGGCAAGTGGATGGTCTCCTCCGTCACGGAGGGCCATGTCAAAAAGCTGAGGAGGGCCGGATACTTGTCCAAAGACATCGCGCACCGGCTCCCTAAAAAGGGGCAGCTTCTCCCCACCCCAGAGCCCCATGAGAGGGTCGCATTCCTTCCCCACTTCCTCCGCGGACTGGGCTTTCCTCTCCACCCATTTGTCCCGGGGCTCATGTTCTATTATGGCCTGGATTTCCATGATCTGGCCCCGAACTTCATCCTCAATGTCTCGGCGTTTATCGTCGTGTGCGAGGCCTTCCTCTGCATCCGCCCCCATTTCGGCCTCTGGCTCAAGACCTTCAATGTCAAGCCAAAGGTGGTGCGCGGAAACTAGGCAGAATGCGGAGGCGCCATGGCGGGCAAGATGGCCAACGTCCTATGGCTCGAGGGCTCCTTTGTGGAGACCTTGAAGGGGTGTCAATCAGGATGGTTTTACATCACCGAGCCGCGCGATCCGGAATGGATCGCAGCCCCTGAGTTCCGGTCCGGACCCCCCACACGGCTCACGTCCTCGAAAGAGACGGGCCTGTCGTGGGGTGACGAAGGAGAGGTGACCGGATTGCAGACATGCATCCAGTCCCTGGTGAACAAGCAGCTCAAGCTTGTCAATATAGTCCAGGTCATGCTCGTCCGCCGGATTCTCCCGTGTCAACAACGGGGTTTCACTCTGTGGGAGTTCGATCCGGCGCAGCACCAAACCTTGAACAGGCTCTTCGACACGACATACGAAGATGCCTGGAAGGTACTTTTCAAGGGCGCCGAGGCTCCCGCATCCGCATCCGAAGACCGCGGATTCAGCACGCAGCGTACAGCTAGCACGGTGATTTATCTGTACCTTTTACAAGATATTTGTTTCTCATAGTTTGACTCTATGCGGGATCTAAACTCCCTTACCTTTGACAGGAATGGCAGGTTAAGTCCGGACCAATTAACTATCCGACTCCTTTGCCCGAAGACCCAGCAGACGCTCGTTTATCGAAGCTGCTGGCTCCGGCACCTTATGTGGTGCCGGAGAAGAAGGCCAAGAAGAAGAAGGCCACGGGGACTCGAAAGAGTTCCCGTCATGTGGTGGTGTCGAACTCGTCGTCCGACGAATCCGAGACGCACTCCTGCCGTGAAGACGAGGAGGAGGAAGAAGAACCCTCTCCCCCTCTAGCGGGGGGAGGAAAGAAGAGGAAGGCCGCCCCAGCAGGGGAGGCCGAAGGGTCCAGGAAGAGGAAGACCTGTAACGCCCTCGATGCGGCTATATCTCCCACGTGTCGAAGCACGACTTAGAGGCATAACCGCATTGAAAGCAATGTCGCAAGTGAGGTAATCTTCACACAACCCATGTAATACATAAGGGAAAGAGATACATAGTTGGCTTACAATCGCCACTTCACACAAATACATGAATAAAACAATACATCATACAGTTACAATCAGGGCCCGACTACGGAGCCAAAATAAAAGAAGAAACCCCAAAAGCGACAAAGGACCAAGATCGACCCCAACTGGGCTCCACTACTGATCGTCTAGAACGAAACAACAAAAGGACAAGATCTTCATCGAACTCCTCCTTGAGCACGGGTGTGTCACCTGCACGGTCTCATCGGCACCTGCAAACTGGTTTTGGAAGTATCTGGTGAGTCACGAGGACTCAGCAATCTCACACCCGCGAGATCAAGACTATTTAAGCTTATGGGTAGGGGTAAAAGGTATGAGGTGGAGCTGCAGTAAGCGACTAGCATATATGGTGGCTAACATACGCAAATGAGAGCGAGAAGAGAAGGCAAAGCACGGTCGAACAACTATGATCAATAAGTGATCCTGAACTACTTACGTCAAGCATAACTCCAACAACCGTCTTCACTTCCCGGACCCCGCCGAGAAGAGACCATCACGGTTACACACGCGGTTGGTGTATTTTAGTTAAGATCAACTTTGGGTTTTCTACAACCGGACATTAACAAATTCCCATCTGCCCATAACCGCGGGCACGGCTTTCGAAAGTTCAAAACCCTGCAGGGGTGTCCCAACTTAGCCCATGATAAGCTCTCGCGATCAACGAAGGATATTCCTTCTCCCCGGGAAGACCCGATCAGTCTCGGAATCCCGGCTACAAGACATTTCGACAGCAATAAAACAAGTCCAGCAAAACCGCCCGATGCGTCGACATCCTGATAGGAGCTGCACATATCTCGTTCTCAGGGCAACACCGGATAAGCTAAGCGTACAGGTACCAACATAACCCAAGTTGCCAAGGGACGGTCCCGCACGGTGCTCTAGTTTGGACCAACACTTAGACAAGCATTGGCCCGGGGGGCTAAATAAAGATGACCCTCGGGTTGATCAGACCCAAGAGAAAAGGGATAGGTGGCAGGCAAATGGTAAAACCAAGGTTGGGCCTTGCTGGAAAAGTCTTATTCAAAGCGAACTGTCAAGGGGGTCCCATAAATCACCCGACCGCGTTAGGGACGCAAAATCCAGGAACATAACACCGATATGACGGAAACTAGGGCGGCAAGAGTGGAACAAAACACCAGGCATAAGGCCGAGCCTTCCACCCTTTACCAAGTATATAGATGCATTAATTAAATAAGATATATTGTGATATCCCAACAAGTAAACATGTTCCAACAAGGAACAACATCTCCATGTTCCAACAAGGAACAAACTTCATCTTCACCTGCAACTAACAATGCTATAAGAGGGGCTGAGCAAAGCGGTAACATAGCCAAACAACGGTTTGCTAGGACAAGGTGGGTTAGAGGCTTGGTTTAGCAATATGGGAGGCATGATAAGCAAGTGGTAGGTATCGCAGCATAGGCATAGCAAAAGAGCGAGCAATATAGCAAGCAAAGATAGAAGTGATTTCGAGGGTATGGTCATCTTGCCTGAGATCCCGCAAGGAAGAAGAACGAGTCCAAGAAGAAGACAAACGGACGTAGTCGAACGGGTCCTCACAAACGCGATGATAACGGAATCAACCCGAAGAAGCAACACCGGAAAGAAACACACAACATAGTAAACAACCAGCACATGAATATGGCATGATGCACAACCAAGTATGATGCATGTCCGGTTTAAAGATGCATGGCATGGCAAAGTGCAACAAACAACACTACAAATTGAGTGGAGCTCAATATGCAACGAGTTGCATATTGACGAAACACCACAACAATTATTTAGTTCTCTCTTGTTTATGTACCCAACAATATTAAATATTTATTAACATGGCAAGGGGTGAAGCACAACAAAACTACCTATCTAGGCAATTTAAATGAGGCCGGAACAACAAACAACAATTCCGGAAAAACCCTCATATGCATATATAGAATTTGGCACTGTTCTGCCTAAAACATATTTTAAAGTTGTTAAACAGGAAAATAAAGTGCAACATGTTAAACTAGGCATTTTTCCACCCCATTTACATATATAAATTATTAAAATCCGAGTTACGGTTATTTAGTTATGGAATAAATCATTTTAACATGGCATTTAGCAAAATAAATGCAAACCACAATTTTAAGCATTTTTAAATGTTGTTATCATGATGCGGATGACGATTTCAAGTTTTATGCAATTTTATGAAAATGTTGATAAGAGCATTTGGTCACCATGGCGGAACAAAAGGGTGCCACGGCAACTACAACGGAAATGGTGCCATGGCAACATTCCGGTTCCGATAACTCGATTGAGATGTCGGTGCAAAAGAAAGTGTGGATGTGCATAACATGCGAAAGATGGTGGGATGAACCTGGCAACCGGGTTCCCACGGGACGACGGCATGGCAACGAGTGACAAATTGCACACGGTGCAAACAAAGGGGCATCTCATACAACATGCATACGTTCTCCGAAGGTCGTCTCGGCGGTTATACCTTCCAAGGGAGCATTCTCGAGCGGTTCGAGTTCGTGGAGGAGGTAGTTGAAGTAGTTGTTCCGCGGCGGTAGTAGTGGAAGTAGTCGTACACGACGACGGTAGAGGTACTCGCGAACTGGCGGCGGTAGTCGTGCACGTTCGAACATCAAACTTGGAGGGACACTAACGGCGTGGTACTTGGCGAATCCGTGGTGCTCGCGTTCTTGGTCACGCCGAGAGGCACTTGGCGAAACCATTCAGGGAGGAAGCATCGGAGTGCTGCTAGCAATTGGTGGAACTCCACGGTCACACCACACGAGTGTACGGAGGCAAAGCTTGTGGCGATGCACCTATGCGGTTGCCAAAGGGAACGATGCCGGGTCGAGGCAGAAGACTGGCGACGCGGCTGCTGGCACCGGGAGGCATGGCTCCAACGGGCAGGGCCGGAGACGAGGCAACTGTCAAGGAGGAATTGGTCGGGGCAGCACCAAGGCAGCAGCGAAGCTCTAAGCTCGGGTCCATGGCGGCAGCTGCAGGCGATGGTGATTCGAGGGGAGGCGGGCGAGCGGGAGGCTCGCAGGGCCTTGGGTGCCCTAGGAGAGGCCGAGGGCGGCTGGAACCGACCGGAGGCGACGCCCTACGGCGCGGGGACGAGGTGGTGGCGTCAAACAGGGGCTTGCGGCGGGGGTGTAGCGACGGAAGGCGACAGGGCCTGCTGCTCGCGCGAGGTGAGAGGACTGGAGGGAGAGAGGGCGCGGGCGCATGCGGGATTGAGAGGAGCAGGGGGCTCGCGAGCGCTAGAGGGACGAAGGGAGATGTGGCGGTGTAGGAAAGGATCGAGGGAGATGAGCGAGAGACGGGGATCAGGGAAGAGCGTCGAGGAAGAAGGGGATCGAGTGGGGCTCTCCCTCGCTCGATGCATGCGGGATTGGGTGGCGGCGGATGGGAACGAGAGGGAGAGATGGGGAGGGGGCTCGGGGCTAGGGTTAGGAGGGTTAGGTGGGCCGGCGCGGGAATTGGCCTAGGGAGGCCCAGTGGAGAGGGAGGGCTTAGGCGAGCGCAATCTCTCTCTCCCTCTTCTTATTTCTAAAGCAGAAAACAAAAGTGGAGAAGAAAAAGAAAGAGGGAGGGGTCAGGGAAAAAATAGAGCACGCGGATAATATTCACGGACTCGCAAAATGTGAGGAATTAAAATAAAATGGCAAGAGGATTTTTGGAGAACAATAGATTCGCACATGTTGAATTTAATTGAACATGTTTGAATTTTGAAACCCATTCGAAAGGACTCTAAATGGGCTGAGATTTTTAGAGGAGCCTCGATAAAGGAGGTGAGAAATATTGGCAAGGTTTGACGGTCAAACTCGAAGAGGAAAAGGCATGGAAAATGTTTTGCACGTGTGTTATGGGTGATTCTGAAAATTGGAATATTTAATATAGCTCCCTAATATCGGGAGGATATGTTATAAAGAGAAATCACCATGTGAATTCCCTCGATTTAAATAGATCAAAAGATCTATGCAAGTTATTTAAGAGAGTTTAAAAAAATAATGATATGATGACATGATACAATGCAAGAGATGGCATGATACAATGCAAAAATAAAAGAGCAAGCACAAATGAAACACACGACAAAGCTCGGAATGGCTGGAAGTCTTCTGGGGCGCCGGACTCGGGGCGTTACAACAAGACCCCTCCATCGGACTACTCCCCCGACGCCGACGAGGATGAAGAGGAGTGGCCGGACAGGACCAAGCGTCCGGCGAAATCGTAAGTATTTGGATACCAGAGTAACTCATAATATCCCTGTTGTTCCACAACTTTTCCCTAATGTCGAATGTAATTATGCAGGCCGCCCCGGGCCGGACTCGACGAGTCGTGGAGCGGCTCCCTGGATTCGTCGGACATGAACTCAGTTCCGCCCGCTGTTTCCCCCCGCACTGCGGACGACGCCGAAGTGGCGTCGCAACAAGCTCCGGGGCAAGAGGAGGTGGTCCTGGAGGAGCCGCGAGGCGACCTCCCGGACTCCAAGAGTAAAGGGAACAAGACCCCCCCAGGGCTCCAAGTCCGGCTTTGAGCCGGACACCGCGCCGGAATCCTCAACAGTCCTGGACCGCGGTAGGCGAACTCCTTCTAAGAGTAGCAAGCCTTCTGAGCCGGCAACCTCCGTCCATTCGGAGGTGCTGGACAATCTGCTGGAGGTGCTTAACGGCGCCTCCATCGACGAGGAGCACCGTACTATTATGAGTACGGTGATCCAGAAGGTTTAGTCCGCCAAGAGCGGACTGACTGAAGCTTGTGCCAGCCTTCTAACAGGCTTAGAGGTAAGTAAAATATGTAAAAATATTACCGCATAGACAGTAGCCCCTGATGCTCTGTTTGGCGTTCGGAAAGAAAAGCCGAATAGAGGATCTATTAAATTTCACAGGAGTCTGACAAAAAAGAGTCAATATGCGTATGCAGGCTTCGCTGCTAGCCACCGCCGCACTGACTGCGGAGGTGGGTGCCCTGAAGAAGGGCCTCGAGCGGACCGAGCAAGAGCTCGGCCTTGCCAAGCGGCAGCTCGAGGAGAAAGAAGGTAAGAGATACCTTATAGAAAAAATATATACAAAAAAGATGCAATTGCAAAAATAACAGGATTGTGCTGCTTATTGTAGGGGCCACGACTGAGGTGGCAACCCTTAAGCAGGCGCTGTCCAAGGCCGAAAAGAGAGCGGCCACGGAGCGCACCGAGCGAGAGAAATTTGAGGCCCAGATTGGTGAGGTGCAGCAAGAGCTTCAGGCTCTCATGAAAAAACATGAGAGTTTGGAGCTTGACTCGAAGACGCGAGCGTCCGAGCTCGCGGCGGCCCTTGACACTGCCAAGTCTGCCAAGGCCGAGTCCTAGAAGGCCCTCCAAGAGTTGGAGGAGGTGAAAAAGATAGCAGCGGGTAAGGCATTTTTTATGCAAAGCAGACATATAAATGTAAACTACTTGTTACTTACCCGAATCCGGAGTTCTCTAGGGGCATTCGCAGATCTTCCCCGCAGCGTATCCGATGCCGCCGCATTCTACCAAGCTGAAGAGGGCAGCTCGACGAAGAAGGTGTTCTGGTCTCAGTACGCTGAGGCCGGACACCCTGTGCCCTTAAGCGACCAGCTGAAGCAGCTGGCCGAGCTCCACAAGGCGGCCGAACAGGCCCTGAAGGGCTTCATAGTTCGGCTGTGGCCTGGAGAGGCCCTGCTTGGGAGCTACTTCGGGTTGGTGCGGCGGCTGGTGGAGGCCTGTCCAAGGCTCGAGATCATCAAGAGCTCCGTCTGCATCGAAGGTGCCCGTAGGGCCCTTGCTCGTGCAAAGGTGCAGTGGGGTAAGCTGGACGGTGAGAAGCTTGTGAGGGACGGGCCGCCGCCAGGGAAGGAGCATCGCAAGCCCGAGAACTATTACAAGGATGTTCTTGCTGGTGCCCGCCTTATGGCGGATGAATGTACCAAGGATGTAATTTTTGAATGAACTCGCTCGTGTTATCCTGTGCGCTGAAATCTTGTTCATATGCGCTAAGCAATGCTTGTTGAATTTAAAATATTACTTTCTGTGCGGTCGTTTATCAAAAAATTGAGAGATGGCCAGTCGCCGGCTTCTGCCCCCATGCCGCTAGTGCTGGGGTGTTCGGGATAAACCTGAGCGCTCTTTTTCCCATGATTGGGTCCGTCGAGGGAGGCGATCAACACAACGAACACGGCAATCGGACTATAATGCTTGAACACTCTCACTTAGCCATAGAACTCTATAATTTTAAATTTCGGCGAAGCCCCGGAAGACCGCGTTCGGGGCGCTATCCACGCCTTGGCCGGACAAAGCCGGTTCCTCGCTCGAAGCGGCATAAGTCTTTAAGGACTTGAAAAACCTCTCGAACAGCGACCGGTCTCTCACCTCATTATGACAGTCAGTTTTAGCTTTCTCTTCTGAGGTGCTCAACCCAGCTCAACTGGGGCACAATCGCAGTAGTTCTCCTAGTGCTACCTTAGCCGATATAGCGGAACGTAAGGCACCAAAACATAGGAGCCGGGCAAACCCAACTATTGACCCAAATCATGATTCGGAGCCGATGCATATAGTGCTATAAGTTCGGGGTGCCGCACTCGTGAAAGTGTTTGGTCTTCTCACACCATATTAAGGGGTACTGAAGCCCCTGGCGTATTTGTCGTACCACGGTGTATGGGTGCAACATGTTATTAATAAACATATATATATATATAAAGAGGGTAATGCAAAAAATAGACAAAAGCTATGCATTGTTTATAGAAAGACTGCTATCAAAGAAGAACGATACAAATAGTGCGATAAGCAAAAGAAATTGGACTATTTAACATGTCCTGGCCAGGGGCAGGCCGCGGAATTGTATTCAAAACAGGTATACTGCTCGTAATAGAGACCACCTGGGAGTTCCATAATGCGTCATAGCTTGTCGGCAGCCCTGGATCTTGCATCGTTTGTGCGGCAGTTGAATTGCTGAACAGGTCGTCTGAAGGATGGAGTCCTGAAAGTAAGAGAAAATTAAAAAAAGAATCCGGCAGCCCCTAGTACGGTTTAAGCCGTGTTTTTGGCGTGCTGTGAAGGTGCCCCTCCCCTTGTGCCCATGGTATTTTGAGAGCGTAGTTATGTACGCGAAGCACTGGTTTTGCTATATTGCGAGGGCTAGGGTTGGGGCCGCATTGCTACGCTTGCTCGAAACGTGCCAGGCGGTCTTGTTGTAGGTTACTCCGGACGCGCTTGACAGTGTCCGGATTTTTAAGTGCCGGACTGGAGAACTGCCTAGAGAGGCTGCTTTGTACTTCTGTTGCGAGCGCTGCCGTGTGCTCCTCCGTTCGGAGGGAGCGTTCGGTGTTTCCGTTGACCGTGATTACTCCTCGAGGGCTTGGCATCTTGAGCTTGAGGTATGCATAGTGCGGTACCGCGTTGAACTTTGCGAATGCGGTTCGCCCGAGCAGTGCATGATAGCCACTGCGGAACGGGACTATGTCGAAGATTAACTCCTCGCTTCAGAAATTATCCGGGGATCCGAAGACCACTTCAAGTGTAACTGAGCCTGTATAGTTGGCTTCTATACCTGGTATGACGCCTTTAAAGGTCGTTTTGGTGGGCTTGATCCTCGAGGGATCTATGCCCATTTTCCGCACTGTATCCTGGTAAAGCAGGTTCAGGCTGCTGCCGCCGTCCAGGAGGACTCTTGTGAGATGAAATTCGTCAATAATTGGGTCAAGAACCAATGCGGCCAACCTGCCATGACGTATGCTAGTGGGACGGTCCCTTCGATCAAAAGTGATCGGGCAGGAGGACCATGGGTTGAACTTTGGAGTGACTGGCTCAAGCGCGTATACGTCCCGTAGCGCACGCTTCCGCTCCCTCTTGGGAATGTGGGTTGCGTATATCATGTTCACCGTCCGCACTTGTGGGGGAAAACCCTTCTGTCCACTGTTGTTCGGCGGCCTGGGCTCCTCCTCGTCATCGCTATGCAGCCCCTTGTCTCTGTTTTTGGCTCTTAACTTGCCTGCCTGCTTGAACACCCAACAATCCCTGTTGGTGTCATTGGCTGGCTTTTCGGGGGTGCCATGTATCTGGCACAAGCGGTCGAGTATTCAGTCCAAACTGGACGGGCCCTGAGTATTTCTTTTGAATGGCTTTTTCTGCTGACCGGATTTGTAGCCTTGGAATCCGGCATTTACTGCCATATCCTCGTTGCTGTCGCTGTTAACGCGACGCTTTTGCTTGTTCCGGCATGACCTGCCGCTTTTGTCCTTGGTATCCGAATTACCAAGGTTCTTGGTTAAGTTGTTGCTGCAAGCTAGCCAGCTGTGTTCTCCTACGCAAAAGCGGGTCATGAGTGTCTTGAGGGCTGCCATAGATTTCAGCTTTTCTTGTCCCAGGTGCCGGGCAAGCCACTCATCGCGGATATTATGCTTGAAGGCTGCTAGGGCCTCTGCGTCCGGACAGTCGACTATTTGATTTTTCTTTGTTAGGAACCATGTCCAGAATTGCCTGGCCGATTCCTCTGGCTGCTGGATTATGTGGCTTAGGTCATCGGCGTCCGGTGGTCGCACATAAGTGCCCTGGAAGTTGTCAAGGAATGCGGCTTCCAAGTCCTCCCAAGAACCGATTGAGTCTGCTGGCAAGCTGTTAAGCCAATGCCGGGCCGGTCCCTTAAGTTTGAGTGGGAGGTATTTGATGGCGTGTAGATCATCACCGCGGGCCATGTGGATATGAAGGAGATAATCCTCGATCCATACTGCAGGATCTGTTGTGCCATCGTATGATTCGATGTTTACGGGTTTGAAGCCCTCAGGGATTTTATGATCCATTACTTCATCTGTGAAGCATAGTGGATGTGCGGCGCCTTTGTATTGGGCTATATCGCGACGCATCTCAAAGGAGCTTTGTTTATTGTGTTGGCCCGGCCGGATTTATTGTATCCGGAGTGACGATCGCCGTCACGTGCCGTGGGGCGCCCGCGCGATCCGTAGATCGATCTTGTTTGCCTTGCCTTGTCCTCCAGTATATCTTGCAGGTCTAGCGCGTTTTCCCGTGCCTTAGCATGTTTTCTGCGGCGTCGGGGCATGGCTTGAGTGGAGGGCCTAGAGGCCTCTCTATCGCGGCCACGAGGTGGCCGGTCGGCCATGTCATGCGCTGGTGATGTAGGTGCTTCCTCCTCTAATCGGGGTAGCAGCCTGCGCTTTGGGTAATGCTTGGAGGGGCGTTCGAGTTCATACTCTTTGGCCGCAAGGACTTCAGTCCATCTGTCAGCTAGCAAATCTTGATCAGCTCTAAGCTGTTGCTGCTTTTTCTTGAGGCTGCTTGCCGTGGCTAAAAGCCTGCGTTTGAAATGCTCTTGTTCGGCGGGGTCTGATGGTACGACGAATTCGTCGTCATCGAGGCTTGCCTCGTCTTCGGAGGGAGGCATATAGTTATCATCCTCAACCTCTCGGTCTGCCGCTCTCTCATGAGGGATGGCTTCTCCATCTTCCTGTACCGAATCTTGCTGGAGGGGGTGTTCTTCGGCGCTATCCGGACTAGTATTATCTCTAGTGCCGGAATCACCGTTTTTGCTTTGCCGGGATTTAGAACGGTGCCGCTGAAGCTGACGCTTGGGATGTTTCTTAGAGGTGTCATCCCCCACATTTCCATCGCCATCTCCATCTTTTGGAGTGTCCACCATATATATGTCATATGACGAGGTGGCCTTCCAGCGCCCTACAGGTGCTGGTTCCTGTTCGTCTCCTGTATCGTCGTCCATACCCTTGATGTCTTCGGAGTCGAAGTCGAGCATGTCGGTTAAATCGTCGACAGTGGCTACAAAGTGGGTGGTGGGTGGGCTTTGAATTTCTTCATCATACGCATCCCATCCTTGCTGACCATAGTCCGGCCAGGGCTCTCCTGATAAAGAGAGAGACTTTAGTGAGTTCAGGATGTCGCCAAAGGGCGAGTGCTGAAAGATGTCCGCGGCGGTGAACTCCATGATCGGCGCCCAATCGGATTCGATCGGCAGGGGCGCGGGGGGTTCGGAGTCCGGAGAGGAAGCCGGATCCTTGGAGTCACGGGTCATGCAGAGTGCGGGGCTGGTGTTCGGCTCGATCGCCTTTGAGATCGCAGCCCCTGAGGCGGCGTCCAACCACTCATCCTCGATCGACGCAGCAGGCTCTGAATTAAGGGTCGGAACCAACGCGCGTGCGGCCTCCAGGACACTGTTCGGCGGCAGAGCTAGATCATGCCCATCGAGACAGTGCGGCGCGCTTGGCTGTGGCTCGAATCCGTCGAAGATCAAGTCCCCGCGGATGTCAGCCGTGTAGTTCAAACTTTCAAACCTGACCTGATGGCCAGGGGCGTAGCTTTCGATTTGCTCCAGGCGGCCAAACGAATTGGCCCGCAGTGCGAAGCCGCCGAAGACGAAGATCTGTCCGGGGAGAAAAGTCTCACCCTGGACCGCATCATCGTTGATGATCAAGGAGCAATCGGGCCTAAAAGTGACGACACAGAGGAACTCTCAATGAAAGCACCAATGTCGGTGTCAAAACCGGCGGATCTCGGGTAGGGGGTCCCGAACTGTGCGTCTAGGCGGATGGTAACAGGAGACAAGGGACACAATGTTTTACCCAGGTTCGGACCCTCTTGATGGAGGTAAAACCCTACGTCCTGCTTGATTAATATTGATGATATGGGTAGTACAAGAGTAGATCTACCACGAGATCAAGGAGGCTAAACCCTAGAAGCTAGCCTATGGTATGATTGTTGTATGTTGGAGTTGTTTTTCTACGGACTAAAACCCTCCGGTTTATATAGACACCGGAGAGGGTTAGGGTTACACAAAGTCGGTTACAATGGTAGGAGATCTAAATATCCGCATCGCCAAGCTTGCCTTCCATGCCAAGGAAAGTCCCTTCCGGACATGGGACGAAGTCTTCAATCTTGTATCTTCATAGTCCTGGAGTCCGGCTGAAGGTATAGTTACGATGGCCGGACACCCCCTAATCCCGGACTCCCTCAATCATCATTAACTTTTTCACTAGGTTCATGTTCATTACCAGATTGTGTTTCAGCATCAGACATAGATATATCATTTGGATTATCAGGTGGTTCAGCAATAGGTTCACTAGAAGTTTGGGAAGTCCTATCATTTTTCTTTTTCTTCTTTTTAGAAGAACTAGGTATATCAATATTATTTCTCTGAGAATCTTGCTCAATTATCTTAGGGTGGCGTTCAGGATACAAAGGTTCCTGAGTCATTCTACCAGTTCTAGTAGCCACTCTAACAGCATAATCATTTTTCTTACTATTCATTTCATCGAGCAATTCTTTTTGAGCCTTAAGTACTTGTTCTACTTGAGTGGTAACCATAGAAGCATGTTTGCTAACAAGTTTAAGTTCACCTCTAATACCAGCCATATAATCACCCAAGTGCTTAACCATATAAGCATTTTGTTTTAATTGTCTACCAAAATAATCATTAAAATCTTCTTGCTTAAACATAAAGTTATCAAACTCATCCAAGAACTGACTAGCAATTTTAGAGGGAGGGATTTCAGCTTTATCATATCTATAGAGAGAATTTACCTTTACTACCTGTGTAGGGTTATCAAGATCAGGTGGTTCTTCAATAGGTAATGGATCAAGATCATATGTTTCTTCAACAGGCGGTAAATTAAGACCATGTATTTCTTCAATAGGAGGTAAATTCTTAACATCTTCAGCTTTAATACCTTTTTCTTTCATAGATTTCTTTGCCTCTTGCATATCTTCAGGACTGAGAAATAGAACACCTCTCTTCTTAGGAGTTGGTTTAGCAATAGGCTCACTAATTGGAGCAGGAGCTGGCTCAGAAAGTGTCCAAATATTTTCATTTGTCAACATATTATTCAATAGAATTTCAGCTTCACCTGGTGTTCTTTCCCTGAAAACAGAACCAGCACAACTATCTAGGTAATCTCTGGAAGCATCGGTTAGTCCATTATAAAAGATATCAAGTATTTCATTTTTCTTAAGAGGATGATCAGGCAAAGCATTCAGTAACTTGAGAAGCCTCCCCCAAGCTTGTGGGAGACTCTCTTCTTCAATTTGCACAAAGTTGTATATTTCCCTCAAAGCAGCTTGTTTCTTATGAGCAGGGAAATATTTAGCAGAGAAGTAATAAATCATATCCTGGGGACTACGCACACAACCAGGATCAAGAGAATTAAACCATGTCTTAGCATCACCCTTTGATGAGAACGAAAATATTTTAAGGATATAAAAGTAGCGAGATCTCTCATCGTTAGTGAATAGGGTGGCTATATCATTTAATTTAGTAAGATGTGCCACAACAGTTTCAGATTCATAGCCATGAAAAGGATCAGATTCAACCAAAGTAATTATATCAGGATCAACAGAGAATTCATAATCCTTATCGGCAACACAGATAGGTGAAGTAGCAAAAGCAGGGCCAGGTTTCATTCTATCTTTAAGAGATTGCTTATTCCATTTAACTAATAACCTCTTGAGCTCATATCTATCTTTGCAAGCTAAAATAGCTGCAGAAGCTTCCATATCAAAAACACAACTCTCAGGAATAACAGGCATATCGTCATCATCACTTTCATCAATATAATCAGTTTCAATAATTTCTTTCTCTGGCCCTAGCAATTTGTTCATCAAGAAATTCACTAAGGGGCACAGTAGTATCAAGCATAGAAGTAGTTTCATCATAAGTATCATGCATAGAAGAAGTGGCATCATCAATAACATGCGACATATCAGAATGAATAGCAGAAGCAGGTTTAGGTGTCGCAAGCTTACTCATAACAGGAGGTGAATCAAGTGCAGAGCTAGATGGCAGTTCCTTACCTCCCCTCGTAGTTGAGGGATAATTTTTTGTTTTCTCGTCTTTCAAGTTCTTCATAGTGTCCAGCAGATATAAATCCGAAGTGACTCAAAGAATAGAGCTATGCTCCCCAGCAACGGCGCCAGAAATTAGTCTTGATAACCCACAAGTATAGGGGATCGCAACAGCTTTCGAGGGTAGAGTATTCAACCCAAATTTATTGATTCGACACAAGGGGAGCCAGAGAATATTCTCAAGTATTACCAGCTGAGTTGTCAATTCAACCACACCTGGAAACTTAGTATCTGCAGCAAAGTGTTAAGTAGCAAAGTAATATGATAGTGGTGGTAACGGTAACAAAAGAGTAATGCAAGCAAAGTAATATTTTTGGTATTTTGTAGTGATTGTAACAGTAGCAACGTGAGAGTAAATAAGCGTAAACTAGTATATGGAAAGCTCGTAGGCATTGGATGGGTGATAGATAATTATGTCGGATGCGGTTCATCATGTAACATTCATAACATAGGGTCACACAGAACTAGCTCCAATTCATCAATATAATGTAGGCATGTATTCCGAATTTAGTCATATGTGCTTATGGAAAAGAACTTGCATGACATCTTTTGTCCTACCGTCCTGTGGCAGCGGGGTCCTAATGGAAACTAAGGGATATTAAGGCCTCCTTTTAATAGAGAACCGGAACACAACATTAGCACATACTGAATACATGAACTCCTCAAACTGTGGTCATCACCGGGAGTGGTCCCGATTATTGTCACTTCAGGGTTGCCGGATCATAACACATAGTAGGTGACTATAGACTTGCAAGATAGGATCAAGAACTCACATATATTCATGAAAATATAATAGGTACAGATCTGAAATCATGGCACTCGGGCCCTAGTGACAAGCATTAAGCATAGCAAAGTCATAGCAACATCAATCTCAGAACATGGAGGATGGTTGATGATGACGACGGCGCGAATCCCCTCTCCGGAGCCCCGAACAGACTCTAGATCATGCCTCTCGAGAGGTTTTAGGGCTTGGCGGCGGCTTCGTATCGTAAAACGCGATTATTTCTTCTCCTTGATTTTTTTCTCCCCGAAAGCAAATATATAGAGTTGGAGTTGGCGTCAGAGGAGCTCCGGGGGGCCCACGAGGTAGGGGGCGTGCCCTCCCCCTAGGGCGCGCCCCCACCCTCATGGACAGGGTGTGGCCCCCCTGGTCTTCATCTTTGGCAAGGATTTTTTATTATTTCTGAAAAGACGTTCCGTGGAGTTTCAGGTCATTCCGAGAACTTTTGTTTCTGCACATAAATAACACCATGGAAAGTCTGCTGAAAACATCGTCAGTCCGGGTTAGTTCCATTCAAATCATGCAAGTTAGAGTCCAAAACAATGGCAAAGTGTTTGGAAAAGTAGATACGACGGAGATGTATCAGCTACTTTGCTGCATCATCCTCTCCTCTTCATGGAAATCCAACATAGTTCTCAAGAGGTAGCAGTAACAAATATGCAGCAAGGTAGCCCAATCCTTTTGAGGCAAAGGTTAGGCCAAAATGGTCTCTTATCATAAGCAAAGTGTTCTTGAGGGTACACGGGAATTTCATCTAGTCACTTTCATTATGTTGGTTCGATTTGTGTTCGCTACTTTGATAATTTTATATGTGTGTGGACCGGTGCTTAGGTTCTGTTCTTACTTGAACAAACTTCCTACTTACGATTAACCCTCCCGCAAGCATCCGCAACTATGAGAAAAGTATTAAGAATAAATTCTAACCATAGCATTAAACTTTTGGATCCAATCAGTCCCTTACAGAATAGTGCATAAACTGGGGTTCAAGTTTCTGTCACTCTCGCAACCCACCCTCTAATTGCTACTCCGCAATGCATTCTCTTAGGCCCAAATATGGTGAAGTGTCATGTAGTCGACGTTCACATGACACCACTAAGGGAATCACAACATACATACTATCAAAATATCAAACACATATCAAGTTCACATGATTACTTGCAACATGATTTCCCCCGTGACCTCAAGAACAAAAGTAACTACTCACAAATGATAAACATGCTCATGATCAGAGGAGAATTAAATAGCATAATGGATCTGAACATATAATCTTCCACCAAATAAATCATATAGTAATCAACTACAAGATGTAATCAACACTACTAGTCACCCACAAGCACCAATCTATAGTTCCGGTAACAAGATTGAACACAAGGGATGAACTAGGGTTGGAGATGAGATAGTGCTGTTGAAGATGTTGATGGAGATTGCCCTCCCCAAGATGGAAGAGTTGTTGCTGATGATGATGACGATGATTTCCCCCTATGGGAGGGAAGTTCCCCCGGTGAATCGCTCCACCGGAGGGCAAAAGTGCTCCTGCCCAAGTTCCGCCTCGAGACGGTGGCGCTCCGTCCCAAAAGTGCTCTCCTTTTTTTTCTACGTAAAAATGACCTATATACCAGAAGATGGGCACCGGAGGTGGGCGAGGAGGCCACAACCCACCAGGCGCACCTGGGTGGGTTGTACCCACCTCGTGGCCCCCTCTGGTAGTTATTGGCTCCAGTAATTCTTAAATATTCCATAAAAAATCCCCGTGAAGTTTCAGCTTGTTTGGAGTTGTGCAGAATAGGTAGCCTGACGTAGCTTTTTCAGGTCCAAATTTCCAGCTGCCGGAATTCTCCCTCTTGGTGTGTACCTTGCAAATTCTGAGAGAAAAGGCATTAGAATTACTCCAAAAGGCATTATTTTGGATAAAAAATTATAAATAATAGCAAGAAAACATGATGCAAAATGGACGTGTCAGTGATCCATATCAACTAAACCATGTGTGATCATCACGTGAGATGGAGTAGTTTTCAATGGTGAACATCTCTATGCTGATCATATCTACTATATGATTCACGTTCGACCTTTCGGTCTCAGTGTTCCGTGGCCATATCTGCATATGCTAGGCTCGTCAAGTTTAACCCGAGTATTCTACACGTGCAAAACTGGCTTGCACCCGTTGTATGTGAACGTAAAGCTTATCACACCCGATCATCACGTGGTGTCTCGGCACGACGAACTGTAGCAACGGTGCATACTTAGGGAGAATACTTATACCTTGAAATTTAGTGAGGGATCATCTTATAATGCTACCGCCGTACTAAGCAAAATAAGATGCATAAAATACAGACATCACATGCAATCAAAAATATGTGACATGATATGGCCATCATCATCTTGTGCCTTTGATCTCCATCTCCAAAGCATCGTCATGATCTCCATTGTCACCGGCTTGACACCTTGATCTCCATCGTAGGGTCGTTGTCGTCTCGCCAACTGTTGCTTCTACGACTATCGCTACCGCATAGTGATAAAGTAAAGCAATTACATGGCGATTGCATTTCATACAATAAAGCGACAACCATAAGGCTCCTGCCAATTGCCGATAACTTTTACAAAACATGATCATCTCATACAACAACTTATATCTCATCACGTCTTGACCATATCACATCACAACATGCCCCACAAAAACAAGTTAGACGTCCTCTACTTTGTTGTTGCAAGTTTTACGTGGCTACTACGGGCTTCTAGCAAGAACCGTTCTTACCTACTCATCAAAACCACAATGATTTTTCGTCAAGTGTGTTGTTTTAACCTTCAACAAGGACCGACAGTAGTCAAATTCGATTCAATTAAAGTTGGAGAAACAGGCACCTGCTAGCCACCTGTGTACAAAAGCACATCGGTAGAACCGGTCTCATGAACGTGGTTATGTAATGTTGGTCCGGACCGCTTCATCCAACAATACCGCCGAATCAAAATAAGACATTGGTGGTAAGAAGTATGACTATTATTGCCCACAACTCTTTGTGTTCTACTCGTGCATATGATCTACGCATAGACCTGGTTCGGATGCCACTGTTGGGGAACGTAGTATGCAATTTCGAAAAAAAATCCTACGATCACGCAAGATCTATCTAGGAGATGCATAGGAACAAGAGGGGGAGAGTGTGTACACGTACCCTCGTAGACCTAAAGCGGAAGCGTTAGGTTAACAAAGTTGATGTAGTCGAATGTCTTCACGATCCAACCGATCTAGTACCGAACGTGCGGCACCTCCGAGTTCAGCACACGTTCAGCTCGATAACGTCCCTCGAACTCTTGATCCAGCAGAGGATCGAGGGAGAGTTCCGTCAGATGACGGCGTGGTGACGGTGATGGTGATCTGATCCGCGCAGGGATTCTCCTAAGCACTACGACGCTATGACCAGAGGAGTAAACTGTGGAGGGGGGCACCGCACATGGATAAGAGAACAATTGATGTGCTATGGGGTGCCCCTGCCCCCGTATATAAAGGAGGGGAGGAGTAGGCATCTAGCCATGAGGGGCGCGCCATGGGGGGAGTCCTACTAGGACTCCACTCCTAGTAGAGTTCCCCCCTTTTCCTTTCTTCACCGGAGGGAAAAGCAAGGAGAGGGAGAGGGAGAGGGATAGGGGGGCGCCGCCCCTTCCCTAGTCCAATTCGGACTGTCATGGGGGGGCGGCCACCCCTTGCGGCCCTCCTCTCTATCCACTAAGGCCCATGTAGGCCCAATAATTCCCCCGAGGGGTTCCGGTAACCCCTCAGTACTCCGGTTAAATAACCGAACCACTCGAAACCATTCCGATGTCCGAATACTACTTGCCAGTATATGAATCTTTACCTCTCGACCATTTCAAGACTCCTCGTCATGTCTGTGATCTCATCCGAGACTGCGAACAAACTTCGGTCACCAAAACACATAACTCATAATACAAATCGTCATCGAATGTTAAGCGTGTGGACCCTACGGGTTCGAGAACTATGTAGACATGACCGAGACACATCTCCGGTCAATAAACAATAGCGGAACATGGATGCTCATATTGGTTCCTTCATATTATACAAAGATCTTTATCGGTCAAACCGCAATAACAACAAACGTTATTCCCTTTGTCATCGGTATGTTATTTGCCCGAGATTCGATCATTGGTATCATCATACCTAGTTCAATCTCGTTACCGGCAAGTCTCTTTACTCATTCCATAATGCATCATCTCGTAACTAACTCATTAGTCACATTGCTTGCAAGGCTTATAGTGATGTGCATTACCGAGAGGGCCCAGAGATACCTCTTCGATACTCAGAGTGACAAAACATAATCTTGATCTATGCCAACCCAACAAACACCTTCGGAGACACCTGTAGAGCATCTTTATAATCACCCAGTTACGTTGTGACATTTGATAGCACACAAGGTGTTCCTCTGGTATTCGGGAGTTGCATAATCTCATAGTCAGAGGAATATGTATAAGTCATGAAGAAAGCAATAGCAATAAAACTTAACAATCATTATACTAAGCTAACGGGTGGGTCTTGTCCATCACATCATTCTCTAATGATGTGATCCCGTTCATCAAATGACAACATATGTCTATGGTCAGGAAACTTAACCATCTTTGATTAACGAGCTAGTTAAGTAGAGGCATACTAGGGACACTTTGTTTTGTCTATGTATTCACACATGTACTAAGTTTCCGGTTAATACAATTCTAGCATGAATAATAAACATTTATCACGATATAAGGAAATATAAATAGCAACTTTATTATTGCCTCTAGGGCATATTTCCTTCAAGAAAGCCAATCGACAACAGAGCACTGCGTGTAGTCCGTCCCCAATCCACGACACCTCTCCTCGGCCGGCGCTGCCCGCTGCCTCCACTTCTCCTCGGCCCCACCCTGCTGTCCTTGCCACTGTCTTTGGTGGCCTATGTTTGTGGGTGGAATCAGACCGGCCGATGGAGTTTCTACTAGAAGGATGCTCTTCTCGAAGACTCAACCATGGAGTGGATGTCGCGTCAGCCAAGTGCCCAGCGGGTGGACACCTTTCTTTTCGGCCTTCAAGGTGTGTGATGACGGTAATGCAGGTTATGGCCTCCATTGGCAGCCATGGCTAGCACCAGCGTTGGATCGACCTCGAGTTTTCTTTAGAATTATAGGGTGCTTGACCTGAGAACCAACACAACCTCATGCACATGTCAAAGTAGAGTTGGAGAAATAGCAGGTAAGGCAATTCCCACAAACCTCACTAGATTTGTTTTTTTTGTTTTACCATATTCTATCTTAAAACGCTTGATTCTAGTGCATTGGTTGTTTCTTCATCAGGTTACTAGTAGCATGGTCTAATCAATTGCGGCCCATCTTCTCCTTGAAAAGTATGGATGAATGTTAACTTCATGTTTTCCTTACGGGGATGATCACTAGCAAATCTCTAGGCTTATAGTACCAATTCAACAGCCCAATTATGCTTTTACCATTCTCTCTTATTAATTATTTCATGCTTCACTGGTTTTCTTCTTTCAATTTTTAAGCAATTACTTTTAGTTTAGCCTTCTACTGTTATATTATGCTTATCCCGCATCCACTATTTCTAAGTTGTACTCCTATTTGGTAAGTGATAACCCACAAGTATAGGGGATCGCAACAGTTTTCGAGGGTAGAGTATTCAACCCAAATTTATTGATTCGACACAAGGGGAGCCAAAGAATATTCTGAAGTACTAGCAGCTGAGTTGTCAATTCAACCACACCTGGATAACTTAATATCTACATCAAAGTATTTAGTAGCAAAGTAGTATGATAGTAGCAGTAACAGTGATAAAAATAACAGTAGCAGTTTTATAGTAATTATAACAGTGGCAACGGAAAAGTAACTAAGCAAAGAACAATATGTGAAAAGCTCATAGGCATTGGATCGGTGAAGGAGAATTATGCTGGATGCGATTCCTCATGCAATAGTTATAACAGAGGGCGATACAGAACTAGCTCCAATTCATCAATGTAATGTAGGCATGTATTCCGAATATAGTCATGCGTGCTTATGGAAAAGAACTTGCATGACATCTTTTGTCCTACCCTCCCGTGGCAGCGGGGTCCTATTGGAAACTAAGGGATATTAAGGCCTCCTTTTAATAGAGTACCAGACCAAAGCATTAACACTTAGTGAATACATGAACTCCTCAAACTACGGTCATCACCGGGAGTGGTCCCGATTATTGTCACTTCGGGGTTGCCGGATCATAACACATAGTAGGTGAATATAGACTTGCAAGATAGGATCAAGAACTCAAATATATTCATGAAAACATAATAGGTTCAGATCTGAAATCATGACACTCGGGCCCTAGTGACAAGCATTAAGCATAGCAAAGTTATAGCAACATGAATCTCAAAACATAGTGGACACTAGGGATCAAACCCTAACAAAACTACCTCGATTACATGGTAAATCTCATCCAACCCATCACCGTGCAGGAAGCCTACGATGGAATTACTCACGCACGGCGGTGAGCATCATGAAATTGGTGATGGACGAAGGTTGATGATGACGATGGCGACGAATCCCCCCTCTCCGGAGCCCCGAACGGACTCTAGATCAGCCCTCCCGAGAGAGATTAGGGCTTGGCGGAGGCTCTGTATCGTAAGACGCGATGAATCCTTCTCTCTAATTTTTTTCTCCCCGAATGTGAATATATAGAGTTGGAGTTGAGGTCGGTGGAGCACTAGGGGGCCCACGAGGCAGGGGGCGCGCCCAGGAGGGGTAAGCGCGCCCCACCCTTGTGGACAGGGTGTGGGCCCCCTGGCCTTGATTCTTTAGCTAGTATTTTTTATTAATTCCAAAAATATTCTTCGTGAAGTTTCAGGTCATTCCGAGAACTTTTATTTCTGCACAAAAATAACACCATGGCAATTCTGCTGAAAACAGCGTCAGTCCGGGTTAGGTCCATTCAAATCATGCAAGTTAGAGTCCAAAACAAGGGCAAAAGTGTTTGGAAAAGTAGATATGATGGAGACGTATCAACTCCCCCAAGCTTAAACCTTTGCTTGTCCTCAAGCAATTCAGTTGACAAACTGAAAGTGATAAAGAAAAACTTTTACAAACTCTGTTTGCTCTTGTTGTTGCAAATATGTAAAGCCAGCATTCAAGTTTTCAACAAAGATTATGAACTAACCATATTCACAATAACATTTAGATCTCATGTTTACTCATATCAGTGGCATAATCAACTAGCAAGCAATAATAATAAATCTCGGATGACAACACTTTCTCAAAACAATCATAATATGATATAACAAGATGGTATCTCGCTAGCCCTTTGTGAGACTGCAAAACATAAATGTAGAGCACCTCTGAAGATCAAGGACTGACTAAACATTGTAATTCATGGTAAAAGAGATCCAGTCATAGTCATACCCAATATAAATTAATAGTAATGCATGCAAATGACAGCGATGCTCTCCAACTGGTGCTTTTTAATAAGAGGGTGATGAATCAACATAAAAGTAAATAGATAGGCCCTTCACAGAGGGAAGCAGGGATTTGTAGAGGTGCCAGAGCTCGATTTTGAAATAGGGATGAATAATATTTGAGCGGCATACTTTCATTGTCAACATAACAACCGAGAGATCTCGATATCTTCCATGCTACACACATTAAAGGCGTTTCCCAAACAGAATGGTAATGTTTATACTCCCCCTCCACCAACAAGAATCAATCCATGGCTTGCCCGAAACAACGGGTGCCTCCAACTAACAATAGTCCCGGGGGAGTTTCGTTTGCAATTATTTTGATTTGATTTGCTTAGAGCATGGGACTGGGCATCCCGGTGACCAGCCATTTTCTCGTGAGTGAGGAGCGGAGTCCACTCCTCTTGAGAATAACCCACCTAGCATGGAAGATACAGACAGCCCTAGTTGATACATGAGCTATTCAAGCATACTAAATAGAATTTCATTTGAAGGTTTAGAGTTTGGCACATACAAATTTACTTGGAACGATAGGTAAATGCAGCATATAGGAAGGTATGGTGGACTCATATGGAATAACTTTGGAGTTTATGGAAGTGGATGCACAAGCAGTATTCCCGCTTAGTACAAGTGACGGCTAGAAAAAGACTGGGAAGCGACCAACTAGAGAGCGACAATAGTCATGAACATGCATTAAAATTAATAAACATTGAGTGCAAGCATGAGTAGGATATAATCCACCATGAACATAAATATCGTGGAGGCTATGTTGATTTTGTTTCAACTACATGTGTGAACATGTGCCAAGTCAATCCACTCGAATCGTTCAAAGGAGGATTCCATCCTATCATACCACATCACAACCATTTTAATAGCATGTTGGCACGCAAGGTAAATCATTATAAGCTCCTAGCTAATTAAGCATGACATAAGCAAATATAATCTCTAATTGTCACTGCAAACATGTTCATTCATAATAGGCTGAATCAGGAATGATGAACTAATCATATTTACAAAAACAAGAGAGGTCGAGTTCATACCAGCTTCTCTCATCTCAATCAGTCCATCATATATCGTCATTATTGCCTTTCACTTGCACGACCGAACGGTGTGAATAGTAATAATAGTGCACGTGCAATTGGACTAAGCTGGAATATGCAAGCATCTGACACAGAGGAGAAGACAAGATAATATGGGGTCTTGGTTAAATCTACAATAATGCATATAAGAGCCACTTCAACATTTTCATTATGGTCTTCTCCTCTCGACACCCAAAGAAAAGAAAAGAAATAAAACTATTTACACGGGAAACTCCCAACACGCAAAAGAAGAACGAGAAATCTTTTTGGGTTTTCTTTTAGTTATTACTACTACAAGCATGGAAAGTAAACTAGCTAAAATGTACAACTATTTTTTTTGTTTTTCTTAAGTTTTTTCAAACACACAAGAAGAAGACTAGAAAAAAGAAATAAACTAGCATGGATATTACAATGAAAAAGTATGAGCACCGACAATTAAAATAAGTGTGTGAACATGAATGTAATGTCGGTGAGAAATACGTACTCCCCCAAGCTTAGGCTTTTGGCCTAAGTTGGTTTATGGCCATGGCTGGCCTGGCGGATATCCAAAGTTGTAGCTGGGGTCGTACTGAGATGGAGCCTCGGGGTAACACTGATTAGCGATCTCCCGGATCCAACTGGTAAACAGACTGACGTGGAGGATCAAGTTGTGGCTCCGGCTCTGCCTCTGGAGCTGGTATGTGGCTCTGGTAGGCATGAAATGCATCCGGTAGAACAAGATACTTGCCTGAAGATAAGTTAAACAAAGAAGGATCAGGCAAAGTAACAGTCTCAAAGTAATCTTTATCAAATATCAATCTATAGTTAAGCATCTTTTTCTTATTTTTAACAATGAAATCATGTGCTACCATACTCTTATAGTCTAGAAAAATAGGAGGCATCAACTTTTCTTCTTTCTCATAATGCCTAATAGGTATGTTAAAGTGTGCAGCGAGGAGCGAGGCGAAGATACCTCCCAAGATGGGACCCTTCGTACGGTTCAGATTTAACCGCTTGGCAACAATGGCGCCTAGACTAAAAGTGTTATCATGAAACAAGGCATGGCCCAAAATAACAATATCAGGGGCGCTAAGGTTTCCACAATTCCCGCGACCAATTAAACATCTACTAGCAAATATTGCAAAGTAACGCAGAACAGGAAAGTGTATGCTAGTGATTCTTGCATCGGAAACTTTCCTCGTTTCCTCTACAACAATCATATCAATAAACCCTTCCACATCATTACGATGTGGTTTCTCTATGCTTCCCGTAAAGGGTATCTTACAAACCCGACAGAAATCAAATAGTGACATCTCCTTAAACTCATCATATAAATAAAAATCCACCAAAGGTGGTGATCTCCTAGCATGGAAATGAAAGTTTTGCACGAAAATATTAGTGAGTAGGAGATACTGTTTGCGCTGGTCGCGAAGGAAGTCGATGAGGCCCGCATTCTCAGCCAAATAATAAAAATCATCATGAATCTTGGCTACCCTCAAGAAATCATAACAAGGCCACACACGGCCAAACCTCCGCTGCGCGAGGGAGATTATATTTGGGCCTCTTATCCTCTTCACTTTTCTTATCCTTCGAACTTAGGCTCGAAGAGCCCCTCAAAAATCTCTTCATCCTTTTCTGAAATTTTCAGTAACTCAATATAAAAGTGAACCAAACTCAACAAAATCGATAGCAACTACTCCCACAAGTGCCTAGAGACTATATCATGCATTAGAACTACTTGGGACCATATAAATTTGACATGCAAGCTCAAGAACAGGGTCACCTAGGCAGAAAAAATTTGCAATGAATAAAGCACTAGAACAAAAACTAATTGGACCATTGGAGGAGTCACATACCGAAGAACAATCCCCCAAAGCAGTTCTGTGAGTGGAGCTTTGAGCAAGGAGATCGGAAATGACATCAAGATGAGCTAGAACTCATGCTTGAGCTACTTGGTGATTTTTTTGGGAGGAAGAAGGAGTGTGTGGTGGCTGTAATAAGTGGAGGGGGCCACAAGGGGCCCACGAGGCAGGGGGCGCGCTCAGGGGGGTGGGCGTGCCCTCGACCCTCGTGGCCAGGTGCTGGCTCCCCCTGATGTGTTCTCAGTGCCAAATATTCTCAAATATTCTAGAAAAAATCATATTTCATTTTCACGGCATTTCGAGAACTTCTATTTTCGGGGTATTTTTTATTGCACGGAAAATTCAGAAAACAGACAGAAAATACTTTTTTGCTTTATTTAATCTAAATAACAGAAAGTAAAATGAGGGTACAGAAGATTGTGCTTTCTAACTTCATCCATCTCATGCTCATCAAAAGGAATCTACTAACAAGGTTGATCAAGTCTTGTTAACAAACTCATTTCGAATAACATGGAACCGGAGAAATTTCGAATAACACTAGGTTACCTCAACAGGGATATGCACATCCCCAATAATAATAATTTCATATTTCTTCTTGACAGTAGGAAGAGGAAATTCAAAACCTCCAATAACAATCGATGGAATTTTTCCAATAGAGTTTATACTATGGACTTGAGGTTGTTTCCTCGGAAAGTGTACCGTATGCTCATTACCATTAACATGAAAAGTGACATTGCCTTTGTTGCAATCAATAATAGCCCCTGCAGTATTCAAAAATGGTCTACCAAGGATAATCGACATACTATCGTCCTCGGGAATATCAAGAATAACAAAGTCCGTTAAAATAGTAACGTTTGCAACTACAACAGGCACATCCTCACAAATACCGATAGGTATAGCAGTTGATTTATCGGCCATTTGCAAAGATATTTCAGTAGGTGTCAACTTATTCAAATCAAGTCTATGATATAAAGAGATTCATAACACTAACACCGGCTCCAAGATCACATAAAGCAGTTCTAACATAGTTTCTTTTAATGGAGCATGGTATAGTTGGTACTCCTTGATCTCCAAGTTTCTTAGGTATCCCACCTTTAAAAGTATAATTGGCAAGCATGGTGGAAATTTTAGCTTCCGGTATCTTTCTTTTATTTGTAACAATATCCTTCATATACTTAGCATAAGGATTCATTTTAAGCATATCAGTAAAATGCATACGCAAAAAGATAGGTCTAATCATTTCAGCAAAGCGCTCAAAATCCTCATCATCCTTTTTCTTGGATGGTTTGGGAGGAAAGGGCATGGGTTTCTGAACCCACGGTTCTCTTTCTTTACCGTGCTTCCTAGCAACAAAGTCTCTCTTATCATAACGTTGATTCTTTGATTGTGGGTTATCAAGATCAACAACAGGTTCAATCTCTACATCATTGTTATTACTAGGTTGAGCATCAACATGAACATCATGATTAACATTATCACTAGGCTCATGTTCATCACCAGATTGTGTTTCAGCATCAGAAATAGAAATATCATTGGGATTCTCAGGTGTGTCAACAATAGGTTCACTAGAAGCATGCAAAGTCCTATCATTTTTGTTTTTCTTCCTCTTAGAAGGACTAGGTGCATCAACATTAGTTCTCTGAGAATCTTGCTCAATTCTCTTAGGATGGCCCTTAGGATACAAAGGTTCCTGAGTCATTTTACCCCCTCTAGTCATAACTCTAACAACATTATCATTCTTCTTATTATTTAATTCGTTGAGTAAATCATTTTGAGCTTTAAGTACTTGTTCTACTTGAGTGGTAACCATAGAAGCATGTTTACTAATGAGTTTAAGTTCACCTTTAACACTAGACATATAATCACTCAAGTGTTCAATCATATAAGCATTGCATTTAAATTGTCTACCAACATAAGCATTGAAGTTTTCTTGTTTAACAATAAAATTATCAAACTCATCTAAGCATTGGCTAGCAGACTTATAACGAGGAATATCACCTTCATCAAATCTATAGAGAGAATTTACCTTTACTACATGTGTCGGGTTATCAAGACCCTGTATTTCTTCAATAGGTGGTAAATTCTTAACATCTTCAACTTTAATACCCTTTTCTTTCATAGATTTATTTGCCTCTTGCATATCTTCAGGACTGAGAAATAGAATACCCCTTTTCTTCGGAGTTGGCTTAGGAGTTGGTTCAGGAAGTGTCCAATTATTTTCATTAGTTAACATATTATTCAATAGCAATTCAGCTTGATCAACAGTTCTTTCCTTGAAAACACAACCAGTAAAACTATCCAGGTGGTCTCTGAAAGCATCGGTTAGTCCATTATAAAAGATATCAAGTATTTCATTTTTCTTGAGAGGATGATCGGGAAAAGCATTAAGTAATTGGATAAGCCTCCCCAAGCTTGTGGGAGACTCTCTTCTTCAATTTGCACAAAATTGTATATTTCCCTTAAAGCAACTTGTTTCTTATGAGCGGGGAAATATTTAGCAGAGAAGTAATAAATCATATCATGGGGACTACGCACACAACCAGGATCAAGAGAATTAAACCATGTTTTAGCACCACCCTTTAAAGAGAACGGAAATAACTTAAGGATATAGTAGTAGCGGGTTTTCTCATCATTAGTGAATAGGGTGGCTATATCATTTAATTTAGTAAGATGTGCCACAACAGTTTCAGATTCATAGCCATAAAAAGGATCAGATTCAACCAAAGCAATTATCTCAGTATCAACAGAGATATCATAATCCTTATCAGTAACACAGATAGGTGAAGTAGCAAAAGCAGGGTCATATGTCATTCTAGCATTCAAAGATTTTTCTTTCAACTTAGCTAATAATTTCATAAGATCACTCCTATCATTGCAAGCAAAAAGTCTCTAGCAGTTTCTTCATCCATAACATAACCCTCAGGCACAACAGGCAATTCATATCTAGGGGAGAATCATCATCATCACTTTCATCAATATTATCAGTTTCAATAATTTCATTCTCTCTAGCCCTAGCAAGTTGTTCATTGAGAAATTTACCTAGTGGCATCTAGCACAGTAGTATCAAGCATAGAAGTAGTTTCATCATAAGTATCATGCAAAGTAGAAGTGGCATCATCAATAACATGCGACATATTAGAATTAATAGCAGAAGCAGGTTTAGGTGTTGCAAGCTTACTCAAAACAGAAGGTGAATCAAGTGCAGAGCTAGATGGGAGTTCCTTACCTCCCCTCGTAGTTGAGGGAAAATTTTTGGTTCTTTCGTCTTTTAAGATCCTCATAGTGATCGGCAGATATAAATCCCAAGTGACTCAAAGAATAGAGCTATGCTCCTCGACAACGGCGCCGGAAAATAGTCTTGATAACCCAGAAGTATAGGGGATCGCAACAGTTTTCGAGGGTAGAGTATTCAACCCAAATTTATCGATTCGACACAAGGGGAGCCAAAGAATATTCTCAAGTATCAGCAGCTGAGTTGTCAATTCAACCACACCTAGATTACTTAATATCTGCAGCAAAATATTTAGTAGCAAAGTAGTATGATAGTAGCAGTAACGGTGATAAAAATAACAGTAGCACTTTTGTAGTAACTATCTCCCTCCAACACCGATCGAAGAGCTTCAACACATGGGAAACAATTGTGGTATTGCCCCGGAAGCCCTCTCCCGCGAGAAGCTGCTGGAAGACCAGAGCTCATCTGCGGAGGCTGACGTCTGAAGCCTTCTCTTCCGATGAATAAATCATGGAACGTGCTCTCATGAAACATCAGAGGTATAAACTCTGATGCAAAACTTTTGGCTATTAGGAATGCGATCGATACTAGCGGTTGTTCTGTGCTATGTATCCAGGAAACTAAACGTGAATCCTTCGATCTTGCTTTTATCAAAACTTTCTGCCCTAAGCGGTTCGATAAGTTTATTTTTGCACCATCAGTAGGTGCCTCGGGTGGTATCATTATTATATGGAATAGTTCTGTGTTTACGGGCACACCTTGGTATGTGGATTCTTTTGCGGTGGGGGTTTCTTTTATTTCCACGCAATCGAATGATTCGTGGAATCTGATCAATGTTTATGGCCCCTGCTCTAGCCAGCGTCGAGTGGACTTTACAAATTGGCTCTTTGATCTGAATATTCTGGATGATGAAAACTGGCTAATTCTTGGTGATTTTAATTTCATTCGATCCACTCATAACAGAAATAAACCTGGGGGTGACACTGCGGACATGTTGTTATTTAATGAGCTCATCCGTGCACAGTCGCTTATGGAATTACCTGTGAAAGGCCGAGCATACACCTGGAGCAATATGCAGGATGATCCTCTGCTGGAGCAGTTGGATTGGTTCTTTTCGTCATCCTGTTGGACCACCTCATATCCGAACACAATGGTCCTGCCTCTGGGGAAGCCAGTGTCTGACCACATTCCGTGCGTGGTCACAATCGAATCAAATATCCCCCGATCCAGGCTCTTTCGGTTTGAGAACTTTTGGACTAATCACGATGGGTTCATGGAAGTTATTTCTAACTCTTGGTCTAAGGCATGTCACGCCCCCAATGCCGCCGCTCACATTTGCAAAAAACTTAAAACCCTGAGATATGATCTTAAGAGATGGAGCAAGGGTGTCTCGAAACTCAAAATTATGATCCAAAACAGCAATGAGACTCTGGCAATCATGGATAACCTTGAGGATAAACGTCCTTTATATACCCAGGAGTCAAATTTCAGGAAGATATTGAAAAACCATTTACAGGCCTTGCTCAAATACCAGAATGAATATTGGAGGAAGAGATGTACTATCAGGTACTTTCGCTTTGCTGATGAGAACACTAAGCTTTTTCAGTCGCTGGCCACAGAGAGATATAGACACAATGCAATTGCCATGCTTAGGGCTAGTGAGGTGTAAATCCATGATCATGTTGGCAAGGAGGGGGTTTTGTTCAATACATACAAGGAACGTTTAGGTTCTTCGAAACCCACCAGCATGAAGTTTGACCTCACTAGGATCATTCGCCGGGTTGAGGGGTTGGACCAACTGAGTGCGCCTTTCTCTACTGATGAGATAGATGCTATTATCAAGGAAATGCCGAGTGACAGAGCTCCCGGCCCGGATGGTTTCAATGGCTGTTTTCTTTAGAAGTGCTGGCAAATTATCAAGTCTGATTTCTATGACCTGTGCCATGCTTTCCATGATGGTGGGCTTGATATTACGAGCATTAGTGAAGGATACATCACCCTCATTCCCAAAGTTTCCTCTCCGGAAACGGCTAATGATTTTAGACCAATTACCCTACTAAACTGTTGTCTGAAAATCATTACAAAAATCTTGGCTAATTGGCTGTAGAAAGTTATTCTCAAAATCATCCACAGGAACCAGTATGGTTTTATCAAGGGCCTGACCATACAGGATTGCCTTGCGTGGTCGTATGAATATATTCATCAATGCCACTCATCTGCAAGAGAGATTATCTTGCTTAAACTTGACTTTGCCAAGGCCTTCGACACGATTGAACATGCCCCCATGCTGGAAATCATGAAACACATGGGTTTCGATGACAAGTGGTTGGGTTGGATGGAAACGATTTTTGGTTCGGGGGTTTCAGCTGTCCTCTTCAATGGTGTTCCTGGTCGGAAATTCAAATGCAAGTGTGGCGTACGACAGGGAGACCCTCTCTCGCCACTGATCTTTGTCCTTGCAGCTGATCTGCTCCAAGCTGCAATTAACGATGCTTATGCCCAGGATCTGATGGAGCTTCCTATTCCTCGTGCAGGTGACTTCCCGGTGGTGCAATACGCTGATGATACACTCTTGGTTATGAAAGCTTATCCTGCACAGGCTGCCCGCATAAAACTTATCTTGGAAGATTATGCAGCTTCGGTGGGGCTTAAGATCAGTTTCCATAAATCGACCCTCATACCCATTAATATTGATGACCAACGTGCTAGCGAGTTAGCACAGTTGTTTGGTTGCTCTGTTGGCACTTTGCCGTTCACTTACCTCGGTCTCCCCATGGGAACAACGAGGCCGAGTGTTTTGGACCTCATGCCGCTGGTACAATCGGTTGAGAGGAAAACCTTCACTGCCCTATCACTGATGTCGTCAGGGGCCAAGCAGATGCTGGTCAATTCGGTGGTGACCTCCATGCTGATCTATGCAATGTGCATGATCAAGCTGCACCCCAAAGTGGTCGAGCACCTGGACAAATTACGCCGCTACTGCCTTTGGGCGAAAAACTCTAAAGATGTGGTTAAAACCAACTCCCTCGCTGCCTGGGAGCTTGTCTGTCGACCCAAACGGTGCGGTGGCCTTGGAGTTATTGATATCAAGACGCAAAATGCTGCGCTACTCCTAAAACACTTATTCAAGTTCTATAATCGTGAGGATGCGCCCTGGGTCCAGCTAGTCTGGGAGACATACTACACGAACAAGATTCCACATGCCACTGAATTGATTGGTTCCTTCTGGTGGAAGGATGTGATGCAGCTCAGTGGGACCTTTCGGGGGATAACCAAGGTCATCCCGAGGGATGGGTCGAGTTCTTTGTTTTGGAAGGATGTCTGGTTTAGTGACAATGACTCCACACTAATGGACACGTACCCGCGAGCCTTCTCCTTTGCCATCAACGAAGATGACACCATCGCCGAGGTTCTCACTACCACTGATCCGGCCATGATTTTCAGCCTGCCTCTTTCGAGCCAGGCTAGAGAGGAGATCAGAGAGATTTAACGGGGGTCCGAGCATGTCCGACTGGACAGTGAATGTGCAGACACTTGGGTCTGTGATCTAGGGCGTTACTCCTCCAAAAAAAATACTACAATCACTGCTTCAGGTAGGTAGTGGCTGATGAGGCGTTTTGTTGGCTCTGGAACTCCAAATGCCCGATCAAGTTCAAAATGTTTGGGTGGCTGCTTCTGGTCGATCGTCTGAACACCAGGAACATGCTGAAGCATCGGCATTTCACTGTGGCCGGGGATAATTATACTTGCATGTTCTGTCAGAACCCCCCCCCCCCCCCCCCGAGGAAACTGTGGAGCATCTCTTTTTCACGTGCCCCTTTGCCCAGCAATGCTGGAGTAAGGTTGGACTGTCATGGCCAGGTTGGAACCAACAGGTTGGACATCTTGCATAGGGGAAAAGATAATTGGCGTCGACCTCTATTCCTGGATGTGTTTCTTCTTGCCGCTTGGAGCTTATGGATGGAGAGAAACAACCAACACTTCAGGGGGATCCCGCACTCCTTCATGGCATGGCTAGCTAGATTCAAAAATCTATTGGGCCTAGTAGTCCACAATTGTCCAGAGAAATTCCATCCTTTTCTCCCTAATTACATTACAAGTTTGGACCACTAGTTTTTCTGATTGTGTAACCAGTACGGCCCGGGGGGCCTAAAACCCTTTGTAACACCCATGTAATTGTTCTATTGTGAGTAATACAAAAGTCAGTGGGAGCCTCACCCACTGTCGTTAATCTTCAAAAAAATTGGAAAAGTAACTAAGAAAAGAACAATATGTGAAAAGCTCGTAGGCATTGGATCGGTGATGATGTCAGATGCGATTCCTCATGCAATAGTTATAACATAGGGTGACACAAAACTAGCTCCAATTCATCAATGTAATATAGGCATGTATTCCGAATATAGTCATACGTGCTTATGGAAAAGAACTTGCATGACATCTTTTGTCCTACCCTCCCATGGCAGCGGGGTCCTATTGGAAACTAAGGGATATTAAGGCCTCCTTTTAATAGAGTACCAGACTAAAGCATTAACACTTAGTGAATACATGAACTCCTCAAACTACAGTCATCACCGGGAGTGGTCCCGATTATTGTCACTTCGGGGTTGCCAGATCATAACACATAGTAGGTGAATATAGACTTGCAAGAGGATCAAGAACTCACATATATTCATGAAAACATAATAGGTTCAGATCTGAAATCATGGCACTCGTGCCCTAGTGACAAGCATTAAGCATAGCAAAGTCATAGCAACATCAATATCAGAACATAGTGGATACTAGGGATCAAACCCTAACAAAACTAACTCAATTACATGGTAAATCTCATCCAACCCATCACCGTCCAGCAAGCCTACGATGGAATTACTCACGCAGGGCGGTGAGCATCATGAAATTTGTGATGGAGGAAGGTAGATGATGATGATGGCGGCGGATTCCCCTCTCCGGAGCCCCGAACGGACTCCAGATCAGCCCTCCCGAGAGAGATTAGGGCTTGGCGGCGGCTCTGTGTCGTAAAACGCGATGAATCCTTCTCTCTGATTTTTTTCTCCCCGAACGTGAATATAGAGTTGGAGTTGAGGTCGGTGGAGCACCAGCGGGCCCACGAGGCAGGGGGCGTGCCCCCACCCTCGTGGATAGGGTGTGGGGCCCCTGGCCTTGATTCTTTTGCCAGTATTTTTATTAAGTCCAAAAATATTCTCTGTGAAGTTTTAGGTCATTCCGAGAACTTTTATTTCTGCACAAAAATAACACCATGGCAATTCTGCTGAAAACATCGTTAGTCCGGGTTAGTTCCATTCAAATCATGCAAGTTAGAGTCCAAAACAAGGGCAAAAGTGTTTGGAAAAGTATATACGATGGAGACGTATCTGTAAGCTTCATCCTCATGCCCACTAAGAAAGCCCAATCAATTACACTAGTGATGTGGAGCATCCTTCCATCATCCCCATGGACTCTACACCAACACATCAAGCAGCTCGTGGACCTATGACAAGAGCTCGAGCACACGCCATTTAAACCGAGGTGAACTCACTCTTACTTGAGATAGATATGGATATGAATGGAACTTGGTTTCTACCTCACCAAAACATGCTATGTGTCATTATGTACGAAGATGAACTCCACCAAGCAGCTAAGTGACACCCCAAAGGAGTAGGAGAAACACCCCAAATCCACGAGGAAGGAGGAGTCCATGAAGATGAACACTGCACCTCCTAGGCGACCCCGTGCGCACGGGCCTCCCAGAAGGCTACTGTAACCGGGACGCACACCCTCATGCGCACGACCTCTAGACCCCGTGCACACGGCCCCCCGCCGCTGTAGCACCCCGTGCACATGGGCGGGTATCGTGCACACGGGCCTCCGAGGTTTCGGCCGTGGATGCCCTTTCTTGCCACCCAAGTCGTCCCCTTCCTCCCTCTAGCTATATATTTCGGGTTTAAGACATTTGTTAGGGTTAGCAAAGTATATGTGGGACATTGATAGAGCTTTGCTCCTTCTACCAATCCTCTTGGAGATCAAGACCTCTTAGGAGAGGATCCCAAGTGGATTTCAAGACCTCCTTTTGGAGAAGACTATCATCAAGACCTCACCTCCTTGGGAGTGGGAAGAACCTTACCTTTGTGCTTGTTTCCTTGGATTGATCTTGTATTCTAGTGGATCTCAACTTTGCTATTCTAGTGGCTATGTGATTGGGTTTTGTTTGAGTGAATTTCTTCCTTGTGTTTTTGTGTTCATCCCCTTTTCCCCTCCAAGTGTGAAAAGGTCTTCACTTAGGGTTCCACCCTACAACATCTTGGTATCATGAGCCAAGGTTGATTCACATCTTGGAGTCCCTACCTCTCATATTCTAGCCTAATTTCGTTTCTTTTTGTCCCAATTCGAAAATCCCCAAAAAATAGCCCAAAAAAATTCTTGCAATTTATTGGATCTTGTGAAATTTTGTTGATTTGGTACAGAAATTTTGTGTATGACAAGTGGATCTACTCCTTACCAACACCCCCATCCATCCCACCGCCGATTTTGGCCAAATTTTTGAAATTACCCACGGATCCGAAGGTGTTCTTGCACAGCCAAAACACCCCATGCGCACAGGCCATCGGGACCCTGTGCACATGGGCTCAATTTACCCCGTGCACACGATGATGTCTACTACACAACCTTCTTCTTGTAGACGTTGTTCGGCCTCCAAGTGCAGAGGTTTGTAGGACAGTAGCAAATTTCCCTCAAGTGGATGACCTAAGGTCTATCAATCCATGGGAGGCGTAGGATGAAGATGGTCTCTCTCAAACAACCCTGCAACCAAATAATAAAGAGTCTCTTGTGTCCCCAACACACCTAATACAATGGTAAATTGTATAGGTGCACTAGTTCGGCGAAGAGATGGTGATAAAAGTGCAATATGGATGGTAGATATAGGTTTTTGTAATCTGAAAAATATAAAAACAGCAAGGTAACTAATGATAAAAGTGAGCACAAACGGTATTGCAATGTGTTGAAACAAGGCCTAGGGTTCATACTTTCACTAGTGCAAGTTCTCTCAACAATAATAACATAATTGGATCATATAACTATCCCTCAACATGCAACAAAGAATCACTCCAAACTCACTAATAGAGGAGAACAAACGAAGACATTATTGTAGGGTACGAAACCACCTCAAAGTTATCCTTTCTGATCGATCTATTCAAGAGTCCTTAGTAAAATAACACGAATCTATTCTTTCCTTTCGATCTATCCTAGAGTTCGTACTAGAATAACACCTTAAGACACAAATCAACCAAAACCCTAATGTCACCTCAAGTATCCATGGGTATGATTACACGATTTGCATCACATAATCTCAGATTCATCTATTCAACCAACACAAAGAAATTCAAAGAGTGCCCCAAAGTTTCTACCGGAGAGTCAAGACGAAAACGTGTGACAAGCCCTATGCATATGTCCATGAGGTCACGGAACCCGCAAGTTGATCACCATAAGATACATCAAGCAGATCACGTGATATCCCATTGTCACCACAGATAAGCACATGAAAGACATACATCAAGTGTTCTCAAATCCTTAATGACTCAATCCAATAAGATAACTTCAAAGGGAAAACTCAACCCATTACAAGAGAGTAGAGGGGGAGAAACATCATAAGATCCAACTATAATAGCAAAGCTCGCAATACATCAAGATCGCACCACCTCAAGAACATGAGAGAGAGAGAGAGAGATCAAACACATAGCTACTGGTACATACCCTCAGCCCCGAGGGTGAACTACTCCCTCCTCGTCATGGAGAGCGCCGGGATGATGAAGATGGCCACCGGAGAGGGATTCCCCCCTCCAGCAGGGTGTCGGAACGGGTCTAGATTGGTTTCCGGTGGCTACAGAGGCTTGCGGCGGCGGAACTCCCGATCTAGGTTATGTTCTGGGGGTTTCTGTATATATAAGAGGTTTTGGCGTCGGGAACAAGTCAGGGGGGTCTCCGAGGCGGCCACGAGGTAGGGGGCGCGCCCAGGGGGTAGGGAGCACCCCCCACCCTCGTGGGTGCCTTGGGACTCTTGTGGTCCATCTCTGATACTCCGTGGGCTTCTTATGGTCCAAAAATAATCTCCGTCAAATTCTAGGTCAATTGGACTCCGGTTGGTTTTCCTTTTCCGTGATACTCAAAAACAAGGAAAAAACATAAACTGGCACTGGGCTCTAGGTTAATAGGTTAGTCCCAAAAATCATATAAAATAGCATATAAATGCATATAAAACATCCTAGATGGATAATATAATAGCATGGAACAATAAAAAATTATAGATACGTTGGAGAGGTATCAAGCATCCCCAAGCTTAATTCCTGCTCGTCCTCGAGTGGGTAAATGATAAAAACAGAATTTTTGATGTGGAATGCTACCTAACATATTTATCAATGTAATTCTCTTTATTGTGGCAAGAATATTCAGATCCATAAGATTCAAAACAAAAGTTTAATATTGACATAAAAACAGTAATACTTCAAGCATACTAACAAAGCAATCATGTCTTCTCAAAATAACATGGTCAAAGAAAGCTATCCCTACAAAATCATATAGTCTGGCTATGCTCTATCTTCATCACACAAAATATTTAAATCATGCACAACCCCGATGACAAGCCAAGCAATTGTTTCATACTTTTGATGTTCTCAACCTTTTTCAATCTTCATGCGATACATGAGCGTGAGCCATGGACATAGAACTATAGGTGGAATAGAATGGTGGTTGTGGAGAAGACAAAAAGGAGGAAGATAGTCTCGCATCAACTAGGCGAATCAACAGGCTATGGAGATGCCCATCAATAGATATCAATGTGAGTGAGTAGGGATTGTCATGCAATGGATGCACTAGAGCTATAAGTGTATGAAAGCTCAACAAAAGAAACTAAGTGGGTGTGCATCCAACTCGCTTGCTCACGAAGACCTAGGGCATTTTGAGGAAGCCCATCATTGGAATATACAAGCCAAGTTATATAATGTAAAATTCCCACTAGTAAATGAAAGTGACAACATAGGAGACTTTATCATGAAGATGTGGATATAACTATTTGTGTAAGCCGCCCAGGAGGGGCCGGGTTACGCAAAGACGATTCATCATATGAAGCCCAAGATCCAGCATGAAGATGGCGGTTCAACAAAGGGCCTAAAGCCCACAGGCGCCTTAAGGCCCATAGTGATAAACCGCCGTAATGGCTGTTGGAAATATGCCCTAGAGGCAATAATAAAAGCATTATTATTATATTATATTTCCTTGTTCATGATAATTGTCTTTATTCGTGCTATAATTGTGTTATCCAGAAATCATAATACATGTGTGAATAACAGACACCAACATGTCCCTAGTAAGCCTCTAGTTGACTAGCTCGTTGATCAATAGATAGTCATGGTTTCCTGACTATGGGCATTGGATGTCAATGATAACGAGATCACATCATTAGGAGAATGATGTGATGGACGAGACCCAATCCTAAACATAGCATAAGATCGCATAGTTCGTTTGCTAGAGTTTTCCAATGTCAAGTATCCTTTCCTTAGACCATGAGATCGTGTAACTCCCGGATGCCGTAGGAGTGCTTTGGGTGTGCCAAACGTCACAACGTAACTGGGTGACTATAAAGGTATACTACGGGTATCTCCGAAAGTGTCTGTTGGGTTGACACGCATCGAGACTGGGATTTGTCACTCCGTATGACGGAGAGGTATCACTGGGCCCACTCGGTAATGCATCATCATTATGAGCTCAATGTGACCAAGTGTTTGGTCACTGGATCATGCATTACGGTACGAGTAAAGTGACTTGCCGGTAATGAGATTGAACGAGGTATTGGGATACCAACGATCGAATCTCGGGCAAGTAACATATCGATTGACAAAGGGAATTGCATACGGGGTTGCTTGAATCCTCGACATCGTGGTTCATCCGATGAGATCATCGTGGAGCATGTGGGAGCCAACATGGGTATCCAGATCCCGTTGTTGGTTATTGCCCGAGAGCCGTCTCGGTCATGTCTGCATGTCTCCCGAACCCGTAGGGTCTACACACTTAAGGTTCGGTGACGCTAGGGTTATAGGGATATGTATATGCAGTAATCCGAATGTTGTTCGGAGTCCCGGATAAGATCCCGGACGTCACGAGGAGTTTTAGAATGGTCCGGAGGTAAAGAATTATATATAGGAAGTGCTGTTTTGGCCATCGGGACAAGTTTCGGGGTTACCGGTATTGTACCGGGACCACCAGAAGGGTCCCGGGGGTCCATCGGGTGGGGCCACCTGCCCCGGGGGGCCACATGGGCTGTAGGGGGTGTGCCTTGGCCTACATGGGCCAAGGGGCACCAGCCCCAAGAGGCCCATGCGCCTAGGGTTCAAGAAGGGAGGAGTCCCACAAGGGGAAGGCACCTCCTAGGTGCCTTGGGGGGGAGGAAATCCTCCCTTGGCCGCCGCCCCCTAGGAGATTGGATCTCCTAGGGCCGGCGCCCCCCCTTGGCCCTCCTATATAAAGGGGGGGAGGAGGCAGCCGCACCCTTTGCCTTGGCGCCTCCCTCTCCCTCTCCAACACCTCCTCCTCCGTAGAGCTCGGCGAAGCCCTGCCGAAGTACTGCAGCTTCACCATCACCACACCGTCGTGCTGCTGCTGGAGCCATCTTCCTCAACCTCTTCTTTGCCTTGCTGGATCAAGAAGAAGGAGACGTTACGCTGACCGTACGTGTGTTGAACGCGGAGGTGCCGTCCGTTCGGCGCTAGGATCTCCGGTGATTTGGATCACGTCGTGTACGACTACTTCATCCCCGTTCTTTTGAACGCTTCCGCTCGTGATCTACAAAGGTATGTAGATGCATCCGATCACTCGTTGCTAGATGAACTCATAGATGGATCTTGGTGAAACCGTAGGAAATTTTTTGTTTTCTGCAACGTTCCCCAACAGTGGCATCATGAGCTAGGTCTATGTGTAGTTCTCTATTGCACGAGTAGAACACAATTTGTTGTGGGCGTAGATGTTGTCAACTTTCTTGCCGCTACTAGTCTTATCTTGCTTCAGCGGTATTGTGGGATGAAGCAGCCTGGACCAACCTTACACGTACGCTTACGTGAGACCGGTTCCACCGACTAACATGCACTAGTTGCATACGGTGGCTGGCGGGTGTCTGTCTCTCCTACTTTAGTTGGAGCGGATTCGATGAAAAGGGTCCTTATGAAGGGTAAATAGAAGTTGACAAATCACGTTGTGGTTTTTTATGTAGGTAAGAAAACGTTCTTGCTAGAACCCTAATTCAGCCATGTAAAACTTGCAACAACAATTAGAGGACGTCTAACTTGTTTTTGCAGCAAGTGCTTGGTGATATGATATGGCCAAAGTTGTGATGAATGATGAATGATATATATGTGATGTATGAGATCATGTTCATGTAATAGGAATCACAACTTGCATGTCGATGAGTATGACAACCGGCAGGAGCCATAGGAGTTGTCATTATTCTTTTATGACCTGCGTGTCGCCATGTAAATTACTTTACTTTATTGCTAAACGCGTTAGCCATTGTAGTAGAAGTAATAGTTGGCGAGCAACTTCATGGAGACACGATGATGGAGATCATGATGATGGAGATCATGGTGTCAAGCCGGTGACAAGATGATCATGGAGCCCCAAGATGGAGATCAAAGGAGCTATGTGATATTGGCCATATCATGTCACTACTATTATTATTTGATTGCATGTGATGTTTATCATGTTTTTGCATCTTGTTTACTTAGAACGACGGTAGTAAATAAGATGATCCCTCATAATAATTTCAAGAAGTGTTCCCCCTAACTGTGCACTGTTGCGACAGTTCGTTGTTTCGAAGCACCACGTGATGATCGGGTGTGATAGATTCTAACGTTCACATACAACGGGTGTAAGACAGATTTACACATGCAAACTCTTAGGTTGACTTGACGAGCCTAGCATGTACAGACATGGCCTCGGAACACAGAAGACCGAAAGGTCGAGCATGAGTCGTATAGAAGATACGATCAACATGAAGATGTTCACCAATGTTGACTAGTCCGTCTCACGTGATGATCGGACACGGCCTAGTTGACTTGGATCATGTAATACTTAGATGACTAGAAGAGGGATGTCTATCTAAGTGGGAGTTCATTAAATAATTTGATTAGATGAACATTAAAATTATCATGAACTTAGTCTAAAAATATTTACAATATGTCTTGTAGATCAAATGGCCAACGTAGTCCTCAACTTCAACGCATTTCTAGAGAAAACCAAGCTGAAAGACGATGGCAGCAACTACACGGACTGGTTCCGGAACCTGAGGATCATCCTCATAGCTGCCAAGAAAGATTATGTCCTACAAGCACCGCTGGGTGACACACCTGTTCTCCCTGCAGAACAAGACGTTATGAACGCTTGGCAGTCACGTTCCGATGATTACTCCCTCGTTCAGTGCGGCATGCTTTACAGCTTAGAGCCGGGGCTCCAAAAGCGTTTTGAGAGACATGGAGCATATGAGATGTTTGAAGAGATGAAAATGGTTTTCCAAGCTCATGCCCGGGTCGAGAGATATGAAGTCTCCGACAAATTCTTTAGCTGCAAGATGGAGGAAAATAGCTCTGTCAGTGAACACATACTCAAGATGTCTGGGTTGCACAACCGCTTGACTCAACTGGAAGTTAATCTCCCGGATGAAGCGGTCATTGACAGAATCCTCTAGTCGCTTCCACCTAGCTACAAGAGCTTTGTGATGAACTACAACATGCAGGGGATGGTAAAGACCATTCCTGAGGTATATGCTATGCTGAAATCAGCAGAGGTAGAAATCAAGAAGGAACATCAAGTGTTGATGGTGAATAAAACCACTAAGTTCAAGAAGGGAAAGGGTAAAAAGAACTTCAAGAAGGACGGCAAGGAAGTTGCCGCGCCCGGTAAGCAAGTTGCCGGGAAGAAGCCAAAGAATGGACCCAAGCCCGAGACAGAGTGCTTTTATTGCAACGGAAGTGGTCACTGGAAGCGGAATTGCCCCAAATACTTAGTGGACAAGAAGGCCGGCAAAACAAAAGGTATATGTGATATACATGTAATTGATGTGTACCTTACCAGTACTCGTAGTAGCTCTTGGGTATTTGATACCGGTGCAGTTGCTCACATTTGTAACTCAAAGCAGGAGCTGCGGAATAAGCGAAGACTGGCGAAGGATGAGGTGACGATGCGCGTCGGGAATGGTTCCAAGGTCGATGTGATCGCCGTCGGCACGCTACCTCTACATTTACCTACTGGATTAGTTTTAAAACTCAATAATTGTTATTTAGTGCCAAGTTTGAGCATGAACATTGTGTCTGGATCTCGTTTAATTCGAGATGGCTACTCATTTAAATCTGAGAATAATGGTTTTTCTATTTATATGAGTGATATGTTTTATGGTCATGCTCCGATGGTTAATGGTTTATTCTTGATGAATCTCGTACGTGATGATACACATATTCATAGTGTGAATACCAAAAGAGTTAAAATTGATAATGATAGTCCCACATACTTGTGGCACTGCCGCCTTGGTCACATAGGTGTCAAACGCATGAAGAAGCTCCATGCAGATGGACTTTTAGAGTCTCTTGATTATGAATCATTTGACACGTGCGAACCATGCCTCATGGGTAAAATGACCAAGACTCCGTTCTCAGGAACAATGGAGCGAGCAACCAACTTATTGGAAATCATACATACTGATGTGTGCGGTCCAATGAGTGTTGAGGCTCGCGGTGGCTATCGTTATGTTCTCACCCTCACTGATGACTTGAGTAGATATGGGTATATCTACTTAATGAAACACAAGTCTGAGACCTTTGAAAAGTTCAAGGAATTTCAGAGTGAGGTTGAAAATCAATGTGACAGAAAAATCAAGTTTTTACGATCAGATCGTGGAGGAGAATACTTGAGTCACGAATTTTGCATGCACGTAAGAAAATGTGGAATAGTTTCACAACTCACGCCGCTTGGAACACCTCAGCGTAATGGTGTGTCCGAACGTCGTAATCGCACTCTATTAGATATGGTACGATCTATGATGTCTCTTACTAATTTACCACTATCTTTTTGGGGCTACGCTTTAGAGACTGCCGCATTCACTTTAAATAGGGCTCCATCGAAATCCGTTGAGACGACACCGTATGAATTATGGTTTGGGAAGAAACCTAAGCTGTCGTTTCTAAAAGTTTGGGGATGCGATGCTTATGTCAAGAAACTTCAACCTGAAAAGCTCGAACCCAAGTCGGAAAAATGCGTCTTCATAGGATACCCTAAAGAAACTATTGGGTATACTTCTACCTCAGATCCGAAGGCAAGATCTTTGTTGCCAAGAATGGATCCTTTCTAGAGAAAGAGTTTCTCTCGAAAGAAGTAAGTGGGATGAAAGTAGAACTTGATGAAGTGTTACCTCTTGAACCGGAAAATGGCGAAACTCAAGAAAACGTTCCTGAGGTGCCTGCACCGACTAGAGAGGAAATTAATGATGATGATCAAGATACTTCTAATCAAGCTCCTACTGAAATTAGAAGGTCCACAAGGACACGTTCCGCACCAGAGTGGTACGGCAACCCTGTCTTGGAAATCATGTTGTTAGACAACGGTGAGCCTTCGAACTATGAGGAAGCAATGGCGGGCCTGGATTCTGACAAATGGCTAGAAGCCATGAAATCCGCGATAGGATCCATGTATGAAAACAAAGTATGGACTTTGACTGACTTGCCCGTTGAACGGCGAGCCATTGAAAATAAATGGATCTTTAAGAAGAAGACAGACGCGGATGGTAATGTGACCATCTATAAAGCTCGGCTTGTCGCTAAGGGTTATCGACAAGTTCAAGGGGTTGACTACGATGAGACTTTCTCACCGGTAGCGAAGCTGAAGTCCGTCCGAATCATGTTAGCAATTGCCGCATTCTACGATTATGAAATATGGCAAATGGACGTCAAAACAGCATTCCTTAATGGTTTCCTTAAGGAAGAAATGTATATGATGCAGCCGGAAGGTTTTGTCGATCCTAAGAATGCTGACAAAGTGTGCAAGCTCCAACGCTCGATTTATGGGCTGGTGCAAGCATCTCGGAGTTGGAACATTCGCTTTGATGAGATGATCAAAGCTTTTGGGTTTACGCAGACTTATGGAGAAGCCTGCGTTTACAAGAAAGTGAGTGGGAGCTCTGTAGCATTTCTCATACTATATGTAGATGACATACTTTTGATGGGAAATGATATAGAACTCTTGGACAACATTAAGGCCTACTTGAATAAGAGTTTTTCAATGAAGGACCTTGGAGAAGCTGCTTATACATTAGGCATCAAGATCTATAGAGATAGATTGAGACGCCTCATAGGTCTTTCACAAAGCACATACCTTGATAAGATATTGAAGAAGTTCAATATGGATCAATCTAAGAAGGGGTTCTTACCAGTATTACAAGGTGTGAAATTGAGCTCAGCTCAATGTCCGACCACGGCAGAAGATATAGAAGAGATGAGGGTCATCCCCTATGCCTCAGCCATAGGTTCTATTATGTATGCCATGCTGTGTACCAGACCTGACGTAAACCTTGCCGTGAGTTTGGTAGGAAGGTACCAAAGTAATCCCGGCAAGGAACACTGGACAGCGGTCAAGAATATCCTGAAGTACCTGAAAAGGACTAAGGAAATGTTTCTCGTTTATGGAGGTGACGAAGAGCTCGTCGTAAAGGGTTACGTCGACGCTAGCTTCGACACAGATCTGGATGACTCTAAGTCACAAACCGGATACGTGTATATTTTGAATGGTGGGGCAGTAAGCTGGTGCAGTTGCAAGCAGAGCGTCGTGGCAGGATCTACATGTGAAGCGGAGTACATGGCAGCCTCGGAGGCAGCACATGAAGCAATTTGGGTGAAGGAGTTCATCACCGACCTCGGAGTCATACCCAATGCGTTGGGGCCAATCAAACTCTTCTGTGACAACACTGGAGCTATTGCACTTGCCAAGGAGCCCAGGTTTCACAAGAAGACCAGGCACATCAAGCGTCGCTTCAACTCCATTCGTGAAAATGTTCAAGATGGAGACATAGAAATTTGTAAAGTGCACACGGATCTGAATGTCGCAGATCCGTTGACTAAACCTCTCCCTAAGGCAAAACATGATCAGCACCAGAACTCTATGGGTGTTCGATTCACCACAATGTAACTAGATTATTGACTCTAGTGCAAGTGGGAGACTGTTGGAAATATGCCCTAGAGGCAATAATAAAAGCATTATTATTATATTATATTTCCTAGTTCATGATAATTGTCTTTATTCGTGCTATAATTGTGTTATCCAGAAATCGTAATACATGTGTGAATAACAGACACCAACATGTCCCTAGTAAGCCTCTAGTTGACTAGCTCGTTGATCAATAGATAGTCATGGTTTCCTGACTATGGGCATTGGATGTCAATGATAACGAGATCACATCATTAGGAGAATGATGTGATGGACGAGACCCAATCCTAAACATAGCATAAGATCGCATAGTTCGTTTGCTAGAGTTTTCCAATGTCAAGTATCCTTTCCTTAGACCATGAGATCGTGTAACTCCCGGATGCCGTAGGAGTGCTTTGGGTGTTCCAAACGTCACAACGTAACTGGGTGACTATAAAGGTATACTACGGGTATCTCCGAAAGTGTCTGTTGGGTTGACACGCATCGAGACTGGGATTTGTCACTCCGTATGACGGAGAGGTATCACTGGGCCCACTCGGTAATGCATCATCATTATGAGCTCAATGTGACCAAGTGTTTGGTCACTGGATCATGCATTACGGTACGAGTAAAGTGACTTGCCGGTAACGAGATTGAACGAGGTATTGGGATACCAACGATCGAATCTCGGGCAAGTAACATATCAATTGACAAAGGGAATTGCATACGGGGTTGCTTGAATCCTCGACATCGTGGTTCATCCGATGAGACCATCGTGGAGCATGTGGGAGCCAACATGGGTATCCAGATCCCATTGTTGGTTATTGCCCGAGAGCCGTCTCGGTCATGTCTGCATGTCTCCCGAACCCGTAGGGTCTACACACTTAAGGTTCGGTGACGCTAGGGTTGTAGGGATATGTATATGCAGTAATCCAAATGTTGTTCGGAGTCCCGAATGAGATCCCGGATGTCACGAGGAGTTTCGGAATGGTCCGGAGGCAAAGAATTATATATAGGAAGTGCTGTTTTGGCCATCGGGACAAGTTTCGGGGTTACCGGTATTGTACCGGGACCACCAGAAGGGTCCCGGGGGTCCACCGGGTGGGGCCACCAGCCCCGGGGGGCCATATGGGCTGTAGGGGGTGCGCCTTGGCCTACATGGGCCAAGGGGCACCAGCCCCAAGAGGCCCATGCGCCTAGGGTTCAAGAAGGGAGGAGTCCCACAAGGGGAAGGCACCTCCTAGGTGCCTTGGGGGGAGGAAATCCTCCCTTGGCCGCCGCCCCCTAGGAGATTGGATCTCCTAGGGCTGGCGCCCCCCCTTGGCCCTCCTATATAAAGGGGGGGAGAGGAGGCAGCCGCACCCTTTGCCTTGGCGCCTCCCTCTCCCTTTCCAACACCTCCTCCTCCTCCGTAGAGCTCGGCGAAGCCCTGCCGGAGTACTGCAGCTCCACCATCACCACACCGTCGTGCTGCTGCTGGAGCCATCTTCCTCAAACTCTCCTTTGCCTTGATGGATCAATAAGAAGGAGACGTTACTCTGACCGTACGTGTGTTGAACGCGGAGGTGCCGTCCGTTCGGCGCTAGGATCTCCGGTGATTTGGATCATGTCGTGTACGACTACTTCATCCCTGTTCTTTTGAACGCTTCCGCTCGCGATCTACAAAGGTATGTAGATGCATCCGATCACTCATTGCTAGATGAACTCATAGATGGATCTTGGTGAGACCGTAGGAAAATTTTTGTTTTCTGCAACGTTCCCCAACAATGGCATGACGTGTATTGTAAGGCGGGATTAACTAGTCACCGAGCCAGACACTGTCTATAAGCCGGCCGGGACTCTGTAGGCCGCAGGGCGTCAACCCGTGTATATAAGGGGACGACCCGCCAGCGGCTTAGGGCAAGAAACAACCCATCGAGAGCCGGGATAGCGTATCTCGCTCCCTGGTCATCGAAACATCAAGCAATACCAACCCAACTAGACGTAGGCCTTACCTTCACCGTAAGGGGACGAACTAGTATAAACCTCTCGTGTCCTTTGTCCCGATTAACCCCTTTAAGCTTCCTAGTTGCGATGGCTCCACGACTAAGTCCTTCTAGGAGGACATCTGCCGTGACAATTCCACGACAGTTGGCGCCCACCATGGGGCCAGCGCATGGTGGATTTGATTTCTTGAAGGGCAGCTTCGAAGGGCTCAAGGGATACGCAGTCGGCCGGATGACCAAGAGTCGTCGCGGCAAGATCTACATCGACGACGAAGGCTGGGGCCCCGACACCGGCTCAATTGAGTACGGGTACCGGGTCCCCTTTGGTGGAATTCACGTCTTCATCGGTCGGATTGGTGAGCCGGGCCCTGAGCCGGACAACTGCACCGACCTCATCGAGACGGCTCAGCGTGCGAGACCCGCCCGAGCTCAACCCGTCCTGAAGCGTGCCTTTGTGGGTTGCATCCACGGAGGTGAACTTCCTGAAGGATCTGAAGGTGATGATGAGCCGGTCGTCCTCTCTGACAGCGACTCATCCGCCGGCTCAATGGATTCGCTGTACCAAGTTCAAGATGGTGTGCTTGGGGGCTGTTCCGATGGCAGCATTATTCTGGACCCCTCAGAGTCGCCAAACTGGGCAGGAGTCTTCATGGCTGGCACTCAACCCGGCCAAAATTCTACGGCCTCAGTAGCGATAACGTTCGGGTTAGGAGCAGCCGGGGAAGGAGGCCCTGTGCGCCCACCAGCTCAGGTGCTGATGGATCTCATGGATAAACTTACGGCCCTGTTAACTGCTACAGTCATTCCTACGAACCAATCTGAGCATGAGGCAGAGGTGGCACAGGTTCGTGAGGAGATCGTCAAGGCTAAGGAAACCTTAGCAGCGGAAGATACTAGACTGGCAACAGAGCGGGCGGCTTTGGATGTACGGGCACAGCAGCTTCAGGCAGAGGCTTTTCAGCTCATGATGAGTCTGAACGCATCTAATGAGGTAATGAGGAGGAGACATCAGAAAACTCAGTCCCATTTACCTCCGACTTATGAACATCGGAATCTCTTCGCTACACCCGGAGGTGGTCCAAGTAACCCGCCAGGTGCAAATCAGTTTATGACATCCGGAGCAGTGGGCCCGGTTCAGCCTCAGGTGACGGCGCCTCTTCACGGCAATATGGCACCGCCCCGTTACATACCGATACCACCGGGTCACTTCTCCAACCACATGGAGAATTTAATCGCAGCATCAGCACGTTTGGGGGTTCTCCTAGTGGATGGTGATGATCCGACAGCCGTGGAGACCTGTAGGATCAGAGAACTTGTCCAGACGGCTCTGGCCCAGCAAGAGACTTATTCTTACAGCCGGGACAGGATTCATTCAACTCCTCCACCCTGGTTAGCTCCGCCTCATCAAAACCGGAGCCCGAGTTACAGCAGACACATGGAGTCAGAGGCCCTGTCAAGCAACGCTCAGCGCCGGAACCAGCCCGGTGGATATAACCTGGTGCAGGATCGGATACGTTAGGAGGACGAACGGGCAGCTCAGCTAGCGGCTCAGCTAGCAGCTCAACAGGACTTACCGGCTTATCCGACGACTTCTGTTGAGGCAGGAGTTGCTACTAGAACCGGTGGAGTTCCCTATCTAGTACTGGCTATACGTAATGTATGTCTACCCAAGGATTTCAAGGGGCCTCGAAAGGTGCCGAATTATACAGCCGACTTACAGCCTGGGGCGTGGATCGAGAATTATGAGATGGCCATGGAGTTGCTAGAGGTTAGTGATGCAGCGATGGCTAAATACTTCACCATGATGTTAGACGGAACGGCCCGTTCTTGGTTAAAGGGTTTGCCACCCAACTCCATTAGTTCATGGGCAGAGCTGAAAGCCCGCTTCATCCAGAACTTCAAGGACACTTGCAAGCAGACTATGTCGATTGTGAACTTGACAAATTGTAAGCAGGAGGAAGGTGAATCCACGACTCATTGGGTACGCCGGATCAAATATATAATACATTCATCTGACAAGATGGATGCCGGCTCAGCCGTTCTCATGCTAGAAAAGAATTGCCGCTTTGAACCTCTGAGACAGAAGCTGGGGCGCCTTAAGCGTGATTGCAATGATATGGGGACGCTGATGGCGGCTTTAGTCAAATATGCCGATTCTGATAGTACCAAGGATCCTGCGTCTGATGAAGAAAAGACAGGGAAGGGAAAGAAGAGCGGTAATGGAAAGGGCCAGCAGCATAACCCGACGAATCAAGGAGGCAATAAGCGTAAGGCGGACGGTAACCCGGAGTTTGTGGCCAATGGACAGGGTAACAATCAGAAACGCAGGGGAAAACCACCTCGGTTTGGCGGGTCAGGTCCATCTCTTGAACAGCTACTCAATGAGCCTTGTCCAAAACACAGCACCCAGGAGCGGCCAGCAACTCACTTATGGAAGGATTGTGCAATCATGAAGGTGTTCAAGAATTCCAATACGTTTGATAGCAATCAAGGCCCATGCGGCGGCTCAGGAGGTGGCGGCTTTCATGGCCCGGGCGGTGGTTCAGGGTCCGGTTTTCAGGGAAACCAGGGTGGGTATAACCAGCAGCAGTCCGGTCAAGGAGGTCAACAGCAGCAGCAGTCGGGTTATCAGAGCCATCCAAAGCAGCTAAATAGTGGGCAGTATCACGTGTTCACCACCAGTTTGTGTAAGCGTGATCAGAAAATTCACAAGAGGGTTGTGAACTCTGTTGAGCCGGCAGTCCCTCGTTACTTAAGGTGGTCGGAACAGCCCATTATCTGGAGTAGGGAGGATCACCCTCCCCAGGTTGATAATCCGGGTCAACTGGCACTGGTGGTGGCACCGCAGTTCGTTGGTTATAAATTCACTAAGGTGCTGATGGATGGAGGTAGCGGCATCAACATCCTCTATTACGAGACCTTTCGGCGCATGGGCTTATCCGACAAGAATTTAAAGACATCCAATACCGTATTCCATGGAGTGGTGCCTGGTAAGTCGGCTTACCCCGTCGGTAAGATTGAGCTGGAGGTGGCCTTTGGAGACGAGCATGATTCTAGGGCTGAGAAGTTAACCTTTGAGGTGGTCAGAATCAAGAGCCCGTATCACGCTTTGTTTGGACGGCCGACTTATGCCAAGTTTATGGCGCGGCCGTGTTATGTTTACTTGCAGCTCAAGATGTCAGGTTATAAGGGCACCATCACTATGCATGGAAGTCGTAAGGTGGCCTTGGAATGCGAAGAAGGCGATGCGGCTTATGTCGAGTCTGTCTGTGCAGCAGAGGAGCTCAAGTTTTATCAGGATAACGTTGACCCGGCGGATATGACCTCCCTCAAGAAGCCGACTACGGAACATGACCCGGCCATGAAGTTTAAGTCGGCTGCAGAGACTAAGCTTGTTGATTTTACTCCAGGCGATTCGTCTAAGCAATTCAGCATCAGTGCCAACTTGGATCCTAAATAGGAAAGCGCGCTCATCGAGTTCATCCGTGAGAACCAGGACATCTTTACATGGAAGCCTTCTGACATGCCGGGTGTACCGAGAGGACTCGCTGAGCACACTCTTAATATTGATCCAAAGTATAAGCCGGTCAGGCAGTTTCTGTGGTGATTCAATGAGGAACGACGAAAAGCTATAGGAGAGGAGGTCGCCCGGCTCTTGGCAGCTGGGTTCATTGTTGAAGTTTTTTATCCGGAGTGGTTGGCTAACCCGGTGCTCGTGCTCAAGAAAAACGGAACATGGAGGATGTGTGTGGATTACACGGACTTGAATAAGGCTTGTCCGGCTGATCCCTTCGCTCTCCCCCGCATTGATCAAATCATTGATGCTACGGCGGGTTGTGCGCGTTTGAGCTTTTTGGATGCTTACTCTGGTTATCATCAGATCAAGATGGCAGTTAAGGACCAGGAGAAGACGGCTTTCATCACTCCGTTTGGAGCCTTCTGCTATGTGTCTATGCCTTTTGGGCTCAAGAGTGCCCAGGCGACTTATCAGCGGTGCGTACAGAATTGTCTCCACAATCAGATTGGGCGTAATGTTCATGCTTATGTGGATGACATAGTGGTGAAGTCCAGATAGATGGAAACCTTGATATCTGATCTTAGAGAAACCTTTGATAACCTCCGGGTTTACAAGATGATGCTTAACCCAGAGAAGTGTGTATTTGGTGTGCCTGCAGGCAATCTTTTGGGATTCTTGGTCTCAAACAGGGGCACTGAAGCTAATCCGGAGAAGATCAAAGCGATCACTTCTTTGGCTAAACCGGCTCGTATCAATGATGTTCAGCGATTGGCGGGTCGTGTTGCTGCTTTAAGCCGGTTCATAAGCCGGCTAGGTGAGAAGGCCCTACGCTGTACCAACTGATGAAGAAGGCAGACACTTTTGTCTGGAATAATGCTGCTAATGCTGCTTTTGAGGACTTGAAGAGGCAGTTATCTGAGCCGCCAGTTCTTGCAGCTCCCATCGACAAAGAGCCCTTGCTGTTATATGTGGCTGCTAATTCACGAGTCGTCAGTGTTGCAATCGTGGTAGAGCACAAGGAGGCTGGTAAGGAACATCCGGTTCAACGGCCGGTTTATTATGTCAGTGAGGTACTCATCGAGTCAAAGCAAAGATATCCTCATTGGCAGAAACTTGTTTACGGGGTGTTTATGGCAAGGTGGAAGCTGAAGCAATACTTCCAAGGTCATCCTATCACTGTGGTGAGTTTTGCCCCCTTGGGGGACATTATTCAGAACAGAGAGGCTACAGGACGATTCGCCAAGTGGGCTATTGAGCTCGGGCCTCATGGTCTGAAGTACGCACCACGCACTGCCATTAAATCTCAAGCCTTGGTGGAATTCATCAATGACTGGACAGAGCTACAGGCACCTGAGGAGAAACCCGATAAAACATATTGGGCTATTCACTTTGACGGGTCCAGACAGTTGGAAGGCTCGGGGGCTGGAGTTGTGTTAACTTCCCCTCGAGGTGACAAATTCTGTTATGTGCTCCGACTTATGTTTCCTTGTACTAACAATGCAGCTGAGTACGAGGCCTTACTCCATGGTCTCCGGATGGCCAAAGAAATGAACTTGAGCCGGGTGAGATGTTTAGGAGACTCAGATCTGGTGGCTCAACAGGTGTCAGGCAAGTGGGACTCTAAAGATCCCCTTATGGCGGCTTACCGTCATGAAGTTGATGCTGTGGCTGGACATTTCAAGGGTTATGTGGTGGAACACATTGACCGAAGGAAGAATGAGGCAGCTGATGCCTTAAGTCGGCTGGGATCTCATCGTAAGCCGGTGCCGCCTAACACCTTTCTTGATGTTTTGCATAATCCTTCTATTAAGTTACCTACAGAGGAAGATCTGGCCATACTAGACCCGGAGGCACAGCTGGTGGCGGCTCTCCACGTTATCCCGGATTGGACGGTGCCTTATTCGGCTTACATGACCTGGGGAGAGTTGCCTGAAGATGAGACATTGGCAAGACAAATCGTCCGGCGGTCCAAGTCCATGACAATTGTTAATGGCGAGTTACATCACTGTAGCGTCACTGGAACGTTTCAACGTTGCGTTTCACCTGCGGAGGGTCAGGAGATCCTTCCTGAGATTCATGAAGGTGATTGTGGTCATCATGCCGGTTCAAAGTCTCTGGTGGCCAAAGCTTTCCGTCATGGGTTTTATTGGCTGACAGCTCATGCTGATGCAGAAGATCTAGTCAGTAAATGTGACGGATGTCAGAAGTTCTCACGACGAGCCCATGTGCCGTCTCAAGAATTGCGGATGATCCCAATTACTTGGCCATTTGCAGTCTGGGGGCTTGATATGGTCGGGCCTTTCAAAAGGTCTAAGGACAAAAAGACACACCTCTTGGTGGCGGTTGACAAGTTTACAAAATGGGTTGAGGCGGAGCCGGTCAGTAAGTGTGATGCAACCACGACGGTCCAGTTTATGAAAAAGGTGATTTTTCGCTTTGGTTTTCCACACAACATCATAACTGATAATGGCACTAACCTTTCTAAAGGAGCTATGGAGGAGTTCTGTCAACGAGAACATATCCGGCTTGACGTTTCGGCTGTGGCTCATCCTCAATCCAATGGTCAAGCAGAATGAGCTAACCAAGAAATCTTGAAGGGCATCAAGCCCCGGCTCTTGGTCCCTTTGCAGCGGACGCCGGGTTGTTGGGTGAAGGAGTTACCTTGTGTACTTTGGAGCATCAATACTACACCTAACAGGTCTACATGTTACACACCTTTCTTTATGGTGTATGGAGCAGAGGCGGTCCTCCCAAGTGACATCCGTCATGACTCACCCCGTGTGGCAGCTTATGTTGAGGCGGACAATGAAAAGGCTCGACAAGATGCACTTGACCTGTTGGATGAAGAGCGAGACTTAGCAATAGCCCGCTCGGCGATTTATCAGCAAGACCTGCGCCGCTACCACAGCTGTCGGGTTAGGTCCAGGACCTTTCAAGAAGGCGAGTTAGTGCTCCGACACATCCAGGATCAGTCTGACATGCACAAGCTATCCCCTCCTTGGGAAGGACCCTTTGTGGTCAGTAAGAATCTGAACAACGGGTCATATTACCTTATCGATGTTCGAAAGCACAAAGACTCACGTAAATCGGAGGAAGAGACCGTCGGCCGTGGAATATCGCTCATCTTCGGCCTTACTATACTTGAGCCACCGGCTCTAATGTGTATATATTTATATTATGTATATATTACATAAAGCAATAAAGCAGGACCTCTGTCCTTTTTTCCACCCCAAAAAAGGTTTTATGTGTTTTCTCTATCAGGTGGTGGAAATAACCAAGAGGGAGCGGGTCACATCTGATCCCAGCTTTACTTTGGTCCGGCTTATGATCATATCTGAATCTAGCCATGATCACTTGGGGGCTTCCTATTAAAACATAGGTCGTATACGAACCAAAGAGAACATAGTTGTCGATACCCACTTGATCAGCATACTGCCAAACTCACTTGGGGGCTTCTTGGTCATATTTGAATCATAGCTTAACCCCTTTGGGTCTGACGTGGATCATATTCGAATCAGCGTCATTAAACAACTCTTATAGTCACTTGGGGGCTTCCTGTTCAAACATAGGTCGTATTCGAACCAAAGAGAACATAGATGTCGATACCCACTTGATTGGCATCGCCACAGCCACTGGGGGCTATATGATCGCATCCGAATCTTAACTTAACCCCTTTAGAATGGTTCACTGGTCGTATTCAAATCAGAAGCCTTTGAAATTTTGTTTATTATTCATCATATTTTATAAATATCAATATTTGGTTATATTGAGATCCTCTTCAAAATACCATAGTGCGGATCACAACCTTCCGGGCGAATATTGGTCCCTCTGGGTTATTAAGTACCAGGTGAACCTTTATATGTCAATTTTCAGGAGTTAAATTTACTCTCAGAAGTAACCATAAGCATCACAGGTATATCATTATGATTACTTCTACTAAGTTTAATCATAAGTTGGTTTTCCTGTAACATTCCGGGTTATCAGAAGCTTATGTAGCTCTCAATGCGATAAGTCGCCAAGGGGTTTTGTTTGTCTTATGTGCAGGGCAATGCAAGACATTTCGGCAAGGACATAACAGATTCATATAAACTATGAAATGCATAGTAACGGCGGCTTATGCAAGTCTTAAGGGCCATAAGCATGCGCGAAGGCATGACAAACTCAAAGTATTTTCTGCTCTATTACAAGACTCCCCGAGTCTGAATGATGAGGCATTGTTTTTTCTACAAGACATACGCAGGTGACGCCTTGCAATTTACTCTTGGGGTTGACCTGAAGCTTCCGGGTTATCCTTCTCCGCCAGTTGCCTTGAGCTAGAAGGATGATGATGCCCAGTCAATGCCACTCAAGGCTTCAAACTCAGCTTCGTCAGCTATTAAACCGGTTGGGCATACTTCAGGGGCAAAGGTGTGCTTACGAATTGGAGGGATCAGGCTGACATCATCATAATGCGGCGTGGGGATTCTTAGATTCTCCTTATCATAACCCGGATGATACTTGGAGAGGTCAGTATCGTTCCCAATTTGAGTGGCCACAGGGCGTATATCCCTCACGCAGCTGGTGAAGTCTTTTTGATCAAATGGAGTGCCATCCTCCTTTAAACTTGGATACCCAAGAGCGATGTCGGCCGGGTCTAGCTCTGGTAACCAGGCTTTGGCCCGGCTCAAAGCGGTTATTGCTCCGGCTCTTGCTTGGGTCCGTCTCAACTCTTCAATCCGCTGAGGAAGTACCGCAAGCCGTCGTAACACATCTTGCAAGAGGTGGGGCACATCATTTGATAAGGCCACAATGGCCAAAGCACGTTGTGCCCGGTGTACAATTGCTCCACCAAAGTATAGAGTGCTTTCAGTTTGACTACCATGTCCTGCTTGAGGGTTGTGCTCCTGGGTCCTGTGTTGTTAAACAAAGGGTAAGCCGGAGGCAATAATTAGCTTAGTCATCAAAGGAAGGATGGCAATATTTGAGGTTCATATAAAGTAACTTACCGAAGATTGCTGAGACCATTCGAGATATCTGACGCTTCAAGCCGGACAGCTCGGTGTTTGCCTTTGCAAGGGATGCTTCGGCTGTCTCGGCCCGAGTCACTAGAGAGGCCTTCTCATCAGCCCAGGTTTTCTTCTCCGACTCAAAGTTCTTCTTCAACTTCTCTTGTTCAGAGATGCTGAGTTCAAACTTGGAGTTGGCCTTTTGTATTTCAAGTTCCTGGGCTGCCAGACGGCTCTTCAGGTCTGCAATTTCCAACTCAAATTGACTTATGGTGGCCTGCATTGCACCGGATAAAAGTCAAGATTATGGTAAATAATGTTAAGTCCCAAGCACTTTGCAAGCAAAGATACTTGACACTTGGGGGCTAATGTATACCGAAGCTTTCTAGATTATTAAGCCGGTCCTGGATATTAAGTCCCAAATACTTTGCAAGCAAAGATACTTGGCACTTGGGGGCTAATGTGTATCGCAAGTTAAAGGTATTGTGTTACATCCGGTTTAAATATTTTACTCTTTAAGCCGGGCAAGTAGCTCTAACAATGTTTCTAAAGTCTACAACATATTCACTAATAGGCAATAGACTTGGGGGCTGGTACAGTAAGTATGATTGATAATAAGAAAGCATAAGTCATACCTCAGATTTTTGCTGTATTTGTTTTACCATGTCAATTTCTAGGTCACACCTGCTTTGCACCTAGTTGATGTAGCCCGAGACGATCTCTCCTATACTCAAATGAGTATAGTCGGTGATATCCATCTTGGCTTTACGACGTTCTAGCAGCTCCTCTTTAGCCGAACATTTGGCAAGAACAGTGGGCTGGGCCGGCTCAACGAATTGGGCCTTGAGAAATTCCACTTCTGGATCAGCCGCCTTGGCCGGGCTAGGCGCCTCTAGATTAGCAGAACTATCAAGAATATCTTCAGAAGGTGGATCGGAAGTTGGTGCTGCAATATCTTGAGCCGGTTCAAGTGGTGGCTGATGTATGGAAGAGTCAGGAGCAGTTGCACCCTGTTCCGGTTCAATCATCACAGGGCTTGGAGCCGGCTCCGCTTTCTTGGTTTTCTTCCTGAGCTTAACTTGCATGCTGTGGGCAAAATAGAGAAATGAGTAAAGGAACATGAAGAAGGAAAAAACATAAGGTGAATAAATTGATATTACCCAGGGGCAGTCTTAAAAGCCGACATGTTTGACTGCATAGACTCGCCGGATGAAGGAGATGTATCCTGATAATTGGAGTCAGATGAATGGAGAGGTTGACAGATTAGACCCCCCAAAGGTAAAAAAAGGGATAAGTCGGAGATAACCTCAGTCCGACGCTTCCGGGTTATGTCAGGCAAGCCGGAGGAGAGCTCTGCGTCCTTGCTGGTCCGGGTCTGCCTCCGGCTTTCAAATTGCTGTTGCTTCAAAAGAAAGTCAGGGTCTTGGTAAGCCAAAGGATGTGAAAATCTTACTTTCCGGGTTACTCTTCGAGTTTTCTGACGCGAGAGAGGCTCGGAGTCAGAGGAGATTATAGTTACCTCTTCTTCGACGGGTTGGCTGTTTCCCGTGTCCTCCTGAAAGAGAAATCATGTCAGTGAAATGATGATAAATAATTAGGGAAGTTTAAAAGTTACATCTTCTTCATTGTCATCAGAGTCATCAAGTTGAAGCATCTCCGAGGCGCTTGTTTTTCTTTTCCTGGAGGTGGCAGGCTTGGCGGCTTTTCTATCGGCTTTCTTAGTAGCCCTGGCTTGCTTGGCCGCTTCATGGACATAATGAACCTTCCAGAAGCTGTTTTTCACCTGAAGAGAAATTGTGAAAGGTTGTAAGCAAAAGCAAGGTATAAGCATAGTAAAAGGTAATAACTGGGACTTACTGCAGGGGCCGGGTTTTGTTTGCAGAAAGGCAGTAACCCGAATGCATTACTGGTTACTGTACCCTCCTTTAACAAAGACTGAGTGGTAGCCACCACTATGTCATCTGGTAAGTCGTCAGGGCTATGACGCTGAGGGTCATATTTCTCGCCTGAGTAATTACACATTAATCTGGGGCGGCGGCTTAAGGAAATTATTCTCCAAGCAACCCAGACTCGGACCAGGTCAACGCCATCCAAGCCGTTCCCTAAGAGAGCTTTAATCTTCTTGATCTTGGGGGTGAGTGGCAGACGTTCAACAACAGTCAGCTTATCCGGCAGCGGGTGAGTAGATTCAAGGCGTAATGTACGGAAGCCGGGCAGTGGGTTTTCACCAGCCAGAGAAGAATCCTGGCAGTAGAACCACGTCTGGTTCCAGTCCTTTGGATGACTCGGCAATTCATCATAAGGGAACAGGCAGTCTCTCCGCCTTTGAATCGATATGCCACCAAGTTCCAAACTGGGCCCGTTGGCGCGCTCATTCTGCCGGTTCAGATAGAACAACTCCCTGAACAAAAGTAGGCTGGGCTCTTCTCCAAGATAGACCTCACAGAAAACTTGGAAGTTGCAGATGTTTGACATGGAATTGGGCCCGATGTCTTGAGGTCTTAAGTCAAAGAAATGCAAAACGTCTCTAAAGAATTTTGAACCGGCTGGAGCAAAACCCCGGCTCATATGATCTGTAAAGACTACTACCTCCCCTTCTTTGGGATGAGGTTTCACCTCGGACGGGTCAGGAGCACGATAAGACATGACCTCCTTCTTGGGCAGATAGCCAGACTTTGCAAAATTGGACAATTTGCTTTCCGTGACAATGGATGGGATCCAATTACAGGTCACCGGAGGTTTTGGGTCTTTGAGTGCGATTGTGTAAATCGGAGCCTACAACAAGATAAAGAAATTTTCCGGTTCAACTATAACCCGGAGGAAAGCATTATTGAGTTACTCAGGATGGCGATTTAAGAAGGGGCCTAATGACACATAGGTGATCATGCAAACAGGTTTTCTTAAGTCATTGCGAGTATGAAAGACAATTGAAGTTTTCTTAAGTCGCCAGAGGCAAGCGGTGTCAACAACCCGTATTATTTTGAACCGGTCATATGAACTACTATGGCTGAAATAGAGTCAACAGATGCAATTTTTGGCTAAGTGTGGAACAAACAGGTTTCACAAGTTGAAATTATTATTTTGGATCAAACGGTCGTTCAGAAAATAAAAATATTCTAGACCTAAAACTGGTACAGATGAGTTCATAAGTTCTAACAAAGCCTCTGTACAAAGGAAAGGGATCTATTTGCATTCGAAATGGGTGCGAAATTGCTACCACGTCAGTTTATACCACCTTAAGATCAAAAGAAGGCGGCGGTGGTGAAATCTATGAAGGGTTCATGACGAACAACGAAGAACACCGAGGAACTCGAAAATCTTAATGTGGATCTGAGGTACAGGGAGGAAGAAACTTACAGATGCAGACTTGCTGCGGAGGTTCATCGCGGTTTTCTGGTCAATTCAGGTCGATGCAGCGGCCAAGGTCGACGAAGATACGGTGCTCTGCTATGGCGGTGGCGGCGGCGGAGCTCAAGCAGCAGGGGAGTAGCAAGAGGAAGAAGACGCCAGAAGGGGGAGAATGGAAAAGACCTAGGGGTCGTGCCTATTTATAAGGGAATACTGACTGAGAAAGTGCGAGAAACGAGGAGGCCAGGCGTGATTATCCAGCTAGTCTGACGCCTCGATTTTCGGAATGGTCAATAAAGATAAGGATCCGTTGAGATATGACAGAGTAAAATATGAATTTAATGGAAGATGACATGACGGCGGGTTATCGTGAATCCAGAAGATGACGTCACGACGGGTTATAACCTTTGCACAGATAGAAGACAAAAGGCTTTTTCTTAAGGTATTCAAGATTGACGTGAGCCGGCACAAATCAATCTAGGGCCTAATGTTGGGGATATAACAATTTGTGTAAGCCGCCCAGGAGGGGCCGGGTTACGCAAAGACGATTCATCATATGAAGCCCAAGATCTAGCATGAAGATGGCGGTTCAACAAAGGGCCTAAAGCCCACAGGCGACTTAAGGCCCATAGTGATAAACCGCCGTAATGGCATGACTTGTATTGTAAGGCAGGATTAACTAGTCACCGAGCCGGACACTGTCTATAAGCCGGCCGAGACTCTGTAGGCCGCAGGGCGTCAACCCGTGTATATAAGGGGACGACCCACCGGCGGCTCAGGGCAAGAAACAACTCATCGAGAGCCGGGCATAGCGTATCTCGCTCCCTCGTCATCGAAACATCAAGCAATACCAACCCAACTAGACGTAGGCCTTACCTTCACCGTAAGGGGCCGAACTAGTATAAACCTCTCGTGTCCTTTGTCCCGATTAACCCCTTTAAGCTTCCTAGTTGCGATGGCTCCATGACTAAGTCCTTCCAAGAGGACATCTGCCGTGACAATTCCAAGACAATAATGCTACTTTGAAGCACAAGTGTGGTAAAAGGATAGTAACATTGTCCCTTCTCTCTTTTTCTCTCATTTTTTTATATTTTTTGTTTGGGCCTTTTTCTCTTTTTTTGGCCTCTTTTTTTTCATCCGGAGTATCATCCCGACTTGTGGGGGAATCATAGTCTCCATCATCCTTTTCTCACTGGGACAATGCTCTAATAATGAAGATCATCAAACTTTTATTTACTTACAACTCAAGAATTACAACTCGATACTTAGAACAAAATATGACTCTATATGGATGCCTCCGACGATGTACCGGGATGTGCAATGACTCATGAGTGACATGTATGAAAGAATTATGAACGGTGGCTTTGCCACAAATACGATGTCAACTACATGATCATGCAAAGCAATATGACAATGAAGGAGCGTGTCATAATAAACGAAACGGTGGAAAGTTGCATGGCAATATATCTCGGAATGGCTATGAAAATGCCATAATAGGTAGGTATAGTGGCTGTTTTGAGGAAGGTAATGGTGGGTGTTATGGTACCGGCGAAAGTTGCGCGGCACAAGAGAGGCTAGCAATGGCGGAAAGGTGAGAGTGTGTATAATCCATGGACTCAACATTAGTCATAAAGAACTCATATACTTATTGCAAAAATCTATAAGTTATCGAAACAAAGTACTATGCGCATGCTCCTAGGGGGATAGATTTGTAGGAAAAGACCATCGCTCGTCCCCGACCACCACTCATAAGGAAGAAAATCAAAAAATATATCATGCTCCGAATGCTACGGGAATCACAAACTTTAACACAAGTATCTCTCAAATTCACAACTACTCCACTAGCATGCATGACTCTAATATCACCATCTTCATATCTCAGAACAATCATAAAGAATCAAACTTCTCATAGTATTCAATGCACTTTATATGAAAGTTTTTTTTATACCCATCTTGGATGCCCATCATATTAGGACTAATTTTATAACCAAAGCAAATTACCATGCCGTTCTAAAGACTCTCAAAATAAAATAATTTAAGCATGGGAGTTCATCTATTTCTTCAAAATAAAACCACCGTCGTGCCCTAAAAAGATATAAGTGAAGCACTAGAGCAAATGACAAACTACTCCAAAAGATATAAGTGAAGATCAATGAATAGTCGAATAATTGTGCAACTATGTGAAGACTCTCTAACATTTAATAATTTCAGATCTTAGGATATTATTCAAACAGCAAGCAAAACAAAATAAAATAAAATGACGCTCCAAGCAAAACACATATCATGTGGTGAATTAAAGTATAGCTCCAAGTAAAGTTACCGATGAACGAAGACAAAAGAGGGGATGCCTTCTGGGGCATCCCCAAGCTTAGGCTCTTGGGTTTCCTTGAATATTACCTTGGGGTGCCTTGGGCATCCCCAAGCTTAGGCTCTTGCCACTCCTTATTCCATAGTCCATCGAATCTTTACCCAAAACTCAAAAACTTCACAACACAAAACTCAACAGAAAACTTGTAAGCTCCGTTAGTATAAGAAATAAATCACCACTTAGGTACTGTTGTGAACTCATAATAAATTCATATTGGTGTTAAAACTACTGTATTGCAACTTCTCTATGGTTCATACCTTCCGATACTACTCATAGATTCATCAAAATAAGCAAACAACACATAGAAAACAGAATCTGTCAAAAAACAGAACAGTCTGTAGTGATCTGTATCATTCGAATACTTCTGTAACTCCAAAAATTATGAAATACATTGGTGGACGTGAGGAATTTGTATATTAATCTTCTGGAAAAATAATCAACCTAATAGCATTCTCCAGTAAAAAAATGGCAGCTAATATCGTGAGTGCTAAAGTTTCTGTTTTTTTACAGCAAGATCGCAAAGACTTCACCCAAGTCTTCCCAAAGGTTCTACTTGGCACAAACACTAATTAAGACATCAAACCACATCTAAACAGAGGCTAGATGAATTATTATTACTAAACAAAAACAAAAAGCAAAAATAAAATTGGGTTGCCGCCCAACAAGCGCTATCTTTTAACATAAAGAGAGCATCATGAAGAATATGACTAGCACATTTAAGAATAACCCACTTCCTATTCATAGGGATTTTGTGAGAAAACTACTTATGGGAACAATAATCAACTAGCATAGGAAGGCAAAACGAGCATAACTTTAAAACTTTAAGCACATAGATAGGAAACTTGATATTATTGCAATTCCTACAAGCATATGTTCCTCCCTCATAATAATTTTCAGTAGCATCATAAATGAATTAAACAATATAACAATCACATAAAGCATTCTTTTCATGATATACAAGCATAGAAAATTTACTACTCTCCACATAAGCAAAATTCTTCCCATTCGGAATAGTAGTGGGAGCAAACTCAACAAAATAATTATCATGTGAGGCATAATCCAAATGAAAACTAAAATCATGATGACAAGTTTCATGGTTATCATTATTCTTAATAGCATACAAGTCATCACAATAATCATCATAGATAGCAACTTTGTTCTCATAACCAATTGGAACCTCATCCGAAATAGTGGACTCGTCACTAAATAAAGTCATGACCTCTCAAAATCCACTTTCATAATTATCACAATAATATTCAACATCCTCCAAAATAGTGAGATAATTACTTCCTAAAGTTGACACTCTTCCAAACCGACTTTCATCCACATAACCATCATAAATTGGAGGCATGCTTTCATCATAATAAATATTCTCATCAAAACTTGGGGGACTAAACATAGCATCTTCATCAAACATAGCATCCCCAAGCTTGTGGCTTCGCATATCATTAGCATCATGGATATTCAAAGAATTCATACTAACAACATTGCAATCATGTTCATCATTCACATATTTTATGCCAAGCATTTTATGTGATTCTTCTTCTAGTACTTGAGCACAATTTTCCTTCCCATCATTTTCACGAAAGACATTAAAACGATGGAGCATATGAGGCAACCTTAATTCCTTTTTTTAGTTTCCTTTTATAGACTAAACTAGTGATAAAACAAGAAACAAAAAGATTCTATTGCAAGATCTAAAGATATACCTTCAAGCACTCACCTCCCGGCTGCCAGAAACTGCTTGATGTCTACTACACAACCTTCTTCTTGAAGACGTTGTTCGGCCTCCAAGTGCAGAGGTTTGTAGGACAGTAGCAAATTTCCCTCAAGTGGATGACCTAAGGTTTATCAACCCATGGGAGGCTATGAAGATGGTCTCTCTCAAACAACCCTGCAACTAAATAGCAAAGAGTCTCTTGTGTCCCCAACACACCCAATACAATGGTAAATTGTATAGCTGCACTAGTTCGGCGAAGAGATGGTGATACAAGTGCAATATGGATGGTAGATATAGGTTTTTGTAATCTGAAAAATATAAAAACAGCAAGGTAACTAATGATAAAAGTGATCACAAACGGCATTGCAATGCGTTGAAACAAGGCCTAGGTTTCATACTTTCACTAGTGCAAGTTCTCTCAACAATAATAACATAACTGGATCATATAACCATCCCTCAACATGCAACGAAGAATCACTCCAAAGTCACTAATAGATGAGAACAAACGAAGAGATTATTGTAGGGTACGAAACCACCTCAAAGTTATCCTTTCTTATCGATCTATTCAAGAGTCCGTAGTAAAATAACACGAAGCTATTCTTTCCGTTTGATCTATCCTAGAGTTCGTACTAGAATAACATCTTAAGACACAAATCAACCAAAACCCTAATGTCACCTGGATAATCCAATGTCACCTCAAGTATCCGTGGGTATGATTATACGATTTGCATCACACAATCTCAGATTCATCTATTCAACCAACACAAAGAACTTCAAAGAGTGCCCCAAAGTTTCTACCGGAGAGTCAAGACGAAAACATGTGCCAAGCCCTATGCATATGTCCATGAGGTCACGGAACCCGCAAGTTGATCACCAAAACATACATCAAGTAGATCACGTGATATCCCATTGTCACCACAGATAAGCACATGCAAGACATACATCAAGTGTTCTCAAATCCTTAAAGACTCAATCCGATAAGATAACTTCAAACGGAAAACTCAACCCATTACAAGAGAGTAGAGGGGGAGAAACATCATAAGATCCAACTATAATAGCAAAGCTCGCGATACATCAAGATCGTACCACCTCAAGAACATGAGAGAGAGAGAGAGATCAAACACATAGCTACTGGTACATACCCTCAGCCCCGAGGGTGAACTACTCCCTCCTCGTCATGGAGAGCGCCGGGATGATGAAGATGGCCACCGGAGAGGGATTCCCCCCTCCAGCAGGGTGTCAGAACGGGTCTAGATTATGCTCTGGGGTTTCTGTATTTATATAAGAGGTTTTGGCGTCGGGAACAAGTCAGGGGGTCTCCGAGGCGGCCACGAGGTAGGGGGCGCGCCCAGGGGGTAGGGCGCGCCCCCCACTCTCATGGGTGCCTCGGGACTCTTCTGGCCCATCCCCGATACTTCGTGGGCTTCTTCTGGTCCAAAAATAATCTCCGTCAAATTTCAGGTGAATTGGACTCCGTTTGGTTTTCCTTTTCTAGGATACTCAGAAACAAGGAAAAAAACCTAAACTCGCACTAGGCTCTAGGTTAATAGGTTAGTCCCAAAAATCATATAAAATAGCATATAAATGCATATAAAACATCCTAGATGGATAATATAATAGCATGGAACAATAAAAAATTATAGATACGTTGGAGACGTATCACACGGCCCCTCTGAGTATTGTTTGGCCACAAGCCATTTTTCATCATTTTGCCATTCCACCACCACCATTCACTTTCTGCACTACTTCCCGTTGGTGTTTGAGATTTTGAGTTGCGGTTCACCGTGTCCTAAGGTGTTTCGGCTACTTAGGAATGGTTCACCTTCGACATCACCGCCACTCGTCATCGACTTGGACTACACATCGACATCGACCACTTCATCTTCATACTACTGTAAGAAAGGATGGTAACCTCGATGACATCTTAACATCATACCTTGCCATTACATTTGATAGCCTCGAGCCACTTTGCGTCACTTACCCATCGAGACTAGCGAGTTGAGAATTGTCGGGACACGCTATTTGTTCACCTTTAGTGACACGTCTCTGAGGGAGTCCTGGACTAAGGGGTCCTCGGGCGTCCGACCTGTTATGTACGGCCCGGATTGATGGGCCGTGAAGATACAAAGACCGAAGACCCTCTCCCGTGTCCGGATGGGACTCTCCTTGGCGTGGAAGGCAAGCTTGGCGGCCAAATATGAAGATTCCTTTCTTCGTAACCGACCTTATGTAAACATTAGATCCCTCCGGTGCCTATATAAACCGCAGGGCTAGGTCCGTAGAGCCCAATGATCATAATCATAGTCATACAGGCTAGACTTCTAGGGGTTTAGCCATTTCTATCTCGTGGTAGATCAACTCTTGTAACACCCATATTCATCAAGATCAATCAAGCAGGAAGTAGGGTATTACCTCCATAGAGAGGGCCCGAACCTGGGTAAACATTATGTCCCCTGTCTCCTGTTACCATCGACCTCAGACGCACAGTTCGGGACCCCCTACCCGAGATCCGCCGGTTTTGACACCGACATTGGTGCTTTCATTGAGAGCTCCGCTGTGACGTCGTAGACAGGGTTGACGGCCCGCCTTGTTGTCAAGGATAATATCACCTCCGGAGGAGCCCTGGCTCCGGAGGAGCCCTGGCTCCAGGCCAAACCCTCTGACTTGGCGGCTTTACCATGACCGCATGTTCGGCCGTTAAGCCGACGATGACCTCTCAAGTCATCAAAAATCGTCTCCATGTTGACTCCGAATACTCCAAACGGATGGATCCGATGGAGTTGTCGTCTTTAAACAAACTCCTAGATCGCACCGTCGCCTTGGGGGTCGCTATAGACTATGATAGGATTGGGCTTAAACCTGATCAGAGAGAAATCAAATCTCCGCCGATCACCCATCAGATAGCGGTAGTGGAGGAGCAAGACAATAACTCTTCCCATATATTGAAGACTGATACGTCTCCAACGTATCTATAATTTTTGATTGCTCCTTGCTATATTATCTACTGTTTTGGACCATACTGGGCTTTATTTTACACTTTTATATTATTTTTGGGACTAACCTATTAACCGGAGGTCCAGCCCAGAATTGCTGTTTTTTGCCTATTTCAGTGTTTCGAAGAAACGGAATATCAAACGGAGTCCAAAAGGAATGAAACCTTCGGGAACGTGATTTTCTCACCGAACATGATCCATGAGACTTGGACCCTACGTCAAGAAAGCTCCAAGGTGGGCACGAGGTAGGGGGGCGCGCACTACCCCCCAGGCGCGCCCCACCCTCGTGGGGCCCATGAAGCTCCACCGACGTACTTCTTCCACCTATATATACCTACGTACCCCCAAACGATCAGATACGGGGCCAAAAACCTAATTCCACCGCTGCAACCTTTCGTACCCACGACATCCCATCTTGGGGCCTGTTCCGGAGCTCTGTCGGAGAGGGCATCCACCACGGAGGGCTTCTACATCATCATTGCCCCTCCGAGGAAGTGTGAGTAGTTTACCTCAGACCTTCGGGTCCATAGTTAGTAGCTAGATGGCTTCTTCTCTCTTTTTGGATCTCAATACAATGTTCTCCCCTCTCTCGTGGAGATCTGTTCAATGTAATCTTCTTTTTGCGGTGTGTTTCTTGAGATCAATGAATTGTGGGTTTATGATCAAGATTATCTAAGAACAATATTTGAATCTTCTCTTAATTCTTTTATGTATGATTTGCTATCTTTGCAAGTCTCTTCGAATTATCAGTTTGGTTTGGCCTACTAGATTGGTTCTTCTTGCAATGGGAGAAGTTCTTAGCTTTGGGTTCAATCTTGCGGTGTCCTTTCCCAGTGATAGTAGGGTCAGCAAGGCACGTATTGTATTGTTGCCATCGAGGATAACAATATGGGGTTTTTATCATATTGCATGAATTTATCCCTCTACATCATGTCATCTTGCTTAAGGCGTTACTCTGTTTTTAACTTAATACTCTAGATGCATGCTGGATAGCGGTCAATGAGTGGAGTAATAGTAGTAGATGCAGGCAGGAGTCGGTCTACTTGTCTCGGACGTGATGTCTATATACATGATCATACCTAGATATATTCTCATAACTATGCTCAATTCTGTCGATTGCTCAACAGTAATTTGTTCACCCACCGTAGAACACTTATGCTCTTGAGAGAAGCCACTAGTGAAATTTATGGAACCCGGGTCTATCTTCATCATATCAATCTTACATCACTTTATTATTGCTTTTGCTTTTTACTTTGCCTTTTATTTTACTTTGCATCTTTATAACAAAAGTACCAAAAATATTATCTATCATCTCTATCAGATCTCACTCTCATAAGTGACCGTGAAGGGATTGACAACCCCTATTCGCGTTGGTTGCGAGGAGTTATTTGCTTTGTGTAGGTACGAGGGACTCGCGCGTACCCTCCTACTGGATTGATACCTTGGTTCTCAAAAACTGAGGGAAATACTTACGCTACTTTGTTGCATCATCCTTTCCTCTTCGGGGAAATCCAACGCAGTGCTCAAGAGGTAGCAAGAAGAATTTCTGGCGTCGTTGCCAGGGAGTCTACGCAAAAGTCAACATACCAAGTACCCATCACAATCCCTTATCTCCCGCATTACATTATTTGCCTTTTGCCTCTCGTTTTCCTCTCCCCCACTTCACCCTTGCCGTTTTATTCGCCCTCTCTTTTCTGTTTGCCTTTTTCTCACTTGCTTTCTGCTTGCTCGTGTGTTGGATTGCTTATTTGTCACGATGGATCTACCTAGATTTGGTGATCTCCACCTTAAAAGGTTAGAAGAGATCGAAAGTATCGTCAGGAGTTTTATGGTTTTGCAATTTGAGCATAATAATTTCTTCAGAAACGAGCTTAAAGAACAAAAGAGTTTTATGAGTTACATGAATAAAGAGGTCAATGATCTGTCTAAAGAATTTGATGGTATAAGATCTCAAATTGCTCGTCTTGAAAAGTTGACTGCCGAAATTTTGGATGAGCAGGCTACCTTAGTCAATAAGATGGCCGCTAAACCGGATCCCTATGAAAATCAAGACGAAGATCTAAAAGTTATTGATGTGTCTCCTATTAAATCTTTGTTTTGCAATATGAATCTTGATAATGATGGTATTGAATATGATCCACCTTTACCTAGAAGGCGTTCCAAGAATTCGGAGTTTTTAGATCTTGATGCTAAAATTGATAAAAGTGGGAAAACCCTAGATGTTGCTAAACCCACTATTTTGGATTTAAAGGAATTTAACTATGAAAGTTGCTCTTTAATTGATTGTATTTCCTTGTTGCAATCCATGCTAAATTATCCTCATGCTTATAGTCAAAATAAAGCCTTTACTAAACATATCGTTGATGCCTTGATGCAATCTTATGAAGAAAAACTTGAGTTGGATGTCTCTATCCCTAGAAAACTTTATGATGAGTGGGAACCTACTATTAAAATTAAAATTAAAGATCATGAGTTTTATGCTTTGTGTGATTTGGGTGCTAGTGTTTCCACTATTCCCAAAACTTTGTGTGATATGCTAGATTTCCGTGATTTTGATGATTGCTCTCTAAACTTGCACCTTGTGGATTCCACTATTAAGAAACCTATGGGAAGAATTAATGATGTTCTTATTGTTGCCAATAGGAATTATGTGCCCGTAGATTTTTATCATTCTTGATATAGATTGCAATCCTTCATGCCCTATTATTCTTGGTAGACCTTTCCTTAGAACGAATGGTGCAATTATTGATATGAAGGAAGGGAATATTAGATTCCAATTTCCATTAAAGAAAGGCATGGAGCACTTCCCGATGAAGAAAATAAAATTATCATATGAATCTATCATCAGAGCCACTTATGGATAGCCTACCAAAGATAGCAATACCTAGATCTATCTTTGCTTTTATGCCTAGCTAGGGGCGTTAAACGATAGCGCTTGTTGGGAGGCAACCCAATTTTATTTTTTGTTTTTTTCTTTTGCTTCTGTTTAGGAATAAATCTTTGATATAGCCTCCGGTTAGATGTGTTTTTATGTTTTAATTAGTGTTTGTGCCAAGTTAAACCTATAGGATCTTCTTGGATGATAGTTATTTGACCTTGCTGTAATTTCCAGAAACTTTCTATTCACGAAAACAATTGTTAAAAATCACCATAACGTGATAAAATACTGATTCCAATTGTCGGTCTTCCTATTTTGGTAAATTTTTTGGAGTTCCAGAAATTTGCTTCAGTTACAGATTACTACAGACTGTTCTGTTTTTGACAGATTCTGTTTTTCGTGTGTTGTTTGCTTATTTTGATGAATCTATGGCTATTAAAATAGTTTATAAACCATAGAGAAGTTGCGATACAATAGGTTTAACACCAATATAAATAAAGAATGAGTTCATTACAGTACCTTGAAGTGGTCTTTTGTTTTCTTTCGCTAACGGAGCTCACGAGATTTCTGTTGAGTTTTGTATTGTGAAGTTTTCAAGTTTTGGGTGAAATCTCTTGATGGATTACGGAACAAGGAGTGGCAAGAGCCTAAGCTTGGGGATGCCCATGGCACACCCAAGACAATCCAAGGACACCAAAAAGTCAAAGCTTGGGGATGCCCCGAAAGGCATCCCCTCTTTCGTCTACTTCCATCGGTAACTTTTACTTGGAGCTATATTTTTATTCACCACATGATATGTGTTTTGCTTGGAGCGTCTTGTATTATTTGAGTCTTTGTTCTTTAGTTTACCACAATCATCCTTGCTGTACACACCTTTTGAGAGAGCCATACATGATTTGGAATTTAATAGAATACTCTATGTGCTTCACTTATATCTTTTGAGCTATATAATTCTGCTCTAGTGCTTCACTTATATCTTTTGAGCTATATAATTCTGCTCTAGTGCTTCACTTATATCTTTTAGAGCATGGTGGTGGATTTGTTTTATAGAAACTATTGATCTCTCACGCTTCACTTAGATTATTTTGAGAGTCTTAAATAGCATGGTAATTTGCTTAATAATTTTAATATACTTGGTATTCAAGATTTGTAAAACTTTCTTTTGAGTGTGTTGAATACTAAGAGAAGTTTGATGCTTTATAATTGTTTTGAGATATGGAGGTGATAATATCAAAGTCGTGCTAGTTGAGTTGTTGTGAATTTGAGAAATGCTTGTGTTGGAGTTTTCAAGTCCCGTAGCATGCATGTATGGTAAACGTTATGTAACAAATTTGAAACATGAGGTGTTCTTTGATTGTCCTCCTTATGAGTGGCGGTCGGGGATGAGCGATGGTCTTTTCCTACCAATCTATCCCCCTAGGAGCATGCGCGTAGTACTTTGGTTTTTTATGGCTTGTAGATTTTTGCAATAAGTATGTGAGTTCTTTATGACTAATGTTGAGTCCATGGAATATACACACTCTCACCCTTCCATCATTGCTAGCCTCTTCGGTACCGTGCATTGCCCTTTCTCACATTGAGAGTTGGTGCAAACTTCGCCGGTGCATCCAAACCCCATGATAGATACGCTCTTTCACACATAAACCTCCTTATATCTTCCTCAAAACAGCCACCATACCTACCTATTATGGCATTTCCATAGCCATTCCGAGATATATTGCCATGCAACTTTCCACCATACCGTTCATCATGACACAATCATCATTGTCATATTGCTTAGCATGATCATGTTGTTGACATAGTATTTGTGGCAAAGCCACCGTTCATTATTATTTCATACATGTCACTCCTGATTCATTGCATATCCCCGTACACCGCCGGAGGCATTCATATAGAGTCATACTTTGTTCTAGTATCGAGTTGTAATCATTGATTTGTAAATAAATAGAACTGTGATGATCATCATTTTCTAGAGCATTGTCCCAAGTGAGGAATAAAAAAGAGATAGGCAATAAAAAAAGAGAAGGCCCAAAAAATGAGAGAAAAAGAGAGAAGGGACAATGCTACTATCCTTTGCCACACTTGTGCTTCAAAGTAGCACCATAATATTCATGATAGAGAGTCTCTTGTTTTGTCACTTTCATATACTAGTGGGAATTTTTCATTATAGAACTTGGCTTGTATATTCCAACAATGGGCCTCCTCAAGTGCCCTAGGTCTTCGTGAGCAAGCAAGTTGGATGCACACCCACTTAGTTTCTTTTATTGAGCTTTCATACATTTATAGCTCTAGTGCATCCGTTGCATGGCAATCCCTACTCCTTGCATTAAGATCAATCGATGGGAATCTCCATAGCCCATTGATTAGCCTCGTTGATGTGAGATCTTCTCCTTTTTGTCTTCTCCACATAACCCCCATCATCATATTCTATTCCACCCATAGTGCTATATCCATGGCTCACACTCATGTATTGCGTGAAGGTTTATAAGTTTGAGATTACTAAAGTATGAAACAATTGCTTGGCTTGTCATCGGGGTTGTGCATGATGAGAGCATTCTTGTGTGATGAAACTGGAGCATGACTAAACTGTATGATTTTGAAGGGATGAACTTTCTTTGGCAATGTTATTTTGAGAAGACATAATTGCTTAGTTAGTATGCTTGAAGTATTATTATTTTTATGTCAATATGAACTTTTGTCTTGAATCTTTCGGATCTGAATATTCATACCACAATTAAGAAGAATTACATTGAAATTATGCCAAGTAGCACTCCGCATCAAAAATTCTTTTTTATCATTTACCTACTCGAGGACGACCAGGAATTAATCTTGGGGATGCCTGATACGTCTCCAACGTATCTATAATTTTTGATCGCTCCATGCTATATTATCTACTATTTTGGACCATATTGGGCTTTATTTTCCACTTTTATATTATTTTGGGACTAACCTATTAACCAAAGGTCCAGCCCAAAATTGTTGTTTTTTTTGCCTATTTCAGTGTTTCGAAGAAACGAAATATCAAACGGAGTCCAAACGGAATGAAACCTTCGGGAACGTGATTTTCTCACCGAACATGAACCAGGAGACTTGGACACCATGTCAAGATAGCTACAAGGTGGGCACGAGGTAGGGGGGCGCCCCCTACCCCCCAGGCATGCCCCCCATCCTCGTGGGGCCCACGAAGCTCCAACGGCGTACTTCTTCCTCCTATACATACCTACGTACCCCCAAACGATCAGATACGGAGCCAAAAACCAAATTCCACGGCCGCAACCTTCTGTACCCACGAGATCCCATCTTGGGGCCGGTTCCGGAGCTCCACCGGAGAGGGCATCCACAATGGAGGGCTTCTACATCGTCATAGCCCCTCCGATGAAGTGTGAGTAGTTTACCTCAGACCTTCGGGTCCATAGTTAGTAGCTAGATGGCTTCTTCTCTCTTTTTGGATCTCAATACAATGTTCTCCCCCTCTCTCGTGGAGATCTATTCGATGTTATCTTCTTTTTGCGGTGTGTTTGTTGAGACTGATGAATTGTGGGTTTATGATCAAGATTATCTATGAACAATATTTGAATCTTCTCTAAATTCTTTTATGTATGATTGGTTATCTTTGCAAGTCTCTTCGAATTATCAGTTTGGTTTGGCCTACTAGATTGGTTCTTCTTGCAATGGGAGAAGTGATTAGCTTTGGGTTCAATCTTGCGGTGTCCTTTCCCAGTGACAGTAGGGGCAGCAAGGCACGTATTGTATTGTTTCCGTCGAGGATAACAAGATGGGGTTTTTATCATATTGCATGAATTTATCCCTCTACATCATGTCATCTTGCTTAAGGCGTTACTCTGTTTTTAACTTAATACTCTAGATGCATGTTGGATTGCGGTCGAGGAGTGGAGTACTAGTAGTAGATGCAGGCAGGAGTCGGTCTACTTGTCTCGGACGTGATGCCTATATACATGATCATACCTAGATAGTTTCATAACTATGCTCAATTCTGTCAATTGCTCAACAGTAATTTGTTCGCCCACCGTAGAATACTTATGCTCTTGAGAGAAGCCACTAGTGAAATCGATGGTGCCCGGGTCTATCTTCATCATATCAATCTTCCATCACTTTATTATTGCTTTTTCTTTTTACTTTACCTTTTATTTTACTTTGCATCTTTATAACAAAAGTACCAAAAATATTATCTATCATCTCTATCCGATCTCACTCTCGTACGTTACCGTGAAGGGATTGACAACCCCTATTCGCGTTGGTTGCGAGGAGTTACTTGCTTTGTGTAGGTACGAGGGACTCGCGCATAGCCTCCTACTGGATTGATACCTTGGTTCTCAAAAACTGAGCGAAATACTTACGCTACTTTGTTGCATCATCCTTTCCTCTTCGGGGAAATCCAATGCAGTGCTCAAGAGGTAGGAAAGATGAACTATGTTCGTATTTCTGATCTCAAGGAGCCGGATACCTGTCCGCGGAATGACGCGCCCTGCCCTCCGAACCTAGAATCAGACGATGGGCCTAAAACGTCATTTGATATTCCGGAGTCCGAACCATTAAGTTCGAAAGATTTACAAACTCTGGATCCCAAATCGGGTCAGGGTTCAGATTTAAAACCACCCACACACCCAACTATGCGCGATCTTATGTGCATACGACAGCAGCCTCAGGAAACGGTCCATCACTTTTGGGCCAGATTCCTCCTTGTCAAAGACAAGATTAAAGATTACCGCGATGAAGACGTGATCTCAGTATTCTGCAACAATTGCACGGACGAAGGAATCCTCAAAGCCAGCAGCCGCCATCGCGTATTACACTTTGCTGACTTGGCAGCCATAGTACAGAATTACTGCGCAATGGAAAGCGCCTGGAAAACTCAGGCAGCTTGTTGGGAACCACCGGCTTCAACTCAGCCCCTCGTCCGGGCAAAAAGGACGCACCCTCTCGGGGCGCCTGACTTAATAGTAAAGAAATCAAAGCCCATCACGGGACGCGGAACCGTTCTGGATGGATGGCTCGACAGGCCATGCAAAATACATGCAACACCAGATACCATACCAACCCACAGCCTTAGAGCATGTTGGATACTCCGGCAAGTGGCCAAGAGCGGCAAAGATCTCCTCACCAAAAACACCCCAAAACGACAAACCCCGGAAGAGGACGACTTCAGAGTATTGACGGTCTTCGAGACATTTGCTTCAAAAAATCAGCGCAAAAGGGCACTCCGCAACCTCGCCGAAGTCTGCCAAGTTGCAGCAATAAACCCCTGAATGACACGGCCATAACTTTCAATGCCGATGACGAACCAAAATTCAGAACAGTCCAGGCACTAGCCGACTTGGTCCTCAGTCCACTTGTGGACGGCTTCCGGCTCACTAAAGTGCTCATGGACGGCGGCAGCGGACTAAACCTCATCTACGAGGACACACTCATAAAAATGGAAATAGATAGGAGCCGCATTGAGCAAAGTAGCACGACCTTCTAGGGAATCATTCCCAGTCGGGAGGCGCGATGCACGGGAAAAATCACGCTCGACGTGGTATTCGGCACGCCGGAGAATTATCGGTCCGAAGAAATAACCTTCCAGGTGGCCCCTTTCAACAGCGGATATCACGCCCTACTGGGGCGAGACGCATTCACACGCTTTCAAGCTATACCTCATTACAGGTATATGAAGCTCAAGATGCCCGGGCCCAACGGCACCATAACTCTTGCCAGTGATCCGGACATAGCACTGCGCGCCGAAAATAAAACCCCATCCCTGGCCCTCGAGGCATTGTCTAAGCCCTCACGGCCGAAGAGCTGACCGCGCTGCGCTCCACCGTGGATAGGGATGATGTAATCCTGGACAAGCGACCCAATCCACCTCCTTTAAACCAGCAGATGAAATAATCAAATTTCAAGTCCACCCGACGGACCCCAAGAAGACAGCATCCATCGGGGCACAACTCGACCCAACGGTCGATGTCGCGCTACGAGAGTTCTTGCGCGAGAACTGGGACATATTCGCCTGGCACCCTTCTGATATGCCAGGAATCCCATGCAGGTTGGCCGAACATAGCCTTAATATCTTGAAGGGATATAAACCACTCAAACAAACATTGCGGCGTTTTTCCGAACCTAAACGACAAGCCATGGGAGAGGAGCTAGCCAAGTTACTGGAGGCCGGATTCATCAGAGAAATAAAACACCAAGACTGGTTAGCAAACCTGGTGATGGTACCAAAGAAGGATAAATCCTGGCGCTTGTGCGTCGATTTCAAAGACCTTAACAAGGCCTGCCCCAAGGATCCCTTCCCCCTCCGTCGCATTGATCAGATTATCGATGCAACTGCGGGACACGACTCACTGCGTTTTCTCGATGCGCACTCCGGATCAAGCCACAACGGCATTCATTACCCCATATGGTCCTTTCTGCTTTAACACTATGCCTTTCGGGCTCAAAAACGCTGGCGCCACTTACCAACGCATGATTCAGACATGCTTGGAGAAACAAATCGGCAAGACAGTTCAAGCATATGTGGATGACGTCATCATCAAAACCAGGCATGTCGAGTCATTGATAGACGATCTACGTCTTAGATTCGATAACCTCCATACATATGACATCAAGCTCAATCCGGAAAAGTGTGTTTCGGAAAACTGTTGGGCTTCATCATTTCCAATAGAGGAATTGAGGCAAATCCAGCCAAAATACGAGCTTTGCCACAATTGGCTACGCCAACAGACCTTAAAGAGGTCCAAAAACTTGCGGGATGCGTGGTAGCTTTAAGCCGCTTTATCTCCGGATTGGGAGAAAAAGCATTGCCACTCTATCGCCTTCTCCGGCGCACTGACCACTTCGAGTGGACGGATGCAGCAACGGCCGGCCTGGAGGAAATAAAGTCCCTTTTAGGGAGCAACCCAATCCTGGCCGCGCCGAACGTCGGCGAACCCATGTTATTATACATATCGGCAACACACCAGGTGGTGAGTGTCATGCTCGTTGTCGAGCGAGAGCAGGACGGACACAAGTTCCCACTCCAGAAACCGGTATACTATGTATCCACCGTCCTCACACCATGCAAATCCCAGTACCCTCACTACCAAAAAATAGCATACGCGGTCTTCATGGCATCCCAGAAGCTACGACACTACTTTCAAGAGTGCTCGATCACGGTGGCCTCTGAAGAACCACCCAATGACATAATAAACAACCGCGATGCGACAGGCCGTATTGCTAAGTGGTCCATCAATCACGTCGGGCCATCAAATCCCAAGTACTAGCTCACTTTGTCGCCGAATGGACAGAGGCCGAACTCCCTAAAGAGTACGACACGTATTCCAACTGGGATATGTACTTCAATGGTTCCAAAATGCTGGAAGGATTAGGGGTGGGCGTTGTCCTAACGTCCCCCCACTGGAGAGTAGAGACATAGTTCAGTACGTACTCCAGATATTATACACGGACTCCAACAATGCGGCCGAATACGTGGCCTTGTTGCATGGGCTTCGGATGGCTGTCTCCATGGGCATACAACTCCTAGAAGTGCGTGGGGACTCAAACCTTGCAATATCTTAGATAAATGGAGATTTCGATGCCAAAGATCCGAAAATGGCAGCTTACGGCAACACCGTTCTTAAAATCTAGGCCCGTTTCGAGGGGCTCAAGTTCCATCACGTGGCTCGAGAAAGTAATCAAGCGGCAGATGTCCTTGCTCGCATTGGCACCAAGCATGACCCCGTCCCACCTAACATCTTTCTTGAAAGGCTTTTCAAGCCGTCCATGGTGTGGCAAGGGGAAAGCGGCAACAACAGTTCGGACCCAACTATAACCTCAGATACCGAACACACCGATATCATCGGGGGCTCAGCCACCGAGATAACACCATCGGCCCATCTCATAATGGCAGTCAGTGTCCCATGGACCGAACCCTTCTTGGCATACCTTAACAGGCAAGAACTCCCTGAGGATCAGAATGAGGCTCGCCGGATTGTACGGGGTTCTAAAGCCTACAAGGTCCACGATGGGGAACTCTACAAGAAAAGCGCTACCGGAGTACTCCAAAGATGTATCTCTGAGGAAGAGGGGCGGCAGCTCTTGGCTGAAATTCACGCCGACCTCGGTGGTCACCACGTCGTGGCTCGGGCCCTTGTAAGCAAGGCCTTCCGTACAGGTTTCTATTGGCCAACGACCCGTGCAGACGCACAGGACCTTGTCTAACGTTGCGTCGGATGCCAGCTCTTCGCCAACCAGAGCCACATGCCACCCACCGCTCTACAAACAATCCCCATCACTTGGCCTTTTGCGGTTTGGGGGCTTGATATGGTTGGACCCCTTAAAGGAGGAAGCCATAAGAAAAATATCTGCTGGTCATGGTGGATAAATTCACTAAGTGGATAGAGGCCAAGCCAGTTATAACGGCTGAGGCAGGGCCAGTGATAGACTTTATATCCGGCTCGTACACCATTATGGTGTCCCACACAGCATCACCACCGATAATGGCTCCAATTTCATAGCCGACGAGGTGAAAAACTGGTGCACCGATCTAGACATTAAGCTCGATTACGCCTCTATCTATCACCCGCAAACAAACGGTCAAGTCGAACGAGCCGATGGTCTCATAATGAGCGGCATCAAGTCTAGACTGGTGCGGTCTTTGAAAGAATCGGACAAGCACTGGGTTGAGGAGCTCGACTCCGTACTCTGGGGGCTGCGGACCACGCCCAATCGCACTACCGGATATACACCCTTCTTCATGGTGTACGACGCAGAGGCTGTGTTACCCCGCGACATTATTCATGACTCACCTTGAGTGCGCATGTACGAAAAGAGAGAGGCGGAGCTTGATCGGCAGGACAACTTAGATGCCCTGGAGGAGGAGCATGACGTTGCAAAGGCCTGTTCCACATTTTATCAACAGCAGGCTCGCAGGTACCAAAGCAGGGATGTGCGGGCCAAGACTTATAATGTTGGCGAACTCATTCTACGCCTGCCGGAGAAGAAAAAGGACAAACTCAAGCCCAAGTGGGAGGGTCCCTTCATCATAGACGAAGTTCTCACCGGAGGAGCGTACCACCTGCGTGATGCATCAGACAATCGCCTAGTGTCGAACCCCTGGAACGCGGCCAGACTACGAAGATTCTATGCCTAGTGCCGGACTCTTTGTTCGTCTCCTTCTCCCTATTGTTCCCATTAATTTTGCCTCTCTTTTTGCTTTTTCCTTTCTTAACCTTAAAGCTTTTTGTGCGGCTAGACCGTGCACTTATGATATACAAAGAGTCAATTATACCTTGGGGCTTCTTCAACAGAAGCTTATTATTGTTATTTTTCGAGCATCAAGCTCATCACATATGTGCGTTTTCCCCATATGTACCTTTTCTTCGCCATTATATGCATCGATATGACTTAAGTTTTGGCCAAGCTGGGTTGCCTGGCTCCTTTGCTTATGCCCTACGTTCCCGTTAGTTCGGCTAGGGCATAAAGGGAGCACCTCTGTGATTGTTACTGCCGGGTCATCCGGATGTGTACCTCAGACTGGGTGAAGCCGAAAGCTAGCGTTCTTAAGGGAATATTCGGTCGGCGAACTAAAGATGTTTTTACAGTCGTTAAAATATGAAACCCCTGATGTTGAATATACTATGATTTTTACAATCACAATTTGGACGTGCACATTAACGCATGTATACCTAGGGAAAGGAACCCTTAACAGAAATATTCTCTGTGGAAGATGTTTCTTACAATCACAATGTAATATAACATAGCTAGCCGGATACAACTTGTCTGTTCAAGCAACTATGACCCCTGCACCTGGTTTCCACGCATTCCTCGGTATATTTTGCCATCCAGGTATTCGGAGACACTTTGCACCTTCGGGTCCAGAGGTCAAAGCGAAAAGGTCCGCCATGACAATCGTTTTACAGTCCGGCTAGGGACAAATAAGTCAAGGAAAGTACATAGTCACTTGGACTCATAAATTTCCTCCTCTATACCGTCTAACAGGTTGTCTAACTTACAATCCTGTTGAGAATATTTGGCGGCTACTTCTACTTGGTCACATACCAAATTCACGGGAATTTCTTTCCCATCTAACCCTAGAGGTCCGACCCGGGCCATATGATTTGGATCAAACTTGGTATACCGTGTTTTTACCATGGCCCAGGCTTCTCGTGCACCTTCCCAGCAGGCCAATATCTTCCATAATTGGAAGCGCCGCCGCACTCCCCTGAATAGCTCTATAAGCTCCTCCATCCTTCCTGGAGGGGAGGCGGATGGCCATAAGGCCTTGGCAACACTACGCATCGCCTGCCGAGCTTGCTCCTGCATTTGCGATAGCTCTTGTAGCAGATCGCCCGAGACTCCGGACATCTCCTCTTCGGGACGGCCGGTCAGCATACCTACAGATATAATTCTGTCAGTCCCTTTATTCTCCAAAACTACACGGAGTTAAATGTGTCCACATACCAAATATGTCGCCGTGGAGCCTCTTATTTTCCTTTACGGAATCAGCCAGCTGGGCCCGGACATCTTTGAGTTCTTCGCCCAGCTGGGTGTGGGTGAGGGAGTCCTGGATTAGGGGGTGTTCGGTTAGCCGAACTATATCTTCAGCCGGACTCCAGGACTATGAAGATACAAGATTGAAGACTTCGTCCCGTGTCCGGAAGGTTCTTTCCTTGGCGTGGAAGGCAAGCTAGGCATGCGGATATTCAAGATCTCCTACCAATGTAACCGACTCTGTGTAACCCTAACCCTATCCGGTGCCTATATAAACCGGAGGGTTGTAGTCCGTAGGACGAACACATCATAACCATCATCATACCCATAGGCTAGATTCTAGGGTTTAGCCTCCTTGATCTCGTGGTAGATCTACTCTTGTACTACCCATATCATCAATATTAATCTAGCAGGAGTAGGGTTTTACCTCCATCGAGAGGGCCCGAACCTGGGTAAAATAAAGTGTCCCTTGTCTCCTGTTACCATCCGACCTTGACGCACAGATCGGGACCCCCTACCCGAGATCCGCCGGTTTTGACACCGACATTGGTGCTTTCATTGAGAGTTCCTCTGTGTCGTCGCCTTTAGGCCCGATGGCTCCTTTGATCATCAACAACGATGAGGTCCAGGGTGAGACTTTTCTCCCCGGACAGATCTTCGTCTTCGGCGGCTTCGCTTTGCGGGCCAACTCGCTTGGTCATCTGGAGCAGATCGAAAGCCACGCCCCTGGCCATCAAGCCGGGTGGGGAAGCTAAACTACACGGCCGATACCCTCGGAGACCTGATCTTCGACGGATTCAAGACACAGCCAAGCGCGCCACACTATCTCGAGGGGCATGATATAGCTCTGCCTCCGAACAGTGTCCTGGAGGCCGCATACGCTCCGGCCCCGATCCTCGATCCGGAGCCCGCTGCGTTCTTTGAGGATGAACGGTTGGACGTCACCTCGGGGGCTGCGATCTTAAAAGCCATTGAGCCAAACGCAAGCCCCGCACTCCGCATGGCACATGACTCCAAGGAGTCGGACTCTTCTCCGAACTCCGAACCTCCCGCGCCCCTGCCAATCGAATCAGATTGGGCGCCGGTAATGGAGTTCACCGCCGCGGACATCTTTCAGTATTCACCTTTTGGTGATATTCTGGAATCTCTCAAGTCTCTCTCTTTTTCAGGAGAGCCCAGGCCGAACTATGGCCTGCGAGGTTGGGATTCGGACGACGAAGAAATTCAAAGCCCACCCACCACCCACTTAATAGCCACTGTCGACGATTTAACCGACATGCTCGACTTCGGCTCCGAAGACTTCGACGGTATGGACAACGAAGACGGAGACGAACGGGAACCAGCGCCCATAGGGCACTCGACCTCCACCCCACTTAATGATGTATTCATGGTGGATACACCTGAAAAAACTCACAATGAGGAAGAAGGGGGCGAAAAGAAGGGTAAACCCTCCGAAAAGCACTCAAAGCGGTGACGTAAACGCCGAGCGAAGCCCCGCCTCGATCAAGACCCAGCCATAGAGCAGGACGAGCCAGCAGATGACAAACGCATCCCAGAACAGCCGTCCGAACAGGGTAACACGGGCAGAGAGGACGAACAGTCCTCCCCCGGTCATAACAGAACTCCGGACGACACCACGCCGGATAAAATCATGGAGCAGAAGAATCTCCAAGAAAGGCTCGTCGCCACAGCATGAAGCCTGAAGAAGCAGAAGCAAAAGCTAAAGACGGCGTAAGATGCACTCAAAACAAGATGGAGCAAAGTAATCAAGACCGCAGACAAATACGGCGGCAGCCGCCGCACCAAAAGCTATCCGAAGAGAAAGCTACTGCCCGAATTCGACCAGGAGGCCCTAGAGCCCCCAAACTCAAAAAACAAAAAGGCTACACGGTCGAATAAACGACCTCTCGACCACTACAATACGGCAAACGGCGCCGCACTCAATGCGGCATGCGACAGAATCAAAGATTCGTATCATGGCCCAGCCAGGTCCATTTACGGGCCAAGAAAGCAAGCTCTCGCAAGCAATGCAAAAAATCCACCATCAGAATCCGGCACACCCAAATATAGGGGTGCCGCACACCCTCTATGCTTCACCGATGAGGTCCTGGAATATGAATTCCCAGAGGGATTTAAACCCGTTAACATAGAGGCGTACAGTGGAACAACAGACCCGGGAGTCTAGATCGAGGATTATATCCTCCACATACATATGGCTAAAGGAGATGATCTCCACGCCATAAAATATTTACCCCTTAAGCTTAAAGGGCTAGCCCGGCACTGGCTTAAAAGCCTTCCCGAAAACACAATTGGAAGTTGGGAAGAGCTCGAGGACGCTTTCCGAGCAAATTTTCAAGGGACCTACGTCCGTCCCCCAGACGCAGACGACCTCAGTCACACAACTCAGCAATCCGGAGAATCAGCTCGGCAGTTCTGGAACAGATTCCTCACTAAAAAGAATCAAATAGTGGATTGTCCGGACGCCGAAGCCCTAGCGGCTTTCAGGCACAAAGTCCGAGACAAATGGCTCGCCAGACACCTCGGGCAGGAAAAGCCAAGAACAATGGCCGCACTCACAAGCCTCATGACCCGCTTTTGCGCAGGAGAGGACAGCTGGTTGGCACGATGCAGCCCCAGCGACCCAAGTACATCAGAAATCAGGGATGGAAACGGGAAACCACGGCGAAACAAGGACCTTCGCCGAATCAAAAGAAAAAGTCCGAAGAGCACGACAGTCAATGCCGGATTCAAAGGCTCACGGCAAAATCAGACAAAATCACCCCCTCAGGATAATAGGGAAGATCCGTCCAGTCTAAAGAGAATCATGGACAGGACATGCCAGATACACAGTACTCCTGGAAAGCCTGCTAATCATACCCACAGAGACTGTTGGGTTTTCAAACAATCCAGAAGGCTTAATGCCGAACACAAGGGGCTCGACACACCAAGTGAGGAAGAGGACGAACCCCAAAAGCAGAACACCAGGAAGCAAAAGAACTTCCCGCAAGAAGTCAAAACAGTGAACTCACTTCACATAACAAGGCATGAGGCACCCATAAAGGTCCGCACATTCAAGCCTATCCCTCAGGAGTCTGGCCACTGGTCACTAAAGCCAATCATTTTTGATCAGCTAGATTATTCTCGCAACATCAAACATGCAGGCCGGACTGCCCTGATACTTAATCCAATAGTAGACGGATTCCAGTTTACCAACATCCTTATGGACGGTGGCAGTGGACTAAATCTGATATATCAGGATACAATTCACCGCATGGGCATAAACCCAGCACGAATCCGTCACAGTAAAACCTCCTTTCAAGGAGTAGCACCAGGCCCAGACACCCACTGTATGGGTTTTCTCCGGCTTGTGGTCATATCTGGCTCTGCCAATAACTTTCGTCGCGAAAAGCTTATCTTCCACATAGTCCCGTTTTCAAGTCGCTATCAAGCACTAATGGGACGCGGAGCTTTCGCTCGCTTTAACGCAATACCGCATTATGCATCCCTCACGCTAAAGATGCCCGGTCCTCGAGGCATCATCTCTTTAAAGGGAGCATACTAAAATACATCACCTCCAAACGGAGGTTTGTGCGGCCGCTTAAACGGCCGCCCAACAAAATGGCCTCGCCAGCCAAAAGACTTTTTCGATGTAAGTCACAAAAGGCCGCGGATCCGGACTCAATGAGTTCGGCACAAGCCCATTTTTGTTATAGGCTTGGTACGCCTCACCAGGGGATGTACGCAGAGACAATAAAACTCGACCGTATCTATTTCTCACTTCACATTTTATTTATTATTCTTTTTGATCCGCACGACCCATTTTTCAATTTAGTTCTTCCCTTTTACAGATGAACGTCGTACGGCGCCCGTCCAGGACACGGCACAGTGGAGACACAGGCGCAGACGTGCAGTAGGGACCCGCCCCAAAGGATTCTTCTTAGATTAAGACCCTGCGTAAACCTTTTTTACTGTCTCTTGCTGCTATACATCCCCTGGTTTACCTCACTATAACCATGGAGGAGACTGGCGTTTTGGCATGTGGCCACGCCAGAATTCTTGCTCGTACCTGGACACAAGGGGATTTTTTCTTTTTCAGGGGTGTTGTTTCACACGCACCCACAATGACCGAACACCTTAGGGAGTGTTCAGCGTCGCGAGTTTTGGCACTATATGCATCAGCTCCGAGTCATGATTTTGGTCACATGTTGGGTTGCCCGGCTCCTGAGTTCGGCCACCTTACGTTCCGTTCTGTCGGCTAAGGTTGCACCAGGAGAACTACTGCGATTGTGCCCCGGTTCGGCCGGGTGAGCACCTCAGTAGAGAAAGCCGAAAACCGACTGTCATGATGTAGCGCGAGACTGGTCGCCACTCGATGACCTATAGGAATTTATCGAATTCCTCCGTTTTGACGAAGGGCCGCTTCCCGGTCAGGCACATATGCGTCCCGAATTCGGGTAAACGCAGTCGCCATTAAAGGGCTACCTAAAGAGTCCCACTTTCAAGCTCCTATGGCTAAGTGAAAGTGTTAAAGCATTATAGTCCGGTTGCCTAGCCCGCGGCGCTATCACCTCCTTTGTAGGACCAAGACGTTGGGTTAAGTGTGAAAATGCGTTCTCCGCGTGCACCCCCGCACTATGTGCGTGGGGGCTGAAGCCAACGACTGCAATCTTTCAGAATTTATATATTAAAACGGCCGCACAGGAGGTGTTATTAATACTTGAAGGCACAAGTCTAAATTACACCATTACAATTTATAAAAATATTGATCTATGATTACATATGCTGTCATAAAACAGCATCTTTCGAACACTGCGTCTCTATTATACAAGCGCCCGCGAGGACTTCCTCAAAATAGTGATCGGAAGGAATTCGGCTTTTATCCGAATCACGGGACGCAACAACGGTGGGCTCCATATCTGCCCAGTATGTCTTGACACGGGCAAGAGCCAGCCGTGCGCCCTCTATGCAAGCGGACCTCTTTAGAGCTTCAATCCGAGGCACCACGTCAAGAAATTGCTGCACCAAACTGAAATAGCTTCTCGGCTTCGATCTCCCCGGACACAGGCGGTCCATGGCATACTTCATGGCGAGTCCGGACAACCTATTCAGCTCGGCCCATTGGGCCAGGCGATCATCCACTGATAGTGGACGCTCTGGATTAGTGAACTGCGACCAGAAGAGCTTCTCCACTTCATGATCTTTCTTCTCTTGAAAGTACCTGGTCGCATCAGCGGCACTAGCCGACAAATCCAGATAGGTGTCCTCCATGCTCCACGCTCGGTCCAACGGGGCGAACTTCGGATCACAGAATTTTCTCCGCAACAGGAAGGGCTTTCCATTCGCAATTAGTCCGGCTTGACGCAGCTCTTCCCTTGACGCTCTCATAACAGAGAGGGCGTCCTTGGCGTCGGCGACAACCTTCTCTAAATCCGTCTGCCGGGCTCGACCTTCCTCTTCAAGAAGTTTGCAACGGTCAGTAGCACTTTTCAACTTCACGGCTATATCAGCCATCTCCTCCTTGCTTCGGCAATGGGAAGCCTGTTTGGCTTTTAGCTCTTCACGGGCTCTTCCGGCAGCCGCATCGCTCTTTTTGGCTTGTTCCTTTGCTTTGGCGAGCTCGGCCCTAAGTCCTTCTACGGCCGCCGCACCATCTGCATCAAGCATACGCAAGGTAAGATATTGACATAAAGCTCCTCTTACTAAGAATCGCCAAATAAACTCAATACCTTGAGCATCATCAAGCTGCTTGTTAACAAGCACGATGTTGGCTTCTGCCTCATCGAGTTGCCGTTTCATTTCGGCAAAATCTCGAGTCCGACTCGACTCCACAACCTGCCACCTACATACAAAGGTGCCACTTAAAGGACCTGGGATTAAGATCCTCTGCGCGCCGCTAATCTTTGCGGCACACAGAGTATCAGGGGCTACTATCTATACAGGGCGCATGTTATTATGCGCAATTAACACTAATGTTCGTTATTCAAAACGTACCTCAAGGCCCTCTAGTAAACTCTTGACGGCCTCGTTCAGTCCGCTTTCCGTGGATGAAATCTTTTCAATCACCATGTGCATCAACGCACGATGCTCCTCTGAAATAGAGGCTCGGCCCAGCAGAACCTTCAGCTCCTCCGACCGAACACCAGATGGTGCCGGACTCGTCCCATGGCCTTCTTCGGAGGCCGGACACGGAGAACCCCGGGGGGCCGCATGATCACCTTCTGCCTCTGGCAGATTCGGAGAAATCCTCTGCGACGACACTTCGGCGTCGCCCGCCTTGCTAGGCGATGAAGGAGGAGGCGTTCCGCTCTCCATCATCTCCGGAAGAAGATCCCCCGATGACGAGCTCTGCCGAGAAGGGTCAAGGTCCGAACTACAAGGTAAGGTTTCGGTTAAAACTTCTCAGATATAAATTAAGGATTTCTCTTAAAAGAATGACTCTTTTTCTACTTACAGCTCGGTGGAGGGCTGCTCCTTTTGAGGATTTAGTTCGGCCGAGGGGCTCCCCGGCGTCGGGTCCTCTGACGCGGATCCTTTCCCCCGTTTTGGAGCTACGGCTCCCGGGTCGTCAGAGGCGACCCTTTTCTTCCCCTTTGGAGAGGAATTGTCGATTCCCCTCTTTGGGATGGCCCCTTTCAAAGAGGCCATGGTTTCCTTGTCCGCCCCTTCATTTCCCTCCAGAGGCGCCACCTCCAACATCCTGACTAGCACAGGATATAGCCTGGTCTCGGGAAGGGGAGCCGGACACCAGACCAGCTTCGCCTTCGCTATCCACTCCTGCGTAAAAAGGAGAAGTACTGTTAAAAAATAAGTCAATTGTATGGATAGAAGGTCCGGGCGCAAGGTCACCTACTTCTGTATCCGGGCGGTTGCGGCTTAAACCAGCATCCTCGGTCAAATCCGGACTCACTCCTTGTGGTCCGAAGAACAGTCTATACATCTCCGTAGGCATCATGCCCATGAAATTTCGGAGAACTCACGACCCCTCTGGGTTGAACTCCCACAAGCGGAGGGGGCGATGTTGGCCAGGCAGTGTCCGGCGAATCAGCATAACTTGTGCCACCTTGACCAGGTTGAGGTCTCCTTTTAGGAGATCCTTTATGTGGCCCTGCAACAGAGGAACGTCTTTGGGCAAGCCCCGATCTAACCCTGTGTTGATCCACGATGTTAAACATGGTGAGGGGCCCGAGCGAAGGGCAGGAGGCGCTACCCAAGTGGTGCCCCGAGGAGAGGTGATGTAGAACCACTCCTGTTGCCATAAGCCGAGCTCCTCTTGAAAATTGCCCTCGGGCCATGGAGCATCGGTATTCCTTTTTATAACAGCACCTCCGCACTCTACGAGGCGCCCCTCGATTATCTTCGGCTCTACCTTGAAGGTCTTGAGTCATAATCCGAAGTGAGGAGTGATATGGAGAAATGCTTCACACACAACAATGAAGGAGGAGATATGGAGGATGGACTCCGGAGCTAGGTCATGGAATTCCAGCCCATAATAAAACATCAGCCCCCTTATGAAAGGATCCGTTGGGAAGCCTAATCCCCGAAGGAAGTGGGAGATGAATACTACGCTCTCACTAGGCTGAGGGCTTGGGATCGCTTGTCCTTGAGCAGGCAACCTGTGCGGGATCTTGCTGGTCAGGAACCTAGCCTCCCTCAACCTTGATACGTCCTCCTCCGTAACGGAGGAAGGCATCCATTGGCCTTGAAGGCCGGAGCCGGACATTGTCGATGGTCCGGTGCGCCTAGAATCTAAAAGCCTGGGGTGTTGGAACTCGAGGCTATGGGCGAGCTTGTTTTGAGAACACAAGAGGGGAGCAAGGTCTCGGTCTCTTTATAAGAGGCAGAATATTAAGAGCCCTCCCCGTAACCGTCTTGGACTAGCCTTTAATCAAGGCAAGACGTGCTTAACGGGCACGGTTGGGTTACCCACGTCCGTATTGATGAGAATCCCGTTAAAGGGGGCACACGATCTCTGCTTCGACAAGACGTGCCAAGGAAACCGCCTCGTTGAACGTGCTATGGTGGAACAACAAAAAATAATCCATACAGAAGACTTGGTCGCAGTGTTATGGCGCACTGCGGAATACGTCAGCAGATTTGATTTGTGTTAGTATCATTCTCTATATGGCAATACGTGGAAACTTGTTTTGCAGAGCCGGACACTATTTTTTGGTGTTTATTATCTTCTTGAAGAATTTGGAGGAGGAACCCGCCTTGCAATGCCGAAGACAATTTGCGCGCCGGACTCGTCGTCATTGAAGCCTGGTTCAGGGGCTACTGAGGGAGTCCTGGATTAGGGGGTGTTCGGATAGCCGAACTATATCTTCAGCCGGACTCCAGGACTATGAAGATACAAGATTGAAGACTTCGTCCCGTGTCCGGAAGGTTCTTTCCTTGGCGTGGAAGGCAAGCTAGGCGTGCGGATATTCAAGATCTCCTACCAATGTAACCGACTCTGTGTAACCCTAACCCTATCTGGTGCCTATATAAACCGGAGGGTTGTAGTCCGTAGGACGAACACATCATAACCATCATCATACCCATAGGCTAGCTTCTAGGGTTTAGCCTCCTTGATCTCGTGGTAGATCTACTGTTGTACTACCCATATCATCAATATTAATCTAGCAGGAGTAGGGTTTTACCTCCATCGAGAGGGCCCGAACCTGGGTAAAATAAAGTGTCCCTTGTCTCCTGTTACCATCCGACCTTGACGCACAGTTCGGGACCCCCTACCCGAGATCCGCCGGTTTTGACACGGACAGTGGGCATCCTGCAGCTTGTTCTTCTCAGCACTGACTCGTGTCAGCACATGTTCGCCCGCGGCCAGCAGTCTTTTGGCTTCTTGTCCTTCCACTTGGGCGGCTTTTAGTTGCTCCTTCAGTTGATCTGACGATCCTGCCATAAGATGAGCAACGTTGTTAGCATTTCCAGTATATAATTATGTTTTCTCGATGGAGGGGAATGTTACCAGGTGATGCCTTCTTGCATTCCTCCAGTTCGGCGGTAGCAGCAGTTAGCTGGGTCCGACACTTTTCTAGTTCCTGAGACAACAGGTTGTTCTTCTCCATAAGCGCCTGGTCATACAATGATCCTTAAATTAGTTCTATCAACTGCTTCAAGTCTTGAGGGCTACTGTTATATGATTATCAGTTTTGTATAAAGAAAATTTACCCGCATATCTTTTAAATGTTGGTCGGTGGCTCTGGCAAGTCCATCTCGAGCAGCTTGGATATATGCATCAACCAAGCTGAAGGCACTGAATGCCTTGTTCGTAAAGCCAGGGTCACGTAGAACGGCTTTCCGGCGCCGATGATTCATGTCGCTCTCCACTTCGAGTTTTTGACGGAAACATCATCCGACTCCTTTGCCGAAGGACAATCCGGCGTCACTCCCGTATCAGCCCTTGCCTTTAAAGCAGGGTCGGGAACCTGAATCATGGAGGCGCGGCCGGCGGGATCCCTCGACATAGTTCGGCGAATGCTTTTCCTGATAAAACACATCGGATAATGTCACAGTTGGATGTGACTACCAAGGGGCATATTCACAAGTCAATACCTCTTTGATGAAGGCTCAGTCGCGTCTTCGTCAGCCTTCCTCTTCGAAGGCTTGCCCGGTGTAGGGGTCGCTCTCTTTGGACTTGCCTCTCGGGCACCATGGCGCATCGAACGCCTCCCCTTTTGAGCACGAGACAGTGTGGTGGGTGAGGCAGAATGAGAGAACTCTTTCGGAGGAGATGTCTCCTGATTACTTACGTGCAAAGCAGGGAGAAGACTAGGATAGTCAGCGGTGATGGCCCCTTCTGTACCATCACAGCTCGCCTGGTAAAACACCCCATCCTCGAGCACCACGAATATATCCGGATACTCTTCGAATCCGGGGTCAAGGTCCCGATTGTGGCCCTCTGGCTATGGGGTGGGGCTGTGAAGCCCTTCAGAGATCTTTTGCCAGTGCTGTTATAAATGGATGGAATAATATTCATTGAAAGCAACTCAGGGGGTGGAATGAGTAGAGCAGAGGATTTGGGACTTACCCACCTAGGAGGACTGTACATGGAAAATCCATCTCTACGATAGATACGAAGAAATTCCTCTTCCTTCCCTTTGAACAGTTCGGCCAATATTTTGGCCAAAGCGGCGGGGGTATCCGGACCCTTCCGGCCACCGCGGGAGGCGTCATCTTCCCCATTGTAGTGCCACATGGGAAGACCTCTGTATTGGAGTGGCTGAACCCCCCGTACTATGGAAGTTGTCATCACCTCGACTATTGATAATCCAGACTGAGCGAGCGTCCTTATATTGCTCATGAGTTGGCGAACTTCCGCACTATCTTCCTCCTTGAGGCTCTGAGGGTGCCAGCTGTGGCGTTTCTTCAAAGGAACGCTTGTGAACTCAGGAAGACCCCTCCGAACTGGGTCCGGAAGTGCGACGTTCTCAATGTAGTACCATTCGGAAGGCCACTCTTTGGATGCCTTCTTCGGTGTGCCGGACAGGTATCCGGTCCCAGCGGTGCGCCATATTTCGGCTCCACCCACTTCAAATATTGATCCCTCGTGGTTGCACGGAACGAGACAGAATAGCTTTCTCCACAATTCAAAATGGGCCTCACAACCCAGGAACAACTCGCAAAGAGCCACGTAACCCACGATGTGCAGAATGGAGGCGGGAGTGAAGTTATGTAGTTGGAGGCCATAGTACTCCAGAAGCCCTCAGAGGAATGGATGAATCGGAAATCCGACGCCTCTTAGAAAATAAGGGACAAATCACACTCGTTCCCCCAGATGGATTGGGGAAATTCTCCGCCTAGACCACGTCATTGAAAGAGGTCAACCCTGCTCGAACAAGGACCAGATCCACAGGGGGAAGAAATGCCTGTGCTTACAGCTTCACTAGCTGTCTATGGGATACAGAGCATTTCTCCGAGTCGCCTTTCCCTGAGGCACAAGGACGGGAGGAGGAGCTGGGAGTGCAAGCCATGTTGGAGTGGTCTTTCCTAGCAAGCTCTGAGGATTTTTCCGCATGGTGCTGAATGGATCTGAGATCCAATCCCTTTAAATAGACATTCCTCTTTGCAAGGCTGGGGTGTTATGTGTAAAAACACCCTGACCTCTCGCATTCGCTCGACACGTGGAGGCTGAAATTATTTATGCACAGAAGCCGAGGGGTACGACATTAAATGGAAGGCCGAATACATAACTTTGAAGTCATCGGAGGAAGAACCCGCCTGGCAATGCCGAAGAAAATCTGCGTGCCGGACACCTCATCATTGAAGCCTGGTTCGGGGGCTACTGAGGGAGTCCTAGACTAAGGGGTCCTCGGGCGTCCGACCTGTTATGTATGGGCCGGACTGATGGGACGGGAAGATACGAAGACCGAAGACCCTATCCCATGTCCGGATGGGACTCTCCTTGGTGTGGAAGGCAAGCTTGGCGGCCAAATATGAAGAATCATTTCTTTGTAACCGACCTTATGTAAACACTAGATCCCTCCGGTGCCTATATAAACCGGAGGGCTAGGTCCGTAGAGCCCAATGATCATAATCATAGTCATACAGGCTAGACTTCTAGGGTTTTGGCCATTACGATCTCATGGTAGATCAACTCTTGTAACACTCATATTCATCAAGATCAATCAAGTAGTAAGTAGGGTATTACGTCCATAGAGAGGGCCCGAACCTGGGTAAACATAGTGTCCCCTGTCTCCTGTTACCATCGACCTCAGACGCATAGTTTGGGACCCCTACCTGAGATCCGCCGGTTTTGACACCGACAGTCTCTCCCGTGCATATCACGCTTGTTGTCTCATACTCCGGCTCGAATATCAAGCATTTAAGCAAACGAAAAGAGAAACAAAGAGCTTATAAGCAATATATAGCATTGAGCCATTTTGCATAGTTACACCATCTTGGTCAATAGATACATAAGCATACTTGGGATTGTATACGACCCATTTCTCTCATAGGTTGGTGCACAATCTTATCTAACCCGTTTGAGCAATCAAGCTAGCATCTCTCTCATATCCGTACAACAAGAGCATTTTTTGTGGTTCCACATTTTGAGCTCACTCCTTGGTTGTGCGGATCCCATCTATCTTCCATGTGTGTATTCCTAGTGATATCCTTGGGTTTGATCTATTTGTCTTACTTGCAGTTTGTGCATCTCTTCAACATTATCAATATCTTGGCTAACACTTGCTTGAATTTTGTGCCACTCATCCTAACCGAGCTACTCCATAAGCCTTTACTTGTAGGTGTGAGAAACAAAACCCGGTACCAATTATCCTATTATACCATTCCGCTGAGTGATACTCGATACATCCTCAACCTTCGGAGAATGTAACTTTGGTATTGTTCTCTCATTTTCCTACTCACCACGTGGTTATGATGGATAGGCCAAGTTCTTCGGTGAACCCACTCTTCGAGGATCATGTCGGCGTTCTGGGAATGGGGGTCCCCAGACTTGCCTGCCTGCGGCCTGCGGCGTGGCTCGAAGGGGGCCCAGCACGGCCCATCTTCATCAACACAAGACCCAAGACCCTCGCGAGGGGCCAAGCCTCGCGGGGCCGACGACGCGGAGCTTCCTCAGGCGCGGCCTCATCAGGCTGGCTCACGAGGAGGCGGAGAGATCAAGGCAGGGTACCTCACGAGGTGCCTATGACGCAAGCCATGACGACCAAGGGCGCCAGGCGGGCGCCAGCCCGCGCAGTGTCCCCCTTTCCTCTTTGGTGCAAAGGGAGCAAGCGCAGGCGAGAGGATCAAGCAAAGGCATCCATTTCGGTGCAACGAGACCAAGACCAGTCCAACGGTGGGAAGGAGGTCATCGTGGAGCCCAGGACGGCGTCACCACAGAGTCTTTGCCAGGCGAGGACCAACTTTAGTCAGGATAAGTGTACCAGATGTTCCCCTTCAAAATGGATAATTGTTGGCGCCCTTCCCGCTCAATATTTGGGGAGAGGCCCAGGGCCCTTGCCTATAAATAGGACCAGCCACCCCCAGGGTAGAGAGGGCTAGAATCCAGAGAGAGAGGGATAGAATCTAGAAAGAGACAGAGAGAAAGAAGGGCGGCTGAACTCCTCCTAGCAGTTCATCCTCCCAGCCAAGAACAGGACCTCGCGAGGCTATTCTTCCTTGTACTGTTCATCATCATCAGCCCAAGAGGCAATCCACCCACCATAAACTAGAGTAGGGTATTACACCACGATGGTGGCCCGAACTAGTATAAACACTGTGTCTCTTGTGCTTTTCTTTCAATAGTTTAGATCTTTGCGAGACGGAGAGGTAGAGGGCGTAATCTCCGCGCGCACCCCAGAGTTTGAACCTTAAGGGTCTGCCGGAACCTGAAATCCGACATTTGGCGCGCCAGGTAGGGGTGCACAGGAATTTGTCTTCCATCGCTCTGCTCTCCTCCGACCGTCGCGTCCATGTCCGACGCTCGCCGGGCCCGCGCCGAGCGCCGGGCCGCCATCGCTTCCCGCGTCGCCCAGACGGCTCCCGTCGGCGGGCGTCCTCGTCGTTCCCCGTCGCCCGCCGTCAACGCCGCCACCGGCCCAGCGGGGAACGAGCAGCAAGCGTCGTCGCAGCATCCGTCTGTGCGGCAAGACGGCCGTACCGCTACACCGTCGTTCACACCCGCTGGTTCTTCGTCCCGCGGGCTCCGCGCACCCTTGGAGGCTCGAGCTGCGCTCATCGCGGCAAACGAGCTCCTGCGCTACCGTCCCGTCGACGACGTCTATGAAGAGTGGCTCGACCGTGTCGCCGAGCTCGTCCGTGCCGCAGGGGGCTCTCCCGCGCCGTCCGTTTTGCTGCGCCGCACCCCGTCCTGCGCGGGCAACGAAGCTCCGGGGGCGTACCAGCCGCCTCCCCTTCAAGAAGACGCCATGGCTCCAAGGCGCACGGACCCTGGCCGGAACCCGTTCCGTCAGGCGCCGGCGCGACAAGAGCAGAGTTGCCAAGAAGTCCCTCGCCCGCAAGAAGCTGCCCGGGCGCTCCCTGCCCCGACACGTCGCGACCCTGCTCCCACTCCCACGCGTCAAGACCCCGCGATGCCCTCCCAGATGCAGCGCATGGGGACCCGCAAGACCAAGCTCTCCCTCATGCAAAGCCTCCCGTGACCACCGCAGGCTGCCGTGCCTACACCACCGAGCTGCTTAGCGTCGCATGGCCCGGCAAGTTCAAGCCAGACCTGCCTCCTCGTTACGACGGCACGACCGACCCTGCAGAGTTCCTCCAGCTCTATGAGCTGGGCATTGAAGCTGCCAGCGGGGACGAGAAGGTCATGGTGAACTGGTTCCCCATGGCGCTCAAGGAAGGAGCTCGCACCTGGCTCCTAAATCTGGCTCCAGGCACGATCTCTTCCTGGGACCAGATGTGCACCCGCTTCATCGCCAAATCCAAGGTACTCGCGACCGGCCGCCCGCCGTGAGTGACATGTGCCACGTCAAGCAACAACCCGGAGAGACCCTGCAAAAGTACATCCAACGCTTCAACAGTGCGCGCCTCAAGATCCCCAAGGTGTCCGAGGAGGCCATCATCTCAGCCTTCTCCGATGGAGTGCGCGACTTGAAGATGAAGGAGGAGCTGGCGATGCATGAAGACCTGTGCACCTCCCTGGAGCTGTTCAACTTGGCGACCAAGTGCGCCAGGGCTGAGGAAGGACGTCTCTCCCTCCTCGAGCTGCCTGCCGTGGACCCAGAAGAGAAGAAGCCCAAGGCCAAGGACGTGAAGCGCAAGGGGGCTGGCGTGCTCGCGGCAGAACCAGAAACCAAGAGGGGCAAAGATCTGCCTGAATCCTCCAGGGGCAGCCAGTACTATGTGTACCACGACCTCCACACCCACAACGCCAACGAATGCCAAGAACTCCGCGCCGTGCGATAAGGAAGGATCGGTCATTGTCCCGACCGTGCTGACGGGGGCTACGGCCGAGATGGAGGAAGAAACGCAGGACTTTGGGAAGACCGCGGCCCGCGCCAAGGATGGCGTGATCAACCTCGCGAGGATCGCTGGCGAGATCTGCCTCGCGAGGGAGACTGGAGGGATCAGCCTCGTGAGGATCGCCCACAAGGCAACGCAGGCCTCCCTCCACTGCCGCCTCAGCCAAGGAGGAACGAGGAACGCCATCAAGACGAAGGGGCTGGGGGCTTCCAGGAGCCACGCGCAATTGTTTGCATCCTGGGCGGAGCTCAAGGCCCAGCCTCCCAACGCATCTTCAAGCAGTTTGCCCGCGAAGTGAATGTAGTCCTCCCCAAGCTCGAAGCAACGCGTCCTCTCAGGTGGTCGGCATGCGCCATCACGTTCAGCTCAGCGGATCAGCTCAAGTGTGCGGCCACGGCCGGAGTCCTCCCGATGCTTTGCTCCCCAGTCATCAGCAACGTACTGGTCACCAGGACCCTCATCGACGGTGGGGCAGGGCTCAACATCCTGTCCGTGGAAACATTCAACAATCTCCAAGTGCCCTATGACTACCTTCAGCCAACCAAGCCTTTCTCCGGAGTCACCGACGGCTCCACGGTCCCGATTGGGAAAGTCCGCCTCCCTGTCACCTTCGGGGCACGCAACAACTACCGCACAGAGCTCATCGACTTCGACGTGGCCCACATCCGCCTGCCATACAACGCCATCCTCGGGTACCCGGCACTGGCCAAGTTCGTGGCCGTAACTCACCATGGCTACAACGTCCTGAAAATGCCAGGAAGTGGCGGAGTCATCACGGTGCCCTGCGAAGAGAAAGATGCAGTGTGTTCCGTAGAGCGAGCCTATCAGGTCGCGTCACTGGAAGACCCGGATCGCGGGAGCAGGAGGCTTCACGAGACCACCCTCAAGAAAAAGAAGACATTGCCCGGACCGGCTCCTCAGGAGGCAGGCCCCTCAGGGCCCGCGTCTGCCCAAGGGGAACCTCCTTCCATCGCATAGGAAAGCGCACCCGGCGCCCTCCTCAGGCAGGGCTCGGGGGCTCTCCCCTGGAGGGCCACCGACCTGGCCAAGGTCACGAGGGAGGCGCTAGGGCACCATGTGGAGGCGTGTTTCGAAGCATGTTTCCCTCAAAAAGGAGCAAGGCAAGGAAAGTCAGACCAGCAGGAGTTCGTCAACAAGGCCGTTCAAGAACTACAGGAATCAAGGGTCATGAGAGGCTGCCGCCGTCTACCGGCTGTGGCTCCCCATCCAGGCGAGGATGGTGGGCTGCGCATCTACATTGACGTACCAGGGCTCAACTGAGTCGCCTCGCTGGAGCGCCTCTGGCCCTCGCAGGCGGGGCGCTGCGGAGGTCCGCCCCACAGCTACGTTCGCATGCCTTACGGCTTACCGAGCGCGGCTGCTACGTACCAATGCCTCATGAGGGGCATCATGGAGGCTCAAGAGGCCAGGCGCTCCGCAGCCTTGGCGGAGATGGAGATGATTCGCGAAGAGCCACCAGTGCCTCCGGAGCCTCACGAGGCCCCAGGGCCTGGGGGCTCATGAGGATCGGCTTCCGCAGCCCACCGAGTCCGCTGCACCAACACCCCTTCGTCGTCAACATCTTCAGGTGACATCTTTCAAGTTTCATTTCTAGCTGGGAGCGCCCTCCCAGGGCTGCATCATTCCCAGGCCGCATGGGTCCGTCCCTGCGGCATGTATCCCTTTTTATTTCATGTTGATTAGCTTGCTTTGTTGGGGGCGCCCCTCAGGCTGCATCATTCCCAAGTCGCTCGGGCCAGGCCCAGCGGCATGTGTCTCCCTTGCGTTTATTTCCGGCTATGCATTCGCCCATCATGCTTGATTACTTGATGCATGTCCACGGCACCTTTTCTTCTTCACGTCGACCACTTGCACGTTAAAGGGGGGGGTACCTGAGCATCGCGACTCAGGGCTCTTACCGGCACTCCAGCCCTCACCCTCTGGCCTTGTCCACGGCATCGCGACCTGGCATACCAGCAACGGCTGAGACCAGCTCGAGGGCCGGGACCCGAGGACGTAGAGTGCCGGCATCTAACCAAATTTGCAGGAACACATCACAAAATAAGGCCCAGTGCTAGGCACAACCCGCCTAGAGGTAGGGCCCCGTGAGTCCCGCGCTGGCTCATGGGTGCCCAGATACACCTCACCTAGCCGTACCGTGTCGGCCATGTGTCAGGGCGGGGCTGTACATGCCCCGGGGGCTCCTCCCGGAGGGGATCCCCCTCCCACGCACCAGTGCAAGCATCATGCTCCGCGCTGGCTGACGACACTGCCGAGGAGCGGCTATGCCCGTACACATACGGAAGCGCTATGCTCCGCGCTAGTGATAAACAACTGAGGGTGGCCCCCAGGCCGCATCAACCTCAGGGAGCCCAGAGCTTAGTGTCTAGCCTCATCGCAACGCCTCCCCTCGGGAGCGCCGCGGGAGGGGGCTAGGCACGGGGGCTGCGCCTGGGTCACGCCCAGATGTACGCCACCTGGCTAGGCCCCTCGGGCCTGGTTCGTCGCGCGTCTCTCCCCGAGCGGAGCCAAGGTACGAAGGCCGTTTGAGCGTCAAGGGGGACTCCTGAGCATCGCGACTCAGGAGCCTAACTGGTCCCGTAGCCCCTCACTCCCTAGTTCCGAAAGGCTAGCGCTGGGTGAGGTACGCGCGGGGCCGGGCTCTGCAGACGTAGAAAGGCACAACCACTTACAATTTGCTGTTCGCGCGTCAAGGGGGACTCCTGAGCATCGCGACTCAAGAGCCTAACTGGTCCTGTAGCCCCTCACTCCCTAGTTCCAAAAGGCTAGCGCTGGGTGAGGTACGCGCGGGGTTGGGCTCCGCAGACGTAGAACGGAAAATCCACCTACATCACACTTCCCTACTTGTTGTTCGTGCGCCAAGGGGGACTCCTGAGCATCGCGACTCAGGAGCCTAACTTGTCACGTAGACCCTCACTCCTTCAGTCCCATCCTGGTTTCCGGTCGGGGCTAATGCTGGGTGAGGCACGCGCGGGGCCGGGCTCTGCCGGCGTAGAACACAAGCAAGTAGGGAGGAAGAGCATAAAATTCAAGGAATTTAAAAGCAAATATTACAGTCCATACTGTTATCTCAACACCGAACGCAAGTTTAAACGCCTCCCCGAGGCATGATACATGTGCAGGAATTAAAAGCAGGACAGGAACAGTAGCGGAGTCACTTGTCGGCGATGGAGCAGCGCGGAGTAGCATCGCCTCATGGAGCGGCAGGGCTGGTAGCGCCTTGCTTCGGCTTGGTACTGAAGGCCAAGAACTTCCCCAAGAGCGCCTCCGTGCGCCCCTTTACAGCCTCGGCAGCGGCGGCAGCACCCTCGCCGCTTACTGGCTCCAACAGGCTGTCGAGGTCAGCGCTGGGGTCGCGAAGGTAGATGTGGGCGAAGACCCGCGTCAGCGCTGCAGAAGACAGGACATGCGCCTCGGCCTCAGCCGTGGGGCCAAGGCCAAGGACGACATCCTCAAGGGCACGAACCAGGAAGGGAAGTAGCTTGGCGGGGCCATCCTCGGCGCCGGCCAGCGGGCTCTCCAGGCCGCTCTCGTAAAGCGTCTTCAGCGAGGAACGAGCTTTCTTCTCCATGTCCGCGAAGTCCACGCGATCCTCGGCAAGAACCCGGGCCTTGTCGTCCAGCTCAACCTTCGTCGCCTCCAGCTCCTTCTTCAGCGCGCCTAGACGGTCGCGGCGCTTCTTGAGCTTGGCCTCCCGGACCTCGATGGCCACCTCGCGAGCCTTCATGCCTTCTTCGTGCTCCAGGCAAACACGAACCTCTTTCGCGATCTGGTCCCGCAGGCCCTGCAGCTCGTCCTCCAGCGCCTTACAATGACTACGGACTTCGACCACCTCCCCCAAGGCGGCATCTCGAGAAGCCTTCGCCTCGAGGACGGCCTCCCTCTCTTCATCGTAGGCCGTCGAGGCCTGAACCAATGCCGCCCGAATCGAGGCGTCAGAGCGAATCCATCCTGAAGCCAGCTCCAGGCGCCCGGCCACCAGGCGAGGGTCGGCGCCAAGAAGATCCTGCCGCAACCGGTCCAGTCCAGCAGCAGCACGCTCCAGGACGGCAGGAGGAGTTGGAGAAACAGCAGTCGGTGGAACAGGAGGAGAAGGTAGCGGCGGCGAAACCACGGCGTCTTGAGGCGGAGTCTGCTGCACCCCAATGGCCGTAGCGGCGGCAGCAGGCAAAGACACCTCAGGAGTCACTTGGGCCATGGGGGCTGAGCTCTCCCCGGCCAACTCAGCCAGGCCACGCGAGGATGACCGGGCAGGAGAAGCCCGTGCGTCGCAGACATCTCCTTTCGCAGATGGAGGCGCTGCCGCGGATGGAGCCTCAGGAGCCCCCTTCGGCTTCTTCGCTGCGGGCGCCAGCCTATTCAAGAGATGCGAACGTCAAGCCTTAGCTGCGGGACAAGGAATAAAGACAAGGATCAAGCACTTACGGGTCGTCGCCGATGAGCTCGGACAGCCTCTGGCCAAACTTGAAGCCTGACAGCCGGCTGGAAGGGTCAACCTCGGAAGCAGAAGGCGCGTCTGCAGACTGCCTCGGGGTAGGGGCAGACCCGCGGGAGATCAGCCTGGTCCTGTCCTTCTTCGGGATCAGGGGCAAGCTCCTGCCGACCTGCTCGTCTCCATCCTCGTCATCATCACTCGAAGAAAGGCGGAGAGTGCGGGACCTGCGCCGGGGAAGGGGAGCCCTCGACTCTCCGTCGGTCGCCTTAGAGTCAGGCCCCTTCTCCTGCTCCTCTTCGTCCTCCTCTTCGCCGGAGTCGCCGGAGGACACGTCCACCAGTCCCTTAGGACCCGCCACGGGCACGGGCCCGTCCCCGTTGAAGACGGGCATGGACTCTTGTCGGATTACGGGTTCCGGCAGACCCTTAAGGTTTGAACTCTGGGGTGCGCGCGGAGATTATGCCCTCTACCTCTCCGTCTCACAAGGATCTAAACTACAGGACGGACAGCACAAGAGACACAGGGTTTATACTAGTTCTGGCCACCATTGTGGTGTAATACCCTACTCTAGTTTGTGGTGGGTGGATTGCCTCTTGGGCTGATGAGGATGAACAGTACAAGGAAGAACAGCCTCGCGAGGGTCTGTTCTTGGCTAGGGGATGAACTGCTGGGGGAGTTCAATCGCCCTTCTCTCTCTCTCTACTTCCTGCTCTCAATGCTCGAGCAGATGCTTCTACTCGATCCAGGGTGTGTTGCTAGCCCCATTCGTGGATGCCTCTACCCTGGGGGTGGCTAGTCCTATTTATAGGCAAAGGCCCTGGGCCTCTTCCCAAATATTTGAGCGGGAATGGCGCCAACAATTGGCCAATTCGAAGGGGAACATCTGGTACACTTATCCTGACTAAAGTTGGTCTTCGCCTGCCAAAGGCCGTGTGGTGACGCCGTTGTGGGCTCCATGGTGACCTCCTTCCCACCGTTGGACTGGTCTTGGTCTTGTTGCACCGAAATGGGTGCCTTTGCTTGATCCTCTCGCCTGCGCTTGCCCCCTTTGCACCAAAGAGGAAAGGGGAACGTCGCGCGGGTTGGCGCCCGCCTGGCACCCTCTATCGTCATGGCTTGCGTCATGGGCACCTCGCGAGGTACCCCGCCTTGATCTCTCCACCTCCTTGCGAGCCAGCCTGAGGAGGCCATGCCTGAGGAAGCGCCGTGTCGTCCGCCCCGCGAGGCTTGGCCCCTCGCGAGGGTCTTGAGTCTTGTGTTGATGAAGATGGGCCACGCTGGGCCCCCATTTGAGCCACGCCGCGAGTCGCAGGCAGGCAAGTCTGGGGACCCCTGTTCCCAGAACGCCGACAGTAGCCCCCCGGCCCAAGGCGCGCATGGACTTGGCCGTGCCAAGAGGCGAAAGGGCAAGGGCGAAGCGCCGTGGGCCCTAACAGCCTGCGGCCCTGGGCGCCTCGTGGCGGTTGATTGGACGTGGGTGCTTTTGCAACTGCGCGGGTTATTAAAGGCGTGGCATCCGCTCCGGCTTTGCTCTTCTCCTTCTTCGGCCGCTGCTCAGATCCCCTTTCTCGCGTCTCTCCTCTCTCCCCCCAAGTTTCCAGATCTGCTCCATCCGGTTGACCTAGGTAGCCATGGCACCTCGCCAGCCCCCGGCTGAAGCTTGGTTCTCGCCTGCCCTGGACTCGCCCAACGTGTCGGAGGCGAGCCTCACCCGATTGCACCAGATGGCGGCGGCGCAGGGCATCAACGGGGCGCAGGTGTTCAAGGTCGGCTCCGCCACCCCTGAGGGCCGAGGGAGCACCTTCTATCCTCTCTTCGTAAGCTCCATTACTGCAGGCTTGGTGCCTCCTTTCTTTGAGTTCTTCCTCTCCGTCCTCCGCCATTACAACTTGCAAGCTCTGCATCTCCACCCCAACTCCATCCTTCTTCTGGCGATCTTTGCCTACTACTGCGAGGCTCATGTGGGAGTGCAGCCTTCAGTGGCCTTGCTGCGCCACTACTTCTACCTCCGGACTTCCCGTGGTTCCCCTTCTGCGTGCGCGGGCTTCATCGCGTGCGGCAGTGCCATGGCCATTTCGAATCCGGGGAAGAGGATCGAGGGCTTCCGGAGCAAGTGGGTTTTGGTGGACGCCGGGCGCATCCATCCTCGGTTGATCCTTCCCACGGAGCCGCCCGTGAGTTCTAGCGACTGGTGCCGAGCGGAGCTCATGGATCCCCGCGCGAAGTCCATGTTGGTGAAGATGGACGCCGACTTGAAGCCCGCCAGCATGGCGGCGGCGAAGCTGACCGGGGCGTCGCTGCTGAGGGAGTTCCTGGAGCACCAATTGGCACCACTTCGGCAGTACTCTCCCCCGATGTGGAGGCCTCATCCGAGCCCCGCAGCTGTGGGCGAAGAGGATGTGACCGTGGTTCTCCAATCCCTGGTCGGCGGCAAGGTAGCAAGGTTGGAGGGCGCACCCTCGCCTCTGTTCCTTCGCAATGATTGGGAGCAAGTGGTGAAGTCCATGCCCGTCTTCAACGGGGACGGGCCCGGGCCCGTGGTGGCCCCCGAGGGACCTGTGGACGTGTCTTCCGGCGACTCAAGCGGAAAGGGGGGCGAAGATGAGCGGGAGGAAGGTCTTGACTCCGAGGCAACTGACGGAGTGTCCAGGGCTCCCCCTCCCCAGCGCAAGCCCCGCACTCTCCGCCTTTCGCTGAGCGATGATGATGATGACGGCGACGACGTGCTGGGCAGCGGGAGCTCGCCCCCGGTCCCGAAGAAGGGCAGGACCGGGTTGATTCCCCGCGGGTCCGTCCTGACTCCGGGGCGAACCGCTGACGCGCCTTCTACTTCAGAGGTCGACCCTTCCAGCCGGCTCTCAGGTTTCAAGTATGGCAGGAGGCAGCTGGAGCCTTCTGGCGACGACCCGTAAGTGCTTGATCCTTGATCTTCGGTTTCTCGTTCCGACGGCTGGGGAGGCGCAGCGGACTCCGCCTCGGGACACTGCGGCCTCGCCGCCGCTATCTTCTCCTCCCGTTCCACCGACCGCTGCTTCCCCAACTCCTCCTGTTGTCTTGGAGCGCACCGATGTTTCTCCGCCTTCTTCTTCCATCCTGGAGCGCGCCGTTGCTGAACTGGACCGACTGCGGCAGGATCTTCTCGGCTCCGACCCTCGCCTGGTGGCCGGGCGCCTGGAACTGGCTTCGGGGTGGATTCGCTCTGATGCCTCGATTCGGGCAGCGTTGGTTCAGGCCTCAACGGCTTGTGACAGAGAGAGGGAGGCCACCCTCGAGGTGAAGGCTGCCCGAGATGCGGCCCTGGGAGAGGTGGTTGGAGCCTGTGGTCGCTGCAAGGAGTTGGAGGACGAGCTGCAAGGCTTGCGAGGCCGACTTGCGGAGGAGGTCCACCTTCGCCAAGAGCAGGAAAAGGGGGCGAAGGCTCGCGAGGCGGTGCTCAAGTACCGGTAGGCCAAGCTCAAGAAGCGCCGCGGCCACCTAAGCGCGTTGAAGAAGGAGCTGGAGGTGACGAAGGCCGAGCTGGACGCCAAGGCCCGGGTCCTCGCCGAGGATCGCATGGCCTTCGCGGACATGGAGAAAGATGCCCGCGCTTCGCTGAAGACGCTTTACGAGAGCGGCCTGGATAGCCCGCTAGCCGGTGACGGGGACGGCCCCGCCAAGCTGCTTCCCTTCCTGGTTAAAGCCCTTGGGGATGTCGCCCTCGGCATCGGCCCCACGGCCAAGGCCGAGGCGCGTGTCCTGTCTTCTGCTGCGCTGACGCGGGTCTTCGCCCACATCTACCTTCGCGATCCCAGCGTCGACCTCGACAGCCTGCTGGAGCCGGTGAGTGGCGAGGGTGCTGCCGCTGCTGTCGAAGCCGTGAAGGGGCGCGCGGAGGCACTACTGGGGAGTTTAGGGCCTTCAGCACCAGGCCAAAGCAAGGAGCTGCCGGCCCTGATGCTCCACGAGGCGAAGCCACTCCATGCAGCTCCATCGCCGACAAGTGACTTCGCTATCGTTCATGTTCTTCTTTCGACTCTTGCACATGTACGACGCCTCGGGGAGGCATTTAAATTTGCGTTTGGTACTAAGGCGACATTATGGGTTGTAATATTTGCTTTTAAGTTCCTTGAATTTTACGTTCTTCTTACCTACTTGCTTGTGTTCTACGCCGGCGGAGCCCGGCCCCGCGCGTGCCTCACCCAGCATTAGCCCCGACCGGAAACCAGGACGGGACCAAAGGAGTGAGGGGCTACGTGACAAGTTAGGCTCCTGAGTCGCAATGCTCAGGATTCCCCCTTGGTGCACGAACAACAAGTAGGGAAGCGTGCTGTAGGTGTATCTTCCGTTATATGTCTGCAGAGCCCGACTCCGCGCGTACCTCACCCAGCATAGCCTTTCGGAACTAAGGAGTGAGGGGCTACAGAGCCAGTTAGGCTCCTGAGTCGTGATGCTCAGGAGTCCCCCTTGACGCGCGAACAGCGGGTGATGAGGCGAGATGTAAGCGGGGCTACCGTTCTACGTCTGCAGAGCCCAGCCCCGCGCGTACCTCACCCACCATAGCCTTTCGGAACTAAGGAGTGAGAGGCTACGGGACCAGTTAGGCCCCTGAGTCGCGATGCTCAGGGGTCCCCCTTGATGCTCAAACGGCCTTCATACCTTGGCTCCGCTCGGGGAGAGACGCGCGACGAACCGGGCCCGAGGGGCCTGGCTGGGCGGCGTACGTCTGGGCGTGACCCAGTTGTAGCCCCCGTGCCTAGCCCCCTCGCGCGGCGCTCCCGAGGTGAGGCGTTGCGATGAGGCCATCCACTGAGCTCTGGGCTCCCTGAGGTTGACGTGGCCCGGAGGCCACCCTCAGTTGTTTATCACCAGCGCGGAGCATAGCACTTCCGTATGTGTACGGGCATAGCCGCTCCTCGGCAGTGTCGTCAGCCAGCGCGGAGCATGGTGCTTCCACTGGTACGTGGGAGGTGGCTCCCCTCCGGGAGGAGCCCCCGGGGCGTGTACAGCCCCGCCCTGACACGTGGTCGGCACGGTAGGGCTAGGTGAGGTGTATCTGGGCACCCGTGAGCCAGCGCGGGACTCACGAGGCCCTACCTCTAGGCGGGTTGCGCCTGGCACTGGGCCGTATCTTGAGATGTGTTCCTGCAAAATTTGGTTAGATGCCGGCACTCTACGTCCTCGGGTCCCGGCCCTCGAGCTTGTCTCAGCCATCGCTGGTATGCCAGGTCGCGATGCCGTGGACAAGGCCAGAGGGTGAGGGCTGGAGAGCCAGTAAGAGCCCTGAGTCGCGATGCTCAGGCACCCCCCCTTTAACGTGCAAGTGGTCGACATGGAGAAGAAGAGGTGCCGTGGACGGCATCAAGTAATCAAGCATGATAGGCGAATGCATAATTGGAAATAAACGCGGGGGAGATACACGGCGCTGGGCCTAGCCCGAGCGGCTTGGGGATGATGCAGCCCGAGGGGCGCCCCCAGCAAAGCAAGCTAACGACTAAAGAAAATAAAGAGGGATACATGCCACGGGGATGGACCCACGCGGCCTGGGAGTGACGCAACCCTGGGAGGGCGCTCCCAGCTGGGAATGAAACTTGAAAGATGTCACCTGAAGATGTTGTCGGTGAAGTGGCGTTGGTGCAGCAGACTCGGTGGGCTACGGAAGCCGATCCTCACGAGCCCCTAGGCCCTGGGGCCTCGGGAGGCTCCTGAGGCACTGATGGCTCCTCGCGGGCTGTCTCCATCTCCGCCAGAGCCGCAGAACGCCTATCTTCCTGAGCCTCCAAGATGCCCGTCATGAGGCGCTGGTACGCCGCAGCCATGTTCGGCGGGCCGTAAGGCATGCGAACATAGCTGTGGGGCGGTCCTCCGCAGCACCCCAATCGGGAGGGACAGAGGCGCTCCGTCGTGGCGATCTGATTGAGCCCTGGTACGTCGACGCAGACGTGCAGCCCACCATCCTCGCCTGGATGTGGAGCCACAACTGGTGGACGATAGCAACCTCTCGTGATCCTTGACTCCTATAGTTCTTGAATGGCCTTGTTAGCGAACTCCTGCTGGTCTGACCTTCCTCGCCTGGCTCCTTCTCGAGGGAATCGTGCTTCGAAGCACGACTCCACATGGTGCCCAAGCGCCTCCCTCATGACCCTGGCAAGGTCGGTGGCCCTCCAGGTGAGAGCCCCCGAGCCCTGCCTGAGGAGGGCGCCGGGCGCGCTTTCCTATGCGATGGAAGGAGGGCCCCCCTGGGCAGACACGGGCCCTGAAGTGCCTGCCTCCAGAGGGACTGAGCCTAACGACGTCTTCTTCTTCTTGGGGGTGGTCTCAGGAAGCCTCCTGCTTCCGCGGTCTGGCTCTTCTAGCGACGCGGCCTGAAAGGCTCGCTCCAGGGAACACACTGCGCCCTTCTCTTCACAGGGCACCGTGATGACGCCGCCACTTCCCAGCATCTTGAGGACGTTGTAGCCGTGGTGAGTCACAGCCATGAACTTGGCCAGCACTGGGTATCCGAGGATGGCGTTGTACGACACGTGGATGTGGGCGACGTCGAAGTTGATGAGCTCAGTGCGGTAGTTGCTGCGGGCCCCGAAGGTGAAGGGGAGGCGGACCTGCCCGATTGGGACTGTGGAGCCGTCGGTGACTCCGGAGAAAGGCTTGGTTGGCTGAAGCTAGTCATAGGGCACTTGGAGGTTGTTGAATGTTTCCACGGACAAGACGTTGAGCCCTGCTCCACCGTCGATGAGGGTCCTGGTGACCAGAACGTTGCTGATGACTAGGGAGCAAAGCATCGGGAGGACTCCAGCTGTGGCCGCGCACCTGAGCTGGTCTACCGAGCTGAACGTGATGGCGCATGCTGACCACCTGAGGGGGCGCGTTGCTTCGAGCTTGGGGAGGACTGCATTCACTTTGCGGGCAAACTGTTTGAAGATACGTTGACAGGCTGGGGCTTGAGCTCCGCCCAGGATGCAGGCGATTGCGCGCGGCTCTTGGAAGCCCCCAGCCCCCTCGTCTTGGTGGAGGTCTTCATTCCTCCTTGGCTGAGGCGGCAGCGGCTGCAGGCCTTGGTTGCCGTGAGGGAGATCCTCACGAGGCTGATCCCTCCAGTCCCCCTCGCGAGGCGGGTCCCGCCAGCGGTCCTCGCGAGGTTGGTCGCGCCACCCTTGGCGCGGGCCACGATCTTCCCAGCGTCCTGGGTTTCTTCCTCCTCCTCGGTCGTAGCCCCGGTCAGCACGGTCAGGGCGACGCCCGATCCTTCCTTCTCGCACGACGCGGAGTTCTTGGCATTCGTTGGTGTTGTGGGTGTGGAGGTTGTGGTACACGCAGTACCGGCTGCCCCTGGAGGATTCGGGCAGATCCTTGCCCCACTTGGTGTCTGGCTCCGCCGCGAGTATGACAGCCCCCTTGCGCTTCACGTCCTTGGCCTTGGGCTTCTTCTCTTCTGGGTCTGCGGCGGACAGCTCGAGGAGGGAGAGATGTCCCTCCTCAGCCCTGGCGCACTTAGTCGCCAAGTTGAATAGCTCCAGGGAGGTGCAGAGGTCTTCATGCATCGCCAGCTCCTCCTTCATCTTGACGTCACGCACGCCATCGGAGAAGGCCGAAATGATGGCTTCCTCGGACACCTTGGGGATCTTGAGGCGCGCACTGTTGAAGCGCTGGATGTACTTTTGTAGGGTCTCCCCAGGTTGCTGCTTGATGCGGCGCTTGTCGCTCACGGCGGGAGGCCGGTCGCGGGTACCTTGGAAGTTGGCGATGAAGCGAGTACGCATCTGGTCCCAGGAGGAGATCGTGCCTGGGGCCAGGTTCAGGAGCCAAGTGCGAGCACCTTCCTTCAGCGCCATGGGGAACCAGTTCGCCATGACCTTTTCGTCCCTGCTGGCAGCTTCGATTCCCAGCTCATAGAGCTGGAGGAACTCTGCGGGATCAGTTGTGCCGTCATAGCGAGGGGGCAGGTCCGGCTTGAACTTGCCGGGCCATGCGACGCTGCGCAGCTCGGTGGTGTAGGCGCGGCAGCCTGCGGTGGCCACGGGAGGCTTCGGTTGAGGGAGAGCTTGGCCTTGCGGGTCCCCTTGCGCTGCTGCTGGGAGCAACGCGGGGTCTTGGCGTGCCGGGGCTGGAGCGGGGTCTCGGCGAGCCGGAGCTGGGAGCGCCCGGGCAGCCTCTTGCGGTCGAGGGATCTCTTAGAAGCTCCGTTCCTGCTGGGCTGGCGCCTGACGGAGCGGGTTTCGCCCCGGGGCCGCGCACCTTGGAGCCATGGCGTCTTGTTGGAGAGGAGGCGACTGGTACGCCCCCGGAGCTTCATTGCCCACGCGGGGCGGAGTGCGGCGCAGCGGTGCGGATGGCGCGGGAGAGCCCCCTGCGGCGTGGACGAGCTCGGCGACGCGGTCGAGCCACTCCTCGTAGACGTCATCGACGGGGCGGTAGCGCAGGAGCTCGTTCGCCGCGATGAGTGCAACTCGAGCCTCCAAGGGTGCGCGGAGCGCGGGCGACGAAGAGCCGGCCGGGGTGAGTGATGGAGTAGCGGTGCGGCCGTCTTGCCGCACGGACGGGTCCTGAGACGATGCTTGCTGCTCGTTCCCCACCGGGCCGGTGGCGGCGTTGACGGCGGGCGACGGAGAACGAGGAGGACGCCCACCGACGGGGACCGTCTGGGCGACGCGGGAAGCGATGGCGGCCCGGCGCTCGGCGCGGGCCCGACGAGCGTCAGACATGGATGCGACGGTCGGAGGAGAGCGGAGCGGTGGAAGACAGATTCCGGCGCACCCCTACCTGGCGCGCCAAATGTCGGATTACGGGTTCCGGCAGACCCCTAAGGTTCGAACTCTGGGGTGCGCGCAGAGATTATGCCCTCTACCTCTCCGTCTCACAAGGATCTAAACTACAGAACGAACAGCACAAGAGACACAGGGTTTATACTAGTTCGGGCCACCATTGTGGTGTAATACCCTACTCTAGTTTGTGGTGGGTGGATTGCCTCTTGGGCTGATGAGGATGAACAGTACAAGGAAGAACAGCCTCGCGAGGGTCTGTTCTTGGCTAGGGGATGAACTGCTGGGGGAGTTCAATCGCCCTTCTCTCTCTCTCTCTACTTCCTGCTCTCAATGCTCGAGCAGATGCTTCTACTCGATCCAGGGTGTGTTGCTAGCCCCGTTCGTGGATGCCTCTACCCTGGGGGTGGCTAGTCCAATTTATAGGCAAAGGCCCTGGGCCTCTTCCTAAATATTTGAGCGGGAAGGGCGCCAACAATTGGCCAATTCGAAGGGGAACATCTGGTACACTTATCCTGACTAAAGTTGGTCTTCGCCTGCCAAAGGCCCTGTGGTGACGCCGTTCTGGGCTCCATGGTGACCTCCTTCCCACCGTTGGACTGGTCTTGGTCTTGTTGCACCGAAATGGGTGCCTTTGCTTGATCCTCTCACCTGCGCTTGCCCCCTTTGCACCAAAGAGGAAAGGGGAACGCCGCGCGGGCTGGCGCCCGCCTGGCACCCTCTATCGTCATGGCTTGCGTCATGGGCACCTTGCGAGGTACCCCGCCTTGATCTCTCCGCCTCCTCGCGAGCCAGCCTGAGGAGGTCGTGCCTGAGGAAGCGTCGTGTCGTCCGCCCCGCGAGGCTTGGCCCCTCGCGAGGGTCTTGAGTCTTGTGTTGATGAAGATGGGCCACGCTGGGCCCCCATTTGAGCCACGCCGCAGGCCACAGGCAGGCAAGTCTGGGGACCCCCGTTCCCAGAACGCCGACAACTCCACCACCTGCTCCCAGTCGTCGCGGAGGAATAAGGGCGTGGGCGCACCCTCCAACCTTGCCACCTCGCCCCCGACCAGAGATTGGAGGACCGCGGCCAAATCTTCGTCGCCCAAGGCCGCGGGGCTCGGATGGGGCCTCCACATCGGAGGTGAGTACTGCCGAAGTGGATCCAGCTAGTTCTCCAGGAACTCCCTCAGCAACAACGCGCCGGTTAGCTTCGCCGCCGCCATGCTGACCGGCTTCAGGTCCGCGTCCATCTTCTCCAACACCAGTTTCGCACGGGGATCTGTGAGCTCCGCTCGGCACCAGTCGCTGGAGCTCGCTGGCTGCTCCGCAGGCAAGATCAGTCGAGGGTGGATGCGCCCGGCATCCACCAAGACCCATTTGCTCCTGAAACCCTCAAACCTCTTCCCGGGCTTCGAAATGGCAATGGTGCCGCCATACGCGATGAAGCTCGCGCACGCGGAAGGAGAACCGCAAGAGACCCGGAGGGGGAAGTAGTGGCGCAGCAAGGCCACTGAGGGCTGCACCCCTACGTGAGCCTCGCAGTAGTAGGCGAAGATCGCCAGGAGAAGGACGGAGTTGGGGTGGAGATGCATAGCCAGCAAGTTGTAATGACGGAGGACAAAGAAGAAGAACTCGGAGAAGGGAGGCACCAGGCCAGCAGCAATGGAGCTTACAAAGAGGGGATAAAAGGTCCTCCCTCGGCCCTCAGGGGTGGCGGAGCCGGCCTTGAAAACCTTCGCCCCGTCGATGCCCTACACCGCCGCTATCCGGCGCAGCCGGGCAAGGCCCGCCTCTGACACGTTCGGCAAGTCCAGAGAAGACGATTACCAAGCTTTGGCCGGGGACTGACGAGGCGCCCTGGCTTCCTAGGTCACACGGACGGAGTAGATCTGGAAATTTGGAGGAAGAAAGGGGAGGCACAAGAAAGGGGATCTGAGTAGCAACCGGAGAAAGCAAAGGGCAAAACCTAGGCCGACGTCGCTCCTTTATCAACCTGCACGGTTGCTGAAGCATTCGCGTCCAATCAACCGCCACACGGCGACCAAGGCCGCAGGCTGTTAGGGCCCGCGGCGCTTCTCCCTTGCCCTTTCGCCTCTCAGCACGGCCAAGTCCGGGCGTGCCTTGGGCCCGGGGGTTACTGTCGGCGTTCTGGGAACGGGGGTCCCCAGACTTGCCTGCTTGCGTCCTGCGGCGTGGATCGAAGGGGGCCCAGCACGTCCCATCTTCATCAACACAAGACCCAAGACCCTCGTGAGGGGCCAAGCCTCGCGGGGCGGACGACGCGGAGCTTCCTCAGGCGCGGCCTCATTAGGCTGGCTCACGAGGAGGCGGAGAGATCAAGGCAGGGTACCTCACGAGGTGCCTATGACGCAAGCCATGAGGACCAAGGGCGCCAGGCGGGCGCCAGCCCGCGCAGTGTCCCACTTTCCTCTTTGGTGCAAAGGGAGCAAGCGCAGGCGAGAGGATCAACCAAAGGCATCCATTTCGGTGCAACGAGACCAAGACCAGTCCAACGGTGGGAAGAAGGTCATCATGGAGCCCAGGACGGCGTCACCACAGAGTCTTTGGCAGGCGAGGACCAACTTTAGTCAGGATAAGTGTACCAGATGTTCCCCTTCAAAATGCCCAATTGTTGGCGCCCTTCCCGCTCAATATTTGGGAAGAGGCCGAGGGCCCTTCCCTATAAATAGGACTAGCCACCCCCAGGGTAGAGAGGGCTAGAATCCAGAGAGAGAGGGATAGAATCCAGAGAGAGAGATAGAGAGAAAGAAGGGCGGCTGAACTCCTCCTAGCCGTTCATCCTCCCAGCCAAGAATAGGCCCTCGCGAGGCTGTTCTTCCTTGTACTGTCATCATCAGCCCAAGAGGCAATCCACCCACCACAAACTAGAGTAGGGTATTACACCACAATATTGGCCCGAACTAGTATAAACCATGTGTCTCTTGTGCTGTTCTTTCAGTAGTTTAGATCTTTGCGAGACGGAGAGGTAGAGGGCGTAATCTCCGTGCGCACCCCAGAGTTCGAACCTTAAGGGTTTGCCGGAACCCGAAATCCGACAGATCAAGATGACGAACATGACCACGTCACCAAAAATCACTTCTTGATCGCCCAACGACCTCTCCATGAAGAAAGTGAAGCTTTGGGTGACCGCATCGAGCAACTTCCACCGACCTACGACAATCGGAAGCAAGAAACCGGGACTACCTCGATGCCAAGCTCACCACACAAATGGAAGAATTCCACAACATGATCGTGAGCCGCACATCTTCCACCACCTCTTCCTCAAGACGACGCCACTCAAGTTGCCAGTATTTGACCTACTCTTCTTCCGATGCAAGTCCTCCTCGAACTCGTTCTCATCGACGCAACGACACTCAAGATCGCCAAACTCAAGAAATTCCATTCCATGGCAATGGTTTGCAAGACCGAGTCCGAGCACGTGAAAGAGCGGGATGCCAAGAACAATATACCGTGGACCAAGAGCAACCTCCACAATCGTAACATCAAGCACCTCAAGACGGCGAAGCGATTCGACAAGAACAAAGACGACATGCTGAACAAGCCCTCGAAGGACAACACACACTCTGTGAGACCACTAGAGTTGTCGCCGAACGCAACTGGCAAGTGCGTGAACAAGAATAAGCACTTCACCAAGAACGACAAGATGAAGCCGCTCGCCATGAGGAGAAACAAGAAAGAAGGAACCAAGCACAGATGCCTCGTCCTAATCGGCAAGTCCATCAACAGGAGCGTGAAATTGAAGATCTTCTTCCATGCCAAGTACCACATCACCATCATCCACATGATGAAGAAAACGCTATGGCAAGCTCAAGTTCACCATGCCCAAGTTCTCCGGAAGCAACGACCCCGGGGAGTATCTCTCATGGGCATTGAAGGTCGACAAGATATTCTGTCTTCATAATTACGAAGAGGAGAAGAAAATCTCCATGGCATCCCTTGAGTTTCAAGACTACGTCCTCATTTGGGGGAACAAGTGATCGAGCAACGCGGGGAGAGAGGCGAACCACCAATCACAACTTGGACACAAATGAAGGATGTCATGAGAGCTCGCTTCATGCCTGCACACTACACATGTGATCTCTTCAAGAAGTTGCAGCTCCTCAAGCAAGGCACGAAGACAGTGGAAGAATACTACCAAGAAATGGATTGCCATCACTACAAAAAAAGACACATCAGTGACATTTTGGGCTGAACAAATTTTTTTGGTCATGCTTATGACACTTCTATGACGATAATTGTGACAAAAGCACATAGCACATAGATGTGACGGGCTCCTACTTCTATGACAAAAAACATGACAGAAAATGGGCTTTTCATCCTGGGCGGGCCAGGGACGCACATGCATGACATTCTTTGGGCCGTCCATGACGAAAAAATCATGGTAGAAGCGAGGGCGAGGAAAATATCAGGGAGTTCCCGGTTATGGTGGGTAGTCGGGGCGAGCGATCCACGGAGGTTGGCGTGTTTCTCTCATACACGTATGTGCGTGTGTGCGAGGTGTTGGGATCTAACTGAACCTGAGCGAGGCGCTCGCTTACTGAACCCAAGCGATTGCACTATCTACGTTACAGAACCCGAGCGATCGGTCCCTTGACTGTTAATTGAACCCAAGTGATTCCTTTGCTATTGCTGCTAACTGAAGCCGATCGAACCTGCTGCCTCTCAATGAACAGTGACCATTGTTGGGGATTGGATGACAATTCCTGGTGGGGGTTGGATGAACAGGACCCTTTGGTAGTAGTAGGCCGTTGCCGCTGGATGAACAGGACCCCGATCGAGGAGGCCGCCACACCCGAGCCGATTGGGGGTGGATGAACAGGACCCCGTGGAGTGCTGGTTGAACAGTAGTAGCCAGTGGAGACTGGATGAACAGGACCTCATGGATGAATAGTAGCTTGTGGAGGCAGGAGGAAGGTCACATTGGATGAACAGTAGCAGGTGGAGGTTGGAGGAAGTCTACGGTGGATGAACAGTAGCCCGTTGAGGCTGGAGCGAGGCAGTAGACGGTGGATGAACAGTAGTCCGTGGAGTCCCATTTTGCGGTACGCCACACCCCTCCCGATGAACACGACCCTGTTCCGACCGTAGGCGCTCCAACAAAAGTCCGTTTTCCTCCTTTTGCAGTACGCCACACCCCTCCCGATCAACAACACCCCGTTTCAACTGTAGGCACTCGAACAGAAGGCCGTTTCCTCCATTCTGCGGTATGCCAGACCCTTCCCGATAAACATGACCCTATTTCGATCGTATACGATCGAACATAAGGACGTTTTCCTCCGTTTTGCGGTACACCAGACACTGTTCCGGCTGTTCCGTCCAAGTCGGCTGGCTCCCGATGAAAAGGACGCGTTCCGACCCAGTCACTTGGCTCCCAGTGAACACGACACTGTTTCCTCCATTCCGACCCAGCCGGTTAGCTGCCGATGTCACTGTCGTTCGTTGCCTCTCCATGTACATGAGCCCTAGCCGTCTGTATGCACGAGTATGTTTCGAGACCCCACTTGTATGTACGTACGTGGTCGTATTTTTTGGCATGTGGTTGTATGTACGTGTACACAGTTTAGATTGGAGAGAATGACAGAGTGGATCTTAAATTGTTTTTGCAGAAATATACTTTAATTATTGGAAGCCTCGCATAGAAATTATGATAATTGTACCTATATTAAATCCTCAGAATATGGTATACTGGGTTTTTCTACATCATTATTTAATTATTAAACATATAGGATCTTAAATTATGATTTAACGGCGGCATCATAGGATATTATTTTATATTAGTTAATGCAATAGAATGTTGAAAACTTGAAATTCCACCTCGCAGATCTAGGGTTTTCGGGCGCGGATCCCGAGGTTCGCCTGGATCTCGCCGGATCCAGGAAGGAGAGGGCCGGAGATGGAGGAGGGGGCTCGCCGGAGATCTTGGGCGGCGGATCCGGCACGGGCGCGGGAGAGGCGGCGGCGGAGCTCACGGCGACCGGTGGCGCGGGCGGACGGCGGCGGCGCGCGGCGGGGAATGGGGCGGCGTCGGGCGGTGGGGTCGCCGGCGTCGGCGGGGCGCTCGGGCCGAGCGGCGGCACGGCCGGGCTCGCGCGGGCCGCGCGTGGGCTTGGCGGGCCGCGGGCGCGGGGACGGCTGCGGAGACACGTGGCACGCCGCGAGTGGCTGCAGGCGGCGGCGGGATTTATCCGGCGCCGCCCAGACACGACCGGCGGGGCGGAGGGAAGATTTTAGGGTTTGTACCGCGAAATTTCGGGGGGGGGGGTGTATATGTATAGGTAGAGGGAGCTAGGAGGATCCAAATGGAGTGCGGTTTTCTCCCACACAATCGTGATCGAACGGCCGAGAGGATGGAGGAGGTTAGGATGGGTTATTGGGCCATTTTGGAGGGGTGTTGGGCTGCAACACACACGAGGCCTTTACGGTTCCTCGGTTTACCGTTGGAGTACCAAACAGACTCCAAATGGCACGAAACTCGACATGCGGTCTACCGGTGGTGTACCAAGGCCGCTTGGCAAACTCGGTCCATTTCGAGAAAGTTTAACACCCGCTCATGAAAATAGGTTAAAGGGGCGCCGGAGGATGTAGGAGTGCCGGATTGCAAAACAGACAACGGGGAAAATGCTCGGATGTATGTGACGAACACGTATGCGAATGCGATGCACATGATGCCATGATATGAAATGCATGACATTGGCAAAATGCAAAAACAAAGACAAGAACCCAACCATGAATCTCATAACTTAGTGCCAAAAATGGCAAGTGTTGGAGTACAAATATGGCAAGTTACATCTGGGGTGTTACAGCACACGAAGGCGCCGTCAAAGTACATGACCCAGTCATCTGGTGCCTCGCTTATAGGTGAGAGGGACTGGTCCTCGCCTGCCTTGGGGATGGGGACGTTAGTCCATTCCGCCACAAAGTCGGCGAGCGCCGAACCCTTGATGACCCTGGTGGTGCTGAACTCCAACTAGGACGCCTGCAATTTAATGTTCTAGTCGGTGACTCTCTCCACTGCATTGGGGCTCCGGAGCACCCTCTCCAGTGGGTAAGCCGAGACGACTTTGATGGGGTGGCCTTAGAAGTAGTGGCGCAGCTTGCGGGAGGCGACGAGAAGTGCGAGCAAGAGCTTTTGCGGCATGGGGTAGCGCGCCCGCGCGTCGCATAGTACCGTACTGATGAAGTACACCGGGTTCTCAATGAGAGCGGAAGTGCTGGTGAGGTCTTGTACCTCCTGAGGCTGGGGGACCTCGGGAGCTTGGCCGCTTGCAGGGGTAGCCAGGGCCTTAGGAGCGCCGTCCTGAGGGGCCTGGCCATCTGCTGGTGCCACCGAGGCCTCAGGAGCACCGTCCTGAAACAACATTGTATTGTCCTGGCGTGCGGTTTTGCTCAGCGGGCCCTTGGCCTAGTGCTCCTCCTGGGCCGCCACCAACGCTGCGCTGGCAGAGTGTGGCGTGGCAGCCAGGTAAAGCACCAGGGGCTCAAGAGGGCGCGGTGCCACCATCACTGGTGGGCTGGTGAGGTATCTCTTGAGGTCTTGGAACGCTGCGTCAGCCTCCAGAGTCCACTTGAACGACTCCTTCTTCATCAGCTTGAAGAATGGGAGGGTGCGCTCCCCCAGCTTGGAGATGAAGCGCCTCAGCGAGGTCACACAGCCAGCCAGCTTCTGGATTTCCTTAAGAGTCTGTGGCAGCTCATCCTTTCTATTGCCTTGACCTTCTCTGGGTTTGCCTCGATTCCCATGTGCGACACCAGAAAGCCCAACCGCTTGCCGGAGGGGACGCCAAACACACATTTCTCCCGGTTGACCCGTAGGTCCACCTTGCATAGATTGGCGAATGTTTCTTCGAGGTCCCGATGAGGGTCCTTGCCTCCCGATACTTCACCACTATGTCATCGATGTATTCCTCAGCGTTCGTCCCGAGCTGTTGGCCAAGAGTGATGTGCATCAGCCGCTGGAAGGTTGCTCCGGCATTACGCAACCCAAAGGGCACGCAAGTGTAGCAATACACACCGCATGGGGTCAGGAAGGCCGTCTTCTCAACATCTTGCCCCGCCATCTTGATTTTATGATACCCTAACAATGCGTCCAGGAAGCAAGCAGGTCACACTCGGCAGTAGAATCGACGATCTGGTCGATGCACGGAAGCGGGAAGGGGTCTTGAGGACAAGCCTTGTTAAGCTTGGTGAAATCACGCACATGTGTTCTTTCCCGCCTTTCTTGGGGACGATAACCGGGTTCACCAACCATTCCGGGTACCGCACCTCCCAAATGACGCCAGCGTCATGCAACTTGCGGGTCTCTTGGACAATGAATGACTGCTTCTCCGTGGACTACCGTCGCGCCTTCTGCTTCACCAAGCGTACGTTGGGGCCACTATTGGAAAAGGCAGTGCCTAGGAGGCGCTTAGGCACGCCTAGGCACTAGGCAATAGTCAAACGCCTCGCCTAGGGCATAAATGGAGGTCTAGGTAGGGCAAGCAAGGAATTGCCTACCCAAGAAAGAAATCATGCCACATACTGCACTCATATGCCAAACGGGTTATATTCCAATGGCAGTAGATGGTAATTAATTTATTTATAGGAAAAGTAGTGGCTGCAACTTTATGGGAATGATCATCAACAAATGTTATGAGGGCTTGCAAGTTTGATGGTCAAATAACATTCGAGAAGATCTCTACAAAAAAAGAAAAAATTATAAAATCTGCTCAAACAGTGCACTTACATTTTGACTAATTTTCACTGAATTTGTCATTTTTGTACAGAGCTCCTCGAATATTATTTGACCACCGAATTTTGCAACCTTCTCTAACATTTGTTGATGATCATTTCCACAAAGTTTCAAAAAATTTCGAAATGTTTTGATATGTTTTCTTGCGTGAGTGCACCATGGGTGGGTATAAAAAAACAATTCTACTTATTTATATGCGCTAAACTAATATCAACACCCATATAATAATCACAAATACATGACGAGTAAAAACTATATTATCGCCTAGGCCGCGCCTAGGCCGCTTAGGCACCACCTAGGCACTAGGCGAAGGCCAACCGCCTCGCTTACGCCTACCGCTTTTTCCAACCTTGGTTGGGGCACACCCTCAGGTGATGCTCGATTACCCCCCTCGGGACTCCAATCAGATCCTTGGGCTCCCATGCAATCACCTCTTTGTTCGCGTGCAAGAAATCGACCAATGCCCTTTCTTGATTCGGAGCGAGGTTTGCACCTATGGTGAAGGTGGCACCCGATACCCCATCTTCATCGACCGGAACCTGCTTCGTCTCAGCCCGATCTTGAGAGAACAGCTGCTTCTTCTTTGTTGGCATGGCCCCTGGGACCTCTGGGGCCCCTTCCTCAGCCAGGCGCACTACTGTTGTGGCCCTGAAGGCAAGCTAGAGGGCCGTGAGGGCTTCCTTGGTATCTCCGGCAACGGTGAGGACGCTGCTGCTCCCTGGCATCTTCATGAGGTTTTAGGCGGGGTGAGTTGCTGCCATGAACTTGGCCAGGGCTAGGTACCCGAGGATAGCGTCGTACGGGAGGCTGATGCGAGCAATGTCGAAGTCGATAAGCTCGGTGCAGTAGTTGTCGCGGGTGCCGAAGATGACGGGGAGGCGTATCTGCCCCAGGGGATGGTGGAGCCGTCGACAACCCCGGGAATTGCTTGGTGGGGCGGAGCCGACCGTGTGGCACGTGAAGCAAGTCAAAAGCTTCCACAGAAAGCACTTTGAGGCCAGCCCCACCGTTGATGAGGGTCTTGGTAACCACCATGTTACAGATGGTGGGGGTGCAAAGCATCAGGAGCCGCCCATCTCGAAGGAGCTCCCTGCTGCACGCGGGTGGCACCCACTTGGCGGAAGAACTGCTTGACGTGGCGGTCCGAGGGCGGCACCTGCGAACCGCCAAGGTGGGATGCGACAGTGACGGGCACCTCCTCCCAGGAGGCCACAGAAGATCCCAGCAGGCTGAGCAGCTAGGCGCGTGGTACGCCAGTGAGGGCCATGGGGAGCCAGTTTGCCATGACCTTGTCATCACTGCCAGCCGCCCAGATAGCTTCCTCGAACGCCTGCCGGGTCCGCCGCGCCGTCGTAGCGAGGCGGCATCTCTGGCCTGAACTTGGGTGGCCACTATACTTGTCGCAAGGCGGGGGTGAAGGCCTAGAGGCCCACGGTGCCTCCGTGCGCGCCCGTCGATCTAGCCGGAGGGGCGGCGCCTGCCATGAGAGCCGAGAGGAGAGACGAGGCGGATAGAGAGGCGGAGCGGATGGAGAGGCAAAGCTTCGACGCACCCCTACGTGGCGCGCCAAATGTCGGATTCAGGGTTCTGCATACCCTTGAGAGGTTCGAACTATGTGGTGCGTGCGAAGAACTCTTCCTCCCCAGTTTGCCTTCCCGCTAATCTCTCGGCCTAGCTCGAAGAACCCAACAGACATGAGACATAGCATTTTATCCTGGTTCGGGCCACCTTGCAGCGTAATACCCTACTCCATCTTTGTGGTGGATTGCCTCGAGGGACTGAGGATGAACTAATACAGTGGTGGAACAGCCTCAGGAGGTGAGGTGTTCTTCGGCTCGAGGGAGCTGGTGGGTGCGACGGTGGTCTCGATGATACGTCCCTCTCTATGGTGGTGGCTAAGTCCTATTTATAGTGGCCTTGGTCCTCTTCCCAAATGTAGTCAGGAAGGGATCCCACAACGGCCAAATTCGAAGGGAGACAACTAGTAAAAGTTATCCTGACAATAGTAGTCTTCACCTGCAAAAGCATAGGGTGGTGGCGCCACGGTGGGCTCCGCGATGACCTCCGTCCTGGCGGTCCTGGTCTTGTTGCACCGGAATGGAAACCTTTGCCTGATTCCTTGGGACTCCATACCTACGCTTGCCTCCTTAGCACCAAAGAGGAAACTGGTACACTGCGCCCGCTGGCGCCCGCCTGGCCTTGGTCGTCACGGCTCACGTCATATGAACCTCGCGAGGTGCAGCTTGCATAGATATCTTTGCTCCTCGGGAGCCATCCTGGGGAGGCCGCCCCCAGGGAGGTCTTAGTGTCGTCCGCCTCGCGAGGCTTGGCCCCTCGCGACGGTCTTGAGTTGTTGTTGTTGAACCTGGGCCGTACCAATGGAGCCACGTCATGGGCCGCAGGCAAGCAAGTCTGGGCACCCCCAGTCCCAGGACGAGACTAGGGTTATCAATCGAACCAGTAGGAGAACCACACAACACTATGTAAACAATACTTGCACATAAAGAAGAAATACTTGCAACCCGATAGGTAAGAAGGGTTGTCAATCCCTCCCGGGTAAAAGATTGCCAAATAGGTAGATGAGTAGATGCAAATAGAATAACGGAAAATAAAATTCAGCGAGGTATTTTTGTGTTTTTGATAATATAGAGTTGAAAATAAAAGATGCAAATAAAGGAAAGGGCAAATAGCAATGTAGCTCTAGAAGTATATGATAGGAAAATAGACCTAGGGGTCGTAGATTTCACTAGTGGCTTCTCTCGAGAAATAGCACACACTAGATAAACAAATTACTATTGGGCAATTGATAGAAAAGCAAATAATCATGATGATATCCAAGAAAATGATCATGTATATAGGCATCATGTCCAAGATTAGTAGACCGACTCCTGCCTGCATCTACTACTATTACTCCACACATCGACCGCTATCCAGCATGCATCTAGTGTATTGAGTTTATGGAGAAACAGAGTAATGCAATAAGAATGATGACATGATGTACACAAGATCTATGCAAGTAGGAATAGACCCCATCTTTTTATCCTTAATAGCAATGATACATGTGTGCCTTGCTGCCCCTTCTATCACTGGGAAAGGACACAGCAAGATCGAACCCATCACAAAGCACCTCTTCCCATTGCAAGATAAATAGATCAAGTTGGCCAAACAAAATCCAAATATCGGAGACGAGATACGAGGCTATAATAATCAAGTATGGATATTAAGTCAAAACAAATCTGGTCATAAACTCACAATTCATCGGATCCCAACAAACACACCGCAAAAAGTAATTACATCAAATAGATCTCCAAGAGAACATTGTATTGAAGAACAAAGAGAGAAGAAGCCATCTAGCTACTGCCTACGAACCGGTAGGTCTATGATGAACTACTCACGCATCATTGGAGAGGCACCAATGAGGATGATGAACCCCTCCGTCATCGTGTTCCCCTCCGGGTGTCAGAATAGGGCTCTAGATCGGATCTCGTGGTTCTAGAACTTGCTGCGGCTAGAATAATTTTTCCTTGACTCCCCTAGGGTTTCTGGAATATTTGGGTATTTATAGAGTGAAGAGGCAGTGCAGGAGACCCCTGTGGGCCCCATAACCCACCAGGGCGCGCCTGGGCCTCCTGGCGCGCCCTGGTGTCTTGTGGTCCCCACGGGACTCCTTCCACGTGCTTTCATGGCCCTCAAGGTGTCTTCTGGTCCAAAAAAATCTCCAAAAAGTTTCGCTGTGTTTGGACTCCGTTTGATAAGGATTATCCGCGAAGTAAAAAATACCAAAAAAACAATGGCACTATGTCAATAGGTTAGTCCCAAAAAATGATATAAAGTTGTTATAAAATGATTGTAAAACATCCAAGATTAATAATATAACAGCATGGAACAAGCAAAAATTATAGATACGTTGGAGACGTATCAATCCACAAGTGTTATCAAGTCCCTTAAAATTAACAACATGGAGTTGAGCATGTTCAAACATCACTTCCCTACAATTTCTCAACTCCCATGTCTTGGAAGACTTTCTCTTGTGCACATTTCTACTTGGTTACACTACAAAAAAAAGACACATCTGTGACATTATGGCCCGAACGAAAAAATTGTCATGTTTATGACACTTCTATGACGATAATTGTGACAAGACACATGTCATCATAGATGTGGTGGGATCCTACTTCTATGACAAAAACTCATGACAGAAAATTGGCATTTCATCCTGGGCGGGCTGGGGACGCACCCGCATGACATTCTTTGGGCCGTCCATGACATAAAAAATCATGGTAGAAGTGAGGGCGAGGAAATTTTCGCAGAGTTCCAGGTTACGGTTGGTGGTCGGGGCCGAGAGATGCGGTGTGGTTTGCGCGTTTCCCTCTCGTACGCACGTATGGTGCGAGCCGCTATAACTGAACCCGATAGAGAGGCGTTCGTTTACTGAACCCGGGCGATCGCATTGCTATGTACTGAAGCCGATCGAACGATCCCTTTGTTGCTAACTGAACCCGACCAACTCCTTCGCTGCTAACTGAACCCGGTTGATCACTGTGACTGCTTACTGAAGCCGATCGAACCCCCATGCGAAACGTAGCTAGCCGGTTGGGTTGCCTCTGGATGAACAATGCCCGTTGCTACTACTGGCGCGATAGCTAGCCGGTTGGGTTGCCTCCGGATGAAAAATGCCCGGTGGGGGTTGGATGAACAGTACCCCGACCGTGTGTAGGCGCTTGCCGTTGGATGAACATGACCCCGTGTGGTAGTAGGCGATTGCCTCTGGATGAGCATGACCTCGAGGAGGCCGTGCCGCAGTATGCCACACCCAGCCGATTGGGGGTGGATGAACATGACCCCGTGGAGGTTGGTTGAACTGTAGCCGGTGGAGCCTAGATGAACAGTGGCTGGTGGAGGCTAGAGGAAGTCAACGGTGCATGAACTGTCGGAGTTGGAGGCTGGAAGAAGTCGATGGTGGATGAACAATAGAAGGTGAAGGCTAGAGAGGTAGTCGACGGTGGAGGAACAGTAGCCCGTGGAGTCCCGTTTTGTGGTACGCCACACCCCTCCCGATTGTTAGGGCATATTTCTCCCTTAGTGGTTTTGGTGATTGATGACAATGCTTTTGCAGACTAATCGTGTGCATTGAGCATTTCAGATAATCTATCATATGGCACAAAGACGATTTGAACCCCTTTTGATATTTATGAAGACGGTGTCTTTCTTGCGTTTCTTTTTCGGTGGACATGAGTCGTAGGATCACCGTACTAGTAAGAGAGGTTCCGATTCGAAAAGGTTTGGGTGGAATCAACACGTACACGATCTCTTTGCACCCTCATTATTTCCCGACAATTGAGCTTGTCCCTCCTTTGTGTTTGAACCTTGTCAGAAAAGGCTAGGTGGTAGTACAGCTCTACCCCACAATAGTACCGCTCTAGCGGTACTGCCACTGTGAAATGCGGCTCCTACTTCCACCTAACTTTAGGGTTCTGTAAACGGGCGGTGGTAGAGTGGCAGTTCGCCGTGGTAGTACCGCTCATGCGGTACTACGGGCCTACCTGTGTCTCAACTGCTGCGGGGCTTACTAGGCACTCACAGGCTAAGCGAAAGTACCGTTGCTCGCCACGGTAGTGTCGGCGTTCTGGGAATGGGGGTCCCCAAACTTGCCTACCTAGGGCCTACGGCGTGGCTCGAAAGGGGGCCCAGCACGGCCTATCTTCATCAACACAAGACCCAAGACCCTCGCGAGGGGCCAAGCCTCGCGGGGCGGACGACATGGCGCTTCCTCAGGCGCGGCCTCATCAGGCTGGCTCGCGAGGAGGCGGAGAGATCAAGGCGGGGTACCTCATGAGGTGCCCATGACGCAAGCCATGACGACCAAGGGTACCAGGCGGGCGCCAGCCCGCGCAGTGTCTCCCTTTCCTCTTTGGTGCAAAGGGGGCAAGCGCAGGCGAGAGGATCAAGCAAAGGCATCCATTTCGGTGCAACGAGACCGAGACCAGTCCAACGGTGGGAAGGAGGTCATCGTGGAGCCTAGAACGGCGTCACCACAGGGCCTTTGGCACGCGAGGACCAACTTTAGTCAGGATAAGTGTACCAGATGTTCCCCTTCAAATTGGCCAATTGTTGGCGCCCTTCCCGCTCAATATTTGGGAACAGGCCCAGGGCCTTTGCCTATAAATAAGGACTGGTCACCCCCAGGGTAGGGGGATCGAGAAGCCAGCTAGAAAGACTTAGGCAACAGAGAGAAAGAGAGAGAAGGGCGGCTGAACTCCCCCTAGCAGTTCATCGTGCCAGCTAAGAGCAGCCCCTCGCGAGGCTGTTCTTCTTTGTATTGTTCGTCATCATCAGCCCAAGAGGCAATCCACCCACCACAAACTAGAGTAGGGTATTACACCACAATGGTGGCCCGAACTAGTATATACCCTGTGTCTCTTGTGTTGTTCTTTCAGTAGTTAGATCTTTGCGAGACGGGGAGGTAGAGGGCATAATCTTCGCACGCACCCCAGAGTTCGAACCTTAAGGGTTTGCCGGAACCCGAAGTCCGACATTTGGAGCGCCAGGTAGGGGTGCGCTGGAATTTGTCTTCCGCCGCTCCGTTCTCCTTCGACCGTCGTGTCCATGTCCGGCGCCCGTCGAGCCCGCGCCGAGCGCCGGGCCGCCATCGCTTCCCGCGTTGCCCGGGCGGCCCCCGCCGGTGGGCGTACTCGTCGTTCCTCGTTGCCCGCCATCAACGCCGCCACCAGCCCGGCGGGGAACGAGCAGCAAGCGCCAGCCCAGCATCTGCCTGTGCGGCCAGATGACCGCACTGCTATATCAACACCTCCGGTCATCGCGGCCCACCTGGGCGGCTCGCAGGCGCCACCCACATGTCGCCACGTCAAGCCGTTTGTCCGCCGGGTCAGCGCCGTCTCCGCACGGCAGGGGGCTTCCTCGGACCGGGTGGCGCGTAAGGTCGGTCTGACCTTTAGCTCGGAGGACCACCCCGCCAACTTGGCTGGCTCGGGTGCGCTCCCCATGTTATGCACCCCCACCATCTACCAGGTGGCCGTCACCAGAACCCTCGTCGACGGCGGCGCGGGCTTCAGTGTGCTTTCGGTTGAGACCTTCAATCTCCTCTGCATACCCCGGGAGCGGCTGCAACCCAGTCGGTCTTTCTCGGGCATTGGGGGCGGATCATCCAGCTCCTTGGGACAGATCCGGCTCCCAGTAACCTTCGGCACCTACGACAACTTCCGCACGGAGATGGTCGACTTCGACATCGTCCCCATCGGCCACCCTTACAACGCCATCCTCGGCTACCCAGCGCTGGCCCAGTTCATGGCCGCAATGCACCCGGTGTACAACCTCATGAAGATGCCCGGGAGCAGCGGTGTCCTCACCGTGCGCGGGGACACCAGGGACGCTCTGCAGGTACTTAAGCTCGCCTTCAAGGCGGCAGCATCGGCACAGCCCTCCGCCGCAGGGACCCCCGAGCCCAAGGGGGCTGCGCCCGCCAAGAAGAAGCAGTTGTTCACCCAGGACAAGGCAGAAACCAAGCAGATACCTGTCGACGAGGACGGGTCCTCCAGTGCCACTTTCACCATAGGCGCCAACCTCGAGCATGAGCAGGAGGAGGCCCTAATCAGGTTCCTGCGCGCAAATAAGAAATTATTCGCTTGGGAGCCTAATCAGTTGGCAGGGATCCCCAGGAGCGTCATCGAGCATCACCTCAACATGTGCCCAAACGTGCGCCCTGTGAAGCAGAAGACCAGGCAGCAGTCCGCAGAGAAGCAGGCTTTCATCGTCCAAGAAACCCGCAAGTTAGAGGCCGTTGGGGTCATTCGTGAGGTCCGATACCCGGATTGGTTGGCCAACCCTGTCGTTGTGCCCAAGAAGGGGGGAAAGGAACGCATGTGTGTCGGCTTCACCAACCTCAACAAGGCATGCCCGCAAGATCCGTTCCAACTCCCCCGCATCGACCAGATCGTCGATTCCACCGCGGAGTGCGACCTGCTATGCTTCCTGGATGCCTTCTCTGGATATCACCAGATCAAGATGGTGGTAGAAGACGTCGAGAAGACCGCCTTCCTAACCCCATGCGGGGTGTACTGCTATACATGCATGCCATTTGGGCTGCGTAACGCAGGGGCAACCTTTCAGCGGCTGATGCACATCACCTTGGGCCCGCAGCTCGGGAAGAATGTCGAAGCTTACGTTGATGACATTGTGGTGAAATCTCGGGAGGCCAAGACCCTGATACAAGACCTAGAGGAGACCTTCGCGAGCCTCGACGCAGTGAACCTACGGCTCAACCCAGAGAAGTGTGTGTTCGGGGTCCCCTCAGGCAAGCTCTTGGGCTTTCTCGTGTCCCATCGAGGCATCGAGGCTAACCCAGAGAAGGTCAAGGCGGTCGAGGACATGAGCCCGCCGAAGACCCTCAGGGAAATGCAGAAGCTCACTGGACGCATGACCGCGCTAGGGCGCTTCATCTCCAAACTGGGGGAGCGAGCGCTGCCTTTCTTTCAGCTAATGAAGAAGAAGGGGCCCTTTGAATGGACGGAAGAGGCAGATAAGGCGTTTCAAGATCTCAAGAGGTACCTGACCAGTCCCCCAGTCATGGTGGCTCCGCGTCCTCGAGAGCCCCTACTGCTCTACCTCGCCGCCACTCCCTACTCTGCCAGCGCGGCCCTGGTGGCGGTTAGGGAGGAGCGCCAAATCAGAACCACAACAGCAGCTCGAGACAAGGCAAAGCAGGAACAATGAAGGCCCACAGGAGACGTAACCGCGGCTGAGGAAGACCAGCCGCCGAAGAGTGCACCGGAGACAAGAGAGGCCACTCGCCTGGATGATCCTCCTCCCGAGGTCACGTCACCTCGCGAGGCGCCCTTCCCTCCTGAGGGCGCCACGGACACTGATGCTCTCAGCCTTGTTGAGCACCCAGTCTACTTTGTCAGCACGGTGTTACGGGATGCGAGGGCGCGGTACCCTATGCCTCAGAAGCTCCTCCTCGCGCTGCTGGTGGCCTCGCGCAAGCTGCGTCACTACTTCCAGGGCCACCCCATCAAGGTCGTCTCGTCGTACCCCTTGGAGAGAGTGCTGAGGAGCCCTAACTCAGCCGGAAGGGTCGCCGAGTGGAACATAGAACTGCAGGCATTTCAGCTCGAGTTCAGCACGACCAGGGTCATCAAAGGAGCAGCATTAGCGGATTTCGTGGCAGAATGGACGGTGGCACCAGGCCTCAAGGACAATGAGGATCGGTCCCTCTCCCCAGGGAGCGAGGCACCGGAAGGCTGGGTCATGTACTTCGATGGGGCGTTCTCCAGACACGGCGCTGGGGCTGGTGCGGTGCTGATATCACCCACTCAGGACAAGCTCTACTACGCCGTACAGCTCTGTTTCCAGCAAGGTGAAAAGGTCTCCAACAACATAGCGGAGTATGAGGGCCTGATAGCGGGGTTGAAGGCCGCAGCAACTCTGGGGGTGAAGCGCCTCACCGTCAAGGGCGATTCGCAACTCCTTGTCAATTTCTCCAACAAGGTGTATGAGCCAAAGGATGAGCACATGGAAGCCTATCTAGCGGAGGTCCGCAGGATAGAAAAGCAGTTCTGGGGGTTGGAATTGAAGCATGTGCCCCGTGGCACCAATCAGGAGGCCGATGACATTGCCGGACGGGCGTCCAGGCGGTTACCTCAGGAGCCTGGCGTCTTCGAAGAGCGGATCTTCAAGCCCTCGGCCCAGCCATCATTATCGAACACTGCTCAGCCTCGGGAGGAACTCCCCCAGCCACCAGCCTTAGGAGCCCCCGCCTGCGGCCATACCTCAGGGGCACACTTGCTCCTGACTATGGAACCTCAGGAGGGGTGCTGGATCACGGAACTCCGGAGTTATTTAACACAAGGGGCCCTACCGGAGAAGGAGAAAGAAGCGGAGCGTGTGGCGCGGCAGGCTACGGCATACTGCATCAGGGATGGAGAGCTCGACCGGAAGCGGCCGAATGACGTATCCCTGCGCTGCATTTCCAGGGAGCAAGGAAAGGAGCTGCTGGAGGACATACACGGCGGGGACTGTGGGCATCACTTGTCATCACGTACCCTCGTTGGCAAGGCATTTCGCAGTGGGTTCTATTGGCCCACCGCACTCAACGACACTGTCGAACTGGTGAAGGCTTGTGAAGCCTACCAATTTCACGCTAAACAGATCCATCAACCGGCGGGAGGCCTGCAGACTATACCCCTTTCGTGGCCATTCGCAGTCTGGGGGCTGGACATTCTGGGCCCGTTCCCTCGGGCGCCAGGGGGCTACCGCTACCTCTACGTCACCATTGACAAATTCACCAAGTGGGCAGAAGTGGAGGCTGTCCGCACAATCCCCGCGGGTTCCGCGGTCAAGTTCATCAGGGGCATCGTGAGCCGGTTTAGGGTGCCGAACCGCATCATCACAGACAACGGTTCGCGGTTCACCAGTAATCTCTTCAAAACACACTGTGCTAAACTTGGAACGCAGATATGCTACGCTTCGGTGGCGCACCCGCGAAGCAACGGGCAGGCCGAACGAGCCAAAGTGGAGGTCCTGAGGGGCCTCAAGACCAGGACATTCAAGAAGAAGCTGGAGGCCTGCGGTAGAGGTTGGTACGGTGAGCTCCAGTCTGTGTTGTGGTCCATCCGCACAACCGCGACCAAGCCCACTGGGGAGACCCCGTTCTTCCTGGTCTATGGGGCCGAAGCAGTCCTCCCTCATGAGGTCAGACGTCGCTCCGCGCGGGTCCTAGCGTTCGATGAGGCACAACAAGACGCCATGCGGGGGATGGACCTTGTACTGGGGGAGGAACGCCACCGAGAAGCCCCGCTGCGAGCGGCGAGGTACCAACAGGCGCTACGACGATATCACTGCTGCAACATCCGCCCCAGGACCCTCGAGGTAGGAGACTCGTGGTCAGACGGGTTCTCTCCAGGGAGGGGCTGCACAAGCTCTCTCCCATGTGGGAGGGCCCGTTCAAGGTTGTTCATGTTTCCAGGCCAGGCTCCATGCGCTTGGAGACTCAGGAGGGGGAGCCGATCCAGAACGCATGGAACATCCAGCACCTCCGGAGGTTCTACCCCTAAAAGGCCCAGAGCCTGTGAAGAAGGAAAACGCATGTGAAGATTATCCCTTTTTGGAGAAGGCCCAGAGCCTGTGAAGAAGGCAAACGCCTGTGAAGATTATCCCTTTTTGGAGAAGGCCCAGAGCCTGTGAAGAAGGCAAACGCCTGTGAAGATTATCCCTTTTTGGAGAAGGCCCAGAGCCTGTGAAGAAGGCAAACGCCTGTGAAGATTATCCCTTTTTGGAGAAAGCCCAGAGCCTGTGAAGAAGGCAAACGCCTGTGAAGATTATCCCTTTTTGGAGAAGGCCTAGAGCCCGTGAAGAAGGCAAACGCCTATGAAGATTATCCCTTTTTGGAGAAGGCCCAGAGCCTGTGAAGAAGGCAAACGCTTGTGAAGATTATCCCTTTTTGAAAAGGCCCGGAGCCTATGAAGAAGGCAAGTGCCTGTGAAGCTCATTACCCCTAAGAAGAAAGGCCCGGAGCCTGTGAAGAAGGCCAACACCTGTGAAGCTCGCCGCCCGTGACACTCTCATGTAATAATGAGTGGGGCTGTACACGCCCTGGAGTCTCAGGAGCGCCGGCCTCAGGCCCTGGGGCTCCCTCCGACGCCCAGTGGCAGCACTTAGCTCCGCGCTGGTGAGAAGACATCGAAGACTAGATTAGGTGCCAGACGCGGCTTTTTCATTTGCTTTCCGCAATTGGCTTGCTTTGTTCGCAGTTGAAATCTTATTGAAATTATTGCCATCGTTGGTTTATGTTTCATCGATTTTCACTCCCCCGTTTTGATTCCTCTTACGAAAGGCCCGCGAGGGAGGGCAACCGAGCACCCACGCAAGGGTTCTTGTTCTAATCGTTCTAAGGTTTCACGACCCGGGTCCATTACGGGAGCACCGCTCCAGTCCGTGCCCCTCGGGCACCGCGACACACACACAGGGCCTGGGTCGGTCGCCCCCCACAGCTGGGACCAGGAACTATCTACGTGCAGACACACAGCTGAAAAGCGCGGAAACGAAATCAAGGTAATTGTTAACAGCAATAACCCCCAACACGCCCCTACGGGGCTCCATGCAGCTGTTTTCCTTTACGCAGGAAACAAAAGGGAAAGAAAGAACAAGCCCGGCGCGGCTCGCCTCACACCGGCCAGCGGAGGCGACTCAGGATGCCTCCGGGGCTCAAGCGGACTCCCTCTCGCGCTTCACCGGGGCACGACGACGGGCGGACGAATCGCCGCCTCCCAAGCAGGCTCGATGGCGTGGAGGCTAACTGAGGCCACCACTGGAGGAGTCGCTTGAAGAAGAGTTGGTGAAGCTTGGGGAGCCTCGGGCGCCACCAACCGCGCGGGCACTGCCCCCTCCATCTTCGCCAGGGCTGGGTCCCCGGCCGCGGTGTCGTCCTCGGGGCAACACCCTGCGCGGTGACCGTCTTCCCCAAACACCCTCACATAGAGGGTGTCATCGCCATCGAACCTAAAGTGCAGGGTGCACCGGTGACCCAAGCCGCGAGCACGGGCAAACGCCAACCAGCCACGAGTTAAGGCCAAACTCCCAGTGGCGGAGACCTCCAGCGCAGCCCATGAGGACCGGCTGCAGCAGCCGTCCGCCTGAAGCCAGAGGCCGCCCGGGGCACCAGCCGGGAGCTCACCAAGGAGGAAGCGAGGGAGTTGGAGCCGGGCGCTAGTCGGCTCCGCCGACCAAATGACGAACTCCAGCAGCACCTATGCAGCGCGAAAGCGCGGCCTGGGGGAGCGCGCGACCAAGGCGCGTCCCCCGGCCATGGTGGCTCGCCCGCCACCATGCTGGGAACCGTCTTCATGACCGCGGGACGCTGCCGAGGCGGCCACGGGATGCTTCCGCGGGCGCCCGCGGCCGCGTTTGGGTGGAGGAGAAGCAAGCTCGACCTGGTGGGCCTTCCCCTTCTCCGCGGCCGAAAACCTCCTTGGCGGAGCCATGGAGGAGAAGGAGAAGCAAGGAGAGATAGATTGGAAGGGCACGCGCGGTGCCGTACTTATAGCCGGCGAAGGCCAACCGTCGGCCTCCACGATCGCAGGTAATCATGACACGATTTGCATGCAGGGACTTGTCCAATCCGCATGATCAACGAGGCGTCGTGGGGAAGCGGAGGCGCCCACGTCCAATCAACCGCCACGCGGCGCCCAAGGCCGCAGGCTGTTAGGGCCCGCGGCGCTTCGCCCTTGCCCTTTCGCCTCTCGGCACAGCCAAGTCCGAGCGCGCCGTCGGCCCGGGGGCTACTGTCGGTGTTCTAGGAACGGGGGTCCCCAGACTTGTCTGCCTGCGGCCTACGGCGTGGCTTGAAATGGGGCCCAGCACGGCCCATCTTCATCAACACAAGACCCAAGACCCTCGCGAGGGGCCAAGCCTCACGGGGCGGACGACACGGCGCTTCCTCAGGCGCGGCCTCATCAGGCTGGCTCACGAGGAGGCGGAGAGATCAAGGCGGGGTACCTCATGAGGTGCCCATGATGCAAGCCATGACGACCAAGGGTGCCAGGCGGGCGCCAGCCCGCGCGGTGTCTCCCTTTCCTCTTTGGTGCAAAGTGGGCAAGCGCAGGCGAGAGGATCATGCAAATTCATCCATTTCGGTGCAACGAGACCGAGACCAGTCCAACGGTGGGAAGGAGGTCATCGTGGAGCCCAGAACGGTGTCACCACAGGGCCTTTGGCAGGCTAGGACCAACTTTAGTCAGGATAAGTGTACCAGATGTTCCCCTTCAAATTGGCCAATTGTTGGCGCCCTTCCCCCTCAATATTTGGGAAGAGGCCGAGGGCCTTTGCCTATAAATAAGGACTGGTCACCCCCAGGGTAGGGGGATCGAGAAGCCAGCTAGAAAGACTTAGGCAACAGAGAGAAAGAGAGAGAAGGGCGGCTGAACTCCCCCTAGCAGTTCATCATCCCAGCTAAGAGCAGCCCCTCGCGAGGCTGTTCTTCTTTGTATTGTTCATCATCACCAGCCCAAGAGGCAATCCACCCACCACAAACAAGAGTAGGGTATTACAGCACAATGGTGGCTCGAACTAGTATAAACCCTATGTCTCTTGTGTTGTTCTTTCAGTAGTTAGATCTTTGCGAGACGGGGAGGTAGAGGGCATAATCTCCGCGCGCACCCCAGAGTTCGAACCTTAAGGGTCTGTTGGAACCCGAAGTCCGATAGGTAGTACCGCTCCAGCGGAACTACATCTGGCTTATATCATGGGGAGTACTGCTTATTTTTTATGTACTGGACATGTTTGTTCCATGGGCGGTAGTACAGCTGCAGTTCCCAGCGGTAGTGCCGCCCCGGGCGGCACTACCGCCCTGCCCTCCTCTACTACCATGGGTTTTGGCTGCAGTTCAACACCATGCGGGAGTACCATTGGTGGGAGCGGTAGTATCGCTCTAGCGTCACTACCGCCCCCTTGACTTGTTCGGTTTGAACTATGTGGCCAGAACTTCTGTGCCAGCGGAAGTACCGCTCACCCTGAGTAGTACTACCACTTATGCACTGGCTGTGGGAGCATAATGGTGGGATCCCTTCTCTCACTATATAAAGGAGTCTTCTTTCTCCTAGTTGACTGACTCTTCCTCCCCCAAGCTCAATTGCTGCTCTCAAGCTCATTCTTGCCCGATCTCTCTCCCCAGCCAATCATACTTGTTGATTCTTTATGGATTGCTTGAGAAGGCCTAGATCTACCACTACAAAAAAAGACCCATCCGTGACATTATGACCTGAACGGAAACTTTTTCTGTCGTGGTTATGACACTTCTATGATGATAATTGTGACAAAAACACATATCATCATAGATGTGGTCGGCTCCTACTTCTATGACAAAAAATCATGATGGAAAATGGGCTTTTCATCCCTCTCAATCAACAGGACCCCGTTTCGATCATAGGCACTCGTACAGAAGTCCATTTCCTTCGTTTTGCGGGACGCTAGACCATTTCCTGATGAGCAGGATACCGTTTCGTCCGTACGCGGTCGAACATAAGGCTATTTCCTCCATTCTGCGGTGCACCAGACCTTGTTTCGGCTATTCGCCTGTTCCGACCAAGCCGGTTGGCTCCCGATGAACATGACGTATTCCGACCCAGTCGGTTTCCTCCCGATGAACATGACGTTGTTTCCTCTATTCTGACCCAGTCGGTTGGCTGCCGATGAAGAGGACGACGTCACTGTACGTGTTAGAGACCCCACCCATATGTACGTACATAACCGTATTTACTTTCTTGCAGCATGGTTGTACGTACGCGAACACTATATGGACGGGACTGCGTGACATGCTATGTCAGTGGCTCTACTATGACACGCGCCGCTCCTTACTCGGCCACGGTTCATCACTTCAGAGAGACCGATCGACCAATATGTACGTACACGTTTGTGACAAAATAGATAACTGATAACCCACAAGTATAGGGGATCACAACAGTTTTCAAGGGTAGACTATCCAACCCAAATTTATGGTTCGACACAAGGGGAGCCAAAGAATATTAGTAAGTATTAGCAGTTGAGTTGTCAATTCAACCACACCTGGAGATTAAATAACTGCAGCAAAGTGATCAGTAGCACACTAGTATGACAGTTTGATAGTGACAACAATGATAGTAACAGTAACTGTAACAGCAGTTACAACAGTAGTAAGTTAGCAAGAACAATATTTGAAAAGCTCATATGCATTGGATCGGTGGTTTCGTTGGATGATATTTCTCATATAACAGTCATAACCTAGGGCGATACAAAACTGGGCGACGCGTGTGGCATGTGGGACGTCGACCATCCTGGTCCACCTGCCATGCATAAAATTATCCTGGTCTACCCCGATCGTGTCGCAGGCCCAACCTTTCCCACTGTAAGTTGTTCGGATGAAGGAACCATCATGACTTCGTTGAATTCCGCTTCTTCAAGAAAACTTACTGTACCCACAATACTACTACCACACGCGAAGACTGGACGGCACTGTACCATGTCATATCACTGAAATCCACTAGGCCAAACTAGACCGCGTAGGTCATCTATTTTGGAACTGAGGGAGTACGTCTCTGCACTGCTATGATTTTGTGTTGCACGTTCTCTGTACTTTTGCTACGATTTTCATACCCTATGAACCAAATGAGGCCTGAATGTATGTCGACTATTGTCTGATCGATCGCTAAGCCTACAATTTTAGGATCTAGGGCTATTGGTCGATCGACGAGGGATAAGTATAAGCATACCATGAGCTCATCAACCCCAACGTTTCTCTTTGGTGAGTGTTTTGCAAGTACTATAGCTCGCACAGTAGCTAGCCTACTAACACCAAGAATCATCAAACAAGCCCTGCTGATATGATAAACAGTTCAAACTTACATCTAAGCATGCCATATATTACATCAAAAGCTGGTGAGGATACATCTGTTTCCATAACTCGGAGAGGGTTTGCATGATTCATCGCATGATTCACTATCAAACAAAAGTAGCAAGATCCGCCCACACAAGATAGTGCACTAGCCCTAAGATGGTTTGATAACACACATCGTTCTGGTGATTAAACATAGGGCAATGCAAACTACCGTGAAGGATTAGTGCGACCAACTATTTCTTCTCATCGATCTCTCGGGCAATGACCACAGCACGGACAGCGGCATGGGAATCAATTTCTGGGGCGATGTCCATAGGACTGACCGCGACATCGGAATCGATCTCTGGGGCGATGTCCACAGGATGGACAGCAGCATCGGAATCGATCTCCGGGGCGATGCCAACAGGACGGGTCACGACATCGGAATCATCAAGGACGTCCACCGGCACCTGCACAACCCTAACATATTAGCAAGCACATTGCAAATAATCAAAAACCACAACTATGGTAATAAGCCATTATTTTTTACCTTGTGCAACTCACCGGGGGATCTCATCCCTCCGGGGGCCATCTCCTCGTCCTCGATGGGGGCCATCACCTTGCCAGGGGAATACTGCTTCTCAACGGCGACTATCTCCTCAAACTTGGTCTTGAGCCTCACATAGGTGGCAATCAGAGTTCCTGGGGTAGGCACGGTGGGGCCCTTGCTATTCTTCCAACTTTCTTTGAGGAGTTCGTCCGCCAACGTCCTCAACTCTTGGCCCAACGTCCAAAAAGAAGATTCTTGGAATGAAAATACAGCAGCATAACTGATTCGCCCACCTTTCCTTCGTCGGTACAGAAGAAAAATTGCAGAAGTGAGTAGCCTGGAGTGAGGTTTTCTTCAAGAAAGGGAAGAAAGGGCTTGAACGAGCGTTCCAGTGAAATGATGGTCACTTCGTCCAGTCCAACTTGGAGGCCACCTTACCACTGCTGGTAAAGGTGTGGGTTTTGTGATATGACGGGTCATGACGGCCACACCGGGGTGACAGGTGAGTCTCGACTGTAGCACCTCGTTGTGATTTGGTAGATGGCACACGGGCCCGGATGCTTTGAAATGTCCTGCATGTAGATAGAGCGGCTAGTCATATAGGAGTGCTCAATATTGTGCACCGCGACCAAGGCGGAGAGGATTACGAGAGAACTACATAATTAATGCATGAGTTTAATTAGGGTAGTTTTGTGAAGTACGAGATATATTCCTCCAATCGCAAAATGCATTGGTTCATGAGATTTGCGATTTGAGCCCTATAAACCGGAAGGGAGGGAGTACTGCACATGGTGTAGTCTAGTCACTTGTTGAAATCTCTAGAAAGGCAAATACTCCTTTCCGGTTTACAGGGCTATACTACTCCCTCCGTCTAGGTGTGTAAGTCATCTTACAAAAACCAAATAGTCCCAAAACACTTAGGCGCGGTGCATTAACTTCTACCTTGTTTTTTGTTTCTTGACATATCAACCAATAAGAGATGAGAGGTGTGCATGCTTTTAATGACTTGCAATGGCTAGTTCATTGCATGCAATGCTATTAATTAGCAAATAAACATTGGTGACCCCAGGAGGAAACGGTGCTAAGCGCGTGGACCTATGCAGAATGAGTATCAAGCAATGGATAATGGAGTTTAATTGTTAAACAGTAGCAATTTTGTCTCATGCAAGAACCTGGCTAGTACTCCAAGGAACCGCACCACACGAGCGTTCGCAACTGCCACGTTCGAGTTGCGCTTGGCTCTTCGCCTCTTCGAGAAGACGAACAATGATGTTACTCCTACTTCTATAGTATCAAATCCACTGTTGCATGTCTGTCCACCTCGTGCGGGAGGGATAGCGTGTAGCGAAAGCTTCTACTTACTGCTCCTGCCTTTGCGTCTATGACAGGTGGGCCCAACAGGTGGTTGGTCCTCCTGTCATGCAGCCAAAGGCAGGTGCAGTTAAGGCACCGGAGCTCAGTACGCGAGGGAGAGGGCGTTGTAGTAATCAAATTTCTTGGTCTTGTACGAGTTGACGCGACACATCAAAGCACTACACTCGATATAAGTCTTTTTACACATTTCAAATGGGCTACTTCATATGTAGGAGTAGACATATTCTGCTTCGTATGTAGTCACTTGTTGCAATCTCTAAAAAGACTTACATTTGGAAATGGAGGGAGTACAACGCATGCATGCATGTCGTGACTTTCCTTTTGATACTTGCATGTGTTGATTTGATGCACCTTGCCAAATTTTGACTATAAATTTAACTAACCAAATTTTCATGCATGTCACAAAAAATTACGGGGTTGTTTGGATTGTGACTATGTTTGTCTTATGTTGCCACACTATATTTCCCACACTTGCCACACTTGCCTAACCTGAGTTGCTCAAATTGTTAGACACACTTTGGCTTGCGTAAGGGAATCTTGACACAATTTTTGTGTCTATGACATGTGGGGTTCACTGCTAATAAAAAAATTCTTGTCTTAGGTGTGGCTAATAAAAAAGACTTATATTTAGGAACAGAGGGAGTAGAAAATATAAATAATTATGCATGTTGGGGCAACCCATGTTTCCACTAATTTTAGTTGTGGGCTTGTTCACAATTTTTACGAGGGGGTGGTTGTTCATTTAATGGAGGGACTTGTAGTACCAGACTTGAACGATACAAAGTGCGACCTGGCACACCGTAACACCACTTGGAACAAGCGGGCAGCTATCTCAAAAAACAATCAACAACTAAAGAACGCGACCTGGCATGTAGTAGTACACAATTTCAAACGATTGTTTTGATGGAGTGAAAAAGGAAAACTACCCCACTACGTATATATAGGCCGGAGCCTCCGCACTTGCTTGCTAGGGTTGCTCTATTTACACACTCTCATCCTCTCCAGATCTAAACAAGATAGGGGTAGTGTCGGTGTCAAAACCAGCGGATCTCGGGTAGGGGGTCCCGAACTGTGCGTCTAGGCGGATGGTAACAGGAGACAAGGGACACAATGTTTTTACCCAGGTTTGGGCCCTCTCGATGGAGGTAAAACCCTACTCCTGCTTGATTAATATTGATGATATGGGTAGTACAAGAGTAGATCTACCACGAGATCAGAGAGGCTAAACCCTAGAAGCTAGCCTATGGTATGATTGTTGTTGTTGTTGTTGTTGTTGTCCTACGGACTAAACCCTCTGGTTTATATAGACACCGGAGGGGGCTAGGGTTACACAGAGTCGGTTACAATGGGAGGAGATATGAATATCCGTATTGCCAAGCTTGCCTTCCACGCCAAGGAAAGTCCCATCCGGATACGGGACGAAGTCTTCAATCTTGTATCTTCATAGTCCAACAGTCCGGCCAAAGGTCATAGTCTGGCTGTCCGGACACCCCCTAATCCAGGACCCCCTCAGTAGTCCCTGAACCAGGCTTCAATGACGACAAGTCCAGCGTGCAGATTGTCTTCGGCATTGCAAGGCGGGTTCCTCCTCCGAATACTTCATAGAAGATTTTGAACACAAGGATCGTGTCCGGCTCTGCAAAACAAGTTCCACATACCACCGTAGAGAGAGAATAACTTCTTCACAAATCTAATCTGCTGACGTATCCTGTAGCGTGACATCACACCACAGCCAAGCCTTTATTCGAATCGTTTTTACTGTCCCAATTCAGCGCGTTTTGCGAGGCATTTTCCTTGGCACGTCTTGTCGAAGCAGAGATCATGTCCCCTTATCCCGGGATTCTCATCAATACGGGTGTGGGTAACCCAACCGTGCCATTGATTATGGCGCTTGGGGGATAAGCGAATTTTACCAGGCTGGTGGGGACGCATAGTTTCGTCCGCCCATATAAGGGGATAAGGATCCACCTTTTCATTCATGCCTTCTTCCTCCTTTGCTCATCCATTTGCGCACACTCGAGCTCCAGCGCCCAAGTCTGCATTCCCCACCTCAACCTTCTCCAACCATGTCCGGAGCGGGAGGCAGGTGGATGGTCTCCTCCGTCACGGAGGGACACATCAAAAAGCTAAGGAGAGCCGGATACCTGCCCGACGACATTGCGCACCGGCTCCCAGATGAGGGGCAACTCATCCCCACCCCCAGGCCCCATGAGAGGGTGGTGTTCCTCACCCATTTCCTCCGCGGACTGGGCTTCCCACTCCACCCGTTCTTCCGGGGGCTCATGTTCTACTACGGCCTTGACTTCCATGATCTGGCCCCGAACTTCATCCTCAACATCTCGTCGTTTATCGTCGTGTGCGAGGCATTCCTCCGCATCAAGCCCCACTTTGGCTTATGGCTGAAAACCTTCAATGTCAAGCCGAAGGTAGTAGGCCGCCGCCAGGCGGAGTGCGGAGGCGCCATGGTGGGCAAGATGCCCAACGTTATATGGCTCGAGGGTTCCTTCATGGAGACCATAAAGGGGTGGCAATCAGGGTGGTTCTACATCACCGAGCCGCGTGACCCTGAATGGGCAGCGGCCCCCGATTTCCGATCTGGCATCCCCACACGGCTCACCTCCTGGCAAGAGAAAGGCTTGTCCTGGGGTAATTCGGGAGAGCTCACCAGACTCCAAACCTGCATCCAAAACCTGATGGACAAGAAGGTCATACTTGTCAACGTAGTCCAGGTCATGCTCACCCACCGGATCCTCCCGTGTCAACGACGGGTTTTTAACTTGTGGGAGTTCGACCTGGCCCAGCACCAAACTCTGACCAGGCTCTTCGATACAACACACGAGGATGCCTGGAAGGTGCTATTCAAGGGTGCCGAGGTTCCCCCTCCCACTACCGAGGATTGCGGATTCTACGCGAAGCGCCAGCGTAGTAAGTTGTTTTACCTTTTATAGGTGTAACACCCCGGGTGTAACTTGCCATATTTGTATTCCAACACTTGCCATTTTTGGCACTAAGTTATGAGATTCGTGGTTGGGTTCTTGTCTTTGTTTTGCTTTTTTGTCCGTGTCATGCATTTCCTATCATGGCATCATGTGCATCGCATTTTCATACGTGTTTGTCTCATGCATCCGAGCATTTTTCCCGTTGTCCGTTTTGCAATCCGGCACTCCTATGCTCCCCGGCGCCCCCTTTTGCATCTTTTCGTGAGGGGTGTTTAACTTTCTCTGAATGGACCAAGATTTGCCAAGCGGCCTTGGTACACCACCGGTAGACCGCCTGTCAAGTTTCGTGCCATTTGGAGTCCGTTTGATACTCCAACGGTTAACCGAATAACCGTAAAGGCCCCGTGTGTGTTGCAGCCCAACACCCCTCCAAAATGGCCCAATAACCCATCTAAGTCATCTCCATGTCCTCCATCGTCGGATCACGATCGTGTGGGCGAAAACCTCACTCCATTTGGAGCCTCCTAGCTCCCTCTACCTATAAATAGGTCCTCCCCCGTCCAAATCACAGTCCAAACCCTAGACAATTCCTTCCGCGCCGCTGGACACGTCCGAGCGACGCCGGACAAAATCGCGCCGCCGCCCGCAGCCAGTGGAGTGCTGCCACGTGGCCTGCTCCGCCGCCCACCGCCGCCGGCCCGCTCGGCCCGCTCCTGGCCCTCGCGGGCCCAGCCGCCAGCTGCCGCCGTCTCTCGCGCCTCCCCGCGCGCCTGCGTCACCCAGCCGCCAGCCGCCGCTGCCTCCCGTGCCTCCCCGCGCCGCCCAGCCGCCAGCCGCCGCCACCCTCAAGGCCGACCGCCGCCGCCCTCGCCCCAGCGCCGCGCGCCGCCCCTCGCCTCCCGCCGGCGCATCTCGGCCGCCTCGCCCAGCGCCGCCTCTGGCCCCGCGCCGTGGACCGCGCCTCCCCGCGTCCGATGCCAGGGCCGCCGCGTTCCTCTTCTTCCCCGATGAACCTCGGGGCCGGCGCGGCCCAGATCCAGATCCAAGAGGTTGTTTTTCCCCCCTCGATTTTCTCTAAGTCCCTGACATATTATATTCTGGTGCATTTTTCATCATGTCATATCTCCTAGAATACGGCTCCGATTCATGCGAACGATATACCGATATGTTCACCGCAATGTCCTCTTCATTTCATTACATTTCACCATGTTCATTTGGGTCCATCTTGATGCTCTAATGATCGTTGCAAGACTGCTATATGTTGTTATTTGCTGTAGTTTATCAGAACATGCTCATTTGTCATTTTTCCTACATTTATTGTGTGCATCTTATGGGCATGGGTTCTACATTTGTTTTGTACTATGTCATGCCATATTTACAGGGGTGTATACCATGTATTTGTTTGATCTATGTGGTGACTAGCATAAGCATGCAAACTAGGCATCGTGATGTTGCTGATTTCAGGGACTTAGAATTCTTCCAAGTTATTTCCCTGCTGTTATTTTTATGCCATGTATTCATATTGCTACAGAGAGATCCATGCCTCTTTTGAGCATGTTCAGTAAGGATGTTTTGGCCATATGGTTATGCGATATCCGTACATGGCCTTTTTGGCAATTATAGAGTGCCATAGCATGACTCAATCTTGCTCTACTTTTGCTATAAAATGTTCCTGGCAGATTGTTTACGTGTTATTCAAATTTGCCAAGCTTGTTGTAGTTGATCCATGCATGCTATGAGGATTTTCTTACTTTTGTTAGTTTCATTAACATGTCTTCTTGCTGGTAGTATGCTTATTTAATCATGCAATGCCTTGTGGTGAGTGAATCGAGCTTGCAAAGATGTCTTCATGATGCTATTTTTGCCATGTCCAGTTTTCTGCCAAGTCTGAAATCTGCAACGAAACTTGCTATGTTTACATGTGTGCCATCATATCTTCTGGTCCCTTTTGGCTCATGGTCAGTAACGGACTTTTGTTCTATGCTTTGGGTATATTCTTTCCGTGCCTTGTTTTGCTATCTTATGTTCCTGTAGCATGTTGTTTTCTTGCTGTAAACATGGCTTCCTGATGTTAACTCCTGGCATGTTATTTTCACTAAGTCTGTGAAGCTGATATCTTTTGCACTTTTGCCATGCTTGTTTGAACCTGTTCTTTTGTGATTTAGCTGTAGCTCAGTGTTCATTTTTTGTCAAGCATCTTGAGTGGATCTCTGCCATATGCTTATTTGTTATGTTTAAGAGCAGTAGCTTGGTTTCTCGTTGCATTCTAAGTGGCATCATGCTGTTAATCGCAGAATTATGACATCCTTGTTTTGCTTGTCATTTGCAAACCGTGCATCCGATACCGGTGATCTTTATATCGTTTTCAACCGAAATCATCTCATCTTTCCAGCGGAATACTTGGTTTACCAAGTTGATGCCTTGTTAATCTTTTCCCTTCCGGAGCACGCACGTGCATTAGATATCACATCTCGCATATCATGTCATGTTTTGCATCATGTTGTTTGTGCATTGCATCATGGTTGATAGTTGTTCCTTTGCTTATGTTCTTGCTTTGGGTAGAGCCGGGAGACGAGTACGTGACCGAGGAACCTGTTGAGAATGCTTACGAAGATCAAGATTTCGACAATTCTGAGAACCTTGCAGGCAAGATGACCATACCCTCGAAATCACTTCTATCTTTGCTTGCTAGTTGCTCGCTCTTTTGCTGCCGCGATACCTACCACTTGCTATATCATGCCTCCCATGTTGCCATGTCAATCCTCTAACCATCCTTTCCTAACAAACCATTGTTTAGTTATGTTACCGCTTTCGCTCAGCCCCTCTTATAGCGTTGCTAGTTGCAGGTGAAGATGAAGTTGGTTCCATGTTGGAACATGGATATGTTGGGATATCACAATATCTCTATTTAATTAATGCATCTATATACTTGGTAAAGGGTGGAAGGCTCGGCCTTATGCCTGGTGTTTTGTTCCACTCTTGTCGCCCTAGTTTCCGTCATATCGGTGTTATGTTCCTTGATTTTGCGTTCCTTACACGGTTGGGTGATTTATGGACCCCCTTGACAATTCGCCTTGAATAAAACTCCTCCAGCAAGGCCCAACCTTGGTTTTACCATTTGCCACCTAAGCCTTTTTCCCTTGGGTTGCGCGGACTCAAGGGTCATCTTTATTTTAACCCCCGGTCCAATGCTCCTTCGAGTGTTGGTCCAACCCGAGCGATGTCCGACGCCCCCTGGGAAACCAGGGTCTATGACAACCCGACGTCCAGCTCATCCAGTGTGCCCTGAGAACGAGATACGTGCGACTCCTATCGGGATTTGTCGGCACATCGGGCGGCTTTGCTGGTCTTGTTTTACCATTGTCAAAATGTCTTGTAACTGGGATTCCGAGACTGATCGGGTCTTCCCGGGAGAAGGAATATCCTTCGTTGACCGTGAGAGCTTATAATGGGCTAAGTTGGGACACCCCTGCAGGGTATTATCTTTCGAAAGTCGTGCTCGCGGTTATGAGGCAGATGGGAATTTGTTAATGTCCGGTCGTAGAGAAGTTGACACTTGACTCAATTAAAATACATCCACCGCGTGTGTAGCCGTGATGGTCTCTTTTCGGCGGAGTCCGGGAAGTGAACACGGTTTGAGTTATGCATGAACGTAAGTAGTTTCAGGATCACTTCTTGATCACTTCTAGCTTCATGACCGTGCTTTGCTCCTCTTCTCGCTCTCATTTGCGTATGTTAGCCACCATATTTGCTTAGTGCTTGCTGGAGCTCCACCTCATTACTTCATCCCTCCTATAAGCTTAAATAGTCTTGATCTCGCAGGTGTGAGATTGCTGAGTCCTTGTGACTCATAGATTCTACCAAAACAGTTGCAGGTACCGACGATACCAGTGCAGATGACGCAACCGAGCTCAAGTGGGAGTTCGACGAGGAACGTGGCCGTTACTATGTTTATTTTTCGGATGATCAATAGTGGAGCCCACTTGGGACGGTCGGGGATCTAGCATTTGGGGTTGTCCTCTTTATTTTGGTTCCGTAGTCGGACCTTGATTGTACTCTGAATGATGATTGTTTTAATTATGTATTGTGTGAAGTGGCAATTGTAAGCCAACTCTTTATCCCATTCGTGTTCATTACATGGGATTGTGTGAAGATGACCCTTCTTGCGACAAAACCACCATGCGGTTATGCCTCTAAGTCGTGCCCCGACACGTGGGAGATATAGCCGCATCGTGGGTGTTACAACAGGATACTCGTTTTTCATAGTTTGACTCTATGTGGGATCTAAGCTCCCGTACCCTTGACAGGACTGGCAGGAGAAGGCCGGCAGATCGACTGTCCGGCTCCTTTGCCCGAAGGCCCAGCAGACGCCCGCTTGACGAAGATGCTGGTTCCGGCTCCTTACGTGGTGCCGGAGAAGAAGGCCAAGAAGAAGGCCATGGGAACCCTAAAGAGTTCCCGGCGCCCGGTGGAGTCGGACTCATCGTCCGATGACTCTGAGGCGCACTCCTCCCATGAAGACGAGGAGGAGGAAAGAGAGGTTTCTTCCCCAGCAGGGGGAGAAAAGAAAAGGAAGGCCGCCCCAACTGGGGAGGCCGGGGGGTCCAAGAAGGGGAGGACCCTTCCTCCGGACTACTCCACCAACGCCGCCGACAGCGAGGAGGAGTGGCCGCCCAGGGCCAAGCCTCTGGCGAAGTCATAAGTATTCGGACACCAGAGTGACTCATAGTGTTCCTTTATTGCACAGCTTTCCCTAACGCCAAATATAATCATGCAGTCCGCCCCGAGTCCGGATCGACGTGTCGTCGAGAGGCTCCTTGAATTCGTCGGATGTGAATAGCCTTTCACTTCTGGCCGCCTCCTCCCCTCGCCATGCGGACAATGCCAAGGTATTCTCCCAAGAGGTTCCAAATCGAGGGGAGGCAGTCCTGGGGGCGACTCAAGGCGACGTCCCGGACTGCAGGCGCAAGGGGGGCAAGACCCCCAGGGGCTCCAAGTCCGGCCCTGGGACGAACACCGCACCGGAACCTTCATCGGTCCCGGAGTCCGGCAGCCCCCCCCCCCCCCCCCCGCTAAGAAGGGCAAGCCTACCGCGCCGTTGACCTCCATCCAACTGGAGGCACCGGATAACTTGCTGGAGGTGCTTAACGGAGCCTCCATCGACGAGGAGCACCACACTATTATGAGTGCCGTGATCCGGAAAGTTCAGTCCGCCAAGAGCGGGAGGACTAAAGCCTGTGCCAGCCTGTTGACAGGCTTTGAGGTACATAGAAAATATATGAAAATATTACTGCATAGACAGTAGCCCCTGATTCTCTGTTTGGCGTTCACAAAGAAAAGCCGAATGGAGGATCTAATAATATTCGCAGTAGTCTAACATAATTAAGTCGATATGCGTACACAGGCTTCGCTGTTGGCCTCTGCCGCACTGACTGCGGAGGTTGACGCGCTGAAGCAGAACCTCGAGCGGTCCGAGCAAGAGCTCGGCGTTGCCAACAATAAGCTCGAGGAAAAAGAAGGTAAGTAATACCTTGTGGCGTATATGTTAAAAAAGACGTAGTTGCAAAAAATGACAGGATTGTTATTGGTGTCCTAGGGGCCACGACTGAGGTGGCGACCCTGAAGCAAGCACTTTCTGAGGCCGAAAAGAAGGCGTCCACGGAGCGCGCCGAGCGGGAGAAACATGAGGCGCGAGTTGGCGAGGTGCAGCAAGAGCTCCAGGCTCTCGTGAAAAAACACGAGAGTTTGGAGCTTGACTCAAAGACGCGAGAGTCCGAGCTCGCAGCAGCCCTCGAAAGCGCCAAATCTGCCAAGGCCGAAGCCCAGAAAGCCCTCCAGGAAGTTGAGGCAATGAAGAAGATAGCGGCGGGTAAGGCATCCTTTATGCAAAGCAGGCACGTGAAAGTGAATTACGTGTTACTTACCCGAGTCCAGAGCTCTCCAGGAGCATTTGCAGATTTGCCCCATAGCGTGTCAGATGTCGCCGCCTTCTATCGGCCGAAGAGGTAAGCTCGACGGAGAAGGTGTTCTGGTCTCAGTATGCTGGGGCCGGACACCCTGTGCCCTTGAGCGACCAGCTGAAGCAGCTGGTCGAGCTCCATAAGGTGGCCGAGCAGGCCATGAAGGGTCTCATAGTCCGGCTGTGGCCTGAGGAGGCCATGTCTGGGAGCTACTTTGGGCTGGTGAGGCGGCTGGTGGATGCCTGTCCACGGCTTGAAGTCATCAAGCGCTCCGTCTGCATCGAGGGTGCCCGTAGGGCGCTTGCCCGTGCTAAAGTGCACTGGGGCAAGATGGATGCTGAGAAGCTTGTGAAGGACGGGCCACCGCCGGGCAAGGAGCATCGCCACCCCGAGATGTATTACGAGGGCGTCCTGAAGGGTGCCCACCTTGTGGCGGATGAATGTTCCAAGGATGTAATATTTGAGTAAACTTGTTCGTTTTATCCTGTGCGCTGAAAACTTGTTCATATGCGCTATGCAACGCTTGTTTTAATTTAAAATATTACCTTCTATGCGGCCGTTTATTAAACCTGAGAGATGGCGAGTCGTCGGCTTCTACCCCCATGCCACGAGTGCTGGGGTGTTCGGGATAAAACCTGAGCACTCTTTTCCCATTCTTGGGTCCTTCGAGGGAGGTGCTCAGCATGACGAACAAGGCAATCAGACTATAGTGCGTTATCACTCTCACTTAGCCAGTGAATTCTACGATTTTAAATTTCGGCGAAGCCCCTAGTGTTCGGAAGACCGAGTTCGGGGCGCTATACACGCCTTAGGCGGGACAAAGCCGACTCCTCGCTCTAAGCGGCATAAGTCTTTAAGGACTCGAAACCTCTCGAACAGCGACCAGCTCTCGCCCTATCATGACAGTCAGTTTTAGCTTTCTCTACTGAGGTGCTTACCCCAGCTGAACCGGGGCACAACCGCAGTAGTTCTCCCAGCGCTACCTTAGCCGATATAGCTGAACGTAAGGTACCAAAACATGGGAGCCGAGCAAACCCAACAATTGACCAAAGACATGATTCGGAGCTGATGCATATAATGCTATAAGTTCGGAGGGATGCACTTGTGAAAGTGTTCGAACTTCTCATGCCATATTATGGGGTGCTTGAGCCCCTGGCATATTGACCGTACCAAAGTGTACGGGTGCTAAATGTCATAACTGAACATGTATATGAAAAAAGGAATGAATAGAGAATGCAATAATAAGCTGAAGCTAAGCATTGTTTATTCGAAAAGGCTGCGGTAAAAGCAGAACGATACAAATAGTGCGATAAGCAAGAGATGGGACTATTTGACATGTCCCCCTCCAGGGGTGAGCTGCGGGACGATATGTAAGACAGGTATTTTGCTCGTTATAGAGACCACCTGGGAATTCGACGTAGCTTTCTGCCTCCTTGGTTGTTGCATCGTGTGTTCGGCGATTGTACTGCCAGACAGGCCTTCCGGAGAGTGGGGTCCTGAAAGTAAGAGAAAATGACAAAATCGGGAGCCCCTAGTGCGGTTGAGCTGCATTTTGGGCGTGCCATGGTCGTGCCCCTCCCCTGTGCCCAAGGTATTTTCAGAGCGTAATTATGTACGCGTAGTACTGATTTCACAGTTTCGCGAGGGCTGGGGTTGGGGCCGCATTGCTACGCTTGCTCGGAACGTGCCAGGCGGTCTTGTTGTAGGTTACTCCGGGCGCGCTTGACGGTGTCCGGACATTTTATTGCCGGACTGGAGAATTGCCTTGAGAGGCTGCTTTGTACTTCTGCTGCGAGGGCTGCCGTATGCTCCTCTGTTCGGAGAGAGCGTTCGGTGTTTCCATTGACCGTAATGACTCCTCAAGGTCCTGGCATCTTGAGCTTGAGGTATGCGTAGTGCGGCACAATCAGTTTTATCTTTCTCTACTTGGTCCTGCCATTGCTGTCCTTGGTATCCGAATTACCAGGGCTCTTGGTCATGTTATTTCTACGAGCCAGCCAGTTGTCTTCTCCCGCGGAAAAGTGGGTCATGAGTGTCGTGAGGGCTGCCATAGATTTCGTCTTTTCCTGTCCAAGGTGTCGCGCAAGCCACTCGTCACGAATGTTATGCTTGAAGGCTGCTAGGGCCTCTGCGTCCAGATAGTCGACGATTTGATTTTTCTTGGTTAGGAACCGTGTCCAGAATTGTCTGGCAGATTCTTCTGGCTGCTGAATTATGTGGCTCAGGTCATCAGCGTCTGGTGGTCGCACATAGGTGCCCTGGAAATTGTCGAGGAATGCGGCTTCCAGGTCCTCCCAACAACCAATTGATTCTGCTGGCAAGTTGTTAAGCCAATGCCGAGCTGGTCCTTTAGGCTTGAGGGGGAGGTATTTGATGGCGTGTAGATCATCGCCACGGGCCATGTGGATATGAAGGAGATAGTCCTCGATCCATACCGCAGGATCTGTTGTGCCATCGTATGATTCAATGTTCACGGGTTTGAAACCCTCTGGGATTTGATGATCCATTACTTCATCTGTGAAGCATAGTGGGTGTGTAGCGCCTCTGTACTGGGCTATATCACGACGTAGCTCAAATGAGCTTTGTCTCCTGTGTTCGACCTGGCCGGATTTACTGTATCCGGCATGACGGTTATCGTCTCATGTCGTGGGGCGCCCGCGCGATCCGTAGATCGATCTTGTTTGCCTTGCCTTGTCCTCCAACATATCTCGCAGGTCTAGCGCATTTCCCCGTGCCTTGGTATTTTTTTAGCGACGCCGGGGTGCGTCTTGAGTGGAGGGCCGAGAGGCCTCTCTGTCGTGACCGCGAGGTGGCCGATCAGCCGCATCATGCGCTGGTGATGTAGGTTTAGGTGCTTCCTCCTCTAATCGGGGTAGCAATCTGTGCTTTGGGTAGCTCTTGGAGGGGCGTTCGAGTTTGTACTCCTCGGCCGCAAGGACTTCAGTCCATCTATCGGCTAGCAAGTCTTGATCAGCTCTAAGTTGTTGCTTCTTTTTCTTAAGGCTACTCGCTGTGGCCATAAGCCTGCGCTTAAAGCGCTCTTGTTCGACGGGATCCTGAGGCACGACAAATTCGTCGTCGCCGAGGCTTGCCTCGTCTTTGGAGGGAGGCATGTAATTATCATCCTCTTCCTCTCTGCCTGCCGCTCTCTCAGGGGGGGCTGGCTTCTCCATCCTCCTGCGCTGAATCTTGCTGGAGGGAGTTGTCTTCGGCACTGTCCGAGGTGTTATTATCTCCTGTGCCAGAATCACCGTTTTTGCTCTGGCTGGACTTAGAGCGGCGCCGCTAACGTTGACGCTTGGGTTGCTTCTTGGAGGGGTTATCCTCCACTGATCCGTCGCTGTTGCCTTCTTTGGGTGTGTCCACCATATATATGTCATACGACAAGGTGGCTTTCTAGTGCCCTATAGGTGCTGGTTCCTGTTCGTCTCCAGCATCATCGTCCATACCGTCGATGTCTTCGGAGTCGAAGTCTAGCATGTTGGTTAAATCATTGACAGCGGCTATGAAGTGGGTGGTGGGTGGGCGTCGAATTTCTTCGTCGTCCGCATCCCAATCCTGCCGGTCATAATCCGGCCAGGACTCTTCTGACAGAGAGAGAGACCTTAGTGAACTTAGTATGTCGCCAAAGGGCGAGTGCTGAAAAATATCCGCGGTGGTGAACTCCATGATCGGCGCCCAATCAGATTCGATTGGCAAGGGCGCGGAGGGTTCAGAGTCCGGAGAAGAGTCCAGCAATGTGGAGTCACGGGCCTCGCAAAGGATAAGGCTGGTGTTCGGCTCGATCGCCGTTGAGGCTGCGGCCTCCGCGGCGGGGTCTAGCCACCCGCTCTCAGTCGGCGCAGTTGGCTCCGAATTGAAGGTCGGAGCGGATGCGGGTGCGGCCTCCGGGGTTCGGCGGCAGAGCTAAATCATGCCCATCGTGACAGTGCGACGCACTTGGCAAGGGCTCCAACCCATCGAAGATCAAGTCTACGCGGATATCGGCCGTGTAGTTTAGGCTTCCAAACCTGACCTGATGGCCAGGGGCGTAGCTTTCAATCTGCTCCAGATGGCCAAACGAGTTGGCCCGCAGTGCAAAGCCGCCGAATACAAAGATCTGTCCGGGGAGAAAAATCTCACCCTGGACTGCATCGCCAACGATGATCGAAGGAGCCATCAAGCCTGATGACGACGACACAGAGGAACTCTCAATGAAAGCACCAATGTCGGTGTCAAAACCGGCGGATCTCGGGTAGGGGGTCCCGAACTGTGCGTCTAGGCGGATGGTAACAGGAGACAAGGGACACAATGTTTTTACCCAAGTTCGGGCCCTCTCGATGGAGGTAAAACCCTACTCCTGCCTGATTAATATTGATGATATGGGTAGTACAAGAGTAGATCTACCATGAGATCAGAGAGGCTAAACCCTAGAAGCTAGCCTATGGTATGATTGTTGTTGTTGTTGTTGTCCTACGGACTAAACCCTCCGGTTTGTATAGACACTGGAGGGGGCTAGGGTTACACAGAGTCGGTTACAATGGGAGGAGATCTGAATATCTGTATTGCCAAGCTTGCCTTCCGCGCCAAGGAAAGTCCCATCCGGATACGGGATGAAGTCTTCAATCTTGTATCTTCATAGTCCAACAGTCCGGCCAAAGGTCATAGTCCGGCTGTCCGGACACCCCCTAATCCAGGACTCCCTCAGGTAGTAACACTGTCTTTCTCCCTTCAAAAACACTGGCTTTCTATCCTCACCGCTGGTTACAGATCCGGGCGTATCCCCCTCCGCCGGTGAAGGGGAGGAGGGGCAGCGCTTAGGCCGTCGTCGACAGCGAGAGAGGAGACCCACTGCCGGCCGCACCGTTATCTCTGGCCGAGCGCCGGTGCGGGAGGTCCTCCGATCCCTTCGTCGTTGCCTGTGGGCGGATCCGGCCTCCCACCGCCCACCTATCCACATCCCGACGACCTTCAGGTATATCTTCGTTCGAAACCGCCTTAGCTCTACTTCCCCAGCTCGCTATGTCCCACTAATCTTGATGTATCGCGAGCTTTGCTATTATAGTTGGATCTTATATTTCTTGTCCCCCTCTTCTCTCATAGATTGGACTGGTGGGGAGCCTTTATATGAGAAGTGCAGACTGTGTTGCATTCACGTGTGTATTGGACATCTACTCCTCGGCCCTCCCTCCGTGCCGGTGCAATATAGTCATCTCACCAAGACCAAGTTGGGGCAAAAATGAGAGAATTTCGATGTTTACTGGTTTATTGATCCCCTTTGCATTTTGCGCCAAGTTTTGACCTTTGATTTAACTAATAAAATGTTAATGCATGTAACAAAAAATGTTGTGTAAGTAGTCTCAAGTCATTGAATGCATACGCACCCCACGTCTCCTATTGGATGATTGTTTTTTCGTGGCAAACACAGGGAACGAGGTGGGTAGTTAATGCACCACGCCTAAAAGTTTTGGGATTATTTGGTTTTCATAGCGTGACTAATGCACCAGTACCGAGGGAGTACAATAGTAGTCTTTGATTGCAATTTTTTGTTGGTAGCTTACCAAGCTGAGCGCTTGGTGAGTAGATTAGTTGTCTGATTGATGAGACTTTAGATTTGAGCCATCTACTGGAAGGGAGAGTGTATAATATCATCGGGAACTACATTCAAAACCGAATAAAACAATACTCCATGTATTTATTTACAGAAGGAGTAGTATATTTTTTGTGACATGCATTACTAGATATTGCTAGTCAAATACTAAATCCAGACGGACGTGGTAATATTACTAAATCCAGACGGTGGTGCTAGACTAGTAGTAGTACTACCAGTGTAGTACTAGTACTGTACTACCTGTCATGGAGTTAACACGTCAGATGTCTTCTTGGAAAGACTTAGTCGTGGAGCCATCGCAACGGGTTAGCTTGAAGGGGTTAAACCGGACAAGGGACAGGGAGTTTATACTAGTTCGGCCCCTTCGATGAAGGTAAAAGCATACGTCTAGTTGTGATGGGATTGATTGGGTTTCGATGCGCAGGGAGCAAATACGCTAGCCTGAGCCTCAAGTTGTTGTTGTCTCCGCCTAAACCGCCGCCGGGTCACCCCTTTATATACACAGGAGGACCCCGGCCACTCTACAGAGTCCTAGGGTGACTTATCAAAGTGCCAGCCTTGGTCTCTTCCTTTCTTTCTTATAATACAAGTTTATACAAGCATGGCGGTTTATCATCATGGGCCCTAAATCGCCTGTGGGCCCTGGGCCACTAAGCTTCATCCGTAAAGAGCCATCCTCCAGGCTGTCTTGGGCTTCAGTATAGCTAAAGGTAAACCGGCCCCTCCTGGTCGGTTTACCCTTAGCAGTTATATCCTCAACATTAGGCCCCAGATTGATTTGGACATGTTCATGTCAATCTTCAATCCTTAGGAAAATTGTTAAAATTGATAACCACCCTGGTAAACCGCCATATTGCTTTTCCCTGTGAACTTTAGTGAACCGCCGTGACGTCATCTTCTGTCACTGCAGTAAGTTACGGTGATGTCATCTCTGCATAAAAAGATTTATGAAGATTCCCTTCTCTTTAATTAATTCCCAAAGACCGAGGCGACAACTGCATCCTTTTCTACCGCTTCAGACCCCTCGATTTTCACGCCTGCCATTTTATCCCCTTTCCTTTATAAATAAGACCGAGGCTCCTTCCGTGTTCCCCCTTGCCTCTTCGCCTTGTCTTCGTCCTCGCCACCCGAAGAACTCAAGCATCGCCGCCGTCGTCGACCTTGAAGCTATGCCTCATCTCAGGCCGCCGCATCACCCTGTTTGCGCCAGAGCTCCTGCGATACTCCTCCGCCGCTGCATGACTCTGGTAAATGCTCCCTTTTCTCACTTATCAGATCTGTATTAGGGTTTCAAAGTTTCTTTGGTGTTCGTCAGTGTTCATCAGCGTTCGTCAGCGTTTTCCTGCCTTCCCTTTAGCATCTCACCGAATCTAGTAATGCCTGATAGTTTCTTTTTGCGGCTGGATCTGTAGTTTTTACTGTACCGTACCACAGCATCTTGCTATTCCTGGATAAATTCTTATCTGAACCTTCTTTGTTCCGTTTAACGCCATTGTAGGGCTCAGAAAAATTTCTTCATTGACCGACGGTAGATCCAAAATTATATCACCATCTTGTGAAACTTGTTTCTGCAACACTTAGTAAATTTTCAGATCCAACCCTTTCACCGAAGGGCGGTTTAACCTGCGATAGTTGATAATTCCTCATATGCCATTAGCCCTCACTTAAACCGCCGTATAATTTTGAATAGCAATGCTTGGCTCCTCTTACCTACACCTTGATTAAATTTCCGGTTTAGCATTATATGCCAATTTAATATTTGATGAATTCACATGGATAAGCAATCGTAAACTTCCCATTTTCCTTCTGCAGACTACGATGGCACCACAATTTGCTGCCTGTAACTGGGTCCCATCCCGGATTACCGAGACACAGATTAACAACTTTGTCATTACAGGCGCTTTAGCTCCATAGAATGTTCTTCAGTGGCGAGTTCCTGGTCCTGAATGCCCTCCGGAACCCAAAGAGGGAGAGGTGATTGTGTTCTTGCAACATCTGGGCCGGGGCTTCAGTCCCTCCGGATCAAAAAAATTCTGGGATGTGCTTGCCAGCTTCCAACTCCATCCTCAAGATATAGGACCAAACTCAGTGTCCAATATATGTGATTTCCAGGTTTTCTGCGAAGTTTATCTGCAGGAAGAACCAACTGTTGATTTATTCCGGGATCTCTTTCACTTAAACCGCCGGACCGAATTCGCTGACGGCCCCAACACTGAACTTGGCGGCGTTTCAATTCAGAAGAGGAAAGAAGTTGAATTTCCTCATGCCAAACTTCATAGCCACCCAAAGGACTAGAACCAAACGTGGTTCTATTGTCAAAACACTGCTCCTACTGACGAAAATCCTCTGCCGGGTTACCGGCCATACCGGCTTAGCAATAGCCACACTTTACCTCCACGACTAACAGCAAAAGAACGTCAAGCCTATGCATCCCAACTTGTTAGACTCCGGGCTTTCATGGCAATGGTTTAACTGGCGTTGATCTTGTCCACTGCTGGCTTTCATGGTGTATTTTGCCCTTAAGCCGCCGCTCCGGGTTAATGTGTGAATATACTGGCCAGACATATGACCCGCAACGGTTCAACCAAATAGAGATGACTGAGGATGAGGTCACTGAAAGTGTGAAGAACGTACTTGATGAAAATATCACTGTGTGCACTCATGTTGGTCTACCTCCTTATTATGCCTCCAACAAACTTCCAGCGGTAAGCATTTTAACTTTGTATCTTCCTGACTCTGCTGCACTTATAGCTCTATTGTAATAGTCCTTTGCACAACCTCCCAGGGAGACAGCTCCTTTTGGAAAAAGAAACTTCAAGACAAACCGGCCAAGGCTCCTCGGGTTAAGAGCAAGGTCACCAAGAGAGCTGGCAAGAAGAAAGCCGCCGAGACTTCTGAACCGCCAGAAGATGTCCATGAATCAACTGAAGAGGTAGAACTTGACTCCCTTGGCTTTTATTTCATACATCTTATTGACAATGATTGCTCCTAGGATGATGCAGAGGCCAGTCGTGCAGATCACGTTGAGGTAATTTATCTTTCTGACTCAGAACTTGTGCCAGCTCAAAGGCTTCGCCGTGCAGTTCAGAAAGTGAAATGCTCTCACCCTCTTGCTTATGTGGGTCAAAAACTTTCTTTGAAGACACAGCAAACCGAAGGTCGTCGCACAACTCGACACAGTGGCCAACAGGTCACTTCCTCCGGTTTACCTCTGACACCAACCCGGAAACGCCATCCCGAGGTTGCTTGTTCTCCTGAAAAACGTTATCCTTTGAAGGGTTTTTTTCAATGCCCTCTCAATCCATCTGACTCAAACTATCAGGTATCTTCAAACTCGTCGGGCGGTTCATCCACCACTCAACTGCCTCCATCGAAAAACGTCCCTAGGTAAGCATACAGCCTTTCATTTTTTCCTTATCCTTATATTGACCCTGCTAATCCTTGTTTTGATATTAGCGGCAAAGCTCGTCTGAGTAAGAAGGCTAAGACCAGTACCCCTTCTGGCGAAGTTGAACCGGCAGAGATTCCTGAAGATGCCCGTGAGGACTTTGATAATCCCATGGACGACTTTGTCCCGCCAAAACCAATTGTAAACACTGATCCGCCAGAAGCTGACCCGGCCACTCACGAGGGCACCTCCAGTCCACATGCCACACCTGCCAGTCTAGTTGTTGGTCCTCTAAACTCCACAGCTAATCCGCCAACTCCTCCTACCGCTTCAATCCCAGGAAAGGATGATGAAGTTGTCGTCACTGGCATTGGTTATACCGCCCCGGGCAATCCGGTCGTCTTGGCAAAGCATAAGGCCAAAGATGAATTTGCTTTCCCAGGCAAAGAAAAAATAGAAATTGATTTGTCAAAATACGCTCATCTTTCTGTCTAGGAGCTTCATTCCGGATTCTTGAACCGGCTTTATGCAAGCTGAGACTCTGAAGCTAATTTGGTGAACCTGATGAAAGAACGCTATGAGGTATTCCTTCTCATCTCAATCTTGTATCCTGTAGCCCCCAAGGGCCGGGTTAATTTGTAAAGTTGAACCGGGACTTGTGATCCCTCTCATTCTGTACTGCTCCTTATTGATGTTCTTTTGAATAAATATACATTAGCCCCCAAGTGCCCGGATTAAAACTTGTATTGATCCTGGGGACTTTGAACCAGCAGCAGGAAAGAAGCAATCCGCATTATACATTAGCCCCCAAGTGCCAAGTGTATAACTAGTTGTATACTTGGGACTTTGATATTATACTGATATGCATCTGTGACTGACGGGTGGAGATAAACGGTCAACGCACTCAAATTGCTGACCTTCAAGAAAGCATCAAATCTCAGCAAGAGGAATCTTCCAAGTCCAAAGATGAACTAAAAGCCGCTTTAACTTCCCTGGAACAACTTAAAGAAGACTTCAAGACTGATCGTGCCAAGTGGGAAACTGAGAAGGATGCATTATGAAAATGAGCTGAATATGCCGAATCAGCTCTTAACCGGTGGAAGAGGAGCTTTTCGGATTGAAGCGCCAAGTGAATGCTATGACGTCTGCCGTTTTTGGTGAGTACTCTCACTAAGCCATGAAATATTCCTTGTTGGAAGGCAGTCGTTAATAATCCTTAAACCGTTGCAGGAAGCCGTATTACTCATCTGGGTTCAGATGCACGGGTGAAGTTGAAAGCAGCATATACTTTTATATCCTCAACACTACCCGTTGGTCAAATTACTCCACATAGTGAAGTGACAAGACCCTGCGCCGGAGATGACACCTGAGTGTAGGCACCATGTTCGGCATACCAAAGTAAGACTCACCGTGTGCAGTCCCTATCATCATGGCTGTAGAGCTAGCCTGCTTACAACTAGCCGTGTTCGACATAATTTCCCGTGTGGTTCCATGAGTATCTCTACTCTTTTCTTATACGAGTAAGATGCCCGTGCATTGCACGGAACACCAAGATTGGGGGTGGACGGCGCCGAAAGCGGCCATCACGCCAAATTATTCCATGGCCTTCTAGATGTGGTGGGGAGGAGATAAGGCTGATTGTGAGAGACAAGGTGTTGTTTGTAAAGTGGGAGCAAGTGCGGGCATCTTTTTGCAAAATTGCAGAAGTTTGCTTTGTATTCGTCAGATCTAGATCTGACGACTATTGGTGAAAGATGGCAGGCACACCATCATCACCAACTTAGGATCTCTTTGATTCGCACGATTTTGAAAACGTAGGAATAGGACACGACAATATTACAAGTTTCAAACTGATATTACAAATGTTAGGAGTAATGCTGCACCTACGAAGATGGAATTATTAGGAAGTTTACATAAGAACTTTCGTTACTTTAGGTGGATGCAGCATTATCGTACAAACTAAAATCCACCGCCCTGACAAGTCACTAATGGGCAAATAATTTTTTTGAGTCTCTAGCGACTTGATGTTTCAAAAACAAATTCAGCTTCTGCGGGGACTTTGTCATTTAGGCTTAGACGCTTGCAGTGATCAGCACGCCATTCATTGTTGCGCCAGACAAATGCCAAACCTCATTACCTTGAGCACACTTGCCTCCAGAACAAAGAACCTAGCCAATTTAATCTCAGATGTGCTGCCTCGGTAGTCGATCAAATCAATTTCTTTAAGATGGAGATCAAAGCATTCGATGAGATTGTTATAGTGCAACACATTTTCACTTTCGGGTCTTTTTTTATCTGCAAAAGAAGAAAACATATTAGAGCAACTGGTTGTATAAGATTGTCGTGTCATCAAGAGGCACCAATAACATTCACTCATATGATAGGGTTGGGAGACGAGGACGCCGCTCCTCTGGAAGGACGTTCACCTCCCCAATAAGTGGCATCTGCCCGCGGACCGGGTGCCGATCCCGCCGGCCCCGACGAGAAGCCGTGCGCGCCGTGTGGAGATCGAACACCGCCGCCGCCTATTGCCAGATGACTTCTACTACGACCCCAGATACGCCGTAGACTCCGCCCTCTGGGACACATGGTTTCGAGATGAGCACGACACACGGTGCGAGTCCTTCTTTGTCGACACCTCATCGAGGCCGCGGCGGCCACGTGAGCACCGCGCGTGCGCTCTGAGCCCTCCCCACGCGCACGCGCGTACGCAGGTGCGCGGCATCACGCTGACACCGTCGCCGTCGCCTTCGCCCTCTCCATTGCCACCACCACCTCCTCGCATGACAGAGGAGGAGGAGGCCCGACTCCTTCAACATTTCATGAAAGACTCCATGTACACACACGATGAGCGCCAATGGGAGGGCCTGGAGACCATGATTTCCCTCTGTGTGTCCGGCGACGTGGTCGTGCCTGAGCTTGAGATGAGGGAGGAGGTGAAGGAGGTGGTGCTGGAGGAGCAGCCCATCGTTGCGTTCCACCCGGGCCTGGTGGGCCAGGGGTGGAGCTGGTCATGCACGGCCGCCGACATGGCCGACGACGTGGGGGCCGTGAACTGGTGCCCTATGCCGCCGCGGTCACTGGAGCGCGAGACATCGCCACAGGGTGAGCTGGTGCATGTGCCTCCCACCTTCCAGGAGCCTCCCGCCTTCTAGGAGCCTCCCGCCTTCCAGGGACCAGCCCACCTCTGGGTGCCGCCGCCCTACATCGACCTCACTGGCGACGACAACAACAACGGCGACGCGTGAGGAGACGACGACGGGCACGGCAGGAGCGCGCAGGCGGCACTTCTCTTTTGTTTTTTATGTCAATTATGTCTATGTGAACTGTGGAATGGGGCCGTTCTGGGGCCGTGATGTTTAATTATGTTCTTATGTTTCTATGTTTGCATTTATTTTAATTTTTTCGGCATTTTTTTAGTTTTTGCGATTTTTTTAATCATGTCCACCCAGACATGATTTGGGGTGCGGCCATGCGTTGGGCGCACCGACACGGCAACGGCCCCAAGCAGACATGGGCAACCCCGTTGCCGCCCCAAACGGACGAAAGCAGGCCAAAACGAACGTCTGTTTAGGGTTGTGTGCTCGAATTGGCCTAAGGCTAGTGATATTTTCACTCTCTCTCTCTCTCTCTCTCTCTCTCTTTCTCTCCTCTCATTTACCTAGGAGCACGTGAAGAGCTTGGGCATTTGTTGCCTTCCACTATGTGGCCAATGCCATATTTCTTGAAAGTATGCCACATAATATGCATCGATGTCAAATCAAAAGATTTTGGCACCGCTCTAGTGATGTAAGAGAGTTGGCACCGTTGTGCACACGGACCCACATGTATAAACAAATCAATCAAACCAACTACACCAGCCTCACTCTCCCAAACAAGGTTTTTTATTGCCTCAGTCCTCTCCCTCTCCCATGCAAGTGTTTTTTCATTGCGTGAGTTAATTTGGCACCGGAGCAAAGTAGGTGATCTAGATTGGGGCACCAAGTGAGTAATGGAGGGTCATCGATGCCAAATGCATCACAAGTGAATTTGGCACATGTTTTGGCCTACATAGTGGAGGGTCATTATAGCCCACTTTTGTACTACCTCGTATTTAGTCTAAATTTTAACCATAGATTTACCTAAGAAAATGCCAATGCATGTCACAAAAAATTATACCATTTGAAATTATTTTCAAATACGAATCCAACGATATAACTTTTAGTGACATGCATTAACATTTTGTAAGTTAAATCCATGGTCAAATTTTGATACTACAAAATAGGAAGACTAAACCAGGACGGAGGTAATACTTACTCTTAGGGTAACCATAGAGTTACTAGTCTAAGTTACTTGCCACTATAACTAGCCTAGGCTACTAGTAGTACAACAAAAAAATGATGCAGGTGATCAAGTGAGAAAAAATACTAAAAACATTTCTTTCGGTGCAGTGCATAGATGCAGTTTTGAACACTACACTTGTCATCGTAATTTGGGAAAATTATGAAAAAATTGAGCTACGTTGTGATTACCGTTTACTAAAGAAGTTTCACCTCGATGAGTAGCTTCTCCGTGCATGGAAAGCATTTAAGGAATCCAACAACTTGATCCAGATTGGGACTGATATATTTTATTGCCAGATCTTCACTGTGCGCACAGACTGGGTCAAGCTTGTGGGAATCATTTTCTGGATGATAGTCGTAAATACTCAAGAAGAAATTTTAAAATGTGAATTTCAATAAGACGGAGAAGAAGATGAGTCTTGTACCTGAACGATTACGGATCCAATAAAGAGTTCGGAGAATTTGGCAGATGAGTACACCAACGCTGTCAATTTCTGCGCGTCAATGACCCTGAGTTTTGTTGGACCTTCTTGATCAGATACAAGCAATCTCTCAAGCAAAGGCGCATTCTCAATGACCATAACGTGGAACAGATGGAGTGATCTCTTCCCAATTGATGTCTTGTTGCGGGGCCAGCAAGACACATAAATCCATCGGAGATTCGTCGAGGCAATGTGGAAGCTAATGAACTCGTGGATCTACCAAAGACGAAGGTACTCGAGCATAGTACAGCTGTGGAGCAGGTGCTCCATAGCCTTCTTCAAGATGCCAACGTCGAAGAGGTCGAGCTGCTTGAGTTGAGGGAGAAGAAGGGCGAGCGCGGCAATAATCTAGGGGAAATAGCAGGAGCTAAAGCTGGCGCGGCGCAGCATTGGCATGAGGCGGAGCGCGGACGGCGACAGAGAGCGACAACATCCAGGTTCAAACCTGAGCTCCTCGAGCTGATCTAGGGCGGGGGATAAGAACCACTCATCGAACTTGGCTTGGACCTTACAGTTGGTACTGAACATGCAGATGTCAAGGCGTCTGGCTGGCCTAGGGTGCGATGAAAGGATCTTGGAGACTGCGGCCATGCATTTTCAATCCCCGTCGCAGAGGCAACTATCGACGGTGAGGTTGAGGGGGACGCGGCGCCAGAGGGGGCGCCACCACCAGGAGAGCAGGGTGGTCCGCACGGCAAATTTGGTGGGGAGGAGGCCGATGATGACGAGCAGCATGTCATCGAGGAGGCTACTGATGAAGTCCAGGCTCGTCGGATGCGGTTTTGGCTGGAGCCGCCTCCGCTTGTTGGCTGCCTCGCCGTCCATCTCAGCTGGCGGCGATGCCGGTGTACACATGTGCTGGTGTGTATTGTGTGTTGGGTGTGCGCGAGAGCGTCCTTGTGTGCATGCCGCCGCGCAGTGGTGAAGTGTGCGCGAGTGCGTCCTTCACGCGGAAGAAGTGTGCCCTCAATTTACTAGCGTGTGGGGTGCTACCCCGAGTGGTTTCAACTTTGTTTACTTCACCGCGTGTCAGATGGGCCTCTAGTTTACTTATTTTCAACCACTGCCACATGGGCCAGCACACGAAGATAGAGAACACGAGCTGACAAGGCAGCATGTGGATGTAACGACCAAACCTCAAAGGATTTGAGTCTCTGTGCTTACCGTGCTAGTCCCTGGATCGAACTCGCTAGCACACACAGTATAGATGAATACCAGAATAGCAAGTGCATCATCTATTACAACGTATGATCCAGAATATATAAAATAAAACAATCTGCATAGCACTTGGCTAGCTTTACTCAATCAAACAGCGGAAAGTAGCAGAAAATAACGATGAGTCCCATCACAGCCCACTGGCGATGCTGAGTGCAGACTCGCGACCCTAACGGTACCTTACTCTTCGTCTGAATATCCTGCAACATGAGACGTTGCAGCCATATAGGTCAATGCTTTGAATGTATTGGCAAGTTACACAGGAGTAATAATATAGCAAACCTACATGTATATGCATAGTACAACAAAGGAAGGCTTGAGGGTTTATTTTTGCAGAAAGCTGATTTTATCCTAATAACTACCTAATAGTCAAATTTTTATTTAGTTCTTTTATTACTACAATTAAATAGACAAGGTTGAGTTGGCAAAATCAACTCCAACCTACCCTTTTATTAAGTTGCCCACAAATATTATTAAGTGTCACATCTTTCAAGATCATTCAACAACTGTAATGGCATAGTGGCTCAAAGTTACCCATAACCGGGGGCACAGCTAATCATGATTAGTTTTAATACTCTGCAGAGTTTTGTACGCTTTACCCACTAGACCCAATCCGAAGATTGAGACAAAGTCTTTCAGAAGAGGTTCCCTTAACCACCTGATGGCCACATCCCACCTACATATGCTACATCTGTCGACACTGTCTGGGCCAGGGTTCCAACAACTGATCAACTAAGCCAGAGCCCATATAGCCAGTGGCCGCACATGGAAGCTACTAGTCACTAAGTCTGTCTGATATTTTTGAACCTGGGCGGCATTCCACTTAGGGTGCACTCTCATGAGCGCGTGGCCTTAGAAAAGGTGCAAGACCCCATGATGCCTTCCCTCAACACCAAGCAATACCACTTCTGCCCAGAGGTGAGTTAAATCCTGAGTTACTACTCAATTTGTTAAAATATATAATCCTCACATAAAATCAATGAATACACGAACCACCCCCGTCTACAAAGCATAGCAAATTACAACTACCACGATTTGCAAAACACGGGAAGATAGCTCAATAGCATAGCACAATAATATAGTACTCCTATACATGCATATATTCATAGTGTGATATAACTACATGCATAGAAAACAATAGGTAAAGGATGATCAACATGTAACTTGCCTTGGTTCTGATTCAGAAAGTCACACTCCTGACAATAGCTCGCGTCGCACTCCGGACAATCTACACGTTTCACACAATTCAACGAATCAATCACCGAAACACAAATAGAACCAAAACAAAACCAACAGCAAGAAAACCACTTTTAAAACTCAACATCAGAAGCTTAACAGCACCTAAAATGCACTATGGTCACAACGCAAAAAGAATCAATTGATTCCGATGAACGGTTTGAGAGTTATGGCCTCCAGGAGATTTAATTTGAATTTGAACGAATTCAAATTTAAACAGTGCAAACATGAGAGATTTTGGTACTGTCATAATTGACTGATTTTTGTGAGTGCATAGGAAAAAGAATCAACAAATTTGGATTTATGGATTAGGAGTTATAGCTACTGGAAGTTTTGAGTGAAAAACTGAAAATAAAACAAAAGAAAACAGAAAACTCCTGCACAGCCGTGCGTGTACTGTAGCTGATTGCCACGTGGCAGTTCGCGATTTGCCGAAGAGGTTCCCTGTGCGTTCGTGCTCACCAGAGACAGGGGGAAAACGGCGGTGGCTTCGGGCGTCGGCGGCGGTGGCTCCCCGGCGAGTCTCCGGCGAGGGTGAGGTGACGGGCGGAGGCGGCGTGGAGTGGCGGAGGTGGTGGTGGTGAGTACGGCGACGGGGGCGTCCTCTACTGACGGCGGCGTCGCGAAACTCCGGCGAGCTCCGGCGTCGGCAGACGGGGTCGTTCCTCCCTGCTTGCTGTGATTCCGGCCACGAGAAGATGTCAAAAACGTGCATCGTGGAGTGGCGAATCTGAGGAGACAAGAGATGCGGCGGCACTGGCACTTACGGTGGCGAAAACCTCCGGCGAACGGCGGCAGACGGCAGAGCCCTGGGCGAGATCCAAAACGCTCCAGCTTGCGCGTGCGGCAACGGGGAGGATCGAGGAAGGGGTTCGGGGGTTCGTCGAGGGCTTTGGCTCGCGTAGGCAACTCGGGCGCGCACGGGGTCAACCAGGGCGCCGGATCGAGTCGGGCTCGTGCTCGGGTGCGCGTGCGGCGGCGCGTCCGACTCGGGGTGGAAGACAGCGGCGCGGGTCAGGTGCGGGTCCCCCCGGTCAGTGGCCCGAGGCAACGGCGGATCGGGCGCGGGTCGGGCACGGGCGGATGCAGCGTACCGCTTCGGCAGCGGCGGTTGGGCTGCGGCTATGTGCTGCTGCTGCGGCGCTGGCTGGGCCGCGGCGATGGGAGCTGGGCCGTGGCTGGCTTGCTGGGCCGCGGTGCGGCGCTATGCTCCGCTGCTTTTTTTTTAAACAGAAACAACAGCAGTAAAACAAAATAAATAAAATAGAATACACAATATAAAATCTAAATAAAAATACCTAGACACACAGTAAAATCTATACTGCTAATATAAACTACAGGAACACTAGTTCCAACATTATGCAATTTTGTAAAATAATTTTGATGCAAAAGGCCACACAAACAGTAAAATAACACACAAATAAAATATTTTGAAGATCACAAAAATTACCAGAACATATCAGATGAACTGGAAAATATTCTGCACATTATGAACATTTTTAAAATAGGAGAGAAGTCATGTTATCTCCACTCCAAATAAATTGCCTTTTGTTGCATAATGATTTGAATATTCTGAAAAAGCAGAAAGACGCGGTGTTTTGGCTCCTAGGTGCATATGCACCCATTGTCGAAATACACATTTCGAAAAGTTAAAAAATTCGAAACAAAAATCCCACGTGTATATCCGGACATTTTATGTGCGTTCACAAGATTTCGCTGAAAAGCGACGTTTTTTGTGGCTTGTGTAAAAAAGACAATTTCTGATGCTTCATTCGAACTATTCACGAGGCATTTCTTTATCTTTTTTACACAAGCCACAAAAAACTTCATTTTTCATCGAAACCTTGTGAACGCATATAAAATGTCCGGATATACATGTGGGATTTTTGTTTCGAATTTTTCAACTTTTCGAAATGTGTATTTTGACAATGGGTGCATATGAACCTAGGAGCCATTGCGAATTTCCGGAAAAAGCAAATAATGCAATAAAAATATGATATGCATATGAATGATGATCTATTAACATCCAAATTTAAGAAAATTGGGATGTTACAGTGGACTGGTTGATCGGTCAACAAAACAATATACGGAGCTATACGCTAACATAGCGACCATATAATCCCTCAGTATAGAGAGTTTGAGTGAGAGGGGAGGCCCATGAGAGAGAGCAGAAAGAGAGAAAGAGCTACTCCCTCCGTTCGATAAAGTAGTGCCTACATTTTTTTAAGTCAAACTTTTGAAACTTTGACCAAGTTTATAAAGAAATTACTTATATCTACAATATGAAAGATAAATGATAGTATGAAGTAAGTACGTGTTGTGATGAATCTAATGATCGTTCCACATGTAAACGTTTTTCTCCACATATACCTGGTCAAACTTTTCTAAGGTTTGACTTTTCAAAACATCCATATGCTTATTGATGTGAGAGAGTACCTAACTAGAGAGAGAGAGTGTGTGTGTGTGTGTTAAATAGAAAGAGTGAGTGGAAAAAGTGTGTGTGCGTGTGCGAAAGAGACATGGACAACACATGATAAAGTAGAGAAAAAGCGTCTATGTCTTATGCAAACATATCATACATGCATCTTAGACAGCGGAAGCGAGGTGAGGATATAGTGTGTGGTTGTTTTCAACCGAGAGAGACAGACCCCTAGCACGTGGCCAAAAGAGGTTTGACAAACAAGGGAGAGAGGTCGAGAGAGACGTATGGAGAATACGCAGACGTGGGAAGGAGAGAGTGTATGTTTGTGACAGAGAGATCCACTAGAGATCGTGATGGGACTATGATGGCCCAAGAGTATAGGGGATCAATTGTAGCTCTTTTTGATAAGTAAGAGTGTCGAACCCAATGAGGAGCAGAAGGAAATGACAAATGGTTTTCTGCAAGGTAATGTCTGCAAGTGCCGAAATTGTAAGTAACATAGTAGTTTGATAGCAAGATCAAATGTAATGAGCAAGTAACGATATAGTAACAGAAGTGCAGCAAGGTAGACCACTCCTTTTGAGGCAAAGGACTGGCCAAAACGGTCTCTTATAGTAAGCAAAGCATTCTTGAGGGTACACGGGAATTTCATCTAGTCACTTTCATCATGTTGATTCAATTCGTGTTCGCTACTTTGATAATTTGATATGTGGGTGGACCAGTGCTTAGGTGATGTTCTTACTTGAACAAACCTCCTACTTATGATTAACTCCCTTGCAAGCATCCGCAACTACGAGAAAAGTATTAAGAATAAATTCTAACCATAGCATTAAACTTTTGGATCCAATCGGTCCCTTACAGAATAGCGCATAAACTAGGGTTTCAGCTTCTGTCACTCTCGCAACCCATCATCTAATTACTACTCCACAATGCATTCCCTTAGGCCCAAATATGGTGAAGTGTCATGTAGTCGACGTTCACATGACACCACTAAGGGAATCACAACATACATACTATCAAAATATCGAACACATAGCAAGTTCACATGATTACTTGCAACATGATTTCTCCCATGACCTCAAGAACAAAAGTAACTACTCACAAATGATAATCATGCTCAAGATCAGAGGGGTATTAAATAGCATATTGGATCTGAACATATAATCTTCCACCAAATAAACCATATAGTAATCAACTACAAGATGTAATCAACACTACTAGTCACCCACAAGCACCAATCTATAGTTCTGGTACAAAGATTGAACACAAGAGATGAACTAGGGTTTGAGATGAGATGGTGTTGTTGAAGATGTTGATGGATATTGCCCTCCCCAAGATGGGAGAGTTGTTGGTGATGATGATGACGATGATTTCCCCCTCTAGGAGGGAAGTTCCCCAGGCGGAATTGCTCCGCCGGAGGGCAAAAGTGCTCCTGCCAAAGTTCCGCCTCGAGACTGCGGAGCTTCGTCTCAAAAGTCTTCCCCTTATTTTTTCTAGGTCAAAATGACTTATATACCAGAAGATGGGCACTGGAGGTGGGCCAGCATGAGCACAACCCACCAGGGCGCGCCTGGGCTCCCTGGCACGCCCAGGTGAGTTGTGCCCACCTGGTGGGCCCCTCTGGTACTTATCGGCTCCAATATTCCTCATATATTCTATAAAAATCTCCATAAAGTTTCATCTTGTTTGGAGTTGTGCAGAATAGGTAGGCTGGCGCAGCTTTTCCATGTCCAGATTTCCAGCTGCCGGAATTTCCCTCTTTCTGTGTACCTTGCATATTATGAGAGAAAAGGCATTAGAATGACTTGAAAAAGCATTATTATGCATAAAAACATCATAAATAACAGTAGGAAAACATGATGCAGAATGGACGTATCAACTCCCCCAAGCTTAGACCTCGCTTGTCCTAAAGCGAAAACCAAAATCGAAAAACATTTCCACATGCTTAGAGAGAGAGAGAGAGAGAGAGAGGTGTCGATAAAAACAAAATACGGACATAAAAGCATCATGTAGATTATTATAACAGTAACAAATTTAAACATAAGACTTTTATTATAGAAATTTTATCATAGACTTGTCATGAATAAGTAACAATTCATCACACTATCGAAGTATAAAGGAAAACTCTATTAAAAACCAACAAACTATGTTCTCAGTCAACTTTGCAGCTACAATTCATCATCTTTTCAGGAAGGGTTACGTATCAGAGCCTTTAGGCAAGTCCACATACTCAACCATAATTTAGTCTTCTATGATTGCTAACACTCACCGCATACACATGGGCAAAACGTTTCAACTGGACACATAGAAAGATATGGGCTTATAGTTTCGCCTCCCAACGTATTCACCACAAGGGTGATGTCAACAATAATATCTCATGTCACCCATATTCAAACTGGACATATGTGCCTAGATCTTTCCTCACCACATGATGCTTGCCAAAGGATAAAAATAAAAAGGAATAGAGACAAAAATTTTGACTCTTGCATAAAAGTAAATACATAAAAGTAAAAGATAGGCCCTTCGCAGAGGGAAGCAGAGGTTGCCATGCGCTTATTTGTTTGTATGCTCAACCCCTTAGTGCAAAAGAACATCATGTTGTATTGCACCTTGTGATAGCAACCTTTATTATGCAATCTGTCTCTTTTATTCTTCACCATCACAAGTTCGTACAATGCTCAATTTTCTCTTACACTAAATGATCTCACACTTTTAGAAGCAATTTTTATTGCCTTATTGCACCGATGACAACTTACTTGAGGGATCCTGCTCAATCCCTAGGTAGGTATAGTGGACTCTTGAAAATAAGATTTGGGTTTAAGGATTTTTGGATGCACAAGTAGTATCTCTACTTAGTGTGGAATTTTTGGCTAGCAAAGATAGGGGCAAGAACCACATATTGAAGGATCTATGACAATATAACTTCTATGTGAATATGAACAAACGTAAATCATTACGTTGTCTTCCTTCTCCAACATCAACAATTTTGGCATACAATATTTTGATGGGGGCCCACAATCACAAAAGATTTCCAGGATAGTGTATTTATATGTAAATCTTCTCTTCCCTTATTACTTCTTCCATGAATTTCATCATTGACCAATGCTATGTTTGTCAATCTCTAATATAATTTTCTACTTATACTTTTCCCTATGTGGTGTCATCACCAACCATAAGATTAGCATGTGATCTTTTCATTTATTTCCTTTCTTTCTATTGCAACATGAATGTAAAGAAAGCAAAAACTCAAACTAAACTTTATTATATATTTCATACACGATTACAAGTATAGATCACTAAGCAAGCTCTTGAAAAGAAAGGATCGGACTAAACTTTTATTCATCTAAAGCAAAAGATCGAACTAAAAATAAGTAAAGGCAAAAGATAGTGGGGTGATACGATACCGGGGCACCCCCGCCAAGCTTGGCGGAAGCCAAGGGGAGTGCCGATACCCGATACTCAATTTTCTTTTGGTGATGAAGAAGAAGGTGGTGGTGATGAACTAGAGATCTTGTCCTCGGATTTCCATGGCAGGGGTCCACCATCATAAGAGGAGGAGTGAGTCTCACGGGTCCTGCAACCGGCAGCCAAACTCATACCTTTAAACATCACCTCATATTCAAAAGACTTGGTTTTGAAGATCGTAGATCTAGCTTTGGAGGAAGTTGATTTGCTCGTTGAGGGTGCAGACGATGTCCTTCATGGACTTGCCATCCACCTTGAGATCACGGGTACGTGATCATTAAGTGATTAGCCTTGAGTCCACGCTCCACCATCCCCTTGCACCGAAGACCTCCTGCTCCATAGCTTCAAGCTTGGCCTCCACGGTTCCCGTCCCCTTGGGACCTTGCACATTGCGGATGTGAAGCACCCCCTCATGCATATGGATGACTTGAGGGTGATGCACCACTTCCCGCAAGTATGGGTTGATGACGTTCTTGAAGAACTTGTCCTTGGAGGAGCTTGAAGCGGCCATGGTAGATGGGATTTAAGAGAAAACAACAAGGAAAAGAAAACACAAGATTTCTTCGCGATACGGTGGTCAATAGGTTCGGGGAGTATATAAAGATTTTTTTTATCTTGGGAAACAAGCAAGGTGTAGAAAAACGGAGTCCGGAAGGTACCCGAGGTGGGCACAACCCACCTAGGCGCGCCTTGGTGTTTTGTGCCCACCAGGGTAACCTTCCTAGTTGTTTCTTATTTTCCTATTTTTTGTTATATTCCAAAACTGACAAAAAATATTTTTGCGGATTTTTCGGAGTCCGTTTACTTACCGTATCAAGTACCTCCTTTTTTTCATGATTTCGGAGTGTTCTGGAAGGACTCTTTTATGTGTTCTTCCGGTGTCAAAGTTTGGATAATATTACTTTCAACACTAATGGGCGTACCTGAGATATAATGTTTTATTCATTGCCCATTAACAACCTTTGGGTTAGTACCTTCAGCATTATTTATTTTGATAGCTCCAGACCGATAAACCTCCTCGATAACATATGGTCCTTCCCATTTTGAGAGGAGTTTTCCTGCAAAGAATCTAAAATGAGAGTTGTACAAAAGAACATATTCTCCCACTTTAAACTCATGCTTTTGAATTCTTTTATCATGCTATCTTTTTAACTTTTTCTTTGAATAACTTGGCATTTTCATAAGCTTGGGTTCTCCATTCTGGAGTCACCGAAGAGCAGTTAATCAACTGTGTTAAAACGGGCGTTTTAGCCAAGAAATATGTCATCCACTAGGGGGTCCCTGGCCCGGAAAATCCACCTACACCCAAGGATGGAGAGGTAGTCGTGATTACTAATCACCTGGGCCGGGGTTTTAGCCCTCCCGGTTCAAAAAAATTCTGGGATGTACTGGCCAGTTTTCAACTGCGCCCTCAAGACATCGGTCCAAATTCCATGACCAACATCTGCCACTTCCAAGTCTTTTGTGAGGCTTACCTACAAGAGGAACCTATAGTCGAAATGTTTAGGTATTTCTTTCACTTAAACCGTCGCACAGAATTCACAGATGGACCCAATACTGAATTGGGCGGAATGGCGGTTCAGAAAAGGAAGGAAGTCACTTTCCCTCATCCCAAGCTCCACAGCCACCCCAAAGAGTGGAACCAGACCTGGTTTTATTGCAAGGATACATCTCCAACTGATGAAAACCCCCTGCCGGGTTACCGTCCTGAACGCCTTAGCAACACACATCCTTTTTGTCGTGGTTTTGTCACGGCAGATGTCCTCTTAGAAGGACTTAGTCGTGGAGCCATCGCTACGGGTTAGCTTGAAGGGGTTAAAGCGGACAAGGGACGCAAGAGAGTTTATACTAGTTCAGCCCCTTCGATGAAGGTAAAAGCCTATGTCTAGTTGTGATGGAATTGATGGGATTTCGATGACCAGGGAGCGAATATGCTTCGCCTAAGTCTCGAGTTGTTGTCTGTTGTCCTGAACCGCCACCGGGTTGTCCCCTTATATACATGGGTTGATGCCCGCCGGTTTATAGAGTCCCGAGGCCGGCTCATAAACGTGTCCGGCTCGGTCTCTATTCTTTCTACCTTACACTGCAAGTTACATATTAATACCGGTTTACAGCTACAGGCCTTAAACCGGTTCTGGGCCTTGGGCCTCTACATAGTGTCATCATCCGTCTTCATGGGCTTCAGCATAATCAACTACTGATGAAGTTAACCCAGCCTCTCCTGGCCGGTTCACGCCCAGTAGTAATATCCCCAACATTAGGCCCCAGATTGATTTGAACAGGTTCATGTCAATCCTTAGTAAAAAAGTCCGTCTTCAACATCTTCTCATCATTTTGTAAACCGCCGTGACGTCATATTCTCAGATCGGGGTAAACCGTTGTGACGTCATCTGTATGACACCTTTTCATTACTGGGTCTTCGACAACCGAGGCGACAGCTGCTCCTCACTTCCAAATTCGCGTCCCCTTGATTTTCACGCCTGACGCTTATCTCTTGCCTTTATAAACAGGACCAAAGGGTCATTTTCTCTTTCCCCCTCATGCCTCTTCGCGTCATCCTCCTTGCGCCGCTCAGCTTCTGGAGCTCCGCCGCCACCGTCGATCGTCGTCTCTGCTCCGACCTTGGCCGCTGCATCACCCTGATCGCACCAGAACACTGCGGCGCTCTTCCTCTTCTTCTTCGGCTCCGGTAAGTTCTCTGCCCTTTCCGCCATAGATCTGTTCTAGGGTTCCTAGGTTCTTTGGTGTTCATCATTCATTCTTTGTTCATATGAGGATTCTGATAAACTCCTGAACATCTGGTTTGTATAGTGGTAGCCTTTAGCCTCTGTTTCCACTTATGCATCTCAAAACAGTAGATCTTATCCGAACCTTCATTCATAGGTCCGGCACTGCTTCCCCGTGTTGTTGAATATATCTCCCTTTTCTGACATGCCTCAGATCCAAAACTGCAACATAATCTTGTGAAACCTGTTTTTATTCACTTACACATCTGCAGTCTTGACTCTTTGATGTTTAGACTAGGCGGTTTAACTTTGTAGAGAAAATGGCAACCCGGTATATACCATTAGTTCCCTTGTTGAACCGCCAAATCCTTTACCAGGGCACTGTTGCATTGTTGAACTCCGGTTTATAGATAACTGATCCCGGTTTAACAAGTATATATCATCATATAACTGTCCAACATATTCTGAAACAGGCACATATTGTATTGTAGATCTTGCCATGGCTAAACAAGCGTATGAATGCAACTGGGTCCCTTCTCGAGTGACTGAGGACCAGCTAAACAATTTGGTCAAAACGGGCGCTTTAAGTGATAAAAACGTCATTCACTGGAGGGTCCCCGGCACGGAATGTCCTCCTACTCCCAAATAAGGAGAAGTTATTGTTTTTGCTGATCATTTAAGCCGGGGCTTCAACCCTCCCGGTTCAAAATTCTTCCAGGATGTGTTAGCCAACTTTCAACAGCGCCCACAAGATATCGGCCCTAACTCCGTAACCAATATCTGCCACTTCCAAGTCTTCAGTGAGGCTTACCTTCAGGAAGAACCTTCAGTAGAGCTATTCAGGGACTGCTTTCACCTGAACCGTCGCACAGAGTTCAAAGACGGACCCAACATAGAACTGGGCGGTATGGCGATTCAAAAAAGAAAATAATTAACCTTCCGTCATGCCAATCTTCACAGCCATCCCAAAGAATGGAACCAGACATGGTTTTATTGCAAGGACACCTCTTCGTATGAAGAAAATCCCCTACCGGGTTACCGTCCGGAACGTCTGAGCAATACACACCCTTTTCCTCAGAGACTGACTGCCAAGGAGAGACTCAAATATGCTCCTCAACTATCCAAGCTTAGGTCCTTCATGGCAAACTGGTTGACAGGAGTTGATTTTGCTCACTGTTGGATCTCTTGGAGCATACTGCCCTTAAGCCAGCGCCCCGGTTTGATGTGCGAGTATACAAGAGATGTAAAGGATGCTCTGCGGCACATTGATATCCAGCTGACAGACGATGAAGTTACTGAAGCTGTCAAAAAGATGTTGAATGAACCGGAAGAGACCTGTTCTCAAACCGGCCTACTTCCCTTTTGCGCCATCAACAAATCGCCAGCGGTAAGAATCATACCATCTGCATATTTGAAATTGCTTCTGTCCAAATATTATCTGAAAATGTTATTATTTTTTACAGGGCGATGATCCGTTCTGGAACAAGAAACCTCCGCAAGATAAACCGGTGAAGCCAACCCTGCAAAAGACCAAAGTTGTGAAGAAACCTGCTAACAGGAAGAGAACCACTGCATCCTCTGATCCACCGGCTGACGATGATGTGGGTAACCCGGATCTTGAGGTAGAACTTGACTCACTTGGTTTATTTTTCATGCGCCTTATTGATGATGATTATTGCCAGGACGACGTTGAAGTCAGTCACGCCGATGATGTAGAGGTAATCATTCTTTCCTCCGATTCAAACCCTTTGCCTTCACTAAAAATCCGTCGGGCAAACCGGAAAGTTAAATTTTCTCATCCTCTTGCTTATTTGGATCCAAACTTTCTTGTGAAGACACAACAGCACGAGGCTCGCCGCACAACTCGGCACAGCGGCCAGGTAGTTACCTCCGCCGGTTTACCGAACATTCCGGTTCGGAAACACCGTTCAGAGGTCCCTAATTCTCTTGCCACTCCACCCCCTAAAGCGGGTTGTTTTCGTCAACCTCTTAATCCGTCTGATTCCAATTATCAGGGCACTTCTCATTCATCCTCTGGCGAGTCATCAGCCACCAAGCTTCCACCCATCAAGACAGTGCTTGGGTAAGTCATATTCCGTTTTACATCTTTGACATATTACTTTAACATATGTTGTACTGATCCTTCTTAATTTTTCTCAGAGCCAAACCCAGGCCAAGCAAGAAAGCTCGCTTGAACAACATGGCAGAGGAAAATATAGCTGCTGAACCGAAGAGAATGCCAAACCCTGAAGAGTCCAACCTTGATGATGTGTTGAATGATCCACCACCACAAGACCACGACTTTGTTGCTGAACAGGCAGAGGTTGACACCACAGGCCCTGTTGATCAGCCGACAAGCCCCATCCGGACTGACAATCTGGTCAGTCCATCAAAAAATACTAACAAACTGGCGACTCTAGTACGAGCTGCTGATGAGAAGGACGATGATGTTTTGATTACTGGCATTGGCCGTATAGACCCAGGAAATCCTGTCACTTTGTTGAGGCAAGTGGAGTGCTGATTTGTCAACATATGCCACTCTGAATGCGCAAATCCATTCTGGCTATCTGAACCGGGTGTACACCAGCCGCGATTATGAAGCCGGTCTGGTCAATATGATGAAGGAAAAATATGAGGTAACTTCCTATATGCTTCTCTGCTTGTATTATTTCATAACTTATCAACTCCAATAGCCCCCAAGTGCCGGTTTAAGATATCAACTTAAACCGGGACTTGTAGTAAATATTCAATGTGAACATCAATTACACCTTTAACCTTGCTGACGTAGCCCCCAAAGTCCGGTTTAACTTTATAAAGGTAAACCGGGACTTTATAAAAGAAAATTTATGTATCAAATATGTCTTCCATGATAATTATAACATACAGTAAACATTCTATATCATAATACATCAAAGTAATTACACCAATTTTAATTTAATATGATGTGATCCACTGCCCCGAGGACATAGTAAGATCCACTCACCGGAACACTCACCGGAATTGAGCAATTAATATGCCGGTGGAAAGCTGATGTAAACACGCAACTTTCCCGTGTTGATCGTTTTTTCATACTCGCGACGATTTTAATAATTTTTCATCTGAAATTCATTCACTATAGTAGTTGAACTTCCTGTTGTTTTCACGTTGAATTTCTGTGACGTATTTTTATTTGTAATTTTTTCATCCATTCGTCAGTGTTACACAAATGATATTCTTATTGTACAAACCTCTCTCACAATGATTTTTTTAACTTTCTCCAACGGAGTACTTGAAATTATAACAACAACAAATTTAGCCTTTGCATTTTTATTCTATTTTAATACAAAATACACACCGTGTAGTACGTGAACTTCTGGCAGTTTGTCAACCTGAACTTCTGCGATCATGCGTTCTGCCTTCATCAGAAAAATAGAGTCTCCTAAAATGCACTTCGTGAAGAGGTTGAACTTCTACTCGCCAACCACTTACCGGAATTGAGCAAGTGATATACCGATGGAAAGCTGTTGTAAACACGCAACTTTCCCGTTCATCATTTTTTCATACTCGCGATGGTTTTAAAAGTTTTTCATCTGAAATTCATTCAGTGTAGCAGTTGAACTTCCTGATGTTTTCACGCTGAACTTCTGTGACGTATTTTCGTTTGTAATTTTCTCATCCATTCGTCAGTGTTACACAAATGACAGTCCTTTTGTACAAACTTGTCTCATAATAAAAAAAAATAATTTCTCCGACCGAGGACTTGAACTTATAACAACAAAAAATTTGGACCTTGCCTTTTATTCATTTTTCTCATATTAAAGACACACCATGAAGTACATGTACTTTTTCCCACTTTTATAATTTGAATTTTTATTTTTCTTTTTGAAATCAAATTGCTCCCAAATAATATACTGAACTTCTTTGTGGACTGAGGGAATCATTTCAAAATGCAAAAAACAACATATTTTTTCGTGTTTTTCAACAAAGAAATACATGGTGAACCTCTCTCACAGGAATTTTAGAATTTTCCCACATTGAGCACATGAACTTCTAGCAACAAAATTTTAAACTTTGCATTTTTGTTCTTTTTTTCTCATACGAAATGCACACCATGCAATACGTGAACTTCCGGCAGTTATCAATTTGGACTTCTCTCTGTTCCGATTTGGTAACGGAAAAAAATCAGATTATTTATAGACATCGAACCGCTCTAACTTTTTTATTTGAACTTCGTTTGTGCATTTTAAGAAATGTGAAGATTGGATTTTATTAAGAAACATTGAACTTCGTCATTTTTTTCAAATCGAACTTATTGGTTTTATTCTTTAATAACTGGGAAAAACTGATTTTTCAAATAAATATCAAACTGCTCCCTTTTTCCAATTGAACTTTTTGGTTTTATTCTCTAGTAACGAGAAAACTTGAGGTTTTTACATACATTGAACTACTCCATTTGTTAAAATTGAACTTCTCGGTTTTAATCTTTACTATTGGGGAAATGCCCAAAATGGCATTGTTTTTGTTTTTGTTTTTTGAGCTTCTAAATCCTAGGTTTTAATATACTTTGAACTTTTGTGTTATTTTTTTTAACTTCACACTTTTTATTGTTTTGTGTAAAGTTATTGTTTTATTTTAAATAAAAATAAATTAGAATACTTTTTTATTTTTGATCTTCATGTCTGATTCTTTAATAATAACGGATATCTAAGTTTTTTAAATGAATGTAAAATCCTAGTTTTTTTAGAAACAGTTAACTTTTGATTTTTTGTTTGAGGAGTTAACATTTTTCTAATTTCTATGAATTTACCTTGTTGTATCTTATGAACTTTTGATTTTTTGTGTCATGGTATTTTATGTATTTTTGTTCTCGGCAAAATGGCCTAGGCGATCCATTTTTTATTTGATGAGTTTCTTCTGTATTAGGTACACGTGAACTTTCAATTTTCTGAAACATGAACTTCGCGTGCTATTGAAAATCAACCGTTCATTCGAATTGCGCAAATGATACACTTGCGAAAAGTTGTTGAAGTTGTGTTACTTTTTGTTGTTGATCATTTTTTTCAATTTTTTAACAATATAAAAGATTTTTTGATACGGTTAAATTTATGGAAGTACGGGTAACTCCATTGTTATTTTAAATTTGAATTTCTTTGATTTAGTTTTAGAATAAAGAAAAATGATTTTTCTAGTAAATTTCGGATGGTTTTCTTATATTATTTTGAACTTATTGGTTTTATTTTTTGCACGGGATGAAATCCCTTAGTTAATATCATGAACATTTTCTTTTGTTAACTCCTAATGGTTTTGGTTCCGTGCCATCGACCCCTCAAAGCGATTGCATCACCAAATATGAGATGCGGGTCGAACTAAAAAAAGAATATGAAATGCATAAATAGCATTCCCACCTTTTGTTTAAAATTTTTGGATTAGTCAAGAACATAGTTTTTTTTCTCTGCATTTGACATGAGTCAATCAAAGTATGCATTTTTTCTAAACACACACATATACAAAACATACTTGACCTTCGCAACACAACATCTTGACCTTCACAAAAACAGATTTTTAAAGCCAAAATAAATCGCGCATTAGTACAAGCACAACTGAGCATAGCAAACCGTTTTTTGAGATCATATGTTCTTTCAGAAACAGTTTTGCGGATGGTAAACGTTTGCGTTCGGCGCGCCGGCCGAACGCTCCGCCGGTCGCTTGCAAGTCTCATGATTTTTTTATCAAAAAATGCCGTTGCCCACGTGCCCACGTCTCTAGTGCAGCCCACCTGGCCCACCACCGCTCATCCCTTTCTTTCTTATCCCCTACAGAAGGCTCTGCTCCACTCATTCACTCCTTTCTCTCATCCCCTACCTCTAGTTTCTAGTGGGCAGCTAGTGCCCAGATCAAACCACCGGAAATCACCTCTGCTTTCATCAATCCCATGTGCTGCCCTTTTTTTCATATAGATCGGGTTGAGACGAGGCTCGCAGCCGGCCGCCCCCGCTGCCGACCAGAGTACTCAGGGGGCTGCTGTTCGTCGTGTTTCTGCGGACAGGCTTGGGGATTCGCTTCAACCGGCGATGATGGTGGTGGGCAGCAACAGCGGTGGCCGCCATGGGTTTTTGCTGCATCATTTTTTTGCTGGAATCACTTTTTTTGCTGAAAACTTCTTTCGTTTTTGCTACAAAGTGAGAGAGATGGTGGTGTGTTGCTGCCATGATTTTTTTTTTGCTACATCATTTTTTTTGCTGGAACCACCTTTTTTTTTTTGCTGGAACCACATTTGTATTTTGCTGCAATGAGCGAAGATGGTGGTGGTTGGCGACGGCGGTGCCTGCCATACATTTTCTGCTGGAACCTCTTCAGATTTTTGCTGGAACTGTCTTTCAATTTTGCTGCAATTCAAGAGGATGGTGGTGCCGTCGCCGCCATGATTTTTGCTACATTTAATTTTTGCTGGAACCTCCTTTTCATTTTTGCTACAACTGGCAATCGCAAAAGCTACAATCGGCGTTCATTTTTGCTACAATTGCGACGGGGTGGTGGGATTGATGGGCTATTTTTTGCTGGAACCAGCACAATTTTTTGCTACTACCGACAAATATTTTTGTTGCCACCGGCAAACCCGAAGGAGAGTCCTTTTTCGCGAGCTCGTCGCCGGGGTGTTGCGACAACCGGCACTACTCGGAGCTGCGGCCGTCGAACCGGAGCTGCCATCGCCAGTGCGAGAGCTACAACCGCAGGTGAAAGTTGCTGCATGTGTGGATCTGACGAGGAATACATGAGACGACGACTGCGAGGTCGGTGACCGACGGCCATGGATGGCATCTTCGCGGAGCTCGACGACCAGTGGGGCCCGTCGACGGGGACATCGCGGCGGTGAGCGAGGTGGACCTTTTTTCCCTCACGCTAGATGTGCCAGGGGCGATGTGTGGTGTTGGTTGACTTTTTCTTTTGCTTCTATGTGGGTGAGATGTGAAAGGGGAACGAGAACGAAGATTAGGCTCTAATCAAACGGTTGTTAGCTGGTATATCGGACGGCAGCGGGCTGACCGGTCCAAATTTGGGCCGGCGCACCGGCGCAGAGTACCGCCCTTTGCGGATGCTCTTGAAGAACACAACAAAACGAGAGTGGGGTCCGATGGATAGAGCTCGGGTGTAGCAGCGCAGGGGCTTGTTGGCGCGAGAATTCTTGGTGGACCGGGTCGCGCGTTGTGCAGCAGGGCATCGGTCGGCAGTGTGGTCGTGCAGGTTCTGGACGATAGAAACTCCAGTCATCTCACACACCACACGTTCCTTATCCACATCACCTAGACACACTCTGATTTATCTCTTTCACCGCATGCCTTTGTCTTCTTCCCTGTACGTCCAAATTAATAGAAGTCAGTGCAACCGTGCAAGCACGAGGGAAGGTGCAGAGGAAAATAGCCATAGCCTGAAGATGAAAGTGCAGAGGGAAATGCCATTGCCTTTCTCCTTCCCGCAAAGGAACTACGCAAGCGAGCGAGCGGACAAAGAGGCAGTACGCGCGCAAATGAGGTTGGACTGCAGGACGGGCGCAGTTGGACGGCGCAGGGGCCGCATCAGCGTTGGAAGCTGCACCAGCCAAAGCTCGATAGGACGGGCGTCGTGCGGGATTGCTGCACTAACGGGGATTGGGGCCGGCCGGACGCCGTTGGCGCAACACTAATCTCACTCAACGCACGCACGGGAGAAAGACGCTCGCCACCGTCGACAGGAGCCTCGAGGAAGGAAGATGCCATGCAGTTGGAAGTCCAAGAAAGCGACGCGATGCCGGGCGTGTGGAAGACGAAGGAAACCAGCGCAAGGTGCTTCCCCCGGGAGGAGGCTTAAGGCGCGAGCAAGCAGGGGAGGAAGAATGCGACGCGCGGCACCGGAAGTCACCGGGAGAAGGTACGTGGTAACAGGGTGCCCGCCGCGAGCTCCGGCGGCCGGTGGCGTCATCGGATCCAAGTGCTCCATCGATGGAGGGAGCACCACCAGGATGAGGCGGAGATGGCAGGTCCCGGCGGAGGTGGTGGTGGGAATGCGGGGTTATGCGGCAGCGCGCGGTGGTTGCGGGTGCGGGGGGCGGCCCGGCGTTGGTGGCGGCGCGGGATTCCCCGACAACGCGCAGGGATTGGAGGATCGCGGTGGCGGCGCGCTGGGGTTGCGGGGGTCTCGGCGGCGGCGCTCGGGGTTGGCCGGTGGAGGCGGGGCGCTGGGATGGGTGGCAGCGGCGCGCGGGGTTGCCTGGTGGAGGCGGGGTGGCGGCGATCGAGGAGGGGAAGTGGTTGGCCTCGGGCGTGGCTTTTTTCTCATCTGCGAGCTCGGGAAATTCAGGAGAGAGCAGTCGGGCTCTTATAGGTCTCGTTGTGATCCAAATAACTATTCTAATACCATGATTAGAATAGTGCTGTCATATATATAGGACACCTTTTTCGTACTCCTGGAAGTATGTACTCCCATCTTTAATGGATAAGGTACGAGAGATGAGAGGAAGATACCTCTTGGCCGTGACTAACAAACCATCCTAATTAGTAACAAACTCCTTTGCATGCATAGCTACTCCCTAGAAGGTAGGAACCGCTCATATTTTTTATCCAAAGGTTTAGCAAGTTGAGTACAGTTGACGTGCTCATTTGTTTTTCATGTCATGCATGCCGTACATGCCATATGTGCTAATATATATGCTATTATTACGGGATGATAGTATATATGCTACTAGCTTGGAGTATATGTATATACTATACTTTTCGGCCAGGCAACTACAACTGGAGTGAGTATATACCCCTTTCCAATCAAAAGGTTGATATACTACTTTTAAAACAGATTGAAAAGTATATACTACCTCAAAATAAAAGAGTATATACTACTTTATTGATAAAAAATGCAACTTTCAACCTTTGGGTCTATACATTTTTTCGAGCGTGTGTACCTTTTTTTAGCCAGGTAGCTCCGAATGAACGAGTAGGTATTTATTCCTTTTTCTGGCGAAAGTACGAATTTACTCCTTTTATACTGAGTTCACAGCTATTTCCAATTATTTGAAAAAATGTCCATCTGAGATCCAAGTGAAATAATAGATGGTATATACCAACTTTTTTTGAGTACATCAAGTGAAATGACGGATGGTATATACTGAAGTTTTTTTATGGAGTACATACTTCATCTAAAATGAAGTAGTATATGCTGTCCAATTCAAAAAATTATACGCTGCCAAAAAATCAGTATGTGCATGTATTGTATTTGTATCACGCCATGGGTGGATCACTAGCCATGCATGAAGTATTTTAGCCCGCCGGAGCTTCAGGTTGAAACCTTGGCCACCAGCCCATCTGCCCATGCACCACCCTGATTGACATGAGAGTTAGTGGAAGCACGTTCAGAACATCGGTGTGCAGCTTCATGCGTGTTGCCGGCTAACCGTCGTCAGCTCGTCGCCAGCATGCCGTCAACGTCGTCCACCGATGGTCGCATGGCATCTCTCGAATGCGATCTGAACAAGTTGGATTAAAAGGATACGAATTTAAAGAATTAACAAGATCACATACAACCTCCACGCACCACGACTACTAGTCCACGTAGTGTAACAACATGCAACAAACGAATCAACTCATTATGCTATTGAGATGGATCCCTGGACATGCAGCCGGTCGAGGCGGACGCTGCTGAATCTCGTCGATGCCATCAGAGACCATGTTGGCGAGCACCATGGACGAGTAGCCGTCGGTCGCTGGATGACGCGCACGCTGCCGGGTCCCGTCGATGCCGTGAGAGATGGTGCTGCTAAGCACCATGGACGAGTTGTCGCCGCCCGCCAGTCGCCGGATGATGCGCACGATGTCGTCGGAGATGGTGTTGCTGAGCACCATGGATGAGTTGCGCCGGCTGCCGGCCGGCGGACGAGGTGCACGCTGCCAGCTCTCGTCCATGCCGTCGTAGATCGTGTTGGTTAGCACCGTGTACAAGTAGCCGCCGGCCTGGTAATTAATAGTTGGGCAAACAATGTGCAGCAAGAATCCCTATTTTCAAGGAACTAATTTTCAAAGTCCACCTTATCCATCCAAATGGACTTGGACGGTAGTTAATTATCTAATTTCAGTTAAACTGAAAAGAACTAGTTTAGTGATGGGAGTATGTACTCCTAGGAGTACTAACCCATTTTCCTATATATATATATATATATATATATATATATATATATATATATATATATATATATATATATATATATATATATATATAGGACGTCCATTTGGGACACCTAGATGCCCAGGCACCTTGCCTATTAACCATTGGATTACATTGAGATGTGTGCAGGCGTAACTAGTATTGCCACTAATGGGTGACCCGTTAACTCTTTTATTAAAAAACATTATTGCTAATTATTTCTGGATATGGACACTTAATGCTCACATTAGGCAAGAGAAATAAAATCAGCAATTAATGCTCCATTAAGGCCATGCATGCTCCATGATACGTGTCATTCTTTCTTTCTTATACGTGCACTTGTTTCATTTTTGGTATATCTTCAACATCATTTACGGGTATGTCTTCTACTCATATACGTGTATGTCTCAAGTATCAATAACGGGTATGTGTCCAAGGCATATGCATGCACTTTATTTTTTTGATATATTATTTTTGGGGTCTGTCTCCAATACCATTTATCTGTATGTATTCAAAAGAGTATATTATTTGGGTATGTCAACGTATATGGGTATATACTCGTCAAATGATTTTAAATTGATAGTACCCAATACAATTACGGATATGCGAAACTGAGAGTACTCAATATATTTTTAAGTATGTGCATACTTAATATTTATCTACAACTACATACCCTCACGTGTAAATTATGTGTAGGTATCGCAATAATACATATATAGGTATTTATATGTAGTTACAAAGTGGGTATGATACCTAACTTTTTTCGGATAAATGTCTACACAAATATGAAGGCATGGTAGCGAATCAATTTGAGTATATAGTCGCAAATACGTAGTGTACAACTTCTGCATGAAAATGTATAAGAGAAGGAAAGCAATAAAAGGAGATGTACTAATTCAAAGAATTTAAAACACTTGATTGTATCTCATACATGGAAAGTCCTGCATGCAAATACTAGGAAACAAATCAGAATTTCTAGAAAAACGCACTAACGGGTTAGACCCGATCAAGGTGCCCAGGCACCTAGGTGCCCCAAACATATATATAGCCCATTTATTCTGATAATATTATCAGAATAATTATTCTGATAACACTTTCGCACTGCATGCTCAACGCGAAAAAGCACTTTCTTTAGCAAGAGCACTGCATTACAGAGACTAGTAAACTTCCTGTCGGAAAAAACCGCGCGTAGTGTTTTTTCGATGCTGTTTTCGCTCCAATTTTTAACCGTTTATCGGAACGAGGCGTGTAATATACCGTTGGAAAGCTACGGATTAGGAGCAACTTCGCATGTTGAACACTTCTCGAGATTCAAGGCAGTTTAAGAGCAGTTTCAAAAACAGTGCGGCCCATAAAGAGTGGTAGCGAGCGTTTTTTCATGTTTTTTTCTAAACCGCTCGTCGGAATGAGGCAAAGGATACACCGTTGGATAGATATCGTCGAGGCGCATTTCTGATAACACTTTCGCACTGCATGCTCAACGCGAAAAAGCACTTTCTTTAGCAAGAGCACTGCATTACAGAGACTAGTAAACTTCCTGTCGGAAAAAACCGCGCGTAGTGTTTTTTCGATGCTGTTTTCGCTCCAATTTTTAACCGTTTATCGGAACGGGCGTGTAATATACCGTTGGAAAGCTACGGATTAGGAGCAACTTCGCATGTTGAACACTTCTCGAGATTCACGGCAGTTTAAGAGCAGTTTCAAAAACAGTGCGGCCCATAAAGAGTGGTAGCGAGCGTTTTTTCATGTTTTTTTCTAAACCGCTCGTCGGAATGAGGCAAAGGATACACCGTTGGATAGATATCGTCGAGGCGCATCTTTTTCATAACTATTGTTTTCCCTAATTCATTACGGTTTAAGAGCAGTTTCAAATTTACTAAATGGCGGAAATCTGTTTTTCAAAAAATTTAAAATTTTCGGTACTGTTTTCGCTCCAGTTTTTTAACTGTTCGTCGAAACGAGGCGTGTAATATACCTTTGAAAAGCTATGGACGAGGCGCAACTTTCATATGTTGAAATGTTTTTGAGATTCTTTACGGTTTAAGTTTATTTTAAAAATCGTACGATGGATGACGAGTGACAGCGGCCGTTTTTCGCGAACTTTTTACAAATCGGTTGTCGAAATGATGCAAATGATATGCGGTTGGAAAGATATCGACGAGACGCAACTTTTTCATGTAGAACACTCTCTCTAATTCCTTACGGTTTAAGAGCAGTTTTAAATTTACAGAAATGCGGACACTCTGTTTTTCGCGACACCCAAATCGACGTGGGTACTTCATCCGACTGAAAAACCGCACTGCATTGGACGAAAAACCGCACTGCATCAGACAGGTAAGAGAACTGCATGGTTTCTTTTATTCAAATGTAATTTTTTCAAGGACGAGAAAGTAGAGTGCACTTCACATCGGATGTAAATGAACCACAACACTACCAAGAAGTGAACCTTATTACTTTCTTTGCTTCCGTAACAATTTTTTTGCACTTACGGGATGAACAACATCATACGGCCGACCGCACTGTTTCAGAATGAAAACCGCACTGCATCGGACGGGCAAGTGAACCCCGTAAATTTTCTCTTTTTTCTAACTTTTTTACGCTTATTTGTGAACCTCATGGTCAAAGTTAGTGAACCGCATGGCCCAGACTAGAGAACTGCATCATTTCAGTTGGTGTAAGTGAATCACAGGGCAGAAACTATTGGACTTCATCTAAAAATAAACGAACTTCTTTCTGTGTTGATTTTTTATTGTTCTACAAAGGGAATGGACCTATATTTTTATTCACCACATGATATGTGTTTTGCTTGGAGCGTCTTGTATTATTTGTGTCTTTGTTTGTTAGTGTGCCACAATGATACTTGCTGTACACACCTTTTGAGAGAGCCATATATGAATTAAAATTTAATAGAATACTCTATGTGCTTCACTTATATCTTTTGAGCTATGTAGTTTTGCTCTATGTGCTTCACTTATATCTTTTGAGCGTTATAGTTTTGCTCTATGTCCTTCACTTAGATCGTTTAGAGCACGGTGGTGGATTTGCTTTAAAGAAACTATTGACCTCTCATGCTTCACTTAGATTATTTTGAGAGTGTCTTAATAGCATGGTAAATTGTTTAATAATAATATGCTTAGTATTCAAGATTTGTGAAACTTTCTTTTGAGTGTGTTGAATACTAAGAAAAGATTGATGCTTGATAATTGTTTTGAGATATGAAGATGGTGATATTAGAGTCATGCTAGTTGAGTAGTTGTGAATTTAAAGAATAGTTGCGTTGAAGTTTGTGATTCCCGTAGCATGCACGTATGGTGAACACTTATGTGATGAAGTCGGAGCATGACTTATTTATTGATTGTCTTCCTTATGAGTGGCGGTCGGGGACGAGCGATGGTCTTTTCCTACCAATCTATCCCCCTAGGAGCATGCGCGTAATACTTTGCTTTGATAACTTCTAGATTTTTGCAATAAGTATATGAGTTCTTTATGACTAATGTTGAGTCCATGGATTATACGCACTTTCCTTCCTTCCACCATTGCTAGCCTTTCTAATACCGCGCACCTTTCGCCGGTATCATATACCCACCATATACCTTTCTCAAAACAGCCACCATACCTACCTATCATGGCATTTCCATAGCCATTCCGAGATATATTGCCATGCAACTTTCCACCGTTCCGTTTATTATGACACGCTCCATCATTGTCCTATTGCTAGCATGATCATGTAGTTGACATCGTATTTGTGGCAAAGCCACCGTTCATAATTCTTTCATACATGTCACTCTTGATTCATTGCATATCCCGGTACACTGCCGGAGGCATTCATACAGAGTCATATTTTGTTCTAAGTATCGAGTTGTAATTGTTGAGTTGTTAGAAAAATAAAAGTGTGATGATCATCATTTTTAGAGCATTATCCCAAGTCAGGAAAGGATGATGGAGACTATGATTCCCCCACAAGTCGGGATGAGACTCCGAACGAAAAATAAAAAATAAATAAATAAAGAGGCCATAAAAAAGGAGAAAAGGCCCAAATAAAAAAATGAGAGAAAAGAGATAAGGGACAGTGTTACTATCCTTTTACCACACTTATGCTTCAAAGTAGCACCAAGATCTTCATGATAGAGAGTCTCTCATTTTGTCATTTTCATATACTAGTGAGAATTTTTCATTATAGAACTTGGCTTGTATTTTCCAATGATGGGCTTCCTCAAATTGCCCTAGGTCTTCGTGAGCAAGCGAGTTGGATGCACACCCACTTAGTTTCTTTTGTTGAGCTTTCATATACTTATAGCTCTAGTGCATCCGTTGCATGGCAATCCCTACTCACTCACATTGATATCTATTGATGGACATCTTCATAGCCCGTTGATACGCCTAGTTGGTGTGAGACTATATTCCCCTCTTTTTGTCTTCTCCACAACCACCATTCTATTCCACATATAGTGCTATCCATGGCTCATGCTCATGTATTGCGTGAAGACTGAAGAAGTTTTGAAAATGTTAAAGTATGAAACAATTGTTTGGCTTGTCATCGGGGTTGTGCATGATTTAAATACTTTGTGTGGTGAAGATAAAGCATAGCCAGACTATATGATTTTGTAGGGATAACTTTCTTTGGCCATGTTATTTTGAGAAGACATGATTGCTTTGTTAGCATGCTTGAAGTATTATTATTTTTATGTCAACATAAACTTTTGTCTTGAATCTTTTGAATCTGAATATTCATACCACAATTAAGAAGATTTGCATTAAAATTATGCCAAGTAGCACTCCGCATCAAAAATTCTCTTTTTATCATTTACCTACTCGAGGACGAGCAGGAATTAAGCTTGGCGATGCCTGATACGTCTCCAACGTATCTATAATTTTTGATTCCTCCATGCTATATTATCTACTGTTTTGGACTATATTGGGCTTTATTTTCCACTTTTATATTATTTTTGGGACTAACCTATTAACCGAAGGCCTAGCCCAGAATTGCTGTCTTTTGCCTATTTCAGTGTTTCGAAGAAACAGAATATCAAACGGAGTTCAAACGGAATGAAACCTTTGGGAACGTGATTTTCTCACCGAACGTGATCCAGGAGACTTGGACCCTACTCCAAGAAGTAACAGAGGCGGTCACGAGGGTGGGGGCGCCCCCCCTCTAGGGCGCGCCCCCTGCCTCGTGGGCCCCCTATTGCCCCACCGACGTACTCCTTCCTCCTATATATACCTACGTACACCCAAACGATCAGATACGGAGCCAAAACCGTAATTCCATCACCGCAACTTTCTGCATCCACGAGATCCCATCTTGGGGCCTGTTCCGGAGCTCCGCCGGAGAGGGACATCATCATGGAGGGCTTCTACATCATCATGGCCCCTCCGATGAAGTGTGAGTAGTTTACCGGAGAGGTCCATAGTTAGTAGCTAGATGGCTTCTTCTCTCTTTTTGGATCTCAATACAATGTTGTCCCCCTCTCACGTGGATCTATTCGATGTAATCTTATTTTTGCGGTGTGTTTGTTGAGATCGATGAATTGTGGGTTTATGATCAAGTCTATCTATGAATAATATTTGAATCTTCTCTGAATTCTTTTATGTATGATTGGTTATCTTTGCAAGTCTCTTCGAAACGCGAGGTATTGATCTACAACATAGATATGCTAATACTATGACTAAGTTCATGATAAATTAAAGTTCAATTAATCATATTACTTAAGAACTCCCACTTAGATAGACATCCCTCTAATCATCTAAGTGATCACGTGATCCATATCAACTAAACCATGTCCGATCATCACGTGAGATGGAGTAGTTTTCAATGGTGAACATCACTATGTTGATCATATCTTCTATATGATTCATGCTCGACCTTTCGGTCTCCAGTGTTCCGAGGCCATATTTGCATATGCTAGGCTCGTCAAGTTTAACCCGAGTATTCTACGTGTGCAAAACTAGCTTGCACCCGTTGTATGTGAACGTAGAGCTTATCACACCCGATCATCACGTGGTGTCTCGGCACGATAAACTTTCGCAACGGTGCATACTTAGGGAGAACACTTATACCTTGAAATTTAATGAGAGATCATCTTATAATGCTACCGCCGAACTAAGCAAAATAAGATGCATAAAAGATAAACATCACATGCAATCAATATAAGTGATATGATATGGCCATCATCATCTTGTGCCTTTGATCTCCATCTCCAAAGCACCGTCATGATCACCATCGTCACCAGCGCGACACCTTGATCTCCATCGTAGCATCGTTGTCGTCTCGCCAACTATTGGTTCTATGACTATCGCTACCGCTTAGTGATAAAGTAAAGCAATTACATGGCGATTACATTTCATACAATAAAGTGACAACCATATGGCTCCTGCCAGTTGCCGATAACTCCGTTACAAAACATGATCATCTCATAAAATAAAATTTAGCATCATGTCTTGACCATATCACATCACAACATGCCCTGCCAAAACAAGTTAGACATCCTCTACTTTATTGTTGCAAGTTTTACGTGGCTGCTACGGGCTGAGCAAGAACCGTTCTTACCTACGCATCAAAACCACAACGATATTTCTTCAAGTATGTGATGTTTTCACCTTCACAAGGACCGGGCGTAGCCACACTTGATTCAACTAAAGTTGGAGAAACTGACACCCGCCAGCCACCTGTGTGCGAAGCATGTCGGTAGAACCAGTCTCGCGTAAGCGTACGCATAATGTCGGTCCGGGCCGCTTCATCCAACATACCGCCGAATCAAAGTATGACATGCTGGTAAGCAGTATGACTAGTATCACCCACAACTCACTTGTGTTCTACTCGTGCATATAACATCTACGCATAAACCTGGCTCGGATGCCACTGTTGGGGAACGTAGTAATTTCAAAAAAATTCCTACGCACACGCAAGATCATGGTGATGCATAGCAACGAGAGGGGAGAGTGTCGTCAACGTACCCTCATAGACCGTAAGCGAAAGCGTTATGACAACGCGGTTGATATAGTCGAACGTCTTCACAATCGACCGGTCCTAGTACCGAACGTACGACACCCCCGCGATCTGCACACGTTCAGCTCGATGACGTCCTACGAACTCACGATCCAATAGAGCTTCGAGGGGGAGTTCCATCAGGACGACGGCGTGATGACGGTGATGATGAAGTTACCGACACAAGGCTTCGCCTAAGCACCACTACGATATGACCGAGGTGGAATATGGTGGAGGGGGGCACCGCACACGCCTAAGATCAATGATCAACTTGTGTGTCTATGGGGTGCCCCCTGATACGTCTCCAACATATCTATAATTTTTGATTGCTCCATGCTATTATACACTTTTATATTATTTTTGGGACTAACCTACTAACCCAAGGCCCAGTGCAAATTGCTGTTTTTTTGCCTATTTCGGTGTTTCGCTGAAAAGGAATATCAAACGGAGTCCAAACGAAATGAAACCTTCGGAAGAGTTATTTTTGGAACAAACATGATCAGAGGACTTGGAGTTGATGTCAAGAAATCACCGAGGAGGCCACGAGGCAGGGAGGCGCGCCTGCCCCCCTAGGCGCACCCCCACCCTCGTGGGCCCCTCGTGGCTCCACCGACCTACTTCTTCCTCCTATATATACCTACGTACCCCGAAACCATCCAGGAGCACCACGAAACCCTATTTCCACCGCCGCAACCTTCTGTACCCGTGAGATCCCATCTTGGGGCCTTTTCCGGCGCTCCGCCGGAGGGGGCGCATCGATCACGGAAGGCTTCTACATCAACACCATAGCCTCTCCGATGATGTGTGAGTAGTTTACCACAGACCTTCGGGTCCATAGTTATTAGCTAGATGGCTTCTTCTCTCTCTTTGGATCTCAATACAAAGTTCTCCTCGATCTTCTTGGAGATCTATTCAATGTAACTCTTTTTGCGGTGTGTTTGTTGAGATTCGATGAATTGTGGGTTTATGATCAAGATTATCTATGAACAATATTTGAATCTTCTCTGAATTCTTTTATGTATGATTGGTTATCTTTGCAGGTCTCTTCAAATTATCAGTTTGGTTTGGCCTACTAGATTGACCTTTCTTGCAATGGGAGAAGTGCTTAGCTTTGGATTCAATCATGCGGTGCTCGATCCCAGCGACAGTAGGGGAAACGACACGTATTGTATTGTTGCCATCGAGGATAAAAAGATGGGGTTTATATCATATTGCTTGAGTTTATCCCTCTACATCATGTCATCTTGCCTAATGCGTTACTCTGTTCTTATGAACTTAATACTCTAGATGCATGCTGGATAGCGGTCGATGTGTGGAGTAATAGTAGTAGATGCAGGCAGGAGTCGGTCTACTTGTCGTGGACGTGATGCCTATATACATGATCATGCCTAGATATTCTCATAATTATGCACTTTTGTATCAATTGCTCGACAGTAATTTGTTCACCCACCATAATACTTATGCTATCTTGAGAGAAGCCACTAGTGAAACCTATGGCCCCGGGTCTATTTTCCATCATATTAATATCCCGTCAACTAGCTACTTCTGTCGCCGTTTATTTTGCAATCTTTACTTTTAATCTTTATCATAAAAATACCAAAAATATTATCTTATCATCTCTATCAGATCTCACTTTTGCAAGTGGCCGTGAAGGGATTGACAACCCCTTTATCGTGTTGGTTGCAAGATTCTTATTTGTTTGTGTAGGTACGAGGGACTTGCGTGTGGCCTCCTACTGGATTGATACCTTGGTTCTAAAAAACTGAGGGAAATACTTACGCTACTTTGCTGCATCACCCTTTCCTCTTCAAGGGAAAACCAATGCATGCTCAAGAGGTAGCAAGAAGGATTTCTGGCGCCATTGCCGGGGAGGCTTACAGCAAGACAAGTCAAGATTGGATCTCCCGACAACGAGCCATTTTTAGCGCCATTGTCGGGGAGTCTACGCACAAGTCAAGACATACCAAGTACCCATCACGAACTCTTATCCCTCGCATTACATTATTTGCCATTTGCCTCTCGTTTTCCTCTCCCCCACTTCACCTTTGCCGTTTTATTCGACCCTCTTTTCCGTTCGCCTTCTTCCCGTGCGTATCTTTGTTTGTGTTTCCATGTGCCTTCTATTTGCTTGCATCTTTGCTTGCTAAAAATCTATTGATACGGATCCACTTAAAGTGTTCTACTTGGATCATCTTTGATCCTTATGCGCTCGTGTTGAAACACCAACTAGCCTAGTTGATGGGAAATCTTTAGATGAGCATGCTCATTTTGTGCGTCATGGTTTGTCTGAAAAGGGGAAGCTCTTATGGTATCAAATAAATAGTTTGCTATGCTATGCTTGGAATCTTTATGAAATCTATGATTTTACTTATTGCTCTAAGAACCCTAGAAAACACCTTCCCTACCTATGTGAGTTTAATGATGATGAAATCTTATCTTCTTATGAAAAGGGTGTTTATAATTACTATGATATCGAACAAATTGAAGAATTTGTTGTTTTTAAGGGTGCTCATGAAGTTGCTTCTTTGATTGAAGAATTTGTTACTCTCAATCTGAAAATTTCGTTAACTCCTCTTTCCAGATTATCATAGGAAAATTATACTATGAACAATCCTTTAATTTATCCAAAACCACAATTTTGGTAATATTCATTGAGGTTTATAATACACAAATATAATTCTTAAATAACCATAATATTATTCCAAACATATAGTATTACGTGTCATATATTATTGCTGTACCATATAATGTTTTCTGGTTTTACGTGTTATACCTATTCTTTCACAATAGGCTCATTTCCATCATTCCAAACATAATGCTGGCCTATCACAGTGTGTCTTGGTTGCGGTACAACTTCTAAGGTGCCTTGATTAGCTAAAGAAGTGTGTGTTCACATGATATGATTAGGAGGGCTCTACAAGGAATCGACATGACAACCCCTTAATAACTTCTAATATTTCTTTATTTCTCTCTCCCCTTTTATCCCTTTTTGGTCCATTAACTAATTGGCAAATGAACACTTAGTACTTAATTGGGTAGATCCAGATTTGCGCTTTAGAGATTCTCACATAAACTACTAACCAACAAATCTCCCTAGGATATTGACTAATTAAGAGTTTGTTGGTCTTTAATGTGATGATGGTCCCTTTTGAGGAAGCACCACTTAGTTAGGGGAAAATCAAATCAATTAATGTAACATCAGTTGCAAAGAATCGTGGCTGATTATTGTGTACTCCCTCCATTTTTAGTTAATTCACATATTAGCTTTGTCTAAAGTCAAACAGTGTAAACTTTGACCAAGTTTGCAAACAAAAATATACACATACACCACAAAATCAATACCATTAGATTCACCATCAAAAATATTTTCACATCATATAGATTTGTTATTGTAGATTTTCATATTATTTTGTATAAACTTGATCAAACTTTATAAATTTGACTTCATCAAAGCAAATATGCGGAGTAAATGAAAACGGAGGGAGTACCATCGGATCACATGATCTACATGACACTAATTTAATTTACATAATTAAGACACAACCACTTGAACTTCTGCGATTGATTGATTCTCTCCCATAGGTAGGAGTACTTCACAATTCCTCTAATTAGTTTCTTCGCTGAAAAATCTGTGATAGAAAAGAAAATGAGCTAGAGTTCCATCATTTTTATCATAGAGCACTTCAGAAGTTCATGAAAATTAGCTTAAGTAACTTCTTGTAGTTCCATCAAACTAATTTACTAGTTAGGAGGAGCAATCAGTTAGTGGGATAGTAGTAGTTTGTAATTACACAGGTACTCTTACATGTTTGAGCAAATTAATATGCTGCGCATAAGGGATCAATGATAAGATGATGGTGATGATGATGATGATGAACACGCGAACATATGCGCGATCCATCGATCCTAGTTGCTTGGTAGCTTCCTATTCAGTAATCTCATGATTCACTACCTTTGGAGTTGTAGTTAATTAGATGTTGTTCACTAAACAAAACCCGGTCATCTGCAGATCTGCTTGCTGTGCTGCACAATTGTGTGGTGCGGTATTGGCAGGCCACCTCTCTCTTTCTCTCTCTCTCTCTCTCATGGTCGTCCTCTTCGCGCATGGACCTCTCTTAGTTGCTTGATCTGGCTCCCCTTTTGAATTGGGTCCAATGCATTCATATATATTTTCGAACTATATCGGACCTTGGAACATCTCAAAGGACAATCACATAGATTATTATCTAGGCATGTACACAAGCTAGCCTCATTAGAAAAAAATATCTTGGTCACGATTCTTTGACCGGCCAGTTGCATGCATGCATCATTCGCCCATATGGTCGCTAGTGACTAGCCAACTAAATGCAATTCATTTGGCCGTCTATGCGTTAATTTGGACCAAAACCAAATTCGCCGTTTGGAGAGGCCCAGATAATATGTTACTATATTTTATATGGGCTTTCGACCCACTAAAATCTTGGACCTTAGCATGGTAAAATTCTGAAGAATCAAATTCGCCTTTTATTTCTCAAAAAAATAAGTGAATCAAATTCTCCTTTTGATTTGCATGACTTCGTGTACCAGTGGTGGATTCAATATCTTAACACCGGCGGTGCCACGATTACATATAGGAACATACTATATGAATAACATAGCTTCAATAACCGGTTCAAATGTTATGAAAACAATAGTATAATTTGGTTTTGTTATCATCACAACTAGAAGGGTTGAGCGCGCTTCGCTGCACCATTGGTGTTGTTGAGATTTCATAATCTTTGTTTGTTATTTGGTTTGGCGCGTGGGGAAAGGTGGTGTTTTTTTAATAATAATGCAGTGTGTTGGTGCAGTGTAATTATGTCTTATCTTTTACTCAACTCATAATTATATAGGGCTCCCGTGCTTAATACGAAGAGCGGTTCTTGTGTGAAAATTGCCAACGAACTATCTCTTATTTTCTGATTGTTCTTCCGTGCTAGTGGTGCATGTATGTTATTACAAAGTTACATGTTGGCGCTTCTTTTCTTAGCTGGTGAGAGGATGCGAGGAACTAATGCGTTTTTAGGCTGGTTGATGCCGATTAATTTGACAAAGTTGACTCAGTTAAAATTATGAACCAAATTCAAAATTGAATACCTTAACTGAATGAGAGAGCACAAAATCATTCTGGTGTCCCGAGCGGTACTACTATCCTGGGGTAGCCAGCGTAGTATTGCTCCCACCAGGGGTGTGGTACTACCGCTTGCCACCACGGTACTACTTGGAAATGAAAAACAGTAATCTTCAGAATTTGAGTAAGGTTCTCCTCTAAAGATGGGAAGAATTTGTGGGCTGCAAATATAGTTTTGTGTACGTGTTTTGTTTCTACCTATACCTTCAACGCAGAGCCCATCTTAATCAGTGTAGCGACCCGACCTCAGACGGTCAAATCTCTGTGCTTCAGTGTCATCCCTGGATCGGTAATGCTGACACACACAATACTCGAAGGATTTATAGCAGAGTAGCAATCACACACTTATTATCGAATGTCTCAAGAGAGAACTTATTACAATAAATATGGCTTAAGGCCATCTAATTAAAATAACAGCGAAAGACTTGGAAGATAAAGTGAGTCCATCAACTCCAACGGCATAGCTGAGTGCACGACAACGGCCTAGAGAACCTTACTCCTCGTCTGAAAAGTCTGCAACATGATACGTTGCAGCCCGAAAATGGGTCAGCACATGAAATATGCTGGCAATATAACACAGTAGAGTAATGAATAGATAAATGCTATCACTACATGCATATATGGCTGGTGGAGGCTCTATGGTTATATGGTTTTTGCGAAAAGCCAATTTTTTCCTACAACAAAGGAATATATTTTATTTACCTATCATGATAGTTGACACATCATTGAGAAGGTTCCTCCAACTCAATCCCAAGTAAAGTAATCATTAACCCAAAAATTTAATTTAGTGTGATAAGATCAAATCAATAATTCAAGTACCGGATACTCAAGATGTCCATAAACGGGGACACGGCTAACCATGATTAGTTTGTACACTCTGCAGAGGTTTGCGCACTTTTCCCCACAAGACTCGATCTCCTCCGTTAGATTTTCTCGCACTACATGGTGTTTGAGAAACGGATGACCGAGACACAGCCTTTCAGAAGCATTAACTCTTTACTCTGGGTGGACAGTTACACCTACTTTCCCTCTACATCTGCTAGCCCACCACTGAAAAAGGTCACACAACATACTCAACTATGCCAGAGCCCGTAATGGCTTGTGGCTGCACACAGAAGTTTCTAGCATGAATAATCTTATGATCCCTTTGAGCATGGGTGGCGGACCGTAGGATGATCACACGGGTACTCCGGGATATCTTAGGACAACACTGGATTGTCCAGGTGCCCACAAGCAATCCACCCAGATGTGTATTAAAGTTGCCACCTTAAGTTGAACCATTAATTAAAATCTCACATCTGTCATGGATACACTCAAACCCAATCCACGTCTACGAGCATAGCATAGCAATATAAGCATAACGTAGAAGTAACTTCCAGGGTTTGATAATAAAACAGGTAATAGGTTCTACATCATCATCTACTTCCCAATAGCCACAAGTTAAACACATCCTAACCATGCAATGTTTGAGGGTTGTAACTAATGCATAAAAACTGGGTATGAAAAGAGTATGATCAATGTGTTACTTGCCTTGCTGATGATCCGCAAAACCTAGTGACTCGTAGTAGCATGCTTCACACTCCGGGAATTGTATCGCAAAGAAACAATAGCATACATAAGCAATCAAGCAAAGATGCACGAGTAAAACTCAAATAAGAAGATCTAACCAGAAAGTTCAACTGAAGAACTCCGGTTTGCAAAAAGAATCAAATCAAACGGAGCAACAAAACTCAAACTGCAAAAGAAACAAGATTCTTTTACTAATCTAGACTAAAGTCAAATTTTACAGTAGCAAAATCTTGTTCAAGTTGGTTAAATAGAAAGAGGGCTTCGAGACAAAGATCTGGGCGCTTGAATCGCCTGATTCCGATAAACGAGCGAAAAGATAAACTAAAACGAAAATCAGGGCAGAAATTGCGATCGAAAATAATCGCGGAAAACCCTGGAAAAAGAAAAATTGACGAACAGGCTAACGAACGAACGTTCGCTGTCTGTGAATAAAGGGTGAGCGACATTCGTTAAAAAAACGTACGGACGAACGTCCGCAGTTTAACCGAACTGAAAAAAAATGAGGTAAAAAAACGGGCTAGGGTTTCTAAAAAAACTGACCGGACGAAAGTCAACGGCGGTGGCTCGGTGGAGATCGGCGACGGCGGGACGGCGGCGCAGCGCGGCGGCGGTGGCGGCTTAGGGTTTGGCGGGGCGCGCGGGCGGGTTGGGGCTGGCGGCGGCTCGAGGCCTCGCCTCTTAAAGGGCCGGCCGGGTCGGTGTCCCAGGCGGACACGACCTGGTAAGGCGGTAAATTTATTTTTAAATAATCTGACACGCAGAAAAAGAAAGAAAAGGAATACTAACGGACTCCAAAAATCCTGAAATAAATTTTTCCCGTCCTATAAGAATATGTCGAACAGAGTGAACATTTATTTGGTCCTAAAATGCAATTTTGAAAAACGCGTATTTTTCCTAATTCGACTAAAATTACAATAAAATCCAAATAAAATTTATTATTTGATTTTAATATTTTCCTCCAATATTTCATTTATTTTGGAGAAGTAATATTATCTCCTCTCATATATTTTGATATGAAACATTTTCGGAGAGAAAAAGTAATTAAAACCAAAATGATCCTTATTTCAATATTTGATAAAATTCAAATATGAAAATCATGAAATCTCCAACTCTCTCCGAGGGTCCTTGAGTTGCTTAGAATTTCAAGGATCGCAAATGAAAATGCGATAAAATATGCTATGCATGAATGATCTATGTATAACATTCCAAATTGGAAATTTGGGATGTTACAAACCTACCCCCCTTAAGATGAATCTCGTCCTCGAGATTCGGGTTGGCTAGAAAATAGGTGTGGGTGGTCTTTGCATAGATCATCCTCTCGTTCCCAGGTGGCTTCATCCTCGGTATGGTGGCTCCACTGAACTTTGCAAAAACTTGATAACCTTGCTGCGAGTAACTCGGCTGGCAAACTCAAGAATCTTGACAGGTTTCTCCTCATATGTCAAATCACTATCCAACTGTATTGCTTCCAGGGGCACTGTATCTCTCATAGGAATATCGGCCATCTCAGCATGACACTTCTTCAACTAGGAAACGTGAAACACATCATGAACTCCTGACAATCCTTTGGGTAATTCCAACTTGTAAGCTACCTCTCCCATGCGTTCCAAAACACGGTACAGTCCCACAAATCTCGGGGCTAACTTTCCCTTAACTCCAAAATGCTTAACTCCTCGAAGAGGCGACACTCGCAGATACGCTCTGTCTCTGATTTCATAGACTACCTCCTTGCGTTTTGAGTCCGCATAACTCTTCTGTCTGGACTGAGCTACCTTCAGTCTATCTCGAATTAGCTTAACCTTCTCTTCGGACTCCTTAATCAAATCTGGTCCAAACAACTGACGGTCTCCAACCTCATCCCACATCAACGGTGTTCTGCACCTTCTTCCATACATGGCTTCGAACGGTGCCATCTTCAAGCTGGCCTAGTAGCTATTGTTGTACGAGAACTCCGCGTAAGGCAAGCTGTCATCCCAACTAGATCCATAATCTAGCGCACATGCTCACAACATGTCCTCCAGAATCTGATTGACTCTCTCGGTCTGTCCATCTGTCTGCGGGTGAAAAGCTGTACTGAACTCCAGCCTGGTTCCCAAAGTCTGGTGCAGCTGGTGCCAAAACTTTGAAGTAAACTGTGTTCCTCTATCTGATACGATGGTCCTCGGAACTCCGTGCAGACATACGATCCTGGTCATGTATATCTTGGCCAACTTCGCACTTGTATAGGTGGTTTTCACCGGGATAAAGTGAGCTACTTTGGTCAAACGATCCACTACTACCCAGATTGAATCATATCCCGATCGGGTCCTGGGTAATCCGGTGATAAAATCCATGCCAAGTTTATCCCACTTCCATTCGGCTATCGGCATAGGCTGCAGTAATCCTGCTGGCTTCTGATGTTCTGCCTTCACTCTCTGACATACATCACATATGGCTACATACTCGACAATATCTTTCTTCATAGTAGTCCACCGGAAACGCTCCTTCAAGTCCAAATACATCTTAGTGTTTCCGGGGTGTATCGAGTATGGCGAGTCATGAGCTTCCTGTAGTATCAACTTCCTGATATCTGCATCATTGGGCACATATATACGGTCTTCAAACCACAAGGTGTCATGCTCATCCTCACGAAAACCTTTGGCTTTTCCTTCGCTCATCTTCTCCTTTATCTCGGCAATTTCTTTGTTATCCTTCTGAGCTTCTCGAATCTTTTCCAATAAAGTTGACTGAACCTCCAATGCTGCAACAAAACCTTTAGGAACTATCTCCAAACGAAGTTCCCTGAGTTCCTCTGCTAACTCCTTTGGCATACCTCCGCTTACGAGGGTATTGACATAACTCTTCCGACTCAAGCCGTCTGCTATGACATTGGCCTTGCTTGGATGATAGTGCAACTTCATATCATAACCCTTTATGAGGTCCAACCATCTCCTCCGCCTGAGGTTTAGCTCCTTCTGGGTGAAAATATATTTCAAACTCTTGTGATCCGTGTACACATTGCAACGGTTTCCAATGAGAAAATGTCTCCAGGTCTTGAGCGCATGCACCACAGCTGCTAACTCCAAATCATGCGTGGCATAATTCAATTCATGTGGTTTAAGTTGTCGTGAGGTATACGAAACAACTCTTCCGTCTTGCATAAGTACTCCTCCAAGTCCTAAGCGAGAGACGTCGCAATACACTTGGAAATCCTTGCGTATATCCGGCAGAATCAACATTGGGGCTATAGTCAAATATTTCTTCAACTCCTGGAAATTAGCTTCACATTCTTCAGTCCAATGGAATTTGGTGTCCTTCTTCAACAATGCCGTCATTGGCTTTGCAATCTTAGAAAAATTCTCAATAAATCTCCGATAATATCCCGAGAGTCCAAGAAAATTGTCCCTACTTTTTATTCTCTGTTTTTGTTAGTTAAATAAAATAAAATGCCCTATTTTGTCTGTTTTCTGAATTTCCCGTGCAATAAAAATGATCCAAAAAATAAAGTTCTCAGAATGCCCTTAAATTTTTATATGATTTTTCCTGAATATTTAAGAATTTTTGGTGCAAAAATAACCAGAGGGGGGTGCACCAGGTGGGCACAACCCACCTGGGCGCGCCAGCACCCCCTGGAGTACCCTGGGGGGTTGTGGTCCCCACTTGGGCCCCCTCACTTACCTCTTCATCCCACATTGTCACCTACCTCCAGAAAACAATCACTCCTGCTCTCTCTCACGTGTTCTTGCTCATTTTGCTGCCATTTTCGATCTCTTTGATCGAAGCTCCATTTCCGAAACTGTTTCAGGGATTTATTGCTTGGTATGTGACTCCTTCATTTGTCCAATTAGTTTTTGTTTTAGTGGTTTATACTTTGAATAAATAGCTACTCTTGGTGCTGCTGTAGATGTGCTTGCATGTTCAATTCTTAGTGTTCTAAGTAGTTTGAATGCTTGCTATGGCCTCTATGTATCCCTATGAGTAGTTGCTATCAATTTGTGAAGTTTTGTTGGAAAATTTTGTGAAGTAAAAATTCAGATTTTTGTTCATAGGAAAAATTGTACGCGGACATGAATATCTTCAGGAAATTTGGCTCTAGGAAGACCTCCAAGGGTGTTATTGGGGAGTCTTCTGACAATGATCTCCACCTTCGGAGGTTGGCAGAGGTACGACTGTGCGAATGGCCGCACGTCCCGTTCCTGCAAGAAGCTGGAATTCATGAGGTGTTCATGCAATTCATTGCTAATGCCGGTCTCACCAACTTCATCGCAGATGAGTGTGACCAACACCAAATCCTCACAAATGTCTTTGTTCAAAGCTTTACATTCTTGCCTAGAAATAATCCTCCTGAAGTGAGCTTTGATTTATATGCTGAAAACCACCAGATACCACTTACAGAATTTTGTGACATATGCATGATCCCGTCTGATGGGAGCTTAGTTGAGCCTAGGCCGGCCGAGTTTGAGGATTTCTGTCGCACTTTGACAATGGGTGATGAGAGGAGAGTGTCAGCCATCACTGCCGGTGGTTTACATTTTCCTGCTATTCGTTATTTTGCACTCTTTATTACCAAATGCTTGCTTGCTAGGGAGAAGGTGGGTGCACTTAGTTCACCAGATCTTGCTATTTTATGTCGCGCAATAGAGGGCGGCAACACTTATAGCTTGGGAGCTATTGTGGCACCTCCATCTTAATAAATCCCAGGAAAAATACATGGTGGGATTTTTGCCACTCGTTTGGCGGATCACTTCGAGGTTGCGATACGCCCTCATGATGTCCCTCTTACCATAGTTTACCTAGACCGCGCAGGCATGCATCACCATCACTTTCTTGCACATGATCGCCCATCTTGCCATTCCTTATAACTTGGTCTATAGCATTGACACCCGTGATGTTATCCCCTTGCATGCACCTGCTTTGTTTGATTCTGTTTCCAGGGGCGGATACCGGATTATGCCTGCAGACATCCTCGCCTTCTGGAACGCTCACACTGCTACAGAGGCTGCACAGGCACCTCCACAGTGAGATCAATGGATGCCCGCTCCTCAACAGTGGGATGAGTGGATGCCTGCTCCTAAGGACCCGTACTACCCTCGAGGCTACTGACCGATTACCAACTTAGGCCAACAGCCTAAGCTTGGGGGAGTATGTATTTCTCACCAACATTATATTCATGTTCACATATTATTCTATTTGTCGGTGCTCACACTTTTTCATTGTATCATCCATGCTTAGTTTTATTTTTCTTGCTTTCTTCTTGTGTGTTTTAAAAACTTGAGAAAACCAAAAAAAATTAGTTGTAGTAATTTACTTTCTATGCATGCTTAGTAGTAGTATTGAAAAGAAAATCCAAAAAGATTTCCTTGTTCTTATTTTGCTTGTTGGTAGCTGAGGGAGTCCTGGATTAGGGGGTGTTCGGATAGCCGAACTATATCTTCAGCCGGACTCCAGGACTATGAAGATACAAGATTGAAGACTTTGTCCCGTGTCCGGAAGGTTCTTTCCTTGGCGTGGAAGGCAAGCTAGGCGTGCGGATATTCAAGATCTCCTACCAATGTAACCGACTCTGTGTAACCCTAACCCTATCCGGTGCCTATATAAACCGGAGGGTTGTAGTCCGTAGGACAAACACATCATAACCATCATCATACCCATAGGCTAGCTTCTAGGGTTTAGCCTCCTTGATCTCGTGGTAGATCTACTCTTGTACTACCCATATCATCAATATTAATCTAGCAGGAGTAGGGTTTTACCTCCATCGAGAGGGCCCGAACCTGGGTAAAATAAAGTGTCCCTTGTCTCCTGTTACCATCCGACCTTGACGCACAGATCGGGACCCCCTACCCGAGATCCGCCGATTTTGACACCGACATTGGTGCTTTCATTGAGAGTTCCTCTGTGCCGTCGCGATCAGAAAGGATGCCTTTTCCCGTCTTTAAAGACGGCGCCGTCACTGAGGGAGATTTGGCTATCGGCCAACCCCTCTGGCTGGGTGGTTTTCTCATGACCGCCCGTCCGGCCATTACGCCGACGGTGACCTCTCGGGTCATCGAAAACAATCTATGCGTCAGCTCGGAATTGGCCGAGCAGCTAGATCCGGTGGAGCTCTCCTCCATAAACGAGCTCCTGGATCGCATCGCCGCCTTGGGGTCGCTACAAACTACGACCAGGTTGGGCCCAAACCCGATCTAAGGGAAATCAACTCTCCCCAAGCCACCCATCATGTTGCTGTGGTGGAAACACAATGCGGTGACCCTTCATCAATCTTAAGGACCAGTTACGTCCGAATTCCAGAACCCTCCATGCCGGATATCCACGGAGGGGAGGATACAACCCAAGACCTGGGCTTGGAACCAGGCAAACCGGAAAACATACAGGACTCCGGATCTCGGAATCCGGAGGTCGTTCGGCCTCCGAACAGCAAACCGGGCAAAGTATCAGATCTAATGAATTCCGCCCGTCCGATCTTAAGCGATCTCTCCCAAATCAAGCAGATGCCCAAAGAAACAGTACATCATTACTGGGCCAGATCCCTCCTGCTTATGAATAGGATAAAGGACTGCCACGAGGGAGACGCGATTTCAATCTTCTACAGTAACTGCACGGACAAGGGGATACTCAACGCCATAAGTCGTCGTAATATTACGCGCTTTGCTGACTTGGCGTCCATAGTACAAAAATACTGTGCGATGGAAAGTGCTCAGAAAACCGAAATTAAATTTTGGGATAATCCGGCCTTGAGTAGCAATCCCGTCCGAATCAAAAGGGCGCACTACAGCAAAGCGCCCGGATTAAATAAAAAATCAAAACCCTCTAGGGGGCACGGAACCGTGCTAGAAAGGTGGCTCAATGGACCCTGCAAGATTCATAGTACGGAGGATGCCACCCCAACTCACAGCCTCAGGGCATGTTGGATACTCCGGCAGATGGCCAAAATTGGCGAGGACCTCCTAAATCCAGAGGTCGAAGGAAACCAGCCCGAGAATTTCAGTACCGTTCTCACAATCTCCGAGACTTTCGCATCAAATACCATGCGAAAAAGAACACTTCGCAGCCTCGCCGAAGTCTACCAAGTAGCGACCATAAATCCATGGAGCAATACTGCCATCACCTTCAATGCGAGCGACGAACCTAAATTCCGAACAGCCAGAGCGCCAGCCGCATTGGTTCTCAGTCCCATAGTGGACGGCTTTCACCTCGCAAAGGTACTTATGGATGGAGGCAGCGGATTGAACCTCATCTACAAGGAAACCCTCCAAAAGATGGAAATAGACTGGAACCGCATTGAGCGAAGCAGCACAACCTTTAGAGGAATAATCCCCAGTCAGGAAGCGCGCCGCACCGGAAAGATCACACTAGATGTGGTATTCGGCACGCGGGATAATTACAGGTCCGAACAAATCACGTTCCAGGTGGCCCCGTTCATATCACGCTATATTAGGACGAGAGGCATTCACAGTTTTCCAAGCCATACCCCATTACGGGTACATGAAGCTTAAGATGCCTGGGCCAAACGGAATTATCACTCTCACTAGTGATCCGGACATAGCACTCCGCGCCAAAAACAAGACAGCCGCATTGGCCCTCGAGGCACTATCTGAAGCCTTAGCGGCCTAAGAGCTGACGGCGCTGCGATCCACGGTTAGCAGGGATGATGTGATACTCGATAAGAGATCCAAATCCACATCCTTCAAACCAGCGGACGAAATAGTCAAATTCTAGGTCCACCCAACGGACCCGAATAAAACAGCCTCCATCGGGGCACAATTGAGCCCTGATGTAAACGCCGCAGTGCCGAGTTCCTACGAGAGAACTGGGATATTTTCGCTTGGCACCCCTCAGATATGCCAGGAATCCCACGTAGGCTGGCCGAGCACAGCTTAAATATCCAGAAAGGATTCAAACCTGTCAAACAAACCCTTCGACGTTTCTCCGAACCAAAGAGACAGGCCATGGGAGAGGAGCTAGCCAAATTATTGGAGGCCGGATTCATTAGAGATATCAAACACCCGGACTGGCTAGCAAACCTGGTAATGGTACCAAAGAAGGACAAATCCTGGCGCCTGTGTGTCGACTTCAAAGACCTTAATAAGGCCTGCCCAAAGGATCCCTTTCCCCTCCCTCGAATTGATCAAATCATCGATGCCACCGCAGGACACGATTCCCTGTGTTTCCTCGACGCATACTCCGGTTACCATCAAATAAAGATGGCAGAATCCGACCAAGCTGCAACAGCATTCATCACGCCATACGGCCCATTCTGCTTCAACACAATGCCCTTTGGGCTCAAAAACGCCGGCGCGACATATCAGCGCATGATTCAAACATGTTTGGCAAACCAGATCGGCAAAACAGTGGAGGCGTACGTAGATGATGTGGTCGTTAAATCAAGACACGTCGAATCTCTAGTAGACGACTTGAGACTTACATTCGACAACCTGCGAAAATACGACATCAAGCTCAATCCGGAAAAATGTGTTTTCGGCTTCCCAGCCGGAAAGCTCCTGGGCTTCATTGTATCCGGCAGAGGAATTGAAGCAAATCCAGCAAAAATCCGAGCTCTGTCACAATTGGATGTCCCAAAAGATCTCAAGCAAATTCAAAAACTCACCGGATGCGTGGCGGCCTTAAGCCGCTTCATCTCCCGCTTGGGAGAAAAGGCACTACCCCTTTACCGCCTCCTTAGGCGCACCGAACACTTCGAGTGGACGAACGCTGCCACGGCCGGACTCGAGGAAATAAAGGCCATCTTGGCAACAAACCCCGTCCTGGCCGCGCCGAATACCGGCGAACCCATGCTATTGTACATTGCCGCAACCCATCAAGTTGTTAGCGCAGTACTCATCGTTGAACGGATAACGGACGAACATAAATTACCCCTTCAAAGGCCGGTTTACTACGTGTCCACTGTCCTCACACCATGCAAATCACGGTACCCGCATTATCAAAAAATCGCATACGCGGTATTCATGGCATCCCGGAAGCTACGACACTACTTTCAAGAGTGTTCTATTACAGTAGCCTCGGAAGTACCACTCAACGATATTATCAACAACCGCGATGCAACAGGCCGGATAGCAAAATGGGCCATAGAGCTCCCCCCGTTCGATATAACCTACAAGCCACGGCGAGCAATTAAATCGCAAGTCCTAGCCGACTTCGTCGCCGAATGGACAGAGGCCGAACTCCCTAAAGAGTACGGCACGTACTCAAACTAGATCATGCATTTCGACGGCTCCAAAATGCTGGCCGGACTGGGGGCTGGCGTCGTTTTGACGTCCCCTACAGGAGATACAGTCCAATATGTACTCCAAATTATGTACACGGACTCCAACAGTGCAGCCGAATACGAGGCCCTTCTACATGGCCTCCGAATGGCGGTATCCATGGGCATTCAACGCTTGGAAGTACGCGGGGACTCAAACCTTGTCATATCCCAAATAAATGGCGACTTCGACGCCAAAGACCCAAAAATGGCAGCTTATCGCAATGCCGTACTAAAAATGTCAGCTCGGTTCGAGGGACTGGAGTTCCATCACATAGCCCGAGAAAATAATCAGGCAGCGGACGTCCTGGCACGCATTGGAGCAAAACGAGATGCAGTCCCCCCCAACATCTTCTTAGAAAGATTATTCAAACCATCCGTAACATGGGAAGGGGAACCCTCGGATAATAGCCCGGGCATAACCGCACAACCCAATGCCGAACAATCAGACATAATCGGCGGCCCCGCCACCGAAATTACACCCTCAGCCCACGCAATAATGGCGGTCATCGCCCCGTGGACGGAACCATTCCTAGCCTACCTTACTAGGCAGGAACTCCCCGAGGACCAAAACGAGGCACGCTGCATAGTGCGGCGATCTAAAGCCTATAAAGTCCACGAGGGAGAGCTATATAAGAAAAGCACTACAGGAGTCCTTCAAAGGTGTATCTCCGAAGAGGAAGGGCGGAGTCTGTTGGCTGAAATTCATGCCGAACTCGGTGGCCATCACGCCGCGGCTCGGTCCCTTGTAAGCAAGGCTTTCCGTACTGGCTTCTATTGGCCGACGGCTAGAGCAGACGCTCAGGACCTAGTCAAACGGTGCGTCGGTTGCCAGCTCTTTGCCAACCAAATCCATATGCCACCCAACGCCCTCCGAACTATCCCCATCACTTGGCCTTTCGCGGTCTGGGGGCTCGATATGGTGGGACCCCTTAAAGGCGGAACCCACAAGAAAAAATACTTATTGGTCATGGTGGATAAATTCACCAAATGGATAGAAGCCAAGCCTGTCAAGACGGCTGAATCCGGACATGTGATAGACTTCGTATCCGGGGTCGTACACCGTTATGGTGTCCCCCACAGCATTATCACCGATAACGGCACAAACTTCACCTCTGATGAAGTAAAGCTGTGGTGCAAAAACATGGGCATTAAGCTCGACTACGCTTCTGTCTATCACCCACAAACTAACGGTCAGGTCGAACGTGCAAATGGTCTCATCATGAGCGGCATCAAACCCAGACTAGTGCGGTCCCTCAAGGAATCTGATATGCAGTGGGTAGAGGAGCTCGACTCCGTACTCTGGGGGCTGCGAACCACGCCAAATCGTACCACCGGATTCACGCCATTCTTTATGGTGTACGGCACTGAGGCGATTCTGCCCTGCGACATAATTCATGACTCACCTCGAGTGCGCATGTACGAAGAAAGAGAAGCCGAGCTTGATCGGCAGGACAACCTGGACGCCTTAGAGGAAGAGCGTGACGTGGCTAAGGCCCGTTCCGCATTCTATCAACAGCAAGCTCGAAGATATCAAAGCAGAGAAGTACGGGCCAAAAATTACAACGATGGTGAACTAGTTTTGCGCCTGCCGGATAAGCAAAAGAACAAACTCAAGCCCAAATGGGAAGGTCCATTCATAATCGACCAAGTCCTAACTGGTGGAGCGTACCGCCTGCGAGATGCGTCGGACAACCGACTCAAGCCGAACCCATGGAACGCCACACGTCTCCGAAGATTCTATGCCTAGCGCCGGACTCTGTGTTTGTCTCCTTGCTCTGTCCGTTATTTACATTTATACCTTTTTTTACTTTGTCTACTACTCTTTTCTTTTCTAGCCCTTAAAAGGCTCATTATGTGACGCGCTATCCACGCTCCTTAAACCTGGGGGCTTCTTTAACAGAAGCTTGTCTATATGGGTTTCACACCCAACACATGCATCAGACATCCGCATGCACCTTTTCTTCGCCATTATATGCATCGATATGACTTAAGTTTTGGCCAAGCTGGGTTGCCTGGCTCCTGTGCTTACCCCTACGTTCCCGATTGTTCGACTAGGCGGTAAAGGGAGCACCTCTGCGATTGTTACTGCCAGATAAGCCGGGTGTGTACCTCAGACTAGGTGAAGCCGAAAGCTAGCGTTCTTAAGGGAATATTCGGTCGGTGAACTAAAGATGAACCTTTTTATTTTTATACATGCCCCCAGATGATCTTCTGCATTTGCAGTCCGGACGTGCACTTTAGGGCACGCCACCCCAGCGAAAGGAACCCTTAACGGAACTATTCTCTCTGGAAGATGTTTCTTACTAACCATGTAATATAACATAACTAGTTGGGCACTTGTCTGATAAAGCACTAATGACCCCTACGCCTGGTCTCCATGCATACCCCGGCTTTTATATAGCCGTTATGGTATTCGGACACACTCCGGACCGTCAGGTCCCGAGGTCGAAGCGAAAAGGTCGGCAACGACAAACGATCTACAATCCGGCTAGAAGGCATTACACATGTCAATTATAAATTACATAGTCATCTTGACTGATCATATTCCTCCTCTATACCATCTAACAGGCTGTCTAATTTACAGTCCTGCTGGGAATACTTTGCGGCCAGCTCTACCTGGCCATACACCAAGCTCACAGGGATCTCCTTACCGTCAGGCCCCACTGGTCCGACCTCGGCCATGTGATTGGGGTCAGACTTCGTAAAGCGGGTCTTCACCATGGCCCAGGCCTCCCTCGCGCCTTGTCGGCAGGCTAATATCTTCCATAACCGGATGCGCCGCCGAGCTCCCGTCAGCTTCTCCGCAAGCTCTCCAAGGCCCTCGGGCGTGGAGTGGGCAGGCCATAAGGCCCGGGCAACCCCTTGCATTGCCTGCCGAATTCGTTCGTGCAGTTGCAGGAGTTCGGGGAGAAGGTCACCCGTAGAACCGGGCATCTCCTCTGCAGGACGACCTGTGAGCGTACCTACAGACATAATTCTGTTATTCGTCTTCCTCGCCAAACTCCTTTTTTTTTCAAAGGGTTCGCTCAAGCACTTACTAAATATGCCGCGTCGAAGACGCTGATTCTCCTTCGTGGAGTCAGATAGCTGGCCACGAATGTCTTTCAGTTCAACATCCAGCTTGGTGTTGGCATCCTGAAGATCATTCTTCTCTCGCCTCACCCTTGTCAACGTACTCTCGCCAGCCTTTAACTGGCGTAAGAGTTGTTGCCTCTCCGGATCTAGTCCGGCACCATCTGTAACATTAATTGTCAGATTCACACATAAGCCGCACAATACTAATCTCTCAAAGTATATCATACCTGAGGGGGTCCCTTTGGGCTCCCCTGTTGCGGCTAGTGCGGCCTCTAGTTGGGCCTTGCACTTTTCCAGCTCCTGGGACAGCACGGTGTTCTTCTCAGTAAGAACCTACATATTATATGATCCTTAAATCAGTTAGTTTAACTGTTTCAAGTCTCGGGGGCTACTGGTATATATATATATTTAAATTTTCTTACCCGTATGTCTTTCACATACTGCTCCGTGGCTCTGGCTAAACCATCTTGAGCAGCACGAAGATACGCATCTCCCGAATTGAAGGCGTCTAAGGCCTCTCGGGAGAAACAAGCGTCGCGTAGAACTGTCCGGCGACGCCTATGGTTCATGGCGCTCTCCACTTCTGAATTTGTGGCAGATAGCCGGTCCGCGTCCTCTCTTGGAGGAGCGTCCGGCGCAAGCCTGGTGTTTGTCCCAGCCTCCGGACCAGACGTTGGGGCCTGGCTGGTAGAGGCGCGGTTGGCGGCCCCTCCGGATATAGTCCGGCGAGGCCTCTTCGTCCTGGAAACAGTACGGATGTTAACATGCCCTGACAGAATAACGCCAGGAAGACAGAGAGCGCGTTATACCTTTGTGCCGAACTCTCAGTCCGGACTTCATCCCTTTTTACCCCACGGGTCCCGGCGGCTCCTCGTTGGCTAGCCGCCGCAGGTTCGGCCTCCCTCCTCGAAAATCTCCCCTGTAAAATACGGTTGTCGTCAGAAACACCGGAATATGTAAGGACGGAATCTCTCTTGCGGGAATAAACACTCCGGTTTCTGTCACCTGGGAGGCCGGGATTAACCCGGGATAATCAGCCGTAATGGCCACCAAGGTATTATCTTTGCTTAACTGGTGGAACACCCCGTCGATGAGCTCCACCGATATGTCCGGATCCTCTTCGGAGTCCGGATCGAGGGACCGTTCTGGGTCCTCAGGCTGTGGAGGGCAGCTGTTGATATCCTTTACCTCCTGTCGAAGCTCCTGCATTGAAATCACCAGATTACGTATCTAGTCATGGGAGCATTAAATAAGCGGGCAAGTGCAATTGTTCACTTACCCAACTTGGAGGTTCATACATAGTGAATCCGGCCCGCGGGTTGACGCGGAGGAAGTCCTCCTTTTCTCCCTTGTACAAAGATGTTAGAATCTTTACTAGAGCGGCAGCTATGTCTGGCCCCTTGCAGCCGTAACGGGTGGCGTCATCCTCCCCGTTGAAATCCCACATGGGGTGGCTCCTATATTGAAGCGGCTGCACCCCCCGCATAATACATGCGGCCATGACTCCAATCATGGTTAGTCCGGAATGAGCCAACAGTCTTATCCGGCCTATCAGGTAAAGAACGTCTCTGTTGCTTTCTCTCTGAGAGCTCCGCGGACGCCAACTTAAGCCTTTCTTTAAGGGAGCCATGCTGAACTCAGGGAGGCCGACCCGGACAGGGTCCGGCAGTGGGACGTCGTCTATGTAGAACCATTCTGAAGGCCAGTCCTCGGACGCCTTCTTTGGGGTTCCGGATAGGTATCCGGTCCCGGCGATGCGCCATATTTCGGCTCCGCCCACTTGGTATATAGACCCCTTCTGAGAACGGGGCACCAAGCAGAACAACCTCTTCCACAGCGCAAAATGAGCCTCGACGCCTAAAAATAGCTCGCAAAGGGCAACGAAGCTTGCAATATGTAGCACGGAGCCAGGCGTGAGGTTGTGCAGCTGGAGACCGTAGAACTCCAGAAGCCCGCGGAGGAATGGATGAATTGGAAATCCCAGACCCCTTAATAAATAAGGGACGAGGCACACCCGCTCTCCTTTAGAAGGATTGGGGGTGCTCTCGGCTTGCTTGCCGCCGTTGTAGGTGGCGAGTCCGGCTCGGACCGGGACCATATATGCTTGGGGAAGGAATCCTTTGGCCTGTAGTGACACTAGCTCGCTGTGTGGGATGGTGCAACTCTCCCAGTCTCCGGATTTGGGGCTGAAGGGGCGAGGGGAGGAGCTACGACGGCTGGCCATGTTGGAATGGACCTTTGCTGGAGACGCTCTGATGATAACTCGCGGGGAGAAGAAGATGTGGTTTGGATCTAGATCCCCATCCCGTTAAATAGGCGGCTCGTTTATATGACCAAGGGTGTGAATATAAAAACACCCCCGGGCTTTTCGCATTCGTTCAACATGTGGAAGACGGCAATTATTGGGCACCGAGACCGAGGAGCACTACGGACATTATTCGTACAGGTACACAAGATTCGAAGGGGGAACCCGCCTTGCAATGCCGAAGACAAATTTGCGCGCTGGACTCGACGTCATTGAAGCCTGGTTCGGGGGCTACTGAGGGAGTCCTGGATTAGGGGGTGTTCGGATAGCCGAACTATATCTTCAGCCGGACTCCAGGACTATGAAGATACAACATTGAAGACTTCATCCCGTGTCCGGAAGGTTCTTTCCTTGGCGTGGAAGGCAAGCTAGGCATGCGGATATTCAAGATCTCCTACCAATGTAACCGACTCTGTGTAACCCTAACCCTATCCGGTGCCTATATAAACCGGAGGGTTGTAGTCCGTAGGACGAACACATCATAACCATCATCATACCCATAGGCTAGCTTCTAGGGTTTAGCCTCCTTGATCTCGTGGTAGATCTACTCTTGTACTACCCATATCATCAATATTAATCTAGCAGGTGTAGGGTTTTACCTCCATCGAGAGGGCCCAAACCTGGGTAAAATAAAGTGTCCCTTGTCTCCTGTTACCATCCGACCTTGACGCACAGATCAGGACCCCCTACCCGAGATCCGCCGGTTTTGACACCGACAGTAGCTTTCCCATGTAAATAGTTTTTCTTGTTTTTTCTTTTTACTTGCTTGTTGAAGAAAACCAAAAACTCCAAAAATATTTCAATGTGTTTCTCTGAATTTCTTTTCTTTTTATTCGAGTTGTACCGAGGAGAAGACCACGATGAAAATGTTGAGTGGCTCTCATATGAATAACTGTTGAACTAATAAGAGCCCATTTTACCTTGTCTTCTCCTGTTGAATAAAATGTTTTGCAGATTCCAGCTTAGTCCATGGCACTCTTGCACTATTATTATTTTCATATCATCCGGTCATGCAAGTGAAAGGCAATAATGACGATATTCGATGAGCTGGCCGTGGCAAAGAGAAACTGGTATGAACTCGACTTGTTCTGTCTGTGTAAATATGTTTAACCTAGTATCCAGGCTTCAGCCCATTATGATTAAACATGTTTGCAATGACAATTAGAGATTATAGTTTCTAATGCCATGCATAAGTAGCTAGGAGGCACTTCCTTGTTGCGGCCGTCGACCCAGCTGTCAGCCTCTCCACGTATAGTACTCTTCCTATGGAAGTCGTTCCTTGACCACATTGACCACGCCGCGCCAAGAGCACCAAGGTTGTGGACGATGGAGAGGCCTAGGAAGGGGACGATGGGGTGCCAGGGAAGACCAGGAAGTGGATGCCCACGCGAAGAGGAGTACGAGGGTTCACTGGTTCGGCTGTAGTGTGAGGCTGCCATCGCCGCAGGGCCTAGCCAGTGGTGGGAGTAGTAGGGGGCAGTGAGGCCTCCGCGGTAGCAGAGCTGGCCACGGGAGGCAAGAGCACGCGGTGGTTTGGACAACTGGAGCAAGAAAATCAGAGGTTGAAGAAGCAGGACGACCGTTGGATGTTAACAATCCAACGGTCACTGGCGATAGAATCGTTTGTTGACGAAGTTGACAAAGCCCTTCGTCCGCGTCAACTTAGTAGGCCCACAAGTCAGCCTGCCACTATGCTGGGTCCCAGCTAGGAGGGGGAGTATTAATTTCTTGAGCGTAATAAGGAGGCACTCCCTTGCATGCGAAGATATAGCTGGTGGGTCCGAGTTGTCAGCAGGGGGAACATTTTTCATGAAATACAGAGCAGTGGGTCCCAGCTGTCAGGTCGAGGAATCATTATTTTACGTGTAATAAGGAGGCACTTCCTTGCTGCGGCCGTGGACCCAGCTGTCAGCCTCTCCACGTATAATACTGTTCCGATGGAAGTCGTTCCTGGACCACATTGACCACGCCGCGCCGAGAGTACCAGGGTTAAAAAATTGAACTAAGAAATGTGCGAAATTTTAAAAATTCGCAAATTTTTCCTGGGGAACAAAATATTCTTAATCAAAAAATTAGTAGCCATACTAAAACAAATTTAAAAATAAGTTAGTACTATGTCATATTAAAATCCAATGAAATATAAAATATCAGTGAAGAACAAAAACAAAAAAGAAACTAATTTCCCATTTGCTATTATTATTTTGGAATTTGCAACCCCTTTGATATTACTTTTAAGATATACTGACCATACTCTTTGGCCAGGCTGGAATGCATCCCTCCTCGCCTTGAAAGATTTGCAGCCCAGTGAGTCAGAGAAAACAAATAGGCCTAGCTTGGGTATTCTTCAAAAAGAAATAGTGGGCTACCTATTTTCCCAAAGAAAAAGCTGTTGGGCTGGTCATGTTGTTAGACGGGCCACAGAGACCGCACAACCTAGTTTATAGCCTGCTCCTCCGAACAATTCCTCAAAAAAAAGTTGTGCAATTCTGGCGTTAATTGACTATACGTTGACAATGATGTGGGTCCCAGATATCAGCAGGGTGGATTAGAGTAAAAACGAGGGGTACATCTGAGTAGTAAAAGAGGCGCTTGCTTGTGTTCAGGAGTGGACCTGGTGGATCCGTACTGTCATACTCACAACTATAGTCCTCTCCCGATTCACTATGTTGATAGGGCCGGACGGCGGTGCTGCACCGAGCGCACCAAGGCAGAGGATAAAGTGCTGCTGGGTTGGACATTCTTATTGAAAAATAAAAATGGACCGGAACTACTTATGACGTTGACTACGATTTGCATGGGCCCGCTGGTAGTAGGAATAAAATGGTGGGAGAAAGAAGACTGGTCGCTATCTTTGACTAAGAATAATATTGACTGAATGTAACGACACTATATTGGAAATAATATCCTCGTGCATGAGCATTTAGCTTTATCTATTTACTTAATTATGTTTAGGGGACCATGAGCATGTATCTGGGCCGGATTCATTTGAGAGCCTCCCTTCTAGTTAATTATGGGCTCCTCTATTAAGCCTTCATCAGTGGGTTGCATGTTATCAATAAGTGGAAAATGTGTTCCGTACCAAAAATAGTACGCGCTATGTACGGTACGAGGCACTAAAGGATCGGACCATGCAACGACTTGCAAAACATTGTGTTTCTCGTTCTAACAACACATTTATTCAACCAACAGACGAAATATATTACTGATTGTACATTGAAAACAACAACATCAACAACCAGGGCTGGCGGTGCAACAGAAGTAATAAGCAGGCTAGAAGAGTAAAGAAGCAGCTCTCTCTTCCAAACCGAACATCAGCCATCATTACAAAAGGGCTACCAAAAAATAACAAGTGTATGCATCAAACTAAATAAAGATCTTACTACACCAAGTGTATGCATCTAACTAACTGGCTCAGTTAGATGTTCCTATTTATTAAGCTGTGGAGATTGGCTGGCGGCTTGAACCAGATGGGTGCCTGACGGGGGAAACTCCAGCCAGCAGGGCGATGTCTGATACTTCCGACCCTCTCTCCTACTTTGGGCTGCAGAGCGTGGCGGCACATATCAGGGTATGGTGCATGTAGAGACGCATGGTACGCTGTGTAGACACAGTTTTGCCTAATGAACGAAACCGCGCAGCCATCACGACACTTGTCATTGGTTATCTCCTAGTTAATCAGATAATTCTATCCGAGAAACAGAGAGCGTGTTCCAAGGCTACTTACCAGCCTCCGGTCAGAAATTCCTGAAGTCCCAGAGAAGCTGGGATCCTGCTCAAAGACCTTGCAGTGACTGTAATTGTATCCCGCGAAACAGGACGTCCGGTACATGCGAACGATCGTCATCAATCGTTGCCGTCGTCTGATCGAGCCAGGAACCACCTACAATTGCCATGTCGCTTTTCTTTGAAAGGTTCTGGGATTAGGAAGGGCAGGGACACCAGGCGGTCTACAACATCAGATCAAGCTGGAGTCAAATGAAAAAGGGATCTTATTGTGGTCAATCTTAAGAACAGCATGTTATGAGCATGAATATTTTTTCAGTAAACGTTGATAGTAATATAAGCAAGCCATGATGATATAATAGGAAATTAACATACTGCTGTAATAGCCGTTTGTAGCGTTGACTGGAGTAGGCCAGCAATACGTCCAGCCATAGAAGGAGTCGACGGCGTAAATTAAGCCCATGTGTTCAATGGCATCAGAGAACCATGGAGGATGTATGATCCAGTGATGGACGTGCAGATTTATCCACTTACCGCAGTGACCTGTCAGATAGGCGAGACCGTGGTTGAAGAACGCAATTAGCCTCAAGTCTTTATAATTCGCAGATCTTGTGGGCACTTGGCAGATTACAACCTTGAGCAAATGAAACTTGGTATGATGTTGGCTACTGTAAGATTCCGAGTATTCTAGGTCGCGATGCCAAAGCAGTGCAGTGTTAATCAAAGGAAGGGGGATCAATCGCCGGGTGTAGACCTCCACGAGCATCCAGCTACCGCGACCATCGACGAGCACCATCCAATACGTGTTCATGCCCACCCAGTACATATCGTTAATGCAGTTGAGGGTGACGGGGATTGGATCGCAGTCAAGGCGATTGATGCACGCCACCCTATGATTGTTATGTTGCGTGACACGCCCTTTCTGAAGATCAGGCGGCATCAGCAAGCAAGGAGATGGCTTAAAAAGCACCAGCCTAAGGGCTTTGAGTAAACGGTATAGCTCCGACGAGCACGTGGTGAGCGGCATGGTACTGAGATTGACCACACGCGAAACAATGAGCTTGATTACCTCTGTGGGGAGCGAATTCCATCCACTCCTTTGGCGGACCCTGCTCGGTTCTGCCATTGTTAGTGCTTGGGTTTGGAAGAGGGGGGAGGCGCCTTAGCAGGGATGAAAGATTGGACGATTATGTTTGGGCAAAGATGAAGAAGCGAATATATGCTGCGGGAAGTGGGCAGGTGTTGATGAATACAACACGCCGCTTGACTTATGAGACACATACCAGCAGCGTAGGGTCATATCGATGCCAGACAACTTGCTTGAGTGATCCCACTACCTACTACTATGCCCTAGTTTGCATATAGAGTAGTGGTGTAGGACTCTGCTCTACTACTAGCACCGGAGGAGTAGTATATTCTAATCTAAAATAGTTACAAACTTGAATGCCCGAGCGTGGAACAACTACAAACCGCCATCGGTGCTAACTCCAATCCCCAGTTCGCTGGGAGATATGGCAGTTGCAAACGCCCGCGACGCAGTTACAGTACGTGTGTAAGGGTGGCGGTTTTGTCAAATACTATGGCTTAAAAACAGGCCACCGTCAGATGGAAATTTGACGGTTATGTGGGATTCACCAGGATTGAGCTCGTGGCAAAAAATTGCCAAATATCATTACTAAAAAAAAGGTTAAAACACCCGGGGCTATAACTTGCACCGGCTGACCACTAACAACGATACTAACATAGCTGTAAAATGGTCAAAGACCGTGTCTACGTGGTGTTTGGAATCATATGAAAAAAAAACTAGCAAGATGCCTGTGCATTGCATGGAACATGAAGATGCATTTTTTACAAAAAAAACCTATTGTGATTGACCCATGCAGGAGTAATCCCATGTGTAAAAACTAATGATATCTTGAGAATTTTACCGGAAAAATGGTATCTCGACCATTTCATCGAAAAAATGATATCTCGAGAAAGATGAGAGATAAGGTGAGGAGGAGTGGGGCGTGGTGGTGACTGGTGGTCGGATTGGGTGGAGGCATGGGGATGGACGGCGCCGACAGCGGCCACCATGCCCGATTGTTCCAGAGACTTCCTTTTTTAATTGCTCAGCAATGAGGTTGTGGGAGATAAGGATGAACAAGGCAAGGTATCTTTTGTAAAATTGTCATAGTTTGCTTTCTATCCATCATATTTAGATCGGATGGTCTATATTATAAGATGGCAGGCACACCATTATCACCAACTCGGTTTTTCTCTACTCCTATAAAAAACTCAATTGGTGATGATGGTGTGTCTGCCATCCGCCATTTCTGACCATTAGATCTGAAACTAACAGCTGTGATGTAAGTTGTGGCCCGTTGCAAAAATTCCCACTTCTCTGCTCCAGTTTACACAAAACCCATTAGTATCTTGAAACCAACCACATTCCTCCCTTACCTCATCAAAACAGCCCAAAGAATATATTTGGAGTGAAACATAAGATATTTGTAGTGATATATATATATATATATATATATATATATATATATATATATATATCAAAACTAAAAAAAATTCTTTCAAATTTGTGAATATGTATTATTCTATTTTGGATCCGTTGCAATGGATGGGCTCATTGCTATAAAGTTTTATCTCTTGCATCGTCCACAACGAACACCTGGTGTACTGGTCCGGGCCGGATGCTCGCAACGCGATGACCTGAGTTCGAATTATGTCCTAAACTTTATTTGTTTATTTTTTTAATATATACTTCTTTTGCTACTGTACTAGTAGTGGAACCCACAGGTACTTACAATACAAGATTAAGGATGGATTTGTTTCATTTTAACTTTTTGTATGAATCTGTAGCCAGCCTGCAAGTCATGTACACTGTACTGACACTGGAACCCACAGAGTACTTAGAATACAATATTAAGGATGCAATTAACTTCTTATAGAGGAAGAATCATACACGCAATTAACTCAAATGGATTGGGCGTGACTCTATTATTCTCCAACGGCAACCGGCAAATTTCCTCTCGCGGGTCGGAGTAGGTTTCTCGGTTTGCATGCGGGTTTAACGGAGGCATTTGATGGAGGCAAGGAGGCGTGTTCAGCCGGGCGTGCAGTGGGCAGTGTAGTACTATTCAATTTGACAGCTACTAGTATTATAAAACAGAAAGAAGAGTAGTAGAGATAGAGATAAGATGTCAGGATCCCGATCCTAGGTCACACCGATCTAGCATGTAACACATCATATCACTTTGCGGCCACACGCACGGTATTCCCACGTGTGCCACCTTACCTGGCCCGGGACCGTTTGCGCCTCTTGGCTCACGTATATGATAGTGTCTCTATCATCCATATGTAAGAGAACCTGGGCCGACATGACTAGTCGTGAACCCAAAGTGGCACTAACTTACAGGGACAGGCATACATGACCCAGCAACGAACGTGTCGGTCATCAGTGAGTGAATTCGGGCTGTAGCAACTGGGCTAGCAGGACTCCGGGAATCTGGGCTGTAGCAGGCTAACATGACTCTGAAAGACACCGCGTGACATTTCCCCGAAGGGACCGACACAGGATCGAGGAAGGACACATGCCGGCCAGTCTAAGTGTTCCGGCGCAGTAGCAATTGGGCTAACAGGACTCCGCTAAACCGGGCTGTAGCAGACTACCATGGCTCAATGGAAGCACTAGACTACATTTCCCCATAAGAGAGGCTACCAAGGATAGACAACTAGGTTGTCGGATCTCACACATACCAAGCATTTCAATCATACACACAATATCTTCGATATGTGTAAATACAACATGGCATCACAACAAAACTGTACGACTCAAGTATTCATTCATAAGACTCCGAAGAGTCAGATATTACAAACATGGGTCTCATGACCCAGCATTCAAGTCATACAAGCAATAGCACATGCGGAAGCTTATCTTGTCTGAGTACAGACAACTACAAATGGAAAAGGCTGAGAAGCCTGACTAACTACAAGACCCTGCAGAGGGCACAAGATCGTAGCTGAGGTAACAAGCTAAACGTCGAAGTCCATGCGGAACTACTAGTGAGACTAAAGTCTCTCTGCAAAACATAAATTAAGCAAACGTGAGTACAAATGTACCCAGCAAGACTTACATCAGATCTAGCTACGTATGCATCGGTATCAACAAAGGGGGGGGTGGTGGAGTTTAACTGCAACAAGCCAGCTTTGACTCGGTGGCTACCCTAAACTACGACTGCAAGTAACTCTTTAAGGTGGCGTACACGAGTCCACCTATTCACCATATCAATACACCACTATGGATTCGCTCTCGTCTCCCTAGGAGAACGCCATCCATAGCACTCACGCTAATCTTGCATTTTAGAGTATCCACTTTCACTTGTCTAACTGTATAGGCAACCAAGAGGTCCTTTACCGCGGACGTGGATATTCGAATAGATGATGTTAACCCTGCAGGGGTGTACTTCTTCACACACGCTTTCACAACTTATCGCCATTTACACGACATGTACTCGGCAACCTTCAAGTCGAAGACCAGCGAGGGTGTCAGCCATGAGCTGACTAACCACACAAGTCTCTAGTCCAGGTTTATCGCCTATTCGGGTTCCATCCACGAGGAGATCTTGCGGGGGGTTCGCTCATAGCCCCAAATGATGTGTGTAGGATTCTCGAGACACCAAACGGGCACCTGGTACACCGGGCCATGGTGTATCTACCGCATCATAGCCCACCCCTAGGGTCAGCGCTACACACGGCCTCCAACACATATCCTACAAACACCAGAAACTAGTTGCAAATCCTGGATAGAGATGAAGGTGATTAATAAGTCGAGAGGGTCCATTGGTTTCGGGCCCAACGTGTGGTAGTAGCTGTTCATGGATCACAAACACATAACTCAGTTCCTGAGGACGATTCCAATGAGACAACCCACCATGTACTCCTACATGGCCTCTCACCGCTACCTTTACCAAATCATGTTCACACACTTAGCTCTGAACAGTAGAACATGTTCACACACCTCCAATTCATGAACAGTAGCAGGCATGACAGCAAGCATGAATGAGTAGGCACATCAGGGCTCAAACATCTCCTACTCATGCTAGTGGGTTTCATCTATTTAGTGTGGCAATGACAGGTCATGCAGAGGAAAGGGGTTCGACTACCGCAGCATGTAATAGTTGAATCGTTGTTGTCCTAATGCAGTAAAAGATAGCAGGAGTGAGAGAGTGGGATTATATTGGAATGAACAAGGGGGTTTTGCTTGCCTGGCACTTCTGAAGATAGTATAGTTCTTCATCATTGTCATCAAACTCATCATCGAAACTACGTCTGCTGAGAGGGGACAAATACCGACAAACAGAGAAAGAACACAATCAATGCAATGCAACAATATGATGCATGATCATGACATGTCAAGAATGTTATGATTTACACTAATTCATCTAGCAACAGTTTAAATGAAGTCCATATGAACTAAGGGTTCATATGCAAACTCCATATTTAGCATTTAAAATGCCATTATCATGTTTTCACCTATACACCAGGTATAACTTAGTTTGACATGCATGAAAATTATACAGATGGATAGATTGCATTTTTCTGATAATTTTTCATATATAAATTATTTCATTTGGAGTTCGGTTGAATTTCTATGATTTTCAGAAGTTTAGAAGATAATTTTCTTGTTTATTTTAATCCAGAAAATGTATAAGTGCGTCAGCATGACGTCGCTGTGACATCATCAAGTCAACAGGGGCAACCCTTTTAAGTTTGATCAAGCTGTAGAGAAATATATCAAAATCCATAATATCAAATCGGTATTTTTAAATTCATCATGAAACAAATTTCCATACTTTTTGTTTAATATTGTGGATGTCGGTGTTTTTGCTCCGAACTTGGTCAAAGTTAAAGAAATTTGACTTTCTACAAAACTAATACCCCTTATATTTTGGAACTGATGGAATATTAAGTTTGGCAGGTGGGGAAGATGATAGAGTGTGTTTATTTTTATTTATAATGCAGTTATTTGGTGAGCCTTTTGTGGTATAATTCTGTGTTATCCGCTAACCAATCTATATTTATGTGGAAAAAATTCTCTGTCGGTGGTCACATGTACTACTATATTGGTGCTAAAATATCACATGGTGGCGCTTTATTTCCCAGATGGTGGGAGGGTACACGGGATTGATATGTTTTTATAGACCGGTTGCTGCTGATTGATTTAAAAAATCTTTCGCATGGTCAGAATCATAAACCAAATTCAAAATTGAATACCTCAATTTAGTGGAAGAGCTTCAAAATTAGGGAACATAGCGAATTAAAATAACTAAATGGAAGAGCTTGAGAAAGTGTTGACTCGGTCAAAATCTGTTGACCCAATTTTGAATTGAATACCTCAATTAATTGTGAGACGTTAAAAATTAGGAAGCATAGTATATAGTATGAAAGAATTGAATGAGAGAGATTTGAGAAATTATTGACCGGGTCAAAATCGGATGATCAAATTTTAATTGGATACCTCAATTGAATGTGGACCCTTTAAAACTAGGGAGCTTAATGCTAAAGAGGATTACTAGATTTTAAGGGTTTTTTTCAATATTGTATTTTGTCCAAATTTGGATAAAGAAATTATACTTTTAAAAATAAATAAATACTACAATAATAAACTATTTGGATACGCACGGAGCCTTGTCCAGTCCATGGTCATGGAGGTCTGGAGGAGAGGCGCGTGCTCCCCTGCTTGGCTTCGCCTCTCTCGACACGAGGCATAGCAAGCACACCAACTCCTGTCCGCAGCACAATGATAAACTAGCATATACCCGCGCGGCGGCACGCCGCGCCAGCTTGTAGATAATACTATATATTGTTGTATAACGCACAACTATTCTTGCATTGATATAGTTCTCCCCTTTTGATAAAGGATAAAGATGGCACATCCTTCCAATCTTTAATTAATGATCAACTATGCAAATTTCTTTTGTGGCCCAATGAAGTCAAACATGAAAAACAGAATTTGATGCATGAAATTGAGCAATTACTACTAAAGATTATGACAAGGTACAGAAAAGAGTGCCACTCTGCTCTCTAGTGCACATGGAGAGCCAATCATGGCCATGTGACAGTTGATCTATTCAATACACTTCTGATGACGACTGAAAATTAAATGGCAAGTTATTGTGCTTATCCTTGTAAAATATTTTCTTTGGCGCTTCATAAGCACAACTCGTCAGGATGTAATGACATGAAGTGAGCATGCAATCTCATTAGCACATAATCTATGCAACTCATTCCTGCCTTGCATACTCTCTACCAAATCTTCAAACTCTGTTTCTCATCATCCAACCAAATGAACTTAAATATTTCTGTTTCCTATATTCCAGCCAAATGAATTGATAAACAACAGCAAAACTCGAGGCTCTCAAGCAAATTGCACATTGCACAAATGCGACAGTGTAACCTGGCTTTTTCCTGGATAAACAAAATTAAACCATTTATGATTGAGATTTGATGGTCCCTTGCAGTGGAAACCGGACTGATTGTTCCATTAGAAGATCCACATATGTGCACGAAAAAAGTAAGCACATACCAATCTGTGTCTTTCTGCCCAAGGTCCTCTTGAGAGCAGGAAAAATCACAGGATCAACTGTCTGGACGCCATTAAAAATAAAATAAACATGTCTTTCTTTACCTTATTGTACTTCAAGAACTATTAAACGACACCTTTAATTCGTTGCCCCCATAGACAAAAACCCAGCTCTCACCTCTTGTATATAATACTAACAAAACTCTGAGTGATCTTGAATGGATAGATAACCTGACTGCTTCAAAGTTGCCGACAACAGCAGAAGCAACAAAGATAGAAAGCACACCTGACGCCTGCAAACACACACACACACACACACACACACACACACACACACACACACACACAGCTGACGCTTACCTGTGTCTACTATATCCCAGCGGTTATCTCGTCCATGGCTCTTGCTTTGTCAACACACAAAGTTGCTTCGACTGATAGATAAAGGAATAATGTCAAAAGTTTATGGCAAGCATATATGATACAAGTTTTTGCCTTTAACTTGACCGGCAAAGCTTATTTCCTTCTCCTCTGAAGCTCTTTCCTCTCTCTTTTCTCTGTTCTCTTTTATCTGTAAGTAACACATGTGTTCTGCTCTCTTCCTAGAGCAAAATAAAAAGATGAATGATCAACATCGGCAGAAACTGGATAACGCATAGACGTGTATGTGCTCCCGGCGAAGAGCATGGCATACAGTGAAATTCCAGACGGGCCATCTAGACTATATGCAGGCAGAAACAAAAAGCAAGAAGGCACAACAGGCACTGTCTGAAAATATACATGGCTATCTAATCCTTACCAAAAGCAATGCCACCGCCGGGCTACTGTGCAAGTACCACAGAAGTGATCGTGCTCCCGCGATGGTGACGCCGTCATCGTCGTCATTATAGGGGGTGCTGCTGCCGCATCCGTGCTCCGCGAACATGGCGTCCTACTACATCCCGAGCAGAGATCGTTAGGTGTAGCCCGCAGCCCAATGATCCCGAAGCTGAAGCTGCAGCTGATGCTCACCAGGCCCACGGCCGACGTCGCACCGCAGAGAAGTTCAGCCGGGAGGAGGAGGAAGCGGCAGCCCGTCGCCGACGGCCAGGGAGCGGCGGTGCGACTGCGACTACAGCCTACACGTGAAGCCGTGCGGCGGGCTGAAGAGGAGAACGCCAGCCGCAGTGTCCGGCGGCGACCATCGTGCCGTAGAGGCGACGCCCGAGGCGCCGGTGCTGGCTGCAGGAGAGCCTCGCTGTGGTAAAGGAGTCGGGGGACCCAGACTTCCCGGCGAGCATGGCGGGGATGATCGCGGCGGACAACGATGTCCGGGCATCGGCGAGGGGCCTCGAGGAGCCGCTCGCGTGCTACCTCACCTTCAACGATGCCAAACACTACCACGCAATCGTCGCCGGCTGAAGAGGAGAACGCCAGCCGCAGTGTCCGGCGGCGACCACCGTGCCGTAGAGGCGAAGCCCGAGGCGCCGGTGCTGGCTGCAGGAGAGCTCGCCGTGGTAAAGGAGTCGGGGGACCCGGACTTCCCGGCGAGCATGGCGGGGATGATCGCGGCGGACGACGATGTCCGGGCATCGGTGAGGGGCCTCGAGGAGCCGCTCGCGTGCTACCTCACCTTCAACGATGCCAAACACAATTCAACGACGTCGAGCACAACCACGCAATCGTCGCCGCATGGTAAGAGTCGCGGCAGAAAAGGACGCTAGACAGGGACGACCGGACGGCGCCGCCACCGTCGCTCGAGGAGAGCGAGACGGGGCCACGGCGGACAGGGAAACCGAGCTCGATGGTGGGTTGGGCAGGGCTGGCCAGGCGAGGCAGGAGGAGGAGGAGAGCTTTATAGTCGCGTACGACGGTGGAGCGGTGGCGTCGGAGTCACGCGGTGCTTTTGAAAATATCCGAACAAACCATCACGCGTCATCAGTAGAAAGAACACTGCAGGACATTCACACATGCAACCGACCATCTATGAAGCCCCATGCAGCGGCCGCGTTTTCTAGACTGAATGAATTAAGCGACACCGATTATGACAGCGATCGCAACTGCACATGGATCCTGGGCAACCAATCACGCGGCGGCGAGCCGGCGACAACAAAGCGCATCTCAAACAAAAAAGAAAGCCCAAGCACCTAGGCAAAACGAGAAAACCCGCATCGATAAAAAAAGAACCGCAACCTCCAGAAACAACGTCTACAGCGGCAGCGCAGGTCTACTCCTCCCTGACAAAGAACAACGGCACCGCATACTTGCCAATCTTGACAGACCTTAACAGGAGTGATGATAGCGACAACACGAATTGACCAACAGCGGCTAGACAGCGGAAAGCGATGGCACACATTGACCAACAGCAGCCCAATAGAATCAGCGCAAACCACGACGCCAGAACTGACCCGGCATCGATACACACAAAATTCAACGGCCAATAGAAATAAAAGGAAACACATAAGAAGAACAGCCACGACAACCGGCCCCACATCGAATCAAAAATGCTAAAGCAACCAAACGAACCATCACACCAGTTCAAAATATTTGAAACAAAACTCTGAACACACAACGCATTTCTACGCACCCACCTATCAAATAAATACACGTGCCCCATTCAAAGTTACCCATACGTCTTTTTCATCCAAGTGGCTGAATCATGGGGCAAAAACTTTGCCTGGAATAGATGTTTTGGTATGCGCTGGTGCAAAGCTTGTCGCAGGGGGAGCGCCACGGCCACGCATCACCCTCACCATATACGCGTGCAAAGAATGGCAAGGAGGCAGCAGGCATCATAAATGGCGCGCACGAGGCAGCGAGGCCGGCGCTTGCATGGGCACTGGCACGGACGAGCAATGGAGGATTCAGCCCCTGCGCGCCCGTCGTCGTCGTGTAGCACGCTGAACAATTACTCCTAGGCTACACCACGCACGCGCAGGTACGCTCCTCCCTCCGTCTTCCTCCTCTGTCTCTCTCTACCCGTGTCTGCGCCATTAAGGAACCCAGCGTCAGTCAGAGCTCCATCGGGTGGGTGACTAGCGGCCGGAGCCCGGACGGCCCTGCCTGCCATCACTCCCTCCGCTACGGGTCTCGTGTCACGGCCGGTGATGAGGGCGATCCTCCTCACGAGGCCTCCCTCCCCGTCTCAAATTCTCGCCGTGCCTCCCCCCCGCGCCCCCGCGCCGCTCCCCGGCGCTGCATGCCGCTTCAAATAGCACCGCGCATTCCGATGAGTCCCACCTCTCCATCTCCCACCTCACCGTTGCAAACCACAGCAGACACCTGCTCGGTTGCTTAGCTAGGCAGCCATGGGTTTCCTCCACCCGTTCGCCTCCCACGTGGTGCTCCTCTTCCTCTTCCTCTCCTCGCTGGTGTCTCTTCATGGCGCCGCCGCGGTCCAGGAGGAGGCTCTGCAGGCCTACATTGTGCAGCTGCATCCGCGTGAAGCTAGCGGCCGCGGCGAGGCAACCTCCTCCGAGCACGACTGGCACCTCGCCTTCCTCGCCAAATCCGTGCCTTCTTCCGAGGAGCAAGATGACAAGCGCCAGCAGCAGCCGTCGTCCCGGCTGCTCTACTCTTACCACACCGTGTTCGACGGCTTCGCGGCGCGGCTCACGGCCGGCGAGGCGGCGGTGCTGCGGGCGCTGCAGGGCGTCGCGTCGGTGCGCGAGGACCGCCGGGTCGAGCTGCACACCACGTACTCGTACCGTTTCCTCGGCCTCAACGTGTGCCCGACCGGGGCGTGGGCACGCGCGCGGTATGGCCGCGGCGTCGTCGTCGGGGTGCTCGACACGGGCGTGTGGCCGGAGAGCCCGAGCTTCGATGACCGCGGGATGCCGCCGGTGCCGGACCGGTGGCGGGGCGTGTGCGAGACCGGGGAGCGGTTCAACGCGACCAACTGCAATCGGAAGCTCGTCGGCGCGCGGTTCTACTCCAAGGGTCACCGCGCCAACTACCCGACGGATCCGTCGGACGCAGCGGCGCGCACGCGGGAGTACGCTTCGCCGCGGGACGCACACGGGCACGGGACTCACACGGCGTCGACGGCCGCGGGGTCCGCCGTGACCGGAGCCAGTGTCCTCGGCGCCGGGGCGGGGGAGGCGCGCGGTGTGGCCCCCGGCGCGCACGTCGCCGCGTACAAGGTCTGCTGGTTCAACGGCTGCTTCAGCTCCGATATCCTCGCCGGGATGGACGACGCGGTGCGCGACGGCGTCGACGTGCTGTCGCTCTCCCTCGGCGGCTTCCCCATCCCGCTCTTCGAGGACAGCATCGCCATCGGCAGCTTCCGTGCCACGGTGCGCGGCGTCTCCGTCGTCAGCGCCGCCGGTAACAACGGGCCGGAGCCGAGCTCCGTGGCCAACGAAGCGCCCTGGATGCTCACCGTCGGCGCCGCCACACTGGACCGCCGCTTCCCAGCCTACGTCCGGCTCGGCAACGGCCGGGTCCTGTACGGTGAGTCCATGTACCCGGGAAAAGTCGATTTGAAAAATGGCGGGAAGGCGCTCGAGCTGTTCTACGCCGCCGGTGGGTCCCGGGAAGCGATGTACTGCATGAAGGGCTCCCTCTCCGCGGCCGACGTCGCCGGGAAGATGGTGGTGTGCGACCGCGGCATCACCGGCCGGGCAGACAAAGGCCAGGCGGTGAAAGAAGCGGGCGGCGCGGCCATGGTGCTCGCGAACTCCGAGATCAACCGGCAGGAGGACTCCGTCGACGTGCACGTCCTCCCCGCGACGCTCGTCGGCTACCAGGAGGCAGTCGAGCTCAAGAACTACATCAGCTCGACGCCGCGGCCGGTGGCAAGGATCGCGTTCGGCGGCACGCGGATCGGGCGCGCGCGCGCGCCAGCGGTGGCGCTCTTCTCGGCGCGCGGGCCGAGCGTGACGAGCCCGTCGGTGCTGAAGCCCGACGTGATCGCGCCCGGGGTGAACATCATCGCGGCGTGGCCCGGCAGCGTGGGTCCGTCGGGGCTGGACGGCGACGCGCGGCGGTCCAACTTCACGGTGCTGTCGGGGACGTCGATGGCGTGCCCGCACGTGAGCGGCATCACGGCGCTGGTCAGGTCGGCGCATCCTTCATGGAGCCCGGCGATGGTACGGTCAGCGATTATGACCACAGCCGACGTGACGGACCGGCAGGGCAAGCCGATCATCGACGGCGACGGCGGGGAGCGCGCCGACGCGTTCGCCATGGGCGCCGGGCACGTGAACCCGGCCCTCGCCGTCGACCCGGGCCTCGTCTACGACATCGAGCCGGCCGACTACGTGACGCACCTCTGCACGCTCGGGTACACGCAGAGGGAGGTGTTCAAGATCACGCACAGGGCCGTCAACTGCAGCGAGCTGCTGCACGAGAACCCGGGGTTCACGCTCAACTACCCGTCGATCGCGGTGGCGTTCAAGGACGGCGGCGGCGAGACCTCGACGGTGCTCCAGAGAACGGTCACCAACGTAGGCGCGCCTAACTCGACGTACACGGCGCGGGTGGGCGCGCCGCCGGGGGTCAAGGTGACGGTCGCGCCCACGACGCTGGCGTTCGCGGAGTTCGGCGAGAAGAAGAGCTTCCAGGTGTGGGTGGACGCGGCGGGCGCGGCGGGGAAGGACAGCGGGGAGGGGTACCTGGTGTGGAAGCAGCGGAGCGCGGGGCAGGGGAGGCGGCGCACGGTGAGGAGCCCCATTGCCGTGACCTGGCCCGTGGAGTAGAGGTGCAATTTAGCAGACGATCAGGCATGATCAGCGGCTCGCTGGTAGCTAGTGCAGTGCCTGATTCTTCTCCAGTTTGCTGTATCCAGGATCCGATGATATTAGTAGTTCCCCTCCGAACTAGAGCGGGGAAGGGAGGACTTGATTTAGAGAGCCAACGCCTGGTTGGTTTATCGAGATGGATTCCCAAGCACGAAATTCCAAATCGTCTCAATTGGAGAAATAAGTTTGTAAACTATGCATATCTCTTGTGCATCTGAAAGACAAGAATACATGCAACACCAGTTCAGCTAAATGCCCAAGAGCAAGGGAATACATGACTTTGCTATTTATTGGCATGTTTTTTATGGGTGTGTTGATGTTTCGTGTGTGTGCATTCTAACTATGTCCAGCATGGTTGTGATCATTGTGTTTATATTTCCTTAATGCTCTCTTTTAGGTCAATAAAATCTACCCTTCGTCAAAACAAGAATCTTGCAAAGCACAGTACTTTCCGTTGGCTGTAGCAACATAGCCGGCTCTTCTTCTTTTTTTTACGCGAAATTACTTGTATTACTCACGTAGCCGAGCTACCAACAAAATTACAGAGTTCAACGACCCCATCAGGTGCGAATCAACCTGTGGTTGAGTTGGTTAGGTGAACAGTGGTATCCCCAACCCACCAGGGTTCAAATCCTGGTGCTCGCATTATTCCTGGATTTATTTCAGGATTTCCGGCGATGCGCTTTCAGTGAGAGGAGACGTTCCCGTCGACGACGAGGCGCCTACGGTGACTTCGTAAATCTCAAGATGATATGTCGGCTCAGTCTCTCGAAGGTGCTCATATGGGTAGGGTGTGCGTGTGTGCATTCATAGGGATGAGTGTATGCGCGTGTATATGAGCGCTTGTGTCTGTACTGATGCTAAAAAAAACGACCCCATCAGGTCCAGATTCAAGCCACACCATGGCGCGACCCGTAGTCCTACGAAAGGATGCCAACAACTGACTTATCATATTTTGACTACGATAAATATGAGCAATACAAGAATTTCGTTGATCCATGAGTATTTAGAGAACGTATCCTATGAAACAGAGGAATCTGTGCACCCAATGCACCATGTGATTTTGGGCCTTTGGATGGAAAACCAAGGGATACGATTTGACCTAATGTGAATTGTTGTAGTTTTCACAAAACAGACCACACATTTAACCGAATCAATCCGCACTCCACCCTTGTAGCCTGGCATATTATCGAAAAGGGACCTCACGTTTCATCAGAATCAACCAAATGTTATGAAATCGTGGAAGAAACTGAACTGCGGCTTGATTTTCCTGAAATATAGTGTTTTCCTTGCAAAAACTGTTCACAGCCCCGAGTCTGTTCTAGGGCTCCTTTGATACAAAGGAATTTCATAGGATTTTCTGGAGGATTTGAATCCTTAGGATTTTTTCCTACGATGGTGGTTTGATTCGTAGGCTTGAAATCCTTTGGAATTTTTCCATAGGATTCTTTTATACTATATTTTGGATGAAAACTTCCATCCACTCAAACCTCTTTGTAGAATTCCTTTGTTTTTCCTGTGCTATCAAACACACTTCCAAATCCTGTAGGGTACAAAAGGACATGGCACTCTATTCCTACATTTTTCCTATTCCTGCATTTTGAGAATCCTGCGAATCAAAGAGGCCCCTAATCTTGTCCATTGTTTTTTCATCTAACGACCAAAATCGTTGTGGTGCACTGGGTGCACAGATTCCTCCGTTTCACAGGATACGTTCTCTGAGTATTTAACATAGCCAGCTCTTCGTGGACGGGATGTAAATTGAGGACTTAATTTCCTTTAAAGAACGGATAGACTAATCCTCTCACCACTTCATGATGCAGATCATATAGATTTTAAAAAGGCAAGCTTGACAACCTTTGATCAAAGTTTATGGTGAAAAAATCTCTGCATCTAAATACCACATACATATCACTACATACATCATGAGACGTATTTTCACATTGTATATATTTGTTATTGTAGATATAAGTATTTCTTTCTATAAATTTTGTCAAGGTTTATAAAATTCGACTTTAAAAAAATCTATTGGACTATATTATGAAATGACGGAAATACAAAACTGTAATAAATAACTAAGGATTTGGGCTTAGACCTACCAAATTTTTAGGAATTTATGATCGTTGCATACACTCATACGGGCGAGGACAACTCGGCACCACAATAGCAACGATATACACAACATGCAACGACAGGTGAGCATGTGCGGACAACGGGACAGCGGCATAGAAGACCAATGGCAAATACAATAGCGTGGAGCACCCAATCGATCAAAATTTATACAATTATATAGTGCAAGAATAACTTTGAATATTGGATGTTGGATAAAGTCAGTCAGACGATGAAGAGTTGGCCAAACAAAGTATTGTTGGCCATTGGACATTCTGTTCACTACACCTAATTTTGTCATCTGTACAATCTAGAAGACCTCGTAGCTATGCTTAAGCACAATGCACTATATGCACAAATATAAAAAATATATACGCTTCACTTTTTTTTATTCTATAATCTTCCATGCTTTTATTTTGTGAACTCCTTTCTTCTAAGTGAATTGACATTGCTTTTTTTTACTTTATGATTATCAGTGCACAATATAATGTCTCAACCCTTTTTTTATTCTTCCGTATTTTAGTTCACTCCAGCTTTTTTTGCCCTAAATGAATTGTCATTGACTTTTTGCTTTGTTTATTTTCTGTTTAAGGTTGATAATATTTTTTATCAAATAATTTATTTTTCAAAGGAATGAACTGCCTGAATTAAATATAAATATCATATTTCATGCATATGTGACTCCAAATATACATGTTTGATTGCTATAATGTGTGATATGTCAATACTTGATCTTACTTGTGTATAGGTTCTCACCTGCAATACACATGTACATTACTAACTCAGACCAGCTCATGTCACATGATTGTGGAGTATACATGAACACTTTATAAATTGTATGGACATTTTGCAAAATATGTGAAGATTTATATTACTACGTGAACAAGTTTGAGAATGGCACACATTATTTTGAAGCCCGAATACTGTTCTGAAATGTCTTAAACACTTCAAAAATAAGTTATAGACACATTTTAAAATTTTATGAACACTTTCATATTTCATGAACACTTTTCTAAAATCATTAAAAGTTTTCAAAAATTCAAGAATACTATAAAATACCAACTTCAATTATCTAAACATTTGTTTATTTTAGAAAAAAGTGAATTAAAAGTGAGAGAAAGGAAAGGTGAAACAACTCTTCGTTGTAAGCGTCCTTTAGTAGTGGTTTTTTAGACCCATACAAGGGCAGTGCTCCTATAGGGCGAGCCCAGTAAAGTTTACCTTCTTTTTTTCTTTATATTTTACTTGTTTTTTTCACAACTGTTTATATGTTTGAAATATTTAAATACACATATTTGAAAACATAAATTACTTAAAAAAATAAAAACGATCATCACAACTTTAAAAAATGGTAACTGGTTGTACATTTTATGTTAGCGTAATTTTCAGCAAATGTCCGTAACATTCAAAAAAAGGTTTGTGACATTTTAAAAATATCATGTGTTTAAAAAAATTCTCTTTTTTTTGCGAAATCACTTGTATTACTCAACTAATAATGTCTTTACAATCATCAAGGGAAATACCCAAGACCTCATCTGGCCCAGATCCCAGCCAGGTCATAGTCCGCCCCTCCACTCGAGCAAATCTAGCCAAACTATCACTAGCTTTATTCTGATGCAGAGAATATGATGTAAAGTATGAGAAACTACCTTTGTACTGTGAGTGCTGTGGGATAGTGGGTCATACATCAGAGAGGTTTTGTAAAATTCCAAGAGAGGAGAGAGTAGTTTGTTTTCCAAAAAAACCTTAGTGTTGAGCCCTACTAGAAGAGCCAAGGTGCTAGCAGGAGGGGTCTTCTCTTCGGAAACTATGTTCGCGGCGGCAACAACTCGACTACAGGCATCATCAACAACAACATCGCCAAGGCCATGGATGTCGTCAAGGTGGCTACTGCCGTGAGCGGGCTCACGGTCTCCGATAAGGGGGCCGCTACTTCCGTCAAGACGAACACCGGCCAGGAGGGCCGGACTCAGGGGATCGTGGCGCCTACCCCGGCGGGTGCGCCGCTTGGTCAGGAGGACCAGGCTGGCACGCTAGCTGATCCTGCCGGGCGGGGCCAGGAGGTCCAACGCCGCATGACCATGCTGGAGACACGCCAGAATGCGGAGGTTGACCAAAGTCAACTTTGTTATGATGCTGTACATGCCCAAAGTACACATGCAGGTCACTTGGCCATGATTTCTCATGCACAGGTGAAGCCGAGAGAAACTCCAACACATGGAGATGATGCTGGCGAGCTTCTTTTTCAGCCGGGGGTGTTGGAGGCGCTGTCTAGCGCTGTTGTAGTGAGAATCGCTACGGCTGGGGGTGATGCAGAGAAGAATGCTCTACCCTTTAAATTCAGTGCAGCAAAAAATCCAACGCGGGGCAATTAAAAAAAGAAAGATAAAAAGAAAGGGGGGGGGGCAAACAGAGTTGAAGATGCTCGCAAGCAAGTGCTAGGGAAAAAAGGGGGCATTCTTTCGGGGCTCCTCCAACGGGTAGTGATTTAGAGTTTTCTTTTGAGAAAGAGATGGATAGTTATGAGCGCATCTTATATGGTGATGTAAACGCCACATCCAAATCGGTGTGCACGGGTAGAGTTTTAGCAGCCCAGGATGAGGAAGGCGGGGTTACACATGTTGCAAAGGAGACTGATGAGAAGGAGGAAGAGTACGCACTGCTAGGTAGGGACTCAGTTGGCGAAGACAAAGATGAGATTGCCACATCGGCGGCCTCCGAGGAGGAGGACCGCCGGGCCAAATGAAAATCCTAGGCTGGAACTATCGTGGTATGCTCTCCAACACGGCAGTTCGTGAGCTTCTGGAGCTACAGAAGCGTACAAGGGCAGATTTAATTTTCCTCTCTGAATCCCATTTGAATAATTGTAAAGCCGATGAGCTTCGTCGCGTATTAGGTTTTGATTCTATGTTTGTAGTGGAAAGTGATGGTAAGGCCGGAGGCCTCACTTTGTTTTATCATGCGTCCAATAAAATTGAGTTGAACTATGTCTCGCCCCATTTTATTGATATTGTTTTTATGTATGAGAATGTGGTTCAGTGGTGGTTCACAGGATTCTATGGTCACCCGAAATGGAATGAACGTCATCTATCTTGGGATGACATTCGCAATTTACATAGTAAGAGCAACCATCCCTGGGTGGTTTTGGGGGATTTTAATGAAAATTTATACCCTTCGGAAAAAGAGGGTGGAACGTTAATAGCATAGAATAACATACGGGAAAAAACAAAGAATTATATTTAAAAAGTTGTTTAACATATATCATAACAAAGCTGTTTAATATATTAAGAATTAGGTTTATATAATATTACTATATGTAAAGCCGTTTTGCAATAATTAAAATATCACTATGAATTCCTCTTCATCGTAATTGTAATCTTGTGAATATCCTATGATGTTCGTAATCAAATTATGAGAAAATGTTACAGCATAGACAGTAGCCCCTGATGCTCTGTTTGGTGTTTGCAAAGAAAGGCCGAACAGAGGATCAAATAATAATCACAGGAGTCTAATCAGAACGTGTCTATGTGAATAAGCAGGCCTCGCTGCTGGCCGCTGCCGCTCGCACGGCGGAGGTCTCCACACTGAAGCGGGACCTTGAGCGGTCCGAGGAAGAGCTCGGCCTTACCAAGAGGCATCTCGAAGAGAACAAAGGTAAGTAATACCCCATCTGTTTATTGATAAAGAAAAAGGAAGGTGGTTGTTAGATCACAGGATCGTCATGAATTTTTCTAGGGGCCACGACCGAAGTGGCGGCCCTGAAGAAGGCGCTGTCCGAGGCCGAAGGCAAAGCGGCCAAGGAGCGCGCCGAGCGCGAGAAGCAAGAGGCCCGAGTCGGCGAGGTTCAGCAAGAGCTCCAGGAGTTTGTCAAGAAGTACGAGTCCTTGGAGCGTGACTCTGAGACGCAAGGGTCCGAGCTTGCGAAGGCCCTCGAGAACGCACAAAATGCCAAGGCCGAAGCCCAAAAGGCCCTCCAGGAAATTGAGGCGGTCAAGAAGATATCGGCGGGTAAGGCATTCATTATGCAAAGCAAGCATGTGAAGGAAACTTTCCTTTTACTTACCCGAATTCGGAGCTCTCCAGGAGCGTTCGCGGATCTACCCAGCAGTGTGTCGGATGCCGCGGAGTTCTACCGGGCCGAGGAAGGGAGCTCGATGGAGAAGTTGTTCTGGTCTCAGTATACTGGGACCGAACATACGATGCCCTTGAGCGACCAGTTGAAGCAACTGGTCGAGCTTCACAAGGCAGCCGAACTGGCCATGAAGGGTCTCATAGTCCGGATGTGGCCTGGCGAGCCCCTGCCTGGCAGCTATTTTGGCCTGGTAAGGCGGCTTGTGAACACCTGCCCAAGGTTTGAAGTCATAAAGCGGTCCGTCTGCATTGAGGGTGCGCGCAGGGATTTTGCTCGGGCGAAAGTGCACTGGGCGAAGATGGACGCCGAAAAGCTAGTGAAGGAGGGGCAGCCGGAGGGTAAGGAGCATCGCCACCCCGAAAAGTATTATGACAGTGTCCTGAAGGGTGCTCGCCTTGTGGTAGAGGAATGTGCTAAGGATGTAATATTTGAATGAATGTACTCGTGTGATCCTATAATATGAAACGAGTTCATGTGCGCTATGTAACGCTTGTTAATTTAAAATATTACATTCTATGCAGCCGTTTATAAAATTTGAGAGTTGGCCAGTCGTCGGCTTCTGCCCCCATGTAACTAGTATTGAGGTGTTCGGGATAAACCTGATCACTGTTTATCCCAGTTTTGGGTCCTTCGAAGGGGGTGTTCAGCACAATGAATCAGGCAATCGGACTATAAAGTTTTATCACACTCACTTAGCCATAGAAGTCTACAATTTTAAATTTTGGCGAAGCCCCTAGTATTCAGAAGGCCGAACTTGGGGCGCTATGTACGCCTAAGTCGGACAAGGCCGACTCCTCGCCTGAAGCGGAAAAAATCTTTAAGGATTTGAGACCTCTCGAACAGTGACCAGCTCTCGCCTCATTATGACAGTCAGTTTTCGGCTTTCTCTACTGAGGTGTTCGTCCGGAAGAACCGGGACACAATCACAGTAGTTCTCCCAGCGCTACCTTAGCCGATATAGCGGAATATAAGGTACCAACACATGGGAGCCGGGCAAACCCAACTATTGACCCAAGACATGATTCGGAGCTGATGCATATAATGCTATAAGTTCGGGGTGCCACACTGTCGAAAGTGTTCGGACTTATCTTGCCGTGTTATGGGGTACACTGAAGCCCCTGGCGCACTGGACGTATCAGCATGTACGGGTGCAATTTGTCGTAAATAAGCAGACAGGGAAAAAAGATAAAGGAGTGCAATAATGAGCTAATGTTGTACATTGTTATTTAAATGATACGTCAAAGCGTATGCATACATGTAGTGCAATAAGTAAAAAATAGGACTATTTGACATGTCCTATCCAAGGGCAAGCAGCGTGTGGGTATGCAAAACAGGTATATCGATCGTTATCAGAGACCACCTGGGGATTCCCTTGTACGTCAAAGCTTCTTGCTTCCTTGGTGTTTCCTTCCCATGACGGGTCCGATAATCGGACGATCGGAGAGGGCCTTCAGATAATAGGGCCTGAAAGGAAGAAAATGTTAAAGGTATACAGGTCCTGAGGCGGTTGAGCCGCATTGTGGGCCGTGCCATGGTCGTGCCTCCGTCTATGCCCGTGGCATCTGTTGGGTAACGTAGTAATTTCAAAATTTTCCTACGCACACGCAAGATCATGGTGATGCATAGCAACGAGAGGGGGGGAGTGTTGTCCACGTACCCTCGTAGACCAAAAGCGGAAGCGTTATGACAACGCAGTTGATGTAGTGGTACGTCTTCGCGACCCGACCGATCAAGCACCGAAACTACGGCACCTCCGAGTTCTAGCACACGCTCAGCTCGATTACGATCCCCGGACTCCGATCCAGCAGAGTGTCTGGGAAGAGTTCCGTCAACACGACGGCGTGGTGACGATCTTGATGTTCTACCGTCGCAGGGCTTCGCCTAAGCACCGCTACAATATTATCGAGGATTATGGTGAAGGGGGGCACCGCACACGGCTAAGAGAACGATCACGAAGATCAACTTGTGTGTCTAGAGGTGCCCCCCTGCCCCCGTATATAAAGGAGCAAGGGGGGAGAGGCGTCCAAGGGGAGGAGGCACGCCCAAGGGGGGCAATCCTACTCCAAGTAGGATTCCCCCTTCTTTCCTAGTCCAAGTAGGAGAGGGGAAGGAAGGGAAGGAGAAGGAGAAGGAAGGAGAGGGAGGAAAAGGAGGAAAGGGGGGCCGGCCCCCTAGTCCAATTTGGTTTGGGCTAAAGGGGCCGCGCGCCCTGCCTCCTCTCTTCCACCACTTGGCCCATGAGGCCCATTACTTCTTCCTCGTATTCGCGTAACTCCCTGGTACCCCCGAAAATACCCGAATCACTCGGAACCTTTCCGATGTCCGAATATAGTCGTCCAATATATCGATTTTTACGTCTCGACCATTTCAAGACTCCTCGTCATGTCCCTGATCTCATCCGGGACTCCGAACTCATTTGGTACATCAAAACTCATAAACTCATAATATAACTGTCATCGTAACCTTAAGCGTGCGGACCCTACGGGTTCGAGAACAATGTAGACATGACCGAGACATGTCTCCGGTCAATAACCAATAGCGGAACCTGGATGCTAATATTGGCTCCTACATATTCTACGAAGATCTTTATCGGTCAGACCGCATAACAACATACGGTGTTCCCTTTGTCATCGGTATGTTACTTGCCCGAGATTCGATCGTCGGTATCTCAATACCTAGTTCAATCTTTCTACCGGCAAGTCTCTTTACTCATTCTGTAATACATCATCTCGCAACTAGCTCATTAGTTGCAATGCTTGCAAGGCTTAAGTGATGTGCATTACCGAGAGGGCCCAGAGATACCTCTCTGACAATCGGAGTGACAAATCCTAATCTCGAAATACGCCAACCCAACATGTACCTTCGGAGACACCTGTAGAGCTCCTTTATAATCACCCAGTTACGTTGTGGAGTTTGGTAGCACACAAAGTGTTCCTCCGGCAAACGGGAGTTGCATAATCTCATAGTCATAGGAACATGTATAAGTCATGAAGAAAGCAATAGCAACATACTAAACGATCGGGTGCTAAGCTAATGGAATGGGTCATGTCAATCACACCATTCTTCTAATGATGTGATCCCGTTAATCAAGTAACAACTCTTTTGTTCATAGTTAGGAAACATAACCATCTTCGATTAACGAGCTAGTCAAGTAGAGGCATACTAGTGACACTCTGTTTGTCTATGTATTCACACATGTATTATGTTTCCGGTTAATACAATTCTAGCATGAATAATAAACATTTATCATGATATAAGGAAATAAATAATAACTTTATTATTGACTCTAGGGCATATTTCCTTCAGTCTCCCACTTGCACTAGAGTCAATAATCTAGTTCACATCGCCATGTGATTCAACACTAATAGTTCACATCACCATGTGATTAACACCCATAGTTCACATCGTCATGTGACCTACGCCCAAAGGGTTTACTAGAGTCAGTAATCTAGTTCACATCGCTTATGTGATTAATACCCAAAGAGTACTAAGGTGTGATCATGTTTTGCTTGTGAGATAATTTTAGTCAACGGGTCTGTCACATACAGATCCGTAAGTATTTTGCGAATTCTATGTCTACAATGCTCTGCATAGAGCTACTCTAGCTAATTGCTCCCACTTTCAATATGTATCTAGATCGAGACTTAGAGTCATCCAGATCTGTGTCAAAACTTGCATCGACGTAACTTTTTACGACAAACCTTTTGTCACCTCCATAATCGAGAAATATTTCCTTATTCCACTAAGGATAATTTTGACCGTTGTCCAGTGATCTACTCTTAGATCACTATTGTACTCCCTTGCTTAACACACTGTAGGGTATACAATAGATCTGGTACACAACATGGCATACTTTATAGAACCTATGGTTGAGGCATAGGGAATGACTTTCATTCTCTTTCTATCTTCTGCCGTGGTCGGGCTTTTGACTCTTACTCAATTTCACACCTTGTAACACAGCCAAGAACTCTTTCTTTTACTGTTCCATTTTGAACTACTTCAGAATATTGTCAAGGTATGTACTCATTGAAAAAACTTATCAAGCGTCTTGATCTATCTCTATAGATCTTGATGCTTAATATGTAAGCAGCTTCGTCGAGGTCTTTCTTTGAAAAACTTCTTTCAAACACTCCTTTATGCTTTGTAGAATAATTCTACATTATTTCCGATCAACAATATGTCATTCACATATACTTATCAGAAATGTTGTAGTTCTCCCACTCACTTTCTTGTAAATACAGGCTTCATTGCAAGTCTGTATAAAACTATATGCTTTGGTCATCTCATCAAAGCGCATATTCCAACTCCGAGATGCTTGCACCAGTCCATAGATGGATTGCTGGAGCTTGCACATCTTGTTAGCACCTTTAGGATTGACAAAACCTTCTGGTTGCATCATATACAACTCTTCTTTAATAAATCCATTAAGGAATGCAGTTTTGTTTATCCATTTGCCAGATTTTGTAAAATGCGGCAATTGCTAACATGATTCGGACAGACTTAAGCATAGATACGAGTGAGAAAATCTCATCATAGTCAACACCTTGAACTTTGTCAAAAACCTTTTTCGACAAGTCTAGCTTTGTAGATAGTAACACTACTATCAGCGTCTGTCTTCCTCTTGAAGATCCATTTATTTTCTATGGATTACTGATCATCGGGAATTTCCACCAAAGTCCATACTTTGTTTTCATACATGGATCCTATCTCAGATTTCATGGCCTCAAGCCATTTCGCGGAATCTGGGCTCATCATTGCTTCCTCATAGTTCGTAGGTTCATCATGGTCAAGTAACATGACCTCTAGAATAGGATTACCGTACCACTCTGGTGCGGATCTCACTCTGGTTAACCTACGAGATTCGGTAGTAACTTGATCTGAAGTTACATGATCATCATCATTAGCTTCCTCACTAATTAATGTAGTAGTCACGGGAACAGATTTATGTGATGAACTACTTTCCAATAAGGGAGAAGGTACAATTACCTTATCAAGTTCTACTTTCCTCCCACTCACTTCTTTCGAGAGAAACTCCCTCTTTATAAAGGATCCATTCTTAGCAACGAATTTCTTGCTTTTGGATCTGTGATAGAAGGTGTACCCAACAGTTTCCTTTGGGTATTCTATGAAGACATATTTCTCCGGTTTGGGTTTGAGCTTATCAGGATGAAACTTTTCCACATAAGCATGGCAACCCCAAACTTTAAGAAACGACAACTTTGGTTTCTTGCCAAACCACAGTTCATATTGTGTCGTCTCAATGGACTTAGATGGTGCCCCTTTTTAACGTGAATGCAGCTATCTCTAATGCATGACCCCAAAACGATAGTGGTAAATCGGTAAGAAACATCATAGATTGTACTATATCCAATAAAGTACGGTTATGACGTTCGGACACACCATTATGTTGTGGTGTTCCAGGTGGCACGAATTTATGAAACTATTCCACATTGTTTTAATATAAGACCAAACTCGTAACTCAAATATTTGTCTCCGTGATTAGATCGTAGAAACCTTATTTTCTTGTCACGATGATTTTCCACTTCACTCTGAAATTCTTTGAACTTTTCAAATGTTTCAGGCTTATGTTTCATGAAGTAGATATACCCATATCTGCTCAAATCATTTGTGAAGGTCAGAAAATAATGATACTTGCCGCGAGCCTTAACACTCATCGGACTGCATACATCAGTATGTATTATTTCCAATAAGTCAGTTGCTCGCCCCATTGTTCCGGAGAACGGAGTCTTAGTCATCTTGCTCATGAGGCATGGTTCGCAAGCATCAAGTGATTCATAATCAAGTGATTCCAAAATCCCATTAGCATGGAGTTTCTTCATGCGCTTTACACCAATATGACCTAAACTACAGTGCCACAAATAAGTTGCACTATCATTATTAACTTTGCATCTTTTGGTTTCAATATTATGAATATGTGTATCACTACGATCGAGATCCAACGAACCATTTTCATTGGGTGTGTAACCATATAAGGTTTTATTCATGTAAATAGAACAACAATTTATTCTCTTACTTAAATGAATAACCGCATTGCAATAAACATGATCAAATCATATTCATGCTCAGCGCAAACACCAAATAACACTTATTTAGGTTCAACACTAATCCCGAAAGTATAGGGAGTGTGCGATGATGATCATATCAATCTTGGAACCACTTCCAACACACATCGTCACTTCACCCTTAACTAGTCTCTGTTCATTCTGCAACTCCCGTTTCGAGTTACTACTCTTAGCAACTGAACCAGTATCAAATACCGAGGGGTTTCTATGAACACTAGTAAAATACACATCAATAATCTGTATATCAAATATACCTTTGTTCATTTTGCCATCCTTCTTATCCGCCAATTACTTGGGGTAATTCCGCTTCCAGTGACCAGTCCCTTTGTAGTAGAAGCACTTAGTCTCAGGCTTAGGTCCAGACTTGGGCTTCTTCACTTGAGCAGCAACTTGCTTGCCGTTCTTCTTGAAGTTCCCCTTCTTTCCTTTGCCCCTTTTCTTGAAACTAGTGGTCTTGTCAACCATCAACACTTGATGTTTTTCTTGATTTCTACCTTAGCCGATTTTAGCATTGCGAAGAGCTTGGGAATTGTTTTCGTCATCCCTTGCATACTATAGTTCATCACGAAGTTCTACTAACTTGGTGATGGTGACTAGAGAATTCTGTCAATCACTATCTTATCTGGAAGATTAACTCCCACTTGATTCAAGCGATTGTAGTACCCAAACAATCTGAGCACATGCTTACTGCTTGAGCTATTCTCCTCCATCTTTTAGCTATAGAACTTGTCAGAGACTTCATATCTCTCAACTCGGGTATTTTCTTGAAATATTAACTTCAACTCCTGGAACATCTCATATGGTCCATGACGTTCAAAACGTCTTTGAAGTCCCGATTCTAAGCTGTTAAGCATGGTGCACTAAACTATCAAGTAGTCATCATATTGAGCTAGCCAAACGTTCATAACGTCTGCATCTGCTCCTGCAATAGGTCTGTCACCTAGCGGTGCATCAAGGACATAATTCTTCTGTGTAGCAATGAGGATAAACCTCAGATCACGGATCCAATCCACATAATTGCTACTAACGTTTTTCAACTTAGTTTTCTCTAGGAACATATATATATATAACATAGGGAAGCAACAACGCGAGCTATTGATCTACAACATAGGTATGCTAATACTACCAGGACTAAGTTCATGATAAATTAAAGTTCAATTAATCATATTACTTAAGAACTCCCACTCAGATAGACATCCCTCTAATCATCTAAGTGACCACATGATCCAAATCAACTAAACCATAACCGATCATCACGTGAAATGGAGTAGTTTTCAATGGTGAACATCACTATGTTGATCATATCTACTATATGATTCACACTCGACCTTTCGGTCTCAGTGTTCCGAGGCCATATCTGCATATGCTAGGCTCGTCAAGTTTAACCTGAGTATTCGACGTGTGCAAAACTGGCTTGCACCCGTTGTAGATGGACGTAGAGCTTATCACACCCGATCATCACGTGGTGTCTGGGCACGACGAACTTTGGCAACGGTGCATACTCAGGGAGAACACTTTTATCTTGAAATTTAGTGAGAGATCATCTTATAATGCTACCGTCAATCAAAGCAAGATAAGATGTATAAAAGATAAACATCACATGCAATCAAAATATGTGACATGATATGGCCATCATCATCTTGTGCCTTTGATCTCCATCTCCAAAGCATCGTCATGATTTCCATCGTCACCGGCATGACACCATGATCTCCATCATCTTGATCTATATCAATGTGTCTTCACATGGTCGTCTCACCAATTATTGCTCTTGCAACTATTGCTATCGCATAGCGATAAAGTAAGCGCTTGCATCTTATGCAATAGAGAGACAACCATAAGGCTTTTGCCAGTTGCCGATAACTTCAACAAAACATGATCATTCGTACAACAACTTATATCTCATCACGTCTTGACCATATCACATCACAACATGCCCTGCAAAAACAAGTTAGACGTCCTCTACTTTGTTGTTGCAAGTTTTACGTGGCTGCTACGCGCTGAGCAAGAACCGTTCTTACCTACGCATCAAAAACACAACGATAGTTTGTCAAGTTGGTGCTGTTTTAACCTTCGCAAGGACCGGGCGTAGCCACACTCGGTTCAACTAAAGTTGGAGAAACTGACACCCGCCAGCCACCTGTGTGCAAAGCACGTTGGTAGAACCAGTCTCGCGTAAGCGTACGCGTAATGTCAGTCCGGGCCGCTTCATCCAACAATACCGCCGAACCAAAGTATGACATGCTGGTAAGCAGTATGACTTATATCGCCCACAACTCACTTGTGTTCTACTCGTGCAAATAACATCAACACATAAAACCTAGGCTCGGATGCCACTGTTGGGTAACGTAGTAATTTCAAAATTTTCCTACGCACACGCAAGATCATGGTGATGCATAGCAACGAGAGGGGAGAGTGTTGTCCACGTACCCTCGTAGACCGAAAGCGGAAGTGTTATGACAACGCGGTTGATGTAGTCGTACGTCTTCGCGACCCGACCGATCAAGCACCGAAGCTACGGCACCTCCGAGTTCTAGCACACGTTCAGCTCGATTACGATCCCCGGACCCCGATCCAGCAAAGTGTCGGGGAAGAGTTCCGTCAGCACAACGGCGTGGTGACGATCTTGATGTTCTACCGTCGCAGGGCTTCGCCTAAGCACCGCTACAATATTATCGAGGATTATGGTGGAGGGGGGCACCGCACACGGCTAGGAGAACGATCACGAAGATCAACTTGTGTGTCTAGAGGTGCCCCCTGCCCCCGTATATAAAGGAGCAAGGGGGGAGAGGCGGCCAAGGGGAGGAGGCGCGCCCAAGGGGGGCAATCCTACTGCAAGTAGGATTCCCCCTTCTTTCCTAGTCCAAGTAGGAGAGGGGAAGGAAGGGAAGGAGAAGGAGAAGGAAGGAGAGGGAGGAAAAGGAGGAAAAGGGGGGTGGCCCCCTAGTCCATTTCGGTTTGGGATAGGGGGGTGTCACGCCTGTCGTGGGTTTGTCACGGCAGATGTCCTAGCGAAAGGACTTAGTCGTGGAGCCATCGCAACGGGTTAACTCAAAGGGGTTAAAGCGGACACAGGGACATAGAGAGTTTATACTAGTTCGGCCCCTTCGATGAAGGTAAAAACCTACGTCTAGTTTGTGATGGAATTGATGAAGTCTCGATGACTAGGGAGCAAATATTCTTTGCCTCGGCCTCGAGTTGTGGTTGTCTCTCTTGAACCGCTATCGGGTCGTCCCCTTATATACACGGGTGACGCCCGTCGGTTCACAGAGTGCCAATCTCCGGTTCATACTCGTACCCGGGTTGGTCTCTCCTTATTCCTAACTTATAGTACAAGTTTATACAAACCGGTTTACGACTACAGATATTAAACCGACTACGGCCTTGGGCCTTTTCAAGCTTCTTGGGCTTTAACATTCTTGAACTACTGATGAAGTTAACCCGGCCCAGGTAGGCCGGTTTACGCCCAGTAGTAATATTCCCAACATTAGGCCCCAGATTGATTTGAATGAATTCATGTCAATCCTTAGCAAAAATCTTCATTTTCAACATCTTCTCATAATCGCTGAACCGCCATGTCGTCATCCTCTCTGGTTACCGTAAACCGGACTGACGTCATCTGTCATTATGAAGTGACACTTCCTTATTTAATAGATCCGCGATAATCAAGGCGTCAGCTCCGCTTCGTGGCTCCTTGATTCTCGCGCCTGACACATATCCCTTTCCTTATAAATAGGATCGAGGAGTCGTTCCCTCTTGTGCGCCCTTCTGCTTCGTCTTCCTCAAGCTGTCCTGCTCCAGAGCTCCGCCGCCGTTGTCAACTCCTGCGTCGACCTAGGCCGCTGCATCACCCTGAACGTTCCAGAGCCTCGCAGCGAACTCCCGCCTTTCATAGCTCCAGTAAGTCTTCTGCTTTTTCAGCTTAGATCTGTTTTTAGGGTTCGCTGTGTTCTTAGTGTTCTTCGTCCGCCCGAGCTCGAATGAGATGTATCTTCAGATGATTCCGTAAACCTTTGCTCCGTACAGCGGTAGTTTCTAGTATCTGCTTTTACTGCGATATACCTGGATCATAGCTCTAATCCATGGCTTTGCCTCACTGATCTTGCACCATTCCTTTTAGGTCTTGAATATCTATCCCTTTTACGAACACGTCCCAGATCCAATGTTATAGAGGAATTTTGTGAAACATGTTTCTGCACACTTGTTCATCTGTAATCCCAACTGCTTCATTATTTAGACCCAGCGGTTTAACTTTGTAGAAGAGAATCACCGAATCAACATATACCATTAGTCCCCTTGTTGAACCGCCAGACGTTGCCACCTTGCATAACTCCGATTTAGACAGGATTGCCTTTGGTTTAAATAGATATGCATCCGGTTTAATCAGCATATACTTGAACCGGAATTACTTGTCTTGTAGATTCCCTCATGGCCAAGCAAATATACGAATGCAACTGGGTTCCTTCCCGTATTACGGAAACACAGCTGAACAACTTAGTTCTAACCGGCTTTAAGCAGTAAAAACACCATCCACTGGAGAGTTACAGGCACAGAATGTCCTCCCACCCCTGAAGAAGGAGAGGTTGTTGTTTTTGCGGATCACCTGGCCCGGGGCTTTAATCCGCCCGGTTCAAAGTTTTATCGGGATGTCTTAGCCAATTTTCAACTGCGCCCACAAGATATCGGTCCCAACTCTGTTACTAATATATGCCACTTCCAAGTGCTTTGCGAAGTGTATTTCCAAGAGGAACCCACAGTTGAGTTGTTCCGAGACTGCTTTCACTTGAACCGTCGCACAGAGTTTACTGATGGCCCCAATATGGAACTGGGTGGTATGGCGATTCAAAAAAGGAAAGAAGTTACTTATTCTCATGCGTAACTGCTTAGCAACACTCACCCCTTTCCTCAGAGGTTAACTAGCAAAGAGAGGAGTAAGTACGCTCCCCAATTGTCCAAGCTCAGAGCTTTCATGGCCAACGGTTTAACTGGCGTTGATCTTACCCGTTGTTGGATATCCTGGAGTATACTGCCCCTCAGCCGACGCTCCGGTTTGATGTGTGAATATACAGGCAGTGTTGACGATCCGCTGCGGCATGTAAACATCCAGCTTACTGATGAAGAAGTCACATAAGTTGTGAAGAAAATTTTGAACGAACCGGAGCACGTCTGCGCTCGTACTGGTTTGCTTCCTTTTTGCGCCACCAACAAACCGCCAGCCGTGAGTCTGCATTTTTCCTTTGTACTATCTTTGATGCTATTGAACTCGTGTATTACTGATGCCGATCTCTGTTTGATGCAGGGTAATGATCCGTTTTGGAGCAAGAAAATCCCACAAGAGAAAGCCGATAAACCGGACAGACCAACCCGGCCTAAGACCAAGGTCGTTAAGAAGTCTGCTCATAAAAGGAGAACCACCGCTTCCTCTGATCCGCCCGCTGATGACGATGTGGGTAATCCGGACCTTGAGGCAGAACTTGATTCCCTCGGTTTACTTTTTATACACCTTATTGATGATGATATTTGTCAGGATGATGCCGAAGCTAGCCATGCTGACGATGTAGAGGTAATTGTTCTTTCCTCTGACTCAAGCCTTCTGCCTTCACATAAAATCCGTCAGGCAAACCGCAAAGTTAAAATTTCTCATCCTCTTGCTTATTTGGATCCCAACTTTCTTATGAAGACCCAACAGCATGAGGTGCGCCGCACAACTCGACACAGCGGTCAGGTAGTTACCTCCGCTGGTTTACCGAACAATCCGGTTCGGAGACGTCGTTCAGAGGTCTCTAATTTGCTTGTCAAATTTTGTCCTAAAGCGGGCTGTTTTCGTCAACCACTTAATCCGTCTGACTCCGATTATCAGGTCACCTCGCACTCATCTTCCGGCGAGTCAACTGGCACCCAGCTGCCTCCACTTAAAACCGTGCTTGGGTAAGCTTGCACTTATCATAACGTTGTTGACTTTTGTAGCTTTCAATATGTACTGTCTTTGATTTTGCTGCTTCTTTTAGGGCCAAACCGAGGCCAAGTAAGAAAGCTCGCCTGGATAAGGCAGCTGAGGAAGATGCTGCTCCTGAACCGGATGCTACCCCAAACATTGAAGCGGCCATCCATGAAGATGTGGTTAATGAACCACTAGTATGGGATGAAGTTGTTACTGCTGAAGAAGGCTTTGTTAACACCTCCGGTCCTGCTGACCAGCCAGCCAGTCGCACCCGGATTGAGAAAACCACCAGTCCCTCCAAACCTGCCGATAAACCGACTGCGACAGTTCAAACCGGCGAGTCTAAGGATGATGAAGTCATAATCACTGGCATTGGTCGTTCTGAACCGGGGAATCCCGTCGCTTTAGCCAAGCATAGTGCCAAAGAAGAATTTTCTGCCATGAGCAAAGGCAAATGGGATGTTGATCTGGCAACATACACTGCTCTCAGCGCCCAAGATAATCATTCTGGTTATTTAAACCGGCTATATACTAGCCGTGATTATGAGGCCAATCTGGTAAAGATGATGAAGGAAAAATTAGAGGTAATCTCCATGTACTTGTTCTTGTTTACCACCACTGTAGCCCCCAAGGGCCGGTCCAACTTAGTATAATTGAATCGGGTCTTTTCATAAAACTCAATGTTCCAAAGTTCACTGATGTAGCCCCCAAGGGTCGGTTCAACTTAATATAGTTGAAACCGAAACTTTAATCTTCATACAGTAGCATCCGGAATATCATCAGAGCAAATGGCCATTAGCCCCCAAGTGCCAAGTTGAATACTTGTATTGAGCTTGGGACTTTGATAACTAATTGATAGTTGTAAATCAAATAGGCATTAGCCCCCAAGTACAAAGTGCATAACTTGTTATGTAGTTGGTACTTCATTTGTTAAACCGTATAACTGTCGGACTGCAGGCTGAACTGAAGGTCAAAGAGAACCAAATCGCCGACCTTCAAGAGAACTTGAAGTCCCAGCAGGCTGAAACCTCCAAGGCCAAGGAGGAGTTAACCAGCGCTTTAGGCACCATGGAGCAGCTGAAGGAAGGCTTCAAGAAGGAACGGGCTGACTAGGCCACAGAAAAAGCCGCTTTAACCAAGAGGATTGAAGATGCGGAGGCTGCCCTTAAACCAGTTACTGATGAATTAACCAGCGTAAAGCGACAAGTGCACGCAATGACTGCCGCCATCTTTGGTAAGTTTCTTGTGACTTGTATAATAATCATGATCCTCTTATAAACAGCCCGGTTTGTAAACTGCTGATCATGTTACAGGCACTCGCATTACCCATTTGGGGTCGGATGTGCGGATGAAACTGAAAGCCGCCTATACTTTAATCGAGCAGCTGTACACTGGAGCACAGCGGATTATCTCAACTGCGTCACACAATAATCCAGCACCCACTTTGATCCAAGATATGCTGAAGAGACTGTCAATGCTCCCTGCTCGGATTGATGAGCTAAAAGAGTCTGCTGCTCGAACCGGAGCCATCAATGCCTTAATCCGGGCCAAAGCATTGGTGCCCGATTTTGATCCCGTTGAAGCAGCTCAAGGCTATCCCAGCTTGAAGGAGGACGGCTCAGAATTCAGCGAAGAGGATTTAAGAGAGATAAACCGGGCAGTGCGCCCTCTGGCCTGCCAATTGGTAGAGGAAGCAAATTTGTCGCATTATCAAGCTCAGTATAATGACCAGAACAAAAGAGTGGCTGCACCAATCCCTGAAGCGGAAAACCTGATTCCTCCAATCCGTAAGCATACTTACACCCCTGATATTGAACCGTCTTCACTAATCCATGAAGAGGCTGTCTTTCAAGCATTAATGGGAATCGACTGGACCACTGTTGACTTCCAGCCGCTGGGTAGAGACGAGGAAGCTGAAGCGGCACAGGATGATCCAGAACAATCAAACCGGGGTGGCAAGCAGGCGTGAACCGAAGGCAGCTTTAACTAGCTTCCTTGTTATACCTTGTCAAGAAAACAATGATCTTATTTGGGCACCAAGCTGCCTTGTAATAGGATAGACAATACTTTTGTTCTTGTTGAGATGCCTTCGTGCATCGGTGCTGATACCTTTATTTGGAAGGTCAATCATTGCCAACTTATATCTCCTGCAATCATAAAATCTTAAACTACCAGGGCGGCATTTCTTGGGCATGAAGTAGGCGTTTAGCCAATCTTGAAATGGGGGTTTGATAACCCTAAACCATCATGGGAGAAAACATCTCCTGTATATATAACGCCGGCTTACTGTGTAAACCATGCTTTGATCATAATAGCCTTTTTTTACTCCAAAAAAGGATGTGAACAGAAAAAATCAAACCAGGCAAATAATCTTCGGTTTAAAAATGGACCGTGTTCCGCCAACTTGGCTGTTTGAACCGGTACAAAGCACTGTCGGTTTAAAAAACGCAACTAAGATAAAATAGCAACTCCTTAAGAAAGGCTATTGAAAGCAAAAGCAATGATAAACTTTTTGCAAAAAGAGAGGCTTTACTGAGCCGATCAGATGGTGTTACCATGGTCAGACGCAACCAAGCTCCCCAAAGGTGTAGCTATGGTGCCAGTCGGCCAGGTCCCCAAATGACTCGTGGCATTACGCCGGCCAAGTGGCATGGCAATGGTTCGGGTTTGACCAAGCCCCCAAGTGACTCTAAGGCCTGTAGGCCGACCAAGAGGCGTGACCGGTTCAGACTTGACCATGTCCCCAAGTGATCTGGTGGCTTTCGCCGATCAAGAGGTGTTGCATCGGTTCGGACACGACCGAGCCCCCAAGTGATCTGGTGTCTTTCGCCGATCAAGAGATTTTGCTTCGGTTCGGACACGACCGAGCCCCCAAGTGATCTGGTGGCTTTCGCCTATCAAAAGGTATTGCATCGGTTCAGACATGACCAAGCCCCCAAGTGATATTGACAATTTTTGCAAGGGGTAAACCGGAGGCCGTCTTAAAACAGAACAACTCCATGTAATCACACATGACATAAAAGAACAGATACCAGCTTTAGCTGAGGATCCGGTTTATTATAATATATACATTGTCATAATATGTACATAAGTAGAGCCAATGGCTCAAGTATAGTAAGGCCGAAGATGAGCTATGTTCCACGGCCTGTTGGTCTCCTCTTCTGACTTACGTGAGTCCTTACGCTCTCGAATATCAATCAGATAGTATGACCTGTTATGCAGATTCTTGTTGACCATAAAAGGTCCCTCCCAAGGTGGGGACAACTTATGCATATCGGTTTGATCTTGAATGAGACGAAGCACCAAATCTCCTTCTTGAAAGGTCCTAGTCCTAACCCGTCGACTGTGATAGCAACGAAGATCCTGTTGGTAAATCACCGAGCGGGCAGCCGCAATGTTTCGCTCTTCATCCAACCGGTCCAAAGCGTCCTGTCGAGCCGTCTCGTTGTCCGCTTCAACATAAGCCGCAACACGGGGTGAATCATGATGGATATCACTAGGGAGAACCGCCTCTGCCCCATAAACCATGAAGAGCGGCGTGTATCCAGTTGATCTGTTGGGCGTGGTATTGATGCTCCATAACACAGAGGGCAATTCTTCGACCCAACAACCCGGCGTCCTCTGCAAGGGAACCAGAAGGCGGGGTTTGATGCCTCTCAAGATCTCCTGATTAGCTCTTTCTGCTTGACCATTGGACTGCGGGTGTGCCACTGATGAAACGTCAAGGAGGATGTGCTCTCATTCGCAGAACTCTCTCATGGCACCCTTAGATAAATTGGTACCATTATCTGTGATGATACTGTGTGGAAAGCCAAACCGGAAAATCACCTTTTTGATGAACTGAACCGCAGTAGCTGCATCACACTTGCTAACGGGTTCTGCCTCCACCCATTTTGTAAATTTATCAACCGCCACCAGGAGGTGGGTCTTCTTGTCTTTGGACCTTTTGAAAGGCCCAACCATATCCAGCCCCCAGGTTGCAAACGGCCAAGTAATTGGAATCATCCTCAATTCTTGAGCCGGAACATGAGCGCGTCTTGAGAATTTTTGGCAACCATCACATCGCCTGACCAGATCTTCCGCATCAGCATGGGCAGTCAGCCAATAGAAACCGTGGAGAAACGCCTTAGCTACCAAAGACTTTGAACCGGCGTGGTGACCACAATCCCCTTCATGGATCTCGCGCAAAATTTCACAGCCTTCCTCAGGAGACACACAACGTCGAAATGCTCCTGATACACTGCAATGATGCAACTCGCCATTGACGATTGTCATGGACTTGGACCGCCGGATGATTTGTCTGGCCAGAGTCTCATCCTCTGGCAACTCGCCCCGGTTCATGTACGCCAGGTAAGGAAGCGTCCAATCCGGGATGACGTGTAGCGCTGCCACCAACTGAGCTTCCGAATCAGGAACCGCCAAATCCTCTTCACCAGGTAGTCGTACCGAAGGGTTGTATAGCACATCGAGGAAAACGTTAGGCGACACCGGTTTACGCTGTGAACCCAGCCGGCTTAAAGCGTCCGCCGCCTCGTTCTTCCGACGGTCCACGTGGTCCACCTGATAACCTTTGAAGTGACCGGCAACCACATCAACCTCACGACGATATGCAGCCATGAGTGGGTCTTTAGAATCCCAAGTACCAGACACCTGTTGAGCCACCAAATCCGAGTCACCGAAGCACTTAACCCGGCTTAAGTTCATCTCTTTAGCCATCCGGAGACCATGGAGCAAGGCTTCGTACTCAGCTGCATTCTTAGTACAAGGGAACATTAAACGGAGAACATAACAGAACTTGTCACCTCGTGGGGAAGTTAATATGACTCCAGCCCCCGAGCCCTCCAATTGCCATGATCCATCAAAATGAATGGTCCAATACGTGTGATCCAGCTTCTCTTCAGGGACTTGCAACTCCGTCCAATCATTGATGAAATCAACAAGTGCCTGGGACTTCACCGCCTTGCGAGGCACATACTTTAAACCGTGCGGCCCCAGCTCTATAGCCCACTTGGCAATCCGACCCGTTGCTTCTCGGTTCTGGATGATATCACCCAAGGGGGCAGAGCTGACCACTGTGATAGGATGCCCTTGGAAATACTACTTCAACTTCCGGCTTGCCATGAAAACCCCATATACCAGCTTCTGCCAATGTGGGTATCTTTGCTTGGATTCAATAAGCACTTCGCTGATATAATAAACCGGACGCTGAACCGGGTAATCTTTGCCAGCCTCCTTCCGCTCTACCACAATAGCTACACTAACCGCGCGAGCATTAGCGGCAACATACGGCAGCAGTGGTTCCTTATCAATGGGAGCGGCAAGCACGGGCGGATTGGCCAATTGCCGCTTTAAGTCCTCCAACGCCTGATCAGCGGCAGGGCTCCAGATGAACTGATCCGTCTTCTTCAACATCTGATACAACGGGATCGCTTTCTCCCCCAGGCGGCTGATAAACCGACTTAGCACAGCAATCCGACCTGCCCGTCGTTGAACATCATTAATACACTTCGGTTTAGCCAGAGAGGTGATAGCCGTGATCTTCTCCGGGTTAGCCTCAATTCCCCTGTTGGACACCAAAAAACCCAACAATTTGCCAGCTGGTACACCAAAGACACATTTGGCCGAATTGAGCATCATCTTGTACGTCCTTAGGTTATCAAAGGTCTCCTTCAAATCATCGACCAAAGTCTCCTTCTTCCTTGACTTAACCACAATATCATCCACATAAGCATGCACATTACGGCCAATCTGTTTGTGGAGACAATTTTGCACACATCGTTGATAAGTTGCCTGAGCACTTTTGAGCCCGAAGGGCATAGACACGTAGCAGAAGGCTCCAAAGGGAGTTATGAACACCGTCTTCTCCTGGTCCTTAACTGCCATTTTAATCTAATGATAGCCGGAGTATGCATCCAAGAAACATAAACGCTCACAACCCGCCGTAGCATCAATGATTTGATCAATACGGGGGAGGGCAAAAGGATCCGTAGGGCAGGCTTTATTAAGATCAGTATAATCCACACACATGCGCCAGGTGCCGTTTTTCTTAAGGACCAGCACCAGATTAGCAAGCCACTTAGGGTGGAAAACTTCAATGATGAAACCAGCTGCTAAGAGCCTGGCCACTTCTTCTCCAATAGCCTTTCTCCTCTCCTCGTTGAACCGGCGGAGGAACTGTTTCACCAGTTTGTATTTAGGATCCACATTAAGGGTGTGCTCAGCGAGTCGCCTCGGTACACCTGGCATGTCAGAAGGCTTCCATGCAAAGATGTCCCGATTCTCACGGATGAACTCGATGAGCGCGCCTTCCTATTTCGGATCCAGATTGGTACTGATGCTGAACTGCTTGGACGAATCGCCAAGCACGAAGTCAACAAGCTTGGTCTCAGCTGCCAATGTAAACTTCAGGGTCGGATCATGATCTGTAGTAGGCTTCTTTAGTGGAGTCATATCTGTCGGATCAACATTGTCTTTATAATACTTGAGCTCCTCGGTAGCACAAACCGATTCTGCGTACGCTGCGTCTCCTTCCTCGCACTCCAAAGCGATCTTGCGGCTTCCGTGAACCGTGATGGTCCCCTTATGACCCGGCATCTTGAGCTGCAGATACACATAACAAGGCCGTGCCATGAACTTGGCATAGGCCGGTCGACCAAACAGAGCGTGATATGGGCTTTGGATTTTTACCACCTCGAACGTCAGTGTCTCTGATCGGGAATCGTGATCATCTCCAAAGGCCACTTCCAACGCTATCTTCCGAACGGGGTATGCTGACTTACCAGGTACCACACCATGAAAAACCGTATTCGAAGGTCGGAGATCTTTATCTGTTAGCCCCATCCGACGGAACGTCTCATAGTATAAGATGTTAATGCTGCTACCTCCATCCATGAGCACCTTGGTGAACTTATAACCTCCCACCTGAGGCGCCACCACTAGAGCCAGCTGACCCGGATTGTCAACCCGGGGAGGGTGATCCTCTCTACTCCATGTGATTGGCTGCTCTGACCAGCGCAGATAGCGTGGCACGGCCGGTTCAACAGAATTAACTGCCCGCTTCTGGACCTTTCGGTCTCGCTTGTCCAAGCTATTTGTGAACACGTGATATTGCCCACTATTTAGCTGCTTTGGATTGCTCTGGTAACCCGACTGCTGCTGTTGCTGATTGTAACCACCCTGGTTATTTTGATTGTGCTGATTGCTATGTCCGCCTGGATTACCATTAAACCTTGAACCGGAATTTCCTCCACCGTGACTCGGCCCGGATCCAGAACCACCACCAGAGCTGGGGTCATACCGGAAAGCATTGGAGCTCTTGAACTCTTGCATGATATAACAATCCTTCCAAAGGTGGTTTGCTGGTTCCTCCCTTGTCCCATGCTTTGGACAGGGCTGATTCAACAGATAGTTTAAACGCTCCGGATTGGGGCTGGGCCCTCCACTGTGGTTTTTGCCCTTACGACGCTCGCCCCTGTCCTGCACATTAGTATTAGCCACAAAATCCATGTTGCCGTCCGCTTTACGCTTGCCGCCACCACCGTTTCCTGCCGAGTGATGCTGCTGACCCCTGGGGTTGCCGTTCTTTCTTCCCTTCCCTGTCTTTTCATCGTCAGACTCCGGATCCTTGGTACTATCAGAATCAGCATACTTCACCAAAACAGTCATGAGAGTTCCCATGTTAGTACAATCACGCTTCATCCGCCCTAACTTCAGCTTCAAGGGTCCAAACCGGCAATTGCCTTCCAGGGTTATAACCGCGATGTCCGCATTGATGCGGTCTGATGAATGCAGAATTTTTGAGACCCTGCACACCCAATGAGTCGTTGACTCTCCTTCCTCCTGAACACAAGCTGCTAAATCTACTACCGACATGGGCTGCTTACACGTGTCTTTGAAATTACTGATGAACCGGGCTCGCAACTGGGCCCATGAACCGATAGAATTGGGCGGCAGGCTCTTTAACCAAGTACGGGCTGTCCCTTCAAGCATCATGGTGAAATACTTTGCACACGCCGCCTCATCCACGTCAAGCATCTCCATGGCCATCTCATAACTCTCCACCCACGACTCTGGGGGTTGATCCGCCGTATAGTTTGGTACCTTGCGCGGGCCTTTGAAATCCTTAGGTAGGCGCACATTGCGTAAAGCGGGGACAAGACAAGGCACTCCCAAAGCGCTAGACGTGAGCCCCGGTTCAACCGAAGTGGTGGGACGAACCGGCGTGAACTGATACTGCGCTGCTAACTCAGCTTCCCTGCGCGCTCGGGCCCGGTCTACCACCTCCTGGGCATCGGGAGCCGAATTGTTGCCACGGGGTGCTTCACGCCGCGCGTTACTTGACACAGCTGATTCCTCCATACGCCTGCTGGGCCGGACGTGGGGTAGAATAAATCCGGTCACGGCTGTATGAGTATGCTTCCTGTTGGATCAAGGCTGTCCTAAGGAGCTCCTTAACCCGGCGCGTTTCGATCGCCTGTAATGAATCACCTTCAACCGGAATAGCCTCCAGCCGTGCCGCAGCTGCAACGAGATTATCCATCGGATTGGAGTAGTGACCCGGAGGTGTAGGCACGGCCTGCGGTACACCAGCATTATGACGAGGCAGATCTATTAAACGAGGCTGAACCGGCGCTCCTGTCACAGGTGCCTCTGCCCGGTTTACTGCCTGCGGATTATTGATTCCCGCTTCAGGGGTGTTGAAAAGGTTCCTTCCTTCAAAAACTGAGGGTAACCGAGATCGGTATTTCCTCCTCATGACTTCCTGTGAGGCGTTCTGGTCCAGCATGAGTTTATAAGCCTGGGCATCCAAAGCGGCCCGCTCCGCGATCATCCTGACCTCTTCTGCTGCCAGATCCGCTTTGGCCTGGGTAATCTGCTCTCTCACCTTTGCAATCTCCGCATTATGAGCATCCTGATCCACCGAAATAGCCTCCGCCATGAGTGCAGCCAACGCGTCGAATAGATCTGATAAAACTTGAACCGGCGGGCGCACCGAGCCTCCTACTCCAGCAGCCGTTGCTGCTGCTGAACCGAAAATCATCGCCGCGGCTGTCGATGAGTGAGGTGCTGCTTGTGTACCGGCCATGAATATCCCAACCCGGTTGGGCAGATCAGAGGGGTCCGGAATACTGTCGCCATCGGAACAGCCCCCCAATCCAGCCATCTTGTAGCTGATACAATGACTCAGTCTCTCCGGTCGATGACTCGTCGCCAGAGTAAACGACGGTTTCACCACCAGATCCTGAGACGTCCTCATAACTTCCTCCATGGATGACTCCCACGAAGGCACGCTTCACGGCCGGTTTAACCCGGGTAGGTCGTGCACGCTGAGTTGTCTCGACGAGGTCGGTGCAGGTGTCCAGCTCAGGGCCCGGTTCACCGATCTTGCCGATGAAGACATGTATGCCACCAAAGGGGACCCGGTACCCGTACTCAATTGAACCGGCGTCGGGGCCCCAGCCTGCGTTGTCGATGTAGATCTTGCCGCGACGACTCTTGGTCGTCCGGCCCACGGCGTATCCCTTGAGTCCTTCAAAGCGGCCCTCCAAGAACTTGAAACCATTGTGCGATAGCCCCACGGTGGGCGCCAACTATCGTGGGTTTGTCACGGCAGATGTCCTAGCGAAAGGACTTAGTCGTGGAGCCATCGCAACGGTTTAACTCGAAGGGGTTAAAGCGGACACAGGGACACAGAGAGTTTATACTAGTTCGCCCCTTCGATGAAGGTAAAAGCCTACGTCTAGTTTGTGATGGAATTGATGAAGTCTCGATGACTAGGGAGCAAATATGCTTCGCCTAGGCCTCGAGTTGTGGTGGTCTCTCTTGAACCGCTATCGGGTCGTCCCCTTTTATACACGGGTGACGCCCGTCGGTTCACAGAGTCCCAATCTCCGGTTCATACTCGTACCCGGGTTGGTCTCTCCTTATTCCTAACTTATAGTACAAGTTTATACAAGCCGGTTTACGGCTACAGATATTAAACCGACTACGGCCTTGGGCCTTTACAAGCTTCTTGGGCTTTAACATTCCTAAACTACTGATGAAGTTAACCCGGCCCAGGTAGACCGGTTTACGCCCAGTAGTAATATTCCCAACAACGCCCAAGATGTGACCCTATCCTAAAGGAACTCGAAGGTCCCACCAAAGATAGAAGCGCATCTTGAAAACGCCTTTGCAAGGTGGATATCATTACATCAACATTACATAATAGTGGGGATATAACCAAGACATACAATGTCACATGAATACAACAAAACATCAAATACAAAATCAACATCCGACTACGGATGAAACATAAACAGCAACTCAAACAATATCCACCCTGCTAGCCCAGGCTGCCAACCAGGAACCTATCCCTCAATCGAAGAAGAAGCAGAAGAAGAACTCCAACACAAATAAACATCGCTCTCGCGTCATGATCATCGCATAACCTGCACCTGCAACTGGTGGTGTAGTAATCTGTGAGCCACGAGGACTCAGCAATCCCATTACCATGGGTATCAAGACTAGCAAAGCTTAAAAGGTGAGGAAAGGGTAAAGTGGTGAGGTTGCAGCAGCGACTAAGCATGTATGGTGGCTAATTTACGCAAATAAGAGCGAGAAGAGATGCGAAGCAAGCGGTCGTCAACTAGTAATGATCAAGAAGTGATCCCGAACTCCTAGTTACGTCAAGCATAACTCAGAAACCGTGTTCTCCTCTCGAACAACCCCGAAAAGAGACCATCACGATTACGCACACGGTTGGTGTATTTTAGAAGAGTTTACTTCAAGTTTACTACAACCGGACATTAACAAATTCCCATCTGCCACATAACCGCGGGCACGGCTTTCGAAAGTTCAAACCCTGCAGGGGTGTCCCAACTTAGCCCATTATAAGCTCTCGCGATCAACGAAGGATATTCCTTCTCCCCGGGAAGACCCGATCAGTCTCGGAATCCCGGCTACAAGACATTTTGACAGTAATAAAACAAGACCAGCAAGACCACCTGATGCGTCGACAATCCTGATAGGAGCTGCACATATCTCGTTCTCAGGGCAACACCGGATGAGACAGGCTATGAGTAAAACCAGGCTTCGAGTTTCCCCGAGGTGGCCCCGCAGGCGGCTCGGTTCGGACCAACACTTAGACAAGCATTGGCCCGGGGGGGGGGGCTAAAATAAGATGACCCTCGGGCTGGCCGACCCAAGGGAAAGGGATAGGTGGTAGGCAAATGGTAAAACCAATGTTGGGCCTTGCTGGAGGAGTCTTATTCAAAGAGAACTGTCAAGGGGGTCCCATAAATCACCCAACCGCGTTAGGGACGCAAAATCCGGGAACATAACACCGGTATGACGGAAACTAGGGCGGCAAGAGTGGAACAAATCACCAGGCATAAGGCCGTGCCTTCCACCCTTTACCAAGTATATAGATGCATTAATAATATAAGAGATATTGTGATATCCCAACATAAACATAAACATAATCCAACATGGAGCAATCTTCATCTTCACCTGCAACTAGCAATGCTATAAGAGAGGCTGAGCAAAGAGGTAACATAGCCAAACAACGGTTTGCTAGGAAGGGTAACAAAGGTCAGAGGTTCATGGCAATTTGGGAGGCTTGAGCAGAAAGTGGTAGGTAACGCAGCATAGCGATAGAACGAAGCAACTAGCATAGCAATGATAGTAATGAGATCCAAGGTGACGGTCATCTTGCCTGAAATCCCGCAAGGAAGAAGAACGAGTCCATGAAGAAGATGAAGCCACGAAGATGAAGCCACGAAGACGAACCAAGCGAAGACGAACGAATCCTCACGATCGCAACGAAACGGGAACTATCGAGAAGAAGCACACAACATAGTAAACACACCACACAAGAACAAGGCATGAAGCTCAACCAAGTATGATGCATGACAAGGCTACATGAAGCTACTCATGGCAAGAGATGATGCATACAAGAACAACACATCAAAGCAAGTTTAAATGAGGCCGGAAACAATATAGAACAACTCCGGTAAGTCTTTATATGCAAATTTCGAAATTGGTCCATATCTGAATAAACATTAAGTTCAAGTTGTTAAACAGCAATTTAAGATGCACCACAATGATCTACACGAAATTCTAGTCAAGTTACATATAAAGTTCATTAGATTCGGAGCTACGGCCTAGAAGATATGAGCAAAACAAGATAAACATGGCATTGATGCAAAATGCATTCAAACATCAAGCAAACACATCAAAACAAGGATGCCACATGATAATATGAGACTACATGCAAAACTAAGCAAGTTTCATATAGAGCACACTCAAAACGAAGCAACGGTTCAACACATACACTCTATACAAGATATGACAACAATCTGTCCATAACGGCAAGTAGGCATCTAGCAAGCATCAAAACAACATGGTACAGGAACTTAACATGAAAACAAAAGGCACGAACATGATGTACAGGTAAAGAATGACAAAACATGAACACTGAATTGATGCGAAGCAATGGATTTGCATACTACTTATTCGCGTTGGAAAAGATTAAGGGGGATATAGCGCAACACTTGGGAGGTCTTCATGAGCCACCGGCAAGATTGAAAAGAACGAATGAACTAAAATGATGAGAACGGGAAAGGAATCTTCAACGAACAACCGTAAGAATACAAGATCGAATGACGAAGGAGGATGAATCACCGGGAAGAATTAGCGCAAGCACGAAGATATTTGAGAGAATTTGATACAAGAGAACGAAGAGATCGCGAACCGATTGAAGAATGCTTGAACGAAGCACTGGAAGAATATTGAGACAAACAAAGAGGCACGGATATAGATTAATTGGAGAAACGAATTTGAAAACTTAGAACGAAGAAATAATCCGAAAGATGGCCTTCGAATGATCGAGAGAGAAGCAACTCCTGAAATACTCCGGATGGAAGAAAAGAATTGCGCGACTCGAAACAATTTGATAGGATAACATCGGGCTAGCACCGCGAATCTCCGGGAGAATGGACAAGATATAAAAGAAATTCTTCGTCGGTCTTCAAATGTTGAGAATTACGATGAGAAACACCATCAAAAATTGTTGAGATACTCCGGGAGAATGAAAAGAGAAAAGATTGACCCAAACATGAAAGAATTTGGGAGCGATCTTGGAGGAGGCATCTGACTGATGAAATCCATACTTACGTCATATTTCGAAAAGAATTTGAGAATACCTCCGGGCAATTATAAGAGTTAGGTAAGATCCTGGGAAAAGACCTGTGGGTTAGGGCCCACTGAAAAGAAACACCGTTGGGAAGGATTGTCGAAAGAGAAATGATGCACCGGAACGATTGAAAGATTTGAATGAGGTGACAACCTCGAAACAATAGAATGCAAACATGAATCTTGTGAGATGTCTTCATCACTCCGGGATAATAGAATGGCGAGAGGAAGAACGAGCAAGGGGAAAACACTTCGGTTAAGGAAAAGAATATGATCAGCACCGAAAACTTGAATTTGGATCCACCGAAAAGAAAATGCGACGAACAATGATTAACTAGGCGAGAATTCACCGGTTGAGACAATTGAGGAAAGACTGAAGATACTCTGCACGAATGAAATTAATGCTCGAATCTCTTGAAGAGAAAGGCACCGGTTGAAACGATTGAAGAGATAATGCAAAGGCTTCGCACGAGTAGGATGGATACTCGATTACGAACTCCGGTTCCGAGAAGAAGAAGGGTGGGCGGGTGGAAAAAAACAAGGACAACTTCGGACAGGGAAACAACGACGTCGGAGTAAGAACTGAGGATTGATCTCACGAAAAACAAAGAGGGTCGAATCAACTTGACGAGAGATGCACCGGATAAGGAGGAAGGACAACGAACGAAAACTAACCGCGTGATCCTAAAGAAAAATTTGAAAGGGAAGAGGAGTAGTTCAAAACACCTACGTCAAGATTTCTCACCAGAGCGACGAAGGGGCAGAGGAGTGAAAAGAATTGCTACTCTCCGATATAACTAGACTCCGAAAAAGTTTTTTTATAGACTCAACTGCAGCCAAACTACACGATCAACAAGGGGGCTCCTAGGGTCGGTCGAGGCTCTGATACCAACTTGTCATGCCCAAGATGCGACCCTATCCTAAAAGAACTCGGAGGTCCCACCAAAGATAGAAGCGCATCTTGAAAACGCTTTTGCAAGTTGGATATCATTACATCAACATTACATAATAGTGGGGATACAACCAAGACATACAATGTCACATGAATACAACAAAACATCAAATACAAAATCAACATCCGACTACGGATGAAACATAAACAGCAACTCAAACAATATCCACCCTGCTAGCCCAGGCTACCGACTAGGAACCTATCCCTCAATCGAAGAAGAAGCAGAAGAAGAACTCCAACACAAATAAACATCGCTCTCGCGTCATGATCATCGCATAACCTGCACCTGCAACTGGTGGTGTAGTAATCTGTGAGCCACGAGGACTCAGCAATCCCATTACCATGGGTATCAAGACTAGCAAAGCTTAAAAGGTGAGGAAAGGGTAAAGTGGTGAGGTTGCAGCAGCGACTAAGCATGTATGGTGGCTAACTTACACAAATAAGAGCGAGAAGAGATGTGAAGCAAGCGGTCGTCAACTAGTAATGATCAAGAAGTGATCCTGAACTCCTACTTACGTCAAGCATAACTCAGAAACCGTGTTCTCCTCTCGAACAACCCCGAAAAGAGACCATCACGGTTACGCACACGGTTGGTGTATTTTAGAAGAGTTTACTTCAAGTTTACTACAACCGGACATTAACAAATTCCCATCTGCCGCATAACCGCGGGCATGGCTTTCGAAAGTTCAAACCCTGCAGGGGTGTCCCAACTTAGCCCATTATAAGCTCTCGCGATCAATGAAGGATATTCCTTCTCCCCGGGAAGACCCGATCAGTCTCGGAATCCCGGCTACAAGACATTTCGACAGTAATAAAACAAGACCAGCAAGACCGCCCGATGCGCCGACAATCCCGATAGGAGCTGCACATATCTCGTTCTCAGGGCAACACCGGATGAGACAGGCTACGAGTAAAACCAGGCTTCGAGTTTCCCCGAGGTGGCCCCGCAGGCGGCTCGGTTCAGACCAACACTTAGACAAGCATTGGCCCGGGGGGGGGGGGCTAAAATAAGATGACCCTCGGGCTGGCCGACCCAAGGGAAAGGGATAGGTGGTAGGCAAATGGTAAAACCAATGTTGGGCCTTGCTGGAGGAGTCTTATTCAAAGCGAACTGTCAAGGGGGTCCCATAAATCACCCAACCGCGTTAGGGACGCAAAATCCGGGAACATAACACCGGTATGATGGAAACTAGGGCGGCAAGAGTGGAACAAATCACCAGGCATAAGGACGAGCCTTCCACCCTTTACCAAGTATATAGATGCATTAATAATATAAAAGATATTGTGATATCCAACATAAACATAAACATAATCCAACATGGAGCAATCTTCATCTTCACCTGCAACTAGCAACGCTATAAGAGAGGCGGAGCAAAGAGGTAACATAGCCAAACAACGGTTTGCTAGGAAGGGTAACAAAGGTCAGAGGTTCATGGCAATTTGGGAGGCTTGAGCAGAAAGTGGTAGGTAACGCAGCATAGCGATAGAACGAAGCAACTAGCATAGCAATGATAGTAATGAGATCCAAGGTGACGGTCATCTTGCCTGAAATCCCGCAAGGAAGAAGAACGAGTCCATGAAGAAGATGAAGCCACGAAGACGAACCAAGCGAAGACGAACGAATCCTCACGATCGCAACGAAACGGGAACTATCGAGAAGAAGCACACAACATAGTAAACACACCACACAAGAACAAGGCATGAAGCTCAACCAAGTATGATGCATGACAAGGCTACATGAAGCTACTCATGACAAGAGATGATGCATACAAGAACAACACATCAAAGCAAGTTTAAATGAGGCCGGAAACAATATAGAACAACTCCGGTAAGTCCTTATATGCAAATTTCGAAATTGGTCCATATCTGAATAAACATTAAGTTCAAGTTGTTAAACAGCAAGTTAAGATGCACCACAATGATCTACACGAAATTCTAGTCAAGTTACATATAAAGTTCATTAGATTCGGAGCTACGGCCTACAAGATATGAGCAAAACAAGATAAACATGGCATTGATGCAAAATGCATTCAAACATCAAGCAAACACATCAAAACAAGGATGCCACATGATAATATGAGACTACATGCAAAACTAAGCAAATTTCATATAGAGCACACTCAAAACGAAGCAACGGTTCAACACATACACTCTATACAAGATATGACAACAATCTGTCCATAACGGCAAGTAGGCATCTAGCAAGCATCAAAACAACATGGTACAGGAACTTAACATGAAAAAAAAGGCACGAACATGATGTACAAGTAAAGAATGACAAAACATGAACACTGAACTATCTCCAGAAACTATTAAAACATGCTCAAAAGGGCATGGCAAGATTGTAAATAATAACAGGTTCACAGACTTAGCAGAATTTCAGGACATGGCAGAAATAACATCAGGTTGCAATGTTTAGAGCTATCAAACAACATGTTACCGCAAGCTATCGTATCAAACTAGAGCATGGCATGAATCTACTCAAAGCATATAATAAAAGTCCCTTAGTGACCATAAGCCAAAAGGGATCAGAAAATACAATTGCAAGCATGTGAACATAGCAAAATCATAAACAGATTCAGACAGTGAAAAACTGGAGCATGGGAAAACAGTAACAAGTAGGCATGTTTAAGAGCTCGATGAACTCACTACGAGGCATTGCATGACAAACTAAGCATACACACAGCAACTAGACATGGCATAGAAGCTATAAAGGCAAGAACAATAACATAGCATGCAAGGATCAACTACAACAACCTTGGCAAAATTGAATAACACGTAAACAATCTGCCAGGAACATTTTATAGCAAAAGTAGAGCTCGATTGAGTCAAGCTAGGGTACTACATAAATGCAAACAGGGGCATGGATGGATAGATCATAACCATATCCACAATACATACTTACTGATCATGCTCAAAAGAGGCATGGATCACTCAGTAGCAACAAGAATACATGGCATAAAAATATAAACAGGGCAATGACTTAGAATATTTCTAAGTCTGTGAAATCAGCAACATCACGAAGCCTAGTTTGCATGCTTGTTCTAGTCACCACATAGATCACAAAAATGCATGGCATACACCCCTGTAAATATGGCATGTCATACATCAAAACACATGTAGAGCTCAGGGTCATAGCATGCTCACATCAATCATGGCAAAAATGACAAAAGTGCATGTTCTGAAAACAGGCAGCAGACAACATTATATAGCAGTTTTGCAACAATGATTAGGGCATCAAGATGAATTCAAATGAACATGGCACAATGGAACAAAATGTAGAGCACAATGAGATGAACATTTCTATATGCTACACGCAAAAATCGGAGCAACCACCAAGGAGTTATGGCATGTTGAATTGGGCAATATAATGCAAAAGTCCTGGGGACTTAGAGAAAATCGGGGTCAACCTTAGGTTTTGTCAGATCCAGATCCGGGGCGCACGGGGCCCGAGGTGGCGGCGCGAGCTCACCGGAGAGCTCGCCGGAGAGGGCGAGGGAGGAGGATCAGGCCGGCTCGGGCGGAGTGGAGCTCGCCGGAGGAGCGAGAAGGACGGGGCCGGTGGCCCGGCGCCGGCGTACGGGGCCGCGGGGCGGAGGCGGCGACGGCGGGCGCGGTCGGCGCCGGAGCCGGGCGGCGGAGGGCGGCGGTCAGGCGTGGGCGGGGCGCCTCGGGTGTCGGCGAGGACAGCGGGAGGCGGCGGCGGGCTCGGCGCGGGGCGGCGAGCGGGCAGCGGCGAGGCGCGGCTCGGGCCCGGCGCGGGCATGGGCGGGACGGCCGTGGGCCCGCAGGGCCACGGCGGCGCGGGGAGGAGAGAGGGGGCGCTGCGCTGGCGACATGGAGGGCGCCGGTTGGCTGCGGCGGCGGGGAAGGTGACGTGGCGCGACGCCATTCGTCGCAGTGAGGTGGCGGCGACGGCTGGACATTGTCCGGCGCGGGGACGAAATGTCCGGTGGCGCGATGAGGAGGGAGACTAGGGTTTGTACCGCGATTTTCGGGAGGGGAGCACATATTTATAGGTAGAGGGAGCTATGAGGCTCCAAATGGAGTGCGGTTTTCGCCCACACGGTCGTGATCGAACGACCGAGAGGATGGAGGTGGTTTAGGTGGGTTTTGGGCCAGTTTGGAGAGGTGTTGGGCTGCAACACACACTAGGCCTTTCGGTCCCTCGGTTAACCGTTGGAGTATCAAACGACCTCCAAATGACCCGAAACTTGACAGACGGTCTATCGGTGGTATACCAAGGCCGCTTGGCAAACCTCGGTCCACTCCGAGAAAGTTTAACACCCACACACGAAAAAAAAGCAAAAGGGGGCGCCGGGGAACATAGGTGTGTCGGATCGCGAAACGGACAACGGGGAAAATGCTCGGATGCATGAGACGAACATGTATGCAAATGCGATGCACATGACGACATGATGTGAAATGCAGATGATGACATGGCAAAGTGCAACACGCAAGCACATGACATGGCAAGGACGGCGAATAACTGGCAGACACCTGGCGCATCGAATCTGGGGCGTTACAACTCTCCTCTACTAACAAGAGATCTCGTCCCAAGATCTTAGGACCGAGACGGGGAGGAAAAGGGATGAGGAGAAATAAGAACAAAAGAGAAGAAGAAAAGAGTCGAGAGCACTCGGGAAGAAGACGGAGCGACGACTAAGGCGAGAATCAAAAACCCAAGGAACAAGATAAGAATGGAATAAGACTGAAAGAATTTAGGCCGCACTCCGGTTAAACAAGGAAAGATTAGAACATGATCTTGAGAAGATGGAATGATACTTGACAAGAGGAACAACACAATGCCTCCGGAAGAATTGAAAGAGTTGAAAGAAAAGAACGGAGAAGAATATGACATCTTCTACCACGTATGAAATAGAAAGCATCCTTAGAATGAAGGATTGAATGGAGTTGTTGGAAATTCAACAACAAAAGAATAAGCTTGTAGTGGGCTTATGAACAACATCTCAAAATTATGAGGTGATAACCGACCACAAGCGGAAAAGATTGAATAACTGAGAGGAACGAAGAAATGCAAAACTCCACTTCAAAAGAATATGGAGAATTAATTGCACTTTGCGAAGAAAGAAGAATACTTGAGCTTCGCCTACAAGAATCTTGATGAACACTTGAAGAATGAATTAACTCATGAAAAACCACCATGAAGAACTCCGGTACAAAAGGATGATGAGATAGAATTGAAGGATGAAAGGGATAAGATTAAAGCCTTGTGATGATTTAGATGGAGGTTCTGACGAGATGGCCGAGGAAGCTTGGAACTCCGGAAAAGAAAAGACGAACAACTTAGAACCGAGAAATTATTCCACATGAACAATCTCTGAAGGAAGGAATTAATCAACTTGATGAAAGAAGAATAAGAATTACGTTATGCTTATCCTCCACCAATTAAATTGATGCGAAGCAATGGATTTGCATACTACTTATTCGCGTTGGAAAAGATTAAGGGGGATATAGCGCAACACTTGGGAGGTCTTCATGAGCCACCGGCAAGATTGAAAAGAACGAATGAACTAAAATGATGAGAACGGGAAAGGAATCTTCAACGAACAACCGTAAGAATACAAGATCGAATGACGAAGGAGGATGAATCACCGGGAAGAATTAGCGCAAGCACGAAGATATTTGAGAGAATTTGATACAAGAGAACGACGAGATCGCGAACCGATTGAAGAATGCTTGAACGAAGCACTGGAATAATATCGAGACAAACAAAGAGGCACGGATATAGATTAATTGGAGAAACGAATTTGAAAACTTAAAACGAAGAAATAATCCGAAAGATGGCCTTCGAATGATCGAGAGAGAAGCAACTCCTGAAATACTCCGGATGGAAGAAAAGAATTGCACGACTCGAAACAATTTGATAGGATAACATCGGGCTAGCACCGCGAATCTCTGGGAGAATGGACAAGATATAAAAGAAATTCTTCTTCGGTCTTCAAATGTTGAGAATGACGACGAGAAACACCATAAAAAATTGTTGAGATACTCCGGGAGAATGAAAAGAGAAAAGATTGACCGGAACATGAAAGAATTTGGGAGCGATCTTGGAGGAGGCATCTGACTGATGAAATCCATACTTACGTCATATTTACTGCCAGGAACATTTTATAGCAAAAGTAGAGCTCGATTGAGTCAAGCTAGGGTACTCCATAAATGCAAACAGGGGCATGGATGGATAGAGCATAACCATATCCACAATACATACTTACTGATCATGCTCAAAAGAGGCATTGATCACTCAGTAGCAACAAGAATACATGGCATAAAAATATAAACAGGGCAATGACTTAGAATATTTCTAAGTCTCTAAAATCAGCAACATCACGAAGCCTAGTTTGCATGCTTGTTCTAGTCACCACATAGATCACAAAAATGCATGGCATACACCCCTGTAAATATGGCATGTCATACATCAAAACACATGTAGAGCTCAGGGTCATAGCATGCTCACATCAATCATGGCAAAAATGACAAAACTGCATGTTCTTAAAACAGGCAGCAGACAACATTATATAGCAGTTTTGCAACGATGATTAGGGCGTCAAAATGAACTCAAATGAACATGGCACAATGGAACAAAATGTAGAGCACAGTGAGGTGAATATTTCGATATGCTACACGCACAAATTGGAGCAACCATCAAGGAGTTATGGCATGTTGAACAGGGCAATATAATGCAAAAGTCCTGTGGACTTGGAGAAAATCGGGGTCAACCTTAGGTTTTGTCAGATCCAGATCCGGGGCGCACGGGGCCCGAGGTGGCGGCGCGAGCTCACCGGAGAGCTCGCCGGAGAGGGCGAGGGAGGAGGATCCGGCTGGCTCGGGCGGAGTGGAGCTCGCCGGAGGAGCGAGGAGGACGGGGCCGGTGGCCCGGCGCCGGCGTACGGTGCCGCGGGGCGGAGACGGCGACGGCAGGCGCGGTCGGCGCCGGAGCCGGGCGGCGGAGGGCGGCGGCCAGCCGGCGCGGTCAGGCGCGGGCGGGGCACCTCGGGCGCCGGCGAGGACGGCGGGAGGCGGCGGCGGGCTCGGCGCGGGAAAGGCGCGCGCGGCGGCTGGCTCGGCACGGGAAAGGCGCGCGGGGCGGCGAGCGGGCAGCGGGGCGGTGAGCGGGCAGCGGTGAGGCGCGGCTCGGGCCCGACGCGGGCACGAGCAGGCCGGCCGTGGGCCCACAGGGCCACGGCGGCGCGGGGAGGAGAGAGGGGGCGCTGGGCTGGCGACGTGGAGGGCGCCGGTTGGCTGCGGCGGCGGGGAAGGTGACGTGGCGCGACGCCATTCGTCGGAGTGAGGTGGCGGCGACAGCTGGACATTGTCCGGCGCGGGGACGAAATGTCCGGTGGCGCGATGAGGAGGGAGACTACGGTTTGTACCGCGATTTTCGGGAGGGGAGCACATATTTATAGGTAGAGGGAGCTATGAGGCTCCAAATGGAGTGCGGTTTTCGCCCACACGGTCGTGATCGAACGACCGAGAGGATGGAGGTGGTTTAGGTGGGTTTTGGGCCAGTTTGCTGAGTTGTTGGGCTGCAACACACACGAGGCCTTTCGGTCCCTCGGTTAACCGTTGGAGTATCGAACGACCTCCAAATGTCCCGAAACTTGACAGGCGGTCTATCGGTGGTATACCAAGGCCGCTTGGCAAACCTCGGTCCACTCTAAGAAAGTTTAACACCCACACACGAAAAAAAAAGCAAAAGGGGCGCCGGGGAACATAGGAGTGTCGGATCGCGAAACGGACAATGGGGAAAATGCTCGGATGCATTAGACGAACATGTATGCAAATGCGACACACATGACGACCTGATGTGAAATGCAGATGATGACATGGCAAAGTGCAACACGCAAGCACATGACATGGCAAGGACGGCGAATAACTGGCAGACACCTGGCGCATCGAATCTGGGGCGTTACAGGGGGGCCGCGCGCCCTGCCTTCTCTCTTCCACCACTTGGCCCATGAGGCCCATTACTTCTTCCTCGTATTCCCGTAACTCCCCGGTACCCCCAAAAATACCCGAATCACTCGGAACCTTTCCGATGTCCGAATATAGTCATCCAATATATCGATTGTTACGTCTCGACAATTTCGAGACTCCTCGTCATGTCCCCGATCTCATTCGGGACTCCGAACTCATTCGGTACATCAAAACTCATAAACTCAGAATATAATTATCATCGTAACCTTAAGCGTGCGGACCCTACGGGTTCGAGAACAATGTAGACATGACCGAGACATGTCTCCGGTAAATAACCAATAGCGGAACCTGGATGCTCATATTGGCTCCTACATATTCTACGAAGATCTTTATCGGTCAGACTGTATAACAACATACGTTGTTCCCTTTGTCATCGGTATGTTACTTGCCCGAGATTCGATCGTCGGTATCTCAATACCTAGTTCAATCTTGTTACCGGCAAGTCTCTTTACTCGTTCTGTAATACATCATCTCGCAACTAGCTCATTAGTTGCAATGCTTGCAAGGCTTAAGTGATGTGCATTACCGAGAGGGCCCAGAGATACCTCTCCGACAATCGGAGTGACAAGTCCTAATCTCGAAATACGCCAACCCAACATGTACTTTCGGAGACACCTGTAGAGCTCCTTTATAATCACCCAGTTACGTTGTGACATTTGGTAGCACACAAAGTGTTCCTCCGGCAAACGGGAGTTGCATAATCTCATAGTCATAGGAACATGTATAAGTCATGAAGAAAGCAATAGCAACATACTAAACGATCGGGTGCTAAGCTAATGGAATGGGTCATGTCAATCACATCATTCTTCTAATGATGTGATCCCGTTAATCAAGTAACAACTCTTTTGTTCATGGTTAGGAAACATAACCATCTTCGATTAACGAGCTAGTCAAGTAGAGGCATACTAGTGACACTCTGTTTGTCTATGTATTCACACATGTATTATGTTTCCGGTTAATACAATTCTAGCATGAATAATAAACATTTATCATGATATAAGGAAATAAATAATAACTTTATTATTGCCTCTAGGGCATATTTCCTTCAGTCTCCCACTTGCACTAGAGTCAATAATCTAGTTCACATCGTCATGTGATTCAACACTAATAGTTCACATCACCATGTGATTAACACCCATAGTTCACATCGTCATGTGACCTACGCCCAAAGGGTTTACTAGAGTCAGTAATCTAGTTCACATCGCTTATGTGATTAACACCCAAAGAGTACTAAGGTGTGATCATGTTCTGCTTGTGAGATAATTTTAGTCAACGGGTCTGTCACATACAGATCCGTAAGTATTTTGCGAATTCTATGTCTACAATGCTCTGCACAGAGCTACTCTAGCTAATTGCTCCCACTTTCAATATGTATCTAGATCGAGACTTAGAGTCATCCAGATCTATGTCAAAACTTGCATCGACGTAACTTTTTACGACGAACTTTTTGTCACCTCCATAATCGAGAAATATTTCCTTATTCCACTAAGGATAATTTTGACCACTGTCCAGTGATCTGCTCTTAGATCACTATTGTACTCCCTTGCTTAACACACCGTAGGGTATACAATAGATCTGGTACACAACATGGCATACTTTATAGGACCTATGGTTGAGGCATAGGGAATGACTTTAATTCTCTTTCTATCTTCTGCCGTGGTCGGGCTTTTGATTCTTACTCAATTTCACACCTTGTAACACAACCAAGAACTCTTTCTTTTACTGTTCCATTTTGAACTACTTCAGAATATTGTCAAGGTATGTACTCATTGAAAAAACTTATCAAGCGTCTTGATCTATCTCTATAGATCTTGATGCTTAATATGTAAGCAGCTTCGCCGAGGTCTTTCTTTGGAAAACTTCTTTCAAATACTCCTTTATGCTTTGCAGAATAATTCTACATTATTTTCGATCAACAAATGTCATTCACATATACTTATCAGAAATGTTGTAGTTCTCCCACTCACTTTCTTGTAAATACAGGCTTCATCGCAAGTCTGTATAAAACTATATGCTTTGATCATCTCATCAAAGCGCATATTCCAACTCCGACATGCTTGCACCAGTCCATAGATGGATTGCTGGAGCTTGCACATTTTGTTAGCACCTTTAGGACCTTCTGGTTGCATCATATACAACTCTTCTTTAATAAATCCATTAAGGAATGCAGTTTTGTTTATCCATTTGCCAGATTTCATAAAATGCGGCAATTGCTAACATGATTCGGACAGACTTAAGCATAGATACGAGTGAGAAAATCTCATCGTAGTCAACACCTTGAACTTTGTCAAAAACCTTTTTCGACAAGTCTAGCTTTGTAGATAGTAACACTACTATCAGCGTCTGTCTTCCTCTTGAAGATCCATTTATTTTCTATGGATTGCCGATCATCGGGCAATTCCACCAAAGTCCATACTTTGTTTTCATACATGGATCCTATCTCAGATTTCATGGCCTCAAGCCATTTCGCGGAACCTGGGCTCATCATCGCTTCCTCATAGTTCGTAGGTTCATCATGGTCAAGTAACATGACCTCCAGAACAGGATTACCGTACCACTCTGGTGCGGATCTCACTCTAGTTAACCTACGAGATTCGGTAGAAGTTACATGATCATCATCATTAGCTTCCTCACTAATTAATGTAGTAGTCATGGGAACAGATTTCTGTGATGAACTACTTTCCAATAAGGGAGAAGGTACAATTACCTTATCAAGTTCTACTTTCCTCCCACTCACTTCTTTCGAGAGAAACTCCCTCTCTAGAAAGGATCCATTCTTAGCAACAAATTTCTTGCCTTTGGATCTGTGATAGAAGGTGTACCCAACAGTTTCCTTTGGGGATTCAATGAACACATATTTCTCCGGTTTGGGTTTGAGCTTATCAGGATGAAACTTTTCCACATAAGCATCGCAACCCCAAACTTTAAGAAAAGACAACTTTGGTTTCTTGCCAAGCCACAGTTCATATTTTTCGTCTCAACGGACTTAGATGGTGCCCCTTTTTAACGTGAATGCAGCTGTCTCTAATGCATGACCCCAAAACGATAGTGGTAAATCGGTAAGAAACATCATAGATTGTACTATATCCAATAAAGTACGGTTATGACGTTCGGAGACACCATTATCCTAATGGAATGGGTCATGTCAATCACACCATTCTTCTAATGATGTGATCCCGTTAATCAAGTAACAACTCTTTTGTTCATGGTTAGGAAACATAACCATCTTCGATTAACGAGCTAGTCAAGTAGAGGCATACTAGTGACACTCTGTTTGTCTATGTATTCACACATGTATTATGTTTCTGGTTAATACAATTCTAGCATGAATAATAAACATTTATCGTTATATAAGGAAATAAATAATAACTTTATTATTGCCTCTAGGGCATATTTCCTTCAGTCTCCCACTTGCACTAGAGTCAATAATCTAGTTCACATCGCCATGTGATTCAACACTAATAGTTCACATCACCATGTGATTAACACCCATAGTTCACATCGTCATGTGACCTATGCCCAAAGGGTTTACTAGAGTCAGTAATCTAGTTCACATCGTTTATGTGATTAACACCCAAAGAGTACTAAGGTGTGATCATGTTCTGCTTGTGAGATAATTTTAGTCAACGGGTCTGTCACATACAGATCCGTAAGTATTTTGCGAATTCTATGTCTACAATTCTCTGCACAGAGCTACTCTAGCTAATTGCTCCCACTTCCAATATGTATCTAGATCGAGACTTAGAGTCATCCAGATCTATGTCAAAACTTGCATCGACGTAACTTTTTACGACGAACTTTTTGTCACCTACATAATCGAGAAATATTTCCTTATTCCACTAAGGATAATTTTGACCGCTGTCCAGTGATCTGCTCTTAGATCACTATTGTACTCCCTGCTTAACACACCATAGGGTATACAATAGATCTGGTACACAACATGGCATACTTTATAGAACCTATGGTTGAGGCATAGGGAATGACTTTAATTCTCTTTCTATCTTCTGCCGTGGTCGGGCTTTTGATTCTTACTCAATTTCACACCTTGTAACACAGCCAAGAACTCTTTCTTTTACTGTTCCATTTTGAACTACTTCAGAATATTGTCAAGGTATGTACTCATTGAAAAAACTTATCAAGCGTCTTGATCTATCTCTATAGATCTTGATGCTTAATACGTAAGCAGCTTCGCCGAGGTCTTTCTTTGGAAAACTTCTTTCAAATACTCCTTTATGCTTTGCAGAATAATTCTACATTATTTCCGATCAACAAATGTCATTCACATATACTTATCAGAAATGTTGTAGTTCTCCCACTCACTTTCTTGTAAATACAGGCTTCATCGCAAGTCTGTATAAAACTATATGCTTTGATCATCTCATCAAAGCGCATATTCCAACTCCGACATGCTTGCACCAGTCCATAGATGGATTGCTGGAGCTTGCACATTTTGTTAGCACCTTTAGGACCTTCTGGTTGCATCATATACAACTCTTCTTTAATAAATCCATTAAGGAATGCAGTTTTGTTTATCCATTTGCCAGATTTCATAAAATGCGGCAATTGCTAACATGATTCGGACAGACTTAAGCATAGATACGAGTGAGAAAATCTCATCGTAGTCAACACCTTGAACTTTGTCAAAAACCTTTTTCGACAAGTCTAGCTTTGTAGATAGTAACACTACTATCAGCGTCTGTCTTCCTCTTGAAGATCCATTTATTTTCTATGGATTGCCGATCATCGGGCAATTCCACCAAAGTCCATACTTTGTTTTCATACATGGATCCTATCTCAGATTTCATGGCCTCAAGCCATTTCGCGGAACCTGGGCTCATCATCGCTTCCTCATAGTTCGTAGGTTCATCATGGTCAAGTAACATGACCTCCAGAACAGGATTACCGTACCACTCTGGTGCGGATCTCACTCTAGTTAACCTACGAGATTCGGTAGTAACTTGATCTGAAGTTACATGATCATCATCATTAGCTTCCTCACTAATTAATGTAGTAGTCATGGGAACAGATTTCTGTGATGAACTACTTTCCAATAAGGGAGAAGGTACAATTACCTTATCAAGTTCTACTTTCCTCCCACTCACTTCTTTCGAGAGAAACTCCCTCTCTAGAAAGGATCCATTCTTAGCAACAAATTTCTTGCCTTTGGATCTGTGATATAAGGTGTACCCAACAGTTTCCTTTGGGTATTCAATGAACACATATTTCTCCGGTTTGGGTTTGAGCTTATCAGGATGAAACTTTTCCACATAAGCATCGCAACCCCAAACTTTAAGAAAAGACAACTTTGGTTTCTTGCCAAACCACAGTTCATATTGTGTCGTCTCAACAGACTTAGATGGTGCCCCTTTTTAACGTGAATGCAGCTGTCTCTAATGCATGACCCCAAAACGATAGTGGTAAATCGGTAAGAAACATCATAGATTGTACTATATCCAATAAAGTACGGTTATGACGTTCGGAGACACCATTATGCTAATGGAATGGGTCATGTCAATCACACCATTATTCTAATGATGTGATCCCGTTAATCAAGTAACAACTCTTTTGTTCATGGTTAGGAAACATAACCATCTTCGATTAACGAGCTAGTCAAGTAGAGGCATACTAGTGAAACTCTGTTTGTCTATGTATTCACACATGTATTATGTTTCCGGTTAATACAATTCTAGCATGAATAATAAACATTTATCATGATATAAGGAAATAAATAATAACTTTATTATTGCCTCTAGGGCATATTTCCTTCAGTATCTTGAGTGCGTAATTATGTACGCGCGGCGCAAATTTCGCCGCTTGACTGGGACTAGGACGGAGACCGAATTGCTAGGCGAGCTCTGAACGTGCCGGGCGATCCTCTTGCAGGGTACTCCGGACTCGCTTGAAGGTGTCCGGGGTCTTTTTCGCCGAATTGGCGGTTTACCTCATAAGGCTGCTTTGCGCTTCTGCTGCGAGGGCCGCAGTGTGCTCCTCCGTGCGGAGCGAGCGTTCTGTGTTTCCATTAACTGTTATAAACCTGCAAGGTCCTGGCATTTTGAGCTTGAGGTATGCATAATGCGGTACCGCATTGAATCTGGCAAATGCGGTTCGCCCGAGCAGTGCATGATAGCCACTGCGGAAGGGGACGATATCAAAGATTAACTCCTCGCTTCGGAAGTTGTCCGGAGATCCGAAGACCACTTCCAGTGTGATTGAGAACGTGCAATAGGCCTCTACACCTGGGATGACACCTTTAAAGGTGGTTTTGGTGGGTTTGATCGTCTAGGGGTCTATACCCATTTTGCGCACTGTATCCTGATAGAGCAGGTTCAGGCTGCTGCAGCCGTCCATAAGGACTCGAGTGAGGTGAAATCCGTCAATGATGGGATCAAGGACCAATGCGGCAGAACCGCCATGACGGATACTGGTGGGGTGGTCCCTACGATCAAAGGTGATCGGACAAGAAGACAATGGGTTGAACTTTGGGGCGACTGGCTCCATCGCATAGACGTCCCTCAGTGCACGCTTCCGTTCCCGCTTGGGAATATGGGTTGCGTATATCATGTTTACCATTTTCACTTGGGGAGGGAATTTCTTCTGTCCTCCAGTGTTCGGCGGTCGGGGCTCCTCCTCGTCGTCGCTATGCATCCCCTTTTCCTTGTTTTTGGCATTCAACTTGCCGAACTGTTTGAACACCTAGCATTCTCTGTTGGTGTGGTTGGCTGGTTTATCGGGGGTGCCGTGAATTTGACACGAGCGATCGAGTATGCGGTCCAAGCTGGACGGGCCCGAATTGCTTCTTTTGAATGAATTTTTTCGCTGACCGGATTTTGAGCCACTGAATCCGGCATTAATTGTCGTGTCTTTGGCGTTGTCGCCATTGTTGCAGCGCTTGTCTCTGTTGCACCGTGGCCTGCCGTTGCTATCTTTGGCATCTGAATTGCCAAGATTTCTTGATGTGTTGTTGCTGCGAGCCAGCCAGCTGTCCTCGCCCGCAAAAAATGGGGTCATGAGTGTCGTGAGGGCTGCCATGGACTTCGGCTTTTCCTGGCCGAGGTGTTGGGCGAGCCACTCGTCGCGGATGTTATGCTTAAATGCTGCTAAGGCCTCGGCATACGGATAGTCGACAATTTGGTTCTTTTTAGTTAGGAACTGAAAGGATCGAGAAGAGGTGTCTAGAGGGGGGTGATTAGACACTAAGTGCCAAAAGTTGCAGTTTTTAATATTCTTAAGTTTAGGTGGAGTTTAGGCATAAGTTTAACACATACAATACATATCAAGCAAGCATGCAATGAGTATATGAGCAGCGGAAAGTAAAGCATGCAACTTGCAAGAATGTAAAGGGAAGGGTTTGGAGTATTCAAACACAATTGGAGACATGGATGTTTTGGCGTGGTTCCGATAGGTGGTGCTATCTTACATCCACGTTGATGGAGACTTCAACCCACGGAGGGTAGCGGTTGCGCGAGTCCACGGAGGGCTCCACTCACGAAGGGTCCACGAAGAAGCAACCTTATCTATTCCATCACGGCCGTCGCCCACGAAGGACTTGCCTCACTAGCGGTAGGTCTTCACGAAGTAGGCGATCTCCCTGCCCTTACAAACTCCTTGGTTCAACTCCACAATCTTGTCGGTTGCTCCCAAGTGACACCTAGCCAATCTAGGAGACACCACTCTCCAAGAAGTAACAAATGGTGTGTTGATGATGAACTCCTTGCTCTTGTGCTTCAAATGATAGTCTCCCCAACACTCAACTCTCTCTCACGGGATTTGGATTTGGTGGAAAGAAGATTTGAGTGGAAAGCAACTTGGGGAAGGCTAGAGATCAAGATTCATATGGTAGGAATGGAATATCTTGAGCTCAACACAAGTGTAGGTGGTTCTCTCTCAGAAAATAGGTATTGGAAGTGTAGATGTGTTTTGATGGCTCTCTCCACGAATGAAGAGTGGGTGGAGGGGTATATATAGCCTCCACACAAAATCTAACCGTTACACACAATCTGCCAAACTCGGTGGGACCGAATCGTTAAACTCGGTTGGACCGATTTAGCAAACCTAGTGACCGTTAGGATTTTCGGTGGCACTGAGATGCAACTTGGTAGGACCGATATGGTTAGGGTTAGGGCATAACGTAATCTCGGTGTGACCGATTACACAAACTCGATGGAACCGATTTTGGTAATAAGCTAACCAGAGGATTTGCATTGTAATCTCGGTAGTACCGATTGCTCAAACTCGGTGAGACCGATTTTGGTAATGGACATACACAGTGAGATTACAATCCCATCTCGGTGAGACCGAGATCCCTATCGGTGAAACCGAATTGCTAGGGTTTGTGGCAGTGGCTATGACAAGTGAAACTCGGTGGCGCCGGATAGAAAGAATCGGTGAGGCTGAGTTTGATTTTTTGGCTTAGGTCAAATGTGGATATGGGAAGATAGTTGAGGGTTTTGGATCATATCACTAAGCACATGAAGCGAGAGGCTCATTAAGCAACACCTCATCCCTCCTTGATAGTATTGGCTTTTCCTATATACTCAATGTCGGGGTGGACTGCGTCCCCCGCGAGCACCTATGGGGCCGGAGCCCCTTTCGTTGTCCGGTGAGGGGGGCGGAGGGAGCACGGAGAGCAGATCGAGGCGAGCACACGGGCGGTTTACCCAGGTTCGGGCCGCGATGGACGCGTAAAACCCTACTCCTGCTTGGTTGTATTGAACTGGGGAGCTCGGGAGCTTGGAGAGCTAGCTGCACCGAGCGTATGGCTGTCTGGATTCCCAATCTCCGAACCCGGAACCCCCCCCTACGTTGCACACGGGCCTCCTTTTATAGCGCAAAGGGGTCACCGACAGGTGTCAACGTAAGAGAAAGGGGTAAAAGTGTAAAAGGGGTGGTAGTTGTAACAGTGCGGGAACAGTGGCGCTACAGTGCGGCACAGTGTTATCATACCTACTTCTGACGGTAGGGGACAAGGGCATTAAATGCCCGTCACGGTCGCCTGGACAGCACCGAGGCGGACCGTTAGGTGCGCCACCGCTCGCCACGGTGGTGGCTGCATGCCACCGCATGCCCCAGGCTGCGCGGTGCCCCGCCACGTGCCCTTGGGGGAAACCCCGGAGCGACGCGTGGGCGGGTGAGCTGGAGCGCAGTCCTGAGGTGGCGATTTGCCGCGGCAAGTGGCTTGCCGCGGGGGTCGTCTTCCTGTGCCTGATAGCTTGCCGGCTATCAGGCCTTGCCGGGGCGCATGGCGCGCCGTGGCGGGCTTCTCTCGTGGTGCCTGGGTTCGGCCTTCCCGACAAGCTCCTCTTGTCGGGGTCTCGATCTTCTGTCTCTTATACTTTGTTCTTGAATGGTATTACACGGGCTCAGTCGTCCCGGCAAGCTCCTCTTGCCGGGGTCTTGTCTTCTTGGCCCGGCAAGCTCCTCTTGCCGGGGGCCTTGTCTTGAATGCTTGGTCTTCTCTTGGCGCTTCCTGGGCGGGCCTCGCCGCAGGGTGCTACAACTGCCCGTGCACAAGTCTGGGGTACTAAGGTACCCCTACTTTAGTACACCGACAGGAGCCCCCGGGCCTGGGCCACACACGGTGCCGAGCGTCGTTGGGCCAGGCCCTAACAGTGCACGGGCACGCGTGGCCTTGGCCGCGCTGCTCCTTAACTCCGCATCCGTCGCACCTTCCCCAGGCGGCGCGCGCTTATCGCGGCGTCGCGGGGGCGAAACGCCCGTTCCCTCTTTAAGTGGAGGGAGGTGCGGAGGCGCGGCTCGATAAATGAACAGGGGTGAGGCGCGGCTTTCGAGGCGTCCGTTCCTCATAATCACGGGATGGGGAGAGGTCGTCCCACCCGTCGCCTCGGTTCTGCGCGCCCACCGCGTGGTCCTCATGCACTCGGAGTCGCGGCGGCGGAGGCAGGGAGTCGGGCCGGCGTGGGTCGATGCAGTGGGTCGCCCCCAGTCGTCTGCCCTTCCTCCGCTTCTATTGGAGGAGCGGGGCGGCCGCGTCCCCACTCCGCCCCTTTATAAGGAGCGAAAGGGGGCAACGGAAATCCGCACTCCATCTCCTTCCTCCTTCTGCTTCTGGTTTCCTTCCCCATCTGTGATGGAGGGGGGGAACCCTGGTTCTTCTTCGGTTGCCGCGAGGGTGTCTGCTAGGCAACGCGCCCCTCCTCCCCTTGCGCCCGCGGCGGGGGAGCCGGTGGTCAGGGGAAGAGGGAGAGGGCGAGGTCGCGGACGAGGTCGTGGACGGGGCCGGGGCGCTCGGGGCGGACGGATCGGTGCGCCGTCCTCGCCCCCGCCAGCGGCTCCGTTCCTTCCCGCGGTCCATCTCGGGGACGACCCCTGTGAGTTCATCATCAGGCTGCGCCGGGCGCCTCGTCGCCGCCTCCGGCTTCCCGCTCCATTCGCGAACGTGTTGGAGGTGGAGCAGCCTGAGACGCTAAACCTGCGCATGAGGGGCTGCGGGATCAGTGGGACGCGAGTCCACGTCGAGTCCCGAGCCCCCTGCGTGGCGTGTCTGGGCCGCGGGTGGAAGACGTTCGCCCGGATCCACAGCTTGACGGAGGGGTTCACCCTCCACTTTAAGCTAGTGGGGGAGGACCTCCTCTCCGTCAAGGCCTTCTGGGGCTTCGGCATCCGGGCCCGGTGCTGCGAAGATAGCTCCTCCGACAGCGAAGGCTCCTCCTCGAGCGAGAATGACGAGGAGGGGAGCGATAGCGACGACGAGGGGAGCAGCCGCCGGGATGACGGGTCCGACTAGGCGTCGGTCGCAGCTCCGTGTGGCACCGGCGGCCCCATCGTCCGCGCCGGGCTCCGTGAACTCCCCGGGGTCGTCTCCTTGGGCGGCTGGCGTAGGGGGGCTGCTGAGGAGGACAGAGGGCGGACGTCGAAGGCCGCGAAGTCGGAGTACGGGCCGACTTCGACAGCTGGCTGACGCTCTGGTGCCTCGTGTTCCAGATGCGCCCCAGACGCCGTCATCACCCTTGCTCTCGGTGACGACCACCGGGGTCTTCTCTTCGGCCCGGCAAGCTCCTCTTGCCGGGGGGCTTGATCTCCTCGGGCGGCCGGAGTGGCGAGGCTGGGGAAGAGGAAGAGGCTGGCGGCAAGGCCGCTGCCTCATCTTCCAGCTCTGCCTCCGGCGCCTCCGTCTCCTTCAGCCTCCGGAGACCCCCGGGCGGAGCCCCCGGATCTTCTCTTGGTGCCTTCTGCCACCCGTAGCTCGCCTAGGTGCCCCTTTCGCCCTCTTCGCCTACTTGCCCTACCTCCTGAGGAGAGAGACAAGAAAGGGATTACGGGCACCTTATCTCTTTTCAGCTTGTAAGCCTTCGGGCCTTAGTTGCGTTTAAGCCTTGTAATCCCTTCTTTCATGTTTTTCATTCTCTCTGAACTGTACCTGAGTGGAATGTTTTTAATGAAAAGGGGATGTTTGCCGGATCATTTGTCTCGCGGGTGGAAACCGCGGTAAGGAACGAATCCTTTACATCGTTAAGATAGACAGTTTCTCGTCCGGCAACAGGCCCAGCTGCTCCCCCGCACTGCTCGACCTTTCTCGCGCCCTTGGCGGAGGCAGGGAGCAGGCGGGTTCCGGCCCCTCGCTTCCCTCCCCCTTGCTGCCGCGGCTGCTATCGAAACGGGCCCCAGGAACGCGCTCTGGGGCATGCCGCTAAGAGAGCACGGTAGCTTTTCAGGAGGAAAGGAGGCTTTCAAATTCCACAGTTCATAAGAGAATGCATGATGAGGGATGCAAAAACTTATCTGAGGTTGCAGCCCCCGGCGACTCTGGCTCGCCGGGGCGTAGGTGTTGGCTCGTCCTTCTCCTCTTCCTTTTCCTTGAGCGGCCCGGCAAGGACATTCAATTCCTGCGAGCCAAAGGGAAAGGACGGGAAAAAGACGCAGACTCGACCTCTAAGTTAGGGGTTAGCGACAGTTAGGAACTGACAACCCTAACCAAGGACGAGACTCTGACTCAGCATGCATGCTAAAATCTAGGGCGCCAGCGCTTCTTTATCTTCGGCCAGGGGCTTCGCCTGGCTTTGTACGAGGGCTTACATGCAACATCGGCAAGGCCTGCACAAACCGGTGGTTGCCGGAGCGGATCACGGCAACCGCGCCTTATGGGCGAAACTTGCGAAGATGCTCTATGTTCCCAGGAGTTGCTCACTGGTAGGCCCTCTTCGGTCTTGAGGCGGACAGCGCCGGGCCTCGCGACTCGTCTCACCCGATAAGGGCCTTCCTGCTTCGGCGTCGACTTGTTATAATTCTTGGCCGACTGAACGTGCCTAAGAACAAGGTCGCCTAACAGGGCAACTTTATCTGATGCCAGGGGCTTCGCCTGGCTTTGTACAAGGGGTTACATGCAGCAGCGGCAAGGCCTGTACAAACCGATGGTTGCCGGAGCGGATCACGGCAACCGCGCCTTATGGGTGAAACTTGCGAAGATGCTCTATGTTCCCAGGAGTTGCTCACTGGTAGGCCCTCTTCGGTCTTGAGGCGGACAGCGCCGGGCCTCGCGACTCGTCTCACCCGATAAGGGCCTTCCTGCTTCGGCGTCGACTTGTTATAATTCTTGGCCGACTGAACGTGCCTAAGAACAAGGTCGCCTAACAGGGCAACTTTACCTGATGCCAGGGGCTTCGCCTGGCTTTGTACAAGGGGTTACATGCAGCAGCAGCAAGGCCTGTACAAACCGATGGTTGCCGGAGCGGATCACGGCAACCGCGCCTTATGGGCAAAACTTGCGAAGATGCTCTATATTCCCAGGAGTTGCTCACTGGTAGGCCCTCTTCGGTCTTGAGGCGGACAGCGCCGGGCCTCGCGACTCGTTTCACCCGACAAGGGCCTTCCTGCTTCGGCGTCGACTTGTTATAATTCTTGGCCGACTGAACGTGCCTAAGAACAAGGTCGCCTAACAGGGCCACTTTATCTGGTGCCAGGGGCTTCGCCTGGCTTTGTACAAGGGGTTACATGCAACAGCGGCAAGGCCTGTACAAACCGATGGTTGCCGGAGCGGGTCACGGCGACCGCGCCTTATGGGTGAAACTTGCGAAGATGCTCTATGTTCCAGGAGTTGCTCACTGGTACGCCTTCTTCGGTCTCGAGGCGGACAGCGCCAGGCCTCGTGACTTGTCTCACCCGATAAGGTCCTTCCCACTTTGGCGTCAACTTGTTGGAATTCTTGGCCGACTGAGTGCGCCGAAGAACAAGGTCGCCCTCTTCGAGACTCCTGGCCTTGACCTTGCGGCTATGGTAGCGACGCAAGGCTTGCTGGTATCGAGCAGCTCGTACCGCAGCCTGGAGACGTCCTTCCTCAAGGAGCAGCGCGTCATCTTGGCGCAGCCGCTCTTGCTCGAGCTCGTCATAAGCGAGCACCCGAGGAGATCCGTATACGAGTTCCGTGGGGATAACTGCTTCCGCTCCATAGACTAGAGCAAAGGGTGTCTGTCCGGTGGCTCGAATCGGTGTCGTTCTGATTGACCAAAGAGCCGCCGGCAGCTCCTCAATCCAATTTCTTCCGCACTTGTGCAGCCTGTCGAAGGTCCTGGTCTTGAGTCCGCGCAGCACTTCAGCGTTGGCCCTTTCTGCTTGACCGTTGCTCCTGGGGTGAGCAACCGAAGCGAAACAGACCTTGGCGCCGAGATCCTGGGCGTATTGCATGAAGGCGCGACTTGTGAATTGTGTCCCGTTGTCGGTGATGATTCTGTTGGGGATTCCGAAACGGCAGACGATCGACCGGAAGAACTTGACTGCCGACTGCGCGGTCACCTTCCTCACTGGCTCCACTTCTGGCCACTTCGTGAACTTGTCGATTGCAACGTACAAGTACTCGAAGCCCCCGACGGCTCGGGGAAAAGGGCCGAGGATATCGAGCCCCCAGACCGAGAAGGGCCAGGATAAAGGGATTGTTTGGAGAGCTTGAGCTGGCTGATGAATCTGTTTTGCATGGAACTGGCACGCTTCACACTTGGTTACTAGTGCAGTTGCATCTTGGAGGGCTTCTTGCCAGAAGAACCCTTGCCGGAAGGCTTTCCCGACAAGTGCTCTTGCGCCAATGTGATGGCCGCATATGCCTCCGTGTATCTCTGCCAACAGCTTCTGTCCGTCTTCCCTGGAGATGCACTTTAATCTGACACCGTTGAGTCTCCTTCTGTACAGCTCGTTGTCCACGAACTGGTACATACTTGACTGCCTGGTGATCTTCTCCATCTCTTCTGGGTCGTCGGGAAGTTCTCCAGTTTGCAGAAAACGGACGATCTGCTGCGCCCATGCCGGAGCCCGGGGCTCGACGGCAAGGACTAAAGGCATGAAGGCCGCTGCGGGGACCTCGGCTTCTACGGCAAGAACCTCTGGTTCCGCCGGAGCCGGTGATCCCCCGGCAAGCTTGCCGGGGCAAAGCTTGTCGGGAACCCCCGCTTCAACTGGACAGATCCTCGGATCCGCAGGAGCGGACTGTTCCTCAGCGTTCAGACTGCTGATCCGCTTGCCGGAGCAAGGCTTATCGGGGACACCTGCTTCGACTGGACGGATCCTGGGATCCGCAGGAGCGGGCTGTCCCTCGGCGTTCTGGTTGTTGATCTTGGGGACCTTGGCGGCGGTCTCAGGAAGGTCCGCCTGCAAGTAGTCGCCGGAGACCAACTTCCTTTTCTTGGACTGCCCAACTGATGGTGTAACGGATGGTTGAGTCAGCTTGAGTAAGAAGGTCCCTGGTTCCACAGGTAACTTCAACGAAGCACACTTCGAAAGGCCATCTGCTATCTCATTCTGAGCTCTCGGGACGTGCTCCATTTGCAGCCCTTCAAAGTGTTCTTCCAGCTTCCTCACTTCATCTACATAAGCTTCCATCAGAGGGCTCTGGTAGCTCTTGTTGACTTGCCGGACCACCAGTTGAGAATCTCCCCGTACAATCAGCTTTCTGATCCAAGTTCGGCCGCAATCCTGAGGCCGGCGAGCAAGCCTTCATACTCAGCAGTATTGTTGGTTGCTTGCTCTCTCGGGAAGTGCATCTGGATAACATACTTGAGGTGCTCTCCGGTGGGCGCGATGAGTACCACGCCAGCACCGGCGCCTTGCAGCGAGAAGGCACCATCGAAGTACATTACCCACTCGCTTGTTGCTTCTTGTACGGGCGCGCTTGTTTCTTGGGCTTCTCCATCTGGCGTCGGGGTCCACTCAGCTATGAATTCTGCCAAAGCTCGGCTCTGTATGGTTGAAGTACTTTCAAACTTGAGTCCAAAGCTCGACAGCTCCAGTGCCCACTCGACGATCCTGCCTGTTGCCTCGGGATTGTGCAATATCCTCTTCAGCGGAAAGCGAGTGACTACTGTTATCTCATGTGCTTGGAAGTAATGGCGCAGCTTTCTCGAGGCCATGAGGAGGCCGAAAAGCAACTTCTGCACCCCAGAGTATCTTGATCTAGCCCCCTGCAAGAGGGAACTCACAAAATACACCGGGCGCTGCACCATCTTCTTTCGCGCTCCATCCTGTTCCTGCGCAGGGGTGTCCTTGTCGGGGCCAGAGCTTGCCGGAGCAGCCCCCCGCTTGGCGCTGGACTCGCTTGCAGGTGGTATAGACTCCTCGTCGGCCTCCCTCTCCGCTACTAACGCAGCACTAACCACCTGGTTGGTTGCCGCTAGGTATAGCAACAACTTCTCCTGTGGTCTAGGTGCGACAAGTATTGGAGTGGAGGATAGGTACCTTTTCAAATCTTGCAGCGCCGCCTCCGCTTCTGGAGTCCACTGCATGGGGCCTGCCTTCTTCAAGATTTTAAAGAAGGGCAGGGCGCGTTCTGCAGACCTTGAAATGAACCGACTGAGGGCGGCCACACAACCTGCAAGCTTTCTGACGTCCTTGACGCGCTCTGGGGCTTCGATCTGCTCGATGGCTTTGATCTTGTCGGGATTAGCCTCAATCCCCCTCTGTGACACAAAGAACCCGAGAAGCTTGCCGGAGGGGACTCCGAAAACGCACTTCTCGGGGTTCAGCTTGAGCTGTATCTTGCGCAGGTTCTGAAATGTCTCTTCCAGATCTTGGACCAGGGTTTCCTTGCTCCTGCTTTTCACCACGATGTCATCCATGTAGGCCTCCACGTTCCTATGGATCTGTGGCTCGAAAGCAGTGTGCACTACCCTTGCAAACGTTGATCCCGCATTCTTCAGTCCAAACGGCATGCGTATGAAGCAATAGGTGCCGCACGGAGTGATAAATGCGGTCTTCTCTTCATCTTCTTTGGCCATAAAGACTTGGTGGTAGCCTGAATATGCATCAAGAAAAGAGAGTAGCTCACATCCGGCAGTGGAGTCAACAATCTGGTCAATGCGCGGCAAGGGAAATGGATCCTTGGGACATGCTTTATTCACATCGGTGAAGTCTATGCACAGTCTCCACTTCCCATTGGCTTTGCGCACGACGACCGGATTGGCCAGCCACGTTGGATGGATCACACCTCTCACTAGGCCTGCTGCCTCTAGCTTCTTGATCTCTTCGCTGATGAATTCTTGGCGCTCCACGGCTTGCTTTCTCACTTTCTGCTTGACGGGTCGCGCGTGAGGACAGACGGCGAGCTTGTGCTCAATCACCCTCCTGGGAACACCGGGGATGTCGGACGGTTGCCATGCAAACACGTCGACATTCGCCCGCAGGAAGGCAACGAGCGCGCTTTCCTATTTGCTGTCAAGCGTGGCACTAATGGTGAAGGTACCGCCAGTGCCGTCCTCCTTGGCGGACACCTTCTTGGTTGCCGGAGGAGCGATCATTCCCTTCTTGTACTTGCCGGTGGAGCTCGATGGAACGTCCTCGACGGCGGCGCAGCACTCCGAAGAGGTGCGGTTGCCGGAGTGGGCCCCAGAGCACTTACCGGGCTTGGTCCTTGCCTTCTTCCCCCCGGGGGCTTCAGCGGCAAGTGTGTCCTTCTCTGCCGCGGCTGCTACATCCCGGTAGATCTTGTCGGCGCAGATAAGCGCGTCCTTTTTGTCGCCATGGACAGTGATGACGCTTATCGGCCCTGGCATCTTGAGTACGTTGTTGGCGTGGTGGGAAGCTGCCATGAACTTGGCGAGAGCGGGACGGCCGAGGATCCCATTGTATGGTAACGGGATATCAGCGACGTCGAACGTGATGCGCTCAGTCCTGAAGTTGAGCTCGACGCCGAAGGTCACAGGCAGAGTAATCTTCCCCTTGGGCTTGCTCCTCCCCGGGTTGATTCCTTGGAAAGATCCGGTCTCTTCGAGCTCGCCGTCTGGGATCTGGAGTTTCTTGATCACAGCGGAGGAGATCAAGTTCAGCCCGGCCCCGCCGTCTACCAACATTTTGGTGACCTTGAGGTTGCGGATGGTGGGTGAGACCAGCATCGGCAAGCACCCGACCGCGGTTGTGCGGTCAGGGTGATCCTCAAGATCGAGAATGATGGGCGTGCTGGACCATTTGAGGAGCCTGCGCGACTCCACGGGCGGCTCTGCTGCATTCACCTCTCGCGCCCACCGCTTAAGCTGGCGGTGGGAGGTGTGCAGAGAGGCGCCGCCGTCAACGCATAGGACCTCCGTGGCCTTCTGGAACTCCTGCTCGCTGTTATCTTCGTCTTCCACGTCTTCGTCGTCGTCTTCTTCATCTTCGTCGCGGCCCCGGGGAGGCCGATCGCCTTGCCGCTGCTTGGCCTTGCCGCGGCGTCCTCCCCGGCCGATGGGCGGCCGCTTCTTGCTTGGTTCGCCACCTCCACCCTAGGCCTTCCCCTTGTCGCGCCTCTCGTACTCAGCCTTCTGCTGCACGACGAGGTACTCGACGCTTTTGCAGTTGGAGAGATCGTGGCCCTTGGTGCGGTGGATCTTGCAGTATTGCTTGTCGGAGCCGTCCTGCTTGTCGGCTGCCGCCACGGGGGCAGGCTCCTTGCCGGAGCCGCCAGCCTGCGTTTGCTTGGCGGGAGCCTCCTTGCCGGACTCCTCGACGGCAAGCACCTCCTTCCTGTTCTTCCTCCTATTATTCCGCCGCTGGCTTCTCTTCGCCGGGGCGGTGTCGTCACTGTCGCTTCCTCCTGCGCCAGCATCCTCCCCGGGGAGTTTCCTCCCCTCCTCCGCGCGCGCGCACTTGTCAGCCAGGGCATATAGCTCGCTGACGTCCCGGATCTTGGTCATGGCCATCTCTTCACGCATGCGGCGGTTACGCACGTTCTGGTGGAACGCGCTGATAACCGCGGCAGGGTGAACGTCGGGGATGTTGCGATGCACGCGGCTGAAGCGCTGGATGTACTTGCGCAGGGGTTCTCCTTCCTTCTGGGCTAGGATGTGGAGGTCGCTATCCTGGCCATGAGGTTTGTGGCCGCCTGTGAAGGCGCCAACAAACTGATGGCAAAGATCCGCCCAGGAAGAAATGGAGCCTTCCGGCAAGTGCATAAGCCACGAACGAACGTTCGGCTTAAGCACGAGCGGGAAGTAGTTCGCCAATATCCTCTCGTCGCGCCCCCCGGCAGCTTGTACAGCGATCGTGTAGATGCTGAGAAACTCCGAGGGGTGCGTCCTGCCGTCGTACTTCTCCGGTACGTCGGGCTTGAAGTTCTTCGTGCTGGGCCACCGGACGCGCCGCAGCTCACGGGTGAACGCAGGGCAACCTGCCGCGTACGGTAAGTCACCTGGTTCACCGGGCGCGTGCGCGTCGACAGCGTTCCCAGCCCGCTGGTCTGATTGCCGCCGAGTTTCTCGGCGGCGCTCAATCCTTGTTCGAGCGTCTTCTTGCTGCCGCTCGTCGAGGACCCGGCGCTGGTCCCGGCGGGTCCGCGGGTCTGACGACGCTGTAGAGCCGTCGTCAACGTTGCTCCAGCGGGGCGGCGTCTTCTGCTTCTGCGCCGGGGAGTGCATGGTGGTTGCACCCTCGGCGGTCTTGTCGCCGTCGGCCTTCGTCTTCCCGACCTGCCGTGGCCGTGAGGTCGCCGGCTGCTGCGGCGTGTCGTTGTTGGCGAAGGCGATCAGGCTCTGGATGGTGGCCCTCCAGCATTCGGCCTTGTCAGCCGCTGGAGGGTAGTCGAGGAGCAGTTGCGCTCTCGCGAGCGCTTCTGCCGGAGTGGAGGGGAGCGAGGGCGAGTGGCCCGAGGAGCGGGATACGCTCGGACTCCTAACAATGTTAGAAAGAGCGGGGTCCCTCCCCGGCGCCTTCGCCTTGCCCGTGTCCGGACGGGGGCCCGGGGCGTCCCGTGAACCTCCAGTTTGCCCTTGGTCCAGCAAGCGGATGCCACCCCCTGTGGCATGGCGCTGCTGGGTCGTCGTTTGTCGGGTCGGATGCGACGCGCCCTCGGAGGCCGAGGCTCGGTCGTCCGCCCTGTTCTTGGATTTGGTGGCGCCGCGAGTGTTCTCGCCGGTGGCCACCCCTCCGACGGCGTCTCCCCCGCCCACCGTTGGCTCCGGTAGCGGTGGAAGAGACGCGGACGGGCCCGCGACCTCCGAAGCCTTCTTCTTCGGGGCCATGGTGTTGATGAAGCTAGCGAATTCGGAGAAGCTGACGAAGAGCGTGCTCGCGCGAACGCCGGATCTGATCCGCACAACCTCGACGCACCCCCTACCTGGCGCGCCAAAGATGTCGGGGTGGACTGCGTCCCCCGCGAGCACCTATGGGGCCGGAGCCCCTTTCGTTGTCCGGTGAGGGGGCGGAGGGAGCACGGAGAGCAGATCGAGGCGAGCACACGGGCGGTTTACCCAGGTTCGGGCCGCGATGGACGCGTAAAACCCTACTCCTGCTTGGTTGTATTGAACTGGGGAGCTCGGGAGCTTGGAGAGCTAGCTGCACCGAGCGTATGGCTGTCTGGATTCCCAATCTCCGAACCCGGAACCCCCCCTACGTTGCACACGGGCCTCCTTTTATAGCGCAAAGGGGTCACCGACAGGTGTCAACGTAAGAGAAAGGGGTAAAAGTGTAAAAGGGGTGGTAGTTGTAACAGTGCGGGAACAGTGGCGCTACAGTGCGGCACAGTGTTATCATACCTACTTCTGACGGTAGGGGACAAGGGCATTAAATGCCCGTCACGGTCGCCTGGACAGCACCGAGGCGGACCGTTAGGTGCGCCACCGCTCGCCACGGTGGTGGCTGCATGCCACCGCATGCCCCAGGCTGCGCGGTGCCCCGCCACGTGCCCTTGGGGGAAACCCCGGAGCGACGCGTGGGCGGGTGAGCTGGAGCGCAGTCCTGAGGTGGCGATTTGCCGCGGCAAGTGGCTTGCCGCGGGGGTCGTCTTCCTGTGCCTGATAGCTTGCCGGCTATCAGGCCTTGCCGGGGCGCATGGCGCGCCGTGGCGGGCTTCTCTCGTGGTGCCTGGGTTCGGCCTTCCCGACAAGCTCCTCTTGTCGGGGTCTCGATCTTCTGTCTCTTATACTTTGTTCTTGAATGGTATTACACGGGCTCAGTCGTCCCGGCAAGCTCCTCTTGCCGGGGTCTTGTCTTCTTGGCCCGGCAAGCTCCTCTTGCCGGGGGCCTTGTCTTGAATGCTTGGTCTTCTCTTGGCGCTTCCTGGGCGGGCCTCGCCGCAGGGTGCTACAACTGCCCGTGCACAAGTCTGGGGTACTAAGGTACCCCTACTTTAGTACACCGACACTCAATGTGATCTTGGATCACTAAAATATAAAATGTAGAGTCTTGATCTTGAAGCTTGAGCCAATCCTATGTCCTTAGCATCTTGAAGGAGTTCCACATCCTTTAGTCCATGCCACTCCATTGTTGAACTTATCTGAAACATACTAGGTAAAAGTGTTAGCCCAACAAGAGATATGTTGACATTAATTACCAAAACCACCCAGGGAGCACTTGTGCTTTCAATCTCCCCCTTTTTGGTAATTGATGACAACATACATCAAAGCTTTAGATAAAAATATAGAGAATAGCAAGTAAAGCTTTGGAAAGACATGTAACATGCATAGGCTCCCCCTACATGTATGCAATCATATGAATATTGAATATAGGAGCATGTGAATGCATAAGCATGACAGAGTAAGCAATGTGGTACATGTATCTTGGCTATATGCATCATAGCAAATGGTGTGAGTATAAGAAATGTACCTTCATGCTCATGAGTCCTTCTTGAAACAGTATGTACATCAGCAAGAACTTCTCATTCACATGACTGTGATGCATATACTTACCTTGTGGTCTTGAGTTGGCTTAGAATGGGATGAACCTGCGCAAGCAAGGTTAGATAACACAGATACACCTACTGACCAGAGCAAACAAGAGAAACCATAAGAAAACCAAGACTGGGATGACATGTAGAGTGAGTACTAAGTACTACATTGGATATAGACATGTCCCCAAAGATAAAAATATGCCATAAGATCAGAGATTTCCTTCCCTTAGATGTCTTGCTCCCCCTAAATCTAACATGAGATATTGGAAGAAGATAGGGAACAGAACATCAGAGCAATAGAAAATAAACAGCAGAGCTTGAGCTAAAGCAAGCAAACAAGTGACATCTTCTCCCTCTTGAACACCAAGCATCTGGGGTCATTGATGATATTACTTCCTCTCCCCCCGAGTATTCTCTTTTTCTCCCCCTATGGGAAAGATTAAGCTTTGATGTGATCTCTCTCTCCCCCTTTGACATCAATTTCCAAGAAGGGTCTTCTGAACATGTGATACAATGGGTTGGTCCTTGAGTCACAGAGCAAAGCAGCATGTGTAACATGATGCTGGTAGAGGACAAGAATCATTGAGTGGAGCTGGAGCAAAATAGAAATCAGGAATGGGTGGCAAGTTGGTTTTCCTGTGATGAAATCGGTGACTCCGAGTTGTGTGCTTCGGTTGCACCGAAAGATTTCGGTTAGACCAAAGAAAACAAACCGGTGTGACCGAGTTCATCAGAGTGGAACCACTTGTCATCTCAGCTCACTAGACAAGTAAGATCTCACAAGGATTTGAAAGGAATTAACTGAAAGATTTGCAATGAATTGGATGCAGAAAATGCAGAACAAAAAGAAAAGAAACTTAAAGATCTAGATGAAGTTTTTTTTGTTTGAAAAGGGGAAACAAATATGCAAGGGAGAAATGCAATAACACAGAAAAGAACACAAGAGAACTTCATCTAGAATTGGGCGGCGACAAAGTCACCTATGTTAAAGTATATTGACTTAGGAGTCAAGTGAGAGCACTTGATCATAGGTCATACTCATCGTTTAAGCTCAAAATGGGATTACCATTTTTCGTTTAAGCATCTTGATGTATTCACATCTTGTCGAGTTGCCTTGTCTCATGACTTGGAGTAAAGCTTCTCTAAGATGGAATAGCATACTTTGGGTGGTGGTATCGATCTTGCTCATGTAGTTGAACTTGTGTGGGTAGCTCAAGGTTGATGTAGTTCATCAAGAGTTGGGAGCACCACTTGGAGTTTGAGTTCATCTACCTACATGGGTTAGTCTTGCAAGGAAGAGCACTTGTGTATCCAAAATGACAATTATAGGATTTAACATAGAATTTGTCAAAGGATATGTTTGAATGGCTTCGTGCTTCCTTGTCTTCAACCACCATTGAGTAGAGACTTGGTGATGTAGAGATTGCTCAAGATGTGAGTGAGTTGCAATCTCATAGATTTAGATTCAACCAAGTACCTACATGGGTTAGATAACATGCAAGGTACAAATATATCCAAGACATATGAATAGCATCATAAGAGAAATATCAAGGATTAGTCATAGGCTCATGCCTCGCATGTATGAAATGGAGTTCCTACTCCAAGTTTGAAGCATCAATGATGTTCAATTCACCTCTTAACCTGCAAAACACTTTCTCATCAAGTGGTTTAGTGAATATATCCGCCAATTGCTTATCGGTGCGCACATGCTTAAGGTTAATGTCCCCTTTGGCAACATGATCTCGAATGAAATGATGACGAACTTCAATGTGCTTAATTCGAGAGTGTTGCACGGGATTGTGAGCAATCTTAATAGCACTTTCATTGTCACATAGCAATGGAACATGTTTCACATATATCCCATAATCTTTAAGAGTTTGGGTCATCCAAAGTAATTGAGCACAACATGAACCAGCGGCAATGTATTCCGCTTCGGCGGTGGATAAGGATACCGAGTTTTGTTTCTTGGAAGACCAAGACACTAGAGATCTACCAAGGAATTGACAAATACCCGAAGTGGACTTGCTATCAACCTTGTCTCCGGCATAGTCCGAATCGGAGTAGCCAACAAGATCAAAAGAGGACCTCTTAGGATACCAAATGCCAAAATTTGGTGTATGGATTAAGTATCTCACTATCCTTTTCACAGCCTTAAGATGACATTCTTTAGGAGCAACTTGATATCGTGCACACATGCACACACTTAGCATAATATCAGGACGAGAGGCACATAGATATAACAATGAACCAATCATAGAGCGATAAACTTTTTGATCAACCGGTTCACCATCTTTGGTCAAATCAAGATGTCCACTAGTAGGCATGGGTGTAGTCATACCTTTGCATTCTTGCATATTGAACTTCTTGAATAAGTCTTTGGTGTACTTCGTTTGTGAGACAAATGTACCTTCCTTAGTTTGCTTGATTTGCAAACCGAGAAAGAATTTGAGTTCACTCATCATAGACATCTCAAACTTCTCCGGCATTAGCTTTCCAAACTTCTCACTAAAATGAGGGTTAGTTGAACCAAATATGATATCATCAACATAAATTTGGCACACAAATAGTTCTCCATCAACCCTTTTAGTAAAAAGAGTAGAATCAATTTTACCAATTTCAAAGCCTTTTTCAGTAAGGAACTTGGTCAAGCATTTATACCATGCTCTAGGAGCTTGTTTAAGACCATAAAGGGCTTTGTGAAGTTTGTAAACATGATTAGGTTTCTTAGGATTGACAAAGCCGGGGGGTTGCTTAACATAAACTTCCTCCTCAATTTTTCCATTTAGAAAAGCACTTTTAATGTCCATTTGGTACAAGGTGATATCATGGTGATTAGCATAGGCAAGTAAGATGCGAATGGACTCAAGTCTAGCAACGGGAGCATATGTCTCACCATAGTCTGTACCTTCAACTTGTGTATAGCCTTGGGCGACGAGACGTGCTTTGTTGCGAACCACTTGTCCATCTTCATCTTGCTTGTTGCGAAACACCCATTTGGTACCAATGATGTTGTGGTTGTTGTCGGGCTTCTCGACCAATGTCCATACTTTATTTCTCTCAAAGTTGTGTAGCTCTTCATGCATAGCGTTTATCCAATCCGGATCCTTCAATGCTTCTTCAACCTTCGTAGGTTCAATTTTAGAAATGAATGAGTAATGTTCACAAAAGTAAGCTAAGCGAGTTTTAGAGCGAGTAATTCTCCCGGTTTGGATATCATTGTAGATTTGATCGAAGGGATGATCTTTGGCAATTCTTGCTCGAACTCGTGAAAGCTTTTGCTTGGGTCGGGGTGGAACATCCTCTTCATCTTGCTCTTCTTCTTGGCCTTCTTCATTGTTGACATTGTCGTTCTCTTGTCGTGGTGGAGAAGGAGGTTGTTGATGTTCATCTTGGTGTACTTCCTCGTTTTCTTCATCTTGGTGTGTCCCACTTGTGGATGCTTCCGTATCAATTCTTGGTTCACCTTGTCGTGAGGTAGAAGCTTCCACTTGGACGGACGAGGTACTCTCCTTCATTTCCGTTGGACGAATCTTGCCAATGGACAAGTCTTGAATTGCTTCCGAAGGGTCTTTGTCTCCTACATCAATTGGCAATTGCTCTATTTACGAGCCGTTAGATTCATCAAACTTCACATCTACCGTCTCTTCAACCTTTCGGGTGAAATTGTTGTAGACACGGTAAGTGTGAGAGTTTGAGCTATAACCAAGTAGGAAACCTTCATGAGATTTAGGAGAAAATTTAGAACGATGATGCTTATCAAGAATGTAGCACTTTGAGCCGAATACTCGAAAGTATCCAACTTGGGGTTTGTTACCGGTGAGGAGCTCGTATGTCGTCTTGCCGAGTAGCTTGTGAAGATACAAGCGATTTGTTGCATGACAAGCTGTCTCAACCGCTTCCACCCAAAAGTGTTTTGGCGTTTTGTACTCATCAAGCATCGTTCTTGCCATCTCGATAAGAGTCCGGTTCTTCCTCTCAACAACTCCATTTTGTTGAGGTGTGTACGTAGCCGAGAACTCGTGTGAAATCCCTTCTTCGTCAAGAAAGGTGTCCACATTTGTGTTCTTGAACTCCGTTCCCTTGTCACTCCGAACCTTCTTGATCTTCACGTCAAACTGATTTTGGGCCTTCCTAGCGAAGTTTTTGAAGATCTCTTGGACCTGCGACTTGTCATCAAGAAAGAACACCCACGTAAATCTTGAAAAATCATCAACTATGACTAGACCAAATGAGTTACCACCAAGACTCTTGTATGCATTTGGACCAAAGAGATCCATGTGAAGTAGCTCGAGTGGTCTTCTTGTGGTCATGATGTTCTTTGCGCGGTGATTTCCTCCAACTTGTCTCCCTGCTTGACAAGCACTGCAGAGTCTACCCTTGTCAAATACGACATCTTTTATTCCAAGGATATGATCACCTTTAATAAGCTTATCAAGATTTCGCATTCCAACATGACCTAGTCTTCTATGCCGCAACCAGCCTTTAGAAGATTTAGCAATTAAGCAAGTTTTAGGTTGAGCCCTTTTAGTGAAATCAACAATGTAAAGATCTCCCCTACGTATACCGATAAAGAACATTTTATGATTGTCTCTACGAAACACTTGGCAATCTACTTCAGTGAATAGGACATTGAAACCAAAATCCGCAAATCTAGAAACTGAAAGTAAATTGTATCCAAGGGATTCAACGAGCATTACATTTTGTATGGAGCTATCGTGTGAGATGGCCACCTTACCAAGGCCAACTACCTTACCCTTTGAATTATCACCAAAGGTGACATATTTTCGAGGGCCGTCATTTTCAGCAAGCTCACGGAACATCTCTTCATCTCCGGTCATATGATAAGTACATCCACTATCAAGGACCCATTCCTTTCCTCCAGCCATGTAGCCACGAAGATTTGCCATAAGACCAAAATGCCTCATTGCATCATCAAGATCATACTCACTATCATCATCTTCATCATAGTATCCATGTTCAACATCATCTTGTGATTGATCAATTCCTAGAGAGGTAATCCATTAGATAAATGATCATCACAATGGTTACCTTTATGAATTCTAATAGCTTCGGATACGATATTGCTAATGATTCCAACGTTTCCTTTAGCATGCATGAGATTGGTAAGCTCAAACAGACAATCACCAAAATTAGGATCACTAGAGTTCATCTTACTCAAAGCAATAGACTTATGGAGAATTTCGTCTAAATTCTTTAGGTAATAATCGGGAAATCGTTCCTCAAGAAATTTCCATATAGTATAGGCACAATTAAGAGTAGGCAAACTAGCAATCAAATTTTTGGGCAAATTTTTGGGTTCCTTTGCGTCCAAGAAACCAAATGGAGAGGACAGAAGGCGAAGGAGGTGGAGGATACCGGCTTCAAGCTGTGGTACACGGGGACGGCTGCAAACAGAAATGGCGTAGGCATCTTGATCAACAAGAGCCTCAAGTATGGAGTGGTAGACATCAAGAGACGTGGGGACCGGATTATCTTGGTCAACCTGGTAGTTGAGGACTTGGTTCTCAATGTTATCAGCGTGTATGCCCCGCAAGTAGGCCACAACGAGAACACCAAGAGGGAGTTCTGGGAAGGCCTGGAAGACATGGTTAGGAGTGTACCGATTGGTGAGAAGCTCTTCATAGGAGGAGACCTCAATGGCCACGTGGGTACATCTAACACTGGTTTTGAAGGGGCGCATGGGGGCTTTGGCTATGGCATCAGGAATCAAGAAGGAGAAGATGTCTTAAGCTTTGCTCTAGCCTACAACATGATTGTAGCTAACACCCTCTTTATAAAGAGAGAATCACATCTGCTGACTTTTAGTAGTGGCCAACACTCTAGCCAGATTGATTTCATCCTCTCGAGAAGAGAAGATAGGCGTGCATGCCTAGACTGTAAGGTGATACCTGGAGAGAGTGTTGTACCCCCCGCATAAGCTGGTGGTTGCTGACTTCCGCTTTCGGATTCGTGTCCAGCGGGATAAGCGTGCCAAAGTCGCTAGAACGAAGTGGTGGAAGCTCAAGGGGGAGGTAGCTCAGGTGTTCAAGGAGAGGGTCATTAAGGAGGGCCCTTGGGAGGAAGGAGGGGATGCGGACAATGTGTGGATGAAGATGGCGACTTGCATTCGTAAAGTGGCCTCGAAGGAGTTTGGAGTGTCCAGGGGAAGGAGAAGCGAAGATAAGGATACCTGGTGGTGTAATGATGACGTCCAGAAGGCAATTAAAGAGAAGAAAGATTGCTTCAGACGCCTATACCTGGATAGGAGTGCAGACAACATAGAGAAGTACAAGATGGAGAAGAAGGCCGCAAAGCGAGCTGTTGCTGAAGCAAGGGGTCGGGCATATGAGGACCTCTACCAACGGTTAGGCACGAAGGAATGTGAAAGGGACATCTATAAGATGGCCAAGATCCGAGAGAGAAATACGAGGGACATTGGCCAAGTCAAATGCATCAAGGACGGAGCAGGCCAACTCTTGGTGAAGGACGAGGAGATTAAGCAAAGATGGCGGGAGTACTTCGACAAGCTGTTCAATGGGGAGAGTGAGAGTTCTACCATTGAACTAGACGACTCCTTTGATGAGATCAGAATGCGTTTTGTGCGGCGAATCCAGGAGTCTGAGGTGAAGGAGGCTTTCAAAAGGATGAAAGGAGGCAAGGCGATGGGCCCTGATTGTATCCCCATTGAGGTGTGGAAAGGTCTCGGGGACATAGCAATAGTATGGCTAACCAAGCTTTTCAACCTCATTTTTCGGGCAAACAAGATGCCAGAAGAATGGAGACGGAGTATATTAGTACCAATCTTCAAGGACAAGGGGGATGTTCAGAGTTGTACTAATTACCGTGGAATTAAGCTGATGAGCCATACAATGAAGCTATGGAAGAGAGTCATTGAGCGCCGCTTAAGAAGAATGACAAGCGTGACCAAAAATCAGTTTGGTTTCATGCCTGGGAGGTCGACCAGGGAAGCCATTTTCTTGGTACGACAACTTATGGAGAGATATAGGGAGCAAAAGAAGGACTTGCATATGGTGTTCATTGACTTGGAGAAGGCCTATGATAAGATACCGCGGAATGTCATGTGGTGGGCCTTAGAGAAACACAAAGTCCCAGCAAAGTACATTACCCTCATCAAGGACATGTACGATAATGTTGTGACAAGTGTTCGAACAAGTGATGTCGACATTGATGACTTCCCGATTAAGATAGGACTGCATCAGGGGTCAGCTTTGATCCCTTATCTTTTTGCATTGGTGATGGATGAGGTCACAAGGGATATACAAGGAGATATCCCATGGTGTATGCTCTTTGCGGATGACGTGGTGCTAGTTGACGATAGTCGGACGGGGGTAAATAGGAAGTTAGAGTTATGGAGACAAACCTTGGAATCGAAAGGGTTTAGGCTTAGTAGAACTAAAACCGAGTACATGATGTGCGGTTTTAGTACTACTAGGTGTGAGGAGGAGGAGGTTAGCCTTGATGGCCAGGTGGTACCTCGGAAGGACACCTTTCGGTATTTGGGGTCAATGTTGCAGGAGGATGGGGATATTGATGAAGATGTGAACCATCGAATCAAAGCCGGATGGATGAAGTGGCGCCAAGCTTCTGGCATTCTCTGTGACAAGAGAGTGCCACAAAAGCTAAAAGGCAAGTTCTACAGGACGGCGGTTCGACCCGCAATGTTGTATGCAGCGGAGTGTTGGCCGACTAAAAGGCGACATGTTCAACAGTTAGGTGTGGCGGAGATGCGTATGTTGAGATGGATGTGTGGCCACACGAGGAAGGATCGAGTCCGGAATGATGATATACGAGATAGAGTTGGGGTAGCACCAATTGAGGAGAATCTTGTCCAACATCGTCTGAGATGGTTGGGCATATTCAGCGCAGGCCTCCAGAAGCTCCAGTGCATAGCAGACGGCTAAAGCGTGCGGAGAATGTCAAGAGAGGGCGGGGTAGACCGAATTTGACATGAGGAGTCCATTAAGAGAGACCTGAAGGATTGGAGTATCACCAAAGAGCTAGCTATGGACAGGGGTGCGTGGAAGCTTGCTATCCATGTGCCAGAGCCATGAGTTGGTTGCGAGATCTTATGGGTTTTCACCTCTAGCCTACCCCAAATTTTTTGGGACTAAAGGCTTTGTTGTTGTTGTTGTTGTTGTTGTTGTTGTTGTTGTTGTTGTTGTTGTTGTTGTTGTTGTTGTTTTGTTGTCCTCTAATGATGAGCTCAACAGTTCTAAGATTGTGAATCATGTCAATATCTTCATCTAGGGTAGGGTGCAAAGGATCAACATGAGGTGCACAAGGACTAGCAATGTACTTGTTCAAATGATATTCATAGAAAATCTCAAGCATTTCATTTTTCCACTCATGAAAATACTCTCCATCAAGAATGGGCACTCTATGTCTAAGACTCCCTAAAGTAGACACATCCATCTTCCTCCAAAGGTGTTTAAACCCGCAATGGAGACCAAAGCTCTGATACCAATTGAAAGGATCGAGAAGAGGTGTCTAGGGGGGGTGATTAGACACTAAGTGCCAAAAGTTGCAGTTTTTAATATTCTTAAGTTTAGGTGGACTTTAGGCACAAGTTTAACACATACAATACATATCAAGCAAGCATGCAATGAGTATATGAGCAGCGGAAAGTAAAGCATGCAACTTGCAAGAATGTAAAGGGAAGGGTTTGGAGTATTCAAACGCAATTGGAGACACGGATGTTTTGGCGCGGTTCCGATAGGTGGTGCTATCGTACATCCACGTTGATGGAGACTTCAACCCACGGAGGGTAACGGTTGCGCGAGTCCACGGAGGGCTCCACCCACGAAGGGTCCACGAAGAAGCAACCTTGTTTATTCCATCACGGCCGTCGCCCACGAAGGACTTGCCTCACTAGCGGTAGATCTTCATGATGTAGGCGATCTCCCTGCCCTTACAAACTCCTTGGTTCAACTCCACAATCTTGTCGGAGGCTCCCAAGTGACACCTAGCCAATCTAGGAGACACCACTCTCCAAGAAGTAACAAATGGTGTGTTGATGATGAAGTCCTTGCTCTTGTGCTTCAAATGATAGTCTCACCAACACTCAACTCTCTCTCACAGGATTTGGATTTGGTGGAAAGAAGATTTGAGTGGAAAGCAACTTGGGGAAGGCTAGAGATCAAGATTCATATGGTAGGAATGGAATATTTTGAGCTCAACACAAGAATAGGTGGTTCTCTCTCAGAAAATAGGTATTGGAAGTGTAGATGTGTTCTGATGGCTCTCTCCACGAATGAAGAGTGGGTGGAGGGGTATATATAGCCTCCACACAAAATCTAACCGTTACACACAATCTGCCAAACTCGGTGGGACCGAATCATTAAACTCGGTCGGACCGATTTAGCGAACCTAGTGACCGTTAGGATTTTCGGTGGGACTGAGATGCAACTCGGTAGGACCGATATGTTAGGGTTAGGGCATAACGTAATCTCGGTGTGACCGATTACACAAACTCGGTGGAACCGATTTTGGTAATAAGCTAACCAGAGGATTTGCATTGTAATCTCGGTAGTACCGATTGCTCAAACTCGGTGAGACCGATTTTGGCAATGGACATACACAGTGAGATTACAATCCCATCTCGGTGAGACCGAGATCCCTATCGGTGAAACCGAATTGCTAGGATTTGTGGCAGTGGCTATGACAAGTGAAACTCGGTGGCGCCGGATAGAAAGAATCGGTGAGGCCGAGTTTGATTTTTTGGCTTAGGTCAAATGTGGATGTGGGAAGATAGTTGAGGGTTTTGGAGCATATCACTAAGCACATGAAGCAAGAGGCTCATTAAGCAACACCTCATCCCTCCTTGATAGTATTGGCTTTTCCTATAGACTCAATGTGATCTTGGATCACTAAAATATAAAATGTAGAGTCTTGATCTTGAAGCTTGAGCCAATCCTATGTCCTTAGCATCTTGAAGGAGTTCCACATCCTTTAGTCCATGCCACTCCATTGTTGAACTTATCTGAAACATACTAGGTAAAAGTGTTAGTCCAACAAGAGATATGTTGACATTAATTACCAAAACCACCCAGAGAGCACTTGTGCTTTCATGAACCGAGTCCAGAATTTCCTGGCTGATTCACCTGGCTATTGGGTTATGTGACTCAAGTCATCGGCATCCGGTGGTCGCACATAAGTGCCCTGGAAGTTGTCAAGGAATGCGTCCTCCAAATTCTCCCAACTGCCAACGGAGTTTGCCGACAGGCTATTGAGCCAATGCCGAGCAGGTCCTTTGAGTTTTAATGGGAGGTACTTGATGGCATGTAGATCGTCACCGCGGGCCATGTGGATGTGGAGGAGGAAATCTTCAATCCATACCACAGGGTCTGTTGTACCATCATATGATTCAATGTTCACGGGTTTGAAACCTTCTGGGAATTTGTGATCCATTACTTCATCAGTGAAGCATAGGGGGAGTGCGGCGCCTCTGTGCCAGGCTATATCATGACGCAGTTCATACGAGACTTGTCTGCTGTATTCGGCCCGGCCGGATTTACTTTTAGTATATCCGGCGTGACGGTCGTCGTCATGCGTTGGGGCACGGCCCCGTGATCCGTAGATCGATTTTGCATGTCCTACTTTGTTTTCCAATACGTCTCGCAGGTCCTGCGTGTCACCCCGGGCCTTGGTATTTTTGTTTAACTGGCGACGGGGTGCGGGCTGGACTTCAGCCTGATATGCCGCTTTGTCTCGGCCACGAGGTGGCCGGTCAGCCGCATCATAAGCTGTAAGCGTAGGTTTTAATGCTTCCTCCTCAAGTTGAGGTAGCAACCTGCGCTTTGGGTAACTTTTGGTTGGGCGCTCGAGTTCGTATTCCTTGGACGCCAGGACCTCAGTCCATCTATCCGCTAGCAGATCTTGGTCAGCTTGAAGCTGTTGTTGCTTTTTTCTTTAGGCTTTTTGCTGTGGCTATAAGCCGGCGCTTGAAGCGCTCCTATTCGACGGGATCCTCAGGCATGATAAATTCTTCGTCGCCGAGGCTCACCTCGTCTTCGGAGAGAGGCATGTAATTGTCATCCTCTGATTCTCCGTCTGCTGCCTGTTCCTTAGGGCTAGCTTGCCCATCCTCACGCTCTAGGCCTGGCTGGAGGGGATTGTCTTCGTCTTCGGCACTATCCGCAGTGTTATTGTCTCTTGTGCCGATATCGTTGCTTTTGCTATGGCGGGGTTTAGAGCGGCGCCGATGACGCCGGTTCTTAGATTGCTTCTCGAGGGGATTATCCTCCGTTGCCTTATTTCCATAGCTTTCTTTGGGGGTGTCCACCATGTATATATCATATGATGAGGTGGCAGTCCAGCGCCCTATGGGCGGTGGTTCCTGTTCTTCTCCTGCATCGCCGTCCATACCGTCGATGTCTTCGGAGCCGAAATCGAGCATGTCGGTTAAGTCGTCGACAGTGGCTATTAAGTGGGTGGTGGGTGGGGAATGAATTTCTTCGTCGTCCGCTTCCCACTCAAGTCGGACACAGTTCGGCCAAGGGCCTCCTGACAAGGAGAGAGACCTTAATGAATTTAGCACATCGCCCAGGGGCGAGTGCTGAAAGATATCCGCGGAGGAAAACTCCATGATTGGTGCCCAATCAGATTCGATAGGCACGGACGCAGGCGGTTCGGAGCCCGTGGTCGGGGACGAATCCAAGAGTCCGCCAACACAGGTCTCATAGGAGGTGAAGTCAGTATTCGGATCTATCGCCACTGAGTGTGCGGCCTCCGTGGCGGGGTCCATCCACCCGTCCTCGGACGGTGTAATCTGCTCCGGATTGAGGGCCGGAGTAGCCGCAGGTGTGATCTCCCGAACACCGTCCGACGGCAGAGCTAAATCATGCTCGTCGTGACTGTGCGGCGCACCTGACACGGGCTCGAATCCGTCAAAGATCAAGTCTCCGCGAATGTCGGCAGTATAGTTTAAGTTTCCAAACCTGACCTGACGGCCAGGGGCGTAGCTCTCGATCTGCTCCAGATGGCCAAGCAAGTTGGCCCGTAATGCGAAGCCGCCGAATATGAAGATCTGTCTGGGGAGAAAAACCTCATCCTGGATCGCATCGTTGCCGATGATCGAAGGAGCCATCAAGCCTTATGGTGACGGCATAGTGGAACTCTCAATGAAAGCACCAATGTCGGTGTCAAAATCGGCGGATCTCGGGTAGGGGGTCCCGAACTTGCGTCTAAGGCGGATGGTAACAGGAGGCGGGGGACACAATGTTTACCCAGGTTCGGTCCCTCTCGATGGAGGTAATACCCTACTTCCTGCTTGATTGATCTTGATGATATGAGTAATACAAGAGTTGATCTACCACGAGATCGAAGAGGCTAAACCCTAGAAGCTAGCCTATGATTATGATTGTTGTTGTCCTATGGACTAAACACTCCGGTTTATATAGACACCGGAGGGGGCTAGGGTTACACAGAGTCGGTTACAAGGGAGGAGATCAACATATCCAAATTGCCAAGCTTGCCTTCCACGCAAAGGAGAGTCCCATCCAGACACGGGGCGAAGTCTTCAATCTTGTATCTTCATAGTCCAACAGTCCGGCCAAAGTATATAGTTCGGCAGTCCGAGGACCCCTGAGGGAGTCCTGGATTGGGGGGTGTTTGGGTAGCCGGACTATAACCTTTGGCCGGACTCCTGGACTATGAAGACACAAGATTGAAGACTTCGTCCCGTGTCCAGATGGGACTTTCCTTGGCGTGGAAGGCAAGCTTGGCGATACGGATATGTAGATCTCCTTCCGTTGTAACCGACTCTGTGTAACCCTAACCCTCTCCGGTGTCTATATAAACCGGAGGGTTTTAGTCCATAGGACGAACAACAATCATACCATAGGCTAGCTTCTAGGGTTTAGCCTCTCTGATCTCGTGGTAGATCTACTCTTGTACTACCCATATCATCAATATTAATCAAGCAGGAGTAGGGTTTTACCTCCATCGAGAGGGCCCGAACCTGGGTAAAAACATCGTGTTCCTTGTCTCCTGTTACCATCCGCCTAGACGCACAGTTCGGGACCCCCTACCCGAGATCCGCCGGTTTTGACACCGACATTGGTGCTTTCATTGAGAGTTCCTCTGTGTCGTCACTTTTAGGCCCGATGGCTCCTCCGATCATCAACGGCGATGCGGTCCAGGATGAGACTTTTCTCCCCAGACAGATCTTCGTATTCGGCGGCTTTGCACTGAGGGCCAATTCGCTTGGCCATCTGGAGCAGATTGAAAGCTACGCCCCTGGCCATCAGGTCAGATTTGGAAGCTTGAACTACACGGCTGATATCCGCGGAGACTTGATCTTCGACGGATTTGAGCCACAGCCGGGCTGATATCCGCGGGGACAGTGCCCTGGAGGCTGCACCCGCGTCCGCTCCGACCCTTAGCTCGGAGCCGACTGCACCGATCGAGGACGGGTGGCTGGACACCGCCTCGGGGGCTGCAATTTCTACGGTGATCGAGCCGAACACCAGCCTTTCCCTCTGCGAAGCCCGTGAATCCAAGGTGCCGGACTCCTTTCCGGACTCCGAGCCCTCCGCGCCCTTGCCAATCGAATCCGATTGGGCGCCGATCATGGAATTCACCGCCGCAGATATCTTTCAACACTCGCCCTTCGGCGATATTCTGAATTCACTAAGGTCTCTCTCTTTGTCAGGAGAGTCCTGGCCGGATTATGGCCAACAGGATTGGGATGCGGACGACGAAGAAATTCGATGCCCACCCACCACCCACTTCGTAGCCACTGTCGATAATTTAACCGACATGCTAGACTTTGACTCCGAAGACATCGACGATATGGACGACGATGTAGGAGACGAACAGGAACCAGCGCCTATAGGGCACTGGACAACCACCTCATCTCACGAGGTATATATGGTGGACACACCTAAAGGAAGCGACAACGAGGATCAATGGGACGCAACGGGGGATCGTTCCCTCGAAAAGCGGTGAAAGCGGCGACGTAAGCGCCGCTCCAAGCCCCGCCTCAACAGAGACAACCGCCAGACGGAGCCAGCCATAGAGCAGGGCGAACCGGCGGTCGGCAAACATGCTATCGAGCAACCGTCCGAACAAGATAACTTGGATACACAAACCACACAACCCGTCCTCGGCGAAGATAACAGTCCGGACAAACTCCTAGAACAGGAAAACCTCCACAAAAGGCTAGCCGCCACGGCGCGCAGCCTGAAAAAGCAGAAGCGGAAGCTCAAAACCGCGGAAGATGCACTCCGAATCAGATGGAGCAAAGTATTCAACACCGCAGACAAATACGGCGATAGTCGCCACACGAAGAGCTACCTGAAGCGAAACCTACTGCCCGAATTTGATGAAGAGGCCCTAGAGCCCCCAAAATCAAAAATAAGGAAGCCACCCGGTCGGATAGACGACCCCATGGCCAACACAGAACGACATATGGCGCCGCACACAAACCAACACACGATCCACCCAAGGATTCGCATCAAAAGGATGGCCCAACCAGGTCTCTCTACGGGCCAAGAAAGCAAGCTCTAGTAAGCAATGCGACGCAACAAACATCCGAACAACACGGCACACCCAAATACAGGGGTGCCGCACACCTCCTCTGTTTCACCGATGAGGTGCTGGACCATGAGTTTCCAGCGGGATTTAAGGCCGTAAACATAGAGGCATACGACGGAACCACAGACCCTGGAGTCTCGATCGAGGATTATATCCTCCACATACACATGGCCCGAGGAGACGACCTCCAGGCCATAAAATACTTACCCCTCAAGCTCAAAGGGCCAGCCCGGCATTGGCTTAAAGGCCTTCCCGAAACACCATTGGAAGTTGGGAAGAGCTCGAGGAGGCTTTCTGGGCAAATTTTCAAGGAACCTATGTCCGACCTCCAGATGCAGACGATCTAAGTCATATAACTCAACAGCCCGGAGAGTCAGCCCGGAAACTCTGGAACTGATTTCTTACTAAAAAGAACCAGATAGTCGACTGTCCGGATGCCGAAGCTTTAGCAGCTTTCAAACACAGCGTTCGAGACGAATGGTTCGCCAGACACCTCGGCCAAGAAAAGCCAAGAACAATGGCCGCATTAACGAGCCTCATGACCCGCTTTTGCGCGGGAGAGGACAGCTGGTTGACAAGACGCAGCACCAGCGACCCAAGTACATCCGAAGTCAGGGATGGAAACGGAAAACCACGACGTAGTAAGGAACAACGCCGGAATAAGGAAAGCAGCTCGAAGAGCACGGCAGTCAATGCCGGATTCAAAAGCTCTCGGCAGAATCAAAATAACTGCCCCCCAAGGATAACAGGGATGAGCTATCTAACCTAAACAAAATCTTGGATAAGATATGTCAAATCCACAGCACCCCCGGGAAGCCTGCAAACCATACCCACAGAAAATGTTGGGTCTTCAAGCAATCCGACCAACTCAACGCCGAACACAAGGGGCTCGACACACCAAGTGAGGACGATGACGAACCCCACAAGCAGAGCATGGGGAAACAAAAGAATTTCCCACTCGATGTCAAAACAGTAAACTTACTTCACGTGACAAAAGGGAAAAATAGAGTGGCGCCTATGCGGCCTACACCAAAGGAGTCCCGCCACTGGTTGTTAAAACCGATCACCTTCAACCATCAGGATTACTCTAGAAGTATCCGGAACGAAGGTTGGACTGCCTTCGTGTTAGATCCAATAATCGAAGGACTCCACTTTACACATGTTCTGATGGACGGCGGCAGTGGAACTAACCTGCTATATCAGGACACAATCCGCAAAATGGGGATAGACCCAACAAGAATTCGCCATAGCAACACTTCCTTTCAAGGAGTAATGCCAGGCCTCGATGCCCATTGCATGGGTTCTATCCGGTTAGAAGTTATGTTCGGCTCCCCGGTTAACTTCCGCCGCGAAAAGCTAACCTTCCACATCGCCCCATTTTCAAGTAGCTATCAAGCACTACTAGGACGAGAGGCTTTCGCCCGCTTTAACGCAATACCGCATTATGCATCTCTTACGCTTAAGATGCCCGGCCCATGAGGCATCATCTCACTAAAGGGAAATACCAAGTGTCCCGCGAGCGCGAAAGAATATGTGGCTGCCTTGACAGCCATACATTAAAACAGCTCCACCAACAAAAGCATCTACCAGGTCATCATGACCACGGACTCGGCTAGGCGAGTCCGGAGCAAACATATAATTGATAAAGGTTTAGTAGCCGTACACCCCTATACAAGGGGCTTCGCGTATGTAAAATACACGACAATAAGGCTCAGTTTTACCCGTCTTAAATTATACATTGTTTATCTAGTACAACGTACATCCCGCATTACTATTCTTTTTCTTATCAGCTAAGTTCCTCTTTTTTACAGATGAACACCATGCTACGCCCGTCCAGGACATGGCACAATGGAGACACAGGCGCAGACGTGCAGCAGGGACCCGTCCCCAGGATTCTTTTTAGATTAAGACCCTGCGTAAACCTTTTTTACTGTCTCTTGTTGATATACATCCCCCGGATTTTCAGTATAACCGAGGAGGAGGCTGGCGTCTTGGCATGTGGCCACGTCAGAATTTTGCACGTACCTGGACACCAGGGGCTTATTATCAAGTGCACTGCTTAGCCCATTTTTCATAAAGACCGAATACCTTAGGGAGTGTTCGGCGTCGCGAGTTTGGCCTTATATGCATCAGCTCCGAATCATGTCTTTGGTCAAATGTTGGGTTTGCCCGGCTCCTGTGTTTTGTTGCCTTATGTTCCGCTCTATCGGCTAAGGCGACACCAGGAGAACTACTGCGATTGTGCCCCGGTTCGGCCAGGCGAGCACCTCAGTAGAGAAAGCCGAAAACTGACTGTCATGATATAGCGTGAGACTGGTCAACCACTCGATGACCCGCCGGAATCTTTAGTATTCCTCCGCATTAACGAAGGGTCGTTTCCCGGCCAGGCACACACGCGCCCCAAATTCCAGCAAGCGCGGTGCCACTAGGGGCTATATAATAGCTCCACGGTCAAACTCCTATGGCTAAGTGAAAGTGATAAAGCATTATAGTCCGGTTGCCTAGTTCGCTGCACTACCACCTCCTTACTGGACCAAGACGTTGGGTCAAGTGTGATGATGCGCCTTTTGCGAACACCCCTGCATTATATGCGTGGGGGCTGAAGCCAACGACCGCAATCTTTTAGGTTATATATACATATACGTAAACGGCCGCACATGAGGCATCATAATTCTTGTAAGCACAAGTATAAAATGCTTCTACATTTCAGCAAAATATTGTTTTTTTACAAAAATACATGTTATTCAAACATAATATCCTTCGAGCACTGCGTCTCTATTAAACGAGCGCCCTCCGGGACTTCTTCAAAGTAGTGCTCGGCAGGTATTCGGTTTTCGCCCGAATCTTGGGCTGCAACAGCGGTGGCATCCATCTCCGCCCAATATGTCTTGACACGGGCAAGGGCCATCCGTGCACCCTCCACACACGCTGACCTCTTCATCGCGTTGATATGTGGCACCGCACCAAGGAACTGCTGCACCAAGCTAAAGTAACTGTTTGGCTTCGGCCTTTTCGACCACAGATGATCCATGACATACTTCATGGCGAGTTCGGATAACCTATTCAGCTCGGCCCATTCCACCAAACAATCGGGTAATGGAAGTGGACGCTCTGGATTGTGGAACTGCGACCAGAAAAGCTTTTCCACTTCATGACCCTCCTGATCTCGGAAGTGTTCGACTGCATCAGCGGCACTCGCCGCTAAATCCATATATGCGTCCGCCGAACTCCACATCCGGTCCAACGGAGCATATTTAGGATCCCCGAAATTCATCCGCAGCATAAAGGGCTTTCCAGCCGCGATATCTCCGGCCTGACGCGGCTCCTCCTTCATCGCTCTCATCGCAGAACGAGCATCCTTGGCCGTTGTAATGGCCTTTTCCAGGTCTGTCCGCTCCGCCCTATCTTCTTTCTCAAAAAGCTTGCAACGGTCAGCAGCGGTCTTCAACTCCGCAACCATCTCGGCCATTTTCCTTTTGCTTTGGCAATGAGAAGCCTGTTCGGCTTTCAGCTCCTCAACCGCCTATAAGGCAGCCACATCGCTTTCCCTGGCTTGCTCCTTGGCTCGGGCAAGCTCTGCCCGAAGGTCCTCCACCGAGGCAGCCCCATCTGCATCAGGTGCAAACACTGTAAGATACTGGCATCATGCTCCTCTTACAAGGTGTCTCTAGAGAGATTATACATACCTTGTGCCTCATTGAGCCGCTTCTTGACAAGCGCGATGTCGGCATCTGCCACGTCAAGTTGGCACTTTAGTTCGGCAAATTCATCAGTCCGACTAGCCGCCGGACATTTCGCCACCTACACATGAAAGGCGACATATTATACTTTGGATTATGATCCTCTGCGCGCCGTCACTTTTGACACCGCACAGAGTCTCAGGGGCTACTATCTACACAGGACGCATCTTATATATGCGGAACTGGCAAAAGGTGCATCATTTCACATACCTCAAAACCTGTCAGTAAACTCCTGACGGCCTCGTGCAACCCGCTCTCCGTGGATGAAATCCATTCAATCACCATACCCATTAACGTACGGTGTTCTCCTGAGATAGACGCTCGCCGGAGCAGATCCTTCAGCTCCTCTAGCCATGCACCAGACGGTGACAGACTCGTCCGATGGCCTTTTTCAGTGGACGGACACGAAGGGCTTTGGGGGGACATATGACTGCCTTCCGGCCCTGCCGGATTCGGAGAAACCCTCCGTGATGACACCTCGGGGTCGCCCGCCTCGTGAGGCGGTATGGCAAGGGGAGGCGTTCCGCTCTCCATCATCTCCGAAAGAAGATCCCCCGAAGATGAGCTCTGCTGAGAAGGGCTGAGATCCGAACTACAAGGTAAAAATTCGGTTATTTTCCTCAGGAATAAAACAGAGGCATTTCTCATCTTAAAAACTCCCCTCTCTACTTACGGATCGATGGAGGGCTGATCCCCTTGGAGGCACAGTACGGCCGAGGTATCCCTCGGCGCAAGACTCTCTGGCGAAGATTTCTTCCCCCGCTTTGAGACCATGGTCTCCGGGTCTTCAGAGGCGGTCCTCTTCTTCCCCTGGATGGAGGAATTTTTTATTCCTCCTTTCCCAACAGACTCCTTCGAGGAGTCGGTAGCTCCCTTGTCCCCCTCCTCGTTCTCTTCCAAAGGCACAATCTCCAGCATCCTGGTCAACACGGGATTCAGCGAGGTCTCAGGAAGGGGGCCGGACGCCTGATTAACTTCGCCTTCGCTACCCACTCCTGTTTCAAAGACACCTCTTTTAAGGGTGATGTCGTGATAAATGAACGGAGACACCTCTTTTAAGGGTGATGTCGTGATAAATGAACGGATGGTGTGTCCGGAAACAGGGCTACTTACTTGAGTATCCGGACGATTGCAGCTTAGTCATGCGTCCTCCGTAGAATCCGGACACATTACTTGTGGTCCGAAGAACGACTTGTACATCTCCACGGGCGTCATGCCAAGAAAGTGTTGGAGAGCTCGTGGTCCCTCCGCGTTGAACTCCCATAGACGGAGAGGGCGACGTTTGCAAGGTAGGACTCGGTGAACTAACATAACCTGCGTCACCACAACCAGACTGATATCTCTTTCTAGGAGATTTCGGATGCGGCCTTGCAATAGGGGCACGTCTTTTGCCGGCCCCCAGTCCAGCCCCTTATTGACCCATGACGCTAGTCGGGGCGGGGGACCCGAGCAGAAAACAGGCGGCGCCACCCACTTGGTTCCCCTGGGAGTGGTGATATAGAACCACTCTTGTTGCCATAAGCTGAACTCCTCCTGAAAGGAGCCCTCGGGCCATGGAGCGTCAGTGTTTTTGCGTATAACAGCGCCTCCGCACTCCGCGTGCGTTCCCTCGATCATCTTCGGCTCTACTCTAAAGGTCTTAAGCCACAGTCCGAAGTGAGGAGTAATGCAGAGAAAGGCTTCGCACACGACGATAAACGATGAGATGTGGAGGATGGACTCCGGAGCTAAGTCGTGAAATTCCAGCCCATAATAAAACATGAGCCCCCTCACGAAGGGATCCGTCGCGAAGCCGAGCCCTCGGAGGAAGTGAGACACAAATACCACACTCTCACCAGGCTCGGGAGTAGGAACAACCTGCCCTTGAGCAGGCAGCCTATGCAAAATTTCGCCGGTCAAGAACCTGGCATCTCCCAGCTTCAGCACGTCCTCCTCCGTAACGGAGGAAGGCGTCCATCGGCCTCGGAACTTATTTGGCAGAGCCGGACACTATTCTTGTGTTCAAAATCTTCTATGAAGTATTCGGAGGAGGAACCCGCCTTGCAATGCCGAAGACAATTTGCGCGCCAGACTCGTCGTCATTGAAGCTTGGTTCAGGGGCTACTGAGGGAGTCCTGGATTGGGGGGTGTTCGGGTAGCCGGACTATAACCTTTGGCCGGACTCCTGGACTATGAAGATACAAGATTGAAGACTTCGTCCCGTGTCCGAATGGGACTTTCCTTGGCGTGGAAGGCAAGCTTGGTGATACGGATATGTAGATCTCCTTCCGTTGTAACCGACTCTGTGTAACCCTAACCCTCTCCGGTGTCTATATAAACCGGAGGGTTTTAGTCCATAGGACGAACAACAATCATACCATAGGCTAGCTTCTAGGGTTTAGCCTCTCTGATCTCGTGGTAGATCTACTCTTGTACTACCCATATCATCAATATTAATCAAGCAGGAGTAGGGTTTTACCTCCATTGAGAGGGACCGAACCTGGGTAAAAACATCGTGTTCCTTGTCTCCTGTTACCATCCGCCTAGACGCACAGTTCAGGACCCCTACCCGAGATCCGCCGGTTTTGACACCGACAACCCCCTTATCCGGGACTCCCTCAGTGGACGCCTCCTATGGCTGCTCCTCCCTCCCTCCCACCTATATATATGAGGAGGGGGGCGCCTAGCACACACCAGACAATTGCCTAGCCGTGTGCGGCGCCCCCTCCACAATTTAAACCCTCGGTCATATCTTTGTGATGCTTAGGCGAAACCCTGCGAGGATCACTTCACCATCACTGGCACCACGCCATCATGCAGACGGAACTTATCTACTACCTTGACGTCTTGCTGGATCAAGAAGGCGAGGGACGTCACCGGGCTGAATGTGTGCAGAACTCGGAGGTGCCGTGTGTTCGGTACTTGATTGGTCGGAACTAGAAGAAGTTCGACTACATCAACCGCGTTGTCAAACGCTTCTGCTTACGGTCTACAAGTGTACGTAGACACACTCTCCCCCTCGTTGTTATTCATCTCCATGGATTCATTGTGTGTGCGTATAATTTTTTTTGTTTTTCATGCAACGATTCTCAACAGATCTGTTCTTGGTGTATTTGCTCGGATCTGGTCGTAGTACATCTATGTTCGTGTGTCTACATGTTGGATCCTTCCGATCTACGATACTCTTCAACGGTAATGGTTGCTGTTTTGCTGTGCTGGTCCTATGGGCCTTAGCACGACAACTTCCCGACTGACTACTACAATAAGTTTTTCCTGACTCCGGCGAGGGAGGGGCAATGATGGCGGCACGCCTTTGACTCGCTTCAGTGCTTGCAGTTGTCACTAGGTGGTCTACGGATCTGGATATATTTTTTATTATTTTTGGTGTTCATCGTACTGTCATGATTGAAGATGAATAAATCAGAAATTTTCTCAGCAAAAATAAACAAGATGTCCAATTATCATCTTCCAGCATCACCAGTCTTGCTGTGGCAACTCCTCTTAAATTTATCATATCAAAATACTTAAGGGCGCTGCTACCCGTCTGCCGGTCGATATTTAGATATTATCCGTCGCCTCGACGGTCGTTGGATGCCCGAGCTGATAGCCGTTCGATGTAGTCCGCGTCTTGTATACCCACTCGTTACTTCCCGCAACAAACACTCTGTTGCAGAAACAAGACCGCATGCCCACTCGTTACTTTCTGCAACAAACACTCTGTTGCAGAAACAAGACTGCATGCCCACTCATTACTTTCTGTTGGGGATATTACTACTGGGCGTAAACCGGCCTACCTGGGCCGGGTTAACTTCATCAGTAGTCCCTGTCACATCCTACCTAGTTCATGCATTAGAGTGTGCATCATGTTTTCTTTTGACAAGAAAATTGAAATGGGGAAGGCAGAACCCCCAGCACCCCTCCTGAATCTACTAGGGTTTACTAAAATCTTTTTCAATGAACCTGAAATGCCCTTCTAAAATGTTCATCATCTTTGCTTTGGTCCTAAACCTCTGGCAAAAATAGTGCACATTTTTCTAGGTCAACAGAAGGTCATTGAATTAATGCATAATTATTTGAATTTGGGCATTTTAAATTTATAAAACATTTCAAATGCCCAAATATCTCCAAACTAAAATGTTTCTTGCTGGAAATATTCCAACTAAGGACCAGGTGCAGTTTGGTGATTTTTGGAGTTGTGCTAGTATTTTAAATAAGTCTACAAAGTTACAAAAGAAATAGAAAAAGGAAACAAAAGTCAGAAAAGGACTTACCTGGCGCCTGCCAACCGGCCCACCTGCCGGCCCAGCCCAGCTGCCGCGCCAGCGAGCTGCTTGGCTCGGCCAGGCAGGCACGCAGGTGCTCGACGCCGGCACCAGCGAGCGCCACGCAGCTCCCCGCCGCCCTGCTTCACCTCCTCGCTGCCTCGCTGCCCTGGATGAGTTCCACGTCGTCGCCTCGAGCCCCTGGACACGCCGTTCGCCCCTGCCTCGCCTCCCTCGCTCTCCCCCGCCATGGCCGACGCCATCGTCGCCGCTCCGCCGTCATAGCCGTAGCCACCGTCGTCCCCGTGCCACGAGACCGTGTCCAACCTCTCCGCCGTCGTCGACTTCGTCGAGCAGCACGAGCCCGAGCGCTCGCGTGCCCCGAAGCCACCGCACCGACCCCACCCGAGTCCACCGTCGCCGGAGATCCCCTTCAACGCCGTCGCCGCACCAGCTCGTCCCCGACCACGCCGTCTGGCTCTGCGAGTTCGCTGTGAGCATAGCCACCTCCCCATCCTCTCCTTTCCTCTTCTCGTGCACCACAGCGACTGCACGTAGTTCAACCGCACGCGCCGCCGCGGAGCTCGTCGCCGGCGAGGCTCCGGCCACCCAATGGCCGCACCACCCTGTCCACTAGTCTCACCGCACACCCAGGGGCCCGACGCATCACTCCACGCGCCTCGCCGTGCCCCGCAGCCCCGGTTTCACCTTCACCCGAGCCCCGGCGCCGCCAAACTCGTCGCCGGCGCCAACTCCGGCCACCCCGACCCCAACTGACTCCACCAGTAGCCGCGGTTCATTCCCAGGAGTGCGTAGATGCCCTCCGCGCCCCATTTGGTGGCCGGAACGGCCAAATCCACTCTGCTCCGCCGCGTCTGGCCTCGCCGGCGGCTAGACGCCGGCGAGTTGACCCTGATCGTTGACTGGTGGGCCCTGGTTGACTCTGATGAGTAGATGACAGGTGGGGCCCCCTTCTGTTAATCATCAGATTAGTTTTAACTAATTAAACTAGTTTAATTATCCACTGACATGCGGGTCCCACTGGTCAGTTGACCTGGACCGGCTGTTGACTTGCTGAGGTCAGCATGACCTCATGCTGACACCACAATTAATTTTCTGGATTTATTTTTGCACAGGAAATTCCAGAAATTAGTTCAAACTTCAAAAATTCATAGAAAATTATCTATAACTCCAAATGCAAAGTTTTATATATGAAAAATTATCAGAAAAATCCAACCTATCCATTGGTACTGGTTTCATGCATGTCAGAACAAGTTAAACCCACTGTTTAGGCATTACAAGTTGATACACTAATATGATCTTCATGAATGAGCTACCATTTGAATCTTTGGTTCAAATGGGTTCATTCCCTTCTGGTTTAACTTGCACTAGGTCAGGGCACATCCATATTGCCATGTCATAGCATGCATCATATTGTCGCATATCGTCATGTATTGATTGTGTTCCAATGTGTTCTTCGTGGTAGGTTCTGCCTCCGAGGATATCTCCGAGTATCCAACTGAAGGGCAGTACCCCACGACCACTCCATCAGGCAAGCAACCCATTGATCATTCCGATACAAACCCATGTTCTCGCTTCTGCTCTCGTTTACTGCATTAAGACAACGCGTTCAAACTGCTGTGTGTCGCGGTAGTTGAACCCACTTCCTTTGCATGACCTGTCATTGCCACAGTAACTAGATGAAACCCACTAGCATGTGTAGGAGTTGATTGAGCCAATACATGTGTGTGATCCTACCATGCTATGCTTGCTATGCTTAGAGTTGTGTCAGGTCTGGCTCATCGGGATGATGAACTGGAGTGAAAGGTTGTGTCGGTGACAAGAGTGAAGTGTTGAACACGATTTGGTAAAGGAATCGATGAGAGGCCATGTAGGAGTACATGGTGGGTTGTTTCATTGAGGCCGTCCTTAAGAACTGAGATCTGTGTTTGTGATCCATGATACAGTTACTACCATGCATTGGGCCCTGAAATATGACCCCGCTCGACTTCTTATCCACCCTTGTTCTCTGTCCAGGAGTTGCAAGTAGTTTCTGGTGTTTGTAGTATGCTGGGGGCCGCACGCGGCGCTGACCATCGGGGTGGGCTGTGTTGCGGTAGGCTCGTGGCCGGGTCAACCGGGCGCCCGTTTGGTGTCTCGGAACCCTGTTCACATTGTTCGGGGCCGTTAGTGGAAACCTCGGCCGGACTCCCTGCGGATGGAACCCGAATAGGCGATAAACCTGGACTAGAGACTTGAGTGTTTAGGTAGGTCGTGGTCTACACCCACGTCGGCTTTCGCTTGAAGTCTGCCGAGCACATGTCGTGTGCAGACGCTAAGTGGTGGAAACATGTGTGAAGAAGTACACCCCTGCAGGGTTATAAATGATCTATTCGAATAGCCGTGTCCGCGGTAATGGACTTCTGGGTTGCCTATATCTGTTCATAGACAAGTTAAATGGATACTACTAAAAATCTCAAGATAAGTGTGAGTACCGCGGATGGCCCTCTCGCAGGATGGCGAGAGAGGATCCACGGTGGAGTATTGTGATGGTGATAGTGGACTCGTGTGCGACAAATGATTTACAAATGGTGTCTATCGTAGGATAGCTTAGCCAAGAGTCAAAGCTGGCTTGCTGCAATAACCCCACTACCTTCTTGAGAATGTGCATGTATAGTAGGCTCCTGTTGTAAGACTTGCTGAGTACCTCCGTACTCATGTTGCTTTAATCATGTTTTTCAGACGACTGCACCAACCCCTCTGATGGGTTCTATGTAGACCTCGACGTTGACGAGTGACTTATCACCCAGGTGGTGATCCAAGACTTGTGAAGAGTCGTTGTAGATAGACAGGCTTCGTCAAGCCTTCTTTCTTTCTAGTGTCTGTACTCAGACTACTTTGCTTCCGCATGTGCTTGTATGTTTGTATGACTTGAGTGTTGGGTCATGTGACCCCTATCTGTATGGATGATATGTATGGCTCCTCGGAGCCTTCTAAATAAAGTACTTGAGTCGTAGAGTACTGTTGTGATGCCATGTTGTATTTACTCATATCGGGCATATTGTGTGCATGATTGAAATGCTTGGTATGAGTGGGATCCGACTATCTAGTTGTTTATCCTTGGCAGCCTATCATATGGGGAAATGTAGGTCTTGTGCTTCTGAGCGATAGTAGTCCGCTACAGCCCGGTTCACCGGAGTCCTGCTAGCCCAGCACTACTGCTTGGACACTTGACTGGCCGGCATGTGTTTCACGTCGTTCCTATGTCTGTCCCTTCGGGGAAATGTCACGCGCTGATATTCGGAGTCCTGCCTAGCCTGCTACAGCCCGGTTACCGGAGTCCTGTTAGCCCAGTGCTACAGCCCGAATAGATACGTTGATGACCGACATGTTCGAAGTGATTCATGTATGCCTGTCCTCATAGGCTAGCGCCGCTTTGGGTTCACGACTAGCCATGTCGGCCCGGGTTCTCTGTCATATGGATGCTAGCGACACTATCATATACGTGAGCCAAAAGGCGCAAACGGTCCCGGGCCAGGTAAGGTGGCACCCGTGGGAGTACCGTGCGTGAGGCCGCAAAGTGATATGATGTGTTACACGCTGGATCGATGTGGCTTAGAATCGGGGTCCTGACAGCGTTGGCATCAGAGCCGGACTGCCTGTAGGTTCGCTAAGCCAAACTGGTCGATGTCGAGTCTAGAAATGCTTTAGTTATATGTAGGGGAATTGATTTTGGGAGGGAACGTAAGGCTCTTTTACTCCTTTACCTTATGCCCTCTATTCTGAGTCATTCTCTTCTCATTCTACGTGGGTTAAGGACTAGGCTCTCTTCTCTCTATCAGGTTCACGTGCTACTAAATCCGTAGTAACTTATAGGATTGTTGGTTCAACCCAGTTCAGTTCTACTAAAGTTTAGTATGTTGCCATTTGAACCAGAACCTTGATATGATGTTGTTGAGTGGTTTCGCAAACTGTTGTGGATGTCTCAAGTCTTTTTCTGAGCATTTACAGCCGTTATGCTGTCCAATTTCATCCAGAAATTCTAATGCCTTTGCACTATTTTGTGCTTTCAGATGGCTACCCGTTCCCAAAACCAAGTGGTTCGTCTGACCCGTTGCATCGGTGTATGTGGTCATACCGCCATGTTGGTTCGAGTGATGGTTGAGGCAGGTTACCGATGGTACCCTGAATACACCGTCGAAGAGCAGTTTAGAGATTTCAACCAGAGCCAATATCTGTGCACGGTCAGGATATATCCATCTTATACCGGAGCCACGGAACCACTCCACTGTTCTTATGGACTCGGGATCACTATTGGGATGTCCGTTCAAGATGCAGCCTACTCGATGATGACCATTATGCGAGCTAGAACTGCCTTGTTGAGCAATACTGATTTTCGCTACATGCCAGCATCCCTCCCTGGGGCGCATGGTTACCTTCAGGGCATGTACAGTGATGCATCCCATGAGGACTCACTCCTTTGCACCACTACTGAGATGTTGGAAGATAAGGACCGTGAAAACCGGGCCTTGCGTATGGAGCTCTTTAATGCTCGTGCTGATCATTGGGCCACCTTGACGAGGTTTGCACCTGCTGTGCAAGCCGGATACATGGACACGAGAGACTTGTACCCTGTGCGGGCTAGTCTGCCAGACTTCATGGAATGGCGTGAGGTGGGAGGCATCACCCCTCCTCGTGGGCCTCTTCTACCGTCATTTGTTGGACCGAGGCCGCACCCAAGTCCCTATGGTCCACAAGCACCGCAGGACCGTCTGTTCCCAGATGACCATGTTCCGCTTCCAGGTCTGGGTGGTGACTTCTATGAGGACTTCTACGGAGCCGTCTGAGCTAGTAGCAGTCTCGCTAGTATTGTAATAGTTGTATGTCCACCGTCCTGCGTGATTGTGGAATATAACTTAGTGTGTATCAATTCCGGAGGTGTAGAAAAATAATGTATAGGAGCTTGGAATGCCTCCGAGGAGATGTAACGTCTTTCGTCTTAGTTGTACCTCAGCTTGAGCTTGTACTAAACTATGTATGATGTGTATGACCGTTGGTATATATATGGCAGTTTCTATATTACCATGTCATACGGATGATCATCTCTGCATTCCTTGTTACCCATTACATTCCGCACTTCCTTGGCCAGATTTTGCCATCCTGGTTTAAATCGTTGTTTTGTTTTCCCAGGATGGTCAACACCCGCAGCAACCCTGCTGCCTCGGAGCAGGGAGAAGCTAGTGCACCTAGAGAGGAAAGTCTGCCTCAACCACCTTCTCTGGCCGAAGTGATGCTAGAGGCAGAGCGCAACAGGCGCGACACCAATCGCTTGCTAGAGCGGATTGAGCAGAACACTGCACGCCAGCAGAGGATCAATTCGGTGTCCATCAATGACTTTGTCAAGCTGTACCCGCCAAAGTTCAATCATTCCATCGAACCTCTCGATGCGGATGACTGGCTCCGCAGCATCGCCCACAAGCTACGTTCTGCCAACGTGGCTGAAGATGATAAAGTCACCTTTGCTGCCTATCACCTTGAAGGTCCTGCCAGCCTTTGGTGGGAGAATTATGAAGCTATGCGCCCGGTCGGCCAACTCACTACTTGGGCTGATTTCAGTGCCGCTTTTCGTGAGCATCATATCCCGGAAGGCCTCATGGATCACAAGAGGGAGGAGTTCTGTAACTTCACCCAGGGAAAGCTGACTGTGGATGCATACAGTCGCGAGTTTGGGAAGCTTGCACGCTATGCTCCCGAAGAGGTATCCACCGATGCCAAGAAGCAGGCAAGGTTCCGCAAGGGACTTAGCCCTGAGCTCCGACGTGACCTTCGTCTGCATGAATGCATTTCTTTTCCGAAGCTAGTCAATAAGGCCATCAGTGCCGAGACAGGGCAGAATGATTTTGAAGCTTCACGCAAGCACTCCCGTGACTATGGATCTTCATCCGGCTCTGGATCTCAGAAGCGCCGGGTCTGGATCCCAAATTCTGCTATGCCACCCAGGTATACCCCGAGGCCATCCTTTGTGGCGCCTCGTCCCAACCAGCAGTATGTGTCGCCCAAGAATTTTGGTGGCCCCACTGCCAATACTGCTCCACGCCCCAATATGATAACTTGCTTCAAGTGTGGTGAGCCGGGCCACTACATCCGTGATTGTCCCCAGAACAACCCCAGTCAGTTCGGAAAGTCTGTTGGACGTGGTAAGTCAACAGCGAAGGTGCTTGTCGCCAAGCCAGCCACCACTGCTCGTGGCCATGTCAACTACGTTTCAGCTGAAGAGACTCAAGAGGACCCCAACGTCGTTCTCGGTACGCTCCTTGTTAATTGCCATCCGGCAACTGTTCTCTTTGATACTGGAGCATCTCATTCATTTATTTCTGAGAGCTATGCTCGATTGCACAACACTACCTTTAGTGACATGCCCACCTCCATGGAAATTCAAACTCCCGGTTCTAGATGGCAAACCTCTAGGATCAGCCATGGAAATGAAATTCTTGTCGACAGATTGGTTTTTCTCGCGTCACTAATAGCTCTCAAGTCCTCGGACATAAACATCATCTTGGGTATGGACTGGATGTCAGCTCACTACGCCAAGATTGATTGCTCAACTAGAACTGTCCAACTTACCCATCCATCGGGCAAGACAGTCAATGTTTTGACTCGAGTATCGGAGCGTCAGCTCTACTCTCTAAATGCAAATCCCCTTCCAGACCTCGAAGATATTCCGGTAGTCCGTGACTTCCCGGATGTCTTTCCAGAGGAACTGCCAGGTGTTCCACCTGACAGAGATGTCGAGTTCGTGATAGACCTTGTTCCAGGAACCGTTCCAATCTCTAGAAGACCTTATAAGATGGCACCCCTAGAACTAGCTGAGCTCAAGAAACAACTCGATGAGTCCTTGCAAAAAGGTTTCATCCGTCCTAGTTCATCTCCATGGGCTTGCCCCGTCCTCTTCGTCAAGAAGAAGGATGGAACGGATCGGATGGTTGTAGATTACCGACCTGTCAATTTGGTCACTATCAAGAACAAGTATCCGCTCCCCAGGATCAACGATCTGTATGACCAGCTCGCTGGATCCTCAGTCTTTTCCAAAATGGATTTGAGGCTGGGCTACCATCAAATCAAAATCAAGAACGGGGACATTCCCAAAACGGCTTTTGTCACTCGTTATGGCCAATACGAGTACACCGTCATGTCCTTCGGTTTAACCAATGCTCCAGCCACCTTCTCTCGGTTAATGAACTCGATCTTCATGGAGTACTTGGATAAATTCGTCGTAGTATACCTCGATGATATACTCATCTACTCCAAGAATGAGGAAGAACATGCCGAACATCTAAGGCTGGTATTGATGAAACTTCGAGAGCATCGCCTTTATGCCAAATTCTCCAAGTGCGAATTCTGGTTGCCAGAAGTGACCTATCTGGGCCATGTAATCTCTGGCAAGGGCATTGCTGTCAATCCTGAGCGAGTTCAAGCTGTCCTTGACTGGACTCCACCTGAAACGGTCAAACAAGTTCGGAGTTTTCTTGGTTTAGCGAGCTATTGCCGCCGCTTCGTCGAGAATTTCTCCAAAGTTGCTAAGCCTCTAACTGAACTCCTCAAGAAAGATAAAAAGTTCGAGTGGACCCACAGTGCGAGTTCAGCTTTCAGGAACTGAAAAGACGCCTGACGTCTGCTCCCGTACTGGTACCACCAGACTTCTCTAAGGACTTTGTTATCTATTGCGACGCCTCGCGACAAGGACTAGGTTGCATACTCATGCAAGATCGTCATGTGATTGCCTACGCATCTCGACAGTTGCGTCCACATGAGGATAATTATCCCACTCATGATCTAGAGCTTGCAGCAGTAGTCCATGCACTCAAAACCTGGCGACATTACCTTCTGGGTAATCGTTGCGAAATTTACACTGATCACCAAAGTTTGAAATATATCTTCACCCAACCGGATTTGAATCTCAGGCAAAGACGTTGGGTCGAGTTGATCTCGGATTACGACTTAGGAATAACTTACACCCCAGGCAAAGCCAATGTCATGGCTGATGCGCTAAGTCGTAAATCTTATTGTAACAACCTGATGTTACAACAAGGTCAACCACTTCTCCACGAGGAATTTCATAAGCTTAACCTTCACATTGTTCCTCGAGGATTCCTTTCCACCCTGGTGGTGAAACCTACCCTTACGGATCAAATCATAGCTGCCCAGAAGCGCGATAAGGGCATATCTCGGATTAAGGAAAACATCGCTAGCGGAGTTGCTAAATGTTTTTCTATGGATGAACGAGGTGTTGTCTTCTTCGAGAACCGCTTGGTGGTTCCCAAGAAGCAACATTTACGTCAATTGATCCTTAAGGAAGCTCATGAATCCCCTCTCACCATTCATCCCGGTAGTACTAAAATGTATCAAGACCTACGCCAGAGGTTTTGGTGGACTAGGATGAAGAGAGAAATCGCTCAATACATTGCAACTTGCGACGTCTGTCGTCGTGTTAAAGCAGAGCATCAAGGGCCTGCTGGCACCCTTCAACCTTTGGAGATTCCTGAATGGAAATGGGATAAAATTGGTATGGATTTCATTACCGGGTTTCCCAGAACCAAAAGAGGGAATAATGCTATCTTCGTTGTTGTCGATCGTCTCTCCAAAGTAGCCCACTTCTTACCTGTTCGCGAGAGTATAACCGCTAGCCAGTTAGCTGATTTGTACATCTCTCGAATTGTATCTCTCCATGGTGTCCCATTGGAAATTAACTCAGACCGTGGAAGTCTTTTCACCTCTCGATTTTGGGAAAGTTTCCAAAATGCTTTGGGAACTCGACTCTCCTTTAGCACCGCCTTCCATCCTCAATCAAGTGGTCAAGTAGAACGAGTCAATCAAATTCTGGAGGATATGCTCCGAGCTTCTGTCATCTCTTTCGGCATGAATTGGGAGAAGTGTCTACCATTCGCCGAGTTCGCTTATAACAATAGTTATCAAGCTAGCTTGGGCAAAGCTCCTTTCGAAGTTCTTTATGGACGAAAATGTCGAACGCCTCTTAACTGGTCAGAAACCGGCGAGAGACAACTCTTCGGCCCGGACATGATCCGGGATGCAGAAGAGCAGGTTCGTATTATTCGTGAGAAGTTGAAAACCGCCCAGTCTCGACAAAAGAGTCAGTATGACCGCAAGCATAAGCCCATGGCTTATGAAGTCGGCGAGATGGCTTACCTTCGGGTTACACCTTTAAAGGGAACCCATCGATTCGGTATCAAAGGCAAATTGGCTCCTCGTTACATTGGACCTTTTCGCATTCTTGCCAAACGAGGGGAAGTTGCCTACCAACTGGAACTACCTCCGCATCTCTCCAGAGTTCATGATGTCTTCCACGTTTCTCAACTCAGGCGTTGCTTCGCGGATCCTATCCGTGGAGTGGACCACGAAACGCTTGATCTCCAAGATAACCTCACTTATCAGGAATACCCCGTTCGTATCCTTGATCAAGCCGAGCGTACCACTCGACGCCACAATATCAAGTTTCTCAAGGTTCAATGGTCACACCATTCCAAGCAAGAAGCTACATGGGAAAGGGAGGATCGTCTTCGACTTGAGTACCCCACCTTCTTTCCGACAGATCCTAAATCTCGGGACGAGATTCTTTTGAGTGGGGGTGAGTTGTCACATCCTACCTAGTTCATGCATTAGAGTGTGCATCATGTTTTCTTTTGACAAGAAAATTGAAATGGGGAAGGCAGAACCCCCAGCACCCCTCCTGAATCTACTAGGGTTTACTAAAATCTTTTTCAATGAACCTGAAATGCCCTTCTAAAATGTTCATCATCTTTGCTTTGGTCCTAAACCTCTGGCAAAAATAGTGCACATTTTTCTAGGTCAACAGAAGGTCATTGAATTAATGCATAATTATTTGAATTTGGGCATTTTAAATTTATAAAACATTTCAAATGCCCAAATATCTCCAAACTAAAATGTTTCTTGCTGGAAATATTCCAACTAAGGACCAGGTGCAGTTTGGTGATTTTTGGAGTTGTGCTAGTATTTTAAATAAGTCTACAAAGTTACAAAAGAAATAGAAAAAGGAAACAAAAGTCAGAAAAGGACTTACCTGGCGCCTGCCAACCGGCCCACCTGCCGGCCCAGCCCAGCTGCCGCGCCAGCGAGCTGCTTGGCTCGGCCAGGCAGGCACGCAGGTGCTCGATGCCGGCACCAGCGAGCGCCACGCAGCTCCCCGCCGCCCTGCTTCACCTCCTCGCCGCCTCGCTGCCCTGGATGAGTTCCACGTCGTCGCCTCGAGCCCCTGGACACGCCGTTCGCCCCTGCCTCGCCTCCCTCGCTCTCCCCCGCCATGGCCGACGCCATCGTCGCCGCTCCGCCGTCATAGCCGTAGCCACCGTCGTCCCCGTGCCACGAGACCGTGTCCAACCTCTCCGCCGTCGTCGACTTCGTCGAGCAGCACGAGCCCGAGCGCTCGCGTGCCCCGAAGCCACCGCACCGACCCCACCCGAGTCCACCGTCGCCGGAGATCCCCTTCAACGCCGTCGCCGCACCAGCTCGTCCCCGACCACGCCGTCTGGCTCTGCGAGTTCGTTGTGAGCATAGCCACCTCCCCATCCTCTCCTTTCCTCTTCTCGTGCACCACAGCGACTGCACGTAGTTCAACCGCACGCGCCGCCGCGGAGCTCGTCGCCGGCGAGGCTCCGGCCACCCAATGGCCGCACCACCCTGTCCACTAGTCTCACCGCACACCCAGGGGCCCGACGCATCACTCCACGCGCCTCGCCGTGCCCCGCAGCCCCGGTTTCACCTTCACCCGAGCCCCGGCGCCGCCAAACTCGTCGCCGGCGCCAACTCCGGCCACCCCGACCCCAACTGACTCCACCAGTAGCCGCGGTTCATTCCCAGGAGTGCGTAGATGCCCTCCGCGCCCCATTTGGTGGCCGGAACGGCCAAATCCACTCTGCTCCGCCGCGTCTGGCCTCGCCGGCGGCTAGACGCCGGCGAGTTGACCCTGATCGTTGACTGGTGGGCCCTGGTTGACTCTGATGAGTAGATGACAGGTGGGGCCCCCTTCTGTTAATCATCAGATTAGTTTTAACTAATTAAACTAGTTTAATTATCCACTGACATGCGGGTCCCACTGGTCAGTTGACCTGGACCGGCTGTTGACTTGCTGAGGTCAGCATGACCTCATGCTGACACCACAATTAATTTTCTGGATTTATTTTTGCACAGGAAATTCCAGAAATTAGTTCAAACTTCAAAAATTCATAGAAAATTATCTATAACTCCAAATGCAAAGTTTTATATATGAAAAATTATCAGAAAAATCCAACCTATCCATTGGTACTGGTTTCATGCATGTCAGAACAAGTTAAACCCACTGTTTAGGCATTACAAGTTGATACACTAATATGATCTTCATGAATGAGCTACCATTTGAATCTTTGGTTCAAATGGGTTCATTCCCTTCTGGTTTAACTTGCACTAGGTCAGGGCACATCCATATTGCCATGTCATAGCATGCATCATATTGTTGCATATCGTCATGTATTGATTGTGTTCCAATGTGTTCTTCGTGGTAGGTTCTGCCTCCGAGGATATCTCCGAGTATCCAACTGAAGGGCAGTACCCCACGACCACTCCATCAGGCAAGCAACCCATTGATCATTCCGATACAAACCCATGTTCTCGCTTCTGCTCTCGTTTACTGCATTAAGACAACGCGTTCAAACTGCTGTGTGTCGCGGTAGTTGAACCCACTTCCTTTGCATGACCTGTCATTGCCACAGTAACTAGATGAAACCCACTAGCATGTGTAGGAGTTGATTGAGCCAATACATGTGTGTGATCCTACCATGCTATGCTTGCTATGCTTAGAGTTGTGTCAGGTCTGGCTCATCGGGATGATGAACTGGAGTGAAAGGTTGTGTCGGTGACAAGAGTGAAGTGTTGAACACGATTTGGTAAAGGAATCGATGAGAGGCCATGTAGGAGTACATGGTGGGTTGTTTCATTGAGGCCGTCCTTAAGAACTGAGATCTGTGTTTGTGATCCATGATACAGTTACTACCATGCATTGGGCCCTGAAATATGACCCCGCTCGACTTCTTATCCACCCTTGTTCTCTGTCCAGGAGTTGCAAGTAGTTTCTGGTGTTTGTAGTATGCTGGGGGCCGCACGCGGCGCTGACCATCGGGGTGGGCTGTGTTGCGGTAGGCTCGTGGCCGGGTCAACCGGGCGCCCGTTTGGTGTCTCGGAACCCTGTTCACATCGTTCGGGGCCGTTAGTGGAAACCTCGGCCGGACTCCCTGCGGATGGAACCCGAATAGGCGATAAACCTGGACTAGAGACTTGAGTGTTTAGGTAGGTCGTGGTCTACACCCACGTTGGCTTTCGCTTGAAGTCTGCCGAGCACATGTCGTGTGCAGACGCTAAGTGGTGGAAACATGTGTGAAGAAGTACACCCCTGCAGGGTTATAAATGATCTATTTGAATAGCCGTGTCCGCGGTAATGGACTTCTGGGTTGCCTATATCAGTTCATAGACAAGTTAAATGGATACTACTAAAAATCTCAAGATAAGTGTGAGTACCGCGGATGGCCCTCTCGCAGGATGGCGAGAGAGGATCCACGGTGGAGTATTGTGATGGTGATAGTGGACTCGTGTGCGACAAATGATTTACAAATGGTGTCTATCGTAGGATAGCTTAGCCAAGAGTCAAAGCTGGCTTGCTGCAATAACCCCACTACCTTCTTGAGAATGTGCATGTATAGTAGGTTCCTGTTGTAAGACTTGCTGAGTACCTCCGTACTCATGTTGCTTTAATCATGTTTTTCAGACGACTGCACCAACCCCTCTGATGGGTTCTATGTAGACCTCGACGTTGACGAGTGACTTATCACCCAGGTGGTGATCCAAGACTTGTGAAGAGTCATTGTAGATAGACAGGCTTCGTCAAGCCTTCTTTCTTTCTAGTGTCTGTACTCAGACTACTTTGCTTCCGCATGTGCTTGTATGTTTGTATGACTTGAGTGTTGGGTCATGTGACCCCTATCTGTATGGATGATATGTATGGCTCCTCGGAGCCTTCTAAATAAAGTACTTGAGTCGTAGAGTACTGTTGTGATGCCATGTTGTATTTACTCATATCGGGCATATTGTGTGCATGATTGAAATGCTTGGTATGAGTGGGATCCGACTATCTAGTTGTTTATCCTTGGCAGCCTATCATATGGGGAAATGTAGGTCTTGTGCTTCTGAGCGATAGTAGTCCGCTACAGCCCGGTTCACCGGAGTCCTGCTAGCCCAGCACTACTGCTTGGACACTTGACTGGCCGGCATGTGTTTCACGTCGTTCCTATGTCTGTCCCTTCGGGGAAATGTCACGCGCTGATATTCGGAGTCCTGCCTAGCCTGCTACAGCCCGGTTACCGGAGTCCTGTTAGCCCAGTGCTACAGCCCGAATAGATACGTTGATGACCGACATGTTCGAAGTGATTCATGTATGCCTGTCCTCATAGGCTAGCGCCGCTTTGGGTTCACGACTAGCCATGTCGGCCCGGGTTCTCTGTCATATGGATGCTAGCGACACTATCATATACGTGAGCCAAAAGGCGCAAACGGTCCCGGGCCAGGTAAGGTGGCACCCGTGGGAGTACCGTGCGTGAGGCCGCAAAGTGATATGATGTGTTACACGCTGGATCGATGTGGCTTAGAATCGGGGTCCTGACAGTCCCAGAGCGTTGAAGCCCAAGAAGATAGATGAGGGCCCAAGGTCGTAGTCGGTTCAACACTTGTAGCCATAAACCGGCTTTGTACGTTAACTTGTATTGTAAGTTAGGAATAAGGAGAGACCAACCCGAATACGAATATGAACCGGAGATTGGGACTCTGTGAACCGACGGGCGTCACCCGTGTATATAAGGGGACGACCCGACAGCGGTTCAAAGACAGACAACCACAACTCGAGACTTAGGCGAAGCTTGTTTGCTCCCTAGTCATCGAAACCCCATCAATTCCATCACAACTAGACGTAGGCTTTTACCTTCATCGAAGGGGCCGAACTAGTATAAACCTTCTGTGTCCCTGTGTCTGCTTTAACCCCTTCGAGTTAACCCATTGCGATGGCTCCACAACTAAGTCCTTTTGCTAGGACATCTGCCGTGACAAAACCACGACAGTTGGCGCCCACCGTGGGGCTATCGCATGATGGTTTCAAGTTCTTGGAGGGCCGCTTCGAAGGACTCGAGGGATACGCTGTGGGCCGGATGACCAAGAGTCGTCGCGGCAAGATCTACACCGACGATGCAGGCTGGGGCCCCAAGGCCGGCTCGATTGAGTACGGATACCGGGTCCCCTTTGGTGGCATACACGTCTTCATCGGCAAGATCGGTGAACCGGGCCCTGAGTTGGACACCTGCACCGACCTCGTCGAGACAGCTCAGCGTGCGCGACCTGCCCGGGTTAAGCCGGCCGTGAAGCGTGCCTTCGTGGGAGTCATCCATGGAGGAAGCTATGAGGATGGATCAGGATCGGGTGGCGAAACCGTCGTTTACTCTGGCGACGAGTCGTCAACTGGAGAAACTGAGTCTTTGTGTCAGCTACAAGATGGCCGGATTGGGGGCTGTTCCGATGGCGACAGTATTCCGGACCCCTCTGATCTGCCCAACCGGGTTGGAATATTCATGGCCGGTACACAAGCAGCGCTTCATTCATCAACTGCCGCAGCGATGGTTTCCGGTTCAGCAGCGGCAACGGTTGCCGGGGCAGGAGTCTCTGTGCGCCCGCCGGCTCAAGTCTTATAAGATCTGTTCGATGCGTTGGCTGTGCTCATGGCAGAGGCTAACCCGGTGGATCAAGACGCTCACAACGCGGAAATTGCAAAGGTGAGGGAGCAGATCACTCAGGCCAAAGCGGATTTAGCAGCTGAAGAGGTCAGGATGACTGCGGAGCGAGCCGCGTTGGATGCGCAAGCTTACGAGCTCATGCTGGACCAGAACGCAACACAGGAAGTCATGAGGAGGAAGTACCGATCTTGTTTAACTTCAGTTTTCGAAGCAAGGGACCTTTTCAACACCCCTGGAGCGGGAACCAGTAATCCGCCGGTGGCAAACCGGGCGGAGGCACCTGCGACAGGCGCGCCGGTCCAGCCCCGTTTAATAGATCTACCTCGTCATAATACTGGTGTACCACAGGCTGTGCCCACACCTCCGGGTCGCTACTCCAATCTAGTGGATAACCTTGTTGCGGCTGCGGCATGGTTGGAGGCTATTCCAGTTGAAGGTGATTCATTGCAGGCGATAGAGACGCGCCGGGTCAAGGAGCTCCTTAGGACGGCTTTGGTCCAACAGGAAGCGTATTCATACAGTCGCGACCGGATTCATTCTACCCCACGTCCAAGCCGGAGTTATAGTAGGCATATGGAGGAACCAGCTGTGTCAAGTAATGCACGGCGTGGAGCGCCCCGTGGCAACAATCCGGCCGGTGGTGTCGACAATGCCCAGGAGGTGGTGGACCGGGCCCGAGCGCGCAGGGAGGCCGAGTTAGCGGCACAGCATCAAGCTTGTCAGCTTACGCCGGTTCGTCCGACCACTTCGGTTGAGCCTGGGCTTACTTCTAGTGCATTGGGGGTACCTTGCCTTGTCCCCGCTTTACGCAATGTGCGCCTGCCTATGGATTTCAAGGGCCTGCGCAAGGTACCGAACTATACGGCGGATCAACCTCTAGAGACATGGGTGGAGAGCTATGAGATTGCCATGGAGATGCTTGATGTAGATGATGCGGCATGTGCAAAGTATTTCACCATGATGCTTGAAGGGACGGCCCGTACCTGGTTGAAGAGCTTGCCGCCCAATTCTATCAGTTCATGGGCCCAGTTATGGGCCCGGTTCATCAATAACTTCAAAGACACGTGTAAGCAGCCTATGTCGATAGTGGATTTAGCTGCCTGTGTCCAGGAGGAAGGAGAATCAACTACTCATTGGGTACGCCGGGTCTCACAAATTCTCCATTCATCAGACCGCATGAACGCTGACACCGTAGTCATAACCTTGGAAGGCAATTGCCGGTTTGGACCCCTAAGGTTGAAGTTAGGACGGATGAAGCGCCATTGCACTGACATGGGGACTCTCATGGCCTCTTTGGTAAAGTATGCTGATTCTGATAGTACCAAGGATCCCGAGTCTGGTGATGAAAAGACAGGGAAGGGAAAGAAGAACGGCAACTCCAAGGGTCAGCAACATCACTCAGCAGGTAATGCGGCGGAGGCAAGCGTAAAGCGGATGGCAACATGGAATTTGTGGCTAATACTAATGCGCAGGACAAGGGCCAGCGACGCAAGGGTAAATCGCAGAACCGCGGTGGAGCACCTAGTCCTAATCCGGACCAACTGAATTATCTATTGAACCAGCCCTGTCCAAAGCATGGGACGAAGGAGGTGCCAGCAAACCACCTTTGGAAGGATTGCTACATTATGCAGGAGTTCAAGAGTTCTAATGCTTTCCGGTATGATCCCGGCTCCGACGGTGGATCCTGGCCGGGTTCCGGTGGAGGAAACTCCGGTTCAGGATTTAATGGTAATCCGGGCGGACACAACAATCAGAATAATCAGAATAACCAGGGCGGTTACAATCAGCAACAGCAGCAGTCGGGTTACCAGAGCAACCCAAAGCAATTGAATAGTGGGCAATATCACGTATTCACCACTAGCTTGGACAAGCGAGACTGGAAGGTCCAGAAGCGGGCGGTTAATTCTATCGAACCGGCCATGCCCCGATATCTACGTTGGTCAAAGCAGCCAATCATATGGAGCATAGAGGATCACCCTCCCCGGGTTGACAATCCGGGTCAACTGGCTTTGGTGGTGGCGCCTCAGGTGGGAGGTTATAAGTTCACCAAGGTACTCATGGATGGGGGTAGCAGTATTAACATCCTATACTATGAGACCTTCCGTTGCATGGGGCTAACAGACCGACCGTCGAATACGGTTTTCCATGGTGTGGTACCTGGCAAGTCAGCATACCCCGTTGGTAAGATAGCACTGGAAGTGGCCTTTGGAGATGATCATGATTCCAGATCAGAGACGCTGACGTTTGAGGTGGTAAAAATCCAAAGCCCGTATCACGCCTTGTTCGGTCGACCGGCCTATGCCAAGTTCATGGCACGGCCCTGTTATGTGTACTTGCAGCTCAAGATGCCGGGTCATAAAGGGACTATAACGGTCCACGGAAGCCGAAAGGTCGCTTTGGAATGTGAAGAAGGAGATGTGGCTTACGCAGAATCGGTTTGTGCCACCGAGGAGCTGAAGTATTATAAGGACAATGTTGATCCGGCGGATATGACTCCTTTGAAGAAGCCTACCACGGAGCATGATCCGGACCTGAAGTTCACATCGGTGGCTGAGACTAAGCTTGTTGACTTCGTACCTGGCGATTCGTCCAAGCAGTTCAGCACCAGTGCCAATTTGGATCTGAAATAGGAAAGCACGCTCATCGAGTTCATCCGTGAGAATCGGGACATCTTTGCATGGAAGCCTTCTGACATGCCAGGTGTACCGAGGCGACTCGCTGAGCACACTCTTAATGTGGATCCTAAATACAAACCGGTGAAACAGTTCCTCCGCCGGTTCAACGAGGAAAGACGCAAAGCTATTGGAGAAGAAGTGGCCAGGTTCCTAGCAGCTGGCTTCATCGTTGAGGTTTTCCACCCTGAGTGGCTTGCTAATCCGGTGCTGGTCCTTAAGAAAAACGGCACCTGGCGCATGTGTGTGGATTACACTGATCTTAATAAAGCTTGTCCAGCAGATCCTTTTGCCCTCCCCCGTATTGATCAAATTATTGATGCTACGGCAGGTTGCGAGCGTTTAAGTTTTTTGGATGCATATTCCGGCTATCATCAGAGCAAAATGGCAATTAAGGACCAGGAGAAGACAACGTTCATAACTCCCTTTGGAGCCTTTTGCTATGTATCTATGCCTTTTGGGCTCAAGAGTGCCCAGGCAACCTATCAACGGTGTGTGCAAAATTGTCTTCACAAGAAGATTGGCCGCAATGTACATGCCTATGTGGATGATATTGTGGTTAAGTCAAGGAAGAAGGAGACTTTGGTTGATGACTTGAAGGAGACCTTTGATAACCTGAGGACTTATAAGATGATGCTCAATCCGTCCAAGTGTGTCTTCGGTGTACCAGCAGGCAAGTTGTTGGGTTTTCTGGTGTCCAACAGGGGAATTGAGGCTAATCCGGAGAAGATTACGGCCATCACCTCCTTGGCTAAACCGAAGTGTATCAATGACGTTCAACGATTGGCTGGCCGGATTGCAGCGTTGAGCCGGTTTATCAGCCGTCATGGTGAGAAAGCAATCCCCTTGTATCCGATGTTGAAAAAGACGGATCAATTCATCTGGAGTTCTGCTGCTGATCAGGCGTTCGAGGACTTAAAGCGGCAATTGGCCAATCCGCCCATGCTCGCCGCTCCCATTGACACGGAGCCATTGCTGTTGTATGTTGCTGCTAATGCTCGCGCGGTCAGCGTAGCTGTTGTGGTGGAGCGAAAGGAGGTAGGCAAGGAGCATCCGGTTCAATGTCCGGTTTATTATATCAGCGAGGTGCTTATTGAATCCAAACAAAGGTATCCACATTGGCAGAAGCTGGTATATGGAGTTTTTATGGCAAGCCGAAAGCTGAAGCAGTATTTCCAAGGGCATCCCATCACAGTGGTTAGTTCTGCCCCCTTGGGTGATATCATCCAGAACCGGGAGGCGACGGGCCGGATTACCAAGTGGGCTATAGAGCTTGGGCCGCATGGTCTAAAATACGTGCCTCGGACGGCGGTGAAATCCCAAGAACTTGTCGATTTCATCAATGATTGGACGGAGCTGCAGGCCCCTGAAGAGAAGCCGGATCACACATATTGGACCATCCATTTTGACGGATCACGGCAATTGGAGGGCTCGGGGGCTGGAGTCGTATTAACTTCCCCACGAAGTGACAAGTTCTGTTATGTTCTCCGCTTAATGTTCCCTTATACTAACAATGCAGCTGAGTATGAAGCCTTGCTCCATGGTCTCCGGATGGCTAAAGAGATGAATCTAAGTCGGGTTAAGTGCTTCGGTGACTCAGATCTAGTGGCTCAACAGGTGTCTGGCACTTGGGATTCTAAAGACCCACTCATGGCTGCATATCGTCGTGAGGTGGATATTGTTGCGGGTCACTTCAAGGGCTATCAGGTGGACCACGTGGACCGTCGAAAGAATGAGGCGGCGGACGCCCTGAGCCGGTTGGTCTCCCAGCGTAAACCGGTCCCGCCTAATGTTTTTCTTGATGTGTTGCACAACCCGTCGGTCAAGCTCCCAGGTGAAGCGGATTTGGCTGTTCCTGACCCGGAGGCTCAATTGGTGGCAGCTCTTCATGTCATTCCGGATTGGACACTTCCTTACCTGGCATACATGAACCGGGGCGAGTTACCAGAGGATGAGACTCTGGCCAGACAAATAATACGGCGGTCCAAGTCCATGACAATCGTCGATGGCGAGTTGCACCATTGCAGTGTATCAGGGGCGTTTCAACGCTGTGTATCTCCTGAGGAAGGTTGTGAAATTTTACGTGAGATCCACGAAGGGGATTGTGGTCACCACGCCGGTTCAAAATCTTTGGTGGCTAAAGCGTTCCGCCACGGTTTCTATCGGTTAACTGCCCATGCTGATGCGGAGGATCTGGTCAGACGATGTGATGGTTGCCAAAAGTTCTCAAGACGTGCTCATGTACCGGCTCAAGAATTGAGGATGATTCCAATCACTTGGCTGTTTGCAACTTGGGGGCTAGATATGGTTGGGCCTTTCAAAAGGTCCAAGGATAAGAAGACCCACCTCCTAGTGGCGGTTGATAAATTTACAAAGTGGGTGGAGGCGGAGCCTGTTAGCAAGTGTGATGCAGCCACGGCGGTTCAGTTCATCAAAAAAGTGATTTTCCGGTTTGGTTTTCCACACAGTATCATCACAGATAATGGTACCAATTTGTCCAAAGGTGCCATGAAGGAGTTTTGCAAACGGGAGCACATCCGCCTTGACGTTTCATCAGTGGCGCACCCACAGTCCAATGGTCAAGCAGAAAGAGCTAATCAGGAGATCTTGAGAGGCATCAAACCACGGCTTATGGTTCCTTTGCAATGTACGCCGGGTTGTTGGGTAGAAGAATTGACATCCGTATTATGGAGCATTAATACCACACCCAACAGATCAACAGGATACATGCCGTTCTTCATGGTCTATGGAGCGGAGGCGGTTCTTCCTAGCGATATCCGTCACGATTCACCTCGTGTGGCGGCTTATGTTGAAGCGGACAACAAGACAGCTCGACAAGACGCTTTGGACCGGTTGGATGAAGAGCGAGACATAGCAGCTGCCCGCTCGGCGATTTACCAACAGGATCTTCGTCGCTATCACAGTCGTCGAGTCAGAACCAGAACCTTTCAAGAAGGAGATTTGGTGCTTCGGCTCATTCAAGATCGAACCGATATGTATAAGTTATCCCCGCCTTGGGAGGGACCTTTTGTGGTCAGCAAGAATCTGCACAACGGGTCATACTATCTGATCGATGTTCGAGAGCGAAAAGACTCACGCAAATCAGAAGAGGAGACCAACAGGCCGTGGAACATAGCTCATCTTCGGCCTTACTATACTTAAGCCATTGGCTCTGCTTATGTACATATTATGACAATGTATATATTATAAATACAATAAACCGGATCCTCAGCTAAAGCGGGGTATCTGTTCTTTTACATCATGCATGGTTACATGGAGTTGTTCTGTCTTAAAGCGGCCTCCGGTTTACCCCTTGCAAAAATTATAAATATCACTAGGGGGCTCGGTCATGTCTGAACCGATGCAACACCTTTTGATAGGCGAAAGCCACCAGATCACTTGGGGGCTCGGTCGTGTCTGAACCGATGCAACACCTTTTGATAGGCGAAAGCCACCAGATCACTTGTGGACATGGTCAAGTCTGAACCAGTCACGCCTCTTGATCGGCCTAAAGGCCATAGAGTCACTTGGGGGCTTGGTCGAACCCGAACCATTGCCATGCCACTTGATCGGCGTAACGCCACGGTTTCATTTGGGGACCTGGCTGATTTGAACCATAGCTACACCTATTGGGAGCTTGGTCGTGTCCGACCATGGTAACGCCATTTGATCGGCTCAGTAAAGCCTCTTTTTTGCAAACGGTTTTATCATTGCCTTTGCTTCAATATTTTTCTTGATAAAACTGCTATTTTATCTTGGTTGCGTTTTTTAAACTGACAACGTTTTACACTGGTTCAAGCTGCCAATTTGGCGGAACACGGTCCATTTTTGAACCGAAGATTATTTACCCGGTTTGATTTCTTCTGTTAACATCCTTTTTTGGAGTAACAAAATGTTTATTATGACCAAGCACGGTTTACATAGTAAACCGGCATTGTATATACAGGAGCTGTTTTCTCCCATGACGGTGCAGGTTTATCCAACCGCCGTGTCAAGATTGGCTAAGCCTACTTCGTGCCCAATGATGGCAGGTATTTTGTATCACAAAATTTGATCATATATGTCAATCTCCTTGTATATATATGAAGTTCATAAACCGGCTGGCGGTACAACCGCCCTGGTAGTTTAAGATTTTATGATTGCAGGAGGTATAGATTGGCAGTTTCGATCTTTCAACCAAAAGTATCAGCTCAGATGCACGAAGGCATCTCAGAAGCAAAAAGTGTTGGTTATCCTATTACAAGGCAACATGGTGCCCGAATAAGATCATTGTTTTCTGGCAAAATATAACAAGGCAGCCTATTAAACCGGTCTCCGGTTCAAGCTTGGTCACCGCCTTGGTCTGATGGTCGTGGGTCGTCCTGCGCCGCTTCAGCTTCTTTTGCCCTACCCAGTGGCTGGAAGTCAACAGTGGTCCAGTCGATTCCCATTAAAGCTTGGAAAACAGCTTCATCATGGATCAGTGAAGACGGTTCAATATCAGGAGCATAAGTATGCTTACGGATTGGCGGGATCAGATTTTCTGCTTCGGGAACTGGTGCAGCCACTCGTTTGTTTTGATTATTATATTGGGCTTGATAATGCGTCAAATCTGCCTCTTCTACCAATTGACAAGCCAGAGGGCGCACCGCCCGGTTTATTGCTCTCAGATCATCTTCATTGAACTCTGACCCGTCTTCCTTCAAACTGGGATAGCCCTGAGCTGCTTCAATAGGATCAAAGTCTGGCACCCATGCCTTTGCTCGGATTAAAGCCTTGATGGCACCGGTTCGAGCAGCAGATTTTTTCAGGTCTTCAATCCGGGCGGGAAGCATTGGCAATCTCTTAAGAGTATCTTGGATTAACGTGGGCGCCGGATTGTTATGTGACGCAGTCGAGATGATCCGCTGCGCTCCAGTATACAACTGTTTGATTAATGTGTAGGCAGCTTTCAATTTCATTCGAACATCTGACCCCAAGTGGTTAATGCGGGTGCCTGCAACATGACAGAACAGTTCATAAACCGGACCTATCATAGGAAGATCAAAATTATCACAGAAATCAAAGGAAGCTTACCAAAGATGGCGGCAGTCATTGCATGCACTTGTCGCTTTACGCTGGTTAATTCATCTGTCACCGGTTTAAGGGCAGCTTCAGCAGTTTCAATCTTATCGATCAAAGCATTTTTCTCAGTGGCCCAATCCGCCTGATCTTTCTTGAAGCCCTCCTTCAGCTGTTCCATGACGCTTAAAGCGCTGGTCAACTCCTCTTTTGCTTTGGAGGTTTCAGCTTGTTGGGATTTTAAGTTCTCTTGAAGATCGGCGAGTTGATTTTCTTTGGTCTTCAGCTCAGCCTGCATCCAGACAGTTATATGGTTTAACAAACGGTATACAAATCGAAGTACCAACCACATAACGAGTTATGCACTTGGTACTTGGGGGCTAATGCCTATTTGATCTACAACTGTCAACTGATTGCACAGTCCCAAGCTCAATACAAGTATTCAACTTGGCACTTCGGGGCTAATGGCTATTTGCTCAAATAAGTTTTGATGCTGCTATATTCAGTTAGTTAAAGTCCCGGTTTAACTATGTTGAATTGAACCGGCCCTTGGGGGCTATATCAGTGAAATTCGAAGCATTCAGGTTTATATTAATAAGTCCCGGTTTAACTTCATTCAATTGAACCGACCCTTGGGGGCTACATCAGCACATTCTGAAGTATGCAGCTTTATATTTCACAAGTTCCGGTTTGAAAGAAGATTACAAACCGGCCCTTGGGGGCTAGGAGAATCAGCAAGGCTAAAAGATATACAAGCAGGAAGAGGCATATGAAAGTTACCTCAAATTTCTCCTTCATCATGTTCACTAGGCCAGCTTCATGATCGCGAATGGTATATAGCCGGTTCAGATAACCAGAATGAAGATCTTGAGCACTCAGTGCAGCATAAGTCGCCAAATCGACATTCCACTTGCCCTTGCCCATTGCGGCAAATTCGTCCTTGGCAGTATGTTTGGACAAAGCGACAGGATTGCTGGGTTCGGTATGACCAACACCAGTGATGACAACTTCATCGTCCTGGGCGTCACCGGTTTGCACTGTGGCTGTCGGCTTACTAGTAGCCTTGGATGGACTTGTGGATTTTTCATTCCGGACGGGACTTCTAGGCTGGTCAGCAGGACCGGAGGCATCAACAAGCCTTTCTTCAGCAATAAAAACCTCAACTTGTGCTGGCAGGTCATTGGGCACGTCTTCATGGATAGCCGCTTCAACGTCTGGGGTGTTGCCCGGTTCAGGGGCAGTTTCTCCTTCGGCCGCTTTATCCTGGCGAGCCTTCTTGCTCGGCCTTGGTTTGGCCCTAAAAGGGGTAGCAAAATCAAAAACAATATATGTTGCAAGATGCAATACCAGGAATATTATGATAAGTGCAAACTTACCCAAGCACGGTTTTAAGCGGTGGCAGCTGGGTACCTGTTGACTCGCCGGAGGATGAGTGGGAGGTAACCTGATAATCGGAGTCAGATGGGTTAAGCGGTTGACGAAAACAGCCCGCTTTAGGACAAGTACTGACAAGCAAATTAGAGACCTCTGAACGGCGTCTCCGAACCGGACTGTTCGGTAAACTGGCGGAGGTAACTACCTGGCCGCTGTGCCAAGTTGTGCGGCGCGCCTCGTGTTGTTGGGTCTTCATAAGAAATTTGGGATCCAAGTGAGCAAGAGGGTGAGAAAATTTAACTTTTCGGTTTGCCTGACGAATTTTTAGTGAAGGCAGAAAGTTCGAATCAGAAGAGAGAGTAATTACCTCTGCATCATCAACATGGCTTGCTTCGGCATCATCCTGACAAATATTATCATCAATAAGGCGTGTAAAAAGAAAGCTGTGATGCCCGGATATTTAAGCTACAGTGAACATTTGCTAACACTGCCACGTCATCACTATTACTGTAGTTAAACTTGCGATGATTCAAATCCCCTTTAAATTCAAATTTAAAATAACGGCAAACAACAAAAGTTTTCAAAATGTCTAACTAAAATGTTCGGAGTGTGCAAATAAATGCCTAGGTATTTATGGTGAAGAAACCGTGCTTTTATAAAATGCCTAATTATTTAAAAGGAATTAAAACAACAAAGAAATAAGATAAAAAGGAAAAGGAAAAACTAAAACTAAAGCTAACACCGAAAATAAATAAAAAGGGAACCTCCCCCCCCTTGGCCCGACTGGGCAAAGGCCCAACCGGCCAGGCCCAACGGCCCCTCACACTCACCTTATCCCCCCCACTGCCCACCAAACCCTAGATCGAACCCCCACTCCCCCACGAACCCCTACTCCTCCTCTCGCTCCCCATCCCCCGATCCAGATCGGATCGGGGCCGACCCCGCGGTCATCGCCCGGTGCGGCCTCGCCGGCCCCCGTCACCTCTCCCTCGACGGTGCCCCTCGCCGGCGCCTTGACGCCCACCGCCGTCGCCGGACCTCCCAGCGCCTCTCCCTCGCCGAACCTCCCCGCGCCTCGCCGCCCGTCTTCGTCCTCCTCCACGACCGGAGCTCCTCCGCCTCGTCGCGCCTCGTCGACTCCACCTCACCGGCCTGCCTCCTCTTCGTCACCGTCGTCCCCGACGACCTCCTCGCCCCCCGCTGCCCCGTCCCTACAAATCCCGGTGAGGCCACGGCCTCCGCCCTCCTCCTTCCCTTGTCCCCGCGCCGTCCGTGCCTCCCTCGATGCGCCACCACGCGCACTCGCGCCCGCGTGCCGGAGCTCACGCTCTGGGCAACACGCGCTCACCCCGCGCACTCCGGCGCTCCGCTCGCTCCCAGCACTTCGGTCGGGGCCGAGCCCCGCCGCTGCCACCGTGCGCCCACGCCCCCGCACCCTTGGCCTCGTCCGCAGCCCCCCCGGTGCGCTGCCCAGCATCGCCGCCGTCCGCCGGTGCCGTCCGTGGCCGGGCTCCGACGAGCCACCCGCCCACTGCCCACTGGCGCCCGTCACCTGTTCGGGTGTTACCGATGCCCGCATGCCCGTTTGGCCCCTCGCCCTATGACAGCCAGGGCCCACGTCCCGTTAGAACGTTTTTATTAAAAAAATAAAAAATATATATATAAAATAAAAATAAAAGTAATTAATTAATTAAAGAAATAATTAACTTAATTAATTTTGGTTAACTAAACTAAACAACTAATTAGACTAATTAAACATTAGTTATCTAATTAACATGGTTAGTTAATTAGCTAATTAATTAGTATGACCAGTGGGGCCCACCCCCTAATTAATACTAATTAGGTTGATTAAAATGTTAATTAAAATGAGTCACTGACCAGTGGGACCCACTGGTCAGGTTGACTAGTCAACCCTGTTGACTGCTGATGTCAGCATGACCTCATGCTGATGTCATAAATCCTTTTTCGAATTAAATTAGATAATTAATTAAATTCCAGAAATTAAAAAAATCTTTAGAAAATCATATCTTCTAATCCGTAACTCGGATGAAAATATTTTCAACATGAAAGTTGCTCGGAACGACGAGACGAATGTGGATACGCAGCCCGTTCGTCCGCCACACATCCCTAACCTATCGAACTCGCAACTTTCCCCCTCCGGTTCACTTGTCCGAAAACACGAAACACCGGGAATCCTTTCCCAGATGTTTCCCCCCTTCGTCGATATCACCTCCTTCTGCGTTAGGTCACATCTAGCACCGCGTATTGCCATGTTACGCTTTGTGATGCTTTGTGTGCTCTGTTATTTATTGTGTTCCCCCTCGTTACTTCTTTCTGGTAGACCCCGAGGCTGCCGGTGACCCCCAGTTCGACTACGCTGTTGACGACCCCTCCTTCTTGTCTGAGCAACCAGGCAAGCCCCCCCTTGATCACCAGATATCACCTATTCTTCTCTATACTGCTTGCATTAGAGTAGTGTAGCATGTTACTGCTTTCGGTTAATCCTATTATGTTGCATAGCATGTCATTGTTGCTATAGTTGTTACCCTTACCTGCTATCCTACTGCTTAGTATAGGATGCTAATGTTCCATCAGTGGCCCTACACTCTTGTCCGTCTGCCATGCTATACTACTGGGCTGTGATCACTTCGGGAGGTGATCACGGGCATATACTATATACTTTACACTGTTACATTATTTGTGATACTGTTCGGAGATGGGGGCTGAAGGGGCAGGTGGTTCCACCCAGGTAGTGGTGGGCCTGGGTTCCCGACGGCCCCCGACTGTTACTTTGTGGCGAGGCGATAGGGCAGGTTGAGACCACCTAGGAGAAAGGTGGGCCTGGCCCTGGTCGGCGTTCGCGGTTACTTAACACACTTAACGAGATCTTGGTATTTGATCTGAGTCTGGCCATTTGGTCTATACGCACTAACCAACTACGTGGGAAAGATATGGGCACTCAACGTCGTGGTATCAACCGAAGCCTTCGTGACGTCAGCGATTGAGCGACGCGCGCCGGGTTGGACCGCGTAACGTGACTTCCTTTGTAATGGAGGTTGCTAGGTCTGCTCTCCAGCCGCGTACGCAACGTGCAGGTGTGCAATGGGCGATGGGCCTAGACCCCTGCGCGCATAGGATTTAGGCCAGCGTGCTGACCGCTCTGTTGTGCCTAGGTGGGGTTGCGACGTGTTGATCTTCCGCGGCCGGGCATGACACAGAAAAGTGTGTCCGGCCAAATGGGATCAAGCGTGTTGGGTTATGTGGTGCACCCCTGCAGGGAAGTTTATCTATTCGAATAGCCGTGTCCCTCGGTAAAAGGACGACCCGGAGTTGTACCTTGACCTTATGACAACTAGAACCGGATACTTAATAAAACACACCCTTCCAAGTGCCAGATATAACCCGGTGATCGCTCTCTAACAGGGCAACAAGGAGGGGATCGCCGGGTAGGATTATGCTATGCGATGCTACTTGGAGGACTTCAGTCTACTCTCTTCTACATGCTGCAAGACGGAGGCTGCCAGAAGCGTAGTCTTCGACAGGATTAGATATCCCCCTCTTATTCTGGCATTCTGCAGTTCAGTCCACCGATATGGCCCTTACACATATACCCATGCATATGTAGTGTAGCTCCTTGCTTGCGAGTACTTTGGATGAGTACTCACGGTTGCTTTCTCCCTCTTTTCCCCCTTTCCATTCTACCTGGTTGTCGCAACCAGATGCTGGAGCCCAGAAGCCGATGCCACCGTCGACGACGACTCCTACTACACCGGAGGTGTCTACTACTACGTGCAGGCTGCTGACGGCGACTAGGAGTAGTTAGGAGGATCCCAGGCAGGAGGCCTACGCCTCTTTCGATCTGTACCCCAGCTTGTGCTAGCCTTCTTAAGGCAAACTTGTTTAACTTACGCCTGTACTCAGATATTGTTGCTTCCGCTGACTCGTCTATGATTGAGCACTTGTATTCGAGCCCTCGAGGCCCTGGCTTGTATTATGATGCTTGTATGACTTATTTATGTTTTAGAGTTGTGTTGTGATATCTTCCCGTGAGTCCCTGATCTTGATCGTACACGCTTGCGTGCATGATTAGTGTACGATTGAATCGGGGGCGTCACAAAAGCCAAGTGAATTAAGTTCTACCTCAAGGTCCGGATTACCCACATTGTCATCAACGGGCGGATCAGAGGATGCAGTGGTTTTCCTCTTATGAGCAGGTTTCTTAAGGACTTTTGTCTTGGGCCGGGTCGGTCTTTCCGGCTTGTCTGCTTTCTCCTGCGGGAGCTTTTTGCTCCAAAACGGATCATCGCCCTGCTTCAACAGATATTGGTGTCAAGTAATAAGCAAGAGATAATGATATCAGAGTTAATGCAAGGGAAAATTCAGACTTACAGCTGGCGTTTGTTGGTGGCGCAGAAAGGAAGCAGGCCGGTGCGGGCACAGACGTATTCCGGTTTGTTCAAAATTTTCTTCACAGCTTCTGTGACTTCTTCATCAGTAAGCTGGATGTTCACGTGCCGTAGAGGGTCGTTAACACTGCCCGTATATTCACACATCAAACTGGAGCGTTGGCTGAGAGGCAGTACGCTCCAGGATATCTAGCAACGAGCGAGACCAACTCCTGTTAAACTGTTGGCCATAAAGGCTCTGAGCTTGGACAGTTGGGGAGCATATTTACTCCTCTCTTTGGCAGTCAACCTCTGTGGAAAGGGGTGTGTGTTGCTAAGCCGTTCCGGACGAAAGCCGGGCAAGGGATTTTCATTCACAGGAGAGGTGTCTTTGCAATAGAACCACGATTGATTCCATTCTTGGGGATGGCTGTGCAGTTTTGCGTGAGGATAAGTGGCCTCTTTCCGCTTCTGAATCGCCATGCCACCCAATTCCATATTGGAACCATCAGTAAATTCTGTGCGACGGTTTAGATGGAACAAATCTCGGAATAACTCGACTGTAGGTTCCTCTTGAAAGAACACCTCACACAGCACTTGGAAATGGCATATGTTGGTGACAGAATTGGGGCCAGTGTCTTGCAGACGAAGTTGGAAGTTGGCCAAGACGTCCCGGTAGAATTTTGAACCGGGCGGATTAAAACCTTGGGCTAAGTGATCCGCAAAAACTACAACCTCTCCTTCTCGAGGTGTGGGAGGACATTCTTTGCCTGGGACCCTCCAGTGGATGGTATTCTTGCTGCTTAAAGTGCCAATCAAGACTAAGTTATTCAGTTGCGTCTCTGTAACACGAGCAGGAGCCTAGTTGCACTCATATACTTGTTTGGCCATGGTGGAGTCTACAAAATAAGCGATTCCGGTTCAAGATTGTGTTGGGTACAAAATATACACTGATATGATCGGGGTTAAACCGAGGATAACTATATTCAAACCGAAGCTCCGTGAAGCGATGGACTATGGCTAAGGGATCCTGGCGGTTCAATAAGGGGACTAATGGTATATACCGGTTTATTAACTTTTCCTATGGTAAGTTAAACCGCCTGATCTAAATATTGAAAGCACTGGAGGTTGCGAAATGGCTAAGTATGCAGAAACAGGTTTCACAAAAGTTCTGTTACAGCAATGGATCTGAGGTAACTTCAGAAAAATAGAAAAAATATTCAAAGGCTTCAAAGCAGAGCGGAAGTGAATCAATGGGCAGATATACAGATGAGATCCACGGACTTTAACATGAGACTATAGGTGGATGCGAAAAGCTAAGTGGTATTCAATGCAAGGTTTTACAGATCCATACAGAGGTTAACACATGAACAGGAGCAGTCGATGAACATCGCAAGAACAAGGAACCCTAGAACAGATCTAGGTTAAGAAGAACAGAGGGCTTACCAGAACTGAGGAGGGTGCGGAAGATCACCGCAGTTTTCTGGTGCGTTCAGGTCGATGCAGCGGCCAAGGTCGAGGCTGAAGGCGACGGCAGCGGTGGAGCTCTGAAGCTGACGACGCGAGGAAGACGAAGATGAGAAGGCAGGAAGGGGAAAAAGGAAATGACCCTTCGGTCCTATTTATAAGACAAAAAGACATGTGTCAGGCGCGACAAACCAGGGGCCACCGAACGGAGTTGTCGCCTCGATTTTCGCAGCCTTATTAAAATGATGAGGTATTACGGATACTTTCTTTATGACAGATGACGTCACCCCGGTTTAACAACAATTGGAGAAGATGACGTCAAGACGGTTCAACAATTACCAGAAGATGTTAAAGATGAAGATTTCTGCTAAGGATTGACATGAACTCGTTCAAATCAATCTGGGGTCTAATGTTGGGGATATTACTACTGGGCGTAAACCGGCCTACCTGGGCCGGGTTAACTTCATCAGTAGTCCCAGAGCGTTAAAGCCCAAGACGATAGATGAGGGCCCAAGGCCGTAGTCGGTTCAACACTTGTAGCCGTAAACCGGCTTTGTACGTAAACTTGTATTGTAAGTTAGGAATAAGGAGAGACCAACCCGGATACGAATATGAACCAGAGATTGGGACTCTGTGAACCGACGGGCGTCACCCGTGTATATAAGGGGACGACCCGACAGCGGTTCAAAGACAGACAACCACAACTCGAGACTTAGGCGAAGCTTGTTTGCTCCCTAGTCATCGAAACCCCAACAATTCCATCACAACTAGACGTAGCCTTTTACCTTCATCGAAGGGGCCGAACTAGTATAAACCTTCTGTGTCCCTGTGTCCGCTTTAACCCTTTCGAGTTAACCCGTTGCGATGGCTCCACGACTAAGTCCTTTTGCTAGGACATCTGCCGTGACAAAACCACGACACTTTTCGCAACAAACGCTCTGTTGCAGAAACAAGACCGCATGCCCACTCGTTACTTTCCGCAACAAACGCTCTGTTGCAGAAACAAGACCGCATGCCCACTCGTTACTTCCCGCAACAAACACTCTGTTGCAGAAACAAGACCGCATGCTCACTCGTTACTTCCCGCAACAAGCGTTCTGTTGCAGAAACAACACACTCTTGCCCTGGCTCCGACAAAGATGCATCCCGCGCGGCCCCGCCGCCAAGCCACCCCAAAATCAGCCTGCCGCCAGCGTGCACTAGCTAAATTGAAGTTTCCGCAACACTATGGCTACGCATGTGCAAAAAATTCAAAAACCCTGCAACACACTCTGCCGCTCACCCTTCTCTCTGAAACAAAACTTCCTCTCTCATACGATGCCATCGAATCATCACCGCAATGGGAAGCGCCACCGCAAAAAACACCGCGTAGCCGCCGGCATAGCGGCCGAAAGGCGCAGAGGAGAAATAGCAGGGAGTACCACCATAGCCACATCGGCCAGAAAAATGGGGGAAGGGGTCTCTAATTCATACCTGCTTGAGTCGTCGCTGGCCACCGTCGATCCCAGCCAGTCGTCGACGCCACCGCATTGGATAAGCCCCGGTCGCCCAACGCCTTGCGCTGCCGCCCTCCCAAATCCAGCCGCTCACACTCCCAGCCACACGAGCCCACGCTGTTGCGGGATGAAACCCCCTTCTGTTATCCGGTTGCAGGAATGGTTGTCCTGAAACAAGAGGTGAGTTTCGGGAAATGGACGCGCCTCCAGCGGACGCGGGAGTGCTCTCGGCCGTCTGATAAAACATAGATCGGATGACCAAGGAGCCGGCGGACGGGCGCGCGCGATCGGACGGCGGAAGGTAAGTTTTTCCCTATCAATATTGGTGTTAGTACCTGCTACGATGAGGAGTCGACAAATGTGAAGCTTGTCAACACATCATCCTCGCAGCACAAAACCCTTATTCTGTTTAGCAAAGGTTGCGAGGATACCCGGTGACTACAGAATAAACGAGCGTTCACACCATGAACATTTCTTTAGAGCCACGCTAAACGGAAAATGACTTGTCACTAGAGTATGTGCGCTGGACGACGAGGACGTCCCGTATTAACTATGGCAAATCGACAGTCAAGTAAGAAGAATTTTCTCTTTTAGTAAGAAGAAACGGGAGGCTGTTGAGCTACGCACACAATTTTTTGCCAAAACAGTTAGGTGCCTGCATGGAGCAGGATCATTTTTTTTTACGAAGGGAAGTACTTCCTCATGGAGCAGTAACATGAGGGATGTATTTAAAACTAAAATACATTTAAATACATCTATACCTGCGACAAGTAATTCGGAACGAAGGGAGTAGCACGCAGGGCCATATGGCACCGTATAGCAACTTAACAAAACAAGATAGAGGCCAATAATCTTTTTCTTCTTCCCATGACAGCACAGAAGCTAATAAGCTAGTTGAGCCGCCAGCTGGAGAGCAAAGTCGCGATGAAAGGGTCAAGATGCCACATGCCACGCCCGATAAGCATACGGCATCATGGATGGATGCTTTCGCCTGGATAGTTTGTCCCACGGGCAACCATTTGTCCCTGCCGCGAGTGACGCATCTTCTTTACGAGCTTTCGAGTGTGACTCGTGGCCAGTCACTGCCCTGTGATGTGGAAGAAGCCGTGGTGGACAGCTTTGTTCTCGTCTCGGTGGGGTGGGGATCGATCCCACCTCGAAAGATTGAGATGATTCGGTGGAGGAGCACCACGGAACGGGGTGGGGCCCAGCTCTCCTCCGGGGGCCGTTATCTGCTCATTTCTTTACTCCTCCTTTGCAGAGAGCAGTCATTAATTTACGGTGCAGGCGAGGCCGGGCCAAAGGGCGTGACGCGCCCACTGTGCTCTTTTTCAACGCGATCCTCTACGGGCACGCTCTCGTGTGTGTGCCGTGTGCTCCTCGCTACGGACGGATGGCCCGCCCGACAAGTCCCACAGTGCCGCCCAGTGGTGGCCACGTTCCATGTTCCAGAGAGGGCGCCACAGCTCACGCCGACCGACGCGGTGGCCCCGCCTCGACAACGACAGGTCAAAAGCATTTGCGAGCCCGTGGTGCGTGGGTACGTGCCGTTGCCTGCCAGCACAAGCACAGTACTCGTACCGCTCGTCCGTTGTGGGCATGGCCGTAGGTAGACCCGACTGACCGACCGACCGGTGGTCACGTCCGAACCGTGCGGCACCCGTCCCATCCCGCTGCAGAGCTCCCTCCCGCTCGCGCCTCCGTCGCCCTACCCTACTACCCAAACCGCCTCCCCCATTTGGATCGCGTGTGCCACCAACAAAATGCGGCCCCACCAACAGGAACTGCCCGGCCCAGGTCGGCCTGGCCCGGTCAACGGACGGCCGAGATCGCGCCTCCCCGTCGCCACGGCCGCACGATAGGTCACCGGAGTCCAGACGGGGACTGGCCCGGGAACTTCGCGGAAGGCACGCACCACGCCCCGCCCCGCCCCGCCCCGCGCCCCCAGATATGGGTTATAAAAAACAAGCCAAAGGCGGAAAGAAATACTAGTATAGTCTATCATCCATCATTATTATTCGGCGTTGGTTGCGTCTTGGTTGCGCGGAGAGGCAAGGAAGGGATCTCGCTCTGTCAGATGAGATTGGTTGGAGTCTTGGAGAGGGACTGGTGCGGAGGAGCGAGCGAGCGAGCCACCGAGGATTTCATTTCGTCTCCGGAGGGCTGAGGCTGAGTGGGTGGTGGTGCCCCGTCGCCGTCGGCCTACGCTACGCGCTCTCTTTTTAATGCCCCGCCGCCGCACTCGCCTCGCCTACGCACCCTCCTCTTCTTCTACCACTACTACTTCTCCAGCCCGCTAGCTGCTGCAGCACTGAGCGGCGGCGTCTCTTCCGGAGGCTTCGAGTGATCAGCAGGTAACTTTGAAGTAAGCTTGTTCTAGTATATTTTCCTCGTCTTATTTCGGCGGTATGCGATGTTGTTTGTGAGTGAGATTGGATTCGTCTTTCTAGATCGATCTTCCGCCGGGATTCGGCGGTTTCTTTGATTGTTTTCTTTAGGGGTATAAGTTTTGTACGTACTAGTTCTCTTCTCCTTTGTGAGATTCGCGAGTTCCTAGTGCTGTAATGGGGCGCTTCGCTCTCACGCAAGCCGCAAAAAGCCTGTGTGAATTCCGAGTTTTCCTTTCGGCGCAACACGGTAGCGTGGCAGTCGAGTTCTCCGGATTCTGCTGCGCTTTTACTTTCTTCTTTTCCGCCGACAGTTAGTATCCAGTGTGAAATTGCTTTATTAGTTGTGATTATTACTAGTATGATCTTGAGATGTGCTCATCCTGTCTTGATTCTTGAATGAATCAGCCTCACCTGAACTAGTATTCACAAAGGAATTACTACTTCCCCTTGGAAGATACTGATAGATTTGCAGTAACTATGCCGTCGAGTTCATCATTAACACCTGGTAGATTTGCCATGCCGTCGGTCCACCATTTAACACTCGGCAGATTTGTCCGTGCCTTCTGCTCAGCTAATTCTCTGACTCCTTCTCATGAAAAGACTTGTCGTGTCTTGGAGGTTAAAGAATTAATTTGCTCTTGGTGTTGCAAATAGACAAAGGGATTTTCTCCTTTATGCTAGTAGCAGTTTCTTAGTATGATCCACCGTACCATCTGCCTGGCTATTCCCGGTTGGTATGCATTACTTGTGCCTTTCTGTACCTACTATTTTTTCTGCCTTTTTTGGGGGGAGACTGACTTCAGTTTCTACCAGAGAAAACAGGTAGTCTGCCTATCCACTACACCGCAAGATGTCGGTAGCCAAGAAGGACGAGGTACTTGCAGTTTCCTCATTGGATGTTAATTCTAGGTTGCTTGGATAAGCGTCTTACCATTTCTATATGTACATAAAATCGTGCATGTTCTGTGAGCAGGTTTGCGGCCATCCGCTTGGGCTGCGATTGGGTGAGCCGGCTGCTGGTGTTCCCATTAAGAAAAGGCCGGTTTTCTTATCCGACAAATCAGTTCCATCTGGAATGACACTCTCCATGAAGCCCCCATCTACTCCGACGGGGATGTCCGTCTCGGCTCTGGGGGCGGGCTTTAGCAACGAGCCTGTCTTGAATAGATCTAAATCGGATATTCCCAGTAGATCTTTTACTCCGTCGACGAACGAGAAGAAAGGCGTGCTACTTAATGGCTCAAGCGAGATCCCCTCTCGCGGAGAGAGTGGTAGACTAGGGAGTGCTGCTCCCGTTGCCAGATCACAGAGTCACAAGTTTCTGACTTTGGATTTACAGTTAGCGTCTCGTCAGAATGTCAAAATCAACTCTAATTCCCCTGTCAAAAAAGAGAAACTAGATCAGGGGTTTTCTATATTTCCTTCAGCAAGACCTCCCAAGGATGTGCAGACAACAAGTGGCATGGAATCTTCTTCTAACGCTAGCTTGGGAAAACTATCTAATTTAGATCTTAATGTATCACTGGACCCAGTTGATCAACTTGAAGGTTTGCCTACAATGCAGGCTGGCTTTAACATGCCCCATCATACAACAATTCAGCATCAGAAAGCACAGGTTCCCCCAGTGGCACCCTTTTCTTCAGTAAGCAGTCGGCTGAGTCTAAATATTGACAATACTCTGAAACCGTCGAATGCATATCAACTTCCTAATAAGAGTGTAGCAGCTGATGTTACCTTAGATTTGCAACTTAAACCACCAACCAGACCTGAGCTTGGAATAAGCTGGAAAGGCCTTGCTCCTGATCCAGAGCTAAGCCTCTCTCTATCTGGTAATCACACAGATGAGCCTAAGGGTCTGGATGTTCCTGATGCTATATTTACATCTGAACCTGTTGAAAGAGCCAATAAGATCAGCCTGGAGGTTCCTGCACCAGTCTCTGATAAATCACCAGCTGAGAAGATTTCGAAACCTGTGGCGTGTAATGTAAATCCTCACACCACCATGCCACAATCAGTTTCTGGAAATGTGGAGATAATGCCCAGTAATTTGGTGAAGAAAGAGCCTGGAGAACCTACACGGCGACATATCCAGAAAAATGTAGAAAAGGCACCTCTGTTCGTCCAACAAAGTGTTGGACAGGCTAGCAGTAGTGCTGAATTTGAAAAAACTGGCAACCTAAACCAAGTGTGTGGTAAAGCTGGCTTTGATTTGTACTCTGGAAAGTTTCCAAATGTTAGTGGTGTCCGCAATGGATTGAAGGTAGTGACTGATAGTGTTCCTGTACAAACTGACAAGTTGTGTGGTGTTGCTTGCACTGAGAAAGTTATCAAGCGTGAAGAAGTGACAACTGCCATCCCAAGCCCTGTGATTGCAACAGTAAGTGGTCAGTCTGAGTCATTAATTGCTAAATCACCGCATTTGGAAGGTAATGTTGCCAGCCCTGTTGCTGGATTATGTGAACCAGCTAGTCAACCCACCATTTCTGCTCCGGGACCTGCAAGCTGTAATCCTGTTAAAGCCACTACTGATTGTAAACCAGCAGTTAATCAGATTCATGCTCGCAAAAATGTGGCGCGGAAGCCTTGTGATGTATCCCGAAGTTCCTCCAACCCTACAGCTGAATCTTTGGTTTTCAATTCTCTGCACCGTGCTGTACTTGATGGTATGTCCCAAGGAAGTGCTTCAATGGACTTTTCAGAGGATGGTGATAATGCTGTTTCACAGCTGCCTACTACCAATAAGCCTCATGTTGAGTCATTGGGTAATAGTCAAATTACTGAGGTTAATAACTTAATCACAGAGCCGCGGAAAGAAGGTGATAGTAATATGCATCATGACTGTTTGTCCGTGACAAACAAGGTTCACATTCAGGGCACTGATAATGTGAAGCGTGTTAATACGCCAGATGTCATTGCCACCCATTCAGGTGAGGAGGAGCATGAAAGTGAGGTTTCTGTTAATGTGAAAGCCAAAGACAAACAATTGTTGACATCTGATAAGAATTCCCCACTGACTAATACTGGCATTACCATGGAAGATGTTAAGATTTCCGCAGGTGCCATTTCAGCAGATCTTACAAGATCACCTATTTTCGGAGCTTCAGGTTCCCATAAAATAGATTCTACGAGGCAATCTCCCAAGACATCTGATAACACTGTCGAGAAGTGTAGAATCCCAGTGATAAAATCTGAAAGGAGTCAGTCTCCTGATGGTAAGCAAGCTGCTAATTGTAGCGAGGACAATACAAAAATTGCTGCTGTAAAGAGTGAGCACGGGACAGAAAAGGAAGAGATTGCTAGAGGTTCTAATTTACAGCCAAACGATCCAGTTTTGGGTGAAGATTCACTTGTTGACGGAGCTTCGACCAGTCAACTACATAATGAATCTACAGAGGTAAAATCGACAGGTGAAAGATCAGAACATGAAAAATCCAAACCTGACTCTTGCATGACATCTTCTGTACAGAATGAAAAAGATGGACAGGTTAATGGGTCGCATTGGCGAGATGTGGCAAATGCTTATGTTAATAGGTATGATTCTTGTTATTCCTTTGTTTTCGCAGTCATGTTGTATGTAGAATGGCTGGCTTTGCCCTGTGCGTATTTATATTTCTTGGTTTTATCCTTGACTCTTGTTACAGAAGGTTGTCCTCTTTATTTTTTTTACAGGAATGAAAGATGGGAGAGGTTCATGCAGTCTGAGCGAGAGAACAATAGAGAGTTCCATGGTGGCAGAGACATGAACAATCAACGGAGGATGGACCCACGTTTTCGTGGTCGTGGTGGTGGATATCATGGCCATCCAAGGAACTTCAGGGGTCCAAGAATGAGCGATGAGTCTGAAATTGACTTCAAAGATGAACCTATTGTTGGCAGAAGGAGGCCACATGAAAATGACTACGGGCACTTGCACCGAACTCAGCATAGGCGGCTGCGTTCACCACCGCATCAGATGCCTGGCTGCCTCATGAGAGAAATGGAGCACGACAGATTTTCTGGGAGAGAGATTATGGACCCTAGGCTGTTGGATCACGGGCAGATGGATGATGTCCCAGATGACATGATGGAACAGAGATTTTTCATGCCCCATCCTCATTCACAGCACACTCTAGGTGATCATGCATTTATCCACAGGGACAGGAGTCATTCACCTGGTCAAAGAAGGGGCGCCCCGGTGCATTTCCACCGGGGACGGTCCCCTGAAACCATGCACAGATCACCACCACTAAACAGAAGTGACAGACCATACTTACCTCATCAACGGCACATACGACGCCGTGGTTCTCCATTCGACCGAGTAGGACATGACGAGAGAGGTATGCAAAGGAACATGAAGCGGTGTGGCATGCATCAAGGTGTGGAAGGTGAGACCTTTGAGCCACCTTTACATCCCGCTCAACTAGCCGAGCTACATGCAGAGGCTGAGCTTACAGAGAGAAGGAGGTTTGGGGAGAGGAGAGCGTATCGTCGATCCTTGGAACGGAGCCCCATGGGTGGCGGCGAGGAGATGCTCTCGTACCACGGCGATGGCGACATGGACTTCGCCGATGGTGATGGCGGTCCACGGGATCCTGACGGCCGTGGCTTCAGGAACAGAATGGAGCACCGAGCAAGGGGCGAGCAGGAGGACGGCTTCAGGTACCGTGGCCCTCAGGGGTGCCGTGACGGCAACCCGAATGACAGTAGATCGAAGAAGAGGAGGTACTGACCTAGCAATGAATGGATGAATGAATCTGAATCTTCTACCGACTAATACATAGTGGCATTTTGATTCAGCCGTCGTCGCTTCTGTTAGCCAAATCAAGAAGTGTTTGCTGACCCCCCCCCCCCCTCTTCCTACATTGGTTTGTTTGTTGCGTTCTTTCTCAGGAGGTATGCTGCAGCGTAATAATATCTACAGTGATACACATGTTACACTGATGAGATGAGCGTCATCGGGTGGCTGCATCTTTGGATCCTGCTTGGTATAAGCTGAAGCTAGCAGGCGAAAACGCTTGACATTTCTCGCCAAATCTTCAAACTAAACGAGAGATGGCCTGAAGCTACTTGCAGAAGTGTCTCTTTCTCTCTCTAGCTGGGCTTTACCTACTTGCACGGTATTGGTAGGGCGCCCTGTATTAAAGTGACCTGTCTTCACTATAATTTTCCTAGTAGTTGGTCTGGAAAGGCAGATGGGATACGGTACGGTACGGTACGCATACCCACCCGGTTTGGATGTGGTTTAATTAGGACTTGTTGCTGTCTTTGGACCAGACTTTTTACCTAACGTTTATTAATGGGTGCGACCTGCACCGCCACCGGGCAATTTGCATCGAATAAAAGTCCGCAGTGTGTTTGGCATTGCCTTTTTCTTATGGAGGAGTGGAAAAGTAAGCAGCAGCTGCTGCTGGGAATTTCTCATGATGGATGCTCGTCTTGTGGGTTAGTCAAGTCCACCTGTGATCTGTCCATGTGGAAAAACTGTGTTGCGACGATGCCTATCATTGGCTGCGCTGCTCGCATACGACGTGCCATTGGTTGGTCGCCTGTTTAGCGCGGGCCACGCCATGGAAATTCTTTGGATGGTGTGGTGGAGCTGTGGATAAGAGTAGACTACGCAGACATCATTGATGTCCCCTGCGTTGGGCAGAATATGGTCCACGTAGCAAACGCAGTCACGGACGAGGACCAACGGCAGCGGTTTGTTGTTTGGCTCCACTTTTGTCCATTTCGTGGAAATTCTCCTGTTTAAGACGATCCGAGAAAGAAAATCTACAAGTGCAAGTACACATCACACATCTCGGTAGCAATGCCCCCAAAATTATCTCAACAACAGCTACACACGGCAGCCTCAACAGAGTTTCTTCTCAAACACAGTCGGGAACTTCCATCCACGAAAGAAATTCAATCTCATCTCATCTCACCTTGTAAAAGGAAACAAATGTGGAAGTGGAGTAAAAAAAAACGGTCAGGCGACTGTAAGAAAACATTCTGTATTTTTTTGAACTCGCGTGGTTAAGCAATTTCAGTTTTTACAACAGCACAGCTCGGCAACTCAGGAGGTTGTACGTAATAAATTACAAAATGGGAGCATCCTACCGACGAGACCAAAATCAACCAAGCAGAGCTACCTCATTCGCCGCTCGTCGGCGCCTTGGGCGGCGCCGGCGCCGGCCAGACGCTGATCCGCTCCTTCTCGTACTTGACGTACAGGGTGCCGGCCGCGACGATCGTGTACACCTGCAGGAACAGCGTGGGCGCCTGGTGGTACTTCACCAGGGACTTGCCAGAGCCGAGCTCCACCAGCAGCAGCGCGGTGAGGCCCGCCGTGGCCAGCAGGCCGTTGAGCCGCTCGCTGTAGGCGGTGAAGCCGAACTCCACGGGCAGGCCGAGGGCCGACCGCGGCTCACGCAGCGGCACTGGCGGCAGCGTGACGGCGTTGGACTCGGCGGCAGCCTTCCTCTTGCGCGCCCCGGCGCTGCCCCGCTTCTTGGGCCCGACGCGGGACTTCAGCTGCAGGACGCGCTTCTCGAACTCCTCGTCGGCGGCGGGGGCGGTGGCGACCGGGGCCGGCGTCTCCGGCCCGGCGGCGGCGTCATCGCCGGAGCTTGCGCGGAGAGGGGCGTGGAAGCGGCCGTGCCAGAGCGGGGGGCGGAGGGTGGGGACGGAGAAGGGGCTGGAGAGCGGCGTCGCCATTGCTCCCTTGGGCGCATGTGTGCACCAGCACTTCATGGTCGCGCGGCTGCTTGGTTGGCTCCCGTCCTGGTTTGCCGCTGGTTTTGGATAACTTTCGGTGGTCGATGCGTGGCTCCGGTGCATGCACGGGGCCTTGAAAGCTGCCGCACGTTGCAAAATGGAAATTGTAAGCGTGTCAAGTGTTTGCTCGAGAGGAAAATCGGGGTTTGCCAAAAAAAAAGAGGGGAAAAAATTGGGAGCGAAAAGATAATAACCAGAAAATCGGTGTGTTTCTGGAGTTCTTTTGGGGACAAATTACAATCTTGGATGGCCACATCTTTTTTTCAGACAAGGACGGCCACATCTAGCACAGAATTCGTGGCCGTCCAAAACTTTGATGGGTCTTCTCTTCTGGGCTGTAAGGCCTTGTACGAGGCAAAGTGTTAGGAATGTTGATATAAATTGTCTTAAAAAAATGAATGTTGATATAACACTTCAAAAAAGAAGGAATGTTGATATAAATCCTCAAAAGGAAAAAAAGAATGTTGATATAAAAAAGAAAGGTTGATTCAAGTTTGTTTTGTTTAGGGAGGTGCTTATAGAGAAATAAATCATAGTAGTTTTCTTTTTTGAACATCAGTACGGACACAAGCACTCATATACACGTGCATACACTCACCCATATGAACGCACACATGCACATCCTACCCCCATGAGCACCTTTGAAAGACTGATCCGGTATATTATCTTGAGATTTACGAAGTCACCATAGGCGCCTCGTCATCGACGTGAACGTCTGCTCCCACCGAAAGGCATAATTCTGAAATAAATCCAGGAATAATGCAAGCAGTAGTACTTGAATCCTGGTGGGCTGGGGATACCATTGTACCTCTAATCATTCAACCACAGGTTGGTTGGCAGGAACATCTTCTGCTCACCGAAAAGTCTAAAATAATCTAAAAAATGTAAGCATCAATACCAAGTCGGTCAGTTCACCCCCTTTAGACCTTCTATCATTGTGTGCATGCCCTCCGGGGCGGTTTCCGGGGCGGACTCACGGCGTGGCGCCGGGGAATCGGGTCAGCACAACGTGCCGAAGCACGAGCCGGTTTCTGTGGTACACGACACAAGGCATCGCGACACCGCGCCCGATCTGCCATGCATGGGACCCAGGGTGGGGGAGGCGCCACCAATGGAGGATGTCGACCACATGGACGGCGATCCTGGGCATCTACCACCACGCGATAACTCGAAGGGGAGTATAAAGGCCAAATCCCACCTCCCTCTCGACCTAGACGTTGCCCTCTCGCACTTGTGGGCGGCGCAGCGGAACCCTAGATCTGACCCCCCTTCTTCCTTCTCCTGGTGGCGGGGCAAAAGCAGCGGTGACTGCAGGTCGTTCATTGAGATTGCTGCATCTCCTCCGTGTCCGCCAGATCCCATGGCTGACAAGGCAGCGCAGGGATTTCACGGCGACCGCTGGGAGGGCTTCGGTGCTGGACGCGCGGGTCGTGGTGCGGGTCGTTTCGACCACGGCGGCGGGCATTTCGACCGCGGAGCGGGCAGATTCAACTGCGGTGGTGGTCGTTTCTCATGGCGGAGGGACTCCAGCAACAACAACATCGACAAGGTTGGCATCTCCGACACGTCTGAGGCCTCGCGATGGGAGGCGGCGGCGGCGGCGGAGCGACAGAGCTCTAGCTCCGGGGGCGTGTGGGTGGAGAAGCACAAGGGATTGGCGGCTTCAGGTGGAGGGAGCTCGCACCAAGTTACAGAGCCGGCCCCGACACCTACCAGTCCATCGACCTCGAGGGCCATGGCAAAAAAAATCAGGTGCCCCCTTCCAATTCTGGAGATCTTTGCCCCATTTGCAAATCTGTTGGTCATGCTCCGATCCGTTGCCTGTTAGCTTTCTGTGAGAGATGTAGCAAGTTGAGCCATCTAGCCTCTATCTGTGTGGAATTCTTACCATGGGAGTGCATTGCTCCTATGTGCGCTTTTCAGGCTTGGGGGCAGGGTTTCTTTTATGTGCATGATTATTGTTCAGCTGAGCAGGCTAGAGAGAGATCATGCAATGTTATTATCACTGTGCTGAAAGGGAACCCTACTGTGAAACAGATGAACGATGCGTTCTTTCTGTACCTGGGCAAAACCTGGAGATGCTCTGCTAAGTTGGTGGAACTTGGGGTATTCTTGATGAAATTTCCTAACACTACAGAGGTTGAAAAAGCATGTTATAGTGATTGCATGACCATGAAACCATGTGGAACAGTGGTGAGGGTTACTAGATGGAATCATGATGATGGTGCCAAAGGGATTCTTGAAAAGGCATGGGTCAAGGTGGGTGGGATCCCAATGGATAAAAGGTGTGAGAGGAAGGTGGCATTTGTTTTGTCTCTAGCAGGAGTTCCACTGGAAATTTACATGGCTACTTTACATCGCCCCGACTCTGTCAGAGTTAAGTTGGGGTGCCGTGATGTTGATGAGATTATCCCAGTGGCTGACTCAGTCCTGGGAGATCACTTCTATGATTTTACTTTCAGTGTTGAACAAGTGCTGGTGAGAGATCCAGACAGGGAAAGCCTGCGCAATAAGGCCCCTGCTGATCAGGGTGGTCCTTCAGTAAAAAAGCAGAAGAGATCTGACATGCCTGATGATCTTGTGGGGAGCACTTCAGGAGGGAGGGATGATATGAGAGACAGGACTCAGCTAGGAAAACAATGTGCCGCTGATCCCACGGAATCACCTATTTCAGTTACATCTGATAGCTCAAATCATGATACTCTTTTGACCCATAGCATGGAACAAGAAGCACTTGATGTTGGGACAAAATTCAATGAAAAAAATATCTCCATAAGTCCAGATGTAGTCACTCAGGCTGTTGTATACAGTGCTAACAATTGCAACTTGAGCAAAACATATGCTGAGAGTGTGAAAAATACTATTGAGGTGGTTGAGATGGAAGGTCCTTTTGTGGCTAATGAAGACAACACAGTTGAGTACAACGTGCAATCACCTGAGTCTGCTAATGATTACTGTGGTGAGGTGATTCCCACACCGCCTCTCTTACCTGAAAATGTGCTCAGGTTCAATGCAGAAACGCACTACTCAACCTGGAGAAAGTGGAGGACAGGGCCAAGCGGCCAGCAAGAAGAGGGATTTGGAAGGTACCACTTCTGTTGCTAATTCCTTTGCAGTTTTATCTAACCCTGAGATGATGCTTAGAGCTAGGAAAATGGGAGTTATGATCCCTGATATGGAGTTTTCTAAGATTGATATTCTTAGGGAACTTGGAGGGTGAGATCTCTGATTTTACAGTGGTGGGCCCTAGGAAAAAATGTAGTTCTAAAAAGATTCAAACTCCTATATCTATACCTATAACTAGAAGTCAAAAGGCAATGGAGCCCATTGCCAACACTGGTAATGCTGCTAAGTCTCCTAGCAGAGTGATCAGGGGTAGGGGGGGGAAGAAACGCCCCAAATGAATGGCATCTTTTAGAACTGCAGAGGAGCAGGTAAAAAAGGGATGATGACCTGCTCTCTGATCTTATAAAAGATCATTCCCTAGATTTTTTGTGCCTACAAGAAACTATGAAGAAGAAATTCTCTTCTAGTTTTTTTAGGAACATTGACCCTTATAAGACCTTTGAGTGGAGCTGGATTCCCTCTATTTGTAAGTCTGGAGGCATGCTTTGTGGGGTGAAAAAAAGAGAAGCTAGAAATAGTATCTTGGTCTATGGGAAAATATATCTTACAAGTTGTTATATTTGATGTGGCTAAACAATGTGTATGGGCTCTGCTTAATGTTTATGGTGTTGTCGATGATGATCAAAAAGAGGAATTCCTTTCTGAACTTGCTAACTTTTGTAGCCACTTGACAATGCCTTATATAGTTGGGGGTGATTTTAATATTCTAAGGCATTGTGGAGAAAATAAAATAAAAAGATGGTGGCCTCGCAGTATGTAGACATATTTAATGCCATCATTAATACTATGTGCCTGTGAGAGATTTATGTTGAGGGGGGGGGAGGTTTACTTGGTCCAACAATCAAGCTCATCCTACTCTAGAAAAAACTGGATAGGATCCTTATGAATAGTGAGTGGGAAAACTTATTCCCTTTGGTCACTACCAGAAAAATGGTTAGAGACATCTCAGACCATAATCCTCTCCTTTTATCCACTAATAGTGCTTGCCCTCAAACACCTAAACCTAGAGAATTTAGGTTTGAGATGAGTTGGATGGGCAATGAGGAATTTCTACCTCTAGTCAAAAAGATTTGGCAAAGACCTGTTAGATCCTCTAATCCAATTGATGTCCTAAATATCAAGTTAAAACGTTTCAAGAATTTTTTCAAGCTATAGGGGTCGGACAAGTTTGGCCATGAGAAGAAAAGGAAGAAAGTAATCAAAGATGAGCTTTGATAACCCACAAGTATAGGGGATCGCAACTGATACGTCTCCGTCGTATCTACTTTTCCAAACACTTTTGCCCTTGTTTTGGACTCTAACTTGCATGATTTGGATGGAACTAACCCGGACTGACGCTGTTTTCAGCAGACTTTCCATGGTGTTATTTATGTGCAGAAACAAAACTTCTCGGAATGACCTGAAACTCCACGGAACAACTTTTCAGAAATAATAAAAAATCCTCGCGAAAGATGAAGACCAGGGGGCCCACACCCTGTCCACGAGGGTGGGGGGCGCGCCCCCTACCTTGTGGGCCCCCTGGAGCTCCTCCGACACCAACTCCAACTTTATATATTTGCTTTCGGGGAGAAAAAAAATCAAGGAGAAGAAATCATCGCGTTTTACGATACAGAGCCGCCGCTAAGCCCTAAAACCTCTCGGGAGGGCTGATCTGGAGTCCGTTCGGGGCTTCAGAGAGGGGGATTCGTCGCCGTCGTCATCATCAACCATCCTCCATCACCAATTTCATGATGCTCACCGCCGTGCGTGAGTAATTCCATCGTAGGCTTGCTGGACGGTGATGGGTTGGATGATATCTATCATGTAATCGAGTTAGTTTTGTTAGGGTTTGATCCCTAGTATCCACTATGTTCTGAGATTGATGTTGCTGACTTTGCTATGCTTAATGCTTGTCACTAGGGCCCGAGTGCCATGATTTCAGATCTGAACCTATTATGTTTTCATGAATATATGTGTGTCCTTGATCCTATCTTGCAAGTCTATAGTCACCTACTATGTGTTATGATCCGGCAACCCCGAAGTGACAATAATGAGGACCACTCCCGGTGATGACCATAGTTTGAGGAGTTCATGTATTTACTATGTGCTAATGCTTTGTTCCAGTTCTCTATTAAAAGGAGGCCTTAATATCCCTTAGTTTCCATTAGGACCCCGCTGCCACGGGAGGGTAGGACAAAAGATGTCATGCAAGTTCTTTTCCATAAGCACGTATGACTATATTCGGAATACATGCCTACATTACATTGATGAATTGGAGCTAGTTCAGTGTCACCCTATGTTATGACTGTTACATGATGAACCGCATCCGGCATAATTATCCATCACCGATCCAATGCCTACGAGCTTTTCCTATATTGGTTCTCTCTTATTTACTTTCCCGTTGCTACTGCTACAATCACTACAAAACACCAAAAATATTACTTTTGCTTCTATTACTTTTGTTACCGTTACCACTACTATCATATTACTTTGCTACTAAATACTTTACTACAGATATTAAGTTATCCAGGTGTGGCTGAATTGACAACTCACATGCTAATACTTGAGAATATTCTTTGGCTCCCCTTGTGTCGAATCAACAAATTTGGGTTGAATACTCTACCCTCGAAAACTGTTGCGATCCCCTATACTTGTGGGTTATCAACAACCTTTTTTGAGGGTAGAGTATTCAACCCAAATTTATAGATTCGACACAAGGGGAGCCAAAGAATATTTGAAGGTATTAGCAGCTGAGTTGTCAATTCAACCACACCTGGAGATTAATTATCTGCAGCAAGTAATCAGTAGCAAAGTAATATGATAGTTTTGATAGTAGTGACAACAGTAACAGTAACGATAACAGTGATAGCAGTAATTTTGTAGCAAGTGTAATAGTGATGATAGCAGTAGTAACTTAGCAGAAACTATATAAGATAAATTCGTAGGCATTGGATCGGTGACTTGTTGGATGATATTCATCATGAGACAGTTATAACCTCGGGCGATACGGTACTAGCTCCAGTTCGTCAATATAATATAGGCATGTATTTCGTAAATAGTGATACGTGAGTATGGAAAGAACTTGCATGACATCTTTTGTCCTACCCTCCCGTGGCAGCGGGGTCCATATTGGAAACTAAGGGATATTAAGGCCTCCTTTTAATAGAGAACCGAAACAAAGCATTAACACATAGTGAATACATGAACTCCTCAAACTACGTTCATCACCGGGAGAAGTCCTGGTTTCTGTCACTCCGGGGTTGCCGGATCATAACACGTAGTAGGTGACTATAACTTGCAAGATCGGATCTAGAACATGGATATAATGATGATAGCATAAACGGCTTAGATCTGAGTTCATGGCACCCGGGCCCAAAGTGACAAGCATTAAGCATGGCAAAGTCATAGCAACATCAATCTTAGAACATAATGGATACTAGGGATCAAGCCCTAACAAAACTAACTCGATTACATGATGAATCTCATCCAACTCCTCATCGACCAGCGAGCCTACGAAGGAATTACTCACCCCCGGTGGGGAGCATCATGGAATTGGCGATGGAGAAGGGTTGGTGATGATGAAGAACGAAGATCCCCCTCTCCGGAGCCCCAAACGGACTCCAGATCTGGCCTCCCGATGAAGAACAGGAGGTGACGGCGGCTCCATCTCGTGGATCGCGATAATTCTTTCTCCCTGTTTTTTTCTGGAAAAATAGGATTTTATAGCGTTGGTTTCAGGGTCTGTGGGGCCACCAGGTGGGGACAACCCACCTGGGCGCGCCAGGAGAGGGGGGCATGCCCTGGTGGGTTGTGCCCACCTAGGTGCCCCTCTCCGGCAGGTCTTGGCTCCAGAAATTCTTATTTATTATATAAAAATTCCTCGTGAAGTTTCGTTTTATTCCGAGAACTTTTATTTCTGCACAAAAACAACACCATGGTAGTTCTACGAAAACAGCGTCAGTACGGGGTTAGTTTCATTCAAATCATGCAAATTAGAGTCCAAAACAAGAGGAAAAGCATTAGGAAAAGTAGATACGTTGGAGACATATCAACTCCCTCAAGTTTAAACCTTTGCTTGTCCTCAAGCAATTTAGTTGATAAACTGAAAGTGAAAAAGAAAAACTTTTACGAACTCTTTTGCTCTTGTTTGCATAAATAAGCTTAAACAGCACCCAGGTTTTTAGCCAATCATTATAACTAACCATGCCGACAATAACTCTTAAAATTATAATGACTCGTATCAATGACATAATCAGCTAGCGAGCAATAATAAGATATCTCAAACGACAAAACATTGTCGAAACAACCATGATATAATATGACAATGGGTGAATTCCGTATATGCCATTCAAAACTTGCTCGTACCCCCATCTGCCATTGGAGATTTCCCTCTGTCAAATATGCCACCGAAAATTTGCACCGCATACAGATATGCCACTATGGCCAGTTTGACCGTTAGTTGACCGTCAAGTGGAAGGTGAAAAGACAAATTTTCCCCTGACCTACACTGTAGCAACAGAGCGACACTGCAGCGTCTCATTGCACTGTAGCTCCTACTTTTCAAAAATGTGAGTATCTGTACCGCCCACTTTTTTCAAATTTTGTTCACTTTAAAAAAAATTGTTCGTGATATGGGACGGAGCCTGCTGTAGCAACAATTACTATAGTAACAATTACTGTAGCACACGATTTTTTAAAAACTGTGCCACCCACTTTTTCAAAATTTGTTCACTTTTAGAAAAAATGTTCGCAACACAGGCTTCGTCGCAGTAATTGATCACTTTAAAAAAATTATTATAAAAAATTGTTCGCAATATAGAAGGACACATTTAAAAAAATCATGCGCTACAGTAATTGTTACTACAGTATGTCGCCCACTGCACTAGTTGCTCCAGTACTGGACGCGAAAGTATTCTGCGCAGTGCATCGAACGCTACAGTACTGGATCGATAAAGTTGGTGCTGCAGTGCACAAGAACGCCCAGGGGCAAAATCATCTTTTCACCTTCCACTGGACAGTCAACTAACGGTCAAACTGGCCATAGTGGCATATCTGTACGCGGTGCAAATTTTCGGTGGCATATTTGACAGAGGGAAATATCCAATGGCATATGCGGATACGGGCAAGTTTTGAGTGGCATATACAGAATTCACCCTATGACAATAGTGGTATCTCCTAGCCCTTTCTGAGGCCGCAAAACATAAATGCAGAGCACCTCTGCTACCTCTTGAGCATGCGTTGGTTTTTCCCTTGAAGAGGAAAGAGTGATGCAGCAAAGTAGCGTAAGTATTTCCCTCAGTTTTTGAGAACCAAGGTATCAATCCAGTAGGAGGCCACACGTAAGTCCCTCGTACCTACACAAACAAATAAGAACCTTGCAACCAATGCGACAAAGGGGTTGCCAATCCCTTCGCGGCCACTTGCAAAAGTGAGATCTGATAGAAATGATAAGATAATATTTTTGGTATTTTTATAATAAAGATTGAAAGTAAATATTGCAAAGTAAAAATAGATTGGAAACTTATATGATGGAAAATAGACCCGGGGGCCATAGGTTTCACTAGTGGCTTCTCTCAAGATAGCATAAGTATTACGGTGCGTGAACAAATTACTGTCGAGCAATTGATAGAAAAGTGCATAATTATGTGAATATCTAGGCAAGATCATGTACATAGGCATCACGTCCGCAACAAGTAGACCGACTCCTGCCTGCATCTACTACTATTACTCCTCACATCGACCGCTATCCAGCATGCATCTAGAGTATTAAGTTCATAAGAACAGAGTAACGCTTTAGGCAAGATGACATGATGTAGAGGGATAAACTCAAGCAAGATGATATAAACCCCATCCTTTTATCCTCGATGGCAACAATACAATACGTGTCGTTTCCCCTTCTGTCACTAGGATCGAGCAACGCAAGATTGAACCCAAAGCTAAGCACTTCTCCCATTGCAAGAAAGATCAAACTAGTAGGCCAAACCAAACTGATAATTTGAAGAGACTTGCAAAGATAACCAATCATACATGAAAGAATTGAGAGAAGATTCAAATATTGTTCATAGATAATCTTAATTATAAACCCACAATTCATCGGATCTCGACAAACACACCGCAAAAAGAGTTATGTCGAATAGATCTCCAAGAAGATCGAGGAGAACTTTGAATTGACATCCAAAGAGAGAGAAGAAGCCATCTAGCTAATAACTATGGACCCGAAGGTCTGTGGTAAATTACTCACACATCATCGGAGAGGCTATGGTGTTGATGTATAAGCCCTCCGTGATCGATATCCCCTCCGACGGAGCGCCGGAAAAGGCCCCAAGATGGGATCTCATGGGTACAGAAGGTTGCGGCGGTGGAAATAGGGTTTCGTGGTGCTCCTGGATGGTTTCGGGGTACGTAGGTATATATAGGAGGAAGAAGTAGGTCGGTGGAGCCACAAGGGGCCCACGAGGGCGGGGGGCGCGCCTAGGGGGGCAGGCACGCCTCCCTTCCTCGTGGCCTCCTCATTTGTTTCTTGACGTCCACTCCAAGTCCTCTGGATCACGTTTGTTCCAAAAATCACATTCCCGAAGGTTTCATTCCGTTTGGATTCCGTTTGATATTCCTTTTCTGCGAAACTCCAAAATAGGCAAAAAGACAGCAATTTGCACTGGGCCTTGGGTTAGTAGGTTAGTCCCAAAAATAATATAAAAGTGTATAATAAAGACCATTAAACATGCTTAATTCCTGCTTAATTATAGATATGTTGGAGAAGTATCAAGCATCCCCAAGCTTAATTCCTGCTTGTCCTCGAGTAGGTAAATGATAAAAACAGAAATTTTGATGTGGAATGCTTTCTAACATATTCTTCAATGTAATTTTCTTTATTGTGGCATGAATGTTCAGATCCGAAAGATTCAAGATAAAAGTTTAATGTTGACATAAAAATAATAATACTTCAAGCATGCTAACCAAGCAATTATGTCTTATCAAAATAACATAGCCAAAGAAAGCTTATCCCTACAAAATCATATAGTTTGGCCATGCTTCATTTTCGTCACACAAAATGCTCTCATCATGCACAACCCCGATGACAAGCTAAGCAATTGTTTCATACTTAGCTTTTTCAAACTCTTTCAACTTTTACGCAATATATGAGCGCGAGCCATGGACATAGCACTACGGGTGAAATATAATATAATGATTGAGGTTGTGTGAGGAGACAAACAAGGAGAAAGTCTCACATTGACGCGGCTAATCAACGGGCTATGGAGATGCCCACCGATTGATGTCAATGCAAGGAGTAGGGATTGCCATGCAACGGATGCACTAGAGCTATAAATATATGAAAGCTCAACAAAAGAAACTAAGTGGGTGTGCATCCAACTTGCTTGCTCACGAAGACCTAGGGCATTTGAGGAAGCCCATCATTGGAATATACAAGCCAAGTTCTATAATGAAAAATTCCCACTAGTATATGAAAGTGACAAAATAAGGGACTCTCTATCATGAAGATCATGGTGCTACTTCGAAGCACAAGTGTGAAAAAAAAAGATAGTAACATTGTCCCTTCTCTCTTTTTCTCTCATTTTTTTCTTTTTTCTTTTTTATTTGGGCCTTCTCTTTTTTGGCCTCTTTTTTTCTTTCTTTTTCGTCCGGAGTATCATCCCGACTTATGGGGGAATCATAGTCTCCATCATCCTTTCCTCACATGGGACAATGCTCTAATGATCATCACTTTTATTTATTTGCAACTCAAGAATTACAACTTGTTACTTAGAACAAAATATGACTCTATGTTGATGCCTCCGGCGGTGTACCGGGATATGCAATGAATCAAGAGTGACATGTATGAAAAATTAAGAATGGTGGCTTTGCCACAAATACGATGTCAACTACATGATCATGTAAGGCTATATGACAATGATGATGCGTGTCATAATAAACGGAACGGTGGAAAGTTGCATGGCAATATATCTCGGAATGGCTATGGAAATGCCATAATAGGTAGGTATGGTGGCTGTTTTGAGGAAGATATAAGGAGGCTTATGTGTGATAGAGCATATCATATCACGGGGTTTGGATGCACCGACGAAGTCTGCACCAACTCTCAAGGCAAGAAAGGGCAATGCACGGTACCGAAGAGGCTAGCAATGATGTAAGGGTGAGAGTGCGTATAACCCATGGACTCAACATTAGTCATAAAGAACTCACATACTTATTGCAAAAATCTACAAGTCATCAAAACCAAGCACTATGCGCATGGTCCTAGGGGGATAGATTGGTAGGAAAAGACCATCGCTCGTCCCCGACCGCCACTCATAAGGAAAGCAATCAAAGAACACCTCATGCTTCAAATTTGTCACACAGCGTTTACCATTCGTGCATGCTACGGGACTTGCAAAATTCAACACAAGTATTTCTCAATTTCACAATTACTCAACTAGCACACCTCTAATATTACCACCTTTATATCTCAAAACAACTATCAAGTATCAAACTTCTCTTAGTATTCAATGCACTTTAAAGTTTTTATCTTGGATGCCTATCATATTAGGACTAATTTTATAACCAAAGAAAATTACCATGCTGTTCTAAAGGACTCTCAAAATAATATAAGTGAAGCATGAGAGATCAATTATTTTTATAAAATAAAACCACTGCCGTGCTCTAAAAAGAAATAAGCGAAGCACTAGAGCAAAATTGTCTAACTCAAAAGATATAAGTGAAGCACATAGAGTATTCTAATGAATTCCGATTCATGCGTGTCTCTCTAAAAAGGTGTGTACAGCAAGGATGATTGTGGTAAACTAAAAAGCAAAGACTCAAATCATACAAGATGCTCCAAGCAAAACACATATCATGTGGTGAATAAAAATATAGCTCCAAGTAAAGTTACCGATGGACGAAGACAAAAGAGGGGATGCCTTCCAGGGCATCCCCAAGATTAGGATTTTTGGTTATCCTTGGATTTTAGCTTGGGGTGCCTTGGTCATCCCCAAGCTTAGGCTCTTGCCACTCCTTGTTCCATAATCCATCAAATCTTTACCCAAAACTTGAAAACTTCACAACACAAAACTTAACAGAAAATCTCGTGAGCTCCATTAGCGAAAGGAAACAAAACACTACTTTAAGGTACTGTAATGAACTCATTCTTTATTTATATTGGTGTTAAAATTACTTTATTCCAACTTCTCTATGGTTCATAAACTCCATTACTAGCCATAGATTCATCAAAATAAGCAAACAACACACGAAAAACAAAATCTGTCAAAAACAGAACAGTCTGTAGTAATCTGTATCTAACGCAAACTTATGGAACTCCAAAAATTCTAAAATAAATTTATGGACGTGAGGAATTTATCTATTAATCATATGCAAGAATAATCAACTAAATATCACTCTCCAGAAAAAAGTTGTTGCTAATCTCGTGAGCGCTAAAGTTTCTATTTTTTACAGCAAGATCAATAAGACTTCACCCAAATCTTCTCAAAGGTTCTACTTGGCACAAACACTAATTAAAACATGAAACCACATCTAAACAGAGGCTAGATGAAATATTTATTGAATAACAGCAAGGAAAAATATTGGGTTGTCTCCCAACAAGCGCTTTTCTTTAAAACCTTTTAGCAAGGCATTGATAATTTTAATGATGCTCACATGAAAGACAAGAATTGAAGCACAAAAAGAGCATCATAAATCATAAGACAAACACACTTAAGTCTAACATACTTCCTACGCATAGGTATTTATAAGCAAACAAATTATCAAGGCGAAGAAGATCTAGCATATGCAAGGAAGAAGAAAGAAACAAAAGCAATCTCAACATGACGAGAGGTAATTTAGTAAGATAAAAATTTCTACAACCATATTTTCCTCTCTCATAATAATTACATGTAGGATCATAGGAAAATTCAACAAAATAGATATCACACAACATATTCTTAACACGATCCACATGCATGTGAAGTTGACACTCTTCCAAAATAGTGGGATTATCATTAACTAAAGTCACGACCTCTTCAAACCCACTTTTATCAAAAAATTCACAAGATCGAACATTCTCCAAACATGTGGGATCTAAAGTCGACACTCTTCCAAACCCACTTTCAACACTGTTACAAACATTATTATCAATCTCATATTCATCATGGGGCTTAAATAAATTTTCAAGATCATAAGAAGAATCACCCCAATCATGATCATTGCAACAACTAGTAGACATAGCAAAACTAGCATCCCCTAGCTTAGGGTTTTGCATATTATAAGCACAATTGACATTAATAGAATTTATACTATCATCATTGCAATCATGCTTTTTATTCAAAGATCCACCATGAATCACTCCATAAAGTACTTCATCACAATTTTCAGATTCACGAATTTCAAGCAAAACTTCATAAAGACAATCTAGCGCACAAAACTCACTAGCAATTGGATCATCATAATTTGATCTCTTAAAAAGATTAGCAAGCAGATGAGGATCCATAGATCTTAGGTTCTCTGTTTAGCAAGTGAAGATGCAAGCAAAAATAAGGCACATGGTAACACAAGATCGAACGAAAGAGGGGCGAAGAAGAGGCAAAGGTGTAGTGGGGGAGAGGAAAACGAGAGGCAAATGGCAAATAATGTAATGTGAGGCATAAGAGTTTGTGATGAGTACTTGGTATGTCTTGACTTGTGCGTAGATTCCCCGGCAACGGCGCCAGAAATCCTTCTTGCTACCTCTTGAGCATGCGTTGGTTTTTCCCTTGAAGAGGAAAGAGTGATGCAGCAAAGTAGCGTAAGTATTTCCCTCAGTTTTTCAGAACCAAGGTATCAATCTAGTAGGAGGACACACGCAAGTCCCTCGTACCTACACAAACAAATAAGGACCTTGCAACCAACGCGACAAAGGGGTTGTCAATCCCTTCGCGGCCACTTGCAAAAGTGAGATCTGATAGAGATGATAAGATAATATTTTTGGTATTTTTATGATAAAGATAGAAAGTAAAGATTGCAAAATAAAAATAGATTGGAAACTTATATGATGGAAAATAGACCCGGGGGCCATAGGTTTCACTAGTGGCTTCTCTCAAGATAGCATAAGTATTATGGTGGGTGAATAAATTACTGTCGAGCAATTGATAGAAAAGTGCATAATTATGAGAATATCTAGGCATGATCATGTATATAGGCATCACGTGCGCAACAAGTAGACCGACTCCTTCCTGCATCTACTACTATTACTCCACACATCGACCACTATCCGACATGCATCTAGAGTATTAAGTTCATAAGAACAGAGTAACGCATTAGGCAAGATGACATGATGTAGAGGGATAAACTCAAGCAATATGATATAAACCCCATCTTTTTATCCTCGATGGCAACAATACAATACGTGTCGTTTCCCCTTCTGTCACTAGGATCGAGCAACACAAGATTGAACCCAAAGCTAAGCACTTCTCCCATTGCAAGAAAGATCAATCTAGTAGGCCAAACCAAACTGATAATTCGAAGAGACTTGCAAAGATAACCAATCATACATAAAAGAATTCAGAGAATATTCAAATATTGTTCATCAATAATCTTGATCATAAACCCACAATTCATCGGATCTCGACAAACACACCACAAAAAGAGTTACATCGAATAGATCTCCAAGAAGATCGAGGAGAACTTTGTATTGAGGTCCAAAGAGAGAGAAGAAGCCATCTAGCTAATAACTATGGAACCAGAGGTCTATGGTAAACTACTCACACATCATCAGAGAGGCTATGGTGTTGATGTAGAAGCCCTCCATGATGGATGCCCCCTCCGGCGGAGCACCGGAAAAGGCCCCAAGATGGGATCTCACGGGTACAGAAGGTTGCAGCGGTGGAAATAGGGTTTCGTGGTGCTCCTGGATGGTTTCGGGATACGTTGGTATATATAGGAGGAACAAGTAGGTCGGTGGAGCCACAAGGGGCCCACGAGGGTGGGGGCACGCCTCCCTGCCTCGTGGCCTCCTCGGTTGTTTCTTGATGTCCACTCCAAGTCCTCTGGATCACGTTTGTTCCAAAAATCACGTTCCCGAAGGTTTCATTCCGTTTGGATTCCGTTTGATATTCCTTTTCCACGAAACACTGAAAATAGGAAAAAAACAGCAATTTGCACTGGGCCTTGGGTTAGTAGGTTAGTCCCAAAAATAATATAAAAGTGTATAATAAAGCCCATTAACATCCAAAACAGAATATATAATAGCATGGAACAATAAAAAATTATAGATACGTTGGAGACGTATCAACCTCCAAAGTTCAAGTACCGACTAAACATTGTAATTCATGGTATAAAAGATCCAGTCATGATGCACCCAACATTAGCTACACACAATGCATAAGTCATGACAGCTGTGCTCTCAGGTTCTGGCGCTTGTTTTAGAAGGTGATGACACAACATAAAAATAAAAAGATAGTCCCTTCGCAGAAGGAAGCAGTGATTTGCAGAGGTGCCAGAGCTCAAGTTTTTAAAACAGAGATAAATGATATTTTGAGACATGCACCCTTCTCATTTACTTCACGACCATCAGTTATTAACATCTTCCATTCTAAGCACGCTAGTGGCGGTTCTCAAGCGATAAAAGTAAAGGTTTACTCCCCCTCCACCAACAATCACATTCCACTGCTTGTCCGAAACAACGGGTGTCGTCCAAACCAACAACAGTCCCAGGGGAGTTTTGTTTAATTATTTGGATTTTTTAGTTCAGGACTGGGAATCCCTGTTACCGCCCTTTTCTTGTGCGATGGCGAGTGAATAAACACTCGACCTGAGAATAACCCGTTCTGCATGGAAGATACTGACCATCTCCTGTCGTTCCATGAACGATCCAGGCACACAAAAAGGATATTTATTTGAAGTTTTTAGAGGTGGCACATGCAAATTTACTTAGGACGGCAGGGTAATACCGCATATAGGTAGGTATGGTGGACTCATCTGGAATAACTTTGGGTTCAAGGTTTTTGATGTACAAGCAGAGTTCCCACTTAGTATAGGCGAAGGCTAGCAATTAGATTGAGAAGCGGCCAGCTAGAGAACAACAACGGTCATAAACATGCATTATGCATAAGTAACATTGGACACTAGCATGAGTAGAATATGAACACCATGAACATAAATATCATAGAGGCTATGTTGGTTTTGAATCAATTACATGCATGAACATGTGCCAAGTCAAGCCACTCGAACATTCAGAGGAGGATATCATATCATCATACTACATCACAATCATTTTAACGCAATGTTGATATCCAAGATAAATCATTATCCACTCCTAGCTAGTTATGCATGGCATGAGAAACTATAATCTCTAACTAGCATGAAACAAAAATAAATGCATTGGAAATGCAAGAGGTAGCTCCTGCACCACTCAAACGACCCACTATTGCTACCATATCAAAATAACCTCGACTTGAAGTTACCTGAAGAGCTAATTTATTAGCAGCAGAGGGGAAGGTGTAACCTGGAAGTATGGATTTTCAGATGTGAAACAGTCCCTATAGCCACTGTAACTCCCACAAAAGTTTGGGACAACAAGAAAGCATGTATGAAATTAACATCTGCCATGCACTAACATTGATACTCTCGTGATATATACTTAGAAAACAAAGAGGTAGATGATTCTTCATGTTGTGCTAAACTTCTACCTTGTGTCCTCTAGAATCTAAACCAGAGGCAGCAATTCTGTACAAGACAGTTCATCCTATCAATTATGGAATTGGCGCAGTCGGGTTCGACATGGATGGATCTGCATAAGATGGAGGTTGGAAGATAGATCGAACCTGCAGCAAGAAGGCGAAATGGGTGGTGGAGGATCTCCTCGTGCGGGATCCACCGCCTCCGCCATAGTCTCAGGCCCACATCATCATTGCCTCTCCTCAGCTTCATTGGGAAAGTTGCCACCACTGTTGCCATTGTGGACTCATGTCGGCAATCGTCATGGTCGTTGCCTCTCCATAGCACATCAGTATGTACTACTAAGAGCACCTGCATTAAGTTGGGAGTAGAAATATCAGCATCAATAAAAGATGGAAAATCCCAAATTCGATGGAGAATGACCTTGGAGAAGACAATGCAGAGAAGACCAAGCAGCAAAAGGGGGTGTGGATTTAACAGCTGGATGAAGGAGACTATCAGATTATATGGAAGCGAAACAAAACAAATCGAGATGGTAACTGACCTGCAATTATCCGTCACGGGCGAGTGGCGTACAACGCGCTTCATTAAAGCCTTGTAGCTTCGATCTGCGACGACACTCGCTTCTCCCGTCACAGCATCCTCTCACCCGAGCCACACGGACCAGGCGCAACTCTGGACTGGTGAGGCATGACACAGGCCCAACAGGCCCAGACAGCAGCAGATCATCGATTTTGTCGCGGGGGCATCGTCCCAGTTTGTTTACCGCTCCCAAAGGGGTCGAAGGTGCATCTGACGACCAAGATAGCCGACGACTGCCGATCTGATGGTAGAGAACGGTGATACCCTGAGAGGGCTGGAAGAGTGCTCGGTTGAAATGTTTCTAAATTTTCATTGCAAACATGTTTAATCATAATGGGTTGAATCATGGATACTAGGTTAAACATATTTACACAAAAAGAACAAGTCAAGTTCATACCCATTTCTCTCTGCTACGACCAGTTCATCGAATATCGTCATTATTGCCTTTCACTTGCACGACCGAACGATATGAAAATAATAATAGTGCAAGAGTGCCGTGGACTAAGATGGAATCTGCAAACATTTTATTCAACAGGAGAAGACAAGGTAAAATGTGCCCTTTATTAGATCAACAGTTATTCATATGAGAGCCACTCAACATTTTCATCGTGGTCTTCTCCTCGGTACAACTCAAATAAAAATAAAAGAAATTCAGAGAAACACACAAAAATATTTTTGGAGTTTTTGGTTTTCTTGAACAAGGAAATAAAAGGGAGAAGCAAAAACGAGAAAAACTATTTACACGAGAAAGCTCCGAACAAGCAAAAGAAGAATAAGGAAATATTTTTGGGTTTTATTTTTAATATTACTACTAGCATGCATAGAAAGTAAACTAGCTACAACTATTTTTTTGGTTTTTCTAAAGTTTTTAAAACACACAAGAAGAAGGCAAGAAAATAAACCTAAGCATGGATGATACAATGAAAAAGTGTGAACACCGACAAATAGAAATAAATGGACATGAATGTAATGTCGGTGAGAACACGTACTCCCCCAAACTTAGGATTTTGGCCTAACTTGGTAGTTGATCAGTAGCCTGGATGGCAGTAGGGGTGCTGAGGAGCGGGCATCCACTCATCCCATGATACGTCTCCAACGTATCTATAATTTTTGATTGCTCCATGCTATATTATCTACTGTTTTGGGCAACATTGGGCTTTATTTTCCACTTTTATATTATTTTTGGGACTAACCTATTAACCGGAGGCCCAACCCAGATTTGTTGTTTTATGCCTATTTTAGTGTTTCGAAGAAAAGGAATATCAAACGGAGTCGAAACGGAACGAAATGAACTAGAGAAGTTATTTTTGGAAGGAAAGCTATCAGATGGACTTGGAGTGCATGTTAGGAAAGAAGGGAGGTGCCCACGAGGGTGGGGGGCGCGCCCCCTGCCTCATGGCCCCCCTTCGGTCCACCAATGTACCTCCTGCACCCATATATACCTACGTAACCTAAAACTTCCAGAACAGAGATTAGATCGGGAGTTCCGCCGCCGCAAGCCTCTGTAGCCACCAAAAACCTCTCGGGACCCTGTTCCGGCACCCTGCCGGAGGGGGGAACCCTCACCAGTGGCCATCTTCTCGGTGCTCTCCATGACAAGGAGGGAGTATTTCACCCTCGGGGCTGAGGGTATGTACCAGTAGCTATGTGTTTGATCTCTCTCTCTCTCTCTCTCGTGTTCTTGATTTGGCACGATCTTGATGTATCGTGAGCTTTGCTATTATAGTTGGATCTTATGTTTCTTCTCCCCTCTTCTCTCTTGTAATGAATTGAGTTTTCCCCTTGAAGTAATCTTATCCGATTGAGTCTTTAAAGATTTGAGAACACTTGATGTATGTCTTGCCGTGAGTATCTGTGGTGACAATGGGATATCACGTGATTAACTTGCGGGTTCCGCCCATGAACCTATGCATAGGGGTTGGCACACGTTTTCGTGGTGATTCTCCGGTAGAAACTTTGGGGCACTCTTTGAGGTTCTATGTGTTGGTTTGAATAGATGAATTGAGATTATGTGATGCATATCGTATAATCATACCCACGGATACTTGAGGTGACATTGGAGTGTCTAGGTGACATTAGGGTTTTGGTTGATTTGTATCTTAAGGTGTTATTCTAGTACGAACTCTAGGGCTGTTTGTGACGCTTATAGGAATAGCCCAACAGATTGATTGGAAAGAATAACTTTGAGGTGGTTTCGTACCCTACCATAATCTCTTCGTTTGTTCTCTGCTATTAGTGAGTTTGGAGTGACTCTTTATTGCATGTTGAGGGATAGTTATATGGTCTAACTATGTTATTATTGTTGAGAGAACTTGCACTAGTGAAAGTATGAACCCTAGGCCTTGTTTCAACGCATTGCAACACCGTTTATGCTCACTTTTACCGCTTGCTACCTTGCTGTTTTTATATTTTCAGTTTACAAAAACCTTTATCTACCATCCATATTGCACTTGTATCACCATCTCTTTGCCGAACTAGTGCACCTATACAATTTACCATTGCATTGGGTGTGTTGGGGACACAAGAGACTCTTTGTTATTTGGTTGTAGGGTTGCTTGAGAGAGACCATCTTCAACCTACGCCTCCTACGGATTGATAAACCTTAGGTCATCCACTTGAGGGAAATTTGCTACTGTCCTACAAACCTCTGTACTTGGAGGCCCAACAATGTCTACAAGGAGAAGGTTGTGTAGTAGACATCAAGCTCTTTTCTGGCGCCGTTGCCGAGGAGGCTAGGTAAGTGAAGGTATATCTTTAGATCTTGCAATCGAATCTCTTTGTTTCTTGTTTTAGCACTAGTCTAGTTTATAAAAGAAAATTACAAAAAAATGGAATTGAGTTTGTCTCATATGCTTCACCTTTTTAATATCTTTCGTGAGTATGATGGAAAGGATAATTGTGCTCAAGTGCTAGAAAAAGAAATCTCTAAATTTTTTGGCACTAAATATTTGAATGATGAGCATGATTGCAATGTTGTTAGTACTAATTCTTTGAATATCCATGATGCTAATAATGAGTGCACTAGTTATGATGAAAATGCCTCCTATAAACATGTCAATTTTTGTGGAGTGCATTGGGTTTGCAAGGACACACCAAATAGAGAAGATAGATATTGCAAGAGGCATAAGCATTTAGAAACTAAATGGTTGCAAGAAAGGTTAGAAGTTAGTGCTGAAAATTTAAGATATCTTATCCGTACTTGTGAACTTTGCAACGAACATGGTCATTTAAATATCAAATGCAAATTGTTTCATGATCGAATCGTGTCCAAAAATTGTGATGACTTGATTTCCCTTGCACATTATAATGAACTTAGTTTGCTTTTGGGTTATGAAGAAATGAAACGTCAAACTAGGCATATTCCAGAATATAACCTTGAGAAATTCCTCGATATTGATCTAGAAGAAATTTATATGTATTGTGCGGTGAATTGCATTGAAAATCCTTATATTGCCAATTACATAAATAAAATAAAACAAATAGAGGATGAAGAGAATGCTAATGCAAGGGAAGAGACTTCCCAATATCCTCCTATTATTTCTTATGATGAATCGGGTAACGAGGAGGAGCCTTCTATTCAACCAATCTCATTAATAAGGAGCTCCAAAAAGAGGATTGAACCCACACATGATGTGGTGAAGAAGAAGAAAAGAAAAAGGAAGAGAGGTAAAAAGGTATCTCTCCCAAATAAAGTTGCTCCTATTATTGTTGTGCCTCATGAAAATGAAGATGATACACTTGATGATAATCTCGTTATGCCTATTGCTTGTTGTGATGATTATGATTGGGAAGATAATGATACTCCTTATGATCTTGAAAATCTTTTTGGCACTTGCTTGGAAGAATATAATAATTGCTATACTATTGGTGCTATCCATACTATTAATTATGAGAGTGATTATGCTTATGATACGAAAAGGCCCAAGCTTGGGGAAGCTATGTTTGATGAGGATGACATATTTGAGAATATATTTGCTGCAATTAATGTTTGTCCCAAGCTTGGGGATGCTATGTTTAATAATGATGATATTTTTAGCCTCTCAAGTTTTGATATGCAAAGTAGTTATGATGATAGCATGCCTTTCACCTATGATGATTATATTTATGAAAGTGGATTTGGAGAGGTCATGACTTTATTTAGTGATGTATCCACTATTTCGGAAGAGGTTTCAATCGATTATGATGAGAACAAAGTTGCTACTTATGATGATTATTGTGATAGAACTTATGCTATAAAAAGTAGTGATGATTATATTTATAAAACTTGTCATGATTATGATTACCCTTTTCCTGAACATTACTCTTTTAATGTGGAAACAATTTATAGTATTCAAGTCTCTTACGATACTCCCACTATTCCGAATGAGAAGAATTTTGCTTATGTGGAGAGTAATAAAATTTCTATGCTTGTAGATCATGAAAAGAATGCTTTAGGTGCTGGTTATATTGTTGAATCCATTCATGATGCTACTGAAAATTACTATGAGGGAGGAATATATGCTTGTAGGAATTGCAATAATATCAAGTTTCCTCTCTATGTGCTTAAAATCTTGAAGTTGTGCTTGTTTTACCTTCCTATGCAAGTTGATTCTTGTTCCCATAAGTTGTTTGCTCACAAAATCCCTATGCACAGGAAGTGGGTTAGACTTAAATGTGCTAGTCATATTCTTCATGATGCTCTCTTTATGTTTCAATTATTATCTTTTATGCGAGCATCATTGAAATCATCATGCCTAGCTAGGGGCGTTAAACGATAGCGCTTGTTGGGAGGCAACCCAATTTTAGTTTCTTGCTTTTTGGTTATGTTTAGGAATAAATAATCCATCTAGCTTCTGTTTAGATGTGGTTTTTTGTTTTAATTAGTGTTTGTGCCAAGTAGAACCTTTGGGAAGACTTGGGTGAAGTCTTTATGATCATGCTGTAAAAACAGAAACTGTAGCGCTCACGAGATTAGCTAAAACTTTTTACTGGAGAGTGATATTTAGTTGATTCTTTCTGCAGATGATTACTATACAAATTCCTCAGGTCTAAGAATTTATTTTAGAATTTTTGGAGTTCCAGAAGTTTGCGTTAGTTACAGATTACTACAGACTGTTCTGTTTTTGACAGATTCTGTTTTTCTTGTGTTGTTTGCTTATTTTGATGACTCTATGGCTAGTAAAATAGTTTATAAACCATACAGAAGTTGGAATACAGTATGTTTAAAACCAATATAAATAAAGAATGAGTTCATTACAGTACCATGAAGTGGTGTTTTGTTTTCTTTCGCTAACGGAGCTCACGAGTTTTCTGTTAAGTTTCGTGTTGTGAAGTTTTCAAGTTTTGGGTAAAGATTCGATGGACTACGGAATAAGGAGTGGCAAGAGACTAAGCTTGGGGATGACCAAGGCACCCCAAGGTAATATTCAAGGATAACCATGCGTCTAAGCTTGGGGATGCCCCGGATGGCATCCCCTCTTTCTTCTTCGTTCATCGGTAACTTTACTTGGAGCTATATTTTTATTCACCACATGATATGTGTTTTGCTTGGAGCGTCATGTCATTTTCTTTTGTTTTGCTTGATGTTTGAATAAAATATCAATATCTGAAATTCTTAAATGTCAGAGAGTCTTCACATAGTTGCATAATTATCCGACTACTCATTGATGTTCACTTATATCCTTCGGAGTAGTTTGTTGTTTGCTCTAGTGCTTCACTTATATCTTTTAGAGCATGGTGGTAGTTTTATTTTGAAGAAATAGATGAACTCTCATGCTTCAATTACATTATTTTGAGAGTCTTAAATAGCATGGTAATTTGCTTAAAATCCTAATATGCTAAGCATAAAAGATTTGTAAGAATTCCTATGAGTGTGTTGAATACTAAGAGAAGTTTGATGATTGATGATTGTTTTGAGATATGGAGGTAGTGATATCAAAGTTGTGCTAGTTGAGTAGTTGTGAATTTGAGAAATGCTTGAGTTGAAGTTTGCAAGTCCCGTAGCATGCATGTATGGTAAACGTTATGTAACAAATTTGAAACATGAGGTGTTATTTGATTGTCTTCCTTATGAGTGGCCGTCGGGGACGAGCGATGGTCTTTTCCTACCAATCTATCCCCCTAGGAGCATGCGCGTAATGCTTTGGTTTTTGATGGCTTGTAGATTTTTGCAATAAGTATGTGAGTTCTTTATGACTAATGTTGAGTCCATGGATTATATGCACTCTCACCCTTCCATATTTGCTAGCCTCTTCGGTACCGTGCATTTCCCTTTCTCACATTGAGAATTGGTGCAAACTTTGCCGGTGCATCCAAACCCCGTGATATGATACGCTCTTTCACACATAAACCTCCTTTTATCTTCCTCAAAACAGCCACCATACCTACCTATTATGGCATTTCCATAGCCATTCCGAGATATATTGCCATGCAACTTTCCACCATACCGTTCTTCATGACACATTCATCATTGTCATATTGCTTAGCATGATCATGTAGTTGACATAGTATTCGTGGCAAAGCCACCGTTCATAATTCTTTCATACTTGTCACTCTTCATTCATTGCATATCCCGGTACATCGCCGGAGGCATACATATAGCGACATACTTTGTTCTAGTATCGAGTTGTAATCATTGAGTTGTAAATAAATAGAAGTGTGATGATCATCATTCAATAGAGCGTTGTCCCAAAAAAAGAGAAAGGCCAAAAAAAGGAAGGCCCAAAAAAATATAAAAAAAGAAGAAAAAAATAAAAAAGAAAATAAAAAGGGCAATGCTACTATCCTTTTACCACACTTGTGCTTCAAAGTGGCACCATAATCTTCATGATAGAGAGTCTCTTGTTTTGTCACTTTCATATACTAGTGGGAATTTTTCATTATAGAACTTGGCTTGTATATTCCAACGATGGGCCTCCTCAAGTGCCCTAGGTCTTCGTGAGCAAGCAAGTTGGATGCACACCCACTTAGTTTCTTTTTTGAGCTTTCATACATTTATATCTCTAGTGCATCCGTTGCATGGCAATCCCTACTCCTTGCATTAACATCAATCGATGAGCATCTCCTTAGCCCATTGATTAGCCTCGTTGATGTGAGATCTTCTCCTTTTTGTCTTCTTCACATAACCCCCATCATTATATTCTATTACACCCATAGTGCTATATCCATGGCTCATGCTCATGTATTGCGCGAAAGTTTATGAGTTTGAAATTATTAAGGTATGAAACAATTGCTTGGCTTGTCATCGGGGTTGTGCATGATGAGAGCATCCTTGTGTGACGAAAATGGAGCATGACTAAACTATATGATTTTGTAGGGATGAACTTTCTTTGGCCATGTTATTTTGAGAAGACATAATTGCTTAGTTAGTATGCTTGAAGTATTATTATTTTTATGTCAATATGAACTTTTGTCTTGAATCTTTCGGATCTGAATATTCATATCACAAGTAAGAAGAATTACATTGAAATTAAGCCAACTAGCATTCCACATCAAAAATTATTTTTTATCATTTACCTACTCGAGGACGAGCAGGAATTAAGCTTGGGGATGCTTGATACGTCTCCAACTTATCTATAATTTTTGATTGCTCCATGCTATATTATCTACTGTTTTGGGCAACAATGGGCTTTATTTTCCACTTTCATATTATTTTTGGGACTAACCTATTAACCAGAGGCCCAGCCCAGATTTGTTGTTTTATGCCTATTTCAGTGTTTGGAAGAAAAGGAATATCAAACAGAGTCGAAACGGAACGAAATCAACTTGAGAAGTTATTTTTTGGAAGGAAAGCTACCGGATGGACTTGGAGTGCACGTCAGGAAAGAAGGGAGGTGCCCACGAGGGTGGGGGCGCGCCTCCCTGCCTCGTGCCCCCCTTCGGTCCACCAACGTACCTCCTGCACCCATATATACCTACGTAACCTAAAACTTCCAGAACAGAGATTAGATCGGGAGTTCCGCGCTGCAAGCCTCTGTAGCCACCAAAAACCTCTCGAGACCCTGTTCCGGCACCCTGCCGGAGGGGGGAACCCTCACCGATGGCCACCTTCATCATCCCGACGCTCTCCATGACGAGGAGGGAGTAGTTCACCCTCGGGGCTGAGGGTATGTACCAGTAGCTATGTGTTTGATCTCTCTCTCTCTCTCTCTCTCTCTCTCGTGTTCTTGATTTGGCACGATCTTGATGTATCGCGAGCTTTGCTATTATAGTTGGATCTTATGTTTCTTCTCCCCCTCTTCTCTCTTGTAATGAATTGAGTTTTCCCCTTGAAGTAATCTTATCGGATTGAGTCTTTAAAGATTTGAGAACACTTGATGTATGTCTTGCCGTGAGTATCTGTGGTGACAATGGGATATCACGTGATTCACTTGATGTATGTTTTGGTGATCAACTTGTGGGTTCCGCCAATGAACCTATGCATAGGGGTTGGCACACGTTTCGTGGTGATTCTCCGGTAGAAACTTTGGGGCACTCTTTGAGGTTCTATGTGTTGGTTTGAATAGATGCATTGAGATTGTGTGATGCATATCGTATAATCATACCCACGGATACTTGAGGTGACATTGGAGCATCTAGGTGACATTAGGGTTTTGGTTGATTTGTATCTTAAGGTGTTATTCTAGTACGAACTCTAGGGCTGTTTGTGACGCTTATAGGAATAGTCCAACGGATTGATTGGAAAGAATAACTTTGAGGTGGTTTCGTACCCTACCATAATCTCTTCATTTGTTCTCCGCTATTAGTGACTTTGGAGTGACTCTTTGTTGCATGTTGAGGGATAGTTATATGATCCAACTATGTTATTATTGTTGATAGAACTTGCACTAGTGAAAGTATTAACCCTAGGCCTTGTTTCAACGCATTGCAACACCGTTTATGCTCACTTTTACCGCTTGCTACCTTGCCGTTTTTATATTTTCAGTTTACAAAAACCTTTATCTACCATCCATATTGCACTTGTATCACCATCTCTTCGCCGAACTAGTGCACCTATACAATTTACCATTGTATTGGGTGTGTTGGGGACACAAGAGACTCTTTGTTATTTGTTTGCAGGGTTGCTTGAGAGAGACCATCTTAAACCTACGCCTCCTATAGATTGGTAAACCTTAGGTCATCCACTTGAGGGAAATTTGCTACTGTCCTACAAACCTCTGCACTTGGAGGCCCAACAACGTCTACAAGAAGAAGGTTGTGTAGTAGACATCATCCCACTGCTGAGGTTCCTCTGCTGCCTCTATGGCAGCCTGAGCATTTCGGTAGGCGATGATGTTCACAGGCATAATCCTGTATCCGCTCCTGGCAACAGAATCAAACAAAGCAGGTGCAAGCAAAGGAATAATATCATGAGTTTCAATGCTAAAAACCAGGTTATAAGGAATAGGGATGTTAGGATAATCTCATGCAAGAAAATGATGGTGTTCCATGGCTGCGCGGTCTAGGTAAACCTTGGTCAGAGGGTAATCATGAGGGCGTATCTCAACATTAAAGTGAGCCGCCAAATGAGTAGCATAAATCCCACCATGTATTTTACCCTGGGATTTATTAATATGGAGGCAACGAGCCACAATAGCTCCCAAGCTATGAGTGTTGTCGCCCTCTAATGCACGACGTAAAACAGAAGGTCTGGTGAACTAAGTGCACCCACCTTCTCCCTAGCAAGCAAACATTTTGTAATGAAAATTGCAAAGTAATAACAGTAGGAAAATGCAAGCCAGCGGCAGTGGTAGCTGACACCCCTCTCATCTCCCACCGTGAAAGTGCGATAAAAGGCCTCAAACCCATCCGGCCTAGGCTCAGCTAAGCTCCCATCAGATGGGATCATGCATATGTTACAAAACTCAGTGAGTGGTATTTGATGGTTTTCAGCATATAAATCAAAGCTCACTTCAGGAGGATTATTCCTAGGAAAGAAAGTAAAACTTTGAACAAAGATGTTTGTCAGGATTTGATGCTGGTCACTGAGGGAGTCCTGGATTAGGGGGTGTCCGGATAGCCGGACTATACCATCAGCCAGACTCCTGGACTATGAAGATACAAGATTGAAGACTTCGTCCCGTGTACGGATGGGACTTTCCTTGGTGTGGAAGGCAAGCTTGGCGATACGGATATTTAGATCTCCTACCATTGTAACCGACTTTGTGTAACCCTAACCCTCTCCTTGTGTATATAAACCGGAGGGTTTTAGTCCGTAGGACGACAGAACATACAACAATCATACCATAGGCTAGCTTCTAGGGTTTAGCCTCCTAGATCTCGTGGTAGATCTACTCTTGTACTACCCATATCATCAATATTAATCAAGCAGGACGTAGGGTTTTACCTCCATCGAGAGGGCCCGAACCTGGGTAAAACTTCGTGTCCCTCGTCTCCTGTTACCATCCGCCTAGACACACAGTTCGGGACCCCCTACCCGAGATCCGCCGGTTTTGACACCGACATTGGTGCTTCCATTGAGAGTTCCTCTGTGTCATCGCTTTTAGGCCCGATGGCTCCTTCGATCACCTACGACGATGCAGTCCAGGGTGAGACCTTTCTCCCCGGACAGATCTTCGTCTTCGGCGGCTTTGCACTGCGGGCCAATTCGCTTGGCCATCTGGAGCAGATCGAAAGCTACGCCCATGGCCATCAGGTCAGATTTGGAAGTTTAAACTACACGGCTGACATCCGCGGGGACTTGATCTTCGACGGATTCGAGCCACAGCCGAGCGCGCCACACTGTCACGATGGGCATGATCTAGCTCTGCCGCCGAACAGTGCCCTGGAGGCCGCACACGCTTCGGTTCCGATCCTTAATTCAGAGCCGGCTGCGCCGATCAAGGATGAGCGGTTGGACGCCGCCTTGGTGGATGCGATCTCAAAGGCGATTGAGCCGAATACTAGCCCCATACTCCGCAAGGCCCGTGACTCTGAGGTGCCGGATTCCTCTCTGGACTCCAAGCCCTCCGCGCGTCTGCCGATCGAATCCGATTGGGCGCCGATCATGGAGTTCACCGCTTGGGACATCTTCCAGCACTCGCCCTTCGGTGACATCCTGAAGTCACTGAAGTCTCTCTCTTTATCAAGAGATCCCTAGCCGGACTGCGGTCAGCAAGGTTGGGATACGGACGATGAAGAAATTCAAAACCCATCCACCACCCACTTCGTAGCCACTGTCGATGACTTAACCGACATGCTCGACTTCGACTCCGAAGACATCAACGGTATGGACGACGATGCAGGAGACGACCAAGAACCAGCACCTATAGGGCATTGGAAGGCCACCTCGTCATACGACATATATATGGTGGACACTCCAAAAGATGGAGATGGCGATGGAACAGCGGGGGATGACACCTCCAAGAAAAAACCCAAGCGCCGGCGTCAGCGGCGCCGCTCTAAATCCCGCCAAAGCAAAAACGGTGATTCCGGCACGGGAGATAATAATACTCCAGATAGCGCCGAAGAACACCCCCTCCAGCAAGGTTCAGCATAGGAGGATGGAGAAGCCAGCCCTCACGAGAGGGCGGCAGACAGAGAGGTTGAAGATGATAATTATATGCCTCCCTCCGAAGACGAGTCCAGCCTCGACGACGACGAATTCGTCATGCCAGAGGATCCAGCCGAACAGGAGCGTTTTAAATGTAGGCTTATGGCCACGGCAAGCAGCCTCAAGAAAAAGCAGCAACAACTTAGACCTGATCAAGATCTGCTAGCCGACAGATGGACTGAAGTCCTCACGGCCGAAGAGTATGAACTCGAACGCCCCTCCAAGAGTTACCCAAAGCGCAGGCTGCTACCCCGATTAGAGGAGGAAGCACCTAAACCTACATCACCAGCGCATGACATGGCCGACCGGCCACCTCGTGGCCGCGACAGAGAGGCCTCTCGGCCCTCCACTCAAGCCGTGCCCCGGCGCCGCTCAAAACATACCAAGGCATAGGAAAATGTGCCAGACCTGCGAGAGATACTGGAGGACAAGCAAAGGCAAACAAGATCGATCAACGGATCGCGTGGGCACCCCACGGCACGTGACGGGGATCGTCACTCCAGACTTAATAAATCCGGCCGGGCCGAACACAATAGACAAAGCTCATTCAAGCTGCGTCATGATATAGCCCAATACAGAGGCGCCACACACCCACTATGCTTCACAGATGAAGTAATGGATCATAAAATCCCTGAGGGTTTCAAACCCGTGAACATTGAATCATATTATGGCACAACAGATCCTGCGGTATGGATCGAGGATTATCTCCTTCATATCCACATGGCCTGCGGCGATGATCTACACGCCATCAAATACCTCCCGCTCAAACTTAAGGGACCGGCCTGACATTGGCTTAACAGCTTGCCAGCAGATTCAATCGGTTCTTGGGAGGACCTGGAAGCCGCATTCCTCGAAAATTTCCAGGGTACCTATGTGCGACCACCAGACGCCGATGACCTAAGCCACATAATTCAGCAGCCAGAGGAATCGGCCAGGCAATTCTGGACATGGTTCCTAACAAAGAAAAACCAAATAGTCGACTGTCCGGACGCAGAGGCCCTAGAAGCCTTCAAACATAATATCCGTGACGAGTGGCTTGCCCGGCACCTTGGACAGGAAAAGCCGAAATCCATGCAGCCCTCACGACACTCATGACCCGCTTCTGCGCGGGAGAAGACAGCTGGCTAGCTCGCAGCAACAACTTACCTAAGAACCTTGGTAATTCGGATACCAAGGACAAAAGTGGCAGGTCGCGTTGGAATAAGCAAAAGCGCTGCGTTAACAGCGACATCAACGAGGATACGGCAGTCAATGCCGGATTCATGGGCTACAAATCCGGTCAGTGGAAAAAGCCATTCAAAAGAAATACTCAGGGCCCGTCCAGTTTGGATCGAATACTCGACTGCTTATGCGAGATACATGGCACCCCCGAAAAGCCAGCCAATCACACCAACATGGATTGTTGGGTGTTCAAGCAGGCACGCAAGTTAAATGCCAAAAATAGAGACAAGGGGCTACGTAGCGACGACGCGGAGGAGCCCAGGCTGCCGAACAACAGTGGACAAAAGGGTTTTCCCCCACAAGTGCGGACGGTGAACATGATATACGCAACCCACATCCCCAAGAGGGAACAGAAGCGTGCGTTACGGGACGTATACGCGATAGAGCCAGTCGCCCCAAAGTTCAACCCATGGTCCTCCTGCCCGATCACTTTTGATCGAAGGGACCACCCTACTAGCATCCATCATGGCGGGTTCGCCGCATTGGTTCTAGACCCAATTATCAACGGATTTCATCTCACGAGAGTCCTTACGGACGGCGGCAGCAGCCTGAACCTGCTTTACCAGGACACTGTGCGGAAAATGGGCATAGATCCCTCGAGGATTAAACCCACCAAAACGACCTTTAAAGGTGTCATATCAGGTGTAGAGGCCAACTGCACAGGCTCAGTCACACTTGAAGTGGTCCTCGGATCCCCGGATAATTTCCGAAGCGAAGAGTTAATCTTCGACATAGTCCCGTTCCGCAGTGTCTATCACGCACTGCTCGGGCGAACCGCATTTGCAAAGTTCAATGTGGTACCGCACTACACATACCTCAAGCTCAAGATGCCAGGCCCTTGAGGAGTAATAACGGTCAATGGAAACACCGAACGCTCCCTCCGAACGGAGGAGCACACGGCGGCCCTCGCAGCGGAAGTACAAAGCAACCTCTCTAGGCAGTTCCCCAGTCCGGCCGTTAAAAGGCCGGACACTGTCAAGCGCGCCCGGAGTAACCTACAACAAGACCGCCTGGCACGATCTGAGCAGGCGTAGCAATGCGGCCCCAACCCCAACCCTCACGAAATAGCAAAACTAGTGCTTCGTGTACACAACTACGCTCTCAAAATACCATGGGCGTAGGGGAAGGGGCACCATCACGGCACGCCCAAAACACGACTTAAACCGTACTAGGGGCTGCCGAATTCTTTCTTTATCTTCTATTACTTTCAGGACTCCATACTTCGGACGACCTGTTCGGCAATTCAACTGCCGCACAAACGATGCAAGAACCAGGGAAGCAGACAAGCCATGCCGCATTATGGACTCCCAGGTGGTCTCTATCACGAGCAGTATACCTGTTTTGCATATAAGTTCCGCGGCCCTCCCCTAGACCGGACATGTTAAATAGTCCAACTTTTTTGCTTATCGCGTGATTTGTATCGTTCTGCTTTGATCGCAGCCCCTTTTAAACAATGGATAGTCTTTATCTATTTTTTGCATTTACTTTTTCCAAATATATGTTCATTAATGACATGTTGCACCCGTACACTGTGGTACGGCAAATACGCCAGGGGCTTCAGTACCCCCCCAATATGGTGTGAGAAGTCCGAACACTTTCACAAGTGCAGCACCCCGAACTTATAGCATTATATGCATCGGCTCCGAATCATGTCTTGGGTCAATAGTTGGGTTTGCCCGGCTCCTATGTTTTGGTGCCTTACCTTCCGCTATATCGGCTAAGGTAGCACTAGGAGAACTACTGCGATTGTGCCCCAGTTGAGCTGGGCTGAGCACCTCAGTAGAGAAAGCTAAAACTGACTGTCATGATGAAGCGAGAGACCGGTCGCTGTTCGAGAGGTTTTTTGAGTTCTTAAAGACTTATGCCGCTTAGAGCGAGGACCGGATTTGTGCGGCCAAGGCGTGGATAGCGCCCCGAACTCGGTCTTCCGAATACTAGGGGCTTCGCCGAAATTTAAAATTATAGAGCTCTATGGCTAAGTGAGAGTGTTCAAGCATTATAGTCCGATTGCCTCGTTCGTTGTGCTGAGCGCCTCCCTCGAAGGACCCAAACATGGGAAAAAGAGTGCTCAGGTTTATCCCGAACACCCTAGCACTAGTGGCATGGGGGCAGAAGCTGACGACTGGCCATCTCTCAACTTTTGATAAACGGCCGCACAGAAAGTAATATTTTAAATTCAAAAAGCATTGCTTAGCACATATGAACAAGTTTTCAGCGCTCAGGACAACACGAGCGAGTTCATTCAAAAATTACATCCTTGGTGCATTCATCCGCCATAAGGCGGGCACCCTTCAGAACATCCTTATAATAGTTCTCGGGTTTGCGATGCTCCTTCCCCGGCGGTGGCCCGTCCTTCACAAGCTTCTCACCGTCCATCTTGCCCCAGTGCACCTTAGCGCGGGCAAGGGCCCTCCGGGCACCTTCGATGCAAACGGAGCGCTTGATGACTTTGAGCCTTGGACAGGCCACCACCAGCCGCTGAACCGGTCGAAATAGCTCCCAGGCAGGGCCTCTCCAGGCCACAACCGAACTATGAGGCCCTTCATGGCCTGTTCGGCCGCCTTGTGGAGCTCGACCAGCTGTTTCAGCTGGTTGCTCAGGGGCACGGGGTGTCCGGCCTCAACATATTGAGACCAGAACACCTTCTCCGTCGAGCTGCCCTCCTCGGCTCGGTAGAATGCGACGGCATCAGACACGCTACGGGGAAGATCTGCGAATGCCCCTGGAGAGCTCCGGATTCGGGTAAGTAACAAGTAGCTTACTTTTATATGTCTGCTTTGCATAAAGAATGCCTTACCCGCCACTATCTTTTTCACCGCATCCAACTCCTGGAGGCCTTCTGGGATTCAGCCTTGGCAGACTTGGCAACTTCGATGGCCGCCGCGAGCTCGGACGCTTGCGTCTTTGAGTCAAGCTCCAAACTCTCATGTTTTTTCATGAGAGCCTGAAGCTCTTGCCGCGCCTCGCCAACCTACGCCTCAAATGTCTCTCGCTCGATGCGCTCCGAGGCCGCTCTCTTCTCGGCCTCTGACAGCGCCTCCTTGAGGGTAGCCACTTCAGTTGTGGCCCCTGCAATAAGCAGCATAATCCTGTCATTTTTTGCAATTGCATCTTTTTTATATATTTTCTACAAGGTATCTCTTACCTTCTTTCTCCTCGAGCTGCCGCTTGGCAAGGCCGAGCTCTTCCTCGGACCGCTCGAGACCCTGCTTCAGGGTGCCTACCTCCGCAGTCAGTGCGGCGGTCACAAGCAGCGAAGCCTGCATACGCATATTGACTCATTTTTTGTTAGACTCCTGCGAAATTTATTAGATCCTCTATTCGGCTTTTCTTTCCGAACGCCAAACGGAGCATCAGGGGCTACTGTCTATGCGGTAATACTTTTACATATTTTTTACTTACCTCGAAACCTGTTAGAAGGCTGGCACAAGCTTCAGTCAGTCCGCTCTTGGCGAACTGAACCTTTTGGATCACCATACTCATAAGAGTACGGTGCTCCTCGTCGATGGAGGCGCCGTTAAGCACCTCCAGCAGATTGTCCGGCACCTCCGGTTAGGCGGGGGACGCCGGCTCAGAAGGCTTGCTCCTCTTGGAAGAAGTTCGCCTACCGTGGTCCGGAACCGTTGAAGATTCCGGCGCGGTGTCCGGCTCAAAGCCGGACTTGGGGCCCTGGGGGGTCTTGTCCCCTTTACTCCCGGAGTCCGGGAGGTCGCCTCGCGGCTCCTCCAGGACCGCCTCCCCCTGGCCCGGAGCTTGTCGCGACGCCACTTCGGCGTCGTCCGCAGTGCGGGGGGAGGCAGCGGGCGGAACTGAATTCACGTCCGATGAATCTAGGGAGCCGCTCGATGACTCGTCGAGCCCGGCCTTGGGCAGACTGCATAATTATATTCGACATAAGGAAAAGCTGTGCAACAAAGGAATGCTATGAGTTACTCTAGTGTCCGAATACTTACGAAGGCGCCGGGTGCCTGGCCCTATGCGGCCACTCCTCTTCGCCCTCGTCGGCGTCGGTGGAGTTGTCCGGAGGGAGGGTCTTCCCCTTCTTGGACCCTTCGGCCTCCCCTGTTGGGGCGGCCTTCCTCTTCTTTCCTCCCCCCGCTGGAGGGGGAGAGGTTTCTTCTTCCTCCTCCTCGTTTTCACGGGAGGAGCCCATCTCGGATTTGTCGGATGAAGAATCCGACACCTCCTGACGCCGGGAACTCTTTCGAGTCCCCGTGGCCCTCTTCTTTGCCTTCTTCTCCGGCACCACGTAAGGTGCCGGAGCCAGCAGCTTCGCTAAGCGAGCGTCGGCTGGGTCTTCGGGCAAAGGGGCCGGACAGTCGATCTGTCCGGACTTCGCCAGCCAATCCTGTCAAAGGAAAGGGAGTTTAGATCCCGCATAGAGTCAAACTATGGAAAACCAACATCCTATAAAAGGTAAAAATAACTTACCGCACTAGCAGGAAGCTGCGTGCTGAATCCGCGGTCCTCGGAAGCGGATGCGGGAGCCTCGGCGCCTTTGAATAGCACCTTCCAGGCGTCTTCGTACGTTGTGTCAAAGAGCCTGCTCAGGGTTGGGTGCTGCGCTGGGTCGAACTCCCACAAATTGAAGCCCCGTTGCTGACACGGGAGGATCCGGCGGACGAGCATAACCTGGACTACGTTAACAAGCTTAATCTGCTTGTTCACCAAGGTTTGGATGCATTTTTGCAGTCCGATTACCTCTCCTTTATTGCCCCATGATAGGCTCATCTCTTTCCAAGACGTGAGCCGCGTAGGGGGTCCGGACCGGAACTCGGGGGCTGTGACCCATCTGGGATCGTGCGGCTCGGTGATGTAAAACCACCCCGATTGCCACCCCTTCAGGGTCTCCACAAAGGAGCCCTCGAGCCATAGGACGTTGGCTATCTTTCCCGCCATGGCACCTCCGCACTCCGCCTGGTTGCCGCACACCACCTTGGGCTTGACATTGAAAGTCTTGAGCCACTGGCCGAAATGGGGGCGGACGCAGAGGAAAGCCTCACACACGACGATAAACGCCGAGATGTTGAGGACGAAGTTCAGGGCCAGATCATGGAAATCTAGGCCATAGTAGAACATGAGCCCCCGGACGAACGGGTGGATAGGAAAGCCCAGTCCGCGGAGGAAATGGGGAAGGAATACTACCCTCTCATGGGGCCTTGGGGTTTGGAGGAGCTGCCCCTCTTCGGGAAGCCGGTGCGCGATGTCGTTAGACAAGTATCCGGCCTTCCTCAGCTTTTTGATATGGCCCTCCGTGACGGAGGAGACCATCCACTTGCCTCCCGCTCCGCACATGGCTGGAGAAGGTTGAGGTGGGAAGTGCGGGCTTGGGCGCTGGAGCTCAAGTGCGCGGAAGATGGATAGGCAAAGGAGGAAAAGGGCGTAGGTAAAAAGGTGGATCCTTATCCCCTTATATGGGCGGATGCGACTATGCGTCCCCACCAGCCTGGTAAAACTCGCTTGTCTCCCAAGCGCCGTGATAAATGGCGTGGTTGGGTTGCCCACGTCCGTATTGATGAGAATCCCGTAAATAGAGGGGACACGATCTCTGCTTTGACAAGACGTGCCAAGGAAACCACCTCGCAAAATGCGCTGAGGTGGGGAAGTGAAAACGATTCGGATAGAGGCTTGGCCGTAGTGTGGTGTCACGCTACGGAATACGTCAGCAGATTAGATTTGTGTAAATATTATTCTCTCTATGGCAATATGTGGAAACTTATTTTGTAGAGCCGGACACTATCCTTAGTGTTAACAATCTTTTATGAAGTACTTGGTGGAGGAACCCGCCTTGCAATGCCGAAGACAATCTGCGCGCTGGACTCGTCGTCATTGAAGCCTGGTTCAGGGGCTACTGAGGGAGTCCTGGATTAGGGGGTGTCCGGATAGCCGGACTATACCATCAGCCGAACTCCTGGACTATGAAGATACAAGATTGAAGACTTCGTCCCGTGTCCGGATGGGACTTTCCTTGGCGTGGAAGGGAAGCTTGGCGATACGGATATTTAGATCTCCTACCATTGTAACCGACTTTGTGTAACCCTAACCCTCTCCTTGTCTATATAAACCGGAGGGTTTTAGTCCATAGGACGACAGAACATACAACAATGTATGATTCAACATGCAACCATGTATGATTCAACAGTTTGTGATACCAACTACTCATAGGGATACATAGAGGCCATAACAAGCATTCAAACTACTTAGAACTCTAAGAATTCAACATGCAAGCTCATCTACAGCAGCACCAAGAGTAGCTAATTATTCAAAATATAAACCACTAAAACAAAACTAATTGGACAAACAGCGGAGTCACATACCAAGCAACAATCCCCTGAAACAGTTTTAGAAATGGAGCTTCGAGTAAAGAGATTGAAATCCGCGGGTTTGAGAGCAAGAACACGGGGGAGAGAGCAATGGAGATTTTTTTCTGGAGGTATGTGACGATGTGGGATGAAGAGATAAGTGAGGGGGCCCATGTGGGACTGACGACGACATGTACCTAGGGTAGCGTCATAGGCCTGACCTAGACACCCTCCCCAAGGACATTACCCTAAAGTCAGAAGCATTCGAGGGATAACATTATCCACTCGACCAGAAGCATTCCACTCGGAAGATTCAATGTCACTCGACCATAGCATTAGTCACTCGACGACCAGAAGGTCTAAAGCCACTCTGAGCAGCACCGGTTGGGCATTTACTTTGTAGACTTAATGGTCATTCATGTATCTTTATTGCTGGCATTAATGCTAATGCCCCACCTTTATGTACCTTAAACCCTGTGTAACTGGGGGGGGCGGAGTGGTCTGGCGAACTCTATATAAGCCATCCCCCTCCTCAGGGACAAGGGTTCGCACCCCTTGTAACTCCACACACATAATCCAGTCGACCGCCTCCGGGCATCGAGACGTAGGGCTGTTACTTCCACCATGAAGGGCCTGAACTCGTAAACCTTGTGTGTACAACTTCACCATAGCTGGGATCTTGCCTCCTCATACCTACCCCATTCTATTGTCAGCCTTAGAACCACGATAGTTGGCGCCCACCATGGGGCACGTGTATTAGCGACTTTTTGGTGAGGTTGCGATTTTTCCGATTCCCATCATCATGGTTTCCGGCAGTGGATTGGCTGAGGGCCGTGAGATCCGTCTCAGCACGCTCGTCTTCGTCGCCGACGGCTCCGCCTGGCTTCAGGAAGCTCCCCTTGACGTCGAGATGCTCCCCGTCCGCGGGGCGACGCACTTTCACGCGTGCGTTCGCGGCGTCCTTCTCCGGCAGCCGTCGACTCAGTATCGGGTGGCTCTCGTGGTGTCCCCGCTCCCCGTTGTTCGGAGGTGCAAGCGATCCGGTCGGTCGCGACTTCAGCGGTGGGTGAAACACACGGTGGATCGTCAGTCGACCACCCCACAAGTCACGGCAATCGAGCCCGACGAAACTCTCTACAGCATGTTCGATCTGTCGACTGGCTCCGTCAAGACCGCATCGAGTGCGATAGCAGCGATCTTGCGGCTGATGTCTTGAGGTCGACGGGCCATGCAGTCCGCCTGGCTTCCGCCGCGATGATGGTGGTGATGGTGGCGGCGATCCATCACGCGTTCACGAGGAGTACCGCCCCGAAACCCTTTCTTCGCAACAGAGGGAAGAGCTTCGCCGTCGCAACATGGAGGCGCTCCACATGCCCATCGTTGGGGAAACCCCCGAGGCTCGGGCCTTGGAGGAGGCGCGCCTGGCCAATTTGGTTGAGCGCACTTGACTGGAGAACCTTCAGCATGCACTCGACGAGCGTGCTTGGCAGCGGATCCCTGAGTCCAGTCAACGACAACTTTTTCTGCCTTAACCTCAGGTATACCGCACTCCGATTCAAAATCTCACAGCTGCGGCCCGTTTAGTGGAGTCAATTCAGCCTTCCCAGTCGGAGGCTGGTAGGGGTTTGATGCAGATCCGGGCCTTACTCCGGGCAACAAGAGAGCAGAACACGGCGGTTTCTCAGTCGTGCAATAGGATTCATAGCAGATCTGTGATGGCAGATACAGTTCAGTCGGCCCACAGCCCAAGATCGCTCCCGAGGCGTGAGGGACATGGGCACCGGCAGAATTTGTACGTGGGACGGAACCACGAGCAGTATGATCACCGACTCGGCCGTGATGACCGTCGTCGAGTGCCCACACCTCCTCCGAGGAGTGGGTCTTATGTGCCTCGGCAGTATGATGACAGACGACCGCACAGTGGCGAGCGAAGAATACCAGTCGACCCCAGGGAGCCAGGCTTTGATGCAAGATCCATCCTCGTTCAAGGTTTGGTCGACAGGAACAGAGCACACAGAGAGGGCCTTGACAGAGATCACCCGACTGGTAGCAGAGTTCATGTCTCAGGTCCAGAATGTTTCAGCAGAGCCATCATGGCTGCAGAGATTCCTCCCAACTTCAGGTTGGTGACTGGAGTCGGTAAGTTCACTGGTGAGTCCAAGCCTGACACTTGGCTTGAGGATTACCGAGTGGCTGTGCAGATTGGTGGCGGCAATGATGAGGTTGCCATGAAGCATCTTCCTCTGATGCTGGAAGGTTCGGCCAGAGCATGGCTAAATCAATTGACCCCAGGCAGTATATTCAGTTGGGAAGAACTTGCCTGAGTGTTTGTCAGAACTTTCGAGGGTACTTGCAAACGGCCAGCAGGCTTAACAGAATTGCAGCATTGCGTGCAAAAGCCGAATGAGACTCTGAGGGATTACATTCAGAGGTGGAACACTTTGCATCACATAGTGGAAAATGTATCTCAGCATCTAGCAGTTTGTGCCTTCAAGGAAGGCGTACGGTATCGAGAGCTTAACCTAAAATTTGATCGGACAGGAGATACGTCTCTAACTCGGATGATGGAAATAGCCACTCGATACGCTAATGGCGAAGAAAAGGATCGACTCCGCATTGGAAAGAGCAAACCAGTCGGTCAGGACACCGGTGGAGGCAATTCCAATCAGAAACAGAAGCGTAAAGCTAAGCCTACAGGACCTGGTGAAACTACAGCAGTGATTCAAGGAAAGTTTAAAGGGAAACCTAAGGGGCGCTGGACCCCCAAGAAAGTGAAAGATCAAGCCGGAAATGATGTGTTGGATTTGCCATGTCACGTTCACACCAAGAAGGATGAAGAAGGTAATCTGATTTATCCTAAACATACCACTCAACAATGTCGAGTTCTGATCCAGCAATTCCGAGAAAAGCAAACCAATGAGAAGGAAAAAGAGTCAGACAAGGAGGAGGACAAAGAGGAAGATGATGGTTTTCCCAATGTCAATTCCACCCTGGTGATTTTTGCTGATGTTGAAAGCAAAAGTCGACTGAAAGTGATAAATCGAGAAGTGAATATGGTTGCACCGGCAACAACAACATACCTAAAGTGGTCGCAAACAACTATCACATTCATTCGAAGTAGTGGATTTCCAGAGTGCTTATCATGCTATTTGTGGTAGGCCTGCATATGCACGTTTTATGGCTCGTCATGTTACGTGTACCTCAAATTGAAAATGCCTGGTCCCGGAGGAGTGATCACAGTCACTGGCAATCGGCAGAAGGCAGAGGAATGCCTCTAGAAGGGTTCTAAAATTGCCGATGCACAAAGGGTAGCAGTTGAAATGCAAGAATATCAGAAGAATGCAGATCCGAGTGATTTGTTGCCAGCCAAGAAGCCTGCCACAGATTCTGCGTTTCGGTCGTCTGGTGAAACAAAGTCAGTTCATATTCATTTGACCGATCCTAATGCTGCTCCTACTCATATTTCAACATCACTCGACAGCAAATAGGAAGAAGCGCTCATTCAGTTCCTTCGTGAGAACTGGGACATCTTTGCATGGAAACCTTCTGACATGTCGGGTGTACCCAGGGAACTGGCTAAGCACCGTTTGCGAGTCGACCCAAAAGTGAAACCAGTCAAAGAGCATCTTCGACTGTCCGCCGTACAGAAGAGAAAGGCAATTGGCGAGGAAGTGGCTCGGCTTCTAGCAACTACGTTCATCCGAGAGATCTACCACTCCGAGTGGCTCGCCAATGTTGTCATGGTCCCCAAGAAGGACGGCTCACTTCGTATGTGTATTGACTTCAAGCATATCAATCGGGCCTGCCTGAAAGATCATTTCCCTCTCCCCCGCATCAACCAAATCATCGACTCAACTGCGGGGTGTGAGCGTTTATCTTTTCTAGACGCATATTCCGGGTATCATCAGATCCGACTGTATGGACCCGATGAAATAAAAACAACTTTCATCACTCCATTCGGGTGTTTTTGCTATGTCGCCATGCCATTCGGTCTCAAGAACGCTGATGCCACATTTATAAGGATGATTCAGAAGTACTTGCTCACTCAAATCAGTTAGAATGTGGAAGCATATATGGATGACACTATGGTCAAGTCGTGCAAAAGTTCCGACCTGCTGACTGACCTTGCTGAAACCTTTGCCAACCTGAGAAGGTATGATATCAAGCTTAATCCATCGAAGTGCACATTCGGAGTTCCAGGTGGGAAGTTACTCGGTTTCTTCGTTTCCAAACGAGGGATCGACGCGAACCCGGAGAAAGTTGGGGCCATACTCCGGATGAAACGCCCTGTGCGTGTGCATGACGTTTAGAAGCTTACTGGTTGTTTGGCCGCCTTGAGTCGATTCATCTCTCGCCTCGGTGAAAAGGCATTGCCTCTTTATCAACTGATGAAGAAATCTTATAAGTTCGGGTGGACTCCGGAAGCTGACGCAGCGTTTGCAGAACTCAAAGCCCTGCTTTCCACCCAGTCGGTGCTCGCTACCCCAATCAGCAAAGAACCTTTACTGCTTTATATTGCAGCCACTGGACAAGTTGTCAGTACAGTGCTCACGGTCGAGCGGGAAGAAGAAGGAAAAGCCTATAAAGTTCAACGCCCAGTGTACTATATTTCTGAAGTCTTGATGCCGTCCAAGCAAAGATATCCTCATTATCAGAAGCTTGTTTATGGAATTTACATGACCACGAAGAAGGTTGCACATTATTTCTCAGATCATTCCATTACAGTCGTCAGCGACACACCATTGTCAGAAATTCTGAATAACAAGGATGCAACTGGTCGAGTGGCAAAGTGGGCGATTGAACTCCTTCCATTGGATATCAAGTTTGAGGCAAAGAAAGCTATCAAGTCCCAAGCAATAGCAGATTTCCTCGCCGAGTGGGTTGATCAGCAACAACCAACTCAGATTCACTCGGAGCATTGGAGCATGTTCTTTGACAGATCCAAGATGTTGAATGGTTATGGTGCTGGGGTGGTATTGGTATCCCCCCGAGGCGACATGATCAACTATGTTCTTCAGATTCATTTTGATTCCTCCAACAATGAAGCTGAATATGAAGCACTTCTGTACGGGTTACGTATGGCCATTTCACTAGGTGTCCATCACCTAATGGTCTACGGTGACTCAGATTTGGTGGTTTATCAAGTAATGAAAGAGTGGGATGTCAGGAGCCTGGCTATGACTGGCTATTGTAATGCAGTGAGAAAGTTAGAAAAGAAGTTTGTGGGGTTAGAGCTTCATCATATACCCCGACTGAAAAATCAAGCAGCTGATGATTTGGCAAAGATAGGTTACAAGAGTGAGCCTATTCCCAGTAATGTGTTCTTGGAGCATCTTCACACACCGTCTGTCCAAGAGGATCCCTTCATGGAGGAGCCCCCACAACCTAAGAGTCCTACTGATCCGACTAAAATTGAAATCCCCGCCGTGGTCGACTTGGTCATGGAAGTTTTGGTCGTCATACCCGATTGGACAGTGCCGTACATTGCATATATTCTCAGGAAAGAGCTCCCAGAGGATGAAGAAGAGGCCCGTCAGATTGTCCATCGATCTAAAGCTTTCACAGTAATGGGTGGATAGCTTTATAGAGAAAGTGTTACCTGAGTCGCTCAGAAGTGCATAACACCGGAAGAAGGTCGAGTGATCCTCAACGACATCCACTCGGGGACCTGTGGTCACCATGCGTCCTCTCGGACCATTGTGGCCAAAGCATACCAAGTGAGTTTTATTGGCCATGAGCAAATGAAATGGCAAAAGACATAGTCGACAAATGTGAAGGTTTCCAATTCTACTCCAACATGTCTCACAAGCCTGCATCATCCCCGAAGACCATTCCACTAGTCTGGCCTTTTGCTGTCTGGGGATTAGGTATGGTTGGACCTCTGAGGACTGGCAGGAGCGGCTTCACTCATGTGCCCGTAGCAGACGACAAGTTCACCAAATGGATTGAAGCCAAGCCTATCAAAAACCTCGAAGCCAGTACTGCTGTCAGCTTCATCAGAGAGTTAACATTCAGCTATGGTGTTCCGCACAACATCATCACAGATAATGGGTCGAACTTCGATTCTGATGAGTCCAAAGACTTTTGTGCCTCCCAAGGCACTCGGGTCGACTATGCTTCAGTCGCCCATCCCCAGTCGAATGGACAAGCTGAAAGAGCAAACGGGTTGATTCTCAAAGGACTGAAACCCCGATTGATGCATGACCTCAAGCATGCGGCATGCGCTTGGGTCGATGAACTTCCATCAGTGCTTTGGGGATTGAAGACAACTCCTAATCGGTCGACTAGCCGAACTCCATTCTTCTTAGTCTATGGGGCTGAAGCTGTGCTTCCGAGTAGTTTTCTTCACAATGCACCAAGAGTCAAAATTTTCTCAGAAGATGAAGCAGAACAGGCTCGGCAAGATGCAGTTGATATCCTGGAAGAGGAAAGAGAGATGGCTTTGATCCGGTCGACCATTTCTCAGCAAGATCTACGTCGATTCCACGCCCGAAATGTGAGAGGTTGAGCATTTCAAGAGGGGGACTTGGTTCTTCGAGTGGATCAGCAGCGACCACACAAGCTCGCTCCTGCTTGGGAAGGCCCCTTCATCATCACCAAAGTACTCCACAATGGAGCCTATCGCCTCTACAATGTGGAGTACAATAAAGACGAGCCACACGCTTGGAATGCGGAGCTGCTCCGCCCCTTTTATACTTAAGCATTCAGACTGTTGAGATGTAATAAGAAATACCTCCTAGTTTGATTATCAAAGAGATAGTTTTACAGTCTCCTAAATGATTGTTGTCCTTTTCTATGTGTTCTAAATCCCCCAGTAGGTGCCTTAGTTGCGAATCCGCTTCGCCTAAGTTCCAAAAAAGGAAATCCTGCCAAGTGAAGAGCAAGCCTCTCACTCGGAGGCTTAGCTGTGATTCCGTTTCGCCTAAGTTTAAAAAAACCCTACTGAGTGGTGAGCAAGCCTCTCACTCGGGGGCTTAGCTGCAGTCCAGTACTCGCCTAAGTTTGAAAATCCTGCCGAGTGAAGAGCAAGCCTCTCACTTGGAGGCTTAGCTACGAATCCCTTTCACCTAAGTTTAAAAAATCCTACTGAGTGGTGAGCAAGCCTCTCACTCGGGGGCTTAGCTGCAGTCCAGTACTCGCCTAAGTTTGAAAATCCTGCCGAGTGAAGAGCACGCCTCTCACTCAGAGGCTTAGCTGCGAATCCGTTTCGCCTAAGTTTGAAAAATCCTACTGAGTGGTGAGCAAGCATCTCACTCGGGGGCTTAGCTGCAGTCCAGTACTCGCCTAAGTTTGAAAAATCCTACCGAGTGGTGAGCGAGCCTCTCACTCGGAGGCTTATCTGCAGTCCAGTACTCGCCTAAGTTTGAAAAATCCTACTGAGTGGTGAGCAAGCCTCTCACTCGGAGGCTTAGCTGCGAATCCGTTTCGCCTAAGTTTAAAAACTCGTACCGAGTGGTGAGCAAGCCTCTCACTCGAAGGCTTAGCTGCAGTCCAGTACTCGCCTAAGTTTGAAAAATCCTACCGAGTGGTGAGCAAGCATCTTACTCGGAGGCTTAGCTGCAGTCCAGTACTCGCCTAAGTTTGAAAAATCCTACCGAGTGGTGAGCAAGCCTCTCACTCGGAGGCTTCGCTGCGAATCCTTTCGCCTAAGTCTAAAAAATCCTACTGAGTGGTGAGCAAGCCTCTCACTCAGAGGCTTAGCTGCAGTCCTGTACTCGCCTAAGTTTGAAAAATCTTACCGAGTGGTGAGCAAGCCTCTCACTCGGAGGCTTAGCTGCGAATCCGTTTCACCTAAGTTTAAAAAATCCTACCGAGTGGTGAGCAAGCCTCTCACTCGGGAGCTTAGCTGCAGTCCAGTACTCGCCTAAGTTTGAAAAATCCCACCGAGTGAAGAGCAACCCTCTCACTCGGGGGCTTAGCTGTAGTCCAGTACTCGCCTAAGTTTGAAAAATCCCACCGAGTGAAGAAAACACTCTCACTGGGGGGCTTAGCTGCAGTCCAGTACTCGCCTAAGTTTGAAAAATCCCACCGAGTGAAGAGCAACCCTCTCACTCGGGGGATTAGCTTCAGCCCAGTACTGTAGGATCTAGAAGTAGGTGTGTCTAGAGGGGGGGTGATTAGACACTTAGTACTAAAGTTGCAGTTTTTAAGCCTTTTTGGTTTGAGTGAAGTTTTAGGCACAATTTCAGCACATACAATACATATCAAGCAAGCATGCAAAGAGTATATAGGCAGCGGAAAGTAAAGCATGCAACTTGCGAGAATGTAAAGAGAAGGGTTTGGAGAATTCAAACGCAATTGGAGACACGGATGTTTTTCCCGTGGTTCGGATAGGTGGTGCTATCCTACATCCACGTTAGTGGAGACTTCAACCCACGAAGGGTAACGGTTGCGCGAGTCCACGGAGGGCTCCACCCACGAAGGGTCCACGAAGAAGCAACCTTGTCTATCTCACAATGGCCATCGCCCACGAAGGACTTGCCTCACTAGCGGTAGATCTTCACGAAGTAGGCGATCTCCTTGCCCTTACAAACTCCTTGGTTCAACTCCACAATCTTGTCGGAGGCTCCCAAGTGACACCTAGCCAATCTAGGAGACACCACTCTCCAAGAAGTAACAAATGGTGTGTTGATGATGAACTCCTTGCTCTTGTGCTTCAAATGATAGTCTCCCCAACACTCAACTCTCTCTGACAGGATTTGGATTTGGTGTAAAGAAGATTTGAGTGGAAAGCAACTTGGGGAAGGCTAGATATCAAGATTCATATGGTAGGAATGGAATATCTTGGTCTCAACACATGAGTAGGTGGTTCTCTCTCAGAACATATGAGTTGGAAGTGTAGATGTGTTCTGATGGCTCTCTCCACGAATGAAGAGGAGGTGGAGGGGTATATATAGCCTCCACTTAAAATCCAACCGTTACACAGAATTTACCAATCTTGGTGGGACCGAATCAACAAACTCGGTCGGACCGAAAAGGTAAACCTAGTGATTGTTAGAGATTTTCGGTGGGACTGACATGCATCTCGGTAGGACCGATATGGTTAGGCTTTGGGCATAACATAATCTCGGTGAGACCGATTACACAAACTTGGTGAGACCGATTTGGTAATTAGCTAACCAGAGAGTTGGTCAGGCAAACTCGGTGGGACCGATTACTAAACCCGGTTGGACCGATTTTGGTAATGAGTTATCCAGAGAGTTTGCATTGTAATCTCGGTAGTACCGATTGCCTAAACTCGGTGAGACCAATTTTGACAATGGACATACACAGTGAGATTGCAATCCCATCTCAGTGAGACCGAGATCCCTATCGGTAGAACCGATTTGCTAGGGTTTTGTCAGTGGCTTATGACATATGAAAACTCGGTGGCGCCGGATAGAAAGAATTGGTAGGACTGAGTTTGGCTTAGGGTTTAGGTCATATGTGGAAGTGGGAAAGTAGCTGAAGGTTTTGGAGCATATCATTAAGCACATGGAGCAAAAGGCTCATTAAGCAACACCTCATCCCTTCTTGATAGTATTGGCTTTTCCTATAGACTCAATGTGATCTTGGATCACTAAAAGTGTAAAATGAAGAGTCCTGAGCTTGAAGCTTTAGCCAATCCTTTGTCCTTAGCATCTTGAAGGAGTTCCCACAACCTTTAGTCCATGCCACTCCATTGTTGAACTTATCTGAAATATACTAGATAAAAGTATTAGTCCAACAAGAGATATGTTGACATTAATTACCAAAACCACCTGAGGAGCACTTGTGCTTTCAATCTCCCCCTTTTTGGTAATTGATGGCAACATACATCAAAGCTTTAGATAAAGATACAAATAATAGCAAGTAAAGCTTTGGAAGAACATGTAACAAGCATAGGCTCCCCCTACATGTATGCAATCATGTAAATATAAGATATAGAGGCATGTGAGAGCATAACCATGACAGAGAAGGCAATGTGTTACATGTATCTTGGCCATATGCATCAGAGCAAAAGATTTTTAAGAGAAATACCTTCATGCTTATGAGTCCTTCTTGCAAACAGTATGTACAAAAGCAAGAATTCCTCATACTCATGATTCTGATGCATATACTTACCTTGTAGTCTTGAGTTGGCTTAGGATGGAATGAACCTGCATAAACAAGGTTAGATAACACAGGTGCATCCACTAGCCAGAGCAAACCAAGGAAAACCACAAGAATACCAAGACTGGGATGACATGTAGAGAGTGAGTACAAGGTACCACATTAGATTAGACATGTCCCCAAGAGTAAAGATTTGCAATGAATTTGAGTGATTTCTTTCCCTTAGATGTCTTGCTCCCCCTGAATTTGACATGGGATATTGGGAGAAGATAGGGAACAGAAAATCAGAGCTGAAATATACTGAAATATATGAATGAATAGAAGCACTATGTTCTATGAGCATGTCTTTCCCCCAAAAAGACATGTGGCATCTCTCCTCTTAAACATTAAGCATATGGGATCCTTGAGTATTCTCTCCCCCTGGAGACTTTCTCCCCCTTAATACTTTCTCTCTTTTTCTCCCTGATGATAAGCTTTGATGTGATCTCTCTCTCCCCCTTTGACATCAATTTCCAAGAAGGTTCTTCTGAAATCTGTCGAATAGGTTTGGTCCTTGAGATTCAGCATAAAGCAATGGATAAAACTGTGATGCTTGTAGAGGATAAGATTCATTGAGTGGAGCTGGATCAGAAGAAATATAAAATAAGTGACAAACTATTTTCCTGTTGCGAAATCGGTGGCACCGAGCATCATGTTTCGGTGGTACCGAAGGGATTTGGTTGATCCGAAATGTTCAATTCGGTGAAACCGAGTTTACTACAGAGAAAACACTTGTCACCTCAGCTCACTAGTCAAATAAGATCTCACAAAGATTTGCAATGAATTAACTGAAAGATTTGCAAGGAATTTGATGCAGAAATATGCAGGACAAAACAGAATCAAAAAGAAAAGAATAGAAGTTCTAGATGAAGTTTTTTTTTTGATAAAGAGGGAAAAAAATATGCAAGGGACTAATGCAACAACACTCAAGGAAAGGAGACTCAAGAGAACTTCATCTAGATTTGGGCGGTGACAAAGTCACCTATGTTAGAGTATACTGACTTAGGAGTCAAGTGAGAACACTTGATCATGGGTCATACTCATCGTTTAAGCTCAAAATGGGGTTACCATTTTTCGTTTAAGCATGTTGATGTATTCACATCTTGTCGAGTTGCTTTGACTCATGACTTTGAGTAAAGCTTCTCTAAGATGGAATATCATACCTTGGGTGGTGGAGTGGATCTTGCTCATGTAGTTGAACTTGTGTGGGTGCTCGAAGTTGATGTAGTTCATCATGAGTCGGGAGCACCCCTTGGAATTTGAGTTCATCTTCCTACATGGGTTAGTTCTTGCAAGGAAAAGCACTTGTATATAAAAAAATGACAATCATGAAGCTCAACATAGAATTTGTCAAAGGATATGTTTGAATGGTTTCGTGCTTCCTTGTCTTGAACCACCGTCGTGTAGAGACTTGGTGATGTAGAGATTGCTCAAGAAGTGAGAGAGTTGCAATCTCATAGAAATAGATTCATCCAAGTACCTACATGGATTAGATAACATGCAAGATGCAAATATATCCAAGACATTAGATAGTCATCATAAGAGATATATCAAGGATTAGTCATAAGCTCATGTCTTGCATGTATCCAATGGAGTTTCTACTCCAATTTTGAAGCATCAATGATGTTCAATTCTCCTCTCAACCTGCAAAACACTTTCTCATCAAGCAGTTTAGTGAATATATCCGCTAATTGCTTATCGGTGCGAACATGTTTAAGATCAATGTCACCCTTTGCAACATGGTCTCGAATGAAATGATGACGAACTTCAATATGCTTAGTTCGAGAATGTTGCATAGGATTATGACCAATTTTGATAGCACTTTCATTGTCACAAAGCAATGGAACATGTTTCACATAGACCCCATAGTCTTTAAGAGTTTGGGATATCCAAAGTAATTGAGCACAACATGAACCAGCGGCAATGTATTCCGCTTCGGCGGTGGATAAGGATACCGAGTTTTGTTTCTTGGAGGACCAAGACACAAGAGATCTACCAAGAAATTGACATGTACCCGAAGTGGACTTTCTATCAACCTTGTCTCCGGCATAATCCGAGTCGGAATACCCAACAAGATCGAAAGAGGACCTCTTAGGATACCAAATGCCAAAATTTGGTGTATGGATTAAGTATCTCACTATCCTTTTCACGGCCTTAAGATGACATTCTTTAGGAGCAGCTTGATATCGTGCACACATGCACACACTTAGCATAATGTCTGTACGAGAGGCACATAGGTATAACAATGAACCAATCATAGAGCGATAAACCTTTTGATCAACCGGTTCACCATCTTTGGTCAAATCATTATGTCCACTAGTAGGCATGGGTGTAGACATACCTTTGCATTCTTGCATATTGAACTTCTTGAATAGGTCTTTGGTGTACTTCGTTTGAGAGATAAATGTACCTTCCTTAGTTTGCTTGATTTGCAAACCGAGAAAGAATTTGAGTTCACTCATCATAGACATCTCAAACTTCTTTGACATAAGCTTTCCAAACTTTTCACTAAAAAGAGGGTTAGTAGAACCAAATATGACATCATCAACATAAATTTGGCATACAAATAGTTCTCCATTAACTCTTTTAGTAAAAAGTGTAGAATCAATTTTTCCAATTTCAAAACCACTTGCAATAAGAAACTTAGTCAAGCATTTATACCATGCTCTAGGAGCTTGTTTAAGACCATAAAGTGCTTTGTGAAGTTTGTAAACATGATTAGGTTTCTTAGGATTGACAAAGCCGGGAGGTTGTTTGACATAAACTTCCTCCTCTATTTCACCATTTAGAAAAGCTCTTTTAATGTCCATTTGGTACAAGGTGATATTATGATGATTAGCAAAGGCAAGTAAGATGCGAATGGACTCAAGTCTAGCAACGGGAGCATATGTCTCACCATAGTCCATACCTTCGACTTGTGTGTATCCTTGAGCGACGAGACGTGCTTTGTTGCGAACCACTTGTCCATCTTCATCTTGCTTATTGCGAAACACCCATTTGGTACCGATGATGTTGTGGTTGTTGTCGGGCTTCTCAACCAATGTCCAAACTTGGTTTCTCTCAAAGTTGTGTAGCTCTTCATGCATAGCATTTATCCAATCCGGATCTTCCAACGCTTCTTCGACCTTCATAGGTTCAATGCTTGAGATGAATGAATAGTTTTCACAAAAGTTAGCTAAACAAGTTTTAGAGCGAGTGATTCTCCCGGTTTGGATTCTCCCGGTTTGGATATCATTGTAGATTTGCTCGACGGGATGATCTTTGGCAGTTCTTGCTCGAACTCGTGAAAGCTTTTGCTTGGGTCTTCGTTGAACTTCTTCTTCATCTTGTTCTTCTTCATGGCCTTATTCATTGTTGGCGTTGTCGTTCACTTGTCGTGGTGGAGAAGGAGGTTGTTGATGTTCGTCTTGACGCATTTCCTCGTTTTCTTCATCTTGGTGTGTCCCACTTGTGGATGCTTCCGTGTCGATTCTTGGTTCACCTTGTCGTGAAGTAGAAGCTTCCACTTGGACGGACGAGGTACTCTCCTTCACCTCCGTTGGACGAATTTTGCCAATAGACAAGTCTTGAATTGCTTCTGAAGGGTCTTTGTCTCCTACATCAATTGGCAATTGCTCTACTTGCGAGCCATTAGATTCATCAAACTTCACATCTACCGTTTCTTCAACCTTTCGGGTGAAATTGTTGTAGACACGGTAAGTGTGAGAGCTTGAGCCATAACCAAGTAGGAAACCTTCATGAGATTTAGGAGCAAACTTTGAATGACGATGCTTATCTAGAATGTAGCACTTTGAGCCAAATACTCGAAAGTATCCAACTTGGGGTTTGTTACCGGTGAGGAGCTCGTATGACGTCTTGCCGAGTAGCTTGTGAAGATACAAGCGATTTGTTGCATGACAAGCCGTCTCAACCGCTTCTGCCCAGAAGTGCTTCGGCGTCTTGTACTCATCAAGCATCGTTCTCGCCATTTCGATGAGCATCCGGTTCTTCCTCTCAACAAATCCATTTTGTTGAGGTGTGTACGTAGCCGAGAACTCATGTGAAATCCCTTCTTCGTCAAGAAAGGTATCCACATTTGCATTCTTGAACTCCGTTCCGTTGTCGCTCCGAACCTTCTTGATCTTCACGTCAAACTGATTTTGGGCCTTTGTAGCGAAGTTTTTGAAGATCTATTGGACCTGCGATTTATCATCAAGAAAGAACACCCACGTAAATCTTGAAAAATCATCAACTATGACTAGACCAAAAGAATTTCCACCGAGACTCTTGTAGGCATTGGGACCAAAAAGATCCATATGAAGTAGCTCGAGTGGCCTCCTTGTGGTCATGATGTTCTTCACGGGATGCCTTCCTCCAACCTGTTTACCTGTTTGACAAGCACTGCAAAGTCTATCCTTATCAAATATGACATCGTTAACTCCAAGGATATGATTTCCCTTAATAAGCTTGTCAAGGTTTCTCATGCCAACATGACCTAGTCGTCTATGCCACAACCAACCTTTTGAGGATTTAGCAATAAAGCAAGTTTTAGGTTGTGCCTTTTTAGAGAAATCGACAATATAAAGGTCACCTCTACGTATACCGGTAAAGACCATTTTATGATTATCTCGACGAAACACTTGGCAATCTACCTCAGTAAATAGGACATTCAATCTGAAATCAGCAAGTCTAGATACTGAAAGTAAGTTGTAGCCAAGAGATTCAACAAGCATGACATTTTGAATGGAGCTATCGTGTGAGATGGCCACCTTACCTAGGCAAACCACCTTACCCTTTGAATTATCACCAAAGGTGACATACTTTCGAGGGCCGTCATTTTCAGCAACCTCACGGAACATCTCTTCGTCTCCGGTCATATGATCAGTACATCCACTGTCGAGAACCCATGCCTTTCCTCATGACACATATCCTCGAAGGTTTGCCATAAAACCAAAGTGTCTCATTGCATCATCAAGATCGAAGTCACTATCATCATTCTCATCGTAGTATCCATGATCTTGTGATTCATCATTTCCTAGAGAAAGTGATTCATTAGATAAATGATCATCAAAGTGGTCACTTTTATGAATTCTTATAGCTTCGGACATGATATCACTAATGATTCCAACCTTTCCTTTAGCATGCATAAGATTAGTAAGCTCAAGTAGACAATCACCAAAACTAGGATCACTAGAGTTCATCTTACTCATGGCAATAGATTTATGGAGAATTTCATCCAAGTTTTTCAAGGAATAATCGGGGAATCGTTCCTCAAGAAATTTCCATATAGTATAGGCGCATTTAAGAGTAGGTAAACTAGCAATCAAGTATTTGGGCAATCCTCTAATTATGAGCTCAACGGTTCTAAGATTGCGAACCGTGTCAATATCTTCATTTAGAGTGGGATGCATGGGATCAACATGAGGAGCACAAGGACTAGCACTATACTTGTTCAAATGATATTGAGTGAAAATCACAAGCATCTCATTTTTACATTCATGAAAATACTCTCCATCAAGAATAGGCACTCTATGTCTAAGACTCCCTAAAGTAGACACATCCATCTTCCTCCAATGGTGATTAAACCAAGGCAATGGAGACCAAAGATCTGATACCACTTGTAGGATCTAGAAGTAGGTGTGTCTAGAGGGGGGGTGATTAGACACTTAGTACTAAAGTTGCAGTTTTTAAGCCTTTTTGGTTTGAGTGAAGTTTTAGGCACAATTTCAGCACATACAATACATATCAAGCAAGCATGCAAAGAGTATATAGGCAGCGGAAAGTAAAGCATGCAACTTGCGAGAATGTAAAGAGAAGGGTTTGGAGAATTCAAACGCAATTGGAGACACGGATGTTTTTCCCGTGGTTCGGATAGGTGGTGCTATCCTACATCCACGTTAGTGGAGACTTCAACCCATGAAGGGTAACGGTTGCGCGAGTCCACGGAGGGCTCCACCCACGAAGGGTCCACGAAGAAGCAACCTTGTCTATCCCACCATGGCCATCGCCCACCAAGGACTTGCCTCACTAGCGGTAGATCTTCATGAAGTAGGCGATCTCCTTGCCCTTACAAACTCCTTAGTTCAACTCCACAATCTTGTTGGAGGCTCCCAAGTGACACCTAGCCAATATAGGAGACACCACTCTCCAAGAAGTAACAAATGGTGTGTTGATGATGAACTCCTTGCTCTTGTGCTTCAAATGATAGTCTCCCCAACACCCAACTCTCTCTCACAGGATTTGGATTTGGTGGAAAGAAGATTTGAGTGGAAAGCAACTTGGGGAGGGCTAGAGATCAAGATTCATATGGTAGGAATGGAATATCTTGGTCTCAACACATGAGTAGGTGGTTCTCTCTCAGAACATATGAGTTGGAAGTGTAGATGTGTTCTGATGGCTCTCTCCACGAATGAAGAGGAGGTGGAGGGGTATATATAGCCTCCACTTAAAATCCAACTGTTACACACAATTTACCAATCTCGGTGGGACCGAATCAACAAACTCGGTCGGACCGAAAAGGTAAACCTAGTGACCGTTAGAGATTTTCGGTGGGACTGACATGCATCTCGGTAGGACCGATATGGTTAGGGTTTGGGCATAACGTAATCTCGGTGAGACCGATTACACAAACTTGGTGAGACCGATTTGGTAATTAGCTAACCAGAGAGTTGGTCAGGCAAACTCAGTGGGACCGATTACTAAACTCGGTTGGACCGATTTTGGTAATGAGTTATCCAGAGAGTTTGCATTGTAATCTCGGTAGTACCGATTGCCTAAACTCGGTGAGACCGATTTTGACAATGGACATACACAGTGAGATTGCAATCCCATCTCAGTGAGACCGAGATCCCTATCGGTAGAACCGATTTGCTAGGGTTTTGGCAGTGGCTTATGACATATGAAAACTCGGTGGCGCCGGATAGAAAGAATCGGTAGGACCGAGTTTGGCTTAGGGTTTAGGTCATATGTGGAAGTGGGAAAGTAGTTGAGGGTTTTGGAGCATATCATTAAGCACATGGAGCAAAAGGCTCATTAAGCAACACCTCATCCCTTCTTGATAGTATTGGCTTTTCCTATAGACTCAATGTGATCTTGGATCACTAAAAGTGTAAAATGAAGAGTCTTTAGCTTGAAGCTTTAGCCAATCCTTTGTCCTTAGCATCTTGAAGGAGTTCCCACAACCTTTAGTCCATGCCACTCCATTGTTGAACTTATCTGAAATATACTAGATAAAAGTATTAGTCCAACAAGAGATATGTTGACATTAATTACAAAACCACCTGAGGAGCACTTGTGCTTTCAAGTACTCGCCTATGTTTGAAAAGTCCCACCGAGTGAAGAGCAACCCTGTCACTCAGGGGCTTAGCTACAGTCCAGTACTCACCTAAGTACAAAATATGTTCTGAGTGAAGACCGACCTTCTCCTCCGAGCTGCGCCCTAAATACAATGTGCGCTCCATCCCGATCTGCAAGGACGACGAGGTGAAGGTCGACTGCGACCTTCTCCTCCGAACTGCGCCATAAATACAATGTGCTCTCCGTCCTGATCCGCAAGGATGAAGAGGTGCAGGTCGTCTGCCACTTTCCCCTCGGAGCTGCATCACAAATACAAAGACTATTCCGAGTGAAGAAACAAGTTCCACTCGAAGGCAAACACCAGCATATTCAGAGAAAAACCAAGTTCAGATAAATCCTAAAGTTCCAGACCACGGATTAAAGTACTTGGGCATCAGGCCCGAAGGAGTTTAACGGTTACAAATTCACTCGGCTTTCTGAGGAAAATTTAAGGCAAGGCATAAAGTTTGTTCACTCCACAGGAGGAGGGCTAGCAGGCTCGACGAACTCATACAGGTCGATTCCATCAGCAATCCGAGTGGCAGCAACTATGAAGGTTTCCATGAAAGATTGTAAGTCGTGCTTTTTGGTATTGGCTTCTCTTCTCGCGCTTCCTTGCAATGGACATGAACCAGAGACAGAGCCACGTCAGCGCCGCATCGAGCAGAAGACTTCTTCCATTCCTGCACTCGACCAGGGACCTCATTGAGTCGAGCCATCATTTGGAGTGTCACCCTTGGCTAGATTGCTGTATCGATTCGCGACACCTCAACTTTCAGACGAGCAAGGTAGTCGACAACACCAGCGACACGGGATTCTAGTCGGAGCACGTTCATGGCAGCTTTGTCCTTAACAGGGGAGAGGATGGGGTAATCAATCCAGTAGGAGACTACACGCATGTCGCCTCGTACCTACACAAACAAATAAGAACCTTGCAACCAACGCGATAAAGAGGTTGTCAATCCCTTCACGACCACTTGCAAAAGTGAGATCTGATAGAGATAATAAGATAAATATTTTTGGTATTTTTATTATAAATATTGAAAGTAAAGATTGCAGAGTAAAATAGATTGGAAACTTATGTAATGGAGAATAGACCGGGGGGCCATAGGTTTCACTAGTGGCTTCTCTCAAGATAGCATAAGTATTATGGTGGGTGAACAAATTAATGTCGAGCAATTGATAGAAAAGTGCATAGTTATGAGAATACCTAGGCATGATCATGTATATAGGCATCACGTCCGCGACAAGTAGACCGAAACGATTCTGCATCTACTACTATTACTCCACACATCGACCGCTATCCAGCATGCATCTAGAGTATTAAGTTCATAAGAACAGAGTAAGTATTAAGTTCATAAGAACAGAGTAATGCATTAGGCAAGATGACATGATGTAGAGGGATAAACTCAAGCAATATGATATAAACCCCATCTTTTTACCCTCGATGGCAACAATACAATACGTGTCATTTCCCTTTATGTCACTGGGATCGAGCAACACAAGATTGAACCCAAAGCTAAGCACTTCTCGCATTGCAAGAAAGATCAATCTAGTAGGCCAAACCAAACTGATAATTCGAAGAGACTTGCAAAGACAACAAATACATAAAAGAATTCAGAGGAGATTCAAATATTGTTCATAGATAATCATGATCATAAACCCACAATTCATCGGATCTCGACAAACACACCGCAAAAAGAATTACATCGAATAGATCTCCAAGAAGACCGAGGAGAACTTTGTATTGACATCCAAAGAGAGAGAAGAAGCCATCTAGCTAATAATATGGACCCGAAGGTCTGTGGTAAACTACTCACACATCATCGGAGAGGCTATGGTGTTGACGTACAAGCCCTCTGTGATCGATTCCCCCTGTGGCGGAGAGCCAGAAAAGGCCCCAAGATGGGATCTCACGGGTACAAAATGTTGCTGCGGTGTAAATAGTGTTTCGTGGTGCTCCTGGATGTTTTCGGGGTATATGGGTATATATATAGGAGGAACAAGTAGGTCAGTGGAGCTGCAAGGGGCCCACGAGGGCGGGGGGCGCGCCCAGGGGGGCAGGCGCACCTCCCTGCCTCGTGGCCTCCTCGCTTCTTTCTTGATGTCCACTCCAAGTCACCTGGATCACGTTTGTTTCAAAAATAACTCTCCCGAAGGTTTCATTCCGTTTGGACTCCGTTTGATATTCCTTTTCTGCGAAACACTAAAATAGGAAAAAAAACAGCAATTTGCACTCGGCCTTCGGTTAGTAGGTTAGTCCCAAAAATAATACAAAAGTGTATAATAAAGCCCATTAAACATCCAAAACAGATAATATAATAGCATGGAACAATAAAAAATTATAGATACGTTGGAGACGTATCAAGCATCCCCAAGCTTAATTCCTGCTCGTCCTCGAGTAGGTAAATGATAAAAATAGAATTTTTTATGTGGAATGCTACCTAGCATATTTCTCAATGTAATTTTCTTTATTGTGCCATGAATGTTCCGATCCGAAAGATTCAAGACAAAAGTTTAATATTGACATGAAAATAATAATACTTCAAGCATACTAACAAAGCAATCATGTCTTCTGAAAATAACATGGCCAAAGAAAGTTATCCCTACAAAATCATATAGTCCGGCTATGCTCTATCTTCATCACACAAAGTATTTAATCATGCACAACCCCAATGACAAGCCAAGCAATTGTTTCATACTTTTGATGTTCTCAAACCTTTTCAATCTTCACACAATACATGAGCGTGAGCCATGGACATAGCACTCTTTGTGGAATAGAATTGTGGTTGTGGAGAAGACAAAAAAGGAGAAGATAGTCTCACATCAACTAGGCGTATCAACGGGCTATGGAGATGCCCATCAATAGATATCAATGTGAGTGAGTAGGGATTGCCATGCAACGGATGCACTAGAGCTATAAGTGTATGAAAGCTGAACAAAAGAAACTAAGTGGGTGTGCAACCAATTCGCTTGCTCACGAAGACCTAGGGCATTTTGAGGAAGCCCATCATTGGAATATACAAGCCAAGTTCTATAATGAAAAATTCCCACTAGTATATTAAAGTGACAACATAGGAGACTCTCTCTCATGAAGATCATGGTGCTACTTTGAAGCACAAGTGTGGTAAAAGGATAGTAACATTGTCCCTTCTCTCTTTTTTTTATTTGGGCCTTTTTCTCTTTTTTATGGCCTCTTTTTTCTCTCTCTCTTTTTTCTTTTTTTCCGAAGTCTCATCCCGACTTGTGGGGGAATCATAGTCTCCATCATCCTTTCCTCACTTGGGACAATGCTCTAATAATGATGATCATCACACTTTTATTTACTTACAAAACAAGAATTACAACTCGATACTTAGAACAAAATATGACTCAATGTGAATGCCTCCGGCGGTGTACCGGGATATGCAATGAATCAAGAGCGACATGTATGAAAGAATTATAAAGGTGGCTTTGCCACAAATACAATGTCAACTACATGATCATGCAAAGCAATATGACAATCATGAAACGTTTCATAATAAATGGAACGGTGGTAAGTTGCATGGCAATATATCTCGGAATGGCTATGGAAATGCCATAATAGGTAGGTATGGTGGCTGTTTTGAGGAAGGTATATGGTGGGTGTATGATACCGGCGAAAGGTGCGCGGCATTAGAGAGGCTAGCAATGGTGGAAGGGTGAGAGTGCGTATAATCCATGGACTCAACATTAGTCATAAAGAACTCACATACTTATTGCAAAAATCTATTAGTTATCAAAACGAAGTACTACGCGCATGCTCCTAGGGGGATAGATTGGTAGGAAAAGACCATCGCTCGTCCTCGACCGCCACTCATAAGGAAGACAATCAATAAATAAATCATGCTCCGACTTCATCACATAACGGTTCACCATTCGTGCATGCTACGGGAATCACAAACTTTAGAACAAGTATTTCTCAAATTCACAACTACTCAACTACCATGACTCTAATATAACCATCTTCATCACTTAAAACAATTGCCGAGTATCAAACTTCTCGTAGTATTCGATGCACTTTATATGATAGTTTTTATTATACCTATCTTGGATGTTCATCATATTAGGACTAATTTTATAGCCAAAGCAAACTACCATGCTGTTCTAAAAGACTCTCAAAATAATATAAGTGAAGCATGAGAGGTCAATTATTTCTATAAAATAAAACCACCACCGTGCTCTAAAAGATATAAGTGAAGCACTAGAGCAAAATTATCTAGCTCAAAAGATATAAGTGAAGCACAGAGAGTGTTCTAATAAATTCGGATTCATGTGTGTCTTTCCCAAAAGGTGTGTACAACAAGGATTATTGTGGTAAACTAAAAGCAAAGACTCAAATCATACAAGACGCTCCAAGCAAAACACATATCATGTGGTGAATAAAAATATAGCCTCAAGTAAAGTTACCGATAGACGAAGACGAAAGAGGGGATGCCTTCCGGGGCATCCCCAAGCTTAGGCTTTTGGTTGTCCTTGAATTTTACCTTGGGGTGTGCATCCCCAAGCTTAGGCTCTTGCCAATCTTCATTCCATAATCCATCAAATCTTTACCCACAACTTGAAAACTTCACAACACAAAACTCAACAGAAAATCTCATGAGCTCCGTTAGCGAAATAAAACAAACCACCACTTTAAGCTACTGTAATGAACTCATTATTTATATAGGTGTTAAACCTACTGTTTTCCAACTTCTCTATGGTTCATAACCTCCGATACTAGCCATAGATTCATCAAAATAAGCAAACAACACACGAAAAACAGAATCTGTCAAAAACAGAACAGTCTGTAGTAATCTGTATGAAACGCAAACTTTTTGTAACTTAAACATTCTACCAGAAGGGGACGACCTATATAATTTGTTTATTGATATACTTCAATTGGAATCAGTATTTTATCATGTTCTGGTGATTTTTAACAATTGTTTTCGTGAGCAGAAAGTTTTTGACTTTTTCAGCAAGATCAAATAACTATCATCAAGAAGATCCTATAGGTTTTACTTGGCACAAAACATAAAACCACATCTAACCAGAGGCTAGATCAATTATTTATTACTAAATAGAAATAAAAAGGAAGAAACAAAAATAAAATTGGGTTGCCTCCCAACAAGCGCTATCATTTAACGCCCCTAGCTAGGCATTGATAATTTTAATGATGCTCACATGAAAGATAGCAATTGAGACATAAAGAGAGCATCGTGAAGCATGTGAAAAACACATCTAAGTCTAACATACTTCCTATGCATAAGCATCCTATAGGCAAATAAATTATCAAGGCAAGCAAATCCTAGCATATGCAAGGAAGAAGAAAGAGACGATAGCAATCTCAACATGACGAGAGGTAATTTAGTAAGATAAAAACTTCTACAACCATATTTTCCTCTCTCATACTAATTACATGTAGGATCATAGGCAAATTCAACGAAATAGCTATAACATAACATATTCTCTAGATGATCCACATGCATGTGAAGTTGACACTCTTCCAAAATAGTGGGATTATCATTAACTAAAGTCATGACCTCTCCATACCCACTTTTATCAAAAATACCATAAGATTGAACATTCTCCAAATATGTGGGATCTAAAGTTGACACTCTTCCAAACCCACTTTCAGTATTATTGCAAACACTATTATAAATCTCATATTCATCATGGGGCTTAATTAAACTTTCAAGATCATAAGAAGAATCACCCCAATCATGATCATTGCAAGAAGTAGTAGACATAGCAAAACTAGCATCCACAAGCTTAGGGTTTTGCATATTATTAGCACAATTGACATCAAGAGAATTTATAGTAAAATCATTGAATCATGCTTTTTATTCAAGGAGCTATCGTGAATCTCTTCATAAATTTCTTCATCACAATTTTCAGATTCACGAATTTCAAGCAAAACCTCATAAAGATAATCTAGTGCACTCAAATCACTAGAAATTGGCTCATCATAATTGGATCTCTTAAAAATATTAGCAAGGGGATGAGGATCCATAAACTTTTAGCAAGAGAAGATGCAAGCAAAAAGAAGGCACATGGTAACACAAGATCGAACGGAAGGAGGGCGAAGAAAAGGCAAAGTAGAAGTGGGGGAGAGGAAAACGAGAGGCAAATGGCAAATAATGTAATGCGAGGGATAAGAGTTTGTGATGGGTACTTGGTATGTCTTGACTTGACTTGAGTTGACATAGATCTCCCCGGAAACGGCGCCAGAAATCCTTCTTGCTACCTCTTGAGCTTGCGTTGGCTTTTCCCTTGAGGAGGAAAGGGTGATGCAGCAAAGTAGCGTAAGTATTTCCCTCAGTTTTTGAGAACCAATGTATCAATCCAGTAGGAGACTACATGCAAGTCACGTCGTACCTACACAAACAAATAAGAACCTTGCAACCAACGCGATAAAGGGGTTGTCAATCCCTTCACGGCCACTTGCAAAAGTGAGATCTGATAGAGATAATAAGATAAATATTTTGGTATTTTATGATAAAGATTGAAAGTAAAATAGATTGGATACTTATATAATGGAGAATAGACCCGGGGGCCATATGTTTCACTAGTGGCTTCTCTCAAGATAGCATAAGTATTACGGTGGGTGAACAAATTACTGTCGAGCAATTGATAGAAAAGTTCATAATTATGAGAATATCTATGCATGATTGTGTATATAGGCATCACGTCCGCGACAAGTAGACCGAAACGATTCTGCATCTACTACTATTACTCCACACATCGACCGCTATCCAGCATGCATCTAGAGTATTAAGTTCATAAGAACAGAGTAAGTATTAAGTTCATAAGAATAGAGTAATGCATTAGGCAAGATGACATGATGTAGAGGGATAAAATCAAGCAATATGATATAAACCCCATCTTTTTACCCTCGATGGCAACAATACAATACGTGTCATTTCCCTTCCTGTCACTGGGAACGAGCAACGCAAGATTGAACCCAAAGCTAAGCACTTCTCGCATTGCAATAAAGATCAATCTAGTAGGCCAAACCAAACTGATAATTCGAAGAGACTTGTAAAGATAACAAATCATACATAAAAGAATTCAGAGGAGATTCAAATATTGTTCATAGATAATCTTGATCATAAACCCACAATTCATCGGATCTCGACAATGTGACGCCCCCGATTCAATCGTACACTAATGATACACGCAAACGTGTACGATAAAGATCAGGGACCTACGGGGAGATATCACGGCACAACTCTAAAAATAAAATAAGTCATACAAGCATCATAATACAAGCCAGGGGCCTCGAGGGCTCGAATACAAGTGCTCGATCATAGACGATTCAGCGGAAGCAACAACATCAGAGTACAGACATAAGTTAAACAAGTTGCCATAAGATGGCTAGCACAAACTGGGATACAGATCAAAAGAGGCGCAGGCCTCCTGCCTGGGATCCTCCTAAACTACTCCTGGTCGTCGTCAGCGGGCTGAACGTAGTAGTAGGCACCTCCGGTGTAGTAGGAGTCATCGTCGACGGTGGCGTCTGGCTCCTGGGCTCCAGCATCTGGTTGCGACAACCAGGTAGAAGGGAAAGGGGAAAAGAGGGAGAAAAGCAACCGTGAGTACTCATCCAAAGTACTCGCAAGCAAGGTGCTACACTACATATGCATGGGTATATGTGTAAAGGGCCATATCGGTGGACTGAACTGCAGAATGCCAGAATAAGAGGGGGATAGCTAATCCTGTCGAAGACTACGCTTCTGGCAGCCTCCGTCTTGCAGCATGTAGAAGAGAGTAGACTGAAGACCTCCAAGTAGCATCGCATAGCATAATCCTACCCGGCGATCCCCTCTTCGTCGCCCTGTTAGAGAGCGATCACCGGGTTGTATCTGGCACTTGGAAGGGTGTGTTTTATTAAGTATCCGGTTCTAGTTGTCATAAGTTCAAGGTACAACTCCAAGTCGTCATGTTACCGAAGACCAGGGCTATTCGAATAGATTAACTTCCCTGCAGGGGTGCACCACATTTCCCAACACGCTCGATCCCATTCGGTCGGACACACTTTCCTGGGTCATGCCCGGCCTCGGAAGATCAACACGTCGCAGCCCTACCTAATCACAACAGAGAGGTCAGCACGCCGGTCTAAATCCTATGGCGCAGGGGTCTGCGCCCATCGCCCATTGCACACCTGCACGTTGCGAGGGCGGCTGGAAGCAGACCTAGCCTAGCAGGCATTCCAGTCCAATCCGGCACGCTCCTCTCAGTCGCTGACGTCACGAAGTGCTTCGGTTGATACCAAGACGTCGAGTGCCCATATCTTTCCCGCGTAGTTGGTTAGTGCGTATAGGCCAGTAGCCAGACTCAGATCAAATACCAAGATCTCGTTAAGCGTGTTAAGTATCCGTGAACGCCGACCAGGGCCAGGCCCACCTCTCTCCTAGGTGGTCTCAACCTGCCATGTCGCTCCGCCACAAAGTAACAGTCGGGGCCCGTCGGGAACCCAGGCCCACCACTACCTGGGTGGAACCACCTGCCCCTTCAGCCCCCATCAGAATCACTTGCGGGTACTCAACGAGCTGACCCGACTTTAGTCACCACATGTGTCATGTATATAACGTATATAGTATATGCCCGTGATCACCTCCCGAAGTGATCACGGCCCAGTAGTATAGCATGGCAGACAGACAAGAGTGTAGGGCCACTGATGGAACACTAGCATCCTATACTAAGCAGTAGGATAGCAGTTAAGGGTAACAACTGTAGCAACAATGACAGGCTATGCAATAGAATAGGATTAACCAAAAGTAGTAACATGCTACACTACTCTAGTGCAAGCAGTAGAGAAGAATAGGCGATATCTGGTGATCAAGGGGGAGGGCTTGCCTGGTTGCCCTGGCAAGAATGAGGAGTCGTCAACACCGTAGTCGATCGGGGTACCAGTAGCAGCGTCAGTCTTGTAGTCTACCGGAGAGAAGAGGGGGAAGAAACAATGAATACAATGCAAACAAATGCATAATGACGCATGACAAGACAAGTAACGGTGCTAGGTGCACCCTAACGCAGTAGGAGGTGATACCGGTGAAGGGGGAAAACATCCGGGAAAGTATCCCGGTGTTTCGCGTTTTCGGATAGATGAATCGGAGGGGGAAAGTTGTGTGTTTGCTATGCTAGGGATGTGTGGTGGACGAACGGGCTACATATTCGGATTCGTCTCGTCGTTCTGAGCAATTTTCATGTACAAAGTATTTTCATCCGAGTTACTGATTATTTTATATGATTTTCTAAAGTTTTAATTATTTTTAGAATTTATTTAATTATTTTAATTCAAAATTGTTTTTATGACGTCAGCATCATCAGCGGTCAGCTTTGACCGTTGACCAGTCAAACTGACGGGTGGGTCCCATTTGTCATTGACCGAGTTTAACTAAACAGGTTAATTAGCTTAATTACTTAATTAGGTTAACTAATTATAATTAGTTTAGTTAAACAAAATTAATTAACTTAATTAATTCACTAAATAAATAATTATTACTTTTACTAATTACATTTTCATTTTTTTACGTTCTAGGCAGTGCGCCTCGTTTGGCAGTGGCCCATAGGGCCAAACGGGTGTTGGGCGATTCGGGTGCAGGGGTCTGCGGGCGCGTGGGTTACGGGTTGTGCCCGTGCGGGCGCGGCGCCGGTGGGGTGCCGACGGCCAAGTGCTCGGCCGGAGGCGGCGACTGGACCGGCGAGCGGGAGGCAAAGTGGCCGCGAGGGGGGCGCTGCGGTGGTGGCCGCTCGGGGCGTAGAGGGAGCAGGGCGGCGTCGGAGCGGAGAAGCAGGGGAGCGCAAGGGGCTGCACTGGCGAGCGAGGCACGTGTGGCTGGGCGCGACACGCGGCGAGCGAGAGCAGCGCGGTGAGCAAGGCAGCAGCAGGGAGGAGGCGGCCGCGGGTTGTGGCCGGAGCGGGGGGAGGGGGGTTGGCGGGCGCGTCGCGTGGAGCTGCGGGAGAGAGGGCGCGGGTGGCGGAGTGACCGCGCATCGGACGTGCCTGGAGCGCGTCAACCGCGGGCGAGAACGGCGGGGACTGCGGCGACTACGGGAGGGAGAAGGCGGAGGGGGAGCTCACAGTGGCGGTAGGGTTTAGGCAGTGGGGTCGAGCTGGTCTGGTGAGGGTGAGGCCGGAGAAACGATCCGGCGATGTCGTGGCGGTGATGGTGGTCGGTGACGATGGGGTCCTTGGGCGGTGGTGGTGGCGCACAGCGATGAAGAGCGGGCGCGGCCCGGTGACGAGGGGATGGCGGAGAGGAGATGAGGAGGGGGCAGTCCGGTGGGCGGCGTCGGCGAACTACGAGGCGGCGGGGATGGGCCGGGGCGTCGGGGCGATGGGACGAGGCGAGGTCGCCTCGATCCCGATGCAGACGGGTGCGAGAAGGGGATCGTGGGGGGGGAGTGGAGAGTGGGATCGGGCTAGGGTTTGGTTACGGGGTGGGGTGGTTATAGGCCACGGGAAAAACTGGACCGGTTAGCTGGGCCGTGGCCCAGTGGGGGGGGTGGCCCTTGTTTTCCTTTTTTATCTTTTGTTTACTATTTTTGTTCTTTCTCTTTCTCTTTATTTCTTTTCTGTTTTCTCATATTCCCTAAATAGTAAGTTTTGGAAAAAAATGCATAGGCTGCACCTAATTTAATAAACTTAATTATGTCACATTCCGAACATTTTTGTTTTAATATTTGAAAACTTTCATCATTTGACTATAATTTGAATTTGAATTTTGAAACGGTTTCAAATCATCGCGAGGTTAGCAACAGTAACCGTGGTGACGTGGCATCATTAACAGAGGTTTACTGTAATCTCCTCCACTACAAGAAATCTCGTCCCGAGATTTAAGAGGTAGTAAAAAGGGGGAAAGGTTTGGTAACGAATCTAGCGGGTCTTGTCATTCTGGCTTGCTTTTCTCGAAGAGGTCGGTCCACTACGTCGAGATCTTCATTTCTCTGCTTCAGGCCATCATGATGAAGTCATCATCCTTCTTCGGAGTCTTCATCGAACCTACGAAGGTCAAGGGGTAACTTCGGAAGAATAGGCCCTACAAGGTTGCTTACCTGGTAGATAACATCCGGGGAAGTGGGGGAAGGTAACTCTCGAATTGAAACTTAAGAAATATCGAGAGCAGGGTAAGAAGGTACCGTGAGAAGTTTCAAACATATAGGCAGGCGTTCGATGTCTAATCAGAAGGTTAAAGGGGTCCAGAGCAACGAGAATAAGTATTGCATTTGATACCATAATAGATCACTGGGAAAGTGACCCCGTGAATTACATACGAAGTCAAGCGCGAGGAATAACTTTGGCAACAGGGGTGTACAGGAGAGTCAGCTTTCGATCCTGTGGACTGTGGGTTATGGGCCCACCATGTGGGTTAAAAGTAGAAAGGGGGCTGACATCTTGCACGGTCATGATAGCAAGGCATATCAGAGGGTAGCCTGCCAGTTATGTTGGCAACAACGTCGGTACCAAGGGCGAGGGATGAAGAGAACCATTTCCCTGCTCGTTGAATGAGGCAAACCAATAGGCAAGGTTCTTGTCCATCGGTGGCTACCAGAATATCATAAACAATAGTAACAGGGTCTTATTGACAGAGTAGTACACCAAGGTGTTTGCATAAGCAGAAGAATATTACTGCTTAGATCATATAGACCTCAAGAAAGGTTAAACCAACAATGGAAAGGAAAATACGATTATCAGGTTAAACAGAACAATGGAAAGGAAAATGTGTTTAAACACATATTTCAAGGGTATATCCTTCCCAAGGACAAGCAGAGCATGATATCCATGACAGGATATAACGTAGAAAATTCTTTAGGTACGGGAGAGAATTTTCATGACATTACCCATACAACGGTGTTTGGATAATTGAGCAAGAAACATTTAGCATTGGGATTCAAATGTTCTTGTTGAAAATCGGAGTATCACAAACATGCTTCGAGACAGTATTGACATGGTCTTCAAGCAAAGGTCAGGCTTTGGATACAAAGGATCCATCGGAAACAACTTATAGAATAAGTCTTACAGTTTCCTCATGGAAGAATGGATAACCTTGTTGAAAAGGAATCTATAATAATAGGGCCTCCGGCCAGGTGTGCTAGGCACGACAGCACCTTACCGGGTTACATAAAGACCATTGTTATAACTCTTGGAAATATGTTCCAACCATCATATCTGACCGATATTCAGATCTGATTGGTGTCAGAATACCTCAGACATCAGGGTGCCTGAGAAGAAAAGGGTGCAACTCAATTTAATGAGATGACATTGCAAGATTTTCGCGAAATGAACTATGGAAGCAAGTTCCGGAATAATAGACCAAGGAGAAGACCAGGATGTGGCTTATGGACTCAGCGACAATTTATCGAGAATTCCATCAAAAAGGATTTCCGCAATTATGTGAACAAGGAGATAATATTTGTCAGATCGAATGATATAATGATGTAGGCTCGAGGGAAACATGCACAACTGAACAATGATATAAGGGTGCACCCAGGAATCTGGACTAGGTAGCACGATCAATGTTCGAATGATGATTCAATAAGCAATAGACTTAGAATGAAACTGTAGACCTATAACTTCAAAGCAATAGGGTTGCTAGAAGTTCAGAATTTACACATCACAGACCATTTGTCGGTATTCCGGCTAGAAACAACACGGAGACCAAGAAATGAACGCAAATGGCGAGAGATATTACTATATCAAGAATTCTCAAGAGGTGGTAAAATTCCCACGACATTCTTGACATAAAAGGTGGTAATATTCCAAGGTAAAGAAGAACAAATGCTGGATAGCAAGGAACTCAAGGTATAACACAAAACATGAACAAGTTTGTGTTGGAGGGAAGGCAATAAAGTGGCCGATGATAAAACAAATCATCGAGGGCAAGGATGGTATTTCTCATCATGAATTCGATTGATATCCTGGAACAGCTCATAAGGTTGATGACGATCACGACACATTTGTCGAGAGATTTCATGAAGATGTAAACAATCAGCTACGACATCAGGTCAAAGGAATGATGACGCGAAAGGTTAATGGAACCAAGGGTACGACACAGACTCCAAACAAAGCTTGTTGCCCAAAGCGAAATGATATGATGAGGAAGATCGACGTAAGCTTAGTTCATCGTCAAACATTGTGCTCCGGGAAGAAGGACCATGTAGCACATTTAAAATTTAGCACGATAATGATATAGCCAAACATGATAGGAATGACTCGGAGGATTACTAAACTCGTAAGGAACCAAAAATTTCTCAGAGTTATTGAATCGGAGTGCAGAACCGATTCACTTATCGGTGTTCTCGGTTGACAAACAACCCAGAACCCATGAAGTGACAATGACAGGGAAAGCTAGTACTTCATCAAAAGTTCGTAAGATGTAGTGCAGTGGCATGATATCCCCTAGATACCAGGGGTAATACTCGAAGGTAGTTCATAATAGAGGTGAGGCAGGCGTATTGATTTGTAGAAGACAAGTGATTTAACTTGTCCGAGAAATGGGATCAAAGAAGAACAATCATGGTCAGAACCATGATTGCAAAAGGCCAGATCCCAAATATAAAATGAACTTATACCAAAGGAATAATTAATTTAAGAGAAGCTTTAATGGTAAGATCTACATCGTGTCCATGGGCATGAACACAGGTTCAAGGTCGACTCCCACTTCTCCAATGCATGACCATTCATTCACTACTCTATTAAAAATGATTTCATTGTGAAAACCTACCTGGTGAATTACCAGAGGAGTATGACCGGTGAAAACTTTTGTGTTCACATAGATTAAGGAAGGCATAGGTTCAACCCATCGGGACATCTTAGAAACATATACCGCAAGTTTCGAGAGTAATTATCACCAGCTCAAAAGTAGAGCATGGTTGGTCAAATCAAGGAATAGGATTTACCAATGGCATTATGTATCATGGAAAGAACTTCCAAAGTGATTGAATATGAAGGACGCTATCGGATAAAATCCAACAAAGGATCTGGTGGTCCTAAAGGGATCTGTTGTGAGCATAGGTACTCAACCAGAGAAAGAAATAATGCAAGGAGATCGGACTATAGAAACAACTAGCTAGTTCAAAGCGCAAATGCAAAAGAATTATGGTTTCCAATCAAGGGATCATAAGCAAACACTCTGATTAAGGATGGATAAGTTACATAGGTTTAGGGGTACAATCGACGACAATTTGATGGGTCGATAACCAGCTCATGTTCAAAATGACATCTGAGCTGGAAAGATAATTTAAAAGGATCAACCGATGAATGCGTGCATTCGCACTCATGTTGAATCAATAGGATCAAAATGATGGTGTCAAAGGAGACTAATGAATATTGTCAGCCATATGGAAAGCATCCATAACGCAAGCAGACAAGTATTTGCAGAGCAATAAGTTGCCAAGGATTTTCGGAGGATCGAATAGTATTTCGAAGACTTTTGTGGAACACCTGAACAACTGGTGACGAGCGGATACTCGGTAAGTGCGAGGAATTATTCGTAGGGGTATTCATGTGGCAAAGAACTGCAAGGCAGTAGGCACAAAATATTCTCAGAACAATAGAGAGAATTTTGAGGTATCTTATAATAATAAGATCAACGGGGAATGATTGTATGAAGGACAAGTATACGTGGTTATCCATAGGGGTATTTCGGTGGTAGGGAATTGCAAAAGCAACGGGCACAAAGTCTCAAAAGAGTATCGGAGACTAACTTCGAAATCTTCTGGTGCAGCCGGCGATCATCTGGACTGAAGGGGCTCTCCGGGAGGAAGTAGTTACGAGATCCTAGAGTCAAAGTTAGTCCTTTTAGCAAAATCATTTAACCCGAATAGTGGAGAGATTAGAATCCCAGAGTATAGGTCGAGGAATAAAAGATCCTAATACCACCCAATGGCAACGTGGGTCCGTAAGACACACAACCATGTTAGTAAAAGTTTTACAATGTCTAGACTCGACTTCGGCCAAGGAGTGTGGAAGGGGGATTCCTACAGGCAGTCGGCTCTGATATCAACTTGTGACGCCCCTGATTCAATCGTACACTAATCATACACGCAAACGTGTACGATCAAGATCAGGGACTCACGGGAAGATATCACAACACAACTATAAAAATAAAATAAGTCATGCAAGCATCATAATACAAGCCAGGGGCCTCGAGGGCTCGAATACAAGTGCTCGATCATAGAAGAGTCAGCGGAAGCAACAATATCTGAGTACAGACATAAGTTAAACAAGTTGCCATAAGATGGCTAGCACAAACTGGGATACAGATCGAAAGAGGCGCATGCCTCCTACCTGGGATCCTCCTAAACTACTCCTGGTCATTGTCAGCGGGCTGCACGTAGTAGTAGGCACCTCCGGTGTAGTAGGAGTCGTCATCGACGGTGGCGTCTGGCTCCTGGGCTCCAGAATCTGTGACACCCCAAAATTTTGACCTTGTTTTATTAATTAAAATTTCTGCCAGGAAATAAAATTTTTATTTTCTGGATTTCCTTTTGATTTCAGAACCATTCTTTTCTTGGTTATTATGGAGTTTTTACCCCAAGTGAAAACTTTCCAAATATATTATTGGACTTGTATACCCTCTCAAGAAAACTTTTCTTTCAGTGGAATTAATTATATAATTATTTTCCTGATCCTCATTTCTTTAAAAATGGATTCCCATGGTTTTAGGTTCCCATTTGAACCACAACCATTTGATAAATGCATTCAAAATTTTCACCAAAATTTGGGGATGTCATGTGATGTTTTTAAATCACTTTTACGCAAAAACATCTTTTATTCATGGGATATTTTGATCTCTACCCCAAGTTTTCAAAACTGGTCCAGATGGTAGTATTGCACTACAACCCTTTTAAATATTTCTTTAAAGCTTCCACCAAAATAATGGGATGTCAGTGGTAGCATACAATTCAACTTTATGCAAAAACCCAGTGATGTTCTTTGAAAAATTTGAGTAAATCAACCTCATCTTCATACCGGTCCAGCTTGGTGATTTGTACTGCAACCCTAATTATTCTTGCTCTAGTAACCATGAGCTTTTTCCTACTTATAGACCACCCTGCCAAACCCTTAGATCCAGGAGAGTGGACCCATTGGAGGATTTTAAGTGCATGCAATGAGGCATTTTTCTTTCTGTCCAAAACTAAAGATTTGCAAAACTTGCACTAGCAAGTTTCTGGCTTTGCCCAAATGACCTTGCCATCATCACCAACACCTAGAGAGACACTGACCTGGAGCTTTTGACCACCCCAAGAGTTGCCTAGATGCCCATAGCATTCTGTCAAACACCTTGGGTGCATGGTTAGTTTTGACATGACTTTTGGTTTGCATTGTGATCTTGATCCACTGACTCAGTAACCATGTCCACTAAGCTCCTAGCTACTTCTAATCTAGAACTGCTGTTTTCCAGCCTCACCAAAACATCCTAGCATGCGCTGGCATTTTGCCGAGCATGCAGCGTGCGTGCGCTGGGCGCGCCCAGAGCGCACGTTTTGCACGCGCGCGCACCGAGCCGCCGCGTCTCGCTACCGCCCGCCCCGTGCCCGTGCTGCCCCTTGGCCACTCGCAGCCAGCGCCCGACTTCTCCCTCACGGCAGAGCCGCCTGGCCCCCCTGACGCCCCACAGCGCCACCACCGCTAGCCGCCGACGGCCGCAGCAGACCACTGCCGTGGACGGCGTCGCACGAGCCACACCCGCGCGCCAGCTCGCCCCCATGAGCAGTAGGGAGCTCATCAGGATGCGCCGGCCAGCCCCAACAGCCTCCACGTCGCCCTGACCACTACAGAACGGCGATTCGCCGTCGTTCTTATCCATGGCCACGGGAACCGGCCTCGCCGGGCTATATATAACCCTCCCGATCATGCCTAGGCTCATCAGCAACCTCGTTCGAGCAGTAGGAAGCCTCCCCTCCTCCCAGTTGGTCAGAGACCCCTCCCTTCCCCATCTCTGGCAGGTTCGGCCGCCGCCACGCTCCGGTCCAATTCGTCGTGAGCAGGCCCTCTCCCACCTTTCCAGCACCACCATCCTCCTCCCCTCAACCTTGCGGAGCTGCCCAGCCTCTCAAATACGATCGGGAACCACCGCAGACCAGAACCCCAAATCCACACGTAGCCTCCTCCTTCGCAGAGCTCGCCGCCGGCGACTCCCTCCACCCCCGCCGAGGACCGCCTCGGTCTGGCGGATCCATCCCTGCCCTTGGATCCCCGTGGGGAGCCACCGTTCGTGGGCGGCGATCGCCGGAGCCCCGCCCCGCTCGGATAGAGGAGGAGGAAGGCGTGGCCGACTGGTCAAACCTGACTAGTGGGCCCAAGGGACCCACTGTCAGTGACCAGACCCGCCGCCACGTGGTTTAAGTGGAAGCGTAAAACCCCCGAGTACGTCTCCCCTTCCCCATAGCGTATTCTGAATCGAAACGTTTTCTTTTTCTGTTTTATTTAAAAACAGAATATTGACTAAACTTTCACTGGCTATAACTTTTTAAATATAAGTCCAAATGACTTGATTCTTTTTCTGTTGTTTCCCAAATATTGTCTAGTTTATTTTCATATTTATTTGAAAATTTTCCAAAAAACTTGTTTGTACTGTTTTGGAAGTATGTCTTAATTTAAATTTATTTAAAATAGGATTATGGAGAGGGAGAATAAAACTTTCAAAAGTCTTGAGTGCACCGTGCCTCTCCACTACTTGAAGGCAAGCATTCTGAACCCTGGCATAATATTTGTGTGTGTGTTTGATACGGTTACAATACCACCTTAACATGGAGCCTTCGTTATTTTTGTGACGATATAATCATACGCATGAGTGAGAAATGAAAATGCTTTGCTGTTGGAAATGGATATGCTTGTGATAGTAATCACCCTCATATGCCTTCATCTCTACCGAAAGGAAACCGGGAACGTCTCTGTCTTGGGTAGACACGAGCTTAACCCTAGTTCCTCGTTGAGACGGTTGTGTCCGGTATGGCATGATGAGGTATGATGGGTGGTGATTCTGTCTATGGGTTGAAATATAATTGTTATGCTAATCATGCAGGGAACACTTAAACCTCCTGAGTCGGCCATAGATCGAGTCTTGTTCCAGTAATCCCCATACTTGTTTCGTGCTGCCACTTGTCCCTACCGTAGGTAGGGTACGGTTCAGTAAATTTTCAACCCCTGTCCTAGCACACACCGTACAGATAGGCCATGGTGGATGAGGGAGTCCTGGATTAGGGGGTGTTCGGATAGCCGGACTATACCTTCAGCCGGACTCCAGGACTATGAAGATACAAGATTGAAGACTTCGTCCCGTGTCCGGATGGGACTTTCCTTGGCATGGAAGGCAATCTTGGCGATGCGGATATTCAAGATCTCCTACCATTGTAACCGACTCTGTGTAACCCTAACCCTATCCGGTGTCTATATAAACCGGAGGGTTCTAGTCCGTAGGACAACTCCATCATACACAACTATCATACCATAGGCTAGCTTCTAGGGTTTAGCCTCCTTGATCTCGTGGTAGATCTACTCTTGTACTACCCATATCATCAATATTAATCAAGCGGGAGTAGGGTTTTACCTCCATCGAGAGGGCCCAAACCTGGGTAAACTTCATGTCCCTTGTCTCCTGTTACCATCCGCCTAGACGCACAGTTCGGGACCCCCTACCCGAGATCCGCCGGTTTTGACACCGACATTGGTGCTTTCATTGAGAGTACCTCTGTGTCGTCACTTTTAGGCCCGATGGCTCCTTTGATCATCAACGGCGATGCGGTCCAGGGTGAGACTTTTCTCCCCGGACAGATCTTCGTCTTCAGCGGCTTTGCACTGCGGGCCAATTCGTTTGGCCACCTGGAGCAGATCAAAAGCTACGCCCCTGGCCATCAGGTCAGGTTTGGAAGTTTGAACTACACGACTGACATCCGCGGGGAATTGATCTTCGACGGATTCGAGCCACAGCCAAGCGCGCCGCATTGTCTCGATGGGCATGATCTAGCTCTGCCGCCGAACAGTGCCCTGGAGCCTGCACGCGCGTCGGTTCCGACCCTTAATTCGGAACCTGCGGCGCCGATCGAGGGTGAGCGGTTGGACGCCACCTCAGGGGATGTGATCTCAAAAGCGATCGAGCCACATACCAGCCCCGCACTCTGCATGACCCATGACTCCGAGGAGCCGGATTCCCCTCCGGACTCCGAACCCCTCGCGCCCCTGCCAATCGAATCCGATTGGGCGCCGATCATGGAGTTCACCGCCACGGACATCTTTCAGCACTCGCCCTTTGGCGACATCCTGAACTCACTAAAGTCTCTCTCTTTGTCGGGAGAACCCGGGCCGGACTATGGTCAGCAAGGATGGGATACGGACGACAAAGAAATTCAAAGCCCACCCACCACCCACTTTGTAGCCGCTGTCGACGATTTAACCGACATGCTTGACTTCGACTCCGAAGACATCGACGGTATGGACTACGATGCAGGAGACGAACAGGAACCAGCACCTGTAGGGCGCTGGAAGGCCACCTCGTCGTATGACATATATATGGTGGACGCTCCAAAAGATGGAGATGGCGATGGAAAAGCGGGAGATGATACTTCTAAGAAACATCCAAAACGCCGACGTCAGCGGCGCCGCCCTAAATCCCGCCAAAGCAAAAACGGTGATTCTGGCACCGGAGATAATACTACCCCGGATAGTGCCAAAGAACACCCACTCCAGCAAGATTCGGCACAGGAAGATGGAGAAGCCAGCCCTCATGAGAGAGCGGCAGACCGAGAGGTTGAGGACGATAACTACATGCCTCCCTCCGAAGACGAGGCAAGCCTCGATGGCGATGAATTCGTCGTACCATCAGACCCCGCCGAGCAAGAGCGTTTCAAACGCAGGCTTTTAGCCACGGCAAGCACCCTCAAGAAAAAGCAACAACAGCTTAGAGATGATCAAGATTTGCTAGCTGACAGATGGACTGAAGTCCTTGCGGCCGAAGAGTATGAACTCAAACGCCCCTCCAAGCGTTACCCCAAGCGTAGGCTGCTACCCCGATTAGAGGAGGAAGCACCTACATCACCAGCGCATGACATGGCCAACCGACCACCTCGCGGCCACGACAGAGAGGCCTCTAGGCCCTCCACTCAAGCCATGCCCCGACGCCGCTCAAAACATGCTAAGGCACGGGAAAACGCGCCAGACCTGCGAGATATACTAGAGGACAAGGCAAGGCAAACAAGATCGATCTACGGATCGCGCGGGCGCCCCACAGCACGTGACGGTGATCGTCAATCCGGATACGATAAATCCGGCCGGGCCGAACACAATGGACAAAGCTCCTCTGAGCTGCGCCGTGATATAGCTCAGTATAGAGGCGCCGCACACCCACTATGCTTCACAGATGAAGTAATGGATCATAAAATCCCTGAGGGCTTCAAACCCGTAAACATTGAATCATACGATGGCACAAAAGATCCCGCGGTTTGGATCGAGGATTATCTCCTTCATATCCACATGGCCCGTGGTGATGATCTACACGCCATCAAATACCTCCCACTCAAACTCAAGGGACCGGCCCGGCATTGGCTCAACAGCTTGAGCAGACTCAATCGGTTCTTGGGAGGACCTGTAAGCCGCATTCCTCGACAATATCCGGGGCACTTATGTCCGACCACCGTATGCCGATGACCTAAGCCACATAATTCAGCAGCCAGAGGAATCGGCCAGGCAATGCTGGACACGGTTCCTAACGAAGAAAAAGCAGATAGTCGACTGTCCGGACGCTGAGGCCCTAGCAGCCTTCAAGCATAATATTCGCTATGAGTGGCTTGCCCGGCACCTGGGACAGGAAAAGCCAAAATTTATGGCAGCCCTCACGACACTCATGACCCGCTTTTGCGTGGGAGAAGACAGCTGGCTAGCTCCCAGCAACAACTTAGCAAAGAACCCTGGTAATTCGGATACCAAGGACAAAAGTGGCAGGACACGCCGGAACAAGCAAAAGCGCCGTGTTAAAAGCGACAACAACGAGAATACAACAGTAAATGCCGGATTCAGAGGCTATAAATCCGGTCAGCGGAAAAACCATTCAAAAATAATACTCAGGGCCCGTCCAGTTTGGACCGAATACTCGACCGCTTGTGCCAGATACATGGCACCCCCGAAAGGCCAGCAAATCACACCAACATGGATTGTTGGGTGCTCAAGCAGGCAGGCAAGTTAAGAGCCGAAAACAGAGACAAGGGGCTGCACAGCGATGACGAGGAGGAGCCCAGGCCACCGAACAGTAGTGGACAAAAGGGTTTTCCCCCACAAGTGCGGATGGTGAACATGATATACGCAACCCACATTCCCAAGAGGGAGCGGAAGCATGCGCTACGAGACGTATACGCGCTGGAGCCAGTCGCTCCAAAGTTCAACCCATGGTCCTCCTGCCCGATCACCTTTGATCGAAGGGACCATCCCACTAGCATCCGTCATGGCGGGTTTGCCGCATTGGTTCTTGACCCAATTATCGACGGATTTCATCTCACAAGAGTCCTCATGGACGGCGGCAGCAGCCTGAACCTGCTTTACCAGGATATAGTGCGGAAAATGGGCATCGATCCCTCGAGGATCAAGCCCACAAAAACGACCTTTAAAGGCGTTATACCAGGTGGAGAGGCCAGCTGCACAGTCTCAGTAACACTTGAAGTGGTCTTCGGATCTTCGGATAATTTTCGAAGCGAAGAGTTAATCTTTGATATAGTCCCGTTTCGCAGTGGCTATCACGCCCTGCTCGGGCGAACCGCATTTGCAAAGCTCAATGCGGTGCCGCACTACGCATATCTCAAGCTCAAGATGCCAGGCCCTCGAGGAGTAATCACGGTTAACGGAAACACCGAACGCTCCCTCCGCATGGAGGAGCACACGGTGGCTCTCGCAGCGGAAGTACAAAGCAGCCTTCTTAGGCAATTCTCCAGTCCGGCCGTTAAAAAGCCAGACACTGCCAAGCGTGCCCGGAGTAACCTACAACAAGACCGTATGGCACATTCTGAGCAGGCGTAGCAATGCAGCCCCAACCCCAGCCCTCGCGACATAGCGAAACCAGTGCCTCGCGTACACAACTACGCTCTTGAAATACCATGGGCGCAGGGGAAGGGGCACAATAATGGCAAGCCCAAAATACGGCCTAAAACGTACTTGGGGCTGCCGAATTCTTTTTTTTATTACTTTCAGGACTCCATACTTCGGACGACCTGTTCGGCAATTCAACTGCCGCACAAACGATGCAAGATCCAGGGAAGCAGACAAGCCATGCCGCACTATGGAACTCCCAGGTGGTCTCTGTTACGAGCAGTATACCTGTTTTGAATAAAATTCCGCGGCCTGCCCCTGGCCAGGACATGTTAAATAGTCCAATCTCTTTTGCTTATTGCACTATTTGTATCGTTCTGCTTTGATAGCAACCTTTCTATAAACAATGCATAGTTTTTTGTCTATTTTCTGCAGTATCCTCTTTTCATATATATGTTTATTAAATAACATGTTGCACCCGTACACCATGGTACGACAGACACGCCAGGGGCCTCAGTACCCCTCAATATGGCGTGAGAAGCCCGTACACTTTCACAAGTGCGGCACCCCGAACTTATAGCACTATATCCATCGGCTCCGAATCATGATTTGGGTCAATAGTTGGGTTTGCCTGGCTCCTATGTTTTGGTGCCTTACGTTCCGCTATATCGGCTAAGGTAGCACTAGGAGAACCACTGCGATTGTGCCCCAGTTGAGCTGGGTTGAGCACCTCAGTGGAGAAAGCTAAAAGTGACTGTCATGATGAGGCGCGAGACCGGTTGCTGTTCGAGAGGTTTTTCGAGTCCCTAAAGACTTATGCCGCTTCGAGCGAGGAGCCGGCTTTGTCCGGCCAAGGCGTGGATAGCGCCCCGAACTCGGTCTTCCGAACTAGGGGCTTCGCAGAAATTTAAAATTATAAAGTTCTATGGCTAAGTGAGAGTGTTCAAGAATTATAGTCCGATTGCCTGGTTCGTTGTGCTGAGCGCCTCCCTCGAAGGACCCAAACATGGGAAAAAGAGCGCTCAGGTTTATCCCGAACACCCAAGCACTAGTGGCATGGGGGCGGAAGCCGACGACTCGCCATCTCTCAACTTTTTTATAAACGGCCGCACAGAAAATAATATTTTAAATTCAACAAGCATTGCTTAGCGCATATGAAAAAGTTTTCAGCGCACAGGATAAACACGAGCGAGTTCATTAAAAAATTACATCCTTGGTACATTCATCCGCCACAAGGCGGGCACCCGCAAGAACATCCTTATAGTAGTTCTCGGGCTTGCGATGCTCCTTCCCCGGCGGCGGCCCGTCCCTCACAAGCTTCTCACCGTCTAGCTTACCCCAGTGCACCTTTGCACGGGCAAGGGCCCTACTGGCACCTTCGATGCAGACGGATCGCTTGATGACATCGAGCCTTGGACAAGCCTCCACCAGCCACCGCACCAGCCCGAAGTAGCTCCCAGGCAGGGCCTCTCCGGGCCACAGCCGAACTATGAAGCCCTTCATGGCCTGTTCGGCCGCCTTGTGGAGGTCGACCAGCTGTTTCAGCTGGTCGCTCAAGGGCACAGGGTGTCCGGCCTCAGCATACTGAGACCAGAACACCTTCTCCGTCAAGCTTCCCTCTTCAGCTTGGTAGAATGCGGCGGCATCGGATACGCTGCGGGGAAGATCTGCGAATGCCCCTGGAGAGCTCCGGATTCGGGTAAGTAACAAGTAGTTTACTCTTATATTTCTGCTTTGCATAAAGAATGCCTTACCCGCTGCTATCTTTTTCATCTCCTCCAACTCTTGGAGGGCCTTTTGGGCTTCAGCCTTGGCAGGCTTAGCAGTCTCAGAGGCCGCCGCGAGCTCGGACGCTTGCATTTTTGACTCAAGCTCCAAACTCTCATGTTTTTCCATAAAAGCCTGAAGCTCTTGCCGCATCTCGCCGGCCTGGGCCTCAAGTTTCTCTCGCTCGGTGCGCTCCGCGGCCGCTTTCTTTTCGGCCTCGGACAACGCCTGCTTGAGGGTCGCCACCTCAGTCGTGGCCCCTACAATAAGCAGTACAATCCTGTTATTTTTTGCAATCACGTCTTTTTATAGGCATTTTTTCTGTAAGGTATTTCTTACCTTCTTTCTCCTCGAGCTGCCGCTTGGCAAGGCCGAGCTCTTGCTCGGTCCGCTCGAGGCCCTGTTTCAGGTCACCCACATCCGCAGTCAATGCGGCGGTGGCAAGCAGCGAAGCCTGCATACGCATATTGACTCTTTGTTATTAGACTCCTGCGAAATTTAATAGATCCTTATTCGGCTTTTCTTTCCGAACGCCCAACAGAGCATCAGGGGCTACTATCTATGCGGTTATATTTTTACATATTTTTTACTTACCTCGAAGCCTGTTAGAAGGCTAGCGCAAGCTTCGTTCGGTCCGCTCTTGGCAGACTGAACCTTCCGGATCACCGTACTCATAATAGTACGGTGCTCCTCGTCGATAGAGGCGCCGTCAAGCAGCTCCAGCAGACTGTTCGGCACCTCCGGTTGGACGGAGGCCGCCGGCTCAGAAGGCTTGCCCCTCTTGGAAGGAGTTCGCCTACCACGGTCCGGAACTGTTGAAGATTCCGGCGCGGTGTCCGGCTCAAAGCCGGACTTGGAGCCCTGGGGCTCTTGTCCCCTTTACTCCTGGAGTCCGGGAGGTCGCCTTGCGGCTCCTCCAGGACCACCTCCTCCTGCCCCGAAGCTCGTTGCGACGCCACTTCGGCATCGTCCGCAGTGCTGGGGGAGACAACGGGCGGAACTGAGTTCACGTCGGATGAATCCAGGGAGCCGCTCGACGACTCGTCGAGTTCGGCCCGGGGCGGGCTGCACAATTATGTTCGACATTAGGGAAAGCTGTGCGACAAAGGAATATCATGAGTTACTCTGGTATCCGAATACTTACGATTTCGCCGGACGCTTGGCCCTGTCCGGCCACTCCTCGTTGTCCTCGTCGGTGTTGGGGGAGTAGTCCGGGGGAGGGGTCTTCCTCCTCTTGGACCCTTCGGCCTCCCTCGTTGGGACGACCTTCCTTTTCTTTCCTCCCCCCGCTGGAGGGGGAGAGGTTTCTTCTTCCTCCTCCTCGTTCTCATGGGAGGAGAGCGTCTCGGACTCGTCGGATGACGAGTCCGACACCACCATGTTACGGGTACTCTTTCGAGTCCCTGTGGCCTTCTTCTTCTTGGCCTTCTTCTCCGGCACCACATAAGGTGCCGGAGCCAGCAGCTTCGCTAGGAGAGCTGGGGCTGGGTCTTCGGTCAAGGGAGCCGGACAGTTAATCGGTCCGGACTACGCCTGCCATGCCTGTCAAAGGTGAGGGAGTTTAGATCCCGCGTAGAGTCAAACTCCGAAAAAACTTAACATCCTGTAAAAGGTGAGAATGGCTTACCTCGCTAGCGTTACGCTGCGAGCTGTATCCGCGGTCCTCGGAAGCGGATGCGGGAGCCTCGGCGCCCTTGGTTAGCACCTTCCAAACATCTTCATACGTCGTGTCGAAGAGCCTGTTGAGGGTTTGGTGCTGCGCCGGGTCGAACTCCCACAGATTAAAGTCCCGTTGTTGACACAGGAGGATCCGGCGGACGAGCATAACCTGGACTACATTGACAAGCTTGATCGGCTTGTTCACCAGGGACTGGATGCATGTTTGCAGTCTGGTCACCTCTTTTTCGTCACCCCATGACAGGCCCGTCTCTTTCCAGGACATAAGCCGCGTGGGGGGTCCGGATCAAAACTCAGGGGCTGCGACCCATTTCGGATCGCGTGGCTCGGTGATGTAAAACCACCCGGATTGCCACCCCTTTAGGGTCTCCACAAAGGAGCCCTCGAGCCATAGGACGTTGGCCATCTTGCCCGCCATGGCGCCGCCGCACTCCGCCTGGCTGCCGCGCACCACCTTGGGCTTGGCGTTGAAGGTCTTGAGCCAGAGGCCAAAATGGGGGCGGATGCGGAGGAAAGCCTCGCACACGACGATAAACACCGAGATGTTGAGGACGAAGTTCGGAGCCAGATCCTGGAAATCCAGGCCGTAGTAGAACATGAGCCCCCGGACAAATGGGTGGAGTGGAAAACCCAGTCCGCGGAGGAAGTGGGGAAGGAAAACTACCCTCTCATGGGGCCTTGGGGTGGGAAGAAGCTGCCCCTCCTCGGGAAGCCGGTGCGCGATGTCTTTGGACAAGTATCCGGCCTTCCTTAGCTTTTTGACATGGCCCTCCGTGACGGAGGAGACCATCCACTTGCCTCCTGCTCCGGACATTGCTGGAGAAGGTTGAGGTGGGAAGTGCGGGCTTGGGCGCTGGAGCTCGAGTGCGCAGGAGATGGATAGGCAAAGGAGGAAGAAGGCGTAGGTAAAAAGGTGGATCCTTATCCCCTTATATGGGCGGATGTGGCTGTGCGTCCCCACCAACCTAGTAAAACTCGCTTGCCTCCCAAGTGCCGTGATAAATGGTGTGGTTGGGTTACCCACGTCCGTATTTATGAGAATCCCATAAAAGGGGGCACACGATCTCTGCTTTGACAAGACGTGCCAAGGAAACCGCCTCGCAAAACGTGCTGAGGTGGAAAAGTAAAAACGATTCGAGTAAAGGACTTGGCCGTAGTGTGATGTCACGCTGCGGAATACGTCAGCAGATTAGATTTGTGTTAATATTATTCTCTCTTTGGCAATATGTGGAAACTTATTTTGCAGAGCCGGACACTATCCTTGGTGTTTAAAATCTTCTTGAAGAACTTGGAGGAGAAACCCGCCTTGCAATGCCGAAGACAATTTGCGCGCCGGACTCGTCGTCATTGAAGCCAGGTTCAGGGGCTACTGAGGGAGTCCTGGATTAGGGGGTGTTCGGATAGCCGGACTATACCTTCAGCCGGACTCCAGGACTATGAAGATACAAGATTGAAGACTTCGTCCCGTGTCGAGATGGGACTTTCCTTGGCGTGGAAGGCAAGCTTGGCGATGCGGATATTCAAGATCTCCTACCATTGTAACCGACTCTGTGTAACCCTAACCCTATTCGGTGTCTATATAAACCGGAGGGTTCTAGTCCGTAGGACAACTCCATCATACACAACTATCATACCATAGGCTAGCTTCTAGGGTTTAGCCTCCTTGATCTCGTTGTAGATCTACTCTTGTACTACCCATATCATCAATATTAATCAAGCAGGACGTAGGGTTTTACCTCCATCGAGAGGGCCCGAACCTGGGTAAAACTTCGTGTCCCTTGTCTCCTGTTACCATCCGCCTAGATGCACAGTTCGGGACCCCCTACCCAAGATCCTCCGGTTTTGACATCGACAGTGGAAAATACCGGCTGCAACCGGTAGGTATGCCACTTGGTCCGAGGGCATGGGTGTTTCCGGTTGGGACCGAGAGGGGGGCACCCCTTAGAGCGCGCGATATAAGTTTGATCCCATGCTAAACGAGGTTGTAGCCTCCCCACTTAGAGTTTTGCTTGACGGGTGTCGTGGGTGATTCCAGACACAGGTAAGTTAGGCTGGTGTGTGCGGTCAGGTGTGTTTTCGAATGAAAGACCGTAGACGGAATTAGTCCTGATGGACTAAAGGATTCTGTTGCTAGCGGGTAAAGAGTACACCCTCTGCAGAGATATTATATCTATTCGAATAGCCGTGTCCATGGTTAAGGACCACAGTCAGGGATGGGTCAAGTGTCGGTCTTAGTGTCGGTCTTCGGAGGAAAAACTACCAAACCAGAAATTTGATTATGACCTGTTACTTATGATGATTATGATTACTATTATCATGGACTAACCTTTTTTATTATTTGAATTAATGAGTATCCCTGGGACGATTCTACCTCCTGGACATTCACTATGATTATTACTTATAAGCCCTTTATGTGGTGTCGCTCAGACGCCCGACTGTGGCATGCTTGTTATTTCAATTACTTATAAGCCCTTTATGTGGTGTCGCTCAGACGCCCGACTGTGGCATGCTTGTTATTTCAATTACTTATAAGCCCTTTATGTGGTGTCGCGGAGACGCCCGACTGTGGCATGTTTGTTACTTATTTACTTTATAAGCCCTTTATGTGACGTCGCTTAGACGCCCGACTGTGGCATGCTTTATATTATCATCCTTTCGAGGCGTCGCTTCAGACACCCGATCGGTACATTTTATTTCTGTCCTCGGGTTATTTATTCATGTTCTATATGAATAATTTGCTTGTGTGCATCAAGAATCTTATTTCATGACTGACATAGTGATCATGGCATATTTCAAAGCATAAATATCAGTGGCTATATTATATCTATGTTCTTAGTGTTTCCGAGTACATTCAAAGTACTCACTGGCTTGTCCCTGGCTATTATCTTGGCCAGATTCCAAGCGTGGAGAGGAGCGTGGCGATGACAGCCCTGGAACCTACGCAATGGTGATAGCAGCCTCGCGAAGATAGGAGTTATCCACGTCAGCTATTCCTGTGGGAAATGGAGTCCCATAGACGCTGATGATCCGAAAACCGCTTCCGCCAACAACCACTAGAAACCATTTGTTGTACTCGTAGGCCAGAATGGTCTTGTACTACATATCTTGTATTTTGCTTGGAGTTTCTGTATCAAGTTGGTGCCTCATCAGCTAATAGTAATCCTGGGGCTGGTGAGCACAAGGGCCATTTCTAGGAAATTGTATCCCGAAAAACCGGTCCCGACAGCATCTGGTTGCGACAATCAGGTAGAAGGGAAAGGGGAAAAGAGGGAGAAAAGCAACTGTGAGTACTCATCCAAAGTACTCGCAAGCAAGGAGCTACACTACATATGCATGGGTATATGTGTAAAGGGCCATATCGGTGGACTGAACTGCAGAATGCCAGAATAAGAGGGGGATAACTAATCCTGTCGAAGACTACGCTTCTGGCAGCCTCCGTCTTGCAGCATGTAGAAGAGAGTAGACTGAAGACCTCCAAGTAGCATCGCATAGCATAATCCTACCCGGCGATCCCCTCTTCGTCGCCCTGTTAGAGAGCGATCACCGGGTTGTATCTGGCACTTGGAAGGGTGTGTTTTATTAAGTATCCGGTTCTAGTTGTCATAAGTTCAAGGTACAACTCCAAGTCGTCATGTTACCGAAGACCAGGGCTATTCGAATAGATTAACTTCCCTGCAGGGGTGCACCACATTTCCCAACACGCTCGATCCCATTCGGTCGGACACACTTTCCTGGGTCATGCCCGGCCTCGGAAGATCAACACGTCGCAGCCCTACCTAATCACAACAGAGAGGTCAGCACGCCGGTCTAAATCCTATGGCGCAGGGGTCTGCGCCCATCGCCCATTGCACACCTGCACGTTGCGAGGGCGGCTGGAAGCAGACCTAGCCTAGCAGGCATTCCAGTCCAATCCGGCACGCTCCTCTCAGTCGCTGACGTCACGAAGTGCTTCGGTTGATACCAAGACGTCGAGTGCCCATATCTTTCCCGCGTAGTTGGTTAGTGCGTATAGGCCAGTAGCCAGACTCAGATCAAATACCAAGATCTCGTTAAGCGTGTTAAGTATCCGTGAACGCCGACCAGGGCCAGGCCCACCTCTCTCCTAGGTGGTCTCAACCTGCCATGTCGCTCCACCACAAAGTAACAGTCGGGGCCCGTCGGGAACCCAGGCCCACCACTACCTGGGTGGAACCACCTGCCCCTTCAGCCCCCATCAGAATCGCTTGCGGGTACTCAACGAGCTGACCCGACTTTAGTCACCACATGTGTCATGTATATAAAGTATATAGTATATGCCCGTGATCACCTCCCGAAGTGATCACGGCCCAGTAGTATAGCATGGCAGATAGACAAGAGTGTAGGGCCACTGATGGAACACTAGCATCCTATACTAAGCAGTAGGATAGCAGGTAAGGGTAACAACTGTAGCAACAATGACAATGCTATGCAGTAGAATAGGATTAACCGAAAGTAGTAACATGCTACACTACTCTAATGCAAGCAGTAGAGAAGAATAGGCGATATCTGGTGATCAAGGGTGGGAGGCTTGCCTGGTTGCCCTAGCAAGAATGAGGGGTCGTCAACACCGTAGTCGATCGGGGTACCAGCAGCAGCGTCAGTCTCGTAGTCTACCGGAGAGAAGACGGGGAAGAAACAATGAATACAATGCAAATAGATGCATAACGATGCATGACAAGACAAGTAACGGTGCTAGGTGCACCCTAACGCAGTAGGAGGTGATACCGGTGAAGGGGGGAAACATCCGGGAAAGTATCCCGGTGTTTCACGTTTTCGGACAGATGAACCGGAGGGGAAAGTTGCTTGTTCGCTATGCTAGGGATGTGTGGCGGACGAACGGGCTACGTATTCTGATTCGTCTCGTCGTTCTGAGCAACTTTCATGTACAAAGTATTTTCATCCGAGTTACGGATTATTTTATATGATTTTCTAAAGTTTTAATTATTTTTAGAATTTATTTAATTATTTTAATTCAAAATTGTATTTATGACGTCAGCATGACATCAGCGGTCAGCTTTAACCGTTGACCAGTCAAACTGCGGGTGGGTCCCATTTGTCATTGACCGAGTTTAACTACACAGGTTAATTAGCTTAATTACTTGATTAGCTTAACTAATTATAATTAGTTTAGTTAAAAAAATTTAGTTAACTTAATTAATTCGCTAAATAATTAATTAATTATTACTTTTACTAATTCCATTTTCATTTTTTTTAGTTCTAGGCAGTGGGCCCCGTTTGGCAGTGGCCCATAGGGCCAAACGGGTGCTCGGCGATTCGGGTGCAGGGGTGTGCGGGCGCGCGGGTTACGGGTTGTGCCCGTGCGGGCGCGGCGCCGGTGGAGCGCCGGCGGCCAAGTGCTCGGCCGGAGGCGGCGACCGGAACGACGAGCGGGAGGCACAGTGGCCGCGAGGAGGGGCGCTGCGGCGGTGGCCGCTCGGGGCGTAGAGGGAGCAGGGCGGCGTCGGAGCGGAGAAGCAGGGGAGCGCAGGGGGCTGCGCTGGCGAGCAGGGCACGTGCGGTTGGGCGCAGCACGCGGCGAGCGAGATCAGCGCGGTGAGCAAGGCAGCAGCGGGGAGGAGGCAGCCCCGGGTGGTGGCTGGAGCGGGGGGGGGGGGGGTTGGCGGGCGCGTCGCGTGGAGCTGCGTGAGAGAGGGGGCATGTGGCGGAGTGACCGCGCATCGGACACGCCTGGAGCGCGTCAACCGCGGGCGAGAACGGCGGGGACTGCGGCAACTACGGGAGGGAGAAGGCGGAGGGGGAGCTCACAGGGACGGTAGGGTTTAGGCAGTGGGGTCGAGGTGGTCCGATGAGGGCGAGGCCGGAGAAGCGATCCGGCGATGTCGTGGCGGTGACGGTGGTCGGTGACGAAGGGGTCCTCGGGCGGTGGTGGTGGCGCACAGCGATGAAGAGCGGGCGCGGCCCGGTGACGAGGGATGGCGGAGAGGAGATGAGGATGGGGTAGTCCGGTGGGAGGCGTCGGCGAACTGCGAGGCGGCGGGGATGGGCCGGGGCGTCGGGGGCGATGGGGACGAGGCGAGTTCACCTCGATCCCGATCCAGACAGGTGCGAGAAGGGGATCGTGGGGGGGGGGGAAGGGGAGTGGAGAGTGGGATCGGGCTAGGGTTTGGTTACGGGGTGGGGTGGTTATAGGCCACGGTAAAACTGGACCGGTTAGCTGGGCCGTGGCCCAGTGGGGGGGTGGTGGCCCTTGTTTTCCTTTTTATCTTTTGTTTACTGTTTTTGTTCTTTCTCTTTTTCTTTATTTCTTTTCTGTTTTCTCATATTCCCTAAACAGTATAGTTTTGGAAAAAAATGCATAGGTTGCACCTAATTTAATAAACTTAATTATGTCACATTCCGAACATTCTTGTTTTAATATTTGAAAACTTTCATCATTTGACTTTAATTTGAATTCGAATTTTGAAACGGTTTCGAATCATCGCGAGGTTAGCAACAGTAACCGTGGTGATGTGGTATCATTAACAGAGGTTTACTCTAGCCTAATTATCCGGGCGTCACAGACAAACACACCGCAAAAAGAATTACATCGAATAGATCTCCAAGAAGATCGAGGAGAACTTTGTATTGAGATCCAAAGAGAGATAAGAAGCCATCTAGCTAATAATATGGACCCGTAGGTCTGTGGTAAACTACTCACACATCATCGGAGAGGCTATGGTGTTGAGGAAAAAGTAGGTTGGTGGAGCTGTGAGGGGCCCATGAGGGCGGGGGGGGGGGGCGCCTCCTTGCCTCGTGGCCTCCTCGCTTCTTTCTTGACGTCCACTCCAAGTCCCCTGGATCACGTTTGTTCCAAAAATAACTCTCCCAAAGGTTTCATTCCGTTTGGACTCCGTTTGATATTCCTTTTCTGCGAAACACTGAAATAGGCAAAAAAACAGCAATTTGCACTGGGCCTTCGGTTAATAGGTTAGTCCCAAAAATAATATGAAAGTGTATAATAAAGCCCATTAAACATACAAAACAGAATATAGAATAGCATGGAACAATCAAAAATTATAGATACGTTGGAGACGTATCAAGCATCCTCAAGCTTAATTTCTGCTCGTCCTCGAGTAGGTAAATGATAAAAACAGAATTTTTGATGTGGAATGCTACCTAGCATATTTCTCAATGTAATTTTCTTTATTATGGCATGAATGTTCAGATCCGAAAGATTCAAGACAAAAGTTTAATATTGACATGAAAATAATAATACTTCAAGCATACTAACAAAGCAATCATGTCTTCTCAAAATAACATGGCCAAAGAAAGTTATCCCTACAAAATCATATAGTCCGGCTATGCTCTATCTTCATCACACAAAGTATTTAATCATGCATAACCCCAATGACAAGCCAAGCAATTGTTTCATACTTTTGATGTTCTCAAACCTTTTCAATCTTCACACAATACATGAGCGTGAGCCATGAACATAGCACTATATGTGGAATAGAATGGTGGTTGTGGAGAAGACAAAAAAGGAGAAGATAGTCTCACATCAACTAGGCGTATCAACGGGCTATGGAGATGCCCATCAATAGATATCAATGTGAGTGAGTAGGGATTGCCATGCAACGGATGCACTAGAGCTATAAGTGTATGAAAGCTGAACAAAAGAAACTAAGTGGGTGTACACCCAACTCGCTTGCTCACGAAGACCTAGGGCATTTTGAGGAAGACCATCATTGGAATATACAAGCCAAGTTCTATAATGAAAAATTCCCACTAGTATACGAAAGTGACAACATAGGAGACTCTCTCTCATGAAGATCATGGTGCTACTTTGAAGCACAAGTGTGGTAAAAGGATAGTAACATTGTCCCTTCTCTCTTTTTCTCTCTTTTTTATTTCGGTCTTTTTCTCTTTTTTATGGCCTCTTTTTCTCTCTCTCTTTTTTTTTCTGGAGTCTCATCCCGACTTGTGGGGGAATCATAGTCTCCATCATTCTTTCCTCACTTGGGACAATGCTCTAATAATGATGATCATCACACTTTTATTTACTTACAAATCAAGAATTACAACTCGATACTTAGAACAAAATGTGACTCAATGTGAATGCCTCCGGCGGTGTACCGTGATATGCAATGAATCAAGAGTGACATGTATGAAAGAATTATAAAGGTGGCTTTGCCACAAATACGATGTCAACTACATGGTCATGCAAAGCAATATGACAATGATGAAGCGTTTCATAATAAACGGAAGAGTGGTAAGTTGCATGGCAATATATCTCGGAATGGCTACGGAAATGCCATAATAGGTAGGTATGGTGGCTGTTTTGAGGAAGGTATATGGTGGGTGTATGATACCGGCGAAAGATGCGCGGCATTAGAGAGGCTAGCAATGGTGGAAGGGTGAGAGTGCGTATAATCCATGGACTCAACATTAGTCATAAAGAACTCACATACTTATTGCAAAACTCTATTAGTTATCAAAACGAAGTACTACACGCATGCTCCTAGGGGGATAGATTGGTTGGAAAAGACCATCGCTCGTCCCCGACCGCCACTCATAAGGAAGACAATCAATAAATAAATCATGCTCCGACTTCATCACATAACGGTTCACCATACGTGCATGCTACGGGAATCACAAACTTTAGAACAAGTATTACAACTACTCAACTAGCATGACTCTAATATCACCATCTTCATCACTCAAAACAATTACCGAGTATCAAACTTCTCATAGTATTCGATGCACTTTATATGATAGTTTTTATTATACCTATCTTGGATGTTCATCATATTAGGACTAATTTTATAGCCAAAGCAAACTACCATGCTGTTCTAAAAGACTCTCAAAATAATATACGTGAAGCATGAGAGGTCAATTATTTCTATAAAATAAAACCACCACCGTGCTCTAAAAGATATAGGTGAACCACTAGAGCAAAATTATCTAGCTCAAAAGATATAAGTGAAGCACATAGAGTATTCTAATAAATTCCGATTCATGTGTGTCTTTCCCAAAAGGTGTGTACAACAAGGATTATTGTGGTAAACTAAAAGCAAAGACTCAAATCATACAAGACGCTCCAAGCAAAACACATATCATGTGGTGAATAAAAATATAGCCTCAAGTAAAGTTACCGATAGACGAAGACGAAAGAAGGGATGCCTTCCGGGGCATCCCCAAGCTTAGGCTTTTGGTTGTCCTTGAATTTTACCTTGGGGTGCCTTGGGCATCCCCAAGCGTAGGCTCTTTCCACTCCTCATTCCATAATCCATCAAATCTTTACCCACAACTTGAAAACTTCACAACACAAAACTCAACAGAAAATCTCATGACCTCCGTTAGCGAAATAAAAAAACCACCACTTTAATCTACTGTAACTAACTCATTATTTATTTATATTGGTGTTAAACCTACTTTTTTCCAAGTTCTTTATGGTTCATAACATCCGATACTAGCCATAGATTCATCAAAATAAGCAAACAACACACGAAAAACAGAATCTGTCAAAAACAGAACAGTCTATAGTAATTTGTATCAAATGCAAACTTTATGTAAATTAAAAATTCTACCAAAATTGGACGACCTATATAATTTGTTTATTGATATACTGCAATTGGAATCAGTATTTTATCACGTTCTGGTGATTTTTAACAATTGTTTTCATGAGCAGAAAATTTCTGACTTTTTCAGCAAGATCAAATAACTATCATCCAAGAAGATCCTATAGGTTTTACTTGGCACAAAACATAAAACCACATCTAACCAGAGGCTAGATCAATTATTTATTACTAAACAGAAATAAAAAGCAATAAACAAAAATAAAATTGGGTTGCCTCCCAACAAGCGCTATCGTTTAACGCCCCTAGCTAGGCATTGATAATTTTAATGATGCTCACATGAAAGATAGCTATTGAAACATAAAGAGAGCATCGTGAAGCATGTGAAAAACATATCTAAGTATAACATACTTCCTATGCATTAGGCATTTTATAGGCAAATAAATTATCAAGGCAAGCAAATCCTAGCATATGCAAGGAAGAAGAAAGTGACGATAGCAATCTCAACATGACGAGAGGTAATTTAGTAAGATAAAAACTTCTACAACCATATTTTCTCTCTCATACTAATTACATGTAGGATCATAGGCAAATTCAACAAAATAGCTATAACATAACATATTCTCTAGATGATCCACATGCATGCAAAGTTGACACTCTTCCAAAATAGTGGGATTATCATTAACTAAAGTCATGACCTCTCCAAACCCACTTTTATCAAAAATACCATAAGATTGAACATTCTCCAAATATGTGGGATCTAAAGTTGACACTCTTCCAAACCCACTTTCAATATTATTGTAAACACTATTATCAATCTCATATTCATCATGGGGCTTAAATAAATTTTCAAGAGCATAAGAAGAATCACCCCAATCATGATCATTGCAACAAGTAGTAGACATAGCAAAACTAGCATCCCCAAGCTTAGGGTTTTGCATATTATTAGCACAATTGACATCAAGAGAATTTATAGTAAAATCATTGAATCATGTTTTTTATTCAAGGAGCTATCGTGAATCTCTTCATAAATTTCTTCATCACAATTTTCAGATTCACAAATTTCAAGCAAAACCTCATAAAGATAATCTAGTGCACTCAAATCACTATAAATTGGTTGATCAAAATTGGATCTCTTAAAAATATTAGCAAGGGGATGAGGATCCATAAACTTTTAGCAAGAGAAGATGCAAGCAAAAACAAGGCACACGGTAACACAAGATCGAATGGAAGGAGGGCGAAGAAAAGGCAAAGTAGAAGTGGGGGAGAGGAAAACGAGTGGCAAATGGCAAATAATGTAATGCGAGGGATAAGAATTTGTGATGGGTACTTGGTATGTCTTGACTTGACTTGACTTGGCGTAGATCTCCCCGGCAACGATGCCAGAAATCCTTCTTGCTACCTCTTGAGCTTGCGTTGGTTTTTTCCTTGAAGAGGAAAGGGTGATGCAGCAAAGTAGCATAAGTATTTCCCTCAGTTTTTGAGAACCAAGGTATCAATCCAGTAGGATACTACACGCAAGTCGCCTCGTACCTACACAAACAAATAAGAACCTTGCAACCAACGCGATAAAGGGGTTGTCAATCCCTTCACGGCCACTTGCAAAAGTGAGATCTGATAGAAATAATAAGATAAATATTTTGGTATTTTTATGATAAAGATTGAAAGTAAAATAGATTGGAAACTTATATAATGGAGAATAGACCCCGGGGCCATAGGTTTCACTAGTGGCTTCTCTCAAGATAGCATAAGTATTACGGTGGGTGAACAAATTACTATCGAGCAATTGATAGAAAAGTGCATAATTATGAGAATATCTAGGCATGATCATGTATATAGGCATCACGTTCGCGACAAGTAGACCAAAACGATTATGCATCTACTACTATTACTCCACACATCGACCGCTATCCAGCATGCATCTAGAGTATTAAGTTCATAAGAACAAAGTAAGTATTAAGTTCATAAGAACAGAGTAATGCATTAGGCAAGATGACATGATGTAGAGGGATAAACTCAAGCAATATGATATAAACCCCATCTTTTTACCCTCGATGGCAACAATACAATACGTGTCATTTCCCTTTCTGTCACTGGGATCAAGCAACGCAAGATTGAACCCAAAGCTAAGCACTTCTCCCATTGCAAGAAAGATCAATATAGTAGGCCAAACCAAACTGATAATTCGAAGAGACTTGCAAAGATAACAAATCATACATAAAAGAATTTAGAGGAGATTCAAATATTGTTCATAGATAATCTTGATCATAAACCCACAATTCATTGGATCTCGACAAACACACCGCAAAAAGAATCACATCAAATATATCTCCAAGAAGAACGAGGAGAACTTTGTATTGAGATCCAAAGAGAGAGAAGAAGCCATCTAGCTAATAACTATGGACCCGAAGGTCTGTGGTAAACTACTCACACATCATCGGAGAGGCTATGGTGTTGATGTAGAAGCCCTCCGTGATCGATTCCCCCTCCGGCAGAGGGCCAGAAAAGGCCCCAAGATGGGATCTCATGGGTACAAAAGGTTGCGGCGGTGGAATTAGGGTTTCGTGGTGCTCCTGGATGTTTTCGGGGTATATGGATATATATAGGAGGAAGAAGTAGGTTGGTGGAGCTGCGAGGGGCCCATGAGGGTGGGGGGCGCGCCCAGGGGGGCGGGCGCGCCTCCCTGCCTCGTGCCCTCCTCGCTTCTTTCTTGACGTCCACTCCAAGTCCCCTGGATCACGTTTGTTCCAAAAATAACTCTCCAGAAGGTTTCATTCCGTTTGGACTCCGTTTGATATTCCTTTTCTGCGAAACACTGAAATAGGCAAAAAAAAATAGCAATTTGCACTGGGCCTTTGGTTAATAGCCCAAAAATAATATAAAAGTGTATAATAAAGCCCATTAAACATCCAAAACAGATAATATAATAGCATGGAACAATCAAAAATTATAGATACATTGGAGACATATCATGGGACAGCCCACCTGGGCGCGCCAGGAGAGGGGGGCGCTCCTTGATGGGTTGTGCCCACCCAAGTGCCCCTCTCCGGCTGGTCTTGGCTCCAGAAATTCTTATTTATTATATAAAAATTCCTCGCAAAGTTTCATTCCATTCCGAGAACTTTTATTTCTGCACAAAAACAACACCATGGTAGTTCTGCTGACAACAGCGTCAGTCATTGGTTAGTTTCATTCAAATCATGCAAATTAGAGTCCAAAACAAGAGGAAAAGCGTTAGGAAAAGTAGATACGTTGGAGACGTATCAAGCTTGCTGCTATAGAACTTATGGAAGAACGTGGGCCTCTTGATCCTGACATTCTAGACAAGCATGCTACATTGAGTGGTGAGTTGCAACAGCTCATGGTTAATGAGGAGCTGTTGTGGCTCTAGCAATCCCATGAGACATGGTTGTTGAAAGGAGACCAGAACACTGCCTTTTTTCATAGGATTGCCAATGGAAAGAAAAGAAAGAATACCATCCACTCCTTTTCATATGGTGATACTGTGATTGAGGGGACATATAACTTACTCACACACGCTACATGATTCCACAAAGAACTCTTCAGACAAGCTCCGGGGAACAGTTTTCATCTAGATCCCAAAACCCCGGGGGATGATGAAAAGCTAACAGCTGATGACAATGAATTTTTGACTAGACCTTTTAGTGAGGAAGAGGTTAAGAATGCCTTATTCTCCATGGACAGCAATAGAGGCCCTGGTCCAGACAATATTCCACCAGAATTCTACCGATTTTGTTGGGATATTGTCAAATAGGATATTATGAACCTATTTGTGGCATTTCATGAAGGCTCCCTAGACGTAGAGAGACTGAATTATGGGACTATTACCCTGATTACTAAACTCAATGGAGCTAAAAAAATCCAAGAGTTTCGACCCATTTGTTTGTTGCGGTGCCCTTATAAAATCATTAGCAAAGTGTTGGATAATAGAGTGGCGATGTTTGCTGACAAGATCATCAGCCGGCACCATGCATTTATCAAAAAATGTAACATCATGGATGGGATCCTGACCTTACATGAGGTACTGCACCACACACAAGTTAAGAAAAAAGTTGGATTTGTCTTGAAGATTGATTTTGAGAAGGCGTATGATAAGGTGAATTGGGATTTTCTTTTAGAATGCCATAGAATGAGAGGCTTCAATGATAAGTGGTCCGACTAGATCAGCCAAATCCTCCGGAATGGCACAGTTAGCATCAAGATTAATAATACTGTGGGACCCTACTTTCAAAGTTGTAAGGGGGTTCGGCAAGGAGACTCCATATCCCCTTTTCTCTTTAATTTAGCGGTTGAATGCCTTACTAAAATGAAAATCAATGCCTAGTAAAATGATTTGTTAAAAGGGCTAGCAGCAGACCTCATTCCCAATGGGATTGCTGTTTTACAATACGCAGATGACACGGTGATAACCCACAAGTGTAGGGGATCGCAACAGCTTTCGAGGGTATAGTATTCAGCACAAATTTATTGATTCGACACAAGGGGACCGAAAGAATAATCTCAAGTATTAGCAGCTGAGTTGTCAATTCAACCACACCTGGATAACTTAATATCTGCAGCAAGGTATTTAGTAGCAAAGTAATATGATAGTAGTGGTAACGGTAACAAAAGAGTAATAAAAGCAAAAGTAATATTTTTGGTATTTTTTAATGATTGTAACAATAGCAACAGGAAAGTAAATAAGCACAAACCAGTAGATGGAAAACTCGTAGGCATTGGATCGGTGATGGATAATTATGTCGGATGCGGTTCATCATGTAACAGTCATAACATAGGGTGACATAGAACTAGCTCCAATTCATCAATGTAATGTAGGCATGTATTCCGAATATAGTCATACGTGCTTATGGAAAAGAACTTGCATGACATCTTTTGTCCTACCCTCCCGTGGCAGCGGGGTCCTAATGGAAACTAAGGGATATTAAGGCCTCCTTTTAATAGAGAACCGGAACAAAGCATTATCACATAGTGAATACATGAACTCCTCAACCTATGGTCATCACCGGGAGTGGTCCCGATTATTGTCACTTCGGGGTTGCCGGATCATAACACATAGTAGGTGACTATATACTTGCAAGATATGATCTAGAACTCACATATATTCATGAAAACATAATAGGTTCAGATCTGAAATCATGGCACTCGGGCCCTAGTGACAAGCATTAAGCATAGCAAAGTCATAGCAACATCAATCTCAGAACATAGTGGATACTAGGGATCAAACCCTAACAAAACTAACTCGATTACATGATAGATCTCATCCAACCCATCACCGTCCAGCAAGCCTATGATGGAATTACTCATGCACGGCGGTGAGCATCATGAAATTGGTGATGGAGGATGGTTGATGATGACGACGGCGATGAATCCCCCTCTCCGGAGCCCCGAACGGACTCCAGATCAGCCCTCCCGAGAGGTTTTAGGGCTTGGTGGCGGCTCCGTATCGTAAAACGCGATAATTTCTTCACCTTGATTTTTTTCTCCCCGAAAGCAAATATATAGAGTTGGAGTTGGCGTTGGAGGAGCTCTAGGGGGCCCACGAGGTAGGGGGCGTGCCCTAGGGGGGGCGCCCCCACCCTCGTGGACAGGGTGTGGGCCCCCTGGTCTTCATCTTTGTCAAGGGTTTTTTATTATTTTTAACTAGATGTTCCGTGGAGTTTCAGGTCATTCTGAGAACTTTTGTTTTCTGCACATAAAACAACATCATGGCAATTCTGCTGAAAACAACGTCAGTCCGGGTTAGTTCCATTCAAATCATGCAAGTTAGAGTCCAAAACAAGGGCAAAAGTGTTTGGAAAAGTAGATACAACGGAGACATATCAACTCCCCCAAGCTTAAACCCTTGCTTGTCCTCAAGCAATTCAGTTGAGAAACTGAAAGTTATAAAGAAAAACTTTTACAAACTCTGTTTGCTCTTGTTTGTTGTAAATATATAAAGCAAGCATTCAAGTTTTCAGCAAAGATTATAACTAACCACACTTGCAATAATTCTCGGGTCTCATGATTACTCATATCAATAGCATTATCAACTAGCGAGCCATAATAATAAATCTCGGATGACAACACTTTCTCAAAACAATCATAATATGATATAACAAGATGGTATCTCGCTAGCCCTTTCTAAGACCGCAAAACATAAATGCATAGCACCTTTAAAGATCAAGGACTGACTAGACATTCTAATTCATGGTAAAAGAGATCCAATCATAGTCATACCCAATATAAATTAACAATAATGAATGCAAATGACAGCTGTGCTCTCCAGCTAGTGCTCTTTAATAAGAGGGTGATTACTCAACATAAAAGTAAATAGATAGGCCCTTCATAGAGGGAAGCAGGGATTTGTAGAGGTGCCAGAGCTCGGTTTTGAAATAGATATAAATAATATTTGGAGCATTATACTTTCATTATCAACATAACAACCAAGAGATGGCGATATCTTCCATGCCACACACATTATAGGCGGTTCCCAAAAAGAATGGTAAAGTTTATACTCCCCCTCCACCAACAAGCATCAATCCATGGCTTGCTCGAAACAACGAGTGCCTCCAACTAACATCAGGTCCCAGGGCGAGTTTTGTTTGCAATTAATTTTGATTTAGTTTGCATAAAGCATGGGACTGGGCATCCCAGTGACCAACCATTTTCTCGTGAGTGAGGAGCGGAGTCCACTCCTCTTGAGAATAACCTGCCTAACATGGAAGGTAAGGGCATCCATAGTTGATACATGAGCTATTCGAGCATACGAAACAGAATGTTTATTTGAAGGTTTAGAGTTTGGCACATACAAATTTACTTGGAACGGCAGGTAGATACCGCATATAGGAAGGTATAGTGGACTCATATGGAATAACTTTGGGGTTTATGGGATTTGACGCACAAGCAGTATTCCCGCTTAGTACAGGTGAAGGCTAGCAAAAGACTGGGAGGCGACCAACTAGAGAGCGACAACAATCATGTACATGCATTAAAATTAATAAACATTGGATGCAAGCATGACTAGGATATAATCCACCATGAACATAAATATCGTGAAGGCTATGTTGATTTGTTTCAACTACATGCGTGAACATGTGCCAAGTCAAGTCACTTAAATCATTCAAAGGAGGATACCACCCCACTATACCACATCACAGCCATTTTAATAGCATGTTGGCACGCAAGGTAAACCATTATAGCTCACAGGTAATCAAGCATGGCACGAGCAACTATGATCTCTAGTTGTCATTGCAAACATGTTTATTCATAATAAGCTGAATCAGGAATGATGAACTCATCAAATTTACAAAAACAAGAGAGGTCAAGTTCATACCAGCTTTTCTCATCTCAGTCGGTCCATCATATATCATCATTATTGCCTTTCACTTGCACGACAGAACGATGTGAATAATAATAAGAGTGCGCGTGCATTGGACTAAGCTGGAATCTGCGAGCATTCAATAAACAGGAGAAGACAAGGCAATATGGGCTCTTGGTTAAATTAACAACAATGCATATAAGAGCCACTTCAACAATTTAATCATGGTCTTCTCCTATCGACCCCCAAAGATAAGAAAAGAAATAAAACTATTTACAGGGGAAAGCTCCCAACAAGCAAAAGAAGAACATGAAATTTTTTTGGGTTTTCTTTTAATTATTACTACTACAACAAGAAAAGTAAACTAACTAAAAGTTACTACTAATCTTAAGGTTTAACAAACACACAAGCAGAAAGCAGGAAAAAGAAAATAAACTTGCATGGATAAATCAGGAAACAGACAGAAAAATACTATTTTTACTTTATTTAAACTAAATAACAAAAAGTATAAAGAGGGTACAGAAGGTTGTGCTTCTAGTTTCATCCATCTCATGCTCATCAAAAGGAATCCACTAACAAGGTTGATCAAGTCTTGTTAACAAACTCATTCCGATTAACATGGAACCAGAGAAATTTCGGATAACACTATGTTACCTCAACGGGGATATGCACATCCCCAATAATAAGAATATCATATTTCTTCTTAACAGTAGGAAGAGGAAATTCAAAACCTCCAAATATAATCGATGGAATTTTCCCAATAGAGTTGATACTATGAACTTGAGGTTGTTTCCTCGGAAAGCGTACCGTATGCTCATTGCCATTAACATGAAAAGTGACATTGCCGTTGTTGCAATCAATAACAGCACCTGCAGTATTCAAAAAGGGTCTTCCAAGAATAATAGACATACTATCGTCCTCGGGAATATCAAGAATAACAAAGTCCGTTAAATAGTAACGTTTGCAACCACAACAGGCACATCCTCACAGATACCAACAGGTATAGCAGTTGATTTATCAGCCATTTGCAAAGATATTTTAGTAGGTGTCAACTTATTTAAATCAAGTCTATGATATAAATAGAGAGGCACAACACTAACACAGGCTCCAAGATCACATAAAGCAGTTTTAACATAGTTTCTTTTAATGGAGCATGGTATAGTAGGTACTCCTGGATCTCCAAGTTTCTTTGGTATTCCACCCTTAAAAGTATAATTAGCAAGCATGGTGGAGATTTCAGCTTCCGGTATCTTTCTTTTATTAGTAACAATATTTTTCATATATTTAGCATAAGCATTCATTTTGAGCATATCAGTCAATCGCATACGCAAAAAGATAGGTCTAATCATTTCAGAAAAGCGCTCAAAATCCTCATCATCCTTTTTCTTAGATGGTTTGGGAGGAAAAGGCATGGGTTGCCGGGGAGGCTAGGCAAGAGGCACTCACACCCCGTCAATTAAGCTCTTTTCTGGCGCTGTTGCCGGGGAGGTGAGTTCTTGAAGGTATATCTTTAGATCTTGCAATCGAATCTTTTTGTTTCTTGTTTTAGCACTAGTTAGTTTATAAAAGAAAATTACAAAAAAATGGAATTGAGTTTGCCACATACGCTTCACCTTTTTAATATCTTTCGTGAGTATGATGGAAAGGAAAATTGTGCCAAAGTGTTAGAAGAAGAATGCATTAAAATGTTTGGCACCAAATCTTTGTATGATGAGCATGATTGCAATGTTGTTAGTATGAATTCCTTGAATATCCATGATGCTAATGATATGCAAAGCCACAAGCTTGGGGATGCTACGTTTGATGACGATGATTTTTTTTGTCCCCCAAGCTTTGATGAGCAAATTTACTATGATGTAAGCACGCCTCATATCTATGATGATTATTGTGATGACATGTATGCTTTAAAAAATAATGATAACCATGAAACTTGTCATCTTGATCTTAATTTTCAATCATATGATAGTTATTTTGTTGAGTTTGATCCCACTACTATTCCGCATGAGAAGAATTTTGCTTATGTCGAGAGTAATAAAATTTCTATGCTAGTAGATCATGAAAAGAATGTTTTAGGTGCTGGTTATATTGTTGAATTCATTCGTGATGCTACTGAAAATTATTATGAGGGAGGAACATATGCTTGTAGGAATTGCAATAATATCAAGTTTCCTCCCTATGTGATTAAAGTTTTGAAGTTATGCTTGTTTTGCCTTCCTATGCAAGTTGATTATTGTTCCCATAAGTTGTTTGCTCACAAAATCCCTATGAATAGGAAGTGGTTTAGACTTAAATGTGCTAGTCATATTCTTCATGATGCTCTCTTCATGTTTCAGTTCTTATCTTTTATGCGAGCATCATTGAAATCATCATGCCTAGCTAGGGGCGTTAAAAGATAGCGCCTGTTGGGAGGCAACCAAATTTTATTTTAGTTTCTTGATTTTTGGTTCTGTTTAGTAATAAATAATCCATATAGCTTCTGTTTAGATGTGGTTTTATGTTTTAATTAGTGTTTGTGCCAAGTAGAGCCTTTGGGAAGACTTGGGTGAAGTCTTTATGATCATGCTGTAAAAAACAGAAACTTTAGCGCTCACGAGATTAGCTTCAACTTTTTACTGGAGAGGGATATTTAGTTGATTATCTTTGCAGATGATTACTAGACAAATTCCTCAGGTCCACCAATTTATTTTAGAATTTTTGGAGTTCCATAAGTATACGTTTGATACAGATTACTACAGACTGTTCTGTTTTTGACAGATTCTGTTTTCATTGTGTTGCTTGCTTATTTGGATGAATCTATGGCTAGTAAAATAGTTTATAAACCATAGAGAAGTTGGAATACAGTAGGTTTAACACCAATATAAATAAATAATGAGTTCATTACAGTACCTTGAAGTGGTGTTTTGTTTTCTTTCGCTAGCAGAGCTCACGAGTTTTCTGTTAAGTTTTGTGTTGTGAAGTTTTCAAGTTTTGGGTAAAGATTCGATGGACTATTGAATAAGGAGTGGCAAGAGCCTAAGCTTGGGGATTCCCAAGGCACCCCAAGGTAATATTCAAGGATAACCAAGCGTCTAAGCTTGGGGATGCCCCGGATGGCATCCCCTCTTTCGTCTTCGTTCATCGGTAACTTTACTTGGAGCTATATTTTTATTCACCACATGATATGTGTTTTGCTTGGAGCGTAATTTTATTTTGTTTAGCTTTTATTGATGTTAGAATAAAGTATCAAGATCTGAAATTCTTAAAATGAGATAGTCTTCACATGGCTGCATAATTATTCGACTACTCATTGATCTTCACTTATATCTTTCGGAGTAGTTTGTTGTTTGCTCTAGCGCTTCACTTATATCTTTTAGAGCGCGTCGGTGGTTTTATTTTGAAGAATAGATGATCTCTCATGCTTCACTTAGATTATTTTGAGAGTCTTAAATAGCATGGTAATTTTCTTAAATAATCCTAATATGCTTTGTATTCAAGATTAGTAAAAATTTCTTATGTGTGTGTTGAATACTAAGAAAAGTTTGATGCTTGATAATTGTTTTGAGATATGAAGATGGTGATATTAGAGTCATGCTAGTTGAGTAGTTGTGAATTTGAGAAATTCTTGTGTTAAAGTTTGTGATTCCCGTAGCATGCACGTATGGTGAACCGTTATGTGATGAAGTCAGAGCATGATTTATTTATTGATTATCTTCCTTATGAGTGGCGGTCGGGGACGAGCGATGGTCTTTTCCTACCAATCTATCCCCCTAGGAGCATGCGCGTAATAATTTGATTTTATAACTTGTAGATTTTTGCAATAAGTATATGAGTTCTTTATGACTAATGTTGAGTCCATGGATTATACGCACCCTTCTTCCTTCCGCCATTGCTAGCCTCTCTAATACCGCGCACTTTTCGCCGGTATCATACACCCACCATATACCTTCCTCAAAACAGCCACCATACCTACCTATCATGGCATTCCTATAGCCATTCCGAGATATATTGCCATGCAACTTTCCACCGTCCCATTTATTATGACACGCTCCATCATTGTGATATTGCTTTGCATGATCATGTAGTTGACATCGTATTTGTGGCAAAGCCACCGTTCATAATTCATTCATACATGTCACTCATGAGTCATTGCATATCCCGGTATACCGCCGGAGGCATTCACATGGAGTCATATTTTGTTCTAAGTATCGAGTTGTAATTGTTGAGTTGTAAGAAAAATAAAAGTGTGATGATCATCATTTTTAGAGCATTGTCCCAAGTGAGGAAAGGATGATGGAGACCATGATTCCCCCACAAGTCGGGATGAGACTCTGGACGAAAAATAAAAAAAGAAAAAGAAAAAAAAGAGGCCATAAAAAGAGAAAAAAGAAAAAAGTCCCAAATAAAAAAATAAAAAATTGAGAGAAAAAGAGAGAAAGGACAATGTTACTATCCTTTTACCACACTTGTGCTTCAAAGTAGCACCATAATCTTTATGATAGAGAGTCTCTCATTTTGACACTTTCATATACTAGTGGGAATTTTTCATTATAGAACTTGGCTTGTATATTCCAATGGTGGGCTTCCTCAAATTGCCCTAGGTCTTCGTGAGCAAGCAAGTTGGATGCACACCCACTTAGTTTCTTTTGTTGAGTTTTCATATACTTATAGTTCTAGTGCATCCGTTGCATGGCGATCCCTACTCACTCACATTGATATCTATTGATGGGCATCTGCATAGCCCGTTGATACGCCTAGTTGATGTGAGACTATCTTCCCCTCTTTTTGTCTTCTCCACAACCACCATTCTATTCCACATATAGTGCTATATCCATGGCTCACGCTCATGTATTGCGTGAAGATCGAAAAAGTTTTGAAAATGTTACAGTATGAAACAATTGCTTGGCTTGTCATCGGGGTTGTGCATGATTTAAATAATTTGTGTGGTGAAGATAGAGCATAGCTAGACTATATGATTTTGTAGGGATAACTTTCTTTGGCCATGTTATTTTGAGAAGACATAATTGCATTGATAGTATGCTTGAAGTATTATTATTTTTTATGTCAACATTAACTTTTGTCTTGAATCTATTGGATCTGAATATTCATACCACAATTAAGAAGATTTACATTGAAATTATGCCAAGTAGCACTGCACAACAAAAAATATCTTTTTTATCATTTACCTACTCGAGGACGAGCAGGAATTAAGCTTGGGGATGCTTGATAAGTCTCCAACGTATCTATAATTTTTGATTGCTCCATGCTATGTTATCTACTATTTTGGGCAATATTGGGCTTTATTATCCACTTTTATATTATTTTTTGGGACTAACCTATTAACCGAAGGCCCAGCCCAGAATTGCTGTTTTTTTGCCTATTTCAGTGTTTCGAAGAAAAGGAATAGCAAACGGAGTCAAAACGGAACAAAATCAACTGGAGAAGTTATTTTTGGAAGGAAAGCTACCGGATGGACTTGGACCCCACGTCGGGAGAGAAGGGAGGTGCCCACGAGGGTGGGGGCGTGCCCACCCCCCTAGGGCGCGCCCCCTGCCTCGTGGGGCCCCCGAAGCTCCACCGACGTACTTCCTGCACCCATATATACTCACGTACCCTAAATCTTCCAGAACAGAGATTAAATCAGGAGTTCCGCCGCCGCAAGCCTCTGTAGCCACCAAAAACCTCTCGGGACCCTGTTCCGGCACCCTGCCGGAGGGGGGAACCCTCACCGGTGGCCATCTTCATCACCCCGACGCTCTCCATGACAAGGAGGGAGTAGTTCACCCTCGGGGCTGAGGGTATGTACCAGTAGCTATGTGTTTGATCTCTCTCTCTTGTGCTCTTGATTTGGCACAATCTTGATGTATCGCAAGCTTTGCTATTATAGTTGGATCTTATGTTTCTTCTCCCCCTCTACTCTCTTGTAATGGATTGAGTTTTCCCTTTGAAGTAATCTTATCGGATTGAGTCTTTAATGATTTGAGAACACTTGATGTATGTCTTGCCGTGCGTATCTGTGGTGACAATGGGATATCACGTGATTCACTTGATGTATATTTTGGTGATGAACTTGTGGGTTCCGCCCATGAACGTAGGCATAGGGGTTGGCACACGTTTTCGTCGTGATTCTCCGGTAGAAACTTTGGGCACTCGTTGAGGTTCTATGTGTTGGTTTGAATAGATGAATTGAGATTGTGTGATGCATATCGTATAATCATGCCCACGGACACATGAGGTGACATTGGAGTATCTAGGTGACATTAGGGTTTTGGTTGATTTGTGTCTCAAGGTGTTATTCTAGTACGAACTCTAGGGCTGTTTGTGACATTTATAGGAAGAGCCCAACGGATTGATTGGAAAGAATAACTTTGAGGTGGTTTCGTACCCTACCATAATCTCTTCGTTTGTTCTCCGCTATTAGTGACTTTGGAGTGACTCTTTGTTTCATGTTGAGGGATAGTTATATGATCCAATTATGTTATTATTGTTGAGAGAACTTGCACTAGTGAAAGTATGAACCCTTGGCCTTGTTTCCTACCATTGCAATACCGTTTACGCTCACTTTTACCGTTAGTTACCTTGCTGTTTTTATATTTACAGATTACAAAAACCTATATCTACCATCCATATTGCACTTATATCACCATCTCTTCGCCGAACTAGTGCACCTATACAATTTACCATTGTATTGGGTGTGTTGGGGACACAAGAGACTCTTTGCTATTTGGTTGTAGGGTTGCTTGAGAGAGACCATCTTCATCCTACGCCTCCCACGGATTGATAAACCTTAGGTCATCCACTTGAGGGAAATTTGCTACTGTCCTACAAACCTCTGCACTTGGAGGCCCAACAACGTCTACAAGAAGAAGGTTGTTTAGTAGACATCTGTAACCATAGAAGCATGTTTGCTAACAAGTTTAAGTTCACCTGTAATATTAGCCATATAATCACCCAAGTGTTTAATCATATAAGCATTTTGTTTTAATTGTCTACCAAAATAAGCATTGAAGTCTTCTTGCTTAAACATAAAGTTATCAAACTCATCCAAGCACTGACTAGCAATTTTAGTAGGAGGGACTTCAGCTTTATCATATCTATAGAGAGAATTTACCTTTACTACCTGTGTCTGGTTATCGGGATCAGGAGGTTCTTCAATAGGTAATGGATCAAGATCATATGTTTCTTCAACAGACGGTAAATTAATACCATGTATTTCTTCAATAGGAGGAAATTCTTAATATCTTCAGCTTTAATACCTTTTTCTTTCATAGATTTCTTTGCCTCTTGCATATCTTCAGGACTGAGAAATAGAACACCTCTCTTCTTCGGGGTTGGTTTAGGAATAGGCTCAGTAATTGGGGCAGGAGCTGGCTCAAGAGCTGGCTCAGGAGGTGCCCAATTATTTTCATTTGTCAACATATTATTCAATACAATTTCAGCTTCATCCGGTGTTCTTTCCTTGAAAAGAGAACCAGCACAACTATCCAGGTAACCTCTGGAAGCATAGGTTAGTCCATTATAAAAGATATCAAGTATTTCATTTTTCTTAAGAGGATGATCGGGAAAAGCATTAATTAACTTGAGAAGCCTACCCCAAGCTTGTGGGAGACTCTCTTCTTTAATTTGCACAAAGTTGTATATTTCTTTAAAGCAACTTGTTTCTTATGAGCAGGGAAATATTTAGCAGAGAAGTAATAAATCATATCCGGGACTACGCACACAACCAGGATCAAGAGAATTAAACCATATCTTAGCATCACCCTTTAATGAGAACGGAAATATTTTAAGGATATAAAAGTAGCGAGATCTCTCATCATTAGTGAACAGGGTGGATATATCATTTAATTTAGTAAGATGTGCCACAACAGTTTCAGATTCATAACCATGGAAAGGATCAGATTCAACCAAAGTAATTATATCGGGATCAACAGAGAATTCATAATCCTTATCAGGAACACAAATAGGTGAAGTAGCAAAAAGCAGGGTCAGGTTTCATTTTATCTCTAAGTGACTCTTTACTCCATTTAATTAATAGCCTCTTAAGTTCACGACTATCTTTGCAAGCTAAAATAGCTGCAGAAGCTTCCATATCAAAAACATAAGCCTCAGGAATAACAGGCCTATCTTCATCATCACTTTCATCAATATAATCAGATTCGATAATTTCTTTGTCTCTAGCCCTAGCAATTTGTTCATCAAGAAATTCACTAAGGGGCACAGTATTATCAGTCATAGAAGTTGTTTCATCATAAGTATCATGCATAGCAGAAGTGGCATCATCAATAACATGCGACATATCAGAACGAATAGCAGAAGCGGGTTTAGGTGTCGCAAGCTTACTCATAACAGAAGGTGAATCAAGTGCAGAGCTAGATGGCAGTTCCATACCTCCCCTCGTAGTTGAGGGATAAATTGTTGTCTTAGCCTCTTTCAAGTTCTTCATAGTGTCCAGCAGATATAAATCCCAAGTGACTCAAAGTATAGAGCTATGCTCCCTGGCAACGGCGCCAGAAATTAGTCTTGATAACCCACAGGTGTAGGGGATCGCAACAGCTTTCGAGGGTAGAGTATTCAACCCAAATTTATTTTCAACACAAGGGGAGCCAAAGAATATTATCAAGTATTAGCAGCTGAGTTGTCAATTCAACCACACCTAGATAACCTAATATTTGCAGCAAGGTATTTAGTAGCAAAGTAATATGATAGTAGTGGTAACGGTAACAAAAGAGTAATGAAAGCAAAAGTAATATTTTTGGTATTTTGTAATGATTGTAACAATAGCAACGGGAAAGTAAATAAGCGTGAACCAGTAGATGGAAAACTCGTAGGCATTGGATCGGTGATGGATAATTATGCCGGATGCGGTTCATCATGTAACAGTCATAACATAGGGTGACATAGAGCTAGCTCCAATTCATCAATGTAATATAGGCATGTATTCTGAATATAGTCATACATGCTTATGGAAAAGAACTTGCATGACATCTTTTGTCCTACCCTCCCGTGGCAGCGGGGTCCTAATGGAAACTAAGGGATATTAAGGTCTCCTTTTAATAGAGAACCGGAACAGAGGATTAGCACATAGTGAATACATGAACTCCTCAAACTATGGTCATCACCGGGAGTGGTCCCGATTATTGTCACTTCGGGGTTGCCGGATCATAACACATAGTTGGTGACTATAGACTTGCAAGATAGGATCTAGAACTCACATATATTCATGAAAACATAATAGGTTCAGATCTGAAATCATGGCACTCGGGCCCTAGTGACAAGCATTAAGCATAGCAAAGTCATAGCAACATCAATCTTAGAACATAGTGGATACTAGGGATCAAACCCTAACAAAACTAACTCGATTACATGAGAGATCTCATCCAACCCATCACCGTCCAGCAAGCCTACGATGGAATTACTCACGCACGGCGGTGAGCATCATGAAATTGGTGATGGAGGATGGTTGATGATGACAACTGTGATGAATCCCCCTCTACGGAGCCCCGAACAGACTCCAGATCAGCCCTCCCGAGAGGTTTTAGGGCTTGGCAGTCGCTCCGTATCGTAAAACGCGGTGATTTCTTCTCCTTGATTTTTTTCTCCCCGAAAGCAAATATATAGAGTTGGAGTTGGCGTCGGAGGAGCTCCAGGGGGGCCACGAGGTAGGGGGCGCGCCCTAGGGGGGCGCCCCCACCCTCGTGGACAGGGTGTGGCCCCCCTGGTCTTCATCTTTGGCAAGGATTTTTTATTATTTTTAACTAGATGTTTCATGGAGTTTCATGTCATTCCGAGAACTTTTGTTTTCTGCACATAAAACAACAGCATGGCAATTCTGCTGAAAACAGCGTCAGTCCGGGTTAGTTCCATTCTAATCATGCAAGTTAGAGTCCAAAACAAGGGAAAAAGTGTTTGGAAAAGTAGATACGATGGAGACGTATCACACGGTTCTCTGCATTGAGGATGATATTGACAAAGCGATCAATCTTAAGCTTTTGCTATATTTGTTCGAACTTATGTCTGGTTTGAAAACTAACTTCCTAAAAAGTGAGGTGCTATGTGTGGGAGGGGATGACACTGTCCTTCAAAAGTATGCTGATCTATTTGGGTGCCAGATAGGGCACTTTCCTATAAAATACCTAGGAGTGTCGGTTAGTTACTCCTCTGTGAGGAACTCTGACTGGGAGTATGTTGTTGTTTGATATCTTAAATGTTGTGACTCCTGGATTGGCAACTCTGCCTCTTCTCGTGGGAGATTAACCCTGTTGAATTCATCCCTTTCAAGCATCGCATACTACTATATGTCGATGTTCCTGCTTTCTAAAACTTTTATCGAGAGACTCGATAAATATTGCCGCAAGTTTTTTTGGTGTGGTGGGATGGGTAAGAAACGCTACTATCTGGTTAAATGGACAAGGGTGTGTCGGTCTAAGAACAAAGGAGGGCTGGGTGTGAAAGATCTTCATAAACACAATATCTCTCTCTTAGCTAAATGGTGGTGGAACTGGATACAGGGGAGGTGCTTTGGCAAGATGTGGTGAGAGCGAAATATCTTAAGAACAACTCTGTAGCCAACGTTAAAGCAAAATTTCATGACTCCCCTGTTTGGAAAGCTTTGCTCAAAGTAAAGGAGGTGTATATGGCCGGGAGGAAAGTGATTATCAATAATGGTAACATTGCTAGGGTGTGGCATGACCCCATTGGCACTCATCCACCTTTGGATGTTACTTATCCGGACCTGTTTAGTATTGCTAATTATCAAGATGACACTGTTGCCCAATTTAGGAACCATGTTGGTAGGGAAATGTTCAGACGCAGGCTGAATGTAGACCTGAGTCGTCAGTTTGAGGGGGTCAAGAATGTTGTTGACAACATCGATACTTCGGTTGGTCAAGATGAAATTGTGCGGGCTGCTAGACCCAAAGGCAAATATACAACTAAGTCTATGTATTATTATCTAGAGAAAGATCTGGCTGGTTGTGACTATAGATGGATTTGGAAGGCTAAACCGCCTGTCAAAATCTAGATTTTCCTATGGCAATTTTTCCAGCATGTTGTTCTAACCAGAGATGTTATGAAGCGACGAAACTGGGCTGGCAATCCCCGTTGCTCTTTTTGTGACTGTAGAGAAACCTATTTGCACCTGTTCTTCCTCTGTCCTGTGGCAAGGATAGCCTGGCGCACAGTAGGGGCGCTGCTTGGGACTGATTTATGTCCCAACAATATATGCCAGTTCTATTCTTGGTGATATGCCTTTCTTCCTCAAGGGGAGCGATACTTTATAATGGGGCTAGCAGCCATATGCTGGGCTATTTGGAATCATAGAAACCAGGCTACTTTTGAATTCAAGAAACTGTCATCTTCTTTTGAGATTGTCTTCACTGCTTGTATGCATTTATCTTACTGGGAAGGACTCGTGAAGGGCGAAAGGCGAATGGAGCTGGAGCGTCGTGCAATGATTCTGAAGGAGAACGCTAAAGAAATGATGAGGCTCTGCGCAACTGCATACGTTGGCGACACTCTGGAGTGATCGGCCAAGATACCAAGCTATCTGTGTTGAGTATAATGTTTATTAGGAAAGACGAGATAGACTGGGATTTTTTCTGGCTTGTCTTGTACTTCAAGGAGATGATTGTACTCCTATATATATATATATATATATATATATATATATATATATATATATATATATATATATATATATCACTCAAGCAATACAACACACTATTCCACCAATCTCTCTCCCTTCTAACACGTTATCAGTTTCCGGGTTCTAAACCCTAGCCGCCACCGCTTCCGCACCCGCGCGCCGCCCCGGGGAGGTCGGCCTCCATGACCGCCGCTAGGAGCCGTGCGGCCCGTACCTAGGGTTCGTCAGCCGGCCGTGTTGGCCGGCTGCCCTAGAGAGTCTTTTTCCCGAGCCCTTGCTCCGGATTTTTTCGCTCTCTCGCCGGCATTTTTCTTTTTGGTTTTCCGATCTAATCTTGATCGGTTTGCGTCGCCCGCCACCGCCGTCGACCCCCGTACGCCTCTACTCTGACCCCGGCGCGATCAACCGGCCTCTCCTCCAACCCGGCGGCCAGCCGTCATCCGCGCGCCGGTCCGCCCGTCGCCCTGCGCCGGCCGTCACCGCCCTGCTCCGACCGGGACACTTGCATCGCCCTGACCCGGCGGCCTCGCGACATGCGACGGCCAATCATAGCCGTCGCTCGCGCGCCGGCCCGCCCATCGATCCACGTCACCCGCCTCTATCGTGTTTGCATGGCGGCCCGGCGGTCTACCTCACCGGCCTCGTCCTCGACTGCGTCGGGCTAACTGTGTCAGACTCGTCGGCTACCTCAGCTCGGGGCCCGCTGCTATGTTGGTCGCTTGGGCCTCGCTGCCCGGGCGCCGGCGCTGCTTTGGCAGCCCGGGTGCCAGTGTTGACAAGCTCGTCCGCACGACGTCCCACGCCGTCCGTCATCGTCGGCCTCACCCGGACTCCGCCGCCACCACTCCTTCACCGAGCGGCGTCCCCGACCTCGCGCACGATTGGCTTGATCACCCGCTCGCCGCCACGATCTGCCTCCTCTACGCCGCGCGACTGACCTGGCCCGTTGGTGATGCGCGCCTCCATAGGTCCCGTGAAGATTGTCCTGAGTACTGCGCGCCTCTCCGCCGATCGAGCATCGGGCTGCCGCTGCTACGCCCCATCGGGCCGTAGCGCCGCCGCCCCGTGGTTCTCCTCACGGCTGCATCGACTCGTGCGTCGCCACTGCGTCGCTCCTTCGGGCTGTAGTGCCGCGATACGCGGTCCCCGCAGCTGCCCCGAGGTCGTCCCCGCGGCTGCACCGATTCGCGAACCGCCGTTGCGTCGCCCCTTCGGGCCGCAGCTTGCGGCCTGCGGTCCCCGCCGCCGCCCCGAGGTCTTCCCGCCATCGCCCCGACCCGCCTGCCGCCGCTGCGTCGACCCTTCGGACCGTAGCGCCGCGGCCTGCGGTCCACTCCGTCGTCACCACGCGTCGACCTCCCGTGGTATGCGCCGCGTCGTATCCCTTGTCGCGGGAACGCCATCGTCTGCGCTGGTCTTCTTCATGCTGTGAGGGTTCTTCGCCTACTTCGAGCACCGCCGCCGCACTCCTAACCTAACCTAACCGCCGCCGCCGTCAGGCTGCCGTCGCCGCTCTTCTTTGGCCGCCGCCGCCCATCCACCCCCTTCGTCTTCGTCCAGCACCAGCCCGTTGCCAGCGTCGCCGTCATCTACCCCGACCACTTCGTCTACTCCGACCATCGTTGGTGACATCGGCCCCGCGCCGATGGACGCCGCAATAGTCGTCGAGTTCTTCTCTACTGGCCCCTTCGACTTCTCCGACATAGCGTACAACTTGTGCAGGTCCCTCGTCTACGCATGCCCGGTGCCGGCAACACCGATGCGTGCCTTCATCCACGATGTGTCCCCGGGCCTGGCAAGCCTGGTTTGCGCTTCGTCAACTTCGTCTTCGTTCGTCTACGCATGCCCGGTGCTGGCAACACCGGTGCGTGCCTTCGTCCACGATGTGTCCCCGGGCTTGGCAAACCCACCGCGGCGCGTCGTCAACAACATTTTCTTCCCGGCACATCACTGCGCCCATGCTAACTCAGCTCCCTCTTGCGCCCGTGGCTCCACGGAGACTTCCTCGACACCGGCCACCCCGACTCAACATCGACCACAACATTCTTCGCACGGCTACCTCGACCACGGCTCCACCACCCACGCTCTTGGCTACATCGACAAACGGCACAAAGGGCTGCCGCCTTGCTTGAGCAACCTCGTAGGTTTCCACTCCAGCCACGTCTTTCGCGATGCATCGACCGTTACGACTGTGCGGGGGGGTGTCCGTCGGCTTGCCTTCGGATTCTTCTCCAGTCTCACCGTCTGCGTCGCTACCGTTGTGACTGCGGGGGATGTTGAGTATAATGTTTATTAGGAAAGACGAGATAGACTAGGATTTGTTCTGGCTTGTCTTGTACTCCAAGGAGATGATTGTACTCCTATATAAATATGCCACGAGGCTCAAGCAATACAACGAACTATTCCACCAATCTCTCTCCCTTCTAACAATCTGGAGTACTTTGTGGCGTTCATTTTGGTGTAAATCTGCATGTCTGTCTTGCCTCTGCGTAGGCTGTAATGTGGTCTAAACTTGAGTCCGGTTGGTGCGTGTTGATGGTGCTTCAGGGTTTTTGCCTCGTTGTGGACGTTTCGATTGCGAGCGCTCGCTCACAGCGGTTTTCCTGAAGTGCCTGAACTCGCTTTTTCCCTTTCCCTCGTCGCGTGAACTTGTATTTAGCTGTATTTCCGATATATCTTTAATGGAAAGGGGATTAGCCCGGTTTAAAAAAATCATCGTGTGCATGCACGAAAAATAAGTTTACACGCTGATCATTGATCCGGTCAGCTCCACTTGTTCCTGCTCCCCAGCAGGAGTGTGACGTAGAAGAGGACTAGCTTTTCCCCGCGCGGCGGCACGCCGCGCCCATCGATACGGTACATGTGTAGTATATGCTACTTTTCGCTCATGTGATGAAAAATATAGTTGGGCATTGACATGGAAAATATAGTTGGGCATTGGCATGGAAAATATAGTTGGGCATTCCCAATGATTGGATACGGAGAAGATAAAGATAGATTAATTTTACTTATGGGTTGTATGATAATTTTCTTCCTTTTTTGTGTTTTAATAGTTGTGTTGATTGATATGTTTTGAGAATCGCAGATATGAGGTATGTTGAATGTAGAGATCTCTTTGTGGATATTCCGTAAATTTTTGGTGGAAGAAAACTCATTTTCGAAAGTAGTCATCCTGGTAAGGAGAAATATAGTAGGAGATGTTACATTCGTAGGGTGGAAGTCCTCGTATCGGATGATAACAAGTTTGATTAATTCATGTCCTGATGGAAATACATAAACTGAAATACAAAGTCGGAGACATAACAGTGAAGAATCACTTTTTGAATTCTTCAAAGAAGGAAACACATAGCCATATATTTGAAATCATATCACACTAACAATAAATCCTTATACAATTTTTTAAATACTACTTTTCATTTCAGTTAAAACTGGTTGCACTTTTTGGCATTCATTCATTATACTTACAAACATATTTGAACTTTATACATTTCAATGTGTCAATGATAATATCTTTTATATAAAAAAGGAAAAAATGCAGAATAAACTTATAAATATACAAAATTGTTTGAATATCCAAGAGATAATATTTTATTGATATGAAAAATATCAAGGCCAACATAAATTCATTCGAAATATGAAAAAAAAGAAACCAGATTTAACCATTAAAAAAAGCAAATGCAGCATAGTCAAATCGGGCATGGCACGGAAATCGGAACTGCATGCAATCGTAGCAATAATTTAGGAACCCATCACCATACAAAAATGGACACGCATACGCCAGACAAAAGGAATGTCTAACAGCAACCAACAATTGCTAGATACACTCTGAGTTGTACCCGGACAAATCTTGCATCTTGGTTGTTCCTTCTCTGTTTTACTATCTCACAAACATTATGAATTTTTAACATTTGCATGTAGTTTCTGAACTGAACTTCTTGCAGGTAGACCATCTCGTTGTTGGCTATTCTAGATGTGTACAACATAAGCAAAAAAATCATGATAATGTACTACATTACAATACAATCAGATCTAAGAACCGATCTCCTGCATTACACTCTCATCAAAACAGCCACTTCCTTCCATGATCAAAATCTTATTGCCTATAAGCATATAGTTCAGTTAGTATAGCAGCAAATGAGTTCATTCCTTCCTAGGAAACTATGATGCAAACTTGTTAGGATTGCCTTCGTATGCAACTCCGTTGTTCCATTCCTCTTTGGAACTGCTAGTCTAGCTCTGGTTTACATCAGATTGCACCAAGCTCTCGTGACAGTTACATAGCCTACGGGATTCTTCCAGGTTAGATCAGCAATAACTTTACGCCATGCACCCTTTAAAGGGAAGAAGACTTAACAACCTGAAATTGAAAAGCTACATTGTTTTTCCAGTAACGTGCGATAAAAATCCATCCATCTCGTGCGATCCCGAGGGACTTCTTGTTTACAAATTTTATCATCTTCACCCTACAATAGAGTTCTGTCACAGTTAGAAAACAATACTGTCCAAATTTTTATTTTCTAAAAAAGAAAGCAAATAGCTTCAAAGGCAGAGAAAAGAAGAAAAATATCCAATCGGATTGGTCACTTGGCAGTAAAAATATCGTGCCTGCTATATGTTGGGCGAAGGGGTTTTCTGACCAAGTTAAATCGACAACATGCATGGCACCAGCACCTCGGAAAATTGTTTGCATAGTTTTGATACCCTTGCTCCAGAGCATTACCTGTTCTACTTGTAAGACGATCATTCGATCAATGACTTCATGTGCACGATTGGAGTCTGTTAGGTACATCTCGTACAAAATTCAAGTTCTTATACCAACTTCTCCGTAACATATTGGAGCAGAATAGAGCATTGTGAAGAGCAAATAAGTGGAATAAATAAGTAAACCACTAATGCTTACCGGTCTTGTGATGTTACTCAGTCCTCTGTGTTGGTCGGGGGTTTTGCTGGAGCTTGAAATCCACTGAACTTACAAGTTACAACATCCAGAGAAGGCTCACCCTGGACCGACAAGATTGCCTTGTATATTTATCTGTAGCCTGCTCAGGTTGAAGAAAGTTAAATGAGGGGATAAATGGAGCATAACCTGTTCAGTACTGTATATGGAGCAGTACCACTTCAGTATATTCTACAAGGATACACATATAAGATCCGTGAGGACAACACTTTATGCCTACTGCAAAAAAGATTAAAATCTTCAGCATCAAAACCATGCAAATTAATGGGATACACCAACTACCTTGGCCAACCAACGCACCCACCACGCAGCACTGCAGCAAGCCATGCATCACACACTAAGACACGATACAACGACAACGCGCGAGCCGTGCACGCACGCTATGCAGCGGCAGCCCGCGCAAACCAGAAGCATGCAACGCAGCGCACGGGGCGATAGGACGCACGACCAAGAGAGCGAGGGTGAGGCGGCCGCCATGCGAGCACTATGCTGAAGTTCACATGGAGGCAGGGCGACAGGGAGCTGGAGCGCCTCCTTGCGTCGTTTTCAACTGGGCGCCGGCGGCCTGGCGTGCATGAGCCATGAGGTCGACAGGGCGAGTGCGAGCTAGAGCCGGTTTGGATGGGCTTCAGGTGCCGACGGGTTGGGCGAGCTCGAGGTCAAGAACGACGCCTCGGCCTCGGCGTCGACACGGCAAAAGCAGTCTTGGATGGGCTCTAGGCGCCGACGGGTTGGGCGAGCTCGAGGTCAAGAAGGCCGACGCCACGACCTCGGCGTCGACACGGCAGAAGCAGTCCCTTCTTGGAGTCCAGAGAGCTCAGGTCGTGGGAGGCGCCTCGCCGACCGCAGCATGTAGCATGCCCTAGTAGTAGACAACGACCTCGGCGCCACCATCGCCTTCGTACACGGCGACGAAGTGTCGCGGGAAGGCGGAATGAGGTCGCTAATATGGTAGAAGCAGGGGACGACGACGATGGCCTCCTCCATCTCCGGCCAACGTCCGCAGAAGGACTCGAGACGCTCCTGCATGCGCCACCAGGGACCGTCGCGGTCTCGGCAACCACCGCAGACAGGACGTCGAGAGGAGAGAGGCGGTGATGCCGGTGAAGGCGAGCGAGAGGACCACCAGCGGCGGGAAGGCCACGATGGCGTTGGACAGCGTGTAGGAGGACCGGCGGTACGCGTTGTGCGCCGTCTCCCGGAGGAAGATGTACCGCTCGATGAGGAACACCGGCAGCGCGTCCGCGCTGGTGTAGAACATGGTGGACATGGCGATGGCGAAGAAGCCGAACCGCTCGTTCACGCCCTTGGGCGTGTTGTCCAGCCGCCAGAAGATGGTGGCCAGGATGAAGCCCGTCACCACCACCGCGCCGAACCGGATCACGAACAGCTCCGGCGTGCGCCATGTGTTGGTGAACGCCCGCCGCGTCAGCACCCACACTTCCACCCACCACGGGTTCGCGTACGTCGCCACCTCGGTTGTCGCCGCCGTCTCCGGGCTGCTGGCGCTGGTACCGGACACCAGCTTGCCGCGGGCGATGCTCAGGCTGATGGCCTCATTAAGCGACAGCAACGGCTTGCCGAGCGGGCTCGTGCTTGCCGACGAGACGGCACGGGACAGCGGCTTCTCTTGCCATGACTTGTTGAACTGCACGAGGTCGTTGGTCCCGGCCTGGGTGCCCTCGAGCTCGCGTATGTGATCCAACGCGAACTCGGCCGGGTTCTCGCCGTCGGGGATCGGGTGGCCGAACTCCGAGAAGAAGGGAGGTAGCGCAGCCGGTGGGCCGTAGTACACCGTCTTGCCGCGGGAGAGGAACAGGAGACGGTCAAGGAGGCCGAGGATGCGGTAGCTCGGCTGGTGGATGGACATGATCACTACGCTGCCGCTCTGCGCGATGCCCTGCAGCACCTTCACCACCATGAAGGCGCTGATGGAGTCGAGCCCCGACGTGGGCTCGTCGAGGAACAGGATGATGGGGTCGTGGATGATGTCGATGCCGATGGACACGCGCCGGCGCTCCCCGCCGGACACGCCGCGCCGGCCCTCGTCGCCGATGATGGTGTTGGCCGCGGCGCGCAGGCCCAGCTGGTCGATGAGCGCCTGGACGCGGCTCCTCTTCTTGGACGTGGAGAGCGAGCGCGGGAGCCTGAACTCGGCCGAGTACATGAGGGTCTCCGCGACAGTGAGCATGGGGTACAGCAGGTCGTCCTGCATGACGTACACCGAGATGACCCTGAGCAGGCGGCTGTCGAGAGCGTCGCCGTTGAGCGTGACGGCGCCACGGAGGCTCTCGCGCTGGATCCGGTCGGCCAGCGCGTCGATGAGCGTGCTCTTGCCGGCGCCGCTCGCGCCCAGCACCGCCATGATCTCCCCCTCCCGTGCCTCCCCGGAGATGCCGTCGAGCAGCGTGTTTCCCCTCGTCGTGTCGGCCGCCTGGACGTCACGGCTCCGGTTGAATGATCTCGTCGGCCGCTTGACGCTGTACGTCAGATCGTCGAAGGCCAGCAGCTGTAAGTGGACGGCCGGGCGGCAGATCAAGTCATCAACTGTGGTACTGCCATCATCATTATCGTCGGCCGTTGGCTGCACGTCCACGACGACGTGCCCGGACGGGTCGACTTCGCTGGTGGCCGTAGACACCGATCCGCCTGAACGGAGCGAGAGAAGCTGGTCGAGGGTGGTCACGCCGGAGTTGTCACCGGAGCGAGGCAGGGTATCGGGGTGCGGCGCGGCCCCGGCGCCTACCTCCATCGTTCGCTGAATACTGTCACGACTCATGATAGACACTCAAGTGCACCATGCAAAGAGCTTCGATCGTGTCTCTGCTTGTTTGTTGGTGCGTGTATATATGAACGCCGCCGTCACGTACGCGTGATACGCTATTCCAAGTCTGCAATGCAATGCAACCACCTAAAAAAAATGTGCGGTGAATAGTCCTGCTAACGACCTTACTGTAGTACTCCTTCCGTTCCCAAATAATTGTCTTTCTACCCATCTCAAATGAAATACAACATACGGATGTATGTAGACATGTTTTAGAGTGTAGGTTCATTCATTTTGCTATGTATGTAGTCACTTATTGAAATCTCTAGAAAAACAATTATTTAGGAACGTAGGGAGTAGTAGCTTATCGGGACACATAAAAATTGGAGAAGCAAGGACGCTTTGAACAAGCATGCATCCGTGGCGAGTGCTGAGGCATTTTACCGGGAGAAGTGATGGCCACCCAGTCGTTTTCTTGAGCATCATGTACTCCCTCTGTTCGGAATTACTTGTCACAAAAATGAATGTATCTGCAACTAAAATACATCTAGATACATTCATTTCTTGGATGAATAATTTCGAACGGAGGGAGTAATAAGCAGTCGGTGTCTTGACCATTTTTTCTCTTGGGCGGTGTACTTGCAAATTAAGCTTTGTCATAACCGAATTAGCATGGAAAATTCCGCATTGACATTTTTGTTTTTTCATTGCGAATCATTGAGATTTGGGTTCACCAAGGGATGTAATCATCCACTTTTTTTCTTGAGGGAACATGTAATTATCCACTTAATCTCTATTATTAAAGTAGAGTTGGTGATCGTATGTCCGTTAGTGAACCCTTCCCCATGTCCTACAAATGATGTGTAAATTATGGTTAGAGAGAAGGGGAAGATTAAAAGACCATAGTTGCATAGAAAAAAGAACAAACATGGTATTGAAGAAATGATGTCAGTTGGAAGTTGTGCATTTTTTTTTGAGAAACACCTATAACTTTATGCATATTCATAACAATTACAGGTACACTGATTTAGACCTAAAATCCAAGAAAATACAAAGTAACTCCTATGACTAAGAATTAGAATGAAATCTTTTGAAAACACATTCTTCGTGGTATCCATCTCTGGTCGAAGAAATACTCTAAAGACTTGGATAAAGAGGCTGTAACTGGACTGGAACAACAATGTTGTAACTCTTTCACCCGCACGAACATTACCAAAAATGATTTCTAAAAGCGCCTTGAGTCGCCCATCTAAAAAGATGAGAAGCCTTGATCGATGAACGTACTTGGGGCATGGATGATCACCTAGAAGTGCAGGCTGTCGAATCACTATATCTTCACCAAGGTTTCGATGAAAGTTTCACCTTCACAAAGAATCACATGAACAAAAAAAAAAGCTTGACAAAGCAATATAAACTCATCAAATTCGAATATTCGGATTTGCGAGGACAGAAAACTCTCTAACCTCATGGCACCGTCAAAAAAAAAGTCACAAAACTATGATGATCACTGGACATTGACAAAGAACATAAAGGTCTTGAAGATCCAAGGTCCCTCCTCCCCCCACCTCTCAGCGTCAAGATGGAAGCCGGAGGTGAGGGGACCTAAATTTTTCAGATCGCGGCGGTGCCGGGGGTGCAAGAAAACCCTTGTACGTATGTAAACCCTAGATGGGTCTGTCGCACGCCACAGGCTCTGAGCTCCGGTTTGGTCTCTTCAAAAACAATTACTCATGAACCCAATAGCCCACCTTGGACTATATATCTATTTGTAATCACAAAACATTTAGTATTTATACATCAATATACTTAATAAATACTTACTCCTTTTAAAATAGATGACTTAACTTTGTATTAAAGTTAATATAAAGTTGAGTTATCTATTTTGAAACGAAGGGAGTACCCGTTAGACCGGCGTACCAAAACTTAGTACTCTGCCACCTGCGGCGCAGTGCGTGTGTAAGCGAAAATTCTGCGTAAGCTTTGTACGCCGAAACATCTAATGCTATTTTAAGGTTTTCCGGTCAGAACCAGAACTTAGTTGACCAGTCAAGAGTTCATTAGTGTTGTGAGCAAATTTGTGGTCGGATGGTTAGAGGGACTCTGATATTCTTAGCACACTAGGATTTAAGTCCTGGTACTCGCATTTATTTTTAGATTTATTTCAGAATTTTTGGCGATGCACATTCAGCGGGAGAAGATGTTTTCGTCAACAACGAGGTGCCTACGGTGACTTCGTAAATTTAAAGAGATATGATGGCTTCTTCTTTCGAATGTGCACATAGGAATAGGATGTGCGTGTGTGTGTTGAGTGTATGCGTGTGTATATGAGTGCTTGCGTCTGTATTGTGTTTAAAAAAAGAGTTCATTAGTGTTGTAACACGGAGGAGAAGATATTTAGACATAGGTCGGTGACACGATGATGCAGCAAAATCAGTTTTTTTGACCTAAAAACCTACTCAAAGTAAGCAAGTAACATTCGCATTTAACTTTCCCCAAAGACACAGTTCCTTTTCTAATGGGAGCATGTCTAAATTAGGTATTATTCCATTGTTTCTTTATATAAGATGTATTTGTTTTTTCATTAATAAGCGTGCACGTGCAATGCATGTCTTGTTATTGAAAAAGTCTCGTTTTATATATAAAGCAATGATCAACGTCTCGATACAAACGCACGGCTCCACAACACACTCTCACGCACACACCCAAGGCAAGGTATATAGACGCTGAGCGCAACAACACCGTCCCTAGCACTACAAGAGCAGTCGGGGGCTACCGCCGTGAACACGCCACCGCGTAGAAGTGAAGCCACATATGACGAACCGTGGGCTTCAAGGCAGCGCCTTCAGGAAGGAAAATGACACCGGAGCACTGCCACCGCCTGATCCAAGGATTAGAGTTTCCCTTGGAGCACCACGACGGGCAATGAGAGCCGCAACGCCGCTTTCGAGAAGGGAATGAGCTTCGCCGCCGCCGGTCCATCCAAAGATAGATTAGGTTTTCACCCTGGCCACACTCATCGCCACCGCACGCCACGCCCCGGCTACCACGCCGCCCACATGGCTGTGGCACTGGGCAGCACCGAGCCACGGGCTCTGCCCATGAGCACCACAGATCCACCACCAAGGCTGCCGCCCCGGCATCCAAGACCATGTCACCACTTCACCCGAGTGTTGCCGCTGCCCCAACCAAAGATAAGAGTGGAAAGGACCCGCCTTTCGCTCCCCTTGGCGGCCTCCAGTGCCGAGACCTAAAAGGGCAGCCGAAACTGGCCTCCATCAACCCGTCCTCGGCACCGGGCACGAGACGAGCTCGGTCCTGCCGCTGGGCGCGAGACAAGCATGGTCCTGCTGCCGGGCGCGAGACGAGCTCGGTCCTGCTGCCGGGTGCGGGACGAGTGATGAACCACAACTGGGGGAGAGCCCGCCGTTCGATGGAAGTAGCGCCCGGACGCCGAGGAGAGGAGTCAAAGGCCGAAACACTCCACCTGCAAACGAGCCGACGCCGGCGGAGAAGCCAACCGTCGCTGCAGCCGGAACCGTCGAGTTGTCGTGTAGACACCAAGAAGCAGGGAGGCCACCATACCTCTCGCCGCTGTCGTAGCCCACGACCAGAGCAGCCACCACGTCGGGCCGCTGCCCAAACCCGCGCCGCTCGCCGGGACCAAGCCATAGGTCCGCTTGAACACGCAACCACCAGCCACACCTCCGCCCGCCAACCCTGCCACCACACGGATCGATGCCACCACCGGGAGACCACCGGGAGCCCCATCCACCACCGCCACACCCTCCACGAGCAGTGGGGGCTGCAGCACCCGCGGCAAGGACGACAATGACAGCAACCTGCAGGCTTGCGGCGCCCAAATCTAGCACGCTAGCCCCGGCCGACACTGCCTCCTCCCCATTTCACGCCTAGGTAGATTAATCAAAATAGACGAAAAAGATACGTAGATAATCGAATCTAGTTGTGCTTTGTCCCGTGCACTGGTAGGTACATTTACAAGTTAAAACATATCGATAGGTCGTCTTGGCATGCTTGGAACGCTCGTGGAATCATGAAGTAGTCTGAACTTCCGAAACATTGGGCATAGTGACGGAGGGTTGATGAATATGGGTTGTCGATTGCATGCTTGAATTATGAAGTTTGTACAAGAAGGAACTGCCATATTAAAATTGTGCACTATCCAAATATTTTGTTGATATGTAAAAGTTGCATTGAGGTAAGTTGAAGAATTTATTTCAAATTGGATAAAACTTAGTGTAAGAATAGGATATAAATACATTCGTACTAGATGCAATAAAAGGAATGAAGTTTAATTATTAACATAAGATGACTTAGATTTAGCTTAATAGATGGAATTCAAAGTTCATTATGATCAATATGCAATACGGTAAAGCATCATAATATGTTAAAAATTGATTTATAAGTAGAAGCAAGTAGCACACAAAAGAATTGAAGTACCGAACTTATTTGCTAAAAGTTTGTATAAACATTTAATGCATTATATGAATGAACATCAATAGTTAGAACAAGTATTTTGTGTAATCTTTGAAGAAGGTATTGTTTGAAGTACATTTTGCATTGTTCATCGAAGGTGCCTATATTATGATGATACAAATTTAAACAAGATATTAAGAATAAGTAAAGTAATTAATTTAAAAGGTCGAACAAATAAACAAAGGTAATGTATATGAAAATATGAATGAATCACAAATGGTTGGAAGAAGTCTTCTATCTGTGAGGAAGGAAGTACATGGATTATTAAATGGAAGGAAAATGCTCCAACAATGACATCATGTTGCATTATAAACAATTTCCAACTTTTGCAGCCAATGATGTGCGTTGATATTCTTTTTCCACAGAATATTACAAGAGCTGCATATCAGAGCTTTTCTTGGTTGTTTTGGTAAATGGTCTGTTTGAGGGCAGGCTGCACGGTTGTGCAGAATTTAGTTCATTGTGTGTTCTTCTCATAAGGTGGTCTTGAACGTGATGATGCTGGACATTCAGATTGAAGTTTTTTGGGAGGAGCTAAAATGCCAATGGGTTCATCTGATTGTGGTCCAGGTGTGAATTCATGATATGAAGACTCTTTGTCAACCACTATTGTGTTTGTTTTGCCAAGAGCATTTTTCTTGTCTAAAAGACCTTTGCCATCTATGTCTGCATAAGGGCTAAGCGTAGAATCAAGTTTGTGAAAACCATGCATAGCAATCTCGTAAGATTCTGCATAAGGGCTATCACCAAGTCGAACTACCTCAAGGGCTTTCACATAAAGTACCTGATGATGGAATGCATTATGTGCGGTAAAGCATGATCCTTTTGGTACATGACTAGATCACCAGGAAGAATGTCACGAGCGTTGACTGTTCATCTTTTCATTATATAATTTTCTGATATGTTAGAAATATCCAAGTAAGTTATCACTTGATAGTAGAATATAGGGATATAATTGAAGGAAATATGCCCTAGAGGCAATAATAAAGTTGTTATTTATATTTCCTTATATCATGATAAATGTTTATTATTCATGCTAGAATTGTATTAACCGGAAACTTAGTACATGTGTGAATATATAGACAAACTAAGTGTCACTAGTATGCCTCTACTTGACTAGCTCGTTGAATCAAAGATGGTTAAGTTTCCCAGCCATAGACATGAGTTGTCATTTGATTAACGGGATCACATCATTAGAGAATGATGTGATTGACTTGATACATTCTGTTAGCTTAGCATTTGATCATTTAGTATATTCATATTGCTTTCTTCATGACTTATACATGTTCCTATGACTATGAGATTATGCAACTCCCGGATACCGGAGGAACACTTTGTGTGCTACCAAACGTCACAATGTAACTGGGTGATTATAAAGGCGCTCTACAGGTGTCTCCGAAGGTACTTGTTGGGTTGGCATAGATCCAGATTAGGATTTGTCACTCTGATTGTCGGAGAGGTATCTCTGGGCCCTCTCGGTAATGCACATCACTATAAGCCTTGCAAGCAATGCAACTAATGATTTAGTTGCGGGATGATTTATTACCGAACGAGTAAAGAGACTTGCCGGTAACGAGATTGAACTAGGTATTGAGATACCGACGATCGAATCTCGGGCAAGTAACATACCGATGACAAAGGGAACAACGCATGTTGTCATGCGGTTTGGCCGATAAAGATCTTTGTATAATATGTAGGAGCCAATATGAGCATCCAGGTTCCGCTATTGGTTATTGACCGGAAACGAGTCTCGGTCATGTCTACATAGTTCTCGAACCCGTAGGGTCCGCACGCTTAACGTTCGGTGACAATCGGTATTATGAGTTTATGTGTTTTGATGTACCGAAGGTAGTTCGGAGTCCCGGATATGATCACAGACATGACGAGGAGTCTCGAAATGGTTGAGACATAAAGATTGATATATAGGAAGCCTACATTTGGACATCGAAATAGTTTCGGGTGAAATCGGGATTTTACCGGAGTGCCAGGGGGGGGGGGTTACCGGACCCCCCGGGGGTTAATGGGCCTTGTTGGGCCCTAGTGGAGAGAGAGAAGGGCCAGCCAGGGCAGGCCGCGCGCCCCCTCCCCTTGAGTCTGAATAGGACAAGGAAGGGGGGGCGGCGCCCCCTTGCCTTCCCCCTCTCCCACTCCTTCCTTCCCCCTGCTAGTGGGACTAGGAAAGGAGAGTCCTACTCCCACTAGGAGGAGGACTCCTCCTCTTGGCGCGCCCTGCAAGGGCCGGCCGGCCTCCCTCCTTGCTCCTTTATATATGGAGGCAGGGGGCACCCCATAGACACACAAGTTGATCAGTTGATCTTTTAGCCGTGTGCGGTGCCCCCTCCACCATAATCCACCTCGATCATATCGTAGCGGTGCTTAGATGAAGCCCTGCGTCGGTAGCATCATCATCACCGTCATCACGCCGTCGTGCTTACAAAACTCTCCCTCGAAGCTCTGCTAGATCGGAGTTCGTAGGACGTCATCGAGCTGAACGTGTGCTGAACTCGGAGGTGTCGTGCGTTCGGTACTTGGATCGGTCGGATCGTGAAGACGTATGACTACATCAACCGCATTCTCATAACGCTTCCGCTTATGGTCTACGACGGTACATGGACGACACTCTCCCCTCTCGTTGCTATGCATCACCATGATCTTGCGTGTGTGTAGGATTTCTTTTTGAAATTATTACGTTCCCAATAATAATTTCTAATGTTAGTGAATGAATTATGCGCAAAGATTGAAAGAATGGACCTTCGAAATATGAGGGCAAAGAAGACTCATATGTTCGTACTGGAGGCATTCACAACTGAATATTTTAACGTAATTAGTAATTGATACAGTGTAAGAAGGGCGACACCACTTCTCTCGATGTACGAGTTTTCTGTGAACCATCTTGTATTATTTGTTTGCACCATGAAGGGGAAATGGTTCCACCGTATTTTCGTGCCGCACATACTGTATTTTGGGTCGTTTTCGCCTACATGTGCATGGCACAACATGCCCATGCCCTGCCGACCGACTTATATGGATGAGCCACCTAGTTTTCTCAAAGGGAGTCGTATGACTACCATGGAGGAGTGCACGGCGTGCAAGTTAAGAAGATTAGGAGGATGGTATGACAACCACCAACCGAGACCTCTATATGAAGGCGTCTGACCAAGACGAGGGATCTCACTCCACACTTCTGAAGCCCTAGCTTAGCACATCTAACTTGCCGATCACATTGTCATCCACCTACTCTGTAATACTTTGGTCATATAATCCCATATAAGCAGGATGTAGGGATTTTACGTGCAACAGGGGCCTGGACTTGAGTAAAACTTGTGCCTCGTGTCCATCTGGTAACATAACGTAATGCCCCACTGTCATACAAATCTATGTGTGGCCACTGTACTACCGTTAGGTACTACGGAAAACACCCCCGACATGCGCATTCGTTGAATTTTTTCAACCCATGCAGGAAAACCGCGTGTATTCATTTAGATTGATAGAAAGAAGTTTAGATCATAAAAATTGGCATAACAGATGCAACCTTAAAGACGGCACACCCTCAAAGTAGCCACAACATAAACAATGACATGTGACCTAAGGACCGCCGGCGAAACCACCAATTACTTATGACCTAGATAGACACTAGCAACCCAAGCTAAGAACAAAGCATCGGACAACAAACATGTACAAAAGCATTAATCATACACTGAAAGGGCTCGCAACATCCAGGAGCAATGATCACGGTCATGATAGTAGAAGCATAAGTCCATCACTTGCACAAGAACGAATGCTAGGTTTAAGATGACTACAACAATGTCGTGCGGCGTGACTAGCATGCTATCATATCATGGCCGTCGTCATCCAAACAACAAGAGAAAAAATGTGCTTGTGCTAGCAAGTTAGTGTTGGGGATCGTAGCAAAAATTCAAAATTTTCTACGCATCATCAAGATCAATCTATGGAGTAATCTAGCAACGAGGGGAAGGAGAGTGCATCTACATACCCTTGTAGATCGCTAAGCGGAAGCCTTCAAGTGAACGGGGTTGATGGAGTCGTACTCGTCGTGATCCAAATCACCGATGATCCTAGCGCCGAACAGACGACACCTCTGCGTTCAACACACGTACGGTTGGGAGACGTCTCCTCCTTCTTGATCCAGCAAGGTGAGAGGAGAAGTTGAGGGAAAACTCCGACATCACGACTCGTGGTTCTCCGGCAGGGCTTCGCCAAGCACTACGAAGGAGGATGAGGTGTTGGAGGAGGAAGAGGGCTGCGCCAGGGGAAGGGTAGGGCTGCCCTCTCTCTCCCTCACTATATATAGGGGGAGGGAGGAGGGGGAGGCGCCCTAGGGTTCCCTAGGGGAGGGGCGGCGGCCACAGGGGAAACCCTAGATGGGTTTGCGCGCCCCCACCCCCTAGGAAACTTGCCCCCCAAGCCGGGAGGGGCGGCTGCCCTAGGGGTGGCGCCCCCACCTCTCCTGGTTACGTGAGATGGGGTGGGAGGGGCGCTCAGCCCCTTAGTGGGCTGATGTGCCCTCTCCCCTTGGCCCATAAGGCCCCCCAACGCTTGCCGGGGCCTCCGAAACCCCTTTCGGACACGCTGGTCATCACCTGGTACCCCCGAAACAATTCCGGACTCCAATACCCTTCGTTCAATATACCGATCTTCACCTCCGGACCATTCCGGAGCTCCTCATCATGTCCGGGATCTCATCCGGGACTCCGAACAACCTTCGGTAACCACATACTATTTCCCATAACAACTCTAGCGTCACCGAACCTTAAGTGTGTAGACCCTACGGGTTCCGGAACCATGCAGACATGACCGAGACAACTCTCCGGCCAATAACCAACAGCGGGATCTGGATACCCATGTTGGCTCCCACATGTTCCACGATGATCTCAACGGATGAACCTCGATGTCGAGGATTCAATCAATCCCGTATACAATTCCCTTTGTCCAGCGGTATTGTACTTGCCCGAGATTCGATCGTCGGTATCCGATACCTTGTTCAATCTCGTTACCGGCAAGTCTCTTTACTCGTTTCGTAACACATCATCCCGTGATCAACTCCTTGGTCACATTGTGCACATTATGATGATGTCCTACCGAGTGGGCCCAGAGATACCTCTCTGTCACACGGAGTGACAAATCCCAGTCTCGATTCGTGCCAACCCAACAGACACTTTCGGAGATACCCGTAGTGTACCTTTATAGCCACCCAGTTACATTGTGACGTTTGGTACACCCAAAGCATTCCTACGGTATCCGGGAGTTGCACAATCTCATGGTCTAAGGAAATGATACTTGACATTAGAAGAGCTTTAGCATACGAACTACACGATCTTTGTGCTAGGCTTAGGATTGGGTCTTGTCCATCACATCATTATCCTTATGATGTGATCCCGTTATAAACGACATCCAATGTCCATGGTCAGGAAACTGTAACCATCTATTGATCAACGAGCTAGTCAACTAGAGGCTTACTAGGGACATGGTGTTGTGTATGTATCCACACATGTATCTGAGTTTCCTATCAATACAATTATAGCATGGATAATAAACGATTATCATGAACAAGGAAATATAATAATAACTAATTTGTTATTGCCTCTAGGGCATATTTCCAACAGTCTCCCACTTGCACTAGAGTCAATAATCTAGTTCACATTGCCATGTGATTAACACTCACAGGTCACATCGCCATGTGACCAACATCCAAAGAGTTTACTAGAGTCAATAATCTAGTTCACATCACTATGTGATTAACACTCAATGAGTTCTGGGTTTGATCATGTTATGCCTATAAGAGAGGTTTTAGTCAACGGGTCTGCAACATTCAGATCTGTATGTACTTTGCAAATCTCTACGCTATATTTGGAGCCATTTCAAATAACTGTTCTACTTGGAGCTATTCTAAATTGTTGCTCCATTGTACGTATCCGGTATCTCTACTCAGAGCTATCCGGATAGGTGTTAAGCTTGCATCGACATAACTCTTTACGTCGAACTCTTTATCACCTCCATAACCGAGAAACATATCCTTATTCCTCTAAGGATAATTTTGACCGCTATCTGGTGATCCACTCCTTGATCACCTTTGTACCCTCTAGCCAGACATGTGGTAAGGCACACATCAGGTGCGGTACTCAGCATGGCATACCGTATAGAGCCTATGACAAAAGCATAGGGGACGACCTTCGTCCTTCCTCTTTCTCCTGCCGTGGTCGAGCTTTAACTTCATACCTTACAACTCAGGCAAGAACTCCTTCTTTGACTAATCCATCTCGAACACCTTCAAGATCATGTCAAGGTATGTGCTCATTTGAAAGTACCATTAAGCGTTTTGATCTATCCTTATAGATGTTGATGCTCAATGTTCAAGTAGCTTAATCCAGGTTTTCCATTGAAAAACACTTTTCAAATAACCCTATATGCTTTCCAGAAATTCTACATCATTTCTGATCAACAATATGTCAACAACATATACTCATCAGAAATTCTATAGTGCTCCCACTCACCTTTTTGGAAATACAAGTTTCTCATAAACTTTGTATAAACCCAAAATCTTTGATCATCCCATCAAAGGGTACATTCCAACTCCGAGATGCTTACTCCAGTCCTTAGACGGTTTGCTGGAGCTTTGCATACTTGTTAGCATCTTTCAGGATTGACAAAATCTTTTGGTTGTATCACATACAAACTTTCCTCAAGAAAATCGTCAAGGAAACAATATTTTGACATCCTATCTGCAAGATTTCATAAATAATGCAGTACCTGCTAATATAATCCAACAGACTCTTAGCATTGCTACGAGTGAGAAAGTCTCATCGTAATCAACTCCTTGAACTTGTCAGAAAACATCTTAACGACAAGTCGAGCTTTCTTAATGGTGATACCTACCATCATTGTTCGTCTTTCTTTTAAAATCCATATGTACCCAACAGCCTTACGGCCATCAAGTAGTTCTTCCAAAGTTTACACTTTGTTTCATATATGGATCCTCTCTCGGATTTTATGGCCTCGAGCCATTCTTGGAATCCGGGCCCACCATCGCTTTTCCATAGCTCGTAGGTTCATTGTTGTCTAGCAACATGACTTCCAAGACAGGATTACGTACCACTCTGAAGTAGTATGCATCCTTGTCGTCCTACGAGTTTTTGGTAGTGACTTGATCCGTAGTTTCATGATCACTATCATAAGCTTCCACTTCAACTGGTGTAGGTGCCACAGGAACAACTCCCTGTGCCCTGCTACACACTAGCTGAAGTGACGGTTCAATAACCTCATCAAGTCTCCACCATCCTCCCACTCAATTCTTTCGAGAGAAACTTTTCCTCGAGAAAGGACCCAATTCCTATTGCTTTCAGATCTGAGACAGGAGGTATACCCAACTGTTTTGGGTGTCCAATGAAGATGCATTTATCCGCTCTGGGTTCGATCTTATCAGCCTGAAACTTTTTCACATAAGCGTCGCAGCCCCAAACTTTTAAGAAATGACAGCTTAGGTTTCTCTAAACCATAGTTCATACGGTGTCGACTCAAACGAAATTGCGTGGTGCCCTATTTAAAGCGAATGTGGTTGTCTCTAATGCCGAACCCATAAACTATAGTGGTAACTCGATAAGAGACATCATGGTATGCATCATATCCAATAGGGTGCAGTTATGATGTTCGGACACACCATCACACTATGGTGTTCCAGGCGGTATTAGTTGTGAAACAATTTCCACAATGTCTTAACTGTGTGCCAATCTCGTAATTCAGATATTCATCTCTATGATCATATCATAGATATTTTATCCTCTTGTCATGATGATCTTTTAACTTCACCCTGAAATTACTTGAACCTTTCAATAATTCAGACTCGTGATTCATCAAGTAAATATACTCAGCATCTACTCAAATCATCTGTGAAGTAAGAACATAACGATATCCACTACATGCCTCGTCACTCATTGGACTGCACACATCAAGATGTACTACTTCCAACAAGTTGCTTTCTTGTTCCATCTTACTGAAAACGAGGCCTTTCAGTCATCTTGCCCATGTGGTATGATTTGCATGTCTCAAGTGATTCAAAATCAAGTGAGTCCAAAGATCCATCAACATGGAGCTTCTTCATGTGTTTTATACCAATATGACTCAAATTGCAGTGCCACAAGTATGTGGTACTATCATTACTATCTTATATCTTTTGGCATGAACATGTGTATCACTATGATCGGGATTTAATAAACCATTCATTTTAGGTGCAAGACCATTGAAGGTATTATTCAAATAAACAGAGTAACCATTATTCTCCTTAAATGAATAAATGTATTGCGATAAACATAATCCAATCATGTCTATGCTCAACGCAAACACCAAATAACAATTATTTAGGTTTAACACCAATCTCGATGGTAAAGGGAGTATGCGATGCTTGATCACATCAACCTTGGAAACACTTCCAAACCATATCGTCATCTCACCTTTATCTATTATCCGTTTATTCCATAGCCTTTTATTTCGAGTTACTAACACTTAGCAACTGAACCGGTATCTATTACCATGGTGCTACTAGGAGTACTAGTAAAGTACACATCAATATAATGTATATCCAATATACTTCTATCGACCTTGCCAGCCTTCTCATCTACCAAGTATCTAGGGTAGTTCTGCTTCAGTGACTGTTCCTGAGGGAGTCCTGGATTAGGGGGTGTTCGGATAGCCGGACTATACCTTCAGCCGGACTCCTGAACTATGAAGATACAAGATTGAAGACTTCGTCCCGTGTCCGGATGGGACTTTCCTTGGCGTGGAAGGCAAGCTTGGCGATGCGGATATCCAGATCTCCTACCATTGTAACCGACTTCGTGTAACCCTAACCCTCTCCGGTGTGTATATAAACCGGAGGGATTTAGTCCGTAGGACAGAACCCCAACATACAACAATCATACCATAGGCTAGCTTCTAGGGTTTAGCCTCCTTGATCTCGTGGTAGATCTACTCTTGTACTACCCATATCATCAATATCAACCAAGCAGGACGTAGGGTTTTACCTCCATCAAGAGGGCCTGAACCTGGGTAAAACATTGTGTCCCTCGTCTCCTGTTACCATCCGCCTAGATGCACAGTTCGGGACCCCCTATCCGAGATCCGCCGGTTTTGACACCGACATTGGTGCTTTCATTGAGAGTTCCTCTGTGTCGTCGCTTTTAGGCCCGATGGCTCCTTTGATCATCAACAACGATGCGGTCCAGGGTGAGACTTTTCTTCCCGGGCAAATCTTCATCTTCGGCGGCTTCGCACTACGGGCCAATTCGCTTGGCCACCTGGAGCAGATCGAAAGCTACGCTCCTGGCCATCCGGTCAGATTTGGAAGTTTAAACTACACGACTGACATCCGCGGGGACTTGATCTTCGACGGATTTGAGCCACGGCCGAGCGCGCCGCACTGTCACGATGGGCATGATCTAGCTCTGCCGCCGAATAGTGCCCTTGAGGCCGCGCACGCATTGGTTCCGACCCTCAATTCGGAACCAACTGTGCCGATCGAGGACGAGTGGCTGGACGCCACCTCGGGGGCTGCGATCCCAACGGCGATCGAGCCGAACACCAGCCCCGCACTCCGCAAGGCCTGTGACTCCGAGGGGCCGGATTCCTCTCCAGACTCCGAGCCCTCCGCGCGCCTGCCGATCGAATCTGATTGGGCGCCGATCATGGAGTTCACCGCCGCGGACATCTTTCAGCACTCGCCCTTCGGCGACATTCTGAAATTGCTAAAGTCTCTCTCTTTATCAGGAGAGCCCTGGCCGGACTACGGTCAGCAAGGTTGGGTTATGGACGATGAAGAAATTCAAAGCCCACCCACCACCCACTTCGTAGCCACTGTCGATGACTTAACTGACATGCTCGACTTCGACTCCGAAGACATCGACGGTATGGACGATGATGCAGGAGACGACCAAGAACCAGCACCTGTAGGGCGCTGGAAGGCCACCTCATCATACGACATATATATGGTGGACACTCCAAAAGATGGAGATGGCGATGGAACAGCGGGGGATGACACATCCAAGAAACAGCCCAAGCGCCGGCGTCAGCGGCGCCGCTCTAAATCCCGCCAAAGCAAAAACGTTGATTCCGGCATGGGAGATAATAATACTCCGGATAGCGCCGAAGAACACCCTCTCCAGCAAGAGGATGGAGAAGCCAGCCCTCACGAGAGAGCAGCAGATAGAGAGGTTGAGGATGATAATTACATGCCTCCCTCTGAAGACGAGGCAAGCCTCGACGACGACAAATTCGTCGTGCCAGAGGATCCCGCCGAACAAGAGCATTTTAAACGCAGGCTTATAACCACGGAAAGCAGCCTCAAGAAAAAGCAGCAACATCTTAGAGCTGATCAAGATTTGCTAGCTGACAGATGGACTGAAGTCCTTGCGGCCGAAGAGTATGAACTCAAACGCCTCTCCAAGAGTTACCCAAGCGCAGGCTGCTACCCCGATTAGAGGAGGAAGCACCTACATCACCAGCTCATGACATGGCCAACCGGCCACCCCGTGGCCGTGACAGAGAGGCCTCTCGGCCCTCCACTCAAGCCATGCCCCGGCGCCGCTCAAAACATGCTAAGGCACGGGAAAACGCGCCAGACCTGCGAGAGATACTGGAGGACAAGGCAAGACAAACAAGATCGATCTACGGATCGCGTGGGCGCCCTACGGCACGTGACGGGGATCGTCACTCCGGACATAATAAATCCGGCCGGGCCGAACACAGTAGACAAAGCTCATTCGAGCTGCATCGTGATATAGCCCAATACAGAGGTGCCGCACACCCACTATGCTTCACAGATGAAGTAATGGATCATAAAATCCCTGAGGGTCTCAAACCCATCAACATCGAATCATATGATGGCACAACAGATCCTGCGGTATGGATCGAGGATTATCTCCTTCATATCCACATGGCCCGCGGCGATGATCTACACGCCATCAAATACCTCCCACTCAAACTTAAGGGACCAGCCCGACATTGGCTTAACAGCTTGCCAGCAGATTCGATCAGTTCTTGGGAGGACCTGGAAGCCACATTCCTCGACAATTTCTAGGGTACCTATGTGCGACCAGCGGACGCTGATGACCTAAGCCACATAATTCAGCAGCCAGAGGAATCGACCAGGCAATTCTGGACATGGTTCCTAACAAATAAAAACCAAATAGTCGACTGTCCGGACGCAGAGGCCCTAGCAGCCTTCAAGCATAATATCCGCAACGAGTGGCTTGCCCGGCACCTGGGATAGGAAAAGCCGAAATCTATGGCAGCCCTCACGACACTCATGACCCGCTTTTGCGCGGGAGAAGACAGCTGGCTAGCTCGCAGCAACAACTTAACCAAAAACCTTGGTAATTCGAATACCAAGGACAAAAGTGGCAGGTCGCGCCGGAACAAGCAAAAACGTCGCGTTAACAGTGACAGCAACGAGGATACGGCAGTCAATGCCGGATTCCGAGGCTACAAATCCGGTCAGCGGAAAAAGCCATTCAAAAGAAATACTTAGGGCCCGTCCAGTTTGGACCGAATACTCGACCGCTTGTGCCAGATACATGGCACCCCTGAAAGGCCAGCCAATCACATCAGCAGGGATTGTTGGGTGTTCAAGCAGGCAGGCAAGTTAAATGCCGAAAATAGAGACAAGGGGCTGCGTAGCGACGACGAGGAGGAGCCCAGGCCACCGAGCAACAGTGGACAAAAGGGTTTTCCCCCACAAGTGCGGACGGTGAACATGATATACGCAACCCACATCCCCAAGAGGGAACGGAAGCGTGCGTTACGGCACGTATACGCGCTGGAGCCAGTCGCCCCAAAGTTCAACCCATGGTCCTCCTGCCCGATCACTTTTGATCGAAGGGACCACCCCACTAGCATCCGTCATGGCGGGTTTGCCGCATTGGTTCTAGACCCAATTATTGACGGATTTCATCTCACAAGAGTCCTTATGGACGGCGGCAGCAGCCTGAACCTGCTTTACCAGGACACAGTGCAGAAAATGGGCATAGATCCCTCGAGGATTAAGCCCACCAAAACGACCTTTAAAGGCGTCATACCAGGTGTTGAGGCCAACTGTACAGGCTCAGTCACACTTGAAGTGGTATTCGGATCTCCGGATAATTTCCGGAGCGAGGAGTTAATCTTCGACATAGTCCCGTTCCGCAGTGGCTATCACGCACTGCTCGGGCGAACCGCATTTGCAAAGTTCAATGTGGTACCGCACTACGCATATCTCAAGATCAAGATGCCAGGCCCTTGAGGAGTAATCATGGTCAATGGAAACACCGAACGCTCCCTCCGAACGGAGGAGCACACGGCGGCCCTCGCAGCGGAAGTACAAAGCAGCCTCTCTAGGCAGTTCCCCAGTCCGGCCGTTAAAAGGCCGGACACTGTCAAGCGCGCCCGGAGGAACCTACAACAAGACCGCCTGGCACGATCTGAGTAGGCGTAGCAATGCGGCCCCAACCCCATCCCTCGCTAAATAGCAAAACCAGTGCTTCGCGTACATAACTACGCTCTCAAAGTACCATGGGCGCAGGGGAAGGGGCACCATCACAGCACGCCCAGAACACGGCTTAAACCGCACTAGGGGCTGCCGAATTCTTCCTTTATTCTCTCTTACTTTCAGGACTCCATCCTTCGGACGACCTGTTCGGCAATTCAACTGCCGCACAAATGATGCAAGAACCAGGGAAGCAGACAAGCCATGCCGCATTATGGAACTCCCAGGTGGTCTCTATTACGAGCAGTATACCTGTTTTAAATACAACTCCGTGGCCTGCCCCTGGACAGGACATGTTAAATAGTCCAATTTCTTTTGTTTATCGCACTATTTGTATCGTTATGCTTGGATAGCAGCCTTCTTATAAACAATGCATAGCTTTTTGTCTATTTTTTTGCATTACTCTCTTTTTATATATATGTTCATTAATGACATGTTGCACCCGTACACTGTGGTACGGAAAATACGCCAGGGGCTCCAGTACACCTTAATATGGTGTGAGAAGTCCGAACACTTTCACAAGTGCGGCACCCAGAACTTATAGCATTATATGCATCGGCTCTGAATCATGATTTGGGTCAATAGTTGGGTTTGCCCGGCTCCTATGTTTTGGTGCCTTACGTTCCGCTATATCGGGTAAGCTAGCACTAGGAGAACTACTGCGATTGTGCCCCAGTTGAGCTGGGCTGAGCACCTAAGTAGAGAAAGCTAAAACTGACTGTCATGATGAGGCGAGAGACCGGTCGCTGTTCGAGAGGTTTTTCGAGTCCTTAAAGACTTATGCCGCTTAGAGCGAGGAACCGGATTTTTTCCGGCCAAGGCGTGGATAGCGCCCCGAACACGGTCTTCCGAATACCAGGGGCTTCGCCAAAATTTAAAATTATAGAGTTCTATGGCTAAGTGAGAGTGTTCAAGCATTTTAGTCTGATTGCCTTGTTCGTTGTGCTGAGCGCCTCCCTCGAAGGACCCAAACATGGGGAAAAGAGCGCTCAGGTTTATCCCGAACACTCCAGCACTAGTGGCATGGGGGCAGAAGCCGACGACTAGCCATCTCTCAATTTTTGATAAACGGCCGCACAGAAAGTAATATTTTAAATTCAAAAAGCATTGCTTAGCGCATATGAACAAGTTTTCAGCGCACAGGACAACACGAGCGAGTTCATTCAAAAATTACATCCTTGGTACATTGATCCGCCATAAGGCGGGCACCCTTCAGAACATCCTTATAATAGTTCTCGGGTTTGCGACGCTCTTTCCCCGGTGGAGGCCCGTCCTTCACAAGCTTCTCGCCGTCCAGCTTGCCCCAGTGCACCTTAGCACGGGCAAGGGCCCTCCGGGCACCTTCAATGTAGACGGAGCGCTTGATGACCTCGAGCCTTGGACAGGCCTCCACTAACCGCCGCACCAGTCCAAAGTAGCTCCCAGGCAGGGCCTCTCCAGGCCACAGCCGAACTATGAAGCCCTTCATGGCCTGTTCGGCCGCCTTGTGGAGCTCGACCAGCTGCTTCAGCTGGTCGCTCAAAGGAACTGGGTGTCCGGCCTCAGCGTACTGAGACCAGAACACCTTCTCCGTCGAACTACCCTCCTCGGCTCGATAGAATGCGGCGGCATCAGACACACTATGGGGAAGATCTGCGAACGCCCCTGGAGAGCTCCGGATTCAGGTAAGTAACAAGTAGCTTACTTTTGTATGTTTTCTTTGCATAAAGAATGCCTTACCCGCCGCTATCTTTTTCACCGCATCCAATTCCTGGAGGGCCTTCTGGGCTTCGGCCTTGGCAGACTTGGCAGTCTCAATAGCCGCGGCGAGCTCGGACGCTCGCGTCTTTGAGTCATGCTCCATACTCTCATGTTTTTTCATGAGACCCTGAAGCTCTTGCTGCGCCTCGCCGACCTGCGCCTCAAATTTATCCCGCTCGGTGCGCTCTGAGGCCGCCCTCTTCTCGGCCTCGGACAGCGCCTGCTTGAGGGTCGCCACCTCAGTTGTGGCCCCTGCAATAAGCAGCATAATCCTGTCATTTTTTGCAATTGCATCTTTTTTATATATTCTCTATAAGGTATCTCTTACCTTCTTTCTCCTCGAGCTGCCGCTTGGCAAGGCCGAGCTCTTGCTCGGACCGCTCGAGACCCTGCTTCAGGGTGCCTACCTCCGCAGTCAATGCGGCGGTTGCAAGCAGCGAAGCCTGCATACGCATATTGACTCATTTTTGTTAGACTCCTGCGAAATTTATTTGATCCTCTATTCGGCTTTTCTTTCCGAACGCCAAACAGAGCATCAGGGGCTACTGTCTATGCGGTAATATTTTTACATATTTTTTACTTACCTCGAAGCCTGTTAGAAGGCTGGCACAAGCTTCAGACAGTCCGCTCTTGGCGGACTGAACCTTTTGGATCACCGTACTCATAATAGTACGATGCTCCTCGTCGATGGAGGCACCGTTAAGCACCTCCAGCAGATTATCCGACACCTCCGGTTGGACGGAGGCCGCCGGCTCAGAAGGCTTGTTCCTCTTAGAAGGAGTTCGCCTACCGCAGTCCGGAACTGTTGAAGATTCCGGCGCGGTGTTCGGCTCAAAGCCGGACTTGGAGCCCTGGGGGGTCTTGTCCCCTTTACTCCTAGAGTCCGGGAGGTCGCCTTGCGGCTCCTCCAGGACCACCTCCTCCTGGCCCGGAGCTTGTCACGATGCCACTTCGGCGTCGTCCGCAGTGTGGGGGGGAGGCGGCGGGCGGAACTGAGTTCACGTCCGATGAATCTAGGGAGCCGCTCGACGACTCGTCGAGCCCGGCCTTGGGCGGACTGCATGATTATATTCCATATGAGGAAAAGTTGTGCAACAAAGGAATGCTATGAGTTACTCTGGCATCCGAATACTTACGATCCCGTCGGGAGCCTGGCCCTTTGCGGCCACTCCTCTTCGACCTCGTCGGCGTCGGTGGAGTAGTCCGGAGGAAGGGTCTTCCCCTTCTTGGACCCTTCGGCCTCCTTTGTTGGGGCGGCCTTCCTCTTCTTTCCTCCCCCCGCTGGAGGGGGAGAGGTTTCTTCTTCCTCCTCCTCGTTTTCACGGGAGGAGCGCTTCTCGGATTCGTCAGATGAAGAATCCGACACCTCCTGGCGCCGGGAACTCTTTTGAGTCCCAGTGGCTTTCTTCTTGGCCTTCTTCTCCGGCACCACGTAAGGTGCCGGAGCCAGCAGCTTTGATAAACAAGCATCTGCTGGGTCTTCGGGCAAAGGGGCCGGACAGTTGACCTGTCCGGACTTCACCCGCCACTCCTGTCAAAGGTAAGGGAGTTTAGATCCCGCATAGAGTCAAACTATGAGAAACAAATGTCCTGTAAAAGGTAAAGATAACTCACCGCACTAGCTTGACGCTGCGTGCTGTATCCGCGATCCTCGGATGCGGATGTGGGAGCCTCGGCGCCCTTGAATAGCACCTTCCAGGCATCTTCATGCGTCGTGTCAAAGAGCCTATTCAGGGTTTGGTGCTGCGTCGAATCGAACTCCCACAGAGTGAAGGCCCGTTGTTGACACGGGAGGATCCGACAGACGAGCATGACCTGGACTATATTGACAAGCTTGAGCTGCTTGTTCACCAGGGATTGGATGCATTTTTGCAGTCCGGTCACCTCTTCTTCGTCGCCCCACGACAGGCCCGTCTCCTTCCAGGACGTGAGCCGTGTAGGGGGTCCGGATTGGAACTCAGGGGCTGCGATCCACTTCGGATCGCGTGGCTCGGTGATGTAAAACCACCCCGATTGCCACCCCTTCAGGGTCTCCACAAAAGAGCCCTCGGGCCATAGGACGTTGGCTATCTTGCCCGCCATGGCGCCTCCGCACTCCGCCTGGTTGCCGCGCACCACCTTCGACTTGACGTTGAAGGTCTTGAGCCAAAGGCCGAAATGGGGACGGATTCGGAGGAAGGCCTCACACAAGACGATAAACGCCGAGATGTTGAGGACGAAGTTCGGGGCCAGATCGGGGAAATCTAGGCCATAGTAGAACATGAGCCCCCGGACAAACGGGTGGAGAGGAAAGCCCAGCCCGCGGAGGAAATGGGGAAGGAATACTACCCTCTCATGGGGCCTTGGGGTGGGGAGGAGCTGCCCCTTTTCAGGAAGCCGGTGCGCGATGTCGTTGGACAAGTATCTGGCCTTCCTTAGCTTTCTGACATGGCCCTCCGTGACGGAGCAGACCATCCACTTGCCTCCCGCTCCGGACATGGCTGGAGAAGGTTGAGGTGGGAAGTGCGGACTTGGGCGCTGGAGCTCGGGTGCGCAGGAGATGGATAGGCAGAGGAGGAAGAAGGCGTAGGTAAAAAGGTGGATCCTTATCCCCTTATATGGGCGGATGCGGCTATGCGTCCCCACCAGCCTGGTAAAACTCTCTTATCTCCCAAGCGCCGTGATAAATGGCGCGGTTGGGTTACCCACGTCTGTATTGATGAGAATCCCATTAATGGGGGACACAATCTCTGCTTTGACAAGACGTGCCAAGGAAACCGCCTTGCAAAATGCGCTGAGGTGGGGAAGTAAAAACGATTCAAATAAAGGCTTGGTCGTAGTGTGATGTCACGGTACGGAATACGTCAGCAGATTAGATTTGTGTAAATATTATTCTCTCTATGGCAATATGTGGAAACTTATTTTGCAGAGCCGGACACTACCCTTGGTGTTTACAAACTTTTATGAAGAACTTGGAGGAGGAACCCGCCTTGCAATGCCGAAGACAATCTGCGCGCCGGACTCATCGTCATTGAAGCCTGGTTCAGGGGCTACTGAGGGAGTCCTGGATTAGGGGGTGTTCGGATAGCCGGACTATACCTTCAGCCGGACTCCTGGACTATGAAGATACAAGATTGAAGACTTCGTCCCGTGTCCGGATGTGACTTTCCTTGGCGTGGAAGGCAAGCTTGGCGATGTGGATATTCAGATCTCCTACCATTGTAACCGACTTTGTGTAACCCTAACCCTCTCCGGTGTCTATATAAACCGGAGGGTTTTAGTCCGTAGGACAGAACCCCAACATACAACAATGATACCATAGGCTAGCTTCTAGGGTTTAGCCTCCTTGATCTCATGGTAGATCTACTCTTGTACTACCCATATCATCAATATCAATCAAGCAGGACGTAGGGTTTTACCTCCATCAAGAGGGCCCGAACCTGGGTAAAACATTGTGTCCCTCGTCTCCTGTTACCATCCGCCTAGACGCACAGCTCGGGACCCCCTACCCGAGATCCGCCAGTTTTGACACCGACAGTTCCCCTCATTACAGAAGCACTTAGTCTCGGGTTTGGGTTCAACCTTGGGTTTCTTCACTAGAGCAGCAACTGATTTGCCGTTTCATGAAGTATCCCTTCTTTCCCTTGCCCTTCTTGAAACTAGTGGTTTTACTAACCATCAAAAATCGATGCTCCTACTTGATTTCTACTTTCGCGGTGTCAAACATCGCGAATTGCTCAAGGATCATCATTTCTATCCCTGATATGTTATAGTTCATCACGAAGCTCTAGTAGCTTGGTGGCAGTGACTTTGGAGAAACATCACTATCTCATCTGGAAGATTAACTCCCACTCGATTCAAGTGATTGTTGTACTCATACAATCTTAGCACATGCTCAACGATTGAGCTTTTCTCCTTAGTTTACAGGCTTAGGAAACTTGTCAGAGGTCTCATACCTCTTGACGTGGGCACTAGCCTGAAATCCCAATTTCAGTCCTTGGAACATCTCATATGTTCTGCGATGTTTCAAAAACGTCTTTAGTGCCTCAATTCTAAACCATTTAGCATTACGCACTGAACTATCATGTAGTCATCAAAACGCGTATGTCAGATGTTCGCAACATCCACAACTGACGCTCGAGGTTCAGCTCACTGAGCGGTGCATTAAGGACATAATCCTTCTGCACAGCAATGAGGACAATCCTCAGTTTACGGACCCAGTCCGCATAATTGCTACTATCAACTTTCAACTAAATTTTCTCTAGGAACATATCTAATACAGTAGAACTAAAGCGTAAGCTACGACATAATTTGCAAAGTCCTTTTGACTATGTTCATGATAATTGAGTTCATTTGATTATTTCATTAACTCCCACTCAGATAGACATCCCTCTAGTCATCTAAGTGATACATGATCCGAATCGACTAGGCCGTGTCCGATCATCACGTGAGACGGACTAGTCATCATCGGTGAACATCTCATGTTGATCGCATCTTCTATACGACTCATGTTCGACCTTTCGGTCCTCCGTGTTCCGAGGCCATGTCTGTACATGCTAGGCTCGTCAAGTCAACCTAAGTGTTTCGCATGTGTTCCGAGGCCATGTCTGTACATGCTAGGCTCGTCAACACCCGTTGTATTCGAACGTTAGAATCTATCACACCCGATCATCACGTGGTGCTTCGAAATAACGAACCTTCGCAACGATACACAGTTAGGGAGAACACTTTTCTTGAAATTTTAGTGAGGGATCATCTTATTTAAGCTACCGTCGTTCTAAGCAAATAAGATGTAAAACATGATAAACATCACATGCAATCAAATAGTGACATGATATGGCCATCATCACTTCGCTCCTTTTGATCTCCATCTTCGGGGCTCCATGATCATCATCGTCACCGGCATGACACCATGATCTCCATCATCATGATCTCCATCATCGTGTCTTCGTGAAGTTGTCTCGCCAACTATTACTTCTACTACTATGGCTAACGGTTAGCAATAAAGTAAAGTAATTACATGACGTTTATGTTGACACGCAGGTCATAAATAAATTAAGACAACTCCTATGGCTCCTGCCGGTTGTCATACTCATCGACATGCAAGTCGTGATTCATATTACAAGAACATGATCAATCTCATACATCACATATATCATTCATCACATCCTTTTTGGCCATATCACATCACACGGCATATGCTGCAAAAACAAGTTAGACGTCCTCTAATTGTTGTTGCAAATTTTTATGTGGCTGCTATAGGTTTCTTAGCAAGAACGTTTCTTACCTACGCCAAAACCACAACGTGATATGCCAATTTCTATTTACCCTTCATAAGGACCCTTTTCATCGAATCCGATCCGACTAAAGTGGGAGAGACAGACACCCGCTAGCCACCTTATGCAACTAGTGCATGTCAGTCGGTGGAACCTGTCTAACGTAAGAGTACGTGTAAGGTCGGTCCAGGCCGCTTCATCCCACGATGCCGCCGAATCAAGATAAGACTAGTAACGACAAGTAAATTGACAAAATCGACGCCCACAACTACTTTGTGTTCTACTCGTGCATAGAAACTACGTATAGACCTAGCTCATGATTCCACTGTTGGGGATCGTAGCAGAAATTTAAAATTTTCTACGCATCACCAAGATCAATCTATGGAGTAATCTAGCAACGAGGGGAAGGAGAGTGCATCTACATACCCTTGTAGATCGCTAAGCGGAAGCGTTCAAGTGAACGGGGTTGATGGAGTCGTACTCGTCGTGATCCAAATCACCGATGATCCTAGCGCCGAACGGACGACACCTCCGCGTTCAACAAACGTACGGTTGGGAGACGTCTCCTCCTTCTTGGTCCAGCAAGGTGAGAGGAGAAGTTGAGGGAAAACTCTGACAACACGACGGCGTGGTGGTGATGGAGCTCGTGGTTCTTCGGCAGGGCTTCGCCAAGCACTACGGAGGAGGATGAGGTGTTGGAGGAGGAAGAGGGCTGCGCTAGGGGAAGGGTACGGTTGCCCTCTCTCTCCCTCACTATATATAGGGGAAGGGAGGATGGGGAGGCGCCCTAGGGTTCCCTAGGGGAGGGGCGGCGGCCACAGGGGAAACCCTAGATGGGTTTGGGCGCCCCCACCCCCTAGGAAACTTGCCCCCCAAGCCGGGAGGGGCGGCTGCCCTAGGGGTGGCGCCCCCACCTCTCCTGGTTACGTGAGATGGGGTGCGAGGGGCGCTCAGCCCCTTAGTGGGCTGATGTGCCCTCTCCCCTTGTCCCATAAGGCCCCCCAACGCTTGCCGGGGCCTCCGAAACCCCTTTCGGACACGCTGGTCATCACCTGGTACCCCCGGAACAATTCCGGACTCCAATACCCTTCGTCCAATATACCGATCTTCACCTCCGGACCATTCCAGAGCTCCTCGTCATGTCCGGGATCTCATCCGGGACTCCGAACAACCTTCGGTAACCACATACTATTTCCCATAACAACTCTAGCGTCACCGAACCTTAAGTGTGTAGACCCTACAGGTTTGGGAACCATGCAGACATGACCGAGACAACTCTCCGGCCAATAACTAACAGCGGGATCTGGATACCCATGTTGGCTCCCACATGTTCCATGATGATCTCATCGGATGAACCACGATGTCGAGGATTCAATCAATCCCGTATACAATTCCCTTTGTCCAGCGATATTGTACTTGCCCGAGATTCGATCGTCGGTATCCGATGCCTTGTTCAATCTCGTTACCGGCAAGTCTCTTTACTCGTTCCGTAACACATCATCCCGTGATCAACTCCTTGGTCACATTGTGCACATTATGATGATGTCCTACCGAGTGGGCCTAGAGATACCTCTCCGTCACACGAAGTGACAAATCCCAGTCTCAATTCGTGCCAACCCAACAGACACTTTCGGAGATACCCGTAGTGTACCTTTATAGCCAACCAGTTACGTTGTGACGTTTGGTACACCCAGAGCATTCCTACGGTATCCGGGAGTTGCACAATCTCATGGTCTAAGGAAATGATACTTGACATTAGAAAAGCTTTAGCATACGAACTACACGATCTTTGTGCTAGGCTTAGGATTGGGTCTTGTCCATCACATCATTCTCCTAATGATGTGATCCCGTTATCAACGACATCCAGTGTCCATGGTCAGAAAACCGTAACCATCTATTGATCAACGAGCTAGTCAACTAGAGGCTTACTAGGGACGTGGTGTTGTCTATGTATCCACACATGTATCTGAGGTTCCTATCAATACAATTATAGCATGGATAATAAATGATTATCATGAACAAGGAAATATAATAATAACTAATTTATTATTGCCTCTAGGGCATATTTCCAACGGTTAGAAATAGGATGGAAGCTTGCCGACAAAGACCACGGAACGACTAAAGGGGGAGAAGGCGACTGACAGCCAATGAGCTACATCCGGCAACAAAAGCATTGGATTTGAAGGCAAAGCACCATATCGTACGGAGGAGGACGGAGTTGGGGTGGGTGACTCAAGATCCGCTTTGAGAGGAGAATCACGTAGATAGAGCGTCGGGGGAGGGGGGGGCTGTGGAGTGGCACCCCCTCATTTACTGCAAACGGTCCTTGCCAGCGGAGAAAACGGCCAACGATCATCACAAAAACAGACGTATACCGACGCGAACATACCGAAACAGCCCTGCTGCAACCATCCTTCAGGCGGGATTTGCCTAGTAACATCCTCCAACAATGGAGAGGGGGTGAATCAATGTTCTAGGCGGCGGCGCTAGGGTTTCTGCGGGTCACCGCCTGAATAGCCCAAACAAACCGACGCAGGTGCCAACTTCATGAACTCATCCGCCGAGAATTTTCATACATATGGCAACATGAGCAACGGAGTAGCTACAACTACCAAGGGCTGTCCATGCAAAAAAAAAAAACTACCAAGGGCTGCCAAGCGTGTTTGTTCCGTGTTTCCATGCATCATGTTGGTAGGATTTGGTTGCTGAGTCGAATTTCTGCTCACCGAACATATGTGTGCTTGTATGCGTCACAGCAATACCTTTTCCATCGTTCTTCGTCATGGAGCACACTACGGCACAATCATATCATATACCCAAACAAAGTCGACGCCTCTGAACTTGAAGTTTCAAATGCAGAGGGAAGATGGCGGGAAAATCATATAGTCGGACTACAGTTTCAAATTTCAACTTGCCATGATATCGTTACAACTTAGAAACAAATTTACACGCAGCAAACATCTCCCTCCCCATCTTAATCACACGCAGTTAAGTAAAAATCGAAAAAAAAAATTGAACAAAGAGAAATTACAGAAGACTGAGAGACAGTCCCACATTGCTCGCGCCAGTAAAGCCGAGGGATCCAAGAAGATGATCCGCTCGATGACGCGCTCTACCTCCTCTTGTTCCTGCTCCCGAGCAGCAGCGAGATGTAGAAGAGGATGCGGAAGAGGAAACCCCAGGCGACGGTGATCCAGAGGCAGTCCCACTTGGTGAGGTCGGTGACGGCCTGCTGCTTCAGGAAGTCGGGCCCGGTGGTGATGCACGTCGCCGTGCCGATGTTGATGCCGAGGGAGGAGCTCATGGCCCGCAGCACCCGCACCTTGATCGCCGCCGGCAGGACGGACAGTGGCGTGTTGTCGAACATCTGCACCCCGCGCACGAAGCACCGCCCGGGGTCGCTGAACTCGTTGATCATCACCGCCTCGTACGGGTACTTGACCAGCGACGCGTAGTGGAACCACAGCCAGTACTTGGGGATCCTGTCCCGGTTGATGAAGAAGCCGCTGAAGAGCAGGAAGTAGGCCAGCGTAGAAACCACCACTGGGAACCCCAGCTGCACGTTGGTCACCACGCCCGACAGGAACGTCGCGAACCCGCTCCCGGCCCAGAACGAGGCCAGCACGATGGCCACGAAGAAGAAGAACCCCTGGGCGCCGCCGGCCAGCCCCACGGCGAAGAACGTGGTGACCGCGAAGGCCAGGGAGAGGACGATGAGCGAGGGGAAGCCGACGATGGTGTGGGAGAGCACGTACGAGGACCGCCGGTACGCGTTGTAGGCCGTCTCGCGGAGGAAGATGTAGCGCTCGTTGAGGAACACGGGCAGCGCGTCGGAGCAGGTGTAGAACATGGTGGACATGGCGATGGCGAAGAAGCCCAGCCGCTCCTCCACGCCCTTGGGCGAGTCGTCAAGGCGCCAGAAGATGGTCGCCAGGATGAACCCCGTGATCAGCACCGCGCCCAGGCGGATGACGAAGATCTCCGGCGTGCGCTTCGTGTTGAGGAACGCGCGACGGGTCAGCACCCCCATCTCGATCCAGAACGGGTTCGCGAACTTGGCCACCGCGGACGCCGGGGCGGACGACGGCGAGGGCACCGTGACATTGCCGTCGGTCGCGCCGGACACGAGCTTCCCGCGAGAGATGCTGGCGCTGATGGCCTCCTGAAGAGAGAGCGATGGCTTCCCGCCGTTCCCGTCGTCGGCGTGTTTCATCTTCGGGCCCATGCGCTTCTGCCATGACTTGTTGTGCTCAACGAGGTCGCAGGCCCCGTTCGGCATGGTCTCGAGCTCCCTGACGAGGTCGAGCGCGAACTCCGTCGGGTTCTCGTTGTCATGGATGGGCTTGCCGAAGTCCGAGAAGAAGGACGACAGCGAACCAGGAGGGCCGTAGTACACAGTCTGGCCGCGGGACAGGAACAGCAGGCGGTCGAGGAGGCCGAGGATGCGATAGCTCGGCTGGTGGATGGACATGACCACGACGCTGCCGCTCTGGGCGATGCGCTGCAGCACCTTCACCACCATGAAGGCGCTGGTGGAGTCGAGCCCGGAGGTGGGCTCGTCGAGGAACAGCACGATGGGGTCGTGGATGATGTCCACTCCGATGGAGACGCGCCGGCGCTCGCCGCCCGACACGCCGCGGTGTCCCTCGTCGCCGATGATGGTGTTGGCCGCGTTGCGCAGGCCGAGCTGGTCGATGAGCGCCTGCACCCGCTTCTTCTTCTCCTTGGTGGGGAGGGAGCGCGGCAGGCGGAACTCGGCGGAGAACATGAGCGTCTCCTCCACGGTGAGCATCGGGTACAGGAGGTCGTCCTGCATCACGTACGCCGAGATGACCTTGAGCAGGTTGTTGTCCATGGACTCGCCGTTGAGCGTGACGGAGCCGTGGAGGCTCTCCTTCCTGATGCGGTTGGCGAGCGCGTCGATGAGGGTGCTCTTGCCGGACCCGCTGGCACCGAGCACCGCCATGATCTCGCCCTCCCGGGCCTCCCCGGAGATGTTATCCAGCAGCGTCTTCATCCGCGGCGCCTCGGGCTCCGCGTCCCCGCGGCGGAACGGCAGCGCGGGCAGGCAGGGTCCCTTCTTCCTCTGCTTGACGCTGTAGGTGAGGTCGGTGAACTTGAGCACGAACGGCAGCAGCGTGCCGTCGCCGACACCGGTGAGGCTGGTGTGCTCGCTCTCGCTGCCGGTGGAGCCCGGCATGGAGGCTCCGAGCTCGATGGTGTAGTGGGACGGGGACGAGTTGGGCGACGAGGCGTCGCTGCGCGCCTCGTTGACGCGCTTGAGGAGCTGCGCCAGAGTGGAGGAGGACTGCTTGGTGGTGGGCGGGGACGGCTCGGGCGCCATCAAGGCGGTCTGCGGCTGGTGGTGGTGCTGGTAGTGGTGGTGGCCGCCGTGCAGGTGGAGGAGGCCGCTGCGCGGGATATCGTCGGCTTCCTCCATCGGCGACGCCCTCCGGTCGAAGAACGGCAGCTTGTCGACGAACCGCGACATCTTGCTCGGCTCAGCGCTCCCCGCGTATAAATCTAGCTCGCACACCGGGCCGGGCCACCTCGCTGTGGCTGCCGCGGCGAGGGAGAGAGAGAAGGGGGGAGAGAGGTCGATGGAGCTGGTTGGACTCTATGGATCGTACCAGTGACCATTCTTATAGCTCCCCACTTGGGGAGTCAACCCGAGAGGAGCATGCAATCAGATGGGGTTGGCGAGCGAGGGGGGATCGAGATTGGCGTCTTCGTGGGGCTTCTTGCTGTTTGTTGGATTCGGTTAAGTTGCCGCCGGAGGAATCTGAGCGGGAAACCGGCCGCGGTAGCTTGGGTTTAGGAGGGGGTCAAGAAGGTGGTTGCGGTGGGTGGAGGGCTCTCGCGCTGTGTGCGCCCGCGCGCAAGAAATGGCGCCGAGGTGGTTAAGTGTAGCTCAGCCAAAGCTCACCAAATGGGCAGCTAACGCTGACACCGCTGGGGAGGTTGGGGGAGGTGGTGTTGGCCAGAGTCAGGAAATGTGGAGGCGGAATTTAAATCAAATGTCAGTCTTTTTGGACTGCCTCCTTGGATGGTTCGGTTCTCACCGGCAGCTTCTCTGCTCTTGCTAAGATGGAAATATCTGATGTGTTTGTGTGGCACATCATGTTAGGTTTATCATTTGTAGTGCCGTAATGATTACTTAATGCATAAATAATAACCTGTTGACCACTCTTGCGATTGCAGAACTAGCAGACACGTTGGGTGCTTGGGTTACTTGGGGCCTGTTCGGGAACACTCCGGCTCCCAACTCAGTGGCGGAGCGGAGCGGAGCGCAGTTCATTTTGGTGGAGCTGCCATTCTGCCGCTTCGCTTTCCAGCTCGGAGCGGCGCGGAGTAGCTGGAGCGGCCCGTTGCCGAACAGGCACTTGGTATCGTCATCATCCATCAATAGCACTGAAAAATCCTGGTAGGTGCAACCAGCAACCACGAGGTAATTACAAATAACCATCACATTTGGGTCAACTCATGCTGCACCATGAAATTGGGTTCTTTGGTTGCTTTGAGATTTGCAAAACCATGTGTCATGTGGTTGATGGGGTCTACTGAGATGGAGCGTACGATTAGGTCGTGTAATATTTTCTTCCATGTATCGGGGCTCGCCCCGTATCATCCCGTCGGTTGTGGGGCTCGTCCCTTGGTCTTGGCTATTGGCGGCAGGGCGATCGTCCGGCGGCACTACAACGGCACGCAGGTAAGGCGTAGCCAGACCTAGGGCAGCCAGGGCCATGGGATGGCGCGTGGAGCCTGCTTTCTTTTTGGCTGTAGCTACATTGGCTATTGTACACACAATGTTGGTCTGGGGCGTGGGTGAAACCTGGCTACGGCACTGCACGCGGAAAGATGGCCGCGCTCCCGACAGAGGCGAACCGCTCGGCGTGGATTTCAAGAAACCAAGATGGAGCATGAAGTAGAGATGTTGGTTGATCAAGATGAATCTAGAAGAGTGTATACTAGATGGTCAACTCACAAGCGCAAGAAATGTACCGTGTGGGATCAAGTGATCTATGGTATGGTAAGTGAGGGAGTCCTGGATTAGGGGGTGTCCGGATAGCCGGACTCCTGGACTGTGAAGATACAAGATTGAAGACTTCGTCCCGTGTCCGGAAGGGACTTTCCTTGGCGTGGAAGGCAAGCTTGGCGATACGGATATATAGATCTCCTACCATTGTAAGCGACTCTGTGTAACTCTAACCCTCTCTGGTGTCTATATAAACTGAAGGGTTTTAGTCCGTAGGACAACACATAACAATCATACCATAGGCTAGCTTCTAGGGTTTAGCCTCCTTGATCTCGTGGTAGATCTACTCTTGTACTACCCATATCATCAATATTAATCAAGCAGGACGTATGGTTTTACCTCCATCGAGAGGGCCCGAACCTGGGTAAAACTTCGTGTCCCTTGTCTCCTGTTACCATCCGCCTAGACGCACAGTTCGGGACCCCCTACCCGAGATCCGCCGGTTTTGACACCGACATTGGTGCTTTCATTGAGAGTTCCTCTGTGTCATCGCTTTTAGGCCCGATGGCTCCTCCGATCATCAATAGCGATGCAGTCCAGTGTGAGACTTTTCTCCCCGGACAGATCTTCGTCTTCGGCGGCTTCGCACTGCGGGCCAATTCGCTTGGCCATCTAGAGCAGATCGAAAGCTACGCCCCTGGCCATCAGGTCAGATTTGGAAGTTTAAACTACACGGCTGACGTCCGCGGGGACTTGATCTTCGACGAATTCGAGCCACGGCCGAGCGCGCTGCACTGTCACGATGGGCATGATCTAGCTCTGCCGCCGAACAGTGCCCTGGAGGCCGCGCACGCATCGGTTCCGACCCTCGATTCGGAACCAACTGCGCCGATCGAGGACGAGTGGCTGGACGCCGCCTCGGGGGCTGCGATCCCAACGGCGATCGAGCCGAACACCAGCCCCGCACTCCGCAAGGCCCGTGACTCCGTGGGGCCGGACTCCTCTCCGGACTCCAAGCCCTCCGCGCCCCTGCCGATCGAATCCTATTGGGCGCCGATCATGGAGTTTACCGCCGCGGACATCTTTCAGCACTCGCCCTTTGGCGATATTCTGAAGTCATTAAAGTCTCTCTCTTTATCAGGAGAGCCCTGGCCGAACTGCGGTCGGCAAGGTTGGGATACGGACGACGAAGAAATTCAAAGCCCACCCACCACCCACTTTCTAGCCACTGTCGATGATTTAACCAACATGCTCGACTTCGACTCCGAAGACATCGACGGTATGGACGCCGATGTAGGGGACGACCAAGAACCAACACCTATAGGGCTCTGGAAAGCCACCTCGTCGTATGACATATATATGGTGGATACCCCAAAAGAAGGAGATGGCGATGGAACAGCGGGGGATGACCCCTCCAAGAAACAGCCTAAGCGCCGGCGTCAGCGGCGCCGCTCTAAATCCTGCCAAAGCAAAAACAGTGATTCCGGCACAGGAGATAATAATACTCCGGATAGCGCCGAAGAACACCCCCTCCAGCAAGATTCAGCGTAGGAGGATGGAGAAGCCAGCCCTCACGAGAGAGCGACAGACAGAGAGTTCGAGGATGATAATTATATGCCTCCCTCCGAAGACGAGGCAAACCTCGACGACGACGAATTCATCGTGCCAGAGGATCCCGTCGAACAAGAGCGTTTCAAACGCAGGCTTATGGCCACGGCAAGCAGCCTCAAGAAAAACCAGCAACAGCTTAGAGCTAATCAAGATTTGCTAGCCGACAGATGGACTGAAGTCCTTGCGGCCGAAGAGTATGAACTCGAACGCCCCTCCAAGAGCTACCCAAAGCGCGGGCTGCTACCCCGATTAGACGAGGAAGCACCTAAACCTACATCACCAGCGCATGATACGGCCGATCGGCCACCTCGCGGCCGCGACAGAGAGGCCTCTCGGCCCTCCGCTCAAGCCGCACCCCGGCGGCGCTCAAAACATTCTAAGGCACGGGAAAATGCGCCAGACCTACGAGACATATTGGAGGACAAGGCAAAGCAAACAAGATCGATCTATGGATCGCGCGGGCGCCCCATGGCACGGGACGGTGATCGTCACTCCGGATATAATAAATCCGGCCGGGCCGAACACAATAGACAAAGCTCATTTGAGCTGCGTCGTGATATAGCCCAATACAGAGGCGCCGCACACCCCCTATGCTTCACAGATGAAGTAATGGATCATCAAATCCCTGAGGGTTTCAAAACCGTGAACATCGAATCATACGATGGCACAACAGATCCCGCGGTATGGATCGAGGATTATCTCCTTCATATCCACATGGCCCGCGGCGACGATCTACATGCCATCAAATACCTCCCACTCAAACTCAAGGGACCTGCTCAGCATTGGCTTAACATCTTGCCAGCAGAATCAATCGGGTGTTGGGAGGACCTGGAAGCCGCATTCCTCGACAATTTCCAGGGCACCTATGTGCGACCACCATACGCCGATGACCTAATCCACATAATTCAGCAGCCAGAGGAATCGGCCAGGCAATTCTGGACACGGTTCCTAACAAAGAAAAACCAAATAGTCGACTGTCCGGTCGCTGAGGCCCTAGCAGCCTTCAAGTATAATATCCGTGACGAGTGGCTTGCCCGGCACCTTGGACAGGAAAAGCCGAAATCCATGGCAGCAGTCACGACGCTCATGACCCACTTTTGCGTGGGAGAACACAGCTGGCTAGCTCGTAGCAATAACTTGACCAAGAACCTTGGTAATTCAGACACCAAGGACAAGAGTGGCAGGTTGCGCTGGAACAAGCAAAAGCGCCGCGTTAACAGCAACATCAACGAGGATACGGCAGTTAATGCCGGATTCAGAGACTATAAATCCGGTCAGCGGAAAAAACCATTCAAAATAAATACTCAGGGCCCGTCCAGTTTGGACCGAATACTCGACCGCTTGTGCCAGATACATGGCACCCCCGAAAAGCCAGCCAATCACACCAACAGGGATTGTTGGGTGTTCAAGCAGGCAGGCAAGTTCAATGCCGAAAATAGAGACAAGGGGCTGCGTAGCGATGACGAGGAGGAGCCCCAGCCGCCGAACAACAGTGGACAGAAGGGTTTTCCCTCACAAGTGCGGGCGGTGAACATGATATACGCAACCCACATCCTCAAGAGGGAGCGGAAGCGTGCGTTAAGGGACGTATATGCGATGGAGCCAGTCGCCCCAAAGTTCAACCCATGGTCCTCCTGCCCGATCACCTTCGATCGAAGGGACCACCCCACTAGCATCCGTCATGGTGGATTCGCCGCATTGGTTCTAGACCCAATTATTGACGGATTTCATCTCACAAGAGTCCTTATGGACGGCGGCAGCAGCCTGAACCTGCTTTACCAGGATACAGTGCGGAAAATGAGCATAGATCCCTCGAGGATTAAGCCCACCAAAACGACCTTTAAAGGCGTCATACCAGGTGTAGAGGCCAACTGTATAGGCTCAGTCACACTTGAAGTGGTCTTCGGATCTCCGGATAATTTCCGAAGCGAGGAGTTAATCTTCGACATAGTCGTGTTCCGCAGTGGCTATCACGCACTGCTCGGGCGAACCGCATTTGCAAAGTTCAATGCGGTGCCGCACTACGCATACCTTAAGCCCAAGATGCCAGGCCCTCGAGGAGTAATCACGGTCAATGGAAACACCGAACGCTCCCTCCAAACGGAGGAGCACACGGTGGCCCTCGCAGCGGAAGTACAAAGCAGCCTCTCAAGGCAGCTCTCCAGTCCGGCCGTTAAACGTCCGCACACTGTCAAACGTGCCCCGAGTAACCTACAGCAAGACCACCTGGCACGTTCCGAGCAGGCGTAGCAGCGCGGCCCCAACCCCAGCCCTCGCGAAATAGCGAAACCAGTGCTTCGTGTACATAACTACGCTCTCAAAATACCATGGGCACAGGGGGAGGGGCACCATCACGGCACGCCCGAAACACGGCTTAAACCGCACTAGGGGCTGCCGATTTCTTTATTTTCTCTTACTTTCAGGACTCCATACTTCGGAAGACCTGTGCGGCAATCCAACTGCCGCACAAACGATGCAAGAACCAGGGAAGCAGAAAAGCTACGCCGCAGTATAGAACTCCCAAGTGGTCTCTATCACGAGTAGTATACCTGTTTTGCATACTATTCCGCAGCCTGCCCCTGGAAAGGACATGTTAAATAGTCCCGCTTTTGCTTATCACACTATTTGTATTGTTCTGCTTCGATCGCAGCCTTTCTATAAACAATGCATAGCTTTTATCTTCTTTTGCTTTACTGTTTTTTACAAATATATGTTCATTAACGACATGTGGCACCCGTACACTTTGGTATGGTCAATATGCCAGGGGCTTCAGTACCCCCCCCCCCAATATGGTGTGAGAAGTCCGAACACTTTAACAAGTACGGCACCCCGAACTTATAGCATTATATGCATCGGCTCCGAATCATGTCTTGGGTCAATAGTTGGGTTTGCCCGGCTCCTATGTTTTGGTGCCTTACGTTCCATTGTATCGGCTAAGGTAGCACTAGGAGAACTACTGCGATTGTGCCCCAGTTGAGCTGGTGGAGCACCTCAGTAGAGAAAGCTAAAACTGACTGTCATGATGAAGCGAGAGACTGGTCGTTGTTCGAGAGGTTTTTCGAGTCCCTAAAGACTTATGCCGCTTAGAGCGAGGAGTCGGCTTTGTCCGGCCAAAGGCGTGGATAGCGCCCCGAACTCGGTCTTCCGAATACTATGGGCTTCGCTGAAATTTAAAATGATAGAATTCTATGGCTAAGTGAGAGTGTTCAAGCATTATAGTCTGATTGCCTTGTTTGTTGTGCTGAGCGCCTCCCTCGAAGGACCCAAACATGGGAAAAAGAGCACTCAGGTTTATCCCGAACACCCCAGCACTAGTGGCATGGGGGCAGAAGCCGACGACTGGCCATCTCTCAATTTTAATAAACAGCCACACAGAAAGTAATATTTTAAATTCAAAAGGCATTGCTTAGCGCATATGAACAAGTTTTCAGTGCACAGGACAATACGAGCGAGTTTACTCAAAAATTACATCCATGGAACATTCATCCTCCACAAGGCGGGCACCCTTCATAACGTCCTTATAATAGTTCTCGGGCTTGCGATGCTCTTTCCCCGGCGGTGGCCCGTCCTTCACAAGCTTCTCACCATCCAACTTGCCCCAGTGCACCTTAGCGCGGGCAAGGGCCCTACGGGAACCTTCGATGCAAACAGAGCACTTGATGACCTCGAGCCTTAGACATGCCTCCACCAGCCGCCGCACCAGCCCGAAGTAGCTCCCAGGTAGAGCCTCTCTAGGCCACAGCCGAACTATGAGGCCCTTCATGGCCTGTTCGGCTACCTTGTGGAGCTCGACCAGCTGCTTCAGCTGGTCGCTCAGGGGCACAGGGAGTCCGACCTCAGCATACTGAGACCAGAACACCTTCTCCGTCGAGCTGCCCTCTTCGGCTCGATAGAATGCGGCGGCATCGGACACACTACTGGGAAGATCTGCAAATGCTCCTGGAGAGCTTCGGATTCAGGTAAGTAACAAGAAGCTCACTTTTACATGTTTGCTTTGCATAAAGAATGCCTTACCCGCCGCTATCTTTTTCACCGCATCCAACTCCTGGAGGGCCTTCTGGGATTTAGCCTTGGCAGACTTGGCATTTTCAATAGCTGCCGCGAGCTCGGACGCTCGCGTCTTTGAGTCAAGCTCCAAACTCTCATGTTTTTGCATGAGAGCCTGGAGCTCTTGCCGCACCTCGCCAACCTGGGCTTCATACCTCTCCCGCTCGGTGCGCTCCGTGGCCGCTCTCTTCTCGACCTCGACCAACGCTTGCTTGAGGATCGCCACCTCAGTTGTGGCCCCTACAATAGCCATGGTAATCATGTCATATTTTTGCAATTGCGCTTTTATACTTTTGTTTTTTCTATAAGGTATCTCTTACCTTCTTTCTCCTCGAGCTGCCGCTTGGCAAGGCTGAGCTCTTGCTCGGACCGCTCGAGGCCCTGCTTCAGTGTGCCCACCTCCACAGTCAGTGCGGCGGTCGCCAACAACGAAGCCTGCATACGCATATTGACTCTGAGGGAGTCCTGGATTAGGGGGTGTTCGGATAGCCGGACTATACCTTCAGCCGGACTCCAGGACTATGAAGATACAAGATTGAAGACTTCGTCCCGTGTCCGGAAGGATCTTTCCTTCGCATGGAAGGCAAGCTAGGCGTGCGGATATTCAAGATCTCCTACCATTGTAACCGACTCTGTGTAACCCTAACCCTATCCGGTGTCTATATAAACCGGAGGGTTGTAGTCCGTAGGACAACCATCATCATACACAATCATACCATAGGCAGGAGTAGGGTTTTACCTCCATCGAGAGGGCCCGAACCTGGGTAAAATATAGTGTCCCTTGTCTCCTGTTACTATCCGACCTTGACACACAGTTCGGGACCCCCTACCCGAGATCCGCCGGTTTTGACACCGACATTGGTGCTTTCATTGAGAGTTCCTCTGTGTCGTCGCTTTTAGGCCCGATGGCTCCTTTGATCATCAACAACGATGAGGTCCAGGGTGAGACTTTCCTCCCCGGACAAATCTTCGTCTTCGGCGGCTTCGCTCTGCGGGCCAATTCGCTTGGTCGTCTGGAGCAGATCGAAAGCTACGCCCCTGACCATCAAGTCAGGTTTGGAAGCTTAAACTACACGGCAGATATCCGCGGAGACTTGATCTTCGACGGGTTCGAGCCACAGCCAAGCGTGCCGCACTACCTCGAGGGGCATGATATAGCTCTGCCTTCGAATAGTGCCCTGGAGGCCGCACACGCACCAGCTCCGATCCTCGACTCGGAGCCTGCTGCGTTCGTTGAGGATGAACGGTTGGAAGTCACCTCGGGGGCTGCGATATTGAAGGCGATCGAGCCGAACGCCAGCCCCGCACTCCGCACGGCCCATGACTCCAAGGAGTCGGATTCTTCTCCGAACTCCGGGCCTCCCGTGCCCCTGCCGATCGAATCCGATTGGGCGCCTATAATGGAGTTCACCACCGCGGGCATCTTTCAGCACTCACCTTTCGGTGATATCCTGAATTCTCTCAAGTCTCTTTCTTTATCACGAGAGCCCAGGCCGAATTACGGTCTGCGAGGTTGGGATTCGGATGACAAAGAAATTCAAAGCCCACCCACCAGCCACTTAATAGCCACTGTTGATGATTTAACCGACATACTTGACTTCGGATCCGAAGACTTCGACGGTATGGACGACGAAGATGGAGACGAACAGGAACCAACACCTGTAGGGCGCTGGACCGCCACCCCATCTCATGATGTATTTATGGTGGATACCCCTAAAGGAAACGACAACGTGGAAAAAGGGGACGAAAAAAGGGATAAACCCCCCGAAAAGCAATCAAAGTGGCGACGAAAACGCCGAGCCAAGCCCCGCCTCGATCAAGACCCAGCCATAGAGCAGGATGAGCCGGTAGACGACGAGCATGCCTCAAAGCAACCGTCCAAAAAGGGCAACGCGGATAGAGAGGACAGACAGCCCTCCCTCGGCCATAACAGAACTCCGGACGATCTCACGCCGGATAAGACCACGGAGCAGAAGAATCTCCACGAAAGGCTCGTTGCCACAGCATGCAGCCTGAAAAAGCAGAAGCGGAAGCTAAAGACGGCGGAAGATGCACTCAGAATAAGATGGAGCAAGGTAATCAAGACCGCAGACAAATACGGCGGCAACCGCCACACTAAAAGCTATCCGAAGAGAAAACTACTGCCCGAATTCGACCAAGAGGCCCTAGAGCCCTCGCATTCAAAAAATAAAAAGCCACACGGTTGGATAGACGACCCCACGGCCACCGTAAAACGGCAAGCGGTGCCGCACTCAATGCGGCATGCGACCCAATTAAAGACTCGCATCATGGCCCAGCCAGGTCCATTTATGGGCCAAGAAAGCAAGCTCTCACAAGCAATGCGAAAAAGCCATCATCAGAATCCGGCACACCCAAATACAGGGGCGCCGCACACCCCCTATGTTTCACCGATGAGGTCCTGGAATATGAATTTCCAGAGGGATTCAAACCCGTCAACATAGAGGCGTACGATGGAACAACAGACCCCGGAGTCTGGATCGAGGATTATATCCTCCACATACATATGGCTAGAGGAGATGATCTCCACGCCATCAAATATTTACCCCTTAAGCTTAAAGGGCCAGCCCGGCACTGGCTTAAAAGCCTTCCCGAAAATACAATTGGAAGTTGGGAAGAGCTCGAGGATGCTTTCCGAGCAAATTTTCAAGGGACCTATGTCCGCCCCCCGGACGCAGACGATCTCATTCACATAACTCAACAGCCCGGAGAATCAGCTCGGTAGTTCTGGAACAGATTCCTTACTAAAAAGAATCAGATAGTGGATTGTCCGGACGCCGAAGCCTTAGCAGCTTTCAGGCATAATGTCCGAGACGAATGGCTCGCCAGACACCTCGGCCAGGAAAAGCCAAGAACAATGGCCGCACTCACAAGCCTCATGACCCGCTTTTGCGCAGGAGAGGACAGCTGGTTGGCAAGATGCAGCCCCAGCGACCCAAGTACATCCAAAATCAGGGATGGAAACGGAAAACCGCGACGAAATAAGGACCGTCGCCGAACCAAAGAAAAAAGTCCGAAGAGCACGGCAGTCAATGCCGGATTCAAAGGATCACGGCAAAATCAGACAAAACCACCCCTTCAGGACTATAGGGATGATCCGTCCAGCTTAAACAGAATCCTGGACAGAATATGTTAGATACACGGTACTCCTGGGAAGCCTGCTAATCACACCCACAGAGACTGTTGGGTTTTTAAACAATCCGGAAGGCTTAACGCCGAACACAAGGGGCTCGATACACCAAGCGAAGACAAGGACGAACCCCAGAAGCAGAACACCAGGAAACAAAAGAACTTCCCACAAGAAGTTAAAACAGTGAACTCACTTCACGTAACAAAACGTGTGGCACCCATAAAGGTACGCACAATAAAACCTATCCCCCAGGGGTCCCGCCACTGGTTATTAAAACCAATCATTTTTTATCAGCTAGATTATTCTAGAAATATCAGAAACGCAGGCCGGACTGCCCTGATACTCGATCCAATAATTGATGAATTCCAGTTTACCAATGTCCTTATGGACGGCGGCAGTGGACTAAACCTGATATATCAGGATACAATCCACCGCATGGGCATAAACCCAGCAAGAATCCGCCACAGCAAAACCTCCTTTCAAGGGGTAGCACCGGGCCCGGACACCCATTGTATGGGTTCTCTCCCGCTTGAAGTCATATTTGGCTCTGTCAATAACTTCCGTCGCGAAAAGCTGACCTTCCATGTTGTCCCGTTTTCAAGTCGCTATCAAGCACTAATGGTACGCGGAGCTTTCGTTCGCTTTAACGCAATACCGCACTATGCATCTCTCACGCTTAAGATGCCCGGTCCACGAGGCGTCATCTCTTTAAAGGGAGCGCACTAAAATACGCCTCCTCCAAACGGAGGATTGCGCGGCCGCTTAAACAGCCGCATAATAAAGTGGCCTCGTCAGCCAAAAGACTTTTTCGATATAAGTCATTAAAGGCCACGGACCCGGACTAAATGAGTTCGGCACAAGTCCATTATCAATGCAGGCTTAAACGCCATATACCCCCGTACCGGGGGCTATACGCAGAGACAATAAAGCTCAACTTTATATATTTTTTACTTTATATTTTGTTTATTATCTTTTTGTTCCGCACGACCCATTTTCAATCCAGTTCCTCTCTTTTACAGATGAACGTCGTGCGGCGCCCGTCCAGGACACGGCACAATGGAGATACAGGCGCAGACGTGCAGTAGGGACCCGTCCTAAGGATTCTTTTTAGATTAAGACCCTGCATAAACCTTTTTTACTGTCTCTTGCTGCTATACATCCCCTGGTTTTTTCTACTATAACCAAGGAGGAGGCTGGCGTTTTGGCATGTGGCCACGCCAGAATTTTTGCTCGTGCCTGGACACTAGGGGCTCTCTTTTTTTAATAAAGGGTGTTGTTTCACCCGCACTCATAAAGACCGAACACCTTAGGGAGTGTTCGGCGTCGCGAGTTTTGGCACTATATGCATCAGCTCCGAATCATGTCTTTGGTCAAATGTTGGGTTGCCCGGCTCCTGAGTTCGGCTACCTTACGTTCTGCTCTATCGGCTAAGGTAGCACCAGGAGAACTACTGCGATTGTGCCCCGGTTCGGTCGGGCGAGCACCTCAGTAGAGAAAGCCGAAAACTGACTGTCATGATGTAGCGCGAGACTGGTCGCCACTCGATGACTTATAGGAATTTATCGGATTCCTCCGCTTTGGCGAAGGGCCGTTTCCTGGTCAGGCATGTATGCGCCTCGAATTCGGGCAAGCGCAGTCGCCACTAAGGGGCTACCTAAAGAGTCCCACTGTCAAGCTCCTATGGCTAAGTGAAAGTGTTAAAGCATTATAGTACGGTTGCCTAGCCCGCTGCGCTATCACCTCCTTTGTAGGACCAAGACGTTGGGTTAAGTGTGAAAATGCGTCTTCTGCGCGCACCCCCGCACTATGTGCGTGGGGGCTGAAGCCAACGACTGCAATCTTTCAGAATTTATATATTAAAACGGCCGCACAGGAGGTGTTCTTAATACTTGAAGGCACAAGTCTAAAAAAATGCCACTACAGTTTATCAAAATACTGTTTTATGATTACATATGCTATCATAATACAGCATCCTTCGAGCACCGCGTCTCTATTACGCGAGCGCCTTCGAGGACTTCCTTAAAATAGTGCTCGGAAGGTATTCGGCTTTTATCCGAATCCCGGGACGCAACAATGGTGGGCTCCATATCTGCCCAGTATGTCTTGACACGGGCAAGAGCCAGCCGAGCGCCCTCTATGCACGCTGACCTCTTCATAGCATCGACACGTGGCACCACGTCTAGAAATTGCTGCACCAAGCTGAAATAACTCTTCGGCTTCGATCTCCCCGGACACAAATGATCCATGACGTACTTCATGGCGAGTCCGGACAACCTATTCAGTTCGGCCCATTGGGCTAGGCGATCGTCCACTGCCAGTGGACGCTCTGAATTGAGGAATTGCGACCAAAAGAGCTTCTCCACTTCATGATCCTTTTTTATCTCGAAAGTGTTCGGTCACATCAGCAGCACTAGCCGCCAAATCCAGATAGGTGTCCTCTACACTCCACATCCGGTCTAACGGGGCAAACTTCGGATCACAAAATTTTCTCCGAAGGGCTTTCCATCCGCAATTTGTCCGGCTTGACGCAGCTCTTCCCTTGCCGCTCTCATTATAGAGCGGGCATCCTTGGCGTCAGCAACAGCCTTCTCTAAGCTTGTTTGCCTCGCCCGACCCTCTTCTTCAAGAAGCTTGTAACGGTCAGTAGCACTCTTTAACTTTGCGGCCATATCAGCCATCTCCTCCTTGCTTCGGCAATGGGCAGCCTGTTCGGCTTTCAGCTCTTCAAGGGCTTTCACGGCAGCCGCATCGCTTTTCCTGGCTTGTTCCTTCGCTCGGGCGAGTTCGGCCCTAAGACCCTCCACGGTGGCCGCACCATCTGCGTTAAGCATATACACGGTAAGATATTGACATAAAGCTCCTCTTACTAACCATCGCCCGATGATTTCAATACCTTGAGCATCATCAAGCCGCTTGTTAACAAGCGCGATGTCGGCTTCTGCCTCATCAAGTTGTCGCTTCAGTTCGGCAAATTCACCAGTCCGGCTTGACTCTGGACAATCCGCCACCTACATAAAAGGTGCCACTTAAAGGACCTGGGATTAAGATCCTCTGCGCGCCGTCAATTTTAACGACGCACAGAGTCTCAGGGGCTACTATCTACACAGGGCGCACTTTACTTATGCGCAACTAACACAAGTGTACATTATTTAAAACGTACCTCAAGGCCCGTCAGTAAACTTTTGACAGCCTCGTGCAATCTGCTTTCTGTGGATGAAATATTTTCAATCACCGTGCTCATCAACGCATGATGCTCCTCTGAGACAGAGGCTCGCCCCAGCAGAATCTTTAGCTCCTCCGGCCGAACACCAGATGGTGCCGGACTCGTCCCATGGCCTCCCTCAAAGGCCGGACGCGGAGAACCTTGGGGGGCCACATGGCCACCTTCCGCCCCTGTCGGATCCGGAGAAATCCTCCGCGACGAAACTTCAGCGTCGCCCGCCTTGCTAGGCGGTACAGAAGGAGGAGGTGTTCCGCTCGCCATCATCTCCGAAAGAAGATCCCCCGAGGACGAGCTCTGCTGAGAAGGGCTGAGGTCAGAACTACAAAGTAAGGTTTCGGTTAAAACTTCTCAGATATAAATCAAGGATTTCTCTTAAAAGAAAAACTCTTCTTCTACTTACGGCTCGCTGGAGAGCTGGTCCCTTTGAGGGTTTAGTTCGGTTGAGGGGTTCCCCGGCGTCGGCCCCTCTGACAAGGATTCTTTCCCCCGCTTCGAGGCTACGGTCTCCGGGTCGTCAGAGGCGGCCCTTTTCCTTCCCTTAGGAGGGGAATTGTCGATTCCCCCCTTCGGAATGGCCTCTTTCGAGGAGGCCATGGTTTCCTTGTCCTCCCCCTTATTTCCCTCCAAAGGCACTACCTCCTGCATCCTGACTAGCACGGGATCCAGCCTGGTTTCGGGAAGGGGAGCCGGACACCTGATCAACTTCGCCTTCGCTATCCACTCCTGCTTAAAAGGAGAAGCGCTGTTAAGAGCAAGTCAATTATGCGGATAGAAGGTCTGGGCACAAGGTCACTTACTTGAGTATCTGGGCGATTGCAGCTTAAACCCACGTCCTCGGTCAAATCCAGACTCACTTCTTGTGATCCGAAGAACAGTTTATACATCTCCACGGGCGTCGCGCCCATAAAATCCCGGAGAGCTCGCGGTCCCTCTGGATTGAACTCCCACAGGCGAAGGGGGCGACGTTGGCCGGGCAGTGTCCGGCGAGTCAGCATGACTTGTGTCACCTTGACCAGGTTGAGGTATCCTTCCAAGAGATCCTTAATGCGGCCCTGCAGCAGAAGTACATCTTTGGGCAAGCCCCGATCTAACCCTGTGTTGATCCACGACGCTAACCGCGATGGGGGACCCGAGCGAAAGGCAGGAGGCGCCACCCATGTGGTGCCCTGAGGGGCAGTGATGTAGAACCACTCCTGTTGCCACAAGCCAAGCTCCTCTTGAAAAGCGCCCTCGGGCCATGGAGCATCGGCATTTCTTTTTATAGCAGCGCCTCCGCACTCTGCGTGGCGCCCCTCGATCATCTTCGGTTCTACTTTGAAGGTCTTGAGCCATAATCCGAAGTGAGGGGTAACACGGAGGAACGCTTCGCACACAACAACGAACGAGGAGATATGGAGGATGGACTCCGGAGCTACGTCGTGGAATTCCAGCCCATAATAAAACATCAGCCCCCTTACAAAGGGATCCATTGGGAAGCCTAATCCCCGAAGGATGTGGGATACAAATACCACACTCTCACCGGGTTGAGGGCTAGGGATCACCTGTCCTTGAACAGGCAACCTGTGCGAAGTCTCGCAGGTCAGGAATTTAGCTTCCCTCAGCCTTAATATGTCCTCCTCCGTGGCATCCATCGGCCTTGGAGGTCGGAGCCGGACATTGTCGAAGGCCCGGTGCACCTGGAATCTGGAAGCCTAGGGTGTTGGAACTCGAGGCGACGGGCGAGCTCGTTTTGAGAGTAGAAGAAGGGAACAGGGTCTTGGTCTCTTTATAAGAGGCAGAATACCAAGAGCCCTCCCCATAACCGTCTTGGACTAGCCTTTAATTAAGGCAAAACGTGCTAACGGGCACGACTGGGTTACCCACGTCCGTATTGATGAGAATTCCGTTAAAAGGGGCACACGATCTCTGCTTTGACAAGACGTGCCAAGGAAGCCGCCCTGCTAAACACGCTGAGGTGGAACAATGAAAACAATTTATATAAAGAGCTTGGCCGCAGTGTTATGACGCACTGCGGAATACGTCAGCAGATTTGATTTGTGTTAATATTATTCTCTGTATGGCAATATGTGGAAACCTATTTTGCAGAGCCGGGCACTATTTTTGGTGTTTACAATCTTCTTGAAGAACTTGGAGGAGGAACCCGCCTTGCAATGCCGAAGACATTCTGCGCGCCGGACTCGTCGTCATTGAAGCCTGGTTCAGGGGCAACTGAGGGAGTCCTGGATTAGGGGGTATTCAGATAGCTGGACTATACCTTCAGCCGGACTCCAGGACTATGAAGATACAAGATTGAAGACTTCGTCCCGTGTCCGGAAGGATCTTTCCTTGGCGTGGAAGGCAAGCTAGGTGTGCGGATATTCAAGATCTCCTACCATTGTAACCGACTCTGTGTAACCCTAGCCCTATCCGGTGTCTATATAAATCGGAGGGTTGTAGTCCGTAGGACAACCATCATCATACACAATCATACCATAGGCTAGCTTCTAGGGTTTAGCCTCCTTGATCTTGTGGTAGATCTACTCTTGTACTACCCATATCATCAATATTAATCTAGCAGGAGTAGGGTTTTACCTCCATCGAGAGGGCCCGAACCTGGGTAAAATAAAGTGTCCCTTGTCTCCTGTTACCATCCGACCTTGACGCACAGTTCGGGACCCCCTACCCGAGATCCGGCTGGTTTTGACATCGACAGACTCTTTTTCTGTTAGACTCCTGTGAATTTTATTAGATCCTCTATTCGGCTTTTCTTTCCGAACGCCAAACAGAGCATCAGGGGCTACTGTCTATGCGGTAATATTTTTACATATTTTGTACTTACCTCGAAGCCCGTTAGAAGGCTGGCACAAGCTTCAGTCAATCCGCTCTTCGCGGACTGAACCTTCTGGATCACCGCACTCATAATAGTGCGGTGCTCCTCGTCGATGGAGGCGTCGTTAAGCACCTCCAGCAGATTGTCCGGCGCCTCCAATTGGACGGGGGCCGCCGGCTCAGTAGGCTTGCTCCTCTTGAAAGGAGTTCGCCTACCGCGGTCCAGAACCGTTGATGATTCCGGCACTATGTCCGGCTCTAAGCCGGACTTGGAGCCCTGGGGGGTTTTATCCCCTTTACTCCTGGAGTCCGAGAGGTCACCTTGCGGCTTCTCCAGGACCATCCTCTCCTGGCCCGAAACCTGTCGAGACGCCACCTTGGCATCGCCCATTGGGCGGGGGGAGGTAGCGGGCGGAAGTGAATTCACGTCCGATGAATCCAGGGAGCCGCTCGACGACTCGTCGAGCCCGGCCTTGGGCGGACTGCATAATCATATTCGACATAAGTAAAGGTTGTGCAAAAAAGGAATGATATGAATTACTCGGGTGTTCGGATGGTTACGATTCCGCCGGACGTCTGGCCCTGCGTGGCCACTCCTCTTTGTCGTCATCGGCGTCAGTGGGGTAGTCCGGAGGAAGGGTCTTCCCCTTCTTTGACCCTTCGGCCTCCCCGGTCGGGGCGGCCTTCCTTTTCATTCCTCCCCCCGCTGGAGGGGGAGAGGTTTCTTCTTCCTCCTCCTCGTTTTCATGGGAGGAGCGCGTCTCGGATTCGTCGGATGACGAATCCGACACCTCCAGGCGCCGGGCACTCTTTCGAGTCCCTGTGGCCTTCTTCTTGGCCTTCTTATCCGGCACCACATAAGGTGCCGGAGCCAGCAGCTTCGCTAAGTGAGCATCGGCTGGGTCTTCGGGCAAAGGGGCCGGACAGTCGATCTGTCCGAACTTCGCCTGACAATCCTGTCAGAGGAAAGGGAGATTAGATCCTGCATAGAGTCAAACTATGGAAAACTAAACATCCTGTAAAAGGTAAAAATAGCTTACCGCACTAGCGTGACGCTGCGTGCTGAACCCGCGGTCCTCGGAAGCGGATGCGGGAGCCTCGGCACCTTTGAATAGCACCTTCCAGGCGTCTTCGTACATCGTGTCGAAGAGCCTGTTCAGGGTTTGGTGCTGCGCCGGGTCGAACTCCCACAGATGGAAAGCCCGTTGTTGACACGGGAGGATCCGGCGGATGAGCATAACCTGGACTTCGTTGACAAGCTTGAGCTGCTTGTTCACCAAGGTTTGGATGCATTTTTGCAGTACGGTTACCTCTCCTTTATTGCCCCACGACAAGCCCGTCTCTTTCCAAGATGTGAGCCGCGTAGGGGGTCCGGACCGGAACCCAGGGGCTGCGACCCATTCGGGGTCGCGCGGCTCGGTGATGTAAAACCACCCCGATTGCCACCCCTTCAGGGTCTCCACAAAGGAGCCCTCGAGCCATGGGACATTGGCTATCTTGCCCGCCATGGCGCCTCAGCACTCCGCCTGGTTGCCGCGCACCACCTTAGGCTTGACGTTGAAAGTCTTGAGCCATAGGCCAAAATGGGGGCGGATGCAGAGGAAAGCCTCACACACGACGATAAATGCCGAGATGTTGAGGACGAAGTTCAGGGCCAGATCATGGAAATCTAGGCCATAGTAGAACATGAGCCCCCGGACGAATGGGTGGAGAGGAAAGCCCAGTCCGCGGAGGAAGTGGGGGAGAAACACTACCCTCTCATGGGGCCTTGGGGTGGGGAGGAGCTGCCCTTCTTCGGGAAGCCGGTGCGTGCTGTCGTTAGACAAGTATCCGGCTTTCCTCAGTTTTTTGACGTGTCCCTCCTTGACGGAGGAGACCATCCACTTGCCTCCCGCTCCAGACATGGCTGGAGAAGGTCGAGGTGGGAAGTGAGGACTTGGGCGCTGGAGCTCGAGTGTGCGGAAGATGGATAGGCAATGGAGGAAGAAGGTGTAGGTAAAAAGGTGAATCCTTATCCCCTTATATGGGCGGACGCGGCTATGCGTCCCCACCAGCCTGATAAAACTCGCTTATCTCCCAAGCGCCATAATCAATGGCGCGGTTGGGTTACCCACGTCCGTATTGATGAGAATCCCGTAAATAAGGGGACACGATCTCTGCTTTGACAAGATGTGCCAAGGAAACCGCCTCGCAAAATGCGCATAGGTGGGGGAGTAAAAACCGATTCGAATAACGACTTGGCTGTGGTGTGGTGTCACGCTACGGAATACGTCAGCAGATTAGATTTGTGTAAATATTATTCTATCTATGGCAATATGTGGAAACTTATTTTGCAGATCCGGACACTATCCTTAGTGTTCAAAATCTTCTATGAAGTATTTGGAGGAGGAACCCGCCTTGCAATGCCGAAGACAATCTGCGCGTCGGACTCGTTGTCATTGAAGCCTGGTTCAGGGGCTACTGAGGGAGTCCTGGATTAGGGGGTGTCCGGATAGCCGGACTCCTGGACTGTGAAGATACAAGATTGAAGACTTCGTCCCGTGTCCGGAAGGGACTTTCCTTGGCGTGGAAGGCAAGCTTGGCGATACGGATATATAGATCTCCTACCATTGTAACCGACTCTGTGTAACCCTAACCCTCTCCGGTGTCTATATAAACCGGAGGGTTTTAGTCCGTAGGACAACATATAACAATCATACCATATGCTAGCTTCTAGGGTTTAGCCTCCTTGATCTCGTGGTAGATCTACTCTTGTACTACCCATATCATCAATATTAATCAAGCAGGACATAGGGCTTTACCTCCATCGAGAGGGCCCGAACTTGGGTAAAACTTCGTGTCCCTTGTCTCCTGTTAGCATCCGCCTAGACGCACAGTTCGGGACCCCCTACCCGAGATCTGCCGGTTTTGACACCGACAGTAAGTAATTTGCATTTTGTGAACTTACCTGTGTTGTGTGTTTGCTATGGTTATGTGGGTTAGGTGTTTCTCATGGGCTTGCATCAAAAGGTTTCATGTAGTCTATGCGTTGATGACATCAAGAGGTGATGGTTATCGAGGTCGAGGAGTGCAAGTGCAAGATGACCATTTGGAGATTATATGCTTTGAAGCTTGAGGTACACATGGTGATAATGTACATGTGAAGATGTGCTCACACGTGCTTAAGTGAAGGCTTCCCTCATTGCATCATGGGGAGGAAATCTAGAATCTTCATCGAAGATCGTGATCAAGAAAAGGTTTCCAACTTGAGATAAGCATTAAACGTCATCATCAAGCTCAAGTGGAATGCACAAGGCAAAGGTATAACTTAGTTAGGTTTCCCTAGTTTTGCCGGTCTCGTGGTGCTTGGTGGGATATTCGATTATACATTTGATAGTCGTAATATCAAGAGGGACTTTCAAGCGAGTAGATTGATCACGTGGTATGTAGAGTGCTCAAACCTTTCCATCTTTTGCATAATTCTTTCTTAATGATCTTAGGTGTTTCTCTATGCGAGGGCCTCGGTCTTGTACATAGCTTTTAAAATGATTCCATGATCATCAAAATCAGAGTTCGTATGACAAAGTTATGCATGTTTTGGTTTCTGTTGCACGTGGTTTATGCGTCGGTCATGTGCACGGGATTTGATGCCGTGGGCATGGGGTGTACAAGAAGGTGTTGTTCAAGTCGATGGCTATTTTTTGGGGTTTTTTTATTTAAGGATTCTTCTCGTTAGAAATATGCCTTGGAGGCAATAATATTGTTGTTATTTATTTCCAAGTTTATAATTTATATTTATATTGTATGTTATAACTGCTATGGTTCTCGAACCTTGGAAATCAAGAGGTTCAGAGGAAAACCCATCGGCACGTGTAGACATATAAACGGTAAAATTAGAGTCCTAGTCTTGCCTCTAGGACTAGCTCAAAGTGTTGCATGATGGTTATGTTTTCCTGATAATGGCATAGTTAAGTGTAACTATGATGCCGACAACATTGAGGGCATGATGTTGGAAGAACACTCATGTTGAATTGACGTATGTTATACTAAGAGATAATTTCGTCACAAGTCTATAGTCCATAACACGGGAAAGTTAACGTATACACAATTCCTTAGACCATGATAGTATCGAGTCACTCCAAACTAGATGGTGCACTTTAGGTTGTTCTAACGTCAACCGTAATAGGGTGACCACAACGGCAACTTACAAGTTTATCATAAATGTATGATGAGAGACTGGAAAGCTCGAGATTGTGATTTTCTCCTCCGACGATGAAGAGATATTCTTAGAGCCCTCTCAGTGTGATGGTATTCATCATCGTCTGGCCAGACAAAACATGACTTAATCACAAGGATGCCTAAACACGAGAACAAGGAAAGAGAACAAAACTGGTAATGAGGAGCCTAGAATAGTGCCAATCTGTTTGACTCGCGGGGATGCCGATATATCTCATCCCCGGGTTTTGTAATGTGTTGTGAAGCAAAGGGAATAGCATATTATAGCTATAGGTTCACTCAATAATCATTCGTGTGGGTATAAGAGTCAATATCGATGTCCATAGTTCCGCTATTGATCATTGATCGAAAGGTATTTCGGTCCTGTCTATATTTCACCCGAACCTGCATGGTTACACACTAAGAACCTTTTCTCTGTTGAGTATTAGAAGAGCTAGGATTTTAGGAGAATATCACCGGAAAACTTTCAAAGGTAACAAAAATTGTTTCAAGAGAGAACCATAAGTGTTCCTGAGAAAACCGAAAAGGTGGGAAAGTTTTGGAGGAGATAATAATTACATTGGAGGGCCCCGGATTTAACGGGAGTCCCTCTAGAATTATTCTAGGTGCTCTGGGCTGCCCAAATAGGCTAAGGCCTAATAGGAGTCGCCATATGTGCCTTACGGTCCAATAGGATGGCGCCCTTCCCTTGGCCACCAAATCCCTACTTGGTGCGGCTAGGGTTGGAGGTGTGGGTCCCACCCCTCGGCCGCCACCACAAGGGAGGGAGGCCCCTTGTGACGCCCTCGGTTCAATCATACACTAATCATGCACGCAAATGTGTATGATCAAGACCAGGGACTCACATGAAGATATCACAACACAACTCTAAAACATAAATAAGTCATACAAGCATCATAATACAAGCCAGGGGCTTCGAGGGCTCGAATACAAGTGCTCGATCATAGACGAGTCAGCGGAAGCAACAATATCTGAGTACAGACATAAGTTAAACAAGTTGCCATAAGATGGCTAGCACAAACGGGGATACAGATCAAACGAGGCGCGGGCCTCAAAGTGCAACTATCCCTGGGTGGTTTTGGTAATTCCTAACAACATATAGCTCATTGAGCTAATATTATTCCAAGATTAATATTTCAGGAAAAGCTCAATGAATGGCATGGCATGGATGAGGAAAGTGGATCCCTCAAAATTATAAGGACAAAAGATTGGCTCAAGCTTCAAGATCAAGACTCTACATTTTATATTTTAGTGATCCAAGATCACATTGAGTCTATAGGAAAAGCCACTACTATCAAGGAGGGATGATGTGTTGTTTAATGAGCCTCTTGCTTCATGTGCTTAGTGATATGCTCCAAAACCCTCAACTATCTTCCCACATCCACATATGACCTAAACCAAAAGTCAAACTCAGCCTCACCGATTCTTTCTATCCGGCGCCACCGAGTTTCAAATGTCATAGCCACTGCCACAAACCCTAGCAATTCGGTTTCACCGATAGGGATCTTGGTCTCACCGAGATGGGATTGCAATTTCTCTATTTCCCTTCGTAACGTTTCGGTCTAACCGAAGTGAGCGATCGGTCCCACCGAGATTGCAATGTAAACTCTCTGTTTCCCTTTCGTAACATTTCGGTCTCACCGAAAAGAGCGAACCAGTCCCACCGAGTTTACCTGACCAACTCTCTGGTTAGCTTATTACTAAAATCGGTCCCACCGAGTTTGTGTAATCGGTCACACCGAGATTACGTTATGCCCTAAACCTAACCATATCGGTCCTACCGACTTGCATCTCAATCCCATTGAAAAATCCTAACGGTCACTAGGTTTGCTAAATCGGTCCGACCGAGTTTAACCATTCGGTCCCACCGAGTTTGGCAGATTGTGTGTAACGGTTAGATTTTGTGTGGAGGCTATATATACCCATCCACCCACTCTTCATTCGTGGAGAAAGCCATCAGAACACATCTACACTTCCAATACACATGTTCTGAAAGAGAACCACCTACACTTGTGTTGAGGTCAAGATATTCCATTCCAACCATATGAATCTTGATCTCTAGCCTTCCCCAAGTTGCTTTCCACTCAAATCTTCTTTCCACCAAATCCAAATCCTGTGAGAGAGAGTTGAGTGTTGGGGAGACTATCATTTGAAGCACAAGAGCAAGGAGTTCATCATCAACACACCATTTGTTACTTCTTGGAGAGTGGTGTCTCCTAGATTGGCTAGGTGTCACTTGGGAGCCTCCGACAAGATTGTGGAGTTGAACCAAGGAGTTTGTAAGGGCAAGGAGATCGCCTACTTCGTGAAGATCTACCGCTAGTGAGGCAATTCCTTCGTGGGCGACGACCATGATGGAATGGACAAGGTTGCTTCTTCGTGGACCCTTCATGGGTGGAGCCCTCCGTGGACTCGCGCAACCGTTACCCTCCGTGGGTTGAAGTCTCCATCAACGTGGATGTACGATAGCACCACCTATCGGAACCGCGCCAAAAACATCCATGTCTCCAATTGCGTTTGAATCCTCCAAACCCTTCCCTTTACATTCTTGCAAGTTGCATGCTTTACTTTCCACTGCTCATATACTCTTTTGCATGCTTGCTTGAATTGAGTGGAGATTGCTTGACTTGTGCTAAGATAGCTAAAATCTGCCAAGAACTAAAATTGGGAAAAGGCTAGATTTTTATATGGTCAAGTAGTCTAATCACCCCCCCCCTCTAGACATAATTCCGATCCTACAAGGCCTCCTGCCTGGGATCCTCCTAACTACTCCCGGTCGTCGTCAGCGGGCTGCACGTAGTAGTAGGCACCTCCGGTGTAGTAGGAGTCGTCGACGACGGTGGCGTCTGGCTCCTGGACTCCATCGTCTGGTCATAGCTATCGGGTAAAGAAAAGGGGAAAAGGGGGAACAAGGCAACCGTGAGTACTCATCCAAAGTACTCGCAAGCAAGGAGCTACACTACATATGCATGGGTATATGTGTAAAGGGCCATATCGGTGGACTCAACTGCAGAATGCTAGAATGAGAGGGGGATAACTAATCCTGTTGAAGACTACGCTTCTGGCAGCCTCCGTCTTGCAACATGTAGAAGAAAGTCGACTGAAGTCCTCCAAGTAGCATTGCATAGCATAATCCTACTCGGCGATCCCCTCCTCGTCGCCCTGTTAGAGAGCGATCACCGGGTTATATCTGGCACTTGGAAGGGTGTGTTTTATTAAGTATCCGGTTCTAGTTGTCATAAGGTCAAGGTACAACTCCAAGTCGTCCTGTTACCGAAGATCCCGGTTATTCGAATAGATTAACTTCCCTGCAGGAGTGCATCACATTTCCCAACACGCTCGATCCCATTTAGCCGGACACACTTTCCTGGGTCATGCCCGGCTGTAGGATCGGAAGTATGTCTAGAGGGGGGTGATTAGACTACTTGACCAAATAAAAACCTAGCCTTTTCCCAATTTTAGTTCTTAGCAGATTTTAGCTATCTTAGCACAAGTCAAGCAATCTACACACAATTCAAGCAAGCATGCAAAAGAGTATATGAGCAGCGGAAAGTAAAGCATGCAACTTGCAAGAATGTAAAGGGAAGGGTTTGGAGGATTCAAACGCAATTGGAGACACGGATGTTTTTGGCGTGGTTCCGATAGGTGGTGCTATTGTACATCCACGTTGATGGAGACTTCAACCCACGGAGGGTAATGATTGCGCGAGTCCAAGGAGGGCTTCACCCATGAAGGGTCCATGAAGAAGCAACCTTGTCTATTCCATCACGGCCGTCGCCCACGAAGGACTTGCCTCACTAGCGGTAGATCTTCACGAAGTAGGCAATCTCCTTGCCCTTACAAACTCCTTGGTTCAACTCCACAATCTTGTCGGAGGCTCCCAAGTGATACCTAGCCAATCTAGGAGACACCACTCTCCAAGAAGTAACAAATGGTGTGTTGATGATGAACTCCTTGCTCTTGTGCTTCAAATGATAGTCTCCCCAACACTCAACTCTCTCTCACAGGATTTGGATTTGGTAGAAAGAAGATTTGAGTGGAAAGCAACTTGGGGAAGGCTAGAGATCAAGATTCATATGGTAGGAATGGAATATCTTGACCTCAACACAAGTGTAGGTGGTTCTCTTTCAGAACATGTGTATTGGAAGTGTAGATGTGTTCTGATGGCTCTCTCCGCGAATGAAGAGTGGGTGGAGGGGTATATATAACCTCCACACAAAATCTAACCGTTACACACAATCTGCCAAACTCGGTAGGACCGAATCGTTAAACTCGGTCGGACCGATTCAGGAAACCTAGTGACCGTTAGGATTTTCGGTGGGACTGAGATGCAACTCGGTAGGACCGATATGGTTAGGGTTCGGGCATAACGTAATCTCGGTGTGACCGATTACACAAACTCGGTGGGACCGAATTTGGTAATAAGCTAACCAGAGAGTTGGTCAGGTAAACTCGGTGGGACCGGTTCGCTCTTTTCGGTGAGACCAAAATGTTACGAAAGGGAAACAGAGAGTTTACATTGCAATCTCGGTGGGACCGATTGCTCACTTCGGTTAGTCTGAAACGTTACGAAGGGAAACAGAGAGATTGCAATCCCATCTCGGCTAGGGTTTGTGGCAGTGGCTATGACATGTGAAACTCAGTGGCGCCAGATAGAAAGAATCGGTGGGGCCGAGTTTGACTTTTAGTTTAGGTCAAATGTGGATGTGGTAAAGTAGTTGAGGGTTTTTGGAGCATATCACTAAGCACATGAAGCAAAAGGCTCATTAAGCAACACATCATCCCTCCTTGATAGTACTGGCTTTTCCTATAGACTCAATGTGATCTTGGATCACTAAAATATAAAATGCAGAGTCTTGATCTTGAAGCTTGAGCCAATCTTTTGTCCTTATAATTTTGAGGGATCCACTTTCCTCATCCATGCCATGCCATTCATTGAGCTTTTCCTGAAATATTAATCTTGGAATAATGTTAGCTCAATGAGCTATATGTTGTTAGGAATTACCAAAACCACCCAGGGATAGTTGCACTTTCAATCTCCCCATTTTTTGTAATTGATGACAACATATAGATCAAAGCTTCGACAAATGATAATAAGAGTGAAAAGATATCGTTGCTTTGAGAAGTATGTGATAAGCAAGAGCTCCCCCTAAATTTGTGGATATTTTAAGATTTGCTTTGGACTGCAAATACACAATGAGTTAGGATCATGGGTTACTCTTCCATGTCACATACCTCTTGGTGGAGCGCTCAAAATGATAAGGATAAAATATATGCACTCATCACCAAGCAAAGTGAATGATCATGTAAGGATAAGCAAGATAATATCATCCAACAAGCATAAGTGTAGCTTATGATCAAACACATGATCATCAATGTCTCATAGATAAAAGCATAGTATCTCAAGCACTCAAAAGCAAATAAAGTTCAACCAAGAAGACACGAGAGAACAAAAGCAAACTCTCTCTCTCTCTCGAAGCCTATGATCTATACATTTTTCTCCCCCTTTGGCAACAAGTTACCAAAAAGTTCATAGAAAATGCATATCACTAAAACGACTCTCAGGCTTGGTCTTCAGGAGGTGGAGTCCGGATGACGCCAAGGACGAAAGCTTCAGTTGAAGTAGATGGAGCTGCTGGGGTAGGTGCTGGAGCTGGTGGTACTGAGGCTGTAGCTGGTGCAGAAGTAGTGGCTCTGGTGTCAGATACTGGCACTACAGATGATCTCTGAGCTCTAGGCACTCTAGCAAATGCATCAATTGTTGTTTTGCCCTTCCTCTCCTGCATATCATCCTGTAATTGCTCCACAGCAAACTGAATCTCAGTTACTTTCACATCTAAGTCATAAAACTTTTGTTCCATGATTCTTTCCAAGCTCTCTTGGTTTCGAGTCAGGGTGGCCAGTCCTTTCTCAATCCTCAGAGTTGATGCTATCACGTAACCGAGCTGCTCCTGCTTGTTCTTCAAAAAGTACTCAGATGCCTCCTCTTGAGTTGGCATCCTGGCAGCTTTCTCCATCTTTGCCTTCTCCTTCTTTGCTTGAGCTTGTGCTGATGATGGTTCATTCTCATTCATCACAACTTGATTGTCCTCAAAGTCTGGATGGATGGGCAGGTGTTCCTTATCCAACAGATATGTGCATGTGCCCATCTTCGAGTTAATCAACTCCTAAATATGTGGGGCATATCCACAACTCCTCTTTTGATCAGCTATTGTCCTCTTGATGGTCTCAACTATGAGGCTCATGACCTTGAACTTTTGTGGCACATCAAATATATGAAGCAAGTTAATTGCATGGCCTCTGACCATTCTATGATCACCTGACTTGGGCAAGAGAGTGTGCCTTAGAATCCAGTTAATTGTAGGCAGTCCTGACAGCAGAAAATGAACTGATCCAAACTTGAAGGTCTCAAGAGCTTTGTCTGGGGATCTCCTTATACATGTTTGACATGGAATTGTGATCCATCTTCTTCTTGGCATAGACATCCAAGTCATCTTCTTGCTCTTCGGGGGCATTGATCAACTGAGCCCATTCTGCAACTTTAGACTGATATCTAGTGCCCTCAGACATCCATACTATCCTGCCATCTGGATAGAAGTGTGCTGTGGAGTAGAATTGCATTATGAGCTCCTCATTCCACTTTGTGAGCTTCTGCCCAACAAAGTCTGCAACTCCACAAGCTTTGAAACTGTCAAGCACTCCAGGATAGTGCTCTTCATTCTCCTTGATATACTCCCAGTCAACCCATCTCATGTCACACACTATGGATTTCTTGTCCAGCAGCACTGTCTCATAGAAGTCTTGTTGTTACTTTGTGTGGAACCTGTAGTCAACAGCAGTCCTTCTCCTACTGGCATATGGATCTGTCTCTCTCCATATCCTCAACCCTGAATCTCTCCTGATCTTCATGTCCTCAGCCACAGGATGAGCATCGTTGTGGTCTGGAATTTTGGGTTTGAGCTTCCTTAGGACTTGTCCTTCTTCTTCTTCTTCAGCAGCAACATCAGGCACTCGGGCCTTGTTCTTCTCAGCAGCAGATATGTTCCTAGTGTTTCTCTTTGGTGCACTCTTGGGCTTGGAGGCAGCTTTGGGTGCTTCTTTGGGCTTTGATGATGCAGCCCCTGACCTTATAGCATCACCCATAAGCTTTTGTGCCTTGGGTGCTGGTGCAGCAACCTCTTCTTCCTCTTCTTCTCCCTCAGAGTCTCTCCTCATGGAGGGTTTGCCAAGAACTCTAGCAGTAGTGGTTCTGACTCTCTTTTTCTTCTTGTCTTGGCCACCTGCTTCTTCTTCAGACTCCATGGTAAATTTCAAGATTTCTCCAGTGGCAACCTTCCTAGGCTTGGAAGTAGGAACTCTCCTTGCAGGTGCCTTCTTATGCATACCTGGTTTTGTGGCTGCAGCTGAGCCATATTCTTTCTTGAGCACTTTCTTCTTTGAGGTGGCTTCTTCTTCCTCTGCCACATAATCTTCATCCTCAGACTCTGAAGTCCTTTTCTTGCTTGCTCTAGTGGCAGCCTTGGGCAAGTTGCTTGGGGTGCTTCTGCTACCCTCATCAGAGCTACTAGAGGGACTAGTGCCCTCACTCAAGTGAACTTGCTCCTTTGACTTGTTCTGGCTATCACTTTGGTCAGACATGTTGCAAATTCTGACTGCAGACCCTGTGAATAGATTGTAGATGAGATAGAGTCGATGAGCATCACAAAATGCAGAGATTTTTGCAGAAGAATGAGTCAAAAACTTAGTTTTAGTTTTTCACACAAAGCATTTCGGATCGACCGATTTGCAAACTCGGTGATACCGAAGCAGCTTTTGGAACCAAAACTAGTGAACTCGGTCAGACCGAGTCACAGTTCGGTGGCATCGAGACTGCTAGGGTTTCACAAAGTCCTGAACTCGGTCACACCGATTTGCAATTCTCGGTCAGACCGAGAATCACATGTGCAATGGCCTTGGCCGAATCGGTGGAACCGAGTTCTACAACCCGGTGGGTCCGAGATGGTTTCGGCGGAAACCTAAACCTAAATTTTCGAATCGCATCTATTCTAAGGATTGTTTTGATTGGATAGAAGTGTTTCAATCGTAGCAAGAATCATAATGAACACAATGTGCTAGGAATCAGACGTGGATAGCCCACAAAATGGAGTGTCGGTGTCAAAACCGGCGGATCTCGGGTAGGGGGTCCCGAACTGTGCGTCAAGGTCGGATGGTAATAGGAGACAAGGGACACTTTATTTTACCCAGGTTCGGGCCCTCTCGGTGGAGGTAAAACCCTACTCCTGCTAGATTAATATTGATGATATGGGTAGTACAAGAGTGGATCTACCACGAGATCAAGGAGGCTAAACCCTAGAAGCTAGCCTATGGTATGATTGTGTATGATGATGGTTGTCCTACGGACTACAACCCTCCGGTTTATATAGACACCGGATAGGGTTAGGGTTACACAGAGTCGGTTACAATGGTAGGAGATCTCGAATATCCGCACGCGTAGCTTGCCTTCCACGCCAAGAAAAGATCCTTCCGGACACGTGACGAAGTCTTCAATCTTGTATCTTCATAGTCCTGGAGTCCGGCTGAAGGTATAGTCCGGCTATCCGAACACCCCCTAATCCAGGACTCCCTCAGTAGCCCCTGAACCAGGCTTCAATGACGACGAGTCCGGCGCGCAGATTGTCTTCGGCATTGCAAGGCGGGTTCCTCCTCCAAGTCCTTCAAGAAGATTATAAACACCAAAAAATAGTGTCCGGCTCTGCAAAATAAGTTTCCCCATATTGCCATATAGAGAATAATATTAACACAAATCAAATCTGCTGACATATCCCGCAGTGCGTCATAACACTGCGACCAAGCCTTCTATATAAATTGCTTTCATTGTTCCACCTCATCTCATTTAGCGAGGCGGTTTCCTTGGCACGTCTTGTCAAAGCAGAGATCGTGTGCCCCCTCTAACGGGATTCTCATTAATACGGTCGTGGATAAACCAATCGTGCCTGTTAGCATGTCTTGCCTTAATTAGAGGCTAGTCCAAGACGGTTACAGGAAGGGCGCTTGATATTCTACCTCTTATAAAGAGACCAAGGCCTTGTTCCCTGCTTCTATTCTCAAAACAAGCTCGCCCGTCGCCTCGAGTTCCAACACCCTAGGCTTCCAGATTCCGAGCGCATCGGATCTTCGACAATGTCCGGCTCCGACCTCCAAGGCCGATGGTTGCCCTCCTCTGTTACGGAGGAGGACGTATCAAGATTGAGGGAAGCTAGATTCCTGACCAGGGAGATTCCGCACAGGATGCCTGTTCAAGGACAAGTGATCCCGGATTGAGGGAAGCTAGATTCCTGACCAGGGAGATTCCGCACAGGATGCCTGTTCAAGGACAAGTGATCCCTAGCCCTCAGCCCGGCGAGAGTGTGGTATTCATATCCCACTTCCTTCGGGGATTAGGCTTCCCCATGGATCCCTTTGTAAGGGGGCTGATGTTTTATTATGGGCTGGAATTCCACGACTTAGCTCCGGAGTCCATCCTCCATATCTCCTCGTTCATAGTTGTGTGCGAAGCGTTCCTCCCTGTTACCCCTCACTTCGGATTGTGGCTCAAGACCTTCAAGGTAGAACCGAAGATAATCAAAGGGCACCACGAAGAGTGCGGAGGCGCTGCTATAAAAAGAAATGCCGACGCTCCATGGCCCGAGGGCGCTTTTCAAGAGGATCTTGGCTTATGGCAACAGGAGTGGTTCTACATCACCGCTCCTCGGGGCACCGCATGGGTGGCGCCTCCGGCCTTTCGCTCGGGTCCCCCACCACGGTTAGCATCGTGGATTAACACAGGGTTAGGTCGGGGCTTGCCCAAAGACGTTCCTCTGCTGCAGGCCCGCATTAAGGATCTCTTGAAGGGAGACCTTAACCTGGTCAAGGTGACACAAGTCATGCTGATTCGCCGGACACTGCCCGGCCAACGTCGCCCCCTTCGCTTGTGGGAATTCAATCCGGAGGGACCACGAGCTCTCCAGAATTTTATGGGCGTGACGCCTGTGGAGATGTATAAATTGTTCTTCGGATCACAAGAAGTGAGTCCGGATTTGACCGAGGATGCTGGTTTAAGCCGCAATCTCCCGGATACTCAAGTAGGTGACCTTGCGACCGGACCTTCTATCCGCATAATTAACTTGCTTTTTAACAGCACTTTTCCTTTTAAGCAGGAGTGGATAGCGAAGGCGAAGCTGATCCGGTGTCCGGCTCCCCTTCCCGAAACCAGGCTGGATCCTGTGCTAGTCAGGATGCTAGAGGTAGTGCCTTTGGAGGGAAATATGGGAGCAGACAAGGAGACCGTGACCTCTCCGAAAGAGACCATTCCAAAGGGGGGAATCAATAATTCTCCTCCTAAGGGAAAGAAAAGGGCCGCCTCTGACCGCCCGGAAACCATAGCTTCGAAGCGGGGGAAAGAATCCTTGTCAGAGGGCCCGACGCCAGGGAGCCCCTCGGCCGAACTAAACCCTCAAAGGGAACAGCTCTCCAGCGAGCCGTAAGTAGAAGAAGAGTTATTCTTTTAAGAGAAATCCTTGATTTATATCTGAGAGGTTTTAACCGAAACTTTACTTTGTAGTTCGGACCTTAGCCCTTCTCAGCAGAACTCGTCTTCGGGGGATCTTCCTCCGGAGATGATGGAGAGAGGAACGCCTCCTCCTTCTGTATCGCCTAGCAAGGCGGGCGATGTCGTGGTTCTAAGTCTGACAGTAAGAATGGGAGGTAAGTATGGAGAGGCAAGATCCTAGCTATGGAGTAGTTGTATGCGCAAGGAGTTTTACGAGTTCGGGCCCTTCTCTGAGGAAGTAACAGCCCTACGTCTCGGAGCCCGGAGGCAGTCGACTGGATTATGTGTGTGTGTGTTACAAAGTTGCGAACCCCTGTCCTAGTGGAGGGGGGTGGCTTATATAGAGTTCGCCAGGACCCCAGCCAGCCCACGGTACAAGGAGTTTAATGTACATAAAGAGAGGGGGTTACTGGTAACGCCTGTAATAAAGGACCATGAAGGCCATAAAAGCTACTTATGAGATGACCGTTTGTAGGCAGTGCCTTTAGGTCTTCTTATAGTCGAGTGGCTGTCTTCATGGTCGACTGCTTGTGCTTCTGGTCGAGTACGCTCGTGTCCGTCGACTGGGCTGACCAGGTCGACTGAAATGTTGGTACTTCTTAGAATGTCTTTCATTGTAGGAGTCATGTCCTTGATTGGGTACCTCAGGTATGATAAGTTACCCTACCCTAGGTACGTATCCTTGTCATTAGCCCCCGAATGGGTCAGGAGTTAAGTGAGAATGGGGCCGAGCCTATGCTTCCGACTCAACCTCCATGCTTCGGTTGCATCTGTCTTTGGATAAATGGAAGTTACGGTGGGAACCCATTCTTCAGTTGCCTTGATCCATTCAGATGTCCGTCGAGTGGTTTCATATTACCGTCGAGTGTGTTTATGTGACGAGTCTCTTGGGAGACTTAAGGAAACGGATCTTTTCGTCTGACAAACCGTCCTGTCGATCGCGGATCTTGCGGGATTTGAAAATTGGGAAGCGCACTGGACGGAGAAAATCGCGCGAATCGGCTGGATAAGGCAAGGGCGCCTCGATCTCCGTGCCACCTTTTTCGCCACGTACTGCGCGCGCGCCTGCTGCGGGATTTGACTGGGGGGCGCAGGCCCACTGATCAGCCACTCGGGTGTGGCCTTATATAATGTAATGATTCCGATTTTTTTTCACTGTGCGCCCTTGTTTTTCTTCTCCCTTCCTCCGTAAGCCTCCGCCTCGCTCTTCACTGCAATCTCGACACCGCCGCTCGGCCAAGACCTCGTTCGAGACAATGGGGAAGGACAAGACGGCGGCGGCGGAACGCGCGAAGAAGGCCGCGGCAAAGGGTAAGGGGAAGAAATCTGGCCGAGGCGGGTCGTCCTCGCGGGCCGCTCTGCCGTCCGGCTGGTTACAGGGGGATTGGATGCCCTCCATCCTTACTCAAGCGGATATCGACGACATGGTGGAGGGGGGACTCATTCCCTACAAGGCTGCTCGCCTCCCTGGGAAGGAGACGGAGCCGAAACCTCGCGAGGGTGAGTGCGTCCTGATAGCCACCCATGTCGACCGGGGGTTTTCCCTGCCCCCGAGTCCTTTTTTTAGGGCCTTTCTGAACTTCTTCGGAGCGCAGCTCCACCATTTCACGCCCAACTCCATAGTCTATCTTGCTGCGTTCGTATCTCTGTGTGAGTGTTTCTTAGGCTGTCGACCTCACTGGGGCCTCTTCAAGCATATCTTCACTTGCCGATCCCAGTCGGTTAAAAGGCTCAACCCGGACGGGGAAAGGACGCAGGTGATCCAGATGTGCGGGGGCCTCGGGATCCAGACGAGGGGTAAGAGTTGTTTTCCTCCCATGACGCTTCCCGATTCCGTGCGCGGGTGGCAGTCGACTTGGTTCTACTGCAAGGACCAGCCGACCCCTGGCCACTCGACCGGCCTTCCTCCTTTTACCTTGGACCGAGTGCAGAAACCCGCTTCTTTGAAAGTGGTTCCAGAGGAGAAGGCTCAGGTGAAGGTATTAGTCAGTCGAGTGGTTGAGTTGGTTCGGGAAGGCGTGACCGGCATGGACTTGCTCGAAGTCTTCCTCCAGCGACGAATCCAACCTCTCCAGGCTCGGGATCACTCGATGTGGTTGTATTCCGGGTCCGACGACTCCACTCGGATCCACCCGGAGGCGGTTGAGGCTTCTGTACTAGAGAGCTGGCTGACCAGCATGACCGGGAATAAGGACAACCCCAGGGGTTCTAGGAGGATTGCTCCGCTTGATGGGATGATGGAGACAGACAAGGTACGTTTTACTTCTTCCGACTGAAATTTTCACTCCGTCTAGTAACTGGCTTGCGATAAGTCGACTGATCCTTGCTCTGCCTGTTGTCTTGCAGGAGATCAACGACATGTATTCGATGCCGAATGGGAACCAGGAGCAAGTATCTGAAGGAGGAGGGAGTGGAGGCGAAGGAAGTGAGGATGGAGGTGAAGTCGAGGAGTGGGGATCTGATGGTGACGTAGAGGAGGAGACCAGCGACGACTCGGGTGATGAAGATGAAGAGGTGGAGGTCGACCTTCCTCGACGCAAGAGACGCTCCAAGAACGCTCAGGATCCCGCCGTGGAGCGCAGTCAGTCGAGTGCTCCGGTGGGCCAGTCATCCAAGCGCCCTCGGACCGCGTCGCCGGCCCCAACTGAGAAGGCACCCAAGCAGCCCAGAGCCATCCCGACCAAGCCACCCAAGGCCTTGCCCAAGATCAGGGTCGCCATCCCTGTCATCTCTGGGTAAGTGACTGTTTTTATCTTTCTTGAGTCGACTAGAACGGATTCTTAGTCGATTCACTTTCAAATTATTTGCTTGGAATCGTGCAGCGCCGCTACTTCCGAGACTTCCATCCAGAATGTCGATGAGATGATGGAGGACGCCGTCACTTCCAACTTAGGTATAATCTTTGACACGATCCGACTGTTTAACTGCTGAGTCGATTGGATATTCATTTCTGAACTTTTGTAGCTCCGACCAACATTATTGACCTTCCGGATGATGAGGAGGAGGCGGAAGTGCCGCTCAGGCCTTTTAGGAGGAGAGGCCGGAGGGCCCCGGTCGACAAGGCTCCTCAGACCGCGTCGACTGCTGAGGCGGTGGTCCAAGGGGGTGACAACACCGCCCGGACTACTGTGACTTTTGCTGAACCACTGACGACTGCCCGGCCTTCGTCGTCGACTGCTCCCCCACTGGTCGACCCGCTCTCGTTCTTCGCCGCCTACCAGACCCCGGAGGATCAAGTGAGTGCTGCTAAGGAGGCTATACGTCAGTCGGGGCTCGTGATGGAGCAGACCAAAGCGGCTCGGGATGCCAGTCAAGCGGCCTATGACATCAGCTCGGCGTTGCAGCAGAACGTCCAGGTTAGTTGGTCTTCACTTGCGTTGTACACCCAGTGGGTGCTGTTGATCTGAAATTTTTCATTGGTGGGGGCACGCTGAGTGCACCCACTGGGTGTAGTCCCCAAGGCCACGGTCGACTGCTGGCAGTCGACTGCGATCTTTATGCTTTCAAACTTCCTCACTCGACTGATCGGATTGGGTCGAGTGGAAATCAAGGAAAACCGGTGGGGGCACGCTGAGTGCACCCACTGGGTGTAGTCCCCAAGGCCACGGTCGACTGCTGGCAGTCGACTGCGGTCTTTATGATTTCAAACTTCCTCACTCGACTGATCGGATTGGGTCGAGTGGAAATCAAGGAAAACCGGTGGGGGCACGCTGAGTGCACCCACTGGGTGTAGTCCCCGAGGCTACTGTCGAATGTTTTGATTCGGCTTTATTCTTAGAAGTGTTGTGCTCTTTCTTTCAGTCACTCGGGAGTAACTTGTCTTTGATACCCTTTGTCGATTGACTCTTTGCAGAAGTCTTGTGAGCTTGTTGCTCAGCTCGCTGATCTAAAGGATAAGCAGATCCAGCTTAATCTTGATTTACAGTTTGCTCAGGAAAACGTGCAGAAGGCGAAGGATGAAGCAAAAGGTATGGCTGGTGAGGACTCGACGTCTATCTCTGTTCCTCTGCCCGTTCTGAACTCTGTGTCTGTTGTTGCTTTGCAGACGAACTAGAGAAGGCCCTGAAGAAGAAAGATCTTGACCTTGCGGAGGCGCAAAAGGCAGCTGCGGAGAAGTTAAAGCTCGCTGAAGAGAAACTTGCTTCAGTCAGCCATCTTGAGAACGAGAACGCTAGGTTGAAGTCTGCTCTTGACGCGGCCAATAGGGAAGCGAGTCGACTGAAGACTGACAAGAGTACTCTGAACGACAAGATTGGCCAGCTGGCGGGGAAGCACAAGGACTTGGAGGATTATCTTGGGGGTCTTGCCAAGAAGCTATACCTCATGCTTGAAGGTAACCCCCTTTGTGCGATTAATCTTGTTGTTGTCGACTCACCATTTGGTTACAGTTTTGCTCTGTCGAAACTTCTTTCAGAATTCTGCCGGAATTTTGAGGAAGAGACCAGTCGAGTGGAGACCCGCCTGGACCCTATCAATTCTCCTATGAAGGATGAAGTGGCCATGAATGTCCTCCGGTTGGAATCCCGTATCGCTGGTGTGGTGGACTACCTGGCTCGACTGAAAGCTGCTGTGTCGCGGATCGACTCCGCACTCTGGCCCAAAGAGACCCTTCAGAACGACCTTGAATCCTTGGTCACTCGACTAAGTGATGTTCCAGGTCGAGTGCGAGAATGGAAAAAGTCTTCTGCTAGGTGCGGTGCTGATGTGGCTCTGTCACTGGTTCGTGTCCACTGCAAGGAGGCGCGAGAGGAGAAGCTGGCCGCTCTCCAGGTTGCCAATACCAGGAAGCATAATTTTCAGGATTTCATGGAGACCTTCATCGCTGCTGCCACTCGAATCTCAGACGGGATCGACTTGGACGAATTCGTTGCGCCATCAAGCCCTCCGCCAGAAGAGTAAAAAACTGCTGTGCTTTACCTTAAATTTGCCTCGGGATGCCGAGTGGTTTATGTATTTGATAAACTCCATCGGGCTCTCAGCTCGAGTACTTTTATTTGCGATCTAGGATCTTTTGATTTTATCCGAACATGGCTCGACGTTGAATGTCTTCGTGACTTGATCCGCCGATCTACTATTCGTTGTTCCCTCAGAGGCTGCTATTCGTTGTTCCCTCAGAGGCTGCCTGGTTTGCACGATGCTCATCGCCGCGATGGTGTCTGTCAAAATGGCTTAGGCGAGCACTGGGCTGCAGCTAAGTCCCCGAGTGGGAGGTTTGCTCTCCACTCGGTAGGATTCCAATTACTTAGGCGAGTGCTTGGACTGCAGCTAAGCCCCCGGGTGGGAGGTTTGCTCTCCACTCGGTAGGATTTCAATTACTTAGGCGAGTGCTTGGACTGCAGCTAAGCCCCCGAGTGGGAGGTTCGCTCTCCACTCGGTAGGATTTCAATTAATTAGGCGAGTGCTTGGACTGCAGCTAAGCCCCCGAGTGGGAGGTTTGCTCTCCACTCGGTAGGATTTCAATTACTTAGGCGAGTGCTTGGACTGCAGCTAAGCCCCCGAGTGGGAGGTTTGCTCTCCACTCGGTAGGATTTCAATTACTTAGGCGAGCGCTTGGACTGCAGCTAAGCCCCCGAGTGGGAGGTTTGCTCTCCACTCGGTAGGATTTCAATTACTTAGGCGAGTGCTTGGACTGCAGCTAAGCCCCCGAGTGGGAGGTTTGCTCTCCACTCGGTAGGATTTTTTCAAACTTAGGCGAGTGCTTGGACTGCAGCTAAGCCCCCGAGTGGGAGGCTGGCTCTCCACTCGGTAGGATTTTTTCAAACTTAGGCGAGTACTTGGACTGCAGCTAAGCCCCCGAGTGGGAGGTTTGCTCTCCACTCGGTAGGATTTCAATTACTTAGGCGTGTCCTTGGACTGCAGCTAAGCCCCCGAGTGGGAGGCTGGCTCTCCACTCGGTAGGATTTTTTCAAACTTAGGCGAGTACTTGGACTGCAGCTAAGCCCCCGAGTGGGAGGTTTGCTCTCCACTCGGTAGGATTTCAATTACTTAGGCGAGTCCTTGGACTGCAGCTAAGCCCCCGAGTGGGAGGCTGGCTCTCCACTCGGTAGGATTTCAATTACTTAGGCGAGTCCTTGGACTGCAGCTAAGCTCCCGAGTGGGAGGCTGGCTCTCCACTCGGTAGGATTTTTTCAAACTTAGGCGAGTCCTTGGACTGCAGCTAAGCCCCCGAGTGGGAGGCTGGCTCTCCACTCGGTAGGATTTTTATTTCTTAGACGAAACGGATTCGCAGCTAAGCCCCCGAGTGGGAGACTTGCTCTCCACTCGGTAGGATTTCCTGAAAACTTAGGCGAAGCGGATTCGCAGCTAAGTCACCCACTGGGGGAAATTTAAACAAACAGAAAAAGAAATAGCAGTCTTTTGCTTGAAACAAAAGAACTACAGATGTACTTTTATTACATCTCAGTCGAGTGAGTTTTTAAGTGTAAAAAGGACGGAGCAGGTCCGCGTTCCATGCTCGAGGCTCGTCGATCCATCGATCGATGTTGTAGAGGTGATACGCTCCGTTGTGCAGGACTTTGGTGATGATGAAGGGGCCTTCCCAGGTCGGGGCAAGTTTGTGAGGTTTTTGCTGATCCACGCGGAGGACCAAATCTCCTTCCTGAAAGGCTCGACCCTTCACATTTCTGGCGTAGAACCGACGCAACTCTTGCTGGTAGATGGTCGAGCGGATTAGAGCCATCTCTCTTTCCTCCTCTAAGAGGTCGACTGCATCTTGCCGGGCCTGTTCTGCTTCTGCTTCGGAATATAACTCGACTCGGGGCGCGTTGTGGAGCAGGTCGCTCGGCAAAACCGCTTCGGCTCCATAGACCAGAAAGAATGGTGTTCTTCCAGTCGACCGGTTAGGGGTGGTCCTCAACCCCCATAGAACTGACGGAAGTTCGTCGACCCAGGCGCCTGCTGCGTGTTTGAGATCATGCATCAGTCGGGGTTTTAGTCCTTTGAGGATGAGGCCATTCGCGCGTTCGGCCTGTCCATTCGACTGAGGATGAGCAACTGAAGCGTAGTCGACTCGAGTGCCCTGAGAGGCGCAGAAGGCTTTGAATCTGTCATTATCAAAGTTTGATCCGTTATCCGTGATGATGCTGTGCGGAACTCCATATCTGAATATCAATCCCCTGATAAAACTGATGGCAGTGCTTGCGTCGAGGTCCTTTATGGGTTTGGCTTCTATCCACTTCGTGAACTTGTCGACTGCAACCAACAAGTGGGTGAAGCCACTCCTACCAGTTCTCAGTGGTCCGATCATGTCTAGACCCCAGACAGCGAAAGGCCAGACGAGTGGAATGGTCTTCAAGGCGGAGGCGGGCTTGTGAGACATGTTGGAATAAAACTGGCACCCCTCGCACTTGTCGACTATATCCTTTGCCATTTCGTTCGCCTTTGGCCAGTAAAAACCCGCTCGGTATGCTTTGGCCACGATGGTCCGAGAGGACGCATGATGGCCACAGGTCCCCGAGTGGATGTCCTCGAGAATTATCTGTCCTTCTTCAGGTGTGATGCACTTCTGACCAACTCCAGTCGCGCTTTCTCTGTATAGCTGCCCTTTGATTACTGTAAAGGCTTTGGATCGACGGACGACCTGTCGAGCCTCTTCTTCATCTTCTGGGAGCTCTTTTCTCATGATATACGCAATGTACGGCACTGTCCAATCGGGAGTGGTGATCATAACTTCCATAATCAGGTCGACCACAGCTGGAACCTCCACTTCGGTCGAGTCAGAGGCGCTTTTTGGTTGTGGAGGCTCTTCTGTGAAAGGATCTTCTTGCACTGATGGTGTGTGAATGTGCTCCAAACACACATCTTTAGGGATGGCCTCCCTTTTGGACCCTATCTTCGCCAGATCATCTGCAGCTTGATTTTTCAGTCGGGGTATATGATGGAGCTCCAACCCCTCGAATCGTTTCTCCAGCTTCCTCACTGCGCTGCAATATCCCGTCATGGATGGGCTTCGGACGTCCCACTCCTTCATCACTTGATTAACAACCAGATCTGAGTCGCCGTAGACCATGAGGCGACGGACGCCGAGTGAAATGGCCATACGTAATCCGTATAGAAGCGCTTCATACTCTGCCTCATTGTTGGAGGAATCAAAGTGAATCTGGAGGACATACTTGAGCTTATCTCCTCAGGGGGAAACCAGTACAACCCCCGCACCGGATCCGTTCAGCATCTTGGAGCCATCGAAAAACATAGTCCAGTGCTCCGAGTGAACTTGAGTCGGAAGCTCCTGCTCGGTCCACTCGGCGAGGAAATCAGCTATTGCCTGGGACTTAATAGCTTTCTTTGCCTCGAACTTGATATCAAGAGGAAGAAGTTCAATTGCCCATTTCGCCACTCGACCGGTTGCATCTCTGTTATGAAGAATCTCTGATAATGGAGCGTCGCTGACGACTGTGATAGAGTGATCAGAGAAATAATGAGCAACCTTCTTCGTGGTCATGTAAATCCCGTAAACAAGCTTCTGATAGTGGGGATATCTTTGCTTCGACGGGGTCAGAACTTCAGAGAGATAATAAACTGGGCGTTGAACTTTGAAGGTCTTTCCTTCCTCTTCCCGCTCGACCGTAAGAACGGTACTAACGACTTGTCCCGTGGCTGCTATGTAAAGCAACAATGGCTCTTTGCTGACAGGAGCAGCAAGCACCGGCTGGGTGGAGAGCAAAGCTTTTAGCTCTGCAAATGCTGCATCAGCTTCTGGAGTCCATTCGAACGTGTCTGACTTCTTCATCAGTCGGTAAAGAGGCAGCGCCTTTTCACCGAGCCTGGAGATGAATCGACTTAAAGCGGCCAAGCATCCAGCAAGTTTCTGGACATCGTGCACACGCACGGGGCGTTTCATCCGGAGTATGGTGCCAACTTTTTCGGGGTTAGCGTCGATTCCTCGTTCGGAAACAAGAAAACCGAGTAACTTTCCTCCAGGGACTCCAAATGTGCACTTCGACGGATTGAGCCTGATATCATAATTCCTGAGATTGGCAAAAGTTTCAGCTAGGTCAGTCAGCAGGTCGGAACCTTTTCGTGACTTGACCACTATGTCATCCATGTATGCTTCTACATTCCGACTGATTTGAGTGATTAGGCACTTCTGAATCATTCTCATGAATGTAGCTCCGGCGTTCTTGAGACCGAAAGGCATGGTAACATAGCAGAAACACCCAAATGGGGTGATGAAGGCTGTTTTTATTTCATCGGGTCCATACAGACGGATCTGATGGTATCCAGAGTAAGCATCTAAAAAAGATAACCTCTCGCATCCTGCAGTCGAGTCGACTATTTGGTCGATGCGAGGAAGAGGAAAATGATCTTTCGGGCAGGCCCGATTGATATGCTTAAAATCGATGCACATGCGCAACGATTTGTCTTTCTTAGGGACCATTACAACATTGGCGAGCCACTCGGAGTGGTAGATCTCGCAAATGAATTCTGCTGCTAGGAGTCGGGCCACTTCTTCGCCAATGGCCTTTCTCTTCTGAACGGCGGACCGTCGAAGATGCTCCTTGACTGGTTTGACCTTTGGGTCGACTCGAAGGCGGTGCTCAGCCAGTCCCCTGGGCACACCTGGCATGTCAGCAGGCTTCCATGCAAAGATGTCCCAGTTCTCACGGAGGAACTGGACGAGCGCTTCTTCCTATTTGGAGTCGAGTGTAGTGGAGATGTTGGTTGGAGCCGCATTTGGATCGGTCGGGTGGATGTGGACTTGCTTGGTCTCACCAGTCGACTGAAATGCTGACTCCGTGGCGGGCTTCTTGGCTCGTAACAACTCACTCGGATCCGCAGTCTTCTGGTACTCTTGTATCTCTATCTTGGCCATCTGAGCATCAGCAATTTTGGCGCCTTTCTGGAAGCACTCCTCTGCCTTCTTCTGATTGCCAACGATGGTGATTACACCTTTGGGGCCAGGCATCTTCAGCTTGAGGTATACGTAGCATGGTCGAGCCATGAAACGAGCATAGGCTGGCCTCCCAAGAATGGCGTGGTACGCACTCTGAAAATCCACGACCTCAAAGGTTAACTTTTCTTTCCGGAAATTCTTCGAGTCACCAAAGACGACGTCGAGAGTGATTTGACCGAGTGACTCAGCTTTCTTCCCAGGAATGACTCCGTGGAAGCTCATGTTGCTGGGGATGAGTCGGGACATCGGAATGCCCATCCCCTTCAACGTCTCCGCATACAACAAGTTTAGCCCACTGCCGCCGTCCATCAGAACCTTGGTCAGTCGAGTGCCTTCAATAATTGGGTCGACCACCAACGCTTGCCTCCCTGGGGTGGCAATATGAGTCGGATGATCGGACTGGTCGAAGGTGATGGCGGTCTGGGACCACTTCAGGTAATGGGGTGTCACCGGAGCGACCATGTTTACTTCGCGATTGATGACCTTCAGTCGACTCTTACTTTCGACATCAGCGAAAATCATCAGAGTGGAATTGACTTGGGGGTATTCTTCACCGCTGTCTTCCCTGTCTTCAACTTTGTCTGACTCTTTCTCTTTGTCCTTGGCCTGCTTCCCTTGGAACTGTTGCATCAGGAGTCGACATTGTCGAGTGGTATGCTTAGGGTAAATGAGATTTCCCTCTTCATCTTTCTTCGTGTGAATGTGGCATGGTAAGTCCATCACATCGTTCCCGTCCTGGTCTTTCACTTTCTTGGGGTTCCAAGGACCCTTGGGTTTCCCCTTAAACTTCCCTGGGGTCACAGCTAAGGCTTCCCCGGGGGCGACTGGCTCGGCCTTGCGCTTCTGCTTCCGACTGGAAGGTCCTCCGCCGGCCTCATTAGCGGCTGCCTTATACTTGCCACTCCGGAGTCTATCTTCCTCTTCTCCGTTCGCGTACTTGGTGGCGATTTCCATCATTCGACTCAGGGTCATATCCCCGGTTCGACCGAACTTAAAACTTAACTCCCTGTTTCTGACGCCTTCCTTGAAGGCGCAAACTGCCTGATGATCGGACACATTCTCGACCGTGTGATTCAGAGTGATCCACCTTTGGATATACTCCCTCAGGGTTTCACTCGACTTCTGAACACATGACTGCAATTCTGTCAACCCTGCCGGTCGCTTGCAAGTCCCTTCGAATGTCCTGACAAACACCTGGGCTAGATCTTCCCAAGTATAAATACTGCTGGGAGCCAACTGATTCAACCACGCTCTGGCTGATCCTTCCAACATGAGGGGCAAATGCTTCATGGCCACCTCGTCATTGCCGCCTCCGATCTGAACAGCCACTCGGTAATCCTCGAGCCATGTGTCCGGCTTGGACTCTCCGGTGAACTTGCTGACTCCAGTCGCCAACCTGAAGTTGGGAGGAATCACTGCAGCTCTGATTGCTCTGCTGAAACACTCGGGACCTGAGACGTGAACTCTGCTGCTGGACGGCGCGCCTCTGTCACGGTCTTCTCGGTGAGGTCTATTTCGGTCGACCAGACCTTGAACGATGATGGATCTCGCATCAAAGCCTGGTTCCCTGGGGTCGACTGGGACCCTTCGCCCAGTACTGAACTGGCGTCTGTCCTCTTGCCGTCGAGGAACGTACGACCCCGCTCTTGGGGCAGGAGAAGGCACTCGACGTTGATCGTTGCGATCGAATCGGTGCTCATATCGCTCGTGCCCTTGGTATTGATCCTCGTGCCGGCCTCTGTGTCCTTCACGCCTCGGGAGCGACCTTGGACTATGAGCCGACTGAACGGAATTCGCAGCGACGGATCGACTGTGAATCCTGTTGCGCGACTGAGATACGGCTGAATTCTGGTCACCCGCTGCACGGAGCAAATCTCTGATCTGCAACAGACCTCTCCCTACCTCTGACTGTGAAGGCTGGATCGACTCCGCTATGCGAGCCGCAGCTGCCAAATTCTGAATCGGGGTACGGTATACCTGGGTCGGCGGCTGGAAGAGGCAACGACGACTGGACTCGGGAACGGGCGGTCGTGCGCGCTCGTCGAGTGCTCTCTGGAGATTCTCCAGTCGAGTACGTTCAGCCAAGTTGGCCAAGCGCACCTCCTCCAGGGCTCGTGCCTCAGGGGTTTCTCCAACGATAGGAGTGTGAAGGGCGTCCATGTTCCGGCGACGGAGTTCCTCCCTCTGCACTGAGGTAAGGGGCTCGGGCCTGTACTCTTCGTGGCCCCGCACCGGAATCCCCCCTGCGGCAACCTCTTCGGTGTGGGGGAATCCGGGGGGACTACATGGTCCGTCGACCATTAGTACTTCCGCCGCCGGATCACTGCTGTCGCACTCGGACGCAGTCTCTACGGAGCCAGTCGAACAGGCCGTAGAGTGACTCGTCGGGCTCGATTGCCGCGACTTGGGGGATGGCCGACTGGCGGGCCAGTGCGTGCTTCACCCACCGCTGGAGTCTCGACCGACCGGTGCGCTTGCGCCGGTGGGAAACTGATGACGACGATGGCGAAACGAATGCCGACCCGTACTGGGTCGACGGTTGCCGCAGGAGGACGCCGCGGACGCATGCGCGAAAATGCGTGGCTCCGCGGGCGGGAAGCGCGTCCACGTCGAGTGGAGCCTCCTGCAGCCAAGCAGAGTTGTTAACGATGAAGGAGAGAGCGCCGAGACGGATCTCGCGGCTCTCGACCATGACTCCGCTCGAAAACATGATGTGGGGTGAAAGAATCCCAACTCCTCCAACAAATCGCTAGAACACCTGCCCCACGGTGGGCGCCAACTGTCGTCGTTCTAAGTCTGACAGTAAGAATGGGGGGTAAGTATGGAGAGGCAAGATCCTAGCTATGGAGTAGTTGTATGCGCAAGGAGTTTTACGAGTTCGGGCCCTTCTCTGAGGAAGTAACAGCCCTACGTCTCGGAGCCCGGAGGCAGTCGACTGGATTGTGTGTGTGTGTGTTACAAAGTTGCGAACCCCTGTCCTAGTGGAGGGGGGTGGCTTATATAGAGTTCGCCAGGACCCCAGCCAGCCCACGTTACAAGGAGTTTAATGTACATAAAGAGAGGGGGTTACTGGTAACGCCTGTAATAAAGGACCATGAAGGCCATAAAAGCTACTTATGAGATGATCGTTTGTAGGCAGTGCCTTTAGGTCTTCTTATAGTCGAGTGGCTGTCTTCATGGTCGACTGCTTGTGCTTCTGGTCGAGTACGCTCGTGTCCGTCGACTGGGCTGACCAGGTCGACTGAAATGTTGATACTTCTTAGAATGTCTTTCATTGTAGGAGTCATGTCCTTGATTGGGTACCTCAGGTATGATAAGTTACCCTACCCTAGGTACGTATCCTCGTCAGGCGACGCTGAAGTGTCGTCGCGGGGGATTTCTCCGGATCCGCTAGGGGTGGATGGTGCAGCCCCCCGAGGTTCTCCATGTCCGGCCTTTGAGGAAGGCCATGGGACGAGTCCGGCACCATCTGGTGTTCGGTCGGAGGAGCTAAAGATTCTGCTGGGGCGAGCCTCTGTCTCAGAGGAGCATCGTGTATTAATGAGCATGGTGATTGAAAAGATTTCATCCGCAGAAAGCGGACTACACGATGCCGTCAAGAGTTTAATGGCAGGCCTTGAGGTACGTTTTAAATAACGTATATTTGTATTAATTGCGCATAAATAAAGTGTGCCCTGTGTAGATAGTAGCCCCTGAGACTCTGTGCGTCGTAAAGATGTACGGCGCGCAGAGGATCTTAATCCCAGGTCCTTTAAGTGGCACCTTTATACGTAGGTGGCTGATTGTCCGGAGTCGAGCCGGACTCGTTAATATGCCGAACTAAAGCGACAACTGGATGAGGCAGAAGCCGAAATCGTTCTTGTTAACAAGCGGCTTGATGGTGCTCAAGGTATTGAAATCATTAGGCGATTGTTAGTAAGAGGAGCTTTATGTCAATATCTTACCGTGTGTGTGCTTGACGCAGATGGTGCGGCCGTCGTGGAAGGTCTTAGGGCCGAAGTCGCCCGAGCGAAGGAACAAGCCAGAAAAAGCGATGCGGCTGCCGTGAAAGCCCATGAAGAGCTGAAAGCCGAACAGGCTGCCCATTGCCGAAGCAAGGAGGAGGTGGCTGATATGGCCGTAATGTTAAAAAGTGCTACTGACCGTTGCAAGCTTCTTGAAGAAGAAGGTAGGGCGAGGCAAACGAGCTTAGAGAAAGTTTTTACCGACGCCAAGGACGCCCGCTCCGTAATGAGAGCGGCAAAGGAGGAGCTACGTCAAGCCGGACTAATTGCGGATGGAAAGCCCTTCTTGCTGCGGAGAAAATTTTGCGACCCGAGGTTTGTCCCGTTGGACCGAGCGTGGAGTGTAGAGGACACCTATCTGAATTTGGCAGCTAGTGCTGCTGATGCGACCAAACACTTTCAAGATAAGAAGGGTCATGAAGTGGAGAAGCTCTTCTGGTCGCAATTCATCAATCCAGAGCTTCCACTTGCAGTGGACGATCGCCTGGCCCAATGGGCCGAACTGAATAGGTTGTCCGGACTCGCCATGAAGTATGTCATGGATTATCTGTGTCCGGGGAGATCGAAGCCGAAGAGTTATTTCAGCTTGGTGCAGCAATTTCTCGGCGTGGTGCCACGTATCGGTGCTGTGAAGAGGTCAGCGTGCACGGAGGGAGCTCGGTTGGCTCTTGCCTGTGTCAAGACATACTGGGCAGATATGGAGCCCACCATTGTTGCGTCCCGGGATTCGGATAAAAGCCGAATACCTTCCGAGCAATATTTTGAGGAAGTCCTCGAAGGCGCTCGCATAATAGAGACGCAGTGCTCGAAGGATGCTATGTTATGACAGCATATGTAATCATGAAACAGTATTTTGATAAATTGTAGGGGCATATTTTTAGACTTGTGCCTTCAAGTATTAAGAACACCTCCTGTGCGGCCGTTTAAATATATAAATTCTAAAAGATTGCAGTCGTTGGCTTCAGCCCCCACGCACATAGTGCGGGGGTGCGCGCAGAAGACGCATTTTCACACTTAACCCAACGTCTTGGTCCTATAAAGGAGGTGATAGCGCAGCGAGCTAGGCAACCGGACTATAATGCTTTAAAACTTCCACTTAGCCATAGGAGCTTGACAGTGGGACTCTTTAGGTAGCCCTTTAGTGGCGACTGCGCTTTGCCCGAGTTCGGAGCGCGTACGTGCCTGACCGGGAAACGGCCCAAGCGGAGGAATTCGATAAATTCCTATGAGTCATCAAGTGGCGACCAGTCTCGCGCTACATCATGACAGTCGGTTTTCGGCTTTCTCTACTAAGGTGCTCACCCGGCCGAACCGGGGAACAATCGTAGTAGTTCTCCTGGTGCTACCTTAGCCGATAGAGCGGAACGTAAGGTAGCCGAACTCAGGAGTCGGGCAACCCAACATATGACCAAAATCATGATTCGGAGCTGATGCATATAGTGCCAAAACTCACGACGCCGAACACTCCCTAAGGTGTTCGGTCTTTGTGAGTGCGTGTGAAACAACACCCTTAAACAAAAGAAAAAAAGCCCTTAGTGTCTAGGTACGAGCAAGAATTCTGGCGCGGCCACATGCCAAAACGCCAGCCTCCTCCTTGGTTATATCGGAAAAGAAAAAACCAGGGGATGTATAGCAGCAAGAGACAGTAAAAAAGGTTTACGCAGGGTCTTAATCTAAAAAGAATCCTTTAGGACGGGTCCCTACTGCACGTCTGCGCCTATGTCTCCGCTGTGCCGTGTCCTGGGCGGGCGCCGCATGAAGTTCATCTGTAAAAGAGAAGAACTAATTTGAGAAATGGGTCGTGCGGAACAAAATATAAAGTAAAGAATATATAAAGTTGAGTTTTATTGTCTCTGCGTACAGCCCCTGGTATGGGGGTATATGGCGTACTAAGCCTGCGTTAATGATGGACTTGTGCCGAACTAATTGAGTCCGGGTCCGTGGCCTTTGATGACTTATAAAAAAGTCCTTTGGCTGGCGAGCCCACTTTATTGTGCGGCTATTTAAGCGGCCGCGCAATCTTCCGTTTGGAGGAGGCGTATTTTAGTGCGCTCCTTTTAAAGAGATGATGCCTCGAGTACCGGGCATCTTAAGCGTGAGAGATGCGTAATGCGGTATTGCGTTAAAGCGAGCGAAAGCTCCGCGTCCCATTAGTGCTTGATAGCGACTTGAAAACGGGACTACGTGGAATGTCAGCTTTTCGCGACGAAAGTTATTGGGAGAGCAAAATATGACTATAAGCCGGAGAAAACCCATACAATGGGTGTCCGGGCCTGGTGCTACCCCTTGAAAGGAGGTTTTGCTGTGGCGGATTCTTGCTGGGTTTATGCCCATGCGGTGGATTGTATCCTGATATATCAGGTTTAGTCCACTGCCGCCGTCCATAAGGACATTGGTAAACTGGAATCCATCGATTATTGGATCCAGTATCAGGGCAGTCCGGCCTGCGTTTTTGATATTTCTAGAATAATCTAGCTGATCAAAAATGATTGGCTTTAGTGACCAGTGGCGGGACTCCTGAGGGGAAAGCTTGATTGTGCGTACCTTTATGGGTGCCACACGTTTTGTTACGTGAAGTAAGTTCATTGTTTTGACTTCTTGCGGGAAGTTCTTTTGTTTCCTAGTATTCTGCCTTTGGGGTTCGTCCTCTTATTCACTTGGTGTATCGAGCCCCTTGTGTGCGGCGTTAAGCTGTCTGGATTGTTTAAAAACCCAACAATCTCTGTGGGTGTGATTGGCAGGCCTCCCAAAGGTACTGTGTATCTGACATATTCTGTCTAGGATTCTTTTCAAGCTGGACGGATCATCCCTATTATCCTTAAGGGTTGGTTTTGTCTGATTTTGCCGTGAGCTTTTGAATCCGGCATTGACTGTCGTGCTCTTCGGACTTTTTCCTTTGATTTTTCGACGGTCCTTATTTCGCCGCGGTTTTCCGTTTCCATCCCTGATTTCTGATGTACTTGGGTCGCTGGGGCTGCATCGTGCCAACCAGTTGTCCTCTCCTGCACAAAAGCGGGTCATGAGGCTTGTGAGTGCGGCCATTGTTTTTGGCTTTTCCTGGCCGAGGTGTCTGGCGAGCCATTCGTCTCGGACATTATGCCTGAAAGCTGCTAGGGCTTCGGCGTCCGGACAATCCATTATCTGATTCTTTTTAGTGAGGAATCTGTTCCAGAACTATCGAGCTGATTCTCCGGGCTGTTGAGTTATATGACTGAGATCGTCTGCGTCCGGGGGCGGACATAGGTCCCTTGAAAGTTTGATCGGAAAGCATCCTCGGGCTCTTCCCAACTTCCAATTGTGTTTTCGGGAAGGCTTTTAAGCCAGTGTCGGGCTGGCCCTTTAAGCTTAAGAGGTAAATATTTTATGGCGTGGAGATCATCTCCTCTAGCCATGTGTATGTGGAGGATGTAATCCTCGATCCAGACTCCAGGGTCTGTTGTTCCATTGTACGCCTCTATGTTAACGGGTTTAAATCCCTCTAGGAATTCATATTCCAAGACCTCATCGGTGAAACATAGGGGGTGTGCGGCGCCCCTGTATTTGGGTGTGCCGGATTCTGATGATGGATTTTTTGCATTGCTTGTGAGAGCTTGCTTCCTTGGCCCATAAATGGACCTGGCTGGGCCATGATGCGAGTCTTTAATTGGGTCGCATGCCGCCTTGAGTGCGGCGCCGCTTGCCGTTTTATGGTGGCCGTGGGGTTGTCTATCCGACCATGTGCCTTTTTTATTTTGTAAGTGTGGGGGCTCTAGGGCCTCCTGGTCGAATTCGGGCAGTAGTTTTCTCTTTGGATAACTTTTAGTGCGGCGGCTGCCGCTGTTTTTATCTGCGGTCTTGATTACCTTGTTCCATCTTGTTTTGAGTGCATCTTCTGCTGTCTTTAGCTTCCGCTTCTGCTTTTTCAGGCTGCATGCTGTGGCAACGAGCCTTTCGTGGAGATTCTTCTGCTCCGTGGTCTTATCCGGCGTGAGATCGTCCGAAGTTCTGTTATGGCCGGGGGAGGGCTGTCTGTCCTCTCCATCTGTGTTGCCCTGTTCGGACGGCTGCTCTGAGGCATGCTCGTCGTCTACTGGCTCATCCTGCTCTACGGCTGGGTCTTGATCGAGGCGGGGCTTGGCTTGGCGTCTACGTCGCCGCTTTGACTGCTTTTCGGAGGGTTTACCCCTTTTTCCGCCTCCTTTTTCCTCGTTGTCGTTTCCTGTAGGAGTATCCACCATGAATACATCGTTAGGTGGGGTGGAGGTCCAGTGCCCTATAGGTGCTGGTCCTAGTTCGTCTCCGTCTTCGTCGTCCATACCGTCGAAGTCTTCGGATCCGAAGTCAAGTATGTCGGTTAAATCATCGACAGTGGCTATTAAATGGGTGGTGGGTGGGCTTTGAATTTCTTTGTCATCCGAATCCCAACCTCGCAGACCATAGTCCGGCCTGGGCTCTCCTGATAAAGAGAGAGACTTGAGAGAATTCAGGATATCACCGAAAGGTGAGCACTGAAAGATGTCCGCGGCGGTGAACTCCATTACAGGCGCCCAATCAGATTCGATCGGCGGGGGCACGGAAGGCCCGGAGTTCGGAGAAGAGTCCGGCTCCTTGGAGTTCTGGGCCATGCGGAGTACGGGGCTGGCGTTCGGCTCGATCACCTTTGAGATCACAGCCCCCGAGGTGACGTCCAACCGTTCATCCTTGGAGAACGCAGCGGGCTCCGAGTTAAGGATCGGGGCCGGAGCGTGTGCAGCCTCCAGGGTACAATTCGGAGGCAGAGCTATATCATGCCCCTCGAAATAGTGCGGCGCGCTTGGCTGTGGCTCGAACCCGGCGAAGATCAAGTCTCCGCGGATATCAGCCGTGTTGTTTAAGCTTCCAAACCTGACTTGATGGCCAGGGGCGTAGCTTTCGATCTACCCCAGATGACCAAGCGAATTGGCCCGCAGAGCGAAGCCGCCGAAGACGAAGATTTGTCCGGGGAGGAAAGTCTCATCCTGTACCTCATCGTTGTTGATGATCAAAGGAGCCATCAGGCCTAGAAGCAACGACACAGAGGAACTCTCAATGAAAGCACCAATGTCGGTGTCAAAACCGGCGGATCTCGGGTAGGGGTTCCCAAACTGTGCGTCAAGGTCAGATGGTAACAGGAGACAAGGGACACTTTATTTTACCCAGGTTCGGGCCCTCTCGGTGGAGGTAAAACCCTACTCCTGCTAGATTAATATTGATGATATGGGTAGTACAAGAGTGGATCTACCACGAGATCAAGGAGGCTAAACCCTAGAAGCTAGCCTATGGTATGATTGTGTATGATGATGGTTGTCCTACGGACTACAACCCTCCAGTTTATATAGACACCGGATAGGGTTAGGGTTACACAGAGTCGGTTACAATGGTAGGAGATCTCGAATATCCGCACGTCTAGCTTGCCTTCCATGCCAAGAAAAGATCCTTCCGGACACGGGACGAAGTCTTCAATCTTGTATCTTCATAGTCCTGGAGTCCGGCTGAAGGTATAGTCCGGCTATCCGAACACCCCCTAATCCAGGACTCCCTCGTGGAGGAATCGGTCAGACCGACATGCACAAAGAAGTTTTGGAATTTTAAGTCTATGACAAATCGGGGACTCCGGGTGCTCCTCACACAGAGTGGTTTGAATCTGACTTGATCAAATTTTGTAATGTAGCATGAATAGAGTTTGAGATGAGAAAAGCATAGATAGCTAGAGAAGGTTCTTAGGCATTCTTGTCCATCCACTTGGCAAGAGAAAAGAAAACCAATCAATCAAAACAACAAGTGGATGTCCTCGAATGAGTAAAATATGCAATCAACATGCTCACACAATAAAATGGCAATTGAAATATGTGGCAAAGCATGCACAACCAATTCTAGTATATATCAAGCAATTGGCGATGACTAGGCATCTATATATGAGTATATTGACTTAGGAGCCAAATGAGAACATTTGATCATAGGTCATACTCATCGTTTAAGCACAAGTGGGGTTACCACTTTTACATAAAGCATTGTTGTGTTCACACCATTATAGTTGCTTTAGCTCAATTTTTAGGGTAAAGCTCCCCCTAGATGTGAGATCCCCCCAAAGAGGGATGAAATAACCTTGGGTTTTGTCGATGATGACTTCATGTAGATGTTGAAGATGTGGATGCTCAATGTTGATGTAGTTCATTTGAAGCTATCCATTGGAGTGAGTTGCACTTTCAATACCTACACGGGTTAGTCCCACAAGGAACAAACAAGGATATCCATAGACATAGAGTGATGCACACACAATATGATGTCTATGAAAGCTTTCAGATTACCTTGTCCCTTGTCTTACCAACAAGAGGGTTTGTGACTCCTTGAACTAGTGCAAAATGTGGAAGTTGATTGCACTTGTTCCTGCCACGATGATAAGAGTGAAGTATGTTGGCGGAGTCACCCTCAAGAACTCTCTAGTTCTTCTTCTTCTGGATCCACACCATCTTGATGGGAATCCTTGGTGTTGTAGTTGTACTTGATGAAGTGGAACTTGAAGTAGTTTTGGGAACCCACTTGACTAAGGTCTTAGGAGCTTCTTCAAATGCATCAATTTCCTCTTGAAGCTTGTCCTTGCCTTTTCGTTTGTAGTCTTGTGGTGGAAGATCATCTTGAGCTTATGTCCTTTTGAAAGAAGTTGGATCATACTTCTCTTGTTGAGGAACAAACTTCGTCTTGGGGTATTGATCTTCTTCCCACTCAACTCCACTGGCATTGAACTTTCGTTCAAAACCAACACCTTGATTCTTCTGGTGTCTTCCTTGCTTGCGTACAATTTCCTCGAATTGCTTACTTCCGGCAAGGCTCTTGTAAACTATTTTCTCTATGATTCCCTTCAACAAGCTATTTTCTTGCTCAAGTGTAACTTGGCTAAGAGAGTCATTAGTGGAATCAAGAGAACTACTAGAAGCAACAATATTGGATTTAGCATGCTCATTGTTACTACTAGAGGAAGAATCTTTCTTGTTCTTGTTACTAGACTTAACTTGAGGCATGTAAGTGGATAAGAGTAAACGCTTGGCAATGTAAGAAGAACTTTTCTTACGAAGATCATCATTGATTGCTTTTAAGAACTCATGCTCTTGCTCAAGGTTGAGCTTTTCAAAGCGTAATTTCTCATGAGTCCTTAAAAGTTCTCGATGATCTCCTGAGATAGTTTCATGAGCTATCTTAAGAGTGTTTAGTTCTTTAGTTAGAAACTCAATTTTCTCCTTATCATTGTCATTCGTTTTAGCATGATTAATTGACGTTTCATCGTAGTATTCATCACTAGAGTTGTCAACAAGTAAATCATCATCACCTAACAAGTCATCTTCATCACTATTGAAATCAACATACTCGGGGTGTGATACCTTTGGGCCTTTAGCCATGAAGCATGTTCCAACTCCTTCATTTGGTGAGTCAAATATGTCGTAGGAGTTGGTTGACACAAGTGCTAGACAGGCAACACCTTCATCTTGAGTGTATTCGAAATCGGAGTGATAGCTTCTCTCGGAGTGGTTGTCGGAGTCGGAGCCAGATACCCATTCACCAACATGAGCTTGATGTCTTCGTTTTGTGTAGCTCCTTTATGACTTGTCCTTTCTTTCTGAATCCTTGCTTCTATGTGAGTATCTTCGTTCATAACGATCATCTCTACTCCTTCTTTCTCTAGATGGTGATTCTTCTCTTCTACTTCTTCTCTTGGGAGAATCTTCTCTTCTCTTGTAGGGAGCCGTACACTCATTGGAATAGTGTCCGGGCCTTCCACAATTGTAGCAGTTTCGCTCTCGACTAGAAGATCTTTTGTCATTGTAGGACCTTGACTTGGAGCTTCTATCTTTGCTTCTACTCTTGTAGAACTTGTTGAAGTTCTTCACCATTAAGCTCAATTATTCATTGAAGGTTTGTTTCTCACTTGATGATGTGGGAGCTTCACATGAGGCTTTGTAAGCACCACTTGGTTTGTTGTGAAGTTCCTCTTTATCCTTGAGTGACATCTCATTAGCAACAATTCTTCCAATGACTTCCGTTGGCTTGAGATCTTTGTAATTGGGCATCATTTGGATCAATGTGCACACGGTGTCATATTTCCCATCCAAGGCTCTTAGGATCTTCTTGATGATGAATCTATCGGTCATCTCTTCACTTCCTAAGCCGGCAATCTCATTTGTGATAAGAGCAAGCCTAGAGTACATTCCAGCGACACCTTCACCATCCTTCATTTTGAACTTGTCAAGTTGACTTTGAAGCACATCCAATCTGGATTCCTTGACGGAGTCGGTACCTTCGTGCATATCAACCAAAGTATCCCAAATTTCCTTTGCATTCTCAAGACGGCTGATTTTGTTGAATTCTTCGGGGCACAATCCGTTGAAGAGGATATCACAAGCTTGAGCGTTGTATTAGAGCATCTTCAACTCTTCCGCGGTGGCTTCACGGTTCGGTTCTTTCCCATCAAAGAATTCACCTTGCAAACCAATACACACAATAGCCCAAACGACGGGGTTATGTCCAAGAATATGCATTTTCATCTTATGCTCCCAACTAGCAAAGTTAGTTCCATCAAAGTAAGGACCTCTATGGTGATAATTTCCCTCGCTAGACGCCATACTCTCCTAGGTTGTGAAACCAAGGCTATGACCACCAAAAGCTATGGAAATCAAAGCAAATGGAGACCGAAGCTCTGATACCACTTGTAGGATCGGAAGTATGTCCAGAGGGGGGGTGATTAGACTACTTGACCAAATAAAAAATCTAGCCTTTTCCCAATTTTAGTTCTTGGCAGATTTTAGCTATCTTAGCAGAAGTCAAGCAATCTCCACACAATTCAAGCAAGCATGCAAAAGAGTATATGAGCAGCGGAAAGTAAAGCATGCAACTTGCAAGAATGTAAAGGGAAGGGTTTGGAGGATTCAAATGCAATTGGAGACACGGATGTTTTTGGCGTGGTTCCGATAGGTGGTGCTATCGTACATCCACGTTGATGGAGACTTCAACCCACGGAGGGTAACGGTTGCGCGAGTCCACAGAGGGCTCCACCCACGAAGGGTCCATGAAGAAGCAACCTTGTCTATTACATCACGGCCGTCGCCCACGAAGGACTTGCCTCACTAGTGGTAGATCTTCACGAAGTAGGCGATCTCCTTGCCCTTACAAACTCCTTGGTTCAACTCCACAATCTTGTCAGAGGCTCCCAAGTGACACCTAGCCAATCTAGGAGACACCACTCTCCAAGAAGTAACAAATGGTGTGTTGATGATAAACTCCTTGCTCTTGTGCTTCAAATGATAGTCTCCCCAACACTCAACTCTCTCTCATAGGATTTGGATTTAGTGGAAAGAAGATTTGAGTGGAAAGCAACTTGGGGAAGGCTAGAGATCAAGATTCATATGGTTGGAATGGAATATGTTGACCTCAACACAAGTGTAGGTGATTCTCTTTCAGAACATGTGTATTGGAAGTGTAGATGTGTTCTGATGGCTCTCTCCACGAATGAAGAGTGGGTGGAGGGGTATATATAGCCTCCACACAAAATCTAACCGTTACACACAATCTGCCAAACTCGATGGGACCGAATCGTTAAACTCGGTTGGACCGATTCAGCAAACCTAGTGACCGTTAGGATTTTCGGTGGGACTGAGATGCAACTCGGTAGGTGTCGGGGATATACCCCGCGGTATGACCCTGGCTAGATGTATAACCCAGCCGAACTTGGCGACTCACTAATGACCCGCCCTGGCTGGACGGCACACTAAGTGACCCGCCCGATCCTGGCGACTTATGGGTGACCTGGCAAGCGGATCAGAGGAGCGACAAGACCCGGAGGGCCAGGAGGCTCAAGGCCCAGAAGGCCGGCTTACATTATGGTAGGCCGGCTTAAGAGGAAAGGCGTGAGGAATATCTCCCTTACAAGGAATCAAGAACCGGACTTGTATCCGGCTTGTAGTAGAAGATAGGCTAGTCCTAATCCTATTTGGACTCCACATGTAACCCGCCCCTCTAACTTATATGAGGAGGGGCAGGGCTCCCCAAAGAGGGACAAGCTACAAGCAACAAGAAACAATATCTAGGGCTAGACACAAAGGAGGAGTCGGCTTATGCGGCGACTCCCTCGTGAGCATAATGAGACCTAGCCACAAACAGCATGTAGGGCTATTCCGGATGATGTTTCCCGGGGCCCGAAGCTGTCTAAATCCTCGTCTTGTGTGATGATCTGCCTTGCGTCTCTCGATTCCGACCAACCCTTCAAGCTACCGCATAGATGTGTTGGCCTCGCGACTAAGTCCTGACACTAAGGACATCTGCCGTGACAATTCCACGATAGTTGGTGCCCACCGTGGGGCTCGCGCACGGTGGTGATGAGTTCTTGGAGGGATCTCTCCTAGGGATCGAGAAGTTAGCAATTTCTTCGGATGAAGAGAAGCCATCGCGGAAGGATTTACGTTGTCACTTGTTTCGAAGGCGAGTAGTCAAGTCTAATATTGGCCCGAGGTTCAAGAGAAAATTAGGGTTACGATCTGTTCGTGGCCGCGAGTTGCCATTGCAAGTCGACAAGAGCGACAGGATTTTTTTTCTCTCTCGCGGCACATGCACTGGAGTAGCCGGGTCAGATTGCTACTCCTTTTTGGTATCCACATCAGATGTTGTTCACAAGAAGGTAAAGTCTCGAAGGAAACCACTGCTATTCCCTGGCATGACGATCAGAGACTGCAAATCAATTGGCAAGTACAGTACTTCTGTACGTACGAGCAAGCATGTATATCAATCAAACAGACGGAAGAAAAGTCAACGTTGAAAAAAAAGGGAGCTAATACCCAGAAGGGAACACGGACATGGACTCATCAAATCAGCCACGACTTGGAAGCGGAGACGGACGCGGGTTCCGCTGTTGCAGCCGCGCCACAGGCTGCCTTGCCGCCGCCGGCTCGCAGTGCCTCTCCGCCCTCTGCCGACTTGCAGCTCTGCCTCGCGTGGGGCCTTCCTGAGCTGTCGCGCCGGAGCTACCCCGTTCTTCAGATCCATCCCAAGTCGGCCAGAGACCAATAGGCTACTGCTGCCCTCGTAAAGCCGCCGCCCTCAACATTGCTGTGGCAACCCGCCCCTGCCGACGCGGATTTAAGCCGCCCAGCTCCAGCCGCTGACTGCTTTTGACCGCACTTTTCCTGCCTCGCTTCGACGAGCCGTCACGGCCGTGTTTCCAAGTCGCCGCCGCTTCCAACCTGAGGCGCCACTTCTTCCTGGAACCGCATCGAATCGCTGGGCTCCATCACCGTTTTTACAGCTGTGCCTGACGACACTTGTGCTATTTTAATTAAGAAGGGCCTGAGACTAATCATTGTTGGTGGTACGAATGCCCCTCGAACAAAAAAGGTGTCAGTATAGAAACAATTCTGAAAAGGCTTCATCCCAATGTCGCCGTCGGGCCGCGTTGAGCCGCCCGTGCCGCTTTGAGCCGCCGGGGTTATATTAAGTCGCTGGTCTGCCTGAGCCGCCGGAACTATATTGAGTCGCTGGTCTGCCTGAGCCACCTCTGTCGCAATAAACGAATCATCCATCGTCCAAACAAATCAGGTGATATCTATCCAAGTTTGTTTTATTAGCACATGTTGTTTTTGTCAAAGAACAAGTTTATCTTTGCCTTGGTCTGCAATATTGTTTATGTAGGGCAACTATTTATGACAAAAAGTGATATTATACCGCGGAGACGGAGGCATGCCAACATCTTTTGGCACAGGTGGTCGTCGTTACTCAACGGACTCCCGCATCGGCTTACAACGCCGTGGCCATCTCTCGCAACCGCGCCGGCTTACAACGTCGTGGCCGTCTCTCGCAACCACGCCGACTTACAACAAGGAGGACAACTTGCCCGTCCGCACCGGCTTACAACGCCATGGCCGGTTCATCTGTCTGTGCCACCTCAGATATTGCGGTCGTCTTTATCGTCCGCCTCTCGCGGCCTGGTCTACATCAACACATGGGGCCACATCTGTCTGCATGAGCTGTTTATTGAGTATGAGCAAGTCACTGCTTGGGAAGCCCGGTTTTTTCTTCCAACAAATTGGAGGCAAATTATCATATACTATCAACCGCCGTCTGCACTGGATGGCTCAATGGGCAGGTGCACAAATCGCCGCCACTATAGTTTGGTTAAGCTTCAAACGACTAGTTGGAAGGAACCATTGGCCGAGTTGCTGACACGGCTCATATGGGATCATTTATAACCCGCTGCAGTCACCTCAACCTTCTATGGATTCACATCATGTTATCAACGCCAATGATATACACCTTCTGCTATGGTCAAATATGGAGAATCTCAAGCCAACTCTTCGAGACATCTTGAGACTCGGGGGCTACAATGGTATGGCTCGGCAAAATTAGCCGGTTTCAATGAATTCAAGAACTCCGGGTCATTGAAGGGAAGATAACCCGGCCCCGAAGGCTACTCTTTATTGGCGAATATTTAAAGGCCGTCAGAAAAATTTCCGGCTCAAAATGAAGATTCCGGTTTAAAATATAGCTCAAGAGACATCTCTCTCCCGCAAAGCTTTGAAGCTATCAAATCCGGTTCAAAATCCGGCTCAAGGTAAATTTGTCTCTCACAAAGTTTTGAATCCGGTTTAAAGTTTCGGTTCAAAAAGATTTAATCTCTCGCAAGTTCGAGTTCTCAGAAAAATTAAAGGTTGCCAAAAGAACTTGATGCCATGATGTGCGGTTCAAACTTGGATATCCTGCTTTACGGCTTATCTTATTATGATCACTTGGGGGCTTCCTGCTCATCGAGCATAGCTATCAGTACCCTCTTGATCGGCGCAATGCCAAAATTTATATGGTCACCTGGGGGCTTCCTGTTCAAACATAGGTCGTATTCGAACCAAAGAGAACATAGCTGTCGAAACCCTTTTGATTGGCAAACTGCCGAATCCACTTGGGGGCTTCTTGATCGTATCTGAATCATAGCTCAACCCCTTTGGGAATCGACATGGATCGTATTCGAATCAGCGTCGCTAAACAACTCTTAAGGTCATTTGGGGGCTTCCTATTCAAACATAGGTCGTATTCGAACCAAAGAGAACATAGCTGTCGATACCCTCTTGATCGGCATTGCCAAAGCCACTGGGGGCTATATGATCGTATTCGAATCTTAGCTTAACCCCTTTGGAATGATTTACTGATCGTATTCGAATCAGAAGCCTCAAAATTTCATATGTTTCTTGTATAGTTTTTTGCAATCGCAGTTAATTGACTTTGTCTTGAGACTTTTTTGATCATATTTGAAAGCATCTAGGGAGTGGCTTTGATTCCACCGGCCTAACCTTGGTCAATAAAGTTGTCAGCACATAACAAACGTCATATGTGTCGGCTTTTACAGAATTGGGTTATCACCCCTACTACACAGGTTATGTAAGCCGGCAGTACAAATTCAATATCACAGTAGTTATATGTGAGATATTATGACCCGCCCTGCTTTTGACGTTAAGTCGCCAGGGCATATGTTGTTTAAACTCTCTGCAGGATTTGCAGAAATATGACATATAAATGATTAAGTTCAAACTCATTACCAAAGTTGATGCTTCAAAATGATTATCCGTTCTGGATTTTTCTCAAAAGGCTATAAGCCGCCGGGTCATGAAAATTCCGGTTTAATGAAGGCGTATTGAATCGCCATCGGCCAAGAGCCGCCGGGTATTTAAACTCCGGATTTACTTGTCAACAGATAAGGTATTTGAAATCTTTAAATAGCCAAACTTGGCTGGATTTTTGTTATGATATTGAATGATTGAGGTTTTCAAACTGGGTTATTCAAATCTTTAATAGCCAACGTAGCTGGATTTTCATGATGATATTGAATGATTGAGGTTTTCATACCGGATTATATTATTCAAATCTTGAATAGCCAACATGGCTGGATTTCTATTATGATTATCAATAACCAGTATTATGATTGAGGTTTTCAAAGTCGCTTTAGCGCAACAGCTATTATCTTTATCAATGGGCATGATTTATTTTACAATGGAGGAAATAGTCCCGAGTCGCTGCAGGCTTACGACCCGGCACTTGGGGGCTACATTATTCAGATTGGGATTATATCAAATATGCAAGTCCCATGTCACTGCCAGCATGCACCATGGCACTTGGGGGCTAATGCAAAGTCATTTTTTGCTATACTTATTGAAGACCCGAGTCATCACATTCTAAATGTGTTGGCCCTTGGAGGCTACCAATTGCTCCTGTTAAAATTCAAGATACACAAGCCTTATTCCATTATATTGAAGGATCCACTGCTCAGTTTGTAAAGCACAAAGCTCTCAACCTTATGGACGTGGGTTCAAGCCCCATGGTGGAGTTACATCATATGATGTTATTTTCAATGAAGCATGATCATATTTATAAAGTCCCTGCTCATTATTGCATAATGGCCCGGCCCTTGGGGGCTACGCTGGTTGAAGTTTTTTGAGCATCAGGCAATTACAAGTCCCAGGTTGCTGCAAGCATGACAACCCAACACTTGGGGGCTACATAATATGGAGTGTTCAGCTTTTACTCGTGACTGGGATGAACAACTTGGACTTCTTAAAAAGTGGCAGTATTCATATTGAAGCAAGTCTTAAACCATCACTTTGTTCTGCTCAAGACTTGGGGGCTACAGGTAATATGCATATAGGGAGAAATATCTTCCAATTTTAAGTTTTGAGCTAACCAGATTGACCCGGTGTCTGCGAAATTCATAAACCGGCGTCGGCGACAATTATGACTCGGCATCATCTGTTTATAACCCGGCAGTTTTGGTAATCATAAACCGGCAAGTTTTATATCTTCAAGCCGGCTGAATATAAGTTGAATATTTGAAGACCAATATTTTTTGTCAAGTCAGAGCATTGAAAGCCGACTCAAGTGGATTATCTTTTACAATATTTCTCAACAAGAGACCAATGTCAGGAAATTGAATATGAAGCTAGCCTATTAACCCAGACTTTCCAGCTGAAGGAGATGACAAGGACTTAAGGATGACCAAGTGCCGGCTTACAAGAATATTTAACCCGGAGTATAACCTGTCAAAATTGTTCTTGTGTTTATGTTGCAGATCAGTTTAACATGGATAAATCCAAATTAAACTTGGGGGCTAATGTCGGGGATATACCCCGCGGTATGACCCGGCTGGATGTATAACCCAGCCGAACTTGGCGACTCACTAATGACCCGCCCTGGCTGGATGACACACTAAGTGACCCGCCCGATCCTGGCGACTTATGGGTGACCTGGCAAGCGGATCAGAGGAGCGACAAGACCCGGGGGGCCCAGGAGGCTCAAGGCCCAAAAGGCCGGCTTACGTTATGGTAGGCCGGCTTAAGAGGAAAGGCGTGAGGAATATCTCCCTTACAAGGAATCAAGAACCGGACTTGTATCCGGCTTGTAGTAGAAGATAGGCTAGGCTAGTCCTAATCCTATTTGGACTCCACATGTAACCCGTCCCTCTAACTTATATAAGGAGGGGTAGGGCTCCCCAAAGAGGGACAAGCTACAGGCAACAAGAAACAATATCTAGGGCTAGACACAAAGGAGGAGCCGGCTTATGCGGCGACTCCCTCGTGAGCATAATGAGACCTAGCCACAAACAACATGTAGGGCTATTCCGGATGATGTTTCAGGGGGCCCGAAGCTGTCTAAATCCTCGTCTTGTGTGATGATCCGCCTTGCGTCTCTCGATTCCGACCAACCCCTTCAAGCTACCGCATAGATGCGTTGGCCTCGCGACTAAGTCCTGACACTAAGGACATCTGCCGTGACAATTCCATGACAGTAGGACCGATATGGTTAGGGTTCGGGCATAACGTAATCTCGGTGTGACCGATTACACAGACTCGGTGGGACCGAATTTGGTAATAAGCTAACCAGAGAGTTGGTCAGGTAAACTCGGTGGGACCGGTTCGCTCTTTTCGGTGAGACCGAAATGTTACGAAAGGGAAACAGAAAGTTTACATTGCAATCTCGGTGGGACCGATCGCTCACTTCGGTTAGACCGAAACATTACGAAGGGAAACAGAGAGATTGCAATCCCATCTCGGTGAGACCGAGATCCCTATCGGTGAAACCGATTTGGCTAGGGTTTGTGGCAGTGGCTATGACATGTGAAACTTGGTGGCACCAGATAGAAACAATCGGTGGGGTCGAGTTTGACTTTTAGTTTAGGTCAAATGTGGATGTGGTAAAGTAGTTGAGTGTTTTTGGAGCATATCACTAAGCACATGAAGCAAAAGGCTCATTAAGCAACACCTCATCCCTCCTTGATAGTATTGGCTTTTCCTATAGACTCAATGTGATCTTGGATCACTAAAATATAAAATGCAGAGTCTTGATCTTGAAGCTTGAGCCAATCTTTTGTCCTTATAATTTTGAGGGATCCACTTTCCTCATCCATGCCATGCCATTCATTGAGCTTTTCCTGAAATATTAATCTTGGAATAATGTTAGCTCAATGAGCTATATGTTGTTAGGAATTACCAAAACCACCCAGGGATAGTTGCACTTTCACCGGCCTTGGAAGATCAACACGTCGCAGCCCCACCTAGGCACAATAGAGAGGTCAGCACGCCAGTCTAAATCCTATGCGCGCAGGGGTCTGGGCCCATCGCCCATTGCACACCTGCACGTTGGGTACGCGGCCGGAGAGCAGACCTAGCAACCTCAATTACAAAGGAAGTCACGTTACGCGGTCCAACCCGGCGTGCGCCGCTCAGTCGCTGATGTCACGAAGGCTTCAGATGATACCACGACGTCGAGTTCCCATATCTTTCCCGCGTAGTTGGTTAGTGCGTATAGGCCAGTAGCCAGACTCGGATCAAATACCAAGATCTCGTTGAGCGTGTTAAGTATCCGTGAACGCCGACCAGGGCCAGGCCCACCTCTCTCCTAGGTGGTCTCAACCTACCCTGTCGCTCTGCCACAAAGTAATAGTCGGGGGCCGTCCGGAACCCAGGCCCACCACTACCTGGGTGGAACCACCTGCCCCCTCAGCCCCCATCTCCGAACAGTATCACAGGTAATGTAACAGTGTAATGTATATAGTATATTCCTGTGATCACCTCCCGAAGTGATCACGGCCCAGTAGTATAGCATGGCAGGCGGACCAGAGTGTAGGGCCACTGATGGAACACTAGCGTCCTATACTAAGCAGTAGGATAGCAGGTAAAGGTAACAACAGTAGTAGAAAGGATAGGCTATGCAGCAGTATAGGATTAACTGAAAGCAGTAACATGCTACACTACTCTAATGCAAGCAGTATAGAGAAGAATATGCGATATCTGGTGATCAAGGAGGGGCTTGCCTGGTTGCTCTGGCAAGAGAGAGGGGTCGTCAACTCCGTAGTCATACTGGGTAGCAGCGGCGTCGGTCTCGGTGTCTAGCGATAGAAGAGGGGGAAGAAACAATAAATATTTAAGCAAACAGATGCATAGCGATGCATGACATGACAAGTAACGGTGCTAGGGGTGCCCTAACGCGGTATGAGGTGATACCGGTGAAGGGGGGAAACATCCGGAAAAGTATCCCCGGTGTTTCGCGTTTTCGGGCAGAGGAGCCGGAGGGGAAAAGTTGCGAGTTTGATAGGTTAGGGATGCGTGGCAGACGAACGAGCTGCGTATCCGGGTCGTCTCGTCGTTCTGAGCAACTTCCATGTAGAAAGTATTTTCATCTGAGCTACGGTTTATTTTCTGTTAATTTTAAAAGATTTAAATCATTTTTAGTATTTATTTAATTATTTAAACTTAACATTATCCAGAATAGTGTTCGTTGACGTCAGCAGTTGACCTGGTCAACCTGACATGTGGGTCCCGCATGTCATTGCCTAAATAACTAACTAACTGTTTAGTTAGATTAATTAGCAGGTTAATTAGTTATTTAGGTTAATTAAACATAACTAATTAAGTTAATTAATCTAGTTAATTAATTAATTAATATTTTTATTTATTATTAATTTTAATTTTTTTATATATTTTTTTAAACGTTCTAGCATGGGGGCCCACTGTCATAGGCCCCAGGGGCCATAGTGGGTTCGGGCGAACGGGCGCAGGGGCGCCGCGGTTTACGTGCGCAGGCACCCGGCCTGATTGGACAGATGCCCAGATCGACAAGGGGGCGCCGGCCACGGGCACGGCAAGGCCGTGCGGGTGCCGGGCGCACGCCCAGGACAGCCGCGGCTGGTTGAGCGGCGCCGGCGAGGCAGGCCAGGGACGGCTGTGAGCAGCGGAGGAGGCGGGGCTGCGGTTGGGCGAGCATAGGCGGGCGGCGAGGCGAGCAGAGGCGGGCCAACGGCAATGAGCGGGACGGCGGGCGGCTCAGCCAAGGGGGCGCGGGCGCAGCGATGACCGCGGCTATGCGCAAGGCGAAGGACCCGCACGGCAGGGCAGTGGTCGGAGCGGCCACGACCGGCTACGGGCGCTGCTAGGCGTGACGCGGGATGAGGCGGGGCAAGCCGCAGGGGAGCAGTGTCGGTGGTGGAGCCACCGGGGCAGCGTCTACGCGCGGGAGTGCCTTGGCGGCGCGTAGGCGAGGTGGCAATGGCTAGCAACGTACGGGGCGCGGGTGGCGTGCGCGCGTGGGACGGCGCGCGCATGCGCGGGACGTGGCGAGCGGCGGACGGCGCGCATCGATGTGGGCGTGCAGAGGAGAAGAGTGCGCTCATGAGGGGTGTAGGGTCATGTCAACGGGGGTTGAGGAGGAGTCGGGGACGACGGCGTGGGGAGGTCCGGCGAGGGAGAGGCGCCGGGATGAGCGACGACCGACGAGCGCCGAGGCGGCGAGCCTGGCCCCGGCGCGGCTAGGTGCGCAGGCAAGGGGGAGGCCAGGGTGCGCGAGGTCGCTGACTCGGGTGACGACGTTGAGGTGGCGGGGCGGTCCGGTGATGGCGGGCCGGCGTCGGGGATGGGCGACCGCGGGGCGCGGGGTCGTTGACGGCGGCGGGGTTGGGCGCCCCGATCCAGAACGGGGAGGGAGAGGGAGGAGTGGATCGAGGGGGAGTGGGGATCGTGGTGGGGAATGGGTTAGGTCACGGGTGGGGGTAGCCGGGCCTTAGAAGGCCAAGCGAGCGGGGTGGGCCGGCCGGCTGAATAGCTGGGCCGAGGCCCCGCGGGAGAAGGGGGGTTATTCCTTCTCTTTTTTTTTTGCTTGTTTCTTTTTTTCTTTCTTTTATTTACTACTTTCTGTTTTTATTTTAGTCACACTTTATTTTAGTTCTTTATAAAATATGACCATAGCTCATAAGACAAGGTTTCAGAACAATCCTCTACCATAAAAAGTTTGTTGGTCAATTAAACTAGTTTAATATTTGTTTATTATTTAAAATCATTTAAATAATTGTTTTGCTACGGTTTTATTCATTTTAGAGTATTTAGTCATTTCATAAAAGTGTGGTTTCTCCACCATAATTACCTATGCATCATTTAACACAACCCAAACATTTTAGTTTTAATGTTTGAAAACTTTTACCGTTTGGTTTGTTTTTGAATTTGAATTTGAATCGGTTTCGAACTAACTCGAGATTAGCAACGGTAATCATAGTGACGCGGCATCATTAACGGAGGTTTACTGTAGCTTAATTATCCGTGCGTCACAATTCTCCTCCACTACAAGAAATCTCGTCTCGAGATTTAAGAGTTAGAGTGAGGGGAAAAAGATTTGGTTACGAAATTCTAACGAATCTTCTCAGTCTTGGTTGCTCTTCTCGAAGAGGTTGATCTATTACATTGATGTCTTCATTTCGCTGTTTCAGGTCATCATGATGAAGTCGACATACTTTCTTCGGGGGTCTCATCGTACTTATGAAAAATGATAAGAGGTATCTTCAGAAGAACTGACCTTTACAAGTTCACGTATCTGGTAGAGAACATCAGGGAGGGTGACGGATAGTAACTCTCGAATTGAAACTTAAGAAATTATCGAGAGCAAAGTAAGGAGGTGCAATATGGAAGTTTCAAACGCTTAGGCAATCATTCATTGCCTAAAAAGAAGTGTGAAAGAGGGTTCAGAGCAATGGGAATAAGTATTGCGTCTGCTACCAGAATAGATCACTAGGCAGGTGGCCCGTGAATTACTTACAAAGTCAAGCGCGAGGAATAATTTTGACAACAGGGTGTACAGGAGAGTCAGGTTTCGATCATGTTGAACTGTGGGTTATGGGCCCACCATGTGGGTTAAAAGTAGGAAGGGGGCTGACATCTTGCACGGTCACAATAGCAAGGCATGTCAGAGGGTAGCCTGTTAGTTATGTCGGCAACAACATTGGTACCAAGGGCGAGGGACGAAGAGAACAAGTTTCCTGCTCGTTGAACGAGGCGGACCAACAGGCAAAGTTCTCGTCCATCGGTGGCTATCGGAATGTCATCAACAATAGGAGCAGGGTCTTACGGATAGAGTTGTACACCGAGGTGTTTACAAAAGAAGTGACTTATTACTTCTTAGATTATATAAACCTCAAGAAGGTTAAACAAAACAATGGAAAGGAAAATGTGATTACCAGATTAAACAGAACAATGGGAAGGAAAATGTGTTTAAACACATGTTGCAAGGGTATATCCTTTCCAAGGCCAAGCGGAGCATGATATCCAAGACATGATAGAAAGTAGAAAACCCTTTAGATAAGAGGAGAGAAATTTCATGACATTACCCATACAACAGTGTTTGGGTAATTTCAACAAGAAACATTTAGCATGGTGCTTCAAATGTTCTTATTGAAAATCGGAGTACCATAGACATGCTTCGAGATAGCATTGACATGGTTATCATGTAAGGGTCAGATTTGGATACACAAAGGATCCACCAGGAACAACTTATAGAATAAGTCTTATAATTTCCTCACGGAAGAATGACTAACCTTGCCAAAAAAAGGAAACTATAACAATAGGTCCTCTGGCTAGGTGTGCTAGGCATGACATCACCTTACTGGGCCATATAAAGAACAATGTTATAACTCTTGGAATTATGTTCCAACCATCATATCTGACTGAGATTGAGATCTAATTGGTGACAGGATACCTCAGACCCAGGATGCCTGAGAAGAAAAGGTGCAACACAATTGACGAGGTGACATCGTAAAATTCTTAGGAAATGAACTATGGAAGCAAGTTCTGAATCATGAGTTCATCACTAAGTCAAGGAGAGGGTGAGGAGGTGACTGATGGCTCAGCGACCATTCCTCCAAATTTCCGAAAAGATGGGTTTCCACAATCATGTGAACATGGAGATAACATTTGTCAGATCCAATGATATAATGGTGTGCTCAAGGAAAGCATACACAATGAACATTGATTGATAGGTGCACCCGAAATATGGGCCGGGTCGCACGATCAATGTTAGAATGGTGACTAAATGAACAAAAGAAGTAGAATGAAACTATCAACCATTCACTTCCAAGCAATAGAGTTGCTAGAACTTTTGAATTTACACCTCAAAGTTCGAGAGCCGGTATTCAGATTAGAAACCTCACGGGGACCAAGAAATGAACGGAGATGGCGAGAAGTAATACTATAGCAAGAATTCTTAAGAGGTGGAGCATTACTCACAACATCCTTGATATAAAAGATGGCAATACTCCAAGGTAGAACATAACTTAGTTGGATAGTAAGGAACTCAAAGTATAACACCAAACACAAACACGTTTGTGTTGATCGGAAGGCAATAATGTTGCCGATGATAACCCAAATCATCGAGGGCAAAGGATGCTATTTCTCATCAAGAATTCGATAGATATCTTGGAAGACCTCAGAATTGATGATGATCACGACACATTTGTCGAGAGGTTTCGAGAAGATGTAATTGATCGACAATGACATCAAGTCAACGGAATGATGAAGCGAAAGGTTATTGGAACCATGGGTACGACACAAACTTGAAATCAAGTTTTCTGTTCGAGGAGAATTGATATGACGAGGAAGATCGACGTAAGCTTAGCTCATCGCCGAAAGTGGTGCTCTGGGAATAAGGACCAGGTAGCACAATTAACAAGTTGCGCGATAAGGATATAGCCGATCAGGCTAGGAATGACATGATGGAGTATTAAACTCCTCAACCACAAAGTACTAGGAGTACTGAATCACAGGGGTGATTCGATTCACTAACTGGTGTTCTCGGTTGACAACAACCCAGAACCCATGAAAATTGGAATCAGTGACAAATAACAGTTGATGAAGAACCCATAAGAAGTTATGCAGTTCCATGATATTCTCGAGATACCAGAGTGTCATACTCGACGATAGATTAGTAGAGGTTGGACTGGGGTATTGCTTTGTAGAAGACAAGTGCTTAAACTTGCACAAGAAATGGTATTTAAAGGAGAACATGGTCGGAACCACGATTGCAAAAGGCCAGATCCTAGATATAAGATGAACTTATACCAAGGGAATATTTAATTGAAGAGAAGCTTCAATGATACGATCTACATCGTGTCCATGGGCATGAACACAAAGTTCAAGGTCGACTCCCACTTCTCCAATGCATAACCTTCCATTCACTTCTCACTTTCGAAGAAGTAGTACTATTGAAATTTTATCTGGCAAAATACCAGAAGAGTAAGACTCGTGAAAACTTTTGAGTTCACACATATTAAGGAAGGCATAGGTTCAACCCATCAGGGTGTCGGGGAAAATATACCACCAGCTTCAATAGGAAATACTACCAGCTCGAAAGCTGAGCATGGTTGAGAAAGCAGAGGATACAATTTACCAAAGGCATTATGTATCTGAGGGAAGGCTCACAAGGTTATTGAATATGAAGGATGCTGTTGGATAAAATCCAACAAAGGATCTGCCGGTCCATAATGAAGCTGATGTGAGTATTGGCTCACAACCAGAGGAAGAATCAATGCAAAGACATTGGATTATAGAAACAACTGAGTAACTTAGAGCTCAATTGCAAAGGAATTATTATTTACAAAGTGAAGAATCAGAAGCAGACGCTCTGATCAAGGATGGATAAGTTCAATATACTTAGGGGCACAATCGACGACAATTTGATTGGCGAGAACCAGCTCACGTTTGAAATGACGTCTGAGCCGGAAGGATGAATTCTAGGATATGACTGAGGATTGAGAGCATTCACATCATATTGGATCAACAGACTTAAAATGATAATGACAAAGGATGCCAATAAGATTACCAGACTTATAGGATTTAATCCAATGCAAGCAACCAAGAATTTCAAGAGCAATAGGTTGTTGAGGATCTCCGGAAGATCGAATGGTATTTCAAAAGCTTTTGTGAAATATCATAATCAACTGGGGATGAGCGGATACTCGATGAGTGTGAGAAATTATCCGTAGGGGTATTCAGGTGGCAAAGAACTGCAAGGCAGTAGCCACAAAGTATTCTTGGAACAATAGAGAGAATTTTCTGTGTATCTTGTAATAACAAGAGCAGCCGGGAATAAAGGTAAGAACGACAAGTGTATGTATTTATCCATAGGGATATATCGATGATAGGGAATTGCAAAAGCGACGGGCACAATGTCTCGAGAGAACATCGGTGAGTAACTTCGAAATCTTCTGGTGCAGCTGGCGATCATCTGTAATAAGTGGCTCTCTGGGAGAAATTTGTTACGAGAACCTAATGTTAGAGTTTTAGCAAATTCATTTAACCCGAAGAGAAGAGAGATTAGAGTCCCAAAGTATAGGTCGAGAAATAAAAGATCCTAATACCACCCAATGGCGACGTGGACCCATAGGTCACACAACCATGTTAGTAAAGGTTTTGCAATGACTAGACTCAACTTCAGCCAGGGAGTTGGAAAGGGGATTCCTACAGGCAGTCGGCTCTGATACCAACTTGTGACGCCCCCGATTCAATCATACACTAATCATGCACGCAAATGTGTACGATCAAGATCCGAGACTCACCGGAAGATATCACAACACAACTCTAAAACATAAATAAGTCATACAAGCATCATAATACAAGCCAGGGGCCTCGAGAGCTCGCATACAAGTGCTCGATCATAGACAAGTCAGCGGAAGCAACAATATCTGAGTAGGCTAGCACAAACGGGGATACAGATCGAACGAGGCGCAGGCCTCCTGCCTGGGATCCTCCTAACAACTCCTGGTCATCGTCAGCGGGCTGCACGTAGTAGTAGGCACCTCCGGTGTAGTAAGAGTCATCGTCGACGGTGGCGTCTGGCTCCTGGACTCCATCGACTGGTCGCAACAATCGGGTAAAAAAAAGGGGCAAAGGGGGAACAAGGCAACCGTGAGTACTCATCCAAAGTACTCACAAGCAAGGAGCTACACTACATATGCATGGGTATATGTGTAAAGGGCCATATCGGTGGACTGAACTACAGAATACCAGAATAAGAGGGGGATAACTAATCATGTCGAATACTATGCTTCTGGCAGCCTCCGTCTTGCAGCATGTAGAAGAGTGTAGACTGGAGTCCTCCAAGTAGCATCGCATAGCATAATTCTACCCGGCGATCCCCTCCTCGTCGCCCTGTTAGAGAGCGATCACCGGGTTATATCTGGCACTTGGAAGAGTGTGCTTTATTAAGTATCCGGTTCTAGTTGTCATAAGGTCAAGGTACAACTCCAAGTCGTCCTGTTATCGAAGATCACGGCTATTCGAATAGATTAACTTCCCTGCAGGGGTGCACCACATTTCCCAACACGCTCGATCCCGTTCAGCCGGACACATTTTCCTGAGTCATGCCCGGCCTCGGAAGATCAACACGTCGCAGCCCCACCTAAGCACAACAGAGAGGTCAGCACGCCGGTCCAAATCCTATGCGCACAGGGGTCTGTTGCATACGCGGACGGAGAGCAGACCTAGCAACCTCCATTACAAAGGAAGTCACGTTACGTGGTCCAACCCGGCGCGCACCGCTCAGTCGCTGACGTCACGAAGGCTTCGGCTGATACCACGACGTCGAGTGCCCATATCTTTCCTGCGTAGTTGGTTAGTGCGTATAGGCCAGTAGCCAGATTCAGATCAAATACCAAGATCTCGTTGAGCGTGTTAAGTATCCGCGAACGCCGACCAGGGCCAGGCCCACCTCTCTCCTAGGTTGTCTCAACCTTCCCTGTCGCTCCACCACAAAGTAACAATCGGGGTCCGTCGGGAACCCAGGCCCACCACTACCTGGGTGGAACCACCTGCCTCTTCAGCCCCCATCTCCGAACAGTATCACAAGTAATATAACAGTGTAATGTATATAGTATATGCCCGTGATCAGTTCCCGAAGTGATCACGGCCCAGTAGTATAGCATGGCAGATGAACCAGAGTGTAGGGCCACTGAAGGAACACTAGCATCCTATACTAAGCAGTAGGATAGCAGGTAAAGGTAACAACAGTAGTAGCAAGGACAGGCTATGCAGCAGTATAGGATTAACTGAAAGAAGTAACATGCTACACTACTCTAATGCAAGCAGTATAGAGAAGAATAGGCGATATCTAGTGATCAAGGGGGGGCTTGCCAGGTTGCTCTGGCAAGAGAGAGGGGTCGTCAACTCCGTAGTCGTACTGGGTAGCAGCGGAGTCGGTCTCGGTGTCTAGCGAGAGAAGAGGGGGAAGAAACAATAAATATTTAAGCAAACAGATGCATAGCGATGCATGACATGACAAGCAACGGTGCTAGGGGTGCCCTAACGCGGTATGAGGTGATACCGGTGAAGGGGGGAACATTCGGGAAAGTATCCTCGGTGTTTCGCGTTTTCAGGCAAAGGAGCCGGAGGGGAAAAGTTGCGAGTTCGATAGATTAGGGATGCGTGGCGGACGAATGGGCTGCGTATCCGGGTTCGTCTCGTTGTTCTGAGCAACTTTCATGTAGAAAGTATTTTCATCTGAGCTACGGTTTATTTTCTATTAATTTTAAAAGATTTAAATCATTTTTAGGATTTATTTAATTATTTAAACTTAACATTATCCAGAATAGTGTTCGCTGACGTCAGCATACGTCAGCAGTTGACCTGGTCAACCTGACATGTGGGTCCCGCATTCATTGCCTAAATAACTAACTAACTGTTTAGTTAGATTAATTAGCAGGTTAATTAGTTATTTAGGTTAATTAAACATAACTAATTAAGTTAATTAATCTAGTAATTAATTAATATTTTTACTTATTATTAATTTTATTTTATTTTATATATTTTTTAAACGTTCTGGGCATGGGGGCCCACTGTCATCGACCCCGGGGGCCATAGTGGGTTCGGGCGAATGGGCGCAGGGGCGCCGCGGTTTACGGGCGCAAGCACCCAGCCTGATTGGGCAGATGCCCAGATCGACAGGGGGGCACCGGCCACGGGCACGGCAAAGCCGTGCGGGTGTCGGGCGCACGCCTAGGCCAGCCGCGGCTGGTTGAGCGGCGCTAGCGAGGCGGGCCAGGGACGGCGGCAAGCAGCGGAGGAGGCGGGGCTTCGGTTGGGCGAGCATAGGCGGGCGGCGAGGCGAGCAGAGGCGGGCCAACGGCAATGAGCGGGGCGGCGGGCGGCTCAGCCAAGGGGCGCAGGCGCAGCGACGACCGCGGCTACGCGCAAGGCGAAGGACGCGCACGGCAGGGCAGTGGTCGGAGCGGCCACGACTGGCTACGGGCGCTGCTAGGCGTGACGCGGGATGAGGCGGGGCAAACCGCAGGAGAGCAGTGCCGGTGGTGGAGCCACCGAGGCGGCGTCTACGTGCGGGACGACAATGGAGCCACCGAGGCGCCATCACCGTTGCCACGTCGGCGGCGCGTAGGCGAGGCGGCAATGGCTAGCGGCGCATGAGGCGCGGGTGGCGTGCACGCGTGGGACGACGCGCGCATGCGTGGGACGTGGGCGAGCGGCGGACGGCGCGAATCGGCGTGGGCGTGCAGAGGAGAAGAGTGCGCTTACGAGGGGTGTAGGGTCGTGGCAACGGTGGTTGAGGAGGAGTCGGGGACGACGGCGTGGGGAGGTCCGGCGAGGGAGAGGCGCCGGGATGAGCGACGACCGACGAGCGCCGAGGCGGCGAGCCTGGCCCCGGCAGGGCTAGGTGCGCGGGCAAGGGAGAGGCCAGGGTGCGCGAGGTCGCCGACTCGGGTGACGACGTTGAGGTGGCGGGGCGGGCCGGTGATGGCGGGCCGGCGTCGGGGATGGGCGACCGCGGGGCGCGGGGTCATTGACGGCGGTGGGGTTGGGCACCCTGATCCAGAACGGGGAGGGAGAGGGAGGAGTGGATCGAGGGGGGAGTGGGGATCGTGGTAGGGAATGGGTTAGGTCACGGGTGGGGGTAGCCGGGCCTTAGTAAGCCAAGCGAGCGGGGTGGGCCGGCCGGCTGAAAGCTGGGCCGAGGCCCCGCGGGAGAGGGGGGTTATTCCTTCTTCTTCTTTTTTTCTTGTTTCTTTTTTTCTTTCTTTTATTTACTACTTTCTATTTTTATCTTAGTCACACTTTATTTTAGTTCTTTATAAAATATGACCATAGCTCCTAAAACAAGGTTTCAGAACAATCCTCTACCATAAAAAGTTTGGTGGTCAATTAAACTAGTTTAATATTTGTTTATTATTTAAAATCATTTAAATAATTGTTTTGCTATGGTTTTATTCATTTTAAAGTATTTAGTCATTTCATAAAAGTGTGGTTTCTCCACCATAATTACCTATGCATCATTTAACACAACCCGAACATTTTAGTTTTAATTTGAAAACTTTTACCGTTTGGTTTGTTTTTGAATTTGAATTTGAATCGGTTTCAAACTAATGCGAGATTAGCAACGGTAACCGCAGTGACGCGGCATCATTAACGGAGGTTTACTGTAGCTTAATTATCCGAACGTCACACCCCTCCTCCAAGTCGGCCTCTCCCTCCCTCCACCTTTATACCCAGGGTGACGCCCCCTATTGAAACACTAGTTCTCGTGCATTCCCCCTCACTCCCTCTAGTTCTCCAAAAAACTTTAAATGCCGCAAGAATGCCCCTCCCTCCTCTTCTACTCTGGTATCGTCGAGCTCTGGATGGTGATGCGCTGTCGGATCACTTGTGTCGTACGTGTGCAATCCACAAAGGGTTCGTGCATTCGATTCTTGTTCGAGGGAACCGTTCGTGTTCGAGGGAATTCAAGAACAATCTTCACCAACTCTTTCTTTTGATGCAACTCGTGGTTGGTAAAGATCAGTTCTAAGCTTTAATGCACATCATCATAGTGATCGTAGGACGATTTTTTGGTTTCTGCTACGATTTCCAACACTTATTTCCCACTGTTTTGGGAGTTGTTCATACATATTTCTACCACTCTTTTGAACCACAAACCACCTCCTGAAATCCTTATTGCCCCTATATGTGAAGGGGGATTTTGTGGATAGATCTTGAAGCCAATTGTTGACCTCCTTCATTGTTTCCCTTCTCTTCAATCTCCTACTTTCTTGAGTTGCATCTTGTGAGATTGAGAGACTAGTGACTGGTGATGTGTGCTACCTTCCCGTAGCACTAACTCTAGCTGGTTGGTCAGATAGTTGAGTCCGGCCAACTACTAACTTACGAGCACTGGCCCGCGCCAGTAGTATTGTACTATTAGTAGCGATCGCGAGTACACGAATGTCGCTGGTATTTTGAAAAATTATGAGCGGCGTTCGAGATTTTGACGGTGCCACTTATTATCTATTTTATAAGGATATTCTGATACGTCTCCATCGTGTCTACTTTTCCAAACACGTTTGCTCTTGTTTTGGACACTAATTTGCATGATCTCCATGAAACTAACCCGGACTGACGCTGTTTTCAGCAGAACTACCATGGTGTTGTCTTTGTGCAGAAATAAAAGTTCTCGGGTTGGGACAAAAATTTATGGGGATTATTTCCAGAATATATAAAAAATACTGGCAAAGAGAACTACTGGAGGGGGCCCACCCAGGAGCCACGAGCTCAATGGGGCACCCTGTGAGCTCGTGGGCCCCTCAATCCTCCGTTAGCCCTAACTCCAACTCCATAAGTACTGTCTCGGGGAGAAAAAAATCAGAGAGAAGGAATCATCATGTTTTATGATACGGAGCCACAGCCACCTCCTATTCTTCATTGGGAGGGTTGATCTGAAGTCCGTTCGGGGCTTCGGAGGGTGGAATACATCACCGTTGTCATCATCAACCCTTTTCCATCAACAATTCCATGATGCTCACCACCGGAATGACTAATTCCTTTGTAGGCTTGGTGGACAGTGATGGAGTTGGATGAGATTTGTCATGTAATCGAGTCAATTTGTTAGGGCTTGAACGTAGTAGCCACTATGTTCTGAGGTTGATGTTGCTATGACTTTGGTATGCTTAATGCTTGTCACCAGGGCCCGATGTCATGATTTCAGATATGAACACTCTATGTTTTCTGAATATATTTAAGTTCTTAATCCTGTTTTGCAAGTTGTATGCACCTATTACGTGTTATGGTCCGCAGACCCCAAGGTGACAATAATTGGGATTCACTCCGGTGATAACCGTAGTATGAGGACTCCATGTATTCAATAAGTGCTAATGTTTTGTTCTGGCTCTCTATTAAAGAGAGACCTTAATATCCCTTAGATTTCCTTATGGACCCCGCTGCCATGGGACGGTAGGACAAAAGATGTCATGCAAGTTCTTATTATAAGCACGTATGACTATATACAGAATACATGTCTACATTAAATTAATGAATTGGAGCTATTATGTATCGCTCTAGGTTGTGACTATTACATGATGAATATCATCCAACACAAATATCCATCACTGATCCAATGTCTACGTTTTTCTCATATTGACCTTTGCTAAGTTACTATTTCTGATGCTATTACAATAATCACAAACTGCTACGGTTATTGTTCCTGATACTATTGAGACTGTTACTGCTATTATCAAAACTATCAAACTATTGTGCCACTAAACACTTTCTTGCATAAATATAATTTCTCAGGTGTGGTTGAATTGACAACTCAACTGCTAAGGCTCATAAATATTTTTTGGCTCTCCTTGTGCCGAATCAATAAATTTGGGTGAAATACTACCCTCGAAGACTGTCGTGGTCCCCTATACTTGTGGGTTATCATATTCCTACCAATGGCTTACCTGAGTTTTCGCCGCCGGTGCCCGCCTCGGACGTTCACACAGCCCTCTTTCCCTTCGCCATCATCTCTTCTTTCTCTTATTGTCTCAGACAGCCCCCTCGCGCCCGTAGAGCTGCCAACAAGTCAAGTTCGAGCGAGTTGGACTTGGCTCATGACAATTTATATTAAAATTTAAGCGAGCACAAACTAAGCAAAGCTCAAGGCCGAGTTGTAGAAAGTAACTTATGCTCAGCTTGTAACGATCTCGAGTTGATCTTAGAATAGTTTTAAACAAAATAAGATAGTTTTCTTTATAATTAAAGCCAATTTTTCAAACAAGATAGAACACGGTTGAACACGTACCATATTCTTCGTGCTTAATTAAGCTTCCATGCTTGCTAGTAGTATGATTGAGAAAAATCATACACAATATATATGGCAGTAAATTATCCTATTTTCTTTTAATACACATCAAGATTATTTAATGTAATTATATGATATCTAGCTAAATGAGGGAGCCACTGTTGGCTCAAGACAACTCGTTTCTCAATCGAGCTAAATAAGTACTCATACACAACTTATTTATGATATCTAGCTAAACGAGGGAGCCACTGTTGGCTCAAGACAACTCGTTTCTCAATCGAACTAAATAAGTACTCATACACAACTTATTTATTTTCGAGTCCATCTCGAGTAGAGCAAAAATACGAGTCGATCTCAAACGGCTCATGAGCATCGAGCTGCAACTAGCCACACATCTATTGAATCCATTTTTCAAACAAGATAGAACACGGTTGAACACGTACCATATTCTTCGTGCTTAATTAAGCTTCCATGCTTGCTGGTAGTATGATTGAGAAAAATCATACACAATATATATGGCAATAAATTATCCTATTTTCTTTTAATACACATCAAGATTATTTAATGTAATTATATGATATCTAGCTAAACGAGGGAGCCATTGTTGGCTCAAGACAACTCGTTTCTCAATCGGGCTAAATAAGTACTCATACACAACTTATTTATGATATCTAGCTAAACGAGGGAGCCACTGTTGGCTCAAGACAAGTCGTTTCTCAATCGAACTAAATAAGTACTCATACACAACTTATTTATTTTCGAGTCCATCTCGAGTAGAGCAAAAATACGAGTCGATCTCAAACGGCTCATGAGCATCGAGCTGCAACTAGCCACACATCTATTGAATCCATTTTTCAAACAAGATAGAACACGGTTGAACACGTACCATATTCTTCGTGCTTAATTAAGCTTCCATGCTTGCTAGTAGTATGATTGAGAAAAATCATACACAATATATATGGCAATAAATTATCCTATTTTCTTTTAATACACATCAAGATTATTTAATGTAATTATATGATATCTAGCTAAACGAGGGAGCCACTGTTGGCTCAAGACAACTCGTTTCTCGATCGAGCTAAATAAGTACTCATACACAACTTATTTATTTTCGAGTCCATCTCGAATAGAGCAAAAATACGAGTCGATCTCAAACGGCTCATGAGCATCGAGCTGCAACTAGCCACACATCTATTGAATCCAGCTTCGCCTGGACAACAGCGGTGGCGCCCCGCCTTCCAGTTCTGCCCGCTCGCTTGCGTCTTCTTCCCGGCCTCTTCTCCTTTTCATGCAAGTTCATTGGTGAACCCCTAGCAGAGTCAAGAAAAATATATGGGAGGCGGTTGAGGCACGGGTGAAAAACTGTCGGCGCCGCCCAAAAGCATTTGAGGCAACACCAATGCCCTTTTGAAAAAAGAATGAAAACAGAAACAAGTTCAATTGACACTTAAGAAAACAATGCAAAGTAAAAAATCGGAGCGCCATTGCCGGGGATCGAACACGGGTCACCCGTGTGACAAGCGGGAATACTTACCACTATACTACAACAACTTTGCTAAGTATACATTTTCGAGGTCTATAATTAGCTTGTACTCCCTCCGTTACATCTAGATACATCCATTTTCTTCTTCTTTTTTTTGCGAGGGATACATCCATTTTCTGCGACAGGTAATTCCGAACGGAGGGAGTAGTTATGAGTTAACAGTGCAGGCTGCTCCTTTTTTTTTTTTTGAGCTACTGCAGGCTGCTCCTTTTTTTTGAGCTACTGCAGGCTGCTCCTTGACATGAGGAACGTGCACATTTCAGTTCCTAATGCGACCCAACGTACGATCAACTCTTTACAACTAATACAAAAGAGTCTACCCAACTGTATGTATTCCCTCCGTAAACTAATATAAGAGCGTTTAGAATACTAAAGTAGTGATCTAAACACTCTTATATTAGTTTACATAGGAAGTATTTGTCGAGATCGTTTTCTTGCACATGCTGAGGTTTTCGACCCAGCAGTAGAGCCGGCGGCACTGGAGAGCGTCGTTGGCCAGCTGATCGCCGGTGGCTACCCTGGTAAGCATTGTAATCCGACAGACAAGGGGAAATGCGAGGGATACAGTGAAGACTGACATGTGACGACCCACTCATAACTGAATAAGCAACGCTAACCGTTGCCAGATCTTATGAGGGGGAAAAGCGCGACGAATCGAAAGGGTTGTTCTATTGCTGTCAGAGTTGTGTCTTTCAACCGTGGAGGTGCTGTACATCACAAGAATTTGAAGCTAAAACTGAAAAGAGAAATGGAAAGAAGAAGAACATTTTATACACGGCGACATGAACTAATCTGAGATGATTGGAGATCAGGGCGTCAGACTGTGTTCGCTATCTTAGAGTTCATTGCTAAGGCCCAGTTCGTCGTCCATGTCGTCTCCCTCCTCGAAGAGCTTGAGAAATCGTAACTGATCCCGCTCCCTCTTCTTCTTCAGCCAGTACTTGTAGGCTCCGAACAAGGCGAGGACGGCGATAACGGAAGCGAGAACGCTCACTATTATGATAACAGCAACAGATGTCTTTTTGGCTTCCACCTCTGAGCTAGAGTGATGGGCTGCAGCATCACCTGGCAATGGTAGAGAAACAAAAATCTTTGAGCAATAGCCATGTGGAGCTCAAACACATAAAGCATCTCGTTAACAATCTACCAATTCAACAGAGCAAACTCGACATCAAATATGCTGCAATGTTGTTACCATGATAAGAGAAAAGCAACCGCAAATCATATAAAGAAAGTTCCGAAGAACAGAAACTAGAGGTACTGAATATGAGCCGTACCAGCAGAGACAGTACAGTTTGGGCACAGGAAAGTCGCATTGAACTGCCTTTCCTTGAAGTGTGTGTACTTGCCATCTTTGAAGTCACTAGAACACAGCTCCCATTCATCAAACACATCATTTCTAAACATATCCTGTTCGTACAAACCACATCGCTTGCACTTCTTTTCTGGAAGTTCCGTTAAGGGCTGCCAACATGATGTAAATAAGGAATTCAGTGTTTAGTAAAGAAGATAAACGCAAACACCACGATTACTGAAAACCAGTATCAGGTGTGAACCAAATGAGAGGAAGCCACCAATATCTTAAGTAAAAGTTAGACTGACCTGCCATGATTCTTCACCCTTAAAGGTATATATCAAGTTTGCCTCCTTCACGTCAGGCAAATATGTCTGGTTATCTCCACTGCAGCGGAAAAACACAGTTGGTCTGGAGAACCATTCATGAGTGGTAAATATATCAATGGTATCAAGTGTGACAAGCCTCGAAGAAAAAGCCCCTACAAATTAAGCATAATCAGTCGTGCACAAAGAATTAGTAACGGCAATAGAAGAAATATTATCACATTTTATATCCTGTTCAACTACATACACGAGAACACAAAAAATGCAACAGAGAAAGCATACATGAATTTTAGTTCTATGCATTCCCACTTCAGCAAGGGTATACTCATAATTCATATGGTATTTCCCCTACAATTTTTTCTCAACTCGAATCACACAAGGATTACTATCCAGCACTTAATGTAAGAAGTACAAGGCTTTGACTATGCTCTTTTCTTTCTTTACCTTTATGTTTCTCTAAAGCTTATTCAGTAGGTTACTAAGATGAGTATGCTATGTAATACAGTAGCAGAGACAGTCTAATCAATCAATCAATACCTCTTTTCTATGATATTTGTGTTAGTCTAATGCGCAACTTGAGATATAATCATACTGAGAATACAATCTATTACTCAAGTTACTAGCACAATAGAAACTCACCCCAAGTCTTATACTCCACACACCAGCCACTGCTTTCACATGGTCAAACACGGCACTTTTTTATACCATAGGCAGTGAGAACATACCCAGTCCTTCCTCCTCATACAGCGCACCCATGCTACCAACATGAGAAGCCCCACTAGAAAGTGATAAGAACCCATTTCAAAGGAAAAAAGGTCAAAAGACAATTATGTTCACAAGGTTCAACTAAGATGCCACAAAGTTACAAGAAACAAAATAGATACACACATGAAGAAACAAAAATGAGAAATTCTGCTGTTAATATTAATAATGCACAAAACTATTTTCACCTCTGAATTTGAATTAGCTACTACCAGAGCAGAATTTGTCATTCTTGTTTCTCGACGTGTGGATCAAATTGTGTGGCATCATAGATGAATCTTGTATCGATGTTCGCATTTTTCACCAGACCTTTTCATGTTTTTTGGTGGTAGAACGGAACCACTGTAAGGTAAGGAAGCACCAGATATCCCCTTAACAGGATGTAACCCAGTTTAATTAGAAAGCAGGGTCAAGAACTGCTCCGAGTACATATTGATCCATATCTAAAAAGACACCTTCAGCTGAACAACTACCACCAGCTCCAACAAATGTTCAACAACGGGAGCATGAGATTTTATTTCTAGTAACAATCCTCGTTTCAAAAGATAGAAAACTAGTGATAATCCTACTTTCACTAGACTAATGTGCTCACATAACTCCATAGCAGAGTTACCAAGAATATGGAACATGCACAGAATCTGATGGTTTGACTTATGATTTGCATTGAGTTATAATGATAAAAAACAAACTAATTATGGAGCCTAACCAATATATTTTTTCATGGTGAAACCGAAAAGGGGCCACACTAAAGATTGCTGGACTAGGACAATCCAAAGTAAACCAGCAGAACATCCAAATAACACTTGCTTTCAAGGCTCTATAAATCACTAATGCCCTTTCACGCACGACATCGCCAATAGAAGTCAAGTTGATGAACTGGTAAGCGCTTAGATTGCAGCCAACTTGTTCAGCAAGCCGCCAACACATTCGAATAATACAGATTAAAAATGGGATGTTTCCTATGGAAGCAACCACTCTCCACGGGCAAAATAGGGTAAACTGCCCGTAAAAAAAGGTAAACTAAATTCGGTCAAATGTCCACGCGGAAAGATTGGCTGCTTAAATCCGAAGAAGAGAGCAGCATTGGGAGAGGTAAGAGCCGGATCTCACCAGGAATCGAGCAGAGGGCGACGAATTGGACGACGAGAAGGAGGCGGCCAGGCGAGATCGGCGGCCGCCAACTCATGCTACGGCTGCGGTGAGCGCTACGGTTCGCCGGTGAAGAATCAGAGCCTCGGACGCAGCTCCCCTAGCGTCTGGCCGCCGCAGGCAGGCAGGTGCTCGCTGCGTCGCTCTTCTTCTTCCTTTTCTTCTTCTTCGCCGTCGAAGTCCCCGGAGAGAGAGGACAGGACCTTTCTCCCGCGGCCACGCGTAAACCCACTACCTTTTCTTCGGAATAGGGGAATGACTCTAAATATCAATAGGGTGCAATATAAACGGGATTGCTAAAACTCAGCTAGCTGAGATTTATTTTGGTCTCATTCACTTTGTCAGTCGTTGGATTAAAAGCGCAGTTATTTGTGCGAGATGAGCGAACCGGCTGTTCGTGTCGTCGTACGAGCAGTGCAGGCCGGTGGCCCATGTAGGGAGCGCTGGAGCAGCCTTTTTAGGTGGCTTTTTTTCTTTTTATATTCTGAAGCTAAGCTTGTTTCTCTGTCCGATGCCACCAAGCATCACTGTCGCATTTGTATCCCTCTGTTTCTTGTCTTCAGCAGCGGTTGTTTCTTTTTCTTTTCCATCCTTTGAACGTATAAAAATTTTAGTACTTTATTTTATATAAAATAATTGTTGTAGATTTTTCAAAAAAAGTAGATTTTTTAGTATAATTATTAATAGTTGTTTTGCCTGTTGCAGTTGCATGTCTACTACTAGACATGCAACTGTATGTGTTGTAATCCGATTGAAATTGAGGTCAGAAGGAGGTTTGTTGGGCTAGTTGCATGTCCATCAAGTTGCAACTGCAAACATTGTAGTCTGACTGCAACTAAAGCTGTGTCCAGGTTGTTTTTTCTCAATACAATGTTTTTTCCTTTTTATGATTTCTATTTCTTCTTTTGTATAGAAAGTGGGAAAGAGTAGTGAGACGAAAGGTCCCAACTTTTTAATCATTTCATTTTCTTTGTTTGTTTTTAAAACTTTTACTCATATATTATGTCGTCCGCGTGTAACTGCACACACAACCAAACTATGCACAATTTGCAAGAGACATAATACACACACAACCGCTCTACTGTCCAACTAGTTTCAGTTATAGTTTCGTTGTTTGTACTTTTATTTCTTCCTTTCTATTTGGAAATATATATTTTTTAGTTTTTTTTTCGATTTTTATTGCTTTAAAGGTTGTGTGTGTATGCCGGCGAAGTCTTTCTTTTCAATTTTTTGTTTATTTTATTATAGTTGCAACCGCCCCAACCTGGGCGCAAGCGCAACTCAGCACACCGTAGCGCAACAGCAAGACCTACCGCAACCAGGGGGCCGGAGGGAGGGTGTCAGCGCCGGCGAAGTCTTTTTCAAAAAAAATTTGTATTTGAAACCGACCCAGCCCGAGTGCAACTACAACTCAAGAATACGGTCATGGGTTGTTTTTTAGGGGGGGGTGGGGGTTGATTGTAGTTGCACCCATACCCCCCTAGTTGTGTGCATGTACTCTTGTTGGGTCCTATTCGTGGCCCCCAGTTGCAAGTTGACCATCAACTCGCAACTACGGAGATGTGTGTGTTGTGTGTGTGTGTGTGTGTGTCGAGGGTCCCCAATTGCATGTCGATAACCGACTTGCAACTAAGAGTGTTGTGTGTGTTTTTTTATTTGTCAAGGGGTCCCTAGTTGCATGTCAAGCATCGACTCGCAACTAGGGTGCCAAGTTGCATGTCGATAATCGACTCGCAACTGGGGTGTGTGTGTGTGTGTGTTATTTTTATCAAAGTGTCCCCAGTTGAATGTCAAGCATCGACTCGCAACTAGGGGTGTATGTGTGTGTATTTGTTGAGAACCCCTAGTCGTAAGTTGACCATCGACTCGCACCTAGGGGGTACGTGTCTGTGTGTGTGTGTGTTTGTTTTGACGTCGGTCCCTAGTTGCATGTCAATAATCGACTCGCAACTAGAAGTGCATGCGTGTGTGTGTGTCTTTTTGTCAAGGGGCTCCTAGTTGTATCTCAACCACCGACTTGTAACTAGGGGGTGCGTGTGTGTTGAGGACCCCTAGGTGCAAGTTGCCCATCGACTCGCAACTAAGGGATGTGTGTGTGTGTGTGTTTTCATGGGCCCCAGTTGCAAGTTGACCATCAACTCGCAACTAGGGGGTACGTGTGTCTGTGTGCGTGGTTTTATTCATGGCCCCCAGTTGCAAGTTGACCATCAACTCGCAACTACGGAGATGTGTGTGTGTGTGTGTGTGTGTCGAGGGTCCCCAATTGCATGTTGATAACCGACTTGCAAATAGGAGTGATGTGTGTGTGTCTATTTGTCAAGGGGTCCTTAGTTGCATGTCAAGCATCGACTTGCAACTAGGGTCCCAAGTGTGTGTGTGTGTGTGTGTGTGTGTGTGTGTGTGTTATTTTTATCAAAGTGTCCGCAGTTGAATGTCAACCATCAACTCAGAACTAGGGGGGTGTGTGTGTATTTGTTGAGAACCCCCAGTTGCATTGACCATCGACTCGCAACTAGGGGTGTGTGTGTGTGTGTGTATTTTATTCGTGGCCCCCAGTTGCAAGTTGACCATCAACTCGCAACTACGGGGATGTGTGGTGTGTTTGTGTGTCGAGGGTCCCCAATTGCATGTCGATAACCGACTTGCAACTAGGAGTGTTGTGTGTGTTTGTCTTTTTGTCAAGGGGTCCCTAGTTGCATGTCAAGCATCGACTCGCAACTAGGGTGCCAAGTTTCCTGTCGATAATCGACTCGCAACTGGGGTGTGTGTGTGTGTGTGTTATTTTTATCAAAGTGTCCCCAGTTGAATGTCAAGCATCGACTCGCAACTAGGGGTGTATGTGTGTGTATTTGTTGAGAACCCCTAGTTGTAAGTTGACCATCGACTCGCACCTAGGGGGTACGTGTGTGTGTGTGTTTGTTTTGTCATGGGTCCCTAGTTGCATGTCAATAATCGACTCGCAACTAGAAGTGCATGCGTGTGTGTCTTTTTGTCAAGGGGCTCCCAGTTGCATCTCAACCACCGACTTGTAACTAGGGGGTGCGTGTGTGTTGAGGACCCCTAGTTGCAAGTTGCCCATCGACTCGCAACTAAGGGATGTGTGTATGTGTGTGTGTGTGTGTGTTTTCATGGCCCCCAGTTGCAAGTTGACCATCGACTCGCAACTAGGGGGTACGTGTGTTTGTGTGCGTGTGTTTTATTCGTGGCCCCCAGTTGCAAGTTGACAATCAACTCGCAACTACGGGGATGTGTGTGTGTGTGTCGAGGGTCCCCAATTGCATGTTCATAACCGACTTGCAAATAGGAGTGTTGTGTGTGTGTCTATTTGTCAAGGGGTCCTTAGTTGCATGTCAAGCATCGACTTGCAACTAGGGTCCCAAGTTGCATGTCGATAATCGACTCGCAACTGGTGTGTGTGTGTGTGTGTGTGTGTGTGTGTGTGTGTGTGTGTGTGTGTGTGTGTGTGTGTTATTTTTATCAGTGTCCGCAGTTGAAGGTCAACCATCAACTCAGAACTAGGGTGTGTGTGTGTATTTGTTGAGAACCCCTAGTTGTATTGACCATCGACTCGCAACTAGGGGGGTACGTGTGTGTGTATTTTATTCATGGCCCCCAGTTGCAAGTTGACCATCAACTCGCAACTACGGGGATGTGTGGTGTGTTTGTGTGTCGAGGGTCCCCAATTGCATGTCGATAACCGACTTGCAACTAGGAGTGTTGTGTGTGTTTGTCTTTTTGTCAAGGGGTCCCTAGTTGCATGTCAAGCATCGACTCGCAACTAGGGTCCCAAGTTGCATGTCGATAATCGACTCGCAACTGGGGTGTGTGTGTGTGTGTGTGTGTGTGTGTTATTTTTATCAAAGTGTCCCCAGTTGAATGTCAACCACCGACTTGCAACTAGGGATATGTGTGTGTGTGTATTTGTTGAGAACCCCCAGTTGCAAGTTGACCATCGACTCGCAACTAGGGGGTACGCGTGTGTGTTTTAATCGTGGCCCTCAGTTGCAAGTTGACCATCAACTCGCAACTACGGGGATGTGTTTGTGTGTGTGTGTGTCGAGGGTCCATAATTGCATGTTGATAACCGACTTGCAACTAGGAGTGTTGTGTGTGTGTTTGTCTATTTGTCAAGGGGTCCCTAGTTGCATGTGAAGCATCAACTCGCAATTAGGGGATGTGTGTTTGGTGAGGAACCCCAATTGCAAGTTGACCATCAACTCGCAACTAAGCGGTTGTGTGTCTATTGAGGACCCCCAGTTGCAAGTTGTCCATCGACTCGCAATTAGGGGGGTGCTGTGTGTGTGTGTGTGTGTGTGTGTGTGTGTGTGTGTGTGTGTGTGTGTTTTATTCATGTCCCCTAGTTGCAAGTTGACCATCAACTCACAACTAGGGGTCTTTGTTGTGTGTGTGTGTGTTTTGTTATGGCCCCCGGTTGCAACCCGCTCATCGAGTCACAACTAAGGATGTGTGTGTGTGTGTGTGTGTGTGTGTGTGTGTGTAGAGGGTGTGTGTTTTGTTGTGGCCCCCAGTTGCACCCCGCTCATCGACTCGCAACTAAGGATGTGTGTGTGTGTATGTATGTGTGTAGAGGGTCACTAGTTGCATGTTGATAACCGACTCACAATTAGAGGTGTGTGTGTGTCTTTTTGTCATGGGTCCCCAGTTGCATGTTGACCATCAACCTCGCAAGTAGCAGGTGTGTGTTTGGTAAGAACCCCCAGTTGCAAGTTGACCATCAACTCACAACTAGGGGGTATGTGTGCCTGCGTGCGTGTGTGTGTGTATGTGTGTGTGTGTGTGCGTGCGTGCGTGCGTGTGTGTGTGTGTGTTTCGTTTGTGTGTCTTTTTCTTAAGGGGTCCCCAGTTGCATGTCAAGCATCGACTCACAACTAGGGGTGTGTGTTTTTGTTAAGGACCCCCAGTTGCGAGTCGATGGGCAACTTGCAACTAGGGTGTGTGTGTGTGTGTGTGTGTGTGTGTGTGTGTGTGTGTGTGTTTGTTAAGGGTCTCCAGTTGTAAGTTGCCCATCGCAACTAGGGGGTGTGTGTTTGTTGACAAGAGTTGACAAAACCCGGGCACATGCAACTGGGGACCCTTAAAAACGCCCATACTCATCATACTCGGTCGTACAACTACAACTCATCATACTCAGGCGCAACAGCAAGAGGTATGAAACGCCCGCAATTGAGTTGGGAGAGGGTTGTCGGTGGTTATCGACGGTTTTTATCTTAGCATCACATAGGTGTGGTTTCTATCATTTCCCTTGACAGTGGGTGCATACAAGCACTTTTTATTTTGGCCCTTTTTTGTGTTTTATTTCTCGGAACACACAAACCATCTCTGGTGTTTCCCGCATGAAAACACATAATGTTTTTGAATATATATACATTTGATTCTAGTTTCACACCGTTGAACGCTTATAGTTGTATCATCGTCGATCATACACAATAATTTATTTTGGTATAGTCGCCCAGCAAACATTGCCTGTGCAACTAACATTTCTTCTTATATCATTTTTTGTTTACATTTGTTTCTTTTAAATTTCTTTACTATATATTTTTTAATTTTTTCCTTGAGTGAAAAATCAACTATATTATGAAGGTGTTTTTTCATTTGTATATCGTGTCGGGTTTTTGTTGGAGACAATATTTCCTAGAGGAAAATGAAGTTTTTTGGTGTGTCGTTGTGGTGTCTTTACACGTGTCGATCTCGGTGCCAGTTGGTGGTGGTCGTTTGAGCCTCTTGAGAGGTCCTATCCACACTAAAATCATGGAATTGCTGCTATAACACACACATGGAGTCGGCCCATGAGCTCTCACTCGCTTAGTCAGAGGGAGGGTGTCGCAACTTCAACTGTCACAACGCTCACGCAATTGGTGCAATCAAATTGGTTTTACTACATTCAGATTGTTACATGGCTCGCTAGTACCAAGCACGAATATAACTCCAGTTATATTCGCAATGATTTTTGTCCAAATACTTGGTGCACTTTTTTGATATGTGACATTTTTCAAAAATACAGGGTGAACATGTTTCATGTGATAAACATTTTTACGTACATACATATTTTTTTATTTTTTCACAGATATTTTTTCTTTTCTAGCTGTTTAACATTTTCTTTTTTAGGCAATTCATTTGAATTTTTTTAATAATGTTTGGCAACAACAAAAAAACGCTCCCTAAATAAGGGTAAGGGCCCAGCTGCTTCATGCTTCTATTCGTCAACAACAAACAACTGACAACTTCCGTTATTGTGCACTGGCCCATAAAAATACAACAAACAACGAACGGCCCAGGAAGAAGTAGCGACAATATAGAACGACCACACCTTTTGTACACAGATGGATGATGTCATGTGAATGAGACCAATTTATATTTCATTCAGATGAGTTCTAGGCACTCCCCAATATAAATCTATACTCTATACCTACCTACTAATAAAGTCATTAGTGCTTCGGCTCTCTCAGTCCTCTTGCGCCCGCATCGCTCCCAAGGGGCGGCTCGGGCGAACCCTACCGCCGCTGCCGCCACCCCCTACTCCAGCCCTTCCCCTCGCCGCCGCTAGGCAACGTCGTCGGGCAAAGCCCGCGCAGCGGCCGGCGGCGGCGGGCCCTCTCCTCTCGCGTGGGGAGATCCCCTGTTGGCGTGGCGCGCTGGCCCTGGACAAGGCGCCCGGTCGACGGCGGGCGGACGCCGGGGCGGCGACCCCGGGACCCGACGGTGGTGTGCGAGCTGTGTTGGGGCAGCGCCGCAGCTGGACCTAGTGGTGCTCGATGGTGGTTGGCCGCGGCGGCTCACTTGGATCTGGCGTCATGGCCATGGGGTGGGCGGCTCGGTGGTGGTCGGGTGGAGCGTGCGCGGCGCGGGGGCTGGCAGCACGTCTGCTGGCGTGGAGGGCTGCGCGTGGCCGTCGGGTCGGCCTACTCTGGTTCGGCCGGATCTGGCCGCCAGGCTGCGGGCGGCGTCGGGGATCTTGCCGGTGCTCCGAGGATGGTACGCTGGGGCGGCGGCCCCAGGCCGCACTGGACTCGCCCTCCTCTTCCTGGGGTGGAGGCGCGGCGAGGTGGATGGCCGGGCGCGGCTGCGAGCAACGGCGACGCTTGTTGGCGCCGTCTCCTCCCTAGGGGCGTTGTCATGGCATGTCCAGCCCCTGTTCTGTAACCGGGGGAAACCCTAGGCTCGGTTCGCCGGGCCAGGCAGTGGCGGCGTCTCGGCGCCGTCCCCTTGTTGGAGGCGCTGCCTAGGTGCTCAGGGTGCGTCTGAAGGAGCGACTGGTTTGTTGCATCGCCCGCTTCGACGGTGAGGCTTGGGGTGCTAAGTTGTCATGCGCGAGGTGTTGCTGGGGACATGAGCATCCGGAGCGCTATGTACTCCATCATCAGCACCTCTCCGACCGCGTCTTCTCCGAGTCAGACTATCTCCTGTTGTCCGCTCGCAGATCCTCTAGGCACCAAGGATGGAGAGTGTGTTGAGCTTGTTTGGTTAGGTGTTTTTGTCGTCTTTTGAGTTGTTTGGTATAGGGGGACGCGGCCTGTGTGCTCTGTGACCGTCCTCTTCGTCATTGTTGGCTCGAGTTTGGTCAAGGCGGGTTAGTTGTCGGTGTTGTCACGGTGGATGTGGGTGCTATCTTTTGTGGTAGCACGTTGCCGAAAGGCGTTGTACCAGCCGTCTTAGCTCTTCTTCTTTAAGTATATAGTACGCACGCTCGTGCGTATTCGAGAAAAAAAAGTCATTAGTGCTTTTGTCTGCCTGCCACTAATTTTATCATTAATTTTACAAAATAGTCTATGAGGGTGCTTGGATACGTTTTAGTCCCATGACTAAAAGTAGTGAGACTAAAACTTGCTAGCCTCATCCATGCTTGGATCCAAATACTAAGGAGACTAAAATCAAGTTATTGAGCATTTATTATCCTTCAAACCAACCAATCCAGAACTCGCATGTGTTAAAGTAGAGGAATTAAATGAGGAGAGAGAGGGCTAATACACATTTTAGTAGGTTTCCTATGACTAAAAATTTTTAGCCTCAAGACTAGTTCTAGCCTCTCTTTAGTCAGGGGTGCTTGGAACTTTAGCCTCTAAAAGAGACTATTTTTAGTCAGACTAAAAATAGTCCCTTGAATCCAAGCACCCTCTATGTGTCTTGGGTATTCAACCAGTGGTCTAAAAAATAAGTGGAAACCGGTTCGCCTTTTTTAAAATCTCCATTCCAACACACGGCAGCCGCCGCCGCCCTCCCAACGCACGCCTCCAACCCACTCCTTCTTGCTTTGTTCCTCTGCTCCGCTCTTGAGGTCGCCATCCGGGGGTGGATCTGGCCCATGGCAGATGAAGAGGAGGATGGCAGAGGGAAGAACCGGCGCTGGTGATTGTCGTAAGGTGGCAGCGACTGGTAGAGGGAGAAAAGGGGTAGAGAGAGGAGCCACCACATCTACCTTCTCTCGCACCCCTGAAGGAAATATGCCCTAGAGGCTATAATAAAGTTGTTGTTTATATTTCCTTATATCATGATAAATGTTTATTATTCATGCTAGAATTGTATTAAGCGAAAACTTAATACATGTGTGAATACATAGACAAAACAGAGTGTCCCTAGTATGCCTCTACTTGACTAGCTCGTTAATCAAAGATGGTTATGTTTCCTGACCATAGACATGTGTTGTCATTTGATGAACGGGATCACATCATTAGAGAATGATGTGATGGACAAGAGCCATCCGTTAGCTTAGCATTATGATCGTTAAGTTTTACTGCTATTGATTTCTTCATGACTTATACATGTTCCTCTGACTATGAGATTATGCAACTCCCGTATACCGGAGGAACATCTTGTGTGCTATCAAACGTCACAACGCAATTGGGTGATTATAAAGATACTCTACAGGTGTCTCCGAAGGTGTCTATTGGGTTGGCATTGATCGAGATTAGGATTTGTCACTCCGTGTATCGGAGCGGTATCTCTGGGCCCTCTCGGTAATGATCATCACTATAAGCCTTGCAAGCACTCTGACTAATGAATTAGTTACGGGACGATGCATTACGGAACGAGTAAACAGACTTGCCGGTAACGAGATTGAACTAGGTATGTTGATACCGACAATCGAATCTCGGGCAAGTAACATAACGATGACAAAGGGAACAATGTATGCTGTTATGCGGTTTGACCGATAAAGATCTTCGTAGAATATGTAGGAGCCAATATGAGCATCCAGTTTCCGCTATTGGTTATTGACCGGAGATGTGTCTCGGTCATGTCTACATAGTTCTCGAACCCGTAGGGTCCGCACGCTTAACGTTCGATGATGATTTGTATTATGAGTTATGTGATTTGATGACCGAAGTTTGTTCGGAGTGCCGGATGAGATCACGGAGATGACAAGGAGTCTCGAAATGGTCTAGACGTAAAGATCGATATATTGGAAGGCTATATTCGTACATGGGAAAGGTTCTGAGTGATTCGGGTATTTTTCGGAGTGCCGGAGAGTTACAGGAATTCGCCGGGGGAAGTAGTGGGCCTTAATGGCGGCGGAAGCCTGTAGGTCTAGTGTGGCTGGCTTGAGGAACACCATAACATCATCTGTGAACATCGAGACCCGTTGCGACAGACCTCTAGGAGCTAGTGGCGAGAGCATGCCTTTCACCATCGCTAGCTCGAACACTTTTTTTTGCAAAGGCTCCATTATGAGTAGGAAAAGCATCGGCGATGGGGGAGCCCCTTGCCGCGGGCCCTGGCGATTTAGGATGTGTCTGCCCGACGGCCCATTGATCATGATCCATGTTGACGAGCTGGCAAGGAGGCCACAAATCCAATTCGTCTATCATGCGCTGAACCCCATCTGCGTGAGTACTTCCACCATGAAAGGCCATTGAACGGAGTCGAATGCTTTCGATATGTCTAGCTTGAGCATCACCGCCGGATCCCTTAGGGCATGTAGCCGTCGTGCCGTGCCTTGCACTAGCATGAAGTTGTCGTGAATGGAGCGGCCCTTGACGAATGCGCTTTGGTGCATGCCCATGATGTTTGGGAGCTCTGTTGCCAACCAATTTGAAAGCGCCTCGTCGGATTTTTTCTATCGTGCCATGAACCAGACTCACAGGTCTAAAATCTTACACATCCATTGCCCCATCCATCATTGGCAGAAGGGTGACGATGGCTTTGGTGATAGCTGGCAGTCCATGCATATCCCCACGATGGAAGCACTCCATCGCCGCCATGATGTCGGTCTTGATAATGTTCCAGCATGCCGGAAAGAAACGTTCGGTGAATCCATCAGGCCCCGGTGCCTTATCCATGGGCATTGACTTGACCACCTTGCGTACTTCCTCCTCAGTGAACTCTCCATCCAAATTTTGCATCCCCACATCCGGCAGCTGGAGCTCGTGCAAGTCGATGGCACGCTGCCGGGGCGGAGCCAATCCCAAGACCCGGTCATAGTAGGTGTCCACCATGGTCGCAATCTCCTCGTGGCCTATTGCTATTGCTAGCCCATTTGACAATGTGGATACCATATTTCTTCTTTGTCGTTGGCAAGCAATATGATGGAACAGTCTTGTATTCGCATCTCCTTCCCTTAGAAATAGGACCCATGATCTTTGCCTTCCAATGGTTCTCTCGAGGGAGCTAAATCCCAGTAGATTGTGCTTTGGAAGTTTGTGTAACTCTCTCTTGGCAGTGATGAGTGCTCTCCACTCCGTTGCTATGTCCAGGAGGGATATTACTTCCATAGCAATTGCAATCTGCAGCTTTGACGTTACTAATCCATCTATCGCTCCATTTCTTCAATGACTTCGTCGTGGCCCTGAGCTTTTTATCCAGCGTCAAGTATGGGTTGCCGCTCCTTGGGATAGAAGTTCATGATTCTGCAACCATCTCCCTGAAGCCCTTGGCCTTAGTCCAGAAAGCCTCAAACTTAAACCTCCTGCCCATGCATAGCTCCGCATTCAGGTCAAGAAGCAACGACAGTGGTCCGAGATTGCCGATCCCACTGATATGTCTCCAACGTACTTATGAAGTATTCGTGCTATTATATTATCCTTCTAGGATGTTTTATATGCATTTATATGATATTTTATGTTATTTTTGGGACTAACCTATTAACCTAGAGCCCAGTGCCAGTTTCTGTTTTTCCTTGTTTTTGAGTATCGCAGAAAAGGAAAATCAAACGGAGTCCAATTGACTTGAAACTTGACGGAGCTTATTTTTGGACCAGAAGAAGGCCATGGAGTAAAAGAGTTGGGCCAGAAGAGTCCCGAGTTGCCCACGAGGGTGGGAGGCGCGCCCGCCCCCCTGGGCGCGCCCCCTACCTCGTGGACAGCTCGGGGACCCCCTGACTTGTTCCTGACGCCAACACCTCTTATATATACCCAAACTTCCAGAAAGAAACCTAGATCGGGAGTTCCGCCGCTGCAAAAGCCTCTGTAGCCACCAAAAACCAATCTAGACTCGTTCTGGCACCTTGCCGGAGGGGGGGATCCCTCACCGGTGGCCATCTTCATCATCCCGGCACTCTCCATGACGAGGAGGGAGTAGTTCACCCTCGGGGCTGAGGGTATGTACCAGTAGCTATGTGTTTGATCTCTCTCTCTCTCTCTCTCTCTCTCTCTCTCTCTCTCTCTCTCTCGTGTTCTTGAGGTGGTATGATCTTGATGTATCACGAGCTTTGCTATTATAGTTGGATCTTATGATGTTTCTCCCCCTCTACTCTCTTGTAATGGATTGAGTTTTCCCTTTGAAGTTATCTTATCGGATTGAGTCTTTATGGATTTGAGAACACTTGATGTATGTCTTGCATGTGCTTATCTGTGGTGACAATGGGATATCACGTGATCTACTTGATGTATGTTTTGGTGATCAACTTGCGGGTTCCGTAACATTGTGAACTTATGCATAGGGGTTGGCACATGTTTTCGTCTTGACTCTCCGGTAGAAACTTTGGGGCACTCTTTGAGGTTTTATGTGTCGGTTGAATAGATGAAGCTGAGATTGTGTGATGCATATCGTATAATCATACCCACGGATACTTGAGGTGACATTGGAGTATCTAGGTGACATTAGGGTTTTGGTTGATTTGTGTCTTAAGGTGTTATTCCAGTACGAACTCTATGATAGATCGATCAAAAAGGATAACTTTGAGGTGTTTTCATACCCTACAATAATCTCTTCGTTTGTTCTCCGCTATTAGTGACTTTGGAGTGACTCTTTGTTGCATGTTCGGGGATAGTTATATGATCCAATTATGTTATTATTGTTGGGAGAACTAGCACTAGTGAAAGTATGAACCCTAGGCCTTGTTTCCTATCATTGCAACACCATTTACGCTCCCTTTTATCATTAGTTACCTTACTATTTTTTATATTTTCAGATTACAAAACCTATATCTACCATCCATATTGCACTTGTATCACCATCTCTTCGCCGAACTAGTGCACCTATACAATTTACCATTGTATTGAGTGTGTTGGGGACACAAGAGACTCTTTGTTATTTGGTTGCAGGGTTGTTTGAGAGAGACCATCTTCAACCTACGCCTCCCACGGATTGATAAACCTTAGGTCATCCACTTGAGGGAAATTTGCTACTATCCTACAAACCTCTGCACTTGGAGGCCCAACAACGTCTACAAGAAGAAGGTTGCGTAGTATACATCACCCACCTCCAAGAGGCAGCAAGTCGGGTACATGTCCTCCCATGATGCGGTGCAGAAAATATGGTCCACATTTGTGTCAATGTAATATATTAATGATTTATATATTGTTGGGGAACGTGATATTTCAAAAAATACCTACGATCACGCAAGATCTATCTAGGAGGTGCATAGCAACGAGCGGGGAGAGTGTGTCTATGTACCCTCATAGACCGAAAGCGGAAGCGTTTAGTAACGCGGTTGATGTAGTCGAACGTCTTCGCGATCCAACTCCTTTCAGCTCGGTGTTCTGCACACTTTCAGCTCGGTGACGTCCCTCGAACTCTTAATCCAATTGAGGCCGAGGGAGAGTTTCATCAGCACGACGGCGTGGTGACGGTGATGATGAAGTTACCGGCGCAGGGCTTCGCCTAAGCACTACGACGATATGACCGAGGTGTGTAACTGTGGAGCGGGCATCACACACGGCTAAGAGATTGTCTATTGCGCCTTTGGGTGCCCCCTGCCCCCGTATATAAAGGAGGGGGGGAGGAGGCCGGCCAACAAGGGGCGCGCCAGGGAGAGGGGAGTCCTACTAGGACTCCAGTCCTAGTAGGATTCGGCCCCACCCTTTTTTCCTTCTACCGGAGGGGGAAAAGGGGAAGGAGAGGGCGTAGGAGAAGGAAAGAGGGTGGCGCCCGCTTCCCAAGTCCAATTCGGCCTCCTCCCTTGTGGGGGGCGCACCAGGCCCTTGTGGGAAGGTTAGCCTCCCTCCTATGGCCCATAAGGCCCATATCTTTCCCCGGGGGGTTCCGGTAACCTCCCGATACTCCGGAACAATGCCCGAATCACTCGGAACCATTTCGATGTCCGAATGCAACCTTCCAATATATGAATCTTTACCTCTTGACCATTTCGAGACTCCTCTTCATGTCCATGATCTCATCCGGGACTCCGAACAAACTTCGGTCATCAAATCACATAACTCATAATACAAATCGTCATCGAACGTTAAGCGTGCGGACCCTATGGGTTCGAGAACTATGTAGACATGACTGAGACACATCTCCGGTCAATAACCAATAGCGGAACCTGAATGCTCATATTGGCTCCTACGTATTCTATGAAGATCTTTATCGGTCAAACTGCATAACAACATACGTTGTTCCCTTTGTCATCGGTATGTTACTTGCCCAAGATTCGATTGTCGGTATCATCATACCTAGTTCAATCTCGGTACCGACAAGTCTCTTTACTCGTTCCGTAATGTATCATCCCGTGACTAACTCATTAGTCATATTGCTTGCAAGGCTTATAGTGATGTGCATTACCGAGAGGGCCTGGAGATACCTCTCCGATACACAGAGTGACAAATCCTAATCTCAATCTATGCCAACCCAACAAACACCTTCGGAGACATCTGTAGAGCATCTTTATAATCACCCAGTTATGTTGTGACCACACATGGTGTTCCTCCGGTATTCGGGATTTGTCACTCTGTGTATCGGAGACATCATTGAGATACCAATTGTAACGATCATAATGCTAAGCTAACGAATGGGTCTTGTCCCGTTCATCAAATGACAACACATGTCTATGGTCAGGAAACATAACCATCTTTGATTAACGAGCTAGTCAAGTAGAGGCATACTAGGGACACTCTGTTTTGTCTATGTATTCACACATGTACTAAGTTTTTTGTTAATACAATTCTAGCATGAATAATAAACATTTATCATGATATAAGGAAATATAAATAACAACTTTATTATTGCCTCTAGGGCATATTTCCTTCAGTCTCCCACTTGCACTAGAGTAAATAATCTAGTTCACATCGCCATGTGATTTAACACCAATAGTTCACATCACCATGTGATTAGTTCACATCTCCATGTGACTAATACCCAAAGGGTTTTACTAGAGTCATTAATCTAGTTCACATCGCTATGTGATTAACACCCAAAGAGTACTAAGGTGTGATCATGTGATTAATCTAGTCAATGGGTCTGCCACATTCAGAGTCGTATGTATTTTGCAATTTTTCTATGTCTACAGTGCTCTGCATGGAGCTACTCTAGCTAATTGCTCCCACTTTCAATATTTATCCAGATTGAGACTCAGAGTCATCCGGATCGGTGTAAAAGCTTGCATCAGCGTAACTCTTTACGACGAACTCTTTATCACCTCCATAACCGAGAAATATCTCCTTAGTCTTCTAAGGATAATTTTGACCGCTGTCAAGTGATCCACTCCTGCATCAATATCGTACCCCCTTGCCAAACTCATGGCAAGGTACACAATAGGTTTGGTACACAGCATAGCATACTTTGTAGAACCTATGACCGAGGCATAGGGAATGACTTTTCATTCTCTTTATATTTTCTGCCGTGGTCGGGTTTTGAGTCTTTACTCAATTTCACACCTTGCAACACAGGCAAGAACTCCTTCTTTGACTGTTCCATTTTGAACTACTTCAAAATCTTTTCAAGGTATGTACTTATTGAAAATACTTATCAAGCGTTTTGATCTACCTCTATAGATCTTGATGCTCAATATGTAAGCAGCTTCACCGAGGTCTTTCTTTGAAGAACTCCTTTATGCTATCCAGAAATTCTGTATCATTTCCAATCAACAATATGTCATCCACATATAATATTAGAAATGCTACATAACTCCCACTCACTTTCTTGTAAATACAGGCTTCTCCAAAAGTCTGTATAAAACCATATGCTTTGATCACACTATCAAAACATTTATTCCAACTCCGAGATGCTTGCACCAGTCCATAAATGGATCCCTGGAGCTTGCATACTTTGTTAGCACCTTTTGGATCGATAAAACCTTCTGGTTGCATCATATACAACTCTTCTTTAAGATGTCCATTAAGGAATGCAGTTTTGACATCCATTTGTCAGATTTCATAAAATGTGGCAATTGCTAACATGATTCAGACAGACTTTAAGCATCAATACGAGTGAGAAAATCTCATCGTAGTCAACATCTTGCACTTGTCAAAAACCCTTTTCGACAAGTCGAGCTTTGTAGATAGTAATACTACCATCAGCGTCTGTCTTCCTCTTGAAGATCCATTTATTCTCAATGGTTGCCGATCATCGGGCAAGTCCACCAAAGTTCACACTTTGTTCTATACATGGATTCTATCTCAGATTTCATGGCCTTAAGCCATCTGTCGGAATCTAGGCTCATCATCGCTTCCTCGTAGTTCGTAGGTTCATCATGGTCTAGTAACATGACTTCCAGAACATGATTACCGTACCACTCTGGTGCGGATCATACTCTGGTTGACCTACGAGGTTCGGTAGTAACTTGATCTGAAGTTTCATGATCATCATCATTAACTTCCTCGCTAATTGGTGCAGGCATCACTGGAACTGATTTCAGTGATGAGTTACTTTCCAATTCGAGAGAAGGTACAATTACCTCAACAAGTTCTACTTTCCTCCCACTCACTTCTTTCGAGAGAAACTCCTTCTCTAGAAAGGATCCACTCTTAGCAACAAAGATCTTGCCTTCGGATCTGTGATAAAAGGTGTACCCAACAGTTTCTTTTGGGTATCCTATGAAGACACACTTCTCCAATTTGGGTTTGAGCTTATCAGGCTGAAACTTTTTAACATAAGCATCGCAACCCCAAACTTTAATAAACGATAGCTTAGGTTTCTTGCTAAACCATAGTTCATACGGTGTCGTCTCAACGGATTTTTAGACGGTACCCTATTTAACGTGAATGCAGTTGTCTCTAATGCATAACCCCAAAAGGATAGTGGTAAATCGATAAGAGACATCATAGATCACACTGTATCTAATAAAGTACGGTTATGATGTTCGGACACACCATTACGCTGTGGTGTTCCAGGTGGCGTGAGTTGCGAAACTATTTCACATTGTTTCAAATGAAGGCCAAACTCGTAACTCAAATATTCGCCTCTGTGATCAGATCGTAGAAACTTTATTTTCATGTTATGATGATTCTCAACTTCACTCTGAAATTCTTTGAACTTTTCAAATGTTTCAGACTTGTGTTTCATTAAGTAGATATACCCATATCTGCTCAAATCATCTGTGAAGGTCAGAAAATAACGATACCCGCTGCGAGCCTCCACACTCATCGGACCGCATACATCGTTATGTATTATTTCAAATAAGTCAGTGGCTCACTCATTGTTCCGGAGAACAAAGTCTTAGTCATCTTGCCCATGAGGCATGGTTCGCAAGCATCAAGTGATTCATAATCAAGTGATTCCAAAAGCCCACCGGCATGGAGTTTTTTCATGCACTTTACACCAATATGACCTAAACGGCGGTGCCACAAATAAGTTGCACTATCATTATTAACCTTGCATATTTTGGCTTCACATATACCTTTGTTCACTTTGCCATCCGTCTTATCCGCCAAGTATTTGGAGCAGCTCCGCTTCCAGTGACCATTTCCTTTGCAGTAGAAGCACTCGGTTTCAGGTCTGGGTCTAGCTTTGGGCTTCTTTATGGGAGTGGCAACTTGCTTGTCATTCTTCTTGAAGTTCCCTTTCTTTCCCTTGCCCTTTTACTTGAAACTAGTGGTCTTGTCAACCATCAACACTTGATGCTTTTCTTGATTTCTACCTTCGCCGATTTCAGCATCGCGAAGAGCTCGGGGAATCGTTTTCATCATCCCTTGCATATTATAGTTCATCACGAAGTTCCAGTAACTTGGTGATAGTGACTAGAGAACTTTGTCAATCACTATCTTATCTGGAAGATTAACTCCCACTTGATTCAAGTGATTGTAGTACTCAGACTACTCAGACATTCTGAGCACATGCTCACTAGTTGAGCTATTCTCCTCCATCTTGTAGGCAAAAATACTTGTCAGAGGTCTCATACCTCTCGACTCGGGCATGAGTCTGAAATACCAATTTCAACTCTTGGAACATCTCATCTGCTCCATGGCGTTTCAAAACATTTTTTAAGTCCCGGTTCTAAGCCATAAAGCATGGTGCACTAAACTATCAAGTAGTCATCATACCGAGCTTGTCAAACGTTCATAACGTCTGCATTTGCTCCTGCAATAGTTCTGTCACCTAGCAGTGTATCAAGGACATAATTCTTCTATGCAACAACGAGGATAATCCTCAGATCACGGACCTAGTCTGCATCATTGCTACTATCAACTTTCAACTTAGTTTTCTCTAGGAACATATCATAAGTAAAACGGGGAACCTATACGCGAGCAATTGATCTACAACATAGATATGCAAATACTATCAGGACTAAGTTTATGATAAATTTTAGTTCACTTAATCATATTACTTAAGAACTCCCACTTAGATAGACATCCCTCTAGTCATCTAAATGATCGCGTGATCCATATCAACTAAACCATGTTCGATCATCACGTGAGATGGAGTATCTTTCAATGGTGAACATCACTAATATCTACTATATGATTCATGTTCGACCTTTCGGTCTCAGTGTTCCGAGGCCATATTTGCATATGCTAGGCTCGTCAAGTTTAACCCCGAGTATTCTGCATGTGCAAAACTGGCTTGCACCCGTTGTATGTGAACGTAGAGCTTATCACACCCAATCATCACGTGGTGTCTCAGCACGAAGAATTGTCGCAACGGTGCATACTCAGGGAGAACACTTATACCTTGAAATTTTAGTAAGGGATCATCTCATAATGCTACTGTCGTACTAAGCAAAATAAGATGCATAAAAGATAAACACCACATGCAATCGAAATATGTGACATGATATGGCCATCATCATCTTGTGCCTTTGATCTCCATCTCCAAAGTACTGTCATGATCTCCATCGTCACCGGCATGACACCATGATCTCCATCATCTTGATCTTTATCAATGTTTCGTCACATGGTCGTCTCGCCAACTATTGCTTTTGCAACTATTGCTATCGCATAGCGATAAAGTAAAGCAATTATATGGTGCTTGCATCTTATGCAATAAAGAGACAGCCATAAGGCTCCTGCCAGTTGCCGATAACTTCAACAAAACATGGTCATCTCATATAACAATTTATATCTAATCACGCCTTGACCATATCACATCACAACATGCCCTGCAAAAACAAGTTAGACATCCTCTACTTTGTTGTTGCAAGTTTTACGTGGCTGCTACGGGCTTCTAGCAAGAACCGTTCTTACCTACGCATCAAAACCACAATGATTTTTCGTCAAGTGTGTTGTTTTAACCTTCAACAAGGACTGGGCATAGTCAAACTCGATTCAACTAAAGTTGGAGAAACAATCACCCACTAGCCACCATTGTGCGGAGCACGATGGTAGAACCAGTCTCATGAACGTGGTCATGTAATGTCGGTCTGGGCCGCTTCATCCAACAATACCGCCGAGTCAAAGTATGACATGCTGGTAAGCAGTATGACTATTATCTCCCACAACTCTTTTTGTTTAACTCGTGCATAAAACATCTACGCATAAACCTGGCTCGGATGCCACTATTGGGGAAATGGTATTTCAAAAAAATTACCTACGATCACACAATATTTATCTAGGATATGCATAGCAACAAGCGGGGAGAGTGTGTCTACGTACCCTCGTAGACCGAAAGCGGAAGCGTTTAGTAACGCGGTTGATGTAGTCGAACGTCTTCGCGATCCAACTCCTTTCAGCTCGGTGATCTGCACACGTTCAGCTCGGTGACGTCCCTCGAACTCTTGATCCAGTTGAGACCGAGGGAGAGTTTTGTCAGCACGACGGCGTGGTGACAGTGCTGACGAAGTTACCGGCGCAAGGCTTCGCCTAAGCACTACGACGATATGACCAAGGTGTGTAACTGTGGAGGGGGGCACCACACACGGCTAAGAGATTGACTATTGTGCCTTTGGGGTGCCCCCTGCCCCCATATATAAAGGAGGGGAGGAGGAGGCCGTCCAACAAGGGGTGTGCCAAGGAGAGGGGAGTCCTACTAGGACTCCAGTCCTAGTAAGATTCAGCCCCACCCTTTTTTCCTTCTACCGGAGGGGGAAAAGGGCAAGGAGAGGGAGTAGGAGAAGGAAAGGGGGTGGCGCCCCCTTCCCAAGTCCAATTCGGCCTCCTCCCTTGTGGGGGACGCACTAGCCCCTTGTGGGCTGGTTAGCCTCCCTCCTATGGCTCATAAGGCCCATATCTTTCCCCGGGGGTGATACGTCTCCAACGTATCTATAATTTTTGATTGCTCCATGCTTTATTATCTATTGTTTTGGACTATATTGGGCTTTATTTTCCACTTTTATATTGTTTTTTGGGACTAACCTATTAACCGGAGGCCCAACCCAGAATTTCTGCTTTTTGCCTATTTCAGAGTTTCAGAGAAACAGAATATAAAACGGAGTCCAAACGGAATGAAACCCTCGGGAACGTGATTTTCTCATCAGATAAGACCCGGGAGACTTGGACCCTCCTTCAAGAAAGCCACGATGTGGTCACAAGGGTGGGGACGCGCCCGCCCCCCTAGAGCGCGCCCCCTGCCTCGTGGGCCCCTCGGAGCTCCACCGACGTACTTGTTCCTCCTATATATACCTACGTACCCCCAAACGATCAGATACGGAGCCAAAAACCTAATTCCACCGCCGCAACCTTCTGTACCCATGAGATCCCATCTTGGGGCCTGTCCGGGAGCTCCAACGGAGAGGGCCATCATCACGGAGGGCTTCTACATCATCCTAGCCCCTCCAATGAAGTGTGAGTAGTTCACCTCAGACCTACGGGTCCATAGTTATTAGCTAGATGGTTTCTTCTCTCTTTTTGGATCTCTATACAATGTTCTCCCCCTCTCTCATGGAGATCTATTCGATGTAATCTTCTTTTTGTGGTGTGTTTGTTGAGACCGATGAATTGCGGGTTTATGATCAAGTCTATCTATCAATAATATTTGAATCTTCTCTGGATTCTTTTATGTATGATTGGTTAACTTTGCAAGTCTCTTCGAATTATCAGTTTGGTTTGGCCTACTAGATTGGTTTTTCTTGCCATGGGAGAAGTGCTTAGCTTTGGGTTCAATCTTGCGGTGTCCTTTCCCAGTGACAGAAGGGGCAGCAAGGCACGTATTGTATTGTTGCCATTGAGGATAACAAGATGTGTTTTTTTATCATATTGCATGAAACTATCCCTCTACATCATGTCATCTTGCTTAAGGCGTTACTCTGTTTTTAACTTAATACTCTAGATGCATGCTAGATAGCGGTCGATGAGTGGAGTAATAGTAGTAGATGCAGGCAGGAGTCGGTCTACTTGTCTCGGACGTGATGCCTATATACATGATCATACCTAGATATTCTCATAACTATGCTCAATTGTGTCAATTGCTCAACAGTAATTTGTTCACCCACCGTAGAATACTTATGCTCTTGAGAGAAGCCACTAGTGAAACCTATGGCCCCCAGGTCTATTCTCATCATATCAATCTCCATCACTTTAATCTTGCTTGCTTTTTTACTTTGCCTTTTACTTTTCACTTTGCATCTCTATACCAAAAATACCAAAAATATTATCTCTATCAGATCTCACTCCCGTAAGTGACCGTGAAGGGATTGACAACCCCTAATCGCATTGGTTGCGTTGAGCTATTGTTTTGTGCAGGTACGGGGGACTTGCGTGTAGCCTCCTACTGGATTGATACCTTGGTTGTCAAAAACTAAGGGAAATACTTACGCTACTTTGTTGCATCATCCTCTCCTCTTCGGGGAAATCCAACGCAGTGCTCAAGAGGTAGCAAGAAGAATTTCTGGCGCCGTTGCTGGGGAGTCTACGCAAAAGTCAACATACCAAGTACCCATCACAATCCCTATCTCCCGCATTACATTAGTTGCCTTTTGCCTCTCGTTTTCGTCTCCCCCACTTCACCCTTGCCGTTTTATTCGCCCTCTCTTTTCCGTTTGCCTTTTTCTCGCTTGCCTTTTGTTTGCTCGTGTGTTGGATTGCTTGTTTGTCGCAATGGATCAAGATAATACCAAATTGTGTGACTTCACCAATACCAACAATAATGATTTCCTTAGCACTCCGATTGCTCCTCTTACCAATACTGAATCTTGCGAAATCAATACTGCTTTGTTGAATCTTGTTATGAAAGATCAATTCGCCGGCCTTCCTAGTGAAGATGCCGCTACTCATCTGAATAGCTTCGTTGATTTATGTGATATGCAAAAGAAGAAAGATGTCGATAATTATATTGTTAAATTGAAGCTATTTCCTTTTTCGCTTAGAGATCGTGCTAAAGCTTGGTTTTCGTCTTTGCCTAAAAATAGTATTGATTCTTGGAACAAGTGCAAAGATGCTTTTATCTCTAAGTATTTTCCTCCCGCTAAGATCATCTCTCTTAGAAACGATATTATGAATTTTAAGCAACTTGATCATGAACATGTTGCACAAGCTTGGGAGAGAATGAAATTAAGGATACGTAATTGTCCTACTCATGGTTTAAACTTGTGGATGATTATACAAAAAATTTATGCCGGATTGAATTTTGCTTCTAGAAATCTTTTAGATTCGGCCGCGGGAGGCACTTTTATGGAAATCACTTTAAGAGATGCTACTAAACTCCTAGATAATATTATGGTTAATTATTCTCAATGGCACACTGAAAGATCTACTAATAAAAAAGTGCATGCTATAGAAGAAATCAATGTTTTGAGTGGAAAGATGGATGAACTTATGAAATTATTTGCTACTAAGAGTGTTTCTTCTGATCCTAATGATACGCCTTTGTCTACTTTGATTGAGAATAATAATGAATCCATGGATGTGAATTTTGTTGGTAGGAATAATTTTGGTAACAACGCGTATAGAGGGAAGTTTAATCCTAGGCCTTATCCTAGTAATCCTTCTAATAATTATGGAAATTCCTACAACAACTCTTATGGAAATTTTAATAAGATGCCCTCTGAATTTGAAAATAGTGTTAAAGAGTTTATGAATTCACAAAAGAATTTTAATGCTTTGCTTGAAGAGAAATTGCTTAAAGTTGATGATTTGGCTAGGAACGTTGATAGAATTTCTCTTGAGGTTGATTCTTTAAAGCTTAGATCTATTCCTCCTAAGCATGATATCAATGAGTCTCTCAAAGCCATGAGAATTTCCATTGATGAGTGCAAGGAAAGAACCGCTAGGATGCGTGCTACGAAAGATGCCTTTATTAAAGCATGTTCTTCCAATTCCTATGAAAATCAAGATGAAGATGTAAAAGTTATTGATGTGTCCCCTATTAAATCTTTGTTTTGCAATATGAATCTTGATGAAATTGAATATGATCTTCCTTTACCTAGAAGGCGTTCCAAAAATTTGGAGTATTTAGATCTTGATGATGAAATTGATAAAAGTGGGATTGAAAGAAATAAAAATCTAGATGTTGCTAAACCCACTATATTGGATTTCAAGGAATTTAATTATGAAAGTTTCTCTTTAATTGATTGTATTTCCTTGTTGCAATCCGTGCTAAATTCTCCTCATGCTTATAGTCAAAATAAAGCCTTCACCAAACATATCATTGATGCCTTGATGCAATCTTATGAAGAAAAACTTGAGTTGAAAGTTTCTATCCCTAGAAAACTTTATGATGAGTGGGAACCTACTATTAAAATTAAAATCAAAGATTATGAGTTCTATGCTTTGTGTGATTTGGGTGCTAGTGTCTCCACTATTCCCAAAACTTTGTGTGATTTGCTAGATTTCCGTGATTTTGATGATTGCTCTCTAAACTTGCATCTTGCAGATTCCACTATTAAGAAACCTATGGGAAGAATTAATGATGTTCTTATTGTTGCAAATAGGAATTATGTGCCCGTATATTTTATTGTTCTTGATATAGATTGCAATCCTTCTTGCCCTATTGTTCTCGGTAGACCTTTCCTTAGAACGGTTGGTGCAATTATTGATATGAAGGAAGGGAATATTAGATTTCAATTTCCATTAAAGAAGGGCATGGAACACTTCCCTAGAAATAAAATAAAATTGCCATATGAATCTATCATGAGAGCCACTTATTGATTGCCTACCAAAGATGGCAATACCTAGATCTATCCTCGCTTTTATGCCTAGCTAGAGGCATTAAACGATAGTGCTTGTTGGGAGGCAACCCAATTTTATTTTAGTTTTTTTTGCTTCTGTTTAGGAATAACTAATCCATCTACCTTCTATTTAGATGTGGTTTTGTGTTTTAATTAGTGTTTGTGCCAAGTTAGACCTTGATACGTCTCCAATGTATCTATAATTTTTGATTGCTCCATGCTATATTATCTACTATTTCGGGCAATATTGGGCTTTATTATCCACTTTTATATTATTTTTGGGACTAACCTATTAACCGGAGGCCCAACCCAGAATTGCTGTTTTATTTGCCTATTTCAGTGTTTCGAAGAAAAGGAATATCAAAGGGACTCAAAACGGAACGAAATCAACTGGAGAAGTTATTTTTGGAAGGAAAGCCACCGGATAGACTTGGACTCTACGTCAGGAGATACGGGAGGTGCTCACGAGGGTGGGGGGCGCGCCCCCCTAGGGCGTGCCCCCTGCCTCATGGGGCCCCTGAAGCTCCTCCGACGTACCCCCTGCACCCATATATACTCTCGTACCCTAAAACTTCCAGAACGGAGATTAGATCGGAAGTTCCGCCGCCGCAAGCCTCTGTAGCCACGAGAAATCAATCTAGGCCCTCTCTGGCACCCTGCCGGAGGGGGCCATCATCATCGGTGGCCAAGGAGGAGGATCCCGGAGGGGCCATCATCACCATGAAGGCCAAGGACCAGAGGGTGGAGGCCATGGAGGAGGAAGCACAAGGAGGATAACCTCTCCTCCTCTCTTCCGGTGGCGCCGGAGTGCCATCGGGAGGGGAATCATCGCCACGGTGATCGTCTTCATCAACATCACCATCATCATCACCATCCTCATCTCTTTTACGCGGTCCACTCTCCCGCACCCCGCTGTAATCCCTACTTGAGCATGGTGCTTTATGCCACATATTATGATCCAATGATGTGTTGCCATCCTATGATGTTTTGAGTAGATATCTTTTGTCTTTGGGTTGATTGATGATCTAGATTGGTATGAGTTGTATGTTTTACTTTGGTGCTGTCCTATGGTGCCCTCTGTGTCACGCAAGCGTGAGGGATTCCCGCTATAGGGTGTTGCAATTAGTTCATGATTCGCTTATAGTGGGTTGCTAGAGTGACAGAAGCTTAAACCCGAGTAAGAGGGATTGTTGCGTATGGGAATAAAGAGGACTTGATGCTTTAATGCTATGGTTGGGTTTTACCTTAATGATCTTTAGTAGTTGCAGATGCTTGCTAGAGTTCCAATCATAAGTGCATATGATCCAAGTAGAGAAAGTATGTTAGCTTATGCCTCTCCCTCATATAAAACTGCAATAGTGATTACCGGTTTGTTAACAATTGCCTAGGACAATTCCGCACACCGATCCACCATTATTCCACACTTGCTATTTATAATACTAAGTAATATATTCTAACTTTATGATAACAACACCTACTTTTATGTTTTATCTCTCCGTTATCATGCAAAGTTATCCTCTTCATACCCTCAACGTAGTTTTATTTCTCGTTTCTAGTTGGAAGTAAACGTTCGGTGCACGTAGAGTCGTATCAGTGGCAGATAGGGCTTGAGAGAATATTGATCTTACCTTTAGATCCTTGTGGGTTCGACACTCCATACTTATCACTTCCTCCTTTTGAAAGTGCTACCATGATTCCTTGCACTTGGGGATTATCAGACCTATAGGATCTTCTTGGATAATAGTTATTTGATCTTGCTGTAATTTCTAGAATCTTGCTGTTCACAAAAACAATTGTTAAAAATCACCAGAATGTGATAAAATACTGATTCCAATTGCTTCTGATCAATAAACAAATTTTCTTGGTCGTCCTATTTTGGTAGAATTTTTGGAGTTGCAGAAGTTTGCGTTAGTTACAGATTACTACAGACTGTTCTGTTTTTCACAGATTCTGTTTTTCGTGTGTTGTTTGCTTATTTTGATGAATCTATGGCTAGTAAAATAGTTTATAATCCATAGAGAAGTTGGAATACAGTAGGTTTAACACCAATATAAATAAAGAATGAGTTAATTACAGTACCTTGAAGTGGTCTTTTGTTTTCTTTCGCTAACGGAGCTCACGAGATTTCTATTGAGTTTTGTGTTGTGAAGTTTTCAAGTTTTGGGTGAAATCTTTTGATGGATTATGGAACAAGGAGTGGCAAGAGCCTAAGCTTGGGTATGACCATGGCACCCCCAATATAATCCAAGGACACCAAAAAGTCAAAGCTTGGGGATGCCCCGGAAGGCATCCCCTCTTTCGTCTACTTCCATCGGTAATTTTACTTGGAGCTATATTTTTATTCACCACATGATATGTGTTTTGCTTGGAGCGTCTTGTATTATTTGTGTCTTTGTTTGTTAGTGTGCCACAATCATCCTTGATGTACACACCTTTTGAGAGAGCCATACATGAATCGGAATTTGATAGAATACTCTATGTGCTTCACTTATATCTTTTGAGCTTTATAGTTTTGCTCTATGTGCTTCACTTATATCTTTTGAGCTTTATAGTTTTGCTCTAGTGCTTCACTTATATCTTTTAGAGCACGGTGGTGGATTTTTTTTAAAGAAACTATTGATCTCTCATGCTTCACTTAGATTATTTTGAGAGTCTTTAATAGCATGGTAATTTGCTTAATAATAATAAGCTTGGTATTCGAAGATTTGTGAAACTTTCTTTTGAGTGCGTTGAATACTAAGAAAAGATTGATGCTTGATAATTGTTTTGAGATATGAAGATGGTGATATTAGAGTCATGCTAGTTGAGTAGTTGTGAATTTGAAGAATACTTGCGTTAAAGTTTGTGATTCCCGTAGCATGCACGTATGGTGAACCGTTATGTGATGAAGTCGGAGCATGATTTATTTATTGATTGTCTTCCTTATGAGTGGCGGTCGGGGACGAGCGATGCTCTTTTCCTACCAATCTATCCCACTAGGAGCTTGCGTGTAATACTTTGCTTTGATAACTTCTAGATTTTTGCAATAAGTATATGAGTTCTTTATGACTAATGTTGAGTCCATGGATTATACGCACTTTTCCCTTCCTTCCACCATTGCTAGCCTCTCTAATACAGCACACTTTTCGCCGGTATCATACACCCACCATATATCTTCCTCAAAACAGCCACCATACCTACCTATCATGGCATTTCCATAGCCATTCCGAGATATATTGCCATGCAACTTTCCACCGTTCTGTTTATTATGACACGCTCCATCATTGTCATATTGCTAGCATGATCATGTAGTTGACATCGTATTCGTGGCAAAGCCACCGTTCATAATTCTTTCATACATGTCACTCTTGAATCATTGCATATCCTGGTATACCGCCGGAGGCATTCACATAGAGTCATATTTTGTTCTTTGTATTGAGTTGTAATTGTTGAGTTGTAAGAAAAATAAAAGTGTGATGATCATCATTTTTAGAGCATTGTCCCAAGTGAGGAAATGATGATGGAGACTATGATTCCCCCACAAGTCCGGATGAGACTCCGGACGAAAAATAAATAAATAAAGGAGGCCATAAAAAAAGGAAAAGGCCGAAAAAATGAGAGAAAAAAGAGAGAAGGGACAATGTTACTATCCTTTTACCACACTTGTGCTTCAAAGTAGCACCAAGGTCTTCATGATAGAGAGTCTCTCATTTTGTCACTTTCATATACTAGTGGGAGTTTTTCTTTATAGAACTTGGATTGTATATTCCAATGATGGGCTTTCTCAAATGCCCTAGGTCTTCGTGAGCAAGCGAGTTGGATGCACACCCACTTAGTTTCTTTTGTTGAGCTTTCACATACTTATAGCTCTAGTGCATCCATTGCATGGCAATCCCTACTCACTCACATTGATATCTATTGATGGGCATCTCCATAGCCCGTTGGTACGCCTAGTTTATGTGACACTATCTTCCCCTCTTTTGGTCTTCTCCACAACCACCATTCTATTCCATATATAGTGCTATATCCATGGCTCACACTCATGTATTGCGTGAAGATCGAAAAGGTTTTGAAAATGTTAAAGTATGAAACAATTGCTTGGCTTGTCATCGGGGTTGTGCATGATTTAAATAATTTGTGTGGTGAAGATGGATCATAGCCAGACTATATGATTTTGTAGGGATAACTTTCTTTGGCCATGTTATTTTGAGAAGACATAATTGCTTTGTTAGTATGCTTGAAGTATTATTATTTTTTATGTCAATATGAACTTTTGTCTTGAATCTTTCGGATCTGAATATTCATACCACAATTAAGAAGATTTGATTGAAATTATGCCAAGTAGCACTCCGCATCAAAAATTCTCTTTTTGTCATTTACCTACTCGAGGACGAGCAGGAATTAAGCTTGGGGATGCCTGATACGTCTCCAACGTATCTATAATTTTTGATTGCTCCATGCTTTATTATCTACTGTTTTGGACTATATCGGGATTTATTTTCCACTTTTATATTGTTTTTTGGGACTAACCTATTAACCGGAGGCGCAGCCCAGAATTGCTTTTTTTGCCTATTTCAGAGTTTCGGAGAAACAAAATATCAAACGGAGTCCAAACGGAATTAAACCTTTGGGAACGTGATTTTCTCATCAGCTAAGACCCAGGAGACTTGGACCCTCCATCAAGAAAGCCACGAGGCGGTCACGAGGGTGGGGGCGCGCCCACCCCCCTAGGGCGCGCCCCCTGCCTCATGGGCCCCTCGGAGCTCCACCGACGTACTTGTTCCTCCTATATATACCTACGTACCCCCAAACGATCAGATACGGAGCCAAAAACCTAATTCCACCGCCGCAACCTTCTGTACCCACGAGATCCCATCTTAGGGCCTGTCCCAGAGCTCCGCCGGAGAGGGCCATTGAGGGAGTCCTGGATTAGGGGGTATCCGGACAGCCGGACTATAACCTTTGGCCGGACTGTTGGACTATGAAGATACAAGATTGAAGACTTTGTCCCGTGTCCGGATGGGACTTTCCTTGAGGTGGAAGGCAAGCTTGGCAGTACGGATATGTAGATCTCCTTCCTTGTAACCGACTCTGTGTAACCCTAGCCCCCTCCGGTGTCTATATAAACCGGAGGATTCAGTCCGTAGGACATAACAACAATAATCATACCATAGGCTAGCTTCTAGGGTTTAGCCTCTCTCATCTCGTGGTAGATCCACTCTTGTACTACCCATATCATCAATATTAATCAAGCAGGAGTATGGTTTTACCTCCATCGAGAGGGCCGAACCTGGGTAAAAACATCGTGTCCCTTGTCTCCTGTTACCATCCGCCTAGACGCATAGTTCGGGACCCCCTACCCGAGATCCGTCGGTTTTGACACCGACATTGGTGCTTTCATTGAGAGTTCCTCTGTGTCGTCATCTTTAGGCTTGATGGCTCCTCTGATCATCAACAGCGATGCAGTCCAGGGTGAGACTTTTCTCCCCAGACAGACCTTCGTGTTCGGCGGCTTCGCACTGCGGGCCAACTCGCTTGGCCATCTGGAGCAGATCGAGAGTTACGCCCCTGGCCATCAGGTCAGGTTTGGTAGCTTAAACTACACGGCCGACATCCGCGGAGACTTGATCTTCGGCGGATTCGAGCCCCGGCCGAGTGCACCGCACTGTCACGATGGGCATGATTTAGCTCTGCCGCCGAACAGTGTCCTAGAGACCGCACCTGCAACCACTCCGACCTTCAATTCGGAGCCAACTGCGCCATCCGTGGGCGGGTGGTTAGACCCCGCCACGGAGGCAGCAGCCTCAACGGCGATCGAGCCGAACACCAACCTTACCCTTCGCGAGGCCCATGACTCCACATTGCCGGACTCTCCTCCGGACTCCGAACCACCCGCGCCCCTGCCAATCGAAGCCGATTGGGCGCCGATCATGGAGTTCACCGCCGCGGATATCTTTCAGCACTCGCCCTTCGGCGACATACTGAATTCACTAAGGTCTCTCTCCTTGTCAGGAGAGTCCTGGCCGGATTATGACCGGCAGGATTGGGATGCGGACAACAAAGAAATTCGATGCCCAGCCACCACCCACTTCATAGCCATTGTGGATGATTTGACCGACATGCTAGACTTCAACTCCACAGACATCGACGGTATGGACGACGATGCAGGAGACGAACAGGAACCACTGCCCACAGGGCACTGGACAGCCACCTCATCCCACGATGTATACATGGTGGACACACCCAAAGGAAACGACAACGAAGAGCGGAAGGACTCCGCGAAGGATCGTTCCCTCGAAAAGCAGTCAAAGCGGCCGCGCAAGCGCCGCTTCAAACCCCGCCTTGACAGAAATAGCGGTCATACAGACCCAGCGATAGAGCAGGGTGAGTCGGCGGACGACGAACATGGCATCGAACAACCGTCCGATCAGGGCAACACGGATAATCAAACCAAGCAACCCGTCTCCGGCGAAGATAACAGTCCGCATGACCTTACGCCGGACAAGCTCCTGGAGCAGAAGAACCTCCATAAAAGGCTCGTCGCCACTGCGCGTAGCCTAAAAAAGCAGAAGCAGAAGCTCAAGACTGCGGAAGATGCACTTAGAATCAGATGGAGCAGAGTACTCAACACCGCAGACAAATATGGCGACAGTCGCCACACAAAGAGCTACCTGAAGCGGAAGCTACTGCCTGAATTTGACGAGGAGGCCTTAGAGCCCCCACAATCAAAAAACAAAGCAGCCATCCAGTCGGACAGACGACCTCATGGCCAACATAGAGCGGCAAAAAACACCGCACACAAGCCAGCACGCGATCCACATGAGGACTCGCATCGAAAACACGGCCCAACGAGATCTATCTACGGGCCAAGAAAGCACGCTCCAGCAAGCAATGCAATACAAAAAAAATCCGAACACCACGGTACACCCAAATATAGGGGTTCTGCACATCCCCTATGTTTCACCGATGAGGTGCTGGACCATGAATTTCCAGAGGGATTCAAACCCGTAAACATAGAGGCATACGACGAAACAACAGACCCTGGGGTCTGGATTGAGGATTATATCCTCCATATCCACATGGCTAGAGGAGACGACCTCCATGCCATAAAATACCTACCCCTCAAGCTCATAGGGACAGCCCGACATTGGCTTAAAGGCCTGCCCGAAAACACAATGGGAAGTTGGGAAGAGCTCGAGGACGCTTTTCGAGCAAATTTTCAAGGGACCTATGTCCGACCACCGGATGCAGACGATTTAAGTCATATAACTCAACAGCCCGGAGAGTCAATCTGAAAGCTTTGGACCAGATTTCTTACTAAAAAAAACCAAATAGTCGACTGCCCGGACGCCGAAGCCTTAGCAGCTTTCAAACATAGCGTTCGAGACGAATGGCTCGCCAGACACCTCGGCCAAGAAAAGCCAAGAACAATGGCAACATTAACAAGCCTCATGACCCGCTTTTGCGCGGGCGAGGACAACTGGTTGGCAAGATGCAGCACCAGCGACCAAGTACATCCGAAGTCAGGGATGGGAACAGGAAGCCACGACGCAACAAAAACCAGCGCCGGAATAAGGAAAACAACCCGAAGAGCATGGCAGTAAACGCCGGATTCAAAAGCTCTCGGCGGGGTCAGCAAAAGCTACCTCTCCAAGATAACAGGGATGAATTGTCCAGCCTAAACAAAATCCTGGACAAGATATGTCAAATCCACAGCACCCCTGGTAAGCCTGCAAACCATACCCACAGAGAATGTTGGGTCTTCAAGCAATCCGGCAAACTCAATGCCGAACACAAGGGGCTGGATACACCAAGCGAAGACGATGACGAACCCCATAAACAAAGCACTGGGGAACAGAAGAAATTCCCACCAGAAGTCAAAACAGTAAACGTATTACACATGACAAAGGGGAGAAACAAAGTGGCGCCCATAGAGATACGTGCCCTACGGCCTATCACAACGGAGTTCCACCACTGGTCGTCCAGACCGATCACCTTCGACCATCGGGATTACTCTGCAAGTATCCGGCACGCAGGATGGGCTGCCTTGGTGTTAGACCCGATAATTGACGGATACCACTTTACACGGGTCCTGATGGACGGCGGTAGTCGTTTAAACCTGATATATCAGGACACAGTCCGCAAAATGGGGATAGACCCAACAAAAATTAGCCATAGAAATACTTCCTTTCAAGGAGTAATGCCAGGCCCAGAGGCCCATTGCACGGGCTCCCTCCTACTAAAAGTTATGTTCGGCTCCCCCGATAACTTCCGTAGCAAAAAGCTAACCTTCCACATCGCTCCGTTTAAAAGTGGTTATCAAGCACTACTGGGACGCGAAGCTTTCGCTTGCTTTAACGCAATACCGCATTATGCGTCTCTCACGCTTAAGATGCCCGGTCCACGAGGGATCATTTCATTAAAGGGAAATATTGAGCGCTCCTCGCGCGCAGAAGACTGTGTGGTTGCCTTGGCGGCCACACACTAAAACGACCTCACCAACCAGAGCATCTAACAGGTCGTTAAGACCACGGACACGGATAGACGAGTCCGGCATAACCATATAATTGATAAAGGTTTGATGGCTATATACCCCTATACAAGGGGCTCCGCGCATATAAACAGGCGACAATAAGGCTCAATTTCACCCATCTTGAATTATACTTTGTTTATTTAGTATAACACACATTTTGCATGACTACTTTTTCAACTAAGTACCTCTCTTTTACAGATAACCATCGTGCTACACCCGTCCAGGATACGGCACAACGGAGACACAGGCGCAGACGTGCAACAGGGACCCGTTCCAAGGATTCTTTTTAGATTAAGACCCTGCGTAAACCTTTTTTACTGTCTCTTGTTGATACACATCCCCCGGATTCTCAGTACAACCGAGAAGGAGGATGGCGTCTTGGCATGTGGCCACGTCAGAGTATTGCACGTACCTGGACACCAGGGGCTTATTACAAAGGGCACTCAGCCCGTTTAAAATCACAAAGACCGAATACCTTAGGGAGTGTTCGGCGTCGCGAGTTTGGCCTTATATGCATCAGCTCCGAATCATGTCTTTGGTCAAATGTTGGGTTTACCCGGCTCCTGTGTTTTGCTGCCTTACGTTCCGCTCTACCGGCTAAGGCGGCACTAGGAGAACTACTTGTTGGAAATATGCCCTAGAGGCAATAATAAATTGATTATTATTATATTTCCTTGTTCATGATAATCGTTTATTATCCATGCTAGAATTGTATTGATAGGAAACTCAGATACATGTGTGGATACATAGACAACACCATGTCCCTAGTAAGCCTCTAGTTGACTAGCTCGTTGATCAATAGATGGTTACGGTTTCCTGACCATGGACATTGGATGTCATTGATAACGGGATCACATCATTAGAAGAATGATGTGATGGACAAGACCCAATCCTAAGCCTAGCACAAAGATTGTAGTTCGTATGCAAAAGCTTTTCTAATGTCAAGTATCATTTCCTTAGACCATGAGATTGTGCAACTCCCGGATACCGTAGGAATACTTTGGGTGTGCCAAACGTCACAACGTAACTGGGTGGCTATAAAGGTACACTACAGGTATCTCCGAAAGTGTCTGTTGGGTTGGCACGAATCGAGACTGGGATTTGTCACTCCGTGTGACGGAGAGGTATCTCTGGGCCCACTCGGTAGGACATCATCATAATGTGCACAATGTGATCAAGGAGTTGATCACGGGATGATGTGTTGCGGAACGAGTAAAAGAGACTTGCCGGTAACGAGATTGAACAAGGTATCGAGATACCGACGATCGAATCTCGGGCAAGTATCGTACCGATAGACAAAGGGAATTGTATACGGGATTGATTAAGTCCTTGACATCGTGGTTCATCCGATGAGATCATCGTGGAACATGTGGGAGCCAACATGGGTATCCAGATCCCGCTGTTGGTTATTGACTGGAAAACGTCTCGGTCATGTCTGCATGTCTCCCGAACCCGTAGGGTCTACACACTTAAGGTTCGATGACGCTAGGGTTATAAAGGAAGCTTGTATGTGGTTACCGAATGTTGTTCAGAGTCCCGGATGAGATCCCGGACGTCACGAGGAGTTCCGGAATGGTCCGGAGGTAAAGATTTATATATAGGAAGTATGGTTTTGGCCACCAGAAGTGTTCTGGGCATCACCGGTAGTGTACCGGGACCACCGGAGGTGTCCGGGGGTCCACCAAGTGGGGCCACCATCCCCGGAGGCTTGCGTGGGCCAAGTGTGGGAGGGGACCAGCCCCAGGTGGGCTGGTGCGCCCCCCCACAAGTGCCCAAGGCGCAAGGGAGAGGAGAAGGGGGCAAACCCTAGGGCAGATGGGCCCTAGGGCCCATACTGGTGCGCCTCCCTCTCCCCTCCCCTCTTGGCCGCCTCCCCTTTCCCATCTAGGGCTGCCGCCCCCCCTAGGGGTGGGAACCCTAGAGGGGGCGCACCCTCCTCCCTCTCCCCTATATATAGTGAGGCCTGGGGCTGCCCATAACACACGTGATTCGATCTCTCTCTCGTTGGTGCAGCCCTGCGTCTCTTCTTCCTCCTCTCTTGCGGTGCTTGGCGAAGCCCTGCTGGATTGCCATGCTCCTCCATCATCACCACGCCGTTGTGCTGCTTCTGGATGGAGTCTTCCTCAACCTCTCCCTCTCTCCTTGCTGGATCAAGGCATGGGAGACGTCCCCGGGCTGTACGTGTGTTGAACGCGGAGGTGTCGTCCGTTCGGCACTAGGATCATCGGTGATTTGGATCACGACGAGTACGACTCCATCAACCCCGTTCACTTGAACGCTTCCGCTTAGCGATCTACAAGGGTATGTAGATGCACTCTCCTTCCCCTCGTTGTTGGTTTCTCCATAGATAGATCTTGGTGACACGTAGGAAAATTTTGAATTTCTGCTACGTTCCCCAACAGTGGCATCATGAGCTAGGTCTATTGCGTAGATTCTTTGCACGAGTAGAACACAAAGTAGTTGTGGGCGTTGATTTTGTACAATATGCTTACCGTTACTAGTCAATCTTGATTCGGCGGCATTGTGGGATGAAGCGGCCCGGACCGACCTTACACGTACACTTACGTGAGACAGGTTCCACCGACTGACATGCACTAGTTGCATAAGGTGGCTAGCGGGTGCCAGTCTCTCCCACTTTAGTCGGATCGGATTCGATGAAAAGGGTCCTTATGAAGGGTAAATAGCAATTGACATATCACGTTGTGGTTTTGCGTAGGTAAGAAACGTTCTTGCTAGAAACCCATAGCAGCCACGTAAAACATGCAAACAACAATTAGAGGACGTCTAGCTTGTTTTTGCAGGGTATGCCATGTGATGTGATATGGCCAAAAGGATGTGATGAATGATATATGTGATGTATGAGATGATCATGTTCTTGTAATAGGAATCACGACTTGCATGTCGATGAGTATGACAACCGGCATGAGCCATAGGAGTTGTCTTTAATTTATTTATGACCTGCGTGTCAACATAAACATCATGTAATTACTTTACTTTATTGCTAAAGCGTTAGCCATAGTAGTAGAAGTAATAGTTGACGTGACAACTTCATGAAGACACGATGATGGAGATCATGGTGTCATGCCGGTGACGACAATGATCATGGAGCCCCGAAGATGGAGATCAAAAGGAGCAAAGTGATGATGGCCATATCATGTCACTATTTGATTGCATGTGATGTTTATCATGTTTATACATCTTATTTTCTTAGAACGATGGTCGTAAATAAGATGATCCCTCATTAAAATTTCAAGAAAGTGTTCCCCCTAACTGTGCACCGTTGCGAAAGTTCGTCGTATCGAAGCACCACGTGATGATCGGGTGTGATAGATTCTTACGTTCACATACAACGGGTGTAAGACAGATTTACACACGCGAAACACTTAGGTTGACTTGACGAGCCTAGCATGTACAGACATGGCCTCGGAACACAGAAGACCGAAAGGTCGAGCATGAGTCGTATGACAGATACGATCAACATGAAGATGTTCACCGATGTTGACTAGTCCATCTCACGTGATGATCGGACACGGCCTAGTTGACTCGGATCATGTAATCACTTGGATGACTAGAGGGATCTCTATCTGAGTGTGAGTTCATAAGATGAACTTAATTATCATGAACAAAGTCAAAAGATCTTTGGAAATTATGTCGTAAGCTCGCGCTTTAGTTCTACTGTTTTAGATATGTTCCTAGAGAAAATATAGTTGAAAGTTGATAGTAGCAATTATGCGGACAGTACAAGGCTTACGTCCTTAATGCACTGCTCAGTGTGCTGGACCTCGAATGTGGTATGTGGATGTTGCGAACATTTGGCATACACGTTTTGATGACTACATGATAGTTCGGTAATGATAAATGGTTTAGAATTGAGGCACCGAAGACATTTTTGAAATGTTGCGGAACATATGAGATGTTTCGAGGGCTGAAATTGGGATTTCAGGCTCGTGCCCATGTCAAGAGGTATAAGACCTCCGACGATTTTCTTGGCCTGCAAACTAAGGGAGAAAAGATCAATCGTTGAGCTTGTGCTCAGATTGTCTGAGTACAGCAATCACTTTAATCGAGTGGGAGTTGATCTTCCAGATAAGATAGTGATGCTTCTCCAAAGTCATTGCCACCAAGCTGCTAGAGCTTCGTGAGGAACTATAACATATCAGGGATAGATATGATAATCCTTGAAATATTCGTGATGTTTGACACCGCGAAAGTAGAAATCAAGAAGGAGCATCAATTGTTGATGGTTAGTGAAACCACTAGTTTCAAGAAGGGCAAGGGCAAGAAGGGATACTTCATGAAACGGCAAATCAGCGCTGCTCTAGTGGAGAAACCCAAGGTTGAACCCAAACCCGAGACTGAGTGCTTCTGTAATAAGGGGAACAACCACTGGAGCAGAATTACTTTAGATACTTGGTAGATGAGAAGGCTGTCGATAGAAGTATATTGGATATACATTATGTGAATGTGTACTTTACTAGTACTCCTAGTAGCATCAGGGTATTAGATACCGGTTCGGTTGCTAAGTGTTAGTAACTCGAAATAAAAGCTACGGAATAAACGGAGACTAGCTGAAGGTGAGCTGACGAGATGTGTTGGAAGTGTTTCCAAGGTTGATGTGATCAAGCATCGCACGCTCCCTCTACCATCGAGATTGGTGTTAAACCTAAATAATTGTTATTTGGTGTTTGCGTTGAGCATAGACATGATTGGATTATGTCTATCGCAATACGGTTATTCATTTAAGGAGAATAATGGTTACTCTATTTATTTGAATAATACCTTCAATGGTCTTGCACCTAAAATGAATGGTTTATTGAATCTCGATCATAGTGATACACATGTTCATGCCAAAAGATATAAGATAGTAATGATAGTACCACCTACTTGTGGCACTGCCATGTAAGTCATATTGGTATAGAACGCATGAAGAAGCTCCATGTTGATGGATCTTTGGACTCACTCATTTTTGAAAGGATTGAGACATGTGAACCATGTCTATTGGTATATACGCATGAAGAAACTCCATGCAGATGGACCGTTTGGACTCACTTGATTTTGAATCGCTTGAGACATGCAGATCATACCACATGGGCAAGATGACTGAAAGCTTCGGTTTCAGTAAAATGGAACAAGAAAGCAACTTGTTGGAAGTAACACATTTTGATGTGTGCAGTCCAATGAGTGCTGAGGCATGCAGTGGATATCGTTATGCTCTTACTTCACAGATGATTTGAGTAGATACTGAGCATATTTACTTGATGAAACACAAGTCTGAATTATTGAATGGTTCAAGTAATTTCAGAGTGAAGTTGAATATCGTCGTGACAAGAGGATAAAATATCATAGAGATGAATATCTGAGTTGCGAGTTTGGTACACAATTGAGACATTGTGGAAATTGTTTCACGACTAGTACCGCCTGGAACACCACAGTGTGATGGTGTGTCCGAACATCATAACTGCACCCTATTGGATGTGATGCATACCATGATGTCTCTTATCGAATTACCACTATCGTTCATGGGTTAGGCATTGGAGACAACCGCACTCACTTTAAATAGGGCACCACATAATTCCGATGAGATGACACCGTATGAACTATGGTTTAAAGAAACCTAAGCTATCATTTCTTAAAAGTTTGGGGCTGCGACGCTTATGTGAAAAGTTTCAGGCTGATAAGCTCGAACCCAAAGCGGATAAATGCATCTTCATAGGATACCCAAAACAGTTGGGTATACTTCCTGTCTCAGATCCGAAAGCAATAGGGATTGTTTCTAGAATCGGGTCCTTTCTCTAGGAAAAGTTTCTCTCGAAAGACTTGAGTGGGAGGATGGTGGAGACTTGATGAGGTTATTGAACCGTCACTTCAACTAGTGTGTAGCAGGGCACAGGAAGTTGTTCCTGTGGCACCTACACCAATTGAAGTAGAAGCTTATGATAGTGATCATGAAACTTCGGATCAAGTCACTACCAAACCTCGTAGGACGACAAGGATGCGTGCTATTTCAAAGTGGCACGTAATCTTGTCTTGGAAGTCATGTTGCTAGACAACAATGAACCTACGAGCTATGGAGAAGCGATGGTGGGCCCGGATTCCGATGAATGGCTCGAGGCCATAAAAATCCGAGAGAGGATCCATGAATGAAAACAAAGTGTAGACTTTGGCAGAACGGCTCGATGGTCGTAAGGCTGTTGAGTACAGATGGATTTTAAAAGGAAGACGGACAATGATGGTAAGTATCACCATTAAGAAAGCTCGACTTGTCGTCAAGATGTTTCCCGACAAGTTCAAGGAGTTGACTACGATGAGACTTTGTCACTCGTAGCGATGCTAAGAGTCTGTTGGAATTATGTTAGCGATTACTGCATTATTTATGAAATTGTGCAGATAGGATGTCAAAACATTGTTTCCTCGACGATTTTCTTGAGGAAAGGTTGTATGTGATACAACCAGAAGATTTTTGTCAATCCTGAAAGATGCTAACAAGTATGCAAAGCTCCAGCAATCCTTCTAAGGACTGGAGTAAGCATCTCGGAGTTGGAATGTACACTTTGACGAGTTGATCAAAGATTTTAGGTTCATACAAAGTTTGTGAGAAACTTGTATTTCCAAAGAAGTGAGTGGGAGCACTATAGAATTTCTGATGAGTATATGTTGTTGACATATTGTTGATCAGAAATAATGTAGAATTTCTGGAAAGCATATAGGGTTATTTGAAAAGTGTTTTCAATGGAAAACCTGGATTAAGCTACTTGAACATTGAGCATCAAGATCTATAAGGATAGATCAAAATCGCTTAATGGTACTTTCAAACAAACACATACCACGACAAGATTTTGAAGGAGTTCAAAATAGATCAGCAAAGAAGGAGTTCTCGGCTGTGTTACAAGGTGTGAGTATTGAGCAAGACTCAAGACATGACCACGGCAGAATAGAGAGAAAGGACGAAGGTCGTCCCCTATGCTTTAGTCGTAGGCTCTAAAGTATGCTATGTTGTGTACCGCACCTGAAGTGTGCCAAGCCATGAGTCAGTCAAGGGGTACAAATGTGATCCAGGAATGGATCACAGGACAACGGTCAAGGTTATCCTTAGTAACAAGTGGACTAAGGAATTTTCTCGATTATGGAGGTGGAAAAGAGTTCGTCGTAAAGGGTTACGCCGATGCAAACTTTGACACTAATCCAGACTATACTAAGTAGTAAATTGGATTCGTATAGTAGAACAGTTATTTGGAATAGTTCCAAATAGAGCGTGGTAACTGCATCTAGGAGATGACATAGAGATTTGTAAAGCACACACGGATCTGAAAGGTTCAGACCCGTTGAATATAACATCTCTCACAAGCATAACATGATCAAACCAAAAACTCATTGAGTGTTAATCACATAGTAATGTGAACTAGATTATTGACTCTAGTAAACTCTTTGGGTGTTAGTCACATGGGGATGTGACCTTGGGTGTTGGAATCATTGCAATCACATATCGATGTGAACTGGATTATTGACTCTAGTGCAAGTGGGAGACTGTTGAAAATATGCCCTAGAGGCAATAATAAATTGATTATTATTATATTTCCTTGTTCATGATAATCGTTTATTATCCATGCTAGAAATTGTATTGATAGGAAACTCAGATACATGTGTGGATACATAGACAACACCATGTCCCTAGTAAGCCTCTAGTTGACTAGCTCGTTGATCAATAGATGGTTACGGTTTCCTGACCATGGACATTGGATGTCATTGATAACGGGATCACATCATTAGAAGAATGATGTGATGGACAAGACCCAATCCTAAGCCTAGCACAAAGATTGTAGTTCGTATGCAAAAGCTTTTCTAATGTCAAGTATCATTTCCTTAGACCATGAGATTGTGCAACTCCCGGATACCGTAGGAATACTTTGGGTGTGCCAAACGTCACAACGTAACTGGGTGGCTATAAAGGTACACTACAGGTATCTCCGAAAGTGTCTGTTGGGTTGGCACGAATCGAGACTGGGATTTGTCACTCCGTGTGACGGAGAGGTATCTCTGGGCCCACTCGGTAGGACATCATCATAATGTGCACAATGTGATCAAGGAGTTGATCACGGGATGATGTGTTGCGGAACGAGTAAAAGAGACTTGCCGGTAACGAGATTGAACAAGGTATCGAGATACCGACGATCGAATCTCGGGCAAGTATCGTACCGATAGACAAAGGGAATTGTATACGGGATTGATTAAGTCCTTGACATCGTGGTTCATCCGATGAGATCATCGTGGAACATGTGGGAGCCAACATGGGTATCCAGATCCCGCTGTTGGTTATTGACTGGAAAACATCTCGGTCATGTCTGCATGTCTCCCGAACCCGTAGGGTCTACACACTTAAGGTTCGATGACGCTAGGGTTATAAAGGAAGCTTGTATGTGGTTACCGAATGTTGTTCGGAGTCTCGGATGAGATCCCGGACGTCACGAGGAGTTCTGGAATGGTCCGGAGGTAAAGATTTATATATAGGAAGTATGGTTTTGGCCACCAGAAGTGTTCTGGGCATCACCGGTAGTGTACCGGGACCACCGGAGGTGTCCGGGGGTCCACCAAGTGGGGCCACCATCCCCGGAGGCTTGCGTGGGCCAAGTGTGGGAGGGGACCAGCCCCAGGTGGGCTGGTGCGCCCCCCACAAGTGCCCAAGGCGCAAGGGAGAGGAGAAGGGGGCAAACCCTAGGGCAGATGGGCCCTAGGGCCCATACTGGTGCGCCTCCCTCTCCCCTCCCCTCTTGGCCGCCTCCCCTTTCCCATCTAGGGCTGCCGCCCCCCCTAGGGGTGGGAACCCTAGAGGGGGCGCACCCTCCTCCCTCTCCCCTATATATAGTGAGGCCTGGGGCTGCCCATAACACACGTGATTCGATCTCTCTCTCGTTGGTGCAGCCCTGCATCTCTTCTTCCTCCTCTCTTGCGGTGCTTGGCGAAGCCCTGCTGGATTGCCACGCTCCTCCATCATCACCACGCCGTTGTGCTGCTGCTGGATGGAGTCTTCCTCAACCTCTCCCTCTCTCCTTGCTGGATCAAGGCATGGGAGACGTCCCCGGGCTGTACGTGTGTTGAATGCGGAGGTGCCGTCCGTTCGGCACTAGGATCATCGGTGATTTGGATCACGACGAGTACGACTCCATCAACCCCGTTCACTTGAACGCTTCCACTTAGCGATCTACAAGGGTATGTAGATGCACTCTCCTTCCCCTCGTTGCTGGTTTCTCCATAGATAGATCTTGGTGACACGTAGAAAAATTTTGAATTTCTGCTACGTTCCCCAACACTACTGCGATTGTGCCCCGGTTCAGCCAGGCGAGCACCTCAGTAGAGAAAGCCGGAAACTGACTATCATGATATAGCGTGAGACTGGTCAACCACTCAATGACCTAGCAGAATCTTCGGGATTCCTCCGCCTTGACGAAGGGCCGTTTCCCGGCCAGGCACACACGCGCCCCAAATTCGGGTGAGCGTGGCGCCACCAGGGACTATATAGTAGCCCCATTGTCAAACTCCTATGGCTAAGTGAAAGTGATAAAGCATTATAGTCTGATTGCCTAGTTCGTTGCGCTATCACCTCCTTAATGGACCAAGACATTGGATCAAGTGTGAAAATGCGTCTTCTGCGAACACCCCCGCATTATATGCGTGGGGGCTGAAGCCGACGACTGCCATCTTTCAGGTTATATACATACATATATATACATTAATGGCCGCACAGGAGGTATTATAATTCTTGCAGGCACAAGTATAAAAAAGCTTTTACATTTCAGCAAAATATTGTTTTCAATAAGAATACATGTTATTCGAACATCATATCTTTCGAGCGCCGCGTCTCTATCGAACAAGCGCCCGCCAGAACTTCTTGAAAGTAGTGCTCGGCAGGTACTCGGCTTTTGTCCGAATCTTGGGCTGCAACGGCGGTGGCCTCCATCTCTGCCCAGTATGTCTTGACACGGGCAAGGGCCATCCATGCACCCTCCACGCATGCTGACCTCTTCATCGCATTGATATGTGGCACCGCACCAAGGAACTGCTGAACCAAACTAAAATAACTGTTCGGTTTTGGCCTCTCCGGCCACAGATGATCCACGACATACCTCATGGCAAGTCTGGACAATCTATTCAGCTCGGCCCATTCGGCCAACCGATCAGTCAATGGAAGCGGACGCTCTGGATTGTTGAATTGTGACCAGAACAGCTTTTCCACTTCGCGATCCTTTTGATCTTTGAAGTGTTCGGCCACATCAGCAGCACTTGCCGCTAAATCCAGATATGCGTCCGCAGAACTCCACATCCGGTCCAAAGGAGCATATTTAGGATCTCCGAACTTCATCTGCTGCATAAAGGGCTTCCTAGCCGCGATATCTCCGGCTTGACGCAGCTCCTCCCTCATCGCTCTCATTGCAGAACGAGTATCCTTGGCCGCCGTCGTGGCCTTCTCCAGGTCTGTCCCCTTTGCCCGGTCTTCCTTTTCAAGAAGCCTGCAACGGTCAGCAGTGTTCTTCAACTTCACAACCATCTCGGCCATCTCCTCCTTGCTTCGGTAGTGAGCAGCCTGTTCGGCTTTTAGCTCCTCAACCGCCTTTAGGGCAGCCGCATTGCTTTTTCTGGCTTGTTCTTTGACTCGGGCAAGCTCTGCCCGAAGTTTCTCCACCGCTGCAGCTCCATCTGCATTAAGCACACGCGTTATAAGATACTGGCATCATGCTCCTCTTACCAGGTGTCTCCGGAGAAATTACATACCTTGTGCCTCGTCAAGTCGCTTGTTGACAAGCACGATGTCGGCATCTGCCATGTCAAGTTGTCGCTTTAACTCGGCAAATTCATCAGTCCGGCTGGCCACCGGACACTTCGCCACCTACATATGAAGGCGGCAAAATTATACCTGGGACTATGATTCTCTGCGTGCCGTCGTCTTCGACAGCACCCAGTCTCAGGGGCTACTATCCACATAGGGTGCATCTTAAAGTATGCGGTACTGTCAAAAGGTACATCATTTCACGTACCTCAAAACCTGTCAGTAAACTCCTGACAGCTTCATGCAACCCGCTTTCTGCGGACGAAATCCTTTCGATTACCGCACCCATCAACGCACAGTGCTCTTCTGAGATAGACGCCCGCCCTGGCAGATCCTTCAGTACCTCCGACCGCGCACCAGACGGTGCCGGACTACTTCGATGGCTCTTTTCAAAAGCCGGACACTGAGGGCTTCGGGTGGCCATAGGATTACCTTCTGGCCTTGCTGGATCGGGAGAAACCCTCTACGACGACACCTCGGGGTCGCCCGCCTCCTGAGGCGGTATAGCAGGGGGAGGCGTTCCTCTCTCCATCATCTCTGGAAGAAGATCCCTCGAAGACGAGCTCTGCTGAGAGGGGCTAAGATCCGAACTACAAGATAAATGCTTCGGTTACTTTCCTCAGAAGTAAAGCAAGGATTTCTCTGTTTTTTAAACACCCTTTTACTTACGCTCGGTGGAGGGCTGATCCCCTTGAGGGTATAGTACGACCGGGGTATCCCCCGGTGCAGGACCCTCTGGCGAAGATTTCTTCCCCCGCTTCGAGACCATTGTCTCTGGGTCTTCAGAGGCAGTCCTCTTCTTCCCCTGAGGAAAGGAATTTTCGATTCCTCCCTTCTGAACAACCTCCTCTACGAAGGCAGTACTTCCTTGTTCCCCCCTTCATCTTCTTCCGAAGGTGCGATCTCCAGCGTCCGGGTTAACACAGGATCTGGCGAGGTCTCAGGAAGAGGGGCCGAACACTTGATCAACTTTGCCTTCGCTATCCACTCCTGGTTCAAGAACAACTCTTTTAAGGGCGATGTTGCGATAAATAAACAAATGGCGTGTTCGTACATAGGGCTTCTTACTTGGGTATCCGGACGATTGCAGCTCAGGCCTGCGTCCTCGGTAGGGTCCGTACACATCATTTATGGTCCGAAGAACAATTTGTACATCTCCACGGGCGTCATGCCAAGGAAATGTTGAATAGCTCGCGGTCCCTCCGGATTGAACTCCCACAGGCGGAGCGGATGTCGTTTGCAGGGCAGAACTCGGCGAATTAACATGACCCGCGTCACCATGACCAGACTGACATCTCTCTCTAGGAGATCCCGGATGCGGCTCTGCAATAGGGGCACATCATTTACTAGCCCCCAGTCTAGCCCCTTGTTGACCCATGACGTTAGTCGTGGCGGGGGACCCGAGCGAAAAGCAGGCGGAGCCACCCACTTGGTACCCCTGTGAGCTGTGATATAAAACCATTCTTGTTGCCATAAGCCGGACTCCTCTTGGAAAGAGCCCTCGGGCCATAGGGCGTTAGCATTTTTGCTTATTACAGCGCCTCCGCACTCCGTGTGTCGTCCCTCGACCATCTTCGGCTCCACTTGGAAGGTCTTGAGCCACAGTCCGAAGTGAGGGGTGATACGGAGGAAGGCTTCACACACGACGATGAACGATGAGATGTGGAGGATAGACTCCGGAGCAAACTCGTGGAAGTCCAGCCCATAATAGAACATGAGCCCCCTCACGAAGGGATCCGGCGTGAAGCTTAGCCCTCGGAGGAAGTGAGATACGAACACGACGCTCTCACCAGGCTTAGGAGTGGGAATAACCTGCCCTTGAGCAGGCAGCCTATGCGGGATTTCGCCTGTCAAGTACCTGGCCTCCCTTAGCTTTAGTACGTCTTCCTCCATGACGGAGGAAGGCATCCATCAGCCATGAAGGTTGGATCCGGACATCAACAAAGGTCCGAAGCGCCTAAATCTGAAGCTTCGGGTGCTGGAACTTGAGGCGGGAGGTGGATTCGATTGAGATCGAAATAAAAGAGTAAGGCCTTGGTCTCTTTATGAAGAGGTTGAATACCAAGAGCCTTCCCCGTGACCGTTTGGGACTTACCTTTGATCGAGGGGACATACCCACGGGCATGATTGGGTTACCCACGTCCGTGTTGATGAGAATCCCGTAAATAAGGGGGACACGATCTCTGCTTCGACAAGACGTGCCAAGGAAACCGCCTCGTGAAACACGTTGAGGTGGGGGTAAAAACGATTCGAATAAAGGCTTGGCTGTTGTGTGATGTCACACTACGGAATACGTCAGCATGATAGATTTGTGGAAATATAATTCTCTCCACGGTGGTACATGGAACTTGTTTTGCAGAGCCGGACACGATCCTCGTGTTCAAAATCTTCTATGAAATATTCGGAGGAGGAACCCGTCTTGCAATGCCGAAGACAATCTGCGCGCTGGACTCATTGTCATTGAAGCCTGGTTCAAGGGCTACTGAGAGAGTCCTGGATTAGGGGGTATCCGGACAGCCGGACTATAACCTTTGGCTGGACTGTTGGACTATGAAGATACAAGATTGAAGACTTCATCCCGTGTCCGGATGGGACTTTCCTTGGCGTGGAAGGCAAGCTTGGCAGTACGGATATGTAGATATCCTTCCTTGTAATCGACACCGTGTAACCCTATCCCCCTCCGGTGTCTATATAAACCGGAGGGTTCAGTCCGTAGGACATAACAACAACAATCATACCATAGGCTAGCTTCTAGGGTTTAGCCTCTATGATCTCGTGGTAGATCCACTCTTGTACTACCCATATCATCAATATTAATCAAGGAGGAGTAGGGTTTTACCTCCATAGAGAGGGCCCGAACCTGGGTAAAAACATCGTGTCCCTTGTCTCTTGTTACCATCTGCCTAGACGCATAGTTCGGGACCCCCTACCCGAGATCCGCCGGTTTTGACACCAACAAACATCATCACGGAGGGCTTCTACATCATCCTAGCCGCTCCGATGAAGTGTGAGTAGTTCACCTCAGACCTACGGGTCCATAGTTATTAGCTAGCTGGCTTCTTCTCTCTTTTTGGATCTCTATACAATGTTCTCCCCCTCTCTCTCGTGGAGATCTATTCGATGTAATCTTCTTTTTGCGGTGTGTTTGTTGAGACCGATGAATTGTGGGTTTATGATCAAGTCTATCTATGAATAATATTTGAATCTTCTCTGAATTCTTTTATGTATGATTGGTTATCTTTGCAAGTCTCTTCGAATTATCAGTTTGGTTTGGCCTACTAGATTGGTTTTTCTTGCCATGGGAGAAGTGCTTAGCTTTGGGTTCAATCTTGCGGTGTCCTTTCCCAGTGACAGAAGGGGCAGCAAGGCACGTATTGTATTGTTGCCATCGAGGATAACAAGATGGGGTTTTTATCATATTGCATGAAACTATCCCTCTACATCATGTCATCTTGCTTAAGGCGTTACTCTGTTTTTAACTTAATACTCTAGATGCATGCTGGATAGCGGTCGATGAGTGGAGTAATAGTAGTAGATGCAGGCAGGAGTCGGTCTACTTGTCTCGGACGTAATGCCTATATACATGATCATACCTAGATATTCTCATAACTATGCTCAATTGTGTCAATTGATCAACAGTAATTTGTTCACCCACCGTAGAATACTTATGCTCTTGAGAGAAGCCACTAGTGAAACCTATGGCCCCCGGCTCTATTCTCATCATATCAATCTCCATCACTTTAATCTTGCTTGCTCTTTACTTTGCCTTTTACTTTTCACTTTGCATCTCTATACCAAAAATACCAAAAATATTATCTCTATCAGATCTCACTCCCGTAAGTGACCATGAAGGGATTAACAACCCCTAATCGCATTGGTTGGGTTGAGCTATTGTTTTGTGCAGGTACGAGGGACTTGCGTGTAGCCTCCTACTGGATTGATACCTTGGTTCTCAAAAACTGATGGAAATACTTACGCTGCTTTACTGCATCACCCTTTCCTCTTCAAGGGAAAACCAACGCAGTGCTCAAGAGGTAGCAAGAAGGATTTCTGGCGTCGTTGCTGGGGAGTCTACGCAAAAGTCAACATACCAAGTACCCATCACAAACCCTTATCTCCCGCATTACATTATTTGCCATTTGCCTCTCGTTTTCCTCTCCCCCACTTCACCCTTGCCGTTTTATTCACCTTCCTCTTTCTTTTTCCCCCTTTGCACTTTCTGCCGTTATGTCTAAAATTGAGGAAATTATTGTCGATAAGGACAATAATAATATCATGGAAATTTATGATGCTCCTGCTGAAGAACCCCTACCTTAGATACAAAAAAATTCTGAATTGGTAGTGGTAACATTATTGGAAAAGGAGTTATCCAAGATTTCTTTACTTGTGCCGGTGCTTTGCCTTCTATGGGTAGTTCCATCCTTCATAGAACTAGTAGTCTTGCGGACGCTATCGCCATGCTTGTAGTTGAACTTGAAAGACAATTTATGCACATGCATCCTTGCATATAGAGGATTTTCCTAGAATTTTCTAATGTTGAGCATTCTTCTGTTAAGCGTGCCGCTACTGTCTTTTTGGATCATGAGTTCAGATTTATAATAAAAGAGGCCAAAGAAATCTTTTTGCATTATAGGGTGGACGCTGGCCGTCCTCCCATAGAAACTATCTTATTTGGTCAAGAGGAAATAATGCGTTTTCAATCTCTAGATTATGTTGCTTTTAATGAAAACCTTAGAAAAATGGTTCCTACCAATATTCTAGTTGATAGAATTTCTGAACTTAATGATGATTTTGCTATTCGAAATAATGAGCTAGTATATTCTCTCGAATATAGGCTCACCAAGTTCTGTCAAAAGAATGCTTATAATGATGAATTGGTTGTGCAATACGAAGGGCCGAAGGAGGAACCTATACCTCCTAAAGTTGATCTTGGGGATTTTTGTCCCATTAAATTTAGCACTTTTGATTACTTTTGCTTGCCTCAAAGAAAATTTTCTGCCGAACGTAGAGAGTATGGAATGAGTTTTAACGATCTATCTTACTATTATGGCAACACCTAGATCTATCCTTGCTATTATGCCTAGCTAGGGGCGTTAAACGATAGAGCTTGTTGGGAGGCAACCCAATTTTATTTTTAGTTTTTTGTTTCTTGCTTCTATTTAGGATTAAATATTAGATCTAGCCTCTGGTTAGATGTGTTTTTATGTTTTAATTAGTTTTTGTGCCAAGTTTAACCTATAGGATCTTCTTGGATGATAGTTATTTGATCTTGCTGAAAATTCCAGAAAGTTTCTGTTCACGAAAATAATTGTTAAAAAACACCAGAACATGATAAAATATTGATTCCAATTGCTGTTGATCAATAAACAAATTGTCTAGGTCATCCTATTTTTGTAGATTCTTTGGAGTTCCAGAAGTTTGCGTTAGTTACATATTACTACAGACTGTTCTGTTTTTGACAGATTCTGTTTTTCATGTGTTGTTTGCTTATTTTGATGAATCTATGGCTAGTAAAATAGTTTATAAACCATAGAAAAGATGGAATACAGTAGCTATAACACCAATTTAAATAAAGAATGAGTTCATTACAGTACCTTGAAGTGGTCTTTTGTTTTCTTTCGCTAACGGAGCTCACGAGATTTTCTGCTAAGTTTTGTTTTGTGAGGTTTTCAAGTTTTGGGTGAAAGATTTGATGGATTATGGAACAAGGAGTGACAAGATCCTAAGCTTTGGGATGCCCATGGCACCCCAAGATAATCTAAGGACACCTAAAAGCCAAAGGTTGGGGATGCCCCGGAAGGCATCCCCTCTTTCGTCTACTTCCATCGGTAACTTTACTTGGAGCTATATTTTTATTCACCACAGGATATGTATTTTGCTTGGAGCATCTTATATTGTTTGAGTCTTTATTTGTTAGTTTACCACAATCATCCTTGCTGTACACACCTTTTGAGAGAGCCACACTTGATTCAGAATTTATTAGGACACTCTATGTGCTTCACTTATATCTTTTGAGTTATATAGTTTTTGCTCTAGTACTTCACTTATACCTTTTAGAGCACGGTGGTGGATTTTTTTAAAGAAACTATTGTTCTCTCATTCTTCACTTAGATTATTTTGAGAGTCCTACAAAACAGCATGGTAATTTGCTTAAATTGAGAAACTTGTCCTAAGGTAATAAGCATCCGAGATTACTAAATTTTTTCTTATGAGTGTGTTGAATACTATGAGAAGTTTGATGCTTGATAATTGTTTTGAGATAAAGATGGTGATATTAGAGTCATGCTAGTTGAGTAGTTGTGAATTTGAGAGATACGTGTGTTAAAGTTTGTGGTTCCCGTAGCATGCACGTATGGTGAACCGTTATGTGATGAAGTCGGAGCATGATTTATTTATTGATTGTCTTCCTTATGAGTGGCGATCGGGGACGAGCGATGGTCTTTTCCTACCAATCTATCCCCCTAGGAGCATGCGCGTAATAATTTGCTTTGATAACTTGTAATTTTTTGCAATAAGTATATGAGTTCTTTATGACTAATGTTGAGTGCATGGATTATACGCACTTTCTTCCTTCCACCATTCCTAGCCTCTCTAATACTGCACACTTTTCGCAGGTATCATACACCCACCATATACCTTCCTCAAAACATCCACCATACCTACCTATCTTGGAATTTCCATAGCCATTCCGATATATATTGCCATGCAACTTACCACCATTCCAATTATTATGACACGCTCCATCATTGTCATATTGCTTCACATGATCATGTAGTTGACATCATATTTGTGGCAAAGCCACCGTTCATAATTCTTTCATACATGTCACTCTTGATTCATTGCATATCCCGGTACACCGCCGGAGGCATTCACATAGAGTCATATTTTGTTCTAAGTATTGAGTTGTAATTGTTGAGTTGTAAGTAAATAAAAGTGTGATCATCATCATTTTTAGAGCATTGTCCCAAGTGAGGAAAGGATGATGGAGACTATGATTCCCCCACAAGTTGGGATGATACTCCGGACTAAAAAAAGGGGAGAGGCCATAAAAGAAAAAAAGAGAGAAAAGTCCCAAAGAAAAAAAACGAGAGAAAAAGAGAGAAGGGACAATGTTACTATCCTTTTACCACACTTGTGCTTCAAAGTAGCACCAAGGTCTCCATGATAGAGAGTCTCTTATGATATCATTTTCATATACTAGTGGGGATTTTTCATTATAGAGCTTGGCTTGTATATTCCAATGATGGGCTTCCTCAAAATGCCCTAGGTCTTCGTGCGCAAGCGAGTTGGATGCACACCCACTTAGTTTCTTTTGTTGAGCTTTCATATACTTACAGGTCTAGTGCATCCGTTGCATGGCAATCCCTACTCACTCACATTGATATCTATTAATGGGCATCTCCATAGCCCGTTGATATGCCTAGTTGATGTGAGACTATCTTCTCCCTTTTTATCTTCTCCACAACCACCATTCTATTCCACATATAGTGCTATGTCCATGGCTCACGCTCATGTATTGCATGAAGATTGAAAAAGTTTGAGAACATCAAAAGTATGAAACAATTGCTTGGCTTGTCATCGGGGTTGTGCATGATTTAAATACTTTGTGTGGTGAAGATAGAGCATAGCCAGACTATATGATTTTGTAGGGATAACTTTCTTTGGCCATGTTATTTTGAGAAGACATGATTGCTTAGTTAGTATGCTTGAAGTATTATTATTTTTATGTCAATATTAAACTTTTGTCTTGAATATTTCGGATCTAAATATTCATACCACAATTAAGAAAATTACATTGAAATTATGCTAGGTAGCATTCCACATCAAAAATTCTGTTTTTATCATTTACCTACTCGAGGACGAGCAGGAATTAAGCTTGGGTATGCTTGATACGTCTCCAACGTATCTATAATTTTTTTGTTCTATGCTATATTATATTCTGTTTTGGACATTAATGGGCTTTATTATACACTTTTATATTATTTTTGGGACTAACCTATTAACCGGAGGCCCAACCCAGAATTTCTGTTTTTTGCCTATTTCAGAGTTTCGCAGAAAAAGAATATCAAACGGAGTCCGAACGGAATGAAACCTTCAGGAACGTGATTTTCGGAATGAAACCTTCGGGAACGTAATTTTCGGAACGAACATGATCCAGAGGACTTGGACCCTACGTCAAGACATCAACCAGGAGGGCACGAGGTAGGGGGGCGCGCCTACCCCGCCCAGCCGCGCTCTCCACCCTCATGGGCCCCACGTTGCTCCACCGACATACTTCTTCCTCCTATATATACCTACGTACCCCCAAACTACCAGATACGGAGCCAAAAACCTAATTCCACCACCGCAACCTTCTTTACCCATGAGATCCCATCTTGGGGCTTTTCCGGAGCTCCGCCGGAGGGGGCATCGATCACGGAGGGCTTCTACATCAACACCATAGCCTCTCTGATGATGTGTGAGTAGTTTACCTCAGACCTTCGGGTCCATAGTTATTAGCTAGATGGCTTCTTCTCTATTTTTGGATCTCAATACAATGTTCTCCCCCTCTCTTGTGGAGATCTATTCGATGTAATCTTCTTTTGCGGTGTGTTTATTGAGACCGATGAATTGTGGGTTTATGATCAAGTTTATCTATGAACAATATTTGAATCTCCTATGAATTCTTTTATGTATGATTGGTTATCTTTGCAAGTATCTTCGAATTATCAGTTTGGTTTGGCCTACTAGATTGATCTTTCTTGCAATGGGCGAAGTGCTTAGCTTTGGGTTCAATCTTGCGGTGTCCTTTCCCAGTGACAGTAGGCGCAGCAAGGCACGTATTGTATTGTTGCCATCGAGGATAACAATATGGGGTTTATATCATATTGCATGAGTTTATCCCTCTACATCATGTCATCTTACTTAAAGCATTACTTTGTTCTTATGAACTTAATACTCTAGATGCATGCTGGATAGCGGTCGATGTGTGGAGTAATAGTAGTAGATGCAGGCAGGAGTCGGTCTACTTGTCTTGGACCTGATGCCTATATACATGATCATACCTAGATATTCTCATAACTATGCTCAATTCTATCAATTGCTCAACAGTAATTTGTTCACCCACCATAATACTTATGCTCTCGAGAGAAGCCACTAGTGCAACCTATGGCCCCCGGGTCTATTTTTCATCATATTAATCTTCCAATACTTAGCTATTTTTATTGCCTTTTATTTTACTTTGCATCTTTATCATAAAAATACCAAAAATATTATATTATCATATCTATCAGATCTCACTCTTGTAAGTGACCGTGAAGGGATTGACAACCCCTTATCGTGTTGGTTGCGAGGATTTATTTGTTTGTGTAGGTACGAGGAACTCGTGCGTGGTCTCCTACTGGATTGATACCTTGGTTCTCAAAAACTTAGGGAAATACTTACGCTGCTTTACTGCATCACCCTTTCCTCTTCAAGGGAAAACCAACGCAGTGCTCAAGAGGTAGCAGAACACTGAGACTGAAAGGTCGAGCGTGAATCATATAGTAGATATGATCAACATAGTGATGTTCACCACTGAAAACTACTCCATCTCACGTGATGATCGAACATGGTTTAGTTGATATGGATCACATGATCACTTAGATGATTAGAGGGATGTCTATCTAAGTGGGAGTTCTTAAGTAATTTGATTAATTGAACTTTTATTTATCATGAACTTAGTACCTGATAATATTTTGCATATCTATGTTGTTGTAGATAGATGGCCCGTGCTGTTGTTCCGTTGAATTTTAATGTGTTCCTAGAGAAAGTTAAGTTGAAAGATGATGGTAGCAACTACACGGACTGGGTCCGTAACTTGAGGATTATCCTCATTGCTGCATAGAAGAATTACGTCCTGGAAGCACCTTTAGGTGCCAAACCCACTGCAGGAGCAATGCCAGATGTTATGAACGTCTGGTAGAGTAAAGCTGATGACTACTCGATAGTTCAGTGTGCCATGCTTTACGGCTTAGAACTGAGACTTCAACGACATTTTGAACGTCATGGAGCATATGAGATGTTCCAGGAATTGAAGTTAATATTTCAAGCAAATGCCCAGATTGAGAGATATGAAGTCTCCAATAAGTTCTATAGCTGCAAGATGGAGGAGAACAGTTCTGTCAGTGAACATATACTCAAAATGTCTGGGTATAATAATCACTTGATTCAATTGGGAGTTAATCTTCCTGATGATAGTGTCATTGACAGAATTCTTCAATCACTGCCACCAAGATACAAGAGCTTCGTGATGAACTATAATATGCAAGGGATGGATAAGACAATTCCCGAGCTCTTCGCAATGCTAAAGGTTGCGGAGGTAAAAATCAAGAAGGAGCGCCAAGTGTTTATGGTCAACAAGACCACCAGTTTCAAGAAAAAGGATAAAGGGAAGAAGGGAAACTTCAAGACGAACGGCATGCAAGTTGCTGCTCAAGTGAAGAAACCCAAGTCTGGACCTAAGCCTGAGAGTGAGTGCTTCTACTGCAAAGGGGCTGGTCACTGGAAGCGGAACTGCCCAAGTATTTGGCGGATAAGAAGGATGGCAAGGTGAACAAAGGTATATGTGATATACATGTTATTGATGTGTACCTTACTAATGCTCGCAGTAGCACCTGGGTATTTGATACTGGTTCTGTTGCTAATATTTGCAACTCGAAACAGGGACTACGGATTAAGTGAAGATTGGCTAAGGACGAGGTGACGATGCACGTGGGAAATGGTTCCAAAGTCGATGTGATCCCCGTCGGCGCGCTACCTCTACATCTACCTTCGGGATTAGTTTTAGACCTGAATAATTGTTATTTGGTGCCAGCGTTGAGCATGAACATTATATCTGGATGTTGTTTGATGCGAGACGGTTATACATTTATGTCTGAGAATAATGGTTGTTCTATTTATATGAGTAATATCTTTTATGGTCATGCACCCTTGAAGAGTGGTCTATTTTTGTTGAATCTCAATAGTAGTGATACACATATTCATAATATTGAAGCCAAAAGATGCAGAGTTGATAATGATAGTGCAACTTATTTGTGGCACTGCCGTTTGGGTCATATTGGTTTAAAGCGCATGAAGAAACTCGATTCTGATGGACTTTTGGAATCACTTGATTATGAATCACTTGGTACTTGCGAACCATGCCTCATGGGCAAGATGACTAAAACGCCGTTCTCCGGAACAATGGAGCGAGCAACAGATTTGTTGGAAATCATACATACTAATGTATGTGGTCCAATGAATATTGAGGCTCGCGACGGGTATCGTTATTTTCTCACCTTCACAGATGATTTGAGCAGATATGGGTATATCTACTTGATGAAGCATAAGTCTAAAACATTTGAAAAGTTTAAAGAATTTTAGAGTGAAGTGGAAAATCATCATAACAAGAAAATAAAGTTTCTATGATCTGATCGTGGAGGAGAATATTTGAGTCACGAGTTTGGTCTTCATTTGAGACAATGCGGAATAGTATCGCAACTCACGCCACCCGGAACACCACAGCATAATGGTGTGTCCAAACGTCGTAATCGTACTTTACTAGATATGGTGCGATCTATGATGTCTCTTACTAATTTACCGCTATCGTTTTGGGGTTATGCTTTAGATACGAATGCATTCACGTTAAATAGGGCACCATCTAAATCCGTTGAGACAAAACCTTATGAACTATGGTTTGGCAAGAAACCAAAATTGTCGTTTCTTAAAGATTGGGCCTGCGATGCTTATGTGAAAAAGCTTCAACCTGATAAGCTCGAACCCAAATCGGAGAAATGTGTCTTCATAGGATACCCAAAGGAGACCGTTGGGTACACCTTCTATCATAGATCTGAAGGCAAGATATTCATTGCTAAGATGGATCCTTTTTAGAGAAGGAGTTTCTCTCGAAAGAAGTGAGTGGGAGGAAAGTAGAACTTGATGAGGTAACTGTATCTGCTCCCTTATTGGAAAGTAATTCATCACAGAAATCTGATTCTGTGACTCCTACACCAATTAGCACTACAAAAAAATACACTTCCGTGATGATACGTGTTTGTCACAGTAGGTCGCTTTTTTGTCATGCATGTACATCCATGACAAATTTATGACAGAATCAAAATAGTCATACCTGTGCCGTCGTAGAAGTGTTCCATGACATTACCAAAATTATCATCACGGAAGTGTCCACTTCCATGATGATAAATCGCGCGTCACAAAAGTGCTTTCGTCAAGGGTGACCGACACGTGGCATCCACCGTAACGGAACACCGTTAAACTATCGGGTCGGGTTTTGGATCCGATAACCCGTTAACAGCCCCGACCAATGGGAAGTTTCCACGTGTAAAATTCTTATTAGCCGGACGAAACACGTGTCAGCTCGTCAGTGGGTCAGATAGGTGCCTATGATACGTCGACACGTGGCACGACCCAACAGAGGCCCATTCCTGTGTAAAGGCCGACCCGTTTGACTTGGTTAAAAGCTGGCGGGTCGGCCCATGGAAAGCCTGTTAACGGCATGTTCGAATATAGCCCATTTACAGCCGGCTAACCCAAGGCCCGTTACGCCCTATCCGAATTAGGCCCAGTAGCGTCATCTGGGCCATCCAATATGATTCCAGCCCGTTTTCACTTCTGGCCCATGTATGGCCCATGACGTATTTCGGCCCATATGAGACCCTATGTAACTCTTGGCCTACTAACGGCCCGTGGTCAAACTGGCCCGTAATGAACAGTGTATCACTTTACACCCATTAACGGCCCGTGGTGAAACTGGCCCGTGATGAACAGTGTATCACTTTATACCCATTAACGGCCCGTTATTCCGTTGAGCCATTTCCAGCCCATATTATCTTTCGGCCTTCTCAGAGCCCATTTATTCTTGGGCTCATTTCCGGCATTCGTTTACTTACGGCCCGTTATTTTCATTTTCTGCTTGTGGGCCAAATTCAGCCTGTAGTTACAATCGGCCCGTTTGTGGTCCGTTAATACGTTGGGCCGTTTTCATAGCGTCATCAAATATGGCCTATTAACGGTGGCCCGTTATGGTCGGCCCATGAACGGACGATTCCAACTCTAGCCCATTTACGGCCATAATGCGGCCTGTTATTGGCCCATGTTTGGCCATCGATAATACTGCCCGTATAAGTCCCATTGATGATACGGCCCGTAGAAGGCCCATTATTTCTACGGCCGTAGAAGGCCCACTGTTTCTACGGCCCGTAGGAGGCCCAGTGTCACTACAGTAAATATCAGCCCATGGTTATTGTGGCCTAGTTTTTAAAAATAGGTTAATGCAGCCACTAGCAAACCGCGGAAAAAGAACTGCAATGACTAGAAGCAAACAAATAAACAAGACAACAAGGAAATAAATAAGCAAGCAACTTACGCTAGGCTATCACGGCTATCACACATATTACATCCACTGGGCATCAAAGTTCGCCACCAGTGCAAATAAACACGCCGACAAAAGAATATACAAAACTGAGAGCACTTCGGAAGGCACTAGGCCTGGTCAGGTCGGGCCCCCCAAATAGCTGAAGAAGCTGAGTAGACCTCAGTTGTGTCAACGATAGATGTATCAACACTAGATTTAAGGCATGATGGTGCGCGCGGTAGTCCTCTGACATCTTCATTGCATCTTTGACTTCAAGTCGGAGCTGAGCTGAAGCAAGCCTTTCCGCTTTAAGTTGAGACTGAAGAAGTCGAACTGATTGAGGCAGCGACTGCAAAGAGGTTGTCTCACACCTGCTGGTGAGTAGCTTCAACTCACTTTCTTCATCAAGACAGGACCTTGGGGTCATCTCGCTGTCCTCAAAATGGTTTGGCTCACTATCTTCCCTAAAGTTCTGCCTGGCGTAAGAGATACGAGTATGAAAGAGAAACAAGGAGACACGTAACAGGTTTCACAATTATATAAGCAAATAAATGGATCTGTTTTGCATAAGGAACATGTTTTTACAACTAGAATTTGAAACTGGTAGTTGTTGCAAACATCCAATCAGATGTAAATAGCAAAGCAAACAGTAGTGGAGGAAATGATGCCTATCCTAATCTATACTAGAACAAAGTTTGAAGGCTTGAGAAGGATGAACTTACATTACATGTTAACACGGGCTGGACAAAGCCCTTCTCCATGTTTATGGAAGGATAATTCAATAAATCCCCCAAAGAAAATTCTTTACAAGCGTTGCCATTGTTCTACATTTTGCAAAGAGTAAATATAGATCAAATAATATTGGAAGAAACAGAGGATAAAGAAGCTCAGGTGCAGACTGATGATACATAATCAAATAGCAATTAATTAAGTACAGCATCACAAGGCAAAAGGGAGAGAGGTACTGACAAGAGCAATGCAGAGCCCATTATTGTTTTGAGATCGTATGATCCTTTGAGCAAGGAGATTCATCTGAAATTAGTTTTCATACAAGAGAGAAGGTAAGGCACAAGCAGAAATTTAGGAGTTCAAATTTTGAATTGATATCATAGACAGTACCTGACGCTGGGCTCCCAGCAGTTCTAATAGGGGTTTGGCCACTGGAGTAGGGGTAAAGTGTGGTACAGTTGGGCCTGTGTTTTCTGTGGCTGCTGATCTATCTGATTTAACAGTTATCACTACCTTTTCCAAATACCTAGTTTGTACTCCTTGACGACCTGCACTCACCCTCTTCCTTTTGGACACCTATTACGAAAGAACAACATCTGACTGGAAAAACATAGTGTGACGACACATGGAATAGGTACAGAAAATGGATAGGTATGGCATATACTCATATATGATGCTTAAACTAAGTAGATGGTGTAACAAAGTAGAAGTAATGCAAGAGGTAAGATGCAAAATATGTGCGACCAATACAACTTTGCAAAGTTAGAGCAAGCACCTTGATGGGTGAATAAGATAGGCCATCCTCCACCATGCCAAGTTTGATAGCCAGTGGATCGTTCCGCAATATTCCTCTCGTGCGCCCATTCTCATATTCATTTTGATAATGTTCAATATCTGACATGCATGAAAACATAAAAACAAGTGAGATTTTATTTGTAATGCAGAAGTGATTCTAATCCAATACTGCCTCCCTGTAACCCCTTTGTGCTATCTCTGCAATTCTTTTAAAAGATGCCATGCATGCTGTAATTTGTTGTGTGCATTAATATAATGTGGCCTACTACTCAAAATATGAGAGCTCCAGAAGTGATGACACTTCGCAGATGATAGGTTCAACATATAGTAAAGAAGAACAAGTCGACCTGACCTGACAGATTCAAAATATACTAAGGGAGAACAACTCGACCTGACCAGTCGACCGCAAGAGAAGAGTATCATCTTAAAGAAGAGCAGAAGAGCAAGCAGATTGAAGATATTACAAGTCTTTTAATACAATGTCGGTTGGCCACCCATGATGAACCAGAGCGCATAGAGAAATACTATTCTTTCCGGTCTCTCCGTATGTGGCTCACATGCATTTCGAAACTAAAGTAGGAACATTTAGCTAACCAATTAAACATCTCTCAGTTTTACTAATATCAGCAATAATATCATATATGAATTTGTACAACTAAGCTTGTTTAGCTCGATGGGTGGAGCAGTGCTATTACGACACGAACCACGTAGGATGATTGTGGTCATCATAAAATGGGGAAAACATAAGCATGATGAGTACAGTGTTGACTGTGGCAGTGGGATGGCAGATCTGAAGCTGCAAACCGCGCAAAGGGTAGTTAGCAACCGATGTTTGCTTTGAAATAACAACTAAGATTTGGTATGGACAAGAAAGTACGATCAACAAGTGACAAAGAAATGCAATTATGCTGTCTCTCTATATGTCGCGACATGCATTTGGAAACTCAAGTGGGACCTTTAGCTAACCAATTAATGTGTCGGTTAACTAGTATCAGTATCATATCACAATCATATTTGAACAACTAAGCTTTCGAATTCTGAGTGTTGTGTTGTTTAGCTTCAAGGGTGGAGTAATGCTAGTATGACAGAAAGCACCTACGCAGATCATAGTAGAGTATATAAAAGGGGAAAACCCTAAGCATCAAGAGAAAAATCAGGAAAGTGGAACTAGCTGGACCAGTGGGTGACGTACATGCTTTTCGAAACGAATATAGGAACATTAGGTGACCAATTAAACGTTCTCTGTTTTAGTGATATGAGCATCATATCAGATTCATATTTCAACACGTAAGCTTTGGGTTGAGGTCTTGAGGAGCAGTGCTAGTACGACACGAAGCACCTACGATGATGGTAGTGAATATGAAGGGGGGAAACCATAAGCTTTACGAGTATAGTGCCCATGCCATGGCGGATCTGAAGGTGCAAACCGGACAAAGCTACTTTGCAACCAATGTTTGCTTTCAACTAGCCACTACGATTTGGTACGGAAAAGAAAAGTACAGTAAACAAATTACGATCTATTTTCCGAGTGAGATCAATAACTTAAGCACATATGGAAGAGTACCAGCTCTCTTGCGACGCCGTGTAGGCCTATGCTGATACGTTGAGGGTGCTGCGGGTGCGATGGCTGTCGGCGGCGGGGAAGAAGACTTTAGACGGCAGACGGCCGGGTCGGGGGATATATCCTGTTGCCGTGGACGAGGCGGTCGTAGGAGCGGCAACAACAAGGTGGACGACGGTGCCGATGAAGCGAGAGGAGGCGATGAAAGGATCCTGGTCCAGCACCATGGATGAGAGACGTCCATCTCTTGCAGTGGACGATGGGGTAGGGGTAGCGGCTCTGGCAAGGTGGAGGATGGGGTGTCGGACGAAGGAGGCTGGCCGCAGTGCGGAGGTTGTCATGCCGCCGACGGTGTATGAATGGGGAAATGGAGGGGAGGGGGGATCTCAAACTTTGGGACGCGCTTCTCTGAAATGGGGGAAAGTTACAAACTTATCCCCCGTTTAAAATTTCGGACATCGCGTCGGTTGGGGATAGGACGGTAATCTCGCATCTCCCAATATTTGCCGGTAACTATTTCGGGCGAGGAGAGGGTGTTTTGCCGCCCACGGTTGGCGCCCACAGTGTATGAACGGGACTGACAGGTAGGGCAGTTGTGTCACGTCTGATGGAAGTTACATATCTGCCCCTATTTAAAATATAAGCCTACATCGATTTTGGACGAGGAGTTTTTGTTTTGCCGCCCACCGTGTATGAATGGGGAGATGGAGGAAGAGACACATGTCTTTCGGACGAGCTTGAATCAAATCTGTTTTGCCGCCCACGTTTGGCGCCCACCGTGTCTGAATGGGCTCAGAGGCCGTCGTGTCATGTCTGATTGAAGTCACAACATTAAGAAGTCTGATGGAACCAACAGGTGGCATCAGAACAAAACTAAAGCATATTAACTATATGTGCACTGGTATGTAATTTAGCACATGTAACATGTTCACTGCCAGAAGTATGGCCCTACAGGTGCAAGCAGAATAACGCGTCTCATGAAAAACTGAATGATGCCCTGAAGAAATTCAAAGGTGCGCTGCTTATGCTAGAAAAGTGAACGTAGGCTCCGGCGTTGGATAATAGTACCTCATTCTCGGCGGCGTATGGGTATCATTGTCATACTTGATAGCTAAGTGTCGTCGATGGTGCTCGTGTTGCGGTTGAGTTTGGGTCGACTATCGCCGTTGCTGAAGTGGCTCCGGTGCTACAGTTGCGGCGCCTGTCGACATACAAGAAAGCTCATCTGTGGTAAGTGAACAGTTGCATGATAAAGAGAAAAACCGAAAGGAGTACAAATCGAAATAACCTGATGAGGCTGCGGCATCGGTAAAGAAGGGCCGGTGGAGTTGAATATGGCATCCGTGGAGCGGGTCTGGTGCAGTGGACGAAGGCTTCGGCGGGCGCGTTGTACAGTGCTTTCGGTGAAGCGGATCTGTTGCGGCGGACGAGGGCTTGTATGAAGGGCCAGTGAAGGGGCGGACAAGGGAGTCAGTGAAGGGCCTACGCTGTGGTGGACGAGGGCGCCGGTTAAGCAGATCCGGTGCGGTGGACCATGATGGCGGTCAAGGAGATCTGGAGTGGTGGACAAGCCAGTCACTAAAGCGGCTCCGGTGAAGTGGTGAGTTGGCAGTTGGGGGTTCCAAGGTGCGGAAGGTAGATCTGGCGGGGTGTGAGGTCCATCGCTGCGGCGGAGGACTAGATTCGGCGGCTTGCCGTGGTTGGGGGGGTCGGGGAGGAGAAGGGGAGGGGCTCTGGGGAAGAATGTTGGGGGCAAAGAGGGGAAAACAATGGAGTTACCAAAGCAGCCCTTTTCCGTTCATGTGGCAGGGGTAAAACAAGAATATCGCAGGGCTAAACTTTCGGGCGCGTGATATTTCGATGTGAGCGGGAAGTTTGAAAGATTTTGGCGCCTAAAATTATAAGTATTCTGCTCTAGTATGGCTGACTATGATATCATGGCCGGCAATTTGTTTGTTTTGCACGCAAAAAAATGTGCAAGTTCTGAAAATCAATGTCTCCAACTCGAAACTTAGATTGTCCATTCAATTCAAATATGGATCATTGAGCTACTACAAGCAAATACCATCATACGGTCCAATTCAAATGAAATTCCAAATGTGTTTATCCTAAATATGATGACAAAAGCAAAAATGTGTATGTGTATGAATAAAGTGTATGATTATAAAGTTTGAACATGCCCGCATGTGTATATCTCTAGGTTTGATATATGAATTTGAAATCACGAAATCCTGGCTTAAAAAATGTACCTCCGTTTAAATGAATTACAAAAGCTAATGATGGAGTCGAATTCCAAAATTCCAATCTTAGGTTTGTAATTCTAGTACATCAAGGTATATCACGCATGTTCAAAAGTATCGTTATCTCATAGTACAAACTGCAAAACAAATTGACCAACCATGAGTGCACAATACCTCAATTACGCTAAAGTCCCTCAAATATAGACACCTCACTCTTTATCTGAAGTCAACCCCCCCCACACCACCACACACACACACACAGAGAGAGAGAGAGAGGTCGTTCTCTCCCCCCAAACACCAACACACGAGCACATTAACACCCCTCTCTCTTTTAAAGTCCGGACCCCAACATAGGTCTCTATCACTTTGTCTCTCGGGCATGCACACATCTCTTCCCTCACTCTCTAGGTCTCCCGCTATCACTCTTACCCAAGCACATGCACTATGTAGAGTGTATATTTCCCATACACACAAAACGTCACCCCCAAACGTCTATCTCCCTAGTTATGTGGTTCTTGCACACTCACCTCACAAACCACCCCCACTACAAACAAGCACACTTTGTCTCCTTGTGCACCACTCTCCTCTTTCTATCTCTCCCACATGCGGACCCACCCATCTCTTTCCACGTATACATATATGTCGTGACTCTTTGCATAGCTCCCTAATGTATAATCGTTCTCGATTTCGCATATTGTTCTCTACACCATCTATTCTAGATCTCTCATGAAGTCCCTATCACACACACGATGACTTGCTTCCCTTGCGTCTCCGTTCATAGGCCAATTTCGGACAACATCAACATTGTCTCCCTATCTATACGCCATTTATGGACACAAACGACCCCTCTCGCACCCTCTCTTCCTCTCACTCTCTCTCTCCGTCGCTAGCTCTCTCTTTCTCTCGCTCTCACACCCTCTCCCACACACACACTCGATGTCTCTTCCAAATAGTCTGCTCCCCCCGCCCGCACCTGTGCTATCTCGCTACTACACATGTCACACCATCCCCCATTCCCTTATACTAGGTTTACATCATCAGTGGTCTCTCTACTCCACATACACTCTCTGACTCTCACACACAAACGCGTGCACAAACACACACAGACACGCACAAACACCCATTTACCTGGATCCTCATCTCTCCTCATGTCCGCATGTGTATCTCACACACTCACTCTCTAATTATGTATATGTGTCTCCACGTTACACAACACAAATCCCCATGTACATGTCTCTCTCTATCCTCCACACACATAGACACAAAGAATCTGTTATCATTGCCTCAGTCTCTAACATATCACACACACACACACACTCTCTTTCTCTCTCTCTCTCTCTCTCTCTCTCTCTCTCTCTCTCTCGCAAACACGCTCAACAAGGGTTTCCCCGTGAATAACTTACCGTCTATTCATGAACAGTCGTGGCAGTACGGCGAACACGAGATGTGAAAAAGAATAAATCTACACGTGCTTAGACCACCTAGTATGACTACTAGGACTAGAGCAAGCCAAAAAGCGCGCCGTTGTCACCCCTCCTTGTCGGCGATGGGAAAATCTTCGTTTTACACAGTTGAGAAGTCATTGTGCTAAGGCCCCACATGCCGAGGCGTTGAATAGAATGTAGATGCTAGTTTACGGAAGCAAGTATCGATAATACGTTTGTATCTCCATACTTATATTTCTTCTCTTATAAAAAACCAAGTTGGTGATGATGGTACGTGTGCCATCTTGCAATATAGACCGTCCGATCTATATCTGACGGATGGAAATTAAACTAAAAGATACCCGCACCCCTCTCCACATTTGTAGACAAGGCCTTCCCTCGTTCATCCTTATCTCCAACAAACCTCATTGTTGAGCAATTAATAAAGGAAGCCTCTGGAACAAACTGGCCTGGTGGCCGCTGCCGGCGTCGCCAATCCCCATGCCTCCGCTCAGTCCGACCACCAACCACCACCACACCCCACTCCTCTTCACCTTATCTCATATTTCTCGAGATATCATTTGTTTTTACACATGGGATTACTCCTGCAAGGGTCAATCACAACAAGTGTTTTATAAAAAATTGCATCTTGATGTTCCGTGCAATGCACGGATCTTGTTGGGGATGTTATTATCTGGGGTAAACCGGCCTGCAGGGCCCGGGTTACCGCCGTCAACAGACCCGAGATGTTAAAGCCCAAGGAGAAGTAGAAAGGCCCAAGGTTCATAACCGGTTTAAAGGCTTATGGTGTAAACCGGCCTGGGGCCAACTTGTATTGTAAGATAGGAATAGAGAGACCGACCCGGGCACGTTTATAAGCCGGAGGTCGAGACTTTGCAGACCGACGGGCGTCACCCGTGTATATAAGGGGACGACCCGACGGCGGTTTGGGGAAGGAGAAGAAGAGTTCGAGGTTTAGGCGAAGCATATTGCTCCTTAAGCCCTCGAAACCCATCAATCCCATCACAACTAGACGTAGGCTTTTACCTTCATCGAAGGGGCCGAACTAGTATAAAAACCGTGTCCTTGTGTCCACTTTAACCCCTTCAAGCTAACCCGTTGCGATGGCTCCACGACTAAGTCCTCTTACTAGGACATCTGCCGTGACAAATCCACGACAGTTGGCGCCCACCGTGGGGCTATCGCGAGATGGTTTCAGGTTCTTGGAGGGCCGCTTTGAAGGACTCGAGGGTTACGCTGTGGGACGGATGACCAAGAGCCGCCGCGGAAAGCTCTACATCGACAGCACAGGCTGGGGCCCCGACGCCGGTTCGATCGAATACGGGTACCGGGTCCCCTTTGGCGGCATCCATGTTTTCATCGGCAAGGTCGGAGAACCGGGCCCCGAGTTAGGCGACTGCGCCGACCTCATTGAGACAGCTCAGTGCACGAGATCGACTCTGGCTAAACCGACCAGGAAGCACGCCTTCGTGGGAGTCATCCACGGGGGAAGCTACGAGGAAGGATCCGAATCTGGTGACGAAACCGCCATCTACTCTGGCGATGAAACGTCGACCGGGGAGACCGAGTCTCTTTACCAGCTACAAGATGATCGGGTTGGGGGCGGCTCCGATGGCAACAGTATCCCGGACCCCTCTGATCTGCCCTATCGGGTTGGGATCTTCATGGCTGGGACACAGGCGACGCCACGGTCAACTGCAGCAGCAGCGATCTCCGGATCGGCAGCAGCAACGGCTGTGCGAGCAGGAGGCCCTACCGGTTCACCAGCCCAGGTTTTGTCAGACCTGTTTGACGCATTAGCAGCGCTCATGGCGGAGGCCAACCCGGTGGATCAGGAGGTTCACAATGCTGAGATTGCCAAAGTGAGAGAGCAGATCACTCGGGCTAAAGCGGAGCTGGCAGCGGAAGAGATCAGGATGACGGCGGAGCGCGCCGCTTTAGAGGCACAGGCTTACAGGCTCATGATGGACCAGAAGGCATCTCAGGAGGTCTTGAAGAGAAAATCCCGGTCTCGGTTGCCCGCCGCCCTCGACGCTCGAAATCTCTTCAACACCCCGGGGGTAAACCGTGCGGAGGCGACAGCCGGCGCCCCGGTTCAGCATCGGATTATAGACCTGCCTCGTCATAACACTAATACGCCACCGGCCATGCCAACGCCGTCAGGTCATTATTCCAACCCGATGGATAACCTCGTCGCAGCGGCGGCTCGGTTGGAAGCCATTCCGATCGAAGGAGATTCACCACAGGATGAAGAGACACGCCGGGTCAAGGAGCTCCTTAGGACCGCGTTGGCCCAGCAAGAAGCGTATTCGCAAAGCCGTGATCGGATTCACTCCACCCCGCGCCCCAGCAGGAGCTATAGTAGACGCGCGGAGGAGCCGGCCGTTTCAAGTAACGCCAGGCGTGAAGCGCTCCGCGGCAACAATCCGGCGGGCGTCGACAATACTCACGAGGATGTGGATCGCACCCGTGCGCGGGAGGCCGGATTAGCAGCGCAGCATCAGGCTCGTCAGCTTACACCTATCTTCCCAGCAGCTACTGTGGAACCGAGGGTGGTTACCAGTTCTTTGGGAGTACCGTGCCTTGTTCCCGCTTTACGCAACGTACGCCTGCCCAAGGACTTCAAAGGCCCCCGCAAGGTACCAAACTACACGGCAGATCAGCCTCCAGAGACATGGGTGGAGAGCTATGAAATGGCTATGGAGATGCTGGATGTGGACGACACGGCGTGTGCCAAGTATTTCACTATGATGTTAGAAGGAACGGCCCGGACTTGGCTAAAGAGTTTACCGCCTAATTCAATTAGTTCATGGGCCCAATTGCGCGCCCGGTTTATCAAGAATTTCAAAGACACGTGCAAACAGCCAATGTCAATAGTTGACCTAGCAGCCTGCGTTCAGCAAGAAGGGGAATCAACTACCCATTGGGTACGGCGGGTATCAGAAGTTTTGCACTTGTCAGATCGCATCAACGCAGACACCGCCGTGGTGCTGTTGGAGAGCAACTGTCGGTTTGGCCCTTTGAAGCTAAAGCTGGGCCGGATGAAGCGTGATTGCACAGATATAGGAACGCTCATGACCGCTTTAGTGAAGTATGCGGATTCTGACAGTACCAAGGATCCTGACTCTGGTGATGACAAAGCAGGGAAGGGAAGGAAGAATAGCAACACCAAAGGCCAGCAGCCTCGACCGACAGGTAATGGAGGCGGAGGTAAGCGTAAACCGGACGGGAACATGGACTTTGTAGCCAACGCAAGTGCACAGAACAAGGGCCAGCGGCGCAAGGGGAAACAGCCAAGTTTCCGCACAGATCCTGGTCCTAATCCGGAGCGTTTGAACTTTTTCTTAAACCAGCCCTGTCCGAAGCACGGAACAAAGGAGGAACCAGCAACCCATCTTTGGAAGGATTGTTATATCATGAAGGAGTTCAAAAGCTCAAACACTTTCCAGAATGATCACAGCTCCGGCGGCGGTTCAGGTTCCGGTCCAGGGTTCCAGGGCAATCCGGGCGGGCAGGTCAGCCAAAATAATCAAAGTAATCAGAGTGGTTTCGGGCAACAGCAAACAGGTTATCAGAGCAACCCGAAACAGTTGAGTGGTGGACAGTATCATGTCTTTACTACAAGCCTGGATAAACGGGATAGAAAGCTTCAGAGGCGAGCAGTTAGTGCTATCGAACCAGCCACGCCTCACTATCTGCGCTGGTCAGAACAGCCCATCATATGGAGCCGAGAGGATCACCCTCCCAGGGTTTATAATCCGGGTCAGTTAGCATTGGTGGTGGCGCCTCAGGTGGGAGGTTATAAGCTCACCAAAGTGCTCATGGACGGAGGGAGCAGCATTAACATCTTGTATTATGAGACCTTCCGCCGTATGGGACTGGTAGATAAGGATCTCAGACCGACCAATACAGTGTTCCACGGGGTGGTGCCTGGCAAGTCTGCGTATCCGGTTGGTAAGATAGCCCTTGAAGTGGTATTTGGCGATAGTCACGATTCCAGATCGGAGACGCTGACGTTCGAGGTGGTTAAAATACAAAGTCCATATCACGCTTTGTTTGGGCGGCCAGCTTATGCAAAATTTATGGCACGGCCCTGCTACGTATATCTGCAACTTAAGATGCCGGGTTACAAGGGCACTATAACGGTTCATGGGAGCCGCCGAATCGCTTTGGAATGCGAAGAAGGAGATGCGGCTTATGCGGAATCGGTTTGTGCTACGGAGGAGCTAAAGCAGTACAAAGACAGTGTTGATCCGGAGGATATGACTTCATTAAAAAAGCCAACTACGGACCACGATCCGGCCTTGAAGTTCAAGTCAGCGGCCGAAACTAAGCTTGTTGACTTCGTACCTGGCGATTCATCCAAGCAGTTCAGCATCAGTGCAAACTTGGATCCAAAATAGGAAAGCGCGCTCATCGAGTTCATCCGTGAGAATCGGGACATCTTTGCATGGAAGCCATCTGACATGCCTGGTGTACCGAGGCAACTCGCTGAGAATACCCTTAATGTGGATCCTAAGTACAAGCCGGTAAAGCAGTTCTTACGGCGGTTTAATGAAGAAAGACGTAAAGCGATTGGTGAGGAAGTGGCCAGGCTCCTGGCAGCTGGTTTTATCATTGAGGTTTTTCATCCCGAATGGCTCGCTAATCCGGTGCTAGTTCTTAAGAAAAACGGCACCTGGCGCATGTGTGTGGACTACACAGACTTGAATAAAGCTTGCCCAGCAGATCCTTTTGCTCTTCCCCGGATTGATCAGATCATTGATGCTACGGCAGGTTGCGAGCGTTTAAGTTTTTTGGATGCTTATTCGGGTTATCATCAGATCAAGATGGCAGTTAAGGACCAGGAGAAGACAGCGTTTATTACTCCCTTTGGAGCCTTCTGCTATGTGTCTATGCCCTTTGGGCTTAAGAGTGCGCAGGCTACTTATCAACGATGTGTACAAAATTGCCTCCACGAGCAGATTGGTCGTAATGTGCATGCTTATGTGGATGATATCGTGGTCAAGTCACGAAAGAAGGAGACCCTGGTTGACGATTTGAAGGAGACTTTCGATAACTTGAGAGTGTACCAAATGATGCTCAACCCGGCTAAATGTGTTTTTGGTGTACCTGCAGGCAAGCTGTTGGGATTTTTAGTGTCCCATAGAGGAATTGAGGCCAATCCAGAAAAGATCACAACCATCGCCTCCCTGGCCAAACCGAAATGCATCAATGATGTTCATCGCATGGCCGGGCGGATTGCAGCGTTAAGCCGGTTTATCAGTCGCCTTGGTGAAAAGGCGATCCCCTTGTATCAAATGCTCAAGAAGACGGATCAGTTTGTCTGGAGTCCGGAGGCTGATAAAGCGTTTGAGGACTTGAAGCGACAACTAGTCAATCCGCCAGTGTTGGCAGCCCCTGTAGATAAAGAGCCACTCCTGTTATATGTTGCAGCGAATGCCAGAGCAGTCAGTGTGGCGATGGTGGTAGAACGAAAGGAGGCTGGAAAGGAACATCCGGTTCAGCGACCGGTTTACTATATCAGTGAAGTACTTATTGAGTCCAAACAAAGGTACCCGCATTGGCAGAAGCTGGTGTATGGTGTTTTTATGGCAAGCCGGAAGCTGAGGCAATATTTTCAAGGACACCCGATCACGGTGGTCAGTTCTGCTCCTTTAGGTGACATTATACAGAACCGGGAGGCGACCGGTCGGATTGCCAAGTGGGCTATCGAGCTCGGGCCGCATGACATAAGGTACGTACCCCGGACGGCCATAAAGTCACAGGCACTTGTCGATTTCATAAACGATTGGACAGAGTTACAAGCGCCTGAGGAGAAGCCAGACAACACCTATTGGACCGTTCATTTCGACGGGTCAAGACAATTGGAAGGCTCGGGGGCTGGAGTCGTTTTAACTTCCCCACGAGGAGATAAGTTTTGTTACGTCCTCCGTTTAATGTTCCCCTGTACAAATAATGCAGCTGAGTATGAGGCTTTACTTCACGGTCTTCGGGTGGCTAAAGAGATGAATCTGAGCAGAGTTAGGTGCTTTGGTGATTCGGATCTGGTCGCTCAGCAGGTATCTGGCACCTGGGATTCTAAGGACCCGCTTATGGCGGCATACCGACGGGAAGTAGATATGGTGGCTGGGCATTTCAAAGGTTATCAAGTGGATCATGTGGACCGCAGAAAGAATGAGGCAGCGGACGCTTTAAGTCGCTTGGGCTCTCGGCGTAAACCGGTCCCGCCCAATGTTTTCTTGGATGTATTGTACCACCCATCGGTACAGCTGCCCGGTGAGCTGGAGTTGGCTGTTCCTGATCCGGAGGCTCAGTTAGTGGCGGCTCTTCACGCCACCCCGGATTGGACGCTCCCTTATCTGGCATACATGAACCGGGGTGAGTTGCCAGAAGATGAAAGCTTGGCTCGACAGATAGTACGACGGTCCATGTCTATGACCATTTTCCAAGGAGAGTTACACCATCGCAGCGTGTCAGGAGCACTGCAAAGGTGCATATCCCCGGAGGAGGGGTGCGAGATATTACGAGAAATACATGAAGGGGATTGCGGTCACCACGCCGGTTCAAAATCATTGGTGGCTAAAGCGTTCCGCCACGGTTTCTACTGGTTAACTGCTCATGCTGATGCAGAAGACCTGGTCAGATTATGTGATGGTTGCCAGAAATTTTCCAGACGAGCACACATACCGGCTCAAGAATTGAGGATGATTCCAATCACTTGGCCGTTTGCGACTTGGGGGCTTGATATGGTTGGGCCTTTTAAACGTTCTAAAGATAAGAAGACCCATCTACTGGTGGCGGTTGACAAATTTACAAAGTGGGTATAGGCAGAACCTGTCAGTAAGTGTGATGCAGCCACGGCGGTTCGGTTTATAAAGAAGGTGATCTTCCGGTTTGGTTTTCCACACAGCATCATCACAGGTAATGGTACCAATCTGTCCAAGGGGGCCATGAAGGAGTTCTGTGCACGGGAGCATATACGGCTTGATGTTTCTTCGGTAGCGCACCCACAGTCTAATGGTCAGGCAGAACGAGCGAACCAAGAGATCTTGAGAGGTATCAAACCCCGGCTTCTGGTCCCTTTGCAAAGGACGCCGGGTTGTTGGGTGGAGGAGCTACCGTCTGTATTATGGAGCATCAACACCACGCCTAACAGATCCATGGGGTTTACGCCGTTTTTTATGGTTTATGGAGCTGAGGCGGTTCTCCCAAGTGATATACGACATGACTCACCTCGTGTGGCAGCATATGTTGAAGCGGATAATGAGCAGGCACGGCAGAACGCTCTTGACTTGTTGGATGAGGAGCGTGACTTGGCAGCTGCCCGTTCAGCGATTTACCAGCAAGATCTTCGCCGTTACCACAGCCGTCGGGTTAGGACCAGAACCTTTCAGGAGGGGGATTTGGTGCTTCGGCTCATCCAGGATCAGTCTGATCAGCATAAATTATCCCCGCCTTGGGAAGGACCTTTTGTGGTCAGCAAGAATCTGAATAATGGGTCATATTACCTGATTGATATTCGAGAGCGCAAGGATTCACGCACATCAGAGGAGGAGACCAGCAGGCCGTGGAACATAGCTCATCTACGGCCTTATTATACATGAGCCCTGGGCTCGGCTTATGTACATATCATGACCATGTATACATTATGATTAATACAATAAACCGGAGACTCGAGTAAAGCGGGGTCTCTGTTGTTCTTCACATCATATATGTTTGCCCCTAGAGGTTGCTTCACAAAGTTTAAGCTATAGATTCCGGTTTAAAGCCGGTTCAAGGGAAGATGTCTCCGGCTAGGCTGTGCAGCTCTTAATATCCGGTTCAATATCCCGGTTCAAACATGAGGCTTCCTGTTCAAACATAGGTCGTATTCGAACCAAAGAGAACATAGCTATTCAAACATGAGGCTTCCTGTTCAAACATAGGTCGTATTCGAACCAAAGAGAACATAGCTATTCAAACATGAGGCTTCCTGTTCAAACATAGGTCGTATTCGAACCAAAGAGAACATAGCTATTCAAACATGAGGCTTCCTGTTCAAACATAGGTCGTATTCGAACCAAAGAGAACATAGCTATTCAAACATGGGGCTTCCTGTTCAAACATAGGTCGTATTCGAACCAAAGAGAACACAGCTGTTCAAACATAGGTCGTATTCGAACCAAAGAGAACGTAGCTATCCCTATAAAGTCAGTTGGGGACCTAGTCGGCCTAAACCGTGGCTACACCTTCGGGGGGCTTGGTCATGTCTTGACGACGGTAATGCCTTCTGGCTGGCACATTTGCCACTGAATCAGTTGGGGACCTAATCGACTTGAACCGTAGATTGCGCCTTAGGGGAACTCGGTCATGTCTTGATGATGGTAATGCCTTCTGGTCGGCTTTTTAGCCAATGAATCATTTGGGGGCTTGGTCGTGTCCGAACCAACGCAATGCCACTTGATCGGCCCTTGGCCATTGATTCACTTGGGGGCTTGGTTGACGAACCAATGCAATGCCATTTGGCCGGCATATTTGCCACGATTCAGTTAGGAACCTAGTCGGCCTAAACCGTAGCTACACCTCTTGGGGGCTCGGTTTTGTCTTGACGATGGTCACGCCTACTGAACGGTTCATAGTAACCAATATTCGCATGCGTTTATTATCGCCTTGCCTTTTCATATTTGGTTTGGTTTTTCTGTCTTGATTGTGGTGTCTTTTTTAGTTCTTCGGAACGTCAAGCATCCTTAAACCGATTCAGCTGGCGTAGCCTGGTCCGTTTTTTAACCCGGAGGCAAATTGCCCGGTTTGGCAAAGGCGCAGCACGGTTCAGGTAGTCGAAAAATCGCATTGTGTACTCAGTAAAGGCAGAAAACATAAGATGGAAACATTATTGGAAAGAGCATCAGTACCCGTGCGCAAAGGCACATTCAAATGCAGAAGTATTAAACTATCTTATTACAAGGCAACGTAGTGCCTGAATATATTGTTCGCTGACGGATTATAGCTTCGCCAAAGGTGAACCGGAGCACTGATTACGCCTGTTCGCCGCCTCGGTTCGAAGGCTGGGGATCGTCTTGCGCCGCTTCAGCTCCATCTTGGTTACCCATTGGCTGGAAATCAGCAGTGGTCCAGTCGATTCCCATTAGCGCTTGAAAGACGGCTTCTTCATGAATCAGCGAAGACGGTTCAATGTCTGGGGCGTAAGTATGCTTACGGATTGGAGGAACAAGGTTTCCCGCTTCAGGGACCGGGGCAGATACTCGTTTGTTCTGGTTGTCGTATTGGGCTTGGTAACGTGACAGATCTGCTTCCTCAGCCAATTGACAAGATAGGGGGCGCACCACCCGGTTTATCGCCCTCAAATCGTCTTCACCAAAGTCTGAACCGTCCTCCTTCAAGCTGGGGTATCCTTGGGCCGCTTCGACAGGATCGAAATCTGGTACCCACGCTTTGGCCCGGATCAAGGCAGTAATGGCTCCAGTTCGAGCAGCTGATCTTTTCAATTCTTCAATCCGGGCTGGAAGCATGGACAGCCTCTTTAATGTGTCTTGAATCAGAGACGGCGCAGGGTTGTTATGCGATGCAGTGGTGATAGCTCTTTGTGCTCCGGTGTATAACTGTTCAATCAGAGTATAAGCAGCTTTGAGTTTCATCCGCACGTCAGAACCCAAGTGTCCAATACGTGAGCCTGCAGTGTTTCAAGGTGGATTACAAACCAGACATAGGGTGTAGCAAACAAGGTACAAATTGGAAGAAGGGCATCGAAAAAGTTTACCAAAGACAGCGGAGGTCATGGAGTGTATTTGTCGCTTCACGGTGGATAACTCATCAACCACCGGTTTAAGAGCAGCTTCGGCATTTTCAGCCCTCTTCGTCAAAAGAGCTCTTTCAGTAGCCCAATCGGCTTGCTCCTTTTTGCGGCTTGCTTTCAGCTGCTCCATAACAGTTAAGGCTTTGGTCAATTCCTCCTTTGCTTTTTCAGTTTCAATCTGCTGGGCTTTTAAAGCTTCCTGAAGGTCCGAGACTTGGTTCTCTTTGGTCTTCAAATCCCCCTGCATCAGGTCATCAACAGTGTTCAGAAAATATTGCACGGTTTGGAAGTATCAACCACACAAGCAAGTTATGTGCTCGATACTTGGGGGCTAATGCATATTTGATTTTAACATAAGTTTTCCATTACAAAAAGTCCCAAGATTAATACAAGTATTTAAGCTTGGCACTTGGGGGCTAATGGTTATCTGTTGATGTTTTTCTGGTTATGACCGATGTTGAAACCTTGGGTTTTCTAAACCAGACCTTAATTGTCAAAAGCAGCCTGGTCCGGACTACCATTTCGGTTTGGAAGTATTGGATAAGCTAAAATTGCAATAGAATGAAGCACAAGGGAGTTACCTCAAGTTTCTCCTTCATCATCTTGATCATAGCAGCCTCATAATCCCGACTGGTGTACAGCCGGTTCAGATACCGGGCTGTTCCGAACGGAGACCTCTGAACGGCGTTTCCGAACCGGGCTGTTCGGTAAACCGGCGGAGGTGACTACCTGGCCGCTATGACGGGTGGTGCGTCGAGCTTCATGTTGCTGGGTCTTCACAAGAAATTTGGGATCCAAGTAAGCAAGAGGGTGAGAAAATTTAATTTTCCGATTTGCCTGGCGAGGTTTTTTCAAAGGCAAAGGAACGGCATCAGAAGAAAGAATAGTTACCTCTGGGCCTTCGGCATGGCTCACTTCAGCGTCATCCTGACAAATATCATCATCAATAAGACGTACAAAAAGCAAACCAACTGAATCGAGGTCTACCCCGAGGTCCGGATTACCCACATCATCCTCCTCTAAATCCAGAGTATTGGAAGCGGTGTTCCTTTTCCTCTGAGCAGGCTTCTTCACCCTCGTCTTGGGTCGGGTTACCTTTTCGGTCGGCTCTTGTAACTTCTTGCTCCAAAATGGATCATCTCCCTGTCTCAGGAAGGACTAGAGTTAACAACATATATATAAGGAGATCAAAGATTCTATAAACAGAGGAATTACTTACAGCAGGTGGTTTGTTTGTGGCGCAAAATGGAAGCAGGCCGGTTTGAGCGCAAACAGGTTCCGGTTCGTTCAGCATCTTCTTCACAGCTTCAGCGACTTCGTCCTCCGTCAGCTGAATGTTGCAGTGCCTCAGAGGGTCATCAACCCGACCCGTGTATTGGCACATTAAACCGGAGCGGATGCTAAGGGGCAGGATGCTCCATGAAATCCAGCAACGAGCAAGATCTACCCCCGTTAAACCGTTAGCCATGAAGGCTCTGAGCTTGGACAGCTGAGGGGCGTACTTACTCCTCTCTTTGGCGGTTAGCCATGGGGGGAAGGGGTGAGTATTGCTAAGCCTCTCTGGACGGAAACCGGGCAGTGGATTTTCTTCAGCAGGGGAAGTATCTTTGCAATAGAACCAAGTGCAATTCCATTCTTGCGGATGACTATGCAACTTGGCGTGAGGATAAGTCACCTCTTTCCTCTTCTGAATCGCCATACCACCAAGTTCCATATTAGGGCCATCGGTGAATTCAGTACGTCGGTTCAGATGGAAAAAGTCCCGGAACAGCTCTACAGTGGGTTCCTCTTGAAAGTATGCCTCGCAAAGTACTTGAAAATGGCAGATGTTCGTGACTGAATTTGGACCAACGTCTTGTGGGCGCAACCTAAAATTAGCCAAGACGTCCCGATAAAATTTTGAACCGGGTGGGTTAAACCCCCGGGCCAGGTGATCCGCGAACACCACCACTTCTCCCTCCTGCGGGATAGGAGGACATTCGTCTCCTGGAACCCTCCAATGGATGGTACTTTTGCTACTCAAAGCACCAGTCAGAACTAAGTTGTTTAGTTGGGTCTCAGTGATGCAAGAGGGAACCCAGTTGCATTCATACACCTGTTTTGCCATGAGGAAATCTACAAGGCAAAGGTATTCCGGTTTGAGAGCAAGTATGATTATAAACCGAAGATGCTCTTATATAGAGTCAGGTTATCTACAATAATATCAACCGGCGGTTCATCAAGGGGACTAATGGATGTGTAGATCGGTTTGTTCGCTTTGCTAAGAGTTAAACCGACCAGATCTAAACAGTTGTGAGTATGAAAACAGAAAAACAGATCCCGTACGGATTCTTTCTCGGCAATGGATCTACAGCTAGGGCGAAAAGAAATAAAAACAGGTAATATGAAGTCAGGCTCACAGCAGAACAACATAAGTTCGACAAGCAGGAACAAGAGTAAGGTCTAAGGAAATGAGTGCAGATTTATAGCGACTGCTAAGAGGAACTACAAATCCAGATACAGGTAGCGTCATCTGTTCGCAAGGGCTGCCATGGGGATGAGCAAGAAACAGTAGCAGAATGATGAACCCTAGAACAGATCTAAAGCAACAAGAACAGGGGCCTTACCGGGGTCCAAACAGATGCGGAAGGTCGCCGCGGTGCTCTGAACCGATCAGGTTGATGCAGCGGCCGGAGTTGGTGCAGCAGCTGACGGCGGCGGCGGAGCTTTGAGGTCTGGGTTGCGAGGAAGACGAAGAAGGGGAGGAAAAGAAGATGGCCTTCAAGTCCTATTTATAAGGCGCGGCGCGCGTGTCAGGCGCGCGAATCCAGGGGCCGGAGATTTCGGAAGCCCAGCCGTCGCCTTGATTCTTGCGGGTTAGCGAAAGGAGACGGTAACTTGCGCTGACGTCATATCGGTTTACCACAGCAAGAGGAGACGGAGAAACAACGGTTTAAACAAGTCACTGGAAGACATTTGAAGACAGAGTCTTATTAAGGATTGACATGAACCTGTTCAAATCAATCTGGGGCCTAATGTTGGGGATGTTATTATCTGGGGTAAACCGGCCTGCAGGGCCCGGGTTACCGCCGTCAACAGACCTGAGATGTTAAAGCCCAAGGAGAAGTAGAAAGGCCCAAGGTTCATAACCGGTTTAAAGGCTTATGGTGTAAACCGGCCTGGGGCCAACTTGTATTGTAAGATAGGAATAGAGAGACCGACCCGGGCACGTTTATAAGCCGGAGGTCGAGACTTTGCAGACCGACGGGCGTCACCCGTGTATATAAGGGGACGACCCGACGGCGGTTTGGGGAAGGAGAAGAAGAGTTCGAGGTTTAGGCGAAGCATATTGCTCCTTAAGCCCTCGAAACCCATCAATCCCATCACAACTAGACGTAGGCTTTTACCTTCATCGAAGGGGCCGAACTAGTATAAAAACCGTGTCCTTGTGTCCACTTTAACCCCTTCAAGCTAACCCGTTGCGATGGCTCCACGACTAAGTCCTCTTACTAGGACATCTGCCGTGACAAATCCACGACAGATCTTGCTAGTACTCCTACACAAGACTAAGTTGGTGATGCTGGTGTGTCTGCCATCCGTCGTTTCTGACCATTAGATCAACATCTAACGATTGTGAGGTAAGTTGTTGCCTTTTCTCACCAACATCCCACTTGTCTACCAATTTATAGAAAAACCCATAATTAGTATCTTAAAACCAACCACATCCCTCCCTGACCTCACCAAAACAGCCCAAGGAATATATTCTAATTGAAACATAATATATCTCTAGTGACATATGTATATCAAAATTAGAGTGTTTTGTACCAAGTTTGTGAATAAGTATTATTCTAATTGTGATTCGTTGCAACGGACATGAACATTGCTTGTATTTCCAACCATGCATTTCTTTTCCTAGTATTCCATAGTTTCGAGTTTTCCATCAAGATATTAGTCACTCATGGTTGATATTTACTTTCAATCATGTACACATATGCACTATGTAACTAGCCTTGCTTATTGGCTTCCAAAGCTTAACTTTCACTCCTACTTACAATATGTAGAGTATTTAACAAAAAACTACCACTTTCAACCAGCCCTAGGAGGAATCTATTTACAAAAAATAGCAAAAACATACCCAAAATTTCTTAATCCACGCCAAAAACTACCTAGTACTCCTACCGATTAGGTTCGTTTTAACCCATTTATGACAGGGTTGGCCCACATGTCCGTGTTGACGAGGCAGCTTAAACCAACACATTTTGTTTGACCGTTGACACGAGGGACCCACATCTGACCTTCTATCCTGTTATTCCCCCTCAAAGCATTATTTTTCCTGAACATTACTTCAAACAGTACTGATGCGTGTTCGTCGGTGGCGCCGGTGATGAGCATTTCTTCCAGCGCAATTCCAGGGCGTTCAAAAGGGGCGCGTGGACGCGTCGCAAGATACAGTCAGAGTGCGGCATGCACGCGATGTGGCACAAGACCGGCAATACCTTGCCGGTGATGGTCAACGGCCGGCAGACGGGCAGCAAAAAAGGTTCTGGTGCTGCATACCAACAAGAACTTCGACCAGCAGAGGACCAACTGGGTGATGCACCAGTACCACCTCGGGGACCTGGAGCAAGAGAAGGAGCCAGAGCTGGTCCTCTGCAAGATTTTCTACCAGATGAACACTAGGGCCAGGAGTAAAAAGATTATAAGTTAGTTTGGTATTGGTAGTTGTACTACCTTGTCGTCCGCAAGTTGGTATTATTGTTAACAATCATTTGGTATGAACTTGGATTTGCTTCCAACCATCATGCTGAGGGTCGACATGGATATAAAGCTGAATCATTTTTTTCAAAACGAATTTTCAGGCACCTGATTTTTATTTGATGGGTAGCATAAGCACCCGCCGTTCGAATTCCCAGTTCTCCAATTTTTCGAAACAAGTGCATGCACTTATTATCACGATAAAAAAACAATATCTGTGCTGCATCCTAGTTATCAGTCTGTACTTGCAGAATTCTCTCGTTTATTGAGCACGTATATTGTTTTTTCAGGTCGAGCAAGTTTCAACTGGGTTGTAGATTGCTAGGGTTGTTTTGTTTTTAACAGGCCCAGCCCATGACGACAACAGGGCTCAAAGATCCAACAGGTATCTACTGGCCTCTGGCCCGCCGGCGTTAGTTATATTTTGTCTTACAACATCTGTAGGCAGTTTTTTTACTGAATCAAACACACAGCCAAGTTCTATTTTCCTCTTGAAACGCATGTCCTACATCTGTTTTCTAAGCTCTACCTATAATTTTACTAGTTCATATACACGTATCATTATATTGAAAACACATAAAATTCCCTTTTCATATTTACATCCTTATTTTTGTTGTTTTTTCCCACCCAGCGCTGATTTTTTTACCACTGGTTTTCCCTTAAACCAACTAAATTTGTCCCACGTCTTATTTGCTTACAAAAACAAAACGATTTTTTTGGCAAATCAATAAGTTCTTAAAAAATGTTTATCATTTCGGGATTACAACAGTTCGGACTCCACCCAAATATGCAAAATAAGGTTGGACTTTTTGACCGTGGTCCTAGGCAGAAAATGGGCTGTAATAAATTGCTTAAGAATTAGCAAATGGGCTGCAAATTATAAAAAAATAGCAAATGGTCTTTATGTTGTCTGCCACAGATTTGGAGGCTGACTTGTGGGCCTACTAAGTTCATGCGTACACAAGGTTTCTCAAAAAAGAAACTTAGTCAACAATCGACTCTACCAGCGTCAGACCATTAGATGTCAATCTAACGGCAATCGTGCTTCTTTAGTCTCTGATCCTCCTGCCCCAGCCGCCCAAACCAGCGCCGTCGGAATCGCTTGCTCCCGCCTCACGTGGACGGCAGTGCTGCCGGGAAGGCCTCACGGCCCCATCATACTCGCATCCCTGGCCTGTCTATCCCCACCCACACCTCCTGTTATTTTCCGACGACGGCAGCCGAACCAGTCAACCCTCGTACTCTCCACCACGTGGGCAGCCACTGTTGTGTCTTCCCCGGCTCCGTGTCGTTCCCTTCATAGGCCTCGCCGTCGTCCACCGCCCTGGTGCTCTCGGCACGGCGTGGTCAACGTGTCCATCCAACGGCCGTAGTGCTTCTTCAACCTCTGGTCTTCTTGCCCCAACCGCCCAAAGCAGCGCCGGTCGTGCCGCATGCTCTTGCCTCCCGTGGCCGGCTGTGCTGCCGCGGAGGCCTCACCGTCCCCATACTACTCCCACCGCTGGCCAGGCCATCCCTCCACTCACCCACTCCCCCTGTTATTCTGCGGTGACGGCAGCCTCACACCGCAGCCGAACCAGTGAACCCTCGTACTCCTCTTCGCGTGGGCATCCACTGCCGCATCTTCCCCGGCTCCGCGTCGTCCTCTTCCTAGGCCTCGCCGTCGTCCACCGCCTTGGTGCTCTTGGCGCGGCGTGGTCAACGTGGTCAACGACATTCCATCGGAAGAGTACTGTACGTGGAGAGGCTGACAGCTGGGTCCACAGCCACAGCCCAGTTTTTTTGTTATTTGCCAAGTAAGTCGCTTTGTCAGGCATGTTGGGCTGTAAATCTTTCAAGACGAACAGGAGAGCTTTCATTCGGCAGGCCGAGAATATGGCCCATTAGTAATGAGAAATGGGTTGTACATTTTTAAAACACATCAAACCGACAATTAGTTTCAAATATCTTTTTTTCATTTCGAGATTTGAAATTACATTAATTTTTATGCGTGGAGAATTTGTTGGATTTTATATTGATATACATTTATTTTTAAAATCAGTTTGAATGTGAATCGAAATTTCGGGATTAAAAACAGTTCGGACCGCACCGAAATATGCAAAATTTCATATAATTTTTTAACCGTGGCCACAATATGGGCTGTAATGCTAACAAAAAGAATATGGGCTCAAAAAACCTTAATAATTAGCAAATGGGCTGCAAATTATTAGAAATAATGGCAGATGAGCTGTCTGCTGTTTCCCACAGATTTGAGGCTTTCCTAAAAAAAGGTTGACACACAAGCAGTGACTGTTGGATAGCCATCCAAGGGCCATCGTGCTTTTTCAATCTCTGCTCTTCCTGCTCCAGCCGCTCAAATAGGCGCCGGCGGGACTACCTGCTCCCTCCTCCCCGCGGCCGGCTCTGCTGCTGCGCAGGCCTCACCGCCCCACTGTACTCCCATCGCTGGCCTAGCCATCCCTCTACTCACCCACACCTGCTGTTATTCTCCGGCAACGGCAGACGAACCAGTAAACCCTCGTATAGTCGTACTCCCCTCTGCGTGGGAAACAACTGCCGAGTCTTCCCTGCCTCCGTGCCGTTCCCTTCCTAGGCCTCGTCGTCGTCCACCGCCCTGGTGCTCTCGGCGCGGCCTGTTCAATGTGGTCAATGACCGACATGCATCTGAAGTGGACTTTAGGTGGAGAGGCCGACAGCTGGGTCCACGGCCGCACGCAAGGAAATGCCTCCTTATTACGTGCAAAATAATGATTCCTCCACCTGACATCTGGGACCCACCGAAAGGGCCTCTGTATTTCGCGAAAAAACATTACCGCCGCTGACAGCTCGGACCCACCAGCTATATCTTCGCACGCAAGGAAGTGCCTCCTTATTACGCACACAAAAAATGAATACTCCCCCTGTTAGCTGGGACCCAGTATAGTGGCAGGCTGACTTGTGGGACTACTAAGTTGACGGGGACGAAGGGCTTTGTCATGATGTCCATCCAACGGCCGTAGTGCTTCTTCAACCTATGGTCTTCTTGTTCCAGCCGCCCAAACCAGCGCCGGTCGTGCCTCGTGCTCCTGCCTCCCGTGGCCGGCTGCGATGCGGCGGAGGCCTCACCGCCCCCTACTACTCCCACCGCTGGCCAGGCCATCCCTCTACTCAAGCACACACCCTGGTATTCTCCAGCGACGACAGCCTCACACCGCAGCCGAACCAGTGAACCCTCGTACTCCTCTCCGCACGGGCTTCCACTATTGCGTCTTCTCCGACTCCGCGTCGCCCCCTTCCTAGGCCTCGCCGTCGTCCAGACCACCGCCCTGGTGCTCTCGGCGCGGCATGGTCAACAACCGACTTTCGTCGGAAGAGTACTGTACGTGGAGAGGCTGACAGCTGGGTCCAGGCGGCCGCAAGGAAGTGCCTCCTTATTACGCGCAAAATAATTATTCCTCCACCTTACAGCAGGGACCCACCAAACGGCCCACCTTATTTTGCGAAAAAAACGTTTCCCCCTTGACTGCTCGGACCCATCGGACGGGCCAGCGTATTTTGCGAAAAAAACGTTTCCCCCGCTGTCAGCTCGGACCCACCGAAAGTGCCTCCTTATTACGCACAAAAAAATTAAATACTTCCCCCGCTAGCCGGGACCCACCATGGTGGGAGGCTGACTTGTGGGCCTACTAAGTTGACTGGGACGGGGGCCTTTGTCAACTTTAGTCAATATGAACGAATCTAGCTCCACTCACCGTACGATGTCCATCCAACGGCCGTAGTGCTTCTTCAACCTCTGGTCTTCTTGCTCCAGCCGCCCAAAGCAGCGCCAGTCGTGCCGCATGCTCCTGCCTCCCGTGGCCGGCTGTGCTGCCGCGGAGGCCTCACCGCCCCCTACTATTCCCACCGCTGGCCAGGCCCTGCGGCGATGGCAGCCTCACATCGCAGTCGAACCAGTGAACCCTCGTACTCCTCTCCGCGCGCAAGGGGGCTTCCACTGCCGTGTCTTCCCCGGCTCCCTGTCGTCCCCTTCCTAGGCCTCGCCGTCGTCCACCGCCCTGGTGCTCTCGGCGCGGCGTGGTCAACATGGTCAAGGAACGACTTCCATCGGACGTGGTCTGTACGTGGAGAGGCTGACAGCTCGGTCCACGGCCGCAGCAAGGAAGTGCCTGCTTATTACATGCAAAATAATGATTCCTCCACCTGACAGCGGGGACCCACCGGATGGGTCATCGTATTTCGCCCCCCTGACTGCTGGGACCCACCAGCTACATCTTCGCAGGCAAGGAAGTGCCTGACAATCGGGACCCACCTGGTCGAAGCGTACGTAGCGTTGTCATTCTGGTCGAGAACGTGTACGTACATATATACTGGTGGATGTAGAGGCGCCCACGTGTCGTAGTAGAGGCGGCCAGGGTGCAAGAAAGAAAATACGGCCACGTATGTGTACATACGGGCGGGGTCTCGAACGCCTACTCACGCATACGTACGGCGAGGGTTCGCGTACATGGCTGGGACGGAACGGAGAAACAGCGTCGTCGTCGTGTTCATGGGCCGGAACGGAATGCGTGGTCGTGTTCATTGGGAGGGCTTGGACGGAAGAGGCGATGGAAACGAGGCCTGGCGTACCGCAAAATGGAGGAAACTAACCTCCTACGGTCGAAACGGGGGTCCTGTTGATCGGGAGGGGTGTGGCGTACCGCAAAACGGAGGAAACGGACCTCCTACGGTCGAAACGGGGGTCCTGTTGATCGGGAAGGGTGTGGCGTACCGCAAAACGGAGGAAACGGACCTCCTATGGTCGATACGGCGGTCCTGTTGATCGGGAGGGGTGTGGCGTACCGCAAAACAGAGGAAACGGACCTCCTACGGTCGAAACGGGGGTCCTGTTGATCGGGAGGGGTGTGGCGTACCGCAAAACGGAGGAAACGGACTTGTGTTGGAGCGCTACGGTCGAAATGGGGGTCCTGTTCATCGGGAGGGGTGTGGCGTTCCGCAAAACGGGACTCCACGGGATACTGTTCATCTACACCGTCGACCCCCTCCAGCCTTCACGAGCTACTGTTCATCCACCGTCGACCTCCTCCAGCCTCCACGGGCTCCTGTTCATCCAGCCTCCACCGCGCGCTACTCCACCGGCTACTGTTCAACCACCCCTCCACCTTCTACTGTTCATCCAGCCCTCCACACCACGGGGTCCTGTTCAACCACCCCTCCGCGGGCACCCCTCCACCGTCTACTATTCATCCTGCCCTCCACACCATGGGGTCCTGTTCATCCACCCCTCCACGGGCACCCCTCCACCATCTACTGTTCATCCAGCCCTCCACCATCTACTGTTCATCCAGCCCTCCACCACACCACGGGGTCCTATTTATCCAGAGGCAACGCCACCGCTCACTGTTCATCCAACCCCCCCCCCCCGCAATGCTCACTATTCATCCCATCGATCGGCTTCTGTTAGCAGCAGTAGCCAAGGAATCGCTCGATCGGGTTCAGTTAACAGCCATCGATCGATCGCTTGGGTTCAGTGACGCGTAGCCTGCAGTGCAATCACTCGGGTTCAGTTAGAGCCCAATGCCTCTCTCGGGTTTAGTTAGAGCCAACGCCTCACACACACGCGCGCGTACGTGTACGAGAGAAACGCGCATCGCTCGGCCCTCGACCTCCCACCATAACCGGGAACTCCCCGAAATTTTTCTCCCCCTCGCTTCTACCACGGTTTTTCCGTCATGGATGGCCCAAAGAATGTCATGCTGCTGCGTCTCCGGCCCGCTCAGGACGAAAAGCCCATTTTCTGTCATGATTTTTTGTCATAGAAGTAGGAGCCCACCACATCTATGATGATACCGGGTTTTGTCACAATTATCGTCATAGAAGTGTCATATGTATGACAGAATTTTTTTTCGTTCGGCCCAAAATGTCACGGATGTGTCTTTTTTTTGTAGTGTAGTGAGGAAGCTAATGATGATGATCATGTAACTTCAGGTCAAGTTACTACTGAACCTCGTAGGTCAACAAGAGTAAGATCCGCACCAGAGTGGTACGGTAATCCTGTTCTGGAGGTCATGTTACTTGACCATGACGAACCTACGAAATATGAGGAAGCGATGATGAGCCCAGATTCCGTGAAATGGCTTGAGGCCATGAAATCTGAGATGGGATCCATGTATGAGAACAAAGTGTGGACATTGGTTGACTTGCCCGATGATCGGCAAGCCATCGAGAATAAATGGATCTTCAAGAAGAAGACCGTCGCTGACGATAATGTTACTGTCTACAAAGCTCGACTTGTTGCGAAAGGTTTTTGACAAGTTCAAGGAGTTGACTATGATGAGACATTCTCACCCGTAGCGATGCTTAAGTCCGTCCGAATCATGTTAGCAATTGCTGCATTTTATGATTATGAAATTTGGCAACTGGATGTAAAGACCGCATTCCTGAATGGATTTCTGGAAGAAGAGTTGTACATGATGCAACTTGAATGTTTTATCGATCCAAAGGATGCTAAAAAAGTGTGCAAGCTCCAGCGATCCATTTATGGACTGGTGCAAGCATCTCGGAGTTGGAATAAACGTTTTGATAGTGTGATCAAAACATATGGTTTTATACAAACTTTTGGAGAAGCATGTATTTACAAGAAAGTGAGCGGGAGCTCTGTAGCATTTCTAATATTATATGTGGATGACATATTGTTGATTGGAAATGATATAGAATTTCTGGATAGCATAAAAGGATACTTGAACAAGAGTTTTTCAATGAAAGACCTTGGTGAAGCTGCTTATATATTGGGCATCAAGATCTATAGAGATAGATCAAGACGCTTAATTAGACTTTCACAAAGCACATACCTTGATAAAATTTTGAAAAAGTTCAAAATGGATCAACCAAAGAAAGGGTTCTTGCCTGTGTTACAAGATTATGAAGTTGATTCAGACTCAATACCCGACCACTACAGAAGATAGAGAGAAAATGAAAGGTGTTCCCTATGCTTCAGCCATAGGCTCTATCATGTATGCAATGATGTGTACCAAACATGATGTGTGCCTTGCTATTAGTTTAGCAGGGAGGCACCAAAGTAATCCAGGAGTGGATCACTGGACAACGGTCAAGAACATCCTGAAATACCTGAAAAGGACTAAGGATATGTTTCTCGTTTATGGATGTGACAAAGAGCTCGTCGTAAATGGTTACGTCGATGCAAACTTTGACACTGATCCGGATGAGTCTAAGTCACAAACCGGATACGTATTTATATTGAACGGTGGAACTGTCAGTTAGTGCAGTTGTAAACAAAGCGTCGTGGCGGGATCTACGCGTGAAGCGGAGTACATAGCTGATTCGGAAGCAGCAAATGAAGTAGTCTGGATGAAGGAGTTCATATCCGATCTAGGTGTCATACCTAGTGCATCGGGTCCAATGAAAATCTTTTGTGACAATACTGGTGCAATTGCCTTGGCAAAGGAATCCAGATTTCACAAGAGAACCAAGCACATCAAGAGACGCTTAAATTCCATCCGCGATCAAGTCAAGGAGGGAGACATAGAGATTTGCAAGATACATACAGATCTGAATGTTGTAGACCCATTGACTAAGCCTCTCTCACGAGCAAAACATGATCAACACCAAGAATCCATGGGTGTTAGAATCATTACTGTGTAATCTAGATTTTTGACTCTAGTGCAAGTGGGAGACTGAAGGAAATATGCCCTAGAGGCAATAATAAAGTTGTAATTTATATTTCCTTATATCATGATAAATGTTTCTTATTCATGCTAGAATTGTATTAACTGGAAACTAAGTACATGTGTGAATACATAGACAAACAAAGTGTCACTAGTATGCCTCTACTTGACTAGCTCGTTGAATCAAAGATGGTTAAGTTTCCTAGCCATAGACATGCGTTGTCATTTGATTAACGGGATCACATCATTAGAGAATGATGTGATTGACTTGACCCATTCCGATAGCTTAGCACTTGATCGTTTAGTATATTGATATTGCTTTCTTCATGACTTATACATGTTCCTATGACTATGAGATTATGCAACTCCCGAATACCGGAGGAATACTTTGTATGCTACCAAATGTCACAACGTAACTGGGTGATTATAAAGGTGCTCTATAGGTGTCTCCGATGGTACATGTTGAGTTGGCATAGATCGAGATTAGGATTTGTCACTACGATTGTCGGAGAGGTAACTTTGGGCCCTCTCGGCAACACATCACTATAAGCCTTGCAAGCAATGTGACTAATGAGTTAGTTGCGGGATGATGCATTACAGAATGAGTAAAGAGACTTGCCGGTAACGAGATTGAAATAGGTATTGAGATATCGATGATCGAATCTCGGGCAAGTAACATACCGATGACAAAGGGAACAACGCATGTTGTTATGTAGTTTGACCGATAAAGATCTTCGTAGAATATGTGGGAGCCAATATGAACATCCAGGTTCTGCTATTGGTTATTGACCGGAGACGTGTCTCGATCATGTCTACATAGTTCTCGAACTCGTAGGGTCCGCACGCTTAACGTTCGATGACGATCGGTATTATGAGTTTATGTGTTTTGATGTACTGAAGATAGTTCGGAGTCCCGGATGTGATCACGGACATGACGAGGAGTCTCGAAATGGTTGAACATAAAGATTGATATATTGGACGGCTACATTCGGACATCAGAAGTGTTCCAGGTGATTTCGGAGAAAACCGGAGTGCCGGAGGGTTACCGGGGCCACATGGGCCTTAGTGGAGAGAGAGAGGGCGGTTAGGGCAGGCTGCGCCCCCTCCCCCTCTGGTCCGAATTGGACTAGGGAAGGGGGGCGGCGCCCCCCTTTCCTTCTCCCTCTCCTCCTTCCTTTCCCCCTCCTAGTAGGAGTAGGAAAGGGGAGTCCTACTCCTACTAGGAGGAGGACTCCTCCTCTCCTGGCGCGCCCCAAGGACCGGCCGGCCTCCCCCTTGCTCCTTTATATATGGGGGCAGGGGGGCACCCTAGAACACACAAGTTGATTGTTTCCAGCCGTGTGCGGTGCCCCTCCACCATAATCCACCTCGGTCATATCGTCGTAGTGCTTAGGCGAAGCCCTGCGCCGGTAGCTTTATCATCACCGTCATCACGCCGTCGTGCTGACGAAGCTCTCCCTCAACACTCTGCTGGATCGTGAATTTGTGGGACGTCACCGAGCCGAACATGTGCAAATCGCGGAGGTGTCGTACTTTCGGTGCTAGGATCGGTCTATCGTGAAGACGTACGACTACATCAATCGTGTTGTCATAACGCTTCCTCTTACGGTCTACGAGAGTATGTGGACAACATTCTCCCCTCTCGTTGCTATGCATCACCATGATCTTGCGTGTGCGTACGATTTTTTTTGAAATTACTACGTTCCCCAACAATGTATTCACACATGTACTAAGTTTTCGGTTAATAAAATTCTAGCATGAATAATAAACATTTATCCTGATATAAGGAAATATAAATAACAACTTTATTATTGCCTCTAGGGCATATTTCCTTCATATATGGGGTCACACAAACCGTTAGAGCATCTCTAGCAGATACCGCGAAAGTTTGACCTTTAAAACATGTGTACATACCGCCTAAAACTGGTTTTATGGACTGAAAGCGGTAACGATAGAATAGATACACTAAAACTGGCCCTTAAAAGAGCATCTACCAGCAGGACCCACTTTTTCCATATTATATTTATTTTCTCTTCTTCTTCACACACGGACTGGTCAAGGCCCTACCTGCCGCCGCCCACCCACTACCCCTCCGGCCTGCTACCGCCGCCCATCCTCTTCCCCTCTGGCTGGTCCATCCCCTGCCACCCATCCGCTCTCCGTCGCTGCCCCGCGCACCGTCGGCCCTGACAGCGCTACCCGCGCACCGCCGCCGCGAGCTGGCGCCTCGGGATCAGGAGTTTGGGGCTGCTCCCCGAGTGCGTGAGCCCGGCCCCAGGACCGCATCCGCCCGCCCGCCATGGCCGGACGCACACGCGAGCCCGGTCCCAGGCCCGCATCCCGTTCCTCTTCCTCGCGTCAAGCACGAACGGGATCAACCATGGCCGCATGCACGCGCTCGATCTTTTGAAGTGAATTTTTTTGTTGGAGTTGGGAGAAATCGACGGCTAGAGAAGGGTGGTACGGACGGCGGGCCGCGGGGAGACGGCAGCGGAATCGGCCAGTTCGTGGCTTGTATACCGTCCTCTGACCCGTAGAAGTATGGGTTGGAGGCTCGCGTTTTGGGTGGCACGTAAAGTGTATAAGGGTCCGTGGATTTTTATCGCGTCTGTTATTGATAAAAATGGTCATAAACTATAAACCCGCCGGAGTTTTATAGATTTGACCTTTTTTAAGGAGTCTGCTAGAGATGCTTTTAGTAGGAATTAACAAAGAATTCTTTATTACTATTAGGGAAACTCTAAGAATCACCCGACGGATAACACAAAATCGACCAGTCTCCCACGCAGCCACCCGATCAACGGAGATCGTGTGATGATGTCGCTATCCTTCTGTCCCACCTCTTTCTCTAGAAACACCTACAAGGAACGAGAGCTCCTTATCCTGTCGTGCCGCACAACCATCTCTCTCCCTCGTCTTCTTTTCTTCTCCCCTCCTCTCTCCTTACCACTCTCTCTCTCTCTCTCTCTCCACATACGAGCTCCCATGGCGCTCCGCCACCAGCCTCTCTCTCTCTCTCTCTCTCTCTCTCTCTCTCTCTCTACAAACAAGGTCATGGCCGAGCTTCCACGATGCTCTCTCCTCTGACTCTCTCTCTCAATTGGGTTTTGATGGATTTGCAACGTCGATGATGTTTCTGAAACATAATCTTTGATGCAATATGTTGTGTTTTTCTTTGCAAAAAATTATGAAGCAAAACCTCTGCTGCGAAAAAATTCTGCAGCAAGACCTTTGTTGCTAAAAGTTTATGCAACAACATATTTGTTGTGAAAAATTTCTACAACAAATCCTATGTTGCAGAAAAAATCTACAACAAGAGCTCTATTGTGAAAAACATCTGCAGTAAGACTTGTGTTGCAATGGTCGAGGAGGCCCCCACTTAGCCACTCAATGCGACAGATCGGACGGCTCACGACTGGGCCGATCTTTTAAAAAAATCAGCTGGCGGAAAGCGTTGGAGGAGCGCACGATGTTAGAGCGTACAAGGCCAAGCATTGCAACACGACGCATGTTTCGGAAACATAGCTTTAGTTGCATAAATCGTCAAAGGAGTGCCCTGCGTGGGAGCTCGTCGCCGTCATGCTGGAGTAGAGGTCACGCCTATTCTCCAAGCAGGGCCCCTCGATGAGCTCGATTTGCGTCCGAACCAAGCATCTGACGCGCGATATGGTGCGCCATGGTGTTGCAAACAGTTCAATTTAGCTCCTGTACGCCGGCGGCGGGCTGATTTTGGGGGTGGGTTGGCGGCAGCGCCATGGTGGGCACAGCTCTATCAGTGTCGAGGGTAAGTTTGTTGTCTTGTTTCTGCAACAACACACATCTTTTTTTTGCGGGAATAATGAGGGAGGAATGCAGGACGCGCACACTAGATCAAACGACTGACATCTCAAGGACCCAACAGCTGTCCAGGCGGCGGATAATTTTCATACATCTGCAGACGTGTAGGAGCGCCCTTACTATTATGGTTGATTGTTCCTAGTTGTGCATGCTAGGCGAGCCATGAAGAAGGCGGTCCAATCTATCTCCATGTAGACTCCAGATTGGCCGATGGGGCTAGAAGAAGACATGCTGTCCAGCTCTTGCGTCGTCCCGGTTTGGAGATTGGCAAGGTAGCCGTGGTGCTGTGGGAGCATGATGATCAACTTACAGCACCTCCCTCGCAGCCAAACATATGGAGCTCGTTGAGGCTGCACCAGGATTGGTTCTAGGTCGATCACCTCGGTGCGCGACCAGTCTTGTCCATGGCCTGCCGCGGGCTGCGTCCAGATCTCCACCAACTGGAGGCCTGCGTCATACAAGCAGAGCGACAAAACCTTTCCATCGGCGGTGGTAGCGAGGCGGCTTCGGTCGCCCTGGACAGTGAGATCGTGGTTGCTGACACACGGGCTCATGGGGCTCGTGAGCTTGGTTGAGGAGACGCGACCGGTCTCGGCGTCGACGCGAAGGACGTGGAAGCTGGAGGAGGCGCAGAAGAGCCAGTGCGCTGCGCCCTGGCAGACGACGGCGTCGCTGTTCATGAGGAACCCCAGCGCCGCCCTGCTTCGGCACCTGGTAGGCGCGTTCCAGCTCGGCTGGCCTGCCACGAAGGTGTGGAGCTCGTAGTCCGTCTCCCCCGCTACGATCATTAGCACTTTGAACGAGGACGACGACGATGGCCGGCAGTCCGCGCTGGTTAGAATGGCATGGCCTACGTAGTATATATACCCTTTGAACGGGGGCAGCACGACACATGTGCCGGCGAGCAGATTGCACATGGCCAGCGGGACGCCGCTCAGCGGCCCGGGGCTATGGTTGAGGAGTCTGAAGAGGACGAGGCCGTCGCGCGACGTCAGCGGCCACACGGAGTCGGCGGGGAGGCCGGCGGCGTCGGGGACCAAGGAGCTGAGCAAGCGGCGACCGTCCGCTAGGGCCGATCCCTCGTTCAACTCCTTGGGGCGGAATGGGCCGAGGAGGGAGTACTCGGGGTCTGGCCAGCGGCGGCGGAGGAAGGAGGGGTGGGCGACGAGGGCGCGCCACCGCCTGCACGTGGCGGCGCAGCGGAGGAGCGCGGGCGCGTCCGGCACGCGCGCGAGGATCTCGAGGATGACGTCATCGGGGAACGTGTCTGCGGCCATCGAGTATTTGTGGAACTTGGGATCAGCTACAGTCGCCGGCGCGTTGGGCGCTCGCCGGAAGTTGCTCGCTCACGCCACCTGCTCTCCCTTTTCTTGTCTTGGTGCTACAACTCACGCTCTGCCCTTTTGCTTGCATCTAGGGTCAAGCATTTGGGTACTTATATAGGCTCAGAAGAACCGACTCCACGCGCACACGTACACGAGTCCGAGTCAGTGTCCGACACAACCGTCAACTAGCGTAATTAACTTGACTAACCTCCTGGTCCAACACGCGTATAGGAATCTATTTCCTATTCGGGAGAGAAAGGTGGTAGAAGAATCAGAAAAAGTCTAAAACAATCCTTGCACTTATACAAAAGCTAAATGAAACCCCAAACTTCGAATCCCGGAAATCAGCACACTGAACTCTCTGATGCCTGTCTATTTTTAACCTTGAGTGAGTTCCTAAATAGGGATTGTCGACGTGGCATGTTACATCCCGGGATTATTAGCTCTGGACTTGACTGGGCCGGCTCATCAGGCACATAGCAAGTTTTTTTTTTTCCTTTTCTTAAGGCGTGACGTAAAAAGTCTTTCTATCCCTCAACGCGCGAAGTAACAAAAAGACTCTCGCAGAGTCGAACTTGGGACCAGGCTGAGTTGAGATCATCCCGCTAGCCACTAGTGCAGACAATTATATGAGCGATGTAGTAAGAGGCCCGTTGTATTTAAGCGGACACCAAAGCGTTGAACTTTTAAAACATTTTTAGGGCAATATTCAAAATATAAACGAATTTGGAAATGTCCGAACATTTTATAAAGTGCGAGCACTTTTTGATATTCTGAATATTTTAAGAATTTTTTTTTTTGAAAAAACGAACACTTTCTGAAACATAAACATTTTGAAACCTGAAGAAAATTTGAAAGTGCAAACACTATTTGCGAATTGTAAAACTGGGAACAAATTTTGAAACCTAAACAAATGTGCAAAGAAAATGTTTATGACATCTAAAAAATATCACAAGTTTAGATAAATGTATGTGGCATTTCAAAAAAATTGTGCAATGTAAAATAATATTCATGCGATTCAAAAAATTTGCTTGTGAATTTTTTTAAAAAGTGTATACAATGTAAAAAAAATGTTTGCATGATGTAGAAAAATGTGTCAGACCCTTAAAAGACTATATGTTACATGTGTTTGAAAAAGTGTATACAATTTGAAAAACGTGTAACAATGTAAAAAAATGTTCGTGTAGTTTATAAAATGTTATTGTCGTTAAGAAAATGTAGAACATGTATTTGGAAAAATATTACCGTGTATTCAAAAAAGAATCGAAAACATGTATATTAAAAAATGTACGTAATGTATTTGAAAAATGTCGAATGTGTATAAAAAATATTTCATGTCTGTGCTAAAAACCTACATTGGGTACTGAGAATAATTAGACTTGTAAAAAAGAAAACCAGTTACCAGTAAAGAAACAAAATAAAAGTGAAAAACTAGAGCAGCGCGAGCAACTCTGCTAATGGGCCGGCCCAATTCAGCGAATCCCAGCTAAATACTCTCAAGGTTCAAAATAGACTGAGATTCGAGAGTTTGGTGTGCTCATTTCAGGGATTGAGAGTTCCGGGTTTGATTTAGCTTTCGCCTATAAATTTAAGGTTTAATTTGGACTTTTTCCTAGAAGAATCAAGGGGGAAACTAATAAGCAGATGTACGCACGCCTGTCCTGCCGTGCGGTGGTTCGCGCACGCGTCAGATAGACGGCGCGTTTTTTTTTGGGGAAGATGGGCGCGATTCAACAAGAGTTTTTTTTTTTGGAGAAAGTATGCTTAGCGAGATTGTGAGCCTCGGTAATTTTTTTTAGGAAATGAGCCTCGGTATTCGAGATTGATGATGCTTGTGTGTGCTTAGTTACTTTGTTTTCGAGGGTACGCCAATAGCGTACCTTAGCTTTATAGAAGGAATAAATATATGTACAAGAAATTACACATGTGTTAGTTAGAGTCACAAGTCGACCCAAACCAACTCTCCACACCACTCCCTAGGTCTACTCGACTACTCTATGACCGGTTGTCCTCCAAACGCTCTTGCTTCTGCCCAGGTCTTGAGGTCATCAAAAATCATGTTAGCTGTATCCTATTCGTTCTTGATCATACCGTTGTCGAATACCCTCGCGTTCCTTTGCTTCCATAACGTCCAGCAGATAAGCATCACGAAAGTGTCAAAACCTTTCCGGAATTGCTTATTTATCCGTTTCCTACCTTGCGTCCACCATTGTACCAGGCTAGAGTTGTGTGTGCTTAGTTACAAAGCCCACTAACTATGACCAAGCCATTCCCCGCAAAAAACAAAAAACTATGACCAAGCACAAAAGCCCATTTAGATAGCTGGGGCCGAATCGAGGGTAAGCCCGTGATACGTTGCTACAGCATGTCAGTGAAACCCATCCGGGGTCCATTCGCATCGTTCTCCCGAAACCCCAGCGCCCAACGCCGCCACTCCTCCGCCGCTGCGTAGCCGGAGAGATGTCGAGGTTCGCGGCCGCCGCCCTCCGCGGCGCCCTCACCGCCTCTGGGGCGCGCTCGTGCTCGATCTCAGTGGCATTTCCCCTTGCATCCTCTCGTCTCTTCTCAACAGACGCATCCGGCGTCGTAGCGGGATCACAAGACGACTCATCGTCCGGCGAAGGTAGCTCCCGCATCCTTGTGCTGTGATTCTCGTGAACTTGTGGGTATTCTCTCGTATGCTAGTCTGTTTATTTTTCTCCGGCGAGGTCTAGCCGTTTAGGGTTTAATATTCTGTTCCGCTTTAGAAGGAGTGGCGGAATGTAGGATGACGGACCATGTAGTTCATTGAGGTATGGTGGAACTCTGTTCTGACGGAGTTCATATTTTTGTAATCTGTTGCGAGTATCTGAATTTAGGGTGTCAAACGTTTGGAATGCGAATCACAAATCCTAAAATACGAGGTAGTGCTGTAATCTTACTGAGAACATTAGTTGGTCATTCGTACCGTGTGAAAATCAGTAGTTGTTTTTGATTGAGAGGGATTAGGCCCAGTCCTCCCTTTGATTGTGATTGGAAAGGAGGTACTGGGTTGGATTACAATGCATACAGACAAGTCTGCAAGGATGACCATTTTACCACCTTCCGTTATGATCATGTTGCCGAGTCAATTCAAGGTTCTTATTTGTAGCTTTATGCCTTTTACGATTCCTGTATGTGACTTTCGAGGCATTATTTTTTGGATCTTTTTGTTTCTGCTGAAGAGAAGATTGTTTTCACATTCTTGAACTGATGTAAATATCAACTGAAAAGGTCATTTGCCTTTCTCACATACATTATTCGAACTGAGTGGTCCTTCCCATGAGATCTTGAGGATGATTTACTGTTTATCTACTGTTAGATTGAGTGTTCTTCTCTTGGGGGCACCTCCACTATCCTATTGATACCCAGAGCTAGTTGTACAATATGTGATTTATACTGTTTTTTTGGCAGTAGTTATGCTGTTTTGCACTATGTGGAATATTAAGAGTAAAACTTCTTGCATGGTGTAATATCTTTGCAAACTTTGTGATTCTTATATTTGAAAACCATCATGTAGTACCTTTCAGTAACACTTCTACTGCAACAGGCCATACCTATGGAAGGTTCTACACTAATATTTCTGGTGTTGGCCGTCTTGGCAAGAACATGCTGAAGACTGACATTATCCATTACCTTGACCAATGTGAACTGTCACTGGATGATGTGAAGATTGATTACAACAAGGGGTTTTATCCCATGGGCGCGTACGGTTTATTTTCTGCTCCCTAATTCATCTATGTATCTTGTTTTTACTTGAGCTTTTGGCTGCATATGCATGAGCGGTTTGTTCTAATGTGTATTACTGAAGTCAGTAATGCTCAGGAGTCTACAATTGGGTTTAGTAGCTCCTTTCAAAAGAAATAGCCTTTTAGGATAGCATTTGACATGTGAACCTTGTTTTGTGGTTAAGGTATGAATATTATCATAAGAATTTAGAAGCCTTGTCTATACTTAGTAGACTAACTTGTTTCCAAGTCCTTATCTTTTGTTGGCCCGCCATTCTGTCTGCATGGTTTAATCATGATCTTTTCATGCAGTATGCTAGAGCAATTGTTTATTTATGTTCTGTGTGCTAGCATGGCGTTCACATTTCACTTTTCCGTGTTGCTCGAAATGCAGGGAACATAGTTTCTTCTTATTAATATCCCTGCGTGACACTAACCAAGCCTGTCTTAACACACATAACTCATTTCCTCGTATATAAATATCGATCCGTCTTTATTAAATGCATGGCATGTCATGTTTAATTGCTCTGTCATTTTAAAGTTGTTACGGGTTTGCAGCTAAATATAGTGTTCTCTTACTGATTTATTAATGTGATTTCGATCAGATTATTGAAGTTTCCTTCGGTGGAATCATTTGAGAAAGCAGTCAGGCAAACAATTCAGGGTCGCATGTACAGGCTTGAGAGGGTAAGGCGACACTCTTTATCGTTATCTCATTTGGTATTAGTAATTTCCAGTACACTGATATGTATTTTATTTGGATTTAACAGGTGAGTCCTGATGAGTGGGAACACAAGATATCTTTGAATGGAAAAGCTGTAAGTGATAGATTTGCTTTTAAAGTTTGGTATGTGTTACAACTGTTGACCATGCAAATCCCAAGAAATGCAACAGGGAGAAGAAAGCCCACTTTTTTTTCTTCCAGTTTCCAGTTTAATTGACGTTAATGTTGTTGAGATCCATAATGCAGCTATTGACATTTTCTAGTTGATTTACTTTGTTTTTGCTGTTTGTGTCTATCCAGGTACTGTTGCAAGGAGTCCCTCGAAACGCTCAAGTTGATGACATAGAACGTTTCTTGTGCGGCACTAACTATGAACCTCCTCCATTTGAAAACTTTATCAGGTAATACTTTTGGGCAGTGGTCCTTGTTAGCCAGGATGTGATTAAGTCCATTCATCCTTGTCTGATTCCACCAATGGCTTGTGCAGAGCTGGGGTCCCCGAGCCTGTAAGAATGGTGCTGGTAAAGTTTGGCTCGAGGACCGATGCAACCAATGCCTTCATTGCTAAAAACAAGGGTTTCTGTCTGAACAATCCTGTTACCGTGCGGGTTATTCAGTAATCTGTCAGGTCTTATCATGTGTGTGGCACCTCCTTCCAATCAACCTAGGATCTGAAGCCCATCGGCACATGTGATAGAGATGTGTACACCATTCAACCTGATTTATTATGGGTTTTCTCTGCCACTTTATTGTACCATTTTCGTTGTCAACCTGGACCTTGTGCTTGTGCTTAGGTTGCAGGTTTTCCTGCGACGACAGAAGTAGCTAAACGAGTTAATCTAATAAATGTTAATACACACCACTTTCTTGCTGGCACCATGGTTGTATCATTATGTTGCTGAAGTTGCTGTAGAAAACCAAAAGTTGCAGCCATTGCAGCTGGATTTCTGGTGCGTTTGAACTGCGTTTTGCTTAAAAATACACGCACTGTTGGGCTGGGGAAATTTTGAGGTTGTTCCATCTTCCATTTGGTTCTATATACTGATATCCTGGGCATTAACGTGCGTATGCTGTGCTGAGAAGATATGTGGAGAATGCATGCAAAGGAATACGTACTTATGTTTTTCATTGGCTCAGTATTCCAACGAACGTTATGAAACGGAAACAACGGGGAATAGTAGGAGCGTCTGCGACTTGCAAGAACAACTTGGCACCCAGGCAAGGCAATTTGTTGTTTATTCGACGTAACTTATTCACAAGCTAATCCTTGTACGAATAGTAGTACGCGTGATGGTGCGTATTAGTTTTATTTACTGCGTTACAGTACATAGCAATTGATTGCGCTCGCAGCATACATTGGCAATGCTTCATCAGTCATCGGCCGATCCAAATCCAAGGAAAAACCCTTATATCTGCACGCATACATTGGCAATGCTTCATCGGTCATCGGCCGATCCAAATCCAAAGGAAAACCCTTATATCTGCACGTAAAAAACAGCAGATGCCACCACGACTTGTTTAGTCCTGTAAGTAATATTACCTCCGTCCCGGATTACTTGGACGGAAGGAGTACTACTACAATGACTTCCTTAACGAGATCGGGGTGAAATCCCTTTATAATCATAAAAAGAACATGTTAAGAAAATTAGTCCTACGATAAGACTAAAACACTGGTGGATGAGCAGGTTAAACCTCCTCTCGCACCACTAGCATAGTGTACTTTAATTGGTTAAGGCAAGACTTTGATAAACATTTTATGCGATACAAAATCATAATTAATACTACCTCTGTTCTTAAATGTAAGAATTTTTGGCAGTTTAATTTAAACTGCCAAAACTTCTTATATTAATGAACAGAGGTTGTAGTAAGTATTTTTAAATAAGAGTCCAATGATCTCTATTTGGTGTGCCATGCTAAAACTACATACTAGTAAAAGTATTTCTATCATTCTTAACCAATCAAAATCCTTAGCTTGTACCCTTCAAAAAAAATCCTTAGCTTGTACTTCCTCCGTCCTAAATTACTTGTCGCGGAAATAAATGTATCTAGATGTATTTTAGTTCTAGATATATTCATTTATTCATTTCTGCGACAAGTAATTTCGGACAGAGGAAGTATGTCTGGACGGAGCTGGTATCTCAGGCTCAAGATCATCATCTTTATAGCATTGATACATAGTTAATCGTTGCTAGAACACCTTACCCCGAACTTCTTCTTTGTGAGAGCAAGCAGTTCTTGAGGCTCGTGCTTGGTCTGCGCATACGCCGCAATGTCATTCATTTCCTACACATGTTTCCCGTTCTCGTGAGTAAGTTACTATGCATAGACACTGAAAGATGCGGAAATTCCATTTGGAGCTCCGGCTCCATGGAGCTCTTAATTCAAAAAACATTTTTTGAAGTTTAAAAGGTTTCTTGAAAAAAATACACATGTACACGGAGATGTGCTCTACATGTTTGTATATATTCATGATGAAATGTGTTAAAGATTTGAGCTACACAAGAAAATCGTGGATTTTTAGCTCATGCATTATTCACTATAAAAATCCATGATTTTTTTGAAGCTCACATCTTAACGTATTTCATCATGAAAATTTAAAAGCATGTAGAATACATCCCTATGTAATGTGTATTTTTTCCAGTTTTTTTTAATTTATAAGTTGAATTTTGAGATATCAGGCTTCATGGAACCCAAGCTCCAAAACGCTACACTCCTGAAAGATGTCGTGTTCTTGCTACCTTGATGAATTTCTGCATGTTAGGCCTTCCTGCGGCGATAGTATAGTTCTTTATGTTGGCGAAGAATACCTGGAATCCATCAACAAATGGTGCATATGCGATGTCCACCTGTTTCCAGTTCCAAACGGCGTTAGTTCTTTAAATTGCCAAATTCTAGCTGATATAAGGGACTGAGGATGGTCTGTGCAAAATTTGTTAGAATAAATCCGAGGCACTCCGTCAATCATCCGAGGACCAAGCAATCACACGAGCACGACATCGAGATTTGTTAACGAGGTTCACCGATATGGCTATATCCCCGGAGCATGACTACGGGCGCTCTTCCCCATGACACTGTCACAATACCGCACACCGGCCACCCGGGCGCCGGCACATGCCGCCGGCTCCCCCTTGCGCGCCTGTGCTATTATGTTGGCATAGGTTACATCGTGCGTCTAGCCCCGCTATATATGAGAGGTCTAGGATATAAGTGTCCTACTAGGACACGACTCCATATCCTATAAACACAATACAACTATAAGTCCAACTGTAACCTACCTCGTACACTATATTCGACACAACTCCAACAAACTCCACCTTGGCAAATATTCTCCACCACTTTGAATTCGTCAATGCGTCAAACTTCCATGTACATTGGACTTGAGCTTATCCCATGAGTACCGCTGCTACTCCAAAGACTCCATGTGACTCCACCTGCAACTTGTAGTCCCTTCATTTCTTGACCATAGTCAACACTCGAGCAAGATTAACTTCCTTGTTACTCTAGTTTGTGCTCCCAACTTCAAGACTATCAGTCCAGCGCCATCACACACTGATCACTGACCTGCGTGAAAGTGAACAACTCACATATTGGGTGTCACACATAAGAGTTACCTGAACTCAACATCACCGCTCCTTTCTTGACCGCCTGTCTGAAACTTGAAGGAATTTCACCATTACTTGTAGTCATCCCGAGTCAAATTCGCAGTTGTCTCACCACATGTATGACCACCAGAGCCCTGGCCCGTCTCCATGTTCCGTGCGTACCGCACGCCTCGCCGCTATTACTGCGTCGAGCCTTTGCTTTCCTGGTCGAGTCTCAAGGGTCGCAAAACCACACCACTCAACCCCCACTACAGAGTACCACCGATCATCACCGACCGATGACGAGTTTCACGCTTCCATCAGACCACTGGGCTCCAGTCCGAACTACATGTCCCTCGCTTTTCCATCCCGCTGAATAGGCTTCGACTCTCTGTGCACTTACGCCGTAGCCCCTCAATCCAGCTCCACCTTCAACATGACTCCATGGTAGATGATCAGTCCACCCCTACGCCCCGTCGACTTCAAGCTCACATGCGTACGCCATCTTGAATCAACCCCGCGCCATAGTCTTGTCAAAGCCGCACAAGCCCTCGGGCCTGCGTCCCAGAAGTCGGTCATCATCAGCATCACGCTCCTATGTCGTCATCGCCGATCCCACCACCGTCTTCTGTATCAACCGACTCACGTCGATCCTTCAGACTGTCCAAGTCTGACCCAACCGAACTTATCCGACTGCATGACACACTCGAGACTCTCAAATCGTAATCTCGTCTTCCGCGAATCTGCACCCATCACCTAATAATTTCATCTTAGCTGACATGACTTTCTGCAACGCCTTCAAGCATCCCCATTGTGCCAACAAATCTTTCACCCTTGTCTGCCATAACCCAAGGTTTTCAGTTCCGTGAACTTCTCCACCTCAATCCCGATGCTCGATGGTGTCATGATTCTTCATACAGCCGACCTTATGAAAAATAACTGAGCTTCCACCGCAATGCCCCAAGTACACAAGCAAAACCTCAAGAGGTACAACCCCGTGTATTATAGCAAAATCCAACCAAATTTGGTCTTTCACGTGATATGCTCCTGGCTCAATCTCCAATGCTCTCTGTTGCTTTGTCAACGCCTCCTGCTAACCCGATGGATGCAACGTGACGGATTTCTTTTCTACGCCGAATCGATCTGCCTCTCGCCGCGTCTACACAAGGACTCGGTCCTCCTTTTTTTTTCCAAAACAAACTCGGTTTGAGCTGTACGTGTGCCTTAGAGTCCAGCGCCTCCACGTACCCACACGTATGCTCGCTCGCCAGTGTTTACGACCCACGCTAGCCACGCTCCAGGCGCCTGCCACCTGCATCTCCTTGCGAGCGCCTCGTGCCAACGCCGCTGCTGTTACGCGAGCCAGCCGCCGACTGCCTTTACTGCCGAGAAGTTTCTGAGTTACCGTCGATTTTCATGCCTCCCGTCGATATCGATCTCTTCCGAGCTTTCATGCTCGCCATCCCTCGAATGTAGCTTCAATCAAACTGATCTCTCTTCCATCGGCTCCTCCTCTAAATCAATGACCCGTAACCTCCGAACAACCTAGCTCGTGATACCACTTGTTAGAATAAATCCGAGGCATTCCGTCAATTATTCGAGGACCAAGCAATCACACGAGCACGACACCGAGATTTGTTAACGAGGTTCAACGATATGGCTACATCCCCGGGGCATGACTACGGGCGCTCTTCCCCGTGACACCGTCACAATACCGCACACCGGCCACCCGGGCGCCGGCACATGCCGCCGGCTCCCCCTTGCGCGCCTGTGCTATTATGTTGGCATAGGTTACATCGTGCGTCTACCCCCGCTATATATGAGAGGTCTAGGATACAAGTGTCCTACTAGGACACGACTCCATATCCTATAAACACAATACAACTACAAGTCCAACTGTAACCTACCTCATACACTATATTCGACACAACTCCAACAAAATTACCAGACTGAACTGCCCGAGAAAGAAAGGCCCATCATCAAATTTTGAAAGGCAGGCTTCTATTTTGTCCAGAGCAGCTTCTATTACCAGCAATGAATCACAAGTTAGTAATCAGCATGAACATATATTTATAGTTGAATTCTGACGAGTGTTCTTATGTCTTGCCAGAATCAGCAGTTACTGTCCCCTTGGCGGTCAATGCCGACATCATCGCTTGATTGAAGGTGTCTGAATAAGCGAGCAGTTCTTCTGCAAGCCCTTGCTTTTTAGGATCCTAAGGTCATCAATATTTTTCAAGAGAAGGATCATGAGGTCTCCAATGACCAATGGGGAGTGCATGCTATTGCAGCCTTTAAAGACAAAATGAACTCACATCAGGACTCAATTTGGGGCCTTCGAAATTGCTGTCTATGTACTTGATCAAATCCAAGCTCTCTCCTATCATTTTGTTGTTGTGCTCTAGGCAGGGTACCTTGTCGGGGGGAAAGGAAACATCTTAACACTCATCTAAATAGGAGACACCATGTATTTTAGTCTAGCCACACCTGATTCTTGGGGTAAATCTTGCGGAGCCACGCTGGCCTATCCGCCAAATCGATGGGGACAAGCAAGATCTTGCGCTGCAAACCCTGGTACCGGAAACAAATCGAATTACAAAAATCACAACATGGAGTAAATGAACCTAACCAAAGAAGACACCTCATGTGGAGGGAAAAAGAGCATCGATCATCGGAAGATGAGCTGGGTTGGTACCTTGCAGTTCCTCGCGATCCATGCTCGCTGCGCATACGGGCAAACATACGCCATGTACAACCTGTAATCCCAGCTTGTCACACGTGAGCAAAGGTAAATACGCAGAGATGTATCATATCAGAAATGAACATGAACATGAAGATCATTCTCGCGTGCGCTTGCACATATTTGAGTAAAGAAAGTTTCAGAGAAGAAAGCAAAGTACTAGTAGTAATAACACAACCTGGTTGCGCCATCGTAGAGAGGTGGCTGCTGGGAAGCGGGTGTCAAGGTAGGCGGGAGAGCTTCCTCTTCCTCTGCAAACCTACAGAGTTTTCATAGAGCGATGAGCGAGCGATCATAGAGTAGAAGATCCATCTAGTGATCGCGCGCGGCAGCAGAGTAATTTTAAGGAAGGAAGGAGCTGTGCAGCAGTACTTGCTTGCTGGAGACGCTGCCATTGCGACCAGCAGCTATTGATCAGGAACTCGGGAGTCGGGACGTGTGCAATGTACATTTTGTAAGCGTATATAAAGCACTGCCGCTATGCAAACTGGTAAACGGGAGTACGGCTGAAGGTGGGGCTGATGGAGAAGTACGAAGAAGGAACGAAGAAAACTTTGAGCGAGCACAGACGTCAGCTGTGACGGCCGAGCTAGCATGGAAGAAGAAGAAGCGAGCGGTAGTGGCTGAAGCCATGTCACGGGCGGTTCGTGCCATGATATAGGCCGCACATACGCCGGAGACGATTAGTCGGCATCGTGCTGTTGTTGATGGTTGAAAACATGCCGAGGACACCGACCTCAACTCGTTTGGACAGTGACTTTGGTCGGTAGCTCTTCGTTATCTCCCTGGAGTTCGTTGAACATGTTAGAAGGAAGAGAGGGACGGGTGGAATATTTGTTGTATTGCTTGAGCCACGTGGGCATATATATAGGAGTACAATCATCTACTTGGAGTACAAGACAAGCCAGAACAAATCCTAGTCTATCTCGTCTTTCCTAATAAACATTATACTCAACATCCCCCCGCAGTCACAACGGTGGCGACGCAGCCGGTGAGACTGGAGAAGAATCCGAAGGCAAGCCGACGGACACCCCCCCACAGTCGTAACGGTCGACGCATCACGGAGTCGTGGCTGAAGTGGCAACCGACGAGGTTGCTCAAGCAAGGTGGTAGCCCTTTGTGCCGTTTGTCGAGGTAGCCGAGAGCGTATGGTGGTGGAGCCGTGGTGGTGGTAGCCATGCGAAAAATATCGTGGTCGATGTCGAGTCGGGGTAGCCGGTGTCGATGAAGTCGCCGTGGAGCCGCGGGCGCAAGGAGACGCTGAGTTAGCATGGGCCAGTGGTGTCGAAGTAGTGGTGCGCCGGGAAGAAGATGTTGTTGACGACGCGTCGCGGCGGGGTTGCCAAACCCGGGGACACATCGTAGACGAAGGCACGCGTCGGTGTTGCCAGCACCGGGCATGCGTAGACGGACGAAGACGAAGTTGACGAAGCGCCGCACCAGGCTTGCCAGGCCCGGGGACACGTCGTGGAAGAAGGCACGCGGCGGTGTTGCCAGTATCGGGCATGCGTGGACTGGGACCTGCACGAGCTGTACGTCATGTCGAAGAAGTCGGAGAGGCTCAGCAGAGAAGGACTCGACGACGGTTGCGGCGCCAATCGGCGCGGGGCCAGTGTCGCCCGCGGTTGTCGGAGTAGACGAAGTGGTCATGGTAGATGACGGCGACGCTGGCGACGGGCTGATGCTGGACGAAGACGAAGAAGGTGGACGGGCGACGGAGGCGGCTACGTGGGTAGCAGCGGCGGCGACCAAAGAAGAGCAGCGGCGGCCTGACGGCGGCGGCTAGGTTAGAAACGCGGCGGCGATGCTCGAAGTAGGCGAAGAACCCTGACAGAAGACCGGCGCGGACAGTGGCGTTCCCGCGCCAAGGGAGACGGCGCGGCGCATACCACGCGAAGTCAACGCGCGTGGACGACGAAGTGGACCGTGGGCCGCCGCGATACGGCCCGAAGGGGCGACGCAACGACGGCAGGCGGGTCGGGGCGACGGCGGGAAGACCTCGGGGCGACGGCGGGGACCGCGGGCCGCGCCGCTGTGGCCCGAAGGGGCGACGCAACGGCGGTTCGCGAGTCGGTGCAACCGCGGGGACGGCCTCGGGACGGCGGCGTGGACCGCGTGCCACGCTCGCTACGGCCCGACGGGGCGACACAGCGGCGGCGCGAGGATCGATGCAGCCACGGGACGGCCTAGAGCGGACGTCCTCTGGGCGGCGGGGGACCGCGGGCCGCGGCACTACGGCCCGAAGGGGCGACGCAGCGGTGACGCGGGTTGATGCAGCCGGGAGAAGAACCATGGGGCGGCGGGGCGGCGGCCCGACGGGGCGACGCAGCGGCAGCCCGATGCTCGATCGGTGGAGAGGCGCGCTGAACTCGGGGACGATCTTCACTGGACCTGCGGAGGCGCGCGTAACCGACGGGCCAGGTCGGTCGCGCGGCGTAGATGAGTCGGATCGCGGCGGTGAGCGGGTGATCAAGCCGATCGCGCGCGAGGTCAGGGACGCCGCTCGGTGGAGGCGTGGTGACGACGGAGTCCGAGATGAAGCCGGCGGCGGCGGTCAGTAGGGCGGCTATGATTGACCGCCGCATGACGCGAGGCAGCCGGGTCGGGGTGATGCAGTCCCGGTCGGAGCAGGGCGGTGACGGCCGGCGTAGATCGACGGGCGGGCCGGCGCGCGAACGGCGGCGGCGAAGGGCCGCCGCATCACGTGAGGCCGTCGGGTCGGGGCGACCGGCGGGCCGACGCGAGGCCGCCGGGTCGGGGCGACCGGCGGGCAGACGCGCGGACGACGCGCGAGGCCGCCGGGTCGGGGCGACCGGCGGGCAGACGCGCGGACGACGCGCGAGGCCGCCGGGTCGGTGAAGAAGCCGGCCGATCGCACCGGTGTTGGAGTAGAGGCGCACGGGGTCGACAACGACGGTGGCCGACGCAAACCAGATCACATAAACCGGAAAACCAAAAAGTAGACGCCGATCAAAGCGACCGGCGAGAGAGAGAAAACCCGGATCAAAAGATCGGGAAAAAGACTCTCTAGGGTAGCCGGTCAACACGACCGGCGGACGAACCCTAGGTACGGGCGGCGCGGCCCCCGGCGACGGTCATGGAGGCCGACCACCCCGGGGACGTCGCGCGGGTGCGGAAGCGGTGGCGGCTAGGGTTTAGGATCGACTTGCGATAGATACCATGTTAGAAGGGAGAGAGGGATTGGTTATTTGTTGTATTGCTTGAGCCTCGTGGGCATATATATAGGAATACAATCATCTACTTGGAGTACAAGACAAGCCAGAACAAATCCTAATCTATCTCGTCTTTCCTAATAAACATTATACTCAACAGAACATACTCCTATACACCAAGCAAGCCAATTAGGAACCTCGTACGGGGAAGAAACTACGAGGCACCGACATAGAGCGATTAAGACATGTTTGTGGCATCGCCATTATCAGATATGAACTGATTAAGTACGCATTCCCACCACGCCTGAGCGAACGCATGAATCCGTATGTAGTCGATGCTGCTAGTAGCAACCCCTTAATATGTATGATCAGCACACGTGTGGACAACTAAAATTGATAAGAGTAAGAAAGGAGCACCGGTTCATTAAGAAAGAGAGTTCACGAGCATTCAGCACAGCTCAGAATGATCCTCCTTCACGTGACAATATAAGTTTACAATAAGACCCAGTTTGTCTGTCTGTCTGTTTATTCTCTGAAAGCATGGCCTATATGCATGGCATGCATCTTTTATTCAAAATATATTGCGACACCCCCGAGTCTAAATCTGCTGCCCTGCAGCGATTCCCTGGCATGCATATTTGGTTATCCTTGGTCACATCTTCAAGCAATCTGAAAAGTTAAAATTAGCGTGTAAGCTTTTGTCGGGATTGGAAAATAACACAAGCCGACACCGAGATATAAGGAAATATCGTACGCCAAACTTCTCCTTCATTTGATCAAGCAGAAACTGTGGGTCCAGTTTGGTCTGTGTATATGCGTCCACCTTGTTCACTTCCTGTAACATGCCGAATTGGAGAACTGACATGAGATTGAGTTGCATCAGAGTGCAGTAGGGGTATGTTACACTATGCAGCCTTGTCGGAACAACTCTTCCAAACAATGTGAATAATCTTGTCTAGCATCATCCTGAATTACTTACCTCAATGAATTTGTGCAGGTTGGGCCTTCCCTTGGCGAGATCATCCTTCTTGATACCAGAATAGAATATTTGAAACCTTTCGATGAATGGCACATATGCAATGTCCACCTAAAAAACAAAAACAAAAACAAAAATCACAACAAACCACAATCCATTTCGTAGTTCTATCAAATTTGGGCGCGGCTAAGGGAAAAGGATTCCCAGTTGGTGTGACATACCAAACTGAACTGGCCAAGGAAGAATGGACCATCGCTGTACTTTCCCAAGGCAGCTTCTATTTTATCCACAGCAGCAGCTAATGAAAGATATGGCATGAGAAAATTGCAGTATGAGTTACTACTATATACTGGTCGAAAATTTTTCATATAGAATTTCTCAAACAAAACATAGTACTACAAATATTGGCCTGCTCTTTTTACCGTCTTCATCTGACACATCTCCCTTGGAGCGTAAGCATGAGAAAAATGCAGTATTAAACCCATCGCTGAACGCAAGCAGTTCCTCAGCAAACTGCTTCTTTGCAGGATCCTACCAATTTATATGAACACAAACTTTAATACCACTGAGGAATATTTGCGCCTTTTACAAAAATTGCACATGTGAAGATTGATTGAATATATCTGCCTTACATCAGGTAGCAATGCCGGGCCATCAAAATTGCTGTCAATGTACTTGACCAAATCCAAGCTCTCTCCTTTCACCTGGTTGTTATGCTCCAGGGCAGGCACCTGTCAGATTATGAAGGAAGCGTGCATGCATGAACAGAAATGATAAACTGCAGTAAAAAATTCTCCTTGTACATACAGGTGAGAAGTAAAAGAGATCAATCATACTACCTTGTTCTCCGGGTAAACCTTCTCCTTGTACCAAGCTGGCCTGTCTGCCAGATCTATGGCGACTACCTTGATCTTGTCCTGTAAACCCTGGACAAAATAATATAGAAAGAAGATTCAACTTAGCATATGACCACTGAAGGCATAAAAAAACAAGGGCTGAAAAGTTCGATGAGCTGAAAGTATGGGCTACGTCTGTGAATCAAAGAACACTCGCTCCCACTGGCACACTACCTTGCAGTTCCTGGCAATCCAAGCGCGCTGCGCGTACGGGCAGTGATATGCAACATACAACCTACACGAAGCAAATAAAACACGAATTTAGCCCCTGATTGAAAATACCGTAGAACAATTGTTCTACGGTCTCGACTCAAAAGAATTTAGCCCCTGATCTTTGCAAAATTGAAAAGTTATAAGGTGCATCTGCAGTGCAATTTAGCTTCTTCTAGTGTGGTTAGATTTTTACCTGGTGGTGCCGTCGAAGAGCGGAGGGGGCTCGGAGGCGGAGGTCAGTGGAGGAGGGAGATCTTCCTTCGGGGAGCTGCGCACATATGTTTATACTATTAAATTGCAAGAAGGGCACACGACGTTAGGAAATCGAGTAATTTAGTCGAGATCCGGAACGGCCAGAGCGCCAGGCTACATCACTACACAAAGATACTGTGCTGTGCCCTGCTGCTTCGCTCACTCACATGATCGGTGGGACGGCGGTTGCCATGGCGACGGTTCGGGAGAAGTCCCGGCGGTGCTGGAGGACAGGAAGGTGAGAATGGGAGAGGGAGGAGGCAGGCGTCAGCAGTGGTGACGGGCAGAAGGGGAGGCGGGCGAGTGCAATTATTCACGGCAGGGCAGGCATCAGCAGAAATGTGGGCCCGACCGCTGGATGGGATGGGCCTCGCCAAGGCGCGATCATGGCGTTTAGCGCCGTAGGAGCTCATCTCAACCTTCCGTGCAACGTGTTTCACGCGGGTGGCATCTGCAGCCGTACACAGACTGAGGTGAGGTCCCAGGGAACCGAACCGACGAAGAAAAGGGAACTCACTCCGGTGGTGGCAAAATTTCATGTTTTGACCCTTTTGACATACAATTTTAGGATCTGATCCTTGTTTAAAAGTTTTTTGAGATTTGACCCTTTTTCCTACCGCCAGGGCCTGTGACGGTAGGTTTACAGAGCCTACCGCCACGGACCCTGGCGGTAGGAAACTTATCCACGTCAGCTCGTGGAGGCGGCGCCGTCCCTGTGACGCCCGGATAATTAAGCTACAGTAATTCCACGCTAACGATGCTACGTCACCTCGGTTACTGTTGTTAATCTTGCGTTAGTTCGAAACCGGTCCAAATTTAAATTTGAAAATCAAGTCAAACATTAAAAGTTTTGAAACACTAAAACTAAAATGTTCAAAATAGGACACACAAATCCTAAGTAATAATGGTGGAGAAACCACATTTTTCTATAAAAATTTAGGTGCATTTAAAATTAAAACAGTAGGTAAAACAAATAAATAAATGCCTTGGTATTTTATAAATACTGAACTATATTATTTGGGGGTTAAACCTTTTTGTGGCAGAGGTATAATTAGTGTTACTATTTAAGGTACAACTTTTATGTTTTATAAAACTAGAATAAAATAAAACAGTAAAAGAAAAATTTAGAAAAATACAAAAGAAAAAAAAGGGGAAAATAACCCCCCCCCAGGCTCCGGCCCAGCAGGCCACCGGCCCAACTGGGCCACGACCTGCCAGGCCGGCCCAGCTCCCCCTTGGCCCAACCGGCCTCCCCATAATCCCCATCCCCGAAACCCTAACCCACTACCACCACGCACTCCCCCCCCACGACTCGCTCGCTTCCCCCCCCCACTCCCTCGATCCAGATCGGGATCGGGCGACCACGCCCTTGCCCCCGACGCCTCCCATCGCCGCACCCACCGTGCCTCCATCCTCCTCCGCGACGCCACCTCGCCGACGCAGCACCTCCCGGCCTCCTCCCCCTTCCTCGGCTGGATCTGGATCGGGGCAAACCCCCGATCCCGTCGCCCGTCGCCGCGACGACCTCGCCGCCCCGCGCCCGGAGAACGCCGCCTCACCGGAGCCCCTCCCCCGCCGGCCTGCTTCCCCGCCGCACGTCGTCCCCGGCATCCACCCCGAGCCCCGCTGCCCTGACCCTACTTCCCCCCCTATGAGCTCCCCCTCTCTCTCTCCCCGTGTCCCGCTCCCTGTCCCGGCGCGCTCCAATCCCTCGTCGCACCGCGGCCGCGCTCGGGCGAGCCCACCGGTTGCCTGGCCTCGCCGCCCACCGGCGCCCGCTCCTCCCTACCGCACGCGTCGCCCGTCCCGCTCGTGGTCATGCGCGCCCCCGCACAGCCCCGCGCCTCCCCTCCCGCTCGCCCGCGCCAAGGGCGCACCCCCTGGCCGCGGCCTATGCACGCACGTTCCGCCGTGCCCGTCGACTGCGACGACCACAGCGGCCGTCGTGCCCGCCCGCCTTCGCATCGCCGACGCCGCCCCATTCCGGCTACCCTCGCCGCGGTCCCGGTCGTCGCCCGGTGCCGGTGCCCGTCTGTGCCGCTGGACCCTCTCCTGGGTCGGACGCCCGCAAGCCCGCAAGCCCGCGCGCCCGTTATGCCCCTGGGCCACTGACCAAAGGGCCCCACCCCACAGAACGATTAAAGAAAAGAGAAATTAAAAAAATATAAAACAAAAGTAAAATTAATTAATTAATTAATTAAAGAAATAATTAACTTAATTAATTTTCATTAACTAAACTAATCAACTAATTAAACTAATTAAACATTAGTTATCTAATTAACCTGGTTAGTTAATTAGCTAATTAATTAGTATGGCAGTGGGGCCCACCCCCTAATTAATACTAATTAGGGTAATTAAATTGTTTAATTAAAAGGTGTCTCTAACTAGTGGGACCCACTGGTCAGGTTGACCAATCAACCCCCGTTGACTGCTGACGTCAGCATGACATCATGCTAATGTCATATATCCATTTTCGAATTAAACTAAATAATTAATTAAATTGCAGAAATTAAGAAAATCTTTAGAAAATCATATCTTTTAATCCGTAACTCGGATTAAATTATTTTCAACACGAAAGTTGCTCAGAACGACGAGACGAACCCGAATACGCAGTCCGTTCGTCCGCCACACATCCCTAGCATAGCAAACTCGCAACTTTCCCCCTCCGGTTCATCTGACCGAAAATGCGAAACACCGGGAATACTTTCCCGGATGTTTCCCCCCTTCGCCGGTATCACCTATCCCTGCGTTAGGTCACCCCTAGCACAACGTATTGCCGCATCTTGCTTTGTGTTACATTTGATTGCTCTGTTATTTATTTTGTTTCCCCTCCGTTACCTCTTTCCGGTAGACTATGAGACTGACGCTGCTGCTGGTACCCCCGATCGACTACGGTGTTGACGACCCCTCTTTCTTGTCTGTGCAACCAGGCAAGCCCCCCCTTGATCACCAGATATCGCCTACTCTTCTCTATACTGCTTGCATTAGAGTAGTGTAGCATGTTACTGCTTTCGTTATTCCTATCCTGATGCATAGCCTGTATTTGATACTGCTGTTGATACCTTTACCTGCAATCCTACTTGCTTAGTATATGATGCTAGTGTTCCATCAGTGGCCCTACACTCTTGTCTGTCTGCCATGCTATACTACTGGGCTGTGATCACCTCGGGAGGTGATCATGGGTATATACTATACTTTAAACATGATACATGTGTGACCAAAGTCGGGTTGGCTCGAGGAGTACCCGCGAGTGATTCACGGGTTGGGGGCTGAAAGGACCTTTGTCCCGACGGCCTTCTGTGTGGATCTTTGTGGCGGAGCGGCAGGGCAGTTCGGGGCTACCTGGGTGAGAGGTGAGCCTTGCCCTATTGGCGTTCGCGGATACTTAACACGCTTAACGAGATCTGGGTATTTGATCTGAGTCTGGCCATTTGGTCTATACGCACTAACCAACTACGCGGGAAAGATATAGGCACTCGGCGTCGTGGTATCAGCCGAAGCACTTCTTGACGTCAGCGACTGAGTGGCGCGTGCCGGATTGGACTGGAATGCCACTAGGCTAGGTCTGCTTCCGGCCGCGTTCGCAACGTGCAGGTGTGCTCAGGGCGATGGGCCCAGACCCCTGCGCGCATAGGTTTAGACCGGCGTGCTGACCGCTCTGTTGTGCCTAGGTGGGGCTGCGACGTGTTGATCTTCCAAGGCCGGGCATGACCCAGGAAAGTGTGTCCGGCCAAATGGGATCAAGCGTGTTGGGCTATGTGGTGCACCCCTGCAGGGAAGTTAATCTATTCGAATAGCCGTGTCCCTCGGTAAAAGGACGACCCGGAGTTGTACCTTGACCTTATGACAACTAGAACCGGATACTTAATAAAACACACCCTTCCAAGTGCCAGATACAACCCGGTGATCGCTCTCTAACAGGGCATCGAGGAGGGGATCGCCGGGTAGGATTACGCTATATGATGCTACTTGGAGGACTTCAGTCTACTCTCTTCTACCTGCTGCAAGACGGAGGCGACCATAAGCGAAGTCTTATGCTATATGATGCTACTCGGAGGACTTCAGTCTACTCTCTTCTACCTGCTGCAAGGCGGAGGCGACCAGAAGCGTAGTCTTCGATAATACTAGCTATCCCCCTCTTATTCTGGCATTCTGCAGTTCAGTCCACTGATATGGCCCTTTACACATATATCCATGCATATGTAGTGTAGCTCCTTGCTTGCGAGTACTTTGGATGAGTACTCACGGTTGCTTTTCTCCCCCTTTTGCCCCCTTTTCCCTTCTACCCGGTTGCCGCAACCAGACGATGGAGCCCAGGATCCACACGCCACCGTCGACGATGACTCCTACTACACTAGAGGTGCCTACTACTACGTGCAGCCCGCTGACGACGACCAGGAGTAGTTAGGAGGATCCCAGGCAGGAGACCTGCGCCTCTTTCGATCTGTATCCCAGTTTGTGCTAGCTTTCTTAAGGCAAACTTGTTTAACTTATGTCTGTACTCAGATATTGTTGCTTCCGCTGACTCGTCTATGATCGAGCACTTGTATTCGAGCCCTCGAGGCCCCTGGCTTGTATTATAATGCTTGTAAGACTATTTTTATTTGTAGAGTTGTGTTGTGATATCTTCCCGTGAGTCCCTGATCTTGATCGTACACATTTGCGTGCATGATTAGTGTACGATTGAATCGGGGGCGTCACAGTCCCCCTCCGTCGCACCATACCGCCAGGCACCATGGCGGTAGGCTGTGTAAACGTACCGCCGGAAACCCTGACGGTAGGGTGCGGGGCAGTTATTTCGCCCGAGACCCCCGCGCCCCTTCCTTCCCTTCTCCCATTCCCCCTCCCCCGTCGGCAGTTCTTTCCCAAGTCGCCCCTCTCTCCCTCTCTCTTCTCCTCCACTCCCTCCCTTGGATCTTCACCATTTGTTGACCGTTTTTGCGGATCGAGATGGCCTCGGAAAGAGAAACGTAAGCTCCTCCAATCCCTCCAATTAGTTTTTTGCAAACTTGCTTCCGTTTCGACGCATTATTTGCTTGAAATCCCTCATGTTTTTGAATTTAGATTGGATTTTTTTCACCAAAGATTGTTTTAGCTTGATTGTAGTTGTAGTTCTTAGTTCTTTAGTAAGTAGTGGTATTGAATATGAACTCTAATAAATAGTTCATATGTTAGTGTGAAGATGAACCCTAGTTCATAGTATTTTTTTGTTAAAAAATTATGATGTAATGCATGTGGGAGCACTTGATAGTAGTTTTATGATGCATGTTGATATGATATGAAGATGTTGTTTTATGATGTTGTTTTTTATGATATGATGCATGTTGATATGATGCATGTTGTAGTAAACAAAAAAAATATGATGCAAACAGTGGATTTGGTTGGTCTGATATGGTATGATTTTGCATTTGACACATCATCGATGATCCATATGTTCAGGTCTACAACAGTGGCGCAACCATCGCCCATTCATCTCCAACACGACCCTTCTGCCTTGCCACTTCCGTACGTGTATGAGTCCTTCCCCGAGCTTCTGCTGCCGGTGACCGATTTTTCAGACGAGTTCCTACAGGAGACGAGGGCAGTGCGGTGGTACGAGAGGGCAGAACGGATCGTCGACGATGTGAAGTGTTGGGTGCAGAGTGTGAAGGAGTTGAAGAGAGTGACTGCAGAGATGGAGGGAGATCCAACTATCTGCCGTGAACGCCGGGAATGGACCATTGAAGTTGCCAAGCAGCACTCCAACTGGGAGCTGCACAATTTGGGCCGGAGGATCTACTTCGAGAGCAATGCGGAGGAGAGAGCCAGGATGCCGCCCCCAAGTGCATCGGCGTTTGATATCATCAACTGGGGAAGGGCGGAGGCGAAAATTCCAGCTAGCAAGGCAAGGTGGGAGTGCTTGAACGGGCGGATGCCGACCAGCGTTCCGCCTCCGCCTGAACCGGTGGATCCGCTGTCGTATCTGTCTCCACGGCCAGGCCTAGTATATGAGGGGGGGGAGGTTTGTCCAACCTATAAACATGTCTATTGGATATGCATCTATGTTTTAGTAGGGGTTGTTAAACTATGTGGACAAGTTTGCTATTTGCTATTTCCTACTTATGAAGCTATGTGTAAACTGTTTGATATTTGCTATGTGAAACCTTTATTAATATGTGAGCTCATATATTGCTGTCATTTCTGTAAAACTTGCTGCGATATTGATGTCATATTTAAATTGAAAACAAGCAACCAAATCAACATGAAAAACAAAACAGAGGACCCTACCGCCAGGCACCCTGGCGGTAGGGTCAGACAACCTACCACCAGGAAACTCGCATATCTCGTTACAGAATGCCTGTACGGCAAAACCCCCCACACCCTACCGCCAGAGCCCCCGGCGGTAGTGTTAGAGAGCGTACCGCCAGGGTGTTTGGCGGTAAGGTACTTATCCACGTCACGCGCGGTGACGGCGCCGTCCCCCTCCATCACAGCCTATCGCCAGGGCCTCCGGCGGTAGGTTGTCTAACCCTACCGCTAGACTCTCTGGCGGTAGCAGAAGGGTCAAATCCCGAAAATATTCCTAAGTGGGGTCAGATCCTGAAATTGTATGTCAAAAGGGTCAAAACACGAAATTTTGCCTCCTGTGGTAGTGTCCCGCAGAGTGCTTCGGTACAACCCCTAAAACGTATAATGGATAGGATGGTCATTTCACATTAGGTAGGAATACCCACCCGACGCCGTACGTCCGCCCGCATGCTGCACCCGTCGCCGTATGCCCGCTCGCTTATGCCGCACCCTTCGCCATACATCGCCGCCGTACGCCCGCACGTTTCCACGCTGGCGTCGATAGTTCTGAAAAAAATGTCACGGGAGCCGCCGACGCCCGCCGTCGTAACCCTAAACCCTAAACGCATCCACGCCGTCTCCACGTCGCCCCCGTATCCACGTAGTCGCCGTCGCCCAAACAGGCCGCTGCGCGTGCCCTGGCGCCGTTGCTGCTGCCGCCGCGTTCCTTTCCGTCGCCCAGATGGCCGCCCACCTATGATCTTCATCGCCGTCTTCCTCCCCGGACTCCGCCTGCTACCACCGGCCATCATCCTGACGCCGTCGATACCTGCCTCGGCCGGCCAGCAACGTCACGCCGTCAACGCGTTCGTCATCGGACAAAATGGATCCAGCTGACATCCTTGCCGCCGTGCAAGAGGTTGGTTTGACTGTAACCTATGTGTGACGTCTTTGTGCTTGATGAACTAATTCTTTTAGGGATGATGTTACACGGTGTTCGATTGATCTTAGAATTTTCTTAAACATGTATAGATAGAGGAGGAGGGCGATTATGATGGCGATGATTACGGCGACGACAACGGAACCTCGTCACTGAATATGGATGAACCTGCTGAGGAGAACTACATGAGTTTGGATGAATCTTATAGTGTAATGTAAGTGTGATCAGTGTTGATAAAAACAATAAATACGATAAACCGCACGGACAATTACATGTTTTTTTGCATCATGCAGTGACATGGCGATAATGATGATGATATGGATAGATTATTCATTTGCTAAAAGTGCACTCCGGGTATGTTTTAAAAAAATAGGAGAAGAAATGACATAATGACTGTATGAGCGCTTACATGTATTTTTGAAAAATGTGCGCAGATGGACGAGGACGGGGACTTTGTGAGAAATATTGTGGATGATGAAAGTAACAAATCGCACATTGATGCATCTCATGATGACAGCTCCAGCAAAGTAAGTTTTGAAACTTACATACATTACATATTAAAATAATAACTGACTGACATACATGATTTCATGCCTTAATTTAAAGGAAGATGTAGATGGTCCTAGCGGGATGGATGAGCATGTTGTTGATGATCTGTTCAATTTTGACATCGGATTTGATGAATATCAGCAAGATTCATTGGACATGCATTGGAAGGTCATGAGGAAGACGTTCAGGTCACTAGGAGAGGCTTACATTTTCTATAACCAGTATGCTAAGGAGCGTGGTTTCAGCGTAAGAAAGGACTCACCGAAATTTTCGAAAGGTCCTGAGGGAGGTATGCGCTTGAAAAAGTATCTGTGTGCGAGAGCTGGGAAACGACATGCAAAATTTTGTACAATGGAAGGCAGGACCCGCAGGCTCAGAGCGGAGACTCGTTGCTTTTGCGATGCACATATAACTTTGAAGCTTGATAAAGAGCGTGATGTTTCGTATGTCAGCAGTTCCAGTGATGATCACAGTCACATTCTAGCTAGACCGGATGAAGTCACGTTTCTTCGATCTCATAATCAGATAAAAGAATTTCAGAAAGCTGAGATCGTAACTATGGCAGGTGCTGGAATCAGAAAACATATGATTTATGATAATCTCGTCAGTAGGTACGGGTCATATGCAAAGGCTGGTTTTGGGAGGAAGAAGCTTTATAACATGTGTTATAGAGAAAAAATGAAGTTGCTTGCACAAGTGATGCGGACACTGCCATTGGGATCATGATGACCAGAAGAGACAAGGATCCAGATTTCTTCTTTGAACACACCATCGACGATGAAGGAAGGCTGAAAAAACCTATTCTGGTGTGATTTTCAATCACATTGAGACTATATTGACTACGGTGATGTGATCGTCTTCGACAACACATACATGATGAATAGGTATGGATGCCATTTATACCTTTTGTTGGTCTGAACAACCACCGTTGCACCACGGTATTCGGTTGTGCTCTTGTGTCCGACGAGACGGAAGACACATATGTCTGGCTGCTTCAGACGTTTTTTAGGCCCAGGTCAGTAATTACTGATGGAGATGCAGCTATGATTAAGGCCATCAGAAAGGTACTTTCGGACGTTTGGCATCGTCTTTGCTTGTGGCATATTGAGAAGAACATGCAGAAACACCTTCATCATAAGTCTCTAAAGGAGTTCAGGTCTCTACTTTATTATGCCACTTCAAAAAAAGTATTTGAAGATAGATGGGCAGCGTTTACCGCCAAATGGCAGTCGGAGAAAACAAAGACATGGTTACGTAGGATGTACAAGAAGAAAAGGCTTTGGGCAGCATCATATCTGTCTGGTGGGTTTTTCCTAGGTATGCGAAGTAACCAGCGAAGTGAGAGTCTGAATTCATGCCTTCACTTGCATATAGACTCCGGTATGACTATTGTTGATATGATTGTGCACTATGAGAACTGCATAGTTTGTCTCCGTGAGAACAAGGCGCATGACGATTACACAAACACAGAGACAGACCCAGTACCAGTATTGGACGAGTGTAAAGATATTGAGAAATCAGCTGCGCATGAGTTCACTGCGGCAAACTTTTATATCTTATAGGAAGATATGAAGAAGGCACGGGAGCTTGAGGTCCTTGAGATACTGAGAGGAGCAGACACTCACAGATTCATACTGACATGGAAGGAAAATAGGGATATCAGATTCACTGTGGACTACACCCCAGGTAACTTTGAAGTAACCGTGAAGTGTAGTTGCAGAAGTATGGATCGCAAAGGACTTCCTTGCAAACATATTCTTCACATTCTGATTCAGCTACACTTACATGAGATACCTAAGTGTTTAGTACTGTGGAGGTTGAGCAAAATTGCAAGGGGTGGACTTCCCGTGAAGCACACTAGCGATCTGTTTGCGTGGGGATGGGCAGGTATAGGGGAGAGAGCTAAGTACAACGAGTTGACTATCTTATCTTGAGAAGCATCTCATAAATCATGCCATAAACTATTTTTATTTGATAAGTTGAAGGCGGTTTTGAGGGACATAATAGATAATGATTACACTGAGGAGGATGAGCCTGGTGCGGAGAAATAGTTTGTGAACGACTATGCATTTGAGCCTAATCAAGATCATGTTCTGGTTCGTGATCCCGCAAAAATTAACACCAAACGCGCACCAAAACAGAATGTTAAAGTCCGCGGTAAGGGTGGTCCTAATGTCACTAAAAATGGGTGATCTAAAGCTTTTGATGAGAAGAGCAAATGTCAATGTGGCCAATGCGGTCTTACGGGTCATTATAAGTCCACGTGCCCTAAAAATCCTAAGTACGATTTTCATATGTTCATGTAAATCTTGCTGTTCTCTAAATTTATTTGTTTTTTGTGAATTAACACATATCTTACTGTTTTTGTTTGTAGGAACTTTGCTTGAATTCCGGAGTATGAAAGATTACTTTAACCTTTGATCGAAGACAGTTTCTTGATGGATTGCTTCTATCTACGAAATCATTTTTAATTGTTAGATTATGTTATATGAGACTTATTTCACTTTGTTGATGTCAGACTATGTGCTAAGATACCCACATAGCTATTGTTGATGCCAGACTATGTTATGTAAGAAGTATTTTTACTTTGTTTATTTGGATGTGTTCATGATGCACCGTAGTGCCGTCGCTATTTACTATTGCTGTTCTACACTGTCGCCGTCGCTTATTACGCCATCGTTTTTAGCTTTTTTAGAAAAAAACAAAGCCCGACCAGTGCGCCGGCCAGTCTGACATTACACGAACCGCACCGACGGCACTGTCCCACAGGGTAGCGTTGGACGGCGGTAGCAAAGCGAGTAAACCAAAGGGGTCTGACTGCTTCTGTGCTGCCGGGTATTTAAGCCGGTCGTCGCGCCCTCCGTCAGGCGAGGTGGGACTAAACAAATGCGCTCAGGTTCTCGTCGCCCTGCGGGGTGCTTGGGCCGTCGTGTGTCAGACTTGAAAGCTTAATTGGGCCGGCCCACGCGGTCATGGGCGTCGCTCCCGACACGACGGCGGCAATGGAATTTTTAGTCCCACCTCGCCTGCCGAACGACGCGTCTACCGGCTTATATACGGTACGTCGAAACTAGTGTTGAACTTCTCTACTAACTCGACAGCTATTGGGCCGTCTTGGCTACCCTGTTGGCCCGTTTGCCGACGTGCAAAGATATTCACTGGGCTGGCATTTTTTTTAACATAATATAACTACATAGAGCACGGACTGTTTAAGTCAAACAAGTAGACGACGATAGAAGCATTATTTTAACATAATATAACTACAGAGAACATGGACTGTTTTATTCGAACAAGTAGACGACGACAGAAGTATGAATTTGAGTAATTGAAATTTATAGACGACGGCATGAAGGCAAAATAATAATCCAAATGTCATTCTGAACTTAAATATCCAAACAAGTAGTGTCTTCTTCATCACAAGATATCAGAGTCAAAATAAATGAAAACATCATTTGAGCCTACAAAGTTTTCTGTTACATAAATTTTGCCGCATTTATTTCTTCTTTACAAGCCGGGTAACTTTGTCTTTCATATCATTGAGCATATTTCTCTCCAAAAAATAAGCTGCGCAATCATTAAGTCCCTCGATTTATCAATTGACCCCTGTTACAACTTCATATTAGTCCAATGCGAATTGTATCACATAATGAATTCAATTAAATATAAGCATTTGAAAAAAAATCAGACCTACGAAAAACGGCTTGTCCATTTTTCACCGTCCCAGTATTGAAAGCATCAAAGGACAAATATTCCACATGAATTGCTGGTCCATACAAACAGCGATTCATAAGTTCGCATCTCAGGTAGATATTAAAATAATGTGAAAGTATATACATGTAAGTGCATCTAGTGCCCCTTAGTGATTTTGGTGTATTGAAGACTTATAGGTTAAGCATCTGATGTGTTTATGAGTGTACACAGCTCTATAAGTCTATGAGGAGTTTGATATTTACAGTAAAAGTCGACCCCTAAAAATGAAGTTCTTCGACCAAAGACTTTGATATTCTGAAGACTTTCTGAAGACTTTCTGAAGACTTTGAAAGTGAAGAAATTAGTGTGACCTTGAAGACATGGTATTCGTTTGAGGAATGTGAAGCATGAAGACTTTTGTTTTCGTAGTTTCTTTTTTATCTTTCTTGAGTCATAGGAAACACCGTGCTGTTAAAGGGGGTCGAGGAAATACTAAGGAGAAAATTTCCATGTGATGCTCAACTCAAATCCTACACCTACCAATCCCTTCGAGTGAAGCCATTGGAAATCTCATACAGTTCAGTCAATTTCTTCAGTGACAGAGACGCAGTTCTTCTGGTCACTGAGGACTTTGCTCTGACTGAGGAGTTAGGAATTCGCCAGTGCGAATTGCCTACACAGTGAGGAACATGATAGCCCTGAGGAATTTGTACTCCAAATTTCCGACCGTTGCTGTGCCACGCGCCAGCTGTCCTAAAATATCTTGTCCACCTAACGGTCATATCATTGAAGGGCATTTATGTCTTATCATGTCGGGCTGCTCCCTAGGCTATAAATAGCCGCCCCCTTCAACCACTAGCTGGTTGGCTGCTCCGCGTGAACTTGACACTTGTCATTTGAGAGCAACCCATCCTCCGAGGACTTTGAGCGAAAATCATCAAGTGAGGAAAATCCAAACCCAAACCCAAAACACCTACAAACCCAAAGTGATTGAGCATCACTGAAGAAATTGATCCTGCGTGGATCCGATGCTTGTTACCTTTGAAGACTGTGCTTCTTCCAGACGGTTAGGCGTCAAGGTCTAGAGCATCCAAGAGGAATTGTGGATCGCCGAGTGACCAAGTCTGTGAAGGTTTGGAAGTCACCTGAAGACTTACCACGAGTGATTGGACGAGGACTGTGTGGCCTTAGTTCAAGGAGAATACGGTGAGGACTTGGTGTCCCGAGCTACGTGCTCAGGACTGGGTGTCCGGGACTGTGTGTCCTCGAGTTTAAATACTCAGCCGCTCCAACCAGACGTACAACTGAGACAGCAGTTGGAACTGGTCTACCAAATCATTGTCTTCACCAAGCTTACTGGTTCCATTTCCTCAACACTTTCATTTCCTCATTACTGTGTTGTCTGTTTGTTCATATCTGTGTTTGAAGACTTTGACTGAAGACTTTCACAAATTCCTCAGTTCAATTTCTTCAGTCTGTCTGTCTTCATCTAGAGTTATCCTGTGCCTACGCTTTCTGTACTCTGTGTTTGTCTTCATCTCATCATGATGACCATGCATGTAATCTGTTAATGTTTACTTCTGAGTACTTATTCCGCTGCTAGTATTTCTTCGCTAAGGAATTTCCTCACGAGCAAATTCCTCAGTGAAGAATTTCATAAAAATCGCCTATTCACCCCACCTCTAGTTGATATAACGCACTTTCAATTGGTATCAGAGCAAGGTACTCCCTTGTTCTGTGTGATTTTGGTTTAACCGCCTGGAGTTTTAGTTATGTCGACCGCAGATATGAAGAAAGTGCCGTGCCCAATCTTTGACGGTCACGAGTATCCCAAATGGAAGGCTATGATGAAGAAGCGTCTCATGGTGATGGACAGCGAGCTATGGACCGTCACTGAGATTGGTCTGACCGATCTGTGCAAGATGGCGGAAGCTGATGACATTCGCAAGTACACTCAACTCAACCTCACAGCGAAGGCCGTCATCTGCTCCAGTCTGTCTCAAAACTAGTTCAGAAACATCATGCATCTCGATCAGGCGAAGCTTGTCTGGGACCGTCTCTCTGACGTCTATGAAGGTCATCGAACCCGTCATGATCCTTGGTTTGAGGATTTCAAGGAATCGCTCAAATCGATGACATTCGAACCAGAATCCTCCTCACCATGCCTCATGGCAGATGGTAAACAGGTAACTGAATGCTACCTATCTGAGTCTAGTGATGAAGAATCTGATGATGAATTTGGACCTAGTTATGTCAAACTTACTTCCCTTGCTGCTAAACAACAAAGAGATTTGAAAAATGCTAATGATATGCTTAGTAAGAGCAATGATATGTTGGGTGAAGAAATGGATCAGTCACAAGCCTTGGCTGAAAGTCTTCAGAGACTTCATTCTAAGTATGACTCCCTTCAAGATCAGCATAACTCTCTCTTGTCTGATTTTGAGAAGATAAGAGTGAGTTATGAAGATCTTCAGAAGGAGCGCGACTCATTACTTGCTCAACAAATCAGCGCTGCTCAGGAAGAATTTATTCCTCCATGTTTAAAATGCATTGAACGAGAATCAGCTAATTCTTCACCTGAATGTTCAAATGCTTCAATATTACAAATTCCTCACCTGTCTCTGCTATCACTAATTCCTCATCTGAGGACATTGCTAGTATCACTGACGACGCAGGGCTGAAGGAATTGTACATGACAGGCATGTACAAAAGCCTCAAAGGGCATCAGGCTCTTTGTGATGTGCTTAAAAAGCAGATCCTCAACAGGAACCCTAGGAAAGAGGGTATTGCCTTTGAGAGGAAACTCAATGCGGACGGTACTTATTGGAAGCCTGAGCAGTACCCCAAAACCTCATGGGTTGCTGCAAAGGGACCTCCAGTTGATCCATCTGATTTATCTGGCTATACATGTGAATCTTCTCATTCTTCTGATGAGTCATTTGACTCCAACTATAAACTGTTCAAAAATCAGAATGGTGAAGTATTTGCTAGATATGTTGGCACTAACTACAGGAACGGTTCCCCTATGAAGAAAATCTGGGTTCCCAAAAGCTGCCTTGAAAGTCTTCAGGTGAATGTCCTCATGACACCACCTGTGAAGAAAAGGAACCCCGGATCTAATTCTTCATATGGACCAAATTTTTCATATGGATCCAAGTCCTCATACAGACAAAATTCCTCACATGGATCAAAGTCCTCATATGAACATCATCATGCTAACAACTCTGTTTCGCAGGGAAGAGCCAAGGGCTATGAATATGAGCATTATTCCTCAAATTATTATGTTCATAAGTCCTCGAAGAATTTCTCTGCTTATTCATATGCTTATCCTAACCCCTCTTATGTAAAACGTAACGTTTTGGCTGCTTTGCCACCATTCTCATATGAAGCTCGCAGAGTGATGAACTCTTTGCCACCCCTTAAGATGTGGGTGGTGAAGAAAAAGAACTAATCTCTTCTGCAGGGTCAGGTCTCCAGACGTGCTGCAACGTCTGAAGAATTTGCTGGGGACCTGACAGAAATGCCTGAAAGGACGCAGGCTAACCATGATGAAATGAACTTTCATTTCACTCGTCCTCCCTCTGTTTTATCGGTTCTACTGCTTGATGAAATTGATCTGATGAATTGTAATATCATATTCTTCACCACTGAAGCATATGAGGTTCGTAAGTTGCACTAATTCATCTGCAGGATGATCAACCCAAAGCCACTGAATGGGTACTTGATAGTGGATGTACAAATCACATGACCGGTGACAAGAATCTGTTGATGGATGCTCCCTTATCAGCATCACACATGAAGCATATCATCTTCGCTGATAAAAGCAAAAGTCAGGTATTGGGTCTAGGTAAGGTTGCCATCACAAAGGATCGACACATGGACAAAGTCATGCTCGTTGAGTCCTTAGGATACAATCTTATGTCTGTCTCAATGCTTTGTGATCTTGATATGGTTGTTGTCTTCGGCAAGTATCGTTGTGTTGTGATTATGGAATCTGAGAAATCCAAAGTCTTCGAAGGCTTTAGGAAAGGAGACTTGTATATTGTTGATTTCTCTGCAGATTCACAACCTGTCGTGTGCCTACTTGCAAAAGCTTCAGAAGGATGGCTATGGCATCGACGACTTGGTCATGCTGGCATGAGGAATCTGCACACGCTTGCGAAGAAGAAGCATGTCATTGGCATTGAGAATGTCAAATTCCTCAAGGATCACTTATGCGGTGCCTGTGAAGCTGGAAAGATGACAAAGGCCAAGCATCCAGCGAAGACTATCATGACCACTACTCGTCCATTCGAATTGCTTCACATGGATCTCTTCGGTCCTAACCACTATTCCTCTGTCTCTAATGAGGCATCTCAATATGGTTTTGTTATTGTTGATGATTACTCTCGTTACACATGGGTGCACCTTGTCTCTTACAAAACTGAAGTGCAGGAAGTCTTCAAACGATTTTCCTCGAGGGCTTCAACTAACTTTGGTGTGAAGATCAAGCACATCAGAAGTGACAATGGCACTGAGTTCAAGAATTCGGGTCTTGATGACTATCTTGATGAACTTGGTATTACTCATGAATTATCTGCTCCTTATACTCCTCAACAGAATGGCGTCGTGGAGCGCAAGAACAGGACTCTTGCTGAGATGGCTCGCACTATGCTCGATGAGTACAAAACCCCTCGTCGTTTCTGGGTTGATGCAATTGATACTGCGTGCCATATCATCAACAGAGTATATCTTCAAAAATTCTTCAAGAAGACTGCCTATGAACTCCTCACTGACAAGAAACCCAATAGAGCACCTACCTTCTGTGTTAGATGAACCAGCACCTGAGGAATCGATCAAGCACAAGGCTACTGAAGATATCATTCCTACTGAAGAATCTGCTAAAGAATTCATTCCTGAACCTGAAGAACGTCGAACTGATGCACCTGAAGAAAATGCTGAGGAAATTAATGCTGAAGAAAATGCTGATCAAATTCCTCAACGACAACCAACTCACCCTCGCGTTGCAAAAGAAGTGCAAATGGAGAAGATCATCGATGACATTAGAGCACCAGGTCCTCTCACACGCTCAAAAGCTTCACATCTATCTAACTTTTGTGGGCACTTTGCTTTTGTCTCTATCACAGAGCCCACTAAGGTAGATGAAGCATTTCTGGAGCCTGAGTGGATTCAGGCCATGCAAGAAGAATTACATCAGTTCAAGCTCAACAACGTATGGGAACTGGTCAATCGTCCCAATCCTCGCAAGCATAACATCATTGGTACAAAGTGGATCTACCGCAACAAGCAAGATGAAAATGGTGTTGTGGTGAGGAATAAGGCACGACTAGTAGCTCAAGGCTACACACAGGTTGAAGGAATTGATTTTGATGAAACTTTTGCACCTGTTGCTAGACTTGACGCTATTCGCATATTACTTGCTTATGCTAACCATCATGATATCATCTTATACCAAATGGATGTGAAAAGTGCATTCCTCAATGGTAAGATTGAGGAAGAAGTATATGTTGCTCAACCACCAGGTTTTGAAGATCCAAAACATCCTGACAAAGTCTTCAGGCTTAACAAGGCCCTCTATGGCCTCAAGCAGGCCCCACGGGCGTGGTATGACACATTGAAGGAATTCTTCATGAAGAAAGGCTTCACACCCGGTTCACTCGATCCCACTCTTTTTACTAAATCATATGATGGTGAACTATTTGTGTGCCAAATATATGTTGATGATATCATCTTTGGCTGTACTGACCAACGTTATAGTGATGAATTTGCCTATATGATGAGTGAAGAATATCAAATGTTTATGATGGGAGAATTGAAATTCTTCTTAGGTCTACAAATTCGTCAACAGCACAATGGGATATTCATATCTCAGGAGAAACACCTCAAGGATGTCCTGAAGAAATTCGGCATGCAAGACTGCAAAGGTCTCAAAATTCCTATGCCCACAAATGGTCATCTATGCACTGATGAAAATGGTACTGACTTCGATCACAAGGTATATCGCTCCATGATTGGCTCTTTATTGTACTTATGTGCATCTAGGCCAGATATAATGCTTAGTGTTTGCATGTGTGCACGATTTCAAGCTGCACCGAAGGAATCACACCATACAGCTGTGAAGCATATTCTTCGATATCTAGCTCACACACCAACACTAGGATTATGGTACCCCAAGGGCTCAGACTTTGACCTCATTGGATATTCTGATTCTGACTATGCTGGTGACCGTGTGGATCGCAAGTCAACATCTGGTACTTGTCATTTCCTCGGACGATCCTTGGTCTGTTGGTCCTCGAAGAAACAGAACTGCGTATCACTGTCTACTGCTGAAGCTGAGTACATTGCTGCTGGTTCTTGCTGTGCTCAACTACTATGGATGAAGCAAACACTCAAGGACTATGGAGTCAACGTGAAGAATGTGCCTCTTCTCTGTGACAATGAGAGTGCCATCAAGATTGCTCACAACCCAGTTCAGCACTCGAAGACAAAGCACATTCAGATTCGTCATCATTTTCTTCGTGATCATGTGTTGAAGGGCGACATTTCTATTGAGCATGTGAAGACTGAAGAACAGCTAGCCGATATCTTCACTAAGCCCTTGGATGAGAAGAGATTTAGCAAGTTGCGGTGTGAGCTAAATATCTTAGAATCTTTGAATGTACTTTGAAAATGCACTCATCCTAACACTTATGCAAAATTGATGACTTAGATGTGCAACACATGAAGAAACGTTTTTCTTCAATCAATGAAGAATAACACTCTAAGTGTGAAGAAATTAGTGAAGAATTTGATTCTCAGAACCCTACGACAACTGTACACGGTGTCTGAAATCATCATTCTTACACGGTGGGTCACGCCACCACAAAAGTTGAAAATCTTCAATTTGAGTTTTTCCTCAACTTTTGAAATTCTTCAGTTTTTCAAATTCTTCAAACTTTACAAAGTCTTCACTTGTGCCGTCGTTTTCTTCATTGGCTATATATATATATATATATATATATATATATATATATATATATATACATACATATATATATATATATATATATATATATATATATATGAGTTTATGTCCTCTACAGCATTCACTTATAGCTATTTCTTCAAGTTGGATTTTTTTTGCTAAGTGAATGTGATCGGACCCTTCCCCTCTATGCTATACTCAATCCAGTCTATTCACAAATTCTTCATGTGCGTTCTATTTGAAACTCGTTCAAATTCTTCACTGTGTCCTTGTCAGCTGAAGAAATTGCGAACGAAACGTTAAAACTAATCTTATCCAAACCTTCGGTTTTGCCGCTCAATCCGTTCCACTTCCCACGATGGATTATTTTACTCACCCACGATCTTACACGATCTCCACTACACAGTACGTGGGTGAAACATGTCAAGTGAAGGAGAACGGCCAGGGGCATGTTAGTCCTAAATCTTCGGACAAGCAGTTTTTACTGCGGCTATAAATACCCCTCCGTCGCCATCTTCACTTCTTTACTCCGCTCGATCTCACTTCCCCCCCGCTCGAGCTTCCAAACCCTAGCGCCGCCGCTACTCCATCATCGCCGGTGAGGAAGAGCTTCACTGCCTTGACCTCATCGCCGACGTACTCGCGCCGACTGCGGAAATCTTCACCTCCGCCGCCGCCGTAGACGTCTTCCTCCGCCAAGTTAGGGCGTGGAAGATCTGCATTGACGAACTTCTCTGTTCCAACTCACAGTTCGTCGTGTTCTTCATTCAGGGTAATTAAAAGCTATTTTTACTGCCCTCTTTGATTCAAAGTTTCTCTACAAAATCTTCAAAGGTGTTTTTATTCTTCAAATCCTCACACACAAAACACCTCACTCATTCTCTGTTCTTGATTCATTTCCCTAAGTCTAAATTTCTTCAAGATTCCTCAATTTTGTGGATTCTCAATCTATACAACTCTGGAACCTAAGATATATATGGAGCTTAGTGAAATTCCTCAAGACGAATCTGGTCAAATTCCTCAAAACTTGTTCTTTATGAAAAACCCTCTGAGAACGCATATGACCTCTTCAAATTCCTCGCAACTATACTCTGTTCACAGGTACACATGTCCGCTGCTGAATCCTTAGGTTCTCATCAACTTAACTCATTTGCAGCGTTCCTCGAAGAAAAGTTGCATACATCTTCAGAGAATTCCATTGTTCAAATTCCTCATCTGAAGAAAATGGCTGAAGATAAAAGGCCGCAGAAAGGAGGAAAGAGACCAGAGGTCATGACTGCATTTGAAATCCCTGAGGACATTTATGCTGGGTATTGCACACCTGATGAATCCAAATTTGGTAAAGAAGACAAAAATCAGCGCAAGGTGCGCATCCAAAGGATTGAAAGGAGATGGGCACGTGAGTGGAGGGAGTACAGATACGTCACTCCCAAGTACATGAAGAAATTCGCAGTAAACCCTCCATGCCCAAGACCTCCATTGGCACCTGGCCAAGTGGCTGATCCCACAAGCATCAGAAGAGGAGAGGATTTTCCTCAAGAATGGGCTAAGCGCCAGCGTAAACTGCAAAAGCAAGCAAAAGAAGCAGTGAGGAAATTCAATGAAGAATCTGCTGCTGCTGCTGCCACTGAGGCTTCTTCCAAGCCGAGGAAATCAATGATGAAGAAGCCTGCTCGTAAGCCAAGTGCTTCACCTTCACTGCCCTCACGACCAAGTTCCTCAGCTGCGCCCTCACGGCCAGAATCTTCAAAAACTTCAAAGCAAATTCCTCATGCTGCTCCTGCTCCCACAAAATCCTCAGCTCCTGTGGATCTGGCCTCATGCCAAAGGACAACTGGCATATCTATTGCCTCTGGTGTCTCAGCTAGTTCCTCAGCTGCACCAAAATCCTCAGCTGGACCCTCGTTACTGAAGAAAAAGGCTACCGCTGGACGCGGCACTCGCCCAAGTCCAAAGAAGCAAGTGGTCTTCACTATGCCCTCTGATGATGATGAAGCTGATGAAGAAGAACTCGCTGAAATCATCAGAGACCGCCAAGAAAGGGCTGCTAAAGCCAAAGGCACACCTGTGCCCCTGCTTTTGGATCCAAGGGCGATCCTAGATTATATTGATCTCTGGCACAAGGATCCCAACACTCCTATGCCTGATTTCAAGCTGACACCTGGCCAAAGTCACATGCTGACTCACTTCATCCAAGAGGAGAAGTGGAAATATGATAGGGCCAGAGAGATCAAGAAATCCCAGTACCGCAAAGAGAAGCTGTTGAAGAAAAATGTTCTCAAAATGAAGCCTGAGGAACTTGTCAAGATGCAGGCTGAGATCAAAACCCTGAGCGACAACTTTGACTCGTACTATGCTGATTGGCAAGGAGCCAAGGTCAGATTTGTGAAGCTGACTGATACCTTCACCAAGGGTACTGCCTCAATGCAACAAATTCCTCAAGCTGAAGCATCTGTCCAGCAAACTGAAGAACATGCCAGCACCGCTGATGAAGTTCAGGCTGCTGAAGAAAATGCTAGTTCCAAGGCAGATGACTCTGCTCCAGCCGTTGATGAAATTGCCAGGGCATCCACTAGTGGTGCGCCTGAAGAAAATGAAGTGACCAGGGCAACTGCATCAGTTGTGCCTGAAGAAACTGAACCAGATTCCTCAGCTCCACCTGCACCAACTCCAACTATAGTTCTTCCCTCTGCTTTAGATGTGAAGAAAACCAAGGCTGCAGAGCGAGCTGCAGTAAAGAAAAGGAAAGCATCAAGTGCTTCAGAATCTTCAGTCCCAAAGAAGATGAAGCCCATGACCAGCTCATTTGCCAATCCAATTGATGCTGTTCCTATCTCCTCCATGCCATCAAAGGACCTTGTTCCTTTTGGTGAAGATTATGAGATCCCCAGTGGATCAGATGAAGAAACTCAGTCTGGTGCTTCCTCAGAGCAGATTGATGAAGAAATTGAAGTGGATACCATCACTTCAACCCCAATAGTCTCATCACCAATGCCTCAGTTTGATGCTGAAGAGGCTGGTGTTGAAGAAATTGATGATGAAGATGTGGATGTTGGAAGCACAACTCCAGTAATGAATGACGACTTTTGGGAAAGTCAGCATCCCAATTCCCCACTCTTCACTCCCCTGCAGCAAATTCCTCACTCTTCTTCACCAACCATAAAATTGGGCTCTGACGCAACTCATCCCACTGCTTCTGTGAATGAAGAAATTCCAGCCACTAGTGCTGAAGAAACTGCTGCTGAAACAGACAAGGTGACTGCACTTGAGGAACATACTGAAATTCCTCAGCCTGAAGAACCTGAGCTTGTGATTCCTGAGGTCGTGATGCAACTCACTGACACTCCTCTGCCAAGGCCAAAGGATCCATTCTCACGCAAACAGAAATTCAAGGCTGAAGACTTCTATGACGAGCACGTATTCTTCACTGAATACAATCCTTATGACTCTGCTCGCATAAGGAAGAGGCGTTTCTGGACTGCCAGCCAAGCAAATTTCTATTCCTCAGTGCTTTACAACAAAGACAAAGTCTTCGAGCATGCACATATTCCTCACGTGGATATGGAGTCTATGCCGTGCTTCACGCCAGTCCTCAGTGTTCTTCACGACGCTGGGCTGCTTAATTTCTGCACTGATATATGCGATTGGAATGAAGAACTTATTCTTCAGTTCTATGCTACACTGCACATCACTGGCAACTCTGAAGATGTCAATTCATGGGTTCTGGACTGGATGACTGAAAATACACATTACAAGGCCCCAGCAACTGACTTGCTTCGCTGCCTTTCTCTTAGTCCACCCACTGAAGATGCGCGTTGCGTGTATGATGAACTTGAACTGTCAAACCACTATATGCAAGTGCTCATGAAGCCTCTGAAGCCAGGGCAATCACCTCGTACCAAATTCCTCGTCAAGGAATTGCTGTATGTGCCTAGGACTGTCTATCGCATTCTGACGAAGACAATATGTCCCATCAAAGGACATGATTCTTCCGATGAAGAAATTGTTGGTATCATGAAGAATATGCTTTTCAATATCATACATGGCGTTCCCATAAACTTCCATGATTTCTTCATGAGGACTCTGGCCAACATTGCTATGTCACCATTTGAGCTGAAGCCTTATGCACCTTGGATTATGAGATTCATCAGGACAAGGTCTTCACTCAACTACAAGGCTGAAACTCTCAACCACTGCAGCTACTTGCCTCCTATTGAAGTCCTCAAAAGGACATTTTCCTCAGCTGATGAAAAGGGCAAGGCCACTGCTGTGATAGATGAAGGCATTCGTCCATTGGATGGTCAATTTCGCAAGGCTGCTTCTTATTCCACCAATGATGACTCTGCCACACATGACTCTGCTGCTAATACTGCCAAGACAAATCCTCAAGCCACAGCACCCAGGGTGATGACTGATCGTGAGTTACTCCTCAGTCTTCATCAAAAGTTTGATCGCAATCACAAATGGGTCAAGCGTCAGTTTGGTTCAATTCTTCACAACATGACTGCCACATATAATGCAGAGAAGAAAAACCATTACTACCTTCATGAAACCTTCAACCGCACCTGGGCTGTTCTGTCTCAAGTATATAGTGCTGAAGATTTAGAGAACATGGGCCTCAAAGAAGAATTTGCCTGGTCGGCACCTCCGTCGAAGAAATTCAAGAAGTTCAAGGTTCCGTCTCTGGTGGCCAGTTCATATTCTTCATCACGCGACACTGATGAAAATGAAGACTTGGATGACACTGCAGCAGGCCCTACTTCAACTACCGACCCCAACAACACTGGCGCTCCTCCATCGACTTGAATATCTTCAGGGGCGTTAGTCCTCAGTTTCTATCCTTTTGGTCATTTGATGACAAAGGGGGAGAAATCTGAGTTAGTCTTCAAGCGGGTCTATAATAAGGGCATTTTTTTAAGTTACAACTCTCGTTCTTTCGAAACTTTTATTGGATTGAGTTGTAATCTTAAACCCTATGGTGCTCGGTGCTCTGATACTTTTGTCGCTCTATGCTCTGATACTTCGATACATGCTTGAGCTCTGATGCTTTTGATGCGCTATTCTGCATGCTTATTCCTCATTAATGTTATCGCACGCATGCTGAATTGCATCAGGCACCATATTTCATGATGCATTTCAAATTCTTCATATCATGTATCAAATGCGTGTATGAATTACAAGATATAGGGGGAGATCTCCATGATTTAACTCTTCAAGTGTGCATTGCTTCAAAAGCAAATTCCTCACTATGCACAACTTCAGGGGGAGTTCTTCTATATCTTGCAATCACATTCCTCAATATTAGTTTCTACACTTCACATATTTATCCCCGTTGAAAACTTAACCTATATTGTCATCAATCACCAAAAAGGGGGAGACTGTAAGTGCATCTAGTGCCCCTTAGTGATTTTGGTGTATTGAAGACTTATAGGTTAAGCATCTGATGTGTTTATGACTGTACATAGGTCTATAAGTCTATGAGGAGTTTGATATTTATAGTAAAAGTTGACCCCTAAAAATGAAGTTCTTCGACCAAAGACTTTGATATTCTGAAGACTTTCTGAAGACTTTGAAAGTGAAGAAATTGGTGTGACCTTGAAGACATGGTATTCGTTTGAGGAATGTGAAGCATGAAGACTTTTGTTTTCGTAGTTTCTTTTTTCTCTTTCTTGAGTCATAGGAAACACCGTACTGTTAAAGGGGGTCGAGGAAATACTAAGGAGAAAATTTCCATGTGATGCTCAACTCAAATCCTACACCTACCAATCCCTTCGAGTGAAGCCATTGGAAATCTCATACAGTTCAGTCAATTTCTTCAGTGACAGAGACGCAGTTCTTCTGGTCACTGAGGACTATGCTCTGACTAAGGAGTTAGGAATTTGCCAGTGCGAATTGCCTACACAGTGAGGAACATGATAGCCCTGAGGAATTTGTACTCCAAATTTCTGACCGTTGTTGTGCCACGCGCCAGCTGTCCTAAAATATCTTGTCCACCTAACGGTCATATCATTGAAGGGCATTTATGTCTTATCATGTCAGGCTGCTCCCTAGGCTATAAATAGCCGCCCCCTTCAACCACTAGCTGGTTGGCTGCTCCGCGTGAACTTGACACTTGTCATTTGAGAGCAACCCATCCTCCGAGGACTTTGAGCGAAAATCATCAAGTGAGGAAAATCCAAACCCAAACCCAAAACACCTACAAACCCAAAGTGATTGAGCATCACTGAAGAAATTGATCTTGCGTGGATCCGACGCTTGTTACCTTTGAAGACTGTGCTTCTTCCAGACGGTTAGGCGTCAAGGTCTAGAGCATCCAAGAGGAATTGTGGATCGCCGAGTGACCAAGTCTGTGAAGGTTTGGAAGTCACCTGAAGACTTACCACGAGTGATTGGACGAGGACTGTGTGGCCTTAGTTCAAGGAGAATACGGTGAGGACTTGGTGTCCCGAGCTGCGTGCTCAGGACTGGGTGTCCGGGACTGTGTGTCCTCGAGTTTAAATACTCAGCCGCTCCAACCAGACGTACAACTGAGACAGCAGTTGGAACTGGTCTACCAAATCATTGTCTTCACCAAGCTTACTGGTTCCATTTCCTCAACACTTTCATTTCCTCATTACTGTGTTGTCTGTTTGTTCATATCTGTGTTTGAAGACTTTGACTGAAGACTTTCACAAATTCCTCAGTTCAATTTCTTCAGTCTGTCTGTCTTCATCTAGAGTTATCCTGTGCCTACGCTTTCTGTACTCTGTGTTTGTCTTCATCTCATCATGATGACCATGCATGTAATCTGTTATGTTTACTTCTGAGTACTTATTCCGCTGCTAGTATTTCTTCGCTAAGGAATTTCCTCACGAGCAAATTCCTTAGTGAAGAATTTCATAAAAATCGCCTATTCACCCCCCCTCTAGTCGATATAACGCACTTTCAATACACACCAATCTTCCTGCTGTGGCATCTTATACGTTTTAATAGGCCAGGTAGACACATCCGGATAATTCACAGCACCGCTCGCATTCGCATCACGTACGTCATATCGAAGTTGTTTTCTCTGTTCATATGAATGATAGCACGCAAAGGATTTAAGATAGTTCAATTACGAAATGATAGTTTCGACATGCCCATGTAAATTTATACTATACCAACTCCTCAACTTTGTCTTTAACTTCACTGTCAAGTTCGCGTCCCATCAAAGAATCAAGAACCTGAAACTCTTCCTTCGTGCGATGCATGATGACCGAAACCCAGTGGGTATTTCCCTTATTAAGATGAATATAAGTCTGCATCACAACAAATATACGATGTAATCAACACATACTGTTTTATTATTTATATCCCGTATATGCATACATTAAGCCAGTCAAACTTACCTTATCTTTTTTTAAATACTCATCGGTGCATCTATTCACGGGTCCATTCTTCTTCGCCACAACTTCGTTCTTATTTTTTCCTGGCTCGGTGTCTGGTCTAAATTCAAGTAACTAATTGACCAGCCATGTCGGCATTATATGACGATCGTCACCAACAACTCCCGACAGATACGACGAATAAGCATTGATAACCTGAAAATAATTTAAATGATGTATAACAATTCCAATTTGCAGTGAACGGTAATATAAAACACAACAATAACTTACATCACCGGTTAGCCATTGATGGTTAAGAATATTACAAGCCCTCTCTGCACTAAGACCTTCGCGCATGCCATCATTGAATATTTCCTTCTTTCTATGTTTTCCTGACTACTCATAAGCACAGACAAACTTAACAGACGCTTTCACCACATCGTATTCATCACTAGAATTTTGAAAGACTTCTTTCTCGAATAGTTCTGCAGCACATAACTCTAATATGTTACTAAATCAATGATAAGATGTAAGTTCAGCGCGAAAACAATTAGAACAGCCTGAAAATTTATAAAACTCACTTGCTTTTGCAGAACGTTTTGCACGCTTAGTCGGTATAGTAGGTGAAGGAAATATGTCCTAGAGGCAATAATAAAGTTGTTATTTATATTTCATTATATCATGATAAATGTTTATTATTCATGCTAGAATTGTATTAACCGGAAACTTATTACATGTGTGAATACGTAGACAAAACAGAGTGTCCCTAGTATGCCTCTACTTGACTAGCTCGTTAATCAAAGATGGTTATGTTTCCTGACCATAGACATGTGTTGTCATTTGATGAACGGGATCACATCATTAGAGAATGATGTGATGGACAAGACCCATCTGTTAGCAGCATAATGATCTTTTAGTTTTATTTCTATTGCTTTCATCATGACTTATACATGTTCCTCTAACTATGAGATTATGCAACTCCCGAATACCGAAGGAACACCTTGTGTACTATCAAACGTCACAACATAACTGGGTTACTATAACGATGCTCTACAGATGTCTCCGAAGGTGTTTGTTGAGTTGGCATAGATCGAGATTAGGATTTGTCACTCTGTGTATCGGAGAGGTATCTCCAGGCCCTCTCGGTAATGCACATCACTATAAGCCTTGCAAGCAATATGACTAATGAGTTAGTCACGGGATGATGCATTACGGAACGAGTAAAGAGATTTGTCGGTACCGAGATTGAACTAGGTATGATGATACCGACAATCGAATCTCGGGCAAGTAACATACCGATGACAAAGGGAACAACGTATGTTGTTATGCGGTTTGACCGATAAAGATCTTCGTAGAATATGTAGGAGCCAATATGAGCATCCAGGTTCCGCTATTGGTTATTGACCGAATATGTGTCTCAGTCATGTCTACATAGTTCTCGAACCCGTAGGGTCCGCACGCTTAACGTTTGATGATGATTTGTATTATGAGTTATGTGATTTGATGACCAAAGTTTGTTCGGAGTCTCGGATGAGATCACGGACATGACGAGCAGTCTCGAAATGGTCGATAGGTAAAGATTCATATATAGGACGATGAGATTTGGACAGTGGAAGTGTTCTGGGTGATACCGGGTCACCGGAAGGGGTTCCGGGCAACCCCCAGCAAAGATATTGGCTTAATGGGCCAAGTAAGGGAACACACCAGCCCACAAGGGGATGGTGAGCCCCCTATAGGGCCAGCCACGTGGGGAGAAAGGGAAAGGAGAGGAGGAAAAGGAAAGTATGAAGTAGGACTCCTACTTCCTTCCCCTCCCCCTCCTTCCTTTCCCCCTTGTCCAAATATGGTAGGGGGCCGAATTGGACTAGGGGCCCAAGTAGGATTCCTCCTACTTGGGCATGCCCTAGGCTGCTTCCCTCCCTCTACCTCCTTTATATACATGGGAAGGCACCCCTAGAACACACATCAATTGTTCCTAGCCGTGTGCGGCGCCCCCCTCCATAGTTAACACCTCGGTCATATCATCATAGTGCTTAGGCGAAGCCCTGCGCCGGTAACTTCATCATCATCGTCGCCACGCCGTCGTGCTGACGGAACTCTCCCTTGACCTCAGCTGGATCAAGAGTTCAAGGGACGTCACCGACCTGAACGTGTGCAGATCGCCGAGGTTCCGTGCGTTCGGTACTTGATCGGTTGGATCATGAATACGTTCGACTATATCAACCGCGTTACTAAATGCTTCCACTTTCGGTCTACGAGGGTACATGGAAACACTCTCCCGTGTCGTTGCTATGCATCTCCTAGATAGATCTTGCGTGATCGTAGGAATTTTTTTTTGAAATACTACGTTCCCCAATACTGGCATCTGAGCCAGGTCTATGCGTAGATGTTATATGCACGAGTAGAACACAAAGGGTTGTGGGCGATAATAGTCATACTGCTTACCCGCATGTCATACTTTGATTCGGCGGTATTGTTGGATGAAGCGGCTCAGACCGACATTACGCGTACGCTTACGCGAGACTGGTTCTACCGACGTGCTTCGCACACACGTGGCTAGTGGGTGTCTATTTCTCCAACTTTAGTTGAATCGAGTGTGACTACGCCCGGTCCTTGTTGAAGGTTAAAACAACAAACTTGATGAAAAATCATTGTGGTTTTGATGCGTAGGTAAGAACGGTTCTTGCTAAGCCCGTAGCAGCCACGTAAAACTTGCAACAACAAAGTAGAGGACGTCTAACTTGTTTTTGCAGGGCATGTTGTGATGTGATATGGTCAAGACGTGATTATATAAATTGTTGTATGAGATGATCATGTTTTGTAACACAGTTATCGGCAACTGGCAGGAGCCATACGGTTGTCGCTTTATTGTATGAAATGCAATCGCCATGTAATTGCTTTACTTTATCACTAAGCGGTAGCGATAGTCGTAGAAGCAATAGTTGGCGAGATGACAACGATGCTTCAATGGAGATCAAGGTGTCAAGACGGTGATGATGGTGATCATGACAGTGCTTTGGAGATGGAGATCAAAGGCACAAGTTGATGATGACCATATCATATCACTTATATTGATTGCATATGATGTTTATCCTTTATGCATCTTATTTTGCTTAGTACGGCGGTAGCATTATAAGATGACCCCTCACTAAATTTCAAGGCATAAGTGTTCTCCCTGAGTATGCACGGTTGCTACAGTTTGTCGTGCCGAGACACCACGTGATGATCGGGTGTGATAAGATCTACGTTCACATGCAACGGGTGCAAGCCAGTTTTGCACACGCAGAATACTCGGGTTAAATTTGACTAGCCTAGCATATGCAGATATGGCCTCGGAACACTGAGAGTGAATGGTCGAATGTGAATCATATAGTATATATGATCAACATAGTGATGTTCACCATTGAAAACTACTCCATCTCACGTGATGATTGGACATGGTTCAGTTGATATGGATCACGTGATCATTTAGATGACTAGAGGGATGTCTATCTAAGTGGAAGTTCTTAAGTAATACGATAATTGAACTTAAATTTATCATGAACTTAGTCCTGATAGTATTTGCATATCTATGTTGTAGATCAATAGCTTGCGATGTAGCTCCCCGTTTATTTTTGATATGTTCCTAGAGAAAACTAAGTTGAAAGATGATAGTAGCAATGATGCGGACTGGGTCCGTGATCTGAGGATTATCCTCATTGCTGCACAGAAGAATTATGTCCTTGATGCACCACTAGGTGATGAACCTATTGCAGGAGCAGATGAAGACGTTATGAACGTTTTGCAAGCTCGGTATGATGACTACTTGATAGTTTAGTGCATCATGCTTTACGGCTTAGAACCGGGACTTCAAAAACATTTTGAACGCCACGGAGCATATAAGATGTTCCAAGAGCTGAAATTGGTATTTCAGACTCATGCCCGGGTCGAGAGGTATGAGACCTCTGACAAGTACTTTGCCTATAAGATGGAGGAGAATAGCTCAACTAGTGAGCATGTGCTTAGATTAACTGAGTACTGCAATTGCTTGAATCAAGTGGGAGTTAATCTTTCAGATAAAATAGTGATTGACGGAGTTCTCTAGTCACTATCACCAAGTTACTGGAACTTCATGATGAACTATAATATGCAAGGGATGACGAAAACGATTCCCGAGCTCTTCGTGATGCTGAAATCGACGAAGGTAGAAATCAAGAAAAGCATCAAATGTTGATGGTTGACAAGACACTAGTTTCAAGTAAAAGGGCAAGGGAAAGAAATGGAACTTCAAGAAGAATGATAAGCAAGTTTCCACTCCCATGAAGAAGCCCAAAGCTAGACCCACGCCTGAAACTGAGTGCTTCTACTGTGAAGGAAATGGTCACTGGAAGGGGAACTGCCCCAAATACTTGGCGGATAAGAAGGATGGCAAAGTGAACAAAAGTATATATGATATACATGTTATTGATGTGAACTTTACTAGTGTTCATAGTAGCCCCTGTGTATTTTATACTGGTTCAGTTGCTATGATTAATAATTCGAAACAAGAGTTACAAAATGAACAAAGACTAGTTGAGGGCAAGGTGACGATGTGTTGGAAGTGATTCCAAGGTTGATAAGATCACCATCGCACACTCCCTTTTACCTTCGGGATTAGTGTTGAACCTAAAATAAATGTTATTTGGTGTTTGCGTTGAGCATAATATGATTGAATCATGTTTATTGCAATACGGTTATTCATTTAAGTCAGAGAATAATTGTTATTCTGTTTACATGAATAAAACCTTATGTGGTCATACACCCAAGGTGAATGGTTTATTGAATCTCGATCGTAGTGATACACATATTCATAATATTGATGCCAAAAGATGCAAAGTTGATAATGATAGTGCAACATATTTGTGGCACTGGCGTTTAGGTCATACTGGTGTAAAGCGCATGAAGAAACTCCATGCTGATGGGCTTTTGAATCACTTGATTATGAATCACTTGATGCTTGCGAACCATGCCTCTTGGGCAAGATGACTAAGACTCTATTCTCCGAAACAATGGAGCGAGCAACTAACTTATTGGAAATAATACATACCGATGTATGCGGTCTGATGAGTGTTGAGGCTCGCGGTGGATATCATTATTTTCTGACCTTCACAGATGATTTGAGCAGATATGGGTATATCTACTTAATGAAACATAAGTCTGAAACATTTGAAAAGTTCAAAGAATTTCAGAGTGAAGTTGAGAATCATCGTAACAAGAAAATAAAGTTTCTACGATCTGATCGCGGAGGCAAATATTTGAGTTGCGAGTTTGGCCTTCATTTGAAAAAATGTGGAATAGTTTCACAACTCGCGCCACCTGGAACACCACAGCGTAATGGTGTGTCCGAACGTCGTAATTGAACTTTATTGGATATGGTGCGATCTATGATGTCTCTTACCGATTTACCACTATCATTTTGGGGTTATGCATTAGAGACAACTGCATTCACGTTAAATAGGGCACCATCTAAATCTGTTGAGACGACACCATATGAACTATGGTTTGGCAAGAAACCTACGTTGTCGTTTCTTAAAGTTTGGGGCTGCGATGCTTATGCGAATAAGCTTCAACCTGATAAGCTCAAACCCAAATCAGAGAAATGTGTCTTCATAGGATACCCAAATGAAACTATTGGGTACACTAAGGGAGTCCTGGACTAAGGGGTCCCCGGGCGTCCGACCCGTTATCCATGGGCCGGACTGATGGGCTGTGAAGACATGAAGGCCGAAGACTGTACCCGTGTCCAGATTGGACTCTACTTGGCGTGGAAGGCAAGCTTGGCGACCGACTATGAAGATTCCCTCTTATGTAACCCTAGATTCCCCTCCGGTGTTTATATAAACCGGAGTGGTTAGTCCGGAAAGCAGATATTCATTACCATAGTCATATAGGCTAGACTTCTAGGGTTTAGCCATTACGATCTCGTCGTAGATCAGCTCTTGTAATACTCATATTCATCAAGATCAATCAAGCAGGAAGTAGGGTATTACCTCCATAGTGAGGGACCGAACCTGGGTAAACATCGTGTACCCCGTCTCCTGTTATCATCGACCCTAGATGCACAGTTCGGGACCCCCTACCCGAGATCCGCCGGTTTTGACACTGACATTGGTGCTTTCATTGAGAGTTCCACTATGCCGTCGACGAAAGGTTCGATGGCTCCTTCAATCGTCTATAGTGACGCTGTCCAAGGAGGAACTTTTCTTCCCCGGACAGATTCTCGTGTTCGGCGGCTTCGTACTGCGAGCCAACTCGCTTGGCCATCTGGAGCAGGTCGATAGCTACGCCCCTGGCCATCATGTCAGATTTGGAAGCTTGAACTACGTCGCGAACATCCGTGGAGACTTGATCTTCAACGGATTTGAGACCGCAGCGATCGCTCCCCTTCACCCCGATGAACATGACTTAAATCTGTCATCGGATCGCGTCCAGGAGATGGTTCCTGTTGCTGCAACGGCCTTAGAACCAAAGAAGATCGTGCCATCCGAGGCCACAGAGTCCGCGGTGTTGGAGCCGCACACGGACTTGACACCTCGCAATATTTGCGTCCATGGAACTCCGGACTCGACTCCGGCTATAAGTTCCGGATCTGGTACGCCTGCAGACACCGAGCTGGATCGGTTACCGATTTCCGAATTTAGCGCCGCAGACATCTTCCAGCACTCACCTTTGGGCGATGTGCTCAACTCTTTGAAGAATTTGTCCTTGGAGAAGGACTCACAGCCGAAATATGTTCGGTTCGAGTTAGAGGCTGATGATGGGGAATTTTGCTTCCCACCCGCCACCCACTTCATAGCCACTGTCGACGACTTAACCGACGTGCTTGATTATGGCTCTGAGGACGTCGACGGTATGGACGACGATGCCGACAAGGAGCAAGGCCAAGACCCGCCATTCACTGGACGCTGGACGGCCACCTCTTCGTACGACACCTAAAAAACTAGTGACGATGACAAAGAAGACCCAGTTGCGAATAAACCTTCTGAGATGCAGTCCAAGCGCCGGCGCCCTAACGCCTTTCTAAGCCTCGTCGCTTGAAAGACGGCAACACTGGCACTGGAGAAAATAGTACTCCGGGCGACGCCAAAAACAATGAAGACCCTGTGGGAGCCGCATCCGAACAGAAGGAACAAGACAACAGGCAAAATAACCCTGATAGACAGGTCGTGCCCAACGACCCAGATGACGATAGCTATCGTCCAGTCTCCGAGGATGAGGAAAGCCTCGGCAGCGAGGATTTGATCATGCCTGAGGCACCCCTCGAGCAGGAGCGCTTCAAGCACCAGCTAATAGCTACTGCAAGAAGCCTAAAGAAAAAGCAGCAGCAGCTCCAAGTTGATCAAGACCTACTCATTGACAGATGGACCGATGTCCTGGCAGCCGAAGAAAACGGCCTCAAGCGCCTAGCAAGAGTTACCCAAAGCGCAGACTGCTACCTCAGTTCGATGAGGAGGCACCAAATCCCATACCTCCCTCGTGTAATGCGGAACGAACACCACGCGGTCGGGATAGAGCGGCAGACCGACCACCCCGTGGTCAGGATAAAACGACAACTCAAGACGAACAATAGCCCGCCCCACCGCCTCGCAAAAACAGGGACAGAACAGCTCGGGACCATACATATGACCTTCGACAGGACCTGGACAGTAGAGCAGGACACACCAGATCAGTCTGCGGATCGCGAGGACGCTTCCCCACTCAGGATGACAGCCACCTATTCGGACGTGACAAACTTAATCACACCCGGGCCGATAACCACAGACGGACTTCATCGGAGGTGCGCCGTGATGCGGCCCGCTATAAAGGCGCCGCACACCCTCTATGCTTCATAAATGAGGTGCTGGATCACGAATTCCCCGAGGGGTTCAAGCCCGTTAATATTGAATCATACGACGGAACAACCGATCCCGCAGTGTGGATCGAAGATTTTATTCTCCACATCCACATGGCCTGAGGAGATGACCTCCACGCTATCAAATACCTACCATTAAAGCTCAAAGGACCAGCTCGACACTGGCTAAACAGCTTGCCCGAAAATTCCATCGGCAGCTGGGAGGACTTGGAAGAAGCTTTTCTTGACAACTTCCAAGGCACTTATGTCCGGCCACCTAATGCCGATGACTTAAGTCACATAGTTCAACAACCTGGAGAGTCTGCCAGAAAATTCTGGACTAGGTTCTTAACCAAAAAGAACCAGATCGTTGACTGTCCGGATGCCGAAGCCCAAGCGGCCTTTAAACATAGCATCCGTGACAAATGGCTCGCCCACCACCTTGGCCAAGAAAAGCCGAGGTCCATGGCAGCCCTCACGGCACTTATGATCCGCTTTTGCGCGGGAGAGGATAGTTGGCTGGCTCATAGTACAAACACAACCAACGAAGTAGGCCCCTCCGAGGCCAAAAACAGCACCAGCAAGCTCTGGCGCAACAGACACAAACGCTGAAGCAATGGAGATAACACCGATGACACTACAGTTCACGCTGGATTCAGTGGCTCCAAGTCCGGCCATCGAAAGAAGCCCTATAAAAGGAACGGCGGAGGACCATCCAGCTTGGACCGCATACTCGATAGTCTATGCCAGATACATGGCACCCCAGACAAATCGGCAAACCATACTAACAGAGATTGCCGGGTCTTTAAGCAAGCCATCAAGATAAATAGCGGAAACAAGGAAGGGGAATCGCAAAGCGAGGACGATGACGAGGAGCTCCGGTAGCCGAACACTGGGGGGCAGAAGAAATTTCCCCCTCAAGTGAAAACGGTGAACATGATATACGCTACTCACATCCCCAAAAGGGAGTGCAAGCGAGCACTCAGGGACGTCTACGCGGTAGAGCCAGTCGCCCCAAAATTCAATCCATGGTTGTCATTCCCGATCACCTTCGATCGTCGAGATCATCCAACTAGTATCCGGCATGGCGGTGCAGCCGCACTGGTCCTCGACCGGTTTCACCTAACGCGAGTCCTAATGGACGGTGGTAGCAGCCTCAACCTGCTCTATCAGGACACAGTACGAAAGATGGGCATTAATCCCTCACGAATCAAACCCACAAAGACTACCTTTAAAGGAGTCATACCAGGCGTAGAGGCCCGTTGTACGGGCTCAATCACGCTGGAGGTGGTCTTCGGTTCCCCGGACAACTTCCAAAGCGAAGAGTTAATCTTCGATATCGCCCCCTTCCGCAGCGGCTACCATGCACTGCTTGGGCGAGCTGTGTTTTCTAGATTCAATGCGGTGCCACATTATGCTTATCTCAAGCTCAAGATGCTCGGTCCACGCGGCATCATTACAGTAAATGGAAACACGGAACGTTCCCTCCGCACAGAGGAACACACCGCGACCCTAGCAGCGGAAGTACTGAGCGGCCTTCTCAAGCGGCACCATAATCCGGCCGCCGAGCCCCTGGACATTGTCAAGAAGATCCGGACTACACTGCAACAGGGCAGCTCGGTTCGTCAAGAGCTGAATTAGTAATTCGGCCTCCATCCCATCCCCGATGAGGAAATGGCATTAGTACAACGCATACATGACTACGCACTCAAAACCCCATGGTTACTGACGGAGGCATAACTCGCTCGCGACCCACAGTGCGGCTTGACCAACCCTGGGATTTGCACGTCTTTACTTTTCCTTTTCATTTCAGGTTTTTTCCCATTTTCAAGGTCTATGCGGACGGCCCGCTTGTAGAACACACCAAGGAAGCAAGGAGCTCTGACATACAAGGGAATCCCCAGGTGGTCTCTACTAAACGATTGCCATGCCTGTTTTACTTGCCCGCATGCAGCTCGCCCTTACTTGCTTATCGCATTACTTGCACAAAGTACGCCTTGACGTACTAATTACATAAATAGTGGTGTCAGCTTATTACTTAATTTTTTCTGTCTACTGACCTTTGTATTTATCACTCATTGCACACGTACATCATGGTACGTATTGCCACGCCAAGGGCTTCACTACGCCCCACACTTTTACAATATAGTTCGGCACCCCGAACTTATAGCACTATATGCATCGGCTCCGAATCATGTCTTTGGTCAATAATTGGGTTGCCCGGCTCCTGTGCTTACTACCTTACGTTCCGCTATATCGGCTAGGGTAGTAAAGGGAGAACTACTGCGATTGTGTACTGGTTCTTCCAGACAAGCACCTCAGTACAGAAAGCCGAAAACTGACTGTCATGATATGGCGAGAGCCGGTCAGCTGTTCGAGAGGTCCAAAATCGTTAGAGATTTTTTCCGCTTCTTACGAAGAATCGGTTCTCCCGATTAGGCGAGTACAACGCCCCTAGTTCGGCCATCCGAATACCAGGGGCTTTGCCGACTTTCTTAATTGTCAAGCTCCTATGGCTAAGTGAGGGCGGTAAAGCCCGCGCAGTCTGATTGCCTTGTTCGTTGCGCTAAACACCTCCTTTAAGGACCAGAATGTGGAGTAAAGAGTGTTTAGATTTATCCCGAACACCCCCGTACTATCTACGTGGGGGGAGAAGCCGACGAGTGGTCAACCCTCAAATTTCATAAACGGGCGCACATGAGGTAAAATGTAAGTCAAAAGCATTATATTACATAACATCATCGTTCCATATTATAGGGAAAGATAATACAAATGTTCTTATGGGAACATGACATCCTTCGAACATTGCTCCGCCACAAGGCGGGACCCCTCCAGGACAACATCAAAATATAGCTCAGGTCGACGATGCTCCTTGCCCTCCGGCGGCCCCTCGGTCATCAGCTTCTTGGCATCTAGCTTTGCCCAATGCGTCTTGATGCGGGCAAACGCCATACGCGCACCTTCAATATAGATCGACCGCTTCACGGCTTCGAGCCGCGGACAGGCACTTACAAGCCGATTAACAAGCCCGAAGTAGCTGCTAGGTACAGGCTCGGCATGCCACAACTGGACTATCAGGTCCTTCATGGCTAGCTCTGCCGACCTGTGCATCTCGACCAACTGCTTCAGCTGGTCGCTGAAGGGCACCGGATGTTTGGGTCCAAGATATTGGGACCAGAATAGCTTCTTCATAGACCTCCCTTCTTCAGCTCTATAATGTTTGGCAGCATCTGATATACTGCGCGGCAGATCCATAAACACCCTTGGAAAACCCAAATTCGGATAAGTACAAGGAACGTTTCTTCTACATACTTGCTTTGCATAGCGAAAGACTTACCCGCCGCAATCTTCTTGGCCGCCTGAATTTCCTGGAGGGCGTTCTGGGCATCGACTCGTGCATCCTGTGCGCTCTGGCGGGCTTTCGCCAGTTCGGATTCTTGTGCCTTACAATCGCACTCCAAGGACTCAAATCTCTCGATCGCACCCTGGAGCTGTTGCTGCGCCTCGCCAACCCAGGCCTCGTGCTTCTCACGCGCGGCGCGTTCCTTAGCCGCTTTGTCCTCGGCCTCGGCTAACGCCTTCTTGAGGGCTGCCACCTCGGTCATGGCCCCTAATAATGTTTATGACACCTTAGTCCGGACGGACTATTCTTTTTTTCTTTCTTCTTAAAATGTACCCGCAGGTTACTACATACCTTGGCTATCCTCCAGTTGCTTCTTCGTGAGGTCGAGCTCCTCCTCGGCCCGCTCCAGCTTCCGCTTCAGTCCGGAGACCTCCGCAGCATGAGAGGTGGCAGCCTACAGCGATACCTGCTTATTCACGTAGACAACTTATGTTAGACTCCTGCGATATTTCTTCTTGATCCTCTGTTCAGCTTTTTTGTTTACGAACACCAAACAGAGCATCAGGGGCTACTGTCTATACTGTGATACTCTTCCTACAACCACATTACTTACCTCAAAGCCCGATAGAAGGCTAGTGCAGGCTTCGGTCAGTCCGCTTTTGACGAACTGAATCTTCTCTATCACCGTGCCCATAAGGGCGTGGTGTTCATCCACAATAGAGGCGCCTTGTAGCGCCTCCAGTAGATTATCCGGTGCCTCTGGTCGGACAGAGGTCACCGACGGAACAGGCACGTCCCCTCCTTTTGGGGAATGTCGTTCGCTGGACTCTGGAGCCACATATATCTCCGTAATGGTATCCGGCTCAGGTCCGAAGAGAACTCGGCCCCCGTCACCAGTCCCCATAGGGCCTTTTTCTCCCATGTGTCCGGCGAATGAGGAATCGCCCTGGAGCGTCACCCAACGATCTCCTGAATCTCCCCCGGTCGGGGAAGGTCTTTTGCGGCACCACCTCATCGTCACCCTTGGGAGAGACGGAATGCGCAGATGGCGGCGACAAGCTAGCCATCTCCTTTGAATCCAGTGATCCCTCTGTTGAGGATCGCGGGGAGCCATCGCTGCTGGACTGCAATGACAAGGTTTGAGATATATCAATATTACAAAATCAGGAAAGCCAGACATTTTTGGATTCTGGTACTTACGAGGCGACCCGAGGCATGGTCCGGCGAGGTCGCTCCAAACTGCTATCAACATCCCATGCGAGGTTATCCGCGAGGGAGCCTTTAACCCTCTTAGACGCTTTCGCCTCCAGGTTCATGGGGGCCGCTCTCTTGTTCCTCCCCACTTCAGGCGGGGAGTCGTTTTCTTCTTCCTCTTTGTCGTCGTCGTCAGCGGACGAAGAGGAAGTCTCGCTTTCGGACGTCACGTCTGGAGCGCCTTTTTGGCGAGGGCCCTTCTTGGTCCCTTTGGCTGTCTTCTTGGCCGTCTTCTCTGGCACCTCATAAGGTGCAAGGAAAAGCATTTTCGTCAGTAATGGGAATTCTTGGTCTTCGGGCAGCGGAGCCGGACAGTTAATCTCCTCTGCTACCTTGATCCAGGCCTGAAAACAGGGGTAGGAGAGCTTAGGCTTTTTCTCAAAATATGCTAGTAGAGGGTACTCCTTGAAAATATTAAAGGAACTTACCGAGTTAGCCTGGCATTTTAAGCTAAGCCCGCGATCTTCGGTCGTGGGCGGTGGCGTCTCGCCGGCCTTGAAGAGCACTTTCCAGATTTCTTCGTGTGTCGTGCCGAAGAGCTCTAGCAGCGTCTGGTGCTTGGCCGGATCGTACTCCCACAGATAGAAAGTCCGACGTTGGCACGGAAGGACCCGACGGATGAGCATGACCTGGACCACGTTGACGAGCTTGATCTTCCTGTCTATCATATTCTGGACGCGTGTCTGGAGCCCAGACAGCTCGTCCAAGGGACCCCAGTTTAGGCCCCTCTCTTGCCAGGAGGTGAGCCGCATCGGGATTCCGGATCAGAATTCGGGGGCCGCCGCCCAGTTGGCGTCGCTCGGCTCGATGATATAGAACCACCCCGATTGCCACCCCTTCACCATCTCCGTGAATGTGCCTTCGGGCCAGGTAACGTTGGGCATCTTGCCCAGCATGGCGCCTCCGCACTCTGCTTGTTGGTCGCTCACCACCTTTGGCTTCACATTGAAGGTCTTCAGCCATAGGCCGAAATGAGGCGGGATGCGGAGAAATGCCTCGCACACGACAATGAATGCCGTGATATTGAGAATGAAGTTAGGGGCTAGGTCATGAAAGTCTAGCCCGTAGTAAAACTTCAGTCCACGGACGAAGGGTTAAGAGGAAAGCCCAGCCCACGGACGAAATGTGTAAGAAACACAACCCTCTTGTGGGGCTCTGGAGTAGGGACGATCTGTCCCTTGGTCGGAAGTCTGTGAGCTATCTCCTTGGCCAGATATCCAGCCTCCCAGAGCTCTTTGATATCGCTCTTCTTGACGGAGGAGGCCATCCACTTGCCTCCAGCTCCAGATCCGAACATCTTGGGGGTACTTTCTCGGACGAGGGAAAAGCTAAAACTTGGGCGCTGGAGCTCAGGGACGGAAGGACTGAGGAGGAATCGAGGTGTGGGTGAAGAAAGGGAATTCTCATCCCCTTATAAAGACCATGAATATCAAGCGCCTCCTCACTCGCCTTAAACTCGCCTATTCCCAAGGGCCGTGCGAATGGCACGGTTGGGTCACCCACGCCCGCATTGATGAGAATCCCGCAATAAGGGGACACGATCTCTACTTCGACAGGACGTGCCAATGGCAACCGCGTCTCGAAACATGGAGCGGCAGACGAAAAGCGGTTCGAAATTGTGACCGGTCAGGCGTGATGTCACGCTGCAAAAAAGTTGTCAGCGGATGGAACTCGTGTAAAAATATATTCTCTCTGCGGTTGTGTATGGTGTGTGACAGGTCCAGATACTATCATCGCATCCGAAGACTATCTTGGAGTTTGGAAAAGGGGGAACCCGCCTTGCAATGCCGAAGACAATCTACGCGCCGGACTCCTCGTCATTGAAGCCAGGTTCAGGGACTACTAAGGGAGTCCTGGACTAAGGGGTCCCCAGGCATCCGGCCCGTTATTCATGGGCTGGACTGATGGGCTGTAAAGACATGAAGGCCGAAGACTGTACCCGTGTCTGGATTGGACTCTACTTGGCATGGAAGGCAAGCTTGGCGACCGACTATGAAGATTCCTTCTTATGTAACCGACTCTATGTAACCCTAGATTCCCCTCCGGTGTTTATATAAACCGGAGGGGTTAGTCCGAAAAGCAGATATTCATTACCATAGTCATATAGGCTAGACTTCTAGGGTTTAGCCATTACGATCTCGTGGTAGATCAGCTCTTGTAATACTCATATTCATCAAGATCAATCAAGCAGGAAGTAGGGTATTACCTCCATAGAGAGGGCCCGAACCAGGGTAAACATCGTGTCCCCCGTCTCCTGTTATCATCGACCCTAGACGCATGGTTCGGGACCCCCTACCCAAGATCCGCCGGTTTTGACACCGACATACACCTTCTATCACATATCCGAAGGCAAGATTTTCGTTGCTAAGAATGGATCCTTTCTAGAGAAGGAGTTTCTCTCGAAATAAGTGAGTGGGAGGAAAGTAGAACTTGATGAGGTAACTGTACCTGCTCCCTTATTGGAAAGTACTTCATCACAGAAATCAGTTCTAGTGATTCCTACACCAATTAGTGAGGAAGCTAATGATGATGATCATGAAACTCCTAATCAAGTTACTACCGAACCTCGTAGGTCAACCAGAGTAAGATCCGCACCAGAGTGGTACGGTAATCCTTTTCTGGAGGTCATGTTATTTAACCATGACAAGCCTATGAACTATGAGGAAGCGATGATGAGCCCAGATTCCGCGAAGTGGCTTGAGGCCATAAAATCTGAGATGGGATCCATGTATGAGAACAAAGTGTGGACTTTGGTTGACTTGCTCGATGATCAGCTAGCCATTGAGAATAAATGGATCTTCAAGAGGAAGACGGACGTTGATAGTAGTGTTACTATCTACAAAGCTCGAATTGTTGCAAAAAGTTTTCGACAAGTTCAAGATATTGACTATGATAAGATTTTCTCACTCGTAGCGATGCTTAAGTCTGTCCGAATCATGTTAGCAATTGCCACATTTTATGTAATCTGGCAAATGGATGTCAAAACTAATTGGATTTCTTAAAAAAGAGTTGTATATGATGCAACAAGAAGGTTTTGTCAATCCTAAAGGTGCTAGTAAAGTATGCAAGCTCTAGCGATCCATCTATGGACTGGTGCAAGCATCTCGGAGTTGGAATATAAACTTTGATAAGTTGATCAGAGCATATATTTTTATACAGACTTGCGGTGAAGCCTGTATTTACAAGAAAGTGAGTGGGAGCACTACAACCTTTCTGATAAGTATATGTGAATGACATATTGTTGATCGGAAATGATGTAGAATTTTTCTGGAAAGCATAAAGGAGTGTTTGAAAGGACTTTTTCAAAGAAATACCTCGATGAAGCTGCTTACATATTGGGCATCAAGATCTATAGAGATAGATCAAAACGCTTGATAAGATTTTTCAATGAGTACATACCTTGACAAGATTTTTGAAGTAGTTCAAAATGGAACAGTCAAAGAAGGAGTTCTTGCCTGTATTGCAAGGTGTAAAGTTGAGTAAGACTCAAAATACGACCACGGCAGAAAATATAAAGAGAATGAAAGCCATTCCCTATGCCTCAGCCATAGGTTCTATAAAGTATGCTATGTTGTGTACCAAACCTATTGTGTACCTTACCATAAGTTTGGCAAGAGGGTACAATAGTGATCCAGGAGTGGATCACTGAACATCGGTCAAAATTATCCTTAGTGGAATAACGAGATATTTCTTGATTATGGAGGTGATAAAGAGTTCGTCGTAAATAGTTACACTGATGCAAGCTTTTACATCGATCGTAAAAGAAAGTGGGAGCAATTAGCTAGAGTAGCTCCATGCAGAGCATTGTAGACATGGACAATTTGCAAAATACATACGACTCTAAATGTGACAGACCCATTGACTAAGCTTCTCTCACAAGCAAAACATGATCACACCTTAGTACTCCTTGGGTGTTAATCACATAGCGATGTGAACCAGATTATTGACTCTAGTAAAACCCTTTGGGTATTAGTCACATGGTGATGTTAACTAATCACATGGCGATGTGAACTATTGGTGTTAAATCACATGGCGATGTGAAATAGATTATTGACTCTAGTGCAAGTGGGAGACCGTAGGAAATATGCCCTAGAGGCAATAATAAAGTTGTTATTTATATTTCCTTGTATCATGATAAATGTTTATTATTCATGCTAGAATTATATTAATCGGAAACTTAGTACATGTGTGAATACATAGACAAAACAGAGTGTCCCTAGTATGCCTCTACTTGACTAGCTCGTTAACCAAAGATGGTTATGTTTCCAGACCATAGACATGTGTTGTCATTTGATGAATGGGATCACATCATTAGAGAATGATGTGATGGACAAGACCCATCCGTTAGCATAGCATAATGATCATTTAGTTTTATTGCTATTGCTTTCATCATGACTTATACATGTTCCCCTGACTATGAGATTATGCAAGTCCCGAATACCAGAGGAACACCTTGTGTGCTATCAAACGTCACAACGTAACTGGGTGATTATAAAGATGCTCTATAGATGTCTTTGAAGGTGTTTGTTGGGTGTCACTCCGTGTATTGGAGAGGTATCTCCGGGCCCTCTCGGTAATGCACATCACTATAGGCCTTGCAAGCAATGTGACTAATGAGTTAGTCACGAGATTATGCATTACGGAACGAGTAAAGAGACTTGTCGGTAACGAGATTGAACTAGGTATGATGATACCGACGATCGAATCTCAGGCAAGTAACATACCGATGACAAAGGGAACAACGTATGTTGTTATGCGGTTTGACCGATAAAGATCTTCGTAGAATATGTAGGAGCCAATATGCATCCAGGTTCCGCTATTGGTTATTCACCTAATATGTGTCTTGGTCATGTCTACATAGTTTTCGAACCCGTAGGGTCCACACGCTTTACGTTCGATGACGATTTGTATTATGAGTTATGTGATTTGAAGACCGAAGTTTGTTCGGAGTCCCGGATGAGATCACGGACATGACGAGGAGCCTCGAAATGGTCGAGAGGTAAAGATTCATATATAGGACGATGGTATTTGGACACCGAAAGTATTCTGGGTGATACCGGGTCACCGGAAGGGGTTTCGGGCAACCCCCGACAAAGATATGGGCTTAATGGGCCAAGTAAGGGAGCACACCAGCCCACAAGGGGCTGATGCCCCCTATAGGGCCATCCACGTGGCGAGAAAGGGAAAGGATAGGAGGAAAAGGAAAGTATGAAGTAGGACTCCTACTTCCTTCTCCTCCCCCTCCTTCCTTTCCCCCTTGTCCAAATATGGTAGGGGGCGAATTGGACTAGGGGCCCAAGTAGGATTCCTCCTACTTGGGCGCGCCCTAGGCTGCCTCCCTCCCTCTCCCTCCTTTATATACGTGGGGAAGGCACCCCTAGAACACACATGAATTGTTCCTAGTTGTATGCGGCGCCCCCTCCACAGTTAACACCTCGGTCATATCGTCGTAGTGCTTAGGCAAAGCCCTGTGCCGGTAACTTCATCATCACCGTCGACACGCCGTCGTGCTGACGGAACTCTCCCTCGACCTCGGCTGGATCAAGAGTTCGAGGGACGTCACCAAGCTGAACGTGTGCAGATCGCGGAGGTCCCGTGCGTTCGGTACTTGATCGGTTGGATTGCGAAGACATTCGACTACATCAACCGGGTTACTAAACGCTTCCACTTTCGGTATACGAGGGTACGTGGACACACTCTCCCGTCTCGTTGCTATGCATCTCCTAGATAGATCTTGCGTGATCGTAGGAATTTTTTTGAAATACTGCGTTCCCCAACAGTAGGCACATAAGGAGACTTCACAAGGTTTGAAACCTGGCGCTTCCGTTTCCCAACAACCTCCTCTGGTACCTCATCTTCTCCAATAGAACCAACTGATCCACGTCATGCGATTTCATCTTTCCCTAAAGATGTAACGGATTTCTCATCAGATACCTCAGGAACTTCGATAGGATCATCTTTATCACCCTTGAAACTATCCCAATATTCAGGTGTGCAATAATAATGTCTCTTTTCTTCAGAATCATTAAGATCATCTCCATCATCCTCTTGCACATTCTTTTTTGCTGGTGTTTTCAAATTGTCCATATCAAGATGATATACCCATTCTTTACGAGGGTCTCCACCATAGTTTCTAGATTCACTATTATCACCATACTCATTCTCTTCTTCTTTTTCAATATCACCGGCTTTGTAGAAGATAACACTTTTGTTCAATTTCTCTATCATCCTCTGTGATTACAAATAAGTTGTAGTTAGTTAGGTGACACATAAAAAAACAAAGTGAACGACAAAAAATGAAACTTGTACCTATGCGCATAGCTCTGGCAAACGAAGCATGTCCTTACGAATGTGCTTCAGCTCAGTCATAATCCGATCCATAATAGGGTTCTGGCTAGCGGAAGCCTCAGATGTGCTCACACTTTTTCTCCTTCCTGTAATGTTAGACTTTCGTACTGGATTTCTTGTTTTTTTCAGCTTTTTCCACTCTAATTTTGTTTAGTCGGTACTCTTCAGTAATGATGTCATCGATCTACAACATAAAGAATCATACATTCAAATTTAATTAATAATTAATTGCAGACTTTAAATGAAAAAAATTGCACGTATTACCATCCCAACACCACGACCATGTTGAAAGTCGTACTTGTCTCTTTTCTCCGCTGCCTCTTCTTTCCGGTTCCTCATCAAGGGGCTCAACAACGCAAACGGATCATACTGCGGACCGGTGATTGGCTGCACCTTCTCCCAATATAGATAATGCAAAACAAAAAAACAATCACTTAGCATGTGTTACAGTATTATTACATAATACAAATGTTCAATTTAATAAATATATCATACCTGCAGAAGTGCTAGGTTGCCACGTGACCATTCCCTAACACGACCGGGCTGCAAGACCATACCAATCTCTGACAAACAAAACCGCAAAGTGAATGCGTTCCAGTTGAACTTTTTTATCGACCTGACATCTTGCACTAGCGCATAATAATTCTTCGGAATGTACTCATCAGACACTGGTGCAATTATAGTCCCTAACAGGACGAGAAACGCCATCCGAACAAATTCATCGTCCATGTTTTTATTTCTCAAAATCTTCTCAATGAGACCATCAATCAAGATTTTACCACTCTTTTTGTTAACAAAACTAACTGGATTTTTTTATTGCTTTTCCTTGGTCCATACTCAAAAAACTAGAAACATCCACTCCTTCATTCTTCAAACCAAATATAGCGAACACATCATCAGGCCTCACTGAAATCAACCCTTTCTTTCCGGCTGCCTCTTGGACCATGAATTTTTACTACTTGCATTGAAACCCTGAATCATAAGCGCAAACAAATTATCACGCATCTTCACCGAAGGTATTCGTAACATGCCCTCCATCTCCGTTTCGTAAAATGTAAATCGCTGACTTGGTGTTAACTTATTAGCAAGATTAACCCACTTTTCTACGGAACATGCAATTACACCATCGATGTCCATACTGCATATAATAATATCTATGTGACGTTGCATGCAGCTGAGATGTTATATTATGATGAAACATATTAAAAGAAATACCTATCCGACGGCGACCAGTGTGGGCGGCAGCGGGCGCTGACGGCGACTAGTGTGGGTGACGGCGGGCGGGGAACGACCAGTGTGGGCGGCGGCGGCGGCCGACGCGGCTTCAGGGCGAAGGTCGAGCGTAGGGATCAGATCAGGCGCGTCGTCGACACCTACGAGGCACAAAGTGCACGCACGACGTGATTGGGCACCAACATCCGCGATTGTCGGGAATATTCCCTCAGATAGCGACGGTTTGTGGAGATATTTCTGGTGTCGGGCCCGCGGTGATTAGTTTGCAATCAATACACGCGGCGTGATATAACCGTTGATTGTGCTTTAGTCCCACACTAGTTAACGTCGACGGCGTTGACTAGTTTATATACTTTTGTCAACCAATCTTAATAAGCGCCTGTATCCAATGAACTCTATTTGGTGGAGATGTAGGGTCAGTAGGAGTCTTCGCCAATTCCAAACAAGCGAAGAGTCCTACTGACAGTGCATCTTCTTCAAAAAGATCACATTGATGATAGTCGTATTTTTATTCATTTACAATCAACATTTATCGAATAGGGGAAATGGATCATTGTGATATTTTTTTTTTCTATTTCGAATCCGTCAAACGAGCTCATTTTTTTCGCGTGCTACAGTGACCATGCAGGACACGCACGCCAAATTTTGTCGCGTTTCGAGACTGCATGGATTTTCTACGATTTTCCGGGCTGAAAACCCCTAAAATACTGTCCGGACGTGACACAACATGCGTTCGTTGTCGGATTTCATTCATTTTTGGCATGGGGTACCGGGTGGGGGCCCACACGCGCTGGCAAAAGTTGGGTGCATTCAGTGAAACCGCTCAGGTACTTGGTGTGCAAGGCGGTGGTTTCGGTATGGGCGGAGGGGACCCTCGGTCGTACGTCTCTCCTTCGCATCCGCAAAACGGGCTCATTTTTTTCACGTGCTACAGTGACTATGCAAGGCACGCACGCCAAATTTTGTCGCATTTCGAGTCTGTATGGATTTTCTGCGATTTTCCAGGCCGAAATCGCCTAAAATACTGCCCGAACGTGACGCAACGTGCGTTCGTTGTCGGATTTCGTTCATTTTTGGCGTGGGGTACCCGGGTGGGGCCCACACACGCTCGCAAAAGTTGGGTGCATTCCGTAAAACCGCTCAGGTACTTGGTGTGGAAGGCGGTGGTTTCGGTATGGGCGAAGGGGACCCTCGGTCGTACGTCTCTCCTTCGCATCCGCCAAACGGGCTCATTTTTTTCCACGTGCTACAATGACCATGTAGGGCACGCACGCCAAATTTTGTCGCATTTCGAGGCTGTATGGATTTTCTATAATTTTCCGGGCCGAAAAACCCCTAAAATACTGCCCGGACGTGACGCAACGTGCGTTCGTTGTCGGATTCCGTTCATTTTTGGCATGGGTACCCGGATAGGGCCCCACACGCGCTGGCAAAAGTTGGGTGCATTCCGTGAAACCGCTTAGGTACTTGGTGTGCAAGGCGGTGGTTTCGGTATGGGCGGAGGGGACCCTCGGTCGTACGACGTCTCTCCTTCGCATTCGCCAAACGGGCTCATTTTTTCCACGTGCTATAGTGACCATGCAGGGCACACACGCCAAATTTTGTCGCGCTTCGGTTCCACCGGTTTAGAAACTTCAGTACATGTCTACTTTATTTCAATACATCTTGTACATTTTTTTTCATACACGTTAAACAATTTCCAAATACTTGTTTTGCAGAAATAATTTTTAATGTGTGTTACAAATTCAAATAGACATTGAATGTTTTCCTGAATTATAGTAAACATTTTTTCCAAGCTACGTGACCTTATTTTACATTGTATAATTTTTTTAAAATGCAACAAACATATTTTTGAAACGCGTGAATATTTTTCCCAATGTCACGTATATTGCTCAAATCATATGATAACTTTCAGGAATTATGCAAACATTTTTGACATTGAATAATGTTTTAGAAAAAGATTATGTACATGTTTTTGTAACATGTGAACATTTTTTAAAATGTCACGGTCACTTTTTTAAAGCTATCAACATTTTTTAAAAGTTATGCAAACAGCTTTTTCAATATTGCATGAACATTTGAAGAATGCACTAACAAAGATTTTTTATTTTAATATCATACTTACAATTTTCAGAAATATAAGTTCTTTTAGGCCAACAAAGCTCAGCTTCATTGATGAATAAGCGAGTTCATTGCAATTGACTGAATATCGGGTGGCTGGCCCACTAAGGAAGCGTGGTGCGTCAAGGCGAGTGCTTCTTATGACTCGTTATGTGCGAGACAAAGACGCCATAAATACGGAGCTTTTATTTCCCGACCTACGCTGTAAAAAGCTAGTATTACAATTCGCCTAGTCCAATCCACACACGCCTAGATCACGATGCCCATCCTTACATGCCCTATGTACCTGGACAGAGGGAGTAGCTAACGTGCGAACTTGCCTTGTCCCATGTGCGGGGCACTCCCTTTGCGTTCTTACGATCTTGTTTTTCTACTTCTATAAAAAGTTTGAGAATTTTTTAAAAAAATTGGACTTTCGAAAATGTACACATATTTTTAACAAGTTTTAAATTTCCAAAATATAGTATGAATTGAAAAAATGTCCAATTTTGAAAAACTTCAGAATTTACAAAATATGTTAATGAATTTGACAAGTATTCATAGATTTTGATAAATATTCATACTTTTTATAAAATAATCATAGATACAAAAAAGGTTCACAAAATTTTAAAATTTTATTTAATTTTTAAAATGTTCTAGAATTTTTAATGTTCATGAATTCCCACACCGATGACTTTTTTACTAATATTCCCCTTAAAATCTTTTGTTATAATTTTGAATATGTTGTCACTCAAACAAACTAAATTTTTTATTTCAAACAAACATTCCCAACATGCAAACAAACTAACTTTTTTATTTCAAACAAACTACATTGAAACAACATTCAAACAAACTATATTGAACATAGAGATATTTTACATACTTTATCCAAACTTAAACGAGTTCATCCAAACCTAAACGAGTTCATACATAGTTCATACTTAGAACGATTATTTTGAGAAGAACCACTGCTCGTCCTCGCCGTCGCTAGCCACGAGATCGATGACCTCTGCGCCGTCACCGCCGTTGTCGTCGTCGCTGCTCCGGCTAAGCGATCCCAGACGATGTCGTCTTCCTCCGAGGCCTCCGCCGCCTCCGCCTACAGGACCACTGGAGGAATCGTCGTCGCCGCCTAGATCGCTGCCGCCTGCTCGGCGGCCTCCCTCGCTGCAGCCTCCACTGCCGCCGCCGCCGCCCGCAGTGCGACGAGGTAGCTCGGCGTATCGTCGGGATCGCCGTCCTCCCGGAGAACAACCTGCTCCGGCGGCAGTTCCACCGTCGGCGGGGCGGGGGGATCGGCTGGCGCCGGTGCAGGTGGTGTAGGGGCCCGACGACCGCGTGCATCTCGACGGGGGCGCGGGGCAAGAAGGCGACAACGGTCGCCATTGAGGTCGGGCGTGATGCCGGACTCCGCCAGCCGAAACGCGCCGATGACGGCGGCGTAGTCCTTGCGTCCCAGAACTCGTGCCGACCGGCGATGTTGCAGCGGCCGCCGGTCCGCTTCTCCTCCGCGCTGGCGCCGGGCCCGCGCGTCGGGTAGCCATTTTTGTCGAGCTTCCAGTCATGCGGAAGACGGCAACCCGGTGGCACGAGGAGCCCATACCGGAACAACTCCTCTGTCTCCGGCGTGCTCAGGCTCGACGGCCACGCGCTCGGTCCGTCGTCGCCGCCGGTGCCGGAGCTGCTGCCGCGGTGGAAAGACATCTCGCCGGCGGGATCTTGGGAGGTGGACTTGACGAGGGGTCGGGGGAAGAAGTGGTGTGAGCGGCGACGGGGCGGACGTGGTGCTTTTTATAGGGCAAAGGAAAGCTGAGCCGGTGGGGCGGCGGGCGGACAGGGAGTAATTGCGACAGGCATCGGGTGGGTGGACGGCATTGATGCCCACGGGAGGCGACGGGGCGGCAATCGGCGGGGCGGCAGTCGAGGGCGGTGGGGCGGCAGTCGAGGGGACGGACGGGACGGGACGGCGGGGCGGTAGTCGAGGGGATGGACGGGACGGGGCAGCGGGGCCGCAGCCCACGCACCACGACGCGTTTCCACTGGGCGACGCGTCGCGGATTGATCAACCGCCGCGGTTTGACCACCGACGCACTTTGACCACCGACGCGCGTACACGTACGTACGTCGCCCGAGTGGCAAAAAACGCCGTCCGACGCGCATACACGTACGTATGTCGCCCCAGTGTAAAAAAACGCCGTCTACGCCGCGGAAGCACGTACGTCGCCGGGCCGCACGGGTACGTCGTGGGGGCGGGGCTGGGGGGAGGGGAGGGGGAATGACCATCCTGCCCTTTTTAAAGTTTTGAGGTGAAGGGGTATAGGACGATCTGAATCGTTGATGTGTCGGGGATTGTAACGAAGAAGAAGTGTTTTTTACCTGGAAAAAGCGAATGTACATAAACTAATAAAAAAAGTAAAGCAAAGCCATCAATCTATGCCAGTTTTTGCGAACTCCATGACAAAGTTACAAGTGTTGTTCTATCCGGTTCTTGATCTTGATGGCCCTTGCTGGTTTAGCTCTTAGCTCAGCCATGGCCAGCCCTTCTCCTAGATAGTAGGTCTAGTTTTGCATGTGTGCGGCAGCTTGGCGAAAGATTTTGTCATTTCTCAATGACCAAATGCTCCAGCACCCAGTAAGAACAACATCGAGGCCAATGTCTTGGGGTAAGGAACGTAGAGCAAAGCATATTTCAACATATCTTGATTAGCTCTGTTTTTGGTTGGGATAATGAGATATTGAGATTCCTGTGACCAGTCTAGGGTTGGTACTTGGTTGTTCTAGTAGCGTGGTGTGGATGTGAGTCAAACTTTGTTTCTCTGCTTTGCTTCATTCTATAAAAATGGAGCAGGAGGAAACCCTTTTCTTTCAAAAAAAAAAGATATTGAGATTCCAACAATTGAGAGCAAAGGAGCAGTCCCAAAATAGATGAAGCATCTTGATTCCACAATACTACTCCCTCCGTTCCTAAATATTTGTCTTTCTAGAGATTTCAACAAGTGACTACATACGGAGCAAAATGAGTGAATCTACACTCTAAAATATGTCTATATACATCCGAATGTAATCTACACTCTAAAATATGTCTATATACATCCGAATGTAGTAGTCTATTTGAAATCTCTAAAAAGACAAATATTTAGGGACGGAGGGAGTAGTAAATATGTCAGTGCAATGCACGTTGATATTAAACGGAATATTAATTGCATGCATATACTAGATAGGATAATTGATATTAGGCAGTATATTAATTGCACGTACATACTCACAATATTGTACACTGTCAAACCACAATCACAGAATGCCTAAAAAGACTATAATCACAAAACAACCACTTAATTTATTCTCAAAAGGCAGGGCCTTAGTAGCATGCATCTTTTTATTCAAAGTATAGTATATAGTACTAGCAAGCAAGCACACTCCAGAGTGTCTTCATCTTCATCTTCCATGCTGCAGTAGTTCCCTGGCCTCTTGGTCATCCTTGGTCACATCTTCACTCAATCTGGAAGTTGAATTTTGTAAGTGCAAAATGGTTTGAAAATGAATCAAGGCTGGAAAATCAGGGAATATGTTGTTACCCCAAGCCGCTTCTTTGTGTGTTCAAGCAGAAATTGTGGGTCCAGTTTCGTTTGCGTGTACGCATCGATCTTGTTAACTTCCTGTAACATATCGATTAAGTTGGCTTCTCGACAGCAAAGAATTGCGAAGGAAATTGATTTGCATTAGACTATCTACAACATTTGCAGAAAAATGTGAATTTTCTTTAAACACAACAGAACAATGTGGTATAGTCACATCCCGCGACATTCAGACTTACCTCGATGAATTTCTGAATGTTAGGTCTGTCCTTGGTGATATCATAGTTTTTGATACCAGAAAAGAATATCTGAAACCTTTCGATAAATGGCACATATGCAATGTCCACCTGTGCAGAAATGAACATCGCAACAAGTCAACATGTCAACACAATTCTTCTGAAATGGAAGTATAAGGATTCCCGGATTGACGTGACATACCAAACTGAACTGGCCAAGGAAGAAAGGTCCATCACTGAACTTTCCCAGGGCCGCTTCTATTTTATCCAGCGCAGCAACTAATGGAAGATAATGCATAAGAAGTTATAATGGCCAATGGAACTTATTACTTGTCTAATATATGAACATTAGTGTAGAACTTATTACTCCCTCTGTCCCATAATATAAGAACGTTTTTGACACTACACTAATGTCGAAAACGTTCTTATATTATGGGATGGAGGGAGTAGATGATTAGACAAGTTACAGGTATGCTCTGCTCTTTTACCAGTTTCCTCTGCCACATCTCCCTTGGAGGTTATGGATGAGTATAGTGCTTTATTGAACTCGTCGGTGTACACAAGCAGCTCCTCGGCAAACTGCTTCTTTGCAGAATCCTGCCAATTTATGAATGCAAGCGTTAAAACCACTGAGAAATTGCTCTCCCTGGTTACCATGAATCATGATCATGATGGTTAAAAATATTTACATCAGGGAGCAATGCTGGGCCATCGAAATTGCTGTCAATGTACTTGACCAAATCCAAGCTTTCTCCTTTCACCTCGTTGTTATGCTCCAGTGAAGGCACCTGCCAATTTAGTGTGGAGATGATGAACTGAAACAGTGTTAAGATATCGTACACGTGGGGCAGAGTTGAGATTCACCATACCTTGTTCTGTGGGTAAACCTTCTCCTTGTACCAAGCCGGCCTGTCTGCGAGATCGATCCCGATTATCTTGATCTTGTCTTGCAAACCCTGGACAAGAAAAACCATTAGCTTTCATTTGGGTGTAAAAATAATTCAGTGTTGCTTGCACAGCAGCAACAAAAGTACGATTTCTGTTCGAAGAACGTCAACAAATCAAAGAACAGAAGTTACCTTGTAGTTCCTGGCAATCCAAGCGCGCTGCGCATACGGGCAGTGATATGCAACATACAACCTTCACGAGACATGAAAAAAGAAAAGAAATACGTAGCAGGTTAACCCTTGATTTATGGAGAAGTGACAACCCACAAGATGATAGTATCTGCAATGCAATTTGATCTCTTATATGTCTTGTCCAAATTCACCTGGTGGTGCCGTCGAAGAGTGGAGGGGGCTCGGAGGTGGAGGTCAGCGAAGGGGGCATATTTTCTTTCGGGGAGCTGCGCACGTTGGAGCAGAGAAACAAACACCAAGTTAAAAACACAGCAGAGAAACGATTCGAATAATTTAATCGAGAATGAAGCGCAGTAGATTCTGCGCCGCGACTTGGCCTGCTCACATGACCGGTGCGGCAGCGGCAGCGGCGGCGGCCATGGCGACGGTTCGGGCGGAGCTCGAACTCCTGGCGGCGATGAAGCGGCGATGGGGAGCAGCTCGTCGCGAGCGGCGGATCTTTATACACGGCGACGGGGCGGGAGGGGAAATGGAGGCGGGCGTCAGCGGTGACGAGCGGCAGGGGAAAGCGAGCGAACTCATTGGTGCGAGCTTGTGCGGCAGTAAATGTCGATTCGACACGTCGATTCGGGTGATGCTCCATGGATGGATGGGGTCTGCCGGCCGGCCTCACTTGGACGCGAACGCGGTGTAGGTGCCGCGGGGCTGCTCTTCGGGTACGTTCTGAACGATTCTGTAATGCCGGTCGTTGGTTTGTGCATAGACACATTTTGCAACAATACCTACTTTTTGCGTGGCGTGCAACTGCACACGTAGGTATTCATCCGACTAGCAACAGTCACTCACAGCAACTCCATCGCGCCCACCGAACGGACCGCTATTTTGTCAATTTTTTGTCTGGACACGCCGTCCGTCCGCCCTGTTTATTATTTAGGTCCGCATGCATCTAATGCGCCGACCCATATTTAACGACGTGGCCTGCTGGCCTTTCTTTTTTAATAAACATGCACATATTTTACCTAGTTTCACAAGTAAACAAAAATAGCATAGTTTTACAATTAAATAAATTTAGCACAGTTTTACAAGCTAAATAGAAATTAAATTGTCTCAAATACATGTGAAAACAAGATACACCTATTGGTTGTCAATATGAGCCTATGTATCCTCAACCAAATTATTTTGCAGCTGCATGTGAGTTTCTCAATCACGCATTTCATGATGAAATTGAATGAACTGTGCAAAAGGTTGCCGCTCCTCCATGCTCAGGCATAACATTCTCACCCTGAAACTGAAACCCTTGATCGTAGATATATTCCAGACGCTCATCCTCTACGATCATATTGTGCATGATCACACAAGCAGTCATCACCTCCCACAACTTCTTGGTGCTCCAAGTCCTAACAGGATACCGAACGATGTCCCATCGAGATTGCAGAACAATAAAGGCACGCTCGACGTCCTTCCTAGCACTCTCTTGGTCTTGGGAAAATCTTTTTTCTTCTCTCCGACGGGGTTGAGGATTGTCTTTACAATAGTGATCCACTGAGGATAGATACCGTCACCTAGGTAGTATCCATTACTAAACAGTAAAACCGAGCTAGCTAGTGGCAACCACAGCGATTTGACATTCTTAACCGTGTGATTCAGTTGACGCTTCTAATATTCTGGCATCCTCGGCCATTTTTTTAGGCAATTCAAGGCCTTTTCTACCTCTCAACCATTGTGTCCCGGGCCGGCCCAACGTTACGGGGCTGCTGCTCCGACGACCGACCTGAACTCCTTCTCATTCACTGATCCGGCTTATCGTTCGATCTTGAATTGATGGTTGCGATCGGCGCGGGGCTAGGACATCACACGTGGTCCACTTTTCTCCGATTTCAGAAGGAGAGAAAAAACCTTCGTGCAAGCGGAGCTGGTGGCGACGTCCCAAAACCATAGTGCTGACTGCCGCATCTCATCCACCCTCAATTCCACAGCGGTTAAGTTCCCGGCGGCAGGCAGTAGCGGGAATAGTCTGTCAAGGAGAGATGCCGCCGTGGCGGCTGCCTTCTGGCCATCACCTCCGGTCAGTTACTTCCACGTATTGGATTCAATCCTTACAAGTGACTTTGGAAGCGAGATCTCTAGCATGGTGGTGGATTTCTTGCGGATCGCGGAGAAAAAGGTAGGGATGGAAAGAGAGACCCTTGTGCGGGTGCGACCAGCCGACCACCACCTATTTGTGTCCCGTAGCCCTTCCCACCACAACCATCCGCCAAGATCTCATTCTCCCCTTCCTTCTGCTTCTTCTCAACTTCAATCAAGGGTATGTGCATGTTTTTCCTAGGTGGTTACTACACCACAGGAATGATGCAGAGTAGAAGTCTTCTCTTCGATTTGGTGAAGGTATTTTGTTTACTAATTCTTACAGATCAATTCGAGTTTGTTCTGTCATTTTCATGTTCTGCGTATTGCTGCAGCCTCAACCCCTAATCAACACCAAGGGCGAAGATTAGGTGTTTTCTCTCTCTCAATTCTTATTTGATGGATGCTCCTTGTGTTGAGTGCTATTCTCCTACGGTTATCTTTACAGAGGGGGCATTTTTTATTAGGCGATTATTTTGTTTACTATCACATTTAGGCAATCTACTATTTCAGAAGTCACGGGCCAGGGCAGGTGAAGTTTGATTTACCATCATGTGGTGACCATAAACTTGTAACTAAAGTATATCAAGAAATTGCATGGTGATATTTTTTTTCATGAAACTTGCATATGGCATTTCAGGTATACTTTTCCGTGACAATAGTTTTATGCCACGAGGATGTAACTGATGTAATGCGTGAGTTCTGATACAATCATGTGATCTCTATTGTTGTTCTTGCATATGGATACCGGTGTGTGGGAATTAGGACTTTATTTTATGTATTTCCGTAGTAATGAGCTTTAAGGTCTGCGAAAAATTCATTAAATGAAATGCAAATTTGATCACTCCCCTTTCAACATTCTTATTCTACACGTCTAGATTGGGTGGAGCAGGCTAAAAACTCTTGGAATAAACCATTGTTCATGAAAATCTTTATGCTTGCTGCATGGAGCATCTGGAAGGAACGAAATAATAAGCACTTCAGAGGAGTGCTCCCATCGCAAGCCTCCTGGCTTGCTAGGCTCAAGGAAGATCTTTTTCTCCTTACTTATAGAGTAGGATATAAACATAAACCCTTTCTCATCCTTCATTACCTCCCTGTAAAAAGTCTCCCCCCCACCCTCATTCCCAAAGGGGATGATTTGTAAATGATCTCATGTAACATACTTGCATTCTTTAATTAAATTTGCAGTAGGAGACTCTCCTACTGTTTCAGGTGTCAAAACATTCTTATTCTACTAAAGTTTTTACTGTGTTGCACATGATCATCTACGTACTTTAAAAAAGCAAATAAATGTCAACATTTATTTATGAACATACTTACACATTCGTATTAAAATTGATTATAATATTGTGCCTATGTTACATCCTTACTAGAAACACATATTGTGTGCAAACAAAGCATTTTGATGTGAGACGATGAACATATGTCCAAACATCCAAACAAATAACAGTTTAAGTTATATCAACAATTTCTCAAATATTTATGCTATTCCTTCTTTACAAAGGCGGGCGCGGCAACACGCGTCATCATGTTCTAGTTTGTCGTACTTCTGGCCGTTGATGGTAACATTTACGGGCGGGCTGTTGCCTTCGGCAAGCCTTGCAAACACCGGCAAGCGTTGAAGCACATTGATATCATTGTGTGATCCGGCCATGCCAAAGAAAGAGTGCCAGATCCAAAGATCTTGTGAGGCCATGGCCTCAAGTATGACAATACAAGCCCTGGCATGGCCCTTATACTGCCCTTGCCAAGCAGAAGGGCAGTTCTTCCACTCCCAGTGCATGCAGTCTATGCTGCCAAGCAGCCATCGGAAACCCCTGCTGGCATTCATCGTCAACAAGCGGCTTGTATCTTGAGCAGTCGTCTCTCTCAAGTACTCAGTGCCAAACACAACAATCACAGCCTTGCAGAACTTGTACATGGAGTCTAAGCATGTAGACTCGCTCATACGGATGTACTCATCAATGAGATCACTGGGCACTCCGTATGCAAGCATCTGGATGGTTGCAGTGCATTTCTGATAAGATGAGAAGCCAATCTTTCCAAGGGTATCCTCTTAGCACTCGAAATAATTATCGTATCCGACCACCCCCTCTCTAATACGGTTGAAAAGATGCCTACCCATACGAAAACACCGCCGAAATTTTTGATATTTGAACTGCGGGTTTGTTGTGTCAAAGTAGTCCTTCCAGAGAAGGAAATGGCTGCTCTCTCGGTTGCGATTCAATGCGGGAAGGTGCCTCGGGATCGAGCCACGGAACAACGGCCGTTGCCTATTAAGGTGGTCATGGACCAACACGGTAGCCAATATCTCCTCATCATCATCGGAGGAGGAATCGTCGGAGTTGCAAAGGAAATTGTGGAAAAAGAACTCATTGGCGGAGTCCATTTTGTACCTTGGCAAACTGCCGAACAGCTTGCGGGTGTCGACGAAGAAGCTGGCCGACGAAGAGACGCGCGCCTCCCTTGGACCAGGTGGCTAGCCTGGCGGCGTCCGACGAGCGTGCCGGCGTCAGGACAGCGGGCATTGTCGAACGAAGGAGCTGGCCAGGGCGGGGAGGAGGCTTCCTGCTCGCGGCAGCGTCGGGGGGTGGGGTGGGAAGCTTCGGTGCCCCGACGGAGAGGCGGTGGCGGCGGCGACATGGAAGGTGGCGGTATTAGGGACAGGTGTGTAGGCACCGGCTGCTGGCAGAGGCACCGGAAAATGGGTGACTGCGGCGACGGGGCGGGGCGGGCGAGGGTTTGCTGTCGATATGGGGTGGGAGAGGATTGCCAATGTGCCACTGACTAGCGGGCCAGGGGAGGAGTAGACGCGCGCAGTGCGCGTCCCCTTCGTGTTTGCACCGACGCAAATGAGGCTGAAAATTGGGCTGAGAATGGGTCAGCAGGCGGACGAAAAGCGGATGCGCGTCCATTTGGGTCAGCGTGTTGGGCCGGCTTTTCTGTCCGAGCCGACCCAAACGGACGCGCGCGGACGAAATGGGTCGGCACGTTGGAGTTGCTGCTACTTCTTAAGCTTGCGTTGGTTTTACCCTTGAAGAGAAAAGGTTTATGCAGCAAAGTAGAGATAAGTATTTCCCTCAGTTAAGAACCAATGTATCAATCTAGTAGGAGATACAAGCAAGTCCCCAATCTATGCACCTGCACAAACAATCAAACACTTGCACCCAATGCGATAAAGGGGTTTTAAATCCCTTCACTGTCACTTGCAAATGTGAGATCTGATAGAGATAGATATAAAAGATTACTAAAACGTAAGACAAAATAAAAGTACATAAATTGCAGCGAGATATTTTTGGTATTTTTGTTTTATAGATCTGAAAATATATAATGGAAAATAGACCCCGGGGCCATAGGTTTCACTAGAGGCTTCTCTCTTGAAGGCAAATAATATGATGGGTGAACAAATTACTGTCGAGCAATTAATTGAAAAGCGCAAAGTTATGACGATGTCCCAGGCAATGATTATGCATATAGGCATCACGTCCGTATCAAATAGACCGACTCCTGTCTGCATCTACTACTATTACTCCATACATCGACCGCTATCTAGCATGCATTTAGAGTATTAAGTTCATAAAGAACGGAGTAACACCTTAAGTAAGATGACATGATGTAGAGGGATAAACTCAAGCAATATGATGAAAACCACATCTTTTTACCCTTGATGGCAACAATACAATACATGCCTCGATACCCCTACTTTGTCACTGGGTGAGGACACTGCAAGATTGAACTCAAAACTAAGCACCTCTCCCAATGCAAGTAAAACCAATCTAGTTGGTTAAACCAAATTTATAATTCGAAAAGAAATACAAAGATATCAAATCATGCATATAAGAATTCAGAGAAGATTCAAATAATATTCATAGATAATCTGATCATAAATCCACAATTCATCGGATCTCGACAAACACACCGCAAAAGAATATTACATCGGATATATCTCCAAGAACATCAAGGAGAACATGGTATTGAGAATCAAAGAGAGAGAATAAGCCATCTAGATACTAGCTATGGACCCGTAAGTCTGTGGTAAACTACTCACGCATCATCGAAGGGGCAATAGAGTTGATGTAGAAGCCCTCCGTGATCGAATCCCCCTCCGGCAGGGTGCCGAAAAAGGCCCCAAGATGGGATCGCACGGGTATAGAAGATTATGGCAGCTGAAAAGTATTTTGGTGGACGCTTCTGTTGGTTTGAAAATATTTCTGAATTTATAGGCCAAATATTAGGGTTGGAGGACTCCCATGGGACCCACAAGGCAGGGGGCGCCCCCCGGGGCGCGCCTTGGACCCTTGTGGTCGCCTCGGGACTCTTATGCCTTGATCTCCAAGTCCCACGTGGGCCTTCTGGTCCAAGAAAAATCATCGTAGAGTTTTATTCCGTTTGGACTCTGTTTGATATTATTTTTTCGTAAAACTTAAAAACAAGGAAAAAACAGAAACTGACACTGGGCTCTAGGTTAATAAGTTAGTCCCAAAAATAATATAAAATAATATATTAATGCATATAAAACATTCAAAACAGATAATATAATAGCATGGGACAATAAAAAATTATAGATACGTTGGAGACGTATCAGCTGCTCTCATGCCTATAAATGCACTCATGCATCTCTTACCCGTATGAGGACATTCGAGATTCTAAGCCGGCACAACAAACAACTTAAGATTGACGAAATCAAGAGATGTTTCATAGTCTACGAGAATCTCTCTTCCCACTGAATGAACGTCACAAAAAAGTCTGAAATAAATCCAGTGTCACCACGTGTGCCCCATGGTCGACGAGAACGTCTCCTTTACTGAACGAACATCGCCGAAAAAACTAAAATAAATATAGAAAAATGCGAGCATGGTTGCCAACTGTAGGACCTGAACTCCGATGGTCCGGTTCCACCGCAAGAACCTAACCATCAGAAGTTATTCCCACATGAAAGAACATATGACGAAAGGATGAAAAGTTACCTAGTACTTCAAGGGTAGTCCTGCTCTTTTGTCAAGGACCCCTCGGCTATGTAAGACCCCTAGAATAAACTCAAGAGGAGAGTCACTCTCCCCTACTAGCTGTCTTCAGAGAGTTACGGAGGATGAGATTCGGAGTCTGAGGGACCTTCTAAGACCCGAGCTACCCAGGGGTCGTGGGACTCTGGAAGCGGCGACACTCTAAATGTTCCATGCGTTAGGCTGGCACAAGATGACCCTCTCATAGGATGCAAGCCGCACTCCCACAAAGAGACTAAACATATTTAGAGAACATCATCGTGTAACTTTGTCGAATGTATGACGACCTTCACTATAAGGTCATGATGTCTACTACGTAATTTTATTCCTGTATACTTTGTTGGCCTCCAAGCGCGGAGTTTCGTAGGACAATATCAAATTTCCCTTGAGTGGATGACCTAAGGTTTATCAACCCGTAAAGGTGTAGGATGAAGATGGTCTCTCTCAAACAACCCTGCAATCAAATACAAAAAAATCTCTTGTGCCCCCAACACACTCAATACAACTATCAATTGTATAGGTGCACTAGTTCGGCGAAGAGATGGTGATACAAGTGTTATATGGATGGTAGAAATAGTTTTTATAATCTGAACAAATAAAAACAGCAAGGTAGCAAGTAACAAAAGTGTGTAAAAATAGTGTCTCAATGCTTAAAAACAAGTCCTAGGTTTCATACTTTCACTAGTGCAATCTCTCAACATCATTAACATAATTGAATCACATAATAATCCCTCATAGTGCGGCAAAGAATCACTTCAAAGTCTCTATTCCTATCGAACAAAGTATAATGAAATAATGTAGGTAGTAAACCACCTGAAAGTTGTGTTTAGGGCTGCAAACGAGTCGAGTTCGAGCGAGTTGGACTAGGCTCAGCTCAAATTATACTAAAATTCAAGCAAGCTCAAACTAAGTGAAGTTCAAGGTCGAGCCATAGAAAGTGGCTCGTGCTCAGCTTTTATCGATCTCGAACCGATCTCGGGCTAGTTTCAAGCAAAATAATAAGGTGATTTTATGAATAATCTAAGACAAATTTCTAAACATTATGGCCAACAACACAACATAGAAAACCACTATAGAATTTGACTTATTCTCTCTCGACTAAAGACTAGCACTTGATAAGTAGGGGTCAATGAACTAGAAAGATACAAAAATGGAGGTGCGTCTACTCTAAACTCTAGCTGAGAATAATAGGACATTTGACACATGACTGATCACGCACCAAATTGAGGCTAAATTTCTCCTGTTTAATTAAGCCTCCATGTTTCCTACTAGGTAAAATTGAGAAAAAATTGTACACAACATATATGGCAATAAATTATCCTATTTTATTTAAATATACATCAAGATTATTTAATATAATTAGATGACATCGAGCTATCGAGATAAAATCGAGCGAGCCAGTGTTGGCTCAAGATTAACTCATTTTTCTATCGAGCTACATAAAGTGTTCATACTCAGCTCATTTTTTTTCGAGTCGATCTCGAATCGAGTCAAAATCCGAGTCGATCTCGAGCGGCTCACGAGTCACGAGCTTTTCTTGCAGCCCTAGTTGTGTTCAATCAATCTTATGAACCACCCCAAAGTGTTACGAATAGTTCTAGAAATCGTACTATAACAACACCATATGATACCTATCAATCAACTGTAATGTCACCTTGATACCCCAATGCCACCATGAGTATTCGTGAGTGAGACATGCATCAAGCACTAGTGAGAAAACGCTAGTGCCGATGTTCTAAAAACCACATTGCTAGCGCAAGAGGTCAACGACACTAATATGGCGCCATTGTTAAAAAATATCAATGGCGTGCAGATCCACGCCATAGATATTTTACATACGGTGGCGTGGTACTATTCACTCATGCCATCACTATGTCAAATAGCAATGGCGTGGCATGTTTTCACACGATACCACTATACCCAGGCTATTAGTGAGATGCACACTCACTCACACGTTAGCACAAAAAATTTCTTAGAACAAAAAATAGGTTTGACATTATTACAAATTTCACTAAATACATACATACGTTTCGTCCATACATCCAGTTCATACATTTGGTATATGTACATTTGTAAGATCCACGGGTGCAGAAGCAATGTCGCGCGTAGAGGTTGTGGTTGTCGCTGCCGCAGCCCCGTGTTGATGTCGTCGTCATCGTCATCGCTGCTGTTGCAACCCCGTGTCGATATATCCGTCATCATCGTCGCCGCAGCCACGTGTTGATGTCGTCGTCGCTGTGGCAACCCCGTGTCATTAATGAACTACATGACAAAGAAAGAAATGCACATGAAGAAGTTAGCTCAAGCAGTACAAGAATAAACTAACTACATGAAGAAAATACAATTTGTAAAGAAAACATCCAGAGGATGTCACATAATAGCAAAACTAGTCATCATGGATAGTAAAGCAAGATAAGCAAATGGTACTCTATTCGTGTTCATGCTGCTAGCAACAGACTGGGCACTAAATGCAATATTTTTCGCATTGTTTATCTTCTTTTCTTCTAGATTCTACTCCTTCCGTTCCTAAATATAATTCTTTTTAGATATTTCAAGAAAAACTACACACAGATGTATATAAACATATTAGAGTGTAGATTCAGTCATTTTGCTTCATATGCACTTCGCATTGGAATCTCTAAAAAGGCTTATTGTCGGCGTTCTGGGAACGGGGTACCCAAACTTGCCTGTCTGCGGCCCACGACGTGGCTCCATCGATGGCCTGGTATGGCCCATATTTAGCACCAACAACTCAAGACCCTCGCGAGGGGCCAAGCCTCGCGAGGCGGACGACACGAAGACCTCCAGAAGGATCGGCCTCATCAGGATGGCTCCAGAGGAGCGGAGATTTCTATGCAAGCCTCACCTTGTGAGGTTCAGATGATGTGATCCATGACAACCAAGGCAGGCGCGGAGTCCCGAGGAATCAGCCAAAGGTTTCCATTCCCGTGCAACAAGACCAACACCGCCAGGACGGAGGTCATCGTCGAGCCCACCATGGCGTCACGACCAGAGGCTTTGCAGACTAAGACTACTTTTGTTAGGATAAGATGTACTAGTTGTCTCCCTTCAAATTTGGCCATTGGGGATCCCTTCCCGCCTTCATTTGGGAAGAGGACCGAGGCCACTATAAATTGGGCCTAGCCACCACCGTAGAAAGGGGACCAGATCTGGATCATTCAGATCATCCTCTCCCCCACCAGCTCAAGAACACACCTCCTGAGGTCGTTCTTCCATTGTACTAGTTCATCCTTAGCCCACCTCGAGGCCAATCCACAACAAAGCAGGAGTAGGGTTTTACACCGCAAGGTGGCCCGAACCTGGGTAAACTGCTGTGTCCTCTTTCCTTTTAGTTCGTTGAGCTAGGCCATGGGAATGACGGGTTGGTAGACTGGGGAGGTTGAGTTCTTCACACGCACCCCAGAGTTCGAATCTACCCAGGGTTTGCGGAGCCCAAAATCTGACATTTGGCGCGCCAGGTAGGGGTGCGTAGGAGCCTCCCTTCCGCCAGTCGATTCACCACCGCTCCCTTGCTCCCGTGGCTGACGCTCGTTAAGCTCGTGCTTAGCGCCGGGCCGCCCTCGCCGCCCGCGTCGCTCAGACAGCACCGACGGGCGACGGCTGCCCTCGCCGTCCCCCGTCGCCAGTGGCGAACGCCACCACCGGCCCCACGGCCATGAGCAGCAGGCTTCGTCCCTGCATCCTTCTGTGCAACGAGACGGGCGCACCGCCACCCCGTCGCTCACTCTGGTTGCTTCGTCTTCCCATGCTCGTCGTGGTTCGGCTAACGCGCAGGCTGCGCTGCTCATGGCACGCAAGATTCTGCCCGACCACCCGGTCAATGAACTCTACGAGGACTGGCTGGACCACATCGCCGAGCTCGTTAGCGCCGCCCGAGAGTCTCCTGCACCATCTTGCTCGCTGCCTCATCCGCCGCTTGCCGCAGGTGACGTAGCTCATGGAGCACATCCTCCACCTCCCAGGAAGGACGCCATCATCGAGCCAAGGCGGGAGGCTCGTCGGCGCGATCTGCAGCGCAGGGCGCTCACGTGCGATGAGGCAAGCTACCAAGTGCTGCAGCGGCCACAAGGAGATGCGTGTGCGCTCCCAGCACCGCCACGTCAAGATCGCGCGCCGCCCGCGGTGGTGGCGCGCGAGCGCCAAGACCAGGCTCCACCTCTATGGCTGGCTTCCGTGACCACAGCGGGATGTCGCGTGTTCACTCCGGACCTGTGCAACATCGTCGAGCCAGGGAAGTTCAGGCCCGGCCTGTCTCCATGCTACGACGGCACCCCCGTCCCTGCCGAGTTCCTGCAGCTCTATGAGCTGAGTATCAAGGCGGCCAACGGCGACGAGAAGGTTATGGCGAACTGGTTGAAGAAAATATGCCCTAGAGGCAATAATAAAGTTGTTATTTATATTTCCTTATATCATGATAAATGTTTATTATTCATGCTAGAATTGTATTAACCGGAAACTTAGTACATGTGTGAATACGTAGACAAATAGAGTGTCCCTAGTATGCCTCTACTTGACTAGCTCGTTAATCAAAGAAGGTTAAGTTTCCTAGACATAGACATGTGTTGTCATTTGATGAACGGGATCACATCATTAGAGAATGATGTGATGGACAAGACCCATCCGTTAGCTTAGCATAATGATCGTTTAGTTTTCTGCTATTGCTTTCTTCATGACTTATACATGTTCCTCAGACTATGATAGTATGCAACTCCCGAATACCGGAGGAACACCTTGTGTGCTATCAAATGTCACAACGTAACTGGGTGATTATAAAGATGATCTATAGGTGTCTCCGATGGTGTTTGTTGAGTTGGCATAGATCGAGATTAGGATTTGTCACTCCGTGTATCGGAGATGTATCTCTGGGCCCTCTCGGTAATGATCATCACTATAAGCCTTGCAAGCAATGTGACTAATGAGTTAGTTGCGGTATGATACATTACAGAACGAGTAAAGAGACTTGCCGGTAACGAGATTGAACTAGGTATGAGGATACCGACGATCGAATCTCGGGCAAGTAACATACCAATGACAACGGGAACTACATATGTTGTTGTGCGGTTTGACCGATGAAGATCTTCGTAGAATATGTAGGAACCAATATGAGCATCCAGGTTCCGCTATTGGTTATTGACCGGAGATGTGTCTCGGTCATGTCTACATAGTTCCCGAACCCGTAGGGTCCGCACGCTTAACGTTCGATGACGATTTGTATTATGAGTTTCGTGTTTTGATGAACCAAAGTTTGTTCTGAGTCCCAGATGAGATCACGGACATGACGAGGAGTCTCGAAATGGTCAAGAGGTAAAGATTCATATATTGGAAGGTTGCACTCAGACATCAGAATGGTTCCGAGTGATACGGGCATTTATTCGGAGTACCGGGTGGTTATCGGAACCCCCTGGGGAAGATTGGGCCTACATGGGCCATAGGGAAGAGAGGAGGCAGCCCACAAGGGGAAGTCGCGCCATCCTCCCTATAGGGAGTCCTAATTGGACTAGGAAGGGGGGCGTGCCCCCTTTCCTTCTCCTTCTCTCTCCCTTCCCCTTTTCCCTCTCCGGTGGAAGGAAGGAGGGGGCCGAATCCTACTTGGACTAGGAGTCCAAGTAGGACTCCCCCCTTGGCGCCCCCCCTCTAGGGCCGGCCTCCTCCTCCTCCCCCTTTATATACGTGGGAGGGGGCACCCCAAAGGCACACCAAGTATTCTCTAAGCCGTGTGCGGTGCCCCCCTCCATAGTTACACACCTCGGCCATATCGTCATAGTGCTTAGGCAAATCCCAGCGCCGGTAAATTCATCAACACCGTCGCCACGCCGTCGTGCTGACGGAACTCTCCCTCGGCCTCAACTGGATCAAGAGTTCGAGGGACGTCACCGAGCTGAACGTGTGCTGATAGCGGAGGTGCCGTACGTTCGGTACTTGGATCGGTTGGATCGCGAAGACGTTCGACTACATCAACCGCGTTACTAAACGCTTCCGCTTTCGGTCTACGAGGGTACATGCACACACTCTCCCAGCTCGTTGCTATGCATCTCCTAGATAGATCTTGTGTGATCGTAGGCAAATTTTTTGAAATACTGCATTCCTCAACACTGGTTTCCCATGGCCCTCGAAGACGACGCGCACTCGTGGCTCCTGAACCTCCCCACGTGATCGATCTCCTCCTGGGACGTGATGCGAGAGCGTTTCGTCGCCAATTTCCAAGGCACTCGCGACAGCCCACCAGCTACGGGTGACCTGCGGAGCAGCAACTAGGAGAGACCTTGCAGAAGTACATCCAACGCTTCAACAGTGTTTGCCTCAAGATCCCCAAGGTGTCGGATGAAGCCATCATCTCAACGTTCACTGATGGCATCCGCGATGTCAAGATGAAGGAGGAGCTCGCCATACAGGAGGACCTGTGGACGGCTCTGGAGATGTTCAATATGGCAACCAAATGTGCGAGTGCTGAGGAAGGTCGCCTCTCCCTCTTGGAGCTACCAGAGGCTGACCCAAAAGACAACAAGGCCAAGGCTAAGGATGTAAAGCTCAAGGGGCCAGCTGAGCTTGCGGTTGAACCTGAGATGAAGCGTGGTTGCGACCACCCAGATTCAGCCAAGGGTAGCCGCCCATTCTATGTCTTCCACAACGTGCACATCCACAACACCAATGACTGCCAGGAGCTCAGGGCCATCCGCGACGGGCGCCTCGGTCGTCACCCCGAGCGACGATCGAGGCTACGGCCACATAGGAGGCCGAGGCGGAGGACGCTGGGACGACAGCGACCCCTGCCAGGAATGGCGCGATCAGCCTCTTGATGACAGCTGGCAGGGCCAGCCTCGCGAGGGTCCTTGGAGGGACCAACCTCGCGAGGACCGCCCTCAAGGCAACGCTGGCCTTCCTCCGCTGCCGCCACCACCAAGAAGGAATGATGACCACCACCAGGATGAGGGGGCTGGGGGCTTCCAAGCGCCTCATGCCATCGCTTGCATGCTAGGCGGCGCTCAGGCCCCTGCCTCCCATCGCATCTTCAAGCAGTTCGCTCGCGAGGTGAACACAACCCTCCCAAGCTCGAGATGATGCGTCCACTCACGTGGTCCAGGTACGCCATCACCTCTGACTCTTCCGACCAGCTCAAGTGTGCAGCCACAGCCGGCGCCCTCCCGATGCTCTGCTCACCCATCATCAGCAACGTCCTCGTCACCAAGACACTCATCGATGGCGGCGTGGGGCTCAATGTTCTCTCTGTCGAGATGTTCGACAGGCTCCAGGTGCCGTACAACCAGCTTCAGCCTACCAAGCCCTTCTCAAGAGTGACCGACGGCTCCACCACCCCGATAGGGCAGACCCGCCTCCCTATCACCTTTGGCAAGTGCGACAACTACCGCACTGAGCTCACCGACTTCAACGTCACCCACATTCGGCTCCCGTACAATGCCATGCATCCTCGGGTACCCAGCCCTGGCCAAGTTCATGGCTGTGACCCACCATGGCTACAATGTCCTCAAGATGCCAGGAAGCTGCGACATCATCACAGTCGCTTGCAAAAAAAGGATGCGGTGTGCTCCCACGAGTGCGCCTACCAGGCTGCGGCAGTCGAGAATCAAAGGACGAAGGTGCCGCCTACTCCCCTGAGGTCGTCCCCAAGAAGAAGAAGTAGCTGCTCCACCGTGGACCTCAGGAGGATGGGGCAGCCGATGGCCCTGCCTCATGACCTGCGCCCACTGATGGGGCGCCTTCCCCTCTTGCATAGGAAGGCGCGCCCAGCGCCCCCCTTCAGGCTGGGCTCGGGAGCTCTCCTCTGGAGGGCCTCAGACCTGGCCAACGTCACGAGGGAGGCGCTCGGGCACCATGTGGAGGCGTGCTTCAACGGGCGTTTCCACAAAGAGAGCGCAAGGTGCAAGGTGCTAGGTACTCAGGAATTCATCACCAAGGCTATCAAGGAGCTTCAGGAGGCGCAAGCCATGCGTGGTGAGCGTCGCGCACACCCCCACTGCAGCTGCTGCCCCTAACGAGGGCACTGAGTTGCGCATCTGCGTCAACATCCCAGGGCTCAACAGGGCCGCATCTCAGGAGCTCTTCTGGCCGTCCCGTGTTGGCCGGTGTGAGGGCCCACCACATAGCTATGTTCGCATGCCTTTCGGTTTGCTGAACACGACTGCCGCGCACCAGTGCCACTTGCGGGGCGTCCTGGTGGCCCATGAGGCCAGGCACGAGGCGATCCTGTCAAAGGTGGTGACGGATCCTCGCGAGCCCCCCAGGCCTCCAGTGCCTCGTGAGGTTCAGGACCTAGGCGGCTCGTGAGGAGCGACTTCTGCAGCGCGCGTTTTCAGCTACCTCAACACTTCTTCAGCAACGGTGCCAGGTGACATTTTTTGGTTTTGGTTCAGTTGGGGGCGCCCCTCGGGCTACATTATCCCCAAGCCGTGTGGGTCCGACCTATGGCATGTATCATTCTTTGCATTTATCAGAACTGGCTTTACCTTATACATGAGGCGCTTTATGATTATCACATGTCTGTCCGGTGCTTCGTCGCCATGAACGTCGTACGCCCTTGCAAACCCACCCACGACCACTTCATGATTAAGGTCTGGCACGACGTCTGTGCTCGGGTCCGTCCCTGCAGCATCGCTAAACCCAAGTGGCTGAGCTCTGGCTCGCGGGTCCGCTCCTGTGCATGTCAACTCCCATGGTCCTTGGTGCCTTGTTCTCGCATGAGCTAATTGGGGGTGGATAAGTTAGGGCGCGCGACCAGGTGCATCGCCGCCGCAGGAGCTGCACGCCTGTTGTCTTTCTTCAGGACTTTCACATGAGAAGACTGGGCATCGCGTCTGTGCTCGGGTCCGTCCCTGCAACGTCGACAAACCCAACGACTGAGCTCTGTCTGGCAGGCTGGCCCCGTTCATGTCACCTCCTGGGTTCGTTGGTGTTTGGCCTTCTCATGTGATAACCTCAGGAGATTCACTCGGCTCATGTTGCCTAACCATCTCGCAGGACCATCTCAACTGTTCCGAACCACATTCAGGCGCAACCCGCCTTGAGGTAGGGCCTCGTGAGTCCCGCGTTGGCTCTCGAGTGCCCATACACACATCCTCCAGCCCTGTTGTGCAAGCCACGTGTCAGGGCACAAATCATGTGACCAAAACAAAAACTGAGGTATACCGATAATTGTTGAAGAAGACAGATGGGATGCCAACCGGGGCATCCCCAAGCTTAGATGCTTGATTATCCTTGGAATATTTACTTGTGGTGCCTTGGGCATCCCCAAGCTTGAACTCTTTCCTCTCTTTATTCTTCTCACATCGGTAACTCCTCGTTCTTCGAACACTTCATCCACAAAAACTTATCAAAAACTTTGTGAGATCCGTTAGTATACTAAAGCAAATCACTACCTTTAGGTACTATTGCAAATTCATTCAATTTCATATTAGCACTTTATCTACTGTATTCCAACTTCACCATGGTTCATACCCCCCGATACTACCCATAGATTCATCAAAACAAGCGATCAACACATAGAAAACGGAATCTATCTAAAACAGGACAATCAGTAGTAATCTGGAAGTTTAGTAAACTTCTGTAACTCCAAATTTTTTTTTAAAAAAATATGAAAATTTAATTTTTTTGTACATAAGTAATGTGCAAAAATTTTCAGACCCATTTGACTTTCCAATAAAAATGTAAATTCACGCACTACAGCCAAAGTTTCTGTTTTTGTACTGCACATAGTAAACAAGCAATCTAATCATCCTAAAACCAAAGCTTGGCACATTATTTTTATAATACAATGGATATATACAAGGGGATAATTATTTTCAGAGAAGCTTGCATGAAAAAAAATTACATTGTTCCATGAGCATGAACACGAGTGTTCAAGGTCGACCCTCACTTCTCCAATGCATAACCTTCCAATCACTTCTCTTATTGAAAAACTTTTTAGGCATGAGAGGCAAGTAATTTTTTTTGTATTTTCATTCTTTAAAAAAAATTGTATGTTCCACACACAACTAAACAGAAACAAAAAGGGAAAAACAAAATCTACTTAGTGAAGAAAGCAAACAAGCACACACGAGAATATCAACCCCACGCTATTGCTCCCCGGCAACGGCGCCAGAAAAGAGCTTGATAATCCCCAAGTGCAGGGAATCATCGTAGCAATTCCCAAAGGTGGAAGCGATAAGTATGGAGTGTCGCACCCACAAGGAGCTAAAGGTAAGATCAATATTCTCTCAAGTCCTATCTTCCACTGATACGACTCTACGTACACTGACCGTTTGCTTCCAACTAGAAACGAGAAATAAAACTATGTTGTCGGTATGAAGAGGATAACTTGCATGATATCGGAGAGCCAAAACATAAAAGTAGGTGCTGTTATCATAAAGTTATAATATATTACTAAATATTATAAATAGCGAGTGTGGAATAATGATGGGTCAGTGTGCGGAATTATCCTAGGCAATTGTTAACAAGACCGATAGTCGTCATTGCAATTTCATACGAGGGAGAGGCATAAGCTAACATGCTTTCTCTTCTTGGATCATATGCACTTATGATTGGAACTCTAGCAAGCATCCGCAACTACTAAAGATCATTAAGGTAAAACCCAACCATAGCATTAAAGCATCAAGTCCCCTTTATCCCATACGCCACAACCCCCTTACTCGGGTTTATGCTTCTGTCACTCAAGCAACCCACTATAAGTGAATCATGGACATATTGCAACACCCTACAACGGGAATCCGTCACGCTTGCGCGACACGGAGGGCACAATAGGACAGCACCAAAATAAAACATACAACTCGTACCAATCTAGATCATCAATCAACCCAAAGAAAAAGGATATCTACTCAAAACATCATAGGATGGCAACACATCATTGGATCATAATATGCGACATAAAGCACCATGTTCAAGTAGGGATTACAGCGGGGTGCAGGAGAGCGGGCTGCGTAAAAGAGATGAGGATGGTGATGAGGATGGTGATGTTGATGAAGACGATCACCGCAGCGATGATTCCCCTCCCGATGGCACTCCAGCGCCACCGAGAGAGAGGAGGAGAGGTTCTCCCCTTGTGCTTCCTCCTCCATGCCTCCCCCTGGATGGGGAGAGGTTCTCCCTCTAGATCTCGACCTTCATGGCGATGATGGCCCCTCCGAGGTCCTCCTCCATGGCCTCCGGTAATGATGGCCCCCTTCGGCAGGGTGCCAGAGAGGGCCTATATTGATTTCTCGTGGCTACAGAGGCTTGCAGCGGCGGAACTTCCGATCTAGGTTATTTTCTTAAGGTTTCTGTATTTATAGGAGAGGATGGCATCAAGAACAAGTCAGGGGGTCCCCGAGGCGGCCACGATATAGGGGGCGCGCCCTTGGGGGTGGGCGCGCCCCCACCCTCGTGGGCCCACGGGACTCCCCTCCGGTAGATTTTTGTTCCAGTATTTTTTATATTTTCCAGAAAAATTCTCCGTTGATTTTCATCGCGTTTTGAGAACTTTTATTTCTGCACAAAAACAACACCACGGTAGTTCTGGTGAAAACAGCGTTAGTCCGGGTTAGTTCTAATCAAATCATACCAAAATCATATAAAAGTATTGTAAACATGGCATGAATACTTCATAAATTATAGATACGTTGGAGACATATCACTCGTCCTGGTGATCCGGACGACTCAATGGTGGTTGAGGTATGTGTGGGGCTGGGCCCTGCCAACGTAGAACACTAAAGAAAACGGAAAGGAAATCATAGAACCCTACCAAATTATTACAAAACACACTCTCTCTTAAAGCTCAAAGCATAAGTTCTTACGCCTCCATGAGGCACGATAAATGTTGCAGGACTGGAACAAGGGGAAGAGTCACCTTGAGTTTCTTCCTCAATCTTGGGCACCGCCATCGCATGCCTGAGGAGGCCCGCCATCAACAATGTCGCCACCATCCTTGCCATTAGCCATGGCCACGGGGTCGACGGGAGGAACTTAGGATCCACAGGTTTGAGCAGTGCGCCAAAGTCAAAGCTGAGGTCCCGAAGATGGAGGTGGCTGAAGATGCATGTCGTGGCCGAGGTAAAAAGCGTGCGGGCCTCGCCATCCACCTTGGGGCCCACTCCGATGACGATGCCCTCGAGCGCCGCGTCAAGCTTGGGGAGCAGCCCGGCGGGGCCTTGCTCCGGAGTCGCTATCGGCTTCTCGTACCCATCCCCGTAGAGGTCCTGCAACGCCTTGCTAGACCTCAACTCAAGGGAGACAAAGGCATCGTTCCCCATGGCGACCGCCTCCTCAGCAGCAGCGAGGAGCTTCTCCCTGGTCTCCAGCCGAGCTTCGTCCTCGGAGACGAGCTTGGCGTGGGCCGCCTGGGCCGCCTCCACCTCCTCCTTCAGCTTCTCCAGGCAGTTGCGCTCCATGGCCCGTTCCTGGGCCGCCTGCTCCAGCTCGGCGTCGCGGTCGGTGAGTGCAGCCTCCCTGGCTTTCAACTTCTCCTCCTTCTCCTCGAGTTGGTGGGTGAGGGTGGCCTGCTCATCGCGGAGGGCTTTCAGCTCGGCCTCTGCTGCACGGCAGCGCTTCTTGGCGGCCGCTATGTCTTTCGATGACATGTGATGAGCGGCCGTGGCCACGCCGGCCACCTACTTGCCCTCCTCGGCGGCAGCCTCGGCCTGGCCCCATACCGCTCTGACGGACGAGTCCGCCTGGAGCCACCCTGAGACTAGCTCCAGGCGCCCCGATGCCCTGCGCCAGGCGGGGCCTCGAAGATCGTCCCGGAGCCAGTCCAGCCGGAGAAGGCCTCCTCCAGAGCACCGGGCATGGCAGAAGAACCAATGCCTGCCAGCGTGACGGCTCGGGAGGAGACGGAGCTGGCATCAAGACTGGCGAAGCAGCAGCAGCAAGGATAGCCGGGGGCTCTGGAGCCCTCGGGACGTCAGCAGACACGCTGAAGGCGAGCGCCTCCGGATTCGGCTTGGCCGCAGGGGCAATCTTCTCCTGAGGCTGGGGCCCCGAGCCTCAAGAGTGCAACCTTGCCGCGGGAGGACACGAGGCAACCTCGTCTTTCCGCGCCGGAGTCGCCGTGACCGTGGCAGGTTGCTTGGCCTCAAAGGCCCTCGCCTCCTCCTTCTTCCTCTTTGCCGCCAGCGTCAGCCTGGCCGCCGAGAGAAATATGTCTGAGCACTATGACAAGAGCGGGAAGCAAGGGTAAGGCAAAGCACTTACTCGTCGTCGGCGATGTACGACCTCTTCCTTCTCAAGAGCGCGGCACCCTCGAGCTTCCTGGGCACAAGCTTAGCCGCATCTTCAGGGGCGGACAAGCGAGCGGCCGGCTCTGCGATGGTGGCGGCTGACGATGAGGTGGAGGCGCCGCCCCAGGGAAGCAATGCCGTCCTGTCCTTCTTCAGGGTCTCCTGCTTCAGCCTCTTCGGAGGGGTGCTCCCAGACCTCATGGTAACCCCCGTGGAGCGCGGCGACCCCTCGACCAGGCGCTCGCCGGCATCGTCGTCATCAGAGAAGGCACGGAGGAGCTCGCTCTGCCACGGGGGAGAGGTCTTCCCCACCCCTCCAAGGTCAGCTCCGAGTCATTGTTCCCCTCCTCCCCGAAGAGATCGTCGGAGGACACCGGCACCGGGGAGCTCGGGGGCTAGGAAGGCGTCAGCGGCACGAGCCCCCGCTCGTTGAAGACAGGCATGGTGGCGGCCACCTTCTCCCCGTCGTCACGGTGGTACAGCGGGCGATGGGCTTCCGGGGGGCCGCCCTGGTCCTTCTCGAGCAAGGTACACATGGCCTTGCTAAGCTCCTCATGAGACAGGTGGTCCGGGCACAACCGAAGGTCGTCTTCCGCACCCTTGAAGCTCCACAGGGGTCGTGAGTGCGCCTGGAGCTGAGCCAGGCACTGCGTCAGGAACTCCTTGACGATCATGGCCCTTGTCAGCTTCTCCGCCTTCAGGTCAGCCGTCATCTTCTCCAGCAACCGCTCCGCCCGGGGGTCGATGAGCTTCTCGTGAGCCCACCGGTCCAGCTTCGCCGGGAAGGCGGTCGGCAATTCCGGCCGAGCGTGGGAGCGCTTGGCATCCATGAAGATCCACTTGTGCCGGAAGTCCTCCACCTTCTTCCCGGCCCTCGAGATTGCGTTGCTTCCGTGAGCCGCGATGAAGCTAGCACACCCAGAGCACTGGGAGCCGCCCATCCGGAGGTAGAAGAAGTGGCGGAAAACCGCGACGGAGGGCATCACCCCCACAAATGCCTCGCAGTAGAAGGCAAAGATCGACAGGAGGAGGATGGAGTTGGGATTAAGGTGAAGGGCGGGGATCCGGTAATGGTTGAGGATGGCGAATAAGAAATTGGAGAAGGGGGGGGGGATGAGCCCAACGAAGACACTATGCAGAAAGAAGGGGTAAAAGGTTTCACCCAAGGCTTCCGGATTGGCGGAGCCGACCTGGAGCACTGTCTCTCCTCCCTCATTGCCGTTGCACGCTGTTAACGGGAGCATGGCAGCAAGGTGCTTCTCCTCAGCAATGGTGGACGCGCCCAGGGCCGACTCGAACCAGGAGGCCGAGCGCGCGCTAGGGGCTGATGACCTCGACTTGTCGGTGGCCATCGGTGGCAAGCTCGGGGGTAGGATTCAGCAGATCTATAGGCTCTCTGAGCAGAGGGAGAAGGGGTTCTGGAGCAAGACGAAGGGAAGGCAATGAAGGCTCAGCGGCAGGAGCCAACCTTTTGTTAGCCCGGGACAGTTGGCGAGTGATAACCCACAAGTATAGGGGATCGCAACAGCTTTCGAGGGTAGAGTATTCAACCCAAATTTATTGATTCGACACAAGGGGAGCCAAAGAATATTCTCAAGTATTAGCAGCTGAGTTGTCAATTCAACCACACCTGGAAACTTAGTATCTGCAGCAAAGTGTTTAGTAGCAAAGTAACATGATAGTGGTGGCAACGGTAACAAAAGAGTAAAGAAAGCAAAGTAATATTTTTGGTGTTTTGTAGTGATTGTAACAGTAGCAATGAGAAAGTAAATAAGCGAGAACCAGTATATGGAAAGCTCGTAGGCACCGGATCAGTAATGGACAATTATGCTGGATGCGGTTCATCATGTAACAGTCATAACATAGGGTGACACAGAACTAGCTCCAATTCATCAATGTAATGTAGGCATGTATTCCGAATATAGTCATACGTGCTTATGGAAAAGAACTTGCATGACATCTTTTGTCCTACCCTCCCGTGGCAGCGGGGTCCTATTGGAAACTAAGGGATATTAAGGCCTCCTTTTAACAGAGAACCGGAACAAAGCATTAGCACATAGTGAATACATGAACTCCTCAAACTATGGCCATCACCGAGAAGTATCCCGATTATTGTCACTTCGGGGATGTCGGATCATAACACATAATAGGTGACTATAGACTTGCAAGATAGGATCAAGAACTCACATATATTCATGAAAACATAATAGGTTCAGATCTGAAAACATGGCACTCGGGCCCTAGTGACAAGCATTAAGCATAGCAAAGTCATAGCAACATCAATCTTAGAACATAATGGATACTAGGGATCAAACCCTAACAAAACTAACTCGATTACATGATAAATCTCATCCAACCATCACCGTCCAGCAAGCCTACGATGGAATTACTAACGCACGGCGGTGAGCATCATGAAATTGGTGATCGAGGATGGTTGATGATGACGACGGCGACGAGTCCCCTCTCCGGAGCCCCGAACGGACTCCAGATCAGCCCACCCGAGAGGTTTTAGGGCTTGGCGGCGGCTCCGTATCGTAAAACGCGATGATTTCTTCTCTCTGATTTTTTTCTCCCCGAAAGCCAATATATAGAGTTGGAGTTGGCTTCGGAGGGTCTCCATGGGGCCCACGAGGTAGGGGGCATGCTCCCCACCCTCGTGGACAAGGTGTGGGCCCCCTGGTCTTCATCTTTGGCGAGGATTTTTATTATTATTTATAAGACATCCCGTGGAGTTTCAGGTCATTCCGAGAACTTCTGTTTTCTGCACATAAAACAACATCATGGCAATTCTGCTGAAAACAGCGTCAGTCCGGGTTAGTTCCATTCAAATCATACAAGTTAGAGTCCAAAACAAGGGCAAAAGTGTTTGGAAAAGTAGATACGACGGAGACGTATCAGCGAGTCCGCGTGGGGAAGCGGACACGCCTACGTCCCATCAAGGGACACACGTTGACTGAGGCTGCAGGCGGTTAGGGTTCGCGGCGCTTCACCCTTGCCCTTTGGCTTCGCCTTGAAGCCAAGCTTGAGCGCACCTTGGGCCTGGGGGCTACTGTCGGTGTTCTGGGAACGGGGGTACCCAGACTTGCCTGCCTGCGGTCCACGACGTGGCTCCATCGATGGCCTAGTACGGCCCATCTTCAGCACCAACAACTCAATACCCTTGCGAGGGGCCAAGCCTCGCGAGGTGGACGACACCAGGACCTCCAAAAGGAGCGGCCTGAAGGAAATATGCCCTAGAGGCAATAATAAAGTTGTTATTTATATTTCCTTATATCATGATAAATGTTTATTATTCATGCTAGAATTGTATTAACCGAAAACTTAGTGTATGTGTGAATACATAGACAAAACAGAGTGTCCCTAGTATGCCTCTACTTGGCTAGCTTGTTAACCAAAGATGGTTAAGTTTCCTGACCATATACATGAGTTGTCATTTGATGAACGGGATCACATCATTAGAGAATGATGTGATGGACAAGACCCATCCGTTTTAGCATAATGATCGTTAAGTTTTATCGCTATTGCTTTCTTCACGACTTATACATATTCCTCTGACTATGAGATTATGCAACTCCTGAGTACCGAAGGAACACCTTGTGTGCTATCAAACGTCACAACGTAACTGGGTGATCATAAAGATGCTCTACAGGTGTCTCCGAAGGTATTTGTTGGGTTGGCATAGATCGAGATTAGGATTTGTCACTCAGAGTATCGGAGAGGTATCTCTAGGCCCTCTCAGTAATGCACATCACTATAAGCCTTGCAAGCAATGTGACTAATGAGTTAGTTGCGGGATGATGCATTACAAAACAAGTAAAGAGACTTGTCGGTAACGAGATTGAACTAGGTATGATGATACCGACGATTGAATCTCAGGCAAGTAACATACCGATGACAAAGGGAATAATGTATGTTGTTATTGTGGTTTGACCAATAAAGATCTTCCTATAATATGTAGGAACCAATTTGAGCATCCAGGTTCCGCTATTGGTTATTGATCGGAGATGTGTCTCAGTCATGTCTACATAGTTCTCGAACCCATAGGGTCCGCACACTTAACGTTCGATGATGATTTGTATTATGAGTTATGTGTTTTGGTTACTGATGACCCACAAGTATATATAGGGGATCTATCGTAGTTCTTTTGATAAGTAAGAGTGTCGAACCCAACGAGGAGCAGAAGGAAATGATAAGCGGTTTTCAGCAAGGTATTCTCTGCAACTACTGAAATAAGTGGTAACAGATAGTTTTGTGATAAGATAAATTGTAACGAGCAACAAGTAACAAAAGTAAATAGAGTTCAGCAAGGTGGCCCAATCCTTTTTGTAGCAAAGGACAAGCTGGAACAAACTCTTATATAAGGAAAAGCGCTCCCGAGGACACATGGGAATATCATCAAGCTAGTTTTCATCACGTTCATATGATTCGCGTTCTGTACTTTGATAATTTGATATGTGGGTGGACCGGTGCTTGGGTGCTATTCTTACTTGAACAAGCATCCCACTTATGATTAACCTCTATTGCAAGCATCTGCAACTACAACAAAAGTATTAAGGTAAACCTAACCATATCATGAAACATATGGATCCAAATCAGCCCCTTAGGAAGCAACGCATAAACTAGGGTTTAAGCTTCTGTCACTCTAGCAACCCATCATCTACTTATTACTTCCCAATGCCTTCCTCTAGGCCCAAATAATGGTGAAGTGTTATGTAGTCGACGTTCACATAACACCACTAGAGGCTAGACAACATACATCTTATCAAAATATCGAGCGAATACCAAATTCACATGACTACTAATAGCAAGACTTCTCCCTTGTCCTCAGGAACAGACGTAACTACTCACAAAGCATATTCATGTTCATAATCATAGGGGTAATAATATGCATAAAGGATCTGAACATAAGATCTTCCACCAAATAAACCAACTAGCATCAACTACAAGGAGTAATCAACACTACTAGCAACCTACTAGCACCAATCCTGGACTTGGAGACAAGAATTGGATACAAGAGATGAACTAGGGTTTGGAGATGAGATGGTGCTGGTGAAGATGTTGATGGAGATTGCCCTCTCCCGATGAGAGGAGCGTTGGTGATGACGATGGCGATGATTTCCCCCTCCCGGAGGGAAGTATCCCTGGCAGAACAGCTCTGCCGGAGCTCTAGATTGGTTCCGCCTCGATTCCGCCTCGTGGCGGCGGAGTCTCGTCTCAAAAGGTTGCTTCCCATTTTTTTCTCGACGAAGGACTTCATATAGGAGAAGATGGGCGTCGGAGAGCCACCAGGGGGCCCACAAGGTAGGGGGCGCGCCCCCAACCTCATGAGCAGGGTGTGGGCCCCCTGGCCTTCATCTTTGGCGAGGATTTTTCTTTATTTATTTTAAGATATTTCGTGGAGTTTCAGGACTTTTGGAGTTGCGCAGAATAGGTCTCTAATATTTGCTCCTTTTCCAGCCCGGAATTCCAGCTGCCGGCATTCTCCCTCTTCATGTAAACCTTGTAAAATAAGAGAGAATAGCCATAAGTATTGTGACATAACGTGAAATAACAGCCCATAATGCAATAAATAAAGATATAAAAGCATGATGCAAAATGGACGTATCAACTCCCCCAAGCTTAGACCTCGCTTGTCCTCAAGCGAAAAGCCGATAACAATAAATATGTCCCCATGTTTAGAGGTAGAGCCGTTGTAAAAAAATAAAATACGGACGTGAAGGGATCATGATTATTCTCATAACAACAACATATATAGATTTTGTCATATGATTACTTATGTTCAAGTGATGATTAATTCACAATGCAAAAGTATGAATCAGAAACCTTATTGAGAACCAACAAACTATAACCTCAATCATTGAAGCAATTGCAATTTATCATAACATCCGAAAGAGTCTATGTCAGAGCTAAAAAGCAAGTCCACATACTCAACTATCATCTAGTTCTTCATAATTGCTAACACTCACGCAATACTTGTGGTTACGAAGTTTTAATCGGACACAGAGAAATATAGGGGCTTATAGTTTTGCCCCACAACCTTTTACCTCAAGGGTAATGTCAACAATAATAACTCATGCTCCCCTACATCCAATTATATATATATATATATATATCATGTTCTTTCCAACATGCTGTGCTTGCCAAAGGATAAAATGAAAAAGGAAAGGTGAAGATCACCGTGACTCTTGCATAAGGTAGAGGATAATAATAAAAGATAGGCCCTTCGCAGAGGGGAGCAGAGGTTGCCATGCGCTTTTATGGTTGGATGCAAAAAATCTCAATGCGAAAGAACGTCACTTTATATTGCCCCTTGTGATATGAACATTTATTATGCAGTCCATCGCTTTTATTACTTTCACATCACAAGATCGTATAAAGCTTATTTCTCCCACACCAATCAATCATACATATTTAGAGAAATTTTTATTGCTTTGCACCGATGACAACTTACTTGAAGGATCTTACTCAATCGATAGGTAGGTATGGTGGACTCTCATGGCAAAACTGGTTTAAGGATACTTGGAAGCACAAGTAGTATCTCTACTTGGTGCTAAGAATTTGACTAGAATGAGGGGGAAAGGCAAGCTCAACATGTTAGAGGATCCATGACAACATACTTTATCTCAGATATAAAAAAACATAACTCATTACGTTGTCTTCCTTGTCCAACATCAACTCTTTAGCATGTCATATTTCAATGAGTGCTCCCAATCATAAAAGATGTCAATGATAATATATCTATATGTGAAACCTCTCTTTCCTTATTACTTCCTATTAATTGCAACGATGACCAAAGCTATGTCTGCCAACTCCCAACAACTTTTAATCATCATACTCTTTCTATGTGAAGTCATTACTCTCAATAAGATCATTATGAGCTCTTTGTTTCTTTTTATTCTTTTTCTTCTTTTCTTTTATTCACTCAAGATCATGGCAAAAATAATCAAGCCCTTGACTCAACACTAATCTTTATTATATAGCTCACGGACTCGATTACATAGAGAGATCACAAAGCAAAACTCAAAACTAGATCATGCCATCAACTTTATTCTACTAGATCAAGATACTACTTAATAGGATCGAACTAAAGAAAAACGGTAAAGATAGGAGTTGTGATGGTGATACGATACCGGGGCACCTCCCCCAAGCTTGGCAGTTGCCAAGGGGAGTGCCCATACCCATGTGATTATGTCTCCTTCTTTGTTGGTGGTGAAGAAGGTAGAGGTGTTGTTGATGATGCATGCTTAGACTTCTCCCTTAATTTGCGCTTGAGATCAACATTTTGATCCCTCAGATCATCAATCTCCCACTCCAGGGTTAATATCTTTTTGCATAGGTCCTGCTTATTTTCCTGCAAGAGACAAAAAGGGATAAACTCGAACTTGGGTTTCTTTACCCTATCAGGGAGACTTGACTTTTTGAACTCCACGTGCATGTCCCCAGGTTGAGGTAATGGGGCTTCATCTTCATTTGAGCTCGTCTCCTCCTTCCCCTTGGGCTCATAGTCCTCTTCTTCCTTTGTGGTCCAACCATCGTGTTCCACGTCTCCATAGACCTTGGGATTTGCTAAGTAATCATCCACATAGCTTTCTCCTTCCGAATCCTGGGAAGACATGTTGATCTAATCTGCAACAAGATAGCTCAAAACAAGAACAGAGGAGATTTGCGTGATACGGGAGTCAAAACCTTCGGGAGAATATATAGTGAATTTTTACCGACCAAAATACGTATCGTGCATGAAAACGGAGTCCGGAAGGCACACGAGGTGCTCACGAGGTAGGGGGCGCGCCCTAGGGAGGGGGGCGCGCCCACCACCCTCGTGGGGCCCTCGTGTCCTTCCCGGACTGCCACTTATTTTTATTTTTTCTAAATATTCCAAAACAGAGAAATATTGCCTTAAAATTTGTTTTGGAGTCGGTTTACTTACCATACCACATACCTATTCCTTTTCGGAGTCTGAAACAGTCTGGAAAGTGTCTCTTATGTATTCCTCCGGGGTTACGGTTTCAATAATATTGGTTTCAACATTTACGGGATTACCTGAGATATAATGTTTAATTCTTTGACCGTTTACCACCTTCGGATTTGTGCCTTCGAAGTTGTTGATTTTTATGGCACCGGAACGATAGACCTCCTCGATAACGTAGGGGCCTTCCCATTTAGAGAGAAGTTTTCCTGCAAAAAGTCTTAAACGGGAGTTGTATAGCAATACATAATCACCTACGTTAAACTCACGCTTTTGTATCCTTTTGTCATGCCATCTTTGAACTTTTTCTTTAAACAACTTGGCATTTTCATAAGCTTGGGTTCTCCATTCATCAAGTGAGCTAATATCAAATAACCTCTTTTAACCGGCAAGTTTGAAATCATAGTTGAGCTCTTTGATAGCCCAATATGCCTTATGTTCTAGTTTGAGAGGTAAGTGACATGCTTTTCCATAAACCATTTTATACGGAGACATACCCGTAGGATTTTTATATGCAGTTCTATATGCCCATAATGCATCATCAAGTTTCTTGGACCAATTCTTTCTAGACCTATTGACAGTCTTTTGCAAAATTAATTTGAGCTCTCTATTGCTCAACTCTACTTGACCACTGGACTGCGGGTGATAAGAAGATGCAATTCTATGATTAACATCATACTTAGCAAGCATTTTACGGAAAGCACCATGAATAAAGTGTGAACCACCATCAGTGATTAAATATCTAGGGACTCCAAACCTCGGAAAAATAATTTCCTTAAGCATTTTAATAGAAGTGTTATGATCAACACTACTAGTTGGAATAACTTCTACCCACTTAGTAACGTAATCAACAACAACTAAAATATGTGTATATCCATTAGAGGCAGGAAAAGGTCCCATATAATCAAAGCCCCAAACATCAAATGGTTCAATAACAAGTGAATAATTCATAGGCATTTCTTGACGTCTGCTAATATTACTAATTCTTTGACATTCATCACAAGACAAGACAAACTTACGGGCATCCTTGAAGAGAGTAGGCCAATAAAAACCGGATTGCAATACCTTATGTGCAGTTCTATCTCCAGCGTGGTGTCCTCCATAAGCTTCGGAGTGGCACTTGCGTAGGATATGTTCCTGTTCATGCTCAGGTACACAGTGTCTAATAACACCATCTACTCCTTCTTTATAAAGATGTGGGTCATCCCAAAGTAATGTCTCAAATCATAGAAGAACTTTTTGTTTTGTTGGTATGTGAAGCTAGGTGGTATAAATTTAGCAACTATGTAATTAGCATAATCAACATACCATGGAGTACTAGGTGAAGTACTTATAACATTTAATTGTTCATCAGGAAAGCTATCATCAATAGGTAGTGGGTCATCAAGAACATTCTCTAACCTAGATAAGTTGTCTGCAACGGGGTTCTCGGCTCCTTTTCTATCAACAATATGCAAATCAAATTCTTGTAGCAAGAGAACCTATCTAATAAGTCTAGGTTTAGCATCTTTCTTTTCCATAAGATATTTAATAGCAGCATGATCAGTGTGAATAGTTACTTTAGAATCAACAATATAAGGTCTGAACTTATCACAAGCAAATACAACTGCTAAAAGTTCTTTTTCAGTAGTAGCATAATTTCTTTGAGCATTGTCTAGAGTCTTACTAGCATAATGGATAACATTTAACTTCTTATCAACTCTTTGCCCTAGAACAGCACCTACAGCATAATCACTAGCATCACACATAATTTCAAAGGGTAAATTCCAATCAGGTGGCTGAACAATAGGTGCAGAGACTAATGCTTTCTTAAGTATTTCAAATGCTTCTACACAATCATCATCAAAGACAAATGGTATATCTTTTTGCAATAAATTAGTCAGAGGCCGAGAAATTTTTGAGAAGTCCTTAATGAACCTCCTATAAAATCCGGCGTGACCAAGGAAACTTATTATACCTTTGATGTCCTTGGGACATGGCATCTTTTCAATAGCATCAACCTTGGCTTTATCAACTTCAATACCTCTTTCAGAAACTTTATGCCCCAAGACAATACCTTCATTAACCATAAAGTGGTACTTTTCCCAATACAAGACAAGATTAGTTTCTTCACATCTCTGCAAAACTCGATCAAGATTGCTCAAGCAATCATCAAAAGAGGAACCATAGACGGAAAAGTCGTCCATGAAAACCTCAAAAATCTTTTCACAGAAGTCAGAGAATATAGCCATCACGCATCTTTGAAAGGTAGCAGGTGCATTACATAAACCAAAAGGCATACGTCTGTAAGCAAAAGTACCAAAAGGGCATGTAAAAGTAGTCTTTGATTGATATTTAGCCGACACAGGTATTTGAGAGAAACCAGAATAACCATCTAGAAAGCAGTAATGTGTATGTTTGCATAATCTTTCTAGCATTTGATCAATAAAAGGTAAGGGGTAATGATCTTTCTTAGTAGCCTTATTTAATTTGCGGAAATCAATTACCATCCTATAACCTGTGATAATTCTTTGTGGAATCAATTCATCTTTATCATTAGGAACAACAGTAATACCTCCCTTCTTAGGGACACAATGGACATGACTTACCCATTGACTATCAGCAACATGATAAATTATACCTGCTTCCAGAAGCTTGAGTATTTCTTTTCTTACCACTTCTTTCATTTTAGGATTCAAACGTCGTTGAGGATCACGAACTGGTTTGGCATCTGCTTCCAAATTTATTTTATTTTGACATAGAGTGGGACTAATGCCCTTAAGATCATCAAGAGTATATCCAATAGCGGCACGGTGCTTCTTCAGAGTTTTCAGTAATCTTTCTTCTTCATGCTCTGAAAGGTTAGCACTAATAATAACAGGATATATCTTCTTTTCATCAAGATAAGCATATTGAAGATTATCAGGCAACAGTTTAAGCTCAAACACGGGATCACCCTTAGGTGGAGGAGGATCCCCTAGGATTTCAACAAGCAAATTGTGTTGCAGAATAGGTTCCTATTTAAAGAATACTTCATCTATTTCCCTTCTTTCATTCATGAACATATCATTTTCATGGTCTAGCAAATAGTGTTCTAAAGGATCACTAGGAGGTACGGCAATAGAGGCAAGACCAATAATATCATCCTTACTAGGCAATTCTTCCTCACGACGTTGTTTACTAAATTTAGAGAAATTAAACTCATGAATCATATCATCCAAGTCAATAGTAACAACATTCTTTTTGCAGTCTATCTTAGCATTAACAGTGTTCAAGAAGGGTCTACCAAATATAATGGGACAAAAGCTATCTTGTGGAGAAGCGAGAACAAGAAAACCAGCAGGATATTTAGTTTTCCCACACAAGACTTCAACATCTCTAACAATCCCATTTTGTGAAATAGTATCTCTATTGGCAAGCTTAATTGTGACATCAATACCTTCTAACTCAACAGGTGTAATTTCATGCTTAATTTCTTCATACAAAGTATGCAGTATAACACTAGCACTAGCACCCATATCACATAAAGCCATGATAACAATGATCTCCTATTTTAACAGAAATAACAGGCACGCCTACCATAGGTCTATGTTTATCTTTAGCACACGGTTTAGCAATTCTAGCAGTTTCACTGTTAAACTGAATAACATGCCCATCAATATTATCAGACAAGAGATCTTTAACAATAGCAATATTGGGTTCTACTTTAACTTTCTCAGGAGGTGTATAAGTTCTAATATTGCTTTTACGAACCACAGTCGAAGCTTTAGCATGATCCTTTATTCTAACAGGAAAACATAAGAAGTAGGAACAATAGGATCATTATAAGTGACAGTCTTTTCTTCAACTTTAATAGGTGCAGCTACTTTTACTTCTATGGGAGGATGATATTTAAACCACTTCTCCTTGGGGAGATCAACATAAGTAGCAAAAGATTCATAGAAAGAAGCTACTATCTCAGAGTCAAGTCCATATTTAGTGCTAAACTTACAGAAAATATCAGTAGCCATAGAAGATTTAACACAATCAAACTTAGGTGTCATACCTGACTCCTTACCTTCGTCGAGGTCCCAATCTTCAGAGTTGCATTTAATTCTATCCAATAAGCCCCATTTGAATTCAATAGTCTTCATCATAAAAGAGCCAGCAGATGAAGTATCGAGCATGGTGCGATTGTTTTTAGAAAGCCGAGCATACCAATTTTGAATAATTGTTTCCCTTGGAAACCCATGATTGGGGCATGAATATAACATTGATTTAAGCCTCCCCCAAGCTTGAGCGATGCTTTCTCCTTCGCGTGGCCAGAAATTATATATATAATTGCGATCACGATTAACAAGATGCATAGGGTAATACTATTGATGAAATTCCAATTTCAATCTTTTATATTTCCATGATATCGTATCATCACATAGCCTATACCATGTCAATGCGTCTCCCTTCAAAGATAAAGGGAAGACCTTCTTCTTCGCAACATCATCGGGTATACCTGCAAGCTTAAATAATACACAAAATTCATCCACACATATTAAGTGCTCATCAGGATGCTTTGTTCCATCTCCTGTAAAAGGATTAGCTAGCATTTTTTCCATCATACCCGAAGGAAATTCAAAAGGAATTTCATTTTCAATAGGTTCAGTAGGTTGAGGAGCAAATCTTTGCTTTACTGGACGGGGTGAAGATACCCCGAACAAGCCCCTCAGAGAATTACTTTCCATAGTAACAAGTGACAGTAAATTTCAGCACACTATATAAATTTTTCCTTACCAAATTCCACCTACCAAAGGCACTACAGTCCCCGGAAACGGCGCCAGAAAAGAGTCTTGATGACCCACAAGTATAGGGGATCTATCTTAGTCCTTTTGATAAGTAAGAGTGTCAAACCCAATGAGGAGCAGAAGGAAATGATAAGCGGTTTTTAGCAAGGTATTCTTTGCAAGTACTGAAATAAGTGGTTACAGATAGTTTTGTGGTAAGATAAATTGTAACGAGCAACAAGTAACAAAAGTAAATAATGTGCAACAAGGTGGCCCAATCCTTTTTGTAGCAAAGGACAAGCCAGAACAAACTCTTATATAAGGAAAAGCGCTCCCGAGGACACATGGGAATATCATCAAGCTAGTTTTCATCACATTCATATGATTCGTGTTCGGTACTTTGATCATTTGATATGTGGGTGGACCGGTGCTTGGGTGATGTTCTTACTTGAACAAGCATCCCACTTATGATTAACCTCTATTGCGAGCATCCGCAACTACAACAAAAGTATTAAGGTAAACCTAACCGTAGCATGAAACATATGGATCCAAATCAGCCCCTTACGAAGCAACGCATAAACTAGGGTTTAAGCTTCTGTCACTCTAGCAACCCATCATCTACTTATTACTTCCCAATGCCTTCCTCTAGGTCCAAATAATGGTGAAGTGTTATGTAGTCGACGTTCACATAACACCACTAGAGGCTAGATGTCGGTGTCAAAACCGGCGGATCTCGGGTAGGGGGTCCCGAACTGTGCGTCTAGGCGGATGGTAACAGGAGACAAGGGACACAATGTTTTACCCAGGTTTGGGCCCTCTTGATGGAGGTAAAGCCCTACGTCCTGCTTGATTAATATTGATGATATGGGTAGTACAAGAGTAGATCTACCACGAGATCAAGGAGGCTAAACCCTAGAAGCTAGCCTATGGTATGATTGTTGTATGTTGGAGTTGTCCTACGGACTAAAACCCTCCGGTTTATATAGACACCGGAGAGGGTTAGGGTTACACAGAGTCGGTTACAATGGTAGGAGATGTACATATTCGCATCGCCAAGCTTGCCTTCCATGCCAAGGAAAGTCCCTTCCGGACACGGGACGAAGTCTTCAATCTTGTATCTTCATAGTCCAGGAGTCCGGCTGAAGGTTATAGTCCGGCCATCCGGACACCCCCTAATCTAGGACTCCCTCAGTAGCCCCCGAACGAGGCTTCAATGACGACGAGTCCGACGCGTAGATTGTCTTCGACATTGCAAGGCGGGTTCTTCTCCAAATTCCGTGTACCTATTGAATAATGTCCGGTTTTTGTAATGCAGCGCTCCTTGGCTTCTACGCCCAATAATGGCCATCTTCCACGTGTCAAACGAATACGAAAAGTCTGGGTGTTTTTACATTTACACACCTAGCCGCGTAAATGAGCTACCTATTTAAAGGGACGAGGATTTAGATCCAAACCACACCTTCTCCCTTCCGCGAGTGTTCATCAGAGCGCATTCGACAAAGGTCCATTCCAACATGGCCAGCCGTCGCAACTCCTCCTCTCGCCCTTCCAGCCCTAAGCCCGGAAACTGGGAGAGGTGCTCCATCCAGCATAGCGAGCTAGTATCGCTTCAGACCAAGGGATTCCTCCCTCCGGCCTACATGGTCCCGGTTCGAGCCGGACTTGCCGCCTATAACGACGGAGAGCAAGCGGAGAGCGCTCCCACTCCCTCCAAAGGAGAGTGGGTATGCCTTGTCCCTTATCTAATCAGGGGACTCGGATTTCCAATTCATCCGTTTCTCCGAGGGCTTCTGGAGTTCTATGGCCTCTAGCTGCACAACCTCACACTTGCCTCTATATTGCATATCGCGGGCTTCGTTGCCCTCTGCGAGCTGTTCTTGGGTGTTGAGGCTCAAGAGGCTATTATGCCTGGTGCCCCGTTCTCAAGAGGGGTTAATATATGAAGTGGGCGGAGCCGAAGTGTGGCGCGTCGCCGGGACCAGATATCTATCCGGAACCCCAAAGAAGGCGTCCGAGGACTGGCCTTCAGAATGGTTTTATGTGGAGGATGTCCCACTGCCGGATCCTATCCGGATCGGCCTCCCCGAATTCAACAGTGCTCCCTTGAAGAACGCTTAAGCTGGCATCCATGGAGCTCTCAGAGAGAAAGTGACAGGGACGTCCTTTACCTGATGGGCTGGATAAGGCTGTTGGCTCATTCCGGACTAACCATGGTTGGAGTCATGGCCACATGCATCATGTGGGGGGTGCAGCCGCTTCAATATAGAAGCCACCCCATGTGGGATTTTAAAGGGGAGGATGACGCCACTCGTTATGGTCGTAAGGGGCCGGACTCAGCTGCCGCTCTAGTAAAGATCTTGTCCTCTTTGTACAAGGGAGAAGAGGAGGAATTCCTCCGCGTCAACCCACAAGGCGGATTTACTATGTACAACCCCCCAAGTTGGGTAAGCGGACAATCTTGCTCGCCCATCCGTTTTATATTCCCATGATTAAATACATAGTCTAACGACTCCTAGGCAGGAACTGCGTCAGGAAGCAAACGATATAAACAGCCGTCCTCCACAGCCCGAGGATCCTAAACGGTCCCTCGATCCGGCCTTCGAAGAGGATCCGGACATTTCGGTGGAGCTGATTGACGGGGTGTTTTATCAGTTGAGCAAGGACGATACCTTGGTGGCCATTACGGCCGATTACCCAGGGTTAATCCCGGCCTCCCAGGTAACCGAGACCAGAGTCTCATCACCTTGGGAAGGGATCCATCCTCACGTGTTTTCAGTTTTCCTGACAACAACCGTGTTTTGCAGGGGAGGTCCCTGAGGCGGGAGGCCGAGCCTGCGGTGGCAAGCCAACGAGGGGCCGCAGGGCCCCGTGGGGTAAAAAGGAATGTAGTCCGGACTGAGGCGCCGGTGCAAAGGTATAGCGTGCCTATTTAGCCCAGGCGTTATTCCTTTAAGGCATATTAACACTTGTGCTCGGTGCAGGACAAAGAGGCCTCACCGGACTATATCCGGAGAGGCTGCCAATCGCGCCTCGACCAGCCAGGCTCCACAGCCTGGCCCGGAGGTGGAGGCAAACACGAGGCACGCACCGGACGCTCCTCTGACAGAGGATGCGGATAGGCTGTCTGCCACCCGTTCCGAGGTGGAGAGTGCCATGAATAACCAGCGCCGCCGGATAGTTCTCCACGACGCTTGTTTCTCCCAAGAGGCGTTAGATGCCTTCAATTCGGGAGATGCGTATCTCCGTGCCGCTCAAAATGGTCTAGCCAGAGCCACGGAGCAATATGTAAAAGACATACGGGTAAGAATTTTAATGGTTACATATATCAGTAGCCCCCGAGACTTGAAACAGTTAGAATAACTGATTTAAGGATCATGTAATACGCAGGTTCTTTCCGAGAGGAATACCCAACTGTCCCAGGAGCTAAAAGAGTGCAAAGCCCAACTTGAGGCCGCACTAGCCGCGACAGGGAAGCCCGAGGAGACTCCCCCTGGTAATATATGCTTCAAAAGGATAAGTATTATGCGACGTGTGTGCGAATCTAACAAATAAAATTGCAGATGGTGCCGGACTAGATCCGGAAAGGCAACAACTCCTGCGCTGGCTAAAGACCGGTGAGAGCGTGCTGACAAAGGTGAGGCGGGAGAAGAATGATCTTCAAGATGCCAACACCAAGCTGGACGTTGAACTCAAAGATGTTCGTGCCCAGCTGTCGGACTCCGTTAAGGAGAATCGGCGGCTTCGACGCGACATATTTAGTAAGTGCTTGAACGAACTCTCAAAAAGGAGTTCGGCGAGGAAGTCCACTATCAGAGTTATGTCTGTAGGTATGCTAACAGGTCGTCCTGCAGAGGAGATGCCTGATTCTACGGGTGACCTTCTTTCCGAGCTCTCGCAACTGCATGAGCGAGTTCGGCAGGCGATGCAAGGCGTTGCCCAAGCCTTATGGCCATCCCTCTCCATGCCCGAGGGCCTTGGAGAGCTCGCAGAGAAGCTGAAGGGAGCGCGGCGGCGCTTCCGGTTGTGGAAGATATCAGCCTGCCGTCAAGGCGCTAGGGAGGCTTGGGCCATGGTGAAGACGCGGTACACAAAGGCTGACCCAAATCACATGGCCGAGGTCGGACCTGTGGGGCCCGATGGGAAGGAGATCCCAGTAAGCTTAGTATACGGCCAAGTAGAATTGGCCGCAAAGTATTCCCAGCAGGACTGTAAATTAGACAGCCTGTTAGATGGTATTGAAGAGGAATACAATCAGTCAGAGTGACTATGTAATTTTAATTAACATGTGTAATGCCTTCTAGCCAGATTGTAGATCGTTTGTCGTTGCCGACCTTTTCGCTTCGACCTCGGGACCTGACAGTCCGGAGTGTGTCTGAATACCCTAGCGGTTATATAAGAACCAGGGTATGCATGGAGACCAGGCGTAGGGGTCATTAGTGCTTTATCAGACAAGTGCCCAACTAGTTATGTTATATTACATGGTTAGTAAGAAACATCTTCCAGAGAGAATAGTTCCGTTAGGGGTTCCTTTCTCTGGGGAGGCATGCCCTAAAGTGCATGTCCGGACTGTGAACGCAGAAAAAGCATCTAGGGGCACATAAATAAGTAAAAAAGGTCATCTTTAGTTCACCGACCGAATATTCCCTTAAGAACGCTAGCTTTCGGCTTCACCCAGTCTAAGGTACACATTCGGCTGACCCGGCAGTAACAATCGCAGAGGTGCTCCCTTTACCACCTAGCCGAACAATCGGGAACGTAGGGGTAAGCACAGGAGCCAGGCAACCCAGCTTGGCCAAAACTTAAGTCATATCGGTGCATATAATGGTGAATAAAAGGTACATGCAGAAGTTTGACACATGTGTTGGGCATGAAGCCCGTATAAATAAGCTTCTGTTCAAAGAAGCCCCCAGGTATAGTGAGCGCGGATAGCGCATCTCTTTATGAGCTTTTAAGGGAAGGAGAGAAATGTAAGACAGAAAATATATAAAAAATAGACAGAGGTAGGAGACGAACACAGAGTCCGGCGCTAGGCATAGAATCTTCGGAGATGGGTTGCATTCCATGGGTTCGGCTCGAGTCGGTTGTCCGATGCATCTCGCAGGCGGTAGGCTCTGCCAGTCAGGACTTGGTCGATTATGAAGGGACCTTCCCACTTGGGCTTCAGTTTGTTCTTTTTCTTGTCCGGCAGGCGTAGAACTAGTTCGCCAACGTTGTAATTTTTGGCCCGTACTTCTCTGTTTTGATATCTTCGAGCCTGCTGTTGATACAATGCGGAACGGGCTTTTGCCACGTCACGCTCCTCCTCTAAGGCGTCCAAGCTGTCCTGCCGATCGAGTTCGGCTTCTCTTTCTTCGTACATGCGCACTCGAGGTGAGTCATGAATGATGTCGCAAGGCAAAACCGCCTCTGCACCGTACACCATGAAGAATGGTGTGTATCCGGTGGTGCGATTCGGCGTGGTCCGCAGCCCCCAGAGTACGGAGTCGAGCTCCTCTACCCAGTGCGTGTTGGATTCCTTGAGGGACCGCACTAATCTAGGTTTGATGCCGCTCATAATAAGACCATTTGCATGTTCGACCTGGCTGTTAATTTGTCGGTGATAGACGGATGCATAATCGAGCTTGATGCCCATGTTTTTGCACCAGAGTTTTACCTCGTCGGCCGTAAAGTTCGTGCCGTTATCAGTGATGATGCTGTGGGGGACATCGTAATGGTGTACGACCCCAGATATGAAGTCTATCACCGGTCCGGATTCGTCCGTCTTAACAGGCTTGGCCTCTATCCATTTGGTGAACTTGTCCACCATGACCAGTAAGTATTTTTTCTTGTGGGTTCCGCCTTTAAGGGGTCCAACCATGTCAAGCCCCCAGACCGCGAAAGGCCAAGTAATGGGGATAGTTCGGAGGGCGGTGGGTGGCATATGGCTTTGGTTTGCGAAAAGCTGGCAACCGACGCATCATTGGACCAAGTCCTGAGCATCTGCCCGGGCCGTCGGCCAATAAAAGCCTGCACGGAAAGCCTTGCTTACAAGGGACCGAGCTGCAGCGTGATGACCACCGAGTCCGGCATGAATTTCAGCCAGCAAGTTCCACCCTTCCTCTTCGGAGATGCACCTTTGAAGGACTCCGGTAGTGCTTTTCTTATAAAGTTCTCCCTCATGGACTTTATAGGCTTTAGATCACCGCACTATGCAGCGTGCCTCATTTTGGTCCTCTGGGAGCTCCTGCCTAGTAAGGTAGGCTAGGAATGGTTCTGTCCACGGGGCGATGACGACCATTATTACGTGGGCTGAAGTTGTAATTTCATTGGCAGAGCCTCCGATTATGTCAGATTGTTCGGTACCGGACAATGCGGTTGGATCCGGGCTGTTATTGCCAGGTTCCCCTTCCCATACTATGGATGGCTTGAACAGCCTTTCCAAGAAGATGTTGGGGGGACTGCATCATGTTTTGCGCCGCTGCGTGCCAGGACGTCTGCCGCCTGATTGTCTTCGGGCCATAAACGTTTTTGAATCCGAAACCTCGCTCAATCTGAGACTCAGAGGCCAAGGAATTTCCGAACTCTGAAGTTTGGATTCTTGGATGTTGTCTAATGAATCTAGCCCGTTGCCTGATTCTAAGTTCAGGTCTTGAGTTACATCCTCCCCTCCGCGGATATCCGGCTTGGAGGGATCGGGAATCCGGACGTAACTAGTCCTTAGGATAGATGAAGGATCGCCGCACTGCGCCTCGACCACGGCAATGTGATGGGTGGCTTGGGGAGAGTTAATTTCTCTTGGATCGGGTTTAAGCCCAACTTGGCCGTAATCTGTAGCGACCCCCAGGGCGGCGATGCGATCCAAGAGCTCGTTTACGGAAGAGAGATCCATTGGATCTAACTGCTCGGCGAGTTCCGAGCTGACGTGAAGATTGCTTTTGATGACCCGAGAGGTCACCGTCGGCGCAACAGCCGAACAAGCGGTCATAAGAAAACCACCTAGCCGGAGAGTTTGGCCGACAGCCAAGGCTCCCTTAGTAACGGCGCCGTCTTTAAAGACGGGAAGTGGCATCCTTCCTGATTGCGACGGCACAGAGGAACTCTCAATGAAAGCACCAATGTCGGTGTCAAAACCGGCGGATCTCGGGTAGCGGGTCCCGAACTGTGCGTCTAGGCGGATGGTAACAGGAGACAAGGGACACAATGTTTTACCCAGGTTCGGGCCCTCTTGATGGAGGTAAAACCCTACGTCCTGCTTGATTAATATTGATGATATGGGTAGTACAAGAGTAGATCTACCACGAGATCAAGGAGGCTAAACCCTAGAAGCTAGCCTATGGTATGATTGTTGTATGTTGGAGTTGTCCTACGGACTAAAACCCTTCGGTTTATATAGACACCGGAGAGGGTTAGGGTTACACAGAGTCGGTTACAATGGTAGGAGATCTACATATTCGCATCGCCAAGCTTGCCTTCCACGCCAAGGAAAGTCCCTTCCGGACACGGGACGAAGTCTTCAATCTTGTATCTTCATAGTCCAGGAGTCCGGCTGAAGGTTATAGTCCGACCATCCGGACACCCCCTAATCCAGGACTCCCTCACTAGACAACATACATCTTATCAAAATATCGAACGAATACCAAATTCACATGACTACTAATAGCAAGACTTCTCCCTTGTCCTCAAGAACAAACGTAACTACTCACAAAGCATATTCATGTTCATAATCAGAGGGGTAATAATATGCATAAAGGATCTGAACATATGATCTTCCACCAAATAAACCAACTATCATCAACTACAAGGAGTAATCAACACTACTAGCAACCTACTAGCACCAATCCCGGACTTGGAGACAAGAACTGGATACAAGAGATGTACTAGGGTTTGGAGATGAGATGGTGCCGGTGAAGATGTTGATGGAGATTGCCCTCTCCCGATGAGAGGAGCATTGGTGATGACGATGGCGATGATTTCCCCCTCCCGGAGGGAAGTATCCCTTGCAGAACAGCTTTGCCGGGCTCTAGATTGGTTCCGCCTCGGTTCCGCCTAGTGGCGGCGGAGTCTCGTCCCAAAAGGTTGCTTCCCATTTTTTCTCGACGAAGGACTTCATATAGGAGAAGATGGGCGTCGGAGAGCCACCAAGGGGCCCACGAGGTAGGGGGGCGCGCCCTATGAGGGGGGGCGCGCCCCCCACCCTCGTGAGCAGGGTGTGGGCCCCCAGGCCTTCATCTTTGGCAAGGATTTTTCTTTATTTATTTTAAGATATTCCGTGGAGTTTCAGGACTTTTGGAGTTGCGCAGAATAGGTCTCTAATATTTGCTCCTTTTCCAGCCCGGAATTCCAGCTGCCGGCATTCTCCCTCTTCATGTAAACCTTGTAAAATAAGAGAGAATAGCCATAAGTATTGTGACATAACGTGAAATAACAGCCCATAATGCAATAAATAAAGATATAAAAGCATGATGCAAAATGGACGTATCAGTTACCGAAGTTTGTTCGGAGTCCCGGATGAGATCATGGACATGACGAGGAGTCTCGAAATGGTTGAGAGGTAAATATTGATATATTGGAAGGTTATGTACGGACACCGAAATGGTTCCGAAGAGGTTCGGGGATTTTTCGGAGTACCGGAGGTTACCAGAACCCCCCGGGAAAGTTAATGGGCCTTATGGGCCATAGTGGAGAGAGGGAGGCAGGCCACCAGACGTGGCGCGCGCCCCCTGCCCAATCCGAATTGGACAAGGGGTGGGGGCGCCCCCCCCCTTTCCTTCTCCTTCTCCCCCTCTTTCCCCTTTCCCCCTCTCCGTTGGAAGGAAGGGGGAGCCGACTAGGACTAGGAGTCCTAGTGGGACTCCCCCCACTTGGTGTGCCCCCTAGGGCCGGCTGGCCTCCCCCTCCTCCTTTATATACGGGGGCAAGGTGGCACCCCAGAGCCACAATAATTGTTCTTAGCCGTGTGCGGTGCCCCTCCATAGTTTACTCCTCCAGTCATAGCGTCGTAGTGCTTATGTGAAGCCCTGCACGGATCACATCACCATCACCGTCACCATGCCGTCGTGCTGACAGAACTCTCCCTAGACCCTCTGCTGGATCAAGAGTTCGAGGGACGTCATCGAGTTGAACGTGTGCTGAACTCGGAGGTGTTGTACGTTCGGTACTAAGATCGGTTGGATCGTGAAAATGTTCGACTACATCAACCGCGTTAACCTAACGCTCCCGCTTTCGGTCTATGAGAGTACGTGGAAATTGCATGCTACGTTCCCCAACACGGCGTCCTCAGGCTGGCTCCCGAGAAGCGGAGATTTCTATGCAAGCCTCACCTCATGAGGTTCAGATGACGTGAGCCATGACGACCAAGGTCAGGCGGGTGCTAGTGGGCGACGGCAGTTTCCTCTTTGGTTCAAAGCAGGCAAGCGCAGGCGCGGAGTCCCGAGGAATCAGCCAAAGGTTTCCATTCCCATGCAACAAGACCAAGACCGCCACGACGGAGGTCATCGTCGAGCCCACCATGGCGTCACGACCAGAGGCTTTGCAGGCGAAGACTACTTTTGTTAGGATAAGATGTACTAGTTGTCTCCCTTCAAATTTGGCCATTGGGGATCCCTTCCCGCCTTCATTTGGGAAGAGGACCGAGGCCACTATAAATAGGGCCTAGCCACCACCGTAGAAAGGGGATCGGATTTGGATCATTCAGGTCTTCCTCTCCCCCACCAGCTCAAGAACACACCTCCTAAGGTTGTTCTTCCACTATACTAGTTCATCCTCAGCCCACCTCGAGGCCAATCCACCACAAAGCAGGAGTAGGGTTTTACACCGCAAGGTGGCCCATACCTGGGTAAACTGCTGTGTCCTCTTTCCTTTTAGTTCGTCAAGCTAGGCCATGGGATCGATGAGTTGGTAGACTGGGGAGGTTGAGTTCTTCGCACGCACCCCAGAGTTTGAACCTACCCAGGGTTTGCGGAGCCCAAAATCCGACACTTATATTTGGATTAGAAACGTAGGGAGTACAAGTTAAGGAATAACACTATTCTTCTCATGAGGCACAACATCCAGAGTTTGGAACTACAATAACATACGGAAGTACCTTTCTACACCCAGGAGCAAATGCCCCTGGTATGAACAGTAAACTTAAAAAAATAGAAAAAATGTTCAAAAAGTTCTGATTTTTGTGACATACTTTCACAAATGTTTGTTGTGCATGCGAAATTTCATCGCGAAATCACATTGGTGGAAGGCGTGCCAAAAGAACGAAATCAGAGCTCCAAAATGATTTTGTAAGTAACATTTTCAGAGCATCAATTTTGTTTTTTTAGCACGTCTTACACCAATGTGATTTTGCGATGAAATTTTGCATGCACAATAAATATTTGTGAAAGTATGCCACAAAAAAAATTCAGAATTTTTTAATTTGTTTGATGTTACTGTTCACACCAAGAGCATTTTCTCCTAGGTGTAGGAATTCCACGTCCTGATAAAATTAGTATGTTCCAGATTACTATGTATAGCTATAGTCATACATAGAATGAGGCACATTTGCTTATAATTTTTTAAATATCTTCCTAGAAATAAAAAAAGCAGACATATAAGATGATCACAGTTAAAACATGTAAGTAATGCCAATAAAGATGTCCCGTCATTGTGTAAGTACCAACATAATGAAACCTTAACGAGCAAGACTCAATTCACTCAAAGTTAGATAGAGGGGAAGAATATCATGTGATCCGATTATATTGATAAATCTCATGATACATTAAGATCATGACAAATCAAGAACACGAGAGAGAGAGAGAGAGAGAGAGAGAGAGAGAGAGAGAGAGAGAGAGAGGCCTGCGGGGGCCGAAACTCGTTTAGATTACCTTTTGGAGGTTCCTGAATATATATGATTTTTCAGCGTTGGAATCACGCCAGGGGGAGTCCCAAGGGCCCCAGAAGCTCACATGGTGCACCCTAGGAGGGCGCCACTTGATCTTGTGCCCCCCAGGCACCTTCCGTCTCCCTGTCGAAGCTTACCGGGTCTCTTTTCTTCCATAAAAAATTACCGTAATTTTTTATCGCGTTTGGACTTATTTTGGTACGATTTTTTTGCAAAAAAAAAGAAATAGACAAAAAATAGAAACATGCACTAGGCACTAGATTAATATGTTAGTCCAAAAATTAATTTAAAAGTGCACCAAAACCATGTAGCGCTAATGTAATTTTTTGGATTTCTTCTTTACCCCGCAATAGTATCGATTCTTGGGATAAGTGCAAAGATGTTTTTAATACTAAGTATTTTCTGCCCACGAAAATTATTTCCCTTAGAACTCAAATCATGAATTTTAAGATCCATGAGCGTTAACATGATGCACAATTTTGGGGAAGAATGAAATTGATGCTAAGAAATTGTCCTACTCATGATTTAAATCTTTGGATGATCATACAAAAAAATTATGCGGGATTGAATTTTGTTTCTAGAAATCTTTTAGATTCCGCCGCGGGGTGGTACTTTTATGGAGATTACATTGGGTGAAGCTACTAAATTGCAAGATAATATTATGGCAAATTATTCACAATGGCATACCGAAAGAGCACCTACTAGTAAAAAAAGTTAAGTCAGTTGAAGAAATTAGTACTTTGAGTGAAAAGGTTGATGCTCTTATGAAATTGGTTGCTATTAAAAATGCTCCTATTGATCTTAATGATGTGCATTTGTCTACTTTGATTGAGAAAAATAGTGATCCCATAGATGTGAATTTTGCCTCGCGAGACAATTTAATAATAATGCTTATATAGGTAATTTTAATCCTAGGCCTTTTCCTGGAAATTCCTCTAATAATTATGGAAATTCCTATGGTGATTCTTCTTACAATAATAATAGGAACCCCTCTGATCTTGAGAGTAATATTGAAGAATTTATCAATGCTCAAAAAGTTTTCAATACTACGATAGAAGAAAGTGGAATAAAATTGACGATATGTCTAGAAACAATAATAGAAATTCTCATGATGTAGAAATTCTCAATATTAAATTTTTTCCACCTAAGTTTGATGTCAATGAATCAATTAAAGCTTTATATGTTTCTATGGATTAAAGTAAGAAAAGAACCGCTATGCTTAGAGCTAAAAGAGAATTTTTAGAAAGAGCGTTTTCTACCGATTGCTTTCATAACAATGATGAAGATCTTAAAATTATTGGTGTTTCTTGTATTGATTCCTTGTTTAGAAATAGTAAACTTGATGAAAATAGGACTGAAGAGGAGTCAACTTTAGCTACAGGGCGTCGTCATAATTCGGAGGGTGAAAATCTTGTTGAAAAAATTGATAAAAGTGGGTTTGGAGAGGTCAAAACTTTAACTAGTGATGTGCCCACTCTTTTGGATTACAAAGAGTTTAATAATTATAGGTGCTCTTTGATTGAATGTATTTCTTTGTTTCAATTCATGATAAATTCACCCAATGCCTATGAACAAAATAAAGCTTTTACTAAACATATTGTAGAAGCAATGATGGAAGCTTTAGAAGAAAAGTTGGAATTAGAGATTTAGATTCCTAGAAAATTATATGATGAATGGGAACCAACCATTAAAGTCAAGATTAAAAACTATGAGTGCTTTGCCTTATGTGATTTGGGTGCTATTGTTACCACAATTCTGAAATCTCTATGTGATGTGCTTGGTCTCACCAATATTGAAGAGTGTTCTCTTAATTTGCACTTGGCGGATTCTACTATTAAAAAGCCTTTGGGAAGAATTAATGATGTTCTTTGCAAATAGGAACTATGTGCCCATATATTTTATTGTTCTTGATATTGATTGCAACCCGTCTTGTCCCATCATACTTGGTAGACCATTTTTACGAACTATATTTGCCGTGATTGATATGAAAGAAGGGAATATTAAATTTTAATTTCCACAAAGAAAGGATATGGAACACTTCCCTAGAATAAGAATTAAGCCACCATATGAATCAATGATGAGGGCAACCTATGGGGCAAAAACCAAAGATGACAATACATTAATCTATGCTTTATGCCTATCTAAGGGCGTAAAACAGAAACGCTTGTTGGGAGGAAACCCAATGAATAAAATTTATTTTTGCCTTTTTCTTTCTGTTCTTGAGTGTTTGCAAAATCATGCTACTTTTATGATTGTGTTTTTATGTTTTAGTTAGTGTTTGTGCCAAGTAAAGTCTTTGGGATCATGTTGGGTGATAGTAGATTTGGTCTTGTTGAAAAACAAAAACTTTTGCACCCAGTAGCAGAATTGGTAAAAATCATAGAAGCATGATAAAATTCTGAATTTCTACAAAAGATTGATATACAAATTTCCTACATTTTCCTAAGTTTTCAGAATTTTTGGAGTTAGATAAGTATGGTTAGAGTTCATATTACTACAAACTGTTCTGTTTTTGATAGATTCTGTTTTTGTTGCATTATGTGCTTATTTTGATGAATCTATGGATTGTATCGGGGGGGGGGGGGGTATAAGCCATGGTAAAGTTAGAATACAGTAGGTATAATGTAATAATAAAATATGAATGGGTTTGCAAGAGTACTTAAAGTGGTGATTTGCTTTATTATACGAACAGATCTCGTGAAGGTTTTGTTAAGTTTTGTGTGATTGAAGTTTTCAAGTTTTGGGTGAGATCATGATGGATGAAGGAATAAGGAGTGAAAAGAGCCTAAGCTTGAGGATGCCCATGGCACCCCAAGTTAATATTCAAGGAGAACCAAGCAGCTAAGCTCGGGGATGCCCCGGAAGGCATCCCCTCTTTCTTCTAACAACCATCGGTAATTCTACTTGGAGCTATATTTTTATTCGTCACATATCATGATTTTTGCTTGGAGCGTCTTGTATTATATGAGTCTTTGCTTGTTTTTCTTTTTATTTTGTCGCAATCGCCCTTGTTGGACACACCTATTTGAGAGAGTGATAATTATGTTATGATTTGTTAGAATTGCTCTATGTGCTTCACTTAAATCCTTTAAGCTATGAAATTGCTCTAGTGCTTCACTTATATCTTTTTGAGCATGGTGTGCTTTATTTTTTTTTGAAGAAATATTCTCATGCTTCACTTAGATTAATTTTAGAGTTAGTAATTTTTGGAAGAAATTCTCTCATGCTTCACTTATATTATTTTGAGAGACGATTTTTTTGTGCTCATGTTCTTCACTTAAATTTGTTTGAGCTTGTCAAAAGCAATTGCAATATATGAAATTAGTCCCAAAGTGATAGATATTCAAGAGGGATATAATAAAACTTTCATGAAGATCATTGGATAAAATAAACTTGATTCTTTTAAATAGTTTTGAGATATGATGATAGTAATATATGAGTCATGTTGGTGAGTAATTATGCATTAGTAAGAATATTGGTATTAAGGTTTGTGATTCCCTATGCAAGCATGAAAGTCAATAGTTATGCAATGAAATTACATCCTACTTGTGGTGCATTATTCGGTGTTACTTATGCTCAATGCTTGTTTATTGGTTGGTTGCTTCTCAATCTATTTAATAGCCTCCATTTGCACTAATTGGGAATACTACTTGTGCATCCAAAATCCTCAAACGGGTTATGCCATATGAGTCCACCATACCTACCTATATGCGGTATTTCCGTGTCATTCTAAGTAAAATTGTATGTGCCAACTCTAATTTTCAAAATAAATTTCCTTTTTGTGTGCCCGTACCGCTCATGAAGCGATAGGGGGTGTCCAATATATTTCCATGCTAGATGTATTATTCCCAAGATGAGTGTTTATTCGCTTGTCATTGCACAAGAATGTGGCAGTAATAGGGATGCCCAGTCCCGAAATGAAAAATAAATTTACTTTATGTTGTCAAATAATAAATTCCTTGGAAAGTGATGGTATGGAAGGCACCCGTGGATACGGCTAGCCATGGGTTGTGAAAAATGGTGGAAAAAGGAATAAACTTCATTTTATGTTTGGGAATTGCCTATGATGTATCTAGCATGGAAAGTATTGGGAACTACTCGGTCGCTTTCTTTGACAGGAAAAGCATGCCTCCCAAAAAAATTTATCTCTCAAATTTTTTGCTTTGACTCTGGCACCTCTACAGATCTCTTCTTCCCTCTGCGAAGAGCCTATCTATTTACTTTATTCAATTTTTATTTTTATTTGAGTCTCTGTTTTCTCTTATAAAGCACCAACTAGGGAGCACTATGATCATACTTGTGCATTGAATATAGCTAATATTCGAGTTTGTTTCATGAATGGATCGATGATTGAGCATGATGGGCTAGGGATAACTTTCTTTAGTGTTGATATTTTAAAAGACATGGTTGCTTGTTGATATGCTTGAGTATTGAAGTCTTCATGTCAATTACAGACTATTGCTTTGAACCATCTAAAAGTTCATATGTCCATGCTACAAAAGAAAAGAATATGTGATGAACATGTTAGGCAGCATTCCACATAAAAAATTCTGTTTTTATCATTTACCTACTCGAGGACCAGCAGGAATTAAGCTTGGGGATGCTGATACGTCTCCAATATATCTATAATTTTTTATTGTTCCATGTTGTTATATTATCATTCTTGGATGTTTTACCTTCATTTTATAGCAACTTTATATCATTTTTTGGGACTAACCTATTGGCATAGTGCCCAGTGCCAGCTGCAGTTTTTTGCTTGTTTTTTTCACTTCGCAAAATATCAGTACCAAACAAAGTCGAAATGCCAGGAAATTGTTCGGAGATTTTTTTAGACTAGAAGATAACTTGGAGCCAAGGAAGCACCTGGGGGGGAGGCCCATGGGGCCCACCACCCACCACGTCACGCCAAAGGCCCCTAGCGCGCCCTGATGGGTGGTGGGGCCCACAGAGGTCTCCTCCACCGCCTCTCAACTCTATAAATACTCAGATATTCCAGAAACCCTAGGGGAGCAATTGAAACACAATTCCAGGTGCCGCAATGTCGGTGTACTAGAGTAGGGGTACCCTAGTATCCCGAACTTGTGCACGGGCAGTCGCAGCGTCCCGCGGCAAGGCTTGTCGGGTGACCGCCAAGGTCCCCCGTGGTTCCTTTGGAGCCATTCAAGAACAAAGTATTTAAGCCAAGGAGACAAGTCCCTGGCAAGAGGAGCTTGCTGGGAAGGCCACTCAAGGCACAAGTCCCCGGCAAGAGGAGCTTGCCGGGAAGGCCACTCAAGGCACAAGACCCCGGCAAGAGGAGCTTGCCGGGAAGGCCAACCAAGGCATCCCAAGGTACTTACCGCGACGCGCCACGCGTCCCGGCAAGACCCGTCGAGCGACAAGCTCCCGGACGTGACAAGACAACGGCCACAGCAAGGCGTTTGCCGTGGCAAGCAACCACTTGGTACCTGCGCTCCAGCACACCCACCTACGTGTCGCTCTGGGACCCTTCCAGGCGTACGTGGCGGGAGGCTGTGCAGCCAGGGGTACACTGTGGCAAGAGGCGCTGACAAGATCGCCATCGTGGCGAGCAGTGGCGTCCCTGACGGCCCCTTTTCTGCACTGTTTGGGCGACGTAGATAGGCATTTAATGCCTTTGTCCCCTGCCGTCAGGGTTAGGTATGATACACTGTGCAGGTAGCTGTACCAACCGTAGCACCTTTTCCATTTTTGCCCTTGCCTACGTTGCCACCTGTCGGTGACCCCTTGAGCATATAAAAGGAGGCCCATGCGCAACGTAGAGGAAGGAGGACGAACAGTAGAACACTCACGCTCGGTCTCGTTAGCTGCTGGTGTGTACTGTAGCACTCTGCGCTCCCGAGCAAGAACTCAATACAATCCACAAAGCAGCAGTAGGAGTATTATCTCTCCGGAGAGCTACGAAGCTGGGTAAAACCGCTCGTGTGCCTCGCCTCGATCTACTCTTCGTGCGACCTCCGCCCCGCCCCGAACCGAAAAGGGGCTCCGTCCCCATAGGTGCTCGTGGAGGCAGTTTCCCCGACATCTTTGGCGCACCAGGTAGGGGGCGTCGAGGTTGTGTGAACCTGATCCGGCGTTCACACGAGCTAGATCTTCAACATCTTCATCGACATGCCGCCGAAGAAGAAGGCTTCGGAGGCGGCTGCTCCGTCCGCGTCGAACCCACCGCCGCCGGAGCAAACGGCTGGTGGGGAAGGCGCCGGCGGAAGAACGGGCGTCGATGAGGGAGCCCACGGTGCCGCCAGGTCCAAGGACAAGGCTGCGCTGCCCGTCGGCGGCGTAGCAGGCTCCCACGACGACCGGGCGTCCGTGGACGCCCCGCGCCCATCTCAGGAGGCGCGGGACCGGCAGCGTCATGGTACTCACGGTACCATACGCTTGCTGGACCCAAATCGAGCTGGCGGATCTCGAGATGCTCCAGGCCAGCATGCACGCCAACATGCTGGCGCGAGCGAGGCACGGTTGCCTGGACGGAATACTGCTCCTTCTAACATCGTTGGAAGTCCGAGCATATCCCGCTCCTCGCACCGTTCGCCACCGCTACCCGCCACTCCAGCAGAAGCTTTGGCGCGAGCTCAACTGCTCCTAGACTTCCCTCTAACGCCAGACAAGATCGACGACTGGAGGGCCACCATTCATAGCCTCATCGGCTTCGCCAACGGCGACACTCCACGCAGCCGACCACATCGCAGCCGCGGCGAGCCAGCCAGGTACGAGCCGATGGCGACAAGACTGGTGGGGGTGCAACCACCGTGCACTCTCCGCCCCGAAGGCCAAGATCGCCGACTCGCCGGGTCCACCGCGACAGCGACTCCACCGCTTCATCAGATCCCCGAGCTCGTCGCGATCAGCGCCAAGTTCTTCACGAACGACAGCAAGAAGACGCGCGCACTCGCATCGAGCGCCGAAGAGAAGCGCGGCGTCAATCAGACCGGCGCGCTGGACCCACTGTCGACATGCCTGCGCCAGGGGAACCAGGCGACCTGCCGTACGCGGTAGGTTGCCCTGCGTTTACCCGTGAGCTGCGGCAAGTCCAGTGGCCCAGCACGAAGAATTTCAAGCCAGACGTACCGGAGAAGTACGACGGCAGGTTGCATCCGTCGGAGTTCCTCAGCATCTACACCATCGCGGTCCAGGCTGCCAGGGGGGCGAGACGACAAGATCCTTGCCAACTACTTCCCGCTGGTGCTCAAACCCAACGTCAGGTCCTGGCTCATGCACTTGCCGGAAAACTCCATATCTTCCTGGGCAGACCTATCCCATCAGTTTGTTGGCGCCTCTACGGGCGGCCACAAACCTCATGGCCAGGAGAGTGACCTTCACCTGCTTGCCCAGAAGGAAGGAGAGCACTTGCACAAGTACATCCAGAGATTCATCCAAGTGCAACGCAACATCCCGGATGTCCAACCTGCCACGGTCATCAGCGCGTTCCACCAGAACGTGCGTAACCGCAGGATGCGGGAGGAGATGGCGATGTGCAAGATCAGAGACGTCAGCGAGCTGTATGCGCTGGCCGACAGGTGTGCACGAGCTGAGGAAGGGAGGAAACTCCCCGGAGAGGATGCAGGAGCAGGAGGATCTGACAGCGAGGATGCTCCCCCGGCAAATAAAAACCGGCGCCGGAACAACAGGAAGAGGAAAGGCAAAGACGTGCTAGTTGTTGAGCAGTCCGGCAACGACGGTGGCGCCAAGAAAGCCAAAGATGGTAGCTTCGGCAAGGAGGTTGCCGCATGCGCCAACTGCCAGGCTGTGGCGGCCGCCGACAAGCAGGAAGGCACCAACAAACAGTACTGCAAGATCCACCGCACCAAGGGCCATGACCTCCAGAGCTGCAAGAAGGTCGAGCAGCTTGTCGAGCTGCAAAAGGCCGAGTACGAGCGACGCGACAAGGAGAAAGCCTAAGGGGGTGCTGGAGGATCCGATACGAAGTGCACCGGCCGGGGAGGATGCCGCGGCAAGGTCAATCAGTGGCAAGGAGACAGACCTCCCCGCGGCCGCAACAAAGATGACGACGACGACGAAGACATGGATGATGACGACACCAGTGAGCAGGAGTTTCAGAAAGCCACAGAGGTCTTGTGCATTGACGGCGGTGCTTCTCTGCATACTTCACACCGCCAACTCAAGCAGTGGGTGCGGGAAGTCAATGCGGCAGAACCACCCGTTGAGTCACGCAAGCTTCTGAAATGGTCCAGCACACCTATCATCTTTGATATCGAGGACCACCCTGATCGCACAACTGCGGTCGGGTGTTTGCCGATGTTGGTCTCACCAACTATCCGCAACCTCAATGTCACTAAGATGCTAGTTGATGGCGGGGCCGGCTTGAACCTGATCTCCTCCGCTGTGCTCCGGAAACTCCAAGTCCCTGACAGCGAGCTCGAAGAGACCGGCACATTCCAAGGAATCAACCCGGGAAGGAGCAAGCCGAAGGGGAAGATCATGCTACCGGTGACATTTGGCAGCGAGCTAAACTTCAGGACTGAGAGGATCACTTTTGACGTTGCCGATTTTCCATTGCCTTACAATGGAATTCTCGGCCGTCCAGCGCTCGCCAAGTTCATGGCGGCCTCTCACTACGCGTACAACATGCTAAAGATGCCAGGCCCGATAAGTGTCATCCCTGTCCGTGGTGACAAGAAAGATGCTCTTATCTGTGCCGACAAGATCTACCGGGAAGCAGCAGCCGCAACGCATCGCGAGACACTTGCCACTGAAGCTCCTGGGGGGAAGAAGAAGACCAAGTCCGGCAAGAGTTCTGATGCCCACTCCGGCAAGCGCACCTCTTCGGAGTGCTGCGCTACCGTCGAGGACGCACCATCGAGCTCCATCGGCAAGTGTAAGAAGATGATGGTAGCTCCGCCAGCGACCAAGAAGGTGTCCGCCAAGGAGGACGACACTGGTGGTACTTTCACCATCAGTGCCACTCTCGACCCTAAATAGGAAAGCGCACTCATTGCTTTCCTGCGGGCGAATGTCGATGTGTTTGCGTGGAAACCGTCTGACATCCCCGGTGTCCCCAGGAAAGTAATTGAGCACCACCTTGCCGTCTGTCCTCACGCGCGCCCGTCAAGCAGAAAGTCAGAAAGCAAGCAGTGGAGCGCCAAGAATTCATCGCAGAAGAGATCAAGAAGTTGGAAGCAGCAGGCCTTGTCAGAGGAGTGCTCCATCCTACGTGGTTGGCCAATCCTGTAGTCGTGCGCAAGGCAAATGGGAAATGGAGGCTTTGTATCGACTTTACCTATGTTAACAAAGCTTGTCCCAAAGATCCATTTCCCTTGCCGCGCATTGACCAGATTGTTGACTCCATGGCTGGATGTGACTTGCTTTCATTTCTTGACGCATGCTCAGGATACCATTAGATCTTCATGGCAGAAGAGGATGAGGAGAAGACCGCATTCATCACTCCATGTGGCACGTACTGTTTCATACGGATGCCTTTCGGTTTGAAGAATGCTGGTTCAACATTTGCAAGAGTAGTCCATACTGCTTTTGAACCGCAAATACGCAGAAATGTGGAAGCCTACATGGATGACATAGTGGTCAAGAGCAGGGACAGAGCAACTCTGATTCAAGATCTAGAAGAGACTTTTGCAAATCTGCGCAAGATCAGCCTCAAGCTCAACCCCGAGAAGTGCGTGTTTGGAGTCCCTTCCAGCAAGCTTCTCGGGTTCTTCGTGTCTCAGAGGGGAATTGAAGCCAATCCCAACAAGATCAAGGCCATTGAGCAGATCGAAGCACCGAAGCGCATCAAGCATGTACGGAGACTTGCCGGCTACGTGGCGGCTCTCAGTAGGTTTATCTCTAAGTCTGCTGAGCGTGCCCTGCCGTTTTTCAAAATTTTGAAAAAGGCAGGTCCAATGAAATGGACTCCGGAAGCGGAGGCTACGCTACAGGACTTGAAGAGATACCTGTCCTCCACTCCAATACTTGTCGCACCTAAACCACAAGAGAAGTTGCTGCTGTATCTGGCGGCAACCAATCAAGTGGTTAGTGCTGCGTTAGTAGCGGAGAGGGAGGCTGATGATGAGCCAGCGACCGTGGCAAGCACATCCAGCGACAAGAAGGGGGCTTCCCCGACAAGCTCTGGTCCCGACAAAGATGGATCTGTGCAGATGTGCGAAGAGATACAACAGAAGAAAATGGTGCACCGCCCAGTCTACTTTGTCAGTTCCCTTCTGCAGGGGGCTAGGTCAAGGTACTCTGGTGTGCAGAAATTGCTTTTCGGCCTTCCCATGGCCTCGAGAAAGATGTGCCATTACTTCCAAGCACATGAGATAACAGTTGTCACCCGCTTTCCGCTGAAGAGGATACTGCAGAATCCCGAAGCAACAGGCAGGATTGTTGAGTGGGCACTGGAACTGTCAAGCTTTGGCCTCAAGTTTGAGAGCACTTCAACTATCCAAAGCAGAGCATTGGCAGAATTCATAGTAGAGTGGACGCCAACACCAGATGAAGAAATTCCAGAAACGAGCATCCCCGTCAAGGAAGCAAGCAAAGAGTGGCTGATGTACTTTAATGGTGCTTTCTCGCTGCAAGGCGCCGGTGCTGGCGTGCTGCTTGTCGCACCCACCGGAGAGCACCTTAAGTACGTAGTCCAAATGCACTTTCCCAAGGAGCAAGCAACAAACAATACTGCAGAGTATGAAGGATTGCTTACCGGTCACAGGATCGCGGCAGACCTTGGGATCAAGCGGCTCATTGTCAGGGGTGACTCGCAGCTTGTCGTCCGCCAAGTGAATAAGAAGTATCAGAGTCCGTTGATGGAAGCTTACGTTGATGAAGTGAGGAAGCTAGAAGAGCACTTTGTCGGCCTACAGATGGAACATGTTCCAAGAGCTCAGAACGACATTGCCGATGGCCTGTCAAAGTGCGCAGCACTTAAGTTATCTGTGGAACCAGGGATCTTTGTGCTCAAGCTGACTCAACCGTCCGTGACGCCATCAACTGGATAGAGCAAGAAGAGGAAGTTGATTTCTGGTGACTATTTTCCGGCAGAGCTCCCCGAAGCCGCCGCCAAAAAGGTCCCCAAGATCAACGCCAAGAGTGCTGAGGAGCAGTCTGCTCCGACAAGCCCCAGGGTTTGTTTCGTTGAAGCAGACGCTCCTGACAAGTTTTGCTCCGGCAAGCTTGCCGGGGAACGTCAAGCTCCGGCTGAGCCGCGGGTTCTCGCCGTAGAAGCGGATGTTCCCGCAGCAGCAGATTTGCCTTTAGTCCTTGTTGTCGAGCCACAAGCTCCAGCATGGGCACAGCAGATCGTCCGTTTCCTCCAGACAGGAGAACTTCCCGAAGAGCCAGAAGAAGCGGAAAGAGTAGCCCGGCAGTCAAGTATGTACCAGTTTGTCGACAACGCACTGTACATAAGAAGACTCAACGGTGTGAAATTGAAGTGTATTCACCGGGAAGATGGACAGAAGCTGTTGGCAGAGATACATGGAGGCATATGTGGTCACCACATTGGCGCAAGAGCGCTTGCCGGCAAAGCTTTCCGGCAAGGTTTCTTTTGGCCGACAGCCCTCCAGGATGCAACTGCACAAGTAACCAAGTGTGAAGCGTGCCAGTTCCATTCCAAGGAGATACACCAGCCAGCTCAAGCTCTCCAGACGATCCCTTTATCCTGGCCATTTTTGGTCTGGGGGCTCGACATCCTCGGCCCCTTCCCCCGAGCAGTCCGGGGCTTTGAGTACTTGTACGTCGCGATCGACAAGTTCACAAATTGGCCGGAAGTGGAACTAGTGAGGAAGGTGACAGCACAGTCAGCAGTCAAGTTCTTCAGGTCGATTGTTTGCCGCTTCGGGATCCCTAACAGGATCATCACCGACAACGGTACACAATTCACGAGCCGCACCTTCATGCAGTACGTCCAAGATCTTGGCGCCAAGGTCTGCTTCGCTTCTGTTGCTCACCCCAGGAGCAACGGTCAAGCGGAGAGGGCAAATGCTGAAGTGCTGCGTGGGCTCAAGACCAGGACTTTAAACAGGCTGCACAGGTGCGGAAGAAACTGGATTGAGGAGCTGCCGGTGGTTCTTTGGTCGATCAGAGCGACGCCAAATCGAGCCACTGTCCAGACACCTTTCGCTCTAGTCTATGGAGCAGAGGCAGTTATCCCCACGGAACTCGTATACGGGTCACCTCGAGTGCTCGCTTATGATGAGCTTGAGCAAGAGCAGCTGCGACAAGATGACGCGCTGCTCCTTGAGGAAGACCGTCTTCAGGCTGCTGTGCGAGCTGCTCGCTACCAGCAAGCTTTGCGCCGCTACCATAGCCGCAAAGTTAACACCAGAAGTCTCGAGGAAGCGACCTTGTTCTTCGGCGTGTTCATTCCGCCAAGAATTCCAACAAGTTGACGCCGAAGTGGGAAGGCCCTTACCGGGTGAAACGAGTCACTAGGCCTGGCGCTGTCCGCCTTGAGACCGAAGATGGCATTCCGGTGAGCAACTCCTGGAACATCGAGCATCTTCGTAAGTTTTACCCGTAAGGCGCGGTTGTCGGACCCTGTTCCGGCAACCACCTTTTTGTACTAGTCTTGCCGCTGTTGCATGTAATCCTTTGTACAAAGCCAGGCGCAGACCCTGAGCATAAGTGAAGCGCTGGCGCCCTAAGTTATAGCATGCATGCTAGATCGAGTCTCGTCCTTGGTTAGGGTTGACAGTGTTTAGCAGCGGCTAACCCCTAACTTAGAGGTCGAGTGTGCGTCCTTTTGTCGTTCTTTCGTTTCCCTTGGTTCGCAGGGCTCGCATATCCTGGCCGGACCAATTGAGGATGAAAAGAGAAGAAGGACGGACCAACATGTGGACCCCGGCAAGCCAGTGTTGCCGGGGGCTGCAAGTACAAAGATTAACCAACGGCGAACCAGAGTTGCCGGGGGCTGCAATCTCAGATAAGTTTTTCATCCTTTATCATGCATTCTCTTATGGACTGAGGAATGCGAAACCTCGTTTCTTCCTAAAAAATACCGTGCTCCCTTAACTCTAGGCCCTAGGGCTCGTTCCCGGGGCCAGGTTTGGTCGTAGTCGCGGCAGCAAAGGGACGAAACGAGGAGCCTGAACCTGCCTCATCCCTGCCTCCGCCAAAAGCGTGAGAAAGGTCGAGCGACGTGGGAAGACGGCAGGGCCTGCTGCCGGGAAAAAAGTGTCTATCTTAAAGATATCAAGGATTTGCTCCTTGACGTGGGTTCCACCCGCAAGTTAAGTGACCCGGCAAGCATCCCCTTTTCACTAAAAAAACATTCCACTCACGTATAGTTCATAAGAGAATGAAAAACATGAATGATAGGATTACAAGTTTTAAATGCAGCTAAGGCCCGAGGGCTTACAAATTAAAAAGAGATAAGGTGCCCGTAATCCTTTTCTTGTCCCTGTCTTCAGGAGGTAGGGCAAGGAGGCGAAAAGGGCAAAAGGGGCGCCTAGGCGAGCTACGGGAAGCACAAGACAACAAGAAAGCATCTCAGTGGTCGTCCAAAGGCTGGACGGTGATGGCGGCGCCGGAAGCAGGGCTCGAAGACGAGGCGGCAGGACGTCAGCACGCTGTCGAGGGCGTCACGCCCACGTACTCCGAGTTGACGGCCTTGCCGCCCACCCTCTTCCTCTTCCGCAGCCTCCCTACGCCAGCCGCCCAAGGAGACGGCCCCGAGAAGGTCAAGGAGCCGGCGACGCGGATGATGGGGTCGCCGGTGCCGCAAGGAGCGGCGCCCGACACCTAGTCGGACCCGTCATCCTGCCGCCCGCTACCCTCGTCGTCGCTGCCGCTGTCCTCCTCGTCACTCCCGCCCGAGGAGGAGTCTTCGCTATCGGAGGAGCTCTCCACGCAGCACCTTGCCCGAGTCCCAAAGCACCCGAAGACCTTGACGGAGAGGAGACCGCCCTCCATCAGCTTAAAATGGAGGGTGAGCCCCTCCGTCATGCGGTGGATACGGGCAAATGTCTTCCACTCTCGACCAAGATACATCACATTAGGGGCTGGGAAGTCAACGTGGACTCGCGCACCGCTGATTCCGCAGCCCCTCATGTGCAGCCTCAGTGTCTCGGGCGGATCCAACTCCATCTCGCTCGCAAATGGAGTCGGGAAACGAAGGCGACGACGAGGCGGCCGACGCAGCCTGACGAAGAACTCGCAAGGGTCGTCCCCAATATGGATCGCCGTGGGAAGAGGAACCGCTGGCGGAGGCGAGGCCGGCGCGCCACCCCGTCCACCTCTTCCCCGAGCGCCTTGGCCTCGCCCTCGACCTCGCCCACGGCCTCGCCCCCTCCCTCTTCCCCTTACGGCTGGCTCTGCCACCACGGGTGCGGGAGAGGGAAGGACGCGTTGTCTAGTGGCGACCCTCGCCGCCACTGTTGAAGGACCGGGGTTCCCTTTCTCCATGGAGAATGAGAGAGAGGGGAGCAGAAGCTGAAGTAAAGAGGAGATGAAAGAATGCGGACCTCCGTTTCCGCCCGCTCCTTATAAAGGAACGGGGTGGGGGCTCGGCCGCCCCGCTCAGCTAATCAAGACACAGAAGGAGCAGGGAACTGGGACCGGCCCGCTGCCTCGACCCACGACGGCCCGGTTCCCCGCCTCCACCGTTCGCCACCCCAAGCGCATGGAAGCCGCGTGGCAGGCATGCAGAACCGAGGCGACGGATGAGGCGACCTCTCCTCACCCCGTGATCGTGGGGGGTGGACGCCTCGAAAACCGCGCCCCTGCCCCTGATTCCCCTGCTTAAAGAAACCACCCACGACCTCTCCCGCGACGCCGCAATCGACGCGTGCCGTTCGGGGAGGGAGCGGTGGATACGGAGTAGGATAGGGCGTGATCCAGGCCGCATGTGCCCATGCCCTGTTTTGGCCCTGGCCCAACAGCGCTCGGCACCGTGTATGGCCCAGGCCCGGGGGCTCCTGTCGGTGTACTAGAGTAGGGGTACCCTAGTATCCCGAACTTGTGCACGGGCAGTCGCAGCGTCCCGCGGCAAGGCTTGTCGGGTGACCGCCAAGGTCCCCCGTGGTTCCTTTGGAGCCATTCAAGAACAAAGTATTTAAGCCAAGGAGACAAGTCCCCGGCAAGAGGAGCTTGCCGGGAAGGCCACTCAAGGCACAAGTCCCCGGCAAGAGGAGCTTGCCGGGAAGGCCACTCAAGGCACAAGTCCCCGGCAAGAGGAGCTTGCCGGGAAGGCCACTCAAGGCACAAGACCCCGGCAAGAGGAGCTTGCCGGGAAGGCCAACCAAGGCATCCCAAGGTACTTACCGCGACGCGCCACGCGTCCCGGCAAGACCCGGCGAGTGACAAGCTCCCGGACGCGACAAGACAACGGCCACGGCAAGGCGTTTGCCACGGCAAGCAACCACTCGGTACCTGCGCTCCAGCACACCCACCTACGTGTCGCTCTGGGACCCTTCTAGGCGTACGTGACGGGAGGCTGTGCAGCCAGGGGTACACTGTGGCAAGCGGCGCTGACAAGATCGCCATCGTGGCGAGCAGTGGCGTCCCTGATGGCCCCTTTTCTGCACTGTTTGGGCGACGTAGATAGGCATTTAATGCCTTTGTCCCCTGCCGTCAGGGTTAGGTATGATACACTGTGCAGGTAGCTGTACCAACCGCAGCACCTTTTCCATTTTTGCCCTTGCCTATGTTGCCACCTGTCGGTGACCCCTTGAGCATATAAAAGGAGGCCCATGCGCAACATAGAGGAAGGAGGACGAACAGTAGAACACTCATGCTCGGTCTCGTTAGTTGCTGGTGTGTACTGTAGCACTCCACGCTCCCGAGCAAGAACTCAATACAATCCACAAAGCAGCAGTAGGAGTATTATCTCTCCGGAGAGCTCCGAAGCCGGGTAAAACCGCTCGTGTGCCTCGCCTCGATCTGCTCTTCGTGCGACCTCCGCCCCCCGCCGAACCGAAAAGGGGCTCCGTCCCCATAGGTGCTCGTGGAGGCAGTTTCCCCGACACGCAAGTTCTAGAACCAGAAGATCCAGTCTAGAGCCCTATTCCGGCACTCTGCCGGAGGGGAACACGATCACGTAGGGGTTCATCATCCTCATTGGTGCTCCTCCGATGATGCGTGAGTAGTTCACCATAGACCTGCGGGTCCGTAGGTAGATGGCTTCTTTTCTCTTTTTGATTCTCAATACAGTGTTCTCCTTGATGTTCTTGGAGATCAATTTGATGTAATGACTTTTTGCGTGTGTTTGTTCGGATCCGATGACGTTCGAGTTTATGATCAGATCTATCCATGAATATTATTTGAGTTTTCTTTGAACTCTTATATGCACAATTGTTATAGCCTCGTATTTCTTCTTCGAATATTTGGTTTAGTTAGGCCAACTAGATCGATTTTTCTTGCAATGGGAAGAGGTGCTTTGTGATGGGTTCGATCTTGCGGTGTCCTCACCCAATGACAGAAGGGATAGCAAGGCACGTATGTATCGTTGCTATTAAGGATAAAAAGATGGGGTCTATTCCTACATGAATAGATGTTGTCTACATCATGTCATCGTTCTTACTGCATTACTCGTTTCTCCATGAGCTTAATACACTAGATGCATGCTAGATAGCGGTGGATGTGTGGAGTAATAGTAGTAGATGCAGAATCGTTCCGGTTTACTAATCTTGGAGTGATGCCTATATACATGATCATTGCCTTGGATATCGTCATAATTATTTGTTCTTCCATCAATTGCCCAACAGTAATTTGTTTGCCCACCATATGCTATTTTCTCAAGACAAGCCACTAGTGAAATCTACGACCCCCGGGTCTATCTTTTATCATATTGTTTTTAGATCTATTATTCCAAAAACCCAAAAATACCTTGCTGCACTTTTCCTTTACCTTTTTTTATTTTGTGTTCTTGCTAGATCCATTTATCCAATCTCATACAATTTAATCTATTTTTTTTACCGTAGAGGGATTGAGAACCTCTCTTACGCGTCAGGTTGATTTTTTTGTTCTTTGTGTGTAGGTACTGTTTACATAGTGTTTCTTGGTTCTCCTACTAGATTAATAGCCTTGGTTTCATAACTGAGGAAAATACTTACCGTAGTTGTGCTGCATCATCCCTTCCTCTTTGGGGGAAAACTGACACAATCCTAAGCCACGTCAATTTTTATCGGACATTAGCTTCCTTGCGGCATAAGCACACCTCCAAATGACTTACATGGGAGCCACAAGCCCTCTAGGTGCGCCCAGGGTAGGGGGAACGCCCCTTGAGCTTGTGGGCCCCTCGAGCATTGTCTCACGTTGATTCTTTTTTCCCAAATATCACATATATTCCAAAATAAATCTTCGTAAATTTTATCACATTTGGACTTCGTTTGTTATGGATATTCTGCAAAACAAAAAGCATGCAACAAGTAGCAACAGGCACTGGGCACTGGACTAATATGTTAGTCCAAGAAAATTATATAAATTTTTGCCAAGAATACGTGAAAGTTGTAGAATATTGTCATGAAACAATCAAAAATTATAGATACGACGGAGACGTATCAACATCCCCAAGTTTAGTTCCTACTCGACGAGTTGGTAAATGATAAAAAGATAATCTTTGATGTGGAATGCTACCTAGCATAATCTTGATCATATAATCTAATTATGGCTTGAATAGTAAGATGTGAGTGATTCAGAGTAGTCTATAATTTGATATAAAGACATCAATACTGAGGCATACCAACAAAAAATCATGTCTTTCAAAATAAAAATGCTAAAGAACGTTATCCATACAAAATCATACAGATCATGCTCCATCTTCTTAGCACAAAGTATTTATCATGTACAACCCCATGACAACCCGAGAAATTTGTTCATACTTTTTAGCATGCTTCAGCTTTTTCAACCCACACACAATACATGAGCGTAAGCCATGGACATAGCACTATTGGTGGAATAGAATGTGGTGATAGAGATTAATAAGGGGAAGACAAAAAAAGGAAGATAGTCTCACACATCAACGCGGCTAATCAACGGGCTGTGGAGATGCCCATCAATTGATGTCAATGCGAGGAGTACGGATTGCCATGCAACGAATGCACTAAGAGCTATAAGTGTATGAAAGCTCAGACGGAAAACTAAGTGGGTGTGCACCCAACTTGCTTGATCGTGAAGACCTCGGGCATTTGAGAAAGCCCATCATCGAAATATACAAGCCAAGTTCTATAATGAAAAATTCCCTCTAGTATATGAAAGTGACACCACAGGGGGCTCTCTATATGAAAAACATGGTGCTACGTTGAAGCACAAGTGAGGAAAAGGGTAGTAACATTGCCCCTTCTCTCTTTTTATCTCATTTTTTATTTTTTTATTTTTTGTTGGGCGCTTTTTGGCCTCTTTTTTTCCGTCTGGTTCCTCATCCCGACTTGTGGGGAAATCATAGTCTCCATCATCCTTACCTCACTGGGACAATGCTCTAACGATGATGATCATCACAATTTTATTTACTTACAACTCAATATTTCAACTCGATACTAGAACACTATGACTCTATATGAATGCCTTTGGCAGTGTACCAAGATGTGCTGGTGATAGCGTAAGTTGTATGATAATGATGAATGGTGGTTGAGCCACAAATACTATGTCATCTATATGACCATGCGAAGCAATATGACAATGAATGTGTATGTCATAAAAAAGGAACGGTGGAAGTTGCATGGCAATATATCTTGGAGTGGCCATGGAAATGCCATGATATGTAGGTATGGTGGTTGTTTTGAGGAAGATATAAGGAGGCTTATGTGTGATAAGAGTGTATCATATCACAGGGTTTGGATGCACCGATGAAGTTTGCACCAACTCTTGAGGTGAGAAAGGTCAATGCCCGGTACCAAAGAGGCTAGCAAATTATGGAAAGGTAAGAGTGCGTATAATTCATGGACTCACATTAGTCATAAAGAACTCACATATTTTTTGCCAAAGTCTATAAGCCCTCGAAGCAAAGTACTACTATGCATGCCCCTAGGGGGATAGGTTGGTAGGAAAAGACCATCGTTCATCCCCTACCGCCACTCATGAGGAAGATAATCAATAATAAATCATGCTCCAACTTCTTAGCATAACTAGAGAGTATACATGCATGCTTCTGGAATCACAAAACTTAACACCAATATTCTTAGTAAACCACAATCATCCACTAGTACCTCCCACATATCACCATCTTAATATCTCAAAAGTATTGCAAGGAATCAGACATATCATATTCAGTGATCTACATGTTTGATGTAGGATTTTATGTCTAACCATGTGAATGACCAATTCCTGTTGACTCTCTAAATAGATATAAGTGAAGCATGAGAGTATAATTCTCTCTACATAAGACTTGCACATGCTCTGATAAATATAAGTGAAGCAAAAGAGCATTCTACAAATAATAGTTTTCCAAATTTAGAGAGCATCCAAACTTCAAATGATAAGTCAAGCACATGAAGCATTATATAAAGCCATACTCAAAAGATATAAGTGAAGTGTAAAGAGCATTCTATAAATCATCCAAGGACTATCTCATACCAACATGTTGAATTATTAAAAGAAAAATAAAAGGAACATGACGCTCCAAGAATTTACGCATATCATGCGAACAAAACAAAAACTGAGACATGCCGATATTTGTCGAAGAAGAAAGATGGGATGACTTCTGGGGAATCCCCAAGCTTAGGCGCTTGAGTCTCCATGAATATTTGCTTGGGGTTCCTTGGGCACCAAGCTTGAACTCTTGTGTCTCCTTATTTTTCTCATATCGATACCTCCTCGCTCTTCGAACACTTCATCCACACAAATCTTAACTGAACTTTTTATTTGAGGGGTTAGTACATATAACATCAAATCCCATCATGTACTGTTGTAACATTATTGTATAATTATAACCAAACATTACCCACTGTATGCTATCACAATTCTATGGCTCCTAACTCAACGAGGCTCAACAAGATTTCAAACATAAGCAAATAAAGAAATTATAACTGCAATATATGAAAACAGGACAGTCTGTAAAGATGCAGATGGTACATATACTTCTGTAACTCCAAAACCTCTGAACAATTAGGACATAATAAACAACTTGCATAGAAGTATTGTGTAAAAGTTTCAGAATTTTTGCAGGTTCCAGTAAATTATCAAAATTCAAGCACCATAGCAAAAGTTTCTGTTTTTTTCAGAGCACGCACAAAACAAGCAATTTAAACACCCTAAAGGTAAATCTTGGCACATTATTTATATAATACAATGGGATTGTACAAGGGGATAATTATATTTGTGAGAAACTTTCGTGAGAAAATCTACATTGTTTCCATGAGCATGAACACAAGTGCTCAAGGTCGACCCCCACTTCTTCAATGCATAACCTTCCAATCGCTTCTATTTTTGAAAAAAAATTAGGCTCCCCTCTATATTTTTTTTAAACCTCTTAAAAGCACACAACAGAATAAAATGACTCTCTAAAACTTCTGGGTTGTATCCCAAGCAGCGCTTTCTTTAAATCCGTTAAGCTAGGCATAAAGTGCTCAAGTAATTGATCCACCCGGATCCCAAGGTATATCAAAGCCAATTTTAATTAGCAATGACTTATAATTTAGTAGTGAGCAGAAAGCAACATATATCACATAACAACGGAGTCTAACTCTCTTCCTATGCATTGGCATGTCATAAAAGAACAATTCATGCACATCAAGTAAAGGTCGATACCTAGCATAAATAGTTTTTTGCAGTTTTATCGTATTGGAAACATACAGAGGTGGAGATGTAGTTTGTCTCTCATGATAATTGCAGGTAGTAGCAGCAAGCACATGCATATTATACTCATCAAAATCATCATGTTCAATATTAAAACGCAACCCATAAATATAATTCTTAATAAGGGCAAACTTCTCCGATATAGTTTAGTTGGGAGAATTCAAAAAGATAATATGACTATCATGTGTGGGTGCAATAGCAACAATTCATTCTTAACATAAGGAACTATATCAAGTTCATCTCCATAAGCATAATTCATATTGGCATCATGGCCACAAGCATACCAAGCTTCAAGTTCATCAAAAAAGGATATTTCAAATGAATCAACGGGATCATAGCAATCATCATAACGTTCATCCTTCTGTAAGCTTGAAGGGAAATTAAACAATATATGAGTTGAAGAGTTACTCTCATTAGAAGGTGGGCACGGGATCAATCCGCTCTTCCTCCTTTTGTTCTTCGCTCTCATCGTCATCTTTTTCATCTAATGAGCTCACAGTTTCAGCAATTTCTTCTTCCATAGATTCCTACAAAATATTAGTCTCTTCTTGGACAACGGAGACTTTCTCAGTAAATTCCTCAATATAGGCATTGTATTTATAATTTCCATAGCAATATTTAAGTATAGCAAAATTTTCATATATGTAAAGAGCATCATCACAATCTTCATACTCTTCAAACAAAGATTCAATTTCATAAGCACCCTTAAAAGCAACAAATTCTTCTATTTGTTCCACATCATAGTAATCATATATACCATTAGAATAAGAAGCCAAGGTTTCATTATCATTAAATTCACATTGAAAGGGGATGTCTGGTGCCTCCATCTTAGAGAAACAAGTACAATCATATCTTAACCATAAATTCCAAGCATACCAACTCAACATTTTTATTTGATCCCATAAGTGTTTCCCTTTTTGGGACAAGCGATAATCCCTAAAGTAGTCCCGATGATCCAAAGTATCTCCCATTATCAAGTTGAATGGGGATTTATCAGGATTATCAAAGTAGTATTTAATATTTTCCACATAAAAAACATCGAGGGTTTTAGGAGGTTCCCGATCTCCATGAGTAGCAAGTACAACTATTTTTTTTGGTATTTCGTGTTCCATACCCATAAAGAAAGATAGAGAACAACTTAGAACAGAAAATAAAAACTACTTAGTGATAAAGCAAACAAGCACACACGAGAATATTCACCCCCGCTATTGCTCCCCGGCAACGGCGCCAGAAAAAGGTCTTGATAACACACAAGTATAGGGGATCAACTGTAGCCTTTCTCAATAAGTAAGAGTGTCGAACCCAACGGCGGCTAAAGGTAGAATTTATATTCTCTTCAAGTTCAATTGACCACCGATACAACTCTACGCACACTTAACATTTGCTTTGCCTAGCACAAGTGTGAAACTAGAAGTACTTTGTAGGTGTAATGCTAGAACTACTTTGCAAGAAAAAACTAGGAGTACTTTGCGAGATAATAAAAGTTAGTTGTTTAGTAGAATGCTTTTTGTAACACAAGAGAAGGATTTGTCCCTAGGCAACTAGACCGGCAATCATTATTGCAATTTTTTATGAGGGAGAGGCATGAGCTAACATACTTTTCGTACTTGGATCATTTGCACTAACGATTGAAACTCTAGCAAGCATCCACAACTATTAAAGATCATTAAGGTAAAACCAAACACAACATTAAGTAACAAGTCCTCTTTACTCCCATACGCAACAATCCCCTTACTTGGATTTGTGTTCCACTCACTCACACAACCCACTATAAGTGAATTATGAACGTATTGCAACACCCTACAGTGGTAATCCCACACGCTTACGTGACATGGAGGGCGCAATAGGATAACACCAAAATAAAACATACAACTCAAACCAATCATGATCATCAATCAACCCATAGGACAAAACGAATCTATTCAAACTTCATAGGATGGCAACACATCACTGGATAATAATATGTGGCATGAAGCACCATGTTTAAGTAGAGACTACAGCGGTATAAGAGGTGTTACACATCTGCATAGAGGGGAGAGAGTTGGTGATGACGGCGGAGAAGTTGTTGGTGTAGATCATCGTCATGATGGTTGCCCCGGCGGCCCTCCGGCGCCACCGGGAGAGAGCCCCTCTCCTTCTTCTTCTTCTTCTTCTTCCTTGGCCTGCCCCCTAGATGAGAGGAGAGTTTTCGCTCTGGTCCATGGCTGCCATGGCTCCTGGAGGGCAGAAGCCCCACCGAGATTGGATCTCTCTCTCTCTCTCTCTCTCTCTCTCTCTCTCTCTCTCTCTCTCTCTCTCTCTCTCTCTCTCTCTCTCTCTCTCTCTCCTTCTGTTTCACGTTCCTGTTTTCTAGCGAAAACTGTTTCTTAAATTCCCGGAGACCCGTAACTCCGATTGGGCTGAAATTTTGAGGGGATTTTTATCCACATATTAGCTTCCTTGCGGCAGAAGGACACCTCCAAACAACTTACAAGGGCGCCACAAGCCCTCTAGGCGCGTCCCTTCAGCTTGTGGGCCCCTCGAGCATCGTCTTGCGTTGATTATTTTTCCCAAAATTCACATATATTCCAGAATAAATCTCCATACATTTTTATTGCATTCGGACTTTGTTTGTTATGTATATTCTGTGAAACAAAAAACATGGAACAAACAGGAACTGGCGCTAGGCACTGGATCAATATGTTAGTCCAAGAAAATCATATAAATTGTTGCCAAAAGTATGTGAAAGTTGTAGAATATTGGCATGAAATAATAAAAAATTATAGATACGATGGAGACATATCAAGGTCAGTCTACATAGGAGTCGTGTGGATCCTAGATGAGCGACCCCTCACGTCTTCACCAACCTCAGAGTCGTTGTGGATCCTCAGCGCCACACCGCTTAGGAGTTGCCTAGATCCTCGACGCCATGACCACGCACGTCTTCACCAACCTCGGAGTCATCGTCAATCCTCGATGCCGCTTCGCTTAGGAGTCTCAAATGTATCTATAAATTTTTAGTGTTCCATGCTATTATATTATCACTTTTGAATACTTTTTATAGCAAATTCTATTACTTTTCTAGACTAACCTACCTACTATATCTAAATAGGAGCACTCCACTATCTATTTTTCTTGACATGGGGCCTACCCACATTAACGGACAACATGGAACCATCCACCTTAGCAATTATGCTAGCTCAGCAAAAAAAAGATCAAATAGATTGTGTGATTTATAACCTTTTTACTACACATATGTTTCGCTTCGTCTTTTGAAACTGACGGAGAGTTGAGACCCACCCTTTTAGTGTACATGTACGTCTCATCTTCTCTCAGTCAGAAATCTTGAAGCCGCAATGGAAGATGGGCAGTAGCTACGAGCTTGCACTACCCCACTCAATCGCAAACGACCCATCACCAATCCCTCTCTCCTTCTACACCAAGAATCTTTAGTTGCAAGGGAAGTAGGGGACCATGGTGGATTGTGGCGGTGGGAGAGAGAAGGAGCATGCTGTGAGGGTTAGTTCTTCTAATTTAGATTTGATTTTCTCATGCTACACTCATGGAGGCCATAAACCACGTGGAGGACATCACACACCAAGATCCAAAGGTGCCAAGGATCTTCAGTTGCAGCCCGCTGATACATCTCCAACGTATCTATAGTTTATGAAGTATTTATGCCATGTTTACAATAGTTTTATATGGTTTTGGTGCACTTTTTATATAACTTCTATATAATTTTCATAGACTAGCATATTGAAGTAGTGCCTAGTGCCAGTTGATGTTTTCTACTTGTTCTTGGTTTTCCAGAAAATCCATATCAAATGAAATCCAAATGCAGCAAAACTTTTTGACATTTTTTGGAAGGAAAGGGACCCAGGAGGCTTCAGGGGAGTACAAGAAGACCCACAGGGGGCCCACAAGGCAGTAGGGCGCGCCCAGGGGGTGGTCGCACCCTAGTACCATGTGCCCCCTGTGGAACTTCTTTGCGTGATTCCAACACTGAAAATTCCTATATATTCATAAACCCCCGAAAGTTAACCTAGAACTTCGACTTCGCCGCCGTTAGCCTTTGTTCCGAAGAGATCCCATCTGGAGGCCTTTTCTGGCACCCTGCTGGAGGGGGAAATCATCACTGGAGGCCATCTTCATCATCCCGGCGGTCTCCACGACGAGTGTGTCACCCCCGATTTGACCGTACACTAATCATACACGCAAGAGTGTACGATTAAGATCCGGGACTCACAGGAAGATATCACAACACAACTCTAAACACAAATAAAAGTCATACAAGCTTCATAATAGAAGCCAGGGGCCTCGAGGGCTCGAATACATAGATCGATACATAAGCGAGTCAGTGGAAGCAATAATATCTGAGTAGAGACATAAGTTAAACAAGTTGCCTTAAGAAGGCTAGCACAAAAGCAACAATGATCAAAGAGGTGATACGTCTCCAACGTATCTATAATTTTTGATTGTTCCATGCTATTATATTATCTGTTTTGGATGTTTAATGGGCTTTACTAACCACTTTTATATTATTTTTGGGACTAACCTACTAACCCAAGGCCCATGTGCAAATTGCTATTTTTTTGGCTATTTCAGTGTTTCGCAGAAAAGGAATATCAAATGGAGTCCAAACGAAATGAAACCTTCGGGAGAGTTATTTTTGGAACAAACATGATCCAGGAGACTTGGAGTGGATGTCAAGAAAGAAGCGAGGAGGCCACGAGGCAGGGAGGTGCGCCTGCAACCTGGGCGCGCCCCACCCTCGTGGGCCCCTCATAGCTCCACCGACCTACTTCTTCCTCCTATATATACCCATATACCCCAAATCCATACAGGAGCACCACGAAACCCTATTTCCACCACCGCAACCTTCTGTACCCGTGAGATCCCATCTTGGGGCCTTTTCCGGCGCTCTGCTGGAGGGGGAATCGATCACGGAGGGCTTCTACATCAAAACCATAGCCTCTCCGATGATGTGTGAGTAGTTTACCACAGACCTTCGGGCCCATAGTTATTAGCTAGATGGCTTCTTCTCTCTCTTTGGATCTCAATACAAAGTTCTCCTCGATCTTCTTGGAGATCTATTCGATGTAACTCTTTTTGTGGTGTGTTTGTCGAGATCCGATGAATTGTGGGTTTATGATCAAGATTATCTATGAACAATATTTGAATCTCCTCTGAATTCTTTTATGTATGATTGGCTAGCTTTGCAAATTGCAAGTCTCTTCGAATTATCAGTTTGGTTTGGCCTACTAGATTGATCTTTCTTGCAATGGGAGAAGTGCTTAGCTTTGGGTTCAATCTTGCGTTGCTCGATCCCAGTGACAGTAGGGGAAACGGCATGTATTGTATTGTTGCCATCGAGGATAAAAAGATGGGGTTTATATCATAGTGCTTGAGTTTATCCCTCTACATCATGTCATCTTGCCTAATGTGTTACTCTGTTCTTATGAACTTAATACTCTAGATGCATGTTGGATAGCGGTCGATGTGTGGAGTAATAGTAGTAGATGAAGAATAGTTTCGTTCTAATTGTCGTGGACGTGATGCCTATATACATGATCATGCCTAGATATTCTCATAATTATGCACTTTTCTATCAATTGCTCGATAGTAATTTGTTCACTCACCGTAATACTTATGCTATCTTGAGAGAAGCCACTAGTGAAACCTATGGCCCCCGGGTCTATTTTCCATCATATTAATCTCCCGTCAACTAGCTATTTCTGTCGCCGTTTATTTTGCAATCTTTACTTTTAATTTTTATCATAAAAATACCAAAAATATTACCTTATCATCTTAATCAGATCTCACTTTTGCAAGTGGCCCTGAAGGGTTTGACAACCCCTTTTTCACGTTGGTTGCAAGGTTCTTATTTGTTTGTGTAGGTATGAGGGACTTGCGTGTGGCCTCCTACTGGATTGATACCTTGGTTCTCAAAAAATGAGGGAAATACTTACGCTACTTTGCTGCATCACCCCTTCCTCTTCAAGGGAAAACCAACGCATGCTCAAGAGGTAGCATGAAGGATTTCTGGCGCCGTTGCCGGGGAGTCTACGTAGAAGTCAAGACATACCAAGTACCCACCACAAACTCTTGTCCCTCGCGTTACATTATTTGCCATTTGCCTCTCGTTTTCCTCTCCCCCCACTTCACCCTTGCCGTTTTATTCGCCCTCTCTTTCCGTTCGCCTCTTTTTCGCTTGCTTCTTGTGTTTTCGTTCTCTGTGTTGTCATCATGTCTGAAACTGGGGAGGTTATCGTTGATAAGGATAATGATATGGAAAACTTTGATGTTTTTGATGATCCTCTTGAAGATCCTACTATTTTTCACTCTAAAAAGTTTTGGATTGGTAGCGGTAATATTATTGGGAAAGGAGTTATTTTCAAGATTTCTTTACTTGTGCCGGTGCCCTGCCTCTATGGGAGGGTCTATTCTTCATAGAACTAGTAGTCTTGCGGATGCTATATCCTTGCTCGTAGTTGAACTTGAAAGACAATTTATCCATATGCATCCTTGCATATAAAGGATTTTTCTAGAGTTTTCCAATATCGAGCATTCTTCTGTTAAGCGAGCGGCTACTATCTTTTTGGCACATGAGTTCAGATTTATAATGAAAAAGGCCAATGAAATTTTTGCGCATTATAGGGTGGACGCTGGTCGTCCTCCCATAGAAGCCATCCTTTTTAATCAAGAAGACTTAATGCGTTTACGATCTTTAGATCATGTTGCTTACAATGAAAACCTTAGAAAGAAGGTTCCTACCGATGTTCTAGTTGATAGAATTTCTGAACTCAATGATGACTTTGCTATTCAGAACAACGGGTTAGGTTTTTCTCTTGAACAAAGGCTCATGACTTATTGCCAAAAGAATGCTTATAATGATGAATTGGTTGTGCAATATGAGGGGCCAAAGGAGGAACCCATACCTCCTGAGTTTGATCTTGGGGACTTTTGTCCCATTAAATTTAGCCCTTTTGATTACTTTTGCTTGCCAAAAAGAAAACTTGCTGCTGAACGTAGGGAATATGAGATGAGTTTTATTGATTTACCTTACCATTATTATGGTAATACCTAGATCTATCCTTGCCTTCATGCCTAGCTAGGGGCGTTAAACGATAGCGCTTGTTGGGAGGCAACCCAATTTTGTTTTTGTTTCTTGCTTTTTGGTTATGTTTAGTAATAAATAATTCATCTAGCTTCTGTTTAGATGCGGTTTCATGTTTTAATTAGTGTTTGTGCCAAGTAGAACCTTTGGGAAGACTTGGGTAAAGTCTTTTTGATCTTGCTGTAAAAAACAGAAACTTTAGCGCTCACGAGATTAGCTACAACTTTTTACTGGAGAGTGATATTTAGTTGATTATTTTTGCAGATGATTAATAGATAAATTCCTCACGTCCAGAAATTTATTTTAGAATTTGTGGATTTACATAAGTATACGTTTGATCCAGATTACTACAGACGGTTCTGTTTTTGACAGATTCTGTTTTTCGTGTGTTGTTTGCTTATTTTGATGAATCTATGGCTAGTATTGGAGGTTATGAACCATAGAGAAGTTATAATTCAGTAGGTTTAACACCAATATAAATAAAGAATGAGTTCATTACAGTACCTTATGATGGTGATTTGCTTTCTTATACTAACGGAGCTCATGAGATTTTCTGTTAAGTTTTGTGTTGTGAAGCTTTCAAGTTTTGGGTAAAGATTTGATGGATTATGGAACAAGGAGTGGCAAGAACCTAAGCTTGGGGATTCCCAAGGCACCCCAAGGTAAAATACAAGTACAACCAAAAGCCTAAGCTTGGGGATTCCCCGGAAAGCATCCCCTCTTTTGTCTTCGTCCATCGGTAACTTTACTTGGAGCTATATTTTTATTCACCACATGATATGTGTTTTGCTTGGAGAGTCTTGTATGATTTGAGTCTTTGATTTTTAGTTTACCACAATCATCCTTGCTGTACACACCTTTTCGGAGAGACACACATGAATCGGAATTTATTAGAATACTCTATGTGCTTCACTTATATCTTTTGAGCTAAATAATTTTGCTCTAGTGCTTCACTTATATCTTTTAGAGCACGGTGGTGGTTTTATTTTATAGAAATTATTGATCTCTCATACTTCACTTATATTATTTTGAGAGTCTTTTAGAACAGCATAGTAGTTTTCTTTGGCTATAAAATTACTCCTAATATGATGGACATCCAAGTTGTGTATAATAAAAACTATCATATAGAGTGCATTGAATACTATGAAAAGTTTGATACTTGATAATTGTTTTGAGATATGAAGATGGTGATATTCGAGTCATGCTAGTGAGTACTTGTGAATTTGAGAAATACTTGCTCTAAAGTTTGTGATTCCCATAGCATGCACGTATGGTGAACCGTTATGTGATGAAGTCGGAGCATGATTTATTTATTGATTGTCTTCCTTATGAGTGGCGGTCGGGGACGAGCGATGGTCTTTTCCTACCAATCTATCCCCCTAGGAGCATGCGCGTAGTACTTTGTTTCGATAACTAATAGATTTTTGCAACAAGTATGTGAGTTCTTTATGACTAATGTTGAGTCCATGGATTATACGTACTCTCACCCTTCCACCATTGCTAGCCTCTCTAATACCGCGTACCTTTTGCCGGTATCATACACCCACCATATACCTTCCTCAAAATAGGCACCATACCTACCTATTATGGCATTTTGATACGTCTCCGTCGTATCTATAATTTTTTATTGTTCCATGCCATTATTATTCAACTTTCATATACTTTTGGCAACTTTTTATATTATTTCTGGGACTAACATATTGATCCAGTGCCCAGTGCCAGTTCCTGTTTGTTGCATGTTTTATGTTTCGTAGAAACCCAATATCAAACGGAATCCAAACGGGATAAAAACGAACGGAGAATATTTTTGGAATATTTGGAGAATTTCAGAAGAAAAATCCACGCGAGACGGTGCCCGAGGTGGCCACGAGGCAGGGGGCACCCCTGACCCTCGTGGGCCACCCGTAAGGCGGTTGATGCCCTTCTTCGGCCACAAGAAAGCTATTTTTTGGTAAAAAATCACAGCGAAGGTTTCAGTCTAATTGGAGTTACGGATCTCCACATATATATACGAAACGGTGAAAGGGCAGCAGAGAGAAAGCAGAAATAGAGAGAGACAGAGAGACATATCCAATCTCGGAGGGGCTCTCGCCCCTCCCACGCCATGGAGACCATGGACCAGAGGGGAAACCCTTCTCCCATCTAGGGAGAAGGACAAGGAAGAAGAAGAAGGAGGGGGTCTCTATCCCCCTCGCTTCCGGTGGCACCGGAACGCCGCAGGGGGCCATCATCATCACCGCGATCTTCACCAACACCTCCGCCATCTTCACCAACATCTACATCACCTTCCCCCCTCTATCTATAGCGGTCCACTCTCCCGCAACCCGTTGTACCCTCTACTTGAACATGGTGCTTTATGCTTCATATTCTTATCCAATGATGTGTTGCCATCCTATTATGTCTGAGTAGATTTTCGTTGTCCTATCGGTGGTTGATGAATTGCTACGATTGATTTAATTTGCTTGTGGTTATGTTGCTGTCCTTTGGTGCCCATCATATGAGCGCGCGTGTGGATCACACCATAGGGTTAGTTATATGTTGATAGGACTATGTATTGCAGGGCAAGAGTGACAGAAGCTTCAACCTAGCATAGAAATTGATGCATACGGGATTGAAGGGGGACCAATATATCTTAATGCTATGGTTGTGTTTTACCTTAATGAACGTTAGTAGTTGCGTATGCTTGCTAATAGTTCCAGTCATAAGTGCATATAATTCCAAGTCAGAGATGGCATACTAGCAGTGGCCTCTCCCACATAAAAGTTGCTATCGGTCTAGTAAAGTAGTCAATTGCTTAGGGAAAATTTCGCAACTCCTACCACCACTTTTCCACAATCGCTATATTTACTTTATTGTGTCTTTATCTAAATAGCCCCTAGTTTATATTTACGCCCTATTTATTATCTTGCAAACCTATCCAACAACACCTACAAAGTACTTATAGTTTCATACTTGTTTCTGGTAAAGCGAACGTTAAGCGTGCGTAGAGTTGTATCCGTGGTCGATAGAACTTGAGGGAATATTTGTTCTACCTTTAGCTCCTCGTTGGGTTCGAAACTCTTACTTATCGAAAGAGGCTACAATTGATCCCCTATACTTGTGGGTTATCACATTTCCATAGCCATTCCGAGATATATCGCCATGCAACTTACCACCATTCCGTTTATTATGACACGCTTCATCATTTTCATATTGCTTTGCATCATCTTGTAGCGGACATCGTATTTGTGGCAAAGCCACCTTCATAATTCTTTCATACATGTCACTCTTAATTCATTGCATATCCCGGTACACCGCCGGAGGCATTCACATATAGTCATATTTTGTTCTAAGTATTGAGTTGTAATTTTTGAGTTGTAAGAAAATAAAAGTGTGATGATCATCATTATTAGAGCATTGTCCCAAGTGAGGAAAGGATGATGGAGACTATGATTCCCCCACAAGTCGGGATGAGACACCGGACGAAAAGAAAAAAAAGAGGCCATAATAAAAAAAGAGAAAGGCCCAAATAAAAAAATAGAAAAAATGAGAGAAAAAGAGAGAAGGGACAATGTTACTATCCTTTTTCCACGCTTGTGCTCCAAAGTAGCACCATGATCTTCATGATAGAGAGTCTCCTATGTTGTCCCTTTAATATACTAGTGGGAATTTTACATTATAGAACTTGGCTTGTATATTCCAATGATGGGCTTCCTCAAAATGCCCTAGGTCTTCGTGAGCAAGCGAGTTGGATGCACACCCACTTAGTTTCTTTTGTTGAGCTTTCATAAACTTATAGCTCTAGTGCATCTGTTGCATGGCAATCCCTACTCACTCACATTGATATCTATTAATGGGCATCTCCATAGCCCGTTGATACGCCTAGTTGATGTGAGACTATCTTCTCCTTTTTGTCTTCTCCACAACCACAATTCTATTCCACCTATAGTGCTATGTCCATGGCTCACGCTCATGTATTGCGTGAAGATTGAAAAAGTTTAAGAACATCAAAAGTATGAAAAAAATTGCTTGGCGTGTCATCGGGGTTGTGCATGATTAAATACTTTGTGTGATGAAGATAGAGCATAGCCAGACTATATGATTTTGTAGGGATAACTTTCTTTGGCCATGTTATTTTGGAAGACATGATTGCTTTGTTAGTAAGCTTGAAGAATTATTATTTTTATGTCAATATTAAAATTTTATCTTGAATCTTTCGGATCTGAACATTCATGCCACAATAAAGAAAATTACATTGAGGAATATGCTAGGTAGCATTCCACATAAAAATTCTGTTTTTATCATTTACCTACTCGAGAAGAGCAGGAATTAAGCTTGGGGATGCTTGATACGTCTCCAACGTATCTATAATTTTTTATTGTTCCATGCTATGATATTATCTGTTTTGGATGTTTAATGGGATTTACTAAGCACTTTTATATTATTTTTGGGACTAACCTACTAACCCAAGGCCCAGTGCAAATTGCTGTTTTTTTGCCTATTTCAGTGTTTCGCAGAAAAGGAATATCAAATGGAGTCCAAACGGAATGAAACCTTACGGAGAGTTATTTTTGGAACAAACGTGATCGAGGAGACTTGGAGTGGACGTCAAGAAAGAAGCGCGGAGGCCATGAGGCAGGGAGGCGCGCCTGCCCCCCTGGGCGCGCCCCCCACCCTCGTGGGCCCCTCGCAGCTACACCGACCTACTTCTTCCTCCTATATATACCCATATACCCTGAAACCATCCAGGAGCACCACGAAACCCTATTTCCACCACCGCAACCTTTTGTACCCGTGAGATCCCATCTTGGGGCCTTTTCCGGCGCTCCGCTGAAGGGGGAATCAATCACGGAGGGCTTCTACATCAACACCAGAGCCTCTCCGATGATGTGTGAGTAGTTTACCACAGACCTTCGGGTCCATAGTTATTAGCTAGATGGCTTCTTCTCTCTCTTTGGATCTCAATACAAAGTTCTCCGCAATCTTCTTGGAGATCTATTCGATGTAACTATTTTTGGGTGTGTTTGTCGAGATCCGATGAATTGTGGGTTTATGATCAAGATTATCTATGAACAATATTTGAATCTCCTCTGAATTCTTTTATGTATGATTGGTTATCTTTGCAAGTCTCTTCGAATTATCAGTTTGGTTTGGCCTACTAGATTGATGTTTCTTGCAATGGGAGAAGTGCTTAGCTTTGGGTTCAATCTTGCGTTGCTCGATCCCAGTGACAGTAGGGGAAACGACACGTATTGTATTGTTGCCATCGAGGACAAAAATATGGGGTTTATATCATATTGCTTGAGTTTATCCCTCTACATCATGTCATCTTGCCTAATGCGTTACTCTATTCTTATCAACTTAATACTCTAGATGCATGCTGGATAACGGTTGATGTGTGGAGTAATAGTAGTAGATGTAGAATCGTTTCGGTCTACTTGTCGTGGACGTGATGCCTATATACATGATCATGCCTAGATATTCTCATAATTATGCAGTTTTCTATCAATTGCTCGACAGTACTTTGTTCACCCACCGCAATAGTTATGATATCTTGAGAGAAGCCACTAGTGAAACTTATGGCCCCCGGGTCTATTTTCCATCATATTAATCTCCCGTCAACTAGCTATTTCTGTCGCCGTTTATTTTGCAATCTTTACTTTTAATCTTTATCATAAAAATACCAAAAATATTATCTTATCATCTCTATCAGATCTCTCTTTTGCAAGTGGCCGTGAAGGGATTGATAACCCCTTTATCGCATTGGTTGCAAGGTTCTTATTTGTTTGTGTAGGTATGAGGGACTTGCGTGTGGCCTCCTGCTGGATTGATACCTTGGTTCTCAAAAACTGAGGGAAATACTTACGCTACTTAGCTGCATCACCCTTTCCTATTCAAGGGAAAACCAACACATGCTCAAGAGGTAGTGCTACCTCTTGAGCACTGCGTTGGATTTCCTTGAATAGGAAAGGGTGATGCAACAGAGTAGAGTAAGTATTTCCCTCAGTTTTTGAGAACCAAGGTATCAATCCAGTAGGAGGCTACGCACGAGTCCCTCGTACCTACACAAAACAAATAGCTCAACGCAACCAACGCGATTAGGGGTTGTCAATCCCTTCATGGCCACTTACGAGAGTGAGATCTGAAAGAGATGATAGATAATATTTTTGGTATTTTTGATATAGAGATGCAAGGTAAAATAAAAGGTAAAGAAAAAAGCAAAGCAATAATAAAGTGATTAGAGATTGATATGATGAGAATAGACCCGGGGGCCATAGATTTCACTAGTGGCTTCTCTCAAGAGCATAAGTATTCTACGGTGGGTGAACAAATTACTGTTGAGCAATTGACAGAATTGAGCATAGTTATGAGAATATCTAGGTATGATCATGTATATAGGCATCACGTCTGAGACAAGTAGACCGACTCCTGCCTGCATCTACTACTATTACTCCACTCATCGACCGCTATCCAGCATGCATCTAGAGTATTAAGCAAGATGACATGATGTAGAGGGATAGTTTCATGCAATATGATAAAAACCCCATCTTGTTATCCTCGATGGCAACAATACAATACATGCCTTGCTGCCCCTACTGTCACTGGGAAAGGACACCGCAAGATTGAACCCAAAGCTAAGCATTTCTCCCATTGCAAGAAGAACCAATCTAGTAGGCCAAACCAAACTGATAATTCTAAGAGACTTGCAAAGATAACCAATCATACATAAAAGAATTCAGAGAAGATTCAAATATTGTTCATAGATAGACTTGATCATAAACCCACAATTCATCGGTCTCAACAAACACACCGCAAAAAGAAGATTACATCGAATAGATCTCCCCGAGAGAGGGGGAGAACATTGTATTGAGATCCAAAAAGAGAGAAGAAGCCATCTAGCTACTAACTATGGACCCAAAGGTCTGAGGTAAACTATTCACACTTCATCGGAGGGGCTATGATGATGTAGAAGCCCTCCGTGTTGGATGCCCTCTCCGGCGGAGCTCCAGAACAGGCCCCAAGATGGGATCTCGTGGGTACAGAAGGTTGCGGCGGTGGAATTAGGCTTTTGGCTCTGTATCTGATCGTTTGGGGGTACGTAGGTATATATAGGAGGAAGGAGTATGTCGGTGGAGCAAAGGGGGGCCCATGAGGCAGGGGGCGCACCCTAGGGGGCGCCCTCCACCCTCGTGACCGCCTCCCTCCTTTCTTGACGGAGGGTCCAAGTCTTCTGGATCTTATTTGTTGAGAAAATCACGTTCCCGAAGGTTTCATTCCGTTTGGACTCTGTTTGATATTCCGTTTCTTCGAAACACTGAAATAGGCAAAAAACAGCAATTCTGGGTTGGGCCTCGGGTTAATAGGTTAGTCCCAAAAGTAATATAAAAGTGGAAAATAAAGCCCAATATGGTCCAAAATAGTAGATAATATTGCATGAAGCAATAAAAATTATAGATACGTTGGAGACGTATCAGGTAGCAAGAGGCAAGGCCTCCTGCCTGGGACCTCCTAACTACTCCTTGTCTTCGGCGGCCTCCATGTAGTAGTATCCGTCGGCGGTGGCATCTGGCTCCAGGGATCCACCATCTGGTTGCAACAACCGGAAAGAAGGAAGAAGGGGGAAAAGGGGTAGCAAAGCAACCGTGAGTACTCATCCAAAGTACTCGCAAGCATCAGATCTATACTAAGTATGCATTGGTATCAAATGGAAGGGTTGTATATGTGGACTAAACTGCAGAATGCCAGAACAGAGGGAAGGCCTAGCCTATCGAAGACTAGCATCTTCAAGCAGCTCCAAGCATCTTGCAACATTCAGAAAGCAGTTTATAATTAACAAGCATGTTGTAATATTAATGCCCAGAGAACCTTCCTTGACTCCCTGCAAGAAAGCAATCTCAGAGCCATCATATCCATCACATATCTCAAGTATCCATTTCTAGTTGTAATAGATCAGGATACAAGTCTGAATGTCCGTTACTGTGGACACGACTATTCGAATAGATAATCTTCCCTGTAGGGGTGCACCACATGTTCCAACACGCTTGATTACTCTGGTCGGACACACTTTTCTGGGTTAATGCCCAGCCTCGGAAGATCCACACGTCGCAGCCCTACCTAGGCTCAGAAGAGAGGTCCCTGTCGGTCTACATCCTAAGCACTCCCGGGTCTTTGGCCTATCGCCTGTTGCACTCCGGGTCGTTGCGTGCAGGGCGGGTCCAGGCTCCACCACTACAGGATGGTGCCGGCCCAGCCGTGCCTCAATGCTGAACTAGACGTCTGACAAAGCTTCGGATGATACTACGATGTCGAGGCCCATAACTATTCTCGGGTGGTGGTTAGTGCGTAAAGGCCAAAGGCCAACTCAGAACAAATACCCAAACCAGTAGTGTATTAGGAGCTTGCGGAGACGAGCAGAGACTCATGATCGATGTGACCCCGTCGCCCCATCTCATGGACTTACGAAAAGGGCCCAGAATGCCCAGCCGTGCCACGTAATTATCCTGCGGGTGCTCTCCGGGCCCACCCGACTTTCACAAAGGTCTCAAGTAAAGTCAAGGTAACAGTGTGTCCAAACATCAAGGGGGAAAACCCGAGGAATCACCCTCGGTTGATTCCACTTGATGTAATCGTCAAGGTGAACTTAGGAGGAATCACCCTCAAGTTTCACAATTGAGGTGTTGCACGACAGAGTCGTATCTGGGGTGGTGAAGGAGGAACCACCATCGTTGAACATGACCGAATAGCTACACTACAGAGTTATCATCAGGAGTGCGTTACGAGGTATCACCCTCGGCACTCGATAGTAGCTCTGCAGAGTTGAGCAACAAAAAGGCGCGTGATGTGATGTGAGGTGTCGGGCTCTGGTCGTCGATCACATTGATCGAGTCGTCGATGATGAAGCAGGGGCAACAGGGACAAGGTGGGGGTCACTGATGGATCACTAACCAACCTATACTAAGCAGTTTAGGATAAGCAGGTAAGGAACAATAGCAGGTTACAAAAGCAGGTTATGCATCAGAATAGGAGCAATGAATAAAAGTAGCAAAATCTAATGCAAGCATGAGAGAGAATGGAATGGGTGATATCAGGATGATCAAAAGGGGGGCTTGCCTGGAAGCTCTACTGAAGGGAAGAAGTGTCGTCGTCGATGTACTCGATCATAGAGGCATCAGCAACAGTCTCAGGCTCTACCGGAGAAGAAGAGGGGGAAGAAACAGTAAATACAAAGCACACAGATGCATGACAAGTCAACATGTAGAGCTAGGGGTGTTCTAATGCGGTGTTACATGATACCAGCAAAGGGGGAAACATCCGGGATTGTTTTCCCAAAGTTTGCAGTTTTCGGACAAACGAACCGAAGGGGGGCGATTGCATGTTCACTATGCTAGGGACGTGTGGCAGACGAACGGAGTGCGTATTCGGATTCGTCTCGTCATTCTGAGCAACTTTCATGTACAAAGTATTTTATCTGACCTATAGTTATTTTTCTATGAATTATTAAAGTTTTTAAAACATTTTTGGAATTAACAGATTTAAATAAATGGAAAACAGGGTTATGACATCACCATGACATCGGCATGATGTCATCAGTCAACAGGGCTGTTGACTGGGTCAAACTTACAGGTGGGTCCCGCTGTCATTGACACGACTTAATTAAACATATCTAATTCGTTATCCTAGTTAATTAGGGTAATTAAATGGAGTTAATTTAAGTTAAATAATTAATTATCGATGAATTAAGGACGCCGATATCCACCACACGTGTGGCATAATAGGTATTCGCCCCCACACCGTGTGTGGCATGAGCAGGGGGCAGCCCACACGGGCTGTGTGTGGGTGAACAGTAGAATTTCCCACACGTGTGGGCGCAGCTAATTTGTGCCACACGCCCAAGAAGTACTACTCATCCCCACCACGCGTGTGTGGCACGAAGCAAATATGCCCACACGTCCTGGCTCAGCTACATTAGGTACCCGCGGGATGACGATTTAGTTGCCATCCGGGATGGCAGATGTAGTTATCCGGGACAGCAAATATGGTGGTAAAAGCATGGCAACTCTCTCTATTTTGGTTAACTATAGTTGCCATGTCTAATTTATGATAGTTGCCGCGTGTAATCAAACCATAGTTGTCATGTGTGATTAACTACTTGTCACATATGGTCAAACAATAGTTGTCATGTATGTTTATCTGATTGCCACGTATGTGCAACTGCAGTTGCCGTCTAGCAAATGAATCATAGTTGCCATGTGTGTTTGCCTAGTTGCCATGTATGTGCAACTGCAGTTGCCATCCAACAACGTACAACTGTCGTGTGGGCGAAAAGCAGTTCGCCCACACGCACGTGGACTAGGTGGTGGCTATGTGGGCAGAAACTAGTTCGCCCACACAGCGCAGCTGGCAACCATGTGTTGTGAGGCATGTGGGCGACCTCTCCAACGCCCACACACCGGCCTTGTCCTACGTGGCACGCGAAAACTGCCTCGGTGTGTCAAGAATCATGCAGACTTAACTAGATGGTGATCCAGGCGTGTGGACGAGTTGCAATGTTGCCACATGTGTGAGCGTTAGTGTTTTCATTAATTAATTAGTTAGCTAATTAACTGTTTTTATTAATATATTTTTAAAACCTTTTTTTTGGACAAGGGTGTGGGCCCCTATGGTCAGCACCCTACAAGGCCTAACAGGCGTGGGCTAACGGGGCGGAGCCCCGGGGGTGCGGGCACTGGGCGTCCGATGCCGAACGTTGGAGCGTGTAGGCGGCAGGGCGTCGACGGCCTGAAAGTGCAACTATCCCTGGGTGGTTTTGGTAATTCCTAACAACATATAGCTCATTGAGCTAACATTATTTCAAGATTAATATTTCAGGAAAAGCTCAATGAATGGCATGGCATGGATGAGGAAAGTGGATTCCTCAAAATTCTAAGGACAAAAAGTTTGGCTCAAGCTTGAAGCTCAAGACTCTACATTTTATATTTTAGTGATCCAAGATCACATTGAGTCTATAGGAAAAGCCAATACTATCAAGGAGGGATGAGTGTTGCTTAATGAGTTTCTTGCTCTTCAGTGCTTACTGATATGCTCCAAAATCCTCAACTACCTTCCCACATCCACATATGACCTAAACCAAAAGTCAAACTCGGCCCCACCGATTCTTTCTATCCGGCGCCACCGAGTTTCAACTGTCATAGCCACTGCCACAAACCCTAGGCAAATCGGTTTCACCGATAGGGATCTCGGTCTCACCGAGATGGGATTGTAATCTCTCTGTTTCCCTTCGTAACGTTTTGGTACAACCGATATGAGCGATCGGTCCCACCGAGATTGCAATGTAAACTCTCTGTTTCCCTTTTGTAACATTTCGGTCTCACCGAGATGAGCGAATCGGTCCCACCGAGTTTACCTGACCAACTCTCTGGTTAGATTATTACCAAAATCGGTCCCACCGAGTTTGTGTAATCGGTCACACCGAGATTACGTTATGCCCTAACCCTAACCATATCGGTCCTACCATGTTGCATCTCAGTCCCACCGAAAATCCTAACGGTCAATAGGTTTGCTGAATCGGTCTGACCGAGTTTAACCATTCGGTCCCACCGAGTTTGGCAAATTGTGTGTAACGGTTAGATTTTGTGTGGAGGTTATATATACCCCTCCACCCATTCTTCATTCATGGAGAGATCCATCAGAACATACCTACACTTCCAATACACATTTTCTGAGAGAGAACCACCTACACTTGTGTTGAGGTCAAGATATTCCATTCCTACCATATGAATCTTGATCTCTAGCCTTCCCCAAGTTGCTTTCCACTCAAATCTTCTTTCCACCAAATCCAAATCCTGTGAGAGAGAGTTGAGTGTTGGGGAGACTATCATTTGAAGCACAAGAGCAAGGAGTTCATCATCAACACACCATTTGTTACTTCTTGGAGAATGGTGTCTCCTAGATTGGCTAGGTGTCACTTGGGAGCCTCTGACAAGATTGTGGAGTTGAATGAAGGAGTTTGTAAGGGAAAGGAGATCGCCTACTTCGTGAAGATCTACCGCTAGTGAGGCAAGTCCTTCGTGGGCGACGACCGTGATGGAATAGACAAGGTTGCTTCTTCGTGGACCCTTCGTGGGTGGAGCCCTCCTTGGACTCGCGCAACCGTTACCCTCCGTGGGTTGAAGTCTCCATCAACATGGATGTATGATAGCAACACCTATCGGAACCATGACAAAAACATCCGTGTCTCCAATTGCATTTGAATCCTCCAAACCCTTCCCTTTACATTCTTGCAAGTTGCGTGCTTTACTTTCCGCTGCTCATATACTCTTTTGCATGCTTGCTTGAATTTTGTGGAGATTGCTTGACTTGTGCTAAGATAGCTAAAATCTGCCAAGAACTAAAATTGGAAAAAGGCTAGATTTTTATTTGGTCAAGTAGTCTAATCACCCCACCCCCCCGCTAGACATACTTTAGATCCTACAAGTGGTATTAGAGCTTTGGTCTCCATTTGCTTTGATTTCCATAGCTTTTGGTGGTCATAGCCTTGGTTTCACAACCTAGGAGAGTATGGCGTCTAGCGAGGGAAATTATCACCGTAGAGGTCCTTACTTTGATGGTTCTACTTTTGCTAGTTGGAAGCATAAGATGAAAATGCATATTCTTGGACATAACCCCGCCGTTTGGGCTATTGTGTGTATTGGCTTGCAAGGTGAATTATTTGATGGGAAAGAACCAAACCGTGAAGCCACCGCGGAATAGTTGAAGATGCTGCAATACAACGCTCAAGCATGTGATATCCTTTGCAACGGATTGTGCCCCGAAGAATTCAACAAAATCAGCCGTCTTGAGAATGCAAAGGAAATTTGGGATACTTTGATTGATATGCACGAAGGTACCGACTCCGTCAAGGAATCCAAATTGGATGTGCTTCAAAGTCAACTTGACAAGTTCAAAATGAAGGATGGTGAAGGCTTCGCTGAAATGTACTCTAGGCTTGCTCTTATCACAAATGAGATTGCCGGCTTAGGGAGTGAAGAGATGACCGATAGATTCATCATCAAGAAGATCCTAAGAGCCTTGGATGGAAAATATGATACCGTGTGCACATTGATCCAAATGATGCCCAATTACAAAGATCTCAAGCTAACGGAAGTCATTGGAAGAATTGTTGCTCATGATATGTCACTCAAGGATAAAGAGGAACTTCACAACAAATCAAGTGGTGCTTACAAAGCCTCATGTGAAGCCCCCACATCATCGAGTGAGAAACACACCTTCAATGAAGAATTGAGCTTAATGGTAAAGAATTTCAACAAGTTCTACAAGAGTAGAAGCAAAGAGAGAAGCTCCAAGTCAAGGTCCTACAATGACAAAAGAACTTCTAGTCGAGAGCGAAACTGCTACAATTGTGGAAGGCCCGGACACTATTCCAATGAGTGTACGGCCCCCAACAAGAGAAGAGAAGATTCTCCCAAGAGAAGAAGTAGAAGAGAAGAATCACCATCTAGAGAAAGAAGGAGTAGAGATGATCGTTATGAACGAAGATCCTCACGGAGAAGCAAGGATTCGGAAAGAAAGGACAAGTCATCAAGGAGCTACACAAAACGAAGACATCAAGCTCATGTTGGTGAATGGGTATTCGGCTCCGACTCTGACAACCACTCCGAGAGAAGCTATCACTCCGACTCCGAATATACTCAAGATGAAGGTGCTGCCGGTCTAGCACTTGTGACCAACTCCTACGACATATTTGACTCACCAAATGAAGGAGTTGGAACATGCTTCATGGCTAAAGGCCCAAAGGTATCACACCCCGAGTATGTTGATTTCAATAGTGATGAAGATGACTTGTTAGGTGATGATGATTTACCTGTTGACAACCCTAGTGATGAATACTATGATGAAACGTCAATTAATCATGCTAATCAAGATAAAATAAATGACAATGATAAGGAGAAGATTGAGTCTCTAACTAAAGAACTAAACACTCTTAAGTTAGCTCATGAAACTATCTTAGGAGATCATCGAGAAATTTTAAGGACTCATGAGAAATTACGCTTTGAAAAGCTCAACCTTGAGCAAGAGCATGAGTTCTTAAAAGCAATCAATGATGATCTTCGTAAGAAAAGTTCTTATTACATTGCCAAGCATTTACTCTTATCCACTTACATGCCTCAAGTCAAGTCTAGTAACAAGAACAAGAAAGATTCTTCCTCTAGTAGTAAAAATAATCATGCTAAATCCAATAGTGTTGCTTCTAGTAGTTCTCTTGATTCCACTAATGATTCTCTTAGCCAAGTTACACTTGAGCAAGAAAATAGCTTATTGAAGGGAATTATAGAGAAAGGTGTTTACAAGAGCCTTGTCGAAAGTAAGCAATTCGAGGAAATTGTACGCAAGCAAGGAAGGCACCGGAAGAATCAAGGTGTTGGTTTTGAACGAAAGTTCAGTGCCAATGGAGTTGAGTGGGAAGAAGATCAATACCCCAAGACGAAGTTTGTTCCTCAACAAGAGAAGTATGATCCTACTTCTTTCGAAGGGACACAAGCTCAAGATGATCTTCCACCACAAGACCACAAGCAAAAAGGCAAGGACAAGCTTCAAGAGGAAATTGATGCATTTGAAGAAGCTCCTAAGGCCTTGGTCAAGTGGGTTCCCAAGACTACTTCAAGTTCCACCTCATCAAGTACAACTACAACTCCGAGGATTCCCATCAAGACGGTGTGGATCCCGAAGAAGAAGAACTAGAGAGTTCTTGAGGGTGACTCCGCCAACATACTTCACTCTTATCATCTTGGCAAGAACAAGTGCAATCAACTTCCACATCTTGCACTAGTTCAAAGAGTCACAAACCCTCTTGTTGGTAAGACAAGGGACAAGGTAACCTAAAAGCTTTCATAGACATCATCTTGTGTGTGCATCACTTTATGTCTATGGATATCCTTGTTTATTCCTTGTGGGACTAACCCGTGTAGGTATTGAAAGTGCAACTCACTCCAATGGATAGCTCCAAATGATCTACATCAACATTGAGCATCCACATCTTCAACATCTACATGAAGTCATCATCGACAAAACCCAAGGTTAGTTCATCCCTATTAAGGGGGGATCTCACATCTAGGGGGAGCTTTACTCCAAGAATTGAGCTAAAGCAACTCTAATGGTGTGAACACAACAATGCTTTATGTAAAAGTGGTAACCCCACTTGTGCTTAATCGATGAGTATGACCTATGATAAAATGTTCTCATTTGACTCCTAAGTCAATATACTCATATATAGATGACCTAGTCATCGCCAATTGTTTGATAGATGCTAGTATTGGTTGTGCATGCTTTGCCACATATTTCATTTGTCATTTTATTGTGTGAGCATGTTGGTTGCATATTTCACTCATTCGAGGACGTCCACTTTTTGTTTTGATTGATTGGTTTCTTTTTCTTTGGCCAAGTGGATGGACAAGAATGCCTAAGAACCTTCTCTAGCTATCTATGCTTTACTCGTCTCAAACTCTATTCATGCTACATCACAAAATTTGATCAAGTCAGATTCGAACCACTCTGTGTGAGGAGCACTCGGAGTCCCCGATTCGTCATAGGCTTGAGCTTCCAAAACTTCTTTGTGTGTTTCGCTCTGACCGATTCCTCCATTTCGGTCATACCGAGATCACTCAGTTGATCTAGGTTTTCAATCTCGGTGCAACCGATTTGAACTTTTCGGTCACACCGACAGGGTCGGGCTATATATACTCACGGGCAAAATTTTGGAAATTTCTCCGAAACCCCTTCGCCCGCGCATAGCTCGCTCTACCTCCTGGGTCTCCGGATAGTCCTCCTCGTCGCCAGCCGCCTCCTGTCGCTGGTCTCCGCCGCCATCAACGGAATTCTTCTCCGTCGTAGCCGCCGTAGCGAGTTCATCGCTGAACTAGGGTATGGACTCGATCACAGTGCTATCCCCGTCCGATTCCTAGCACATTGTGTTCATTATGATTCTTACCACGATTGAAACGCCTCTATCCAGTCAAAACACTTTGTAGATTAGAGTTGAATCAAAAATTTAGGGTTTGGTTTCCGCCGAAACCATCTCGGACCCACCGGTTTGCAGAACTTGGTTCCACCGACTCGGCCAAGGGCATTGCACATGTGGTTCTCGGTCTGACCGAGAATTGCAAATCGGTGTGACCGAGTTCAGGACTTTGTGAAACCCTAGCAGTCTCGGTGCCACCGAACTGTGACTCGGTCTGACAGAGTTCACTAGTTCTGGTTCCAACAGCTGCTTCGGTATCACCGAGTTTGCAAATCCGTTGATCCGAAATGCTTTCTGTAGAAAACTAAAACTAAGTTTTTGACTCATTCTTTTGCAAAAATCTCTGTATTTTGTGATGCTCATCCACTCTATCTCATCTACAATCTATTCATAGGGTCTGTAGTTAGTGTTTGCAACATGACTAACCAGAGTGACAGTCAGAACAGGTCAGAGGAGCAGGTGCACATGAGTGAGGGCACTAGTCCCTCTAGCAGCTCATATGAGGGTAGCAGAAGCACCCCAAGCAATTTGCCACAGGCTGCCACTAGAGCAAGCAAGAAGAGAACTTCAGAGTCTGAGGATGAAGATTATGTGGCAGAGGAAGAGGAAGCCACATCAAAGAAGAAGGTGCTCAAAAAGGAATATGGCTCAGCTGCAGCCACAAAGCCAGTATGCAGAAGAAGGTGCCTGCAAGGAGAGTTCCCACTTCCAAACCTAGGAAGGTTGCCACTTGAAAAACCATAAAATTTACCATTGAGTCAGAAGAGGAAGCTGTTGGCCAAGATAAAAAGAAAAAGAGAGTCAGAACCACTACTGCCAGAGTTCTTGGCAAACCCTCTATGAGGAGAGATTCTGAAGAAGAAGAAGAAGAAGAAGAGGAAGAGGTTGCTGCACCAGCACCCACGGCACAAAAGCTGATGGGTGATGCTATAAAGTCAGGGGCTGCAACATCAAAGCCCAAAGAAGCACCCAAAGCTGCCTCCAAGCCCAAGAATGCACCTAAGAGGAATACCAGGAGTATACCAGCTGCTGAGAAGAACAAGGCCCCAGTGCCTGAAGTTGCTGCTGATGAAGATGATGAAGGACAAGTCCTGAGGAAGCTCAAACCCAAGATTCCAGACCACAATGATGCTCATCCTGTGGCTGAGAACATGAAGCTCAGGAGAGACTCAGGACTGAGGAAATGGAGAGAGACAGATCCATATGCTACCAGGAGAAGGACTGATGTTGATTACAGGTTCCACACAAAGGAACAGCAAGATTTCTATGAGATAGTGCTGCTGGACAAGAAACCTATAGTGTGTGATATGAGGTGGGTCGACTGGACCTACATGAAGGAGAATGAGGAACACTATCCTGGAGTGTATGACAGTTTCAGTGCTTGTGGAGTTGTAGACTTTGTTGGGCAGAAGCTCACAAAGTGGAATGAGGAACTCATAATGCAATTCTACTCCACAACACACTTCTATCCAGATGGCAGGATAGTATGGATGTCTGAAGGTACAAGGTACCAATCAACTATTGAGGAATGGGCCAATCTGATCAATGCCCCAAAGGAAAGTGAAGATGACTTGGATGTCTATGCCAAGAAAAAGATGGATCACAATTCTATGTCAAAGATGTACAAGGAGATCCCAGACAAAGCTCTTGAGACTCTCAAGTTTGGGTCAGTCCATTTTCTTCTGTCAGGACTGCCAACGATCAATTGGATCCTAAGGCACACTCTTTTGCCCAAGTCAGGTGACCACAACATGATCAGAGGGCATGCAATTAACTTGCTACACATATTTGATGTGCCACAGAAATTCAAGGTCATGAGCCTCATGGTCGAGACTATCAAGAGGATAGCATCAGACCAAAAGAGAAGTTGTGGATATGCCCCACAAATTCAGGAGTTGATAAACTCAAAGATGGCACATACTTGTTGGATAAGGAACACTTGCCTATCTACCCAGACTTCGAGGACAACCAAGTTGTGATGAATGAAGATGAACCATCCTCAGTGCAAGCACAAGCAAAGAAGGAGAAGGCAAAGATGGAGAAAGCTGCCAAGATGCCAACTCAAGAGGAGGCATCTGAGCACTTTTTGAAAAGCAAGCAGGACCAGCTTGGTTATTTGATAGCATCAACTCTGAGGATTGAGAAGGGGTTGGCCACCCTAACTTAAAACCAGGAGAGCCTGGAAAGAATCACGGAACAAAAATTCTATGATTTAGATGTCAAAGTAAATGAGATTCAGTCAGTTGTGGAGCAGCTACAGGATGACATGCAGGAGAGGAAGGGCAAGATAACCACTGATGCATTTGCCAGAGTGCCTCGAGCTCAGAGATCAACTACAGTGCCAGTATCAGACATTAGAGCCACTTCATCTGCACCAGCTACAACTTCAGTGCCACCAGCTCCAGCACCAACTACTTCAGCTCCATCTACATCAACAGAAGCCTTCGTCCTTGGCGTTATCCGGACACCACCACCTGAAGATCAATCCTGAGAGTCGTTTTAGTGCTATGCATTTTCTACAAACTTTTTGGTAACTTGTTGCCAAAGGGGGAGAAAAATGTATAGATTATAGGCTTCGAGAGAGAGAGAGAGTTTGCTTTTGTTCTCTCTTGTCTTATTGGTTGAACTTTGTTTGCTTTTGATTGCTTGAGATACTATGCTATTATCAGTGAGACATTGATGATCATGTGGTTGATCATAAGCTACACTTATGCTTGTTAGATGATATTACCTTATGTATCCTTATATGATCATTCACTTTGCTTGGTGATGAGTGCATGTATTTAATTCTTATCATTTTGAGCGCTCCACCAAGATGTATGTGACATGGAAGAGTAACCCATGATCCTAACTCATTGTGCATTTGCAGTCCAAAGCAAATCTTAAGATATGCACAAATTAAGGGGGGGCTCTTGCTTTTCACATACTTCTCAAAGCGACAATATCTTTCACTCGTATTATCATTTGTCGAAGCTTTGATCTATATGTTGTCATCAATTATCAAAAAGGGGGAGATTGAAAGTGCAACTATCCCTGGGTGGTTTTGGTAATTCCTAACAACATATAGCTCATTGAGCTAACATTATTCCAAGATTAATATTTTAGGAAAAGCTAAATCAATGGCATGGCATGGATGAGGAAAGTGGATCCCTCAAAATTCTAAGGACAAAAAGTTTGGCTCAAGCTTGAAGCTCAAGACTCTACATTTTATATTTTAGTGATCCGAGATCACATTGAGTCTATAGGAAAAGCAAATACTATCAAGGAGGGATGAGGTGTTGCTTAATGAGTTTCTTCCTCTTCAGTGCTTAGTGATATGCTCCAAAATCCTCAACTACCTTCCCACATCCACATATGACCTAAACCAAAAGTCAAACTCGGCCCCACCGATTATTTCTATCTGGAGCCACCGAGTTTCAACTGTCATAGCCACTGCCACAAACCCTAGGCAAATCGGTTTCACCGATAGGGATCTCGTCTCACCGAGATGGGATTGTAATCTCTCTGTTTCCCTTCGTAACATTTCGGTACAACCGAGATGAGCGATCGGTCCCACCGAGATTGCAATGTAAACTCTCTATTTCCCTTTTGTAACATTTCGATCTCATCGAGATGAGCGAATCGGTCCCACCGAGTTTACCTGACCAACTCTCTGGTTAGCTTATTACCAAAATCGGTCCCACCGAGTTTGTGTAATCGATCACACCGAGATTACGTTATGCCCTAACCCTAACCATATCGGTCCTACCGAGTTGCATCTCAGTCCCTCCAAAAATCCTAACGGTCACTAGGTTTGCTGAATCGGTCCGACCGAGTTTAACCATTCGGTCCCACCGAGTTTGGCAAATTGTGTGTAACGGTTAGATTTTGTGTGGAGGCTATATATACCCCTCCACCCACTCTTCATTCATGGAGAGAGCCATCAGAACATACCTACACTTCCAATACACATTTGCTGAGAGAGAACCACCTACACTTGTGTTGAGGTCAAGATATTCCAATCCTACCATATGAATCTTGATCTCTAGCCTTCCCCAAGTTGCTTTCCACTCAAATCTTCTTTCCACCAAATCCAAATCCTGTGAGAGAGAGTTGAGTGTTGGGGAGACTATCATTTGAAGCACAAGAGCAAGGAGTTCATCATCAACACACCATTTGTTACTTCTTGGAGAGTGGTGTCTCCTAGATTGGCTAGGTGTCACTTGGGAGCCTCCGACAAGATTGTGGAGTTGAGCCAAGGAGTTTGTAAGGGCAAGGAGATCGCCTACTTCGTGAAGATCTACCGCTAGTGAGGCAAGTCCTGTGTGGGCGACGGCCGTGATGGAATAGACAAGGTTGCTTCTTCGTGGACCCTTCGTGGGTGGAGCCCTCCTTGGACTCGCGCAACCGTTACCCTCCGTGGGTTGAAGTCTCCATCAACATGGATGTACGATAGCTCCACCTATCGGAACCATGACAAAAACATCCGTGTCTCCAATTGCGTTTGAATCCTCCAAACCCTTCCCTTTACATTCTTGCAAGTTGCATGCTTTACTTTCCGTTGCTCATATACTCTTTTGCATACTTGCTTGAATTGTGTGGAGATTGCTTGACTTGTGCTAAGATAGCTAAAATCTGCCAAGAACTAAAATTGGGAAAAGGCTAGATTTTTATTTGGTCAAGTAGTCTAATCACCCCCCTCTAGACATACTTTCGATCATACATGGCCACAGGAGGGGGTAGCGAGCAACAGCGAGCGGCGAGCAGGGCGGCGCGGGGCGGCTGCAGCGCAGGTGGGCGGTGGAGGCAGCACCCGCAACGGAGGGCGGCCGGGTGAGCGGGTGGTGGGGTAGGGAGCGGCCACGGTTGGAGCTGCAAGGGGCGCTCAAGGCGACAGTGTCGAGCGCAGGGCGCCAGGCAGGCCAGAAGCACGGGAAAAGGAGAGGCCGGGCGCAGCGGGCGGGTGCTAGCGCGATTCGCGCGGCCGGCGAGCGGGAGCAATAGGGGCGAGCGGCAGGGCCTGCAAGCAGAAGGCTGCGGTAGCGAGCAACGCGCGGGCATGGCGAAGGCGGCTCCCGGGGCGGCCACGAGCGCCAGCAGGTGGCGTGGGCAGGTGAGCCCAATGCATGAGCTGGCTGGCAGGGCCATGCTGGATCGATGACCGGGACCACGTCCGACGGCACCGGAGCTATGGGTACGAGCGGGATGCGCGCTAAGGGCTGAATCTGATGGGAAGAGGAAGAAAAGGGAGTGGGGGCTCACAGCGAGCGCGGCAAAGTGCTCGATGAAGCCGGAGGGGAGGTCGATGGAGAGCGAGTCAACGACGAGTAGAGGCGATGGCTGATGGAGGGGATCGTGGCCAGCATCGCCGATGCGGCGTCTCGGTCCAATCCATCAGGCGTAGACGACATGGCCGATGACGACGGAGCTCCCAAGTGTCATCTCAGGAGAGGAGGAGCTCGGTGGCCACGCGGAGGAGGTCGTCCATGGCAAGGGCTGCTCGGACAAGCACGGGGAAGAAGAAGGTGAGCGGGGGAAGGGGATCTGGGACGCTAGGGTTCCAGGGGGCGGACGGATGTTGTCTTGTAGGTGAGGGCGGAACCGGCCGATGGCTGCCACCGCGGCAAAGCGCCATGGATGGCTGCTGCGGCCCCCTCCCAGTGAACAGGAGGTGGGAGGAGGGTGGCTGGGCCTGGCCTTTTGGCTAAATGGGCCAAGTGACCCGGGAGTTTTCTCCCGTTCTTTTTATTTTTTCTAACTTTGTGTTTTGTTTTTTCCTTTTATTTATTTCTGTTTTACTATTTTATTTAGTTCTCACATTATTTTAGCTTAATAAAAATATGAGACCAACACCTAATTCCTGGTTTTAGTCTAACCCTGTGCCACAAAAGTTTCACCCACTATTAAAATAGTTTAACATTTTATAAATTAGGAAAGGCATTTAATAATTATTTTAGCCATTGTTTTAATTAGTTTAGGGCATTAAGCCATTTTGCGAAAATGTTGGTTCACCAACGATATTAATAAATGAATATTTGCCACATGATGAACATTTTATTTTAGACATTTGAAAACTTTTGAGTTCGACTTGATTTTGAATTTATAATATAGAGTGGGTTTGAAACATCGCGAGTTTAACAACAGTAATCATGATGACGTGGTTGACAGGGAATTACTGTAGCTTAATTATCTAGGCGTCACAACGTGGAGGGAGTAGTTCACCCTCGGGGTTGAGGGTATGTACCATTAGCTATGTGTTTGATCTCTCTCTCTCTCTCTCTCTGTTTATCTCTCTCTCTCTCGTGTTCTTGATTTGGCACGATCTTGATGTACCACAAGCATTGTTAATATAGTTGGCTCACATGGTGTTCTTCCCTCTCTATCTTGTTGTGATGAATTGAGTTTTGCTCTTCGAGGTTTTGTTATGTTGGGATGAATATTGGATTTGAGATCACTTGATGTATGTCTTGCATGTGGATGCCCGTGGTGACAACGGGGTGTTCTATTGAGTTACTTTATGTATGTTTAGGTATTCAATTTGTGGATTCCCATCGTGACATTGGGGTAATCTATGCATAGGGGTTCATACACATTTTCGTCCTACGTTCTCCAATAGAAACTTTGGAGTGATTCTTTGTCGCATGTTGAGGGATTGTTATATGATTCAATTATGCTAGCACTGTTGAGAGATTGCACTAGTCAAAGTATGAACCCTATGCCTTGTTTCAAGCATTGCAATACCATTTGTGCTCCGTTTTATCACTTGCTACCTTTCTGTTTTTATATTTTCATATTACAAAAACCTATATCTACTATCCATACTACACTTGTATCACCATCTCTTCGCTGAACTAGTGCACCAATACAATTTACCATTGTATTTGGTGTGTTGGGGACATAAGAGATTTCTTGTATTTGATTGTAGGATTGTTTGAGAGAGAACATCTTCATCCTACGCCTCCCACGGATTGATAAACCTTAGGTCATCCACTTGAGGGAAATTTGTTGTTGTCCTACAAAACTCTGTGCTTGGAGGCCCAACACGAGTCTACAAGAATAAGTTGTGTAGTAGACATCACCCGCTGAAAAAGTTCGAACATGTATTTTCTTCTCCTGGAATGATTAGAAGTCCCCTAAAAAGGATTGATTTGGAATTAGGAAATGAGGATAGCATTCCGGTTGAGATATTAATTTAGTTCCCTTCTTTTTGGTTCGTTATTAGGAAAAGTAATCATTTTGGATGTGATGTTACTTATTACTTCTGCAATCTGATTTCTTCATGTTTTGGCATTTAATTAATCAGGAACATCTCTATTTTATTTTATGCAAGTTTGTCAAGAAAGATGGCAGTGGATTCACATGTATAATACTATTTGGAATCATTCAGTTCGGCGGAGCCAATTTTCAGTTCTCCGCAAAAGAAAGGGGCCAATTTTCAGGAATATGGGAAGGTTTAGATTGCTGGAATCCGTTTTATTATGCTATTTTTGTTCCTAACAAATTTTTTGTTGGATAGTGCTAACCTAACCTTAATCTCTCACCATTTCATGCAACAACATGTGAGAGTTGCGATAGAGCATCATATTTTCATGTGAGCTGCCTTAAAGTTTCAGGTTTGAACTATATATGAACAAGATTATTTGTACGAAGAAGATAAGTCATGCATGGCCTGAGTACAGTTTAGTACTTCATTATTGTATATGCTTCCTTCCGCTTGAAATGTGGTCTCTACAACTATCATGTAAGATTTGGTAAGTACATACCCTATTGATCTTACCCAAATCTGAAAATTCGTATGTCCTCGGTGACAACTTATTACTCTCACTGTTGAAACAAACATGTGTGTTGCTTTTGAGTATATGTGCAAACTTACCCATTTAAATCATTCATACCCACATATATCTTTGTCTCTAATCTCAGCCACCTGTTCTTTTCTTCAAATTCACAATATATGATGTTGATCACCAAATTTCACTTTCATTCACTATGTTGTAAACAAGAAAAGAAATATATTTATGCAGCCATATGAACAACCATGGCCCCATCCTCAACTCATGTTCTATTTATTGACTTCACACATTTTCAGTCCACCATCTTCTACAAATTAACAATTTTCAGATTAATTTTATTCCCAAAGAAAGTGCAATCAGTTGTCTAATCATAAGATACATGGTTCATGTCTTTGGAGTACTATCACTAGCTTATGTTGAGGATATGGAGCATGCGTCCAGATTTGAGCTAATCTCATAATCGGAAGTACAATTGTTGATTCATGTTATGCTTATACACGCAAATGCATGTTAAGATATTTATTCCCATTAACAACGATACTTAATAGTATCTCTTCTTTCATAGCAAAAGAGGGGGATGATTGGCAAGATTGATAATAGTGTGGAATGGGTTAAAGGGAGATGGTTGTGTCGATAATATTTTTTGTAGTTGTACAATTGAGTCACTTAAGCTATCAACTCATGTATCAACAATATGTGTATTAAGTATTTTTGTATGTTTAGTGTCACTTTATTGGCTCCAGATTTGTTTTCAAATGAATGGTTTATTTAAGAAAAAGTGCGATTTTTTATAGTCATGGATGTCCTGAATGCACAGAGAATACCTATGTAGTTAATGTTGTTGGAAATATGCCCTAGAGACAATAATAAATTGGTTACTATCATAATTCATGTTCATGATAAATCTTTAGTCTTCATTCTAGAATTGTATTGACTGGAAACTTAAATATATGTGTGAATACATAAACTACACCATGTCCCTAGTAAGCCTTTACTAGACTAGCTCATTGATCAAAGATGGTAAGGTTTCCTAACCATAGAGACATGAGTTGTCATTTTATAATGGGATCACATCATTAGGAGAATGATGTGATGGACAGACCCAATCACAAGCTTAGCATCAGATCACTTAGTTATTTGCTACAGATTTCTTCATGTCAAGTATCAGTTCCTTAGACCATGAGATCATGCCACTCCCGGACATTGGAGGCATACTTTGTATGCTATCAAACGTCACTTCGTAACTAGGTGATCATAAAGGTTCTCTACAGGTATCTCCGAAGGTGTCTGTTGGGTTGCGTGGATCGAGACTAGGATTTTTCACTCCGTGTGACGAAGAGATATCTCTGGGCCCTCTTGATAATACAACATCATAAGAAGCTTCATGTGCCTAATGAGTTTAGTCACGTGATCTTGTATTACGGAATGAGTAAAGAGACTTGTCGGTAACGAGATTGAACTAGGTATGGAGATACCGATGATCGAATCTCGGGCAAGTAACATATCACCAGACAAAGTGAATTGCATACGGGATTAACTGAATCCTCGACATCATGGTTCAACAAATAAATATCTTCATTTAATATGTAGGTGTAACACCCTATTTGTTAAGCTACAATATTCCCATGTTAATGGTGCTTCATGTCTACTACGCAACTTTATTCTTGTAGACTCGTGTTGGGCCTCCAAGCGCAGAGTTTTGTAGGACAGTAGCAATTTTCCCTCAAGTGGATGACCTAAGGTTTATCAATCAGTGGGAGGCGTAAGATGAAGATGGTCTCTCTCAAACAACCCTATAATCAAATAACAAAAAGTTTCTTGTGTCCCCAACTAGACCTGGCCAAACCTCGGGCCGGGCCGGGCTTCGGGCCAGGCCGGGCCTAGCCAAGCACGACGAAAAAAACCCAGGCCCGAGCCCGGCCCGGCCCAGCCATCAGGCCTGTTTTCTGGGCCCGAGCCCGGCCCGAATATGCAAAAGCCCGTCGGGCCTCGGGCTGGCCAGGCCCGACCTTCAGAAAACTATAAAAACAACAGGCCCGAGCCCGGCCCGGGGGCAGCGTCGGGCCGGGCCGGGTCGGGCTTTTTTGGGCCGGGCCGGGCTGCCCATGGCCAGGTCTATCCCCAACACACCAAATACAATGGTAAATTGTATAGGTGCACTAGTTCGACGAAGAGATGGTGATACAAGTGTAGTAATGATTGTAGATATTGATTTTTGTAATAGTAACAATAAAAAACAGCAATGTAGCACGTAACAAAAGTGAGCACAAGCAGTATTGCAATGCTTGAAAACAAGGCCTAGGGTTCATACTTTCGCTATTGCAATCTCTCAACAATGCTAATATAATTGGATCATATAACCATCCCTTGACTTGCGATTAAGAATCACTCCAAAGTTCTTATCTAGCGGAGAACATAAGAAGAAATTGTTTGTAGGGTACGAAACCACCTCAAAGTTATTCTTTCTGATCAATCTTTTGAGCTATCCCTATAAGTGTCACAAACAGCCCTAGAGTTCATACTAAAATAACACCATATGAGCAGATCAACTTTATTGACACCCATCTGGAGGACGTGTCAAGAAGATAGGCTTATCCACGTCGATGGCACAAGAAGGAGAGACGCATTTTGCCAAAGGATGGCCACTAGCTCATGGTGCATTAAATGCCCTTGTCTTAGTCCGGCAGGATCAGGTTGGATAGCATCAAGATCACTACTCACATATAATGAGCATGTTGCCATTGTGGTGACCCCCTTTTTGTCTATAAAAAGAGGCCCATGGCTACACACTAGTTGCACACGCCTACACAATAGTTGCACCTTTCTCGCGTTTTTTCGGCAAGCTGCGCTTGTAAATTGTGCTCCAAGCTCAACCACCCACAGAACATGAGTAGGGTTTTATGCCCCCACGGTGGCCCGAACCTGAGAAATCCCCGCGTGTGAACTGCTGGATTCACTCTATGTGCTCGTCAATAACCCCAGCCGAACTGCAAATAGATCCTCGTTGGTCCCATAAATCTTCGTACTCCGACAATATCAGGAGGTATAAGTCATGGAGAAGTTAGAATAAAGTAGGTATTATGCAATAATAAAATATGAATTGGTTTATAACAGTACCTAAAGTTTATGAATTGCTTGTTATACTAACAGATCTCACGAGGTTTCTGTTGAGTTTTGTGTACTGAAGTTTTCAAGTTTTGGGTGAGATCATGATGGATGAAGGAATAAGGAGTGACAAGACCATAAGCTTGGGGATGCCCAAGGCACCCCAATGTAATATTCAAGGAGAACCAAGCATCTAAGCTTGGGTATGCCCCGGATGGCATCCCCTCTTTCGTCTACAATCCATCGTTATACTACTTGGAGCTATATTTTTATTCATCACATGATATGAGTTTTGCTTGGAGTGTCTTGTATTATAGTAGTATTTGCTTTGTATGCTTTTTAGTTTGCCGTAATCATTGTTTGCTGCCCACACCTTTTGAGAGGGACACACATTTATTCGCAATTTGTTAGAATACTATTTGTGCTTCACTTATATCTTTTGAGCTAGGCAGTTGCTCTAGTGCTTCACTTATATCTTTTAGAGCATGGCGGTGGTTATATTTTAAAGAAATAGTTGCACTCTCATGCTTCACTTATATCTTTTTGAGAGTATAATAAATAGTAATGACAATATGTACATGTTATGAAATTGTCCTGATATGATAGGTATTCAAGAGGGATATAATAATAACTTTCCTGTAGATCACTGAATATGACAAGTTTGATTCCTTGCAATAGTTTTGCAATATTGAGATGGTAATAGGTGTTTAAGGTTTGTGATTCCCAAAACATGCATGTATAGTCTCTAGTTATGCTAAGAAGTTGGAGCAAGATTTATTATTGATTGTCTTCCTTATGAGTGGCGGTCGGGGACGAGCGATGGTCTTTTCCTACCAATCTATCCCCCTAGGGGCATGCATAACAGTACTTTGGTTCAAGGGCTAATAAACTTATGCAATAAGTACGCGAGTTCTTTATGACTAATGTGAGTCCATGGATTATACGCACTCTCACCTTAACGCAATTTGCTAGCCTCTTCGGTACCGTGAATTGCCCTTTCTCACCTCGAGAGTCGGTGCAAACTTCGCTGATGCATCCAAACCTCGTGATATGATATGCTCTATCACAATAAGCCTCCATATATCTTCCTCAAAACAACCACCATACCTACCTATCATGGCATTTCCATAGCCATTCCGAGATATATTGCCATGCAACTTCCATTGTTCCTTTATTATGACATACACCTTCATTGTCATATTGCTTTGCATGATCATATAGCTGACATAGTATTTGTGGCTCAGCCACCATTCATCATTATCATATATGTTATGCTAGCATCATTGCACAACCTGGTACACTACCAGAGGCATTCATATAGGGTCATATTTTTCTGGTATTGAGTTGCAATATTGAGTTGTAGGTAAATAAAAGTGTGATGATCATCATTATTAGAGCATTGTCCTAGTGAGAAAATAAAATAATAAGAGAAAAAAGAGGTAAAAAGAGTCCAACAAAAATGAGAGAAAAAGAGAGAAGGGTCAATGTTACTGTCCTTTTCCACACTTGTGCTTCAAAGTAGCACCATAGTTTTCATGTAGAGAGTCTTCTATGTTGTCACTTTCATATACTAGTGGGAATTTTTCGTTATAGAACTTGGCTTGTATATTCCGATGACAGGCTTCCTCAAATGCCCGAGGTCTTCATGAGCAAGCAAGTTGGATGCACACCCACTTCGTTTTCAGTTTGAGCTTTCGGACACTTATAGCTCTTAGTGCATCCGTTGCATGGCGATCCCTACTCCTTGCATTGACATCAATTGAAGGGCATCTCCATAGCCCGTTGATTAGCGACGTCGATGTGAGACTATCTTCCTTTTTGACTTCCCCTTATTAATCTCTATCACCACATTCTATTCCACCCATAGTGCTATGTCCACGGCTTACGCGGATGTATTGCGTGGGGGTTGAAAAAGCTGAAGCGCGTTAAAAAGTATGAACCAATTGCTCAGCTTGTCATCGGGGTTGTACATGATAAATACTTTGTTTTATGAAGATGGAGCATGACAAGACTATATGATTTTGTAGGGATAGCGTTCTTTAGCATTTTTATTTTGAAAGGCATGATTGATTGTTGGTATGCCTGGATATTGATGTCTTTATATAAAATTATGGACTATTGGTTTGAATCATTCGGATCTTAATATTCATACCCTGAAAGAAAGGTTACATAATAACTACTGCAGGATGCTGCTAACACGACACTACGATCAGAGACCCTTTGACGAAACTGTGTGAGATGCATTAATCACAAACTAGAATGTAAAAAACCGTCAAAAAGGTGCAAACGTTTGCGATGGCGGAGCCATCAAACACGGTTCGGATTTTAGTTGCGTGTGCGATTCAGGGCACACGGCTAACCCGTTCAAACTGTTTGCGATGAGGCAGAACAACAGAAACGGGTACCATATCAATGTGTGTGTGATATACGGCATACAGTTCGCTCCGATGAACCGTTTGCTATTAGGGACTGCAACATAAACGGTTAGCCAGATCAAGGTGTGCGTGATATAGGGCATACGGTTCACTTGGACGAACTGTTTTCGATTAGCGAACACAACAGAAACGGTTCAACTTAACAAGGTGTGTGTGATACGTGGCAAACATCCGACTTGGATGAATTGTTTGCGATGAGAAATTACAACACAGACGGTTAATACAGTTAGTTCGTGTGCGATTCTATGTGTACAAAAAACTTTGAAAAAATGCAAACTAGTTTCTTGCGGTGGCTAGGACTATCGCACGCAATGCGTCTACGAGTAATCGTGTCCGATGATTAGTAAGTTACACATACGTTTCCTTATGTTAAAAGTTGTGTGATAAATAACACGTGGCGCCGGATACGGTATTCGCGTTGTGTGTGTGCTCCACTTAGTCTTCCCGCGCTCCAGCGAATGCTTCCCGCGCTCCAGCAAATGCTTCCTGTGCTCCAGCAAATGCTTCCCGCGCTCCACATGGGTGAATTGTAAAATCCATGCCTATTCCCTCACCGGTTCCCTGCCACCAGCTAATGGCTTGCTGCATATAACCTAGGCGGTAATGCACCGCCGCGACACTCTGCGAAGATCTAGTCCTCACCCATCTACCATTAGTTATTCCAACCATGCCAGGCAACGACCAAAGCTTCGACGTCCACGCCTACTTGGCATTACATCTTCGGTGAGGAGAACGAGCCAGAGCAGGTCAGGGAGCAAGAGCTTCATCGGCCGGTGCAGGCACCATGGCCCATCGGCAACGATATCGGCGTCACAGTCCTTGGGAGCACAATCGACATATTGCGGAGGAGGTGTGATGAGCAATTTGCCATCCACCGTGCAGAAGATCCAGACCTGCTCGGTGGCATGATCGACGACCCACCTGAACAGCCGCCATCACGAATGCTCATCGAGAGCCTGATGCCCCGCAAAGAATGGGTAGCGGACCTCTACGATTCAGTCAAGACAAAGGCAGCCCGCGGCTTCATCATTGCCGGTGGCGGCCGTGTCAACCTCGATCCCGATGATGTGGTGGCCAGGCTCGAGCACATCCTTGGCGGAGTTGACGTCCCCGACGAAGTAGAACATCGCCAACATGATATCTTGAGGATGCAGGTGATCGACGAAATTTGCTACCAGGCCAGACATGGAAATGGAGTGGTTCCGCGGAGTTGTCATGTGTGCGATTCCACACTATCAAGCTCTTATGGAAGAGGCCCAGCAGCCCCAATAGCCTCCTAGCGCTGGCAGCTCCGTAGGCGGACGCGGGTCGGGACACTTCGAGTGAACGGTCGCAAGGGTGCTATGCTGAACATGGAGTCTGAGAAGACCATCGTTGGAAGGCCGCCAGCTCAGCCTTTCAGCTTATATTTTATATAATTGTATGCATATGTAGGTCGTGAGTGTTCTGGGCCTTGCCGCATGTGACATTTTAAATTATCCTGAATATGTAAGAAAATATTAAGAATTATTAACCGTTGTTATTGTAACTTTGCTTCAACGGCAGCAGAGCACGCGTAGGGATGCCAGAGCGGAGCGCGCCGCGACCGCCTCAATGGCGAGCAACCACGTGGTCAACCTTCTGCCATCAATAAATTTTGACCTTGTTTCTCGTCACATTGTTGATTACAATGCAATAAGTAATTGCAAATCTGTTCACACCTATCAAACTAATGTGTGTTCACACTTAGCACCGGGCTATAAAAACTACCCACTCAAAAATTACTTCACACTTCCTCTCCTCATCACCCACAAAGCTTGTTTTTTCTGTCAAGTCATTCTGCCATTACCAGTAGGAGGAGTTTAGGGTGGGCATATAACTAGGCAGCAAAGAGCAAGGCCGCAAAAGCAATAGAGAGGTCCCGCTGCGAAGCCGCAGCCACAGCAGAGATGTCCCGGCGCGCCGGGGAGCCCTCGAACGAGCTCTCACGGGCACGCGAGGGCTCTCACAAGTGCATTCGCAGCATCGGCCATCGCGACGAGCCGGCGTTCCCGAAGTCCTTCACCGGCGACGACGACTTTCTCGCTAGCGTCACTACGCAGTAGGAGCTGGTCGACGGCTTGATGAAGTTGCTCAAGATCAGCGATGCCTCGATTGACAAGGCGACCGGCCTCGTCGAGCAACTCATGGGTGACAATGCAAAGCTCCTCAAGTTGGTCGCCGAGAAGGAGGAGGAGGCCGTCGGTTGGAAGACGCTGCATGAGCAGAGCAGTGCCTCGGAGATGACGCTGAAAGCAGTCGTCGACGAACTGATGGGTGGCTTGAAGAAGCTTCGGATCGAGCGCGAGCAGGAGGTGGAGGAATCTGTGGCTGCTTTCAAGCAAAGTCGTGAGGAATTGAGGAAGGAGCTAGAGGATTTTGCCGCCCGGCGATCCATCGACGAGTAGAGACAGTAGCGACCTAGATCGTTGTCTGCAATTTCCTTCTTCTCTTGCCCTCGTGTCTTCCGGGCTTTGCCGCATGTGGCATTTTAAATTATCCGGAATATGTAAGACAATTATTATCTGTGCCATTGTAAATTTGTCATCGTATTATCCGTTGTCATTTTATTTGTGGCCGTATTATCCACTGCCCTATGTAGAAATTTAAATTAGGGTGGAATACGAGTTGAAAACACGAACAAAGCAAATGCTGCCAGGGGATCACAAGCAAACACCCTCCGTCTAGGTGCTTTAATTAACCCATTAATGGAGAAGTTGAGAGCGAGGCGGGCGGCGGCTGGTGCATGGAGGTCATAGAGCTCGCTTCCCGGTGAGCATGGGCGGCCTTGCTGCTCGCACATGTCCCGTCAAGCATGCGAGGTGGAAAAGATGCACGCGTCCCATCGAGCCTGCACGGCGGACTGCTCGCACGCGTCCCGTCGAGTCTGCACGGTGGACTTCTCGCGCTCGTCCCGTCTAATCAAACAGCTGCGCGCACACCACCAAGTATGGTTAAATTTCGACACGGTTAATATAATACAACCGTTTGCGATATTAACGTGTCAGCTTTTTGTTTCAAAAAGGACTTCGTTGGCTACTAATGTGTGCGCCTCTTCTCAAACTGGACGATTTTTTTACCACGACATATATGTGCCATGTCATGAAACCATGCCAAGTTTCATTTTTTGGTGACTTTTTGAATTACTGGGATTTAAAAACCGAGATTCTCAATGTTTCTGGACGACGACAAGTTTGAAATTCATTCCCATTCCTTAAATGAGACCTAAACATGCACCCAATGACACATGTACGATTTCCCACCCATTTTGCTTCACTGGAGCATGTGCTTGTAGTTCAAATTTGAATTATGGACTACATTAAATGCGTAGAAAACTTAGTAATTAGTAATATATGTATACAGTGGCCAAACGAACCCTGAGCAGTTTCAAATTTTAGCCCGGCACTCCTGTTATTCTATGTTGCCTATAGAAAACAAAGTTTAAGGCGAGAAGAAGCAGCGATTATCGTTTTGCCCAAAAGAGGGGCATGTTTCCCTACCGGAACCACGAGGGTTGCGACAGGCTCCGGTTTGTAAGAGGCTTGTAATATAGCTTCGCCCAAATTGGACAATTATATGTACCATGTAGTGACACCATGCCAAGTTTCATGATTTTCTAGTGAGTTTTGGATTTACAGAGATTTAAAAACTGAGATTCGCAATGTTTGTGGCCAAGCCAGGATGGCGAGATGGTTGAATTCGTTCCCATTCATTCCATGGGACCTAAACATGCACCCAAGGAAACATATACGTTTTTTCTAGCCATTTCGGTGCACTGGAGCATGTATTTGTAGTTTGGATTTGAATTATGGACATTAAATGCCTGGAAAACTCAATTAATGAATAAAAAAGGTCAAAGGAATAATGAATAATTTCAAAGTTCAGCGTGAATCTCCCGTTGTTCCATGTCGCGTGTAGAAGAAAATACGAGGCTAGAAGAGGGAGTGATTATTGTTTGGCCCACAAGGGGACACGTTTCCCTATTGAAACCACAAGGGTTCTTGCGACAGGCTCCGGTTTGTAAGAGGTTTGTAATAAAGCTTGGCCCAAATTGGCAATGTTTTTACCACGACATATATGTGCCATGACGTGACACCATGCCACCTTTGATGAATTTCTAGTGAGTTTTGGATTTATGGGGACTTAAAAACCAAGACTCGAAATGTTTGAGGATGAGCCACGACACCGGTACGGTTGTAATTCGTTCCCATTACTGGCATGGGACCTAAACATGCACCCAAGGACAGATGTATAATTTTTCTAGCCATTTTGGTGAACTGGAGCATGTATTTGCAGTTCAGATTTGAATTATGGACATTAAATGCCTACGAAACTCAATTAGTGTATAAAAAGGCCAAATGAACCCTGAATAAGTTTAAATTTCAGCACTGATATCATGTCGTTTCATGTTGCCCGTGGAAGAAAATACAAGGCGAAAAGAGACAGTGATTACGTTCCGCCCACAAGGGGAACACGTTTCCCTATCGGAACCACAAGGCTTCTTTGAGAAAAGCTCTGGTTTTTGTAAGAGGTTTGTAATAATGCTTGGCCCAAATTGGACAATGTTTTTACCACGACATATATGTGGCATGACGTGACACCATGCCACCTTTGATGACTTTCTGGTGAGTTTAAGATTTACGGGGATTTAAAAACCGAGATTCCAAATGTTTGAGGACGAGCCAGGATGCGGGTACGGTTGTAATTCGTTCCCATTCCTGGCATGGGACCTAAACATGCACCCAAGGACACATGTACAAATTTTCTAGCCATGGTGAACTGGAGCATGTATTTGAAGTTCGGATTTGAATTATGGACATTAAATGCCTAGGAAACTCAATTAGTGTATAAAAAGGTCAAACGAACCCTGAATAAATTTAAATTTTGGCATGGATATCATCTCGTTCCATGTTGCCCGTAGAAGAAAATACAAGGCGAAAAGAGGAAGTGATTACGCTTCGCCCACAAGGGGGACACGTTTCCCTTTTGGAACCACGAGGCTTCTTTGAGAGAAGCTCCAGTTTGTAAGAGGCTTGTAATAAAACTTGTGCCACAATGGGCAAAAAAAATTCCTCGACATATAAGTGCCATGTCGTGACACCATGCCAGGTTTCACGATTTTCGGCTTAGTTTTGGATTTACGTGGATTTAAAACCGAGATTATTCTCACAAAATGTTTTCAAATAGCACACGGTTCACTCACGAAAGTTGATATTCAATGAAAACTTCGTGGAAACCATATTTTAAAGTTTCATAAAAATCTGAAAAAAGAATGTGGGATGTTAAGAAGGTGATGTTTTATTGCGACACAAAATTTCAAGTTGAAAAACATTACAAGATGTGGGCTATAAAAAGACAAATTCAGCCCTGAGTAGTGAAATTACTATTTGGCACTATTCAACGCTGATTTTGTCTTTTTCATAGCTCACATCTCGTAATGTGTTTCGACTTGAAATTTTGCGTGGCAATAAAACATAATCCTCTTAACATCGTGCATTTTTTTCAATTTTTTTTGAAACTTCAAAACATCTTTTTCTCATGATTTTCACCGGTTTCCACCGAATGTTGGTTTCCGTATGATATTCTCTCCCCCCCTCCCCCCCGCCCCCTGCTGTGCGCGTGATCTGAATTGTGCATTCTGATTGGCCAGAATCCAAACCCCATGGATCGTACTTGTGCACCGTTGGATGCTCCCAGATCGAACGGCAACCCTGAGCCCTTTCGACAACACATGCAGTACATGGGTAAGCACTGTGCGCATGCGTCGTGTAGCCCATGCTTCCTTCTCTACTAGGTTTTCATTCAAAACAGGCTACCGTTTCTCGCCACTCCTCTCATCGGTTTCCCGCCTATTCTCCCATCGTTTTCCCACTACAAGTGTCAGTGCTCATTGAAGGCTAGCGGCGACACACCGGCCATGTAAAATATCCCACATAGTTTCTAAAAGCACAAATGTGTGTGATAGGAGGTAGTAGGTCCCATAGGGTGACCAGCGTGAAACGCCTTAAAGGCAAGGAGGCAATTCTTATCAGCAAGGGTCGGCTTTCCATCGCTAGCCTAGTTGAATAGAATGCAGAAGTTAAGCATGCTCGGGCTGGAGTAGTCCAAGGATGGGTGACCCGGTGGGAATTTGCATATCTCAAGCTTCATTTAAATGCCATGACATGGTCATTATAGAGATATATTATATCTCTATAGTGACCTATCATGGCAATTATATAAACCTTGGGATCCTTGTTTTGCTAATTTGTAGACTATGTTTTTATGGGTTATTTTTTGCTTTAAAAAAATTAAAGAATGATTGAATGGACCTGTCATGGCAATTATATAAACCTACTATGTTTTTATGGGTATTTTCTCCTCCAAAAAATTAAAGAATGATTTACTTGATTTGTCATGGTGATTATATAAACCTTTTTCAGGTTGCATGCAGGGTATAGGGGGCAGGGTGTTCTTCTCGAGCATGTCTCCCTTGTGTGGCTTATAGACGCGGCACATATCTATGCGCTCCCCTAGGTATATAAACTATCCTTTACCAACAATTAGGGGGGCCCACACAATCTATCCCTTTAACCCAACAACGAGAAGGGTTTAACCATGATGGTTTCCTATTGATACTAGTAAGGTACACGTGCATTGCACGCATGCGATTTTGTAACCAAATTATGAATAAATACCACACTATAGCATGTAAGCTTTGAGTCATATATGCATGATGTAGATGTTCATTTAATTCTTATAGTTCATCTCATCCAAAATCAATTAGTTTTATAAAAAAAATCTATTTTTAGATTCATGGAATTGTGCATTGTAAAGGTAAAAACAAAAAGTGACAATTCATTTAGGGAAAAAAAGTTTGGGCAATTAAGATATGGAAGATTCTAGAGAACAAAGGAGAAGTGCTTGTGTTTTGAGGTTTGTGCATTATGCTTAAGTTCAACCATGGAGTCTTCTAGATTGTACATGTGGCAGAATCTGGTGGAATGTAGATGATATCCAGCGGCCAGTACTGCTCATATTTGCCATCTCTATACCGTCGGATTGGCTTCATCTAACGACCAACTTTCAAAGTTATTCGCACACTATATAGGTGTATAGATATAGATGTATAGATATATATAGATGTGTCCCATGCTAGACAAAATAAAGTTTGAGCGCATGCATGGGACGCCCCCCCCCCCCGCCGCCACCGCCTAACCAGGCTTGGAGTCGGGGTAATGTGTTTAGTTTGTAATGTAGTTGGTGGCCCATTAAAGTTGTGCATTTGGGATTTAAACACATCATACACCACCGTACCCATACATATTTTCGGCCCGCATGCAGTGTATACGGGGTCTTCTGATCGACCACATCTCCCTTGTGCAGTTATTTGTGACGACACGCATATCTGTGGGCTCCCCGACTGTATATATATCATCCCTTTGATCGATAATGAGGGGTATGTGTTGGCCATGAATGGATTCCTCCTAGTTCGTGTTAGGGCCGGTCACTGTCACATGTCGCTTAACTAAAGCTTGAGCTCATGCGTTGTCAGGATTCCCTCCCACATGCTCGGATTGCTGGGTTTGACCTACATCAAACCCCGCGTATCTCGTCCTTAACTACCTTGCCTTCATGGTTGTTGTTCGTATCGAGAGGTAGGCACCACATCTAAATTGTACATTATTATATACTAAAAACACACATCACCCCTTTCCAACATACATCATTTTGGGCCGCATGCAAGAGGTGCTAGTTTTGTGGTCCCTCTCGTGCGATTTTTATGATGGTTCAATCTATTGGTCCAAGTCGTTTATCGACAACAACAACAACTGTCATTTGACCAAACGATAGATTCATTGGTCCGTCTTATGGTAGGTTATGGTGACATGCATGTATGACCAAAGTATCGATCATTAAGTGCATCCGTCCCGCTGACACGAAGTGAGAGGTGGTGGGCCAAGCATCCTAGCTAGGTACGACATTATGTCATTATATATATATATAAATATAAATCCAAGGGTACTTTCGGGTTCGCGAGGCAGGTGCCACCAAAGTTATGCATTGTGTATTAAAGTTTTAAACATCCCCAATATTCCTACATATATTTGGCCACTTCCAGGCGGTTCTTGACTTCTGGCCCCTCTCATCGATCTTCAACGACGCGCACAACCGTGGGCCCGCACGGTCAAAGTTGTGCATTGGAATTTTGAACATCACAGACCACCCTTTTCACTCATATATATTTGGGCCACATGCTAGTGTGGCTGTCTTTTGACCCTCTCTAACGTTATTTTTTGCTGCAAAGACTCTGATGACGCTCAACGGACACGGGTATAAAATCTTAACCGTGTGCGATACAAGTGCGCTGTGAACCACCATGCCTGCGCAAGCGCGAGCAAATTAAGGTGGAGGTACTGGCTCAACCGTGTGCGATGCAAGTGCACTGAAATCACCACAACCGCAAGCGTGAGCAAAGGGGTGGAGGTACTGGCTCAACCGTGTGCGATGCAAGTGTGCTGAAATCACCACGACCACGCAAGCACGAGCAAAGGGTGGAGGTACTGGCTTAACTGTGTGCGATGCAAGTGCGCTGTAAAACCACCACCTGTGCAAGCTAAAGGCGGGTAAGTTTATTTGGAAATTAGGACGAACCGTGTGCGATAGACCAGCTAGCTAGAAATATAAAAAACAAACTACCCGCCTTGAGCGTTGCCAAAATCAGTGGTTCTGAGCCACTTTTCCTTATTGGACCGTGCGCGATCTTGGGCAATCCCGCCCCGCATCTATTCCTTTACCCAAATTTTAGTAGCCGTCGTACTTCAACCGTCGCCCACACTCCTCTAGCACCGACCTTATAGTAAAATTGCAGTAGTCGAGGCATTTGAACCGTCGCCCTCCCTCGTCCACCATCTCCGCCCACCATTACTAAAATTTTCAGCTGCCGCGGCATATCCTCAAACACCAACCCCCCTCCACAGTCCCCCACCCGCCCCCTCCCCCCTCGAACCCTAGCTCGCGGCCGTCGGCGCCGCCGCCAACCCCTGCCGGTCTACCCATTCCTCCTAGCTTCGGTAATAAAGTTTAGGTTATCCAGCGATCCCCATACCGTCGCCCCACTCCCGTGAGTTTTTAGATGAGGCCTGCGGTGTCCCTCCCCGCCAGATCCACATCCCCTGCTCCAAAATGTCACAGCCTAAGCTAACCACGTATCCCGGGGAGCCCGACGAGCGTCAGCCAAGTAGAGGTTTATCATGGCCTCTCTGGCAGACGTTGGCGAGGTGGCCGCCGTTCGCCCCGACCTGTCGATCCCGGAGCAACACGTCGCCGCGGAAGCCGATGAAGACATTGACTACATTGCCATGCCGAAGGCTTTATGTCAGCGGGCTAGCGTATTACTGTATCTCGGGAAAGCTGGCTACGACATCAAGCTCGTCCACACCAATGGCTTCACACAAGCCATGTCACAGCTTAAGTGGTCCATCTCCAACCCCTCTGGTTCAACCGTCATCGATCTCTTCGACGGCCCTGCCGCTGATCTCCTCCACCAAGCAGTCAAGGATTTGTGAGGTTTATATGCCATCGAGCCCATTTTGCCATTTCTGAAGGACACGTTCTACGGCGGCGGCTTGGGATCCTCAATTGCCAAGTCAGGTCTCATCGACCACGACCACGAGGAGGGCACCCACGAAGGTTCTTCCAGGGTGAAACATCCCATCTGTGACATCAGAGAGCGCACCATGGGTCTGTGCTCTTCCAACTGGAAGGATCCCGTCCATGAAATGTGAGGCAACATTCTATCAGCAAATCTTACCTTTTCTAGCTTGCCAAAATGTGTCGTGCGGTGCTTTAACTGTGTCGTGTTTAATTATTTCAGTTATGCAAAAATGTATTGTTCAATAGGGCTATGTGATGTTTAAGTATGAATTGTCCACTTCAGTTTCACGAATAGCTATATTTGGTTGTTTATAGTGAGTAGATGCCTTGTTTATCTGTATTTGGTTGTTAGATTGGTTGGAGTGAGCATTTTTTCAGTTATCGAGCAGATGCCTTGCTTATCTGTATTTGGTTCTTAGTTTGGTTGCAGTGGGCATTTGTCCAGTTACCAAGCAGATGCCTTGTTTATCTGTATTTGGTTGTTAGGTTATTTTTTTAGCATTTGCCCAGTTATCAAGCAGATGCCTTGTTTATTTGTATTTTGTTGTTAGGTTGCTTTTTTACCATTTGTCCAGATATCAAGCAGATGTCTTGTTTATCTTTATCTGCTTGTTAGATTTGTTGCAGTGAGAATTTGTCTAGTTTTCAAGCATATGCCATGTTTACCTGTATTTTCTTGTTAGGTTGGTTGTAGTGAGACTCTGTCCAGTTTTCAATGACTATATTTGGTTGTTATACTGGTCATTTATGCCTTGTTTATTTCAGTCATTCATAATGTGTTGTTCATTATGTGCAAGTCGGAACTGTGCCGCTCGACTACATCAATACCAGTTTGAACGGCTATATTTGGTTCCAGTTATTCCTGGTGTAGTTAACACATGCGCTGTATTTCAGCTTTACACATTTATCCAGTGTGATGTTTAAGCATTACCTATGTTCTATTCATTTTCAATAATACCAGTTTGAGTTGCAACATTTGATGGCTGTTAAGCCTGTTGTCTGTAACATTGCCTTCCATTTTATATCTGCTTTAACAGCATGCTGAAACCAACACATTCAAGCTATCATTTGGAGATGATGTTGTTTACCTTTGCTATATTTGTTTGATATTAAGGTTGTTGTACTTATCATGCCTTTCCACTACTTATGCAAGACAACAACAAGAGTGGCCACCATTTTCCACCGAGGTTAGCTTCATCCCTCAGCTTGTACCCCCCCCCCCCGGTCATTCCATAATGTAGTGCATATAGATCCAGGCCTGGACACTTGTTAGCTTCTAATATTGACTTGTTGCTTGTAGGTACATATGCCCTTGGCAAGGATCCACGCATCGACCCGTTTTGCGTATGGGGCAATGAAATATTTATGAACAAGCATCAAGTGAGGAAACTGATAAGGATTATTAGCAAAAAGATACGAACGATGGCAAGCAAATTATTTATTTATGCTCTATCCAACACAACAGTGAGTTGTAGGATGGTAACTACAAACTCTGCAGCCTTCTCTTTTTACTGCCCATAATGAGTTGTTAGACAACAATGTATGAATCTTTTTCGTTCCCAGTGGTTCCCAAAGCAGTTCACTCAAGATTACCTCACAAAGTACATGATTGGTGGACACGCAATGAAGGTTAAAGTATTTCATCCAGACTACAATGAGTATCGAGAAGTCGTAATGAAGACAGTGAAGGATGGACGGGCAGCCATCACAAGGGGTTGGCCTAGAGTCGTGCGTGCATTACGCATGGAGGAGGGCACAATATGGGCATTCCGCTTCACCTTCTCCAGCAACCAGAATGTCTTTCACCTCTCTCTTTACAGTCTTTAGTACAACTATGGTTCATCATTCTTTACTTGGTCCTTTTGTAGTTCTTCCGTATATGTACCTGTGCATTGAATTATGCATTCGTGGTTGAACCTATATTTGTAATAAACATGATTGGATATGAAATAAGTGATTGCCTACTTTCAAATTCAAAACATGTGATTTCTAAATTAGGGATTATACTGCACATAGTTTGCGAAAGCGAAACGTCTGTGATCGATAGACGTGGAGATCAGAAATGTTTCTAGGATCCACTACCTGTGCGATCAATCTCCACTGCACACACGACTTTCTCTTGAAAAAATTTTGCGTTAGGCAACCTTGCGCAAACTTTTACCACATAAAAACGGTGTGTGCTGGACAACCTTTGCCACACAGTTTTTTCTACACACTGTGCGTGATGCATTCAATAACGCAAACGATAAAGTTGTTAATATCGTGTGCAATGGCAACGCTATAACAAACGATTTAACGGGAAAAAATTGTGTGTGATGTACCTGTGAACGGAAACGTTTTCCTTGGAGCAACTGTGTGGGATGTACATACGAACGAAAGCGTTTAGCGGGGACTGACTGTGTGGGATGTACTTGCGACCGGAAATAACTTCACATGTATAATTGTATTTTTTAGCTCTACTGTACGTATTTCCATATTTGAGCGCTCACCGATCGCACACGACCTCATTTTGTCGAGGGTGTGTGCTAGGAGGGCATATCCCCGGTGGTTTCTGGGTCGTGTGGGAAGGACACCCCTTATCGCCCACTCTCACTTGGCGACGGTTCCAAATGCCGTCGCGGAAAGGGGTTAAAAACCGTTTGTATAGCACCGACACGTACCAGTGGATGAACATTTTAGGTAGCATTCCACATCAAAAATTCTGTTTTTATCATTTACCCACTCGAGGACAAGGAGGAATTAACCTTAGGGATGCTTGATACGTCTCCAACGTATCTATAAATTTTGATTGTTCCATGCTATTATAGTATCAAACTTGGATGTTTTATATGCATTTGTATGCTATTTTTATTCCAATTTATGGGACGAACCTACTAATGTACTACCCCATGCCAGTTGTTGTTTTTTGCTTGTTTTGGCGAGTCCAAACGGGGAAAAATTTTTGGATTGATTTTTTCTGGACCAGAAGGGACCCATGAAGGTTTGGGAGAAGACCAAAAAAGTCACGAGGGAGCGACAAGCTCACCAGGCGCGCCCAAAGGGGGCGCCCCTGGAGCTTGTGGGCCCCTCGTGGCACCTCTTGACCTAATTTCGCCTCTATAAATTCCCAAATATTCCCAATATACCAGAGAGCCACCCGAAACACTTTTTCTGCTGTCGCAAGCTTCTGTTCTTCCGTGATCCCATTTGGAGGCCTTTTTCCGTACTCTGCCGGAGGGGGAACCGATCACGGAGGGCTTCTACTGAAGGAAATATGCCCTAGAGGCAATAATAAAGTTGTTATTTATATTTCCTTATATCATGATAAATGTTTATTATTCATGCTAGAATTGTATTAACCGTAAACTTAGTACATGTTTGAATACATAGACAAATAGAGTGTCCCTAGTATGCCTCTACTTAACTAGCTCGTTAATCAAAGATGGTTAGGTTTTCTAACCATAGACATGTGTTGTCATTTGATGAATGGGATCACATCATTAGAGAATGATGTGATGGACAAGACACATCCGTTAGCTTAGCATTATGATAGTTTAGTTTTATTGTTATTGCTTTCTTCATGACTTATACATATTCCTCTGACTATGAGATTATGCAACTCCCGAATACCGGAGGAACACTTTGTGTGCTATCAAACATCACAACATAACTGGGTGATTATAAAGATGCTCTACAGGTGTCTCCGATGGTGTTTGTTGAGTTGGCATAGATCAAGATTAAGATTTGTCACTCCAAGTATCGGAGAGGTATCTCTGGGCCCTCTCGGTAATGCACATCACTATAGGCCTTGCAAGCAATGTGACTAATGAGTTAGTTACGGGATGATGCATTACGAAACGAGTAAAGAGACTTGCCGGTAACGAGATTGAACTAGGTATGACTAATGAGTTAGTTACGGGATGATGCATTACGAAACGAGTAAAGAGACTTGCCGGTAACGAGATTGAACTAGGTATCTCGGGCAAGTAACATACCGATGACAAAGGGAATAACGTATGTTGTTATGCGGTTTGACCGATAAAGATCTTTGTAGAATATGTAGGAGCCAATATGAGCATCCAGGTTTCGCTATTGGTTACTGACAGGAGATGTGTCTCGGTCATGTCTACATAGTTCTCGAACCCGTAAGGTCCGCATGCTTAACGTTCGATGACGATTTGTATTATGAGTTATGTGATTTGATGACCGAAGTTTGTTTGGAGTCCCGAATGAGATCACGGATATGACGAGGAGTCTCGAAATGGTCGATAGGTAAAGATTGATATATTGGAAGGTTATATTCGGACACCGGAATGGTTCTGAAGTGATTCGGGTATTTTTCGGAGTACCGGGAGGTTACGGACCCCCCCCCCCCCAGGGAAGTAGTGGGCCTTCATGGGCCTTAGTGGAAAGGAGAGGGAAGGGGACTCCAACTAGGATTGGGAATCCTAGTTGGACTCCCCTATGGCGTGCTCCCCCCTTGGCCGGCCTCCTCCTCCTCCCTCCTTTATATACGGGGGCAGGAGGGCACCCCAAAGACACACAAGATCAATTGGCTTAGCCGTGTGCGGTGCCCCCCTCCATAGTTTAACACCTCGGTCATGTCATCGTAGTGCTTAGGCGAAGCCCTGCGCCGGTAACTTCAACATCACCATCGCCACACTGTCGTGCTGACGGAACTCTCCCTCGTCCTCGACCGGATCAAGAGCTCGAGGGACGTCATCGTGCTGAATGTGTGCTGAACACGGAGGTGCTGTACGTTCGGTACTTGGATCGTGAAGACGTTCGACTACATCAACCGTGTTACTAAACGCTTTCGCTTTCAGTCTATGAGGGTACGTGGACACACTCTCCCGTCTCGTTGCTATGCATCTCCTAGATAGATCTTGCGTGATCATAGAATTTTTTTGAAATACTGTGTTCCCCAACATCTACATCATCCTTGCTGCCTTCCAATGATGTGTGAGTAGTTCACCATAGACCTACGGGTCCATAGGTTGTATCTAGATGGCTTCTTCTCTCTTTGATCTTCAATACAATGTTCTCCTCAATGTTCTTGGAGTTCTATCTGATGTAATCTTCTTTTGCGTGTGTTTATTGGGATCCCATGAATTATGGGTTTATGATCTGAATATTTATGAATATTAATGGAGTCTTTTCTAAACTTTATTATGCATGACTGTTATAACTTTGTATTTACTTCGATCTAACTGTTTGGTTTGGCCAACTAGATTGATTTATTTTCAGTGGGAGAGGTGCTTGGTGATGGGTTAAATCTTGCGGTGCTCTATATCCCAGTGACAGAAAGGGATAGGACACATATTTGTATTATTGCCACTAAGGGTAAAACGATGGGGTTTATTCATATTGATTGGGTTTATTTTGTCTACATAATGTCATCTTGCTTAAGGCGTTACTCTGTTTTATACTTAATACCCTAGATGCATGCTGGAAAGTGGTCGATGGGTGGAGTAATAGTAGTAGATGCAAGAAGGAGTCAGTCTACTTGTCTTTAATGTGATGCCTATATACATGATCATTGCCTTGAATATCATCATAACTATGCGCTTTTCTCTCAATTTTCCAACAATAATTTGTTCACCCTCCGTATGTTACGTGCTCGAGAGAGAAGTCTCTAGTGAAAACTATGGCCCCCGGGTCTACTTGTATCATATATAAAAACACAAAAAATACCTTGCTACAATTTTCTATTTTATTTTATTTTATCTTTATAATTTATCTATCTACCACTATGAGATTTAATCCTTGCAAGTAACCGCCAAGGGGACTGACAACCCTCTTGTTTGCATTTCGTGCAAGTATTTTCTTATGTCCTCGAGAGAGACGCCTCTAGTGAAAACTATGGCCCCTGGGTCTACTTTTATCATATATAAAAACACAAAAAATACCTTGCTGCAATTTTCTATTTTATTTTATTTTATCTTATCTTTACAATTTATCTATCTACCCCTACGAGATTTAATCCTTGCAAGTAACCGCCAAGGGGACTGACAACCCTCTTGTTTGCATTTTGTGCAAGTATTTGTTTTTGCGTGTGCAGGTCCTGCTCACGAGGCTTTGTGCGATTCTCCTACTGGATTAATAACCTTGATTCGTAACTAAGGGAAATACTTATCTCTACTGTACTGCATCTCCTCTCCTTTTTTAGGAAATCCCAACGCAACTCACAAGTAACACGCCGCCGCAAGCTTCTATTCGATTCCATCTGGAGACCTTTTTCGGTACTCTGCCGGAAGGGGTATCAATCACGAAGGGCTTCTACATCATCCTTGATGCCTTCCGATGATGCGTGAGTAGTTCACCATAGACCTATAGGTCCATAGCTAGTAGCTAGATGGATTCTTCTCTCTCTTTGATCTTCAATACCATGTTCTCCTAGGTGTTCCTGGAGTTCTATCTGATGTAATCTTCTTTTGCGGTGTGTTTGTTGGGATCCGATGAATTGTGGGTTTATGATATGAATATTCATGAGAAGTAATTGAGTCTTTTTAAATTTTATTATGCATTATTGTTATAGTTTGTATTTCTCTCCGATCTATCCATTTGATTTGGCCAACTAGATTGGTTTATCTTGAGTGGGAGAGGTGCTTTGTGATGGGTTCAATCTTGCGGTGCTCTATATCCCAGTTACAGAAGGGGACAAGACACGTATTTGTATTATTGCCACTAAGGGTAAAACGACGGTCTTTATTCATATTGATTGGGTTTACTTTGTCTACATCATGTCATCTTGCTTAAGGCGTTACTCCGTTTTTCATGAACTTAATATCATAGATGCATGCTGGATAGCGGTCGATTAGTGGAGTAATAGTAGTAGATGCAGGCAGGAGTCGGTCTACTTGTCTCAGACGTGATGCCTATATACATGATCATTGTCTTGAATATTGTCATAATTATGCGCTTTTCTATCAATTGTTAAGAGTAATTTGTTCACCCACTGTATGCTATGTATTCGAGAGAGAAGCCTCTAGTGAAAAATATGCCCCCCGGTCTACCTTTATCATATTATAAAATCCAAAATACCGGTGTTGCAATTTTATTTATTTTATTTTGTTTTGCAATTATCTATCTACCACTACCATATTTGATCCTTGCAAATAACGAGTTCAAGGGGATTGACAACCCTCTTGCCCGCGTTGGGTGCAAGTATTTGCTTTTGTGTGTGCAGGTGCTGTTCACGAGGCTTTGCATGATTCTCCTATTGGTTCGATAAATCTTGGTTCTCGCTAAGGGAAATATTTATCTCTACTGTACTGCATCTCCCCTCCTCTTCGAGGGAAATCCCAGTGCAATCCAAGCGCTCTGACGTCAAGGAGGTAAAGAAGGCCGAGAGGTTTAACATGTTGGTGGCGGCAATAAGCTCACCCTCGAACAAAAGATAGAGACCGCGGCCGCTCCGGAGGATAGGAAGATGTTGAACTTGAAGATGAGGGATTTGGATTGCGATGCAAGGATGATCGTGCAAGACGTCTGTGTTAGGTTGTTGAAGCGCATGACAGCCGAGTTGCAGGCAACCGAGAAAGAGGCGGATAGTGAGGAGGAGCCGGCACCGGAGTGAGTGTGGAAGCTCGAATAACCGGTCCAACAGGGCAAAAATAAAAAAAATGCACGGACTGTCGAACTCCAATTTTTTGTGATCAGGAATGTAAAAACTATGCATACTTGCCCCTTTTTGGTTGTTATCGGGCGCTATGTGGTCGGGCACGCGCTATGTGATCTGGTGCTATGCGTTTGAATTTGAAATTGGCCCGATCTAGATGATGGAGTCAAATCTAGTTGATCTCGGATAGGGGGTCCCAAGCTGGTATTCTTGGTACGATGATAACAGAAGACACATGTATTTACCCATATTCGGGCTCTCTCGAAAAGATAATATCCTACGTCCTGCTTGATTGTATTGATTTCAAGGGACTATAAGTTACAAGTTAATTTGCCACAAGATCATGTGTGTATGAGTTGTATGATTGCAATGATCTCTCAACTAGCCTAGTCTCAGTTTATATAATGTATCACAAGCTTATGATAACAGGAGTTCTAGTCGGCTGCATCAGTAGAGAAGAGTCATCGTCTTGTGTGTCAAGTCTGAATCTTACTTGTATACGTCATTGGCTGCCTGAAGTGGCCCGGGACAGAACCGGCAAAAGGAGTCAGGCGCGGCCCACCTGGCCAGAGTCGACATGATAAGCACCCCCCGATCTAGAACACCATCACTAGATAGAAGTTTAGGGGATGCGGTTGGATGTCCAGCTTCTAAATCACTGTTTGCGAACTGATTTTCGTCTGTCCGCGAACGGATACTGATATCGTGTCCGATTTAGCGGACCGATACAGATACAGTGTCCGATTTAACGATCACCATTGGAGATGCCATAAAGCCCAGCAGCCTGGTGAGAGTCGACCAGCGGCAGAAGATAAGCGTGGAACTAACAGAAGCTTTTTCTTCACCTCAACGGAAGGGGTACCTCAGGATAATCCCTCGTTCATTCTTGCTTGCTTGAAGAAGTGTCGTATCAGTTGGAGCACCCGAAAGATTTGCACGGCAAAACCCTCGGTGGTGTGTGGGGCTTAGTTTCTCGGTTTTCTGCTGATTATGGTTCAGGGTAGGTTAGCGTGAGGTGCGCTTAGTGCGTTTCTGCAAAGCTGGTATACATCCCAGCAAGCCATATTTTGCTTTCCATAAAGCAGGGCGCACAAGGCTTTGCCTATAAAATTGCCCATTCTCTCTTCTCTCTTTTTCTTTTCTCTTTTTTGAATAAGAGAGGAGAGACAGGTCCAAGCTGCATTAATAATGAGGCGGTGGAATACAGCAACTTACGAAAGGACCCAAAACAAATAATCCACTAGGCCGTAGCTGGAAGATGATGTGTATCCCATGGTCGGTGTGCCGTGCAAATTTGTCCCCGGGGTTTATGCGGCTTCGCGGCCCACGCCATCCACCGCCCTCCAAGCGCATTCAAGACCGTCGTTCGGTCCTGCTCTCTGCACACGAGCGCAAACGTTTTGAGAACGTCACCAAACTCTGGGATTGGAGACTCCTTTCCTTGGATTTCTGGGGCCGTGAAATGGGAAGGAAATGGCACGCCGTCGCGGCACTGGGCATGGCGTACGCTGTCGCCGCCGCCGTCGCGGATGGCGACAAGGGCCTCTCCTTCGCCGGCACCGTTGCAGGGCCGGAGGAAGCGAGCTCCCCGCGCAAGCTGGCCAGCTTGTACGGAACCACTTATCACCACGTCTGGCCGGTAAGTTTTATCTGTACAGTTTGTTCAACTCTGTGTTTTTTTTAGTCCCTGGGAGTTTATTTTGTAAGCTAGCTGTTGTGACCCGTTCTGCATGCACTTCCTTTCTGACGCGTGAATCGTCAGTAACTGGGTTGCATGCCGTGTTAATTTGATCGGCTTTGCTATTTCTCAATTGCCTGAGAAATTTGGGAGCGTCAGTCGATTCCGATGAGGCCGAGTCATGACCTTTATGGAGATGTGGATGACACGATTGTTTCCGCCGTAGGAGAGGATGACGGTCTGCAAGGCGGGAGAAGGGGCTTTTGTCGTTTTGGCCGCCGCTTGGATTAGACTGAACCCGAGCTTGAGACCGGGATGCCCCAGCGTCACTGGTGAGGCCTCATCGGGATATGCAGAGGAGCGGCAAGGGGTGGGAGGAAGCAGAACAAACTAGTTGCAGAAAAAAAAAAAGGAAGCAGAACAAAAAAAGTCAAAAAGGGAAGAAGAACAACATTTTTTTTTTGCGGTTGAAGAAGAAGAACATTTGCCTTTAGATTTTTATAATCCAAAGGCAGAAAGATAAAGAAAATAGACTGAAAGTAAAATGATTTTCAGGTGCCTGACCTATATGTGCTTCCTAATTTGATGTATTTTTTTAACGGAAAGGCCTTCATGGCTAGCTTATTAATTTCAAATAACACTTACATCATCCGCAAGAAAATGAGAGATCAAACTAGGGGGTGAGTTCAACAACATGGTCAATGGATCAACACGTCCCTGTTGAGAAATCATATGAACGACCATGCTCGGCTCTTTCTTACAATGTTTGAAAAGAACCTTCATGAAGTCGCCACATAACTGCAGACACTCTTCTAGAATAGGGCCAGCCACCATCGAATGACCTACATTGAGATTAAGAGCATCCACAACGATCAGATTCTCCATATGCACAGCGATAGAGCTACCTCCAATCGAGAGAGCAAGCTTCAAGCCCTCGGTTAGAGCAGCCACTTCAGCCGAAACAACGCCCACAACATGTTCTACCTTCGCCGTTTGGATTTTGGTGCTCCCTAATTTGGTGCATTTTGTTGTATGTAGCCCATGAAATTTGGATGGCGAATTGTGTTAGGGTCATTCATTGGATTCTTCGGGGCAGCATTTGGCAGCGTTGGTGGAGTAGGCGGAGGCGGGATCTTTGTTCCAATGCTAACGTTGATCATTGGCTTTGATCCGAAGTCATCAGCAGCCATGTCAAAATGTGAGGATAGAATTCATTCATTGTGCTAGAACTTGTTTCTCATCGTTCTTAATTTTTATATTCAGTTTGCAATTACTCCCTACATAATGGTCATTATTGTGGTATTTTGCATATTGTGACATTATATACCTCCATTCATAAATAGATGATGTAATCTTCTTCCGTAGATAGATGATATTTTAGAGATGCACAATTTTAAATATGTTTGACCATTCCTTGTTGTATACTTACTATATGGGATTTTGTACAGTGAAACCATTTTTCATGATAAATCTCACGGCACATTTCCACTTAATAATATAAATTTGTATACCTAATTCTAGGTCAACTTCTGAATTTTTTTTGACTACACGCTTTCTAGTAAGTCAGTGTATTTACGGCTGGATGTCGTAGCTTGTAATGTGGCTTGGTATGTTCTCCATATTTAATGTAGAAACATCTACTCGGATTTTTTTAATCAAAGCCAAGTGAAACAATTTGAATTTTACCAATAAAGTGTGGTGCTGATTTGAAATGACATCATTACTCTTGAGAAGGTCAAAGTTACCTCCTGCTCTCTGTCAGGTAGTAGATTATCGTATAGCAGTTAAGCATGGATTTGCTCAAATGTACTTCGTTGTTCAATTGAACATGGATTTGCTATTAACATCTATCATAATAATATAACAAGTGAAAATATAAAATCATCACCAAAGAAGCATGTCCAAGGATGTTATTTTGTGATTGTTTCATTTTTCAAAAACGAGGAGAAATCCCCCATTTCTAAGAATCTCTTCCCCAGGTATGATCACGGGAGCTGCTGTTTCAACCGTGTATTGCAATCTCAAGCTGAAACACCCAACTTTGGACATGCCAATGATAGACTATGATCTAGCCCTCCTCATACAGCCCATGCTCATGATGGGGGTTAGCATTGGGGTTATCTGCAATGTGATATTCCCCGACTGGCTTGTCACAATCCTCTTGATCATCCTCTTTCTAGGTTCTCAGTCTTTTCCTCAAACTGCCGATGACACTTTACCCTTTCTAGCAAGTAGCTGACTTCATAATGCATTTTAAACTGAAATTACAGTTACTGCGATTAAAGCTTTTCTGAAGGGTGTTGAAGCATGGAAGAAAGAGACAGTGATAAGAAGGGTTTGGTAGATTTTTTCGTACGTTTTTGTGCGGTACATATCTTTTAAGGATGCTAACATGTTACTCATTTCAGGAGGCAACGGCAAAACAACTAGAGAAATCTAGTAAGATCAATACACTTATTCATCATTATTAACAAAATGTAGAAAATTGTTCATATTTTCTTGATTTACCAGATGAAGATACTAGATATACGCCACCACCTATAGGACCCGATCCTGCAGCTGAGACAAAAAAACCCGCAGATGAAGCGGTGATTTTTTCCCCTAGCCTGGGAGAGATCTCGAGTACTATATATGTATAACACAAGAGCTCGCTTGATGATGTAGGCATCCTTTTTTACCATATGTAGGTATCCATTTGGAAGAACATTTACTGGAAGGAGTTTGGCCTTCTGGCCTCCGTTTGGGTAGCATTCCTTACACTTCAAGTCACCAAGGTGATAAACTAATTCTTTGGTGTACTTCATGTTTTCGATGTCAACATACATTTGTTTTTATATATAACACATGAGGCTCTACGCTCTAATTCTCATTTTTCCCTACCTTATCTATTAAATATGAATAAGCAACCTCAATCTACACACGAGATATTGAAAATTGGAGAATACTACTAGAACCCGATATTAAATTCCAGATACCCCTTTGTGTATATCCTCGCCAGATAGGAATCAAGCAAATATGCCCTTTTCTATCTATTATATTTAGCCATGTGGCTATCCTTATTAATTATTCTGTAATAAAACTCGTCTTGTATACACAAAATCGTTTGCCAAACCATGCCAATACTAGACTTAGTGCTTACACTTCCCTCACAAAATTTTGAAATTGTGGATTGGTCCTTATGGTGTTCACAATGCCAGTGCAATCACAATAAAGCTGAAGTGCTTCGCACCAACCTCAAAAAATAGTTTGTTTGTCACACATATGTAAGTTGTAAATTTCAACAGTAGTAGAATTTAGAAAGAGTGGTAATATTTCTTAGCTAACAAGATAACATGGTTTCATAATTTTCAAGACAATGGCAAAGGATGGACATAATTTAAGGTGGGGTGAGCTCCATCACTTGCCCAACTCGGCCAACAAAAAGATGATCCAACATCCCAGACTACAAGATTGCTTCCTCACCGTTTCACTTCCCCTATCAAACGTAGGAACTCGACCTAGCCGGCGATGCATACATATATAATATATTTTTGGTACAATTTTAGGTAGCACGGCTGCCCCACCTTATCCGATGGGGTCCTCCACCCGTGACTCTAGATAAATCAGGGTGACAAAGTCAAAATTTTATCTTTTCATGGCTCAGTAAATCATTCAAGAATATAATGCATGTTTGATAAAACAATAGCATGACAATGCATCGCAAATTATAAGATCAAGGCTATCAAGGAGAGGTAAGATGCCTTTGTGATGATCTAATCAGCTTCTTTGTTATCTTGTCCTAGTTCAACATTGTCACCTACTTACCATAAAAGCAAACATAAGAAAATACACACAAAAATGAGTTACTAAGCGCAGGAAAAAATATGCGCGAAGATGGAGAGATCCAGAATAGGGTTGGAATTGCAAGATTTAGTTTTATATTAGTATTGAATATAAAAGGATTATCACATGATGAAATTGACATGGAGGGTTAATCTACGTGAAAGATATGAATGCCATCATCTTACCAGTGGCAAATGGGACCAATAGTCATTTCAGCATAACCGATAACTGGAGTGTTTATGAAAGCAACAAGTGAAAGTATGCACTAATGATTGTCCATTGACATGATCCATAAAACATAAAGGTCTCATGTACGCCTATCCAAAGGTGTAGCTATGCCCCAAGGCTGATTGGGCCATTATCTAGGTCATGTCGTTGGATTTTGATTGTAGCACATTCCACATTGTTTAACAATGTAGCACGTGTTTGGACTGGGCTTGCCCGGGCCTGGCCCTGTCCTGGCTGTGCCACTGCACCTATGATAACTTCGTGAGTGAGGCCACAGATCAGACAGCACATGTGGATACCACGTGTAAGATCAGGGTTACATCAAAACTAATGCACAACATACTCGAGTTTTGTTATCCATGGGTTCTATACTTTTTTCTCCCAATATATATCTGAACCTTTATAATTCAAGGTCGCCAAATGGATGGCTTCTATTATTTATTTTTCTCCTCTTTGATTAATGTGAGACTCTTTAGGAAGAATGTAATTAGTATTGATATAGTAGTGTAATAATAAATAATGAAATTTACCATCAGTATTTTTGCATATCGTTTTTTGGGAACTCTGAAAATAATGATGTTAGAGAATTCTAGCATATCCCCTAGCTTGAACTTCCAAAAGCCACTCATTGGGAGCCTCCCAAAAAATCAGGGTATTGGGAGGTTTTCTTCTAGCATATCCCCTAAACTTATATCACAATAAGTTTTGTTAGCTAATTATCACTCCTTTATGCATACAAACATCATTTCAACTACACTATTTATGTCATATTAATTGAAACATTTATATTCAGCCATACAAATCCAACAACATTTCAATCCATAATTTTCAAATCTTGAAACTTCAAAATTCAAATTCAGAAAAAAAAACATAGGTCCAAGTGAAGTAAATAATTTAATAAAAACATGATGGTGCATGTATGAACTTGCCATGAAGTTCCCACAAGGGCTCCACGGGGTCATCTTAAAGTTGCTTACGCATATGTCAGTCTTCGACCTTTCTACACGCTTTAAGAAATCTCTATATGATGTCTTCATGATGCTCAAGCATTCCAGGTATTCGCATTTAATAATACTTAAAGTTCTCATTTTTGGCCTCTTTCATTTTCTATTATCTTTTATGCATGATTATATTTTTTGTCATGGTCCCTCATAGTGTCTTTTGGTCCCATAATCTATTAGATCTGCTAACAATTGCAAAGCGACCTTGCAACACACCAAAGGCTCTTTCAACATTCTTTCTAATAGCTTATTGATCCTTGACAAGCTCTTTTGTTGCCTTCGGGGTGTGTGTTCACAATGTGGACCATGAGAGATAGATACCATCCGCAAGGTAGTGTCACATATCATACTAGTGACCATTACTTGAAAGATGCAAGGTAGAGCATTCCCAACAAAAAGACTTACAAACAAAGGAGACATTTGTTGGATTTGAGGTCATTACGAGAGCTAGGCACCCCAAAGTAACAATGCCAAATCGATAGATTGTGGGATGCAACTACTTCAAGTATGATTGTTGAATCATGACAATGACTAGGGAATTGCCCATGCCACGTTGTAGGGCAATCCTTCCATCTTTAGCACATGCAATCCATGCTCTCAAGCATCCTCGGGAACCCTAATTGGTGCACCAATATCCATCAGCCTTGCAATGTCGTCTACACTGGTTGTTCTCAAGTAGTCACTTCCGCAGAGCTCAATCACAAACTTTGCAAATTTCCTCACGTTCTTGATGGTGTCTTCATCTATGGTGTAAAGGTATTCATTTGTAGCTTCAGCTGGGGATCTGTGATCATGCGCATTGCCGACATTATTTTCTAAAAAGCACATGTGCCAAGTTCTTTGGTTACATTTCTCTTCTTCTTGAGATAATCATGATTGTGTTCCACGACAGTTGCAATTCACGGGAAGAGCTCACTAGACATTCTAAAACGTTGCATGAAGAGTGTGTCAGGATACACCAAGTAATCCCTTACGAGACAGGCATCAACTTCTTCCTAATACAGAAGATAGCACACACGCCCTGGCTGAGAACCACGTCTAAGTATTTTGTTGGTCTCCTCCTCTTGAATGATTAACTTCCACCCCATCTTGAAGTCATCTTCCTCCTCCTCCTCCTCCTCCTACTCCTCGGATGAAAGTCTGAGAAAAACTCCCAAACAAGACTCCTCATTTGTGCATTGAATTAAACAATTAAACAGATGTGAATCTTCAAATGCAGTTTTGCTAAAAAAATGAAAAGAAAAGGCATGCAACCCTTTAGTTGAACACTTTGTGTGCGTCACCGATGGAAGCTCGTGGTGGCCTGTAGGAGCTCAAGGAGGCTGGGAAGTGTGTATGGGGGAGGATTGAGCTGATTCTCCGCCTTGCTGAAGCTCGTGGCATGGGATTGCCGCAACATTAGAGCTCAGGAGTGGCGGCGGTGCCTCCCTAAATGGCTACACGTGCGGCAACGGTGGTGACGAGAATTTCGGCTTGTGTGGTTGGGAATAGTCGTGGCGAGGAGACTCGTCTCGGACGGCAAGTGGTGTCTCCGGTGGGAGGAGGAGGAGGGACGGCGATGGTTCCGATGATGATGATAGAAGGTAGTGACCGGGCGGTGAAATTTCTCCCACGAACGTTTTCTTGTTTCAAAGTGGGATTGGTATGCCCAAAACTTCCTCTCGGGTATTAGGAGCTAGATGATGTTTTTTGGGAGATCCCAAAAACTTTTGGGGATCTGCTACAGTAATAATGGAAGTCCTTTTTGGATTTATAGGTGTTTGTTAGAATTGCTCTTAGTACTGTTTTCGGAGAAACTGTAATCTTTAGGCTATCCATAGTGCAAAGTATCATACACTAGTATCATGCATATTCCAACTCCATAGTGTATAGTATCATACGTTAATATTTTATGTGTTCTTATTTACTGTTTTGCGCATGGTAGCACATCACTAATTCGTTCATGCATGCAGAACTACGTGGCAACTTGTTCCACATGGTACTGGGTTTTGACCGTACTCCAGGTAACCTTACCGCGTTTCTTCACCTCATTAATCAACCACATTTCATATAAAATTGATCACTAGTTACGACTTTGATGGGGATTCAAGGAAGTTTCTATGCCAATGGCTAAACTGCCTGAAAATGCCATCACTATCTAGTATAACTTGAAAGCAATTCTCTCGTAGGTTGTAACCATCATCCTTTTTGTCTTCGCTTTCGATTTGCATCAACAAAAAACATACATATTGTTGTCATCTTGTATCATCTCGTAGTCAGCGCTTCATATTTCGACCATCCCTCCCGTGTTACACTAACAAAGCTCCTTTACCTGTTGGATATGTAAGCAGATCCCGGTGTCAGTTGGAGTGTCCATGTACCAGGCAGCAAGTTTGGTGCAGGGGAAGAGGGCGCTATCATCAAGAGCAAATAACCAGACCAGCCCGAAAGCTCATCAGATATTAGTATACTGCTTCTTTGGTGTCACCGCCGGTGTCCTCGCCGGTCTGCTTGGGGTCGGTGGGGGCGTCGTCATGGGGCCTCTCTTCCTGGAGCTCGGTATCCATCCGCAGGTAAAAAAGGAAAGAGGAAAAAAAAACTTTGTTCACCGCAGAAACAAAAACTTTGTTTACCGGATGCTTCAACCATTTTTTTTTGCGAGAATGCTTCAACCATTTGACGGTGTTCTATTTGTACTTTTTATATTTGAGCTATTGGTATGTTCCATTACACTGGTGCAGGTCTCAAGTGCGACGGCCAGCTTTGCGATGATGTTCTCATCTTCCATGGCGGCCGTGGAATACTACCTGCTGAAACGGTTCCCTGTACCATACGGTACTGTCTCTTTTTCTCTGTTTCTCCTATGGGAGTAGATGGGAGTAGAGATCATGCACTGCTATCTTATTATTTTTGTCTGAAATGTGTGCAGCTCTCTTCTTCACTAGCCTGACATTTGTTGCCGCGATTGTTGGCCAGCGGGTCGCAAGGAAGCTGGTCAATTGGCTAGGGCGGGCATCATTTATCATCTTCATATTGTCCTCCATGATCTTCGTCAGCGCGATTTCTCTAGGTACCTTTACCGGTTTCCCTCTCACTGCAACCATTCCATTCAGGTTACGTGGTCTCATACCCAATACAAGCTCCTCTTAAATCTGCTGTCTGCAGGTGGAGTCGGCATCTCCAAGACAACTCACAAGATGGCGCGGCACGAATACATGGGATTCGGCAACATTTGCAACTATCATGCGTAGGAAGCACAAATACAAGAACAGCGTGATGATTGTGCAGTTTCAGTGGATGGAATGCTGTGATGTTTGCTTGCAGATGCCAAGTTGAACCACAAGGCCAGGAGATAAGAATTCCAGCCAGTACCTTCCAACGTACGAGTTGTATTTGCTAGTCACCCAATGTAAATGTACCTTCAGATGGATAAACCGCAATTCTTAATAGATTTATGCTATTTCTGACTTCTGGTAAGTTTAGAGCTCCTACTCCATCCCATAATGTAAGACGTTAGTGTCAAAAAATGTCTTACATTATGAGACGGAGGGAGTACTTTTCAGAATGCCTTTCTTTCTTCATAGGAGTCAAAAAGTAACTCATGTTAAGTTCTGCCAGCATATAAAAGAACACACAAGTAGCAACAATTTCAAACAACTCAGATATTACAGGTGCGTAACACAAAACATATCATCCTTTCCTCTATACAGTTTATGCCCAACACTCGTGTGATCATATTGTGCTTATTCACTATATGCTTTATTCCAAGATATCCGCAAGCAAGCAAGCTGACACTTCTACAAAAACGCCAGGATCGGCAAAACTAACTCGTCTTATGAAGACACACACACACACACACACACACACACACACACACACACACTTATCAGCGTGGACGCAGCACAAACATGAGAACTGGAAGAGTTTCCTTATTACCTCAATTTTGCATAGGCGGTAGGCAGCACGCATACACATATCAAAGCTTCTTCGGGAACTTGTATGTTTTCTTGAGGAACTTCGTGGCCGCCTCATCGTACCGGTAGCACAAAACTCGCAGGATAGTGTTCGGGTCATTTGCGCTCCACTGGGCAGGCACACGAGGAGGTTTCGGGAAGCTAGATTTGGTTGGAGATCCCTGGCGTTCAGTAATCGCTTGCTTGAAACGCTGGATGAGGGATTCTGTATCTGTTCGTAGGAGTGGCAGAACGCTCTTCACCTCCGATGAAGCCTTGTCAACCAGTTCATGTGGCAGGCCATCACCATTCGCCAAGTACAATCCTCTGAGGGCTCTGAAATCATTCTCTATGATCTGAGCGTCTTGAAGGGTGAAAGCGCGTGTAGGTCCACCAGCAAGAAGCACCAGTAGGAACCCATCAAAGGAAGCTTTCATCAACGCAGTTATGAGATGGTCCCGCGGCTCATTACGCATTATGCCAGATATCACCCCAAGGGTAGAGTGAAGCTCTCTCAACAAAGGCTCCACCCTGTTTGACGCAGCACCACCGACATACAGCATGTCCAAGAGAACATGACTCAAATAACTGAATACCACCTTATGTGCTGTTGCGTCACACAGCTGGCGGATGCCGTCTTGGCAACTTGCCTGGGATAGCTCAAACTTGATGTTCATTCCATCAGTGGTGCCATTACCATCCTGTGATAATTCACTGTTTTGCAAGCATTTTTTCGCCTTCTTCTTCAGATTCTCCACCTCAGTTCGGATGTAATGGAGTGTATTTATTTGTACACAGAGTTCAGAAAGATCGCATCCTTCCGACTTTCCAGTAGAAGATCCAACTTGCGATCCACGATTCAGAAGAGCATGTGGCTTTTCCTTTTTCTTGAATAATTTGGATCCAACGTCGCATCTTGTTAAATGAGGCAGTTGTGGAGTAGCAGTACTCTGGGTCCCTGTGCACCAATGCTAAATGAATCCACCCTCGGTAAATCGAAATAATTTTACGGGAAAATAAGCTTCATGCTCAGACATACCATGGCAAGCTTTCGCTTTCGAGACATAATACTGTAGAATCCCATCTAGTCCAGCTGTTAAATCAGAAACCAAAGTAGAGTGCATTGATATGGGCAACTGAAAAAACGCATCTAAAATTTCATCAACCATCCTTAGCATCTCCATGGAAGAAGGAGCAAAGCTCTGCCTGTTAGCTTTTGGATTCCATGTCTGCATGCAGATTCACAAAATTAGAAGAATACTCGTATAGTGGTACGGTTATTCTATAGTGATACCAGACTATACAGCATTGCGCAAAATAATGTGACAGAGCTCTTGGCATTCAATGATATCGACTATCCAATAGATGGTTGAGAATGGCTGCATATCTAAATATGCTAATCACTCAAGAAAGATATGCAATTGCAACATAGGAAAATGCACCTTCTATTATCCATATTAAAGTACAACACTAGTAGTTTATAACGTGCATCAGCCAAATGCAGAAATAGACTAATCTGATATAATAGCAACTCTGAATAAACTATAAAAGCTTGCAAAGGAAATAATTAAGGGTTGATGAAACGATACAGCGTACTAAATCCATGGATAACATTGTAAAAGGCTAAATAACTGAATTTGCATGGTTACTACTATAGATACGGTATGGGACATTGAGTAGGATCACCTCCTGCTGTAAACTTTGGTCAACCCATTCTTTAAGTTTGTCCACTCGTTCTTTCATCCAACCTTTGACCAGAGCAGCAATTGCATTTTCAGCTTCATACGGTGGCATCTGTCTAATCAATGACTTGCCTCCATCATCACTATCCAGAAAGTCTTCAACTGCAATATTAACCAGATTCTTCTCTAACTTGTCAGCAGCGTTAAGCACTTGAGCCGTGTCTGGTGTGAACTTTGTACGCCCAACCATAAATTGCTTCAGCTCATTACCAAAGCAAGAATGAAGGGTTGTAACTGCAACACCAGAAGCAAGCGGGTGCCATTTCTTCAGTATTGGACTGTAGATATTTTTCTCCTTCGAAGCAAGGTCACTAATATCCTTTGCGAGCATTGCAAGAACTGGCACAGGATTCCTTGATGATCGCTTTAAGTCTGCCTCATCCATTCTCTGCACAAATCAACAGAGTGTCCGAATCAATGCATATTACTGGCATAAACACCAGAACGAGTGTCAAAAAGATCAAACATTTTTTAACGCTCCCTAAAACTATAAATAAGCAGATCAATGTTGCTGACGGTGATCAGTGATGTTTAGTGTCCAATTTTGTAGCACGTTTAAAAACCATTGTCTCATGGTGAGATAAAAGAAAATGGTGATAGTAACAATAAATGAGTATGAGACTTGCATTATTCGTTCTTTGAGTGAAGTGAGCCAAGCAGAACAATTTCACAGTTTAAACTTACTTGAGCAAAAGCAGTACGGAGCGAGGACCGTATATAGGTTTCGATCTTGCCACGCACCACATCAGTCTTTTGTTTCCTTTTACCAGGGTGTTTTTGAGATATATCTTCAAGAAGAATCTTCGCAGCTGAGACTCCTATTGTGACAATACCTTGCATCGAAACGATGTTGCTAGCATTGAAAGTTTCATGGTAAGCTAGCAATCTTTTCTCTGTCCAACCCGTTATGGAACTTAAAATGGAGATCAATACGTCACAGTAATCTGGATCTTCTGCGTTTTTTGCATCTTTTACAACTACATTTAACTGATTCTCAGCAGCAGAAAGTAACTCAATATCTACTTGGTCCGATGTGACAAAATGGTTGAACAACGCCCAGGTAAAGCAGAGGTTGTGAAGCATCTGATTAATCCCAAGAATAACCCAAGTCTTCTTCAATAACCCCATCACTTCATCAATTTCATCAACCACAGTACCATTCTCACTATCAAAGCAAGCTTCTACCAACATTTGATAGATATGGAGATTGAATGGAAAGCCATCTGCCCAGTGACATTCGTCAGAACTTCCACCTAGGGACCTACCAGCAAGGGACTTCACCGCACTGCATAGTTCCTGCATCGATTCCAAGTTCTTCCCGTTTTGAAGTGATTTATCATATGCTCTACTTATTATCACTCGTAATGTCTGTGCATCAATGTCTGATTTGCTCAAGGGAATAAGTGGGTGAACCAGCAAACCAGCCTCAAGAAGCTTCAAGTTCCTAAACTGCCAGGCCTCGTGCTCATGTGGATCAGGGAAATCCGATGCTTTTGATCGCTGCAGGAACTCTAAGGGTAAAATCATTGATTCTGCACGTCTACCTAGCTGCTTGAAGAAGAAAAGGTGAAATTAATCTTAATGGTCAAACTATTTTTGTACACGAAAGAGATCTCTATTGTTTTACATGAATAAGTTACACAGCATAGCTGATGGTGGCTCAACTATACAAGTTAATGGTTCTCTAAGTAATTCACTTGCTAAAATAGAACGATTGCCAGTGTTAGAGCTTGACAAGTTCAGAACAAACAAGAATGTTCTACCAACTTCCTCTATCTTAAAGAAAAAAATCCAATTAACATAAAGTTCATGTCTGATATGTCTAAAAGGAGACATGCATTTGACCTGAAATAGCAACAAAATAAGAATCAAAGGTACCCAAACAAATCTTACCGAGTGGGATATAAATAGTAAATTCCATTTTTCAGTGTGTCCACATCTCACAGGTAGAGCATATATTGATTATGATTTCAATGCTCAGTTTCTGCTAATCTATTCAGGTTATTATTGCCTTGCTATGTGAGCAGTGAATAACTGAAGTATCTTCTTTTTACATGGAATGGTTGAAGTATTGACAGTGATAAGAATGAAGGACTGATACAAGTCCATGAAAATATCCAATGGCAAATTATTCTTGACAGTTCACAGAGATTGTATCAGATAATGTATACCATAACTGCTAAACGCCACAACTGAAATTTGAACAGTTCACCTTAGGAAACACAATTAGCAAATTTACACTCAGAGCTTGACGGGATCACAAAAAAGAATATCACTACTTATTTAATTTCATATTACACGCACAACATTATCTAAAAAAATCTTATACGCAGAACCGAATACAAGGTTGACATGGACATTTTTTCTCCGTTGCCAATCCCGCTCATAATTGGAGCCTAGTCTGCACTCAGGCCCCATGTAAAAGCAAGAAAACACCATCATTAAGCAACCATTGGAGCATAAAGTACAGGCCCTCCAAAGGACAGAGACCATGAAGAAGGGAATAGGTACTTGCATCACTGATTCATGCAATATATCACTGCATTAAATTGTCATGCAGCAAAAAAACGAGCAAATTCCTTTCCACTTAATTACTCCTACCTTATAAAAAAGCAGCTGGTCACCACATATCAGTTGCGATCTTAACCAATATAATAACTCAAGGAAAGTAAATTCCATATGATCTTCCAAATCTCAAGATCACCAAACTGAGACAAGCCACTGGCCGCTCAACGATCACACTATTGGCCTACCAATCACACACCAATGACAGGCTAACACGGACCCAGACGAGAGATCTAACACAACTGCGAAGCCCACCGACACTGCAACAACCAGCGAAACAAGCAATCGAAAATAAACAAAGGGGAGCTACATTTCAAGGAAGCGAGATGCAAATGCAACCTGGCCGGCGGCGATGCGGAGAAGCCCGCGGCGGATCCTCGAGTCGGCCTGCTCCGTGACACGTAAATTGACCCGCACCAACTCCATCACCGTCTCTGGCCTCCGCGGCGCCTCCATCCCGTCCTTAGATGACGCCGACGACCTGAGCCCGAGCGACCTCTTCACCTTGCTGGCCGCCGTCGACGTCCGCGAACGCTGCAGGCCGGAGGACGATGAGGAGGAGGAGGTCGAGGTGGACGTGGAGGAGGTGGAACGGGCGGTGGCGGAGGAGGAGGCGGACTGGGGGATGTAGATGAGGGGCCTGCCGCCGGTGGCGCGGGAGGCGGCGACGAGGACCTCGTAGGCGGTGGTGCGGAGGTCGGCGTCGGAGAGCGGCACGCCGAGGCCGGGGAATGGGGCCGCGAGCGGCATCGCGGAGGAGGAGATTGCGGTGGCAGCGGTGGCGGCGGCAGTTGCGAGGTCGCTCGAGAGGGAAGAGGTCCAGGAGGCGGAGGCGGAGGCGGAGCGGGAGTCGGGGAGGAGGCGCGCCATGCTGCCCATGCTTTCGGCTTTTTTTTTTCTTTGTTTATTGTTATAGCAGTTGATCGGTTTTGGGGTTGGTTGGGGTGTGTTGTGTTTGAGTGAAACGTCTCGTTTGCAACAAACCACCGTATACCCCACAACCACAAATCTACTTTTATTTTATTATTATTCTTTTTTATTAAAAAAACAAATCTACTTTTATTTTCCCTTATAATTAGACAAAGTTTTTTTAGGGGGGGAAATTAGACAAAGTTACGTGTGAGCAACTTCAGCACCGCCCCATTTTCGAGCGGTCAGGGCAACTCCAGTGCGGGTCAAACCTCCGGCAAATGTCTGGATCGAACGGTTCACACACTTTTACCCATCTAATGTTGGTCACAAAAAAATGTATGAACTGGTCCGAAAATCCCGCAAACCGACATCAACTCAGAGGAGATTTCGGTGAGTTTCGACATCCGCAACAACAAATTCCGACAACATGGACCCACCCAAATCGACAAGTGGAGCCTGCGCATTTGCACGATCACGCCTGTCCTCTCCCGCTCCTTACGTCCCGATCAGCCCCCCCCCCTCCGCTCCGTCGTCCGTTGACACGATGGAGTCGCCGGAGGAGCCGGTGATGATGTTCGCCCACACAGTCACATATGTAAGACTCGAACTTGGATGTGTTCGCCTGCAAGGTCGCTTATGCGCTACGCCAAGGCCGGCGCCCCATGGCGAAGGAGAAGTCGGACAAGACTTAGAAGGCGGTGGCGGCCGGTCAAGCCGACACTCATCATCCAAAGTGCACCATATTGTAGCCTTGGCCCGCCAAGCTAAAGCCGACCTATTACCATGTCACCCAACACCTCTGTCCGAAGGTACCCAAAAATCGCCGCAATAGTCATTGTCCTCCTTCACTTCCGGTCATCAAGCGTCGTCCACCATCGGCCTCAACAACGACTACCTCTTCACAAAGTCTTATTCGGTCGACTCTCGTTCTTGAGTTGACATTGTTATAGCTTGTTGTGTTCTTCAAAATTATGCACTATCACAAGGGACTGATGACTTTATTATACCTGAAGTGACATGGACGCCCAATCAATTCGAACATCAAGGCAGCAAAGCAAGTGACACTAGGGCCGTGGTAGACCATCGACTACAAATGGCAGCCCAGATGTGGGAAGATAGACAACTCGTGTATGTTAATCTATAAGTGTGGCACACTTCTTGTGTTTGTGATGTTTATGCAACTATATTCGAATTTATTTGATGGTTGGACAGATTGTATCACTTACTATATTTGAACCATGTATTTGTGATGTTTATGCAACTACATTTGAATTTATTTGATGGCTGGACGGATTGTATCATTTACTATATTTAAACCATGTATTTGTGATGTTTATGCAACTACATTTGAATTTATTTGATGGCCGGACAGATTGTATCACTTGCTATATTTGAACCATGTATTTGTGATGTTTATGCAAACACATTTGAATTTATTTGATGGTTGTACATATTGTATCATTTACTATATTTGAACCATGTATTTGTGATGTTTATGCAACTATATTTGAATTTATTCGATGACTAGACAGATTGCATCATTTACTGTATTTGAACCATGTATTTGTGATGTTTATGTAACTACGCTTTGAATTTATTTGATGGTTGGACATATTGTATCATTTACTATATTTGAATCATGTATTTGTGATGTTTATGCAACTGCATTTAAATATATTTCATGGCTGGACAGAAATGGACTTCGAGAGTGTTGAAGTCACCGATGCAAGTGGGAACTCCAGGAGAGGTGGGATCATTGTATGGACCAATTCCATGACCAAAACCATGCTTGTTTTTTTGGTTGGTCTTGTTGCTGATAGGAAGAGAACTTCAAGTGGATTGAGGGATGTGTGTAATAGACAATGTGATGCTGTTTTGAATGAGCAGTACAAGCAAGCTATCACTGGAGATCAAATCAGAAACCATCTCAAGAAGTGGAGGAAGATTTGGGGAAGGGTAGTCAATTTGAAGAATTTAATTAAGTGAAACTCTATGGAATGAAGATATTTGCACAATTAGGCTCAGCGATGAGCACTATGCAGGGCATTGTATGGTATGCTTCTCACCCTACAAATATGATGTCATTTTATGTCCGCATTATGCTAATCATTTGCACATTTGTTTGTAGACCCACAAATCTGATGCCCCCTTCTTGAATACCCAAATGGAATACTATCATGCCATGGCTTCCATTTATGGGACAACCGGGGCTAAGGGGCTGAATGCTAGGTCTGGCAATGATCTTGTTTCTATTGATCATGAAGACGAGGAGAATGGTGAGGTGAACTTGTCACCAAATGTTGCTGAGTCTTCTCACCCCAAAGCACCACCCAAAAGGAAGGCCAAGGTATAGCACATTGTTGATGATCCTGTAGTTATCACTCTCAAAGATGGGTTCAAACTTGTGGCTGAAGCGCTTGTGAAGTCTAGTGGAGATGATGATGATGATGATGATATACCCGACGTCTTTTGGGACAAAGTCTCCACATTGCCAGATTTTGATGAAGAGCACCTAGCCCACTACTATGCTCATCTTGTGGACAACCCCAAGACTGCAAGAGCCTCCATGAAACTTTCCCAAACCAACAAGGCTGTTTGGGTGAGTAGGTATGTGAAGAAGAACTTCTAAATTCGATATGGTTGTATGGATGTCAAGTATGTGAGCTTGACGTGTATGGTTGCACTTTGGTTGCTTTTGGAGAATTTGTATGTGAACTAGATATGTATGGCTGTCAAGTATGTGAACTTGACATGTATAGCTCTATTGCACTTTAGTTGCTTTTAGAAATTTGGTATGTGAACTAGACATATATGGCTGTCAAGTATGTTAACTATGTGCACCATGTTGAAATTTGTATTATATGTGATGTCATTTATGTGTCAAGTTTGTCAATATATCTTGTCATGTTGTCTTTCTTGAAAATACAAATGAAATGTTGCCAAAAATTCGAATTTTATGTCATTCTATTTTTCATTCTGTGCTTCCAACCAAACACCAGAACGGAACCAACCTGTTATACTTTTTTGCTCCTACCAAACACAGGACTGGAACCGACCCATTCCGCATGAATGGAACCATTCTATTCCATGATAGTTGGTCCCCCAACTAAACACACCCTTTATGTTTTGTGTCTGTAAAATTTTGCTACTCGTAACTCTTCATGCATGTTTATCATGTTACACTTATATGCAAGTTGACATTCCCGAGAGTTCATAGTTTGCTAGCTTTGATTCCATGATATAGGGGGAGTTCGCCACAATTTGAACATGCCATGTGCATTTGTATTCAAAAGAAAATTCTTCGATATGCACATCTTCATGGGGAGCTCTCTCTATATAATCGAATCGAAATCCTTTCAAGACTTTAACCAATTTTGTAATCGATCACTAAAAGAGGTGATTGTAAGTGCATTTAGTGCCCCCTTACAAGTTTTGCGAGATTAATGACAAAAGTGGTTAAGGAACCAATGTGTTTGTGAGCATATGCGGGTGAAACTCCATGAGGATTTGGTTTAACCTAGATGTATGACCTATAAAAACGTTTGGACAACATTGAAATATTTGGTGTGTTCATTGTAGAATTGGCGTGAAGACTTATAGTTCTTTACTAGTTCCTTTTACTCTTCTTTGAGTCAATAGAACAAACGTAGTGTTAAGGGAGTTCAAGTGTTACCGAGGCAGTCTGTCTTCAAGTATGGTCAATCGAACCTATTTCTTCATAGTTGAAGACTTGAAAATATCCTTCCAGCCAAAGTATTTAAGCTTGCATGTCGAAGGTGATTCTGCAGAACATGTGAGTTTGTTCGCCAAAGAGTTAGGAAACCTATTGTAAGGTTGTCCTACTATGAAGAATTTGATAGTTCAAATTTCTGGCTATTATGATAGCTGACGACAACACATTGGTACGTGTGTCTCGTCCAACGGTCATATCGGCCCCTCGAGTTGTGACCGCGGCTATAAATAGCCTCTACCTCCAATCATTTGCGGTTGGCTGCTCCGCATGACTCGAGACAAGTGTTATCTGAGCAAACCATCTTCCTGAATTTTTTTGAGTAAATCCTAAGTGCGAAAAAACCCTAGAGCCTGATAGATAAACGATTGAGTATCACTGAAGAAAGTTCACTGAACACTTTTTAATCTTGAAGACCGAGCATCTTCGAGACGGTTAAGTGTTCGTTCAGAACATCCAGCCTGTGGATTTTCCGAATAAAAAATTTGTGATGGTCTGAAGATCGCCGCAAGATCTACCACGAGCGTTGGGCGAGTTCTAAGTGAACTTGGCTCAAAGAGAATAAGGTGATGATTTTCGTGTCTTTTAAAGTTTGGCACAACCCCTCCAACCAGACGTAGAGTTCTGCCAGCAACTTGAACTGAGTCAACAAATCATGTGTCTTCACTCCATGTATTAACTCTACTTTACTTTGTGCAATATGCCTCGTGTAAAGAATTTGTTTCCTCCTCTCTCTGAAGACTTTTTCTGAATACATATCTTTCCCGTTGCTATGCACTATGCTTTGTTATGTATTCGGCTTTGTTGCATTGAAGTGTTTCTGCCTCTTCGTTAGACTGTTTTAGTTATACTGCTGCTCCGTTTTCATGTTTTCATCTGTTTTGTTACCAGGATGCGTCTAGTGGGCGCATATGCGCCAGAGAGGGTTCGTGAGCGGCCTACAGATTTAGAAAGTGTTTGTCCTCATGTGGTCCAATACTGTTAAAAAAGAAAATTGCTAATCAATCATCTCACGTGTTCTGGATGCCCGCATGTCTCTTGCTGGATACCCACGTTTACCTTTTGTGTATTTAATTTGAGTTTTCAATTCTTTTAAAAGGCATAACTTTCAAATCACGTGTCGGGATTCATATCCGTTTTCACCGTTGGAACCCTCGCGGCGTGCTCTTCGGAACTAGATCCCACATGAGTATGTTTCAACGAAATTTTTTGTGTGCAATTTTGTCCCTGTTTTGTGCAACTGACTAGCCGTCGATGTGCAACTATCTGAGAGGGATGTGCAACTTTTCTCCTACACTGTAGACGTGCAGTTTTACTCTATGATACCTCCACCCCAAACTACCTCCTTCGAGTGAGATGTGCAATTTCGTCTGTTGCCCAGGCCAACTGTAGAGTAGTTGATATGCAACTTTCCCGTCCGTGAATGTACTTGACTGTTTGCTGCACCGGCCAACAACCTAACAGTGGATGTGCAACTTCAAATACTGCCACGGCCAACTGTGTAACAGTGACGTGCAACTTTCTCTCGTACTCCGTGGATGCGTAGTTTCCCTGCTAGAACCCGGCCCAACCACCCCTGCTAGTGAGATTTGCAACTTTAGCACTCTATTTATATGCAACATTTCACTACCCTCATGAATGTCAATTTTTCACCATTTAACTATCTCTGCCTGTGAGATGTGCAACTTCGTATGTTGCCCTGGCCAGCTAACTAGCAGACTATGTGCAACTCTATTTGTTGCCCCCACCAACTGAAAATACATGTCCACAAATAGGGAGGGGAGGAGTTGCACATTGACTAATAGACAGTTGGCTTGCACAATAAATTAAGTTGCACATATTGCTTGCAGGGAGAAGGGAGAAGGGTGTGCCAGCAGTAAAAAAACTACACATCCACGAGTAGGGAGAAGGGTTGCACATCGACTACTAGGTAGTTGGTCGAGATAGTAGACTAGTTGCACATCAAAGTTGACATGATTGCTAGATTGCAATCTCATAGGAAGTTGAATGATGCAGATCCAAAATTTTGTTTTGAAAAAAGTTGCACGATGTAGTAGTAAATTTGCACAATACAATACTAAAGTTGCACTATATAGCACGAAAGTTGGCATCGGAAAAATTTGTCGAAACATACCCGTGCGGGATCTAGTTTCAAAGATCTCGTCACGAGGAATCCAATGGTGAAGACGGATCTGAATTCCAATGCGTGGTTTGAAAGATATGACTTTTTAAAAATTTGAAAGTCCAAAATAAATGCACGTGGATCTGTTTTCCATTCACATGTGACAAATCTGACCGCATTTAATGCCACAATCATATGCACTAGCAAAGAGACAAAACATGTATGCATGCATGCAAGTGGGAGAGCGCGGCCGCTCGTTTCGCCCAGATGGTGCGCGTGCACTCGGAAGAATTTAGGCTGTTATCATTGTTTCAGTTCTGATCGCATGTATGTTTAAGTTTACTACTGCCTAGCTTATGTTTTGCTTTGGTACTTTTTTGGTATTAGTTCATATTGTTCTGTTTTATTCCTGATTACTTTGTTTTCTTTGAAGAATTAACCCTTTTGAAGTAGCTCTTCCGAAAAAATTGTTGAAATCTTCCATTCACCCCCCCTCCCCACCTCCTCTGGTTGATTAACTTTTTTTTGAGCATCAGTACAGACACAAGCGCTCATATACACGCGCATACACTCACCCCTATAAACGCACACACGCACACCCTACCCCTATGAGCACCTCCGAGAGACTGAGCCGGCATATCATCTTGAGATTTACGAAGTCACCTTAGGCGCCTCGTCGTCGACGGGAACGTCTCCTCCCACTGAAAGCGCATCGCCAGAAATCCTGAAATAAATCCAGGAATAATGCGAGCACCAGGATTTGAACCCTGGTGGGTTGAGGATACCACTGTCCACCTAACCAACTCAACCACAGGTTGATTCACCCTCTGATTGATTAACTTGATCTTGCAGTATCTTAGATAATTAGTTTTGCAAGTGAAAATTTTCTTTACCTCCCTTTTTGTAAAATCTTCAAACCATGTCAGACATTCACTATCATGCACAATATGTATGCTATCGTTTACTTTTCTGCTTTATGCTGGACAGAGTTTCTTTTACTTGGAATTTGAACATAGAGCAGATGTGTTGGAAAGCATGGATCCACCACACTGGTGCCCATGTGGCCATGTCCAAAATTAACTGTAATGCACATAGAATAGATGGAGTACATTATTGTTTCATAAAAAGCATAGCCCTTACATGTTACAACACATGGTGTCTTTATTGGGAAGAAAACACATACAACTCATTGTGATAATGGTGGCAAAAGAAGCCCCAGCCCCCGGTGACGAGGGTTCATTCTTGGCCTACTCAAATGCCGCCGTTCCCTGGCAGGCAGCGACCGTCATTCTTGGCTACATCACCACTTCTTCAAGCAATCTGAAAACTCACAGCGATATAGTATCCGTTAGTATCGGTAGTATAAACCGAAAGGAACGAAGAAAAGAACTTAGAATTTGATAAGAGAAAGTTGTCTTTGCCTTGAGATGCCTCTTGGCAGCATCAAGCAAGGCCAGCGGGACATTTTTGGTTTGCTTATACGCTTCGATCTTGTTCATCTCCTCGGTGTATCTCTCAAGGTTGGGCCTGTCTTTGGTGACCTCGTAGTTCCTCAGGTGAGAGTAGTATATCTGAACCCTCTCCAAGATCGTCACGTAGGCAATATCCACCTGCAAAGTTAAATTGAAGCAAGCATTGTCACAAACATTCCGGTGGGAATTAAAGCAGAAGGCATTTGGTTTAAGCTCGAATGGATTAGCATACCAAGCTGAATTGGCCAAGGAAGAACGGGCCGTTGCTGAACTTGGACAGGGCAGCTTCGATCTTGTCTAGAGCAGCAACTGACGAACAAAAAGGATGTAATTACGCTCGAGCAATGTGAACTAATCCGAAATGGGATTCGGAAAGTAGTTGCAGAGATGGTTGTTAGTTACCAGCTTCGTCTGACATGGCCACTTGGGAGATCAAGGGCGAGTAGAGTGCTTTGGTAAAGGCGTCAGCGTAAGCAATCAGCTCATCGGCGAACTGCCTCTTTGCGGGATCCTGGCAATCGACACATCCAAAGATTATAGCAAGACTGAAACATTCTCTGCTATAACTGCATCATCTTCCTCGGTGAATGGGAATATGGGATGTTGTCTTACTTGAGGGAGCAGTGCCGGGCCTTGGAAATTGGTGTCGATGTACTTGATCAAATCCAAGCTCTCTCCAGTGACCCTGCCGTCGTGCTCCAGGGAAGGCACCTGTATATATGGACGGAGGGGAGACGATCCATGAAGGTATAAGCATTGGTGCGAGGATAGGAGAGAATTCGGTCGAGGAACAGATGATCATTCATGTTGGTGAAGTGTGTGTCGGCGCGTACCGTGCCCTGTGGGTAAACCTTCTCCTTGTACCATGCCGGTTTGTCCTCCAGATTGATGGCGACCAGCTTGATCTCCTCCTGCAGACCCTGCAGAGGATGACGCACGGAAAAGAACAGGGTTTCAGTTTGTTTTTCTTCTCCACGCAAGGTTCAGTGATGGATGGAAGATGTGACTTGGCATCGGCTGCAAGTACCTTGCAGTTCCGGGTGACCCAGGCACGCTGCGCAAACGGGCAGATGTAGCAAATATACAGTCTTCACGTACGTACGTCGTCGCGCCGCACATAATCAGCCGACAGTGAGTTTACTAGTTAGCTCATGAATTGCATCCCGATGGATGCAGAGGTTGAGATCACTAGTAGCGGTAGGTGGTTACCTGGTGGTGCCATCGAAGAGGGGAGGGGGCTCGGAGACGGCGCCCAGTGCAGGCGGGAGCACTTCTTTCGTGGAACTGCAGCGGACACACACACACACACCGCCGTCTCAATTACTCCACGTACAAAATGATGTAAGTACAACTACACGTACTAGCGCTTAACTAATCAGAGTAATCACACACCTTGCTATTGCTGCAGTTGCGGCCATTGCGAGTAGGACGTGACAAGTGTAAGAGACAGTGGTTGCTCGAGTCGTCTGAATGAGTATCTGATGCGTTGGTTTGGTGACTGGTGAGCGAGTCGTCCCGGGTATTTATGCGTCGCCGGGAGGAGATGGGAGCCAAGTTGGCGACTGGAAAGGAATAGGATGATGGAAGGAAGGGTCTCTTCCGGCTAATGGTACGTCCCCGTCATCGGGGACGATCGGGTCGTGCACCTAGCTATCTGTTGGTCCCACCAAATCGGGCTGCGGTGTGTTGTCGCTTTTGACGGGGGTGACGTAACTGATTGGGTCATCATCTTCAGCGGCAGCCCGGGCGGGTGTTGTATAATGACGTTTTTTCTCAGCGTTTGGCGTAATCGATTGGGTCATCTTCCGGAGGCGAATCTGCTTCCAGTAGAGTGCCTGCCACTGTTATTTATTTATTTTTGAATAGAGCAGTCATATTTCATTTAAGACACGGCTATATTCATAGTGAGAGTAATTTCAAGAGTAACATCATATTCAACTCAGCAAATTTGCATATGTAACAATGAATTAATAAGGAAAAAGGTGAATTGAGTAATTTAACTAGTTATTGTAACATCAAATATCCCAAAACAATATGAGTCTATAACCTAATAAATGAACATTTGTATGGCACCACACATAAGTTACTATCCAAGGTAGTAAGGGCATCTCCAGCCGTTGGCCCCCCAGGGGGCGTCTAAAAGCGCCGCCTGGGGGTGAGCCGGCGCAAAAAATGGCCCTGGGGCGAGTCGGTCCACAGCCGTCGGCCCCCAGGCGCGTATTAAAAAAAAGAAGGACCGTTCGTCGTCGGCGGCCTTCTCCTGCTTGACGCGGGCGCCCCTGCTGGACCCCTGCCCGGCGTCACCATGGCGGACTGGCGGCGGCGCGTCGTCGTCGTCGTCGCTGTCGCATAAGACGACGACCCCGCCTTCATCGCGGCCACGACGGCGCTCCTCGAAGCGGCGTAGGGCGGCGCGCTGGCGCTCCTTCTCCTTCTCCCGGCGCGCCTTCTCCATCGCAATGGAGTCCTGGCGCGCCCATTCAAGGGCCGCGTCGTCGTCGTCGAACTCCGTCTTCACCAGCGCCAGCCCCGGCTCCGTCTTCACCGGCGCCAGCCCCGGCTCCGTCTTTGACTTGACGAAGCGCGGAGGAGCCGACGAGGACGGGGCGCGCCGACCGCCCTCGTTGATGAAGATGCCGGCGCTGCGAGTGCGCCGGCCGAGCGGCGTCTCCGCCGCGGGCTCGGCCTTGACGCCGAGCAGGGCCGGAGTGCCGGAGGAGTGCGATGAGGATCGGGAGGAGGAAGAGGAGGAGGAGGATCCGAACCTCCTTGGCGCCCATGGCCCGGCGCGTCGGTGCTGCGTCGGGGCGGCCACCCTCGCCGGGGGGTACGCCAACGGCGGGTCGTTGCCGCCCTCGAGGTACGTGAGCACGCCCTCGAGTGTGCGGCCGAGGACGCCCCACCACAGGTGGCGCCCCTCGCTGTTCTGCCGGCCGCCGACCACCGGCGCGCCGTTGGTGGACGTCAAGCGCTGCTGCTGGCGGCGCTCGAAATACGCCCCCCATGTCGCGTGGTTGTCGGCGGCGTACCGGGGGAGGGAGAGTTGGTCGTTGGTGAGGGAGGCGCGCATGACCTCGACTTCCTCGGCGAATGTAACGCCCTGGATGTAACTTTCCATAATTGTAACTCCAACTCTTGCCATTTCCGGCGATGTGATATGTTATTTCCTCCGTGGTTGGGTTTTGTCTGTTGTTTTGCATTGTGTTCATGTCATGCATCTCATCTCTTAGCATCATGCGCATTGCATCTGCATGTTTTCATAAAACTCGTAGCCGTTCGTAGTTCCCGCTTCTCCTCGTTGCCTCCATTGTCCCTTTCGAGACCAACCGTTCTTTTGTTGTCCGACCGGTTGAACCTCTTGGAACAGTGCATCGACCCCTCGCCCGTGTCCGAAACTCCCATTGACCCGACCCGGACTATCGTTACCGTTGGGTCCGGATCATCCCCAAACATCCGTAAAACATCTTCGTTTTCTTATTTGGGCTCCATATCTATTTATTTTTGACCGTCCGATTGCAATCGGAGGGACGAGGTAACCCCTACCCAAATCAACCTACTATATAAACAGCCTAACCCTAGTTTCTAGGGGAGATGTCCCATCCATCCTCCTACCCGCCGCCACCTACCTACCTTCTCTTCTTGGGATCCATCCCGCCGCCACCAGGTCTCTCCTTGGTTCCAACGCCGACCAATCCCCACCGGAGCCCTTCGATCCACCTCGCTCCGACCAACCACCGCGCCTGCAGCCGCAGCGCCTCCCTGCTCGATCTTTTGCTCGAGGCGCTCGAGTTCATCGCCGGAGATGAGTGCCTCGACAGCCCCGCTCCTTTCCCCCTCCTGCTTCTCTACCTCTCTTTCTCACGATCTCCCCCTCCCTCTCTCTGTTTTTGCTCACAGGAGCCCCAAGCGCCATGGCCTGGGCTCGGCCTCGAGATCCTCAGCGCCGCCGTGGTTGCTGCTTCCTCCGTCGACCCAGACGCAAGTTCCTGCCGCCGCCGCTTCCTTGCAAGTCCAGTCGCGCGCCGGAGCCCCCGCCAAGTTCGGCGCATCGCCCCTGTTTCGCAGCGAGCTTCTGCTTCGTCATCGCACGCGAGGAGCACGACCCCCAGCGCCAAGTCCCGCTCGCTGGAGCTCGTTGACTCCGTCGTTCCCGCACGGAACCCTCCTCACCAAGCCCCTCACCGCGCCACCTCCCAGCTTCGCTCTTGCACGAGCAGAGGACGAGGCGCCCGCTCGCCCGCCTCCTCGACTACCTCGCGCCGCCGCCTCGTCAGCTCCGCCGTCGGATCTCACCTCCGTCGGAGCCAGGAGCAGCACCCTCTCGCCGGCGAACCCAGCAGATGAGCCGACGCCTCCTCTCTGCTTCCCTTCATCTTTTCCCTCTCTGAATCCTCTCTCTGTCCTTTCCTTCTTCAGGAAACAACAACAACCACCGCACTTCTTGGAGCTCCCATGGCCGACGCCTCAAGCTTGTCTCCGTCGGATCCGGCCGTCCCCGCGCCAAGTCCCCTGCTTTGCCTCCTGCCTTCGTGCACGCGGCTCTGCTGCCTCGCCATCGCCTGTCGCCGGCCTTTGCTTCCCCTGCAACGAGCAGCAGCCGCTGCATCGTCTCCCGCTTGCGCCGGTTGACCGCTTCAACCTTCCACGTGGACCCGCGTCGCCAGCCAGCTCCAAGGCCCAGCATGCCTCCCCTTCGCCAGATACAGCCCCGCTGGCCTGCTGCCACATCTCCACTAGCCGGGCCTTGGCCCATGGTGAGCAGCTCCCAGCCCCTCTCCTGTGCATCTTGGATCAGCCAGTTTTGGCCCGTAGTATTTTTTTTCCGGCTGCTGCGAATTTGTCCAATTATCCCGAAAACTGCATGTTTACAGATTGCACCCTCATGTTCATGCATATAATAACTCAACAACCGTGCATCGGATCGAAATGTTTTAAACATGTAAAATGCTTAGAATTTCATCTAGTTTCATAATTTTCAACTTCCATGCATGTTTAAAATGTTTAACTTGCTGTTTGCTTTAATTTGCTCCTATGCCATGTTAAAATGCTTTAATTCATAACTATTAAACCGTAGCTCGGTTTTAAATAAATTATATATGTAAATGGGGTAGAAAAATGCATAGATTAACACATTGCACTTATTTTCCTGGTTAACAACAATAAAATATGGTTTTAGGCAGAACAGTACCAAATCCATAAATTGCATATGAGGATTTATCCGGACTTGTTGTTTGTTGTTCCGACCTCATTTAAACTTGTCTAGATAGGTAGTTTTCATATGCTTCACTTCTTGCCATGTTAACCAACATTAATCTTGTCTTGTTCCTAAACGAGAGCAAACTAAAAATTTGAATGTGGTGTTTCGTCAATATGCAACTCGTTGCATATTGAGCTCCACTTAATTTGTAGTGTTGTTTGTTGCACTTTGCCATGCCATGCCTCTTTAAACCGGACATGCATCATCCTTGGTTGTGCATCATGTCATGTTTATGTGATGGTTGTTTACTATGTTGTTTGTTTGTTTCCGGGTTGCCTCTCCCGTTAGCTTAGGTTTCGTTCCGGAGTTGGGAGGATCCGTTTGACTATGTCCGTTTGTCTTCTTCATGGACTCGTTCTTCTTCCTGGCGGGATCTCAGGAAAGATGACCATACCCTCGAAATCACTTCTATCTTTGCTTGCTAGATGCTCGCTCTTTTGCTATGCCTATGTTGCGATGCCTACCACTTGCTTATCATGCCTCCCTTGTTGCCATGTCAAGCCTCTAACCCACCCTGTCCTAGCAAACCGTTGTTTGGCTATGTTACCGCTTTGCTCAGCCCCTCTTATAGCGTTGTTAGTTGCAGGTGAAGATGAAGTTTGTTCCTTGTTGGAACATGGAGATGTTGTTCCTTGTGGGAACATGTTTACTTGTTGGGATATCACAATATCTCTTATTTAATTAATGCACCTATATACTTGGTAAAGGGTGGAAGGCTCGGCCTTATGCCTGGTGTTTTGTTCCACTCTTGCCGCCCTAGTTTCCGTCATATCGGTATTATGTTCCCGAATTTTGCGTTCCTTACACGGTTGGGTGATTTATGGGACCCCCTTGACAGTTCGCTTTGAATAAGACTCCTCCAGCAAGGCCCAACCTTGGTTTTACCATTTGCCACCTAAGCCTTTTTCCCTTGGGTTCTGCAGACTCAAGGATCATCTTTATTTTAATCCCTCGGGCCAGTTCTCCTTCGATTGCTGGTCCAAACCAAGCGATGTCCGGCGCCCCCTGGGCAATCAGGGTCTATGCCAACCCGACGTCTTGCTCATCCGGTGTGCCCTGATAACGAGATACGTGCGACTCCTATCGGGATTTGTCGGCACATCAGGCGGCTTTGCTGGTCTTGTTTTACCATTGTCGAAATGTCTTGTAGCCGGGATTCCGAGACTGATCGGGTCTTCCCGGTAGAAGGAATATCCTTCGTTGACCGTGAGAGCTTATAATGGGCTAAGTTGGGACACCCCTGCAGGGTATTATCTTTCGAAAGCCGTGCCCGCGGTTATGAGGCAGATGGGAATTTGTTAATGTCCGGTTGTAGAAAACCCGAAGTTGATCTTAATTAAAGTACATCAACCGCGTGTGTAACCGTGATGGTCTCTTCTCGGCGGAGTCCGGGAAGTGAACACGGTGTTGGAGTTATGTTTGACGTAGGTTGTTCTAGGATCACTTCTTGATCATAGTTGTTCGACCGTGCTTTTGCCTCCTCTTCTCGCTCTCTTTTGCGTATGGTAGCCACCATACATGCTAGTCGCTTGCTGCAGCTCCACCTCACTACCCTGTCCTACCTTTAAGCTTAAATAGTCTTGATCTCGCGGGTGTGAGATTGCTGAGTCCTCGTGACTCACAGTTACTTCCAAAAACCAGTTTGCAGGTGCCGATGAAACCGGGCAGGTGACGCATCCGAGCTCAAGGAGGAGCTCGATGAAGATCTTGTTCATTGTGTTGTTTCGTTCCAGTTGATCAGTAGTGGAGCCCAGTTGGGACGATCGGGGATCTGTGTAGCATTTGGGGTAGTTTTCTTTTATTTTGGTTCCGTAGTCGGACCTTGATTGTATCTGTATGAGGTAATGCTTTATTCATGTATTGTGTGAAGTGGCGATTGTAAGCCAACTATGTATCTCTTTCCCATATGTATTACATGGGTTGTGTGAAGATTACCTCACTTGCGACATTGCTTTCAATGCGGTTATGCCTCTAAGTCGTGCTTCGACATGTGGGAGATATAGCCGCATCGAGGGCGTTACAAGTTGGTAATCAGAGCCATCCCCGACCTAGGAGCCCCTTGCTTGATTGAATCGCTGACTTTGTTGAGTCTAGAACAAAATGTTTTGAGTCTTAGGATTATATATATCGGAGAGTAGGATTCTTTTTACTCCCCAGTCCCTTCGTCGCTCTGGTGAGGCCCCCTGACGTAGAAGTTTTGTCTCTCCTCTCCTCAAATTTCACTAAAAAAAATTTTAGGATCACGCGGGTATCTTGGAATCGTTCCGATGGTTTTGTGACGAGAACATTGTTCTTGGTGCCTCCTGACATTTAGGGGTTGTGGCAGTGTCCCGGGGAGTTGAGCTCCGAGGTGTTGTCGTCACAATTTTATCGTTGCAGTTCTGGAATACCTGAGTTTTGCCGACATCGAAAATCTCTTTTATGCAGTTGTTGGTGAGATAACCTCGATAACCCAGTACTGGGGCGAGCTCGAGAGTATTGCCATAACTCATATAACGGATGCTTTTTGAAGGTTGAGGTAAACGATTTCCAAAGGTTTCTTGGTTATGTGTTGAAGGATGGATACAACTGGATCTAGGTATTGTTAGTTTGGGTGATATATTTTGTGTCCCCTGTATCCCCAACACCTGATTCCATAACCAGAAAGTTTCGGGAGTTTATAAGTGGGAATTCAAGTATCTCGTAGGATATCTTTCCAACAGACACATGATACGATATGGGATCTATCATATGTTTGTTTCCGGCTTATTTCCTGAGCCAATCCTTTGTTTTGTTTTGGTTTGTGGTATTCGAGTTGCTTCGAAGTCAAGTGTGGATTCCATACCTTTTCTAAGTGGTGTTCTCATATTCCTATGTGGATGCTAATCCTTATTGATCATTGAGGTTGTCATGTCAACTTTTTTCCAACTGGTGTGCTTCTCTTCAAGTGCATCCGATCATTCCAACATTCGCAAGATCAATTCTAAGCTTTTTGTCAACGGTGTTGATTTCATCCGACCCAAGTTGCCTTTGTTTTCCCGCCCTCCCACCCTTTTTCTTCAAGGACTCAGATTTCTTAATCAAATATCCATTTTATTCTTGTGAAGTCTCTCCATTCTTATCCGCCAATGTTCTTATCCGGTGATTCTCATGAAGACGCTAAGGAAGCTTCAACTTTATCATTGTTCCATTCTAATTTTCTTCTCCGGTGGATTCAATTCAAGCTTGTCAATCATATCTTTCCCTCATTTCAAGTGCTTTCTCATGCCAGTGCCCCCCTAATCATTCACCTCTCGTTATTCATTTGTTCCGGAGTGTTGAAGATATCTCTGAAGATTCGTGCTTCCACTCTGCATCAATTCTAGCTATTTCGAGGTCTTACCTTATTCAGCCATTTAATTCAACCGGTGCGTCTCTCTTTTAAATCGTTTAATGGTGTATCTTTTGAGTGGGCCCTAACCCACAGGTCTTTTCCCAGGATCTTACCTGACTCTTCTAATTTTCCCGAAGCTATTCCCAAATTCTTTTCGAAGTTTGATGTAAGAATGAAGTTTCATCAGTCATATGTCTTTCTCCTAGATCTTCCAAATTCTTTTCATCATTGGGTCAACCTTTCCAATTTTCATTCCGAAGTGCCTCAATAATTCATGGTGGTGTTCCTCATCGTCATTCTCTGCAATTGAAGACCGAAGAAGATTTTTTTCTCTCTCAATCTTGTCTCATTCTCTTCAAGATTCATGGCTCTAGCTTGATGTCATCCTCTCATAATTGTTTTCGATTGTGAGAATTTTTTTTCACCCATCTGGAGCATTTCAGGAGTCTTTTCAGTTTGATTCTCCGGAGTCATCATCTTAGAATTATTCAATCCAGCTTTCAGCTCTCATTCTCCAAATCTTACCGGTGCATCGTTCAAATATCCTTTAATCAGCTCATGATCTCTTTGTTCTCATGTATCTAAATTCTGTCAAGTATCTTTATTTTGTTTTCAAATTCTTCCCGGTGATTTGTGCCTTTGCTACTTTCATTTCAATTCTTACGGTGGTTCGTTCAAGAGTTCTCTTCCTTGGTTATCATATCAATTCATTCCTTCTTTCCAAATCCTACCGGTGGTTCGTTGAAGACCTTCCTAAGTTTGTGCTATATCTCTCTTGATCCTTTCTACGAGAATAAGTAGTATGCCAAATCCGTTGCTTGTCATCAATTTATATTGGTGAAGGATATGCATAACTTAATTCTTATTCTTATTTTACCCAAGTGATTAATTCTGTATTCCGGAGATTCATCAAAATTCTCGATTTCATTTGTTCACCTTTCTTTCCGGAGTTCCAAGTTTTCTCGGTTTTATCATTTCAAAGCTTCATCTTATCACTGCAAGGCTTCAACCTTATTCTTTTCATCCTTCATTTCATTTGATCATCCTTTATTACCGGAGTTCTTCATGAAGTTTCTTCATGGTGGTTCATCAAGGATTTAATTCATTCTCGAAGTGTTCTCAAGATTCTTGTTGGAAGAGCCCAAATATTTTTCTTCCTGCATTCCAAGGTGCAATTCTTTCTACCTTATTTTTTTGAGATGGTGTTATGTCATCCTTGGCAATTTCTCCTCGTGCTTCATGATTCACATGTTGTCAAGAATGAGGTATTTAAATCCATCAATCTCTTCATTGGAGTTATCTTGGGTTATATTTCACCTAAAGCTTTCCCTAAGGATTGTTGCTTTTTATGGTGCTTATAAATGACCCAAGTTCTTCTTTATCCTCCCGGTGATATAGCTTTCTCGTCTCCTTGTTCTTATCAATCCAATTCTTTTCCCGCGAGTGGCAGGTTGTCACCTCATAATTTGAGATGCATTCCTTAAGACCATATCAATCTTATTCTTTTCGTTGTTGATTCTCCAACAACTCCGTTCAATTCTTCTTTGCAAGGATGCTTTTCAAGTTCATTTGTGGCAGAAGATGTCATTTTCTTCTCCATTATGTTATTCCAATGGTCTATCTTCTATTTCTTCTTCCGGAGGCATTGTGATGTTGCTCTCTTCACTCATCATCTCGAATTGTGAGGATCATGTTCTTGTCGTGCTTATCCATTTAACCGGAGTGTTGTGCCCTTTTGCTCAAGTTTTTTTCGCCTTATCAAGCCTTGCATCTCTTTTCAACCGAAGTGCTGTCTGAGATCTTCCGTACCGCTTGTTCCATTCATTCAATAGTTTCGGAGGCACTATGTTGTTGATCTCATCAAGTATCCTCTCATCTTGTCAAGTTCATATTCTATTACTCCATTTCCAACCGGAGTGTTGTATCATCTCTTCAATATCGTCTCATCTTATCAAGTTTTCTTCTCTTTCCTACCGGAGTGCTGTCCAAATTATGTCATTCTTGTTCCTTGGCTATCTCGTTATACCGGTGTGGCTCCATATGTTTTTGGTCCGTTGAGCTCTTGTTTCATGCCTTTCTACCTACAAGGTTCTTGTAATGTTCCTTGTTCCTCTTTGATAACGAAGTGTTTGCAATCTCCTCATCTCCATTGTATTCTCTCTTTCACTTTGTTCAACCTCTCAAGGTTCATGGTTTCACTCGTTTGTCGAAGAAGCAACTTAGTTTTACCTCTTATCTTCCTCTTTCTTTTCCCTCCGGTGCCATCTTTAGATCTCGGGATGAGATCCTCTCGTAGTGGTGGAGTGTTGTAACGCCCCGGATGTAACTTTCCATAATTGTAACTCCAACTCTTGCCATTTCCGACGATGTGATATGTTATTTCCTCCGTGGTTGGGTTTTGTCTGTTGTTTTGCATTGTGTTCATGTCATGCATCTCATCTCTTAGCATCATGCGCATTGCATCTGCATGTTTTCATAAAACTCGTAGCCGTTCATAGTTCCCGCTTCTCCTCGTTGCCTCCATTGTCCCTTTCGAGACCAACTGTACTTTTGTTGTCCGACCGGTTGAACCTCTTGGAACAGTGCATCGACCCCTCGCCCGTGTCCGAAACTCCCATTGACCCGACCCGGACTATCGTTACCGTTGGGTCCGGATCATCCCCAAACATCCGTAAAACCTCTCCGTTTTCTTATTTGGGCTCCATATCTATTTATTTTCGACCGTCCGATTGCGATCGGAGGGACGAGGTAACCCCTACCCAAATCAACCTACTATATAAACAGCCTAACCCTAGTTTCTAGGGGAGATGTCCCATCCATCCTCCTGCCCGCCGCCACCTACCTACCTTCTCTTCTCGGGATCCATCCCGCCGCCACCTGGTCTCTCCTTGGTTCCAACACCGACCAATCCCCACCGGAGCCCTTCGATCCACCTCGCTCCGACCAACCACCGCGCCTGCAGCCGCAGCGCCTCCCTGCTCGATCTTTTGCTCGAGGCGCTCGAGTTCATCGCCGGAGATGAGTGCCTCGACAGCCCCGCTCCTTTCCCCCTCCTGCTTCTCTACCTCTCTTTCTCACGATCTCGCCCTCCCTCTCTCTGCTTTCGCTCACAGGAGCCCCAAGCGCCATGGCCTGGGCTCGGCCTCGAGATCCTCAGCGCCGCCGTGGTTGCTGCTTCCTCCGTCGACCCAGACGCAAGTTCCTGCCGCCGCCGCTTACTTGCAAGTCCAGTCGCGCACCGGAGCCCCCGCCAAGTTCGGCGCATCGCCCCTGTTTTGCAACGAGCTTCTGCTTCATCGTCGCACGTGAGGAGCACGACCCCAGCGCCAAGTCCCGCTCGCCGGAGCTCGTTGACTCCGTCGTTCCCGCGCGGAACCCTCCTCGCCAAGCCCCTCACCGCAACACCTCCCTGCTTCGCTCCTGCACGAGCAGAGGACGAGGCGCCCGCTCGCCCGCCTCCTCGACTACCTCGCGCCGCCGCCTCGTCAGCTCCGCCGTCGGATCTCACCTCCGTCGGAGCCAGGAGCAGCACCCTCTCGCCGGCGAACCCAGCAGATGAGCCGACGCCTCCTCTCTGCTTCCCTTCATCTTTTCCCTCTCTGAATCCTCTCTCTGTCCTTTCCTTCTTCAGGAAACAACAACAACCACCGCACTTCTTGGAGCTCCCATGGCCGACGCCTCAAGCTTGTCTCCGTCGGATCCGGCCGTCCCCGCGCCAAGTCCCCTGCTTTGCCTCCTGCCTTCGTGCACGCGGCTCTGCTGCCTCGCCATCGCCTGTCGCCGGCCTTTGCTTCCCCTGCAACGAGCAGCAGCCGCTGCATCGTCTCCCGCTTGCGCCGGTTGACCGCTTCAACCTTCCACGTGGACCCGCGTCGCCAGCCAGCTCCAAGGCCCAGCATGCCTCCCCTTCGCCAGATACAGCCCCGCTGGCCTGCTGCCACATCTCCACTAGCCGGGCCTTGGCCCATGGTGAGCAGCTCCCAGCCCCTCTCCTGTGCATCTTGGATCAGCCAGTTTTGGCCCGTAGTATTTTTTTTCCGGCTGCTGCGAATTTGTCCAATTATCCCGAAAACTGCATGTTTACAGATTGCACCCTCATGTTCATGCATATAATAACTCAACAACCGTGCATCGGATCGAAATGTTTTAAACATGTAAAATGCTTAGAATTTCATCTAGTTTCATAATTTTCAACTTCCATGCATGTTTAAAATGTTTAACTTGCTGTTTGCTTTAATTTGCTCCTATGCCATGTTAAAATGCTTTAATTCATAACTATTAAACCGTAGCTCGGTTTTAAATAAATTATATATGTAAATGGGGTAGAAAAATGCATAGATTAACACATTGCACTTATTTTCCTGGTTAACAACAATAAAATATGGTTTTAGGCAGAACAGTACCAAATCCATAAATTGCATATGAGGATTTATCCGGACTTGTTGTTTGTTGTTCCGACCTCATTTAAACTTGTCTAGATAGGTAGTTTTCATATGCTTCACTTCTTGCCATGTTAACCAACATTAATCTTGTCTTGTTCCTAAACGAGAGCAAACTAAAAATTTGAATGTGGTGTTTCGTCAATATGCAACTCGTTGCATATTGAGCTCCACTTAATTTGTAGTGTTGTTTGTTGCACTTTGCCATGCCATGCCTCTTTAAACCGGACATGCATCATCCTTGGTTGTGCATCATGTCATGTTTATGTGATGGTTGTTTACTATGTTGTTTGTTTGTTTCCGGGTTGCCTCTCCCGTTAGCTTAGGTTTCGTTCCGGAGTTGGGAGGATCCGTTTGACTATGTCCGTTTGTCTTCTTCATGGACTCGTTCTTCTTCCTGGCGGGATCTCAGGAAAGATGACCATACCCTCGAAATCACTTCTATCTTTGCTTGCTAGATGCTCGCTCTTTTGCTATGCCTATGTTGCGATGCCTACCACTTGCTTATCATGCCTCCCTTGTTGCCATGTCAAGCCTCTAACCCACCCTGTCCTAGCAAACCGTTGTTTGGCTATGTTACCGCTTTGCTCAGCCCCTCTTATAGCGTTGTTAGTTGCAGGTGAAGATGAAGTTTGTTCCTTGTTGGAACATGGAGATGTTGTTCCTTGTGGGAACATGTTTACTTGTTGGGATATCACAATATCTCTTATTTAATTAATGCACCTATATACTTGGTAAAGGGTGGAAGGCTCGGCCTTATGCCTGGTGTTTTGTTCCACTCTTGCCGCCCTAGTTTCCGTCATATCGGTATTATGTTCCCGAATTTTGCGTTCCTTACACGGTTGGGTGATTTATGGGACCCCCTTGACAGTTCGCTTTGAATAAGACTCCTCCAGCAAGGCCCAACCTTGGTTTTACCATTTGCCACCTAAGCCTTTTTCCCTTGGGTTCTGCAGACTCAAGGATCATCTTTATTTTAATCCCTCGGGCCAGTTCTCCTTCGATTGCTGGTCCAAACCAAGCGATGTCCGGCGCCCCCTGGGCAATCAGGGTCTATGCCAACCCGACGTCTTGCTCATCCGGTGTGCCCTGAGAATGAGATACGTGCGACTCCTATCGGGATTTTTCGGCACATCGGGCGGCTTTGCTGGTCTTGTTTTACAATTGTCGAAATGTCTTATAGCCTGGATTCCGATACTGACCGGGTCTTCCCGGTAGAAGGAATATCCTTCGTTGACCGTGAGAGCTTATAATGGGCTAAGTTGGGACACCCCTGCAGGGTATTATCTTTCGAAAGCCGTGCCCGTGGTTATGAGGCAGATGGGAATTTGTTAATGTCCGGTTGTAGAAAACCCAAAGTTGATCTTAATTAAAATACATCAACCGCGTGTGTAACCGTGGTTGTCTCTTCTCGGCAGAGTCCGGGAAGTGAACACGGTGTTGGAGTTATGTTTGACGTAGGTTGTTCTAGGATCACTTCTTGATCATAGTTGTTCGACCGTGCTTTTGCCTCCTCTTCTCCCTCTCTTTTGCGTATGGTAGCCACCATACATGCTAGTCGCTTGCTGCAGCTCCACCTCACTACCCTGTCCTACCTTTAAGCTTAAATAGTCTTGATCTCGCGGGTGTGAGATTGTTGAGTCCTCATGACTCACAGTTACTTCCAAAAACCAGTTTGCAGGTGCCGATGAAACCGGGTAGGTGACGCATCCGAGCTCAAGGAGGAGCTCGATGAAGATCTTGTTCATTGTGTTGTTTCATTTCAGTTGATCAGTAGTGGAGCCAAGTTGGGACGATCGGGGATCTGTGTAGCATTTGGGGTAGTTTTCTTTTATTTTGGTTTCGTAGTCGGACCTTGATTGTATCTGTATGAGGTAATGCTTTATTCATGTATTGTGTGAAGTGGCGATTGTAAGCCAACTATGTATCTCTTTCCCATATGTATTACATGGGTTGTGTGAAGATTACCTCACTTGCGACATTGCTTTCAATGCGGTTATGCCTCTAAGTCGTGCTTCGACACGTGGGAGATATAGCCGCATCGAGGGCGTTACAGCGAAGTACTTCGGCTTCGCCACGGCGTCGGGCAACGGGGGAATGGGCACTCCCCAGGCGCTGAGCCTCCACCCCGTCGGCCCGGCGCGCATGTCCGGCGCCGCCGGGATGTTCGCCTGGAACAAGAGCCAGGACTCCTGTTAGCGGAGCGAACGACGGCCGAAGCCGTTGGCCGCCGCCTCGTCTACGGGAAAGCGTTCTGCCATGGCGACGACGGAGCTGGGCGGGCTCGGGAGAGGTAGAGGGAGGGGCTGGCCGGCGGCGCTCGGGAGAGGTAGGTAGAGGGAGGGGCTGGACGGCGGCGTGGGGCGGGGCTGGTGTGGGCACAGGCGACTGGAGGCCACCGGCTTTTATTGCCGCGCCGCGAGGGGGCTGGTGTGTATGCGTGCGAGGGAGGGGAGGCGTCGGCGCGCCGTCCCGTGATGCGCCGCCCGTGAGGAATCGATGGCAAGGCTGACCGGTGGGCACAGCGCGACAGCTTTGGCATTGATTCGCCGCGGGAAACGAGGCGATGAGGACGACGAAGGGCCGAGAAGAGAGCCGTGTCGCTGACGCGACGGGCCCGCGGCTTTTTCGCGCCAAAACAGTTCACCCGGCGCCCCTGTGCGCCCCCAGCGCGCCGGGTTCGGCCTGGGTCCGCCGGCGCTGTTTTCGGCCCAAGCCGGCGAAAATCGGGCTCCTGGGGGCGCGACTGGGCCGTCATTTCGGCGCCGGCGCGAAAAAATCGCCTGGGGAGGCCTTCCTGGACGCGGCTGGAGATGCCGTAACATAGCCTAGGGTAGTGTGTATGTTACTAGTGTAAGTTACTCTCTCTCAACTATGACCAGTCTAAGCAGAGCTTCTCTAGTACTCCTTCCGTTCGGAATTACTTGTCGCGAAAATGAATGTATCTAGACGTATTTTAGTTGTAGATACATCCATTTTCGATACAAGTAATTCCGAACAGAGGGAGTAGATCCTGTAAATCGGGCCTTCCGCTATAATAACCAAAAATTTGTCCCGAACAGACCATGTGAACGAGGCCGATCTGTACTCCCTCCGTCCGAAAATACTTGTCATCAAAATAATTAAAAATAGATGTATTTAGAACAAAAATACGTCTAAATATGTCCCCTTTTATCTATTTTGATGACAAGTATTTCCGGACGGAGGGAGTAATTTTTTAAAGTGAACTTGGAAAACGAGCCTCCAATCGGCTATTTTTTTTGAGCACTCCAATCCGCTATATTTTTAGTATACCGCAAACGAGCCAATGCTTTGGCGGGAGGGAACTTTCATCACATCCGCCTCCCATCCCCACGCCTCCGTCGATCCCGGCCTCGACGCTCCTTCACTGACAGGCCTCCTTTGGTCGTCGCACGATGCCATGGAGTGGTCGGACCCCCCCTGTCATCCATCCCAAGCTCGCGCCGGCCGAATCGTCCCTGGGCCTACGTACGCCTCCCGCCATTGTCACGCCTCGCCGTGGTCGGGGAACTCCACAGCGGACGCGCCCGAGGGAGATGCGCTAGACGCCATCGTCGTCGCCGCCGTGTCGTGGATCGCCATGTGTGTCGCCCGAAGGAGCGCCGCGGTGGAGCCCTCCTATAGCGCGTCCGCATCCTACAACGCCTGGATGGGTGTCGCCCGAAGGAGATGGCGTCGTGGCTAGAGTAGCCGCCCCCGACCACTACAGCCCGCTCTCCTACAGTGCGTCCGCGTCCGGTCGAGCAGATGAGCCGGCGGGGTATCTCGACCCCGGCTAGCTGGAGCTCGAGGCAGCCGGTGCGACACGCCATGAGACCTATGTGATAGGCCACGAGCAGCAGTAGGACGCGCCTCTCAGCGGGCCACGACTCCGCCAGGGAGCCACAGATCTTGTCGACTGCGTGGGGAGGGCGACGTGTCATTGCCATGGAGCAGCCAAGACCTAAGAGCATCCCGCGTCCCCAACAGGCCTCCCAGACCACTTTTTCGATGCCGGCACGAAAAAACGCCTCAGTCGTGTCCCAGGACGCCGAAAATCGCCGGTTCGGGCCTTTTTTCTGCCCGGCGGTCACAGGCCGAACCCGGCGCACTAGGGAGCGGTTGGGGGCTCCGGCGCAAGGGAAAAAGCGTGGCTGGCCCACACTGTTAGGGGAAAAGTCAAGGTTTTCTTCCCCGACTCGCCTCCCCCCCCCGCCGCGCCCTCGGCCACCACTAGCTATATCCCGGTGCCGCCCGCCGCCCTTCACCGCTAGATAGCCATTCCCCGCCGGAAAAATAGCAGCGCATCACCGCGGCAGCCCCTCCAACAGCAGTTGAGCGTTTCCGGCCGCGGAGGAGCAGTTTAGCGGCGGGTACACGCCCACCAGGCGCAAGTTGTTCGGCGATTTGCCTGCCTCGGCGATGGACTCGGATGACGAGGAAGCGCTCGCCGCGCTGCTGGAGGAGGAAGCCGAGGCCGACGTCTAGGAAGAAGAGCATCTCATGGTGCTCGCCGCCCTCGCCCAGCTGCTGGCGAGCAATGAAAAGCCGCGGCGAGGTGGCTCGGCGTCGGGGCGGGTGAAAGCAAAGAATCGGCATCGTCTCGAAGGCTACTGCATGCTCTACTCCGACTACTTCGCCGATGCTCCACTTCACGGCGAGAAAACATTTCAGCACCGTTATCGGATGAGCCGAAAGCTCTTCCTCAGGATTGTGAATTCCATCCGGGAGTTTGACAACTACTTCAAGTGCAAGATGGATTGCACCGACGCTTTTGGATTCACCTCCATCCAGAAGTGCACGACAGCGATGAGGATGCTTGCATATGGAGCTCCCGGTGATTCACTCGACGACAATGGGCGCATGGCCGAGTCCACCAGCATAGAGTGTTTCTACAAGTTCTGTCGGGCAGTGGTGGCAGTGTTTGGACTACAATACTTGAGAACACCCAATGCGGAAGACAATGCTCGGATCCTAGAACAGAATGCAGCAAGAGTATTTCCTGGGATGCTTGGAAGCATCAACTGCATGCATTGGGAATGGAAGAATTGCCCATTTGCTTGGCAGCGGATGTACAAAGGCGTCAAAGGCGGTTGCAGTGTGGTACTTGAGGCGGTGGCCACACAGGACCTCTAGATTTGGCACTCCTTCTTTGGTATGCCAGGAATTCACAATGACATCAACGTGATGCAGTGCTCTCCTGTCTTTGCCAAGCTTGTTGAAGGTCATTCTCCTCCGGTGAACTTCGAGATCAATGGGCGGCACTACAACAAGGGGTACAATCTAGCTGATGGCATCTATCCGAGATGGTCGACATTTGTGAAGACCATCTAAAACCCTGTGCTAGGAGGCAAGAACGCCTGGTTTGCAAAGATTCAGGAGGCTTGCAGGAAGGATGTCGAGCGGGCATTTGGTGTGCTCCAATCTCAATTTGATGTTGTCCGGTACCCCGCCCAGACCTGGTCCAAAAATCAGATGTGGGAGATTATGACTTGATGTGTCATCTTGCACAACATGATCATCGAGAGCGAGCAAGAAGACCCAGTGTTTGACACTGAACCATACTACAGGCAGGGTCCTCTAGTCGAAGTTGATCACCAGCTACCGGCAACTTGGACTGCCTATCTCAGTATGCGTCAGGAGATCCAAGACCCACAGGTGCATCATCAACTGCAGAAAGATCTTATTGAGCACCTATGGAGGATCAAGGGGGACGCCGTGTGATGAAATATGAGTTTTTATTTGTTGAACTATATAATTTGTATTGAACTACTTGTTGTTGTACTATTTTGTTGAAGTATTTGATTTTTCTGTGATGAAATATGTGATAAGAAAAAATTGTGTTGATAATTGAACACCGAGACACGACGAACCACGCCGAATATGGGCCTATTCTCGCCCATATGGGCCCTTAATTCGCCGAAATGGGGCTGCAAAGTGGGCCAATTTCGGCGCCTAGGGGCGACGACTGGGCGCAAAACCGCCCCCAGTGCCGATTGTATCGCCGGCTCGCCCCCAGGGGTGATTTTTATGCGTCCTGGGGGGCCAACGGCTGGAGATGCTCTAATCGTAATCTAGATTTTGTTTTGAGGGGTGTTTTGTGCTATTTTTAGGGACCCTGTCGCAAATGTAACTACTGACAAATGGGATCCACATCTAACATGAAATATTTTTACCAGATCTATTTTGCCGGAACACATGTCATACTGTAAAATGTAAAACCCATTTTGCGGGATCCTGCAAATCGATTTTGCGATACAAGATTATAAGGGATCTGCTGGAGTTGCTCTTAGAATAGTTTTCAAGCCACTGACGGCTCTCACCAGAAGCTAACCCCGCACCCAACGTCGTCGGCACATGCGCTTGTTACACTCACGAGGTGTGATACGTCCTAAACGTATCTACTTTTCCAAACACTTCTGCTCTTGTTTTGAACTCTAATTTGCATGATTTGAATGGAACCAACCTGGACTAACACTGTTTTTAGCAGAATTGCCATGGTGTTATTTTTGTGCAGAAATAAAAGTTCTCGGATTGGGCTGAAAATTTACGCAGAATATTTCCAGAATATATAAAAATATTGGCGAAGGGAACTATTGGAGGGGGCCAACTAGGAGCCACACGCTCAGGGGGAGCGCGAACCCCCAAGGTGCGCCTAGTGAGCTTGCGGGCCCCTGGAGCCTCCGTTGTCCCTAAGTCCAACTCTATAAGTACCGTCGCGGAGAAAAAAATCAGAAGGAATAATCGCGTTTTACGATACAGAGCCGCCGTCACCTCTTGTACTTCATGGGGAGGGCTAATCTGGAGTCCGTTCGGGGCTCCGAAGGGTGGAAATCGTCCCATCGTCATCATCAACCCTTCTCCATCAATAATTCCATGATGCTCACCACTAGGAGTGAGTAATTCCTTTTTAGGCTTGCTAGACGGTGATGGAGTTGGATGAGACTTGTCATGTAATCAACTCAATTTGTTAGGGCTTAATCCCTGGTATCCAAAATGTTCTGAGATTGATGTTGCTATGACTTTGCTATGCTTAATGCTTATCATTAGGGCCCGAGTGCCATGATTTCATATTTGAACCCTTTATGTTTTCATGAATATATTTGATTTTTTGATACTATCTTGCAAGTTGTATGCACCTATTACGTGTTATGATCTGCATACCCCAAGGTGACAATAATTGAGATTTTTTAAGTAATTACCGTAGTATGAGGAGTTCATATATACACTAAGTGATAATGCTTTGTTCCGGTTCTCTATTAAAAGGAGCCCTTAATATCCCTTAGGTTTCCTTATGGACCCCACTGCCACGGGAGGGCAGGACAAAAGATGGCTTGTAAGTCTTATTATAAGCACATATGACTATATACGGAATATATGCCTACATTACATTGGTGAATTGGAGCTATTGTGTATCGCTCTAGGTTGTGACTGTTATATGATCCAATGCCTACGCTTTTCTCATATTGGTCTTTGCTAAGTTATTTTCGTTATTGCCGATGTTACAATCACTACAAATTGCTACTTTTACTGTTCCTGTTACTACTGATATTGTGCTGCTAAACACTTTGCTGCAGAAATATAATTTTCCTAGGTGTGGTTGAATTGACAACCCAACTGCTAAGGCTCATAAATATTCTCTGGATCCCCTTGTATCGAATCAATAAATTTGGGTGAAATACTACTCTAAAAAACTATCGTGGTCCCCTACACTTGTGGGTTATCAAGGTCTATGCACCACACTTGCCTGAATAAATTGTGTTACTACCTTTAATTTGAGCTCTTTGAACATTTGTCCAAGCGGCGCCAGATCATGTGCATCAGTCGACACGGCTTGCTGGAGCACTAAACAACCACTACTGCAGGATGCTGCTAACGCGACACTACGATCAGAGACCCTTCGATGAAACTGTGTGCGATGCAATAATCGTAAATGGTGGTGTAAAAGAACCGTCAAAAAAGGTGCAAAACGTTTGCGATGGCGGAGCCATCAAACACGGTTCAGACTTTAGTTGCGTGTGCGATGCAGGGCATACGGTTCAGTTCAATGAACTATTTGCGATGAGGCGAAACAAAAGAAACGGGCAGCCAGATGAAGGCGTGTGTGATATACAACTTACGGTTCACTCGGACAATAGAAACGAGCAGCTAGATAAAGGTGTGTGCGATTGAGGGCATACGCTTCAGAAGGATTAACTGTTTGCGATTAGGCAACAGAACAGAAACGGGTCAGCCAGATCAAAGTGTCTGCAATTGATGGCATACACTTCACACGGATGAACTGTTTGTGATTAGCCACAACAAACAGAAACAATTAGATAGATCAACGTGTGTGCGCTAGACGGGCACACACATTCTAATTAAAATAAGCATGCGCGATGGTAATAACGAGCATGCACGGTTGTTGGAACAAGACGTGTGCTGACATTGCCTATTGCGGTGCACCCTATGGTGCAAACGTCACGTACGCGGTCGAGAAGGCGTGCCCACGTTACGCCTTCCGGGAATAGTGCCGCACTTATAACCATTAATAAATTTTGAGCCTACGTCTCGTCACATTCCAAATTGCAAACATGTTCACACCGATCAAAACCTAAACAGTTTCCCACTTAGGAGTGTATTACTACTCGATTATAAATACTACTACTCCAAGATGACTGCACATTTCTCCTCAACTCCTCATCAACAAAAACAAATAAGTCATTCATTATCGTTCCCTTACGTCTGCCATGGCCAGCGTGAGTTCTGGGTCGAGAGATTGCCACCAGGGAGATGCGAGCATGGAAGCAGAAGCACGAGAGATGTCCTGCCTCGCCGCGAACGCAGCCGGCATGTCCCGCCGCGCAGCCGTAGCAGCACAGAGGACCCGCCGCACCGTCGATGCAGTAGACTCGTCCGGACGCGCCGCGGAAGTAGATGAGATGTCCCGCCGCACCACGAATGCAGCAGAGATGTCCTCCCGCGTCGCGGCGGCCTAGGAAAATGTCTCGCGGGCAGGCGAAGACTCTTACAGGCACATGCATGCAATCGTTCATAGCCAGACGGATCAGATCTCCGGCTGGGCGAGGTTGCAGGACGACATGAAAGCCTGTTTGAACAGGGTACTGGCTCATCCGGCAACTAAATGAGAGCAACGCGAAGCTCTTGGCCGAGCACGACCTGCTGAGGGCAAAGATCATCAGAAGTGAGGAGCAGTAGGAGGAGACCACTGCCTTGTTGAAGAGGACCGGTGTCATCGTCGAGAAACTTATGGACAAGAATGCCATGTTACGCATCGAGCGTAGAAGGCTGGTGGAGGAATCCGTGGATGCTCTCAAGCAGCATCTTGAGGACAAGAAAGAGCTCATCGCCGCTCGCAGCAGAGACTAGTTCCCGCGGCCTGCAGCAATGCATCAATAAAGTAGAGATCAGTGAACCAGATCATTGTCTTCCTTCTTTTTTTGCCCTTGTGTATTTTGTGCGTTGCCGCATGTGGCTTTTTTTAATTATGTTCCTAAATATGTAAGACAGTTATTATCCACTGTCATCGTCCTTATATTCATCATGCTTGCTATAAGTCACAGTCGATGCTATATAGGTCTGTTGGATCTTACATCAAGATCCGTACAAAACTTTCTTTTCAGATTTTCATTTCTCTCTCTTAAATCTCACTTCAGTGAGACATATAGCCACGCCGCAGAACAGGGGCTTGGGAGCCATTAATGGATACGCTGGGAGGGAGGTGCGCGGCAGGTAGAGGTCAAAGGTCTCTCCTCCTGATGAGCACGCGCATGAGTCTGATCGCACGCCTCCCGTACTCAAATAGCTACCCCGAACGGCACCTCCTAGCCAATAAAAAAAGGGGATGCATGGCGACACGTAATTGGTAAGCAGAACGCCACGGTTTCAATAATACTTGTGTTTCTGATTTGTAACATGACAACACTTGTTCCAAAACGACTTTGTTGATTGTTAATGTGTGCGGCTTCGCAAATCGGACAGAAAAATTACCACAGCATGTTGGTGCCATGTCATGACACCATGCCAAGTTTCATGATTTTCAAGCGTGTTTTGGATTTACAGGAATTAAAACCAAATTTCTCAATCTTTCCGGTCGAGCCACGACGCCCAGATGTTTGAATTTCATTCTCATTTCTTGCATGGGACATAGAAATTCACCCAAGGACACACATGTAATTTTTCAACCAACTTTGGTGCACTGGAGCATGTGCTTGTAGTTCAAATTTGAATTATGCACATTAAATGCCCAGAAACTCAATTAATGTATAAAAAAGGCCAAACAAATCCGGAATAATTCCAAAATTTAGCACGATACTTCTATTTGGTCTAATCTGCCTGTGTAAAAAAGTAAGGCGGGAGAAGGCAGTGTATGTATGTCGTTTCGCACACGGAGGTGACACGTTCCCTCTCGGAACCACGAGCCTTCTTGAGGGAAGCTCCGGTTTGCAAGAAGCTTACACCAAAGCTTGTCCCAATTCGGCCAAAAAAATTACCGCAGCATATTGGTGCCATGTCATGACACCGTGCCAAGTTTCATGATTTTCATGCGTGTTTTGGATTTACAGGAAATTAAAAACCAAGTTTCTCAATCTTTACGGCCGACCAACGACACCCATATGTTTGAATTTCATTCCCATTTCTTGCATGGGACCTAGAAATTCACCCAAGTACACACATGTGATGTTTTAACCAACTTTGATGCACTGGAGCATGTGCTTGTAGTTCAAATTTGAATTATGCACATTAAATGCCCAGAAACTCAGCTAATGCATAAAAAGGCCAAACGAACCCAGAATAATTTCAAAATTTAGCACGACACTTCTATTTGGTCTAATCTGCCTGTGTAAAAAATTTAAGGCAGAAGAAGGCAGTGTACGTATGTCGTTTCGCACACGGAGATGACACGTTCCCTCTCGGAACCACGAGTCTTCTTGAGGGAAGCTCCGGTTTGCAAGAAGCTTACACCAAAGCTTGTCCCAATTCGGCCAAAAAAATTACCGCATCATGTTGGTGCCATGTCATGAGACCATGCCAAGTTTCATGATTTTCAGGCGTGTTTTGGATTTACAGGAATTAAAAAACCAAGTTTCTCAATCTTTCCGGCCAAGCCACAACGCCCAGATGTTTGAATTTCATTCCCATTTCTTGCATGGGACCTATAAATTCACCCAAAGACACATGTGTGATTTTTTAACCAACTTTGGTGCACTGGAGCATGTGCTTGTAGTTCAAATTTGAATTATGCACATTAAATGCTCAGAAACTCAATTAATGCATAAAAATGCCAAACGAACCCGGAATAATTCCAAATTTAAACGTGACACTTGTGTACTAGTTGCATGTTCACTGTACGTAAATGTTCTAGCAATTGAAACACCATTCTTTCCCTCTGTAACACCATTTTGTCTTTCGAAACATAATAAAAAAATCAGGTATACCACAAACAATTTACTAGAAAGAATCGTGTGGGATGCGATATAAAATATCTTGGCGCACCGTCTTGTCTGGCTTACGCAGGAAGCTTCGTCGTCTACAGTCCACTGCCTCCGCTTGAACCACACTTGCGCGCCTGTTCCTCGCGACACCGAGCGAAACTTTTTTGCCACCGCGGAAATACCTATCTCCCCGCCCCCTCCCTCCCACCAAAAGCCACATTTCCACTGTTCCTCCTTACTTTCCAAGCTCAACCCTTCACTGCTCAGCCTCCTCGTTGTACCAGTGATAGACAGACTAGGCCTCCTTTGGTTTGGAGGAATCTCATAGGAATTCTAGAGGATAGGATTCTTATAGGATTTTTTCCTTTAGAGCCCTTTGGTTCATAGGAATGGATTCCTATTCCTACATAAGATTGGTTCCTATCCTCCACATTTCATAGGAAAATAAAAATGAGCCTAGACTCAATGGAAAAATTCCTTTGGTGTCAACCAAATGACATCTCGTTTCCTATTCCTACTCATAGGATTTGAGATACATGTCATCTCATTTCCTACAAAATTCCTATTCCTACGATTATCCTATCCTATGAACCAAAAGAGGCCATAATGATTTTGTAGGGATAACTTTCTTTTACCATGTTATTTTGAGAGACATGATTGCTTTATTAGTATGCTTGAATTACTATTTTCTTTATGTCAAATTATAGACTATTGCTTTGAATCACTCATGTCTTAATATTCATGCAATGATTAGATTATATGATCAAGATTATGCTAGGTAGCATTCCACATAAAAAATATCTCTTTTTTATCATTTACCTACTCGAGGACGAGCAGGAATTAAGTTTGGGGATGCTGATACGTCTCCGTCATATCTGTAATTTTTGATTGTCTCCTGCCAATATTCTACAACTTTCATATATTTTTGGCAACTTTTTATACTATTTTTGGGACTAACACATTGATCCAGTGCCCAGTGCCAATTCTTGTTTGTTGCATGATTTTTGTTTAGCAGAATATCCATACCAAAAATGTCCAAACGCGATAAAAACTTACGGAGATTTTTTTTGGAATATATGTGATTTTTGGGAATGGAATCAACGGGAGATGATGCCCGAGGGGCCCACAAGCCCTGGAGGCGCGCCCCCTACCCAGGGCGCGGCCAGGGGGCTTGTGGCCACCCCGTAAGGCGGTTGGTGCGCTTCTTTTGCCGCAATAAAGTAATATCTAGATAAAAATTGTGTTAAGGTTTGAGCCCAATCGGAGTTACGGATCTCCGGAAATTTAAGAAACGGTGAAAGGCCAGAATCTGAAAACGCAGAAATAGAAGGAAACACACACACACACACACACACACACACAGAGAGAGAGAGAGAGAGAGAGAGAGAGAGAGAGATCGAATCTCGGAGGGGCTCCCGCCCCTCCGCCGCCATGGAGGCCAAGGACTAGAGGGGAAACCCTCCTCCCATCTAGGGAGAGGCCAAGGAAGAAAAGAAGGTGGGGGCTCTCTCCCCCTCTCTCCCGGTGGCGCCGGAATGCCGTCGGGGCCATCATCGTGACGGCGATCTACGCCAACAACTTCGCCGCCGCCATCACCAACTCTCTCCCCCTCTATGCAGCGGTGTAATACCTCTTCCCCCGTTGTAATATCTACTTAAACATGGTGCTCAACGCTATATATTATTTCCCAATGATGTATGGCTATCCTATGATGTTTGAGTAGATCCGTTTTATCCTATGGGTTGATTGATGATCATGATTGGTTTGAGTTGTATGTTTTATTATTGGTGCTGTCCTATGGTGCTTTCCGTGTCGCGCCAGCGTGTGGGATTCCCGCTGTAGGGTTTGCAATATGTTCATGATTCGCTTATGGTGGGTTGCGTGAGTGACAAAAGCACAGACCCGAGTAAGTAGGTTGTTCGCATATGGGAGTAAAGAGGACTTGATACTTTAATGCTATGGTTGGGTTTTATCTTAATGATATTTACTAGTTGTGGATGCTTGCTAGAGTTCCGATCATAATTGCGTCTGATCCATGTCGAGAAAGTATGTTAGCTTATGCCTCTCCCTCATATAAAATTGCCAGTCTAGTTAACGATTGCCTAGGGACAAATAACTTTCTTGTGTGACAAAAAGCTCTCTACTAAAACTAACTTAATAGTTTATTTATCTAAATAGTCCCTAGCTTTAATTTACGTGTTCTTTGTTATCTTGCAAACCTATCACTACTGCAGATTGCTGCTAATGCGACACTACGATTAGAGACCCTTCGACGAAACTGTGTGCGATGCCATAATCGCAAACTGTGGTGTGAAAAACCGTCAAAAAAGGTGCAAAACGTTTGTGATGGAGGATGCATCAAACACGGTTCATATTTTAGTTGTGTGTGTGATTCAGGGCATATGGTTCAGTTCAATTAACCGTTTTCCATGAGGAGGAACAAAAGAAATGGGCAGCCATATAAAGGTGTGTGTGATGTACAACATACGGTTCACTCGGATGAACTGTTTTTATTAGGAAACACAAAAGAAACGGTCAACTAGATGAAGGTGTGTGCGATATACGGCATGCGGTTCACTCGGATGAACTGTTTGCGTTGACACTAGAGAACAGAAACGGTTCAACTTAACAAGACGTGTGTGTGTTGTATGATGGGATTGCATACAGAACAACAACATATATATATACACACACACACTTATAAGGACATGCTTGCATAACCAAATGATACGTCTCCAACGTATCTACTTTTCCAAACACTTTTTTCCTTGTTTTGGACTCTAACTTGCATGATTTGAATGGAACTAACCCGGACTGAAGCTGTTTTCAGCAGAACTGCCATGGTGTTATTTTTGTGCAGAAATAGAAGTTCTCGGAATGACCTGAAAATCCACGGAGACACGTTTTGGAATTAATAAAAAATACTGGCGAAAGAATCCGCATCAGGGGGCCCACACCCTGTTGATGTCTACTACACAACCTTCTTCTTGTAGACGTTGTTGGGCCTCCAAGTGCAGAGGTTTGTAGGACAGTAGCAAATTTCCCTCAAGTGGATGACCTAAGGTTTATCAATCCATGGGAGGCGTAGGATGAAGATGGTCTCTCTCAAATAACCCTGTAACCAAATAACAAAGAGTCTCTTGTGTCCCCAACACACCCAATACAATGGTAAATTGTATAGGTGCACTAGTTCGACGAAGAGATGGTGATACAAGTGCAATATGGATGGTAGATATAGGTTTTTGTAATCTGAAATTATAAAAACAGCAAGGTAACTAATGATAAAAGTGAGCGTAAACGATATTGCAATGCTAAGAAACAAGTCCTAGGGTTCATACTTTCACTAGTGCAAGTTCGCTCAACAATAATAACATAATTGGATCATATAACTATCCCTCAACATGCAACAAAGAGTCACTCCAAAGTCACTAATAGTGGAGAACAAACGAAGAGATTATGGTAGGGTACGAAACCACCTCAAAGTTATTCTTTCTGATCGATCTATTCAAGAGTCCGTAGTAAAATAACACGAAGCTATTCTTTCCATTCGATCTATCATAGAGTTTGTACTAGAATAACACCTTAAGACACAAATCAACCAAAACCCTAATGTCACCTAGATACTCTAATGTCACCTCAAGTATTCGTGGGTATGATTATACGATATGCATCACACAATCTTAGATTCATCTATTCAAACCAACATAAAGTACTTCAAAGAGTGCCCCAAGGTTTCTACTGGAGAGTCAAGACGAAAACATGTGCCAACCCATATGCATAAGTTCACGAGGTTACAGAACTCGCAAGTTTGTCACCAAAACATACATCAAGTGAATCACGTGATATCCCATTGTCACCACAGATAAGCACATGCAAGACATACATCAAGTTTTCTCAAATCCTTAAAGACTCAATCCGATATGATAACTTCAAAGGGAAAACTCAATCCATTACAAGAGAGTAGAGGGGGAGAAACATCATAAGATCAAACTATAATAACAATGCTCACGATACATCAATATCGTGCCAAATCAAGAACACGAGAGAGAGATCAAACACATGGCTACTGGTACATGGCCACATGGAGAGCGTCGGGATGATGAAGATGGCCACCGGTGAGGGTTCCCCCCTCCGGCAGGGTGCCGAAACAGGGTCCCGATTGGTTTTTGGTGACTACGGAGGCTTGCGGCGGCGGAACTCCTGATTTATTCTGCTCCCCTATGTTTTTAGGGTATATGGATATATATAGGCGAAAGAAGTCGGTCAGGGGAGCCATGAGGGGCCCACGAGGGTGGGGGCATGCCCAGGGGGGTAGGGCGCGCCTCCCTGCCTCATGGCTTCCTCGAAGCTTCCCTCACGTCTACTCCAAATCTCCTGGATTGCTTCCGTTCCAAAAATAACTCTCCCGAAGGTTTCATTCCGTTTGGACTCCGTTTGATATTCCTTTTCTTCAAAACACTGAAATAGGCAAGAAAACAACAATTTGGGCTGGGCCTCTGGTTAATAGGTTAGTCCCAAAAATAATATAAAAGTGTTTAGTAAAGCCCATAAACAACCAAAACAGATAATATAATAGCATGAATACTCCATAAATTATAGATACGTTGGAGACGTATCACCTGTCCACGAGGGTGCAGGGCGCAACCCCCTCTAGGGCGCACCCCCTACCTAGTGGGCCCCCTGCGACTCCACCGACCTCAACTCCAACTCCATATATTCACGTTCGGGGAGAAAAAAAGCAGAGAGAAGGATTCATGGCGTTTTACGATACGGAACCGCCGCCAAGCCCTAATCTTCTTCGGGAGGGCTGATCTGGAGTCCGTTCAGGGCTCCGGAGAGGGGAATCCGCCGCCATCGTCATCATCAACCATCCTCCATCACCAATTTCATGATGCTCACCGCCGTGCGTGAGTAATCCCATCGTAGGCTTGCTGGACAGTGATGCATTGGATGAGATTTACCATGTAATTGAGTTAGTTTTGTTAGGGTTGGATCCCTAGTATCCATTATGTTCTAAGATTGATGTTGCTATGACTTTGCTATGCTTAATTCTTGTCACTAGGGCCCGAGTGCCATGATTTCAGATCTGAACCTATTATGCTTTCATGAATATATGTGAGTTCTTGATCATATCTTGCAAGTCAATAGTCACCTACTATGTGTTATGATCCGGCAACCCCGAAGTGACAATAATCGGGACGACTCTCGGTGATGGCCGCAGTTTGAGGAGTTCATGTATTCACTAATTGTTAATGCTTTGGTCCGGTACTCTATTAAAAGGAGGCCTTAATGTCCCTTAGTTTCCAATAGGACCCCGCTACCACGGGAGGGTAGGACAAAAGATGTCATGCAAGTTCTTTTCATAAGCACGTATGACCATATTCGGAATACATGCCTACCTTACATTGATGAACTAGAGCTAGTTCTGTGTCACCCTATGTTATAACTGTTGCATGAGGAATCACATCCGACATAATTACCCATCATTGATCCATTGCCTACGAGCTTTTCACATATTGATCTTTGCTTAGTTACTTTTCCGTTGCCACTGTTACGATTGCTACAAAAACTACTACTATTACTTTTGCCACCGTTACCGTTACTTCCATACTACTTTGCTACTAAATATTTTGCTGCAGATATTAAGTCTTTCAGGTGTGGTTGAATTGACAACTCAACTGCTAATACTTGAGAATATTCTTTGGCTCCCCTTGTGTCGAATCAATAAATTTGGGTTGAATACTCTACCCTCGAAAACTGTTGCGATCCCCTATACTTGTGGGTTATCAAGACTATTTTCTGGCGCTGTTGCCGGGGAGCATAGCTCTATTCTTTGAGTCACTTGGGATTTATATCTATTGATCACTATGAGGAACCTGAAAGATGAAAGAACCAAGATTTTTCCCTCAACTACGAGGGGAGGTAAGGAATTGCCATCTAGCTCTGCACTTGATTCACCTTTTGTTATGAGTAAATTTGCGACACCTACACCTGTTATTGATTCTGATATGTCTCATGTTATTGACGATGCCACTTCTGCTATGCATGATGCTTATGATGAAACTACTTCTATGCTTGATAATACTGTGCCATTAGGTGAATTTCTTTATGAACAACTTGCTAGGGTTAGAGAGAATGAAATTATTGAAACAGATAATCTTGATGAAAGTGATGATGAAGATTCTCCCCCTGGATATGAATTGCCTGATGTGCATGAGGGTTATGTTATGGATGAAGAAACTGCTAGAGACATTTTTGCTTGCAAAGATAGATATAATCTTAAGAAACTGTTAGCTAAGCTGAAAGAAAAGTCTTTGAATGCTAGAATGAAATATGACCCTGCTTTTCGTACTTCACCTATCTGTATTTCTGATAAGGATTATGATTTCTCTGTCAATCCTGAGTTAATTACTTTGGTTGAATCTGATCCTTTTTATGGCTATGAATCTAAAACTGTTGTGGCACATCTTACTGAATTGAATGATATAGCCACCCTATTCACTAATGAGGAAAAAAAAATCGTTACCACTATATCCTTAAGTTATTTCCGTTCTCATTAAAAGGTGATGCTAAAACATGGTTTAATTCTCTTTCTCCTGGCTGAGTGCGTAGTCCTCAGGATATGATTTATTACTTCTCTGCTAAATATTTCCCTGCTCATAAGAAACAAGCCGCCTTAAGGGAAATATATAATTTTGTGCAAATTGAAGAAGAGAGTCTCCCACAAGCTTGGGGGAGGCTTCTCCAATTACTTAATGCTTTGCCTGATCATCCTCTCAAGAAAAATAAAATAATTGATATCTTTTATAATGGACTAACCGATGCTTCTAGAGACCACCTGGATAGTTGTGTTGGTTGTGTTTTCAGGGAAAGAACTGTTGAGCAAGCTGAATTGCTATTGAATAATATATTGAGTAATGATAATGATTGGACACTTCCTGAACCAACTCCTAAGCCAACTCTGAAGAAAAGGGGTATTCTATTTCTCAGTCCTGAGGATATGCAAGAGGCAAAGAAATCTATGGAAGAAAAGGGTATTAAAGCTGAAGATGTTAAGAATTTACCAACTATTGAAGAAATACATGGTCTTGATAACCCGACATAGGTAGTAAAGGTAAACTATCTCTATAGATTTGATGAAGGTGATATTCCTCGTAATAAGTCTGCTAGCCAATGCTTGGATGAGTTTGATAATTTTATTGATAAACAAGAAAACTTCAATGCTTATGTTGGCAGACAATTGAAACGTAATGCTGATATGATTGAACACTTGAGTGATTATATGTATAGAGTTAAAGGTGACCTTAAACTTATTAGTAAACATGCTTCTATGGTTACCAATCAAGTAGAACAAGTGATTAAAGCACAAGATGATTTGCTCAATGAATTAAATAATAAGTGAGGGAGTCCTAGATTAGGGGGTGTTCGGGTAGCCGGACTATACCTTCGCCGGACTCCTGGACTATGAAGATACAAGATTGAAGACTTCGTCCCGTGTCCGGATGGAACTTTCCTTGGCGTGGAAGGCAAGCTTGGCGGTGCGGATATTCAAGATCTCCTACCATTGTAACCGACTCTGTGTAACCCTAACCCTATCCGGTGTCTATATAAACCGGAGGGTTGTAGTCCGTAGGACAATCAACTCCATACACAACAATCATACCATAGGCTAGCTTCTAGGGTTTAGCCTCCCTTGATCTCGTGGTAGATCTACTCTTGTACTACCCATATCATCAATATTAATCAAGCAGGAGCAGGGTTTTACCTCCATCGAGAGGCCCCGAACCTGGGTAAACTTCGTGTCCCTTGTCTCCTGTTACCATCCGACCTAGACGCACAGTTCGGGACCCCCTACCCGAGATCCGCCGGTTTTGACACCGACATTGGTGCTTTAATTGAGAGTTCCTCTGTGTCATCGCCTTTAGGCCTGATGGCTCCTTTGATAATCAACAACGATGAGGTCCAGGGTGAGACTTTTCTCCCCGGAAAGATCTTCGTATTCGGCGGCTTCGCTCTGCGGGCCAATTCGCTTGGCCACCTGGAGCAGATCGGAAGCTACGCCCCTGGCCATCAAGTCAGGTTTGGAAGCTTAAACTACACGGCTGATATCCGCGGAGACTTGATCTTCGACGGGTTCGAGCCACGGCCAAGCGCGCCGCACTATCTCGAGGGGCATGATCTAGCTCTGCCTCCGAACGGTGTCCTGGAGGCCGCACACGCACCGGTTCCGACCCTTAACTCGGAGCCTGTAGTGCCGATCGAGGATGAGCGGTTGGATGTCACCTCGGGGGCTGTGATCTCAAAGGCGATCGAGCCGAACACCAGCCCCGCACGCCGCATGACTCATGACTCCGAGGATCCGTACTCTTCTCCGGACTCCGAACCCCCCGCGCCCCTGCCAATCGAATCCGATTGGGCACCGATAATGGAGTTCACCGCCGCGGACATCTTTCAGCACTCGCCTTTCGGCGATATCCTGAATTCTCTCAAGTCTCTCTCTTTATCAGGAGAGCCCTGGCCGGACTACGGTCAGCAAGGATGGGATACGGACGACGAAGAAATTCACTGCCCACCCACCACCCACTTGGTAGCCACTGTCGACGATCTAACCGACATGCTCGACTTCGGCTCCGAAGACATCGACGGTATGGACGACGATGTAGGAGACGAACAGGAACCAGCACCTGTAGGGCGCTGGAAGGCCACCTCGTCATACGACATATACATGGTGGACACTCCAAAAGATGGACATGGCGATGGAACAGCGGGGGACGACCCCTCCAAGAAACAGCCAAAGCGCCGGCAACAGCGGCGCCGCTCTAAATCCCGCCAAAGAAAAACGGTGATTTTGGCACGGGAGATAATACTCCCCCGGATAGTGCCGAAGAACACCTACCCCATCAAGATTCGGCGCAGGAAGATGGAGAAGCCATCCCTCATGAGAGAGCGGCAGACCGAGAGGTTCAGGATGAGAGAGCGGCTGATCATGTTTTGCTCGTGGAAGAGGCTTAGTCAACGGGTCTGCTACATTCAGATCCGTATGTATCTTGCAAATCTCTATGTCTCCCACCTGGACCAAATCCCGGATGGAATTGAAGCGTCTCTTGATGTGCTTGGTTCTCTTGTGAAATCTGGATTCCTTTGCCAAGGCAATTGCACCAGTATTGTCACAAAAGATTTTCATTGGACCCGATGCACTAGGTATGACACCTAGATCGGATATGAACTCCTTCATCCAGACTCCTTCATTTGCTGCTTCCGAAGCAGCCATGTACTCCGCTTCACATGTAGATCCCGCCACGACGCTTTGTTTAGAACTGCACCAACTGACAGCTCCACCGTTCAATGTAAATACGTATCCGGTTTGCGATTTAGAATCGTCCGGATGTGTCAAAGCTTGCATCAACGTAACCGTTTACGACAAGCTCTTTGTCACCTCCATATACGAGAAACATTTCCTTAGTCCTTTTCAGGTACTTCAGGATATTCTTGACCGCTGTCAAGTGATCCACTCCTGGATTACTTTGGTACCTCCCTGCTAAACTTATAGCAAGGCACACATCAGGTCTGGTACACAGCATTGCATACATGATAGAGCCTATGGCTGAAGCATAGGGAACATCTTTCATCTTCTCTCTATCTTCTAAAGTGGTCGGGCACTGAGTCTTACTCAACTTCACACCTTGTAACACAGGCAAGAACCCTTTCTTTGCTTGATCCATTTTGAACTTCTTCAAAACTTTGTCAAGGTATGTGCTTTGTGAAAGTCCAATTAAGCGTCTTGATCTATATCTATAGATCTTAATGCCCAATATGTAAGCAGCTTCACCGAGGTCTTTCATTGAAAAACTCTTATTCAAGTATCCCTTTATGCTATCCAGAAATTCTATATCATTTCCAATCAGTAATATGTCATCTACATATAATATCAGAAATGCTACAGAGCTCCCACTCACTTTCTTGTAAATACAGGCTTCTCCAAAAGTCTGTACAAACCCAAATGCTTTGATCACACTGTCAAAGCGTTTATTCCAACTCCGAGATGCTTGCACCAGTCCATAAATGGATCGCTGGAGCTTGCACACTTTGTTAGCTCCCTTTGGATCGATAAAACCTTCTGGTTGCATCATATACAACTCTTCTTCCAGAAATCCATTCAGGAATGCAATCTTTACATCCATTTGCCAAATTTCATAATCATAAAATGCGGCAATTGCTAACATGATTCGGACAGACTTAAGCATCGCTACGGGTGAGAAGGTCTCATCGTAGTCAATCCCTTGAACTTGTCGAAAACCTTTCGCGACAAGTCGAGCTTTGTAGACAGTAACATTACCGTCAGCGTCGGTCTTCTTCTTAAAAATCCACTTATTCTCTTTTGCTTGCCGACCCTTGGGCAAGTCAACCAAAGTCCATACTTTGTTGTCATACATGGATCCCATCTCAGATTTCATGGCTTCTAGCCATTTTGCGGAATCTGGGCTCACCATCGCTTCTTCATAGTTCGTAGGTTCGTCATGATCTAGTAGCATGACTTCCAGAACGGGATTGCCGTACCACTCTGGTGCGGATCTTACTCTGGTTGATCTACGAGGTTCTGTAGTAACTTGATCTGAAGTTTCATGATCAATATCATCAGCTTCCTCACTAATTGGTGTAGGTGCTACAGAAACAGATTTCTGTGATGTACTACTTTCCAATAAGGGAGCAGGTACAGTTACCTCATCAAGTTCTACTTTCCTCCCACTCACTTCTTTCGAGAGAAACTCTTTTTCTAGAAAGGTTCCGAATTTAGCAACAAAAGTCTTGCCTTCGGATCTGTGATAGAAGGTGTATCCAACAGTTTCTTTTGGATATCCTATGAAGACACATTTTCCGATTTGGGTTCGAGCTTATCAGGTTGAAGCTTTTTCACATAAGCATCGCTGCCCCAAACTTTAAGAAACGACAACTTCGGTTTCTTGCTAAACCATAGTTCATAAGGCGTCGTCTCAACGGATTTTGACGGTGTCCTATTTAACGTGAATGCGGCCGTCTCTAAAGCATAACCCCAAAACGATAGTGGTAAATCTGTAAGAGACATCATAGATCGCACCATATCTAGTAAAGTACGATTACGACGTTCGGACACACCATTGCGTTGTGGTGTTCCGGGTGGCGTGAGTTGCGAAACTATTCCGCATTGTTTCAAATGTAGACCAAACTCGTAACTCAAATATTCTCCTCCACGATCAGATCGTAGAAACTTTATTTTCTTGTTACGATGATTTTCAACTTCACTCTGAAATTCTTTGAACTTTTCAAATGTTTCAGACTTGTGTTTCATTAAGTAGACATAACCATATCTGCTTAAATCATCTGTGAAGGTGAGAAAATAACGATATCCGCCACGAGCCTCAACATTCATCGGACCACATACATCTGTATGTATGATCTCCAATAAATCTGTTGCTCTCTCCATAGTACCGGAGAACGGTGTTTTGGTCATCTTGCCCATGAGGCACGATTCGCAAGTGCCAAGTGATTCATAATCAAGTGGCTCCAAAAGTCCATCAGTATGGAGTTTCTTCATGCGTTTTACACCGATATGACCTAAACGGCAGTGCCATAAATAAATTGCACTATCATTATCAACTCTGCATCTTTTGGCTTCAACACTATGAATATGTGTATCACTACTATTGAGATTCATCAAAAATAGACCACTCTTCAAGGGTACATGACCATAAAATATATTACTCATATAAATAGAACAACCATTATTCTCTGATTTAAATGAATAACTGTCTCGCATCAAACAAGATCCAGATATAATGTTCATGCTCAACGCTGGCACCAAATAACAATTATTCAGGTCTAATACTAATCCCGAAGGTAGATGTAGAGGTAGCGTGCCGACTGCGATCACATCGACTTTGGAACCATTTCCCACGCGCATCGTCACCTCGTCCTTAACCAATCTTCGCTTAATCCGTAGTCCCTGTTTCGAGTTGCAAATATTAGCAACAGAACCAGTATCAAATACCCAGGTGCTACTGCGAGCATTAGTAAGGTACACATCAATAACATGTATATCAAATATACCTTTGTTCACCTTGCCATCCTTCTTATCCGCCAAATACTTGGGGCAGTTCCGCTTCCAGTAACCAGTCTGCTTGCAGTAGAAGCACTCAGTTTCAGGCTTAGGTCCAGACTTGGGTTTCTTCTCTTGAGCAGCAACTTGTTTGCTGTTCTTCTTGAAGTTCCCCTTCTTCTTCCCTTTGCCCTTTTTCTTGAAACTAGTGGTCTTATTGACCATCAACACTTGATGCTCCTTCTTGATTTCTACCTCCGCAGCCTTTAGCATTGCGAAGAGCTCGGGCATTGTCTTATCTATCCCTTGCATATTATAGTTCATCACGAAGCCTTTGTAGCTTGGTGGTAGTGATTGGACAATTCTGTCAATGACACAATCATCCGGAAGATTGACTCCCAGTTGATATAAGTGATTATAATACCCAGACATTCTGAGTATATGCTCACTGACAGAACCATTCTCCTCCATCTTGCAGCTATAGAACTTATTGGAGACTTCATATCTCTCAATCCGGGCATTCTGTTGGAATATTAACTTCAACTCTTGGAACATCTCATATGCTCCATGATGTTCAAAACGTCGTTGAAGTCCCGGTTCTAAGCTGTAAAGCATGGCACACTGAACTATCGAGTAGTCATCAGCTTTGCTCTGCCAGACGTTCATAACATCTGGCGTTGCTCCAGCAGCAGGCCTGGCACCCATCGGTGCTTCCAGGACGTAACTCTTCTGTGCAGCAATGAGGATAATCCTCAAGTTACGGACCCAGTCCGTGTAATTGCTACCATCATCTTTCAACTTTGCTTTCTCAAGGAACGCATTAAAATTCAACGAAACAACAGCACGAGCCATCTATCTACAATCAACATAAACAAGCAAGATACTATCAGGGACTAAGTTCATGATAAATTTAAGTTCAATTAATCATATTACTTAAGAACTCCCACTTGGATAGACATCTCTCTAATCCTCTAAGTGATCACGTGATCCAAATCAACTAAACCATGTCCGATCATCACGTGAGATGGAGTAGTTTCAATGGTGAACATCACTATGTTGATCATATCTACTATATGATTCATGCTCGACCTTTCGGTCTCCATGTTCCGAGGCCATATCTGTTATATGCTAGGCTCGTCAAGTTAAACTTGTGTATTCCGCGTGTGCAACTGTTTTGCACCCGTTGTATTTGAACGTAGAGCCTATCACACCCGATCATCACGTGGTGTCTCAGCACGAAGAACTTTCGCAACGGTGCATACTCAGGGAGAACACTATTACTATGATAATTTAGTGAGAGATCATCTTATAATGCTACCGTCAATCAAAGCAAGATAAGATGCATAAAAAGATAAACATCACATGTAATCAATATAAGTGATATGATATGGCCATCATCATCTTGTGCTTGTGATCTCCATCTCCGCAGCACCATCATGATCACCATCGTCACCGGCGCGACACCTTGATCTCCATCGTAGCATCGTTGTCGCCTCGCCAATCTTATGCTTCTACGACTATCGCTACCGCTTAGTGATAAAGTAAAGCATTACAGGGCGATTGCATTGCATACAATAAAGCGACAACCATACGGCTCCTGCCGGTTGCCGATAACTCGGTTACAAAACATGATCATCTCATACAATAAAATTTAGCATCATGTCTTGACCATATCACATCACAACATGCCCTGAAAAAACAAGTTAGACGTCCTCTACTTTGTTTGTTGCAAATTTTACGTGGCTGCTACGGGCTTAAGCAAGAACCAATCTCACCTACGCATCAAAACCACAACGATAGTTTGTCAAATAGACTCCATTTTAACCTTCTCAAGGACCGGGCGTAGCCATACTCGGTTCAACTAAAGTTGGAGAAACTGACACACGCCAGCCACCTGTGTGCAAAGCACGGCGGTAGAACCAGTCTCGCGTAAGCGTACGCGTAATGTCAGTCCGGGCCGCTTCATTCAACAATACCGCCGAACCAAAGTATGACATGCTGGTAGGCAGTATGACTTATATCGTCCACAACTCACTTGTGTTCTACTCGTGCATAACATCAAACCATAAAAACCTAGGCTCGGATTCCACTGTTGGGAAACATAGTAATTTCAAAATTTTCCTACGCACACGCAAGATCATGGTGATGAATAGCAACGAGAGGGGAGAGTGTTATCTACGTACCCTCATAGACCGAAGCGGAAGCGTTGACACAACGTAGAGGAAGTAGTCGTATGTCCTCCTGATCCGACCGATCCAAGCACCGTTACTCCGGCGCCTCCGAGTTCTTGACACACGTACAACTCGATGACGTTCTCCGGGCTCCGATCCAGCAAAGCTCTCGGGGACGAGTTTCGTCAGCACGACGGCGTGGTGACGATCTTGATGAACTACCGATGCAGGGCTTCGCCTAAGCACCGCGACAATATAACCGAGGTGGAATATGGTGGAGGGGGGCACCGCACACGGCTGAGGAACGACCACGAAGATCAACTTGTGTGTCTTGGGGTGCCCCCCTGCCCCCGTATATAAAGGAGCAAGGGGGAGGCCGGCCGGCCCTATTGGGGTGCGCCAAAGGGAGGGGGGAGTCCTCCTCCTAGTGGGAGTAGGACTCCCCTTTCCTAGTCCAACTAGGAAGAGAGGGGGGAAGGAAAGAGAGGGAGAGGGAGAGGGAAAGGGGGGCCGCGCCCCCCCCTCCTTGTCCAATTCGGACTCCCATGAGGGGGGGCGCGCGCCACCTCCTGGCTGCTGCCCTTTCTCTCCCCTTGGGCCCAATAAGGCCCATTACTTCCCCGAGGGGTTCCGGTAACCCCTCCGGCACTCCGGTTTTATCCGAAACCACTCGGAACCATTCCGATGTCCGAATATAGTCGTCCAATATATCAATCTTTACGTCTCGACCATTCCGAGACTCCTCATCATGTCCGTGATCTCATCCGGGACTCCAAACTAACTTCGGTACATCAAAATGCATAAACTCATAATAACTGTCATCGTAACCTTAAGCGTGCGGACCCTACGGTTCGAGAACAGTGTAGACATGACTGAGACAAATCTCTGGTCAATAACCAATAGCAGGACCTGGATGCCCGTATTGGCTCCTACACATTCTACGAAGATCTTTATCGGTCAGACCGCATAACAACATACGTTGTTCCCTTTGTCATCGGTATGTTACTTACCCGAGATTCGATCGTCGGTATCCAATACCTAGTTCAATCTCGTTACCGGCAAGTCTCTTTACTCGTTCCGTAATACATCATCTTGCAACTATCTTATTGGTTGCAATGCTTGCAAGGCTTATGTGATGTGCATTACCGAGAAGGCCCTGAGATACCTCTCCAACATTCGGAGTGACAAATCCTAATCTCGAAATACGCCAACCCAACAAATACTTTCGGAGACACCTGTAGAGCTCCTTTATAATCACCCAGTTACGTTGTGACGTTTGGTAGCACACAAAGTGTTCCTACGGTAAACGGGAGTTGCATAATCTCATAGTCAAAGGAACATGTATAAGTCATGGAGAAAGCAATAGCAACATACTAAACGATCGGGTGCTAAGCTAATGGAATGGGTCATGTCAATCAGATCATTCAACTAATGACGTGACCTTGTTAATCAAATGACAACTCCTTTGTCTATGGTTAGGAAACTTAACCATCTTTGATTAACAAGCTAGTCAAGTAGAGGCGTACTAGTGACACTCTGTTTGTCTATATATCCACACATGTATTATGTTTCCGGTTAATACAATTCTAGCATGAATAATAAACATTTATCATGATATATAAGGAAATAAATAATAACTTTATTATTGCCTCTAGGGCATATTTCCTTCAATTATACTTGTTGCTCTAGGATGAAGGCTCCAGACCTTCCCTTTTCATGCAAATTTAATGATGATAAAACCTTGGCTTCTTATGCTAATGGTATATATGATTACTATGATGTTGAACAAATTGAAGAATTTGTTGCTTTTAAGGGTGCTTATGAAATTGAATCTTTGTTTGAAAAGTATGAAGCTTTTGATGATGATGTTTATAGGCCTGAAAATTTTGCTGAATTGAGATATTGCTATGATAATTATGAATATAATTCCTATATTGATGCGCTTATTGAGAAAGTCTCCACTGTCTAAGAAGAGACTAATATTTTGCAGGAATCTATGAAAGAAGAAATTGATGAAACTGTGAGCTCATTGGATGAAAAAGATGATGAGGAACAAACGGAGGAAGAGCGGATTAGCTACCCATGCCCACCTTCTAATGAGAGTAACTATTCAACTCATACATTATTTAATTACCCTTCATGCTTACCGAAGGATGATTGCTATGATGACTGTTATGATCCCGTTGATTCTCTTGAAATATCCCTTTTTGATGATGCTTGCTATGCTTGTGGCCAAGATGCCAATATGAATTATTCTTATGGAGATGAACTTGCTATAGTTCCTTATGTTAAACATGAAATTGTTGCTATTGCACCCACGCATGATAGTCCTATTATCTTTTTGAATTCTCCCGACTACACTATATCGGAGAAGTTTGCACTTATTAAGGATTATATTGATGGGTTGCCTTTTACCGTTAAAGAAAGCGCTGCCAGGGAGACAACCCGGAAGTTTTAGAGATTCATTTATTTCTGTTGTGTTCTTTTATATAGTTTAGAAATAAAAATAATGTGCCAAGGTTTGCCTTTAGGATGTTTACAATGCTTGTTGGTTTGTGCGGTGCAGGACAGAAACTTTGGCTGTAGTGCGCGAATTTACATTTTTTACTGGAATGTCAAATGGTTCTGATTCTTTTTGAGATGTGCTTCTATACAATTGTTTTATTTTTCCTAATTTTGGCAGATTTTTTTCAAGTATCGGAAGTATGGTGAATTTTCAAATTATTACAGACTGTTCTGTTTTAGACAGATTCTGTTTTTGATGCATAGTTTGCTTGTTTTGATGAAACTATCGATTCATATCAGTGGATTAAGCCATGAAAAAGTTATACTACAGTAGACACAATGCAAAAACAAAATATGAATTGGTTTGCAATAGTACTTAGAGTAGTGATTTGCTTTATTATACTAACGGATCTTACCGAGTTTTCGGTTGAAGTTTTGTGTGGATGAAGTGTTCGATGATCGAGAAGGTTTCGATGTGAGAAGAAGGAAGAGAAGCAAGAACTCAAGATTGGGGATGCCCGAGGCACTCCAAGTAAATATTCAAGGTGACTCAAGCGTCTAAGCTTGGGGATGCCCCGGAAGGCATCCCCTCTTTCTTCAACAAGGATCGGTATGTTTTCGGATTCGTTTCGTTCATGCGATATGTGCAATCTTAGAGCATCTTTTGCATTTAGTTTTCATTTTTCTTTTATGCACCATGCTGGTATGAGATAGTCCTTGGTCGATTTATAGAATGCTCTTTGAACTTTGCTTATATCTTTTGAGTATGGCTTTTATAGAATGCTTCATGTGCTTCACTTATATCATTTGAAGTTTGGATTGCCTGTTTCTCTTCACTTAGACAACCGCCATTTGTAGAATGCTCTTTTGCTTCACTTATATTTGTTAGAGCGTGGGCATATCTTTTGTAGAAAGAATTGAACTCTCTTGCTTCACTTATATCTATTTAGAGAGATGATAGAAACTGGTCATTCACATGGTTAGTCATAAAATCCTACATAAAACTTGTAGATCACTGAATATGATGTGTTTGATTCCTTGCAATAGTTTTGCGATATAAAGATGGTGATATTAGAGTCATGCTAGTGGGTAGTTGTGGATTGTAGAAATAATTTTGTTGAGTTTTGTGATTCCCGTAGCATGCACGTATGGTGAACCGTTATGTAACGAAGTCGGAGCATGATTTATTTATTGATTGTCTTCCTTATGAGTGGCGGTCGGGGACGAGCGATGGTCTTTTCCTACCAGTCTATCCCCCTAGGGGCATGCGTAGTAGTACTTTGCTTTGAGGGCTAATAAACTTTTGCAATAAGTATATGAGTTCTTTATGACTATTGTGAGTCCATGGATTATACGCACTCTCACCCTTCCATCATTTCTAGCCTCTTCGGTACTGTGCATTGCCCTTTCTCACCTCGAGAGTTGGTGCAAACTTCACTGGTGCATCCAAACCCCGTGATAAGATACGCTCTATCACACATAAGCCTCATTATATCTTCCTCAAAACAGCCACCATACCTACCTATTATGGCATTTCCATAGCCATTCCGAGATATATTGCCATGCAACTTCCATCATCATCATATACATGACTCGAGCATCATTGTCATATTGCTTTGCATGAACGTAAGATAGCTAGCATGGTGTTTTCATGGCTTGTCCGTTTTTTGATGTCATTGCTATGCTAGATCATTGCACATCCCGGTACACCGTCGGAGGCATTCATATAGAGTCATATCTTTGTTCTAGTATCGAGTTGTAATATTGAGTTGTAAGTAAATAAAAGTGTGATGATCATCATTATTAGAGCATTGCCCTAGTGAGGAAAGGATGATGGAGACTATGATTCCCCACGCAAGTCGGGATGAGACTCCGGAAGAAAAAATAGAAATATATACATATATATATATATATATATAAATTTAAAAAAAAAGATAAAGGCCAAAAAAAGAGAAGGCCCAAAAAAAGAAAAAAAATGAGAGAAAAAGAGAGAAGGGGCAATGTTACTATCCTTTTACCACACTTGGGCTTCAAAGTAGCACCATGTTCTTCATATAGAGAGTCTCTTGAGTTATCACTTTCATATACTAGTGGGAATTTTCATTATAGAACTTGGCTTGTATATTCCAACGATGGGCTTCCTCAAATGCCCTAGGTCTTCATGAGCAAGCAAGTTGGATGCACACTCACTTAGTTTCCAGTTTGAGCTTTCATATACTTATAGCTCTAGTGCATCCGTTGCATGGCAATCCCTACTCCTCACATTAACATCAATTGATGGGCATCTCAATAGCCCGTTGATTAGCCGCGTCGATGTGAGACTTTCTCCTTTTTTGTCTTCTCCACATAACCCCCATCATCATATTCTATTCCACCTATAGTGCTATGTCCATGGTTTGCGCTTATGTATTGCGTGAGGGTTGAAAAAGCTGAAGCGCGTTAAAAAGTATGAACCAATTGCTCAGCTTGTCATCGGGGTTGTGCATGATGTGAATATTTTGTGTGGGGCAGATGGAGCATAGCCAGACTATATGATTTTGTAGTGATAACTTTCTTTGGCCTTGTTATTTTGAAAAGACATGATTGCTTTATTAGTAGGCTTGAAGTATTATTGTTTTTATGTCAAATGATAGACTATTGCTTTGAATCACTCGTGTTTTAATATTCATGCCATGATTAGATACATGATCAAGAGTATGCTAGGTAGCATTCCACATCAAATATTATCCTTTTTATCATTTACCTACTCGAGGACGAGCAGGAATTAAGCTTGCGGATGCTGATACGTCTCCGTCGTATCTATAATTTTTGATTGTTCCATGCCAATATTATACAACTTCCATATACTTTTGGCAACTTTTTATATTATTTTTGGGACTAACATATTGATCCAGTGCCCAGTACTAGTTCCTGTTTGTTGCATGTTTTATGTTTCGCAGAAACCCAATATCAAACGGAGTCCAAACGGGATAAAAACGGACGGAGAATTATTTTGGAATATTTATGATTTTTGGGAAGTAAAATCAACGCGAGACGGTGCCCGAGGGGGCCACGAGGCAGGCGGCGCGCCCTGGACCTTTGTGGGCACCCTGTAAGGCAGCTGACGCTCTTCTTTTGCTGCAAGAAAGCTAATTTTATGGGAAAGATCTGGGCAAAAGATTCACCCCAATCGGAGTTACGGATCTCCGGATATAAAAGAAATGGTGAAAGGGCAGCAGAAGAGAACGCAAAAACAGAGAGAGACAGAGAGACAGATCCAATCTCGGAGGGGCTCTCGCCCCTCCCACGCCATGGAGACCATGGACCAGAGGGGAAACCCTTCTCCCATCTAGGGAGAAGGTCAAGGAAGAAGGAGGAGGGGGGCTCTCCCCCTCGCTTCCAGTGGCGCTGGAACGCCGCCGGGGACCATCATCATCACCGCGATCTTCACCAACACCTCCGCCATTTTAACCAACATCTCCATCACCTTCCCCCCTCTATCTACAGCGGTCCACTCTACTGCAACCCATTGTACCCTCTACTTGAACATGGTGCTTTATGCTTCATATTATTATCCAATGATGTGCTGCCATCCTATGATGTACGAGTAGATTTTCGTTGTCCTATCGGTGGTTGATGAATTGCTATGATTGATTTAATTTGCTTGTGGTTATGTTGCTGTCCTTTGGTGCCCATCATATGAGCGCGTGCGTGGATCACACCATAGGGTTAGTTCTATGTTGATAGGACTATGTATTGGAGGGCAAGAGTGACAGAAGCTTCAACCTAGCATAGAAATTGATGCATACGGGATTGAAGGGGGACCAATATATCTTAAAGCTATGGTCGAGTTTTACCTTAATGAACGTTAGTAGTTGCGGATGCTTGCTAATAGTTCCAACCATAAGTGCATAGAATTCCAAGTCAGGGATGATATGCTAGCAGTGGCCTCTCCCACATAAAACTTGCTATCGGTCTAGTAAACTACTCAATTGCTTAGGGACAACTTCGCAACTCCTACCACCACTTTTCCACACTCGCTATATTTACTTTATTGTGTCTTTATCTAAACAGCCCCTAGTTTTTATTTACGTGCTCTTTACTTTCTTGCAAACCTATCCAACAACACCTACAAAGTACTTCTAGTTTCATACTCGTTCTAGGTAAAGCGAACGTCAAGCGTGCGTAGAGTTGTATCGGTGGTCGATAGAACTTGAGGGAATATTTGTTCTACCTTTAACTCCTCGTTGGGTTCGACACTCTTACTTATCAAAAGAGGCTACAATTGATCCCCTATACTTGTGGGTTATCACCCTCCCTGCTCCTACTTTCTTTAACTTTCAGGCAAAAAGGAGATGTTATAACCAGGGAGGAGGCGAACGAGCATGAGAGGATGATGGAGGCATCTCGCCTCCAAGCTGCAGCTCTTCATGCAGTAACTGCTGCATCTCAGTACGACCCCAACTACAACTTTGGATATCCGTCAGGTCAGCAGTGGCCATAGACCAACTTAGGCCAAAAGCCTAAGCTTGGGGGAGTACATATTTCTCACCTACATTACATTCATGTTCACACACTATTCTAGTTGTTGGTGCTCATACTTTTTCATTGTACCATCCATGCTAGTTTATTTTCTTTTCTAAGCCTTCATCTTGTGTGGTTGAAAAACCTTAAGAAAATCCAAAAAAAATAGTTGTAGCTTTTAGCTAGTTTACTTTCCATGCATGTAGTAGTAGTAATTAAAAAAGAAGACCCAAAAAGATTTCTCATTCTTCTTTTTCTTGTTGGGAGCTTTCCCGTGTGAATAGTTTTATTTCTTTTCTTATTCTTTGGGGGTCGAGAGGAGAAGACCATTATGAAAATGTTGAGTGGCTCTCATATGCATTATTTTGATTTAACAAAGAGCCTATATTACCTTGTCTTCTCCCTTGTATTGAATGCTTGCAGATTCCAGCTTAGTCCAATGCACATGCACTATTATTATTATCCACACCGTTCGGTCGTGCGAGTGAAAGGCAATAATGATGATATATGATGGACTGATTGAGATGAGAGAAGCTGCTATGAACTTGACCTATCTTCTTTTTTTAAATATGATTAGTTCATCATTCCTGATTCAGCCTACTATGAATGGAACATGTTTGCAATGACAATTAGAGATTATAGTTGCTCATGCCATGCTTAATTTACTAGGAGTTTATAATGGTTTACCTTGCGTGCCAACATGCTATTAAGATGGTTGTGATGTGGTATGATAGGGTGGTATCCTCCTTTGAATGATTCGAGTGGCTTGACTTGGCACATGTTCACACATGTAGTTGAAACAAAATCAACATAGCCTCCACGATATTAATGTTCATGGTGATTTATATCCTACTCATACTTGCACTCATTGTTGATTGATCTTAATGCATGTTCATGACTGTTGTCGCTCTCTAGTTGGTCGCTTCCCAGTTTCTTTCTAGCCTTCACTTGTACTAAGCGGGAATACTGCTTGTGCATCCACTTCCATAAACCCCAAAGTTATTCCATATGAGTCCACCATACCTTCCTATATGCGGTATTTACCTGTTGTTCCAAGTAAATTTGTATGTGCCAAACTCTAAACCTTCAAATGAAATTCTGTTTTGTATGCTCGAATAGCTCATGTATCAACTAGGGTTGTCTATATCTTCCATGCTAGGTGGGTTATTCTCACAATGAGTGGACTCCGCTCCTAATTCACGAGAGAATGGCCAATAACCAGGATGCCCAGACCATGCTCAAATGAAATCAAAATAATTGCAAACAAAACTCCCCCAGGATTGTTGTTAGTTGGAGGCACCCGTTGTTTCGGACAAGCCACAGATTGATGTTTGTTGGTGGTGGGGGAGTATAAACTTTACCATTCTGTTTGGGAACTGCCTAAAATGTGTGTAGCATGGAAGATATCGAGATCTCTTGGTTGTTATGTTGACAATGAAAGTATGCCACTCAAAATAATATTTATCTCTGTTTCAAATCTCGAGCTCCGGAACCTCGGTAACACCATTCTTTCCCTCTGTATCACCATTTTGTCTTTCAAAACATAATGAAAAAATCTGGTATACCACAAACAGTTTACTAGAAAGAATCATGTGGGATGCGATATAAAATATCTTGGCGCACCGTCTTGGCTGGCTTAAGCAGGAAGCTTCGTCGTCTATAGTCCACCGCCCCCCTTGAACCACACTTGCGCGCCAGTTTCTCGCGGCACCGATCAAATTTTTTTTGCCACCGCGGAAATATCTATCTCCCCGCCACCTCCCTCCCACCAAAAGCCACATTTCCACTGTTCCTCCTTGCTTTCCAAGTTCAAACCTTCACTGCTACTTACTGGCAGCTCAGCCTCCTCGTTGTACCAGTGATAGATAGACTATATGATTTTGTAGGGATAACTTTCTTTTGCTATGTTATTTTGAGAAGACATGATTGCTTTATCAGTATGCTTGAATTACTATTTTCTTTATGTCAAATTATAGACTATTGCTTTGAATCACTCATGTCTTAATATTCATGCAATGATTAGATTATATGATCAAGATTATGCTAGGTAGCATTCCACATAAAAAATTATCTCTTTTTTTATCATTTACCTACTCGAGGACAAGCAGGAATTAAGTTTGGGGATGCTGATACGTCTCCGTCATATCTATAATTTTTTATTGTTTCATGCCAATATTCTACAACTTTCATATATTTTTGGCAACTTTTTATACTATTTTTGGGACTAACACATTGATCCAGTGTCCAGTGCCAGTTCCTGTTTGTTGCATGTTTTTTGTTTCGCAGAATATCCATACCAAACAAAGTCCAAAGGCGATAAAAACTTAGGGAGATTTTTTGGAATATATGTGATTTTTGGGAATTGGAGTCAGCGGGAGATGATGCCCGAGGGGCCCACAAGCCCTGGAGGCGCGCCCCCTACCCAAGGCGTGGCCAGGGGGCATGTGGCCACCCCGAAAGGCGATTGGTGCCCTTCTTTCGCCGCAAGAAAGCTAATATCTAGATAAGAATTGTGTTAACATTTCAGCCCAATCAGAGTTACGAATCTCCGGAAATTTAAGAAACGGTGAAAGTCCAGAATCTGAAAATGCAGAAATAGAAGGAGAGGGAGAGAGAGAGAGGGAGAGAGAGAGAGAGAGAGAGAGAGAGGGGGGGAGAGAGAGAGATCCAATCTTGGAGGGGCTCCCGCCCCTCCGCTGCCATGGAGGCCAAGGACTAGAGGCGAAACCATCCTCCCATCTAGTGGGGAGGCCAAGGAAGAAGAAGAAGGTGGGGGATCTCTCCCCCTCTCTCCGGGTGGAGCCGTAATGCCGTCGGGGCCATCATCGTGACGGTGATCTACACCAAGAACTTCGCCACCGCCATCACCAACTCTCCCCCCCTCTATGCAGCGGTGTAATACCTCTTCCCCCCACAGTAATATCTACTTAAACATGGTGCTCAATGCTATATATTATTTCCCAATGATTTATGGCTATCCTATGATGTTTGAGTAGATCCATTTTGTCCTATGGGTTTATTGATGATCATGATTGGTTTGAGTTGTATGTTATATTATTGGTGCTGCCCTATGGTGCTCTTCGTGTCGCGCAAGCGTGAGGGATTCCCGCTGTAGGGTTTGCAATATGTTCATAATTCGCTTATGGTGGGTGGCGTGAGTGACAGAAGCACATACCCGAGTAAGTAGGTTGTTCGCGTATGGGAGTAAAGAGGAACTGATACTTTAATGCTATGGTTGGGTTTTACCTTAGTGATTTTTACTAGTTGTGGATGCTTGCTAGAGTTCCAATCATAAGTGTGTATGATCCAAGTCGAGAAAGTATGTTAGCTTATGCCTCTCCCTCATATAAAATTGCAATCATGATTACCGGTCTAGTTATCGATTGCCTAGGGACAAATAACTTTCTTGTGTGACAAAAAGCTCTCTACTAAAACTAACTTAATAGTTTATTTATCTAAATAGTCCCTAGCTTTTATTTACATGTTCTTTATTATCTTGCAAACCTATCACTACTGCAGGTTGCTGCTAACGCGCACTACGATCAGAGACCCTTCGACGAAACTGTGTGCGATGCCATAATCGCAAACGATGGTGTAAAAAACCGGTCAAAAAAGGTGCAAAACGTTTGCGATGGAGGATGCATCAAACATGCTTCAGATTTTAGTTGCGTGTGTGATTCAGGGCATACGGTTCAGTTCAATTAACCATTTTTGATGAGGAGGAACAAAAGAAATAGGCAGCCAGGTGAAGGTGTGTGTGATGTACAGCATACAGTTCACTCGGATGAATTTTTTGTGATTAGGCAACACAAAAGAAACTGTCAGCCAGATGAATGTGTGTGCGATATACGGCATGCGGTTCACTCGGATGAAATGTTTGCGTTGACACAAGAGAACAGAAACGGTTCAACTTAACAAGACATGTGTGTTGTGCGATGGGATTGCATACAGAACAACAACATATGTATATATACACACTTATAAGGACATGCTTGCATAGCCAAATGATACGTCTCCAATGTATCTACTTTTCCAAACACTTTTTCCCTTGTTTTGGACTCTAACTTGCATGATTTGGATGGAACTAACCCGGACTGACGCTTTTCAGCAGGACTGCCATGGTGTTATTTTTGTGCAGAAATAAAAGTTCTCGGAATGACCTGAAAATCCATGGAGACACATTTTGGAATTAATAAAAAAATACTAGCGAAAGAATCAGCATCAGGGGGCCCACACCCTGTCCACGAGGGTGCAGGGCGCGCCCGTGCCTTGTGGGCCCCCTGGGAGTCCACCGACCTCAACTCCAACTCCATATATTCACTTTCGGGGAGAGAAAAAAAATCAGAGATAAGGATTCACCGTGTTTTACAATACGGAGCCGCCGCCAAGCCCTAATCTTCTTCGGGAGGGCTGAGCTGGAGTCCGTTCGGGGCTCTGGAAAGGGGAATCCGTCGCCATCGTCATCATCAACCATCCTCCATCACCAATTTCATGATGTTCACCGCCGTGCGTGTGAAATCCCATCGTAGGCTTGCTGGACGGTGATGGGTTGGATGGGATTTACCATGTAATCGAGTTAGTTTTGTTAGGGTTTGATCCCTAGTATCCATTATGTTCTAAGATTGATGTTGCTATGACTTTGCTATGCTTAATGCTTGTCACTAGGGCCCGAGTGCCATGATTTCAGATCTAAACCTATTATGTTTACATGAATATATGTGAGTTCTTGATCCTATCTTGCAAGTCAATAGTCACCTACTATGTGTTATGATCCGGCAACCCCGAAGTGAAAATAATCGGGACCACTCCCGTTGATGAACGTAGTTTGAGGAGTTCATGTATTCACTAAGTGTTAATGCTTTGGTCGGGTACTCTATTAAAAGGAGGCCTTAATATCCCTTAGTTTCCAATAGGACCCTGCTGCCACGGGAGGGTAGGACAAAAGATGTCATGCAAGTTCTTTTCCATAAGCACGTATGACTATATTCGGAATACATGCCTGCATTACATTGATGATTTGGAGCTAGTTCTGTGTCACCCTATGTTATAACTATTGCGTGAGGAATCCCATCCGACATAATTATCCATCAGTGATCCATCGCCTACGAGCTCGTCACATATTGATCTTTGCTTAGTTATTTTTCCGTTGCCACTGTTACGATTTCTACAAAAACTACTACTGTTACTTTTGCCACCGTTACCGTTACTTCCTGATACGTCTCTAACATATTTATAATTTTTTATTGCTCCATGCTATATTATCTACTGTTTTGGACTATATTGGGCTTTATTTTCCACTTTTATATTATTTTTGGGGCTAACCTATTAACCGGAGGCCCAGTCTAGAATTGCTGTTTTTAGCCTATTTTAGTGTTTCGAAGAAACGGAATATCAAACAGAGTCCAAACAAAAAATCCTTTCTGGAACGTGGTTTTCTTCCCGAATAAGATCCAGGAGACTTGGACCCTACGCCAAGGAAGCTCCGAGGAGGGCACGAGGTAGGAGGCGCGCCCCCACCCTCGTGGGCCCACCGAAGCTCCACCGACGTATTTCTTCCTCCTATATATACCCACGTACCCCCAAACGATCAGAATAGGAGCCAAAAACCTAATTCCACCGCCGCAACTTTCTGTATCCACGAGATCCCATCTTGGGGCCTGTTCCGGAGCTCCGCCGGAGAGGGTCGTCATCACGGAGGGCTTCTACATCATCATAGCCTCTCCGATGAAGTGTGAGTAGTTTACCTCAGACCTTCGGGTCCATAGTTATTAGCTAGATGGCTTCTTCTCTCTTTTTGGATCTCAATACAATGTTCTCCCCCTCTCTTGTGGAGATCTATTTGATGTAATCTTCTTCTTTTGCGGCGTGTTTATTGAGACCGATGAATTGTGGGTTTATGATCAAGTCTATCTATGAATAATATTTGAATCTTCTCTGAATTCTTTTATGTATGATTGGTTATCTTTGCAAGTCTCTTCGAATTATCCGTTTGGTTTGGCCAACTAGATTGGTAGTTCTTGCCATGGGAGAAGATCTTAGCTTTGGATTCGATCTTGCGGTGTCCTTTCCCAGTGACAGAAGGGGCAGCAAGGCACGTATTGTATCGTTGCCATCGAGGATAACAAGATGGGGTTTATTTCATATTGCATGAATTTATCTCTCTACATCATGTCATCTTGCTTAAAGCGTTACTCTGTTTTTAACTTAATACTCTAGATGCATGCTGGATAGTTGTCGATGAGTGGAGTATTAGTAGTAGATGCAGAATTGTTTCGATCTACTTGTCACGGGCGTGATGCCTTTATACATGATCATGCCTAGATACTCTCATAACTATGCTTAATTCTGTCAATTGCTCACAAATAATTTGTTCACCCACCGTAGAAAACTTATGCTTTCGAGAGAAGCCACTAGTGACACCTATGGCCCCCGGGTCTATTCTCACCATATCAATCTCCATCACTTTAATCTTGCTTTGTTTTTACTTTGCCTTTTACTTTTCACTTTGCATCTTTATATCAAAAAATACCAAAAATAGTATCTCTATTAGATCTCACTCTCGTAAGAGACTGTGAAGGGATTGACAACACCTAATCGCGTTGGTTGCGAGTTGCTATCGATTTGTGCATGTACGAGGGACTTGAGCGTGGCCTCCTACTGGATTGATACCTTGGTTCTCAAAAACTGAGGGAAATACTTACGCTACTCTGCTGCATCATCCTCTCCTCTTTGGGGAAAACCAACGCAAGCTCAAGAGGTAGCAAGAAGAATTTCTGGCACCGTTGCTGGGGAGTCTACGCAAAAAGTCCACATACCAAGTACCCATCACAATCCCTATCTCCCGCATTACATTAGTTGCCATTTGCCTCTCGTTTTCCTCTCCCCCACTTCACCCTTGCCGTTTTATTCGCCCTCTCCTTCTCCTTCTCCTTCTCCGTTTGCCTTTTTCTTGCTTGCCTTTTGTTTTCTCGTGTGTTGGATTGCTTGTTTGTCGCGATGGCTCAAGATACTACCAAATTGTGTGACTTCACCAATACCAACAATAATGATTTCTTTAGCACTCCGATTGCTCCTCTTGCCAATACTGAATCTTCTGAAATCAATACTGCTTTGTTGAATCTTGTTATGAAAGATCAATTCGCCGGCCTTCCTAGTGAAGATGCCGCTACTCATCTGAATAGCTTCGTTGATTTATGTGATATGCAAAAGAAAAAGATGTCAATAATGATGTCGTTAAATTGAAGCTTTCCTTTTTCGCTTAGAGATCGTGCTAAAGCTTGGTTTTCGTCTTTGGCTAAAAATAGTATTGATTCTTGGAACAAGTGCAAAGATGCTTTTATCTCTAAGTATTTTCCTCCCGCTAAGATCATCTCTCTTAGAAACGATATTATGAATTTTAAGCAACTTGATCACGAACATGTTGCACAAGCTTGGGAGAGAATGAAATTAATGATACGTAATTGCCCTACTCATGGTTTAAATTTGTGGATGATTATACAAAAAAAATATGTCGGATTGAATTTTGCTTCTAGAAATCTTTTAGATTCGGCCGTGGGAGGCACTTTTATGGAAGTCACCTTAGGAGATGCTACCAAACTCCTAGATAATATTATGGTTAATTATTCTCAATGGCATACTGAAAGATCTTCTACTAAAAAAGTGCATGCGATAGAGGAAATCAACGTCTTGAGTGGAAAGATGGATGAACTTATGAAATTATTTGCTACTAAGAGTGTTTCTTCTGATCCTAATGATATGCCTTTGTCTACTTTGATTGAGAATAACAATGAATCTTTGGATGTGAATTTTGTTGGTAGGAATAATTTTGGTAACAACGCGTATAGAGGGAATTTTAATCCTAGGCCATATCCTAGTAATCCTTCTAATAATTATGGAAATTCCTACAACAACTCTTATGGAAATTATAATAAGATGCCCTCTGAATTTGAGAATAGTGTTAAAGAGTTTATGAATTCACAAAAAAAATTAATGCTTTGCTTGAAGAGAAATTGTTTAAAGTTGATGATTTGGCTAGGAACGTTGATAGAATTTCTCTTGAGGTTTATTCTTTAAAGCTTAGGTCTATTCCTCCTAAGCATGATATCAATGAGTGTCTCAAGGCTATGAGAATTGCCATTGATGAGTGCAAGGAAAGAACCGCTAGGATGCGTGCTTCAAAAGATGCCTTTATTAAAGTGTGTTCTTCCAATACCTATGAAAATCAAGACGAAGATCTAAAAGTTATTGATGTGTCCCCTATCAAATCTTTGTTTTGCAATATGAATCTTGATGAAACTGAATATGATCCTCCTTTACCTAGAAGGCGTTCCAAAAATTCGGAGTATTTAGATCTTTATGATGAAATTGATGAAAGTGGGATTGAAAGAAATAAAAATTTAAATGTTGCTAAACCCACTATATTGGATTTCAAGGAATTTAATTATGAAAGTTGCTCTTTGAATGATTCTATTTCCTTGTTGCAATCCTGTTGCAATCCGTGCTAAATTCTCCACATGCTTATAGTCAAAAGAAAGCCTTCACCGAACATATTATTGATGCCTTGATGCAATCTTATGAAGAAAAACTTGAGTTGAAAGTTTCTATCCGTAGAAAACTCTATGATGAGTGGGAAACAACTATTAAAATTAAAATTAAAGATCATTAGTTTTATGCTTTGTGTGATTTGGGTGCTAGTGTCTCCACTATCCCCAAGACTTTGTGTGATTGGCTAGATTTCTGCGATCTTGAAAATTGCTCTTTAAACTTGCATCTCGCGGATTCTACTATTAAGAAACATATGGGAAGGATTAATGATGTTCTTATTGTTGCTAATAGGAATTATGTGCCCATAGATTTCATTGTTCTTGATATAGATTGCAATCCTTCTTGCCCTATTATTCTTGGTAGAACTTTCCTTAGAACGGTTGGTGTGATTATTGATATGAAGGAAGGGAATATTAGATTCCAATTTCCATTCAAAAAGGGCATGAAACACTTTCCAAGAAATAAAATAAAATTGCCATATGAAACCATCATGATAGCCACTTATGGATTGCCTTCCAAAGATGGCAATACCTAGATCTATCCTCGCTTTTATGCCTAGCTAGGGGCGTTAAACGATAGCGCTTGTTGGGAGGCAACCCAATTTTATTTTTAGTTTTTTTGTGCTTTTCTTATGTTAGGGAATAAATAACCCATCTACCTTCTGTTTGGATGTGGTTTTGTGTTTTAATTAGTGTTTGTGCCAAGCTAGACCTGTTGGATCTTCTTGGGTGATAGTTATTTGATCTTGCTGTAATTTCCAAAAACTTTGCATTCAGTGCCCGAATTATTAAAAATCATCAGAACGTGATAAAATACTGATTCCAATTTCTGCTGATGAATAAACAAATTGTATAGGTCGTCTAATTTTGGTAGATTTTTTGGAGTTCCAGAAGTTTGCGTTAGTTATAGATTACTACAGATTGTTCTGTTTTTGGCAGATTCTGTTTTTCGTGTGTTGTTTGCTTATTTTGATGAATCTATGGTTAGTAAAATAGTTTATAATCCATAGAGAAGTTGGAATACAGTAGGTTTAACACCAATATAAATAAATAATGAGTTCATTACAGTGCCTTGAAGAAGTCTTTTGTTTTCTTTCTCTAACGGAGCTCACGAGATTTCTATTGAGTTTTGTGTTGTGAAGTTTTCAAGTTTTGGGTGAATTCTTTTGATGAATTATGGAACAAGGAGTGGCAAGAGCCTAAGCTCGGGGATGACCATGGCACCCCCAAGATAATCCAAGGACACCAAAAAGTCAAAACTTGGGGATGCCCCGGAAGGCATCCCCTCTTTCGTCCACTTCCATCGATAATTTACTTGGAGCTATATTTTTATTCACCAACATGATATGTGTTTTGCTTGGAGCGTCTTGTATTATTTGTGTCTTTGTTTGTTAGTGTGCCACAATCATCCTTGCTGTACACACCTTTTCGACAGATCCATCTATGAATTAAAATTTGTTAGAATACTCTTTGTGCTTCACTTATATCTTTTGAGCTATGTAGTTTTGCTCTATGTGCTTCACTTATATCTTTTGAGCATTATAATTTTGCTCTATGTGCTTCACTTAGATCTTTTAGAGCACGGTGGTGGTTTGTTTTAAAGAACTATTGATCTCTCATGCTTCACTTAGATCATTTTGAGAGTCTTAATAGCAGGGTAAATTGCTTAATATTAATATGCTTGGTATTCATGATTTCTAAAATTTTCTTTTAAGTGCGTTGAACACTAAGAAAAGATTGAAGCATGATAATTGTTTTGAGATATGGAGGTGATAATATTAGAGTCATGCTAGTGGAAGTAGTTGTGAATTTAAAGAATACTTGCGTTGAAGTTTGTGATTCCCGTAGCATGCACGTATGGTGAACCGTTATGTAACGAAGTCGGAGCATGAAGTGTTTATTGATTTTCCTCCTTATGAGTGGCGGTCGGGGACGAGCGATGGTCTTTTCCTACCAATATATCCCCCTAGGAGCATGCCCGTAATACTTTGCTTTGATAACTTCTAGATTTTTGCAATAAGCATATGAGTTCTTTATGACTAATGTTGAGTCCATGGATTATATGCACTTTTTCCCATCCTTCCACCATTGCTAGCCTCTTTAATACCGCGCACTTTTCGCCGATATCATACACCCACCATATATCTTCTCAAAACAACCACCATACCTACCTATCATGGCATTTCCATAGCCATTCCTAGATATATTGCCATGCAACTTTCCACCATTCCGTTTATTATGACACGCTCCATCATTGTCATATTGCTAGCATGATCATGTAGTTGACATCATATTTGTGGCAAAGCCACCATTCATAATTCTTTCATACATGTCACTCTTGATTCATTGCATGTCCCGGTACCCCGCCGCAGGCATTCATATAGAGTCATATCTTGTTCTAAGTATCGAGTTGTAATTGTTTAGTTGTAAGAAAAATAAAAGTGTGATGATCATCAATTTTTTAGAGCATTGTCCCAAGTGAGGAAAGAATGATGGAGACCATGATACCCCCACAAGTTGGGATGAGACTCCGGACGAAAAAATAAAAATAAAAAAAGAGGCCATAAAAAAAGGCCCAAATAAAAAAATGAGAGAAAAAGAGAGAAGGGACAATGTTACTATCCTTTTACCACACTTGTGCTTCAAAGTAGCACCAAGATCTTAATGATAGAGAGTCTCCTATGTTGTCACTTTCATATACTAGTGGGAATTTTTCATTATAGAACTTGGCTTGTATATTCCAATGATGGGCTTCCTCAAAATGCCTTAGGTCTTTGTGAGCAAGCAAGTTGGATGCACACCCACTTAGTTTCTTTTGTGAGCTTTCACATACCTATAGCTCTAGTGTATCCATTTCATGGCAATCCCTACTCACTCACATTGATATCTATTAATGGGCATCTCCATAGCCCGTTGATACGCCTTGTTGATGTGAGACTATCTTCCCCTCTTTTTGTCTTCTCCACAACCACCGTTCTATTCCACATATAGTGTTATATCCATGGCTCACGCTCATGTATTGCGTGAAGGTTGAAAAAGTTTTGAAAATGTTAAAGTATGAAACAATTGCTTGGCTTGTCATCGGGGTTGTGCATGATTTAAATACTTTGTGTGGTGAATATGGAGCATAGCCAGACTATATGAATTTGTAGGGATAACTTTCTTTGGCCATGTTATTTTGAGAAGACATAATTGCTTTATTAGTATGCTTGAAGTATTATTATTTTTATGTCAATATGAACTTTTGTCTTGAATCTTTCGAATCTGAATATTCATACCACAATTAAGAAATTTTGCATTGAAATTATGCCAAGTAGCACTCCGCATCAAAAATTCTCTTTTTATCATTTACCTACTCGAGGACGAGCAGGAATTAAGCTTGGGGATGCCTGATACGTCTCCGACGTATCTATAATGTTTGATTGCTCCATGCTATATTATCTACTATTTTGGACTATATTGGGCTTTATTTTCCACTTTTATATTATTTTTGGGACTAACCTATTAACCGGAGGCCCAGCCCAGAATTGCTGTTTTTTTTTCCTATTTCAGTGTTTCGAAGAAACGGAATATCAAACGGAGTCCAAACAGAAAAATCCTTTCTGGAACGTGATTTTATTCTCGAATAAGATCCAGGAGACTTGGACCCTATGCCAAGGAAGCTCCGAGGAGGGCACGTGGTAGGGGGGCATGCCCTACACCCCCAGACGCGCCCCCACCCTCATGGGCCCACCGAAGCTCCACCGACGTACTTCTTCCTCCTATATATACCCACGTATTCCCAAACGATCAGAACAGGAGCCAAAAACCTAATTCCACCGCCGCAACTTTCTGTATCCACGAGATCCCATCTTGGGGCCTGTTCCGGAGCTCCGCCGGAGAGGGCCGTCATCACGGAGGGCTTCTACATCATCATAGCCTCTCCGATGAAGTGTGAGTAGTTTACCTCAGACCTTCGGGTCCATAGTTATTAGCTAGATGGCTTCTTCTCTCTTTTTGGATCTCAATACAATGTTCTCCCCCTCTCTTGTGGAGATCTATTTGATGTAATCTTCTTCTTTTGCGGTGTGTTTGTTGAGACCGATGAATATTGGGTTTATGATCAAGTCTATCTATGAATAATATTTGAATCTTCTCTAAGTTCTTTTATGTATGATTGGTTATCTTTGCAAGTCTCTTTGAATTATTCATTTGGTTTGGCCAACTAGATTGGTAGTTCTTGCCATGGGAGAAGATCTTAGCTTTGGATTCGATCTTGCGGTGTCCTTTCCCAGTGACAGAAGGGGCAGCAAGGCACGTATTGTATCGTTGCCATCGAGGATAACAAGATGGGGTTTATTTCATATTGCATGAATTTATCTCTCTACATCATGTCATCTTGCTTAAAGCGTTACTCTGTTTTTAACTTAATACTCTAGATGCATGCTGGATAGCGGTCGATGAGTGGAGTAATAGTAGTAGATGCAGAATCGTTTCGATCTACTTGTCACGGACGTGATGCCTATATGCATGATCATGCCTAGATATTGTCATAACTATGCTCAATTCTGTCAAACGCTCAACAGTAATTTGCTCACCCACCGTAGAAAACTAATGCTCTCGAGAGAAGCCACTAGTGAAACCTATGGCCCCCGGGTCTATTCTCACCATATCAATCTCCATCACTTTAATCTTTATTTGTTTTTACTTTGCCTTTTACTTTTCACTTTGCACCTTTATATAAAAAAATACCAAAAATATTATCTCTATTAGATCTCACTCTCGTAAGAGACCGTAAAGGGATTGACAACCCCTAATCGCGTTGGTTGCGAGTTGCTATCGATTTGTGCAGGTACGAGGGACTTGACCGTAGCCTCCTACTGGATTGATACCTTGGTTCTCAAAAACTGAGGGAAATACTTACGCTACTCTGCTGCATCATCCTCTCCCCTTCGGGGAAAACCAACGCAAGTTCAAGAGGTAGCGCTTCCATACTACTTTGCTACTAAATATTTTGCTGCAGATATTAAGTCTTTTAGGTGTGGTTGAATTAACAACTCAACTGCTAATACTTGAGAATATTCTTTGGCTCCCCTTGTGTCGAATCAATAAATTTGGGTTGAATACTCTACCCTCGAAAACTGTTGTGATCCCCTATACTTGTGGGTTATCACCGAATTAAACATCCACTTACATAGGTGGCTACTACAATCATGGCATTTGCACACACCAAAGTAAACTATTACATGCATAATTACATAGGTGGCTACTACACACATGACATTTCCACACACCAATAAACTAAACTATATATTACATGCATGATTAACTAGCACAAACGATCATCTGATCATCATCTACTTCTTGTGACGCTTGCTCTGCTTGTGGCTCGATCCGGGCTTGTCGATTTGGGTAAGGAGGCACTTCCTCATGTCAACGATCCGCTTGTGCATCTCGTAGCATGTGTACACGCTCTTAGCCGCAAACCTGAGGTGAGGTTCATCTAGTTGCCGCATCCAGGCCCTGTGCCAGGATACGGGACTTGTTCTCTGGGCATCCTGCTTCATCTTTTCGTAGTAGGGGTCGATGATGGCCGAGGCAAGTTTGACCAGGGAGTCCTTCATGCTGCCCCAGACCTGGTAGTGGTCATGAATTTCGACAAGGTTCTTGCAGGCCAAGCCCGTAACACTGAGCGCTTTTACATCGTTGGTGGTTTCCACCGTGGTGAACTTGTAGTCAGTGCTGTTGACAAACCTTTTGAAACGGTCGCAAGGCTCTATGGCCATGCAGTAGTGGTAGACGAGGACATGATGGCGCACGCACAACTGGGCGACGACAACCTTCTGATCTATGCCGGGACGACCGGCGGTGTACTGGAGGTTGATGTCAACCACCTTGTACTTGTCTCCAGCAAGCAACTGCTCAACGTTGTTGATGTAGTCGTCCACCACAGCGAGGTCGATGGTGTACACCACCGAGAGATTCGTCTTCCTCGCGCGGGTCTCCACTCTATGCTCGCTGAACTTCATTGGAGCGCCGCTGGACATCCCCTCTCTATGTGTCATCGTGGGTGTGCGTATTGTGTTGTGGGGCGCGATCGAAAGGTTGAAGAGACTAAGGTTATAATGGCCACGGGAATTAAATGGGAAGCCGAACGGCCAGGAATATGGACAGGCCCTGATGGTAGTTCTAATTTGCAACGTGTAAGTCCATCGTGCCGCACGTAACTGCCTCGTGTGGCAACGCGTGCGGTGCAACCGCATGCATAGGGTGCCCCTGACGTGATCGTGCGCACGCCCAACCGTAGGTAGAGCGCGCGCGGAGGGACGCGAGCAGAGCGCTCCGCGATCACTGAAGGAAATATGCCCTAGAGGCAATAATGAAGTTGTTATTTATATTTCCTTATATCATGATAAATGTTTATTGTTCATGCTAGAATTGTATTAACCGGAAACTTAGTACATGTGTGAATACATAGACAAACAGAGTGTCACTAGTATGCCTCTACTTGACTAGCTCGTTGAATCAAAGATGGTTAAGGTTCCTAGCCATAGACATGAGTTGTCATTTGATTAACGGGATCACATCACTAGAGAATGATGTAATCCATTCCGTTAGCTTAGCACTTGATCGTTTAGTATATTGCTATTGCTTTCTTCATGACTTATACATGTTCCTATGACTATGAGATTATGCAACTCCCGAGTACCGGAGGAACACTTTGTGTGCTACCAAACGTCACAACATAACTGGGTGATTATAAAGGTGCTCTACAGGTGTCTCTGATGGTACTTGTTGAGTTGGCATAAATCGAGATTAGGATTTGTCACTCCGATTGTCGGAGATTGGGCCCTCTCGGTAATGCACATCACTATAAGCCTTGCAAGCAATGTGACTAATGAGTTAGTTGCGGGATGATGCATTATGGAACGAGTAAAGAGAGTTGCCGGTAACGAGATTGAACTAGGTATTGAGATACCGACGATCAAATCTCGGTCAAGTAACATTCCGATGACAAAGGGAACAACGTATGTTGTTATGCGGTTTGACCGATAAAGATCTTCGTAGAATATGTGGGAGCCAATATGAACATCCAGGTTCCTCTATTGGTTATTGACCGGGGACGTGTCTCGGTCATGTCTACATAGTTCTCGAACCCGTAGGGTCCGCACGCTTAACGTTCGGTGACGATCGGTATTATGAGTTTATGTGTCTTGATGTACCGAAGATAGTTCGGAGTCCTGGATGTGATCACAGACATGACGAGGAGTCTCGAAATGGTCGAGAGATAAAGATTGATATATTGGATGACTATATTCGGACACTAAATGAGTTCCGGGGGTCACCGGATAATTATCGGAGTGCCGGGGGTTATCGGAACCCCTGGGGGAACTATTGGGCCTACATGGTCCATAGGGAAGAGGGTAGGCAGCCCACAAGGGGCAGCCACACCCCCTCCCTATAGGGAGTCCGAATTGGACTAGGGAGGGGGCGCCCCCCCCCTTTCCTTCTCCTTTCCCTCTCCTTCCTTCCCCCTTCCTCCTCCTAGTTAGGACTCCTCCCCCTCCTTGGCGCGCCCCAAGGCCGGCCGGCCTCCCCCCTTGCTCCTTTATATACGGGGGCAGGGGGAACCATATGACACACAAGTTCATTGTTTACAGCCGTGTGTGGTGCCCCCCTCCACCATAATCCACCTCGGTCTTATCGTTGCAGTGCTTAGGCGAAGCCCTGCGCTGGTAGCTTCATCATCACCATCATCATGCCGTCGTGCTAATGAAGCTCTCCCTCGACACTCTGTTGGATCGTGAGTTTGTGGGATTTCACCGAGCCAAACGTGTGCAGATCGCGGAGGTGCCGTACTTTCGGTGCTAGGATCGATCGATCGTGAAGACGTACGACTACATCAACCGCGTTGTCATAATGCTTCTGCTTACAGTCTACGAGGGTACATAGACAACACTCTCCCCTCTCTTTGCTATGCATCACCATGATCTTGCGTGTGCGTAGGAATTTTTTCGAAATTACTGCGTTCCCCAACAGTGGCATCCGAGCCAGGTTTATGCGTGGATGTTATATGCACGAGTAGAACACAAGTGAGTTGTGGGCGATAATAGTCATACTGCTTACCAGCATGTCATACTTTGATTCGACGGTATTGTTGGATGAAGCGGCCCGGCACGACATTACGCGTACGCTTACGCGAGACTGGTTCTACCGACGTGCTTCGCACACAGGTGGCTGGCGGGTGTCAGTTTCTCCAACTTTAGTTGAATCGAGTATGGCTACGCCCGGTCCTTTTTGAGGGTTAAAACAACACATACTTGACGAAAAATCATTGTGGTTTTGATGCGTAGGTAAGAACGGTTCTTGCTCAGCCCGTAGCAGCCACGTAAAACTTGCAACAACAAAGTGGATGACGTCTAACTTGTTGCTGCAGGGCATGTTGTGATGTGATATGGTCAAGACATGATGCTAAATTTTATTGTATGAGATGATCGTGTTTTGTAACGGAGTTATTGGCAACTGGCAGGAGCCATATGGTTGTCGCTTTATTGTATGAAATGCAATCACCATGTAATTGCTTTACTTTATCACTAAGTGGTAGCGATAGCCGTAGAAGCAATAGTTGGCGAGACGATAGCGATGCTACGATGGAGATCAAGGTGTCGCGCCGGTGACGATGGTGTTCATGAAGGTACTTTGGAGATGGAGATCAAAGGCACAAGATGATGATGGCCATATCATATCACTTATATTGATTGCATGTGATGTTTATCCTTTATGCATCTTATTTTGCTTAGTTCGGCGGTAGCATTGTAAGATGATCCCTCACTAAATTTCAAGGTACAAGTGTTCTCCCTGAGTATGCACCGTTGCGAAAGTTCGTCGTGCTGAGACACCACGTGATGATTGGGTGTGATAAGCTCTACGTTCACATACAACGGGTGCAAGCCAGTTTTGCACATGCATAATACTCGGGTTAAACTTGACGAGCCTAGCATATGCAGATATGGCCTCGGAACTGAGACCAAAAGGTCGAGCGTGAATCATATAGTAGATATGATCAACATAGTGATGTTCACCATTCAAAACTACTCCATCTCACATGATGATCGGACAAGGTTTAGTTGATATGGATCACGTGATCACTTAGATGATTAGAGGGATGTCTATCTAAGTGGGAGTTCTTAAGTAATTTGATTAATTGAACTTTAATTTATCACGAACTTAGTACCTGATAGTATTTTGCATGTCTATGTTGTTGTAGATAGATGGCCCGTGCTGTTGTTCTGTTGAATTTTAATGCGTTCCTACAGAAAGCTAAGTTGAAAGATTATCCTCATTGCTGCACAAAAGAATTATGTCCTGGAAGCATCGCTAGGTGCCAAACCCGCTGCAGGAGCAACACCAAATGTTATGAACGTTTGGCAGAGCAAAGCTGATGACTACTTGATAGTTCAGTGTGCCATGCTTTACAGCTTAGAACCGGGACTTCAACGATCTTTTGAACGTCATGGAGCAGATGAGATGTTCCAGGAGTTGAAGTTAATATTTCAAGCAAATGCCCAGATTGAGAGATATGAAGTCTCCAATAAGTTCTACAGCTGCAAGATGGAGGAGAATAGTTCTGTCAGTGAGCATATACTCAAAATGTCTAGGTATAACAATCACTTGAACTAGGAGTTAATCTTCCTGATGATAGTGTCATTGACAGAATTCTTCAATCACTGCCACCAAGCTACAAGAGCTTCGTGATGAACTATAATATGCAAGGGATGGATAAGACAATTCCCGAGCTCTTCGCAATGCTAAAGGCTGTGGAGGTACAAATCAAGAAGGAGCATCAAGTGTTGATGGTCGACAAGACCACCAGTTTCAAGAAAAAGGGTAAAGGGAAGAAGGAGGACTTCAATAAGAACGGCAAGCAAGTTGCTGCTCAAGTGAAGAAACCCAAGTCTGGACATAAGCCTAAGACTGAGTGCTTCTACTGCAAAGGGACTGGTCACTGGAAGCGGAACTGCCCCAAGTATTTGGCGGATAAGAAGGATGGCAAGGTGAACAAAGGTATATGTGATATACATGTTATTGATGTGTACCTTACTAATGCTCGCAGTAGTGCCTGGGTATTTGATATTGGTTCTGTTGCTAATATTTGCAACTCGAAACAGGGACTACAGATTAAGCGAAGATTGGCTAAGGACAAGGTGACGATGCACGTGGAAAATGGTTCCAAAGTCGATGTGATCGCAGTCGGCATGCTACCTCTACATCTACCTTCGGGATTAGCTTTAGACCTAAATAATTGTTATTTGGTGCCAGCGTTGAGCATGACATTATATCTGGATCTTGTTTAATGCGAGACGGTTATTCATTTAAATCTAAGAATAATGGTTGTTCTATTTATATGAGTAATATCTTTTATGGTCATGCACCCTTGAAGAGTGGTCTATTTATGTTGAATCTCGATAGTAGTGACACACATATTCATAATATTGAAGCCAAAAGATGTAGAGTTGATAATGATAGTGCAACTTATTTGTGGCACTGCCGTTTACACTACTAGGGAAAAGCCTAGCAGCAGCGCGGGTTTTGGGCCTATTAGCAGCGCGGGTGCCCGCGTTACTAATAAGGCGCTACAGCGGTAGAGACCGCTTAGTAGTAGCGAGGGTTAAAAACCCGCGCTGCTGCTATCAACTTAGTAGTAGCGAGGTTTAAAAACCCGCGCTGCTAGTAAGTAGCAGTAGCGTGGGTTTTTAACCCTCGCTGCTGCTAAGATTCTGTGTATAGGCTTTTCCCTAGTAGTGTTAGGTCATATTGGTGTAAAGTGCATGAAGAAACTCCATTCTGATGGACTTTTGGAATCACTTGATTATGAATCACTTGGTACTTGCGAACCATGCCTCATGGGCAAGATGACTAAAACGCCGTTCTCTGGAATAATGGAGCGAGCAACAGATTTGTTGGAAACCATACATACTGATGTATGTGGTCCGATGAATGTTGAGGCTCGCGGCGGGTATCGTTATTTTCTCACCTTCACAGATGATTTCCGCAGATATGGGTATATCTACTTGATGAAGCATAAGTCTGTAACATTTGAAAAGTTCAAAGAATTTCAGAGTGAAGTGGAAAATCATCATAACAAGAAAATAAATTTTCTATGATCTGATCATGGAGGAGAATATTTGAGTTACGACTTTGTTCTTCATTTGAAACAATGCGGAATAGTTTCGCAACTCACGCCACCCGGAACACCACAGCGTAATGGTGTGCCTGAATGCCGTAATCGTACTTTACTAGATATGGCGCGATCTATGATGTCTATTACTAATTTACCGCTATCGTTTTGGGGTTATGCTTTAGAGACAACTGCATTCACGTTAAATAGGGCACCATCTAAATCCGTTGAGACGACACCTTATGAACCGCGGTTTGGCAAGAAACCAAAGTTGTCGTTTCTTAAAGTTTGGGGTTGCGATGCTTATGTGAAAAAGCTTCAACCTGATAAGCTCGAACCCAAATCGGAGAAATGTGTCTTCGTAGGATACCCAAAGGAGACTATTGGGTACACCTTCTATCATAGATCCGAAGGCAAGACACTCGTTGCTAAGAATGGATCCTTTCTAGAGAAGGAGTTTCTCTCGAAAGAAGTGAGTAGGATGAAAGTAGAACTTGATGAGGTAATTGTACCTGCTCCCTTATTGGAAAGTAGTTCATCACAGAAATCTATTCATGTGACTCCTACACCAATTAGTGAGGAAGCTAATGATGATGATCATGTAACTTCGGATCAAGTCACTACCGAACCTCGTAGGCCAACCAGAGTAAGATCTGCACCAGAGTCGTACGGTAATCCTGTTCTGGAGGTCATGTTACTTGATCATGACGAACCTATGAAATATGAGGAAGCGATGATGAGCCCAGATTCCGCAAAATGGCTTGAGGCCATGAAATCTGAAATGGGATCCAGGTATGAGAACAAAGTGTGAACTTTGGCTGACTTGCCCGATGATCGGCAAGCCATCGAGAATAAATGGATCTTCAAGAAGAAGACTGACGCTGACGGTAATGTTACTGTCTACAAAGCTCTACTTGTTGCGGAAGGGTTACGACAAGTACAAGGAGTTGACTACGATGAGACCTTCCCACCCGTAGCGATGCTTAAGTCCGTCTGAATCATGTTAGCAATTGCTGCATTTTATTATTATGAAATTAGGCAAATGGATTGTAACGCTCGGATAATTATGCTACAGTAATCCTCTGCTAATGATGCCACGTCACCACGATTACTGTTGTTAAACTCCCGTTGATTCGAAAATGATTCAAATTCAAATTTAAAAGGTAAAGTAAAAAAATAAAAGTTTTTAAATGTCAAAACAAAGATGTGCAAGCTGTGGAAAATAATTCACAAATATTATTGGTGAAGAAACCAAATTCCTATAAAATGTTTAGGTGCTCAAAAATAAATAAAACAATGGCTTAAATAATTATTTAAATGCCTTTTGTAATTTCTAAAATATTAAACTATTTTATTTTTGGGTGAAACTTTTTGTGGCATTCGTATAATTAGGAATACTAATTTAGGAACAAATTCTATATTTTATAGAACTCTAATAAATTAAAAGTTGAATGATAACAGAGCAGAAAATAAACAATAGAAAAATAAAACCCAAACAACAAAAGAAAACAAATCCCCCCCTCACTGGGCCTCGGCGATGGCCACCACGGCAGAGGGCGTCGCCGTGGCGCCCATCCGCCACACCACCACCCCCGCCCCCCCCCCCCCGGTCGCCTACTTAACCAGCGCCCCCCTCTCCATGCGAACCCTAATCCCCACTTCCTCCCTTGTGCCCCAACCCCTCGAGCTCGAGCTCGAGCCCGCCCGTGGAAGCCCGGAGCCGCGTCGCCGTTGGTCCTCGCCTTCCCGTCGCCTCGTCGTCCCCTACGTCCACTACGACCACCGGCTGGTGTTGGGCGTCGCTACATCGACGCCGTCGACACGTCTTCCTTCGCCACAGACACAGCACACTCGTCGTCGATTCGCTCCACCATGAGTCCCTTCGGCATAACCAAGCAGCTCCTCGTCAACGATGTGAGCAGGCTCCCGAAACCCCTCTGTTTCACCATCAAATATGTGCCTGTAGCCTAGCTAAACGTCGCGTCCAAAGCTCACTGTCGCAGTTCATGTTGCCACCACAGCCACTGCTCGCGAAGCCCGTGACGAGCTCCGCCTCGTGTTCCTGGAGGTCTCAGGAACCCATAGCACCCAACCCCGTCGCTTCCCGTGTCCTGCATCGCCGCCTTGAGTTCGCCATGGCCGCCATCGAAGCACCGCGTCCGCGCTCCTGTGCGCTCGTGCCCGCCGCAGCGTCGCCTCGCTGTTGCCCCGCGCACGGCCTCGCTCCCCCTGCCGATTGCTGCTCCTGCACTTGCTCCGCCACGACTGCGCCTGTCCTTCGCATCGCCGGCGCGACGCCGCCACCAGCCAGCGCTGCCCGCCGGCGCCCCGCCGTCCTCACCCCGCTTGCCACCACCTGCTCGCGCCGCCCTGCCCGCGCTGTCCTCCACCGCAGCCCGTCGCCGCGCCCGCGACCCCTAGGCGCGCGCCCGCCTCCTTGTTGTCGCACCCCTCGTGTGCTCTCACCACTGCTGCTCCACCGGCGACCGCCCTCGTCGGTGCTGAGCCAGGACGCTGCGGCCCGCCGCTGACCTCTGCTTGTCCGCCCGGGCGTGCTCGCGCCCATGGCCGCACGCCCGCCCCGCGCACCCGTTTCGCCCGCTACGCCGCGCCCGATTGGCCCCTGTACCACTGCACGTGGGGCCCGCCCCTTGTAATAAATAAAAAGGAAGATTTTTTAATAATTAATTGGATTAATATTGTTTAATTAGGCTAACTACCTAGTTTAACTAATTGAAATGTTAGTTAGTCACATGTCTCAATGACAGGGAGCCCCACCCCTGTTGACCAGTCAAACATTGACTGGTCAACTAGGTCCCCCTGGCCGGCATGTCACCCTATGGTACACCTCTGTGTACATAGATCTGGGCACACATAGCATTTTACCTTTTTAATTTCGAATTGATAACAAATTCAAAATATTGTTTAAATCTTTGAAAAATCGTAGAAAATAATCCGTAACTCAGATGAAAAGGTTTTATACATGAAAGTTGCTCAGAATGATGAGACGAATCCGAATACGCTCTCCGTTCATCTGTCACGCGCCCATAGCATAGCGAAGATGCAACCTTCCTCCTCTGGTTCGTGTGTCCAAAAATGCCTAACTTCGAGAAAACTTTCCCGGATGTTTTCCCCCTTCGCCGGTATCGTGTAGCACCGCGTTAGAACACTCCTAGCCCTGCGTGTTATCGCCGGCATGCATCTGTATTGCATCTGTTTGCATTATATTTACTGTTTCTTCCCCCTCTTTTCTCCGGTAGACCCCGAGACCGCTGCTGATGCCCCTGTGATCGACTACGTCGACGACGACCTTCTTCCCTTTCAACGGAGCTTCCAGGCAAGCCCCCCCTTTGATCATCCCGATATCGCCCATTCCATTCTCTCATGCTTGCACTAGATTTTGCTACCGTTATTGTTTGCTCCTATTCTGATGCATAGCCTGCTTTTGTAACCTCCTCATTGTACCTTACCTGCTTATTCTAAACTGCTTAGTTTAGGTTTGTTAGTGATCCATCAGTGACCCCCACCTTGTCCTTGTTGCCCCTGCTTCATCATCGATGACTCGATCAACGTGATCGAGGACCAGAGCCCGACACCTCACATCACATCACACCCCTTTTTATTGCTCGACTCTGCAGAGTTACCATCAGGTGCCGAGGGTGGAATCTCATACATCACTGCTGATGAGATCTCTAAAGTGTAGCTATTCGGTCACGGTCATCGAGGGTGGTTCCTCCTTCACCATTCCTGATACGGCTCTGTCGTGCAACACCTCAAGTGTGAACCTCGAGGGTGGTTCCTCTTACGTTCACCTTGATGATTACAACGAGTGAAATCCACCGGGGGTGATTCCTCGGGTTTTCCCCTTGATGTCTGGACACATGGTTACCTTGACTTTACTTGAGACCATTGTGAAAGACGGGCGGGCCCGGAGAGCACTCGTGCAATGTGAGTGTGGCTGCTGGCTGTTTAGCGGTATCACTCAGGAGGGGGTGGTAGCTCCGGACTTGTCTCAACAGTCGTCACTACTTTTAATTGTTAATGCACTAACAGGTTTGGGTATTTGTTCTGAGTTGACCTATGGCCTTTACGCACTAACCACCACGCGAGAATAGTTATGGACCTCGAGGTCGCAGTATCAGAGGAAGCTTTGTCAGACGTCCAGTTCAGCATTGCGGCACAGCTGTGCCGGCACCATCCATGTAGAGGTGGAGCCTGGACCCGCCCTACACGCAACGACCCGGAGTGCAACGGTTGATGGGCCCAGACCCCGGAGTGCTTAGGATGTGGACCGGTGGGGACCTCTCTGTTGAGCCTAGGTAGGGCTACGACGTATTGATCTTCCGAGGCCGGGCATTGATCCAGAAAAGTGTTTCCGACCAGAGTAATCAAGCGTGTTGGAAATCGTGGTGCACCCCTACAGGGAAGACATATATTCGAATACCGTGTCCATGGTAATGGACGTTCAGACTTATATCCTGATCTTATACAACTAGAGATGGATACTTGATATGTGATGGATATGTGGCCCCGGGATTGCTTCCTCGCAGGGAGTCGGGGAAGGATCTCTGGGCATTAATACTACTGCATGCTTGTTAATTAAACTACTATTATTTACTCTTCTACATGCTGCAAGATGCTTGGATCTGATTGAAGATGCTAGTCTTTGATTGGCTAGGCCTTCCCCTCTATTCTGGCATTCTGCAGTTCAGTCCACAGATACAGCCCTACCATTTGATACCAATGCATACTTAGTATAGATCTGATGCTTGCGAGTACTTTGGATGAGTACTCACGGTTTCTTTGCTACCCCTTTTCACCCTTCTTTCTTCTTTCCGGTTGTTGCAACCAGAGGGTGGATCCCTGGAGCTAGATGCCACGGCCGACGAATACTACTACATGGAGGCCGCCGAAGACCAGGAGTAGTTAGGAGGTCCCAGGCAGGAGGCCTTGCCTCTTCGACCATTGATGTTTGTGCTAGCCTTCTTAAGGCAAAACTTGTTGTCTGTACTCAGATATTGTTGCTTCCGCTGACTCTTGTTCTTTCGAGCTTCTGTATTCGAGCCCTCGAGGCCCCTGGCTTGTAATATGAATCTTGTATTATTTTATTTGTGTCTAAAGTTGTGTTGTGATATCTTCCCGTGAGTCCCTGATCTTGATCGTACACATTTGCGTGTATGATTAGTGTACGGTTGAATCGGGGGCGTCACAAGTTGGTATCAGAGCCAGGTTTCGATCCAGGGACCTGTGGGTTATCTGAGTGATGCTCAAGACCAACCCGCTATTGTGTTGGGTACTCTTCTTGTTAACTCAATACCAGCTTCTGTTTTATTCGATTCAGGAGCATCACATTCATTCATATAAGAAGATTTTGCATCCATGCATGGCCTTAAGTTCAAAGAAATGAACAATCCGCTAGTGATACACACCCCTGCGGGCCAATGTCGAACCACCATGGTTAGCCTCAACGTCCCTGTTGAAATTGAAAAGCTGGACTTCCATGTTTCCCCCATTGTTTTGAAGTCGTCCAATATCGACCTCATTCTGGGAATGGAATGGTTGAAAACACATACCGCTTCAATCATTTGCGCCACTAAAACCGTGCATCTACTACATCCGTCAAGTGAGACATTGACCTACCATGCTCATCTTGTTCGGAATGCCGAAGCACGGATTTATTCCTTGGATGCATGAAAAATACTACTTTGAAGCCTGAAGTATCTGTCCGGTTCGCGTTCTCGGTCAAACTGAATGTCGCACCGTCAGAGGGCTGTCAAATTTCTAAAAAGTTCAGTTGTCAAATCCTTCTGAAGATGAAGCCACTTGGAACTTGAGGATCGTCTTCGAGACGAATACCTCGCTTTTGTTTCCTTCTACCTCCTAAAATCTCGGGACGAGATTTCTTGTAGTGGAGGAAATTGTAACGCCCGGATAATTTTGCTACAGTAATCCTCTGCTAATGATGCCACGTCACCACGATTACTGTTGTTAAACTCCCGTTGATTCGAAAACGATTCAAATTCAAATTTAAAAGGTAAAGTCAAAAATAAATGTTTCTAAATGTCAAAACAAAAATGTACAAGCTGTGGAAAATAATTCATAAATAATATAGGTGAAGAAACCAAATTCTTATAAAATGTTCAGGTGCTCAAAATAAATAAAACAATGGCTTAAATAATTATTTAAATGCCTTTTGTAATTTCTAAAATGTTAAACTATTTTATTTTTGGGTGAAACTTTTTGTGGCATTCGTATAATTAGGAATACTAATTTAGGAACAAATTCTATATTTTATAGAACTCTAATAAATTAAAAGTTTGATGAAAACAGAGCAAAAAACAATAGAAAAATAAAACCCAAACAACAAAAGAAAACAACCCCCCCCCTCACTGGGCCTCGGCTCAGCTGGACTGCCAGGCTGGCCCAGGCGCACGCTCCCTCCCCATCTCCCCTGTTCACACGATCATGGACACCGGCGATGGCCGCCACGGGAAAGGGCGTCGCCGTGGCGCCCATCCGCCACCCCCCCGGCGCCTACTTAACCGGCGCCCCCCTCTCCAAGCGAACCCTAATCCCCACTTCCCCCCTTGCGCCCCCAACCCCACGAGCTCGAGCTCGAGCCCGCCCGTGGACGCCCGGAGCCGCGTCGTTGTTGGTCCTTGCCTTCCCGTCGCCTCGTCGTCCCCTATGTCCACTACGACCACCAGCTGGTGTTGGGAGTCGCTACATCGACGCCGTCGACACGTCTTCCTCCGCCACAGACACCGCACACTCATCATCGATTCGCTCCACCACGAGTCCCTCCGGCATCACCGAGCAGCTCCTCGTCAACGATGTGAGCAGGCGGCAGAAACCCCTCGGTTTCACCATCTAATATGTGCCTGTAGCCTAGCCAGACGTCGCGTCCGAAGCTCACCGTCGCAGTTCATGTCGCCACCACGGCCACTGCTCGCGAAGCCCGTGACGAGCTCCGCCTCATGTTCCTGGAGTTCTCAGGAACCCGTAGCACCCAACCCCGTCGCTTCCCGTGTCCTACATCGCCGCCTTGAGTTCGCCATGGCCGTCATCGAAGCACCGCGTTCGCGCTCCTGCGCGCTCGTGCCCGCCGCAGCCTCGCCTCGCCATTGCCCCGCGCACGGCCTCGCTCCCCCTGCCGGCTTCTGTTGCTGCTGCACTTGCTCCGCCGCGACCGTGCCCGTCCCTCGCATTGCCGGCGCGACGCCGCCACCAGCCACCGCTGCCCGCCGACGCCCCGCCGTCCTCACCCCGCTCGCCACCAACCGCTCGCGCCGCCCTGCCCACGCTGTCCTTCACCGCATCCCGTCGCCGCGCCCACGACCCCCTAGGCGCGTGCTCGCCTCCTCGTTGTCGTACCCCTCCTGGGCTCTCGCCGCTGTTGCTCCGTCGGCGACCACCCTCGTCGGTGCCGAGCCAAGCCGCCGCGGCCCACTGCTGCCCTCTACTTGTCCGGCCAGGCATGCTCACGCCCGCCCCGCGCGCCCGTTTCGCCCGCTATGCCGCGCCCGATTGGCCCCTATGCCACTGCATGTGGGCCCCACCCCCTGTAATAAATAAAAAGGAAGATTTAAAAAAAAGTTATATTAAAAAAATAATTATTTAGATTAATATTGCTTAATTAGGCTAATTACCTAGTTTAACTAATTGAAACTGTTAGTTAGTCAAATGTCTCAATGACAGGGGGCCCCACCCCCTGTTGACCAGTCAAACGTTGACTGATCAACTAGGTCCCGCTGGCCCGCATGTCACCCTCTGGTACACCTCTGTGTACACAGATTTGGGTGCAGATAGCATGTTAGCCATTAAATTTCGAATTAATAGCAAATTCAGAATATTATTTAAATCTTTGAAAAATCGTAAAAAATAATCCGTAACTCGGATGAAAAAGTTTTATACATGAAAGTTGCTCAGAACGACGAGAAGAATCCGAATACGCTCTCCGTTCATCTGTCATGCGCCCCTAGCATAGCGAACATGCAACCTTCCCCCTCCGATTTGTTTGACCGAAAATGCCTAACTTCGGGAAAACTTTCCCTGATGTTTTTCCCCTTCGCAGGTATCGTGTAGCACCATGTTAGAACACCCCTAGCCCTGCGTGTTATTGTCGTCATGCATCTGTGTTGCATTATATTTACTGTTTCTTTCCCTCTTCTCTCCGGTAGACCCCGAGACCGCTGTTGATGCCCCTGTGATCGACTGCATCGACGACGACCCTTCTTCCCTTTCAGCGGAGCTTCCAGGCAAGCCCTCCCTTTGATCATCCCGATATCGCCCATTCCATTCTCTCATGGTTGCATTAGATTTTTCTACTGTTATTGTTTACTCCTATTCTGATGCATAGCCTGCTTTTGTAACCTCCTCATTGTACCTTACCTGCTTATCCTCAACTAGTTAGTATACATTGGTTAGTGATCCATCAGTGACCCCCACCTTGTCCTTGTTGCCCCTGCTACATCATCGACGACTCGATCAATGTGATCGATGACCAGAGCCCGACACCTCACATCACATCACGCCCCTTTTTATTGCTCGACTCTGCAAAGTTACCATCGAGTGCCGAGGGTGGAACCTCATACATCACTCCTGATGAGATCTATCTAGTGTAGCTATTCGGTCGTGGTCATCGAGGGTGGTTCCTCCCTCACCATTCCTGATATGGCTCTGCCGTGCAACACCTCAAGTGTGAACCTCGAGGGTGGTTCCTCTTACATTCACCTTGATGATTACATTGAGTGGAATCCACCGGGGGTGATTCCTCGGGTTTTCCCCTTGATCTCTGGACACACGGTTACTTTGACTTTGCTTGAGACCTTGTGAAAGCCGGGTGGGCCTGGAGAGCACCCGTGCGATGTGAGAGTGGCGGTTGGCTGTTTAGCAGTATCACCCAGGAGGGGGTGGTAGCTCCGGACTTGTCCCTACAGCCATCACTACTTTTAATTGTTAATGCACTAACAGGTTTGGGTATTTGTTGGCCTCTGGCCTTTACGCACTAACCACCACGCGAGAATAGTTATGGGCCTGGACGTTGCAGTATCAGCCGAAGCTTTGTCAGACGTCCAGTTTAGCATTGCGGCACGACTGGGCCGGCACCATCCATGTAGAGGTGGAGCCTGGACCCGCCCTACGCGCAATGACCCGGAGTGCAACGAGCGATGGGCCCAGACCCCGGAGTGCTTAGGATGTAGACCAGCGGGGACCTCTCTGTTGAGCCTAGGTAGGGCTATGACGTGTTGATCTTCCGAGGCCGGGCATTGACCCAGAAAAGTGTGTCCGGCCAGAGTAATCAAGCTGTTGGAAAACGTGGTGCACCCCTGCAGGGAAGACATATATTCGAATACCGTGTCCACGGTAATGGACGTTCAGACTTATATCCTAATCTTATACAACTAGAAATGGATACTTGATATGTGATGGATATGTGGCCCCGGGATTGCTTCCTCGTAGGGAGTCGAGGAAGGATCTCTGGGCATTAATACTACTACATGCTTGTTAATTAAACTGTTATTCTTTACTCTTCTACATGCTGCAAGATGCTTGGAGCTGCTTGAAGATGCTAGTCTTCGATAGGCTAGGCCTTCCCCTCTATTCTGGCATTCTGCAGTTCAGTCCACAGATACAACCCTACCATTTGATACCAATGCATACTTAGTATAGATCTGATGCTTGCGAGTACTTTGGATGAGTACTCATGGTTACTTTGCTACCCCTTTCACCCTTCTTTCTTCTTTCCGGTTGTTGCAACCGGAGGGTGGATCCCTGGAGCTAGATGCCACCGCCGACGAATACTACTACATGGAGGCCGCCGAAGACCAGGAGTAGTTAGGAGGTCCCAGGCAAGAGGCCTTGCCTCTTCGATCATTGATGTTTGTGCTAGCCTTCTTAAGGCAAAACTTGTTGTCTGTACTCAGATATTGTTGCTTCCGTTGACTCTTGTTCTTTCGTGCTTCTGTATTCGAGCCCTCGAGGCCCCTGGCTTGTATTATTTTATTTGTGTCTAGAGTTGTTTTGTAATATCTTCTCGTGAGTCCTTGATCTTGATCGTACACATTTGCGTGTATGATTAGTGTACGGTCGAATCGGGGGCATCAGATGGATGTAAATACTGCATTCCTGAATGGATTTCTGGAAGAAGAGATGTATATGATGCAACCTGAAGGTTTTATCGATCCAAAGGATGCTACCAAAGTGTGCAAGCTCCAGCGATCCATTTATGGACTGGTGCAAGCATCTCGGAGTTGGAATAAACATTTTGATAGTGTGATCAAAGCATATGGTTTTATACAGACTTTTGGAGAAGCTTGTATTTACAAGAAAGTGAGTGGGAGCTCTGTAGCATTTCTAATATTATATGTGGATGACATATTGTTGATTGGAAATGATATAGAATTTCTGGATAGCACAAAAGGATACTTGAACAAGAGTTTTTCAATGAAAGACCTCGGTGAAGCTGCTTATATATTGGGCATCAAGATCTATAGAGATAGATCGAGATGCTTCATTGGACTTTCACAAAGCACATACCTTGATAAAGTTTTGAAGAAGTTCAAAATGGATCAAGCAAAGAAAGGGTTCTTGCCTGTGTTACAAGGTGTGAAATTGAGTCAGACTCAATGCCTGACCACTACAGAAGATAGAGAGAAAATGAAAGGTGTTCCCTATGCTTCAGCCATAGGCTCTATCATGTATGCAATGTTGTGTACCAGTCCTGATGTGTGCCTTGCTATTAGTTTAGCAGGGAGGTACCAACGTAATCCAGGAGTGGATTACTGGACAACGGTTAAGAACATCCTGAAATACCTGAAAAGGACTAAGGATATGTTTCTCTTTTATGGAGGTGACAAAGAGCTCGTCGTAAATGGTTACGTCGATGCAAGCTTTGACATTGATCCGGATGACTCTAAGTCACAAACCAGATACATATTTATATTGAACGGTGGAGCTGTCAGTTGGTGCAGTTCTAAGCAAGGCGTCGTGGCGGGATCTACATGTGAAGCGAAGTACATAGCTGCTTCAGAAGCAGCAAATGAAGGAGTCTGAATGAAGGAGTTCATATCCGATCTAGGTGTCATACCTAGTGCATCGGGTCCAATGAAAATCTTTTGTGAAAATACTGGTGCAATTGCCTTGGTAAAGGAATCCAGATTTCACAAGAGAACCCAGCACATCAAGAGACACTTCAATTCCATCCGCGATCAAGTCAAGGAGAGAAACATAGAGATTTGCAAGATAAATACCGATCTGAATGTTGCAGACCCGTTGACTAACCTCTCTCACGAGCAAAACATGATCAACACCAAGACTCCATGGGTGTTAGAATCATTAGTGTGTAATCTATATTATTGACTCTAGTGCAAGTGGGAGACTAAAGGAAATATGCCCTAGAGGCAATAATAAAGTTGTTATTTGTATTTCCTTATATCATAATAAATGTTTATTATTCATGCTAGAATTGTATTAACCGGAAACTTAGTACATGTGTGAATACATAGATAAACAGAGTGTCACTAGTATGCCTCTACTTGACTAGCTCGTTGAATCAAAGATGGTTAAGTTTCCTAGCCATAGACATGGTTTGTCATTTGATTAATGGGATCACATCATTAGAGAATGATGTGATTGACTTGACCCATTCCGTTAGCTTAGCACTTGATCGTTTAGTATATTGCTATTGCTTTCTTCATACTTATACATGTTCCTATGACTATGAGATTATGCAACTCTTGAATACCGGAGGAACACTTTGTGTGCTACCAAATGTCACAACATAACTGGGTGATTATAAAGGTGCTCTACAGGTGTCTCCGTTGGTACTTGTTGAGTTGGCATAAATCGAGATTAGGATTTGTCATTCCGATTGTTGGAGAGGTATCTCTAGGCCCTCTCAGTAATGCATATCACTATAAGCCTTGCAAGCAATGTGACTAATGAGTTAGTTGCAGGATGATGCATTACATAACGAGTAAAGAGACTTGCCGGTAACGAGATTGAACTAGGTATTGAGGTACCGACGATCGAATCTCGGGCAAGTAACATTCCGATGACAAAGGGAACAACTTATGTTGTTATGCGGTTTGACCAATAAAGATCTTCGTAGAATATGTGGGAGCCAATATGAACATCCAGGTTCCGCTATTGGTTATTGACCGGAGACGTATCTCGGTCATGTCTACATAGTTCTCGAACCCATAGGGTCCGCACGCTTAACGTTCGGTGACGATCGGTATTATGAGTTTATGTGTTTTGATGTACCGAAGATAGTTCAGAGTCTCGGATGCGATCACAGACATGACGAGGAGTCCCGAAATGGTCGAGACATAAAGATTGATATATTGTATGACTATATTCGGACACCGGATGAGTTCCGGGGGCCACCCGATAATTATCGGAGTGCCGGGGGTTATCAGAACCCTCGGGGGAACTATTGGGCCTACATGGGCCATAGGGAAGAGGGGAAGCAGCCCACAAGGGGCAATCGCCCCCCCTATAGGGAGTCCGAATTGGACTAGGGAGGGGGGCGCCCCCCCTTTCCTTCTCCTTTCCCTCTCCTTCCTTCCCCTTCCTCATCCTTGTTTGACTAGGAAAGGGGGAGTCCTACTCCTACTAGGAGGAGGACTCCTCCCCCTCCTTGGTGTGCCCCAAGGCCGTCCGGCCTCCCCCTTGCTCCTTTATATACGGGGGTAGAGGGGCACCCTATGACACACAAGTTGATTGTTTTCAGCCGTGTGCGGTGTCCCCCTCCACCATAATCCACCTCGGTCATATCGTTGTAGTGCTTAGGCGAAGCCCTGTGCCGGTAGCTTCATCATCACCATCATCACGCCATCCTCACTGGCCTTGTAGATACCTATGTACATGATTCACTCATACAAATGGATGTGTAGGTCGTGTATTTCTTGCAAATGGAGGCGCCTCGCGGCGAGCGCGACCTCCGGGTGGACATTCTTCGTGGCGTCGGCAGGCAGTCGTAGGGCCACCAGTGCTTGAAAGAGGTTCCGACCATGGAGGCCGATTAGGGTGCCAGGCAATGAGGAGCCCGGGCGCGCGGGCTGGAGGAGTACGGTGATGTCGTCCGTGAGCTTCTTGACGACGGTGAACCTGTTGGTGGTGCGAACGATCATCTGGTCCAACTAAGAGTCATAGCTGGCGTCGACGGCGGCCATCCACCAGCCGGTCTCCAACACCGTATGGAGACGATCCATGGTGCCATGCCACAGGCCAGCGTCGTGGACCATCTGGCACAGCCGCTGGCTGCTCGCGCTCATCGCCGCCATGGGTCTGGAGTGGGCACTTTTGCGCTTATTAGTGTAGGTGCTTAGGCAAATGCTTAGGTTTGTACGATGTGGTAGATGCATTGGAATGCAGGGCGACTTTATATGAGTGCAAATTGTGTTGCATTCACATCGTGCTGCCACTTTTCCCGGTCCTCCCATTACTTCCCTCATGCATTCACACGATGTTAATTGAAGGAGGATGCATCATTGGTCGTTCAAATTTCTTGCATGGGACCTAAGCATGCACCCAAGGACAAAGATTTGATTTTTCAACCAATTTATATGCACCAGAGCATGTGCATGTAGTTCGAATTTGAATTATGCACATAAATGCATTGAAAACTCACTTAATGCATAAAAATGTCCAAACGAACCCCGAAAAATAAAAAAAAATAACAAAACGCTCCTGTTGTTCTATTTGACACGAGAAAAAAATCTGAAAGCAATAAGAGGCAATGGATATCGTTTCGCCCCCAAAGTTGGAGCGTTCCCTACCGAAACCATCATGCTTGTTGTGAGAAGCTCTGGTTTGTGAGAAGCATATACCCGAACCTGCCCCATATGGGACAAAAACTTTACCACGCCATGTTGATGCAGCTCCATGATAGCATGCCAAGTTTCATGAATTTCAGACGAGTTTTGGATTTAATAGAATTTAAAAACCACGTATCTCAATGTTTGCGGCTGAGTGACGGTGGAGGGTGTTTGAAATTCATTCCATTTCTTGCATGGGACCTAAGCATGCACCCAAGGACACATATTTGATTTTTCAACCAATTTATATGCACTAGAGCATGTGCATGTAGTTCAAATATGAATTATGCACATAAATGCATTGAAAACTCACTTAATGCATAAAAATGTCCAAACGAACCCCGAAAAATCACAAAAAATAACACAACACTCCTGTTGTTCTATGTTGGCATGCGAAAAAATTTGAAAGCAATAAGAGGCAATGGATATCGTTTTGCCCCCAAAGTTGGGGCGTTCCCTACTGAAACCATCATGCTTGTTGTGAGAAGCTCTGGTTTGTGAGAAGCATATACCCAAACCTGCCCCATATGGGACAAAAACTTTACCACGCCATGTTGATGCAGCTCCATGATAGCATGCCAAGTTTCATGAATTTCAGACGAGTTTTGGATTTAATAGAATTTAAAAACCACGCATCTCAATGTTTGCGGCTGAGTGACGGTGGAGGGTGTTTGAAATTCATTCCCATTTCTTACATGGGACCTAAGCATGCACCCAAGGACACATATTTGATTTTTCAACCAATTTATATGCACTAGAGCATGTGCATGTAGTTCAAATATGAATTATGCACATAAATGCATTGAAAACTCACTTAATGCATAAAAATGTCCAAACGAACCCCGAAAAATCACAAAAAATAACACAACACTCCTGTTGTTCTATGTTGGCATGCGAAAAAATTTGAAAGCAATAAGAGGCAATGGATATCGTTTTGCCCCCAAAGTTGGGGCGTTCCCTACTGAAACCATCATGCTTGTTGTGAGAAGCTCTGGTTTGTGAGAAGCATATACCCAAACCCGCCCCAAATGGGACAAAAATTTACCATGCCATGTTGATGACGCTCCATGATAGCATGCCAAGTTTCATGAATTTCAGACGAGTTTTGGATTTACTAGAATTTAAAAACCAGGCATCTCAATGTTTGCGGCCGAGTGACGGTGACACGGTGTTTGACATTCATTCCCATTTCTTGCATGGGACCTAAGCATGCACCAAGGACAAAAGATTTGATTTTTCAACCAATTTATATGCACCGGAGCATGTGCATGTAGTTCAAATTTGAATTATGCACATAAATGCATTGAAAACTCACTTAATGCATAAAAATGTCCAAACGAACCCCGAAAAATCACAAAAAGAACACACCACTCCTGTTGCTCTATGTTGACACGAGAAATTTTTTGAAAGCAATAAGAGGCAATGGATATCTTTTCCTCCCCAAAGGTGGGGCGTTCCCTACCGAAACCATCATGCTTGTTGTGAGAAGCTCCGGTTTGTGAGAAGCATATACCCAAACCTGCCCCAAATGGGACAAAAAATTTACCACAACATGTTGATGCCGCTCCATGATAGCATGCCAAGTTTCATCAATTTCAGACGGGTTTTGGATTTACTAGAATTTAAAAACCAGGCATCTCAATGTTTTTCCGGCAATCAATGGTGCCCTGGTGTTTTAAATTCATTCCCATTTCTTGCATGGGACCTAAGCATGCACCCAAGGACACAGATTTGATTTTTCAACCAATTTATATGCACTGGAGCATGTGCATGTGGTTCAAATATGAATTATGCACATAAATGCATTGAAAACTCACTTAATGCACAAAAATGTCCAAACGAACCGTGAATAATTCCAGTTCTTTTATGATCACTGCAGATAAAAGGTCTAGCAATTCAAACACCGTCCATGGTTGTTGTGACCCCATTACGTGATTCAAATCAAGACGAAAAATCAAGTAGATCCCACACAATTTATTATAACCAACCGTGTGAGATGCAACACAAAATATCTTGGAGCACCGTGAGAAGGTGCGACGGCTACAGTCCACAACTCGCTCTGAATAAGGGACCGTGTCTGATGACACTTTGCGCGCCAGTTTTTTGGCTGAAGCGATTCCAAATTTTCGGCTTACGCGGAAATATCTACCTCCCCGCCCCTCCCCCTTACCAAAAGCCACAATTCCCCCCTTTCCGCCTTACTTTCCAAGTTGAAACCTTCACTCCTTGCTTGCAGCGCCGCCGCTTCCTCGCCGGCGACCCTCCTTCACGCTACTCGGCCTCGCCTATCAAGCAGGTAATCCACACCCGACCCTCATCCTCCTCCTCCTTCCACATCCCATATGCCCCGACCGCCGGCACGAGCGCGAAACCTTCCACCCAAATCACCGACCCCTCCACCAAATAAGCGCCGGCCTAAGCCATGGTGCATGCAGTATAGCCAGGACCTCAAGGAGCATTTGGCAGCGGAGAAGCAAATCGCGGCCGCACACGCGGATGAGGTCGCGATGGATGCCATTCGTGCCGACCCCCAGATCTTGGAGGAGCACCTTGCCGTCATGGCCATCGTTGACGCCTTGCGCGCCGACGCCGCGATGCGGTTGGCTGCTTTAAACAACAGTTTGTGGCGTTTTCTCGAGGCCACCGTCGGTGCCTTCGACAAAGACTACGAGGTGTTTTCTCAGCGTGCACATGCTTACCTCATCTCGAGAGCCAGCAGGTTGGTGCCAGGAGCGGCTCAGGCAACTCACCATTACAACGAGGGCACCCACGATGCGGAGGCCTCGCCCTCTTCAATGTCCAAGGTGCCAATCGTCATCGATATCTCCGACAATGAGGAGTAGCTTGTCTTATTAGCTCACTATAAGGACCCATGTTCAGTTTGCTAGCTACTGCCTTTCCTTAACAAAATCTAGTGAATTGTGCTATCTTCTTTTACCATGCAATCTTCTTCTACAGTGTATATGTTCTATATGTCGTGCAATGCGGTGTTCAATTAACTGCTTGGTTCAATTCTGCAAATGTGATGTTCAATTCTTCAGGGTGCAATATTTCCAAGTTGTTAAGCATGCTTGGTTTGGTTAACTGTCTGATCTTCTATTAGGAGTATGTTATATTGTGCAATGTGGTGCTCAGTTAACATTTGGTTCATTTGTTGTGGTGTTTAGTTAACTGCTTGGTTCAATTCTGCAATGCGATGTTCAATCGTTGTGGCTGCATTCTGTTATTGTATACCATGTGAGGAATAAATCGAATTTGGATGTACTAAATACATGAGAAACAAATACAATTGCTATATTTCCAAGTTGTTAAGCATGCTTGGTTTGGTTAATTGTCTGATCTTCTATTAGGAGTATGTTATATTGTGCAATGTGGTGCTCAGTTAATGTTTGGTTCATTTGTTGTGTTGTTTAGTTAACTGCTTGGTTCAATTCTGCAATGCGATGTTCAATTGCTATGGCTGCATTCTGTTATTGTATACCATGTGAGGAATAAATCGAATTTGTCTGCACTTAATACATGAGAAACATATAGGATAACCCACAAGTATAGGGGATCGCAACAGTTTTCGAGGGTAGAGTATTCAACCCAAATTTATTGATTCGACACAAGGGGAGCCAAAGAATATTCTCAAGTGTTAGCAGTTGAGTTGTCAATTCAACCACACCTAGATAACTTAGTATATGCAGCAAAGTATGTAGTAGCAAAGTAATATGGAAGTAACGATAACGATAGCAAAAGTAATATTTTTGGGTTTTGTAGTGATTGTAACAGTAGCAACGGAAAAGTAAATAAGCAAAGAACAGTATGTGAAAAGCTCGTAGACATTCGATCGGTTGTTGAGAATTATGCCGGATGCGGTTCATCATGTAACAATCATAACATAGGGTGACACAGAACTAGCTCCAATTCATCAATGTAATATAGGTATGTATTCCGAATATAGTCATACGTGCTTATGGAAAAGAACGTGCATGACATCTTTTGTCCTACCCTCCCGTGGCAGCGGGGTCCTAGAGGAAACTAAGGGATATTAAGGCCTCCTTTTAATAGAGTACCGGACCAAAGCATTAACACATAGTGAATACATGAACTCCTCAAACTACGGTCATCACTGGGACTGGTCCCGATTATTGTCACTTCGGGGTTGTCGGATCATAACACATAGTAGGTGACTATAGACTTGCAAGATAGGATCAAGAACTCACATATATTCATGAAAACATAATAGGTTCAGATCTGAAATCATGGCACCCGGGCCCTAATGACAAGCATTAAGCATAGCAAAGTCATAGCAACATCAATCTCAAAACATAGTGGATACTAGGGATCAAACCCTAACAAAACTAACTCGATTACATGATAAATCTCATCCAACCCATCACCGTCCAGCAAGCCTACGATGGAATTACTCACGCACGGCGGTGAGCATCATGAAATTGGTGATGGAGGATGGTTGATGATGATGATGGCGATGGATTCCCCTCTCCGGAGCCCCGAACGGACTCCAGATCAGCCCTCCCGAGAGGTTTTAGGGCTTGGCGCGGCTCCGTGTCGTAAAACGCGATGAATCCTTCTCTCTGATTTTTTCTCCCCGAACACGGATATATGGAGTTGGAGTTGAGGTCGGTGGAGCGTCAGGGGCCCACAAGGTAGGGGGCGCGCCCCCACCCTCGTGGATAGGGTGTGGGCCCCCTGACGTGGATTCTTCTTCCAGTATTTTCAATATTTTCCAAAAATATGTTTCGTGGAGTTTCAGGTCATTCCGAGAACTTTTGTTTCTGCACATAAATAACACCATGGCAATTCTGCTAAAAACAGCGTCAGTCTGGGTTAGCTCCATTTAAATCATGCAAGTTAGAGTAAAAAACAAGGGCAAAAGTGTTTGGAAAAATAGATACGACGGAGACGTATCAACTCCCCCAACCTTAAACCTTTGCTTGTCCTCAAGCAATTCAGTTAACAAACCGAAAGTGATAAAGAAAAACTTTTACAAACTCTATTTTCTCTTGTTGTTGTAAATATGTAAAGCCAGCATTCAAGTTTTCAGCAAAGATTATAACTAACCATATTCGCAATAACATTTAGGTCTCATGTTTACTCATGTCAATGGCATAATCGACTAGCGAGCAATAATAATAAATCTCGGATGACAACACTTTCTCAAAACAACCATAATATGATATAATAAGATGGTATCTCGCTAGCCCTTTTTGAGACCGCAAAATATAAATGCAGAGCACCTTTAAAGATCAAGGACTGACTAGACATTGTAATTCATGGTAAAAGAGATCTAGTCATAGTCATACCCAATATAAATTAACAGTACTGGATGCAAATGACAGCGGTGCTCTCCAGCTGGTGCTTTTTAATAAGAGGGTGATGACTCAACATAAAAGTAAATAGATAGGCCTTTCGCAGAGGGAAGCAGGGATTTGTAGAGGTGCCGGAGCTCGATTTTAAAGCAGAGATCAATAATATTTTGAGCGGCATACTTTCATTGTCAACATAGCAACCAAGAGATGGCGATATCTTCCATGCTACACACATTATAGGCGGTCCCCAAACAGAATGGTAAAGTTTATACTCCCCCTCCACCAACAAGCATCAATCATGGCTTGCTCGAAACAATGAGTGCCTCCAACTAGCAACAGCCCCGGGGGAGTTATGTTTGCAATTATTTTGATTTACTTTGCATAAAGCATGGGACTGGGCATCTTGGTGACCAGCCATTTTCTCGTGAGTGAGGAGCGGAGTCCAGTCCTCTTGAGAATAACCCGCCTAGCACGGAAGATAAGAACAACCATAGTTGATACATGAGCTATTCGAGCATACAAAATGGAATTTCGTTTGAAGGTTTAGAGTTTGGCACATACAAATTTACTTGGAACGGCAGGTAAATGCCGCATATAGGAAGGTATGGTGGACTCATATGGAATAAATTTGGGGTTTACGGTATTGGATGCACAAGCAGTATTCCCGCTTAGTACAAGTGAAGGCTAGCAAAAGACTGGGAAGCGACCAACTAGAGAGAGACAACAGTCATGAACATGCATTAAAATTAATAAACATTGAGTACAAGCTTGAGTAGGATATAATCCACCATGAACATAAATATCATGAAGGCTATGTTGATTTTGTTTCAACTACATGCGTGAACATGTGCCAAGTCGAGTCACTTAAATCATTCAAAGGAGGATACCACCCCACTATACCACATCACAACCATTTTAATAGCATGTTGGCATGCAAGGTAAACCATTATAACTCATAGCTAATCAAGCATGACACGAGCAACTATGATCTCTAATTGTCATTGCAAACATGTTTATTCATAATAGGATGAATCAGGAACGATGAACTAATCATATTTACAAAAACAAGAGAGGTTGAGTTCATACTAGCTTTTCTCATCTCAACAAATTCATCATATATCGTCAAAATTGCCTTTCACTTGCATGACCGAACATGTGAATAATAATAATAATAGTGGTGCACGTGCATTGGACTAAGCTGGAATCTGCGAGCATTCAATAAACAGGAGAAGACAAGGCAATATGGGCTCTTGGTTAAATCAACAATAATTCATATAAGAGCCACTTCAACAATTTAATCATAGTCTTCTCCTATCGACCCCCAAAGAAAAGAAAAGAAATAAAACTATTTACACGGGAAAGCTCCCAACAAGCAAAAGAAGAACAAAAAATCTTTTTGGGTTTTCTTTTGATTATTACTACTACAACATGAAAAGTAAACTAACTAAAAGCTACTACTAATTTTTTTGGTTTTCTTTGTTGGGGAACGTTGCAGAAAATTAAAATTTTTCCTACGGTTTCACCAAGATCCATCTATGAGTTCATCTAGCAACGAGTATTCAGATTAGATAGCATCTACATACCACTTTGTAGATCGCAACGGAAGCGTTCGAGTGAACGTGGATGAGGTAGTCGTACTTGCCGTGATCCAATTCACCGATGATCTAGTACCGAACGGACGGCACCTCCGCGTTCAACACACGTACGGGACGGGAGACGTCTCCTCCTTCTTGATCCAGCAAGGGGAAAGGAGAGGTTGAGGAAGATCCAGCACGACGGTGTGGTGGTGGATGCAGCAGAACTCCGGCAGGGCTTCGCTAAGCAACTACGGGAGGAGGAGGAGGTGTTGCAGGGAGGAGGGGGCGCCAGGGCAATTGGTGCGCTGCCCCCCTCCCCTGCCCCCCTTTATATAGGTGCATTAGAGGGGGGAGGGCGCAGCCTTGCCCCTTCCTCCAAGGAAGGGGTGCGGCCAAGAGGGGGGGAGGAGTCCATCCTCCCCAAGGCACCTCGGAGGTGCCTTCCCCCCTTTGGACTCTCCCTCCTCCAAGTTTCCTTGGCGCATGGGCCCTTGGGGCTGGTTCCCCTTGGCCCAAGTGGGCCAAGGCGCACCCCCTAAGGCCCATGTGGCCCCCCAAGGCAGGTGGCCCCACCTGGTGGACCCCGGGACCCCTCCGGTGGTCCCGGTACAATACCGATAACACCGAAACTTGTCCCGATGGCCAAAATAGCACTTCCTATATATAATTCTTTACCTCCGGACCATTCCGGAACTCCTCGTGACGTCCGGGATCTCATCCGGGACTCCGAACAACATTCGGGTTACTGCACATACATATCTTCACAACCCTAGCGTCACCGAACCTTAAGTGTGTAGACCCTACGGGTTCGGGAGACATGCAGTCATGACCGAGACGGCTCTCGGGCAATAACCAACAGCGGGATATGGATACCCATGTTGGCTCCCACATGCTCCACGATGATCTCATCGGATGAACCACGATGTCAAGGATTCAATTAATCCCGTATACGATTTCCTTTGTCAATCGGTATTTTACTTGCCCGAGATTCGATCGTCGGTATCCCAGTACCTCGTTCAATCTCGTTACCGGCAAGTCACTTTTCTCGTACCGTAATGCATGATCCCGTGATCAAACACTTTGATCACATTGAGCTCATTGTGATGATGCATTACCGAGAGGGCCCGGTGATACCTCTCCGTCAAGCGGAGTGACAAATTCCAGTCTCGATCCATGTCAACCCAACAGACACTTTCAGAGATACCCGTAGCATACCTTTATAGTCACCCAGTTACGTTGTGACGTTTGGCATACCCAAAGCACTCCTACAGTATCCGGGAGTTACACGATCTCATGGTCTAAGGAAAGGATACTTGACATTGGAAAACTCTAGCAAACGAACTATGCGACCTTTATGCTATGTTTAGGATTGGGTCTTGTCCATCACATCATTCTCCTAATGATGTGATCCCGTTATCGATGACATCCAATGTCCATAGTCAGGAAACCATGACTATCTGTCGATCAACGAGCTAGTCAACTAGAGGCTCACCAGGGACATGTTTGTTGTCTGTTATTCACACATGTATTACGATTTCCGGTTAACACAATTATAGCACGAATAAAGACAATTATCATGAACAAGGAAATATAATAATAATGCTTTTATTATTGCCTCTAGGGCATATTTCCAACAGTCTCCCACTTGCACTAGAGTCAATAATCTAGTTACATTGTGATGAATCGAACACCCATAGAGTTCTGGTGCTGATCATGTTTTGCCTTTGGGAGAGGTTTAGTCAACGGATCTGCGACATTCAGATCCGTGTGCACTTTACAAATTTCTATGTCTCCATCTTGAACATTTTCACGAATGGAGTTGAAGCGACGCTTGATGTGCCTGGTCTTCTTGTGAAACCTGGGCTCCTTTGCAAGTGCAATAGCTCCAGTGTTGTCACAGAAGAGCTTGATTGGCCCCGACGCATTGGGTATGACTCCGAGGTCGGTGATGAACTCCTTCACCCAAATTGCTTCATGTGCTGCCTCCGAGGCTGCCATGTACTCCGCTTCACATGTAGATCCCGCCACGACGCTTTGCTTGCAACTGCACCAGCTTACTGCCCCACCATTCAAAATATACACGTATCCGGTTTGCGACTTAGAGTCATCCAGATCTGTGTCGAAGCTAGCGTCGACGTAACCTTTTACGACGAGCTCTTCGTCACCTCCATAAACGAGAAACATTTCCTTAGTCCTTTTCAGGTACTTCAGGATATTCTTGACCGCTGTCCAGTGTTCCTTGCCGGGATTACTTTGGTACCTACCTACCAAACTTACGGCAAGGTTTACATCAGGTCTGGTACACAGCATGGCATACATAATAGAACCTATGGCTGAGGCATAGGGGATGACGCTCATCTCTTCTATTTCTTCTGCCGTGGTCGGACATTGAGCTAAGCTCAATTTCACACCTTGTAACACAGGTAAGAACCCCTTCTTAGATTGATCCATATTGAACTTCTTCAATATCTTATCAAGGTATGTGCTTTGTGAAAGACCTATGAGGCGTCTCGATCTATCTCTATAGATCTTGATGCCTAATATATAAGCAGCTTCTCCAAGGTCCTTCATTGAAAAACTCTTATTCAAGTAGGCCTTGATGCTGTCCAAGAGTTCTATATCATTTCCCATCAAAAGTATGTCGTCTACATATAATATGAGAAATGCTATAGAGCTCCCACTCACTTTCTTGTAAACACAGGCTTCTCCATAAGTCTGTGTAAACCCAAACGCTTTGATCATCTCATCAAAGCGAATGTTCCAACTCCGAGATGCTTGCACCAGCCCATAAATCGAGCGTTGGAGCTTGCACACCTTGTCAGCATTCTTAGGATCGACAAAACCTTCCGGCTGCATCATATACAATTCTTCCTTAAGGAAACCATTAAGGAATGCCGTTTTGACGTCCATTTGCCATATCTCATAATCATAGTATGCGGCAATTGCTAACATGATTCGGACGGACTTCAGCTTCGCTACCGGTGAGAAAGTCTCATCGTAGTCAACCCCTTGAACTTGTCGATAACCCTTAGCGACAAGCCGAGCTTTATAGATGGTCACATTACCATCCGCGTCTGTCTTCTTCTTAAAGATCCATTTATTTTCTATGGCTCGCCGTTCAACGGGCAAGTCAGTCAAAGTCCATACTTCGTTTTCATACATGGATCCTATCTCGGATTTCATGGCTTCCAGCCATTTGTCGGAATCCGGGCCCGCCATTGCTTCCTCATAGTTCGAAGGTTCACCGTTGTCTAACAACATGATTTCCAAGACAGGGTTGCCGTACCACTCTGGTGCGGAACGTGTCCTTGTGGACCTTCGAATTTCAGTAGGAGCTTGATCAGAAGCATCTTGATCATCATCATTAATTTCCTCTTTAGTCGGTGCAGGCTCCTCAGAAACGTTTTCTTGAGTTTCGCCATTTTCCGGTTCAAGAGGTAACACTTCATCAAGTTCTACTTTCCTCCCACTTACTTCTTTCGAGAGAAACTCTTTCTCTAGAAAGGATCCATTCTTGGCAACAAAGATCTTGCCTTCGGATCTGAGGTAGAAGGTATACCCAACAGTTTCTTTAGGGTATCCTATGAAGACGCATTTTTCCGATTTGGGTTCGAGCTTTTCAGGTTGAAGTTTCTTGACATAAGCATCGCATCCCCAAACTTTTAGAAATGACAGCTTAGGTTTCTTCCCAAACCATAATTCATACGGTGTCGTCTCAACGGATTTCGACGGTGCCCTATTTAAAGTGAATGCGGCAGTCTCTAAAGCATAGCCCCAAAAAGATAGCGGTAAATCGGTAAGAGACATCATAGATCGCACCATATCTAATAGAGTGCGATTACGACGTTCGGACACACCATTGCGCTGAGGTGTTCCAGGCGGCGTGAGTTGTGAAACTATTCCACATTTTCTTAAGTGTGTGCCAAATTCGTGACTCAAGTATTCTCCTCCACGATCTGATCGTAGAAACTTGATCTTTTTATCACGTTGATTTTCAACCTCACTCTGAAATTCCTTGAACTTTTCAAAGGTTTCAGACTTGTGTTTCATTAAGTAGATATACCCATATCTACTCAAGTCATCAGTGAGGGTGAGAACATAACGATAGCCACCGCGAGCCTCAACACTCATTGGACCGCACACATCGGTATGTATGATTTCCAATAAGTTGGTTGCTCGCTCCATTGTTCCTGAGAACGGAGTCTTGGTCATTTTACCCATGAGGCATGGTTCGCACGTGTCAAATGATTCATAATCAAGAGACTCTAAAAGTCCATCTGCATGGAGCTTCTTCATGCGTTTGACACCTATGTGACCAAGGCGGCAGTGCCACAAATATGTGGGACTATTGTTATCAACTTTCACTCTTTTGGTATTCACACTATGAATATGTGTATCATTACGTACGAGATTCATTAAGAATAAACCATTAACCATCGGAGCATGACCATAAAACATATCTCTCATATAAATAGAACAACCATTATTCTCGGATTTAAATGAGTAGCCATCTCGAATTAAGCGAGATCCAGATACAATGTTCATGCTCAAACTTGGCACTAAATAACAATTATTGAGGTTTAAAACTAATCCCGTAGGTAAATGTAGAGGCAGCGTGCCGACGGCGATCACATCGGCCTTGGAACCATTCCCGACGCGCATCGTCACCTCGTCCTTCGCCAGTCTCCGTTTATTCCGCAGCTCCTGCTTTGAGTTACAAATGTGAGCAACTGCACCGGTATCAAATACCCAAGAGCTACTACGAGTACTGGTAAGGTACACATCAATTACATGTATATCACATATACCTTTGGTTTTGCCGGCCTTCTTGTCCGCTAAGTATTTGGGGCAGTTCCGCTTCCAGTGACCACTTCCCTTGCAATAAAAGCACTCAGTTTCGGGCTTGGGTCCATTCTTTGGCTTCTTCCCGGCAACTTGCTTACCGGGCGCGACAACTTCCTTGCCGTCCTTCTTGAAGTTCTTTTTACCCTTGCCCTTCTTGAACTTAGTGGTTTTATTCACCATCAACACTTGATGCTCCTTCTTGATTTCTACCTCTGCTGATTTCAGCATAGCATATACCTCAGGAATGGTCTTTACCATCCCCTGCATATTGTAGTTCATCACAAAGCTCTTGTAGCTAGGTGGAAGCGACTGGAGGATTCTGTCAATGACCGCTTATTCCGGGAGATTAACTTCCAGTTGAGTCATGCGGTTGTGCAACCCAGACATTTTGAGTATGTGTTCACTGACAGAACTATTTTCCTCCATCTTACAGCTAAAGAATTTGTCGGAGACTTCATATCTCTCGACCCGGGCATGAGCTTGGAAAACCATTTTCAGCTCTTCGAACATCTCATATGCTCCATGTCTCTCAAAACGCTTTTGGAGTCCCGGCTCTAAGCTGTAAAGCATGCCGCACTGAACGAGGGAGTAATCATCGCAGCGTGACTGCCAAGCGTTCATAACGTCTTGTTCTGCAGGGAGAATAGGTGCGTCACCTAGCGGTGCTCTTAGGACATAATCTTTCTTGGCAGCTATGAGGATAATCCTCAGGTTCCGGACCCAGTCCGTATAGTTGCTACCATCGTCTTTCAGCTTGGTTTTCTCTAGGAACGCGTTGAAGTTGAGGACTACGTTGGCCATTTGATCTACAAGACATATTGTAAATATTTAGACTAAGTTCATGATAATAAAGTTCATTTAATCAAATTTAATGAACTCCCACTTAGATAGACATCCCTCTACTAGTCATCTAAGTATTACATGATCCGAGTCAACTAGGCCGTGTCCGATCATCACGTGAGACGGACTAGCCAACATCGGTGAACATCTTCATGTTGATCGTATCTTCTATACGACTCATGCTCGACCTTTCGGTCTTCTGTGTTCCGAGGCCATGTCTGTACATGCTAGGCTCGTCAAGTCAACCTAAGTGTTTTGCGTGTGTAAATCTGTCTTACACCCGTTGTATGCGAACGTAAGGACCTATCACACCCGATCATCACGTGGTGCTTCGGAACGACGAACCTTAGCAACGGTGCACAGTTAGGGTGAACACTTTCTTGAAATTATTATGAGGGATCATCTTATTTACTACCGTCGTTCTAAGTAAACAAGATGCAAAACATGATAAACATCACATGCAATCAAATAATAAACGTGACATGATATGGCTAATATCACATTGCTCCTTTGATCTCCATCTTGGGGCTCCATGATCATCTTGTCACCGGCTTGACACCATGATCTTCATCATCATGATCTTCATCATCGTGTCTCCATGAAGTTGCTCGCCAACTATTACTTCTACTACTATGGCTAACGCGTTTAGCAATAAAGTAAAGTAACTTACATGGCGATTCTCAATGACACGCAGGTCATACAAAAAATAAAGACAACTCCTATGGCTCCTGCCGGTTGTCGTACTCATCGACATGCAAGTCGTGATTCCTATTACAATAGCATGAACATCTCATACATCACATATAGATCATTCATCATACATCACAACTTTGGCCATATCATATCACAAAGCACTTGCTGCAAAAACAAGTTAGACGTCCTCTAATTGTTGTTGCAAGTTTTACGTGGCTGAATTAGGGTTCTAGCAAGAACGTTTTCTTACCTACGTTCAAACCACAACGTGATTTGTCAATCTCTATTTACCCTTCATAAGGACCCTGTTCATCGAATCCGATCCAACTAAAGTAGGAGAGACAGACACCCGCCAGCCACCTTATGCAACTAGTGCATGTTAGTCGGTGGAACCGGTCTCACGTAAGCGTACGTGTAAGGTTGGTCCGGGCCGCTTCATCCCACAATACCGCTGAATCAAGATTGACTAGTAACGGCAAGAAGAATTGACAACATCTACGCCCACAACAAATTGTGTTCTACTCGCACAAGAAGAACTATGCATAGACCTAGCTCATGATGCCACTGTTGGGGAACGTTGCAGAAAATTAAAATTTTTCCTACGGTTTCACCAAGATCCATCTATGAGTTCATCTAGCAACGAGTATTCAGATTAGATAGCATCTACATACCACTTTGTAGATCGCAACGGAAGCGTTCGAGTGAACGTGGATGAGGTAGTCGTACTTGCCGTGATCCAATTCACCGATGATCTAGTACCGAACGGACGGCACCTCCGCGTTCAACACACGTACGGGACGGGAGACGTCTCCTCCTTCTTGATCCAGCAAGGGGAAAGGAGAGGTTGAGGAAGATCCAGCACGACGGTGTGGTGGTGGATGCAGCAGAACTCCGGCAGGGCTTCGCTAAGCAACTACGGGAGGAGGAGGAGGTGTTGCAGGGAGGAGGGGGCGCCAGGGCAATTGGTGCGCTGCCCCCCTCCCCTGCCCCCCTTTATATAGGTGCATTAGAGGGGGGGAGGGCGCAGCCTTGCCCCTTCCTCCAAGGAAGGGGTGCGTCCAAGAGGGGGGGAGGAGTCCATCCTCCCCAAGGCACCTCGGAGGTGCCTTCCCCCCTTTGGACTCTCCCTCCTCCAAGTTTCCTTGGCGCATGGGCCCTTGGGGCTGGTTCCCCTTGGCCCAAGTGGGCCAAGGCGCACCCCCTAAGGCCCATGTGGCCCCCCAAGGCAGGTGGCCCCACCTGGTGGACCCCGGGACCCCTCCGGTGGTCCCGGTACAATACCGATAACACCGAAACTTGTCCCGATGGCCAAAATAGCACTTCCTATATATAATTCTTTACCTCCGGACCATTCCGGAACTCCTCGTGACGTCCGGGATCTCATCCGGGACTCCGAACAACATTCGGGTTACTGCACATACATATCTTCACAACCCTATTGTCACCGAACCTTAAGTGTGTAGACCCTACGGGTTCGGGAGACATGCAGTCATGACCGAGACGGCTCTCGGGCAATAACCAACAGCGGGATATGGATACCCATGTTGGCTCCCACATGCTCCACGATGATCTCATCGGATGAACCACGATGTCAAGGATTCAATTAATCCCGTATACGATTTCCTTTGTCAATCGGTATTTTACTTGCCCGAGATTCGATCGTCGGTATCCCAGTACCTCGTTCAATCTCGTTACCGGCAAGTCACTTTTCTCGTACCGTAATGCATGATCCCGTGATCAAACACTTTGATCACATTGAGCTCATTGTGATGATGCATTACCGAGAGGGCCCGGTGATACCTCTCCGTCAAGCGGAGTGACAAATTCCAGTCTCGATCCATGTCAACCCAACAGACACTTTCAGAGATACCCGTAGCATACCTTTATAGTCACCCAGTTACGTTGTGACGTTTGGCATACCCAAAGCACTCCTACAGTATCCGGGAGTTACACGATCTCATGGTCTAAGGAAAGGATACTTGACATTGGAAAACTCTAGCAAACGAACTATGCGACCTTTATGCTATGTTTAGGATTGGGTCTTGTCCATCACATCATTCTCCTAATGATGTGATCCCGTTATCGATGACATCCAATGTCCATAGTCAGGAAACCATGACTATCTGTCGATCAACGAGCTAGTCAACTAGAGGCTCACCAGGGACATGTTTGTTGTCTGTTATTCACACATGTATTACGATTTCCGGTTAACACAATTATAGCACGAATAAAGACAATTATCATGAACAAGGAAATATAATAATAATGCTTTTATTATTGCCTCTAGGGCATATTTCCAACATTCTTAAGGTTTATCAAACACACAAGAAGAAAGCAAGAAAAAGAAAATAAACTAGCATGGATAGTACAGTGAAAAAGTATGAGCACCGACATCTGGCAATGAGTGTGTAAACATAAATGTAATGTCGGTGGGAATTACGTACTCCCCAAGCTTAGGCTTTTGGCCTAAGTTGGTCTATTGCCACGGATGGCCTGGCGGTTATCCAAAGTTATAGCTAGGGTCGTAGTGCAATGAAGAAGCCCCTGATTGCCACTGGTTGGCAATCATCTCCGGATCCCACTGGTAATTAGACTGCCGTGGAGGATCAAATTGTGGTTCCGGCTCTGGCTCTGTAGCTGATGTAGGGTTCCGGTAGGTGTGGATGGCCGCCAACGGAACTAGATACGGACCTGCAGATAAATTAAACAAGGAGGGAGCAGGCAAGGTAATAGTCTCAGGGTGATGTTTATCAAAGAACAATTTGTATTTAAGCGCCTCTTCCCTATTCTTAACAATAAAGCCATGCGCTACCATACTCTTATAATCTAAATAAGCAGTGGGCAGTAATTTTTCTTCTTTTTCATAGTGCCTAATAGGTATGTTCACTACAAAAAAATACACTTCCGTGATGATACGTGTTTGTCACAGTAGGTTGCATTTTTTGTCATGCATGTACATCCATGACAAATTTATGACAAAATCAAGATAGTCATACATGTGCTGTCGTAGAAGTGTTCCATGACATTACCAAAATTATCATCACGGAAGTGTCCACTTCCATGACGATAAATCGCGCGTCATAGAAGTGCTTTCGTCAAGGGTGACCGACACGTGGCATCCACCGTAACAGAACACCGTTAAGCTATCGAGTCAGATTTTGGATCCGATAACTCGTTAACAGCCCTGACCAATGGGAAATTTCCACATGTAAAATTCTGATTGGCCGAAGGGAACACCTGTCAGCTCGTCAGTGGGCCAGATGTCACCCGTCCATTGGAGGAGACATGCCTATGATACGTCGACATGTGGCTGGGCCCAACAGAGGCCCATATAGGTTAAAAAGGCCGGCCCAGTCAAAGGCCCGTAGAACTTAATCAGGTACTAGTGGGCCAGCCCAATAACGGCATGCTTAATAAAGGCCCATTTACGGCCCGAAGCTAGATCTGGCCCGTTAATTGTTCACCCAATATTTGGGCCCATTTGCGGCTCGATGCCAGATCTGGCCCGTTAATTGTTCGCCGAATATTTGGACCCAACTACAGCCACTGACTTTCGACCTGTTAGAGGCCTGATGTAGACATGGGCCCATTTCAGCCCGGTGTGACTTTCGGCCTGGGAATAGCCCATGCTGTCCATGGGCCATATATGGTCCGACGGGACATCGGTCCCACTAACGCCCGTGCTAAAGGTGGCAACAGTTAAGCCCAATGTGACTTTGGGCCTGTTAAAGGTCTGTCACGTAATTCGGCCCGTTGATGCCTATGCTAAGCTTTCGGCCTCTTAAAGGCCCATGATATCAGTGGGCCAACTAAGACCCGAGATATGTTTTGGCCTGGTAACGGCCCGTGAGCTAACTGGGCCCAAAACGGCCCGGTCTACATTTCGGCCTGCTGAAGGCCCATCGACGACTAGTGAAAATTGAGGCCCAACATGCATTTTGGCCTGCTAAAGGCCCGTGGTTTCATCTCGGCGGTAACAGGCCAGTACAATATTCAGCCTATTAATGGCCCAACGCTACCTGGGCCAAACTAAGCGATGGGTCGACCAAAGGCCTAACTAAAATATAGGCCAATGTAAGTTTGGGCCTGGCGCAATGTGTGAAGGCCCCAATCATTCGGGCCCAAGAAAGACGCAGGCCGGCCCAATTGTGGCCCGCTAAAAACCTGGCCCGTTAGAGTCGAATGTTTCGGTTCAGTCAACTACATCTGATTTTTTTCCAGATAACGAATGATGGCAGTAACTAGTAGGAATTAAGAACAAACCTACTCTATACAATAAAGAAATTACGGCATAGTAACTAAGAATAAACCTACACTATACAATAAAGGATTTAAGGTATATTACATCCACTGGGCATCGAAGTTCGCCACCAGTGATCATAAAGCGCAACGAAGAAGCAGATTACAAAAACTGGGCACCAATGCAGCGTAAAAAAATAATAGTGAACCGAGACCACTTCGAAGATAGTTCAAGAAAGGTTAGCCTTGCGGGGGAACTGCTGCGCAAGCTTCTGAGCAAGGCTATGAGACCGGCCTAGCATGTCGGTCATAGCTTCCAGGTGTAGCTGCTTAGCGATGATGTTCTCATTGGTGTTCTCCGCAATCTTTCTTAGAGATGGGACTTCAAGTCGAAGTTGAGTTGCAGAATGCCTTTCTGCTAGAACTTGGGACTGAAGAAGTCGAACTAATTCAGACAACGAATTCTGTGAGCTTGTCTAACTGTTAGTCTCAAGTAACTTGAACACTGCATCAAGACAAGACTTTGGGGTTGTCTCGCTATCTTCAAGATGTTTTGCCTTCTTTGCTGCAATATATGTTGGGTTTGTCTCACAGCCTTCAGCAGGCTTGTGCATGCCATCAGGCATATCACCCTAAAACAAAGCAGAGAGATGACAGGTTTTGCACGTGTATAAACAAAGATGTTAACTGTTCTGTCAATTCTATCCAATTTCAAATTAGAAAATAAAGAGTAAGTTCAAAATATCAATAGCATAATTTGACATTGTTCATAATGCGGGGAGCTTCACCACACTACTGGATTATCATGTCAACATAACAAGCATAGATGAAGGGCAAAGAAAATAATTGTATCTATTTTGGATAATGTGCATGGCATGTTGTTCATATCATCAGCCACATCAGTAAGATAAAACAGGAGATGACAGGGTGCAAACGTGGGCTGCTTCACCACACACTGGATTATAGATCCACAAAAACAAGCATACATATAGGGAGTATTAAGTAATGTGCATGGTATGAATAAGGAATTTGGTTCTAAAAGTAAAACTTAGAACTTACGGTTCTTACGAACATGCATTTTGGTAGAAACAACAAACTAAACAGCAGTAAACGATAGGGAGTATGAGCAAATTAAACAGCAGTTGAGGATAAAGGCTTTAGAAGGACTGACTTACATTAACAGTTAACGCTGGCTTTATAATGCCCTTCTCCATGTCAAGGGAAGGATAACTCAAGAATTTCAGCACAGAATCTTCTTAATAAGCATTGCCTGTACTCTACATTTAGTAGAGAGTAATTATAGATATGATAATACTGGAAGGGATAGAGGATAATGAAGATAAGATGCAGATTGATGCTACATAATCAACTACCAATCCTTGGAAGTACAAGCGTTACAGGACAAAATGTACTGAGAAGAGCAATGGGCTACACTTCTGCACTGGCATTGTCTATGTATTCTACTTGTTGGTAAGATTAAATATAGATTTGATCTTTTTTAGTAAATGGTGGGCGAGGGAGATAAGATGCAGAATGCTACAAAATGAACCAATCCCTATTCCCATAATACAAGAGTGATTTGAACACTGGTGTACTGTACAAAACGTTCTTATATTATGGGACGGAGGGAGTAGTTGTTAATGTAAGTACAGTGATAGACCACGTTCAGTCCTTACAAGAGGACTGCAGAGCTAAACCTCTTCAAAAGCATTGGGTTGATTCTAAATTTATATAAGAGTCCATACAGATCTTATAATGTCCAACAAATGGACGATTACGAGGCTAACATGTGCAGTGATGCTACATAATCAAACAGCTATGAAAGTAAGTATGGTCATACAGGTCAAGAGGTACTCACAAGAGCAATGCAGTGTGCAGTATAGTTGCGAGATTCTGTGGTCCCTTGAGAACGAATGTTCTTCTGCTAACAGTTTTCGTACAAGTGAGACATTAAGGCAAATGCAGAAATGTAGGTCAAATTGTGATGTGATATCATAGACAGTACCTTACGCTGCGGCCGAGACCAATGTGTAACAAGATTATTCCAGTCACCGTCGGATAAATGTAGCATCAGAGACTTCACAGAAATTTCGTTCAGAGGCTTGCCATCGAAGTGTGCTTGCCTCAGGTAGGAACGATACTTCATCAACGAGTGCTTGAAAAGCGCAACCAACCCTTGCTCGTCATCACAATCCAGTTTGCTCCTCGCCTATTTAAAAGAATGAAATCTTGTGTCTTCTGTCAGCAGAAACATATGCAGTAATAACCATGAATAACATTAGTACATTACTTACGCGTAAGTTGCGGAGGAAGACTGGAAATTGTTCTCTGTCTGCGGTATAATCTTTCCATGAAGGAAAGATGCGCACAAAGTTCCTGACAACAACATAAGCCTCGTCTTCTAAACTAGGAAGAAATGGAACAGGGGTCCTATTTGCTGCAATTGGGGCTCTCTCTGGTTCGAAAAGGGATTTGGCAACTGGATTTGGTGTACTCTTTGCTGGAATAGGGGTTTTGCATCGTACAGCTGGTGCTATGTCTACTAGCATAATCATACTGTTTGCTGCAGTTGGTGTCTGCTGAGTTGGGGCATTAGAAATGACCAGTGTAGTAGGGCTAGAGTCTGCTAGAGTTGGGGTATTTTGTGGGTCAGGTGATATTGCAACTACACCTAATGGGCTATTTGACTTATCAGGTGCCACTACCTTTTCCAAATACTTTGCTTGTGCTCCTCCACGATCAGCAATCGCCCTCTTCCCTTTGAACGTCTGATACACAAGAACAACATTTGAATGGATAAATATGGTATGATGACAGATGGAATATGTACTGAAAATGGATAGGCAGGGCGTATTCACATACACGACATGTAAACTAAGCTAATGGCAGTTCAACAAAGTAGAAGCAATGCAAAGCATTAGTTGCAAGATATGTGCGAGCAATGTAACCTTGGAAAGTTAGAGCAAGTACCTTGATGGGTGAATAAGATAGGGCATCTTCCTCTGACTCCTCCACTAGGGAGCTACATTGACTTAGGTCTCCCTCTAGCTCAGAATCACTGTTAGGATCATATTCTGAGCATGAATCTATAGGTGGAGAGCGTTTGCATTGCATCCAGACTTGATTTCAGTCTCTTAATGCCAAGTTTGACAGCCATGGCATTGTTCTGCTTTATTCTTTTCATGCGCGCAAGCTCATAATCATTATGATGCTGTTCAGAATCTGAGATTCATGAAAACATAAAAAGTAGTCAGATTATCTATGGAATGCATTGAGGATTCAACTCGGAGAGTGTCTCCCTATAAACCCCTGCATATGCAAAGTTCACCTCCCCAACCGTGCTGACCAGACCACACACAGAAATACAAACCCCTTATGTCTCTATAACAGGCAGGCACACATTTCAAAACTGAAGTAGGAACATTAGAATCATATGAAATTCGTATTTGAACAAATAAACTAAGAAATTATGAGTGGAATAATGTTTAGCTTCAAGGGTGGAGTGTTGGTAGTGCGACACAATGCAAGTAGGCAGATTGTATTCCATGTAAAAGATCGAAACCTATGTAAAAGCTGGAAATGACACTTTCTTTCTATACAATGCAGTGTTCGTTACCCACACATGATGGAAGAGATCACATAGAGAAATACTATTCACTCATGTCTACGGTTCCAGTATTTAGAAACAGGGTGGTCCACCCTAAAAGAATATTGACAACAAATATGACAAGGCAAGCATAGATGTAGTGAATCAATCATTTACTTGTGAGCTTAATAGGACAAGTATGCAGAATTGTATCTGCAGTAAGAGACCGTCCAAAATCTGAATGAAGAAGTTTGTCTAGCACTTATTGTTTGCAACTGATTGACATGAATAATTGGATATTATATTGAAAGAGTAAGAAAGACAAGTAAAATTGTCAACAAACCTGGCTTGCAGTAGTAATCTGGGTCAATGTCACTACGACCAACAATCCAAAATGACTAGTTTCTGTTCCGAGGGCCGGAATTTTGAAAACCTTGTGAACTTTAGAGGTACTAAAGATAACCGAAATACATCTGAACCATTAAGTGTAGGTAGCACTGAGCACACAACAAACCCTAATGACAGTCTTGCCTAATGAGTAATGAATCAATTAGAAAATGGGTGATGAGGAGTGGCTGCTGAGTGTTGAGGACGTATCTCAGGATAAATCGGGTTGGCTTGGTGGGTGCTGCACGCCTGAGCCCTGAGCGGACTGGGAAGGTAGGCACGGCGGCGCGCCCGGGCAGCGGTGACGCTGTTGGGCGAGCGGCTCCTGGCCTCCTGTTAGTCCGGCGTCTCCTCCTAGAGTCATGTCGTCCGGGGACGGCAAGTCGCCAGCGAGGCAGGCGGCTGGGGGCGAGTAGAGATCGGAAGCACGCAGCAGAACAGAGGGGAATCGGGGCCTGAGACGACCCAAAATCCCAGGGTGGGCCAGCCCACCGTGGGCACCCTATAGAGATACACACCCGAGCGGCGAACATGCATTTTCGAAACTAATTTAGAACATTTAGCTGACCAATTAAACACCTCTGTTTTAATAATATCAAATTCATATTTGAACAACTAAGCTTGTTTAGCTTGATGGGTGGAGCAGTGTTATTATGACACGAAGCACGTATTCTGATCGTATAGTGATCATAAAAGGGGGAAACTCTAAGCATATTTTTTTTAGCAAAAGAGGGTTTCCCCTCCGATTTCTATTAAAGAAACCACCACGGAACCAACATGATCAATTAAACCCTAAGCATGATCAATTAAATCATATTATGGTTGTGCCATGGCAGATTTGAAGCTGCAAACTAGAGAAATGATATTTAGCATCCATTGTTTGCTTCGAACTAAGAACTAAATTCTAAGAGCTGAAAAGAAAGTAGAGTGACCAAGTTAAGATCTATTTTCTGGTTGAGATCAAAAAGTTGAGGAGATATGAAGTACCACCTCTCTTGCGGCGCCGTGTAGGCATCGGGGGTGCGATGGTTGTCGGTGGCATTGAAGCAGATCTACGACGGTAGACGGGTGCATCGGGGGATAGTTCCCGTTGCGGTGGAAGACAAGGTCGTGTGAGCGGCCCCGGCAAAGAGGATGACGACGCCGATGAAGCGAGAGGACTCGATGCAAGGCTATTGGTCCATCACCGTGGATCAGAAACGTCCATCTCTAGCAGTGGACGGCGTGGTCTTGGTAGGCGCTCCGGCATGGTGGAGGACGGTGGCGATGGATGTGGTGGAGGACGGCGGCGATGGATGGGGTGGCAGACGGAGGCTGGTGTGGGGATGGGGTGTTCTAGCGCGGACGGTGTATGAATGGGGAAATGGAGGGAGAGGTATGGGGAACCATGTTTTTGGGACGCGCCTGTTTGAAATATGGGAAAGTTACGAACTTAGCCCCCGTTTCAAATTTGGACGTCTCATCGGTTGGGGATAGGACGGTAATCTCACATCTCGCCAATATTTGCCCAGAGCGATTTCGGGCGAGGAGAGGGTGGTTGGCGCCCATGGTTGGCGCCCACGGTGTATGAACGGGACTGACTGGTAGGGCAGTTGTGTCACGTCTAAGTGAAGTTACAAACCTGCCCCTATTGAAAATATTTGCCTACATCGATTTCGGCCGATTCGAGTTTGTTTTGCCGTCCATCGTGTATGAATGGGGAATGGAGAGAGAAACAAAGGTCTTTCGGACGAGCTTGAATCAAATGAGTTTTGCCGCCCATGTTTGGCGCCCACCGTGTCGGAATGGGCTCAGAGGCGGTCGTGTCACGTGTAATTGAAGTTACTAACCTACCCCTATTTAGAGCAGTGGAAATTGGGCCGATGGATTGTCCGTGTAATGGGTAGACAGTAATTTCCATCTCCCAAACACTTGGCTTTGGGCAGCCGACGTGGGAGTGGACATTTTGCTGCTTCTTTCGAATTTTGGGACAATAAGCATCCACGTTTACCCTGGCAACTAAATTCGAATCCATTTTGTATTCCTATATGAATCTTTATAAATCATTCTATGTGTTTTTATATATCTTCAAAAGGATGACAAAGATGTATTCCACTGTCATATATGAATATGGTTTACAAATCCCGATACTCAAATTCAGAAACTAGAATCCAATTTAAGGTGAATTCTAATATTTGGAACACTTCATGTCCAACTCAAATGTCACATGCAGCATAATGTGTACTCCCATTTAGATATGTACACAAGCGATGTATCAAGATTCAAATACCGAGTCAATCAACCAAGAATGTACAGAACTAACAGACATATAAACACTTATAGAGTATATGGATCAATAATATCAACTAACATACATAAGCCAGGCCACTGTACTTTTTTTGGCTACAACAGTATCCTTTTTTAGCCAGTATCTTGGCCCTTTCCGATGCGTGCCACTTATGGTCCATCTATACTACTACTATTGCTGAATGCACATTCAGCCCGATTGGCATGTTTGTAGGTTTGGCACAGCAATCCAAATGAAATGTCTCCGAGTCTTATCAATTAATACAGACTTGTACTCAAATAAAATTACAAACAAAAAAACAAAAAAACAATTATTACATGATCTCTAAAACAAATGGTTTGATTGATTACATGAACAGACAACACAAAGGTTATTCAACTATGGAAAGAACATTTCACCTATGATTTACCAAGTAGGAATTTAATTTCCTTTTTTCCTTCAGGACCTTAACAATCTGGTCAGTCTCAGCTTGCTTCGTTTTGAAATCCACCAAATATTTAATGGTTGTCTTGAGTACTGCTTGTGATTGTGTTGTTTGCTTCCTCAACATGTCAACTTCTTCTCTAAGTGCAGAAGCAGAATCTCTTTCTACCACTAGTTTAGCCTCTAGAGCATCAGCAGTTGGCAATTCATAATGCACGATTGGGCCGGTGCCACTGCTGTGGGATGATGCAACGTCCATGGGGACCTCGCTCTTTGATCTTGGGCTAACCTGTTTTGCCATTAAAGTTCCGATTGGATTCAGAAAAGTAGAAGTTAGCAAAACAGCTCAACTGGGAGTTATAACAGCAAACCAGTTAAACAAACAAGGAATTAAAGAGTTTCAATTGGATGCTGAAAAGTAGTTATTAACATCATTGTAACCCGCTGTTGCAGCAACAAAGCAGTTAAACAAACAAGAAGATATTTAAGTTAAGGCAAACAAGTAATTCTTAAACATAAGTATCAAACACATAGATAGGCGCAGTCTACAATATGATTAACTGATTGTGCCATTATGTAATCAGTAGCAAACTAAATTAAGCCAAGCAACATAATTGAACAATTTTGCAATAAGTGGCTAACTAAAATTCTGAAAAGCAGGTAACTGAACTTACGCTAGTTCTTTGTACAGGCACACTGCAACTTCTTTTTCGCTTACAAGGTTGTACGAAGGAGTCCATGGCATCAATTGCTTGGATACGCAGTCCCAATACTTCTTTCTTCCCACACTGCATGGGTAAGTCGAATGGTTAATCTGGTAAGATGGTGCGTCCTTGATATGTTATATGAGGACGTGTAGTCAAACTAGTTGTAGCCAAACACATCAGACTGACTTTTACTGTATATTTCATGCGATTACTTTTGGCATATCGAGATCTAAGCAATCTACAATAGGATGAAAAGATTGGCATCCTTCACATTATTGGCGAACTCAGTTCATAGAAACAAGCAATTCAACCATTCTGTGGGTAAATCAAAAGTGCCACTGGAATATTTTTCACTATCCAATCATACACGGAAAAGGGGCGACGCCACCATAGGGGCTGGTATGGGCGGCCGCCTCAGGTGGCTGGAAAGTGTGCACCTGGTTTGAGTCGTCTAGGCTGGCCCACGCTAGTTTTGTTCGTCCCAACGCATGAGCATGCAATGTAAAAAATGAAGAAAAATGTTTCAATCTGGATGGGCCAATAACATAAGTGCAAGGCAGGCCCTATTGCAGGCTCGCGGCCCAAACGAGCGCCTCCCATATCGATCGACAGCAGGAAAAATCCCAATTTATTCGCTCCAGCCTCCAGTCTGGTTCGCTCCTAACCTAGCCGCCGCTGGACAGACCGACACAGCACTTCCTCGCGCCCACGTTGGAGGGCGGTCGCCGGGCTTCCAGCGAACGAAAGGAAAAGAAGATGAAGATCCAAGCCTGGGTGTAGCCTGCGTGGGAGGCAGCAGCGGCAGCACGGGCATGGCATCGAGCTTGCGCAAACGGACGGTCGCAGCTTGCAAGAGTAGCATGCGCAACGAGCAGGTACATCACATCCCTGATTATATCTAATTCAACTCTTCAATTTCTGGCCATTAGTTAAACCTGACGGTGTTGTAAAACTGCTTGTATGTAGGGAATCTATGAGAAAATGAAACCAATTTCTACTTATTTTATAACTCCCCCAATCAATATTGGACTGACTGAATCTGATGTATCTAATCAAGTTTCTGGTGCAAACATCCAAGCTCATGTTGTTCTTGAGCCTGAAGTGACTAATGAACAGACTGCTAATGAAGGATTTATTGCAAATATTTTACATGCTCCTGATGATGAACATATAGTGTCTAATGAGGGATCTAATGCAAGCATTTTGCAAGCTCATTGAAGGATTTAGTGTCTAATGATGATCTACTATGTTGAGAGAGACAGAGATTTGCAGGCATTGATGACAAGCAAATTATAGTGCATTTTCATAGCTTGAGGAAACGTCGAGGCCATCTACCAGAAAGTCCCCGTATCATGACAACATAGCATAAATACTTTTCTAATATGTTGTTTGAAACTATTGGCATACTTATGCAGGACAGATATATTGATATGCAGTTTGCGCACTGGTTATACATGCAATTACACTTCGATATTTTCAGCCAGAGAACGAATAATTCAAGCAGATACAGACCATGTTTGTAGTCCTTGTACACCATGTTGCATTTTGTGTTTTTTGGTGCTTGCATCATTTAGTGTTTATAATTTGAACTACTTTGGATCATTAGCTGGTTTTCAAAGTGCATGTAGCTTCACATTTCTCAAGTTATGTTGATTTCCGGAGTGCAAGTGCCTTCGTATTTTTTAAGTTAAATGTTCGCCCCTGGTAACTTGAATTCATGGATCAGCCACTGCACACAAATCATACACGAACGCCAGTACGAATTAAATGAAATGCAGGGACTTACGCTAGCTCGTTGTACAGGCTCACTGCAGCTCTTCTTGCGCTTGGGATGTTCCATGTACAAGTCCATGTTACCACTTGCTTGGATGTGCAGGCCTTGTGCTCCTTGCATCCCCTCTGCATTTTTGACACGGCGAATGGTTGATCAAATAAGAGGAATCGACCTTGATGTTGTACCGGAGGACAGATACTTACAAGGTTATACGGGTGTGCAGGATGTGTACCAGATCCCGTAGTGCCGTCATGCTTCGCTAAAATATGGATTTGCTTGTTTCAGATGATATCTCCAGAAGAAATAAGAGTTAAAGTCAGAGTTGCATAGGCGTGTAAGCTAAGAGATCAGTGAAAGGATATCCAAACATCGTCGGAACAGTGCACAAGGGAGTGATGTGTGGATACCTAGTTCGGGCCGGCGTTTCGGCATGCTCGCCTAGCTAGAGTGCGGGTCACTTCAGAGCCGTTGAGGGTGATGCGCTGGCGTTGGCTGGCCGCGCACGTATGCAGATCTTGAGTGGCAGCGGAGTGCTATGATGCGGTGGACGAGACCGTTGGTGAAGCCCCAATGGCCTCGGGGGGCGGAGGTGCGACTATGTGCTCGGTGAAGTAGCCCAGTGATCTGGGAGACGGCGTCGGTGAAGCGCACATGATGTGGTGGAACTTGGTGTCTGTGAGGCACGTCTGTTGCGGCGGTCGACATTGTCGGTGGACCACCCGGTGCGGTGGACGAGGGCGTAGATGAGGTAGCTTCGGTGCGGCGGTGAAGCGCGACCGTCGTCTTCGTCGTCGTCGTCCGGCACAAAGGTGGGGAATGGTGGGGAAAGAGATGAGACGAGGGACGATTCGAGGGTTGGCGGCGAATTAGGGATTTGAGCAATCTGGGCGCGGAAGGGGACGGTGGAGAAGATAGACTTTGCAGGGTTGGAATTGGGGCCGCCAGATATTTCAATCCGAAACGTGGAAGCGTGAACTTATATTGTCGTCGTCCTTTTTTTTTGGGGGGAGGGCGGTGGGTGGTTGGGTGTTACGCGTCCGTTCAACACACGCGACCACCCCGACAGGACTATGCTTTGGTGCCTTAAGGCACCTGCCTTTCTGTCCATGACATGTGGACCCAACAGGTGGCTAGCCCACATGTCAATGACCTAAAGGCAGTTGCCTTTAAGGCACCGAAGCAGCGTCCACCCCGACACGACCCTGATCTGCCTGGTGCGCCTACATTTGAGAATGCAAATGAATCTTCTTTCATTTGCAAACGAATCTTTATGTATTACCATGCCCGTGTTTTCCTTGCAATAATTAGTCATTCGAAACGAGATACTCCATCCGTTCACTTTTGTAAGTCGTTTCAGACAACTTAGAATGAACTGTTTTGCACATTGTCTGAAATGTCTTCAAGGTCTTATAAAAGTGAACAGAGGGAGTACTATAAATTAATTAATGAGGAGTTATTTGAAAAAAATCGAAACGGTACCCATGCTAATGTGGATTAGAGTGTGTGTCACATAATTAGTTATTTGAATTAGAGTGTGTGTCACGTAGTTAGTTATTTGAATTAGAGTGTGTGTCACGTAGCGATCTCCAATTCTAACGTGGATTTTGCATTTCACTGTATTCACGCTACTTTTTTAATACAAATTCATATGTATATGATGAATACCATGGTAGTGAGAAAACTTTTGGATGGATTCAAACATATGACCTACAAAATAGCACAACAAACTGAGTCAATGTCAACTTTCGAAACTTGGTATGGCACGAATTCGAAATAATTACCCGTATGCCTGGTCCTCGGTTCAAATCTTACAATGTACACCGAATTGAAACATCGATATTAAGTCCCGTACTATGTACATTCAAATGTTGTTTTTAGCCCCCCCCCCCCGCACAAACGCTACATACTTCCTGTATCGGTCAATCTTCCTCTCCTAACCACCTTAGGAAGCTATCGGTTTCCAACACACGTTCATTCTTTCTCTCCATGTTTCGATCTCTAAGTCTCTCAACTACACAACCCCTTTTTCCACTCTATTACCAAATGTATTTACCTCACACACCCGCCATTGCACCCCATGCCGAGCTCTCTCTCCCCCCTCTCCCTCTCACCCTCTCGCGCTAAATACATGCATTGCCTATCTAGCCCCCCAACCTCTCGTGCGCACGCACGCACGTTGTATATCTAGGTCACTCCCTCGAGACTGTCTCACTCTTTCTTCCACACGGCAGGCCACACTCGCTCAATCTCGCTCTCTTTATCTGAGTCTCGTTTAACCTAGTTTTCTTTCACACACAAATGATATATCTCCCTGTTCGGGCCTCGATCGACACACTATATACTCTCTCACGCAGATTGTCTATCTAGGTCAGTCCATCCAAGCCACCGCCACTCTTTCGACCTCATGGTGGGCCACGCTCACTCAATCTCTCTCTCTCTCCGTATGTCTCGATTGACCTCGCTCTTTCTCGGACAAAAACGATATATCACCATGTTTGAGCCCAATTCGACCTATTCACCTTGTATACTCTCTCACGCACATCGTCTATCTAGATCACTCTCTCCAACCCGTCTCACTCTTTCGATCGCACGGCGACCCTATGTGATCGGCTGACCTTGCTTCCTCCCACGCACAAAATATATCTACACGTCTGTGACTGGATCATCTCTCAAGCTCTATCTTATAGCCCTCACCCTTGCCAAAAAGCTCAATCGGACAATATCTCTCCAGAGCATATATATTTGTTCAATGAATTTCGGACCACACTCACTTTGTCTCTCTATCTATATGTCTCTCGATTGACCTCGCTTTCTCACACCGTATCTTCCATGCGTTGAAGCTACTACCTCTCCATCCGTCGCAAAGACGGAGCTATTTACATTGCGAGGGGCACTCCAACCTTGGATTAATTTGTGCAGGCATTTATTCCGGTCGGTTTACATTATATTTTCTTAGCATTCGGCCCACAACTACTCCAAACACCGTTGCAACCCATGCAACTCCCCTAGTTGATTTCCCTCTGGCTCGGTCATCGCTCTCTCGCACTTCCTTTCTCGCCTTCAACGTCGCACCATGGTATTATTGAAAAAACTATGTTGTTCTCTTTAATTATTATAAATAAGCTACAAAACTACACACCGATAGTCCACTTGGAATGGAACAAATTTTGACCCACAAATTAAAGTGCTACAAACTACACACCGAGGGGCCCACATGTCATGAAACAAATTTGGACCCATATACAAATTAAAAAATAAAGGACGAGGATCGAACATGCGACCGGGCCTTCAAGCCGCAATAGGCAACATACATAGAATAGCAATGTTTGTAGTACCCCCTTTGTTCACATAATGTTTTTATATTACCACAGCCTAATTAATGGATAACATGTAATATTATTTTTAGTACTATTTGCCTTCACTTACTGGTGGGTTCCATGTGTGCTCTCTCTCTCTCTCTCCTCCCCTTTTGCGTTTAGACGCACGGGCAAACAGGAAGAACTCTCAGGCAATGTTGCCGTTGACCATATCTGGACGCATTCACAAGTCACAGCACCAGTTTCACGTACTAGCAGCACTAGTCAGTGTGTGCGTGCAATGCACGTTAATTTGGAAGTATATTAAGTGCATGCGGATATTAACTACTACGATATTATTTGCGTGTTGTCATGTGATTAGCACTATTTTTGGCATGAAATTAACTACACGCTAAACGTGTTGAGCGCTCGACATTGAAGCAGTCTAGGTCGTTGGATGACAAGGAATACATGTGGCTTGATGACGTTTTATATTTAATTTGATACGGCTCTAGCAGAACATTCAATCGATCAAACCATACATTTCGTTCAGTCTAACTCTGACTTCAAATTATACGACGATCGATATAAAATAAACGGAAATTATAAACGTTCAGATTTTAAGCATGGCAATCCAATCGTTTTTCATGGCAAATTTAGATTACGCAGCGGCGGCGGGGGCGTCTCGCGGTGGGAAGCGGCTCCTCTTTCGTGCTCTGTGTGTCGTCAGGCCACTGACCGATGGCGACAACAGCGTCTTGCGCCGTTGTTGGCGTACTCCTGGACGTTGGCCTAGCTTCAAGGAAGGCCAAAATGTTCTGGACTTCGGAGCGAGTCAACTGGCGGGAGGAGGCGACTGGCGTTGGTGCAAGGAAGCGGTCGACGGCGGCCATCCATGCCGCTGAGGGGGGCACTGGCTGTTGGAAATATGCCCTAGAGGCAATAATAAAAGCATTATTATTATATTTCCTTGTTCATGATAATTGTCTTTATTCGTGCTATAATTTTGTTATCCGGAAATCATAATACATGTGTGAATAACAGACAACAACGTGTCCCTAGTAAGCCTCTAGTTGACTAGCTCGTTGATCAATAGATAGTCATGGTTTCCTGACTATGGGCATTGGATGTCAATGATAACGAGATCACATTATTAGGAGAATGATGTGATGGACGAGACCTAATCCTAAACATAGCATAAAATCACATAGTTCGTTTGCTAGAGTTTTCCAATGTCAAGTATCCTTTCCTTAGACCATGAGATCGTGTAACTCCCGGATACCGTAGGAGTGCTTTGGGTGTGCCAAACGTCACAACGTAACTGGGTGACTATAAAGGTATACTACGGGTATCTCCGAAAGTATCTGTTGGGTTGACATGGATCGAGACTGGGATTTGTCACTCCGCTTGACGGAGAGGTATCACCGGGCCCTCTCGGTAATGCATCATCATAATGAGCTCAATGTGATCAAAGTGTTAGATCACAGGATCATGCATTACGGTACGAGTAAAGTTACTTGCCGGTAACGAGATTGAACGAGGTATTGGGATACCGACGATCGAATCTCGGGCAAGTAAAATACCAATTGACAAAGGGAATCGTATACGGGATTAATTGAATCCTCGACATCGTGGTTCATCCGATGAGATCATCGTGGAGCATGTGGGAGCCAACATGGGTATCCAGATCCCGCTGTTGGTTATTGCCCGAGAGCCGTCTCGGTCATGTCTGCATGTCTCCCGAACCCGTAGGGTCTACACACTTAAGGTTCGGTGACGCTAGGGTTGTGAAGATATGTATATGCAGTAACACGAATGTTGTTCAGAGTCCCGAATGAGATCCCGGACATCACGAGGAGTTCCGGATTGGTCCGGAGGTAAAGAATTATATATAGGAAGTGCTGTTTTGGCCATCGGGACAAGTTTCGGGGTTATCGGTATTGTACCGGGACCACCGGAGGGTCCCGGGGGGTCCACCGGGTGGGGCCACCTGCCTTGGGGGGCCACATGGGCTCTAGGGGGTGCTCCTTGGCCTACATGGGCCAAGGGGAACCAGCCCCAAGAGGCCCATGCGCCTAGGGTTCCAAAGGGGAAGAGTCCCACTAGTGGAAGGCACCTCCTAGGTGCCTTGGGGGGGAGGAAATCCTCCCTGGCCGCCGCCCCCTTGGAGATCAGATCTCCCAGGGCCGGCGCCCCCCTAAGAGGCCTATATAAAGGGGGGGGGCAGCCGCACCCCTGGTCCTTGGCGCCTCCCTCTCCCTCTCCAACACCTCCTCCTCCTCCGTAGAGCTCGGCGAAGCCCTGCCGGAGTACTGCAGCTCCACCATCACCACGCCGTCGTGCTGCTGCTGGAGCCATCTTCCCCAACCTCTCCTTTGCCTTGCTGTATCAAGAAGAAGGATACGTTACGCTGACCGTACGTGTGTTGAACGCGGAGGTGCCGTCCGTTCGGTGCTAGGATCTCCGGTGATTTGGATCACGTCGTGTACGACTACCTCATCCCCGTTCGTTGAACGCTTCTGCTCGCGATCTACAAAGTGGTATGTAGATGCAATCTCTCTCCCATGACTCATTGCTTAGATGAACTCATAGATGGATCTTGGTGAAACCATAGGAAATTTTTTAATTTTCTGCAACGTTCCCCAACAGTGGCATCATGAGCCAGGTTTATGCGTAGTTCTCTATTGCACGAGTAGAACACAATTTGTTGTGGGCGTAGATGTTGTCAACTTTCTTGCCGCTACTAGTCTTATCTTGCTTCAGCGGTATTGTGGGATGAAGCGTCCCGGACCAACCTTACACATACGCTTACGTGAGACCAGTTCCACCGACTAACATGCACTAGTTGCATAAGGTGGCTGGCGGGTGTCTGTCTCTCCCACTTTAGTTGGAGCGGATTCGATGAAAAGGGTCCTTATGAAGGGTAAATAGAAGTTGACAAATAACGTTGTGGCTTTCACGTAGGCAAGAAAACGTTCCTGCTAGAACCCTAATTCAGCCACGTAAAACTTGCAACAACAATTAGAGGACGTCTAACTTGTTTTTGCAGCAAGTGCTTTGTGATATGATATGGCCAAAGTTGTGATGAATGATGAATGATCTATATGTGATGTATGAGATGTTCATGCTATTGTAATAGGAATCACGACTTGCATGTCGATGAGTATGACAACCGGCAGGAGCCATAGGAGTTGTCTTTATTTTTGTATGACCTGCGTGTCATTGAGAAACGCCATGTAAATTACTTTACTTTATTGCTAAACGCGTTAGCCATAGTAGTAGAAGTAATAGTTGGCGAGCAACTTCATGGAGACACGATGATGGAGATCATGATGATGGAGATCATGGTGTCAAGCCGGTGACAAAGATGATCATGGAGCCCCAAGATGGAGATCAAAGGAGCTATGTGATATTGGCCATATCATGTCACGATTATTATTTGATTGCATGTGATGTTTATCATGTTTTGCATCTTGTTTACTTAGAACGACGGTAGTAAATAAGATGATCCCTCATAATAATTTCAAGAAGTGTTCCCCCTAACTATGCACCGTTGCGACAGTTCGTTGTTTCGAAGCACCACGTGATGATCGGGTGTGATAGATTCTAACGTTCACATACAACGGGTGTAAGACATATTTACACATGCAAACACTTAGGTTGACTTGACGAGCCTAGCATGTACAGACATGGCCTCGGAACACAGAAGACCGAAAGGTCGAGCATGAGTCGTATAGAAGATACGATCAACATGAAGATGTTCACCAATGTTGACTAGTCCGTCTCACGTGATGATCGGACACAGCCTAGTTGACTTGGATCATGTAATACTTAGATGACTGGAAGAGGGATGTCTATCTAAGTGGGAGTTCATTAAATAATTTGATTAGATGAACTTCATTATCATGAACTTAGTCTAAAATATTTACAATATGTCTTGTAGATCAAATGGCCAACGTAGTCCTCAACTTCAACGCGTTCCTAGAGAAAACCAAGCTGAAAGACGATGGCAACAACTATACGGACTGGGTCCGGAACCTGAGGATCATCCTCATAGCTGCCAAGAAAGATTATGTCCTACGAGCACCGCTGGGTGACGCACCCGTTCTCCCTGCAGAACAAGACGTTATGAACGCTTGGCAGTCACGTTCCGATGATTACTCCCTCGTTCAGTGCGGCATGCTTTACAGCTTAGAGCCGGGGCTCCAAAAGCGTTTTGAGAGACATGGAGCATATGAGATGTTCGAAGAGCTGAAAATGGTTTTCCAAGATCATGCCCGGGTTGAGAGATATGAAGTCTCTGACAAATTCTTTAGCTATAAGATGGAGGAAAATAGCTCTGTCAGTGAACACATACTCAAGATGTCTGGGTTGCACAACCGCTTGACTCAACTGGAAGTTAATCTCCCGGATGAAGCGGCCATTGACACAATCCTCCAGTCGCTTCCACCTAGCTACAAGAGCTTTGTGATGAACTACAACATGCAGGGGATGGTAAAGACCATTCCTGAGGTATATGCTATGCTGAAATCAGCGGAGGTAGAAATCAAGAAGGAACATCAAGTGTTGATGGTGAATAAAACCACTAAGTTCAAGAAGGGCAAGGGTAAAAAGAACTTCAAGAAGGACGGCAAGGAAGTTGCCGCGCCCGGTAAGCAAGTTGCCGGGAAGAAGCCAAAGAATGGACCCAAGCCCGAGACTGAGTGCTTTTATTGCAAGGGAAGTGGTCACTGGAAGCGGAACTGTCCCAAATACTTAGCGGACAAGAAGGCCGGCAAAACAAAAGGTATATGTGATATACATGTAATTGATGTGTACCTTACCAGTACTCGTAGTAGCTCTTGGGTATTTGATACCGGTGCAGTTGCTCACATTTGTAACTCAAACAGGAGCTGCGGAATAAGCGAAGACTGGCGAAGGATGAGGTGACGATGCGCGTCGGGAATGGTTCCAAGGTCAATGTGATCGCCGTCGGCACGCTACCTCTACATTTACCTACGGGATTAGTTTTAAACCTCAATAATTGTTATTTAGTGTCAAGTTTGAGCATGAACATTGTGTCTGGATCTCGTTTAATTAGAGATGGCTACTCATTTAAATCCGAGAATAATGGTTGTTCTATTTATATGAGAGATATGTTTTATGGTCATGCTCTGATGGTTAATGGTTTATTCTTAATGAATCTCGTACGTGATGATACACATATTCATAGTGTGAATACCAAAAGAGTTAAAGTTGATAACAATAGTCCCACATATTTGTGGCACTGCCGCCTTGGTCACATAGGTGTCAAACGCATGAAGAAGCTCCATGCAGATGGACTTTTAGAGTCTCTTGATTATGAATCATTTGACACGTGCGAACCATGCCTCATGGGTAAAATGACCAAGACTCCGTTCTCAGGAACAATGGAGCGAGCAACCAACTTATTGGAAATCATACATACCGATGTGTGCGGTCCAATGAGTGTTGAGGCTCGCGGTGGCTATCGTTATGTTCTCACCCTCACTGATGACTTGAGTAGATATGGGTATATCTACTTAATGAAACACAAGTCTGAGACCTTTGAAAAGTTCAAGGAATTTCAGAGTGAGGTTGAAAAACAACATGATAGAAAGATCAAGTTTCTACGATCAGATCGTGGAGGAGAATACTTGAGTCACGAATTTGGCACACACTTAAGAAAATGTGGAATAGTTTCACAACTCACGCCGCCTGTAACACCTCAGCGTAATGGTGTGTCCGAACGTCGTAATCGCACTCTATTAGATATGGTACGATCTATGATGTCTCTTACCGATTTACCGCTATCTTTTTGGGGCTATGCTTTAGAGACTGCCGCATTCACTTTAAATAGGGCTCCGTCGAAATCCGTTGAGACGACACCATATGAATTATGGTTTGGGAAGAAACCTAAGCTGTCGTTTCTAAAAGTTTGGGGATGCGATGCTTATGTCAAGAAACTTCAACCTGAAAAGCTCGAACCCAAGTCGGAAAAATGCGTCTTCATAGGATACCCTAAAGAAACTATTGGGTATACCTTCTACCTCAGATCCGAAGGCAAGATCTTTGTTGCCAAGAATGGATCCTTTCTAGAGAAAGAGTTTCTCTCGAAAGAAGTAAGTGGGAGGAAAGTAGAACTTGATGAAGTATTACCTCTTGAACCGGAAAATGGCGCAACTCAATAAAACGTTTCTGAGGTGCCTGCATCGACTAGAGAGGAAATTATTGATGATAATCAAGATGCTTCTAATCAAGCTCCTACTGAAATTCGAAGGTCCACAAGGACACGTTCCGCACCAGAGTGGTACGGTAACCCTGTCTTGGAAATCATGTTGTTAGACAACGGTGAACCTTCGAACTATGAGGAAGCAATGGCGGGCCCGAATTCCGACAAATGGCTAGAAGCCATGAAATCCGAGATAGGATCCATGTATGAAAACGAAGTATGGACTTTGACTGACTTGCCCGTAGAGCGGCGAGCCATAGAAAATAAATGGATCTTTAAGAAGAAGACAGACGCGGATGGTAATGTGACCATCTACAAAGCTCGGCTTGTCGCTAAGGGTTATCGACAAGTTCAAGGGGTTGACTACGATGAGACTTTCTCACCGATAGCGAAGCTGAAGTTCGTCCGAATCATGTTAGCAATTGCCGCATTCTACGATTATGAAATATGGCAAATGGACGTCAAAATGGCATTCCTTAATGGTTTCCTTAAGGAAGAATTGTATATGATGCAGCCGGAAGGTTTTGTCGATCCTAAGAATGCTGACAAGGTGTGCAAGCTCCAATGCTCGATTTATGGGCTGGTGCAAGCATCTCGGAGTTGGAACATTCGCTTTGATGAGATGATCAAAGCGTTTGGGTTTACACAGACTTATGGAGAAGCCTGCGTTTACAAGGAAGTGAGTGGGAGCTCTGTAGCATTTCTCATACTATATGTAGATGACATACTTTTGATGGGGAATGATATAGAACTCTTGGACAGCATTAAGGCCTACTTGAATAAAAGTTTTTCAATGAAGGACCTTGGAGAAGCTGCTTATATATTAGGCATCAAGATCTATAGAGATAGATCAAGACGCCTCATAGGTCTTTCACAAAGCACATACCTTGATAAGATATTCAAGAAGTTCAATATGGATCAATCTAAGAAGGGGTTCTTACCTGTGTTACAAGGTGTGAAATTGAGCACAGCTCAATGTCCGACCACGGCAGAAGATATAGAAGAGATGAGTGTCATCCCCTATGCCTCAGCCATAGGTTCTATTATGTATGCCATGCTGTGTACCAGACCTGATGTAAACCTTGCCGTAAGTTTGGTAGGAAGGTACCAAAGTAATCCCGGCAAGGAACACTGGACAGCGGTCAAGAATATCCTGAAGTACCTGAAAAGGACTAAGGAAATGTTTCTCGTTTATGGAGGTGACGAAGAGCTCGTCGTAAAGGGTTACGTCGACGCTAGCTTCGACACAGATCTGGATGACTCTAAGTCACAAACCGGATACGTGTATATTTTGAATGGTGGGGCAGTAAGCTGGTGCAGTTGCAAGCAGAGCGTCGTGGCGGGATCTACATGTGAAGCGGAGTACATGGAAGCCTCGGAGGCAGCACATGAAGCAATTTGGGTGAAGGAGTTCATCACCGACCTCGGATTCATACCCAATGCGTCGGGGCCAATCAAACTCTTCTGTGACAACACTGGAGCTATTGCACTTGCCAAGGAGCCCAGGTTTCACAAGAAGACCAGGGACATCAAGCGTCGCTTCAACTCCATTCGTGAAAATGTTCAAGATGGAGACATAGAAATTTGTAAAGTGCACACGGATCTGAATGTCGCAGATCCGTTGACTAAACCTCTCCCTAAGGCAAAAGATGATCAGCACCAGAACTCTATGGGTGTTCGATTCATCACAATGTAACTAGATTATTGACTCTAGTGCAAGTGGGAGACTGTTGGAAATATGCCCTAGAGGCAATAATAAAAGCATTATTATTATATTTCCTTGTTCATGATAATTGTCTTTATTCGTGCTATAATTGTGTTATCCGGAAATCGTAATACATGTGTGAATAACAGACAACAACATGTCCCTAGTAAGCCTCTAGTTGACTAGCTCATTGATCAATAGATAGTCATGGTTTCCTGACTATGGGCATTGGATGTCAATGATAACGAGATCACATTATTAGGAGAATGATGTGATGGACGAGACCCAATCCTAAACATAGCATAAGATCACATAGTTCGTTTGCTAGAGTTTTCCAATGTCAAGTATCCTTTCCTTAGACCATGAGATCGTGTAACTCCCGGATACCGTAGGAGTGCTTTGGGTGTGCCAAACGTCACAACGTAACTGGGTGACTATAAAGGTATACTACGGGTATCTCCGAAAGTATTTGTTGGGTTGACACGGATCGAGTCTGGGATTTGTCACTCCGCTTGACGGAGAGGTATCACCGGGACCTCTCGGTAATGCATCATCATAATGAGCTCAATGTGATCAAAGTGTTTGATCACGGGATCATGCATTACGATACGAGTAAAGTGACTTGCCGGTAACGAGATTGAACGAGGTATTGGGATACCGACGATCGAATCTCGGGCAAGTAAAATACCGATTGACAAAGGGAATCGTATACGGGATTAATTGAATCCTCGACATCGTGGTTCATCCGATGAGATCATCGTGGAGCATGTGGGATACAACATGGGTATCCAGATCCCGCTGTTGGTTATTGCCCGAGAGCCGTCTCGGTCATGTCTGCATGTCTCCCGAACCCGTAGGGTCTACACACTTAAGGTTCGGTGACGCTAGGGTTGTGAAGATATGTATATGCAGTAACACGAATGTTGTTCGGAGTCCCGGATGAGATCCCGGACGTCACGAGGAGTTCTGGATTGGTCCGGAGGTAAAGAATTATATATAGGAAGTGTTGTTTTGGCCATCGGGACAAGTTTCGGGGTTATCGGTATTGTACCGGGACCACCGGAGGGTCCCGGGGGGTCCACCGGGTGGGGCCACCTGCCTCGGGGGGCCACATGGGCTCTAGGGGGTGCGCCTTGGCCTACATGGGCCAAGGGGAACCAGCCCCAAGAGGCCCATGCGCCTAGGGTTCCAAAGGGGAAGAGTCCCACTAGTGGAAGGCACCTCCTAGGTGCCTTGGGGGGGAGGAAATCCTCCCTGGCCGCCGCCCCCTTGGAGATCAGATCTCCTAGGGCCGGCGCCCCCCCCCAAGAGGCCTATATAAAGGGGGGGGAGGGGGCAGCCGCACCCCTGGTCCTTGGCGCCTCCCTCTCCCTCTCCAACACCTCCTCCTCCTCCGTAGAGCTCGGCGAAGCCCTGCCGGAGTACTGCAGCTCCACCATCACCACGCCGTCGTGCTGCTGCTGGAGCCATCTTCCCCAACCTCTCCTTTGCCTTGCTGGATCAAGAAGAAGGAGACGTTACGCTGACCGTACGTGTGTTGAACGCGGAGGTGCCGTCCGTTCGGTGCTAGGATCTCCGGTGATTTGGATCACGTCGTGTACGACTACCTCACCCCCGTTCGTTGAACGCTTCCGCTCGCGATCTACAAAGTGGTATGTAGATGCAATCTCTCTCCCATGACTCGTTCCTTAGATGAACTCATAGATGGATCTTGGTGAAACCGTAGGAAAAATTTTAATTTTCTGCAACATTCCCCAACACTGGCACCCGCGCGAGGACAGGCGCTGTCAACGGCGCGGCGGAGACATTCGTGTGCACGGGCACCAGCACGGGCGCGCACGTCAGTGCACGCGCAGGCGCATGTGCGGGCAGGTGCATAGGCACCGGCACGGGCGTGCGCGTCAGTGCACGCGCAGGCGCATGCGCTGGCAGGTGCACGGGCGCGTGAAAGTCAGCGGGGACCTCGTGGAACCCCATGGGATCAAGCTTGGCGACAATGTGCGGCTCCCAGCCCATCAATGCCACGGGGATGGGCGTTGGTGCAGTCGGGGCGACGGGAGCCTGAACGGGAGCGGGGATAGGCGCGGCGTCTTCCCGCAAGGCCAGTTCAAGCTCGTCCCAAAGCGCCTTATGTTCTTGAGACTCCGGCTGGGTGTCTTCCTCAGGAAACTGGAACACTAAGGGCAGACCATCGTGATGCGGCATGGCGTACGTTTAGGTCAGGCTAGTTGGAGGTAGACGACAGGAGAATTGGAGAGGAAGAGAGAGGATTGTAGCGATGCCGGGTAGTGCAGGGTTGATTTTAAATTGCGGCGCCGACGACATTAAAGTGGGAGCAGTTGGGATGGCGGTGGGCGGCGGAGCCTGGTCAAAGGGCTCACCTCCCGGTGAGTCTGCACAGCGGTCTGCTCGCACGCCTCCCTGACAGCCGGCGCAGCGGTCTGCTCGCACGCCTCCCGTCGACTCACACGCTTGCTCAGACGACACCTGCCGATGAGAAGCGGGGACTCGTGGCGGCACGTAAACGCCCATGGTTTCAATAGTGAAAGCGTTCGCCTTAACGTGACAGGTCTTTGTTCCAAAATACCTTGGGTCTTCATTTATGCAACTTGTCATAAGCAGCTTGTCTCAAATTGAAGAAAAAACTTACGAAGTAATATTTGTGCCATATCACGTGACCATGCTTAGTTTCAAGAATTTATGCTCACTTTTGGATTTTCTGAAATTTAAGATCCAGGATTTGAAACAATATCATAACCTGCATCATGCAATAAATTTTCAAGCCGTACATCTGTCCTGTTGTATTTCTTAAGAAAGGATTTGGTCAAACATTTTGCTTAGTTAGACTTCAGACAAGTTATATATGCAGAGTAAAAGGATAATCCCTCCGTACCAGTGCATTGCCTGATATATTAACTCAAGTACTAGGCAAGAACAAACGGGCTCAATTCTGTGCTCATCCTGTAGTAGTAGTAGTAGTAGTAGTAGTAGTAGTAGTAGTAGTAGTAGTAGTAGTAGTAGTAGTAGTAGTAGTAGTAGTAGTAGTAGTAGTAGTAGTAGTAGTAGTAGTAGTAGTAGTAGTAGTAGTAGTAGTAGTAGTAGTAGTAGTAGTAGTAATAGTAGTAGTAGTAGTAGTAGTAGTAGTAGTAGTAGTAGTAGTAGTAGTAGGCAATGCAGTTGACGGGTAACCTTGACGAGCGGCGACCGAGGGAATTGAACCATGCTCGGCACGGTAGGTAACGTTGTCTAGTTACTAAAGCATCCCTCTGTTGTTCATCGGTAGTCATTATGGACCGGGGACATGAGGGGAATTTCCTAGGGCTGGAATTCTGGCCGCTAGATATTTCGACTTGAAACGCTAAGGCTCGACTGGTTGGGGTTGCCTAATGTGCGTACCACGCACGCCACCGAAGGACACGAGCCCGGGTTTTTTAGGATCAACACCAGCCAAGGTCTGGCTGGTACGCCGTTGGGTCCTACCATTCGAGAATATGAAAGGAACCTTTTAAATTGCCGAAGGAATCTATGTGTATTACAATACTCGTATTTTCCTTGCAAATACTAATCTCAATGTGGTAATTGAATTATGACGAGTTGTTGAATTAGAGTGAGTTTAGTGATATCAACGTGGATTTCACATTTGATGGTATCCCTAGTAAGTTTTCCAATGAAAATTCAAATTTAAAAGATGAACAATATGGAGGTGAGAAAACTTTGTATGTATCAAGCATATGACCACACACACACACACACACACAGAGAGAGAGAGAGACACGCATGAACACAACAACAATCCAATAAGTATAGTGCATCTATTTTTCCAAACCATGCATGTATGACACGAATTCAAAAATACTCCTTCTATTCCTAAATATTAGTCTTTTAGAGAGTTCAACAAGTGACTACATACAGAGCAAAATGAGTGAATCTAGACTCTAAAATATGTCTATATACATCCGTATGTGCCAGTCCATTTGAAGCCTCTAAAAAGACTAATATTTAGGAACGAAGGGAGTAAAATGTGAGACATCCATGGTCCTCAGTTCAATATTTAAAATGAACATGAAACTGAAACATGAATCTTAAGTCTAGTACTACTGTACATGCAAATGTTGTGTTTAGGCGGAGCTATGATTGCCGGGGGTCAACCCCTCGACCTTAGATAAAATTGTGGAGCTCTGTTTAGGGTTGCTTAGATTATATTTGTCCCCACCCTCCCAACCACCGATTGGTTGTGCACCCCACCCCTCCTCCCCGGGAGAATATCATGTGCCCCCATACCTTAGATGCTATATGATGATACGAGTTGCTTGGAGCTTGTAGATCTGAGATATAGCAGCTCACATGATGTGTCTTAATATTTTTGCAGGAAACCTTGATGAGTTTGAGAATTGCACACAATTTGTACAAAAACTACTTAGATGCCCTTTGATCCCATATCCAACTACCTCGAAGCTCGTATCAGCATAGCATCTAAGATGAAGGAGGACATCATATTCTCCTGTATGTAAGAATACCATGTGCTACCACACCTTAGATGCATGCTTTGGTGATACAAGCTCTTCGGAGGCGTTGGATTTGTGACCCGACACCTCCTCGATGGTTCGAATGGTTTTTTTGTAGAAAAGCCCCAAAAGAGTTCGGCCACTGCTTACAAGCACAAAAATTGCTCAGATGCCATTGGATCTCAGATCAAATGACCTCCAAGCTCGTATCACCATAGCATCTAAGCTGCGATAGCACCTTATGTTTTCTCGCACGGGAGAGTATGAGGTGCTCCCGCACCGTAGATTCTGTGGTGATACGAGTTCACTAAGATCTAATGGCCCACGGTAGGAGGTTTGAATGTTTTTGCAATATACAGCTGATAGAGTTTGGGAAATGCGCAGAAAGTACAAGTACTACGCATGTGCCATCTGATCACTAATCATACGACCTAGATGCTCATATCACCGTAGCGGGTAATTAAGCTACGGGGAGCACCTAATATGAGCATCGGGGAGCCGTTGGATCACAGATGCAGCGGCACACACGAGGCCTGAATGTTTTATTTGCAAAAAAACCTTTGGAGAGTTTGGAAATTGCGCATAATTACAAAGACTACTCCCAAGCCATTGGATCTCACTTCCAACGGTGTAAAAACTCATATCACCATAGTATCTAAGCTGCGGGGTGGATGTGATATTCTATGCCGCTGTCATTTTTGTTCGTAAACTTGCAAAATATGTGTAACTCGTGTTGTTACTTGTCTAACCGCGCAAAGTGTTTGTTCAAAAAAACCATCCTACACTGAAATATCAGAACAACACATGGGGGTCCCACTTGTCATTAATCAAATTTGGACCTAAAACTATCAAATCTAAAAGACGAGATTCGAACTAGCAACCTGGACTACAAAGCGTAAGTCGATAGCCTGAAAAAACGAACGGTTGTTGGCTTTGTCCCATAACTTGATTTTATACAGTACTTGCATTGAGTAGAGTAGAGGGAGTGCCTCGTCAACACATGCATGATCGTTGTCTCACTTACTGGTGGGTCCCAGGTCTGCGATCTCAATCTCTCTTCTCTCCATCGTCTAACCTTTGCACGGGCACACACGAAGAGCAGCGCTAGCTTGCCGTGGTGTTATTACAACTAAAAAAAGCTTGGAAAATAGAAGAATCGCCTAGAACAAGAGACGTTGTGGCTGGTCGAGACGGAGCTAACCACATCTATCCTCCATGCCACGTTTGCATGATGAAGCTGTGTGGCTAGTGGGGTGTTTTCGACCGACTGGCTGGGTCCCGAGGTCGAACCATAGGTACTACGTCTGATACAGTATATTTTTACACGCACATTTTTCCTCCGTGCCGAGACGTGGCACACCCTACCGCGCGGTTTCGGGGTCCTCCTGGGTGGTGCACGCATATATTCTTCCTGACGTGGGACGCCCTATGCGCGTTTTCTGGGTCCTCCTCGGTCGTAGCGCCGAAGCAAGTAAATGATTCGTCAAATCACAAAAGACCACCTTTCCCGCCGAGTACATCAGTGAAGCACGGTGGCTAGCTAGTTGGGCCAGTTCGACCGATTAGCTAGGTCGCCGCCACATTTTTTTCACCCCTTTTTTTATCCACCGCGGCGTTTCTCTGGTGTTTGGGTGCGGCAGGATTTTTAATTTTTTGATTGATGGGAGCAGGCGCGGCAGGATTTTTAATTTTTTGATTGACGGGAGCGGGCACGGCAGCAATTAGTCACGATGATGCTCCCTGATGTGAGAAGTCGTCGACTGGTGTTTTACCATGGTGAAAACCAAAAGATTCCCCACTCCCTCCGCCTTCTCGTAGATTGCATTGCCTTTCAGCCGTTTCGCCCCCTTTGCTTCCTCTCCCTGTTGCTTCTACCTGGTGCCATGGCGGCGCAGCAGATCAGTCACTGTAGCACAAAGCGTGTGGGTGTGTTTGGTTGCATTCTCATCTCAATATAGTTGTTTGCTCTTCGTGTATTTTTGTCAACCTACTAGTGTGGACTCATGCACCCTTCATGCACTCTGCCAAACACCCAAAAGTGGGTCGAGAAGGGAACTTTTGCTCCCATCCCGTGCACCCTTCTTACACCCTGCCTAACACTATTCGTGCTTCATATGGTTCATGTTTCATGGAGTACTGTAGCACCATACTCTCCGTGTGCTGTGGACCTAGTTCTGTTAACATTGATCTCACCATTCATTCTCGACCGGACAGTCGAAAAGCGGTACTATGTTACATATAGGAGTAGTTGACATGCGCACAACATCATTTGTTATCGTCATATCTTACTACACTAGCAACAAGATTGTGTAGTACTGACGTATGAACCACTGCACATGCCTAGTAGTAGGAGCACTGTGTATGTTCAAGTGGCTGCCGTGTTTCGCACTCCTCTATTGTAAGTGTAACGCCCCAGATGTAACTTGCCATATTTGTAATCCAACTCTTGCCATTTCCGGCTATGTGTTATGATATTTCCTCCGTGTCATCGCATTCGCATACGTGTTCGTCTCATAAATCCGAGCATCTTTCCCGTTGTCCGTTTTGCAATCCGGCGCTCCTATGTCTCCCGGCGTCCCCTTTTACTTTTCTTCGTGAGCGGGTATTAAACATTCTCGGAATGGACCGAGGTTTGACATGTGTCCTTGGTATAGCACCGGAAGACCGCCTGTCAAGTTTCGGGTCAATCGGAGTTCGTTTGGTACTCCAATGGTTAACCGGGTAACCGTGAAGGCCTCGCGTGTGTTGCGGCCCAACACCCCTTCAAAACAGCCCAATAACCCATCTAAGACACTCTCATGTCCTCCGCCGTTCGATCACGATCGCGTGGGCGAAAACCGCTCTCCATTTGGAGCTCCCTAGCTCCTTCTAGCTATAAAAACGTCTCCCCCTCCTCCATCACGGGCAAAATCCACCCCGAAACCCTAATTTCGTCGCTCCGCGCGGGCGGACGTGTCTGCCGCCGCCGGACGCTTCGCCGCCGCCGCCCGCAGCCAACCACGCAGCGCCACGTGGCCACGCCGCCGTCCCCGCGCCGCCGGCCCGCGCGGCCCGTAGCCGGCCCTCGCAAGGTCCGTCGCCTCCCACCGCGCGCGCCCTCCCGCTCCCGCGCCCGGCTCCGCCCCGCCGCCGACTGCGCCGCCGCCTCCACCCGCGCCGCCCCGCGCCGCCAGCCGCGCCGCCGTCTCCTCCCGCCGACGCCCGCCGCCGTGCCGCGCCGCCCGCGCCGTCTCCGTCCCGCCGCCGCCTCCGTCGCCGGCGCCGGATCCGGTCCGATCCGGTCGCTCCGGTGACCCCGCGACCCCCACCGGCCAACTCCGGCGCGGATCCGGCGAGCCGCGCCGCCGCCTCGATCCGCGTGCCCGGCAAGGGTTGACTTCCCCGAGCCCAATTTTTCTCTAAGTCTTTTATTTTTCATCATCATCATGCCATGTTCGACATGCCATAACTTTGCATCCGTAGCTCCGTTTCGTACGTATAATATGTCAATGTGTTCGCCTCGAAGAGTAAATCACTTTGTTCCATTGCATCATTTTCATTTGGAGTCATATTGGTGCCCGAAATGCTGTTAGAAGAGGGCTAGTTGCTGTTAGTTGCTGGATCTTATCTGCACATGCACTTTTGTCATTTTTGCCATGATTGATGTGTACCTCCTGTGAAGTTGAGTCCTACATGAGTTTTGTAATATGCCATGTTACCTATCCAGAGAATTTTGCCATGTATTTTTTTGATAATTGTGGTGACTAGCACAAGCATGCAAACTAGGTCACCTGATGTTGCTGATTTCAGAGACTTAGTGATTTCACTAAGTCCCTGACTGCTGTTATTTTCATGCCATGTATTCATGTTGTTTATGAGAGATCTATGCATAATTTGAGCATGATCAGTAAGGGAGTTTTGGACTTTAGGATTTTCTCAATCCGTCCATGCCTTTTTTTGTAATTATGGAGTGCCATAGCTTGAGTCAATTGAGCTCTACTTTCGCTTCAAAATGTTGCTGGCAGATTGTTTACGTGTTATTCGATTTTGCCAAGCTTGGTGTAGTTGATCCTTGCATGATATGATGTTATTCTTGCCATTTCTAGTTACTATGCCATGTCTTATTGATGTATGTATGCTTAGTTTACCATGAAATGCTCTGTAGTGAGTGCATCGAGCTCACGAACATGCCTAGTCGTTATTAGTTTTCTGCCATGTCCAGTTTTCTGCTAAGTCTGAAACCTGTAACGAAACTTGCTTAATTGACATGGGTGTAATCATATTTTCTGATCCTTTTTGACTTATGGTCAGTAAGGGACTTTTGTCAAGTGCTATGAGTAGATTCATGAACTGCCTTTCTTTGCTATATTCTGAACCTGTATCATATTGTTTCATTGCTGTGAACATGTCATCCTGATGTTAGTTTTCTGCTATGTTGTTAATTTCACTAAGTCTGAGAACCTGTTATCTTGTGCACTTTTGACATGATGGTTTGGACCTGTTACGATGGGATTGAGCCGTAGCTCAGTGTTCATCTTTTATCGTGCATCTTGTGTAGATTACTGTCACATGCTTTGTTGCCATGTTTGGGTGCAGTAGCTTAATTATTTGTTGCTTGCTAAGTAGCATGATGCTGTTAATGGCAGATTCGTGTCATTCTTGTATTGCTTGCCATTTGCAAACCGTGCATCCGATCCCGGTGATCTTTACATCGATTTCAACCGAAATCACCTCACCTATCCAGTGGCATGCTTGGTTTGCCAATATTATGCCTTGTTCATCCTTGTCCTTCCGAAGCATGCATACGCATTGCATATCACCTCTCGCATATCATGCCATGTTTTGCATCATGTTGCTTGCGCATTGCATCGTGGTTGATATTGGTTCCTTTGCTTGTTCTCTTGTCTTGGGTAGAGCCGGGTGACGAGTACGTGAACGAGGAACCTGTTGAGAACGCTTTCGAGGACCAAGCTTTCGACAACTCTGAGAACCTTGCAGGCAAGATGACCATACCCTCGAAATCACTTCTATCTTTGCTTGCTAGATTGCTCGCTCTTTTGCTATGCCTATGCTGCGATACCTACCACTTGCTATATCATGCCTCCTATATTGCCATGTCCGCCCCTAACCATCCTTGTCCTAGCAAACCGTTGTTTCGCTATGTTACTGCTTTGCTCAGCCCCTCTTATAGCGTTGCTAGTTGTAGGTGAAGATGAAGTTTGTTCCTTGTTGGGACATGATCTTGTTGTTCCTTGTTGGAACATGTTTACTTGTTGGGATATCACAATACCTCTTATTTAATTAATGCATCTATATACTTGGTAAAGGGTGGAAGGCTCGGCCTTATGCGTGGTGTTTTGTTCCACTCTTGCCACCCTAGTTTCCGTCATACCGGTGTTATGTTCCCGGAGTTTGCGTTCCTTACACGGTTGGGTGATTTATGGGACCCCCTTGACAGTTCGCATTGAATAAGACTTTTCCGGCAAGGCCCAACATTGGTTTTACCATTTGCCACCTAAGCCTTTTTTTCCCTTGGGTTCTGCAGACTCAAGGGTCATCTTTATTTTAACCCCCGGGCCAGTTCTCCTTCGATTGCTGGTCCAAACCGAGCGATGTCCGGCGCCCCTTGGGCAACCAGGGTCTATGCCAACCCGGCGTCTTGCTCATCCGGTGTGCCCTGAGAACGAGATATGTGCAGCTCCTATCGGGATTTGTCGGCACATCTGGGAGGCTTTGCTGGACTTGTTTTATTACTGCCGAGATGTCTTGTAGTCCGGGATTCCGAGATTGATCGGGTCTTCCCGGTAGAAGGAATATCCTTCGTTGACCGTGAGAGCTTATCATGGGCTAAGTTGGGACACCCCTGCAGGGTATTATCTTTCGAAAGCCGTGCCCACGGTTATGAGGCAGATGGGAATTTGTTGATGTCCGGTTGTAGAAAACCCGAAGTTGACCTTAACTAAAACACATCAACCGCGTGTGTAACCGTGATGGTCTCTTCTCGGCGGGGTCCGGGAAGTGAACACGGTGTTGGAGTAATGTCTGACGTAGGTCGTTTCAGGATCACTTCTTGATCACTTCTAGTTTCTCGACCGTGCTTTGCCTTCTCTTCTCGCTCTCTTTTGCGCTGTAGCCACCATATGCTAGTCGCTTGCTGCAGCTCCACCTCACAAACCCCCTTTTTCCCACCTTTAAGCTTAAATAGTCTTGATCTCGCGGGTGTGAGATTGCTGAGTCCCCGTGACTCACAGATATTATCACCACAGTTGCAGGTACCAGCGATGTCAGTGCAGATGACGCGAACGAGCTCACTTGGGAGTTCGACGAGGAACGTGGCCGTTACTATGTTTCTTTTCCAGATGATCAGTAGTGGAGCCCAGTTGGGTGATCCGGGGATCTGTTTAGCATTTGAGGTAGTCTTCTTTCATTTTGGTACCGTAGTCGGACCTTGAGTGTAATCTGTATGATGGATGTTATTTATGTACTTGTGTGAAGTGGCGATTGTAAGCCAACTATCCCTTTATTTATTACATGGATTGTGTGAAGATTACCTCACTTGTGACATTGCTTTCAATGCGGTTATGCCTCTAAGTCGTGCCTCGACACGTGGGAGGTATAGCCGCATCGAGGGCGTTACAGTAAGAGTGGAAACGCTTGCTGTAATCATTTTTTCTTCAGAAAAACAGTGGACATGCTCTATTGTGCGGGTCCTCCTCCAGCCATGCACTAAATTACTCACTTTCGCCAACGTGTGGGACAGCGAGCACCTGGGTCCACCAGCCATGCACTAAATTACTCCGTAGTAGAGTGACGGTAGACTACCCCGATCGAACCGCCGCAGTAATACCCAATGAGCCGTCAAATCACAAAACCCCCTCCTTTCCAGCAGTAAGTTGGACGGACGAAGCAACCATCATTTCACTAATATCTCTCGGCTTCCTCTCTTGAAGAAAACCCCCACTCGCTTCGCTTCTCCCTCATCTCATTCCTCCTTTCACTCTTCTCTCTCAGCTTCCTCTCTTGGATGGACGCCAGAGCACCGGCCGACGTGATGTCTATGGCTCTGGCCAAAACCGTCGAGGCTCATGGTATGAAGAAGCGCAAGCACCCGGCCGAGACTACCGCAGACAAGCTCAAAGCCATCACCCTGTCCAAGCCCCCCTCTCTGGGATCCCTCATTAAGCAAGTCCAGGTAATGTCTCTTGTTGACGATCTTTTTCTCGATCTTGATCTTGTTTTTTTCATCTAACACGCAGTACTAGTACTGGTAGTACAACTTTCTGGGTGATCTTGCATGTGATTTTAGTGTGCCAAATGACGGTTCTAAATTCCTGTTTTGACCAAAACATGCGAGAGGTTGACACTGATTTCTTATAGATTACTTTCAACTACTCCCTCTGTCCCAAATTTCTTGTCTTAGATTTGTCTAGATACGGATGTATCTAATACTAAAATGTGACTTGATACATCCGTATCTAGACAAACCTAAGACAAGAATTTTGGGATGGAGGGAGTACTTTATGAACATCAATGCTACCTTTTAAGAGGGTATATTTGCCTCAGTAACTTGTGTTATGGATATTGCATCTAATCCCTCTGCTCCCATGCCTTTGAGGACATGTTCTAGTGTCTTTGTTCACTCATTTTTGTGCGTATATGTAGTCATATATGGAGTATAATATCGAAAATCATCTTATATTTCTGAACGGAGGTAGTAACAAAATATGGTTTCTGTTTGAATTAGAACCAGGTCCGCGGTGGAGATGAAATTCTCAAAGTCATGCCATGTGAACTGGAAGACCTGATGATGAGTTCTACTGCTGAACTATCCAGCTGTTGTGTCCTTGTCGCCACGTGTCCTGAACTAGTGTTTTCCTGTAGCATTGTTGTCAGGCGTGTTCTCGAGGTTGCACTTCACCACAACAATTTCCTGGCTGTGCCTTCGATTACGAAGGGTGTGGTTCTTGTAAAGCTTCCCAACAAATCTGATGCGGCCTATCTTCTTCATCATGTTTATGAGTGGAAAGACCACTCTGTTAGGTTCTCCAAGGTTGACAAGATGGTGATGGTGCATGTAGACATCTCACACGAAGTCCATGGCCTAGTCAGTTATGCGGGGTTCATCCCGTAGGTCGGTGGCAAGAAATAGTCTGCAGAGTTTAGTTAGTGCAACTTTGCTTGTCTGTAGTAAGTACTATTGTTCAGTACTTGATTTGTGTTTGCTAACCCTGTATTGTTTATTAGTACTGCCGCTTTTGGTGTGTGGTCAGTCCTGAGAACGGTCTATGTTAATGTCTGTCCACTCAATTCAGTCTGTATATTTTGAAGTATACATATCATATTTTTTGTGAGGACGGTCTATCAATTATGGTTACACTCCAATATCTATATGCATTGCAGGGTTTATCGCACCCACCAGGATTTCTAGTCCCATGGATGTCCGGTCCATACAATTTGTCACGACCTTTGGACTGTCCTGCTTGTGGGAGTAGGCGGGGCCCCTACATGCCACACGTAGTTGGACGACCAATCTTCTGTTTAGTACTTCAACATAGTGATTTCCTGGTAAGGATTCACTCGTGTCACATCAAGTAAATCTTATTGATTTACTGTCTAAATCTTATTGATTTAATGTCATGTTTTCTTTCTTTTCCTGCAATCTTACGATGCAGGTTTTGCCATGTGACATTCATCACAGAATAAACCGTTTGGTTTGCTCTACGATGGCTATTTTTGCAGGTTTCACTTCTTATGTCGTGTCAATAACGAAGGCACCGTCCATCACTTATATTAATGGAAAATTTTGGATCAGTCTGTTGTCTGAGTACAAGCTGAATCCCTATGATGAATTGCAGTTTGGTTTAACAAAAACGCCACAATTAGTCCTTCTCGTGTTTAAAAGAAATGAAGAAAAAGACTGGATCACGGTCACGGATCCTAGTCAAGTTAGAAAGCTGATCATAGCAGACCAGACACGATCGCCGCTATCTCGCACAGATCGAGCACCGACAGTTGCTCTAGCACTGACAGCGGCATCAGCTCAGTCTGATCTAGCTGAGGTTTGGGCACCGACCGCGTCAGCGTATCAATCTGATCTACCGGAGGATCGGGCATCGACACCGGCACCTGCTCCGACACCGGCACCAGCTCTACAAGGAGCACCATCTCCGGCAGCAGCTGCGGCTTCGGCACCGGCACCAGCACTTGCACTTGCATCTACTCCGGCCCGTGCAGTTGCACCGGCAATAGACTGGGCTGCAGTTCGCACTTCATATACCAAAGTCCTTACAAAAACCGACATGTCCACCTTCTTGGTAAGCATTGGCCACCCAAGTGCTTCGTTCTTTTTTCTTTCCATGTTGTTTCACATGATTCACTGTGTTGATCTAACTGTTTGGGTATGTCTTCTTGTTTTCAAACAGATAATTTCTAGAGCAACAAGGGAGTCGTTCAACAATCTGGGCGACCGCGGCCAAGTTTATCTTACCATGCGCAGCCTTGGTGTGAATGAACCTGCTCAATATACCGTAAGTACAAAGGATGGTCGCATGATGATTGATGCTAAAGGATGGTCAAGGTTCAAATCTAAATCATATCTTGCGGTAGGGGATGATGTCAAAATCAAACTTTCTCGGCAAGGAGAGCTGGTCCAAATCAACTTTGAAATTCTTCAGTAGCAGCACGCAACTGCCGAACTGATCTATCCTCCGAGAGATTTTGATGTAATAATCTGGCATGGTGAAACAAGTGTCCTGTGTGTATAAGTAGTACGACAGTATTATTTATCACATGGTATATCGTTGATAGAATTGCAACTCTGATTGCTGGTTAGGAACTGTCGTTCGATTTCATTCCAACAGTTGCCGTGCTTTATTCAATTTTGTGTATTCGCCTTGCGACAGCATCTAAAAACAGTGCCGTACCGATCGCTTGCAATATGAAAAGCGCTGAGGTAGAACACATGGGCCCCCAAACATGCAGGGTCGGCCTGCGGCCCAAAGTCCAGAACCATGAGCCTATCTGAGTATTATATTCTCAGCTGAACCCCCATAATGCCCGTGCATTGCAGAGGGAGTATATTTCTCGGCAAGGTGAGCCTGTGATATAAAAGATTTGTATATTTCTTTACAGAGGGAGTATCTCTTTGTCAAAAAATATATTTATGTGTAACTAGTTACTCCTGTCTTTCTACTTCCTTTCGCTAATATGTGGGGCAACCGACAATGGGGTCCACGTGCCATATGCACAAATTAGAGTGCACAACTTCACGGTAGACACACCCCGGTCGTAGCGCCGCAGTAATGCCCAATGAGCCATCAAATCACAACACCCCCTTTCCAGCTTTAGCAATAAGCTGGACGGACGAAGCGGCAATATTTCACTGGGCCTGAATCCCCTTCTCCCTCGTCTGCTTGTTCAGAGAAAACCCCCTCTCGGCGATTGCATAGGGTTTTCTCATGGAGAACCAGGTACGAATTCTTCATCCATCCCCGATAAACCCAAGTCCCTTGGTCGCAGGTAATCCTAGGATGGCAGCCGCCGCCGTTGATGCATTTTTCTTCCTACTGAATCTAGTGTATTTCATTTGCAGTGCCCAAACTGCGAGTACCCTATAGGTTTCTGCGCCCTCGGCGAGACGCCACACTTGTTCCTTCTCATCCTAACACAACATTTTGAAACGTGCACAGTAAGTTCCTAGAATCCTCTTTTCTATCCGGGAGGGTGGGGTTTTTTTGAACATGTTGTGTTCTCATATTATTTTTCCTACAGTGTATTATTTGCTCTGCCAGAACACATGTACTCAAGATGCTCGGCCTTGCCATAACTGAATACACTAGTTTAATGGTCACAGTGAAGACAAGCCATGGATATAAGTTCCGAGTTGGGTTCATGAACCAAGAAGATCGCTGCTTTTTTATGGCCGAACTTGGATAAACTTTCTCAAGTGTTATGGACTGAAAGTTGGCGCACGAGTGTTGATGGAAATAGCAGAACCTGGTCTCATCTTCACTGCGATCTTCCACCCCGATGTCGTTCCAATTGTTCATCCATGTTAGTTTTGTATCTGGTTCTTGCTTGTTGCCTCGATTACTTCTTAATCCACCTATTCTGTCTAACTAATCACAATTTAACTTTAGAAGTAGCAACGAATCTCTCACGAAGATGCTACTTCTAACTAATATTTTCTTATAATTGGTGGCACGTGTAGGTTTTTTCAGAGTTAAGCAGTCTGCTCGTTTGTTACTCTGTAATAACTCGGCTGTTACTAATGGCACTGAGGTTGACTGGATCGACATCCACAAGTTCCTACACTTTATTGATCGTCTTGATGTCCTGGTGGGGCGTTTCAATGGTGGAAGGCCACGTGGGATATGTGTGCCACTGCTGCACTTGTTGAACAGGTCCAACTGTGTCGAGTAACTTATGGTACGAGCTGTTTTCTGTTATATATGTTGTTCGTAAACTATTGCTTATACACAGTTTTACAGCTGTGATCTTCTTGAAACAGGAACTGCCGAGTTCTATTGTTCCTATACAGATGCCTGACCATGGCCGGGTCAGACTTGCGCTTGGTCACTGTGACGCCCCCGATTCAATCGTACACTAATCATGCACGCAAATGTGTACGATCAAGATCAGGGACTCACGGGAAGATATCACAACACAACTCTACAAATAAAAATAAGTCATACAAGCATCATAATACAAGCCAGGGGCCTCAAGGGCTCGAATACAAGTGCTCGATCATAGACGAGTCAGCAGAAGCAACAATATCTGAGTACAGACATAAGTTAAACAAGTTGACATAAGATGGCTAGCACAAACTGGGGGATACAGATCGAACGAGGCGCAGGCCTCCTACCTGGGATCCTCCTAACTACTCCTGGTCATCGTCAGCGGGCTGCACGTAGTAGTAGGCACCTCCAGTGTAGAAGGAGTCGTCGTCGACGGTGGCGTCTGGATCCTGGGCTCCATCGTCTGGTTGCAGCAATCGGGTAGAGGAATGGGGAAAAGGGGGAAACAAAGCAACCGTGAGTACTCATCTAAAGTACTCGCAAGCAAGGAGCTACACTACATATGCATGGGTATAAGTGTAAAGGGCCATATCAGTGGACTGAACTGCAGAATGCCAGAATAAGAGGGGGATAGCTAATCCTGTCGAAGACTACGCTTCTGGCAGCCTCCGTCTTGCAGCATATAGAAGAGAGTAGACTGAAGTCCTCCAAGTAGCATCGCATAGCATAATCCTACCCGACGATCCCCCCCTCGATGCCCTGTTAGAGAGCGATCACCGGGTTGTATCTGGCACTTGGAAGTGTGTGTTTTATTAAGTATCTGGTTCTAGTTGTTATAAGGTCAAGGTACAACTCCGGGTCGTCCTTTTACCGAGGGACACGGCTATTCGAATAGATTAACTTCCCTGCAGGGGTGTACCACATAACCAAACACGCTTGATCCCATTTGGCCGGACACACTTTCCTGGGTCATGCCCGGCCTCGGAAGATCAACACGTCGCAGCCCCACCTAGGCACAACAGAGAGGTCAGCACGCCGGTCTAATCCTAAGTGCACAGGGGTCTGGGCCCATCGCCCATAGCACACCTGCACGTTGCGAACGCGGCCGGAAGAAGATCTAGCCCCCTTAATACAAGCACGAGCTTACGATCCAATGCGGCGCGCGCCACTAAGTCGCTGACGTCACGAAGGCTTCGGCTGATACCATGACGTCGAGTGCCCATAACTGTCCCCGCGTAGTTGGTTAGTGCGTATAGGCCAGTAGCCAGACTCAGATCAAATACCCAGATCTCGTTAAGCGTGTTAAGTATCCGCGAACGCCGACAGGGCCAGGCCCACCTCTCACCCAGGTAGTCTCAACCTGCCCTGCCGCTCCGCCACAAAGATCCACACAGAGGGCCGTCGGGACAAAGGTCCTTTCAGCCCCCAATCCGTGAATCACTCGCGGGTACTCCTCGAGCCGACCTGACTTTAGTCACCACATGTATCATGTATATGGTATAGTATATACCCGTGATCACCTCCCGAGTGATCACGGCTCGATAGTATAGCACTGCAGACGGACAAGAATGTAGGGCCACTGATGGAAAACTAGCATCCTATACTAAGCAGGTAGGATTGCAGGTAAAGGTAACAACAGTAGTAACAAGGACAGGTTATGCATCAGGATAGGAATAACGGAAAGCAGTAACATGCTACACTACTCTAATGCAAGCAGTATAGAGTAGAGTAGGCGATATCTGGTGATCAAGGGGGGGCTTGCCTGGTTGCTCAGACAAGAAGGAGGGGTCGTCGGTGACGTAGTCGACCACAGGGGCATCAACATAGTCACGGGGTCTACCGTAGAGAAGAGGGGGGAGAAACAGTAAATACATAGCAAGCAAGTGCATAACAGGACAACAGGCAGAGCTAGACGTGTTCTAACGTGGTATGAGGTGATACCGGTGAAGGGGAAAACGTCCGGGAAAGTATCCCCGGTGTTTTGCGTTTTAGGACAGATGAACCGGAGGGGGAAGGTTGCGTGTTTGCTATGCTAGGGATGTGTGGCGGCCGAACGGGCTGCATATCCGGATTCGTCTCATCATTCTGAACAACTTTCATGTAGAAAGTATTTTCATCTGGGCTATGGTTTATTTTCTATTAATTTTAAAAGATTTAAATCATTTTTAGGAATTATTTAATTATCTAAATTTAACATTATCCAGAATAGTGTTCGCTGACGTCATCATGACGTCAACAGTTGACCTGGTCAACCTGACATGTCGGTCCCGCATGTCATTGCCTAAATAACTAACTAATTGTTTAGTTAGATTAATTAGCAGGTTAATTTGGTTTAATAGTTAGTTAACAGAATTGATTAAGTTAATTAATTAATTAATTAATTAATTGATGAATTAATTAATTTTATTATTATTATTTTTAAATCCTTTATATATATATAACGTTCCAGGGCGGGCCCCACGTGCCATAGGCACAGGGGCCTATCGGGCGCTCCTAGCGGGTGTGAGCGTGGGGCTAACCCGGGGCTTCGCCCCGGTGTTGCGGGCGCGTGCGCCGGGTGCGAGAGCGCGCGGCCAGGGGGAAAAGGGCCGACGCGTGGCCCAAGGCCGACGACTGTTGCCGGAGCGGGGCGGCACGACGGGGCAGCGGGAGCAGTGGGGCATGGGCGCGCGCTGGCGAGCAGGGGCACGACCAAGCGCGGATGCACGCGCGCAGCGGTGATGAGCGGCCAGGGGACGGATGTGGTCGGTGCGGCGAGGCAACGGCGGGGCAGCGGCTGTAGGGACGAGCGGGAGGCGGCGCGACGGAGGCAGGCGCAGGTGGCTGTGGGAGGGCGGCGGTGGCCACGGGCGGTCCCAAGTGGAGGCGCCGAGCAGGGCAAGACTGGGCACAAGGGGGAGAGGCCGGAGGCACGAGCTCGCGGCCACGACGTTGTAGGAGAGGGTTGGTCGAAGGCGGGGCGGTAGGCAGCCGGCAGCAGGCGGGAGGAGGGGCGCGGTGACCAGCCGACGCGCGGGCAGGCGCGCAGGTGGACGCGGCCGTGGCATGGCACGTGGGGCAAGGCGAAGCGGGCGCGTCGCGGGTGCAAAGGCCGTGAGGCGCGGGCGTGCTGCGGGAAGGCAGGGCCACGCGCGAGCGAGGCGCGTGCGAGGCGAGCGCTGAGCGCTGGAGGCTGGGGCGCGGTTTCGCGCGAGTGAGCGCGCGTGGGAGAGAAAGAGAGGAGGGAGCCTCACCGCAGGAGCGTGGGGACTAGGCAACAGGGTTCGAGGTGGGGGATGGGGACGACGGCGCCGGAGGGGAAGCAGGCCGGCGATGAGGAGGAGGCAGGCCGGCGGGGTGGACGCAGGCGAGGTCGAGGCGGCGTCGATCCAGGCGGCGACGGGGAGATCGTCGGCGTCGGGGGTCGAGCTGCGGGGGATCGATCCCATTCCAGATCAGATCGGGAGAGGGGGAGTGGGAGCGAGTGGGGAATGGGTTAGGGTTTGACCAGGGGTGGGGGTTATGGGGGGAGTGGGGTGCCGGGTAGGCCTTTTTGGGCTGGTGGCCTGCTGGCTAGCTGGGCCATTCGGCCCAGGGGGAGGGGGGTTTCTTCCTTTTTCTCTTTTGTTTAACTTTTTGTTTTTATTTATTTTCTGTTTATTAGTTTTCTAATTTTATTTTCTATATATATTTGTTTTATAAAATATATAAATAGTACCCAAATTAGTGTTACAGAATACCCCGATGCCACAAAAGTTTGGTGACAAAATAAAACTGTTTAGTATTTTATTAATTGTAAAGGCATGTAATTAATTATTTTTGCTAATGACATAATTAATTTTGAGTATTTAAAGATTTTATAATTGTGGGGGTTTCTTCATCACAATTACCTTTGCATTATTTGGCACAACTCGAACATTTTAGTTTTAAAGTCTGAAAACTTTTATTGTTTGCCTTTGTTTTAAATTTGAAATTTTGAACGGCATTTCAAACTGACGCGAGTTTATCCACAGTAACTGAGGTGACGTGGCATCATTAGTGGAGGATCACTGTAGCTTAATTATCTGGGCGTCACAGTCACAACATGATGTTTATGTCGACCTACTCAATTCCCCTTGGAGGTGAAAAGATACTTATTCATGGGTGGTCTCAAATAATGAAGGCCCGTCCATCTTGGAGAATAGGACAGAAGATTATGTTCATGCTTTTCCATGGCTCTAAAGCGAATATCCTGTTTATTGACCACGTTGCGAGATGAAGCCGCTTTCAGAAGGTTGTGGATGCGCGGGGTGGCGCCTGGGCCTTGTCCTGGGGCTTGGCGGCCTCACCCTTGGTTAACTGTAGGCAAAGTAGCACTGTTCGAGGCGTGCTTTGTACGGTTGAACCTGTATAAGTACTCATACTGCTTTCAGCTTTGGTTGTTAAGTGCCCCTGGTGGTTTCAGTTAAGGTTGTTAAGTACTCCTGCTGCTTTTACAGTCTGTTGTGTTTCTTCAGTCATGTCTTCCTCCAGCCGCCAAAACCAAACCAGCGCCGGCGGGGCCGCCTGCTTCCGCCTCCTACGGCTGGCTGCGCCTCAGTGCACGCATCGCCGCCCCACCATCTCCTAAATTGTTAACACCGACGTCCTCCGCGTGCTTTGGTGCGCTTGCCGCGGCGCTGCCCTCTCGCGTTGTCAACATGGTCAACAAACAACAGGAATCGGTAGAAGTACGTGGAGAGGATGACAGTAGGGGCCCACCACGTCAGCGTATGGAAAAATAAAATGCTTCCTCCTAGTGTTTTCCTGACATCTGGGACCCACGACATTGTGAGCGTATATAGTCAATAGGCAAGAGAGCAGCACAAGATCGGCTGACACCTGGGACGTAGCTACACGAGCAGTATTTTTTTTTGTTTGGTATTGTTGAGACGGAGCAGGGTTTGAACTGGGCTGTGGCCCGTCTAGCCCAGGCTTCTATTTTATGTTCACCATGTGACCAGCCCAGCTATTTTTTCTTTGTGAAAATGAGCCCAGTTTATTTTTCTAAAGAATACCCAATCTACGCCTACTTATTTTTCTACGCCCTGATGGGCTGCAACTCTTTCAAGATGCCTGCAAATCTTGAAAGTAATATGAAATGGGTTGTAAATATGAAAACAGATGACAAATTGGCAATTACTTTATAATTTCTGAATTTTTTCACATTTTCAGATTCCTATTTCACTGGGCATTAACCTAATTTAAAAATATCTTCAAAGTACTTTAAATCTGGCTCGACATTTTGGTATTAAAAAAAGTTTGGAACCCACGGAAATATACAAAATTGGCCCTGGCCAACCAAAAAAACGACTGCAATAAATTGCATAAGAAGTTGCCATGAGCTTTATATAAATTATTAAAAAAAGAGGGAGTGGTCTGACTTGTGGGCCTGTTTAGTTGACGCGTATGCAAGATTTTTTTAGTTATTATATACATCAACAAACGATTCTAGCAGACATAACCGTTGGATGTCAATCCAACGGCCGTCGTGTTTCTTCAATCTCTGATCTTCTTGCTCCAGCCGCCAAAGCAGCGCCGGCGGGACCGCCTACTCCCGCCTCCCGTGGCCGGCTGTGCTACCGCGCAGGCCTCAGCGTCCCCTACTACTCCCACCACTGGCCAGGGCATCCCTCTACTCACCCACACCCCCTGTTAATCTGCGGCGATAGCAGCCTCACACTGCAGCCGAACCGGTGAACCCTCATACTCCACTCCGCGCGGGCTTCCACTACCGCGTCGTCCCCTTCCTAGGCCTCACCGTCGTGCACCGCCGTGGTGCTCTCGGCGCGGTGTGGTCAATGTGGTCAACGACCGACTTCCATCGGAAGAGTACTGTACGTGGAGAGGCTGACAGCTGGGTCAACGGCAGCCGCAAGGAAGTGCCTCCTTATTACGCGGAAAATAATTATTCCTCCACCTGACAGCAGGGACCCACCGGACGGGCCACCAATATTTCGTGAAAAAAACATTTCCCCTGACTGCTGGGACCCACAGGACGGGCCACCGTATTTCGTGAAAAAACGTTCCCCCCGCTATCCGCTCGGACCCACCGAAACTGCCTCCTTATTACGCACAAAAAAATGAATACCCCCGTGCTAGCTGGGACCCACCTTGGTGGGAGGCTGACTTGTGGGCCTACTAAGTTGACTGGGATGGAGGCCTTTGTCAACTTTAGTCAATATATGAACGATTCTAGCTCCAGTGACCGTACGATGTCCATCCAACGGCCGTAGTGCTTCTTCAACCTCTGGTCTTCTTGCTCCAGCCGCCCAAAGCAGCGCCGGTTGTGCCGCCTGCTCCTGCCGCCCGTGGCTGGTTGTGATGCCACGGAGGCCTCACCGCCCCCTACTACTCCCACCGCTGGCAAGGCCATCCCTCTACGCACCCACGCCCCCTGTTATTCGGCGGCGACGGCAGCCTCACACCGCAGCCGAATGAGTGAACCCTCATACTCCTCTACGTGTGGGCATCCACTGCCGCGTCTTCCCCGGCTCCGCGTCGTCCCCTTCCTAGGCCTCGCTGTCGTCCACCGCCCTGGTGCTCTCGGCGCGGCGTGGTTAGTGTGGTCAAGGAATGGCTTCCATCGCACGTGGACTGTACGTGGAGAGGCTGACAGCTGGGTCCACAGTCGCAGCAAGGAAGTGCCTCCTTATTACGCGCAAAATAAGTATTCCTCCACCTGATAGCGGGGACCCACCGAACGGGCCACCGTATTTCATGAAAAAAATCTTTGCCCCTGACTGCTGGGACCCACCAGCTACATCTTCGCACACAAGGAAGTGCGTCCGGGCAAAAAAAATGATTCGCCCCCTGACTGCTGGGACCCACCAGCTACATCTTCGCAGGCAAGGAAGTGCCTGACAGTCGGGACCCACCTGGTCGAAGCGTACGTAGCGTTGTCATTCTGGTCGCGAACGTGTACGTACATATATACTAGTGGATGTAGAGGCACGCACGTGTTGTAGTAGAGGCGCGTACGTGTCGTAGTAGAGGCGCGCATGTAGCATGTACACGTACGTACAGCAGCCAGGGTGCAAGAAAGAAAATACGACCACGTATGTGTACATACGGGCGGGGTCTCGAACGCCTACTCGGGCATACGTACGGCCAGGGCTCGTGTACATGGCTGGGTCGGAACGGAGAAACAGCATCGTCGTCGTGTTCATGGGGAGGCAACGGAACGCGTCGTGTTCATGGGGAGGCAATGGAATGCGTCGTGTTCATGGGGAGGCAAGGGAATGTGTCGTGTTCATCGGGAGGCAACGGAACGCGTGGGAGCCAACCGGCTGGGTCGGAACGGAATGTGTGGTCGTGTTCATCGGGAGGGCTTGGACGGAACAGGCGATGGAAACGAGGCCTGGCATACCGCAGAACGGAGGAGACGGACCTCCTTCGGTCAAAACGGGATCCTGTTCATCGGGAGGGATCTGGCGTACCGCAGAACGGAGGAAACAGACCTCCTACGGTCGAAACGAGGGTCATGTTGATCGGGAGGGGTGTGGCGTACCGCAAAACAGAGGAAACGGACTTGTGTTGGAGCGCTACGGTCGAAACAGGGGTCTTGTTCATCGAGAGGGGTGTGGTGTACCGCAAAACGGGACTCCACGAGATACTGTTCATCTCCACCATCGACCTCCTCCAGCCTCCAGGGGCTACCGTCGACCTCCTCCAGCCTCCACGGGCTCCTGTTCATCCAGCCTCCACCGCGCGCTACTCCACCGGCTACTGTTCAACCACCCCTCCACCGTCTATTGTTCATCCAGCCCTCCACACCACGGTGTCCTATTCAACCACCCCTCCACGGGCACCCCTCCACCATCTACTGTTCATCCAGCCCTCCACACCACGGGGTCCTGTTCAACCACCCCTCCACCGTCTACTGTTCCCAGCCCTCCACCACACCACGGGATCCTGTTCATCCAGAGGCAACGCCACCGCTCATTGTTCATCCACCCCCCCCCCCCCCCGCGCGCAATGCTCACTGTTCATCCCATCGATCGGCTTCAGTTAGCAGCAGTAGCGAAGGAATCGCTCGATCGGGTTCAGTTAACAGCCATCGATCGATCGCTTGGGTTCAGTAACGCGTAGCCTGTAGTGCAATCGCTCGGGTTCAGTTAGAGCCCAACGCCTCGCTCGGGTTCAGTTAGAGCCAACGCCTCACACACACGCGCGTACGTGTACAAGAGAAACGCGCATCGCTCGGCCCCCGACCTCCCACCGTAACCGGGAACTCCCCGAAATTTTCCTCCCCCTCGCTTCTACCATGGTTTTTTCTGTCATGGACGGCCCAAAGAATGTCATGCAGCTGCGTCTTCGGCCCGCCCAGGACGAAAAGCCCATTTTCTGTCATGATTTTTGTCATAGAAGTAGGAGCCCACAACATCTATGATGATACCGGGTTTTGTCACAATTATCGTCATAGAAGTGTCATATGTATGACAAAAAAAATTCGTTCGGCCCAAAATGTCATGGATGTGTCTTTTTTTGTAGTGGCTCTAATGTGCAGCAAGGCGTGAAGCGTAAATACCTCCAAAGATGGCGCCCTTTGTACGGTTCAAACTTAACCATTTAGCAATAATAACGCCCATACTAACAGTGTTATCGCAGAATAAACCATGGGACAAAATGATAATATCAGGAACACTAAGGTTTCCATAGTTTCCGCGACCAATTAAGCAACGACTAGAAAATATAGCAAAGTAGCATGAAACAGGAAAATGTGTGCTAGTGATTCTTGCATCGGAAACCTTCCTAGTTTCCCCTACAGTAATAGTGTCAATAAATCCGTCCACATCTTTACGATGTGGTTCCTCTAAACTACCCTTGAAAGGTATTTTGCAAACCTTGCAAAATTCATCTAGTGGCATCTTCTTAACCACATCATATAAATGAAACTCTACTGAAGGAGGTGATTCCTTAGGATAATAGTAGAAGTTTTGCACAAAAGTATTGCTGAGTAAGAGATACTGTTTGCGTTGGTCGCGGAGGAAGTCGGTGAGGCCTGCATTTTCAGCCAATTCATAAAAATCATCATAAATCCCGGCTTCTCTCAAGAAATCATTGGAAGGCCACTCACACGGCTGAAACTCCGTGGTGCGAGGCAAATTATATTTGGGCCTCTATGCTTCCTCACTTTGCTTTTCCTTCGAGCTTCGGTTTGATGAGCCCCTCAAAAATCTCTTCATTATTTTCTGAAAAAAATCTGAAATTTTTAGTAACTTCAAATAAAAGTGAACCAAGCTCAACAAAATTCATAGCAACTACTCCTGCAAGTGCCTAGAGCCTATATCATGCATTAGAACTACTTGGAACCATATAAATTTGACATGCAAGCTCAAGAACATGGTCACCTAGGTAGCACAAATTTGCAATGAATAAAGCACTAGAGAAAAAACTAATTGGACCAATGGAGGAGTCACATACCAAGGAACAATCCCCCCAAGCAGTTTTGTGAGAGGTGCTTTGAGCAAGGAGATCGAAAATCGCAGCAAAATGAGCTAGAACTCGTGCTTGAGTTGGATGGTGATTTTTTTGGGAGGAAGAAGAAGTGTGTGGGTGCAGGAATAAGTGGAGGGGAGCCACCGTGGGCCCACGAGGCAGGGGCACGCCCTGTAGGGGTGGGCGTGCCCTGGACCCTCGTGGCCAGGTGCTTGCTCCCCCTGATGTGTTCTTAGTTCCAGATATTCTCAAATATTCCAGAAAAAAATCATATTTCAATTTCAGGGCATTTGGAGAACTTTTTATTTTCGGGGTATTTTTATACTACACTGATAAATCAGAAAACAGGCAGAAAAATACTATTTTTACTTTATTTCAACTAAAGAACAAAAATTAAAAGGAGGGTACAGAAGGTTGTGCCTTCTAGTTTCATCCATCTCATGCTCATCAAAACGAATCCACTAACAAGGTTGATCAAGTCTTGTTAACAAACTCATTCGGACTAACATGGAACCGGAGAAATTTCGAATAACACTATGTTACCTCAACTGGGATATGCACATCCCCAATAATAAGAATATCATATCCCTTTTTTACAGTAGGTAGAGGAAATTCAAAGGCTCCAAAAATAATCGATGGAATTTTTCCAATAGAATTGATACTATGAACTTGAGGTTGTTTCCTCGAAAAGTGTACCGTATGCTCATTCCATTAACATGATAAGTGACATTGCCTTTGTTGCAATCAATAACAGCCCTTGCAGTATTCAAAAAGGGTCTTCCAAGAATAATAGACATACTATCGTCCTCGGGAATATCAAGAATAACAAAGTCCGTTAAAATAGTAACATTTGCAACCACAACAGGCACATCCTCACAAATACCGACAAGTATAGCAGTTGATTTATATGCCATTTGCAAAGATATTTCAGTAGGTGTCAACATATTCAAATCAAGTCTACGATATAAAGAGAGAGGCATAACACTGTGACGCTCGGGTAATTAAGCTACAGTGGTCCTCTGCTAATGTTGCCACGTCACCTCGATTATAGTTGCTAATCTCGAGTTAGTTCGAAACCGATTCAAATTCAAATTCAAAATCAGGCAAACAATAAAAGTTTTCAAATATTAACACTAAAATGTTCGGAGTGAGCCAAATAATGCATAAGTAGTAATGGTGGAAAAGCCACATTTTTATAAAATAATTAAATGCACTAAACTAAATAAAACAGAAAACAAAACAAAAGAGAAAATACAAAACAGAAAAACTAAAACCTAAAGCTAACCAAAAAAAATGAAAGACCCCCCCTCCCTGGGTCGTGGCCCAACTGGACCAGCCCACTGGCCCAGACCGGTCCCCACTCCCCCATAACCCCTCCCCCCCCCGCAAACCCTAGGCCTCACCCACTCTCTCCCGCATGATCCCCACTCTCCCCCGTTCCTTCCCCACGCCGCCACCCATGATGCACACACACACGCCAACGCACAGAGGAGGGGCGCTCCTGTTCGATCCCTCCTCCCGCATGCCCGTGCCTGATGGAAGCCGCCGCTCCGCTAGGGCCGCCGCCAGCCGGCGCCGGCGCCGCCCCTCCCGGTCTTCTTCCTCTCCCTTCACCACGCTGTCCGGAGCTACTCCACCTCGGCAACGTCGCCGGATCCCGCATCCCCGACTCCTCCCCGAGCCCAGCTGCCAGTCCCCTACACCACTGGTGAGGCCACGGCCTCCTCTTCTCCTCCCTCCCCATTGCACGCCGCCGACCCGCGTTACCGCCGCGCGCACGCGCCCCGGCCACTACCGTGGTCGCCCACCGTGGCCAACCCTTGCTGCTGCCGCGCGCTGGCCTCGCCCCGCTCCGGCGTCGTCCTTGCGCTGCCCCACGCCCGTTGTTCCCGCACGCTCGCTCGTCCATGCGTTGCCCGACCACCGCGCTCCGCAGCCGCTCTCGCGCCCGGCTGCACCACTGCGTGCGCGCGCACACCCGCAGCCGCACGCCACTGTGCGCCTGCATCCCGCTGCGCGTGCTCGCCCACCCGGCAGCGCCTCCAGCTGCGGTGCTCCCATCGCCGCACCGCCCTGGTCTTCTCCCCGCTCACCCATGCGCCTCCTTGGCCCCGGCCAAGCCCCGCCCCGCGGCTGGCCTGGGCAGGCGCCCAAATGGGCTCTGCCCCGTTAACCCGCGTCGTTAACCCGTTTTGGCCCAGTGCCAATGACACATGGAGCCCAGCCCAGAACGTTAAAAAAAGGAATTAAAAATTTAATAACAATAATATTAATTAATTAATTAATTAATTAACTTAGTTAAACATAATTAGATTAACCTAATCACTAATTAACCTAATTAAATTACAGTTAGCTAAACAGTCCTTGAGAGGTGGGATCCACCTGTCAGGTTGACCGGTCAATGGACAGAGTTGCCCGCTGACATCATGCTGGCGTCATAATTGTATTTCCTAAATTAATTAATTCTGTTAGTCCTAAAAATGATTTAAATCTTTAATAATTAACATAAAATAAACCGTAGCTCGGATGGAAAAACTTTCTACATGAAAGTTGCTCAGAACGACGAGACGAATCCGGATACACTCTCCGTTCGTCCGCCACACATCCCTAGCATAGCAAACACGCAACTTTTCCCCTCCGGTTCATCTTTCCGAAAACGCGAAACATCGGGAATACTTTCCCGGATGTTTCTCCCCTTCGCCGGTATCACCTATCCCTGCGTTAGATCACCTCTATCACCACGTTTGTAATGTTATGCTTTGATTGCTCTGTTATTTATTATGTTCCCCCTCCGTTACTTTTCCGGTAGACCCCGAGACTGCCGCTGATGCCCCTGTGATCGACTACGTCGACGACGACCCTCCTTCTTGTCTGAGCAACCAGGCAAGCCCTCCCCTTGATCACCAGATATCGCCTATTCTCCTCTATACTTCTTGCATTAGAGTAGTGTAGCATGTTACTGCTTTCACTTAATCCTATACTGATGCATAGCCTGTCCTTGCTACTACTTTTGTTACCTTTACCTGCTATCCTACTGCTTAGTATAGGATGCTAGTGTTCCATCAGTGGCCCTACACTCTTGTCCGTCTGCCATGCTATACTACTGGGCCGTGATCACTTCGGGAAGTGATCGCGGGCATATACTATATACTTTACACTGTTACATTACATGTGATACTGTTCGGAGATGGGGGCTGAAGGGGCAGGTGGTTCCACCCAGGTAGTGGTGGGCCTGGGTTCCCAACAGCCCCCGACTGTTACTTTGTGGCAGAGCGACATGGCAGGTTCAGACCACCTAGGAGAGAGGTGGGCCTAGCCCTGGTCGGCGTTCGCGGATACTCAAGACGCTTAACGAGATCTGGGTATTTGATCTGAGTCTGGCCATTTGGTCTATACGCACTAACCATCTACGCAGGAGTAGTTATGGGTATCCCGGCGTCGTGGTATCAGCTGAAGCCTTCGTGACGTCAGCGACTGAGCGGCACACGCCGGATTGGAACGTAAGCCTGCTCTTGTATTAAGGGGGCTAGTTCTGCTTCCGGCCGCCAACGCAACATGCAGGTGTGCTCAGGGCGATGGGCCCAGACCCCTGCACGCTTAGGTTTAGACCGGCGTGCTGACCTCTCTGTTGTGCCTAGGTGGGGCTGCGACGTGTTGATCTTCCAAGGCCGGGCATGACCCAGGAAAGTGTGTCCGGCCAAATGGGATCAAGCGTGTTGGGCTATGTGGTGCACCCCTGCAGGGAAGTTTATCTATTCGAATAGCCGTGTCCCTCGGTAAAAGGACGACCGGGAGTTGTACCTTGACCTTATGACAACTAGAACCGGATACTTAATAAAACACACCCTTCCAAGTGCCAGATACAACCCGGTGATCGCTCTCTAACAGGGCATCGAGGAGGGGATCGCCGGGTAGGATTATGCTATGCGATGCTACTTGGAGTACTTCAGTCTACTCTCTTCTATATGCTGCAAGACGGAGGCTGGCAGAAGCGTAGTCTTCGACGGGATTAGCTATCCCCCTCTTATTCTGGCATTCTGCAATTCAGTCCACCGATATGCCCCTTTACACATATATCCATGCATATGTAGTGTAGCTCCTTGCTTGCGAGTACTTTGGATGAGTACTCACGGTTTCCTTGTTTCCCCTCTTCCCCATCTCTCTACCCGATTGCTGCAACCAGACGATGGAGCCCAGGATCCAGACGCCACCGTCGACGATGATTCCTTCTACTCTGGAGGTGCCTACTACTGCGTGCAGCCCGTTGTCGACGACCAGGAGTAGTTAGGAGGATCCCAGGCAGGAGGCCTGCGCCTCGTTCGATCTGTATCCCAGTTTGTGCTAGCCTTCTTAAGGCAAACTTGTTTAACTTATGTCTGTACTCAGATATTGTTGCTTCCGCTGACTCGTCTATGATCGAGCACTTGTATTCGAGCCCTCGAGGCCCCTGGCTTGTATTATGATGCTTGTATGACTTATTTTATTTGTAGAGTTGTGTTGTGATATCTTCCCGTGAGTCCCTGATCTTGATCGTACACATTTGCGTGCATGATTAGTGTACGATTGAATCGGGGGCGTCACAAACACTAACACCGGCTCCAAGATCACATAAAGCAGTTTTAACATAGTTTCTTTGAATGGAGCATGGTATAGTGGGTACTCCTGGATCTCCAAGTTTCTTAGGTATTCCACCCTTGAAAGTATAATTAGCAAGCATGGTGGAAATTTCAGCTTCCGGTATCTTTCTTTTATTAGTAACAATTTCTTTCATGTACTTAGCATAAGGATTCATTTTGAGCATATCAGTCAAATGCATACGCAAAAAGATAGGTCTAATCATTTCAGCAAAGCGCTCAAAATCCTCATCATCCTTTTTCTTGGATGGTTTGGAAGGAAAAGTCATGGGTTTCTGAACCCATGGTTCTCTTTCTTTACCGTGTTTCCTAGCAACAAAGTTTCTCTTATCATAACGTTGATTCTTTGATTGTGGGTTATCAAGATCAACAGCAGGTTCAATTTCTACATCATTATCATTGCTAGGTTGAGCATCATCATGAACATCATCATTAACATTATCACTAGGTTCATGTTCATTACCAGATTGTGTTTCAGTATCAGAAATAGAAATATCATTTGGATTCTCAGGTGGTTCAGTAGTAGGTTCACTAGAAGCATGCAAAGTCCTATCATTTTTCTTTTTCTTCTTTTTAGAAGGACTAGGTGCATCAATATTATTTCTCTGAGAATCTTGTTCAATTCTCTTAGGGTGGCCCTCAGGATACAAAGGTTCCTGAGTCATCTTACCAGTTCTAGTAGCCACTCTAACGGCATAGTCATTATTCTTATTATTTAATTCATTGAGAAAATCATTCTGAGCTTTAAGTACTTGTTCTACTTGAGTGGTAACCATAGAAGCATGTTTACTAATGAGTTTAAGTTTACCTTTAACATTGACCATGTAATTACTCCAGTGTTCAAGCATATTGGGATTACGTTTTAATTCTCTACCAAAATAAGCATTGAAGTTTTCTTGTTTAACAATAAAATTGTCAAACTCATCTAAGCACTGTCTAGCAGACTTATAGTGAGGAATATCACCTTCATCAAATCTATAGAGAGAATTTACCTTTACTACTTGTGTCAGGTTATCAAGACCATGAGTTTCTTCAATAGGTGATGAATTAAGATCATATATTTCTTCAGCAAGAGGTAAATTAAGACCATGTATTTCTTCAATAGGGGGTAAATTCTTAATGTCTTCAGCTTTTATACCTTGTTCTTTCATAGATTTGTTTGCCCCTTGCATATCTTCAGGACTGAGAAATAGAACACCTCTCTTCTTTGGAGTTGGTTTAGGAATAGGCTTAGGAGTTGGCTCAGGAAGTGTCCAATTATTTTCATTTGTCAACATATTATTCAATAGAATTTAAGCTTCATCAGGTGTTCTTTCCCTGAAAACAGAACCAGCACAACTATCTAGGTAATCTCTAGAAGCATCGGTTAGTCCATTATAAAAGATATCAAGTATTTCATTTTTCCTCAAGTGGATGACCTAAGGTTTATCAATCCGTAGGAGGCGTAGGTTGAAGATGGTCTCTCTCAAACAACCCTGCAACCAAATAACAAAGAGTCTCTTGTGTCCCCAACACACCCAATACAATGTTAAGTTGTATAGGTGCACTACTTCGGCGAAGAGATGGTGATACAAGTGCAATATGTATAGTAGATATAGGTTTTTGTAATCTGAAAATATAAAAACAGCAAGGTAGCAAGCGATAAAAGTGAGTGTAAACGGTATTGCAATGATGGGAAACAAGGCCTAGGGTTCATACTTTCACTAGTGCAAGTTCTCTCAACAATAATAACATAATTGGATCATATAACTATCCCTCAACATGCAACAAATAGTCACTCCAAAGACATTAGTAGCGGAGAACAAACGAAGAGATTATGGTAGGGTACAAAACCACCTCAAAGTTATTCTTTCCAATCAATCCGTTGGTCTATTCCTATAAGTGTCACAAACAGCCCTAGAGTTCGTACTAGAATAACACCTTAAGACACAAATCAACCAAAACCCTAATGTCACCTAGATACTCCAATGTCACCTCAAGTATCCGTGGGTATGATTATACAATATGCATCACACAATCTCAGATTCATCTATTCAACCAACACAAAGTACTTCAAAGAGTTCCCCAAAGTTTCTACCGGAGAATCAAGACGAAAACGTGTGCCAACCCCTATGCATAGGTTCATGGGCGGAACCCGCAAGTTGAGCACCAAAACATACATCGAGTGAATCACGTGATATCCCATTGTCACCATAGATACGCACGGCAAGACATATATCAAGTGTTCTCAAGTCATTAAAGACTCAATCCGATAAGATTACTTCAAAGGGAAAACTCAATACATTACAAGAGTAGAGGGGGAGAAGCAACATAAGATCCAACTATAATAGCAAAGCTCGCGATACATCAGGATCGTGCCAAATCAAGAACATGAGAGAGAGAGAGAGAGAGATCAAACACATAGCTACTGGTACATACCCTCAGCCCCGAGGGTGAACTACTCCCTCCTTGTCATGGAGAGCACCGGGATGATGAAGATGGCCACCGGTGAGGGTTCCCCCCTCCGGCAGGGTGCCGGAATAGGGTCCCCATTGGTTTTTGGTGGCTACAGAGGCTTGCGGCGGCGGAACTCCCGATCTATTCTGTTCCCCGATTGTTTTAGGGTATATGGGTATATATAGGAGGAAGAAGTACATCAGGGGAGCCACGAGGGGCCCACGAGGGTGGAGGGCGCGCCCTAGGGGGTGGGCGCGCCCCCTACCTCGTGGCTCCCTTGTTTCTTTCCTGACGTGCACTCCAAGTCTATCGGGTAGCTTTCCTTCCAAAAATAACTTCTCCAGAAGGTTTCATTCTATTTCGACTCCGTTTGATATTCCTTTTCTTCAAAACACTGAAACAAGGGAAAAAACAGGAACTGGCACTGGGCTCTGGGTCAATAGGTTAGTCCCAAAAATAATATAAAAGTGCTTAATAAAGCCCATAAATATCCAAAACAGATAATATAATAGCATGGAACAATAAAAATTATAGATACGTTGGAGACGTATCAGCATCCCCAAGCTTAATTCCTGCTCGTCCTCGAGTAGGTAAATGATAAAAATAGAATTTTTGATGTGGAATGCTACCTAACATATTTATCAATGTAATCTTCTTTATTGTGGCAAGAATATTCAGATCCATAAGATTCAAAACAAAAGTTTAATATTGACATGAAAACAATAATACTTCAAGCATACTAACAAAGCAATCATGTCTTCTCAAAATAACATGGCCAAAGCAAGCTATCCCTACAAAATCATATAGTCTGGCTATGCTCTATCTTCATCACACAAAATATTTAAATCATGCACAACCCCGATGACAAGCCAAGCAATTGTTTCATACTTCTGATGTTCTCAAACTTTTTCAATCTTCAGGCAATACATGAGCGTGAGCCATGGATATAGCACTATAGGTGGAATAGAATGGTGGTTGTGGAGAAGACAAAAAGGAGGGAGAAGATAGTCTCACATCAACTAGGCGTATCAACGGGCTACGGAGATGCCCATCAATAGATATCAATGTGAGTTAGTAGGGATTGCCATGCAACGGATGCACTAGAGCTATAAGTGTATGAAAGCTCAACAAAAGAAACTAAGTGGGTGTGCATCCAACTCGCTTGCTCACGAAGACCTAGGGCATTTTGAGGAAGCCCATCATTAGAATATGCAAGCCAAGTTCTATAATGAAAAATTCCCACTAGTATATGAAAGTGACAACATAGGAGACTCTCTATCATGAAGATCATGGTGCTATTTTGAAGCACAAGTGTGGAAAAGGATAGTAGCATTGCCCCTTCTCTCTTTTTCTCTCATTTTTTATTTTTTATTTGGGCCTTCTCTCTTTTTTATGGCCTCTTTTTTTCCTTTTTTAATTTGGGCTTCTTTGGCCTCTTTTATTTATTTATTTTTCGTCTGGAGTCTCATCCCGACTTGTGGGGGAATCATAGTCTCCATCATCCTTTCCTCACTGGGACAATACTCTAATAATGAAGATCATCACACTTTTATTTACTTACAACTCATGAATTACAACTCAATAATTAGAACAAGATATGACTCTATATGAATGCCTCCGGCGGTGTACCGGGATGTGCAATGACTCATGAGTGACATGTATGAAAGAATTATGAACGGTGGCTTTGCCACAAATACGATGTCAACTACATGATCATGCAAAGCAATATGACAATGATGAAACGTGTCATAATAAACGGAACGGTGGTAAGTTGCATGGCAATATATCTCGGAATGGCTATGGAAATGCCATGATAGGTAGGTATGGTAGCAGTTTTGAGGAAGGTATATGGTGGGTGTATGATACCGGCGAAATGTGCGCGGTGTTAGAGAGGCTAGCAATGGTGGAAGGGTGAGAGTGCGTATAACCCATGGCCTCAACATTAGTCATAGAACTCACATACTTATTGCAAAAATCTATTAGTTATCGAAACGAAGTACTACACGCATGCTCCTATGGGGATAGATTGGTAGGAAAAGACCATCGCTCGTCCCCGACCGCCACTCATAAGGAAGAAAATCAATAAATAAATCGTGCTCCGACTTCATCACATAACGGTTCACCATACGTGCATGCTATGGGAATCACAAACATTAGCACAAGTATCTCTCAAATTCACAACTACTCAACTAGCATGACTCTGATATCGCCATCTTCATATCTTAAAACAATCATAAAGAATCAAACTTCTCATAGTATTCAATGCACTTTATATGAAAGTTTTTATTATATCCTTCTTGGATGCCCATCATATTTGGGCTAGTTTCATAATCCAAGCAAATTACCATGTTGTTTAGGACTCTAAAAATAATATAAGTGAACCATGAGATTTCATATATTTCATCAAAATAAATCCACCGACGTGCTCTAAAAGATCTAAGTGAAGCACTAGAGCATATGACAAACTACTCCGAAAGATATAAGTGAAGATCAATGAGTTGTTGAATAGCTATGCAACTATGTGAAGACTCTCTAACATTTAAGAATTTCAGAACCTGGTATTTTATTAAAACATCAAGCAAAGAAAAATAAAATGACATGACGCTCCAAGCAAAACACATATCATGTGGGGAATAAAAATATAGCTCCAAGTGAAGTTACCGATGAACGAAGATGAAAGAGGGGATGCCATCCGGGGCATCCCCAAGCTCAGACGCTTGGTCATCCTTTAATATTACCTTGGGGTGCCTTGGTCATCCCCAAGCTTAGGCTCTTTCCACTCCTTATTCCATAGTCCATCGAATCTTTACCAAAAACATGAAAACTTCACAACACAAAACTCAACAGAAAACTTGTAAGCTCCGTTAGCGAAAGAAAACAAAACACCACTTCAAGGTACTATAATGAACTCATTCTTTATTTATATTGGTGTTAAATCTACTGTATTCCAACTTCTCTATGGTTTATAAACTATTTTACTAGCCATAGATTCATCAAAATAAGCAAACAAAACACAAAAACAGAATCTGTCAAAAACAGAACAGTCTGTAGTAATCTGTAACTAATGCAAACTTCTGGAACTCCAAAAAATTACAAAAATAGGAAGACCTGGACAATTTGTTTATTGATCTTCTGCAATTGGAATCAATATTTTATCAAGTTCTGGTGATTTTTAACAATTGTTTTCATGAACAGAAAGTTTCTGGAATTTCAGCAAGATCAAATAACTATCATCCAAGAAGATCATATAGTTCTTACTTGGTACAAACACTAATTAAAACATAAAACCACATCTTAACAGAAGCTAGATGGGTTATTTATTACTAAATAGAACCAAAAAGCAAGAAACTAAAATAAAATTGGGTTGCCTCCCAACAAGCGTTATCGTTTAACGCCCCTAGCTAGGCATGATGATTTCAATGATGCTCACCTAAAAGATAAGAATTGAAACATAAAGAGAGCATCATGAAGAGTATGACTAGCACATTTAAGTATAACACACTTCCTATGCATTGGTATTTTGTGATCAAACAACTTATGGGAACAATAATCAATTAGCATAGGAAGGCAAAACAACCATAACTTCAAAACTTTAAGCACATAGAGAGGAAACTTGATATTATTGCAATTTCTACAAGCATATGTTCCTCCCTCATAATAATTTTCAGTAGCATCATGAATAAATTCAACAATATAACCAGCACCTAAAGCATTTTTTCATGATCTACAAGCATAGAAAAATTACTACTCTCCACATAAGAAAATTTATTCTCATCAATTATAGTGGGAGCAAACTCAACAAAATAACTATCATGTGAAGCATAATACAATTGAAAATTAAAATCATGATGACAATTTTCATGGTTATCTTTATTCTTTAGAGCATATGTGTTATCACAATAATCATCATAAATAGGAGGTATGCTTTCATCATAATAAATTTGCTCAAGAAAACTTGGGGGACTAAACATATCATCTTCATCAAACATGTCCCCAAGCTTGTGGCTTTGCATATCATTAGCATCATGGATGTTCAAGCAATTCATACTAACAACATTGCAATCATGCTCATCATTCAAGGATTTAGTGCCAAACATTTTAATGCATGCTTCTTCTAACACTTTGGCACAATTTTCCTTTCCATCATACTCACGAAATATATTAAAAACGTGAAGCGTGTGTGGCAAACTTAATTCCATTTTTTTGTAGTTTTCTTTTATAAACTAAACTAGTGATAAAACAAGAAACAAAAATATTCGATTGCAAGATCTAAAGATATACCTTCAAGCACTCACATCCTCGACAACGGCGCCAGAAAAGAGCTTGATGTCTACGACACAACCTTCTTCTTGTAGACGTTGTTGGGCCTCCAAGTGCAGAGGTTTGTAGGACAGTAGCAAGTTTCCCTCAAGTGGATGACCTAAGGTTTATCAATCCGTAGGAGGCGTAGGTTGAAGATGGTCTCTCTCAAACAACCCTGCAACCAAATAACAAAGAGTCTCGTGTGTCCCCAACACACCCAATACAATGGTAAGTTGTATAGGTGCACTAGTTCGGCGAAGAGATGGTGATACAAGTGCAATATGGATAGTAGATATAGGTTTTTGTAATCTGAAAATATAAAAACAGCAAGGTAGCAAGCGATAAAAGTGAGCGTAAATGGTATTGCAATGATGGGAAACAAGGCCTAGGGTTCATACTTTCACTAGTGCAAGTTCTCTCAACAATAATAACATAATTGGATCATATAACTATCCCTCAACATGCAACAAAGAGTCACTCCAAAGACACTAATAGCGGAGAACAAATGAAGAGATTATCGTAGGGTACGAAACCACCTCAAAGTTATTCTTTCCAGTCAATCCGTTGGGCTATTCCTATAAGTGTCACAAACAGCCCTAGAGTTCGTACTAGAATAACACCTTAAGACACAAATCAACCAAAACCCTAATGTCACCTAGATACTCTGATGTCACCTCAAGTATCCGTGGGTATGATTATATGATATGCATCACACAATCTCAGATTCATCTATTCAACCAACACAAAGTACTTCAAAGAGTTCCCCAAAGTTTCTACCGGAGAATCAAGATGAAAACGTGTGCCAAACGCTATGCATAGGTTCATGGGCGGAACCCGCAAGTTGATCACCAAAACATACATCAAGTGAATCACGTGATATCCCATTGTCACCATAGATACGCACGGCAAGACATACATCAAGTGTTCTCAAGTCATTAAAGACTCAATCCGATAAGATTACTTCAAAGGGAAAACTCAATCCATTACAAGAGAGTAGAGGGGGAGAAGCAACATAAGTTCCAACTATAATAGCAAAGCTCGTGATACATCAAGATCGTGCCAAATCAAGAACGCGCGCGCGCGCGCGCGAGAGAGAGAGAGAGAGAGAGAGAGAGAGAGAGAGAGAGAGAGAGAGAGAGAGAGAGAGAGAGAGATCAAACACATAGCTACTGGTACATACCCTCAGCCCCGAGGGTGAACTACTCCCTCCTCGTGCTTGGAACAATAAAAAATTATAGATACGTTGGAGACGTATCAAGAAGCCTCCCCCAAGCTTGTGGGAGACTCTCTTCTTCAATTTGCACAAAATTATATATATATCCCTTAAAGCAGCTTGTTTCTTATGAGCAGGGAAATATTTAGCAGAGAAGTAATAAATCATATCCTGGGGACTATGCACACAACCATGATCAAGAGAGTTAAACCATATCTTAGCATCACCCTTTAATGAGAATGGAAATATTTTAAGGATATAAAGGTAGCGGGATTTCTCATCATTAGTGAACAGGGTGGCTATATCATTTAAGTTAGTAAGATGTGCCACAACAGTTTCAGATTCATAGCCATAAAAAGGACCAGATTCAACCAAAGTAATTATATCCAGATCAACAGAGAATTCATAATCCTTATCAGTAACACAGATAGGTGAAGCGGCAAAAGCAAGGTCAGGTTTCATTCTAGCATTAAGAGATTGCTGCTTCCATTTAGCCAATAACCTCTTTAGATCATATCTATCATTGCAAGCTAAAATAGCTCTAGCAGCTTCTTCATCAATAACATAACCCTCAGGAACAACAGGCAATTCATATTTATTAGGGGGAGAGTCTTCATCATCACTATCTTCAATATTATCAGTTTCAATAATTTCATTCTCTCTAGCCCTAGCAAGTTGTTCATCAAGAAATTCACCAAGTGGCACAATAGTATCAAGCATAGAAGTAGTTTCATCATAAGTATCATGCATAGCAGAAGTGGCATCATCACTAACATACGACATATCAAAATGAATAGCAGAAGCAGGTTTAGGTGTCGCAAGCTTAGTCAAAACAGAAGGTGAATCAAGTGTAGAACTAGATGGCAGTTCCTTACCTCCCCTCGTAGTTGAGGGATAAATTGTTGTTTTCGCGTCTTTCAAGTTCTTCATAGTGACCAGCAGATATAAATCCCAAGTGACTCAAAGAATAGAGCTATGCTCCCCGGCAATGGCGCCAGAAAATAGTCTTTATAACCCACAAGTATAGGGGATTGCAACAGTTTTCGAGGGTAGAGTATTCAACCCAAATTTATTGATTCGACACAAGGGGAGCCAAAGAATATTCTCAAGTATTAGCAGTTGAGTTGTCAATTCAACCACACCTGGATAACTTAGTATCTGCAGCAAAGTATTTAGTAGCAAAGTAATATGGAAGTAATGGTAACGATAGCAAAAGTAATATTTTTGGGTTTTGTAGTGATTGTAACAGTAGCAACGGAAAAGTAAATAAGCGAAGAACAGTATGTAAAAAGCTCGTAGGCATTGGATCAGTGATGGAGAATTATGCCGGATGCGGTTCATCATGTAACAATCATAACATAGGGTGACACAGAACTAGCTCCAAATCATCAATGTAATGTAGGCATGTATTCCGAATATAGTCATACGTGCTTATGGAAAAGAACTTGCATGACATCTTTTGTCCTACTGAGGGTGTCCTGGATTAGGGGGTGTCCGGATAGCCGGACTATAACCTTTGGTCGGACTCTTGGACTATGAAGATACAAGATTGAAGACTTCGTCCCGTGTCTGGATGGGACTTTCCTTGGCGTGGAAGGCAAGCTTGGCAATACGGATATGTAGATCTCCTTCCATTGTAACTGACTCTGTGTAACCCTAGCCCCCTCCGTGTCTATATAAACCGGAGGGTTTTAGTCCATAGAACAATAATCATACCATAGGCTAGCTTCTAGGGTTTAGCCTCTCTGATCTCGTGGTAGATCTACTCTTGTACTACCCATATCATCAATATTAATCAAGCAGGAGTAGGGTTTTACCTCTATCGAGAGGGCCCAAACCTGGGTAAAAACATCGTGTCCCTTGTCTCGTGTTACCATCCGCCTAAACGGAAAGTTCGGGACCCCCTACCTGAGATCCGCCGGTTTGGACACCGACATTGGTGCTTTCATTGAGAGTTCCTCTGTGTCGTCACCTTTAGGCCCGATGGCTCCTCCGATCATCAACAACGATGCGGTCCAGGGTGACACTTTTCTCCCCGGACAGATCTTCGTATTTGGCGGCTTTGCACTGTGGGCTAATTCGCTTGGCCATCTGGAGCAGATTGAAAGCTGTGCCCCTGGCCATCAGGTCAGATTTGGAAGTTTGAACTACACAGCCGACATCCGCGGGGACTTGATCTTTGACGGATTCGAGCCACAGCTGGGCACGCTGCACTGTCACGATGGGCATGATCTAGCTCTGTCGCCGAACAGTGCCCTAGAGGCCGCACCCGCATCAGCTCCGACCCTTAGCTCGGAGCCAACTGCGCCAATCGCGGACGGGTGGCTAGACCCCGCCGCGGGGGCTGCAGTCCTGACGGCGATCGAGCCGAACACCAGCCTTATCCTCTGCGAAGCCCGTGACTCCAAGGTGCCGGACTCGTCTCCGGACTCCGAACCCCCCGCGCCCCTGCCAATCGAATCCGATTGGGCGCCGATCATGGAATTCACTGCTGCAGATATCTTTCAGCACTCGCCCTTTGGCGACATTCTGAATTCACTAAGGTCTCTCTCTTTGTCAGGAGAGTCCTGGCCGGATTATGACGGACAAGATTGGGATGCGGACGAAGAAATTCGACGCCCACCCTCCACCCACTTCGTAGCCACTGTCGATGATTTAACCGACATGCTAGACTTCGACTCCGAAGACATCGACGGTATGGACGACGATGTAGGAGACGAACAGGAACCAACGCCTATAGGGCACTGGAAAGCCACCTCGTCATACGACATATATATGGTGGATACACCAAAAGAGGGCAATGACGACGGAACAGTGGGGAAGCAACCTAAGCGCCGGCGTCAGCGGCGCCGCTCTAAGTCCCGCCAAAGCAAAAACGGTGATACCGGCACGGGAGATAATAACACCCCGGACAGTGCCGAAGACAACTCCCTCCAGCAAGATTCAGTGCAGGAGGATGGAGAAGCCAGCCCTCCTTAGAGGGCGGCAGACAGAGAGGAAGAGGATGGCAATTACATGCCTCCCTTCGAAGACGAGGCAAGCCTCGGCGACGACGAATTTGTCGCGCCTGAGGATCCCGTCGAACAAGAGCGCTTCAAGCGCAGGCTTATGGCCATGGCAAATAGCCTTAAGTGTAACATCCCAAATTTTCAATTTGGAATGTTATACATTAGATCATCATGCATAACATATTTTCTTGCATTTTGGTTGATCCAAGAAATTTCACGCAACTCAAGGACCCTCGGAGAGAGTTGGAGATTTTGTTATTTTCATATTTGAGTTTTCTCAAATTTTGAAAAGAGGATCATTTGATTTTATTTATTTTATCTTCAATTATTTTTCAATAACAAAATTATGAGAAGGGAATAATATGACTTTCCCAATTTTAGGAAAAATGAAGATTTAAATAAATAAATCAAATTTTGGATTTTTTCGGAGTTTATCTGTATTTTATTTGAATTAGGGGAAAATGCGAGTTTTAAAAATATTGCATTTAGGCCCCGAGTAAAAGTTCATTTTGTTCGACTCATTTTTAAGAGTCGGGGAAAATTTACTTCGTAAATTTTGGAGCTCGTTAGATTTTATTTTTCTTCGTTTTTCTGCTCGCGAAATTATTTTAAAAAAAATGTGTCGCGCCCACCTGGGCCAAAGGCTCAGCCGGCCGAGCCGGCCCGCACTGCCGCCTCCCCGCGCGCGCGCGCAACGCGCCGCCGCCGGCCTAGTCCGAGTCGGACTCCCCCCTCCCCCTTGCTTGCCCCCTCCCCCAAGCCACCCTTCCCCCCCTTTATATACTCCCCACCCCCCCTCTCCTCCCCACCCCAAGCCGCCGCCGCCCCAAGCAGCAGCAGCAGCCAGCGCGCGCACCCGCCGCCGCCCGCGCCGCCGCCGCCCGCCGCGTTGTCGTCGCCCCGCCGTCCGCCGGAGCCCTCGTCGAGGTAGCCCCGCGCCGCGCCACCCGCACCCCGGTTCGGTTTTTTTAAAAACCGTTCCGGTTTATTTTTCGTTTCGGTTTTTTTTTCGGTTTTGTTGGTTAGCGAGCGTTCACCGGACCGTTCGTCTTAACGAACGCGATCACCGGTTAGTCTCGGTTAACGAACATTCGTTCGTTTAACCGTTCGTCGTTTTTCTTTTTCGTCGGATTTATTCCGCGATTTTCTGATCGCGATTTCAGTTCCGATCTTCTTTCTAGTTTATCTTCTCGCTCGTTTATCGGAATCAGGTGATTCAAGCGCCTGGAGTTTCATTTCGAAACCGCCGTTCAGACTAATCAACTTAAACAAGATTTTACTACTGTAAAATTTGATCTAGTTTCAAATTCCTAGAACCGTGTTGTTTTCTTCCGCCGTTTGTTTTCCGTTGCTTTGTTCGAATTCGATTCTTTTTGCAACCGGAGTTCTTAAGTTGAACTTTCTGGTTTGATTTTCCGTTCGAGTTTTACCTGTGCATTAGATGAGTACTTATTGTATGCTTGTTGTTTGTCTGCGATAGATCACCCGGAGTGCGCCGCCTGTTATTTCGAAGCTCTAGATTTCGCGGATCCTCAGCAAGGCAAGTAACACTTTGATCATACCCTTTTCTACTACCCAGTTTTATTGCATTAGATCAATCCTCAAACATTGCATGATTAGGATCTAATTAAATTGTGGGATGAGAAGTAGTTGAGGTAGTACCTATTACCTGTTTTACTTATGAAACCTTTGGGAGTTACTTCTACGTTTGCTTATTATGCCATGCTATGCTAGTAGACGTGGATTGGGTGAGTGATATCCATGACAGATGTGAGTATTGTTAATTAATGGTTTATCTAAGGTGGCAACTTAAATACACATCTGGGTGGATTGAGGCACCTGGCTTCTATCAGGACTTGCCTGCTTTTCTTTGGACCGCCACCCTGGCTCAAAGGGATCATAAGATCATTCATGCTAGTAACTTCCGTGTGCAGCCACAAGCCATTATGGGCTCTGGCATAGTTGATTAAGTCATGCGAACTCTTACAGGGTAGACTAACAGATGTAGGGGAAAGTAGGTGTACCGGTCTATCCAAACGTAAGGTGCTAGCCTTCTGAAAGACTATGTCTCGGTCATCCGTTTCTCAAACACCATGTAGTGCGAGAAACCAAACGGAGGCGATCGAGTCTTGTGGGAAAAGTGCGCAAACCTCTGCAGAGTGTACAATCTGATCATGATTAGCCGTGTCCCCGGTTATGGACATTTTGAGTATCTAGTACTTGAATATCATGTGAATCTCATCATGTTACTTCTAATTAATATTGTTGGGTTTTAATTGTTCACTTAATTGGGATCTGAATGCTGTCCACCATTCTCGATGTTTCAACCACCATGATAGTTAAATAAAATTTATTCCTTTGCAGTAGGGAAAAATTGGCTTTACGCAAAACTGTAACCATAGAGCTTTTCCACCAGCCATATATGCATATTCATTCAATATTCTCTATGTGTTACATTGCCAGCATATTCCATGTGCTGACCCGTTTTCGGGCTGCAACTTTCATGTTGCAGACTTTTCAGACGACGAGTAAGGTGCTTTTAGGTCGTGGTTCTATACTCAGTGATGCCGTTGGAGTTGATGGACTCGCTTATCTTCCAAGCCTTCCGCTGTTATCTTTATTAGATGGCCTTAAGCCATATTTATTGTAATAAGATCTCTTTGAGATACCAATGTAATAAGTGTGTGATTGCTACTCTGCTATAAATCCTTCGAAGTACTGTGTGGTGTCAGCATTACTGATCCAGGGATGACACCGGAGCACAGAGACTTGACCATCTGAGGTCGGGTCACTACAGAGATGGTATCAGAGCACACGCTAACTGTAGGTCACGACCACTAAGTTAAAGCCATAGATCACTATTCTCCTCTCATTTTCTAACTCCTCATCTTTTCTACTCTTTTAGGATGACGGACGCGAAGATCAAGTACGCTCAACCGGATGAAGGCACACCTTTTGGATTCCACTTGAAGGAAGTCACCAAGTACCTCAACATTGGACTACCAAGCTTCACCGGGACATTCAACGCCACTCTGCCTGAAGAGGAGCGCTGGAAGATTCAAGCCCACGTTCCGGGAAGGACATTCGCGCCAATCACGAAGCCCATAGATAGTGTTTTCAGTGCACCAACCTGGAGTCTGGGAAAGAGCATGGTAGCTCATATCACCATGGGACGCATTGGAGAAGTTTATCAAGAAGACCTCAAGGACACTATCTACCAGATTTGCGGACGCCAAGACGAACAATGGGAGATAGTCAGCACCAAGAAGGATAGATCCATTGCAGCTTTCATCCAGGAGTTAAACCAGCACATTCGACGCCAAGAGAACCAGATGTGCAATGACATGATAGAGTTGAAGAATGCGAAGGCAAGGATCATCGAGCTAGAAGGAGAACTGAAGGGTACACGCAAGGACTACATGGACGAGATCATAGCACTAGCAAGGCACAATCGCGATCTTAAGCAGGAGATTGAAGAACTCAAGGAGAGATTAGCATCCAAGAAGGAAGACAAGTACGTCGCATGTCCGGACAACTACGTCATCATCGACGACACCGATTCGGATCCAAGTGAACCCGACTTTGAAGACGAAGCTGGAGCAGACATCATGGAGTCTTCCACCGATTCAAATTTCTAGATGACCACCAAATATTAGTAGTATTTCCCCCATGTATACATTATAGTTCAAGCACTTTTTGCGATAGTTCTAGACCGTTTGTATGCCCTTGTTTGAATTGAATGAAGTGATTTTGGGTGCATTTATCTCATGTGCATTTGGGTAGTGTTTTCTCTTAGACCTCACTCTATTCTTAATTCTCATCTTTTCTAAAAACCCTCAGATGCCTCCGAGACGTGACAATGGATTTCCACCGGAGCTCACCCAGTTGATCCAGCAGCAGAACCAATTGATGCAGTTGTTAGTCCAGAATCAGCAGAACAACAACAACAACAACAACAACAACAACAACAACAACAACAACAACAACAACAACAACAACAACAACAACAACAACAAGAACAACAACAAGAACAACAACAAGAACAACAACAAGAACAACAACAACAACAACAACAACAACAAGAACAACAACAACAACAACAACAACAACAACAACAACAACAACAACAACAACAACAACAACAACAACAACAACAACAACAAGAACAACAACAAGAACAACAACAAGAACAACAACAACAACAACAACAAGAACAACAACAACAACAACAACAACAACAACAACAACAACAACAACAACAACAACAACAACAACAACAACAACAACAACAACAACAACAACAACAACAACAACAACAACAACAACAACAACAACAACAACAACAACAACAACAACAACAACAACAACAACAACAACAACAACAACAACAACAACAACAACAACAACAACAACAACAACAACAACAACAACAACAACAACAACAACAACAACAACAACAACAACAACAACAACAACAACAACAACAACAACAACAACAACAACAACAACAACAACAACAACAACAACAACAACAACAACAACAACAACAACAACAACAACAACAACAACAACAACAACAACAACAACAACAACAACAACAACAACAACAACAACAACAACAACAACAACAACAACAACAACAACAACAACAACAACAACAACAACAACAACAACAACAACAACAACAACAACAACAACAACAACAACAACAACAACAACAACAACAACAACAACAACAACAACAACAACAACAACAACAACAACAACAACAACAACAACAACAACAACAACAACAACAACAAAAACAACAACAACAACAACAACCCTCCGCCGCCGCCACCAGTTGATCACCTAGCCCGTTTCCTTAGGCTGAATCCGCCGGTGTTTTCCAGTAGCACTGAGCCAATAGTAGCAGACAATTGGCTCCGCAAGATAGGAAGGGAGTTGACCACTGTAGGATGCACAGATGTTGAGAAGGTGAAGTTTGCCACACATCAGCTTGACGGACCCGCGGCAGCATGGTGGGAGAATTTCACAGCCACTTACCCAGTTGACACTGTCACATGGGATCAGTTTCAGCAAGCTTTCCGCACTGCCCATGTTTCAGCAGGAGCTATGGCCATGAAGAAGCGTGAGTTTCGCAACTTACGCCAAGGAGGAAGGACAGTTGGCCAGTATGTTGACGACTTCAGCAAGTTAGCACGTTATGCCTCAGATGACGTTGCTACGGACGCGGCTAAGCATGAGAAGTTTCTGGAAGGATTGAATGATGAGCTAAGCATGCAGTTGATGGTAGCAAGTTTCAACAACTACTAGGAGTTGGTAGATCGTGCCATCATGATTGAAGGGAAGCAACATCAGATTGAGAACCGCAAGAGGAAGTATGGACAGGGGAAGTATAACTCTGGAGCCCAGCAGAAGCCCCGTTTTACCCCTAAGCCGGGAGTTCAGTTTCAGCATACCCATGGAGGAAGTGGTTCGCACAACCATAATGGCCACAAGAAAGGCATTGGGAATGGAGGAAGCAACGGCCAGAACCGTACCACCCCATCAACCCCAGCCAAGAGAGATCTGAGTCAAGTCACCTGTTTCAAGTGTTCCAAGACCGGACATTATGCCAATGAATGTCCCGAAGACCAGAATGGCAATGGAAGCTCTGGAAAGAAGCCGAACCCTTTCAACAGGGGACAGGTGAACCACGTTAGCGTGGAGGATGGTTGAAGCTCAGCCTGATGCAGTAATCGGTAAGTTTTTGGTTAAGTCATTTACTACACTTGTTCTTTTCGATACTGGTGCATAGCATTCATACATATCAAGGGGATTCGTGGAAAAGTATAACCTGCCCACTAAGATTCTTAAAACACCTATGCTAGTAAGCTCGCCAGGAGCAGAGTACATGGCCCGACAAGGATGTTTTCAAGTGCCATTAAGTATAGGAAGGCATGTTTTCCCAACGGATTTAATCATTTTGGAATCCCAAGGTCTGGATGTGATTCTCGGTATGGATTGGTTGTCGATGTATGGAGGAAACATCGATTGCGCCAGTAAGACAATTTTGCTTACAACGCCCGAAGGAAGAAGGATCAAGTATGTATCCCGACATACGCCAAACAGGACACAAGTAAATTCTTTATCAGGGGTCGTACAGGAGGAAGTACCAGTGGTGAAGGATTTTCCTGATGTGTTTCCCGAGGAATTGCCAGGCATGCCACCCGATAGAGACATTGTGTTTTGAATTGAGCTTTTGCCAGGCACTGGGCCAATATCGAAGAGACCTTACAGGATGCCAGCACAAGATTTGGTGGAAATTAAGAAGCAGATTAAAGAGTTATTGGATAAAGGTTACATTCGCCCAAGTTCTTCGCCTTGGGGATCACCAGTACTTCTAGTGGAGAAGAAGGATGGATCGTTAAGGATGGTTGTTGATTACCGTGGATTGAATGCAGTAACCATCAAGAACAAGTACCCACTGCCAATGATAAATGATCTGTTTGATAGCTTGCATGGAGCTAAAGTGTTTTCCAAGATCGATTTGCGATCAGGGTACCATCAGTTGAAGATTCGAGAGCAGGACATACCCAAGACAGCCTTTACCACGAGATACGGATTGTATGAGTATACCGTTATGTCATTTGGACTGACTAACGCACCTGCCTATTTTATGAACCTGATGAACAAGGTATTTATGGAGTTCTTGGATAAGTTCGTCGTAGTGTTCATTGATGACATTCTGATTTTCTCAAAGAATGAAGAAGAGCATAAGGAACATTTGCGTTTGGTTTTGGAGAAACTAAGGGAACATCAGTTATATGCCAAATTCAGCAAATGTGAGTTTAGGTTAAAGGAAGTTGGATTTCTTGGACATGTTATATCCGGAGAAGGTATAGCAGTTGACCCCACAAAGGTTGAGACCGTAACCGAATGGGAAGCACCAACGACAGTTGGAGAGATCCGGAGTTTTCTTGGACTCGCAGGATACTACCGGAGATTCATTGAGAATTTCTCAAAGATTGCTAAGCCTATGACTGAATTGTTGAAGAAGAATACCAAGTTCAATTGGACTGAGGAATGTGAGGCCAGTTTTCAGGAGTTGAAGAAACGATTGGTTTCCTCACCAGTGTTGATTCTGCCAGATCAGACCAAGGATTATGAGGTATATTGCGACGCTTCACGTCGAGGACTTGGAGCAGTGCTTATGCAGGAAGGAAGAGTTGTTTCGTATGCCTCACGACAACTGAAACCTCATGAATTAAATTATGCTACGCATGATTTGGAGTTAGCAGCCGTAGTGCATGCATTGAAGACATGGAGACATTTCCTCATTGGAATGTGAGGTGTAAACGGATCACAAGAGTTTGAAGTATATTTTCACGCAGAAGGAGTTGAACCTCAGACAAAGGAGATGGTTGGAGCTCATCAAGGATTACGATATGAGATTGCATTACCATCCAGGAAAGGCTAATGTTGTAGCTGACGCATTGAGCCGTAAGAGCCATGTCAATACATTGATGACGGGAGAAATACCAAAGGAGTTAGCCGAGGATCTTCGTGAGCTATGTTTGGAAATAGTTCCGAGAGGCTATGTAGCAGCGTTGGAGATTCAATCTACCTTGATGGATAAAAATCAGAGAGGCTTAGAAATCTGACAAGGAGATTGCAGATATAAAGAAGAAAATGAGCGAAGGAAAAGCAAAGGGATTTCATGAGGATGAGCACGATACCCTATGGTTTGAGGACCGTGTTTATGTGCCCAATGACCCGGAGATCAGGAAGTTGATTCTGCAAGAGGCACATGATTCACCCTATTCGATTCACCCAGGTAATACCAAGATGTATTTGGATTTGAAGGAAACATTCTGGTGGAGCGGAATGAAGAAGGATATTGCAGCATATGTAGCAGTTTGTGATGTGTGTCAAAGAGTGAAGGCCGAACATCAGAAGCCAGCCGGATTGTTACAACCATTGCCGATACCCGAATGGAAGTGGGATAAGATAGGCATGGATTTTATCACAGGACTACCCAGAACGAAGGCAGGCTATGACTCGATATGGGTAGTAGTTGATCGTCTGACGAAGGTAGCACATTTCATCCCAGTTAAGACCACTTACACCAGTGCTAAGTTGGCAAAGATATACATGACTAGGATCATTTGTTTGCATGGAGTTCCGAGGAGTATCGTATCAGATAGAGGAACCCAATTCACCTCAAAGTTTTGGAATCAGTTGCATGAAACTTTGGGAACCAGACTAGAGTTCAGCACAGCTTTTCACCCACAGACGGATGGACAGACTAAGAGAGTCAATCAGATTTTGGAAGATATGCTGAGAGCTTGTGCACTAGATTATGGATCTAGTTGGGACAATAACTTGCCGTATGCGGAGTTTTCTTATAACAACAGTTACCAAACCAGTTTAAAGATGGCACCTTTCGAAGCTTTATACGGAAGGAGGTGCAGGACACTGTTGTTATGGGACGAAGTTGGAGACCGTCAGTTCTTTGGACCAGATTTGATTAAGGAGTCTGAACGGAAAGTTAAGTTGATTCGCTATAGGCTCAAGGTAGCCCAATCAAGGCAGAAGAGCTACGCAGATTCTAAACGCAAAGAGACAGTTTACGAAACCGGAGACAGAGTTTATCTTCGAGTATCCCCACTTCGAGGAGTTAAGTGCTTTGGAGTTAAGGGAAAACTAGCACCGCGTTTCGTTGGACCGTATAAGATCTTGCAACGTATGGGAGAAGCCGCTTATAAGTTGGAATTACCAGAGGGACTGTCACGAGTTCATGATGTATTCCATGTTTCTCAGCTGAAGAAATGTCACGCCGAGATGGCAGAGGTACCGAGATACAGTGCCGCTAGAAGCGATTTAGTTGAAGGGTGACTTAACATATAAGAGAAGCCAGTCAAGATTCTCGAATATGCCAGCAGAGTTACCCGCAGCAAGGTTATCAAGTTTTGCAAAGTTCAGTGGAACCACCACTCAGAGGATGAAGCCACCTGGGAGAGAGAAGAAGATTTGCTCAAGGACCACCCTCACCAATTTTCTAGCCAACCCGAATCTCGAGGGCGAGATTCATCTTAAGGGCGGTAGGTTTGTAACATCCCAAATTTTCAATTTGGAATGGTATACATTAGATCATCATGCATAACATATTTTCTTGCATTTTGGTTGATCAGAGAAATTTCACGCAACTCAAGGACCCTCGGAGAGAGTTGGAGATTTCATTATTTTCATATTTGAGTTTTCTCAAATTTTGAAAAGAGCATCATTTGATTTTATTTATTTTATCTTCAATTATTTTTCCAATAACAAAATTATGAGATGGGAATAATATGACTTTCTCAATTTTAGGAAAAATGAAGATTTAAATAAATAAATCAAATTTTGGATTTTTTGGAGTTTAACTGTATTTTATTTGAATTAGGGAAAAATGCGAGTTTTAAAAATATTGCATTTAGTCCCCGAGTAAAAGTTCATTTTGTTCGACTCATTTTTAAGAGTCGGGGAAAATTTACTTCATAAATTTTGGAGCTCGTTAGATTTTATTTCTCTTCGTTTTTCTGCTCCCGAAATTATTTTAAAAAAAATGTGTCGCGCCCACCTGGGCTAAAGGCCCAGCCGGCCGAGCCGGCCCGCACCGCCGCCTCCCCGCGCGCGCGCGCACCGCGCCGCCGCCGGCCTAGTCCGAGTCGGACTCCCCCCCTCCCCCTTGCTTGCCCCCTCCCCCAAGCCACCCTTCCCCCCCCCCTTTATATACTCCCCCCCCCCACTCTCCTCCCCACCCCAAGCCGTCGCCGCCCCAAGCAGCAGCAGCAGCCAGCGCGCGCAGCCGCCGCCGCCACCGCGAGCCGCCGCCCCCGCCGCGTTACCGTCGCCCCGCCGTCCGCCGGAGCCCTCGTCGAGGTAGCCCCGCGCCGCGCCACCCGCACCCTGGTTCGGTTTTTTTTAAAATCGTTCCGGTTTATTTTTCGTTTCGGTTTTTTTTCCGGTTTTGTTGGTTAGTGAGCGTTCGCCGGACCGTTCGTCTTAACGAACGCGATCACCGATTAGTCTCGGTTAACGAACGTTCGTTCGTTTAACCGTTCGTCGTTTTTCTTTTTCGTCGGATTTATTCCGCGATTTTCTGATCGCGATTTCAGTTCCGATCTTCTTTCTAGTTTATCTTCTCACTCGTTTATCGGAATCAGGTGATTCAAGCGCCAGGAGTTTCGTTTCGAAACCGCCATTCCGACTAATCAACTTAAACAAGATTTTACTTCTTTAAAATTTGACCTAGTTTCAAATTGCTAGAACCGTGTTGTTTTCTTCCGTCGTTTGTTTTCCGTTGCCTTGTTCAAATTCGATTCTTTTTGCAACCGGAGTTCTTAAGTTGAACTTTCTGGTTTGATTTTCCGTTCGAGTTTTACCTGTGCATTAGATGAGTACTTATTGTATGCTTGTTGTTTGTCTGCGATAGATCACCCGGAGTGCGCCGCCTGTTATTTCGAAGCTCTAGGTTTCGCGGATCCTCAGCAAGGCAAGTAACACTTTGATCATACCCTTTTCTACTACCCAGTTTTATTGCATTAGATCAATCCTCAAACATTGCATGATTAGGATCTAATTAAATTGTGGGATGAGAAGTAGTTGAGGTAGTACCTATTACCTGTTTTACTTATGAAACCTTTGGGAGTTACTTCTATGTTTGCTTATTATGCCATGCTATGCTAGTAGACGTGGATTGGGTGAGTGATATCCATGACAGATGTGAGTATTGTTAATTAATGGTTTATCTAAGGTGGCAACTTAAATACACATCTGGGTGGATTGAGGCACCTGGTTTCTATCAGGACTTTCCTGCTTTTCTTTGGACCGCCACCCAGGCTCAAAGGGATCATAAGATCATTCATGCTAGTAACTTCCGTGTGCAGCCACAAGCCATTATGGGCTCTGGCATAGTTGATTAAGTCGTGCGAACTCTTACAGGGTAGACTAGCGGATGTAGGGGAAAGTAGGTGTACCGGTCTATCCAAACGTAAGGTGCTAGCCTTCTGAAAGACTATGTCTCGGTCATCCGTTTCTCAAACACCATGTAGTGCAAGAAACCAAACGGAGGCGATCGAGTCTTGTGGGAAAAGTGCGCAAACCTCTGCAGAGTGTACAATCTGATCATGATTAGCCGTGTCCCCGGTTATGGACATTTTGAGTATCTAGTACTTGAATATCATGTGAATCTCATCATGTTACTTCTAATTAATATTGTTGGGTTTTAATTGTTCACTTAATTGGGATCGGAATGCTGTCAACCATTCTCGATGTTTCAACCACCATGATAGTTAAATAAAATTTATTCCTTTGCAGTAGGGAAAAATTGGCTTTACGCAAAACTATAACCATAGAGCTTTTCCACCAGCCATATATGCATATTCATTCAATATTCTCTATGTGTTACATTGCCAGCATATTCCATGTACTGACCCGTTTTTGGGCTGCAACTTTCATGTTGCAGACTTTTCAGACGACGAGTAAGGTGCTTTTAGGTCGTGGTTCTATACTCAGTGATGCCGTTGGAGTTGATGGACTCGCTTATCTTCCAAGCCTTCCGCTGTTATCTTTATTAGATGGCCTTAAGCCATATTTATTGTAATAAGATCTCTTTGAGATACCGATGTAATAAGTGTGTGATTGCTACTCTGCTATAAATCCTTCGAAGTACTGTGTGGTGTCAGCATTACTGATCCAGGGATGACACCGGAGCACAGAGACTTGACCATCTGAGGTTGGGTCGCTACATTAAGAAAAAAACAGCAACAGCTTAGAGCTGATCAAGACTTGCTAGCTGAAAGATGGACTGAAGTCCTTGCGTCCGAGGAGTACGAACTCGAACGCCCCTCCAAGAGCTACCCAAAGCGCAGGTTGCTACCACGATTAGAGGAGGAAGCACTTAAACCTACATCACCAGCGCATGATGCGGCTGACCGGCCACCTCGCGGCCGCGACAGAGAGGCTTCCAGGCCCTCCACCCAAGCCGCACCCCGGCGCCGCTCAAAAAATACCAAGGCACAGGGAAATGCGCTAGACCTGCGGGATATGTTGGAGGACAAGGCAAGGCAAACATGATCGATCTACGGATCGCGTGGGCACCCCATGACACGAGACGATAACCGTCACGCCGGATACAGTAAATTCAGCCGGGCCAAACACAACAGACAAAGCTCATTTGAGCTACGTCATGATATAGCCCAGTACAGAGGTGCCGCACACCCGCTATGCTTCACAGATGAAGTAATGGATCATCAAATCCCAGAGGATTTCAAACCCGTAAAAACTGAATCATACGATGGCACGGCAGATCCTGCGGTATGGATTGAGGACTATCTCCTTCATATCCACATGGCCCGCGGCGATGATCTACACGCCATCAAATACCTCCCACTCAAGCTTAAAGGACCAGCTCGGCATTGGCTTAACAGCCTGCCAACAGAGTCAATTGGTTGTTGGGAGGACCTGGAAGCCGCATTCCTCCACAACTTCTAGGGCATCTATGTGCGACCACCAGACACCGATGACCTTAGCCACATAATTCAGCAGCCAGAAGAATCTGCTAGACAATTCTGGACACGGTTCATAACCAAGAAAAATCAAATTGTCGACTGTACGGACGTAGAGGCCCTAGCAGCCTTCAAGCATAACATCCGTGACGAGTGGCTTGCCCGGCACCTTGGACAGGAAAAGCCGAAATCTATGGCAGCCCTCATGACGCTCATGACCCGCTTTTGCGTAGGAGAAGACAGCTAGCTGGCTCGTAGAAATAACATGACCAAGAGCCCTGGTAATGATACCAAGGACAACAATGGCAGGTCGCGTCGCAACAAGCACAAGCGCCGCATTAACAGCGACAAGGCTGAAGATACGGCAGTTAATGCCGGATTCAGAGGCTCTAAACCCGGTCAGCAGAAAAAGCTATTCAAAAGAAACACTCCGGGTCCGTCCAGTTTGGACCGTATACTCGATCACTCGTGCCAGATACATGGCACCCCTGAAAAACCAGCCAATCACACCAACAGGGATTGTTGGGTGTTCAAGCAGGCCGGCAAGTTAAACACCGAAAACAGAGACAAGGGGCTACACAGCGACGACGATGATGAGCCCAGGCCGCCGAATAATAGTGGACAGAAGGGCTTCCCCCCACAAGTGCGGATGGTGAACATGATATACGCAACCCACATCCCCAAGAGGGAGCGGAAGCATGTGTTAAGGGACGTATACGCGTTGGAGCCAGTCGCCCCAAAGTTCAACCCATGGTCCTCCTGCCCGATCACCTTTGATCGAAGGGACCACCCCACTAGCGTCCGCCATGGCGGATTCGCCGCATTGGTTCTAGACCCAATCATTGACGGATTTCACCTCACTAGAGTCCTTATGGACGGCGGCAGCAGCCTGAACCTGCTTTATCAGGATACAGTGCGGAAAATGGGCATAGATCCCTCAAGGATTAAACCCACAAAAATGACCTTTAAATGCGCCATACCAGGTGTAGAGGCCAACTATACAAGCTCAGTTACACTTGAAGTGGTCTTCGGATCCCCGGATAATTTCTGAAGCGAGGAGTTAATCTTCGACATAGCCCCGTTCCGCAGTGGCTATCACGCACTGCTCGGACGAACCGCATTTGCAAAGTTCAATGCGGTGCTGCACTACGCATACCTCAAGCTCAAGATGCCAGGCCCTCGAGGAGTCATTACGGTCAATGGAAACACCGAACGCTCTCTTCGAACGGAGGAGCATACGGCAGCCCTCGCGGCGGAAGTACAAAGCAGCCTCTCAAGGCAGTTCTCCAATCCGGCTTTTAAACGTCCGGACACCGTCAAGCGCGCCCGGAGTAACCTGCAGCAAGACCGCCTGGCACGTTCTGAGCAAGCGTAGCAATGCGGCCCCAACCCCAGCCCTCGCGAAACTACGAAATCAATACTACGTGTACATAATTACGCCCTAAAAATACCATGGGCACAGGGGGAGGGGCACGACAACGGCATGCCCAAAATATGGCTCAACCGCACTAGGGGCTCCCGGTTTTGTCATTTTTTCTTACTTTCAGGACTCCACTCTCCGGAAGGCCTGTCCGGCAGTACAATCGCCGAACACACGATGCAACCACAAAGGAGGCAAGAAGCTACGTCGAATTCCCAGGTGGTCTCTATAACGAGCAAAATACATGTCTTACATACCGCCTCGCAGCTCGCCCCAGGAGGGGGACATGCCAAATAGTCCCATCTCTTGCTTATCGCATTATTTGTATCGTTCTGCTTTTACCGCAGCCTTTTTGAATAAACAATGCTTAGCTTCAACTTATTATTACATTATCTATTCATTTCTTTCTCTTTGTTCAGTTATGACATTTAGCACTCGTACACTTTGGTACGGCCAATACGCCAGGGGCTCAAGCACCCCATAATACGACGTGAGAAGTCCGAACACTTTCATAAGTGCGGCCCTCCAAACTTATAGCATTATATGCATCAGCTCCGAATCATGTCTTTGGTCAATAGTTGGGTTTGCCCGGCTCCCATGTTTTGGTACCTTACGTTCCGCTATATCGGCTAAGGTAGCACTGGGAGAACTACTGCGATTGTGCCCCAGTTGAGCTGGGTTAAGCACCTCAGTAGAGAAAGCTAAGACTGACTGTCATGATAGGGCGAGAGTTGGTCGCTGTTCGAGAGGTTTCGAGTCCCTAAAGACTTATGCCTCTTAGAGCGAGGAGTCGGCTTTGTCCGGCCTAGGCGTGCATAGCGCCCCGAACTCGGTCTTCCGAACACTAGGGGCTTCATCGAAATTTAGAATTATAGAATTCTCTGGCTAAGTGAGAGTGATAACGCATTATAGTCCGATTGCCTTGTTCGTTGTGCTGAGCACCTCCCTCGAAGGACCCAAGAATGGGAAAAGGAGTGCTCAGGTTTATCCCGAACACCCCAGCATTCGTGGCATGGGGGCAGAAGCCGACGACTCGCCATCTCTCAAATTTAATAAACGGCTGCATAGAAGCTAATATTTTAAATTAAACAAGCGTTGCATAGCACATATGAACAAGTTTTCAGCGTACAGGATAACACGAGCGAGTTTACTCAAGAATTACATCTCTAGCACATTCATCCGCCATAAGGCGGGCACCCTTCAGGACGCCCTCATAGTACATCTCAGGGTGGCGATGCTCCTTGCCCGGCGGTGGCCCGTCCTTCACCAGCTTCTCCGCGTCCATCTTGCCCCAGTGCACTTTAGCACGGGCAAGCGCCCTACGGGCGCCCTCGATGCCGACAGAGCGCTTGATAACTTCAAGCCACGGACAAGCATCCACCAGCCGCCTTACCAGCCCAAACTAGCTCCCAAGCAGAGCCTCTCCAGGCCACAGCCGAACTATGAGGACCTTCATGGCCTGTTCGGCCACCTTATGGAGCTCGACCAGTTGCTTCAGCTGGTCGCTCAAGGGCACCGGGTGTCCGGCCTCAGCATACTGAGACCAGAACACCTTCTCCGTCGAGCTCCCCTCCTCGGCCCGGTAGAAGGCGGCGGCATCTGACACGTTGCGGGGCAAATCTACGAATGCTCCTGGAGAGCTCCGGACTCGGGTAAGTAACAAGTAATTCACTTTCACGTGCTTGCTTTGCATAAAGAATGCCTTACCCGCCGCTATCTTCTTCATCGCCTCAACTTCCTGGAAGGCTTTTTGGGCTTCGGCCTTGGCAGACTTAGCGCTTTCGAGGGTCGTCGCGAGCTCGGACTCTCGCGTCTTTGAGGCAAGCTCCAAACTCTCGTGTTTTTTCACGAGAGCCTGGAGCTCTTGCTGTACCTCGCCGACTCGCGCCTCATGCTCTTCCCGCTCGGTGCACTCCGTGACCGCCTTCTTTTCAGCCTCGGAAAGCGCTTGCTTAAGGGTCGCCACCTCAGTCGTGGCCCCTAGAACGTCAATAACAATCCTGTCATTTTTTGCAACTACATTTTCTTTTTTTATATATGTTCTTACACAAGGCATTGCGTACCTTGGTTATCCTCGAGCTGCTTCTTGGCAAGTCCGAGCTCTTGCTCGGACCGCTCGAGGTTCTACTTCAGCGTGTCCACCTCCGCAGTCTGTGCGGCAGAGGCCAGCAGCGAAGCCTGCATACGCATATTGACTTAATTATGTTAGACTCCTGCAAATATTATTAGATCCTCTATTCGGCTTTTCCTTCTGAATGCCAAACAGAGCATTAGGGGCTACTATCTATGCGGTAATACTTTCACATATTTTTTTACATACCTCAAAGCCTGTTAGCAGGCTGGCACAGGCTTCAGTCAGCCCGCTCTTGGTGGACTGAACCTTCTGGATCACCGCACTCATGATAGTGCGGTGCTCCTCGTCGATGGAGGCGCCATTAAGCACCTCCAGCAAGTTATCCGGTGCCTCCGGTTGGACGGAGGTCACCGGCGTCACAGGCTTGCCCTTCTTCTTAGGGGGGCGCCTGACGGACTCCGGAACCCTTGAAGGTTCTGGTGCGGTGTCCGGCCCAGGGCCAGACTTGGAGCCCTTGGGGGTCTTATCCCCTTTGCGCCTGGAGTCCGGGAGGTCGCCTTGCGGCGCCTCCAGGGCCACCTCCCCTGGCTTGGAACCTTTTGGGACAACACCTCTGCGTCGTCCGTAGGGAGAGGGGAGGTAGCGGTCGGAAGTGAAAAACTATTCGCATCCGACGAACCCAGGGAACCGCTCGACGACACGTCGAGCCGGGCTTTGGGCGGACTGCATGATTATATTCAGCATCAGGAGAAGCTGTGCAATAAAGGAACGCCATGAGTCACTCTGGTGTCCGAATACTTATGACTTCACCAAGGGCTTGCCCCTGGGCGGCCACTCCTCATCGCTGTCGGCGGCGTTGGTGGAGTAGTCCAGAGGGAGGGTCCTTCCTTTCTTGGACCCTCCGCCCCCCCCCCCAAGTTGGGGCGGCCTTCCTTTTCTTTTCTCCCCCGGCTGGGGAAGAAACCTCTCTTTCCTCCTCCTTGTCTTCGTGGGAGGAGTGCGCCTAGGAGTCATCGGACGGTGAGTCCGACTCCACCGGGCGCCGGGAACTCTTCCGGGTTCTCGTGGCCTTCTTCTTGGCCTTCTTCTCCGGCACCACGTAAGGTGCCGGAACCAGCAGCTTCGCCAAGCGGACGTCTGCTGGGTCTTCGGGCAAAGGAGCCGGACAGCTGATTTGCCCGAACGTCTCCTGCCAATCCTGCCAAAGGTACGGGAGTTTAGATCCCGCATATAATCAAACTATGGAAAACGAGTATCCTGTAAAAGGTAAAATCGCTTACCGCGTTGGCTTGCCGCTTTGCATTGATCCCGCGGTCTTCGGTAAGGGGAGGAGGAGCCTCGGCGCTCTTGAATAGCACCTTCCAGGCATCCTCATGGGTTGTGTCGAAGAGCCGGCTCAGAGTTTGGTGCTGGGCCGGATCGAACTCCCACAAATTGAAAGCCCGTTGTTGACACGGGAGGATCCGGCGGATGAGCATAACCTGGACTACGTTGACAAGTTTGAGCTTCTTGCTCACCAGGTTCTGGACACATGTTCGGAGTCTGGTCACCTCTCTCGAACTGCCCCACGCCAGGCCCTTCTCTTTCCAGGAGGTGAGCCGTGTAGGGGCTCCGGATCGGAACTCAGGGGCTGCGACCCATTTGGGGTCACGCGGCTCGGTGATGTAGAACCACCCCGATTGCCACCCCTTTATGGTCTCCACGAAGGAGCCCTCGAGCCATAGGACGTTGGGCATCTTGCCCACCATGGCGCCTCCGCACTCCGCCTAGCGGCCGCCCACAACCTTCGGCTTGACATTGAAGGTCTTCAGCCATAAGCCGAAGTGGGGCCGGATGCAGAGGAAGGCCTCACACACGACGATAAACGCCGAGATGTTGAGGATGAAGTTCGGGGCTAGATCGTGGAAGTCCAGGCCGTAGTAGAACATGAGCCCCCGGATGAATGAATGGAGGGGGAATCCCGGTCCGTGAAGGAAATGGGTAAGGAAGACGACCCTCTCATGGGGCCTGGGGATGGGGATGAGCTTCCCCTCATCTGGGAGCCGGTGCACGATGTCGTCGGGCAGGTATCCGGCTCTCCTCATCTTTTTGACGTCTCCCTCCATGACGGAGGAGACCATCCACTTGCCTCCCGCTCCAGACATGGTTGGAGAAGGTTGAGGAAGAGAATGCGGACTTGGGCGCTGGAGCTCGAGTATGCGGAAATGGATGAGCAAAGGAGGAAGAAGGCGTGGGTGAAAAGGCGGATCCTTATCCCCTTATATGGGCGGACGAAACTATGCGTCTAGACCAGCCTAGTAAAACTCGCTTATCTCCCAAGCGCCATAATCAATGGCGCGGTTGGGTTACCCACGCCCGTATTGATGAGAATCCCGTAATAAAGGGACACGATCTCTGCTTCGACAGGACGTACCAAGGAAACCGCCTCGCTAAACGCGCTGAGGTGGGATAGTGAAAACGATTCGAATAAAGGCTTGGCTGTGGTGTGATGTCACACTACGGAATACGTCAGCAGATTAGATTTGTGTAAATATTATTCTCTCTACGGTGGTATGTGGACCTTGACACTATCCTTGTGTTAAAAATCTTCTATGAAGTATTCGGAGGAGGAACCCGCCTTGCAATGTCGAAGACAATCTGCGCGCCGGACTCGTCATCATTGAAGCCTCGTTCAGGGGCTACTGAGGGAGTCCTGGATTAGGGGGTGTCCGGATAGCCGGACTATAAGCTTTGGCCGGACTCTTGGACTATGAAGATACAAGATTGAAGACTTCGTCCTGTGTCCGTATGGGACTTTCCTTGGCGTGGAAGGCAAGCTTGGCAATACGGATATGTAGATCTCCTTCCATTGTAACCGACTCTGTGTAACCCTAGCCCCCTCCGATGTCTATATAAAATGGAGGGTTTTAGTCCATAGAACGACAATCATACCATAGGCTAGCTTCTAGGGTTTAGCCTCTCTGATCTCGTGGTAGATCTACTCTTGTACTACCCATATCACCAATATTAATCAAGCAGGAGTAGGGTTTTACCTCTTTCGAGAGGGCCCGAACCTGGGTAAAAACATCGTGTCCCTTGTCTCCTGCTACCATCCGCCTAGACGCACAGTTCGGGACCCCCTACCCGAGATCCGCCAGTTTTGACACCGACACCTACCCTCCCGTGGCAGTGGGGTCCTAGCAGAAACTAAGGGATATTAAGGCCTCCTTTTAATAGAGTACCGGACCAAAGCGTTAACACATAGTGAATACATGAACTCCTCAAACCACGATCATCATCGGGAGTGGTCCCAATTATTGTCACTTCGGGGTTACCGGATCATAACACATAGTAGGTGACTATATACTTGCAATATAGGATCAAGAACTCACATATATTCATGAAAACATAATAGGTTCAGATCTGAAATCATGGCACTCGGGACCTAGTGACAAGCATTAAGCATAGCAAAGTCATAGCAACATCAATCTCATAACATAGTGGATACTAGGGATCAAACCCTAACAAAACTAACTCGATTACATGATAAATCTCATCCAACCCATCACCATCCAGCAAGCCTACGATGGAATTACTTACGCACGGCGGTGAGCATCATGAAATTGGTGATGCAGGATGGTTGATGATGACGATGGCGACAAATTCCCCTCTTCGGAGCCCCGAACAGACTCCAGATCAGCCCTCCCGAGAGGTTTTAGGGCTTGGCGGCCGCTCCGTATCGTAAAACGCAATGAATTCCTCTCTCTGATTTTTTTTCTCCCCGAACATGAATATATGGAGTTGGAGTTGAGGTCAGTGGAGCGTCAGGGGGCCCACGAGGCAGGGGGCGCACCCAGGGGGGCAGGCGCGCCCCCCACCCTCGTGGACAGGGTGTGGGCCCCCTGACGTGGATTCTTCTTCCAGTATTTTTAATATTTTCCAAAAATATGTTCCGTGGAGTTTCAGGTCATTCCGAGAACTTTTATCTCCGCACATAAATAACACCATGGCAATTCTGCTAAAAACGGCGTCAGTCTGGGTTACTTCCATTCAAATCATGCAAGTTAGAGTCCAAAACAAGGGCAAAAGTGTTTGGAAAAGTAGATACGACGGAGACGTATCAATATACAAGTGCTATATTTTCTAGTTCTTAATCATGCTTGGTTTGGATAAATGGGGTTTCCATGTGGCTTGAATTAATCTGATGAATCTGCAATGTGCTTATTTTTCATCAACATATTTTACTCATAGCATGCGAACCCTTACTTAACCTGATGACTAACTACCTTATATGTGTTGAAGGGAAACAATGGGAAGCACTGAGGTTTACAAGATGGTACTAACTATTATACCTTGCCTTTTTGTATTCCTTTGCCCCATTTCCAATATAGAGAAGATATTTATGCACATCCTTGTTTTCAGGCTTCACTGATGATTACCTCTCAAACCACCTCTGTGCTCAGGAGGTGAACACCCACGGTTCAATATTAAAGTGCTCCTGAAGAGGTCGAAGGATAGACGGTCAATCATCCACAGGCACTGGCCTAAAGTTGCAAAGACCTTCAACATGAATGAAGGCTCAATATTCGCCTTCCGCTTCAGCAGTTTTCCAGATGAGATGCATCTCTCTATGTATCGTCTATGATGCTAATTTTGAAAGGTTCTAGATGTTGCATCTGAAACTTGTTGCTGGTGCAGTTGTGTAATGGGGTGGCTAAGTGTTGAAGCTATATCATGTTGTACTACGATGTATTTCAATTATGAAATCCTGCTTCCTTAATATGGAAATGGAATATATTATGTGCTTAATATGAATGTCAATTAGATTAGTAAATGGATTATTAATAATAGGGCAACTAGCTCGCTAATTGGCCAATTAGCTTGCTAACTGGGTTTTCCTATTGCAAACGGTGAATGAGAAAACACCATGAGCGATGACCTCAGGCAACGCACACAGTTTCTAGGAATAAACCGTGTTGGATCAATGAACAATCACACACGACATTCTCTTCAAAACTGTTTGCGTTACACCACCTTGCACAAACGTTTTCCTTGTAATGACTGTGTGCGATGTATATACGAACGGAAACATTTAGTGGTGACTGACTGTGTGGGATGTACTTATGACCGTAAATGATTTCGCCTGTATAATTGTATTTTTTTAGCACTACTGTACGTATTTGTGTATTTGAGTGCTCGCCGGTCGCACACGACCTCATTTTGCCGAGCGTGTGTGCAAGGAGGGCATATCCCCAATGGTTTCTGGGTCGTGTGGGAAGGACCCCCTGTCTCCGACACTCACTTGGCGATGGTTCCGAATGCCATCGCGAAAAGGGGTTAAAAATCGTTTGTTTAGGACCGACGCGTACCAGTGTATCCCTTTACACCTACAAAGTACTTCTAGCTTCATACTTGTTATAGGTAGCGAACGTTAAGCGTGTGTAGAGTCGTGTTGGTGGTCGATAGAACTTGAGGGAATATTTGTTCTACCTTTAGCTCCTCGTTGGGTTCAACACTCTTATTTATCGAGAAAGGCTACAACTGATCCCCTATACTCGTGGGTTATCACATATGAAGGTAAAGGGACGGGTTTGGAGAAGGCAAACGCAATGGAGACACGGAGATTTTGGTGTGGTTCCAATAGGTGGTGCTATCGTACGTCCACGTTGATGGAGACTTCAACCCACGAAGGGTAACGGCTGCGCGAATCCACGGAGGGCTCCACCCATGAAGGGTCCACGAAGAAGCAACCTTGTCTATCCCACCATGCATGACCGTCGCCATGAAGGACTTGCCTCACTTGGGTAGATCTTCACGAAGTAGGCGATCTCCTTGCCCTTACAAACTTCTTGGTTCAACTCCACATCTTGATGGAGGCTCCCAAGTGACACCTAACCAATCTAGGAGACACCACTCTCCAAAAGGTAATAGATGTTGTGTTGTTGATGAAATCCTTGCTCTTGTGCTTGAAATGCTAGTCTCCCCAACACTCAACTCCTCTCTCAGATTTGGCTATGGTGGAAGAGCGATTTGAGTGGAAAGCAACTTGGGGAAGGCTAGAAATCAAGGTTCAAATGGTAGGAATGGAATTTCTTGATCTCAACACATGACTAGGTGGTTCTCTCTCAGAAAATGTATGGTGGAAGTGTAGGCACGTTCTGCTGGCTCTCTCTCAAATGGAGAAGGGGGTGGAGGGGTATATATAGCCTTCACACAAAATCCAACCATTACACATTTTGACTCATCTCGGTGAGACCGAATGGTTAAACTCGGTGGCACCTATCAGCTCAAAACTGTGAACATTAGGAATCTCGGTGGGACCGACTGGAACAACTCAAGGGGGACCAATGTGCTAGGGCTTAGGCAAACATCATCTCGGTGGGGCCGATTGCATCAACTCGGTGAGATCAAAGTGAAGCAATAAGCAACAGAGAGTCTTTCAAGCCAACTCGTTGAGACCGATTGCATAACTCAGTGAGACCGAAATAAATGCAACAAGTCACAGAGCGCTAGCAAGGCCATCTCGTTGAGATCGAGATCCGTATGGGTGAGACTGAACTGTTAGGGTTTCTGGCAGTGGCTATGTCATATGAACTTGGTGGCTCCGGATAGAAAGAACCGGTGGGCCCGAGTTGGAGTTTAGGTTTTGGACATATTTGGATGGACAAAGTGGTTGAGGGTTTTGGAGCAATATCACTAAGCATTTGAGCAAGTAGACCATTAAGCAACACCTCATCCCCTTTTAATAGTATTGGCTTTCCTATGGACTCAACGTGATCTTGGATCACTAAAATAAAGATGAAGAGTCTTGAGTTTTTGCCAATCTTTATCCTTAGCATTTTGAGGGGTCCACATCTCTAGTCCATGCCATGCCAATCATTGAACATCCTGAAATATTTATCTTGAGAGGATATTAATTCAATGATCTATATGTTGTTATGAATTACCAAAACCACCCGGGGGTTAGTTACACTTTCACTTTTCTACAACCTAAATATCTTTGGTGCACAAGATTCATTCTTCAGCGACTAATCATTCTTCTATTTGTGTGGTGGTTTCTAATATTAAAATTGCATCTGGTGCCTTCAATTTGGTGATCTTCAAGTACTCTCATTTGTTAGGGTATCTCCAAAGCCGACCCTCAAACCTCCCGCATCTGTCCGGACCATGCTATTCGGACAGCAGAAGCCATGCAACGAGGCCTTGTATCGGTCTACGGGGCGGTCTGGGCGCTATTTATCTCGCAAACCGGAGGCACACGAGGGGGGTATGGGAGTTTGGACCGATCCCAAGCCCTGTTCTGACCGCCCTGACCCACCAAAAACCTCACCCCCCCCCCCCGTGTGTTTTCGGTTAGCGCCCGCATTCATGCCTAGCTGAAAGGATCAAGAAGAGGTGTCTAGAGCGGGGGGATTAGACCCTCAACAAAGAAAAGTAGCAGTTTTTAAGTTCTTTAAGTTAAGGTGGAGTTTTAGCACAAGTTTAAACATTCACAATTCATTTCAAGCAAGCATGGCAAGAGTATATGAGCAGCGGAAAGTAAAGCATGCAAATTGCAAGAAAGTAAAGGGATGGAATTGGAGTGTGCAAACGCAATTGGAGACACGGAGATATTTGGCGTGGTTCCGATAGGTGGTGCTATCGTACATCCACATTGGTGGAGTGATACGTCTCCATCGTATCTATAATTTTTGATTGTTCCATGCCAATATTATACAACTTTCATATACTTTTGGCAACTTTTTATACTATTTTTGGGACTAACATATTGATCCAGTGCCCAGTGCCAGTTCCTGTTTGTTGCATATTTTTGTTTCGCAGAAAACCCATATCAAATGAAGTCCAAACGGGATAAAAACTGGCGAAGATTTTTTTTGGAAAATTTATGATTTTTCGGAAGAAGAATCAACGCGATACGATGCCCGAGGGGGCCATGAGGCAGGGGGCGCGCCCCAGGGGGGCAGGCATGCCCCTGACCCTCGTGGCCACCCCGTAAGGCGGTTGGAGCCCTTCTTCCGCCGCAAGAAAGCTAATTTCTGGATAGAGGCCGTGTCCAAAATTCAGCCCAATCGGAGTTACGATCTCCGATTATAAAAGAAACGGTGAAAGGCCAGATCTGGGAATGCACAAACAGAGACAGATCCAATCTCGGAGGGGCTCTCGCCCCTCCCATGCCGTGGAAGCCAAGGACCAGAGGGGAAACCCTTCTCCCATCTAGGGAGAAGGTCCATGAAGAAGAAGAAGAAGAAGAAGAAGAAGAAGAAGAAGAAGAAGAAGAAGAAGAAGAAGAAGAAGAAGAAGAAGAAGAAGAAGAAGAAGAAGAAGAAGAAGAAGAAGAAGAAGAAGAAGAAGAAGAAGAAGAAGAAGAAGAAGAAGAAGAAGAAGAAGAAGAAGAAGAAGAAGAAGAAGAAGAAGAAGAAGAAGAAGAAGAAGAAGAAGAAGAAGAAGAAGAAGAAGAGGAAGAAGAAGAAGAAGAAGAAGAAGAAGAGGAAGAAGAAGAAGAAGAAGAAGAAGAAGAAGAAGAGGAAGAAGAAGAAGAAGAAGAAGAAGAAGAAGAAGAAGAAGAAGAAGAAGAAGAAGAGGAAGAAGAAGAAGAAGAAGACGAAGAAGAAGAGGAAGAAGAAGAAGAAGAGGAAGAAGAAGAGGAAGAAGAAGAAGAAGAGGAAGAAGAAGAAGAAGAGGAAGAAGAAGAAGAAGAAGAAGAAGAAGAAGAAGAAGAAGAAGAAGAAGAAGAAGAAGAAGAAGAAGAAGAAGAAGAAGAAGAAGAAGAAGAAGAAGAAGAAGAAGAAGAAGAAGAAGAAGAAGAAGAAGAAGAAGAAGAAGAAGAAGAAGAAGAAGAAGAAGAAGAAGAAGAAGAAGAAGAAGAAGAAGAAGGGGGCCCTCTCCCCTCTCTCCCGGTGGCGCCGGAATGCCGCCGGGGCCATCATTGTGTGATGGCGATCTACACCAACACCTCCGTCATCTTCACCAACATCTTCATCACCTTACCCCATCTATCTACATTGTTCCACTCTCCAGCAACCCACTGTACCCTCTACTTGAGCATGGTGCTTTGTGCTTCATATTATTATCTAATGATGTGTTGCCATCCTATGATGTCTGAGTAGATTTTCGTTGTCCTATCGGTAATTGGTGAATTGCTATGATTGGTTTAATTTGCTTATGGTTATGTTGATGTCCTTTGGTGCCCATCATATGAGCGCACGTGTGGATCACACCATAGGGTTAGTTGTATGTTGATAGGACTATCTGTTGGAGGGCAAGAGTGACAGAAGCTTCAACCTAGCATAGAAACTGATGCATACGGGATTGAAGGGGGACCAATATATCTTAATGATATGGTTGGGTTTTACCTTAATGAACGTTAGTAGTTGAGGATGCTTGCTAATAGTTCCAATCATAAGTGCATAGAATTCCAAGTCAAGGATGACATGATAGCAGTGGCCTCTCCCACATAAAACTTGCTATCGGTCTAGTAAAGTAGTCAATTGCTTAGGGACAATTTCGCAACTCCTTCCACCACTTTTCCACACTCGCTATACTAAATTTATTGTGTCTTCATCTAAATAGCCCCTAGTTTTTATTTACGTGCTCTTCATATTCTTGCAAACCTATCCAACAACACCTACAAAGTACTTTTAGTTTCATACTTGTTTTAGGTAAAGCGAACGTTAAGCGTACGTAGAGTTGTATCGGTGGTCGATAGAACTTGAGGGAATATTTGTTCTACCTTTAGCTCCTCGTTGGGTTCGACACTCTTACTTATTGAAAGAGGCTACAATTGATCCCCTATACTTGTGGGTTATCAAGACCTTTTTCTGGCGTCGTTGCCGGGGAGTCATAACGTGGGGTGAATATTCTTGTGTGTGCTTGTTTGCTTTATCACTAAGTAGTTTTTATTTTGTGCTCTTGTTTTCTATCTTTAATTATGGGTACGAAATGCAAAATACCAAAAAATAGTTGTACCTACTGAACCAATGGTTGAAGAACCACCCAAAATCTATCACACTCCTGAAGCTTTCTACTTGGATCATCTTCGATCCCTTTGTGCTCGTGTTGAAACCCCAACTGGCTTAGTTGAGGGAAAATCTTTAGATGAGCATGCTTGTTATGTGCGACACCTCTTATTTCAAAAGGGAAACTTTTACTGGATCAAATTCATTGTTTGCAATGTTATGCTTGGAATTTATGTGAAATATATGATGTTACTTGTTGTTCTGAAAACCCTAAGAAACACCTTCCTTACCAATGTGAGTTTAGTGATAATGGAATCGTATCTTCATATGCTAAGGGTGTTTATAATTACTATGATGTTCAACAAATTGAAGAATTTGTTGCTTTTAAGGGTGCTTATGAAATTGCTTCTTTGATTGGAAAGTATGATGCTACTCTTTACAGATCTGAAAATTTTGGCATACTTAAATATTGTTATGATAATTATGCTTCTAATGCCTATGTTAAACCATATATTGAGGACTCCTCCGCTGTCCAAGAAGAGACTAATATTTTGCAGGAATCTATGGAAGAAGAAATTGATGAAACAGTGAGCTCATTGGATGAAAAAGATGATGAAGAGGGCGAAGAACAAAAGGAGGAAGAGCGGATTAGCTACTCATGCCCACCTTCTAATGAGAGTAACTCTTCAACTCATACATTGTTTAATTTCCTTTCGTGCTTACGAAGGATGATTGCTATGATGATTGTTATGATCCCGTTGATTCCTTTGAAATATCCCTTTTTGATGATGCTTGCTATACTTGTGGCCAAGATGCCAATATGAATTATGCTTATGGAGAAGAACTTGCTATAGTTCCTTATGCTAAACATGAAATTGTTGTTATTGCACCCACGCATGATAGTCCTATTATCTTTTTGAATTCTCCCGACTAAACTATATCGGAGAAGTTTGCACTTATTAAGGATTATATTGATGGGTTGCCTTTTACCGCTACACATGATGATTTTGATAGATATAATATACATGTGCTTTCTGCTCCTACTTGCAATTATTATGAGGAACTATATCTCCACCTCTCTATGTTTCCAACTCGATAAAATTGCAAGAAATTGTTTATACTATGCATTGGCCTTTACTAGGTGTGCATGAATTGTTCTTTTATGACATGCCAATGCATAGGAAGAGAGTTAGACTACCTTGTTGCATGATATATGTTACTTTGTGCTCACTACTAAATTACAAATCATTTTTAATTAAAATTGGCTTTGATATACCTTGGGATCCGGGTGGATCCATTACTTGAGCACTATATGCCTAGCTTAATGGCTTTAAAGAAAGCGCTGCCAGGGAGACAACCCAGAAGTTTTAGAGAGTCATTTATTTCTGTTGAGTGCTTTTATATAGTTTATTATAAACAAAAAAAATAAAGAGGGGAACCCAAAATTTTTCAAAAAGGAAAGTGAAAGTGAGAAAGACAAGCATTGTTGAAGTGGGGGAGCTCCTTGAACTTTGTTCATGCTCACGGAAACTTTGTGAATCTTGATTACAAAAACTTCTCAAAAAAATTGTCCTTTTGTACAATTCCATTGTATTATAAAAAATGTGCCAAGGTTTGCCTTTAGGATGTTTACAATGCTTGTTGGTTTGTACGGTGCAGGACAGAAACTTTGGCTGTAGTGCGCGATTTTACATTTTTGACTGGAACGTCAAATGGTTCTGAAACATTTTGCACTGTCTGTCTATACTAAATTTTTATTCTCACTATTTTGGTAGAATTTTTGGAGTACCATAGGTATGGTGAATGTTCAGATTATTACAGACTGTTCTGTTTTAGACACATTCTGTTTTTGATGCATAGTTTGCTTGTTTTGATGAAACTATCAATTTATATCAGTGGATTAAGCCTTCGAAAAGTTATATTACAGTAGATACAATGCAAAAAAATGAATTGGTTTGCAACAGTACTTAGAGTGGTGATTTGCTTTATTATACTAACGGATCTTACCGAGCTTTCTGTTGAGTTTTGTGTGGATGAAGTGTTCGATGATCGAGGAGGTCTCGATATGAGGATAAGGAGGAGAAGCAGGAGCTCAAGCTTGGGTATAACCAAGGCACCCCAAGTAAATATTCAATAAGACTCAAGCGTCTAAGCTTGGGGATGCCCTGGAAGGCATCCCATCTTTCTTCAACAAGTATCGGTATGTTTTCAGATTCGTTTCGTTCATGCGATATGTGCAAATCTTGGAGCGTCTTTTGCATTTAGTTTTCGCTTTTCATTTATGCACCATTCTGGTATGAGATAGTCCTTGGTTGATTTATAGAATGCTCTTTGCACTTCACTTATATCTTTTGAGTATGGCTTTATAGAATGCTTCATGTGCTTCACTTATATCATTTGAAGTTTGGATTGCCTGTTTCTCTTCACATAGAAAACCGCCATTTCTAGAATGCTCTTTTGCTTCACTTATATTTGTTAGAACGTGGGCATATCTTTTGTAGAAAGAATTAAACTCTCTTGCTTCACTTATATCTATTTAGAGAGATGATAGGAATTGGTCATTCACATGGTTAGTCATAAAATCCTACATAAAACTTGTAGATCACTAAATATGATGTGTTTGATTCCTTGCAATAGTTTTGCGATATAAAGATGGTGATACTAGAGTCATGATAGTGGGTAGTTGTGGATTGTAGAAATACTTGTGTTGAAGTTTGTGATTCCCGTAGCATGCACGTATGGTGAACCGTTATGTAACGAAGTTGGAGCATGAGGTATTTATTGATTGTCTTCCTTATGAGTGGCGGTCGGGAACGAACGATGGTATTTTCCTACCAATCTATCCCCCTAGGGGCATGCGTAGTAGTACTTTGCTTCGAGGGCTAATAAACTTTTGCAATAAGTATATGAGTTCTTTATGACTAATGTGAGTCCATGGATTATACGCACTCTCACCATTCCATCATTGCTAGCCTCTTCGGTACCGTGCATTGCCCTTTCTCACCTCGAGAGTTGGTTCAAACTTCGCCGGTACATCCAAACCCTGTGATACGATACGCTCTATCACACATAATCCTCATTATATCTTCCTCAAAACAGCCACCATACCTACCTATCATGGCATCTCCATAGCCATTCCGAGATATATTGGCATGCAACTTCCATCATCATCATATACATGACTTGAGAATTTATTGTCATATTGCCTTGCATGATCGTAAGATAGCTAGCATGATGTTTTCATGGCTTGTCCGTTTTTTGATGTCATTGCTACGCTAGATCATTGCACATCCCGGTACACCGCCGGAGGCGTTCATATAGTGTCATATCTTTGTTCTAGTATCGAGTTGTAATATTGAGTTGTAAGTAAATAAAAGAGTGATGATCATCATTATTAGAGCATTGCCCCATGAAAAAAAAGAGAGGCCAAAGAAGCCTAAATAAAAAAGGGGGCCAAAGAAGCCCGCAAAAAAGGAAAAAAAAAAGAAAAGAAAAGGGGCAATGTTACTATCCATTTACCACACTTGTGCTTCAAAGTAGCACCATGTTCTTCATATAGAGAGTATCTTGAGTTATCACTTTTATATACTAGTGGGAATTTTCATTATAGAATTTGGCTTGTATATTCCGATGATGGGCTTCCTCAAATGCCCGAGGTCTTCATGAGGAAGCAAGTTGGATGCACACCCACTTAGTTTCTAGTTTGAGCTTTCATACACTTATAGCTCTTAGTGCATCCGTTGCATGGCAATCCCTACTCCTCACATTGACATCAATTGATGGGCATCTCCATAGCCCATTGATTAGCCGCGTCGATGTGAGACTTTCTCCTTTTTTGTCTTCTCCACACAACCTCCGTCATCATATTCTATTCCACCCATAGTGCTATGTCCATGGCTTGTGATTATGTATTGCGTGAGGGTTGAAAAGGCTGAAGCGCGTTAAAAAGTATGAACCAATTGCTCGGCTTGTCATCGGGGTTGTGCATGATGTGAATATTTTGTGTGGTGAGGATGGAACATAGCGAGACTATATGATTTTGTAGGGATAACTTTCTTTGGCCATGTTATTTTGAAAAGACATGATTGCTTTATTAGTATGCTTGAAGTATTATTGTCTTAATGTCAAATGATAGACTATTGATTTGAATCTCTCGTGTCTTAATATTCATGCCGTGATTAGATTATGTGATCAAGATTATGCTAGGTAGCATTCCACATCAAAAAATATCTTTTTTATCATTTACCTACTCGAGGACGAGCAGGAATTAAGCTTGGGGATGCTGATACGTCTCTGTCGTATCTATAATTTTTTATTGTTCCATGCCAATATTATACAACTTCCATATACTTTTGGCAACTTTTTTATACTATTTTTGGGACTAACATATTGATCCAGTGCCCAGTGCCAGTTCCTGTTTATTCCATATTTTTGTTTCGCAGAAAACCATATCAAATGGAGTCCAAACGAGATAAAAACTGACGGAGATTTTTCCTGGAATATTTATGATTTTTGGGAAGAAGAATCAACGCGATACGATGCCCGAGGGGGCAACGAGGCAGGGGCGTGCCCCTGGCCCTCGTGGCCACCCTGTAAAGCGGTTGGAGCCCTTCTTCCGCTGCAAGAAAGCTAATTTCTAGATAGAGATAGTGTCCAAAATTCAGCCCAATCGGAGTTACGGATCTCCGGTTATAAAAGAAACGGTGAAAGGCCATATCTGGGAACGCAGAAACAGAGAGGGACAAAGAGACAGATCCAATCTCGAAGGGGCTCTCGCCCCTCCCATGCCATGGAAGCCAAGGACCAGAGGGGAAACCCTTCTCCCATCTAGGGAGAAGGTCAAGGAAGAAGAAGAAGAAGAAGAAGAAGGGGGGGCTCTCCCCCTCTCTCCCGGTGGCGCCGGAACGCCACCGGGGCCATCATCGTGTGACGGCGGTCTACACCAACACCTCCGTCATCTTCACCAACATCTTCTTCACCTTCCCCCATCTATCTACAGCGGTCCACTCTCCCGCAACCCGTTGTACCCTCTACTTGAACATGGTGCTTTATGGTTCATATTATTATCTAATGATGTGTTGACGTCCTATGATGTCTGAGGAGATTTTCGTTGTCCTATCGGTAATTGGTGAATTGCTATGATTGGTTTAATTTGCTTGTGGTTATGTTGCTGTCCTTTGGTGCCCATCATATGAGCACGCGTGTGGATCACACCATAGGGTTAGTTGTATGTTGATAGGACTATGTATTGGAGGGCAAGAGTGACAGAAGCATCAACCTAGCATAGAAATTGATGCATACGGGATTGAAGGGGGACCAATATATCTTAATGCTATGGTTGGTTTTTACCTTAATGAACGTTAGTAGTTGCGGATGCTTGCTAATAGTTCCAATCATAAGTGCATAGAATTCTAAGTCAGGGATGACATGCTAGCAGTGGCCTCTCGCACATAAAACTTGCTATCGGTCTAGTAAAGTAGTCAATTACTTAGGGAAAATTTCTTAACTCCTTCCACCACTTTTCCACACTCGCTATACTAGCATTATTGTGTCTTTATCTAAATAGCCCCTAGTTTTTATTTACGTCCTCTTTATATTCTTGCAAACCTATCCAACAACACCTACAAAGTACTTTTAGTTTCATACTTGTTTTAGGTAAAGCGAACGTTAAGCGTGTGTAGAGTTGTATCGGCGGTCGATAGAACTTGAGGGAATATTTGTTCTATCTTTAGCTCCTTGTTGGGTTCGACGCTCTTACTTATCTAAAGAGGCTACAATTGATCCCCTATACTTGTGGGTTATCATGGAGACTTCAACACACGAAGGGTAACGGTTTCGCGAGTCCACAGAGGGCTCCACCCACGAAGGGTCCACAAGGAAGCAACCTTGTCTATCCCACCATGGCCATCGCCCACGAAGGACTTGCGTCACTTGGGTAGATCTTCACAAAGTAGGCGATCTCCTTGCCCTTACAAACTCCTTGGTTCAACTCCACAATCTTGACGGAGGCTCCCAAGTGACACCTAACCAATCTAGGAGACACCACTCTCCAAAAGGTAATAGATGGTGTGTTGATGATGAACTCCTTGCTCTTGTGCTTCAAATGATAGTCTCCCCAACACTCAACTCTCTCTCACGGATTTGAATATGGTGGAAGGATGTTTTGAGTGGAAAGCAACTTGGGGAAGGCTATAGAGATCAAGATTCTTGTGGTAGGATTGGAATATCTTGGTCTCAACACATGAGTAGGTGGTTCTCTCTCAAGAAATGAGTAGTAGAAGTGTAGGCATGTTCTGATGGCTCTCTCCTCAAATGGAGAATGGGTGGAGGGGTATATATAGCCTCCACACAAAATCTAGCCATCACACACATTTTACCAAACTCGGTGGGACCGAATAGCGAAACTCGGTCAGACCGATATGGTACAAAATGTGAACGTTAGAGTATTCGGTGGGACCAACAAGGTCAACTCGATGAGACTGATGTGCTAGGGTTAGGGTAAAACCTCAACTCGGTTTGACCGATTACACAAACTCGGTGAGACCAATTTTGGTAATAAGCAAACAGAGAGTTGGTCAAGCAAACTCGGTGGGACCGATTGCATATCTCGGCGGGACCGAAATAATTGCAACAGGCAACGGAGAGTTTGCAAGCCCATCTCGGTGAGACTGAGACCCCATCAGTGAGACCGAACTGATTAGGGTTTCTGGCAGTGGCTATGTCAAGTGAACTCGGTGGCGCCGGATAGATCAAATCGGTGGGGCCGAGTTTGACTTTAGGTTTAGTACATATGTGGAAATGTGAAACTGGTTGAGGGCTTTTGGAGCATATCACTAAGCACTTTGAGAAAGCAAGCCATGAAGCAACACCTCATCCCCTTTTAATAGTATTGGCTTTTCCTATGGAATCAATGTGATTTTGGATCACTAAAATGAGAATGTAGAGTCTTGAGCTTTCGCCAATGTTTGTCCTTAGCATCTTGAAGGGGTTCCACATCCTCTTGTCCATGCCACGTCATTGTTGAACTTTCTGAAATATACTAGATGAAAATATTAGTCCAACAAGAGATATGTTGACATTAATTACCAAAATTACCCAGGGAGCAATTGTAATTTCGCCAGCCATAGCGACCGCGACCGCTCATTGGCGTCGGCATTTAAATGGCGCGTTAGCCGAGTGAGTGCCGCCTGCGCCGCTTCCCATTGCAGGCGACTGCCGCCCGTTCAAAGGACACGACAGCCACCCGTCCGTCCGTCTGCCGCCCACATTGATGGCACGCGGTTGCCAAGGCGTCTCCTCTTGTGCCACCCGACCGTCCCTATGCCGCCCACCATTGCTATAAAAAAAGGTGCCCCGGCCGTAGCTGAGTCATCCACCTCCGACCCCTCTCCTCACCACTCCCATCATGGATCCCTCCCCTGCCAAAGCTCACTAAGATGAGCTGATGTCGGACCAGAAGAAGGAGGTGGCCACTATTGCTGTCGGCTGGTTGGCCGGCAAGCAGCCAGAGGATGACGACGTCCCAATGGAGAACGCCGCCGTCGATGAACCAGTGCCACCCTCCTCTGCACCACCCTCCTCCTCCTCCTCTGCGCCAACCTCGCATGGTGCGTTGCACCTTGACCATCAGTGAGGCTCGTTCCTGTTACATGGACATGGTGCGGGAGGAGCAGTTTCGGGAGGCGCAAGCCGACACCGCCTACAACCACCACCTGCTGTAGGAGCACGTGCAGGCGGAGGAGCAGCTCGTCGTCGACAGGGCTGTAGCGCCAGATGTGGACCTGGCGGAGCACCAGGAGCTGCTCGAGTTCTACCACTCCGCCTGCGAGATCCGCCTCGCCTGGTGGCGTGATACATCTCCAACGTATCTATAATTTTTGATTGCTCCATGCTATATTATCTTATGTTTTGGACATTATTGGGCTTTATTAAACACTTTTATATTATTTTTGGGACTAACCTATTGACCCAGAGCCTAGTGCCAGTTCATGTTTTTTCCCTTGTTTCAGTGTTTCGAAGAAAAGGAATATCAAACGGAGTCGAAACGGAATGAAACCTTCTGGAGAAGTTATTTTTAGAAGGAAAGCAACCCGGGAGACTTGGAGTCCATGTCAAGAAAGCAACAAGGAAGGCACGAGGCAGGGGGCGCCCTCCACCCTCGTGGGCCCCTCGTGGCTCCCCTGACGTACTTCTTCCTCCTATATATATCCATATACCCTAAAAACTTCGGGGAACAGAATAGATCAGGAGTTCCACCGCCGCAAGCCTCTGTAGCCACCAAAACCCAATCGGGACCCTGTTCCGGCACCCTGTCGGAGGGGGGAACCCTCACCGGTGGCCATTTTCATCATCTCGGCGCTCTCCATGACGAGAAGAGAGTAGTTCACCCTCGGGGTTGAGGGTATGTACCAGTAGCTATGTGTTTGATCTCACTCTCTCTCTCTCTCGTGTTCTTGAGGTGGTACGATCTTGATGTATCGTGAGCTTTGCTATTATAGTTAGATCTTATGATGTTTCTCCCCCTCTACTCTCTTGTAATGGATTGAGTTTTCCCTTTGAAGTTATCTTGTCGGATTGAGTCTTTAATGATTTGAGAACACTTGATGTATGTCTTGTTGTGCGTATCTATGATGACAATGGGATATCACGTGATCCACTTGATGTATGTTTTGGTGATCAACTTGCGGGTTCCGCCCATGAACCTATGCATAGGGGTTGGCACACGTTTTCGTCTTGACTCTCCGGTAGAAACTTTGGGGCACTCTTTGAAGTACTTTGTGTTGGTTTGAATAGATGAATCTGAGATTCTGTGATGCATATCGTATAATCGTACCCACGGATACTTGAGGTGACATTGGAGTATCTAGGTGACATTAGGGTTTTGGTTGATTTGTGTCTTAAGGTGTTATTCTAGTACGAACTCTAGGGCTGTTTGTGGCACTTATAGGAATAGTCCAATGGATTGATTGGAAAGAATAACTTTGAGGTGGTTTCGTACCCTACCATAATCTCTTCGTTTGTTCTCCGATATTAGTGACTTTGGAGTGACTCTTTGTTGCATGTTGAGGGATAGTTATATGATCCAACTATGTTATTATTGTTGAGAGAACTTGCACTAGTGAAAGTATAAAGGCTAGGCCTTGTCTCCTATCATTGCAATACCGTTTACGCTCACTTTTATCATTAGTTACCTTGTTGTTTTTATATTTTCAGATTACAAAAACCTATATCTATCATCCATATTGCACTTGTATCACCATCTCTTCGCTGAACTAGTGCACCTATACAAGTTACCATTGTATTGGGTGTGTTGGGGACACAAGAGACTCTTTGTTATTTGGTTGCAGGGTTGCTTGAGAGAGACCATCTTCATCCTACGCCTGCCACGGATTGATAAACCTTAGGTCATCCGCTTGAGGGAAATTTGCTACTGTCCTACAAACCTCTGCACTTGGAGGCCCAACAACGTCTACAAGGAGAAGGTTGCGTAATAGACATCAAGCTCTTTTCTGGCGCCGTAGCCGGGGAGGCTAGGTAAGCGGCACTCACACCCCGTCAAATAAGCTCTTTTATGGCGCCGTTGCCGGGGAGGTGAGTGCTTGAAGGTATATCTTTAGATCTTGCAATCGAATCTTTTTGTTTCATGTTTTAGCACTAGTTTACTTTATAAAGGAAAACTACAAAAAATGGAATTGAGTTTACCTCATACGCTTCATCTTTTTAATATCTTTCGTGAGTATGATGGGAAGGAAAATTGTGCCAAAGTGTTAGAAGAAGAATGCATTAAAATGTTTGGCACTAAATCTTTGAATGATGATCATGATTGCAATGTTGTTAGTATGAACTCCTTGAATATCCATAGTACTAATGATGATTGCACTAGTTATGATGAAAATGTCTCCTATAAACATGTCAATTTTTGTGGAGTGCATTGGGTTTGCAACTACACACCAAATAGGGAAGATAGATATTGCAAGAGGCATAAGCATTTAGAAACTAAATGGTTGCAAGAAAGGCTAGATGTTTGTGCTGAAAAATAAAATTTTCTTAGCCGTACTTGTGAACTTTGCAATGAATGTGATCATTTCAGTACCCAACGCAAATTGTTTCATGATCGTATCGTGTCCAAAAATTGTGATGACTTGATTTCCCTTGCACATCATAATGAACTTAGTTTGCTCTTGGGTTATGAAGAAATGAAACATATAAGTAAGGTTATTCCAGAATTTACCCTTGATAGAGTTCTTCATTTTGATCTAGAAGAAACTTATATGTATTGTGCGCTGAATTGCATTGAAAATCCTTATATTGCCAATTACATAAAGAAAAGAAAAGAAATAGAGGATGAAGAGAATACTAATGAAAGGGAAGAGACTTCCCAATATCCTCCTATTATTTCTTATGATGAATCAGGTAACGAGGAGGAGCCTTATATTCAACCAATCTCATTAATAAGGAGCTCCAAAAAGAGGATTGAACCCACACATGATGTGGTGAAGAAGAAGAAGAAGAAAAGAAAAAGGAGGAGAGGTAAAAAGATATCTCTCCCAAATAATGTTGCTCCTATTATTGTTGTGCCTCATGAAAATGAAAATGATGCACTCTATGATGATCTCGTTATGCCTATTGCTTGTTGTTATGATTATGATTGGGAAGATAATGATACTTCTTATGATCTTGAAAATCTTTTTGGCGCTTGCTTGGAAGAATATGATAATTGATACACTATTTGTGCTATCCATACTATTAATGATGAGAGTGATTACGCTTATGATATGAAAAGGCCCAAGCTTGGGGATGCTATGTTTGATGAAGATGATGTTTTTGAGAATATATTTGCTGCAATTGATGTTTGTCCCAAGCTTGGGGATGCTACGTTTAATGAAGATGATATTTTTAGCCTTCCAAGTTTTGATATGCAAAGTTGTTATGATGATATCATGCCTCCTACTTATGATGATTATATTTATGAAAGTGGATTTGGAGAGGTCATGACTTTATTTAGTAATGCTTTATGTGCTGGTTATATTGTTGAATTCATTCATGATGCTACTGAAAATTATTATGAGGGAGGAATATATGCTTGTAGGAATTGCAATAATATCAAGTTTCCTCTCTATGTGCTTAAAATCTTGAAGTTATGCTTGTTTTACCTTCCTATGCAAGTTGATTATTGTTCCCATAAATTGTTTGATCACAAAATCCCTATGCATAGGAAGTTGGTTAGACTTAAATGTGCTAGTCCAATTCTTCATGATGCTCTCTTTATGTTTCAATTCCTATCTTTTATGTGAGCATCATTGAAATCATCATGCCTAGCTAGGGGCGTTAAACGTTAGCGCTTGTTGGGAGGCAACCCAATTTTATTTTAGTTTCTTGCTTTTTGATTCTGTTTGGGAATAAATAATCCATCTAATTCTGTTTAGATGTGGTTTTATGTTTTAATTAGTGTTTGTGCCAAGTAGAACCTTTGAGAAGACTTGGGTGAAATCTTTATGATCATGCTGTAAAAAACAGAAACTCTAGCGCTCACGAGATTAGCTTCAACTTTTTACTAGAGAGTGCTATTTAGTTGATTCTTTTTTCAGATGATTACTAGAAAAATTCCTCAGGTCCACCAATTTATTTTAGAATTTTTGGAGTTCCAGAAGTTTGCGTTACTTACAGATTACTGCAGACTGTTCTGTTTTTGACAGATTCTGTTTTTCGTGTGTTGTTTGCTTATTTTGATGAATCTATGGCTAGTAAAACATTTTATAAACCATAGAGAAGTTGGAATACTGTAGGTTTAACACCAATATAAATAAAGAATGAGTTCATTACAGTACCTTTAAGTGGTGTTTTGTTTTCTTTCGCTAACGGAGCTCACGATATTTCTGTTAAGTTTTGTGTTGTGAAGTTTTCAAGTTTTGGGTAAAGATTCGATGGACTATGGAATAAGGAATGGCAAGAGCCTAAGGTTGGGGATGCCCAAGGCACCCCAAGGTAATATTCAAGGACAACCAAGCGTCTAAGCTTGGGGATGCCCCGGAAGGCATCCCCTCTTTCGTCTACTTCCATCGGTAACTTTACTTGGAGCTATATTTTTATTCACCACATGATATGTGTTTTGCTTGGAGCGTCTTGTATTATTTGAGTCTTTATTTATTAGTTTACCACAATCATCTTTTCTGCACAAACCTTTTGAGAGAGACACACATGATTCGGAAATTATTAGAATACTCTATGTGCTTCACTTATATCTTTTAGAGCACGGTGGTGGATTTCTTTTATAGAAACTATTGATCTCTCATGCTTCACTTATATTATTTTGAGAGTCTTAAAATAGCATGGCAAATTGCTTTAATTAATATCATGAGAAATTTGATGCTTGATAATTGTTTTGAGATATAAAGGTGGTAATATCATAGTTGTGCTAGTTGAGTAATTGTGGAATTGGAAAATACATGTGTTGGAGTTTGTGATTCCCGTAGCATGCATGTATGGTGAACCGTTATGTAACGAAGCCGGAGCATGAAGTATTTTTTGATTGTCTTCCTTTGTGTGGCGGTCGGGATCGCGTGATGGTTAACTCCTACCAACCCTTTGTTGGGGAACGTAGTAATTTCAAAATTTTCCTACGCACACGCAAGATCATGGTGATGCATAGCAACGAGAGGGGAGAGTGTTGTCCATGTACCCTCATAGACCAAAAGCATAAGCGTTAGCACAACGCGGTTGATGTAGTCGTACGTCTTCACGATCCGATCGATCAAGTACCGAACGCACGACACCTCCGAGTTCAGCACACGTTCAGCCCGATGACGTTCCTCGAACTTCGATCCAGCCGAGTGTTGAGGGAGAGTTTCGTCAGCACGACGGCGTGGTGATGATGATGATGTTCTACCGACTCAGGGCTTCGCCTAAGCACCACTACAGTATTATCGAGGTGCACTATGGTGGAGGGGGGCACCGAACACGGCTAAAAGATCAAACGATCAATTGTTGTGTCTATGGGGTGCCCCCCTGCCCCCGTATATAAAGGAGCAAGGGGGTGCGGTTGGCCAGGGGAGAGGGCGCGCCACGAGGAGTCCAACTCCCACCGGGAGTAGGACTCCCCCCCTTTCCTACTGGGATTAGGACTTGGGAGGGGGAAAGAGGTGGAGGAGAAGAAGGAAGGGGGGCGCAGCCCCCCTCTCCTTGTCCTATTTGGACTAGGGGGGAGGGCCACGCGGCCCTTGCCCTGGCCGCCTCTCCTCTCTTCCACCAAGGCCCACTAAGGCCCATTAAGTCCCCGGGGGGTTCCGGAAACCCCTCCGGTACTCCGGTAAAATCCCAATTTCACCTGGAACACTTCTGATATCCAAACATAGGCTTCCAATATATCAATCTTCATGTCTCGACCATTTTGATACTCCTCGTCATGTCCGTGATCACACCCGAGACTCCGAACAACCTTCGGTACATCAAAACATATAAACTCATAATATAACTGTCATCAAAACGTTAAGCGTGCGGACCCTAGGGGTTCGAGAACTATGTAGACATGACCGAGACACGTCTCCGCTCAATAACCAATAGCGGAACCTGGATGCTCATATTGTCTCCCACATATTCTAAGAAGATCTTTATAGGTCAGACCGCATAACCACATACATTGTTCCCTTTGTCATCGGTATGTTACTTGTCCGAGATTCGATCGTCGGTATCTCAATACCTAGTTCAATCTCGTTACCGGCAAGTCTCTTTACTCGTTCCGTAATACATCATCCCGGAACTAACTCATTAGTTGCAATGCTTGCAAGGCTTAAGTGATGTGCATTACCGAGAGGGCCCAGAGATACCTCTCCGACAATCGGAGTGACAAATCCTAATCTCGAAATACGCCAACCCAATAAGTACCTTCAGAGACACCTGTAGAGCACCTTTATAATCACCCAGTTACATTGTGACGTTTGGTAGCACACAGAGTGTTCGTCCGGTAAACGGGAGTTGCATAATCTCATAGTCATAGGAACATATATAAGTCATGAAGAAAGCAATAGCAACATACTAAACGACCGTGTGCTAAGCTAATGGAATGGGTCATGTCAATCACATCATTCTCCTAATGATGTGATCCCGTTAATCAAATGACAACTCATGTCAATGGCTAGGAAACATAACCATCTTTGATCAACGAGCTAGTCAAGTAGAGGCATACTAGTGACACTCTGTTTGTCTATGTATTCACACATGTATTATGTTTTCGGTTAATACAATTCTAGCATGACTAATAAACATTTATCATGAAATAAGGAAATAAATAATAACTTTATTATTGCCTCTAGGGCATATTTCCTTCACCCTTCCCTTAGGAGCATGCGTAGTAGTACTTTGCTTCGAGGGCTAATAAATTTTTGCAATAAGTATATGAGTTCTTTATGACTAACGTGAGTCCATGGATTATACGCACACTTACCTTTCCGCAATTTTCTAGCCTCTTCGGTACCGCGCATTGCCCTTTCTCACCTTGAGAGTTGGTGCAAACTTCGTCGGTGCATCCAAACCCCATGATATGATACGCTCTATCACACATAAACCTCCTTATATCTTCCTCAAAACAGCCACCATACCTACCTATCATGGCATTTCCATAGCCATTCCGAGATATATTGCCATGCAACTTTCCATTGTTTCATTTATCATGGCATGCTCCATCATTGTCATATTGCTTTGCATGATCATGTAGTTGAAATTGTATTTGTGGCAAAGCCACCGTTCATAATTCTTTCATACATGTCACTCTTGATTTGTTGCATATCCCGGTACACCGCCGGAGGCATTCTTATAGAGTCATATTTTGTTCTAAGTATTGAGTTGTAATTCATGAGTTGTAAGTAAATAAAGTGTGATGATCATCATTATTAGAGCATTGTCCCAAGTGAGGAAAGGATGATGGAGACTATGATTCCCCCACAAGTCAGGATGAAACTCCGGATTAAAAAAAGGCCATAAAAAAGAAGAAGAGAAAAGGCCCAAATAAAAAAAATGAGAGAAAAAGATAGAAGGGACAATGTTACTATCCTTTTACCACACTTGTGCTTCAGAGTAGCACCGCGATCTTCATAATAGAGAGTCTCTCATTTTGTCACTTTCATATACTAGTGGGAAATTTCATTATAGAACTTGGCTTGTATATTCCATTGATGGGCTTCCTCAAATGCCCGAGGTCTTCGTGAGCAAGCAAGTTGGATGCACACCCACTTAGTTTCTTTTTGAGCTTTCATACACTTATAGCTCTAGTGCATCCGTTGCATGGCAATCCCTACTCCTCGCATTAACATCAATTTATGGGCATCTCCATAGCCCATTGATTAGCCTCGTTGATGTTAGACTTTCTCCTTTTTTTGTCTTCCCACATAACTCCTACCATTATACCTTATTCCACCATAGTGCTATATCCATGGCTTGCGCTCATGTATTGCGTAAGAGTTGAAAAGGCTTAAGCGCGTTAAAAGTATGAACCAATTGCTTGGCTAAAACCGGGGTCGTACATGATATGAATATTTTGTGTGGGGAAGATGGAGCATAGCCAGACTATATGATTTTGTAGGGATAACTTGCTTTGTCTATGTTATTTTGATAAGACATAATAGCTTAGTTAGTATGCTTGAAATATTATTGTTTTTATGTCAACATTAAACTTTTATCTTGAATCATATCAAATATGAACATTCATGCCACAATAAGAAGAATTACATTGAAATTATGCCAAGTAGCATTCCGCATCAAAAATTCTGTTTTTATCATTTACCTACTCGAGGACGAGCAGGAACTAAGCTTGGGGATGCTTGATACGCCTCCAACGCACCCTCCACCCTCATGGGCCCCTCGTGGCTCCCCCGACGTACTTCTTCCTCCTATATATATCCATTACTCTAAAAACTTCGGGGAACAGAATAGATCGGGAGTTTTGCCGCCGCAAGCCTCTGTAGCCACCAAAACCCAATCGGGGCCCTGTTCCGGCACCCTGTCGGAGGGGGGAACCCTCACCGGTGGCCATTTTCATCATCCCGACGCTCTCCATGACGAGGAGGGAGTAGTTCACCCTCGGGGCTGAGGGTATGTACCAGTAGCTATGTGTTTGATCTCTCTCTCTCTCTCGTGTTCTTGAGGTGGTACGATCTTGATGTATTGCGATCTTTGCTATTATAGTTGGATCTTATGATGTTTCTCCCCCTCTACTCTCTTGTAATGGATTGAGTTTTCCATTTGAAGTTATCTTGTCGGATTGAGTCTTTAATGATTTGAGAACACTTGATGTATGTCTTGCCGTCCGTATCTGTGGTGACAATGGGATATCACGTGATCCACTTGATGTATGTTTTGGTGATCAACTTGCGGGTTCCGCCCATGAACCTATGCATAGGGGTTGGCACACGTTTTCGTCTTGACTCTCTGGTAGAAACTTTGGGGCACTCTTTGAAGTACTTTGTGTTGGTTTGAATAGATGAATCTGAGATTCTGTGAGGCATATCGTATAATCGTACCCATGGATACTTGAGGTGACATTTGAGTATCTAGGTGACATTAGGGTTTTGGTTGATTTGTGTCTTAAGGTGTTATTCTAGTGCGAACTCTAGGGCTGTTTGTGGCACTTATAGGAATAGTCCAATGGATTGATTGGAAAGAATAACTTTGAGGTGGTTTCGTACCCTACCATAATCTCTTTGTTTGTTCTCCGATATTAGTGACTTTGGAGTGACTCTTTGTTGCATGTTGAGGGATAGTTACATGATCCAACTATGTTATTATTGTTGAGAGAACTTGCACTAGTGAAAGTATGAACCCTAGGCCTTGTCTCCTATCATTGCAATATCGTTTACGCTCACTTTTATCATTAGTTACCTTGCTGTTTTTATATTTTCATATTACAAAAACCTATATCTATCATCCATATTGCACTTGTATCACCATCTCTTCGCCGAACTAGTGCACCTATACAAGTTACCATTGTATTGGGTGTGTTGGGGACACAAGAGACTCTTTGTTATTTGGTTGCAGGATTGCTTGAGAGTGTGACGCCCGGATAGTTACGCTATAGTAATCCTCCGCTAATGATGCCACGTCACCTCGATTGCGATGGCTAATCTCGCACTAGTTCGAAACCGATTTGAATTCGATTTAAAAATCAGGCAAACAACAAAAGTTTTCAAAAATTGAAACAAAAATGTTCGGTGGTCGCCAAATATTACAAAGGTAAATTTGGTGCAGCTAACACATTTTTATAAAATGCCTAAGTACTTTTAAATGGATTAAAACAGAAAAGAAATAATAAAATAAAATACAAAAGGGATAAACCAACAGAAAACAAAAATCAGAGAGACCACCCCCCTGGGCCGTGGCCCAACTAGGCCAACCCATCGGCCCAACCAGCCAACCCATCGGCCCAACCGGCCACCCAATGCCCCCTTATCCACTCACCACCTCACCCCCACTCCACCGACACCTCCCACTCCCCCCCCCCCCCCGCACAAAATATCTCCCCCCTCTCTCCCGATTGGATCGGGATCGAGGAGGAGGTCGCCGTCGCCCGCCGGTGACCGGAGCTCGCCGCCACCCCCCCCCCCCCCCCGTTGCCACTGGACCTCCCCGGCGCCCGGAGCTCCTTCCTCGCCGGACCGCCTCCTCCCCTGCGTCGACGCCGTCCCCATCCCCCACCCCAAGCATCCCCGAGCTCGCTTCCGAGACCCTACCCGCCCCGTGAGCTCGCCCTCCTCTCTCCCCCTTGCTCCGCCCGGTCACCGCGGCCCCGCCCCGCCCGGCGTGTCACCGCACGCGCTCGCGCTCGTGGCGTGGCCGGCTACCGCGTGCTGCTGCTCCTGCAGCTGCGCTGCCCCCGCTCCTCGCGACCACCATCGTGCCACCGGCCCCGCCTCACCCGCCTGCTCCTCGCGCCCCGCACGCGGTCACCGCATCTACGGCCCCCTCCCCGCGCTCGCCGCGTCCGCGCCCGCTCTATTGCCGCCTCTGCTCACTCCCGCTCGCCGCTCGCCGCGCGCGTGGCCCCGCCTCGCCAGCGCTGCGGTGGCCTTGCCGGCCCACGCGCCCGCAGCCCCCCTTCTCGCTCGCGGCATTGCCCCCCCAGCGCTCTCCCGCGCGCGCAGCCCTCCGCCGGCGCCGCCCTTCGCCGGCGCTGCCCGCTACGTCCCGCCTGGCCTCATAGCGCCGCCCTGCTCCGGCAGCAACCGCGGCTACCCACTTCCCTGGTCGTCTCGGGCGTGCGGGCACTCCTTCGCCCGCACCCGACGCCCGCTTACCCGAATCGGCCCCCTGGGCCTATGACATATGGGCCCGCGCCCCTGAGAATGTTTTAATAAAAAATAATAAAAATAAATAAATAAATAAAAATAATAAAAATAATAAAAATAATTAAATATATAATAATAATTAAATTAATTAATTAATTAAGGAATTAATTAAGTTAATTAATCATAATTAGATTAATCTAATTAACTAATTAGTTTAATTAAACAGTAGTTAAATTAGTTTAACACTGATTAGGTTAAACAGTCCATGACAATGGGGCCCACCCCCCCTTAATTAATTTTAATTAATTTAATTAATCTGTTTGATTAATATGGGACACTGACCAGTGGGACCCACTGGTCAGGTTGACCAAGTCAACCCTGTTGACTGTTGATGTCAGCATGACATCATGCTGATGTCATAATTCTAATTTCGAAATAATTATTTAAAATTCCAGAAATTAATAAAATCTTTAGAAACTCATATCTTTTAATCCGTAACTCGGATTAAAATATTTTCAACATGAAAGTTGCTCAGAACGGCGAGACGATTTCGGATACGCAGCCCGTTCGTCCACCACGCATCCCTAACCTATCCAACTCGCAACTTTCCCCCCTCCGGCTCCTCTGCCCGAAAACGCGAAACACCGGGGATACTTTCCCGGTTGTTTCCCCCTTCACCGGTATCACCGCATACCACGTTAGGGCACCTCTAACGCCGTTACTTGTCATGTCATGCATCACTATGCATCTGCTTGCTTAAATATTTATTGTTTCTTCCCCCTCTTCTCTCGCTAGACACCGAGACCGACGCTGCTGCTGCCCCGTTCGACTACGGAGTTGACGATCCCTCTCTCTTGCCAGAGCAACCAGGCAAGCCCCCCCCCTTGATCACCAGATATCGCCTACTCTCCTCTATACTGCTTGCATTAGAGTAGTGTAGCATGTTACTGCTTTCGTTATTCCTATCCTGATGCATAGCCTGTCTTTGATACTGCTGTTGATACCTTTACCTGCAATCCTACTGCTTAGTATAGGATGCTAGTGTTCCATCAGTGGCCCTACACTCTTGTCCGTCTGCCATGCTATACTATCTGGGCCGTGATCACTTCGGGAGGTGATCACGGGCATACTATATACTTCACACTGTTACTTTACCTGTGATACTGTTCGGAGATGGGGGCTGAAGGGGCAGGTGGCTCCATCCCGGTAGAGGTGGGCCTGGGTTCCCGACGGCCCCCGACTGTTACTTTGTGGCGGAGCGACAGGGCGGGTTCAGACCACCTAGGAGAGAGGTGGGCCTGGCCCTAGTCGGCGTTCGCGGATACTTAACACGCTTAAAGAGATCTGGGTATTTGATCTGAGTCTGGCCATTTGGTCTTTACGCACTAACCACCTACGCGGGAGTAGTTATGGGTATCCCGACGTCGTGGTATCAGCCGAAGCACTTCGTGACGTCAGCGACTGAGCGGCGCGCGCCGGGTTGGACCGCGTAACGTGACTTCCTTTGTAATGGAGGTTGCTAGGTCTGCTCTCCGGCCGCGTACGCAACGTGCTGGTGTGCTCAGGGCGATGGGCCCAGACCCCTGCGCGCTTAGGTTTAGACCGGCATGCTGACCTCTTTGTTGTGCCTAGGTGGGGCTGCGACGTGTTGATCTTCCGAGGCCGGGCATGACCCAGGAAAGTGTGTCCGGCCAAATGGGATCAAGCGTGTTGGGCTATGTGGTGCACCCCTGCAGGGAAGTTTATCTATTCGAATAGCCGTGTCCCTCGGTAAAAGGACGACCCGGAGTTGTACCTTGACCTTATGACAACTAGAACCGGTTACTTAATAAAACACACCCTTCCAAGTGCCAGATACAACCCGGTGATCGCTCTCTAACAGGGCATCGAGGAGGGGATCGCCGGGTAGGATTATGCTATGCGATGCTACTTGGAGGACTTCAGTCTACTCTCTTCTATATGCTGCAAGACGGAGGCGACCAGAAGCGTAGTCTTCGATAAGACTAGTTATCCCCCTCTTATTCTGGCATTCTGCAGTTCAGTCCACTGATATGGCCCTTTTACACATATACCCATGCATATGTAGTGTAGCTCCTTGCTTGCGAGTACTTTGGATGATTACTCACGGTTGCTTTTCTCCCCCTTTTCCCCCTTTCTCTTCTACTCGGTTGCCGCAACCAGATGCTGGAGCCCAGGATCCAGACGCCACCTTCGACGACGACTCCTACTACTCTGGAGGTGCCTACTACTACGTGCAGCCCGCTGACGACGACCAGGAGTAGTTAGGAGGCTCCCAGGCAGGAGGCCTTGCCTTTTCGATCGTTGTTGCTTTTGTGCTAGCCTTCTTAAGGCAAACTTGTCTAACTCATGTCTGTACTCAGATAATGTTGCTTCCGCTGACTCTTGTGTATTCAAGCTTATGTATTCGAGCCCTCGAGGCCCCTGGCTTGTAATATAAAGCTTGTATTATTTTAATTTGTGTCTAGAGTTGTGTTGTGATACCTTCCCGTGAGTCCTTGATCTTGATCGTACATATTTGCGTGTATGATTAGTGTACGATTGAATCAAGGGCGTCACAGAGAGAGACCATTTTCATCCTACGCCTCCCACGGATTGATAAACCTTAGGTCATCCACTTGAGGAAAATTTGCTACTATCCTACAGACCTCTGCACTTGGAGGCCCAACAACGTCTACAAGGAGAAGGTTGCGTAGTAGACATCATGGCTGTACCGCTAGCGGGTGGTAGGTGGCGGCCGCCTACAAGAAGAGCACCGACGCGGGCGAGGCGGTGTTCGACAAGACCGAATACGAAGAGGAGGACATTGCCGAGTCCGCGCACCGCCAAGGTGACCACGAAGCTGACATGTCCGCGAGCGTCGCCGGCAGCGAGGAAGAGTAGTGCATGGTAGGTCGCCGCCACTCGTGTCCCAGGAAGGCCATCGCCCCTCCCCTCCCGTTGACGCCAAGATTGGTGGCTCACCATCTTCGGGTGATTAGTTGCTTGGGGGCGATGTGGAGGTGGACAGCTTCACTTCCCGGGCCTCCGGAGGTGGAGGTTACGGAGGCGGAGCTGGAGAGCGCCGAGGCGGGACTGAAGACGGTGAAGCTTCAACTCTCGGGGCTGATGGCCGGACACGGGGAACGAGCACCAGTGGCCATTTAGATTAGGTATTCATTATACCCCTAGAGTCGGACTGGCACCGCTTTGATGTAAATGTAATAAAATCCGTCATATTTATATATAATCCAGACGTATTTATATGACATTTGTCATGTTTATATGAAATTCGGCCTTGTTTGCACGAATTTCATCCGATTTGTTGAACAAGAGTTTGAAATGTATGCGGCTACGGTTGGATGACGCCCTCCCGTATCCATGTCCGCGGACGAATACGGGAGGAAATTTGCGGGTCACCGTTGGAGATGCCCTTAGCTAGAGCTTGTATATATATATATATATTCAGTTAGTCCATTTCGATTCTCTTCCGGATTGCATCTGGGGAACTCTGTGTAATATTGTTGAATAATCAATAAAGTTGTTGGCCTCTAAAAAAAGATGTCGTTTTTTATTAAAATCCATAACATAAATAAATATTTTGGAATATGAATCTAATGACACGAATTTTTGGCCAGACAAAATATTTGCTAACAGAGCAATTATTGGTTAAAATAAACATTTGTCCTGGCAAAATCTCTTTTTTAGATACTTGACGAAATCAATTTTTTAGCAGAAACCTAACGAAATATTTTTTTTAGTTTTTTTGAGGCAAAAATATATTTTTAGTTGATGACGAAATATAATTTGTGATGTATTCTGGAGCGGGCTGGTTTGTGCTAGGCCCTTTGTTTTCGAACTGACCCAAGTGGCCCATCTGCGAAGCATACAACAGGCAGGAAAGGGGCGAAGCGGCGAACTCGAGCAGGAAAAAATCAGCAGCAGACCAGAAAATCTCTTGCCGCACACCGCGTCCGCGACCGTGACCTCCCTGCCCGACGAGCGCTCTACGATGGCATCTCAGGATTCCAAGCCCGCGCAAGTCCCGGCCGCCGCCGAGCTGACGGCCCCGGCGGGTGCTGCCACAGGGGAGGCGACGAATCCCACATCCCCGACAGCAGCCCAAAACCCTAGCGCTGCCGCGGCCGCCGCCGCCGGTGGGGCAGCCACGGATCTAGAGAAGAAGATGCGCCGCGCGGAGCGGTTTGGGACGCAGGTGGTGATGTCCGAGGACGAGAAGCGAAGCAGTCGCGCCGAGAGGTGATTGTTCTATCAAATCCGTTTTCCTAGGGTTTAGAGTTTTTTCCCCCTCTCTTACAAGTCTGAGAGATTTGTGGTCCCTAACTCTCTAGGGCAGTCATGTTGGAAGTTATGGAGCACTTTTCTGGTTTACGGAATTTTGTTGTCGTAGCCTATTATGTTTATTGTTGGCCAGGGGCTTATCTCCAGTGATAGGGTTAAGGATCTAATAGTGTGCTCACTTTAGAGTTTTTTACTTACATTGTTTTGGGTAAGCATGGATTTGAAGGTATTTACACAGTTATAAGAAATTAAGCATCACACCATTGAGTGGCTTCTGGATGTTTAGGAGTATTAGATAAAAAAAACTATTGCAATGCATAATGGATTATTATCTAACCACGAAAGCTTTGTTGTAAAGGTTTCCTTAAGCAAAAAAGGAAAAACAAAACAAAGCAAAGAAACAAGCTGACTTAGTTGGTATATCACCAATGGTCCAGGAGACAAGGGTGCTCATGTTTGTTGCATGTGAGTCCTGTAATGTTAAGCTGCTTTAGTCTAGAATCACGATGTCCAGGCCCTATCGCGAACTATAGTTGTCAAGTACTTTACCTGCTGAATTCTTTTCTAACCTTTCTATTGTAGTTGACTACTGTAGTACAATGATCTTAATATTTGGCTCTATAGTCTCGACTTTAAGGTTTATTACGTTGACTGCCATGGTGTTAGGATTTTAGAACCCCAATACTCCCATCTCTAATCAAACATTGGCAAATTCTCCTACTATGGTATTTACATCTACTCCCTCTATCCATATATATAGGACCTAATGCGTTTTTCGAGGCTAACTTTGACCACATGTTAGAGCAATAATATATGACATGCAAGTTACACAAAGCATACCGTCAAATTCGTATGTGAAAGAAGCTTCCAATGATATAATTTTCACATTGTACATCTCATATACTATTAATCTTATCTATAGTCAAAGGCAGTCTTGAAAACGCATTAGGCCCTAATATATATGGATGGAGGGAGTACATGCTAGACAAAACCTGCTAATCAATGAAAACACACATATATCTGGAACTAAGCAGACAAGATTCGAAAAAATGGATATTCAATTTTTTTGGTAAACTATGCTGTAACTTTGTTAACAGTTAAGTTCATAACTTCCGACATGTCATATTTATTTCGTTGTTTATGTTGTTTGAGTTAAGACCCGTATGGTGAATTATGTTATTATTGTACACCTTTTGTATCTATATATGGTGAAAGAATGTTACCGTTCACCACTTCTTTCTCCATTGTGTATGCTTGTGTTCCAAATATCTATGAAACATTGTGCATGTCTTATGAATACATCTGGAATGACTGGACCATTTTTTATAGTTAATGGGCTCGATTCCAACACAATTTGTTGAATTGATTGACAATCGTAGTACATGCTTTGTTATTTAAACTGATCGATAGTACACGAACTGGTTAGCAACATCATTTTTATTTTTATTTCTGTTATAGTGGAAACTCAGCTTCAATCTAGTTAAGGGAATACTTCAATATTAGTGTGTGATCTTAATTTGATGAAAACTGAACGAGGTGTTCCCATGCCAACTAATTCTCTGTCTTCTCCATCACTTCTGTGCTTTCTATTTGGTTGATCTGTTGTACGCATGATATATTTCAAATACTAAGAAATGTGGCTACCAATTATCTTGTTTACAAGGTTTGGGACTGGATCTTCTAATGAAAAGATGGAGGAACAGAAGAAGAAGTCCAGGGCTGAGAGGTGCGTGATATACACTTAATTACCTATGATGCACTTGTATGGTTTTTACTCCCCCAAATTGTGAACTGATACGTACTTCCATTAATTTTGCAGGTTTGGCCTTCCCACGCCCTCCTCTGATGATACCGAGGCTAAGAAAAAAGCCCGCCTAGAGCGATTTGGTCAGAGTACAGAAGTTGGCAAGGCGGAAGAAGAGAAGCGAAAGGCACGGGCCCTTAGGTAGATGAATGCGGCAGTGTCATGTCATTCTTTTGACCAGAACCCAAACCTAGCAAGTAACTGCAAGCTATATCTAACATCTCTTAACTGCTATGCCAGGTTTGCAGGAGCAGCACCTAGTGGGTCATCTGAAGGAAAGGACAAAGACACCTCCAAGTCGGTATGTCCTCCACTCTATGGCATGTTTTTGTGTAGAACTTGTGCTTCATGTTTGTTGTTGTAATCCGTTGTCTTCCTCCTGCCCTCTGTACATGTGTAACACAGGATGCGGCTACTGTAGCTGGCACGGCATGATGGAAAACAGTCCCTGCCTTTTTGAGGTTAGATTAAACACGCTCTTATCATCATACAATAACATTTGTTTCCATGATGTGGTATTGGCCGCTGTTATATGTACATCCCATAACATGAAAATAATCAATTCCATCTTCTCGCAGGGTCGTCTCAAATATGCCCCTCGAGACGTCGGTGAAGCCGTAGTTTGTACAAGACTAACAACGCCAATGGCGTCGATGTTGTCGGAGCCATTCGTGTGCTGTTTACTATGTAGCGCTTGATGACTTCCTTGCTGTACTCCGCTGGGAGCCATTTGAGTGCTGTTTACCGTGTAGCACTCGAGGACTTCCTTGCTGTACTCGCTGGCAGCAGTCTGTTTGCTGCTTGGTCTGGGGACACCTCTGTACTACAGTACTTCGTTTCCCTTTGTAGTGATACTACTTAGCCATGTACTCGTGTCTGTTTAATTTTTGTGCTTGTATTGTTGGTTTCAGATGCATGCTATATGCGTCCACGGTATCTGAATGTCTGGTAAGCGCATCTCCAACGGCAACCCACAAAAATCTTAACGCATCTGATAGGGGGACCAATCTGCGGACACGGACGCGAGAGGACAGGGGGACCAATCTGCGGACACGGATGCGAGAGGACGACATCCAAAGCTAATGGCGTACATTTTAAACTTTTTTTCAAAAAAGAATGAAATTTGTGCAAACACGACCAGATTTTACAAAAACATGATGGATTTCATACAAACATGGTGGATTTCATTACATTTAGAACAAAAAAAAAGACCCGCTCCTAAACCTATCCTACGGCGGCGGTGGTGGGCGTCCAAGCCCACGTTGTCTTTCATCCGCCGTCTCCATGAGTATCGGTGATAAGACAAGGCACCGCTGTCTCCCATAGCCTACTCATTCTCGGAGGAGTCCGCGACCTGTCCGTCGCCGGTGGACGTGAGGTCCACTATGAAAATGGTGGCGCCAGTGTTCGGTCTGGCTGATGGTTTGTCGGCAGCACGTAGGAGGCGCAGCTCGCGTTGTTCTCCGCGATCACCTGCAACTGCGCCTACGTGGAGGCCGCTTCCTGGCGAGCGGCGGCTTGAGTGTGGACGGCATAGTAGATGGCACGCTGCTTTGCCACGAAGTTGGTTTGTTGCGGCCATGGCCGCCATGGCCTCCTCGCTCGCGCGCTTGTCGTAGATCTGGCCCTCCGCCAGCCGGTGCTGCTTCAGGAGGATCAAGTTGTACCGCTGTTTCTCCTGTGCCTGCTGGGATGCCGACAGAGGCGCCGGCGCAGGTTGCACGTCCACCATGACGGCGTTGAAGTGTGTCTGCACCATGGTGAAGCCGGCGTGCACAGGAGGCGCGGGAGCCGGGGCAGAGTCGTCGGAGACCTCGGGCGAGCTGGCCGGTAAGCTGGCCTCGATCCGCCTGGCACGGCGGCTGCGCTAGGCCGTGGCAAGGCCAGTCACCGCGTGCTTCATCTTTGGCGACTGACTGTCCCACAGTGCTTTTCCGCTGGCGGTCATGGGGATGTGGAGGAAAGGAGGAGGATGTGCAGCAGATGTGTTGTGCTGTGGAGATAGCCGAGAGTGGTTGCCCTTAAATAGTGGATTCCGGTGAGGCCACGCGTCAATGCGAGACGATGGAATGGGTTTCTCGGCCAGCGAGCCTGCTAATGGCGTCATACGCGTTAATGTGAAATAGGGTGTATTAGCTATACTTTTGCTTTCGAACACTAATAAACATCACAGGGGATTTATTTTTCATATAAATATATATACAACCACTACAACGTCTCACACGAGTAAAGCCTTATTCCAGCATATATGTACTCAAAACGCTGTAGATAAACACACCACTGCAAGTGCAAGTGCAACACACTTGAGCTTCCGCTTCTCGGGATGGTTTTGAGACCATCGCAACAAGAACAAAAGATGCTTTCGAGACCAGAACAAAACAGGCTCGGTCAGTGGCCGTATAGCTCTCGGTGCGCGACAAGCCCCTCGGACCTCCTCTGAATGGTGTATCGCAGCTGCTCCTTGACCTGCCGCAGAGCCAGGAGGACCGACTGCACGTCGTTGCCGCCGACGCTCGTCGCTCTCGGCTGGGGGTCCGCCAGGACCATGGCGAGCTCGTCCTTCTCTTCTTTCTCCTCCTCCTTCTCCTTGGTATCGGCCGGCTCTGCGCTGTAGTGCGGGTTGTCTACCAGCACCAGCGCGAGCCTGTCGTCCTCCTCGTCGCGGCAGCTCGCTTCGGATTTCGACGAGCCGCTCGACGCTCCAGGCTGCTCTTCTCTCCTGCTGCCGCAGAGAAATTCCGTTAGTTTGGCACAGCACAATCGGTACGATGGCGCGAAAACATAGTGGGTGCTATAAAAAGAGATGCACAGACGCATCTACTGTAAGAATCAATGGAGCGGCATAACAAATTACGCAACGGCTTCCTATCCTGGTTAATAAAAGGTCCGGAACACACAAAGAGGGATGCTGAAGTACAGATGTGCACGACGCCGACAATACGTCCGTCTCCTTTTCTGTCCTAAACACAATTATTCCGCTAAGTGAGGCATGCAGTGCATATTGTTCCCTTCAAACCTAACATTAACAACATGATGAAAACACACATGTAAAAGAGAGGAAACGTAGCCTAATTGCTGTCGGAGAAAAGTAAACCTCTGCACAAACGAGGAGTAATCTGGAAACGCCTATGGATGCAAAAAAGGGTAATATAATACATAGAGCAATTAATCAACCAACTGTTAACTCTTTTTAACAACCAGTAAAAAGGCACTCATTGTTAACCTGCACGCCGCGTACCTCTCTGAATCACGATCAACGTCACCGGCACTGTCACCGGAACCGCACTTCTCGGCGTCGTCAGAGTCCTCCGTGCGGCTCTCCTCCTCCTTGCAGACTCCAGAGCCGGACTGCTCGGACACAACGGAGAACCAGCTCCCGTCCTGGGAGGAGTTGGCCTGAGTGCAGGAACCGGCCGAGGACCCCTTCACGCTCTCGCCTTCCCATCCCTTGTCCTCGCCGCCGGCGCGAGGGTCTGACAGCACCGAATCGACGGTGCTCAGCGATACTGCAGGACCGTTGCTCTCCTCTGTCTCCGGCGCTTGTTGGCCGGAGCAGGCATTGGAGTTGGAGGAGAGCGAGCCGATGGAGCTCCCCACATCCAGAATCTTGAGGGACTCGAGCCTCCTGATGGCCCTCCTCAGCCTCCGCTCCGCCCTGTCCCTGATCTTGACCTCGTCGGAGAGCCGCTTCTCAAGCTCGTCCAACTGTCACCGAATCACAGAACAAAATTAAAGCTGTACCGAACCAACAGTAGCAATAAAAGGGGTTGACGTATAGGTATGGAATGTGGATAGAGGAGAAGTGGTACCCTGGCGGCGAGCTGGTCGGCCTCCTCCTTGGCCGCCTTGGACGCCACCCTCTCGGCGAGCAGCCTCCCTCTGAGGCACTCCACCGTCCTCATGCCGCCGGCACCGCCCTCGCCGGCGCCCCCATTTCCCCTGCGATTCACACAAAAGGAGAAGGGATCAGGAACTGATCCTCCCAGGATCCCCATTAAGACCCCATCAACACGCGGCTCGAGAGCAGAGACAGCGCCGAGACCAAGGCGGCATCCGCGGATAAACAATCAAAGAATCTGTCCTGGAAACCGAGAAAGCATCCAGCAATCCAAGAAGGTGGCTGGCGAGTAGCGACCGACCTGCATTGCGTGGCTGGCTCAGACATTCCTCCCGGCCACCCCTGTCAGACGCCGCGACCTCGCAGCGTAGCCGAGCTCGGCAATGGCAGGGGAAGGGGAATGGGGAGAGAAGAGGTGTGCATGCGTGTGTCGGCCTGCACTTCCGCTAGATGGCGGCAGCACGCAGCATGTGGCGGCGGTGGCTTCTGCTAGCTGCACTGCATCTGCATGCACGCTGCTGCTTTTGAGGTGGATGGCTCGGCAGGGTATGGCGGGGTGGTGCGGCGGTTGCTGAATTCGGAGGAGGCTTGAAGCGGAAGGTGTCTCCCTCCCTCTCTCTCTCTACGATTGTTGCGGGCGTGAGAAGCGTCGAGAGGCTAGTAGAGTAGGAGGCAGGGGATTTGACGGAGGATTTGAGATGACCACAGTGACGGGCGGCCGGCTCTGTCCGTGACTGCCACCCGTGAGGCGCGTTACTGGCGTCACCAGAGACCTTCTTTCACTCTACTGTAGTAGTAGTACATTCTTCAGTGTTTCACGGTTTTCTTGAACGTATTGCAAACTGAGAAGCATAATGATCCCATGGTTCACGTTCATAAATAAAACTTTGAATGCAGGGGTCACATGAGAGGCGGTGTCGAAACCATAATAGTACTATACAGTTGGCGTCAGCCAAGTGCCAGGGCAACTCAACTCAACAAGTCAATTGTATAGTGGCAGCACACACAAGCTCAGCCCTTGACTAGCTAACGGAGCTTGCAAAGCGCATGCATGTGGGACTGAGATGGTAACACTCACTGATTCCACTGATAAAAGAAAAGAAAACTGGATTAACAAAGAGATGGCCACAGGAGGGGACATGTGGGGTCTTGGCCTTGGGCCTCGTAATCTGCAATGTGGCAAGACTGATAACATAACAGAGGGAGGGCAGAAAGAAAGCCACGTGAATGGCAGCGCTGCTCGCTCATTTAACCAGCTTGCGCTTGCTGTCGCTCGGCCCCATCACCTGACCTTTGCCGCATATATTATCATTTGCCCGTGGGTTTTAGCAGTCGGTAGCAGCGCCCTCAATTCTGTGCACCGACCTCCCCGTGTTGTTGTTATATATGCATGTGAATATATGTGATGATAATGCAAGAAAATTCAGGACGAGGACAAAGGCGAAAACGCTTGGGGCGTCCTTGTCGCGGTGCCTCACGAGCGGCCTGTGCTCCAACCCAACTGAATCGGAGAGGCAACCGACAAGATGCGCTAGTGTTAAACAATGACACCTGAGCTGTCCTCTCACATATTATTAGGGCTAACTACGAGCATCAGAGCAGCACGCTTGCAGCTAAATACTCCCTCTCTTCACTATTATAAGATGTTCTAACTTTTTTCTAAATTAGGTGTATGTAGACACATTTTAGTGCATTTGTTCACTTACTTCAATCTATATGTAGTTCATATTAAAATATCCAAAACATCTTATAATAATGACGGAGGGTACTTAGTGACTAGGGAGGTGTGAGTGGTTTTAGTGAAAAATGCACGCACCTTTGCTTTGATTGATTCCCCTGCTACTGCTACTGCTCATGCTTCGGCTCTTCTTGGTACTACAACAATTCCTCACCCAGGCCACCCCAGGAGCTTCACACAGCCATGAATGAATGTACCTAGTTAGTAGCACGTCTAAAGAAAGCACTCATGAATGTACGCGAACAATGGGCAAGAGATGGACAGCGAGCTGGGGCATTATTCATGGATGTCAGGGTCCGTACCGTGCGCTGCATCCTGCACAGAGTCTTTGGATTCGGAGTGCTGCCGCCGCCCCCTCAACCATGTTTTGACACCTTGCATGGTTAGACAGACAGACACTTGGACTAGAGCTCTATACTATTCAGTAAAAAAATTATGCTTTGACACGACGGTCAGCCTGGATTTTGGCCGGTCAAGAAAAAGGGAAAAAGGGTTGGAAAGCAAGTACAGTGGCGGTTAAAGTGTAAAGAGACCAAAGTAGAAGAATAAAGATCACAGGATGGAGGCTCTACAGTCTGTACCTGTCTTGTTCCAAGAATTTAACCGTCCGGCAATGTACTGTATGTATTCTTCTACAACCGGTCCAGCCTCCTCCCATCATTCCCGATCTTGGAGTGGAAGCTTTTGCGCCAGAGGCTGATGGACGATGATGATGCTGGGCTTCTCCGGCAAGTGATTGCAGGCACGCATAGCCCATGCCACATGCCATGCTTTGCTCGCCTACACGGCCAACGCACAGAGCACACATATACTGATATACGCCTTCTCTTACCGTTGGCCATTACCGTGATCCGGGAGGTGCATCACGCGCACAAGAGTACACGTACTCCGTCAGCACGCACGCACGCATGCATGATAGTAGCACCAAGACAAAAATTCAGACCATTTTGAAACTCCAGATTTGGATCGAGACACGGGAACACGGACAAGACACAGATTAACTGACCACCTGCCAAAGTTTCGAATTCAAAAGTTGTCTAGAAACGCATGCTGACGGTGGGGATGTATACATAATGCCAAAAAGGAAATGAAGTGACAACAGCCCCTCTGATATAGTGATATGCCTTGCTGCTTGAGTGCTTGTTGTTGCGTGGTAATTTTTTTCACCGCACTACTACGCGTGTGTGTGTGCGTGCTATGATCCAAATTATCGAGTGTTTCACTTCCACCCGGACCACCACCATGCATGATGCATCGTCTTATGCTCTCATCGCATATATGCTGAGATGGAGGTGCGTGGCTAGCTGTACACTATGTATGATTAAAGAGATGCATTTCTTCAGAAAGTTAAAAAAAACATGATTGTAGTGATGGGGGTGATTATACTCACTCGGCTTCACTTAAACTCCAAGCTAGGCTCCGGGGTGTCTTGCACCACCACGCATCAAGATTGCAGGTTGTTGTTTTCGCCTCATCAAAGTACCCACCGGTAACATTATCTCCTTTCCTCGTTTGGGCGGCCTTCGGCCTGTGAAGTTTTAGCATGTGAGCACACAACGAAATACAGGCATATATGCTTTTCTGGTAGTGAGTCCAGAATAAGTTAGGTAACAAACCTGGGAGCTGCTTGCGTGCCGTTCTTCTTCTGGACTTCATGAGCTGGGAAATGGAGAAGTAGAATGATCCAAGCATGTGAACCATAATCAACCCCAAAAGGCAGATCTTGTTGTGCAATCTCTTTGCAGTCCTAACTCAGGTATTTCTACGCATGCGGACAATATTTGGAAAACAGGAACTTCATGTAAAATTTACAGGAATCAGTTTATTTTCTGCAGGAAGAAAAAGTTTTAAATGATATTTTAACAGTGCAAATACCAAGTACACACAAAGATGCACATCTGAATCATGGGTGCACATGATCCTAACTCCTAAGAGTAGCTTTACATCCAGAAGGAACATGCCATGCTTGACATCCTGAAGCTTAGAACACGGTTGCTCTTGCTTCTAAGAAACTATGATCATGAAATTATATGTTGCTTCAGTAACTGATGTATTGAAATAACAAATAAAAATAAGAGAAGTATTGTCAGCTCACAGTACAAAAGGTTCAGATGAGAATATCATGGAAGCAATGCTCTCATTATTCATTGGATCTAAGGTATGAAAGGAACTTTTTCTTTATGGAATCGATTCTTCTGCACCTTGATATTAGTATTTCATAAAGAAACAGATCAGGCTTGGCATCCTGAAGCTTAAAACTAGACTGCTCTTGGTTCTAAGAAACTATGATCATGAAATTATCTGTTGCTTTGGTAATTGGTGTCATTGAAATAGCAAATAAAGATAAGAAAAGTATCGTCAGCTCATAGTACAAAATGTTTAGATATGAATATCATGGAAGCAATGCTCTCATTGGCTGTCGTCCAAGAATTTGTTGCTCAATCAAATCAATATGATTGACCATCAGGTTCGGAATAAGATGGTCCATGTAAATCCAAAAGGCTGGTACCACTCAGGCTTGAAAATTACATCTCAACAATTGGATCTATTGAATGTCATCACTATAAATTGTCTCCATTCAACAGTTAGGTTGATGCCAGGCTCTTGTCTATAATTGAAGCCGATTAATCAACCAACAACCAAATTAAGTTTCTGTTGCCCGCTTTGCTAACAATGTATCTGCAGCAACCATTTCTAGCAGACTATAGAACCCCTCAATTCCAACTACACCCAGGAACTTTCTCCAATCCAACTCCCCACAGCATGCTCCTTATGATTTCAGCTTCTTCCCATTTGCCAGCATTTGAGTACAGATTAGCCATCAAAATGTAGTTACCTGTGTTCTTAGGCTCTATTATGAACAGTCGATCAAACACAAACCGACCAAGCTCAACATCACCAACTGCGGCTGCTCCATTAAGCAGTGTACCCCAGACCTTTGCATTTGGCTCAAAAGGCATCTTGTTTACAAGGTCAAGTGCATCCTTAAGCATACCAGCACGGCTGAGTACAGAAACCATGCAAGCATACTGCTCCATCACAGGACTGATACCAAACATAGCTTGCATGGAGTGAAAATTTTCACGAGCTTCGGTTACCTTGCCCGCATGAGCACATGCAGTAAGCACAACAGTGAAAGTTACAGTATCAGGCCTAGTGCCAGCGCTGACCATCTGATTGAACAGGTCCAGTGCCTCCGTAACATCTCCATGAGCTGCGACAGCCGAAATGATCGATGTCCAGGCAATTGTGCTTCTATTCTCATGCAGTTCAAACACCTTCCTGGCCATATCAAGAAATCCAGCCTTTGAGTAAGCATCGATCAATGCACTGACAACATTGTTGCTCTGATCATAATCATTTCTTATTACATAACCATGAGCTTGCTTTGCTCCCAGTAGGGTTGAGAACAACGGTGCTGAGGGCATGATGATTGAAAGAGTGGCTGTATTGGGCAGTGTCCCAGCATCCATCATCTCATGAAGCAATCCAAGAACATCAGACTGGCGTCCATTTTGTATCAATCCAGAAAGCAACGCATTCCACGTGTTGATCCCTTTAGCATCTGCTTGATGGAAAAGATCCATTGCCTCATTGACATGCCCATTGTTCATGTAACCAGTAATCATGGCACTGTAACTGACAGCATCTTTCTTAGGCATCCTTTCAAGCAACTGTCGTGCATAGCGCAACCGCCCACATTTGGCGTAAAACCCTACGACTGAGTTCCATGCTGCAATGTCCATATCAAGCCCACTCTCATTAGCAATTCGGAGGACATAGACCCCGAAATCAACAGACTTGAGCTGGGCACAAGCATGCAGCACACTTGTTACCGTGACGCTGTTTGGCCGAACGCCACCGCCAGCGCAAGCCTGCACCAACTCATGGAATAACTCCAAGCACTCTGCGTACCATCCTCCACGGGCGTACGCTGATATAAGAGAGTTCCAGGACACGACGTCCTTGCGAGGCATTTGGTCGAACACCGCGCGAGCGGAGCACATGTCCCCAGCGTTCGCGTAGGCAGTGATGAGCCCATTGGACACGAAGAGGTCCGCGCCAAACCCGCGCAGGAACGCGAGGGCGTGGAGCTCCCCGGCGACGAGAGGGGACAGGCCCGGCCCGGACGCAGCGAGGGACTTGAGGAGCGCGGAGACGGTGATCTCGTCGGGGGACACGCCGGAGGCCGCGAAGAGGCGAAGAGCCGCGGAGGGCTGGGGCGAGTGGAGGGAGAGCGCGATGAGGATGGCGTTCCAGGCGAAGAGGTTGGGCTGCGGGATGGCGTCGAACACCCTGCGGGCGTCGTGCAGGCGTCCGGTTCTGGAGTAGAGTGAGATGAGCTTGGAGGCGAGGAAGTTGGAGGGGATCACGGAGAGGGTGGCGAGGCGGGCGTGGAGCTGCCTGCCGGCGGCGAGGTGGCCGACGTCCGCGCAGCGCTGGATGAGGTCACCATACACGCGGGGGTCCGGCGGCACGGCGGTGAGCCACGCCGGTAGCCTCATCCCCTGTTCATGATGACTCGCAAGGACTCTGCTCTGCTCTGTTTTACCAGGGCCGGGGGCGGGTTTCTCAGTCACTGTGCAAAATCGAACCGAAAATCCATACCGAAAATAAACCGAACGGAACCAAATTTATGGTTTTTATGGTTTCTGGTTTCAGTATTGTATGAACTTTTCATACCGATACGAATTTTGGTTTTTATGGTATATACCGAAAAACCGAACGGTTAACCCAATAAATCGAAATAAAAAATAATTTTATATTTCTTGTGATGAACAATCATACAAGTTGTCATTTTTCTTGTACATGAGTCAAATTCACTACTAAGCACGTAATTTTTTCTTGTAACATAGTTTTTTTCTTTTTTTAAAATGCTAAGCACGTCCATAACCATCAACTGATGAATCAATGCATGCATATATAGTTATATACTATTTGTGTAAAACAGTATGTGTTTTGAGTAATAAATTTGTAAATTATTATTACATCATTTTCAAAATCGCGTCAGCTTAGGTTATTATGGTATATACCAAAACCATACCGAAATAATTTGGTACATACCGAAACCGAACCATATTTTAATTTCCTACCGTATTTACCGAAGTATTATACAAACCAAAAAACCATATAAACCGAATAAACCGGATGCACAGAGTGATTTCTTAGTTCAACCTGCGGCCACTAGATCTAAATCCACGCGTGATCTAAGCCGTCGAGAGCGGGCAAGGTGGACCAACTAAAAGAGTTTTGCTTTTCTTTTTTGAGATGATGAGATGAGATGACCAACGAGTCGGAGGATCCAAAAACATCTGTTGGAGATGTAAAAGAAAACATGTGTTGGAGCACTTCCACAGACTTCAAAATTGCCACAGACAGCAGGGGTTGATCTCATCTATCTCTTCAGACAACAGTGTCTCCTATTCCCTCCATCCCATAATGTAAGGCGTTTTTGGCCACTACACTAGTGTCAAAACACATCATACATTATGAGACAGAGGGAGTATTTTATAAACCCCAAATCCATGCAGCCAATGCGACGTCGATCAACACAAACACACAAACTACATATGATATATTAATTTATACATAGTTTCATATATAGCATACTACAAACGATAGAGGACAGACCATAGTTCAATAAGTGAACAAAAGGACATTGTACTAGGCATACTATACATTATAAAGGGAAAATATCTTCACCAGCCTTGCCCTTATGTAAAGCTCGAAGACGATGTAGGTGTCGTTGTTGGGAGACGGCGCTGGGCGGAGGAGATTGGAAGTCCGTCAAGGCGTCGGGCTCTGGCGCGACTTGCTCCTTTGCGAGGTGCTTCGACACTGATACGTCTCCAACGTATCTATAATTTTTTATTGTTCCATACTGGTATACTATCAATCTTGGATGTTTTATAATTATTTTATAGTCATTTTATATCATTTTTTGGTACTAACCTATTGACATAGTGCCAAGTGCCAGTTGTTGTTTTCTGCATGTTTTTTACATCCCAGGAAGTCAATACCAAACGGAGTCCAAATGCAACAAAACTTCATGGAGAATTTTTTGGGACCAGAAGACACCTAATGGGCCAAAGTTGCACCTGGGGGGGTGCTCCGAGGGGAGCACAACCCACCAGGGCGCGCCACCCAGGGGCGCCCTGGTGGGTTGTGCCCACCTCGGGTGCCCCCAGACCGCCTCTTTGCTCTATAAATACCCCAATATTTCAGAAACCCTAGGGGAGTCGACGAAAATCAATTCCAGCCGCCGCAGAGTCCAGCACCACCAGATCCAATCTAGACACCATCATGGAGGGGTTCATCACTTCCATTGGTGCCTCTCCGATGATGCGTAAGTAGTTCTTTGTAGACCTTCGGGTCCGTAGTTAGTAGCTAGATGGCTTCCTCTCTCTCGTTGAATTCTCAATACAATGGTCTCTTGGAGATCCATATGATGTAACTCTTTTTGCGGTGTGTTTGTTGGGATCTAATAAACTTTGATTTTATGACCAGATCTATCTTTTTATATCCATGAAAGTTATTTGAGTTTCTTTGATCTCTTATATGCATGATTGCTTATAGCCTCGTATTTATTCTCCGATATTTGGGTTTTGTTTGGCCAACTTGATCTATTTATCTTGCAATGGGAAGAAGTGCTTTGTAGTGGGTTTGATCTTACAGTGCTTGACCCAGTGACAGAAGGGGAACCGACACATATGTATCGTTGCTACTAAGGATAAAATGATGGGGTCTATCTCTACATAGATAGATCTTGTCTACATCATGTCATCGTTCTTTTTTTTCGCGAATACGCAAAGATTGCGTATCTTTTCATTGATAGATAGAAGGAGAATGAGTACAACCAAAGATACAACACATGACATACACAAGGAGGCATGCGCATGGTGCCTGGAGCAGAGAGAAAGGGTGCTCAGCCCAAACAGGAAGAAACACACAGCTAAACCCACCAAACCTAAGACTAGAGAAGCAGACTAAATGAGCACGATGTCAAACATATCCAATTCCAACACCGGAGACTCCGCGAGCGAGCAAGATAGCGCCTTCAAGAAGGGGAACGACGTCGCGACGCCGTCGCCATCCAATCCGACAAGCCGGACCTAGGTTTTCCCCCGATGCTCGAAGAGGGGCTCGGAAAAAGGCCATGGCAGCGCCTCCAGGAAGGGAAATGACATCCGCGGGTGTCGCCGCTGCCAGCATCGGCAAGCCAAGCATGGCTTTCGCCTGGCCTGAGTCCGAGCAATCCCAAATCTACCAGATCAGGATCCGAAGATGCCGGAGTCAACATGCCTGTCGACCACTACCTCAGTAGGAGGGTGGAGCTGCACCTGCCGCCGACAAAAACACGAGCTTTGCAACAGATGGCATGGTGGATGGGGTTGGAGAGGCAGCGGGGCAGAGAGCCGACACGGGTGGTAGGGTGGCGGCTGGCGCCGCCGGCAAACTGGAGCCAGAAGGGGGCGCAACTCCGTGTTGCTGGAGGCGTAGCCACTAGGACCGGCGAACCGAAGATGCTGGAAGGGATGCAGCAACCTGTTGGCCGGGGCCGAGACCGCACCAGTGGAGACACCAGCAGACCAAGGACACTGGAGAACGCAGGTCCGTGGACGCCGGGACTGGAGCAGTGCCGACCAAGAACCACCGTGAAACTTCAGCCGCCTGCCAAAGGACGCCGTGACCACACATACACAAGTTGTTGCCGTAGCTCGGAGAAGGCGCCGTCAGGGACGGAGGGTGGCTTGCACCGAGGCAAGGCCGAGCCCCGGCCTGCCCGGCCACCTCACCCAAAGGCCTCACACGCCCCAATCAGTAGCAGCAAGAGCTGCGCCCATGGGAGACAGGAGGCAGACAGGGGAAGGTCACCGTGGGCAAGGTCGCGCCGCCGTGCCGGAGCGGCAGGAGGGGGCCGCAGCAGCTGGACGGGGGGGGGGGGAGAGCCCATGGGATGCCAGATCCGATCTGGGGCCATGGGAGGAAGGGGGGCTCCAGCGCGAGGTGGTGGTGGTAGGGCGAGGCTCCAGGGGACCCAGCCGGGGCAACACCACCGCGGGTGAGGAGCGCCGCCGCCGTAGGGGAGCCGCCGTCGAGGAGTCGGCACCACAACATGCGGGGGAGGGGGGGCGGGGGGAGGGGGGCTGGATCCAGCCGAATCGCCCCACCGCCACCCTCCTGGGAGCCGGTGCGGGCTTCGCCGGCCGCTCCTTCGGTGGCGGCGAGGTGGGGAGCAAGGCGGGAAGGGGGCGGCGGCGCTCGATCTAGGGTACCCCCGCCGCCGCCAGGGAGGGCGACGCGGGGGACGCGGGGGTAGGTCTTGTGCTTAACTTCATCATGTCATCGTTCTTATTGCATTACTCCGTTTCTCCATGAACTTAATACACTAGATGCATGTTGGATAACGGTCGATGTGTGGAGTAATAGTAGTAGATGCACGCAGGAGTCGGTCTACTAATCTTGGACGTGATGCCTATATAATGATCATTGCCTCGATATCGTCATGATTATTTGAAGTTCTATCAATTGCCCAACAGTAATTTGTTTACCCACCGTTTGCTATTTTTCTCGAGAGTAGCCACTAGTGAAACCTACTGCCCCTGGGTCTCTTTATCATATTATTTGCCTTTGCGATCTAATTTTCCTTTGCTTTCATTTTCAGATCTATTAATCCAAAAATACAAAAAAAATACCTTGCTGCGTTTTATTCTTATTTATTTTATTTGGCGTTCGATCTATCAATCTACTATAATTTATCTCCCGTCAACTTGCCAATTTCTGGCGCCGTTGCCCGAAAGGGATTGACAACCCCTTTAACACGTCGGGTTGCGAGTATTTGTTATTTGTGTGCAAGGGCTCATTATGTTGTGCTGCTTGGTTCTCTTTCGGGCCCTTCCGGTGACCCGATACATACACGGTACCCCAGGAACACTTCCGATGTTCGAATACTATCGTCCTATATATGAACCTTTACCTCTCGACCATTTCGAGACTCCTCGTCATGTCCGTGATCTCATTAGGGACTCCGAACAACATTCGGTCACCAAATCACATAACTCATATAATACAAAATCGTCATCGAACGTTAAGCGTGCGGACCCTACAGGTTTGAGAACTATGTAGACATGACCGAGACACCTCTCCGGTCAATAACCAACAGTAGAACCTGGATGCTCATATTGGTTACTACATATTCTACGAAGATCTTTATCGGTCGTACCGCAATGACAACATACGTAATTCCCTTTGTCATCGGTATGTTACTTGCCCGAGATTAGATCGTCGGTATCTTCATACCTAGTTCAATCTCGTTACCGGCAAAAGTCTTTACTCGTTCCGTAATGCAGCATCCCACAACTAACTCATTAGTCATATTGCTTGCAAGGCTTATCATGATGCGCATTACCGAGAGGGCCCAGAGATACCTCTTTGATACTCGGAGTGAAAAAACCTAATCTCAATCTATGCCAACCCAACAAACACCTTCGGAGATACTTGCAGAGCATCTTTATAATCACCCAATTATGTTGTGATGTTTGATAGCACACAAGGTGTTCCTCCAGTATCCGGGAGTTGCATAATCTCATAGTCAAAGGAATATGTATATGACATGAAGAAAGCAATAGCAATAAAACTTAACGATCATTATGCTAAGCTAACGAATGGGCCTTGTCCATCACATCATTCTCCTAATGATGTGATCACGTTCATCAAATGACAACGCATGTCTATGGTTAGGAAACTTAACCATCTTTGATTAACGAGCTAGTCTAGTAGAGGCTTACTACGGACACAGTGTTTTGTCTATGTATCCACACATGTATCAAGTTTTCGGTTAATAAAATTATAGCATGAATAATAAACATTTATCATGATATAAGGAAATATAAAATAACAACTTTATTATTGTCTCTAGGGCATATTTCCTTCATCAGACACCTCGAGCCCTCCTTCAACATCTTAGCGTTCTTCCAACACTAGGGATGGGCAACGATCTTCTTATTGGGCAAGGGCCGGGAGAGGACATCGCAGGCTAGCTGCTCCTACATGGATGAGGGAGGCACGATGATCGCCGTGAAGGGACCGAACCTGAGCCACAAAAGCCTCGCTAGACCGCTGAGAAGGCGTGGAGCTGTAGCAACCCGACAAGGACGATGGGGACGAGGCCCGACTAGGCGAGCCACACGACCGGCGTAGGGCGAGGTCGCCATCATCCTCCGCGGCGAGCGTGTCCCAGTCGATTGGATCCTCCTCTGCCCAGAGCCGTACATGGCGGTGTGGGACCACGGGGACATGACCAAAGAAGAAAGGTGCGAGCGGATTGGGAGGAGAGGGGTGAAAAGAGTGAGGGCTAGGGTTTGAGGCGATTGTGGGGCCCGTGGTGGGATGATGTTGTTCTTCATACACTACACATACGAATGACATCATGCATTTACTATTAACAGAAACCCACAAGTGCTTGTGGTTAATCTGCTCCACAAGGGGATTGGAGGGGATTGAGGAGGATTTGACGTGTAGGGATTTAATCCTTCTTAATCCCCTTCAAACCCGTCCAAATCCCATGGAACCGAACAAGCCCAAAGAAGAACACATTCAAATCCATCATCATCATCCATCCACCCTTGTTCTAAAACCTTCACAAACCAGTCCATATTCCATCCATCCTTGTTCTAAAACCTTCCCAAACCAGGCTGGCCTCAAAACATGTGCATATTTGGCTTGGATTTGGGGGCTACCATTGGAGGTGTGTTTTCTTTCTAGACAATGTCTGAGTTGTCTGTCCAGACATGTGGAAAGGGTTTGAGGGGCTCCCTTGGACAGATGCCCTTAGAGCAATAATATGTCTCCAACGTATCTATAATTTTTGATTGTTCCATGCTATTATATTATCTATTTTGGATGTTTAATGGGCTTTAATATGCTCTTTTATATTATTTTTGGGACTAACCTATTAAACGAAGGCCTGATGTCTACTACGAAACCTTCTTCTTGTAGACGTTGTTGGGCCTCCAAGTGCAGAGGTTTGTAGGACAGTAGCAAATTTCCCTCAAGTGGATGACCTAAGGTTTATCAATCCGTGGGAGGCGTAGGATGAAGATGGTCTCTCTCAAGCAACCCCGCAACCAAATAACAAAGAGTCTCTTGTGTCCCCAACACACCTAATACAATGTGAATTGTATACGTGCACTAGTTCGGCGAAGAGATAGTGATACAAGTGCAATATGGATGGTAGATATAGGTTTTTGTAATCTGAAAATATAAAAACAGCAAGATAACTAAAGATAAAAGTGAGCACAAACGGTATTGCAATGCTAGGAAACAAGGCCTAAGGGTTCATACTTTCACTAGTGCAGGTTCTCTCAACAATAATAACATAATTGGATCATGTAACTATCCCTCAACATGCAACAAAGAGTCACTCCAAAGACAATAATAGCGGAGAAAAAACGAAGAGATTATGGTAGGGTACGAAACCACCTCAAAGTTATTCTTTCCAATCAATCCATTGGGCTATTCCTATAAGTGTCACAAACAGCCCTAGAGTTCATACTAGAATAACACCTTAAGACACAAATCAACCAAAACCCTAATGTCACCTAGATACTCCAATGTCACCTCAAGTATCCGTGGGTATGATTATACGATATGCACCACACAATCTCAGATTCATCTATTCAATCCAACACAAAGTACTTCAAAGAGTGCCCGAAAGTTTCTACCGGAGAGTCAAGACGAAAACGTGTGCCAACCCCTATGCATAGGTTCATGGGCGGAACCCGCAAGTTGATCACCAACACATACATCAAGTGAATCACGTGATATCCCATTGTCACCACAGATACGCACGGCAAGACATACATCAAGTGTTCTCAAATCATTAAAGACTCAATCCGATAAGATTACTTCAAAGGGAAAACTCAATCCATTACAAGAGAGTAGAGGGGGAGAAGCAACATAAGATCCAACTATAATAGCAAAGCTCACGATACATCAAGATCGAATCACCTCAAGAACACGAGAGAGAGAGAGAGATAGAGAGAGATCAAACACATAGCTACTAGTACATACCCTCAGCCCCGAGGGTGAACTACTCCCTCCTCGTCATGGAGAGCGCCGGGATGATGAAGATGGCCACCGGTGAGGGTTCCCCCCCTCCGGGAGGGTGCCGGAACAGGGTCCCGATTGGTTTTTGGTGGCTACAGAGGCTTGCGGCGGCGGAACTCCCGATCTATTCTGTTCCCGAAGGTTTTAGGGTATATGGATATATATAGGAGCAAGAAGTACGTCAGGGGAGCCACGAGGGGCCCACGAGGGTGGAGGCGCGCCCTAGGGGGGTGGGCGCGCCCCCTAGCTTGTGGCTCCCTCTTTTCTTTCCTGACGTGCACTCCAAGTCTATCAGGTTGCTTTCCTTCCAAAAATAACTTCTCCAGAAGGTTTCATTCCGTTTCGACTCCGTTTGATATTCCTTTTCTTCGGAACACTGAAACAAGGGAAAAAACGAGAACTGGCACTGGGCTCTGGGTCATTAGGTTAGTCCCAAAAGTATTATAAAAGTGTTTAATAAAGCCCATAAACATCCAAAACAGATAATATAATAGCATGGAACAATCAAAAATTATAGATATGTTGGAGATGTATCAGCATCCCCAATCTTAATTCCTGCTCGTCCTCGAGTAGGTAAATGATAAAAACAGAATTTTTGATGTGGAATGCTACTTGGCATAATTTCAATGTAATTCTTCTTAATTGTGGCATGAATATTCAGATCCGAAAGATTCAAGATAAAAGTTCATATTGACATAAAAGTAATAATACTTGAAGTATACTAACTAAGCAATTATGTCCTCTCAAAATAACATGGCCAAAGAAAGTTCATCCCTACAAAATCATATAGTTTAGTCATGCTCCATTTTCGTCACACAAGAATGCTCTCATCATGCACAACCCCGATGACAAGCCAAGCAATTGTTTCATACTTTAGTAATCTCAAAATTATAAACCTTCACGCAATACATGAGCGCGAGCCATGGATATAGCACTATGGGTGGAATATAATATAATGATGGGGGTTATGTGGAGAAGACAAAAAAGGAGAAAGTATCACATCAACGAGGCTAATCAATGAGCTATGGAGATGCCCATCAATTGATGTTAATGCAAGGAGTAGGGATTGCCATGCAACGGATGCACTAGAGCTATAAATGTATGAAAGCTCAACAAAACAAACTAGTGGGTGTGCATCCAACTTGCTTGCTCACGAAGACCTAGGGCACTTGAGGAGGCCCATTGTTGGAATATACAAGCCAAGTTCTATAATAAAAAATTCCCACTAGTATATGAAAGTGACAAAATAAGAGACTCTCTATCATGAAGATTATGGTGCTACTTTGAAGCACAAGTGTGGTAAAGGATAGTAGCATTGTCCCTTCTCTCTTTTTCTCTCATTTTTTTGGGCCTTCTCTTTTTTATGGCCTTTCTCCCTTCCTTTTTTTGGGACTTCTCTCTCTTTTTTTATTCCTCACTTGGAACAATGCTCTAGAAAATGACGATCATCACATTTCTATTTATTTACAACTCAATGATTACAACTCGATACTAGAACAGAGTATGACTCTATATGAATGCCTGCAGTGGTGTACCGGGATATGCAATGAACCAAGAGTGACATGTATGAAAGAATTATGAACGGTGGCTTTGCCACAAATACTATGTCAACTACATGATCATGCAAAGCAATATGACAGTGATGAACGTGTCATGATAAATGGAACTGTGGAAAGTTGCATGGCAATATATCTCGGAATGGCTATGGAAATGCCATAATAGGTAGGTATGGTGGCTGTTTTGAGGAAGATGTAAGGAGGTTTATGTGTGAAATAGCGTATCATATCACGGGGTTTTGATGCACCGGCGAAGTTTGCACCAACTCTCAATGTGAGAAAGGGCAATGCACGGTACCGAAGAGGCTAGCAATGATGGAAAGGTGAGAGTGTGTATAATCCATGGACTCAACATTAGTCATAAAGAACTCACATACCTATTGCAAAAATCTACATGTCATCAAAAACCAAGTACTACGCGCATGCTCCTAGGGGGATAGACTGGTAGGAAAAGACCATCGCTCGTCCCCGACCGCCACTCATAAGGAAGACAATCAAAGAACACCTCATGTTTCAAATTTGTTACACAACGTTTACCATACGTGCATGCTACGGGACTTGCAAACTTCAACACAAGTATTTCTCAAATTCACAACTACTCAACTAGCACTACCTCCATATCTCAAAACAATCATCAAGCATCAAACTTCTCTTAGTATCCAAAACACTCATAAGAAAGTTTTTACTAATCTTGAATACCTAGCATATTAGGATTATTTAAGAAAATTACCATGCTATTTAAGACTCTCAAAATAATATAAGTGAAGCATGAGAGATCAATAGTTTCTATAAAACAAATCCACCACTGTGCTCTAAAAGATATAAGTGAAGCACTAGAGCAAACAACAAACTACTCCGAAAGATATAAGTGAAGATCAATGAGTAGTTGAATAATTATGCAACTATGTGAAGACTCTCTCCCATTTAAGAATTTCAGATCTTGGTATTTTATTCATAAAGTAAGCAAAAAAAATGAAATGATGCTCCAAGCAAAACACATATCATGTGGTGAATAAAAATATAGCTCCAAGTAAAGTTACCGATGAACGAAGACGAAAGAGGGGATGCCATCCGGGGCATCCCCAAGCTTAGGCTCTTGGTTATCCTTGAATATTAGCTTGGGGTGCCTTGGGCATCCCCAATATTAGGCTCTTGCCACTCCTTATTCCATAGTCCATCGAATCTTTACCCAAAACTAGAAAACTTCACAACACAAAACTTAACAGAAAACTCGTAAGCTTCGTTAGAGAAAGAAAACAAAACACCACTTCAAGGTACTGTAATGAACTCATTCTTTATTTATATTGGTGTTAAACCTACTGTATTCCAACTTCTCTATGGTTTATAAACTATTTTATAGCCATAGATTCATCAAAAATAAGCAAGCAACATAATGAAAACAGAATCTGTCAAAAACAGAACAGTCTGTAGTAATCTGTATCAAACGTATACTTCTGGAACTCCGAAAATTCTAAAATAAATTGGTGGACCTGAGGAATTTGTCTAGTAATCATCTAAAAAATAATCAACTAAATAGCAATCTCCAGTAAAAAAGTTGAAGCTAATCTCGTGAGCGCTAAAGTTTCTGTTTTTTACAGCATGATCATAAAGACTTCACCCAAATCTTCCCAAAGGTTCTACTTGGCACAAACACTAATTAAAACACAAAACCACATATAAACAGAAGCTAGATGGATTGTTTATTCCTAAACATAACCAAAAAGCAATAAACTAAAATAAAATTGGGTTGCCTCCCAACAAGCGCTAACATTTAATGCCCGTAGCTAGGCATGATGATTTCAATGATGCTCACATAAAACATAAGAATTGAAACATAAATAGAGCATCATGAAGAATATGACTAGCACACTTAAGTCTAACCCACTTCCTATGCATAGGGATTTTGTGAGCAAACAACTTATGGGAACAATAATCAACTAGCATAGGAAGGCAAAACAAGCATAAATTCAAGATTTTCAACACATAGAGAGGAAACTTGATATTATTGCAATATGTAGAAGCATATGATACTCTCTCATAATAATTTTCAGTAGCATCATGAATGAATTCAATAATATAACCAGCACCTAAAGCATTCTTTTCATGATCTACTTGCATAGAAATTTTATTACTCTCCACATAAGCAAAATTCTTTTCATTCCGAATAGTGGGAGTTTCATAAGAGAGTTGAATACTATAAATTGTTTCCACATTAAAATAGTAATGTTCAGAAAAAGTGTAATCATAATCATGACAAGTTTTATAAGTATAGTCATCACTACTTTTTATAGCATAAGTTTCATCACAATAATCATCATAAGTAGCAACTTTGTTCTCATCATGATCGATTGAAACCTCTTCCGAAATAGTGGATACATCACTAAATAAAGTCATGACCTCTCCAAATCCACTTTCATAATTATAATCTTCATAAGTAGGAGGCATGCTATCATTATTATAAATTTGCATATCAAAACTTGGGAGATTAAAATATCATCTTCATTAAGCGTAGCATCCCCATGCTTGGGACAAACATTAATTTCAGCAAATATATTCTCAAATATGTCATTCTCATCAAACATAGCTTCCCCAAGCTTGGGCCTTTTCATATCATAACCATAATCACTCTCATCATTAATAGTATGGATAGCACCAATAGTATAGCAATTATCATATTCTTCCAAGCAAGTGCCAAAAAGATTTTCAAGATCATAAGAAGTATCATTATCTTCCCAATCATAATCATCACAACAAGCAATAGGCATAACGAGATCGTCATCAAGTGCATCATCTTCCACAATTATTTTTGATTAATTTTCATGAGGCACAACAATGATAGAAGCAACATTATTTGGGAGAGATGTCTTTTTACCTCTCTTCCTTTTCCTTTTCTTCTTCTTCACCACATCATGTGTGGGTTCAATCCTATTTTTGGAGCTCCTTATTAATGAAATTGGTTGAATAGAAGGCTCCTCCTCGTTACCTGATTCATCATAAGAAATAATAGGAGGATATTGGGAAGTCTCTTCCCTTTCATTAGTATTCTCTTCATCCTCTATTTGTTTTCTTTTCTTTATGTAATTGGCAATATAAGGATTTTCAATGCAATTCACCGCACAATACATATAAATTTCTTCTAGATCAACATGAAGAACTCTATCAAGGGCAAATTCTGGAATATCCTTAGTTATACGTTTCATTTCTTCATAACCCAAGAGCAAACTAAGTTCATTATGATGTGTAAGGGAAATCAAGTCATCACAATTTTTGGACAGATACGATCATGAAACAATTTGCATTGGGTACTGAAATGATCATGTTCATTGCAAAGTTCACAAGTATGGCTAAGAAAGTTTAAATTTTCAGCACACGCATCTAGCCTTTCTTGCAACCATTTAGTTTCTAAATGCTTATGCCTCTTGAAATATCTATCTTCCCTATTTGGTGTGTACTTGCAAACCCAATGTACTCCACAAAAATTGACATGTTTATAGGAGACATTTTCATCATAACTAGTGCAATCATCGTTAGTACCATGGATATTCAAGGAGTTCATACTAACAACATTGCAATCATGCTCATCATTCAAAGATTTAGTGCCAAACATTTTAATGCATTCTTCTTCTAACACTTTGGCACAATTTTCCTTTCCATCATACTCACGAAAGATATTAAAAAGGTGAAGCGTGTGTGGCAAACTTAATTCCATTTTTTTGTAGTTTTCTTTTATAAACTAAACTAGTGATAAAACATGAAACAAAAATATTCGATTGCAAGATCTAAAGATATACCTTCAAGCACTCACCTCCCCGGCAACGACGCCAGAAACTGCTTGATGTCTACTACGCAACCTTCTTCTTGTAGACGTTGTTGGGCCTCCAAGTGCAGAGGTTTGTAGGACAGTAGCAAATTTCCCTCAAGTGGATGACCTAAGGTTTATCAATCCGGTGGGAGGCGTAGTATGAAGATGGTCTCTCTCAAGCAACCCTGCAACCAAATAACAAAGAGTCTCTTGTGTCCCCAACACACCCAATACAATGGTAAATTGTATTGGTGCACTAGTTCGGCGAAGAGATGGTGATACAAGTGCAATATGTATGGTAGATATAGTTTTTTGTAATATGAAAATATAAAAACAGCAAGGTAATAAACATAAAAGTGATCACAAATGGTATTGCAATGCTAGTAAACAAGGCCTAGGGTTCATACTTTCACTAGTGCAAGTTCTCTCAACAATAATAACATAATTGGATCATATAACTATCCCTCAACATGCAACAAAGAGTCACTCCAAAGACACTAATAGCAGAGAACAAACGAAGAGATTATGGTAGGGTACGAAACCACCTCAAAGTTATTCTTTCCAATCAATCCATTGGGCTATTCCTATAAGTGTCACAAACAGACCTAGAGTTCATACTAGAATAACACCTTAAGACACAAATTAACCAAAACCCTAATGTCACCTAGATACTCCAATGTCACCTCAAGTATCCGTGGGTATGATTATACGATATGCACCACACAATCTCAGATTCATCTATTCAATCCAACACAAAGTACTTCAAAGAGTGCCCCAAAGTTTCTACTGGAGAATCAAGACGAAAACGTGTGCCAACCCCTATGCATAGGTTCATGGGCAGAACCCGCAAGTTGATCACCAAAACATACATCAAGTGAATCACGTGATATCCCATTGTCACCATAGATACTCAGGGCAATACATACATCAAGTGTTCTCAAATCATTAAAGAATCAATCCGATAAGATTACTTCAAAGGGAAAACTCAAGCTACTACAAGAGAGTAGAGGGGGAGAAGCAACATAAGATCCAACTATAATAGCAAAGCTCGCGATACATCAAGATAGAATCACCTCAAGAACACAAGAGAGAGAGAGATCAAACACATAGCTACTGGTACATACCCTCAGACCCGAGGGTGAACTACTCCCTCCTCGTCATGGAGAGCGCCGAGATGATGAAGATGGCCACCGGTGAGGGTTCCCCCTCCGGCAGGGTGCCGGAACAGGGCCCCGATTGGTTTTTGGTGGCTACAGAGGCTTGCGGCGGCGGAACTCCCGATCTATTCTGTTCCCCGAAGGTTATAGGGTATATGGATATATATTGGAGCAAGAAGTACGTTAGGGGAGCCACAAGGGGCCCACGAGGGTGGAGGGCGCGCCCTAGGGGGGTGGGCGCGCCCCCTACCTCGTGGCTCCCTCGTTTCTTTCCTGACGTGCACTCCAAGTCTATCAGGTTGCTTTCTTCCAAAAATAACTTCTCTAGAAGGTTTCATTCCGTTTCGACTCCGTTTGATATTCCTTTTCTTCGAAACACTGAAACAAGGGGAAAAACAGGAACTGGCACTGGGCTCTGGGTCAATAGGTTAGTCCCAAAAGTAATATAAAAGTGTTTAATAAAGCCCATAAACATCCAAAACAGATAATATAATAGCATGGAACAATAAAAAATTATAGATACATTGGAGACGTATCAAGGCCCAGTGCCAGTTTCTATTTTTTTTGCCTAGTTTAGTGTTTTGCAGAGAAGGAATACCAAACAGAATCCAAACGAAATGAAACCTTCACGATGATCTTTCTTGGAACGAACGCAATCCAGAAGACTTGGAGTTGAAGTCTGGAACTCCGCGAGGCGGCCACGAGGCAGGAAGGCGCGCCCCCCATGAAGGAAATATGCCCTAGAGGCAATAATAAAGTTATTATTTATTTCCTTATATCATGATAAATGTTTATTATTCATGCTAGAATTGTATTAACCGGAAACATAATACATGTGTGAATACATAGACAAACAGAGTGTCACTAGTATGCCTCTACTTGACTAGCTCGTTAATCGAAGATGGTTATGTTTCCTAACCATAGACATGAGTTGTCATTTGATTAAGGGGATCACATCATTAGAAGAATGAAGTGATTGACTTGACCCATTCCGTTAGCTTAGCACACGATCGTTTAGTATGTTGTATTGCTTTCTTCATGACTTATACATGTTCCTATGACTATGAGATTATGCAACTCCCGTTTACTGGAGGAACACTTTGTGTGCTACCAAACGTCACAACATAACTGGGTGATTATAAAGGTGCTCTACAGGTGTCTCCAAAGGTATTTGTTGGGTTGGCGTATTTCGAGATTAGGATTTGTCACTCCGATTGTCGGAGAGGTATCTCTGGGCCCTCTCGGTAATACACATCACTTAAACCTTGCAAGCATTGCAACTAATGAGTTAGTTGTGGGATGATGTATTACGGAACGAGTAAAGAGACTTGCCGGTAACGAGATTGAACTAGGTATTGAGATACCGATCGAATCTCGGGCAAGTAACATACCGATGACAAAGGGAACAACGTATGTTGTTATGCGGTTTGACCGATAAAGATCTTCATAGAATATGTGGGAGCCAATATGAGCATCCAGGTTCTGCTATTGGTTATTGATCGGAGACGTGTCTCGGTCATGTCTACATAGTTCTCGAACCCGTAGGGTCTGCACACTTAACGTTACGATGACAGTTATTATGAGTTTATATGTTTTGATGTACCGAAGGTTGTTCGGAGTCCCGGATGTGATCACGAACATGACGAGGAGTCTCGAAATGGTAAATACATGAATGTTCATATATTGGAAGCCTATGTTTGGATATCGGAAGTGGTCCGGGTGAAAATGTGATTTTACCGGAGTACCGGAGGGGTTACCGGAACCCCCCGGGGACTTAATGGGCCTTGGTGGGCTTTAGTGGAAGAGAGGAGAGGCGGCTAGGGCTGGGCCGCGCGCCCCTGCCCCCCTAGTCCAAATAGGACAAGGAAAGGGGGGCGGAGCCCCCCTTCCTTCTCTCTCTCCACTTTCCCCCTCCCGAATCCTAGTCCAACTAGGAAAGGGGGGGAGTCCTACTCCCGGTAGGAGTAGGACTCCTCCCGGCGCGCCTCTCCCTTGGCCGGCCGCACCCCCCTTGCTCCTTTATATACGGGGGCAGGGGGGCACCCCAAAGACACAACAATTGATCGTTTGATCTTTTAGCCGTGTGCGGTGCCCCCCTCCACCATAGTCCTCCTCGATAATACTGTAGTGGTGCTTAGGCGAAGCCCTGCGTCGGTAGAACATCATCATCATCACCACGCCGTCGTGCTGACAAAACTCTCCCTCAACACTCAGCTGGATCGGAGTTCGAGGGACGTCATCGGGCTGAACATGTGCTGAACTCGGAGGTGCCGTGCGTTCGGTACTTGATCGGTCGGATTGTGAAGACGTACGACTACATCAACCGCGTTGTGCTACCGCTTCCGCTTTCGGTCTACGAGGGTACATGGACAACACTCTCCCCTCTCGTTGCTATGCATCACCATGATCTTGCGTGTGCGTAGGATTTTTTTTGAAATTACTACGTTCCCCAACACTGGCATCCGAGCCAGGTTTTATGCGTAGATGTCATATGCGCGAGTAGAACACAAGTGAGTTGTGGGCGATACAAGTCATACTGCTCACCGGCATGTCATACTTTGGTTCGACGGTATTGTTGGATGAAGCATCCCGAACCGACATTACGCGTACGCTTACGCGAGACTAGTTTTACCGCCGTGCTATGCACACAGGTGACTAGCGGGTGTCAGTTTCTCCAACTTTAGTTGAACCGAGTGTGGCTACGCCCGGTCCTTGCGAAGGTTAAAACAACACCAACTTGACAAACTATCATTGTGGTTTTGATGCGTAGGTAAGAACGGTTCTTGCTCAGCCCGTAGCAGCCACGTAAAACTTGCAACAACAAAGTAGAGGACATCTAACTTGTTTTTGCAGGGCATGTTGTGATGTGATATGGTCAAGACGTGATGAGATATAAGTTGTTGTATAAGATGGTCATGTTTTGTTGAAGTTATCGGCAACTGGCAGAAGCCTTATGGTTGTCTCTTTATTGCATAAGATGCAAGCGCCAAATAATTGCTTTACTTTATCGCTATGCGATAGCAATAGTTGCAAGAGCAATAGTTGGCGAGACGACCATGTGACAACACATTGATATAGATCAAGATGATGGAGATCATGGTGTAATGCCGGTGACGATGGAAATCATGACGATGCTTTGGAGATGGAGATCAAAGGCACAAGATGATGATGGCCATATCATGTCACATATTTTGATTGCATATGATGTTTATCTTTTATGCATCTTATCTTGCTTTGATTGACGGTAGCATTATAAGATGATCTCTCACTAAATTATCAAGGTATAAGTGTTCTCCCTGAGTATGCACCGTTGCGAAAGTTCTTCGTGCTGAGACACCACGTGATGATCGGGTGTGATAGGCTCTACGTTCAAATACAACGGGTGCAAAACAGTTGCACACGCGGAATACTCAGGTTAAACTTGACGAGCCTAGCATATAACAGATATGGACTCGGAACATGGAGACCGAAAGGACGACCGTGAATCATATAGTAGATATGATCAACATAGTGATGTTCACCATTGAAACTACTCCATCTCACGTGATGATCGGACATGGTTTAGTTGATTTGGATCACGTGATCACTTAGAGGATTAGAGGGATGTCTATCTAAAGTGGGAGTTCTTAAGTAATATGATTAATTGAACTTAAATTTATCATGAACTTAGTCCTGGTAGTATTAGCATATCTATGTTGTAGAACAATAGCTCGCGATTTTGCTCCCCATTTATTTTGATATGTTCCTAGAGAAAAACTATGTTTAAAGATGTTAGTAGCAATGATGCGGACTTGGTACATGATCTGAGGTTTATCCTCATTGTTGCACAGAAGAATTATGTTCTTGATGCACCGCTAGGTGACAGACCTATTGCAGGAGCAGATGCAGACGTTATGAACGTTTGGCTAGCTCAATATGATGACTACTTGATAGTTTAGTGCACCATGCTTAACGGCTTAGAATCGGGACTTCAAAGACGTTTTGAACGTCATGGACCATATGAGATGATCGAGGAGTTGAAGTTAATATTTCAAGCAAATACCCGAGTTGAGAGATATGAAGTCTCCAACAAGTTCTATAGCTAAAAGATGGAGGAGAATAGCTCAAGCAGTGAGCATGTGCTCAGATTGTATTGGTACTACAATCGCTTGAATCAAGTGGGAGTTAATCTTCCAGATAAGATAGTGATTGACAGAATTCTCTAGTCACCATCACCAAGTTAGTAGAACTTCGTGATGAACTATAATATGCAAGGGATGACGGAAACGATTCCCAAGCTCTTCGTGATGCTGAAATCGACGAAGGTAGAAATCAAGAAAAATATCAAGTGTTGATGGTTGACAAGACCACTAGTTTCAAGAGAAGGGCAAAGGGAAGAAGGGGAACTTCAAGAAGAACGGCAAGCAAGTTATTGCTCAAGTGAAGAAGCCCAAGTCCGGTCCTAAGCCTGAGACTAAGTGCTTCTACTGCAAAGGGACTGGTCACTAGAAGCGGAACTGCCCCAAGTATTTGTCGGATAAGAAGGATGGCAAAGTGAACAAAGGTATATTGGATATACATGTTATTGATGTGTACTTTACTAGTGTTTATAGCAACCCCTCGGCATTTGATACTGGTTCAGTTGTTAAGATTAGTAACTCGGAACAGGAGTTACAGGATAAACAGAGACTAGTTGAGGGTGAAGTGACGATGTGTGTTGGAAGTGGTTCCAAGATTGATATGATCATCATCGCACACTCCCTACACTTTCGGGATTAGTGTTGAACCTAGATAAGTGTTATTTGGTGTTTGCGTTGAGCATAAATATGATTTGATCATGTTTGTTGCAATACGGTTATTCATTTAAATTAGAGAATAATTGTTGTTCTGTTTACATGAATAAAACCTTTTATGGTCATACACCCAATAAAATAGTTTGTTGGATCTCGATCATAGTGATACACATATCCATAATATTGAAGCCAAAAGATGCAAAGTTAATAATGATAGTGCAACTTATTTGTGGCACTGCTGTTTAGGTCATATTGGTGTAAAGCGCATGAAGAAACTCCATGATGATGGAATTTTGGAATCACTTGATTATGAATCACTTGATGCTTGCAAACCATGCCTCATGGGCAAGATGACTAAGACTCCATTCTCCGGAACAATGGAGCAAGCAACTGACTTATTGGAAATAATACATACTGATGTATGCGGTCCGATGAGTGTTGAGGCTCGCGGCGGGTATCGCTATTTTCTGACCTTCACAGATGATTTGAGCAGATATGGATATATCTACTTGATGAAACATAAGTCTGAAGCATTTGAAAAGTTCAAAGAATTTCAGAGTGAAGTGGAAAATCATTGTGACAAGAAAATAAAGTTTCTATGATCTAATCGCGGAGACAAATATTTGAGTCACAAGTTTGGTTCTCAATTAAAACAATGTGGAATAGTTTCACAAATCCGTGCCACCTGGAACACCACAGCATAATGGTGTGTCCGAACGTCATAACCGTACTTTATTGGATATAGTGCAATCTATGATGTTTCTTACCAATTTACCACTATAGTTTTGGGGTTATGCATTAGAGACAACTTCATTCACGTTAAAAAGGGCACCATCTAAATCCGTTTGAGACGACACCGTATGAACTATGGTTTGGCAAGAAATCAAAGTTGTCGTTTCTTAAAGTTTGGGGTTGCGATGCTTATAAGAAAAGTTTCATCCTGATAAGCTCAAACCCAAATCGGAGAAATGTGTCTTCATAGGATACCCAAAGGAGACAGTTGGGTACACCTTCTATCACAGATCCGAAGGCAAGATATTCGTTGCTGAGAATGGATCCGTTCTAGAGAAGGAGTTTCTCTTGAAAGAAGTGAGTGGGAGGAAAGTAGAACTTGATCAGGTAACTGTACCTGCTCCTTTATTGGAAAGTAGTTCATCACAGAAATTTGTTCCTGTGACTCCTACACCAATTAGTGAGGAAGCTAATGATGATGATCATGTAACTTCAGATCAAGTTACTACCGAACCTCGTAGGTAAACCCGAGTGAGATCCACACTAGAGTGGTATGGTAATCCTATTCTGGTGGTCATGTTACTTGACCATGACGAACCTACGAACTATGAGGAAGCGATAATGAGCCCAGATTCCGCAAAATGGCTCGAGACCATGAAATCTGAGATGGGATCCATGTATGAGAACAAAGTATGGACTTTGGTTGACTTGCCCAATGATCGGCAAGCCATAGAAATAAATGGATCTTCAAGAGGAAGACGGACGCTGATAGTAGTGTTACTATCTACAAAGCTAGACTTGTCGAAAAAGGTTTTTGACAAAGTTCAAGGTGTTGACTACAATGAGATTTTCTCACTCGTAGCGATGCTTAAGTCTGTCCGAATCATGTTAGCAAATTGCCACATTTTATAAAATCTGGCAAATGGATGTCAAAACTACATTCCTTAATGGATTTCTTAAAGAAGAGTGGTATATGATGCAACCAGAAGGTTTTTGAAAGTGCAACTATCCCTAGGTGGTTTTGGTAATTCATAACAACATATAGCTCATTGAGCTAATGCTATTCCAAGATGATTATTTCAGGAAAGCTCAATGATTGGCATGGCATGGATGATGAAAGTGGGTCCCTCAAAATGCTAAGGACAAAGGATTGGCTCAAGCTCAAAAGCTCAAGACTCTTCATTTTATATTTTAGTGATCCAAGATCACAATGAGTCTTTAGGAAAAGCCAATACTATCAAGGAGGGATGAGGTGTTGCTTAATGAGCCTCTTGCTTTATGTGATTAGTGATATGCTCCAAAACCCTCAGCTACTTTCCCATATGCACACTTGACCTAAACCCAAAGCCAAACTCGGACCTACCGATTCTTTCAATCTGGCGCCACCGAGTTTCACATGTCATAGCCACTGCCAAACCCTAAGCAAATCGGTTCTACCGATAGGGATCTCGGTCTCACCGAGATGGGATTGCAATTTCTCTGTTTCCTTTTCGTAACTTTTCGGTCTCACCGAAAGACCGGATCGGTCCCACCGAGATTGCAATGTAAACTCTGTGTTTCCTTTTTGTAACATTTCGGTCTCACCGAAAGAGCAAATCGGTCCCACCGAGTTTACCTGACCAACTCTCTCGTTAGCTTATTACCAAATCGGTCTCACCGAGTTTGTGTAATCGGTCTCACCAAGGTTACATTATGCCCTAACCCTAACCATATCGGTCCTACCAAGTTGCATGTCAGTCCCACCGAAAATCACTAACGGTCACTAGGTTTACTAAATCGGTCCGACCGAGTTTTTTGATTCGGTCCCACCGAGATTGGTAAATTGTGTGTAACGGTTAGATTTTGTGTGGAGGCTATATATACCCCTCCACCTCCTCTTCATTCGTGGAGAGAGCCATCAGAACAGATCTACACTTCCAACTCACATGTTCTGAGAGAGAACCACCTACCCTTGTGTTGAGGCCAAGATATTCCATTCCTACCATATGAATCTTGATCTCTAGCCTTCCCCAAGTTGCTTTCCACTCAAATCTTCTTTCCACCAGATCCAAATACTATGAGAGAGAGTTGAGTGTTGGGGAGACTATCATTTGAAGTACAAGAGCAAGGAGTTCATCATCAACACACCATTTGTTACTTCTTGGAGAGTGGCGTCTCCTAGATTGGCTAGGTGTCACTTGGGAGCCTCCGACAAGATTGTGGAGTTGAACCAAGGAGTTTGTAAGGGCAAGGAGATCGCCTACTTCGTGAAGATCTACCGCTAGTGAGGCAAGTCCTTCGTGGGTGATGGCCATGGTGGGATAGACAAGGTTGCTTCTTCGTGGACCCTTCGTGGGTGGAGCCCTCCGTGGACTCGCACAACCGTTACCCTTCGTGGTTTGAAGTCTCCATCAACGTGGATGTAGGATAGCACCACCTATCCGAACCACGCCAAAAACATCTGTGTCTCCAATTGCGTTTGAATTCTCCAAACCCTTCCCTTTACATTCTTGCAAGTTGCATGCTTTACTTTCTGCTGCCTATATACTCTTTGCATGCTTGCTTGAATTGTGTGATGATTGCTTGACTTGTCCTAAAGTAGCTAAAATCTACCAAACTCTAAAATTGGGAAAAGGTTAAGTTTTTATTGGTCAAGTAGTCTAATCACCCCCCTATAGACATACTTCAAGGTCCTACAAGTGGTATTAGAGCTTTGGTCTCCATTTGCTTTGATTTCCATAGCTTTTGGTGGTCATAGCCTTGGTTTCACAACCTAGGAGAGTATGGCGTCTAGCGAGGGAAATTATCACCGTAGAGGTCCTTACTTTGATGTTACTAATTTTGCTAGTTGGAAGCATAAGATGAAAATGCATATTCTCGGACATAACCCCGCTGTTTGGGCTATTGTGTGTGTTGGTTTGCAAGGTGACTTCTTTGATGGGTAAGAACCAAACCGTGAAGCTACCATGGAAGAGTTGAAGATGCTGCAATACAACGCTCAAGCTTGTGATATTCTCTTCAACGGATTGTGCCCCGAAGAATTCAACAAAATCAGCCGTCTTGAGAATGCAAAGGAAATTTGGGATACTTTGATTGATATGCACGAAGGTACCGACTCCGTCAAGGAATCCAAATTGGATGTGCTTCAAAGTCAACTTGACAAGTTCAAAATGAAGGATGGTGAAGGTGTCACTGAAATGTACTCTAGGCTTGCTCTCATCACAAATGACATTGCCGGCTTAGGGAGTGAAGAGATGACCGATAGATTCATCATCAAGAAGATCCTAAGAGCCTTGGATGGAAAATATGATACCGTGTGCACATTGATCCAAATGATGCCCAATTACAAAGATCTCAAGCCGACGGAGGTCATTGGAAGAATTGTTGCTCATGAGATGTCACTCAAGGATAAAGAGGAACTTCACAACAAATCAAGTGGAGCTTACAAAGCCTCATGTGAAGCCCCCACATCATCAACTGAGAAACAAACCTTCAATGAAGAATTGAGCTTAATGGTGAAGAACTTCAATAAGTTCTACAAGAGTAGAAGAAAAGATAGAAGCTCCAAGTCAAGGTCCTACAATGACAAAAGATTTTCTAGTCAAGAGCGAAACTGCTACAATTGTGGAAGACCCGGACACTACTCCAATGAGTGTACGACACCCTACAAAAGAAGAGAAGATTCTCCAAAAAGAAGAAGCAAAAGAGAAGAATCACCATCTAGAGAAAGGAGTAGAGATGATCGTTATGAACGAAGATACTCACGGAGAAGCAAGGATTCGGAAACAAAGGAAAAGTCATCAAGGAGCTACACAAAACGAAGACATCAAGCTCATGTTGGTGAATGGGTATTCGGCTCCGACTCCGACAACCACTCCAAGTGAAGTTATCACTCCGATTCCGAATATACTCAAGATGAAGGTGTTGCCGGTCTAGCACTTGTGTCAACCGACTCCTACGACATATTTGACTCACCAAATGAAGGAGTTGGAAGATGCTTCATGGCCAAAGGTCCTAAGGTAACACACCCCGAGTATGTTGATTTCAATAGTGATGAAGATGACTTGTTAGGTGATGATGATTTACTTCTTGACAACTCTAGTGATGAATACTATGATGAAACGTCAATTAATCATGCTAATCAAGATAAAACGAATGACAATGATAAGGAGAAGATTGAGGCTCTAACTAAATAACTAAACACTCTTAAGTTAGCTCATGAAACTATCTTCGAAGATCATCGAGAACTTTTAAGAGCTCATGAGAAGTTACGCTTTGAAAAGCTCAATCTTAAGCAAGAGCATGAGTTTTTAAAGGCAATCAATGATGATCTCCGCAAGAAAAGTTCTTCTTACATTGCCAAGCGTTTACTCTTATCCACTTACATGCCTCAAGTCAAATCTAGTAACAATAACAAGAAAGATTCTTCCTCTAGTAGTAACAATGATCATACTAAATCCAATATTGTTGCTTCTAGTAGTTCTCTTGATTCCACTAATGATTCTCTTAGCCAAGTTACACTTGAGCAAGAAAATAGCTTATTGAAGGGAATTATAGAGAAAGGAGTCTACAAGAGCCTTGCCGGAAGTAAGCAATTCGAGGAAATTGTACGCAAGCAAGGAAGGCACCGGAAGAATCAAGGTGTTGGTTTTGAACGAAAATTCAACGCCAATGGAGTTGAGTGGGAAGAAGATCAATACCCCAAGACGAAGTTTGTTCCTCAACAAGAGAAGTATGATCCTACTTCCTTCAAGGGGACACAAGCTCAAGATGATCTTCCACCACAAGACTACAAGCAAAAAGGCAAGGACAAGCTTCAAGAGGAAATTGATGCATTTGAAGAAGCTCCTAAGACCTTAGTCAAGTGGATTCCCAAGACTACTTCAAGTTCCACTCCATCAAGTACGACTACAACTCCAAGGATTCCCATCAAGATGGTGTGGATCCAAAAGAAGAAGAACTAGAGAGTTCTTGAGGGTGACTCCACCAACATACTTCACCCTTATCATTTTGGCAAGAACAAGTGCAATCAACTTCCACATCTTGCACTAGTTCAAGGAGTCACAAACCCTCTTGTTGGTAAGTCAAGGGACAAGGTAACCTAAATGCTTTCATGGACATCATCTTGTGTGTGAATCACTCTATGTCTATGGATATTCTTGTTTGTTCCTTGTGGGACTAACCCATGTAGGTATTGAAAGTGCAATTCACTCCAATGGATAGCTCCAATTGTTCTACATCAACATTGAGCATCCACATCTTCAACATCTACATGAAGTCATCATCGACAAAACCCAAGGTTAGTTCATCCCTCTTAGGGGGGATATCACATCTAGGGGGAGCTTTACTCTAAGACTTGAGCTAAAGCAACTCTAATGATGTGAACACAACAATGCTCTATGTAAAAGTGGTAACCCCACTTGTGCTTAAACGATGAGTATGACCTATGATCAAATGTTCTTATTTGACTCCTATGTCAATATACTCATATATAGATGAACTAGTCATCGCAAATTGCTTGATAGATGCTAGAATTGGTTGTGCATGCTTTGCCACATATTTCAATTGCATTTTATTGTGTGAGCATGTTGGTTGCATATTTCACTCATTCGAGGACATCCACTTGTTGTTTTGATTGATTGGTTTTCTTTTCTCTTGCCAAGTGGATGAACAAGAATGCCTAAGAACCTTCTCTAGCTATCTATGCTTTTCTCGTCTCAAACTCTATTCGTGCTACATCACAAAATTTGATCAAGTCAGATTCGAACCACTCTATGTGAGGAGCACTCGGAGTCCCCGATTCGTCATAGACTTAAACTTCCAAAACTTCTTTGTGATTCTCGGTCTGATAGATATCTTATTTTCGGTCCTACCGAGATCATCAAGTCGATCTATGTTTTCGATCTCGGTGCAACCGATTTGAACCATTCGGTCACACCGAGTTGCAAGAACTGTATACAGTTTTGCATCTCGGTGCCACCGAGTTGTTCCACTCGGTCACACCGACAGGGTCGGGCTATATATAGACACGGGCAAAAATTTGGAAATTTCTCCGAACTCCTTCGCCCGCGCGATAGCTCGCTGCCTACGTGGTCTCTGGATCATCTTCTCGCTGCCAGCCGCCTCCAGTCGCTGGTCTGCATTGCCGTCAACGGAATTCAACCCCGCCGTTGCCACCGTAGCGAGTCTCCACTGAACTAGGGTACGGACTCGATCTTTGTGCTATTCCCCATCTGATTCCTAGCACATTGTGATCTTATTGATTCTAGCCACGATTGAAACACTCCTATCCAGTCAATGCAATTCGTAGAATAGGTTTGATTCAAAAAATTTAGGGTTAGGTTTCCGCCGAAACCATCTCGGACCCACCGAGTTGAAAAACTCGGTCCCACCAATTTGGCTAATGCCATTGCACAAGTAAGACTCGGTCTGACCGAGAATTACTAATCGGTGTGACCGATTTTGGAACTTTGTGAAACCCTAGCAGTCTCGGTGCCACCGAACTGTGACTCAGTCTGACCGAGTTCTCTAGTTTAGGTTCCAAAACTGCTTCGGTATCACCGAGTTTAAAAACCGGTAGATCCGAAATGATTTCTATGGGAAACTAAAACTAAGATTTTGAATCAGTCTTTTGCAAAAATCTCTACATTTTGTGATGCTCATCTACTCTACCCCATCTATAAACTCTTCACAGGGTCAGCAGTCAACTTTTACATCATGTCTGATCAGAGTGACATCCAGAACATGTCATAAGAGCAAGTGCACATGAGTGAGGGCACTAGTCCCTCCAGTTCTTCAGATGAAGGCAGCAGGAGTACCCCTAGCAATTTGCCAAAAGCTGCCACCAGACAAAGGAGGAAGAGAACCTCAGACTCAGAGGATAAGGATTATGTGGCAGAGGAAGAGGAAGCTACTTCCAAGAGAGTAGTGCTCAAGAAGGAGTATGGCTCAGCACAGAGCACAAAGCCAGGTATGCAGAAGAAGGCACCTACAAGGAGAGTTCCTACTTCCAAGCCTAGGAAGGCTGTACCTGAAGAAACCATGAAGCTCACCATGGAATCAAAAGAGGAAGCAAGTGGCCAGGATAAGAAAAAGAAGAGAGTCAGAACTACCACAGCCAGAGTTCTTGGCAAACCCTCTATGAGGAGAGACTCTGAAGAAGATGAAGAAGAAGAGGTTGTTGCACCAGCACCTAAGGCACCAAAGCTTATGGGTGATGCTATAAAATCAGGGGCTACTGCATCCAAGCCCAAAGAAGCACCCAAAGCTGCCTCCAAGGCCAAGTCAGCTCCAAAGAGAAATACAAGGAGCATACCAGCTGCTGAGAAGAACAAGGCCCCAGTGCCTGAAGCTGTTGGAGAAGATGAAGAAGGACAAGTTCTGAGAAAGCTCAAGCCCAAGATTCCAGACCACAATGATGCTCATCCTGTGGCTGAGAACATGAAAATCAGAAGAGACTCAGGGTTAAGAAAGTGGAGAGAAGCAGATCCATATGCTTCAAGGAGAAGAACTGCTGTTGACTACAAGTTCCACACAACGGAACATCAGGACTTCTATGAGACAGTTTTGTTGGATAAGAAGCCTATCGTTTGTGACATGAGGTGGGTCGACTGGACCTACATCAAGGAGAATGAGCAACACTATCCTGGAGTGCAAGACAGCTTCAGTGCTTGTGGAGTTGCTGACTTTGTTGGGCAGAAGCTCACAAAGTGGAACGAGGAGCTCATTATGCAATTCTACTCCACAGCACACTTCTACCCAGATGGAAGGATAACATGGATGTCTGAAGGTACAAGGTACCAATCAACTGTTGAGGAATGGGCAAAGTTGATCAATGCCCCAGAGGAAAATGAAGATGAATTGGATGTCTATGCCAAGAAAAAGATGGATCATAACTCAATGGCAAATATGTACAAGGAGATTCCAGTAGATGATCTTGACACTCACCAGCTTGGGTCCGTAAAACACTTGTTGTCAGGACTGCCTACGATCAACTGGATCCTTAGGCACACACTCTTACCCAAGTATGGAGATCACAGAATGATCAGAGGTCATGCCATTAACTTGCTACATATATTTGATGTGCCTCAGAAATTCAAGGTCATGAGCCTCATAGTAGAGACTATCAAGAGGACTGCAGCAGATCAGAAGAGGAGGTGTGGTTATGCCCCTCAGATCCAGGAGTTAATTAACTCAAAGATGGGCACAGGCACTTACTTGTTGGACAAGGAACACTTGCCTATTCATCCAGATTTCGAGGACAATCAAGTTGTGATGAATGAGAATGAACCATCATCAGCTCAAGCTCAAGCAAAGAAGGAGAAGGCAAGGAAGGAGAAAGCTGCCAAGATGCCAACTCAAGAGGAGGCATCTGAGTATTTCTTGAAAACCAAGCAGGAGCAGCTTAGTTACTTGATTGCATCTACACTGAGGATTGAGAAAGGATTGGCCACCCTCACTCAGAATCAGGAGAGCTTAGAGAGAATCGTGGAACAAAAGTTCTATGACTTGGATGTAAAAGTAACAGAGATTCAGTCTGCAGTGGAGCAACTTCAAGATGACATGCAGGAGAGGAAGGGGAAGACTACAACTGATGCATTTGCCAGAGTTCCACGAGCTCAAAGGTCAACTGCAGTGCCAGTTCCTGACACCAGAGCCACCACATCAGCTCCAGCTACAACACCAGCCCAACCAGCTCCAGCATTCACCTCAGCTCCAGCTCCAACCACTTCTACAGAAGCCTTCGTCCTTGGAGTGATCCAGACTCCACCACCACCAGAAGATCAAGCCTGAGAGTCGATCTAGCACTATGCATTTTCTAGGAACTTTTTGGTAACTTGTTGCCAAAGGGGGAGAAAAATGTATAGATAATAGGCTTCGAGAGAGAGAGAGTGTTGCCTTTATTCTCTCTTGCTTTATTTGGTGGTTTATCAAACTTTGTTTGCTTTTGATTGAGATACTATGATATGCCTGTGAGACATTGATGATCATGTGTTTGATCATAAGCTACACTTATGCATGCTTGATATTATCCTATCTATCTTATGTGATCATTCACTTTTCTTGGTGATGAGTGCATGTATTCAATTCTTATCACTTTGAGCGCTCCACCAAGATGTATGTGACATGGAAGAGTAACCTATGATTCTAACTCTTTGTGCATTTGCAGTCCAGAGCAAATTTTAAAATATGCACAAATTTAGGGGGAGCTCTTGCTTTTCACATACTTCTCAAAGCGACGATGTTCTAAATCTTATTCTCATTTATCGAAGCTTTGATCTATATGTTGTCATCAATTACCAAAAAGGGGGAGATTGAAAGTGCAACTATCCCTAGGTGGTTTTGGTAATTCATAACAACATATAGCTCATTGAGCTAATGCTATTCCAAGATGATTATTTCAGGAAAGCTCAATGATTGGCATGGCATGGATGATGAAAGTGGATCCCTCAAAATGCTAAGGACAAAGGATTGGCTCAAGCTCAAAAGCTCAAGACTCTTCATTTTATATTTTAGTGATCCAAGATCACATTGAGTCTTTAGGAAAAGCCAATACTATCAAGGAGGGATGAGGTGTTGCTTAATGAGCCTCTTGCTTTATGTGCTTAGTGATATGCTCCAAAACCCTCAGCTACTTTCCCATATCCACACTTTACCTAAACCCAAAGCCAAACTCGGACCTACCGATTCTTTCAATCCAGCGCCACCGAGTTTCACATGTCATAGCCACTGCCAAACCCTAAGCAAATCGGTTCTACCGATAGGGATCTCGGTCTCACCGAGATGGGATTGCAATATCTCTGTTTCCTTTTCGTAACTTTTCGGTCTCACCAAAAGAGCGAATCGGTCCCACCGAGATTGCAATGTAAACTCTCTGTTTCCTTTTTGTAACATTTCGGTCTCACCGAAAGAGCAAATCGGTCCCACCGAGTTTACCTAACCAACTCTCTGGTTAGCTTATTACCAAATCGGTCTCACCGAGTTTGTGTAATCGCTCTCACCGAGATTACGTTATGCCCTAACCCTAACCATATCGGTCCTACCGAGTTGCATGTCAGTCCCACCGAAAATCACTAACGGTCACTAGGTTTACTAAATCGGTCGGACCGAATTTTTTGATTTGGTCCCACCGAGATTGGTAAATTGTGTGTAACGGTTAGATTTTGTGTGGAGGCTATATATACCCCTCCACCTCCTCTTCATTCGTGGAGAGAGCCATCAGAACAGATCTACACTTCCAACTCACATGTTCTGAGAGAGAACCACCTACCCTTGTGTTGAGGCCAAGATATTCCATTCCTACCATATGAATCTTGATCTCTAGCCTTCCCCAAGTTGCTTTCCACTCAAATCTTCTTTCCACCAGATCCAGATACTATGAGAGAGAGTTGAGTGTTGGGGAGACTATCATTTGAAGCACAAGAGCAAGGAGTTCATCATCAACACACCATTTGTTACTTCTTGGAGAGTGGAGGTGACAAAAGGTTCATCGTAAAGGGTTATGTCGATGCAAGTTTTTGACATGACTCTAAGTCTCAATCTGGATACATATTGAAAGTGGGAGCTATTAGCTAGAGTAGCTCCGTGCAGAGCATTGTAGACATAGAATTAGCAAAATACTTACAGATCTGAATATGACAGACCCGTTGACTAAAATTATCTCACAAACAAAACATGATCACACCTTAGTACTCTTTGGGTGTTAATCACATAGCGATATGAACTAGATTATTGACTCTAGTAAACCCTTTGGGTGTTGGTCACATGACGATGTGAACTATGGGTGTTAATCACATGGTGATGTGAATTATTGATGTTAAATCACATGGCGATGTGAACTAGATTATTGACTCTAGTGCAAGTGGGAGACTGAAGGAAATATGCCCTAGAGGCAATAATAAAGTTATTATTTATTTCCTTATATCATGATAAATGTTTATTATTCATGCTAGAATTGTATTAACCGGAAACATAATACATGTGTGAATGCATAGACAAACAGATTGTCACTAGTATGCCTCTACTTGACTAGCTCGTTAATCGAAGATGGTTATGTTTCCTAACCATAGACATGCGTTGTCATTTGATTAACGGGATCACATCATTAGGAGAATGATGTGATTGACTTGACCCATTCCGTTAGCTTAGCACACGATCGTTTAGTATGTTGCTATTGCTTTCTTCATGACTTATACATGTTCCTATGACTATGAGATTATGCAACTCCCGTTTACCGTAGGAACACTTTGTGTGCTACCAAACGTCACAACGTAACTTGGTGATTATAAAGGTGCTCTACAGGTGTCTCCAAAGGTATTTGTTGGGTTGGCGTATTTCGAGATTAGGATTTGTTACTCCGATTGTCGGAGAGGTATCTCTGGGCCCTCTCGGTAATACACGTCAGTTAAGCCTTGCAAGCATTGCAACTAATGAGTTAGTGGGGGATGATGTATTATGGAACGAGTAAAGAGACTTGCCGGTAACGAGACTGAACTAGGTATTGAGATACCGATCGAATCTCGGGCAAGTAACATACCGATGACAAAGGCAACAACGTATGTTGTTATGCGGTTTGACCGATAAAGATCTTTGTAGAATATGTGGGAGCCAATATGAGCATCCAGGTTCCGCTATTGGTTATTGACCGGAGACGTGTCTCGGTCATGTCTACATAGTTCTCGAACCCGTAGGGTCTGCACACTTAACGTTACGATGACAATTATTATGAGTTTACATGTTTTGATGTACCTAAGGTTGTTCGGAGTCCCGGATGTGATCATGGACATGACGAGGAGTCTCGAAATGGTCGAGACATGAAGATTGATATATTGGAAGCCTATGTTTGGATATCGGAAGTGGTCCGGGTGAAAATGTGATTTTACCGGAGTACCGGAGGGGTTACCGGAACCCCCCGGGGACTTAATGGGCCTTGGTGGGCTTTAGTGGAAGAGAGGAGAGGCGGCTAGGGCTGGGCGGCGCCCCCCTTCCTTCTCTCTCTCCACTTTCCCCCTTATGAATCCTATTCCAACTAGGAAGGGTGGGGGAGTCCTACTCCCGGTAGGAGTAGGACTCCTCCCGGCGCGCCTCTCCCTTGGCCGGCCGCACCCCCTTGCTCCTTTATATACGCGGGCAGGGGGCACCCCAAAGACACAACAATTGATCATTTGATCTTTTAGCCGTGTGCGGTGCCACCCTCCACCATAGTCCTCCTCGACAATACTGTAGCAGTGCTTAGGCGAAGCCGTGCGTCGGTAGAACATCATCATCGTCACCATGCCGTCGTGCTGACAAAACTCTCCCTCAACACTCGGCTAGATCGGAGTTCGAGGGACGTCATCGGGCTGAACGTGTGCTGAACTCAGAGGTGCCGTGCGTTTGGTACTTGATCGGTCGGATCGTGAAGACGTACTACTACATCAACCGCGTTGTGCTACCGCTTCCGCTTTCGGTCTACGAGGGTACGTGGACAACACTCTCCCCTCTCGTTGCTATGCATCACCATGATCTTGCGTGTGCGTAGGATTTTTTTTGAAATTACTACGTTCCCCAACACCCCACCCTCGTGGGCCCCACGGAGCTCCACCGACGTACTTCTTTCGCCTATATATACTCTTATACCCTAAAAACATAAGGGGGAGCCACGAAACCACTTTTCCATTGCCGCAACCTTCTGTACCCGTGAGATCCCATCTTGGGGCCTTTTCCGGCGATCTACCAGAGGGGTAATCGATCACGGAGGGCTTCTACACAAACACCATAGCCTCTCTGATGATGTGTGAGTAGTTTACCACAGACCTTCGGGTCCATAGTTATTAGCTAGATGGCTTCTTCTCTCTCTTTGGTTCTCAATACAAAGTTCTCCTCGATGTTCTTCGAGATCTATTCAATGTAATACTCTTTTGCGGTGTGTTTGCCGAGATCCGATGAATTGTGGATTTATGATCAAGTTTATCTATGAATAATATTTAGTTCTTCTCTGAATTCTTATACGCATGATTTGATATCTTTGCAAGTCTCTTTGAATTATCGGTTTAGTTTGGCCTACTAGATTGATCTTTCTTGCAATGGAAGAAGTGCTTAGCTTTGGGTTCAATCTTGCGGTGTCCTTTCCCAGTGACAGTAGGGGCAGCAAGGCACGTATTGTATTGTTGCCATCGAGGATAAAAAGATGGGATTTATATCATATTGCTTGAGTTTATCCTTCTACATCATGTCATCTTGCTTAATGCGTTACTCTGTTCTTATGAACTGTAACGCCCCAGATGTAACTTGCCATATTTGTAATCCAACTCTTGCCATTTTCGGCTATGTGATATGATATTCCCTCCGTGGTTGGGTTTCCCTTCGTTTTGTATTTTTGTTCATGTCATGCATTTCTTTTCATGTCATCATGTGCATCGCATTCGCATACGTGTTCGTCTCTTAAATCCGAGCATTTTTCCCGTTGTCCGTTTTGCAATCCGGCGCTCCTATGTTCCCCGGCGTCCCCTTTTACGTTTCTTCGTGAGCAGGTATTAAACATTCTCGGAATGGACCGAGATTTGCCATGCAGCATCGGTATAGCACCGGTAGACCGCCTGTCAAGTTTCGGGTCAATCGGAGTTCGTTTGGTACTCCAACGGTTAACCGGGTAACCGTGAAGGCCTTGTGTGTGTTGCAGCCCAACACCCCTTCAAAACATCCCAATAACCCATCTAAGACACTCCCATGTCCTCCGCCGTTTGATCACGATCGCGTGGCCGAAAACCGTGCTCAATTTGGAGCTTCCTAGCTCCTTCTATCTATAAAAAAGCCTCCCCCTCCTCAAATCACGGATCAATTTCGCCCTAACCCTAGCTCCCCGTCGCCCACGCGCCGCCGGACGTATCCGGGTCCGGCCGGACAACGTCCGCCGCCACGCCCGTCCAACCACCGCCTGCCACGTGGCCTGCCCGCGCCGTCCCCGCCGCCAGCCCGCCGGGGCCCGGATCGGGCCCACCCGGCCCGCGCGCGCCGCGCCGCCCGCCCGGTCGCCCCGCCTGCCCGCGCCGCCGCCTGCCGCCTCCGTCGCCGGAGTCGCGCAGCCGCGCCGCCGCGTCCGCCCCGCGCCGCACCACCGCGCCGGCGTCCGCGCCCCGCGGCCACCTCGGCGTCTGCGCCCCGCCGCCCGCCGCCTTCCCCTCGCCGTCCGCGCCCGGATCCGGCGAGATCCGGCCGGATCCGCCGCCCCCTCGCCGTTCCTCGCCTCCTCCGGCCTCCCGCCGGCCAGATCCGGCCGCCTCGGTTCGCGTGCCGCCGAGGGTTGACTTTCTTCCTCCCCCTCTTTTTCTCTAAGTCCCGACATTTTCATAATATCTTGCTAAGTTCGTCATGTCATAACTTTGCATCCGTAGCTCCGTTTCACGCCTATAATATGTCGAATTGTTCGCCCGAAGGGTACATCATTTCATTCCATTGCATCATTTTCATTTGGGGTCATCTTGATGCCCGAAATGCTGTTATAAGAGGGCTAGTTGATGTTAGTTGCTGGATCTTATCTGAACATGCACTTTTGTCATTTTTGCCATGATTGATATGTACCTCCTATGAAGTTGAGTCCTACATGAGTTTTGTAATATGACATGTTACCTTTCCATAGAATTATGCCATGTATTTGTGTGATCTTTGTGGTGACTAGCACAAGCATGTAAACTAGGGCACTTGATGTTGCTGATTTCAGAGACTTGGTAATTTCACCAAGTCCCTGACTGCTGTTATTTTCATGCCATATATTCATGTTGTTTCTGAGAGATCCATGCATAATTTGAGCATGATCAGTAAGGGTGTTTTGAACTTTAGTATTTGCTCTATCCATAAATGCCTTTTTTTGTATTTATGGAGGGCCATAGCTTAAGTCAATCGAGCTCTACTTTTGCTATAAAATGTTGCTGGCAGATTGTTTACATGTTATTCGATTTTGCCAAGCTTGGTGTAGTTGATACTTGCATGCTATGATGTTATTCTTGCCATGTATATTTCCTATGCCATGTATTCTTGATGTATGTATGCTTAGTTTGTCATGCAATGCTCGTTAGTGAGTGCATCGAGCTCACGAACATGCCTACTCGTTATCTGTTTTTGACATGTCCAGTTTTCTGCTAAGTCTGAGACCTGTAACGAAACTTGCTTAATTGTCATGGGTGTAATCATATTTTTTTATCCTTTTTGGTTTATGGTCAGTAATGGACATTTGTCAAGTGCTTTGAGTAGATTCATGCCATGCCTTACTTTGCTATGTTCTGTTCCTGTAGCATGTTGTTTCATTGCTCTGAACATGTCATCCTGATGTTAGTTTCTGCTATGTTGATATTTTCACTAAGTCTGTGAACCTGTTATCTTTTGCACTTTTGCCATGCTTGTTCGAACCTGTTGTGATGTGATTTAGCCGTAGATCAGTGTTCATATTTTGTCGAGCATCTTGAGTAGATTGCTGTAATATACTTTTTTGATATGTTTGGGTGCAGTAGCTTAATTTATTGTTGCTTGCTAAGTAGCATCATGCTGTTAATGGCAGATTATCGTCATTCTTGTTTTGCTTGTCATTTGCAAACCGTGCATCCGATTCCGGTGATCTTTATATCGATTTCAACCGAAATCACCTCACCTATCCAGTGGCATACTTGGTTTGCCAAGATTATGCCTTGTTCACCCTTGTCCTTCCGGAGCATGCGTATGCATTGCATATCACATCTCGCATATCATGCCATGTTTTGCATCATGTTGCTTGCGCATTGCATCGTGATTGATAATTGTCCCCTTTGCTTGTTTTCTTGCTTTGGGTAGAGCCGGGAGACGAGTACATGAACGAGGAACCTGTTGAGAACGTTTTCGAGGACCAAGCTTTCGACAACTCTAAGAACCTTGCAGGCAAGATGACCATACCCTCGAAATCACTTCTATCTTTGCTTGCTAGTTGCTCGCTCTTTTGCTATGCCTATGCTGCGATACCTACCACTTGCTATATCATGCCTCCTATATTGCCATGTCAGCTCCTAACCATCCATGTCCTAGCAAACCGTTGATTGGCTATGTTACCGCTTTGCTCAGCCCCTCTTATAGCGTTGCTAGTTGCAGGTGAAGATGAAGTTGTTCCTTATTGGAACATGGACTTGTTGTTCCTTGTTGGAACATGTTTACTTGTTGGGATATCACAATACCTCTTATTTAATTAATGCATCTATATACTTGGTAAAGGGTGGAAGGCTCGGCCTTTTGCCTGGTGTTTTGTTCCACTCTTGCCACCCTAGTTTCCGTCATACCGGTGTTATGTTCCCGGATTTTTGCGTTCCTTACACGGTTGGGTGATTTATGGGACCCCCTTGACAGTTCGCTTTGAATAAGACTTTTCCAGGAAGGCCCAACATTGGTTTTACCATTTGCCACCTAAGCCTTTTTCCCTTGGGTTCTGCAGACTCAAGGGTCATCTTTATTTTAACCCCCCCGGGCCAGTTCTCCTTCGATTGCTGGTCCAAACTAGAGCCACTTGCGGTGCCGCCCTGAGGCAACTTGGGGTATCTTCGGTTGCCGTACGTAGTGTTCATCCGGATGTGCCCTGAGACCGATATATGTGCAGCTCCTATCAGGATTTGTCGGCACAATCGGGCGGCTTTGCTGGACTTGTTTTATTACTGCCGAGATGTCTTGTAGTCCGGGATTCCGAGACTGATCGGGTCTTCCCGGTAGAAGGAATATCCTTCGTTGACCGTGAGAGCTTATAATGGGCTAAGTTGGGACACCCCTGCAGGGTATTATCTTTCGAAAGCCGTGCCCGCGGTTATGAGGCAGATGGGAATTTGTTGATGTCCGGTTGTAGAGAACCCGAAGTTGACCTTAACTAAAACACATCAACCGCGTGTGTAACCGTGATGGTCTCTTCTCGGCGGGGTCCGGGAAGTGAACACGGTTGTTGGAGTTATGTCTGACGTAGGTCGTTTCAGGATCACTTCTTGATCACTACTAGTTTTACGACCGTGCTTTGCCTTCTCTTCTCGCTCTGTTTTGCGTTGTAGCCACCATATGCTAGTCGCTTGCTGCAGCTCCACCTCACAAACCCCTTTCCCACCTTTAAGCTTAAATAGTCTTGATCTCGCGGGTGTGAGATTGCTGAGTCCCCGTGACTCACAGATATTATCACAACAGTTGCAGGTACCAACGATGCCAGTGCAGATGACGCGTCCGAGCTCACTTGGGAGTTCGACGAGGAACGTGGCCGTTACTATGTGTCTTTTCCAGATGATAAGTAGTGGAGACCAGTTGGGGTGGTCCGGGGATCTATTTAGCATTTGGGGTAGTCTTCTTTCATTTTGGTACCGTAGTCGGACCTTGAGTGTAATCTGGATGATGAATGTTTATTTATGTACTTGTGTGAAGTGGCGACTGTAAGCCAACTATGTATCTTTCCCCTTATTTATTACATGGATAGTGTGAAGATTACCTCACTTGCGACATTGCTTTCAATGCGGTTATGCCTCTAAGTCGTGCCTCGACACGTGGGAGATATAGCCGCATCGAGGGCGTTACATGAACTTAATACTCTAGATGCGTGCTGGATAGCGGTCGATGTGTGGAGTAATAGTAGTAGATGCAGAACCGTTTCGGTCCACTTGACACGGACGTGATGCCTATATTCATGATCATTGGCTAGATATTCTCATAACTATGCGCTTTTCTATCAATTGCTTGGCATTAATTTGTTCACCCACCGTAATATATGCTATCTTGAGAGAAGCCACTAGTGAAACCTATGGCCCCCGGGTCTCTTTCTTATTATATTGCATCTCTTTTATTTACATCACATCTTGTTTTACTATTTTGCAATCTTTAAAATACCAAAAATATTTGTCTTATTATCTTTATTAGATCTCACTTTTACGAGTGACCGTGAAAGGATTGACAACCCCTTTATCCCGTTGGTTGCAAGGTTCTTGATTGTTTGTGCAGGTACTAGGTGACTTGCATGTTATCTCCTACTGGATTGATACCTTGGTTATCAAAAACTGAGGAAATACTTATGCTACTTTGCTGCATCACCCCTTCCTCTTCAAGGGAAAACCAACACATGCTCAATAGGTAGCAAGCAACTCCAATGGGGCGACCCATTTCGTCTAGCTGCATCCGTTTGGGTTGGTGTGAACAAAACAGGAGGCCCAACGCACCGACCAAAACCCAAATCTCGTCCGCTTCGCGTCCGCGCCGACCCATTTGCGGCCGAAATGCATCAGCGCGGACGCGGAATGGATGCCACGCGCGCCTACTCGGTGTCCGCCGCGTCCCCACCTGGCAGCCGTCCTACTACCGCGGTTAGCTTAATTTATGAGGGCCGCCCACCTGGGCCCACGCATCAGCGATGACGGTCGTCCTTTTTTAAGCCAGCCATGCGGCGGGGCCGTCCACATCCGCTTCCAAAAGCCCCGTCCCCATCTCGCCACGTCTGCTCCCCCGTCGACGACAACCCCGCCACCCATTTCCCCCTTCTCGCACCTCCAGCGTCGCGAGCTCCCCGGCAGAGGCAGCGCATCAGCGTGCCAGTGCACCAAGAGGAGTGGCACTGGCAGCACCGCATGCCTCTCCTGTACCCCGACGCCACCCTGCCGCATGAGTGGCATCTGGATCCGGATAGGATCCCAGTGTCAGCAGCACCGCGATCGTCCAAGGTGCACGCGGAGGAGGTGCGGTGCCGGCGGGCGTTACTGACGTAGGAGCAGCACGCCGATGCCGCGTATGCGTTCAACTCGCCCAACTGGGCTCGTTGGTTCGCCTTCGAGCACGAGAAGGCGAGGCGACGAGGCGTCAGCTAAGTCGACTGCCACATGCCGCCGCCCCTGCTCGTCGTCCGCGGTGAGGACCGGCGGATGCCGCCTACCAGAGGGTCATTGCGAAGAGCAAGGAGGAGGAGCGGCGTGATACGTCTCCAACGTATCTATAATTTTTGATTGCTCCATGCTATTATATTGTCCATCTAGGATGTTTTATATGCATTTATATGCTATTTTATATGATTTTTGGGACTAACCTATTAACCCAGAGCCCAGTGCCAGTTTCTGTTTTTTCCTTGTTTTTGAGTATCGCAGAAAAGGAAAACCAAACGGAGTCCAATTGACCTGAAACTTCACGGAACTCATTTTTGGACCAGAAGAGTCCCGGGCTGCCCACGAGGGTGGGGGCGTGCCCACCCCCTGGGCGCGCCTCCCTATCTCGTGGACAGCCCAGAGACCCCTCCTAACTTGTTCTCGACGCCAAAACCTCTTATATATACCGAAACTTCCAGAAAGAAACCTAGATCGGGAGTTCCATCGTCGCAAGCCTCTGTAGCCACCAAAAACCAATCAGGACCCTGTTCCGGCACCCTACCGGAGGGGGACCCATCACCGGTGGCCATCTTCATCATCCCGGCGCTCTCCATGACGAGGAGGGAGTAGTTGCTACCTCTTGAGCACTGCGTTGGTTTTCCCTTGAAGAGGAAAGGGTGATGCAGCAAAGTAGCGTAAGTATTTCCCTCAGTTTTTGAGAACCAATGTATCAATCCAGTAGGAGGCTATGCACGAGTCCCTCGCATCTACACAAACAAATAAATCCTCGCAACCAACGCGATAAGGGGTTGTCAATCCCTACACGGTTACTTACGAGAGTGAGATCTGATAGATATGATAAGATAATATTTTTGGTATTTTTATGATAAAGATGCAAAGTAAAGAAAGTAAAATAAAAACGGTGCCAGAAATAGCTAAGTGTTGGAAGATTAATATGATGGAAAATAGACCCGGGGGCCATAGGTTTCACTAGTGGCTTCTCTCAAGAGCATAAGTATTTACGGTGGGTGAACAAATTACTGTTGAGCAATTGACAGAATTGAGCATAGTTATGAGAATATCTAGGTATGATCATGTATATAGGCATCACGTCCGAGATAAGTAGACCGACTCCTGCCTGCATCTACTACTATTACTCCACACATCGACCGCTATCCAGCATGCATCTAGAGTATTAAGTTCATAAGAACAGAGTAACGCTTTAAGCAAGATGACATGATGTAGAGGAAAAAACTCATGCAATATGATATAAACACCATCTTGTTATCCTTGATGGCAACAATACAATACGTTCCTTGCTGCCCCTACTGTCACTGGGAAAGGACACCGCAAGATTGAACCCAAAGCTAAGCACTTCTCCCATTGCAAGAAAGATCAATCTGGCCAAACCAAACTGATAATTCGAAGAGACTTGCAAAGATAACCAATCATACATAAAAGAATTCAGAAGATTCCAATATTGTTCATAGATAAACTTGATCATAAACCCACAATTCATCGGTCTCAACAAACGCACCGCAAAAGAAGATTACATCGAATAGATCTTCACAAGAGAGGGGGAGAACATTGTATTGAGATCCAAAAAGAGAGAGAAAGCCATCTAGCTAATAACTATGGACCCGAAGGTCTGAGGTAAACTACTCACACATCATTGCAGAGGCTATGGTGTTGATGTAGAAGCCCTCCATGATCGATGCCCCCTCCGGCGGAGCTCCGGAACAGGCCCCAAGATGGGATCTCACGGGTACAGAAGGTTGCGGCGGCGGAATTAAGTTTTTTGCTCCGTATCTGGTAGTTTGGGGGTACGTAGGTATATATAGGAGGAAGGAGTACGTCGGTGGAGCAACGTGGGGCCCACGAGGGTGGAGGGCGCGCCCAGGGGGTAGGCGCGACCCCTACCTCGTGGCTTCCTGGTAGCTTTCTTGACGTAGGGTCCAAGTCTCCTGGATCATGTTCGTTCCGAAAATCACGTTCCTGAAGGTTTCATTCCGTTTGGACTCCGTTTGATATTCTTTTTCTGTGAAACTATGAAATAGGCAAAAAACACCAATTCTGGGCTGGGCCTCCGGTTAATAGGTTAGTCCCAAAAATTATATAAAAGTGTATAATAAAGCCCAATAATGTCTAAAACAGAAGATAATATAGCATGGAACAATTAAAATTTATAGATACGTTGGAGACATATCAAGCATACCCAAGCTTAATTCCTGCTCGTCCTCGAGTAGGTAAATGATAAAAACAGAATTTTTGATGTGGAATGCTACTTGGCATAATTTCAATGTAATTCTTCTTAATTGTGGTATGAATATTCAGATCCAAAAGATTCAAGATAAAAGTTCAATATTGACATATAAATAATAATACTTCAAGCATACTAACTAAGCAATTATGTCCTCTCAAAATAACATGGCCAAAGAAAGTTCATCCCTAAAAAATCATATAGTTTAGTCATGCTCCATTTTTGTCACACAAGAATGCTCTCATCATGCACAACCCCGATGACAAGCCAAGCAATTGTTTCATACTTTCGTAATATCAAACTTTTTCAACCTTCACGCAATACATGAGCGTGAGCCATTGATATAGCACTATGGGTGGAATAGAATATGATGATGGGGGTTATGTGGAGCAGACAAAAAGGAGAAAGTCTCCCATCAACGAGGCTAATCAATGATCTATGGAGATGCCCATCGATTGATGTTAATGCAAGGAGTAGGGATTGCCATGCAACGGATGCACTAGAGCTATAAATATATGAAAGCTCAACAAAAGAAACTAAGTGGGTGTGCATCCAACTTGCTTGCTCACGAAGACCTAGGGCACTTGAGGAGGCCCATTGTTGGAATATACAAGCCAAGTTCTTATAATGAAAAATTCCCACTAGTATATCAAAGTGACAAAACAGGAGACTCTCTGTCATGAAGGTTATGGTGCTACTTTGAAGCACAAGTGTATTAAAAGGATAGTAACATTGTTCCTTCTCTCTTTTTATCTCCTTTTTTGGGACTTCTCCTTTTTTATGGCCTTTATTTCCTTTTTTTATTCCTTACTTGGGACAATGCTCTAGAAAATGATGATCATCACATTTCTATTTATTTACAACTCAATGATTACAACTCGATACTAGAACAGCGTATGACTCTATATGAATGCCTCCAGTGGTGTACCGGGATATGCAATGAACCAAGAGTGACAGGTATGAAAGAATTATGAACGGTGGCTTTGCCACAAATACTATGTCAACTACATGATCATGCAAAGCAATATGACAGTGATGAACGTGTCATGATAAATGGAACTGTGGAAAGTTGCATGGCAATATATCTCGGAATGGCTATGGAAATGCCATAATAGGTAGGTATGGTGGCTGTTTTGAGGAAGATGTAAGGAGGTTTATGTGTGAAATAGCGTATCATATCACGGGGTTTTGATGCACCGGCGAAGTTTGCACCAACTCTCAATGTGAGAAAGGGCAATGCACGGTACGGAAGAGGCTAGCAATGATGGAAAGGTGAGAGTGCGTATAATCCATGGACTCAACATTAGTCATAAAGAACTCACATACTTATTGCAAAAATTCTACAAGTCATCAAAAACCAAGCACTACGCGCATGCTCCTAGGGGGATAGATTGGTAGGAAAAGACCATCGCTCGTCCCCGACCGCCACTCATAAGGAGGACAATCAAAGAACACCTCATGTTTCAAATTTGTTACACAACGTTTACCATACGTGCATGCTACGGGACTTGCAAACTTCAACACAAGTATTTCTCAAATTCACAACTACTCAACTAGCGCAACTTTAATATCACTACCTCCATGTCTCAAAACAATCATCAAGCATCAAACTTCTCTTAGTATTCAAGACACTCATAAGAAAGTTTTTTACTAATATTGAATACCTAGCATATTAGGATTATTTAAGAAAATTACCATGCTATTTAAGACTCTCAAAATAATCTAAGTGAAGCATGATAGATCAATAGTTTCTATAAAACAAATCCACCACCGTGCTCTAAAAGATATAAGTGAAGTACTAGAGCAAAAACTATATAACTCAAAAGATATAAGTGAAGCACATAGAGTATTCTAATAATTTCCGAATCATGTGTGTCTCTCTCAAAAGGTGTGTACAGGAAATATGATTGTGGTAAACTAAAAATCAAAGACTCAAATCATACAAGACACTCTAAGCAAAACACATATCATGTGGTGAATAAAAATATAGCTCCAAGTAAAGTTACCGATGGAAGTAGACGAAACAGGGGATGCCTTCCAGGGCATCCCCAAGCTTTGGCTTTTTTGGTGTCCTTATATTATCTTGGTGGTGCCATGTGCATCCCCAAGCTTAGGCTCTTGCCACTCCTTGTTTCATAATCTATCAAATCTTTCACCCAAAACTTGAAAACTTCACAACACAAAACTCAACAGAAAATCTCGTGAGCTCCGTTAGCGAAAGAAAACAAAAGACCACTTCAAGGTACTGTAATGAACTCATTATTTATTTATATTGGTGTTAAACCTAATTTATTCCAACTTCTATATGGTTTATAAACTATTTTACTAGCCATAGATTCATCAAAATAAGCAAACAACACATGAAAAACAGAATCTGTCAAAAACAGAACAGTCTGTAGTAATCTATAACTAACGCAAACTTCTGGAACTCCAAAAAATCATCAAAAATAGGAAGTCCTAGAAAATTTATTTATTGATCAGAAGAAATTGGAATCATTATTTTATCACGTTCTGGTGATTTTTAACAATTATTTTCGTGAACAGAAAGTTTCTGGAATTTTCTGCAAGATCAAATAACTATCATCCAAGAAGATCCTATAGGTTTAACTTGGTACAAACACTAATTAAAACATTCAAAACCAGAGGCTAGAACAAAGATTTATTCATAAACATAAGCAAAAATCAAAAAACTAAAAAATTAAATTGGGTTGCCTTCCAACAAGCGCTACCGTTTAACGCCCCTAGCTAGGCATAAGATTTCAACGATGCTCACATGAAAGACAAGAATTGAAGCACAAAGAGAGCATCATGAAACACATGACAAACACATCTAAATCTAACATACTTCCTATGCATAGGCATCTTATAGGCAAACAAATTATCATAGCAACCAAAAACTAGCATATGCAAGGAAGTGGAAAGAAACAATAGCAATCTCAGCATAATGAGAGGTAATTTATTATCATGAAAATGTCTATAACAATATTTTCCTCTATCATAATAATTACATGTGGGATCATAAGCAAATTCAACAAAATAGCTATCACAATAAATATTTTCAACACGATCCACATGCATGCAAAGTTGACACTCTTCCAAAATAGTGGGATTAACATTAACTAAAGTCATGACCTCTCCAAACCCACTTTTATCAAAAATACCATAAGATTGAACATTCTCCAAGTATGTGGGATCTAAATTTGACACTCTTCCAAACCCACTTTCAATATTATTGCAAAAATTATTATCAATCTCATATTCATCATGGGGCTTAAATAAATTTTCAAGATCAAAAGAAGAATCACCCCAATCATGATCATTGCAACAAGTAGTAGACATAGCAAAACTAGCATCCCCAAGCTTAGGGTTTTGAACATTATTAGCATAATTGGCATCAAGATAATTTATAGTAAAATCTTTGCAATCATGCTTTTTATTCAAGGGGCTATCGTGAATCTCTTCATAAATTTCTTCATCACAATTTTTGGATTCACGGATTTCAAGCAAAACCTCATAAAGATAATCGAGTACACTCAAATCACTAGAAATTGTTTCATCATAATTGGATCTATTAAAGAGATTAGAAAGTGGATGAGGATCCATAAGCTTTTAGCAAGAGAAGATGCAAGCAAAAAGAAGGCACATGGTAACACAAGATCGAACGAAAGGAGGGCGAATAAAACGGCAAGGGTGAAGTGGGGGGAGGAAAACGAGAGGCAAATGGCAAATAATGTAATGCGGGAGATAAGGGTTTGTGATGGGTACTTGGTATGTTGACTTTTGCATAGACTCCCCGGCAACGGCGCCAGAAATGGCTTGTTGTCTGGAGGCAAATCTTGACTTGACTTCGCGTAAGCCTCCCCGGCAACGGCGCTAGAAATCCTTCTTGCTACCTCTTGAGCACTGCGTTGGTTTTCCCTTGAAGAGGAAAGGGTGATGCAGCAAAGTAGCGTAAGTATTTCCCTCAGTTTTTGAGAACCAAGGTATCAATCCAGTAGGAGGCTACGAACGAGTCCCTCGCACCTACACAAACAAATAAATCCTCGCAACCAACGTGATAATGGGTTGTCAATCCCTACACGATCACTTACGAGAGTGAGATCTGATAGATATGATAAGATAATATTTTTGGTATTTTTATGATAAAGATACAAAGTAAAGAAAGTAAAATAAAAATGGCGCCAGAAATAGCTAAGTGTTGGAAGATTAATATGATGGAAAATAGACCCGGGGGGCATAGGTTTCACTAGTGGCTTCTCTCAAGAGCATAAGTATTTACGATGGGTGAACAAATTACTGTTGAGAAATTGACAGAATTGAGCATAATTATGAGAATATCTAGGTATGATCATGTATATAGGCATCATGTCCGAGACAAGTAGACTGACTCCTGCCTGCATCTACTACTATTACTCCACACATCGACCGCTATCCAGCATGCATCTAGAGTATTAAGTTCATAAGAACAGAGTAACGCTTTAAGCAAGATGACATGATGTAGAGGGAAAAACTCATGCAATATGATATAAACCCCATCTTGTTATCCTCGATGGCAACAATACAATATGTGCCTTGCTGCCCCTACTGTCACTGGGAAAGGACACCGCAAGATTGAACCCAAAGCTAAGCACTTCTCCAATTGGAAGAAAGATCAATCTGGCCAAACCAAACTGATAATTCGAAGAGACTTGCAAAGATAACCAATCATACATAAAAGAAATAAGAAGATCCAAATATTGTTCATAGATAAACTTGATCATAAACCCACAATTCATCGATCTCAACAAACACACCGCAAAAGAAGATTACATCGAATAGATCTCCACAAGAGAGGGGGGGGAACATTGTATTGAGATCCAAAAAGAGAGAGAAAGCCATCTAGCTAATAACCATGGACCCGAAGGTCTGAGGTAAACTACCCACACATCATCGGAGAGGCTATGGTGTTGATGTAGAAGCCCTCCATGATCGATGCCCCCTATGGCGGAGCTACGGAACAGGCCCCAAGATGGGATCTCACGGGTACAGAAGGTTGAGGTGGTGGAATTAGGTTTTTGGCTCCGTATCTGGTAGTTTGGGGGTACGTAGGTATATATAGGAGGAAGGAGTACGTTGGTGGAGCAACATGGGGCCCACGAGGGTGGAGGGCGCGCCCAGGGGGTAGGCGCGCCCCCTACCTCGTGGCTTCCTAGTAGCTTTCTTGACATAGGGTCCAAGTCTCCTGGATCATGTTCGTTCCGAAAATCATGATTCCGAAGGTTTCATTCCGTTTGGACTCCGTTTGATATTCTTTTTCTGCGAAACTATGAAATAGGCAAAAACAACAATTCTGGGTTGGGCCTCCGGTTAATAGGTTAGTCCCAAAAATAATATAAAAGTGTATAATAAAGACCAATAATGTCCAAAACAGAAGATAATATATCATGGAACAATCAAAAATTATAGATACGTTGGAGACGTATCAGTAGTTCACCCTCGGGGCTGAGGGTATGTACTAGTAGCTATGTGTTTGATCTCTCTCTCTCTCTCTCTCTCTCTCTCTCTCTCTCGTGTTCTTGATTTGGCACGATCTTGATGTATCGCGAGCTTTGCTATTATAGTTGGATATTATGATGTTTGTCCCCCTCTACTCTCTTGTAATGGATTGAGTTTTTCCTTTGAAGTTATCTTATCGGATTGAGTCTTTAAGGATTTTAGAACACTTGATGTATGTCTTGCATGTGCTTATCTATGGTGACAATGGGATATTCACATGATCTACTTGATGTATGTTTTGGTGATCAACTTGCGGGTTCAGTGACCTTGTGAACTTATGCATAGGGGTTGGCACACGTTTCCGTCTTGACTCTTTGGTAGAAACCTTGGGGCACTCTTTGAAGTTCTTTGTGTTGGTTGAATAGATGAATCTGAGATTGTGTGATGGATATCGTATAATCATACCCATGGATACTTGAGGTGACATTGGAGAATCTAGGTGACATTAGGGTTTTGGTTGATTTGTATCTTAAGGTGTTATTCTAGTACGAACTCTATGATAGATCGAACGGAAAGAATAGCTTCGTGTTATTTTACTATAGACTCTTGAATAGATCGATCAGAAAGGATAACTTTGAGGTGGTTTCGTACCATCCAATAATCTCTTTGTTTGTTCTCCGCTATTAGTGACTTTGGAGTGACTCTTTGTTGCATGTTGAGGGATAGTTATATGATCCAATTCTGTTATTATTATTGAGAAAACTTGCACTAGTGAAAGTATGAACCCTAGGCCTTGTTTCCTAGCATTGCAATACTGTTTACGCTCACTTTTATCGCTTGCTACCTTGCTGTTTTTATATTTTCAGATTACAAATACTCATATCTACCATCCATATTGCACTTGTATCACCATCACTTCGCTGAACTAGTGCACCTATACAATTTACCATTGTATTGGGTGTGTTGGGGACACAAGAGACTCTTTGTTATTTGGTTGCAGGGTTGTTTGAGAGAGACCATCTTCATCCTACGCCTCCCACGGATTGATAAACCTTAGGTCATCCACTTGAGGGAAATTTGCTACTGTCCTACAAACCTCTGCACTTGGAGGCCCAACAACGTCTACCAGAAGAAGGTTGCGTAGTAGACATCAAGCAGTTTCTGGCGCCGTTGTCGGGGAGGTGAGTGCTTGAAGGTATATCTTTAGGTCTTGCAACCGAATCTTTTTGTTTCTTGTTTTATCACTAGTTTAGTTTATAAAATAAAACTACAAAAAAATGTAATTATGGGTGCCTCGTATGCTTCACCTTTTTAATGTCTTTCGTGAAAATGATGGGAAGGAAAATTGTGCTCAAGTACTAGAAGAATAATTACATAGAATGCTTGGCATAAAATATGTGAATGATGAGCATGATTGCAATGTTGTTAGTATGAATTCTTTGAATACCCATGATGCTAATGATATGAAAAGCCACAAGCTTGGGGATGCTATGTTTGATGAAGATGATATGTTTAGTCCCCCAAGTTTTGATGAGAATATTTATTATGATGATAGCATGCCTCCTATTTATGATGATTATATTGATGAAAGTGGGTTTGGAAGAGTGTCAACTTCAGGAAGTAATGATCCCACTATTTTGGAGGATGTTCAATATTATTGTGATAATTATGAAAGTGGATTTGGAGAGGTCATGACTTTATTTACTGATGAATCCACTATTTCAGAAGAGGTTCCAATTGATTATGAGAACAAAGTTGCTATCTATGATGATTATTGTGATGACTTGTATGCTATTAAGAATAATGATAACCATGAAACTTGTCATCATGATTTTAGTTTTCAATTGGATTATGCCTCACATGATAATTATTTTGTTGAGTTTGCTCCCACTACTATTGATGAGAATAAATTTGCTTATGTGGAGAGTAGTAAAATTTATATGCAAGTAGATCATGAAAAGAATGCTTTATGTGATGGTTATATGGTTGAATTCATTCATGATGCTACTGAAAATTATTATGAGAGAGGATCATATGCCTCTACATATTGCAATAATATCAAGTTTCCTCTCTATGTGCTTAAAGTTTTGAAGTTATGCTTGTTTTGCCTTCCTATGCTAGTTGATTATTGTTCCCATAAGTTGTTTACTTACAAAATCCCTATGCATAGGAAGTGGGTTAGACTTAAATGTGCTAGTCATATTCTTCATGATGCTCTTTTTATGTTTCAATTCTTATCTTTTAGGTGAGCACCATTGAAATCATCATACCTAGCTAGGGGCGTTAAACCTTAGCGCTTGTTGGGAGACAACCCAATATTTACCCCTACTGTTTTTGTGTCTTCACATGATTAAGCTACTGTATTAATCATGTTTTATAGATTTTGTTTCAATAAAGTGCCAAGTAGAACCTTTGGGAAGACTTGGGTGGAAGTTAATGTGATCTTGCTGTAAAAAACAGAAACTTTGCGCTCACGAGTTTAGCCGTCATTTTTTACAGAAGAGTGATTTTAAGTTGATTATTTTTTAATAATATTAATAGACAAATTCCTCAGGTCCACCAATTTATTTTAGAATTTTTGGAGTTCCAGAAGTATACGTTTGATACAGATTACTACGGACTGTTCTGTTTTTGACAGATTCTGTTTTAAGAAAAAGGGTTTCCCCCTGCTTTGTATTACAAAGCAACCATCCGATACAACCAACGATAGGAGCTGGGGCGGAAGCAACACAAACATGCCCAAAAGAAAGGAAAGAGAAAAAAAGAAAAGAAACAAATGCCGATAACGGCGGATCGACAAAAACGACGAAGCATCATGACCGCTGCGTCCATCGGAGATCGCCCACCAAGCTTCGAGACTCCGAAGTGCCGGTACCCAACAACACCTCCAAGTAGGGATGCGACGATGACGATGCTGCTTCCAAGGGTTTCCCTCGGTACACAGCAAGGAGAGAGGAAGGGTAGCCCTGACGCCCTCCAGGAAGGTCCGGCGGCACCCTCAGGCGCCACCGCGTCGGTGTCGGACAAGCCAACAAAGATTTCTCCCGATCCCAGCCTCTACCTCAGGCACTCCGGAGATCGCCACCAGACCTACCACCACCCTGCGCCAACCCGGACACGAAGCTTCCCACGTTGTCTCACCACGGCACCGCGAAGATGGTCTACACAACGAAGAAGAGGAGCCGGGACTAGGGCAATAGTACCGTCGGCATACGGGAGGGCCCCACCTCCACCGTCCACGACGGTAGCCGACCGGACGCCATGGCAGGAGCCTACCGGGCCCGTAGCCCCACAGGCCCGGCCGGGCCCTCAAAGGCCCGGACATCTCCAGCCTCCGCGCAGCAGCTGGCACGCCGTCGACGTCGCTGTCCCAATCCAAGCCGCTCCCCTACCTCCCCATACAGAGAGCATCGCGGTCGCGCCGGAGCCGACCCGCAAGGACCCAAAAGGGACCCTACGGGCCCAGATCTGGGCCGAGGACGCGCCATCGGCCGGCCAGCACCACCGGACCACCCCGCCGCCAAGAGGCGACACCACTACGGCGAGCACCGCCGGCCTCCACACCAGGACGCCGGACCACCACCGGCCGAAGGGCACCGCCGCTGGCCATCATCGCCCGAGCAGGGGAGGACCACGCGCGGGGAAGGGCAAGCCCACCGCCGCCAACATCAAGCGGCCGAGGGCCGGCGACGCAAGCTGACGGCGGCGGGAGGAGGAAGGGGCGCGGGGAGGGGCTGGAGGCGCGCGGTGGAAGGGCCCCCGGCCGCCTCGCTCGGGGAGGCGGCGCGGGGGTACGGAGGCGTGGAAGGGGGTGGGGGAGGAGAAGGGGAACGGGAGGAGGAGGGTGCTGGTGGCTCCGACGGGCTACGGCCACCGCGGCAGCGGCTCCGAGCGGGGGAGCCGGCGGCGGCGGGGGGGAAACCCTAGGAGCGGGGGAGCGGGGTTCGCCTTCCCCTTGCTGGTCCGAGGAAAAGGACTTGATCAGCGGGCCACAGATTCTGTTTTCTATGTGTTGCTTGCTTATTTTGATGAATCTATGAGTAGTATCGGAGGATATGAACCATAGATAAGTTGGGATACAGTAGATATTACACCAATATGAATTTAGAATGATTTCACAACAGTACCAAAAGTGGTGATTTATTTTCTTATACTAACGGAGCTTACGAGTTTTCTTTTAAGTTTTGTGTTGTGAAGTTTTCAAGTTTTGGGTAAATATTCGGTGGACTATGGAATAAGGAGTGGCAAGAGCCTAACCTTGGGGATGCCCAAGGCACCCCAAGGTAATATTCAAGGACAACCAGGAGCCTAAGCTTGGGGATGCCCCGGATGTCATCCCCTCTTTCGTCTTCGTTCATCGGTACTTTACTTGGAGCTATATTTTTATTCACCACATGATACGTGTTTTGCTTGGAGCGTCATTTTATTTTCTTTTGTTTTGCTTGTTGTTTGAATAATATACCAAGATGTGAAATTATTAAATGTTAGAGAGCCTTCACATAGTTAAATAATTATTCAACTACTCATTGATCTTCACTTATATCTTTCGGAGTAGTTTGTCATTTGCTCTAGTGCTTCACTTATACCTTTTAGAGCACGGCGGTGGTTTTATTTTGAAGAAATAGATGAGCTCTCATGCTTCACTTATATTATTTTGAGAGTCCTAAACAGCATGGTAATTTGCTTTGGTTATGAAACTAGTCCTAATATGATAGGCATCCAATATGGGTATAATAAAAACTTTCATATAGAGCGCATTGAATACTATGAGAAGTTTGATACTTGATGATTGTTTTTAGATATTAAGATGGTGATATTAGAGTTGTGCTAGTTGAGTAATTGTGATTTTGAGAAATACTTGTGTTGAAGTTTGCAAGTCACGTAGCATGCACGTATGGTAATCGTTGTGTGACAAATTTTAAACATGAGGTGTTCTTTGATTGTCATCCTTACGAGTGGCGGTCAGGGACAAGCGATGGTCTTTTCCTACCAATCTATCCCCCTAGGAGCATGCGCGTAATGCTTGGTTTTTAATGACTTGTAGATTTTTGCAATAAGTGTGAGTTCTTTATGACTAATGTTGAGTCCATGGATTATAAGTAAATACAATCTAGCAAAGAGCAATTATCATAATTAAATTCCTTGAAATCCAAAATAGTGGGTTCATTGATATCTAAAGTTTTGACCTCTTCAATCCCACTTTTACCAATTTTAGCATCAAGATATAAAAACTCCGATTTTTTGGGACGCCTTCTCACTAAAGTTGACTCATCTCCAGTCCCATCATTATCAAGATTCATATTGCAAAACAAAGATTTAATAGGGGACACATCAATAACTTTTAGATCTTCATCTTTATTCTCATAAAAACTAGAAGAATACGCTTTCACAAAGCAATCTTTCTTAGCACGCATCCTAGCAGTTCTTTCTTTGCACTCATCAATGGAAATTCTCATGGCTTTGAGAGACTCATTGATATCATGCTTAGGTGAAATAGATCTAAGTTTCAAGGAATCAACATCAAGAGAAATTCTATCCATGTTCCTAGCCAACTCGTCAATCCTAGGCATTTTTTCTTCAAGCAAAGCATTGAAATTCTTTTGAGAAATCATAAATTCTTTAACACTAGTCTCAAAATCGGAGGGCATCTTATTAAAATTTACATAAGAGTTGTTGTAGGAATTACCATAGTTATTAGAGGAATTACTAGGATACGGCCTAGGATTAAAGTTTCCTCTATAAGCGTTGTTACCAAAATTATTCCTACCAACAAAATTCACATCCATAGATTCATTATTATTCTCAATCAAGGTAGACAACGGCATATCATTAGGATCAGAAGCAACACTCTTATTAGCAAACAATTTCATAAGTTCATCCATCTTTCCACTCAAAACATTAATTTCTTCTATCGCATGCACTTTTTTACTAGTAGATCTTTCAGTGTGCCATTGAGAATAATTAACCATAATATTATCTAGGAGTTTGGTAACTTCTCCTAACGTGATTTCCACAAAAGTGTCTCCCGTGGCCGAATCTAAAAGATTTCTAGAAGCAAAATTCAATCCGGCATAAAATTTTTGTATAATCATCCACAAATTCAAACCATGAATAGGGCAATTACGTATCATTAATTTCATTCTCTCCCAAGCTTGTGCAACATGTTCGTGATCAAGTTGCTTAAAATTCATAATATCATTTCTAAGGGAGATGATTTTAGCAGGAGGAAAATACTTAGCGATAAAAGCATCTTTGCACTTATTCCAAAAATCAATACTATTTTTGGGCAAAGACGAAAACCAAGTTTTAGCACGATCTCTAAGCGAAAAGGGAAATAGCTTCAATTTAAAAATATCATTGTCCACATATTTCTTCTTTTGCATATGACACAAATCAACAAAGCTATTAAGATGGGTAGCGACATCTTCACTGGGAAGGCCGGCGAATTGATCTTTCATGACAAGATTCAGCAAAGCAGCGTTAATTTCACAAGATTCAGCATCGGTAAGAGGAGCAATAAGAGTGCTAAGAAAATCATTGTTGTTGGTATTTGTAAAGTCACACAATTTAGTATTGTCTTGAGCCATCATGACAAGCAAGCAATCCAACACACAAGCAAACAAGAGGCAAGCGAAAAAGAGGTGAACGGAAAAAGAGGGTGAATAAAACGGCAAGGGTGAAGTGGGGGAGAGGAAAACGAGAGGCAAATGGCAAATAATGTAATGCGAGGGATAAGAGTTTGTGATGGGTACTTGGTATGTCTTGACTTGTGCGTAGACTCCCCGGAAACGGTGCCAGAAATCCTTCTTGCTACCTCTTGAGCACTGCGTTGGTTTTGCCTTGAAGAGGAAAGGGTGATGCAGTAAAGTAGCGTAAGTATTTCCCTCAGTTTTTGAGAACCAAGGTATCAATCCAGTAGGAGACCACGCTCGAGTCCCACGCACCTACACAAACAAATAAGGACCTCGCAACCAACACGATAAAGGGGTTGTCAATCCCTTCACGGTCACTTACTAGAGTGAGATCTGATAGAGATGATAAGATAATATTTTTGGTATTTTTATGATAAAGAGTAAAAATAAAGAATGCAAAATAAACAAAGATAGAAATAGCTTGTTGATGGAAGATTAATATGATGTAAAATAAACCCGGGGGCCATATGTTTTACTAGTGGCTTCTCTCAAGATAGCATAATTATTACGGTGGGTAAACGAATTACTGTCGAGCAATTGATAGAATTGAGCATAGTTATGAGAATATCTAGGTATGATCATGTATATAGGCATCACGTCCGTGACAAGTAGACCGACTCCTGCCTACATCTACTACTATTACTCCACACATCGACCACTATCTAGCATGCATCTAGAGTATTAAGTTCATAAGAACCGAGTAACACTTTAAGCAAGATGACATGATGTAGAGGGATAAACTCATGCAATATGATATAAACCCCATCTTTTTATCCTCGATGGCAACAATACAATACGTGTCGTTTCCCCTACTGTCACTGGGATCGAGCACCGCAAGATTGAACCCAAAGCTAAGCACTTCTCCCATTGCAAGAAAGATCAATCTAGTATGCCGAACCAAACTAATAATTCGAAGAGACTTGCAAAGATAACCAATCATACATAAAAGAATTCAGAGGAGATTCAAATATTGTTCATAGATAATCTTGATCATAAACCCACAATTCATCGGATCACGACAAACACACCGCAAAAGAAGAGTTACATCAAACAGATCTCCAAGGGAATCGAGGAGAACTTTGTATTGAGATCCAAAGAGAGAGAAGAAGCCATCTAGCTAATAACTATGGACCCGAAGGTCTGAGGTAAACTACTCACACATCATCGGAGAGGCTATGGTGTTGATGTAGAAGCCCTCCGTGATCGATGCCCCCTCCGGCGGAGCGTTGGAAAAGGCCCCAAGATGGGATCTCACGGGTACAGAAGGTTGCGGCAGTGGAAATTGGGTTTTGGCTCCTGTCCTGATGGTTTGGGGGTACGTAGGTATATATAGGAGGAAGAAGTAGGTTGGTGGAGCAGCGAGGGGCCCACGAGGGTGGAGGGCGCGCCCAGGGGGGTAGGCGCGCCCCCTGCCTCGTGGCTTCCTCGTTCGTTTCTTGACGTCCACTCCAAGTCCTCTGGATCATGTTTGTTCCAAAAATCACATTCCCGAAGGTTTCATTCCGTTTGGACTCCGTTTGATATCCTTTTCCTTCGAAACACTGAAATAGGCAAAAAACAACAATTTGGGCCGGGCCTCCGGTTAATAGGTTAGTCCCAAAAATAATATAGAAGTGTATAAATAAGCCGATTAAACATCCAAAACAAAATATATACTGGCATGGAACAATCAAAAATTATAGATACGTTGGAGACGTATCAATCAAACATAAGCCTCCTTATATCTTCCTCAAAATAGCCACCATACCTACCTATTATGGCATTTCCATAGCCATTCCAAGATATATTGCCATGCAACTTTCCACCGTTCTGTTCATTATGACACGCTTCATCATTGTCATATTGCCTTGCATGATCATGTAGTTGACATCGTATTTGTGGCAAGGCCACCATGCATAATTTTTCATACATGTCACTCTTGATTCATTACCCATCCCGGTACACCGCCGGAGGCATTCATATATAGTCATATTTTGTTCTAAGTATCGAGTTGTAATCATTGAGTTGTAAATAAATGGAAGTGTGATGATCATAATTAATAGAGCATTGTCCCCCAAAAGGGGGGAGAAAGGCCAAATAAAACAGAAAGGCCCCAAAAAAAGGGGGGAAAGAGAAATAAAAAGGGGCAATGCTATTATCCTTTTTCCACACTTGTGCTTCAAAGTAGCACTATGATATTTATGATAGAGAGTCTCTTGTTTTGTCAAGTTCATATACTAGTGGGAACTTTTCATTATAGAGCTTGGCTTGTATATTCCAACGATGGGCTTCCTCAAATGCCCTAGGTCTTCGTGAGGAAGCAAGTTGGATGCACACCCACTTAGTTTCTTTTGTTGAGCTTTCATACATTTATAGCTCTAGTGCATCCGTTGCATGGCAATCCCTACTCCTCACATTGACATCAATTGATGGGCATCTCCCTAGCTCGTTGATTAGCCGCGTCAATGTGAGACTTTCTCCTTTTTTGTCTTCTCCACACAACCCCCATCATTATACTCTATTCCACCCATAGTGCTACGTCCATGGCTCACGCTCATGTATTGCGTGAAAGTTGAAAAAAGTTTGAGATTACTAAAGTATGAAACAATTGTTTGGCTTGTCATCGGGGTTGTGCATGATGAGAGCATTCTTGTGTGACAAAAATGGAGCATGACCAAACTATATGATTTTGTAGGGATGAACTTTCTTTGGCCATGTTATTTTGAGAGGACATAATTGCTTAGTTAGTATACTTGAAGTATTATTACTTTTATGTCAATATGAACTTTTCTCTTGAATCTTTCGGATCTGAATATTCATACCACAATAAATAAGATTACATTGATAAATATGTTAGGTAGCATTCCACATCAAAAATTCTATTTTTATCATTTACCTACTCGAGCACGAGCAGGAATTAAGCTTGGGGATGCTGATACGTCTCCAACGTATCTATAATTTTGATTGTTCCATGCTATTATATTATCCATCTAGGATGTTTTATATGCATTTATATGCTATTTTATATGATTTTTCTGACTAACCTATTAACCCAGAGCCCAGTGCCAGTTTCTGTTTTTTCCTTGTTTTTGAGTATCACAGAAAAGGAAAACCAAACGGAGTCCAATTGACTTGAAACTTCACGGAACTTATTTTTGGACCAGAAGAAGGCCATGGAGCAAAAGGGATGGGCCAGAAGAGTCTTGGGCTGCCCACGAGGGTGGGGGCGCGCCCACCCCCTGGGCGCGCCTCCCTACCTCGTGGACAGCCCGGAGACCCCCCCTGACTTGTTCCCGATGCCAAAACCTCTTAGATATACCCAAACTTCCAGAAAGAAACCTAGATCGGGAGTTCCGCCGCTGCAAGCCTCTGTAGCCACCAAAAACCAATCAGGACCCTGTTCCGGCACCCTGCCGGAGGGGGGATCCTTCACTGGTGTCCATCTTCATCATCCCGGTGCTCTCCATGACGAGGAGGGAGTAGTTCACCCTCGGGGCTGAGGGTATGTACCAATAGCTATGTGTTTGATCTCTCTCTCTCTCTCTCTCGTGTTGTTGATTTGGCACGATCTTCATGTATCGCGAGCTTTGCTATTATAGTTGGATCTTATGATGTTTCTCCCCCTCTACTCTCTTGCAATGGATTGAGTTTCCCTTTGAAGTTATCTTATCGGATTGAGTCTTTAAGGATTTGAGAACACTTAATGTATGTCTTGCATGCGCTTATCTGTGGTGACAATGGGATATTCACGTGATCTACTTGATGTATGTTTTGGTGATCAACTTGCGGGTTCAGTGACCTTGTGAACTTATGCATAGGGGTTGGAACACGTTTTCGTCTTGACTCTCCGTTAGAAACCTTGGGGCACTCTTTGAAGTTCTTTGTGTTGGTTGAATAGATGAATCTGAGATTGTGTGATGCATATCGTATAATCATACCCATGGATACTTGAGGTGACATTGGAGTATCTAGGTTACATTAGGGTTTTGGTTGATTTGTATCTTAAGGTGTTATTCTAGTACGAACTCTATGATAGATCGAACGGAAATAATAGCTTTGTGTTATTTTACTATGGACTCTTGAATAGATCGATCAGAAAGGATACCTTTGAGGTGGTTTTGTACCCTACAATAATCTCTTCGTTTGTTCTCCGCTATTAGTGACTTTGGAGTGACTCTTTGTTGCATGTTGAGGGATATTTATATGATCCAATTATGTTATTATTGTTGAGAGAACTTCCCCTAGTGAAAGTATGAACCCTAGGCCTTGTGTCCTAGCATTGCAATACTGTTTACGCTCACTTTTATCTCTTGCTACCTTGCTGTTTTTATATTTTTAGATTACAAATACTCATATCTACCATCCATGTTGCACTTGTATCATCATCTCTTCGCCGAACTAGTGCACCTATACAATTTACCATTGTATTGGGTGTGTTGGGGACACAAGAGACTCTTTGTTATTTGGTTGCAGGGTTGTTTGAGAGAGACCATCTTCATCCTACGCCTCCCATGGATTGATAAACCTTAGGTCATCCACTTGAGGGAAATTTGCTACTGTCCTACAAACCTCTGCACTTGGAGGCCCAACAACGTCTACAAGAAGAAGGTTGCGTAGTAGACATCACGGCGCAGGGTGGCGGCGCTGCAGGAAGAGGAGGCGGCGTACCATGCTGCCATGGCGGAGGCCATGGCCCTCTCCGCGGCGGGCGACTGCGTCCTGCCGCCGGTGGCTCCGCCGTCCCCGGTCAAAGTAGAGATGGAGGAGCCGGCCCCCGTCGAGCGCTACTCCTGGACGGGAGTAGTGCGCGAGTGGGTCAGCACTCTGCCGATCTGGTTCGGGCGGCGAAGGAGCAGGAGGGGGCCTACCTCGACCACTAGCGCATGTACGGCTAGCCAAGGAGCGCCGTGAAGGCGAGCACCTCGAGCTGCTCGAGCGCGAGGCCGAGGAGGAGCAACGTGAGGCCGAGGAGGAGGCGCGCCAGGCCCAGGCAGCGACGGCACAGCTCGCGGCTGCACAGCCCGCGCCCGACATCGCCGTCGTCTAGAACACGACGTTCCCCTGGGCCGGCCCTGCGTCGACGCTCATCGACCTCACCGGCCCCGACGCCGACGTGGACGAGGACGCCTAGAGCAGCGCGCCATCTCCTAGTTTTGAGGTTTTTTAATGTTTCATTAATGTAATGTGGACGCGTGGACTTTCGCTGGCCCTCGTGGCCGGCTTTTATGTTTAATTAATGTATGTTTTATATTAATTATGGTAGATAAAACAGATTATTTCCAATTTCTGATTGAACGGATTGTCAAGAAAATTAGTGGCTAGGAGGAAAATTTATTGTGTTCTAGCGGAAAGGAGATCCTGCTCAAGGCTGTGATCCAAGCCATACCCACCTATGCAATGTCGGTCTTTAAAATTCCAAAAACAATTGTAAAGGAATCATTGACGCGATAGCGCATTTCTGGTGGGGAGACGAGAACCAGAGGAGGATGCTATGGATGGCCTGGTGGAAAATGTGCGTGCCTAAAAACCAAGGAGGGATGGGATTTCGTGATATTCACTGTTTCAATCTGGCACTGCTCGCCAAACAGGCATGGTGCCTTCTGGATAATCCTGATTCTTTGTGTGCTACAATTCTAAGGGCTAAATACTATCCTGATGGCGATTTGTTAAATTCTAAGCAAAAGAAAGGCTCTTCTTTTACCTACCAAAGTATTATGGCTGGCATAAATTCTCTGAAATGTGGCTATATTTGGCGTGTGGGGAATGGACAAAATATCAATATTTGGGAAGATCCCTGGATCCCAAATTGTGCTATTAGGAAAGTTGTGACACCTAAGGGGGGGACAACTGTTAACTAAGGTGGGTGATCTGATTGATCTTGCTTCGAATACTTGGGATGAAGACATGATTACACAAATAATGTGGCCTATTGATGTTCAACGGATTCTCTCAATTCCAATCTCGCAACATGATATGCCAGATTTCATTGCTTGAAGTTATACGAAAAATGGTATGTTCTCAGTTCGGTCTGCTTATTTTGTGGAGTGGGACCATCAGTATGGAAGTAGACTAAGACATTCTAATGGGATGGGGCGAACCACAATTAATCCTGAGTAAGATATGGAAGTTATCATGTCCTGCAAAAGTCAAAAATTTTATATGGCGTACATTACATGGAACGCTTCCATGCCGGGTTACGCTCGCAAATAGACATATGAAGGTCACGCCCGTTTGTCCTGCTTGCTCCGAGGGTTCTGAAGATACAAAGTATATGTTTTTCCTTTGCAGTAGAGCAAAGGAGGTTTGGACAAGGCTGGGGATGGATGATATCATTGATAAAGCTTGCGAGGTTGACATTGCTAGAGAGGCGGTGTTGGAGTACCTACTACTTCTGCCAGACCAAGAATTGAGGATAATGGGTTATCACAATGTGCGTGAAATGATTGCTGTCTCAGCATGGTATCTATGATGGGAAAGACGGAAGTTAGTGCACAAGGAGACAACTCAGAATGCACTTCAGATTTCAATGGGATTCTAGCCCTTACGTGAAACTTCGTAAATGCATCATCCCCCAAGGCTTCTATGAAAAAGGGGGGTTGGTCATGTCCTCCTTGGGGTTTTGTGAAACTTAACGTTGACGCTTCTTTTGACCACGACTGGCACGATGGGGGCGGTTTTGAGAGATGAAAAAGGTAGGTTTATCGCGGGAGGGAACGGGAAGATTGACTATTGCGCAGATGTGTTGATGGCGGAAGCCTCGGCTCTTAAATTTGGTATAACATTGGCGCGAAGGGCGGGATGTAATCACCTTATTATTAACTCGGACAACCTGGAGGTGATTGATACCATGAAGAACGGAGGACAGTCGGCGGGTGCGGCGGTGGCAGTTTTCGACGATTGTTTTCATTATACTTGTGACTTCGTTGCTACTAGATTTGAACACTGTAATAGAGAAGCAAATAAAGTAACTCATGAGCTTGCGAGTTTAGCTAGATTTTCATTGATTTCTAATTGGTTTGAGGAACCTTTAAATGAAATTGTAATGATCCTCACAAACGATGTACTTTTTATTTCTAATGAATAAAGTTTTCATTTATCTCAAGAAAAATGTATGTTTTATTTTTCTAAATGCTTGCATTTTTTTGGCGCACCGTCAAAATGGGTCGGGTCAGCGTTGGGCGCTTGCGCCGACCCAAATGCGGAAGCGGACGTTTGTGTCCGCCAAGCCGACCCAAGCCGTTGGAGTTGCTCTTAGTACTCTATCCACTGAAATTCTCAGTTAAAACACAAGTGCGGTATATGCAAAACGAGAACAGCAAAGAAACCAGCAGATGCATTACAGCGGCTCCCATGCAAGAAGCGAGTGAAACACATTGAAACAATAATTTTGTGCTCCCTGGCAATATGATATGGGTAAAATTACAGTGGCAGGAACTCCACACGCACAGGCCAGCCGCCTGGTCTGTGCTTGTATACGGTTACAATCGTCTGCATCGTCTCCAGTCTTGCAGCTCATTACACACGGTGTCCAACACTCGAAGCTGTGGCTACCTTCCGTGAAAGTAGATCGCCTTGGCATCACAGGCTACAAGCTATATATTTTGCTTCTAAAGAGATCCTCGCATGCTCAACAAGCTTTGGCGGCTAATCCGCCAAGCACCAATGGCACGGGTCACACGAGGCTCAACAAGATCTAGGCCCCATCAATCAACTCAACAATCTTCCAAAAAAATTGCAGCATCTTGAATGGAATATCGTCGCCTTTGCTCCTGTTTCTTCTATTACACTATGTGCTAACACTATTTTAGAAGTATCCGCCATATATTTCTGATGTACACCACTAGGGACCATATGGCAAGTCCAGCAGATGCATAGAGCAACGCAACACCAGGGGGGACTAGAGCACCTTGTACATGTAGACTGCACAACAAAAGAGCCAAAAACAAACCCCAGTCAGCATGCAAAATGGTTAAAACAATGACGAGGCTTTAAGCTCAGTATGCAAAATGATTAAAACAATGACGAGGCTTTAAGCTCGGTCAAAGAAAATGCAAGTACCTCGGATCTCTGCTGGCAAGGAGCAGAGTCAATGCTGTCATCTGTGTCGCTGTCTTCCACTTCCCTAAATTGTTTACTGCCACAGCCTGTTGTTTGTAGAAGTACAAATTCAGTATTTTAATGTCTAATCAAGGCAATGTAAGACAATAGAAGACAGAAGGAACCTCAAGAACTTGGGTATTCTGAGACGCAGCCCATTCCCTAACAGCTGACATTGTGATCTACAGAAACAGATACGCCAGAACATTAGCTCGTGACAAGCATAGCACACTAACGCATAGCAGAAGATAACTCTCGAAATGGCAAACGGATATATATGTCTGGGCCCACGAGAAAAGTGAAGTAAAGTTGCTCCAAGGCACCACTCACATGGAATTGGAAAGTTGAATGTCAAATCTGTTGCTTTTATCAAACTTTTTTGGGCAGCACACTTATAGAAATCGTTCATAGCTTCTAAATATCTTGAAGCATAAAGATTTTTTTTCATTTCATACATGCTCTGGTTCTGATTCAAACAAGCCATATGGTAGAGGTAGAGCGACTCAATCTAACTGAAGAGGCAAAGTGCTTCCATCCCACATATATGTGTGTGTTTCTACTGAACCAGGAAACAAACTAAAAGTTGCCAATGGCACCCCACATATTCACATAGAATTAAAGGTGTACAAATCTGGTAATTTCCTCTCAACTTTTAGGCGGAGCAGCCCTGTGGTAGGGCGAAAAGTGCAAAGTGCAACGGTTTACGAACCATGCATATAGTGTATAAGTAGGTACATGGTCACAACCCTAGATTTACGGGCCATATTTTGCCCAGCAGGGTCCGAAACATCTGGGCAGGCCCTGCTTTCGGGGTAAATTGATTATTCTGAGCTCCTCAACACTTTGCCAAGGTTGTCAGAATCACGATTCTGTTGTATGATTCTACGACTTTACAATCCAAACTAAACCCTCCGATTCTACGATTTTGGTTCATAGAATCTACATTTCTACAGTTCTGGTAGTTAAGATTCTACGATTTGCGACCCTAATATCAGAGCTCCGATCCGATTCAGAATCATGATTCTGACTACCTTGCTTGATGCATCAAAAGGGTGCATGCTCCAGTTCTGTTTCAAATAAGCCTCATGGTGGAGCCACTCAATCAAGCTGAAGCAATGTGCACTCGATCCATGCCTCCATAAAAAACAGTACAGAGGTTGGCAAAAGAGCCCCTTCATTTCATCTACTGAAGCACATATTGCGTATATTCAACCAGAAAGAGACGAATAGCCAGGTATAATCGGAAGTTGCTAACTTATCATGTTGGCTCCCACAGGAAGGCAAGATCTCACACTTACAACAGAACAAACATATACATATTTATATCAGCATAAGGTCAAAATTAAAGAAATCAAACTACCATCTTAATGTTTCCATAATTATAGATAGATTAACTAGAAAATGGTTTTTCCATGCACTTTTGGAAAATGATGATGTAGATTTGGCTGGGTAACTACCTCTCTCCCAATGATGGCAATGGAAGGAACTGTCAGAAGCCATGGTCCATTCGTGAGCAATGAAGTTTCCAAAGGTTTGGTGCACAGCAACACTAGTGTTGCAGCTACCATAAGCTGCAGTAGAGAATAGCAGTGACGATGTTAGTTCTCGAGAGTAGCTCACACTTTGGAAACTGACAGTCTACAGACAGATAAGAGTGTATACAACATTGTGAAGAAGGATCAGAGCGGCAAAAAGAGAAAGAAACCTTATCAGCCACAGGATCAAGAAATGCACCAAAAGGTGTTCCCAAATGCATCTGCATAATACGTTATGTCAGGAAACAGTAACAGGAGGAAAAATGATTATAGAGTAACCCAGTATAGCATATTATATTCAGCAAATATTTGTGACACACCTTTCTCGCAATATAACCATCTAGCCAATCAGTGATTGCTGCAGCAAGGAAGATGCCAGTTGTGGCAGTTGCTGCCCAAGGACCTTCCATGTAGAAAGCTGGTCACAGTAGAGATAACAAGCTATTAATTAATTATACAAAAAGGGATATTTCCATAGTCAAACTAAGATTATTATGTCAAACATAACAAATACAAAAAAAGTGCCAAATGCATATCAGATATCAACCAACAGCGAACTGCATGGAAAGTAAGCTGTTGGTTCCTGTGACAAAAATGCTATTTGGCCACCAGTACAAACAGGCACTATTTCCAAATTTCAATAGATGACACATGAGCAGTTCCTTTAACCATTGACATGAATAATTGACAGCAAAAGTATGTTATTGGTCAGTTCAATGAAGCCATGGGCAATAAAGTAATAAATTTTAGGCTTTCAGCTGAAGTAAAGAAACTCAAAAGCTTTACACCTTTTAGCTACAGAACACTCAGCTAAACTGTTGGCATACAATTTACCCTAATAATGGCTAAAGAATGCAACACTGGCAGATCATAACCCAGTTATGGTGATAGGACACGTCAAATTGCAGCTTGTTCCAGTTTCCGCATGATGAAGACAATATTTAGTATATCTTTCAGTTTCATTTTAAATAGGATAGTTATGTTCTTCCCTGTGATTCTAGAAAATATGATGGAACTTCTGAAACAGCCATAATCTTCATAAAAGATGAAGTTCACAAGAAGTACTCTTCACCAGTGGAGAGGAAGCAAACACATCGAGGGTTGCTAAAAGAAACCCGGGAATACAATATGACTTTGTGAAGATTTGGACAAAAGAGATTAAGCAGACTATGCACAACAGTGTGTGGTGCGTGACATAGAAATTGCATCTCTCAAGTCTAGTACTCCCTCCGTAAACTAATATAAGAGCGTTTAGATCACTACTTAGTGATCTAAACACTCTTATATTTCTTTACAGAGGGAGTAACTGTGATAGTCTGTAAGACCAACTAGCTTGGATCAAACAAAAGCATAGAGGATAAAAGAGACAGTTTAGGCTTTGCACAGGTAGCCCTGTATGTATGTCAACTACTGACACCAGGCATGACCCCAGTTTAAAACTATGGAAATATGGATAGTGGAAACGTTGCAGTATCAGAAACTTCACAGCGAGGCTTAGGAAGAGTTGTGTATTGAACATTTGCTCTTGCCATCTGCGTCAGTGGTAGTTGACTAGTTGCCCATGCTGCTGCAGTGATTATATGATTTCAAGTTTCCTCTGGTGCTGACTTATTTTCCTTGAGAGTTAGGCAGCCTAAGAAAGCTGTTTGTGCAAGATACCGGAACGTGGCGAGACAGGAAAAGCAAACCACTTTGCACACACTTCTTCTACGATTGCTCGCGGGAAATAATGAAATCCAACTAACTAGTCAGTGCTTTCAACAGCTACCTTTAGCCTAGTACTGTGCGTGATCGAGTGATCAGTAAAGGAAATCTCACACTTGCATCGATCTTGTGCAACATGTGCCCAACTGTAAAGTATGAACCAAGTTAGAAAAAAGCAAAGCAAAGCTCAGTTGGCGCTTACTGCTTATGAGGAACGGGACGGCGGCGACGCGGCCAATGGTGAGCAGGGTGGGCAGCGTGAGCAGCCTAGGCGGGACGGGCTGCGGCAGCGGCAGCGGCGCCCCTTCCTTGGACACACCGTTGGCTGGCGGCAGGCGCCTCCTGGCCCCCGTCCCGTCAGATCCCATCCCCTCGGCAGGGCCGGAATGCGGCGAGGAGCAGAGCCCCCTCGCGGGCGACGGCCACCGGAACCAGCGGCAGGCGGCGCTGGCGGGCGCGGGCGGGCGGCGGGCGACGGGCGGGCGGGGGAGCGCGGGGATCTGGGCCGCGCGGGGGGAGAAGAGGGGCTTTGCGGCGGCGGCTTTGAGGAGGTGGGTGGCGATGGAAGAGGGCATGGGTTGGGGTCGGAAGCGGATTGGTCTGATTGCAGGGAGGGGAAAGGTGGGGATGCGAGGCGTGCGCGAGACGGACGGAGACGGACGTAGGTAGGGAGAGAGAGAGAGGGAGGGAGAGGTCGGGGGAGGTGCACGAGTGCACGCACGTAGGGAGTACGCGCTCCTGCCCTGCCCTGCCTGCCGACGTCGTGATGAGAGGGCTAAATCTGGGAACCCGCAAAGTTGGGGACGAGTAGGATTTTTGGTTGTTGGTGAGGTGGCTGGACGCTAGCGTGGGGCCCGGGATGGGGGCCGCCGGGGATCTAGATCTGGACGCTGGACTGGAGTGCGGAGCCTGGACTCTGGCTCTTGTCTCTCTTTTTTTTTTCCTTTTGTGATCTCTGGTCTTGTCTTGTGGGCCATGATGGCAGTCGGACAGGGCGCTGATCTTTTATGTTGAGAGAGGGACACGATCACGCCGAGGTGATTTGGATCCAATAATTGCAAAGTCACACGGAGTCCCCATCAAATTTCCCTAATTCAGCATCACCGTACAGTACTAAGACTAGTATGGAATTTCATATCGTCACGTTGCTAGACCAACTCCCATAATAAAAAAAAGACAGAAAAAATATGTTGCCGCCTCTTGCAAAGGCGAGCTCCCGTCCTTCGGCGACCTCGGTCGTCGGTGATGAGCGGGGCCGCCGGATGCACGTGCGTAGATCGTTTTTTACTCTCATAAGTTTTTAGACTGTTCATCGTCCTAGCTTTGACGGTGTGGCAGCGTTGAATAAACTTTCTTCATATCCTACTACAGGGAGGTGATCTGTCATATGGTTGGGGATGGATTTGGAAATCAGCCTGTTCAAGTAAGGATGACGTGGCGGTGGCGGGATCCTCGCGATGGACCTGTGCCCTCGGGCTCCGCCTTCGCGAAGGCGTTCTCTCTAGCACCGACTCGGAGCTTCGGAGATAGTCTAGGAGCGGATGCAGATTGTGGTATGCATCGGCGGCATCTTGAAGATGGTGGGTCGTTTGCTGGGTTCGTGATTCGTGGATGGCAGGTATGGTTTTTCCTCCGACATTTTAGTTGTGTGGGGGCGCCAGATCTAAAGTTAGATGGCTTGTTTAGGGTGTTGCCTCGGTTTAATTCGTTCAACGATAATGGTTTTGCCATTGGTGAGCCACCTTGAAGGCCCGCAAAACTACATATCAGCAAATTGGCCGCATCGAGCTCGGCTGTGAAGATGATAAGTCATTTTTTTGTGGTGGTGCCACAGGCGGGTGACGGGTTAGCGTCAAGCTTAGAGGATTCTTCGGTCTTGATTGTACTTTTACTTCTTAGCTGGTGTTCCTCTGTGTAAAGGCTAGTGCTTTACTGTCTTTTTCAGTTTAGTTAGGTCGATGTGTACGTAGCTTGTACTATGATCCTTATGATATAAATGAGACATGTATTACCATGCAAAAAAAAGTTATACATCTAACTTTTCGTGAAACATTTTTCTCGCAAAGCCTTGTCAACCATCGGATGGCGTGCACAGATCTTTGATGACCCACAAGTATAGGAGATCAATCGTAGTCCTTTTGATAAATAAGAGTGTCGAACCCAACGAGGAGCAGAAGGAATTGATAAGCGGTTTCAACAAGGTATTCTCTGCAAGTGTTGTAAAGTAATAGTATCAGATAGTTTGATAGCAATATAAAAATGATGTACTAAGTGAAATTTTAATCTTGGAATCATCATTGCATGTCGCATAAAAAACTCTTTTGATGGTGATCTTTATGGAAGGATTTACGCAACCCGGTTGGCTGCTTACCTTAATATACCTACTAAAGAAAATGATCCTCAGCTGCCTGCTAGTTATCTTAATTATAATGCTATGGTCCGCCATTGGTTTCTCGAAAGGTAAAACCCATCATTCCGATACAGGCTAATCTTTAATAAGAATCATATTATCCATGTTACTTTGCATGCCCCTGCCTTCTTTAAATTTTAGGAAAAACAAAGATACTATATATATGAGGAGGAGGCTAAGGCGTACATGCAGCTGAGGAGACTGCTCATCGGGGTGAGGCCATACACCGGGCGCTGGCCGCTGCGCTTGAGTATGACCCGAACTATCGCTATGATTTCTACCCAGGCCAGCAGTGGCCGTAGACCAAGTTAGGCCAAAAGACTAAGCTTGAGGGAGTACATTTTCTCACCGATATTACATTCATGTATCACATATTTATTCCAGTTGTCAGTGTTCAATGTTTTTGTTGTATATCCATGTTTTGTTTCTTTTGTGTGTTTGAAAAACTTCGAAAATCCAAAAATATTTCTTGCTTCTTTTCGTTTTTTCTTGTTTAGTTAAGTTCATAGTATTAAAAGAAAACCCCAAAAATATCTCGTTTCTTCTTTTGCTGATTGTTGGGAGTTTTTCAGTGTAAATAGTTTTTCTCGTTTTTTGTTTTTCTTCTTTTGTTTGCTTCCTTTAGAAAAACTAAAAACTCCAAAAATATTTCAGTGTGTTTCTTTGAAATTCTTTTCTTTTCTTTGAGTCGTCATATGGAGAAGACTATGCTAGAATTGTTGAGAGGCTCTCATATGCATTACCATTGACCTAATGAAAGAGCCAGTATTTCCTTGTCTTCGCCTTTGAGTAAATTGTTTGTAGATTTCAGCTTAATCCATGGCACACTTTCACTATTATTATTTTTGCATCATTTGGCCGTTGTCGGTGTACTAAAATAGGGGTACCTTAGTACCCCGAACTTGTGCACGGGCAGTCTCATAGCACCCCGCGGCAAGGCTTGCCAGGCGATCGCCAAAACTCCCCATGGTCCCTTTTTGGGCCATCCAAGAACAAAGTATTCGAGCCAAGGCCCCGGCAGGAGGAGCTTGCCGGGAAGGCCACCCAAAGAGAGCAAGGCCCCGGCAAGAGGAGCTTGCCGGGACGGCCGCTCGAAGCACAAGGCCCCGGCAAGAGGAGCTTGCCGGGAAGGCCGACCAGGGCACGACAAGAGACTTGCTGCGACGCGCCACGCGTCCCGGCAAGGACCGGTGAGCAACAAGCTCCCGGGCGCGACAAGGCATCGACCGCGGCAAGGCGCTTGCCGCGGCAAGTCACCACCCCGCGCCTGCGTTCCAGCTCATCCACCCACGCGTCGCTATGGGGCCATTCCAGGAGTACGTGGCGAGAGGCTGCGCAGCCAGGGGCATGCGGTGGCGAAGCAACGCTGACAGGGTAGCCGGCGTGGCAAACGGTGGTGCCCCTAATGGTCCCTTTTCTGCACTGTTTGGGCGATCTAGACGGGCATTTAATGCCCTTGTCCCCTGCCGTCAGAGTTAGGTATGATAGCACTGTGCAAACAGCTGTACCCAACACAGCGTTTTCCAGTTTTACCCCCGCCTACGTTGCCACCTGTGGGTAACCCCTTGCGCATATAAAAGGAGGCCCCATGCGCAACGTGAGAGAGAGGATGAGGGAGGAGGCCACTCACGCTCGGCCTGATTAGTTGCCTGAGTGTACTGTAGCACTCAGCGCTCCCGAACAAGAACACAATACAAACCACAAAGCAGCAGTAGGGTTTTACGCATCCGTGCGGCCCGAACCTGGGTAAACCCCTTGTGTGCATCGCCTCGATCCGCTCTTCGCGCGACCTCCGCCCCCCGCCGAACCAGAAAGGGGCTCGGTCCCCATAGGTGTTCGTGGAGGCAGATTTCCCCCGACATCTTTGGCGCGCCAGGTAGGGGGCGTCGAGGTTGTGTGAACCTGATCCGACGTCTGCACAGGCTAGATCTCCATCGTCTTTATCGACATGCCACCGAAGAAGAAGGCTCCGGAGGTGGCAGGTCCGTCCGCGTCGAACCCACCGCCCCTGGAGCAAACGGGTGGTGGGGACGGCACCGGCGGCGGAACGGGCGTCGCCGAGCCAGCTCATGGTGCCAGGACGTCCGAACATGCACCGAGCTCATGGTGCCACGGCGTCCGAACGCACGCCGACACCTCTCGGCGCAGGTAAGCCCTGGTATGACCAGGCAACCTTTCGCTCTATTCCATGGAGCGGGGCCAGTTAGCCCCACGGATCTCGCATACGAGCCACCTAGAGTGCTCGCTCACGCTGAGCTCGAGCAAGAGCAGCTGCGACGAGATAACGCGCTGCTCCTCGAGGGGGACCGTCTTCAAGCCGCTGTGCGAGCTGCTCACTACCAGCAAGCTTTGCGCTGCTTTTATAGCCGCAAAGTTAGTGCCAGAAGCTTCGAGGAAGTGGGAAGGCCCTTACCGGGTGAAACAAATCGCTAGGCCTGGCGCTGTCCGCCTTGAGACAGAGGATACCACTCCGGTGAGCAACTCCAGGAACGTTGGGCATCTTCGTAAGTTTCGCCCATAAGGCGCGGTTGTCGGACCCCGTCCGGCAACCACCCTTTTGTACAAAGTCTTGCCGCTGTTACATGTGATCCTTTGTACAGAGCCAGGCGCAGACCCTGTGCACAGATTGAGTTCATGTGTTCCGCGCATCTTGTCGATCTCATGCTCTTTATTCTTTGCATGCATTATCTGACACTCTGTGCAGCACTGACCCCCGGTAAGCGATGACGAGCCTCATGTTTCGCCTTGCCAAAAAGCGACCTTGCCAGGCAGCGAGCCACGGAAAAGCTAAGTTGCCAAAGTTTGAGCAATCAAGTTTTTAAATTATAAGGTTATCTTCCTCGAACGACCGTACTTTGTATGGAAAACCTGTGCGCGGAGGAACCCGCTCGTGGCTAGTCGCGCCCTTACTTCGTTTCGAGTCCGCTCAATGATTTAAGTATGCTGCGACCAGACTCGCGCCCTTACTTTGTTTCGAGCTTGCTCAGCGACTTGAGTGTGCTGCAACTGCAATTGCGCCCTCATTTCGCTTCGAGTCTGCTCAACAACTTAAGTGAACCGCGGCTAGTCACGACAAGGTTTCTTGCCGGCAACGGCGCCGCCAGCGGGCTGCTGATGTCCCGCACTCAGCAAGTGTGCCTACGCCGGCAAGTACCCTAAAAGCGTAGGGCAATAACATAGAAAGGAGGGAATCAAATAGAGGAAGTAACAGTGCATTCACTACCTAAGATAAAGTTATATTACAAGATAGCTTGTCGCAGCCCTAATGAATTGTTTTCATAACTCGGCCAGCGGCGACAAGAAAAGAAAAGGGCGGGCGGCCTAATCCACACGGTCGCCCTCGATCCTCTTGATCCCGGCCACCCTTTCCACAATGGGCGCGACGAGTGCCCTGATCTCCTCCAGGTCAGCGTCTGACGGCAAGGATCTGAGGACGTTGGTGAGCTTGAGGCCTGGGTTGCGGAAGATGATCTTCACCAACTCCTTCTCAAGGGCTCCAGCGCAGGCATCGCGCGTCTCGTCGGCCAGCCGCTCCGGGATCGCATCCCGGAGTGCCTGGAGGGCCGTCGCCACGCCTTTGAAGAACGAAGTGAGCTTGGCGCTGGGTGGGAGGTTCGCGCCGGAGGGATACTCGTGACCTTCCATCCCCAACAGCGACAGCTCCTTGTCGATGGAGGCGGCGATGTCCACCAGACCCTCCGTCCACTGCTCCACCGCCGCCCTGAAGTCGTTCTGGGTAACTGCGGCGCTCTCCAACAGCGCCTCGTTGTCCGCGACCTCCTTCCGCAAGGCCGTCTCTCGCTCCTTGGCGCTGTCCAGCGTCTTGGACAAGGTGGCCAGCTTCATCTCGAGATCGGCATTGGAGTCCTTGGCAGCGTCAAGCTCCCTGATCTTATCAACGAAGCGTCCTTGTAGCTCGCCGAGGGTATAAACACCCTTCTCGTGCTCTTGTTTGAGCGCGGCGAGCTCCTCACCGCTCGCCTTAAGATCAGTGTCAAGCTGAGCCACCCTCGTCTCCAGCTCCTTCTTGGCGGCCTCGGCGGCCGCGACAACATCTTGCGCTTCCTTGAGGGCTCCGCCAAGCGCTTGCTCGCGCGCGGCGACCTCCTCCTCGTGGCTGGCGAGGCTGGCTTTCTGCTGCACCAGCTCGCCCTCCCACGCGGACAACCCCTTGGCGGCAAGCCTCTGCTGCTCTTCGGATTCGGCCTTCTCGAGGATGAAGGCCGTCCGTGCCTCGTCGAGTTGCCTCCACTCCTCCGCCAAGGATCGGAGGGCCTCCTGGTTGAGCTCCCGGAGCTCCTCGGCGCGCTTCTCCATGTCCACTCCCGCCTTAGCGACAAGCACTTCCCGGCGCTCCACCTTGGCTTGTCGGGCGCGGTAGAGTGACACCAGCTTCCAGAGCAGCCGCTCCTCCTCGGGCTCACCGCCGCTGCTGCTTGGCGTATCAATCAGCGTCAGCCCGGCGGAGGCGAGCACCTCTCCATCCAAGTTCTCCCCCTCGACCGGCGCCCTGGAAGTCGACTCCCAAGGGAGCTTGATGAAGATATCATCACCAGCCTTCAGGTAGACGCCTGGCTGGGGCTCCTCGGGGCCCGACGCTCCGGCAGAAGCAGGATCAGCGGTCGGCGCAGCGCCTGGCGCCCCTGCGGGCCCAAGGCCGTCTGTACGATCGCCGGCCCCCTCGCCGGCGGCCGCTGCGGCAGCCTTGGCGGCCTCTTCGCCGGCCAGATCTTCAGCACCGTCCGCCTCTCCGGTGGCGGCCACGTCGTCAGTATGGCCGCGCGCGTCCTCCTCGACGACGACCTCGGTCTCCATCAGGTCCGTGGCAGGCGGGTCTGAAGGCCGAAAGAGGGAGAGAAGTCAAGCGACTATCCAAAGAAGGAGATCAAAAAAAAAGAAAAGATAAGAACCCCAGGGGAGTTTCGAGGCAAGAAGGTTACCTTCGCCGGGGTCTGCGGTCACGGTCTCCGTCGCCAAGAGGTCGCCGGTGCTGTCCCTTGCCGGGGACCGCTCCCTCGCCGGAGACTGCTCCCTTGCCGGAGACTGCTCCCTTGCCGGGGATTCCTCCCTTGCCGGGGAACTCCCCCTTGGCGGTGTAGTTGTAGCAGGTGGCGCATCGGGGGCGGTCTCCGGACGCTCCTGGTGGGGCTGCTCTGCTCCTACGCAAATCAACAGTCAGATATCAAAAAAACGAAGAGTACCCAGGCGCGCCCAGCGGCAGGAAGCAAATCATATGCTTACGCTGGGGGCTGCGCTGGGGGCTGCTCTGAGGATTATTTGGTGGGTCCAGCAAGGTCATCTCAGGCGCACCCCCTGCCGTCACGGTGGGCTTGTCGTCAAGGATGACCACCGGGACCTTGGCTCTCTTTGCCGCCCTCTGAGCCAGAGTCCTGAAAAGGAGTAAATCCAGAGGAAAGCAAATGAGATGCGAATGCAAGAATTGAAGAAATGCAAGTACAACGAGGATCTTACTCCTCTCCCTCTTCCTCGTCGGAGCTGAGCGCGGAGAAGTCGAAGACTGGCCCGCTTCTGGCACGAGGAGGCGGAGGAGTAGGCTCCCTCGGCCGCTTGGCGGAGGCAGTGGTGGCGCTAGCCTGAGACGGCCTTGCCCCGGCCGCCGCCGTGGCGCGAGGGGCGGCAGGAGCAGAAGCAGCGGCCTGCGAAGACCCCGCTCCTGCTGCCACAGCGGAGCGTGTCACGCGGCGCTGCGGCTGTTGGCTCGTCTGCCGCCCCACCACGTCTCCGGCCTTGCGGAGACGCCTCCGTGGTTGAGCCGGGGGCTCCGCTTGCGACGAGCTGCCCAAAGGTCGGGAGGAAGAGGCGTCCGTCTCCGGCAAGCCGCTCGTGTCCTTGGTGGGCTTGTCCGCCTCGACGTCGTGCCCGGCAGGCTCTTCCTCGCCGACAAACTCCGCTCGATCGGCAAGGCTTTCCGCCTCCGCCAATGTGAATCCAAATTCGCCCGCGGCCGCGGCTGCCGCCGCCTCTTCCATCCTGGAGGCGATGCGCGCCAACTCCTCGTCGGTGGTGTCCCGGGTGAGGCCCTTCTGCTCATCGGGGTCGACTGGCACCTCCACCAAGTCGTCGAAGAACGCCCGCACGACATCGCCAGCGGGCTCCTGCCAAGTGGAGTCGATCCCGTGCGAGTCGCACAGCGGCATCATTGCAAGGATGCGGCTGAGCGACGAATTGTTGCACAACGGGACGACGCCTCGCGGCAGCCTGAACCATTGGGGGTGATCGGGGTCGTGCTTGAACAGCTCCCTGAGCGTCCCGTCAAGCTCCAAGACAGTGAAATTGAAGTTGAGGCCAGGGCGCAGCCTCATGATGTCCGCCGCATTCTGGAACTCCCAGGCGGGCCTCCCTTTCTCCTGCAGGGGAGCGATGCGGCGGCGGAGGAAATCTGCGCCGACGGCGCCAACTGTGAGCCCGGCACGCCTAAGCCGCAGGATCCGGGTAACGGCAATCTGCAGCTTGTCGTCGTCCGGAGCCACATCGCTCCAATCCCTGCCGCGCACCCCAGGAGTTCGGCGCACGGCAGTGAATGGCTGCGGGTTCTCCTCGACGATCAGGCACCAGTCTGCTCTCCATTCCTCCCATTTGCTGCGGAGCTCTCCCTCCAGATAAGTATCCTTCTTGCCGGGCTTCGAGATCCAGGCGATTCCGCCGGAGAGGGGCTCTCCTCTCTCTACTTGAGGCATGAAGAAGTGGCGGAAGAGGGCTACGTTTGGATAGACTCCGACAAAGTTTTCGCAAAAATGTGCGAAAATTGCCATGGTCAGGACAACATTGGGGGTGAAATCAAGGATATGGAACCCGTAGGTGTTCATGATGTCGCAGAAAAATTCAGAGAAGGGCGGGCAGAGCCCGCAATAGAAGAACAGAGCAAAGAAAGGATACCCGGTCGGATACTCCTTCTGGGCGGCGGCGGGAAGAACCCTCGTGCGCGGATGCGCTCGCGTCCCCGTCGACCAGAAGAGGTAGAATTCCTCCCTCAGGACCAACGCGTCGAGCTCAGGGGGGAAGGTTGCCTGCTCCTTTCGCAACGCCTCAAGCCGCTGCGCCTCGGCCGACTTCACGGCCTTCCCTTTCCCCTTGTCGCCCTTCGGGGCCATGGCGGAAGCAGGGAGGGAGGTCGACGGCGTCGGTAGCACTGGTGGCGACGGAAGGGGCGGAACGCTGCTTCTCTTGGGAAGTGGCGGAGATTTTCGAGGAATTGCAACTGGCGGGTGGGCGGACTGCCCCTGTTTCCCCTGCTTATAAGGGGGAAGGGGGGGGGGCGTTTCGCCTTTCCGAATAAACAAATCACCTGCGACGTGACGCATGCCCACGGGGCTCAGCCCCGCGCACGCCGCCCATGTCACGCACGCCTCTCCCCACGATGCCGCGTTCGACGCGTGCCGTTCGGGGAGGGCATGGTGGATGCAGAAGAAGATGCAGCGTGACCCAGGCCGCGCGTGCCCATGCACTGTTTTGGGCCTGGCCCAACAGCGCTCGGCACCGTGTATGGCCCAGGCCCGGGGGCTCCTGTCGGTGTACTAAAATAGGGGTACCTTAGTACCCCGAACTTGTGCACGGGCAGTCGTAGCACCCCGCGGCAAGGCTTGCCAGGCGATCGCCAAAACTCCCCATGGTCCCTTTTTGGGCCATCCAAGAACAAAGTATTCGAGCCAAGGCCCTGGCAGGAGGAGCTTGCCGGGAAGGCCACCCGAAGAGAGCAAGGCCCCGGCAAGAGGAGCTTGCCGGGACGGCCGCTCGATGCACAAGGCCCCGACAAGAGGAGCTTGCCGGGAAGGCCGACCAGGGCACGGCAAGAGACTTGCTGCGACGCGCCACGCGTCCCGGCAAGGACCGGTGAGCAACAAGCTCCCGGGCGCGACAAGGCATCGACCGCGGCAAGGCGCTTGCCGCGGCAAGTCACCACCCCGCGCCCGCGTTCCAGCTCATCCACCCACGCGTCGCTCTGGGGCCATTCCAGGCGTACGTGGCGAGAGGCTGCGCAGCCAGGGGCATGCGGTGGCGAAGCAACACTGACAGGGTAGCCGTCGTGGCAAACGGTGGTGCCCCTAACGGTCCCTTTTCTGCACTATTTGGGCGACCCAGACGGGCATTTAATGCCCTTGTCCCCTGCCGTCAGAGTTAGGTATGATAGCACTGTGCAAACAGCTGTACCCAACACAGCGTTTTCCAGTTTTACCCCCGCCTACGTTGCCACCTGTGGGTAACCCCTTGCGCATATAAAAGGAGGCCCCATGCGCAACGTGAGAGAGAGGAGGAGGGAGGAGGCCACTCACGCTCAGCCTGATTAGTTGCCTGAGTGTACTGTAGCACTCAGCGCTCCCGAACAAGAACACAATACAAACCACAAAGCAACAGTAGGGTTTTACGCATCCGTGCGGCCCGAAGCTGGGTAAACCCCTTGTGTGCATCGCCTCGATCCGCTCTTCGCGCGACCTCCGCCCCCCGCCGAACCAGAAAGGGGCTCGGTCCCCATAGGTGTTCGTGGAGGCAGATTTCCCCCGACAGCCGTGCAAGTGAAAGGCAATAATGTCGATGATTTGATGAAGTGACTGTGGTGAAGAAAAGCTGGTATGAACTCTTCTTGTTTTTTTTTGTAAATATGTTTAACTTGGTATGCCTAATTCAACATATTATGAGTAAACATGTTTGTGATCACAATTAGAGATTATAGTTGCTCATGTCAAACTTAAGTAGATAGGAGTGGATACTGGTTTATCTTGGGTGTCAACATGCATTAAAATGATTGTGATGTAGTATGTTAGGATGGTATCCTCCTCTTAATAATTCAAGTCTTGACTTGGGACATGTTCGCACATGTAGTTAATTCAAAACCAATGCAGCCTTTATGATATTTATATTTAGAGTGTTTATATCCTACTCATGACCATGGTCAATGTTAAATATTCACAATGCATGATTATGACCATTGTCACTCTCTAGTTTATCGCTTCTCAATCTATTTGCTAGCTTTTGCCTGTACTAAGCGGGAATACTGCTCATGCATCCAAAATCCTAAAACCCAAAGTTATGTCAGATGAGTCCAACATACCTACCTATATACAGTACTACCCTGTCCTTTCAAGTAAATTTGCATGTGTCATCTCTAATCATTCAAATCAACATCTATTTTGTGTGCCCGTATGAAAGTGCGTTAAGTCGACTAGAGGGGGGTGAATAGGCGATTTTTATGAATTCTTCACTGAGGAATTTCAAGGTGAGGAAATTCCTAAGCAAAGAACTACTTGCAGCGGAATAAGTACTCAGTTGAAGACATAACATAACATAAGCACAATCATCACGATGAAATGAAACAAACACAGAGTACAGAAAGCGTAAGCACAGGATAAACATGATGAAGACAAACAGACTGAAGAAATTGAACTGAGGAAATTGAGAAAGTCTTTAGTCAAAGTCTTCAAACAGATATGAACAAGTACACAACATAGTAATGAGGAAATGGAAGGGTTGAGGAAATGGAATCAGTTAGCTCGGTGAAGACAATGATTTGGTAGACCAGTTCCAACTGTTGTGACAATTGTATGTCTGGTTGGAGCGGCTAGGTATTTAAACCTGAGGACACACAGCCCCGGACACACAGTCCTCAATGTATTCTCCTTGAGTTAAGGTCACATAGACCTCGCCCAATCACTTGTGGTAAGTCCTCAGGTGACTTCCAAACCTTCACAAACTCGGTCACTCAGCGATCCAAAATTTCCTCTTGGATGCTCTAGACCATGACGCCTAACCGCCTGGAAGATGCACAGTCTTCAAATGTACCAAGCGTCGGATCCACACACGATCAATCTCTTTAGTGATGCTCAATCACTTGGGTTTGAAGGTGTTTGGGTTCGGGTTTTCCTCACTTCATGATTTTCGCTCAAAGTCCTCGGAGGATGGAATGCTCTCAATGACAAGTGTCGGTTTCTCTCGGAGCAGCCAACCAACTAGTGGTTCTAGGGGGCGGCTATTTATAGCCTAGGGAGCAGCCCGACATGATAAGACATAAATGCCCTTCAATGATATGACCGTTAGGTGGATAAGATATTTTAGGACAGCTGGCGCATAGCACAACAACGGTCGGAAATTTGAGGTTCAATTTCCTCAGGGCTATCATGTTCCTCACTTGTAGGCAATCCACACTAGCGAATTCCTAACTCCTCAGTCAGAACAAATTCCTCAGAGACCAGAAGAACTTCATCTCTGTTACTGAAGAAATTGACTGAACTATATGAGATTTCCAATGACTTCATTCGAAGGGATTGGTAGGTGTAGGATTTTGAGATGAGCATCACTTGAAAACTTTTTCTTACTTTTTCCTCGACCCCCTTTCACAGTACAGTGTTTCCTATGACTCAAGAAAGAGAAACTGAAACTATGAAAACAAAAGTCTTCACGCTTCATGTTCCTTGCATGAATATCAAGTCTTCACGATCACACCAATTTCTTCATCTTCAAAGTCTTCGGAAATTCTTCAGAGATCCAAAGTCGTCAGTTGAAGACATTCATTTTTAGGGGTCGACTTTCTATGTAAATATCAAACTCCTCATAGACTTATAGACATGTGTACACTCACGAACAGATTAGTCCCTTAACCTATAAGTCTTCAATACACCAAAATCACTAAGGGGCACTAGATGCACTTACAATCTCCCCCTTTTTGGTGATTGATGACAATATAGGTTAAGTTTTCAACGGGGATTAACATATGAAGTGTAAATACTGATATTGAGGAATTCGATTGCAAGATATAGAAGAACTCCCCTTGAAGATGTGCATAGTGAGGAATTTGCTTTTGAAGCAATGCACACTTGAAGAGTTGAATCATGGAGATCTCCCCCTATATCTTGTAATTCATACACGCATTTGACATATGATATGAAGAATTTGAAATGCATGATGAAATATGGTGACAGATGTAATTCAGCATGCGTGCATTAACATTAGCGAGGAATAAGCATGCAGAAAATCACAGCAAAAGTATCAGGCCACCATAGAGTTTAAGTTTACAACTCGATCCAGCAAAGTCATCAGAAGAACAAGAGTTGTAACCGAGGAAATATCATGTAGAAAAACATAGCGGAAGTATCAGATCACCATCGGGTTTAAGATTACAACTCGATCCAACAAAGTCTTCAAAAAGAACGAGAGTTGTAAATTAGCAAAAAATGCCCATAAATAGAGACCCGCTTGAAGACTAACTCAAATTTCTCCCCCTTTGTCATCGAATGACCAAAAGGGACGAAAAGTGAGGACTAACGCCCCTGAAGAATATCATCACGAAGTCGATGGAGGAGCGCGAGTGTTGTTGGGGTCAGTTGTTGAAGTAGGGCCTGCCGCAGTGTTGTCCAAATCTTCATGCTCATCAGTCTCGCGCAATGAAGAATATGAGCTGGCCACCAAGTGAGGAACTGTGACTTTCTTGAATTTCTTCGACGGTGGCCGAGACCAGTCAAAGTCCTGCTTGAAGCCCATCTGTTTCAGATCTTCTTCACCATAAAGATGAGACAGAATAGCCCAGGTGCGATCAAAGACTTCATGCAAATAGTAGTGGTTCTTCTTCACAGAATTCTGAGTGATGGTCATGTTCTGAAGAATTGAACCAAGCTGTCTTTTTACCCATTTGTGTTTGCGATCGACCTTTTAGTGAAGATTGAGGAGAAGCTCACGATCAGTCATCACCCTTGGAGTTGTGCCTTGAGGATTTTGCTTTGAGGCATTGGCGGTAGAGTCATGAGTGGCAGAGTCATCATTGGTGGAGTAAGAAGCTTTGCGGAACTGACCATCCAATGGACGAATGCCTTCATCAATAACAGCAGGTGCCTTGCCCTTCTCATCAGCTGAGGAAAATGTCCGCTTGAGGACTTCTATAGGGGGCAAGTAGCTGAGATGATTTTGAAAGTCAGCCTTGTAATTGATTGAAGACCTTGTTCTGAGGAATCTCATAATCCAAGGATCATAAGGCGTCAACTCAAAAGGTGACAGAGCAACATTGGCCAGAGTCCTCATGAAGAAATCATGGTAGTTGATTGGAACACCATGAATGATGTTGAATAGCAAATTCTTCATGATGCCAATGACCTCTTCTTCATTAGAGTCATGGCCTTTGATTGGACTCAATGTCTTGGTTAGAATGCAATAGACAGTCCATGGCACATACAACAATTCCTTCACGAGGAATTTGGTTCTTGGGGCTTGACCAGGCTTCAACGGTTTCATCAATACTTGCATGTAATGGTCAGATGGATCAGGTTCATGGTAGATGAGTTGCGCACCTTCAAGAGGAGGACTGACAGGCAGGGCATGAAGCAATTCAGAGGTCGGTGCTTTGAAGTGAGTGTTTTCTGTCATCCAGTGCAACACCCAAGAATTCACATCTGTAGCATTGCTAGTGATGTGCAGCATCGTGTAGAACTGAAGAATTAGCTCTTCATTCCAGTCTACGATATCGGTGCAGAAGTTTAGCAGCCTAGCTTCATGAAGAACACTGAGGACCGGGGCGAAGCAAGGCAGCGATTCCATGTCCACATGAGGAATATGGTCATGGCCAAAGACTTTGTCCTTATCGAAAAGCAATGAAGAATAGAAGTTGGCTTGGCTTGATGTCCAGAAATGCTTCCTTCGTAGACGAGCAAAGTCATAAGGATTGTGATCTATGAAGAATACATGTTCATGGAAGAAATCATCATCCTTGAATTTCTACTTCTTGGAGAAGGGATTCTTCGGCTTGGGCTGAGGAGTATCAGTCAAAGTCATCACAGCCTCAGGAATCACATCCTCAGGAACCACAGGCTGAGGAATTTCTGTTTCTGCTTCAGTAGCAGTCTGGGTCTTCAATTCTTCATCAACATTAACATCAGCACTAGTGGCTGGAATTTCTTCAGGAATAGAAGGAGTGGCTTGAGGTTCTTCAGAGTCCGTTTGAACTTCAGTGTGCACTGGGGACTGAGGAATTTGTTGTAGTGGCGTGAACATGGGAGAGTTGGGGTGATGACTTTCCCAAAACTCATCATTCATCACTGGAGTGGTGCTTCCAATGTCCACGTCTTCATCTTCTTCATTCAATTCTTCAACGCCTGCCTCTTCAGCTGTGAACTGAGGCATAGGCGATGAGCTCACTGGGGTTGAAGGGATATTATCTGCTTCAATTTCTTCATCCAACTGATCTAAAGAAGCAGCAGAAGGAATGTCTTCATCAGATCCGCTTGGATCTCATAATCTTCACCAAAGGGAGCGAGTTCCTTTGATGGCATGCTTGACACAGGAATAGCATCAATGGGATTCTCAAGTGAGCTTGTCAATATCTTCATCTTCTTCAGTGCTGAAGACTCTGATGAAGCAGATGCTTTCCTCTTCTTCACTGCTGCTCGCTCCGCAGCCTTGGTTTTCTTCGCTTCAGATGCAGAAGGAAGAATGGGACTTGGCGTTGGTGCAGGAGGAGCAGAGGAAATTGGTTCATTTTCCTCAGGCACAACTGATGCACTTGGCCTGACTAGTTTAGTTTCTTCAGGCTCAGTGGCAGATGCTTTAGCTGGCATGGCTTGTTCTTCACGCGCAACACTAGTGGTTGCCCTGGCAATTTCATCAGCCCTAGTACTAGCAGTTTCATCAGCAGCCTGATTTTCATCAGCGGTGCTGGCATGTTCTTTAGTGGGCTGAGAAGATGCTTCACCCTGAGGAGATTCGTGTTGCGATGATGCAGTGGCAGTTGTCATGAATTTCTCAGCCAACTTCACAAATCTGACTTTAGCTCCAAGTCAATCGGTGCGGTAGACATTGAATTCATCACTGAGTCCTTTGATCTTAGTTTGGATAGCAACAAGTTCATCAGTTGTCATATTGACAACATTCTTCTTCAAAAAGCGCTCCTTTCTGTATTGGGCTTTCTTCAACTGCCTGGCCTTCTCAAACTTCCATTTTTCCTCGCCAATGAAGGCGGTCAGCATGTGACTTTGGCCAGGGGTGAGCTTGAAGTCAGGCACAGGTGTGTTGGGGTCCTTGTGCCAGAGATCAATGTACTCAAGGATCAGCTTGGGATCCAGCAGGAGAGGAACTTCACTTCCTTTGGCTCTAGCGGCCCTCTGACTATCTGTCTCTGATGATTTTGGCGAGTTCCTCATCATCCGCTTCGTCATCACTGGTCGGTACATGAAAGGAAACCCGCTTCTTGTGAGGACTTGGTCTGGTGCCTCGTCCAGCAGTGGCCTTGGTTTTCAGTAGAGTGGGGCCTGTTGAGGAATGTGGAGGAGCTGAAGAACCTGCAGAGGCTCCTGAGGCAATTGACTTGCCTATAGTCCTTTGACACGAGGCGAGATGCACAAGTGCTGAGGACTTTGCCGGAGGAGCAGAGGGTTTTGCAACTTGAGGAACTGGAGCAGCTTGAGGAATTGGCCGTGAGGGCATTGATGAGCTGGGCCATGAGAGCATTGGTGAAGAACTGGGCTTGTGAGCTAGCTTCTTTTGCATAGACTTTTTGGGCTTGCTAGCAGAAGCCTCGGCAGTAGCAGCAGAATCCTCATTGAATTTCTTCACTGCCTATTTGGCCACTTTAGCCAATTTAGCTTGACGCTTGGCCCATTCAACAGGAAATTCCTCACCTCTTCTGATGCTAGAGGGATCAACAACTAGGCCTGGTGCCAATGGAGGTCTTGGGCATGGGGGGTGTACAACGAATTTCTTCATATACTTGGGAGTCACATATCTGTACTCCCTCCATTGTCTGGCCCATCTCCTCTCTATCCTCTGAATGCGCACTTTGCGCTCATTCTTTGTTTCATGAGGAGGAGTGCAGTACCCTGCATAGATATCTTCAGGTATCTCAAAAGCATTGTTGACTTCCAGTTTCTTCCCTCTCTTCTTAGGTTTCTTGCCGTCAGCCATTTTCTTCAGCTGAGTATTTTGAATGATTGAGTTCTCTGAAGAGGTATGCAACTTTTCTTCGAGGAACGCTACAAATGAGTTAAGTTGATGAGAACCTAGTGATTCAGCAGCGGGCATGTGTACCTGTGAACAGAGTATAGGTGCGAAGAATTTGGAGAGGTCATATGGGTTCTCAGAAGTTTTTGCAAAGAGAACAAGTTTGAGGAATTTGACTAGAGGTGTCTTGAGGAATTTCACTAAGCATTCTTTGACTTAGGTTCCAGAGTTGTATAGATTGAAAATCCACACAATTGAGGAATCTTGAAGAAAAATGTTGCTTAGAGAAGCAGATCAAGAATAGATGTTTGTGTGAGGTGTTTGGAGTGTGGAGATTGAAGAATAAACACCTTATGAAGATTTTGTAGAAATCATAAGAACCAACAAGGGCAATAAAAGTAACTTTTAATTACCCTTGACGAAGAACACGACGAACTGAGATGTGTAGATTTAGAAGTTCATCTGTCCAGATCTTCCACGCCCTAACTTGGCTGAGGAAGACAGCTACTGCGGAGTGAAGAAATCCGCGGCCGGCGCTGATACGTCTCCGTCGTATCTACTTTTCCAAACACTTTTGCCCTTGTTTTGGACTCTAACTTGTATGATTTGAATGGAACTAACCTGGACTGACGCTGTTTTCAGCAGAATTGCCATGGTGTTGTTTTATGTGCAGAAAACAGAAGTTCTCGGAATGACCTGAAACTCCACGGGATGTCTTATAAAAAATAATAAAAAATCCTCGCCAAAGATGAAGACCAGGGGGCCCACACCCTATCCACGAGGGTCGGGGGCGCCCCCTACCTCGTGGCCCCCCTGGACACCTTCCGACGCCAACTCCAACTCTATATATTGGCTTTCGGGGAGAAAAAAATAAGAGAAAAGAAATCATCGCGTTTTACGATACGGAGCAGCCGCCAAGCCCTAAAACCTCTCGGGAGGGCTGATCTGGAGTCCGTTCGGGGCTCCGGAGAGGGGGATTCGTCGCCGTCGTCATCATCAACCATCCTCCATCACCAATTTCATGATGCTCACCGCCGCGCGTGAGTAATTCCATCGTAGGCTTGCTGGACGGTGATGGGTTGGATGAGATTTATCATGTAATCGAGTTAGTTTTGTTAGGGTTTGATCCCTAGTATCCATTATGTTCTGAGATTGATGTTGCTATGACTTTGCTATGCTTAATGCTTGTCACTAGGGCCCGAGTGCCATGATTTCAGATCTGAACCTATTGTGTTTTCATGAATATATGTGAGTTCTTGATCCTATCTTGCAAGTCTATAGTCACCTACTATGTGTTATGATCCGGCAACCCCGAAGTGACAATAATCGGGACCACTCCCAGTGATGACCATAGTTTGAGGAGTTCATGTATTCACTATGTGCTAATGCTTTGTTCCGGTTCTCTATTAAAAGGAGGCCTTAATATCCCTTAGTTTCCATTAGGACCCCGCTGCCACGGGAGGGTAGGACAAAAGATGTCATGCAAGTTCTTTTCCATAAGCACGTATGACTATATTCAGAATACATGCCTACATTACATTGATGAATTGGAGCTAGTTCTGTGTCACCCTATGTTATGACTGTTACATGATGAACCGCATCCGGCATAATTATCCATCACTGATCCGGTGCCTACGAGCTTTCCATATACTGGTTTACGCTTATTTACTTTCACGTTACTGCTGTCACAATCACTACAAAATACCAAAAATATTACTTTTGCTGTCTTTACTTTTGTTACCGCTACCACCACTATCATATTACTTTGCTACTAAACACTTTGCTGCAGATAATAAGTTTCCAGGTGTGGTTGAATTGACAACTCAGCTGCTAATACTTGAGAATATTCTTTGGCTCCCCTTGTGTCGAATCAATAAATTTGGGTTGAATACTCTACCCTCGAAAACTGTCGCGATCCCCTATACTTGTGGGTTATCAAGACCTTTTTCTGGCGCCGTTGCCGGGGAGCATATCTCTATTCTTTGAGTCACTTGGATTTATATCTGCTGGACACTATGAAGAACTTGAAAGACGCTAAGACAACAATTTATCCCTCAACTACGAGGGGAGGTAAGGAACTGCCATCTAGCTCTGCACTTGATTCACCTTCTGTTATGAGTAAGCTTGCGACACCTAAACCTGCTTCTGCTATTCATTCCGATATGTCGCATGTTATTAATGATGCCACTTCTGCTATGCATGATACTTATGACGAAACTGCTTCTATGCCTGATACTACTATGCCCCTTAGTGAATTTTTTGATGAACAAATTGCTAGGGCTAGAGAGAAAGAAATTATTGAATCTGATTATAATGATGAAAGTGATGATGAAGATAGGCCTATTATTCCTGAGGGTTATGTTTTTGATATGGAATCTTTTGCCGCTATTTTAGCTTGCAAAGATAGATATGAGCTCAAGAGGTTACTAGCTAAATGGAATAAAGAATCACTTAGAGATAAAATGAAACCTGACCCTGCTTTTGCTACTTCACCTATCTGTGTTCCTGATAAGGATTATGAATTCTCTATTGATCCTGATATAATTACTTTGGTTGAATCTGATCCTTTTCATGGCTATGAATGTGAAACTGTTGTGGCACATCTTACTAAATTAAATGATATAGCCACCCTGTTCACTAATGATGAGAGATCGCGTTACTTTTATATACTCAAAATATTTCCATTCTCATTAAAGGGTGATGCTAAGATATGGTTTAATTCTCTTGATCCTGGTTGTGTGTGTAGTCCCCAGGATATGATTTATTACTTCTCTGCTAAATTTTTCCCTGCTCATAAGAAACAAGCTGCTTTAAAGGAAATATACAACTTTGTGCAAATTAAAGAAGAGAGTCTCCCACAAGCTTGGGGGAGGCTTCTCAAGTTACTTAATGCTTTGCCTGACCATCCTCTTAAGAATCATGAAATACTTGATATCTTTTATAATGGACTAACCGATGCTTCCAGAGATTACCTGGATAGTTGTGCTGGTTCTCTTTTCAGGGAAAGAACACCGGATGAAGCTGAAATTCTATTGAATAATATGTTGACAAATGAAAATAATTGGGCACCTCCTGAGCCAGCTCCTTCTCCAATTAATGATCCTATTCCTAAACCAACTCCAAAGAAGAGAGGTGTTCTATTTCTCAGTCCCGAAGATATGCAAGAGGCAAAGAAATCTATGAAAGAAAAAGGTATTAAAGCTGAAGATGTTAAGAATTTACCTCCTATTGAAGAAATACATGGTCTTGATTTACCGCCTGTTGAAGAAACTTATGATCTTGATCCATCATTTATTGAAGAACCTCCTAATCTAGATATCTCGACATAGGTAGTAAAGGTAAATTCACTCTATAGATATGATAAAGCTGAAGTCCCTCCTACTAAAATTGCTAGTCAGTGCTTGGATGAGTTTGATAACTTTATGTTTAAGCAAGACGACTTTAATGCTTAGTTTGGTAGACAATTAAAACAAAATGCTTATATGATTAGACGCTTGGGTGATTATATGGCTAATATTAGAGGTGAACTTAAACTTGTTAGCAAACATGCTTCTATGGTTACCACTCAAGTAGAATAAGTACTTAAAGCTCAAAAAGAAGTGCTTGATGAAATGAATAGTAAGAAAAATGATTATGCTGTTAGAGTGGCTACTAGAACTGGTAAAATGACTCAGGAACCTTTGTATCCTGAAGGCCACCCTAAGAGAATCGAGCAAGATTCTCAGAGAAATAATATTGATGCACCTAGTTCTTCTAAAAAGAAGAAAAAGAAAAATGATAGAACTGTGCAAACTTCTAGTGAACCTATTGCTGAACCACCTGATAATCCAATTGATATCTCTATGTCTGATGCTGAAACACAATCTGGTAATGAACATGAACCTAGTGAAAATGTTAATGATGATGTTCATGATGATGCTCAACCCAGTAATGATAAAGATGTAGAAGTTGAACCTGCTGTTGATCTTGATAACCCACAATCAAAGAATCAATGTTATGATAAAAGAGACTTTGTTGCTAGAAAACATGGTAAAGAAAGAGAACCTTGGGTTCAGAAACCCATGCCTTTTCCTCCCAAGCCATCCAAGAAAAAGGATGATGAGGATTTTGAGCGCTTTGCTGAAATGATTAGACCTATCTTTTTGCGTATGCGATTAACTGATATGCTCAAAACGAATCCTTATGCTCAGTACATGAAAGATATTGTTACAAATAAAAGAAAGATACCGGATGATGAAATTTCCACCATGCTTGCTAATTATACTTTTAAGGGTGGAATACCAAAGAAACTTGGAGATCCAGGAGTACCTACTATACCATGCTCCATTAAAAGAACTTATGTTAAAACTGCTTTATGTGATCTTGGAGCCGGTGTTAGTGTTATGCCTCTCTCTTTATATCATAGACTTGACTTGAATAAGTTGACACCTACTGAAATATCTTTGCAAATGGCTGATAAATCAACTGCTATACCTGTTGGTATTTGTGAGGATGTACCTGTTGTGGTTGCAAACGTTATTATTTTAACGGACTTTGTTATTCTTGATATTCCCGAGGATGATAATATGTATATTATTCTTGGAAGACCTTTTCTTAATACTGCAGGGGTTGTTATTGATTGCAACAAAGGCAATGTCACTTGTCATGTTAATGGTAATGAGCATACGGTACACTTTCCGAGGAAACAACCTCAAGTCCATAGTATCAACTCTATTGGAAAAATTCCATCGATTATATTTGGAGGTTTTGAATTTCCTCTTCCTACTGCCAAAAAGAAATATGATATACTTATTATTGGGGATGTGCATATCCCCGTTGAGGTAACATAGTGTCATTCGAAATTTCTTCGATTTCATGATTATCGGAATGAGTTTGTTAACAAGACTTGATCAACCTTGTTAGTGGATTCCTTTTGATGAGCATGAGATGGATGAAACTAGAGGCACAACCTTCTGTAACCTCTTTATACTTTCTGTTATTTAGTAGAAATAAAGTAAAAATAGTATTTTTCTGTCTGTTTCTTGGTTTATCCGTGCAATATAAAAATATCCCGAAGATAAAAGTCCTCAGAATGACATGCCAATTTAATATGATTTTTTGGGAATATTTGAGGATTTATGGTGCAAAAATCACCGCGGGGGGAGCTGCCACTTGGTCATGAGGGTGGAGGGCACGCCCTACCCCCTGGGCGCACCCCTGCCTCGTGGGCCCACGGTGGCGCTCCTCCACTTATCCCAGCACCCATCTTCTTCCTCTTTCTCACACAAACACGAAAAACCAACTCAAGCACGAGTTCCAGCCCTCTTTGCCGTGATTTTTGATCTCCTTGCTCAAAGCACCTCTCGCAAAACTGCTTGGGGAGATTGTTCCTTGGTATGTGACTCCTCCATTGGTCCAATTAGTTTTTGTTCTAGTGCTTTATTCATTGCAAATTTGTGCTGCATAGGTGACCATGTTCTTGAGCTTGCTTGTCAAATTTATATGGTTCCAAGTAGTTCTAATGCTTGATATAGGCCCTAGGCACTTGTAGGAGTAGTTGCTATCAGTTTTATTGAAGTTGGTTCACTTTTGTTTGAAGTTAATAAAAATTTCAGATTATTTCAGAAAATAATGAAGAGACTTTTGAGGGGCTCATCGAGCCGAAGCTTAAAGGAGAAACAAAATGAAGAAGCACATAGGCCCAAATATAATTTGCCTCGTACCACGGAGATCCGGCCGTGTGAATGGCCTTCTGATAATTTCTTGACACAGGCCGGGATTTATGAGGATTTCTATTCATTAATTGAGAATGCCGACCTCACCGACTTCGACCACGACCAACGTCCTCAGTATCTCTTACTCACAAATACTTTTGTGCAAAACTTCTTCTTTTCCCCTAAGGAATCACCTCCTTCGGTAGAGTTTCATTTATATGACGTTGTGAAGAAAATGCCATTATCTGAATTTTGCGCAGTCTGCAACATACCCCCTGAGGGTACCTTAGAGGAACCACCCCGTAAACAGGTGGAAGCATTTGTTAACCTTATCTCTGTGGGAGAAACCAGGAAGGTTTCTGATGCAAGAATTACTAGCATACATTTTTCCTGTTTCACGCTATTTTGCCTTATTTGCTAGTCATTGCTTGATTGGTCGCGGGAACTGTTGGGGATATTGCTATTTGGGGTAAACCGGCCCATAGGGCCCGGGTTAGCTCCGTCAAGGGACCCGAGATGTCAAAGCCCAAGGGGAAATAGAAGGGCCCGAAGCCTATAATCGGTTTAGAGGTTTACGGCGTAAACCGGCCTGAGGTAAACTTGCATTGTAAGCTTAGAATAGAGAGACCGACCCGGGCACGTTTATGAACCGGGGGTTGGGACTTTGCAGACCGACGGGCGTCACCCGTGTATATAAGGGGACGACCCGACGGTGGTTTAGGGACAGAGGACAACAACTCGAGGTTTAGGCGAAGCTTATCGCTCCCTAGCCCTCGAAACCCATCAATCCCATCACAACTAGACGTAGGCTTTTACCTTCATTGAAGGGGCCGAACTAGTATAAACTCTGTGTCCTTGCGTCCGCTCTAACCCCTTCAAACTAACCCGTTGCGATGGCTCCACGACTAAGTCCTTTTGCCAGGACATCTGCCGTGACAAATCCACGACAGTTGGCGCCCACCGTGGGGCTATCGCGAGATGGTTACAAGTTTTTGGAGGGCCGCTTTGAAGGACTCGAGGGTTACGCTGTGGGTCGGATGACCAAGAGCCGTCGCGGAAAACTCTACATCGACAGCACAGGCTGGGGCCCCGACGCCGGCTCGATCGAGTACGGGTACCGGGTCCCCTTTGGCGGCATCCATGTTTTCATCGGCAAGATCGGTGAACCGGGCCCCGAGCTGGGCGTCTGCACCGACCTTGTCGAGACAGCTCAGTGCACGAGATCGACCCTGGCTAAACCGGCCAGGAAACGCGCCTTCGTGGGAGTCATCCACGGAGGAGGCTACGAGGAAGGATCCGAATCCGGTGACGAAACCGTCATCTACTCCGGCGATGAAACGTCAACCGGGGAAACCGAATCTCTTTACCAGCTGCAAGATGATCGGATTGGGGGCGGCTCCGATGGCGACAGTATTCCGGACCCCTCTGATCTGCCCTATCGGGTTGGGATCTTCATGGCTGGAACACAGGCGGTGCCACGTTCATCAACTGCAGCAGCAGCGATCTCCGGATCGGCAGTGGCAACAGTTGCACGAGCAGGAGGTCCTGCGGACTCACCAGCCCAAGTTTTGTCAGACCTGTTTGACGCACTGACAGCGCTCATGGCGGAAGCCAACCCGGTGGATCAGGAGGTTCACAATGCTGAGATTGCCAAAGTGAGAGAGCAGATCACTCAAGCTAAAGCGGAGCTGGCAGCAGAAGAAATCAGGATGACGGCGGAGCGCGCCGCTTTGGATGCGCAGGCTTACAGGCTCATGATGGACCAGAAGGCGTCTCAGGAAGTCCTGAAGAGGAAGTCCCGATCTCGATTGCCCGCAGCCCTCCACGCCCGAAATCTCTTCAACACCCCGGGGGTAAACCGTGCGGAGGCGACAGTCGGCGCCCCGGTTCAGCACCGGATAATAAACCTGCCTCGTCACAACACTGGTACACCACCGGCCGTACCAACACCGTCAGGTCATTATTCCAACCCGATGGATAACCTCGTCGCGGCGGCGGCTCGATTGGAAGCCATTCCGATCGAAGGCGATTCACCGCAGGACGTAGAGACGCGCCGGGTCAAGGAGCTCCTTAGGACCGCGTTGGCCCAACAAGAAGCATATTCGCAAAGCCACGATCGGATTCACTCCACCCCTCGCCCCAGCGGGAGCTATAGTAGGCGCATGGAGGAGCCGGCTGTGTCAAGCAATGCCAGGCGTGAAGCGCTCCGCGGCAACAATCCGGCGGGCGTCGACAATGCTCAGGAGAATGTGGATCGCGCCCGTGCGCGGGAGGCCGGATTAGCAGCGCAGCATCAGGCTTGTCAGCTTACACCTATCCTCCCAGCGGCTACGGTTGAACCGGGGGTGGTCTCCAGTTCTTTGGGAGTACCGTGCCTTGTTCCCGCCTTGCGCAACGTACGCCTGCCCAAAGACTTCAAAGGCCCCCGCAAGGTACCAAACTACACGGCAGATCAGCCTCCGGAGACATGGGTGGAGAGCTATGAAATGGCTATGGAGATGCTGGATGTGGATGACACGGCGTGTGCCAAGTATTTTACTATGATGTTAGAAGGAACGGCCCGGACTTGGCTAAAGAGCTTACCGCCTAATTCAATTAGTTTGTGGGCACAATTGCGCGCCCGGTTTATCAAGAATTTCAAGGACACGTGCAAACAGCCAATGTCGATAGTTGACCTAGCAGCCTGCGTTCAGCAAGAAGGGGAATCAACTACCCATTGGGTACGGCGGGTATCAGAAGTTTTGCACTCGTCAGATCGCATCAACGCAGACACCGCCGTGGTGCTGTTGGAAAGCAACTGTCGGTTTGGCCCTTTGAAGCTAAAGCTGGGCCGGATGAAGCGTGATTGTACAGATATAGGAACGCTCATGACCGCTTTAGTGAAGTATGCGGATTCTGATAGTACCAAGGATCCTGACTCTGGTGATGACAAAGCAGGGAAGGGAAAGAAGAATAGCAACACCAAAGGCCAGCAACATCGACCGACAGGTAATGGAGGCGGAGGTAAGCGTAAACCGGACGGGAGCATGGACTTTGTGGCCAACACAAGTGCACAGAATAAAGGCCAGCGGCGTAAGGGGAAACAGCCAAGTTTCCGCGCAAATCCCGGTCCTAATCCGGAGCGTTTGAACTTTTTCTTAAATCAGCCCTGTCCGAAGCACGGAACAAAAGAGGAACCAGCAACCCATCTTTGGAAGGATTGTTATATCATGAAGGAATTCAAAAGTTCAAACACTTTCCAATATGATCACAGCTCCGACGGCGGTTCAGGTTCCGGATCAGGATACGGTGGCGGAAATTCCGGTCCAGGGTTCCAGGGTAATCCGGGCGGGCAGGACAGCCAAAATAATCAAAGTAATCAAAGTGGTTACGGACAGCAGCAATCAGGTTATCAGAGCAACCCGAAACAGTTGAGTGGTGGACAGTATCATGTCTTTACTACAAGCTTGGATAAACGGGATAGAAAGCTTCAGAGGCGGGCAGTCAGTGCTATCGAACCGGCCACGCCTCACTATCTGCGCTGGTCAGAACAGCCTATCATATGGAGCCGAGAGGATCACCCTCCCAGGGTTTATAATCCGAGTCAATTAGCATTGGTGGTGGCGCCTCAGGTGGGAGGTTATAAGCTCACCAAGGTGCTCATGGACGGAGGGAGCAGCATTAACATCTTGTATTATGAGACCTTCTGTCGCATGGGACTGGTAGATAAGGATCTCAAACCGACCAATACAGTGTTCCACGGGGTGGTACCTGGCAAGTCTGCTTATCCGGTTGGTAAGATAGCCCTTGAAGTGGTCTTTGGCGATAGTCACGATTCCAGATTAGAGACGCTGACGTTCGAAGTGGTTAAAATCCAAAGTCCGTACCACGCTTTGTTTGGACGGCCAGCCTATGCAAAATTTATGGCACGGCCCTGCTACGTGTATCTGCAACTTAAGATGCCGGGTTACAAGGGCACTATAACGGTTCATGGGAGCCGTCGAATCGCTTTGGAATGCGAGGAAGGAGATGCGACTTATGCAGAATCGGTTTGTGCTACGGAGGAGCTAAGGCAGTACAAAGACAGTGTTGATCCGGAGGACATGACTTCATTAAAAAAGCCAACTACGGACCACGATCCGGCCTTGAAGTTCAAATCAGCGGCCGAAACTAAGCTTGTTGACTTCGTGCCTGGCGATTCATCCAAGCAGTTCAGCATCAGTGCAAACTTGGATCCAAAATAGGAAAGCGCGCTCATCGATTTCATCCGTGAGAATCGGGACATCTTTGCATGGAAGCCGTCTGACATGCCTGGTGTACCGAGGCAACTCGCTGAGCACACCCTTAATGTGGATCCTAAGTATAAACCGGTAAAGCAGTTCTTACGGCGGTTTAATGAAGAAAGACGTAAAGCGATTGGTGAGGAAGTGGCCAGGCTCTTGGCAGCTGGGTTTATTATTGAGGTTTTTCATCCCGAGTGGCTTGCTAATCCGGTGCTGGTTCTTAAGAAAAACGGCGCCTGGCGCATGTGTGTGGATTACACAGACTTGAATAAAGCTTGTCCAGCGGATCCTTTTGCTCTCCCCCGGATTGATCAAATCATTGATGCTACAGCAGGTTGCGAGCGTTTGAGTTTTTTGGATGCCTATTCGGGTTATCATCAGATCAAGATGGCAGTTAAGGACCAGGAGAAGACGGCGTTCATTACTCCCTTTGGAGCCTTCTGCTATGTGTCTATGCCCTTCGGGCTTAAGAGTGCGCAGGCTACTTATCAACAGTGTGTGCAAAATTGCCTCCACGAGCAGATTGGTCGTAATGTGCATGCTTATGTGGATGATATTGTGGTCAAGTCACGAAAGAAGGAGACCCTGGTTGACGATTTGAAGGAGACTTTCGATAATTTGAGAGTGTACCAAATGATGCTCAACCCGGCGAAATGTGTTTTTGGTGTGCCTGCAGGCAAGTTGTTGGGATTTTTAGTATCCCATAGAGGAATTGAGGCTAATCCGGAAAAGATCACATCCATCACCTCCCTGGCCAAACCGAAATGCGTCAATGATGTTCAGCGCATGGCCGGACGGATTGCAGCGTTAAGCCGGTTTATCAGTCGCCTCGGTGAAAAGGCGATCCCCTTGTATCAAATGCTCAAGAAGACGGATCAATTTGTCTGGAGTGCGGAGGCAGATAAAGCGTTTGAGGACTTGAAGCGGCAGCTAGTCAATCCGCCAGTTTTGGCAGCCCCTGTAGATAAAGAGCCACTCCTGTTATATGTTGCTGCGAATGCCAGAGCAGTTAGTGTGGCGATGGTGGTAGAACGAAAGGAGGTTGGAAAAGAACATCCGGTTCAGCGACCGGTTTACTATATCAGTGAAGTACTTATCGAGTCCAAACAAAGGTATCCGCATTGGCAGAAGCTGGTATATGGTGTTTTTATGGCAAGCCGGAAGCTGAGGCAATATTTTCAAGGACACCCCATCACGGTGGTCAGTTCTGCTCCTTTGGGTGACATCATACAGAACCGGGAGGCGACCGGTCGGATTGCCAAGTGGGCTATCGAGCTCGGGCCGCACGATTTAAGATACGTACCTCGGACGGCTATAAAGTCACAAGCACTTGTCGACTTCATAAACGATTGGACAGAGTTACAAGCGCCTGAGGAGAAGCCAGATAACACATATTGGACTATTCATTTTGACGGATCCAGACAATTGGAAGGTTCGGGGGCTGGAGTCGTTTTAACTTCCCCACGAGGAGATAAGTTTTGCTATGTCCTCCGTTTAATGTTCCCCTGTACAAATAATGCGGCTGAGTATGAGGCTTTGCTTCATGGTCTTCGGATGGCTAAAGAGATGAATTTAAGCAGAGTCAGGTGCTTTGGTGATTCGGATCTGGTGGCTCAGCAGGTATCTGGCACCTGGGATTCTAAGGACCCGATCATGGCTGCATACCGGCGTGAAGTAGATATGGTGGCCGGGCATTTCAAAGGCTATCAAGTGGACCATGTAGACCGCAGAAAGAATGAGGCAGCAGACGCTTTAAGCCGCTTGGGCTCTCAGCGTAAACCGGTCCCACCCAATGTTTTCTTGGATATATTGTACCACCCATCGGTACAGCTACCCGGTGAGCTGGAGTTGGCCGTTCCTGATCCGGAGGCTCAATTAGTGGCGGCTCTTCACGTCACCCCGGATTGGACGCTCCCTTATTTGGCATATATGAACCGGGGTGAGTTGCCAGAAGACGAAAGCTTGGCTCGACAGATAGTACGGCGGTCCAAATCTATGACCATTCTCAAGGGAGAGCTACATCATCGTAGCGTGTCAGGAGCGCTGCAACGGTGCGTATCCCCTGAGGAGGGGTGCGAGATATTACGTGAAATACATGAAGGGGATTGCGGTCACCATGCCGGTTCAAAATCATTGGTGGCTAAAGCGTTCCGCCACGGTTTCTATTGGTTAACTGCTCATGCTGATGCAGAAGACCTGGTCAGGTTATGTGATGGTTGCCAGAAATTTTCCAGACGAGCGCATATACCGGCTCAAGAATTGAGGATGATTCCAATCACTTGGCCGTTTGCAACTTGGGGGCTCGATATGGTTGGGCCTTTTAAGCGTTCCAAAGACAAGAAGACCCACCTACTGGTGGCGGTTGACAAATTTACAAAGTGGGTGGAGGCAGAACCGGTCAGTAAATGTGATGCGGCCACGGCGGTTCGGTTTATAAAGAAGGTGATCTTCCGGTTTGGTTTTCCACACAGCATCATCACAGATAATGGTACTAATCTATCCAAGGGGGCCATGAAAGAGTTCTGCGCACGGGAGCACATACGGCTTGATGTTTCTTCAGTAGCTCACCCACAGTCTAATGGTCAGGCAGAACGAGCGAATCAAGAGATCTTGAGAGGTATCAAACCCCGGCTTCTGGTCCCTTTACAAAGGACGCCGGGTTGTTGGGTGGAGGAGCTACCGTCTGTATTATGGAGCATCAACACCACGCCTAACAGATCCACGGGGTTTACACCATTTTTTATGGTCTATGGAGCAGAGGCGGTTCTCCCCAGTGATATACGACATGACTCACCTCGTGTGGCAGCGTATGTTGAAGCGGACAACGAGCGGGCACGGCAGAACGCTCTTGACTTGTTGGATGAGGAACGTGACTTAGCAGCTGCCCGTTCAGCGATTTACCAGCAAGATCTTCGCCGTTACCACAGCCGTCGGGTTAGGACCAGAACCTTTCAGGAGGGGGATTTGGTGCTTCGGCTCATCCAGGATCAGTCTGATCAGCATAAATTATCCCCGCCTTGGGAGGGACCTTTTGTGGTCAGCAAGAATCTGAATAATGGGTCATACTACCTGATTGATATTCGAGAGCGCAAGGATTCACGCACATCAGAGGAGGAGACCGGCAGGCCGTGGAACATAGCTCATCTTCGACCTTATTATACATGAGCCTTGGGCTCTGTTTATGTACATATCATGACCATGTATATATTATGATTAATACAATAAACCAGAACCTCGAGCAAAACGGGGTCTCTGCCGTTCTTCACATCATGCGTGGTTACCTGGAGTTGATTCGCTTTAATGCAATTTCTGGTTTACCCCTTGAGGTCGCTTCGAAGAGGATCAAAGTGAAGACTCCGGTTTATAGTCCGGTTCAAGGGAAGATGACTCCCGCAAAGCTTTGAGATCCGGTTTAAAGATCCCGGTTCAAGCATGGGGCTTCCTGTTCAAACATAGGTCGTATTCGAACCAAAGAGAACATAGCTATTCAAACATGGGGCTTCCTGTTCAAACATAGGTCGTATTCGAACCAAAGAGAACATAGCTATCCCTATAAAGTCAGTTGGGGACCTAGTCGGCCTGAACCGTAGTTACACCTCCGGGGGGCTTGGTCATGTCTTGACGACGGTAATGCCTTCTGGCTGGCACATTTGCCACTGAATCAGTTGGGGACCTAATCGACTTGAACCGTAGATTACGCCTTATGGGAGCTCGGTCATGTCTTGATGATGGTAATGCCTTCTGGTCGGCTTTTTAGCCAATGAATCATTTGGGGGCTTGGTCGTGTCCGAACCAACGCAATGCCACTTGATCGGCCCTTGGCCACTGAGTCACTTGGGGGCTTGGTCGAATCCGAACCAATGCAATGCCATTTGACCGGCATATTTGCCACGATTCAGTTAGGAACCTAGTCGACCTAAACCGTAGCTACACCTCTTGGGGGCTTGGTTTATTTTGTCTTGACGATGGTCACGCCTTCTGAACGGTTCATAGCAACCACTATTTGCATGCGTTTTACTATCACGTTGGCCTCTCGTATTTGGTTTTTGTTTTTGCCTTTATTGTGGTATTTTTTGTTTTTCGGAACGTCAAGTGCTTTTAAACCGATTCAGCTGACACAGCCTGGTCCGTTTTTTAACCCGGAGGCAAGTTGCCCGGTTTGGCAAAGGCGCAGCACGGTTCATAGGGTCGAAAGATCTTGTGTACTTAGTAAAAACAGGAAACATAAAGTTGGAAAACGTCATTGGAAAGAGCATCAGTACCCGTGCGCGAAGACACATTCAAATGCAGAGGTATTAAAATATCTTATTACAAGGCAGCGTAGTGCCTGAATATATTGTTCGTTGACGGATTAAACGTCACCAATTAAGGGGAACCGGAGCGTTGATTACGCCTGTTCGCCGCCTCGGTTCGAAGGCTGTGGATCATCTTGCGCCGCATCCTCTTGGCTACCCATTGGCTGGAAATCAGCAGTGGTCCAGTCGATTCCCATTAGCGCTTGAAAGACAGCTTCTTCGTGAATCAGCAAAGACGGTTCAATGTTAGGGGCGTAGGTATGCTTACGGATTGGAGGAATAAGGTTTTCCGCTTCAGGGACCGGGGCTGCTACTCACCTGTTCTGGTTATCATATTGGGCTTGGTAATGGGTCAGATCTGCTTCTTCAGCCAATTGACAAGCTAGGGGGCGCACCGCCCGGTTTATCGCCCTCAAATCATCTTCACCAAAGTCTGAACCATCTTCTTTCAAGCTGGGGTATCCTTGGGCCGCCTCGACAGGGTCGAAATCTGGTACCCACGCTTTGGCCCGGATCAAGGCAGTGATGGCTCCAGTTCGAGCAGCTGATCTTTTCAACTCTTCAATCCGGGCTGGAAGCATGGATAGCCTCTTTAACGTGTCTTGAATCAGAGACGGTGCAGGGTGGTTGTGCGATGCAGTGGTGATAGCTCTCTGTGCTCCGGAGTACAACTGTTCAATCAGAGTATAGGCAGCTTTGAGTTTCATCCGCACATCAGAACCCAAGTGTCCAATACGTGAGCCTGCAGTGTTTCAAGATGGATTACAAACCGGACATAGGATATAGCAGACAAGGTACAAATTGGAAGAAGGGCATCGAAAAATTTACCAAAGACGGCAGAGGTCATGGAGTGTATTTGTCGCTTCACGGTGGATAATTCATCGACCACCGGTTTGAGAGCAGCTTCAGCATTTTCGGCCCTCTTCGTCAAAAGAGCTTTTTCAGTAGCCCAAACAGCTTGCTCCTTTTTGCGGTCTTCTTTCAGCTGTTCCATAACGGTTAAGGCATTGGTCAATTCCTCCTTCGCTTTTTCAGTTTCAGCCTGCTGGGTTTTTAAAGTTTCCTGAAGGTCCGAGACTTGTTTCTCTTTGATCTTCAAATCCCCCTGCAGCAGGTCATCAGCAGTGTTCAGAAAATAGTGCACGGTTTGGAAGTATCAACCACACAAGCAAGTTATGTGCTCGATACTTGGGGGCTAATGCATACTTGATTTTAACACATGTTTTCCACTGCAAAAAGTCCCAGGATTAATACAAGTATTAAAACTTGGCACTTGGGGGCTAATGGTTATTTAATGATGTTTTTGGTTAAAGGCTCATGTTGAAGCCCTGGGTTTTTAAACCGGACCTTAGTGGTCAAGGCAGCATGATTCGGGTTACCATCTCGGATTCGGATCAAATTGAGAAGCTAGGTTGTAACAGAAGGAAGCACAAGAGAGTTACCTCAAGTTTTTCTTTCATCATCCTGATCATACCAGCTTCATAATCACGACTGGTGTACAGTCGGTTCAGGTACCCAGAATAAAGATCTTGGGCGCTTAAAGCGGCGTACGTTGAGGAGTCAACGTCCCATTTGCCCTTTATGGCCGAGATTTCGTCCTTGGCAGTATGCTTGGCCAAAGTAGCAGTGTTCCCCGGTTCAGAGCGGCCAATGCCGGTAATCACAACATCATCATCCTTGGAGTCGCTGCTCTGCAGTGGCCCTGTCGGTTTATCAACAGTTCCAGAAGGGGGGATGGATTCCTCAACCCGAACAGGACTGGCAGGCGGATTAGTACGGCTGGCAGGTTTGGTAGGCCTTTCTTCAGCACAGGTGTCATCTTGCGGAGATAGATAATTCTGAATATCTTCACGACCCAGAGCGTCAGCACCAGGAGTTTTCTCCGGTTCAGGAGCGGCAGTTCCTTCAGCCGGGTTATCCAGCCGAGCCTTCTTGCTCGGTCTAGGTTTAGCCCTGGAAAAAACCCAAAGATTGAAAAAACGGTGTAAGATGGATTAAGAGACCCATACAGAGATATGTTGTGATCGGTCCAACTTACCCAATAACTGTCTTCAGCGGTGGCAGTTGAGTGGCTGAAGATTCACCAGAGGATGAATGGGAAGTGACCTGATAATCGGAGTCAGATGGATTAAGAGGCTGACGAGTTAAACCTGCTTTAGGAGGAAAGCTAGCGCATAAATCGGAGACCTCTGAGCGGCGTTTCCGAACCGGGCTGTTTGGTAAACCGGCGGAGGTAACTACCTGGCCGCTATGCCGGGTGGTGCGTCGAGCTTCATGTTGCTGGGTCTTCACAAGAAATTTGGGATCCAAGTAAGCAAGAGGATGAGAAAATTTAATTTTCCGGTTTGCTTGGCGAGATCTTTTCAAAGGCAAAGGAACTGCATCAGAAGAAAGAATGGTTACCTCTGGGCCTTCAGCATTACTCGCTTCAGCGTCGTCCTGACAAATATCATCATCAATAAGACGTATAAAAAGTATGCCAACTGAATCAAGGTCTACCCCAAGATCCGGATTACCCACATCATCCTCCTCTAAATCCGGGGTAGAGGAAGCAGTGTTCCTTTTCTTCTGAGCGGGCTTCTTCACCCTTGTTTTGGGTCGGGTTACCTTTTCGGTCGGCTCTTGAAACTTCTTGCTCCAAAACGGATCATCTCCCTGTCTCAGAAAGGACTGGAGTTAGCAATATGTGTATAAGGAGATCATAAATTCTACAACAAGCAGAGGGGAGATACTTATAGCAGGTGGTTTGTTTGTGGCACAAAATGGAAGCAGGCCAGTTCGGGCGCAAACATATTCCGGTTCATTCAGCATCTTTTTCACAGCTTCAGTGACTTCGTCCTCCGTCAGCTGAATGTTGCAGTGCCTCAAAGGATCATCAACCCGGCCCGTGTATTGGCACATTAAACCGGAGCGGATGCTAAGGGGCAGGATGCTCCATGAAATCCAGCAACGGGCAAGATCTACCCCCGTTAAACCGTTAGCCATGAAGGCTCTGAGCTTGGACAGCTGAGGGGCATACTTACTCCTCTCTTTGGCGGTTAGCCTTGGGGGGAAGGGGTGTGTATTGCTAAGTCTCTCTGGACGGAAGCCGGGCAGTGGATTTTCTTCAGCAGGGGAAGTATCCTTGCAATAGAACCAAGTGTGATTCCATTCTTGCGGATGACTATGCAACTTGGCGTGAGGATAAGTCACCTCTTTCCTCTTTTGAATCACCATACCACCCAGTTCCATATTAGGGCCGTCGGTGAATTCAGTACGTCGGTTCAAATGAAAATAGTCCCGGAACAGCTCTATAGTAGGTTCCTCCTGGAAGTACACCTCGCAAAGCACTTGAAAATGGCAGATATTCGTGACTGAGTTTGGACCAACATCTTGTGGGCGCAACCTGAAGTTAGCCAGAACGTCCCGATAAAATTTTGAACTGGGTGGATTAAAACCCCGGGCCAGGTGATCCGCAAACACCACCACTTCTCCCTCCTGTGGGGTAGGAGGACATTCGTCTCCTGGAACCCTCCAATGGATGGCATTTTTGCTACTCAAAGCGCCAGTCAGAACTAAGTTGTTTAGTTGGGTCTCAGTGATGCGAGAGGGAACCCAGTTGCATTCGTACACCTGTTTTGCCATGAGAAAATCTACAAGACAAAGGTGTTCCGGTTTGAGAACAAGTGTGAGTGTAAACCGAGGATGCTCTTATATAGAGTAAGGTTATTTACAATGATATCATCCAGCGGTTCATCAAGGGGACTAATGGATGTGTGGATTGGTTTGTTCGCTTTGCTAGAAGTTAAACCGACCAGATCTAACAGTTGTGAATATGAAAGCAGAAACAGATCCCGTACGGATTCTTTCAAAGCAATGGATCTACAGCTAGGGCGAAAAAGAAGTAAAAATATGAGGTTTGGCTCACAGCAGAACAACATAAGTTCGACAAGCAGGGAAATGAGTGAGATCTAAGGAGATGAGTACAGATTTGTGGCGAACACTGAGAGGGACTACAAATCACGATACAGGTATCATCATCTGTTCGCAAAAGCTGCTATGGGGATGAACGAGAAACAGTAGCAGGATGACGAACCCTAGAACAGATCTAAAGCAAGAAGAACAGAGGCCTTACCGGGATCCAAACGGATGTGGAAAGTCACCGCGGTGCTCTGGTCCGATCAGGTTGATGCAGCGGCCGGAGTTGATGCAGTAGCTGACGGCGGCGGCGGAGCTCCGAGGTCTGGGTCGCGAGGAAGACGAAGAAGGGGACGAAAGGGAGGAAAGGAAGATGGCTTTCAAGTCCTACTTATAAGGAGCGGCGCGCGTGTCAGGCGCGCGAATCCAGGGGCCGGTGATTTCGGGAGCCCAGCCGTCGCCCTGATTATTACGGATCAGCAAAAGGAGACAGCAAATTTGCGCTGACGTCAAACCGGTTTACCGCAGCAAGAGGAGACGAAGAAACAGCGGTCTAACAGCCGCTGGAAAGCATTTGAAGACAGGAATTCTTATTAAGGATTGACATGAACCAGTTCAAATCAATCTGGGCCTAATGTTGGGGATATTGCTATTTGGGGTAAACCGGCCCATAGGGCCCGGGTTAGCTCCGTCAAGGGACCCGAGATGTCAAAGCCCAAGGGGAAATAGAAGGGCCCGAAGCCTATAATCGGTTTAGAGGTTTACGGCGTAAACCGGCCTGAGGTAAACTTGCATTGTAAGCTTAGAATAGAGAGACCGACCCGGGCACGTTTATGAACCGGGGGTTGGGACTTTGCAGACCGACGGGCGTCACCCGTGTATATAAGGGGACGACCCGACGGCGGTTTAGGGACAGAGGACAACAACTCGAGGTTTAGGCGAAGCTTATCGCTCCCTAGCCCTCGAAACCCATCAATCCCATCACAACTAGACGTAGGCTTTTACCTTCATTGAAGGGGCCGAACTAGTATAAACTCTGTGTCCTTGCGTCCGCTCTAACCCCTTCAAACTAACCCGTTGTGATGGCTCCACGACTAAGTCCTTTTGCCAGGACATCTGCCGTGACAAATCCACGACAGGAACTGTGGGAACCTTGGTGTTCCTGATATTATTATTTTGTTCCATGGTTTATACCGCGACAACACTGTTAGTATGGGCGGAATTATTGCTAGACGGTTAAGTATGAACCGTACTAAGGGTCCCATCTTTGGAGGCATTTATGCTTCACGCCTCGCTGCACATTTTAACATAGCTATTAGGCTTCATGAGAAAGAAGAAAAATTGCTGCCTAGTGCTTATTTAGATTATAAGAGTATGATAGCACATGATTTTCTTGTTAAGGGCAGAGATTGAGAGCTCAAATATACATTATTCTTTGATAAACATCATCCTGAAACTATTACCTTGCCTGCTCCTTCTTTGTTTAAGTTTGTAGGACCTTATCTCGTTACGTGGGCTGCTGTTCAAGCTTACCGGAATCCTGCACCAGCCCCGGAATCGGAACCACAAGATGAGCCTCCATGATAATATGTTTATTCTTGGGATCCAGAGATGGCTGTCAGCCAATGGCAGTCAGAGTCTTCTTCATCACAATATGATCCCAACTATTCTTCGTCGCAGTACGACCCCAGCTACACCTACGGGTATCCGCCAGGCTATCCCTGGCAATAGACCAACTTAGGCCAATAGCCTAAGCTTTGGGGAGTATGTATTTCTCACCGACATTACATTTATGTTCACACACACTCATTGCTAGATGTCAGTGCTCATACTCTTTCACTGTAGTATACATGCTTGTTTATTTTCTTTTTCCTGCTTTCTTCTTGTGTGTTTGTTAAACCTTAAGAAAAAAATAGTAGTGGTTTACCTTTCTGCTGTAGTAGTAATTAAAAAGAAAACCCAAAAATATTTCCCGTTCTTCTTTTGCTTGTTGGGAGTTTTCCCGTGTAAATAGTTTTTATTTCTTTTCTTTTCTTTGGGGGTCAGTAGGAGAAGACCATGATTAAATTGTTGAAGTGGCTCTTATATGCATTATTGTTGATTTAACCAAGAGCCCATATTGCCTTGTCTTCTCATGTTTATTGAATGCTCACAGATTCCATCTTAGTCCAATGCACGCGCACTCTTATTATTATTCACATCGTTCGGTCGTGCAAGTGAAAGGCAATTATGATGATATATGATGGACTGACTGAGATGAGAAAAGCTGGTATGAACTCGACCTCTTTTGTTTTTGTAAATATGATGAGTTCATCGTTCTTGATTCAGCTTATTATGAATAAACATGTTTGCAATGACAATTAGAGATCATAGTTGCTTGTGCCATGCTTGATTAGCTATGAGTTATAATGGTTTACCTTGCGTGCCAACATGCTATTGAAATGGTTATGATGTGGTATGATGGGGTGGTATCCTCCTTTGAATGATTTAAGTGACTTGACTTGGCACATGTTCACGCATGTAGTTGAAACAAATCAACATAGCCTTCACTATATTTATGTTCATGGTGGATTATATCCTACTCATGCTTGCATCCAATGTTTATTAATTTTAATGCATGTACATGGCTGTTGTTGCTCTCTAGTTGGTCGCTTCCCAGTCTTTTGCTAGCCTTCACCTGTACTAAGCGGGAATACTGCTTGTGCATCCAATCCCTTAAACCCCAAAGTTATTCCAGATGAGTCCACTATACCTTCCTATATGCGGTATCTACCTGCTGTTCCAAGTAAATTTGTATGTGCCAAACTCTAAACCTTCAAATAAACATTCTGTTTTGTATGGTCGAATAGCTCATGTATCAACCAAGGCTGCCCTTATCTTCCATGTTAGGCGGGTTATTCTCAAGAGGAGTGAACTCCGCTCCTCACTCACGAGAAAATGGCTGGTCACCGGGATGCCCAGTCCCATGCTTTATGCAAACTAAATCAAAATTTAATTGCAAACAAAACTCCCCATGGGACCTGATGTATGTTGGAGGCACTCGTTGTTTTGAGCAAGCCATGGATTGATGCTTGTTGGTGGAGGGGGAGTATAAACTTTACCATTCTGTTTGGGAACAGCCTATAATGTGTGTGACATGGAAGATATCGCCATCTCTTAGTTGCTATGTTGACAATGAAAGTATACCGCTCAAAATATTATTTATCTCTATTTCAAAACCGAGCTCTGGCACCTGTACAAATCCCTGCTTCCCTCTGCGAAGGGCCTATCTATTTACTTTTATGTTGAGTCATCACCCTCTTATTAAAGAGCACTAGCTGGATAGCACAACTGTCATTTGTATTCATCACTATTAATATATGTTGGGTGTGACTATGATTGGATCTCTTTTACCATGAATTACAATGTCTAGTCAGTCCTTGATCTTTAAAGGTGCTCTGCATTTATGTTTTGCGGTCTCAGAAAGGGCTAGCGAGATACCATCTTGTTATATCATATTATGATTGTTTTGAGAAAGTGTTGTCATCCGAGATTTATTATTATGGCTCGCTAGTTGATTATGCTATTGATATGAGTAATTGTGAGACCTGAGAATTATTGCAAATGTGGTTAGTTATAATCTTTGCTGAAAACTTGAATGCTGGCTTGACATATTTACAACAACAAGAGCAAACCGAGTTTGTAAAATTTTTTATTTATTTCTTTCAGTTTGTCAAGTGAATTGCTTGAGGACAAGCAAGGGTTTAAACTTGGGGGAGTTGATACGTCTCCATAGTATCTACTTTTCCAAACACTTTTTCCCTTGTTTTGGACTCTAACTTGTATGATTTGGATGAAACTAACCCGGACTGACGCTGTTTTCAGCAGAATTGCCATGATGTTGTTTTATGTGCAGAAAACAAAAGTTCTCGGAATGACCTGAAACTCCACGGGATGTCTTATAAAAAATAATAAAAAATCCTCGTCAAAGATGAAGACCAGGGGGCCCACACCCTGTCCATGAGGGTGGGGGCGCGCCCCTACCTCGTGGGCCCCCTGGACACCTTCCGACGCCAACTCCAACTCTATATATTGGCTTTCGGGGAGAAAAAAATAAGAGAAAAGAAATCATCGTGTTTTACGATACGGAGCCGCCTCCAAGCCCTAAAACCTCTCGGGAGGGCTGATTTGGAGTCCGTTTGGGGCTCCGGAGAGGGGTATTCGTCGCCGTCGTCATCATCAACCATCCTCCATCACCAATTTCATGATGCTCATCGCCGTGCGTGAGTAATTCCATCATAGGCTTGCTGGACGGTGATGGGTTGGATGAGATTTATCATGTAATCGAGTTAGTTTTGTTAGGGTTTGATCCCTAGTATCCATTATGTTCTAAGATTGATGTTGCTATGACTTTGCTATGCTTAATGCTTGTCACTAGGGCCCGAGTGCCATGATTTCAGATCTGAACCTATTATGTTTTCATGAATATATGTGAGTTCTTGATCCTATCTTGCAAGTCTATAGTCACCTACTATGTGTTATGATCCGACAACCCCGAAGTGACAATAATCAGGACCACTCCCGGTGATGACCATAGTTTGAGGAGTTCATGTATTCACTATGTGCTAATGCTTTGTTCTGGTTCTCTATTAAAAGGAGGCCTTAATATCCCTTAGTTTCCATTAGGACCCCACGGGAGCGTAGGACAAAAGATGTCATGCAAGTTCTTTTCCATAAGCACGTATGACTATATTCGGAATACATGCCTACATTACATTGATGAATTGGAGCTAGTTCTGTGTCTCCCTATGTTATGACTGTTACATGATGAATCGCATCCGGCATAATTATCCATCACTGATCCGATGCCTACGAGCTTTCCATATACTGCTTTACGCTTATTTACTTTCACGTTGCTGTTGTCACAATCACTACAAAATACCAAAAATATTACTTTTGCTGTCTTTACTTTTGTTACCGCTACCACCACTATCATATTATTTTGCTACTAAACACTTTGCTGCAGATACTAAGTTTCCAGGTGTGGTTGAATTGACAACTCAGCTGCTAATACTTGAGAATATTCTTTGGCTCCCCTTGTGTCAAATCAATAAATTTGGGTTGAATACTCTACCCTCGAAAACTGTCACGATCCCCTATACTTGTGGGTTATCAGTCGCGAGTACGACGGCGACGAGGTCGAGACAGCGAAGCTCTTCCTCACAGGCGACTATGGAAGTTGCGGCTGTGCTAGGTTTTGAGAGCTCGAGTGAGGGAGTGAGGTCGAGCGGAGTAAAAACAGTTTGAGAAAGGGGAGGGATATTTATAGCCGAGGTGAAAAACCATTCGCCCGAGGACAATGGACGAATGTGCCCCTGACCCTTCTTATTCTTGTGACATGTGTCACCCACGTACCGTGAGGTGGAGATCGTGGGTGAATAGGATAATCATATCGGGGAATGTGGAACGGTTTGAGCGGCAACAGCCAAAAATTCAGATACGAAATTTTTTAATGTTTCGTTCGTAAATTCTTTAGCTGACAAGGACACAGTGAAGATTTTGAATGGGTTTCAAATAGAACGCACATGAAGAATTTGTGAACAGACTAGGTTGAGTTTAGCAGAGGGGGGGAAGGGTCCGATCACATTCACTTAGCAGAAAAAGGCAACTTGAAGAAATAGCAATAAGTGAATGTTGTAGAGGACATAAACTCACACACACAAACACACACACACACACACACACACACACACACACACACACACACACATATATATATATATATATATATATATATATATATATATATATATATAGTCAATGAATTAATACGAAGGAAAGAGTGAAGACTTGTAAAGTTGAAGAAATTGAACAACTGAGGAATTTCATCTGAGGAAAAAACTCAAATTGAAGATTGTCAACTTTTGTTGGTGGCGTAACCCACCGTATAAGAATGCTGATTTCAGACACCGCGTACAATTGTCGTAGGGCTCTGAGAATCAAATTCTTCATTAATTTTTTCACACTTAGAGTGTTAGTCTTCATTGATTGAAGAAAAAAGATACTTCGTGTGTTGCACATCTAAGTCATCAAATTTGCATAAGTGTTAGGATGTGTGTCCTTTTCAAAGGACATTCTAAGATTCTAAGATATTTAGCTCACACCGCAACTTGCTAAATCTCTTCTCATCCAAGGGCTTTGTGAAGATATCGGCTAGCTGTTCTTCAGTCTTCACATGCTAATTGGAAATGTCGCCCTTCAACACATGATACACGAAGAAAATGATGACGAATCTGAATGTGCTTTGTCTTCGAGTGCTGAACTGGGTTATGAGCAATCTTGATGGCACTCTCATTGTCATAGTAGAGAGGCACACTCTTCACATTGATGCCGTAGTCCTTGAGGGTTTGCTTCATCCATAGCAATTGAGCACAGCACGAACTAGCAGCAATGTACTCAGCTTCAGCAGTAGAAAGTGATACACAGTTCTGTTTCTTTGAGGACCAACATACCAAAGATCGTCTGAGGAAATGGCATGTGCCTGATGTTGACTTGCGGTCCACACGATCACCAGCATAGTCAGAGTCAGAATATCCAATAAGATCAAAAGTCGAGCCCTTGGGATACCATAATCCAAGTGTTGGAGTGTGATCTAGATATCGAAGAATATGCTTCACAGCCTTATGGTGTGATTCCTTCGGTGTAGCTTGAAAGCAGGCACACATGCAAATACTAAGCATAATATCTAGCCTAGATGCACATAAGTATAATAAAGATTCAATCATGAAGCTGTATACCTTTTGATCAAAGTCAATACCATTCCATGAGTGCATAGATGGCCATTTGTGGGCATAGGGATTTTGACGCCTTTGCAATGTTGCATGCCGAATTTCCTCAATATATCCTTGAGGTATTTCTCCTGAGATATGAAGATGTCGTTGCGTTCTTGACATATCTGAAGACCTAAGAAGAATTTCAATTCTCCCATCATAGACATTTGATATTCTTCACTCATCATATAGGCAAATTCATCATTGTAACATTGGTCAGTACAGCCAAAGATGATATCATCAACATATATTTGACACATGAATAGTTCATCATCATAAGTTTTGGTGAAAAGAGTTGGATCAAGTGAACCGGGTTTGAAGCCTTTCTTCATGAGGAATTCCTTCAAGGTATCATACCACGCCCGAGGGGCCTACTTGAGGCCATAGAGGGCCTTATTGAGTCTGAAAACTTTGTCAGGATGCTTTGGATCTTCAAAACCTGGGGGTTGAGCAACATATACTTCTTCCTCAAGCTTACCATTGAGGAATGCACTTTTCACATCCATTTTATATAAGATGATATTATGATGGTTAGCATAAGCAAGTAATATGCGAATAGCCTCAAGTCTAGCAACAGGTGCAAAAGTTTCATCGAAATCAATTCCTTTAACCTGTGTGTAGCCTTGAGCTACAAGCCGTGCCTTTTTCCTCACCACAAGGCCATTTTCATCTTGCTTGTTGCGGTAGATCCATTTTGTGCCGATGATATTGTGCTTGCGAGGATCTGGTCGCTTGACAAGTTCCCAGACATTGTTGAGCTCGAATTGATGCAATTCTTCTTGCATATCTTGAATCCACTCAGGCTCCAAAAATGCTCCATCTACCTTAGTGGGCTCTGTGATAGAGATGAAAGCAAAGTGCCCACAAAAGTTAGACAAATGTGAAGATTTTGAGCGTGTGAGAGGACCTGGTGCATTGATGTTGCTGATGATTTTCTCAATCTGCACTTCATTTGCAACGTGAGGGTGAGCAGGTTGACGACGAGGAATTGGATCAACATTTTCTTCAGAGCCATTTTCCTCAGGTGCACCAGCATGATGTTCTTCACGGTCTGGAATGACTTCTTCAGCAGATTCTTCGGTAGGAATGACATCCTCAGTAGCCTTGAACTTGATGATTTCCTCAGGTGACTGTTCATCTAGCACAGGAGGTAGGTGCTCTCTTTGCGAGCCATTAGTTTCATCGAACCGCACACCTACAGTTTCAACAACTTTGTGGTGAACATTGTTGAAGACTTTGTAGGTGTGCGAGTCCTTTCCGTAACCAAGCATAAAACCTTCATGTGCTTTTGGTGCAAATTTAGAATATTGATGAGGATCTCTAATCCAGCATTTAGCACTGAAGACTTTGAAATAACTCACATTGGGTTTCTTGTCAGTGAGGAGTTCATAGGCAGTCTTCTTGAAGAATTTGTGAAGATATACCCGGTTGATGATGTGGCACACAGTATCAATTGCCTCAATCCAGAAATGATGAGGCGTCTTGTATTCATCAAGCATAGTGCGAGCCATCTCAACAAGAGTCCTATTCTTGCGCTCCACGACGCCATTCTGCTAAGGAGTATAAGGAGAAGACAACTCATAAGTAATACCAAGTTCATCAAGATAGCCATCAAGACCAATATTCTTGAACTCAGTTCCATTGTCACTTCTGATGTGCTTGATCTTCACACCAAAGTTGGTTGAAGCCCTCGAGGAAAATCGTTTGAGGACTTCCTGCACTTCACGTTTGTAAGTGATGATATGTACCCATGTGTAACGAGAGTAATCATCAACAATAACAAAGCCATATAGAGATGCTTCATTAGTGAATGCAGAATAGTGATTAGGACCAAAGAGATCCATGTGAAGCAATTCAAATGGACGAGTGGTAGTCATGATAGTCTTCGCGGGATGCTTGGCCTTGGTCATCATCCCAGCTTCACAAGCACCGCATAGGTGATCCTTGAGGAATTTGACATTCTCAATGCCAATGACATGCTTCTTCTTCACGAGCGTGTGCAAGTTCCTCATGCGAGCATGAACGAGTCGTCGATTCCATAGCCAGCCTTCTGAAGCTTTTGCAAGTAGACATATCGCAGGCTGTGGTCCTGTAGAGAAATGAACAATATACAGATCTCCTCTCGTAAAGCCTTCAAAGACTTTGGAATGGTCAGCTTCCATGATCACAACACAACGATACTTGCCAATGATAACAACCATGTCAAGATCACAAAGCATTGAGACTGACATGAGGTTGAATCCTAAGGACTCGACAAGCATGACTTTGTCCATGTGTCGATCCTTTGAGGTTGCAACCTTACCTAGACCCAATACCTTACTTTTTCCTTTGTCAGCGTAGGTGATATGCTTCAAATGAGATGGAGATAAGGGAGCATCCATCAATAGATTCTTGTCACCAGTCGTGTGATTTGTACATCCACTATCGAGGACTCACTCAGTGGCTTTGGGCTGATCATCCTATAGATGAATCAGTGCAGCTTACGAACTCATATACTTCATCAGTGAAGAATATGATATCAAATTCATCAAATCAATTTCATCAAGCAAGAGAACAGATAAAGCAGTAGGAGGACATGAGAAATGAAAATTCATTTCTTCATAATTAGCTTGCGTCCTTTCAAGAAAATTCAGGTCTCCAGCAAATTCTTCAGACGTTTAAGTTCGTTTGGAGACCTGACCCTGCATAAGAGATTAGTTCTTTTTCTTCACCGCCCACATCTGGAGGGGTGGCAAAGAGTTCATCATTCTGTGAGCTCCATAAGAGAAAGGTAGAAGCCAGTCCACTTTGTTTCACATAAGAGGAGTTAGGGTAAGCATATGAATAAGCAGAGATATTCTTCGAGGACTTATGAACATAATGGTTTGAAGAATAATGCACATATTCATAGCCCTTGGTTGTTCCCTGCGAAACAGAAGTGTTAGCACAATGATGTTCATATGAGGACTTTGATCCTTTTGAGGAATTTGATCCACATGAGGAATTTGGTCTGTATGAGGACTTGGATCCATATGAAGAATTTGGTCCATATGAAGAATTGGATCTGTGGTTCCTGTTCTTCACAGGTGGTGTCATGATGACATTCACCTGAAGACTTTCGAGGCACCTTTTGGGAACCCAAATTTTTTTCATAGGGGAACCGTTCCTGCAGTTAGTGCCAACATATCTAGCAAATACTTCACCATTCTGATTTTTGAATAGCTTATAGTTGGAGTCAAATGACTCATCAGAAGAATGAGGAGATTCACATGTAAAGCCAGATAGAGTAGATGGATCTACTGGAGGTCCCTTTGCAGCAAACCATGAGTTTTCGGGGTACTGCTCAGGCTTCCAGTATGTTCCATCAGCATTGGGTTTCCTCTCAAAGGCAATACCCTCTTTCCTAGGGTTCCTGTTGAGGATCTGCTTTTTAAGCACATCACAAAGAGCCTGATGCCCTTTGAGGCTTTTGTACATGCATGTCATATACAATTCCTTCAGCCCTGCATTGTCAATGATACTAGCAATATCCTCAGATGAGGAATAAGTGATAGCAGAGATAGGTGAAGAATTTGCAGCAATAGACGCATTTGAACTTTTAGATGAAGAATTAGCAGATTCACGTTCAATGCACTTCAAGCATGGAGGAATAAATTCTTCCTGACCAGCGCTTATTTGTTGAGCAAGTACTGAATCACGCTCCTTTTGAAGATCTTCATAACTCACCCTTAGCTTCTCAAGATCTTGCTTTCTTTGAAGAAATTCATAAGAAAGCTTCTCATGATCAGATAAGAGAGTGTTATGATGACTCTGAAGATTGTCAATCTTCGACTGAAGTCTTTGAAGATTTCCAGTCAAAGTTTTGGTGTGATCCATTTCTTCACCCAACATATCATCGCTCTCATCAAGCATATTTTGAACTTTTTTCCAAAGCTCTTTGTTGTTTAGTGGCAAGGGAAGCAAGTTTGGTGTAGTTGGGTCCAAATTCATCACTAGATTCATCATCACTAGACTCAGACAGATAGCATTCAGTTACCTTGGTGCCTTTTGCCATAAGGCATGGTGCAGAGGATGATGATTCTGACTCGAAAGTCATAGCCTTGCGCGATACCATAAAATCCTCAAACCAGGGATCACGATCAATTATATGACCTTCATAGGCCTCAGAGAGTCGTCCCAGGTAAGCTTCGCATGGCTGAGATGCATAATGTTCCTGAACTGATTTTGAGACAGACAGGAGCAGATGATGTCCTTCGCCGTGAGGTTGAGAAGAGTGTACTTGCGAATGTCATCAGCCTCCGCCATCTTGCACAGATCGGTAAGACCAATCTCAGTGACGGTCCACAGCTCGTTGTTCATCGCCATGCGTCACTTCCTCATCATGCCCTTCCACTTGGGATAATCATGACCGTCAAAGATGGGGCATGACACATACTTCATTCCTACGGTCAACATAACTAAAACTTCAGGTAGTTAAACCAAAATCACATTGAACAAGGGAGTACCTCGCTCTGATACCAATTGGAAGTGTGTTAAGTCGACTAGAGGGGGGTGAATAGGCGATTCTTATGAATTCTTCAATGAGGAATTTCAAGGAGAGGAAATTCCTAAGCAAAGAACTACTTACAACAGAATAAGTACTCAGTTGAAGACATAACATAACATAAGCACAATCATCATGATGAAATGAAACAAACACAGAGTACAGAAAGCGTAAGCACATGATAAACAGGATGAAGACAAACCGACTGAAGAAATTGAACTAAGGAAACTGAGAAAGTCTTCAGTCAAAGTCTTCAAACAGATATGAACAAGCACACAACACAGTAATGAGGAAATGGAACCAGTTATCTCGGTGAAGACAATGATTTGGTAGACCAGTTCCAACTGCTGTGACAGTTGTACGTCTGGTTGGAGCGGCTAGGTATTTAAACCTGACGACACACAGTTCTGGACACACAGTCCTCATCGTATTCTCCTTGAGCTAAGGTCACACAGACCTCGCCCAATCACTCGTGGTAAGTCTTTAGGTGACTTCCAAACCTTCACAAACTCGGTCACTCGGCGATTCGCAATTTCCTCTTGGATGCTCTAGACCATGACGCCTAACCGTGTGGAAGATGCACAGTCTTCAAAGATAACAAGCGTCGGATCCACACACACTCAATCTCTTCAGTGATGCTCAATCACTTGGGTTTGAAGGTGTTTGGGTTCGGGTTTTCCTCACTTCATGATTTTCGCTCAAAGTCCTCGAGGATGGGATGCTCTCAATGACAAGTGTCAGTTTCTCTCGGAGCAGCCAACCAGCTAGTGGTTGTAGGGGGCGGCTATTTATAGCCTAGGGAGCAGCCCGACATGATAAGACATAAATGCCATTCAATGATATGACTGTTAGGTGGATAAGATATTTTGGGACAGCCGGCGCATAGCACAACAATGGTCGGAAATTTGAGGTTCAATTTCCTCAGGGCTATCATGTTCCTCACTTGTAGGCAATCCGCACTGGCGAATTACTAACTCCTTAGTCAGAACTAATTCCTCACAGACCAGAAGAACGTCGTCTCTATTACTGAAGAAATTGAGTGAACTGTATGAGATTTCCAATGGCTTCATTCGAAGGGATTGGTATGTGTAGGATTTTGAGATGAGCATCACTTGGAAACTTTTCCTTAGTTTTTCCTCGACCCCCTTTAACAGTACGGTGTTTCCTATGACTCAAGAAAGAGAAAATGAAACTACGAAAACAAAAGTCTTCACGCTTCATGTTCCTCACATGAATATCAAGTCTTCACGGTCACACCAATTTATTCATCTTCAAAGTCTTTAGAAATTCTTCAGAGATCCAAAGTCTTCAGTTGAAGACATTCATTTTTAGGGGTCGACTTTCTATGTAAATATCAAACTCCTCATAGACTTATAGACCTGTGTACACTCACAAACACATTAGTCCCTTAACCTATAAGTTTTCAATACACCAAAATCACTAAGGGGCACTAGATGCACTTACACCGTACCGCTCATGGAGCGACAGGGCGGTCAATATCTTCCATGCTAAGCGGGTTATTCTCGTGATGGGTAATTACAAGAGAGAGGCTAGTAATTGAGATGCCCAGTCCCGTCAAATAAAAGCAAAGATAAATATAATAAAACAAACTAACCCTAGAAAGATGATTGTTTGGAGGGCACCAGTGGATTCGGTTAGCCATGGCTTGTATTTGTATCGCTATGGGGGAGTAAACTTCTCGTTTTCGCATATGAACCGCCAATAATGTGTTTAGAATGGAAGATGTTGAAATCCTTTGTTGTGACGTTGATAGGAAAGGAACACCACTCAAAATGTATTCATGTCTATTTAAGCTTTGAGCTCTCTAGCACCACTGTAAATCTCGGCTTCCCTTTGCGAAGGGCCTTTCTACTTACTTTCATTTACTTTCATTGTTGATTCATCACCTTCTTTCAAAGCACCAACCTTGAGAGCACACTTATAATTCTTAGTGTAACATGCATTAGGTCTAGTTAATGTTGGATGTGAGCATGACTGGATCTCTTCCACCCCGGATTACAATGTTTACTCGCTGCTTGAACTTCAGAGGTGCTCTACATTTATGTTTTGCGGTCTCAGAAAGGGCTAGCGAGTACCATGTTATCATATTATATCATGATTGTTTTGAAAAATTGTTGGGATTTGAGATATATTATTATTCCTTGCTAGTTGATTATGTTATTGTCATAAGTAAGTGTGAGACCTAAGTGTTATCATTCATATGGTTAGTTCATGACCTTTGCTGAAAACTTGAATGCAAGTTAAGCATATATACAACAATAGAACAAAATAGTTTGTAAAAGTTTTTCTTTGCCACTTTCAGTTTATCAACGGAATTGCTTGAGGACAAGCAATGAGTTGAGCTTGGGGGAGTTGATATGTCCCAAACGTATCTACTTTTCTAAACACATTTGCTCTTGTTTTGGGCTATAATTTGCGTGATTTGAGTGGAACTAACCCGGACTGATGCTGTTTTCAGAAGAACTACCATGGTGTTGTTTTTGTGCATAAATAAAAGTTATCGAATTGGGATAAAAATTTACGCATAATTTTTTGGAATATATAAAAATACTGACGAAAAGATCTACTAGAGGGGGCCACTACATAGCCACAAGCTCAAGTGGCGCCGACGCGCCACCTGAGCTTGTGGGCCCCTCGAGACTCCGTTTGACCTACCTCCAAGTCCATAAGTGTCGTCTCGCAGAGAAAGAAATCAGAGAGAAAGTTTCATCATGTTTTACGATATAGAGTCGCCGCCACCTCCTGTTCTTCATCGGGGATGATCTGGAGTCCATGCTGGGCCGCCGCCACTATGTTCTGAGATTAATGTTGCTATGTTGCTATGATTAATGCTTGTCACTAGGGCCCGAGTGCCATGATTTCAGATCTGAACCCTATATGTTTTCATGCATATATTTGAGTTCTTGATCCTATCTGCTAGTTATATGCACATGTTATTGTTCTGATCCATAGACCCCAAGGTGACAATAATTGGGATACCCTCCGGGGCTGACAGTAACTCAAGGAGTTCGTGTATCCACTATGTGTTAATGCTTTGTTCCGGTTCTCTATTAAAAGGAGGCCTTAATATCCCTTAGATTTCTTTATGGACGCCATTGCCACGGGAGGGTAGGGCAAAAGATGGCATGCAAGTTCTTTTTATAAGCATGTATGACTATATACGGAATACATGCCTACATTGAATTGATGGATTGGAGCTATCGTGTATCTCTCTAGGTTGTGACTGTTACATGATGAATGTCATCCACACAAATATCCATCAATGATCCAATGCCCACGCTTTGCTCATATTGTCTTTGCTAAGTTACTACTGTTGCTGCCGCTGTTACAATCACTACAAATCTGTTACTTCTACTGTTTCTGCTACTATTGCCACTGTTGTTACTATCAAAACTATCAAACTACTGTGCTACTAAATATTTTGCTGTAGAGAAACAACATTTCAGGCGTGGTTGAATTGACAACTCAACTGCTAAGGCTTATAAATATTCTTTGGCTCCCCTTGTGCCGAATCAATAAATTGGGTGAAATACTACCCTCGAAGACTGTTGCGATCCCCTATACTTGTGGGTTATTAGATTTCAGCAAGGTATTCGTTGCAAGTGTTGTAAATTAGTAGTAATAGATAGTTTCATAGCAAGATAATTGATAGCAAGTAACAAGTAGCTAGAGTAAAAAGGTGCAACAAGGTGTCCCAATCCTTCTATTGCAAAGAACAAGCCAGAAGTACTTCTTATAGTGAGTAAAGCGTTCTCGAGGACGCATGGGAATCTCGTCTAGTTAACTTCAACATGTTTAGTTAATTCGCGTTCACTACTTTGATAAATTGTTATGTGGGTGGACCGGTTCTAGGGTGTTGTTCTTACTTGAACAAACAACCCACTTATGATTACCCCCTCTCGTAAGCATCCGCAAATACGAAATAAGAATTAAGATAAATCTAACCATAGCATGAAACATATGGATCCAACTACCAAAGTATGGGTTTAAACTTTTGTCACCCTCGCAACCCATCATCTACTTAGTAATTATGCAATTCCTTCCCCTAGGCCCAAGCATAGTAATGTGTCATATAGTCGACATTCACACGACACCACTAGAGGAAGAATAACACAACACATCATCAAAATATTGAACGAAAACCAACTTCACATGATTACTTATAACAAGAATTCTCCATGTCCTCAAGAACAAACATGACTACTCACGAATCATATTCATGTTCATTATCAGAGGAGAATAATATATGATTAACAATCTGAACATATAATCGTCCACCAAATAAACCAACTAGCATCAACTAGCATAAACTACAAGATGCAACCCACAGGTACCAATATGAGGTTTTGGACAAAGATTGAATACAAGAAATGAACTAAGATTTGGAGATGAGATGGTGCTGGTGAAGATGATGATGGAGATGAGTCCTCCCAAGATGAGAGGAACGTTGGTGATGATGATGGCTTCGATTTCCCCCTCCCAGGGGGAAGTATCCCCGGCGGAATCGCTCCGTTGGAGAGCAAAAGTGCTCCTACCCAGGTTCCTCCTCAAGATGGCGGTGCTTCGTCTCAAAAGCCTTCTACTCATTTTTTCTACGGAAAATGGCTTCATAGAGGAGAAGATGGGTGCTACTTGTGAGCTACGCTGGGATTTTCCCCGAAGAGGAGGGGAGATGCAGTACAATAGAGGTAAGTATTTCCCTTGGTGAGAACCAAGGTTTATCGAACCAATAGGAGAATCACACAAAGCCTCATGAACAACACCTGCACACACAAAAGCAAATACTTGCACCCAACGAGGACAAGAGGGTCGTCAATCCCGTTGAACTCGTTACTTGCAAGGATCAAATCTTGTATAGGTAGATGGATAAATTGCAAAATAAAATAAAAGATAAAAAATTGCAGCAAGGTATTTTTGGATTTTATAATATGATAAAGGTAGACCTTGGGCCATAGTTATCACTAGAGGCTTGTCTCTCGAACACATAGCATACGGTGGGTGAACAAATTATTGTTGGACAATTGTTAAAAAAGTGCATAGTTATGACGATATCCAAGGCAATGATCATGTATATAGGCATCACGTCCGAGATAAGTAGACCGACTCCTGCCTACATCTACCACTATTACTCCACCAATCGACCGTTATCCAACATGCATCTATGGTATTAAGTCCATGAAAAACGGAGTAACGCCTTAAGAAAGATGACATGATGTAAACAAAGTAAACCCAATCAACATGAATAAACCCCGTCATTTTACCCTTAGTGGCAATAATACAAATACGTGTCTTGTCCCCTCCTATCACTAGGATATAGAGCACTGCAAGATTGAACCCATTACAAAGCACCTCTCGCACTGAAGATAAATCATCTAGTTGGCCAAACCAAACAAATAGATCGGAGAGAAATACAAAGTTATAACAATCATGCATAATAAAGTTTAGAACAGATTCAACTACTTATCATGAATATTCATATCATAAACCCATAATTCACTGGATCCCAACAAATAAACTGCAAAACAAGATTACATCGGATAGAGCTCCAAGAAGATCAAGGAGAACTTTGTAATGAAGATCAAAGAGAGAAAAGAAGCCATCTAGCTACTAGCTATGAACCCGTAGGTTTGTGTGAACTATATTTGATCTTGCAAGTTATAGTCACCTACTACGGTTATGATCCGACAACCCTGGAGTGACAACAACCAGGCCCACTCTCGGTGATGACCGTAGTTTGAGGAGTTCATGTATTCACTATGTGTTAATGCTTTGTTCCGGTTCTCTATTAAAAGGAGGCCTTAATATCCCTTAGTTTCCAATATGGACCCCGCTGCCACGGGAGGGTAGGAAAAAATATGTCATGCAAGTTCTTTTAATAAAGCACGTATGTCTATTTACGGAATACATGCCTACATTATATCGATGAACTGGAGCTAGTGCTGTATCGCCCTAGGTTATAACTGTCACATGATGAATATCATCCAACAAGTCACCAATCCAATGCCTACGAATTTATCCTATTTTTTTTCTGCTAAGTTACTACTACTATCATCACTGTTACAAATTACTGCTATCACTATTGTTGTTACCGTTGCTGCTGTCACTATTATCAAAACTATCAAACTAATTTGCTACTGATCACTTTGCTGTAGATAATTAATCTCCAGGTGTGGTTGAATTGACAACTCAGCTGCTAATACCTTCAAATATTCTTTGGCTCCCCTTGTGCCGAATCTATAAATTTGGGTTAAATACTTTACCCTCGAAAACTGTTGCGATCCCCTATACTTGTGGGTTATCAAGACCTTTTTCTAGCGCCATTGCCGGGGAGCATAGCTATATTTGTTGAGTCACTTGGGATTATTATCATATTATCACTATGAAGAATCTGAAGGATACTAAGACTAAGATTTATCCCTCAAAGACGAGGGGAGGTAAGGAACTGCCATCCAGTTCTGCTTTAGATTCACCTTTTGTTATGAGTAAACTTGCAACACCACCACATGCTATCAATTTTGGTATATTGCAAGCTATTGATGATGCTACTTATACTATGAATGATGCTTATGATGATGCTAGTACCTTGCTTGATAATGATGATGTGCCACTTGGTGATTTTCTTGCAAAAGCATTAATGATAAGTTAACATCTTAGGTTGCCTTACTAATTGTCATGCATCACACAAAGTAGTAGTACAACATTTAATATGACACGATATCATGATATGATACCAAATCCTCTCTTGTGTGCCACATCATCCAGAAAGTCTAGTTGGCATGCAGAATGCCGCTTATGATAATACCATTACAACCAGCCTAAACCGGAAATGAGGGAGTATGAGACTAGACACAATGGAGAGTAGTACACTAGTAACATACACATATCCCTAGACTATATATGTTACTACCTTCATAGTGGGTAGTAACATAAGTGTAGTGTCATGCAAAGCTTCATTTCTTAGGTTACAGGCTCATATTGCATTGGTACATGTGATGCTACAGTAACTAGCTAAGTTACTGAAACTATCTCTCTCCTCATTAACTTATTGCCACATAAGCAAGTTTGCTGAGTTGGAGTCGGTGTTACTGCTAAAGTTACTCCCATTGTGGCTAGTATGATACTAGCTAGTCGTCTATGATATACTAGCTACCTCACTAAGAGCATGGTTAATAATACAACCAAGGGTCGGCTATAAGAAGTTGCCATGTCATATACAGCCAACCTCTTAGCGGGCATGTACAATAATAAGTTTTATATACGTACTAGTTTATCAATAGTTGGCCCACCTTACATCCTCACAAAGTGTCTTGGGTCTCATGTTGCAGCTGGCTCTACTAACCAAGAGCCCGCTTCTCTTCTCTTTCCTCCAACTAATAAGCACATATATATTATTCTATTCCTTATAGCCAGACTACCCATAGTGGGAGTAACATAGGTAGTAACATCACACATATCTAGATAAAATAGATGATGTGGCAAGCAATAAATGAAGAAATGCAGGAAAGTGGATATGTGTGATGTTACTACGTACCTATGTTACTCCCACTACGGGTATAGTCTTACTATAGTATGAGACTACCCACAATGGGAGTAACATAGGTAGTAACATCACACATATCTAGATAAATTAAGTAGATGATGTGGCAAGCAATAAATGAAGAAAGAGAGGAAAGTAGTAGCATAGCTAGTTACTAGTAGTATGAGTAACATCACATGTACATATCAAGTCAAGATGTGCCTATAGCCTAATAAATGAAGTGTTGCATGTTACCACACATATATGTTACTCCCCACTATCAAGTCAAGATGTGCCTATAGCCTAATAAATGAAGTGTTGCATGTTACCACACATATATGTTACTCCACACATATCAAGAAATAAATGAAGTTTTGTCTGCAGTCAAAGTATCTCTACTTTGACCAATCTTATACAAAAAATTATGCACTTTCACAATGTGCGAAGTAAAAAGGAACAGAAGGAGTACAAAGAGTTTGAGCAGCTTTTTAGTGTTTCTGTACATTGCAATCAAACACACAGGCCTGGCAATTTATAGAGAACATTCAAAACAATCGATGATTATGCATCTCAGCGACTCACATGTCAGAGGTAATATTTACTTCACAACTAAAGAATAAATAAAAAATTGATCGACGCTGCTGACAGCAAAGGGCGTCCCATTCAAAAATATCAAACGCATGTCTTGCTAAAATCAATGAGCAAAATTTGACAAGGTTGTCCCATTCCAAAATATCAAATGCCTACGATTGTGGAATGGGCAGGGTTTGCCATCAGTTCGGACATTGACATGGCACCTCGTGCTAAATAAACCAGTTGTTCTTTTTGTGCAGTTCCACCAAAATCAACCAAATTCGCGCGTAGCTTGTATGATTTCACCCTTATATGTTGCAACGCCTTGAACTTATCGGCACCTCCTTTCTTGTGGTGGAAATGAATGATTCGATGTATTCATGAACATTTTGTGCAGTTCCCATTAAAATGTAGCTGAGCACCCCTTTTTGCACAAATACAAAAAGTGATTAGTATAAAGCAAACTGTACTATGAATTGACAGTTTCAACAGGCACATACATGGTCCATGTAGAGCACACTTTTAGAAAAATGGAACTCACCAGAAAGAATCCTAGAAAAACATTGTACTCGCGCATCATAGCAAAAAAATGGAGATTTGTCAGTCCTTCTGAGCTGAAGTTAGTTTGGTCTTGTGGGGAGTAATGTAACCATCCTTCAACTGCTCCTTCTGATGAGAAGATAGACAGGGCTTCTTCATCCTGGCATAATCGGAACTAGTCACTTCACGTACTCCATATTGTTTTTCAGAGGAAGATGATCCTATTGTGCAAAGACAAGAGGACTACTAAATGCTAGCATCCCTGTTTGCTAAAAAAAGGAAAGGAAATATTTAAGACAACACACATGAAGCACTTCTCAAGGACAATACCACTTTTTCATCACAGTATCTAAATAGTAGCACAACACCAATATAGATGACAAAGCTCAATCATATGGATGAAATCAGTGGGCGAGTACCAACCTTTGTCAGGAGGCTTATTGTGTAGAGCATATAGATGAAGCACTTCTCCGGAACCATCTATTGCTATCTACGGTGGTGGCCATGCTTACTATATACTCCTCGATTAGTTTAATGTTTCCAACATCTTCTTGTGCAGTTCCACTAAAATATATGGTATCTTCAAAGAAGATCCCTGTTTGCACAAGTAGAGATAATTACATATTACATTAAGAGTGGCATCAAATCAGTGGCAAGACAATTGCTCGTTCCAGCCATAGCAATAAATTAAGATGCAAAACTATATGATTACTTGTGTCATCACAGTTCTAGTGCTTCATTACAACACAGGGAGTTGATTTTTGTTTTTCTTCCGCTTGTTCTTCCCCTTCATCACTTGGTTCGATAACAGACAAGCTTCGCCTTCAATGTAAGATTTGGCATGTCAATTAGGGAGCACAAGTATAGTACTAAACTTAATTTTCTGATGAAAGTGGGAAAATATAGGCCAACAGTTGTGAAATATCCTTAGCTTACCTCAATGGGATATTACGGTGCACATACAGATTGGAAGTCTTGTCTCCATTTGTGTAGTTCACTAAAATCAAGCAACATTATCGTACAAGTAGCACAACATATGAAAGCACACTGCAGAATCATGTGAAAGAAGGCTAGTACTGACCTCTCATGATGCGGAATTGAAACAACTCACAAGAAGAAGATCTGAACCAAATTCGCCTTAACGAATAGGAAGTAAGATCTCCTCTTGTGCAGTTCCACTAAGATCAAGCAATCAAGCAACGTTATCGGTGTGCCATTTTGGTTGAAATGCACAAAACACTCTTAAAACATAAGTGTTTTGTGTAGTGCAACAAAAGGTCACAATGGCAACGAGGTGAAGTAGATAACCCTGTTTACACAGAGGTGCAAAGGAAATAATTAGTGGTCAATAACGGTGGATGACACAGAAGCCAACAAAAAGAAGCATCTACCTTATCTCAATGGGAAAGAAAGCAAGACATTAGCATTTCTCAAATGGTGGCATTGATTAATATTAACATAGAGATTATATTAACAATAAAATTCGTTAAACATGTAATTTGCTTTGAACTGTGGCATTGCATCAATTTTCCAGCGGCATTATTAGAGGGTGTTTGTTTACAGGGACATTTTGGTGTAGGGACTAAAAAACTTTGTGTCAGTCCCATCTAAACCAAACAGGAGGGACTTTTAGGGACTAAAAGTGGGCATTTGGGACTAAAGAAAGAAGACCCCGAGGGAGTCTTTTTGGGACTTTTTCCAACGGTTACCCCTGCCACGCATCACACCTTGTCTCTATTAGTTCATTACTAGGGGTAACATGGTATTTTAGCATGTCATTTAATAACCTCTAGTCCATGTTTAGTCCCTGGAACCAAGAAGGTAGGGACTAGGGATTTTTTAACCAAACAGGGCCTTAGATTAACAACAACTAATGAGTTGCACAGGACAGTGGACGCACCAGCACCATGTGCATCTACCGATGTACTGTGGCCATGCAAAGTCTGTTGCAACAAAGAACAAACAACCAAGGAGCATATTTGTGCTGGTCCCAGTTTTGTTATCTTTAGACACCTTTCCCTATGTGAGCGCAGCAAATCTAGTCCTGCTCAGACTCTACAGCCTTGTCCCTTCCTTTCCCTTTTGAACTAGTACTTTTGCCCCTTCCTTTCCTCTTTGAACCACGTCCTAGATTTATGCGATACAACTTTTGCCACAACTTTCCCCCATTCCTTTCCTCTTTGAACCACGTCCTCGATTCATGCTATACAACTTTCCCCTTAATTTCTTCTTTGAACCACGTCCTAGATTCATGCTATATACAACTTTTGCCACTACTTTCCCCCACTCCTTTCCTCTTTGAACCACGTCCTAGATTCATGGTATACATGCAGCTAGAGCAATGCATGTGGAGTAAGTAAATTATACCTTAAGGTTCTTGGGGCGTGGTTCGGTGGGCGACGGGACGGCGGCGAAGAAGAAGGGGTCAGAGGCCCTCCCGCACCGTCGCTGGGTGGAAAGTGAACAACTGTGCCGGTAGTCCCTCGCCGACGGCGACAACGTTAAGCCTCCTTCCCTTCCCGGCGGACGGATCCTGCCGGCTCTTTGAGCAGCAGTGAGGGGAGAGAGAGGCCAACGAAGTCGTGTTTAGATCTGGAGAGGGCGAGGGAGTGTGAAGAGAGCAACTACAAGCACCGAGGCTCCAGTGGGAGAGGGCAAGAGAGTGTGAAGAGAGCAACTACAAGCGCTGAGGCTCTAGCGTGTATATATATACTAGAGAGAGAGTGTGAAGCGTGCAAACCCTAGAAAACATTTTGACCAGTCAAAGAATCCTCCTGGCACAAATTATGCTCAAGTGTAGTTATCGAACCCGAGACCTCAAGTTTGCTGAGTGAACAAGCTAACCAGCTACACAACCCTCCTGTTATGTTCAACGAGAGGGAAATAACCTTTTATACATTCCTGCATTCGTGTGACAAGCATGCCGTGTTTTGTGTGTGTGTGTGTGTGTGTGTGTGTGTGGGAATCAGCGGGATTTCAATCATAATCGTGTGATGTGGCTTTGGTGGTAAGACTATCCACAGTGGTGCAGAAATAATGCAGCCTTAGTCACCTTACCTCCCTCCATGTAGTACGTTGGGTCCCACCAGTCAGAGGGTGAAACAAACAAATTAATAAGAAAAATTAAAAGCGCTAGCGGTGTATCTTACCTCACACATCTCGCTACTGCTCGGGAACACTGTCCAATTGATCCCTATGTTCGCTCACGTACTATTTTAAGTGAATCCTTATTATAACATGCACACAAATTTTGGGCACTTGTATTCGACTTAAGTCAATGTGCCACCGTATCTCGTATACTTACTACTCCCTCCGTCTAGGTGTAATAAGTCACGTTAGAAGGTGCAATGGGACCAAGGTGCGTGCGTGCGTGTGTGTGTGTGTGTTTAACAGCATGTGTGTGTTAGAGAGAGCGACAGATCGACCTACTCCTACAGAGAGATGTTGTGTAGTGTACGATTTTAGCTGCTAGAGTCGGTGCATCCTCTCGTTTCCGGGCGTGTCCGGTAGGGACATGCGGACAGCTGCCACGCCCGCTCCTGACCAGCCTGGCCCACCCAAAGCCCCTCCATCGCCCGCGCGCGCTTCCCGCCCGAAATGGTCAGCGCCGCTCCAAAGAATCGGTGCCGCATTCATGCCCGGGCAGAGCGGACGCGACCTCTCACTAGCGCAAGAGTGATGGTTGCTTCGTCCGTCCAACTTAGTGCTGGGTCTATGTGATTTGATGGCTCATTGATCTTTATTACTAAGGTGGTAGGACTGCTGGATGTCCCACACTTTCGGCGAAAGGAGGTACTACTACTAGATTACAATTTTCTCCATTCTTACAGCGGAGGCGTGCAAGAGCAGCGAAAACACGCAGGCTCAGTGATTACATGGCCCACCTCACACTATCACCGTGCGACACCTAACTCTTTACATAGTACTCCCTCCGTTCCTAAATATTACTAGATGAGTCCCCGCGCGTTGCCGCGGAAGAGCGGTATATCTCTGCGCAAAATTATCGATTTCATAGAACTAAAAAAAACTCTATAACCACATGACAAATGTGGTAGCCAAACTAAATAAACTCCCATCATCATTTAGATCATCCCACGTAAGGAAAAAAGATCAGCCAACTCCTACGGCATAATGGGATTATATATTTCTTTTTGACATGTTAAGGGGACTTAAAAGCTCACTTACATGCATGCTACCGGTGCATGCTTGCATGCAAACATGTTGATGTGATTTAAAACCCACTCACATGCATGTGCCACGGTATTTCTGCATGCTTGCATGTGGCTTAGTGCGGAGCCTCTCAACGTCTAGATCAGACGGCTATTATGGACTGATTTACTTCATCTAACGGCTACATCAATTTTGATGATGTGGCTCAAGGAGAGGATAGAGAATTCCTAGTAGTGGGGGCTAGCTATTACTAGTAGATAAGTCTTTGTAGAGATTCCACTACATACGGAACAAAATGAATGAAACAACACTTAAAATGCATCTATATACATCCGCATGTGGTTCATGGTGAAATCTCTACAAAGACTTATATTTAGGAACGGAGGAAGTACTAGTATAGTACGTACTGTAATTTATCAGTGAGATAAATTTATACAATGCTATGAAGCTTCCAGCTTCTGTTACATGTATCTTGCGTCCAAGGTTGCCCGTTGCAACATTTCATCAAATACAAAGGAGACTAACATGAATGCTATTGCATCTCAATGGTTGACAGATCATAGCAAATATGTACTCCCTCCGTTCCAAAATAAGTGTCTCAACTTTGTGCAAACTTTAGTACAAAGTTGTACTACTACTAAAGTTGACACTTATTTTGGAACAGAGACAGCTAAAGGAAAAACGATCCATGCAGTCCCTAGCCCTTGAACCGTAAACCCTAACCAGGCTTTAATTTGCTGGCAACGTGGCGCTTCCTAAGAAATGAAGTTTGCAACCTTTTGACCATAGGATCATTTTGTGCAGTTTCACCAAAATCGAGATGAGCATCCCTGTGGCAAAGAAATTGAAGAAGCGTGATTAGAATAAGATTACTGGGACTAGTTGATGAGACATAAAATCATCACAAATACAATACGTAGAAGCCAGTAGTGGTATGTGCGAGGCAAAGAAGTAGAGAAATATCCACAGGAGTGATGTGGGCAGCTGGAGTAGTGGTGCAAGCCGGCTGTAAAGAGAGTTGTACCTGAGGGACGTAGCTAAACCTTGAGGAGGGCGGTGGGAGGCGGCAACTGCCGACGTCGCGACAGTGAGCAAGGGACGAAGGGAACCTCACCGACTTTGTGAGAGAGAACGGCGGGGACCCCTGATCAGGACGTGCCAACCGTGGGTTTTCGCCGTCGGCGACGACCACCGCATCTACACTAAGCATCCACCCCTTCCCCAAGCGGACGTGATCCGCCGGGATGTTAGAGGTGTGTCCACAGTCGTTTTGTGCGAGAGAGTGTGAAGAGAGCAACCCCAGCAAGCAACCGTGTAGGCTGGCCCGTCCTGACTATGTATATAGTGGAGTGGTTTCCTTTTCTCTCCATATGAAGCTATCATATTGCGTACGTGCCACTGAAGAAAAAAACTTTATTTATAAATGACGCGGCACCTACTACTCGTTCTCCTATAACCTTGCGCTTGGCATCTCCAAAATACTATTAACCTTGCGATTGGCTCTTCGCCTCTTCGGGAAGTCGAGCAATAATGGTAGTGCAGTATATATCATTCTGGCTATATGAGACAGAATGAATTGCTGCACGTCCACCACGTGGGCGAGGGTCGAGGGGCGAGGGAGAGTGCTACATACGGAGCAAAATGAGTGAATCTACACTCTAAAATACGTCTATATACATCAGTGTTTGGAGTATGTACTAGTAGTTCATATTGAAATCTACTAAAGGACATATATATTCCAAACAATATGATATAATCTCTATAACCAAGGTAGTAGGGACGAGGAGTAAATAGAGGGAGTAGTAAATTTTTCTCCTCGTCCTGTGAGCCACCGCGGGCATGGGCGAGGGAGCGGGCGTAAGGCGGAGCAAGCTTCGCCTCATCCTGCGAGCCACCGCGCCCATGGGCGGGGGAGACAGCGTACTAAGCAAGCTTCTCCTCGTTCTGCGGGTTGGCGGGACACATCAAAAGTACTCCAGTGTATAGAGCCTTGCCTCTAAGGTAGGCCCCACATGGTTTGCCTCTCTTTTTTTAACATAACACGTCAAGTCGCAATTTGTTTGTTCACCCGTGGTAGACGATCCTCCCTCCACCAAGTGGACAACCAGTACACGTGCCAAATTACCACGTGGGCTGCCTTTTTGTACAGAAATGAGCTCCACCGTGTACCCGCACGGGTGTGGTTGGGAAAGAGACGGGAGTACGTGCACCGTGCATGCACCTCTTCTCTTTGTGCATGTCCCCCACCTACGTGGGTGTGTGTGAGAGATACAAACCTCGTTCGTGAGTGTTTTTTGTTTTGGGGTGGGGGGTTGATTTCGTAAATTATTTGTGGGAATATGTGTCGATGACATCTCAAACAAATTTTTGCGTGCAATGTGTGTGAAATGGAGGCCTATCCATATCATACATAGAGGGTCGGCAATCCATGAGAAGAGAGGGAGGGGTCATAGCTATCGATAGAGTCGAAGAGAGGATCAAGTAGGTGGGTGCGAGATCGATGAAGAGAGCCATCGAAATTGTGTGTGTGTGCAAGTCAAAGATATAGGGCGACTGGCCTACCGGAACATTAGAGGGCACATGTCAAGTTTGTGTGTGGCAGGGAGACATGACTAGAGCGCTCGATGTATCGGTGTGTGTGGGGGGAGGGGTAGGCATAGGCCTAACTATAGAGGTAGAACAACTCGTATATGTGTTGAGAAGGAGAGACCCAGCTATGTCTTGAGGGAGATCGGTGGACATCCATACATAACTGAAGGCCGGGAAATATGATGGGACAGAGAGAGAGAGAGGAGAGAGAGAGAGGGAGGCAGAGGGAGGGAGAGGGGTAGAGTGCTGGATGGGTGATGGAGTTGCTTCTCGAAGATGGTGGGAGAGGCCTACTAGACAAACTGAGGGTGGAACTGCAATGTTATCAATAAGAGTGGGGATGTGTTTCTGTGTGTGCCTGTGCGTGATAGATCTGTCGGGACGCATCCATGGATGATGAAGGGGAACCATGTGTTTGGTAAGCAAACCTAACTAGATCGGTAGATCAATTGTTGTTTGTAGGAGGAAGGGAGAGACACAACTAATGAGGTAGATCGATTGACGTGTGGGTAAAAACGAGTTACAAGGACCTAGCTAGCTATATGTATAGCGAGAGATCGATCGGTGTACGTCCATTTGTTAGAGGCAAATAAGGCCCAGCGAGACGGATAGATAGAGAGAATGGAGCTAGGAGGTGGTGCGAGAGGCCCAACTACTAGTTAGATAGGGGGAGGAGTGTGCGGTTGTGAGATCGATGAAAAGAGGGGCGAGAGTTTACACGTGTGTCTGACCGTAAGAGAGACACAAGGCAACGACACATAAAGGAGGAGATTGAAGGTGTGTGTGTATGTTGTAGGCAGGCATCGCTGGAGAGGTTTATCGATCGGTGTGTGTCGAAAAGGAGTTGTGGAAACTCTGGGAGAATGACCTAAAGAAAAAAAATGAATGTGCACGGTGGATAGAATGCCGATGGGAGGGGGAGGGCGAGGAGGGCGTGTGCATGCACGAGAGAAAGTTAGTGGTAGCTACAAAGGTTAGAGGATTGTGTGGGTGTAAGAGACTAACAAAGATCATAATTTGATATGAAAGCGGATTCATATATTTGAATAGGAGATCATAGTGTTTTAAACATCGCATGCATGAATATAGCGGTGATACACGTGCTGTGCACATGTTATACCATAATGTGATAATGCATGGCGTTTGCAACTCACAGCTAAATGCCGAACAATCTAAACCATACTATACATCAAACAATCTCACATTTTATTTGAATTTGTGATAATGTGTGGCGTTTGCACCTTACAACTAAATATCGAACAATCTAAACAATACTATATATCGAACATTCTCACATTTTATTTGAATTTGTGAGAATGTGTGGTGTTTGCAACTCACATCAAAATACTTGTAGGCGTAGGGGGCGGGGCACCATACATAATGTGATAAACACATTATACATATGAGACATGGTTTAGATTATGAATATGTAGCTAGAGCTAGAAATGTAATGTGATTTGAAATCAAAATAAAGTGGATTCAAAAAATCTAGTTCGAGTTCATATAGTACACATAGTTCATATGTAACTCGAGACTAATCATGTGGTGTGCTGTGAAGATAATACACAAACGATGGTTTAAGTTGACAATAATGATGATTGTAGATATTATTAAAACAGAGAAACGAATTCAAATGCTTTGACTTCACAACAATCATTACTGTAGATCTTATTCAAATAGAGAAACAAATTCAAATTTAGTTCATCTTGAAGCGGTAGTATATACGTTTGGAATGCACTAAAGCGTTCATTTGAGTAGTAGGTTGCATGCATTATACACGTAGCGAAATATTTTAATTGAACATAACATGAATTCAAAGTTTTGAATGACATCTGTAGTGCGCATTGATTTGGTACAATACACGTTAGGCTTGTCCGGAAATTTCAACCCGTGCCTTGTTAGCCCGAAATATTTAAGATATACCTTTGTCTCGTTGTGCTCCGACAACTCCCTCCATCTCGACCCACGCCTTGCTATTCCGAAATTACAACGCGCGCGAAAACTCCCACCTCCTGTGAAATCCCGACACGCGAAATGCCCATGGTACCCTTGAACCAAAAGAACCGCCTCAAATCGGTGGGGGTACTTTCGTAACTTACCCCATATTCAGGACAAGCGCGTCTCTAAGCCATGGTTCCCCACTGCCATCCCATCCGCCCACCCATTCGTACACCGAGGCCGCGAAAACCCACGACGAAACCCCACACCCTGCTCCATCCGCCATCCAGCCGGAGCCTCTTCCCTGACGACGTCGTCCACAGCAACACCTCGACTGTAATGCCCGGATAATTAGGCATAGTAAAACTCTTTTGATGATGCCATGTCATCTGTGTTACTATTGCTAATCAAGTGGTAGTTCCAAAAACATTGCAAATTCAAAAATGAATTAGTGACAAACACCCAATGTTTTCAAAAGCCAAAATAAAAATGTTCGGTGGGTGCCAAATATTGCAATGGTAATTATGGTGAAGTAAACACATTTTTAGAAAGTGCCTAATTACTTTAAAATGAAATAAAACAGAAAAGGAAATACATAAAAGAAAGAAAATACAAAAAGGGAAAACAGAAAACAAAAAAAGAAAAGAAAGAGAAAGCCCCCCTCCCTGGGCCGTGGCCCAACTGGGCCAACCCACCTAGCCCATTCGGCCACACCCACCGGCCCAACCCCTCCCCTCAATACCCCCCACCAGGGGGGAAACCCTAACCCACTCCCCGCACCCACTCACCGCCCTCCTCTCTCCCGATCTGGATCGGGATCCAGAGGAGACCAAAGCCGCCCGGTGCGCTCCCGCCACACGCCGGCGCCCGGAGCTCGACGACCCCGCCGCCAGGAGCCCTCCCCACCGGCCTGCTTCCTCCTCTCCGCCGGCCTGCCTCCTCCTCGTCGACGCCGTCCCTGTCCCCCTCCACCACGGTCCTCCCCGACCTCCATCGAGCACGCTGCCCGTTCCCTACGCACCCCGGTGAGGACCTCGGTCCTCCTGCTCCCCGGCCCCTCTCGCTGGTGCTTGCCTCGCTCCGGCGCTGCGCCCGTCGCGCCCCGGCCCGCGCCCACCGTGGCCTCGCCCCGCCCGGCGTGCCCCTGTTCACCACCGCCGTACGCGCTCGCCTCATGGCCGCGCTTCCCCGCGGGCCTTGGCCTCGCCTTCCCCCTCGGTGGCGCTGCTCGTCGGTGACCCTCCCGGGCGACACCGCACCGTGCCGGGCCGCGCCCCTCCCTGCGCCTTGCCTCTTCCCTTCACTCTCGCCGGCGCCGTTCCGTGCCCGAATGCGCGTCGGGGCCGTGCCCAGGTCGTGCGCGCGCACGCGCCCGCCCCTCGTGGCGCCCATGCTTCCCCCCGCTCTGCTCCGCCTTCGGCCGCGGCCAAGCCAACGCCCGCGGCACGCCGTCGCCTCGGGCCTTTGCTCGCCGGCGTGCCCATTCGGGCGATGCCGCGCCCCGTCGGACGCCCACGGTCACGGCCTTGGCCCGGCCCTCCTCACCCCGACGATTTGGGCGAACGCCCAGTCGGGCGCCGCAACGCCCGACCCGCCCGTAGCGCCCGTAAACCACTACGGCCCCTGTGCCACTGACACTAGGGGCCCCACCCCACAGAACGTTTCCAATAATAATAAAAAGAAATAAAATAAAAATAATAAAATAAACTTAATTAATTAATTAACTAAATTAACTAAGTTAATTAAGTTAATTAAGTTAATTAATCCTAGTTAATTAATCTAACTAATCTGTTTGTTAATTAAACAGTAGTTTGTTTAGCCTAATCTCTAATTAACCTAAACAGTGTATGACAGGTGGGTCCCACTGGACCCACTGGTCAAGTTGACCAAGTCAACTCCGTTGACTGCTGATGTCAGCATGACATCATGCTGATGTCATTAATCTGTTTTTCGAATTAATTTAAATAATTAATTAAATTTCAGGAATTAATAAAATCTTTAGAAAATCATATCTTTTAATCCGTAACTTGGATTAAAATATTTTCAATAAGAAAGTTGATCGGAACGTCGAGACGATTCCAGATACGCAACCCGTTCGTCCGCCACACCTACCTAACCTATCGAACTCGCAACTTTCCCCCTCCGGCTGCTCTGCTCGAAAACGCGAAACACCGAGGATACTTTCCCGGATGTTTCCCCCCTCACCGACATCACCACATACCGTGTTAGGGTACCCCTAGCACCGATACTTGTCATGTCATGCATCGCTATGCATCTATTTGCTTAAATATTTATTGTTTCTTCCCCCTCTTCTCTCGCTAGACACCGAGACCGACGCCGCTGCTACCCAGTACGACTACGGAGTTGACGACCCCTCTCTCTTGCCAGAGCAACCAGGCAAGCCCCCCTTTGATCACCAGATATCGCCTACTCTCCTCGATATTGCTTGCATTAGAGTAGTGTAGCATGTTACTGTTTTCATTATTCCTATCCTGATGCATAGCGTGTCCTTGTTACTACTGTTGATACCTTTACCTGCAATCCTACCTGCTTAGTATAGGATGCTAGTTTACCATTAGTGGCCCTACATTCTTGTCCGCCTGCTGTGCTATACTATCGGGCCGTGATCACTCGGGAGGTGATCACGGGTATATACTATATACATGATACATGTGGTGAACAAAGACGGGTCGGCTCGTAGGAGTACCCGCGAGTGGATCTTTGAGGCGGAGCGACATGGCAGGTTGAGGTCACTTAGGAGAGAGGTGGGCCTGGCCCTGTCGGCGTTCGCGGATACTTAACACGCTTAACGAGATCTGGGTATTTGATCTGAGTCTGGCCATTTGGTCTATACACACTAACTAGCTACGCGGGAAAGATATGGGCACTCGGCATCGTGGTATCAGCCGAAGCCTTCGTGACGTCAGCGACTGAGCGGCACGCGCCGGATTGGATTGGAACGCCACTAGGCTAGGTCTGCTTTCGGCCGCCCTCGCAACATGCAGGTGTGCTCAGGGCGATGGGCCCAGACCCCTGCACGCTTAGGTTTAGACCGGCGTGCTGACCTCTCTGTTGTGCCTAGGTGGGGCTGCGACGTGTTGATCTTCCGAGGCCGGGCATGACCCAGGAAAGTGTGTCCGGCCAAATGGGATCAAGCGTGTTGGGTTATGTGGTGCACCCCTGCAGGGAAGTTCAAATAGCCGTGTCCCTCGGTAAAAGGACGACCCGGAGTTGTACCTTGACCTTATGACAACTAGAACCGGATACTTAATAAAACACACCCTTCCAAGTGCAAGATACAACCCGGTGATCGCTCTCTAACAGGGCATTGAGGAGGGGATTGCCGGGTAGGATTATGCTATATGATGCTACTTGGAGGACTTCAGTCTACTCTCTTCTACCTGCTGCAAGACGGAGGCGACCAGAAGCGTAGTCTTTGATATGACTAGCTATCCCCCTCTTATTCTGGCATTCTGCAGTTTAGTCCACTGATATGGCCCTTTACACATATATCCATGCATATGTAGTGTAGTTCCTTGCTTGCGAGTACTTTGGATGAGTACTCATGGTTTCTTTGTTTGCCCCTTTTCCCCATTCCTCTACCCGATTGCTGCAACCAGACGATGGAGCCCAGGATCCAGACGCCACCATCGACGACGACTCCTACTACTCTGGAGGAGCCTACTACTACGTGCAGCCCGCTAACGACGACCAGGAGTAGTTAGGAGGATCCCAGGCAGGAGGCCTGCGCCTCATTCGATCTATATCCCCGTTTGTGCTAGCCTTCTTAAGGCAAACTTGTTTAACTTATGTCTGTACTCAGATATTGTTGCTTCCGCTGACTCGTCTATGATCGAGCACTTGTATTCGAGCCCTCGAGGCCCCTGGCTTGTATTATGATGCTTGTATGACTTATTTTATTTGTAGAGTTGTGTTGTGATATCTTCCCGTGAGTCCCTGATCTTGATCATACACATTTGCGTGCATGATTAATGTACGATTGAATCGGGGGCGTCACATCGACGTCCCTCATCCATCGTACCGAATGAGGATCCGTCGTCGATCTCATCGTCCTGCCGGTTCAGCCACCCCATCCTCCACCTCCAAGGAGCTGCCCCGACGTTCCCCTCGTCTATCGCGCCACCTCCATTCCCACACCGCCATCTTCACCTGCACCACCGGATGAGCATCATCATCAACGTTTCCTCGGATGAAGCTGCGGCCTAATCGGCGCCACCAAAGAGGTTGTACACTAATCACCCCATTTTCTTCTTGATTCGATCTCATGGTGCTGTCGGCGCTCGGTCCCGAGCCGACACGGCGCGGCTCCATCCATGGCGGCGTCACCAGCCACTTCCTCCATGATGTCGCTCCCTCGGCGGCAACGTCCACATCAGTAGGAGCTGCTGCTGCTTTAGTTCTCGCTCGCGCTGCTGCTCTGCTCTTGCTCTCGGTCACCTGCCTGGTCTGCTCTTGCTATTGCTCTTGCTCGCACTGGTGCGCTCGCTCTTGCTCTTGCTTGCGATGCTGCTCCGATTTAGCTACACTTCAGTTGACTGAATCGACTTTTGGGTCAGTCGATTTTCAGGGGGTGGGGGGGGGGGCTCGCCTGGGTGAAGGAAGAACCAGCTGCAACGGGGAGGGGGCTTGCCGGAGAGGTACCCCACTATCTATCTTAGGGTTCAGGATGGGGGCGGTAGTCGCCGGCGGTGGCGGGGCGTTGGCGGGGCGGTGGCGTGGGGATCGTCGGAGAAGAAGCTTGGCACGGGGGGCCTAGAGGGATGGCTGGGGCGGCGGCGAACCGGCGATGGGGAGTGTTTTCGGGGAGGGCGTGGCGGCGCATCGCCGGCCGCGGGCGGCGGGGGGCTGCTGTTTGGCCGGTGGTGGCTAGCGGCTCAGGGGGGGTGGAGGTTGAAGATGAACCACATGCCCTTGATTTCGTATCCAACGGCTGCAAAATCGACTGACCAGAGATGAAAAAGTTAGTCGACCGACGTGTAGCCTCACCTTGCTAGTGCGTTCAGTTTCGACAGCAAAATAAGTTCTGTTTCGACAGTTAAATTCAGTTTCGACAGTTAAGTTCAGAGATGAGCGGCTGATGTATTTTACATCTAGCACTTTGTGGTTATGTATTTTACGTCATGTATTGGAGATGCTATTAGAATTCCACTCAGGTTAACATTGTTCGTTGTCTCTCTTGATCTGCTTCAGCCTCGGCATCGTACAACTCACCGGAGCTGCTCCTACAATGAAACCCTCCATCACAGCGGAGCAGTACCTCGGGCTCCATCTCCAGACGCCTAAGATCTTCTTCCCCTCCTCCGACAACAAAGTCAGCCGGAGCATCCTCACCGGCCAAACCAATCACGCTGAGATCGACATGGCTTCGCCAAAGAGGTTGTACACTTGTCGCATCTCTTTTTTACTCTACATGTTATATATATTGTCCACTGAGCACAAGGATTTGTTCCTTTAGTGTCTCCTTGAAAGAAAAAACGTAGGAATTTTAATTTTCACTTGTCCTCCTTTTCAAATTCCTATTCATGAAGCACAAGACTAAGATATAGTAGCATAATACCATTATAACCGTACATTTTCTTGTGGTTTGACTTAATCTCACCATGCTTCTTTGCATCCTGTGATCTTCCAATTGTTGTGAATCAAACACCCAGATTGGCAGAAATCCTATGTTTTTAAATTCTCTGTTTTGCACGTGCATTCCTATCCTATTCCTGTCTATTTCCTATCCCTTCATTGTTGGAATCCTCCAACTCAAACGAGCCCTTACAGAATTACTTCTGTTATAGATAGTTGTCAAAGAAAACCTTGCGTGGTTTGTCGCACTCCTGATGCACCGTCGTCCACCCCAGCTCAGCTGCTCCAACGACAGAAGGGTCCAGCACAGCAGGGACCCAGCCTCTAGGCTGTCTTTCGCCGCCTCAGATCTTCTTCCCCGTCGCTGGAAGCCATGAAAACTGCATTACCATCATCAACCGAGCAGATGAACTCGAGGACTACACGGGTCCGCAAGAGAGGTCGTACTCTTTCGTGTCTGCCTACGTTATGCATCTCTTAATATTACATGCTACTTTATCGCCTTGTTCACCGATTAGACTCTGAGTCAGCTCCAAACTAATGGTCAAACTTGAGTTTTTAAATGGTTGTGGGGTACATATCGGGGCCGCTATCAATAGTATCTATCTACTATCTGGTTAATCTCCGGTGTCTACTATGAGTTTCATGTTGGGTGGGAAACAAACAGTAAAGAAGCCATTATCTGTATTTTTTAACTGAAGCCATTATCTGCCTGCTATTATTGGTTTTGGGTCTATCCACAGGTTGCTACCATCACTCTGGATTTCTGCATGCACTCCTTACATAATCTCACTATGTTTTATTCCTATGCATGACAATTATTCTAAACAATAGAACTGAACATGTAGAGCAAAAGAGACGAGCCTTGCGTGGCAATAAAATTTCATGCAGACGTCGCTCCATGGTAGGCGCAAAGGCAGCCCCCCTCCACGCATTTCGGATTGTAATCGAGAGGAAGATATCTATTCCGAGGGGGATTCAGAAGGAAAAGACAACTCCTATTTACCCCCTGAGGTCTTCGCTCTAACTTGGCATGCTGATGTTGGTTATATCATGCATATGCTGTCTTGCATTGCTTACTTTATACATCAAATATGTCATCTGCTTAGTTTAGACATCCTTTGTGCGAATGCCATCTGTTTAGTTTATTCATCGTTTATGTGAATTATGCAACGCCATCTTGTTTAGCCAGGCATCATATATGTGAATTTTGCAATGCCATCCTTCTTAGCCAGTCATCTTATATGTAAATTATATCAGGCCATTTTTTCGTTACATATTATATTTGTCAACAATGTTAGTACATTCAACTGCTCTTCGTGTGCATCAGCCATTTGACACGGTGATGGCAAATTCTGGAGTGAAAACAAGGTCTTCAGAGCAGACTATGCTATCTGACGAAGCGCATATCTCGCTGGTTATGGATAGCTCCTCAGAGGAGGATTCAGAGACAGATGACCAGTCCTATTCCCCCCCCCCCGAGGTGTATGCTCTAACTTGGCAGGGTTATGTTGCTCATATCGTGCGTATGGTGTCTCGCATTGCTATGTCATTTGATTATTTTAGACATGCTTTGTGTGAATGCCACCTGTTCAGTGTCTAATTACCATATATGTGAATTATGCATTGCCATCTCGTTGCAAGATATTATATATGTGAATTATACAATGCTATCTTGTTGCAAAGGCATTATATATGTGAATTATGCAATGCCATGCTGTTTAGCCAATCATCATGTATGTGAATTATATCATGCTATCATTTTTTTTGTATTACGTGTTCCATTTGTCGACAACGTTTGTATATTCAACTACTTTTCCCGTGCATCAGCCATTTGAAGCGGTGATGGAAGTATCTGGAGTGAAAACAAGGTATTCAGAGCAGACAATGCTACCTGCTGAAGCAGACATCTTGCTGGTCACAGAGAGCTCCTCAGAGGAGGATTCAGAGACTGATGACCAGTCCTATTTCCCCCTGAGGTCTATGCTCAAACTTGGCTGGGTTATATTACCCATGTCATGCATGTTTTCTTGCATTGCTTAGTTTCTACATCATATATGGATTGCCATCTGCTTACTTGCTTACTATATAAATCATATATTTGAATTATATCATGCCATCATGTTTACATAGTACATACACATCATCTATCTGAATTATGGCATGGCAACCCATTTAATAAAGACATCATATAGTTATATCATCTCATCCTGTTTAGTGTTTACAATCATCATATTTTGAATTATGGCATTCTATTCGTGAATGTATGTGAATTATGGCATGCCAACCTATTTAATAAACACATTATATAGTTATGTAAATGTCATCCTGTTTACATAGTCTCATATTTTGAACTATGTCTTTCCATCTTTTTTAGTTGGCCATCATAATGTGAAATTTTGTCATGCTATCCTGTTTAGTTAGCCATCATATATGTGAAATTGTGTCATGCTATCCTGTTTGGTTAGACAACATAAATATGAATTATTTCATGCCCTCTTTTATTCCCCACTATACATTGCACCTGTCTATCATACAATGTCTATACTTTCAATTACTTTTCTTGTTTATCAGCCATTTGAATTGGAGAGCGTGATGGCAGTATCTAAGGGAGTAACAACACGGTCTTCAGAAAAGATGGTGCTACCAGTTGATGCAGATAGAACCACGGTTGTACTTGCCCAAGGACTAGATCCACCACACATAACCAGACTCTCGCAGATTGTACCCCTACCTAGTTGGACAGAGAACCAGCTACACCCCTTCTAACCCCAACCCCGGCAGATAGTAACCCAGTTCCACTTGACGCATCACCGTCTCCACCACAGAGCACCCAAACACAAGCAGTTAGTAAGGGAACTGCAGTGCCCAAAGCACGAGGACCACCAGTCCGAATCCCAACTCAACGCTTAAAGGAGAAGAAGATTTGTTCTCAGGTCAGGTTCTATAGCTATGGTTCATACTCCTTTGCTCTTGCATTACTGTATTTACTCATACCAACTATTTATAAATTTGAAGGATGGAATTGAAACTCCAATGGCGCAACAGGTATGTTTTAAACCTGTTTCTTTAACTGGTTTGCTGTTGTAACCTGCTCTATGTTGATTTCAGTTTCAATTGAATAAAAAGTTATGTTCTCATGTCATGCACATTACAAGTGTTGTTATTGCTCTATAGTTACCCACACTTATATTTTGTCTATTCTGCTTTGTCTTGAACAAATATTATTTGAACTGTGTCTCTATCTTGATTTGGCAACAAAAACTAGAATGATATAGATCATAAAGTGACCATGGTACATAGATATATGTTTGTTTCATGCTGTTATCCTGTCCACTTTACTACTGAACTCATTTACCAAAATGAGTTTCATATACAACATGGTAAACATGTGATGTGTCTGCTTGTTTCTCTTTTAGAATGTGGACAAAATATTGGAGAACAGTACCGCGTTATCCAATGGTAAATGAAGTAATGCAGATAAGGTTCAAGATAGTGAGACATCCCTGTTGGTCTCCAAGAAAGCTGATAAAAACTATCTTGACGACAGTGAGGGAACGCAAAAGTCCTGTCTTGATGTAGTGTTCGAGTTACTGTCCAGTACTGCTGGCACAAGCTCTTCGAACTCGCTGCCTGAACCAGTTCGTCTTCTTGAGTCTCAACTTCAAGTTGAAAGACATCGATTAGATGTGCTGCGACAGGAAGCTGAAGGACTGATGAAGTCCCTGCAGAATTCAGATGCATATTTTCTGGTGCAATAACAAGCGCTGGAGGATTTAAGCGCCAAACAAGAGAAAGTTAATAAGCTTGCTAAGCATCTTGCCAACATTATGGGTACCCAGGATATTTTTTCTTGAGATCTTCTGAAGTGGTTTCAGTTCTGGATTTGTTTTGCTGCGGCGTTTATTTGCGCTGGTCGCCAACTTTGACAACCAGTGTATATGATATCTGCTTTGTTCCCTATATTTGCACTGGTGGCGAACTTTGATGCCCAGTGGATGTAATATGTGTAATAGCCGTGATAGCCTAGCGTTAGTTGCTTGCTTATTTATTTTCTTGTTGTCTTGTTTATTTTTTTGCTTGTAGTCATTGCAGTTCTTTTTCCGCGGTTAGCTAGTGGATGCAATAACCTATTTTTTAAAACTAGGCCACAATAACCATGGGCTAATATTTACTCTAGTGACACTGGGCCTCCTACTGGCCATAGAAATAGTGGGCCTTCTACGAGCCGTAGAAACAATGGGCCTTCTATGGGCCGTAGAAACGATGGGCCTTCTGCGGGCCGTATCATCAATGGGCCTTATACGGGTCGTATGATCGATTGGCCAAACATGGGCCAAACAGACCGCATTATGGCCGTAAACCAGCTAGAGTTGGAATCGTCCGTTCATGGGCCGACCATAACGGGCCATCATTAATAGGCCGTATTTGATGACGCTATGAAAACGGCCCAACGCATTAACGGACCACAAACGGGCCGACTGTAACCACGGGCTGAATTTGGCCCACAAGCAGAAGATGACAGTAGCGGACCGTAAGTAAACGAATGCTGGAAATGAGCCCAAGATTAGATGGGCTCTGAGAAGGCCGAAAGATAACATGGGCTGGAAATGGCCCAACGGAATAACGGGCGTTAATGGGTATAAAGTGATACACTGTTCATTATGGGCCAGTTTCACCACGGGCCGTTAATGGGTGTAAAGTGATACACTGTTCATTACGGGCAGTTTCACCACGGGCCCTTAATAGGCCAAGAGTTACATAGGGCCTCATATGGGCCGAAAGACGTCATGGGCCATACATGAGCCAGAAGTGAAAACGGGCCGGAATCATATTGGATGGCCCAGATGACACTACTGGGCCTAATTCGGATAGGGCATAACATGCCTTGGGTTAGCAGGCTGTAAATGGGCTATATGCGAACAGGCCGTTAACAGACTTTCCATGGGCCGGCCCGCCACCTTTTGATCAAGTCAAACGGGTCGGCCTTTTCACAGGAATGGGCCTCTGTTGGGCCATGCCACGTGTCGATGTATCATAGGCGCCTTCCGTCTAATGAGTTGATGACATCTGTCCCAACGATGAGCCGACACGTGTTTCCTCCAGCCAATGATGATTTTACACGTGGAAAATCCCCATTGGTCGGGGCTGTTAATGGGTTATCGGATCCAAAACCCGACCCGATAGCTTAACGGCGTTCCATTACGGTGGATGCCACGTGTCGGTCACCCTTGACGAAAGCACTTCTGTGACGCGCGATTTATCGTCATGGAAGTGGACACTTCCGTGATGATAATTTTGGTAATGTCATGGTACACTTCTACGACAGCACATGTATGACTATCTTGATTCTGTCATAAATTTTTCATGGATGTACATGCATGACAAAAAACGCGACCTACTATGACAAACACGTATCATCACGGAAGTGTATTTTTCTGTAGTGTACCAAACAACCTTGAACGGGATTCCTATCTTGATCTCGTCGTCCAATTTGTACTTGTCCTTTGCTCTCCTGCGCTTGTATCGTGCATGCTTGCATGTGGGACATGCACGAAAATCTTTGTACTCACCACGGTACAATATACAATCATTCACTCAAGCGTGTATCTTCTGTACTTCAAGTTCCAATGGGCAAACAATTTTCTTCGCTTCATTCATGCTTCTAGGGAGCACATTATCTTCCGGAAGAATATCTTTGAAAATACATAAGATCTCTCTGAAGCCCTTGTTTGATAGACCATTTGCTTCTTTAATTCTGAGAAGCGCCAGGGTGGCACTCAACCTGGAATATTTCTTTTTGCAACCTGGATACAATTCTTTCTTGGAGTCTGCATCAATGGTCGGCAAATCCTTGTAACCAATCATATCCTTTTCTGGGCCCTCATAATCTGCAACCATAGCAGCAAAATATGGCATATCAAGATCGTCGTCATCTGGGTGCACGTCTTGGTTTTCTAGTGGGCCATTCGGCTTTCCGGTGTTCCATTGGTAGCTTGACGCTTCTGCCCCGATGTTAGATTCAACATCCATGTGACACTGATCGGGGTTTGACATCTCATTGCCCTGTGTAACTTCATCCATGGCCTCCTCTTCACCATGTCTGGTCCAACGTGTATATCCATCCATGAATCTTCTAGAGACTAAGTACATCTGGACATCTGCAACTTCATGTGACTCTGTATTGGCACAATCAGTACATGGACACATGATGTAATCCGCATCACCAATTCTCCTCTTCGTACTTTCAGCCAAATTCATGAACTCTGTCATGCCACTTGTCGAATTTCGGGTTCCGGCAGACCCTTGAGGTTCGAACACTGGGGTGCGCGCGGACTTCGCCTTCTACCTACCTGCTCCCCACCGCCTAGCTAAGATCTAAGCTATGGAAAGAACAACACAAGAGACACAGGGTTTATACTAGTTTGGGCCACCATTGTGGTGTACTCCCTCCATTCCAATATATAAGGTGTATTATTTTCAGCACGTTAACCAAGGCACATAATTACGTACTATTTGGGATGAAATTACCCTTGTCTAATTTGTACATTGGCGGCATTAAATCATTTACGCTAGGAAAGGAAGAGATACACGCAATCGGGAGAGAGATAGTTTCCTTTTGTTTCTCTACAAGGAGAGATACATGCAATCAGGGGAGATATACTTTCCTTTTTCTGGAGGGCCAAGATCGGAATTTTGAGGAATTAGAACAAATGCACCTTACATTGTGGAATTTTATCGAAAAACAAATACACCTTATATAAAGGAACGGAGGGAGTAATACCCTACTCTAGTTTGTGGTGTGGTGGATTGCCTCTTGGGCTGATGATGATGAGCAATACAAGGAAGAACAGCCTCGCGAGGGTCTGTTCTTGGCTGGGGCGATGAACTGCTAGGAGGAGTTCAGTCACCCTTCTCTCTCTCTCTCTCTATGTGTGTGTGATGCTACTCGATCTGATCCCAACTTGTTTCTGGATTGGCCGATTGCCTCTACCCTGGGGGTGGCTAGTCCTATTTATAGGCAAAGGCCCTGGGCCTCTTCCCAAATATTGAGCGGGAAGGGCGCCAACAATTGGCCATTTTGAAGGGGAACATCTGGTACACTTATCCTGACTAAAGTTGGTCCTCGCCTGCCAAAGGCTCTGGTGGTGACGCTGGCTTGGGCTCCACAATGACTTCCTCCCTGCCGTTGGGCTAGTCTTGGTCTCGTTGCACCGAAACGGGTGCCTTTGCTTGATGCTCTCGCCTGCGCTTGCTCCCTTTGCACCAAAGAGGAAAGGAGGACACTGCGCGGGCTGGCGCCCGCCTGGCGCCCTTGGTCGTCATGGCTTGCGTCACGGGCACCTTGTGAGGTACCCCGCCTTGATCTCTCCGCCTCCTCGCGAGCCAGCCTGATGAGGCCGTGCCTAAGGAAGCTCCGTGTCGTCCGCCCCGCGAGGCTTGGCCCCTCGCGAGGGTCTTGGGTCTTTGTTGATGAAGATGGGCCGTGCTGGGCCCCCCTTTGAGCCATGCCGCAGGCCGCAGGCAGGCAAGTCTGGGGACCCCCGTTCCCAGAACGCCGACAGTAGCCCCCTGGCCCAAGGCACGCCCGGACTTGGCCGTGCAGGGAGGCGAAAGGGCAAGGGCGAAGTGCCGCGGGCCCTAACAGCCTGCGGCCCTGGGGCGCCGCGTGGCGGTTGATTGGACGTGGGCGGCACTGTTCCCCTACGCCCCCTTATTTTGCGCCATGCTAGGCGGACTCATAGTCGTACACAGCCGCTCCCCTTTCTATTGCTCGAGCGCCCTCTGTCCTTCCTCCTCTCGAACTCCAGCTTCTGTTTTCAACCCAGTCTCGAACCTCCCCCCTTCCCATCGCCATGGCTCCGACGAAGAAGGGAAGAGGGAAGAAACCCATGCCTCCGCCTCGCTCACCGCCGTTGGCGGCCCCCACCATCGACCAGTCGATCATAATCAATCTAAAGGGCTTGGGCAAGGTCAGCTCGGCTCTGGCCACTATCTTCAACGAATGCGGGAGGAGGACGGCCTGGCCCGCGTCTCACTTCTCCATCGACAGGATAATCACCGAGGTCCAGTATTTTGCTGACGCCCTGTGGGCGGGTCTGGTTCCCCCCTTTTCTGATTTCTTCAATGCCGTGCTTTCCCACTATCAGATCCAGATGATGCATCTGGGTCCTGAATCCATCACCCTTCTTTTGGTCTTCGCCTTTGTTTGTGAGGCAATGATGGGCATCCTTCCTTCGGTTGCCTTGCTGCGCCACTTCTTCTCTCTGCGCCTTGTCGACCCTACCCAATGCTCGGCGTGCGTGAGCTTCGCTGCCGCGTCTGAGACAGCGGCCTCAGGGATTGACTTCAGGCTCCCTCCGCCTGCGGCTGGGTTCCACGAGCGGTGGCTGTATGTGGATGTAGGGGTGCCCAGCCCCCTGCTATCGGAGCCAACTTCGCCTGCTGTCCCCAATTTGGGCTGGGGCCAGGAGACGCTCGAGAGACCCCGGCTCGTCTTCGTCTGGCACAGCTTCGCGTTCTTGAGGTCGCTTGGCATGACAACGCCCAAGGTGGTGAAGGAGTTCCTGCTACGCCGCATTGCTCCTCTCCAACGCCACTCCCACCGGATGTGGGCCTTCAGCGGGCGTGATGATCGTATGAGGCTCCAGGAAGCGGACCTGACGCCTGAAGTGTTGAGGACAATGCTCTTGATCCTGACCGGGGACCCCAACCCTTGCAGCATCCAGCAGGGAGGGGCCATGCTGTACCTCTGCCAGAACAGGGGCGATTTTGTGAATCAGATGCCTATCTTTGATGAGTGGGGGCCGCGCCCCGCCGGCCTCCAGGGGCCTCGCGAGAACCCAGTGATGGTGATTGCCCTTCCAGTCGGCCAAGGCGACTCTTCCCCAAGTGGCGGAGCAGGGAGGCATGAGGTGCCAGAGGCCGAGGGGGCTCCCGGCGGGGTGAAAGCGCCGGGCGATGCTCATGAGGGAGCAGCTCTTGGGGCCCATGCTGCTGAGGCTGAGGGCGGCAAGCAGCTGCCCTCAGCACCTGCGGCTGAGGCCCCTGAGGCTCCAGCCGCTTCCCTTGGCGAGGCGACTGGCAGTGCGCATCAGGCAGGCGCCCCTGACGCGGATCGCCTTGACGCTTCGTCCTCGTTGCAGGTTGATCCCTGCGCTCAACTCTTGGGCCGCTTCCGTGTGGACTTTGAGGCCCTCTGGAAGAGAAGGGAGGCCCTGGGCGACGATTACCCTTGTCGCCTGCTGAAGCTTAGGAAGTACTTCGCCACTGATGAGTAAGCCTTCTCCTTTTCCAGCTCCCGATCCTTCTGTTGCTTTTACTAATCCTTGCTCCGCAGGCCCCTTCCAGCCGAGCTCGCGGAGATGGCTGAGGTGCCGTCCCCCTTGGCTTCGCCCCCTCTACCGTCCTCAAGCGCTCCGAGCAGCAGAGCCCTTGTGGTGAGGGCGATCGGAGAGGCGAACCGTCCCGAGGCGCATCGAGGCCCTGCGCACCTTGCGATCCTCCTTCGTGGGCCTTCTCGCGGCATAGCCAGCCTGCCGTGGGCTTCTCGCCTGGTCGTGGACTGCGATTGGCTGAGGCGATCCCTGCGCTCTTCATCTGGGGACGGGCTGGCTCCAGGCCGGGCTTCTGGCGTGGCGTGCCCTGCCGTCGCGAGGGTGCCAGCCCCCAGCCCCCTGCCCGGAGGAGGAGTGCTGATTCGTGGCCCCCGACGCTTGCTTGGGGCAGATGATGGTGTGGAAGACGTGCTCGAGCGTGCCCGAGAGCGTCACGCTCTTCGCCAAGGATTCCTTCGAAGGGCGGCTGACGCGGTGAAACTGCTTGGTGAGGAGCTTGCTGATGAAGACACGCGCCTTGAGGCCGAGGGCCTGCGCCTGGCTGCGGAGAGGCGCCAGCTGGAGGGCGCCATCGCCCTTGCGCGCCATCAGCGTGACCTTGACGACGAAGAGGCCAAGGCGTCGTTGGTGGCCTCTCAGGAGGCCCGATCTCGGGCCGCTGAGGAGGCCCGGGAAGCTGATCGGTGGCAAGAGGCGGCGGAGGAACGGGCTCGGGAGCTCCTGGCCCGGTGCCAATCACTGGAGGAGCAAGTGGAGCTGCGCGAGGCAGCCCTCGCGTCGATGAAGGTGGCGTCTGGCGACCCAGCAGAGCTCCAGAAGCGTGAGGAGGCGCTGACGCTGGAAGCCGCCGAACGTGCGCGCGAGTACGAGCGTCTGGAGACGAGGGAGCGCTTGGCGACGCAGGCGGAGGATGATGTCGCTGCACGGGAAGCCCATCTCCTGGAGGAGGTCGGACGTCGGGTGGCGATGGCGCGCTTGAACCTCGAGCGCGAGTTCGAGGAGAGGCTGGGGTTGATCCGGGCCGAGGCTGAAGGTAGGACTACTGCCTTGAGGGCCAAGATGGAGGAAGCGACGCGGCGGGCCGATGCTTTTCGGGCCGCCCTTGAGGTAGCGCAAGGGGAGTCAACCACCTCCCAGGCTGAGGTGCTCCTTCTTCGCCATCGGGTGGAGGAGGCTGAGGCCGTCGCGCACCATAATGCGGACGAGATACGTCAGCGGCGGATCCTGGAGCATGAGCACAGCCCCATGCTCACCACGCTCCGAGAGAGAGCCAACACAACCTTGGGCAACATCTGCGAGGCGGCTGTTGGCGAGCCGCACGCAGTCAACTACGCCGGCAACCTTCAGTTCTTCACCAACGTGGTGACGCAGCTGGAGGCGCGGTCGGTCAGGGCCGACAGGTTGGTGGAGGAGAGGAACCGCGCCCTGCTCGGGCGCACCTTTTCTCGCGTCTTCAGCCATCTCAGGAACATGGATCCCCACTTTGATTTCGACGCCGCCATCGCCCCAGTCCCCCAGGCCGTCCGAGACGACCTGACGCACTGGGTGGAAGACAATGTGGATGCCCTTGTCAGGGCCTTCACTTCAAACAACGATGGCGTGATCATGGCTGCCGACGAGGGCGGCATGGTGAACGGCCCTGACGCCGCTAGCGGCAATGCAGACCGCGATGGCGATTCCAGCGACGCTAGCAACGGTTCGGGAGGTGCTCCTAAGGACGCATTGGGGGATTTATCCGACTGATTATGCATCGTTCCTGCTTCCTTACCCTGCATGAATAGAACTCAGGTTTTGGCCTGATGGCTGTGAGAGAATTTTGGGAGGGGGAGCCCCTCATGTAAAACTTGTGTTCATCGTATTAGTAGATGTTATGTTGCCCATGCGCCCGCGCCAAGTGGTGGGCTAAGCGACGTGCTGGTTGGCTAGTTTACCTTCGTTCCATGCGGGCCCTGAGGTAGCTTGTGGGAGGCTGTGGTGTCCCGAGTGTTCCCTGATCGAATCCATAGGATCTGCAGTAAAAAAAACCTCCTGAGAGGACGCGGTGGCGGCAGTCTGGGCTGCGCGCAAGCTAGGCCTGACCCGGCTCGCGAGGGGCTCACGAGGGGAGGCAGCTGAGGCAAAGTGGTAATCAAAACGCGAGAAATTGCTCGAACGAGACTAAGCACCCCTTCCCCGAACACACGCAAATCTCAAATTTGAATCCAACTTAAATCCAGCGGGGGAAAGTGACAACCAAAGGGAAAAGCAATGAAAGCAGACAAAAGGCCGCGTCCGGCACCTAATCTAGTCTTGGACGTCTTCTCACCAGCGCGGAGCTAAGTGCTGCCACTGGGCGTGGGAGGGAGCCCCAGGGCCTGAGGTCGGCACCCCTGAGACTCCGGGGCGTGTACAGCCCCACTCATCATTACGTGAGAGTGTCACAGGGCGGGGAGCTTCATAGGCACTGGGCCTTCTTCACAGGTACCGGCCTTACTTCATATCGCTAGACGAGGGCCCCGCCTTGCGCCACACTCTAGTGCCATCAACGACGGCCGGAAACCAGGACGCCGCCGATGGGGTAGAGCGGTCGCCAGCGGTTCCCCCGACGACCAGGGTCCTCCGCCAGGGGCAGGCCCTGAGGCACCTCCCCAGCAGAGGGCCTACCTCCTGAGAACACCTTGCTCCTAACGCCGCGGTGGTGATGTCGGATCTCGGCCCCTCTCCTGCAGCCCCCTGCGCCCTCCTCCCGAGGGGCAGGAGACTGTGGGAGCGGGGCAGCTGCTCGATGTGGCGACCTGCACCTCCTGCGATCCATGATTAGCGTATGCCTGCTCCTGAGGAATTAGCGGTACCCGATAATCGTTGCCTCCAGCGTGGCCAGTGGGACCGTCCCGGGGCTCCTGGAAGAGCTCAGCTTCTGGCGCCTCGTCCCGCCAGCCTCAGCTGAGGAGCGAGCCTTGTTCGCCCTCGTGAGGGTGCCCTTGGTCCATCATGTGGGGCACGTATTCTTTTGGCGCCGTCATCCCGAAGGCCACGCCGTAGTGCTCCGCGTGCCATGCAGCTCTGCTTGGCACGCCCACCGTGGGGTGGTAGCACGGCTGTCCACTGGGGCCGTGGGTCGCGTCGAGTCCTTCTTCTTTGCGGACCGGGAGCGGGGGCAGCGAAGCCGCCGGTCCGGTGCTGACAGCTTCGCTGGCGTTGGAGTAGCCTTGGAGCCCGCTGGCGCGCGCAGAGCTCCCGCGCGGGCCGCCCTAGGCTTGAAATGGGAGCTGGGTGCAGAAGGGGTGGGCCCCTGAGGCGGCAAAGCCCAGGAGCTCTACCACCCGCTCCAGCAGCACGTCGCGGCCACCCTCCAGCAGCCTGCACTGCAGCAGCTCCCGGGCCACCGTGAGCGCGGCCCTCGAGTTCTCCTGCTCCCGGCGGGTGTACGGTGTCGTGGTCGCGGCGTGATTGGAGGCCCTTGCTGCCGACCGCGCCTGCCGCAGTGTCGTGATTCGAGGCCTGCCCGCGTCGCCCACGGCCCGCAGCAACCTGCGGACCGCGAGCTGCCTGGGGCACGGGGTCCCCCAAGGCGAGCGGCTCTGCACGGGCGGGTCACGCCGCCCAAGGATCTGGGTTGCCCGCCTGGTCGTCGGACATGGTGATGACGACGTGATGGGACACGAAGCGGTAGAAGGTGGATTCTGGAGCACCCCTACCTGGCGCGCCTAATGTCGGATTTCGGGTTTCGGCAGACCCTTGAGGTTCGAATACTGGGGTGCGCGCGGAGATTTCACCTTCTACCTACCTGCTCCCCACCGCCTTGCTAAGATCTAAGCTATGGAAAGAACAACACAAGAGACACAGGGTTTATACTAGTTCGGGCCACCATTGTGGTGTAATACCCTAATCTAGTTTGTGGTGTGGTGGATTGCCTCTTGGGCTGATGATGATGAGCAATACAAGGAAGAACAGCCTCGCGAGGGTCTGTTCTTGGCTGGGGTGATGAACTGCTAGGAGGAGTTCAGTCACCCTTCTCTCTCTCTCTCTCTTTGTGATGCTACTCGATCCGATCCCAGCTTGTTTCTGGATTGGCCGATTGCCTCTACCCTGGGGGTGCCTAGTCCTATTTATAGGCAAAGGCCCTGGGCCTCTTCCCAAATATTGAGCGGGAAGGGCGCCAACAATTGGCCATTTTGAAGGGGAACATCTCGTACACTTATCATGACTAAAGTTGTGTAACGCCCCAGATGTAACTTGCCATATTTGTAATCCAACTCTTGCCATTTCCGGCTATGTGTTATGATATTTCATCCGTGTTGGGTTTCCCCTCGTTTTGCATTTTGGTCATGTCATGCATTTCATATCATGTCATCATGTGCATCGCATTCGCATACGTGTTCGTCTCATAAATCCGAGCATCTTTCCCGTTGTCCGTTTTGCAATCCGGCGCTCCTATGTCTCCCGGCGTCCCCGTTTACATTTCTTCTTGAGCGGGTATTAAACATTCTCGGAATGGACCGAGGTTTGACATGTGGCCTCGGTATAGCACCGGAAGACCGCCTGTCAAGTTTCGGGTCAATCGGAGTTCGTTTGGTACTCCAACGGTTAACCAGGTAACCGTGAAGGCCTCGTGTGTGTTGCAGCCCAACACCCCTTCAAAACAGCCCAACAACCCATCTAAGACACTCCCATGTCCTCCGCCGTTCGATCACGATCGCGTGGCCGAAAACCGCTCTCCATTTGGAGCCTCCTAGCTCCTCCTAGCTATAAAAACATCTCCCCCTCCTCAAATCCGGGCAAAAACCACCCCTAACCCTAGCCATTTCTCCTCCCGCCGCCGCCGGACAAAAATTGGACGGGCGGACGTGTCCGTCCGCGCCGCCCGACCAACGCCGCGCTGCCACGTGGGCAAGCCGCGCCCACATCGCCGCCCGCGCCGCGCCGGCCCGCCGGGGCCCAGGCGGGGCCCCCCGAGCCCGAGCCGTCGCCCGCCTCGCCCCGCTCCGGCCCGCCCGCGCTCGCCGCCCCGCGCCGGACGCCGCCGCCGCCGACTCCGCGCTCGCCGCGCCGCCTCGCCGCCTCCTCGCCGGCGCCGCGCCTCCGCGCCGCCTCGCCGCCTCGCCGCCTCCTCGCCGACGCCGCGCCTCCGCGCCGCCCCGTGACGCCTCCGCCGCCGTCCCCACCGTCGCCGGCCCCGGATCCGCGAGATCCCGGCCACCGGAGCGCCCCGGCCGCCCCGGGCCTCTTCTCCGGCGAGCCGCCGGCGCCAGATCCGCCGCCGCCTCGATCCGCGTGCCATCGGTTGAATTTCCCCCGATCCCGTTTTTCTTCCATTGCATCATTTTCATTTGAGGTTATCTTGATGCCCGAATTGCTGTTATAAGAGGGCTAGTTGATGTTAGTTGCTGGATCTTATCTGAACATGCACTTTTGTTATTTTTGCCATGATTGATGTGTACCTCTTATGAAGTTGTGTCCTACATGAGTTTTGAAATATGCCATGTCACCTATCCAGAAAATTTTGCCATGTATTTTTGTGATCTATGTGGTGACTAGCACAAGCATGCAAACTAGGTCACTTGGTGTTGCTGATTTCAGAGACTTGGTGATATCACTAAGTCCCTGACTGCTGTTATTTTCATGCCATGTATTCATGTTGTTTCTGAGAGATCTATGCATAATTTGAGCATGATCAGTAAGGGAGTTTTGAACCTGAGGATTTGCTCTATCCATCCATGCCTTTGTTTGTATTTATGGAGTGCCATAGCTTGAGTCAATCGAGATCTACTTTTGCTATAAAACGTTGCTGGCAGATTGTTTACATGTTATTCGATTTTGCCAAGCTTGGTGTAGTTGATACTTGCATGATATGATGTTGTTCTTGCCATGTGTAGTTCCTATGCCATGTCTTCTTGATGGATGTATGCTTAGTTTATCATGAAATGCTCTGTAGTGAGTGCATCGTGCTCACGAACATGCCTACTTGTTATCTGTTTTTGACATGTCCAGTTTTCTGCTAAGTCTGAAACCTGTAACAAAACTTGCTTAATTGACATGGGTGTAATCATATTTTATGATCCTTTTTGGCTTATGATCAGTAAGGGACTTTTGTCAAGTTATTTGAGTAGATTCATTCCATGCCTTGCTTTGCTATGTACTGATCCTGTAGCATGTTGTTTCATTGCTCTAAACATGTCATCCTGATGTTAATTTCTGCCATGTTGATATTTTCACCAAGTCTGTGAACCTGTATCTTTTGCACTTTTGCCATGCGTGTTTGAACCTGTTGTGGTGTGATTTAGCCGTAGCTCAGTGTTCATCGTTTGTCGAGCATCTTGAGTAGATCACTATCATATGCCTTGTTGCTATGTTTGGGTGCAGTAGCTTAATTTCTTGTTGCTTGCTAAGTAGCATCATGCTGTTAATGACAGATTCTTGTCATTCTTGTTTTTGCTTGTCATTTGCAAACCGTGCATCCGATTCCGGTGATCTTTATATCGATTTCAACCGAAATCACCTCACCTATCCAGTGGCATGCTTGGTTTGCCAAGATTATGCCCTGTTCATCCTTGTCCTTCCGGAGCATGCATACGCATTGCATATCACCTCTCGCATATCATGCCATGTTTTGCATCATGTTGCTTGCGCATTGCATCGTGGTTGATATTGGTTCCTTTGCTTGTTCTCTTGTCTTGGGTAGAGCCGGGAGACGAGTACGTGAACGAGGATTCCGTTGAGAACGCTTTCGAGGACCAAGCTTTCGACAACTCTGAGACTCTTGCAGGCAAGATGACCATACCCTCGAAATCACTTCTATCTTTGCTTGCTAGATTGCTCGCTCTTTTGCTATGCCTATGCTGCGATACCTTCCACTTGCTATATCATGCCTCCTATATTGCCATGTCAGCCCCTAACCATCCATGTCCTAGCAAACCGTTGTTTGGCTATGTTACTGCTTTGCTCAGCCCCTCTTATAGCGTTGCTAGTTGCAGGTGAAGATGAAGTTTGTTCCTTGTTGGGACATGATATTGTTGTTCCTTGTTGGAACATGTTTACTTGTTGGGATATCACAATACCTCTTATTTAATTAATGCATCTATATACTTGGTAAAGGGTGGAAGGCTCGGCCTTATGCCTGGTGTTTTGTTCCACTCTTGCCACCCTAGTTTCCGTCATACCGGTGTTATGTTCCCGGAGTTTACGTTCCTTACACGGTTGGGTGATTTATGGGACCCCCTTGACAGTTCGCCTTGAATAAGACTTTTCCAGCAAGGCCCAACATTGGTTTTACCATTTGCCACCTAAGCCTTTTTCCCTTGGGTTCTGCAGACTCAAGGGTCATCTTTATTTTAACCCCCGGGGCCAGTTCTCCTTCGATTGCTGGTCCAACCTAGAGCACCGTGCGGGACCGTCCCTTGGCAACTTGGGTTATGTTGGTACCTGTACGCTTCGCTTATCCGGATGTGCCCTGAGACCGAGATATGTGCAGCTCCTATCAGGATTTGTCGGCACAATCGGGCGGCTTTGCTGGACTTGTTTTATTATTGTCGAGATGTCTTGTAGTCCGGGATTCCGAGTCTGATCGGGTCTTCCCGGTAGAAGGAATATCCTTCGTTGACCGTGAGAGCTTATAATGGGCTAAGTTGGGACACCCCTGCAGGGTATTATCTTTCGAAAGCCGTGCCCGCGGTTATGAGGCAGATGGGAATTTGTTGATGTCCGGTTGTAGAAAACCCGAAGTTGACCTTAACTAAAACACATCAACCGCGTGTGTAACCGTGATGGTCTCTTCTCGGCGGGGTCCGGGAAGTGAACACGGTGTTGGAGTTATGCATGACGTAGGTTGTTTCAGGATCACTTCTTGATCACTTCTAGCATCACGACCGTGCTTTGCCTTCTCTTCTCGCTCTCTTTTGCGTTGTAGCCACCATATATGCTAGTCGCTTGCTGCAGCTCCACCTCACTATCCTTCCTACCTATAAGCTTAAATAGTCTTGATCTCGCGGGTGTGAGATTGCTGAGTCCCCGTGACTCACAGATTCTATCACAGCAGTTGCAGGTGCCAACGATGCCAGTGCAGATGACGCGACCGAGCTCACTTGGGAGTTCGACGAGGAATGTGGCCGTTACTATGTGTCTTTTCCAGATGATCAGTAGTGGAGCCCAGTTGGGGTGATCCGGGGATCTATGTAGCATTTGGGGTAGTCTTCTTTCATTTTGGTACCGTAGTCGGACCTTGAGTGTAATTTGAATGATGAATGTTTATCTATGTATTGTGTGAAGTGGCAACTGTAAGCCAACTATGTATCTCTTTCCCTTATGTATTACATGGGTTGTGTGAAGATTACCTCACTTGCGACATTGCTTTCAATGCGGTTATGCCTCTAAGTCGTGCCTCGACATGTGGGAGCTTTAGCCGCATCGAGGGCGTTACAAGTTGGTAATCAGAGCCTTTCCCCGACCTTAGGAGCCCCCACTGTTTGATCGTCTTTAGTGGCCGAGTTGTGTCTAGAAAAATGTTTTGAGTCATTTAGGAATTATATATCGGAGAGTTTAGGAATTCTTTTTACTCCCCAGTCCCTTCGACCTTCTGGTAAGGCATCCTGACGTAGAGTTTTGACTCTTCTCTTCTCAAATTTCACTAATTTTTTTTAGGATCACGCGGGTATATTACAATCGTTCCGATGGTTTTATGATGACAACATTGTCTTGGTTGCCTCCTGACATTTAGGGGTTCTGGAAGTGTCCCGGGGAGTTGAGCTCCGAGGTGTTGTCGTCATAATCTTATCGTTGCGGTTTTGGAATACCTGAGTTTAGTACGCCGACATTGAAAATCTCTTTTGTACAGTTGTTGGTGAGATAACCCTGATAGCCCAGTACTGAGGCGAGTGCGGGAGTATTGCCATGACTTGTATAACGGATGCTTTTCGAAGGTTGAGGTAGATGATTTCCGAGAATTTCTTGGTTATGTGTTGAAGGATGGATACAGCTGGATCTAGGTATTGTTAGTTTGGGTGATATATTTTGTGTCCCCTGTATCCACAACACCTGATTGCATAACCAGAAAGTTTCGGGAGTTTATAAGTGGGAATTCATGTAGCTCTAGTATTTCTTCCCGCAGATATTTGGTTCGTGATTGGGTAATCCTTACCAAGTATTTGTTCACATCCGTACCTTGTTGATTTTATTCCATACCTTGTTCTAAGTGGCTTCTCAGCTTACGGAAGTGTGATGCTTTACTTTGGAATTCATTCGTTCATTCTCGTTCGAATGTTTATTGTGAAGACTATATGTTGCAATTTCGTTCCTTTGATTCAGCTTCCATATATCTTTGTCAAGATGCTAATGGATGTCACCCTCTTCAGGATGGCTCCGCCAACGCGTCAGAATTCGGAACGCAATGAAGGAAATCAGGCTAACCCTCCGCCACCACCTCGGCCTCCGGAGGCATGGCAAGCCCTGATGATTGCCACAAATGCCAACGCTCAGATTCTGATTCAGCTCTTGCAAGATCGCAACCAAGGGCAAGCTAATCAAGAGAATCAAGGCCAAGGCAACAATCAGCCGCATTTTGCTTCACTCAACCAGTTCCTTGCAAATCAGCCAAAGACCTTCAGCTACTGTGTCAAGGCCACAGACGCAGATGACTGGCTCGTGGACATCAGCAAGCATTTCGAGTGCAGCAATGTCAGACCTGAGGACTTTGTCAAGTTTGCCTCTTTTCAACTCAAGGATCAAGCTGCTGAATGGTTCCAGCAATACAAAGATTCCAGAGGAGGTCGTGTGATTACCTGGGATGATTTCCACCGTGACTTCAAAGCGCACCACATTCCAGAAAGTGTTGTTCAGCTTAAGCGCGAGGAATTCCGCAATCTCAAGCAAGGCACCATGTCTGTCTATCAATACAACACTCAGTTCCAGAAGCTCTCTCGTTTTGCAAGGCAAGACATCCCTGATGAGAAGAGTATGATCTACCAATTCAGGCGTGGTCTCAGAGAAGATCTGCAACTTGCTCTCGTGCTTTTCGAGCCATTAAAGTATGATGAATTCTACAACATGGCGTTGAAACAAGAAGCTGCTCAGCTCAAGTGTGAGGCTTCTAAGAAGAGAGTCAGAGACGCAGTTCAGTCTTCTTCTTCTTCACTTGTGGCAGCTAAGCAACAGAAGTTCTGGTTGCCTCCTCCTCCTTCGTTCCGTCAGCCTTATCAGCAGAAGAACTCAAGTGGTCGTGGATCTTCCCACCCACCCAACCCTGGATATCAGAACAAGTCTCAGAACCAAGCTCCAAGGCGAAGTGCTCCTTACCATCGTCCGCTCTCAGAGGTGACTTGTAACAAATGTCAGCAGAAGGGTCACTATGCGAACAAGTGCTTCAACCAAAGGCGTCTTCCGCTTCCTCCTCCTGTGAAATCTTCCAGCAATGCAGTGGTCAAGCATAATCCTAAGTCTGCAAAGGTGAACATGATGAATGCAGCTCAAGCAGAGGATTCTTCTGAAGTGATCATGGGTAACCTTCCTGTTAATGATATTCCTGCAAAAGTCTTATTTGATACGGGAGCATCGCATTCTTTCATTTCAATACCTTTTGCATCGAAGCATGAGTTGTCTTTCCAAGATTTGGCTAGACCATTATCAGTTGTATCTCCGGGTAAATTCATGAACGCAAGCTCCTTTGTTCCGGATGTTTCTATCAAGATGGGTGGCTATAGATTTCTGGCGAAACCAATTGTTCTTGGTGACTCTGATATTGATCTTATTCTCGGGATGGACTGGCTTTCTAAGCACAAGGCTCAGCTTGATTGTGCTGCCAGGGAAATTCAATTGACTCACTCTTCTGACGATGTGATCATCTATGCCTCTCGTGATGATACCATTCGGTTGTTTTCTCTCAATGAGAATGGTGAATTGGATGCTATTTCTTAGATTCCAGTCGTTTGTGAGTACCAAGATGTCTTTCCAGAAGAGCTTCCGGGTATGCCTCCCCGCCGGCCAGTTGAATTCGTTATTGATCTCGAGCCTGGCATGGAACCCGTTTGCAAGCGTCCTTACAAGCTTGGCCCAGATGAGTTGAAGGAATTGAAGAAACAACTCGATGAACAAGAGCGTCTGGGTCTGATCAGACCGAGTTCTTCTCCTTGGGGTTGTGGTGTTCTTTTTGTCACGAAGAGGGATGGCACGGACCGACTTTGCGTCGATTACCGTCCATTGAACAAGAAGACTATCAAGAACAAGTACCCACTTCCCAACATCAATGAGCTATTCGAGCAACTTAAAGGTGCTAAGGTGTTCTCCAAGCTTGACCTTCGTATGGGTTATCATCAGATTCGCATTCGTGAAGAAGATATTCCCAAGACAACATTCAGAACAAGCTTTGGTTCTTATGAATATACTGTCATGTCATTCGGCCTTGTCAATGCTCCTTCGTATTTCACTCGCTTGATGAATTTCATCTTCAACCCCTACATCAACGAATTTGTCTTGGTCTATCTCGATGATATTTTGGTCTTCTCCAAGAATAAGAAGGATCATGCCAAACATTTGCGATTGGTGCTCGACAAGCTCAGAGAGTATCAATTATATGCGAAGTTCTCCAAATGTGAATTCTGGATTGATGAAGTTCTTTACCTTGGTCATATCATCTCTGCCAAGGGCATTGCTATTAATCCAGAGAGGGTGTCTGCAGTTTTGAATTGGCAACCCCCTCAGAATGTCAAGCAGCTTCGCAGTTTTCTGGGACTTGCAAGCTATTGCCGAAGATTCGTTGAGAATTTCTCAAAGATTGCAAAGCCTCTTTCCAACCTCCTCTAGAAGCATGTGAAATATGTCTGGTCTCCTGAGTGTGACGTTGCTTTCAACACTCTCAAAGAGAAACTCGTCACTGCTCCAGTTCTGACTCCTCCTGACGAATCCAAGCCTTATGAAGTATTCTGTGATGCTTCTCTTCAGGGCCTCGGTGCCGTCTTAATGCAAGAGAAGAAGGTTGTGGCCTATACCTCTCGCCAGTTGAAGCCCAACGAAAGGAACTACCCCACTCACGATCTTGAGTTGGCGGCAGTTGTCCACGCACTGATAACATGGAGGCATCTCCTGTTGGGAAGGAAAGTGAACATTTTCACCGATCACAAGAGTCTCAAGTATATCTTCACTCAGCCTCACCTCAACCTCAGACAAACTCGATGGGTCGAAATGATTCAAGAGTATAATCCGAGTATTGAATACACTCCAGGCAAGGCTAATGTGATTGCAGACGCGTTGAGCAGAAAGGCTTATTGCAACAGCTTAATCCTCAAGCCATTTCAACCGGATCTCTGTGAGGCTTTCCACAAGTTGAATCTCCAAGTTGTCCCTCAAGGTGTTCTTGCCAACCTCATTGTCTCTCCTACCTTGGAAGATCAAATTCGTGAGGCACAATTGTTGGATACCATGGTGAAGAAGGTGAAACGTGGTATTGAAAAGAGCATCCCCAAATACAAGTGCTATCGAGTTGATGACAGAGATACTCTTTTCTTCGAGGACCGGATCGTGGTTCCAAAGGGTGATCTTCGTAAAGTAATTATGAACGAAGCGCACAATTCTCTTCTGTCAATTCATCCTGGAAGTACGAAGATGTACCATGACCTCAAGCAGTCGTATTGGTGGACTCGAATGAAGCGTGAGATTGCTCAATTCGTGAATGAGTGTGATGTCTGCAGAAGGGTGAAAGCAGAACACCAACGACCAGCTGGTCTTCTGCAACCTCTTGCTATTCCAGAATGGAAGTTCGATCATATCGAAATGGACTTCGTGACTGGTTTTCCTAAGTCCAAGCGTGGAAATGATGCTATTTTCGTCGTCATCGACAAGCTCACCAAAGTGGCTCATTTTCTTCCTATCAAAGAGTCTATCACAGCAGCGCAGCTGGCAGAGCTCTACACCTCCAGAATTGTCTCCTTGCACGGCATTCCACAATTGATTTCTTCAGACCGTGGCAGCATCTTTACCTCCAAGTTTTGGGATCCTTTTCAGAAGGCCATGGGCACCAACATTCGCTTCAGCACAGCTTTCCACCCTCAAACTAGTGGACAAGTCGAGCGTGTCAACCAAATTCTTGAAGATATGCTCAGAGCTTGTGTTATCTCTTTCGGCATGAAGTGGGAGGATTGTCTTCCTTATGCTGAGTTCTCTTACAACAACAGTTTTCAAGCCAGCTCGGGCAAAGCCCCATTCGAGATTCTCTATGGCAGAAAGTGCCGTACTCCTCTCAACTGGTCTGAAACCGATGAACGCCAATTGCTCAGCAATGATTTGATCTCAGAGGCTGAGGCTATGTGCAAGGTCATTCGTGAGAACCTCAAAGCCGCGCAGTCGCGCCAGAAGAGCTATTACGATAGCAAACACCGAGATGTGGCATTCGATATCGGAGATCATGTCTACCTCCGCGTCTCTCCAATGAAAGGAACTCGTCGCTTCGGTATCAAGGGGAAACTTGCTCCGCGATACGTGGGTCCCTTCAAGGTCATCGGCAAACGAGGCGATCTAGCCTATCAACTTGAGCTTCCCTCCAACTTTGCAAATGTGCACGATGTCTTCCACGTGTCACAGCTTCGCAAGTGCTTCAAGACGCCTGAGCGCACCATCAACTTCGAAGAGATTGATATTCAGGAAGATTTGTCCTATCATGAGCATCCAGTTGCCATTCTTGAGACAACTGAGCGCAAGACTCGCAACAAGTCAATCAAATTCCTCAAAGTGAAATGGTCACATCATTCAGACCGAGAAGCCACCTGGGAGCGTGAAGACCACCTACGTTCTGAGTATCCGGAGTTCTTTCAGTCCTAGATCTCGGGACGAGATCCTCTCGTAGTGGTGGTGTGTTGTAACGCCCCAGATGTAACTTGCCATATTTGTAATCCAACTCTTGCCATTTCCGGCTATGTGTTATGATATTTCATCCGTGTTGGGTTTCCCCTCGTTTTGCATTTTGGTCATGTCATGCATTTCATATCATGTCATCATGTGCATCGCATTCGCATACGTGTTCGTCTCATAAATCCGAGCATCTTTCCCGTTGTCCGTTTTGCAATCCGGCGCTCCTATGTCTCCCGGCGTCCCCGTTTACATTTCTTCTTGAGCGGGTATTAAACATTCTCGGAATGGACCGAGGTTTGACATGTGGCCTCGGTATAGCACCGGAAGACCGCCTGTCAAGTTTCGGGTCAATCGGAGTTCGTTTGGTACTCCAACGGTTAACCGGGTAACCGTGAAGGCCTCGTGTGTGTTGCAGCCCAACACCCCTTCAAAACAGCCCAACAACCCATATAAGACACTCCCATGTCCTCCGCCATTCGATCACGATCGCGTGGCCGAAAACCGCTCTCCATTTGGAGCCTCCTAGCTCCTCCTAGCTATAAAAACATCTCCCCCTCCTTAAATCCGGGCAAAAACCACCCCTAACCCTAGCCATTTCTCCTCCCGCCGCCGCCGGACAAAAATTGGACGGGCGGACGTGTCCGTCCGCGCTGCCCGACCAACGCCGCGCTGCCACGTGGGCAAGCCGCGCCCACATCGCCGCCCGCGCCGCGCCGGCCCGCCGGGGCCCAGGCGGGGCCCCCCGAGCCCGAGCCGTCGCCCGCCTCGCCCCGCTCCGGCCCGCCCGCGCCCGCCGCCCCGCGCCGGACGCCGCCGCCGCCGACTCCGCGCTCGCCGCGCCGCCTCGCCGCCTCCTCGCCGGCGCCGCGCCTCCGCGCCGCCTCGCCGCCTCGCCGCCTCCTCGCCGGCGCCGCGCCTCCGCGCCGCCCCGTGCCGCCTCCGCCGCCGTCCCCACCGTCGCCGGCCCCGGATCCGCGAGATCCCGGCCACCGGAGCGCCCCGGCCGCCCCGGGCCTCTTCTCCGGCGAGCCGCCGGCGCCAGATCCGCCGCCGCCTCGATCCGCGTGCCATCGGTTGAATTTCCCCCGATCCCGTTTTTCTTCCATTGCATCATTTTCATTTGAGGTTATCTTGATGCCCGAATTGCTGTTATAAGAGGGCTAGTTGATGTTAGTTGCTGGATCTTATCTGAACATGCACTTTTGTTATTTTTGCCATGATTGATGTGTACCTCTTATGAAGTTGTGTCCTACATGAGTTTTGAAATATGCCATGTCACCTATCCAGAGAATTTTGCCGTGTATTTTTGTGATCTATGTGGTGACTAGCACAAGCATGCAAACTAGGTCACTTGGTGTTGCTGATTTCAGAGACTTGGTGATATCACTAAGTCCCTGACTGCTGTTATTTTCATGCCATGTATTCATGTTGTTTCTGAGAGATCTATGCATAATTTGAGCATGATCAGTAAGGGAGTTTTGAACCTGAGGATTTGCTCTATCCATCCATGCCTTTGTTTGTATTTATGGAGTGCCATAGCTTGAGTCAATCGAGATCTACTTTTGCTATAAAACGTTGCTGGCAGATTGTTTACATGTTATTCGATTTTGCCAAGCTTGGTGTAGTTGATACTTGCATGATATGATGTTGTTCTTGCCATGTGTAGTTCCTATGCCATGTCTTCTTGATGGATGTATGCTTAGTTTATCATGAAATGCTCTGTAGTGAGTGCATCGTGCTCACGAACATGCCTACTTGTTATCTGTTTTTGACATGTCCAGTTTTCTGCTAAGTCTGAAACCTGTAACAAAACTTGCTTAATTGACATGGGTGTAATCATATTTTATGATCCTTTTTGGCTTATGATCAGTAAGGGACTTTTGTCAAGTTATTTGAGTAGATTCATTCCATGCCTTGCTTTGCTATGTACTGATCCTGTAGCATGTTGTTTCATTGCTCTAAACATGTCATCCTGATGTTAATTTCTGCCATGTTGATATTTTCACCAAGTCTGTGAACCTGTATCTTTTGCACTTTTGCCATGCTTGTTTGAACCTGTTGTGGTGTGATTTAGCCGTAGCTCAGTGTTCATCGTTTGTCGAGCATCTTGAGTAGATCACTATCATATGCCTTGTTGCTATGTTTGGGTGCAGTAGCTTAATTTCTTGTTGCTTGCTAAGTAGCATCATGCTGTTAATGACAGATTCTTGTCATTCTTGTTTTTGCTTGTCATTTGCAAACCGTGCATCCGATTCCGGTGATCTTTATATCGATTTCAACCGAAATCACCTCACCTATCCAGTGGCATGCTTGGTTTGCCAAGATTATGACCTGTTCATCCTTGTCCTTCCGGAGCATGCATACGCATTGCATATCACCTCTCGCATATCATGCCATGTTTTGCATCATGTTGCTTGCGCATTGCATCGTGGTTGATATTGGTTCCTTTGCTTGTTCTCTTGTCTTGGGTAGAGCCGGGAGACGAGTACGTGAACGAGGATTCCGTTGAGAACGCTTTCGAGGACCAAGCTTTCGACAACTCTGAGACTCTTGCAGGCAAGATGACCATACCCTCGAAATCACTTCTATCTTTGCTTGCTAGATTGCTCGCTCTTTTGCTATGCCTATGCTGCGATACCTTCCACTTGCTATATCATGCCTCCTATATTGCCATGTCAGCCCCTAACCATCCATGTCCTAGCAAACCGTTGTTTGGCTATGTTACTGCTTTGCTCAGCCCCTCTTATAGCGTTGCTAGTTGCAGGTGAAGATGAAGTTTGTTCCTTGTTGGGACATGATATTGTTGTTCCTTGTTGGAACATGTTTACTTGTTGGGATATCACAATACCTCTTATTTAATTAATGCATCTATATACTTGGTAAAGGGTGGAAGGCTCGGCCTTATGCCTGGTGTTTTGTTCCACTCTTGCCACCCTAGTTTCCGTCATACCGGTGTTATGTTCCCGGAGTTTACGTTCCTTACACGGTTGGGTGATTTATGGGACCCCCTTGACAGTTCGCCTTGAATAAGACTTTTCCAGCAAGGCCCAACATTGGTTTTACCATTTGCCACCTAAGCCTTTTTCCCTTGGGTTCTGCAGACTCAAGGGTCATCTTTATTTTAACCCCCGGGGCCAGTTCTCCTTCGATTGCTGGTCCAACCTAGAGCACCGTGCGGGACCGTCCCTTGGCAACTTGGGTTATGTTGGTACCTGTACGCTTCGCTTATCCGGATGTGCCCTGAGACCGAGATATGTGCAGCTCCTATCAGGATTTGTCGGCACAATCGGGCGGCTTTGCTGGACTTGTTTTATTATTGTCGAGATGTCTTGTAGTCCGGGATTCCGAGTCTGATCGGGTCTTCCCGGTAGAAGGAATATCCTTCGTTGACCGTGAGAGCTTATAATGGGCTAAGTTGGGACACCCCTGCAGGGTATTATCTTTCGAAAGCCGTGCCCGCGGTTATGAGGCAGATGGGAATTTGTTGATGTCCGGTTGTAGAAAACCCGAAGTTGACCTTAACTAAAACACATCAACCGCGTGTGTAACCGTGATGGTCTCTTCTCGGCGGGGTCCGGGAAGTGAACACGGTGTTGGAGTTATGCATGACGTAGGTTGTTTCAGGATCACTTCTTGATCACTTCTAGCATCACGACCGTGCTTTGCCTTCTCTTCTCGCTCTCTTTTGCGTTGTAGCCACCATATATGCTAGTCGCTTGCTGCAGCTCCACCTCACTATCCTTCCTACCTATAAGCTTAAATAGTCTTGATCTCGCGGGTGTGAGATTGCTGAGTCCCAGTGACTCACAGATTCTATCACAACAGTTGCAGGTGCCAACGATGCCAGTGCAGATGACGCGACCGAGCTCACTTGGGAGTTCGACGAGGAACGTGGCCGTTACTATGTGTCTTTTCCAGATGATCATTAGTGGAGCCCAGTTGGGGTGATCCGGGGATCTATGTAGCATTTGGGGTAGTCTTCTTTCATTTTGGTACCGTAGTCGGACCTTGAGTGTAATTTGAATGATGAATGTTTATTTATGTATTGTGTGAAGTGGCGACTGTAAGCCAACTATGTATCTCTTTCCCTTATGTATTACATGGGTTGTGTGAAGATTACCTCACTTGCGACATTGCTTTCAATGCGGTTATGCCTCTAAGTCGTGCCTCGACACGTGGGAGCTATAGCCGCATCGAGGGCGTTACAAGTTGTTCCTCGCCTGCCAAAGGCTCTGGTGGTGACGCTAGCTTGGGCTCCAGAATGACTTCCTCCCTGCCATTGGGTTGGTCTTGGTCTCGTTGCACCGAAACGGGTGCCTTTGCTTGATGCTCTCGCCTGCGCTTGCTCCCTTTGCACCAAAGAGGAAAGGAGGACACTGCACGGGCTGGCGCCCTTGGTCGTCATGGCTTGCGTCACGGGCACCTCGTGAGGTACCCCGCCTTGATCTCTCTGCCTCCTCGCGAGCCAGCCTGATGAGGCCGTGCCTGAGGAAGCTACGTGTCGTCTGCCCCGCGAGGCTTGGCCCCTCGCGAGGGTCTTGGGTCTGTGTTGATGAAGATGGGCCGTGCTGGGCCCCCCTTTGAGCCACGCTGCAGGCCGTAGGCAGGCAAGTCTGGGGACCCCCGTTCCCAGAACGCCGACACCACTGATAAAATATGCGTTTTTCCGATTCTTCATCCTTCGAGATCGTTCCATCTGCAGCAGACAAATGGTAATTAAAAACAAAACAACAATATTAATACACGGATTAACTGCTGCCCAGAGATGCGTGCATAAATCACAAGGTTTTAATTTAATAATTACTAAGGGCACTCCATGTTGTTATCCAGACGTGCAATGACAAAAATTAATGGCCAGTCAATTTACACGCAGAGTACTAGTACAACACTACACTTAGGATTGAATACTTTAATTAAGAAACTCATGAAAAGAATACCTTAATTAATTAGCCACGCGGCGACCTCCACCCAGCAGACAGACAAGCGCGATGCGGCGGCACACCGAGATAGCAGGGTCGAGGAGCAAAGCTTAGTTCGGTTGCCGCCTGAAGTTTGAGCTCCACTATCTCGCCATCGACCGTGATGGATGTGCTCGAATCACGCCGCCGCCGACCTCGATGGTTGAGCTCCTCCTATCTCCCGCCGCAGACCGAGGGTTGACCTCCTATGACGCCGCCACCGCCCAGCGACCAATGATTGACCTCTTCTCTGATAGCTACTGCCTAGGTCACCGCCATCTCTATATGCAGGGCGACTGTTTTTTTACGGATATCCACGGAGCGGCTGTTTACACGGTATCTAACCGTAACTCAATTATATGGACAGGGTAGTACATCACATACGGTTATGTTACGACAACCGTGTCTAACCTACGTTGTCTTCTCACACGGTTTGGTGCGGAAATCGTGTGTGACGTTGTAATACCTAACACAAACGACATGTACAAACAGTGTGCCGTATACAACATGTATATAGTGCCATTAGTTGTTACCGACCTTTAGCTTATCTCCACAGTTTCCCCATTTCCCCCAATTCCCTACATAGCCTCCAAATTCCCTCGCGTGGTGCCGACATTGGGGGAATGCGGACGAGTGGTGCTGATGGTTTCGGTGTGGCTGCTCCTGCTTGTATGGCCGCCACGACGACGGTTGCCGTCGAGCACTTGCCTAAGGTCATCAGAAGGCAGGTGTACTACGGATCCGAATCGTCGTGTCGGGTTCCAATCTATTCCGATCTTTTTTAGCATGTACAAAGTATAGATCCTTGCTGAATCCATCCTGAATGACCCCCCCAAGGAAAGCAATCTGCCGCCGGATCCGGAGCTTGACTCCAGACTCCCGCAACACGAGTTCGACTCCGAGTTTTGCGCCACCGAGAAGTACCAAAAGCTGAGTTGTCTGCATGGGCACACTCCCGCTCGACGTGTATGCATGGAGGGATTCGACATTGGCTGGCGGTTTCTCAGTTTCCCCTTAGAGGTTAGTGCTGATTAAGTTCATCATTTTACTTCAGTTAGTGCCACCGCTCATCGAGAATACTATTTAACATTGGAAGGGATATGATACTTGTGCCTTTGTTAACTGGCTGGATGAAGAATGGCATGGCAGTGCTCGGAGTGTTATCACCAAGCTCGCAGAAGATAACATAAAGCTGAAGAAGAAACTGGCTGATTTGGAATATACAATTAGTACGATGAAGCAAGAAAGAATCAATCACAGGCAACCGATGAAAGCAAGAGACAAGAAGGAACTAGCATGTGTAGTTGTGGTTGTCGCATTAGCCATGTTCTGTGCGCTGTTTGCAATGATGATTAGGGGGTTTGTTTGACAGTATTGCTAAAGCACATCTAGATGTGCTCTAAGTAATGCACATCTAGGTCCTATGCCATTGATGTTATGCGAAGATTCGTGCAGATATTTTTCTTTGTCTTTTTTCTTTTCCTTTCTAGTTCGATTATTAGTGGCTTTATCAATAAGAAGAGCTCAATGTATTGCTTGCCAACTGTCCTACTCCATTCGTACCGGTACCGGTGCATAATCCCAAAACTCGTTCCTTGTTTTTGTCCTGAAAAAGGAAACCAGTCAAATAGCCAATAGGAGTCCTGTGCAACCCCAGGAATTTGGAGCGACTCAGTACAAATAATTGCGGTTGATTATATCAGCGGTTAGATAATACGTCAACCCCCGCTTCAATTGGCAGTTCCTCTTCTCTGCATACCCCTCTTAAGTGTCCACCATCTTCATCGTCCCCGACAGGCCGCGCTACACACTGGCACACACTCTGCAACCATGTCGAGCGATAGCGAGGACGTCAGTTCGGCCAGCAGTCTGGCGCCCGATGATAGGTCAACGTCGGAATCATCTAGCTCGTCTTCCATGAGTCCGGCGTCGAGCCCAGACCTTGATTATATCCGGATCATGGAAGGGACGCCGCCTCCAGAGTCATCAGACGACAACCAGACGGACAAGGAGCCGTCTGAAGACGAAGATGAGGACGACGATGATGATGAGGAGGAATGGTCGAACGAGGAGGCGGACGACAACAACAACAACGACGATGATGACGGCGGTGGCGATGAAAAGCCAACGGTCAGCGGCAAGAAGCATCCTCGCCAAGACGATGTCGCGGGGCCATTCAACAAGAACAACAACAAGAAGAAGGACTAAATTAAGCAGACTATATAATATGTATTCGACAGAGATCTTCTACATTATCGCCAACAGGTTGGTTTGTTGAACTGTGTGCCCTGACGAGCACACAATTCACGAAAAAAAGACCGTGTGGGCTGTCTATAATGATCGCACACATTTCTGATTACCGACCTATTTGCTGGGTATCACACACATCTTGTTACACCGAATCGTTTGTTTTCACCTCACTCATCGCAAACGGTTCATCGGAGTGAACTTTATGCCGTATATCGCATACACCTTGATCTGGCTGCCCGTTTCTATTGTTCTGTCTCATCACAAACAATTCGTATAGATCAACCATATGCCCCTCATCGCACACGCAACTATAATCTGAACCCTGTTTGATGTATCATTCATCGCAAACGTTTTGCATCATTTCAGACAGTTTTCATACAACACCGTTTGCGATTATTGCATCACACACAGTTTCTCGAAGGGTCTCTGATCGTAGTGTCGCGTTAGCAGCATCCTGGAGTAGTGACTACCTTATGTCCCTACTTTTTATTCTCTATTTTCATTAGTTAAAGAAAATAAAATGCCATGTTTAGTTTGTTTTCTGAATTTCCCGTGCTATAAAAAATGACCCAAAAATAAAAGTTCTCAGAATACTCTGAAAATCGAACATGATTTTTTCTGAATATTTATGAATTTTCGGTGCAAATAATACCAGAGGGAGGTGCACCAGGTGGGCACAACCCACCTGGATGCGCCAGGACCCCCAGGCGCGCCCTGGTGGGTTGTGGTCCCCACGTGGGTCCCCTCACTTATCTCTTCAGCCCACATCATCACTCACCTCTAGAAAAAATCTCCATTGCTGTCTCTCCCGTGTTCTTGAGCTCAAACCCGCGGATTTCGATCTCTTTGCTCGAAGCTCCATTTCCGAAACTGTTTCGGGGGATTGTTGCTTGGTATGCTCCACCATTTGTCCAATTAGTTTTTGTTTTGGTGGTTTATACTTTGAATAATTAGCTACTCTTGGTGCTGCTGTAGATGTGCTTGCATGTTGAGTTCTTAGTGTTCTAAGTAGTTTGATTGCTTGCTATGGCCTATCCCTATGAGTAGTTGCTATTAATCTTATAAAGTTTTGTTGACAAATTTTTGTCACCCGAAAAATATTTATTTTCAGAAAATTGTACGTGGACATGATGAACCTATTTGGAAGGAGTTCTTCGAGGAGACGATCCTCGGAGGCATCTTCTAGTGACAGTTCTGCTCGTCGGTCCTATGTTGAACCAAGTGAAAGTTCCACGCGAGATGCCGCCACCAAGACATGTTTATGGCCTAGCGATGAATATATGGTGCGTGTGGGCATCAAGGAGGAATTTGAGCAATATGTTCACAATGCCAGTCTCGGTCCCTACCTTTCAGATAAGTGTGAACAAGACCAACTTCTCACTGAATCATTTGTCAAAGGATTTAAATATTTTCCACGTGAGTCTAGGGTGTCGTTTATGCTTTATGATAATCCATTCACTATTCCAGTAGAGAACTTTGCTTACAATTGCAAACTTCCATTTTGGGGCTCTCTTGATGAGCCATCAAAGGCTGAGTTTGAGTCTTTCTTCACTAGCCTTTGTTACGGTGAAGGTAGGGGAGTAAGACAAGGAAGAATAAAGAGCATTCACTTTCCCGCAATTCAGTACCTTGCATTTTTAACGAGAAATGCATAGTAGGCAAGCAAGACTGTAGCATACTTTGTGCACCAGACTTGAGCCTGATTCACGCTGCTCTCACTTGTGAAAAGAATTATAACCTTGGAGCGATTGTTGCACGTAGACTTCAGCATAACTGTTGTAGGGTGGAACCCTAGATGGAGATCTTTCACGAATTGGAGGGGAAATCCCCAAGAACACGAAGAACACGAAGAACACAACAAAGGGGAAACACTCAAATTGACTAGATCCAATCACACATATGTTAGATCTAAGAACACACAAGAGGTCACAATGATTCAAGGACAACAAAGGAAAGATACAAGGTACTAGTTCATCCCAATCCTATGTGGAGAGAGGTCTTGATGATCCTATGATGGGGATCCTTCCCAAGATGGGGGCTTGATATCCACTAGGGATCTTCTCTAGGAGGTCTTGATCTCCTAGAGGAGTGGGTACAAGGAGAAAAGCTCTCTAATGTCTCTCATATACTTTGCTATCCCCTCAAATGAGCTAGGGAAGAGGTATATATAGTCTAGGGACCAAATTGAGGGAGAGAGGGGTACAAAGGTCCAAAGTGACCCTGCAAGCGTAGACACACTCACACGGGTCCGGGCACCCGGGGTGCGGAGGACCGGGCACCCGGTCCGGTCAGGGAGGCCACGGCCAAGTGGATGTAGGGACCGGGCACCCGTGGGTTGATGGCCCGGGCACCCGGGGCGGTGGGGAGCCGGCTGGAGGGGAGGGGCCGGGCACCCGGGGCGGCGGTGCATCTCCCAGCCGCGGGGCCGGGCACCCGGGGCCAGTTGGCCGGGTACCCGGTGTCGTGGGTTTGTCACGGCAGATGTCCTAGCGAAAGGACTTAGTCGTGGAGCCATCGCAACGGGTTAACTCGAAGGGGTTAAAGCGGACAAAGGGACACAGGGAGTTTATACTAGTTCGGCCCCTTCGATGAAGGTAAAAGCCTACGTCTAGTTTGTGATGGAATTGATGGGGTTTCGATGACTAGGGAGCAAACAAGCTTCGCCTAGGCCTCGAGTTATGGTTGTCTGTCCTTGAACTGCTATCGGGTCGTCCCCTTATATACACGGGTGATACTCGTCGGTTCCTAGAGTCCCAATCTCCGGTTTATACTCGTATCCGGGTTGGTCTCTCCCCCTAACTTATAATACAAGTTCATGTACACGCCGGTTTACGGCTACAGATACTGAACCGATTATGGCCTTGGGCCTTTGTCTAGCCTCTGGGCTTTAACACCTTTGGACTACTGATGAAGTTAACCCAGCCCAGGTAGGCCGGTTTACGCCCAGTAGTAATATCCCCAACATTAGGCCCCAGATTGATTTGAACTGCTTCATGTCAATCCTTAGCCAAAATCCTTGTCTTCATCATCTTCCTGTATTTGTTGAACCGTCGTGTCGTCATCTTCTTTGGTTGCTGTAAACCGGCATGATGTCATCATGAAGCTAGCTTTTATGATGCCTTCTTTGTTTAACAGATCCGCAATAATCGAGGCGACAGCTCCGCTTCCGAAATTTGTGGCTCCTGGATTCGCGCGCCTGACACATGTCTTTTGCCTCATAAATAGGGTCGAAGGGTCATTTCCTTTTCTCCCCTTAATCCCCTTTCTCTTCGTCTTCTTCACGTCGCCAGCCTCGGAGTTCCGCCACCGTTGCTGACCTCTGCATCATCTTGGGCCGCTGCATCAACCTGGCCGTACCAGAAAACCGCGGCGTCCTTCCGCGTCTCCCCAAGCTCCGGTAAGACCTCTGCTTTTATCAACCTAGATCTGTTCTAGGGTTTCATGTTCTTGCAGTGTTCTTGCTCACTGTTCATACTCATGCTCATACCTCTGGATAGATCCATGAAACCCTACTGTGATTACCAATGGGCCTTTAGCATTCGTCTTGTAGATTCATACTTAAGTTCATAGATCTCAATAATCTTTCTGCTCTTTGAATCAATATTGTTCCGCCTTAAGCTTTTAAATATTTTCCTTTTTCTGAACTGGCTTTAGATCCATCGCTGTAGAGAAATCTTGTGAAATCTGTTTCTGTATTTATACACCCTCAACTGCTTTCAATGTTCGGATCTGGCGGTTTAACTTTGGCGTAGCAAATGTAATGAACCAGTATATATCATTAGTCCCCTTGCTGAATCGCCAGACGTTGCTACCTTGCTTAACTTCGGTTTAGATAAGTCTGCCTTCGGTTTAAATAGATATGCATCCGGTTTAACAAACGTACACTTGAACCGGAACCACTTGTCTTGTAGATTTCCTCATGGCCAAGCAAATATATGAGTGCAACTGGGTTCCTTCTCGTGTTACGGAAACACAACTGAACAATTTAGTTCTAACCGGCGCTTTAAGCAGTAAAAAGACCATCCACTGGTGAGACCCAGGCACAGAATGTCCTCCCACCCCTGAAGAAGGAGAGGTTGTTGTTTTTGCGGATCACCTGGCCCGGGGCTTTAGTCCGCCCGGTTCAAAGTTTTATCGGGATGTCTTAGCCAACTTTCAACTGCACCCACAAGATACCGGTCCCAATTCTGTTACCAATATATGCCACTTCCAAGTGCTTTGCGAAGTGTACTTCCAAGAGGAACCCACAGTTGAGCTGTTCCGAGACTGCTTTCACTTGAACCGTCGCACAGAGTTTACTGATGGCCCCAATATGGAACTGGGTGGCATGGCGATTCAAAAAAGGAAAGAAGTCACTTATCCTCATGCGAAACTGCACAGTCATCCCCAGGAGTGGAATAATTCCTGGTTCTATTGCAAAGACACCTCCCCTGCTGAAGAGAATCCCTTGCCTGGTTTCTGTCCGGAATGGCTTAGCAACACTCACCCCTTTCCTCAGAGGTTGATTGGCAAGGAGAGGAGTAAGTATGCTCCCCAGTTGTCCAAGCTCAGAGCTTTCATGGCCAACGGTTTAACAGGAGTTGATCTTGCCCGTTGCTGGATATCCTGGAGTATACTGCCCCTCAGCCAACGCTCCGGTTTGATGTGTGAATATACGGGCAGTGTTGACGATCTGCTGCGGCATGTAAACATCCAGCTTACTGATGAAGAAGTCACAGAAGCTGTGAAGAAAATTTTGAACGAACCGGAGCACGTCTGCGCTTGTACCGGCCTGCTTCCTTTTTGTGCCACCAACAAACCGCCAGCCGTAAGTCTGCATTTTTCCTTTGTACTAACTTTGATACTATTGTACTTGTTTTATTACTGATGCCGATATCTGTTTGATGCAGGGCAATGATCCGTTTTGGAGCAAGAAAATCCCGCAAGAGAAAGCCGATAAACCGGACAGACCAACCCGGCCTAAGACAAAGGTCGTTAAGAAGTCTGCTCACAAAAGGAGAACCACCGCCTCCTCTGATCCGCCCGCTGATGACGATGTGGGTAATCCAGACCTTGAGGCAGAACTTGATTCCCTCGGTTTACTTTTTGTACACCTTATTAATGATGATATTTGTCAGGATGATGCCGAAGTTAGCCATGCTGACGATGTAGAGGTAATTGTTCTTTCCTCTGATTCAAGCCTTCCGCCTTCACATAAAATCCGTCAGGCAAACCGCAAAGTTAAATTTTCTCATCCTCTTGCTTATTTGGATCCCAACTTTCTTATGAAGACCCAACTGCATGAGGTGCGCCGCACAACTCGACACAGCGGTCAGGTAGTTACCTCCGCCGGTTTACCGAACAATCCGGTTCGGAGACGTCGTTCAGAGGTCTCTAATTTGCTTGTCAGTATTCGTCCTAAAGCGGGCTGTTTTCGTCAACCGCTTAACCCATCTGACTCCGATTATCAGGTTACTTCTCACTCATCCTCTGGCGAGTCAACTGGCACCCACCTGCCTCCACTAAAAACCGTGCTTGGGTAAAACTTGTACTTATCATACGGTTCCTGGTGTTTTATCTTGCAACATAAACCGTTTTTAACTCTGCATATCTTTTCAGGGCTAAACTGAGGCCGAGCAAAAAAGCCCGCCTGGATAAAGCGTCTGGAGAGGAAACTGCTCCTGAACCGAGTGCCACCCCAAATGTTGAAGCGGTCATCCAGGAAGATGTGGCTAGTGACCCGCTGATGCAAGATGAAGTTATTCCTGCTGAAGAAGGTTTTGCTAACGCCTCCGGTCCCACTGACCAGCCTGCCAGCCCCATCCGGATTGAGAGATCCACCAGTCCCTCCAAACCTGCCGATAAACCGACTGCGCCAGTACAAACCGGCGAGTCTAAGGATGATGAGGTCGTAATCACTGGCATTGGTCGTTCAGAACCGGGGAATCCCGTCGCTTTAGCCAAGCATACTGCCAAAGAAGAATTTTCTGCCATGAGCAAAGGCAAGTGGGATGTTGACCTGACGACATATACCACTCTAAGCGCCCAAGATGTGCATTCTAGATATTTGAACCGGCTATATACTAGCCGTGATTATGAAGCTAATCTGGTAAAGATGATGAAGGAGAAACTTGAGGTAACTTCCATGAGTTTGTTCCTACGTATCATCATTGTAGCCCCCAAGGGCCGGTTCAACCTATTATAGTTGAATCGGGTCTTGACATAAAAAACTCCATGCTCCAAAATTCATTGATATAGCCCCCAAGGGTCGGTTCAACTTGATTTAGTGAAACCGAGACTTTTAATCTTCATACCGTGGCATCAGAAATTTATCAGAGCAAATAGCCATTAGCCCGCAAGTGCCAAGTTGAATACTTGTATTGAGCTTGGGACTTGTCAATTAATTGATAGCTGTAGATCAAATAGGCATTAGCCCCCAAGTACAAAGTGCATAACTTGTTATGTGGTTGGTACTTCATTGTTTACATTATTTGTTAAACCGTATAACTGTCGGAATGCAGGCTGAACTAAGGGCCAAAGAAAACCAAGTCGCCGACCTTCAAGAAAACTTGAAAACCCAACAAGCTGAAACCTCCAAGGCCAAGGAGGAGCTAACCAGCGCTTTAAGCAGCATGGAACAGCTGAAGGAGGGCTTCAAGAAGGAACGGGCTGATTGGGCCACAGAAAAAGCCGCTTTAACCAAGAAGATTGAAGACGCTGAGGCTGCCCTTAAACCGGTAACAGATGAATTGACCAGCGTAAAACGACAAGTGCATGCAATGACTGCCGCCATCTTTGGTAAGCATCCTGTAACTTCTATGATAACCTTGATCCTCTTAGAATAGGTCCGGTTTGTTAACCGCTCTATCACGTTGCAGGCACTCACATTAGCCACTTGGGGTCGGATGTGCGAATGAAGTTGAAAGCTGCCTACACCTTGATCGAGCAGCTGTATACTGGAGCGCAGCGGATTATCTCAACTGCGTCACATAATAATCCGGTACCCACTTTGATCCAAGATACGCTGAAAAGATTGTCAATGCTTCCTGCTCGGATTGAAGAGCTAAAAAAGTCTGCGGCTCGAACCGGAGCCATCAATGCCTTAATCCGAGCCAAAGCATGGGTGCCCGATTTTGATCCTGTGGAAGCAGCTCAAGGCTATCCCAGCTTGAAAGAAGATGGTTCAGAATTCAATGAAGAAGATCTAAGAGTGATAAACCGGGCGGTGCGCCCTCTGGCCTGTCAATTGGCAGAAGAAGCCGACTTGTCACATTATCAAGCTCAGTATAATGATCAGAACAAACGAGTGGCTGCACCAATCCCCGAAGCGGAGAACCTGATTCCTCCAATCCATAAGCATACTTACGCTCCTGATATTGAACCGTCTTCACTGATCCATGAGGAGGCTGTCTTTCAAGCATTAATGGGAATCGACTGGACCACTGTTGACTTCCAGCCGCTGGGTAGGGATGAGGAAGCTGAAGCGGCGCAGGATGACCCACAACAGTCAAACCGGGGTGGCGAGAAGGCGTGAACCGGAAGCCGGATATATTAGCTGCCTTATTACATTCCGCCAAGAGAACAATGATCCTATTCGGGTACCATGCTGCCTTGTAATAGGATAGATAATACTTTTGCTTCTTGAGATGCCTTCGTGCATCTGTGCTGATACTTTTATCTGGAAGACCGATATTGCCAATTTATGTCTCCTGCAATCATAAAATCTTAAACTACCATTATTGGGCATGAAGTAGGCGTTAGCCAATCTTGAAACGGAGGTTTAATAACCTAAACCGTCATGGGAGAAAACAGCTCCTGATATATAACGCCGGATTACTGTGTAAACCGTACTTTTGTCATAATAAATATCTTGTTACTCCAAAAAAGGATGTTAACAGAAAAACTCAAACCGGGTAAATAATCTCCGGTGTAAAAATGGACCGTGTTCCGCCAATTTGGCTGCTTGAACCGGTGTAAAACGATTTCGGTTTAAGAATGCAACCAAAACAAAATGGTAATTTTATCAAGAAAAGATATGTGAGGCAAAAGGCAATGATAGAACCATTTGCAAAAAAGAGGCTTTACTGAGCCGATCAGATGGTGTTACCGTGGTCGGACACGACCAAGCTCCCAATAGGCGTAGCTGTGGTTCAAGTTAGCCAGGTCCCCAAATGAAACCGTGGCATTACGCCGATCAAGTGGCATGGCAATGGTTCGGGTTCGACCAAGCCCCCAAGTGACTCTAAGGCCTTTAGGCTGATCAAGAGGCATGACCGGTTCAGACTTGACCGTGTCCCCAAGTGACCTGGTGGCTTTCGCGATCAAAAGGTGTTGCATCGATTCGGACACGACCGAGCCCCCAAGTGATCTGGTGGCTTTCGCCTATCAAAAGGTATTGCATCGGTTCAGACATGACCGAGCCCCCAGGTGATATTTATAATTTTTGCAAGGGGTAAATCGGAGGTCGCTTTAAAACAGAACAACTCCATGTAACCACACATGATTGAAACGAACAGATACCCCGCTTTAGCTGAGGATCCGGCTTATTGTATTGATAATATATACATTGTCATAATATGTACATAAGCAGAGCCAATGGCTCAAGTATAGTAAGGCCGAAGATGAGCTATGTTCCACGGCCTGCTGGTCTCCTCCTCTGATTTACATGAGTGCTTATGCTCTCGAATATCAATCAGATAGTATGACCCGTTGTGCAGATTTTGGCTGACCACAAAAGGTCCCTCCCAAGGCGGAGATAACTTATGCATATCGGTTTGATCTTGAATGAGTCGAAGCACCAAATCTCCTTCTTGAAAGGTTCTAGTTCTGACCCGACGACTGTGATAGCGACGAAGATCTTGTTGATAAATTGCCGAGCGGGCAGCTGCTATGTCTCGCTCCTCGTCCAACCGGTCCAACGCGTCTTGTCGAGCCGTCTCATTGTCCGCTTCAACATAAGCCGCAACCCGAGGTGAATCGTGACGGATATCACTAGGGAGAACCGCCTCTGCTCCATAAACCATGAAGAACAGCGTGTATCCTGTCGATCTGTTGGGTGTAGTATTAATACTCCATAGCACAGATGGTAACTCTTCAACCCAACAACCCGGTGTCCTCTGCAAAGGGACCATAAGTCGGGGCTTGATGCCTCTCAAGATCTCCTGATTAGCTCTTTCTGCTTGACCATTGGATTGCGGGTGCGCCACTGAAGACACGTCAAGCCGGATGTGCTCTCGTTCGCAGAACTCTCTCATGGCACCCTTGGACAAATTGGTACCATTGTCTGTGATGATACTGTGTGGAAAGCAAACCGGAAAATCACCTTTTTGATGAACTGAACCGCGGTGGCTGCGTCACATTTACTAACAGGCTCTGCTTCCGCCCACTTTATAAATTTATCAACCGCAACCAGGAGGTGGGTCTTCTTGTCCTTGGACCTTTTGAAAGGCCCAACCATATCCAGCCCCTAGGTTGCAAACGGCCAAGTAATTGGAATCATCCTCAATTCTTGAGCCGGAACATGAGCGCGTCTTGAAAACTTTTGGCAACCATCACATCGTCGGACCAGATCTTCCGCATCAGCATGGGCAGTTAACCAAAAGAAACCGTGGTGGAACGCTTTAGCCACCAGAGATTTTGAACCGGCGTGGTGACCACAATCCCCTTCATGGATCTCTCGCAAAATTTCACAGCCTTCCTCAGGAGACACACAGCGTTGAAATGCTCCTGATACACTGCAATGATGCAACACACCATTGACGATTGTCATGGACTTGGACCGCCGTATTATTTGTCTGGCCAGAGTCTCATCCTCTGGTAACTCGCCCCGGTTCATGTACGCCAGGTAGGGAAGTGTCCAATCCGGAATGACGTGGAGTGCTGCCACCAACTGAGCCTCCGGATCAGGAACAGCCAAATCTGCTTCTCCAGGTAGTTGAACCGATGGGTTGTGTAGTATATCGAGAAAGACATTGGGCGGAACCGGTTTACGCTGTGAGCCTAGCCGGCTCAAAGCGTCCGCCGCTTCATTCTTCCGACGGTCCACGTGGTCCACCTGATAACCCTTGAAATGACCGGCAACAGTATCAACCTCACGGTGATATGCCGCCATGAGTGGGTCTTTAGAATCCCAAGTACCAGACTCCTGTTGAGCCACCAGGTCCGAGTCACCGAAGCACTTAACCCGGCTTAAGTTCATCTCTTTAGCCATCCGGAGACCATGGAGCAAGGCTTCGTACTCAGCTGCATTGTTAGTACAAGGGAACATTAAGCGGAGAACATAACAAAACTTGTCACCTCATGGGGAAGTTAATACGACTCCAGCCCCCGAGCCCTCCAATTGCCGTGATCCGTCAAAATGGATGGTCCAATATGTGTGATCCAGCTTCTCTTCAGGGGCCTGCAGCTCCGTCCAGTCATTGATGAAATCGACAAGTGCTTGGGACTTCACCGCCGTCCGAGGCACGTATTTCAAACCGTGTGGCCCAAGCTCTATAGCCCACTTGGCAATCCGACCTGTTGCTTCCCGGTTCTGGATGATATCACCCAAAGGGGCAGAGCTGACCACTGTGATGGGATGCCCTTGGAAATACTGCTTCAGCTTCCGGCTTGCCATAAAAACTCCGTATACCAGCTTCTGCCAATGCGGATATCTTTGTTTGGACTCGATAAGCACCTCGCTGATATAATAAACCGGACGCTGAACCAGGTACTCTTTGCCCGCCTCCTTCCGCTCCACCACTATAGCTACACTGACCGCACGAGCATTACCAGCAACATACAGCAACAATGGTTCCTTGTTAATGGGAGCGGCGAGTATAGTCGGATTGGCCAATTGCCGCTTTAAATCCTCCAATGCCTGATCAGCGGCAGAACTCCAGACGAACTGATCCGTTTTCTTCAACATCTGATACAACGGGATCGCTTTCTCACCAAGGCGGCTGATAAACCGGCTCAACGCGGCAATCCGGCCAGCCAAACGTTGAACATCATTAATACATTTCGGTTTAGCCAGAGAAGTGATAGCCGTGACCTTCTCCGGATTAGCCTCAATTCCCCTATTGGACACCAGAAAACCCAATAACTTGCCTGCTGGTACACCAAAGACACATTTGGCCGGATTGAGCATCATCTTGTACGTCCTTAGGTTATCAAAGGTTTCCTTCAAGTCATCGACCAAAGTCTCCTTCTTCCTTGATTTAACAACGATATCATCCACATAAGCATGCACATTACGGCCAATCTGTTTGTGGAGACAATTTTGCACACATCGTTGATAGGTTGCCTGGGCACTTTTGAGCCCAAAAGGCATAGATACATAGCAGAAGGCTCCAAAAGGAGTTATGAACGCCGTCTTCTCCTGGTCCTTAACTGCCATTTTGATCTGATGATAGCCGGAATATGCATCCAGGAAACATAAACGCTCGCAACCCGCCGTAGCATCAATAATCTGATCAATACGGGGGAGGGCAAAAGGATCTGTAGGACATGCTTTATTAAGATCAGTATAATCCACACACATGCGCCAGGTGCCGTTTTTCTTAAGGACCAGCACCGGATTAGGAAGCCACTCAGGGTGGAAAACTTCAACAATGAAACCAGCTGCTAAGAGCCTGGCCACCTCTTCTCCAATAGCTTTTCGCCTCTCCTCGTTGAACCGGCGGAGGAACTGTTTCACCGGTTTGTTTTTAGGATCCACATTAAGAGTGTGCTCAGCGAGTCGCCTCGATACACCTGGCATGTCAGAAGGCTTCCACGCAAAGATGTCCCGATTCTCACAGATGAACTCGATGAGCGCACTTTCCTATTTCGGATCCAGATTGGCACTGATGCTGAACTGCTTGGACGAATTGCCAGGTACGAAGTCAACAAGCTTAGTCTCAGCGGCTGATGTAAACTTCAGGTCCGGATCATGCTCCGTAGTAGGCTTCTTTAAAGGAGTCATATCCGTCGGATCAACATTGTCTTTGTAATACTTGAGTTCCTCGGTGGTACAAACCGACTCTGCGTAAGCCGCATCTCCTTCTTCGCATTCCAAAGCGACCTTGCGGCTTCCGTGAACCGTGATGGTCCCCTTATGACCTGGCATCTTGAGTTGCAGGTACACATAACAGGGCCGTGCCATGAATTTCGCATAGGCCGGCCTACCGAACAGGGCGTGATACGGACTTTGGATTTTCACCACCTCGAACGTCAGTGTCTCTGACTGGGAATCGTGATCATCTCCAAAGGCCACTTCCAATGCTATCTTCCCAACGGGGTATGCTGACTTACCAGGTACCACACCATGAAAAACCGTATTCGAAGGCCGGAGTTCTTTATCTGTTAGCCCCATTCGACGGAAAGTCTCATAGTACAGGATGTTAATGCTGCTACCTCCATCCATGAGTACCTTGGTGAACTTATAACCTCCCACCTGAGGTGCCACCACTAAAGCCAGCTGACCCGGATTGTCAACCCGGGGAGGGTGATCCTCTCTACTCCATATGATTGGCTGCTCTGACCACGACCGGTTCAACAGAATTAACTGCCCGCTTCTGGACCTTGCGGTCCCGCTTGTCCAAGCTAGTGGTGAACACATGATACTGCCCACTATTTAGCTGCTTTGGATTGCTCTGGTAACCCGACTGCTACTGTTGCTGATTGTGACCACCCTGGTTATTCTGATTATGCTGATTATTATGTCCGCTTGGGTTACCATTAAATCCTGAACCGGAATTTCCTCCACCGTGACTCGGTCCAGATCCAGAACCACCACCAGAGCCGGGGTCATACTGGAAGGCACTGGAGCTCTTGAACTCCTGCATAATATAGCAATCTTTCCAAAGGTGGTTTGCTGGTTCCTCCCTTGTCCCATGCATTGGACAGGGCTGGTTCAACAGATAATTTAGGCGTTCCGGATTAGGACTAGGCGCTCCACTGCGGTTTTTGCCCTTACGTCGCTGGCCCCCGTTCTGCACGTTAGTATTGGCCACAAAATCCATGCTGCCATCCGCTTTAGGCTTGCCTCCGCCACCGTTTCTTGCTGAGTGATGCTGCTGACCTCTGAAGTTGCCGTTCTTCTTTCCCTTCCCTTTGTTTTCATCATCAGACTCGGGATCCTTGGTACTATCAGAATCAGCGTACTTTACCAAGGCGCCCATGAGGGTCCCCATGTCAGTACAATGGCGTTTCATCCGTCCTAACTTCAACTTCAAGGGTCCAAACCGGCAATTGCCTTCCAAGGTTATAACAGCGGTGTCCGCATTGATGCGGTCTGAGGAATGCAGAACCCGTGAGACCCTGCGCACCCAATGAGTCGTTGATTCTCCTTCCTCCTGGACACAGGCAGCTAAATCCACTATCGACATGGGCTGCTTACATGTGTCTTTGAAATTATTGATGAACCGGTCTCGCAACTGGGCCCATGAACCGATAGAATTGGGCGGCAGGCTTTTTAACCAAGTGCGGGCTGTCCCTTCAAGCATCATGGTGAAATATTTTGCACACGCCGCCTCATCCACATCAAGCATCTCCATGGCCATCTCATAACTCTCCACCCACGTCTCTGGGGGTTGATCTGTCGTGTAGTTTGGCACCTTGCGCGGGCCTTTAAAATCCTTAGGCAGGCGCACATTGCGTAAAGCGGGGACAAGGCAAGGCACACCCAAAGCGCTAGAAGTGAACCCCGGTTCAACCGAAGTGGTGGGACGAACCGGCGTGAACTGACGAGTCTGATACTGCGCTGCTAACTCAGCTTCCCTGCGTGCTCGGGCCCGGTCTACCACCTCCTGGGCCTCGGGAGCCGAATTGTTGCCACGGGGCGCTTCACGCCGCGCGTTACTTGACACAGCTGGTTCCTCCATATGCCTGCTATAACTCTGGGCCGGACACGGGGTAGAATGAATCCGGTCACGGATGTATGAATATGCTTCCTGTTGGATCAAAGCCGTCCTAAGGAGCTCCTTAACCCGGCGCGTCTCTATTGCCTGTAATGAATCACCTTCAACCGGAATAGCCTCCAACCATGCCGCAGCCGCAACGAGGTTATCCATCGGATTGGAGTAGTGACCCGGAGGTGTAGGCACAGCTTGCGGTACACCAGTATTATGACAAGGCAGATCTATTAAACGGGGCTGAACCATCGCTCCTATCGCAGGTGCCTCCGCCCGGTTTACTACCGGCGGATTATTGATTCCCGCTTCAGGGGTGTTGAAAAGGTTCCTTCCTTCAAAAACTGAGGGCAAACGAGGTCGGTACTTCCTCCTCATGACTTCCTATGAGGCGTTCTGGTCCAGCATGATTTTGTAAGCTTGTGCGTCCAAAGCGGCCCGCTCCGCCGTCATCCTGACCTTTTCTGCTGCCAGATCCGCTTTGGCCTGGGTAATCTGCTCTCTCACCTTTGCGATCTCTGCGTTATGAGCATCCTGATCCACCGGATTAGCCTCCGCCATGAGTGCAGCCAATGCGTCGAATAGATCGGATAACACTTGACCCGGCGGGCGCACAGAGCCTCCTGCTCCGGCAGCCGTTGCTGCTGCTGAACCGGAATTCGTCACCGCGGCCGTCGATGAGTGAGGTGCTGCTTGTGTACCGGCCATGAATATTCCAACCCGGTTGGGAAGATCGGAGGGGTCCGGAATGCTGTCGCCATCGGAACAGCCCCCAATCCGACCATCTTGTAGCTGATACAACGACTCAGTTTCTCCGGTCGATGACTCGTCGCCAGAGTAAACGACGGTTTCACCACCAGATCCTGATCCGTCCTCATAGCTTCCTCCATGGATGACTCCCACGAAGGCACGTTTCACGGCCGGTTTAACCCGGGCAGGTCGTGCACGCTGAGCTGTCTTGACGAGGTCGGTGCAGGTGTCCAGCTCAGGGCCCGGTTCACCGATCTTGCCGATGAAGACATGTATGCCACCAAAGGGGACCCGGTACCCGTACTCAATTGAGCCGGCCTCGGGGCCCCAGCCTGCGTCGTCGATGTAGATCTTGCCGCGACGACTCTTGGTCATCCGGCCCATGGCGTATCCCTCGAGTCCCTCAAAGCGGCCCTCCAAGAACTTGAAACCATCGTGCGATAGCCCCACGGTGGGCGCCAACTGTCGTGGGTTTATCACGGCAGATGTCCTAGCGAAAGGACTTAGTCGTGGAGCCATCGCAACGGGTTAACTCGAAGGGGTTAAAGCGGACAAAGGGACACAAGGAGTTTATACTAGTTCGGCCCCTTCGATGAAGGTAAAAGCCTACGTCTAGTTTGTGATGGAATTGATGGGGTTTCGATGACTAGGGAGCAAACAAGCTTCGCCTAGGCCTCGAGTTATGGTTGTCTGTCCTTGAACCGCTATCGGGTCGTCCCCTTATATACACGGGTGACACCCGTAGGTTCCTAGAGTCCCAATCTCCGGTTTATACTCGTATCCGGGTTGGTCTCTCCCTATTCCTAATTTATAATACAAGTTCATGTACACGCCGGTTTACATCTACAGATACTGAACCGATTATGGCCTTGGGCCTTTGTCTAGCCTCTGGGCTTTAACACCTTTGGACTACTGATGAAGTTAACCCGGCCCAGGTAGGCCGGTTTACGCCCAGTAGTAATATCCCCAACACCCGGGCTGCTTCGGGGTGCCACCCAGGCCATGGCCAGGCACCCGGGGTGCCACCCAGGCCATGGCCAGGCACCCGGGGTGCACAGCGGGCAGGCCCTGGGCGGTGGCCGAAGGCCCGGGCACCCGGGGGCATGGCGGGCCGGGCACCCGGGGGTCCTAGTTGTAACGCCCCGGATTCGATGCGCCAGGTGTCCGCCAGTTATTTGCCGTCCTTGCCATGTCATGTGCTTGCGTGTCGCACTTTGCCATGTCATCATCTGCATTTCATATCATGTCATCATGTGCATCGCATTTGCATACGTGCTTGTCCAACGCAGCCGAGCATTTTCCCCGTTGTCCGTTTTGCAATCCGGCACTCCTATGTCACCCGACGACCCCTCTTGTCTCTTTTCATGTGCGGGTGTTAAACTTTCTCGTAATGGACCGAGGTTTGCCAAGTGGCCTTGGTATAGCACCAGTAGACCGCCTGTCAAGTTTCGGGTCATTCAGAGGTCGTTTGATACTCCAACGGGTAACCGGGTAGCTGTAAAAGCCCTCTTTGTGTTGCAGCCCAACACCCCTCCTAAGTGGAACAAAACCCATCCAAAACCCTTCCATCATCTCGGCCGTTCGATCACGATCGCGTGGCCGCAAACCGCACTCCATTTGGAGCTTCCTAGCTCCTTCTACCTATAAAAACATCCCTTCCCCGAAATTCCGGATCAAACCCTAGCCTTCTTCTTCCCCCGCACGCCGGACATGTCCACTACGCCACCGGACACGTCCAGCCGCCGCGCCGGACGAATCCGCTGCCGCCACGTCGCCTCCCCGCGGCCTCTCTCTCCTCCCCGCCGCCGGGGCCCGTGAAGCCCAGTTCGGGCCCGCCCCGGGCCGGATCGGGCCCGCCCCGGGCCGGATCGGGCCCGCCGCCGCCCGTCTCCTGCCGAGCGCCCCGCGCCTGAGGCGCCTGGCCTCCTCCTCCGCCACCCAGCGCCGTCAGCCGCACGCCGCCGCTGGCCGCAGAACCCGCCGCCCGCCGCGCCTGCCGGAGCTTCTCCGCCCGCGGTTGCCTCGTCCCGCCGCCGACCTGTCTCGCCGGCGCCGCCCCCAGCCGTTGTCCCCCCGGCGAGCTCCTCCTCCGCGCCGACCCGTCTCCTCCCTCGTCCGGCGTAACTCCGGCGAGCCCGACTCCGGTGGTCCTCGGTTCGCGCGCAGCCCTGATCCAGATCTGGAGGTTGATTTTCCCTCCCCTGATTTTTTCCAAGTCATTTAATATTTGCATTCTGGTCCCCTGTTCATCGCATCATAACTACATGCATACTGCTCCGTTTCGTGCGTATAATATGTCAAATTGTTCATCAGGATGTGCTCTTAATTTTGTTCCATTGTGCCATGTTCATTTGAGTTCATCTTGGTGCCCTAATCATCGTTGCGAAACTGCTATGTGATGTTAACTGCTGCCTGTTATCAGAATATGCTCATTTGTTATTTTTGTATCTTTTTGTGTGATTTTCTTTTGATCATGTTATCTTCATGTGTTATGAGCTACAACATGCCGTATTGGCTATGGTGCAACCCATTCTTCATGATATATCTTGTGTCGATTATTACAACCAAGTCTTTGTCTGCCGTTATTTTCATGCCATGTATACATGTTGCTACAGTGAGATCCATGCTTCTTTTGGGTATGTTCAGTAAGGGTGTTTTGTTCATATAGTTATGCTATATCCATCTATGCCTTTGTTTGCAATTATGGAGCACTCTAGCTTGACTCAATCGAGCTCTACTTTTGCTATAAAATGTTCCTGGGAGATTGTTAACATGTTTAGCAATTTTGCCAAGGTTGTTGTAGTTGATCCTTGCATGCTATGTTGTTGTTCTTGCCATGTACAGCTTCTATGCCATGTCTATTTACTGGGTGCATGCTTTGTTTGTCATGAAATGCCTCTTAGTGAGTGCATCATGCTCGTAAACATGCCTACTTGTTATCTGTTTATGCCATGTCCAGTTTTCTGCTAAGTCTGAATCTGTTTATGTTTTTGCTATGTTCACATGCTTGCAATTGTATTATCTGATCCCTTTTGGCTTATGGTCAGTATGGGACTTTTGTTAAATGCTTTGAGTAGATTCATGCCATGCTCTAGTTTGATATGATAGCTTGCTGTAACATGTTGTTTGATAGCTCTGAATATTGCAACCTGATGTTATTTCTGCCATGTCCTGTGAATTCCACTAAGTCTGTGAACCTGTTATTATTTGCAATCTTGCCATGTCCTTTTGAGCATGTTCTAGTAGTTTTTGGAGATAGCTCAGTGTTCATGTTTTGTCATGAGTTACCTGTACATCATGTCCATGACTTTTGTTATCATGTTATGGCGCTGTAGCTTGTTGTTTTGATGCTTGCTAGATGCCTACTTGCTGTTTTGGACAGATTGTTGTTATGACTTGTATAGGGTGTATGTGTTGAACCGTTGCTCCGTTTTAAGTGTGCTCTATATGAAAATTGCTTAGTTTTGTGTGTAGATTCATGTTACTTTGTTGCTTCCATGTTTTGAGGTGTTTTCTTGATGTTTGTATGCATTTTGCCTCAATGCCATGCTTACCTTGTTTTGCTCATATCTTCTAGGCCGTAGCTCCGAATCTAATGAACTTTATATGTAACTTGACTAGAATTTCGTGTAGATCATTTTGGTGCATCTTAACTTGCTGTTTAACAACTTGAACATAATGTTTATTCAGATCTGGACCAATTTCGAAATTTGCATATGAGGACTTACCGGAATTGTTATATGTTGTTTCCGGCCTCATTTAAACTTGCTTAATGTGTTGCTCTTGTATGCATCATCTCTTGCCATGACTAGCTTCATGTAGCATTTTAATGCATCATACTTGGTTGAGCATCATGCCTTGTTCATGTGTGATGTGTTTAACGTGTTGTGTGCTTCTTCTCGATAGTTCCCGTTTCGTTGCGATCGTGAGGATTCGTTCGTCTACGCTTGGTTCATCTTCGTGGCTTCATCTTCTTCATGGATTCATTCTTCTTCCTTGCGGGATTTCAGGCAAGATGACCGTCACCTTGGATCTCATTACTATCATTGCTATGCTAGTTGCTTCGTTCTATCGCTATGCTGCGTTACCTACCACTTGCTGCTCAAGCCTCCCAAATTGCCATGAACCTGTGACCTTTGTTACCCTTCCTAGCAAACCGTTGTTTGGCTATGTTACCGCTTTGCTCAGCCCCTCTTATAGCGTTGCTAGTTGCAGGTGAAGATGAAGATTGCTCCATGTTGGATTATGTTTATGTTGGGATATCACAATATCTCTTATATTATTAATGCATCTATATACTTGGTAAAGGGTGGAAGGATCGGCCTTATGCCTGGTGTTTTGTTCCACTCTTGCCACCCTAGTTTCCGTCATATCGGTATTATGTTCCCGGATTTTGCGTCCCTAACGCGGTTGGGTGATTTATGGGACCCCCTTGACAGTTCGCTTTGAATAAGACTCCTCCAGCAAGGCCCAACATTGGTTTTACCATTTGCCTCACCTATGCCCTTTTATTTCCCTTGGGTTTCCGGAGCCCGAGGGTCATCTTTATTTTAGCCCCCCCGGGCCAGTTCTCCTTCGAGTGCTGGTCCAAACCGTCAGCCACCGGTGGCCACCAAGGGCAACTCTGGGTTCGCCTACCGGAAGTTTGGACAATCCGGTGTGCCCTGAGACCGAGATATGTGCAGCTCCTATCAGGATTTGTCGGCACATCCGGGCGGCTTTGCTGGTCTTGTTTTATTACTGTCGAAATGTCTTGTAGCCGGGATTCCGAGACTGATCGGGTCTTCCGGGGGAGAAGGAATATCCTTCGTTGATCGCGATAGCTTATCATGGGCTAAGTTGGGACACCCTTGCAGGGTTTGAACTTTCGAAAGCCGTGCCCGCGGTTATGTGGCAGATGGGAATTTTTTAATGTCTGGTTGTAGAAAACCCGAAGTTGATCTTAATTAAAAATACATCAACCGCGTGTGTAACCGTGATGGTCTCTTCTCGGCGGAGTCCGGGAAGTGAACATGGTGTTGGAGTTATGTTTGACGTAGGTTGTTCTAGGATCACTTCTTGATCATAGATCATCGACCGCTTGATTTGCTTCTCTTCTCGCTCTTATTTGCGTAAGTTAGCCACCATACATTGCTTAGTCGCTGCTGCAACCTCACCACTTTGCCCCTTCCCTCCCCTTTAAGCTTTGCTAGTCTTGATACCCATGGTAATGGGATTGCTGAGTCCTCGTGGCTCACAGATTACTACACCAACAGATTGCAGGTACAGGTTGTTGCGATGTTCATGACGTGAGAGCGATGTTCATTTGTGTTGGAGTTCTTCTTCTGCTTCTTCTTTGATTGAGGGATAGGTTCCTGGTCGGCAGCCTGGGCTAGCAGGGTGGATATTGTTTGAGTTTCTGTTTATGTTTCATCCGTAGTCGGATGTTGATCTTGTATATGATGTATTGATGTATTCATGTGGCCTGGTATGTCTTGGTTGTATCCCCACTATTATGTAATGTTGATGTAATGATATCCACCTTGCAAAAGCGTCTTCAAGATGCGCTTCTATCCTTGGTGGGACCTTCGAGTTCCTTTAGGATAGGGTCGCATCTTGGGCGTGACACTAGTGCCTCCGTGGCTTCGCGCTTCTCGCGTCCTTCCTCCTTCCCTTCCTTCACGGGTGCTTGGGTCTCCCTCCGAGCTTCTTCATGGACTTCTTCTTGGTACCTAAGAGTGCACAGAGTTTCCATTTGAGGTGGAATCCGACTCTCGTGTGAATCCGAATGAAACTTGAAGAGGAAAGTGTTCACCTCGGTTTTGATAGTGCGTGTGCGAGCTCTCGTCATAGGTCCTCTCCGTTCTTGCGGTGTCGGTGTGACGTCCATGGGGATGGTCGAGGGATGCTCCGCATCATCTCCCCCCTTGGGAGAGATCTGTCCATGGATCGTGATCTTCATCACCATGGGAAAGAGAGGGCGTCGCCTATAGAAGGGCACAACCACCATGTACTTGTCATGGTGAAGCTCGAAATGGGCACTCTCCAATGTCGCACCGTTTTGTGGTTCCTTCAAAAGGAGCAAGTATAACAAACAGTTGGAAAAACAAATGTGGTTAGTATTAGTGCCAAACCAAGCATTCAAGAGGTTATTCACCAAACAAGTGTCGTCATCAAGCATAGCATATGGTGTGACAAGGGATGTTGACGTGTCATATAAGCACATAAATTGAGCAAAATCAAGGATATCATGGAAGCAAGCATGCAAGTGTGAGGTAGTAATGCAAATATGTGTAACAAGAGAATAAGCATCTATCTCAGTGTCATAGCAAACAAGCATAAGACTCTCGATGAACGGTCTATGGTAGGCATAAGAGTCATTCACAACACCAAATGAAATGCAATGTCTAAACACATGGGGCAAGTGCAAGACAATCCAAGCATGATGTACATATGGTGTGGTGAAGAAAGTGAGGCACTCAACACAAATGATATAGCAATTTTGCAACATGTGAGAGGCAATCAAGTCATGTGAGCAAATAGTAGTGTAGCGACCAGACCTCAGACAGTCTGATCTCTGTGCATCAGTGTCATCCCTGGACCGGTAATGCTGACACGCACAGTACTTGAAGATTTATAACAGAGTAGCAATCACACACTTATTACACCGAATGTGTCAAAAGAGAACTTATTACAATAAATATGGCTTAAGGCCAACTAATACGATAACATCGGAAGGCTTGGAAGATAAAGTGAGTCCATCAACTCCAACGGCATCACTGAGTGAAAGACCACGACCTAAGGCACCTTACTCGTCGTCTGAAAAGTCTGCAACATGAACGTTGCAGACCGAAAACGGGCCAGCACATGGAATATGCTGGCAATGTAACACAAGAGAGTAATGAATAGAATAATGCCATCACTACATGCATATATGGCTGGTGGAGGCTGTATGGTTAATATGTTTTGCAGAAAGCCAATTTTTCCCTACAACAAAGGAATACATTTTATTTAACTATCATGGTGGTTGTTAAACATTGAGAAGGTTCACCCAACTGAATCCCAATTAGGCATCATCATTAAACCCAATCAAATTATATTAAGAGTGATGAGATCCACATGATAATCCAAGAACTAGATACTCAAGATGTCCATAACCGAGGACACGGCTAACCATGATTAGTTTGTACACTCTGCAGAGGTTTGCACACTTTTCCCCACAAGACTCGATCTCCTCCGTAGGATTTCTCGCACTACATAATGTTTGAGAAACGGATGACCGAGACACAGTCTTTCCGAAGAGGTCCCCTTAACCGATAGATAGGCCGGTACACCTATAATCCCCTACATCTACTAGCCCATCATGGAAAGGTTTCCCACAACTTACTCAACTATGCCAGAGCCCATAATGGCATGTGGCTGCACACGGAAGTTTCTAGCATGAATAATCTTATGATCCCTTTGAGCCTGGGTGGCAGTCCATAGGAGAACCACATGGTACCCCGGGATTTCCAAAAATACAGGAAACACTGGGTTCCCCAGGTGCCTCAATCCACCCAGATGTGTATTAAAGTTGCCACCTTAAGTTAACCATTAATTAACAATACTCACATCTGTCATGGATACACCGAAATCCAAACCACGTCTGCGATCATAGCATAGCAATATAAGCAATGTAGAAGTAACTCCCATAGGTTTGATAATAAACAGGTGAATAGGTACTACCTCATCTACTCCCCAAACCCACAATTTAAATGAGATCCTAACCATGCAATTGTTTGAGGATTGATATGCAATAAAAGTGGGTAGTAAAGAGGTATGATCAAAGTGTTACTTGCCTTGCTGATGATCCATGAAACCTAGAGACTCGTAGTAGCACGCTTCGCACTACGAGTACTCTATCGCAAACAAACAAGCATACAATAAGCAATCAGGCAAAGATGCACGGGTAAAACTCAAATAAGAATATCTAACCAAAAGTTCAATTTAAGAACTCCGGTTTGCAAAAAGAATCAAATCAAACGGAGCAACGAAACTCAAACTGCGAAAGATACAAGATCCGTTTACTAATCTGGACTAAAGTCAAATTTTACATTAGCAAAAACTTGTTTAAGTTGATTAAACGGAAAGAGGGCTTCGAGACGAAACTCTAGGCGCTTGAATCGCCTGATTCCCATAAACGAGCGAAAAGTTAAACTAAAATGAAAATCGGGTCAGAAATCGCAGTCGAAAATAATCGCAAAAAACCCTAGAAAAAGAAAAACTGGCGAACAGGCTAACGAACAAACGTCCGCTGTCTGCAGCTAAACGGTGAAAATCGTTCGTTAAAACAAATGAATGAACGGGCGTTCGCTAAATAGCTAAACCAAAAATAAAATAAAACCAATCTAATAAAAAAAACTCATCTAGGGTTTTACCAAAAAAACCGAACCGACAAAGAAAACTGGCGTCGGCGGTGAACTCCAGCGACTCCGGCGAACTCCGGCGATGGCGGCGGGGTGGCGGCGCGGCTTCGGCGGATCGGTGGCGGGGCGGCTGGACGGCGCTGCACGGCGGCGGTGGCGCGCGGGGCTAGGGTTTCGGCGGGGCGGGTGACTTGGGCGTCGGCGGGGTCGCGGGCTCGGCTTATAAAGCCGTCCGGGCGCAGTGTCCCGGTCGGACACGGCGCGGTAAGTCAGTTGACTTTTTTAAAATAATTTCGCGCAGAAATACGAAGAAAAGATATACTAAACTGACGCCAAAAATCCTGAAATAAATTTTCCCCATCCTCTAAAAATATGCCGGACAAGGTGAACATTTATTTGGTCCTATAATGGAATTTTGAAAAACGCATATTTTTCCTAATTCAAATAAAATAGCGATAAAACTCCGAATAAAATTCTTATTTGATTTTAAAATTAAATCTCCTATATTTCTTTATTTTGAGGAAGTCATTTAATCCTCTCTCTTTTATTTTTATAAAATAAGTATTCGAAGAGAAAATAATTAAAATCAAACGATCCTCTTTTCAAAATTCGAGAAAACTCAAATATGAAAATAACGAAATTGCCAACTTTCTCCGTGGGTCCTTGAGTTTAGAATTTCTAGGATCAAACCAAAATGCAATAAAATATGATATGCAATGATGACCTAATGTATAATATTCCAGATTGAAAATTTGGGATTTTACAAGTAGGCATAGGCATATGTGAAGTAATGACATTGTTGCAACCAAACATATGATAGGAGCAAGTAATCCAAGAATTGGATGCAACATGAGAAAGCATAGAAATCAAGTAGTGCAAACTAGTGGAGCGAAGATGCAACACACTAGAGGAAATCATGGCAATCATGTCATGTGAGCAAATAATAGATATAGGTAATGCACATGACATATCGCAAGCACGAAAACAAAGCAAGATCAATGTATCATCATAGGCATGGGGCACATAGCAAACATGGCAATAACAAGCAATATCTGCACCAAGCTTGCAAATACACATACAAGTAGTAGAATCAATCATCATGTGTAATGCAAAGCATGGGTCACAAATGCATGGTAAAGGCATCGGAATAAGCATGTCATGCAAAGTGAACATGGCAAGATGGGCATATAGTATGTAATGGGCAATAACCCATAGCCAAGTGAGGGCCATGTAGAAGAAATGTGCGAAGTCTTTGCGCGAAGAGAGCGGTGGGAAAGACACTCCATGGGATCCCAAGACATCGTTGCTCTCTAGAGCTCGTTTTGTCAACTCATGGGATTGTGAGGTTGACAAGTATTCATGGGTACCTACACAAAAGAGACACAAACCAAAGAAAGTGTGTGTGTGGTAAATGTACACATCATCCGTCATGATGTGTATGTGCATGTGTGAGTTAGCACAAGATAAGCATCGCTCAAAGAAATTTGATGCATGGTATAAGAACATGTCATCCATAATGAAAGAATAGTTGTTATGTATGACACGATGGGGACACAAATTGAGAATGCAAGTATATGGCACATCACTAGCATGTTTATTCATGGGGAGCATATGGTGCACACAAGTAGTGGGATCATGCAAAGTGTGGAATGCATCAAAATCTCCTAATATCTATGAGGAAACTATGGGGGCCTCCTCATGAGCATTAATGGAAACATCACATGGAGAATATTGACAACATCCAAAACAATGCATATCCAAAGCTAGGTGGTCATGGCACGACATATGAGATAAATAATGCAAAGGGAGCATATCAATATCATCACAAGAAAAACAAATGTGAATAACCATGGGCTTGTCATCTATGTTGATGGCATATGCATAGTCACTACAATGAGATTGCAAATATGACATATTGTTGATCTCATGAATAGCATATGACAAGTCAAGCGGATTGTCAAACATGATGTGACCGAGAGAATGATCAGAAGAAATCCCATGTAACATGGCATCACAACTAATAGACTCCACATGGAAATAATCAAACTCATCATAAATGGGTAAATCATCGCATGGGGAAGTCGAACTAGCATGAAGCATGACAATATGTGGATCAACATCATGCAAGCAATCAATGCCAAGAATGTCCACTAGTGGGACTAGAGCATCAGCTTCACCTATGTTAGCTTGTTCATTACACTCAAGTGGTGTAGGTGAGGTGGCAAAAACCAAATGGTGGTCATCATCTTCATCTTGATGGAACCATGTGGGGGGTGCATCATATTCCACCATGGACATCGTCTTGTCCAAAGGGAGGATGAAGTCGTCGAGGATCGGCGCATCATCATATATGGGACCTAGCACCAAATGAGAAGACACAATAGAGGTAGAGGTCAAGTTGTTAGAAATGCAAATGGCCGGACGAGACCTATCAACTATCACACTCTCTCTATGTGGTGGTTCACTCACTCCCTCAAAATAGGTGCACTCAATGTCACATATGGTGGAGTCACTCATCTCACTCAAGTGGTGGGGGTTCTGGCTCTCCTCACATGGGAATTGTGGAAACTCATCATATATGGGGCTAGTGGTGAAGTCACTCTCACTCTCAATATGGTGGCACAAGTCACTCAAGACATCATACGTCACCGTGGTCGAAGGGAAAATCCCATGCTCAACCATCTCGTCATCGTCGTCGCCGTGGATGAAGGTCGAAGATGGCACATCATCGCTCTCCTCCATGACCGAAGGGAAAATCCCATGCTCGATCATCTTGTCACCATTGCCGTGGATGAAGGCCGATGTAGGCGTACTCATCGGAGGTAGGCGAAGATGCCATACGTCTGAAGGTGAAGATGCCGAAGTGGTGGTGGTAGCCATAGCTTGCTCATGGTGGTGCTCGTCTATCGGTCTTCTCTTGTACTCATGAAGGTTTTCTTGACGGTGCCGCGTGGTACTTGCATCTTGTGGTCACTCCGAAGACTTGCGACTTGAGCGTCTCCGCCTTGAAGATGACGAAGAGGAAGAAGACTTGTAGTTGGCCCACACATGTCGGATGTCATCCAATTGTGCAGCCAACTTGGTGTTGATGTAGTCCCTTGTCCGTGCTTCGCGTTGATGAATGTCGACGATGAGTCGCTCAATGCTTCGCATTGCTCGTTGTAGTCCGAAGATGGGCGTTTTGGTGATGTAGTTGTTCACGCTGTTGTTGTCGTCGAAGACCGGAGATGAAATGACTTTCCTATCCATCACAAGAGTCGAGCAAATGTGAGTGGAAGAAAGGAAAGAACTACACCAATTTACCTTATCCAATGTTGAAGATGGATCAATAATCACTCAATAATGTATCAAAGAAATAGCACAATTGGTACCGGATCTTGTCAATTCTCACACCTACACAAGTAAGTCTTATGGTGGAGCTCGATGAGGATAAGGGCACAAAAATTTGATGCAAAATGTAAGCAAGAGTCAATAATGTTGGAAAAGATTCACAAATTCGCAAGTGAAACAAGTAGATCAATAGCACAATGGGTGGCACACGGAAACACACACACGGATAGATAAAAGGGGTCGTGCAACCAAGGAATGGGCACAAAATGTGGAAACCACGGAAAATGCTCGTGTTGCACAACTCAAGAGAGATGCTAGCACGATTGCTCAATAGGCAGATACGACACTTGTGCACAACCTATAAGATGCCAAATGTATGAGCTTTCTATCCCAACTATGCTTTGTGTATGATGTTCCCGGTGTTCTTCTCAAGATGATCCAAGATGATCGGATATGACAATCTTATGCGCAATGTGGTATGATGCTATGGCATTGCTTACAAGCTCTTTGCCTTTTTTTTGCTTAAATGCTTATTCTTTTTTTATGGCCACTTATGCAAAATTCACAAACCAAGATATCAATTGTGTATATGCGGGAACAATCTTGTGACACAAGGGATGATATGATGATACCAAGATGATACCGATATGATATGGTATGTATGCAATGGAAGGTACGAATCACTAATGTGCACAAGTAACGTTGCCGAAAATACTCAAATGGCTAGTCTCGATAGGCAAGTGTCGCAAAATGGGCTAAGGGGTTAACAATGTAATGGCAAGAATGTACAATGATGGGATACCACGATACCAAGATGATATAGAGGCTACCGTTCTTGCTTACGGTTAGGGTGTCAAATTGGTGAAGTGGTCGATGTCGAATCCTTGTCGAAGGTGAGCGGCGGTGTTGTCAATGTCGAACCGTTCCTAGTTAGCCGAAACACCCTAGGATACAGAAAAACCGCAAACTCAAAATCTCAAAGGAAAATGTCAAATGCTGGTAGTGGAATGCGTTGGTGGTTTCGGAGTTAGCAATGCAGAAGTGGTGGTGGTGGTTGATGATGAAGCAACTGTCCCTAAGTAGCCTAAACACCTTAGGAGACTCAAGTCACCCCTCAAGCAACCATAAATGCTATATGGATCAAAAATTGGGTTAGGTTGCGAAAAGCTATGGTGGTTTTGCGTATGATATGGTGGATGACCTATGCAAAGATGCAAAAATGCCAAACTTTTGATGGTGTAAAATGGTGTTGGAACCTATCTATATGGATGGGGGTGTCAATAGCTACTCAACAAGCTAAAGAATGTCAAAATCGGACTCCGGGAGCGAAAGTTATGGCCGAAATGGTGATGGTGTTGGGCTGATTCGGGGTGGTGCGGGTGCCCGGTGGTCGGGGGTGCGGGCACCCTGGGTGGTCCGGGGCAAACAGTACGGGGGTGCGGGTGCCTGGGGGTTCGGGGTGCGGGCACCCGGGGACCGCGGGGATGCACGGGGGGTCCGGGTGCCCGGGGTTTGAGGTCCGGGTGCCCGGGGGTGACGGATTTGGGCGGAAATTCGTGGAGAAATGGAAGAAATTGGTGGATTTCATGGATGGAAATATGGGGATGGATGGGGGAATGCTAGATCCACTTGAAACCAAGCAAATCCATGGATCAAATCCAAAAAAACCTCATCAAACCAAAAAACCACGAAACAATTGGGGCTATTTTTGGTGGGGAATTTTTGAAATTGCGGAAGAACACAACAAAATTAGGCTAGAGAACAAGTAGGGGGCTCCAATTTCATGAGAAACCATGGCTCATGATACCAAGATGTTGTAGGGTGGAACCCTAGATGGAGATCTTGCACGAATTGGAGGGGAAATCCCCAAGAACACAAAGAACACGAAGAACACAAGAGAGGGGAAACACTCAAATTGACTAGGTCCAATCACACATATGTTAGATCCAAGAACACACAAGGGGTCACAACGATTCAACGACAACAAAGGAAAGATACAAGGTACTAGTTTATCCCAATCCTATGTGGATATAAGTCTTGATGATCCTATGATGGGGATCCTTCCCAAGATGGGGGCTTGATATCCACTAGGGATCTTCTCCTAGGAGGTCTTGATCTCCTAGAGGAGTGGGTACAAGGAGCAAAGCTCTCTAATGTCTCTCATATACTTTTTTATCCCCTCTAATGAGCTAGGGAAGAGGTATATATAGTCTAGGGACGAAATAGAGGGAGAGAGGGGTACAAAGGTCCAAAGTGACCCTGCAAACATAGACACATTCGGACGAGTCTGGGCACCCGGGGTGCGGAGGATCGGGTACCCGGTCTGGTCAGGGAGGCCGCGGCCAAGTGGCTGTAGGGACCGGGCACCCGGGGGTTGATGGTCTGGTGTGGAATCTTGAGAAGATGTGTCTAGAGGGGGGGGTGATTAGACACTTAGTGCTAAAGATGCAGTTTTTAAACTTTTTTGGTTTAAGTGGAGTTTAGGCACAATTCAAACATACACAATATATATCAAGCAAGTATGCAAAGAGTATATGAGCAGCGGAAAGTAAAGCATGCAACTTGCAAGAATGTAAGGGGAACGGTTTGGAGAATTCAAACGCAATTTGGAGACAATGATGTTTTTGTCGTGGTTCGGATAGGTGGTGCTATCCTACATCCACGTTGATGGAGACTTCAACCCACGGAGGGTAACGGTTGCGCGAGTCCACGGAAGGCTCCACCCACGAAGGGTCCTCGAAGAAGCAACCTTGTCTATCCCATCATGGCCATCGCCCACGAAGGACTTGCCTCACTAGCGGTAGATCTTCAGGAAGTAGGCGATCTCCTTGCCCTTACAAACTCCTTGGTTGAACTCCACAATCTTGTCGGAGGCTCCCAAGTGACACCTAGCCAATCTAGGAGACACCACTCTCCAAGAAGTAACAAATGGTGTGTGGATGATGAACTCCTTGCTCTTGTGCTTCAAATGATAGTCTCCCCAACACTCAACTCTCTCTCACAGGATTTGGATTTGGTGGAAAGAAGATTTGAGTGGAAAGCAACTTGGGGAAGGCTAGAGATCAAGATTCGTATGGTAGGAATGGAATATCTTGGTCTCAACACATGAGGAGGTGGTTCTCTCTCAGAACATATGAGTTGGAAGTGTAGATGTGTTCTGATGGCTCTCTCCACGAGTGAAGAGGAGGTGAGGGGTATATATAGCCTCCACACAAAATCCAACCGTTACACACAATTTACCAATCTCGGTGGGACCAAATCAACAAACTCGGTCGGACCGAAATAGTAAACCTAGTGACCGTTAGAGATTTTCGGTGGGACTGACATGCAACTCGGTGGGACCGATATGGTTAGGGTTAGGGCATAACGTAATCTCGATGAGACCGATTACACAAACTCGGTGAGACCGATTTTGGTAATTAGCTAACCGGAGAGTTAGTCAGGAAAACTCGGTGGGACCGATTACTAAACTCGGTTGGACCGATTTTGGTAATATGTTAACCAGAGAGTTTGCATTGTAATATCGGTAGTACTGATTGCTCAAATTCGGTGAGACCGATTTTGACAATGGACATACATAGTGAGATTGCAATCCCATTTCGGTGAGACCGAGATCCCTATCGGTAGAACCGATTTGCTTAGGGTTTGGCAGTGGCTATGACAAATGAAACTCGGTGGCGCCGGATAGGAAGAATCGGTAGGTCCAAGTTTGGCTTTGGGTTTAGGTCATATGTGGAAGTGGGAAAGTAGCTGAGGGTTTTGGAGCATATCACCAAGCACATGAAGCAAGAGGCTCATTAAGCAACACCTCATCCCTTCTTAATAGTATTGGCTTTTCCTATAGACTCAATGTGATCTTGGATCACTAAAATGTAAAATAAAGAGTCTTGAGCTTTTGAGCTTGAACCAATCCTTTGTCCTTAGCATTTTGAGGGTTCCCACATCCTTTAGTCCATGCCACTCCATTGTTGAACTTATTTGAAACATACTAGATAAAAGTGTTAGTCCAACAAGAGATATGTTGACATTAATTACCAAAACCACCTGGGGAGCACTTGTGCTTTCAATCTCCCCCTTTTTGGTAATTGATGGCAACATACATCAAAGCTTTAGATAAAGATATAAAGAATAGCAAGTAAAGCTTTGGAAGGATATGTAACAAACATAGGCTCCCCTTACATGCATGCAATCATGTGAATATGAAATGTAGAAGCATGTGAGAGCATAACCATGACAGAGTAGGCAATGTGTTACATGTATCTTGGCCATATGCATCAGAGCAAAAGATTATTGTGGAAAATACCTTCATGCTCATGAGTCCTTCTTGCAAACAGTATGTACATAAGCAAGAAATCCTCATACTCATGATTCTGATGCATATACTTACCTTGTAGTCTTAAGTTGGCTTGGGATGGAATGAACCTGCACAAACAAGGTTAGATAACACAGATACATCCACTAGCCAGAGCAAACAAAAGAAACCACAAGAATACCAAGACTGGGATGACATGTAGAGAGTGAGTACAAGGTACCACATTGGATTAGACATGTCCCCAGGAGTAAAGATATGCAATGAATTTGAATGATTTCTTTCCCTTAGGTGTCTTGCTCCCCCTGAATCTGACATGGGATATTGGGAGAAGATAGGGAACAGAAAATCAGAGCTGAAAGATATAAATGGATAGAACTTAATGCAAATAAGCACATATGAACATGTCTTTCCCCCAAAGATACATGTGGCATCTCTCCTCTTGAACATCAAGCATCTGGGATCCTTGAGTATTCTCTCCCTCTGGAGATCTCTTTCTCCCCCTTAATACTCTCTCCCTTGTAGGTGATAAGCTTTGATGTGATCTCTCTCTCCCCCTTTGACATCAATTTCCAAGAAGGTCTTTCTGGAATCTGTCGAATGGGTTTGGTCCTTGAGACTCAGCACAAAGCAATGGATAAAACTGTGATGCTTGTAGAGGACAAGATTCATTGAGTGGAGCTGGATCAGAAGAAATATAGAACAAGTGGCAAATTGTTTTTCCTGTTGTGAAATCGGTGGCACCGAGTGGCATGTTTTGGTGGTACCGAAAGGATTCGGTTGGACCGAAAACTACAACTCGGTGAAACCGAGTTCATCACAGAGAAAAACACTTGTCACCTCAGCTCACTAGACAAATAAGGTCTCACAAAGATTTGCAATGAATTGGATACATAAAATGCAGAACAAGAAGCAAAAAGAAAAGAATGAAAGTTCTAGATGAAGTTGTTTTTTTTGTTTTGTTTTGTTTGAAAAAGAGGGAAACAAATATGCAAGGGACAAATGCAATAACACAGAAGAGAACACAAGAGAAATTCATCTAGAGTTGGGCGGTGACATAGTCACCTATGTTAGAGTATATTGACTTTGGAGTCAAGTGAGAACACTTGATCTTAGGTCATACTCATCGTTTAAGCTCAAAATGGGGTTACCATTTTTTGTTTAAGCATCTTGATGTATTCACATCTTGTTGAGTTGCTTTGACTCATGACTTGGAGTAAAGCTTCTCTAAGATGGAATAACATACCTCGGGTGGTGGTGTGGATCTTGCTCATGTAGTTGAACTTGTGTGGGTTCTCAAGGTTGATGTAGCTTATCAAGAATTTGGAGCACCACTTGGAATTTGAGTCAATCTACCTACATGGGTTAGTTCTTGCAAGGAAGAGCACTTGTGTATCCAAGAATGACAATTATGAAGCTCAACATAGAGTTTGTCAAAGGATATGTTTGAATGGTTTTGTGCTTCCTTGTTGTCAACCACCGTTGTGTAGAGACTTGGTGGTGTAGAGATTGCTCAAGATGTGAGTGAGTTGCAATCTCATAGAATTGGATCCAATCAAGTACCTACATGGGTTAGATAACATGCAAGATGCAAATTTGTCCAAGACATAAGATAATCATCATAAGAGATATATCATGGATTAGTCATAAGCTCACGTCTTGCATGTATCCAATGGAGTTCCTACTCCAAGTTCGAAGCATCAATGATGTTCAATTCACCTGTCAACCTGCAAAACACTTTCTCATCAAGTGGTTTAGTGAATATATCTGCTAATTGCTTATCGGTGCGAACATGCTTAAGATTAATGTCACCCTTAGCAACATGATCTCGAATGAAATGATGACGAACTTCAATATACTTAGTTCGAGAATGTTGTACAGGATTATGACCAGTTTTGATAGCAATTTCATTGTCACAAAGCAATGGAACATGTTTCACATAGATCCCATAATCTTTAAGAGTTTGGGTCATCCAAAGTAATTGAGCACAACATGAACCAGCGACAATGTATTCCGCTTCGGCGGAGGATAATGATACCGAGTTTTGTTTCTTGGAGGACGAAGACACAAGATATCTACCAAGAAATTGACAAGTACCCTAAGTGGACTTTCTATCAACCTTGTCTCCGGCATAGTCCAAGTCGGAATAGCCAACAAGATCAAAAGAGGACCTCTTAGGATACCAAATGCCAAAATTTGGTGTATGGATTAAGTATCTCACTATCCTTTTCACGGCCTTAAGATGACATTCTTTAGGAGCAGCTTGATATCGTGCACACATGCACACACTTAGCATAATATCGGGACGTGAATCACATAGGTATAACAACGAACCAATCATAGAGCGATAAACCTTTTAATCAACCGGTTCACCATCTTTGGTCAAATCATTATGTCCACTAGTAGGCATGGGTGTAGGCATACCTTTGCATTCTTGCATATTGAACTTCTGGAATAAGTCTTTGGTGTACTTCGTTTGAGAGACAAATGTACCTTCCTTAGTTTTCTTGATTTGCAAACCGAGAAAGAATTTGAGTTCACTCATCATAGACATCTCAAACTTCTTCGACATTAGCTTTCCAAACTTTTCACTAAAAAGAGGGTTAGTTGAACCAAATATGATATCATCAACATAAATTTGGCATACAAATAGTTCTCCATTAACTCTTTTAGTAAAAAGTGTGGAATCAATTTTTCCAATTTCAAAACCACTTGCAATAAGGAACTTGGTCAAGCATTTATACCATGCTCTAGGAGCTTGTTTAAGACCATAAAGGGCTTTATGAAGTTTGTAAACATGATTTGGTTTCTTAGGATTGACAAAGCCGGGAGGTTGTTTGACATAAACTTGCTCCTCTATTTCACCATTTAGAAAAGCACTTTTAATGTCCATTTGGTACAAGGTGATATTATGGTGATTAGCATAGGCAAGTAAGATGTGAATGGACTCAAGTCTAGCAACGGGAGCATATGTCTCACCATAGTCCATACCTTCGACTTGTGTGTACCCTTGGGCGACGAGACATGCTTTGTTGCGAACCACTTGTCCATCTTCATCTTGCTTGTTGCGAAACACCCATTTGGTACCAATGATGTTGTGGTTGTTGTCGGGCTTCTCAACCAATGTCCAAACTTGGTTTCTCTCAAAGTTGTGTAGCTCTTCATGCATAGCGTTTATCCAGTCCAGATCTTCCAATGCTTCTTCGACCTTCATAGGTTCAATGCTAGAAATGAATGAATAGTTTTCACAAAAGTTAGCTAAATGAGTTTTTGAGCGAGTGATTCTCCCGGTTTGAATATCATTGTAGATTTGCTCGACGGGATGGTCCTTGGCAATTCTTGCTCAAACTCGTGAGAGCTTTTGCTTGGGTCTTCGTTGAACATCTTCTTCATCTTGTTCTTCTTCTTGGCCTTCTTCATTGTTGGCGTTGTCGTTCTCTTGTCTTGGTGGAGAAGGAGGTTGTTGGCGTTCGTCTTGATGTATTTCATCGTCTTCTTCATCTTGGTGTGTCCCACTTGTGAATGCTTCCGTGTCGATTCTTGGTTCACCTTGTCATGAAGTAGAAGCTTACACTTGGACGGACGAGGTACTCTCCTTCACCTCCGTTGGACGAATTTTGCCAATAGACAAGTCTTGGATTGCTTCTGAAGGGTCTTTGTCTCCTACATCAATTGGCAATTGCTCTACTTGCGAGCCATTAGATTCATCAAACTTCACATCTACCGTCTCTTCAACCTTTCGGGTGAAATTGTTGTAGACACGGTAAGTGTGAGAGTTTGAGCCATAACCAAGTAGGAAACCTTCATGAGATTTTGGAGCAAACTTTGAACGACGATGCTTATCAAAAATGTAGCACTTTGAGTCGAATACTTGAAAGTATCCAACTTGGGGTTTGTTACCGGTGAGGAGCTCGTATGCCGTCTTGCCGAGTAGCTTGTGAAGATACAAGCGATTTGTTGCATGACAAGCTGTCTCAACCGCTTCTGCCCAAAAGTGCTTCGGCGTCTTGTACTCATCAAGCATCGTTCTCGCCATTTCGATGAGCGTACGGTTCTTCCTCTCAACAACTCCATTTTGTTGAGGTGTGTACGTAGCTGAGAACTCGTGTGAGATCCCTTCTTCGTCAAGAAAGGTGTCCACATTTGCGTTCTTGAACTCCGTTCCGTTGTTACTGCGAACCTTCTTGATCTTCACTTCAAATTGATTTTGGGCCTTCCAAGCGATGTTTTTGAAGATCTTTTGGACCTGCGATTTGTCATCAAGAAAGAACACCCACGTAAATCTTGAAAAATCATCAACTATAACTAGACCAAAAGAATTTCCACCGAGACTCTTGTAGGCGTTGGGACCAAAAAGATCCATATGAAGTAGCTCGAGTGGCCTCCTTGTGGTCATGATGTTCTTCACGGGATGCCTTCCTCCAACCTGTTTACCTGCTTGACAAGCACTACAAAGTCTATCCTTATCAAATATGACATCGTTAACTCCAAGGATATGATTTCCTTTAATAAGCTTGTCAAGGTTTCTCATGCCAACGTGACCTAGTCGTCTATGCCACAACCAACCTTTTGAGGATTTAGCGATAAAGCAAGTTTTAGGTTGTTCCTTTTTAGAGAAATCGACAATGTAAAGATCACCTCTACGTATACCGGTAAAGACCATTTTATGATTGTCTCGACGAAACACTTGGCAATCTACCTCAGTAAATAGGACATTCAAACCGAAATCAGCAAGTCTAGATACTGAAAGTAAGTTGTAGCCGAGAGATTCAACGAGCATGACATTTTGAATGGAGCTATCGTGTGAGATGGCCACCTTACCAAGGCCAACCACCTTACCCTTTGAATTATCACCAAAGGTGACATATTTTCGAGGGCCGTCATTTTCAGCAAGCTCACGGAACATCTCTTCATCTCTGGTCATATGATCAGTACATCCACCGTCAAGAACCCATTCCTTTCCTCCTGACACATATCCCCGAAGATTTGCCATGAGACCAAAATGTCTCATTGCATCATCAAGATCGAAGTCACTATCATCATCCTCATCATAGTATCCATGTTCAACATAATCTTGTGACTCATCATTTCGTAGAGAGAGTGATTCATTAGATAAATGATCATCAAAGTGGTCACCTTTATGAATTCTTATAGCTTCGGATATAATATCACTAATGATTCCAACATTTCCTTTAGCGTGCATGAGATTAGTAAGCTCAAATAGACAATCACCAAAACTAGGATCACTAGAGTTCATCTTACTCAAGGCAATAGATTTATGGAGAATTTCATCCAAAATTTTCAAGGAATAGTCGGGAAATCGTTCCTCAAGAAATTTCCATATAGTATAGGCACAATTAAGAGTAGGATCCTCTAATGATGAGCTCAACAGTTCTAAGATCGCGAATCATGTCAATATCTTCATCTAGGGTGGGATGCATAGGATCAACATGAGGCGCACAAGGACTAGCAATATACTTGTTCAAATGATATTGATTGAAAATTACAAGCATCTCATTTTTCCACTCATGAAAATACTCTCCATCAAGAATAGGCACTCTATGTCTAAGACTCCCCAAAGTAGACTCATCCATCTTCCTCCAATGGTGATTAAACCAAGGCAATGGAGACCAATGCTCTGATACCACTTGTGGGATCTTGAGAAGATGTGTCTAGAGGGGGGGGGGGTGATTAGACACTTAGTGCTAAAGATGCAGTTTTAAACTTTTTCGGTTTAAGTGGAGTTTAGGCACAATTTCAACATACACAATATATATCAAGCAAGCATGCAAAGAGTATATGAGCAGCGGAAAGTAAAGCATGCAACTTGCAAGAATGTAAGGGGAAGGGTTTGGAGAATTCAAATGCAATTTGGAGACAAGGATGTTTTTGTCGTGGTTCGGATAGGTGGTGCTATCCTACATCCACATTGATGGAGACTTCAACCCACGGAGGGTAACGGTTGCGCGAGTCCACGGAAGGCTCCACCCACGAAGGGTCCACGAAGAAGCAACCTTGTCTATCCCATCATGGCCATCCCCCACAAAGGACTTGCCTCACTAGCGGTAGATCTTCACGAAGTAGGCGATCTCCTTGCCCTTACAAACTCCTTGGTTCAACTCCACAATCTTGTCGGAGGCTACCAAGTGACACCTAGCCAATCTAGGGTACACCACTCTCCAAGAAGTAACAAATGGTGTGTTGATGATGAACTCCTTGCTCTTGTGCTTCAAATGATAGTCTCCCCAACACTCAACTCTCTCTCACAGGATTTGGATTTGGTGGAAAGAAGATTTGAGTGGAAAGCAACTTGGGGAATGCTAGAGATCAAGATTCATATGGTAGGAATGGAATATCTTGGTCTCAACACATGAGTAGGTGGTTCTCTCTCAGAACATATGAGTTGGAAGTGTAGATGTGTTCTGATGGCTCTCTCCACGAGTGAAGAGGAGGTGGAGGGGTATATATAGCCTCCACACAAAATCCAACCGTTACACACAATTTACCAATCTCGGTGGGACTGAATCAACAAACTCGGTCGGGCCGAAATAGTAAACCTAGTGACCGTTAGAGATTTTCGGTGGGACTGACATGCAACTCGGTAGGACCGATATGGTTAAGGTTAGGGCATAACATAATCTCGGTGAGACCGATTACACAATATCGGTGAGACCGATTTTGGTAATTAGCTAACCAGAGAGTTGGTCAGGCAAACTCGGTGGGACCGATTACTAAACTCGGTTGGACCGATTTTGGTAATATGTTAACCAGAGAGTTTGCATTGTAATCTCGGTAGTACCGATTGCTCAAAATCGGTGAGACCGATTTTGACAATGGACATACACAGTGAGATTGCAATCCCATCTCGGTGAGACCAAGATCCCTATCGGTTGAACTGATTTGCTTAGGGTTTGGCAGTGGTTATGACAAATGAAACTCGGTGGCACCGGATCGGAAGAATCGGTAGGTCCGAGTTTGGCTTTGGGTTTAGGTCATATGTGGAAGTGGGAAAGTAGCTGAGGGTTTTGGAGCATATCACCAAGCACATGAAGCAAGAGGCTCATTAAGCAACACCTCATCCCTTCTTAATAGTATTGGCTTTTCCTATAGACTCAATGTGATCTTGGATCACTAAAATGTAAAATGAATAGTCTTGAGCTTTTGAGCTTGAGCCAATCCTTTGTCCTTAGCATTTTGAGGGTTCCCACATCCTTTAGTCCATGCCACTCCATTGTTGAACTTATCTGAAACATACTAGATAAAAGTGTTAGTCCAACAAGAGATATGTTGACATTAATTACCAAAACCACCTGGGGAGCACTTGTGCTTTCACCCGGGCACCCGTGGCAGTGGGGAGCCGGCTGGAGGGGAGGGGCCGGGCACCCGGGGTTGATGGCTCAGGCACCCGAGGCGGCGGTGCATCTCCCAGCTGGGGGGCCGGCCACCCGGGCTGCTCCGGGGTGCCACCCAGGCCATGGCTGGGCACCCAGGGCTCCAAGGGCTGGGCACCCGGGGTGCACAGTGGGCAGGCCCTGGGCTGTTGCCGAAGACCCGGGCACCCGGGGGCATGGAGGGCCGGTTACCCGGGGGTCCTAGAGCCTCTGTGGCTTCGCGCTTCTCGCGTCCTTCCTCCTCCCCTTCCTTCACGGGTGGTTGGGTCTCCCTCCGAGCTTCTTCATGGACTTCTTCTTGGTACCTAAGAGTGCATAGAGTTTCCATTTGAGGTAGAATCCGATTATCGTGTGAATCTGAATGAAACTTGAAGAGGAAAGAGTTCACCTCGGTTTCGACAGCGCATGTGCGAGCTCTCGTCATAGGTCCTCTCCGTGCTTGCAGTGTCGGTGTGACGTCCATGGGGATGGTCGAGGGATGCTCCGCATCAATAACTCCAACAGTGGCTGGTTCTATGGTGGATTTTATGCCATGTGTTTAGCACGAGAGCTAGGTGTTTCACCTTTGCCCTTTGATCCTATCCTACCCACGCGGTATTTGGATTGACACTTTGAAAGAACACAAGATCCTTAAGGGAAGGGTTGTTAATTTTACTTAGAATCTAATGTTTAACCAAGAATCTATTGTGGACACATATTTGCCTGCGCCTGATCTTTTTGACTATCACGGCAAGGGGAGACATTTTGTTCTTGAGAGCGAGGCCCGAGCTCATAACGCAGCAGTGGTGGCAGCACGGCATGCCGAGGCATCCACACTGAGAGCCTCCGTGAGCTACCATGCCGACTACTACCCTCCAGGCTACTGACCGATTACCAACTTAGGCCAAAAGCCTAAGCTTGGGGGAGTACGTGTTTCTCACCGACATTATATCCATGTCTACATATCGTTCTACTTGTCGGTCTTCACACTTTTTCATTGTATCATCCATGCTTAAATTTATTTTCTTGCTTTCTTCTTGTGTGTTTGAAAAACTTTAGAAAAAACAAAAAATTAGTTGTAGTAATTTACTTTCTATGCATGCTTAGTAATAGTATTAAAAAGAAAATCCAAAAAGTTTTCCTTGTTCTTCTTTTGCTTGTTGGGAGCTTTCCCGTATAAATAGTTTTTCTCATTTTTGCTTTTCCCTTTTATTTGCTTGTTGAAGAAAACCAAAAACTCCAAAAATATTTCAGTGTGTTTCTCTAAATTTCTTTTCCTTTTTGTTCGAGTTGCACCAAGGAGAAGACCACGATGGAAATGTTGAGCGGCTCTCATATGAACAATTGCTGAACTAATAAAGAGCACATTTTACCTTGTCTTCTCCTATTGAATTAAATGTTTGCAGATTCCAGCTTAGTCCATGGTATCCTTGCACTATTATTATTTTCATATCATTCGATCGTGCAAGTGGAAGGCAATAATGACGATATTCGATGAACTGGTCGTGGCAGAGAGAAACTGGTATTAACTCGACTTGTTCTGTCTGTGTAAATATGTTTAACCTAGTATCCATGATTCAACCCATTATGAATAAACATGTTTGCAATGACAATTAGACATTATAGTTTCTCATGCCATGCATAAGTAGCTGGGAGTTGATAATGATTTAGCTTGGATATAACCATAGCGTTAAAATGATTGTGATGTAGTATGATGATATGGTATCCTCCTCTGAATGTTCGAGTGGCTTGACTTGGTACATGTTCATGCATGTAGTTGAATCAAAAGCAACATAGCCTCAATAATATTTATGTTCATGGTGTTCATGTCCTACTCATGCTAGTGTCCAATGTTACTTATGCATAATGCATGGTTATGATTGTTGTTGCTCTCTAGCTGGCCGCTTCTCAGTCTTAATTGCTAGCCTTCGCCTGTACTAAGTGGGAATTCTACTTGTACATCAAAAAACTTGAAACCAAAGTTATTCCAGATGAGTCCATCATACCTACCTATATGCGTTATTATCCTGCCGTCCTAAGTAAATTTGCATGTGCCACCTCTAAAAACTTCTAAAATTATCCTTTTTGTGTGCCTGGATCATTCATGGAACGATAGGAGGTTATCAACATCTTCCATGCTAAGCGGGTTATTCTCAGGTCGAGTGTTTATTCACTCGCCATCGCACAAGAAAATGGGAGGTAATAGGGATTCCCTGTCCCGAACTCAAAAATGCAAATAATTAAATAAAACTCCCCCGGGACTGATGTTGGTATGGACGACACCAGTTGTTTCGAACAAGCCGTGGAATGTGACTGTTGGTGGAAGGGGGACTAAACCTTTACTTTTATCGCTCGAGAACCGCCACTAGCATGCTTAGCATGGAACATGTCGACAACTGATGGTCGTGAAGTGAATAAGAAGGGTGCATGTCTCAAAATATCATTTATCTCTATTTTAAAAATTGAGCTCTGGCACCTCTACAAATCACTGCTTCCCTCTGCGAAGGGACTTTCTATTTACTTTTATGTGGTGTTACCACCTTCTAAAACAAGCGCAAGAAACCGAGTAGAGCACAACTATCATGATTTATGCATTGTGTGTAGCTAATGTTGGGTGCATCATGACTGGATCTTTTCCACCATGAATTACAATCACTACTAGGGAAAACGTTATACACAGAACTTTAGCAGGAGCGCTTGTTAAAAAGGCCCGCTACTGCTAGACAGCAGTAGCGTGTGCAAAATAAGCGCGCTGCAGATGCATATATATCAGTAGCACATCTCAGAGAAAACTCGCTACTATTAAAATTCCAACCACTAAGCCGACGGGCTACACATAGTAGTAGCAATCTTTAAAAAACAGCGCTCCCGCTAATATCCTTATAGCAGCGCGTTTATGTGTAAAGCGCTACTGCCAACAAAAATAAAATAAAATGAAAAACAAATTGAAAAGTAAATGAAAATTAAAGAAATATAAAAAGGAGAAAGGAAAAATATATAATGTAAAGAAAAATAAATGAAAAAGGGAAAAAAGGATGAAGGCATAGCAGTAGCGCGTTTGCTAAAACGCACTATAGCTAACTTAGCTATAGCGCGTTTTCCCTAACGCGCTACCGTTATTTTTGATTTAACGCAAAAACGGTTTCCCCCCAGCCACCACTTCTCCCACAATTCCCTTGCGCCCCGCCACTTCGCCGCCGTCTTGCCCACTTTGCCGTTGCCCCCACTTCACCGCCGTCTCCTGTCGGCGTCGATGCCGCACTCATCCTCACCGCCGCCGCCCAGCCTCACCGCCGCCGCCGCCTCTCGGGCCGCCCTTGACCTCACCGTCTCCACCCTCGACCTCACCGCCGCCGCCCTCGACCTCACCGCCCCGAGCCCGTCCTCGCCGCCCCTACCTCCGCCGCCGAGCACCTCCCCGCCACCGTCTCTCCCCTCTCTGTAAGCCCCCCACCCATCCCCCACCCCCTCTCTGTCTGCTTTTTCTTCCCGTGCCATGTTAATTAGCAGTAGTAGTAGATGTCAATTAGTACTAGGGTTCATACATAATGATTTTTAGTAGGAGTAATAGATGTTAATTAGTAGTAGTGATGGTACTAGTTAACTAGGGCAGTATGGTTAATAGTAGATGTTTTTTAGTTAGGGTAATAATAGATGTTAAGTAGTAGATAATGCAGATGTTAATTAGTTTAGTAGGGTTTAGTTTTTGAATTGAGTTTGTTTAACTAGATGTTAATTAGGGCAGTAGGGTTTAGTTTAGAGTAAAGTTTAGTTCAGTTGTTAACTAAATAGAATCTATATTTGGTTTTTGAATTGAGTTTGAGAGAGCATGAGATTTGTGTAGATTTTCTTGAAGTGTCAAACGCTAGGACATGCAAATTTGAAGTGGCCGGGATATATGCAAATTCCTCAATTGTGTTTGCCCATGTTTCGATTGTGCCCAAGTGGCCTTTTGTTGTTTTCAGGGAATGAAGCTGAGTGGCCTATGTTTTGCCGGAATGTTGATTCATTTCGTTCCGACAAATTTCCGCTTCTCGATTTGTCCACTCTTTAGCAAAGGTCATGACGAAATTTTCCGTGAATTTCGGCATGACGTATGCTACAAACTAGGACATATTGAGTATCCGGGATTTGCCGCACCAGGAAGGAGTCAACATTCCTATAAAACATAGGCCTTTATTTATGTCATTATTCATTTTATTAGGTCTAGAATTAATTGACTAGATTTAATCATAGGAAACATGGCTAGCAACGATGAAGGACATGGTTCTGGTTGTTGCGACGACATCTACCTGGAGGCAGATGAATTTTTGAGCCTTGCCAATGATTAATCGATGTTGTTGCTGGGCCCACCGGTCGCTTCGGGGACTGAGACGGACACGCAGACCTGTGCTAAGACTGAGACCGGCGTTGAGATTTAGACCGGCTTCGAGACCGGCGCTGAGACTGAGACAGGCGCTGCCTCGGGGAGCGGATCCGGTGTAGAACCGAAAGCAAAGAGGCAATGGCTTCCTACCAAACTCAGGACTACTAGACTGGTGGTCACAGAGGTGGATGACGGCAATTTTGAGCCAACCGTGCCCGATGAAGCACGCGCGTGCTACGACAATCAAATAGGCTGCATTGTACGGACAGCTGCCACAATCAACGATGAGGAACTACAGAAGATAGATAATATGAGGCCCTCCCTCCTAAAGAAGCTGCACCAGATATTCTTGTTCCTGGGCCGGAATGAGAAGGATTATAAAGATCCAGATAAGGACCCGACAATGAAGAAGATAAACAAACACGCCATGTCCAAGTTTAGCGACGCGTTGGCCGCCTGGAAAACAAGGGTGAAAGCAAAGATCGACAAAAAGGAACCCTACTCTGAGATTGTAAAGGATAATCCGACAATCACCATAGAGCAATTTGAAATATTCAAGGCGGCTTGTGAGGCCGAAGATGCCAAAAAAATTGAAGTACATGAAGGGGCTTCAACAGAGGAACATTGGGTGCCACCACCTTGGAAGCCGTGGTTACGGCGGGAAGAGGTCCATATGGGCCAAGGAGGACGCGGAAGCCGCGACTCTGGGCATCCCAGACCCCTTGGCGGAGCTCACTGTCCCGCAAGAGCGTGACGTCCTCAGGGCCTGACACCATTGGGACCCAGTGAAGAAGGTTTTAGAGACGAACGCGGTCACAACGGAGTTCACGAGACTGCTGGTAATTTTAGTTTCTAATCAATTCGACTACACGTTAGTCATATTTGTAAACGATCCTTGTGCCTTTTGCAAAGAGAGCAGCACAGGATTGCGGCCAAAAGAGACTCACCGTCTGAGGCATTGGCAAGGCCCAAGTGGGACACTCCATTCAATCGGGTGTTGAACATATTGAAACGACTCCCGATGGAGACTCGACCGTCGTATGGACGCATGCACGGTGTCGGAGACGGCGCCACGTGGAAGAAGTACTACAGTGAGACCATGGAGGAGAGATAGGAAAGACGGAGGTTAACCGAAGAAAACATCAACAAGAAGGTTGAAATTGCGGTTGAGAAGAAATCATCTCAGACAGTCGCAACAGCGGTAGCTGCCGCAAAACCGATGGTTGTACATATGTCTACTTCCTTGGTTCCGGCCGTTTTCAATTGGACCAGGCTAAATCCAGAAAAAAATGCAGCAGACTTTCCCCTTGCTGACTTCTTGGGGAGTAGCTCGACTAGCGTCGCACCAGCACCTGCTCCCGCACCGGATGTGCTCGGCGGTGCTTCATCTTTGGCGGAGCTCGACGCCCTCACGGTATCTGTCACGCCAGCCCCCTTCAATAAATGTATAATCTCCCATTTTCGTTGCCTTTCGGATGTCTCATGTCGCATACTTTTCTTTGCAAGCCGATGAAACCCCGTGCACCATATTGTACACCATCTGCGACCAAAAGGTGGACGTGGGGAAGGCGATGATAGTGAAGCCGAAGGAACCATTGTTCCACAGCCGACCGATCCCCCCGAACGTCTTCAAGGTTTCCGTGGCCAGTGTCAAACCGGGCCATGATAATTTGCCTCCTCTGGTACTAGGGGGGATGACGACGAGACCCCGCGGCGGCTTGGTGATTGTTGCAATGGGTGGGTCCTCTTGTGGCCAAAGAGTATGCTTCGTCTGGAGGCCGTCAGGAGCACACCCACGAGCACACAGCCTCAGCAAGGTATGAACATCAACACCCCACCTACCCAATTAGCGTTGGGTGTCGGGTTGGGTGATAGCGGACGGGGTAACGAAGAGGCTTCATTAGTCGCTGATGACGTCGCCATGGATGAGGATGAGGATGACGATGGCACTCAACAGTATGTCTATACTGGTGCCTACTCAGGGTTTGAGCGTTATGAGTCGGTGCCTGAATTGCCGCCTCCGGAGGCTTAACGTATTATAGACGACCTTCCAGCAAAGAAGCCTAGGAAGAGATCGAGGAAAGGCAAGAAAGCCGATTCTATGATCCAGCCGCCTCAGCAGCCTCGGGTTCAAGACCGTATAGATATCCCCGGTGCGGATAAATTGCATATCCCCGGTCAACTAATCCTACCTGCATCAGCGCTAGGGGCCAGATTCAACGATGTAAGGAGACTTCATGACGATGTGCTGCGAATAGAGAAAGGCCTCATCGCCTCGAAAGATCCAGGATACCCACTCTACGTGGTTAACGTTCCGCGGCAATTGTCGTACGTCGGCTTCTTCCCCGCGGATAAGTTCTTCCTTCGATTCGATTACATATTCGACATGTTTCACGTGAAGAAGCTGGATTTTAAGTTTGTCCGCCTTTATGCCTTGCACATGAACTACATCATCGGGGTTGAGCAGATACCTCATATCTGTGTCGCTGACCCGTACTTCATGCACGAGGGCTTCTTGGGAGTCTGCGCAGAGCACCATGAATACACGAGGGAATACATCGTCAATTTCATGCTCGCCAATAAGGACAAGGAGGCCATTCTCGTGCCTTATCATCCCCTGTAAGTCATTCGCGCGGATATCCTTCCTTCGATTTCAATCATTCATTTGCACGGTGGAGGCTAATTAATTTGAGGTGTACTTATTTTGCGCAGTGGAGGGCGCGTCGTCCTCATCATCCTCTACCCCCGATACTCCCACGCTCTTTACTTGGACTCGTTGAAGAACATTAACAAAAAGGATTACACCCACATCAAGGATGTTCTCGACAGTGCTATGTTTTACTATGAAGCATGGGGTGGATAGGTTAAGGACAAGAAGAGGAGGGGCGGCAGGCTCGCCTTCGGCCATAAGACCGACTTCTGCTGCGTGCAGCAACCGAGTGATTCTCTTAATGATGGATTCTATGTTCTACACCAGATGCTGGAGTACAGACGGGATCACCAGAACCTTCGCATGTCACCTACATCCGGCGATGCCCATATTCTACAATGGGTAAAGAACGTAGGAGATATCGAGGATCATCGACATCGAGCTGAGTTCTATCACATCCAGCGCAAACTTGCCCAAATCATCATGAGGGAGGTTGTCGGAAAAACTGGGATGTTCTACGAAGAAGGAAAAATGTCGCGGGAAGACGTCCGAACACGGGTAGCCTCTCAGCGTCTCGACTTGAAGCCTTTCACTAGGCTCGGGGACTATCTCCCTGACTTGGATGGATGGCACGACATGTTGGAGTGATTGTTGATACATGACAATGTGTCCGTTTAGTCCATACTTTCTGTATGACGAAACTTTGAGTTATGCACGACGAAACTTTATTTGTGATGTAATTAAACCGTCCTCCTCGACTAGCGACGACCACTCTAGTTAAGGCATTTTGGGTACGATCAACTTTGTTATTTATGCTTATGATTTGTTGCTTCTATTTTTGCCAGGTCTGTCTCTTTCTGTCGCTCAACTATATATATTGCATATCATCGACTCATGTGATGATGCAGGTGCATAGATCATCGATGGCGAAGAAGTACTACGCCAGGAGTATATATACGACGAGTGGCCAGAGTGTCAGGCCCAGGTGTACCGGTTTCCGGTTTCCGAGCGACAGGCAGTAGTTTGTTTAGGTTCACGCTAATGCGAGAGAGGGATACGAACTCATGTACTGCATAGCTCCGCTCTCACTCAAAGTGATAGCTCTTCTCGCGTATATCATTGTTTAGATGGATGACGATGTAGTTGCGAGTAATTGAGACTTGTATCGCTATTTTTGAGATGATGACGAGAGACCACTTTGTGTTGGATGATGATTATGATGATGACATGATTTGATGACACTAGTTGTATGTATATGATATGATTACATTTATATGTGTATGATATGCTAAAGATTATTGTATAAAGCCTATTCAAATACAAAACAAATATGCAGAAAAAAACTAATAAAACTAGTAGTAGCGAGGGGAACAAAGTTAGCAGTAGCGCTGCCTTACCAGTATCGCTTCCATGTAAAAAGCGCTGCAGATATTATCAGCAGCGCTCTTCCTTCAAGCGCACTACTGCTATCCATGTATAGCAGTAGTGTGGGACGACAGGCGCTACTGCTACACGTTAGCTGTAGCGCCTTATCAGTAGCGCGACGTCCCGCGCTACTAATAGGCAAAATACCCGCGCTACTGCTAGGGTTTTCCCTAGTAGTGAATGTTTAGTCGCTGCATGAACTTTGGAGGTGCTCTGCATTTATGTTTTGCAGTCTTAGAAAGGGCTAGCGAGATACCACTATTGTCATATTATATCATGGTTGTTTTGACAACGTGTTGTTGTTTGAGATCTCTTATTATCGCTCGCTAGCTGATTATGTCATTCATATGAGTCATTATAATCTTTAAGAGTTATTGTTGACATGGTTAGTTATAATGCTGGCTGAAAACCTGGGTGCTGTTTAAGCTTATTTATGCAAACAAGAGAAAAAGAGTTCGTAAAAGTTTTTCTTTCTCACTTTCAGTTTATCAACTGAATTTCTTGAGGACAAATAAACGTTTAAGCTTGGGGGAGTTGATACGTCTCCAACGTATCTACTTTTTCTCATGCTTTTCCTCTTGTTTCGGACTCTAATTTGCATGATTTGAATGAAATTAACCCTGGACTGACACTATTTTCAGCAGAACTACCATGGTGTTGTTTTTGTGCAGAAATAAAAGTTCTCCGAATGGAACGAAACTTTGCAAGGATTTTTTTATATCAAATAATAAGAATTTCCGGAGCCAAGACCTACCGGAGAGGGGCGCCTGGGTGGGCACAACCCACCAGGGCGCGCCCCCTCTCCTGGCGCGCCCAGGTGGGTTGTACCCACCTGGTGGCCCCGCAGACAACCCCCCTGATACTATAAAATCACATATTTCCAGAAAAAAAATGAGGGAGAAAGAATTATCATGATCCACGAGACGGAGCCAACGCCATGCCCTATTCTTCCCTGGGAGGGCAGATCTGGAGTCGTTTTTGGGCTCCGGAGAGGGGGATCTTCGTTCTTCGTCATCACCAACCCATCTCCATCGCCAATTCCATGATGCTCCCCACCGGGAGTGAGTAATTCCTTCGTAGGCTCGCTGGTCAGTGAGGAGTTGGATGAGATTCATCATGTAATCGAGTTAGTTTTGTTAGGTCCCGATCCCTAGTATCCACTATGTTCTTAGATTGATGTTGCTATGACTTTGCCATGCTTAATGCTTGTCACTTTGGGCCCGAGTGCCATGAAGTCAGATCCGAACCGTTTATGATTTCATCATTATATCCATGTTTTAGATCCGATGTTGCAAGTTATAGTCACCTAGTACGGTTATGATCCGACAACCCTGGAGTGACAACAACCGGGCCCACTCTCGGTGATGACCATAGTTTGAGGAGTTCATGTATTCACTATGTGTTAATGCCTTGTTCCGGTTCTCTATTAAAAGGAGGCCTTAATATCCCTTAGTTTCCAATATGGACCCCGCTGCCAGGGGAGGGTAGGACAAAAGATGTCATGCAAGTTCTTTTAATAAAGCACGTATGACTATTTACGGAATACATGCCTACATTATATTGATGAACTGGAGCTAGTGCTGTATCGCCCTAGGTTATAACTGTCACATGATGAATATCATCCAACAAGTCACCGATCCAATGCCTACGAATTTATCCTATATTGTTTCTGCTAAGTTACTACTGCTATCATCACTCTTACACTTGCTACAAATTACTGCTATCACTGTTACTGTTACCATTGCTGCTATCACTATTATCAAAACTATCAAACTACTTTGCTACTGATCACTTTGCTGCAGATAATTAATCTCCAGGTGTGGTTGAACTTACAACTCAGCTGCTAATACCTTCAAATTTTCTTTGGCTCCCCTTGTGTCGAATCTATAAATTTTGGTTAAATACTTTACCTTTGAAAACTGTTGCGATCCCCTATACTTGTGGGTTATCATGGGCCCCTCCTGCATATTCCACCCCTCTCCTAGAGCTTCTAGCGTCTCTTTTGTCCAGAAAAAATCTCCAAAAAGTTCCGTGGCATTTGGACTTTGTTTGGTATTGATATTCTGAAAAACCAAAAACAGGCAAAAAACAACAACTGGTACTTGGCACTAAGTTAATAGGTTAGTCCCAAATAATGAATATAATTTCTTTTAATTGCATATAAAATATCCAAGATTGATACTATAATAGCATGGATCAATAAAAAATTATAGATATCTTGGAGACGTATCAACGCAATACATGAGCATGAGCCATGGATATAAGATTATAGGTGGAATAGAATGTGCTGATAGAGATCAATAAGGGGAAGTCAAAAAGGAAGATAGTCTCACATCGACGCGGCTAATCAACGGGCTATGGACATGCGCATCTATTGATGTCAATGCGGGGAGTAGGGATTGCCATGCAACGAATGCACTAAGAGCTATAAGTGTATGAAAGCTCAACGTGAAAACTAAGTGGGTGTGCATCCAACTTGCTTTCTCATGAAGACCTTGAGCATTTGAGGAAGCCCATCATCGGAATATACAAGCCAAGTTCTATAATGAAAATTCCCACTAGTATATGAAAGTGACAACATAGGAGACTCTCTATACGAAAAACATGCCCTAGGGGGCGCCCCCAGGCTTGTGGGCCCCTGATGCTCCTCTAACCCTAATCGTTTTTCTATAAATACCCAAATATTCCACGTATACCATAGGGCACACCAGAAATACTTTTCCGCCGCCACAAGTTTCTGTCGTCGTGAGATCCCATCTCGAGACCTGTTCCGGTACTTCGTCGGAGGGGGATTCGATCACGCAGGGCCTCTACATCAAGCTTGTTGTCCTTCCGATGATGTGTGAGTAGTTTACCATAGACCTACGGGTCCATATCAAGTAGCTAGATGGCTTCTTCTCTCTCTTTGATCTTCAATACAATGTTCTCTTCGATGTTCTCGAAGATCTATTCGATGTAATCTTCTTTTGCGGTGCGTTTGTTGAGATCCGATGAATTGTGGATTTATGATCAGATTATCTATGAATATTATTTGAGTCTTCTTTGAACTCTTTTATGCATGATTAAGATAGCTTTATATTCCTATTTGATCTATTGATTTGGTTTGGCCAACTAGATTGATTTTTATTGCCATGGGAGAGGTGCTTTGTAATGGATTCAATCTTGCAGTACTTATTCCAAGTGATCGAAGGGGACATGACACAGATTTGTATTGTTGCCATTAAGGATAAAAAGGTGGGTTTTTTCATATTGATTGGATCTATCCCTCTACATCATGTCATCTTGCTTAAGGCGTTACTCCATTCTTGTTAACTTAATACACTAGATGCATGCTCGATAGTGGTCGATTTGTGGAGTAATAGTAGTAGATGCAGGCAGGAGTCGGTCGATTTGTTACGGACGTGATGCCTATATTCATGATCATTGCCTTAGATATCGTCATAACTATACGCTTTTCTATCAATTGCTCAACAGTAATTTGTTTACCCATCATATGTGTTCTTTCAAGAGAGAAGCCTCTAGTGAAAACTATGGCCCTCGGGTTTATCTTTTATCATATTATCTTCAGATCTATAAAACAAAAAACACAAAATATCTTGCTGCAATTTATTTTTATTTGCTTTATTTTGCACTTTTATTTATCTTTTATACCTATCTCTATCAGATCTCATCCTTGCAAGTAACCGTGAAAGGACTGACAAGCCCTTTATCACGTTGGGTGCAAGTATTTGTTTGTTTGTGTAGGTGAAACCATTGGTGACTTGTGTGTTCATCCTACTAGATTGATACCTTGGTTCTCAAACTGAGGGAAATAATTATCTCTACTTTGCCGCATCATCATTTCCTCTTCAAGGGAAAAAACAACACAAGCTCAAGAAGTAGCAGGAAGATTTTTAGCGCCGTTGCCGGGGAGGATCTACATCAAGCCTACCAAACACCCATGATAAACTCTGATCTCTTGCATTTACATTGTTCACCATTTGCCTCTCATTTTCCTCTCCCCCACTTCTAAAATGTTTTTCGAGAAACAGAAAAATATTTGGCTTTTTATTTGCCTTCTTTTCGTTCATCTTTTTGTTTGCTTGTGTGCTAGCTTGCTTGCTTTGCCATCATGTCTGAATCTGGAGAGGTAATCATTGAAAAAACTAGTAGTAATATTGAGGAAGAATTTGATGATTTTTCTAATGATGATCTTCATGAGAAAGAACCTACTATCATGCACACTAAAAAACTGAGTGTAGGCAGCGGTAATATTATTGGAAAAGGTGTTATTCAAGATTTCCTTACTTGTGCCGGTACTTTACCTATGCTAGGATGATTGATCCTTAACAAAACTTCGAGCCTTGAGGATGCAATATCTTTGCTTATCGTTGAACTTGAAAGACAATTTGTTCACATGCATCCTGCCATACAAAGGATCTTCCTAGAATTTTCTAATATTCATGATCATTCTGTTAAGCGTGTTACCACTATATTTCTAGCTTATGAATTTGGGCATATCCTGAAAGAAGCTAGTGAAATATTCACTCATTACAATATCAATGGTGGTTTCCCTCCTATAGAGGAAATATTTTTAATCAAGAAGAGATAAGGAGATTACAATATCCAGATTATGCCGCTTACAATGAAAATCTCTAAACTCAGTGACAATTTTGCTATACAAAATAATGGGCTAGGGCGTGTTCTTAAAGAAAGTCTTAGGGATCATAATCAAAGGAACATTTATAATGAAGATATAGTAATCACCTATAAAGAGCCAAGGGAGGAACCTCCTCCTCCCAAACTTGATCTTATAGATCCGTGCCCAATTAAATTTAGCCCTTTTGATTACTTTTGCTTGCCACAAAGGAAACTTTCTGCTGAAAGGAGGAAGTACGAGATGAGCATGGATGATCTCCCTCACTTCTATTACAATACCTGGATTTGTGCAATATGCCTAGCTAGGGGCGTAAAACAATAGCGCTTGTTGGGAGGCAACCTAATTTTATTTTGTGTTTTTTGTTTTTGCTTCTATTTTTAAATAAATATGCAATTATACTTCTGTTATGATTGTGTTTTAGTATTTTAGTTAGTGTTTGTACCAAGTAAGACCTTTGGGATGATTTTGGGTGATAATTGATTTGATTTTGCTGAAAAACAGAAACTTTTGCGTACAATAGCATAATTGTTAAAATTCATCGGAGCGTGATAAAACTCTAATTTTTTTACACAAGATTGATATACAAATTTCCTGCGTTGTCCTAATTGTTCAGAATTTTTGGAGTTACATAAGTTTGGCTAAAGTCTAGATTACTACAGACTGTTGTGTTTTTTGACAGATTCTGTTTTAATTGTGTTGTTTGCTTATTTTGATCAATCTATGGCTAGTATCGTGGGGTATGAACCATTGTGAAGTCAGAGTACAGTAGATATAATGCAAATATAAAATTGGAATGAGTTTGCAATAGTACCTAAAGGTGGTGATTTGCTTTATTATACTAACGGATCTCACGAGTTTTCTGTTGAGTTTTGTGTTGTCAAGTTTTCAAGTTCTGGGTGAAGTTTCGACGGACTACGGAATAAGGAGTGGCAAAAGCCTAAGCTTGGGGATGCCCATGGCACCCCAAGGTAATATTCAAGGACAACCAAGCATCTAAGCTTGGGGATGCCCCGAATGGCATCCCCTCTTTTGTCTACAATACATCAGTAAATTACTCGAGGCTATATTTTTATTCACCACATGATATGTGTTTTGCTTGGAGCGTCTTGTCTTATATGAGTCTTTGCTTTATTTTCTTTTAGTTTGACACAATCATCCTTGCTGTATACACCTTTTGAGAGGGACACACATCAATCGTGAATTTATTAGAATACTCTATGCGCTTCACTTATATTTTTGGAGCTAGGTAGTTGCTCTAGTGCTTCACTTATATCTTTTAGAGCACGAAGGTGGTTATATTTTTGAAGAAATTGATGAACCCTCATGCTTCACTTACATTATTTTGAGAGGCTTATAAATAGTATGGCAATTTGTGTAGGTTTTGAATTTAGTCCTAATATGATAGGTATTCAATAGGGATATAACAGAAACTTTCACGAAGATCATTGAATATATGAGAAGTTTGATTCCTTGCATTTGTTTTGAGATACAAATGGTGATATTAAAGTCATGCTAGTTATTAATTGCGGTTTAGTAAGAATATTTGTGTTAAGGTTTGTCATTCCTGAAGCATGCACGTATGGTCTCTCGTTATGCTATGAAATTGGAGCATGATTTATTTTTGATTGTCTCCTTAGGAGTGGCAGTCGGGGACGAGCGATGATCTTTTGCTACCAATCTATCCCTTTAGGAGCATGCGTAGTAGTACTTTGCTTCGAGGGCTAATAAACTTTTGCAATAAGTATGTGAGTTCTTTATGACTAATGTTGAGTTCATAGTTTATACACATTCTCACCCTTCCGCATTTTGCTAGCCTCTTCAGTACCATGCATTGCCCTTACTCACCTTAAGTTGTGGTGCAAACTTCGCCGGTGCATCCAAACCCTGTGATATGATACACTCTTTCACACATAAGTCACCTTATATCTTCCTCAAAATAGCCACCATACCTACCTATTATGGCATTTTCATAGCCATTCCGAGATATATTGCCATGCAACATTCGCCGTTCTGTTTTATTAACATACCATCTTGGTCATATTGCTTTACATGATCATATAATTGGCATTGTATTTGTGGCTCGGCCACTGTTGATATTTTTTTTATAGATGTCATGCTAGATCATTGCACATCCCGGTACACCGCCTGAGGCATTCATATAGGGTCATATTTTTGTTCTAGTATCGAGTTATAATTTTTGAGTTGTAAGTAAACAAAAGTGCGATGATCATCATTATTAGAGCATTGTCCCATGTGAGGAAAGGATGATGGATACTATGATTCCCTCACAAGTTGGAATGAGAATCCGGACGAAAATAAAAAAGAGGCCAAAGAGCCCAAAATAAAAAAAAGAGAGGCCAAAGAGCCCCAAAAGAAAAAGAGAGAGAGAGAGAGAGAGAGAGAGAGAGAGAATGAGAGAAAAAGAGAGAAGGGACAATGTTACTATCCTTTTCCACACGTGTGCTTCAAAGTAGCACCATGTTCTTCATGATAGAGAGTCTCCTATTTTTTTACATTCATATATTACTAGTGGGAAATTTTCATTATAGAACTTGGCTTGTATATACCAATGATGGGCTTCCTCAAATGCCCTAGGTCTTCATGAGCAAGCAAGTTGGATGCACACCCACTTAGTTTTCTTTTTGAGCTTTCATACACTTATATGAGAAGAACTCCAACACAAATTAACATCGCTCTCACGTCATGATCATCGCGTAACCTGTACCTGCAACTGGTGTTGTAGTAATCTGTGAGCCACGAGGACTCAGCAATCCCATTACCATAGGTATCAAGACTAGCAAAGCTTAATGGGTGAGGAAGGGGTAAAGTGGTGAGGTTGCAGCAGCGACTAAGCATGTATGGTGGCTAACTTATGCAAATAAGAGCGAGAAGAGAAGAAAAGCAAGCGGTCGTCAACTAGTAATGATCAAGAAGTGATCCTGAACTCCTACTTATGTCAAACATAACCCAGAAACCGTGTTCTCCTCTTGATCAACCCCGAAAAGAGACACTCACGGTTACGGACACGGTTGGTGTATTTTAGAAGAGTTTACTTCAAGTTTACTACAACCGGATATTAACAAATTCCCATCTACCACATAACCGCGGGCACGGCTTTCGAAAGTTCAAACCCTGCAGGGGTGTCCCAACTTAGCCCATGATAAGCTCTCGCGATCAACGAAGGATATTCCTTCTCCCCGGGAAGACCCGATCAATCTCGGAATCCCGGCTACAAGACATTTCGACAGTAATAAAACAAGACCAGCCAAACCGCCCGATGCGCCGACATCCCGATAGGAGCTGCACATATCTCGTTCTCAGGGCAACACCGGATGAGACATCCTACGAGTAAAACCAATCCTCAAGTTTCCCCAAGGTGGCCCCGCAGTCTACTCGTTTCGGGCCAACACTTAGACAAGCATTGACCCGTGGGGGCTAAATAAAGATGACCCTTGGGTTAATTACTCCCAAGGGAAAATAGGTGGTGGTGAGGCAAATGGTAAAACCAAGGTTGGGCCTTGCTGGAGGAGTCTTATTCAAAGCGAACTGTCAAGGGGGTCCCATAAATCACCCAACCGCGTTAGGGACAGAAAATCCGGGAACATAATACCGATATGACGGAAACTAGGGCGGCAAGAGTGGAACAAAACACCAGGCATAAGGCCGAGCCTTCCACCCTTTACCAAGTATATAGATGCATAAATAATATAAGAGATATTGTGATATCCCAACATAAACATAAACATAATCCAACATGGAGCAATATTCATCTTCACCTGCAACTAGCAACGCTATAAGAGGGGCTGAGCAAAAGCGGTAACATAGCCAAACAACGGTTTGCTAGGAAGGGTAACAAAGGTCAGAGGTTCATGGCAATTTGGGAGGCTTGAGCAGCAAGTGGTAGGTAACACAGCATAGCGATAGAACGAGGCAACTAGCATAGCAATGATAGTAATGAGATCCAAGGTGACGGTCATCTTGCCTGAAATCCCTCTAGGAAAAAGAAGGGATCCATGAAGAAGATGAAGCCACGAAGACGATCCAAGCGTAGACGAACGAATCCTCACGATCGCAACGAAACGGGAACTATCAAGAAGAAGCACACAAGAAGGTAAACACACCACCCATGAACAAGGCATGATGTTCAACCAAGTATGATGCATGAAAAGGCTACATGAAGCTACTCATGGCAAGAGATGATGCATACAAGAACAACACATCAAAGCAAGTTTAAATGAGGCCGGAAACAACATAGAACAATTCCGGTAAGTCCTCATATGCAAATTTCGAAATTGGTCCAAATCTGAATAAACCTTATGTTCAAGTTGTTAAACAGCAAGTTAAGATGTACCAACATGATCTACACGAAATTCTAGTCAAGTTACATATAAAGTTCATTAGATTCGGAGCTACGGCCTAGAAGATATGAGCAAAACAAGTTAAGCATGGCAGTGATGCAAAATGCATACAAACATCAAGAAAAACATATTCAAGACATGGATCCAACAAGGTAATATGAAGCTATATGCAAAACTAAGCAAGTTTCATATAGATCACACTCAAAACGGAGCAACGGTTCAACACATACACACTATACAAGACATAACAACAATCTGTCCAAAACAGCAAGTAGGCATCTAGCAAGCATCAAAACAACAAGCTACATGACCATACCATGATAAAAAAAAGGCATGGACATGATCTACATGTAATGCATGACAAAAACATGAACACTGAGCTATCTCCAGAAACTACTAGAACATGCTCAAAAGGACATGGCAAGATTGCAAATAATATCAGGTTCACAGACTTAGCAGAATTTCAGGGCATGGCAGAAATAACATTAGGTTAGCATGTTTAGAGCTATCAAACAACATGTTACAGCAAGCTATCATGTCAAACTAGAGCATGTCATGAATCTACTCAAAGCATTTAACAAAAGTCCCTTACTGACCACAAGCCAAAAGGGATCAGAGAATACAATTGCAAGCATGTGAACATAGCAAATACATAAACAGATTCAGACTTAGCAGAAAACTGGACATGGCATAAACAGATAACAAGTAGGCATGTTTACGAGCTTGATGCACTCACTACGAGGCATTATATGACAAACTAATCATACACCCAGCAACTAGACATGGCATAGAAGCTATAAATGGCAAGAACAACAACATAGCATGTACGGATCAACTACAACAAGCTAGGCAAAATCGAATAACATGTAAACAATCTGCCAGGAACATTTTATAGCAAAAGTAGAGCTCGATTGAGTCAAGCTAGGTTGCTCCATAAATGCAAACAAAGGCATGGATGGATAGAGCATAACCATATCTACAAAACATCCTTACTGATCATCCTCAAAAGAGGCATGGATCTCACTGTAGCAACATGAATACATGACATCAAAATAACAGCAGACAAAGACTTAGAGAAATTCTAAGTCCTGAAATCCGCAACATCACGGAGGCTACTTAGCAAGCTCAAAACAAACAATACATGGCATATCATGAATAATGGGTTGCACCACAGCAAAGATGGCATGTTTTAGCACATAACACATGAAGATATGGCATGTCAAAGTGGGCATAAAAATGCAAGAATTAAGGGACTTAGCAGAATTTCATGAAGAAAAACAGGAGAGCGTCGGATAGCTATATTACGCATAGGGCAGGGTTTAGGCGGTGCTCACATTGGGCCAGGCCCAGGTCGACCGAGGGGAGGAGGCAGGCCGGCGATGAGGCTGGCTGGGCCTCGCGTGGGGCGTGGCCCACGCAGACGCGTGCGGCGGCGGCTCGGTCAACGCCAACGGCGCTGTCCTCGGCTGCATCCCGCGGAGGAAGAAGACCGGCGGCGGCGGTGACCTCTCCGGCGACAGTGGCGAGCGCGGAGGTCGGGAATGGATGCGGAGGAGGGCGCTGAGGACGGATCCGGGCGTGGCCCCTCCGGATCCGGTTGGAGGAGAGCGGATCGGGGCTCCGGCGATGGCTCCGGCGGGTGGCGGCGCTGCAAGGAACAGAGGGGGTGAGACAGGGAGAAAAGAGAAGAGAGGAAGGAGCAGGGCGCGGGGTGGGGTCCGTCCTGGTGGAGCTCGCAGCAGCTCCGGCGAGCAGCTCCGGCGTGGACGCCGGCGGGGCCTGGTGCGGGAGCTCCTTCCCTTGGAGCTCGGGGACGGGGGAGCGGGAGGAGACGCGGTCGGGCGGCGGCTGCGGGCCTCGGGCCCAGATCGGGGCCCGGGCGGGCCTGGCACAGGCCTAGCGGCGCGGGGAGGCAGGGGGACAGGTGGCGTGAGGGGATAGGCTGCGGGAGGCGGCTTGCGGCGGCGCTGGCGATTGGGACGACGCCAAGTGGCGGCGGGGAGCTGGTCGGGCGCTGAAAATGAGGAGGGTGGAGGTTGCGGCAGGAGGTAGGTGGAGGGCTAGAAAATGTCCAAAATTGCAAAGGGAGGGCTTTAAATAGGAAAAGGGGGCTAGGGTTTGAGGGGTTTTGACATTTCAGAGCCCTCCGATCTCGATCGGACGGTTCTGGACGCGAGGGAAGGGGGTTGGCTGGGCCTATTGGAGGATAGTGGGCTGTGTAGAGGAGGTGTGAGCTGAGAAGAGAGGTAGGAGAGAGGCCCGGCGGCAGTTTCCGGAGACCGAAAACGTCTGATGAATAAACTGACAACAATGCTGCTACGGATGACGGTTGGGCTGTCAAACGAGCTCCGAATGGGACGAAACTTGACAGGCGCTCTGTCTACACTATAATAAGACCGCATGCCAAGTTTCAACCCATTCCGAGAACATTTTTCGGCCACTCGCGAATCGAGGTAAAAGGGGGCGCCGGAGGACATAGGAGTGTCGGATTGCAAAACGGACAACTGGGAAAAAGCTCGAATGCATGAGATGAACACGTATGCAAATGCGATGCACATGATGACATGATATGAAATGCAGAAGATGACATGGCAAAGTGCAACACGCAAGCAAATGACATGGAAACGACAGCGAATAACTGGCAGACACCTGACGCATCAGATCCGGGGCGTTACAACAACCTCAACATCATATTCTATTCCACCCATAGTGCTATATCCATGGCTCACACTCATGTATTGCATGAGAGTTGAAAAGGCTGAAGCGCATTAAAAAGTATGAACCAATTGCTTGGCTTGTCATCTGGGTTGTGCATGATAAATACTTTGTGTTAAGAAGATAGAGCAGGGCAAGATTATACGATTTTGTAGGGATAACTTTCTTTAGCCATGATATTTTGAGAAGACATGATTGCTTTTTAGTATGCCTAAAGTATTACTGTTTTTATGTCAATATTATACTTTGTTTCGAATCTTATGGATTTGAATATTCATGCCACAATAAGAAAGATTACATTAGAAACATGTTAGCTAGCATTCCACATCGAAAATTCTATTTTTATCATTTACGTACTTGAGGACGAGCAGGAATTAAGCTTGGGGATGCTTGATACGTCTCCAACATATCTATAAGTTTTACTGTTCCATGCTATTATATTATCCATCTTGGATGTTTTATATACATTATTTTGCTATTTTATATCATTTTTTGGGAATAACCTGTTAACCTACTGAGTGCCAGTTGTTGTTTTTCCCCTTGTTTTTGTCTTCTACATAAAATCAATACCAAATGGAGTCCAAACGGAACAAAACTTTTTGAGAATTTTTCTTGGACCAGAAGACACCTAGGAACCTTTGAGAGGAGGTCAGAGGGGCCACCAGTTGGCGACAAGCTCATAGGGCGCGCCCTAGGGCGGCGTGACCCCCGGGCTTGTGGGCCCCTTGATGCTCCTCTAACCCTAATATTTGTTCTATAAATACCCAAATATTCCCCGTATACCAGAGGGCACAGAAAAATACTTTTCTGTCACCGCAAGTTTCTGTCCTCGTGAGACCCCATCTGGAGACCTGCTCCGGTACTCCGCCAAAGGGGGATTCAATCACGGAGGGCCTCTACATCAACCTTGCTGCCCTTCCGATGATGTGTGAGTAGTTTACCACAGACCTACGGGTCCATTGCTAGTAGCTAGATGACTTATTCTCTCTCTCTCTCTCTCTCTCTCTTTGATCTTCAATACAACACTCTCCTCGATGTTCTTGGAGATCTATGCGATGTAATCTTCTTTTGCGGTGCGTTTGTCGAGATCCGATGAATTGTGGATTTATGATCAGATTATCTATGAATATCATTTGAGTCTTCTTTTAGCTCTTTTATGCATGGTTAAGATAGCTTTGTATTTCTCTCCGACCTATCTATTTGGTTTGGCCAACTAGATTGATTTTTTTTGCCATGGGAGAGGTGCTTTGTAATGGGTTCAATGTTGCGGTGCTTAATCCTAGCGACAGAAGGGGACATGCCACATATTTGTATTGTTGCCATTAAGGATAAAGATCTGGGGTTTGTTCATATTGATTGGATCTACCCCCCTACACCATGTCATCTTGCTTAAGGTGTTACTCCGTTCTTGTTAACTTAATACATTAGGTGCATGCTAGATAGCGGTCGATGTGGGGAGTAATAGTAGTAGATGCAGGCAGGAGTCTGAAGGAAATATGCCCTAGAGGCAATAATAAAGTTATTATTTATTTCCTTAATTCATGATAAATGTTTATTATTCATGCTAGAATTGTATTAACAGGAAACATAATACATGTGTGAATACATAGACAAACAGAGTGTCACTAGTATGCCTCTACTTGACTGGCTCATTAATCAAAGATGGTTATGTTTCCTAACCATGAACAAAGAGTTGTTATTTGATTAACGAGATCACATCATTAGTTGAATGATCTGATTGACATGACCCATTCCATTAGCATAGCACCCGATCGTTTAGTATGTTGCTATTGCTTTTATCCATGACTTATACATGTTCCTTTAACTATGAGATTATGCAACTCCCGTTTACCGTAGGAACACTTTGTGTGCTACCAAACGTCACAACGTAACTGAGTGATTATAAAGGTGCTCTACAAGTGTCTCCGAAAGTATTTGTTGGGTTGGCATATTTCGAGATTAGGATTTGTCACTCCGAATGTCGGAGAGGTATCTCAGGGCCTTCTCGGTAATGCACATCACATAAGCCTTGCAAGCATTGCAACCAATGAGTTAGTTGCGGGATGATGTATTACGGAACGAGTAAAGAGACTTGCCGGTAACGAGATTGAACTAGGTATTGGATACCGACGGTCGAATCTCGGGCAAGTAACATACCGATGGACAAAGGGAACAACGTATGTTGTTATGCGGTCTGACCGATAAAGATCTTCGTAGAATATGTAGGAGCCAATATGGGCATCCAGGTCCCGCTATTGGTTATTGACCGGAGACGTGTCTCGGTCATGTCTACATTGTTCTCGAACCGTAGGGTCCGCACGCTTAACGTTACGATGACAGTTATTATGAGTTTATGCATTTTGATGTACCGAAGGAGTTCGGAGTCCCGGATGTGATCACGGACATGACGAGGAGTCTCGAAATGGTCGAGACGTAAAGAATGATATATTGGAAGCCTATGTTTGGACATCGGATGCATTCCAGTTGAAATCAGGATTTTACCGGAATACCGGGAGGGTTACCGGAACCCCCCGGGAGCATAATGGGCCAACCTGGGCCTTGGAGAAGAGGTGAGAGGGCTGCCCTCATGGGCTGCGCGCTCCCCCCTTCCCCTAGTCCTATTAGGACTAGGAGAGGTGGGCGCCCCCTCTCTCTCTCTCTCCCCCTTGGAGAATCCTAGTCCAACTAGGATTGGGGGGGGAATCCTACTCCCAGAGGGAGTAGGACTCTCCTGGCGCGCCTAGCTTGGCCGGCCAGCCCCTCCCCCTTGGCTCCTTTATATACTGGGGCAGGGGGCACCCCAAAGACACACAAGTTGATCTACGGATCGTTCCTTAGCCGTGTGCGGTGCCCCCTTCCACCAAATTCCACCTCGGTCATATCGTTGCAGTGCTTAGGCGAAGCCCTGCGCCGGTAACACATCAAGATCGTCACCACGCCGTCGTGATGACGGAACTCCTCCCCGAAGCTTTGGTGGATCGGAGCCCGGGGATCGTCATCGAGCTGAACGTGTGCCAAGAACTCGGAGGTGCCGAAGTAACGGTGCTTGGATCGGTCGGATCGTGAAGACGTACGACTACATCAACCGCGTTGATATAACGCTTCCGCTTTCGGTCTACGAGGGTCCGTAGACAACACTCTCCCCTCTCGTTGCTATGCATCACCATGATCTTGCGTGTGCGTAGGAAATTTTTTGAAATTACTACGTTCCCCAACAGTGGCATCCGAGCCTAGGTTTTTATGGTTTGATGTTATTTGCACGAGTAGAACACAAGTGAGTTATGGACGATACAAGTCATACTGCCTACCAGCATGTCATACTTTGGTTCAGCGGTATTGTTGGACGAGACGATCCGGACCAACCTTACGCGTACGCTTACGCGAGACCGGTTCCCTCGACGTGCTTTGCACATAGATGGCTTGCGGAAGACTGTCTCTCCAACTTTAGTTGAACCGAGTGTGGCTACGCCCGGTCCTTGAGAAGGTTAAAACGGAGTCTATTTGACAAACTATCATTGTGGTTTTGATGCGTAGGTAAGATGAGTTCTTGCTTAAGCCCGTAGCAGCCACGTAAAACTTGCAACAACAAAGTAGAGGACGTCTAACTTGTTTTTGCAGGGCATGTTGTGATGTGATATGGTCAAGACATGATGCTAAATTTTATTGTATGAGATGATCATGTTTTGTAACCAAGTTATCGGCAACTGGCAGGAGCCATATGGTTGTCGCTTTATTGTATGCAATGCAATCGCAATGTAATGCTTTACTTTATTACTAAGCGGTAGTGATAGTCGTGGAAGCATAAGATTGGTGAGACGACAACGATGCTACGATGGAGATCAAGGTGTCGCGCCGGTGACGATGGTGATCATGACGGTGCTTCGGAGATGGAGATCACAAGCACAAGATGATGATGGCCATATCATATCACTTATATTGATTGCATGTGATGTTTATCTTTTTTATGCATCTTATCTTGCTTTGATTGACGGTAGCATTATAAGATGATCTCTCACTAATTATCAAGAAGTGTTCTCCCTGAGTATGCACCGTTGCGAAAGTTCTTCGTGCTGAGACACCACGTGATGATCGGGTGTGATAGGCTCTACGTTCAAATACAACGGGTGCAAAACAGTTGCACACGCGGAATACTCAGGTTATACTTGACGAGCCTAGCATATAACCGATATGGCCTCGGAACACGGAGACCGAAAGGTCGAGCGTGAATCATATAGTAGATATGATCAACATAGTGATGTTCACCATTGAAACTACTCCATCTCACGTGATGATCGGACATGGTTTAGTTGATTTGGATCACGTGATCACTTAGAGGATTAGAGGGATGTTTATCTAAGTGGGAGTTCTTAAGTAATATGATTAATTGAACTTTAATTTATCATGAACTTAGTCCTGGTAGTATTAGCATATCTATGTTGTAGATCAATAGCTCGCGTTGTTACTTCCCTATGTTTATTTTGATATGTTCCTAGAGAAAATTGTGTTGAAAAATGTTAGTAGCAATGATGCGGATTGGATCCGTGATCTGAGGTTTATCCTCATTGCTGCACAGAAGAATTATGTCCTTGATGCACCGCTAGGTGACGGACCTATTGCAGGAGCAGATGCAGACATTATGAACGTTTTGCTAGCTCAATATGATGACTACTTAATAGTTTAAGTGCACCATGCTTAACTGCTTAGAATCGGGACTTCAAAGACGTTTTGAACGTCATGCAGCATATGAGATGTTCTAGGAGTTGAAGTTAATATTTCAAGCAAATACCCGAGTTGAGAGATATGAAGTCTCCAACAAGTTCTATAGCTAAAAGATGGAGGAGAATCGCTCAACTAGTGAGCATGTGCTCAGATTGTCTTGGTACTACAATCGCTTGAATCAAGTGGGAGTTAATCTTCCAGATAAGATAGTGATTGACAGAATTCTCTAGTCACCATCACCAAGTTAGTAGAACTTCGTGATGAATTATAATATGCAAAGGATAACGGAAAATATTCCCAAGCTCTTCGCGATGCTAAAATCAGCGAAGGTAGAAATCAAAGAAAAACATCAAGTGTTGATGGTTGACAAGATCACTAGTTTCAAGAAAAGGGCAAAAGGAAAGAAGGGGAACTTCAAGAAGAACGACAAGCAAGTTGCTGCTCAAGTAAAAAAACCCAAGTCTGGTCCTAAGCCTGAGACTAAGTGCTTCTACTGCAAAGGGACTGGTCACTGGAAGCGGAACTACCCCAAGTGATTAGCGGATAAGAAGGATGGCAAAGTGAACATAAGTATATTTGATATACATGTTATTGATGTGTACTTTACTAGTGTTCATAGCAACCCCTTAGTATTTGGTACTAGTTCAGTTGCTAAAATTTAGTAACTCGAAACGGGAGTTGCAGAATTTCCACCCTCAGAACTATGGGGACGCCTTATAGATAAAGTTTACCCTTCTCCAGTCCCCTTTTCATCAAGTTTAATATCACTAAACAAAGATTCAATGGGTGTAATACCAATCATTTTAATATCTTCATCATTACTATGACAAAAAACGGGCGGAATCGCTTTTTCTATGAATTCGCACTTAGCCCTCAAGCTAGCGGTTCTTTATTTACTTTCATCCATGGAGACATATAGATATTTAATTGATTAATTAATATCAATCTTGGGTGGCAAAGTTTAATATTTAGGATTTTCCATATCATGAACGATTCTATCCATACTCCTAAACATATCAGCAAGTTTACTCTTTTTTTCTATCGTAGTGTTGAAAACTTTTTGAGCATTAATAAATTCTTTGATATCACTTTCAAGATCAGTGGGCATCCTGTTATTATAAGAATTACCATATGAACTTCCATAATTATTAGAGGAATTTTCAAGAAATAACCTAGGATTAAAATTACCTCTATAAGCATTACTATTGAAATTGTTTCACATCTACGGGATCATTATTTTTCACAATCAAAGTAGACAATGGCACATCATTAGGATCTGATGACCCACAAGTATAGGGGATCAATTGTAGTCCTTTCGATAGTAAGAGTGTCGAACCCAACGAGGAGCAAAAGGAAATGACAAGTGGTTTTCAGCAAGGTATTCTCTGCAAGCACTGAAATTGTCGGTAACAGATAGTTTGATAGCAAGATAATTTGTAACAAGCAAGTAACGGTAACGGTAAATAAAGTGCAGCAAGGTAGCCTAATCCTTTGAGTGGCAAAGGACATGCCAAAATGGGTTCTTATAATAGGCAAATCGTTCTTGAGGGTACACGGGAATTTCATCTAGTCACTTTCATCATGTTGGTTTGATTTGTGTTCGCTACTTTGATAATTTGATTTGTGGGTGGACCGGTGCTTAGGTGATGTTCTTACTTGAACAAACCTCCTACTTATGATTAACCCCCTTGCAAGCATCCACAACTACGAGAAAAGTATTAATATAACATCTAACCATAGCATTAAACTTTTGGATCCAAATCGGTCCCTTACGGAATAGCGCATTGATAACCCACAAGTATAGGGGATCAATTGTAGCCTCTTTCGATAAGTAAGAGTGTCAAACCCAATGAGGAGCTAAAGGTAGAACAAATATTCCCTCAAGTTCTATCGACCACCGATACAACTCTATGCACGCTTGACATTCGCTTTACCTAGAACAAGTATGAAACTAGAAGTACTTTGTAGGTGTTGTTTGATAGGTTTGCAAGAATATAAAGAGCAAGTAAATAAAAACTAGGGGCTATTTAGGTAAAGAAGCAATAAAGTTATTATAGTGAGTGTCGAAAAGTGGTGGTAGGAGTTGCGAAATTGTCCCTAAGCAATTGACTACTTTACTAGACCGGTAGCAAGTTTTATGTGGGAGAGGCCATTGCTAGCATGACATCCCTAACTTGGAATTCAATGCACTTATGATTGGAACTATTAGAAAGCATCCGCAACTACTAACGTTGTAGCAACCCGACCCGAATGGATCAAGTCTCTGTGCTTAAGTGTCATCCCTTGATCGGTATGCTGACACACACATTACTCGAAGGATTTATAACAGAGGTAAATCACATGTATAAAGTAACGTAAATACTATTACCTCAATCCATATAGCGGAAGCAACAAGGTTGTGGATTCCCATCAACACCAACGGCAAAGTTGAGTGTAGAAATCATAACCCTAATGTATCACTTACTCGTCATAAGAAACCTGCAACATGAGACGTTGCAGCCCGAAACGGGTAAGTACATTGAATGTACTGGCAAATTCACACCATAGAGAAAATGATGAACAATGGCTATCACTACATGCATATTTGGCTGGTGGAAAAGCTCTGTGGTTACAGTTTTGCGTAAAGCCAATTTTTCCCTACTACAAAGGAATAAATTTTGTTTAGCTATCATGATGGTTGTCAAACATTGAGAATGGTTGACATCATTCTCAATCCCAATTAAGCATCATCATTAAAACCCAACAAAATTAATTAAAGTAACATGATGAGATCAACATGATAATCCAAGAACTAGATACTCAAGATGTCCATAACCGGGGACACGGCTAATCATGATTAGTTTGTACACTCTGCAGAGGTTTGCGCACTTTTCCCCACAAGACTCGATCGCCTCCGTTTGATTTCTCGCACTACATGGTGTTTGAGAAACGGATGACCGAGACATAGTCTTTCAGAAGCGCTAGCACCTTACGTTGGATAGACCGGTACACCTACTTTCCCCTACATCTGCTAGTCTACCGTGTAAGAGTTCGCACGACTTAATCAACTATGCCAGAACCCATAATGGCTTGTGGCTGCACACGGAAGTTTCTAGTATGAATAATCTTATGATCCCTTTGAGCCTGGGTGGCGGTCCAAAAGAAAAACAGGCAAGTCCTGGAATACCCAGGTGCCTCGACAGGCATGTCCTGGAATACCCAGGTGCCTCAGTCCACCCAGATGTGTGTTTAAGTTGCCACCTTAAGTAAACCATTAAAATTAACAAACTCACATCTGTCATGAAATACTCTCAAACCCAATCCACGTCTATGAGCATAGCATGGCAGTATAAGCATAACGTAGGAGTAACTCCCAAGGGTTTTATAATGAAGAGGTAATAGGTACTACCTCATCTACTTCCCATCCCTCAATTTAATTAGATCCTAATCATGCAGTGTTTAAGGATTGATCTAATGCAATAAAAACTGGGTATGAAAGGGATATGATCAAAGCGTGAACTTGCCTGCAATGTTGATGAAGATGATTCGCACTCATAACTCTTGATATATCTACTCTCCACACTCCGGTCAATCTATCGTAAGCAAGCAATAGTAACCACACATAAGCAATCACTCAAAAGATCGGAAAGATCGAAGAACAATTCGGAAAACAACAAAACCAAGCAAATAACTCTTGCAACGTAAACAATTTCTAACAGTACCAAAATTATGTAAATTTGGCCTTATCATAAAGTTTAGGTCAAGAGCTTTAATTTGCAAAAAGAATCAACTAAATTGGAGTTATAAAACTCAAGTTACGATCAAATAAAGTTTGAATTCAAATCTGATCTAATTCAAATTTTAAACTTTTCAAAAATATGTTTGAGTTGGATTACTGGATAGAGGGGATCATAACGAAGATGTGGGCGTTGGTTCCGTGGAATTTGGACAAACGAGCAAAAAGTTACGAAGGTTTGAAAAGAAGGGGCTAAACGGTAAGAAAACTAATTACGGATAGGTCCCTGACTAAAACTAACAGAAAAAGAAAAGTCTAAATAGCGAACGTTCGCTAACGAACACTACCGAACGAAAACGTTCGCTAGAGAACCCTAACTAATGAACGTCCATTTAATAAACCTAACTAAAAAGAAAACCGATCTAAACCTAACTAATCGAAAAGAACCGAAAAAAAACCGTCCTAGGGTTTTACCGGTTGGGGCTAGGGTTTACCACGGCGGCGGCGGATTCCGGCGACGTCGGGCGGTGGCGGCGGGGCTTCGGGCGGCGAGGCAGGGCTGCGGCGGCGCGGGGAGGCGAGCGGCGCCTACAACGGCGGGGGAGCGGCGTCTGCGGTGGGGGGGGGGGCGGTGCGAAACGGCCGCGGCAGCGGCGCGGCAGTGCGGCGAGCGGCGGCGGCGCACGAGGAAAAAGGGAGAGAGAGGGGCGGCGGGCGCGGCTTTATAGGAGGGCGAGGCGGCGCCGAGGTGGCGTGTGGAAGGGGGCAGAGGAGGCCGAGGCGGGCACGACGGCCATGGCGGCGCGGCGGCGGACTCGGGACGAGTCCCGGTCGGGAACGGGAGGGAGGCGGCGCACTGGGCCTTGGCCTGGCTTCGGCTGGGCCGGCCCAGTCGGCGAGGGAAACCCTTTTTTTTAATAAAACATTTTCCAGAAAAACAAAAAAATAAAATAAAATAAAAGCAAAATAAAACTTTTCATAGGCATATAATATATCAAAATTTTCAGAAAAAGATTTCCTACAAGATGAACATTTTTCTAGCATTTAATAAAATACACACAAATTCAAATAAATCAAACATTGCTGCTGCTCTAATAAAATCCAGTAAAAATCATTTTAAAAATCCCAAAAGGATTTCAAATTTATTTCTCTCCAATTTTCTGATGTAGGGAATCATGCTACCTTATTTTCCATATATTTTATTTTTGGAGAAAAATAATTTGAATAAAACTCAAATAACCCAATTTGAAAAATAATTTCAAATGGATTTTAGATTTGAGTTTTCTTTGAAACTCCCAACTCATATTTCATATATTTTGAAGAAGTCATTTTATCTTCTCTCATGAAAATCATTGAGTTGCATAAAGTTTCAGAATTGGAAATATTTTCAAATGGAATTCAAATATTTTTCAAACACCCTTTTCATTTATTTAAATGGAAGAAGTCATGTCATCTTCTCTCTAGGGTTTTGTATTTGAAAATAATTTGAATTCACGAAGATCATAAATGCAAAAGGTGAAAGTTTGGGAAAGTCCTTTTATTCCCTCTCATTTAACTTCCAAAAAGTTTCGAATTCACTCACTTTCAGACAATCAATCAAACAATCAATCGAATCTATCTATTTATTATAACATTCCAAAATTTAGAATTTTGGGATGTTACAAACGTTCATTAAGGTAAAACCCAACCATAGCATTAAGATACATTGGTCCCCCTTCAATCCCGTATGCATCAATTTCTATGCTAGGTTGAAGCTTCTGTCACTCTTGCCCTCCAATACATAGTCCTATCAACATACAACTAACCTTATGGTGTGATCCACGCGCGCGCTCATATGATGGGCACCAAAGGATAGCAACATAACCACAAGAAAATTAAACAAATCATAGCAATTCACCAATTACCGATAGGACAACGAAAATCTACTCAGACATCATAGGATGGCAACACATCATTGGATAATAATATGAAGCATAAAGCACCATGTTCAAGTAGAGGGTACAACGGGTTGCGGGGGAGTGGACCGCTGTAGATAGATGGGGGAAGGTGATGAATATGTTGGTGAAGATGACAGAGGTGTTGGTGTAGATTGCGTTGATGATGATGGCCCCGGCGACGTTCCAGCGCCACCGGGAGAGAGGGGGAGAGGGCCCCCCTCCTTCTTCTTCTTCCTTGACCTTCCCCCTAGATGGGAGAAGGGTTTCCCCTTTGGTCCATGGACTCCATGGAGGCGGAGGGGCGAGAGCCCCTTCGAGATTGGATCTGTCTCTCTGTCTCTGCGTTCTCTGATTCTGCCCTTTCACCGTTTCTTATATTCTCAGAGATCCGTAACTCCGATTGGGCTGAAATTTGGACACGATTTTTATCCGGATATTGGCTTTCTTGCGGCAAAAGAAGGGCACCAACCGCCTTACGAAGTGGCTACGAGGGCCCAGGGCGCGCCTGACCCCCTGGGGTGCGCCCCTCACCCTCATGGGCCCCTCGGGCATCGTCTCGTGTTGATTCCACTTCCCAAAATTCACATATATTACAAAAAAATCTCCATCAGTTTTTATCCCGTTTGGATTCCGTTTGATATGGATTTTCTACGAAACAAAAACCATGCAACAAACACGAACTGGCATTGGGCACTGGATCAATATGTTAGTCCCAAAAAATAGTATAAGAAGTTGCCAAAAGTATGTAAAAGTTGTAGAATATTGACATGGAACAATAAAAAATTATAGATACGACGGAGACGTATCACGCATAAACTAGGGTTTAAGCTTTTGTCACTCTAGCAACCCATCATCTAATAACTACTCCACGATGCAAGCCCTTAGGCCCAAATATGGTGAACTGTCATGTAGTCGACGTTCACATGACACCACTAAGGGAATCACAACATACATACCATCAAAATATCGAACACACATCAAGTTCACATGATTACTTGCAACAAGATTTCTCCCGTGACCTCAAGAACAAAAGTAACTACTCACGAATGATAATCATGCCCAAGATCAAAGGGGTATTAAATAGCATAATGGATCTGAACATATAATCTTCTACCAAATAATTTGTATAGTAATCAACTACAAGATGTAATCAACACTACTAGTGACCCACAGGTACCAATCTGAGGTTCCGGTACAAAGATTGAACACAAAAGATGAACTAGGGTTTGAGAGGAGATGGTGTTGTTGAAGATGTTGATTGAGATTGCCCTCCCCAAGATGGGAGAGTTGTTGGTGATGATGATGACGATGATTTCCCCTCCGGGAGGGAAGTTCTCCTGGCGGAATCGCTCCGCGGGAGGGCAAAAGTGCTCCTGCCCAAGTTCCCCTCGAGACGGCGGTGCTTCGACCCGAAAGTCCTCCTCTTAGTTTTTTCTAGGTCAAAATGACTTATATACCAGAAGAGGGGCACCGGAGGTGGGCCGAGGAGGGCACAACCCACCAGGGCACGCCTGGGCTCCCTGGCGCGCCAGGTGGGTTGTCCGCACCTGGTGGGCTCCCTCTAGTAGTTATTGGCTCCACTTTTATTCCAAAATAATCCTCCGTAAAGTTTCAGCTCATTTGGAGATGTACATAATAGGTAACTCTGATGTAGGTTTTTCAGGTCCAGAATTCTAGCTGCCGGTATTCTTCCTCTTTGTGTAAACCTTGCATATTATGAGAGAAAATACATTAGAATTACTCCCAGAAGCATTATTATGCATAAAAACATTATAAATAATAGTAGGAAAACATGATGCAAAATGGACGTATCAAGTCCCCCAAGGTTAGACCTTGCTTGTCCTCAAGCGAAAAACCGATATCCAAAAACATGTCCACATGCTTAGAGAGAGGTGTGTCAATAAAAACAAATACGGACATAGAAGCATCATGTACATTATTATAACAACAACAAACTTTATGATAGACCTTATATCACATAATTTTTATCATAAACTTCTCATAAACAAGTAACAATTCATCAAAACATCAAAGTATAAAGCATAAACTCTATTGAAAACCAACAAACTATGTTCTCAGTCAACTTTGCTACTACAATTCATCATCTTTTTAGGAAGGGTCACATATCGGAGCCTTTTGGCAAGTCCGTAGATTTCTATAGAAGAGATAAATTCTTTATCAAAGGAAATAAGAAAAAAGGGTATGTTGCTACTCTTTTCAAAGAAAAAAAATAGGAATTCCTGAAGTAATGTCTAAACCCAAGGATTTCACAAATCAAAGATAAAGGATTCCGGAACAAGTAAACACAATTTTTTACTCAACCATCATATAGTCTTCTATGATTGATAACACTCACCGCATACTGATGACCCACAAGTATATGGGATCAATTGTAGCTCCTTTCAATAAGTAAGAGTGACGAACCCAACGAGGAGCAGAAGGAAATGACAAGTGGTTTTCAACAAGGTAATGTCTGCAAGTGCTGAAATTGGAACTAACAGAGTAGTTTGATAGCAAGATAATTTGAAACGAGCTAGTAACGATAGTAGTAACAAAAGTGAAGCAAGGTAGCCCAATCCTTTTGAGGCAAAGGACAGGCCAAAATTGTCTCTTACAATAAGCAAAGCATTCTTGAGGGTACACAGGAATTTCATCTAGTCACTTTCAATATGTTGGTTTGATTCGTGTTCGCTACTTTGATAACTTGATATGTGGGTGGACCGGTGCTTAGGTGCTGTTCTTACTTGAACAAAGCTCCTACTTATGATTAACCCCATCGCAAGCATCTGCAACTATGAGAAAAGTATTAAGAATAAATTCTAACAATAGCATTAAACTTTTGGATCCAATCGGTCCCTTACGGAATAGCACAAAAACTAGGGTTGAAGCTTCTATCACTCTCACAAGCCATCATCAAATAACTACTCCCCAGTGCATTCCCTTAGGCCAAAATATGGTGAAGTGTCATGTAGTTGACGTTCACATGACACCAATCACAACATACATACTATCAAAAATATCAAACACACATCAAGTTCACATGATTACTTGCAACATGGTTTCTCCCGTGACCTCAAGAACAAAAGTAACTACTCACAAATGATAATCATGCTCAAGATTAGAGGGGTATTAAATAGCATATTGGATCTGAACATACAATCTTCCACCAAATAAACCATATAGTAATCAACTACAAGATGTAATCAACACTACTAGTCACCCACAAGCACCAATCTATAGTTCCGGTACAAAGATTGAACACAAGAGATGAACTAGGGTTGAGATGAGATGGTGTTGTTGAAGATGTTGATGGAGATTGCCCTTCCCAAGATGGGAGAGTTGTTGGTGATGATGATGACGATGATTTCCCCCTCCAGGAGGGAAGTTCCCATGACGGAATTGCTCCTCCAGAGGGCAAAAGTGCTCCTGCCCAAGTTCCGCCTTGAGACGGCGGCGCTCCGTCCCGAAAGTCCTCTCCTTACTTTTTCTAGGTCAAAATGACTTATAGACCAGAAGATGGGCACCAGAGGTGGGCCGAGGGGAGCACAACCCACCAGGGCGCGCCTGGGCTCCCTAGCGCGCCCAGGTGGGTTGTGCCCACCTGGTGGGTCCCTCTGGTACTTATTGGCTCCAATATTCACTCGCCATCACACGAGAAAATGGGCGGTAATAGGGATTCCCTGTCCCGAACTCAAAAATGCAAATAATTAAATAAAACTCCCCCGGGACTGATGTTGGTATGGACGGCACCAGTTGTTTCGAACAAGCCGTGGAATGTGACTGTTGGTGGAAGGGGGACTAAACCTTTACTTTTATCGCTCGGGAACCGCCACTAGCATGCTTAGCATGGAGCATGTTGACAACTGATGGTTGTGAAGTGAATAAGAAGGGTGCATGTCTCAAAATATCATTTATCTCTACTTTAAAAATTGAGCTCTGGCACCTCGCAAATCACTGCTTCCCTCTGCGAAGGGACTTTCTATTTACTTTTATGTGGTGTTACCACCTTCTGAAACAAGCGCAAGAAACCGAGTAGAGCACAACTATCATGATTTATGCATTGTGTGTAGCTAATGTTGGGTGCATCATGACTGGATCTTTTCCAACATGAATTACAATCACTACTAGGGAAAACCTTATACACAGAACTTTAGCAGGAGCACTTGTTAAAAAGGCCCGCTACTGCTAGACAGCAGTAGCGTGTGCAAAACAAGCGCGTTGCAGATGCATATATATCAGTAGCACATCTCAGAGAAAACTTGCTACTATTAAAATTCCAACCACTAAGCCGACGGGCTACACATAGTAGTAGCGATCTTTAAAAAACAGCGCTACCGCTAATGTCCTTATAGCAGCGCGTTTATGTGTAAAGCGCTACTGCCAACGAAAATAAAATAAAATGAAAAACAAATAGAAAAGTAAATGAAAATGAAAGAAATATAAAAAGGAGAAAGGAAAAATATATAATGTAAATAAAAATAAACGAAAAAGGGAAAAAAGGATGAAGGCATAGAAGTAGCGCGTTTGCTAAAACGCACTATAGCTAACTTAGCTATAGCGCGTTTTCCCTAACGCGCTAACGTTATTTTTGATTTAACGCAAAAACGGTTTCCCCCCGGCCACCACTTCTCCCCCAAATCCCTTGCGCCCCGCCACTTCGCCGTCGTCTCGCCCACTTTGCCGTTGCCCCCACTTTGCCGCTGTCTCCTGTCAGCGTCAATGCCGCACTCATCCTCACCGCCACCGCCACCTCTCGGGTCGCCCTTCACCTCACCGTCGCCACCCTCGACCTCACTGCCGCCGCCCTCGACCTCACCGCCCCGAGCCCGCCCTCGCCGCCCCTACCTTCGCCGCCGAGCACCTCCCCACCACCGTCTCTCCCCTCTGTGCAAGCCCCCACCCCTCCCCCACCCCCTCTCTGTCTGCTTGTTCTTCCTCTGCCATGTTAATTAGCAGTAGTAGTCGATGTCAATTAGTACTAGGGTTCATACATAATGATTTTTAGTAGGAGTAGTAGATGTTAATTAGTAGTAGTGATGGTACTAGTTAACTAGGGCAGAATGGTTAATAGTAGATGTTTTTTAGTTAGGGTAATAATAGATGTTAAGTAGTAGATAATGTAGATGTTAATTAGTTTAGTAGGGTTTAGTTTTTGAATTGAGTTTCTTTAACTAGATGTTAATTAGGGCAGTAGGGTTTAGTTTAGAGTAAAGTTTAGTTCAGTAGTTAACTAAATATAATCTATATTTGGTTTTTGAATTGAGTTTGAGAGAGCATGAGATTTGTGTAGATTTTCTTGAAGTATCAAACGCTAGGACATGCAAATTTGAAGTGGCCGGGATATATGCAAATTCCTCAATTGTGTTTTCCCATGTTTTGATTGTGCCCAAATGGCCTTTTGTTGTTTTCAGGGAATGAAGCTGAGTGGCCTATGTTTTGCCGGAATGTTGATTCATTTCCGTTCCGGCAAATTTCAGGTTCTTGATTTGTCCACTTTTTAGCAAAGGTCATGCCGAAATTTTCCGTGAATTTTGGCATGACGTATGCTACAAACTAGGACATATCGAGTGCGCGGGATTTGCCGCACCAGGAAGCAGTCAACATTCCTGCAAAACATAGGCCTTTATTTATGTCATTATTCATTTTATTAGGTCTAGAATTAATTGACTACATTTAATCGTAGGAAACATGGCTAGCAACGATGAAGGACATGGTTCTGGTTATTGCGACGACGTCTACCTGGAGGCAGACGAATTTTTGAGCCTTGACGATGATTAATGGATGTTGTTGCTGGGCCCACCGGTCGCATCGGGGACTGAGACTGACACGCAGACCTGTGCTAAGAATGAGACCGGCGCTGAGACTTAGACCGGCTTCAAGCCCGGCGCTGAGACTGAGACAGGCGCTGCCTCGGGGAGCGGAGCCGGTGTAGAACCGAAAGCAAAGAGGCAATGGCTTCCTACCAAACTCAGGACTACTAGACTGGTAGTCACAGAGGTGGATGACGGCAATTTTGAGCCAACCGCGCCCGATGAAGCACGCGCGTGCTACGACAATCAAATAGGCTGCATTGCACGGACAACCGCCACCATCAACGATGAGAAACTATAGAAGATAGATAATATGAGGCCCTCCCTCCTAAAGAAGCTGCACCAGATATTCTTGTTCCCGGGCCGGAATGAAAAGGATTATAAAGATCCAGATAAGGACCCGACAATAAAGAAGATAAGCAAACACGCCATGTCCAAGCTTAGCGACGCGTTGGCCGCCTGGAAAACAAGGGTGAAAGCAAAGATCGACAAAAGGGAACCCTACTCCGAGATTGTAAAGGATAACCCGACAATCACGACAGAGCAATTTGAAATATTCAAGGCGGCTTGTGAGGCCGAAGATGCCAAAAAATCGAAGTACATGAAGGGGCTTCCACAGAGGAACATTGGGTGCCACCACCTCGGAAGCCGTGGTTACGGCGGGAAGAGGTCCATATGGGCCAAGGAGGACGCAGAAGCCGTGAATCTGGGCATCCCAGACCCCTTGGCGGAGTTCACCGTCCCGCAAGAGCGTGATGTCCTCAGAGCCCGACACCATTGGGACCCAGTGAAGAAGGTTTTAGAGACGAACGCGGTCACAACGGAGTTCATGAGACTGCTGGTAATTTTAGTTTCTGATCAATTTGACTACACGTTAGTCATATTTGTAAACGATCCTTGTGCCTTTTGCAGAGAGAGCAGCACAGGATTGCGGCCAAAAGCGACTCGCCGTCTGAGGCATTGGCAAGTCCCAAGTGGGACACTCCATTCAACCGGGCGTTGAACATATTGAAACGAATCCCGATGGAGACTCGACCGTCGTATGGACGCATGCACGGTGTCGGAGACGGCGCCACGTGGAAGAAGTACTACAATGAGACCACGGAGGAGAGAAAGGAAAGGCGGAGGTTAACCGAAGAAAACATCAACAAGAAGGTTGAAATTGCGGTTGAGAAGAAATCATCTCAGACAGTCACAACAGCGGTAGCTGCCGCAAATCAGATGGTTGTACATATGTCTACTTCCTTGGTTCCGACCGTTTTCAATTGGACCAGGCAAAATCCAGAAAAAAATGCAGCGGACTTTCCCCTTGCTGACTTCTTGGGGAGTAGCTCGACTAGCGTCGCACCAGCACGTGCTCCCGCACCTGCTCCCGCACCGGATGTGCTCGGCGGTGCTTCATCTTTGGCTGAGCTCGACGCCCTCACGGTATCTGTCACACCGGCCCCCTTCAATAAATGTATAATCTCCCATTTTCGTTGCCTTTCAGATGTCTCATGTCACATACTTTTCTTTGCAAGCTGACGAAACCCCGTGCACCATATTGTACACCATCCGTGACCAGAAGGTGGACGTGGGGAAGGCGATGATAGTGAAGCCGAAGGAACCATTGTTCCACAGCCGACTGATCCCCCCGAACGTCTTCAAGGTTTCCCTCGCCAGTGTCAAACCAGGCCATGAGAATTTGCCTCCTCTGGTACTAGGGGGGATGGCGACGAGACCCCACGGCGGCTTGGTGATTGTTGCAATGGGTGGGTCCTGTTGTGGCCAAAGATTCTGCTTCGTCTGGAGGCGGTCGGGAGCACACCCACGACCACGCAGCCTCAGCAAGGTATGAACATCAACACCCCACCTACCCAATTAGCGTCGGGTGTCGGGTTGGGTGATAGCGGACGGGGTAAGGAAGAGGCTCCATTAGTCGCTAATGACGTCGCCATGGATGAGGATGAGGATGACGATGGCACTCAACAGTATGTCCATACTGGTGCCTACTCAGGGTTTGAGTGTTATGAGTCGGTGCCTGAATTGCCGTCTCCGGAGGCTCGACGTATTATAGACGACCTTCCAACAAAGAAGCCTAGGAAGATATCGAGGAAAGGCAAGAAAGCCGATTCTATGATCCAGCCGCCTCAATAGCCTCGGCTCGGGTTCAAGACCGCATAGATATCCCGGTGCGGATAAATTGCATATCCCCGGTCAACCAATCCTACCTGCATCAGCGCTAGGGGCCAGATTCAACGATCTAAGGAGACTTCATGACCATGTGCTGCGAATAGAGAAAGGCCTCATCACCTCGAAAGATCCAGGATACCCACTCTACGTCGTTAACGTTCCGCGGCAATTGTCGTACGTCGACTTCTTCCCCGCGGATAAGTTCTTCCTTCGATTCGATTACATATTCGACATGTTTCACGTGAAGAAGCTGGATTTTACGTTTGTCCGCCTTTATGCCTTGCACATGAACTACATCATCGGGGTTGAGCAGATACCTCATATCTGTGTCGCTGACCCGTACTTCATGCACGAGGGCTTCTTGGGAGTCTACGCAAAGCACCATGAATACACGAGGGAATACATCGTCAATTTCATGCTTGCCAATAAGGACAAGGAGGCGATTCTCATGCCTTATCATCCCCTGTAAGTCATTCGCGCGGATATCCTTCCTTCGATTTCAATCATTCATTTGCACGGTGGAGGCTAATTAATTTGAGGTGTACTTATTTCGTGCAGTGGAGGGCGCGCCGTCCTCATCATCCTCTACCCCCGATACTCCCACGCTCTTTACTTGGACTCATCGAAGAACATTAACAAAAAGGATTACACCCACATCAAGGATGTTCTCGATAGTGCTATGTTTTACTATGAAGCACGGGGTGGATAGGTTAAGGACAAGAAGAGAAGGGGCGGCAGGCTCGCCTTCGGCCATAAGACCGACTTCTGCTGCATGCAGCAACCGAGTGATTCTCTTAATGATGGATTCTATGTTCTACACTAGATGCTGGAGTACAGACGGGATCACCAGAACCTTCGCATGTCACCTACATCCGGCGATGCCCATATTCTGCAATGGGTAAAGAACGTAGGAGATATCGAGGAACATCGACTTCGAGCTGAGTTCTATCACATCCAGCACGAACTTGCCCAAATCATCATGAAGGAGGTTGTCAAAAAAACTGGGATGTTCTACAAAGAAGGAAAAATGTCGCGGGAAGACGTGCGAACACGGGTAGCCTCTCAGCGTCTCGACCTGAAGCCTTTCACTAGGCTCGGGGACTATCTCCTTGACTTGGATGGATGGCACGGCATGTTGGAGTGATTGTTGATATATGACAATGTGTTCGTTTAGTCCATACTTTCTGTATGACGAAACTTTGAGTTATGCACGGCGAAACTTTATTTGTGATGTAATTAAACCGTCCTCCTCGACTAGCGACGACCACTCTAGTTAAGGCATTTTGGGTACGATCAACTTTGTTATTTATTCTTATGATTTGTTGCTTCTATTTTTGCCAGGTCTGTCTCTTTCTGTTGCTCAACTATATATATTGCATATCATCGACTCATGTGATGATGCAGGTGCATAGATCATCGATGGCGAAGAAGTGCTACGCCAGGAGTATATATACGACGAGTGGCCGGAGTGTCAGGCCCAGGTGTACCGGTTTCCGGTTTCCGAGCGACAGGCAGTAGTTTGTTTAGGTTCACGCTAATGCGAGAGAGGGATATGAACTCATGTACTGCATAGTTCCGCTCTCACTCAAAGTGATAGCTCTTCTCGCGTATATCATTGTTTAGATGGATGACGATGTAGTTGCAAGTAATTGAGACTTGTATCGCTATTTTCCAGATGATGACGAGAGACCACTTTGTGTTGGATGATGATTATGATGATGACATGATTTGATGACACTAGTTGTATGTATATGATATGATTACATTTATATGTGTATGATATGCTAAAGATTATTGTATAAAGCCTATTCAAATACAAAACAACTATGCAAAAAAAAACTAATAAAACTAGTAGTACCGAGGGGAACAAAGTTAGCAGTAGCGTTGTCTTACCAGTATCGCTTCCATGTAAAAAGCGCTGCAGATATTATCAGCAGCGCTCTTCCTTCAAGCGCACTACTTCTATCCATGTATTGCAGTAGTGTGGGACGACAGGCGCTACTGCTACACATTAGCTGTAGCGCCTTACCAGTAGCGCGACGTCCCGCGCTACTGATAGGCAAAATACCCGCGCTACTGCTAGGGTTTTCCCTAGTAGTGAATGTTTAGTCGCTGCATGAACTTTGGAGGTGCTCTGCATTTATGTTTTGCAGTCTCAGAAAGGGCTAGCGAGATACCACTACTGTCATATTATATCATGGTTGTTTTGACAACATGTTGTTGTTTGAGATCTCTTATTATCGCTCGCTAGCTGATTATGTCATTCATATGAGTCATTATAATCTTTAAGAGTTATTGTTGACATGGTTAGTTATAATGCTGGCTGAAAACCTGGGTGCTGTTTAAGCTTATTTATGCAAACAATAGAAAAAGAGTTCGTAAAAGTTTTTCTGTCTCACTTTCAGTTTATCAACTGAATTTCTCGAGGACAAGCAAAGGTTTAAGCTTGGGGGAGTTGATACGTCTCCAACGTATCTACTTTTTCTCACGCTTTTACTCTTGTTTTGGACTCTAATTTGCATGATTTGAATGAAACTAACCCTGGACTGACGCTATTTTCAGCAGAAGTACCATAGTGTTGTTTTTGTGCAGAAATAAAAGTTCTCCGAATGGAGCGAAACTTTGCAAGGATTTTTTATATCAAATAATAATAATTTCCGGAGCCAAGACCTACCGGAGAGGGGCGCCTGGGTGGGCACAACCCACCAGGGCGCGCCCCCTCTCCTGGCGCGCCCAGGTGGGTTGTACCCACCTGGTGGCCCGGCAGACAACCCCCCTGATACTATAAAATCACATATTTCCAGAAAAAAATCAGGGAGAAAGAATTATCACAATCCACGAGATGGAGCCGCCGCCAAGCCCTATTCTTCCTCGGGAGGGCAGATCTGGAGTCCATTTGGGGCTCCGGAGAGGGGGATCTTTGTTCTTCGTCATCACCAACCCATCTCCATCGCCAATTCCATGATGCTCCCCACCGGGAGTGAGTAATTCCTTCGTAGGCTCGCTGGTCGGTGAGGAGTTGGATGAGATTCATCATGTAATCGAGTTAGTTTTGTTAGGGCCTGATCCCTAGTATCCACTATGTTCTTAGATTGATGTTGCTATGACTTTGCCATGCTTAATGCTTGTCACTTTGGGCCCGGGTGCCATGAAGTCAGATCTGAACCGTTTATGAATTCATCATTATATCCATGTTTTAGATCCGATCTTGCAAGTTATAGTCGCATAGTACGGTTATGATCCGACAACCTCGGAGTGAAAACAACCGGGCCCACTCTCGGTGATGACCATAGTTTGAGGAGTTCATGTATTCACTATGTGTTAATGCTTTGTTCTGGTTCTCTATTAAAAGGAGGCCTTAATATCCCTTAGTTTCCAATATGGACCCTGCTGCCACGGGAGGGTAGGACAAAAGATGTCATGCAAGTTCTTTTAATAAAGCACGTATGACTATTTACGGAATACATGCCTACATTATATTGATGAACTGGAGCTAGTGCTGTATCGCCCTAGGTTATAACTGTCACATGATGAATATCATCCAACAAGTCACCGATCCAATGCCTACGAATTTATCCTATATTGTTTCTGCTAAGTTACTACTGCTATCATCACTCTTACACTTGCTACAAATTACTACTATCACTGTTACTGTTACCGTTGTTGCTATCACTATTATCAAAACTATCAAACTACTTTGCTACTGATCACTTTGCTGCAGATAATTAATCTCCAGGTATGGTTGAACTGACAACTCAGTTGCTAATACCTTCAAATATTCTTTGGCTCCCCTTGTGTCGAATCTATAAATTTGGGTTAAATACTTTACCTCCGAAAACTGTTGCGATCCCCTATACTTGTGGGTTATCATGGGCCCCTCCTGCATATTCTACCCCTCTCCTAGAGCTTCTAGCGTCTCTTTTGTCCAGAAAAAATCTCCAAAAAGTTCCGTGGCATTTGGACTTTATTTGGTACTGATATTCTGGAAAACCAAAAACAGGCAAAAAACAACAACTGGTACTGGGCACTAAGTTAATAGGTTAGTCCCAAATAATGAATATAATTGCTTTTAATTGCATATAAAACATCCAAAATTGATACTATAATAGGATGGATCAATAAAAAATTATAGATATCTTGGAGACGTATCAACGCAATACATGAGCATGAGCCATGGATATAAGATTATAGGTGGAATAGAATGTGCTGATAGAGATCAATAAGGGGAAGTCAAAAAGGAAGATAGTCTCACATCGACGCGGCTAATCAACGGGCTATGGACATGCGCATCTATTGATGTCAATGCGAGGAGTAGGGATTGCCATGCAACGAATGCACTAAGAGCTATAAGTGTATGAAAGCTCAACGTGAAAACTAAGTGGGTGTGCATCCAACTTGCTTTCTCATGAAGACCTCGAGCATTTGAGGAAGCCCATCATCGGAATATGCAAGCCAAGTTCTATAATGAAAATTCCCACTAGTATATGAAAGTGACAACATAGGAGACTCTCTATGCGAAAAACATGCCGTAGGGGGCGCCCCCAGGCTTGTGGGCCCCTGATGCTCCTCTAACCCTAATCATTTTTCTATAAATACCCAAATATTCCACGTATACCATAGGGCACACCAGAAATACTTTTCCGCCGCCACAAGTTTCTGTCGTCGTGAGATCCCATCTCGAGACCTGTTCCGGTACTCTGTCGGAGGGGGATTCGATCACGCAGGGCCTCTACATCAAGCTTGTTGTCCTTCCAATGATGTGTGAGTAGTTTACCATAGACCTACGGGTCCATAGCTAGTAGCTAGATGGCTTCTTCTCTCTCTTTGATCTTCAATACAATGTTCTCTTCGATGTTCTTGAAGATCTATTCGATGTAATCTTCTTTTGCGGTGCGTTTGTTGAGATCCAATGAATTGTGGATTTATGATCAGATTATCTATGAATATTATTTGAGTCTTCTTTGAACTCTTTTATGCATGATTAAGATAGCTTTATATTCCTATTCGATCTATTGATTTGGTTTGGCCAACTAGATTGATTTTTATTGCCATGGGAGAGGTGCTTTGTAATGGATTCAATCTTGCAGTACTTATTCCAAGTGATCGAAGGGGACATGACACATATTTGTATTGTTGCCATTAAGGATAAAAAGGTGGGTTTTTTCATATTCATTGCATCTATCCCTCTACATCATGTCATCTTGCTTAAGGCGTTACTCCATTCTTGTTAACTTAATACACTACATGCATGCTAGATAGCGGTCAATGTGTGGAGTAATAGTAGCAGATGCAGGCAGGAGTCGGTCAATTTGTTACGGACGTGATGCCTATATTCATGATCATTGCCTTAGATATCGTCATAACTATACGCTTTTCTATCAATTGCTCAACAGTAATTTGTTTACCCACCATATGTGTTCTTTCAAGAGAGAAGCCTCTAGTGAAAACTATGGCCCTCGGGTCTATCTTTTATCATATTATTTTCAGATCTATAAAACAAAAAACACAAAATATCTTGCTGCAATTTATTTATATTTGCTTTATTTTGCACTTTTATTTATCTTTTATACCTATCTCTATCAGGTCTCATCCTTGCAAGTAACCGTGAAAGTACTGATAAGCCCTTTATCACGTTGGGTGCAAGTATTTGTTTGCTTGTGTAGGTGCAACTGTCGGGGAAACTGATCCACGAGCACCTATGGGGACCGAGCCCCTTTCGGTTCGGCGGGGGGCGGAGGTCGCACGAAGAGCGGATCGAGGCGGAGCACACGAGCAGTTTACCCAGCTTCGGAGCTCTCCGGAGAGATAATACTCCTACTGCTGCTTTGTGGTTTGTATTGAGTTCTTGCTCGGGAGTGCTGAGTGCTACAGTACGTACCAGCAGCTAACGAGACCGAGCGTGAGTGTTCTCTTGTCCTCCCTTCTCTACGTTGTGCATGGGCCTCCTTTTATATGCTCAAGGGGTCTCCAACATGTGGCAACGTAGAGAAGGTTAAAAATGGAAAGGTGATGCGGTTGGTACAGCTACCAGTACAGTGTATCCTACCTAACCCTGACGGCAAGGGACAAGGGCATTCAATGCCCGTCTACATCGTCCAAACAGTGCAAAAAGGGACCGTCAGGGACGCCACCGTTCGCCACGATGGCGATCTTGTCAGCGCCGTTTGCCACCGCGTACCCCTGGCTGCACAGCCTCTCGCCACGTACGCTTGGGATAGTCCCTGAGCGACACGTTAGTGGATGTGCTGGAGCGTGGGTACGGAGTGGTAGCCTGCCGTGGCAAAGTGCCTTGCCGCGGTCGTTGTCTTGTCGCGTCCGGAAGCTTGCCGCTCGCCGGGCCTTGCCGGGACGCGTGGTGCGTCGTGGTAAGTACCTTGAGATGCCTTGGTTGGCCTTCCCGGCAATCTCCTCTTGCCGGGGTCTTGTGCCTTGAGTGGCCTTCCCGGCAAGCTCCTCTTGCCGGGGCCTTGTCTTCTTGGCTTGAATACTTTGTTCTTGAATGGCTCAAAAGGAACCACAGGGGGCCTTGGCGGTCGCCCGACAAGCCTTGCCACGGGGTGCTGCGACTGCCCGTGCACAAGTTCGGGATACTAGGGTACCCCTACTCTAGTACACCGACAGGAGCCCCCGGGCCTGGGCCATACAAGGTGCCAAGCACTGTTGGGCCAGGCCCAAAATAGGGCACGGGCACGCGCGGCCTGGATCACGTCGTATCTTACTCCGTATCCACCGTGCCCTCCCCGAACGGCACGCGTCAATTGCGGCGTCGTGGGAGAGATCGTGGGTGGTTGTTTTATTCGGAAAGGCGGAACGTCCGCTCTCTTCCTCCTTATAAGCAGGGGAAACATGGGCAGTTCGCCCATCTGCCCGTTGCTATTCCTTCCCCGAGAATCTCGGCCACTCCCCTTCTTCCCAAAGCCGAAGGAGAGCAGCGCCCCGCCCCCATCGCCACCAGCACCACCAACGCCGTCGTCTTCCCTCACCACTCCCGCCATGGCTCCGAAAGACGAGAAGGTGAAGTCGGCTGAGGCGCATCGGCTTGCGGCGCTGCGAAAGGAGCGGGCAATCTTCCCTCCTAAGCTTGCCGCCGAAGAGCTGAAGGAGTACTACTACCTCTTCTGGTCGACGGGGACGCGAGCGCATCCGCGCACGAAGGTACTCCCAGCCGCTGCTTGGGAAAAGGCTCCCACTGGGTACCCTTTCTTCGCCTTGTTCTTCTACTGCGGGCTCTGCCCGCCCTTTTCTGAATTTTTCTGTGACGTCATGAACACCTATGGGCTCCGCCTCCTTGACTTCACCCCCAATGCTGTCCTGACCATGTTGTCGGAATACATCCAAACGTAGCCCTTTTCCGCCACTTCTTTTCGCCTCGAGTTGAGAAAGGAGAGCCTTTATCCGGCGGAATCGCCTGGATCTCAAAAGCTGGAAAGAAGGATGCTTATCTGTATGGAGAGTTCTGCAGCAAGTGGGAGGAGTGGAGGGCAGACTGGTGCCTGATTGTCGAGGAGAACACACAGCCGTTTACCGCCCAGCGCGAAACTCCAGTAGTGCGCGGCAGTGATTGGAGTAGCTTGGCCCCGGAAGACGACAGACTAAAGATTGTCGTCGCCCGGATCCTACGCCTCAGGCTTGCCGGGCTTACTGTAGGAGCGGTTGGCGCAGATTTCCTTCGCCGCCGCATCGCCCCCCTGCAGGAGAGGAGGAGACCCGCCTGGGAGTTCCAGAACACGGCGGATATCATGAGGCTGCGGCCGGGCCTCAACTTCAACTTCACTGTTCTGGAGCTCAACGCGATGCTCCAGGAGCTGTTCAAGTACGACCCTCAGCATCCCGAAGTGTTCAGGTTGCCGAGGGGCGTCGTTCCGCTGTGCAACAACTCCTCGCTCGACCGCATCCGTGCAATGATGCCGCTGTGCGACTCGCATGGAATTGACCCAGCCTGGATAGAGCCTGCAGATGATGTCGTGCAGGCGTTCTTCGATGGCTTGGTAGAAGTGCCGATCGACGCCGATGAGCAGAGGGGCCTCACCCGGGACACCACCGACGAGGAGATCAAGCGCATGGCCACCAGGCTGGAAGAGGCGGCGGCAGCCGCAGCTGCGGGCGAGTTTGGGTTCACCGTGGAGGAAGCAGAGGCAGCAGAGGCGGCAAGCCTTGCCGAGCGAGAGGATCTTGCCGGGCATGACGTCGGGCAGAGCGGGCCCACCAAGGATACGAGCGGCTCGTTGGAGATCGGCTCCTCTTCCTCCTCGTCTTCGGGCAGCTTGCCGCAAGCAGAGCCCCCGGCTCCACAAGCAGAGCCCCCGGCTCCACAAGCAGAGCGCCCGTCTCCACCAAGAAGGCGTCTTCGCTAGGCCGGGGACGTAGCGGAGCGGCAGACGAGTCAACCCCCGCCGCGCCGCACGACACGCTCCACCGCGGCAAGTTCTGTTGCCGTGGGAGCTCCTCACGCTGCAGCGGCAACCGGAGCGGGGTCCTCCCGGTCCGCCGCTCCAGCTCCCGCCAAGCGGCCAAGGGATCCTACTCCTCCGCCTCCTCGCACCGGAGGTGGGCCAGGCTTTGACTTCTCCGCGCTCAGCTCCGACGAGGAAGAAGAAGAGTAAGATTCTTGTTGTACTTGTATGTCTTCAATACTTGCTGTCTTGTCTTTGTATCTCATTTGCTTCACTCTGAACTTATTCCTTTTTAGGACTCTGGCCCAGAGAGCAGCAAAGAGAGCCAAGGTCCCGGTGATTGTCATCGAGGACGATCCCACTGTGTCAGCATGGGGTGTGCCCGAGACAAACTTGCCAGACCCGGCAGCTGTTCTTCAGAGCAGCCCCCAGCGCAGCCCCCAGCGTAAGTATATGGTTTGCTTCCCGTTGTTAGGCGCGCATGGATACTCTTTGTTTGCTGGTATCTGACTGTTGGCTTGTGTCGGAGCAGAGCAGCCCCATCAGGAGCGTCCGGATGCCGCCCCTGACATGCCATCTGCTTCGACTACGCCGCCAAGGGAGAGTTCTCCGGCAAGGGAGAATCCTCCGACAAGGGAGAGCTCTCCGGCAAGGGAGAAGTCTCCGGCAAGGGACAGTACCAGCGACCCCCCGGCAGCGGAGATCCCAACTGCCGAGCCTGGTACAGGTACTTCTTGCTTCTAAACTTCCCTTGGGTTCTTCTTCGTTTGATCTTCTTTTTGGATATCTGCTTGACTTTTCTTCCTTTTTCGGCCGTCAGATCCATCTACTGCGGAGCCGATGGAGACCGAGGTTGCTGTTGATGACGCCGCCGCCACCGAAGAAGCGGCCGACGCTGATGATCCCACTGGCGAAGAGACCGCCAAGGCTGCCGCCGCAGCAGCTGACGAGGGGTCTGGCGATCGCACTGACGGCCCTGAGGCCGCAGGAGCGTCAGGTGCTACGCCGACCGCCGACCCTTCCGCCGCTGCCGCAGCGTCAGGCTCCGAAGGGCCCCAGCCAGGCGTCTACTTGAAGGCCGGCGATGGCGTCTTCATCAACCTCCCCTGGGCATCAACGTCCAGGGCGCCGGTCGAAGGAGAATGCTTTGACGTGGAGGTGCTCGCCTCCGCTGGGCTGACGCTGGTCGACGCGCCAAGCAGCAGCAGCGACGAGCCTGAGGAGGAGCGACTTCTGCGGAAGCTGTTGTCGCTCTACCGCGCTCGGCAAGCCAAGCTGGAATCCCGTGAAGCGCTTGCCGCGAAGGCGGGAGCCGACTTTGAGAAGCACGCGGCAGAGCTCCGCGGCATCAACCAGGCAGCTCTCCGGTCCCTGGCGGAGGAGCGGGAGCAGCTCGAGGAGGCGCAGAAGGCCTTCCTCCTCGAGAAGGCTGACATCGACGAGCAACAGCGGCTTGCCACTGAGAAGCTGTCGGCACAGGAGGGCGAACTGGCGCAGCGGAAGGTCAACCTCGATAGCCACGAGGAGGAGCTTGCCGCGCGCGAGCGAACACTTGGCGGAGCTCTTAGGGAAGCAAAGGACGCTGCCCCAGCTGCCGAGGCCGCCAAGAAGGAGCTAGAGACGAAGGTGGCGCAGCTGGAAACCAATCTCAGGGCAAGCGGTGAAGAGCTTGCCGCGCTCAAGCATGAGCGCGAGAAGGACGCCTACACCTTTGGCGAGCTGCAGGGTCGTCTCGCCGAGAAGATCAAGGAACTTGGCGCCGCCAAGGACTCCAACGCCGATCTTGAGTTGAAGCTGACCGCTCTGACCAAGACATTGGGCAACGCCAGGGAGCAGGAGGCGGCCCTGAAGAAGGAGATCAAGACCGACAAGGCGCTGCTGGAGAGCATTGCTGCCACCGAGAACACCTTCAGGGAGAATGTGGAGCAGTGGACGGAGGGTCTTGTGAATGCTGCCGCAGATATTGACAGGGAGCTAGCGTAGCTGGGGATGGAGGATCTCGGGTATCCTTCTGATGAGAGCCTCCCATCCAGCGCCAAGCTCACTCTGTTCTTCAAAGGCGTGGCGACAGCCCTCCAGCGACTCCGGGAGAGGATCCCAAAGCAGCTGGCCGACGAGTCGCGCAAGATCTGCGCGGGAGCTCTTTAGAAGGTGTTGGTGAAGGTGGCCTACCGCAACCCGGGCCTCATCCTCACCAACGTCCTCAAGTCTCTGCCGTCGGATGCCGATCTAGAGGCGCTCAAGGCCCTTGTCGCACCCATTGTGGACAAGGTGAGCGGGATCAAGAGGGTTGATGGCGATCGTGTAGACTAGGCCGCCCGTTTTCTTCTTTTCTTGCCGCTGTTGGTCATGTTATGAAAACAACTTATTAGAGCCGCGGCAAGCTATCTTGTAATATAACTCTTTTTCGGGTCGTGATTGCAATGTTATTTCCTTTACTTGATTCCTTCCTTTGTATGTTTTTGCCCTACGCTTTTAGGGAACTTGCCGGCACAGGCACCCTTGCCGCGAGCACTGAGTGCGGAACGTCAGCAGCCTGCTGGCAGTGCCGTTGCCGACAAGAAACCTTGCCGTAACTAGTCGCAGCTTGCTTAAGTTGTTGAGCGAACTCGAAACAAAGTAAGGGCACGACTCTAGTCGCAGCACACTTAAACTATTGAGCAAACTCGAAACAAAGTAAGGGCGCAACTAGCCATGAGCCGGTTCCTTCGCGCACATGTTTTCCATACAAATCATGGTCGTTTAAGGAAGATAACTTAAAAATTTAAAAACATCTGATTGCTCAAACTTTTGCAACTTAGCTTTTCTGTCTTTTGCTTCCTGGCAAGGCGAAACTTTCTTGAACGACGCCTGGTCCATACCATTATCTTCCCCTTCCCCCCCGGCAAACTTGTGGGCGAAGGAACCTTCATTTCCTTAAGGAAAAAGGAAGTAGAGAAAATAATTATATGGAGCCTTATGGCTCGTTATTGCTTACCAGGGGTGTTCGCTGCACAAAGTGTCAGATAACTCATGCAAAAAATAAAAAGCATGAAATTGACAAGGCGTGCGGAGCACATGAGCATTATTTATGCACAGGGTCTGCGCCTGGCTTTGTACAAAGGATTACATGCAACAGCGGCAAGACTTGTACAAAAGATGGTTGCCGGAGCAGGGTCCGGCAACCGCGCCTTACGGGTAAAACTTACGAAGATGCTCAATGTTCCAGGAGTTGCTCACCGGAATGCCATATTCGGTCTCAAGGCGGACAGCGCCAGGCCTAGTGACTCGTTTCACCCGGTAAGGGCCTTCCCACTTCAGCGTCAACTTGTTGGAATTCTTGGCGGACTGAACACGCCGAAGAACAAGGTCGCCTTCCTCGAGACTTGTGGCGTTAACTTTGCGGCTATGGTAGCGGCGCAAAGCTTGCTGGTAGCGAGCAGCTCGTACAGCAGCCTGAAGACGGTCTTCCTAAAGGAGCAGCGTGTCATCTTGTCGCAGCTGCTCTTGCTCAAGCTCATCATAAGCGAGCAGTCGAGGCGACCCGTATACGAGTTCCGTGGGGAGAACTGCTTTGGCTCCATAGACTAGAGCGAAAGGTGTCTGGCCAGTGGCTCGATTTGGCGTCGTCCTGATCGACCAAAGAACCACCGGCAGCTCCTCAATCCAGTTTCTTCCGCACCCGTGCAACCTGTCGAAAGTCCTGGTCTTGAGTCCACGCAACACTTCAGCATTTGCCCTCTCCGCTTGACCGTTGCTCCTGGGGTGAGCAACAGAAGCGAAGCAGACTTTGGCACCAAGATCTTGGACATACTGCATGAAGGTGCGGCTCGTGAATTGCGTACCGTTGTCGGTGATGATCCTGTTAGGGATCCCGAAGCGGCAAACAATCAACCTGAAGAACTTGACTGCTGACTGTGCTGTCACCTTCCTCACTGCTTCCACTTCCGGCCACTTTGTGAACTTGTCGATTGCGACGTACAAGTACTCAAAGCCCCCGACTGCTCGGGGGAAAGGGCCGAGGATGTCGAGCCGCCAGACCGAAAATGGCCAGGATAAAGGGATCATCTGGAGAGCTTGAGCTGGCTGGCGTATTTGCTTGGAATGGAACTGGCACGCTTCACACTTGGTTACTTGTGCAGTTGCATCCTGGAGGGCTGTCGGCCAAAAGAAACCTTGCCGGAATGCTTTGCCGGCAAGTGCTCTTGCGCCAATGTGGTGACCACAAATGCCTCCATGTATCTCGGCCAACAGCTTCTGTCCATCTTCCCGGTGAATACACTTCAATTTCACACCGTTGAGTCTTCTTCTGTACAGTGCGTTGTCGACAAACTGGTACATACTTGACTGCCGGGCTACTCTTTCCGCTTCTTCTTGCTCTTCGGGAAGTTCTCCTGTCTGAAGGAAACGGACGATCTGTTGTGCCCATGCTGGAGCTTGTGGCTCGACAACAAGGACTAAAGGCACATCTGCTGCTGTGGGAACATCCGCTTCTACGGCGAGAAACTGCGGCTCAGCCGGAGCTTGACGTTCCCCGGCATGCTTGCCGGAGCAAAACTTGTCGGGAGCGTCTGCTTCAATGGAACAAACCCTGGGGTTTGCCGGAGCAGACTGCTCCCCAGCACTCTTGGTGTTGATCTTGGGGACCTTCTTGGCGGCGGCTTCGGGAAGCTCTGCCGGAAATTAGTCACCAGAAATTAACTTCCTCTTCTTGATCTGTCCAGTTGATGGCGTCACAGACGGTTGAGTCAGCTTGAGCACAAAGATCCCTGGTTCCACAGGTAACTTAAGTGTTGCACACTTTGACAGGCCATCGGCAATGTCGTTCTGAGCTCTTGGAACATGTTCCATCTGTAGGCCGACAAAGTGCTCTTCTAGCTTCCTCACTTCATCAACGTAAGCTTCCATCAACGGACTCTAATAACTTTTATTCAGTTGGTGGACGACAAGCTGCGAGTCACCCCTGACAATGAGCTTCTTGATCCGAAGGTCTGCCGCGATCCTGAGATCGGCAAGCAATCCTTCATACTCGGCAGTATTGTTTGTTGCTTGATCCTTGGGAAAGTGCATCTGGACTACGTACTTAAGGTGCTCTCCGGTGGGTGCGATGAGCAGTACGCCAGCACAGGCGCCTTGCAGCGAGAAAGCACCATCAAAGTACATCAGCCACTCTTTGCTTGCCTCCTTGACGGGGATGCTCATTTCTGGAATTTCTTCATCTGGTGTTGGCGTCCACTCTGCTATGAATTCTGCCAATGCTCTGCTTTGGATAGTTGAAGTGCTCTCAAACTTGAGGCCAAAGCTTGACAGTTCCAGTGCCCACTCAACAATCCTTCCTGTTGCTTATGGATTCTGCAGTATCCTCTTTAGCGGAAAATGAGTGACAACTGTTATCTCATGTGCTCGGAAGTAATGGCGCAGCTTTCTCGAGGCCATGAGAAGTCCGAAAAGCAATTTCTGCACGCCAGAGTACCTTGACCTAGCCCCCTGCAGAAGGGAACTGACAAAGTATACTGGGTGTTGCACCATTTTCTTCTGTATCTCCTCGGGCGCCTGCGCAGATCCATCTTTGCCGGGACCAGAGCTTGTCGGGGAAGCCCCCTGCTTGTCGCTGGATGTGCTCGCCGTGGTCGCTGGCTCATCATCTGCCTCCCTCTCCGCTACTAACGCAGCACTAACCACTTGATTGGTTGCCGCCAGATACACCAGCAACTTCTCTTGTGGCTTAGGTGCGACAAGTATTGGAGTGGAGGACAGGTATCTCTTCAAGTCCTACAGCGCAGCCTCTGCTTCCGGAGTCCATTTCATTGGACCTGCCTTTTTCAAAATTTTGAAAAACGGCAGGGCGCGCTCAGCAGACTTAGAGATAAACCTGCTGAGAGCCGCCATGCAGCCGGCAAGTCTCCGTACATCCTTGACGCGCTTCGGTGCTTCAATCTGCTTAATGGCCTTGATCTTGTCGGGATTGGCTTCAATTCCCCGCTGAGACACGAAGAACCCGAGAAGCTTGCCGGAAGGGACTCCAAACACGCACTTCTCGGGGTTGAGCTTCAGGCGGATCTTGCGCAGATTTGCGAAAGTCTCGTCTAAATCTTGAATCAGAGTTGCCTTATCCTTGCTCTTGACCACTATGTCGTCCATGTAGGCTTCCACATTTCTGTGTATTTGCGGTTCAAAAGCAGTATGGACTACCCTTGCAAATGTTGAACCATCATTCTTTAAACCGAAAGGCATCCGTATGAAACAGTACGTGCCACAGGGAGTGATGAATGTGGTTTTCTCCTCATCCTCTTCTGCCATGAAGATCTAATGGTATCCTGAGTATGCGTCAAGAAATGAAAGCAAGTCACATCCGGCCATGGAGTCAACAATCTGGTCGATGCGCGGCAAGGGAAATGGGTCTTTGGGACAAGCTTTATTAACATCAGTAAAGTCAATACAAAGCCTCCATTTCCCGTTTGCCTGGCGCACGACTACAGGATTGGCCAACCACGTAGGATGGAGCACTCCTCTGACAAGGCCTGCTGCTTCCAACTTCTTGATCTCTTCTGCGATGAATTCTTGGCGCTCCACTGCTTGCTTTCTGACTTTCTTCTTGACGGGCCGCGCATGAGGACAGACAGCAAGGTGGTGCTCAATTACTTTCCTGGGAACACCGGGGATGTCAGACGGTTGCCACGAAAACACATAGACATTCGCACGCAGGAAAGCAATGAGCGCGCTTTCCTATTTAGGGTCGAGAGTGGCACTGATGGTGAAAATACCACCAGTGCCGTCCTCCTTGGCGGACACCTTCTTGGTCGCTGGCGGAGCTGCCATTGTCTTCTTACACTTGCCGGTGGATCTCGATGGTGCGTCCTCGACGGTAGCGCAGCACTCCGAAGAGGTGCGCTTGCCGGAGTGAGCATCAGAACTCTTGCCGGATTTGGTCTTCTTCTTCCCCCCGGGAGCTTCGGCGGCAAGTGGCTTGCGATCTGTTGCGACTGCTGCTTCTCGGTAGATTTTGTCGGTGCAGATAAGAGCATCCTTCTTGTCGCCACGGACAGAGATGACACTTATCGGGCCTGGCATCTTCAGCATGTTATACGCATACTGAGAGGCCGCCATGAACTTGGCGAGTGCTGGACGGCCGAGAATCCCATTGTAAGGCAATGGAAAATCAGCGACGTCAAAAGTGACCCTCTCAGTTCTGAAATTCAACTCGCTGCCAAATGTCACCGGCAACGTGATCTTCCACTTCGGCTTGCTCCTTCCCGGGTTGATTCCTTGGAATGTGCCGGTTTCTTCGAGCTCCCTGTCGGGGACCTGGAGTTTCCTGAGTACAGCGGAGGAGATCAGGTTCAAGCCGGCCCCGCCGTCAACTAGCATCTTAGTGACCTTGAGGTTGCGGATAGTTGGTGAGACCAACATCGGCAAGCACCCGACCGCAGTTGTGCGATCAGGGTGATCCTCAATATCAAAGATGATAGGCGTGCTGGACCATTTCAGAAGCTTGCGTGACTCAACGAGTGGTTCTACCGCATTGACTTCCCGCACCCACTGCTTGAGTTGGCGGTGTGAAGTATACAGAGAAGCACCGCCGTCAACGCACAAGACCTCTGTGGCTTTCTGGAACTCCTGCTCACTGGTTTCATCATCATCCATGTCTTCGTCGTCGTCGTCATCTTCATCCTTGTCGCGGCCGCGGGGAGGTCTGTCTCCTTGCCGCGGCGTCCTCCCCGGCCGGGTCGCTTCGTACCGGATCCTCCAGCACCTCCTTGGGCTTTCTCCTTGTCGCGTCGCTCGTACTCGGCCTTTTGCAGCTCGACAAGCTGCTCGACCTTCTTGCAGCTCTGGGGGTCATGGCCCTTGGTGCGGTGGATCTTGCAGTACTGTTTGTTGGTGCCGTCCTGCTTGTCGGCGGCCGCCACAGCCTGGCAGTTGGCGCATGCGGCAACCTCCTTGCCGGAGCTACCAGCCTTGGCATTCTTGGCGCCACCTTCGTTGCCGGACTGCTCAACTACTAGCACATCTTTGCCTTTCCTCTTCCTGTTGTTCCGCCGCTGGCTTTTCTTTGCCGGGGCAGCATCATCGCTGTCAGATCCTCCTGTTCCTGTATTCTCTCCGGGGAGTTTCCTCCCTTGCTTAGCACGTGCACATCTGTCGGCCAGGGCATACAGCTCACTGACGTCTCTGATCTTGCACATCGCCATCTCCTCCCGCATCTTGCGGTTACGCACGTTCTGATGGAACGCGCTGATGACTGCGGCAGGGTGGACATCTGGGATGTTGCGTTGCACATGGCTGAATCTCTGGATGTACTTGCGCAGGGGCTCTCCTTCCTTCTGGGCAAGCAGATGAAGATCACTCTCCTGGCCATGAGGTTTGTGGCCGCCTGTAAAGGCGCCGACAAACTGATGGCATAGGTCTGCCCAGGACGATATGGAGTTGTCCGGCAAGTGCATGAGCCAGGACCTGACGTTGGGCTTGAGCACCAGCGGGAAGTAGTTGGCAAGGATCTTGTCGTCGCGCCCCCCAGCAGCTTGCACCGCGATGGTGTAGATGCTGAGGAACTCCGACGGATGCAACTTGCCGTCGTACTTCTCGGGTACGTCTGGCTTGAAATTCTTCGTGCTGGGCCACTGGACTTGCCGCAGCTCACGGGTAAACGCAGGGCAACCTACCGCGTACGGCAGGTCGCCTGGTTCCCCTGGCGCACGCATGTTGACAGTGGGCCCAGCGCGCTGTTCTGACTGACGCCGCGCTTCTCTTCGGCGCTCGATGCTAGTTCGAGCGTCATCTTGCTGTCGTTCGTGAAGAACTTGGCGTTGATCGCGACGAGCTCGTGGATCCGATGACGCGGTGGAGTCGCTGTCGAGGTGGATCCGGTGAGGTGGTGATCTTGGCCTTCGCGACGGAGAGTGCACGGTGGTTGCACCCCCACCAATTTTGTCGCCATCGGCCAGCGTTTGGCTGACTCACCGCGGCTGTTATGTACTCGGCTGCCGCAGAGTGTCGCCGTTGGCAAAGCCGATGAGACTCTGAATGGTGGCCCTCCAGTCATCGATCTTGTCCGCCGTTGGAGGGTAATCTAGGAGCAGTTGGGCTCGCGCCAAAGCTTCTGCTGGAGTGGCGGGTAGCGGTGGCGAACGGTGTGTGGAGCGGGATATGCTCGAACTTCTAACTATGTTAGAAGGAGCAGTATCCCGTCCAGGCGACCGTGCCTCGCTCGTGCGAGCATGTTGGCGTGCATGCTGGCCTTGAGCATCCCGAGATCCACCAGCTCGATCCGGGTCCAGCGAGCGGATGGTACTGTGAGTACCATGTCGCTGCCGGTTCCACGCCTCCTGAGATGAGCGCGATGGATGGGCGGACGCCGAGGTCTGCGCAGCCTTGTCCTTGGACCTGGCGGTACCATGAGCTCCCTCGTCGATGCCCGCTCTTCCGCCGGCGTCTTCCCCACCAGCCGTTTGCTCCGGCGGTGGTGGGTTTGTCGCGGCGGAGCAGCCGCCTCCGAAGCCTTCTTCTTCGGCGGCATGTCGATGAAGATGATGAAGATCTAGCTCGTGTGAACACCGGATCAGGTTCACACAACCTCGACGCCCCCTACCTGGCGCGCCAAAGATGTCGGGGAAACTGATCCACGAGCACCTATGGGGACCGAGCCCCTTTCGGTTCGGGCGGGGGCGGAGGTCGCGTGAAGAGCGGATCGAGGCGGAGCACACGAGCAGTTTACCCAGCTTTGGAGCTCTCCGGAGAGATAATACTCCTACTGCTGCTTTGTGGTTTGTATTGAGTTCTTGCTCGGGAGCGCTGAGTGCTACAGTACGTACCAGCAGCTAACGAGACCGAGCGTGAGTGTTCTCTTGTCCTCCCTTCTCTACGTTGTGCATGGGCCTCCTTTTATATGCTCAAGGGGTCTCCAATAGGTGGCAACGTAGACAAGGGTAAAAATGGAAAGGTGATGCGGTTGGTACAGCTACCTGTACAGTGTATCCTACCTAACCCTGACGGCAGGGGACAAGGGCATTAAATGCCCGTCTGCGTTGTCCAAACACTGCAAAAAGGGACCGTCAGGGACGCCACCGTTCGCCACGATGGAGATCTTGTCAGCGCCGTTTGCCACCGCGTACCCCTGGCTGCACAGCCTCTCTCCACGTACGCTTGGGATAGTCCCTGAGCGACACGTTAGTGGATGTGCTGGAGCGTGGGTACGGAGTGGTAGCCTGCCGCGGCAAAGTGCCTTGCCGCGGTCGTTGTCTTGTCGCGTCCGGAAGCTTGCCGCTCGCCGGGCCTTGCCGGGACGCGTGGTGCGTCGCGGTAAGTACCTTGAGATGCCTTGGTTGGCCTTCCCGGCAAGCTCCTCTTGTCGGGGTCTTGTGCCTTGAGTGGCCTTCCCGGCAAGCTCCTCTTGCCGGGGCCTTGTCTTCTTGGCTTGAATACTTTGTTCTTGAATGGCTGAAAAGGAACCACAGGGGGCCTTGGCGGTCGCCCGGCAAGCCTTGCCGCGGGGTGCTGCGACTGCCCGTGCACAAGTTCGGGATACTAGGGTAACCCTACTCTAGTACACCGACAGCAACCATTGGTGACTTGTGTGTTCATCCTACTGGATTGATACCTTGGTTCTCAAATTGAGGGAAATAATTATCTCTACTTTGCCGCATCATCCTTTCCTCTTCAAGGGAAAAAACAACGCAAGCTCAAGAAGTAGCAGGAAGATTTTTAGCGCTGTTGCCGGGGAGGATCTACATCAAGCCTACCAAACACCCATGATAAACTCTCATCTCTTGCATTTACATTGCTCACCATTTGCCTCTCATTTTCCTCTCCCCCACTTCTAAAATGTTTTCCGAGAAACACAAAAATATTTGCCTTTTTATTTGCCTTCTTTTCGTTCGTCTTTTTGTTTTTTGTGTGCTAGCTTGCTTGCTTTGCCATCATGTCTGAATCTGGAGAGGTAAACATTGAAAAAACTAGTAATAATATTGAGGAAGAATTTGATGATTTTGCTAATGATGATCTTCATGAGAAAGAACCTACTATCATGCACACTAAAAAACTGAGTGTAGGTAGCGGTAATATTATTGGAAAAGGTGTTATTCAAGATTTCTTTACTTGTGCCAGTACTTTACCTATGCTAGGATGATCGATCCTTAACAAAACTTCTAGCCTTGAGGATGCAATATCTTTGCTTATCGTTGAACTTGAAAAACAATTTGTTCACATGCATCCTGCCATACAAAGGATCTTCCTAGAATTTTCTAATATTCAAGATCATTCTGTTAAGCGTGTTACCACTATATTTCTAGCTTATGAATTTGGGCATATCCTGAAAGAAGCTAGTGAAATATTCACTCATTACAATATCAATGGTGGTTTCCCTCCTATAGAGGAAATATTTTTAATCAAGAAGAGATAAGGAGATTACAATATCCAGATTATGCCGCTTACAATGAAAATCTAAGAAAAAAGTTCCTCCAACTATTTTGATTGATAAAATCTCTAAACTCAGTGACAATTTTGCTCTACAAAATAATGGGCTAGGGCGTGTTCTTAAAGAAAGGCTTAGGGATCATAATCAAAGGAACATTTATAATGAAGATATAGTAATCACCTATAAAGAGCCAAGGGAGGAACCTCCTCCTCCCAAACTTGATCTTATAGATCCGTGCCCAATTAAATTTAGCCCTTTTGATTACTTTTGCTTGCCATAAAGGAAACTTTCTGCTGAAAGGAGGAAGTATGAGATGAGCATGGATGATCTCCCTCACTTTTATTACAATACCTAGATTTGTGCAATATGCCTAGCTAGGGGCGTAAAAAAATAGCGCTTGTTGGGAGGCAACCTAATTTTATTTTGTGTTTTTTTGTTTTTGATTCTGTTTTTAAATAAATATGCAATTATACTTCTGTTATGATTGTGTTTTAGTATTTTAGTTAGTGTTTGTACCAAGTAAGACCTTTGGGATGATTTTGGGTGATAATTGATTTGATTTTGCTGAAAAACAGAAACTTTTGCGTATAATAGCATAATTGTTAAAATTCACCGGAGCGTGGTGAAACTCTAAATTTTTTACACAAGATTGATATACAAATTTCCTGCGTTGTCCTAATTGTTCAGAATTTTTGGAGTTACATAAGTTTGGCTAAAGTCTAGATTACTACAGACTGTTGTGTTTTTTGACAGATTCTGTTTTCATTGTGTTGTTTGCTTATTTTGATCAATCTATGGGTAGTATCGTGGGGTATGAACCATGGTGAAGTTAGAGTACAGTAGATATAATGCAAATATAAAATTGGAATGAGTTTACAATAGTACCTAAAGGTAGTGATTTGCTTTATTATACTAACGGATCTCACGAGTTTTCTGTTGAGTTTTGCGTTGTTAAGTTTTCAAGTTTTGGGTGAAGTTTCAATGGACTACGGAATAAGGAGTGGCAAAAGCCTAAGCTTGGGGATGCCCATGGCACCCCAAGGTAATATTCAAGGACAACCAAGCATCTAAGCTTGGGTATGCCCCGAATGGCATCCCCTCTTTTGTCTACAATACATCAGTAAATTACTCGAGGCTATATTTTTATTCACCACATGATATGTGTTTTGCTTGGAGCGTCTTGTCTTATATGAGTCTTTGCTTTATTTTCTTTTAGTTTGACACAATCATCCTTGCTATATACACCTTTTGAGAGGGACACACATCAATCATGAATTTATTAGAATACTCTATGCGCTTCACTTATATTTTTGGAGCTAGGTAGTTGCTCTAGTGCTTCACTTATATCTTTTAGAGCACGAAGGTGGTTATATTTTGAAGAAATTGATGAACCCTCATGCTTCACTTACATTATTTTGAGAGGCTTATAAATAGTATGGCAATTTGTGTAGGTTTTGAATTTAGTCCTAATATGATAGGTATTCAAGAGGGATATAATAGAAACTTTCACGAAGATCATTGAATATATGAGAAGTTTGATTCCTTGCATTTGTTTTGAGATACAAATGGTGATATTAAAGTCATGGTAGTTATTAATTGCGGTTTAGTAAGAATATTTGTGTTAAGGTTTGTCATTCCTGAAGCATGCACGTATGGTCTCTCGTTATGCTATGAAATTGGAGCATGATTTATTTTTGATTGTCTCCTTAGGAGTGGTGGTCGGGGACGAGCGATGATCTTTTCCTACCAATCTATCCCTCTAGGAGCATGCGTAGTAGTACTTTGCTTCGAGGTCCAATCTATCCCTCTAGGAGTGGCGGAAAGGATGATGGATACTATGATACCCTCACAAGTTGGGATGAGAATCCAGACGAAAATAAAAAAGAGGCCAAAGAGCCCAAAATAAAAAAAAAAGAGGCCAAAGAGCCCAAAAAGAAAGAGAGAGAGAGAGAAAATGAGAGAAAAAGAGAGAAGGGACAATGTTACTATCCTTTTCCACACGTGTGCTTCAAAGTAGCACCATGTTCTTCATGATAGAGAGTCTCCAATTTTTTTACATTCATATATTACTAGTGGGAAATTTTCATTATAGAACTTGGCTTGTATATACCAATGATGGGCTTCCTCAAATGCCCTAGGTCTTCATGAGCAAGCAAGTTGGATGCACACCCACTTAGTTTTATTTTTGAGCTTTCATACACTTATAGCTCTAGTGCATCCGTTGCGTGGCAATCCCTTCTCCTTGCATTGGCATCAATTGATGGGCATCTCCATAGCCCATTGATTAGCCTCGTAAATGTGATACTTTCTCTTTTTTTCTTCTCCACACAACCTCCAACATCATATTCTATTACACCCATTGTGCTATATCCATGGCTCACGCTCATGTATTGCATGAGAGTTGAAAAGGCTGAAGCGCATTAAAAAGTATGAACCAATTGCTTGGCTTGTCATCAGGGTTGTGCATGATAAATACTTTGTGTTAAGAAGATAGAGTAGGACAAGATTATATGATTTTGTAGGGATAACTTTCTTTAGCCATGATATTTTGAGAACACATGATTGCTTTTTAGTATGCCTAAAGTATTGCTGTTTTTATGTCAATATTATACTTTGTTTCGAATCTTATGGATCTGAATATTCATGCCACAATAAGAAAGATTACATTAGAAACATGTTAGGTAGCATTCCACGTCAAAAATTATATTTTTATCATTTACGTACTTGAGGACGAGCAGGAATTAAGCTTGGGGATGCTTGATACGTCTCCAACGTATCTATAAGTTTTTATTGTTCCATGCTATTATATTATCCATGTTGGATGTTTTATATGCATTATTTTGCTATTTTATATCATTTTTTTGGGAATAACCTGTTAACCTAGTGAGTGCCAGTTGTTGTTTTTCCCCTTGTTTTTGTCTTCTACAAAAAATCAATACCAAATGGAGTCCAAACGGAACAAAACTTTTTGAGGATTTTTCTTGGACCAGAAGACACCTAGGAACCTTCGAGAGGAGGTCAGAGGGGCCACCAGTTGGCGACAAGCTCGGAGGGCGCGCCCTAGGGCGGCGCTTCCCCCGGGCTTGTGGGCCCCTTGATGCTCCTCTAACCCTAATATTTGTTCTATAAATACCCAAATATTCCCCGTATACCAGAGGGCACGCAAAAATACTTTTCTGTCGCCGCAAGTTTCTGTCCTCGTGAGACCCCATCTGGAGACCTGCTCCGGTACTCCGCCAAAGGGGGATTGAATCACGGAGGGCCTCTACATCAACCTTGCTTCCCTTCCGATGATGTGTGAGTAGTTTACCACAGACCTACGGGTCCATTGCTAGTAGCTAGATGACTTATTCTCTCTCTCTCTCTCTCTCTCTCTCTCTCTCTCTCTCTCTCTCTCTCTCTCTCTCTTTGATCTTCAATACAACACTCTCCTCGATGTTCTTGGAGATCTATGCGATGTAATCTTCTTTTGCGGTGCGTTTGTTGAGATCCGATGAATTGTGGATTTATGATCAGATTATCTATGAATATTATTTGAGTCTTCTTTGAACTTTTTTATGCATGGTTAAGATAGCTTTGTATTTCTCTCCGACCTATTTATTTGGTTTGGCCAACTAGATTGATTTTTCTTGCCATGGGAGAGGTGCTTTGTAATGGGTTCAATCTTGCGGTGCTTAATCCTAGTGACAGAAGCGGACATGCCACATATTTGTATTGTTGCCATTAAGGATAAAGATCTGGGGTTTGTTCATATTGATTGGATCTACCCCCTACATCATGTCATCTTGCTTAAGGTGTTACTCCGTTCTTGTTAACTTAATACATTAGGTGCATGCTAGATAGCGGTCGATGTGGGGAGTAATAGTAGTAGATGCAGGCAGGAGTCGGTCTACTTGTCACGGACGTGATGCCTATATTCATGATCATTGCCTTAGATATCGTCATAACTATGCGTTTTTCTATCAATTCTCAACAGTAATTTGTTTATCCACCATATGCGTTCTTTCAAGAGAGAAGCCTCTAGTGAAACTATGGCCCCCCGGGTCTATCTTTTATCTATTATTTTCAGATCTATAAAACCAAAAACCCAAAAATACCTTGCTGTAATTTATTTATCTTTGCTTTATTTTACACTTTTATTTATCTTCTATACCTATCTCTATCAGATCTCATCGGTGTAAGTAACCGTGACGGGATTGACAACTCCTTTATCGCGTTGGGTGGAAGTATTTGTTTGTTTATGTAGGTGCAACTATTGGTGGCTTGTGTGTTCCTCCTACTGGATTGATACCTTGGTTCTCAAACTGAGGAAAACTCTTATCTCTAATTTGCCGCATCACCCTTTCGTCTTCAAGGGGAAAACCAACATAAGCTCAAGAAGTAGCAATCATATCGAGTGATATACATGAAAGTTTTGTTATATGCTTCTTGAATATCCATCACATAGGACCAAATTCATATCTTATGCATATTACCATTATTATTATAAACTCCCAAAATAATATAAGTGAAGCATGAGAGTTCATCTATTTCTTCAAAATATAATCACCGTCATGCTCTAAAAGGTATAAGTGAGGCACTAGAGCAGCAGCCTAGCTCAATAGATATAAGTGAAGCAACAGAGTATTCTAATAAATCACAAAAAATGTGTGTCCCTCTCAAATGGGTGTGTCGAGAAAGGATGATTGTGACAAACCAAAAAGGAACAAAGACTCATATAGTACACGAGCTTCACGCAAAACTCATATCATGTGATGAATAAAAATACAGCTCCAAGTAAAATTACCGACAATTGGTAGAAGAAAGAGGGGATGCTTTTCATGGCATCCCCAAGCTTAGTTACTTGGCAGTCGTTGAATATTACCTTGGGGTGCCGCGAACATCCCCAAGCTTAGGCTCTTGCCACTCCTTATTCCTTCATCCATTGTGATCTCACTCAAAACTTGAAAACTTCAGCACACAAAACTGAACAAAACCTTCGTGAGATTCGTTAGTATAATAAAGCAAATCACTACTTTAGGTACTGTTGTAAACCCATTCATATTTATTATTGCATTATACCTACTATATTCTAACTTCACCATGTCTTATATGCCCCGGTAAAATCCATAGATTCATTAAAACAAGCGAACAACGCAACGAAAAGCAGAATCTGTCAAAAACAGAACAATCTGTAGTAATTCAAACAATGAATATACTTATGTAACTCCAAAAATCCTGAAAACTTAGGACAACATGGGAAATTTGTACATTAATCATGTGTAAAAATTTAGACATTCATCACGCTCCGGCAAATTTTAACAATTCTGCTACTGGACGTAAACGTTTCTGTTTTTCACAGAATCAAGGCAACTATCATCCAAATCATCCCAAAGGCTTTACTTGGCAAAAACACTAATTTAAAACACAACTATAACAGTAGCATAATTTTGTGCACAAAAAAATAGATAAAGAAACAAGAAAATTAAGCTAACTATTGGGTTGCGTCCTAACTAGCGCTATTGCTTTACGCCCCTAGGTAGACGTAATGCATAGTTTTAGGCGTTGTCATGCTTCAAATTAACTCCATAGGCGACCCTCATAATATATTCATATGGTGGATTAATTATATTTCTAGGGAAGTGTTCCATACCCTTCTTTAACGGAGATTGTTATTTTATATTCCCTTTTTCATATCAATAACGACACCTATGGTTCGTAGGAAAGGCCTACCAAGTATTATGGGACAAGACAGATTACAATCAATATCAAGCACAATGAAATCAGCGGGCACATAATTCCTATTTGCAAGGATAAGAACTGTCGGTGTTCTGGGAACGGGGGTCCCCAGACTTGCCTGCCTGCGGCCTGCGGCGTGGCTCAAATGGGGGCCCAGCGCGGCCCATCTTCATCAACATAAGACTCAAGACCCTCGCGAGGGTCCAAGCCTCGCGGGGCGGACGACACAACGCTTCCTCAGGCGCGGCCTCTTTAGGCTGGCTCACGAGGAGGCGGAGAGATCAAGGCAGGGTACCTCACGAGGTGCCCATGACGCAAGCCATGACGACCAAGGGTGCCAGGCGGGCGCCAGACCGCGCAGTGTCCTCCCTTTCCTCTTTGGTGCAAGGGGGGCAAGCGCAGGCAACAGGATCAAGCAAAGGCACCCATTTCGGTGCAACGAGACCAAGACCAGTCCAACAGTGGGAAGGAGCTCATCGTGGAGCCCAGAACGGCGTCACCACAGGGCCTTTGGCAGGCGGGGACCAACTTTGGTCAGGATAAGTGTACCAGGTGTTCCCCTTTGAATTGGCCAATTGTTGGCGCCCTTCCCGCTCAATATTTGGGAAAAGGCCCAAGGCCTTTGTCTATAAATAGGACTAGCCACCCCCAGGGCAGAGGCATCTAGGCATCTAGAGAAGGAGGAGTCTAGCAAGTTAGCATCGGGCAATCAGGCCAGCAGAACATAGAGTCCGAGCAAGCAGAAGACAAGTAGACAAAGAGAGAGAAGGGCGGCTGAACTCCTCCTAGCAGTTCATCGTCCTAGCCAAGAACAGGCCCTCGTGAGGCCGTTCACCCTTGTATTGTTCATCATCATCATTAGCCCAAGAGGCAATCCACACACCACACTGGAGTAGGGTATTACACCACATCGGTGGCCCGAACCAATATAAACTCTCTGTCTCTTGTGCTGTTGTTTGTGTAGTTTAGATCCTTGTGAGACGGAGAGGTAGAGGGCATCATCTCCGCGCGCGCCCCAGAGTTCGAACCTTAAGGGTCTGCCGGAACCCGTGATCCGACATTTGGCGCGCCAGGTAGGGGGTGCACCGGAATCTGTCTTCCACCGCTCCGCTCTCCTCCGACCGTTGCATCCATGTGTAACGCTCGTCGGGCCCGCGCCGAGCGCCGGGCCGCCATCGCTTCCCGCGTCGCCCAGACGGCTCCCGTCGGTGGGCGTCCTCGTCGTTCCCCATCATCCGCCGTCAACGCCGCCACCGGCCCGGCGGGGAACGAGCAGGAGGCATCGTCTCAGCACCCGTCCGTGCGGCGAGACGGCCGCACCGCTACTCCATCGCTCACCCCTGCCAGCTCTTCGTCCCGCGCGCTCCACGCACCCTTGGAAGCTCGAGCTGCTCTCATCGCAGCAAATGAGCTCCTGCGCTACCGTCCCGTCGACGACGTCTATGAAGAGTGGCTCGACCGCGTCGCCGAGCTTGTCCGCGCCGCAGGGGCCTCTCCTGCGCCGTCCTCTCCAAGAAGACGCCATGGCTCCAAGGTGTGCGGCACCTGGGAGGAACCCGCTCCGTCAGGCGCCTGCCCAACAAGATCGGAGCTGCCAAGAAGTCCCTCGGCCGCAGAAGGCTGCCCGGGCGCTTCCTACGCCAGCTCGCCGTGACCCTGCTCCAGCTCCGGCACGTCAAGACCCCGCGCTACTCCCAGCTGCAGCGCAAGGGGACCCGCAAGGCCAAGCTCTTCCTCAACCGAAGCCTCCCGTGGCCACCGCAGGCTGCCGCGCCTACACCACCGAGCTGCGTAGCGTCACGTGGCCCGGCAAGTTCAAGCCAGACCTGCCTCCTCGCTACGACGCCACGACTGATCCCACAGAGTTCCTCCAGCTCTACGAGCTGGGCATCGAAGCTGCCAGCGGGGATGAAAAGGTCATGGCGAACTGGTTCACCATGGCGCTGAAGGAAGGAGCTCGCACCTGGCTCCTGAATCTGGCTCCAGGCACGATCTCCTCCTGGGACCAGATGCGCACCCGCTTCATCGCCAACTTCCAAGGTACTCGCGACCGGCCGCCCGCCGTGAGTGACATGCGCCGCATCAAGCAGCAACCTGGGGAGACCCTACAAAAGTACATCCAGCGCTTCAACAGTGTGCGCCTCAAGATCCCCAAGGTGTCCGAGGAAGCCATCATCTCGGCCTTCTCCGATGGCGTGTGCGACGTCAAGATGAAGGAGGAGCTGGCGATGCATGAAGACCTCTGCACCTCCCTGGAGCTGTTCAACTTGGCGACCAAGTGCGCCAGGGCTGAGGAGGGACGTTTCTCCCTCCTCGAGCTGCCCACAGCAGACCCAGAAGAGAAGAAGCCCAAGGCCAAGGACGTGAAGCGCTAGGGGCTGCTGTACTCGCAGCAGAACCTGACACCAAGCGGGGCAAGGATCTGCCTGAATCCTCCAGGGGCAGCCGGTACTGTGTGTACCACGACCTCCACACCCACAACACCAACGAATGTCAAGAACTCCGCGCCGTGCGAGAAGGAAGGATCGGTCGTCGCCCTGACCGCGCTGACCGGGGCTACGGCCGAGGAGGAGGGAGAAACACGAGACGCTGGGAATATCGCGGCCCGCGCCAAGGGTGGCGCGACCAACCTCGCGAGGACCGCTGGCGGGACCTGCCTCGCAAGGGGGACTAGAGGGATCAGCCTTGTGAGGATTGCCCTCATGGCAACGCAGGCCTCCCTCCGCTGCCGCCTCAGCCAGGGAGGAACGAAGACCGCCATCAAGACGAGGGGGCTGGGGGCTTCCAAGAGCCGCGCGCAATCGCCTGCATCCTGGGCGGAGCTCAAGCCCCAGCCTCTCAACGCATCTTTAAGCAGTTTGCCCGTGAAGTGAATGCAGTCCTTCCCAAGCTCGAAGCAACGCGCCCCCTCAAGTGGTCGGCGTGCGCCATCACGTTCAGCTCAGCAGATCAGCTCAAGTGCGCGGCCACAGCGGGGGTCCTCCTGATGCTTTGCTCCCCAGTCATCAGCAACGTACTGGTCACCAGGACCCTCATCGATGGTGGAGCAGGGCTCAACGTCCTGTCTATGGAAACATTCAACAACCTCCAAGTGCCCTATGACCAGCTTCAGCCAACCAGGCCTTTCTCCGGAGTCACCGACGGTTCCACAATCCCGATCGGGCAGGTCCGCCTCCCTGTCACCTTCGAGGCCCGCAGCAACTACCGCACCGAGCTCATCGACTTTGACGTCGCCCACATCCGCCTGCCGTACAACGCCATCCTCGGGTACCCAGCGCTGGCCAAGTTCATGGCCGTAACTCACCACGGCTACAATGTCCTCAAGATGCCAGTGAGTGGCGGCGTCATCATGGTGCCATGTGAAGAGAAGGATGCAGTGTGTTCCCCGGAGCGAGCCTTTCAGTCCGCGTCGCTAGAAGACCCAGATCGCGGAAGCAGGAGGCTTCCCGAGACCACCCCAAAGAAGAAGAAGACGTCGTCAGGCTCAGACCCTCAGGAGGCAGGCCCCTCAGGGCCCGTGCCTGCCCAGGGGGACCCTCCTTCCATCGCATAGGAAAGCGCGCCCGGCGCCCTCCTCAGGCAGGGCTCGGGGGCTCTCACCTTGAGGGCCACCGACCTAGCCAGGGTCACGAGGGAGGCGCTTGGGCACCATGTGGAGGCGTGTTTCGAAGCACGTTTCTTTCGAGAAGGAGCCAGGCAAGGAGGGTCAGACCAGTAGGAGTTCGTTAACAAGGTCACTCAAGAGCTACAGGAGTCAAGGATCATGAGTGGTCGTCGTCGTCCACCAGCTGTGGCTCCATATCCAGGCGAGAATGGAGGGCTGCGCGTCTGCGTCGACATACCAGGGCTCAATCAGATCACCACGACAAAGCGCCTCTTGCCCTCGCAAGTGGGGCGCTGCGGGGGTCCACCCCACAGCTATGTTCGCATGCCTTACGGCTTGCCGAACGTGGCTGCGGCGTACCAACGCCTCATGAGGAGCATCATGGAGGCTCAGGAAGACAGGCGTTCCGCGGCCCTGGCGGAGATGGAGACAGCTCGCGAGGAGCCACCAGTGCCTCCGGAGCCTCCCGAGGCCCCAGGGCCTGGGGGCTCGTGAGGATCGGCTTCCGCAGCCCACCGAGTCTGCCGCACCAACACCACTTCGCCATCGACATCTTCAGGTGACATCTTTCTAGCTTCATTCCCAGCTGGGAGCGCCCTCCCAGGGTCGCATCACTCCCAGGCCGCGTTGGTCCGTCCCTGCGGCGTGTATCCCTTTTTATTTTTCGGTCGTTAGTTTGCCTTGTTGGGGGCGCCCCTCGGGCTGCATCATCCCCAAGCCGCTCGGGCTAGGCCCAGCGGCGTGTATCTCCCTTGCGTTTATTTCCAACTATGCATTCGCCTATCATGCTTGATCACCTGATGTCTGCCCACTACACCTCTTCTTCCCCATGTCGACCACTTGCACGTTAAAGGGAGGGTGCCTGAGCATCGCGACTCAGGGCTCTTACCGGCTCTCCAGCCCTCACCCTCTGGCCTTGTCCACGGCATCTCGACCTGGCATACCAGCGACGGCTGAGACAAGCTCGAGGGCTGGGACCCGAGGATGTAGAGTGCCGGCATCTAACCAAATTTTGCAGGAACACATCTCAAGATACGACCCAGTGCCAGGCGCAACCCGCCTAGAGGTAGGGCCTCGTGAGTCCCGCGCTGGCTCACGGGTGCCCAGATACACCTCACCTAGCCCTACCGTGCCGGCTACGTGTCAGGGCGGGGCTGTACACGCCCCGGGGTCTCCTCCCGGAGGGGAGCCCCCTCCCACGTACTAGTGGAAGCACCATGCTCCGCGCTGGCTGACGACACTGCCGAGGAGCGGCTATGCCCGTACACATACGGAAGCGCTATGCTCCGCGCTGGTGATAAACAACTGAAGGTGGCCACCGGGCCGCATTAACCTCAGGGAGCCCAGAGCTCAGCGGCTGGCCTCATCGCAACGCCTCCCCTCGGGAGCGCCGTACGAGGGGGCTAGGCACGGGGGCTACGACTGGGTCACGCCCAGACGTACGCCGCCCAGCCAGGCCCTTCGGACCTGGTTCGTCGCGCGCCTCTCCCCGAGCGGAGCCAAGGTATGAAGGCCGTTTGAGCGTCAAGGGGGACCCCTGAGCATCACGACTCAGGGGCCTAACTGGTCCCGTAGCCCCTCACTCCTTAGTTCCGAAAGGCTATGCTGGGTGAGGTACGCGCGGGGCCGGGCTCTGCACACGTAGAACGGTAGCCCCGCGTACGTCTCACCTCGTCACTTGCTGTTTGCACGTCAAGGGGGACTCCTGAGCATCGCGACTCAGGAGCCTAACTGGCTCCGTAGCCCCTCACTCCTTAGTTCCGAAAGGCTATGCTGGGTGAGGTACGTGCGGAGTCGGGCTCTGCAGACGTAGAACAGAAGATACACCTACATCACGCTCCCCTACTTGTAGTTCGTGCGCCAAGGGGGACTCCTGAGCATCGCGACTCAGGAGCCTAACTTGTCATGTAGCCCCTCACTCCTTTGGTCCCGTCCTGGTTTCCGGTCGGGGCTAATGCTGGGTGAGGCACGCGCGGGGCCGGGCTCTGCCAGCGTAGAACACAAGCAAGTAGGGAAGAAAAGCATAAAACTCAAAGAATTTAAAAGCAAATATTACAATCCATACAGTCATCTTAGTACCAAACGCAATTTTAAATGCCTCCCCGAGGCGTGGTGCATGTGCAGGAATTGAAAGAAGAACAGGGATGGAAACGGAGTCACTTGTCGGCGGTGGAGCTGCGTGGAGTGGCTTCGCCTCATGGAGCAGCAGGGCCGGCAGCGCCTTGCCTTGGCCTGGTGCTGAAGGCCCAGAACTTACCCAGCAGCGCCTCCGCGCGCCCCTTCACGGCTTCGACAGCGGCGGCAGCACCCTCACCGCTCACCGGCTCCAGTAGGCTATTGAGGTCGGCGCTGGGATCGCGAAGATAGATGTGGGCGAAGACCCGCGTCAGTGCAGCAGAAGACAGGACGCGCGCCTCGGCCTCAGCCGTGGGTCGAGGCCAAGGGCAACATCTCCAAGGGCCTTAACCAGGAAGGGAAGCAGCTTGGCAGAGCCATCCTCGTCACCGGCCAGCGGGCCGTCCAGGCCACTCTCATAAAGCGTCTTCAGCGAAGCGCGGGCATCCTTCTCCATGTCCGCAAAGGCCACGTGATCCTCGGCAAGGACCCGGGCCTTGGCGTCCAGCTCGGCCTTCGTCACCCCCATCTCCTTCTTCAGCGCACCTAGATGGTCGCGGCGCTTCTTGAGCTTGGCCTCCCGGTCCTCGAGCGCCGCCTCGCGAGCCTTCATCCCCTTTTCCAGCCCTTGGCGAAGGCGGGCCTCCTCCGCAAGCTGGCCTCGCAAGCCTTGTAGCTCGTCCTCCAACTTCTTGCAACGACCACGGACTCCAACCACCTCTCCCAGGGCCGCGTCTCGGGCGGCCATCGCCTTGAGGGTGGCCTCCCTCTCTCCGTCACAGGCCGTTGAGGCCTGAACCAACGCTGCTCGAATCGAGGCGTCAGAGCGAATCCACCCCGAGGCCAGTTCCAGGCGCCCGGCCACCAGGCGAGGGTTGGCGCCGAGAAGATCCTGCCGCAGCCGGTCCAGTTAAGCAGCGGCACGCTCCAGGATGGAAGAAGAAGACGGAGAAACATCGGCGTGCTCCAAGACAATAGGAGGAGTCGGGGAAGCACCGGTCGGTGGAACGGGAGGAGAAGGTAGCGGCGGCGAGACCACAGTGTCTTGAGGCGGAGTCTGCTGCGCCTCGACGGCCGTGGCAGCGGCCGCAGGCAGGAGCACCTCGGGAGTCACTTGGGCCATGGTGGCTGGGCTCTCCCCAGCCAGCTCGGCCAAGCCTCGCAAGGATGAGCGGGCAGGAGAAGCCCATGCCTCACGATCGCCCCCACCTGCAGGTGGAGGCGTTGCCGCGGATGGGGCCTCGGGATCCCCCTTCGGTTTCTTCGCCGTGGGTGCCAGCCTATCCAAGAGGAGCGAACATCAAGCCTCAGTGGCAGAACCAGGAACAAAAGATGAGGGATCAAGCACTTACAGGTCGTCGCTGGAGGGCTCGAGCAGCCTCCGGCCGTACTTGAAGCCTGAGAGCCAGCTGGAGTGGTCAACCTCAGAAGCAGAAGGCGCGTCAGCGGATTGCCCCGAAGTCGGGGCGGACCCGCGGAGGATCAGCCCGGTCTTGTCCTTCTTCGGGATCGGGGGCGAGCTCCCGCTACCCAGCACGTCGCCACCCTCATCATCATCGCTCAACGAGAGGCGGAGAGTACGGGGCTTGCGGCGGGGAGGGGGAGCCCTGGACTCTCCGTCAGTTGCCTCGGAGCCGAGGTCCTCCTGCCGCCCCTCTTCGCCCCCCTCTCTGTTGGAGTCGCCGGAGGACACGTCCACTAGTCCCTCGGGAGCCACCACAGGCACGGGCCCGTCCCCGTTGAACATGGGCATGGAATCCACCACCTGCTTCCAGTCGCCGCGCAGGAACAAGGGCGTGGGTGCGGCCTCCAACCTTGCCACCTCGCCCCCAACCAGAGATTGGAGAACCGCGGTCAAATCCTCGTCGCCCACAGCCGCGGGGCTCGGATGAGGCCTCCACATCGGGGATGAGTACTGCCGAAGCGGAGCCAGTTCGTGCTCCAGGAACTCCCTCAGCAGCGACACGCCAGTCAGCTTGGTCGCCGCCGGGCTGGCAGGCTTCAGGTCCGCGTCCATCTTCTCCAGTACCGGCTTCGCGCGGGGGTCCGTAAGCTCCGCCCGGGACCAGTTGCCGGAACTCACGGGCTGCTCCGTGGGTAGGATCAGCCGAGGGTGGATGCGCCCGGCGTCCACCAAGACCCACTTGGTCCTAAAGCCCTCGATCCTCTTCCCGGGATTCGAGATAGCAATGGCGCCGCCGCACGCAACGAAGCTCGCGCATGCGGAAGGGGAACCACGGGTGACCTGGAGGTAGAAGTAGTGGCGCAGCAAGGCCACTGAGGGTTGCACCCCCACATGAGCCTCACAGTAATAGGCCAAGATCGCCAGAAGAAGGATGGAGTTGGGGTGGAGATGCAGAGCTTGCAAGTCGTAATGGCGGAGGACAGGGAGGAAGAACTCAGAGAAAGGGGGCACCAGACCCGCAGCAATGGAGCATACGAAGAGAGGGTAGAAGGCGCTTCCTCGGCCCTCAGGGGTGGCGGAGCCGACCTTGAACACCTGCGCCCCGTCGATGCCTCGCGCCGCCGCCATCCGGCGCAGCTGGGCAAGGCTCGCCTCCGACACGTTTGGAGAATCCAGAGCGGGCGAAAACCAAGCTTCGGCCGGGGGCTGACGAGGCGCCATGACTTCCTAGGTCACACGGGGGAGCACATCTGGGAGTTTGGAGGAAGGAAGGAGAGGCGCAAGAAAGGGGATCTGAGCGGCAACCGGAGAAAGAGAAGAGCAAAGCCGGAGCAGATGCCATGCCTTTAATAACCAGCGCAGTTGCAGAAACGCCCACGCCCAATAAACCGCCACGCGGCGCCCAAGGCCGCAGGCTGTTAGGGCCCGCGGCGCTTCGCCCTTGCCCTTTCGCCTCTCGGCACGGCCAAGTCCATGCGCGCCTTGGGCCCGGGGGCTACTGTCGGCGTTCTGGGAACGGGAGTCCCCAGACTTGCCTGCCTGCGGCCTGCGGCGTGGCTCAAATGGGGGCCCAGCACGGCCCATCTTCATCAACATAAGAATCAAGACCCTCGCGAGGGGCCAAGCCTCGCGGGGCGGACAACACAGCGCTTCCTCAGGCGCGGCCTCTTCAGGCTGGCTCACGAGGAGGCGGAGAGATCAAGGCAGGGTACCTCGCGTGGTGCCCATGATGCAAGCCATGACGACCAAGGGTGCCAGGCGGGTGCCAGACCGCGCAGTGTCCTCCCTTTCCTCTTTGTTGCAAGAGGGGCAAGCGCAGGCGAGAGGATCAAGCAAAGGCACCCATTTCAGTGCAACGAGACCAAGACCAGTCCAACAGTGGGAATGAGCTCATCGTGGAGCCCAGAACGGCGTCACCACAAGGCCTTTGGCAGGCGAGGACCAACTTTAGTCAGGATAAGTGTACCAGGTGTTCCCCTTTGAATTGGCCAATTGTTGGCGCCCTTCCCGCTCAATATTTGGGAAGAGGCCCAAGGCCTTTGCCTATAAATAGGACTAGCCACCCCTAGGGCAGAGGCATCTAGGCATCTAGAGAAGGAGGAGTCTAGCAAGTTAGCATCGGGCAATCAGGCCAGCAGAACCTAGAGTCCGAGCAAGCAGAAGACAAGTAGAGAAAGAGAGAGAAGGGCGGCTGAACTCCTCCTAGCAGTTCATCGTCCTAGCAAAGAACAGGCCCTCGCGAGGCCGTTCACCCTTGTATTGTTCATCATCATCATCAGCCCAAGAGGCAATCCACACACCACACTGGAGTAGGGTATTACACCACATCGGTGGCCCGAACCAGTATAAACTCTGTGTCTCTTGTGCTGTTGTTTCTGTAGTTTAGATCCTTTCGAGACGGAGAGGTAGAGGGCATCATCTCCACGCGCGCCCCAGAGTTCGAACCTTAAGGGTCTGCTGGAACCCGTGATCCGACAAGAAAAACATTTATTCTACCCAAAGTTTTATTAATAGTGGAATCTGCTAAGTGCAAATTAAGAGAACATTCATCCATATTGGTAGAACCTAGCACATCACATAGAGATTTTGGTATTGTGGAGATGCTAGCACCCAAATCACATAAATCATTGCACTCATAATTTTAAATTTTAACTTTAATGGTGGGTTCCCACTCATCATATAATTTCCTAGGTATTGAAACCTCCAATTCTAGCATTTCTTCTAAAGCGTCCATCATCGCTTCTACAATATGTTTAGTAAAAGTCTTATTTTGTTCATAAGGGTTGGTGAATTTAGCATGGATCGCAACAAGGAAATACACTCAATAAAAAAACAATCATAATTGAAATCCTTGAAATCCAAAAGAGTGGGCACATCACTATTTGAAGTTTTTACCTCACCAAACCCACTTTTATCAATTCTTTCATTAAAATTTCCACCCTCAGAACTATGGGGACGCCTTATAGATAAAGTTTACCATTCTCCAGTCCCCTTTTCATCAAGTTTAATATCACTAAACAAAGATTCAATGGGTTTAATACCAATCATTTTAATATCTTCATCATTACTATGACAAAAACCGGGCGGAATCGCTTTTTCAAAGAATTCTCACTTAGCCCTCAAGCTAGCGGTTCTTTATTTACTTTCATCCATGGAGACATATAGAGATTTAATTGATTAATTAATATCAATCTTGGGTGTCAAAGTTTAAGATTTAGGATTTTCCATATCATGAACGATTCTATCCATACTCCTAAACATATCAGCAAGTTTACTCTTTTTTTCTATTATACTGTTGAAAACTTCTTGAGCATTAATAAATTCTTTGATATCACTTTCAAGATTAGAGGGCATCCTATTGTTATAAGAATTACCATATGAACTTCCATAATTATTAGAGGAATTTTCAAGAAATGACCTAGGATTAAAATTACCTCTATAAGCATTACTATTGAAATTGTTTCACATCTACGGGATCATTATTTTTCACAATCAAAGTAGACAATGGCACATCATTAGGATCTGATGACCCACAAGTATAGGGGATCAATCGTAGTACTTTCGATAAGTAAGAGTGTCGAACCCAACGAGGAGCAAAAGGAAATGACAAGTGGTTTTCAGCAAGGTATTCTCTGCAAGCACTGAAATTGTCGGTAACAGATAGTTTGATAGCAAGATAATTTGTAACAAGCAAGTAAAGGTAACGGTAAATAAAGTGCATCAAGGTAGCCTAATCCTTTGAGTGGAAAAGGACATGCCAAAATGGGTTCTTATAATAGGCAAATCGTTGTTGAGGGTACACGGGAATTTCATCTAGTCACTTTCATCATGTTGGTTTGATTTGTGTTCGCTACTTTGATAATTTGATTTGTGGGTGGACCGGTGATTAGGTGCTGTTCTTACTTGAACAAACCTCCTACTTATGATTAACCCCCTTGCAAGCATCCACAACTATGAGAAAAGTATTAATATAACATCTAACCATAGCATTAAACTTTTGGATCCAAATCGGTCCCTTACGGAATAGTGCATTGATAACCCACAAGTATAGGGGATCAATTGTAGCCTCTTTCGATAAGTAAGAGTGTCAAACCCAATGAGGAGCTAAAGGTAGAACAAATATTCCCTCAAGTTCTATCGACCACCGATACAACTCTATGCACGCTTGACGTTCGCTTTACCTAGAACAAGTATGAAACTAGAAGTACTTTGTAGGTGTTGTTTGATAGGTTTGCAAGAATATAAAGAGCAAGTAAATAAAAACTAGGGGCTGTTTAGGTAAAGAAGCAATAAAGTTAGTATAGTGAGTGTGGAAAAGTGGTGGTAGGAGTTGCGAAATTGTCCCTAAGCAATTGACTACTTTACTAGACCGATAGCAAGTTTTATGTGGGAGAGGCCATTGCTAGCATGTCATCCCTGACTTGGAATTCAATGCACTTATGATTGGAACTATTAGAAAGCATACGCAACTACTAACGTTCATTAAGGTAAAACCCAACCATAGCATTAAGATATATTGGTCCCCCTTCAATCCCGTATGCATCAATTTCTATGCTAGGTTGAAGCTTCTGTCACTCTTGCCCTCCAATACATAGTCCTATCAACATACAACTAACCCTATGGTGTGATCCACGCGCGCGCTCATATGATGGGCACCAAAGGATAGCAACATAACCACAAGCAAATTAAACAAATCATAGCAATTCACCAATTACCGATAGGACAACGAAAATCTACTCAGACATCATAGGATGGCAACACATCATTGGATAATAATATGAAGCATAAAGCATCATGTTCAAGTAGAGGGTACAGCGGGTTGCGGGGGAGTGGACCACTATAGATAGATGGGGGAAGGTGATGAATATGTTGGTGAAGATGACAGAGGTGTTGGTGTAGATTGCGTTGATGATGATGGCCCCGGCGACATTCCGGCGCCACCGGGAGAGAGGGGGAGAGGGCCCCCCTCCTTCTTCTTCTTCCTTGACCTTCCCCCTAGATGGGAGAAGGGTTTCCCCTTTGGTCCATTGCCTCCATGGCGGCGGAGGGGTGAGAGCCCCTCCGAGATTGGATCTGTCTCTCTGTCTCTGCGTTCCCTGATTATGCCCTTTCACCGTTTCTTATATTCCCAGAGATCCGTAACTCCGATTAGGCTGAAATTTGGACACGTTTTTTATCCGGATATTGGATTTCTTGCGGCGAATGAAGGGCACCAAACGCCTTACAGAGTGTCCACGAGGGCCCAAGGCGCGCCTGACCCCTTGGAGTGCGCCCCTCACCCTCATGGGCCCCTCGGGCATCGTCTCGTGTTGATTCCACTTCCCAAAATTCACATATATTCCAAAAAAATCTCCGTCAGTTTTTATCCCGTTTGGATTCCGTTTGATATGGATTTTCTATGAAACAAAAACCATGCAACAAACACGAACTGGCATTGGGCACTGGATCAATATGTTAGTCCCAAAAAATAGTATAAGAAGTTGCCAAAAGTATGTAAAAGTTGTAGAATATTGGCATGGAACAATAAAAAATTATAGATACGACGGAGACGTATCACTCATAAACTAGGGTTTAAGCTTTTGTCACTCTAGCAACCCATCATCTAATAACTACTCCACGATGCAATCCCTTAGGCCCAAATATGGTGAACTGTCATGTAGTCGACGTTCACATGACACCACTAAGGGAATCACAACATACATACCATCAAAATATCGAACACACATCAAGTTCACATGATTAATTGCAACATGATTTCTCCCGTGACCTCAAGAACAAAAGTAACTACTCACAAATGATAATCATGCTCAAGATCAAAGGGGTATTAAATAGCATAATGGATCTGAACATATAATCTTCCACCAAATAATTTGTATAGTAATCAACTACAAGATGTAATCAACACTACTAGTCACCCACAGGTACCAATCTGAGGTTCAGGTACAAAGATTGAACACAAAAGATGAACTAGGGTTTGAGAGGAGATGGTGTTGTTGAAGATGTTGATTGAGATTTGTCGGCGTTCTAGGAACGGGGGTCCCCAGACTTGCCTGCCTGCGGCCTGCGGCGTGGCTCGAGTGGGGGCCCAACGTGGCCCATCTTCATCAACACAAGGCACAAGAACCTCGCGAGGGACCAAGCCTAGCAAGGCAGACAACACGGCACGTCCTCCAGCACGACCTCCTTAGGATGGCTCGCGAGGAGGCGGAGAGATCAAGGTGGGGTACCTCGCGAGGTGCCCATGACGCAAGCCATGACGATCAAAGGTGCCAGGCGGGCGCCAGCCCGCGCAGCATCCTCTCTTTCCTCTCTGGTACAAAGGGGGCAAGCGCGGGCGAGAGGATCACACAAAGGCACCCATTTCGGTGCAACAAGACCAAGACCAGCTCCATGACAAGGAGGAAGTCACTTTGGAGCCCAAGCCGGCGTCATCACCAGAACCTTTGGCAGGGGACGACCAACTTTAGTCAGGATAAGTGTACCCGATGTTCCCCTTCAAGTTGGCCAATTGTTGGCGCCCTTCCCGCTCAATATTTGGGAAGAGGCCCACGGCCTTTGCCTATAAATAGGACTAGCCGCCCCCAGAGTAGAGGAATCTGATTGAGCATCTAGAGCAAGTAGAGAGAGAGAGAGAGAAGGAGAAGGGCGACCAAACTCCCCCTAGCCGTTCATCCCCTAGCCAAGAACAGGCCCTCGCGAGGCCGTTCACCTGTACCATTCTTCCTTATCAGCCCAAGAGGCAATCCACCCGCCACAAACTAGAGTAGGGTATTACACCACGACGGTGGCCCGAACTAGTATAAATCTTGTGTCTCTTGTGTTGTTCTTACAGTAGTTAGATCCTTGCGAGATGGAGAGGTAGAAGGGCACGATCTCCGCGCGCACCCCAGAGTTTGAACCTTAAGGGTCTGCCGGAACCCGTGATCCGACATTTGGCGCGCCAGGTAGGGGTGCGCCATAATCTGCTTTTCACCGCTCCGCTCTCCTCCGACCGCCGCATCCATGTACGGCGCACGTCGAGCTCGAGCCACGCCAGCAGCCCTCGCTAGTGGACGTTCTCGCCGTTCCCCGCCGCTCGTCGTCAACACCGCCACCGGCCCGGCGGGAGGCGAGCAACAAGGGCCACCCCGGCGCCTGCTTATGCGACCGGGCTGCCGCACAGCAACGTCGACGCTCCCAGTCGTCGCGGCCCTCCTGGGCGGCTCGCAGGCACCACCAACGAGCCGCCACGTCAAGCCGTTTGCCCGCCAGATCGGCGTCGTTTCCGCACGGCAGGGGGCTCCCACGGACCGGGCGGCGTGCGAGGTCGGCCTGACCTTCAGCTCAGAAGACCACCCAGCTAACTTGGCCGGTTCGGACGCGCTCCCCCTGTTGTGCACCCCAACCATCTGCTAGGTGGTCGTCACCAGAACCCTCGTCGATGGCGGCGCGGGCCTCAGCGTGCTTTCGGTCGAGACCTTCAACCTCCTCCGCATACCCCGGGAGCGGCTGCAGCCCAGCCGATCCTTCTCGGGCGTCGGGGGCGGGTCGTCCGACTCCTTGGGACAGATCCGGCTCCCGGTGACCTTCGGCACCTACGACAACTTCCGCACGGAGATGGTCGACTTCGACATCGCCCCCATCGGCCTCCCTTACAACGCCATCCTCGGCTACCCGGCACTGGCTCAGTTCATGGCGGCCACGCACCTAGCGTACAACCTCATGAAGATGCCCGGGAGCCACGGTACCCTCACCGTGCACGGAGACATCGGGGACGCCCTGCGAGTACTCAAGCTCGCCTTCAAGACGGCGGCATCAGCGTAGCCATCCGACGCGGGGACCCCTGAGCCCAAGGGGGCTGCGCCTAGCAAGAAGAAGCAGTTGTTCACCCAGGACGAGGCAGAAACCAAGCAGATACCCGTTGACGAGGACGGGTCCTCCAGCGCCACTTTCACCATTGGCGCCAACCTGGGGCCTGAGCAGGAGGGGGCCCTGGTCAAGTTCTTGCGTGCAAACAAGAAAGTGTTTGCTTGGGAGCCCGATCAGTTGGCAGGGATCCCCAGGGACGTCATCGAACACCACCTCAACGTATGCCCAAATGTGCGCCCCGTGAAGCAGAAGGCCAGGCGGCAGTCCGCAGAGAAGCAGGCCTTCATCGTCCAAGAGACCCGCAAGTTGGAGGCCGCTGGAGTTATCCGCGAGGTTCGGTACCTAGATTGGTTGGCCAACCCTGTCGTTGTACCCAAGAAAGGGGGAAGGAACGCATGTGTGTAGACTTCACCAACCTCAACAAGGCATGCCCGCAAGATCCATTCCCGCTCCCTCGCATCGACCAGATCGTCGATTCCACCGCCGAATGCGACCTGCTGTGCTTTTTGGATGCCTTCTCAGGGTATCACCAGATCAGGATGGCGATGGAAGACGTTGAGAAGACCGCCTTCTTGACCCCGTGCGGAGTATACTGCTATACGTGCATGCCGTTTGGACTACGCAACGCAGGGGCAACCTTTCAGTGGCTGATGCACATCACCTTGGGCCCGCAGCTCGGGAAGAATGTTGAAGCATACGTTGATGACATTGTGGTGAAATCTCGAGAGGCCAGGACCCTGATACAAGACCTGGAGGAGACCTTTGCGAGCCTTGACGCAGTGAACCTGCGGCTCAACCCGGAGAAATGCGTGTTTGGCGTTCCCTCGGGCAAGCTTTTGGAATTCCTCGTGTCTCACCGTGGCATCGAGGCCAACCCCGAGAAGGTCAAGGCGGTTGAGGACATGAGTCCACCAAAGACCCTCAGAGAAATGCAGAAGCTCACTGGGCGTGTGACCGCGCTAGGGCACTTCATCTCCAAGTTAAGAGAACGAGCGCTGCCTTTCTTTCAGCTTATGAAGAAAAAGGGGCCCTTTGAATGGACTGAAGAGGCATGTCGGGGAAATCTGACTCCTCGAGCACCTATGGGAACGGAGCCCCTTTTCGGTTCGGCGGGGGGGGGGGCGGAGGTCGCGCAAAGAGCGGATCGAGGCGAGGCACACGAGCGGTTTTTTACCCAGCTTCGGAGCTCTCCGGAGAGATAATACTCCTACTGTTGCTTTGTGGATTGTATTGAGTTCTTGCTCGGGAGCGCGGAGTGCTATAGTACACACCAGCAGCTAACGAGACCGAGCGTGAGTGTTCTACTGTTCGTCCCCCTCCCTCTACGTTGCGCATGGGCCTCCTTTTATATGCTCAAGGGGTCACCGACAGGTGGCAACATAGGCAAGGGCAAAAATGGAAAAGGTGCTGTGGTTGGTACAGCTACCTGCACAGTGTATCATACCTAACTCTGACGGCAGGGGACAAAGGCATTAAATGCCCATCTACGTCGCCCGAACAGTGCAGAAAAGGGACCGTCAGGGGCGCCACCGCTTGCCACGATGGCGATCTTGTCAGCGCCGCTTGCCACAGTGTACCCCTGGCTGCACAACCTCCCGCCACGTACGCCTAGAAGGGTCCCAGAGCGACACGTAGGTGGGTGTGCTGGAGCGCAGGTACAGAGTGGTCGCTTGCCGCGGCAAACGCCTTGCCGCGGCCGTTGTCTTGTCGCGTCCGGGAGCTTGTCGCTCGCCGGGTCCTGCCGGGACGCGTGGCGCGCCGCGGCAAGTTCCTCGAGATGCCTTGAGTGGCCTTCCAGGCAAGCTCCTCTTGCCGGGGACTTGTCTCCTTGGCTTAAATACTTTGTTCTTGTATGGCTCAAAAGAAACCATAGAGGGCCTTGGCGGTCGCCCGACAAGCCTTGCCGCGGGACGCTGCGACTGCCCGTGCACAAGTTCGGGATACTAGGATACCCCTACTCTAGTACACCGACAAGGTAGATAAGGCGTTTCAAGATCTCAAGAGGTACCTAACCAGTCCCCCAGTCATGGTGGCTCCGCGCCCTCAGGAGCCTTTGCTGCTTTACCTTGCCGCCACTCCCTACTCTGCCAGCGCAGCACTGGTGGCGGTTAGGGAGGAGCGCCAGCCCAAGACCACAGCGGCAGCCCGAGGTCAGACGATACGGGAACAGGGAAAGCTCGAGAAAGCCGAAGCTACAGATGAAGAGAGTCAACCGCCGAGGGACGCACAAGAGACATGAGAAGCAGCATGCATGGATGGTCCACCTCCCGAGGACGCAACATCTCGCGAGGTGTCCTCGCCTCCCGAGGGCGCCATGACCCAAGCTGCCCACAGCCTTGTTGAGCACCCGGTCTACTTCGTTAGCACGGTGCTGCGGGACGCGAGGGCCGATATCCGATGCCCCAGAAGCTCCTCCTTGCGCTGCTAGTGGCCTCGCGCAAGCTGCGGCACTTCTTCCAAGCTCACCCGATCAAGGTCATCTCATCGTACCCCCTAGAGAGGGTGCTCAGGAGCCCTAACTCAGCCGGAAGGGTCGCTGAGTGGAACATAGAGTTGCAAGCGTTTCAGCTCGAGTTCAGCAGAACTAGGGTCATCAAAGGAGCCGCGTTGGCGGATTTCGTGGCGGAATGGACGGAGGCGCCGGGCCTCAAGGATGACGAGGATCGCTCCCTCTCCCCAGGGAGCGAGGCGCCAGAAGGCTGGGTCATGTACTTCGACGGGGCATTCTCCAGGCACGGCGCAGGGGCTGGTGCTGTGCTGATATCACCCACTCAGAATAAGCTTTGCTATGCAGTACAACTCTATTTCCAGCAAGGAGAAAAGGTCTCCAACAACATAGCAGAGTATGAGGGACTGATAGCAGGGTTGAAGGCCACAGCGGCCTTGGGAGTGAAGCGCCTCACCGTCAAGGGCGACTCGCAGCTCCTAGTCAACTTCTCCAACAAGGTGTACGAGCCGAAGGACGAGCATATGGAGGCCTACCTAGCAGAGGTCCGCAGGATGGAAAAGCAGTTCTGGGGGCTGGAGCTGAAGCACGTGCCCCGTGGCACCAAACAGGAAGCTGACGACATAGCCGGGCGGGCGTCCAGGCGGCTACCGCAGAAGCCCGGCGTCTTCGAAGAGCGGCTCTTTAAGCTTTCAACGCAGCCGACGCTATCAAGCACAGCTCAGCCTCGGGAGGAGCTCCCTCAGCCGCCAGCTTTGGGAGCCCCGGCCTGCGAGCCGACCTCAGGAGCATGTTTGCTCCTGACGATATAACCTCAGGAGGAACGCTGGATCACCGAGCTCCGGAATTACCTGATACATGGGACCCTGCCAGAGAAGGAAGAGGAAGCAGAACGTGTAGCGCGGCAGGCCACGGCATACTGCATCAGAGACGGAGAACTCTACCGGAAGTGACCCAATGACGTATCACTGCGCTGCATCTCCAGGGAGCAAGGAAGGGAACTACTGGGGGACATACACGGCGGAGACTGTGGACACCACTCGTCATCACGAACCCTCGTCGGCAAAGCATTCCGTAGTGGGTTCTATTGGCCCACCGCGCTCAATGACGCGATCGAATTGGTAAAGGCTTGTGAAGCCTGCCAATTCCATTCCAAGCAGATCCATCAGCCGGCAGGGAGCCTGCAGACTAAACCCCTCTCGTGGCCGTTCGCAGTTTGGGGGTTGGATATTCTGGGCCCGTTCCCCCGTGCGCCAGGGGGCTACCGTTACCTCTATGTCGCCATTGACAAGTTCACCAACTGGGCAGAGGTGGAGGCTGTCCGTACCATCCCCGCAGGCTCCGCGGTCAAGTTCGTCAGGGGCATCGTGAGCCGATTTGGGGTGGCGAACCGTATCATCACAGACAACGGTTCGCAGTTCACCAGTAACCTCTTCAAAACATACTGTGCTAACCTTGGAACGCAGATATGCTACGCTTCGGTGGCACACCCACGAAGCAATGGGCAAGCCGAACGAGCCAATACGGAGGTCCTGAGGGGCTTCAAGACCAGGATGTTCAAGAAGAAGCTGGAGGCCTGCGGCAGGGGTTGGTACGATGAGCTCCAATCTGTGTTGTGGTCCATCCGCACGACCGCGACCAAACCAACCGGGGAGACTCCGTTCTTCCTGGTCTACGGAGCCGAAGCAGTCCTTCCTCACGAGGTCAGGCGTCGCTCTGCGCGGGTCCTGGCGTTCAACGAGGCGCAACAGGACGCCATGCGGGGGATGGACCTCGTGCTGGGGGAGGAACGCCGCTGGGAGGCCGCGCTGCGAGCCGCAAGGTACCAACAGGCGCTACGACGATATCACTGCCGCAACATCCGCCCCAGGACCCTCGAGGTAGGAGACCTCGTACTCAGGCGGGTCCTCTCCAGGGAAGGGCTGCACAAGCTCTCTCCCATGTGGGAGGGCCCGTTCAAGGTTGTTCATGTTTCCAGGCCCGGCTCCGTGCGCTTGGAGACTCAAGAGGGGGAGCCGATCCAGAACGCGTGGAACATCCAGCACCTCCGGAGGTTCTACCCCTAAAAGGCCCTGAGCCTGTGAAGAAGGCGAACGCCTGTGAAGACCTTCTCTTTTTGGAAAAGGCCCTGAGCCTGTGAAGAAGGCGAACGCCTGTGAAGACCTTCTCTTTTTGGAAAAGGCCCTGAGCCTGTGAAGAAGGCGAACGCCTGTGAAGACCTTCTCTTTTTGGAAAAGGCCCTGAGCCTGTGAAGAAGGCGAACGCCTGTGAAGACCTTCTCTTTTTGGAAAAGGCCCTGAGCCTGTGAAGAAAGCAAACGCCTGTGAAGACCTTCTCTTTTTGGAAAAGGCCCTGAGCCTGTGAAGAAGGCAAACGCCTGTGAAGACCTTCTCTTTTTGGAAAAGGCCCTGAGCCTGTGAAGAAGGCAAACGCCTGTGAAGACCTTCTCTTTTTGGAAAAGGCCCTGAGCCTGTGAAGAAGGCGAACGCCTATGAAGACCTTCTCTTTTTGAAAAAGGCCCTGAGCCCGTGAAGAAGGCCAATGCCTGTGAAGCTCCTCACCTCTAAGGAGAAAGGCCCGGAGCCTGTGAAGAAGGCCAATGCCTGTGAAGCTCGCCGCCCCGTGACACTCTCACGTAATAATGAGTGGGGCTGTACACGCCCCGGAGTCTCAGGAGCGCCGGCCTCAGGCCCTGGGGCTCCCTCCCATGCCCAGTGGCAGCACTTAGCTCTGCGCTGGTGAGAAGACATCGAAGACTAGACTAGGTGCCGGACGCGGCTTTTTCATTTGCTTTTCGCATTTGGCGTGTTCTACTTGCATTTGAAGTCTTATCGAAGCTACCGCCATTGTTGATTTGTGGTTTGTTGATTTTTGCTCCTCGTTTTGATTTTCTCTCACGAAGACCTCGCGAGGGGCGGGGCTCGAACGCCCTCGCGAGCGTTTTTCTCTAGCCATTTAAAGGTTTCACGACCCGGGCTCTCTACAGGAGCACCCCTCTAGTCCGTGCCCCTCGGGCACCGCGACATGCACACAGGGCCTGGGTCGGTCGCCCCCCGGCTGGGGCCGCAAACTACCTACGCGAGGGCAAATAGTTGTGAAGCGCGACAACAAAATTAAGGTAACGACTACAACGGCAATAGTTCTTAAACACACCCCCACAGGGCTCCACGCAGTTGTCTTATCTTACACAGGAAAGGGAAAAGGGCGAGCCCGGCGCGGCCCGCCCCGCATCGGTCTATGGAGGCGAGACCCGATGCCTCCGGAGCTCAGGCGGACTCCCTCTCGCGCTTCACCGGAGCACGATGACGGGCGGCAGAACAGCCACCCCCCAAGCAGGCGCGGAGGCGAGGGGGCTGGCTGCGGCCACCGCTGGAGGAGCCGCCTGAAGGGGAGTAGGCGAAGCTCGGGGAGCCTCAAGCGCCGCCAGTAGAGCGAGCGCTGTCTCCTTCGTCGCCGCCCTCGGGGCAGCATCCTGCGCGGCGACCGTCTTCCCCAAACAGCCTCACGTAGAGGGTGCTGTCGCCGTCGAACTTGAAGTGCAGGGTGCACCGCTCGCCAAGCCGCGCGTGCGGGCAAACGTCTGCCAGCCGCGGGTCAGGGCCCCGTTCCCAGAAGGGGAGATGAGGGAGTCCTGGATTAGGGGGTGTTCGGATAGCCGAACTATATCTTCAGTCGGACTCCAGGACTATGAAGATACAAGATTGAAGACTTCGTCCCGTGTCCGGAAGGTTCTTTCCTTGGCGTGGAAGGCAAGCTAGGCGTGCGGATATTCAAGATCTCCTACCAATGTAACTGACTCTGTGTAACCCTAACTCTATCCGGTGCCTATATAAACCGGAGGGTTGTAGTCCGTAGGACGAACACATCATAACCATCATCATACTCGTAGGCTAGCTTCTAGGGTTTAGCCTCCTTGATCTCGTGGTAGATCTACTCTTGTACTACCCATATCACCAATATTAATCTAGCAGGAGTAGGGTTTTACCTCCATTGAGAGGGCCCGAACCTGGGTAAAATAAAGTGTCCCTTGTCTCCTGTTACCATCCGACCTTGACGCACAGATTGGGACCCCCTACCCGAGATCCGCCGGTTTTGACACCGACATTGGTGCTTTCATTGAGAGTTCCTCTGTGTCGTCGCCTTTAGGCCCGATGGCTCCTTTGATCATCAACAACGATGAGGTCCAGGGTGAGACTTTTCTCCCCGGACAGATCTTCGTCTTCGGCGGCTTCGCTCTGCGGGCCAACTCACTTGGTCATCTGGAGCAGATCGAGAGCTATGCCCCTGGCCATCAAGTCAGGTTTGGAAGCCTAAACTACACGGCAGATATCCGCGGAGACTTGATCTTCGACGGATTCGAGCCACAGCCAAGCGCGCCGCACTATCTCGAGGGGCATGATATAGCTCTGCCTCCGAACAGTGTCCTGGAGGCCGCATACGCTCTGGCCCCGATCCTCGATTCGGAGCCCGCTGCGTTCCTTGAAGATGAACGGTTGGACGTCACCTCGGGGGCTGCGATCTTACAGGCCATTGAGCGGAACGCGAGCCCCGCGCTCCGCATGGCCTGTGACTCCAAGGAGCCGGACTCTTCTCCGAACTTCGGGTCGTCCGTGCCCTCGCCGATCGAATCAGATTGGGCGCCGGTAATGGAGTTCACCGCCGCGGACATATTTCAGTATTCACCTTTCGGTGATATTCTAAAATCTCTCAAGTCTCTCTCTTTGTCAGGAGATCCCGGGCCGAACTATGGCCGACGAGGTTGGGATTCGGACGACGAAGAAATTCAAAGCCCACCCACCGCCCACTTAATAGCCACTGTCCATGATATATCCGACATGCTCGACTTCGGCTCCGAAGACTTCGACGGTATGGACGACGAAGGAGGAGACGAGCAAGAACCAGCACCTGTAGGGCGCTGGACCGCCACCTCGTCATACGACATATACATGGTGGATGCTCCAAAAGATGGAGACGGCAATGGAACAGCGGAGGATGGCACTTCGAAAAAGCCTCCAAAATGCCAACGTCAGCGGCGCCGCTCCAAATCCCGCCACAGCAGAAACGGTGATTCCGGCACGGGAGATAATACTACCCCGGACAGCGCCGAAGAACACTAAAACCAGCAGGATTCGGCACAGGAAGATGGAGAAGACCACCCTCATGAGAGAGCGGAAGAACGAGAGGTCGAGGACGATAACTACATGCCTCCCTCCGAAGACGAGGCAAGCCTCGGCGACGATGAATTCATCGTACCATCAGACCCCGCCGAACAAGAGCGCTTTCAACGCAGGCTTTTAGCCACGGCGAACAGCCTAAAGAAAAAGCAGCAACAGCTTAGAGCTGATCAAGATTTGCTAGCTGACAGATGGACTGAAGTCCTTGCGGCCGAAGAGCACGATCTCGGACGCCCCTCCAAAAACTATCCTAAGCGCAGGCCGCTACCCCAATCAGAGGAGGATGCCCAAGACATGGCAGATCGGCCACCTCGCGGCCGCGGCAGAGAAGCCTGTCGAACATCCAAACAAGCCATGCCCCGCAGCTGCTTTACCAAGGCACGGGAACACGAACCAGACCTGCGAGACGTCGTGGAGGACAAAGCAAGGAAAACAAGATCGATCTAGGGATCACGCGGACGCCCGACGGCACGTGATAGTTTTCACTCCGGACATAATAAATCCGGCCGGGCCAAACACAACAGGAACAGCTCCTCCGAACTGCGTCGAGACATAGCCCAGTACAGGGGCGCCGCACACCCACTATGCTTCACAGACGAAGTAATGGATCATAGAATCCCAGAGGGTTTTAAACCCGTCAACATCGAGTCGTACGATGGTACGACAGATCCGACAGTATGGATTGAGGACTATCTCCTCCACATCCACATGGCACGTGGCAATGATTTGCACGCCATCAAATATTTACCCCTTAAGCTTAAGGGACCAGCCCGGCACTTGCTTAACAGCCTCCCCGCAGATTCGATCGGCTCTTGGGAGGACCTGGAGGCCGCATTCCTCGACAACTTCCAGGGGACCTACGTACGTCCACCGGACGCCGATGACCTAAGCCACATAATCCAGCAGCCAGAAGAATCGGCCAGGCAATTCTGGACACGGTTCCTAACAAAGAAAAATCATATAGTCGATTGTCCGGATGCAGAGGCCTTAGCAGCCTTCAAGCATAACATCCGTGATGAGTGGCTTGCCCGGCATCTGGGACAGGAAAAGCCGAAATCCATGGCAGCCCTCACGACACTCATGACCCGCTTTTGCGCGGGCGAAGATAGCTGGCTAGCTCGCAGCAACAACTTATCGAAGAAGCAAGGTAATTCAGATACCAAGGACAAAAGTGGCAGGTCGCGACGGAATAAACAGAAACGCCGCGTCAGCAGCGACAGCAATGAAGATACGACAATAAACGCCGGATTCAGAGGCCATAAATCCGGTCAGCGGAAAAAGCCATTCAAAAAGAATACCCAGGGCCCGCCCAGTTTGGACCGAATACTCGACCGCTCATGCCAGATTCACGGCACCCCCGAAAGGCCAGCCAATCACACCAACAGGGATTGTTGGGTATTCAAGCAGGCAGACAAGTTAAGAGCCGAACACAAAAACAAGGGGATAGACAGCGATGACGAAGAGGAGCCTAGGCCGCCGAACAACAATGGACAGAAGGGGTTTCCCCCAAAAGTGCGGATGGTGAACATGATATACGCGACTCATATTCCCAAGCGGGAGAGGAAGCGTGCGCTACGGGACGTATACGCGATGGAGCCAGTCGCCCCAAAGTTCAACCCATGGTCCTCTTGCCCGATCACCTTCGATCAAAGGGACCACCCCACTAGCATCCGTCACGGCGGTTCCTCCGCATTGGTTCTTGACCCAATCGTTGACGGATTTCACCTTATAAGAGTCCTCATGGACGTCGGCAGTAGCCTGAACCTGCTCTACCAGGATACAGTGCGGAAAATGGGCATAGATCCATCAAGGATCAAGCCCACAAGGACGACCTTTAAAGGCGTCATCCCAGGTGTAGAGGCCAATTGCATAGGCTCCATAACACTTGATGTGGTCTTCGGATCTCCGGACAACTTCCGAAGCAAAGAGTTAATCTTTGACATAGTTCCGTTCCGAAGTGGCTATCATGCTCTGCTTGGACGAACCGCATTCGCTAAATTCAATGTGGTGCCGCACTACGCATATCTCAAGCTCAAGATGCCAGGCCCTCGAGGTGTAATCACGGTCAGCGGAAATACCAAACGCTCCATCCGTACGGAGGAACACACGGCGGCCCTCGCAGCAGAGGTACAAAGCAGCCTGTTAAGGCAGCTCTCGAGTCCGGCCGCTACAAAGCAGGACAAAGCAAAACGCGCCCGGAGTAACCCGCAGCAAGACCGACTGGCGCGTTCAGAGCACGCGTAGCAATACGGCCCCAACCCCAGCCATCGTTACATAGCGGAGCTAGTACCTCGAGTACACAAGTACGCCCTTACAATTCCATGGGCATAGGGGAAGGGGCAGATAAAACGGCATGCCTACAATACGGCGTCAAACGTAATAGGGGCTGTCAGGTTCTTCTTTTCTTTCAGGACTCCATACTCTGTATATAGTGTTCGGCCTCGCTGCCGCACAGACGATACAGGACCCAGGGAAGCAGACAAAACAACGGCGCATCATGGAAATCTCAGGTGGTCTCTATTTCGAGCGATATATCTGTTTCTAAATTCCGCGGCCTGCGCCTGGTCAGGACATGTTAAATAGTCTAATTTTTTTTTCGCACTACTTGTATCATTCGGCTTGAATAAACAGCCTCCTCATAAATAATGCATAGCTTTTCGTCTATTTTTTGCATTATCTTCTTTTAATATACATATGTTTACTCCAATAACATGATCGCACCCGTACACCATGGTACGGCAAACCACGCCAGGGGCTTTATTACCCTTCTATCTGGTGTGAGAAGTCCTTCCACTTTCACAAGTGCGGCACCCCAAACTTATAGCACTATATGCATCGGCTCCGAGTCATGATTTTGGTCATATGTTGGGTTTGCCCGGCTCCTATGTTTTGGTGCCTTACGTTCCGTTCTATCGGCTAAGGTAGCACTAGGAGAACCACTGCGATTGTGCCCCAGATCAGGTGGGTGAGCACCTCAGTGGAGAAAGCTAAAACAGACTGTCATGATAAGGCGCGAGACCGGTCGCTGTTTGAGAGGTTTTTCGAGTCCCTAAAGGCTTATGCCGCTTCGAGCGGAGAGCTGGTTAAGTCCGGCTAAAGGCGTGGATAGTGCCCCGAATTCGGCCTTCCGAACTAGGGGCTTCACCGAAATTTAAAATTATAACGTTCTATGGCTAAGTGAGAGTGTTCAAGCATTATAGTCCGATTGCCTGGTTCGCTGTGCTGAGCGCCTCCCTCGAAGGACCCAACTATGGGAACAAGAGCCCTCAGGTTTATCCCGAACACCCCGACACTAGTTGCATGGGGGCAGAAGCTGACGACTCGCCATCTCTCAGTTATTGATAAACGGCCGCACAGAAAATAATATTTTAAATTCAGAAAGCATTGCTTAAGCGCATATGAACAAGTTTTCAGCGCACAGGATACAAACGAGCGAATTCATTGAAATATTACATCTTTGGCACACTCATCCGTGACAAGGCGAGCTCCAGCGAGAACTTTCTTGTAGTAGTTCTCGGGCTCGCGATGCTCCTTCCCCTGCGGCGGACCGTCCTTCACCAGCTTCTCTCCGTCCAGCTTGCCCCAGTGTACCCTTACATGGGCAAGGGCCCTCCGGGCACCTTCTATGCAGACGGAGCGCTTGATGACCTCAAGCCGTGGACAGGCCTCCACCAGCCACCGCACCAGCCCGAAGTAGCTCCCAGGCAGGGCCTCTCCAGGCCACAGCCGAACTAGAAAGCCCCTCATGGCCTGTTCGGCCGCGTTGTGGAGCTCGGCCAGCTGCTTCAGCTGATCGCTTAAGGGCAAAGGGTGTCCGGCCTCAGAATACTGAGACCAGAACACACTCTCCGTCGAGCTGTCCTCTTCAGCTCGGTAGAATGCGGCGGCGTCGGATGCGCTGCGGGGAAGATCGAAGAACGCCCCTGGAGAACTCCGGATTCGGGTAAGTAATAGGTATTTCACCTTTATATTCCTACTTTGCATTAAGAATGCCTTACCTGCGGCTATCTTTTTTACATCCTCCAACTTTTGGAGGGCCTTTTGGGCTTAGGCCTTGGCACTCTTGGTGGTCTCAACAGCCGACGCGAGCTCGGATGCTTGCGTTTTTGCCTCAAGCTTCAAACCCTCATGTTTCTTCATGAGAGCTTGCAGCTCTTGCTGCACCTCGCCGACTTGGACCCCAAGCTTTTCTTGCTCGGCGTGCTCCTCGGCCGCTTTCTTCTCGGCCTTAGTCAGCGCCTGCTTCAGGGTTGCCACCTCGGTTGTGGCCCCTACAATAAGCAGTACAATCCAATTATTTCTTTTTGCAATCAAGCCTCTCTATAGGCACCACTTTTTTTCTTTTTTTCTCTAAGGGGTATTTCTTACCTTCCTTTTCCACGAGCTGCCTGTTAGCATGGCCGAGCTCTTGCTCGGACCGCTCGAGGTCCTTTTTCAGGACTTCCACCTGCGCAGTCAGTGCGGCGGTGGACAACAGGGAAGCCTGCACACGCATATTAGACTTTTTATTAAACTCCTGCGAAAATTGTTGGATCCTCTATTGGGCTTTTCTTTCCGAACACTGAACAGAGCATCAGGGGCTACTGTCTATGCGGTAATGAATTTAGCATATTTTTTGCTTACTTGGAAGCCTGTTAGAAGGCTAGCGCAAGCTTCATTCAGTCCACTCTTGGCGGACTGAACCCTTTGGACCACCGCACTCATAACAGTACGGTGCTCCTCGTCGATGGTGGCGCCTTCAAGCGCCTCCAACAGACTATCCGGCGCCTCTGGTTGGACAGAGGTCGCCGGCTCAGACGGCTTACTCCTCTTGGAAGGAGTTCGCCCACCGCGAGCCAGGACAGTCGAGTCCGGCGCGGTGTCCGGCACAAAGCCGGACTGGGAGCCCTGGGGGGTTTCATCCCCTTTACTCCTGGGGTCCTGAGGATTGCCTTGCGGCTCCTCCAGGACCACCTCCTCCTGCCTTGTTCGGCGGGACGCCGCTTCGGCGTCGTCCGCCCTGCTGGGGGAGACTGCGGACGGGACAGAGTTCATGACCGACGAATCCAGGGAGCCGCTTGATGAATCATCGAGTGCGGCTCGGGGCAGGCTGCACAAATAGCATTCGACATTAGGGTAAGCTGAGCACTTGAAGATACTATGAGTCATTCTGGTATGTGAATACTTACGATGTTGCAGGACGCTTGATTCTGTCCGGTCACACCTTTCCTCCCTCTTCGGCGTTGGGGGAGTAGTCCGGCGGAGGGGTCTTCCTTTTCCTCGACCCCTCGGCCTCCCCTGTTGGGGCGGCCTTCTTCTTTTTCGCTCCCCTCGACGGAGGGGGAGAGCTTCCTTGTTCCTCCTCCTCGTTTTCACGAGAGGAGGGCGTCACAGACTCGCCAGAAGACGAGCTCGACACCACCACATTGCGGGCGCTCTTTCGAGTCCCGGTGGTCTTCTTCTTCTTGACCTTCTTCTCCGGCACCACATAGGGCGCCGGAGCCAGCAGCTTCTCTAAGAGAGCTGGGGCTGGGTCTTCGGGCAGAGGAGCCGGACAGTTGATTGGTCCGGCTATCTTCAGCCACGCCTGTCAAAGGCAAAGGGAGTTCTTAGATCACACATAGAGTTAATCTGTGTAGAAAAGCTTAACGAACCTGTGAAAGGTATAAATAGCCTACCTCGCCAGCGTTGCGCCGCGAGCTGTATCCGCGGTCCTCGGATGCGGATGTGGGGCACTCGGCGCCTTTGGTTAGCACCTTCCAGACGTCTTCATACGTCGTGTCGAAGAGCCTATTGAGGGTTTGGTGCTGCGCCGGGTCGAATTCCCACAATGTGAACTCCCGTTCTTGGCACGGGAGGATCCGACGAACGAGCATGACCTGGATGATGTTGACATGCCGGATGGGCTTGTCCATCAGGGACCGGATGCAAGTTTGCAGTCTGGTCACTTCTTCTTCGTTTCCCCACGATAGGCCCGTCTCTTTCCAGGACATGAGCCGCGTGGGGGGTCCGGATCGGAACTCAGGGGCCGCGACCCATTTCGAGTCGCGTGGCTCGATGATGTAAAACCACCCTGCCTGCCACCCCTTTAAGGACTCCACAAAGGAGCCATCGAACCAGAGTGCTTTGGCCATTTTGCCGGCCATAGCACCTCCGCACTCCGCCTGGGTGCCGGACACCACCTTGGGCTTGACGTTGAAGGTCTGGAGCCAGAGGCCGAAGTGGGGGCGGATGCGGAGAAAGGCCTCACACACGATGATAAACGCTGAGATATTGAGGATAAAGTTCGGGGCCAGATCGTGGAAGTCCAGGCCATAGTAGAACATGAGCCCCCGGACAAAAGGGTGAAGTGGAAAACCCAGTCCGCGGAGGAAATGGGGGAGAAAAACTACCCTCTCATGGGACCTTGGGGTGGGAAGAAGCTGCCCCGCATCGGGAAGCCGGTGCGGGATGTCCTTGGACAGGTATCCGGCCTTCCTAAGCTTTTTGATTTGACCCTCTGTAACGGAGGAAGCCATCCACTTGCCACCCGCTCCGGACATCGCTGGACCAGGTTGGGGAAGAAAGAGCGAACTTGGGCATTGGAGCTTGAGTGCGCAGGAGATGGATGGGCAAAGGAGGAAGAAGGCGTAGGTCAAAGAGGTGGATATTTATCCCCTTAGGCTGATGCCGTTATGCGTCCCCACCTACCTAATAAAACTCGCTTGCCGCTCACACGCCGTGATAAATGGCGCGGTTGGGTTACCCACGTCCGTATTAATGAGAATCCCGTTAAAGGGGCCACACGATCTCTGCTTCGACAAGACGTGCCAAGGAAACCGCCTCGTTGAACGTGCTGCGGTGGAACAACAAAAAATAATCCATACAGAAGGCTTGGTTGCAGTGTTATGATGCACTGCGGAATACGTCAGCAGATTTGATTTGTGTTTGTATTATTCTCTATATGGCAATACGTGGAAACTTGTTTTGCAGAGCCGGACATTATTTTTTGGTGTTTATTATCTTCTTGAAGAATTTGGAGGAGGAACCCGCCTTGCAATGCCGAAGGCAATTTACGCGCCGGACTTGTCGTCCTTGAAGCCTGGTTCAAGGGCTACTAAGGGAGTCCTAGATTAGGGGGTGTTCGGACCGAACTATATCTTCAGCCCGACTCCAGGACTATGAAGATACAAGATTGAAGACTTCGTCCCGTGTCCGGAAGGTTCTTTCCTTGGCGTGGAAGGCAAGCTAGGCATGCGGATATTCAAGATCTCCTACCAATGTAACCGACTCTGTGTAACCCTAACCCTATCCGATGCCTATATAAACCGGAGGGTTGTAGTCCGTAGGACGAACACATCATAACCATCATCATACTCATAGGCTAGCTTCTAGGGTTTAGCCTCCTTGATCTCGTGGTAGATCTACTCCTGTACTACCCATATCATCAATATTAATCTAGCAGGAGTAGGGTTTTACCTCCATCGAGAGGGCCCGAACCTGGGTAAAATAAAGTGTCCCTTGTCTCCTGTTACCATCCGACCTTGACGCACAGATCGGGACCCCCTACCCGAGATCCTCCAGTTTTGACACCGACAGGAGACCTCGAGCGAGACCCAAGAAGGCCTACTGCAGCAGCCGTCGGCCTGGAGCCAGAAGCCGCATCGGGCGCCGGACGGCAACTCGCTGATGAAGAAGCGAGGGAGCTGGAGCCAGGTGCTGGTCGGGTCCACCGACCACACGACGAACTCCAGCAGCACCTCCGCCGAGCGAAAGCGCGGCCTGGGAGGCCGCGCAGCCACAGCCTGCCTCTCCATGGCGACCGAGCGCTCACTACCGCACGGAGAACCGCCCATGTGTCCGCGGGGAGCCTTAGCGGGGACCACGAGAAGCTTGCCGGGACGACCCCGGTCGCGCTTGGCTGGAGGGGAGTCAGGCCCCGCCCGAGTAGCCTTCCCCTTCTCCGCAGCTAGAACCTCTTTGGAGCCATGCGGGCGGCGGCGGCAAAGGAGAGGAGGAAGAAGAGAAGCGGGAAAGGATGGACTGGCGGAGCTTGTGCGGCCTCGCACTTATAGCCGGAAGAGGCCAACCGTCAAGCACCACGATCGCAGGTAATAATGACCTGTATCTATGCATGCAGGGACTAGTCAAGTCACGCAGTTGCCGAGGCGTCGTGGGGAAGTGGAGACGCCCACGTCCTGTCAAACCGCCACGCGGCGCCCAAGGCCGCAGGCTGTTAGGACCCGCGGCGCTTCGCCCTTGCCCTTTCGCCTCTCGGCACGGCCAAGTCTGTGCGCACCTTGGTCTCGGGGGCTACTGTCAGCGTTCTGGGAACGGGGGTCCCCAGACTTGCCTGCCTGCGGCCTGCGGCGTGGCTCAAGTGGGGGCCTAACGTGGCCCATCTTAATCAACACAAGGCACAAGACCCTCACGAGGGACCAAGCCTCATGAGGCAGACGACACGACGCGTCCTCCAGCACGACCTCCTTAGGTTGGCTCACGAGGAGGTGGAGAGATCAAGGTGGGGTACCTCGCGAGGTGCCATGACGCAAGCCATGACGATCAAAGCTGCCAGGTGGGCGCCAGCCCGCGCAGCGTCCTCTCTTTCCTCTCTGGTACAAAGGGGGCAAGCGCGGGCGAGAGGATCAAGCAAAGGCACCCATTTCGGTGCAACGAGACCAAGACCAGCTCCACGACAAGGAGGAAGTCACTGTGGAGCCCAAGCCGGCGTCATCACCAGAACCTTTGGCAGGGGAAGACCAACTTTAGTTAGGATAAGTGTACCCGATGTTCCCCTTCGAATTGGCCAATTGTTGGCGCCCTTCCCGCTCAATATTTGGGAAGAGGCCCAGGGCCTTTGCCTATAAATAGGACTAGCCGCCCCCAGAGTAGAGGCATCTGATTGAGCATCTTGAGCAAGTAGAGAGAGAGAGAAAAGGAGAAGGGCGACCAAACTCCCCCTAGACGTTCATCCCCTAGCCAAGAACAGACCCTCGCGAGGCCGTTCACTTGTACCGTTCTTCCTCATCAGCCCAAGAGGCACTCCACCCGCCACAAACTGGAGTAGGGTATTACACCACGACGGTGGCCCGAACTAGTATAAATCTTGTGTCTCTTGTGTTGTTCTTACAGTAGTTAGATCCTTGTGAGACGGAGAGGTAGAAGGGCACGATCTCCACGCGCACCCCAGAGTTCGAACCTTAAGGGTCTGCCGGAACCCGTGATCCGACAAGATTGCCCTCCCCAAGATGGGAGAGTTGTTGGTGATGATGATGACGATGATTTCCCCTCCGGGAGGGAAGTTCTCTCGGCAGAATCGCTCCACAGGAGGGAAAAAGTGCTCCTGCCCAAGTTCCCCTCGAGACGGCGGTGCTTCGTCCCGAAAGTCCTCCTCTTATTTTTTTTAGATTAAAATGACTTATATACCAGAAGAGGGGCACCGGAGGTGGGCCGAGGAGGGCACAACCCACCAGGGCACGCCTGGGCTCCCTGGCGCGCCAGGTGAGTTGTCCCCACCTGGTGGGCTCCCTCTAGTAGTTATTTGCTCCACTTTAATTCCAAAATAATCCTCCGTAAAGTTTCAACTCATTTGGAGATGTACATAATAAGTAACTCTGACGTAGGTTTTTTAGGTCCAGAATTCTAGCTGCCGGTATTCTCCCTCTTTGTGTAAACCTTGCATATTATGAGAGAAAATACATTAGAATTACTCCCAGAAGCATTATTATGCATAAAAACATTATAAATAACAGTAGGAAAACATGATGCAAAATGGACGTATCAAGTCCCCCAAGCTTAGACCTTGCTTGTCCTCAAGCGAAAAACCGACATCCAAAAACATGTCCACATGCTTAGAGAGAGGTGTGTCAATAAAAACAAATACGGACATAGCATCATGTACATTATTATAAGAACAACAAACTTTATGATAGACCTTATATCACATAATTTTTCTCATAAACTTCTCATAAACAAGTAACAATTCATCAAAACATCAAAGTATAAAGCATAAACTCTATTGAAAACCAACAAACTATGTTCTCAGTCAACTTTGCTACTACAATTCATCATCTTTTTAGGAAGGGTCACATATGGGAGCCTTTTGGCAAGTCCATAGATTTCTATAGAAGAGATAAATTCTTTATCAAAGGAAATAAGAAAAAAGGGTATGTTGCTACTCTTTTGAAAGAAAAAAATAGGAATTCCCGAAGTAATGTCTAAACCCAAGGATTTCACAAATCAAAGATAAAGGATTCCAGAACAAGTAAACACAATTGTAGCTCTTTTCAATAAGTAAGAGTGTCGAACCCAACAAGGAGCAGAAGGAAATGACAAGTGGTTTTCATCAAGGTAATGTCTGCAAGTGCTGAAATTGGAACTAACAGAGTAGTTTGATAGCAAGATAATTTGAAACAAGCTAGTAATGATAGTAGTAACAAAAGTGAAGCAAGGTAGCCCAATCCTTTTGAGGCAAAGGACAGGCCAAAACTATCTCTTACAATAAGCAAAGCATTCTTGAGGGTACACAGTTATTTCGTCTAGTCACTTTCATCATGTTGGTTTGATTCGTGTTCGCTACTTTGATAACTTGATATGTGGGTGGACTGGTGCTTAGGTGTTGTTCTTACTTGAACAAACCTCCTACTTATGATTAACCCCATCGCAAGCATCCGCAACTATGAGAAAAGTATTAAGAATAAATTCTAATAATAGCATTAAACTTTTGGATCCAATCGGTCCCTTACGGAATAGCACAAAAACTAGGGTTGAAGCTTCTATCACTCTCGCAAGCCATCATCAAATAACTACTCCCCAGTGCATTCCCTTAGGCCAAAATATGGTGAAGTGTCAGGTAGTCGACGTTCACATGACACCAATCACAACATACATACTATCAAAAATATCAAACACACATCAAGTTCACATGATTACTTGCAACATGATTTCTCCCGTGACCTCAAGAACAAAATTAACTACTCACAAATGATAATCATGCTCAATATTAGAGGGGTATTAAATAGCATATTGGAAATGAACATACAATCTTCCACGAAATAAAACATATAGTAATTAACTACAAGATGTAATCAACACTACTAGTCACCCACAAGCACCAATCTATAGTTCCGGTACAAAGATTGAACACAAGAGATGAACTAGGGTTGAGATGAGATGGTGTTGTTGAAGATCTTGATGGAGATTGCCCTTCCCAAGATGGGAGAGTTGGTGGTGATGATGATGATAATCATTTCCCCCTCCAGGAGGGAAGTTCCCACGACGGAATCGCTCCTCCAGAGGGCAAAAGTGCTCCTGCCCAAGTTCCGCCTTGAGACGGCGGAGCTTCGTCCCGAAAGTCCTCTCCTTACTTTTTCTAGGTCAAAATGACTTATAGACCAGAAGATGGGCACTAGAGGTGGGCCGAGGGGAGCACAACCCACCAGGGCGCGCCTGGGCTCCCTAGCGCGCCCAGGTGGGTTGTGCCCACCTGGTGGGCCCCCTCTGGTACTTATTGGCTCCAATATTTCTTATATATTCCATAAAAATTCCTCGTGAAGTTTCAACTTGTTTGGAGTTGTGCAGAATAGGTGATCTGACGTAGCTTTTCCATGTCCAGATTTCCAGCTGCCGAATTCTCCCTCTTTGTGTGTACCTTGTATATTATCAGAGAAAAGGCATTAGAATTACTCCAAAAAGCATTATTATGCATAAAAACAATATAAATAACAGTAGGTAAACATGATGCAAAATGGACGTATCAACTCCCCCAAGCTTAGACCTCGCTTGTCCTCAAGAGAAAACCAAAATCGAAAAACATGTCCACATGCTTAGAGAGATAGGTGTCGATAAAAGCAAAATACGGACATAGAAGCATCATGTGGATTATTATAACTGCAACAAACTTTAACATAGAACTTTTATCACAGAACTTTTATCATAGACTTCTTATGAATAAGTAACAATTCATCACACTATCGAAGTATAAAGCATAAACTCTATTAGAAACCAACAAACTACATTCTCAGTCAATGTTGCAACTACAATTCATCATCTTTTCAGGAAGGGTCACGTGTCAGATCCTTTAGGAAACTCCACATACTCAACCATCATATAGTCTTCTATGATGGCTAACACTCACCGCATACACATGAGCAAAATGTTTCAAACGGACAAATAGAAAGATAGGGGCTTATAGTTTTGCCTCCCAACGTATTCACCTCAAGGGTTTTGTCAACAGTAATAACTCATGCTACCCATATTCAACTTGACATGTGTCATGTTATATTGTTGAATATGGGCAGTCTATCGCTTTTATTCTTTGCCATCACGTTATATTGCCCCTTATGATAGCAACCTTTAATATGAAGTCTGTCTCTTTTATTATTTGCCATCACAAGTTCGTACAACGCTCAATTTTTTGTTACACTAAATGATCTAACACTTTTAGAAGCAATTTTATTTCCTTATTGCACCGATGACAACTTACTTGAGGGATGTTATTCAATCCTTAGGCAGGTATGGTGGACTTTTGAAAATAAGATTTGGGTTTAATGGTTTTTGGATGGACAAGTAGTATCTCTACTTGGTGCGGAATTTTTGGCTAGCAAAGATAGGGGGCAAGCACCACATGTTAAAGGATCTATGACAATATAACTTCTATGTGAATATGAACAAACATCATTATGTTGTCTTCCTTGTCCAACGTCAACAATTTTGGCATATAATATTTTGATGGGGGCTCACAATCACAAAAGATTTCCAGGATAGTGTATTTATATGTGAATCTTCTCTTTCCTTATTAGTTCTTTCATGAGTTGCATCATCGACCAATGCTATGTTTGTCAATCTCTAATAAAACTTCCTACTTATACTTTTCCTTATGTGGTGTCATCACCTACCATAAGATTAGCATATGATATTTTTCATTTATTTCCTTTCTTTTTATTGCATACCCGATACTCAGTTTTCTTTTGGGGATGAAGAATAAGGTGGTGGTGATGAATTAGAGTTTTCCAATATAACCATGAGTAGATCCCTCAAGCCTTGAATCTCTTGAAGGGCTCGATGAAGTAATTCAGTGTTTTCCTCACTTCAGCCATTATGTGTCTATTCTCCAGGCCCTAGGGATTTGTTCCTGCATTGCTTTCTCTTGGACAAGATATGTCCCAATTGGACGGTATGTGCAGACGAGGATTATTCTCGAACCCATAGTTGTGAATCAAATTGTGAAAATTGTTATGATGTAACCTTTGTAAAGGCCTTCTTTGTCGGTGTTCTGGGAACGGGGGTCCCCAGACTTACCTGCCTGCGGCCCATGGCGTGGCTCCTCCAGTGGCCTAGTATGGCCCATCTTCACTAGCAAACATTCAAGACCCTCGCGAGGCGGACGACACGAGACCTCCTCAGGGGCGGGCTCACTAGGCTGGCTCGTGAGGAGTAGAGAGATCAAGGCGAGGGCCACCTCGTGAGGTTCCGTGACATGAGCCGTGAGGACCAAGGCCAGGCGGGCGCCAGGCGGGCGCAGAGTACTGTTTTCCTCTTTGGTGCTAAAGGAGCAGGGCATCGGGCAAAGGTTTCCATATCGGTGCAACGAGACCAAGACCAGCAGGACGACAGGAAGGAGGTCATCGCGGAGCCCATGACGGTGTCGCCACCAGAGCTTTGAGCAGGCGAGGACCACCTTTTGTCAGGATAGCTTGTACTAGCTGTCCCCCTTCAAATTGGCCGCTATGGGATCCCTTCCCGCCTAACATTTGGGGAGAGGACCCGGGCCTCTATATATAAGACTAGCCACCACCTTAGCAAGGGGAGAGATCATTCAGATCACCCTCAACCACACAAGCTCACCGAGCTCAAGAACACTTCTCCTCAGGAGGCCGTTCTTCCCTTGTACTTGTTCATCCTCAGCCTACAAGGCAATCCACCACACCACACTGGAGTAGGGTATTACACCACATCGGTGGCGCGAACCAGTATAAATTCTTGTGTCCCTTGTTCTTCGAGTTCGACGAGCTGAGCTTTGAGATCATGGTGAGTGAGTGAGCTAGTGGGGGGAGAGATCTTCGTGCGCACCCTTTAGTTCGAACCTTACGGGTTTAGCCGGAACCCGCAATCTGACATTTGGCGTGCCAGGTAGGGGTGTGCTGAAGCTTTCCTTTCATCCATCCACGCTCCACCGCTCCACCGCTCCACCGCATCCATGGCAGACGTGCGCCGAGCTCGCGCCGAGCGTCGGGCCGCCCTGGCCTCCTGCGTCGCCCAGACGGCCCTTGTCGGCGGGCCTCCCCGTCGTTCTCCATCACCCGCCGCCAAATGCCGCCATTGGCCCGGCGGGAAACGAGCAGCAAGGGTCGTCGCTGCACCCCTCGGCGAGGCGGGACGGCTGCACCGCTACCCCGTCGCTGACTCCGGCAGGCTCATCGTCCCACGCTCACCGGGCGGCCACGGACGCGCAGGCCGCGCTGCTCATGGCATGCGAGCTCCTGCGCTACCGCCCGGTCAACGACCTCTACAAGGACTGGCTGGACCGCATTGCCGACCTCGTCACTGCCGCCGGGGGCTCACCTATCCCGTCTCTCTTGCTACGTCGCACTCCTCCAGCCACGGGTGATGTAGCCCACAGAGCGCCTCCACCACCTCCGCACCAAGATGGTGCCCTGGCGCCAAGGCGCGCGGCCCCTCGGCGCGATCCACCGCACCGGGCGCCCGTGCATGAAGAACGAAGCTGCCAAGAAGTTCCCTGACCGCAAGAAAATGCTCCTGCGCTCCCGGAGCCACCACGAGAAGACCGCGTGCCGCCCACGGTGGTGGTGCGCGGGCATCAAGAGCAGGATCCGCCTCTACAAAGGGCCCTGGTGGCCACAGCAGGCTGCCGGTCCTTCACTCCGTTGCTGCATAGCATCGCCTGGCCAGGCAAGTTCAAGCCAGACCCACCTCCTTGCTATGACGACACTCCCGACCCTGCGGAGTTCTTGCAACTCTACGAGCTGAGCGTCGAGGTGGCCAACGGCGACAAGAAAGTCATGGCGAACTGGTTTCCCATGGCTCTCAAGGATGGTGCTCGCTCGTGGCTCCTGAACTTGCCCCCGGGGTCGATCTCTTCCTGGGGTGAGATGTGCGACCGCTTCATCACCAACTTCCACGGTACTCGCGACCGTCCTTCGGCCGCGGGTGACCTGCGCCGCATCAAGCAGCAGCCAGGAGAGACCTTGCAAAAGTACATCCAGCGCTTCAACAACGTTCGCCTCAGGATCCCCAAGGTGACGGACAAGACCATAATTTCAGAGTTTTCCGATGGTGTCCGCGACGTCAAGATGAAGGAAGAGCTCGCAATCCATGAGGAGCTATGCACGGCTCTAACTCGCGGCCTGCTCCGCACACGTCACCTCGTCAGATCATCAGTGCCTTTGTCTTCTTGTGGAATAATCAGCAACTGGGTAACCAACGCGATCGCGGGCTATGCTCTCTCTACAACTAACCTACAGGAACCTCCCGAGGACGACAGCGAGCGGTATCGCGGGCACCTTCTTTTCCCATGCAATTCGCTTGCACGTTAAAAAGGGGGGCACCAGAGCATTTTGCCTTAGGAGCTCTTACTGGCTCTCCAGCCCTCACCCCCCGGCCTTGACCATGGCATCGCGACCCGGCATACTAGCGGCGGCTGAGCTCGCTCGAGGGCCAGGACCTGAGGACGTAGAGCACACGGAAGAGCAAGGTAAAAGGGTGAAAGCTCGCACGGGCCTAACCCGGCTACTCTACAGCCATACACACATGAGCCTGGCGCAGCACAAGGAGCTGACTCTGGACCGCCAAGATAAGTTTCACACCTGGGTCAGCCATGCGCTGCGGCATAGGATTCCCATCTCTTGAAGCCTTTCTACTAGGACGTCGCTTTCCTTTCCTACCTTCAGGTAGCTGCTTGCACGCTAAAGGGGAACTCTTAAGCATCGCGCCTCAGGAGCTCTCACTGGACATTTGGCCGCTCACCTCCGGGCCTTGACCACGGCATCGCGACCTGGCATACCAGCGACGACTGCAGCTTGCCTGGGGACCGGGACCTGTCGGCGTAGAGCGCCAAGCTACTGCGAGGTCGGAAAGGGGGGACAGAGCCGAAGCAAGACATCCAGTCGTAAATCTTCATAATAAGGGCAATATTAAACAAAAGGCACTACAGACCCTTTACACGCCCCCACGGGGTTCATCTCGATTCCTCGAAGGGAACAAAATAAGAAGGTTTCTAGGAGCCCTATCTACAAGCGCCAATGCCGCCGATGCCATCATCAACAGTGGGCCGCGGGAGACCGACGCCAACCCCATCCAGATCAACGGCGGTGGCTTGCGCACGCAGCAGCTGTGCTCCAGGCACGGTGAGAGCTCGGGGGCACGTAGCTGTTGTCGCTCATCTCCGGAGTCTCGTAGGACTCGGGAGAGTCGCTGCACTCCCAAGCATCGTCGCTGCTGCTGGAGGAACCGCTGGTGAGGCTAGCAACCGGCCCGTCTCCTGCCGCTGTGTCGTCCCAATGACCCCCCTCCAGGGCAGCACTCCAGGCGGCGACCTTCCCCATCAAAGGCCTTGAAGAACATTGTGGAGGCGCCGTCGTATTCGAAGTGGATGGCAGGGGCGCCCTCCGCACGAAAAAACTCGGGCGACCTCACCCCATCCGCAAGTCATGAAGATCTTGCCCGGGGAGATGACCTCAACCTCTGCCCCGTCGCTGAGGCATCGCACTCGGCGTGCTAGAGCCATAGCTCGAGCGGACCCCTCGACGGCATCGCGGCGGAGAAGAACTGCGGGAAGCGAATCCAGAAGCATGGAGGCATCGCCGCCCACACCACCAGTTCGTGCGAGGAGCCCTCGGCATGGGTTCCTGAAAGTGCAACTATCCCTGGGTGGTTTTGGTAATTCCTAACAACATATAGCTCATTGAGCTAACATTATTCCAAGATGAATATTTCAGGAAAAGCTCAATGGATGGCATGGCATGGATGAGGAAAGTGGATCCCTCAAAATTATAAGGACAAAGGATTGGCTCAAACTTCCAAGACAACACTCTACATTTTATGTTTTAGTGATCCAAGATCACATTGAGTCCATAGGAAAAGCCAATACTATTAAGGAGGGATGAGGTGTTGCTTAATGAGCCTCTTGCTTCATGTGCTTAGTGATATGCTCCAAAATCCTCAACTACCTTTCCATATCCACATATGATCTAAACCAAAAGTCAAACTCGGCCCCACCGATTCCTTCTGTCCGGAGCCACCGAGTTTCATTTGTCATAGCCACTGCCACAAACCCTAGCAAATTGGTTTCACCGATAGGGATCTCGGTCTCACCGAGATGGGATTGCAATTTCTCTATTTCCCTTCATAACATTTCGGTCCAACTGAAGTGAGCGATCGGTCCCATCGAGGTTGCAATGTAAATTCACTGTTTCCTTTTCGTAACATTTCGGTCTCATTGAAAAGAGCGGATCGGTCCCACCGAGTTTACCTGACCAACCCTTGGTTAGCTTATTACCAAAATCGGTCCCACCGAGTTTGTGTAATCGGTCACACCGAGATTACGTTATGCCCAAACGCTAACCATATCGGTCCTACCGAGTTGCATCTCAGTCCCACCGAAAATCCAAACGGTCACTAGGTTTGCTAAATCGGTCCGACCGAGTTTAACGATTCGGTCCCACCGAGTTTGGCAAATTGTGTGTAACGGTTAGATTTTGTGTGGAGGCCACCCACTCTTCATTCGTGGAGAGAGCCATCAGACCACATCTACACTTCCAATACACATGTGCTGAGAGAGAACCACCTACCCTTGTGTTGAGCTCAAGATATTCCATTCCTACCATATGAATCTTGATCTCTAGCCTTCCCCAAGTTGCTTTCCACTCAAATATTCTTTCCACCAAATCCAAATCCTGTGAGAGACAGTTGAGTGTTGGAGAGACTATCATTTGAAGCACAAGAGCAAGGAGTTCATCATCAACACACCATTTGTTAGTTCTTGGAGAGTGGTGTCTCCTAGATTGGCTAGGTGTTACTTGGGAGCCTCCGACAAGATTGTGGAGTTGAACCAAGGAGTTTGTAAGGGCAAGGAGATCGTCTACTTCGTGAAGATCTACCGCTAGTGAGGCAAGTCCTTCGTGGGCGACGGCCGTGATGGAATAGACAAGGTTGCTTCTTCGTGGACCCTTCGTGGGTGGAGCCCTCCGTGGACTCGCGCAACCGTTACCCTCCGTGGGTTGAAGTCTCCATCAACGTGGATGTACGATAGCACCACCTATCGGAACCACGCCAAAAACATCCATGTCTCCAATTGCGTTTGAATCCTCCAAACCCTTCCCTTTACATTCTTGCAAGTTGCATGCTTTACTTTCCGCTGCTCATATACTCTTTGCATGCTTGCTTGAATTGTGTGGAGATTGCTTGACTTGTGCTAAGATAGCTAAAATCTGCCAAGAACTAAAATTGGGAAAATGATAGATTTTTATTTGGTCAAGTAGTCTAATCACTCCCCCTCTAGACATACTTCCGATCCTACAGGTGGTATCAGAGCCAGGTTTCCATTTGCTTTGATTTCCATAGCTTTTGGTGGTCATAGCCTTGGTTTCACAACCTAGGAGAGTATGGCGTCTAGCGAGGGAAATTATCACCGTAGGGGTCCTTACTTTGATGGTACTAATTTTGCTAGTTGCAAGCATAAAATGAAAATGCATATTCTTGGACATAACCCCGTCGTTTGGGCTATTGTGTGTGTTGGCTTGCAAGGTGACTTCTTTGATGGGCAAGAACCAAACCGTGAAGCTACCGCGGAAGATTTGAAGATGCTGCAATACAACGCTCAAGCTTGTGATATTCTCTTCAACGGATTGTGCCTCGAAGAATTCAACAGAATCAGCCGTCTTGAGTATGCAAAGGAAATTTGGGATACTTTGATTGATATGCACGAAGGTACCGACTCCGTCAAGGAATCCAAATTGGATGTGCTTCAAAGTCAACTTGACAAGTTCAAAATGACGGATGGTGAAGGTGTCGCTGAAATGTACTCTAGGCTTGCTCTTATCACAAATGAGATTGCCCGCTTAGGAAGTGAAGAGATGACTGATAGATTCATCATCAAGAAGATCCTAAGAGCCTTGGATGGAAAATATGATACCGTGTGCACATTGATCCAAATGATGCCCAATTACAAAGATCTCAAGCCAACGGAAGTCATTGGAAGAATTGTTGCTCATGAGATGTCACTCAAGGATAAAGAGGAACTTCACAACAAATCTAGTGGTGCTTACAAAGCCTCATGTGAAGCCCCCACATCATCAAGTAAGAAACAAACCTTCAATGAAGAATTGAGCTTAATGGTGAAGAACTTCAACAAGTTCTACAATAGTAGAAGCAAAGATAGAAGCTCTAAGTTAAGGTCCTACAATGACAAAAGATCCTATAGTCGAGAGCGAAACTGCAATTGTGGAAGGCCCGAACACTATTCCAATGAGTGTACGGCTCCCTACAAGAGAAGAGAAGATTCTCCCAAGAGAAGTAGAAGAGAAGAATCACCGTCTAGAGAAAGAAGGAGTAGAGATGATCGTTATGAACGAAGACACTCACGGAGAAGCAAGGATTCAGAAAGAAAGGACAAGTCATCAAGGAGCTACACAAAACGAAGACATCAAGCTCATTTTGGTGAATGGGTATCCGGCTCCGACTCCGACAACCACTCCGAGAGAAGCTATCACTCCGATTCCGAATATACTCAAGATGAAGGTGTTGCCGGTCTAGCACTTGTGTCAACCAACTCCTATGACATATTTGACTCACCAAATGAAGGAGTTGGAACATGCTTCATGGCTAAAGGCCGAAAGGTATCACACCCCGAGTATGTTGATTTCAATAGTGATGAAGATGACTTGTTAGGTGATGATGATTTACTTGTTGACAACTCTAGTGATGAATACTATAATGAAACGTCAATTAATCATGCTAATCAAGATAAAACGAATGACAATGATAAGGAGAAGATTGAGTCTCTAACTAAAGAACTAAACACTCTTAAGTTAGCTCATGAAACTATCTTAGAAGATCATCGAGAACTTTTAAGAACACATGAGAAATTACGCTTTGAAAAGCTCAATCTTGAGCAAGAGCATGAGTTCTTAAAAGCAATCAATGATGATCTTCGTAAGAAAAGTTCTTCTTGCATTGCCAAGCATTTACTCTTATCCACTTACATGCCTCAAGTCAAGTCTAGTAACAAGAACAAGAAAGATTCTTCCTCTAGTAGTAACAATGATCATGTTAAATCCAATATTGTTGCTTCTAGTAGCTCTCTTGATTCCACTAATGATTCTCTTAGCCAAGTTACACTTGAGCAAGAAAATAGCCTATTGAAGGGAATTATAGAGAAAGGAGTGTACAAGAGCCTTGCCGGGACTAAGCAATTCGAAGAAATTGTACACAAGCAAGGAAGGCACCGGAAGAATCAAGGTGTTGGTTTTGAACGAAAGTTCCATGCCAATGGAGTTGAGTGGGAAGAAGATCAATACCCCAAGACAAAGTTTGTTCCTCAACAAGACCGGAGATGAAATGCCTTGCCTATCCATCACAAGAGTCGAGCAAATGTGAGTGGAAGAAAGGAAAGAACTAGACCAATTTACCTTATCCAATGTTGAAGATGGATCAATAATCACTCAATAATGTATCAAGGAAATAGCACAATTGGTACCAGATCTTGTCAATTCTCACACCTACACAAGTAAGGCTTATGGTGGAGCTCGGTGAGGGTAGTGGCACAAAAATTTGATGCAAAATGTTAGCAAGAGTCAATAATGTTGGAAAAGATTCACAAATTCACAAGTGAAACAAGTAGATCAATAGCACAATGGGTGGCACATGGAAACACACACACAGATAGATAAATGGGGTCGTGCAACCAAGGAATGGGCACAAAATGTGGGAACCACGGAAAATGCTCGTGTTGCACAACTCAAGAGAGACGCTAGCACGATTGCTCAATAGGCGGATACGACACTTGTGCACAACCTATAAGATGCCAAATGTATGAGCTTTCTATCCCAACTATGCTTTGTGTATGATGTTCCTGGTGTTCTTCTCAAGATGATCCAAGATGATCGGATATGACAATCTTATGCGCAATGTGGTATGATGCTATGGCATTGCTTACAAGCTCTTTGCCCTTTTTGCTTAAAAGCTTATTTTTTTATGGCCACTTATGCGAAATTCACAAACCAAGATATCAATTGTGCATATGCGGGAACAATCTTGTGACACAAGGGATGATATGATGATACCAAGATGATACCAATATGATATGGTATGTATGCAATGGAAGGTACGAATCACTAATGTGCACAAGTAACGTTGCCGACAATACTAAAATGGCTAGTCTCGATAGGTAAGTGACGCAAAATAGGCTAAGGGGTTAACAATGTAATGGCAAAAATGTACAATGATGCGATACCACGATACCAAGATGATATAGAGGTTACCGTTCTTGCTTATGGTTAGGGTGTCAAATTGGTGAAGTGGTCGATGTCGAATCCTTGTCAAAGGTGAGCGGCGGTGTTGTCAATGTCGAACCATTCCTAGTTAGCCGAAACACCCTAGGATACAGAAAAACCGCAAACTCAAAATCTCAAAGGAAAATGTGAAATGCTGGTAGTGGAATGCGTTGGTGGTTTCGGAGTTAGCAATGCAGAAGTGGTGGTGGTGGTTGATGATGAAGCAACCGTCCCTAAGTATCCTAAACACCTTAGGAGACTCAAGTCACCCCTCAAGCAACCACAAATGCTATATGGATCAAAAATTGGGTTAGGTTGTGAAAAGCTATGGTGGTTTTGCGTATGATATGGTGGATGGCCTATGTAAAGATGCAAAAATGTCAAACTTTTGATGGTGTAAAACGGTGTTGGAACCTATCTAGATGGATGGGGGTATCAATAGCTACTCAACAAGCTAAAGAACGTCAAAATCGGACTCCGGGAGCGAAAGTTATGGCCGAAATGGTGATAGTGTTGCGCTGATTCGGGGTGGTGCGGGTGCCCGGTGGTCGGGGGTGCGGGCACCCAGGGTGGTCCGGGGCAAACAGTACGGGGTTGCGGGTGCCTGGGGGTTCGTGGCGCGGGCACCCGGGGTGGTCAGCGGGGATGCACGGGGGGTCCGGGTGCCCGGGGTTTGAGGTCCGGGTGCCCGGGGGTGACGGATTTGGGCGGAAATTTGTGGAGAAATGGAAGAAATTGGTGGATTTCATGGATGGAAAGATGGGGATGGATGGGGGAATTCTAGATCCACTTAAATCAAGCAAATCCATGGACCAAATCCAACAAAACCTCATCAAACCAACAAATCACGAAACAATTGGGGCTATTTTTGGTGGGGAATTTTCGAAATTGCGGAAGAACACAACAAAATTAGGCTAGAGAACAAGTAGGGGGCTCCAATTTCGTGAGAAACCATGGCTCATGATACCAAGATGTTGTAGGGTGGAACCCTAGATGGAGATCTTGCACGAATTGGAGGGGAAATCCCCAAGAACACGAAGAACACGAAGAACACAAGAGAGGGGAAACACTCAAATTGACTAGGTCCAATCACACATATGTTAGATCCAAGAACACACAAGAGGTCACAATGATTCAACTACAACAAAGGAAAGATACAAGGTACTAGTTTATCCCAATCCTATGTGGAGATAAGTCTTGATGATCCTATGATGGGGATCCTTCCCAAGATGGGGGCTTGATATCCACTAGGGATCTTCTCCTAGGAGGTCTTGATCTCCTAGAGGAGTGGGTACTAGGAGCAAAGCTCTCTAATGTCTCTCATATACTTTTTTATCCCTCTAATGAGCTAGGGAAGAGGTATATATAGTCTAGGGACGAAATAGAGGGAGAGAGGGGTACAAAGGTCCAAAGTGACCCTGCAAACGTAGACACATTCGGACGAGTCTGGGCACCCGGGGTGTGGAGGATCGGGTGCCCGGTCTGGTCAGGGAGGCCGCGGCCAAGTGGCTGTAGGGACCGCGCACCCGGGGGTTGATGGCCCGGGCACCCGTGGCAGTGGGGAGCCGGCTGGAGGGGAGGGGTCGGGCACCCAGGGTTGATGGCTCGGGCACCCGGTGTGGCGGTGCATCTCCCAGCTGGGGGGCCGGGCACCCGGGCTGCTCCGAGGTGCCAGCGAGGCCATGGCTGGGCACCCGGGGCTCCAAGGGCTGGGCACCCGGGGTGCACAACGGGCAGGCCCTAGGCGGTTGCCGAAGGCCCGGGCACCCGGGGGCATGGAGGGCCGGGCACCCGGGGGTCCTAGAGCCTCCGTGGCTTCGCGCTTCTCGCGTCCTTCCTCCTCCCCTTCCTTCACGGGTGGTTGGGTCTCCCTCCGAGCTTCTTCATGGACTTCTTCTTGGTACCTAAGAGTGCATAGAGTTTCCGTTTGAGGTAGAATCCGATTCTCGTGTGGATCTGAATGAAACTTGAAGAGGAAAGAGTTCACCTCGTTTTCGACAGCGCATGTGCGAGCTCTCGTCATAGGTCCTCTCCGTGCTTGCGGTGTCGGTGTGACGTCCATGGGGATGGTCGAGGGATGCTCCGCATCAATAACTCCAACAGTGGTTGGTTCTATGGTGGATTTTATGCCACGTGTTTAGCACGAGAGCTAGGTCTTTCACCTTTTCCCTTTGATCCTATCCTACCCACGCGGTATTTAGATTGACACTTTGAAAGAACACAAGATCCTTAAGGGAAGGGTTGATAATTTTACTTATAATCTAATGTTTAACCAAGAATCTATTGTGGACACATATTTGCCTGCGCCTGCTCTTTTTGAGTATCACGGCAAGGGGAGACATTTTGTTCTTGAGAGCGAGGCACGAGCTCATAACGCAGCAGTGGTGGCAGCACGACATGCCGAGGCATCCACATCGAGAGCCTCCATGAGCTACCATGCCGACTACTACCCTCCAGGCTACTGACCGATTAGCAACTTAGGGCAAAAGCCTAAGCTTGGGGGAGTACGTGCTTCTCATCGACATTATATCCATGTCTACATATCATTCTACTTGTTGGTCTTCACACTTTTTCATTGTATCATCCATGCTTAAATTTATTTTCTTGCTTTCTTCTTGTGTGTTTGAAAAACTTTAGAAAAATCAAAAAATTAGTTTTAGTAATTTACTTTCTTTGCATGCTTAGTAATAGTATTAAAAAGAAAATCCAAAAAGTTTTCCTTGTTCTTCTTTTGCTTGTTGGGAGCTTTCCCGTAGATATAGTTTTTCTCGTTTTTGCTTTCCCCTTTTATTTGCTTGTTGAAGAAAACCAAAAAGTCCAAAAATATTTCAGTGTGTTTGTCTAAATTTCTTTTCCTTTTTGTTCGAGTTGCACCAAGGAGAAGACCACGATGAAAATTTTGAGCGGCTCTCATATGAATAATTGTTGAACTAATAAAGAGCACATTTTACCTTGTCTTCTCCTATTGAATTAAATGTTTGCAGATTCCAGCTTAGTCCATGGCATCCTTGCACTATTATTATTTTCATATCATTCGGTCGTGCAAGTGAAAGGCAATAATGACGATATTCGATGAACTGGCCGTGGCAGAGAGAAACTGGTATTAACTCGACTTGTTCTGTCTGTGTAAATATGTTTAACCTAGTATCCATGATTCAACCCATTATGAATAAACATGTTTGCAATGACAATTAGAGATTATAGTTTCTCATGCCATGCATAAGTAGTTGGGAGTTGATAATGATTTAGCTTGGATATAACCATAGTGTTAAAATGATTGTGATGTAGTATGATGATATGGTATCCTCCTTTGAATGTTTGAGTGGCTTGACTTGGTACATGTTCATGCATGTAGTTGAATCAAAAGCAACATAGCCTCAATAATACTTATGTTCATGGTGTTCATATCCTACTCATGCTAGTGTCCAATGTTACTTATGCATAATGCATGGTTATGATTGTTGTTGCTCTCTAGCTGGCCGCTTATCAGTCTTAATTGCTAGCCTTCGCCTGTACTAAGTGGGAATTTGTCGCGGCCGGTTTTCCGGACATTAATTTCCAGAAAATGGCCGCCGAGCTCATCAGCCCCAGGATTACTGTTAGCCGATGAGGCATCAACTTGATACAGAAATTCCAAGCAAGAGTACAAAATATGTAGTACAAGACCATTGTGGCCTATGAGTACAACAAATGGTTTCTAGTGGTTGAGGGCGGAAGCGGTTTGTGGATCACCACGGTCTATGGGACTCCATTTCCCACGGGAACAGCTGACCAGGTTAACTCCTATCTTCGCGAGGTTGCTATCACCGTTGCTTAGGTTCCGAGGCTGTCGTCCCAACGCTCCTCTCCAAGCAAGCAATCTGGCCAAGACAATAGCCAGGGACAAGCCAGTGAGTACTTTGAATGTACTCGCAAACATTAAGAACACAGGTATAATATACCCACTGATAATCATGCTCTGCAATATTCTATGCTCACTTAGTTAGTCATGAAAATAAATATCTTGATGCATGCAAGCAGGTTATTCATATGCAACCGGAAATTTATGCAATGACCAAATAAAAATAAGGTGTGCCGATCGGATGTCTGAAGCGACGTCTCGAAAGGATAGTGAAAATGAGTATGCCACAGTCGGGCGTCTCAGCGACTCCACATAAAGGGCTTTAAAAGAAATGCCACAGTCGGGCGTCTTAGCGACACCACATAAAGGGCTTTAAAAGAAATGCCACAGTCGGGCGTCTTAGCGACACCACATAAAGGGCTTTTAAAAGAAATGCCACAGTCAGGCGTCTTAGCGACACCACATAAAGGGCTTATATGAAAATGAAATTATCATAGTGAATATCCAGGAGGTGGTACCGTCCGAGGGATATTCATTATTTCAAATCATGCAAAACGGTTAGTCCATATAGATAATAATAATCATAGCCATCATACATCACAAATCATAATCAATAATCGAGTTTTAGTGGTTTCTCCTCCGAAGACCGACACTAAGACCGACACTTGACCCATCCCAGACTGTAATCCTTAACCGTGGACACGGCTATTCGAATAGGTTTAATATCTCTGCAGAGGGTGTACTCTTTACCCACGAGTAACGGATTCCTTTAGTCCATCGGGACTAATTCCGTCTATGGTCTTTTAATTGAAAACACACCTGACTTGCACACACCAGCTCAACTCGCCGGCGTCTGGAATCACCCACGACACCTGTCAAGCAAACTCTAAGTGGGGAGGCTACAACCTCGACGTAGCATGGGATCAAATTTCTACTGCGCGCTCTAAGGGGTATCCCCCTCTCGGTCCCAACCGGATACACCCATGCCCCCGGACCAGGTGGCATGCCTACCGGATGCAGCCGGTATCTTCCACCATGGCCTCTCTGTATGGTGTGTGCCAAGACAAGGGTTAACAACTTACTGAACCATACCCCACCTATGGTGGGGACCTGTGGCAGTACGAAACAAGTATGGGGGTTACCGGAACAAGATTCGATCTATGGCCGACTCAGGAGGCTTGTCAATGTACTCTGCAGGGTTAGTACAACAAAAAATACTCCAGACAACAAATCATCACCCATTGTACCTCACCATGCCATACCGGATATAACCGTCCCGATGGAGACCGGCGACAAGCTCACGCCTACCCAAGGCAAAGGCTTTCTCGGATTCCTTTCCGGCATGCATGTAAGATACATGAGGATGATTACCATTACACGAGTATGCTTATTTCCAACAGCAAGGAAATCCACATAATGCATCCATGCAAAAGATCATATCACATGAAATAACACTACTCCAAAACGAGGTGGTATTTATAAACGTGTCAATCATCACACTAACATATTATTCCGGGGTTCAGAATGCTTGCCTTAAAGGTGTGGAGAGGTGGGGGTGCTCTCCAAAACTTTTGGAAGTTTTTCTTCTCTTCCAAAATCCTATTTTCAAAAAAATATGCAAACAACACATATTTCAAAAACAGTACAAAAAAGTTGTTTGGAAAATTTTCAAATAAATCTTAAAATAAACTACACAGAATTTGAGAGATGTAGGAAAAAGAATTAATTCATTTGGAGTTATATTTAAAAAGTTACAGCCGGTTAAAGTTTAGTCACATCTGTTTTTAAAATAAATATATAAAAGAAAACGATTCGGGCAGAATACGCTTTCGGTGTAGTGGAGACGCACTGTGGCGTTTACGCTTCCACTTAAACACGTGGATGGCGCGGGTGCCACTGACAGTGGGTCCAGGGGGAGGCCTTGGTGGCGCCGGAACGGCCGGGGCAGTGGCGGTGGCGAGGGTTGCCGGAGACGGGGAAGAAAGCTTTCCTGGGTCCATTGGCGAGCTGGGGGAGCGTCCTTGGGGTGGCCTGGGGTTGCCAGTGTGTGGGAACGGCTCGGGGCGTCCATTTATAAGCGAGGCAAGGCGATTCCGCGGCGGCTGTGGATAAGCTTCCGGCGAACCGACATTCTATAGCAGCAGGGCATCGTGGCGGCGACGAGCGCTAGCGGACAAGCTCACGGATGAGTTCGGGCTGTGCCAGGGGCCAGGTGGCGAGCCGGGGTGGCTTGGGCCGCGCTGGACGGAGCAGCGGCTGTCGGCCGACGCCGGAGTGCCGCCAAAAGCGCTCTGGAGGTGGCGCCGTTGGTTGCCAGGGCGGCTTGGCGCGATGCTGTGAGGAGGGTAGTGCGTGGCGTGGCGCCGCAGAGCGAGCGAAAACCAGGGGGGCCAGCGTGTCGGCTCGGCAAGGTTCGTGCAATACGCGCGCTCTGGGCGCGTCCAGTGCACGCACGAAAGGCGTTCGACACAATGCCGTGGCATGCTATAGGTTGCGGGTGTGGCTGGCAAGGAACAGGGCTAGGTTTGACATAGAGGGAAACCCAAGGGACAAGGTGGCTTGGTCAGGTGGTCAAGTCCATAGTGCAAACAAAATCTCATGTCAAAACTGATCATGCCCACAGGGTGTTTGATAAAATGCTAAGGTCATCTAGGTAGTTCTTGGAGGGGTCAAATTCTCCAGATCAGTGTCTCTTTGATTGCATAAGAGGGTGGTGAGGTTAGTTGGTGGAAAGCACAAACTTGCTAGTGCAAGTTTTGCAGAACTCCAAATCTGGACAGGAGGTGGATGGCATTATTTCATGAATCAAAAATATGCCAATGGTTGCATGCTCCTGGACTTAGGGGTTTAACATGGAGGACTACAAGTAGGAGAAACAATCAAGGGCTAAAGAGCAAACAAAAATATGGTTGCTGTACAAATCAGCAAGTTGGGCCAGAATGAAGATGAGGTTGATTCACTCAAATTTTTCAAAGGACCTCACTGGGTTTTTGCATAAAGTTAAATCATATGCTGCTACTAACATCCCATACTTTTGGTGGAGGCTAGAGGGAAGCATTTAAATGGGTTGCAGTGCAAAAATTGCCCACTGGACCAGAGAAGAAAATTGGGTGTAGAGCTCAAAATATTTTCTGAATGAAAGTTATTTTTGTACAAAGGTGATTTAAAAACATCACATGACATCTCCAAATTTTGGTGGGATTTCTGAATAAATTCTTAAAGAGGTTGTAGTTCAAATATGGCCATTTAACATGTAAAAACCATTTTCAAGAAAATAAAGAGCAAGCAAATTAATTACGTAAATTTGTTCTACTAATAAAAGAAAAGTTTTTCTTGAGACATTTAAACAAGTCCAAAACATATTTGAAAAGTTCTCTTTTTGGGGAAAAACTCCATAATGACCAAGGGGATAATGGTTCAAAAATAAAAAAAATAGGGAGCTCAGAAAATTAAAGTTTTAATTCCTGGCAAAATTTAATTAATAAAACAAGGTCAAAAATTTTGGGGTGTCACAATACTACCCCCCTTAAGAAAAATCTCGTCCTCGAGATTTGTTAAGGGTTGTCTAGAAAAACAAAAACTCTCCAGGATTTTTCGCGAGGGAAAACGGTTAAAATAAAGGAGCATAAGCCACCATACATATTAGTAGAAGCCGGATAATTTATTCGTCGCGCAAGCTCAGGTTACCATGCATAAGTTACAATACACAATTGAACGTTGCAATAATGAACACGGCAGTGACGTCTAAAATGGAAATGGTAACTGAACGGGGTCCTGAGAAAACGTCTCTGGTACTGGGAGACATTCCTCTTCTATCGGGGGAAGGGGATTGACCAGTCGATGAATGCGTTTCTCCTAGCCGGGCCTCAGTGATCTGCCGATGGCGATCTGAGGATTTAAATCCACGAGGCTCTGGAGATAACCCATCACATGTTGGGTTAAACGGTCTTGAGCGATGACGTACTGGACCAGGTTGGCCAGGACTGGGTCTCTCTCAATTCGTCCTTCAGGAAAAGATGTTACTCCACCAGGTGCTGCATGGCCTGGGAAGTAATAATACCCTCGTTCGCTGGCATAGGGTACCGCGAATCAAAGGCGAGCAAGCGCTTCATATGCAGCAGCTTCTATGGCCATGAGTGGGGTTGGCATAGATTTCCCCACAAAGGAGACCTCCGTTGGGTCTTGGTCTGAGTTCACGGGAGGGATGTGCACTGCTGCCCAGTATCTTGAGGTGGAAGGGGTGATCCTTGACTTGAACAGCTCGAACTGGGGTGGCTGGGTAGCACCCATGGTACTGCAGGTAAAATCCCACAATATTTTGATAAAACTACCCGGGGTTGCATCTGGGGTTCTCAGATGAATGCTGGGGCTCGGCATGGCAAGAAATGGTTGTGTGGATGGTGCACAAGGTGAGGAGTGCTCTGGCAGGGTCACACGGTGGCCTCTTTATAGAACCGGAGCTAGGTTATTTTTACCGTGGTGAAAGGTAACGGAACTTCCAGCTCTGTTCCGCGGGTGGAAGTCAATGCCACAGATACACATATTTCACCGAGGTGACGTGTTACTGTGGGGGTTATCTGGGAGGTCTTTGGCAACTGTGCCTGGGGTAGAAATGCTGGCATATCCAGGCAAGGCTACATGGACTCAACGACAGGCGGCGTTTATATACAAGGTCACACGATTACAAGCGAGAATACACTGGGACTCGATACTACTCGGGTGACTTAGTCTACCTCGTTTACATCCAAGCGGGCGTGCCTGGTGGATGTTGAGGCGTCTCCGCGGTTCTCACCGTCGGAATTAGCTGGAGTGGGCTGAGGGGCTGCAGGCTTGTTGTAGCGATGATGACCATTTCGGGGATTGCTGGCCACAACTCCATCGGAGTGTGTTCCCAAAATGCGACGAAGCACTTCTGGGGTTATTGCAACACCTTGGCCGATGGCTGGGGTAGGCCTCAGGGGCTCGATCAGTTGGCCAAACAACACGACTGGGTTGTCGGCGTTGGGCTCGTCCTCTTCTCTAGTTGGGGCTCGACGAACCAGCTCTCCACGGGCTGCGATAAGATCAATGGTGACCTGATCGCACAGTTCCTCTAGTGCGCTTCCATAGCGCACCAGGTGCAACAATGCAGGATCTGTCTCGTGTTCTCCGTTGGCTACTTGGGGTGGTCTACCATACCCTTCACGCCTGGGGTAGTAGTGGAACGAGCGACAGTTAACTCTGGGCGATAAGTGCCGGAGATGAACTATAGCTTCTCGATCAGCTAGTTGGATGGCTTGTGGCTCAAAGGAAGTCATCCTTCCAGTGAACCTGTAGGGGCGCTCGGGTGCTAGACCCCTATCGTAGATGTGTACAGTGGCCCAGAATTGACGGCTTTCACCGCTCAATGGTCCTTGGTACATAACATATTCTGGGGGCTCTTCTAACGCATAGGCTCGACGGGTGAGGTTTGCGAGTATGGTCACAAAACCTCCAAGGTTGGTTGCCGTACTCTCAGTGTGCACGACAGGACCAGGCATTGTGGCTCCGTTTTGGGATAGCGGTTGTGCTGTGCTGGGTTGAGGCTAGCGTGCCCTTTTTATAGGAAAAAGGGGCGGAGTCTTCCTTTGCACGCTTGCGAGAAAGACTATTTAGGGGGCCGGTTACTGGCGCGTGATTGACGACTAGGTTGATAGGTTGGGCACCGACAACCAAATGGTGTCGGGTCACTGTCGGGCTATCTTGCAGGAGAAGCTTGGCTGGGGTTTGGTTAAGGCTCGGTGGGTTGGTTTGCCTAGGTTTATTGACCTGGCTAAGATAGGGTTAGCCAATGGTCAGCCTGGCTCTGATACCAAGTCTGTCGCGACCGGTTTTCCGGACATTAATTTCCAGAAAATGGCCGCCGAGCTCATCAGCCCCAGGATTACTGTTAGCTGATGAGGCATCAATTTGATACAGAAATTCCAAGCAAGAGTACAAAATATGTAGTACAAGACCATTGTGGCCTATGAGTACAACAAATGGTTTCTAGTGGTTGAGGGCGGAAGCGGTTTGTGGATCACCACGGTCTATGGGACTCCATTTCCCACGGGAACAGCTGACCAGGTTAACTCCCATCTTCGCGAGGTTGCTATCACCGTTGCTTAGGTTCCGAGGCTGTCGTCCCAACGCTCCTCTCCAAGCAAGCAATTTGGCCAAGACAATAGCCAGGGACAAGCCAGTGAGTACTTTGAATGTACTCGCAAACGTTAAGAACACAGGTAGAATATAGCCACTGATAATCATGCTCTGCAATATTCTATGCTCACTTAGTTAGTCATGAAAATAAATATCTTGATGCATGCAAGCAGGTTATTCATATGCAACCGGAAATTTATGCAATGACCAAATAAAAATAAGGTGTGCCGATCGGAGGTCTGAAGCGACGTCTCGAAAGGATAGTGAAAATAAGTATGCCACAGTCGGGCGTCTCAGCGACACCACATAAAGGGCTTTAAAAGAAATGCCACAGTCGGGCGTCTTAGCGACACCACATAAAGGGCTTTAAAAGAAATGCCACAGTCGCGCGTCTTAGCGACACCACATAAAGGGCTTTTAAAAGAAATGCCACAGTCGGGCGTCTTAGCGACACCACATAAAGGGCTTATATGAAAATGAAATTATCATAGTGAATATCCAGGAGGTGGTACCGTCCCAGGGATATTCATTATTTCAAATCATGCAAAACGGTTAGTCCATATAGATAATAATAATCATAACCATCATACATCACAAATCATAATCAATAATCGAGTTTTAGTGGTTTCTCCTCCGAAGACCGACCCTAAGACCGACACTTGACCCATCCCAGACAGTAATCCTTAACCGTGGACACAGCTATTCGAATAGGTTTAATATCTCTGCAGAGGGTGTACTCTTTACCCACGAGTAACGGATTCCTTTAGTCCATCGGGACTAATTCCATCTACGGTCTTTTAATTGAAACACACCTGACGTGCACACACCAGCTCAACTCGCCGGTGTCTGGAATCACCCACGACACCTGTCAAGCAAACTCTAAGTGGGGAGGCTACAACCTCGACGTAGCATGGGATCAAATTTCTACTGCGCGCTCTAAGGGGTATCCCCCTCTCGGTCCCAACCGGATACACCCATGCCCCCGGACCAGGTGGCATGCCTACCGGATGCAGCCGGTATCTTCCACCATGGCCTCTCTGTATGGTGTGTGCCAAGGCAAGGTTTAACAACTTACTGAACCATACCCCACCTACGGTGGGGACCTGTGGCAGTACGAAACAAGTATGGGGGTTACCGGAACAAGACTCGATCTATGGCCGACTCAGGAGGCTTGTCAATGTACTCTGCAGGGTTAGTACAACAAAAAAATACTCCAGACAACAAATCATCACCCATTGTACCTCACCATGCCATACCGGATATAACCGTCCCGATGGAGACCGGCGACAAGCTCACGCCTACCCAAGGCAAAGGCTTTCTCGGATTCCTTTCCGGCATGCATGTAAGATACATGAGGATGATTACCATTACACGAGTATGCTTATTTCCAACAGCAAGGAAATCCACATAATGCATCCATGCAAAAGATCATATCACATGAAATAACACTACTCCGAAACGAGGTGGTATTTATAAACGTGTCAATCATCACACTAACATATTATTCCGGGGTTCAGAATGCTTGCCTTAAAGGTGTGGAGAGGTGGGGGTGCTCTCCAAAACTTTTGGAAGTTTTTCTTCTCTTCCAAAATCCTATTTTCAAAAAAATATGCAAACAACACATATTTCAAAAATAGTAAAAAAAGTTGTTTGGAAAATTTTCAAATAAATCTTAAAATAAACTACACAGAATTTGAGAGATGTAGGAAAAAGAATTAATTCATTTGGAGTTATATTTAAAAAGTTACAGCCGGTCAAAGTTTAGTCACATCTGTTTTTAAAATAAATATATAAAAGAAAACGATTCGGACAGAATACGCTTTCAGTGTAGGGGAGACGTACTGTGGGGTTTACGCTTCCACTTAAACACGTGGACGGCGCGGGTGCCACTGACAGTGGGTCCAGGGGGCCCACTAGTCAGGTTTGACTAGTCCTTTCTCCCTCTCCTTACTCTGTCCCGAGCGGAGGCGGAGCTCCGGCGATCGTCGCTGGCGACTGGCGGCTCCTCGCGGGGCTTCGAGGGCTCCAGGGCGATCCTCCCGGTGGTCGCCAGGCAGGTGGGGGCGGTGGGAGCTGCCGGCGGCGAGCTTCGCGGCCGAGGAGGCTTCGGGAGCGGAGTGATTTTTGGGCCACGGTGGTTCCCGATCAAAATTGAGTAGGGGGTTGGGTTCGTGGGAGGAAGGGGAGTTTTCTGGTGAAGAGAACGGAGCGGGGGAGGCCTTGGTGGCGCCGGAACGGCCGGGGCAGTGGCGGCAGCGAGGGTTGCCGGAGACGGGGAAGAAAGCTTTCCTGGGTCGATTGGCGATCTGGGGGAGCGTCCTTGGGGTGGCCTGGGGTTGCCAGTGTGTGGGAACGGCTCGGGGCGTCCATTTATAAGCGAGGCAAGGCGGTTCCGCGGCGGCTGTGGATAAGCTTCCGGCGAACCGACATTCTGTAGCAGCAGGGCATCGTGGCGGCGATGAGCGCTAGCGGACAAGCTCACGGATGAGTTCGGGCTATGCCAGGGGCCAGGTGGCGAGCCGGGGTGGCTTGGGCGGCGCTGGACGGAGCAGCGGCTGTCGGCCGACGCCGGCGTGCCGCCAAAAGCACTGTGGCGGTGGCGCTGTTGGTTGCCAGGGTAGTGCGTGGCGTGGCGCCGCAGAGCGAGCCAAAACCAGGGGGGCAGCGTGTCGGCTCGGCAAGGTTCGTGCAATACGCGCACTCTGGGCGCGTCCAGTGCACGCATGGAAGGCGTTCGACACAATGCCGTGGCATGCTACAGGTTGCGAGTGTGGCTGGCAAGGAACAGGGCTAGGTTAGAGATTGAGGGAAACCCAAGGAACAAGGTGGCTTGGTCAGGTGGTCAAGTCCATAGTGCAAACAAAATCTCATGTCAAAACTGATCATGCCCACAGGGTGTTTGATAAAATGCTAAGGTCATCTAGGTAGTTCTTGGAGGGGTCAAATTCTCCAGATCAGTGTCTCTTTGATTGCATAATAGGGTGGTGAGGTTAGTTGGTGGAAAGCACAAACTTGCTAGTGCAAGTTTTGCAGAACTCCAAATCTGGACAGGCGGTGGATGGCATTATTTCATGAATCAAAAATATGCCAATGGTTGCATGCTCCTGGACTTAGGGGTTTAACATGGAGGACTACAAGTAGGAGAAAGAATCGAGGGCTAAAGAGCAAACAAAAATATGGTTGTTGTACAAATCAGCAAGTTGGGCCAGAATGAAGATGAGGTTGATTCACTCAAATTTTTCAAAGGACCTCACTGGGTTTTTGCATAATGTTGAATCATATGCTGCTACTAACATCCCATACTTTTGGTGGAGGCTAGAGGGAAGCATTTAAATGGGTTGCAGTGCAAAAATTGCCCACTAGACCAGAGAAGAAAATTGGGTGTAGAGCTCAAAATATTTTATGAATGAAAGTTATTTTTGTACAAAGGTGATTTAAAAACATCACATGACATCTCCAAATTTTGGTGGGATTTTTGAATAAATTCTTAAAGAGGTTGTAGTTCAAATATGGCCATTTAACCTGTAAAAACCATTTTCAAGTAAATAAAGAGCAAGCAAATTAATTATGTAAATTTGTTCTACTAATAAAAGAAAAGTTTTTCTTGAGAGATTTAAACAATTCCAAAACATATTTGAAAAGTTCTCTTTTTGGGGAAAAACTCCATAATGACCAAGGGGATAATGGTTCAAAAATAAAAAAGGGAGCTCAGAAAATTAAAGTTTTAATTCCTGGCAAAATTTTAATTAATAAAACAAGGTCAAAAATTTTGGGGTGTCACAGAATTCTACTTGTACATCAAAAACCTTGAACCGAAAGTTATTCCAGATGAGTCCATCATACCTACCTATATGCGTTATTATCCTGCCGTCCTAAGTAAATTTGCATGTGCCACCTCTAAAAACTTCTAAAATTATCCTTTTTGTGTGCCTGGATCGTTCATGGAACGATAGGAGGTTATCAACATCTTCCATGCTAAGCGGATTATTCTTAGGTCGAGTGTTTATTCACTCGCCATCGCACGAGAAAATGGGCGGTAATAGGGATTCCCTGTCCCGAACTCAAAAATGCAAATAATTAAATAAAACTCCCCCGGGACTGATGTTGGTATGGACGCACCAGTTGTTTCAAACAAGCCATGGAATGTGACTGTTGGTGGAAGGGGGACTAAACCTTTACTTTTATCGCTCGGGAACCGCCACTAGCATGCTTAGCATGGAACATGTTGACAACTGATGGTCGTGAAGTGAATAAGAAGGGTGCATGTCTCAAAATATCATTTATCTCCATTTTAAAAATTGAGCTCTGGCACCTCTGCAAATCACTGCTTCCCTCTGCGAAGGGACTTTCTATTTACTTTTATGTGGTGTTACCACCTTCTAAAACAAGCGCAAGAAACCGAGTAGAGCACAACTATCATGATTTATGCATTGTGTGTAGCTAATGTTGGGTGCATCATGACTGGATCTTTTCCACCATGAATTAAATCACTACTAGGGAAAACGTTATACACAGAACTTTAGCAGGAGCGCTTGTTAAAAAGGCCCGCTACTGCTAGACAACAGTAGCGTGTGCAAAGTAAGCGCGCTGCAGATGCATATATATCAGTAGCACGTCTCAGAGAAAACTCGCTACTATTCAAATTCCAACCACTAAGCCGACGGGCTACACATAGTAGTAGCGATCTTTAAAAAACAGCGCTACCGCTAATGTCCTTATAGCAGCGCGTTTATGTGTAAAGCGCTACTGCCAACAAAAATAAAATAAAATGAAAAACAAATAGAAAAGTAAATGAAAATGAAAGAAATATAAAAAGGAGAAAGGAAAAATATATAATGTAAATAGAAATAAACGAAAAAGTGAAAAAGGATGAAGGCATAGCAGTAGCGCATTTGCTAAAACGCACTATAGCTAACTTAGCTATAGCGCGTTTTCCCTAACGCGCTACCGCTATTTTTTATTTAACGCAAAAACGGTTTCCCCCCGGCCACCACTTCTCCCCCAAATCCCTTGCGCCCCGCCACTTCGCCGCCGTCTCGCCCACTTTGCCGTTGCCCCCACTTCGCCGCCGTCACCTGTCCATGTCGATGCCACACTCATCCTCACCGCCGCCGCCCGAGGCCGCCCAGCCTCACCGCCACCGCCGCCTCTCGGGCCGCCCTTGACCTCACTGCCGCCGCCCTCGACCTCACCGCCCCGAGCCCGCCCTCGCCGCCCCTACATCCGCCGCCGAGCACCTCCCCGCCACCGTCTCTCCCCTCTCTGTAAGCCCCCCACCCCTCCCCCACCCCCTCTCTGTCTGCTTTTTCTTCCTCTGCCATGTTAATTAGCAGTAGTAGTAGATGTCAATTAGTACCAGGGTTCATACATAATGATTTTAAGTAGGAGTAGTAGATGTTAATTAGTAGTAGTGATGGTACTAGTTAACTAGGGTAGTATGGTTAATAGTAGATGTTTTTTAGTTAGGGTAATAATAGATGTTACGTAGTAGATAATGTAGATGTTAATTAGTTCAGTAGGGTTTAGTTTTTGAATTGAGTTTGTTTAACTAGATGTTAATTAGGGCAGTAGGGTTTAGTTTAGAGTAAAGTTTAGTTCAGTAGTTAACTAAATATAATCTATATTTGGTTTTTGAATTGAGTTTGAGAGAGCATGAGATTTGTGTAGATTTTCTTGAAGTGTCAAACGCTAGGACAAGCAAATTTGAAGTGGCCGGGATATATGCAAATTCCTCAATTGTGTTTGCCCATGTTTCGATTGTGCCCAAGTGGCCTTTTGTTCTTTTCAGGGAATGAAGCTGAGTGGCCTATGTTTTGCCGGAATGTTGATTCATTTCTGTTCCGGCAAATTTCAGGTTCTCGATTTGTCCACTTTTTAGCAAAGGTCATGCCGAAATTTTCCATGAATTTCGGCATGAAGTATGCTACAAACTAGGACATATCGAGTGCCCAGGATTTGCCGCACCAGGAAGGAGTCAACATTCCTGCAAAACATAGGCCTTTATTTATGTCATTATTCATTTTATTAGGTCTAGAATTAATTGACTAGATTTAATCGTAGGAAACATGGCTAGCAACAATGAAGGACATGGTTCTGGTTATTGCGACGACGTCTACCTGGAGGCAGACGAATTTTTGAGCCTTGCCGATGATTAATCGATGTTGTTGCTGGGCCCACCGGTCGCATCGGGGACTGAGACTGACACGCAGACCTGTGCTAAGACTGAGACCGGCGCTGACTGAGACAGGCGCTGCCTCGGGGAGCGGAGCCGGTGTAGAACCGAAAGCAAAGAGGAAATGGCTTCCTGCCAAACTCAGGACTACTAGACTTGTGGTTAAAGAGGTGGATGACGGCAATTTTGAGCCAACCGCGCCTGATGAAGCGCGCGCGTGCTACGACAATCAAACAGGCTGCATTGTACGGACAACCGCCACCATCAACGATGAGAAACTACAGAAGATAGATAATATGAGGCCCTCCCTCCTAAAGAAGTTGCACCAGATATTCTTGTTCCTGGGCCGGAATGAAAAGGATTATAAAGATCTAGATAAGGACCCGACAATGAAGAAGATAAACAAACACGCAATGTCCAAGTTTAGCGATGCTTGGCCACCTGGAAAACAAGGGTGAAAGCAAAGATCAACAAAAAGGAACCCTACTCCGAGATTGTAAAGGATAATCCGACAATCACGACAGAGCAATTTGAAATATTCAAGGCGGCTTGTGAGGCCGAAGATGCCAAAAAAATCGAAGTATATGAAGGGGCTTCAACAGAGGAACATTGGGTGCCACCACCTCGCAAGCCGTGGTTACGGCGGGAAGAGGTCCATATGGGCCAAGGAGGACGCGGAAGCCGCGAATCTGGGCATCCCAGACCCCTTGGCGGAGTTCACCGTCCCGCAAGAGCGTGACGTCCTCAGGGCCCGACACCATTGGGACCCAGTGAAGAAGGTTTTAGAGACGAACGCGGTCACAACGGAGTTCATGAGACTGCTGGTAATTTTAGTTTCTGATCAATTCGACTACACGTTAGTCATATTTGTAAACAATCCTTGTGCCTTTTGCAGAGAGAGCAGCACAGGATTGCGGCCAAATGCGACTCGCCATCTGAGGCATTGGAAAGGCCCAAGTGGGACACTCCATTCAACCGGGCGTTGAACATATTGAAACGACTCCCGATGGAGACTCGATCGTCATATGGACGCATGCACGGTGTCGGAGACGGCGCCACATGGAAGAAGTACTACAGTGAGACCACGGAGGAGAGAAAGGAAATACAGAGGTTAACCGAAGAAAACATCAACAAGAAGGTTGAAATTGCGGTTGAGAAGAAATCATCTCAGACAGTCGCAACAGCGGTAACAGCCGAAAAGCAGATGGTTGTACATATGTCTACTTCCTTGGTTCCGGCCGTTTTCAATTGGACCAGGCAAAATCCAGAAAAAAATGCAGCAGACTGTCCCTTTGCTGACTTTTTGGGGAGTAGCTCGACTAGCGTCGCACCAGCACCTGCAGCTGCACCTGCTCCCGCACCGGATGTGCTCGGCGGTGCTTCATCTTTGGCTGAGCTCGACGCCCTCACGGTATCTGTCACACCGGCCCCCTTCAATAAATGTATAATCTCCCATTTTCGTCGCCTTTCGGATGTCTCATGTCGCATACTTTTCTTTGCAAGCCGACGAAACCCCGTGCACCATATTGTACACCATCGGCGACCAGAAGGTGGACGTGGGGAAGGCGATGATAGTGAAGCCGAAGGAACCATTGTTCCACAGCCGACCGATCCCCCCGAACGTCTTCAAGGTTTTCGTGGCCAGTGTCAAACTGGGCCATGAGAATTTGCCTCCTCTGGTACTAGGGGGGATGACGACGAGACCCCGCGGCGGCTTGGTGATGGGTGAGTCCTGTTGTGGCCAAAGAGTCTGCTTCGTCTGGAGGCGGTCGGGAGCACACCCACAAGCACGCAACCTCAGCAAGGTATGAACATCAACTCCCCACCTACCCAATTAGCGTCGGGTGTTGGGTTGGGTGATAGCGGACGGGGTAAGGAAGAGGCTCCATTAGTCGCTGATGACGTCGCCATGGATGAGGATGAGGATGACGATGGCACTCAACAGTATGTCTATACTGGTGCCTACTCAGGGTTTGAGCGTTATGAGTCGGTGCCTAAATTGCCGCCTCCGGAGGCTCAACGTGTTATAGACGACCTTCCAGCAAAGAAGCCTAGGAAGAGATCGAGGAAAGGCAAGAAAGCCGATTCTATGATCCTGCCACCTCAGCAGCCTCGGGTTCAAGACCGTATAGATATCGCTGGTGCGGATAAATTGCATATCCCCGGTCAACCAATCCTACCTGCATCAGCGCTATGGGCCAGATTCAACGATCTAAGAAGACTTCATGACGATGTGCTGCGAGTAGAGAAAGGCCTCATCTCCTCGAAAGATCCAGGATACCCACTCTACGTGGTTAACGTTCCGCGGCAATTGTCGTACGTCGACTTCTTCCCTGCGAATAAGTTCTTCCTTCGATTCGATTACATATTCGACATGTTTCACGTGAAGAAGCTGGATTTTACGTTTGTCCGCCTTTATGCCTTGCACATGAACTACATCATCGGGGTTGAGCAGATACCTCATATCTGTGTCGCTGACCCGTACTTCATGCACGAGGGCTTCTTGGGAGTCTGCGCAGAGCACCATGAATACACGAGGGAATACATCGTCAATTTCATGCTCGCCAATAAGGACAAGGAGGCGATTCTCGTGCCTTATCATCCCCTGTAAGTCATTCGCGCGGATATCCTTCCTTCGATTTCAATCATTCATTTGCATGGTGGAGGCTAATTAATTTGAGGTGTACTTATTTTGCGCAGTGGAGGGCGCGTCGTCCTCATCATCCTCTACCCCCGATACTCCCACGCTCTTTACTTGGACTCGTCGAAGAACATTAATAAAAAGGATTACACCCACATCAAGGATGTTCTCGACAGTGCTATGTTTTACTATGAAGCACGGGGTGGATAGGTCAAGGACAAGAAGAGAAGGGGCGGCAGGCTCGCCTTCGGCCAGAAGACCGACTTCTGATGCATGAAGCAACCGAGTGATTCTCTTAATGATGGATTCTATGTTCTACACCAGATGCTGGAGTACAGACGGGATCACCAGAACCTTCGCATGTCACCTACATATGGCGATGCCCATATTCTGCAATGGGTAAAGAACGTAGGAGATATCGAGGATCATCGACTTCGAGCTGAGTTCTATCACATCCAGCGCGAACTTGCCCAAATCATCATGAAGGAGGTTGTCGAAAAAACTGGGATGTTCTACGAAGAAGGAAAAATGTCGCGGGAAGACGTCCGAACACGGGTAGCCTCTCAGCGTCTCGACCTGAAGCCTTTCACTAGGCTCGGGGACTATCTCCCTGACTTGGATGGATGGCACGACATGTTGGAGTGATTGTTGATATATGACAATGTGTTCGTTTAGTCCATACTTTCTGTATGAAGAAACTTTGAGTTATGCACGACGAAACTTTATTTGTGATGTAATTAAACCGTCCTCCTCGACTAGCGACGACCACTCTAGTTAAGTCATTTTGGGTACGATCAACTTTGTTATTTATGCTTATGATTTGTTGCTTCTATTTTTACCAGGTCTGTCTCTTTCTGTTCCTCAACTATATATATTGCATATCATCGACTCATGTGACGATGCAGGTGCATAGATCATTGATGGCGAAGAAGTGCTACGCCAGGAGTATATACACGACGAGTGGCCGGAGTGTCAGGCCCAGGTGTACCGGTTTCCAGTTTCCGAGCGACAGGCAGTAGTTTGTTTAGGTTCACGCTAATGCGAGAGAGGGATAAGAACTCATGTACTGCATAGTTCCGCTCTCACTCAAAGTGATAGCTCTTCTCGCGTATATCATTGTTTAGATGGATGATGATGTAGTTGCGAGTAATTGAGACTTGTATCGCTATTTTCGAGATGATGATGAGAGACCACTTTGTGTTGGATGATGATTATGATGATGACATGATTTGATGACACTAGTTGTATGTATATGATATGATTACATTTATATGTGTATGATATGCTAAAGATTATTGTATAAAGCCTATTCAAATACAAAACAACTATGCAGAAAAAACTAATAAAACTAGTAGTGGCGAGGGGAACAAAGTTAGCAGTAGCGCTGCCTTACCAGTATCGCTTCCATGTAAAAAGCGCTACAGATATGTGTTCAACTGTAATTTGTTTACCCACCATATGTGTTCTTTCAAGAGAGAAGCCTCTAGTGAAAACTATGGCCCTCGGGTCTATCTTTTATCATATTATTTTCAGATCTACAAAACAAAAAACACAAAATATCTTGCTGCAATTTATTTATATTTGCTTTATTTTGCACTTTTATTTATCTTTTATACCTAGGTCTATTAGATCTCATCCTTGCAAGTAACCGTGAAAGGACTGACAAGCCCTTTATCACGTTGGGTGCAAGTATTTGTTTGTTTGTGTAGGTGTAACCATTGGTGACTTGTGTGTTCATCCTACTGGATTGATACCTTGGTTCTCAAACTGAGGGAAATAATTATCTCTACTTTGCCGCATCATCCTTTCCTCTTCAAGGGAAAAAACAACGCAAGCTCAAGAAGTTGCAGGAAGATTTTTAGCGCCGTTGCCGGGGAGGATCTACATCAAGCCTACCAAACACCCATGATAAACTCTCATCTCTTGCATTTACATTGTTCACCATTTGCCTCTCAATTTCCTCTCCCCCACTTCTAAAATGTTTTTCAAGAAACACAAAAATATTTGCCCTTTTATTTGCCTTCTTTTTCGTTCGTCTTTTTGTTTGCTTGTGTGCTAGCTGGCTTGCTTTGCCATCATGTCTGAATCTGGAGAGGTAATCATTGAAAAAACTAGTAATAATATTGAGGAAGAATTTGATGATTTTGCTAATGATGATCTTCATGAGAAAGAACCAACTATCATGCACACTAAAAAACTGAGTGTAGGCAGCGGTAATATTATTGGAAAAGGTGTTATTCAAGATTTCTTTACTTGTGTCGGTACTTTACCTATGCTAGGATGATCGATCCTTAACAAAACTTCTAGCCTTGACGATGCAATATCTTTGCTTATCGTTGAACTTGAAAGGCAATTTGTTCACATGCATCCTGCCATACAAAGGATCTTCCTAGAATTTTCTAATATTCATGATCGTTCTGTTAAGCGTGTTACCACTATATTTCTAGCTTATGAATTTGGGCATATCCTGAAAGAAGCTAGTGAAATATTCACTCATTACAATATCAATGGTGGTTTCCCTCCTATAGAGGAAATATTTTTAATCAAGAAGAGATAAGGAGATTACAATATCCAGATTATGCCGCTTACAATGAAAATCTAAGAAAAAAGTTCCTCTAACTATTTTGATTGATAAAACCTCTAAACTCAGTGACAATTTTGCTATACAAAATAATGGGCTAGGGTGTGTTCTTAAAGAAAGGCTTAGGGATCATAATCAAAGGAACATTTATAATGAAGATATAGTAATCACCTATAAAGAGCCAAGGGAGGAACCTCCTCCTCCCAAACTTGATCTTATAGATCCGTGCCCAATTAAATTTAGCCCTTTTGATTACTTTTGCTTGCCACAAAGGAAACTTTCTGCTGAAAGGAGGAAGTATGAGATGAGCATGGATGATCTCCCTCACTTCTATTACAATATCTAGATTTGTGCAATATGCCTAGCTAGGGGCGTAAAACAATAGCGCTTGTTGGGAGGCAACCTAATTTTATTTTGTGTTCTTTTGTTTTTGCTCCTGTTTTTAAATAAATATGCAATTATACTTCTGTTATGATTGTGTTTTAGTATTTTAGTTAGTGTTTGTACCAAGTAAGACCTTTGGGATGATTTTGGGTGATAATTGATTTGATTTTGCTGAAAAACAGAAACTTTTGCGTACAATAGCATAATTGTTAAAATTCACCGGAGCATGATAAAACTCTAAATTTTTTACACAAGATTGATATACAAATTTCCTGTGTTGTCCTAATTGTTCAGAATTTTTGGAGTTACATAAGTTTGGCTAAAGTCTAGATTACTACAGACTGTTGTGTTTTTTGACAGATTCTGTTTTCATTGTGTTGTTTGCTTACTTTGATCAATCTATGGGTAGTATCGTGGGGTATGAACCATGGTGAAGTTAGAGTACAGTAGATATAATGCAAATATAAAATTGGAATGAGTTTACAATAGTACCTAAAGGTGGTGATTTGCTTTATTATACTAACGGATCTCACGAGTTTTCTGTTGAGTTTTGTGTTGTCAAGTTTTCAAGTTTTGGGTGAAGTTTCGATGGACTATGGAATAAGGAGTGGAAAAAGCCTAAGCTTGGGGATGCCCGTGGCACCCCAAGGTAATATTCAAGGACAACCAAGCATCTAAGCTTGGGGATGCCCCGAATGGCATCCCCTCTTTTGTCTACAATACATGAGTAAATTACTCGAGGCTAAATTTTTATTCACCACATGATATGTGTTTTGCTTGGAGCGTCTTGTATTATATGAGTCTTTGCTTTATTTTATTTTAGTTTGACACAATCATCCTTGCTGTATACACCTTTTGAGAGGGACACACATCAATCGTGAATTTATTAGAATACTCTATGCGCTTCACTTATATTTTTTGAGCTAGGTAGTTGCTCTAGTGCTTCACTTATATCTTTTAGAGCACGAAGGTGGTTATATTTTGAATAAATTGATGAACCCTCATGCTTCACTGACATTATTTTGAGAGGATTATAAATAGTATGGCAATTTGTGTAGGTTTTGAATTTAGTCCTAATATGATAGGTATTCAAGAGGGATATAATAAAAACTTTCACGCAGATCATTGAATATATGAGAAGTTTGATTCCTTGCATTTGTTTTGAGATACAAATGGTGATATTAAAGTCATGCTAGTTATTAATTGCGGTTTAGTAAGAATATTTGTGTTAAGGTTTGTCATTCCCGAAGCATGCACGTATGGTCTCTCGTTATGCTATGAAATTGGAGCATGATTTATTTTTTATTGTCTCCTTAGGAGTGGCGGTTGGGGATGAGCGATGATCTTTTCCTACCAATCTATCCCTCTAGTGGCATGCGTAGTAGTACTTTGCTTCGAGGGCTAATAAACTTTTGCAATAAGTATGTGAGTTCTTTATGACTAATGTTCAGTTCATAGTTTATACACATTCTCACCCTTCCGCATTTTGCTAGCCTCTTCAGTACCATGCATTGCCCTTACTCACCTTAAGTTGTGGTGCAAACTTCGCCGGTGCATCCAAACCCTGTGATATGATACGCTCTTTCACACATAAGCCACCTTATATCTTCCTCAAAACAGCCACCATACCTACCTATTATGGCATTTTCATAGCCATTCCGAGATATATTGCCATGCAACATTCACCGTTCTGTTTTATTAACATACCATCTTTGTCATATTGCTTTACATGATCATATAATTGGCATAGTATTTGTGGCTCGTCCACCGTTGATATTTTTTTTATAGATGTCATGCTAGATCATTGCACATCCCGGTACACCGCCGGAGGCATTCATATTGGGTCATATTTTTGTTCTAGTATAAAGTTATAATTTTTGAGTTGTAAGTAAACAAAATTGTGATGATCATCATTATTAGAGCATTGTCCCATGTGAGGAAAGGATGATGGATACTATGATTCCCTCACAAGTTGGGATGAGAATCCGGACGAAAATAAAAAAGAGGCCAAAGAGCCCAAAATAAAAAAAGAGAGGCCAAAGAGCCCAAAAAGAAAGAGAGAGAGAGAGAGAGAGAGAGAGAGAGAGAGAGAGAGAATGAGAGAAAAAGAGAGAAGGGACAATGTTACTATCCTTTTCCACACGTGTGCTTCAAAGTAGCACCATGTTCTTCATGATAGAGAGTCTCCAATTTTTTTACATTCATATATTACTAGTGGGAAATTTTCATTATAGAACTTGGCTTGTATATACCAATGATGGGCTTCCTCAAATGCCCTAGGTCTTCATGAGCAAGCAAGTTGGATGCACACCCACTTAGTTTTCTTTTTGAGCTTTCATACACTTATAGCTCTAGTGCATCCGTTGCGTGGCAATCCCTACTCCTTGCATTGGCATCAATTGATGGGCATCTCCATAGCCCGTTGATTAGCCTCGTAAATGTGATATTTCTCTTTTTTTTGTCTTCTCCACACAACCTCCAACATCATATTCTATTCCACCCATAGTGCTATATCCATGGCTCACGCTCATGTATTGCATGAGAGTTGAAAAGGCTGAAGCGCATTAAAAAGTATGAACCAATTGCTTGGCTTGTCATCAGGGTTGTGCATGACAAATATTTTGTGTTAAGAAGATAGAGCAGGACAAGATTATATGATTTTGTAGGGATAACTTTCTTTAGCCATGATATTTTGAGAAGACATGATTGCTTTTTAGTATGCCTAAAGTATTACTGTTTTTATGTCAATATTATACTTTGTTTCGAATCTTATGGATCTGAATATTCATGCCACAATAAGAAAGATTACAGTAGAAACATGTTAGGTAGCATTCCACATCAAAAATTCTATTTTTATCATTTACGTACTTGAGGACGAGTAGGAATCAAGCTTGGGGATGCTTGATACGTCTCCAACATATCTATAAGTTTTTATTGTTCCATGCTATTATATTATCCATCTTGGATGTTTTATATGCATTATTTTGCTATTTTATATCATTTTTTGGGAATAACCTGTTAACCTAGTGAGTGCCAGTTGTTGTTTTTTCCCTTGTTTTTGTCTTCTACATAAAATCAATACCAAATGGAGTCCAAACGGAACAAAACTTTTTGAGGATTTTTCTTGGACCAGAAGACACCTAGGAACCTTCGAGAGGAGGTCAGAGGGGCCACCAGTTGGCGACAAGCTCGGAGGGCGCGCCCTAGGGCGGCGCGACCCCTGGGCTTGTGGGCCCCTTGATGCTCCTCTAACCCTAATATTTGTTCTATAAATATGCAAATATTCCCCGTATACCAGAGGGCACACAAAAATACTTTTTTGTCGCCGCAAGTTTCTGTCCTCGTGAGACCCCATCTGGAGACCTGCTCCGGTACTCCGCCAAAGGGGGATTCAATCACGGAGGGCCTCTACATCAACCTTGCTACCCTTCCGATGATGTGTGAGTAGTTTACCACAGACCTACGTGTCCATTGCTAGTAGCTAGATGACTTATTCTCTCTCTCTCTCTCTCTCTGATCTTCAATACAACACTCTCCTCGATGTTCTTGGAGATCTATGCGATGTAATCTTCTTTTGCGGTGCGTTTGTTGAGATCCGATGAATTGTGGATTTATGATCAGATTATCTATGAATATTATTTGAGTCTTCTTTGAAATCTTTTATGCATGGTTAAGATAGATTTGTATTTCTCTCCGACCTATTTATTTGGTTTGGCCAACTAGATTGATTTTTCTTGCCATGGGAGAGGTGCTTTGTAATGGGTTCAATCTTGCGGTGCTTAATCCTAGTGATAGAAGGGGACATGCCACATATTTGTATTGTTGCCATTAAGGATAAAGATCTGGGGTTTGTTCATATTGATTGGATCTACCCCCCTACACCATGTCATCTTGCTTAAGGTGTTACTCCGTTCTTGTTAACAAAATACATTAGGTGCATGCTAGATAGCGGTCGATGTGGGGAGTAATAGTAGTAGATGCAGGCAGGAGTCGGTCTACTTGTCACGGACGTGATGCCTATATTCATGATCATTGCCTTAGATATCGTCATAACTATGCGTTTTTCTATCAATTCTCAACAGTAATTTGTTTATCCGCCATATGCGTTCTTTCAAGAGAGAAGCCTCTAGTGAAAACTATGGCCCCCCGGGTCTATCTTTTATCTATTATTTTCAGATCTGTAAAACCAAAAACCCAAAAATACCTTGCTGTAATTTATTTATCTTTGCTTTATTTTACACTTTTATTTATCTTTTATACCTATCTCTATCAGATCTCATCGGTGCAAGTAACAGTGACGGGATTGACAACTCCTTTATCGCGTTGGGTGGAAGTATTGGTTTGTTTATGTAGGTGCAACCATTGGTGGCTTGTGTGTTCCTCCTACTGGATTGATACCTTGGTTCTCAAACTGAGGAAAACTCTTATCTCTACTTTGCCGCATCACCCTTTCGTCTTCAAGGGAAAAACCAACATAAGCTCAAGAAGTAGCAATCATATCGAGTGATATACATGAAAGTTTTGTTATATGCTTCTTGAATATCCATCACATAGGACCAAATTCATATCTTATGCATATTACCATTATTATTATAAACTCCCAAAATAATATAAGTGAAGCATGAGAGTTCATCTATTTCTTCAAAATATAATCACCGTCATGCTCTAAAAGGTATAAGTGAAGCACTAGAGCAGCTGCCTAGCTCAATAGATATAAGTGAAGCAATAGAGTATTCTAATAAATCATGAAAAATGTGTGTCCCTCTCAAATGGGTGTGTCGAGAAAGGATGATTGTGACAAACCAAAAAGGAACAAAGACTCATATAGTACACGACGCTTCACGCAAAACTCATATCATGTGATGAATAAAAATACAGCTCCAAGTAAAATTACCGACAATTGGTAGAAGAAAGAGGGGATGCTTTTCATGGCATCCCCAAGCTTAGTTACTTGGGAGTCCTTGAATATTACCTTGGGGTGCCACGAGCATCACCAAGCTTAGGCTCTTGCCACTCCTTATTCTTTCATCCATTGTGATCACACTCAAAACATGAAAACTTCAGCACACAAAACTGAATAAAACCTTCGTGAGATTCGTTAGTATAATAAAGCAAATCACTACTTTAGGTACTGTTGTAAACCCATTCATATTTATTATTGCATTATACCTACTGTATTCTAACTTCACCATGTCTTATATGCCCCGATAAAATCCATAGATTCATCAAAACAAGCGAACAACACAACGAAAAGCAGAATCTGTCAAAAACAGAACAATCTGTAGTAATTCGAACAATGACTATACTTATGTAACTCCAAAAATTCTGAGAACTTAGGACAACGTGGGAAATTTGTATATTAATCATGTGTAAAAAATTCAGACATTTATCACGCTCCAGCAAATTTTAACAATTCTGCTACTGGACGTAAACGTTTCTGTTTTTCACAGAATCAAGGCAACTATCATCCAAATCATCCCAAAGGCTTTACTTGGCAAAAACACTAATTTAAAACACAACTATAACTGTTGCATAATTCTGTGCACAAAAAAAAATAGATAAAGAAACAAGAAAATTAAGCCAACTATTGGGTTGCGTCCTAACTAGCGCTATTGCTTTACGCCCCTAACTAGACGTAATGCATAGTTTCAGGCGTTGTCATGCTTCAAATTAACTCCACAGGCAACCCTCATAATATATTCATATGGTGGATTAATTATATTTCTAGGGAAGTGTTCCATACCCTTCTTTAACGGAGATTGAAATTTTATATTCCCTTTTTCATATCAATAACGACACCTATGGTTCGTAGGAGAGGCCTACCAAGTATTATGGGACAAAACGGATTACAATCAATATCAAGCACAATGAAATCAACGGGCACATAATTCCTATTCGCAAGGATAAGAACCAAAAGTTTATTAATAGTGGAATCTGCTAAGTGCAAATCAAGAGAACTGTCGGATCACGGGTTCCGGCAGACCCTTAAGGTTCGAACTCTGGGGTGTGCGCAGAGATTCTGCCCTCTACCTCTCCGTCTCGCAAGGATCTAAACTACCAAATGAACAACACATAGAACACAGAGTTTATACTGGTTCGGGCCACCGATGTGGTGTAATACCCTACTCCAGTGTGGTGGGTGGATTGCCTCTTGGGCTGATGATGATGAACAGTATAAAGGAGAACAGCCTCGCGAGGGCGTGTTCTTGCTGGGACGATGAACTGCTAGGGGAGTTCAGCCGCCCTTCTCTCTCTCTTTCTCTACTTGCTCCATGATTGCTCTGAATACTCTCCCCTCTACTCTGGGGGTGGCTAGTCCTATTTATAGGCAAAGGCCCTGGGCCTCTTCCCAAATATTGAGCGGGAAGGGCGCCAACAATTGGCCAATTTGAAGGGGAACATCTCGTACACTTATCCTGACCAAAGTTGGTCCTCGCCTGCCAAAGGCCCTGTGGTGACGCCGTTCTGGGCTCCACGATGAGCTCATTCCCACCGTTGGACTGGTCTTGGTCTCGTTGCACCGAAATGGGTGCCTTTGCTTGATCCTCTCGCCTACGCTTGCCCCCTTTGCACCAAAGAGGAAAGGGAGGACACTGCGCGGTCTGGCGCCCGCCCGGCGCCCTTGGTCGTCATGGCTTGCATCATGGGCGCCTCGCGAGGTACCCTACCTTGATCTCTCCGCCTCCTCGTGAGCCAGCATGAGGAGGCCGCGCCTGAGGTAGCGTTGTGCCGTCCGCCCCGCGAGGCTTGGCCCCTCGCGAGGGTCTTGAGTCTCGTGTTGAAGAAGTTGGGCCGTACTGGGCCTCCTTTGAGCCACGCCGCAGGCCGCAGGCAGGCAAGTCTGGGGACCCCCGTTCCCGGAACGCCGACAATAGCCCCAGGGCCCAAGGCGCACCCAGACTTGGCCGTGCCGAGAGGCGAAAGGGCAAGGGCGAAGCGCCGCGGGCCCTAATAGCCTGCGGCCTTGGGCGCCGCGTGGCGGTTTGACAGGACGTGGGCGTCTCCGCTTCCCCACGACGCCTTGGCAACTGCGTGACTTGTCTAGTCCCTGCATGCGTAGATATGGGTCATTATTACCTACGATCACGGTGCTCGACGGTTGGCCTTTTCCGGCTATAAGTACGGGTCCACGTAAGCTCCGCCTGTCTGCCCCTTCCTGCTTCTCTTCTTCTTCCTTTCTCTTGCCGCCCGCCGCTCGCATGGCTCCAAAGAGGTTCTTAGCCGCGGAGAAGGGGAAGGCTAGTCGGGCGGGGCCCGACTCCCCCCCGGCCAAGCGCGACCGGGGTCGTCCCCGCAAGCATCCCGCGGTCCCCGTTGCGGCTCCCCGTGGCCACAGGGATGGTTCTCCGCGTGGTGGTGAGCGCTCGGCTGCCATGGGGAGGCAGGCTGCGACTGCGCGGCCCCCCAGGCCGCGCCTTCGCTCGGCGGAGGTGCTGCCGGAGTTCGTCGTGTGGTCGGCGGACCCGACCAGCACCTGGCTCCAGCTCCCTCGCTTCTTCATCGGCGAGCTGCCGGCCAGCGCCCGGTGCGGCTTCTGGCTTCAAGCTGACGGTTGCTGCAGCAGGGCCTCCTGGGTTTCGCTCGAGGTCTCCCCTTCTGGGAATGGGGCCGTGACCCGCGGCTGGCAAACGTTCGCCCGCGCGCGCGGTCTGGGCCAGCGGTGCACCTTGCACTTCAAGTTCGACGGCGACGACACCCTCTACGTGAGGGTGTTTGGGGAAGATGGTCGCCGCGCAAGCTGCTGCCTCGAGGGCGACGACCATGGCCAGGGGCCTCGCTCCGACGATGATGGAGGAGACAGCGCCCGCCCAGATGGCGGCGCCCGATGCTCCCCAAGCTCCACCAACTCTTCCTCGGGCGGCTCCTCCAGCGGTGGCCGCAGCCAGCCCCCTCGCCGTCGCGCTTGCTTGGGGGCGGCTGTTCATCCGGCCGTCGCCGCGCCCCGGTGAAGCGCGAGAGGGAGTCCGCCTGAGCCTCGGAAGTATCCCGTGTCGCCTCTGCAGGCCGATGTGAGGCGGGCCACGCCGGGCTCGCCTTTTCCTTTTCCTTTTGCTTCCTGTGTAAGACAAAACAGCTGCATGGAGCCCCGCAGGGGCGTGTTGAGAATCATTGTCGTTGTAGCTATTACCTTGACTTTGTTGTTGCGCTTCTCAACTATTTGCCCTCGCTTAAGTAGTTTTCGGCCCCAGCCGGGGGGCGACCGACCCAGGCCCTGTGCGTGTGTCACGGTGCCCGAGGGGCACAGACTAGAGGGGTGCTCCTGAAGAGAGCCCGGGCCGTGAAACCTTTAAGCGGCTAGGACGGAAACGCTCACGAGGGCATTCGAGTTCCATCCCTCGCGAGGCCTTTCATGAGAGAAATCAAAACGAGGAGCGAAAATCAATGAACCACAAATCGATGATGGCGATGGTTTCGATAAGATTTCAGATGCAAATAAACACGTCAACTGCGGAAAGCAAATGAAAAAGCCGCGTCCGGCACCTAATCTAGTCTTCGATGTCTTCTCACCAGCGCGGAGCTAAGTGCTGCCACTGGGCGTGGGAGGGAGCCCCAGGGCCTGAGGCCGGCGCTCCTGAGACTCCGGGGCGTGTACAGCCCCACTCATTATTACGTGAGAGTGTCACGGGGCTGCGAGCTTCACAGGCATTGGCCTTGTTTACAGGCTCCGGGCCTTTCTTCCTAGAGGTGATCAACTTCACAGGCACTTGCCTTCTTCACAGGCTCTAGGCCTTTTCCAAAAAAGGGAAGGTCTTCACAGGCGTTCGCCTTCTTCACAGGCTCTGGGCCTTTTCCAAAAAGGGAAGGTCTTCACAGGCGTTCACCTTCTTCACAGGGCCTTTTCCAAAAAGGGAAGGTCTTCACACGCGTTCGCCTTCTTCACAGGCTCTGGGCCTTTTCCAAAAAGGGAAGGTCTTCACAGGCGTTCGCCTTCTTCACAGGCTCTGGGCCTTTTAGGGGTAGAACCTCCGGAGGTGCTGGATGTTCCACGCGTTCTGTATCGGCTCCCCCTCTTGAGTCTCCAAGCGCACGGAGCCTGGCCTGGAAACATGAACAACCTTGAACGGGCCCTCCCACATGGGAGAGAGCTTGTGCAGCCCCTCCCTCGAGAGAACCCGTCTGAGCACGAGGTGTCCTACCTCAAGGGTCCTGGGGCGGATGTTGCGGCAGTGATATCGTCGCAGCGCCTGTTGGTACCTTGCCGCTCACAATGCGGCTTCCCGGCGGCGTTCCTCCCCTAGTAAGAGGTCCATCCCCCGCACGGCGTCCTGCTGCACTTCGTCGAACGCTAGGACCCACGCGGAGCGACGCCTGACCTCGTGAGGGAGGACTGCTTCAGCTCCATAGACCAGGAAGAACGGGGTCTCCCCAGTTTGTTTGATCGCGGTCGTGCCGATGGACCACAACACGGACTGTAGCTCGTTGTACCAACCTCTGCCGCAATCCTCCAGCTTCTTCTTGAACGTCCTGGTCTTGAGGCCTCTCAGGACCTCCGCGTTGGCCCGTTCGGCCTACCCGTTGCTTCGCGGGTGTGCCACCTAAGCGTAGCATATCTGCGTCCCAAGGTTAGCACAGTATGTTTTGAAGAGATTACTGGTGAACTGCGAGCCGTTGTCCGTGATGATGTGGTTCGGCACCCCAAAGCGGCTCACGATACCCCTGATGAACTTGACCGCGGAACCAGCGGGGATGGTACGAACGGCCTCCACTTCTGCCCACTTGGTGAACTTGTCAATGGCGACGTAGGGGTAGCGGTAGCCCCCTGGTGCCCGAGGGAACGGGCCCAGAATATCCAACCCCCAGACTGCGAATGGCCACGATAGGGGTATAGTCTGCAGGCCCCCCGCCGGTTGATGGATCTGCTTGGAATGAAACTGGCAGGCCTCACAAGCCTTTACTAATTCGACTGCGTCGTTGAGCGCGGTGGGCTAGTAGAATCCGCTGCGGAATGCCTTGCCGACAAGGGTTCGTGATGATGAGTGATGCCCGCAGTCTCCGACGTGTATGTCCTCCAGCAGTTCCTTTCCTTGCTCTCGGGAGATGCAGCACAGAGATACATCATTTGGTCGCTTCCGGTAAAGCTCTCCATCTCTGATGCAGTATGCCGTGGCCTGCCGCGCCACACGCTCCGCTTCCTCTTCCTTTTCTGGTAGGGTCCCTTGTGTTAAATAGCTCCGGAGTGTTGTGATCCAGCACTCCTCCCGAGGTTCCATCGTCAGGAGTAGACGCGCTCCTGAGGTCGGTCCATAGATCGGAGCTCCCGAGGCTGGCGGCCGAGGGAGCTCCTCTCGAGGCTGAGCGACGTTTGATAACATCGGCTATGCTGAGGGTTTGAAGAGCCGCTCTTCAAAGACGCCTGGTTCCTGTGGCAACCACCTGGACGCCCATCCGGCTATGTCGTCAGCTTCCTGATTGGTGCCACGGGGCACGTGCTTCAGTTCCAATTCCCAGAATTGCTTTTCCATCCTGCGGACTTCCGCTAGATAGGCCTCCATATGCTCGTCCTTCGGCTCATATACCTTGTTGGAGAAGTTGACAAGGAGCTGCAAGTCGCCCTTGACGGTGAGGCGCTTCACCCCCAGAGCTACTGCGGCCTTTAATCCGGCTATCGGACCCTCATACTCTGCTATGTTGTTGGAGACCTTTTCACCTTGCTGGAAACAGAGTTGTACGGCATAGTAGAGCTTATCCTGAGTGGGTGATATCAGCACCGCGCCAGCCCCCGCGCCGTGCCTGGAGAACGCCCCATCGAAATACATGACCCAGCCTTCCGGCGCCTCACTCCCTGGAGAGAGGGGCCGATCCTCGTTGTCCTTGAGGCCTGGTGCCTCCGCCCATTCAGCCACGAAATCCGCTAATGCTGCTGCTTTGATGACCCTAGTTGTGCTAAACTCGAGTTGAAACGCGTGCAGCTCTATGTTCCACTCGGCGACCCTTCCAGCTGAGTTAGGGCTCCTGAGCACCCTCTCCAGGGGGTACGATGAGACGACCTTAATGGGATGGGCCTGGAAGTAGTGACGCAGCTTGCGCGAAGCCACCAGTAGAGCGAGGAGGAGCTTCTGAGGCATTGGGTACCGTGCCCTCGCGCCCGTAGCACCGTGCTAACGAAGTAGACTGGATGCTCAACAAGGCTGAGAGCGTCTGGGGTTGCGGCGCCCTCGGGAGGTGAGGGCGCCTCACGAGATGACGCGGCCTCGGGAGGCGGACCATACGGGCATGTGGCTTCTCCTGCCTCTAGTGTACTCTTTGGCAGCCTACCCTCCTCAACTACGGTTGTGGCTTCCGCAGGCTTTCCTTGGTCTCGTCTTGCCTTGCCTCGGGTTGCCGCTGTGGTCTTGGCTTGGCGCTCCTCCCTAACCGCCACCAGGGCTGCGCTGGCGGAGTAGGGAGTGGCGGCGAGGTAGAGCAGCAGGGGCTCTTGAGGGCGCGGAGCCACCATGACTGGGGGACTGGTCAAGTACCTCTTGAGATCTTGAAACGCCTTATCTGCCTCTTCAGTCCATTCAAAGGGCCCCTTTTTCTTCATTAGCTGAAAGAAAGGCAACGCTCGCTCCCCCAGTTTGGAGATAAAGCGCCCTAGCGCGGTCACGCGCCCAGTGAGCTTTTGCATCTCTCTGAGGGTCTTTGGCAGACTCATGTCCTCGACCGCCTTGACCTTCTCTGGGTTGGCCTCGATGCCACGATGAGATACGAGGAAGCCCAAGAGCTTGCCCGAGGGGACGCCAAACACACATTTCTCCGGGTTGAGTCGCAGGTTTACTGCGTTGAGGCTCACGAAGGTCTCCTCCAGGTCTTGTATCAGGGTCTTGGCCTCCCGAGATTTTACCACAATGTCATCAACGTAGGCTTCGACATTCTTTTCGCGTTGCGGGCCCAAGGTGATGTGCATCAACCGCTGAAAGGTAGCTCCTGCATTACGCAGTCCAAACGGCATGCATGTATAACAGTATACCCCGCACGGGGTCAGGAAGGCGGTCTTTTCAACGTCTTCTACTGCCATCCTGATCTGGTGACATCCGGAGAAGGCGTCCAGGAAGCATAGCAGGTCGCACTCTGCGGTGGAATCGACGATCTGGTCGATGCGGGGGAGCGGAAACGGATCTTGCGGGCATGCCTTGTTGAGATTGGTGAAGTCGACACACATGCGTTCCTTCCCCCCTTTTTAGGCACAACGATGGGGTCGGCCAACCAATCCGGGTATCGGACCTCGCGAATGACCCCTGCGGCTTCTAGCTTGCGGGTCTCTTGGACAATGAAGGCCTGCTTCTCTGTGGACTGCCGCCTGGCCTTCTGCTTCACGGGGCGCACATTTGGGCACACGTTGAGGTGATGCTCGATGACACTCCTGGGAATCCCTGCCAACTGATCGGGCTCCCAAGCGAACACCTTCTTATTCGCGCGCAGGAACCTGACCAAGGCCTCCTCCTGCTCAGGCTCAAGGTTGGCGCCTATGGTGAAAGTGGCACTGGAGGACCCGTCCTCGTCAACGGGTATCTGCTTGGTTTCTGCCTTGTCCTGGGTGAACAACTGCTTTTTCTTGGCGGGCGCAACCCCCTTGGGATCAGTGGTCTCCGCGTCGGCGGGCCGTGCCGATGCCGCCGTCTTGAAGGCGAGCTTGAGTACTCGCAGGGCGTCCCCGGTGTCTCCGTGCATGGTGAGGGTACCGCTGCCCGGGCATCTTTACGAGGTTGTACGCCGGGTGCGTGGCGGCCATGAACTGAGCCAGCGCCGGGTAACCAAGGATGGCTTTGTAAGGGAGGCCGACGGGGGCGATGTCGAAGTCGACCATCTCCGTGCGGAAGTAGTCGTAGGTGCCGAAGGTTACCGGGAGCCGGATCTGTCCCAAGGAGTCAGACGATCCGCCCCCGACGCCCGAGAAAGATCGACTGGGCCGCAGCCGCTCCCGGGTTATGCAGAGGAGATTGAAGGTCTCGACCGAAAGCACACTGAGGCCCGCGCCGCCATCGACGAGGGTTCTGGTGACGGCCACCTGGTAGATGGTGGGGGTGCACAACAGGGGGAGCGCGCCTGAGCCGGCCAAGTTGGTGGGGTGGTCCTCCGAGCTGAAGGTCAGATCGTCCTTGCGCGCTGCCCGGTCCGAGGAAGCCCCCTGCCGTGTGGAAACGGTGCTGACCTGGCGGGCAAACGGCTTGACATGGCGACTCGTGGGCGGCGCTTGCGAGCCGCCCAAGAGGGCCGCAACGATCGGAGGTGTCGATGTTGTGGCGTAGTCGCCCTGTCGCACAGGCGGATGCTGGGGCGGTGCTTGCTGCTCGTTTCCCGCCGGGCGGGTGGCGGTGCTGACCACAGGCGATGGGGGACGACAAGGACGCCCACCGGCGAGGGCTGCTAGGGCGATGCGGGCCCGTCCGACGCCGTACATGAGTGCGGCGGACGGCGAAGGACGGAGCGGTGGAAGACAGATTCCGGCGCACCCCTACCTGGCGCGCCAAATGTCGGATCACGGGTTCCGGCAGACCCTTAAGGTTCGAACTCTGGGGTGCGCACGGAGATTCTGCCCTCTACCTCTCCGTCTCCAAGGATCTAATCTACCAAAGGAACAACACATAGAACATAGAGTTTATACTGGTTCGGGCCACCGATGTGGTGTAATACCCTACTCTAGTGTGGTGGGTGGATTGCCTCTTGGGCCGATGATTATGAACAGTACAAAGGAGAACAGCCTCGCGAGGGCGTGTTCTTGCTGGGACGATGAACTGCTAGGGGAGTTCAGCCGCCCTTCTCTCTCTCTTTCTCTACTTGCTCCACGATTGCTCTGAATACTCTCCCCTCTACTCTGGGGGTGGCTACTCCTATTTATAGGCAAAGGCCCTGGGCCTCTTCCCAAATATTGAGCGGGAAGGGCGCCAACAATTGGCCAATTTGAAGGGGAACATCTGGTACACTTATCCTGACCAAAGTTGGTCCTCGCCTGCCAAAGGCCCTGTGGTGACGCTGTTCTGGGCTCCACGATGAGCTCATTCCCACCGTTGGACTGGTCTTGGTCTCGTTGCACCGAAATGGGTGCCTTTGCTTGATCCTCTCGCCTGCGCTTGCCCCCTTTGCACCAAAGAGGAAAGGGAGGACACTGCGCGGTCTGGCGCCCGCCCGACGCCCTTGGTCGTCATGGCTTGCGTCATGGGCGCCTCGCGAGGTACCCTACCTTGATCTCTCCGCCTCCTTGTGAGCCAGCCTGAGGAGGCCGTGCCTCAGGAAGCGTTGTGTCATCCGCCCCGAGACGCTTGGCCCCTCGCGAGGGTCTTGAGTGTCGTGTTGAATAAGTTGGGCCGTACTGGGCCTCCTTTGAGCCATGCCGCAGGCCGCAGGCAGGCAAGTCTGGGGACCCCCGTTCCCGGAACGCCGACAAGAACATTCATCCATATTGGTAAAACCTAGCACATCACATAGAGATTTTGGTATTGTGGAGATGCTAGCACCCAAATCACATAAATCATTGCACTCATAATTTTAAATTTTAACTTTAATGGTGGGTTCCCACTCATCATATAATTTCCTAGGTATTGAAACCTCCAATTCTAGCATTTCTACTAAAGCGTCCATCATCGCTTCTACAATATGTTTAGTAAAAGTCTTATTTTGTTCATAAGGGTTGGTGAATTTAGCATGGATCGCAACAAGAAAATACACTCAATAAAAAAACAATCATAATTGAAATCCTTGAAATCCAAAAGAGTGGGCACATCACTATTTGAAGTTTTTGCCTCACCAAACCCACTTTTATCAATTCTTTCATTAAAATTCCCACCCTCCGAACTATGAGGACGCCTTATAGATAAAGTTTACCCTTCTCCAGTCCCCTTTTCATCAAGTTTAATATAACTAAACAAAGATTCAATGGGTGTAATACCAATCATTTTAATATCTTCATCATTACTATGACAAAAACCGGGCAGAATCGCTTTTTCTAAGAATTCTCACTTAGCCCTCAAGCTAGCGGTTCTTTATGTACTTTCATCCATGGAGACATATAGAGATTTAGTTGATTAATTAATATCAATCTTGGGTGGCAAAGTTTAAGATTTAGGATTTTCCATATCATGAACGATTCTGTCCATACTCCTAAACATATCAGCAAGTTTACTCTTTTTTTCTATCGTAGTGTTGAAAACTTTTTGAGCATTAATAAATTCTTTGATATAACTTTCAAGACCAGAGGGCATCCTATTATTATAAGAATTACCATATGAACTTCCATAATTATTAGAGGAATTTTCAAGAAATGACCTAGGATTAAAATTACCTCTATAAGCATTACTATTGAAATTGTTTCACATCTACGGGATCATTATTTTTCACAATCAAAGTAGACAATGGCACATCATTGGGATCTGATGGCCCACAAGTATAGGGGATCAATTGTAGTACTTTCAATAAGTAAGAGTGTCGAACCCAACGAGGAGCAAAAGGAAATGACAAGTGGTTTTCAGCAAGGTATTCTCTGCAAGCACTGAAATTGTCGGTAACAGATAGTTTGATAGCAAGATAATTTGTAACAAGCAAGTAAAGGTAACGGTAAATAAAGTGCATCAAGGTAGCCTAATCCTTTGAGTGGAAAAGGACATGCCAAAATGGGTTCTTAGGTGGGTGGACTGGTGCTTAGGTGCTGTTCTTACTTGAACAAACCTCCTACTTATGATTAACCCCCTTGCAAGCATCCACAACTACGAGAAAAGTATTAATATAACATCTAACCATAGCATTAAACTTTTGGATCCAAATCGGTCCCTTACGGAATAGCGCATTGATAACCCACAAGTATAGGGGATCAATTGTAGCCTCTTTCGATAAGTAAGAGTGTCGAACCCAATGAGGAGCTAAAGGTAGAACAAATATTCCCTCAAGTTCTATCGACCACCGATACAACTCTATGCATGCTTGACGTTCGCTTTACCTAGAACAAGTATGAAACTAGAAGTACTTTGTAGGTGTTGTTTGATAGGTTTGCAAGAATATAAATAGCAATTAAATAAAAACTAGGGGCTTTTTAGGTAAAGAAGCAATAAAGTTAGTATAGTGAGTGTGGAAAAGTGGTGGTAGGAGTTGCGAAATTGTCCCTAAGCAATTGACTACTTTACTAGACCGATAGCAAGTTTTATGTGGGAGAGGCCATTGCTAGCATGTCATCCCTGACTTGGAATTCAATGCACTTATGATTGGAACTATTAGAAAGCATCCGCAACGACTAACGTTCATTAAGGTAAAACCCAACCATAGCATTAAGATATATTGGTCCCCCTTCGATCCCGTATGCATCAATTTCTATGCTAGGTTGAAGCTTCTGTCACTCTTGCCCTCCAATACATAGTCCTATCAACATACAACTAACCCTATGGTGTGATCCATGCGCGCGCTCATATGATGGGCACCAAAGGATAGCAACATAACCACAAGCAAATTAAACAAATCATAGCAATTCACCAATTACCGATAGGACAACGAAAATCTACTCAGACATCATAGGATGGCAACACATCATTGGACAATAATATGAAGCATAAAGCACCATGTTCAAGTAGAGGGTACAGCGGGTTGCGGGGGAGTGGGCCGCTGTAGATAGATGGGGGAAGGTGATGAATATGTTGGTGAAGATGACAGAGGTGTTGGTGTAGATTGCGTTGATGATGATGGCCCCGGCGACGTTCCGACGCCACCGGGAGAGAGGGGGAGAGGGCCCCCTCCTTCTTATTCTTCCTTGACCTTCCCCCTAGATGGGAGAAGGGTTTCCCCTTTGGTCCATGGCCTCCATGGCGGCGGAGGGGTGAGAGCCCCTCCGAGATTGGATCTGTCTCTCTGTCTCTGCGTTCCCTGATTCTGCCCTTTCACCGTTTCTTATATTCCCAGAGATCCGTAACTTTGATTGGGCTGAACTTTGGACATGATTTTTATCCGAATATTGGTTTTCTTGCGGCGAAAGAAGGTCACCAACCGCCTTACGGAGTGGCCACGAGGGCCCAGGGCGCGCCTTACCCCCTAGGGTGCGCCGCTCACCCTCATGGGCCCCTCGGGCATCTTCTCGTGTTGATTCCACTTCCCAAAATTCACATATATTCGAAAAAAATATCCCGTCAGTTTTTATCCCATTTGGATTCCGTTTGATATGGATTTTCTACGAAACAAAAACCATGCAACAAACACGAACTGGCATTGGGCACTGGATCAATATGTTAGTCCCAAAAAATAGTATAAGAAGTTGCCAAAAGTATGTAAAAGTTGTAGAATATTGGCATGGAACAATAAAAAATTATAGATACGACGGAGACGTATCATGCATAAACTAGGGTTTAAGCTTTTGTCACTCTAGCAACCCATCATCTAATAACTACTCCACGATGCAATCCCTTAGGCCCAAATATGGTGAACTGTCATGTAGTCGATGTTCACATGACACCACTAAGGGAATCACAACATACATACCATCAAAATATCGAACACACATCAAGTTCACATGATTACTTGCAACAAGATTTCTCCCGTGACCTCAAGAACAAAAGTAACTACTCACAAATGATAATCATGCTCAAGATCAAAGGGGTATTAAATAGCATAATGGATCTGAACATATAATATTCCACCAAATAATTTGTATAGTAATCAACTACAAGATGTAATCAACACTACTAGTCACCCACATGTACCAATCTGAGGTTTCAGTACAAAGATTGAACACAAAAGATGAACTAGGGTTTGAGAGGAGATGGTGTTGTTGAAGATGTTGATTAAGATTGCCCTCCCCAAGATGGGAGAGTTGTTGGTGATGATGATGACGATGATTTCCCGTCCGGGAGGGAAGTTCTCCCGGCGGAATCGCTCCGCAGGAGGGTAAAAGTGATCCTGCCCAAGTTCCCCTCAAGACGGCGGTGCTTCGTCCCGAAAGTCCTCCTCTTATTTTTTTTCTAGGTAAAAATGACTTATATACCAGAAGAGGGGCACCGGAGGTGGGCCGAGGAGGGCACAACCCACCAGGGCACGCCTGGGCTCCCTGGCGCGCCAGGTGGGTTGTCCCCACCTGGTGGGCTCCCTCTAGTAGTTATTTGCTCCACTTTTATTCCAAGATAATCCTCCGTAAAGTTTCAGCTCATTTGGAGATGTACATAATAGGTAACTCTGACGTAGGTTTTTCAGGTCTAGAATTCTAGCTGCCGGTATTCTCCCTCTTCGTGTAAAGCTTGCATATTATGAGATAAAATACATTAGAATTACTCCCAAAAGCATTATTATGCATAAAAACATTATAAATAACAGTAGGAAAACATGATGCAAAATGGACGTATCAAGTCCCCAAAGCTTAGACCTTGCTTGTCCTCAAGCGAAAAACCGATATCCAAAAACATGTCCACATGCTTAGAGAGAGGTGTGTCAATAAAAACAAATACGGACATAGAAGCATCATGTACATTATTATAAGAACAACAAACTTTATGTGTCGGGTGGTTGGTGTGACATATGCCAACGGGTGGCTTATCTGAGTGGGAGCCAGTAAGACGTCGCCGGTGCCTGGAAGCGGGATGAGGTGAAGACATGCATGCCGGCGAATCTTACCCAGCTTCGGGGCTCTCCGTGGAGATAACACCCCTACTGCTGCTCTGCGGGGTCTCCGGATGATCCCTCAATGAACAAGTAGCTACAAGGTGCTCCTCGAGCTGTTTGGCGAGAGGAAGAAGAAGGGTCAGGCTAGCTCTCCTCTTCTCTCTATGTGTAGTAAAACCTAGATGAGATCAACCCTTTGCATGGGTGCCCCGGGGGGTTTATATACGCCTACCCCCAGGGGTACAATGGTAATCCGGCTGGGCGCGGGTCCCAGCCGTCAGTGTCTACGCTCGCCGGCTTCTGCGCCGGCTGCTGGGGCCCGCCGGCTAGTGGGCCCCGCCGGCTGCCGGCCTCTTGGTCGACATGCAGGCCCTACTACCTAGGGCCCTGTTGGTGGCTGGTTACTGTTGCCTCAATCCTGATGATGAGGGCTTTATCGAGGTAAGCGTGGCTACAGCGCCGCCGCCTGGTGGGCGATCGCTGTAGCCTCACGTCGTCTTGTCTTCTTAATGGGGCGCCCTCTTCGAGGGAAGGAGCGAGCCGGCTTGGGAAAGCCGGCCATGCCTTGGGCCGACTAGTGGAGGCCTGGCCGCCTTCTGACGTCTCTCTGCCCAAAGGGGCCCACCGCCCGTTGGGCCGCGCTGACAGCCCGCCGTGGATGGCGTCATAGTTATCATGGCAACAGTGCCGCGCCGGACGGGTCAGGGCTACCCCGTACGGTGCACCGTGCCAGGCGTGCTCCGGGTTTCGGGGGTGGCAGGCTTTACTGTAGCCACGCCCTGTCCCATTGCCGTTATGTGGATGCAGGCCTTGAGGGTACGATCTTTACCGCGTCGTGGGAGCCGAACACCCCCTAATCCAGGACTCCCTCAGTAGCCCCCGAACCAGGCTTCAATGACGACGAGTCCGACGCGCAAATCGTCTTCGGTATTGCAAGGTGGGTTCCTCCTCCGAATCCTGTGTACCTGTATGAATAATGTCCGCCTTTTGTAATGTAGCACTCCTCGGCTTCAGTGCCCAATAATGGCCGTCTTCCACGTGCTGAACGAATGCGAAGAGCTTGGGGCGTTTTTTACATCCACACCCTTAGTCATGTAAACGAGTCGCCTATTTAACGGGATGGGGGATCTAGATCCAAACCACATCTTCTCCTCTCCGCGAGTTATCATCAGAGCGTCTCCAGCAAAGGTCCATTCCAACATGGCCAGCCATCGCAGCTCCTCCCCTCGCCCCTCCAGTCCTAAACCCGGATATTGGGAGAGATGCACCATCCCACACAGCGAGTTAGTGTCGCTCCAAGCCAAGGGATTCCTCTCTCAAGCCTACATGGTCTTGGTCCGAGCCGGACTCGCCACTTATCAAGGCGGAAAACAAGCGGAGAACTCACCTAGTCCCTCTAAAGGGGAGCGGGTGTGCCTGGTCCCTTATCTAGTAAGGGGACTGGGATTTCTGATTCATCCCTTTCTCCGCGGGCTTTTGGAGTTCTATGGCCTCCAGCTGCACCACCTTACGCCCGGTTCCGTGTTACACATTGCGGGCTTCGTAGCACTTTGCGAGCTATTTTCAGGCGTCGAGGCTCATTTTGCGCTATGGAAGAAGATATTCTGCCTAGTGCCCCGTTCCCAAAAGGGGTCCATATATCAAGTGGGCGGAGCCGAAGTATGGCATATCGCCGGGACCGGATACCCGTCCGGAACCCCGAAGAAGGCGTCCGAGGACTGGCCTTCAGAATGGTTCTACATAGACGACGTCCCCCTGTCGGACCCTATCCAGGCCGGTCTCCCAGAGTTCAACAACGCTCCCCTGAAGAAACGCCTGAGCTGGCGCCCTCGGAGCCCTTAGAGAGAGAATGACAGAGACGTCCTTTACTTAATGGGCCCGATTAAGCTACTGGCTCATTCCGGACTGACCATGATTAAAGTCATGGCCATATGCGTTATGCGAGGGGTGCAGCCGCTCCAATACAGAAGCCACCCCATGTGGGATTTTAACGGGGAGGATGACGCCACCCGTTACGGCCGTAAGGGGCCGGACTCGCCTGCCGCTCTAATGAAGATCTTATCCTCTTTGTACAAGGGAGAAGAAGAGGAATTCCTCCGCGTCGATCCGCAGGGCGGATTTTCCATGTATAGTCCTCCAAATTGGGTAAGCGGACAGTCGTACTTCTCTGTTCATTTTACATTCCCATGATTAAATAGGCAGTCTAACGACTTTAATGCAGGACCTGCGTCAGGAGGTAATAAACATAAACAGCCGTCCTCCACAGCCAGAGGACCCAGACCGGCCCTCGATCCGGACTCCGAAGAGGATCCGGACTTAGCGGTGGACTTCATTGACGGAGTGTTTCATCAGCTAAGCAAGGATGATACCTTGGTAGCTATTATAGCTGATTACCCAGGGTTAATCCCGGCCTCCCAGGTGACAAATACCGAAGCTTTACCCCCTTAAGAGGGGTTCCGTTTTCATGGGCTTGGTTGTTCTGACAACAACCGTGCTTTGTAGGGGAGATTCCCAAGGGCGGAAGCCGACCCTGCTGCAGCTAGCCAGCGGGGGGCCGCAGGGCCCTGTGGGGCAAAAAGGAACGTAGTCCGGTCTGAGGTGCCAGAACAAAGGTATGGCGTACCCTCTCTTTTTCCCTGGTGTTTTACTCCTCCAGGGTATATTAACATTCGTGCTATCTTCAGGACGAAGAGACCTCGCCGGACTATACCCGGAGAGGTTGCCAATCGGGCCTCCACCAGCCAGACTCCAACGCCCGGCCCGGAGGCGGAGGTCAGCACAAGGCACGCACCGGATGCTCCTCCATCAGAGGATGCGGATAGGCTGTCTGCCACCAATTCCGAGGTGGAGAGTGCCATGAACCACAGGCGTCGCCGGACGGTTCTTCGCGACGCTTGTTTCTCCCAGGAGGCTTTAAATGCCTTTAATTCAGGAGATGCGTACCTCCGTGCCGCTCAAAATGGTTTAGCCAGAGCCACGGAGCAGTATGTAAAAGACATACGGGTAAGAAATTTTTGGTAAATATAGATATGCCAGTAGCCCCCGAGACTTGAAGCAGTGGAAATAACTGATTCGAGAATCATATAGCATGCAGTTTCTTACCGAGAAGAATACCGCGCTGTCCCAGGAGCTGGAAAGGTGCAGGGCCCAACTAGAGGCCGCACGATCGGCAGCAGGAGGGTCTAAAGAGACCCCTGCAGGTAAACAATACTCTAGAATAATTAGTATTGTACGGATTTAAGTGCCAATCTGACAAATTGTATTGTAGATGGCGCCGGACTCGATCCGGACAGGCAACAACTTCTACACCGGTTAGAGTCTGGTGAAAGCGTGCTAACAAAGGTGAGGCGGGAGAAGAATGATCTCCAGGATGCCAACACCAAGCTGGATGTTGAACTAAAAGATGTTCGTGGCCAGCTGTCGGACTCCAATAAGGAGAATCAGCGACTTCGACGCGGCATTTTTAGTAAGTGCTTAAGCGAACTCTTGAAAAAGGAGTTCGGCGAGGAAGACGACTAACAGAGTTATGTCTGTAGGTATGCTTACAGGTCGTCCTGCACAGGAGATGCCCAATTCAATGGGCGATCTTCTTCCCGAACTCTTGCAACTGCACGAACGAGTTCAGCAGGCGATGTGAGGTATTGCCCAAGCCTTGTGGCCTGCCCACTCCATACCCGAGGGCCTTGGAGAACTTGCGGAGAAGTTGAAGGGAGCATGGCGGCGCTTCCGGTTGTGGAAGATAACGGCCTGCCGGCAGGGCGCTAGGGAGGCTTGGGCCATGGTGAAGACCCACTTTACAAAGTCTGACCCCAATCATATGGCCGAGGTTGGACCGGTGGGGCCTGACGGGAAGGAGATCCCTGTGAGCTTAGTGTATGGCCAGGTAGAATTGGCCGCAAAGTATTCCCAGCAGGACTGTAAATTAGACAGCCTGTTAGATGGTATAAAAGAGGAATACAATCAGTCTTGATGACCATGTAATTTATAATTGACATGTGTAATGCCTTCTAGCCGGATTGTAGATCGTTTGTCGTTGCGGACCTTTTCGCTTCGACCTCGGGACTTGACGGTCCGGAGTGTGTCCGAATACCATAACGGTTATATAAGAACCGAGGTATGCGTGGAGACCAGGCGTAGGGGTCATTAGTGCTTTATCAGACAAGTGCCCAACTAGTTATGTTATATTACATGGTTAGTAAGAAACATCTTCTAGAGAGAATAGTTCCGTTAAGGGTTCCTTTCGCTGGGGTGGCGTGCCCTGAAGTGCGCCTCCGGACTGCAAGTGCAGGAAAACATCTGGGGGCATTTATAAGTAAAAAAGGTTCATCTTTAGTTCACCGACCGACTATTCCCTTAAGAACGCTAGCTTTCGGCTTCACCCAGTCTGAGGTACACATCCGGCTTATCCGACAGTAACAATCCCAGAGGTGCTCCCTTTACCGCCTAGCCGAACAATCGGGAACGTAGGGGTAAGCACAGGAGCCAGGCAACCTAGCTTGGCCAAAACTAAGTCATATCGATGCATATAGTGGTGAAAAAAAAGGTGCATGCGGAAGTCTGACGCATGCGTTGGGCGTGAAACCCATATAAACAAGCTTCTGTTAGAGAAGCCCCCAGGTTTAAGGAGCGCGAGTGGCGCGTCACATGATGAGCCTTTAAGGGCTATAAAAGGAAAGAGTGGGGGGAGACAAAAACAGAAAAAATATATATAGAAGTGGACAGAGGAAGGAGACAAACCCCGAGTCCGGCGCTAGGCATAGAATCTTCGGAGACGTGCGGCGTTCCATGGGTTCGGCTCGAGTCGGTTATCCGACGCATCTCGCAGGCGGTACGCTCCACCAGTCAGGACTTGGTCAATTATGAAGGGACCTTCCCATTTGGGCTTGAGTTTGTCCTTTTTCTTATCCGGCAGGCGCAGGACTAGTTCGCCGACGTTGTAATTTTTGGCTCGTACTTCTCTGCTTTGATATCTTCGAGCCTGCTGTTGATAAAATGCGGAACAGGCTTTAGCCACGTCGCGCTCCTCCTCTAAGGCGTCCAAGTTGTCCTGCCGATCAAGCTCGGCTTCTCTTTCTTCGTACATGCGCACTCGAGGTGAGTCATGAATTATATCACAGGGCAGAACTGCCTCTGCGCCGTATACCATAAAGAATGGTGTGAATCTGGTGGTACGATTCGGCGTGGTTCGCAGCCCCCAGAGTACGGAGTCGAGCTCCTCTACCCAGTGCGTATTTGATTCCTTTAGGGACCGCACTAGTCTGGGTTTGATACCGCTCATGATGAGACCATTTGCACGTTCGACCTGACCGTTAGTTTGTGGATGATAGACAGAAGGAAAATCGAGCTTAATGCCCATGTTTTTGCACCACAGCTTTACTTCGTCGGAGGTGAAGTTTGTGCCATTATCGGTGATAATGCTGTGGGGGACACCATAACGGTGTACGACCCCGGATATGAAGTCTATCACGGGTCCGGATTCGGCCGTCTTAACAGGCTTGGCTTCTATCCATTTGGTGAATTTATCCACCATGACCAATAGGTATTTTTTCTTGTGGGTTCCACCCTTAAAGGGTCCCACCATATCAAGCCCCCAGACCGCAAAAGGCCAAGTGATGGGGATGGTTCGGAGGGCGTTGGGCGGCATATGACTTTGATTTGCAAAGAGCTGGCAACCGACGCATCGTTTGACTAAGTCATGAGCGTCTGCTCGGGCCGTCGACCAATAAAAGCCCGTACGGAAAGCCTTGCTTACAAGGGACCGAGCTGCAGCGTGGTGGCCGCCGAGTCCGGCATGAATTTCAGCCAACAGACTCCGCCTTTCCTCCTTGGAGATACATCTTTGAAGGACTCCTGTAGTGCTTTTCTTATATAGCTCTCCCTCGTGGATTTTATAGGATTTAGATCGCCGCACTATGTAGCGTGCCTCGTTTTGGTCCTCTGGGAGTTCCTGCCTAGTAAGGTAGGCTAGGAATGGTTCTGTCCACGGGGCGACGACCGCCATTATTACGTGGGCTGAAGGTGTGGTTTCGGTGGCAGGGCCTCCGATTATGTCGGATTGTTCGGCGTCGGGTTGTGCGGTTATGTCCGGACTGTTGTCCGAGGGCTCCCCCTCCCATGCTACAGATGGCTTGAATAATCTTTCTAAGAAGATATTGGGGGGGGACCGCATCTCGTTTTGCTCCGATGCGTGCCAGGACGTCTGCTGCCTGATTGTTTTCTCGGGCTATATGGTGAAACTCCAGTCCCTCGAACCGAACTGACATTTTTAGAACGGCATTGCGATAAGCTGCCATTTTTGGGTCTTTGGCGTCGAAGCCGCCATTTATTTGGGATATCGCGAGGTTTGAGTCCTCGCGTACTTCCAGGCGTTGAATGCCCATGGATACTGCCATCCAGAGACCATGTAGAAGGGCCTCGTATTCGGCTGCATTATTGGAGTCCGTGTACATAATTTGGAGTACATATTGGACTGTGTCCCCTGTAGGGGACGTCAAAACGACGCCGGCCCCTAGTCCGGCCAACATTTTGGAGCCGTCGAAATGCATAATCCAGTTTGAATATGTGTCGTACTCTTTAGGGAGTTCGGCCTCTATCCATTCGGCGACAAAGTCGGCTAGAACCTGCGATTTAATGTCTCGTCGTGGTTTGTAGGTTATGTCGAACGGGAGGAGCTCTATGTCCCATTTTGCTATCCGGCCCGTTGCATCGCGGTTGTTGATAATATCGTTGAGTGGTACTTCCGAGGCTACTGTTATAGAACACTCTTGAAAGTAGTGTCATAGCTTCCGGGATGCCATAAACACCGCATACGCGATCTGTGCGGGTACCGTGATTTGCATGGTGTGAGGACAGTGGACACGTAGTAGACGAACCTTTGAAGGGGGAGTTTGTGTCCGTCCGTTGCCGCTCGACGACGAGTACTGCGCTAACAACTTGATGGGTTGCGGCAATGTACAATAGCATGGGTTCGCCAGTGTTCGGCGCGGCCAGGACTGGGTTTGTTGCCAAGATGGCCTTTATTTCCTCGAGTTCGGCTGTGGCGGCATATGTCCACTCGAAGTGTTTGGTGCGCCTAAGGAGGCGGTAAATGGGCAATGCCTTTTCTCCCAGGCGGGAGATAAAGCGGCTTAAAGCCGCCACGCATCCGGTGAGTTTCTGTATTTGTTTGAGGTCTTTTGGGACATCCAATTGTGACAGAGCTCAGATTTTAGCTGGATTTGCTTCAATTCCTCTACCGGATACAATGAAGCCCAGGAGCTTTCCGGCTGGAACGCCGAAAACGCATTTTTCTGGATTGAGCTTAATGTCGTATTTTCGGAGGTTGTCGAATGTGAGCCTCAAGTCATCTACTAGAGATTCGACATGTCTTGATTTAACGACCACATCATCTACATACGCCTCCATTGTTTTGCCGATCTGGTTTGCCAGACATGTTTGAATCATGCGCTGATATGTTGCGCCGGCGTTTTTTAGCCCAAAGGGCATTGTGTTGAAGCAGAATGGGCCGTATGGTGTGATGAATGCTGTTGCGGCTTGGTCTGATTCTTCCATCTTGATTTGATGGTAACCGGAGTATGCGTCGAGGAAGCACAACCAATCGTGTCCTGCAGTGGCATCGATGATTTGATCTATTCGAGGGAGGGGGAAGGGATCCTTTGGGCAAGCCTTATTAAGGTCTTTGAAATCGACACACAGGCGCCAGGATTTGTCCTTCTTTGGTACCATCACCAGGTTTGCTAGCCAGTCCGGGTGTTTTATGTCTCTAATGAATCCAGCTTTCAATAACTTGGCTAGCTCCTCTCCCATAGCCGTCTCTTTGGTTCGGAGAAACGCCGAAGAGCCTCTTTGACAGGTTTGAATCCTTTCTGGATGTTTAGGCTGTGTTCGGCCAAACTGCGTGGGATTCCGGGCATGTCTGAGGGATGCCAAGCGAAAATGTCCCAGTTCTCTCGTAGGAACTCTCGCAGTGCGGCGTCTACATCAGGGTTCAGTCATGCCCCGATGGAGGCTGTTTTATTGGGGTCCGTTGGGTGGACCTGGAATTTGACTATTTCGTCCACTGGTTTGAAGGATGTGGATTTGGATCTCTTATCGAGTATCACGTCATCCCTATTTACCGTGGATCGCAGCGCGGTCAGTTCTTCGGCCGCTAAGGTTTCGGATAGTGCCTCGAGGGCCAGTGCGGCTGTCTTGTTCTCGGCGTGGAGTGCTATGTCCGGATCACTAGCGAGGGTGATAATTCCGTTTGGCCCAGGCATTTTAAGCTTCATGTACCCATAATGGGGTATGGCTTGAAAATTTGTGAAAGTCTCCCGTCCTAGTATAGCGTGATATCCGCTTCTGAACGGGGCCACCTGGAACGTGATCTGTTCGGACCTGTAATTATCCGGCGTGCCGAATACCGCATCTAGTGTGATCTTTCCGGTGCAGCGCGCTTCCTGACTGGGGATTATTCCTATAAAGGTTGTGCTGCTTCGCTCAATGCGGTTCCAGTCTATTTCCATCTTTTGGAAGGTTTCCTCGTAAATGAGGTTCAATCCACTGCCTCCGTCCATGAGTACCTTTGTGAGGCGACAGCCGTCCACTATGGGACTTAGGACCAGTGCGGCTGGTGCCCTGGCTGCTCGAATTTTAGGCTCGTCACTCGCGTCGAAGGTGATAGCAGTATTACTCCATGGGTTTATTGTCGCTACTTGATAGACTTCAGTGAGGCTGCGGAGTGTTCTTTTTCGCATGTTATTTGATGCGAAAGTCTCAAAGACTATGAGAACTGAACTGAAATTCTCGGGCTGGTTTCCTTCGACCTCTAGAATTAGCAGGTCCTCGCCAATTTTGGCCACCTGCCGGAGTATCCAACATGCCCTGAGGCTGTGAGTTGGGGTGGCATCCTCTGCACTGTGAATCTTGCAGGGTCCATCTAGCCACTTCTCAAGTACAGTTCCATGCCCCCTAGAGGGTTTTGATTTTTTAGCGTTTAATCCGGGCGCCTTACTGCGGTGCGCCCTCTTGATTCGAACGGGATTGTTATTCAGGGCCGGATTATCCCAAAATTCAATTTCGGTTTTCCGAGCACTTTCCATGGCACAGTATTTTTGTACTATGGACGCCAGGTCAGCAAAGCGTGTAATATTACGATGACTTATGGCGTTGAGTATTCCCTTGTCCGTGCAGTTACTGCAAAAGATTGAAATTGCGTCTCCCTCGCGGCAGTCCTTTATCCTGTTCATAACCAGGAGGAATCTGGCCCAGTAATGATGTACTGATTCTTCGGGCATTTGCCTGATTTGGAAAAGATCGCTTAAGATCGGGTGGGCGTGTGTCGTTGAATCTGAGAGCTCGCCCAGTTTGTTGTTCGAAGGCCGAAGAACTTCCGGATTCTGAGATCCGGAGTCTTGGATGTTATCCGATTTGCCTGATTTTAAGCTCGGGTCTTGGATTGTTTCATCCCCTCCGCGGATGTCCGGCATGGAGGGTTCGGGAATTCGGACGTAACTAGTCCTTAAGATAGACGATGGATCGCCACATTGTGTCTCCACCACAGCAACGTGGTGGGTGACCTAGGGAGAGTTAATTTCTCTCAGATTAGGTTTAAGCCCAACCTGGTCGTAATTTGTGGCGACACCCAGTGCGGCGATACGATCCAGGAGCTCGTTTACAGAGGAGAGCTCCATCGGATCCAATTGCTCGGCGAGTTCTGAGCCGACGTGGAGGTTGCTTATGATGACCCGGGAGGTCACCGTCGGCGCAACAGCCGAACAGGCGGTTGCGAGAAAACCACCTAGCCGGAGAGTTTGGCCGATAGCCAAGGCTCCCTTTGTAATGGCGCCGTCTTTAAAGACGGGAAGAGGCATCCTTCCTGATCGCGACGGCACAGAGGAACTCTCAATGAAAGCACCAATGTCGGTGTAAAAACCGGCGGATCTCGGGTAGGGGGTCCCGAACTGTGCGTCAAGATCGGATGGTAACAGGAGACAAGGGACACTTTATTTTACCCAGGTTCAGGCCCTCTCGATGGAGGTAAAACCCTACTCCTGCTAGATTAATATTGATGATAAGGGTAGTACAAGAGTGGATCTACCACGAGATCAAGGAGGCTAAACCCTAGAAGCTAGCCTATGGTATGATTGTGTGTGATGATGGTTGTCCTACGGACTACAACCCTCCGGTTTATATAGACACCGGATAGGGTTAGGGTTACACAGAGTCGGTTACAATAGTAGGAGATCTCGAATATCCGCACACCTAGATTGCCTTCCACGCCAAGAAAAGATCCTTCCGGACACGGGATGAAGTCTTCAACTTTATATCTTCATAGTCCTGGAGTCCGTCTGAAGGTATTGTTCGGCTATCCGAACACCCCCTAATCCAGGACTCCCTCAGTAATGTCATGAAATTTCTCTCCCCTTACCTAAAGGGTTTTTTGCTTTCTATCATGTCATGGATATCATGCTCTGCTTGTCCTTGGGAAAGATATACCCCTGGAATATGTGTTTAAACACATTTCCCTTTCCATTGTTCTGTTTAACCTAATGATCACATTTTCCTTTTCATTGGTTTGTTTGACCTTTCTTGTGATCTATATAATCTAAGCAGTAAAGATTCACTGCTTATGTAAACACCTCGGCGTACAATTTTGTCAGCAAGACCCTGTTACTATTGTTGAGGACATTCTGGTAGCCGTCGATGGACGAGAACTTTGCCAATTGGTCCGCCTTGTTCAACGAGCAGGAAAATGGTTCTCTTCGTCCCTCGTCCTTAGTATCGATGTCGTTGCCGACATAACTGACAGGCTATCCTTTGACATGCCTCGCTTACATGATCGTGTAAGACGTCATCACCTTCCTACTTTAACCCACATGGTGTGCCCATAACCCACAGTTCCACAGGATCGAAACCTGACTCTCCTGTACACCCCCTGTTCCCAAAGTTATTCCTCCCGCTTGGACTCGTATGAAATTCATGAGCCACCTCCCGATGAGATCATCAATTCTGGCATCAGACAAAATAATTATTCCGTTGCTTTGAACCCCTTTCACGCCCTGTAGCAGGCATCGAACGATTGCCTGACCGTTCAAAACTTCCCAGGAAACCTCCTTACTTTGCTCTTGATATTTTCTTAAGTTTCAATTCGAGAGTTACTTTCCGCCATCTTCATTGATGTTATCTACCAGATAGCAACCTTGTAGAGGTCCGTTCTTCTGAAGTTACCGCTTATCCTTTTCGTATGTGCGATGAAGATCCCGAGGGAAGGATGAGGACTCCATCATTTTGACCTGAAGCATAAGTAGGAAGGCATGAATATATTGGATTGACCTCTTCGAGAAGAGCAACCAAGACCGAGAAGATCCGTTAGATTTTCCGTAACCCAATCCCTCCTCCCTAACTCCCCTCTTAAATCTCGGACGAGATTTCTTGTAGTGGAGGAGAATTGTGACGCCCGGATAATTTAGCTATAGTAAACCCGTGTTAATGATGTCAGGTCATCGTAATTAAAATTTAGCTAAACCTCACTTGCTTCAAAGTAAGTTCAAATACAAATTCAAATAACAAGTCAAATTATAGTTCCATAAAAAATTAAAAATGTTCATTGGTTTGCAAATATTCACTAACTAATTAACAAACATCAGCCAACATTTTTTGGAATGTTTATATTCCTCTAAGATGATTAAAATAGGAACAAAAAACATTTAATTTAACCAATTAAAAATAAAGAAATATTTATCATTTTCAAAATGACTTGAAACTTGGTGTGCAACTCCATTATATCACCCAATATTTATGTGCCAAGCTTCTTGTTCACCAAAACTCATTTGCTACTTAATCTAAATGCCAAACAGAGAAGAAATAAATAAACAGAAGAGGTAAAGGAAAAATGAGCAGTGCTGCTTTGCAAATATGGCATGCTGGCAATAGGCGGCCTAGCCCACCCCGGCTCCTTCCCTTTCCTCTGTTCATCAGAGGCGGGTGGACGCCTGCACGCCGTCCATGGCGCCGCTGGACACACGTCGGCCGTCTCGCGGTTCCCTGGGTGGTTAAGGACGTCACCCGCGAGACCCTCTCGATACCCTAGCGCCATTCCCCCTTTCCCCTGCGCCGCTTTGTTCCACCTCGCCCGTAGCCGAACCACATCGCCATGGCTGACCTCATCCTCGTGCCACTGCCCTCCCTACCGCCTGAGACTGCGCCGGGAGCACCGCCTCTGTTGTCTTCGTCGGCTACATGGACACATTCGAGCTCCGGACCCCTGCCTCGCGCGGATCGATGCCCTCGGCCACCCTAGATCACCGCCATCGTTCGTCTTCTTCAAGCCTCCCACGAGGTCACTGTTGCACACCTACAGGGCCCGGTGAGCTCCGTCGTTCGTTCCCCTCCCTTCTCCCCTGCTCCCGTCGTTGTGCACCGCCCGTAGCCGCCGTCGGACGTCGTCCCTGTCCGACATGCTCCCTGCTCGCCTTGGCTTAACCACTGTCGTCGTCCCCGTACCCCTCGCACTCCTCTCCTGCTTGACCACGCCACGGCCGCGCGCTGCGCCCACTGCCGCGTTGAGCGTGCCCGCTCGTCTTGCTCACCCCTACGAGCTGCTTCCCCTCCCGCTGCCCTGGCTCTGCCGCGCCCCGCCTCTGCCTAGCCGCGACCGGTGCTGCCTGCAGCCCCTCCACCCCGCTATGGTGCCCTGCTGGCCTGCTCTTGCCCCCCCGGTCGCGCCCGCCTCCGCCGCCTGATGTTGTGTCGCTGCTTGCCGTCGCCGTGCCGTGCTTGCATCGTCGCGCTCCACTTGCGTAGACGCCACACCCGCCTCTATTGTCGTGGATGCTACTGTTGCTACTGCCCCCCCCCCCACGCGCCGCCGCCGACTGCTGCTGCTCGCCTGCCGCAACGCCCGCCGCTAGGCCGAACCCCGGTGCAGCTTTGCCTGACACCGGCGCCACTACGGGCCGCCGGCAGACCCCCCCCACCTGTGTGTGCGCGTTTGAACCACCCCCTCCCTGCCGGTCAAACTGGCTAATGGGACTGCCCATTATCCACTTAATTAGGGCGCTAATCCCCCTAACCCCTGCTGACACTTGGGCCCCAAAAGTCTAATTATGTAAATAACCCCATCTGTTTAGTTATTGTGTATGACATGTGGGTCCCCTGATAGTTAAACTATTTTAAATAAAATCTGTTAAGTAGTAGTCAATGGCAGGTGGCCCCCCTGGCCAGTTTGACCAGTCAACTGGTCCACAGTTGACTGCTGACTAAGCAGTCAACTAGGCCCACTGTCAGCCAAGCAAGCACATCGCTGGGTACACTTTTGGTGTACCCATAGCAATTAAGGTTAATATATTTTCGAATTAAAATTAAATCCATAAAAAATAGAAAATCGTTTAAAACTTTGAAAATTAATATAAAATAATCCATAACTCGGATGAAAAAACTTTGTACATGAAAGTTGCTCAGAACGACGAGACGAATCCGGATACGCATCCCGTTCGTCCGCCACACATCCCTAGCATAGCAAACACGCAAATTTCCCTCTCCATTTCATTTGTCCGAAAGCGCGAAACACCGAGGATACTTTCCCGGATGTTTCCCCCTCCGTCGGTATCACCTCCTACTGCGTTAGGTTGCCCCTAGCACCGCGTATTGCCATGTTATGCTTTGTGATGATTTGATTGCTCTGTTATTTATTATGTTCCCCTTCGTTACTTCTTTCCGATAGACCCCAAGACCGCTGTCGGTACCCCTGTGATCGACTACATCGACGACGAACCCTTCTCTTGCCAGAGCAACCAGGCAAGCCCCCCCCCTTGATCACCAGATATCGCCTATTCTTCTCTACTGCTTGCATTAGAGTAGTGTAGCATGTTACTGCTTTTGGTTAATCCTATTCTACTGCATAGCCTGTCATTGTTGTTATAGTTGTTACCCTTACCTGCTATCCTACTGCTTAGTATAGGATGCTAGTGTTCCATCAGTGGCCCTACTCTCTTGTCCGTCTGCCATGCTATACTACTGGGCCGTGATCACTTCGGGAGGTGATCACGGGCATATACTATATACTTTACACTGTTACATTACCTGTGATACTCTTCGGAGATGGGGGCTGAAGGGGCAGGTGGTGGGCCTGGGTTCCCGACGGCCCCCGACTTTTACTATGTGGCGGAGTGACATGGCAGGTTGAGACCACCTAGGAGAAAGGTGGGCCTGGCCCTGGTCGGCATCTGCGGTTACTTCAAAATAACTTGCTTAACGAGATCTTGGTATTTGATCTGTGTTTGGCCACTGGCCTATACGCACTAACCAACTACGCGGGAACAGTTATGGGCAGTCAATGTTGTGGTATCAGCCGAAGCCTTCATGACGTCAGCGATTGAGCGGCGCGCGCCGGATTGGAATGTAAGCCTGCTCTTGTTTTAAGGGGGCTAGTTCTGCTTCCGGGCGCCGACGCAACGTGCAGGTGTGCAATGGGCGATGGGCCCAGACCCCTGCGCCATAGGATTTAGACCGGCGTGCTGACCTCTCTGTTGTGCCTAGGTAGGGTTGCGACGTGTTGATCTACCGAGGACGAGCATGACCCAGGAAAGTGTGTCCGGCCAAATGGGATCGAGCGTGTTGGGTTATGTGGTGCACCCCTGCAGGGAACTTTATCTATTCGAATAGCCGTGTCCCTCGGTAAAAGGACGATCCAGAGTTGTACCTTGACCTTGTGACAACTAGAACCGGATACTTAATAAAACAAACCCTTCCAAGTGCCAGATATAAACCGGTGATCGCTCTCTAACAGGGCGACAAGGAGGGGATCGCCGGGTAGGATTATGCTATGCGATGCTACTTGGTGAACTTACCATCTACTCTCTTCTACATGCTGCAAGATGGAGGTGGCCAGAAGCGTAGTCTCGACATGATTAGCTATCCCCCTCTTATTCTGGCATTCTGCAGTTCAGTCCACCGATATGGCCCTTTACACATATACCCATGCATATGTAGTGTAGCTCCTTGCCTGCGAGTACTTTGGATGAGTACTCACGGTTGCTTTTCTCCCTCCTTTCCCCCTTTCCCGTCTACCTGGTTGTCGCAACCAGATGCCGGAGCCCAGGAGCTAGACGCCACCGTTGACGAAGACTCCTACTACACCGGAGGTGCCTACCACTACGTGCAGGCCGCTGACGACGACCAGGAGTAGTTTAGGAGGATCCCAGGCAGGAGGCCTGCGCCTCTTTCCATCTGTATCCCAGTTTGTGCTAGCCTTCTTAAGGCAAACTTGTTTAACTTATGTCAGTACTCAGATATTGTTGTTTTCGCTGCCTCGTCTATGATCGAGCACTTGTATTCGAGCCCTAGAAGCCCCTGGCTTGTATTATGATGCTTGTATGACTTATTTATGTTTTTAGAGTTGTGTTGTGATATCTGCCCGAGAGTCCCTGATCTTGATCATACACGTTTGCGTGCACGATTAGTGTACGATTAAAGCGGGGGGCGACACCGTATTCGGGAGTTGCATAATCTCATAGTCTGAGGAACATGTATAAGTCATGAAGAAAGCAATAGCAATAAAACTAAACGATCATTATGCTAAGCTAACGGTTGGGTCTTGTCCATCACATCATTCTCTAATGATGTGATCCCGTTCATCAAATGACAACACATGTCTATGGCTAGGAAACTTAACCATCTTTGATTAACGAGCTAGTCAAGTAGAGGCATACTAGGAACACTCTGTTTTGTCTATGTATTCACACATGTACTAAGTTTTTGGTTAATACAATTCTAGCATGAATAATAAACATTTATCATGACATAAGGAAATATAAATAACAACTTTATTATTGCCTCTAGGGCATATTTCCTTCAAAAGTAATGTCTTAAATCATAAAAGAATTTTTTCTTTTGTTGGTATGTAAAGCTAGGTGGTAAATATTTAGCAACAATGTAATTAGCATAGTCAACATAGCAAGGAGTGTTATGAGAAACATTTATTGCAGCTAACTGCTCATCAGGAAAACTATCATCAATAGGTAGTGGGTCATCAAGACCTAGACAAGTTATCAGCTACGTGGTTCTCAGCTCCTTTTCTATCAGTGATATGTAAATCAAATTCTTGTAGCAAAAGAACCCATCGAATAAGTCTAGGTTTGGCATCTTTCTTCTCCATAAGATATTTTATAGCATCACGATCGGTGTGAACAATAACTTTTGAATCAACAATTTAAGATCTAAATTTATCACAAGCCAACACCACTGCTAGGAATTCGTTTTTAGTAGTAGCATAATTTCATTGAGGACTGTTAGAGTTTTACTAGCATAATGAATAACATTCAGTTTCTTATCAACTCTTTGTCCTAGAACAACACCAATGGCATAAGAACTAGCATCACACATAATTTCAAAAGGCAAGTTCCAATCAGCTGGTTGAACAAGAGGTTCAGAAATTATGGCTTTCTTGAGTGTTTCAAAGGCTTATAAACAATCATCATGAAAAACAAAAGGAATATCCTTTTGCAAAAGATTTGTATGAGGCCTAAATTTTTTAGAAAAGTCTTTGACAAATCTCCTATAGAAACCAACATGACCTAGGAAACTACGAATACCTTTGATATCTTTAGGACATGGCATTTTCTCAATTGCATCAACCTTAGTTTTGTCCACCTCAATACCTCTTTCAGAAATTTTGTGGCCCAAAACAATACCTTCATTAAACATAAAGTGGCACTTCTTGAAAGTGCAATCATGCCCTTAATATTATTTTGATGTTGATGACAATATACTCATAGGGGACTAACAAAGTTTGTCAAGTATATCTCAGGTTTTAGTCCCCTCAGAATCAATTGTGTGTGTGGATTATGATTTCGGAAATATTTAACTTCATCAAGAACGAAGAAACAAGACTGTATTTATGTTTATTCTTGAGTATAGGGATCCCGCACTATTAAGAGGGGAATATGGGGTCTTGTGAGAGTCTTGCTCGAAATCTACTTCAAACTCTGGTCTTCGTCTCTGTCCGACAACCGGTACTCACCGGACGTCCGGTTCCTCCAATACAGAGCCAAAACATCGGACGTCCGACAATCTTTCATCAGAGCCAAAACATCGGATGTCCGGAACCCTCCGTTCATCCATACATTCTATACAGTGGCAAAACATCGGATGTCCGGTCCCTGTCGGTCGTCCGTTGTCTGCCGAGCCCTCGGTCGTCCAGTACCTTCTCCACCGAGCCTAAACATCGGACGTCTGGGATCCTCCGGTCATCAGGTACCTTCCATACTGTGCCAAAACATCGGACGTCCGATCCCTGTCGGATGTCCGGTGTTTGCCGAGCCTTTGGTCCTCTGTTGTGCATCGGACGCCCGATGTTGCAGTGCTATTTTGGGCTCCAACGGCCACTTACCGAGGCATACTATAAATATCTCTCTCCTATCCTGTGTGAGGGTTGACCACTCACTTCAAACATCCTCAAGAACACATTTTACTCTCTGTCTCTCTCTCACTCACTCTCCAACACCAAATCTTTAGATCCCTAAGGGATTTGAGAGCATTTGAGAGAAGTTGTCCACCCGAGTGATAGATCCACTCCTTCCCCTTCTTTGCACCAAAGGAATTCGTGATTTGAGCAAGTCTTGAGTTTTTCCCAATCATTCTTGTTACACTTGGAGGTTGGAGACTTCTAGGTGGTAGGAGTTTTTCAGAGAGGAATGAACCATTGTGATTACCCCGGAAAGTTTGTGAGGGTTTTGGAGACCACCCCAAGGTCTACCACTAGTGGTTGAGAAACGCCTTCGTGGTGTTGTATCAAAGGGAGAATAGGGTGAGCCTTCGTGGTGTTGGTGTGCCTTCGTGGTAACATCCACCTCTCTAACGGTGACGTAGCTTCCCTCCAAGGAAGTGAACATCGACATACATCCTCGTCTCTTGAAGTTGCAGTTATCCCTAACCGTAACTTCCTACTTGTGGTGACTTGTCTCTTAAGACTTACTTATATCATATTGTGCTTGTCTTCTCACATATTTGTATTACTTGTTAACCTTTCTTAGCTCTTAGCATCATACTTGCAATTGTTAGGTTCACTTTCATATTCCGCATTATTGCCTAAAATTGCTAAGTAATAATTAAAATTTGTAATTGTACCTATTCACCCCCCTCTAGGTCCATCTCGATCCTTTCAATTGGTATCAAAGCCTCATGCTCTATTCTTGTGGCTTAACCGCCCTAGAGCGAGATGAACCCCGATGGGACTCCCCCTGTTGTGGATCCGAAGAATACAGGAGTGGCTTCCACGGAAGTCAATTCCTTCACGTCTGAGGATCTAGAACGGGCGCTTGCTAAGTAAAAGGAGGAGCATGATGCTTCTCTTGCAGCCTTGGTCCAAATGAGACTGGCCACACTAACCATGATGCTTGCACCACTTTCTAGTGGTGCGGCCTTGAGGCCAGCTGTGCCTACTCCTTCACTTGCCCAACAACCTCCTAGTAATGAACACTCCAGTGTTCCTTGGTTTTATGCAAGACCTCAAATAGAGAAACCACAGTATAACCCTGAAGGCAAAGCTCCTTTACTTGATGACACTACCAATTTTGCTTTGTGGAGAGTTGCTATGCAGGATCATCTTCGATATGGAAATGATGAGATCTTGGAGATCTTGGAGTATGGCTACCAAGTTGTTGAACCGAAGAATCTTACTCCAAGAGAGGTATATGACAAGAATCTCAACGACACATCAACCATGTTCATAAGAAGAGGTATGACTGACAAGAAAATGAGACCATACATACATATCACAAGTGCCAAGGAATTATGGGATAGCATTGTGAGGACCAAGTCCGGTACCTCCACTCTCCGGCTTGCTCAATATAAAATTGCCAAGGGTCAATTGCAAAACTTTTTTATGGAGAAAGGTGAATCTCCCAAGCAACTCCTTGAGCGTCTCATGACTCTCACCACTGACATCGAGTCCTGTGAGTGTGACAAGACACAGGATGGATTCAAATTGACTAAGCGATTTCTCGTGGACAAGTTGCTTCATGCACTTGCTCCATATCATCATCAAATGGTGTGGGACATAGGAAAACACCATGGATTCAAGGAAATGACGACATAGGAAAACACCATGGATTCAAGGAAATGACTCCGAATGACATCATATCCACCTTCCAACTATTTGAAGAGTCAAAGGAAAATGCTACAAAACATCTTGCCATGCATGGTACCTCAACATCAAAAATCAATCTTGCGTTGAAGGCCAAGCATGTATATGAAGAAGAGCAAAGTGAAGAAGAGGAAGATGATGAGGATGAGGATGGTGATGAGATTGACTCCGATGAGAGTCCTTCATATGAAGACATTGCTCTCTTTGTCAAGAAGTTTAGTGCGGGAAAATTCAAGGGAAGATTCTAGAAGAAGAAAGTGAGGAAATGCGACAAGTGTGAAGAAACCAATCACTTCTCCAACGATTGCCCTTATGAGAAGAGAGAAGATAAACCAAGGTTTCCCAAGACCCTTCCCAAGAAGAAGTTGCCAAACCCTTTGAACGCCAAGCTCAAGAAGTGAGATGTGAAAGCAATGGTTGCTCATGAAGAATCCGATCTAGATGATGTTAGCGGTGTTGCCGGAGTAGCCCAATATTCTCAAAACACTTTGAGGCTAGTCAACAAGAGTGGTGATGTTGTCACCTAAAAATACATGAAAGAATACAAGGACAAAGCTCACAAGTGCCTAATGGCAAAGGCCGTGGTAGAAGATGGAGAGGATCAAAACTCTCCTGACAAGGTCAAGGTAACCCCACGATCAAACCCTCCTCTTTTCACTCCTACTCCTAGTGATGAGTATCTTGATGCGGAGGATAATCATGATGATAATGATATAGATGACCCCATGTTTGCTAAATTAAATAAGGTCATGTGCTCCGTCAAAGGAAAGAAGCTCACTATGTTTCATATGCTTATGGAGATGGTGGGTAGGCACACCGTCACCATTAAGGAACTCGAAACCCTCGTAACCAAGGAAAAGGAAAAATATGAAATCCTTGAGCGAAAAGTCCAATATGAGGAAGCACGAAATGATGAACTATGCTTGAAAATTGGTGCAAACATTGATGTTCATGCTGAAGATCTTGCCTCCTTGAAAAAGGCTAAGGACTCTTGTGAACAGTTGATTAATGATAAACGTAAGCTTGTGAAGTCTCATGCATTTCTCTCTAAGGATTGTGAGCTTCTATCTGTGTCTCTCAAGACTAAGGAAGAAGAGCTCACCCTTCTTACAAAGAGTTTTGGGACACTCAAGCTTACCTATCTTGAAACTATAGCCAAGGCTTACTCTTCTCCTATTATCAATGTTGATGTTTGTACTACTAACTCTAGTAGTGACCTAGCATCTATTCTTGAGGAGAATCGCTTTCTCAAGGTTAAAATCAAGAAAGGTCTCATGACATTTGCTCAAGGACAAAAGAACCTTAATGAGGCATTGAGCCAAAACAATGAGGTGTTTGCCAAACAGGGGCTCGGGTTTGACCCAAGCACAAGCAAGAAGAAGACGTCTTCTCAAAAGTGCACCACTCCTCTAAAAGAAACATTTGTACGAAAAGGGCACAAGGAGAAAGGTAAGGTTGTTAGTGGGAACGCCACAAAGGTCATGCCCACTCTCAACAAGCCAAAAAGAGTTCATGCCTCCATCCTATGGTCTTCATAAAACTTAGGACAGAGAAGTTTATGCAAAATTTGTTGGTCCTCGTAATGCATTCCGGTTCTATGCTATTTGGGTCCCTAAGACCCTTGTGACTAACTTGAGAGGTCCCATTGCAAAATGGGTGCCTATAACCAAGTCATAATTCTGCATAGGTTGCTTTCTCTGGTGGAGTAAAATGGGTGATCGATAGTGGATGTACCAATCATATGACCTGACATAGCAAATTGCTCTACGATTTCATTGCAGCTATTCAACCATTTATGAGCATTATGTTTGGTGGAGGATCAAAAGGACCGGTACTAGATGTCGCTTGAAGCTACGTTGGTATTTCCCCAAAGAGGAAGGGATGATGCAGCACAACGGCGGTATGTATTTCCTCATATGTGAAACCAAGGTTATCGAACCAGTAGGAGAACCAAGCAACACAACGTAAACATCACCTGCACACAAATAACAACTTCTTGCAACCCAACGTGTAAAAGGGGTTTTCAGTCCCTTTCGGGTAGCGGCGCCCCAAGATGGGCAAACAAACGTGAGATAAATTGTAGTAGATTGATAGATCAAATGCCAAATAAAAAATATAAGAATAAAACGCAGCAAGGTATTTTGTATTTTTGGTTTAATAGATATGAAAATAAATGCAAAGGGAAAGTAGATCGCAAAGGCAAATAATTTGAGAAAGAGACCCATGGGCCGTAGGTTTCACTAGTGGCTTCTCTCGAGAAAAATAGCAAACGGTGGGTGAACAAATTACTGCTGAGCAACTGATAGAACTTCAAATAATCATGATGATATCCAGGCAATGATCATTACATAGGCATCACGTCCAAGATTTGTAGACCGACTCCTGCCTACATCTACTACTATCACTCCACACATCGACCGCTATCCAGCATGCATCTAGTGTATTAAGTTCATGGAGAAACGGAGTAATGCAATAAGAACGATGACATGATGTAGACAAGATCTATCTATGTAGAGATAGACCCCATCGTTTTATCCTTAGTAGCAATGATACATACGTGTCGGTTCCCCTTCTGAGATCGAACCCACTACGAAGCACCTCTTCCCATTGCAAGATAAATATATCAAGTTGGCCAAACAAAACCCAAATATCGGAGAAGAAATACTAGGCTATAAGAGATCATGCACAAAAGAGATCAAAGAAACTCAAATACTTTCATGGATATAAAAAGATAGATCTAATCATAAACTCAAAGTTCATTTATCCCAACAAACAGAACGCAAAAGAGTTACATCATATGGATCTCCAAGAGACCATTGTATTGAGAATTTAGAGTGAGAGAGACAAAGCCATCTAGCTACAAACAAGGGCCTGAAGGTCTACAAAGAACTACTCACACATCATCGGAGAGGCGCCAATGGAGGTGGTGAACCCCATCCGAGATGCTTTCTAGATTGGATCTGGTGGTTCTGGACTCTACGACGGCTGGATGAATATTTCATCGATGCCTCTAGGGTTTCTGGAATATTTGGGTATTTATAGAGCAAAGAGGCGGTCTAGGGGCACCCGAGGTGGGCATAATTGTCGGCGTTCTGGGAATGGGGGTCCCCAGACTTGCCTGCCTGCGGCCCACAGCGTGGCTCCACTCGCGGCCCAGTATGGCCCATCTTCACCAACAAACACTCAAGACCCTCGCGAGGGGCCAAGCCTCGCGAGGCGGACGACACAAGACCTCCTCGAGAGCGGCCTCATCAAGCTGGCTCGTGAGGGGCGGAGAGATCAAGGCGGGGTAAACCTCGCGAGGTTCCAGTGACGTAAGCCATGACGTCCAAGGCCAGGCCGTTACCAGCGTGCAGTGTCCTCGTTTTCTCTTTGGTGCTAAGGAGGCAAGCGCAGGCGAGGAGTACCGAGGCATCAGGCAAAGGTTTCCATATAGGTGCAACAAGACCAAGGCCAGCAGGATAGCAGGATGGAGGTCACCATGGAGCCCAAGAAGGCGTCACCACCAGAGCCTTTGGCAGGTGAAGACCACCTTTAGTCAGGATAGCTTGTACTAGCTGTCCCCCTTCAAACTGGCCGTTGTTGGCTCCCTTCCCGCTCAATATTTGGGGAGAGGACCAGGGCCTCTATAAATAGGACTAGTGTCGGTGTCAAAACCTGCGGATCTCGGGTAGGGGGTCCCGAACTGTGCGTCTAAGGCGGACGGTAACATGAGGCAAGGGACACGATGTTTGCCCAGGTTCGGGCCCTCTCTATGGAGGTAATACCCTACTTCCTGCTTGATTGATCTTGATGATATGAGTAGTACAAGAGTTGATCTACCACGAGATCGTAGAGGCTAAACCCTAGAAGCTAGCCTATGGTATGATTGTTGTTGTCCTACGGACTAAACCCTCCGGTTTATATAGACATCGGAGGGGACTGGGGTTACACAGAGTCGGTTACAAGGGAGGATACCTTCATATCCGTATCGCCAAGCTGGCCTTCCACGCCAAGGAGAGTCCCATCCGGACACGAGACGAAGTCTTCAATCTTGTATCTTCATAGTCCAACAGTCCGGCCAAAGGATATAGTCCGGCCGTCCGGATACCCCCTAATCTAGGACTCCCTCAGTAGCCCCTGAACCAGGCTTCAATGATGATGAGTCCGGCACACAGATTGTCTTCGGCATTGCAAGGCGGGTTCCTCCTCCGAATACTCCATAGAAGATCTTGAACACAAGGATTGTGTCCGGCTCTGCAAAACAAGTTCCACATACCACCGTAGAGAGAATAATATTTCCACAAATCTAATCTGCTCACACAATCGATATCATGACAACATACCACGACCCGGTCTCTATTTGAACCGTCATTCTCAACCAGCCTTGGCGCATATCGCGAGGCGGTTTCCTTGGCACGTCTTGTTGAAGCAGATATCGTGTCCCCTTATTACGGGATTCTCATCAATATGGACGTGGGTAACCCAATCGTGCCTGTTGGTATGACTCCTCGATTGTAGGCAAGTCCCAAACGGTCACGAGGAGGATGCTTGGTGTTCACCCTCTTTATAAAGAGACCAAGGCCTATCCTTTTTACTCCTCGAACTCAGTCGAATCCTTCCCCGCCTCGAGTTCCAACACCCGAAGCTCAGGTCAAGCGCTTCGGACCTTCAACCATGTCCGAATCCAACCTTCAAGGTCGGTGGATGCCTTCCTCTGTCATGGAGGAAGACGTCAGAAAATTAAGAGAGGTCGGGTTTCTGACCGGCGAGATCCCGCACCGGCTGCCAGCTCGAGGGCAGGTCATTCCCACTCCCAAACTCGGCGAGAGCGTTGTGTTCGTTTCTCACTTCCTCCAAGGGTTAGGGCTTGCTCTAGATCCCTTTGTGAGGGGGATCCTGTTTTACTATGGGTTGGATTTCCATGATCTGACACCGGATTCTGTCCTCCACATCTCGTCGTTCATCGTCGTGTGTGAAGCTTTCCTCCGTATTACCCCTCACTTCGGCATGTGGCTGAAGACCTTCAAGGTGGAGCCGAAGATGATCGAGGGGCAACACGCAGAGTGCGGAGGCGCTGTAATAAGCAAAAGTGTCGATGCCCCATGGCCAGAGGGTTCTTTCCTGGAGGTGTCCAGCTTATGGCAACGAGAATGGTTTTACATCACAGCTCCCAGGGGTACCAAGTGGGTGGCTCCCCCTGCTTTTCGCTCGGGCCCTCCGCCACAACTAGCGTCATGGGTCAACAAGGGGCTGGACTGGGGGCTAGTAAAGGATGTGCCAATATTGCAGAGACGCATCCAAGATCTCCTAGAGAGAGACATCAGTCTAGTCACGGTAATGCAAGTCATGTTAATTCGTCGAGTCTTGCCCTACAAACGTCGTCCCCTCCGCATGTGGGAGTTCAACCCGGAGGGACCGCGAGCTATCCATCATTTCCTCGGCATGACGCTCGAGGAGATGTACAAATTGTTCTTCGGACCACAAATAATGTGTCCGGACACCCCCGAGGATGCGGGTTTGAACTGCAATCGTCCAGGTACCCAAGTAAGTAGTCCTGTAACCGAACATGTTGTATCACAACATCATTCTGAAAAGTCGCTCTTTGACCAGGACTGGGTAACAAAGGCAAAGATGATCAGGTGTCCGGCCCCCCTCCCCGAGGTCTCATCGGATCCTGTATTAGCCAGGATGCTGGAGCTCGCGCCTTATCAAGCACGCTTAGGGAAGACAAAGGAGGGAAGAAAGAGGCTAGCGCCTCCACGAAGGAGTATAACCGGGGGGAAGAAACTGAAATTCCCCATTCCCAAGGAAGGAAGAGGGCCGCCTCTGAAGAACCGGAGACAATGGTCTCCAAACAGGGGAAGAAATCTTCGCCAGAGGGTCCTGCTCCGGGGGATACCCCGGCCGCGCAATGCCCGCAAGGGGGTCAGCCCTCAACCGAGCTGTAAGTAGAAAGGGGACTTTAGTAATAAAAACGTCCTGCTTTAATTCTGAGGAAAATAACCGAAATATTAAATTATCTTGTAGTCCGGATCATAGCCCTTCTCGGCAGAGTTCGTCTTTAGGGGATCTTCTTTCGGAGATGATGGAGAGCGAAACGCCTCCCCATGCCCTCCCGCCTTACAAGGCGGGCGACCCCGAGGTGTCGTCGTGGAGGGCTTCTCCTGATCCGTCAAGGCCAGAGGTTAATATTTTGGCCACCCGAAGTCCTCAGTATCCGGCTCTTGGAGAGAGCAACCGAAAGAGTCTGGCACCGCCTGTTATGCGGTCGGACGAACTGAGGGATCTGCTAGAGCGAGCGGCTATCTCAGAAGCGCATCGTATGCTAATAGGTACGGTGGTTGAGAGGATTTCATCCGCCGAAAGCAGGTTGCATGAAGCCTTTATGAGTCTACTGAAAGGTTTTGAGGTACGTGAAATAGTGTGTATTTTTGACAGTACCGCACACGTTAAGGTGTGTCATATGCAGCTAGTAGCCCCTGAGACTCTGGTTGCTGTCACAAACGGCGGCAAACAGAGGATCATAGTCCCAGGTAACAATCTGGCTGCCCTCATATGCAGGTGGCGGAAGGTCCGGTGGCTAGCCGGACTGGTGAGTTTGCCGAGCTGAAGCGACAACTTGATGCGGCGGATGTCGACATCGTGCTTGTCAACAAGCGGCTCGACGAGGCACACAGTATGTGATTTCTCCAGTGCTCGATACGTAGTAAGAGGAGCATGATGCCAGTATCTTTAATATGTTGCGCCTGCGGATGGAGCTGCGGCCGTGGAGACCCTTCGAGCGGAACTTGCCCGGGCCAAAGAACAAGCCAGGAAAAGTGACGCGGCCGCCATGAAGGCAGTCGAGGAGCTGAGAGCCGAAAAAGCCGCTCATTGCCAAAGCAAGGAGGAAATAGCCAAGTTGGTTGTGGAGTTGAATGATGCCACCGGCTGTTACGAGCTTCTCAAAAAGGAAGATCGAGCGAAGATGACGGACCTGGAGAAGGCCACGGTGGCGGCCAAGGACGCCCGCTCTATAATTAGATTGACGAAGGAGGAGCTGCGTCACGCCGGGGATATAGCGGCCGGGAAGCCCTTTATGTTGCGGATGAAGTTCGTAGATCCTAAGTGCGCTCCTATGGATCGGCTGTGGAGCTCTGTAGACGCTTATCTGGATTTGGCAGCAAGTGCCGCTGATGCGGCCGAATACTTCAAACATCAAAAAGATCGCGAAGTGGAGAAGCTGTTCTGGTCACAATTTAACGTTCCAGCGCATCCGCTTCCTTTGAATGAGGAGATGGCCGAATGGGCCGAGCTCCATAGGTTGTCCGGGCTCGCCATGAGGTCTGTTGTGGATCATCTATGGCCGGAAGGGCCAAGGCCGAACAGTTATTTTAGTTTGGTGCAGCAGTTCCTTGGTGTTGTGCCGCGATTGACGCTATGAAGAGGTCAGCGTGCATCGAGGGTGCGCGGATGGCGCTTGCCCATGTCAAGACATACTGGGCGGAGATGGAAGCCACCGCAATTGCAACCCCGAGTTCGGCCGTTAGCCGAGTAGCTGCCGAGCACTACTTTGATGAAGTCCTTGAAGGTGCTCGTTCAATAGAAGCTTAGTGCTCGAAGAATATTATGTTTTAGTGACATGTATTCCCATTGAAGAACAATGTTTTACTGAATTGTAAAGACTATTTTTTATACTTGTGCCTGAAAGTATTATGATGCCTCCCGTGCCGTCGTTTATGTATATATGTATATAACCTGAAAGTTTGCAGTCGTCGGCTTCAGCCCCCACGCATATAATGCGAGGGTGTTCGCAGAAAATGCTTGTTCACACTTGATCCAACGTGTTGGTCCATTAAGGAGGTGATAGCGCAGCGAACTAGGCCATCGGACTATATTGCTTTAACACATTCACTTAGCCATAGGAGTTTGATAGTGGGGCTACTATATAGCCCCTGGTGGCTCCGCGCTCATCTGAATACGGGGCGCGTACATGCCTGGCCGGGAAACGGCCCTTCCTTAATGCGGAGGAATCTCGAAGATTCCGCTAGGTCATCGAGTGGTTGACCAGTCTCGCGCTTTATCATTACAGTCAATTTTCGGCTTTCTCTACTGAGGTGCTCGTCCGGCCGAACCAGGGCACAATCGCAGTAGTTCTCCTGGTGCCGCCTTAGCCGATAGAGCGTAACATAAGGTAGCAAAACACAGGAGCCGGGCAAACCCAACATTTGACCAAAGATATGATTCAGAGCTGATGCATATAAGGCCAAACTCGCGACGCCGAACACTCCCTAAGGTATTCGGTCTTTGAAATATATACCGGGCTAAATGATTCCCTTGGATAATGAGCCCCTAGTGTCCGGGTACGAGCAATATTCTGACGTGGCCACATGCCAAGAACGTCAGCATCCTTCTCGATTGTATTGAGAATCCGGAGGATGTGAACAACGAAAGACAGTAAAAAAAGGTTTACGTAGGGTCTTAATCTAAAGAGAAACCTTTGAACGGGTCCCTGTTGCACGTCTGCGCCTGTGTCTCCGTTGTGCCATATCCTGGACGGGTGTAGCACGATTGTCATGTGTAAAAGAGAGGTATTTAGTTGAAAGTTGTCGTGCAAAAATTTAGCTATTATAAATAAACCATTTAAAAGTCAAGATGGGTAAAGTTGAGCCGAATTATCGCTGAGAAGCCCCTGGTACCGTCTATAAGGGTAGAGCCATCAAACCAATATCTATCCAATGATTAGCCGAACTCGTCTAATCGTGTCCGTGGTCTTAATGACCGGTTATCTGTTCTGGTGGTGAGACCGTCTAGTGTTCGGCTATTAAACCACCCGTACGTTCTTCTGCTCGTAAGGAGCGCTCAACATTTCCATGTACTGTGGTATTGCATTAAAACGAGCGAAAGCCGCTCGTCCAAGTAGTGCTTGATATCCACTTCGGAATGGAACAATGTCGAAGGTTAACTTTTCGCTTCGGAAGTTGTCGGACGAGCCGAACACAACCTCTAGTACTAGAGAGCCTGTGCAGCGGGCCTCTGTGCCTGGTATTACTCCCTTGAAGGTAGTATTACTGTGGTTGATATTTGATGGGTTTATCCCCATTTTGTAGATGGTATCCTGATATATCAGATTTAGACTACTGCCTCCGTCCATAAGGACTCGTGTGAGATGGTATCCGTTTATTATAGGGTCTAGGACCAAGGCAGCTGATCCTTCATGCCGGATGCTTGTTAGGTGATCCCTGCGATCAAAAGTGACCGGGCAGGCCGACCAGGGGTTGAACTCAGGGGTGACGGGCTCTACGGCTCATGTATTTTGGAGTGCATATTTGCTTCTCCTTTTTGTCACGTGGATCACGTTTACTGTTTTGACTTTTGGTGGGAATTTTTTCCGTCCCCTAGTGCCTTGCTGGCGAGGCTCATCCTCGTCTTCGCTCAATGTGTCCTCCCCCTTGTGTTCGGCGTTTAGCTTGCCGGCCTGCTCGAAGACCCAGCATTCTCTGTGGGTATGATTTGCAGGTTTATCGGGGGTGTCGTGGATCTGACATAGTTTGTCTAGAATCTTGTTTAGGCTGGTCAGTCCATCTCTGTTGCCTCTAAAGGGCTTTTTCCGCTGACCCGGTCGAGAGCCCCTGAATCCGGCGTTTACCGCCGTGTTATCTGGGCTGTCTTCTTTGTTCCGGCGCTTGTTTTTACTGCGTCGTGGTTTTCCATTGCCATCCCTGACTTCGGATGTGCTTGGGTCGCTGGTGCTGCTTCGGGCTAACCAGTTGTCCTTGCCGTGCAAAAGCGGGTCATGACGCTTGTTAGGGCTGCCATTGTTCTTGGTTTTTCTTGGCCGAGGTGTCTGGCAAGCCATTCGTCCCGGACGCTGTGCTTGAAAGCTGCTAAGGCTTCGGCGTCCGGACAGTCGACAATTTGGTTCTTCTTAGTGAGAAACCTGTTCCAAAGATTTCGCGCTGACTCTCCGGGCTGTTGAATTATATGACTCAAATCGTCTGCGTCCGGAGGTCGGACATAAGTCCCTTGAAAATTAGCCCAAATAGCATCCTCGAGCTCCTCCCAAGTTCCAATGGAGTTTTCGGGGAGGCTTTTTAGCCAGTGCTGAGCTGGTCCTTTGAGCTTTAGGGGCAAGTATTCGATGGCATGGAGATCGTCTCTGCGAGCCATATGAATATGGAGGATAAAGTCGTCAATCCTTTGATGCGAGTCATCGCGTGGGTCATGTACTGACTTATGTGCGGCCTCGTTGGCTGCTCTATCGCGGCCACGAGGTCGTCGATCCGACCGGTCGGCAGTTTTATTTTTTGGCTGTGGGGACTCTAAGGCCTCATCGTCAAATTCAGGCAGCAACTTTCACTTTGGGTAGCTCTTTTTGTGGCGACTGCCACCATACTTTTCTGCCGTATCGAGCACTTTGTTCCATCTACCGTTGAGTGTGTTTTGTGCGGCCTTGAGCCTTTGCTTCTGCTTCTTCAGACTCCTCGCAGTGGCGATAAGCCTTCTATGGAGGTTCTCTTGCTCCAGCTGCCTTTCTGGGATGATGTGTTCATGGTCATCTGGACTGTTCTCTTCTCTAGAGACGGGTTGGTTAGCTTGACGCTTGGCGTTGCCTTGTTCGGACAGCGGCTCTGTACTTTGTTCGTCGTCCGCTGGCTCACCCTGCTCTGCCGCTGGGTCTATTTGGTCGTCGTTTCCTCTGGAGTCGACCGGGGCATTGTTTTTTCTTGTGCTGTTATTGCTATTTTTGCCGAGGCGGGATTTGGAGCGGCGCCTGCGGCGCCGCTTTGTTTGCTTCTCAAGGGAGCTATCTTTCGCCGTGTCCTTCCGTTCCTCGTCATCATTTTATTTGGGTGTATCCACCATGTATATGTCATGTGTTGAAGTGGCGGTCCAGTGCCGTGTTGGCGGTGGTTCCTGTTCGTCTCCTGCATCGTTGTCCATACCATCGATGTCGTCAGAGTCAAAGTCGAGCATGTCGGTTAAATCATCGACAGTGGCTACTAAGTGGGTGGTTGGTGGGGAGTGAATTTCTCTTTCATCCGCATCCCATTCTAGCCGAATATAGTTTGGCCAAGGTTCTCCTGACAGGGAGAGAGAACTTAACGAGTTTAGTACATCGCCGAAGGGCGAGTGCTGAAAGATATCCGCGGAGGTGAACTCCATGACCGGCGTGTCGGTGTACTAAAGTAGGGGTACCTTAGTACCCCAGACTTGTGCACGGGCAGTTGTAGCACCCTGCGGCGAGGCCCGCCCAGGAAGCGCCAAGATAAGACCAAGCATTCAAGACAAGGCCCCCGGCAAGAGGAGCTTGCCGGGCCAAGAAGACAAGGCCCCCGGCAAGAGGAGCTTGCCAGGCCAAGAAGACAAGACCCCGGCAAGAGGAGCTTGCCGGGACGACTGAGCCCATGTAATACCATCCAAGAACAAAGTATAAGAGACAGAAGATCGAGACACCGACAAGAGGAGCTTGTCGGGAAGGCCGAACCCAGGCACCACAAGAGAAGCCCGCCACGGCGCGCCATGCGCCCCGGCAAGGCCTGATAGCCGGCAAGCTATCTGGCGCAGGAAGACGACCCCCGCGGCAAGCCACTTGCCGCGGCAAATCGCCACCTCAGGACTGCGCTCCAGCTCGCCCGCCCACGCGTCGCTCCGGGGCTTCCCCCAAGGGCACGTGGCGGGGCACCGCGCAGCCTGGGGTATGCGGTGGCATGCAGCCACCATCGTGGCAAGCGGTGGCGCACCTAACGGTCCGCCTCGGTGCTGTCCGGGCGACCGTGACGGGCATTTAATGCCCTTGTCCCCTACCGTCAGAAGTAGGTATGATAACACTGTGCCGCACTGTAGCGCCACTGTTCCCGCACTGTTACAACTTCCACCCCTTTTACACTTTTACCCCTTTCTCTTACGTTGACACCTGTCGGTGACCCCTTTGCGCTATAAAAGGAGGCCCGTGTGCAACGTAGAGGGGGTTCGGGGTTCGGGGGTTCGGACATCTGGTTCGGTTCCGGGGGAGGTTCGGATCCGGAGGTTCGGAGATTCGGGGTCCAGACAGCCATACGCTCGGTGTAGCTAGTTCTCCAAGCTCCCGAGCTCCCCAGTTCAATACAACCAAGCAGGAGTAGGGTTTTACGCGTCCATCGCGGCCCGAACCTGGGTAAACCGCCCGTGTGCTCGCCTCGATCTGCTCTCCGTGCTCCCTCCGCCCCCCTCACCGGACAACGAAAGGGGCTCCGGCCCCATAGGTGCTCGCGGGGGACGCCGTCCGCCCCGACATCTTTGGCGCGCCAGGTAGGGGGTGCGTCGAGGTTGTGCGGATCAGATCCGGCGTTCGCGCGGGCGCGCTCTTCGTCAGCTTCTCCGAATTCGCTAGCTTCATCAACACTATGGCCCCGAAGAAGAAGGCTTCGGAGGTCGCGGGCCCGTCCGCGTCACTCCCACCGCTACCGGAGCCAACGGTGGGCGGGGGAGACGCTGTCGGAGGGGTGGCCACCGGCGAGAAAACTCGCGGCGCCACCAAATCCAAGAACAGGGCGGACGACCGAGCCTCGGCCTCCGAGGGCGCGTCGCATCCGACCCGACAAACGACGACCCAGCAGCGCCATGCCACGGGAGGTGGCATCCGCTTGCTGGACCAAGGGCAAACTGGAGGTTCACGGGACGCCACGGGCCCCCGTCCGGACACGGGCAAGGCGAAGGCGCCGGGGGGGGACCCCGCTCTTTCTAACATTGTTAGGAGTCCGAGCGTATCCCGCTCCTCGCGCCACTCGCCCCCGTTCCCCTCCACTCCGGCAGAAGCGCTCGCGAGAGCGCAACTGCTCCTCGACTACCCTCCAGCGGCTGACAAGGCCGAGGGCTGGAGGGCCACCATCCAGAGCCTGATCGCCTTCGCCAACAACGACACGCCGCAGCAGCCGGCGACCTCACGGCCACGGCAGGTCAAGAAGACGAAGGCCGACGGTGACAAGGCCGCCGGAGGTGCAACCACCATGCACTCCCCGGCGCAGAAGCAGAAGACGCCGCCCCGCTGGAGCAACGCCGACGACGGCTCTACAGCGTCGTCAGACCCGCGGACTCGCCGGGACCAGCGCCGAGTCCTCGACGAGCGGCAGCAAGAAGACGCTCGAACAAGGATTGAGCGCCGCCGAGAAACTCGGCGGCAATCAGACCAGCGGGCTGGGAACGCTGTCGACGCGCACGCGCCCGGTGAACCAGGTGACTTACCGTACGCGGCAGGTTGCCCTGCGTTCACCCGTGAGCTGCGGCGCGTCCGGTGGCCCAGCACGAAGAACTTCAAGCCCGACGTACCGGAGAAGTACGACGGCAGGACGCACCCCTCGGAGTTTCTCAGCATCTACACGATCGCTGTGCAAGCTGCCGGGGGGCGCGACGAGAGGATATTGGCGAACTACTTCCCGCTCGTGCTTAAGCCGAACGTTCGTTCGTGGCTTATGCACTTGCCGGAAGGCTCCATTTCTTCCTGGGCGGATCTTTGCCATCAGTTTGTTGGCGCCTTCACAGGCGGCCACAAACCTCATGGCCAGGATAGCGACCTCCACATCCTAGCCCAGAAGGAAGGAGAACCCCTGCGCAAGTACATCCAGCGCTTCAGCCGCGTGCATCGCAACATCCCCGACGTTCACCCTGCCGCGGTTATCAGTGCGTTCCACCAGAACGTGCGTAACCGCCGCATGCGTTAAGAGATGGCCATGACCAAGATCCGGGACGTCAGCGAGCTATATGCCCTGGCTGACAAGTGCGCGCGCGCGGAGGAGGGGAGGAAACTCCCCGGGGAGGATGCTGGCGCAGGAGAAAGCGACAGTGACGACACCGCCCCGGCGAAGAGAAGCCAGCGGCGGGATAATAGGAGGAAGAACAGGAAAGAGGTGCTTGCCGTCGAGGAGTCCGGCAAGGAGGCTCCCGCCAAGCAAACGCAGGCTGGCGGCTCCGGCAAGGAGCCTGCCCCCGTGGCGGCAGCCGACAAGCAGGACGGCTCCGACAAGCAATACTGCAAGATCCACCGCACCAAGGGCCACGATCTCTCCAACTGCAAAAGCGTCGAGTACCTCGTCGTGCAGCAGAAGGCTGAGTACGAGAGGCGCGACAAGGGGAAGGCCCAGGGTGGAGGTGGCGAACCAAGCAAGAAGCGGCCGCCCATCGGCCGGGGAGGACCCCGCGGCAAGGCCAAGCAGCGGCAAGGCGATCGGCCTCCCCGGGGCCGCGACGGGGATGAAGAAGACGACGACGAAGACATGGAAGACGAAGATAACAGCGAGCAGGAGTTCCAGAAGGCCACGGAGGTCCTATGCGTTGACGGCGGCGCCTCTCTGCACACCTCCCACCGCCAGCTTAAGCAGTGGGTGCGAGAGGTGAACGCAGCAGAGCCGCCCGTGGAGTCGCGCAGGCTCCTCAAATGGTCCAGCACGCCCATCATTTTCGATCTTGAGGATCACCCCGACCGCACAACCGCGGTCGGGTGCTTGCCGATGCTGGTCTCACCCACCATCCGCAACCTCAAGGTCACCAAAATGTTGGTAGACGGCGGGGCCGGGCTGAACTTGATCTCCTCCGCTATGATCAAGAAACTCCAGATCCCAGACGGCGAGCTCGAAGAGACCGGTTCTTTCCAAGGAATCAACCCGGGGAGGAGCAAGCCCAAGGGGAAGATTACTCTGCCTGTGACCTTCGGCGGCGAGCTCAACTTCAGGACTGAGCGCATCACGTTCGACGTCGCTGATATCCCGTTACCATACAATGGGATCCTCGGCCGTCCCGCTCTCGCCAAGTTCATGGCAGCTTCCCACCACGCCTACAACGTACTCAAGATGCCGAGGCCGATAAGCGTCATCACTGTCCATGGCGACAAAAAGGACGCGCTTATCTGCGCCGACAAGATCTACCGGGATGTAGCAGCCGCGGCGGAGAAGGACACACTCGCCGCTGAAGCCCCCGGGGGGAAGAAGACAAGGACCAAGTCCGGTAAGTGCTCTGGGGCCCACTCCGGCAACCGCACCTCTTCGGAGTGCTGCGCCGCCATCGAGGACGTTCCATCGAGCTCCACCGGCAAGTACAAAAAGGGAATGACCGCTCCTCCGGCAACCAAGAAGGTGTCCGCCAAGGAGGACGGCACTGGCGGTACCTTCACCATCAGTGCCACGCTTGACAGCAAATAGGAAAGCGCGCTCGTTGCCTTCCTGCGGGCGAATGTCGACGTGTTTGCATGGCAACCGTCCGACATCCCCGGTGTTCCCAGGAGGGTGATTGAGCACAAGCTCGCTGTCTGTCCTCACGCGCGACCCGTCAAGCAGAAAGTGAGAAAGCAAGCCGTGGAGCGCCAAGAATTCATCAGCGAAGAGATCAAGAAGCTAGAGGCAGCGGGCCTAGTGAGAGGTGTGATCCATCCAACGTGGCTGGCCAATCCGGTCGTCGTGCGCAAAGCCAATGGGAAGTGGAGACTGTGCATAGACTTCACTGATGTGAATAAAGCATGTCCCAAGGATCCATTTCCCTTGCCGCGCATTGACCAGATTGTTGACTCCACTGCCGGATGTGAGCTACTCTCTTTTCTTGATGCATATTCAGGCTACCACCAAGTCTTTATGGCCAAAGAAGATGAAGAGAAGACCGCATTTATCACTCCGTGCGGCACCTATTGCTTCATACGCATGCCGTTTGGACTGAAGAATGCGGGATCAACGTTCGCAAGGGTAGTGCACACTGCTTTCGAGCCACAGATCCATAGGAACGTGGAGGCCTACATGGATGACATCGTGGTGAAGAGCAGGAGCAAGGAAACCCTGGTCCAAGATCTGGAAGAGACATTTCAGAACCTGCGCAAGATACAGCTCAAGCTGAACCCCGAGAAGTGCGTTTTCGGAGTCCCCTCCGGCAAGCTTCTCGGGTTCTTTGTGTCACAGAGGGGGATTGAAGCTAATCCCGACAAGATCAAAGCCATCGAGCAGATCGAAGCCCCAGAGCGCGTCAAGGACGTCAGAAAGCTTGCAGGTTGTGTGGCCGCCCTCAGTCGGTTCATTTCAAGGTCTGCAGAACACGCCCTGCCCTTCTTTAAAATCTTGAAGAAGGCAGGCCCCATGCAGTGGACTCCGGAAGCGGAGGCGGCGCTGCAAGATTTGAAAAGGTACCTATCCTCCGCTCCAATACTTGTCGCACCTAGACCACAGGAGAAGTTGTTGCTATACCTAGCGGCAACCGACCAGGTGGTTAGTGCTGCGTTAGTGGCGGAGAGGGAGGCCGACGAGGAGTCTATACCACCTGCAAGCGAATCCAGCGACAAGCGGGGGGCTGCTCCGGCAAGCTCTGGCCCCGACAAGGACAACCCTGCGCAGGAACAGGATGGAGCGCGGAAGAAGATGGTGCAGCGCCCGGTGTATTTTGTGAGTTCCCTCTTGCAGGGGGCTAGATCAAGATACTCTGGGGTGCAGAAGTTGCTTTTCGGCCTCCTCATGGCCTCGAGAAAGCTGCGGCATTACTTCCAAGCACATGAGATAACAGTAGTCACTCGCTTTCCGCTGAAGAGGATATTGTACAATCCCGAGGCAACAGGCAGGATCGTCGAGTGGGCACTGGAGCTGTCGAGCTTTGGACTCAAGTTTGAAAGTACTTCAACCATACAGAGCCGAGCTTTGGCAGAATTCATAGCTGAGTGGACCCGGACGCCAGATGGAGAAGCCCAAGAAACAAGCACGCCGGTACAAGAAGCAACAAGCGAGTGGGTAATGTACTTCGATGGTGCCTTCTCGCTGCAAGGCGCCGGTGCTGGCGTGGTACTCATCGCGCCCACCGGAGAGCACCTCAAGTATGTTATCCAGATGCACTTCCCAAGAGAGCAAGCAACCAACAATACTGCTGAGTATGAAGGCTTGCTCGCCGGCCTCAGGATTGCGGCCGAACTTGGGATCAGAAAGCTGATTGTGCGGGGAGATTCTCAACTGGTGGTCCGGCAAGTCAACAAGAGCTACCAGAGCCCTCTGATGGAAGCATATGTGGATGAAGTGAGGAAGCTGGAAGAACACTTTGAAGGGCTGCAAATGGAGCACGTCTCGAGAGCTCAGAATGAGATAGCAGACGGCCTTTCGAAGTGTGCTTCGTTGAAGTTACCTGTGGAACCAGGGACCTTCTTACTCAAGCTGACTCAACCATCCGTTACACCATCAGTTGGGCAGTCCAAGAAAAGGAAGTTGGTCTCCGGCGACTACTTGTGGGCGAGCCTTCCTGAGACCGCCGCCAAGGTCCCCAAGATCAACAACCAGAGCGCCGGGGGACAGCCCGCTCCTGCGGATCCCAGGATCCGTCCAGTCGAAGCAGGTGTCCCCGATAAGCCTTGCTCCGGCAAGCAGATCAGCAGTCTGAACGCTGAGGAACAGTCCGCTCCTGCGGATCCGAGGATCTGTCCAGTTGAAGCGGGGGTTCCCGACAAGCTTTGCCCCGGCAAGCTTGCCGGGGGATCACCGGCTCCGACGGAACCAGAGGTTCTTGCCGTAGAAGCCGGGGTCCCCGCAGCGGCTTTCATGCCTTTAGTCCTCGCCGTCGAGCCCCGGGCTCCGGCATGGGCGCAGCAGATCGTCCGTTTTCTGCAAACTGGAGAACTTCCCGACGACCCAGAAGAGATGGAGAAGATAACCAGGCAGTCAAGTATGTACCAGTTCGTGGACAACGAGCTGTACAGAAGGAGACTCAACGGTGTCAGATTGAAGTGCATCTCCAGGGAAGACGGACAGAAGCTGTTGGCAGAGATACACGGAGGCATATGCGGCCATCACATTGGTGCAAGAGCACTTGTCGGGAAAGCCTTCCGGCAAGGGTTCTTCTGGCAAGAAGCCCTCCAAGATGCAACTGCACTAGTAACCAAGTGTGAAGCGTGCCAGTTCCATGCAAAACAGATTCATCAGCCAGCTCAAGCTCTCCAAACAATCCCTTTATCCTGGCCCTTCTCGGTCTGGGGGCTCGATATCCTCGGCCCTTTTCCCCGAGCCGTCGGGGGCTTCGAGTACTTGTACGTTGCAATCGACAAGTTCACGAAGTGGCCAGAAGTGGAGCCAGTGAGGAAGGTGACCGCGCAGTCAGCAGTCAAGTTCTTCCGGTCGATCGTCTGCCGTTTCGGAATCCCCAACAGGATCATCACCGACAACGGGACACAATTCACAAGTCGCGCCTTCATGCAATACGCCCAGGATCTCGGCGCCAAGGTCTGTTTCGCTTCGGTTGCTCACCCTAGGAGCAACGGTCAAGCAGAAAGGGCCAACGCTGAAGTGCTGCGTGGGCTCAAGACCAGGACCTTCGACAGGCTGCGCAAGTGCGGAAGAAATTGGATTCAGGAGCTACCGGCGGCTCTTTGGTCAATCAGAACGACACCGAGTCGAGCCACCGGACAGACACCCTTTGCTCTAGTCTATGGAGCGGAAGCAGTTATCCCCACGGAACTCGTATACGGATCTCCTCGGGTGCTCGCTTATGACGAGCTCGAGCAAGAGCGGCTGCGCCAAGATGACGCGCTGCTCCTTGAGGAAGGACGTCTCCAGGCTGCGGTACGAGCTGCTCGATACCAGCAAGCCTTGCGTCGCTACCATAGCCGCAAGGTCAAGGCCAGGAGTCTCGAAGAGGGCGACCTTGTTCTTCGGCGCACTCAGTCGGCCAAGAATTCCAACAAGTTGACGCCAAAGTGGGAAGGACCTTATCGGGTGAGACAAGTCACGAGGCCTGGCGCTGTCCGCCTCGAGACCGAAGAAGGCGTACCAGTGAGCAACTCCTGGAACATAGAGCATCTTCGCAAGTTTCACCCATAAGGCGCGGTTGCCGTGACCCGCTCCGGCAACCATCGGTTTGTACAGGCCTTGCCGCTGTTGCATGTAACCCCTTGTACAAAGCCAGGCGAAGCCCCTGGCACCAGATAAAGTGGCCCTGTTAGGCGACCTTGTTCTTAGGCACGTTCAGTCAGCCAAGAATTATAACAAGTCGACGCCGAAGCAGGAAGGCCCTTATCGGGCGAGACGAGTCGCGAGGCCCGGCGCTGTCCGCCTCAAGACCGAAGAGGGCCTACCAGTGAGCAACTCCTGGGAACATAGAGCATCTTCGCAAGTTTCGCCCATAAGGCGCGGTTGCCGTGATCCGCTCCGGCAACCATCGGTTTGTACAGGCCTTGCCGCTGCTGCATGTAACCCCTTGTACAAAGCCAGGCGAAGCCCCTGGCATCAGATAAAGTTGCCCTGTTAGGCGACCTTGTTCTTAGGCACGTTCAGTCGGCCAAGAATTATAACAAGTCGACGCCGAAGCAGGAAGGCCCTTATCGGGTGAGACGAGTCGCGAGGCCCGGCGCTGTCCGCCTCAAGACCGAAGAGGGCCTACCAGTGAGCAACTCCTGGGAACATAGAGCATCTTCGCAAGTCTCGCCCATAAGGCGCGGTTGCCGTGATCCGCTCCGGCAACCACCGGTTTGTGCAGGCCTTGTCGATGTTGCATGTAAGCCCTCGTACAAAGCCAGGCGAAGCCCCTGGCCGAAGATAAAGAAGCGCTGGCGCCCTAGATTTTAGCATGCATGCTGAGTCAGAGTCTCGTCCTTGGTTAGGGTTGTCAGTTCCTAACTGTCGCTAACCCCTAACCTAGAGGTCGAGTCCGCGTCTTTTTCCCGTCCTTTCCCTTTGGCTCGCAGGAATTGAATGTCCTTGCCGGGCCGCTCAAGGACAAGGAAGAGGAGAAGGACGAGCCAACACCTACGCCCCGGCGAGCCAGAGTCGCCGGGGGCTGCAACCTCAGATAAGTTTTTGCATCCCTCTTCATGCATTCTCTTATGGACTGTGGAATTTGAAAGCCTCCTTTCCTCCTGAAAAGCTACCGTGCTCTCTTAGCGGCAAGCCCCAGAGCGCGTTCCTGGGGCCCGTTTCGATAGCAGCCGCGGCAGCAAGGGGGAGGGAAGCGAGGGGCCGGAACCCGCCTGCTCCCCGCCTCCGCCAAGGGCGTGAGAAAGGTCGAGCAGTGCGGGGGAGCGGCTGGGCCTGTTGCCGGGCGAGAAACTGTCTATCTTAACGATGTAAAGGATTCGTTCCTTACCGCGGTTTCCACCCGCGAGACAAATGATCCGGCAAACATCCCCTTTTCATTAAAAACATTCCACTCAGGTACAGTTCAGAGAGAATGAAAAACATGAAAGGAGGGATTACAAGGCTTAAACGCAACTAAGGCCCGAAGGCTTACAAGCTGAAAAGAGATAAGGTGCCCGTAATCCCTTTCTTGTCTCTCTCCTCAGGAGGTAGGGCAAGTAGGCGAAGAGGGCGAAGGGGGCACCTAGCGAGCTACGGGTGGCAGAAGGCACCAAGAGAAGATCCGGGGGCTCCGCCCGGGGGTCTCCGGAGGCTGAAGAAGACGGAGGCGCCGGAGGCAGGGCTGGAAGATGAGGCAGCGGCCTTGCCGCCAGCCTCTTCCTCTTCCCCAGCCTCGCCACTCCGACTGCCCGAGGAGATCAAGCCCCCGGCAAGAGGAGCTTGCCGGGCCGAAGAGAAGACCCCGGTGGTCGTCACCGAGAGCAAGGGTGATGACGGCGTCTGGGGCGCATCTGGAACACGAGGCACCGGAGCGTCAGCCAGCTATCGAAGTCGGCCCGTACTCCGACTTCGCGGCCTTCGACGTCCGCCCTCTGTCCTCCTCAGCAGCCCCCCTACGCCAGTCGCCCAAGGAGACGACCCCGGGGAGTTCACGGAGCCCCGGCGCGGACGATGGGGCCGCCGGTGCCACACGGAGCTGCGACCGACGCCTAGTCGGACCCGTCATCCCGGCGGCTGCTCCCCTCGTCGTCGCTGTCGCTCCCCTCCTCGTCACTCTCGCTCGAGGAGGAGCCTTCGCTGTCGGAGGAGCTATCTTCGCAGCACCGGGCCCGGATGCCGAAGCCCCAGAAGGCCTTGACGGAGAGGAGGTCCTCCCCCACTAGCTTAAAGTGGAGGGTGAACCCCTCCGTCAAGCTGTGGATCCGGGCGAACGTCTTCCACCCGCGGCCCAGACACACCACGCCGGGGGCTCGGGACTCGACGTGGACTCGCGTCCCACTGATCCCGCAGCCCCTCATGCGCAGGTTTAGCGTCTCAGGCTGCTCCACCTCCAACACGCTCGCGAATGGAGCGGGAAGCCGGAGGCGGCGACAAGGCGCCCGGCGCAGCCTGATAATGAACTCACGGGGGTCATCCCCGAGATGGACCGCGGGAAGGAACGGAGCCGCTGGCGGAGGCAAGGACGGCGCACCGATCCGTCCGCCCCGAGCGCCTCGGCCCCGTCCACGACCTCGTCCGCGACCTCGCCCTCTCCCTCTTCCCCTGACGACCGGCTCCGCCGCCGCGGGCGCAAGGGGAGGAGGGGCGCGTTGCCTAGCAGACACCCTCGCGGCAACCGAAGAAGAACCAGGGTTCCCCCCCTCCATCGCAGATGGGGGAAGGAAACCAGAAGCAGAAGGAGGAAGGAGATGGAGTGCGGATTTCCGTCGCCCCCTTTCGCTCCTTATAAAGGGGCGGAGTGGGAACGCGGCCGCCTCGCTCCTCCAATAGAAGCGGAGGAAGGGCAGGCGACTGGGGCCGACCCACTGCATCGGCCCGCGCCGGCCCGACTCCCTGCCTCCGCCGCCGCGACTCCGAGTGCATGAGGACCGCGTGGTGGGCGCGCAGAACCGAGGCGACGGGTGGGACGACCTCTCCCCATCCCGTGATTATGAGGAATGGACGCCTCGAAAGCCGCGCCTCACCCCCGTTCATTTATCGAGCCGTGCCTCCGCACCTCCCTCCACTTAAAGAGGGAACGGGCGTTTCGCCCCCACGACGCCGTGATAAGCGCGCGCCGCCTGGGGAAGGTGCGACGGATGCGGAGTTAAGGAGCAGCGCGACCAAGGCCACGCGTGCCCGTGCACTGTTAGGGCCTGGCCCAACGACGCTCGGCACCGTGTGTGGCCCAGGCCCGGGGGCTCCTGTCGGTGTACTAAAGTAGGGGTACCTTAGTACCCCAGACTTGTGCACGGGCAGTTGTAGCACCCTGCGGCGAGGCCCGCCCAGGAAGCGCCAAGAGAAGACCAAGCATTCAAGACAAGGCCCCCGGCAAGAGGAGCTTGCCGGGCCAAGAAGACAAGGCCCCCGGCAAGAGGAGCTTGCCGGGCCAAGAAGACAAGACCCCGGCAAGAGGAGCTTGCCGGGATGACTGAGCCCATGTAATACCATCCAAGAACAAAGTATAAGAGACAGAAAATCGAGACCCCGACAAGAGGAGCTTGTCGGGAAGGCCGAACCCAGGCACCACAAGAGAAGCCCGCCACGGCGCGCCATGCGCCCCGGCAAGGCCTGATAGCCGGCAAGCTATCTGGCACAGGAAGACGACCCCCGCGGCAAGCCACTTGCCGCGGCAAATCGCCACCTCAGGACTGCGCTCCAGCTCGCCCGCCCACGCGTCGCTCCGGGGCTTCCCCCAAGGGCACGTGGCGGGGCACCGCGCAGCCTGGGGTATGCGGTGGCATGCAGCCACCATCGTGGCAAGCGGTGGCGCACCTAACGGTCCGCCTCGGTGCTGTCCGGGCGACCGTGACGGGCATTTAATGCCCTTGTCCCCTACCGTCAGAAGTAGGTATGATAACACTGTGCCGCACTGTAGCGCCACTGTTCCCGCACTGTTACAACTTCCACCCCTTTTACACTTTTACCCCTTTCTCTTACGTTGACACCTGTCGGTGACCCCTTTGCGCTATAAAAGGAGGCCCGTGTGCAACGTAGAGGGGGTTCGGGGTTCGGGGGTTCGGACATCTGGTTCGGTTCCGGGGGAGGTTCGGATCCGGAGGTTCGGAGATTCGGGGTCCAGACAGCCATACGCTCGGTGTAGCTAGTTCTCCAAGCTCCCGAGCTCCCCAGTTCAATACAACCAAGCAGGAGTAGGGTTTTACGCGTCCATCGCGGCCCGAACCTGGGTAAACCGCCCGTGTGCTCGCCTCGATCTGCTCTCCGTGCTCCCTCCGCCCCCCTCACCGGACAACGAAAGGGGCTCCGGCCCCATAGGTGCTCGCGGGGGACGCCGTCCGCCCCGACACGGCGCCCAATCGGATTCAATAGGTATGGGCGCAGGCGGTTCAAAGTCCGTGGCCGGAGATGACTCCATTGGTTCGGCGTCAGGGCTCTCGTGAGGGGTAAGGTCAGTGTTCGGCTCTATCGCCGCTGAGAGTGCAGCCTCCGAGGCGAGGTCTATCCGCCCGTCCTCGGATGGCGCAATCTGCTCTGGATTGAAGGCCGGAGTAGTTACTGGTGTGATCTCCCGAGCATTGTCCGACGGCAGAGCTATACCATGCTCGTCGTGATCGTGCGGCACACCTGGCATGGGCCCAAATCCGTCAAAGATCAAGTCTCCACAGATATTGGTAGTGTAATTCAAGTTTCTGAACCTGACCTGGTGGCCAGGGGCGTAGCTCTCGATCTGCTCCGGATGGCCAAACAAGTTGGCCCGCAGTGCGAAGCCGCCGAATACAAAGATCAGTCCGGGGAGGAAGACCTCACCCTGGACCGCATCGTTACCAATGATCGAAGGGGCCATCAAGCCTTACAGCGATGCCATAGTGGAACTCTCAATGAAAGCACCAATGTCGGTGTCAAAATCGGCGGATCTCGGGTAGGGGGTCCCGAACTATGCGTCTAAGGCGGATGGTAATAGGAGGCACGGGACACGATGTTTACCCAGGTTCGGGCCCTCTCTATGGAGGTAATACCCTACTTCCTGCTTGATTGATCTTGGTGATATGAGTAGTACAAGAGTTGATCTACCACGAGATCGTAGAGGCTAAACCCTAGAAGCTAGCCTATGGTATGATTGTTGTTGTCCTACGGACTAAACCCTCCGGTTTATATAGACACCGGAGGGGGCTAGGGTTACACAGAGTCAGTTACAAGAGAGGAGATCTTCATATCCGTATCGCCAAGCTTGCCTTCCACGCCAAGGAGAGTCCCATCCGGACACGAGATGAAGTCTTCAATCTTGTATCTTCATAGTCCAACAGTCCGACCAAAGGATATAGTCCGGCCGTCCGGATACCCCCTAATCTAGGACTCCCTCAACTAGCCACCACGGTAGGAGAGAACACAAACAGATTCAGATCATCCACACACCCACCAAGCACAAGAACACCTCGCCTCAGGAGGCTGTTCTTCCCCTTGTACTATTCATCCTCAGCCCGAGAGGCAATCCACCATACCACACTGGAGTAGGGTATTACACCACAACGGTGGCCCGAACTAGTATAAATCTCGTGTCTCTTGTGTTGCGAGTTCATCGAGCTAGGCTTTGAGATCGCGGCGAGGTCGAGGGTGTGATTAGGTAGGGGGAGATCTTCGTGCGCACCCCAGTGTCCGAACCTCAAGGGTTTTGCCGGAACCCGAGATCCGATATTTGGTGCGCCAGGTAGGGGTACGCCGAAGCTTTCCTTCCGTCGATCCGCGTTCCATCGCTTCGTCGCATCCATGGCGGACGCTCGCCGAGCTCGCGCAGAGCGCCGGGCCGCCCTCGCCGCCCGCGTCGTTCAGACAGCTACCGTCGGCGGGCCTCCCCGTCGTTATCCGTCGCCTATCGCCAACGCCGTCACTGGCTCGGCGGGGAACAAGCAGCAAGCATCCTCGCTGCACCCCTTGATGCGGCGGGACGGGCGCACCGCCACTCCGTGGCTAACCCCGGCCGGCTCGTCATCTCACGCTCGCCGCGCTCCCACGGACGCGCAGGCTGTGTTGCTCATGGCCACCTCATCGACGACCTCTACGAGGACTAGATGGACCACATCGCCGAGCTTGTCAGTGCCGCAGGGGGCTGCCCTGCGCCATCCCTCTCGCTGCCTCGCCCTCCACCAGCTATGGGCGACGTGGCTCATGGAGCGCCACCACCACCACCCACACACCAAGACGGTGTCCTGGCACCAAGGCATGCGCCCCCCCGGCATGACCCACCGCGTTGGGCGTCCGCGCGTGAAGAAGGAAGCTGCCAAGAAGTTCCTCGCCTGCGAGAAAATGCTCCCGCGCTCCCAACACCACTATGACCAAACTGTGCACCACCTACGGTGGCGGTGCGCGGACATCAAGGGCAAGCTCCACATAAGCAAAGGGTCCCGGTGGCCACCGCAGGCTGCCGCACCTTCACTCCTGAGCTGCGTAGCATCGCACGGCCGGGCAAGTTCAAGCCAGACCTGCCTTCGTGCTACGACGGCACCCCCGACCCTGCGGAGTTCCTACAACTCTACAAGCTGAGCATCGAGGCGGCCAACGGCGACGAGAAAGTCATGGCGAACTGGTTCCCCATGGCTCTCAAGGATGGCGCATGTTCATGGCTCCTGAACCTGCCCCGGGCTCCATCTCCTCCTGAACGAGATGCACGACCACTTCATCGCCAACTTCCAGGGCACTCGCGACCGCCCTCCGGCCGCGGGGACCTGCACCGCGTCAAGCAGCAGCCAGGGGAGACCCTCCAGAAGTACATCCAGCGCTTCAACAATGTTCGCCTCAAGATCCCAATGGTGATGGACGAGGCCATCATCTCGGCGTTTTCTGATGGCGTCTGCGACGTCAGGATGAAGGAGGAGCTCGCCATCCACGAAGATTTGTGCACGTCCTTGGAGTTGTTCAACCTGGCAACCAAGTGCGCAAGGGCTGAGGAAGGGCGCCTTTCCCTCCTCGAGCTCCCAGCTATCAACCTGGAGGAGAAGAAAGCCAAGGCCAAGGACATGAAGCGCAAGGGAGTGGCCATACTCGCGGCGGAGCTAGACACAAAGCACGACCGGGACCAGCCCGAGTCATCCAAGAGCAGCCAGCCGTTCTGTGCCTTCCACAACGTTCACTGCCACAACACCAATGACTATCAAGAGCTCAGGGCCATTCGAGATGGACGCCTCGGTTGACGCACCGAGCGCAACGACCGGGGCTACGACCAAGGAGGAGGACATGGCGGAGGACGCTGGGACGACCGTGGCACTCGCCAGGAGTGGCATGACCGGCCTCGTGAGGACTGCTGGCAAGACCAGCCTCATGAGGGCGCCTGGAGGGATCAGCCTCGCAAGGACCGCCCCCAGGGCAACGCTGGTCTCCCATCGCTGCCGCCACCACCAAGAAGGAACGATGACCACAATCAGGACAAGGGGGCTGGGGGCTTCCAGGAGCCGCGAGCTATCGCCTGCATCTTGGGCGGAGCTCAAGCCCCATCCTCTCAGCGAATCTTCAAGCAGTTTGCTCGCGAGGTGAACGCAGTCCTCCCCAGGCTTGAGGCCACACGCCCGCTTAGGTGGTCCAAGTGCGCCATCACCTTCAGTTCGACAGATCATCTCAAGTGCGCGGCCACCGTTGTCGCTCTCCCGTTGCTTTGCTCACCCATCATCAGCAACGTACAAGTCACCAAGACCCTCATCGATGGCGGTGTGTGGGGACCCCGACTCATAAGTCGTGATCACCAAATGTACGTGTACAGTGATCCTAGAGATCAATCTCACTGAACACACAGAAGCTGAATAACAAGAGTCTTACATCGATACATACCGTATTACACAAGTAGGACCATTATGGTCAAGTCTTGAGTATAACATTGCACCGGAAAACTTTGTCGATAACTTGGACCCATGCCATCTGCCTTAACCCTACAGGCATTCTGACTGTGAAGCGTCCTAGCTCGCATGTTTGTCACCGAAGTATTCTTCATCATATCCTGTTCTTTCATGCCTGGCCAATAAAATAATCAGTGGTAAGCCAATGAGTACTTTGAATGTACTCGCAAGCAACCCACGTTTTGGTTCGAGATACAACAATGCATGATATAGGTAAATTTTTGCAGAAAGCTAGTTTTTAGTGCAATGACATGTTCAACAACTTGTAAGACGTGCATCAGGAGAATTCAAGTAACCATGAGGACAGGTTACAGATATCAACATAAATAGAGTGGGCACCAACCCAACTCAATCATGTCAAGTCCTTGACTTGACCCAAGTAGTTCTTCCCGCACACACACTGGTTGAAAACAAGTGGACATAGCCCAAGAGCGGTTACCCAACTATCCTTGACCGTGGACACAGCTATTCGAATAGTTTTACACTATGCAGAGGTTGCACACTTTACCCACAAGATCCGGGGAACTTCCGTGTCATCCACTACCCGCGATACCTCAAGTACCCGGGGTAAGCACCCAATCACTATCTTTCCCTCGACGACACTAACAAGGAGTCCACTCGTTGTTCCGTATCCTCACGATGTACATCATACGAGACTTACTCAAGATCGTATCATCCGAGAGGGGACAAAACGGTTTATCCGGTGCCCTGTGAAAACAGTCTTGGCCGCCCTACCTGGCACGACCCCGTCCCGAGAGAGAGCACCAACTCTCCCCCGTCACTAGTAATGCGGGCTCCAAGCTAGTATCGGCCTAGGTAATCAATAATGCCCTTTCCCATATAAGGGTAGAGTGGTTGCACATGTAAGGCTGGAATAACGGTCGCAACTTAAACCAATCCATTTTGAAAAACAACACACACACTTGCCTCGGTACACCACTTCGTCATCAAGTGGTTACCCAACTCATCATCTCCCTCGGGCATAAGTGGCACCCGACGGGGTTTTTGAAAAGTCCTTTGAAAATACTTTGTCTCCATCACTATGCATATTCCCGTCCCTTTTTGCGTAGCACTACTTTAGCATCCTATCTACTCCCACTGGCATAACCCTCATAAGAAGGTAGGGTCATGCACAATGCAAGTATCAACGAGGAAGTAATGGTGGCAAATCACCCCAAGTGGTCACCTCATCATCATGACTCTGATGCAAGCAATAAAAGTGGTATATGACATGCATAAAAAGGGTTTCATAGACATGGTCAAAGGGTTGCTTGCCTGCTTTAACAAAGTCTTCAAGGTCTTCAAATATCTCTGGTCCAACTCCAAGCATTTCATCTACTTCGTCCACTATCGTCGAAAGCAACCATAATAAGCAACTCAACAAGGCAGAAAATAAAAGTGCTCTAAAAATGTGACTTGGGCTTTTCTAGGATACCTCTGGTCATATGAGGAATGACCAAAGTGATTTCAATGGAATTGGATAAGTGAATATTTCTAAACATTTTGATATGATGGAATCAAGGGGTTTATGGATTTCAAGAACTGTACAGAAACATATTTTTGAAAAATGAGCAAAGGTACCCATTTTACCAAATCATGATTTTAGAAGCATCTAGGAGTTGGTTTCACTGGATTTGGAGTTCAAATTAATTTCCTGTGAATTTGCAAAGTTGACAAATATGAAGAAATGGCTCATTAATTTATGTGCTACAGAAAGTATTAATAAAAATGTTCATAAACTAAGTTATGAACTTAGAAACATCTAGGAATTTGAATCATGGCATTTGGATAAAAAATGGGCTCTCTGTGATTTTCTAAAGTTTATCAAAGAAATGGAAAAATGGGATTCTATAATTATCTGTGAAAGAAATATTTCTGTAAAAATGTGCAAGTAGCACCATGTGATAGGGAAATAATTTATAAACTACTAGAAATTGGAATCATCAAATTTCGAGCTCTATTGGATTATTTATGGATTTTTGAATTTGATTGGAAAAAAAAGTAAAAGGAAAAAGGTTTAGGGTTTACCCAAAGCATGCACAGGGCGCAGGATAGCCACTGGGCTGGCCCAGTGGCTCAGCCTCGCGGCGCTCGGGCGACGTCAAAATCGGTTTCCCGCTAGTACGCCTTCGCGAGGGAGAAACGGGTTTACTCTCGGCCCGTCTCCACATAAACAGGCGGGGCCCGCCCGCTGGGTCACCGACGCGCGGGGCCCAGCACTCAGGTCGTCGCCTTCCTCCCGCTCGAATAGGGCAGAGGCAGGGGAGGCGAGGCCGAGCGGGCGCCAGCGTTTCCCCCCATCGGTCCCGGCTACCTACGGCGATGCCCAGTACACCAGCGGGTACAGGGGGTCAGGACGCATCCAGAGAGGTGCGCCACAACCTCGAGGTCGGTCGACTGCGAGCGCAACATTGGCTGTGGCGGAGGCCGGCGACGATGAAGATGTGCACGGCAATGCGGCGAGGGATAGGATGAAATGGAGCCCGGGGTGGATCAGTGGTGGTGAGTAGAGAGTTCTGGAATGTCTAGGGGAAAGAGAGAGGGGTTAAGTCGCCGGAATTTTGGCGGCGGTTGGCGGCTCGACTTCGGCCATGGAGGTTTAAGGAGGGCGCGAGAGGGAGAGGGAGGTTGTCATGGAGGTGTAAGGAAGAGAAGGAGAGCGGGGAGAGGCCAGAGTAGTGCTTAGGGTAGCCTTATATGGTCGTGGCTGTGGTGCACCGTGGGCGCGGCCTAGGGAGCGCACAGCGAGCTCTGCGGAGGGAGAAAGAGGGCAAGGGAGGAGGGGCCCGACATGCTTGCGTGTTGTGGACGTCGAGGCGCCTCGTCGGGCGCGCGGGGGAGGGCCGAGGTGGTCGGAGGTGTTGGGCAGGGAGCCGCTACAGTGCGGGAGCGCGTGTGTGGCTGGCATGGCCATTTTTTTTGGCAATATGGGCGCAGCCAAGTGTGTCATGTAGTGCTAGGGGGTAGGAAAGAAGTGTGGAGAGGCATTGGATCATTCCTCATATCAAATTCAGATCAAAAGGACACACTTGGCAATGTAGAGTTGTTCAAATTTGGTTCTGGACAGAAAGGGTTTTGAGGGGGTTTGATGATGATAACATTCTCTCCAACTTGTGCCATTTGGTCTAGATGCATTATTACACCATTTGAGCATGTGCACCAAGTTTGAGAGAATTTGGACATGTTTGATAGTGCAAAAATGTTCAAGCTTGAAAAAGGACAGAAGTGGTTTTGAGAGCGTTTCATGGGGTTATACTATTCTCTATGACATGGTACTTGGCAAGATAATAAAAAATGTCATATGTGATATGTTAGAATTTTCTTGGATTTTTATGAAAATATTTCCTGTAGAAATATTTCAAATCCTTGAAATGAGCAGAAATGGTTTCGGGAGCTTTTGTCCAATATTTTGATCATGACCATATGTTGAAACTCATATATATGGAAAATATATTTCCATTGATTCTCCCTAATTTTTCTCAAATATTTTCGAAACTTTAAAATAATTTTAACCTATTAAAGACCATTTCTGGCCTTAAGAAAAATCCTTTAAATAAAATAGGAAAATAACTTTTAAAATTATATTTTTGTGGTTTCTGGGTAACCTATATCTAATAGGAGTCAAAAATATTTTTGGAAAGATTTTTACTGCCCTTAATTAAGTACTTGCAGTGCAAACCTCAATCAAGGGGTTTTTGGAAAACTAATTTTTGAAAATACTATTTGGCCAAATTATTTTTGTAAGAAAATACTATATTGCACTATACACATGGCATGATCATTGGGAAAAGGTTTTGGATCAAGGAGAAGGAGTATAAGAGTTGGAAGATTTATTTGATTTTTAGAGCACTTGCAAACAACAGTCAAACATTCAATCAAAGCAAAGACAAAACACTCAAAAGTTTTTGTCAAACCACATTTTGTCATGATTTATTAGCTTAAGTGTTGTGGCATGAAAATCAGGGTGTGACAGACCTACCCCCCTTACAAGAATCTCGTCCCCGAGATTCCCAGACTAGCCGCGGAAAGGAATACGGAAACTTGGATCTGGGGTAGTCTTCATGTCCTCATACTGCTTCTGCTTCCGAGTGGTGCCCCATTGAACCTTGAAGTACTTGATGTTGTGGCTTTGTGTATGACGTTCTTTCTTGATCCAGGTTGCTAAGGGGTCTCTCGCATTAGGTTAGGTTGGGCTGGGGGTCAATGGCTCGTGGTCGATGTCCTTGTAGAGACCGGGCTAGTTAGGAAGTTGGAAACACTTTCGGGGGTGTGTCGTGTGGAAAACGCTGTGCACAGTGGGTAACTCAGGTGGTAACTCTAGCTGGTAGTCGTCTACTCTTCGTCTCAAAGTGATCTCAAAGGGGGTTGTTGAACCTTGGAGTGATCTCGAAGAGGGTCGACGAATCTTGGTGTGGGTTTCCTTGTCATGGGAGTGCTTGATTCCTTAGAGAGAAGTGGCCCGCAGATACACCTGGTCTTCGACGAGAAAGTTCACTTCTTGACGGTAGTGGTTGTTATAGTTCTTCCCCCTTGACATGGCGATCTTCAGATGTTCCTTAACCAGCTGAACGATTCTTCTTCCATCTTCAGTTAGACGAGTAGGTCACCAAGTAAAGGTGACAACCAACGTGACCAAGTACTCCATGAAGACTTTGTTCATGAGGTACATAAAGTAGGATGGAGGTATTGGTGGTGGTCACGGTTGAGTATGGTCCAAGGTGTTCTCGATCTAGAGTCAAGACCCACGGTCATCGTCTGTCCATGTTGTAGCTTGGTAGGGCTTAAGGGTTTCAAGGATCTCGTGTGCAAGTGAACGTTTATCATCTTATCCTTGGGCACAGTTTCTAAGATGCCAATTGTTCTATCTAGTCCTTTAAACAAATCACATCATATCACCGATAGCATCATTCGTATAGGTCATCTCCAATCATCACTCATGTGATTCGAATCCTCATGACTCTCGAGAGGAGGTCTAACAAAATCATATACGTCTACAATCCCCAAACTCATATGTATGTCTACCCCTAAAAATCCATGGGTATACAAGCTTCCAAGATGGAGTTAAACATGACAATCCAAGTGCTCAGCCTATTCTTTAAAGGTCTAAGATAAAGCATCTCTATCCTAAGGAAACATGTCGTAAGCCACTCCAAGATCTTGTTTCCTTCCTATGAATCAACCAACAGCCCATTAGCTTCCATCAATCACTACATAATCCATTTAATTCTACAAATCCAATGTTTATGATGTTCCACATGATCTCCTAAAGTCCATATAATCCCCAAATGCTTGAAAGGGCTGTCTCTACTATAGTAAGTCCACCAATTTCCATTATCATGGTCAGTAAACTCCAAGGTCAAGCTTATATCAACTCCGACAATTAATCCAATCTCCTAGTTTATTGTCCTCCAAGAAACATGGTATCATGATCGAGATCATCAGTCTAAATCCAATTTACTCCGAACCATGTAGATAACTCAGCATCTATACTCAACTAGAATCACCTACTTAAATCCAAATCTCATGTCCCACGAGAATTCCTACCATTCTTCCAAGTCATTATCGTATTGCCAACTATCTTCTATCAATATCCCCTAGCTAAATCAAATGCTTATACTTCCAAGAATTTCAACTTGTGATCATAATTGTCCTCTAAATCCAGTTTACTCCAGGGGATAATGAAAGTTATGCTAATCTATAATCATGATCCAGCCACGTTCATCTACCAACATAAAAGCCTCATAGTCCACCAAATAGTCTCAGATAATTCCTCAAGGTCACTGATATAAACTCATCAAGTCATTTGTCCTCTATTCCTATATCCTCAAATTGGTCTTCCCTATGGCATCGACAGTTTTGGTGCTATCCTAAGATGATAACGTGCTCGTTCACTATGTCCACTAGTCCCATAATGAACCCGGTGTTGCGCAAGGTTACACAGGCTTAACTGGTTCCCTTGCAATTCTGTGGGTTAAGCACATGGTTAAGGATTCGAGCTGGGGTATCTCGTGAAGTCTCAAAGGGTCTAGGAATGGGTTTCTAGTCTGGAGGGTTAAACATAACTCTACGGGGTTTCACTTGGTCGAGGAGGCTGCAACAAAAAGTCTTCAGTGCTAGTTGGCTGCCGAGGTGGAATTCTTGGTGCATCTTGTATTGCTAGCCTTCAGTTGATGAGAGAGATGAGAGGGAGAAGTAGCATAGAGGAGGGGAATGCCTAAAGGGGGTTCTATAGTGCAAGTGCAAACAAACAAGTGCCGAAAGGGTCAAACAAAAGAAGCAAGGTAAGGAAGGTGATATAGTCGCGTACTTGTTGCCTAGGGCAAAAGTGCGACTTATATCAAAACACAAACAAATAAAAACAAGCAACACACAATCATGGTTCTATTCGAACCATCAAACGGACTCGACTGCGCATAGGGGGTACACGACTCATCCTACCCTAGGGGTTCTCGGATTCAGTAGTCGTGCTTTGCTCCATGCCTCATGCAGTCTTCTGGATTTTTCCTCAGGTGTCGCTACGTCTTTTGTAGTTGTTTGATGAAATGATCCGGGTTGGCCTGAAGAATCTTCAACACTTCTCGCCTGATGAGATGATGGGGTGAAGGTGGCTCCTCGTAGCTGGTATTGACCTGGTCTTCTCTTGTCCTCTTAATCATGATGATCGCTTTTGCCTTTTTAAGGTGTCGGCGGTTCCAGGTGGCCATCCTTTATGCAATGACATTAACAAGGCATAATAGAAGTCCAATCCGTTGGACACATTGTTGACAATATCGTCACCGAGAGCGGGGGATGAAGAGAACCGTTTTCCTGCTCACTATAGTGAGGCGGACCAAATGGCTAGGTTCTCATCCACCAGTGGTCGCCGATACAACAACGGTAGTGACAGGGTTACCCTATTAGCAATGTATATCATGATCTTGCATATCCTATGCCCTGATCGTCGTAGGCTAAGGTTGCATCATCTTGGGGCAGTGTCAAGGGTGTCACCATCTCCTGGGTCTTCAGGTCCTCATCCCTCGAGGATGTATCTTCTGTTGGTATCGTCTTGTTGTGATGTCGCCAATCTTGTGTTCAGGAGATGTGGGTGAATGTGTGGCAAGGCGTCTTCCTTCTAGATTATCCACGAGGAATTACAAGGATTCCAGCGGTCAGGGGCATAAGGGTGCTAGCGACCATTTGCAATAGTTTTGAAGGGAAGAGATCGATGGGGAAAGTATACCTTAGTTTTTGAAAAAAAACCGAGAAGGGAAGAGAAGTATAGATAGTTTTGAAAATTTGTAATAGTTTTGGAAGTAGTTTTACCCTAACTAACGACCATGCTAACTAAGGCTTCCTACAGTCAGGATGGCTCTGATACCAGCTCTGTGGGGACCCCGACTCATAAGTCGTGATCACCGAATGCACGTGTACAGTGATCCCAGAGATCAATGCTCACTGAACACACAGAAGCTGAATAACAAGAGTCTTACATCCATACATACCGTATTACACAAGTAGGACCATTGGTCAAGTCTTGAGTATAACATTGCAGCGGAAAACTTCGTCGATAACTTGGACCCATGCCATCTGCCTTAACCCTACAGGCATTCTGATTGGGAAGCGTCCTAGCTCGCATGTTCGTCACCGAAGTATTCTTCATCATATCCTGTTCTTTCATGCCTGGCCAATAAAATAACCAGTGGCAAGCCAATGAGTACTTTGAATGTACTCGCAAGCAGCCCACGTTTTGGTTCGAGATATAACAATGCATGATATAGGTAAGTTTTTGCAGAAAGCTAGTTTTGAGTGCAATGACATGTTCAACAACTTGTAAGACGTGCATCAGGAGAATTCAAGTAACCATGAGGACAGGTTATAGATATCAACATAAATAGAGTGGGCACCAACCCAACTCAATCATGTCAAGTCCTTGACTTGACCCAAGTAGTTCTTCCCGCACACACACTGGTTGAAAATAAGTGGACGTAGCCCAAGAGCGGTTACCCAACTGTCCTTGACCGTGGACACGGCTATTCGAATAGTTTTACACTCTGCAGAGGTTGCACACTTTACCCATAAGATCCGTGGAACTTCCGTGTCATCCATGACCCGCGATACCTCAAGTACCCGGGGTAAGCACCCGATCACTATCTTTCCCTAGACGACACTAACAAGGAGTCCACTCATTGTTCCGTATCCTCACGATGTACATCATACAAGACTTACTCGAGATCGTATCATCCGAGAGGGGACACAACGTTGTATCCGATGCCCTGTGAAAATAGTCATGGCCGCCCTACCTGGCACGACCCTGTCCCGAGAGAGAGCACCAACTCTCCCCCGTCACTAATAATGCGGGCTCCAAGCTAGTATCGGCCTAGGTAATCAATAATGCCCTTTCCCATATAAGGGTAGAGTGGTTGCGCATGTAAGGTTGGAATAATGGTCGCAACTTAAACCAATCCGTTTTGAAAAAACAACACACACACTTGCCTCGGTACACCACTTCGTCATCAAGTGGTTACCCAACTCATCATCTCCCTCGGGCATAAGTGGCACCCGACGAGGTTTTTGAGAAGTCCTTTGAAAATACTTTGTCTCCATCACTATGCATATTCCCGTCCATTTTTGCGTAGCACTACTTTAGCATCCTATCTACTCCCACCGGCATAACCCTCATAAGAATGTAGGGTCATGCACAATGCAAGTATCAACGAGGAAGTAACGGTGGCAAACCACCCCAAGTGGTCACCTCATCATCATGACTCTGATGCAAACAATAAAAGTGGTATATGACATGCATAAAAAGGGTTTCATAGACATGGTCAAAGGGCTGCTTGCCTGCTTTAACAAAGTCTTTGAGGTCTTCAAATATCTCTGGTCCAACTCGAAGCATTTCATCTACGTCGTCAACTATCGTCGAAAGCAACCATAATAAGCAACTCAACAAGGCAGAAAATAAAAGTGCTCTAAAAATGTGACTTGGACTTTTCTAGGATACCTCTGGTCATATGAGGAATGACCAAAGTGATTTCAATGGAATTGGATAAGTGAATATTTCTAAACATTTTGATATGATGGAATCAAGGGGTTTATGGATTTGCAAGAAGTGTACAGAAACATATTTTTGAAAAATGAGCAAAGGTACCCATTTACCAAAATCATGATTTTAGAAGCATCTAGGAGTTGGTTTCACTGGATTTGGAGTTCAAATGAATTTCCTATGAATTTGCAAAGTTGACAAATATGAAGAAATAGCTCATTAATTTATGTGCTACAGAAAGTATTAATAAAAATATTCATAAACTAAGTTATGAACTTAGAAACATCTAGGAATTTGAATCATGGCATTTGGATAAAAAATGGGCTCTCTGTGATTTTCTAAAGTTTATCAAAGAAATGGAAAATGGGATTCTATAATTATTTGTGAAAGAAATATTTCTGTAAAAATGTGCAAGTAGCACCATGTGATAGGGAATGAATTTATAAACTAGTAGAAATTTGAATCATCAAATTTGGAGCTCTGTTGGTTTACCCAAAGTGTGATGAGGGCGCATGATAGCCACTGGGCCAGCCCAGTGGCTCAGCCACGCGGCGCTCGGGCGACGTCAAACATGGTTTCCCGCTAGTACGCCTTCGCGAGGGAGAAACGGGTTTACTCCCGGCCCGTCTCCACTTAAAAGGGCGGGGCCCGCCCGCTGGGTCACCGACACGCGGGGCCCAACACTCAGGTCGTCTCCTTCCTCTCGCTCGAACAGGGCAGAGGCAGGGGAGGCGAGGCCGAGCGGGCGCCGGCGTTCCCCCCCCCCCCGGCGGTCCCGGCTACCTACGGCGATGCCCAGTACACCAGCGGGTTCAGGGGGTCAGGACGCATCCACAGAGGTGCGCCACAACCTCGAGGTCGGTCGGCTGCGAGCGCAACATTGGCCGTGGCGGAGGCCGGTGACGGTGAAGATGTGCATGGCGATGCGGCGATGGATAGGACGAAATGGAGCCCGGGGTGGATCAGTGGTGGTGAGTAGAGAGTTCTGGAATGTCTAGGGGTAAGAGAGAGGGGTTAAGTCACCGGAATTTTGGCGGCGGTCGGTGGCTCGGCTTCGGCCATGGAGGTGCAAGGAGGGTGCGAGAGGGAGAGGGAGGCTGTCAGGGAGGTGTAAGGGAGACAGGGAGAGCGGGGAGAGGCCAGAGTAGTGCTTGAGGTAGCCTTATATGGTCGTGGCTGTGGTGCACCGTGGGCGCGGCCTAGGGAGCGCTCGGCGAGCTCTGCAGCGGGAGAAAGAGGGCAAGGGAGGAGGGGCTCGACATCCTTGCGTGTTGTGGACGTCGAGGCGCCTCGTTGGGCGCGCAGGGAGGGCCGAGGTGGTCAGAGGTGTTGGGTAGGGAGCCGCTACAGTGCGGGAGCGCACTGTAGCATGCTCCAGAGGGCGTGTGTGGCCGGCATGGCCATCTTTTGGCAATGCGGGCGCGGCCAAGTGTGTCTGGTAGTGCTAGGGGGTAGTAAAGAAGTGTGGAGAGGCATTGGATGCCCTGGAGAGCCAGTAGGAGAGGAGAGAGGTTGAGGGAGAGAGAGAAAATGGTTGTCCAGAGAGGGAGAGAGAGGTTTTTACCCCCCCCCCCAATAATGGAGATGTGAGGTTGCCATTGTTACTGTAGGTAGAAGGGGTCCGTGAGGAGTTGTGGTAAAAATATGGAGTCAAGGAGATTAGTGTAGTGGGGTGAAACCAGTGACTTTTTTGCAATGACCAGAAGGTGTTTGATGCCAATTTGGGCAAGCAAATTAATTCCAATGGTCATGAGAATTAACAGGATCAAGTGGCATATATAATTGATGTTGACCAGCAAGTTTGAGTCCATTTCAAGAAAGTTGCCAATGTAAATTTGGCAAACCCTAGAAATCAGCAGAAATGGCTTTACCAAGATTTAGTCATGCAAATCTATTCTCCTTGATGCACCACTTGGTGTAGTCTCATCATTTGAGGATTTGAACATGTCTACAAAAATTCAGATCAAAAGGACACACTTGGCAATGTAGAGTTGTTCAAATTTGGTTCTGAACAAAAAGGGTTTTGAGGGGGTTTGATGATGATAACATTCTCTCCAACTTGTGCCATTTGGTCTAGATGCATTATTACACCATTTGAGCATGTGCACCAAGTTTGATAGAATTTGGACATGTTTGACCATGCAAAAATGTTCAAAATTGAAAAAGGACAAAAGTGGTTTTGAGAGCGTTTCATGGGGTTATACTATTCTCTATGACATGGTACTTGGCAAGATCATCAAAAATGTCATATGTGACATGTTAGAATTTTCTTGGATTTGTATGAAAATATTTCCTGTAAAAATATTTCAAATCCTTGAAATGAGCAGAAATGGTTTTGGGAGGTTTTGTCCAATATTTTGATCATGGCCATATGTTGAAACTCACATATATAAAATATATGTCCATTGAGTCTCCCTAATTTTCCTCAAATATTTTTAAAGATTTAAAATAATTTTAACCTATTAAAGACCATTTCTGGCTTTAAGAAAAATCCTTTAAATAAAATAGGAAAATAACTTTTAAAATTATATTTTTGTGGTTTCTGGGTAACCTATATCTAATAGGAGTCAAAAATATTTTTGGAAAGATTTTTACTGCCCTTAATTAAGTACTTGCAGTGCAAACCTCAGTCAAGGAGTTTTTGGAAAACTAACTTTTGAAAATACTATTTGGCCAAATTATTTTTCTAAGAAAATACCATATTGCACTATACACATGGCATGATCATTGGGAAAAGGTTTTGGATCAAGGAGAAGGAGTATAAGAGTTGGAGGATTTATTTGATTTTTTAGAGCACTTGCAAACAGCAGTCAAACATTCAATCAAAGCAAAGACAAAACACTCAAAAGTTTTTGTCAAACCACATTTTGTCATGATTTATTAGCTTAAGTGTTGTGGCATGAAAATCAGGGTGTGACACGGTGCAGGGCTTAACGTCCTGTCCGTTGAGATGTTCAACAGCCTTCAAGTGCCCTATGATCAGCTTCAGCATACCAAGCTCTTCTCAGGAGTGACCGACGGTTCCACCATGCCGATAGGGCAGGTCCGCCTCCCTGTCACCTTCGGACAGCGCGACAACTACCACACCGAGCTCATCGACTTCGACGTCGCCCACATCCATCTGCCATACAATGCCATCCTCGGGTATCCAACCCTGGCCAAGTCAATGGCAGTGACACACCACGGCTACAACATCCTCAAGATGCCAGGAAGTGGCGGGATCATCACAGTCCCCCGTGAAGAAAGAGATGCGGTGTGCTCCCTCGAGCGCGCCTTTCAAGCAGCGTCAATTGAAGACCCCGACAGTAATGCAGCACAGTACCCTCCTGAGGTAGCCCCCAAGAAGAAGAAGCCGCTACTCCGCAGCGGGCCTCAGGAGAGTGGCGCCGCAAGTGGAGCTATGTCAGGATCAGCGCCCGCGCCTGGGGCGCCTCCCTCCCCCGCATAGGAAGGCGCGCCCGGTGCCCTCCTCGGCCAGGGCTCGTGGGCTCTCTTTTGGAGGGCCTCCGACCTTGCCAACGTCACGAGGGAGGCGCTCGGGCACCACATGGAGGCGTGCTTCACAGCACGTTTCCATCGGGAGGACACCGGGCGAGGAGCGCCCGACGCTCAGGATTTCATTGCCAAGACCACTCAGGAACTGCAGGATGCAAGAGCCATGCGCGGCTGCCGCCGCTCCCCCGGTGCGGTTCCCCATCCAGGCGAGGATGCGGGCTATGCGTCTACATCGACATCCCAGGGATCAACAGGGCTGCATCTCAGGAGCTTTTCTGGCCATCACGCGTGGGATGCTGCGAGGGCCCGGCTCACAGCTACGTTTGCATGCCCTTCGGCCTGCCGAGCGTGGCGTCCGCCTTCCAGCGCAACCTGCGGAGCATCCTGGCCGCTCAGGAGGCCAAGCACGACGAAGTCCTGACAGAGATGGAGACGGTCTTCAAGGAACCGCCCTGACCCCTAGAGCCTTCCGAGGCTCAGGGTCCCGGTGGCTCGTGAGGAGCAACCCCTTCACCACCCGTCTTCGGCTGCCCCAACATTCCTCCAACAACAGAACCAGGTGACATTTTCTAAGTTTATTTAGCTGGGAGCGCCCCTTGGGCTCCATCATTCCCAGGCCGCGTGGGTCCGTCCCTGTGGCATGTATCCCTTTGCATCTTTAGCTTACTTTGGTGGGTCACCCCTCGGGCTGCATCATCCCCAAGCCGCTCGGGTCCAGCCCTGTGGCATGTATCGTTCTTGCATTTGCCTGAGCTAGTTTGTTTCTCATGCTTAACATGTCTGAGATTATCACCTGCTTGATTGTCACCTACCATGGGAGTTGTTCACACTGGCACGACGCTTGTGCTTGAGTCCGTCCCTGCAATGTCGATAAATTTGAGCGGTCAAGCTTTGACCCGCGGCATGCCCCGCGCGCGTCACCTCACCAGGCCCCCAGTTCCTTCATTCTTTTACGAAGCGACCAGTGGCCGGCCGGCAATCATAATGGCAATCTATACCCCTTCTCATGATGACTTGCAGGAACCTCCTGAGGGTAACAGCGGGCGGTACCATAGACTCCCTCTTCTCTCATGCGATTCACTTGCGCGTTAAAAGGGGGGCTCCTGAGCATCGCGACACGGGAGCTCCTAATGGCTCTCCATCCCTCACTCCCTGGCCTTGACCACGGCATCGCGACCTGGCATGCCAGCGGAGGCTGAGCTCGCTCGAGGGCCGGGACCTGAGGATGCAGAGCATGAAGGAGAGCGTGGGAAGAAGGGGAAGCTCGCACGGGCCTCACCTAGCTACGCCACAACGGCCAACGCACAAGTCTGGTGCAACACAAGGAAATGACTACAGACTGCTAAGATAAGTTTCGCGCTCGGACCAACCAACCGCTGCGACACAGATTCTCACTTGCTGTAGCCCTGCCACGGCAACGTCGCCTCCCTTTCTTACCTTTCGGTGGCCGCTTGCATGCTAAAGGGGACCTCCTGAGCATCGTGTCTCAGGAGATCTTATTGGACCTCGGGCCGCTCACCTCCTGGCCTTGACCACGGCATCGCGACCTGGCATACCAGCGACGGCTGTAGCCTGCCTGGGTACCGGTGTAACTCCCCGGATTCGATGCGCTAGGTGTCCACCAGTTATTCGCCTTTGTTTCCATGTCGTTTGCTTGCGTGTTGCATTTTGCCATGTCATCATGTGCATTACATTGCATACGTGTTCGTCTCATGCATCCGAGCATTTTCCCCGTTGTCCGTTTTGCAATCTGACACTCCTTGTCCTCCGGCGTTCCCTTTTTGTCTCTTGTTGTGAGCGGGTGTTAAACATTCTCGGAATGGACTGAGATTTGCCAAGCGGCCTTGGTACACCACCGGTAGACCGCCTGTCAAGTTTTGTGCCATTTGGAGTCCGTTTGATACTCCAACGGTTAACCGAGGTACCGTAAAAGCCTCTTTTGTTGCAGCCCAACACCCCTTCTTAACAACCCATGAGCCCATCCAAACCCACTCCATCCCCTCGGTCGTTCGATCATGATCGCGTGGCCGAAAACCGCACCTCACTTTGACTCTCCTAGCTCCCTCTACCTATATATACGCCCCTCCCCTTCCATTTTCGCGGATGAAACCCTAGCCATCTTCCTCCTCCCGCAGCCGGACATGTTCGTCCCGCCGCCGGACGTGTTCATCGCCTCCAGCCACCTCACTCCGGCCAATCGGCAAATGCCACATCATCGCCGCTGCCCCCTCGCCCAATCCCGCAGCACCACGCGTCAGCCCCCTCGCGCCTCCTCTCTCCCCCGCCGCCGCGGCCCGCGAGGCCCACGGACGGCTCGCCAGCGCCCGCGCCGGGCCCGAGCCGCGCCCCGCGCCCCGCCACCTGCTCCGCCGTAGCCCACGCGCCTCCGCCCGTTTCTCCGCCGCCGCTCGCCGGACCCCGCGCGTCCTCCACCGCATCGCCTCGCGCCGCCGCTTGCCGACCCCGCCGCCTTGCGCCTCCTCGCCGCGCGCTGCCTCCTCGCCATATCTTCATGCATATTGCTCCGTTTGAGGTGTATGATATGTGGAAATGTTCATCATGAGCTGCTCTACATTTTGTTCCATTGTGCCCTGGTTGTTTGAGTCCATCTTGATGCTCAAATCTCTGATGCAAGAGTGCTATATAATGTTGTCTCCTGTAGCTTATCAGAAATGCTCATTTGTCATTTTTGCATCTTTTTGTGTGATTTTCTTTTGAGCATGAAGTCTACATGTGTTTTGGGCTATGCCATGCCATCTTTACAGGGGTGCTTACCATGTATTTTGTTATCTATGTGGTAACTAGCACAAGCATGCAAACCAGGCATCGTGATATTGCTGATTTCAGTGACTTAGGATTTTGCCAAGTCTTTATTCTACTCTTATTTTTATGCCATGTATTCATGTTGCTACAGTGAGATCCATGCCTCTTTTGAGTATGTTCAGTAAGGATGTTTTGGATATATTGTTGTGATCTATCCATCCATGCTCCTGTTTGCATTTATAGAGTGCTTTAGCATGTCTTAATCTTGCTCTACTTTTGCTATAAAATGTTCCTGGCAGATTGTTTACATGTTAATCAATTTTGCCATGGTTGTTGTTAGTGATCCAAGCATGTTATGAACTTGGTCTTGCCATGCTTAGCCTCATGAACATGTCATCTTGCTGTAGGTATCCTTTTCTAGTCATGCAATGCTTTGTGATGAGTGATTTGAGCTCGCAAAGATGCCTTCATAATTTATATTATGCCATGCTCTGTTTTTCTGCCAAGTCTTGAATCCGTAACGAAACTTGCTATGTTTACATGGGTGCCATCATATATTCTGCTCCTTTTTGGCTCATGATCAGTAAGGGACTTTTGTTCTGGGCAATTAGTAGATTCATGCGGTTTCTTTTGATTCCATGATAAGTTCCTTTAGCATGTTGTTTCTGCCATGTCCTGTGAATTCCACCAAGTCCGTGAACCTGTTATTATTTGCAATCTTGCCATGTCCTTTTGAGCATGTTCGAGTGATATCTGGAGATAGCTCAGTGTTCCTGTTTGTAATAATTTACCTTTACATCATGTCTATGCCTTTTCATTTCATGTTGAGGTGATGTAGCATATTGTTTCAATGTTTGCTAGATGCCTAGTTGCTGTTTTGGACAGCTTGTTCTTTAAACTTGTTTCATGTGTATGTGTTGAACCGTTGCTCCGTTTTGAGTGTGCTCTACATGAAACTTGCTTATTTTTGTATGTATTTTCATGTTACCTTGTTGCATCCATGTTTTGAGGTCTTTGCTTGATGTTTGAACGCATTTTGCACCAATGCCATGCTTATCTTGTTGTGCTCGCATCTTCTAGGCCGTAGCTCCGAATCTAATGAACTTTATATGTAACTTGACTAGAATTTCGTGTAGATAATCGTGGTGCATCTTAACTTGATGTTTAACAACTTGAACATAAAGTTTATTCAGTTCTGGACCAATTTCGAAATTTGCATATGAGGACTTACCGGAATTGTTCTATGTTGTTTCCGGCCTCATTTAAACTTGCTTTGATATGTTGTTCTTGTATGCATCATGTCTTGCCATGAGTAGCTTCATGTAGCCTTGTCATGCATCATACTTGGTTGAGCATCATGCCTTGTTCATGTGTGGGGTGTTTACCATGTTGTGTGCTTCTTCTCGATAGTTCCCGTTTCGTTGCGATCATGAGGATTCGTTCGTCTACGCTTGGTTCGTCTTCGTGGCTTCATCTTCTTCATGGACTCGTTCTTATTCCTTGCGGGATTTCAGGAAAGATGACCGTCACCTTGGATGTCACAACTATCATTGCTATGCTAGTTGCTTCGTTCTATTGCTATGCTGCGTTACCTACCTTTTGCTTATCAAGCCTCCAAAATTGCCATGAACCTCTAAGCTTTGTCGCCCTTCCTAGCAAACCGTTGTTTGGCTATGTTACCGCATTTGCTCAGCCCCTCTTATAGCGTTGCTAGTTACAGGTGAAGTTGAAGATTGCTCCATGTTGGATTATGTTTATGTTGGGATATCACAATATCTCTTATATTATTAATGCATCTATATACTTGGTAAAGGGTGGAAGGCTCGACCTTATGCCTGGTGTTTTGTTCCACTCTTGCCGCCCTAGTTTCCGTCATATCGGCATTATGTTCCCAGATTTTGCGTCCCTAACACGGTTGGGTGATTTATGGGACCCCCTTGACAGTTCGCTTTGAATAAAACTCCTCCAGCAAGGCCCAACTTTGGTTTTACATTTGCCTCACCTAAGCCTTTTTCCCTTGGGTTTCCGGAGCCCAAGGGTCATCTTTATTTTAGCCTCCCCCGGGCCGGTGCTCCTCCGAGTGTTGGTCCGAACCGAGCAACATGCGGGGCCACCACGGGGAAACTTGAGGCCTGGTTTTACTCGTAGCTTGACTTATCCAGTGTGCCCTGAGAACGAGGTACGTGCGACTCCTATCGGGATTTCTCGGCACATCGGGCGGCTTTGCTGGTCTTGATTTACCATTGTCGAAATGTCTTGTAACTGGGATTCCGAGACTGATCGGGTCTTCTAGGGAGAAGGAAAATCCTTCGTTGATCATGAGAGCTTATCATGGGCTAAGTTGGGACACCCCTGCAGGGTTTGAACTTTCGAAAGCCATGCCCGCGGTTATGTGGCAGATGGGAATTTGTTAATATCCGGTTGTAGTAAACTCGAAGTAAACTCTTCTAAAATACACCAATCGCGTGCGTAACCGTGATTGTCTTTTTTGGGGGTTGTTCGAGAGGAGAACACAGTTTTTGGATTATGTTTGACGTAAGTAGGAGTTCAAGATCACTTCTTGATCATTACTAGATGACGACCGTTTGCTAAGCTCCTCTTCTCGCTCGTGTTTCGTAAGTTAGCCACCATACATACTTAGTCGCTGCTGCAACCTCACCACTTTACCCCTTTTCCTTACCCATTAAGCTTTGGTGGTCTTGATACCCATGGTAATGGGATTGCTGAGTCCTCGTGGCTCACAGATTACTACAACAACAGTTGCAGGTACAGGTTATGCGATGCTCATGACGTGAGAGCGATGTTTACGTCTTTTGGAGTTCTTCTTCTGCTTCTTCTTCGACTGAGGGATAGGTTCCTCGTCGGCAGCCTGGGCTAGCAGGGTGGATATTGTTTGAGTTTCTGTTTATGTTTCATCCATAGTCGGATGTTGAGCTTGCATGTTGTATTGTTGTATTCATGTGTCATTGTATGTCTTGGATGTATCCCCACTATTCTGTAATGGTTTGATGTCATGATATCCACCTTGCAAAAGCGTCTTCAAGATGCGCTTCTATCCTTGGTGGGAAAACCTTCGAGTTCCTTTAGGATAGGGTCACATCTTGGGCGTGACAAGTTGGTATCAGGGCCTCGACCAACCCTAGGAGCCCCCTTGATTGATTGTGTAGTTTGGCCATAGTTTAGTCTAGAGGAAAACTTTTTCGGAGTCTAGCTATATCAGAGAGTAGGATTTATGTTTACTCCTCAGCGCCTTCGTCGCTCTGGTGAGAAATCTTGACGTAGGTGTTTTGAACTACTCTTCTTCCCCTTCCAATTTTTCCTTAGGTTCACGCGGTTAGTTTTCGTTCGTTGTCCATCCTCTTTTCATCCCGTGCTATTCTCGTCAAATTGATTCATACCTCTTTGTATTTTGGGAGATCAATCCTCAGCTCTTTTCAATCGATGGTGTTTCCCTGACCAAAGTTGTCCTTGTTTTTCCCACCCGCCCTCCCTTCTTCGTCTCGGAACCGGAGTCTGTAATCGTGTATCCATTCTACTCGTGCGAAGTCTTTGCATTCTTCCATAAATCATTTCAACCGGTGTTTTTCTCTTCAGTTATTCGTCGTTCCCCGTTCCAATTTGCCTTTGTTTTTTTCTCGCCCTCCCACCCCTTTTATTTCGGAGTCTGAGCCTTTATTCGAGCAATCAATTTCATTCGTCTGGAGTATCTTCAGTCTTTCATCAATGGTCTCAACCGGTGAAGTCTCGTCTAGTTCATCATTGTTCGTCGCATTTTCTTTCCGGTGGATCCAAATTCATGTTTTTCGTTGTTGATCATATTCTTTCCCTCGTCTCAAATGTTTCCCGTTGCTCATTCACCTCTCGTCATTTAATCGTTTTGGAGTGATGAAGTCATCTCAGAAGATTCGTGTTTGCATCCATTTAATTCGAGGTTGTCACCCCGTTCAAATCTTTCAATCGTTCCGGTGCATCATTTCTCATTCGACAATCCTTTCCAACGGTGTTTATTTTCAGTGGGCCCTAACCTACAGGTCTTTTTCCAGGATCTTACCTGACTCTTCTAATTGCCCGGAGGTTTTCTCAAATTCTTTTCGAAGTTTGACATAAGTATGAATTTGACCAGTCAGATGCTTTTCCAAGATCGATTTCAAACCATTTTCATTGTTGGCTCAACCTCTTTGTTTTTCATTCCTCCAGAGTGTCTCAACAATTTTGGTGTTTTTCTCGTCGTCATTCTCAACATTTGAAGACCGAAGAAGAATTTCTCTTAAATCTTGTCCATTCTCCCAGAGATTCGCGGTGCTAGCTCTATGTTATCCTATCAAATTGTTTTCCAGTCGTGCAATGCTTTTCATCCATCCGGAGTATTTCAGGAGTTGCTTTATCTCTTGATCATCCGTAGGCCATCTTTTTAGAATATTTCCTCGCTCTAAGCTTTTAAATCCGTTCTCCAATTATTCTACATCTGTACCCCTTTGTTCGTCTCAATATCCTTCCGGTGCTTCGTTCAAGTTTTCTTCAACCAGTTCGTGATCTCTTTGTTCTCTTGTCTCTAATTACCCTCAAGTATCTTCGTACTTTTCTAATTCTTCCCGGTGATTCATTCTCTTTCCATCATTCGTTTCAATTCTTACAGTGGCTCGTTCAAAATTCTTTCTGTTGTTATCACATAAATTCATTCATATTTTCCAGTCCTACCGGTGGTTCTTGTAGTTTTTCCCAAGTATTGTGCTATATCTCCCCTTAATCTTTTAACAATGTGAATAAGTAGTATGCAAATCCTTTGCTTCGCATCAATTTAATTGATGAAGCATAAGCATAACATAATTCTTATTCTCATTTCATCGTGGTCAAGTTGATTAATTCTTTTCTTCAGAGATTGTTCACGTTGAATAATCTCTCGATTCCAAATTGTTCATCTTTTCTTTTCTTGAGTTCAAGCTTCTCGCTTGTCTTGTTGCGAAGCTCTATTCGAATCGTCGCAAGGCTTTAATCTTATCCCTTTCATCCTTCAATTCTATCTCATCGTCCTTTTGTTACCGGAGTTCTTCACGGTGGTTCGTAAGGATTTAATCCATTCTTCAAGTGTTCATCAAGATACTTGTTGGAGGATCTCAAGTATCTTCTTCTTCTTGCTTCTCGAGGTGCAATTAATTCTCCGTATTCTTTTAAAGTGGAGTTTGGCATTTCTCCATTCCTCTCAGCTATTCAATCTTTTCCGCTTGTGGTCGGTTATCACCTCATAAGTTTGAGATGTTATCTATAAGTCCACAACAAGTAATTCTTTTCATGTTGATTTTCTCTACAATTCCATTAAATCCGTCCTTCTATGGATGCTTTCTATTTCATTCGTGGTAGAAGTTATAATATTTTCCCCATTCTTCTCATTCAACTCTTTGAATGTTCAGCCGGAGTGCTGCCTAAATTCTGTCATCCTTATTCCTTTTTTTCTAACTTGTTCTTACCGGAGTGTTTTCAGCGTCTATCTTGTTCGTTGAGCTTTTTGATTCCCATCGTAATCGTCGTTCCTATCTTCTTCCCGAGTGCTCTCGACTCTTTTCTTCTTCTCTTGCGTTCTTGTTTCACCTCATACTCTTTCCCTTCCGTCTCGGTCCTAAGATCTCGAGACAAGATCTCTTGTTAGTGGAGGAGAATTGTAACTCCCCGGATTCGATGCGCCAGGTGTCCACCAGTTATTCGCCTTCGTTGCCATGTCGTTTGCTTGCGTGTTGCATTTTGCCATGTCATCATGTGCATTACATTGCATACGTGTTCGTCTCATGCATCCGAGCATTTTCCCCGTTGTCCGTTTTGCAATCTGACACTCCTATGTCCTCCGGCGTTCCCTTTTTGTCTCTTGTTGTGAGCGGGTGTTAAACATTCTCGGAATGGACCGAGATTTGCCAAGCGGCCTTGGTACACCATCGTTAGACCGCCTGTCAAGTTTCGTGCCATTTGGAGTCCGTTTGATACTCCAACAGTTAACCGAGGTATCGTAAAAGCCTCTTTTTTTGCAGCCCAACACCCTTCTTAACAGCCCATGAGCCCATCCAAACCCCCTCCATCCTCTCGGTCGTTCGATCACGATCGCGTGGCCGAAAACCGACCCTCATTTGGACTCTCCTAGCTCCCTCTACCTATATATACGCCCCTCCCCTTCCATTTTCGCGGATGAAACCCTAGCCATCTTCCTCCACCCGCAGCCGGACATGTTCGTCCCACCGCCGGATGTCTCCACCGCATCCAGCCACCTCACTCTCCGGCCAATCGGCAGACGCCACGTCATCACCACCGCCCCCGCGCCCAATCCCACAGCGCCACGCGTCAGCCCCCTCGCGCCTCCTCTCTCCCCCGCCGCCGAGGCCCGCGAGGCCCACGGCCGGCCCACCCGCGCCCGCGCCGGGCCCGAGCCGTGCACCGCGCCCCGCCGCCCGCTCCGCCGTAGCCCACGCGCCTCCACCCGTTTCTCCGCTGCCGCTCGCCGCCATGCGCCGCCGCTCGCCGGACCCCGCGCGTCCTCCGCCGCATCGCCTCGCGCCGCCGCTTGCAGACCCCGCCGCCTTGCGCCTCCTCGCCGCACGCCGCCTCGTCGCCATATCTTCATGCATATTGCTCCGTTTGAGGTGTATGATATATTGAAATGTTCATCATGAGCTGCTCTACATTTTGTTCCATTGTGCCTTGGTTGTTTGAGTCCATCTTGATGCTCAAATCTCTGATGCAAGAGTGTTATACAATGTTGTCTGCTGTAGCTTATCAGAACATGCTCATTTGTCATTTTTGCATCTTTTTGTGTGATTTTCTTTTGAGCATGAAGTCTACATGTGTTTCGGGCTATGCCATGCCATCTTTACAGGGGTGCTTGCCATGTATTTTTGTGATTTATGTGGTAACTACCACAAGCATGCAAACCAGGCATCGTGATGTATATTTGAGTATGTTCAGTAAGGATGTTTTGGACATTTGGTTATGCTCTATCCATCCATGCTCCTGTTTGCATTTATAGAGTGCTGTAGCATGTCTTAATCTTGCTCTACTTTTGCTATAAAATGTTCCTGGCAGATTGTTTACATGTTAATCAATTTTGCCATGGTTGTTGTTAGTGATCCAAGCATGTTATGAACTTGGTCTTGTCATGCTTAGCCTCATGAACTTGTCATCTTGCTGTAGGTATGCTTCTCTTGTCATGCAATGCTTTGTGATGAGTGATTTGAGCTCGCAAAGATGCATTCATAATTCTGATTATGCCATGCTCTGTTTTTCTGCCAAGTCTAAATCCGTAACGAAACTTGCTATGTTTACATGGGTGCCATCATATATTCTGCTCCTTTTTGGCTCATGGTCAGTAAGGGTCTTTTGTTCTATGTAATTAGTAGATTCATTCCATTCATTTATTTTCCATGGGAAGTTCCTGTAGCATGCTGTTTGATAGCTCTAATCTTGGCAACCTGATGTTATTTCTGCCATGTCCTGTGAATTCCACCAAGTCTGTGAACCTGTTATTATTTGCAATCTTGCCATGTACTTTTGAGCATGTTCTAGTGATATCTGAAGACAGGTCAGTGTTCCTGTTTTGTAATGCTTTACCTTTACATAATGTCCATGCCGTTTGTTTTCATGGTGATGTGCTGTAGCATGTTGGTTTGATATTTGCTAGATGCCTAGTTGCTGTTTTGGACAGCTTGTCCTTTAAACTTGTTTCATATGTATGTGTTGAACTGTTGCTCCGTTTTGAGTGTGCTCTACATGAAACTTGCTTAGTTTTGTATATGTAGTTTCATGTTACCTTGTTGCATCCATGTTTTGAGGTGTTTGCTTGATGTTTGAATGCATTTTGCACCAATGCCATGCTTATCTTGTTTTGCTCATATCTTCTAGGCCGTAGCTCCGAATCTAAAGAACTTTATATGTAACTTGACTAGAATTTCGTGTAGATCATCATGGTACATCTTAACTTGATGTTTAACAAATTGAACATAAGGTTTATTAAGTTCTGGACCAATTTCGAAATTTGCATATGAGGACTTACCGGAATTGTTCTATGTTGTTTTCGGCCTCATTTAAACTTGCTTTGATGTGTTGTTCTTGTATGCATCATATCTTGCCATGAGTAGCTTCATGTAGCCTTGTCATGCATCATACTTGGTTGAGCATCATGTCTTGTTCATGTGTGGGGTGTTTACCATGTTGTGTGCTTCTTCTCGATAGTTCCCGTTTTGTTGCGATCGTGAGGATTCGTTTGTCTACACTTGGTTCGTCTTCGTGGCTTCATCTTCTTCATGGGCTCATTCTTCTTCCTTGCGGGATTTCAGGCAAGATGACCGTCACCTTGGATCTCACTACTATCATTGCTATGCTAGTTGCTTCGTTCTATCGCTATGTTGCGTTACCTACCACTTACTTATCAAGCCTCCTAAATTGCCATGAACCGCTAAGCTTTGTCGCCCTTCCTAGCAAACCGTTGTTTGGCTATGTTACCGCATTTTCTCAGCCCATCTTATAGCGTTGCTAGTTGCAGGTGAAGTTGAAGATTGCTCCATGTTGTATTATGTTTATGTTGGGATATCACAATATCTCTTATATTATTAATGCATCTATATACTTGGTAAAGGTGGAAGGCTCGGCCTTATGCCTGGTGTTTTGTTCCATTCTTGCCGCCCTAGTTTCCGTCATATCGGTATTATGTTCCCGGATTTTGCGTCCGTAACACGGTTGGGTGATTTATGGGACCCCCTTGACAGTTCGCTTTGAATAAGACTCCTCCAGCAAGGCCCAACCTTGGTTTTACATTTGCCTCACCTAAGCCTTTTTCCCTTGGGTTTCCGGAGCCCAAGGGTCATCTTTATTTTAGCCCCCCCCCCCCCCGGGCCAGTGCTCCTCCGAGTGTTGGTCCGAACCGAGCAACCTGCGGGGCCACCACGGGGAAACTCAAGGCCTGGTTTTACTCGTAGCTTGACTTATCCGGTGTGCCCTGAGAACGAGGTACGTGCGACTCCTATCGAGATTTGTCAGCACATCGGGTGGCTTTGCTGGTATTGTTTTACCATTGTCGAAATGTCTTGTAACCCGGATTCCAAGACTGATTGGGTCTTCCCGGGAGAAGGAATATCCTTCGTTGATCGTGAGAGCTTATCATGGGCTAAGTTGGGACACCCCTACAGGGTTTGAACTTTCGAAAGCCGTGCCCGCGGTTATGTGGCAGATGGGATTTTGTTAATATCCGGTTGTAGTAAACTTGAAGTAAACTCTTTTAAGATACATCAATCGCGTGCGTAACCATGATTGTCTCTTTTCGAGGTTTGTTCGAGAGGAGAACACAGTTTTTGGGCTAGGTTTGATGTAAGTAGGAGTTCAGGATCACTTCTTGATCATTACTAGTTGACGACCATTTGCTAAGCTCCTCTTCTCGCTCTTGTTTTGTAAGTTAGCTACCATACATGCTTAGTCGCTGCTGCAACCTCACCACTTTACCCCTTTTCCTTACCCATTAAGCTTTGCTAGTCTTGATACCCATGGTAATGGGATTATTGAGTCCTCGTGGCTCACAAATTACTACAACAACAGTTGCAGGTACAGGTTATGCGATGCTCATGACACGAGAGCGATGTTTACGTGTTTTGGAGTTCTTCTTCTGCTTCTTCTTCGATTGAGGGATAGGTTCCTGGTCGGCAGACTAGGCTAGCAGGGTGGATATTGTTTGAGTTTCTGTTTATGTTTCATCCATAGTCGGATTTTGATCTTGTATGTTGTATTGCTGTATTCATGTGTCATTGTATGTCTTGGATGTATCCCCACTATTCTGTAATGGTTTGATGTAATGATATCCACCTTGCAAAAGTGTCTTCAAGATGCGCTTCTATCCTCGGTGGGACCTTCGAGTTCCTTTAGGATAGGGTCACATCTTGGGCGTGACAACTGGGACCTGTCAGCACAGAGCACCAAGCCGTCGCGATGATAGAAAGGGGAGACTAAGCCAAAGCAGGACACATGCTCACATAATTTCATAGTAAGGATAATGTTAACAAAACACATCACAGGCTATCTACACGCGCCAGCGCAGCCGACACCATCATCAACAGTGGGCCATGGGAACCCGACGCCAACCCCATCCAAATCAGCGACAGCGGTAGCCGGACTCTACGACCTTGCTCCGGGCGCGGGGAGAGCTCGGGGGCACGTAGCTGTCGTCACTCATCTCCGGAGTCTCGTAGGGCTCAGGAGAATCGCTGGACTCCCAAGCGGCACCACTACTGCTGGATGAGTCGCTGGCAAGGTGGGCGGCACACCCAGATCCTACCGTGGCATCATTCAGGCGGCCCTCTCGAGGGCAGCACTCCAAGCGACGGCCTTCCGCGTCGAAAACCTTGAAGAACATGGTGGAGACACCGCCGTACCTGAAGTGGATCGCGAGGGCGCCTCCTGCGCGGCAAACCCAAGCAACCTCGCCCCAGCCGCGAGTCATGAAGATCTTGCCCGGGGAGACGGCTTCCACTTCCGCTCCGGTCGCCGAGGCGTCGCAGTCGACGTGATGCAGCCATAGCTCGAGGGGCCCCCTCGACGGCATCTCGGCAGGGAAGAACTGGGGGAAGCGGATCCAAGAGCGCGGAGGCATCGCCGCCCACAGCACGAGTTCTCGCGAGGAGTCCACAGCGTGGGCCCCTGGGGCGATGGCGTGCGTCACTATGGTGCAGCGACCACGGCCGCGGCGTGGGCGGCGCCGCTCGCCGCCTCTTCCTCCCGAGCCCATGGCTTGGGCGTATAAAGGCAGCGGATACCCAGGAGGAGGCCGCTCGTACCAAGGCCTCGTCACGTCCTGCCTCACGACTACGTCGCGGCGGTGAACATGCCTCTTCTTCGGCGGAAGCGGCCCGGGCTCGTCGCGGGGAGTTTTACCCTTCTCCGCGGCCGAGAATCTTCGGATTGGCGCCATGGTATCGCGACTGGAAATGGAGCAAGGGAGGAGAAGCGAGCGGAATGTGAAGAGATGGGCGACGGGGGATCTGCCCCCTCCTCATTTATAGCAGGAGAAGGCCAACCGGCAATCCCCACGATCACAGGTAATGATGATATTTCTCTACATGCAGCAGAGACTCGTCAAGTCGGGCAGTTGCCGAGGCAGCATGGGGAAGCGAAGACGCCCACGTCCAATCAATCGCCACGCGTCGACCAAGACCCCAGGCTGTTGGGGCCCGCGGCGCTCCGCATTTACCCTTTGGCTTCGCCTCGAAGCTAAGTCCGAGCGCGCCTTGGGCCCCGGGGCTACTGTCGGCCTTCTGGAAACGGGGGTCCCCAGACTTACCTGCCTGTGGCTCACAACGTGGCTCCACTCGCGGCCCAGTACGGCCCATCTTCACTAACAAACACTCAAGACCCTCGTGAGGGGCCAAGCCTCGCGAGGCGGACGACACAAGACCTCCTCGGGAGCGGCCTCGTCAAGCTGGCTCGCGAGGGGCGGAGAGATCAAGGCGGGGCGAACCTTGCGAGGTTCCAGTGACGTAAGCCATGACGACCAACGCCAGGCGGGCACCAGCATGCGCAGCATCCTCGTTTCCTCTTTGGTGCTAAGGAGGCAAGCGCAGGCGAGGAGTACCGAGGCATCAGGCAAAGGTTTCCATATCGGTGCATCAAAACCAAGGCCAGCAGGACGACAGGATGGAGGTCACCGTGGAGCCCAAGACGGCATCACCACCAGAGCCTTTGGCAGGCGAAGACCACCTTTAGTCAGGATAGCTTGTACTAGTTGTCCCCCTTCAAACCGGCCGTTGTTAGCTCCCTTCCCGCTCAATATTTGGGGAGAGGACCAAGGCCTCTATAAATAGGACTAGCCACCACAGTAGGAGAGAACACAAACAGATTCAGATCATCCACACACCCACCAAGCACAAGAACACCTCGCCTCAGGAGGCTGTTCTTCCCCTTATACTATTCATCCTCAGCCCGAGAGGCAATCCACCACATCACACTAGAGTAGGGTATTACACCACAAAAGTGGCTTGAACCGGTATAAATCTCGTGTCTCTTTTGTTGCGAGTTTTGTCGGTGTTCTGCGAACGGGGGTCCCCAGACTTGCCTGCCTGCGGCCCATGGCGTGGCTGAGCAGCGGGCCGTACGGCCCATCTTCATCAACAAGGCATCCAAGACCTTCGCGAGGGTCCGAGCCTCGCGAGGCGGACGACACAAGACTTCCTCTAGAGTGGCCTGGCCAGGCAGGCTCACGAGGAGCGGAGATATCAAGGTGGGGCAAACCTCACGAGGGACTCGTGACGTAAGCCATGACGAACGGCGCCAGGCGGGCGCCGGTGCGCGCAGAGTCCTTGTTTCCTCTTTGGTGCTAAGGAGGCAAGCGCAGACGAAGAGTACCAAGGCATCAGGCAAAGGTTGCCATATTGGTGCAACAAGACCAAGACCAGGAGGACGGCAAGGCGGAGGTCGTCATGGAGCCCAAGACGGCATCACCCTAGGGCTTTTTGCAGGCGAAGACCGCTTTTGTCAGGATAGCTTGTACTAGCTGTCCCCCTTCAAATTTGCCCGCCGTTGTTGGCTCCCTTCCCGCTCAACATTTGGGAAGAGGACCAGGGCCTCTATAAATAGGACTAGCCACCACAGTAGGAAGCAACTGATCCGGAATTGGTTCAGATCTTCCTCAGCAACACAAACTCGAGAACACCCCAACCTCAGGAGGTCATTTTTCCCTTGTACTGTTCATCGTTAGCCCCAGAGGCAATCCACCACCACCATACTTGTCGTGGGTTTGTCACGGCAGATGTCCTAGCGAAAGGACTTAGTCGTGGAGCCATCGCAATGGGTTAACTCGAAGGGTTAAAGTGGACAAGGGACACAGGGAGTTTATACTAGTTCGGCCCCTTTGATGAAGGTAAAAGCCTATGTCTAGTTTGTGATGGGATTGATGGTGTTTCGATGACTAGGGAGCAAACAAGCTTCGCCTAGACCTCGAGTTATGGTTGTCTGTCCTTGAACCGCTATCGGGTTGTCCCCTTATATACACGGGTGACACCCGTCAGTTCACAGAGTCCCAGTCTCCGGTTTATATTCGTATCCGGGTTGGTCTCTCCCTATTCCTAACTTATTATACAAGTTTATATACACGCAGGTTTACGGCTACATATACGGAACCGACTATAGCCTTGGGCCTTTGTCTAGCCTCTGGGCTTTAGCACCTTTGGACTACTGATGAAGTCAACCCGGCCCAGTTAGGCCGGTTTACGCCTAGTAGTAATATCCCCAACATTAGGCCCCAGATTGATTTGAACGGGTTCATGTCAATCCTTAGCAAAAATCTTTGTCTTCATCATCTTCCTGTATCTGTTGAACCGTCGTGTCGTCATCTTCTTTGGTTGCTGTAAACCGGCATGACGTCATCATGAAGCTAGCTTTTATGATGCCTTCTTTATTTAACAGATCCGCAATAATCGAGGCGACAACTCCGAAATTTGTGGCTCCTGGATTCGCGCGCCTGACACCTGTCCTTTGCCTCATAAATAGGGCCGAAGGGTCATTTCCTTTTATCCCCTTCATCCCCTTTCTCTTCGTATTCTTCGCGCCACCAGCCTCGGAGCTCCGCCGCCGCTGCTGACCTCTGCACCATCTTGGGATGCTGCATCGACCTGACCGTACCAGAAAACCATGGCGTCCTTCCGCGTCTCTCCCAGCTCCGGTAAGATCTCTGTTTTTATCAACCTGGATCCATACTAGGGTTTCCTGTTCTTGCCGTGTTCTTGCTCACTGTTCATATTCGTACTCATACCTCTGGATAGATCCAAGAAAAACCCTACTGTGATTACCAATGGGCCTTTAGCATTCGTCTTGTAGATTCATGCTTAAGTTCATAGATCCCAATATCCTTTCTGCTCTTTGAATCAATATTGTTCCGCCTTAAGCTTTTAAATATTTTCCTTTTTCTGAACTGGCTTTAGATCCATCGTTGTAGACAAGTCTTGTGAAATTTGTTTCTGTATTTGTACACCCTCAATTGCTTTCAATGTTCAGATCTGGCGGTTCAACTTTGGCGTAGAGAATGTAAAGGACTAGTATATATCAATAGTCCCCTTGTTTGAACCGCCAGATGTCGCCACCTTGCATAACTCTGGTTTAGATAGGACTGCCTTCGGTTTAAATAGATATGAATCCGGTTTAATCAAACATATACTTGAACCGGAACCACTTGTCTTGTAGATTTTCTCATGGCCAAGCAAATATATGAGTGCAACTGGGTTCCTTCCCGTGTTACGGAAACACAGCTGAACAACTTAGTTCTCACCGGCGCTTTAAGCAGTAAAAACACCATCCACTGGCGAGTCCCAGGCACAGAATGTCCTCCCACCCCTGAAGAGGGAGAGGTTGTTGTTTTTGCGGATCACCTGGCCTGGGGCTTTAGTCCGCCTGGTTCAAAGTTTTATCGGGATGTCTTAGCCAATTTCCAACTGCGCCCACAAGATATCGGTCCCAACTCTGTTACTAATATATGCCACTTCCAAGTGCTTTGCGAAGTGTACTTCCAAGAGGAACCCACAGTGGAATTGTTCCGAGACTTCTTTCACTTGAACCGTCGCACATAGTTTACTGATGGCCCTAATATGGAACTGGGTGGTATGGCGATTCAAAAAAGGAAAGAAGTCACTTATCCTCATGCGAAACTGCACAGTCATCCCCAGGAGTGGAATAATTCCTGGTTCTATTGCAAAGACACCTCCCCTGCCGAAGAGAATCCATTGCCTGGTCTCCGTCCGGAACGGCTTAGCAACACTCACCCCTTTCCTCAGATGTTAACTGGCAAAGAGAGGAGTAAGTACGCTCCCCAATTGTCCAAGCTCAGAGCTTTCCTAGCCAACGGTTTAACTGGAGTTGATCTTGCCCGTTGTTGGATATCCTGGAGTATACTGCCCCTCAGCTGACGCTCCGGTTTGATGTGTGAATATACGGGCAGTGTTGACGATCCGCTGCGGCATGTAAACATCCAGCTTACTGATGAAGAAGTCACAGAAGCTGTAAAGAAAATTTTGAACAAACCGGAGCACGTCTGCGCTCGTACCGGCCTGCTTCCTTTTTGCGCCAGCAACAAACTGCCAGCCGTAAGTCTGCATTTTTCCTTTGTACTAACTTTGATGCTATTGTACTTGTCTATTACTGATGCTGACATCTGTTTGATGCAGGGTAATGATCCGTTTTGGAGCAAGAAAATCACACAAGAGAAAACTGATAAACCGGACAGACCAATCCAGCCTAAAACCAAGGTCGTTAAGAACTCTGCTCATAAAAGGAGAACCACCGCTTCCTTTGATCCGCCCGCTGATGACGATGTGGGTAATCCGGACCTTGAGGCAGAACTTGATTCCCTCGGTTTACTGTTTATACACCTTATTGATGATGATATTTGTCAGGATGATGCCGAAGCTAGCCATGCTGACGATGTAGAGGTAATTGTTCTTTCCTCTGACTCAAGCCTTCCGCCTTCACATAAAATCCGTCAGGCAAACCGCAAAGTTAAATTTTCTCATCCTCTTGCATATTTGGATGCCAACTTTCTTATGAAGACCCACCAGCATGAGGTGCGCCGCACAACTCGACACAGCGTTCAGGTAGTTACCTCCGCCGGTTTACCGAACAATCCAGTTCGGAGACGTCGTTCAGAGGTCTCTAATTTGCTTGTCAAATTTTGTCCTAAAGCGGGCTGTTTTCGTCAACCGCTTAATCCGTCTGACTCCGATTATCAGGTCACCTCGCACTCATCTTCTGGCGAGTCAACTGGTACCCAGCTGCCTCCACTTAAAACCGTGCTTGGGTAAGCTTGCACTTATCATAACGTTGTTGATTTTTGTGGCTTTCAACATGTACTGTCTTTGATTTTGCTGCTTCTTTTTAGGGCCAAACCGAGGCCAAGTAAGAAAGCTCGCCTGGATAAGGCAGCTGAGGAAGACGCCGCTCCTGAACCGGATGCTACCCCAAACATTGAAGCGGTCATCCATGAAGATGTGGTTAATGACCCACTAGTACGGGATGAAGTTGTTACTGCTGAAGAAGGTTTTGTTAACACCTCCGGTCCTGCTGACCAGCCAGCCAGTCCCATCCGGATTGAGAAAACCACCAGTCCCTCCAAACCTGCCGATAAACCGACTGCGCCAGTTCAAACCGGCGAGTCTAAGGCTGATGAAGTCATAATCATTGGCATTGGTCGTTCTGAACCGGGGAATCCCATCGCTTTAGCCAAGCATACTGCCAAAGAAGAATTTTCTGCCATGAGCAAAGGCAAATGGGATGTTGACCTGGCAACATATACTGCTCTCAGTGCCCAAGATATACATTCTGGTTATTTAAACCGGCTATATACTAGCCGTGATTATGAAGCCAATCTGGTAAAGATGATGAAGGAAAAATTTGAGGTAATCTCCATGTACTTGTTCTTGTTTATCACCACTGTAGCCCCCAAGGGCCGGTCCAACTTTAGTATAATTGAATCGGGTCTTGTCATAAAACTCAATGTTCCAAAGTTCACTGATATAGCCCCCAAGGGTCGGTTCAACTTAATATAGTTGAAACCGAAACTTTAATCTTCATACAGTAGCATCCGAAATATCATCAGAGCAAATGGCCATTAGCCACCAAGTGCCAAGTTGAATACTTGTTTTGAGCTTGGGACTTTGATAATTAATTGATAGCTATAAATCAAATAGGCATTAGCCCCCAAGTACAAAGCGCATAACTTGTTATGTGGTTGGTACTTCATTGGTTAAACCGTATAACTGTTGGATTGTAGGCTGAACTGAAGGTCAAAGAGAACCAAGCCGCCGACCTTCAAGAGAACTTGAAGTCCCAGCAAGCTGAAACCTCCAAGGCCAAGGAGGAGTTAACCAACGCTTTAGGCACCATGGAACAGCTGAAGGAGGGCTTCAAGAAGGAACGGGCTGACTGGGCCACAGAAAAGGCCGCTTTAGTCAAGAAGATTGAAGATGCGGAGGCTTCCCTTAAACCGGTAACTGATGAATTAACCAGCGTAAAGCAACAAGTGCACGTAATGACTGCCGCCGTATTTGGTAAGCTTCTTGCGACTTGTATAATAATCGTGATCCTCTTATAAACAGCCCAGTTTGGAAACTTCTGATAATGTTACAGGCACTCGCACTAACCACTTGGGGTCGGATGTGCGGATGAAACTGAAAGCCGCCTACACCTTAATCGAGCAGCTGTACACTGGAGCGCAGCGGATTATCTCAACAGCGTCACACAATAATCCAGCACCCACTTTGATCCAAGATACGCTGAAGAGACTGTCAATGCTCCCTGCTCGGATTGATGAGCTAAAAAAGTCTGCTGCTCGAACTGGAGCCATCAATGCCTTAATCCGGGCCAAAGCATGGGTGCCCGATTTTGATCCTGTTGAAGCGGCTCAAGGCTATCCCAGCTTCAAGGAGGATGGCTCAGAATTCAGCGAAGAGGATTTAAGAGAAATAAACTGGGCGGTGCGCCCTCTGGCCTGCCAATTGGTAGAGGAAGCAAATTTGTCGCATTATCAAGCTCAGTATAATGACCAGAACAAAAGAGTGGTTGCACCAATCCCTGAAGCGGAAAACCTGATTCCTCCAATCCGTAAGCATACTTACGCCCCTGATATTGAACCGTCTTCACTGATCCATGAAGAGGCTGTCTTTCAAGCATTAATGGGAATCGACTAGAGCACTGTTGATTTCTAGCCGCTTGGTAGAGACGAGGAAGCTGAAGAGGCAACTGAAGCGGCGCAAGATGATCCAGAACAATCAAACCGGGGTGACCAGCAGGCGTGAACCGAAGGCAGCTTTAACTAGCTTCCTTGTTATATCTTGTCAAGAAAACAATGATCTCATTTGGGCACCAAGCTGCCTTGTAATAGGATAGACAATACATTTTGCTTCTTGAGATGCCTTCGCGCATCTGTGCTAATTCCTTTATTTGGAAGGTCAATATTGCCAACTTATATCTCCTGCAATCATAAAATCTTAAACTACCAGGGCGGTTGTACCGCCATCCGGTTTATCAATCTTTATGTAGATATGCAAGGAGACTTGCAAATATGATCAAATTTTGTGATACGAAATACCTGCCATTTTTTGGGCACGAAGTAGGCGTGTAGCCAATCTTGAAACGGGGGTTTGATAACCCTAAACCGTCATGGGAGAAAACAGCTCCTGTATGTATAACGCCGGCTTACTGTGTAAACCGTGCTTTGATCATAATAGCCTTTTGTTACTCCAAAAAAGGATGTGAACAGAAAAAATCAAACCGGGCAAATAATCTTCGGTTTAAAAATGGACCGTGTTCCGCCAACTTGGCTGTTTGAACCGGCACAAAGCACTGTTGGTTTAAAAAACGCAACTAAGATAAAATAGCAACTCCTTAAGAAAGGCTATTTAAAGCAAAAGCAATGATAAAACTTTTTGCAAAAAGAGAGGCTTTACTGAGCCGATCAGATGGTGTTACCATGGTCAGACGCAACCAAGCTCCCCAAAGGTGTAGCTATGGTGCCAGTCGGCCAGGTCCCCAAATGACTCGTGGCATGACGCCGGCCAAGTGGCATGGCAATGATTCGGGTTCGACCAAGCCCCCAAGTGACTCTAAGGCCTGTAGGCCGACCAAGAGGCGTGACCGGTTCAGACTTGACCGTGTCCCCAAGTGATCTGGTGGCTTTTGCCGATCAAGAGGTGTTGCATCAGTTCGGACACGAACGAGCCCCCAAGTGATCTGGTGGCTTTCGCCTATCAAAAGGTGTTGCATCGGTTCAGACATGACCGAGCCCCCAAGTGATATTGATAATTTTTGCAAGGGGTAAACCGGAGGCCGTCTTAAAATAGAACAACTCCATGTAACCACACATGATATAAAAGAACAGATACCCCGCTTTAGCTGAGGATTCGGTTTATTATAATATATACATTGTCATAATATGTACATAAGCAGAGCCAATGGCTCAAGTATAGTAAGGCCGAAGATGAGCTATGTTCCACGGCCTGCTGGTCTCCTCTTCTGACTTACGCGAGTCCTTATGTTCTCGAATATCAATCAGATAGTATGACCCGTTATGCAAATTCTTGCTGACGACAAAAGGTCCCTCCCAAGGTGGGGATAGTTTATGCATATCGGTTTGATCTTGAATGAGTCGAAGCACCAAATCTCCTTCTTGAAAGATTCTGGTCCTGACCCGACGACTGTGATAGCGACGAAGATCCTATTGGTAAATCGCTGAGCGGGCAGCCGCAATGTCTCGCTCTTCATCCAACCGGTCCAAAGCGTCCTGTCGAGCCGTCTCGTTGTCCGCTTCAACATAAGCCGCAACACGGGGTGAATAGTGACGGATATCACTAGGGAGAACCGCCTCTGCCTCATAAACCATGAAGAACGGCGTGTATCCAGTTGATCTGTTGGGCGTGGTATTGATGCTCCATAACACAGAGGGCAATTCTTCGACCCAACAACCCGACGTCCTCTGCAAGGGAACCATAAGCCGGGGTTTGATGCCTCTCAAGATCTCCTGATTAGCTCTTTCTGCTTGACCATTGGACTGCGGGTGTGCCACTGATGAAACATCAAGGCGGATGTGCTCTCGTTCGCAGAACTCTCTCATGGCACCCTTAGATAAATTGGTACCATTATCTGTGATGATACTGTGTGGAAAGCCAAACCGGAAAATCACCTTTTTGATGAACTGAACCGCAGTGGCTGCATCACACTTGCTAACGGGCTCTGCCTCCACCCATTTTGTAAATTTATCAACCGCCACTAGGAGGTGAGTCTTCTTGTCTTTGGACCTTTTGAAAGGCCCAACCATATCCAGCCCCCAGGTTGCAAACGGCCAAGTAATTGGAATCATCCTCAATTCTTGAGCCGGAACATGAGCGCGTCTTGAGAATTTTTGGCAACCATCACATCGCCTGACCAGATCCTCCGCATCAGCATGGGCAGTCAGCCAATAGAAACCGTGGCGAAACGCCTTAGACACCAAAGACTTTGAACTAGCGTGGTGACCACAATCCCCTTCATGGATCTCACGCAAAATTTCACAGCCTTCCTCAGGAGACACACAACGTTGAAATGCTCCTGATACACTGCAATGATGCAACTCGCCATTGATGATTGTCATGGACTTGGATCGCCGTATTATTTGTCTGGCCAGAGTCTCATCCTCTGGTAACTCGCCCCGGTTCATGTACGCCAGGTAGGGAAGTGTCCAATCCGGAATGAAGTGGAGTGCCGCCACCAACTGAGCCTCCGGATCAGGAACAGCCAAATCTGCTTCTCCAGGTAGCTGAACTGATGGGTTGTGTAGTATGTCGAGAAAGACATTGGGCGGGACCGGTTTACGCTGTGAGCCTAGCCGGCTCAAAGTGTCCGCTGCTTCATTCTTCCGACGGTCCACGTGGTCCACCTGATAGCGCTTGAAATGACCAGCAACAGCATCAACCTCACGATGATATGCAGCCATGAGTGGGTCTTTAGAATCCCAAGTACCAGACACCTGTTGAGCTACCAGGTCCGAGTCACCGAAGCACTTAAGCCGGCTTAAGTTCATCTCTTTAGCCATCCGGAGACCATGGAGCAAGGCTTCGTACTCAGCTACATTGTTAGTACAAGGGAACATTAAGCGGAGAACATAACAAAACTTGTCACCTCGTGGGGAAGTTAATACGACTCCAGCCCCCGAGCCCTCCAATTGCCGTGATCCGTCGAAATGGATGGTCCAATATGTGTGATCCGGCTTCTCTTCAGGGGCCTGCAGCTCTGTCTAGTCATTGATGAAATTGACAAGTGCTAGGGACTTCACCAGCGTCCGGGGCACGTATTTCAAACCGTGTGGCCCAAGCTCTATAGCCCACTTGGCAATCCGACCTGTTGCTTCCCGGTTCTGGATGATATCACCCAAAGGGGCAGAGCTGACCACTGTGATGGGATGCCCTTGGAAATACTGTTTCAGCTTTCGGCTTGCCATGAAAACTCCGTATACCAGCTTCTGCCAATGCGGATATCTTTGTTTGGACTCAATAAGCACTTCGCTGATTTCATAAACCGGACGCTGAACCTGGTACTCTTTGCCCGCCTCCTTTCGCTCCACCACTATAGCTACACTGACCGCACGAGCATTAGCAGTGACATACAACAATAATGGTTCTTTGTCAACGGGGGCGGCGAGTATAGGCGGATTGGCCAATTGCCGCTTTAAATCCTCCAAAGCCTGATCAGCGGGAGAACTCTAGACGAACTGATCCGTTTTCTTCAACATCTGAAACAATGGGATCGCTTTCTCACCAAGGCGGCTCATAAACCGGCTCAACGCGGCAATCCGGCCAGCCAAACGTTGAACATCATTAATACATTTCGGTCTAGCGAGAGAAGTGATAGTCGTGATCTTCTCCGGATTAGCCTCAGTTCCCCAGTTGGACACCAGAAAACCCAATAACTTGCCTGCTGGTACACCAAAGACACATTTGGCCGGATTGAGCATCATCTTGTACGTCCTCAGGTTATCAAAGGTTTCCTTCAAGTCATCGACCCAAGTCTCCTTCTTCCTCGATTTAACAGCGATATCATCCACATAAGCATGCACATTCCGGCCAATATGTTTGTGGAGACAATTTTGCACACACCGTTGATAGGTTGCCTGGGCACTTTTGAGCCCAAAAGGCATAGACACGTAGTAGAAGGCTCCAAAAGGAGTTATGAACGATGTCTTCTCCTGGTCCTTAACTGCCATTTTGATCTGATGATAGCCGGAATACGCATCCAGGAAACATAAACGCTCGCAACCCGTCGTAGCATCAATAATCTGATCAATACGGGGGAGGGCAAAAGGATCTGCGGGACAAGCTTTATTAAGATCAGTATAATCCACACACATGCGCCAGGTGTCGTTCTTCTTAAGGACTAGCACCGGATTAGCAAGCCACTCAGGGTGAAAAACTTCAACAATGAAACCAGCTGCTAAGAGCCTGGCCACCTCTTCTCCAATAGCCTTTCGCCTCTCCTCGTTGAACCGACGGAGGAACTGTTTCACCGGTTTGTATTTAGGATCCACGTTAAGAGTGTGCTCAGCGAGTCGCCTCGGTACACCAGGCATGTCAGAAGGCTTCCACGCAAAGATGTCCCGATTCTCACGGATGAACTCGATGAGCGCGCTTTCCTATTTCGGATCCAGATTGGCACTGATACTGAACTGCTTGGACGAATCGCCAGGTACGAAGTCAACAAGCTTAGTCTCAGCGGCTGACGTAAACTTCAGGGCTGGATCATGCTCCGTAGTAGGCTTCTTTAAAGGAGTCATATCCGTCGGATCAACATTGTCTTTGTAATACTTGAGTTCCTCGATACTACAAACCGATTCTGCGTAAGCCGCATCTCCTTCTTCGCATTCCAAAGCGACCTTGCGGCTTCCGTGAACCGTGATGGTCCCCTTATGACCTGGCATCTTGAGTTGCAAGTATACATAATAGGGCCGTGCCATGAATTCGCATAGGCTGGCCTACCGAACAGGGCGTGATACGGGCTTTGGATTTTTACCACCTCAAACGTTAGCGTCTCGGCCGGGAATCGTGATCATCTCCGAAGGCCACTTCCAATGCTATCTTCCCAACGGGGTATGCTGACTTGCCAGGTACCACACCATGAAACACCGTATTTGAAGGCCGGAGTTCCTTATCTGTTAGCCCCATTCGACGGAAAGTCTCATAGTATAGGATGTTAATGCTGCTACCTCCATCCATGAGTACCTTGGTGAACTGATAACCTCCCACATGAGGTGCCACCACTAAAGCCAGCTGACCCGGATTGTCAACCCGGGGAGGGTGATCCTCTCTACTCCATATGATTGGTTGCTCTGTCCAGCGCAGATACCGGGGCACGACCGGTTCAACAGAATTAACTGCCCGCTTCTGGACCTTCCGGTCCCGCTTGTCCAAGCTAGTGGTGAATACATGATACTGCCCACTATTTAGCTGCTTTGGATTGCTCTGGTAACCCGACTGCTGCTGTTGCTGATTGTTACCACCCTGGTTATTCTGATTATGCTGATTGTTATGCCCTCCCGGGTTACCATTAAATCCTGAACCGGAATTTCCTCCACCGTGACTCGGTCCAGATCCAGAACCACCACCAGAGCCGGGGTCAAACCGGAAGGCATTGGAGCTCTTGAACTCTTGCATAATATAGCAATCTTTCCAAAGGTGGTTTGCTAGTTCCTCCCTTGTCCCATGCTTTGGACAGGGCTGGTTCAATAGATAGTTCAGGCGTTACGGATTAGGACTAGGCGCTCCACTGCGATTTTTTCCCTTACGTCGCTGGCCCCCGTCCTGCACGTTAGTATTGGCCACAAAGTCCATGTTGCCATCCGCTTTACGCTTGCCTCCGCCACCGTTTCCTGCTGAGTGATGCTGATGACCTCTGAAGTTGCCGTTCTTCTTTCCCTTCCCTGTCTTCTCATCATCAGACTCGGGACCCTTGGTACTATCAGAATCGGCGTACTTCACCAAAGCGCCCATGAAGGAGGACACCCAGTAGAGCCTCGTCTACGTCCAGCTCCAACTTACTGTAGCTTCTTGCGCTCCAGAGCAAGAACTCGAATCAACCAGACAAGCAGTAGTAGGGTTTTACGCATCCGTGCGGCCCGAAGATGGGTAAAATCGTTGTGTGTGTGTGTCGCCTCGTTCTGCTCTTTGTGCAACCTCCGCCCCCCGCCGAACCGACAAGGGGCTCCGTCCCCATAGGTGCTCGTGGAGGCCAATTTCCCCCGACATCTTTGGCGCGCCAGGTAGGGGGTGCGTCGAGGTTGTGCGAACCTGATTTGGCGACCACAGCTAAGCTCAGGTATGGCCAGGTACCTTTCCGCTCCAACCCGCGGAGCGGAGGCATTCCTCCTCACGGACTCATGCACGGCCCTCCTCGAGTACCCACTCACGCAGAGCCCGGGCAAGAGCAGCTGCTCCTTGAGGAGGACCGCCTTCCGGCCGCTGAGCGAGTTTCTCGCCTCCAGCAAACTCCGCGCCGCTCCCGTAGCCGCAGAAGTTAGCGCCGGAAGTTGCGGGGAAGGCGACCTCGTTCTTCGGCGCGCCAAGGCCGCCAAGATCCAAACGAGTCGACGCCGACCGTGGGAGGGACCTTGCCAGCGCGGCCGTCGGAACCCATTCCGTCGGCCATCCTCTTTGTCCAAGTCTTGCCGCAGTTGCATGTAATCCTTGGTACAGAGACGGGCGCAGATCCCAAGCATAGCTTATGTGCCCCGCATATCTTGTCGATTTCGCGCCTCTCTGCTTTGCGCATGCATTATTTGACACGATTGTGCAGCACTCGGCTCCGGTAAGCGATGGCAGGGCATGAAGCCCCGAGCCCTCGTTATTCCCTTACCTCAAAAAGGGGGGGATGACAGGATAGGCTGGGCGTCGCCCGAGGAAGCTGTGCCTTGCCGGGCTGCATACAACAGAAAAGCTAAGTTGCCAAAGTTTGAGCAATTAAGCTCCTTTTTATCCTTAAGTTATCTTCCTCGAACGGCCGAGCTTCGTAAGGGAAACCTGTGCGCGGAGGGGCCGGCTCGTGGCTGGTTGCGCCCTTATTTCGTTTCGAGTCCGCTCAATGACTTAAGTGTGCTACATCCAGAGTGGCGTCCTTACTTTGTTTCGAGCTTGCTCGGCAGCTTAAGTGTGCTGCGACTTCAGTCGCAATGCTTACCTCGCCCTGAGCCTGCTCAACATTTTAAGTGAGTTGCGCCAGCCGCGGCAAGGTTTCTTGCCGGTGGAGGCACCGCCAGCGGGTTGCTGATGTCCCGCACTTGGCACCCGTGGCAAGGCGGAGGCTTGCGCCAACAAGTTCCTGGGAGTGTAGGGCGCGAACGTACGAAGCACAAAGTCGAACGAGGGAGATAACAGCGCAATGAACTGCCTAAGATAAAAGTTAAATTCCAAAATGACTTGCCGCTGCTCTAATCTGCTGTTTCTATGACATGCTCAGCAACGACAAGAGAAGAAAAGAAAGAGGTGGGCGGCCTAATCCGCGTGGTCACCCTCGACCCTCCTGATCCTGTCCACCCTTTCCACAATGGGGGTGACGAGGGCCCTGATCTCCGTCAGGTCGGCGTCTTCCGGCAGGTGCCTGAGGACGTTGGTAAGCCTGATGGTGGGGTTGCGGAAGACGATCTTCACCAGCACCCTCTCGAGGGCCCCGGAGACGGCTTCCCGCGTCTCCTCGGAGCTGCTCTGGTATCGTTTCCCGGAGATGCTGGAGCACCCCCACCAAGCCCTTGAAGAAGGAAGGAGTGCGGACCCTCATCACCCCCTTCCGCTCCTTATAAAGGGGCGGAGTGGGGGCTCGACCGCCCCGCCCAACCAATCAAAGCAGAGGAAGGGCAGGCGATGGGGCCGACCCTCTACTTCGACCCGCGTCGTCCCGGTTTCCTGCCTCCACCACCGCAACCCCAAGCGCATGGAGGACGCGTGGCGGGCGAGCAGGGCCGATGCGACAGATGAGGCGACCTCTCCCCACCCCATGATCGTGGGGGCAGACGCCCCGAAAGCCGCGCCTCGACCCCGTTCGTTCGCCAAGCCGCGCCTCCACGTCTCCCCCCACTTGAAAGTGGGGGCGGACGTTTCGCCTTTCCAAATACAGGAATCATGCCCGACGTGACGCACGCCTGTGGGCCTCAAGCCCCGCGCACGCCACCCACGTCACTCACGCCTCGCACGCCTCGGCCCCCCATGACGCCGCGATAAGCGCGCGCCACTTGGGGAGGGCGCGACGGGCACAGAGTTAAGGAGCAGTGCAACCCAGGCCACGCGTGCCCGTGCACTGTTAGGGCCTGGCCCAACAACGCTCGGCACCGTGTATGGCCCAGACCCGGGGGCTCCTGTCGGTGTACTAAAGTAGGGGTACCTTAGTACCCCGAACTTGTGCACGGGCAGTAGTAGCGTCCCGCGGCAAGGCTTGCCAGGGGAGCGACAAGAGTCTCCACGGCCCTTTCTGGGCCGGACGAAGGCCAAGTGATCGAGCCTGGAAGACCAAGCCCCGGCAAGAGGAGCTTGCCGGGCCAAGAAGGCGAGGTCCGGCAAGAGGAGCTTGCCGGGCCAAGGCGACAAGGCCCCGGCAAGAGGAGCTTGCCGGGACGACTAAGCCGAAGCACCAAGGCCCCGGCGGGAGGAGCTCGCCGGGACGGCCAAACCAAGGCACCCCAAGAGAAGCCCGCCGCGGCGCGCCGCGCGCCCCGGCAAGGCCTGACGAGCGGCAAGATCTCAGGTGCGGCAAGACAACCACCGCAGCAAGCCACTTGCCGCGGCAAACCACCACCTCAGGCATGCGCTCCAGCTCACCTGCCCACGCGTCACTCTGGAGCTTCCCCAGAGGCACGTGGCGGGGCGCCGCGCAACCTGGGGCGCGCGGTGGCATGCGACGTTGGCGGAGTCGCCCCCGTGGCAAGCGGAGGCTCCCCTAATGGTCCGCCTCAGCACTGTTCGGGCGATCCAGACGGGCATTTAATGCCTTTGTCCCCCGCCGTCAGAGTTAGGTGCGATAGCACTGTGCGGCCACTGTTCGCATAGTTCCTTGCCATTTTTACCCTCACCTGCGTCGCTACCTGTGGGAAACCCCTTAGCATATAAAAGGAGGCCCATGCGCACGTAGGGAGGGGGACAGAGGGAGAGAGGACCCGGAAGGAGGACACCCAGTAGACCCTCGTCTACGTCCAGCTCCAACTTACTGTAGCTTCTTGCGCTCCAGAGCAAGAACTCGAATCAACCAGACAAGCAGCAGTAGGGTTTTACGCATCCGTGCGGCCCGAAGCTGGGTAAAATCGTTGTGTGTGTGTGTCGCCTCGATCTGCTCTTTGTGCAACCTCCGCCCCCTGCCGAACCGACAAGGGGCTCCGTCCCCATAGGTGCTCGTGGAGGCCGATTTCCCCCGACAGGTCTGAAGAATGCAGAACTCGTGAGACCCTGTGCACCTAATGAGTCTTTGATTCTCCTTCCTCCTGGACGCAGGCAGCTAAATCCACTATTGACATGGGCTGCTTACATGTGTCTTTGAAATTATTGATGAACCGGTCTCGCAACTGGGCCCATGAACTGATAGAATTGGGCGGCAGGCTTTTTAACCAAGTGCGGGTTGTCCCTTCAAGCATCATGGTAAAATATTTTGCACACGCCGCCTCATCAACGTCAAACATCTCCATGGCCATCTCATAACTCTCCACCCACGTCTCTGGGGGTTGATCCGCCGTGTAGTTCGGCACCTTGCGCGGGCCTTTAAAATCCTTGGGCAGGCGCACATTGCCTAAAGCGGGGACAAGACAAGGCACTCCCAAAGCGCTAGAAGTGAGCCCCGGTTCAACCGAAGTGGTGGGACGAATCGGCGTGAACTGATGAGTCTGATACTGCGCTGCTAACTCAGCTTCCCTGCGCACTTGGTCCCGGTCTACCACCTCCTGGGCATCGGGAGCCGGATTGTTGCCATGGGGTGCTTCACGCCGCGCGTTACTTGACACGGCTGGTTCCTCCATACGCCTGCTATAACTCTGGGTCGGACGTGGGGTAGAATGAATCCGGTCACGGCTGTATGAGTATGCTTCCTGTTGGATCAAGGCCGTCCTAAGGAGCTCCTTAACCCGGCGCGTTTCGATCGCCTGTAATGAATCACCTTCAACCGGGATAGCCTCCAGCCGTGCCGCAGCTGCAACGAGGTTATCCATCGGATTGGAGTAGTGACCCGGAGGACTAGGCACGGCTTGCGGTACACCAGCATTATGACGAGGCAGATCTATTAAACGGGGCTGAACCGGCGCTCCTGTCGCAGGTGCCTCCGCCCGGTTTACTACCGGCGGATTATTGATTCCCGCTTCAGGGGTGTTGAAAAGGTTCCTTCCTTCAAAAACTAAGGGAAAACGAGATCGGTATTTCCTCCTCATGACTTCTTGTGAGGCGTTCTGATCCAGCATGATTTTATAAGCTTGGGCGTCCAAAGCGGCCCGCTCCACAGTCATCCTGACCTCTTCGGCTGCCAGATCCGCTTTGGCCTGGGTAATCTGCTCTCTCGCCTTTGCGATCTCTGCGTTATGAGCATCCTGATCCACCGGATTAGTCTCCGTCATGAGTGCAGCCAATGCGTCGAATAGGTCGGATAACACTTGAGCCGGTGGGCGCACCGAGCCTCCTGCTCCGGCAGCCGTTGCTGCCGCTGAACCAGAAATCATCGCTGCGGTAGTCGATGAGTGAGGTGCTGCTTGGGTACCGGTCATGAATATTCCAATCCGGTTGGGCAAATCGGAGGGGTCGGGAATACTGTCGCCATCGGAACAGCCCCCAATCCGGCCATCTTGTAGCTGATACAACGACTCAGTTTCTCCGGTCGATGACCCGTCGCCAGAGTAAACGACGGTTTCACCACCAGATCCTGATCCGTCCTCATAGCTTCCTCCATGGATGACTCCCACGAAGGCACGTTTCACGGTCGGTTTAACCCGGGAAGGCCGTGCACGCTGAGCTGTCTCGACGAGGTCGGTGCAGGTGTCCAGCTCAGGGCCCGGTTCACCGATCTTGCCAATGAAGACATGTATGCCACCAAAGGGGACCCGGTACCCGTACTCAATTGAGCCGGCCTCGGGGACCCAGCCTGCGTCGTCGATGTAGATCTTGCCGCGACGACTCTTGGTCATCCGGCCCACGGCGTATCCCTCGAGTGCTTCAAAGCGGCCCTCCAAGAACTTGAAACCATCGTGCGATAGCCCCACGATGGGCGCCAACTGTCGTGGGTTTGTCACGGCAGATGTCCTAGCGAAAGGACTTAGTCGTGGAGCCATCGCAACGGGTTAACTCGAAGGGGTTAAAGCGGACAAGGGACACAGGGAGTTTATACTAGTTCGGCCCCTTCGATGAAGGTAAAAGCCTACGTCTAGTTTGTGATGACTAGGGAGCAAACAAGCTTCGCCTAGACCTCGAGTTATGGTTGTCTGTCCTTGAACCGCTATCGGGTTGTCCCCTTATATACACGGGTGACACCCGTCGGTTCATAGAGTCACAATCTCCGGTTTATATTCGTATCCGGGTTGGTCTCTCCCTATTCCTAACTTATGATACAAGTTTATATACACGCCGGTTTACGGCTACAGATACTGAACCGACTATAGCCTTGGGTCTTTGTCTAGCCTCTGGGCTTTAGCACCTTTGGACTACTGATGAAGTCAACCCGGCCCAGTTAGGCCGGTTTACGCCCAGTAGTAATATCCCCAACAATACTGGAGTAGGGTATTACACCACCACGGTGGCCCGAACCAGTATAAACCTCGTGTCTCTTTCTGTGTTGTGAGTTCTATGAGTTCGTCCGCAAGATCTTAGCGAGCTAGAGCGTAGATCGATAGGAGGGAAAGACTTCGCGCGCACCCCAGTGTTCGAACCTCACGGGTTTGGCGGAGCCCCAATCTGACATTTGGCGCGCCAGGTAGGGGTGCGCCGGAGCTCCTCTCCACAAATCTACGCCCTGTGTCGCTGCGTGTCGCTCCCATGGCAGGAGCGCCGCCATCAGCCTCAGCGACCGACGCCGACAGCAGGGAGTCTGGGTACCGGGCCCTGGCCCGCGCCCTGTGGCGGGTACGGTGGCCGATGAAGTTCAAGCCAGAGATGCCGCCGCGTTACGACGGCGCGGCAGATCCGGCACTGTTCCTGCTGGCATACGAGGAGGCCGTCCTTGAAGCCGGGGGCGACGACAAGATCATGGCCAACTGGTTCCCACTGGCCCTCGCCGGCGAGCCACGCGCCTGGCTGCTCAACCTCCCAGAATCCACGGTGGCGTCCTGGGAAGAACTCCGCAACCTCTTCGTCGTGCGCTACGCGGCGCCGGCGCACCACGCAGTCGCCGCACTGCTGGGTGGCTCCCAAGCACCGCCTTCAGATTGCCACGTCAAGCCTTTCCTCCGTCAGATTGGAGCAGCCTCCAAACGCCCGGGGGCTCCGCTGGGTTGGGCATCGCCGGAGGCCGACCTCACTTTCGACTCGGAAGACCACCCTGATTCCACCGCCGGCTCCGACATACTCCCAATGCTCTGTACGCCTACCATCTGCATTGTGGCCATCACCAAGACCCTCATCGATGGCGGTGTCAGCCTCAATTTGCTCTTCGTGGAAGCCTTTAGTCTCCTCCACGTGTCGCCCGAGAGGCTCAACCTCAGCATTTCGGGAGTAGGCGGCGGAGCTGCCCACTCTCTGGGGCAGATCTGCCTCCCCGTCACCTTCGGCACACGCGACAACTACCGCACTGAGCTGGTGGACTTTGACTTCGCCCGCATCTGTCCCCCGTACAATGCCATACTCGGGTACCCGGCTCTTGCTCAGTTCATGGCGGCGACTCACCCAACCTACAACCTCATGAAGATGCCAGGGAGAAAGGGCGTCCTCACCATCAAGGGGGGCACTAAGGAGTCAGTGACGGCGCTCAGGCTCGCCCTCAAGGCCGCAGCAGTGGCGCAGCCGGCCGGCGCCAGTACGCCCGAGGCCAAGGAGACCGCGCCCGCTAAGAAGAAGCAGTTGTTCACCCAAGACAAGGCGGAGACCAAGCAGGTGCCAGTTGACGAGGACGGGTCCTCGGGAGCCACCTTTACCATAGGAACCTGTCTTGACCCGGGACAAGAAGAAGCCTTGGTGAGGTTTTTGTGCGCGAACAAGGAGATATTCGTATGGGAGCCCAATCAGATGGTAGGGGTCCCAAGAGAGGTGATCCAGCATCATCTAAGGGTGTTCCCCAACATACGCCCCATGAAGCAGCGGGCGAGACGGCAGTCCACCGAGAAGCAGGCCTTCATCATCCAAGAGATGCACAAGCTAGAGGCGACTGGCACCATCCGAGAAGTTCAATACCCTGATTGGCTGGCGAACCCCGTCGTGGTGCCAAAGAAAGGTGGGAAGGAATGGATGTGCGTCGACTTCACCAACCTCAACAAAGCCTACCCCGAAGATCCATTCCCTCTCCCACGCATTGATCAAATCGCCGACTCCACCGCCGAGTGCGATTTGCTATGCTTCCTAGATGCGTTCTCCGGATACTATCAGATCAAGATGGCGGTGTAGGATGTGGAGAAGACAACCTTATTGACACCATGTGGGGTGTATTGCTACACCAGCATCCTTTCGGCCTCCGCAACGCGGGCGTGACCTTTCAGCGGTTGATGCATGTCGCCTTGAGACGGCAGCTCGGGAGGAACACAGAGGCCTACGTTGATGATATAGTAGTTAAGTCTCGCGAGGCGAGGACATTGATTCAAGACATGGAGGAGCCCTTTGAAAGCTTGCGACGGGTGAACCTGAGGCTAAACCCAGAGAAGTGCGTGGTCGGTGTCCCCTCCGGCAAGCTACTAGGTTCCTCGTATCTCATAGGGGGATCGAGGCAAACCTGGAGAAGATTAAGGCCATCGAAGACATGAGCCCACTACAGACTCTCAAGGAGATGCATAAGCTAGCAGGGTGCGTGACCGCGTTAGGGCATTTCATCTCCAAGCTAGGCGAGTGCGCCTTACCCTTCTTTAAGCTCATGAAGAAGAAGGGCCCCTTCGAGTGGACCCCGGAGGCCGACCGGGCCTTCCAAGGACTCAAGAGATACCTCACAGCCCCCCGGTGATGGTGGCGCCACGACCTCTCGAGCCTCCGGTGCTCTACCTGGCCGCCACCCCGTACTCCGCTAGTGCGGCGCTCGTGGCGGTCCGGTAGGAGCGCCAAGACAAGGGAGTCCCGCGCCAAGCCAGAGTTGATGCAGCGCAGGACCAAGAAGGCGCACCAGAGCCATTAGCGGCAGAAGACCAAGCTCGACAGGGTAGCACCACGAAAGCTCCTAAGGACGGCCGAGTCTCTGTTTCTCCGCCCCAGGATATGCCACAATCTCCGCAACACCCGAGCCTCAACAGTGCACCAACCCTCATCGAGCACCCGGTGTACTTCGTCAGCACCGTACTACGAGACGCAAGGGCACGCTACCCCATGCCGCAAAAGCTCCTACTCGCACTCTTGGTGGCCTTGCGCAAGCTGCGGTAATACTTCCAGGGCCATCCCATCAAGGTCATCTCATCTTACCCATTGGAGAGGGCACATCGAGCTGCAAGCGTTCCAGCTGGAGTTCAGCACCACCAGGGTCATCAAGGGAGCCACGCTCGTTGACTTTGTGGCAGAATGGACCGATGCCCCGGCTCTGGAGGAAGGAGAGGACCGGTCCACCTCCCTAGGAAGTGAGGCACCAAACGGCTGGGTCATGTATTTCGATGGCGCCTTTGCGCACCAGGGCGCGGGGGCTGGAGCAGTGCCCATCTCACCCACTCAGGACAAGCTTTACTACACCGTGCGACTCTGCTTCCAGCACGGCGAGAAGGTCTCCAACAATATTGCAGAATACGAGGGCCTCATAGCTGGCCTGAAGGCCGCGGCAGCGTTGGGGGTGAAGCGTCTTACCGTCAAGGGCGACTCGCAGGTCCTCGTCAACTTCTCCAACAAAGTATACAAGCCGAAGGACGATCACATGGAGGCCTACCTTGCGGAGGTGCGCAAGATGGAAAAGCTATTCTCGGGCCTGGAGTTGCAGCACGTGCCCCGAGGCACCAATAAGGAAGCCGACGACATCGCCAAGAGAGACTCCAAGCGGCAACCGCAAGAACTTGGCGTCTTCGAAGAGCGGCTCTTCAGGGCATCAGCTATGCCTCCTCTTTCAAGCACAATTCAGCCTCGGGAGGAGCTCCCACATCCCCCGGCCATGGGAGCCCCAGCTTGTGGCCCAACCTCAGGCGCTCGGCTGCTCCTGGCGCTCAAGCCCCAGGAGGAGTGCTGGACCAAGGAATTGAAGGAGTACCTAATGCATGGGTCGTTGCCGGAGAAGGAAGAAGACGCGGAGCGAGTGGGCCGACAGGCCACAACATACTGCATTCAAGACGACGAGTTGTACAGGAAACGGCCCATCGATGTCAGGCTGCGCTGCATCTCTAGCGAACAAGGAAGGGAGCTGCTGATTGACATACACGGCGGGGACTGCAGACATCACTCATCGTCACGGACCCTCGTGGGCAAGGTGTTCCGCATCGGATTTTATTGGCCCACAACGCCCAACAATGCAGCCGAGCTGGTGAAGTCTTGTGAAGCTTGCCAATTCCATGCCAAGCAGATCCACCAGCCTGCTCAGGGCCTCCAAACCATTCCGCTCACGTGGCCATTTGCGGTCTGGGGGCTGGACATCTTGGGCCCATTCCCATGGGCGCCAGGGCGCTACCGCTACCTCTACATCGCCATCGACAAGTTCACCAAGTGGGCGGAAGTGGAAGTCGTCCGTACCATTCCGTCCGGTTCTGCTATCAAGTTCATCAAGGTCCTCGTGAGCCGCTTCGGGGTTCCCAACCGCATCATCATAGATAACGTCTTGCAGTTTACTAGTAACCTCATCAAAACCTATTGTGCTAACCTTGGAACGCAGATTTGCTACGCTTTGGTGGCTCACCTCAGGAGCAATGGTCAAGCCGAATGCGCCAACGCTGAGGTCCTGAGGGGCCTCAGGACCAGGACCTTCAAGAAGAAGCTAGAGGCCTGCAGCAGGGGTTGGCACGATGAACTCCAGTCCGTGTTGTGGTCCATTCGTACCACGGCCACCAAGCCAACGAGCGAGACTCCATTCTTCCTCGTCTATGGAGCTGAAGCAGTCCTCCCTCACGAGGTCAGGCATCGCTCCACGCGGGTCCTGGCATTCAACGAAGCGCAGCAGGACGCCACGCGGGGGATGGATCTCGTGCTGGGGGAGGAGCGTCGTCGCGAAGCCGCATTGAGAGCGGCAAGGTACCAACAAGCTCTGCAACGGTACCATTACCGCAACATCCACCCCAGATCGCTCGAGGTAGGCGACCTCGTCCTGAGGCGGGTCCTCTCCAGGGAAGGGCTGCACAAGCTTTCGCCCATGTGGGAGGGCCCGTTCCGCGTCGTCCATGTCTCCAGGTCGGGTGCAGCGCGCCTGGAGACGCAGGATGGAACACCCATCCAGAATGCATGGAACATCCAACACCTCCAGAAATTTTACCCATGAAGCAAGGCCTAGAGCCTGAGAAGAAAGGCCCAGAGCCTGTGAAGAAGGCCCAGTGCCTGTGAAGAATCGCCGCCCGTGACACTCTCACGTAATAATGAGTTGGGGCTGTACATGCCCCAGAGTCTCGGGAGCGCCGGCCTCAGGCCCTGGGGCTCCCTCCCACGCCTAGTGTACATGACTTAGCTCCGCGCTGCTGAGAAGACTTGAAGACTAGATTAGGTGTCGGACGCGGCTTTTCATTTGCTTTCCGAATTTGGCTCGTTTTACCTTAATCAGAGTTCCTCTTGGCGTTTGTTGCTAATTTGGTTTCCCGGCCTTTCATCGTTTCTTTCTTCGGCTCCGGTTTGCTTTTACCCTCTCTCTCTCTCTCGCATGTCTCGCGAGGGGGCTAGGCAAGTGCCCTCGCGAGTTTTTCTCTTCTCGTTGCCTTTTCACGAGCCACCCTCGTTCGAGCCCGGAAGCTGGCACACCTCTCCTAAATTCGTGCCCCTCGGGTACCATGATGCAAAGCACCCAGTCAGGGCTTGGGTGGACGGCAGGTCTTCGGTACACCCCCTAACGAACTTTTTGTAGTTTCTGAGCAACGCGGACACCGTGCTAGGGAAAGGGTTTCCTAAGCGCGCCAGGTTAAGTTATCTTTGCGCAAAATAAGAACATGGAATGAGAACGATTTGCACAATGCATTAACCAAAGAACCACAGTACGATACACGCCCCTCTGGGCCCATACTGGCTTTCGTTTTCTGGTGCAGGAAAGAAAGAAAAGGCTAAGCAAAAGTAACGTTGTAGCAGCCCGCGGAGGCAGGCCCTTGGCGATGCCCCAAGCCTAGCCGGACCCCACCTCACGTTTCATGGAGGCGCGACGGTGAGATGACCCACTGCCTCCTTCAAAGCGGGCGCGGCGACATGGTGGCTGATCGTGGCCACCGCTGCTGGAGCTGTCACCGGAGAAAGAGCCGTCGTAGCTGGAGGAGATGTGGCCGCCGCTGAAGGCAGGCTCGCCCTCGTCCTCATCACGGCCATCACCAAGGCCGAGCACCTCCTCACCATCGTTCGCTTCGGGGCAGCACCCGGCGCGGCGACCATCCTCCCCAAACACCCTCACATAGAGGGTCGACTCACCGTCGTACCTGAAATGGAGGGTGCATCGCCTGCCCAGGCCCCGCGCGCGAGCGAATGTCTGCCAGCCACGAGCCAGGGCTATGTTGCCTGTGGCGGAAGTCTCGACCACGACCCAAGACGCCCGGCTGCAGCAGCCATCCACCTGCAGCCAGAGCCCGCCCGAACCAGAGGCCGGCAGTTCGCCGGCGAAGAAGCGCGGAAGTTGGAGCCAGTTGCCGGCCGGGCTATCCGACCAAACAACGAACTCTGGTGACACCTCAGTAGAATGGAAGCGCGGACGGGGGGGCCGCGCCACAATCGCGCACCTCCCCTCATCGACTGGACCACCATGGATGGGACGGTGCCCGCCGCGTGCCATGGGGCCACCTTGACGGTGGGTCACGGCGGGCTCGCGGCATGCTTGCGCAGACCGCCATGGCCGCACTTGGGCGCTTGGGACCAAGGGCCCTCGCGAGGGGCCTTCCCTTTCTCGGCGGCAAATAACTTCTTTCGCGGCGGCATCGGTGGCACTGTCAGCAGTGGAGTGAGGAGGACGAAGCAAGAAAGCGAGCAGAAGATGGGCAACGGGGGCTTCGCCCCCTCCCCATTTATAGCAAGAGGAGGCCAACCGACGCCTCCCACGATCGCAGGTAATGATGGCTTTCGTTGCATGTCACAGGGACTCGTCAAATCGTGAAGTTGCCGATGCAGCGTGGGGAAGCGGAGACGCCCATGTCCAATCAACCGCCACGCATCGACCGAGGCCGCAGGCTTTTGGGGCCTCCGGCACTCCTAACTTGACCCTTTGCTTCACCGCGAAGCCAGTCCGAGCGCGCCTTGGGCCCGGGGGCTACTGTCAGCATTCTAGGAACGGGGGTCCCCAGACTTGCCTGCCTGCGGCACATGGCGTGGCTGAGCAGTGGGCCGTACGGCCCATCTTCATCAACAAGGCATCGATGACCTTGGTGAGGCTCCAAGCCTCGCGAGGCGGACGACACAAGACTTCCTCTGGACTGGCCTGGCCAGGCAGGCTCACGAGGAGCGAAGGTATCAAGGTGGGGAAAACCTCACGAGGGACTCATGACATAAGCCATGACGAACGGCGCCAGGCGGGCGCCGGTGCACGCAGAGTCCTTGTTTCCTCTTTGGTGCTAAGGAGGCAAGCGCAGACGAAGAGTACCGAGGCATCAGGCAAAGGTTGCCATATTGGTGCAACAAGACCAAGACCAAGAAGACGGCAAGACGGAGGTCATCATGGAGCCCAAGATGGCTTCACCCCAGGGCTTTTCGCAGGCGAAGACCGCTTTTGTCAGGATAGCTTGTACTAGTTGCCCCCCTTCAAATTTGCCCGCCGTTGTTGGCTCCCTTCCCGCTCAACATTTGGGAAGAGGACCAGGGCCTCTATAAATAGGACTAGCCACCACAGTAGGAGGCAATTGATCCGGAACTGGTTCAGACCTTCCTCAGCAACACAAACTCGAGAACACCCCAACCTCAGGAGGTCGTTCTTCCCTTGTACTCTTCATCGTCAGCCCCAGAGGCAATCCACCACCACCACACTGGAGTAGGGTATTACACCACCATGGTGGCCCTAACCAGTATAAACCTCGTGTCTCTTTCTGTGTTGTGAGTTCGAAGAGTTCGTCCGGAATATCTTAGCGAGCTAGAGCGTAGATCGATAGGAGGGAAAGACTTTGCACGCACCCCAGTGTTCGAACCTCACAGGTTTGCCGGAGCCCCACATCCGACAAGTTTGTCGAGCTAGGCTTTGAGATCGCGGCGAGGACGAGGGCTTGATTTGGTAGGGGGTGATCTTCATGCACACCCCAGTGTTCGAACCTCAAGGGTTTTGCCTGAACCAGAGATCCGATAACAACCCACGAGGGCGCGCCTGGGCCTCCTGGAGCATCCTGGTGGGTTGTGCTCTCCTCGAAGCACCCCCAAGCGCAGCCAGGGCCCATTATGTGTCTTCTGGTCCAAACAAAATCTCCGCGAAGTTTTCGTTGCATTTGGACTCCATTTAGTATTGATTTCCTGTGATGTAAAAAACATGAAGAAAACAACAACTAGCACTTGGCACTATGTCAATAGGTTAGTACCAAAAAATGATATAAACTGATTATAAAACATCCAAGATTGATAATATAATAGCATGGAACAATCAAAAATTATAGATACGTTGGAGACGTATCAGCATCCCAAGCTTAACTCCTACTCGTCCTTGAGTAGGTAAGTGATAAAAACAGAATTTTTGATGTGGAATGCTGCCTATCATGTCATATCCTATTTCTTTTCTTTATAGCATGGACATTTGGAATTTTATGTTGTTCAAAGCAATAGTCTAGTTTTGACATGATAATTCAAATACTCAAGCATATTAACAAGCAACCATGTCTTTCAAAATATCAACGCTGGAATAAGTTATCCCTAGCCCATCATGCTCAACCATTGATCCATTTACGAAACACATTCGCATATTAGCTACACCCAATACTCAAGTACGATCATATTGCCTCCTAGTTGGTGCTTTTATAAGAGAAGATGGAGACTCAAATTCAAAATAAAAATTGCATGAAGTAAAAGAAAGGCCCTTCACAGAGGGAAGTAGGGATTTGTAGAGGTGCCAGAGCTCAAAGAGAAAAATTAGAGATAAAAACATTTCGGGAGGTGTATCCTTCCCACCAATGAAAACGACTTAGAGTTCCCAACACTTAGATATATCATAGGCGGTTCCCAAAAAAATAAAGTTTTTTCCTTTTTCAACCAAACTTTCACTTTCCATGGCTAGTCGTATCCACGGTTGCCCTCCATACCAACACTTTCCAAGGAATTTATTATTTGACAACATAAAGTAAATTCATTTTTCATTTCGGGACTGGGCATCCCTAATACCTCTGCCTTACTCTCGTGCAATGACAAGTGAATAAACACTCATCTTGAGAATAACACATCTAGCATGGAAAATATTAGCCACCCCTCACCGCTCCGCGAGCAAAACGAACACACAAATGAGAAGTTTAGTTTGAAAATTAGAGATGGCACACACAAATTTTCTTAGAACGGAAAAAGAATACCGCATATAGGTAGATGTAGTGGACTCATGTGGCAAAACTGGTTTAAAAGGATTTTGGATGCACAAGTAGAGATCATACTGAGTGCAAAGTGAAGGCTAGCAAAAGATTGAGGAGCGACCAACCAAGAAATGAATAATCTCATAAGCAAGCATTAAGAATAATTAACACCGAATAATGCACCACAAGTAGGATATAATTTCATTGCATAATTATTGACTTTCGTGCTTGCATAGGGAATCACAAACCTTAACACCAATATTCTTACTAGAGCATAATTACTCATCAACATAACTCACATATCACATCATCATATCTCAAAACTATTACTAAAAATAAAGTTTATTTCGTCCAATGATATTCATGAAAGTTTTTATTATATCCTTCTTGGATATCTAACACTTTGGAATCGTCCAATGATATTCATGAAAGTTTTTATTATATCCTTCTTGGATATCTAACACTTTGGAACTAATTTTCATATGTTGCTTTTGACAAGCTCAAACAAATATAAGTGAAGATCATGAGCATAATTTTTCTTTCTCTCAAAATAATTTAAGTGAAGCAAGAGACAATTTCATGAAAATTTTACTAACTCTCAAATAAATCTAATTGAAGCAAGGGAGAATTTCTTCAAAAATACTAAAGCTCACCATGCTCAAAAATATATAAGTGAAGCACTAGAGCAAGTCCATAGCTCATAAAAGATTTAAGTGAAGCAAAGAGAGCAATTCTAACAAGTCATGACATAATTTTGCCTCTCTCAAATAGGTGTGTCCAGCAAGGAATCAAGAATTAAAACACAAAATAAAACAAGCAAAGACTCATGTCATACAAGACGCTCCAAGCAAAATACATAGTATGTGACGAATAAAAATATAGCTTCGAGTAAAATACCAATGGTCATTAGAAGAAAGAGGAGGTGCCACTCGGGGCCATCCCCAAGCTTAGTGGTTTGCTCATTTTTGGATAATATCTTGGGATGCCGGGGCATCCCCAAGCTTAGGCTCTTCTTACTCCTTATTCCTTCATCCATCGTAAGATAACCCAAAACTTGAAAACTTCAATCACACAAAACTCAACAAAACCTTTGTGAGATCCGTTAGTGTAAGAAAAATAAATCACTACTATCAGTACTGTACCAAACCAATTCATATTTTTTTTGCATTATATCTAATTTATTCCAACTTTCCTATGGCAAAGACTCATCAAAGAAAACCATAGAGCCATCAAAATAAGCACACAACGCAAAGAAAACAGAATCTGTCATAACAGAACGGTCTGTAGCAATCTGATTTGTTCCAATACTTCTGGAACTCCAATTTTTTTGAAAAACTAAGATGACCTGGGTAATTTTTATATTAATCTTCTTCAAAAATAATTGGAATTTGATCACGCTCTGGTAAAAAATAAGAATTTTTTCGTGAGCGCAAAAGTTTCTGTTTTTTCAGCAAGATCAAACAACTATCACCCAAGAAGATCCTATCGGTTCTACTTGGCACAAACACTAATTAAAACACAAAAACACAATCATAATAGTAGCATAATTGTGCAAACACTCAATAACAGAAAGCAAAAAGAAAAAATAAATTTTATTCATTGGGTTGCTTCCCAACAAGCGCTATAGTTTTACGCCCTTAGCTAGGCATAAATCATGGATCTAAGTTTTGTCATCTTTGGTTTGAGATCCATAAGATGCTCTCACCATTGCTTCATAAGGTGGTCTAATTGTTGTTCTAGGAATTTTTTCCATACCCTTCCTCAAAGGAAATTGGAAATTAATATTTCCTTATTTCATATCAATCACGACACCGATAGTGCATAAAAACGGTCTACCAAGAATAATTGGACAAGACGGATTGCAATAAATATCAAGAACAATAAAATCTATGGGCACATAATTCCTATTTGCAAGAATAAGAACATCATTAATTCTTACCCTATTCTTTTTAGTAGTAGAATCCGCCAAGTGCAAATTTAAAGAGCATTCTTCAAGATCGGTAAGACCAAGCACATCACACAAAGATTTCAGAATTGTAGAAATGCTAGAACCCAAGTCACAGAAAGAAAAACACTCATAATTTTTAATCTTGACTTTGATAGTAGGTTCCCATTCATCATGCTATTTTCTAGGAATTGATACTTTTATTCCAATTTTTCTTCAAAAGCTTTCATCATAGCACCAACAATATGTTTAGTAAATGCTTTATTTTGCTCATAGGCATGGGGTGAATTTATCATGGATTGCAACAAAGAAATACAATCAATAAAAGAGCAACTATCATAATTATAGTCTTTGTAATCCAAAAGAGTGGGCACATCACTAGCTAAAGTTTTGACCTCTTGAAACCCACTTTCATCAATTTCCTCAACAAGATTTTCACCCTCCGAAATATCAGGACGCCTTCTAGCTAAAGTTGACTCTTCTCCAGTCCCTTTTCATCAATAGTAACTTTAGCTATGTGATCAATGGTCGGTGGAAACGACACCTATGGGATCACGGGGAATCCCTTCTACGGTTGGCGGGCGCGGGGCTGTGGAAAGAGCGGGTTTACAAGATCAACACAGGGAATTTATCCAGGTTCAGGTCGCAAGTGATGCATAATACCCTACTCCTGCTGGTTTGTGTTTATCTGGTGTTCTTGGACTAGCTACAAAGCATGCATGGCCCAAAAAGTATGAACCCCCCTCCAGTATGCCTTGGGCCTCCTTTTATAGCCAAAAGGGGTCGTGTTAGTGCATCTAGTGCCACCCCTAGTTGGTTTTGGAGTATTGACGACAAACCTGGTTGGGGGACTAATGTGTTTGTGAGAATTGCAGGATAACACAGGTAGTAGTCCCTCATTGATTCGGTTTGCCTACCAGAGATGTCCCCTAAAAATGTATGAAGACATTGAAGACAATGGTGGTATCTGAAGACAATCACATCAAAGTTTATGACTCGAGAACACATTCACGTGAAGACTATGGAGTGCGAAGACATAGTTGTTTTGTAGTTTCCTTTTCTTCTTTGTTGAGTCATAGGAACCATTGTACTGTTAAGTGGGGTCCAAGTGAACAAAGTCAGAGTGACTGAAGTGATGCTCAACCAAATCCTATGTCTTTGGGAGAACACAATGAGAGCAAATCTTATCCAGAGCTGGATGAGTCAGCTTTACTTGTAGCCCAAGTCAAGCTGCCGCGTGTGTTTGAAATCTGACCGTTGGAACACATGTCAGTTCCTTAGTGACCCTGGGTCATTTCAGACAAATTAGGTCGGGTTGCCTAGTGGCTATAAATATCCCACCCCCTACACCATAAATTTGTCGCTGCTCAGAGTTAGTGCATGGCTTTTGTCATTTGAGAGCAACCACCTCCGAAGCTTTTGAGAGAGATAAACTCTTGCGAGGACAAAGCCCAAAACACCCAGAGCCAAAGAGTGTTAGGCATCACTGAAGTCTTTTTGTCCGCGTGACCTGAAGACTTGTTACACTTGAGGACTGTGAATCCTCTAGCCAGTTAGGCGTCGCGTTCTGAGCATCCAAGAGTCATTGTGGATTGCCGGTGAACGAAGTCTAAGAAGGTTGGGAAGTCTACCTTGAAGACTTACCAGAGTGATTGGGCGAGGACTGGGTGTCCTTAGCTCAAGGGGAATAAGGTGAAGACGCTGTCTTCTGAGTTGAATCTTAGCCTCCCTAACCAGACGTACAGTTGTCATAGCAACTGGAACTGGTCCAAAAAATCCTTGTCCTCACCAAGAGACTAGTTCTATCTTCTCCCTCTCTTTACTTATAGTTTGTCTTCGTGAAGTCATTGCCTGCTTGCATTATCTGTTATCTTCACTGTGTGACGACTATTGTTGTTTGGCTTCATACTCTCTTCCATCCTGATCCATTCTACCTAGCTGTTATTAGTCTTTGTGCTTTCACTTCATTGAATACTTGACTATGGCTTGCCTAGTGCAGTCTACCTTCCGCTGCATGTTAATATGTTCATTTCTATCGTTTGTCTTCAAAACTTCCATGTTTTGAAGACTTCCATAAAAATCGCCTATTCACCCTCCCTCTAGTCGATAACTAGCACTTTCAATTGGTATCAGAGCACGGTACTCCCTTGTTCTGTGTGATTCGGTTTAACCACCTGGAGTTTTAGGTATGTCGACTGCAGGGATAATCAAAGTCTCTGCTGCGTGACCTGTCTTTGATCGCACTGATTACCCCTGCTGGAAGAATAAGATGTGCATGCATCTTGAAGCCATTGATGTCAACCTTTGGTATGTCGTCAAGAACGGCGTTCCTAAGGACGGTGAAGGCATCACTCCTGCTGATGTCAAGAAGTTCATTCAACTGGATTCTACTGCGAAGAACATCATCTGCGGTCATCTGACCAAAGGACAGTATGGCCGTGTGAGTGCTCTGGAAACTTCGAAGCTAGTCTGGGATTGGCTCTCCAAGGTCAACTAAGGCGTCTCAACCCAGAGAGATCAAAGGATCAGTTTCCTTCGCAACCTCTTCAACCGCTTCAGGAGAAATGACAATGAGAATGTCCAGCTCACGTTTGATCGCCTCACTGATATCACCAATGAGCTTCATGCTCTCGGCGCTACTGAGATAACCAAGCATGAAATCGTCAAGACACTCCTGAGATCCCTTGACAGCTCATTTGATACACTAGCCCTCATGATTCAAGAACGCCCTGACGTCAAGACACTCGATCCGTCTGATATACTTGAGAGGCTCAATACACATGATTTTCAACTATCTGAGAAAAGGGATATTTATGGTCCCAACTATGGACGTACTCGTGCTTAAAAGGAAAAAGCTGCTTCCTCATCTGAAGAAGAATCCGACTACAGTTCTGGGGATCCTGAAGACATTGGAAAGGAGCTTTATATGCTTGTGAAGAAGTTCGAGTAATTCACCAAGAAGAAAGGCTTCAGAAAGTCTTCAAGATCCAGCTCGAGAAATGATGAAGCTTCCACTCATGACCACAAGAAGAGAACATGCCACAAGTGCAAGAAACCTAGTCACTACATCTCTGAGTGTCCACAATGGGACAATGAGAACAAGAAAGAAGAGCAAGTAATATGATTCTGATGATAAGAAGAAGAAGAAATCCTCAAAGTCTTCTTCCAAGTCTTCATCACAGTCTTCATCACACAAGAAGAGCTCATCTGGCAAAGCTCGTGCTTTTGTTGGCAAGGAGATGGATTCATAGGAGGAGTCTACTTCTGAGGAGGCGGAGGTGGAATCTGAGGAGGATTTCGACTCTGGCGTTGCAAGTCTGGCTCTAGCTATAGCCTACATTGCCAAGTCCATCTTCAACAGTGAAGACAATGGCTCCGTCACCAACGCTGATGCTAGTGACAAGGATGACTCCGCTCCCACCTACTGCTTCATGGCACGTGGTGCCAAGGTAAACTCACGCGATGCTTACTTTCAAACATCAAGTGAAGATGACTCTGATTGTGAATCCAAACCTAGCTACAAAACTCTTGCTAAAATTGCAACTGAACAACAGAAAGCTATGGAACATATTAAAAAACTGTTAGACAAAAGCGATGACCTATTGGACGCGGAAATGACCCATTCTCAGTCCTTATTTGAAGACAAAAAAATATTCATGTTAAGTATGAGGAACTTGAAAGTCGTCATGAAACACTCTCAATAACTCATGAAAAGCTTTCCTATGATTATCTTCAAAGGAAGCAAGAACTTGACAAATTGAGAGCAGTTCATGAAGATCTTCAAAAATAAAATGAGTCACTTCACGCTCAACAGATCAGTCCCGCTCAGGAAGGATTTGAACCACCATGTCTGAAATGCCTTGAGCATGATAACACTACTTCTGTTGTTGAATGTTCTACTGCTGCTACTGTTGCAATATCTTCAACTGTTGATGTGGTAACTAACCCCTCTGCTGAGGATGCCACTACTATTGCTAATGAAAATGCTAGGTTGAAGACATTGCTTGAGACTGGGATGTATAGAACTCTCAAAGGGCATCATACACTATGTGATGTCCTCAAAAAGCAGATTCTGAACCGAAACCCTAGAAAAGAGGGTGTTGGGTTCGAGAGGAAAGTGAATGCTGATGGTTCCTACTGGAAGCCTGAGCAGTACCCCAAAACCACATGGGTTGCTGCAAAGGGACCTTCGGTGGATCCATCCACCTTATCTGGTTTCACTTGTGCTAACCCTATTATCATTGATGAATCATTTGATGCAAACTATAAACTGTTTAAGAATCAGAATGGTGAAGTGTTTGCCAGGTATATTGGTACTAACTGCAGGAATGGACCACCTATGAAGAAGATTTGGGTGCCCAAAAAGTGTCTTTAGAATCTTTCTGCAAATTTCATCATGACACCACAAGGGAAGAAGACAAACCCCAGACCAAAGGCTTCATATGGCCCAAAAGCTTCATACAGACAGAGGACTCACCTGACTCACCCTAACGCTAATGTTTTGCAGGGAAATCATACTCAAACTTATGAATATGAGCGCGTATCATCAAGCCGCTATGTTCATAAGACTAAGAACTATTCTGCATATTCATATGAGTGCTATTCACCTCCTTCAAGGCTATTTGCTAGGGCTCCAAAGCCGAAATTCTCAGATGCTGCACTTAGACTCATTGCTTCTAAGCTACCCCTGAAAATGTGGGTGGTTAAGAAAAATTAACTTTCTTCTGCAGGGAAAGGTCTCTAGCCAGACATCAAAGGCGTCTGATGCTTTTGCTGGGGACCTAAAACATCTTGGGGCGTAGGATTAAATGCCCAAATGGTCTTACTATCTATTTTGTTCCTGAATCGATTGCAATCATCCTATCAGTCCTAACCTTGATCTGAGCTTTGATAATCCTCTTATGTGTCAAATGTTTATGCTTCACAATACTCTTGGTGAAGCCTATCCCCCTAATTGTACTGTAGGGTATGACACCTCATGCTTCAGAATGGATTATGGACAGTGGATGCACTGATCACATGACTGATGACCGAAGTCTTCTCATGGACTCAACCTTACGTCCATCTGACAAGAGTCACATAACATTTGCTGACACTGGTAAAAGCAAGGTATTGGGTCTAGGTAGAGTTGCAATCTCAAAGGATCAACACATGGATAAAGTGATGCTTGTTGAATCCCTTGGTTTCAACTTAATGTATGTCTCAATGCTTTGTGATTTGAACATGATTGTGATATTTGGAAAATATCGTTGCCTTGTTCTAATGGAATCTGACAAGTCTCTAGTCTTTGAAGGGTACTAGAAAGATGATTTGTACATGGTAGATTTCTCAGCAGGACCACAGTTGGCTGTATGTCTTCTAGAAAAAGCTTCAGAGTGCTGGCTCTGGCAGTGGAGGCTAGGGCATGCTGGCATGAGGAACTTGCACACTCTCGCAAAGAATAAGCACGTCATAGGCATCGAGGGCGTCAAGTTAAAGAAGGATCAACTGTGCGGTGCCTGCGAGACTGGAAAGATGACGAGGGCCAAGCATCCCTCGAAGACAATCATGACGTCATCTCAACCCTTCGAGCTGCTTCACATGGATATCTTTGGACCTACTCACTACTCAACTCTCACTACCACTGCTTGCCTCTATGGTTTCATCATAGTTGATGATTATTCAAGATATATATGGGTGCATATAATCCTTTACAAGAATGAAGTGCAGTATGTCTTCAGATGCTTTGCAAAATCGTGCCATGACAAACTATGGCATCAAGATCAAGCACATCAGGAGTGACAATGGCACAGAGTTCAAGACAGGGCTCGACACTTATCTTGATATGCTGGGAATCACTCATGAGTTCTTCGCTCCGTACACACCTCATCAGAATGGCATCATGGAGCGTAAGAACAGAACACTCATTGAGATGGCTCGGACGATGCTTGATGAATACAAGTCTCCAAGAAAGTTCTGGACCGAAGCCATTGATACTGCATGCCATGTCATCAACCGTGTTTATCTTCACAAGCTTCTGAAGAAGACATCATATGGGCTCCTAACTGGTAAGAAGCCAAACATCAGTTACTTAAGAGTATTCGGTGCTAGCTGCTGGATCAAGGATTCACATCACACTTCAAAGTTTGCACCGAAAGCACATGAAGGTTTTATGCTTGGTTACCGAAAGGATTCACACTCCTACAGAGTCTTCAACCTCTTTCACTATAAAGTGGTTGAAAATGTGGATGTGCGGTTCGATGAGACTAACGGCTCGCAAAGGAGCACCTACCAAATGTGCTATATGAAGTTCCACCTAGTGAATCCATCAAGCTCATGGGAACTAGAGAGATCATAACCTCTGAGGCTAAGGCTGAAGAGGAACTTATCATTTCTGCACCTAATCAACCTAAAGACAATGCTCAGCCTGAAGACAATCCTCCAAATGATGACATTGATCAGCAAGAGCAAAATCTTCGTCCAGTTCATCCTCGTGTTGCAAATGGAGTACAGATTGAGAAGATAATTGATAGCATCAATGCACCTGGTCCACTCACTCGTTCAAGAGCAACACAACTAGCAAATTTCTGTGGGCACTTTGCATTTGTCTCAATATCAGAACCCGAGAAAGTTGCTGAAGCCTTCATGGAACCTGAATGGATTCAAGCTATGCAAGAAGAGCTCCAACAGTTCATGCTGAACAATGTATGGGAATTGGTCAAGCGTCTTGATCCTCGTAAGCACAATATCATTGGCACCAAATGGATATATCGCAACAAGCAGGATGAACATGGTCAAGTTGTTAGAAACAAGGATCGTCTTGTTGCTCAAGGATACACTCAAGTTGAAGGGATTGACTTCGATCAAACATTTGCTCCTGTGGCTAGGATTGAAGCCATTCACATACTGCTAGCCTACACAAATCATCACTGCGGGGCAGATACTCTAGGTCTTCAACAAAGAACTCCTTTGGATATTCAATGTCTTGTGGCAGTGGCTTCATCATGCTCAGCATTTGGCTCATGTTTGGCTCTGGCTTCTGGAAGATGCTCTCTAAAGCATTGCAGTGAAGCTGACAACCAGGCACAAAGAGTTCACCTGGAGTGGGCAGGCCAGAGAGTTCAATAATATCAAAAGCTTTGGCTTCGTGATGTACATTGCCTGTCATCCACTCAAGGATCCATGTCTTTGGTGAAGGAAATATGCCCTAGAGGCAATAATAAAGTTATTATTTATTTCCTTATATCATGATAAATGTTTATTATTCATGCTAGAATTGTATTAACTGGAAACATAATACATGTGTGAATACATAGACAAACAGAGTGTCACTAGTATGCCTCTACTTGACTAGCTCATTGATCAAAGATGGTTATGTTTCCTAGCCATGAACAAAGAGTTGTTATTTGATTAACGAGATCACATCATTAGTTGAATGATCTGATTGACATGACCCATTCCATTAGCATAGCACCCGATCGTTTAGTATATTGCTATTGCTTTTATCCATGACTTATACATGTTCCTTTAACTATGAGAATATGCGACTCCCGTTTACCATAGGAACACTTTGTGTGCTACCAAACGTCACAACGTAACTGGGTGATTATAAAGGTGCTCTACAGGTGTCTCCGAAGGTACATGTTGGGTTGGCTTATTTCGAGATTAGGATTTGTCACTCCGATTGTCGGAGAGGTATCTCTGGGCCCTCTCGGTAATGCACATCACATAAGCCTTGCAAGCATTGCAACTAATGTGTTAGTTGTGAGATGATGCATTACGGAACGAGTAAAGAGACTTGCCGGTAACGAGATTGAACTAGGTATTGGATACCGACGATCGAATCTCGGGCAAGTAACATACCGATGACAAAGGGAACAAACGTATGTTGTTATGCGGTCTGACCGATAAAGATCTTCGTAGAATATGTAGGAGCCAATATGGGCATCCAGGTCCCGCTATTGGTTATTGACTGGAGACGTGTCTCGGTCATGTCTACATTGTTCTCGAACCCGTAGGGTCCGCACGCTTAAGGTTTCGATGACAGTTATATTATGAGTTTATGAGTTTTGATGTACCGAAGGAGTTCGGAGTCCCGGATGAGATCGGGGACATGACGAGGAGTCTCGAAATGGTCGAGACGTAAAGATCGATATATTGGACGACTATATTCAGACATCGGAAGGGTTCTGAGTGATTCGGGTATTTTCGGGAGTACCGGGGAGTTACGGGATTACGGGAGAAGTAATGGGCCTTGATGGGCTTTAGTGGGAAGAGGAAAAGGCTGCTGCGCCCCCCCTCCCCTTTGGTCCGAATTGGACTAGGGAAAAGGGGGCCGGCCACCTTTCCTTCTCCTCCTATTCCTTCTCCCTTCCTCCCCTTTTGGTGGACTCCTACTAGGACTTGGAGTCCTAGTAGGACTCCATATGCTGGCCGCACCTTTTGCCTTGGCCGGCCTCCTCCTCCTCCATCCTTTATATACAGGGGCAAGGGGCACCCCAAAGACACAAGTTGATCTACGGATCGTTCCTTAGCCGTGTGCGGTGCCCCCTTCCACCAAATTCCACCTCGATTATATCGTTGCAGTGCTTAGGCGAAGCCCTGCGCCGGTAACACATCAAGATCGTCACCACGCCGTCGTGCTGACGGAACTCTTCCCCGACGCTTTGCTGGATCGGAGCCCGGGGATCGTCATTGAGCTGAACGTGTGCCAAGAACTCGGAGGTGCCGGAGTAACGGTGCTGTGATCGGTTGGATCGCGAGGAGAACGTACGACTACTTCCTCTACGTACGACTACTTCCTCTACGTTGTGTCAACGCTTCCGCTTCGGTCTACGAGGGTACGTAGACAAACACTCTCCCCTCTCGTTGCTATGCATCACCATGATCTTGCGTGTGCGTAGGAAATTTTTTGAAATTACTACGTTCCCCAACAGTGGCATCCGAGCCTAGTTTTTTATGGTTTGATGTTATTTGCACGAGTAGAACACAAGTGAGTTGTGGACGATACAAGTCATACTGCCTACCAGCATGTCATACTTTGGTTCAGCGGTATTGTTGGACGAGACGATCCGGACCAACCTTACGCGTACGCTTACGCGAGACCGGTTCCCTCGACGTGCTTTGCACATAGATGGCTTGCGGAAGACTGTCTCTCCAACTTTAGTTGAACCGAGTGTGGCTACGCCCGGTCCTTGAGAAGGTTAAAACGGAGTCTATTTGACAAACTATTGTTGTGGTTTTGATGCGTAGGTAAGATGAGTTCTTGCTTAAAAGCCCGTAGCAGCCACGTAAAACTTGCAACAACAAAGTAGAGGACGTCTAACTTGTTTTTGCAGGGCATGTTGTGATGTGATATGGTCAAGACGTGATGCTAAATTTTATTGTATGAGATGATCATGTTTTGTAACCAAGTTATCGGCAACTGGCAGGAGCCATATGGTTGTCGCTTTATTGTATGCAATGCAATCGCGATGTAATGCTTTACTTTATTGCTAAACGGTAGTGATAGTCGTAGAAGCATAAGATTAGCGAGACGACAACGATGCTGCGATGAAGATCAAGGTGTCGCGCCGGTGACGATGGTGATCATGACGGTGCTTCGAAGATGGAGATCACAAGCACAAGATGATGATGGCCATATCATATCACTTATATTGATTGCATGTGATGTTTATCCTTTTATGCATCTTATCTTGCTTTGATTGACGGTAGCATTATAAGATGATCTCTCACTAAATTATCAAGAAGTGTTCTCCCTGAGTATGCACCGTTGCGAAAGTTCTTCGTGCTGAGACACCACGTGATGATCGGGTGTGATAGGCTCTACGTTCAAATACAACGGGTGCAAAACAGTTGCACACGCGGAATACTCAGGTTTAACTTGACGAGCCTAGCATATACAGATATGGCCTCGGAACACGGAGACCGAAAGGTCGAGCGTGAATCATATAGTAGATATGATCAACATAGTGATGTTCACCATTGAAACTACTCCATCTCACGTGATGATCGGACATGGTTTAGTTGATTTGGATCACGTGATCACTTAGAGGATTAGAGAGATGTCTATCTAAGTGGGAGTTCTTAAGTAATATGATTAATTGAACTTAAATTTATCATGAACTTAGTCCTGCTAGTATTAGCATATCTATGTTGTAGATCAATAGCTCGCGTTGTTGCTTCCCTGTGTTTATTTTGATATGTTCCTAGAGAAAATTGTGTTGAAAAATGTTAGTAGCAATGATGCGGATTGGATCCGTGATCTGAGGTTTATCCTCATTGCTGCACAGAAGAATTATGTCCTTGATGCACCGCTAGGTGACGGACCTATTGCAGGAGCAGATGCAGACATTATGAACGTTTTGCTGGCTCAATATGATGACTACTTAATAGTATAGTGCACCATGCTTAACTGCTTAGAATCGGGACTTCAAAGACGTTTTGAACGTCATGGAGCATATGAGATGTTCCAGGAGTTGAAGTTAATATTTCAAGCAAATACCCGAGTTGAGAGATATGAAGTCTCCAACAAGTTCTATAGCTAAAAGATGGAGGAGAATCGCTCAACTAGTGAGCATGTACTCAGATTGTCTGGGTACTACAATCGCTTGAATCAAGTGGGAGTTAATCTTCCAGATAAGATAGTGATTGACAGAATTCTCTAGTCACCATCACCAAGTTAGTAGAACTTCGTGATGAACTATAATATGCAAGGGATAACGGAAAATATTCCCAAGCTCTTCGCGATGCTAAAATCAGCGAAGGTAGAAATCAAAGAAAAACATCAAGTATTGATGATTGACAAGATCACTAGTTTCAAGAAAAGGGCAAAAGGAAAGAAGGGGAACTTCAAGAAGAACGGCAAGCAAGTTGCTGCTCAAGTGAAAAAGCCCAAGTCTGGTCCTAAGCCTGAGACTAAGTGCTTCTACTGCAAAGGGACTGGTCACTGGAAGCGGAACTACCCCAAGTGATTGGCGGATAAGAAGGATGGCAAAGTGAACATAAGTATATTTGATATACATGTTATTGATGTGTACTTTACTAGTGTTCATAGCAACCCCTCAGTATTTGGTACTAGTTCAAGTTGCTAAGATTAGTAACTCGAAACGGGAGTTGCAGAATGAACAAAGACTAGTTAAAGGGCAAGGTGACGATGTGTGTTGGAAGTGGTTCCATGATTGATATGATCATCATCACACACTCCCTATACTTTCGGGATTAGTGTTGAAACTAAATAAGTGTTATTTGGTGTTTGCGTTGAGCATGAATATGATTTGATCATGTTTATTGCAATACGTCTATTCATTTAAGTAAGAGAATAAATTGTTGTTCTGTTTACATGAATAAAACCTTCTATGGTCATACACACCAATGGAAATAGTTCATTGGATCTCGATCATAGTGATACACATATTCATAATATTGAAGCCAAAAGATGCAAAGTTAATAATGATAGTGCAACTTATTTGTGGCACTGCCGTTTAGGTCATATTGGTGTAAAGCGCATGAAGAAACTCCATGCTGATGGGATTTTGGAATCACTTGATTATGAATCACTTGATGCTTGCGAACCATGCCTCTTGGGCAAGATGACTAAAACGACGTTCTCCGGAACAATGGAGCAAGCAACAGATTTGTTGGAAATCATACATACTGATGTATATGGTCCGATGAATATTAAGGCTCGCGACAAGTATCATTATTTTCTGACCTTCACAGATGATTTGAGTAGATATGGGTATATCTACTTGATGAAACATAAGTCTGAAACATTTGAAAAGTTCAAAGAATTTCAGAGTGAAGTGGAAAATCATCGTGACAAGAAAATAAAGTTTCTACGATCTGATCGCAGAGACGAATATTTGAGTTACGAGTTTGGTCTTCAATTAAAACAATGTGGAATAGTTTCACAAACTCATGCCACCTGGAACACCGCAGCATAATGGTGCGTCCGAACGTCATAACCGTACTTTATTAGATATAGTACAATCTATGATGTTTCTTACCGATTTACCAATATCGTTTTGGGATCATGCATTAGAGACAACTGCATTCACGTTAAAAGAGGCACCATCTAAATCCGTTGAGACGACACCGTATGAACTATGGTTTAGCAATAAACCTAAGCTGTCATTTCTTAAAGTTTGGGGCTGCGATGCTTATGTGAAAAAGCTTCAACCTGATAAGCTCGAACCCAAATCGGAGAAATGTGTCTTCATAGGATATCCAAAGGAAACTGTTGGATACACCTTCTATCACAGATCCGAAGGCAAGACTTTTGTTGCTAAGTTCGGAAACTTTCTAGAGAAAGAGTTTCTTTCGAAAGAAGTGAGTGGGAGGAAAGTAGAACTTGATGAGATAACAGTATCTGCTCCCTTATTGAGAAGTAGTACATCACAGAAATCTGTTTCTGTGACACCTACATCAAATAGGGAGGAAGCTAATGATAATGATCATGAAACTTCAGATCAAGTTTCTGCTGAACTTCGTAGATCAGCCAGAGTAAGATCCGCACCAGAGTGGTACGGTAATCCTATTTTGGAAGTCATGTTACTAGACCATGGTGAACCTACGAACTATGAAGAAGCGATGGTGAGCCCAGATTCCGCAAAGTGGCTTGAGGCCATGAAATCTGAGATGGGATCCATGTATGAAAACAAAGTGTGGACTTTGGTTGACTTGCCCGATGATCGGCAAGCAATTGAGAATAAATGGATTTTTAAGAGGAAGACGGACACTGATAGTAGTGTTACTATCTACAAAGCTAGAATTGTCGCAAAAGGTTTTCGACAAGTTCAAGGTGTTGACTACGATGAGAGTTTCTCACTCGTATCTATGCTTAAGTCTGTCCGAATCATGTTAGCAATTGCCGCATTTTATGAAATCCGGCAAATGGATAAACAAAACTACATTCCTTAATGGATTTATTAAAGAAGAGTTGTATACGATGCAACTAGAAGATTTTGTCGATCCTGAAGGTGTTAACAAAATATGCAAGCTCCAGCGATCCATCTATGGACTGGTGCAAGCATCTCGGAGTTGGAATATACGCTTTGATAAGTTGATCAAAGCATATAGTTTTATACAGACTTGCGGTGAAGCCTGTATTTACAAGAAAGTGAGTGGGAGCACTACAGCATTTCTGATAAGTATATGTAAATGACATATTATTGATCGGAAATAATGTAGAATTATTCTGTAAAGCATAAAGGAGTATTTGAAAGGAGTTTTTCGAAGAAGGACCTCGGTGAAGCTACTTACATATTGAGCATCAAGATCTATAAGAGATAGATCAAGACGCTTGATAAGTTTTTCAATAAATACATACCTTGAAAAGATTTTTGAAGTAGTTCAAAATGGAACAGTCAAAGAAAGAGTTCTTGCCTGTATTACAAGGTGTGAAATTGAGTAAGACTCAAAGCCCGACCACGGCAGAAGATAGAAACAGAATGGAAGTCATTCCCTATGCCTCAGCCATAGGTTCTATAAAGTATGCCATGCTGTGTACCAGACCTATTGTATACCCTACCCTGAGATTGGCACGGGAGTACAATAGTGATCTAGGAGTAGATCACTGGACGGCGGTCAAAATTATCCTTAGTGGAATAAGGATATGTTTCTCGATTATGGAGGTGACAAAAAGGTTCGTCGTAAAAGGTTACGTCGATGCAAGTTTCGACACTAATCTGGATGACTCTAAGTCTCAATCTAGATACATATTGAAAGTGGGAGCAATTAGCTAAAGTAGCTCCGTGCAGAGCATTGTAGACATAGAAAATTGCAAAATACATAACGGATCTGAATGTGGCAGACCCGTTGACTAAATTTCTCTCACAAGCAAAACATGATCACACTGTAGTACTCTTTGGGTGTTAATTACATAGCGATGTGAACTAGATTACTGAATCTAGTAAACCCTTTGGGTGTTGGTCACATATCGATGTGAACTATGGGTGTTAATCACATGATGATGTGAACTATTGATGTTAATCACATGGTGATGTGATCTAGATTATTGACTCTAGTGCAAGTGGGAGACTGAAGGAAATATGCCCTAGAGGCAATAATAAAGTTATTATTTATTTCCTTATATCATGATAAATGTTTATTATTCATGCTAGAATTGTATTAACTGGAAACATAATACATGTGTGAATACATAGACAAACAGAGTGTCACTAGTATGCCTCTACTTGACTAGCTCATTGATCAAAGATGGTTATGTTTCCTAGCCATGAACAAAGAGTTGTTATTTGATTAACGAGATCACATCATTAGTTGAATGATCTGATTGACATGACCCATTCCATTAGCATAGCACCCGATCGTTTAGTATATTGCTATTGCTTTTATCCATGACTTATACATGTTCCTTTAACTATGAGAATATGCGACTCCCGTTTACCATAGGAACACTTTGTGTGCTACCAAACGTCACAACGTAACTGGGTGATTATAAAGGTGCTCTACAGGTGTCTCCGAAGGTACATGTTGGGTTGGCTTATTTCGAGATTAGGATTTGTCACTCCGATTGTCGGAGAGGTATCTCTGGGCCCTCTCGGTAATGCACATCACATAAGCCTTGCAAGCATTGCAACTAATGTGTTAGTTGTGAGATGATGCATTACGGAACGAGTAAAGAGACTTGCCGTTAACGAGATTGAACTAGGTATTGGATACCGACGATCGAATCTCGGGCAAGTAACATACCGATGACAAAGGGAACAAACGTATGTTGTTATGCGGTCTGACCGATAAAGATCTTCGTAGAATATGTAGGAGCCAATATGGGCATCCAGGTCCCGCTATTGGTTATTGACTGGAGACGTGTCTCGGTCATGTCTACATTGTTCTCGAACCCGTAGGGTCCGCACGCTTAAGGTTTCGATGACAGTTATATTATGAGTTTATGAGTTTTGATGTACCGAAGGAGTTCGGAGTCCCGGATGAGATCGGGGACATGACGAGGAGTCTCGAAATGGTCGAGACGTAAAGATCGATATATTGGACGACTATATTCGGACATCGGAAGGGTTCTGAGTGATTCGGGTATTTTCGGGAGTACCGGGGAGTTACGGGATTACGGGAGAAGTAATGGGCCTTGATGGGCTTTAGTGGGAAGAGGAAAAGGCTGTTGCGCCCCCCCTCCCCTTTGGTCCGAATTGGACTAGGGAAAAGGGGGCCGGCCACCTTTCCTTCTCCTCCTATTCCTTCTCCCTTCCTCCCCTTTTGGTGGACTCCTACTAGGACTTGGAGTCCTAGTAGGACTCCATATGCTGGCCGCACCTTTTGCCTTGGCCGGCCTCCTCCTCCTCCATCCTTTATATACAGGGGCAAGGGGCACCCCAAAGACACAAGTTGATCTACGGATCGTTCCTTAGCCGTGTGCGGTGCCCCCTTCCACCAAATTCCACCTCGATTATATCGTTGCAGTGCTTAGGCGAAGCCCTGCGCCGGTAACACATCAAGATCGTCACCACGCCGTCGTGCTGACGGAACTCTTCCCCGACGCTTTGCTGGATCGGAGCCCGGGGATCGTCATCGAGCTGAACGTGTGCCAAGAACTCGGAGGTGCCGGAGTAACGGTGCTGTGATCGGTTGGATCGCGAGGAGAACGTACGACTACTTCCTCTACGTACGACTACTTCCTCTACGTTGTGTCAACGCTTCCGCTTCGGTCTACGAGGGTACGTAGACAAACACTCTCCCCTCTCGTTGCTATGCATCACCATGATCTTGCGTGTGCGTAGGAAATTTTTTGAAATTACTACGTTCCCCAACATTTGGATCCCTGTTGTATCCGCGAATGTGGAGGGTGGCATAGAATTGTAGCAGAAGCTCTTCGTTCCAGTGCTCTTTATCAGTCACAAATTGGAGAAGGCCAGCATCTCTGAAACAATCAAGTGCTTCTTCCAAGCATATGGGGAAAGATGCGTCCTTGATCATAAAGAACACATGAATAGTAATTGCGCTGCTGATAGCTCTAGAACCGATCAGATGAAATTCTTGGCTTGGAATATGGGTTCTTGGCACTGTCAAAGAAGGTGTTGTGTGCTTTGAAACCATTTACATTGAATGATCCTTGTGAAGTAGCAGTACCTGGGTGCCGGGGTTTTCTGGCTCCTCGAGCACCTATGGGGACGGAGCCCCTTCTCGGTTCGGCGGGGGGCGGAGATCGCGTGAAGAGCGGATCGAGGCGAAGCACACGGGGGGTTTTTACCCAGCTTCGGAGCTCTCCAGAGAGATAATACTCCTACTGCTGCTTTGTGGATTGTATTGAGTTCTTGCTCGGGAGCGCTGAGTGCTACAGTACACTCAAGCAGCTAACGAGACCGAGCGTTCTTCTGTTTTCCTCTCAGAGATCGCTCTCCGGGGGCCGATCCCCCCCTACGTTGTGCATGGGCCTCCTTTTATATGTTCAAGGGGTCTCCAACAGGTGGCAACGTAGGTAAGGGCAAAAATGGAAATATGCTGTGGTAGGTACAACTACCTACACAGTGTATCGTACCTAACCCTGATGGCAGGGGACAAAGGCATTAAATGCCTATCTACGTCGTCCTGACAGTGCAGAAAATGGACCATCAGGGGCGCCACCGCTCGCCACGATGGCGATCTTGTCAGCGCCGCATGCCACAGTGTACCCCTGGCTGCACAGCCTCCCGCCACGTACGCTAGGAAGGGTCCCGGAGCGACACGTAGGTGGGTGAGCTGGAGCGTAGGTACAGGGTGGTTGCCCGCCGTGGCAAGTGCCTTGCCGCGGCCGTTGTCTTGCCGCGTCCGGGAACTTGTCGCTTGCCGAGTCCTGCCGGGACGCGTGGCGCGTCGCGGCAGGTTCTTTGAGATGCTCTGGTTGGCCTTCCCGGCAAGCTCCTCTTGCCTGGGACTTGTCTCCTTGGCTTAAATACTTTGTTCTCGAATGGTTCCAAAGGAACCATAGAGAGCCTTGGTGATCACCTGGCGGGCCTTGCCGCGGGGTGCTGCGACTGCCCGTGCACAAGTTCGGGATACTAGGGTACCCCTAATTTAGTACACCGACAGGAGCCCCCGGGCCTGGGCCACACACGGTGCCGAGCGCTGTTGGGCCAGGCCCAAAACAGGGCACGGGCACGCACGGCCTGGGTCACGTCGCACCTTACTCCGTATCCACCGCGTCCTCCCCGAACAGCACGCGTCGATTGCAGCATCGTGGGAGAGGTCGTGGGTGGTTCCTTTATTCGGAAAAACGAAACGCCCGCCTCCTGGCGGTTCGTATCTTCCTCATAAACGGAGGGAGGCGTGGAGGCGTGGAGGCGTGGTCTTCGAGGCGTCCACCCCCCACGATCACGGGGTGGGGAGAGGTCGCCTCATCCGTCGCCTCAACTCTGCACTCCTGCCACGCGGCCTCCATGCGCTTGGAGTGGCGAACGGTGGAGGCGAGAAACCGGGTCGTCACGGGTCGAGGCAGCGGGTCGGGCCCAGTTCCCTGCGCCTTCTGCGCCTCGATTGGCTGAGCGGGGCGGCCGAGCCCCCACCCCGCTCCTTTATAAGGAGCGGGATAGGAGGGGACGGAAACCCGCATTCTCTCATCTCCTCCTTTCTTCAGCTTCTGCTCCCCTCTCTCTCATTCGTCACGGAGAAAGGGAACCCTGGTCCTTCGACGGTGGCGACGAGGGTTGCCGCTAGGCAACGCGTCCCTCCTCCCCCCGCACCCGTGGTGGCAGAGCCAGCTGCAAGGGGAAGAGGGAGGGGACGAGGCCGCGGGCGAGGTCGAGGGCGAGGCCGAGGCGGTCGGGGAAGAGGTGGGCGAGGCAGTCCGCCGACCTCGCCTCCGCCAGCAAATCCTCTCCCTGTGGCGGACCATATCGGGGACGACCCTTGCGAGTTCTTCGTTAGGCTGCGTCGGCCGCCTCATCGTCGCCTTCGTCTCCCGACTCCGTTTGCGAGAGAGATGGAGTTGGATCCGCCCGATACACTGAGGTTGCACATGAGGGGTTGTGGAATCAGCGGTACGCGAGTCCGCGTTGATTTCCCGGCCCCTAATGTGATGTATCTTGGTCGAGGGTGGAAGACGTTCACCCGCATCCACAGCTTGTGTAACGCCCTCGATGCGGCTATATCTCCCACGTGTCGAGGCACGACTTAGAGGCATAACCGCATTGAAAGCAATGTCGCAAGTGAGGTAATCTTCACACAATCCATGTAATAAATAACGGGGAAAGATACATAGTTGGCTTACAATCGCCACTTCACGCAAGTACATAAATAACATCCATCAGACAGGTTACACTCAAGGTCCGACTACGGTACCAAAATGAAAGAAGACTACCCCAAATGCTAACAGATCCCCGGATCACCCAACTGGGCTCCACTACTGATCATCTGGAAAAGAAACATAGTAACGGCCACGTTCCTCATCGAACTCCCAAGTGAGCTCGGTCGCGTCATCTGCACTGACATCGTTGGTACCTGCAACTGAGGTGATAATATCTGTGAGTCACGGGAACTCAGCAATCTCACACCCGCGAGATCAAGACTATTTAAGCTTAAAGGTGGGGAAAGGATAGTGAGGTGGAGCTGCAGCAAGCGACTAGCATATGGTGGCTATAACGCAAAAGAGAGCGAGAAGAGAAGGCAAAGCACGGTCGTGAAGCTAGAAGTGATCAAGAAGTGATCCTGAAACAACCTACATCAGACATAACTCCAACAACCATGTTCACTTCCCGGACCCCGCCGAGAAGAGACCATCACGGTTACACACGCGGTTGATGTGTTTTAGTTAAGGTCAACTTCGGGTTTTCTACAACCGGACATCAACAAATTCCCATCCGCCTCATAACCGCGGGCACGGCTTTCGAAAGATAATACCCTGCAGGGGTGTCCCAACTTAGCCCATGATAAGCTCTCACGGTCAACGAAGGATATTCCTTCTACCGGGAAGACCCGATCAATCTCGGAATCCCGGACTACAAGACATTTCAACAACAATAAAACAAGTCCAGCAAAACCGCCCGATTGTGCCGACAAATCCTGATAGGAGCTGCACATATCTCGGTCTCAGGGCACATCCGGATAAGCGAAGCGTACAGGAGCCAACATAACCCAAGTTGCCAAGGGACGGCCCTGCACGGTGCTCTAGTTTGGACCAGCAATCGAAGGAGAACTGGCCCGGGGGTTTAAAATAAAAGATGACCCTTGAGTCTGCAGAACCCAAGGGAAAAAGGCTAGGTGGCGAATGGTGAAACCAATGTTGGGCCTTGCTGGAAAAGTCTTATTCAAAGCGAACTGTCAAGGGGGTACCATAAATCACCCAACCGTGTAAGGAACGCAAACTCCGGGAACATAACACCGGTATGACGGAAACTAGGGTGGCAAGAGTGGAACAAAACACCAGGCATAAGGCCGAGCCTTCCACCCTTTACCAAGTATATAGATGCATTAATTTAATAAGAAGTATTGTGATATCCCAACGAATAAACATGTTCCAACAAGGAACAACAAGTCCATGTTCCAATAAGGAACAAACTTCATCTTCACCTGCAACTAACAACGCTATAAGAGGGGCTGAGCAAAGCAGTAACATAGCCAAACAACGGTTTGCTAGGACATGGATGGTTAGGGGCTGACATGGCAATATAGGAGGCATGATATAGCAAGTGGTAGGTATCGCAGCATGGGCATAGCAAAAGAGCGAGCAATCTAGCAAGCAAAGATAGAAGTGATTTCGAGGGTATGGTCATCTTGCCTGCAAGGTTCTCAGAGTTGTCGAAAGCTTGGTCCTCGTAAGCGTTCTCAACAGGTTCCTCGTTCACGTACTCGTCTCCTGGCTCTACCCAAGACAAGAGAACAAGCAAAGGAACCAATATCAACCACGATGCAATGCGCAAGCAACAAGATGCAAAACAAGGCATGATATGCGAAAGGTGATATGCAATGCGTATGCATGCTCCGGAAAGACAAGGATGAACAGGGCATAATCTTGGCAAACCAAGCATGCCACTGGATAGAAGAGGTGATTTCGGTTGAAATCGATATAAAGATCACCGGAATCGGATGCACGGTTGCAAATGGCAAGCAATACAAGAATGACACGAATCTGCCATAAACAGCATGATGCTACTTAGCAAGCAACAAATAATTAAGCTACTGCACCCAAACATGGCAACAAAGCATATGACAGCAATCTACTCAAGATGCACGACAAAAGATGAACACTGAGCTACGGCTAGTTCACCTCATAACAGGATCAAACAAGCATGGCAAAAGTGCAACTTATAACAGATTCACAGACTTAGTGAAATAACAACAAGTCAGGAAAACAACATCAGGATGACATGTTCAGAGCAACGAAACAACATGCTACAGGTTCAGAACATAGCAAAGGAAGACATGGCATGAATCTAATCGTAGCACTTGACAAAAGTCTCTTACTGGCCATAAGCCAAAAAGGATCATAGAATATGATTACACCCATGACAATTAAGCAAGTTTCGTTACAGGTTTCAGACTTAGTAGAAAACTGGACATGGCAGAAAACTGTTAACGACTAGACATGTTCGAGAGCTCGATGCACTCACTACAGAGCATTTCATGATTACATAAGCATACATACATCAAGAAGACATGGCATAGTAACAATAAATGGCAATAATAACATCATATCATACAAGGATCGACTACACCAAGCTTGGCAAAATCGAATAACATGTAAACAATCTGCCAGCAACATTTTGAAGCAAAAGTAGAGCCCGATTGACTCAAGCTATGGCATCCCATAATTGCAACCAAAGGCATGGCTGGGTTAAGCAAATACTCAAGTTCAAAACTCCCTTACTGATCATGCTCAAATTATGCATGGATCTCTCAGGAACAACATGAACATACAACATGATAATAACAAAAGTCAGGGACTTAGTGAAATCACTAAGTCTCTGAAAACAGTAATATCATCATCCCTACTTTGCATGCAATTTCTAGCCACCTCAAGCATCACAAAATACATAGCAAAATTCCCTGGAAAGGTAACATGGCATATTACAAAACACATAAAGGACTCAACTTCATAGGAGGTACACATCAATCATGGCAAAAATGACAAAAGTGCACGTTCAGATAAGATCCAGCAATAAACATCAACTAGTCCTCTTCTAACGGCATTTAGGGCATCAAGATGACTTAAAATGAAAATGATGCAATGGAACAAATTGATGTACTCTTCGAGGCGAACAAAATGACATATTATACGCGCGAAACGGAGCTACGGATGCAAAGTTATAGGACTGGGAATATGGCATGATGATGACAAGATTTCCAGACTTAGCAAAATTGAGGGGTCCGAGAAAGTCAACCCTGCCGGCGCGAAAACCGAGGACGGCCGGAGTAGTCGCCGGGGAAGACGGATCCGGCGAGGGCGGAGGTGGATCTGGCCGGGGGGGCGCGGGATCCCGGCGCGGGGCGGCGAGGCGCGCGGCTCCGGTCGCGGTCGGCGGCGGCGCGGGCGGTGCTGGCGTCGGAGGCGCGAGGCGGCGGCGGTCGGCGACGCGGGGCGGCGCGGAGGAGCCGGCGAAGGAGACGGCGCGGGGCGGCGGCGGTCGGAGGGACGGGCCCGCGGGGGAGCTGGCGCGGGGCGGCGGTCGGAGGGACGGGCCCGCGGGGGCCGGATCTGGGCCACGGGCCCGGCGGCGAAGTGGGGCTCGGGCGCGGGTGATGTGTCGCCCGCGTGGCGGCGGTCGGACCAACCCGCGGATGCCACGTGGCGGCGAGGTGGTGGCCGGCGGGCTGGGGAGGCTGGCGGCACGGTTTTTATTAGGAGGGGGAAGGAGGAGGACCAAAATGGCAATGAGGGACGTCTATATATAGCAAAAAGATTAGGGTTTGGAGGGGTTTTCGTCCCTCGGATCTCGATCGGACGGTTTCGGGCATAGGGAGAGCTAGGAAGCTCCAAACGGAGTGCGGTTTTCGCCCACGCGATCGTGATCGAACGGCGGAGGACATGGGAGTGACTTAGATGGGTTATTGGGCTGTTTTGAAGGGGTGTTGGGCTGCAACACACACGAGGCCTTCACGGTTACCCGGTTAACCGTTGGAGTACCAAACGAACTCCGATTGACCCGAAACTTGACAGGCGGTCTACCGGTGCTATACCAAGGTCACATGTCAAGCCTCGGTCCATTCCGAGAATGTTTAATACCCGCTCACGAAGAAATGTAAAAGGGGACGCCGGGGAACATAGGAGCGCCGGATTGCAAAACGGACAACGGGAAAGAAGCTCGGATTTATGAGACGAACACGTATGCAAATGCGATGCACATGATGACATGATATGAAATGCATGACATGACCAAAATGCAAAACGGAAAGAACCCAACCACGGAGGAAATATCATAGCACATAGCCGGAAACGGCAAGAGTTGGATTACAAATATGGCAAGTTACATCTGGGGCGTTACAACACACCACCACTACGAGAGGATCTCGTCCCGAGATCTAGGACTGAAAGAACTCCGGATACTCAGAACGTAGGTGGTCTTCACGCTCCCAGGTGGCCTCTCGGTCTGAATGATGTGACCATTTCACTTTGAGGAATTTGATTGACTTGTTGCGAGTCTTGCGCTCAGTTGTCTCCAGAATGGCAACTGGATGCTCATGATAGGACAAATCTTCTTGAAGATCAATCTCTTCGAAGTTGATGGTGCGCTCAGGCGTCTTGAAGCACTTGCGAAGCTGTGACACGTGGAAGACATCGTGCACATTTGCAGAGTTGGAGGGGAGCTCAAGTTGATAGGCTAGATCGCCTCGTTTGCCGATGATCTTGAAGGGACCCACGTATCTGGGGGCAAGTTTCCCCTTGATACCGAAGCGACGAGTTCCTTTCATTGGCGAGACACGAAGGTAAACATGGTCTCCGATCTCGAATGCCACATCACGGTGTTTGCTATCGTAATAGCTCTTCTGGCGCGACTGCGCTGCTTTGAGGTTCTCACGAATCACCTTGCACATGGCCTCAGCCTCTGAGATCAAATCATTGCCGAGCAATTGACGTTCACCGGTTTCAGACCAGTTGAGAGGAGTACGGCACTTTCTGCCATAGAGAATCTCGAATGGGGCTTTGCCCGAGCTGGCTTGAAAGCTGTTGTTGTAAGAGAATTCAGCATAAGGAAGACAATCCTCCCACTTCATGCCGAAAGAGATAACACAGGCTCTGAGCATATCTTCAAGAATTTGATTGACACGCTCGACTTGTCCACTAGTCTGAGGGTGGAAAGCTGTGCTGAAGCGAATGTTGGTGCCCATGGCCGTCTGAAAAGAATCCCAAAATTTGGAGGTAAAGATGCTGCCACGGTCTGAAGAGATTAACTGCGGAATGCCGTGCAAAGAGACAATTCTGGAGGTGTAGAGCTCTGCCAGCTGCGCTGCTGTGATCGACTCTTTGATAGGAAGAAAATGAGCCACTTTGGTGAGCTTGTCGATGACGACGAAGATAGCATCATTTCCACGCTTGGACTTAGGAAAACCAGACACGAAGTCCATTTCGATATGATCAAACTTCCATTCAGGAATAGCAAGAGGTTGGAGAAGTCCAGCTGGTCGTTGGTGTTCTGCTTTCACCCTTCTGCAGACATCACACTCATTCACGAACTGAGCGATCTCACACTTCATTCGAGTCCACCAATACGACTGCTTGAGGTCATGGTACATCTTCGAACTTCCAGGATGAATAGACAGGAGAGAATTGTGCGCTTCGTTCATAATGACTTTACGAAGATCACCCTTTGGAACCACGATCCGGTCCTCGAAGAAAAGAGTATCTCTGTCATCAACTCGATAGCACTTGTATTTGGGGATGCTCTTTTCAATACCACGTTTCACCTTCTTCACCATGGTATCCAACAATTGTGCCTCACGAATCTGATCTTCCAAAGTAGGAGAGACAATGAGGTTGGCAAGAACACCTTGAGGAACAACTTGGAGATTCAACTTACGAAAAGCCTCACAGAGATCCGGTTGAAAAGGCTTGAGGATTAAGCTGTTGCAGTAAGCCTTCCTGCTCAAAGCGTCTGCAACCACATTAGCCTTGCCTGGAGTATATTCAATACTCGGATTATACTCTTGAATCATTTCGACCCATCGAGTTTGCCTGAGGTTGAGATGAGGCTGAGTAAAGATATACTTGAGACTCTTGTGATCTGTGAAGATGTCCACTTTCCTTCCCAACAGGAGATGTCTCCATGTTATTAGTGCGTGGACAACTGCCGCCAACTCAAGATCGTGAGTGGGGTAGTTCCTTTCATTGGGCTTTAACTGGCGAGAGGTATAGGCAACAACCTTCTTCTCTTGCATTAAGACAGCACCGAGGCCCTGGAGAGAAGCATCGCAGAATACTTCATAAGGCTTGGATTCATCAGGAGGAGTCAGAACTGGAGCAGTGACAAGTTTCTCTTTGAGAGTGTTGAAAGCAACGTCACACTCAGGAGACCAGACATATTTCACATGCTTCTGGAGGAGGTTGGAAAGAGGCTTTGCAATCTTGGAGAAATTCTCAACGAATCTTCTGCAGTAGCTTGCAAGTCCAAGAAAACTGCGAAGCTGCTTGACATTCTGAGGAGGATTCCAATTCAAAACTGCAGACACCCTCTCTGGATTGACAGCGATGCCCTTGGCAGAGATGATATGACCAAGATAAAGAACTTCATCAAGCCAGAATTCACATTTGGAGAACTTCGCATATAATTGATACTCTCTGAGCTTGTCGAGTACCAACCGCAAATGTTCGGCATGATCCTTCTTATTCTTGGAGAAGACCAAAATATCATCGAGATAGACCAAGACAAATTCGTTGATGTAGGGGTTGAAGATGAAATTCATCAATCGAGTGAAGTACGGAGGAGCATTGACGAGGCCGAAAGACATGACAGTATATTCATAAGAACCAAAGCTTGTTCTGAATGCTGTCTTGGGAATATCTTCTTCACGAATGCGAATCTGATGATAACCCATACGAAGATCAAGCTTGGAGAACACCTTAGCACCCTTGAGTTGCTCAAATAGCTCATTGATGTTGGGAAGTGGGTACTTGTTCTTGATAGTCTTCTTGTTCAATGGATGGTAATCGACGCAAAGTCGGTCCGTGCCATCCTTCTTCTTGACAAAAAGAACACCACAACCCCAAGGAGAAGAACTTGGTCTGATCAGACCCAGACGTTCTTGTTTATCGAGTTGAATCTTCAATTCCTTGAGCTCATCTGGTCCAAGCTTGTAAGGACGCTTGCAAACGGGTTCCGTGCCAGGCTCAAGCTCAATAACGAATTCAACTGGCCGACGGGGAGGCATACCCGGAAGCTCTTCTGGAAAAACATCTTGGTACTCACAAACGACTGGAATCTGAGAGATAGCCTCCATTTCACCCATCTCATTGAGAGAAAACAACCGAATGGTATCATCACGAGAAGCATAGATGATCACATCGTTCGAAGTGTGAGTCAATTTGATTTCCCTGGCAGCACACTCAAGCTGAGCCTTGTGCTTAGAAAGCCAGTCCATCCCGAGAATAAGATCAATATCAGAATCACCAAGCACCATTGGGGAAGACAGAAATTTATAGTCGCCCATCTTGATAGAGACATCAGGAACTAAAGAGTTTGCTCTCATTGATTTCGCCGGAGAAATGACACCCAACGGTTTATCCAGGTAAGTCCAAGGAAAATCATTCCTTGCAAAGAACGATCTTGACATGAAACAATGCGATGCACCCGTATCAAATAAGACTTTGGCAGGAATATCATTAACAGGAAGATTACCCATGATCACTTCAGAAGAATCCTCTGCTTGAGCTGCGTTCATCATGTTCACCTTTGCGGACTTAGGATTATGCTTGACCACTGCATTGCTGGAAGATTTCACAGGAGGAGGAGGCGGAAGACGCCTCTGGTTGAAGCACTTGTTCGCATAGTGACCCTTCTGCTGGCATTTGTTACAAGTCACCTCTGAGAGCGGACGATGATAAGGAGCACTTGGCCTTGGAGTTTGGTTCTGAGACTTGTTCTGATAACCAGGGTTGGGTGGGTGGGAAGATCCACGGCCACTTGAGTTCTTCTGCTGATAAGGCTGACGGAACGGAGGAGGAGGAGGCAACCAGAACTTCTGTTGCTTAGCTGCCACAAGTGAAGAAGAAGAAGACTGAACTGCGTCTCTGACTCTCTTCTTAGATGCCTCACACTTGAGCTGAGCAGCTTCTTGTTTCAATGCCATGTTGTAGAATTCATCATACTTTAATGGCTCGAAAAGCACGAGAGCAAGCTGCAGATCTTCTCTGAGACCACGCCTGAACTGGTAGATCATACTCTTCTCATCAGGAATGTCTTGCCTTGCAAAACGAGAAAGCTTCTGGAACTGAGTGTTGTATTGATAGACAGTCATGGTGCCTTGCTTGAGATTGCGGAATTCCTCACGCTTAAGCTCAACAACACTTTCTGGAATGTGGTGCGCTTTGAAGTCACGGCGGAAATCATCCCAAGTGATCACACGACCTCCTCTGGAATCTTTGTATTGCTGGAACCACTCAGCAGCTTGATCTTTGAGTTGAAAAGAGGAAAACTTGACAAAGTCCTCAGGTCTGACATTGCTGCACTCGAAATGCTTGCTGATGTCCACGAGCCAATCATCAGCGTCAGTGGCCTCGACACAGTAGCTGAAGGTCTTTGGCTGATTAGCAAGAAACTGGTTCAGTGAAGCGAAATGCGGCTGATTGTTGCCTTGGCCTTGATTCTCTTGATTAGCTTGACCTTGGTTGCGATCTTGCAAGAGCTGAATCAGAATCTGAGCATTGACATTTGTAGCAGTCATCAGGGCTTGCCAAGCTTCCGGAGGCGGAGGCGGTGGCGGAGGGTTAGCCTGATCTCCATCATTGCGTTCCGGATTCAGACGAGTAGGCGGAGCCATCCTGAAGAGGGTGACATCCATTAGCATCTTGACAGAGATATATTGAAGCTGAATCAAAGGAACGAAATTGCAACATATAGTCTTCACAATTAACATTCGAACGATAATGAACGAATGAATTCCAATGTAAATCATCACACTTCCAAAGCTGAGAAGCCACTTAGAACATGGTAAGGAATAAAATCAACAAGGTACGGATGTGAACAAATACTTGGTAAGGATTACCCAATCACAAACCAAATATCTGCGGAAGAAATACTAAAGCTACAAGAATTCCCACTTATAAACTCCCGAAACTTTCTGGTTATGCAATCAGGTGTTGGGGATACAGGGGAAGCATAATATCTCACCCAAACTAGCAATTCCTACAACCAGCTGTATCCATCCTTCAACACATAACCAAGAAATCCTCGGAAATCATCTACCTCAACCTTCGAAAACACATCCGTTATACAAGTCATGGCAATACTCCTGCACTCGCCACAGTACTGGGCTATCAGGTTATCTCACCAACAACTGTACAAAAGAGATTTTCGATGTCGGTCGTACTAAACTCAGGTATTTCAAAACCGCAACGATAAGATTATGACGACAACACCTCGGAGCTCAACTCCCCGGGACACTGCCACAACCCCTAAATGTCAGGAGGCAACCAAGACAATGTTGTCATCATAAAACCATCGGAACGACTGTAATATACCCGCGTGATCCTAAAAAAAATTTTAGTGAAATTTGAGAAGAGAAGAGTCAAAACTCTACGTCAGGATGCCTTACCAGAAGGTCGAAGGGACTGGGAAGTAAAAAGAATTCCTAAACTCCCCGATATATAATTCCTAAATGACTCAAAACATTTTTTTCTAGACACAACTCGGCCACTAAAGACGATCAAACAGTGGGGGCTCCTAAGGTCGGGAAAGGCTCTGATTACCAACTTGTAACGCCCTCGATGCGGCTATATCTCCCACGTGTCGAGGCACGACTTAGAGGCATAACCGCATTGAAAGCAATGTCGCAAGTGAGGTAATCTTCACACAATCCATGTAATAAATAACGGGGAAAGATACATAGTTGGCTTACAATCGCCACTTCACGCAAGTACATAAATAACATCCATCAGACAGGTTACACTCAAGGTCCGACTACGGTACCAAAATGAAAGAAGACTACCCCAAATGCTAACAGATCCCCGGATCACCCAACTGGGCTCCACTACTGATCATCTGGAAAAGAAACATAGTAACGGCCACGTTCCTCATCGAACTCCCAAGTGAGCTCGGTCGCGTCATCTGCACTGACATCGTTGGTACCTGCAACTGAGGTGATAATATCTGTGAGTCACGGGAACTCAGCAATCTCACACCCGCGAGATCAAGACTATTTAAGCTTAAAGGTGGGGAAAGGATAGTGAGGTGGAGCTGCAGCAAGCGACTAGCATATGGTGGCTATAACACAAAAGAGAGCGAGAAGAGAAGGCAAAGCACGGTCGTGAAGCTAGAAGTGATCAAGAAGTGATCCTGAAACAACCTACATCAGACATAACTCCAACAACCATGTTCACTTCCCGGACCCCGCCGAGAAGAGACCATCACGGTTACACACGCGGTTGATGTGTTTTAGTTAAGGTCAACTTCGGGTTTTCTACAACCGGACATCAACAAATTCCCATCCGCCTCATAACCGCGGGCACGGCTTTCGAAAGATAATACCCTGCAGGGGTGTCCCAACTTAGCCCATGATAAGCTCTCACGGTCAACGAAGGATATTCCTTCTACCGGGAAGACCCGATCAATCTCGGAATCCCGGACTACAAGACATTTCAACAGCAATAAAACAAGTCCAGCAAAACCGCCCGATTGTGCCGACAAATCCTGATAGGAGCTGCACATATCTCGGTCTCAGGGCACATCCGGATAAGCGAAGCGTACAGGAGCCAACATAACCCAAGTTGCCAAGGGACGGCCCTGCACGGTGCTCTAGTTTGGACCAGCAATCGAAGGAGAACTGGCCCAGGGGTTTAAAATAAAAGATGACCCTTGAGTCCGCAGAACCCAAGGGAAAAAGGCTAGGTGGCGAATGGTAAAACCAATGTTGGGCCTTGCTGGAAAAGTCTTATTCAAAGCGAACTGTCAAGGGGGTCCCATAAATCACCCAACCGTGTAAGGAACGCAAACTCCGGGAACATAACACCGGTATGACGGAAACTAGGGTGGCAAGAGTGGAACAAAACACCAGGCATAAGGCCGAGCCTTCCACCCTTTACCAAGTATATAGATGCATTAATTTAATAAGAAGTATTGTGATATCCCAACGAATAAACATGTTCCAACAAGGAACAACAAGTCCATGTTCCAATAAGGAACAAACTTCATCTTCACCTGCAACTAACAACGCTATAAGAGGGGCTGAGCAAAGCAGTAACATAGCCAAACAACGGTTTGCTAGGACATGGATGGTTAGGGGCTGACATGGCAATATAGGAGGCATGATATAGCAAGTGGTAGGTATCGCAGCATGGGCATAGCAAAAGAGCGAGCAATCTAGCAAGCAAAGATAGAAGTGATTTCGAGGGTATGGTCATCTTGCCTGCAAGGTTCTCAGAGTTGTCGAAAGCTTGGTCCTCGTAAGCGTTCTCAACAGGTTCCTCGTTCACGTACTCGTCTCCCGGCTCTACCCAAGACAAGAGAACAAGCAAAGGAACCAATATCAACCACGATGCAATGCGCAAGCAACAAGATGCAAAACAAGGCATGATATGCGAAAGGTGATATGCAATGCGTATGCATGCTCCGGAAAGACAAGGATGAACAGGGCATAATCTTGGCAAACCAAGCATGCCACTGGATAGAAGAGGTGATTTCGGTTGAAATCGATATAAAGATCACCGGAATCGGATGCACGGTTGCAAATGGCAAGCAATACAAGAATGACACGAATCTGCCATAAACAGCATGATGCTACTTAGCAAGCAACAAATAATTAAGCTACTGCACCCAAACATGGCAACAAAGCATATGACAGCAATCTACTCAAGATGCACGACAAAAGATGAACACTGAGCTACGGCTAGTTCACCTCATAACAGGATCAAACAAGCATGGCAAAAGTGCAACTTATAACAGATTCACAGACTTAGTGAAATAACAACAAGTCAGGAAAACAACATCAGGATGACATGTTCAGAGCAACGAAACAACATGCTACAGGTTCAAAACATAGCAAAGGAAGACATGGCATGAATCTAATCGTAGCACTTGACAAAAGTCTCTTACTGGCCATAAGCCAAAAAGGATCAGAGAATATGATTACACCCATGACAATTAAGCAAGTTTCGTTACAGGTTTCAGACTTAGTAGAAAACTGGACATGGCAGAAAACTGTTAACGACTAGACATGTTCGAGAGTTCGATGCACTCACTACAGAGCATTTCATGATTACATAAGCATACATACATCAAGAAGACATGGCATAGTAACAATAAATGGCAATAATAACATCATATCATACAAGGATCGACTACACCAAGCTTGGCAAAATCGAATAACATGTAAACAATCTGCCAGCAACATTTTGAAGCAAAAGTAGAGCCCGATTGACTCAAGCTATGGCATCCCATAATTGCAACCAAAGGCATGGATGGGTTAAGCAAATACTCAAGTTCAAAACTCCCTTAGTGATCATGCTCAAATTATGCATGGATCTCTCAGGAACAACATGAACATACAACATGATAATAACAAAAGTCAGGGACTTAGTGAAATCACTAAGTCTCTGAAAACAGTAATATCATCATCCCTACTTTGCATGCAATTTCTAGCCACCTCAAGCATCACAAAAATACATAGCAAAATTCCCTGGAAAGGTAACATGGCATATTACAAAACACATAAAGGACTCAACTTCATAGGAGGTACACATCAATCATGGCAAAAATGACAAAAGTGCACGTTCAGATAAGATCCAGCAATAAACATCAACTAGTCCTCTTCTAACGGCATTTAGGGCATCAAGATGACTTAAAATGAAAATGATTCAATGGAACAAATTGATGTACTCTTCGAGGCGAACAAAACGACATATTATACGCGCGAAACGGAGCTACGGATGCAAAGTTATAGCACTGGGAATATGGCATGATGATGACAAGATTTCCAGACTTAGCAAAATTGAGGGGTCCGAGAAAGTCAACCCTGCCGGCGCGAAAACCGAGGACGGCCGGAGTAGTCGCCGGGGAAGACGGATCCGGCGAGGGCGGAGGTGGATCTGGCCGGGGGGGCGCGGGATCCCGGCGCGGGGCGGCGAGGCGCGCGGCTCCGGTCGCGGTCGGCGGCGGCGCGGGCGGTGCCGGCGTCGGAGGCGCGAGGCGGCGGCGGTCGGCGACGCGGGGCGGCGCGGAGGAGCCGGCGAAGGAGACGGCGCGGGGCGGCGGCGGTCGGAGGGACGGGCCCGCGGGGGAGCTGGCGCGGGGCGGCGGTCGGAGGGACGGGCCCGCGGGGGCCGGATCTGGGCCACGGGCCCGGCGGCGAAGTGGGGCTCGGGCGCGGGTGATGTGTCGCCCGCGTGGCGGCGGTCGGACCAACCCGCGGATGCCACGTGGCGGCGAGGTGGTGGCCGGCGGGCTGGGGAGGCTGGCGGCACGGTTTTTATTAGGAGGGGGAAGGAGGAGGACCAAAATGGCAAGGAGGGACGTCTATATATAGCAAAAAGATTAGGGTTTGGAGGGGTTTTCGTCCCTCGGATCTCGATCGGACGGTTTCGGGCATAGGGAGAGCTAGGAAGCTCCAAACGGAGTGCGGTTTTCGCCCACGCGATCGTGATCGAACGGCGAAGGACATGGGAGTGACTTAGATGGGTTATTGGGCTGTTTTGAAGGGGTGTTGGGCTGCAACACACACGAGGCCTTCACGGTTACCCGGTTAACCGTTGGAGTACCAAACGAACTCCGATTGACCCGAAACTTGACAGGCGGTCTACCGGTGCTATACCAAGGTCACATGTCAAGCCTCGGTCCATTCCGAAAATGTTTAATACCCGCTCACGAAGAAATGTAAAAGGGGACGCCGGGGAACATAGGAGCGCCGGATTGCAAAACGGACAACGGGAAAGAAGCTCGGATTTATGAGACGAACACGTATGCAAATGCGATGCACATGATGACATGATATGAAATGCATGACATGACCAAAATGCAAAACGGAAAGAACCCAACCACGGAGGAAATATCATAGCACATAGCCGGAAACGGCAAGAGTTGGATTACAAATATGGCAAGTTACATCTGGGGCGTTACAGCTTGATGGCGGGGCTCACCCTCCATTTTAAGCTGATGGAGGGCGGTCTCCTCTCTGTCAAGGTCTTCGGGTGCTTCGGGACTCGGGCGCGGTGCTGCATGGAGAGCTCCTTCGATAGCGAAGGCTCCTCCTCGGGCGGGAGTGACGAGGAGGACAGCGACAGCGACGACGAGGGTGGCGGGCGGCGGGATGACGGGTCCGACTAGGTGTCGGGTGCCGCTCCGCGTGGCACCGGCGACCCCATCATCCGCATCGCTGGCTCCTGGAGCTTCTCGGGGTCGTCTCCTTGGGCGGCTGGCGTAGGGAGGCTGCGGAAGAGGAAGAGGGCAGGCGGCAAGGCTGTCAACTCGGAGTACGAGGGCACGACGCCCTCGACAGTGTGCTGACGTCCTGCCGCCTCGTCTTTGAGCTCTGCCTCCGGCGCCGCCATCACCATGCCGCCGAGACGTTCTCTTGGTGTCTTCTGCCACCCGTAGCTTGTCTAGGCGCCCCTTTTGCCCTTTTCGCCTCCTTGACCTACCTCCTGAAGAGATGGACAAGAGAGCGATTACGGGCACCTTATCTCTTTTTAATTTGTAAGCCCTCGGGCCTTAGTTGCGTTTAAAGCTTGTAATCCCATTATTCATGTTTTTCATCCTCTTATGAACTGTACCTGAGTGGAATGCTCTTTAATGAAAAGGGGATGCTTGCCGGGTCACTTGTCTCGCGGGTGGAACCAGCGTCAAGGAGCGAATCCTTTATATCTTTAAGATAGACACTTCCTTTCCCGGCAGCAGGCCCTGCCTTCTTCCCACGTCGCTCGCCCTTTCTCACGCTTTTGGCGGAGGCAGGGAGGAGGCGGGTTCAGGCTCCTCGCTTCATCCCTTTGCTGCCGCGACTACCACCAAATCTGGCCCCGGGAACGAGCCCGAGGGCCTAGAGTTAAGGGAGCATGGTAGCTTTTAGGAAGAAACGAGGTTTCACATACCCCAGCCCATAAGAGAATGCATGATAAGGGATGAAAAACTTATCTGAGATCGCAGCCCCCGGCAACTTCGGTTCGCCGTGGGCTAATCTTTGCACTTGCAGCCCCCGGCAACGCTGGCTTGCCGGGGTGTTGCAGCCCCCGGCAACATTGGCTTGCCGGGGTCCGGGTGTTGGTCCGTCCGTCTTCTTCTTTTCGTCCTTAAGTGGTCCGGTCAGGGTGCGCGAGTCCTGCGAACCAAGGGAAATGAAAGAACGACAAAAGGACGCACACTCAACCTCTAAGTTAGGGGTTAGCCGCTACTAAGCACTGTCAACCCTAACCAAGGACTCGACTCGACTCAGCATGCATGCTAAAACTCAGGGCGCCAGCGCTTTATCTTCGCTCAGGGTCTGCGCCTGGCTTTGTACAAAGGATTACATGCAACAGCGGCAAGACTTGTACAAAATGGTGGTTGCCGGACAGGGTCCGACAACCGCGCCTTACGGGTAAAACTTACGAAGATGCTCGATGTTCCAGGAGTTGCTCACCGGAAAGCCATCCTCGGTCTCAAGGCGGACAGCACCAGGCCTAGTGACTCGTTTCACCCGGTAAGGGCCTTCCCACTTCGGCGTCAACTTGTTGGAATTCTTGGCGGAATGAACGCGCCGAAGAACAAGGTCGCCTTCCTCGAGACTTCTGGCTTTAAGTTTGCGGCTATGGTAGCGGCGCAAAGCTTGCTGGTATCGAGCAGCTCGTACAGCAGCCTGAAGACGGTCTTCCTCAAGGAGCAGCGCGTCATCTTGTCGCAGCTGCTCTTGCTCAAGCTCATCATAAGCGAGCACTCGAGGTGACCCGTATACGAGTTCCGTGGGGATAACTGTCTCTGCTCCATAGACTAGAGCAAAAGGTGTTTGGCCAGTGGCTCGATTTGGCGTCGTCCTGATCGACCAAAGAACCACCGGCAGTTCCTCGATCCAGTTTCTTCCGCACTTGTGCAGCCTGTCGAAAGTCCGGGTCTTGAGTCCACGCAGCACTTCAGCATTTGCCCTCTCTGCTTGACCGTTGCTCCTGGGGTGAGCAACAGAAGCGAAGCAGACCTTGGCGCCAAGGTCTTGGACGTACTGCATGAAGGTGCGACTCATGAATTGTGTACCATTGTCGGTGATGATCCTGTTAGGGATTCCGAAGCAGCAAACAATCGACCTGAAGAACTTGACTGCTGACTGTGCTGTCACCTTCCTCACTGGTTCCACTTCCGGCCACTTTGTGAACTTGTCGATTGCGACGTACAAGTACTCAAAGCCCCCGACTGCTCGGGGGAAGGGGCCGAGGATGTCGAGCCCCCAGACCGAAAATGGCCAGGATAAAGGGATCGTCTGGGGAGCTTGAGCTGGCTAGTGTATCTGCTTGGAATGGAACTGGCACGCTTCACACTTGGTTACTTGTGCAGTTGCATCCTGGAGGGCTGTCGGCCAAAAGAAGCCCTGCCGGAATGCTTTGCCGGCAAGCGCTCTTGCGCCAATGTGGTGACCACAAATGCCTCCATGTATCTCTGCCAACAGCTTCTGTCCATCTTCCCGGGGGATACACTTCAATTTCACTCTGTTGAGTCTTCTTCTATACAGTGCGTTGTCAACGAACTGGTACATACTAGACTGCTGGGCTACTCTTTCTGCTTCTTCTGGCTCTTCGGGAAGTTCTCCTGACTGGAGGAAACGGACGATCTGCTGTGCCCATGCTGGAGCCTGTGGCTCGACAACAAGGACTAAAGGCATATCTGCTGCTGCGGGAACATCCGCTTCTACGGCGAGAACCTGCGGTTCAGCCGGAGCTTGATGGTCCCCGGCAAGCTTGCCGGAGCGAAACTTGTCGGGAGCGTCTGCTTCAACGAAACAAACCCTGGGGCCTGTCGGAGCAGACTGCTCCTCAGCACTCTTGGCGTTGATCTTGGGGACCTTCTTGGCGGCGGCTTCGGGAAGCTCTGCCAGAAGATAGTCACCAGAAATCAACTTCCTCTTCTTGCTCTGTCCAGTTGATGGCGTCACGGATGGTTGAGTCAGCTTGAGCACAAAGATCCCTGGTTCCACAGGTAACTTAAGTGTCACGCACTTTGACAGGCCGTCAGCGATGTCGTTCTGAGCTCTTGGAACATGTTCCATCTGTAGGCCGACAAAGCGCTCTTCCAGCTTGCTCACTTCATCAACGTAAGCTTCCATCAACGGAATATGATAATCCTTGTTCACTTGGCGGACGACAAGCTGTGAGTCACCCCTGACAATGAGTTGCTTGATCCCAAGGTCTGTCGCGATCCTGAGACCGGCGAGCAATCCTTCATACTCTGCAGTATTGTTTGTTGCTTGCTCCTTGGGAAAGTGCATCTGGACCATGTACTTGAGGTGCTCTCCAGTGGGTGCGACAAGCAGCACGCCAGCACCGGCGCCTTGCAGTGAGAACGCACCATCAAAGTACATCAGCCACTCTTTGTCTGCTTCCTTGACGGGGATGCTCGTCTCTGGAATTTCTTCGTCTGGTGTTGGCGTCCACTCTGCTATGAATTCTGCCAATGCTCTGCTTTGAATAGTTGAAGTGCTCTCAAACTTGAGGCCAAAGCTTGAGAGTTCCAGTGCCCACTCAACAATCTTGCCTGTTGCTTCTGGATTCTGCAGTATCCTCTTCAGCGGAAAGCGAGTGACAACTATGATCTCATGTGCTTGCAAGTAATGGCGCAGCTTTCTCGAGGCCATAAGAAGGCCGAAAAGCAACTTATGCACACCAGAGTACCTTGACCTAGCCCCCTGCAGAAGGGAACTGACAAAGTAGACTGGGCGCTGCACCATTTTCTTCTTCTGTATCCGTTCGCACATCTGCGCAGATCCATCTTCGTCGGGACCAGAGCTTGTCAGGGAAGCCCCCTCCTTGTCGCTGGATGTGCTTGCCGCGGTCGCTAGCTCATCATCTGCCTCTCTCTCCGCTACTAACGCAGCACTAACCACTTGATTGGTTGCCGCCAGATATAGCAGCAACTTCTCTTGTGGTTTAGGTGCGACAAGTATCGGAGTGGAGGACAGGTATCTCTTCAAGTCCTGCAGCGCAGCCTCCGCTTCCGGAGTCCATTTCATTGGACCTGCCTTTTTCAAGATTTTGAAAAATGGCAGGGCGCGCTCAGCAGACTTAGAGATAAACCTGCTGAGAGCCGCCACGCAGCCGGCAAGTTTTCGTACATCCTTGACGCGCTTCGGTGCTTCAATCTGCTCAATGGCCTTGATCTTGTCGGGATTTGCTTCAATTCCCCTCTGAGACATAAAAATCCAAGAAGCTTGCCAGACGGGACTCCAAACACGCACTTCTCGGGGTTGAGCTTGAGGCTGATCTTGCGCAGATTTGCAAAAGTCTCTTCTAGATCTTGAATCAGAGTTGCTTTGTCCCTGCTCTTGACCACTATGTCATCCATGTAGGCTTCCACATTTCTGTGTATTTGCGGCTCAAAAGCAGTATGGACTACCCTTGCGAATGTTGAACCAGCATTCTTCAAACCGAAAGGCATTCGTACGAAATAGTACGTGCCACATGGAGTGATGAACACGGTTTTCTCCTCATCCTCTTCTGCCATGAAGATCTGATGGTATCCTGAGTATGCGTCAAGAAATGAAAGCAAATCGCATCCGGCTGTGGAGTCAACAATCTGGTCAATGCGCGGCAAGGGAAATGGGTCTTTGGGACAAGCGTTGTTGACTTTGGTGAAGTCGATGCAAAGTCCCCATTTCCCGTTAGCCTTGCGCACGACTACAGGATTGGCCAACCACGTAGGATGGAGCACTCCTCTTACGAGGCCTGCTGCTTCCAACTTCTTGATCTCTTCGGCGATGAACTCTTGGCGCTCCACTGCTTGTTTCCTGACTCTCTGCTTGACGGGCCGCGCATGAGGACAGCCGGCAAGGTGGTGCTCGATTACTTTCCTGGGAACGCCGGGGATGTCAGATGGTTGCCACGCAAACACATCGACATTCGCCCGCAGGAAAGCAACGAGCGCGCTTTCCTATTTAGGGTCGAGAGTGGCACTGATGGTGAAGGTACCACCAGTGCCGTCCTCCTTGGCGGACACCTTCTTGGTCGCTGGCGGAGCTGCCATCGTCTTATTACACTTGCCGGTTGAGCTCGATGGTGCGCCCTCGACGGTAGCGCAGCACTCCGAAGAGGTGCGCTTGCCGGAGTGGGGATCAGAGCTCTTGCCGGACTTGGTCTTCTTCTTCCCCTCGGGAGCTTCAGCGGCAAGTGTCTCGCGATCTGCGGCGGCTGCTGCTTCCTGGTAGATCTTGTCGGCACAGATAAGAGCGTCTTTCTTGTCGCCATGTACAGAGATGACACTTATCGGGCCTGGCATCTTCAGCATGTTGTATGCGTAGTGAGAGGCTGCCATGAACTTGGCGAGCGCTGGACGGCCGAGAATTCCATTGTAAGGCAATGGAAAATCGGCAACGTCGAAAGTGATCCTCTCAGTCCTGAAGTTCAGCTCGCTGCCAAATGTCACCGGCAGCGTGATCTTCCCCTTCGGCTTGCTCCTTCCCGGGTTGATTCCTTGGAACGTGCCGGTCTCTTCGAGCTCGCTGTCAAGGACCTGGAGTCTCCGGAGCACAGCGGAGGAGATCAGGTTCAAGCCGTCCCCGCCGTCAACTAGCATCTTAGTGACCTTGAGGTTGCGGATAGTTGGTGAGACCAACATCGGCAAACACCCGACAGCAGTTGCGCGATCGGGTGGTCCTCAATATCAAAGATGATAGGCGTGCTGGACCATTTCAGAAGCTTGCGTGACTCAACGGGTGGTTCTGCTGCATTGACTTCCCGCACCCACTGCTTGAGTTGGCGGTGTGAGGTATGCAGAGAAGCACTGCCGTCAACGCACAAAACATCTGTGGCTTTCTGGAACTCTTGCTCGCTAGTCTTGGCGTCATCCATGTCTTCGTCGTCGTCGTCATCTTCATCCTTGTCGTGGCCGCGGGGAGGTCTGTCGCCTTGCCGCTGCTTGGCGTTGCCGCGGCGTCCCCCCCGGCCGGTGCGCTTCGTACCGGATCCTCCAGCACCTCCTTGGGCCTTCTCCTTGTCGCGTCGCTCGTATTCGGCCTTTTGCAGCTCAACGAGCTGCTCGACCTTCTTGCAGCTCTGGAGGTCATGGCCTTTGGTGCGGTGAATCTTGCAGTACTGCTTGTTGGTGTCGTCCTGCTTGTCGGCGGCCGCCACAGCCTGGCAGTTGGCGCATGCGGCAACCTCCTTGCCGGAGCTACCAGTCTTTGCTGTCTTGGCGCCACCTTCGTTGCCGGACTGCTCAACAACTAGCACATCTTTGCCTTTCCTCTTCCTGTTGTTCCGCCACCGGTTTTTGCTTGCCGGGGCGGCATCATCGCTGTCAGATCCTCCTGTTCCTACGTTCTCTCCGGGGAGTTTCCTCCCTTCCTCAGCACGTGCACATCTGTCGGCCAGGGCATACAGCTCACTGACGTCTCTGATCTTGCACATCGCCATCTCCTCCCGCATCCTGCGGTTACGCACGGTCTGGTGGAACGCACTGATGACCGCGGCAGGGTGGACGTCTGGGATGTTGCGTTGCACTTGGCTTAATCTCTGGATGTACTTGCGTAGAGACTCCCCTTCCTTCTGGGCAAGCAGGTGAAGATCACTCTCCTGGCCATGAGGTTTGTGGCCGCCTATAAAGGCGCCGACAAACTGATGGCATAGGTCTGCCCAGGAAGATATGGAGTTTTCCGGCAGGTGCATGAGCCAGGACCTGACGTTGGGCTTGAGCACAAGAGGGAAGTAATTGGCGAGGATCTTGTCATCTCGCCCCCCGGCAGCCTGCACCGCGATGGTGTAGATGCTGAGGAACTCCGACGGATGCAGCCTGCCGTCGTACTTCTCTGGTACGTCTGGCTTGAAATTCTTTGTGCTGGGCCACTGGACTTGCCGCAGCTCACAAGTAAACGCAGGGCAACCTACCGCGTATGGCAGGTCACCTGGTTCCCTTGGCGCTTGCATGTTGACAGCGGGGCCAGCGCGTCGGTCTGATTGACGTCGCGTTTCTCTTCGGCGCTCGATGCGGGTACGAGCGTCTTCTTGCTGCCGTTAGTGAAGAATGTGGCGCTGATCGCGACGAGTTCGCGGATCTGATGAAGCAGTGGAGTCGCTGTCGTGGCGGACCCGGCGAGTCGGCGATCTTGGCCTTTGGGGCGGAGAGTGCACGGTGGTTGCACCCCCACCGGTTTTGTCGCCATCGGCTCGCACTTGGCTGGCCTGCCGCGGCTGCGATGTGGTCGCCGGCCGTGGAGTGTCGCCGTTGGCGAAGCCGATGAGACTCTGAATGGTGGCCCTCCAGTCGTCGATCTTGTCTGGCGTTGGAGGGAAGTCTAGGAGTAGTTGAGCTCGTGCCAAAGCTTCTGCTGGAGTGGTGGGTAGCCGTGGCGAACGGTGTGAGGAGCGGGATATGCTCGGACTTCCAACGATGTTAGAAGGAGCAGTATTCCATCCAGGCGACCGTGCCTCGCTCGCGCCAGCACGTTGGCGTGCATCTTGGCCTTGAGCATCCTGGGATCCGCCAGCTCGATTTGGGTCCAGCGAGCGTAAGGTACCATGAATACCACGACGCTACCGGTCTTGTGCCTCTTGAGATGGGCGCGGTGCATCTACGGACGTCCGGTCATCATGGGAGCCGACTACGCCGCCGACAGGCAGCGCGGTCTTGTCCTTGGACTTGGTGGCACCGTGGGCTCCCTCGTCGACGCCCGTTCTTCCGCCGGCGTCCTCCCCACCGGCCGTTTGCTGCGACGGCGGTGGATTCGACGCGGACGGCGCAGCCGCCTCCGAAGCCTTCTTCTTCGGTGGCATGTTGATGAACTCGATGAAGATTTAGCTCGCGTGAACGCCGGATCAGGTTCACACAACCTCGAAGCCCCCTACCTGGCGCGCCAAAGATGCCGGGGTTTTCTGGCTCCTCGAGCACCTATGGGGACGGAGCCCCTTCTCGGTTCGGCGGGGGGCGAGATCGCGCGAAGAGCGGATCGAGGCGAAGCACACGGGTTTTTTTTACCCAGCTTCGGAGCTCTCCGGAGAGATAATACTCCTACTGCTGCTTTGTGGATTGTATTGAGTTCTTGCTCGGGAGCGCTGAGTGCTACACTACACTCAAGCAGCTAACGAGACCGAGCGTTCTTCTGTTTTCCTCTCAGAGATCGCTCTCCGGGGGCCGATCCCCCCCTACGTTGTGCATGGGCCTCCTTTTATATGTTCAAGGGGTCTCCAACAGGTGGCAACGTAGGTAAGGGCAAAAATGGAAATATGTTGTGGTAGGTACAGCTACCTACACAGCGTATCGTACCTAACCCTGACGACAGGGGACAAAGGCATTAAATGCCTATCTACGTCGTCCTGACGATGCAGAAAAGGGACTGTCAGGGGCGCCACCGCTCACCACGATGGCGATCTTGTCAGCGCCGCATGCCACAGTGTACCCCTGGCTGCACAGCCTCCCGCCACGTACGCCAGGAAGGGTCCCGGAGCGACACGTAGGTGGGTGAGCTGGAGCGTAGGTACAGGGTGGTTGCCCGCCGCGGCAAGTGCCTTGCCGCGGCCGTTGTCTTGCCGCGTCCTGGAACTTGTCACTCGCCGAGTCCTGCCGGGACGCGTGGCGCGTCGCGGCAGGTTCTTTGAGATGCTCTGGTTGGCCTTCCCGGCAAGCTCCTCTTACCGGGGTCTTGTGCCTCGAGCGGCCTTCCCGGCAAGCTCCTCTTGCCGGGGACTTGTCTCCTTGGCTTAAATACTTTGTTCTCGAATGGCTCCAAAGGAACCATAGAGAGCCTTGGCGATCACCTGGCGGGCCTTGCCGTGGGGTGCTGCGACTTCCCGTGCACAAGTTCAGGATACTAGGGTACCCCTACTTTAGTACACCGACACTGGGAACCTTGGCAACCTCGGCTTAGGCTTCTAGACCTGAGGCATGTGCTCCACATGATAGTCAAATTGTGGTCCGGCAGCAGGTGTAGGAACCAGAATGGGCCATCTGACAGTAACCAACTGACCATGATCAAATGCTTGCTCAATGGTGTGTGACCTTGGAGGCGGTATAGGAGCAGTGGCACTGGCATTAGCTTCAGGCTGCAGATTGGCTTCAGGTGCACCATCGGCTTCAGGCACTGTATTCACTTTAGGCGCCACATTAGCTTCAGCCATGACAACGTCATTGGCTTCAGTAGTGTTGTTGGTGGCCGCCTCAGTATTGTCAACCTCCACTTGAGTAGCTGGAGGGTCGGACACGTTCTCCTCGAGAACAGCTTCTTGGTTGGTAGGGGGTGTGGCGACTCGTTCTTCTTCTTGACGGGGTTCTTCTCGATCATCGGCTGATGCAGCCGGAATGTCTTCAGCAGCTTTGGCTTCAGACTCTGAGACATTTGTAGTTGGAGTGGCTTCAGGAAACACTTGGTGTGATACTGAGTGGTGGTGCTCTTCTCCTTCTGGAACACTCGAAAGAGTGACTTGTGGCCTTGGTCCTTTGCGAAGCCTGCGAAATGCGGGCGACGCTTGTGGAGAGGGAGTTGTCTGGGCGACAAAGCCGTCACCATCAAGCACCGGAGTGGTGACTTGAGTTGGGGGAGTACGTGGTGATTCTTCTTGACGGGGGAAGTCTTGAGGGTGATCATCCCATGGATCATCCTGAGCAATTGGCGTCAAAGGACGACCAATGCTGATGAGTTCGTTGTTTGTGAGAACAGGCGATGATACCATTTGGTGCTCAATTGAGGAAGGACTTCATCATCATTTACATTGTCTTGGGGACCAATGTCTTCAGCTGGGGTGGGGTTAACAGCTGGAATGTATTCAGCTTCAGGAGCCTCTGTGGTAGCAGGCTCGTGAACTATCAACTGACGCTCTCGGTGTTCAGATGCAGGACGAGCAACTGAGATTGGCTCGACGACAAGGGGCTCTGTGGGAGCAGCCCGATATTTCTTATTTGTCTTTCTCTTCTTGGTCGGTGGAGCATCGTCAGTGGAGTTCTTGGACTTGCGCTTTCTGGCTTCGGCTTCAGCTGCCCTTGTTTTCTTGAGTTCTGAAGCAACTGTGGGGACCTTAGGCTTCGAGCCTATCATGCTGGCGGGGAAGACAATGTGAGGTTCATCCTGCCTGGATGCTTCAGCTGGGGCCACAGCAGGCTTCTTCATCTTGGCAGCCATCTTGGGGTCAATGCCAGGACGCCCAAGTGCCTTGCGCTTCTCAGCTTCATTGTAAGCTTGAACACATTTGGCAGTGAGGTGTTTCATTCGCTCTCGTGAACCTTTTGCTTCTTCATGTTTCTTGTGAAACGCCTCCTTGAGCTCATGCGTCATTTGCTTGAAGTTTTGGACGTCAGTCACACTGAGCTTGGCCATGTGCTTCTTGAACTGGGTTTTTTCATAGTCAGTTTTGTTCTTCAGTTCAACAATCCTCTGAGCTAGAGCCAGCTCAGGAGCAATGGCTCCGTGGAAGGAGACGCTGAGGCCAATTGGGAGCTGAAGATCATCAAAACTGAGATTTGGGCTGTCAAACCACTCATCAGTGAATTTGTTCAATATGTCCACATCAAAGAGGGGAAATCGTTGAAGATTTCTGCCTCTTGATTGCTCTTTATTAGCAGTTCAAGAGCATCATCACCAAGATCGTCGTCATTAGACAGATCAATGGCTTCGTTTTCATTCCTCAGAACGGCAGCTAGGGTCAGTGCTTGACCAGTAATGTGCATGGGCTTCTTCTTCTTCTTAGTCTTGGAGATGCGAGAGAGATCTTCAGAATGCACACTTGGTGCAGGAGGAGCAGTGGCCAAAGGCTTCACACGCGAAGCCCTTGGTGTAGTGGAGGGCTTTGAAGCCTCGGGTTTCTTCTTCTTCTGTGGTTTTGGTGGAGCAGGTGCTTCATCAGAATCAACGTCGTCTGTAGAGTGCTCCATAGCTGCCCCCTGAACAACAATGTGTGTGATGAGACCTTCAAGGTTGTAGAAGGGCCCGACGACATTTGGTTCGGCATCACATGTGCCATCGGCCCGAGGAGCAGAGGGACCGGGGTTGAAATCTAATCCCAGGAACTTCTTGTTCTTCGCTGCAGAGTCCTTGGCAAACTTGTAGTTGCGCTTGAATAGATTGTCTTCATGACACCATAGCAGAGAAGATGGGTCGACATCTGCAGGCTGTGGTCCACGTACCATGCAAGGGTAGAAACCCTGAGCAATAGCATCGGATTTGGTCTTGGTTTGAATATTTTTATAGAGAATATCTCTCCAAGGACGCTTGATGGCATTCCTTTCAGCATATTCCTTGGTGACGAATCTGTACTTGAACCATTGCTCGGCCCAATATCTTCGAATCCATTGGATTCGTGTTTTGCGTTGGCCATAGTTCTCTTGAGGATCAGTTTTGTATAACTCATAAAGATCTTTAGGCAAATCCATTGAAATGCCCCCGCGGCGCTGTCTGCCTCCCTTCCTTGCTGACTTTTCTGTGTCCATGAAGTTCAGACTGGATGTCTTCAAAGCTGTCAAAGGCATCCGTCTGCTGGTCAGACAAGAAATAGCTTCTGGAGAATTGATGTGATGTTGTAAGAATTCTGCAAATGAATGCAGACTATGAGAACCAAGGGATTCTCCCAAGGACATGTACCTGTGACAGCATTAGAGATGCGAGGGAAAGGGAAGAGGTGATATGCATTCTTAGAAGATTTTGAAGACATTGACCTCACAGCGCGAAGACATTCACTTATATGTTGAGAGTTGGTTCCATATTTTTTCGAATCCGAGAATAGGTACAAGTGAGGAATCTAACTACGTGTGAAGCATAAGTGAATATACTAGGCATATTATGAGATGCAGAATAGGATAGATCCAAATTTGTGGCCAGAGAAACCACTTTTGGTGAGGAAGTATGAATTTATCGGATCAAAAAGGCACTAAAAGTGAGTTTTAATTACCAGACGAAGAACTGCTAGACGGAGTAGAGAGGAGGCCGAGCAGTTCGATCTTCCGTTCCCTAACTTGGCGACGGAGGACACCTACGGCGGGGGCGGAGAAGACAAGGTCCGTTGCCGGCGACAGGATGGTGTCGGTGAGGTCGCGGCAGCTAAGCGCTTCGTCGCTGGCGTCATCAGGAGCTAGCGGTGGCGCTAGGGTTTGTCCGAGGTGGAGAGGTGGAAGAAGTGTTTTGACCGTGATGTGATGTGTATTTATAAGGAAAGGGACAGCACAGCGCAATTTCGCATATGCCCCTGGCGGTTCACATCTGAGGGACACGTGGCGAACATGCAACACATTGGAAGTTGTTCCATGTTCCCACGCACGCCTGGACTGTCGGGTGGTCGTTCCGGCTTCTTCAGGTTTCAGGCAATAAGGATTGAGCATTTAAAACAGATTTAATGTTTGTCTCTGTATCTTCTGCTGACAAGGACACAGAGAAGACATTCGACGGTTTCAATAGAATGCATATGATTTGGATGGATAGAATTTGAGGTAGAAGCATGGAAGAGGTTAGGGTCCGGTCACATTCACTTAGTCCAAAAGATTCAAACAAGAAGACATAGCTATAAGTGAATGCTGTAGAGGACAGAACACAAATATATGTATATATCTGAGTAAGACTAAATTAACAAAGTGAAGATCAACATGAAGACAAATCAGTGTTGAAGGTAAATCAAATGCGAAGACTTAACAGATGCAACGCCAAGAGAAAACACTCCAAACAAAAGTTTGGTGGTGGCGTTAACCACCGTATAGGAAGTATTAGACCCAGACACGGTGCACAATTATCGTGGCGCTCCGAAGTCAAATTCCGCATTAATGTATTCATACTTAGAGTGTATGTCTTCATTGATTGAAGATATACATTACTTCGTGTGTTGCACATCTAAGTCATCAACGCGCATAAGTGTTAGGATGTGTGCCTAATCACAGGACATTTGAGGATTCTAAGATATTTATCTCACACCGCAATTTGCAAAACTTTTTCTCATCCAAGGGCTTTGTGAAGATATCTGCCAATTGCTCTTCAATATTGACGTGAATGATATCAATATCTTCCTTCATGACACGATCTCTGAGAAAGTGATGACAAATTTCAATGTGCTTTGTCTTTGAGTGCTGAACTGGGTTGTTGGCAATCTTGATGGCGCTCTCCTTGTCACAGTAGAGTGGTACTTGCTTTAGATGGATGCCATAGTCCTTGAGAGTTTGCTTCATCCATAGAAGCTGAGCGCAGCAAGATCCAGCAGCAATGTATTCAGATTCAGAAGTGGAGAGTGATACATAGTTCTGCTTCTTTGAAGACCAACAGACAAGTGATCATCCCAGAAAGTACATGTGCCTGATGTAGACTTGCGATCCACCTTGTCACCAGCATAATCAGTATCCGAGAGTCCAACAATATCAAACTCTGAGCCCTTTGGATACCATAATCCTAGTGTTGGGGTGTAAGCCAAATATCGAAGAATTCGCTTCACAGCTAAGTGATGTGATTCCTTTGGTGCCGCTTGAAATCGGGCACACATGCAAACACTAAGCATGATATCTGGCCTAGATGCACATAAATAAAGCAAAGAACCAATCATGGAGCGGTATACCTTTTGATCAAACTCTTTAACATTGGCGTCAGGACCCAGATGACTTTTGGTTGGCATTGGCGTCGCGTAACCTTTGCAGTCTTGCATTCCAAACTTCTTCAGGCAGTCTTTGAGATATTTCTCTTGAGATATGAAGATGTCATTGCTTTGCTGACGAATTTGAAGACCAAGGAAGAACTTCAGCTCACCCATCATGGACATCTGATATTGCTCTTGCATCATGTGTCCAAACTCATCATTGTATTTCTGGTTAGTGCAGCCGGAGATAATGTCATCCACATATATTTGGCACACAAACAGTTCACCATCATATGTCTTCGTAAAGAGTGTGGGATCCAGGGAACCAGTTTTGAAACCTTTGCTCTTCAGGAAGTCTTTGAGTGTGTCATACCAAGCACGAGGGGCTTGTTTGAGGCCATACAGTGCCTTGTTAAGCTTGTATACCATATCAGGATGTTTTGGATCTTCAAAGCCAGGTGGTTGTGCGACATACACTTCTTCTTCAATCTTGCCATTTAGAAAGGCACTCTTCACATCCATTTGATACAGAAGGATGTTCACTATTTATCATATCATCAGGCGAACTCTATGGCCTGTCAAGGGACATTCTTCTGCAGTGAAGCTAGAAGGCGCAATGAAGACATTGGTCTTCTATATCTTCAATGGCATCAGTTTCAATGCTCAAGACTTCTTCATCAGGCAATTGGCTGCACCTGGCTCTGATATTTTTGGATTGAAATTCTATGCTCCGATGGGTAATGCGCCTCATCAAGCTTCATTCTGCTGTCAACTATCAGCCTTCTGCACGCAATCATCTCATATTCTTGCCAGAGGTTGATCTCTCTGTCGAATCCATCTACCGAGAACCTGCCAAGGAGCCCATTTATCTTCACAATGCCGATCATCAAAGCTTCACTCAGCCCATTGAAGAAGTTCTGGCTGCTACTCGTGTTTCTCCTCTGGCTGGCAATACACGTGCACCTCATCGTGCCCATACTGAAGCCACTGAAAGCACAATTGCTCAAAGGCCTCAGAAGCATTATTGTATTCTCAATGACCAAGAGCTTCTCGTTGCCCTGCATCAAAAACAGGATAAGCATCATGACTGGCTAAAGCGTCAGATGCAAAGTCTCTTGGTGGATGTTAATCGCATTCGCAACCTTGCCACCAAGAATGCATTTGTCACTCATGAAACCTGTCAGCGGTTGAGGGAGTCCTGGATTAGGGGGTATCCGGACAGCCGGACTATATCCTTTGGCCGGACTATGTCCTTTGGCCGGACTGTTGGACTATGAAGATACTAGATTGAAGACTTCGTCTCGTGTCCGGATGGGACTCTCCTTGGCGTGGAAGGCAAGCTTCACTACGAAAAAAACACTTCCGTGATGATATGTGTTTGTCACAGTAGGTCGCTTTTTTTGTCATGCATGTACATCCATGACAAATTTATGACAGAATAAAGATAGTCATACCTGTGCTGTCGTAGAAGTGTTCCATGACATTACCAAAATTATCATCACGGAAGTGTCCACTTCCATGACAATAAATTGCGCGTCACAGAAGTGCTTTCGTCAAGGGTGACCGACACGTGGCATCCACCGTAACGGAACGCCATTAAGCTATCGGGTTGGGTTTTGGATCCGATAACCCGTTAACAGCCCCGACCAATGGGGATTTTTCACGTGTAAAATCATCATCGGCTGGAGGAGACACATGTCAACTCATCCAATGGGCGAGACGCGCCTATGATATGTTGACACGTGGACCGACCCATCAAGTTTAAATGGGCCGGCCCAACTAAAGGCCCACAAGATTTTGCGGACCATAATGGGCCGGCCCAGCTAAAGGCCCACGAAATTTTGCAAACCGTAATGGGCTGGCCCAGCTAAAGGCCCACAAGATTTTGCGGGCCTTAATGGGCCGGCCCAAGTAAAGGCCCACAAGATTTTTGTGTGCCATAATGGGCCGGCCCATGTAAAGCCCACAAGATTCTTGCGAGTCATAATGGGCCGGCCCAGCTAAAGGCCCACGAGATTTCACCGACATTAATGGACCGGCCCAGCTGTAGGCCCACAAGATTTTGAGGACCCTAGTAGGCCGGCCCATTAACTGGTTGCCATGTTTTGGGCCAAATGTCGGCCCATATTTGATCCGGTCCATTAATGGCATGCCACGCTCCGGGCCTAATAGTGGCCCATATGAGATCCGTCCCGTTAAAAGCCTACCATGTTCTGGGCCAAATTACGGCCCAGGTCAGGTCCGGCCCTTTAAGAGGCTTTGGGCTCAATTATGGCCCATGTCAGATTCGGCCCATCAACTAGACACTATGATTTTGGGCCCACTTGCTAAAGGCCCACTTAGTAATTCGGCTTGATATTAGTTTTGGCCTGTTAAGGGCTCGTTTAACATTTCAGCCCTATATTAATTTTGGCCTGTTAAAAGCCCGTCATATAGTTGGGCCTAACTACGACCCTGTTTGCATCCGGCCTGCTCGCAGCCGATATCTGATTGGGCCGAACAAGGACTGAGACAATTTTGGCCTGTTAAAAGCCCGTGATTTGATTTGCACAATCATGGGTCGGGGTTCATTTCGGGCTGCTGCGTAACTAGTATGAATTAAGAACAGAGCTACTCTCTAAAATAAAGAAATTACGGCATAGTAACTTAGAATAAACCTACACTATACAATAAAGGGTTTAAGGTATATTACATCCACTGGGCATCGAAGTTCGCCACCAGTGATCATAAAGCGCAACGTAGAAGCAGATTGCAAAAACTGGGCACCATTGCAGCGTAACAAAATAATACTGAACCGAGACCACTTCCAAGACAGTTCAAGAAAGGTTAGCCTTGCGGGGGAACTGCTGCGCAAGCTGCTGAGCAAGGCTGTGAGACCGGCCTAGCATGTCGGTCATAGCTTCCAGGTGTAGCTGTTTAGCGATGAGGTTCTCATTGGTGTTCTCCGCAATCTTTCTTAGAGATAGGACTTCAAGTCGGAGTTGAGCTGCAAATGCCTTTCTGCTAGAACTTGGGACTGGAGAAGTCAAACTGATTCAGACAACGAATTCTGTGAGCTTGTCTGACTGTTAGTGTCAAGTAACTTGAACACTGCATCAAGACAAGACTGCTGCAATATATGTTGGGTTTGTCTCACAGCCTTCAGCAGACTTGTGCATGCCATCAGGCATATCTCCCTGAAACAAAGCAGAGAGATGACAGGTTTTCCACGTGTATAAACAAAGGTGATAATTGTTCTGTCAATTCTATCCAATTTCAAATTAGAAAATAAAGAGTATGTTCAAAATATCAATAGCATAATTTGGCATTGTTCGTAATGCGGAGAGCTTCACCACACTACTGGATTACCATGTCAACATAACAAGCATAGATGAAGGGCAAAGAAAATCATTGTATCTATTTTGGATAATGTGCATGGCATGTTGTTCATATCATCAGCCACATTAGTAAGATAAAACAGGAGACGACAAGGTGCAAACGTGGGCTGCTTCACCACACACTGGATTATAGATCCACAAAAACAAGCATACATATAGGGAGTATTAAGTAATGTGCATGGTATGAATAAGGAATTTGGTTTTACAAGTAAAATTTAGAACTTACGGTTCTTACGAACATGCATTTTGGTAGAAACAGCAAACTAAACAGCAGTAAACGATAGGGAGTATGAGCAAATTAAACAGCAGTTGAGGATAAAGGCTTTAGAAGGACTGACTTACATTAACAGTTAACACCGGCTTTATAATGCCCTTCTCCATGTCAAGGGAAGGATAACTCAAGAATTTCAGCACAGAATCTTCTTCATAAGCATTGCCTGTACTCTACATTTTGTAGAGAGTAATTATAGATATGATAATACTGGAAGGGGTAGAGTGTGACGCCCCCGATTCAATTGTACACTAATCATGCACGCAAATGTGTATGATCAAGATCAGGGACTCACAGGAAGATATCACAACACAACTCTACAAATAAAATAAGTCATACAAGCATCATAATACAGGCCAGGGGCCTCGAGGGCTCGAATACAAGTGCTCGATCATAGACGAGTCAGCGGAAACAACAATATCTGAGTACAGACATAAGTTAAACAAGGCTGCCATAAGATGGCTAGCACAAACAGGGATACAGATCGAATGAGGCGCAGGCCTCCTGCCTGGGATCCTCCTAACTACTCCTGGTCGTCGTCAGCGGGCTGCACGTAGTAGTAGGCACCTCCAGTGTAGTAGGAGTCGTCGTCGACGGTGGCGTCTGGATCCTGGGCTCCATCGTCTGGTTGTAGCAATCGGGTAGAGAGATGGGGAAAAGGGGAAACAAGGCAACCGTGAGTACTCATCCAAACTACTCGCAAGCAAGGAGCTAGACTACATATGCATGGATATATGTTTAAGGGGCCATATCAGTGGACTAAACTGCAGAATGCCAGAATAAGAGGGGGATATCTAATCCTGTCGAAGACTACGCTTCTGGCAGCCTCCGTCTTGCAGCATATAGAACAGAGTAGACTGAAAACCTCCAAGTAGCATCATATAGCATAATCCTACCCGGCAATCCCCTCCTCGATGCCCTGTTAGAGAGCGATCACCGGGTTGTATCTGGCACTTGGAAGGGTGTGTTTTATTAAGTATCCGGTTCTAGTTGTCATAAGGTCAAGGTACAACTCCGGGTCGTCCTTTTACCGAGGGACACGGCTATTCGAATAGATAAACTTCCCTGCAGGGGTGCACCACATAGCCCAACACGCTTGATCCCATTTGGCCGGACACACTTTCCTGGGTCATGCCCGGCCTCGGAAGATCAACACGTCGCAGCCCCACCTAGGCATAACAGAGAGGTCAACACGCCGGTCTAAACCTAAGCGCGCAGGGGTCTGGGCCCATCGCCCTGAGCACACCTGCACGTTGCGAGGGCGGCCGGAAGCAGACCTAGCCTAGTGGCGTTCCAGTCCAATCCGGCGCGTGCCGCTCCATCGCTGATGTCACGAAGGCTTCGGCTGATACCACGACGCAGGGATACCCATAACTACTCCCGCGTAGATGGTTAGTGCGTATAGACCAAATGGCCAGACTCAGATCAAATACCCAGATCTCGTTAAGCGTGTTAAGTATCCGCGAACGCCGACCAGGGCCAGACCCACCTCTCTCCTAGGTGGTCTCAAACCTGCCCTATCGCTCCGCCACAAAGTAACAGTCAAGGGCCGTCGGGAACCCAGGCCCACCACTACCTGGGTGGAACCACCTGCCCCTTCAGCCCCCAACTCCGAATAGTATCACAGGTAATGTAATAGTGTAAAGTATAGTACATGCCCGCGATCACTTCCCGAAGTGATCACGGCCCAGTAGTATAGCATGGCAGACGGACAAGAGTGTAGGGCCACTGATGGAACACTAGCATCCTATACTAAGCAAGTAGGAATGCAGGTAAAGGTATCAACAGCAGTATCAAAGACAGGCTATGCATCAGGATAGGAATAACGAAAGCAGTAACATGCTACACTACTCTAATGCAAGCAGTATAGAGGAGAGTAGGCGATATCTAGTGATCAAGGGGGGGGCTTTCCTGGTCGCTCTGGCAAGAGAGAGGGGTCGTCAACTCCGTAGTCGTACTGGGTAGCAGCAGCGTCGGTCTCGGTGTCTAGCGAGAGAAGAGGGGGGAGAAACAATAAATATTTAAGCAAACAGATGCATAGCGACGCATGACATGACAAGTAACGGTGCTAGGGGTGCCCTAACGCGGTATGAGGTGATACCGGTGAAGGGGGGAAACATCCGGGAAAGTATCCCCGGTGTTTCGCGTTTTCGGGCAGAGGAGCCGGAGGAGAAAGTTTGCGAGTTTGGTATGTCAGAAATGTGTGGCAGACGAACGGGCTGCGTATCCGGGTTCGTCTCGTTGTTCTGAGCAACTTTCATGTACAAAGTTTTTCCATCCGAGCTACGATTTATTTTGTATTGATTTTAAAAGAATTAAATCATTTTTAGCATTTATCTAATTATTTTAATTAGAAATTGGATTTATGACATCAGCATGATGTCATGCTGACGTCAGCAGTCAACGGGTGTCGACTGGGTCAACCTGATGGTGGGTCCCGCATGTCATTGACTCATAGTAATTAAACAGGGTTAATTAGCTTTAACAAAATGATTAGGTTAATCTAATCTGGTTTAATTAAGTTAATTAATTCTTTAATTAATTAATTAATAGTTTAATTATTATATTCATTATTATTTTTTATCTAATCTCTTTTTTCAATAAAATGTTCTCAGGGGCTGGGCCCACTTGTCATAGGCCTGGGGAGGCCTTAGCGGGCACGCGGTTACGGGCGTGTGGGCTTGCTGTTATGGGCGCGGGCGTGTGGGCACCAGGCGGTGAGGCGCAACCCGCCTGGTGCGAGGTGAGGTCACCGGCGACGGCGGAGCCCGCCGGACGCAGCGGGCAAGCAGGGGGAAGTCCACGGGCGTGGGACGACTCCAGCGGGTACCGGCCAATGAGTAGAGGTAGGCAGGGGGCCACGGCAGTCGGGCGAGGCCATAGCCATGGCCGGTGGCAGCCCCGGACGGGTGGTCGCCGGCGGGTGCGGCCAAGGAAGCGGGAGGCGGTTTCACGGCGAGAACAGGGGCTGGTGGGCGACGCGAGTGCGGCGCCAGAGCGGAGTAAGAAGCGAGGCAGGGGCCGCAGTAGGCGATGCGGCGCGAGCGGGACAGTGCTGGCAGGGATGCGGGTCGCGGTGAGTGAGGGAGCTCTAGGTGGAGGCATGGACCGCGGACGCGGGGCGGGGTGGCCGCACCGGAGCGGACCGCGGGGAGAGAACGGCGGGTGCGAGCGGCGTGCCGGGCGGTACGGGCGCGTGGTGACCGTGAGAGGAGAAGGGGAGAGGAGGGAGGCGCTCACAAGGGGGAGTAGGGCACGCGGCAATGGAGGACGAGGAGGCGGTCGGGGACGACGGCGACGCGGTGCAGGCCAGCGAGGAGGAGGAGACAGGCCGGCGAGAGGGAGGAGGCTCCGGGCGGCGGTGTTCGGCGGCGACAAGGTCCGGCGAGCACTTGGCGACGGGGGACGGCGGGGTTGGCGTCGAAGGGGCTCGGGACTGCTCCCTCGATCCAGATCGAATCGAGAGGGGGGAGCGATGTGGGGAGTGGGGGTGGTTGGCTAGGGTTTGGGGGAGGGAGTGGATAAGGGAAGGGGGCGGCTGATTGGGCCGGCCTGCTGGGCCGAAGCCCAGTTGGGGGGGCTTTCTCTCTTTTTTTCTTTTTTTTTGTTGTTTCTGTTTTTGTAGTTTCTCTTTTCTTTTTATTTATTTCCTTTTTCTGCTTTAGTTAGTTTAGGTCATTTAGGTATTTTGTAAAATTGTGTTAGCTGCACCATAATTACCCTTGTAATATTTGGCAACCACCGAACATTTTTTTTCTACTTTCGAAAACTTTTATTGTCGACATTATTTTAAATTTTTATATGACGCGGTTTGAACTAACGGACGTTTAGCAACAGTAATCGGGATGACGTGGCATGATTAGCGTGGGATTACTGTAGCAAGATTATCCGGGCATTACATAGAGGATAATGAAGATAAGATGCAGATTGATGCCACATAATCAACTACCAATCCCTGGAAGTACAAGCGTTACAAGACAAAATGTACTGACAAGAGCAATGGGCTACACTTCTGCACTGGCATTGTCTGTGTATTCTACTTGTTGGTAAGATTAAATATAAATCTGATCTTTTTTAGTAAATGGTGGGCGAGGGAGATAAGACGCAGAATGCTACAAAATGAACCAATCCCTCTTCCCATAATACAAGAGTGTTTTGAACACTGGTGTACTGTCCAAAACGTTCTTATATTATGGGACGGAGGGAGTAGCTTTTCATGTAAGTACAGTGATAGACCACGTTCAGTCCTTACAAGAGGACTGCAGAGCTAAACCTCTTCAAAAGCATTGGGTTGATTCTAAATTTATGTAAGAGTCCATACGGATCTTATAATGTCCACCAAATGGACGATTACGAGGCTAACATGTGCAGTGATACTACATAATCAAACAGCTATGAAAGTAAGTATGGTCATACAGAGCAAGAGGTACTCACAAGAGCAATGCAGTGTGCAATATAGTTGCGAGATTCTGTGGTCCCTTGAGAACGAATGTTCTACTGCTAACAGTTTTCATATAAGTGAGACATTAAGGCAAATGCAAAAACGTAGTTCAAATTGTGATGTGATATCATAGACAGTACCTTACGCTGCAGCCGAGACCAATGTGTAACAAGATTATTCCAGTCACCGTCGGATAAATGTAGCACCAGAGACTTTACAGAAATTCTGTTCAGAGGCTTGCCATCGAAGTGCGCTTGCCTCAGGTAGGAATGATACTTCATCAACAAGTGCTTGAAAAGCGCAACCAACCCTTGCTCGTCATCACAATCCAGTTTGTGCCTCGCCTATTTAAAAGAATGAAAGCTTGTGTCTTCTGTCAGCAGAAACATATGCAGTAATGACCATGAATAACATTAGCACATTACATCATTTTTTATCGTCGTATCTTACTACACTAGCAACAAGATTGTGTAGTACTGACGTATGAACCACTGCACATGCCTAGTAGTAGGAGCACTGTGTATGTTCAAGTGGCTGCCATGTTTCTCACTCCTCCGTCGTAAGAGTGGAAACGCTTGCTGTAATCATTTTTTCTTTTGAAAAACAGTGGACACGCTCTACCGTGTGGATCCTCCTCCAGCCATGCACTAAATTACTCACTTTCGCCAACATGTGGGACAGCCAGCATCGGGGTCCACCAGCCATGCACTAAATTAGTCCGTAGTAGAGTGATGGTAGACTACCCCGATCGAAGCGCCGCAGTAATGCCCAATGAGCCGTCAAATCACAAAACCCCCTCCTTTCCAGCAGTAAGTTGGACGGACGAAGCAACCATCATTTCACTCTTCTCTCTCAGCTTCCTCTCTACCCAACCCTCGCTTCTGCCTCATCTTGTTCCTCATTTCTTCAAGAAAACCCCGACCTGCTTCTGCTATTGTCCTTATCTCCCAAAGAAGGAAAGGTGAGCGCATCAATGGTGTTGATTCTAGCCAAGGCCCGGTCTTGCAACCCCGAGACTGATCCTATAATTCCCTCTCTTTTCTTCTTTTGGGTTTGTGATTATGGTTTCTTTTCTTTTATTTCTATTTGACAGTTTGTTGATGGACGCTAGAGCACCGACCGAAGTGATGTCTATGGCTCCGGCCAAAACCGTCGAGGCTCATGGTACGAAGAAGTCTAAGCACCCCGCCGAGACTACCGCAGACAAGCTCAAAGCCATCGCCCTGTCCAAGCCCCCCTCTCCGGGATCCCTCATTAAGCAACTCCAGGTAATATCTCTTCCTGATGATCTTTTTCTCGATCTTGATCGTGTTTTTTCATCTAATACGCAGTACTAGTACTAGTAGTACAATTTTCTGGGTGATCTTGCATGTGATTTTTGTGTGCCAAATGACGGTTCTAAATTCCTCTTTTGACCAAAACATGAGAGAGGTTGACACTGATTTCTTATAGATTACTTTCAACTACTCCCTCTGTCCCAAATTTCTTGTCTTAGATTTGTCTAGATACGGATGTATATAATACTAAAATGTGACTTGATACATCCGTATCTAGACAAATCTAAGACAAGAATTTTGGGACGGAGGGAGTACTTTATGAACATCAATGCTACCTTTTAAGAGGGTATATTTGCCTCAGTAACTTGTGTTATGGATTTTGCATGTAATCCCTCTGCTCTCATGCCTTTGAAGACATGTTCTAGTGTCTTTGTTCACTCATTTCTGTGCGTATATGTAGTCATTCATATATGGAGTATAATATCGAAAATCATCTTATATTTCTGAATGGAGGTAGTAAAAAAATATGGTTTCTGTTTGAATTAGAACCAGGTCCGCGGTGGAGATGAAGTTCTCAAAGTCATGCCATGTGAACTGGAAGACCTGATGATGAGTTCTACTACTGAATTATCCAGCTGTTGTGTCCTTGTCGCCACGTGTCCTGAACTAGTGTTTTCCTGTAGCATTGTTGTCAGGCGTGTTCTCGAGGCTGTACTTGACCACAACAATTTCCTGGCTGTGCCTTCGATTACGAAGGGTGTGGTTCTTGTAAAGCTTCCCAACAAACCTGATGCGGCCTATCTTCATCATCATGTTTATGAGTGGAAAGACCACTCTGTTAGGTTCTCCAAGGTTGACAAGATGGTGATGGTGCGTGTAGACATCTCACACGAAGTCCATGGCCTAGTCAGTTATGCGGGGTTCACCCCGTAGGTCGGTGGCAAGAAATAGTCTGCAGAGTTTAGTTAGTGCAACTTTGCTTGTCTGTAGTAAGTACTATTGTTCAGTACTTGATTTGTGTTTGTGAACCCTGTATTGTTTATTAGTACTGCCGCTTTTGGTGTGTGGTCAGTCCTGAGAACGGTATATGTTAATGTCTGTCCACTCAATTCAGTCTGTATATTTTGAAGTATCCAGATCATATTTTTTCTGAGGACGGTTTATCAATTATGGTTACACTCCAATATCTGTATGCATTGCAGGGTTTATCGCACCCACCAGGATTTCCAGTCCCATGGATGTTCGGTCCATACGATTTGTCATGACCTTTGAACTGTCCTGCTTGTGGGAGTAGGCAGGGCCCCTGCATGCCACGCGTAGTTGGACGATCAATCTTCTGTTTAGTACCTCAACATAGTGATTTCCTGGTAAGGATTCACTCGTGTCACATCAAGTAAATCTTATTGATTTACTGTCTAAATCTTATTGATTTAATGTCAGGTTTTCTTTCTTTTCCTGCAATTTTACGATGCAGGTTTTGCCATGTGACATTCATCACAGAATAAACTGTTTGGTTTGCTCTACGATGGCTATTTTTGTAGGTTTCACTTCTTATGTCGTGTCAGTAACGAAGGCACTGTCCATCACTTATATTACTGGAAAAAATTGGATCAGTCTTTTGTCTGAGTACAAGCTGAATCCCTATGATGAACTGCAGTTTGGTTTAACAAAAACGCCACAATTAGTCCTTCTCGCGTTTAAAAGAAATGAAGAAAAAAACTGGATCACGGTCACGGATCCTAGTCAAGTTAGAAAGCTGATCATAGCAGACCAGACACGATCGCCGCTGTCTCGCACAGATCAAACACCGGTAGTTGCTCTAGCACTGACAGCGGCAGCAGCTCAGTCTGATCCAGCTGAGGATTGGGCACCGACCGCGTCAGCGGATCAGTCTGATCTACCGGTGGATCAGGCATCAACACCGGCACCTGCTCCGACACCGGCACCGGCTCTACAAGGAGCACCATCTCCGGCAGCAGCAGCGGCTTCGGCACCTGCACCAACACTTGCACTTGCACTGCTCCGGCCGGTGCAGTTGCACCAGCAACAGACTGGGCTGCAGTTCGCACTTCATATACCAAAGTCCTTACAAAAACCGACATGTCCACCTTCTTGGTAAGCATTGACCGCCCAAGTGCTTCGTTCTTTTTTCTTTCCATGTTGTTTCACATGATTCACTTTGTTGATCTAACTGTTTGGGTATGTCTTCTTGTTTGCAAACAGAGAATTCCTAGAGAAACGAGGGAGTCGTTCAACAATCTGGGTGACCACGGCCAAGTTTCTCTTACCATGCGCAGCCTTGGTGTGAATGAACCTGCTCAATATACCATAAGTACAAAGGATGGTCGCATGATGATTGATGCTAAAGGATGGTCAAGGTTCAAATCTAAATCATATCTCGCGGTTGGGGATGATGTCAAAATCGAACTTTCTTGGCAAGGGGAGCTGGTCCAAATCAAATTTGAAATTAGCAGCACGCAACTGCCGAACTGATTTATCCTCCGAGAGATTTTGATGTAATAATCTGGCATGGTGAAACAAGTGTCCTGTGTGTATAAGTAGTACGACAGTATTATTTATCACATGGTATATCGTTGATAGAATTGCAACTCTGATTGCTGGTTAGGAACTGTCTTTCGATTTCATTCCAACAGATGCCATGCTTTATTCAATTTTGTGTATTCGCCTTGCGACAGCATCTAAAACCAGCGCCGTACCGATCGCTTGCAATATGGAAAGCGCTGAGGTAGAACACATGGGCCCCCAAACATGCAGGGTCGGCTTGCGGCCCAAAGTCCAGAACCGTGAGCCTATCTGAGTATTATATTCTCAGCTGAACCCCCATAAAAAAAGCTGAACCCCCATAATGCCCGTGCGTTGCAGAGGGAGTTTATTTCTCGACAAGGTGAGCCTGTGATATAAAAGACTTGTATATTTCTTTACAGAGGAAGTATCTCTCTATCAAAAAAATATTTATGTGTAACTAGTTACTCCTGTCTTTCTACTTCCTTTCGCTGATATGTGGGGCAACCGACAATGGGGTCCACGTGCCATATGCACAAATTAGAGTGCACAACTTCATGGTAGACACACCCCGGTCATAGCGCCGCAGTAATGCCCAATGAGCCGTCAAATCACAACCCCCCTTTCCAGCTTTAGCAGTAAGCTGGACGGACGAAGCTGCAATATTTCACTGGGCCTGAATCCCCTTCTCCCTCGTCTGCTTGTTCAGAGAAAACCCCCTCTCGGTGATTGCATAGGGTTTTCTCATGGAGAACCAGGTACGAATTCTTCATCCATCCCCGATAAATCCAAGTCCCTTGGTCGCAGGTAATCCTAGGATGGCAGCCGTCGCCGTTGATGCATTTTTCTTCCTACTGAATCTAGTGTGTTTCATTTGCAGTTCCCAAAGTGCGAGTAACCTACAGGTATCTGCGCCCTCGGCGAGACGCCACACTTGTTCCTTCTCATCCTAACACAACATTTTGAAACGCGCACAGTATGTTCCCAGAATCCTCATTTCTATCCGGGAGGGTGGGGTTTTTTTGAACATGATGTGTTCTCATATTATTTTTCCTGCAGTGTATTATTTGCTCTGCCGGAACACATGTACTCAAGATGCTCGGCGTTGCCATAACTGAATACACTAGTTTAATGGTCACAATGAAGACAAGCCATGGATATAAGTTCCGAGTTGGGTTCATGAACCAAGAAGATCTCTGCTTTTTTTATGGCCGAACTTGGATAAACTTTCTCAAGTGTTAGAGACTGAAAGTTGGCGCATGAATGTTGATGGAAATAGCAGAACCTGGTCTCCTCTTCACTGCGATCTTCCACCCCGACGTCGTTCCAATTGTTCACCCATGTTAGTTTTGTATCTAGTTCTTGCTTGTTGCCTCGATTACTACTTAATTCACCTATTCTGTCTAACTAATCACAATTTAACTTTAGAAGTAGCAACGAATCTCTCACGAAGATGCTACTTCTAACTAATATTTTCTTATAATTGGTGGCACGTGTAGGTTTTTTCAGAGTTAAGCAGTCTGCTCGTTTGTTACTCTGTAATAACTCGGCTGTTACTAATGGCACTGAAGTTGACTGGATCGACATCCACAAGTTCCTACACTTTATTGATCGTCTTGAGGTCCTTGTGGGGCGTTTCAATGGTGGAAGGCCACGTGGGATATGTGTGCCACTGCTGCACTCGTTGAACAGATCCAACTGTGTCGAGAAACTTATGGTACGAGCTGTTTTCTGTTATATATGTTGTTCATAAACTATTGCTTATACACAGTTTTACAACTGTGATCTTCTTGAAACAGGAACTGTCGAGTTCTATTGTTCCTATACAGATGCCTGACCATGGTCGGGTCTGACTTGCGCTTGGTCACAACATGATGTTTATGTCGACCTACTCAATTCCCCTTGGAGGTGAAAATATACTTATTCATGGTGGTCTCAAATAATGAAGGCCCGTCCATCTTGGAGAATAAGACAGAAGATTATGTTCATGCTTTTCCATGGCTCTAAAGTGAATATCCTGTTTATTGACCACGTTGCGAGATGAAGCCGCTTTCAGAAGGTTGTGGATGCGCGGGGTGGAGCCTGGGCCTTGTCCTGGGGCTTGGCTAACTGTAGGCAAAGTAGCACTGTTCGAGGCGTGCTTTGTACGGTTGAACCTGTATAAGTACTCATACTGCTTTCAGCTTTGGTTGTTAAGTGCCCCTACTGGTTTTAGTTAAGGTTGTTAAGTACTCCTGCTGCTTTTATAGTCTGTCGTGTTTCTTTAGTCCTGTCTTCATCCAGTCGCCAAAACCAAACCAGCGCCGGCGGGGCCGCCTACTTCCGCCTCCCATGGCCAGCTGCGCCTCAGCGCACGCATCGCCACCCCACCGTCTCCTAAATCGTTAACGCCGACGTCCTCCACGCGCTTTGGTGCGCTCGCTGCGGCGCCGCCCTCTCGCGTTGTCAACATGGTCAACAAACAACAGGAATCGGCAGAAGTACGTGGAGAGGATGACAGTAGGGGCCCACCACGCCAGCGTATGGAAAAATAAAATGCTTCCTCCTAGCGTTTTCCTGACATCTGGGACCCACGATATTGTGAGTGTATATAGTCAATAGACAAGAGAACATCACAAGATCGGCTGACACCTGGGACGTAGCTACTCGAGCAGTATTTTTTTGTTGGTATTGTTGAGACGGAGCAGGGTTTGAACTGGGCTGTGGCCCGTCTAGCCCAAGCTTATATTTTATGTTCACCATGTGACCAGCCCAGCTATTTTTTCTTTGTGAAAATTAGCCCAGTTTATTTTTTCTGAAGAATACCCAATCCAGGCCTACTTATTTTTCTACGCCCTGATGGGCTCCAACTCTTTCAAGACGCCTGCAAATCTTGAAAGTAATATGAAATGGGTTGTAAATATAAAAACAGATGACAAATTGGCAATTACTTTATAATTTCTGAATTTTATCACATTTTCAGATTCCTATTTCACTGGGCATTAACCTAATTTAAATATATCTTCAAAGTACTTTAAATCTCGCTGGACATTTCGGTATTAAAAATATTTTGGAACCCACAGAAATATGCGAAATTGGCCCTGGCCAACCAAAAAAACGACTGCAATAAATTGCATAAGAATTTTCCATGAGCTATATATAAATTATTAGAAAAAAGAGGGAGTGGTCTGACTTGTGGGCCTGTTTAGTTGACGGGCATGCAAGATTTTTTTAGTTATTATATACATCAACAAACGATTCTAGCAGATGTAACCTTTGGATGTCAATCCAATGGCCGTCGTGTTTCTTCAATCTCTGATCTTCTTGCTCCAGCCGCCAAAGCAGTGCCGGCGGGACTTCCTACTCCAGCCTCCCGTGGCCGGTTGTGCTACCGTGTAGTCCTGAACGCCCCCTACTACTCCCACCGCTGGCCAGGGCATCCCTCTACTCTCCCACACCCCGTGTTATTCTACGGCGACGGCAGCCTCACACCGCAGCCGAACCGGTGAACGCTCGTACTCCTCTCCGCATGGGCATCCACTGCCGCGTCTTCCCAGGCTCCGCGTCGTCCCCTTCCTATGCCTCGCCGTCGTCCATCGCCGTGGTGCTCTCGGCGAGGCGTGGTCAAAGTGGTCAACGACCGACTTCCATCGGAAGAGTACTGTACGTGGAGAGGCTGACAACTGGGTCCACGGCAGCCGCAAGGAAGTGCCTCCTTATTACGTGGAAAATAATTATTCCTCCACCTGATAGCGGGGACCCACCGAACGGGCCACCAGTATTTTGCAAAAAAATCGTTTCCCCCTGACTGCTGGGACCCATCGGACGGGCCACCGTATTTCGCGAAAAAAACGTCGCCCCCCCGGCTGTCAGCCTGGACCCACCGGAAGTGCCTCCTTATTACGCACAAAAAAATGAATACTCCCCCGGCTAGCTGGGACCCACCTTGGTGGGAGGCTGACTTGTGGGCCTACTAAGTTGACGGGGACGAAGGCCTTTGTCAACTTAGTCAATATGAACGATTCTAGCTCCAGTGACCGTGCGATGTCCATCCCACGGCCGTAGTGCTTCTTCAACCTCTGGTCTTCTTGCTCCAGCCGCCCAAAGCAGCGCCAGTCGTGCCACATGCTCCTGCCTCCCGTGGTCGCCTGTGCTGCCGCGGAGGCCTTACCGCCCCCTACTATTCCCACCGCTGGCCAGGCCCTGCGGCGACGGCAGCCTCACACCGCAGCCGAACCAGTGAACCCGCGTACTCCTCTCCGCGCGCGCGCTGGCTTCCACAGTCGTGTCTTCCCCGGCTCCCTGTCGTCCCCTTCCTAGGCCTCACCGTCGTCCACCGCCCTGGTGCTCTCGGTGCGGCATGGTCAACGTGGTCAAGGAACGACTTCCATCGGACGTGGACTGTACGTGGAGAGGCTGACAGCTGGGTCCACGGGCGCAACAAGGAAGTGCCTCTTTATTACGTGCAAAATAATTATTCCTCCACCTGACAGCGGCGACCCACCGGACGGGCCACCGTATTTCGCCCCCCTGACTGCTGGGACCCACCAGCTACATCTTCGCAGGCAAGGAAGTGCCTGACAGTCGGTACCCACCTGGTCGAAGCGTACATAGCATTGTCATTCTGGTCGCGAATGTGTACGTACATATATACTGGTGGATGTAGAGGCGCGCACGTGTTGTAGTAGAGGCGGCCAGGGTGCAAGAAATAAAATACGGCCACGTATGTGTACATACAGGCGGGGCCTCGAACGCCTACTCGCGCATACGTACGGCGAGGGCTCGTGTACATGGCTGGGTCGGAACGGAGAAACAGCGTCGTCGTCGTGTTCATGGGTCGGAACGGAATGCGTGGTCGTGTTCATCGGGAGGGCTTGGACGGAAGAGGCGATGGAAACGAGGCCTGGCGTACCGCACAACGGAGGAAACGGCCTTGTGTTCGACAGACCACGGTCGAAACAGGGGTCCTGTTGATCGGGAGGGGTGTGGCGTACCGCACAACGGAGGAAACAGACCTCCTACGGTCGAAATGGGGGTCCTGCTGATCGGGAGGGGTGTGGCGTACCGCAAAACGGAGGAAACGGACCTCCTACAGTTGAAACGGGGTCCTGTTGATCGGGAGGGGTGTGGCGTACCGCAAAACGGAGGAAACGGACTTGTGTTGGAGCGCTACGGTCGAAACGGGGGTCCTGTTCATCGAGAGGGGTGTGGCGTACCGCAAAACGGGACTCCACGAGATACTATTCATCTCCACCATCGACTCCCTCCAGCCTCCACGAGCTACTATTCATCCATCGTCGACCTCCTCCAGCCTCCACGGGCTCCTGTTCATCCAGCCTCCACCGCGCGCTACGCCACCGGCTACTGTTCAACCACCCCTCCATCGTCTACTGTTCATCCTGCCCTCCACACCACGGGGTCCTGTTCAACCACCCCTCCACGGGAACCCCTCCACCGTCTAATGTTCATCCTGCCCTCCACACCACGGGGTCCTGTTCATCCACCCCTCCAAGGGCACCCCTCCACCGTCTACTGTTCATCCAGCCCTCCACCACACCACGGGGTCCTGTTCATCCAGAGGCAACACCACCGCTCACTATTCATCCAAACCCCCCCGCAACGCTCACTGTTCATCCCATCGATCGGCTTCAGTTAGCAGCAGTAGCCAAGGAATCGCTCGATCGGGTTCAGTTAACAGCTATCGATCGATTGCTCGGGTTCAGTAACGCGTAGCCTGCAGTGCAATCGCTCGGGTTCAGTTACAGCCCAATGCCTCGCTCGGGTTCAGTTAGAGCCAACGCCTCGCACACACGCGCGTACGTGTACAAGAGAAACGTGCATCGCTCGGCCCCCGACCTCCCACCGTAACCGGGAACTCCCCGAAATTTTCATCCCCCTCGCTTCTACCACGGTTGTTTCCGTCATGGACGGCCCAAAGAATGTCATGTAGCTGCGTCTCCGGCTCGCCCAGGACGAAAAGCCCATTTTCTATCATGATTTTTTGTCATAGAAGTAGGAGCCCACCACATCTATGATGATACCGGGTTTTGTCACAATTATCGTCATAGAAGTGTCACATGTATGACAGAAAAAAAAATTCGTTCGGCCCAAAATGTCAGGAATGTGTATTTTTTTAGTGCTTGGCAATACGGATATGTAGATCTTCTCCCTTGTAACCGACTCTGTGTAACCCTAGCCCCCTCCGGTGTCTATATAAACCGGAGGGTTTAGTCCGTAGGACAACAACAATCATACCATAGGCTAGCTTCTAGGGTTTAGCCTCTACGATCTAGTGGTAGATCAACTCTTGTACTACTCATATCATCAAGATCAATCAAGCAGGAAGTAGGGTATTACCTCCATAGAGAGGGCCCGAACCTGGGTAAACATCGTGTCCCCTGCCTCCTGTTACCATCCGCCTTAGACGTACAGTTCAGGACCCCCTACCCGAGATCCGCCGATTTTCACACCGACATTGGTGCTTTCACTGAGAGTTCCACTGTGCCGTCACCGTAAGGAAGGATGCCTCGTCTCATTGTCAAGGACAACGTTACCTCCGGAGGAGCCCTGGCTGTCGGCCAAACTCTTCGGCTTGGCGGTTTCGTCATGACCGCCCGTTCGGCTGCTGCACCGACGATGACTTCTCGGGTCATCGAAAACGGCCTCCACGTCGGCTCGGAACTTGCCGAGCAGATGGATCCAATGGAGCTCTCTTCCCTAAACGAGCTCTTGGATCGCATCGCCGCTTTGGGAGTCGCTACAGACTATGATCGGATTGGGCTTAAACCCGACCAAAGGGAGATTAACTCTCCGCCGGTCACCCATCCGGTAGCGGTGGTGGACGAACAATGCGGCAATTCTTCCTCTATCTTGAGGACAAACTATGTCCGGTTTCCCGAGCTCTCCGAGCCGGATACCCGTTTATGGAAGGACATCGCCCAAGCCTCGAACCTAGAATTAGGCAGCGGGCCAGACCTATCGGGCGACATCCCGGAGCCCGAATTTCAAAGATCGGAAACTCCCCTGCCCCTGTGTCTCAGATCAGGTCAGGGTTCGGACTCAAATCCACCCACCTACCCAGATATAAACAATCTTTCCCACATTAGGCAAGAGCCCCAGGAAACAGTACATCACTATTGGGCCATATTCCTCCTTGTAATGAACAAGGTCAAGGACTGTCGCGAGGAAGACGCAATCTCATTCTTCTGCAATAATTGCATGGACAAGGGAATCCTTAACGCCATATGTCGCCGTGACATAGCACACTTCGCTGACTTGGCAGCCATAGTACAGAAGTACTGTGCGATGGAAAGTGCCTGGAAAACCGAAACAAAATTTTGGGATAATCCGGCTCTGACTAAACACCCAGTCCGAATTAAAAGGGTGCATCCTCGTAAGTCTCCTGATTCAATTACCAAAAAGCAAAAGCCCACTACAGGGCATGGAACCGTATTGGAGGGATGGCTTAATGGACCCTGCAAAATTCACGGCACAACGGATGCCATACCAACACACAGCCTTAGAGCATGTTGGGTACTCCGGCATGTGGCCAAGAGCAGTGAGGATCTCCTCATTCAAAATACCACAAAGCACCATCCTGTGGATCACAATACAGTATTAACAGTCTTCGAGACATTCGCCTCAAATAATAGGCGCAAGCGGACACTCCGCAGCCTTGCCAAAATCTGCCAGGTGACAGCAATGAATCCATGGAGCGACACAGCTATCACCTTCAATGCCAGTCATGAACCTAAATTCCGAACAACTCAAGCACCAGCCGCATTGGTCCTTAGTCCAATTGTGGACGGCTTTCGGCTCACTAAAGTGCTCGTGGACAGCGGCAGTGGATTAAACCTCATTTATGAGGAAACTCTTCAAAAAATGGAAACAGACAAGAGCCGCATTGAGCAAAGCAGCACAACCTTCAGAGGAATCATCCCCAGTCGGGAAGCACATTGCGCTAGGAAAATCACACTAGATGTGGTATTCGGCACGCCGGAGAATTATAGGTCCGAAGAAATCACATTCCAAGTGGCCCCGTTTAGTACCAGATACCACGCCCTTTTAGGGCGTGAGGCATTCACGATCTTCCAAGCCATACCCAATTACGAGTACATGAAGCTCAAAACGCCCGGGGTCAAGGGAATCATCACTCTAGCTAGTGATCTGGACATAGCGCTCTGTGCCGAAAACAAAACAGCCGCACTGGCCCTTGAGGCATTATCCGAAGCCCTCGCGGCAGAAGAGTTAACTGCGCTACGTTCCACCGTGGGCAGGGACGATGTGGTACTCGACAAGAGATCCAAGTCCACCTCCTTCAAACTAGCGGATGAAATAGTCAAATTCCAAGTCCACCCAACGGACTCCACAAAAATAACCTCCATCGGGGCACAGTTAAACCATGCTGTGGACGCCGTACTACGGGAGTTCCTGCGCAAGAATTGGGACATCTTTGCCTGGCATCCCTCAGATATGCCAGGAATCCCGCGTAGATTGGCCGAGCATAGCCTTAACATTCTAAAAGGATTCAAGCCGGTCAAGCAGACTCTTTGACGTTTCTCTAAACCTAAGAGACAAGCTATGGGGGAGGAACTAGCCAAGTTATTGGAGGCCGGATTCATCAGAAAAATAAAACAGCCGGACTGGCTAGCAAACCTTGTGATGGTACCAAAGAAGGACAAATCCCAGCGCCTATGCGTCGATTTCAAGGACCTCAACAAGGCTTGCCCAAAGGATCCCTTCCCCTTCCCCCACATCGATCAAATTATCGACGCTGCTACAGGACACGACTCGTTCTGCTTCCTCGATTCATACTCCGGCTACCACAAAATTAAAATGGTGGAGTCTGACCAAGCCACAACGACATTTATCAGGCCATACAGCCCCTTCTGTTTCAACACAATGCTTTTGGGCTTAAAAACGCCGGTGTAACGTATCAACACATGATTCAAACATGTCTGGAATAGCAGATCGGCAAAACAGTGGAGGCATACGTAGACGATGTGGTCGTTAAAACCAGACACGTTGACTCTTTAATAAACGACTTGAGGCTCACGTTCGACAATCTCCGAACATACGACATCAAGCTCAACCCGGAAAAATGCGTTTTCGGCGTACCCGCCGGAAAGCTCCTGGGTTTTATCGTCTCCTGTAGAGGAAATGAAGAAAATCCGGCTAAAATTTGAGCCCTGTCATAGTTGGCCATCCCAACCGACCTCAAGCAAATCCAGAAATTAACTGGATGTGTGGCGGCCCTAAGCCGCTTTATCTCCCACTTAGGAGAAAAGGCATTACCGCTTTATCACCTCCTTGTGTGCACCGAACACTTCGAGTGGACGGATGCGACCATGGCCGGACTGGAAGACATAAAGGCTATCCTGGCCACCAACCCAATCCTGGCCGCGCCAAGCATCGGCGAACCAATGATGCTATATATAGCGGCAACTCATCAAGTTGTAAGCGCAGTGCTCGTCGTCGAACGAGAAACGAAAGGACACAAATTCCCCCCTTCAAAAGCCGGTATATTATGTATCCACTGTCCTCACTCCATGCAAATCACGGTACCCGCATTATCAAAAGATAGCATATGCAGTATTCATGGCAACCCAGAAATTACGGCACTACTTCCAAGAGTGTTCAATTACAGTGGCCTCGGAAATGCCACTGAATGATATAATAAACAACCGCGACGCCACGGGCCGGATTGCCAAATGGGCCATTGAGCTCCTCCCGTTTGACATAACATATAAACCTCGGCGAGCTATTAAGTCGCAGGTATTGGCCGATTTTGTCGCCGAATGGACAGAAGTCGAACTCCCTAAAGAGTATGGCGCATACTCCAATTGGATTATGCACTTTGACGGCTCTAAAATGATGGCTGGTCTGGGGGCTGGCGTCGTCTTGACGTCCCCTACCGGAGATACAGTCCAATAAGTACTCCAAATACTATACGCAGACTCCAACAATGCAGCCGAATACGAGGCCCTGTTACATGGTCTCCGGATGGCAGTTTCCATGGGCATTCGACGCTTTAAGGTGTGTGGGGACTCGAACCTCGCAATATCCCAAATAAGTGGAGACTTCGATGCCAAAGATCCGAAAATGGCGGCTTATCGCAACGCCGTCCTCAAGATGTCAGCTCGGTTTGAGGGGCTCGAATTCCACCATGTGGCTCGGGAAAACAATCAGGCGGCCGATATCCTCGCCCGTATCGGCGCTAAGCGCGATACGGTCCCACCCAACATCTTCTTGGAAAGACTGTTTAAGCCATCCGTGGTATGGGAAGGGGACACCGGTAACAATAGTCCGAACCCGGCTACGACGCCAGATACCGAACACTCTGACATAATCGGAGGCTCCGCTACCGAAATAACACCTTTAGCTCACGTCATAATGGTCGTCATCGCCCCATGGACTGAACCATTCCTGGCCTACCTAACCAGGCAGGAACTTCCCGAGGACCAAAATGAGGCATGCTGCATTGTGCGGCGATCTAAAGCCTAGAAGGTCCACGAGGGAGAGCTTTATAAGAAAAGCACCACCCGAGTCCTTCAAAGGTGCATCTCCGAAGAGGAAGGGCGGAAGCTTCTGGCAGAATTCCATGCCGGACTCGGCGGCCACCACGCCGCAGCCAGGGCCCTCATAAGTAAGGCCTTCCGTACAGGATTCTATTGGCCGACGGCCCGGGCGGATGCACAGGACTTGGTCCAACGCTGTGTCGGTTGCCATCTTTTTGCAAACCAAAGCCATATGCCACTCGTCGCCCTACAAACGATCCCCATTACTTGTCCTTTTGCGGTCTGGGGGCTCGACATGGTGGGACCCCTTAAAGGGGGAACCCATAAGAAAAATACTTACTGGTCATGATGGATAAATTCACCAAATGGATAGAAGCCAAACCCGTTAAAACGACCAAATCCGGACCGGTGATAGACTTCATATCCGGGGTTGTACACCGTTATGGCGTCCCCCACAGCATCATCACTGACAACAACACGAACTTCACGGCCGACGAGGTAAAACCATGGTGCAACAACATGGGCATCAAGCTCGATTATGCTTGTGTCTATCACCCACAAACTAACGGTCAAGTCGAGCGAGCAAATGGTCTTATCATGAGCAGCATCAAACCCAGATTAGTGCGGTCCTTCAAGGAATCTAACATGCACTGGGTAGAGGAGCTCGACTCCGTACTCTGGGGGCTGCGGACCACGCCGAATCACACTACCAGATGCACACCGTTCTTTATGGTGTACGACGCAGAGGCGGTTCTGCCCTGCGACATAATTCATGACTCACCTCGAGTGTGCATGTATGAAGAAAGAGAGGCCAAGCTCGATCGGCAGGACAATTTGGACGCCCTCGAGGAGGACCGTGACGTGGCAAAAGCCCGTTCTGCATTCTATCAGCAACAGGCTCGAAGATACCAAAGCAGAGAAGTACGGGCCAAAACTTATAACATTGGCGAGTTAGTTCTACGCCTACCGGAGAAGAAAAAGAACAAGCTCAAGCCGAAATGGGAAGGTTCCTTCATTATTGACCAAGTTCTGACCAGTGGAGTATACCGTCTGCGGGATGCATCGGACAATCGACACGAGCCAAACCCATGGAACGCTGCTAGACTCTGAAGATTCTACGCCTAGTGCCACACTCTATGTTTTTCTCCTTACCCCTGTCCATTTTTTGCATACCGTTATCTGTCTCCTCTCTCTTTTTTCTTCTTTCTCCTCACGGCCTTAAAAGGCTAATTTGTGTCTTGTCTACACAATCTTGACGCGCTACCGCGCTCATTATACCTGGGGGCTTCTTACACAGAAGCTTAATTATTTTTCTGGGCTTCATGCCCCTCACATGTGCTATTCTTCCGCATGTACCTTTTTTCGCCATTATATGCATCGATATGACTTAAGTTTTGGCCAAGCTGGGTTGCCTGGCTCTTGTATTTGTGCCCTATGTTCCCGTTAATTCGGCTAGGGCATAAGGGGAGCACCTCTATGATTGTTACTCCCGGGTCTGCCGGATGTGTACCTCAGACTGGGTGAAGCCGAAAGCTAGCGTTCTTAAGGGAATATTCGGTCGATGAACAAAAGATGACTTTTATCTATTTTTTCCACTTGCCCCCAGATGTTTTTTGCCTGCGTCTCTTCTCGTAGTTCGGACATGCACATTAGGGCATGCGTACCCAGGGAAAGGAACACTTAACGGAACTATTTTCCCTGGAAGATGTTTCTTACTATCCATGTAATACAACATAACTAGTTGGGTACTTGTCTGTTCAAGCACTTATGACCCCTACGCCTGGTCTCCACGCGTACCCCGGTTTTTACATATCTAAGCGGGTATTCGGATACACTCCGGACTATCGGGTCCCGAGGTCGAAGCGAAAAGGTCCGCCATGACAAATGATTTACAATCCGGTTAGACACATTCTACATGTCATTTAAATTACACAGTCACTTAGACTGATTAAATTCTTCTTCTATGCCATCCAACAGGCTGTCTAGCCTACAATCCTGTTGGGAATACTTTGCGGCTAATTCTACTTGGTGATACACCAAACTAACACGGATCTCTTTCCCATTGGGCCCCGCAGGTCCGACCTCGGCCATGTGGTTTGGGTGAGCCTTGGTATACCGCGTTTTCACCATGGCCCAGGCTTCCCTGGCACCTTGACGGTAGGCCGATATCTTCCACAATCGGAAGCGCCGCCGCGCTCCCTTGAGCTTCTCCGCAGGCTCTCCAAGGCCTTCGGGCAGGGAGACGGATGGCCACAAGGCCTGGGCAATACCTTGCATCACCTGCCGAACTTGTTCATGTAGTTGTGAGAGCTCTGGTAGAAGATCACCTGCAGACCCAGGCATCTCCTCCGCGGGACGACCCGTCAACATACCTGCAGACACAACTCTGTTAGCCGGCTTCTTCGCCGAACTCTTTTTAAAGTTCATTTAAGCACTTATTGAGAATGCCGCGTCGAAGCCGCTTATTCTCCTTCACGGAGTCCGACAGCTGGGCGCGAACATCCTTTAGTTCCACACTCAGCTGGGTATTGGCGTCTCGGAGATTATTTTTATCCTGAATGATGCGCGTAAGCACGCGCTCACCAGCATTTAGCTGTCGATCAGCACGTTGCGCATCCCTTGGCATGGCGTCCAGATTTGCTCCAGAGTCATCTGCAACATCTATTGTTAGATTTGCATGCATGCCGCATACTCTCTAGTACCTGCCATTCTTTGCAATGGAACTAATAGTTACCAGCGGGGGCCTTCTTGGACTCTTTTCCCGCGGCAACTGCGGCCTGAAGTTGGTCTTTGCATTCCTCTAGCTCTTGAGACAATTGGGTATTCTTCTCTGTAAGCACCTGCACAAATAATGATCCTTAAATCAGTTGTGCCAACTGTTTCAAGTCTCAGGGGCTATTAATATATATAATCATCAAATTTTCTTACCTGTATTTCCTTTACATACTGATCTGTGGCTCTGGCAAGACCATTTTGAGCAGCACGGATGTACGCGTCTCCTGAGTTAAAGGCATCAAAAGCCTCTTGGGAGAAACAAGCATCACGGAGTACGGCCCGGCGAAGCCTGTGATTCATGGCGCTCTCCACTTCAGAATTTGTAGTGGATATTTTATCCGCATCCTCTGTCGGAGGAGCATCTGGTGGGTGCGCTGTGTTGGCTTCCGCCTCTGCGTCCGGCCCCGGAGCCCGGCTAGTAGAGGCGTGATCGACGACCTCTCCGGATATAGTCCAGCGAGCGTTTTTCCTTCATCGAAACATGGGTGTTATTACGTTTTAAAATATGATGATCATGGAGTGAGGCTTTGTGTAATACCTCTGGGGCCAGCAACTCCGTCCGAACCGCCTTCCCTTTCAGCCTGCCCGGCTTTGGCGCCCCTCGTTGGCGATTCGCCACGGGCTCAGCATGGTGTCGCAAGGACCTTCCCTGTAAAACACCGTATAGATACGGTAGTTGAAGTGTATAAAAATGTAGATACTTCCCAAAGGTTGGGACTCTGGTCTCACTTACCTGCGAGGTAGGGAGTAGCCTAGGATAGTCGGCTATAATAGCCACCATGGCCTTATCGCACCTTAATTGATAGAATATCCTGTCAATCAGCTCCACAAATATGTCTGGGTCCTCTTTAAGGACGGGGTCGAGGAACCGTTCAGGATCCTCTGGTTGTGGAGGTGGGCTGTTGATCTCCCTTACAGCCTCACGCAGTTCCTGCGATGAATTGGAAAGCTAAATATTTATTGCCAAAATGTGTAAAGGATGGGTATAAAAAGTGGCAGCTTACCCAGCTCGGAGGGTTGTACATGGAGAATCCATCTCGTGCCTTGATGCGGAGGAACTCCTCTTCCTCTTCCCTGTACAAACCAGACAGAATTTTTGCTAGAGCGGCAACTGAGTCTGGCCCCTTACGACCGCAGCGGGTGGCCTCACCTTCCATGTTGAAGTGCCACATGGGGTGGCCTTGATATTGAAGTGGCTGCACCCCCCGCATAATGCGTATTGACATAACCTCGGTTATGGTCAGTCCTGATTGAGCCAACACCTTTATCCAGCCCATCGGGTAAGAGACGTCTCTATCATCTTGCTCCTGAGGGCTCTGTGGTCGCTAACTTAGGCGCTTCTTCAATGGGGCATTATCAAACTCAGGAAAGCCATTCCGAATAGGATCCGGGAGGGGGACGTCCTCCATATAAAACCACTCTGAAGGCCAGTCTTCGGATGTCTTCTTCGGGGTACCGGATAGGTATCCGGTCCCGGTGATGCGCCATATTTCGGCCTAGCCCCCTTGATATATTGACCCCCTCTGAGTACGGAGCACAAGGCAGAATAGCTTCTTCCACAGCGCGAAGTGAGCTTTGCAGCCCAGAAATAGCTCGCAAAGGGCCACATAACCAGCAATGTGTAATATGGAGGCAGGGGTGAGATTATGCAACTGGAGGCCGTAAAACTCCAGCAGCTCTCGGAGGAACGGATGGATTGGAAATCTAAGTCCCCTTAATAAATAAGGAACGAGGCATACCCGCTCCACCTTGGAGGGGTTGGGAAATCTCTCCGCTTGCTCCCTGCCATTGTAGGTGGTGAGCCCGGCTCGGACGGGGACCATATACACTGGAGGGAGAAATCCCTGGGTCTGTAGCTCCACTAATTGACTGTGCGGGACGGAACACTTCTTCCAATCTCCGGGCTTAGGGCTACGAGAGCGAGCTGAGGAGTTGCGCTGACCGGCCATGTTGTAATGGATATTTTCGGGTGTGCTCTAATGGATGCTCACTGAGGGAGGATGGTGTGATTTGGATATGAGAATCCCCGTCTCTTTAAATAAGCAGTTTGTTCACACAGCTGGGGTGGTAAATGTAAAAATGCCCTGGCCTCTCGCATTCGTTCGACACATGGAAGATGACCATTATTGGACGTGCAAGCCAAGAAGCGCAACATTTATGAGAAGTCGGACACTATTTAACAGGTATTCGGAATTTGGAGAAGAACCCGCCTTGCAATGCCGAAGACAATCTGCGCACGAGACTCATCGTCATTGAAGCCTGGTTCAGGGGGCTACTGAGGGAGTCCTAGATTAGGGGGTATCCGGACAGTCGGACTATATCCTTTGGCCGGACTGTTGGACTATGAAGATACTAGATTGAAGACTTCGTCTCGTGTCCGGATGGGACTCTCCTTGGCATGGAAGGAAAGCTTGGCGATACGGATATGTAGATCTCCTCCCTTGTAACCGACTCTGTGTAACCCTAGCCCCCTCCGGTGTCTATATAAACCGGAGGGTTTAGTCCGTAGGACAACAACAATCATACCATATGCTAGCTTCTAGGGTTTAGCCTCTATGATCTCGTGGTAGATCAACTCCTGTACTACTCATATCATCAAGGTCAATCAAGTAGGAAGTAGGGTATTACCTCCATAGAGAGGGCCTGAACCTGGGTAAACATCGTGTCCCCTGCCTCCTGTTACCATCCGCCTTAGACGCACAGTTCAGGACCCCCTACCCGAGATCTGCCAGTTTTGACACCGACAGCGGTCGTGGAAGAGTCTGACATTGCTTAGTGCTAAAGCTGATCTTCAAGACGATGGCTTCATAGAGAGATTAAAGTTTGATTCCACTCCTCCCAGAAATGTTGGCTTGCATCGGACTCCCTCACTCGAAGATTCTGAGTAGTCATCCTCTGCGGCAACTGTCAATGCAAGAGTCGTCGATGATGAAGATGATGCTACTTCGCCAACTACAACGTCGCCGCGCATCGACACTACACCAAGTTCTTCTGCACCACCGAACCTCAATGATGACCCTGCTACTTCTCCTACTCCTCATGGAAACGAGTAGATGCTCTATGTCTTCAAACCTTTTTGGTCCTTACTGACAAAAGGGGGAGAAGCATATGAGTTGATAGTTTTCAAGCAGGTCCATATAGGTGGTTGCAATATATTTTGCAAAGTGTTTACAACTCTCGCTTTTGATACATTTGGTTCCTTGAGTTGTAACGCTTAAACTTGATGGTCGTCTGCTACCTCTTTCTGACAACTATGTGGTGCGATGATAAATCCCGCATGAAGTCATATTGCATACGTCAATTTTTCATTGTGCATGTCATTACATTTGTTATATCCGTTCATGCAGGGTGAAATGTCTTCATAAGTTGAAGACGATCTCCACAAGTACAACCTGCCATGTGCATTTGCATTCCAAAAGCAAAATACTTATATGCACATCTTCAGGGGGGCCTTTTGCTACTTATGAAGACAATACCTTAATCCTTTACAATTTCACATACTTTCATCCCTGTTGAAAACTTCAACCAGTTTGTCATCAATCACCAAAAGGGGGAGATTGTAAGTGCATCAAGTGCCACCCCTAGTTGGTTTTGGATTATTGACAACAAACCTGGTTGAGGGACTAATGTGTTTGTGAGAATTGCAGGATAACACAGGTAGTAGTCCCTCATTGATTCGGTTTACCTACCGGAGATGACCCCTAAAAATGTATGAAGACATTGAAGACAATGGTGGTATGTGAAGACAATCACATCGAAGTTTATGACTCGAGAAGACATTCACGTGAAGACTATGGAGTGCGAAGACATAGTTGTTTCGTAGTTTCCTTTTCTTCTTTGTTGAGTCATAGGAACCACCTTACAGTTAAGTGGGGTCCAAGTGAACGAAGTCAGAGTGACTGAAGTGATGCTCAACCAAATCCTATGTCTTTGAGCGAAGACAATGAGAGCAAATCTCATCCAGAGCTGGATGCGTCAGCTTTACTTGTAGCCCAAGTCAAGCTGCCGCGTGTGTTTGAAATCTTACCGTTGGAACATGTGTCAGTTCCTTAGTGACCCAGGGTCATTTCGGACAAATCAGGTCGGGTTGCCTAGTGGCTATAAATAGCCCACCGCCTACACCATGAATTCGTGGCTGCTCAGAGTTAGTGCACGGCTTTTGTCGTTTGAAAGCAACCCACCTCCGAAGCTTTTGAGAGAGGGAAATCCTTGCGAGGACAAAGCCCAAAACACCTAGAGCCAAAGAGTGTTAGGCATCACTGAAGTCTTTCTGTCCGCGTGACCTGAAGACTTGTTACACTTGAGGACTGTGAATCCTCCAGCCAGTTAGGCGTCGCGTTCTGAGCATCCCAGAGTCATTGTGGATTGCCGGTGAACGAAGTCTGTGAAGGTTTGGATGTCTACCTTGAAGACTTACCAGAGTGATTGGGCGAGGAATAGCTCAAGGGGAATAAGGTGAAGACACGGTCTTCTGAGTTGAATCTCAGCCTCCCTAACCAGATGTACAGTTGTCACAGCAACTGGAACTGGTCCAAATAATCCTTTTCTTCACCAAGATCCTGGTTCTATCTTCTCCCTTTCTTTACTTACAGTTTGTCTTCGTGAAGGCATTGCCTGCTTGCATTATCTGTTATCTTCACTGTGTGATGACTATTGTTTTTTGGCTTCATACTGTCTTCCATCCTGATCCATTCTACCTAGCTGTTATTAGTCTTCGTGCTGTCACTTCATTGAATACTTGACTATGGCTTGCCTAGTGTAGTCTACCTTCTGCTGCATGTTAATAGGTTCATTTCTATTGTTTGTCTTTGAAACTTCCATGTTTGGAAGACTTCCATAAAAATTGCCTATTCACCCCCCTCTAGTCGATAACTAGCACTTTCAGGTCGCCACAGTGGCACACAGGAGGTGGAAAGTTTGTACTATATACAAGTCCATCGCCTGACACCGTAGGACAAACGCATTTAATGCGCTGCCAATGTGCCCTCTCACTTTATCGAGATGGCAAGGAAACTCGTCCCGTCTGCCGCCGCTTCGCCTCGCTCCGACGCGCGTCCAGGCTGACGAGGTGTGCAGCGCCACGCTGGCTGGCTGGCTGCTGAGTTGGTGTGAGGACAGAGTCTTCACGAAGATCTGCATGCCACCACGCAGGTGCTTGCTGAGTTGGCCTAGAAGTTGCATGTTGCCACGCAGGTGCCTGCCTTGTTGGTGGGTTGACTTCTGTGTTGGAACAACGGTGGAGCCTTGGTAGGTGGGGGCCTGGCTGTGGCCCCGCAGATGTCACCGGCAAGGGTCTTGTCGGGGACCCGGCAAGGGCCTTGCCGGGGCCTCGCAGACGTCCCCGGCAAGGGTCTTGCCGGGGGTCTTGTGAGCGTCCTCGGTAAGGATCTTGTCGGGGTTTCTGTCTTCTGGTTCTCATCTAGTATTGTATGTCCTTGGTCTTTACAAAGATCTGCATGCCACCATGCAGGTGCCTCCCGAGCCTTGGTTCCAATGTTTTCGATGGTGTCGGAACTCTTAGGCTCATGGGTGGCGGCTCTGCTGGTGTTGGGCAAGTTGCCCCAACAAGGCCTTTGCCGGGGCTACGTAAGCTGCCCCGGTAAGGCTCCTGCCGGGGAGAGCGCACCTTGTCCCTTCGCTCCTCGCTCCTTTGTCTTGGCGTTACTCTGGTAGTCTTGTGTTTTTGCTTCCTCTTCTGCCCCACCAAGCGCGGCCGTAAGCGTGTGGCTGCAACTGCCCGCGCACAAGTAAAGGGGTACAAAAAGGACCCCTACTTTTGTACATTGACAGGAGCCCCCCGGCCTGGGCCACATATAAGTGCGGAGCGTTATTGGGCCAGGCCCAGAATGGTGCGCGGGTATGCGTGTCAGAGTTTTACCGCAGTAACTCCCTCGCCAGTTGCGCTTCCCCACGACCTGCGTTGAATGTGTGACGTGGCGGTCGTGCGTGGGGTGGTTGCTGCACGCTTGCGTCACATCGTGGTAAATGGTAAAGAGGCGGCCTGCACCTTGCCCATAAAAAAGGGGAAATGCAGGGGCGCGGCTCATTTACTAAGTGGACTTGGGTCGTGGCCTTCAAGGCGCCCGCGCCCCATGATCACGGGGTGGAAAATAGTCAATTCACTTGTCTTCTCGATCCTGGCCTGGTCGCCACATGTCCTCCATGCCCTAAGGATGGTAAGTGGTGGACGCGGAGGGCACGGGCCTTAATGGCGAGGCGGAAAACAGGGTCGTCGCCGATTGGAGCAGCGGGTCGGTCTGGATTCCCTGCGCCCCCGGCAACCAGATTGGTTAAGCGGGGCGGCCGAGCCCCGACCCCACCCCTTTATAAGAAGGGGAGGGGGATGTCACCCTTCAATCCTTCAACATCCAACTCCTTCCATCTTGACTCCTTCCTTCCCTATGCTGTGGCGATAGGGCGCGTCGGCGCTCCGATGGCAGTGACGAGAGTCTTTGCTCGACAGCGTGCCCCTCCTTCCCAAGAGCTCGTGGCGGCGAAGCCGGCCGCGAGAGGAAGAGGGAGGGGCGAGGCAGAGGCTGCCGTGGCGCTCGGGGGAGAGGAGGATGGGGCGGCGCATCGGCCTCGCCTCCGCCAGCGGCTCATGCCCCAATGGAGGGCCATGTCGGAGACCAGCCCTGCGAATTATTCATCAGGTTGCACAAGCCAGTGCGCGGTCGCCTTCGTCTCCCCACTCCGTTCGCTCGGGAGATGGAGCTCAACCCGCCACAGGCTCTGAAGCTGCATATGAGGGGCTACGGGAATGGCAGCATGCGGGTCAACATCGAATTCCCCGCCCACCATGTTATGTATCTCCGCCATGGATGGAAAACCTTCGCTCATGCCCATAGCCTGTCGGAGGGGCTCGTCCTCCACTTCAAATTGATGGAGAGAGGCCCGCTCTCCGTCAAGGTCTTTGGGCACTTGGGAACTCGCCTATGGTGTTGCGTGGAGAGCTCCTCCAATGACGAAACCTCCTCCTCAGGCGAGAGTGGTGAGGAGGACAGCGACAGCGATGACGAGGTCATCAAGCGGGAGGTCTCCGATTCCGACTCCCGTTGACCGCATCGCCCTCCTCCCTCGGCCACGCGCATTGCCGGGGGGTCTTCCTCGTCAAGCTCTCCATCAGCGCGTTCCCCGTCGCTTCCTTTTTGCCTTCGACTGCCACACCTGGAAGGAAAGGGGCAAGAACGGGGATTGTGGGGCACTTATCTTTACTTTAAATTGTAGGCATTTGCCAAATCTTAATTTCTAGATGATGTAATCTATCGAGCCCATGCTTGTGTCCTGTAACCTTTGTACTCGTATTAGCATGTTAATGAAAAAGTCTAGCCTTGCCGAGAACCCGTGCACGTGTACGTTCGTGCAGAGGCAAAACGCCTCCTTAATGTAAATAAACGAGTCCTCCCGGCAAATTGCCCTGCCGGCACCCTCTACGCCTGTGGGAGAATCATATCTGTTGGGTTACATACAAAGGGTCCAGCCCTCCGTCTACCTTCTTTTAGCAAGGGCTACTACGACCACTCCGACCGAAGCAGCGTTCGGTCCGGAGATGGGAGCACCCGAGTTTTTAAAGAAGAGTGGTGAGGTTTTCTAATGCAAAAGTCATAGGTTACGAACACGAATGGGAAAGATGTAAACTTTATCTGTTTGGTTTGCCGGGGATCGCCATGCTGGGCGGTCTTCTCGACTTCTTGCCGAAGCTGGGCCCTTGAAGGGATCGCGCGCCCTTGCTGTGCCTGGAAAGAAGAGAGGGCAATAGCATGGAACCTCGGTGTTCCAGTAACATTTGTTGGAATCAAAAAGCAGTACAATATCCTGAACAAGCATGCATATACGTATATACATAAACATGGAAATCAACAAGAAACTATACATACTAAGGGATTTCTTTCCCTGACCGTGCACAGGGTCTGCGTCTGGCTCTGTACATAGGGTTACATGCCTTGCTGGCAATGCTAGTACAAAATGGGGGTTGCCGGGGATCCCGGCAACCGCGCCTTAGGGGTAAAACTTGCGAAGATATTCAATATTCCAGGAATTGCTCACCAGAATGCCATCTTTGGTCTCCAGGCGGACTGCACCAGGCCTGGTGACTCGTATTACTCGATAAGGGCCTTCCTAGTTCGGCGTCAACTTGTTTGAATTCTTGGCGGATTGGATACGCCGAAGAACAAGGTCGCCTTCCTCAAGGCTTCGGGCGTGAACCATGCGGCTATGGTAGCGGCGCAAGGCTTGCTGGTAGCGAGCGTCTCGCACAGCAGCCCGAAGACGATCTTCCTCAAGGAGCGTCGCATCATCTTGGTGCAACTGCACTTGCTCAAGCTCATCATAAGCGAGCAATTGACGTGACCCGTATTTGAGTTCCGTGGGGAGAACTGCTTCTGCCTCGTATACCAGGGCAAAGGGTGTCTGACCAGTGGCTCGATTTGGTGCCATCCTGATTGACCAAAGAACCGTTCGCAATTCATCAATCCAGCGCCTTCCGCACTTGTGCAGCTTATCAAAAGTTCAGGTCTTGAGGCTTTGCAACATTTCTGCATTTTCCCTCTCAGCCTGGTCGTTACTTCTGGGATGAGCAACATAAGCAAAACAGACCTTGCTGCCGAGGTCTTGAATGTACTCCATGAAGGTGTGACGCCCCCGATTCAATCGTACACTAATCATGCACGCAAATGTTTACGATCAAGATCAGGGACTCACGGGAAGATATCACAACACAACTCTAAAACATAAATAAGTCATACAAGCATCATAATACAAACCAGGGGCCTCGAGGGCTCGAATACAACTGCTCGATCATAGACGAGTCAGCGGAAGCAACAATATCTGAGTACAGACATAAGTTAAACAAGTTTGCCTTAAGAAGGCTAGCACAAACTGGGATATAGATCGAAAGAGGCGCAGGTCTCCTGCCTGGGATCCTCCTAAACTGCTCTTGGCCATCGTCAGCGGGCTGCACGTAGTAGTAGGCACCTCCGGTGTAGTAGGAGTCGTCTTCGACGGTGGCGTCTGGCTCCTGGGCTCCGGCATCTGGTTGCGACAACCAGGTAGAAGGGAAAGGGGGAAAAGAGGGAGAAAAGCAACCGTGAGTACTCATCCAAAGTACTCGCAAGCAAGGTGCTACACTACATATGCATGGGTATATGTGTAGAGGGCCATATCGGTGGACTGAACTGCAGAATGCCAGAATAAGAGGGTGATAGCTAATCCTGTCAAAGACTACGCTCCAGGCCACCTCCGTCTTGCAGCATGTAGAAGAGAGTAGACTGAAGTCCTCCAAGTAGCATCGCATAACATAAACCTACCCGGCGATCCCCTCCTCGTCGCCCTGTTAGAGAGCGATCACCGGGTTATATCTGGCACTTGGAAGGGTGTGTTTTATTAAGTATCCGGTTCTAGTTGTCATAAAGTCAAGGTACAACTCCAAGTCGTACTGTTACCGAAGATCACGGCTATTCGAATAGATTAACTTCCCTGCAGGGGTGCACCACATTTCCCAACACGCTCGATCCCATTTGGTCGGACACACTTTCCTGGGTCATGCCTGGCCTCGGAAGATCAACACCTCGCAGCCCCACCTAGGCACAACAGAGAGGTCAGCACGCTGGTCTAAATCTATGCGCGCAGGGGTCTGGGCCCATCACCCATTGCACACCTGCACATTGCGTACGCGGCCGGAGAGCAGACCTAGCAACCTCCATTACAAAGGAAGTCACGTTACGCGGTCCAACCCGGCGCGCGCCGCTTAGTCGCTGACGTCACGAAGGCTTCGGCTGATACCACGACGTCGAGTGCCCATATCTTTCTCGCGTACTTGGTTAGTGCGTATAGGCCAGTAGCCAGACTCAGATCAAATACCAAGATCTCGTTAAGTGTGTTAAGTATCCGCGAATGCCGACCAGGGCCAGGCCCACCTCTCTCCTAGGTGGTCTCAACCTGCCCTATCGCTTCGCCACAAAGTAACAGTCGGGGGCCGTCGGGAATCCAGGCCCACCACTACGTGGGAGGAACCACCTGCCCCTTCAGCCCCCATGTCCAAACAATATCACAGGTAATGTAACAGTGTAAGGTATATAGCATATGCCATGATCACCTCCCGAAGTGATCACGACCCAGTAGTATAGCATGGCAGACGGACAAGAGTGTGGGGCCACTGATGGAACACTTGCATCCTATACTAAGCAGTAGGATAGCAGGTAAAGGTAACAACAGTAGTAGCAAGGACAGGCTATGCAGCGGTATAGGATTAACTGAAAGCAGTAACATGCTACACTGCTCTAATGCAAGCAGTATATAGAAGAATAGGCAATATCTGGTGATCAAGGGGGGGCTTTCCTGGTTGCTCAGACAAGGAGGGGTCATCGTCGAAGTAGTTGAACACAGCGGCATCAGCGGCAGTCTCGGGGTCTACCGGAGAGAAGATGGGGGAGAAACAGTAAATACATAGCAAGCAAGAGCATAACAGGACAATACGCAGAGCTAGACGTGTTCTAACGCGGTGCTACACGCTACCGGCGAAGGGGAATAACATCCGGGTATGTTTCCCCAGGTTTAGCATTTTCGGACAAATGAAACGGAGGGGAAAAGTTGCATGTTCAGGTAGTTAGGGGCATGTGGCAGATGAACAGATCACGTATTCGGATTCGTCTCGTCGTTCTCAGCAACTTTCATGTACAAAGTTTTTCCATCCGAGCTACGATTTATTTTATATTAATTTTAAAAGATTCAAATTAATTTTAGCATTTATTTAATTAATTTAATACAACATTATCTAGAACAGTGCATGCTGACATCAGCATGATGACAGCAGTCAACAGAGGTGTTGACTCGTCAACTGACGTGTGGGTCCCGTTCATCATACTCTCATTATTCTAATTAGGGTATAACTAATCTAATTATTGTTTAATTAGACTAACTAATTAATTAGATCAGTAAATAGAGTTAATTAACTTAATTAATTCGCTAATTAATTATTTTCGTTTTTATTTATTATTATTATTTTCCAAAATTTGCTTTGTTTATTAAAATGTTTCTGGGCGGGCCCCACCTGTGTGTGGCTAGGCGCCAATCGGGTGTTGGGCTATCAGGCACAGCCCGAACGGGCGCCTGCCCATGGGGCGCACCCGACTTGGGCGCCGTGGGGCGACTGGCAGGCGCAGGTGCCAGCGCACCGGCGTGGAGCTCCGGCGGCAGGCGAGGGGCGGCGGGCGGCCAAGGACGCGGCCGGGGACCGGACCGGACGATGGCGACGAGCAGGAAGATGCGGGGGAGGGCGCGGTCGACGGTGTTGGCCGGTGAGCAGCGGCATCGGGTCGGAGAGAAACCAGCGGCGCCGCGGTAGCAGAGCAGAAGCAGGGGCAGCGCGGGGCAAGGCCGTGGTGGGCAGCGGCAGGAGCGCCGCGGTGCGCGGCGAGCACGAGGCCACGGCGTGGGGCGGAAACGGAGTGCTGCAGAGGAGGGCGCGCGGGGCGGTTTGCGGGGCAGGGGGCGCAGCGATCGATGGGCTCGGGCGGGAGCGGGCAGAGGCGCGGGCCGGCGCGAGGCCGCGGGGCCTGGCGCAGGACGGCGGGCTGTGGCAGGACGGCGGCGTGGTCAGTGCGGAGACTACGCACGACGGGGACGGGGAGGGAAGAGGGATGGTGCTCACGGGGCTGGTAGGGTTTTGGCAGTGGGGCGGGAGGTGGATGACGGGGACGACGGCGGAGAGGGAGGCAGTCCGGTGGAGGAGCGCTCCGGCGAGGCGATGGACGGCGATCCGGGCGGCGACGAGCAGTTCCCCCCTCGATCCCGATCCAATCGAGGGAGAGGGGGAGATATTTTCGTGGGGGGAAGTGGGGTGTCGGTGGAGTGGGTTACGGGGTGAGGGGGGTTAATGCGGCGGGGGTGGGCCTTGGCCCAGTTGGGTCTGTGGCCTGTCGGGCTGAAGCCCAAGGGGACAGGGGGTTCTCTTTCTATTTTTTGTTCTTTTGTTTTCTGATTTTAATCTTTTATTTTATTTACTTTATTTGTTTCTATTTTCTTTTTCTTGTTTAATAGTTTATAGTTTTTAGAAGAAGTGAAACTCACACCTCAATTAGATTTGTAAAATCAATTGTTCTCACAAAAATTTTGGGACAAAAGTAAAGTACCTTGTGTTCTCTATTAATTTAAAAGACATTTATGTTATTGTTTCGGTCATTGTTTTATTTATTTTAGTGCCTCTAATTATTTTATAATAATGTGGATCCTCCACCATAATTACTTATGATTTATTTGTCACATTGGGAACATTATAGTTTTAACTTGGAAAACTTTTAGTATTTGACTTTGTTTTAAATTTGAATTTGAATCGGCTTTGCACTAAGGCGAGATTTAGCAACAGTAACCGTGGTGACGTGGCATCGTTAACGTGGGATTACTGTATCCTAATTATCCGGGCGTCACAATTCTCCTCCACTACAAGAAATCTCGTCCCGAGATTTAAGAGGTAGTGAAAGGGGGAAAGGTTTGGTAACGAATCTAGCGGGTCTTCTCATCCTGGCTTGCTCTTCGCGAAGAGGCCGGTACAATACATTGATGTCTTCATTTCTCTGTTTTAGGTGTTCATGATGCAGCCGTCATACTTTCTCCTGGAACTCAATCGTACTTACGAATGTATAAATGGGGTATTCCGGGAGAACGGACCTCTGCAAGGTTGACTATCTGGTAGCTAACATCGAGTAAGGTAGTGGAACTTAAGAAAATATCGAGAGCAAAGTAAGAAGGTACCATGAGAAGTTTCAAGCGGGTAGGCAATCGTTCGATGCCTGAAACAAAGTGTACAAAGGGGTCCAGAGCAATGGGAATAAGTTTTGGGTCTGATACCAGAATTGATGATCTCTCGGAAGGTGGCTCGTGAATTATATACGAGGCCACGCGCGAGGAACAACCTTGGGAACAAGGGGTGTACAGGAGAGTCAGGTTTCGATCATGTGGAACTGTGGGTTATGGGCCCACCATGTGGATTAGAAGTAGGAGGAACGGTGACATCTTGCATGGTCATGATAGCAAGACATGTCAGAGGGTAGATTGTCGATTATGTCGGCAACAACGTCGGTACCAAGGACGTGGGACGGGTGGACCAAATCAACAAAATCACATAACAGTCAACTGAAGGCATTTGCACACCCACCTAGCTCACCTAGCTCCCCCACCTTGCGCCGATGGCCACTCCGGCCACGGCGGCCACAAACCCTACCAGTGGCCGCTCCGGCTCTGGTAGCCACCCCTCCCTTCATGATGGTGCCTTTTCCCCTAAACTTTGATCGTGGGAAGAAGTTTAAAGCGGATATGAAGGCCAAGTTTGGGCACCCGGTGGTCTTCTCCCTGGGTTTTCGTCTAAAGGAATTCACCATGGTGGTTTCATTTATCCGTGCCTCCTTCCGGCTCAATGTGCACACGGTTAGTGTCTCTCTTCTTGCCATGTTTGGGGGTTATGCCCAAGGTTTTCGTGTTCGTTTCTTGAAGGATAGGTCTTTCAAGTTCTCGGTAGCTTCAAAAGCAGTGGGTTTTGAGATCTACAATGCTGGTAATATTGTTGAGAAGGATTTTGAAGTGGTTTTCAACCTTTGGAACTTCGGGGGCCCGGTTTGGCAACGGGAAGAAGCTCTATACTATGCCGAGCTTGACAAGGAATGGACCTTAGTGGGTAGGTCCGACAATGCTATTGTTCCTGACGCCGGTGATCACCGGAGTTATTCTGCGGTGGTCCGGGATGGTAGATCGGTTTTCGAAAGATTATCGGGACCCATTCAAGAGGGCTCTAATCAAGGCCTTAACAACAATTCATTGCACGTTAATCCTGGTCAAGAGATGGAACGCCAGGTCATTCAACATTCTTTTGCACGTAATCACGTGGTTTGCCATGCATGCGGGGCCAACGGTCACATGGCCCGCTTTTGCACCACTCCGAACCTTCCTGGGCTTTGGCTGTTTATTCCTTTTGATTCTTTCCCGAGCCCACCAGCAGAGGCTTGGGCCGAAGGTGTAGTGGAATCTTGGTTTCGTTGTATTGGGCCGGCGCCACAGACTCGGCAGGTGCCTTCATTTAAGGAGTTGGTCAATGATTTTTTCCCAAACTTCCAGCCGAGACCGTCGCTTGCCTCCTCGCCTTCCACTTCACTTGCCTTCTCTGCTACCAACTCTGCTTCTGCCTCGACAAGCTCGCCGCCGCTGCCATTGCTGTCAGACAGGGCACTGGTCACCACCTCGCCGGAGCCGTTGCCGATGGCCAATATTCCCATAGACCCTCAACCTTTCGTTCCTCATGGCTTTCAGATTCAGGTGATTGAAGGCCGCAATGGGGTTTCTCGAGCGATTGTTCCTCATCGCCCGAGACGGCACGAAGACTGGGCGATTGCGAGTATCCACCCGCATCCAGATGAGGTATTTTTCCCAAATGTGCGTGAGGTTCTTGAAGAGTTTCTTCAGGGAGTTGAGCAAGTAGGCTTTAGAGAAATCTAACCCTGTCCTTTTGGAGAGGCTTATGTCAGGTTCACACATGTCAGAGACAGAGATAGGCTCATTCAGCAGGGCCCGCATGCTTTTGGCGATGTGTTTATTTCATTTACAAAGCACAATCAAGGACGGTATTGGCGTAGGTTTCATTTCAATAGAACTTGTTGGTTGCTGTTTGTGGGGGTCCCCTTTGATTTCTGTAATACTGAAGATATTGCTTCTGCGATTTCAAAGTGGGGCAAGATCATTAGTTGGGAGAAAGAAGATGCTTTGAAGGGTAAGATTTTGGTCAAGGCTAGAGTCACAGAGCTAGGTGATATCCCTAAGAGTATAAGATGGTCAGAAGGAGAACTATTTGAGGAGGAATCCTAGACCTGCTCTGTTGAGGTACTTCTTCAAGAAATGTTGGGGGGTGGGCCTGCAGATGAGGACCCTTTTCCACCTGAGGGTGTAGACCCACACCCTGTGCCACAGCATGGCAATGATTTTCTAGGTTTTCCACCACTGCCTAATCTTAACAATCAAGCTCCTAATGAAGACTGGGATGATTGGGAAGAGCAGGCAGAGCAAGAGGATCACTGGGCTTTCCCACAACCAGCTCCTGCCCTTCCTCAGCAGCCTCAAGTTGAAATTCTAGCCTTGGCGGAAGAAGGGGCTCCAAACAGTAGCATTACTACTACAGTTTCCCTGTCTGATGGTTTGCTATCCTTGACCCACTCTGCTAGTGAGGAGGTCAACCAAGGTGCTCAGGCCCCTCATATTGGTCAAGGGCTCATGAACATTGCCTTGGCTTATAATGCAGTTGAAGAAGAGGAGGATTTACAGGATTTACAGCCTAATGTTGATCAGCCACAGAATGTGATCATGGAGCATGTTGAACAGGCTCTGAATGTGGTTGCTGTAGAACAACAGAATCTATAGCAAGAGGGTGATGTAGCTCAACAATATATGCAGTCAGTTCCCACTCCAGGCATGCCCTCTTCTATTAGAGATATTGAAGCTTCTGGCACCTCTTTGCCCATTGTTCACCAAGACAAGCAGCCTGAGAATTGGAAGGAAGTCCCTACTACTGATAATTGTGTTGTGCCCTTGGAAGTTGTCGGCAATGCAACTGTGGCAGATTCTATTCCTTCACATCAATTCCATCTCCCAGATATCAAGGGCAAAGCTGATGTTCCAATCCCCCACATTGGATCCTCACCTGAAGCAAACCCTAAAGGTAACTATGGGTCCTTCTCTTTGCCAGGTTCTCCTTCCTTGCTTAGATTACATACATTGGCCCAAGAGCATGCTTTGCAAATCACTGATGGTTCACATTTAGTCTCTGAAGAAGGGCTAGATTTATGGATACATCACTTTGCACCAGCAACCCAAGGGCTACCCCAACTTTCAAAATAGAAATACCAGTAAGTTGGTTTAACTTCATAATTCACTTACTATTGACACCTGACAAGTTTGGATGGACCATGCATTTGCTCAAATCTGATATCTGGAAATTGTTGACTCCTAATTGTGAGCAAGAAGAAACTTTGATTTTTCACATACCTGATGGATGTGCAACTTCTCAGGCACCTGCATGTAAGGATTTCATCCTGGGGCTAGGCAAAGAAAATGAAGGTATTAGCCCTGCTGCTCACTCTTCCACTGGTGCTAGTAGTCCTCTTCAGCAAGTGTCCCCAAATAAAGTCCTGCCTCTTGGAGAGGCCATCTCAAGGAAAAGGAGGGAGAAAGAACCTATGGTGGAAACTGAGGTAAGAAGAAGTGACAGGATTAAAAAGGATAACAACGGCTATAGAAGGAAATCTTGTGCTACTCGGTCTTGTTTACCATGTAATGCCATACCTCCAATTATTCACAATTCAGTGGTTAAAGACCTGTCTAAATCTTTCTGCAAGGTTGCTGAGGAAGAGATACAGGAGAAGTTGACCAAGAAGCCTAAGAAGAAGGGGCAGGAAGATGTGGCTAAGGTGTCCAAGGCCACAGCAGAAGCAACCAAGTCCAGGCCTGTGTGATGATGTGTCTACAACATCAGTCTGTGATAGATAGCAGGATGGCCTGCTATTCTCTTTTGGGAATTACTTGTCTTACGTATGCAGTCAATTGTAATTTTTGCAACTGCTGCACAATGCTTGTTTGCCCTGGTAGGCAACTTTTGTATGTTAAATGCACTTTGGTATTGTGTTAGCTCTGGTATCTCCTTGTGCTAGGGACTACTATTCTATCTGATGCTATGGAAGCTTCTAGACCTCATTTGTGGTTGCTTTGGTTAACCTGCTCATCTGCTTATGTCACCTGTTGGAATGTTTCCCCATGCTTTCAGTGCTTTGTCATTTTTGTGGATCCCAATAATTTTTTGGCCTGGGATTGTCATCAGGGGGTGGGCCATGTTGACCACAGTAACATCAAACTGATTGTTAATGAATAACAATAGAACATGGAATATCTTAAACTGGAATCTGAGGGGCATTAATTCCTCAGATAAGTGGTTGGCTATGTGGCAAAAAGTGGAAGAAAGTGCTGCTGGAATTGTTGGTCTACAGAAAACTAAGAGAGAAAACTTTGATCTGGCCTACATTCATAAAGTTTTTCCTCACAGGTTTAATAAATTTGAGTACTTACCTTCCATTGGAGCATCAGGTGGCATACTCACTGCTTGGAATGGAGCTCTGTTATCCGTGGAGCTAATGTTTCAAAACAAATTCTCATTATCCATTAAGTTCACATGCAGGACATCTTCCAAAAGTTGGGTCCTCACAAACATCTATGGTCCTTGCAATCATGAGGATAAAATTGAGTTCATTGACTGGTTTGGTAATATTCAGATGCCTAATGATATAGATTGGATTATCATGGGGGATTTTAATTTTATCAGAACTCCTGAAGACAGAAACAGACCTGGAGGGGATGTCAATGAAATGCTCATGTTTAATGAGGCAATAAGTGAACTTGGTCTGATTGAACTACCTCTAAAAGGCAGGCAGTTTAGCTGGAGTAACATGCAAGACAACCCACTACTGGAAAAATTAGATTGGTTTTTTTTTACTTCTGCAGCTTGGATGACCAGCTATCCAGATACTTTGGCTCTTCCCATGGCTAAACCAATATCTGATCACCTCCCTTGCATGATAAAAATTGGCACAAATATCCCAAAGTCTAGAGTGTTCAGATTTGAAAACTATTGGCTTAACCACAGCTCTTTTAAACAGGTGGTTCAGACTGCTTGGACTATTCCAGTAGGTCATTCAGATTGTGCAAAAAAGATAACTGCAAAATTCAAGAATGTCATAAGAGCACTAAAGTTGTGGGCCAAAAACCTTGCCTGTCATAAGAAGCAAATTGCAGATCTAAATGACTGTATATTTCTCTCGAATATGATTGAAGAATTCAGGGACCTTACACTTTTTGAAAATAATTGCAGGACCTTGCTCAAGGAGTACTTATTAACTGTGCTCAATGATCAGAAGATTTATTGGAAACAAAGAGGAAAAATTAAAGGAGTAAAGTTTGGAGATGAAAACAAAAAACTCTTCCACACTGAAGCCTCTATTAATCATAGACACAATAAGATTGCTATGCTGGTGAGCAAAGAGCAAGTTGAAGTAACAGATCATGATGGAAAGGCTGCAATCCTACGGGAGGCTTTTAAAAATAGATTGGGACAATCTAACGGACACTCAATGCACTTTGACCTCAATGATCTTTATGAAAACACAGTCGACCCCCAAATCTTCATTGATCTAGAAAAGCCTTTTACTCAAGAAGAAGTTGAGGAAGTGGTCAAAAACCTACCTACAAATAAATCACCAGGGCCAGATGGATTCAATAATGAGTTCATTAAAATTTGTTGGGATATTATTAAGACTGATGTCTTTGAGCTTATATGGGCCTTTCATGCTGGGAATGTAAATCTTGAAAGCATTAACTCCTGTTTCATCACTCTGGTGCCAAAAAAAGAGGTGCCACTTTCTCCAAATGACTTCAGGCCAATTTCTTTACTAAATGGTGTTCTGAAAATCATTACAAAACTGTTGGCCAATAGATTGCAAAGAGTTATTCTACAATTGGTGAATATTAATCAATATGGCTTTCTCAAGGATAGAGTGATCCAGGACTGCCTTGGTTGGGCATATGAATACATTCACCAGTGTCATAAATCTAAGGAGGAAACCTTAGTAATTAAACTGGATTTTGAGAAGGCTTTTGATACAGTTGAGCATGCTGCAATCATTGATATTTTTAGAGCTAAAGGATTTGGAGAGAAATGGATTTCCTGGATGGAAGCTCTGTTCACAACTGCATCCTCTTCTGTATTGCTCAATGGAGTTCCTCGGAAAAGAATTTACATAAGGAGGGGAGCAAGGCTGTCAGGACCCCGATCCTAAGTCACATCAATCCAGCATGTAACACATCATATCACTTTGCGGCCTCACACACGGTACTCCCACGGGTGCCACCTTACCTAGCCCGGGACCGTTTGCGCCTTTTGGCTCACGTATATGATAGTGTCGCTAGCATCCATATGACAGAGAACCCGGGCCGACATGGCTAGTCGTGAACCCAAAGCGACGCTAGCCTATGAGGACAGGCATACATGAATCACATCGAGCATGTCGGTCATCAACGTATTTATATCCGGGCTGTAGCACTGGGCTAACAGGACTCCGGTAACCCGGGCTGTAGCAAGCTAGGCAGGACTCCGAATAACACCGCGTGACATTTCCCCAAAGGGACAGACACAGGAACGACGTGAAACACATGCCGGCCAGTCGAGTGTTCCGAGCAGTAGTGCTGGGCTAGCAGGACTCCGGTGAACCGGGCTGTAGCGGACTACTATCGCTCAGAAGCACTAGACTACATTTCCCCATATGATAGGCTGCCAAGGATAAACAACTAGATAGTCGGATCCCACACATAGCAAGCATTTCAATCATACACACAATATGCTCGATATGTGTAGATACAACATGGCATCACAACAAGACTCTACGACTCAAGGTATTTATTCAATAGGCTCGGAAGAGCCAGATATTACAAGCATGGGTCTCATGACCCAACAATCAAAGCATACAAGTCAAAGCACATGCGGAAGCTTAACATGTCTGAGTACAGACATCTACAAATGAAAAAGGCTGAGAAGCCTGACTATCTACCAGATCCTGCCGAGGGCACAAGATCGTAGCTGAGGTAACAAGCTAAACGTCGAAGTCCAAGCGGTACTACTAGCGAGACTGAAGTCTCTCTGCAAAAACATAAAATAGGCAAACGTGAGTACAATTGTACTCAGCAAGACTTACATCAGAACTAGCTACATATGCATCAGTATCAAAAGGGGGTGGTGGAGTTTAACTGCAGCAAGCCAGCTTTGACCCGGTGGCTATCCTGAACTACGACTGCAAGTAACTCTTTGAGGTGGCGCACACGAGTCCACATATTCACCAACCAATACACCACTATGGATCCACTTCCGTCTCCCTACGAGAAGGCCATCCATAGCACTCACGCTTATCTTGCGTATTTTAGAGTATCCACTTTCACTTGTCTATGAACTGTTATAGGCAACCCAGAAGTCCATAACCGCGGACACGGCTATTCGAATAGATGATGTTAACCCTGCAGGGGTGTACTTCTTCATACATGTTTCCACCACTTAGCGTCTGCACACGACATGTGCTCGGCAGACTTCAAGCGAAAGCCGACGTGGGTGTAGACCACGACCTACCTAAGCACTCAAGTCTCTAGTCCAGGTTTATCGCCTATTCGGGTTCCATCCGCAGGGAGTCCGGCCGAGGTTTCCACTAACGGCCCCGAACGATGTGTACAGGGTCCGAGACACCAAACGGGCGCCCGGCTGCCCGGCCACGTGCCTACCGCAACACAGCCCACCCCTACGGTCAGCGCTGCGTGCGGCCCCCAGCATACTACAAACACCAGAAACTACTTGCAACTCCTGGACAGAGGACAAGGGTGATTAAGAAGTCGAGCGGGGTCATATTTCAGGGCCCAATGCATGGTAGTAGCTGTTTCATGGATCACAAACACAGAACTCAGTTCCTGAGGACGGCTTCAATGAGACAACCCACCAAGTACTCCTACATGGCCTCTCACCAATACCTTTACCAAATCGTATTCACACACTTAGCTCACACACAGTAGGACATGTTCATCACCATTCCAATTCATTCCCGATGAATCAGACCCGACTCAACTCTAAGCAGTAGCAGGCATGACAAACAAGCATGAATGAGTAGGCACAACATGGGCTCAAACAACTCCTACTCATGCTAGTGGGTTTCATCTATTTACTGTGGAATGACAGGTCATGCAAAGGATAAAGGGGTTCAGCTACCGCAGCAAGTAACACATGAATCGTTGTTGTCCTAATGCAGTAAAAGAGAGCAGGAGCGAGAGGGTGGGATTGTATCGGGATGAACAAGGGGGTTTTGCTTGCCTGGCACTTCTGAAGATAACATAGCTCTTCATCGGTGTCATCGAACTCATCGTCGAAACATCGTCTAGTGAGAGGGGACGGTTACCGGCGGACAGAGAAGGAAACACAATCAATGCGATGCACAATATGATGCATGCTCATAACATGGCAATATGAGTGTGTTGGCCTAATGCAACTACAACCAGATGGATTTGGGTCATATTGAACTAAAGGTTGGACCCCAAATTCAAATTATGAATTTAATTAGTGCCTTATCATGTTTTGCACTAAACAGCAAGGTTAAGTTCTTTAAACATGCATGGAACCAGTGCATATGGATAGATTGAATTTTTCTGATCATTTTTCATATATAAATTATTTCATTCTGAGCTACGGTTGAATTTCTATGAATTTTAGAAGTTTAGGGCATTTTTTGGAATTTCCTGAATTAAATTAAATCCAGGAAATAGCTTATTGCGTCAGCATGACAGCAGCATGACCTCAGCAGGTCAACCGGGGCTGCTCCAGGTCAAACCTAACGTGCGGGGTCCACCCGTCAGAGACACAGGGGCTAAACCCGGTCAAACCCAATGCTGACTGGGTTTGACCCTGCAGTAGGGCCCGCTGTCAGTGGCTATTAGGGTTGCTTAAGTGGCGGGGTTAGCGTCTAATGACGGCCACGTCAACACTCGCCGGAGCACGGCCGGCGACGACCAAACCGCGCGGCGGTGCTTCGCCGGAATGCGCTACAGGCGGCGGAAAGGCGCGCGGGGACTACCAATCGGCAGCCCGCGCTCGACTGCATCCACCTGGGCATAGGGGAGGTCGCGGGGACGGCGGAGCTCGCCGGAGCAGGGCTCGCGGCGGCGGCCGGAGTTCGGTTGATGCGGGTTAGGCACTGCAGGGCGCTAGGGGGGCTGCGGTTAGGCGCGTTGGACTCGTGGGGGTGCGGTGAGCTCAGTGGTAAGCTTGGACGCGTGCTTGCACGACCGTAGCCACGACGGCGACATGGCCGGCGGCGAGGAGCGCTCGGGCTCGAAGGGGGCGGTGGCTACGCGGCGTAATCGAGCACGGGAAGTAGAGGGATAGATAGAGGAGCTCACGGCGGATCCAGAGAGCTGGTCGGCGAGGCCGGGGACGGCCTGAAGCTCGCGAATCCCTGAAGAGTTCGCCGGCGGCCAGAGGTTGAAGAAGAGCTCGAAGGTGATGCTGCAGGGCTTCCGGCGGGGCGTTGCTTGGTGGGGAGGGGAAGGGGGTCGAGGCGGAGCCTCTGAGCTCAGCGGCAGGGCGAGGGGTGGCCGGTGGCTGCGGCTATGGCGAGCGGCGACGACGGGTGCGTTCGGTGAGGAGAGCAGAGGAGGGAGAGGGGCGCGAGGGAGAGTGGGAGAGGTCCAGGGGAAGGTCGGGGCGATGCACGTGGCGCTCGGGGCCGATTCCAGCAGCGGCAAGCAAGCAGGAGGTGGCCGGACGCGTGCTCGCGCGCGCCGGCCACACGCTCGTCCTCCTGGCAAGGGGAAGACGACAGGGAGGAGCCCCTGGTGGGCTGGGCCGGTGGCTGGGCCGGCCACTTGGGCTGCCAGGTAAGTCCAGGTAAACCTTTCTCTCCCTCTGTTTTAGTTTCTGTTTTTATTAATGTTTTCTAATTCTTCTGCATTTGTTTTGACTTAGTTAAAATGCTAAGACATTACCAAAAATCATGAAACTAATCATGGCTACTGTTTATAATATATCCAACAGTAAACATTTTAGTTTATGATTATTTGAGCATTTAAAATATTTTATAGTGTTTAAATGCCCAAATGCAAATATAATAAGATTTAATTCAGTGACCAAATATGTCATGGAAAAATGTGCATCACCTCTGGTTACTGTTTCCAGTATTTTTCCAAAAATGATGAACATTTTTCAAAGCCACTTTGGGTTCACTAAAATATTTTGGTTGAATCTATTGATTTCCTTTTATGCTAGGGTTTGAAACAATCCCCATTTCAAGTTTCTGAGAAATTTTAAACATGATGCAGGGATGCAAACAAAGGTGGGCAAGGCCTAAACTGGGGCTGTGACAAAGGCAAGGAGACCCTTACTCTCCTTTAATTTTTGTGCTGGCTGCTGATTTGCTACAATCCATTCTTAATAGAGCCATGAGATTAAACCTGATCACTGCTCCACTGCAAGTAAACTCATGCCCTCACTTCCCAATTGTGCAATATGTAGATGACACCTTAGTGGTTATGCAAGCTGATTCTAGGCAGTTGTTCTGCTTAAAGGCACTTCTGAATACTTTTGCCACAACAACTGGGCTAAAAGTTAATTATGGGAAGTCCATCATGGTACCCTTGAATAATGCTGAAGATAGGGTAGAAATTTATACAAACACCTTGTAGTGTGCTAGAGGACAATTCCCATTTACCTATCTTGGTATGCCCTTGGGAATATACAAACCAAGTGTTGAGCAATGTCTCCCCCTAGTTAACAGGATTGCAAAAAGATTGGCTGGTATCTCTATCTTCATGACCCAAGCTGGAAAATTAATGTTGGTCAAGTCAGTGATGACATCTTTATCAGTTTTCTTCATGTGTTGTTTGGACATTCCTGTTACAATTAAAAAACAGATCATTAAATACTTGAGACATTGTCTTTGGAGAGGACCTGATATGGAAGACAAAAGGCCTGCCTTGGTGGCATGGACCACAGTGTGTAGACCAAAAGACCAGGGAGGCTTAGGAGTTCTAGATATCTTTACACATAATAAAACCTGCTCATGAAAAATCTTCACAAATTCTTCAACAGACATGATATTCCTTGGGTCAACCTGATTTGGGAAACATACTATAGTGATGGGAAATTACCAGGGGACAACATGATTGGGTCATTCTGGTGGAAGTCCAACTTAGCTCTGATTGATCAGTACAAAGCTATTACTAGATGTAATGTGGGAGATGGTGTCAGTGCTTTCTTTTGGGATGATCTATGGAGCCAAGCAATACTTAAACACCAATTTCCTCACATGTTCTCTTTTGTGAGAAACCCCCAGCTGAATATTCAACAAGTATTGCAGACTGAGTACCTGCAGGACCTATTATTCCTCCCCTTGACAACTGAGGCCTATGAGGAATTCTTACAAATGGAAGACATTTGCATAGCCATGAGACAATCTGAGCATTTAGACTCTTTAGACACATGGAGTTACATTTGGGGGACTGAGCACTATTTGCTCATCAAAGCATATAAAGTCTTAATTGGTCACAAACAGACACCCCCACACTTCAACTGGATCTGGCAGAGTTCATGCCAGCCAAAGCATAAAGTTTTCTTCTGGCAACTTCTCCATGATCGAGTCAACACCAGAAACTTACTTAGAAGGAAGAATTTTGTGTTGGAGGATTATAATTGTGTTCTTTGATGCTGTCAACAAGAAGAAACACTGCATCATCTCTTTTGGGGCTGTCCATTTGTTCAACAATGCTGGGACTTCATTTGTCCAACAAGAGCTCCAAACCTGTCTGTGTTAGAAGTGTTCCAAGATATTAAGGACAAACTAAGGTATCCATTTTACATGGAGATAATCATTCTTGGAGCATGGGCCATATGGATCACCAGAAACAATAAGATTTTTGAAAACATTGCACCTTCATTCCAAGGGTGGAAGTTCATATTTCTGGAGGAACTGGAGCTTCTCAAATTTAGAATGAGGAAGAAGCATGAGAGACAATTTTTAGTTTGGCTTGATAGCTTGTTGTAATTTCTATGTTCTTAGGCTAGTTGGTTGTTTTGTCTTTTCTTTTTCTTCCTTCTTCCTTTGCTCTCTAGGTTTTAGGTTTTAGCCTTTTTTTGCTTCTTGGGCTTACCTCAAGCCTTTCAGACTTCTTTGTTTCTCTGCTTCCTTTCTTAATAAAAATTGCAGTGGGGTTTTACCCTACTGTTTATAGTCAAAAAAAGGGCGAGGGACGAAGAGAACCATTTTCCCGCTCGTTGAAATGAGGCGGACTAATAGGCAAAGTTCTCATCCATTGGTGGTTACCGAAATGTCATCAACAATGGTAACAGGGTCTTGCTGACAGAATTGTACACCGAGGTGTTTACATAAGCGGAGAAAGTTACTGCTTAGATCATATAGATCACCAGAAATGTTAAACCAACCAATGGAAAGAAAATATGATTATTAGATTAAAAAGAACAATGGAAAGGAAAATGTGTTTAAACACATATTTCAAGGGTATATCCTTCCCAAGGACAAGCAGAGTATGATATCCATGACATGATATAATGTAGAAAACTCTTTAGGTAGGGGAGAGAAATTTCATGACATTACCCATACAGCGGTGTTTGGATAATTGAGCAGGAAACATTTAGCATTGGGCTTCAAATGGTCTTGTTGAAAACCGGAGTACCACAGACATGCTTCGAGATAACATTGACATGGTCTTCAAGCAAAGGTCGGACTTTGGATACTCAAGGGATTCATCAGGAATAACTTATAGAATAAGTCTTACAATTTCCTCATGGAAGAATGGTTAACCTTGCCAAAAGGAAAACTATAACAATAGGTCCTCCGGTCAGGTATGCTAGGCATGACATCACCTTACCGGGTCATATAAAGACCAAACTTATAACCCTTGGAAATATGATCCAACCATCATATCTGACCGAGATTCAGATCTGATTGGTGCCAGGATACCTCAGACTCATGATGCCCGAGAGGAAAGGGGGCAAACACAATTTGACGAGATGGAGTTGCAAGATTCTCGGAAAATGGACTATGGAAGCAGGTCCCGAAACCAAATTTCAACATTAAAGTAAGGAGAGGATGAGGAGGTAGCTGATGGACTCAGCGACATATCATCAAGATTTCCAAAAAGATGGGATTCCACAAATATGTGAACAAGGAGATAATATTTGTCAGATCAAATGATATAATGATGTATGTTCGAGGAAAACATACACAATTACACATTGGTTGAAAAGGTGCACCCAAAATATGGGCCTATGTAGCATGATCAATGCTTAGGATGGTGATTCGATAATCAATGGTCTAAGAATGAAATGTCGACCATTACTTCAAAGCAATAGGGTCACTAGAAGTTTTGAATTCGCACATCCAAGTTCAATTGTCGGTTTTTCGGTTGGAAACAACACGGGGACCAAGAAAGAATGGGTATGGCGTGAAGTGTTACTATATCTAGAAGTTTTAAGGGGTGGAGCAATTCTCACCACATTCTTGATAGAAAAGACAGTAATACTTCAAGGCAGAACACAACACTAGCTGGAGAGCAAGTTGTATTCATAATGTGGACAAGTTCGCGGTGAAAGGAAGTAAAGGGCGTTGTTGATGATAATAAAATCATCGAGGGCAAGGAGGGTATTTCTCATCATGAACACAATGGACATCTCAGAAGAAGTCAAAGTGTTGAAGGTGATCTGACACATTTTCCGGGAGGTTGAAAGAGGATGCAATCTAACAACAACGGCAACAAGCAAGGAAATGACGAAGTGGCAATTTACAGGATCAATATATAAGATGCAAGCTCGGGAGCAAGGTTGCCTTTCAAGACAAGCAAGATGATGTTGAAATCTTGACGTAAATCGTGCTCACACACTAAAGAATTCATGCCCCAGAGAAGGACGCGGTAGCATAGTCAAAAGTAGAAACACCAGGATGCAGCCGATAGTCTAGGAATGACCAGATTGGTTTCAGAATTTCCTAGTAAAAATACCAGGGGTATTTGATTTGTAGTGCGGAATAATTTCACTAGTCGGTGCCCTCGGTTGACAACAACCCAGAACCCGTAGAGTGATTACGACAAGGAAAGACATTACTTCAACAAAGTTAGTAAGATGTGGTGCAATGGCAAGGTATCTCCGAGATACGAGGGGGTAATACTCGAAGGTAGAACATGATAGAAGTAGAACCGGGTCATTGACCTATGACAGTAGATACTTCAACCTTGCCAAAAATAGACGAGGCATTGGAATGAATTCCCATCAGATATATCAGATCAGGACAACATGGTCGGTACCATAACCGTAAGGAATCAATTTCAAAAATACCGAAAGAATCATACAGCTGGGTAATCATTTAGCAAGAAGCTTCCGAGATGGTCTACATCATTTTCATGGTCATGAACACAAAGTTTAAGGTCGACTCCCACTTCTTTAATGCATAACATTTCATTCACCTGTCGCTTTGATAAAACTGTAGTGTTGGAATTTATCTGGTAGAACACCGGAAGAGTATGACTTGTGAAAACTTTCGGGTTCTCACGGATTAGGGGAAGACATAGGTTCAACCCATCGGGCATCTTTGTAACATATACCACAAGTTTCAAAAGTAAATACACAAGCTCAAAAGCAGAGCATGGTTGGCCAAGCAGAGGATACAATTTACCAAAGGCATTATGTATCAGGGGAAGGACTCGCAAGGTGATTGAATATGAAGGACACTATCGGATAACAATCCAACAATGGATCGGGCGATCCGCAATGGAGCTGATGTGAATATCGGTACTCACTCAGAGGAATAAAGAATGCAGAGGCATTAGATTCAAGAATCACCTGATTAGTCTAATGCTTAAATAGAAGAAATTATGGTTTCCTAAATGAATGATGAGAAACAAACGCTCTGATCAAGGATGGATAAGTTGAAAACACTTAGTTGGGCAATCAATAAAGGTTTGAATTGCCGAGAACCAACTCATGTCCGGAATGACGCCTGAGCCGGAAAGATAATTTTAAAAAGGATAACCTGATGACTGCGTGCGTATGCCCACATTGGATCAATAGGCTCAAGATGACTAAGACAAGGGATGTTAACGAGAACTACTAGTCATATGGAATTAACCATAATGCAAGCAGGCAAGACATTCAAGAGTAACAGGCTGCAGAGGATTTTCGAAAGATCGAAAAGTATTCCGAAGAATTATGTGAGACACATGAACAATTGAGAAGAACGGATCCTTGATAAATGTGAGGAAAAACCCGTAAGGGTTTTCATGCGAAATAAAACTGCAAGACAGTACTCAAAGGATTCTTGGGACAACGGCGAATATTTCAAGGCATCTTGTAACAACAAGGGCGACGAGGAATGATCAAGAGAATGGCAAGTGCATACATATATCCATAGGGATATATCGGTGACAGTGGATTGCAAAGGCGATGAACACAAGGGTCTCAGGAAATTATCGAGGGATATCCTCAGAATCTTCTTACGAAGCAGGTGATCTTCCGGAATGAGGGCTCTCCGGGAGAAATAGTTACGAGAACCTAGAGTTAGAGTTAGCAAAAACATTTACCCCGAATAGACGAGAGATCAGAATCCCAGAGTATAGACGAGGAGTAAAAAGATCCTAATATCACCCAATAGCCACACAGACAAGTTAGTAAAAAGCTTTGCAATGTCTAGACTCGACTTCGGCCAAGGAGTTAGAAGGGGGATTCCTACAGGCAGTCGGCTCTGATACCAACTTGTGACGCCCCCGATTCAATCATACACTAATCATGCACGCAAATGTGTACGATCAAGATTAGGGACTCACGGGAAGATATCACAACACAACTCTATAACATAAATAAGTCATACAAGCATCATAATATAAGCCACGGGCTTCGAGGGGTCGAATACAAGTGCTCGATCATAGACGAGTCAGCGGAAGCAACAATATTTGAGTACAGACATAAGTTAAACAAGTTTGCCTTAAGAAGGCTAGCACAAACTGGGATACAGATCGAAAGAGGCGCAGGCCTCCTGCCTGGGATCCTCCTAAACTGCTCCTGGCCATCGTCAGCGGGCTGCATGTAGTAGTAGGCACCTCCGGTGTAGTAGGAGTTGTCGTCGACGGTGGCGTCTGGCTCCTGGGCTCCGGCATCTGGTTGCGACAACCAGGTAGAAGGGAAAGGGGAAAAAGAGGGAGAAAAGCAACCGTGAGTACTCATCCAAAGTATATGCATGGGTATATGTGTAAAGGGCCATATCGGTGGACTGAACTGCAGAATGCCAAAATAAGAGGGGGATAGCTAATCCTATCAAAGACTATGCTTGAGGCCACCTCTGTCTTGCAGCATGTAGAAGAGAGTAGACTGAAGTCCTCCAAGTAGCATCGCATAACATAAACCTACACGACGATCCCCTCCTCGTCGCCCTGTTAGAGAGCGATCACCGGGTTATATCTGGCACATGGAAGGGTGTGTTTTATTAAATATCCAGTTCTAGTTGTCATAAGGTCAAGGTACAACTCCAAGTGGCATAGCCTAGTGGTGGGAAGGGGCTGATGCCTTCCTACCCACCCAGGTTCAAGACATGGTACTTGCAATTTGGGTTTGTTGCACCAATTATACTGTAGGGGGTTCCCTTACAGTCTTTCTGTCAAAAAAAACTCCAAGTGGTCCTGTTACCGAAGATCACGGCTATTCGAATAGATTAACTTCCCTGCAGGGGTGCACCACATTTCCCAACACGCTCGATCCCATTTGGCCAGACACACTTTCCTGGGTCATGCCCGGCCTCGGAAGATCAACACGTCGCAGCCCTACCTAGGCACAACAGAGAGTTCAGCACGCTGGTCTAAATCCTACGCGCGCAGGGGTCTGGGCCCATCGCCCATTGAACACCTGCACGTTGCGTACGCGGCCGGAGAGCAGACCTAGCAACCTCCTTTACAAAGGAAGTCACGTTACGCGATCCAACCCGGCGCGCGCCGCTCGGTCGCTGACGTCACGAAGGCTTCGGCTGATACCACGACGTCGAGTGCCCATATATTTCCCTCGTACTTGGTTAGTGCGTATAGGCCAGTAGCCAGACTCAGATCAAATACCAAGATCTCGTTAAGCATGTTAAGTATCCACGAACACCGACCAGGGCCAGGCCCACCTCTCTCCTAGGTGGTCTCAACCTGCCATGTCGCTCGTCCACAAAGTAACAGTCGGGGGCCGTCGGGAACCCAGGCCCACCACTACCTGGGTGGAACCACCTGCCCCTTCAGCCCCCATCTCCGAACAGTATCACAGGTAATGTAATAGTGTAAGGTATATAGCATATGCCCATGATCACCTCCCGAAGTGATCACGGCCCAGTAGTAGAGCATGGCAGACGGACAAGAGTGTGGGGCCACTAATGGAACACTAGCATCCTATACTAAGCAGTAGGATAGCAGGTAAAGGTAACAACAGTAGTAGCAAGGACAGGCTATGCAGCGGTATAGGATTAGCTGAAGGCAGTAACATGCTACACTACTCTAATGCAAGCAGTATAGAGAAGAATAGGCGATATCTGGTGACCAAGAGGGGGGGCTTGCCTGGTTGCTCAAGCAAGGAGGGGTCGTCATCGACGTAGTTGAACACAGCGGCATCAGCGGTAGTCTCGGGGTCTACCGGAGAGAAGAGGGGGGAGAAACAGTAAATACATAGCAAGCAAGAGCATAACAGGACAACAGGCAGAGCTAGACATGTTCTAACGCGTTGCTACACATTACCGGCGAAGGGGAATAACATCCGGGAATGTTTCCCCAGGTTTAGCATTTTCGGACAAATGAAATGGAGGGGAAAAGTTGCATGTTCAGGTAGTTAGGCGCATGTGGCAGACGAACGGATCGTGTATTCAGATTCGTCTCGTCATTCTGAGCAACTTTCATGTACAAAGTTTTTCCATCCGAGCTACGATTTATTTTATATTAATTTTAAAAGATTTAAATTAATTTTAGCATTTATTTAATTAATTTAATACAACATTATCCAGAACAGTGCATGCTGACATCACCATGACGTCAGCATGACGTCAGCAGTCAACACAGGTGTTGACTGGTCAACTCACGTGTGGGTCCCGTTCGTCATACTCTGATTATTCTAATTAGGGTATAACTAATCTAATTACTGTTTAATTAGACTAACTAATTAATTAGATCACTAAATAGAGTTAATTAACTTAATTAATTCGCTAATGAATTTATTAATTAACTAATTATTTTAATTTTTATTTATTATTATTATTTTCCAAAATTCGTTTTGTTTATTAAAACATTTCTGGGCGGGCCCCACGTGTGTGTGGCCAGGGGCCAATCGGGTGCTGGGCTATCGGGCACAGCCCGAACGGGCGCTTGCTCGTGGGGCGCACCCGACTTGTGCGCCGTGGGGTGACTGGCAAGCGCAGGCGCCAGCGCGCCGGCGTGGAGCTCCGGCGGCAGGCGAGGGGCGGCGCCATTGCGGCCTGGCACGGCGAAGCCGAGGCAGGGAGGCGGCGGGCGGCCAAGGACGCGGCCGGGGACCGGATCGGGCGATGGCGACGAGCAGGAAGGTGCGGGGGAGGGCGCGGTCGACGACGTTGGCCGGCGAGCAGCGGCATCGGGTCGGAGCGAAACCAGCGGCACCGCAGTAGCAGAGCAGAAGCAGGGGCAACGCGGGGCAAGGCCGTGGTGGGCAGCGGCAGCAGCGCTGTGGTGCGCGGCGAGCACAAGGCCACGGCGTGGGGCAGAAATGGGGTGCTGCAGAGGATGGCGCACGCGGGCGGTTTGCGGGGCAGGGGGCACAACCATCTATGGGCTCGGGCGGGAGCGGGCAGAGGCGCGGGCCGGCGCGAGGCCGCGGGGACTGGCACGGGATGGCGGGCTGTGGCGGGATGGCGGTGTGGTCAGTGCGGAGACTACGCATGACGGGGACGGGGAGGGAAGAGGAAAGGTGCTCACGGGGCCGGTAGGGTTTTGGCAGCGGGGCGCGAGGTGGATGACGGGGACGACGGCGGAGAGGGTGGCAGACTGGCGGAGGAGCGCTCCGGCGAGGCGATGGACGGCGATCCGAGCGGCGACGGGCGGTTCCCCCCTCGATCCCGATTCAATCAGGGGAGAGGGGGGAGATATTTTCATGGGTGGGGGGAAGTGGGGTGTCGGTGGTGTGGGTTACGGGGTGAGGGGGGTTAAGGTGGCGGGGGTGGGCCTTGGCCCAGTTGGGCCTGTGGCCTGCCGGGCCGAAGCCCAGGGGGACAGGGGGGTTCTCTTTCTATTTTTTTGTTCTTTTGGTTCCTGGTTTTAATCTTTTCTTTTATTTACTTTATTTGTTTATGTTTTCTTTTTCTTATTTAATAGTTTGTAGTTTTTAGAAGAAGTGAAACTCACCCCTCAATTAGATTTGTAAAATCAACTGTTCTCACAAAAAGTTTGTGACAAAAGTAAAGTACCTTTTATTCTCTATTAATTAAAAAGACATTTAAGTTATTGTTTCGGTCATTGTTTTATTTATTTTATTGCCTCTAATTATTTTATAATAATGTGGATCCTCCACCATAATTACTTATGATTTATTTGTCACATTGGGAACATTATAGTTTTAACTTCTGAAAACTTTTAGTGTTTGACTTTATTTTAAATTTGAATTTGAATTGGTTTTGAACCAAAGCGAGATTTAACAACAGTAACCGTGGTGACGTGGCATCGTTAACGTGGGATTACTGTAGCTTGTGAACTGTGTGCCATTGTCGGTGATGACTCTGTTCGGCACACCAAGACGGCAGACTAGTCCCTTGAAGAACTTGACGACTGACTGTGCTGTCACCTTTCTCACTGGTTCCACTTCCAGCCACTTTGTGAACTTGTCGATCGCGACATACAAGTACTCAAAGCCCCCGAAAGTGCGGGGAAAGGTGCCCAGTATGTCGAGCCCCCAGACCGAAAATGGCCAAGAAAGAGGGATTGTCTGAAGAGCTTGGGCTGGTTGATGAAGCTTCTTTGAATGGAACTGGCATGCTTCACACTTGGTTACTAGGGCAGTTGCATCCTGGAGGGCGGTGGGCCAGAAGAAGCCTTGCCGGAATGCTTTGCCGACAAGGGCTCCCGACCCTATGTGGGAGCCACACATGCCTCCATGTATCTCCGCCAATAGCCTCAGTCCGTCTTCTCGAGGAATGCACTTCAACTTCATGTCCTTCGTTCTCCTTCTGTATAGGGCATCATCCACAAACTGGTACATGCTAGACAGACGGGCTACTTTCTGTGCTTCTTCTTGTTCCTCCGGAAGCTCCCCTGTTTAGAGGAAACGGACGGTGTGCTGTGCCCGTGCCGGAGCTTGAGGCTCGACGGTAAGGACTAAAGGCATATCTTTAGCCACAAGGGCAGCTGCCTCTACAGTCAGAGCTCGAGGCTCTACCAGGGGTTGCTGCTCTCCGGCAAGCTTGGGGCACCCGACAACATCCTTGCCGGCAGCTCTTGGGAGCTCAGCAAGAAAGTAGTTGTCGGTATTCTGGGAATGGGGGTCCCCAGACTTGCCTGCATGCAGCCCACAGCGTGGCCAAGCAGCAGGCCGTACGGCCCATCTTCATCAACAAGGCATCCAAGACCCTCGCGAGGGTCCAAGCCTCGCGGGGCGGACGATGCAAGACATCCTCTGGAGTGGCCTAGCCAGGCAGGCTCACGAGGAGCGGAGATATCAAGGCAGGGCAAACCTCACGAGGCTCTCGTGACGTGAGCCATGACAAACGACACCAGGCGGGCGCCAGGCGGGCGCCAGGCGGGCGCCAGCGCGCGCAGCGTCCTTATTTCCTGTTTGGTGCTAAGGAAGCCAGCGCAGGCGAAGAGTACCAAGGCATCAGGCAAAGGTTGCCATATTGGTGCAACGAGACCAAGACCAGGAGGACGACAAGGAGGAGGTCATCATGGAGCCCAAGACAGCGTCACCCCAGAGCTTTTCGCAGGCGAAGACCACTTTTGTCAGGATAGCTTCGTACTAGCTGTCCCCCTTCTAATTTGCCCGCCGTTGTTGGCTCCCTTCCCGCTCAACATTTGGACCGAGCAGTTCATCCAGCTCTCGCCCACACAAGTTAGCCAAGCAGAATAACACCTCAACCTCAGGAGGCTGTTCTTCCCTTGTACTGTTCATCATCAGACCAACAGGCAATCCACCACCACCACACTGGAGTAGGGTATTACACCACAATGGTGGCTTGGACCAGTATAAACCTCGTGTCATTCTGTGTTGCGAGTTCGTCGAGTTCGTCCGCGAGATCTTAGCGAGCTAGAGCGTAGATCGGTAGGAGGGAGAGACTTCGCGCGCACCCCAGTGTTTGAACCTTAAGGGTTTGCCGGAACCCCACATCCGTAGGTAAACCAGAGTGAGATCCGCACCATAGTAGTACGGTAATCCTGTTCTGGAAGTCATGTTACTAGACCATGATGAACTTGCGAACTATGAGGAAGCGATGATGAGCCCAGATTCCACGAAATGGTTTGAGGCCATGAAATCTGAGATATGATCCATGTATGAGAACAAAGTATGGACTTTGATGGATTTGCCCGATGATCGGCAAGCCATAGAAAATAAATGGATCTTCAAGAGGAAGACGGACGCTGATAGTAGTGTTACTATCTACAAAGCTAGAATTGTCGCAAAAGGTTTTCGACAAGTTCAAGGTGTTGACTACGATGAGAGTTTCTCACTCGTATCTATGCTTAAGTCTGTCCGAATCATGTTAGCAATTGCCGCATTTTATGAAATCTGGCAAACGGATAAAACAAAACTGCATTCCTTAATGGATTTATTAAAGAAGAGTTATATATGATGCAACCAGAAGGTTTTGTCAATCCTAAAGGTGCTAACAAAATATGCAAGCTCCAGCGATCCATCTATGGACTGGTGCAAGCATCTCGGAGTTGGAATATACACTTTGATAAGTTGATCAAAGCATATAGTTTTATACAGACTTGCGGTGAAGCCTGCATTTACAAGAAAGTGAGTGGGAGCACTACAACATTTTTGATAAGTATATGTGAATGACATATTGTTGATCGGAAATAATGTAGAATTATTCTGCAAAGCATAAAGGAGTGTTTGAAAGGAGTTTTTCAAAGAAAGACCTCCATGAAGCTGCTTACATATTGAGCATCAAAATCTATAGAGATAGATCAAGACGCTTGATAAGTTTTTTCAATGAGTACATACCTTGACAAGATTTTGAAGTAGTTCAAAATGGAACAGTCAAAGAAAGAGTTCTTGCATGTGTTACAAGGTGTGAAATTGAGTAAGACTCAAAGCCCAACCACGGCAGAAGATAGAAAGAGAATGAAAGTCATTCCCTATGCCTCAGCCATAGGTTCTATAAAGTATGCCATGTTGTGTACCAGATCTATTGCATACCCTACCACTGAGTTTGGCAAGGGAGTACAATAGTGATCTAGGAGTAGATCACTTGATAGCGTTCAAAATTATCCTTAGTGGAATAAGGATATGTTTCTCGATTATGGAAGTGACAAAAGATTCGTCGTAAAGGGTTACGTCGATGCAAGTTTTGACACCGATCTGGATGACTCTAAGTCTCGATGTAGATACATATTGAAAGTGGGAGCAATTAGCTAGAGTAGCTCCATGCAGAGCATTGTAGACATAGAAAATTGCAAAATACATAACGGATCTGAATGTGGCAGAGCCGTTGACTAAACTTCTCTCACAAGCAAAACATGATCACACCTTAGTACTCTTTGGGTGTTAATCACATAGCGATGTGAACTAGATTACTGAATCTATCAAACCCTTTGGGTGTTGGTCACATGGCGATGTGAACTATGGGTGTTAATCACATGATGATGTGAACTATCGATGTTAATCACATGGTGATGTGAGTTAATCACATGGTGATGTGACCTAGATTATTGACTCTAGTGCAAGTGGGAGACTGAAGGAAATATGCCCTAGAGGCAATAATAAAGTTATTATTTATTTCCTTACATATCATGTTAAATGTTTATTATTCATGCTAGAATTGTATTAACCGGAAATATAATACATGTGTGGATACATAGACAAACAGAGTGTCACTAGTATGCCTCTACTTGACTAGCTTGTTAATCAAAGATGGTTAAGTTTCCTAACCATAGACAAAAGGAGTTGTCATTTGACTAACAAGGTCACATCATTAGTTGAATGATCTGATTGACATGACCCATTCCATTAGCTTAGCACCCGATCGTTTAGTATGTTGCTATTGCTTTTATCCATGACTTATACATGTTCCTATGACTATGAGATTATGCAACTCCCGTTTGCCGGAGGAACACTTTGGGTGCTACCAAACGTCACAAAGTAACTGAGTGATTATAAAGGAGTACTACAGGTGTCACCAAAGGTAGATGTTGGGTTGGCGTATTTCGAGATTAGGATTTGTCACTCCGATTATCGGAGAGGTATCTCTGGGCCCTCTCGGTAATGCACATCACTTAAGCCTTGCAAGCATTGCAACTAATGAGTTAGTTGCGGGATGATGTATTACGGAACGAGTAAAGAGACTTGCCGGTAACGAGATTGAACTAGGTATTGGATACCGACGATCGAATCTCGGGCAAGTAACATACCGATGGACAAAGGGAACAACGTATGTTGTTATGCGGTCTGACCGATAAAGATCTTCGTAGAATATGTAGGAGCCAATATGGGCATCCAGGTCCCGCTATTGGTTATTGACCGGAGACGTGTCTCGGTCATGTCTACATTGTTCTCGAACCATAGGGTCCGCACGCTTAAGGTTTCGATGACAGTTATATTATGAATTTATGAGTTTTGATGTACCAAAGGAGTTCGGAGTCCCGGATGAGATCGGGGACATGACGAGGAGTCTCGAAATGGTCGAGACGTAAAGATCGATATATTGGACGACTATATTCGGACATCGGAAAGGTTCTGAGTGATTCGGGTATTTTCGGGAGTATCGGGGAGTTACGGGATTACGGGAGAAGTAATGGGCCTTGATGGGCTTTAGTGGGAAGAGGAAAAAGGCTGCTGCGCCCCCCCTTCCCTCTGGTCCGAATTGGACTAGGGAAAAGGGGGGCGGCTACCTTTCCTTCTCCTCCACTTCCTTCTCCCTTCCTCCCCTCTTGGTGGACTCCTACTAGGACCTGGAGTCCTAGTAGGACTCCACATCCTGGCCGCACCAAGCCTTGGCCGGCCTCCTCCTCCTCCTCCATCCTTTATATACAGGGGCAGGGGGCACCCCATAGACACACAAGTTGATCTTCGTGATCGTTCCTTAGCCGTGTGCGGTGCCCCCCTGCACCATATTCCACCTCGATCATATCGTTGCAGTGCTTAGGCGAAGCCCTGCGCCGGTAGTACATCAAGATCGTCACCACGCCGTCGTGCTGACGGAACTCATCCCCGAAGCTTTGCTGGATCGGAGCCCGGGGATCGTCATCGAGCTGAACGTGTGCCAAGAACTCGGAGGTGCCGGAGTAACGGTGCTTGGATCGGTCGGAACGTGAAGACGTACGACTACATCAACCGCGTTGTTATAACGCTTCCGCTTTCGGTCTACGAGGGTACGTAGACAACACTCTCCCTCTCGTTGCTATGCATCACCATGATCTTGCGTGTGCGTAGGAATTTTTTTGAAATTACTACGTTCCCCAACAGTGGCATCCGAGCCTGGTTTTATGGTTTGATGTTATTTGCACGAGTAGAACACAAGTGAGTTGTGGGCGATATAAGTCATACTGCCTACCAGCATGTCATACTTTGGTTCGGCGGTATTGTTGGACGAGACGATCCGGACCAACCTTACACGTACTCTTACGCGAGACTTGTTCCCTCGACGTGCTTTGCACATAGATGGCTTGCGGAAGACTGTCTCTCCAACTTTAGTTGAACCGAGTGTGGCTACGCCCGGTCCTTGAGAAGGTTAAAACGGAGTCTATTTGACAAACTATCGTTGTGGTTTTGATGTGTAGGTAAGATGAGTTCTTGCTTAAGCCCGTAGCAGCCACGTAAAACTTGCAACAACAAAGTAGAGGACGTCTAACTTGTTTTTGCAGGGCATGTTGTGAAGTGATATGGTCAAGACATGATGCTAAATTTTATTGTATGAGATGATCATGTTTTGTAACCGAGTTATCAGCAACTGGCAGGAGCCATATGGTTGTCGCTTTATTGTATGCAATGCAATCGCGATGTAATGCTTTACTTTATTACTAAGAGGTAGTGATAGTCGTGGAAGCATAAGATTGGCGAGACGACAACGATGCTACGATGGAGATCAAGGTGTCACGCCGGTGACGATGGAGATCATGACGGTGCTTCGGAGATGGAGATCACAAGCACAAGATGATGATGACCATATCATATCACTTATATTGATTGCATGTGATGTTTATCTTTTTATGCATCTTATCTTGCTTTGATTGACGGTAGCATTATAAGATGATCTCTCACTAAATTATCAAGAAGTGTTCTCCCTGAGTATGCATCGTTGCAAAAGTTCTTCGTGCTGAGACACCACGTGATGATCGGGTGTGATAGGCTCTACCTTCAAATACAACGGGTGCAAAACAGTTGCACACGCGGAATACTCAGGTTATACTTGACGATCTATGCATATAAGATATGACCTCGGAACACGGAGACCGAAAGGTCGAGCGTGAATCATATAGTAGATATGATCAACATAATGATGTTCACCATTGAAGACTAAGCCATTTCACGTGATGATCGGTTATGGTTTAGTTGATTTGGATCACGTGATCACTTAGAAGATTAGAGGGATGTCTATCTAAGTGGGAGTTCTTAAGTAATATGATTAATTGAACTTTAATTTATCATGAACTTAGTCCTGGTAGTATTAGCATATCTATGTTGTAGATCAATAGCTCGCATTGTTGCTTCCCTGTGTTTATTTTGATATGTTCCTAGAGAAAATTGTGTTGAAAAATGTTAGTAGCAATGATGCGGATTGGATCCGTGATTTAAGGTTTTTCCTCATTGCTGCACAGAAGAATTATGTCCTTGATGCACCGCTAGGTGACGGACCTATTGCAGGAGCACATGCAGACGTTATGAACGTTTTGCTAGCTCAATATGATGACTACTTAATAGTTTAGTGCACCATGCTTAACGGCTTAGAATCGGGACTTCAAAGACGTTTTGAACGTCATGGACCATATGAGATGTTCCAGGAGTTGAAGTTAATATGTGAAGCAAATACCCGAGTTGAGAGATATGAAGTCTCCAACAAGTTCTATAGCTAAAAGATGGAGGAGAATCGCTCAACTAGTGAGCATGTGCTCAGATTGTCTGGGTACTACAATCGCTTGAATCAAGTGGGAGTTAATCTTCCAGATAAGATAGTGATTGACAGAATTCTCTAGTCACCATCACCAAGTTAGTAGAACTTCGTGATGAACTATAATATGCAAGGGATAACGGAAAATATTCCCAAGCTCTTCGCGATGCTAAAATCGGCGAAGGTAGAAATCAAAGAAAAACATCAAGTGTTGATGGGTGACAAGATCACTAGTTTCAAGAAAAGGGAAAAGGGAAAGAAGGGGAATTTCAAGAAGAACGGCAAGCAAGTTGCTGCTCAAGTGAAAAAGCCCAAGTCTGGTCCTAAGACTGAGACTAAGTGCTTCTACTGCAAAGGGACTGGTCACTGGAAGCGGAACTACCCCAAGTGATTGGCGGATAAGAAGGATGGCAAAGTGAACATAAGTATATTTGATATACATGTTATTGATGTGTACTTTACTAGTGTTCATAGCAACCCCTCAGTATTTGGTACTAGTTCAGTTGCTAAGATTAGTAACTCGAAACGGGAGTTGCAGAATGAACAAAGACTAGTTAAAGGGCAAGGTGACGATGTGTGTTGGAAGTGGTTCCAAGATTGATATGATCATCATCACACACTCCCTATACTTTCGGGATTAGTGTTGAAACTAAATAAGTGTTATTTGGTGTTTGCGTTGAGCATGAATATGATTTGATCATGTTAATTGCAATATAGTTATTCATTTAAGTCAGAGAATAATTGTTGTTCTGTTTACATGAATAAAACCTTCTATGGTCATACACACCAACGAAAATGGTTTGTTGGATCTCGATCGTAGTAATACACATATTCATAATATTGAAGCCAAAAGATGTGAAGTTAATAATGATAGTGCAACTTATTTGTGGCACTGCCGTTTAGGTCATATTGGTGTAAAGCGCATGAAGAAACTCCATGCTGATGGAATTTTGGAATCTCTTGATTATGAATCACTTGATGCTTGCGATCCATGCCTTAAGGGAAAGATGACTAAAAACGCCGTTCTCCGGAACAATGAAGCAAGCAACAGATTTATTGGAAATCATACATACCGATGTATGTGGTCCGATGAAGATTAAGGCTCGCGACAAGTATCATTATTTTCTGACCTTCACAGATATTTTGAGCAGATATGGGTATATCTACTAGATGAAACATAAGTCTGAAATATTTGAAAAGTTCAAAGAATTTCAGAGTGAAGTGGAAAATCATCGCAACAAGAAAATAAAGTTTCTACGATCTGATCGCGGAGACAAATATTTGAGTTACGAGTTTGGTCTTCAGTTAAAACAATGTGAAATAGTTTCACTACTCACGCCACCTGGAACACCACAGCATAATGGTGCGTCCGAAGGTCATAACCGTACTTTATTGGATATAGTACAATCTATGATGTCTCTTACCGATCTACCACTATCGTTTTTGGGGTTATGCATTAAAGACAGCTGCATTCACGTTAAAAAGGGCACCATCTAAGTCCGTTGAGACGACACAATCTGAACTATGGTTTAGCAAGAAACCAAAGTTGTCGTTTCTTAAAGTTTGGGGTTGCGATGCTTATGTGAAAAAGTTTCAACATGATAAGCTCAAACCCAAATCGGAGAAATATGTCTTCATAGGATACCCAAAGAGTCAGTTGGGTACACCTTCTATCACAGATCCAAAGGCAAGACATTCGTTGCTAAGAATGGATCCTTTCTAGAAAAGGAGTTTTTCTCGAAAGAAGTGAGTGGGAGGAAAGTAGAAAACTTGATAAGGTAATTGTACCTTCTCCCTTATTGGAAAGGAGTTCATCACAGAAATCTGTTCTTGTGAGTACTACACCAATTAGTGAGGAAGCTAATGATGATGATCATGTAACTTCAGATCAAGTTACTACCGAATCTCGTAGGTAAACCAGAGTGAGATCCGCACCATAGTAGTACGGTAATCCTGTTCTGGAAGTCATGTTACTAGACCATGATGAACTTGCGAACTATGAGGAAGCGATGATGAGCCCAGATTCCACGAAATGGTTAGAGGCCATGAAATCTGAGATATGATCCATGTATGAGAACAAAGTATGGACTTTGATGGATTTGCCCGATGATCGGCAAGCCATAGAAAATAAATGGATCTTCAATAGGAAGACGGACGCTGATAGTAGTGTTACTATCTACAAAGCTAGAATTGTCGCAAAAGGTTTTCGACAAGTTCAAGGTGTTGACTACGATGAGAGTTTCTCACTCGTATCTATGCTTAAGTCTGTCCGAATCATGTTAGCAATTGCCGCATTTTATGAAATCTGGCAAACGGATAAAACAAGACTGCATTCCTTAATGGATTTATTAAAGAAGAGTTGTATATGATGCAACCAGAAGGTTTTGTCAATCCTAAAGGTGCTAACAAAATATGCAAGCTCCAGCGATCCATCTATGGACTGGTGCAAGCATCTCGGAGTTGGAATATACACTTTGATAAGTTGATCAAAGCATATAGTTTTATACAGACATGCGGTGAAGCCTGTATTTACAAGAAAGTGAGTGGGAGCACTACAACATTTCTGATAAGTATATGTGAATGACATATTGTTGATCGGAAATAATGTAGAATTATTCTGCAAAGCATAAAGGAGTGTTTGAAAGGAGTTTTTCAAAGAAAGACCTCGATGAAGCTGCGTACATATTGAGCATCAAAATCTATAGAGATAGATCAAGACGCTTGATAAGTTTTTTCAATGAGTACATACCTTGACAAGATTTTGAAGTAGTTCAAAATGGAACAGTCAAAGAAAGAGTTCTTGCATGTGTTACAAGGTGTGAAATTGAGTAAGACTCAAAGCCCGACCACGGCAGAAGATAGAAAGAGAATGAAAGTCATTCCCTATGCCTCAGCCATAGGTTCTATAAAGTATGCCATGCTGTGTACAAGATCTATTGCATACCCTACCACTGAGTTTGGCAAGAGAGTACAATAGTGATCTAGGAGTAGATCACTTGATAGCGGTCAAAATTATCCTTAGTGGAATAAGGATATGTTTCTCGATTATGGAAGTGACAAAAGATTCGTCGTAAAGGGTTACGTCGATGCAAGTTTTTACACCGATCTGGATGACTCTAAGTCTCGATCTAGATACATATTGAAAGTGGGAGCAATTAGCTTGAGTAGCTCTGTGCAGAGCATTGTAGACATAGAAAATTGCAAAATACATAACGGATCTGAATGTGGCAGAGCCGTTGACTAAACTTCTCTCACAAGCAAAACATGATCACACCTTAGTACTCTTTGGGTGTTAATCACATAGCGATGTGAACTAGATTACTGAATCTATCAAACCCTTTGGGTGTTGGTCACATGGCGATGTGAACTATGGGTGTTAATCACATGATGATGTGAACTATCGATGTTAATCACATGGTGATGTGAGTTAATCACATGGTGATGTGAGTTAATCACATGGTGATGTGACCTAGATTATTGACTCTAGTGCAAGTGGGAGACTGAAGGAAATATGCCCTAGAGGCAATAATAAAGTTATTATTTATTTCCTTACATATCATGATAAATGTTTATTATTCATGCTAGAATTGTATTAACCGGAAACATAATACATGTGTGGATACATAGACAAACAGAGTGTCACTAGTATGCCTCTACTTGACTAGCTTGTTAATCAAAGATGGTTAAGTTTCCTAACCATAGACAAAAGGAGTTGTCATTTGATTAACAAGGTCACATCATTTGTTGAATGATCTGATTGACATGACCCATTCCATTAGCTTAGCACCCGATCGTTTAGTATGTTGTTATTGCTTTTATCCATGACTTATACATGTTCCTATGACTATGAGATTATGCAACTCCCGTTTGCCGGAGGAACACTTTGGGTGCTACCAAACGTCACAACGTAACTGGGTGGTTATAAAGGAGTACTACAGGTGTCACCAAAGGTAGATGTTGGGTTGGCGTATTTCGAGATTAGGATTTGTCACTCCGATTGTCGGAGAGGTATCTCTGGGCCCTCTCGGTACTGCACATCACTTAAGCCTTGCAAGCATTGCAACTAATGAGTTAGTTGCGGGATGATGTATTACGGAACGAGTAAAGAGACTTGCCGGTAACGAGATTGAACTAGGTATTGGATACCGACGATCGAATCTCGGGCAAGTAACATACCGATGGACAAAGGGAACAACGTATGTTGTTATGCGGTCTGACCGATAAAGATCTTCGTAGAATATGTAGGAGCCAATATGGGCATCCAGGTCCCGCTATTGGTTATTGACCGGAGACGTGTCTCGGTCATGTCTACATTGTTCTCGAACCATAGGGTCCGCACGCTTAAGGTTTCGATGACAGTTATATTATGAATTTATGAGTTTTGATGTACCGAAGGAGTTCGGAGTCCCGGATGAGATCGGGGACATGACGAGGAGTCTAGAAATGGTCGAGACATAAAGATCGATATATTGGACGACTATATTCGGACATCGGAAAGGTTCTGAGTGATTCGGGTATTTTCGGGAGTATCGGGGAGTTACGGGATTACGGGAGAAGTAATGCGCCTTGATGGGCTTTAGTGGGAAGAGGAAAAAGGCTGCTGCGCCCCCCCTTCCCTCTGGTCCGAATTGGACTAGGGAAAAGGGGGGCGGCTACCTTTCCTTCTCCTCCACTTCCTTCTCCCTTCCTCCCCTCTTGGTGGACTCCTACTAGGACTTGGAGTCCTAGTAGGACTCCACATCCTGGCCGCACCAAGCGTTGGCCGGCCTCCTCCTCCTCCTCCATCCTTTATATACAGGGGCAGGGGCACCCCATAGACACACAAGTTGATCTTCGTGATCGTTCCTTAGCCGTGTGCGGTGCCCCCCTCCACCATATTCCACCTCGATCATATCGTTGCAGTGCTTAGGCGAAGCCCTGCGCCGGTAGTACATCAAGATCGTCACCACGCCGTCGTGCTGACGGAACTCATCCCCGAAGCTTTGCTGGATCGGAGCCCGGGGATCGTCATCAAGCTGAACGTGTGCCAAGAACTCGGAGGTGCCGGAGTAACGGTGCTTGGATCGGTCGGAACGTGAAGACGTACGACTACATCAACCGCTTTGTTATAACGCTTCCGCTTTCGGTCTACGAGGGTACGTAGACAACACTCTCCCTCTCGTTGCTATGCATCACCATGATCTTGCGTGTGCGTAGGAAATTTTTTGAAATTACTACGTTCCCCAACAGGGGTGCGCCGTAGTTCCCCTTCTGTCAGTTCGTTGCTCCATCGCTCCGTTGTTTCCATCGCGGACGCTCGCCGTGCTCGAGCTGAGCGTCGGGCTGCCCTCTCCACCTGCGTCGCTCAGACGGCTCCCGTAGGCGGGCCACCTTGTCGTTCTCCGTCTCCCGCCGCCAACGCTACCACCGGCCCGGCGGGGAACGAGCAGCAGGCGTCCTCGCTGCATCCTTCGGTGCGACATGACGGCCGCACCGCTACTCCATCACTTACCCCTGCCGGTTCTTCGTCTCACGCGCACCGCGCTCCCATGGAGGCACGGGCCGCGCTCATCGTGGCGAACAAGCTCCTGTGTTACCGCCCCGTCAACGACCTCTATGAGGAGTGGCTCGACCGCGTCGTCGGGCTCGTCCGCGCCGCAAGGGGCTCTCCTGCGCCGTCCCACTCTCTGCCTCCCCCTCAACCAGCCGCGGGCGATGGGGCTCAAGGCATGCCTCCACCACCTCAACCCCAAGACGGTGCCTTGGCACCAAGGCGCGCGCCTCCCCGGCGTGATCCACCGCGCCCGGCACCCGAGCGTGAAGAAAGAAGCTGCTAAGAAATCCCGCGGCCGCGAGAAGCTGCACCGGCGCTCCCCGCGCCACCTCGTCAAGACCGCGTGCCGCCTGCAGTGGCGCAGCGCGGACCTCTCCAAGACCAAGCTCCACCTCAGAAGCGGGCCCCGGCGATCATGGCCGGCTGCCGCGCCTTCACCCATGAACTGCGTAGCGTCGCCTGGTCAGGCAAGTTCAAGTCGGATCTGCCTCCTCGCTACGACGGCACCGCCGACCCAGCGGAGTTCCTGCAGCTCTTTGAGATGAGCATCAAAGCGGCCAACGGCGACAAAAAAGTCATGGCGAATTGGTTTCCCATGGCTCTCAAGGATGGGGCCCGCTCCTGGCTCCTGAACCTGCATCACGGCTTGAACTCCTCCTCGGACGAGATGCACGACCGCTTTGTCGCTAACTTCCAGGGCACTCGCGACCGCCCACCGGCCACGGGTGATCTACGCCGCATCAAGCAACAACCAGGAGAGACCCTCCAGAAGTACATCCAGCGCTTCAACAACACCTGCCTCAAGATCCCCACGGTCATGGATGAGGCTATCATCTCCGCGTTCTCCGACGGTGTCCGTGACGTCAAGATGAAGGAAGAGCTCGCCATCCATGAGGAGCTCTGCACCTCTCAGGAGTTGTTCAACCTGGCGACCAAGTGCGCAAGAGCTGAGGAGGGGCTCCTCTCTCTCCTTGAGCTGTCGTCCACGGGCGCAGAGGAGAAGAAGGCCAAAGCCAAGGATGTGAAGCACAAGGACGAAGCTGTGCTCGCAGCGGAGCCCGACACCAAGCGGGCCAGAGATCAGCCCGAGTCTTCCAAGAACAGCCGACCGTTCTGCGCCTTCCACAACCTGAACACCCACAACACCAGCGACTAGCAAGAGCTCAGAGCCATACGGGAAGGACGCTACGGTTATCACGCCAAAGATGCGACCCTATCCTAAAGGAACTCGAAGGTCCCACAAAGAATAGAAGCGCATCTTGAAGACGCTTTTGCAAGGTGGATATCGTTACATCAACATTACATAATAGTGGGGATACATCCAATACATACCAAGTCACATGAATACAACAATACATCATACATAAGAACAACATCCGACTACGGATGAAACATCAACAGAAACTCAAACAATATCCACCCTGCTAGCCCAAGCTGCCGACCTGGAACCTATCCCCTAATCGAAGAAGCAGAAGAAGAACTCGAACACAAGTAAACATCGCTCTCGCGTCATGATCATCGCATAACCTGTACCTGCAACTCGTGTTGTAGTAATCTGTGAGCCACGAGGACTCAGCAATCCCATTACCATGGGTATAAAGACTAGCAAAGCTTAATGGGTAAGGAAGGGTAAAGTGGTGAGGTTGCAGCAGCGACTAAGCATGTATGGTGGCTGACTTACGCAAATAAGAGCGAGAAGAGAAGCATAGCAAGCGGTCGTCAACTAGTAATGATCAAGAAGTGATCCTGAACTCCTACTTACGTCAAACATAACCCGAAACCGTGTTCTCCTTTCGAACAACCCCGAAAAGAGAACATCACGGTTACGCACACTGTTGGTGTATTTTAGAAGAGTTTACTTCAAGTTTACTACAACCGGATATTAACAAATTCCCATCTGCCACATAACCGCGGGCACGGCTTTCGAAAGTTCAAACCCTGTAGGGGTGTCCCAACTTAGCCCATGATAAGCTCTCGCGATCAACGAAGGATATTCCTTCTCTCGGGAAGACCCGATCAGTCTTAGAATCCCGGCTACAAGACATTTCGACAATGGTAAAACAAGACATACACCCTAATAGTAGCCGCGCGTATCTCATCTCAGGCCACGACCGGATAAGCGAAGCGTACAGGTACCAACATAACCCAAGTTGCCAAGGGATGGTCCCGCACGGTGCTCTAGTTTGGACCAACACTTAGAAAAGCATTGGACGGGGGGGGGGGGGCTAAATAAAGATGACCCTCGGGTTAATTACTACCAAGGGAAAAAGGTAATAGGTGGTGGCAAACGGTAAAACCAATGTTGTGCCTTGCTGGAGGAGTTTTATTCAAAGCGAACTATCAAGGGGGTCCCATAAATCACCCAACCGCGTTAGGGACGCAAAATCCGGGAACATAATACCGATATGACGGAAACTAGGGCGACAAGAGTGGAACAAAACACCAGGCATAAGGCCGAGTCTTCCACCCTTTACCAAGTATATAGATGCATTAATAATATAAGAGATATTGTGATATCCCAACATAAACATAATCCAACATGGAGCAATCTTCATCTTCACCTGCAACTAGCAATGCTATAAGAGGGGCTGAGCAAAAGCGGTAACATAGCCAAACAATGGTTTGCCAGGAAGGGTGACAAAGGTTAGAGGTTCATGGTAATTTGGGAGGCTTGATAAGCAAGTGGTAGGTAACGCGGCATAGCGATAGAACGAAGCAACTAGCATAGCAATGATAGTAGTGAGATCCAAGGTGACGGTCATCTTGCCTGAAATCCCGCTAGGGAGAAGAACGAGTCCATGAAGAAGATGAACCAACGTAGTCGAACGGATCCTCACAATCGCAATGTTACCGAAACTAGCAAGAAGAAGCAATACCGGAAAGAAGCAAACAACATAGTAAACAAACAAGCATAACATGACATGATGCACAACCAAGTATGATGCATGTCAAGATTAAATGTTGTTAACATGGCAAGAGGTGAAGCATATGCAAACGACCTATTTAGGCAAGTTTAAATGAGGCCAGAAACACAAACAACAATTTCGGAAAATCCCCATATGCATATTTCAAATTTGGTACTGTTCTGCACTATACACAATTTTAATGTTGTTAAACAGCAAAATAAAGTGCATCAAGTTAATCTATGCATTTTTCTACCCCATTTACATATAAAGTTTTTTTTAAAACGAAGCTACGGTGATGCAAAATAATGCAAAGAGCAAGTTAAACATCTTAAACATGGATGAAAACAGAATATTATGAAACTAGATAAAATTCTAGGCATTTTTCATATATGGTTCGTTTAGTTTGGATGCATGCATATTTAACTATGGACAGTGCAAAACAGTGGCAATTCTGTAAATATGCAATGCACTGGAAATTAAACAAATCCATAGGCAGGAAAAAAACATGCACGGGCCCGAAGCATCAAGGTGCAGCGACCCAGACGAGGATTCGGCCCAAGTGAGCGTTGAGTGTGTACAATAACAGAAAACAATGCAAAAATAATGGGGGCCGCTGGGATTCGAACCCTAGACCGCTCGAATTAATAGTGGCTGCTCTAACCAGTGCGTTCATGACAAAGAGAGCTCCCTGCTTATTATGACCTATCTCGCAACAGAACGAGCTTGGCCATGGCTCCACGGCGACAACCGGCGTCGACTGCAGCGACCAAAGGTGGCGGCCTCTGCAACAACAGAGAAGCGGCGGAGGTGCGGAAAGGTGGAGGGTGCTGCTACGCGAACCACGGAGCAACGGCAGGGCATGCGCGTGCATGTGTGGGGGTGCACGGGCAGAAGCCTGCTGCCATGCCGCGAAGCACAGCGAGGCGCTGGCTGTGTTGGGTGATGCGAAGACGCGGGCGTGCTGCGCGAGCGCGGGATTTGACCTGCGGGTGATGCAGTGCAGACCAGCGAGGCGAGCAGTGGCATGAGCATCGAAGCAAGCGGGCGTGAGCGCACGCAAGAAGCAGAGAAAGCAGAGGAGCTAGCGCTGTGCACAGGGATCAGCCGAGGAGCTCGTCGGAGCTGCTCGCCGGTGACTGAACCGAGCGGCGGAGGCGCGTGCAAAACTCACAACAAGGAATCGCGCTCCCGCGTGTCACGCACGCCTCCAGACGATGACAGGGAAACATCGGCGATGAGGAAACAGTGGCGGCAAGGTGGAGCTTGGACCCGATGACTCAAGGACCAAAACGGCGCGCTGCAAGAGGGAATGGGCTCCACGGAACGACGCGACCCTACTAAACGTGCACAAGAAACAAGGAGAGGTCGAAACACTCGCCGGAGACGAGGTTCGACGGAGGAGCGCTTGGGCTCGATGGGGACAGATGAAACAAGGCGCAATCAAAGGGGAAAACTGGTGGTGCAATGAGGCTGCTCACATAGAGGGGCTCGGAGGAGTCGATCGAGCTCGGGGACGATGGGACGCGACGAAGTTGACCGGCGACGAGCACCTACCGTAGATGAAGAAGATGAAGACGATGAGGAGGAACTTGGCGTTCCTCTGAACCGTGAAGGAGATCAAGCAGAGGAAGAGGACGCCGAGGAACTTGGCGTCTCCAGCGTTGGATCGCAGCGGGAACGGCGTCGTGGATGAAGAAGAGGCCGGCGTTGGAGCTCCTACGCCGGAGGAGAGCTCCGGCTCGCCTCGGCCGTGGCGATCGGAAGTGAGGCAACATGGCGCTTGGGTGCCATTACCTGCGCGGTGGCGGCGGAGAAGAGGGAGAGGAGGAATGGGAAACCCTAGGGGTTGCTACGGGGTTTAAATAGGTGTGCTGGATGGCGAGGATGGAGTCGGCCTTGCCACGGCGGCCATGTGCGCCGAGGTAACCTGGAGTTACTGTGAGCGAGGGAGTTCTGCGAAGGAGGAAGAAAGGAGGAAGGAGAGAGGATGACATGTGGGGCCAGGGTGAAAATGTGTTACGTGGAGGTGGAATTACCAGAGGGGGAGGTGGTTGGCGGGCTGGGCTGTGGTGGTGCTGGACTGGGCTACGCTGGGGCTGCTGCTGCTGGTGCTGCTTCTACCTCTTTTCTATTTCTTCAAACAGAAATAAAAGGGCAAAAAGTACAGAGGGATTGGAGGGGGTTGAAGCTTGGAAGAAAATTAATATGATTTCCTGGAGATATGAACTATTTGAATAAATTGCTTTGTCCATTTTTAAGGATATAAAAATAATTCAAGTTTGAATTAAATTCAAACTTGAGCCAGTTTTGAACCCAACCAAAACAACTCCAAAATGAATGAAATATGACAGAGAGGTATAAGGCAAGGAGTATGATCATTAGGACATAAATGAACATTAACGAATGAGGGAATAATGTCACTTGCAAATAAATGTGTGACAATTGAAAGGAAGAAGCCAGTGATTGGGTGTTGCACTTGATGATGGTTAAGATGGAAGGGCAAGATGGAACAACAAAGAAGATGAGGATAAGGAGTTCACAAAGATAACAAGCACATGAGAAATATGTACACTACAATGATGATCATGATACAAATGCAACATAAATGACAACGGCAACATCACATCATGAAGCATGAACCAAAGCAAGTGAGATGACCATGGCAAACAAACAAGGATGGCACAATGCAATATGACAATGAGATGGGCATGGAAATGCAATACAACCAATGATGAACAAGATGCAAGAAGAGAAAATATGGCAAGCCACTCAACATGAACATGGATATAGGGAAAAGAAATATGCAAAACAATTATGATAATGCAACAAACATAATAAACACACGTCAACAACTGAAATAAATGGAAGGGCAACTGAAGCGTTGGTCTCGGGGCGTTACAACGGTCGACGCCCCGAGCGCAACGACCGGGGCTACGGATGCTAAGGAGGACGCGGAGGCGGACGCTAGGACGATCGTGGCCCGCGCTAGGAGTGGCGTGACCGGCTTCGTGAGGACCGCTGGCAGGACCAACCTCGCAAGGGCGCCTGGAGGGACCCGCCTCATGAGGATCGCCCCCAGGGCAACACTGGTCTTCCCCCGATCCCGCCACCAAGAAGGAATGACGACCACCACCAGGACGAGGGGGCTGGGGGATTCCAGGAGCCGCGTGTGATCGCCTGCATCTTGGGTGGTGCCCAGGCCCCAGCCTCTCAGCGCATCTTCAAACAGTTCACTCGTGAGGTGAACGCAATGCTCCCCAAGCTCGAGGCCACGCGCCCGCTCAGGTGGTCCCAATGTGCCATCACCTTCAACTCGGCAGACCAGCTCAAGTGCGCAACCACCGTTGGCGCCCTCCCTATACTGTGCTCCCCAGTCATTAGCAATGTGCAAGTCACCAAGACTCTCATCGACGGCGGCGCAGAGCTCAAAGTCCTGTCTGTCGACACGTTCGACAACCTCCAAGTGCCATATGAGCAGCTCCAGCCAACCAAGCCTTTCTCAGGAGTGACCAACGGTTCCACCACACCGATACGGCAGGTCCGCCTACCTCTCACCTTCGGGGAGCGCAAGAACTATCGCACCGAGCTCATCGACTTCGATGTCGCGCACATCCGCCTGTCGTACAATGCCATCCTCAGGTATCCAGCCCTGGCCAAGTTCATGGCAGTCACCCATCACGGCTACAACATTCTCAAGATGCCAGGAAGCGGAGGAATCATCATGGTCCCATGTGAAGAGAGGGATGCGGTGTGCTCCCTCGAGCGCGCCTTTCAAGCCGCAGCAATCGACGACCCTGACAGCAGAAATGAAGGCCCCCTGGAGACCATCCCCAAGAAGAAGCAGCCGCGCCGTGCAGGACCTCAGGAGGATGGCGTCACGGCAGGAGCGTCGTCAGCATCAGTGCCCGTTCCAGGGGCGCCTCCCTCCGTCGCATAGGAAGGCGCGCCCGGCGGCCTCCTCGGGCAGGGCTCGGCGGCTCTCTTCTGGAGGGCCTCAGACCTTGCCAACCTCACGAGGGACGCGCTTGGGCACCAATTGGAGGCGTGCTTCGCGGCACGTGTCCCTTAGGAGAGCACAGGGTAAGGAGTGCCCACCACCCTGGAGTTCATCACCAAGACCACCCAGGAACTACTAGAAGCAAGAGCCATGCGCGGCGATAGCCGCCCACATGGCGCAGCTCCCCATCTAGGCAAGGATGCCGGGCTGCGCATCTGCGTCGATGTCCCAAGGCTCAACAGGGCCGCACCTCAGGAGCGCTTCTAGCCATCGCGTGTGGGCCGCTGCGAGGGCCCACCACGCAGCTACGTTCGCACGCCCTTCGGCTTGCCGAGTGTGGCGTTGGCCTATCAGCGCAATGTGCGGCGCGTCCTGGCGGCTCAGGAGGCCAGGTACCACGCCGTTCTGGAGGAGATGGAGACGGTCTTCCGGGAACCTCCCAAGCCCCTAGAGCCTCCCGAGGCTCAGGGCCCAGGTGGCTCATGAGGAGTCATTTCTTCAATGCATGCCTTCAGCTGCACCAACTCTACTTCGTCTATAGAACCAGGTGACATCTTCCAAGTTCGTTTAAGCTGGGAGCGCCCCTCGGGCTGCATTATTCCCAAGCCGCGTGGGTCTGTCCCTGCGGCATGTATCCCTTTTGCTTATGTCTTTAGCCTACCTTGCTGGGGGTGCCCCTCGGGCTGCATCATCCCCAAGCCACTCGGGCCGTACCCGGTGGCATGTATCTTCCTGCATTTATCCAAGTTGATCTGCCCTCCATGCTTAGCCTGCTCGTGGCTATCGCCTGCTCAATCGCCACCCGCCACGGGTCTATTCGTCCTATGCAATTCGCTTGCACGTTTAAAGGGGGCTCTTGAGCATCGCGATTCAGGAGCTCTTACTGGCTCTCTAGCCCTCGCCCCCTGGCCTTGACCACGGCATAGCGACCTGGCATACCAGCGGTGGCTGAGCTCGCTCGGGGGCCGGGACCTGAGGACGTAGAGTGCTTGCATCTAACTGCCTTGCAGGAACACACAGTCACCAAGACTCAAGACCAGGCGCGACCCGCCTTGAAGTAGGGCCTCGTGAGTCCCGCGCCGGCTCACGAGTGCCCAGATACACCTCGCAGCCCTGCCGTGCAAGCCACGTGTCAGGGCGGGGCTGTACATGCCCCGGGGGCTCCTCCCAGAGGGCCCCCCCATCCCACGCCCAAGTGGAAGCACCATGCTCCGCGCTGGCTGTCGACACTTCCGAGGAGTGGCTATGCCCGTGCACAAGCAGAAGCACTGTGCTCCGCGCTGGTGATAAACAACAGAGATCGACCCCACGGTCGTGCCAACCTCAGGGAGCCCAGAGCTCAGCGTCCAGACTTACCGCAACGCCTCCCCTCGGGAAAGCCGCGCATGGGGGCTGGGCACGGGGGCTGCGCTCGGGTCACACCCAAGTGCACGCCACCTAACCAGGTCCCCCGGACCTAGGCATCGCGCGCCCCTCCCGAGGCCTCGGCGAGGGCAGGTATGGGAATTGTTTCCACGTCAAGGGGGACACCTGAGCATCGCGACTCAGGAGCCTAACTGGTCACATAGCCCCTCACTCCTTGGTCCGTCCTGGTCTCCGGTCGGCCCAATGGCGGTTGAGGTATGCGCGGGGCCGGGCCCTGCCGACATAGAACATTGATCTATCCTCACAAACTCTCTCAATATGTTGTTTGTGCGTCAAGGGGGGCTCCTGAGCATTGCGACTCAGGAGCCTAACTGGTAACGTAGTCCCTCACTCCTTGGTCCGTCCTGGTCTCCGGCGGCCCAATGGCGGTTGAGGTATGCGCGGGGCCGTGCTCTGCCGACGCAGAACGCAAAGCAAATAGGAAGGAAATTGCAAAATCTTGAAGCAAATATTACAAGCATATTGTTTTCACAATACCAAATGAAAAGTCTAAATGTCTCCACGAGGCCTGATACATGTTGCGCGAATGAAACGGGAAGAATAGCCACAGGTCACCCCTGGATATCGCCATAGCCCGCGGAAGGTGCTCCCTCGTGGGCAACAATCTTCTCACCTTCACCACCAGCCGCAGGATCCGCGGCGTCGCCAGACAGAGGATCGGAGACAAAGCCACGGAACCTCCCCAGCAAGGCCTCCACTTGACCTTGTACAGCTGCGGCGGCGGCTTCGCAGTGATCTTCAGCCACAGGCTGAAGACAGATGCTCGTCAAGGCGAGCGTTGGGGTCGCGTAGGTGCAGATGGCTGAAGACGCGAGTCAGTGCGGCTGAAGACAGGACGTGAGCTTCTGCCTTTGCCATGGGACCGAGGCCATCAACGACCTCCTCGAGCACCTTCACCACGAGAGGAAGCAGCTGGGCGGGGCCGTCCTCATCGGTGTCCAGCGGCTTCTCAAGGCCGTGCTCGTAGAGTGTCTTCCGCGCCGTGCGAGACCTCTTCTCGAGATCGGCTAAGGCCACGCGGTCTTCGGCCAGGACTCGCGCCTTGGCATGAAGATCGGGCTCCCTAGTCCCCATCTTCCGCTCCAACTGTTCCAACCGGTTGCGCTCGGCAGCCTGCTTCTTCCCCAGCTCGGCCAGCTCAGCATCACGGTTCTTGACAGCTTCCTCCCGGCCTTCATCTCCTCCTCCTTCGCTTGGCGGCAGCGTACCTCCTCGGTGTGCTTGTCATGCAGGCTCCGCAACTCGCCCTCCAGCACTTGGCAGCGGTCACGGGCGGCCTTGGCGTCTTCCAGCGCCGCCTCGCGATCAGCTGCAGCACTGGCGGCTCCTTGCTTCTCCTTCTCAGAAGCCGCAGCAGCCTGGCCCAGCGCCGCGCGGACCGCAAGGTCGGAGTGAAGCCAGCCAGAGGCCAGCTCCAGACGCCCGGCCACCAGGCGCGGGTCCGCGCTCAGGAGATCCTCCTGCAGCTGGGCCATCTCCGAAAGGGCACGCTCCAAGACAGCAGCAGGAGCAGAAGGGGGTGGGGTGTTGCAGTGGGAGGAAGCGACACCGTCCCCAGGGCTTGGGAGACCGCGGGTTCCGGAGCAGCTGGGGCCTCATCAGCCGCGCCTAGCACGAGCACCTCCGGAGCCAACGGGGCCATGGGGGCTGATTCCACACGGCGATGTTCCTCTTGGCCCCGCGAGGACGACCGGGTTAGGGAGATGTAGGCGTTGCTGCCTCCTTTCTCTGCGGAGGGAGGCACGGCCGCGGTATCCTCCTTCCTCTTCTTCGCCGAAGATGTCGGCCTCATCAACCAAGGGCGAGCGTCAGGAAATAACTAGTACCGACAGGGATAAAGGAAAGCTTGAGACACCTACCGGTCCACCGCGAAGTACTCCACCTTTTTCTTGCAAGGCCTGAAGCCTGACAGCATCGGGACCTCAGGGGTAGGCGTTCGGGCTCCGGCGGCGCCAGGTGGTGCGGAGGCAGAACCGGATCCATCCCAGGAGGCGTTGGGGTGGAGGCAGCACCGCGGACCACCAGCGACGACCTACCCTTCGTCGGGATGAGGGGTCGCTCCCCCTCCCCTTGGTAGGCATTGGCCTCGGCATCATCAGGAAGGGCGCGGAGAATCTCGGCCTTGCTTAGAGGGGAAGTCTCCCCCACCTCTTCCAGGGTCTTCTCCGAGTCCACCTCCTCTTCCCCCTCTCCGCAGTACTCGCCAGAAGACACCTCCACCGGTTTCCGTGCCGAAGGAGCTCCCCGAAGCGTTTGCGGCACCAGCCCATGCGCATCAAAAGTTGGCCTGGAGGCGACGAATTCCTCCTGATCCCTGCGCTGGAACAAGGGAACGAAGGCACTAGGCAGGTACTCTGGTTGTCCCCGACTATGAGGCGCAGGACGACATCCAATTCATCGCCAGGCAGGTCCCCCGGCCTCAGGCGGGTCTTGTTTCCCCCTTCTTCAAGCTCCCACAGGGGGTGCGCGCGCCTGAAGTGGGGCAACCCGCAGCATCAGGAACTCCCTCAGGAGCATCGCCCCCGTTACCTTGGCCGCCCTCGCGTTACCCGGCCTCAAGTCGGTCATCATCTGCCCCAACACTAATGATGCCCGCTCATCGGCGAGCTCTGCCTTGGGCCACCCCCCGTTGGGAAAGGGCGCCACCATTGGCAAGCCAGATGCGGGTCGGCGAGCTTGGCGTCCATCATGACCCATTTGGATCGAATGTTTTCGGCCCTCTTCCCGGTGCTCGAGATCGAGTTGGCCTTGCCGCATGCGATAATATTAGCTCATCCGGTAATGTGCTCGCCGCTGACGCAGAGGAAGAAGAAATGGCGCAGGAGCGCCACGGATGGCATGACGCCCAGGTACGCCTCACAGTAGTAGGCGAAGATGGACAGTAGGAAGACAGAGTTGGGATGGAGATGCAATGCCTACAGACCATATTGGTCGAGGACTTCATAAAAGAAATTAGAGAAAGGAGGGACCAACCCAACGGCGAGGCTGCTTGAGAAGAAGGGGAAGAAGGTGCTCCCCTCAGGCTCCGGCTCGTTGGAGGCAAGCCGGAGCTCCATCTTCCCCCACTCATTGCTCTCCCCCGCCATCAGTAGGCGCACAGAGGCCAGGCTTTTCTCCGTGATGGTGGGCGCTTCAAGAGCAGGCTCGTACCAAGCCGGTGCCGAGGAAGACATGACCTTGCGCGGCGCCATGGGCGGCAAATGCAGAGCAAGGATGGAGCAGATCTGGAGGTAGCGACGGCGAAGTGCGAGAAAGGGGATGTGGGGAAAGGCGATGAAGAAGCAATGAAGGCAAGAACTACCCGCGCCAGCCTTTTGTCAGGTCAAGCAGTTGTCGAGGCAGCGTGGGGAAGCGGAGACGCCCATGTGCAATCAACCGCCACACGTCAACCGAGGCCGCAGGCTTTTGGGGCCCGCAGTGCTCTGAACTTGACCCTTGGCTTCGCCGCGAGGCCAAGCCCGAGCGCACCTTGGGCCCGGGGGCTACTGTCGGTGTTCTGGGAACGGGGGTCCCCAGACTTGCTTGCCTACGGCCCACAACGTGGCCAAGCAGCAGGCCGTACGGCCCATCTTCATCAACAAGGCATCCAAGACGCTCGCGAGGGTCCAAACCTCGCGGGGCGGATGACGCAAGACCTCCTCTGGAGTGGCCAAGCCAGGCAGGCTCACGTGGAGTGGAGATATCAAGGCAGGGCAAACCTCATGAGGCTCTCATGACGTGAGCCATGACAAACGACACAAGGCGGGTGCCAGCGTGCGCAGCATCCTTATTTCCTCTTTGGTGCTAAGGAGGCTAGCGCAGGCGAAGAGTACCGAGGCATCAGGCAAAGGATGCCATATTGGTGCAACAAGACCAAGACCAGGAGGACGGCAAGGTGGAGGTCATCAGGGAGCCCAAGACGGCATCACCCCAGAGCTTTTCGCAGGCGAGGACCACTTTTTTTAGGATAACTTGTACTAGCTATCCCCCTTCGAATTTGCCCGCCGTTGTTGGCTCCTTCCCTATCAACATTTGGGAAGAGGACCAGGGCCTATATAAGTAGAGCTAGCCACCACAGAAGAGGGACCGAGCAGTTCATCGAGCTCTCACCCACACAAGTTAGCCAGGCACAAGAACACCTCAACCCCAGGAGGCTGTTCTTCTCTTGTACTGTTCATCATCAGCCCAAGAGGCAATCCACCACCTCCACACTGGAGTAGTGTATTACACAACAACGGTGGCCCGAACCAGTATAAACCTCGTGTCTTTCTGTGTTGCGAGTTCGTCGAGTTCGTCCGCGAGATCTTAGCGAGCTAGAGCATAGATCGGTAGGAGGGAGAGACTTCGCACACACCCCAGTGTTCGAACCTTAAGGGTTTGCCGGAACCCCACATCCGACAATACTTTCTAGGGCCTGCCTTCCTTCGCTTGTTCTGTCCTGCTGATGGCTTGATGGATGGTTGAGTCAATTGAAACACAAAGGTACCTGGTTCCACAGGCAACTTTAGGGCAGCGCGCTTCGACAGGTTGTCAGCAATGCCGTTCTCCACTCGGGGAACATGTTCTGCTTGCAATCCGTCAAAACGATCTTCCAACTTCCTCACTTCATCCACATAGGCCTCCATCAACGGGCTCTGGTAATCCTTGTTGACTTGCTTAACGACGAGCTGCGAATCACCTCTGATGATGAGCTTCTTGATTCTGAGGTTTGCCGCGATCCTGGGACCGGCAAGCAATCCCTCGTACTCCGCCTTGTTGTTCATTGATTTTTCCCGGGGAAAGTGCATCTAGACTACGTACTTGAGGTGCTCTCCGTTGGGCGCGACGTGTAGCACGCCGGCACCAGCACCTTGTAGTGAGAAAGCACCATCAAAGTACATAACCCAATTGTGGTAGGTCTCCTTTCCGGGAAGGGTGGTTTCTTGAACCTCTTCGTCGGACGTTGTGGTCCATTTTGCTATGAATTCTGCCAAGGCTCGGCTCTTGATTGTTGAAGTACTTTCAAACTTGAGGCCAAATCTTGACAGATCCAATGCCCACTCCACAATCCTCCCTGTCGCATATGGGTTATGCAAAATCCGTTGCAAAGGGAGGCGGGTGACGACGGTGATCTCATGCGCTTGGAAATAGTGACGCAGCTTTCTCGAGGCCATGAGGAGGCCGAAAAGTAGCTTCTGCATACTAGAATATCTTGACCTAGCCCCCTGCAAGAGGGAACTGACAAAATAAATGGGGTGTTGCACCACCTTCTTCTTCTGTCCCACTTCGCCCATCTGCATAGACTCTGCCTTGCCGGGATCGGGCCTTGTCGGGGGTTCCGCCTTGCCGGCGCCGGGCTCTGTCGGGTAGGGCCCCCGCCCACCATCCGACGGCTCTACTGCTACTACTGCTTCTTCCTCAAGTTCCCTCTGTGCCACGAGCGCAGTATTGACCACTTGATTCGTTGCTGCTAAGTACAACATCAACGGCTCTCATGGTTTAGGCGCGAGTAGTATAGGCGTGGAGGAGAGGTACCTCTTCAAATCCTGCAGTGCTGCCTCTGCCTCCGGAGTCCACATTACTGGACCCGCCTTTTTCAAAACTTTGAAAAAGGGGAGGGCGCGCTTAGCAGATTTGGAATGAACCAACTAAGGGCAGCAACGCAGCCGGCGAGCCTACAGACGTCTTTGACCCGTTTTGGCGCCTCAATCTGCTCGATTGCCTTGATCTTGTCAGGATTTTCTTCCATTCCACGTTGAGAAACAAAGAACCCAAGAATTTTGCCGGAGGGGACACCGAACACACACTTCTCCGGGTTGAGCTTGAGGTTGATCTTGCGCAGATTTGCGAATGTTTCTTCTAAATCTTGCACGAGCGTGGCCCTGTCCTTGGTTTTGACCACTATGTCATCCATATAAGCTTCCATATTTCTACATAGCTGGGGCTCAAAACCAATCTGGACTGCTCGGGCAAACGTTGAACCAGCGCTCTTCAACCCGAAAGGCATTCGTACAAAACAGTACATATCGCATGGGGTGATGAACGCGTTTTTTTCTTCGTCTTCCTTCATCATGAAGATCTGGTGGTATCCTGAATAAGCGTCGAGGAATGACAGCAGGTCACACCTGGCAGTGGAGTCCACAATCTGGTCGATGTGTGGCAGAGGGAAAGGATCCTTTGGACAGGCATTATTGATATCTATGTAGTCAATACACAGCCTCCATTTCCCATTTGCCTTACGCACCACTACTAGATTGGCCATCCGCGTAGGGTGGATCACTCCTCTAACCAGGCATGTCACCTCTAACTTCCTGACCTCCTCGATAATTAACTCTTGTTGCTCCAAAGCTTGCTTCCTGACCTTCTGCTTGACGGCCGCGCATGAGGACAGACAGCAAGATGGTGCTCAATCACCTCCCTAGGAACGTCGGGGATGTCGGATGCTTGCCATGCAAACACATCGACATTCACCCACAGGAAGGCGACGAGCGCGCTTTCCTATTTGCTGTCGAGGGTGGAGCTTATAGTGAAAGCCCCTCCTGTGCCGTCCTCCTTGACGGACACCTTCTTGGTTTCTGGTGGTGCAGCCTTGGACTTCTTGCCCTTACCGGTGGAGCTCTCTAGCACGTCCTCAACAGGAGCGCAGCACTCCGGAGAGGCGCGCTTGCCAAAGTGGGTGCGAGAGGTCTTGCCGGAAGAGGTCTCACCGAAGGAGGTCTTGCCGGAAGAGGTCTTGTTGGCTTTCTTCCTTCCCGGGGCTTCAGCGGCAGGAGCAAGTGCCTTGGCGGCAGTTGCTGCAACTGCCTCTCGGTAGAGTTGGTCGGCGCAGATGAGCGCGTCTTTCTTGTCAGAGGGGACGGTGATGATGGTCAGTGGCCCCGGCATCTTCAATGTGTTGTAGGCGTAGTGTGACGCCACCATTAACTTGGCCAGCGCTGGGCGGCCAAGGATACCATCGTATGGCAAGGGGATCTCGGCGACATCGACAATGATCTTCTCCGTCCTATTGTTCAGCTCGCCCCCAAACGTAACAGGCAGCGTGATTTTACCTTCCGGCTGACTCCTTCCCGGGTTGACCCCTTGAAACGTGCCCTTCTCCTAGAGATCTCCATCAGGAATCTGCAGCTTCTTGATCACAGCGAGCGAGATCAAATTCAGACCGGCCCCACCGTCAACCAGCACTTTTGTCACCTTAAGGTTGCGTATTGTTGGTGAAACCAACAACCGTAAACGCCCGACCACAGTTGTGCGACCAGGGTGATCCTCGGTGTGAAAAATGATGGGTGTGCGGGACCACTTCAGTGCCTTTTGGGCATCGAACGATGGCTCTACCGTAGTGACCTCACGCGCCCACTGCTTCAGTTGGTGGTGAGAGGTGTGCAGTGAGGCGTCACCATCGACACACATGGCCTCTGTAGCTTTCTGGAATTCGTGCTCGCCGGACTCGTCGTCCTTGTCATGATCATCATCTTCCTCCTTATCACGGTCTCGAGCGGGCCTCTCTTGTTGATTATCTATGCCGCAGCGACCTCCTTGGCCACCACGCTTCTTGGCGGACCCCTCAGCACCATCCTGCCCTTCTCCTTGTCCCGCCTTTCATATTAAGCTTTCTGCTTCTCTGCAAGCAGCTCAACCTGTCGGCAGTTCTGGAGGTCATGGCCTTTGGTGCGGTGGATCTTGCAGTACCGCTTGTCGGAGCCTCCTGGCTTGTCGGCGGCGTCAGCCTTGGCCTTCTTGGCGGCGCCGGGGTCGCCAAATCCCTCAACGGCAAGCACAGTCTTACCCTTACGCTACCTATTGCAGCGCCGACCCTTTTTCGTCGGGGCGGCGGCGTCTTCGTCCGTCGAGTCGGTTTCCGCGCCGGCATCCTGGTCGGGATACTTCCTTCCTTCCTCATCCCGAGCACATCTATCAGCCGGAACATAAAGTTCGGCTACATCCTTGACCTTGTTCATCTCTAGCTCTTCACGCATCTTACGGTTGCGTACGTTCTGATGGAACGCACTGATGACAACGGCGGGGTGAACATCTAGGATGGGGTACTTCACATGGCTGAATCTTTGTATCTACTTACGCAGGGACTTGCCATCCTTCTGGGGGATAACATGCAAGTGACTTGCCTGGCCAGGAGCTTGGTGGCCTCCGATAAAGGCGCCTACAAACTCGTGGCATAGATCCGTCCAGGAAGAGATGGAATCCACTAGCAGGTGCATCAACCACGACATGACGTTGGGCTTAAGCGCCAACAGAAAGTAGTTGGTGAGCACCTTGTCGTCGCGAGCCCCGGAGGCTTGCATCGCGATGGTGTAGATGCTGAGGAACTCCAATAGGTGAGTCTTGCCGTTGTACTTCTCCCCAACATCAGGCTTGAACGTGCGGTGGGAGGGCCACTGGAACTGCCGCATCTCTCGAGTAAAGGTCAGACAACCCCATTCGTAAGGTAGGTCGCCAGAGCCCCCCGGCGGTGGGTGGTCCGTAGCACGCCCTGCATGCCGATCTCACTGATGGCACGCCCTACACACCTCCCGTCATTGCTCTTTGGTAGTTCGAGCATCTTCCTGAGCTCACTCTCGAACAACTCGACGTTGGTCGCAGTGGGTTCACGGGTCAGACGATGCTGTGGAAACGTTGTCACATGCGTCGGCCCGACGAGCCGGTGGTTGCTGTCACAGCCGTGGAGAAGTGTGCACCATGGTCACAGCATCCCCGGTCCTCCCACCACCGGCATCCACTGGCTCGACAGAATGCCAGCGTGAGGGTCCCGCTGGGAGTGGCTCGTCTTTGTTGGCGAAGCAAACGAGGCTTCGGATGGTGGCCCTCCACTCGTCGAGCTTCTTCGCAGCAGGGGGGAAGTCGAGGAGCAGTTGCACGTGCGCCAGCACTTCTGCTGGCATGGGCGGTGGCGAAAGCTGGGTGGACCATGATGCGCTCCGACTTCTAACCAAGTTTGAAGGAGCTCTGTCACGATCTTGCAGTCGCACGCCGCTTCCGCCGGCGTCCGGGTGTGCACGCCGGCCTGGCGCGTCCCGAGAGTGGCGCACAGGGCTCTTCCCGCGGTGGTGCCCGGGAGCTCCGTCGCGGCGGTGTCGCTCATCGCGTGCGGACTGGGAAGGCCACGACGTGGGCGCCAGCTAGGGTGCCATAGAGGTTACCGCGCTGCCCGTGGGCAGCACGACCCCGCCCCCGGACCCAGCGGCGCGTGGCTCGTCCTCTTGGACTCGAACGACGCCGCTCGCCTGGCTCTGATTGCCAGAGTGTCGTGGATGCTCGCGGGCCACGTCTCCGGCACCATCCGCAGCCACCCAGTTGCCTGCCCGCGCTGGCGCGGACGAGCCGGCTCCGGGCGACCCGATTGCTGTGATACCCTTCTTCTTGGGGGCCATGGTGATGATGAAGTCGATGCGCTAACTTCCAAACCGGATTTACACAACTTGCGCCCCCTACCTGGCGTAATACCCTACCCGTGCTGGTTTGTGTTTATCTGGTGTTCTTGGACTAGCTAGAAAGCGTGAAGGGCCCAAAAAGTCCGAATCCCCCTCCAGTATGCCTTGGGCCTCCTTTTATAGCCAAAGGGGGTCGCCACAGTGGCACACAGGAGGTGTGAAGTTTGTACTTTATATAAGTCTATTGCCTGGCACCGTAGGACAAACGCATTTAATGTGCTGCCGATGTGCCCTCTCACTTTATCGGGGATGGCAAGGAAACTCGTTGTCGGATTTCGGGTTCCGGCAGACCCTTGAGGTTCGAACACTAGGGTGCACGCGGAAATCTTTCCCCTACCATTCTACGTCCGATCCCCCGAGCGATCTACGCTGGAAACGATGAACAACACAAGGGACACAAGATTTATACTGGTTCGGGCCACTGTTATGGTCTAATACCCCACTCCAGTGTGTGGTGTGTGGATTGCCTCTAGGGCAGATGATGAACAATACAGGGGAAGAACAGCCTCGCGAGAGGTGTTCTTGAGCTGGTGCGATGAACTGCTTGGGTGAGTTCAGTCGCCTCTCTCTCTCTCTGCCTCGATGGGTCGATCTCCCTCACTCTGCTTGGATGGGTCCATCTCTCTCACCCTGTGGTGGCTAGCTCTATTTATAGAGGCCCTGGGCCTCAACCCAAATAATAAGCGGGAAGGGCGCCAACATTTGGCCATTTTGAAGGGGAACATCTAGTACAAGTTATCCTGACCAAAGGTGGTCTTCGGCTGCCAAAAGCACTGGTGGTGACGCTGTCTAGGGCTCCACGATGACCTCCGTCCTGCCGTCCGACTGGTCTTGGTCTCCTTGCACCAGAATGGTAACCTTTGCCCGATACCTTGGCATGCGCTTGCCCGCTTTGCACCGATGGGGAAACAAGGACTCTGCGTAGGCCGGCGCCCGCCTGGTGCCCGCCTGGTCCTGATTCGTCATGGCTTGCATCATTGGATCCTCGCGAGGTACCCCCGCCTTGACCTCTCCGCCTCCTCGCGAGCCTGCCTGATGAGGCTGCCTCTGAGGAAGCTTCCTATCGTCCGCCCCTTAAGTCTTGGCCACTCACGAGGGTCTTGAGCTTGAGCTGATGATGATGGGTCTCGCTGGGCCCCCACTTGAGCCACGCCGCAGGCAGGCAAGTCTGGGACCCCCGTTTCAAGAACACCAACAGTAGCCCCCCAGCCTAAGGCGCGCGTGGGCTTGGCTTAGCAGGGAAGCGAAGGGGCAAGTGCGAAGCGCCGTGGGCCCCAAAAGCCTGCGGCCTTGGGCACCGCGTGGCAGTTGATTGGGCGTGGGCGACTGCGCTTCCCCACAACACCTCGACGACTGCACGACTTGACAAGTCCCTGCATGCAGAGAAACGGGTCATGATTACCTGCGATCGTGGTGCTCGGCGGTTAGCCTTCTCCGGCTATAAGTACCAGGCTACGTGAGCTCCTTCAGTCCATCCCTTTCTACTACTCCTTTTGTTATTCTTCCTTGTGCTTGCTTCTTCTTGCGCCAATGGCACCGATCCGCCGGTTTTCTGCAGGGGAGAAGGGATAGGCCCCTCGTGAGGGTCCTCACCCCCTTCCGCCGAAGAAGCGGCCAGTCCCTTGCCGCCTGGATGAAGGTGCCTGGCAGGAGGTGTTGAGGCCGTGGTACGAGCGGCCACCGCCTGGGTTCCCTCTGCCCTTGTATGCCCCCGTCGTGGTTCCTAGGGAGGAGGGCGCCGAGCGACAATGAAAGCGCCGCCGTCGACGCCGGCGAGTGACAGTGGTGCGCGTCGTTCCTCCTGGAGTCCACGTCGAGCGCTCCTCTCGCGAGCTCGTGCTTCACGCCGCCATGCCTCCAAGCTCTTGGATCCGCCTTCCTCCCTCCTTCGCCTTCGAGATGCCGCCGAGCGGGGCCCTGGAGCTCTGGTTGCAGCACGCCGACTGCGGCACCCCTGCAACCGGAGCGGAGGTTGCGGTCATCGCTCCGGGCAAGGTCTTCATGACCCGGGGCTGGGGTGAGATCGCCTGGGTCTGCCGCGCGGATGGCACCCTCGTGATTCATCTTGAGTACGACGGCGCCTCCCTGATGTTCTTCAAGGTCTTCGATGCTGAAGGACGCTGGCTGGAGTGCTGCCCCAAGGGAAGCGGCAGGGGCGACGAGCTGGCGAGGACCTGGCCCGCCAACCGGCCCTTCAGCAGCTCCTCAGGCAGCAACGGAGGAGGTCAGGACTTCAGCGGCTCTCCCGAGCTTCTTGCGACTCCGGAGACGAGCGACGACAGCTACGAGCCTCCGAGCTCGCGCCGTGCTCGGAGTGGGGCAGCTGCATCGGGCCGCCAACGCCGCTGATCTGGATGGGGTTGGCGCCGACGCCGGGCAGCCCACTGTTGATGATGGCGCCACTTGCGGAGGTGCTAGAAATTAGCGTTCCTTAGGACTATCACCTTTTGTTCCCTGCGAGGAATCAAAGCAACACCCCGCGGGGGTATGTAAGGCATCTGCCATGTCTTTTGTGAAAGTTATATCCTTAGTATGAATCGATGCGAGGTGCTCATCCTGTCGTGACTCGCCCCCCCTTTCTATCCTCACGAGGTCTTAGCGCTCTACGCTGACAGGTCCCAGTCCCCAGGCGGGCTTCAGCCGTCGCTGGTATGCCAGGTCGCGATGCCGTAGTCAAGGCCCGGAGGTGAGTGACCCGAGGTCCGGTAAGAGCCCCCGAGTCGCGATGCTCGGGAGGTCCCCTTTAGCGCTCAAGCAGCCCTCGCTGGGCAAGAAAGGAAGGTAGCTTCATCGCGACAAAGCCGCATTGGGTGAGGGTGTGGCGCTGTGTTGGTCCAATTTCCGTAAGGGCGTGACTTATCTTTTGAATTTGGTGTAGTTCCTTGACGAGTCGCCCGGCCCGAGAGGTGGTAGATGAGGTACTGCTGGGTTAGGTCCTCACGAGCTTCTTCCCACTCCCCCACACTTTCGTTAGTGCTCTACGTCCTCAGGTCCCGGCCCTCGAGCGAGCTCAGCCGCCGCTGGTATGACAGGTCGCGATGCCGTGGGTCAAGGCCAGGGGGTGAGGGCTGGAGAGCCAGTAAGATCCCATGAGTCGCGATGCTCAGGTACCCCCCTTTTAACATGCAAGCGGTCGGTGCCAGAGAGAGGGAGAGAGAGCCCATGATGTCCCCAACGTTGCTTCTGGAGTGGGTCCTGCACATTAATCATAAGGAGAGACAAGACCTGTCATTACGGTTGCCAGCCAACCTTTGGTTGCTCCGCGAGAATGATTGGGGCATTGAGGGCCTGGTGAGGTAGCGCCTTGCTGGGCTACTGCGGCCAGAGCTCGACCACTCAGGTTTATCAGCGTTGCAGGGATGGACCCATGCGCAAGTGCCGTGCCAGAGCGAGCGGCTCCATAGATAGGCGTCAATCGAGCAGGTGATTAGGGCGAGTATGTTAAGCACGCAGGAGGGAATTCATTTCAGGTAGATGCAGGTAAAAGAAAACGCCGCTGGGTCGGGCCCTAGCAGCTTGGGGATGATGCAGCCCGAGGGGCGCCCCCAGCAAGGTAAGTAAGGAACATAAGCAAAAATGGATACATGTCGAGGGAACGGACCCACGCGGCCTGGTAATGATGCAACCCTGTGGGCGCTCCCAGCAGAAAGTAGAACTCTGAAAGATGTCACCTGATGTTGTTGAAGATGAAGTGATGCTGAGGAAGTGAGCGATGCGCGGTGAAGACGTCGGCCCTCATGAGCCCCCAGGCCCAGCAGCTTCGGGAGGCTCCGGGGGCCCAGGTGGGTCCTCGAGAGCCATCTCCATCTCTGCCAGGACCGCATAGTGCCTAACCTCCTGAGCCTCCAGAATGCTCCTCAGTAGGCGTTGGTGAGCGGCGACTACATTCGGCAGGCCGAAGGGCATGCGAACGTAGCTGTGAGGTGGCCCCTTACAGCGCCCCACGCGCGAAGGCCAGAGGCACTCCTGAGGCGCGGCTCGGTTGAGCCCCGGGACGTCGATGCAGACGCGCAGCCCACCATCCTCGCCTGGATGTGGGGCTACGGTGGGCAAGCAGCGGCTGCCGCGCATGACTCTTGACTCTTGTAGTTCCTGGGCGTTTCTTGTGAGGAACTCCTGAGGGTTTGGTCTTCCTTGCCTTGTATCTTCCTGAGGGAAACATGCCTGGAAGCACCCCTCCAAGTGGTGCCCGAGCGCCTCCCTCGCGACCTTGGCAAAGTTGGTGGCTCTCCAAGAGAGAGCCCCCAAGCCCTGCCTGAGGAGGGCGCCGGGCGTGCCTTCCTATGCGTGAGAGGGTGGCGCCCCCTGATCGGGCACGAAACCTGACGCAACACCTCCGGAGGCGCCGGCCTCCTTGTGGCTTGGGCCAGGCGAAGCCTTCTTCTTCTTGACCGTCGCCTCGGGAAGTCTTCCGCTCCTGTGATCTGGGTATTCGATTGCTGCGGCTTGGAACGCACGCTCAAGTGAACACACTGCGTCTCTTTCTTCACAGGGTACGCTGATGACTCCATCGCTCCTTGGTATCTTGAGGACCTTGTAACCGTGGTGAGTCATTGCCATGAACTTGGCTAGGGCTGAGTACCCGAGGATGGCGTTGTACGACAGGCGGATGTGGGTGACGTCGAAGTCGATGAGCTTGGTGCGGTAGTTGTTGCGCTGTCTGAAGGTGACTGGTAGGCGCACCTGCCCTATTGGAACAGTGGAACCATCGGTGACTCCGGAGAAAGGCTTGGTCGGCTGAAGCTGATCGTATGGCACTTGGAGATTGTCGAACGTCTCGATGGACAGGACGTTGAGTCCTGCACCGCCATCGATGAGGGTCCTGGTGACCTGCACATTGATGATGACCGGGGATCAAAGCATCAGGAGGACTCCGGCCGTTGCCGCGCACTTGAGCTGATCCGCTGAGCTGAACGTGATAGCGCACGTAGACCACCTGAGAGGGCGTGTGGCCTCAAGCTTGGGGAGGACTGCATTCATCTCGCGAGCAAACTGCTTGAAAATGCGCTGTGATGCTGGGGCCTGGGCGCCACCCAAGATGCAAGCGATTGCACGCGGCTCCTGGAAGCCCCCAGCCCCATAGTCTTGATGTTGGTCTTCATTCCTCCTTGGTGGTGGCGGCAAGGGAGGAAGACCTGCATTGCCATGGCGGCGATCCTCACGAGGCTAGTCCCTCCAGCCTCCCTCACGAGGCTGGTCCTGCCAGCGATCCTCGCGAGGTCGGTCACGCCACCCTTGGCGAGGGCCACGGTCTTCCCCTCATCCACCACCTCTTCCTCCTCCTCGGCCATAGCCACTGTCATTGCCCTCGGGGCGTCGGCCGATTTGCCCATCTCGCACGGCCCTGAGCTCTTGACATTCGTTGGCGTTGTGGGTGTGGAGGTCGTGATACATGCAGTATCGGCTGCCCTTGGATGACTCAGACTGATCCCTGCCCCGCTTGGTGTCTGGTTCTGCCACAAGCACGGCATCCCCCTTGCGCTTCACGTCCTGGCCTTGAGCTTCTTCTCTTCTGGGTCGGCTGTCGGGAGCTCGAGGAGGGAGAGACGCCCTTCCTCAGCCCTGACGCACTTGGTCGCCAAGTTGAACAACTCTAGGGATGTGCACAGGTCTTCATAGATTGCTAGCTCTTCCTTCATCTTGACGTCACGCATGCTGCCGGAGAAGGCTGAGATGATGGCTTCCTCGGTCACCCTAGGGATCTTGAGGCGAGCATAGTTGAAGCGCTGGATGTACTTCTGCAGGGTTTCCCCTGGCTGTTGCTTGATGCGGCGCAGGTCGCTCACGGCCGGGGGCCGGTCGCGAGTGCCCTAGAAGTTGGCGATGAAGCGGGTACGCATCTCGCTTTAGGAGGAGATCGTGCCGGGAGCCAGGTTCAGGAGCCAGGTGCGGGCGCCGTCCTTGAGCGCCATGGGAAACCATTTCTCCATGACCTTTTCGTCTCTGTTGGCGGCTACGATGCCCAGCTCGTAGAGCTGTAGGAACTCCGTGGGGTCCGCCGTGCCGTCGTAGCGAGGGGGTAGGTCGGGCTTGAACTTGCCTGGCCACGTGACGCCGCAGCTCGGGGGTAAAGGCAAGGCAGCCTGCTGTGGCCACCGGCGCCCTTTGCTAGTGCTGGGCTTGCTCCTGGGGATCACCACGCACCGCTGCCTGGAGCAGCGCGGGGTCTTGGCGTGGAGGCGGAGGGACGCGATCTTGGCGCGCTGGCGCTGGGAGCGCGCGAGCACCTTCTCGGGGACGTGGAATCTCTTGGCAGCTCCCTTCTTGCTGCGCAGGCGCTGGATGTGGGGGATCTCGCCCTAGGGCTGCACGCCTTGCAGCCAAGGCGCCTTCTTGGGGAGGAGGTGGCGGAGGCACCTCCTGATCCTCGCCCCCTACACGGAACGGAGGGCGAGGCAGCAAGAGGGACCGCAAGGGGGAGCCCCCTGCGGTGCTGGCGAGGTCGGTGATGCGGGCGAGCCAGTCCTCATAGAGGTCGTCGACGGGGCGGTAGTGCAGGAGCTCTCTAGCCAGGAGCAGCGAGGCGTGCGCATCCATGGGAGCGCGATGGGCGTGGGACGATGAGCCAGCTGGAGTCAGCGATGGGGTGGCGGTGTGGCCACCCCGCCGCACCGAAGGATGCTGAGACGAGGCCTGCTGCTCGTTCCCCGCCGGGCCGGTGGCGGCGTTGGCAGCAGGCGATGGGGAACGACGAGGGGGACCGCCGACGGGCGCCGTTTGGGCGACACGAGTGGCGTGAGCAGCCCGGCACTCGGCGCGAGCCCGACGAGCGTCAGCCATGAACATGACGGAAGATCACACGCGAACAGCGGAAGAAAAATCCCGGCACACCCCTAGCTGGCGCGCCAAATGTCGGATTTTGGGTTTCGGCAGACCCTTGAGGTTCGAACACTCGGGTGCGCGCGAAAATCTTTCCCCTACCGTTCTACATCCGATCCCCCGAGCGATCTAAGCTGGAAACGATGAACAACACAAGGGACATGAGATTTATACTGGTTCGAGCCACCGTTGTGGTGTAATACCCTACTCCAGTGTGTGGTGTGTGGATTGCCTCTAGGGCAGATGATGAACAGTACAGGGGAAGAACAGCCTCGCGAGAGGTGTTCTTGAGCTGGTGCGATGAACTGCTTGGGTGAGTTCAGTCGCCTCTCTCTCTGCCTCGATGGGTCGATCTCCCTCACTCTGCTTGGATGCGTCCATCTCTCTCACCCTGTGGTGGCTAGCTCTATTTATAGAGGCCCTGGGCCTCTCCACAAATAATGAGCGGGAAGGGCGCCAACATTTGGCCATTTTGAAGGGGAACATCTAATACAAGTTATCCTGACCAAAGGTGGTGTTCGGCTGCCAAAAGCACTGGTGGTGACGCCGTCTTGGGCTCCACGGTGACCTCCGTCTTGCCGTCCGACTGGCCTTGGTCTCGTTGCACCAGAATGGTAACCTTTGCCTGATACCTTGGCCTCCGCTTGCCCCCTTTGCATCGAAGGGGAAACAAGGACTCTGCGCAGGCCGGTGGCCGCCTGGTCCTGATTCGTCATGGCTTGCATCATTGGATCCTCGCGAGGTACCCTCGCCTTGATCTCTCCGCCTCCTCGCGAGCCTGCCTGATGAGGCTGCCTCTAAGGAAGCTTCCTGTCGTCCGCCCCACGAGGCTTGGCCCCTCGCGACGGTCTTGAGCTTGACCTGATGAAGATGGGCCTCGCTCGGCCCCCACATGAGCCACATCGCAGGCCGCAGGCAGGCAAGTCTGGGGACCCCCGTTCCCAGAACGCCGACACTCGTCTCGTCTGCCGTCGCTTCCCCTCGCTCCAACACGCGTCCAGGCTGACTAGGTCTGCAGCGCCACGCTGGCTGGCTGCTGAGTTGGTGCGGTGGCAGAGTCTTCATGATGATTTGCATGCCACCACGCAGGCGCTTGCTGATTTGGCCTGGAAGCTGCATGTCGCCACGCAAGTGCTTGCCTTGTTGACGGGTTGACTTCTGTGTTGGAACGGCGGTGGAGCCTTGGGAGGTGTGGGCCTGGCTGCGGCCCTGTAGATGTCCCTGGCAAGGGTCTTGCCAAGAATCTGTGTTTGGTACCCCTGAGCTAGTTGGTTAAGCTGAACAACAACTTGGAGAGTTGGAGGATAGAAGCTGCCTGATTTAGTTCATTTTCAAAGGGATATATCTGTGTGTGTTGAAGAAAGATGATATCTTCATCGATTGGTCCCTGTGATCAGTTGTTGGACCTATTGTCTTATCCAAACTTTGATTTGAGTGTGGGCTATCGTCAAGTCAAATCAGAACCAACGATGTTCGTAATGTTGTCTTACTCGTGGTTGATCCCTCGAGCATACACCATTACATCTTTTGGTCTGACCAATACTATCACATTGTTCACATAATGGTGGAAATCCAGTGATATGGAAAATCCGTTGAGTTGTTGTTGAGCCCACCAGCAGCACTTTGTCTCCTCCATGATTCATATTGAACATCAAGCTAGTGTTGGAAAATTTTGCAAGCATTATCTTCGTGTTTCGTTCATGAAGCCTATGTTTGGATGAAAGAAGTGACTTCCTCTAATTCACGTGCATTCGATGCAAGTTGCCGCCGTGAATTCGAAAAAAGTTTGTTTTGCTTCCTCCGGAATCATCCCAAGTCAGTCATGCACATGCGAAGTATTCTATGGTTTGATAGACTGATCATCTTCATTCCATATGAATTTCCTAGCACACCAAGCCACTGATTGATTTGTTCAAGGAGAAGAAGTTCCTTCCTAAGAGCTAATCCGGATTTATGTAAGGACTTTGATATCCTCGATGATGGTTCCCCCACCTGAACTCGGTAGTGTTTTATCATAAGACTACCCTATGGTCATGCTTGTCTGGGACAGCGTGTTCACATGTGTTTAGCAGAACCAGCTCATGTTTTGGAGCTTGCTATCGTATTTCATTTCCCGAGAATCTCGCAACTCCATCTCGTCGAATTGTGTTGCAAACTTTCTTTTCCAGACATGTTGTCTGAATTATCCTGTTACCAACCAGATTTGAATCTCAGGCAGATATGATGGTTGAAACTTCTTCCAAGAACTATGATATAGGTTCCAGTGAAGTGGACACACCTAGCTGGAAGCACTATTATTGTAGTATCTTGATTAAGCCGTTTGGTCACTTCCCGTGAGGATGTCGTATGACTTATTCCACAGGTTGTTCCTTATGGATTTTTGTGCTCCTGAAGTCCGACCTTTACTTGATGGCCATGTTGATGCTTTTAAGCATTGACCATGGTACCTAGTACATCAAGGAGAACATTAGAAGCGGAGTGCTAAATGTCTCTCGGTCGATCATCCAGATTTGCTTATTTGGCGTTGCTAAGGAAAAATCTGAGAAAGTGATGTCCTTCTTTGCATCTGCATCCTCCATCACCGTTTATCATGGTAGTATGATGTGTTGCCAGGATCCTCGGCACGGATGTTGGTAAAACCTTGATGAATACGGAAATTCTCAAGTTCTTGGGAGCATCCTCAAACACTAGGTTATACCCTCGGTATTAGTTGGGATGTGCCTTCCGATTGCTGAGTTGTCTTATAACTCTAGTTTCCTTTCCAAACTGAGTATGCCATTCTTTCAAATTCCTTCAAACGATCAATTGTGAATTACCTCAGGCTGGTATGAAGAGTTTCAATGATCTCTGTATCAAAAATAATTCTTTTTGCCACTTAAGGGAATAATTCTACGAGTCACCTTTCCCGAGGGGTTCCGTTATGGTATCATGGGCAACTTAACTCCTCGCTACCTTGAAACCCCTCTCACCATCTATTTAAGCGTCAAATTGTTGCCTACCAATTTGAACTTTTTGAAGGAAATATGCCCTAGAGGCAATAATAAAGTTATTATTTATTTCCTTATATCATGATAAAGGTTTATTATTCATGCTAGAATTGTATTAACCGGAAACATAATGCATGTGTGAATACATAGACAAACAGAGTGTCACCAGTATGCCTCTACTAGACTAGCTCGTTAATCAAAGATGGTTATGTTTCCTAACCATGAACAAAGAGTTGTTATTTGATTAACGAGGTCACATCATTGGTTGAATGATCTGATTGACATGACCCATTATATTAGCTTAGCACCCGATTGTTTAGTATGTTGCTATTGCTTTATTCATGACTTATACATGTTCCTATGACTATGAGATTATGCAACTCCCGTTTGCCAGAGGAACACTTTGGGTACTACCAAACGTCACAACGTAACTGGGTGATTATAAAGGAGTATTACAGGTGTCTCCAATGGTAGATGTTGGGTTGGCGTATTTCGAGATTAGGATTTGTCACTCCGATTGTCAGAGAGGTATCTCTGGGCCCTCTCGGTAATGCACATCACTTAAGCCTTGCAAGCATTGCAACTAATGAGTTAGTTGCGGGATGATGTATTACGGAACGAGTAAAGAGACTTGCCGATAACGAGATTGAACTAAGTATTTGATACTGACGATCGAATCTCGGACAAGTAACATACCGATGACAAAGGGAACAACGTATGTTGTTATGCGGTCTGACCGATAAAGATCTTCATAGAATATGTAGGAGCCAATATGGGCATCCAGGTCCCGCTATTGGTTATTGACCGGAGACATGTCTCGGTCATGTCTACATTGTTCTCGAACCGTAGGGTCCGCACGCTTAACGTTACGATGACAGTTATTATGAGTTTATGCATTTCGATGTACCGAAGGAGTTCGGAGTCCCGGATGTGATCACGGACATGACGAGGAGTCTCGAAATGGTCGAGACATAAAGATTGATATATTGGAAGCCTATGTTTGGACATCGAAAGAGTTCCAGGTGAAATCAGGATTTTACCGGAATACCGGGTGGGTTACCGGAACCCCCCGGGAGCGATATGGGCCTTAATGGGCCTTAGTGGAAAGGAGAAAGGGGCAGCCCTAGTGGCCGCGCGCCTCCCCCCTTCCCTAGTCCTATTAGGACTAGGAGAAGGTGGTCGGCCCCCCTCTCTCTCTTTCCCCCCTTGAGGAATCCTATTCCAACTAGGATTGGGGGGGGGGGGAATCCTACTCCCGAAGGGAGTAGGACTCCCTGGCGCGCCACCCATTGGCCGGCCAGCCCCTCCCCCTTGGCTCCTTTATATATAGGGGCAGGGGAGCACCCTAGGACACACAAGTTGATCTACGGATCGTTCCTTTGCCGTGTGCGGTGCCCCTTCCACCAAATTCCACCTCGGTCATATCGTTGCAGTGCTTAGGCGAAGCCCTGCGCCGGTAACACATCAAGATCGTCACCACGCCGTCGTGCTGACGGAACTCTTCCCCGACGCTTTGCTGGATCGGAGCCCGGGGATCGTCATCGAGCTGAACGTGTGCCAAGAACTCGGAGGTGCCGGAGTAACGGTGCTGTGATCGGTCGGATCGTGAGGAGAACGTATGACTACTTCCTCTACGTTGAGTCAACGCTTCCGCTTCAGTCTACAAGGGTATGTAGACAACACTCTCCCCTCTCGTTGCTATGCATCACCATGATCTTGCGTGTGCGTAGGAATTTTTTTGAAATTACTACGTTACCCAACAGTGGTATCAGAGCCAGGTTTTTATGGTTTGATGTTATTTGCGCGAGTAGAACACAAGTAAGTTGTGGACGATACAAGTCATACTGCCTACCAGCATGTCATACTTTGGTTCAACGGTATTGTTGGACGAGACGATCCGGACCAACCTTACGCGTACGCTTACGCGAGACCGGTTCCCTCGACGTGCTTTGCACATAGATGGCTTGCGGAAGACTGTCTCTCCAACTTTGGTTGAACCGAGTGTGGCTACGCCCGGTCCTTGAGAAGGTTAAAACGGAGTCTATTTGACAAACTATCGTTGTGGTTTTGATGCGTAGGTAAGATGAGTTCTTGCTTAAGCCCATAGCAGCCACGTAAAACTTGCAACAACAAAGTAGAGGACGTCTAACTTGTTTCTGCAGGGCATGTTGTGATGTGATATGGTCAAGACATGATGCTAAATTTTATTGTATGAGATGATCATGTTTTGTAATCGAGTTATCGGCAACTGGCAGGAGCCATATGGTTGTCGCTTTATTGTATGCAATGCAATCGCGATGTAATGCTTTACTTTATTACTAAGCGGTAGTGATAGTCGTGGAAGCATAAGATTGGCGAGACGACAACAATGCTATGATGGAGATCAAGGTGTCGCGCCGGTGACGATGGTGATCATGACGGTGCTTCGGAGATGGAGATCACAAGCACAAGATGATGATGACCATATCATATCACTTATATTGATTGCATGTGATGTTTATCTTTTTATGCATCTTATCTTGCTTTGTTTGACGGTAGCATTATAAGATGATCTCTCACTAAATTATCAAGAAGTGTTCTCCCTGAGTATGCACCGTTGCAAAAGTTCTTCGTGCTGAGACACCACGTGATGATCGGGTGTGATAGGCTCTACGTTCAAATACAACGGGTGCAAAACAGTTGCACACGCGGAATACTCAGTTTATACTTGACGAGCTATGCATATAAGATATGACCTCGGAACACAGAGACCGAAAGGTCGAGCGTGAATCATATAGTAGATATGATCAACATAAAGATGTTCACCATTGAAAACTACTCCATATCACGTGATGATCGGTTATGGTTTAGTTGATTTGGATCACGTGATCACTTAGAGGATTAGAGGGATGTCTATCTAAGTGGGAGTTCTTAATTAATTTGATTAACTGAACTTAAACTTATCATGATAAATTAAAGTTCAATTAATCATATTACTTAAGAACTCCCACTTAGATAGACATCTCTCTAATCCTCTAAGTGATCACGTGATCCAAATCAACTAAACCATGTCCGATCATCACGTGAGATGGAGTAGTTTCAATGGTGGACATCACTATGTTGATCATATCTACTATATGATTCACGCTCGACCTTTCGGTCTCCCTGTTCCGAGGCCATATCTGTATATGCTAGGCTTGTCAAGTTAAACCTGAGTATTCCGCGTGTGCAACTGTTTTGCACCCGTTGTATTTGAACGTAGAGCCTATCACACCCGATCATCACGTGGTGTCTCAGCACGAAGAACTTTCGCAACGGTGCATACTCAGGGAGAACACTTCTTGATAATTTAGTGAGAGATCATCTTATAATGCTACCGTCAATCAAAGCAAGATAAGATGCATAAAAGGATAAACATCACATGCAATCAATATAAGTGATATGATATGGCCATCATCATCTTGTGCTTGTGATCTCCATCTTCGAAGCACCGTCATGATCACCATCGTCACCGGCGCGACACCTTGATCTTCATCGTAGCATCGTTGTCGTCTCGCCAATCTTATGCTTCCACGACTATCACTACCGCTTAGTAATAAAGTAAAGCATTACATCGCGATTGCATTGCATACAATAAAGCGACAACCATATGGCTCCTGCCAGTTGCCGATAACTCGGTTACAAAACATGATCATCTCATACAATAAAATTTAGCATCACGTCTTGACCATATCACATCACAACATGCCCTGCAAAAACAAGTTAGACGTCCTCTACTTTGTTGTTGCAAGTTTTTACGTGGCTGCTACGGGCTTTAAGCAAGAACTCATCTTACCTACGCATCAAAACCACAACGATAGTTTGTCAAATAGACTCCGTTTTAACCTTCTCAAGGACCGGGCGTAGCCACACTCGGTTCAACTAAAGTTGGAGAGACAGTCTTCCGCAATCCATCTATGTGCAAAGCACGTCGAGGGAACCGGTCTCGCGTAAGCGTACGCGTAAGGTTGGTCCGGATCGTCTCGTCCAACAATACCGCTGAACCAAAGTATGACATGCTGGTAGGCAGTATGACTTGTATCGTCCACAACTCACTTGTGTTCTACTCGTGCAAATAACATCAAACCATAAAAACCTAGGCTCGGATGCCACTGTTGGGGAACGTAGTAATTTCAAAAAAATTCCTACGCACACGCAAGATCATGGTGATGCATAGCAACGAGAGGGGAGAGTGTTTGTCTACGTACCCTCGTAGACCGAAGCGGAAGCGTTGACACAACGTAGAGGAAGTAGTCGTACGTTCTCCTCGCGATCCAACCGATCACAGCACCGTTACTCCGGCACCTCCGAGTTCTTGGCACACGTTCAGCTCGATGACGATCCCCGGGCTCCGATCCAGCAAAGCGTCGAGGAAGAGTTCCGTCAGCACGACGGCGTGGTGATGATTTTGATGTGTTACCGGCGCAGGGCTTCGCCTAAGCACTGCAACGATATGATCGAGGTGGAATTTGGTGGAAGGGGGCACCGCACACGGCTAAGGAACGATCCGTAGATCAACTTGTGTGTCTTTGGGGTGCCCCCTGCCCCCGTATATAAAGGAGCCAAGGGGGAGGGGCTGGCCGGCCAGGTTTGGTGCGCCAGGAGAGTCCTACTCCCTCTGGGAGTAGGATTCCCCCCCCCCCACCAATCCTAGTTGGACTAGGATTGCTCCAAGGGGGAGAGAGAGAGAGGGGGGGCGCCCACCTCTCCTAGTCCTAATAGGACTAGGGGAAGGGGGGGAGGCGCACAGCCCATGAGGGCAGCCCTCTCACCTCTCCTCCAAGGCCCATGTTGGCCCATTATGCTCCCGGGGGGTTCCGGTAACCCTCCCGGTATTCCGGTAAAATCCTGATTTCACCTGGAATGCATCCGATGTCCAAACATAGGCTTCCAATATATAATTCTTTATGTCTCGACCATTTCGAGACTCCTCGCCACGTCCGTGATCACATCCGGGACTCCGAACTCCTTCGGTACATCAAAACTCATAAACTCATAATAACTGTCATCGTAACCTTAAGCGTGCGGACCCTACGGTTCGAGAACAATGTAGACATGACCGAGACACGTTTCCGGTCAATAACCAACAGCGGGACCTGGATGCCCATATTGGCTCCTACATATTCTACGAAGATCTTTTATCGGTCAGACCGCATAACAACATACGTTTGTTCCCTTTGTCATCGGTATGTTACTTGCCCGAGATTCGATCGTCGGTATCCAATACCTAGTTCAATCTCGTTACCGGCAAGTCTCTTTTCTCGTTCCGTAATACATCATCTCGCAACTAACTCATTGGTTGCAATGCTTGCAAGGCTTATGTGATGTGCATTACCGAGAAGGCCCTGAGATACCTCTCCGACAATCGGAGTGACAAATCCTAATCTCGAAATAGGCCAACTCAACATGTACCTTCGGAGACACCTGTAGAGCACCTTTATAATCACCCAGTTACGTTGTGACGTTTGGTAGCACACAAAGTGTTCCTATGGTAAACGTGAGTTGCATAATCTCATAGTTAAAGGAACATGTATAAGTCATGGATAAAAGCAATAGCAACATACTAAACGATCGGGTGCTAAGCTAATGGAATGGGTCATGTCAATCAGATCATTCAACTAATGATGTGACCTCGTTAATCAAATAACAACTCTTTGTTCATGGTTAGGAAACATAACCATCTTTGATTAATGAGCTAGTCAAGTAGAGGCATACTAGTGACACTCTGTTTGTCTATGTATTCACACATGTATTATGTTTCCTGTTAATACAATTCTAGCATGAATAATAAACATTTATCATGATATAAGGAAATAAATAATAACTTTATTATTGCCTCTAGGGCATATTTCCTTCAAAAAGATGCAGAGTTGATAATGATAGTGCAACTTATTTGTGGCACTGCCGTTTAGGTCATATCGGTATAAAGCGCATGAAGAAACTCCATACTGATGGACTTTTGGAGTCACTTGATTATGAAGCACTTGGCACTTGCGAACCGTGCCTCATGGGCAAGATGACTAAAACACCATTCTCCGGAACTATGGAGAGAGCAACAGATTTGTTGGAAATCATACATACGGATGTATGTGGTCCAATGAATGTTGAGGCTCGTGGCGGATATCGTTATTTTCTCACCTTCACAGATGATTTGAGCAGATATGGGTATATCTACTTAATGAAACACAAGTCTGAAACATTTGAAAAGTTCAAAGAATTTCAGAGTGAAGTTGAAAATCATCGTAACAAGAAAATAAAGTTTCTACGATCAGATCATGGAGGAGAATATTTGAGTTACGAGTTTGGTGTACATTTGAAAAATTGTGGAATAGTTTCGCAACTCACGCCACCCGGAACACCATAGCGTAATGGTGTGTCCGAACGTCGTAATCGTACTTTACTAGATATGGTGCGATCTATGATGTCTCTTACTAATTTACCGCTATCGTTCTGGGGATACGCTCTAGAGACGACCGCATTCACGTTAAATAGGGCACCATCTAAATCCGTTGAGACGACGCCTTAAGAACTATGGTTTGGCAAGAAACCAAAGTTGTCGTTTCTTAAAGTTTGGGGCTGCGATGCTTATGTGAAAAAGCTTCAACCAGATAAGCTTGAACCCAAATCGGAGAAATGTGTCTTCATAGGATATCCAAAGGAAACTGTTGGATACACCTTCTATCACAGATCCGAAGGCAAGACTTTTGTTGCTAAGTTCGGAAACTTTCTAGAGAAGGAGTTTCTTTCGAAAGAAGTGAGTGGGAGGAAAGTAGAACTTGACGAGGTAACTATACCTACTCCTTTATTGAGAAGTAGTACATCACAGAAAACTGTTTCTGCGACACCTACACCAATAAATGAGGAAGCTAATGATGATGATCATGAAACTTTAGATCAAGATACTACTGAACCTCGTAGATCAACCAGAGTGAGATCCGCACCAGAGTGGTACGGTAATCCTATTCTGGAAGTCATGTTACTAGACCATGATGAACCTACGAACTATGAAGAAGCAATGGTAAGCCCAGATTCCGCAAAGTGGCTTGAAGCCATGAAATCTGAGATGGGATCCATGTATGAGAACAAAGTATGGACTTTGTTTGACTTGCCTGATGATCGGCAAGCAATTGACAACAAATGGATCTTTAAGAAGAAGACTGACGCTGATGGTAATGTTACTGTCTACAAAGCTCGACTTGTCGCAAAAGGTTTTCGACAAGTTCAAGGGATTGACTATGATGAGACTTTCTCACCCGTAGCGATGCTTAAGTCTGTCTGAATCATGTTAGCAATTGCCACATTTTATGATTATGAAATTTGGCAGATGGATGTCAAAACTGCATTCCTGAATGGATTTCTGGAAGAAGAATTGTATATGATGCAACCGGAAGGTTTTGTCGATCCAAAGGGAGCTAACAAAGTGTGCAAGCTCCAGCGATCCATTTATGGACTGGTGCAAGCCTCTCGGAGTTGGAATAAACGCTTTGATAGTGTGATCAAAGCATTTGGTTTTATACAGACTTTCGGAGAAGCCTGTATTTACAAGAAAGTGAGTGGGAGCTCTGTAGCATTTCTAATATTATATGTGGATGACATATTACTGATTGGAAATGATATAGAATTTCTGGATAGCATAAAGGGATACTTGAATAAAAGTTTTTCAATGAAAGACCTCGGAGAAGCTGCTTACATATTAGGCATAAAGATCTATAGAGATAGATCAAAACGCTTAATTGGACTTTCACAAAGCACATACCTTGACAAGATTTTGAAGAAGTTCAAAATGGATCAAGCAAAGAAAGGGTTCTTGCCTGTGTTACAAGGTGTGAGATTGAGTAAGACTCAAAGCTCGACCACTGCAAAAGATAGAGAGAAAATGAAAGATGTTCCCTATGCTTCAGCCATAGGCTCTATCATGTATGCAATGCTGTGTACCAGACCTGATGTGTGCCTTTCTATAAGTTTAGCAGGGAGGTACCAAAGTGATCCAGGAGTGGATCACTGGACAGCGGTCAAGAACATCCTGAAATACCTGAAAAGGACTAAGGATATGTTTCTCATATATGGAGGTGACAAAGAGCTCACCATAAGAGGTTACGTTGATGCAAGCTTTGACACTGATCCGGACGATTCTAAATCGCAAACCGGATACGTGTTTACATTAAACGGTGGAGCTGTCAGTTGGTGCAGTTCTAAACAAAGCGTCGTAGCGGGATCTACATGTGAAGAGGAGTACATAGCTGCTTCGGAAGCAGCAAATGAAGGAGTCTGGATGAAGGAGTTCATATCCGATCTAGGTGTCATACCTAGTGCATCGGGTCCAATGAAAATCTTTTGTGACAATACTGGTGCAATTGCCTTGGCAAAGGAATCCAGATTTCACAAAAGGACCAAACACATCAAGAGACGCTTCAACTCCATCCGGGATTTAGTCCAGGTGGGAGACATAGAGATTTGCAAGATACATACGGATCTGAATGTTGCAGACCCGTTGACTAAGCCTCTTCCACGAGCAAAACATTATCAGCACCAAAACTCCATGGGTGTTAGGATCATTATAGTGTAATCTAGATTATTGACTCTAGTGCAAGTGGGAGACTGAAGGAAATATGCCCTAGAGGCAATAATAAAGTTATTATTTATTTCCTTATATCATGATAAAGGTTTATTATTCATGCTATAATTGTATTAACCGGAAACATAATGCATGTGTGAATACATAGACAAACAGAGTGTCACTAGTATGCCTCTACTAGACTAGCTCGTTAATCAAAGATGGTTATGTTTCCTAACCATGAACAAAGAGTTGTTATTTGATTAACGAGGTCACATCATTGGTTGAATGATCTGATTGACATGACCCATTATATTAGCTTAGCACCCGATCGTTTAGTATGTTGCTATTGCTTTATTCATGACTTATACATGTTCCTATGACTACGAGATTATGCAACTCCCGTTTGCCAGAGGAACACTTTGGGTACTACCAAACGTCACAACGTAACTGGGTGATTATAAAGGAGTATTACAGGTGTCTCCAATGGTAGATGTTGGGTTGGCGTATTTCGAGATTAGGATTTGTCACTCCGATTGTCGGAGAGGTATCTCTGGGCCCTCTCGGTAATGCACATCACTTAAGCCTTGCAAGCATTGCAACTAATGAGTTAGTTGCGGGATGATGTATTACGGAACGAGTAAAGAGACTTGCCGATAACGAGATTGAACTAAGTATTGGATACTGACGATCGAATCTCGGACAAGTAACATACCGATGACAAAGGGAACAACGTATGTTGTTATGCGGTCTGACCGATAAAGATCTTCGTAGAATATGTAGGAGCCAATATGGGCATCCAGGTCCCGCTATTGGTTATTGACCGGAGACGTGTATCGGTCATGTCTACATTGTTCTCGAACCGTAGGGTCCACACGCTTAACGTTACGATGACAGTTATTATGAGTTTATGCATTTTGATGTACCGAAGGAGTTGGGAGTCCCGGATGTGATCACGGACATGACGAGGAGTCACGAAATGGCCGAGACATAAAGATTGATATATTGGAAGCCTATGTTTGGACATCGGAAGAGTTCCAGGTGAAATCAGGATTTTACCGGAATACCGGGTGGGTTACCGGAACCCCCCGGGAGCGATATGGGCCTTAATGGGCCTTAGTGGAAAGGAGAAAGGGGCAGCCCTAGTGGCCGCGCACCTCCCCCCTTCCCTAGTCCTATTAGGACTAGGAGAAGGTGGCCGGCCCCCCTCTCTCTCTTTCCCCCCCTTGAGGAATCCTATTCCAACTAGGATTGGGGGGGGGGGAATCCTACTCCCGGAGGGAGTAGGACTCCCTGGCGCGCCACCCCTTGGCCGGCCAGCCCCTCCCCCTTGGCTCCTTTATATACAGGGGCAGGGGAGCACCCTAGGACACACAAGTTGATCTACGGATCGTTCCTTAGCCGTGTGCGGTGCCCCCTTCCACCAAATTCCACCTCGGTCATATCGTTGCAGTGCTTAGGCGAAGCCCTGCGCCGGTAACACATCAAGATCGTCACCACGCCGTCGTGCTGACGGAACTCTTCCCCGACGCTTTGCTGGATCGGAGCCCGGGGATCGTCATCGAGCTGAACGTGTGCCAAGAACTCGGAGGTGCCGGAGTAACTGTGCTGTGATCGGTCGGATCGTGAGGAGAACGTACGACTACTTCCTCTACATTGAGTCAACGCTTCCGCTTCAGTCTACAAGGGTATGTAGACAACACTCTCCCCTCTCGTTGCTATGCATCACCATGATCTTGCGTGTGCGTAGGAATTTTTTTGAAATTACTACGTTACCCAACACTTTTGTCATATGTTTCTCATCCATCATCTCTGATGTGTGTTTTGCGTCTCAGCTCAAGGGATGTTTCTACGTTCCATTCCGTGAGTTGATCCTGTGTTCACTAAGATCGATGATCCATTCTTGTGAGGTTGTCTTGCTCTCTTGTCGCCAGGTTGGATGAAGTTCTCGAAGGAAAGGATGTCATAATCAAAGATGATGATCGAATCAACGTTCTTATGAAGTGCAACCTGGATTGTGAAGATCGTGTTAGCTAGTGTCCCCTTTGTCTTCTTACCTCACGTCTTGAATCTCGGGACGAGATTCTTGTTTAGTGGGGGTGAGTTGTCACAGCCCTAGAATTTGATTGCAAATAGTTGCACAAGCATCCATGCATCATGTCTATATTTGTTTGAAATTTGAAATGGGGATTGATCAAACCCCTAGCATTGAAACAATGCAAATAGGTTCAACTTCAAAATATTTTCAAAGAACCCAAATTGGTTTGCAAAAATGTTCATGATTAATGGAAAAAGGTGAAAACCATATCCAGAGATGATGAATATTTTTCCAGGACATTTTTGGTATTTGAATTAACCCATATTGTATTTGAATTGGGGCACTTAAATTCTATAAATAATTTTAAATGCTCCAACATATTCTGAAAATAGCTAAGGGCCTCTGTAATAATTCAGTTAATGCCCAAAATTATTTTCAGGATTTATAAAAATGATTTAGTTTCTAAAACTAAATCAAAGCAAATTACAGAAAATAGCAAAACAGATAGAAAATTAGAAAGGACACGGAGAGAGAGAGAGAGAGTTTACCTGTGCAGCCCACCTGGTGGCCCACTTACCTAGCCCAGCCCACCAGAGCCGCCACCGTCTCCCACCTCGCGCCAGAAGGACGCGAGGCGTGTGGCCACCGCGTGCTGGCACGCGCCCGGCCACCTCCTCCCTGCCTGGCTGCCCCCTTTCCCCTCTGGATGCCCTGGACGTCGACACACACCCTCCCCGGCCCTCTCACTCTCTCTCGAGTCGATCCCCTCCTCTATTCCCCTCCGTCGAGCTCCATCGAGCGAGCTCCTCGCCGCCGTTCGCCATAGCCGCAGCCACCATGCTCCTCGCGCTCATACGACCTACCAGGGAGCTCCGCCATCGCCATCGCCATTTCGTCGCCATCTCCGCCTCCCCGAGCACGCCGTCTACCTCGTCCGACTCGCTGTGAGATTCTGCGATGAACCCCCCTCTCCTCCGACTCGATTGCTCGCCGTAGCCATCGATTCATCGGATACAGAAACCCGCTGCCGCCCGAGCTCATCGTCGGTGATGCTCCGGTGGCCTTTCAATCTCAATGACCTATCCAAGACACTCGCACACGCACGTAGTTGCTGCACCGCTGCTCTCTTAGCTCGCCCGCTTGCTCTAGCCGCAGCTGTCCATGTTCACCGAACTCCGGCCCCCGTGGAAGCGGACACCGCCGTCGATCTAGGTCGTCTCCAGCGACCCCACTAGCACCAGCCGACGCGGACGAGGCTCAGGGTTCCAACGGTGCCATCCGCGCCTCGAACCGTGGCCTGTGCTGCGATTCCGCGCATCGCCACCGTCTCGGACCTCGCCGGCGGTTAGTCGCCGGCAGGTTTGACCGAGTTGACCAGGGTTTGACCCCCCTGGGTCATTAACTTGAGGGCCCGAGGCACTGCTAATTTAGTTTAGATGCTAATTAAATTTTAGCTAACCCACTGACTCGCTGACTGTGGGCCCCAACCCTTCTAATACTTTAGTTAGGATTTAACTAAACCCTGGTTAGCACTGAGTCAATGACAGGTGGGCCACACCTGTCAGGTTTGACCTGGACGGTCCTGTTGACAAGCTGACGCCAGCATGACTTAATGCTGATGTAGTAAAGTTTTCTAGAATTAAAATAAATCAGAAATGATTTATAAATTTCAGAAAATGCCCTAAACTTCTAAAAAAATCATAGAAATTCAACCGTAGCTCAGAATGAAATAAATTATATATGAAAAATGATCAGAAAAATCCAAGAAATCTGAATATGGCATTTTCATTCATGTTTGAACAACTTAACCTTACTGTTTAGTGCAAAACATGATAATGCACTATTTGAATTCATAGTTTGAATTTGAATTTGAACCTTGAGTTCAAATCAACCCAAACCTTTCTCTTACTAGTTACATTATCTCAAATCACAACATATTGTCATGTCATGGTCATGCATCATATTGTGCATTGCATTGATTGTGCTCTTCCTTGTTTGCGGGTAATTGTACCCTCTCGGTAGTCGCTGCCCCGACGCTGTGATCGTTGACACTGATGAAGACTCAATGTTATCTTCAGAAGTGTCAGGCAAGCAAAACCCCCTTGTTCATTCTGATACAATCCCACTCTCTCGCTCTTGCTCTCTTTTAGTGCATTAGGACAACAACGTTTCAACTGTTACATGCTGCGGTAGTTGAACCCCTTTCCTCTGCATGACCTGTCATTGCCACAGTAAATAGATGAAACCCACTAGCATGAGTAGGATTTGATTGATCCCTGATGTGCCTACTCATTCATGCTTATTTGTCATGCCCGCTATTGCTTAGAGTTGTGTCAGGTCTGATTCACCGAGGATGAATTGGAAAGTTGTGAACATGTCCTACTGTTGAGAGCAAAGTGTGTGAACACGATTTGGTAAAGGTAGCGGTGAGAGGCCATGTAGGAGTAATTGGTGGGTTGTCTCATTGAAACCTTCCTCAGGAACTGAGTTCCGTGTTTGTGATCCATGAACAGTTACTATCACACATTGGGTTCCGGTAACTCGGCCCCTCTCGGCTTATTAACCAACTCGATCTCTGTCCAGGAGTTGCAACTAGTTTCTGGTGTTTGTAGGTAGTGTTAGTAGTCTACCAAGTGGCACCCGGTACAGGTGGGCTTGGGGCAGACTAGGCACAGTGGCACGGTGTACCAAGTGGCACCCGGATGGTGGGCTTGGGAACCCTGTACACATCGTTTGGGGCCGTGAGCGACACCCCGGCCAGATCTCCTTGCGGATGGAACCCGAATAGGCAATAAACCTGGACTAGAGACTTGTGTGGTTAGTCAGGTCGTGGCCGACTCCCTCGCCAGGCTTCCGCTTGACGGTTGCCGAGGTACATGATGTGTACATGGTGGTAAGTGGCGAGAGCGTGTGTGAAGAAGTACACCCCTGCAGGGTTATCATTATCTATTCGAATAGACGGATTCCTCGGATATGGAAACTTGGACCCCTTGCATAGTTCATAGACAAGTGAAAGTGGATACTCTAAAATGCGCAAGATAAGCGTGAGTGCTATGGATGGCATTCTCGTAGGGAGACGGGAGCGGGTCCATAGTGGTGTATTGTTATGGTGAATATGTGGACTCGTGTGCGCCACCTCAAAAGAGTTACTTGCAGTCGTAGTTCGGGATTAGCCACCGAGTCAAAGCTGGCTTGCTGTAGTCAAACTCCACCACCCCCTTTATTGATACTAATGCATATGTAGCTAGTTCTGATGTAAGTCTTGCTGGGTACATTTGTACTCACGTTTGCCTATTTTATGTTTTGCAGAGAGACGTTAGTCTCGCTAGTAGTTCCGCGTGGACTTCGACGTTTAGCTTGTTACATCAGCTACGATCTTGTGCCCTCGGCAGGATCTAGTAGATAGTCAGGCTTCTCAACCTTTTTCATTTGTAGATGTCTGTACTCAGACATGTTAAGATTTCGCGTGTGCTTTGACTTGTATGCTCTGAATGTTGGGTCATGAGACCCATGTTTGTAATATCTCGCTCCTCGGAGCCTAATGAATAAATACTTTGAGTGGTAGAGTTTTGTTGTGATGCCATGTTGTATTTACACATATCGAGCATATTGTGTGTATGATTGAAATGCTTGGTATGTGTGGGATCCGACAACCTAGTTGTTTATCCTTAGTAGCCTCTCTAATGTGGACATGTAGTCTTGTGCTTCCATGAGCCATAGTAGTCCGCTACAGCCCGGTTCACCGGAGTCCTGCTAGCCCAGCACTACTGCTCAGGACACTTGACTGGCCGGCATGTGTTTCACTTCGTTCCTATGTCTGTCCCTTCGGGGAAATGTCACGCGGTGACATCCGGAGTCCTGCCTAGCCTGCTACAGCCTGGGTTACCGAAGTCCTGTTAGCCCAGTACTACAGCCCGAATTCGCACGCTGCTGACCGACATGCTCGAAGTTGATTCATGTATGCCTGTCCCCATTGGTTACTGCCGCTTTGGGTTCACGACTAGCCATGTCGGCCCGGGTTCTCTGTCATATGGATGCTAGCGACACTATCATATACGTGAGCCTAAAGGCGCAAACGGTCCCAGGCCAGGTAAGGTGGCACCCGTGGGAATACCGTGCGTGAGGCCGCAAAGTGATATGATGTGCTACATGCTAGATCGATGTGGCTTAGGATCGGGGTCCTGACATGGGTCCACGGCCGCACGCAAGGAAATGCCTCCTTATTATGCGCAAAATAATGATTTCCTCCACCTGACATCTGGGACCAACCGAAACGGCCTCTATATTTCGCGAAAAAAACGTTACCGCCGCTGACAGCTCAGACCCACCAGCTATATCTTCGCACGCAAGGAAGTGCCTCCTTATTACGCACAAAAAATGAATACTCCCCCTGCTAGCTGGGTCCCAGTATAGTGGTCCTACTAAGTTGACAGGGACGGAGGGCTTTGGCAACTTAGTCAATATGCACGATTCTAGCTCCATTGACCGTACGATGTCCATCCAACGGCCGTAGTGCTTCTTCAACCTCTGGTTTTCTTGCTCCAGCCGCCCAAAGCAGCGCCGGTCGTGCCGCCTGCTCCTGCCTCCCTTGGTCGGCTGTGTTGCCGCGGAGGCCTCACCGCCCCCATACTACTCCCACCGCTGACCAGGCCCTGCGGCGATGGCAGCCTCACACCGCAGCCGAACCAGTGAACCCTCGTACTCCCCTCCGCGCGCGCGGGGGCTTCCACTGCCGCGTCTTCCCCGGCTTCCCGTCGTCCCCTTCCTAGGCCTCGCCGTCGTCCACCGCCCTGCTGCTCTCGGCGCGGCATGGTCAACATGGTCAAGGAACGACTTCCATCGGACGTGGACTGTACGTGGAGAGGCTGACAGTTGGGTCCACGGCCGCAGTAAGGAAGTGCCTCCTTATTACGTGCAAAATAATTATTCCTCCACCTGACAGCGGTGACCCACCGTACGGGCCACCGTATTTCACCCCCCTGACTGCTGGGACCCACCAGCTACATCTTCGCAGGCAAGGAAGTGCCTGACAGTCGGGACCCACCTGGTCGAAGCGTACATAGCGTTGTCATTCTGGTCGCGAACGTGTATGTACATATATACTGGTGGATGTAGAGGCGCGCACGTGTCGTGGTAGAGGCGGCTAGGGTGCAAGAAAGAAAATACGGCTATGTATGTGTACATACGGGCAGGGTCTCGAACGCCTACTCGCGCACACGTACGACGAGGGCTCGTGTACATGGCTGGGTCGGAACGGAGAAACAACGTCGTCGTCGTGTTCATGTGTCGGAACGGAATGCGTGGTCGTGTTCATCGGGAGGGCTTGGATGGAAGAGGCGATGGAAAGGAGGCCTAGCGTACCGCACAACGGAGGAAACGGACCTCCTACGGTCGAAACGGGGGTCATGTTGATCGGGAGGGGTGTGGCGTACCGCAAAACGGAGGAAAGATACCTCCTACGGTCGAAACAGGGGTCCTGCTGATCGGGAGGGGTGTGGCGTACTGCAAAATGGAGGAAACGGACCTTCTACGGTCGAAACGGGGGTCCTGTTGATCGGGAGGGGTGTGGCGTACCGCAAAACGGAGGAAACAGACTTGTGTTGGAGCGCTACGGTCGAAACGGGGGTCATGTTCATCGGGAGGGGTGTGGCGTACCGGAAAACGGGACTCCACGGGATACTGTTCATCTCCACCGTCGACCCCCTCCAGCCTTCACGAGCTATTGTTCATCCACGATTGACCTCCTCCAGCCTCCACGGGCTCCTGTTCATCCAGCCTCCACCGCGCGCTACTCCACCGGCTACAGTTCAACCACCCCTCCACCGTCTATTGTTCATCCAGCCCTCCACACCACGGGGTCCTGTTCAACCACCCCTCCACGGGCACCCCTCCACTGTTTAATGTTCATACCGCCCTCCACACCATGGGGTCCTGTTCATCCACCCCTCCACGGGCACCCCTCCACCGTTTACTGTTCATCCAGACCTCCACCACACCACGGGGTCCTGTTCATCTAGAGGCAACGCCACCCCTCACTGTTCATCCAACCCCCCCCCCCCCGCAACGCTCACTGTTCATCCCATCGATCGGCTTCAGTTAGCAGCAGTAGCCAAGTAATCGCTCGACCAGGTTCAGTTAACAGCCATCGATCGATCGCTTGGGTTCAGTAACGCCTAGCCTGCAGTGCAATCGCTCGGGTTCAGTTAGAGCTCAACGCCTCGCTCGGGTTCAGTTAGAGCCAACGCCTCACACACATGGGCGTACGTGTACGAGAGAAACGCGCATCGCTCGGCCCCCGACTTCCCACCGTAATCGGGAACTCCCCGAAATTTTCCTCCCCCTTGCTTCTACCACGGTTTTTTCCATCATGGACGGCCCAAAGAATGTCATGCAGCTGCGTCTCCGACCCGCCCAGGACGAAAAGCCCATTTTCTGTCATGATTTTTTGTCATAGAAGTAGGAGCCCACATTTTCTGTCATGATGATACCGGGTTTTGTCACAGTTATCGTCATAGAAGTGTGATATGTATGACAGAAAAAAATTTGGTTCGGCCCAAAATGTCACGGATGTGTCTTTTTTTTTGTAGTGAGAGCTATCGCCTCTACATTGGTAAACAAGGGGGATTATGTTCTGTTCTGGTCAGATGCATGGCAGCTGGATGGTTGTACTATGCCTTCGAGACAATGACTACCTTAGTTGTTTTCTTATGTTCTAGATGATAAGATCTCTGTGTCTGATTTTATTGACAATCAGAACACAGCTTCTTTTAGTGCTTGGCGTTGTAAATTTGTACATGATTTAACTCTGCTATCTCATAGGGTCAAGGATCATATTAGACCTCACCTTTTAAAATTGTTGGAGGGGCTTCACTGAGCTATGTAATAGATAGGTAGGTTTAGGTGAGTTTGGACTCTCTAAATCTTCTCTTTTTAGCCTTAGTTTTGTACAGTTAACTTGTATTGGAGTTTCTTTGTTTTTAATAAATGATTGTGGGGTTGTGCCCTGCAGTAGTTAGTCAAAACAAATTGGTCCTAAGGGAATGCATTGTGGAGTAGTTATTAGATGATGGGTTGCGAGAATGACAAAAGCTTAAACCCTAGTTTATGCGCTATTCCACAAGGGACCGATCGGATCCAAAAGTTTTAGCCTGTCCTTTGCCTCATGATGAAAGTGACTAGATGAAATTCCCGTGTACCCTCAAGAATGCTTTGCTTATTATAAGAGACTGTTTTAGCCTGTCCTTTGCCTCAAAAAGATTGGCCAACCTTGCTGCACTTTTCTTACTACTATTGTTACTAGCTCATGAAAAATTATCTTGCTATCAAACTACTCTATTACTTACAATTCCAGCACTTGCACACATTACCTTGCTGAAAACCACTTGTCATTTCCTTCTGCTCCTCGTTGGGTTCGCCACTCTTACTTATTGAAAAGAGATACAGTTGATCCCATATACTTGTGGGTCATCAAGGCTATTTTCTGGCGCCGTTGCCAGGGAGTGAAGCGCCTTTGGTAAGTGGAATTTGGTAAGGAAACATTTATATAGTGTGCTAAAATTTACTATCACTTATCACTATGGAAAACAATCCTTTGAGGGGTTTGTTCGGGGTATCTTCACCTCGACTGGAACCACAATTAGTTACCCCTCAACCTACTGCTCCTACTGAAAATATTGAATATCAAATTCCTTCGGGTATGATAGAACAACTGCTATCTAATCCTTATGCAGGAGATCGAACCGAACATCTTGATATGCACTTGATATATGTGGAACAAATTTGTGGATTGTTTAAGCGTTCAGGTTTACCCGGAGATGAAGTTAAGAATAAGGTTTTCCCTTTATCTTTGAAGGGAAAAGCATTGGCATGGTATAGGCTATGCGATGATATTGGATCTTGGTATTGGAATCGATTGAAATTGGAGTTTCACCAAAAAAATTACCCTATGCATCTAGTTCATCGTGATCGGAATTACATATATAATTTTTGGCCTCGTGAAGGAGAAAGTATCGCTCTAGCTTGGGGGAGGCTTAAGTCACTGTTATATTCATGCCCCAATCATGAGCTCTCAAGAGAAATTATTATCCAGAATTTTTATGCTCGGCTTTCTCATAATGATTGATCCATGCTTGATACTTCTTCTGCTGGTTCTTTTATAAAGAAGGCTATTGAATTCTGGTGGGATCTTTTGGAAAGAATTAAACGCAACTCTGAAGACTGGAAACTCGACGAAGGTAAAGAGTCAGGTATTAAGCTTAAGTGTGATTGTGTTAATTCTTTTATTAATACCGATGCTTTTCTAAAGTTTAGTAGCAAATATGAACTTGACTCTGAGATAGTAGCCTCCTTTTGTGAATCATTTGCTACTCATGTTGATCTCCCTAAAGAGAAGTGGTTTAAATATCACCCACCTATTAAAGAAGAAATTAAAGAACTGATACTAGCTAAAGAGGAAACTATACTTTATAATCTTGATCCACTTGTTCCTACTGCTTACATTGAGAAACCACCTTTCCCTGTTAGGATGAAGGAACATGCTAAAGTTTCGACTGTGGTCAACAAAAGTTATATTAGAACACCTAAACCTGATGAACAAATTAAAGTAGAGCCTAGTGTTGCTATGGTTAAGGATCTCTTGGAAGAAAATATAGATGGATATGTTATTTACTTCTGTAATCAAGTTACTACTGTCACCAAACTTGATAAAACGGATAATCATAGACAGTTGTTGGCATGCCCGTTGTCTCAGTTAAAATAGGAGATCACTATTATCATGGTTTATGCGACATAGGTGCTAGCGTGAGTGCTATTCCCTTTACCTTATATCAAGAAATTATGAATGACATAGCACCCCCTGAAATAGAAGAAATAGATGCTACTACTAAACTTGCTAATAGAGACACCATCACACCACTTGAGATTGTCAGAGATGTTGAAGTCTTGTGTGGGAAAATAAAATACCCTACTTATTTTCTTGTTCTTCGTTCCCCACAAGATGATTTTTGTCCCATTATATTTGGTAGACCTTTCTTAAACACCGTTAATGCTAAAAATTGTCGGTGTTAGTTTTGGTGACGAGACTCATGAGTTTAATTTTTCCAAGTGTAGTAGAAAACCTCATAAAAAAGAATTGCCTAGTAAGGATGAAATAATTGGTCTTGCTTCTATTGTTGTGCCTCCTTCTGATCCTCTAGAACAATATCTACTAGACCATGAAAATGATTTACATATGCATGCAAGAAATGAAATAGATCAGATTTTCTTTGAACAACGTCCTCTTCTTAAACACAATTTGCCAATTCAAACTCTAGGATGTCCTCCTCCACCTAACGGTGATCTTGTGTTTGAATTAAAGCAATTGTCAGACACTTTTCAACCGTGTAAAGGTTGTCATCCAACTCTCCAACAAAGCCACTTCAAGAGTATCTCTCTTAAAGACATTCACATCCGCTAGTCTAAAGAATGTATCGTAACCAACATAAGCCAATTGGCAAACGGAAAGCAAATGATATTTAAGGGATTGGACAAGCATGACATTTACAAGAGACATGTCATTTGTGATAGCCACCTTGCCCAACCCGAGTACTGATACGTCTCCCATGTATTTATAATTTTTTATTGTTCCATACTGTTATATTATCAATCTTGGATGTTTTATAATCATTTTATATCATTTTTTTGGTACCAACCAATTGACATAGTGCCAAGTGCCAGTTGTTGTTTTCTGCATGTTTTTTACATCGCAGGAAATCAATACCAAACGGAGTCCAAATGCAATGAAACTTCGCAGAGATTTTTTTTGGACCAAAAGACACATAATGGGCCCTGGCTCCGCCTAGGGGGTGCTCCGAGGAGAGCACAACCCACCAGTGCACGCCAGGAGGCCCAGGCGCGCCCTGGAGGGTTATGTCCACCTCGGGTGCCCCCCGGACCGCCTCTTTGCTCTATAAATACCCAAATATTCCAGAAACCCTAGAGGCATCGACAAAATATTCATCCAGCCGCTGCAAAGTCCAGAACCACCAAATCCAATCTAGACACCATCTCGGATGGGGTTCACCACCTCCATTGGTGCCTCTCCGATGATGTGTGAGTAGTCCTTTGTAGACCTTCAGGTTCATAGTTAGTAGCTAGATGGCTTCATCTCTCTCTCTGAATTCTCAATACAATGGTCTGTTGGAGATCCATATGATGTAACTCTTTTGCGGTGTGTTTGTTGGGATCGATGAACTTTGAGTTTATGATCAGATCTATCTTTTTATATCCATGAAAGTATTTGAGTTTCTTTGATCTCTTTTATGCATGATATCTTATAGCCTCGTATTTCTTCTTCGATGTTTGGGTTTTGTTTGGCCAACTTTATCTATTTATCTTGCAATGGGAAGAGGTGCTTTGTAGTGGGTTCGATCTTACGGTGCTTGATCCCAGTGACAGAAGGGGAACCGACATGTATGTATTGTTGCTACTAAGGATAAAACAATTGGTTCTATCTCTACATAGATAGATCTTGTCTACATCATGTCATCGTTCTTATTGCATTACTCTGTTTCTCCATGAACTTCTTACACTAGATGCATATTGGATAGTGGTCGATGTGTGGAGTAATAGTAGTAGATGCAGGCAGGAGTCGGTCTACTAATCTTGGACGTGATGCCTATGTAATGATCATTTCCTGGATATCGTCATGATTATTTGAAGTTCTATGAATTGCTCAATAGTAATTTGTTCACCCACCGTTTGCTATTTTTCTCGAGAGAAGCCACTAGTGAAACCTACGCCCCCCGGGTCTCTTTCTCATATTATTTTCCTTTGCGATCTACTTTTCCTTTGCATTTATTTTTAGATCTATTAAACCAAAAATAAAAAAATACCTTGCTGCGTTTTATTCTTATTTATTTTATTTGGCATTCGATCTATCAATCTACTACAATTTATCTCACGTCCGTTTGCCCATCTTGGGGCGCCGCTACCCGAAAGGGATTGACAACCCCTTTTACACATCGGGTTGCGAGAAGTTGTTATTTGTGTGTAGGTGCTGTTTATGTTGTGTTGTTTGGTTATCCTACTAGTTCGATGACCTTGGTTTCACATCTAAGGGAAATACCTACCGCCGCTGTGCTGCATCATCCCTTCCTCTTTGGGGAAATACCGACGTAGCTTCAATCGACATCAAAAGGAATTTCTGGCGCCGTTGCCAGGGAGGATCTTCAACATATACCAGGTTCCTCATCACAAATCTCGTCTCCTCGCAATTTACATTATTTTCCATTTGCCTCTCATTTTCCTCTCCCCCACTTCACAAAAATTTGTTGTTTTATTCGCCTCTCTTTTTCGTTCGTTGTTTTCTTGCCGGATCCGTTCTTGAGTGCAATCTTGTTGTGTAGTCATCATGACTCAAGAGAACACCAAGTTATGTGATTTCTCATATACCAACAACAATGATTTTATCGGCACTCCGATTGCTCCTCCCGCCACTAGTGCTTTGTTGAATCTTGTTTTGAAAGATCAATTTTCCGGTACTCCTAATGAGGATGTCGTGTCCCATATTAATACCTTCGTGGAGTTGTGCGATATGCAAAATAAAACATATGTGGACAATGATGTCGTGAAGATGAAATTATTTCCGTTCTCTTTGCGTGATTCTGCAAAAAATTGGTTTTCATCTTTGCCTCGTAATAGTATTGATTCTTGAAATAAATGAAAAGATGTTTTTATCACTAACTATTTTCCGCCTGCAAAAATTATTTCCCTTAGAACCCAAATCATGAATTTCAAGCAACTTAAACATGAGCATGTTGCACAATCTTGGGAAAGGATAAAAATGATGCTAAGGAATTGCCCAACTCATGAATAAACATTAGCATCATTTTTATCCTTTCCCAAGATTGTGCAACATGCTCATGTTTAAGTTGCTTGAAATTCATGATTTGGGTTCTAAGGGAAATAATTTTTGCAGGCGGAAAATAGTTAGTGATAAAAACATCTTTGCATTTATTTCAAGAATCAATACTATTACGAGGCAAAGATGAAAACCAATTTTTTGCAGAATCACGCAAAGAGAACGGAAATAATTTCATCTTCGCGACATCATTGTCCACATATGTTTTATTTTGCATATCGCACAACTCCATGAAGGTATTAATATGGGACACGACATCCTCATTAGGAGTACCGGAAAATTGATCTTTCAAAACAAGATTCAACAAAGCACTAGTGGAGGGAGGAGCAATCGGAGTGCCGATAAAATCATTGTTGTTGGTATATGAGAAATCACATAACTTGGTGTTCTCTTGAGTCATGATGACTACACAACAAGATTGCACTCAAGAACGGATCCGGCAAGAAAACAACGAACGAAAAAGAGAGGCGAATAAAACAGCAAATTTTTGTGAAGCGGGGGAGAGGAAAATGAGAGGCAAATGGAAAATAATGTAAATTGCGAGGAGACGAGATTTGTGATGAGGAACCTGGTATATGTTGAAGATCCTCCCTGGCAACGGCGCTAGAAATTCCTTTTGATGTCGATTGAAGCTACGTCGGTATTTCCCCAAAGAGGAAGGGATGATGCAGCACAGCGGCGGTAGGTATTTCCCTTAGATGTGAAACCAAGGTCATCAAACTAGTAGGATATCCAAACAACACAACATAAACAGCACCTACACACAAATAACAACTTCTCGCAACTCGATGTGTAAAAGGGGTTGTCAATCCCTTTCGGGTAGCGGCGCCCCAAGATGGGCAAACGGACGTGAGATAAATTGTAGTAGATTGATAGATCGAATGCCAAATAAAATAAATAAGAATAAAACGCAGCAAGGTATTTTTTGTATTTTTGGTTTAATAGATCTAAAAATAAATGCAAAGGAAAAGTAGATCGCAAAGGAAAATAATATGAGAAAGAGACCCGGGGGGCATAGGTTTCACTAGTGGCTTCTCTCGAGAAAAATAGCAAACGGTGGGTGAACAAATTACTATTGAGCAATTCATAGAACTTCAAATAATCATGACGATATCCAGGAAATGATCATTACATAGGCATCACGTCCAAGATTAGTAGACCGACTCCTGCCTGCATCTACTACTATTACTCCACACATCGACCACTATCCAATATGCATCTAGTGTAAGAAGTTCATGGAGAAACAGAGTAATGCAATAAGAACGATGACATGATGTAGACAAGATCTATCTATGTAGAGATAGAACCAATTGTTTTATCCTTAGTAGCAACAATACATACATGTCGGTTCCCCTTCTGTCACTGGGATCAAGCACCGTAAGATCGAACCCACTACAAAGCACCTCTTCCCATTGCAAGGTAAATAGATAAAGTTGGCCAAACAAAACCCAAACATCGAAGAAGAAATACGAGGCTATAAGATATCATGCATAAAAGAGATCAAAGAAACTCAAATACTTTCATGGATATAAAAAGATAGATCTGATCATAAACTCAAAGTTCATCGATCCCAACAAACACACCGCAAAAGTGTTACATCATATGGATCTCCAAGAGACCATTGTATTGAGAATTCAGAGAGAGAGATGAAGCCATCTAGCTACTAACTATGAACCTGAAGGTCTACAAAGAACTACTCACACATCATCGGAGAGGCACCAATGGAGGTGGTGAACCCCATCCGAGATGGTGTCTAGATTGGATTTGGTGGTTCTGGACTTTGCAGCGGCTGGATGAATATTTTGTCGATGCCTCTAGGGTTTCTGGAATATTTGGGTATTTATAGAGCAAAGAGGCGGTCCGGGGGGCACCCGAGGTGGACATAACCCTCCAGGGCGCGCCTGGGCCTCCTGGCGCGCACTGGTGGGTTGTGCTCTCCTCGGAGCACCCCCTAGGCGGAGCCAGGGCCCATTATGTGTCTTTTGGTCCAAAAAAAATCTCTGCGAAGTTTCATTGCATTTGGACTCCGTTTGGTATTGATTTCCTGCGATGTAAAAAACATGCAGAAAACAACAACTGGCACTTGGCACTATGTCAATTGGTTGGTACCAAAAAAATGATATAAAATGATTATAAAACATCCAAGATTGATAATATAACAGTATGGAACAATAAAAAATTATAAATACATGGGAGACGTATCAGTACTCGGGTTGGGCAAAGTGGCTATCACAAATGACATGTCTCTTGTAAATGTCATGCTTGTCCAATCCGTTAAATATCATTTGCTTTCCGTTTGCCAATTGGCTTATGTTGGTTACGATACATTCTTTAGACTAGCGGATGTGAATGTCTTTAAGAGAGATACTCTTGAAGTGGCTTTGTTGGAGAGTTGGATGACAACCTTTACACGGTTGAAAAGTGTCTGACAATTGCTTTAATTCAAACACAAGATCACCGTTAGGTGGAGGAGGACGTCCTAGAGTTTGAATTGGCAAATTGTGTTTAAGAAGAGGACGTTGTTCAAAGAAAATCTGATCTATTTCATTTCTTGCATGCATATGTAAATCATTTTCATGGTCTAGTAGATATTGTTCTAGAGGATCAGAAGGAGGCACAACAATAGAAGCAAGACCAATTATTTCATCCTTACTAGGCAATTCTTTTTTATGAGGTTTTCTACTACACTTGGAAAAATTAAACTCATGAGTCTCGTCACCAAAACTAACACCGACAATTTTTAGCATTAACGGTGTTTAAGAAAGGTCTACCAAATATAATGGGACAAAAATCATCTTGTGGGGAACGAAGAACAAGAAAATAAGTAGGGTATTTTATTTTCCCACACAAGACTTCAACATCTCTGACAATCTCAAGTGGTGTGATGGTGTCTCTATTAGCAAGTTTAATAGTAGCATCTATTTCTTCTATTTCAGGGGGTGCTATGTCATTCATAATTTCTTGATATAAGGTAAAGGGAATAGCACTCACGCTAGCACCTATGTCGCATAAACCATGATAATAGTGATCTCCTATTTTAACTGAGACAACGGGCATGCCAACAACTGTCTATGATTATCCGTTTTATCAAGTTTGGCGACAGTAGTAACTTGATTACAGAAGTAAATAACATATCCATCTATATTTTCTTCCAAGAGATCCTTAACCATAGCAACACTAGGCTCTACTTTAATTTGTTCATCAGGTTTAGGTGTTCTAATATAACTTTTGTTGACCACAGTCGAAACTTTAGCATGTTCCTTCATCCTAACAGGGAAAGGTGGTTTCTCAATGTAAGCAGTAGGAACAAGTGGATCAAGATTATAAAGTATAGTTTCCTCTTTAGCTAGTATCAGTTCTTTAATTTCTTCTTTAATAGGTGGGTGATATTTAAACCACTTCTCTTTAGGGAGATCAACATGAGTAGCAAATGATTCACAAAAGGAGGCTACTATCTAAGAGTCAAGTTCATATTTGCTACTAAACTTTAGAAAAGCATCGGTATTAATAAAAGAATTAACACAATCACACTTAAGCTTAATACCTGACTCTTTACCTTCGTCGAGTTTCCAGTCTTCAGAGTTGCGTTTAATTCTTTCCAAAAGATCCCACCAGAATTCAATAGCCTTCTTTATAAAAGAACTAGCACAAGAAGTATCAAGCATGGATCAATCATTATGAGAAAGCCGAGCATAAAAATTCTGGATAATAATTTCTCTTGAGAGCTCATGATTGGGGCATGAATATAACATTGACTTAAGCCTCCCGCAAGCTAGAGCGATACTTTCTCCTTCACGAGGCCAAAAATTATATATGTAATTCCGATCACGATGAACTAGATGCATAGGATAATTTTTTTGGTGAAACTCCAATTTCAATCGATTCCAATACCAAGATCCAATATCATCGCATAGCCTATACCATGCCAATGCTTTTCCCTTCAAAGATAAAGGGAAAACCTTATTCTTAACTTCATCTCCGGGTAAACCTGCACGCTTAAACAATCCACAAATTTGTTCCACATATATCAAGTGCATATCAAGATGTTCGGTTCGATCTCCTGCATAAGGATTAGATAGCAGTTGTTCTATCATACCCGAAGGAATTTGATATTCAATATTTTCAGTAGGAGCAGTAGGTTGAGGGGTAACTAATTGTGGTTCCAGTCGAGGTGAAGATACCCCGAACAAACCCCTCAAAGGATTGTTTTCCATAGTGATAAGTGATAGTAAATTTTAGCACACTATATAAATGTTTCCTTACCAAATTCCACTTACCAAAGGCGCTTCACTCCCTGGCAACGGCGCCAGAAAATAGCCTTGATGACCCACAAGTATATGGGATCAACTGTATCTCTTTTCAATAAGTAAGAGTGGCGAACCCAACGAGGAGCAGAAGGAAATGACAAGTGGTTTTCAGCAAGGTAATGTGTGCAAGTGCTGGAATTGTAAGTAATAGAGTAGTTTGATAGCAAGATAATTTTTCACGAGCTAGTAACAATAGTAGTAAGAAAAGTGCAGCAAGGTTGCCCAATCTTTTTGAGGCAAAGGACAGGCTAAAACAGTCTCTTATAATAAGCAAAGCATTCTTGAGGGTACACGGGAATTTCATCTAGTCACTTTCATCATGAGGCAAAGGACAGGCTAAAACTTTTGGATCCGATCGGTCCCTTGTGGAATAGCGCATAAACTAGGGTTTAAGCTTCTGTCATTCTCGCAACCCATCATCTAATAACTACTCCACAATGCATTCCCTTAGGACCAATTTGTTTTGACTAACTACTGCAGGGCACAACCCCACAATCATTTATTAAAAACAAAGAAACTCCAATACAAGTTAACTGTACAAAACTAAGGCTAAAAAGAGAAGATTTAGAGAGTCCAAACTCACCTAAACCTACCTATCTATTACATAGCTCAGTGAAACCCCTCCAACAATTTTAAAAGGTGAGGTCTAATATGATCCTTGACCCTATGAGATAGCAGAGTTAGATCATGTACAAATTTACAACGCCAAGCACTAAAAGAAGTTGTGTTCTGATTGTCAATAAAATCAGACACAGAGATCTTATCATCTAGAACATAAGAAAACAACTGAGGTAGTCATTGTCTCGAAGGCATAGTACAACCATCCAGCTGCCATGCATCTGACCAGAACAGAACATAATCCCCCTTGTTTACCAATGTAGAGGCGATAGCTCTCACTACAAAAAAAAAGACACATCCGTGACATTTTGGGCCGAACCAAATTTTTTTCTGTCATACATATGACACTTCTATGATGATAACTGTGACAAAACCCGGTATCATCATGACAGAAAATGTGGGCTCCTATTTCTATGACAAAAAATCATGACAGAAAATGGGCTTTTCATCCTGGGCGGGCCGGAGATGCAGCTGCATGACATTCTTTGGGCCGTCCATGATGGAAAACACCATGGTAGAAGCGAGGGGGAGGAAAATTTCGGGGAGTTCCCGATTACGGTGGGAAGTCGGGGGCCGAGCGATGCGGGTTTCTCTCGTACACGTACGCGCATGTGTGTGAGGCGTTGGCTCTAACTGAACCCGAGCGAGGCGTTGAGCTCTAACTAAACCCGAGCGATTGCACTGCAGGCTACGCGTTACTGAACCCAAGCGATCGATCGATGGCTGTTAACTGAACCTGATCGAGCGATTCCTTGGCTACTGCTGCTAACTGAAGCCGATCGATGGGATGAACAGTGAGCGGTGGCGTTGCCTCTGGATGAACAGGACCCCGTGGTGTGGTGGGGGGCTGGATGAACAGTAAACGGTGGAGGGGTGCCCGTGGAGGGGTGGATGAACAGATCCCCATGGTGTGGAGGGCAGTATGAACATTAAACAGTGGAGGGGTGCCCGTGGAGGGGTGGTTGAACAGGACCCCGTGGTGTGGAGGGCTGGATGAACAGTAGACGGAGGAGGGGTGGTTGAACAGTAGCCGGTGGAGTAGCGCGCGGTGGAGGCTGGATGAACAGGAGCCCGTGGAGGCTGGAGGAGGTCAATGGTGGATGAATAATAGCTCGTGGAGGCTGGAGGGGGTCCACTGTGGAGATGAACAATATCCCGTGGAGTCCCGTTTTGCGGTACGCCACACCCCTCCCGATGAACATGACCCCCGTTTCGACCGTAGCGCTCCAACACAAGTCTGTTTCCTCCGTTTTGAGGTACGCCACACCCCTCCCGATCAACAGGACCCCCGTTTCGACCGTAGAAGGTCTGTTTCCTCCATTTTGCAGTACGCCACACCCCTCCCGATCAACAGGACCCCCGTTTCGACCGTAGGAGGTATGTTTCCTCCGTTTTGCGGTACGCCACACCCCTCCCGATCAACATGACCCCCGTTTTGACCGTAGGAGGTCCGTTTCCTCCGTTGTGGGGTACGCTAGGCCTCCTTTCCATCGCCTCTTCCATCCAAGCCCTCCCGATGAACACGACCACGCATTCTGTTCCGACACATGTACACGATGACGATGTTGTTTCTCCATTCCGACCCAGCCATGTACACGAGCCCTCGTCGTACGTATGCGCGAGTAGGCGTTCGAGACCCTGCCCGTATGTACACATACGTAGCCGTATTTTCTTTCTTGCACCCTAGCCGGCTCTACTACAACACGTGCGCGCCTCTACATCCACCAGTATATATGTGCATACACGTTCGCGACCAGAATGACAACGCTATGTACGCTTCGACCAGGTGGGTCCCGACTGTCAGGCACTTCCTTGCCTGCGAAGATGTAGCTGGTGGGTCCCAGCAGTCAGGGGGGCGAAATACGGTGGCCCGTCCGGTGGGTCCCCGCTGTCAGGTGGAGGAATAATTATTTTGCACGTAATAAGGAGGCACTTCCTTACTGCGGCCGTGGACCCAACTGTCAGCCTCTCCACGTACAGTCCACGTCCGATGGAAGTCGTTCCTTGACCATGTTGACCATGCCGCGCCGAGAGCACCAGGGCGGTGGACGATGGCGAGGCCTAGGAAGGGGACGACGGGAAGCCGGGGAAGACGCGGCAGTGGAAGCCCCCCCGCGCGCGGAGAGGAGTACGAGGGTTCACTGGTTCGGCTGCGGTGTGAGGTTGCCGTCGCCGCAGGGCCTGGCCAGCGGTGGGAATAGTAGGGTGCGGTGAGGCCTCCACGGCACCAAACCGGCCATGGGAGGCAGGAGCATGCGACACGATCGGCGCTGCTTTGGGCGGCTGGAGCAAGAAGACCAGAGGTTGAAGAAGCACTACGGTCGTTGGATGGACATCGTACGGTCAATGGAGCTAGAATTGTGCATATTGACTAAGTTGACAAAGCCCTCCGTCCCTGTCAACTTAGTAGGCCCACAAGTCAGCCTCCCACCAAGGTGGGTCCTAGCTAGCAGGGGGTATTCATTTTTTTGTGCGTAATAAGGAGGCACTTCCGGCGGGTCCGAGCTGACCGCAGGAGGAACGTTTTTTTCGCGAAATACGGTGGCCCGTTGGGTGGGTCCCAGCAGTCAGGGGCAAACTTTTTTTTGCGTTATACTGGTGGGCGTCTGGTGGGTCCCTGCTATTAGGTGGAGGAATAATTATTTTCCGCATAATAAGGAGGCACTTCCTTGCGGCTGCCGTGGACCCAGTTGTCAGCCTCTCCACGTACAGTATTCTTTCGATGGAATTGGGTCGTTGACCACATTGACCACGCCGCGCCGAGAGCACCACGGCGGTGGACGACGGCGAGGCCTAGGAAGGTTATGATGCGGAGCCGGGGAAGACGCGGCAGTGGACGCCCACGCGTAGAGGAGTACGAGGGTTCACTGGTTCAGCTGCACTGCCGTCGCCACAGAATAACAGGGGGTGTGGGTGAGTGGAGTGGAGGGATGGCCTGGCCAGCGGTGGGAGTAGTGTGGGGGCGGTGAGGCCTCCGCAGCAACACAGCCGACCACGGGAGGCAGGAGCAGGAGGCACGACTGGCGCTGCTTTGGGCGGCTGGAGCAAGAAGACCAGAGGTTGAAGAAGCACTACGGCCGTTGGATGGACATCATACGGTCAGTCGAGCTAGAATCGTGCATATTGACTAAGTTGACAAAGCCCTTCGTCCCCGTCAACTTAGTAGGACCACTATACTGGGTCCCAGCTAGCAGGGGGAGTATTCATTTTTTTGTGCGTAATAAGGAGGCACTTCCTTGCATGCGAAGTTATAGCTGGTGGGTCTGAGCTGTCAGCGGCGGTAACGTTTTTTTCGCGAAATACAGAGGCCGTTTCGGTGGGTCCCAGATGTCAGGTGGAGGAAATCATTATTTTGCGCGTAATAACGAGGCATTTCCTTGCGTGCGGCCGTGGACCCATGTCAGGACCCCGATCCTAAGCCACATCGATCTAGAATGTAGCACATCATATCAATTTGCGGCCTCACGCACGGTATTCCCACGGGTGCCACCTTACCTGGCCTGGGACCGTTTGCGCCTTTAGGCTCACGTATATGATAGTGTCGCTAGCATCCATATGACAGAGAACCCGGGCCGACATGGCTAGTCATGAACCCAAAGCGGCAGTAACCAATGGGGACAGGCATACATGAATCAACTTCGAGCATGTCGGTCAGCAGCGTGCGAATTCGGGCTGTAGCACTGGGCTAACAGGACTCCGGTAACCCAGGCTGTAGCAGGCTAGGCAGGACTCCGGATGTCACCGCGTGACATTTCCTCGAAGGGACAGACATAGGAACGAAGTGAAACACATGCCGGCCAGTCAAGTGTCCTGAGCAGTAGTGCTGGGCTAGCAGGACTCCGGTGAACAGGGCTGTAGCGGACTACTATGGCTCATGGAAGCACAAGACTACAGTTCCACATTAGAGAGGCTACCAAGGATAAACAACTAGGTTGTCGGATCCCACACATACCAAGCATTTCAATCATACACACAATATGCTCGATATGTGTAAATACAACATGGCATCACAACAAAACTCTACGACTCAAAGTATTTATTCATTAGGCTCCGAGGAGCGAGATATTACAAAAATGGGTCTCATGACCCAACATTCAGAGCATACAAGTCAAAGCACATGCGGAAGCTTAACATGTCTCAGTACAGACATCTACAAATGAAAAAGGTTCAGAAGCCTGACTATCTACTAGATCCTGCCGAGGGCACAAGATCATAGCTGAGGTAACAAGCTAAACGTCGAAGTCCACGCGGAACTACTAGCGAGACTGACGTCTCTCTGCAAAACATAAAATAGGCAAACGTGAGTACAAATGTACCCAACAAGACTTACATCAGAACTAGCTACATATGCATTAGTATCAATAAAGGGGGTGGTGGAGTTTGACTGCAGCAAGCCAGCTTTGACTCGGTGGCTAATCCCGAACTACGACTGCAAGTAACTCTTTTGAGGTGGCGCACACGAGTCCACATATTCACCATAACAATACACCACTATGGACCCGCTCCCGTCTCCCTACGAGAATGCCATCCATAGCACTCACGCTTATCTTGCGCATTTTAGAGTATCCACTTTCACTTGTCTATGAACTATGCAAGGGGTCCAAGTTTCCATATCCGAGGAATCCGGCTATTCGAATAGATAATGATAACCCTACAGGGGTGTACTTCTTCACACACGCTCTCGCCACTTACCACCATGTACACGTCATGTACCTCGGCAACCTTCAAGCGGAAGCCTGGCGAGGGAGTCGGCCACGACCTGACTAACCACACAAGTCTCTAGTCCAGGTTTATTGCCGATCCGGGTTCCATCCGCAAAGAGATCTGGCCGGGGTGTCGCTCACGGCCCCAAACGATGTGTACAGGGTTCCCAAGCCCACCATCCGGGTGCCACTTGGTACACCGTGCCACTGTGCCTAGTCTGTCCCAAGCCCACCTCTACCGGGTGCCACTTGGTAGACTACTAACACTACCTACAAACACTAGAAACTAGTTGCAACTCCTGGATAGAGATCGAGTTGGTTAATAAGCCGAGAGGGGCCGAGTTACCGGAACCCAATATGTGATAGTAACTGTTCATGGATCACAAACACAGAACTCAGTTCCTGAGGACGGTTTCAATGAGACAACCCACCAATTACTCCTACATGGCCTCTCACCGCTACCTTTACCAAATCGTGTTCACACACTTAGCTCTCAACAGTAGGACATGTTCACAACTTTCCAATTCATCCTCGGTGAATCAGACCTGACACAACTCTAAGCAATAGCGGGCATGACAAAGAAGCATGAATGAGTAGGCACGTCAGGGCTCAATCAAATCCTACTCATGCTAGTGGGTTTCATCTATTTACTGTGGCAATGACAGGTCATGCAGAGGAAAGGGGTTCAACTACCGCAGCATGTAACAGTTGAAACATTGTTGTCCTAATGCAGTAAAGGAGAGCAAGAGCGAGAGAGTGGGATTGTATCGGAATGAACAAGGGGGTTTTGCTTGCCTGACACTTCTGAAGATAACATTGAGTCTTCATCAGTGTCAACGATCACAGCGTCGGGGCAGCGACTACCGAGAGGGGACAATTACCCGCAAACAAGGAAGAGCACAATCAATGCAATGCACAATATGATGCATGACCATGACATGACAATATGTTGTGATTTGAGCTAATGTAACTAGTAAGAGAAAGGATTGGGTTGATTTGAACTCAAGGTTCAAATTCAAATTCAAACTATGAATTCAAATAGTGCATTATCATGCTTTGCACTAAACAGTAAGGTTAAGTTGTTCATACATGCATGAAAGTGCCATATTCAGATTCCTTGGATTTTTCTGACCATTTTTCATATATAATTTATTTCATTCTAAGCTACGGTTGAATTTCTATGATTGTTTAGAAGTTTAGGGCATTTTCTGAAATTTATAAATCATTTCTGATTTATTTTAATTCTAGAAAACTTTACTGCATCAGCATTAAGTCATGCTGGCGTCAGCTCGTCAACAGGACCATCCATGTCAAACCTGACAGGTGTGGCCCACCTGTCATTGACTCAGTGCTAACCAGGGTTTAGTTAAATCCTAACTAAAGTATTAGAAGGGCTAGGGCCCACAGTCAGCGAGTCAGTGGGTTAGCTAAAATTTAATTAGCATCTAAACTAAATTAGCAGGGCCTCGGGCCCTCATGTTAATGACCCAGGGGCGTCAAACCCTGGTCAACTTGGTCAAACCTGCCGGCGACTAACCGCCGGCGAGGTCCGAGACGGTGGCGATGCGCGGAATCGCAGCAGAGGCCACGGTTCGAGGCGCGGATGGCACCGTTGGGACCCTGAGCCTCGTCCGCGTCAGCTGGTGCTAGTGGGGTCGCCGGAGACGACCTAGATCAACGGCGGTGTCCGCTTCCGTGGCGGCCGGAGTTCGGTGAAGATGGACAGCTGCGGCTAGAGCAAGCGGGCGAGCAAAGAGAGCAGCGGGGCAGCAACTACGTGCGTGTGCAAGTCTGTTGGATATGTCATTGAGATTGAAAGGCCACCGGAGCATCACCGACGATGAGCTCGGGCGGTGGCGGGTTTCTGTATCCGATGAATCGATGGCTACGGCGAGCAATCGAGGCGGAGGAGAGGGGGGTTCGTCGCAGATTCTCACAGCGAGTCGGACGAGTTAGACGGCGTGCTCGGGGAGGCGGAGATGGCGACGAAATGGCGATGGCGATCTCGGCAGACTTGGAAGGAAGGCGAGGTCGGGGTGACGATACGGGGCTTCTGGCGTCATGTGAGTCGGTGGAGAGGACGAGAGCGTCGAGGCGGAGCTCCCTGGTAGGTCGTATGAGCGCGAGGAGCATGGTGGCTGCGGCTATGGCGAACGGCGGCGAGGAGCTCGCTCGATGGAGCTCGACGGAGGGGAATAGAGGAGGGGATCGACTCGGGAGAGAGTGAGAGGGCCGGGGAGGGTGCGTGTCGACGTCCAGGGCGTCCAGAGGGGAAAGGGGGCAGCCAGGCAGGGAGGAGGTGGCCGGGCGCGTGCTGGCACGCGGTGGCCACACGCCTCGCGTCCTTTTGGCGCGAGGTGGGAGACGGCGGCGGCTCTGGTGGGCTGGGCCAGGTAAGTGGGCCACCAGGTGGGCTGCACAGGTAAACTCTCTCTCTCTCTCTCTCTCTCCGTGTCCTTTCTAATTTTCTATCTGTTTTGCTATTTTCTGTAATTTGTTTTGATTTAGTTTTAGAAACTAAATCATTTTTATAAATCCTGAAAATAATTTTGGGGATTAACTGAATTATTACAGAGGCCCTTAGCTATTTTCAGAATATGTTGGAGCATTTAAAATTATTTATAGAATTTAAGTGCCCCAATTCAAATACAATATGGGTTAATTCAAATACCAAAAATGTCGTGGAAAAATATTCATCATCTCTGGATATGGTTTTCACCTTTTTCCATTAATCATGAACTTTTTTGCAAACCAATTTGGGTTCTTTGAAAATATTTTGAAGTTGAACCTATTTGCATTGTTTCAATGCTAGGGGTTTGATCAATCCCCATTTCAAATTTCAAACAAATATAGACATGATGCATGGATGCTTGTGCAACTATTTGCAATCAAATTCTAGGGCTGTGACAACTCACCCCCACTAAACAAGAATCTCGTCCCGAGATTCAAGACGTGAGGTAAGAAGACAAAGGGGACACTAGCTAACACGATGTTCACGATCCAGGTTGCACTTCATAAGAACGTTGATTCGATCATCATCTTTGATTATGACATCCTTTCATTCGAGAACTTCATCCAACCTGGCGACAAGAGAGCAAGACAACCTCACAAGAATGGATCATCGATCTTAGTGAACACAGGATCAACTCACGGAATGGAACGTAGAAACATCCCTTGAGCTGAGACGCAAAACACACATCAGAGATGATGGATGAGAAACATATGACAAACGTTCAAATTGGTAGGCAACAATTTGACGCTTAAATAGATGGTGAGAGGGGTTTCAAGGTAGCGAGGAGTTAAGTTGCCCATGATACGATAACGAAACCCCTCGGGAAAGGTGACTCGTAGAATTATTCCCTTAAGTGGCAAAAAGAATTACTTTTGATACAGAGATCATTGAAACTCTTCATACCAGCCTGAGGTAATTCACAATTGATCGTTTGAAGGAATTCAAAAGAATGGCATACTCAGTTTGGAAAGGAAACTAGAGTTATAAGACAACTCGACAATCGGAAGGCATATCCCAACTGATACCGAGGGTATAACCTAGTGTCTGAGGATGCTCCCAAGAACTTGCGAATTTCCGTATTCATCAAGGTTTTACCAACATCTGTGCCGAGGATCCTGGCAACACATCATACTACCATGATAAACGGTGATGGAGGATGCAGATGCAAAGAAGGACATCACTTTCTCAGATTTTTCCTTAGCAATGCCAAAGAAGCAAATCTGGATGATCGACCGAGAGACATTTAGCACTCCGCTTCTAATGTTCTCCTTGATGTACTAGGTACCATGGTCAATGCTTAAAAGCATCAACATGGCCATCAAGTAAAGGTCGGACTTCAGGAGCACAAAAATCCATAAGGAACAACCTGTGGAATAAGTCATACGACATCCTCATGGGAAGTGACCAAACGGCTTAATCAAGATACTACAATAATAGTGCTTCCAGCTAGGTGTGTCCACTTCACTGGAACCTATATCATAGTTCTTGGAAGAAGTTTCAACCATCATATCTGCCTGAGATTCAAATCTGGGTGGTAACAGGATTCAGACAACATGTCTGGAAAAGAAAGTTTGCAACACAATTCGACGAGATGGAGTTGCGAGATTCTCGGGAAATGAACTACGATAGCAAGCTCCAAAACATGAGCTGGTTCTGCTAAACACATGTGAACACGCTGTCCCAGACAAGCATGACCACAGGGTAGTCTTATGATAAAACACTACCGAGTTCAGGTGGGGGAACCATCATCGAGGATATCAAAGTCCTTACATAAATCCGGATTAGCTCTTAGGAAGGAACTTCTTCTCCTTGAACAAATCAATCAGTGGCTTGGTGTGCTAGGAAATTCATATGGAATGAAGATGATCAGTCTATCAAACCATAGAATACTTCGCACATGCATGACTGACTTGGGATGATTACAGAGGAAGCAAAACAAACTTTTTTCGAATTCACGGCGGCAACTTGCATCGAATGCACGTGAATTAGAGGAAGTCACTTCTTTCATCCAAGCATAGTCTTCATGAACGAAACACGAAGATAATGCCTGCAAAATTTTCCAACACTAGCTTGATGTTCAATATGAATCATGGAGGAGACAAAGTGCTGCTGATGGGCTCAACAGCAACTCAACGGATTTTCCATATCACTGGATTTCCACCATTATGTGAACAATGTGATAGTATTGGTCAGACCAAAAGATGTAATGGTGTATGCTCGAGGGATCAACCACGAGTAAGACAACATTACGAACATCGTTGGTTCTGATTTGACTTGACGATAGCCCACACTCAAATCAAAGTTTGGATAAGACAATAGGTCCAACAACTGATCACAGGGACCAATCGATGAAGATATCATCTTTCTTCAACACACACAGACATATCCCTTTGAAAATGAACTAAATCAGGCAGCTTCTATCCTCCAACTCTCCAAGTTGTTGTTCAGCTTAACCAACTAGCTCAGGGGTACCCAACACAGATTCTTGGAGAAGGGGTGGTTACAAGGAACCAACTTGATCACGAGCTCAACATAGCGGTCAGGGAATAGCCTGGTGATACTTCCGAGAGGATATTCAGAAAATCACGGACCACCGATATGTTACTAAGCTCGAGAACAATCTTGCTTTTCAGGGCAAGACGATGTGATCAAAAGAGAGAGGGATTGACACAATCCTATCTCATTAATCGAGGAGTGCACCAGGGAAAATGGACTAGGTCGCACGATAATTCTTAGGATGATGATTCGATACCAACCCACTAAGAATGAGATTATTGTCCATTAACTACCAAGCAACGGGGTTGCTAGCAGTATTGATTTCACACATCATGGTTCGCTTGCCGGCATTCTGGTTGCGACAACACGGAACTGAGGAATGAAAAATGATGGCAAGCGGTATCACTGCATCAAAAATTCATGAGAGATGCTGCAATTCTCATGACAATCCTGACATAAAGGGGGTAATACTCCGAGGTAGAATAGAACAAAAGCTGGATTGGCATTTTGATCTGCGGAATACAACTACTTTGACCCAATCCTAGAAATGGATGAGGTGCTGGAGTTTGTTTCTCCTAGTCCTTGGGGAATAGAATGGCTTGACGGACCACAAGAATAATAGGTATCGATGAACGAATGCACACATACTCTTGACTATCAATTGATAGACGAGGGTCAGAATACAACTAAAGAGGGACAACTCAAAGGAGCATATAACTTTCTGAGTTGTGGATGCATAGATTAGTATGTCGAACCAAGTTCAACATATTTCTTCCGGATAACCCATGCAAATAAGGTAGAACTGGCAGAGTCACATCATAGAATCGAGAACTCGTCAAGAGCACTCTTATTGTGATCTTTTGGTTCAACGAACTTCTGCCAAGGATGGTTCATGGTATTAGGAAGAATGATACCACGGACCTCGAGGACTATCACAAGGTTACTAATATCCTAAAGGAACTAGCAAACAATATCAACATGAAGTAAGTAGGGTGAATCTCAGGTTCAAGAGCCCAAGAGTAGAATACCTACTAACTAAATGGCATCACGAGATGCTTTCGAGAATGGTGGCCAGAACCATCACACCGGGAACACAAAACATGGCCAGATTACTAGGTGACTCCCTAAAACACCTAGGGTCATAATAATAGCTCCAACATATATGTCGAGGAAACAGAGTACCTCAACTCACCGATTAGTGTGGTTGAACTGGCCCAAAGGGACATCAAAAACGGAAGGAAGGAATTTGCAAATGCATCACACTAGTTAGAAACCTGGGATGACTCGGACAGCATAACAACTGTAATTGCTCAAAAAGATTCGAGACATCCTGCAAAATAGTGGCATGACCACTTAGCATCACAATATCAAGGTTCCGAGGCCAGCTATGAATACACGGAAGTAGTAGAAACTGAACTGAGACTTCAGTCCATCAATCCTATAAGTCTATGGAATAGTAACATGTGATCCTGATAGAAAGATGAGAAGCCTAGTTCTTAATCCCCGTAGAAGAAAAGAGGTTGACTCAGATCAGAAGGGCATAAGATAAATGAGTAAAAAGAGCCTTACGTTCCCTTCCACAATCAATTCCCTTATATAACTAAAGCATTTCTAGACTCAACTTCGACCAGTTTGGCTTGGTAATCCTACAGGCAGTCAGGCTCTGATACCAAAGCTGACAGGACCCCGATCCTAAGCCACATCGATCTAGCATGTAACACATCATATCACTTTGCGGCCTCACGCACGGTATTCCCATGGGTTCCACCTTACCTGGCCCGTGACCGTTTGCGCCTTTAGGCTCATGTATATGATAGTGTCGCTAGCATCCATATGATAGAGAACTCGGGCCGACATGGCTAGTCGTGAACCCGAAGCGGCACTAACCCATGGGGACAAGCATACATGAACCAACTTCGAGCATGTCGGTCAGCAGCGTGCGAATTCGTGTTGTAGCACTGGGCTAACAGGACTCCGGTAACCCGGGCTGTAGCAGGCTAGGCAGGACTCCGGATGTCACCGTGTGACATTTCCCCGAAGGGACAGACACAAGAACGAAGTGAAACACATGCCGACCAGTCAAGTGTCCTGAGCAGTAGTGCTGGGCTAGGAGGACTTCGGTGAACCGGGCTGTAGCGGACTACTATGGCTCATGGAAGCACAAGACTACATTTCCCCATAAGAGAGGCTACCAAGGATAAACAACTAGGTTGTCGGATCCCACACATACCAAGCATTTCAATCATACACACAATATGCTCGATATGTGTAAATACAACATGGCATCACAACAAAACTCTACGACTCAAAGTATTTGGCATCACAACAAAACTCTACGACTCAAAGTATTTATTCATTAGGCTCCGAGGAGCGAGATATTACAAACATGGGCCTCATGACCCAACATTCAGAGCATACAAGTCAAAGCACACGCGGAAGCTTAACATGTCTAAGTACAGACATCTACAAATGAAAAAGGTTGAGAAGCCTGACTATCTACTAGATCCTGCCGAGGGCACAAGATCGTAGCTGAGGTAACAAGCTAAACGTCGAAGTCCACGCGGAACTACTAGCGAGACTGACGCCTCTCTACAAAACATAAAATAGGCAAACGTGAGTACAAATGTACCCAGCAAGACTTACATCAGAACTAGCTACATATGCATCAGTATCAACAAAGGGGGTGGTGGAGTTTGACTGCAGCAAGCCGGCTTTGACTTGGTGGATAATCCTGAACTACGACTGCAAGTAACTCTTTTGAGGTGGCACACATGAGTCCACATATTCACCATAATAATACACCACTATGGACCCACTCCCGTCTCCCTACGAGAACGCCATCCATAGCACTCACGCTTATCTTGCGCATTTTAGAGTATCCACTTTCACTTGTCTATGAACTATGCAAGGGGTCCAAGTTTCCATATTCGAGGAATCTGGCTATTCGAATAGATAATGATAACCCTACAGGGGTGTACTTCTTCACACACGCTCTCGCCACTTACCACCATGTACACGTCATGTACCTCGGCAACCTTCAAGCGGAAGCCTGGCGAGGGAGTCGTCCACGACCTGACTAACCACACAAGTCTCTAGTCCAGGTTTATCGCCTATTCGGGTTCCATCCGCAAGGAGATCCGGCCGGGGTGTCGCTCACGGCCCCAAAAGATGTGTACACGGTTCCCAAGCCCACCATCCGGGTGCCACTTAGTACACCGTGCCACTGTGCCTAGTCTGTCCCAAGCCCACCTGTACCGGGTGCCACTTGGTAGACTAGTAACACTACCTACAAACACCAGAAACTAGTTGCAACTCCTGGACAGAGATCGAGTTGGTTAATAAGCCGAGAGGGGCCGAGTTACCGGAACCCAATGTGTGGTAGTAACTGTTCATGGATCACAAACACGGAACTCAGTTCCTGAGGACGGTTTCAATGAGACAACCCACCATGTACTCCTACATGGCCTCTCACCGCTACCTTTACCAAATCGTGTTCACACACTTAGCTCTCAACAGTAGGACATGTTCACAACTTTCCAATTCATCCCCGTTGAATCAGACCTGACACAACTCTAAGCAATAGCGGGCATGACAAAGAAGCATGAATGAGTAGGCACATCAGGGCTCAATCAACTCCTACTCATGCTACTGGGTTTCATCTATTTACTGTGGCAATGACAGGTCATGCAGAGGAAAGGGGTTCAACTACCGCAGCATGTAACAGTTGAAACGTTGTTGTCCTAATTCAGTAAAAGAGAGCAAGAGCGAGAGAGTGGGATTGTATCGGAATGAACAAGGGGGTTTTGCTTGCCTGGCACTTCTGAAGATAACATTGAGTCTTCATCAGTGTCAACGATCACAACGTCGGGGCAGCGTCTACCGAGAGGGGACAATTACCGGCAAACAAGGAAGAGCACAATCAATGCAATGCACAATATGATGCATGACCATGACATGACAATATGTTGTGTAACTAGTAACAGAAAGGTTTGGGTTGATTTGAACTCAAGGTTCAAATTCAAATTCAAACTATGAATTCAAATAGTGCATTATCATGCTTTGCACTAAACAGTAAGGTTAAGTTGTTCATACATGCATGAAAGTGCCATATTCAGATTCCTTGGATTTTTCTGATCATTTTTCATATATAATTTATTTCATTCTGAGCTCCGGTTGAATTTCTATGATTGTTTAGAAGTTTAGGGCATTTTCTGAAATTTATAAATCATTTCTGATTTATTTTAATTCTAGAAAACTTTACTGCATCAGCATTAAGTCATGCTGGCGTCAGCTCGTCAACAGGACCATCCATGTCAAACCTGACAGGTGTGGCCCACCTGTCATTGACTCAGTGCTAACCAGGGTTTAGTTAAATCCTAACTAAAGTATTAGAAAGGCTGGGGCCCACAGTCAACGAGTCAGTGGGTTAGCTAAAATTTAATTAGCATCTAAACTAAATTAGCAGGGCCTCGGGCCCTCATGTTAATGACCCAGGGGGGTCAAACCTTGGTCAACTTGGTCAAACCTGTCGGCGACTTACCGCCGGCGAGGTCCGAGACGGTGGCGATGCGCGGAATCGTAGCACAGGCCACGGTTCGAGGCGCGGATGGCACCATTGGAACCCTGAGCCTCGTCCGCGTCAGCTGGTGCTAGTGGAGTCGCCGGAGACGACCTAGATCAACGGTGGTGTCCGCTTCCGTGGCGGCCGGAGTTCGGTGAAGATGGACAGCTGCGGCTAGAGCGAGCGGGCGAGCAAAGAGAGTAGTGGGGCAGCAACTACGTGCGTGTGCAAGTCTGTTGGATATGTCATTGAGATTGAAAGGCCACCGGAGCATCACCGACGATGAGCTCGGGCGGTGGCGGGTTTCTGTATCCGATGAATCGATGGCTACGGCGAGCAATCGAGACGGAGGAGAGGGGGGTTCGTCGCAGATTCTCACAGCGAGTCGGACGAGTTAGACGGCGTGCTCGGGGAGGCGGAGATGGTGACGAAACGGCGATGGCGATCTCGACGGACTTGGAAGGAAGGCGAGGTCAGGGATGACGATATGGGGCTTCTGGCGTCGCGTGAGTCGGTGGAGAGGACGAGAGCGTCGAGGCTGAGCTCCCTGGTAGGTCGTATGAGCGCGAGGAGCACGGTGGCTGCGGCTATGGCGAACGGCGGCGAGGAGCTCGCTCGGTGGAGCTCGACGGAGGGGAATAGAGGAGGGGATCGACTCGAGAGAGAGTGAGAGGGCCGGGGAGGGGTGCGTGTCGACGTCCATGGCGTCCAGAGGGGAAAGGGGGCAGCCAGGCAAGGAGGAGGTGGCCGGGCGCGTGCCGGCGCGCGGTGGCCACACGCCTTGCGTCCTTCTGGCGCGAGGTGGGAGACGGTGGCGGCTCTGGTGGGCTGGGCCAGGTAAGTGGGCCACCAGGTGGGCTGCATAGGTAAACTCTCTCTCTCTCTGTGTGTCCTTTCTAATTTTCTATCTGTTTTGCTATTTTCTGTAATTTGTTTTGATTTAGTTTTAGAAACTAAATCATTTTTATAAATTCGGAAAACAATTTTGGGCATCAACTGAATTATTACAGTGGCCGTTAGCTATTTTCAGAGTATGTTGGAGCATTTAAAATTATTTATAGAATTTAGGTGCCCCAATTCAAATACAATATGGGTTAATTCAAATACCAAAAATGTCCTAGAAAATATTCATCATCTCTGGATATGGTTTTCACCTTTTTCCATTAATCATGAACATTTTTGCAAACCAATTTAGGTTCTTTGAAAATATTTTGAAGTTGAACCTATTTGCATTGTTTCAATGCTAGGGGTTTGATCAATCCCCATTTCAAATTTCAAACAAATATAGACATGATGCATGGATGCTTGTGCAACTATTTGAAATCAAATTCTAGGGCTGTGACAACCCAGCTATCAGCCTCTCCACGTACAATCCACTTCAGATGCACGTGAAAGCACAAGTGCTTCCTGGGTGGTTTTGGTAATTAATGTCAACATATCTCTTGTTGGACTAACACTTTTACCTAGTATGTTTCAGATAAGTTCAACAATGGAGTGGCATGGACTAGAGGATGTGGAACCCCTTCAAGATGCTAAGGACAAAGGATTGGCTCAAGCTTCAAGATCAAGACTCTACATTTTCTATTTTAGTGATCCAAGATCACATTGAGTCTATAGGAAAAGCCAATACTATCAAGGAGGGATGAGGTGTTGCTTAATGAGCCTCTTGCTTCATGTGCTTAGTGATATGCTCCAAAAACCCTCAACTACCTTCCCACATCCACATATGACCTAAACCAAAACTCAAACTCGGCCCCACCGATTCTTTCTATCCGGCGCCACCGAGTTTCACATGTCATAGCCACTGCCACAAACCCTAGCAAATTGGTTTCACCGATAGGGATCTCAGTCTCACCGAGATGGGATTGTAATCTCTCTGTGTATGTCCATTACCAAAATCGGTCTCACCGAGTTTGAGCAATCGGTACTAGCGAGATTACAATGCAAATCCTCTAGTTAGCTTATTACCAAAATCGGTCCCACCAAGTTTGTGTAATTGGTCTCATCGAGTTTGCCTGACCAACTCTCTGGTTTGCTTATTACCAAAATCGGTTCGACCGAGTTTGTGTAATCGGTCACACTGAGATTACGTTATGCCCTAACCCTAACCATATCGGTTCTACCGAGTTGCATCTCAGTCCCACCGAAAATCCCAACGGTCACTAGGTTTGCTGAATCGGTCCGACCGAGTTTAACCATTCGGTCCCACCGAGTTTGGCAAATTGTGTGTAACGGTTAGATTTTGTGTGGAGGCTATATATACCCCTCCACCCACTCTTCATTCGTGGAGAGAGCCATCAGAACATACCTACACTTCCAATACACATTTTCTGAGAGAGAACCACCTACACTTGTGTTGAGGTCAAGATATTCCATTCCAACCATATGAATCTTGATCTATAGCCTTCCCTAAGTTGCTTTCCACTCAAATCTTCTTTCCACCAAATCCAAATCCTATGACAGAGAGTTGAGTGTTGGGGAGATTATCATTTGAAGCACAAGAGCAAGGAGTTCATCATCAACACACCATTTGTTACTTCTTGGAGAGTGGTGTCCCCTAGATTAGCTAGGTGTCACTTGGGAGCCTCCCACAAGATTGTGGAGTTGAACCAAGGAGTTTGTAAGGGCAAGGAGATCGCCTACTTCGTGAAGATCTACCGCTAGTGAGGTAAGTCCTTCGTGGGTGATGGTCGTGATGTAATAGACAAGGTTGCTTATTTGTGGACCCTTCGTGGGTGGAGCCCTCCGTGGACTCGCACAAATGTTACGCTTCGTGGGTTGAAGTCTCCATCAACGTGGATGTACGATAGCACCACCTATCGGAACTACGCCAAAAACATCTGTGTCTCCAATTGCGTTTGAATACTCCAAACCCTTCCCTTTACATTCTTGCAAGTTTCATGCTTTACTTTTCGCTTCTCATATACTCATTGCATGCTTGCTTGATATGTATTGTGGTTGTTAAACTTGTGCTTAAACTCCACTTAAACTTAAGAATATTAAAAACTGCAACTTTTGGCACTTAGTGTCTAATCACCACCCCTCTAGACACCTCTTCTCGATCCTTTCAATTGGTATGAGAGCATTGGTCTCCATTGCCTTGGTTTAAACACCTTTGGAGCAAGATGGATGTGTCTACTTTGGGAAGTATTAGACATGGAGTGCCTATTCTTGATGGAGAGTATTTTCATGATGGAAAACTGAAATGCTTGAGATTTTCAATAAATATCATTTGAACAAGTACATTGCTAGTCCTTGTGCACCTCATGTTGATCCTTTGCACCCTACCCTAGATGAAGATATTGACATGATTCGCAATCTTAGAACCATCAATCTTATCATAAGAGGATTGCCCAAAAATTTGATTGCTAGTTTGCCTACTCTTGATTGTGCCTATACTATATGGAATTTCTTGAGGAACTATTTCCAAGCTATTCCTTGAAAAACTTAGACGAAATTCTCCATAAGTCTAGTGATCCTAATTTTGGTGATTGTCTGTTTGAGCTTACCAATCTCATGCATGCTAAAGGAAACGTTGGAATCATTAGCAATATCATATCTGAAGCTATTAGAATTCATAAAGGTAACCATTGTGATGATCATTTATCTAATGAATTACCCTCTCTAGGAATTGATCAATCACAAGATGATGTTGAACATAGATACTATGATGAAGATGATGATAGTGACTATGATCTTGATGATGCAATGAGGCATTTTGGTCTTATGGCAAATCTTCGCGGCTACATGGCTGGAGGAAAGGAATGGGTCATTGATAGTGGATGTACTGATCATATGACCGGAGATGAAGAGATGTTCCGTGAGCTTGCTGAAAACAACGGCCCTCGAAAATATGTCACTTTGGTGATAATTCAAAGGGTAAGGTGGTTGGCCTTGGTAAGGTGGCCATCTCACATGATAGCTCCATACAAAATGTCATGCTCGTTGAATCCCTTGGATACAATTTACTTTCTGTTTCTAGACTTGCGGATTTCGGTTTCAACGTCTTATTAACTGAAGTAGGTTGCCAAGTGTTTCGTAGAGACAATCATAAAATGGTCTTTACCGGTATACGTAGAGGAGATCTTTATATTGTTGATTTCACTAAAAAGGCTCAACCTAAAACTTGCTTAATTGCTAAATCTTCTAAAGGCTGGTTGTGGCATAGAAGACTAGGTCATGTTGGAATGCGAAATCTTGATAAGCTTATTAAAGGTGATCATATCCTTGGAATAAAATACGTCATATTTGACAAGGATAGACTTTGTAGTGCTTGTCAAGCAGGGAAACAAGTTGGAGGAAGTCATCGCATGAAGAACATCATGACCACAAGAAGACCACTCGAGCTACTTCACATGGATCTCTTTGGTCCAAATGCCTACAAGAGTCTTGGTGGTAACTCATTTGGTCTAGTCATAGTTGATGATTTTTCAAGATTTACGTGGGTCTTCTTTCTTGATGACAAATCGCAGGTCAAAAAGATCTTCAAAAACTTCGCTAGGAAGGCCCAAAATCAGTTTGACGTGAAGATCAAGAAGGTTCGAAGCGACAACAGAACGGAGTTCAAGAACGGAAATGTGGACACCTTTCTTGACGAAGAAGGGATTTCACACGAGTTCTCGACTACGTACACACCTCAACAAAATGGAGTTGTTGAGAGGAAGAACCAGACTGTTATCGAGATGGCAAGAACGATGCTTGATGAGTACAAAATGCAAAAAGCACTTTTGGGCGGAAGCGGTTGAGACAGCTTGTCATGCAACAAAGCGCTTGTATCTTCACAAGCTACTCGGCAAGACGGCATACGAGCTCCACATCGGTAACAAACCCCAATTTGGATACTTTCGAGTATTCCGCTCAAAATGCTACATTCTTGATAAGCATCGTCATTCTAAATTTGCTCCTAAATCTCATGAAGGTTTCCTACTTGGTTATGGCTCAAACTCTCACACTTACCGTGTCTACAACAATTTCACCCGAAAGGTTGAAGAGACGGTAGATGTGAAGTTTGATGAATCTAACGGCTCGCAAGTAGAGCATTGCCAATTGATGTAGGAGACAAAGACCCTTCGGAAGCAATTCAAGACTTGTCCATTGGCAAGATTCGTCCAACGGAAATGAAGGAGAGTACCTCGTCCGTCCAAGTGGAAGCTTCTACCTCACGACAAGGTGAACCAAGAGTTGATACGGAAGCATCCACAAGTGGGACACGCCAAGATGAAGAAAACGAGGAAGTACACCAAGATGAACATAAAAAACCTCCCTCTCCACCACGACAAGAGAACGACAACGTCAATAATGAAGAAGGCCAAGAAGAAGAACAAGATGAAGAGGATGTTCCACCCCGACCCAAGCAAAATCTTTCACGAGTTCGAGCAAGAATTGCCAAAGATCATCCCGTCGAGCAAATCTACAATGGTATCCAAACCGAGAGATTCACTCGCTCTAAAACTTGTTTAGCTAACTTTTGTAAACATTACTCATTCATCTCTCGCATTGAACCTATGAAGGTTGAAGAAGCATTGGAGGATCCAGATTGGATAAATGCTATGCATGAAGAGCTACATAACTTTGAGAGAAATTAAGTGTGGACATTGGTCGAGAAGCCCGACAACAACCACAACATCATTGGTACCAAATGGGTGTTTCGCAACAAGCAAGATGAAGATGGACAAGTAGTTCGCAACAAAGCATGTCTCGTCGCCCAAGGCTACACACAAGTTGAAGGTATGGACTATGGTGAGACATATGCTCCCGTTGCTAGACTTGAGTCCATTCGCATCTTACTTGCCTATGCAAATCACCATGATATCACCTTGTACCAAATGGACATTAAAAGTGCTTTTCTAAATGGCAAAATTGAGGAGGAATTTTATGTTAAGCAACCTCCCGGCTTTGTCAATCCTAAGAAACATAATCATGTTTACAAACTTCACAAAGCCCTTTATGGTCTTAAACAAGCTCCTAGAGCATGGTATAAATGCTTGACCAAGTTCCTTACTGAAAAAGGCTTTGAAATTGGTAAAATTGATTCTACTCTTTTTACTAAAAGGGTTAATGGAGAACTATTTTGTGCCAAATTTATGTTGATGATATCATATTTGGTTCAACTAACCCTCATTTTAGTGAAAAGTTTGGAAAGCTAATGTCGGAGAAGTTTGAGATGTCTATGATGAGTGAACTCAAATTCTTTCTCGGTTTGCAAATCAAGCAAACTAAGGAAGGTACCTTTGTCTCTCAAACTATGTACACCAAGGACTTATTCAAGAAGTTCAATATGCAAGAATGCAAAGGTATGACTACACCCATGCCTACTAGTGGACATCTTGATTTAACCAAAGATGGTGAACCGGTTGATCAAAAGGTTTATCGCTCTATGATTGGTTCATTGTTATATCTATGTGCCTCATGTCCCGATATTATGCTAAGTGTGTGCATGTGTGCACGATATCAAGCTGCTCCTAAAGAATGTCATCTTAAGGCTGTGAAAAGGATAGTGAGATACTTAATCCATACACCAAATTTTGGCATTTGGTATCCTAAGAGGTCCTCTTTTGATCTTGTTGGCTACTCCGATTCGGACTATGCCGAAGACAAGGTTGACAGAAAGTCCACTTCGGGTACTTGTCAATTCCTTGGTAGATCTCTTGTATCTTGGTCTTCCAAGAAACAAAACTCAGTATCCTTATCCACCGCCGAAGCGGAATACATTGCCGCTGGTTCATGTTGTGCTCAATTACTTTGGATGACCCAAACTCTTAAAGATTATGGGATATATGTGAAACATGTTCCATTGCTATGTGACAATGAAAGTGCTATTAAGATTGCTCACAATCCCGTGCAACATTCTCGAACTAAGCATATTGAAGTTCGTCATCATTTCATTTGAGATCATGTTGCCAAAGGGGACATTAACATTAAGCATGTTCGCACCGATAAGCAATTGGCGGATATATTCACTAAACCACTTGTTGACAAAGTGTTTTGCAGGTTGAGAGGTGAATTGAACATCATTGATGCTTCAAACTTGGAGTAGGAACTCCATTTGATACATGCGGGGCATGAGGCTATGACTAATCCTCGATATTTCTCTTATGATGCTATTCATATGCCTTGGATATATTTGTACCTTGCATGTTATCTAACCCGTGTAGGTACTTGGTTGAATCAAAATCTATGAGATTGCAACTCTCTCACATCTTGAGCAATTTCTACATCACCAAGTCTCTACACAATGGTGGTTGAAGACAAGGAAGCACGAAATCATTCAAATATATCCTTTGGCAAATTCTATGTTGAATCTCATGATTGTCATTTTGGATACACAAGTGCTCTTCCTTGCAAGACTAACCCATGTAGGTAGATGAACTCAAACTCCAAGTGTTGCTCCCAACACTTGATGAACTACATCAACCTTGAGCAACCCACACAAGTTCAACTACATGAGCAAGATCCACACCACCACCCAAGGTATGTTATTCCATCTTAGAGAAGCTTTACTCCAAGTCATGAGTCAAAGCAACTCGACAAGATGTGAATACATCAAGATGCTTAAACGAAAAATGGTAACCCCATTTTGAGCTTAAACAATGAGTATGACCTATGATCAAGTGCTCTCACTTGACTCCTAAGTCAATATACTCTAACATAGGTGACTTTGTCGCCGCCCAACTCTAGATGAAGTTCTCTTGTGTTCTTTTCTGTGTTATTGCATTTGCCTCTTGCATATTTGTTTCCCCTTTAAAAAAAACTTCATCTAGACCGTTTAGTTTGTTTTCTTTTCTTTTTGTTCTGCATTTTCTGCATCCAATTCATTGCAAATCTTTCAGTTAATTCCTTGCAAATCCTTGTGAGATCTTACTTGTCTAGTGAGCTGAGGTGACAAGTGGTTTCACTCTGATGAACTCGGTCACACCGGTTTGTTTTCTTCGGTCTAACCGAAATCTTTCGGTGCAACCAAAGAACACAACTCGGATTCACCGATTCCACCACAGGAAAACCAACTTGCCACTTATTCCTGATTTCTGTTTGCTCCGGCTCCACTCAATGATTCTTGTCCTCTACTAGCATCATATTAGACATGCTGCTTTGCTCTGTGACTCGAGGACCAACCCATTTGTATCACATGTCCAGAAGAGCCCTTCTTGGAAATTGATGTCAAAGGGGGAGAGAGAGATCACATCAAAGCTTAGTCCTTCCTATAGGGGGAGAAAGAGAGAATACTCAGGGGGAGAGAGTTTCTCAACTAGGAGAAAGTAATATCATCAAAGACCCCAGATGCTTGGTGTTCAAGAGGAGAGATGTCACATGTCTTTAAGAGGGGAAAGACATGTTTGTTTGCTTGCTTTAGCTCAAGCTCTGTTGTTTCTTTTTTGTTGCTCTGATTTTCTGTTCCCTATCTTCTCCCAATATCCCATGCAGATTCAGGGGGAGAAAGACATCTAAGGGAAGGAAATCTCTGATTTTATTGCATATCTTTACCTTTGGGGACATGTCTATATCCAATGTGGTACTTAGTACTCACTCTACATGTCATCCTAGTCTTGTTTCTTTTGTGGTTTCTCTTGTTTGCTTTGGTTAGTAGGTGTATCTGTGTTATCTAACCTTGTTTGCACAGGCTCATCCCATCCTAAGCCAACTCAAGATCACAAGGTAAGTATATGCATCACAGTCATGTGAATGAGAAGTTCTTGCTGATGTACATACTATTTGCAACAAGGACTCATGAGCATGAAGGTACATTTCTCATATTCACATCATTTGCTCTGATGCATATAGCCAAGATACATGTAACACATTGCTTACTCTGTCATGCTTATGCATTCACATGATCCTATATTCCATATTCACATGTTTGCATACATGTAGGGGGAGCCTATGCATGTTACATGTCTTTCCAAAGCTTTACTTGCTATTCTCTATATCTTTATCTAAAGCTTTGATGTATGTTGTCATCAATTACCAAAAAGGGGGAGATTGAAAGCACAAGTGCTCCCTGGGTGGTTTTGGTAATTAATGTCAACATATCTCTTGTTGGACTAACACTTTTACCTAGTATGTTTCAGATAAGTTCAACAATGGAGTGGCATGGACTAGAGGATGTGGAACCCCTTCAAGATGCTAAGGACAAAGGATTGGCTCAAGCTTCAAGATCAAGACTCTACATTTTCTATTTTAGTGATCCAAGATCACATTGAGTTTATAGGAAAAGCCAATACTATCAAGAAGGGATGAGGTGTTGCTTAATGAGCCTCTTGCTTCATGTGCTTAGTGATATGCTCCAAAAACCCTCAACTACCTTCCCACATCCACATATGACCTAAACCAAAACTCAAACTCGGCCCCACCGATTCTTTCTATCCGGCGCCACCGAGTTTCACATGTCATAGCCACTGCCACAAACCCTAGCAAATTGGTTTCACCGATAGGGATCTCAGTCTCACCGAGATGGGATTGTAATCTCTCTGTGTATGTCCATTACCAAAATCGATCTCACCGAGTTTGAGCAATCGGTACTAGCGAGATTACAATGCAAATCCTCTAGTGAGCTTATTACCAAAATCGGTCCCACCGAGTTTGTGTAATCGGTCTCATCGAGTTTGCCTGACCAACTCTCTGGTTTTCTTATTACCAAAATTGGTTCGACCGAGTTTGTGTAATCGGTCACACTGAGATTACGTTATGCCCTAACCCTAACCATATCGGTTCTACCGAGTTGCATCTCAGTCCCACCGAAAATCCTAACGGTCACTAGGTTTGCTGAATCGGTCCGACCGAGTTTAACCATTCGGTCCCACCGAGTTTGGCAAATTGTGTGTAACGGTTAGATTTTGTGTGGAGGCTATATATACCCCTCCACCCACTCTTCATTCGTGGAGAGAGCCATCAGAACATACCTACACTTCCAATACACATTTTCTGAGAGAGAACCACCTACACTTGTGTTGAGGTCAAGATATTCCATTCCAACCATATGAATCTTGATCTATAGCCTTCCCCAAGTTGCTTTCCACTCAAATCTTATTTCCACCAAATCCAAATCCTATGACAGAGAGTTGAGTGTTGGGGAGACTATCATTTGAAGCACAAGAGCAAGGATTTCATCATCAACACACCATTTGTTACTTCTTGGAGAGTGGTGTCCCCTAGATTGGCTAGGTGTCACTTGGGAGCCTCCCACAAGATTGTGGAGTTGAACCAAGGAGTTTGTAAGGGCAAGGAGATCGCCTACTTCGTGAAGATCTACCGCTAGTGAGGCAAGTCCTTCGTGGGCGATGGTCGTGATGGAATAGACAAGGTTGCTTATTTGTGGAACCTTCGTGGGTGGAGCCCTCCGTGGACTCGCACAACTGTTACCCTTCGTGGGTTGAAGTCTCCATCAATGTGGATGTATGATAGCACCACCTATCGGAACTACGCCAAAAACATCCGTGTCTCCAATTGCGTTTGAATACTCCAAACCCTTCCCTTTACATTCTTGCAAGTTACATGCTTTACTTTTCGCTGCTCATATACTCATTGCATGCTTGCTTGATATGTATTGTGGTTGTTAAACTTGTGCTTAAACTCCACTTAAACTTAAGAATATTAAAAACTGCAACTTTTGGCACTTAGTGTCTAATCACCCCCCCTCTAGACACCTCTTCTCGATCCTTTCAATTGGTATGAGAGCATTGGTCTCCATTGCCTTGGTTTAAACACCTTTGGAGGAAGATGGATGTGTCTACTTTGGGAAGTATTAGACATAGAGTGCCTATTCTTGATGGAGAGTATTTTCATGAGTGGAAAAATGAAATGCTTGAGATTTTCAATAAATATCATTTGAACAAGTACATTGCTAGTCCTTGTGCACCTCATGTTGATCCTTTGCACCCTACCCTAGATGAAGATATTGACATGATTCGCAATCTTAGAACCATCAATCTTATCATAAGAGGATTGCCCAAAAATTTGATTGCTAGTTTGCCTACTCTTGATTGTGCCTATACTATATGGAAATTTCTTGAGGAACGATTTCCAATCTATTCCTTGAAAAACTTAGACGAAATTCTCCATAAGTCTAGTGATCCTAATTTTGGTGATTGTCTGTTTGAGCTTACCAATCTCATGCATGCTAAAGGAAACGTTGGAATCATTAGCAATATCGTATCCGAAGCTATTAGAATTCATAAAGGTAACCATTGTGATGATCATCTATCTAATGAATTACCCTCTCTAGGAATTGATCAATCACAAGATGATGTTGAACATGGATACTATGATGAAGATGATGATAGTGACTATGATCTTGATGATGCAATGAGGCATTTTGGTCTTATGGCAAATCTTCGCGGCTACATGGCTGGAGGAAAGGAATGGGTCCTTGATAGTGGATGTACTGATCATATGACCGCAGATGAAGAGATGTTCCGTGAGCTTGCTGAAAACGACGGCCCTCGAAAATATGTCACTTTGGTGATAATTCAAAGGGTAAGGTGGTTGGCCTTGGTAAGGTGGCCATCTCACATGATAGCTCCATACAAAATGTCATGCTCGTTGAATCCCTTGGATACAATTTACTTTCTGTTTCTAGACTTGCGGATTTCGGTTTCAACGTCTTATTCACTGAAGTAGGTTGCCAAGTGTTTCGTAGAGACAATCATAAAATGGTCTTTACCGGTATACGTAGAGGAGATCTTTACATTGTTGATTTCACTAAAAAGGCTCAACCTAAAACTTGCTTAATTGCTAAGTCTTCTAAAGGCTGGTTGTGGCATAGAAGACTAGGTCATGTTGGAATGCGAAATCTTGATAAGCTTATTAAAGGTGATCATATCCTTGGAATAAAAGACGTCATATTTGACAAGGATAGACTTTGTAGTGCTTGTCAAGCAGGGAAACAAGTTGGAGGAAGTCATCGCGTGAAGAAAATCATGACCACAAGAAGACCACTCGAGCTACTTCACATGGATCTCTTTCGTCCAAATGCCTACAAGAGTCTTGGTGGTAACTCATTTGGTCTAGTCATAGTTGATGATTTTTCAAGATTTACGTGGGTGTTCTTTCTTGATGACAAATCGCAGGTCCAAAAGTTCTTCAAAAACTTCGCTAGGAAGGCCCAAAATCAATTTGACGTGAAGATCAAGAAGGTTCGAAGCGACAACAGAACGGAGTTCAAGAACGGAAATGTGGACACCTTTCTTGATGAAGAAGGGATTTCACACGAGTTCTCGGCTACGTACACACCTCAACAAAATGGAGTTGTTGAGAGGAAGAATCAGACTGTTATCGAGATGGCAAGAATGATGCTTGATGAGTACAAAATGCAAAAAGCACTTTTGGGCGGAAGCGGTTGAGACAGCTTGTCATGCAACAAATCGCTTGTATCTTCACAAGCTACTCGGCAAGACGGCATACGAGCTCCTCACCGGTAACAAACCCCAAGTTGGATACTTTCGAGTATTCCGCTCAAAATGCTACATTCTTGATAAGCATCGTCATTCTAAATTTGCTCCTAAATCTCATGAAGGTTTCCTACTTGGTTATGGCTCAAACTCTCACACTTACCGTGTCTACAACAATTTCACCCGAAAGGTTGAAGAGACGGTAGATGTGAAGTTTGATGAATCTAACGGCTCGCAAGTAGAGCAATTGCCAATTGATGTAGGAGACAAAGACCCTTCGGAAGCAATTCAAGACTTGTCCATTGGCAAGATTCGTCCAACGGAAATGAAGGAGAGTACCTTGTCCGTGCAAGTGGAAGCTTCTACCTCACGACAAGGTGAACCAAGAGTTGATACGGAAGCATCCACAAGTGGGACACACCAAGATGAAGAAAACGAGGAAGTACACCAAGATGAACATCAAAAACCTCCCTCTCCACCACGACAAGAGAACGACAACGTCAATAATGAAGAAGGCCAAGAAGAAGAACAAGATGAAGAGGATGTTCCACCCCGACCCAAGCAAAATCTTTCACGAGTTCGAGCAAGAATTGCCAAAGATCATCGCGTCGAGCAAATCTACAATAATATCCAAACCGAGAGAATCACTCGCTCTCAAACTCGTTTAGCTAACTTTTGTGAACATTACTCGTTCATCTCTAGCATTGAACCTATGAAGGTTGAAGAAGCATTGGAGGATCCAGATTGGATAAATGCTATGCATGAAGAGCTACATAACTTTGAGAGAAATTAAGTGTGGACATTGGTCGAGAAGCCCGACAACAACCACAACATCATTGGTACCAAATGGGTGTTTCGCAACAAGCAAGATGAAGATGGACAAGTAGTTCGCAACAAAGCACGTCTCGTCGCCCAAGGCTACACACAAGTTGAAGGTATGGACTATGGTGAGACATATGCTCCCGTTGCTAGACTTGAGTCCATTCGCATCTTACTTTCCTATACAAATCACCATGATATCACCTTTTACCAAATGGACATTAAAAGTGCTTTTCTAAATGGCAAAATTGAGGAGGAATTTAATGTTAAGCAACCTCCCGGCTTCGTCAATCCTAAGAAACATAATCATGTTTACAAACTTCACAAAGCCCTTTATGGTCTTAAACAAGCTCCTAGAGCATGGTATAAATGCTTGACCAAGTTCCTTACTGAAAAAGGCTTTGAAATTGGTAAAGTTGATTCTACTCTTTTTACTAAAAGGGTTAATGGAGAACTATTTTGTGCCAAATTTATGTTGATGATATCATATTTGGTTCAACTAACCCTCATTTTAGTGAAAAGTTTGGAAAGCTAATGTCGGAGAAGTTTGAGATGTCTATGATGAGTGAACTCAAATTCTTTCTCGGTTTGCAAATCAAGCAAACTAAGGAAGGTACCTTTGTCTCTCAAACTATGTACACCAAGGACTTATTCAAGAAGTTCAATATGCAAGAATGCAAAGGTATGACTACACCCATGCCTACTAGTGGACATCTTGATTTAACCAAAGATGGTGAACCGGTTGATCAAAAGGTTTATCGCTCTATGATTGGTTCATTGTTATATCTATGTGCCTCATGTCCCGATATTATGCTAAGTGTGTGCATGTGTGCACGATATCAAGCTGGATACTATCAAGGAGGGATGAGGGGATGCTTAATGAGCCTCTTGCTTCATGTGCTTAATGATATGCTCCAAAAACCCTCAACTACTTTCCCCCATCCACATATGACCTAAACCAAAAGTAAAACTCGGCCGCACCAATTCTTTCTATCCGGCGCCACCGAGTTTCACATGTCATAGCCACTGCCACAAACCCTAGCAAATCGGTTTCACCGATAGGGATCTCGGTCTCACCGAGATGGGATTGTAATCTCTTTGTGTATGTCCATTACCAAAATCGGTCTCACCGAGTTTGAGCAATCGGTACTACCGAGATTACAATGCAAATCCTCTGGTTAGCTTATTACCAAAATCGGTCCCACTAAGTTTGTGTAATGGGTCTCACCGAGTTTGCCTGACCAACTCTCTGGTTTGCTTATTACCAAAATTGGTCCCACCGAGTTTGTGTAATCGGTCATACTGAGATTATGTTATGCCCTAACCCTAACCATTTCGGTTCTACCGAGTTGCATCTCAGTCCCACCGAAAATCCTAACGATCACCAGGTTTGCTGAATTGGTCCGACCGAGTTTAACCATTTGGTCCCACCGAGTTTGGAAAATTGTGTGTAACGGTTAGATTTTGTGTGGAGGCTATATATACCCCTCCACCCACTCTTCATTCGTGGAGAGAGCCATCAGAACATACCTACACTTCCAATACACATTTTCTGAGAGAGAACCACCTACACTTGCGTTGAGGTCAAGATATTCCATTCCAACCATATGAATCTTGATCTCTAGTCTTCCCCAAGTTGCTTTCCACTCAAATCTTCTTTCCACCAAATCCCAAATCCTATGAGAGAGAGAGTTGAGTGTTGGGGAGACTATCATTTGAAGCACAAGAGTAAGGAGTTCATCATCAACACACCATTTGGTACTTCTTAGAGAGTGGTGTCTCCTAGATTGGCTAGGTGTCACTTGGGAGCCTTCGACAAGATTGTGGAGTTGAACCAAGGAGTTTGTAAGGGAAAGGAGATCGCCTACTTCGTGAAGATCTATCGCTAGTGAGGCAAGTCCTTCGTGGGTGATGGCCGTGGTGGAATAGACAAGGTTGCTTCTTCGTGGACCCTTCGTGGGTGGAGCCCTCCGTGGACTCGCGCAACCGTTACCCTCCGTGGTTTGAAGTCTCCATCAACGTGGATGTACGATAGCACCACCTATCGGAACCACGCCAAAAACATCCGTGTCTCCAATTGTATTTGAATACTCCAAACCCTTCCCTTTACATTCTTGCAAGTTGCATGCTTTACTTTCCGCTGCTCATATACTCATTGCATGCTTGCTTGATATGTATTGTGGTTGTTAAACTTGTTCTTAAACTCCACTTAAACTTAAGAATATGAAAAACTGCAACTTTTGGCAATTAGTGTCTAATCACCCCCCTCTAGACACCTCTTCTCGATCCTTTCAGCATGTCGGTCGTTGACCACGCTAACCACGCCACACCGAGAGCACCAGGCGGTGGACGACGGCAAGGCCTAGGAAGGGAATGACACGGAGGTAGGGAAGACTCGGCCGTTGTTTTTGTTTCCCACGCGGAGGGGAGTACGACTGTACGAGGGTTTACTGGTTCGTCTGCTGCCGTCGGAGAATAACAATAGGTGTGGGTGAGTAGAGGGATGGCTAGGCCAGCGATGGGAGTACGGTGGGGCAGTGGGGCCTGCGCGGCAGCAGAGCCGGCCGCGGGGAGGTGGGAGCAGGCAGTCCCGCCGGCGCCTGTTTGAGCAGCTGGAGCAGGAAGAGCAGAGATTCAAGAAGCACGACAGCCGTTGGATGGCCATCCAACAGTCACTGCTTGTGCGTCAACCTTTTTTTAGGAAAGCCTCAAATCTGTGGAAAACAGCATACGGCCCATCTGCCATTATTTCTAATAATTTATAGCCCATTTGCTAATTATTAAGGTTTTTTTGAGCCCATATTCTTTTTGTTAGCATTACAACCCATATTGTGGCCATGGTTAAAAAATTATACGAAATTTTGCATATTTCGGGTGCGGTCCGAACTGTTTTTAATCCCGGAATTTCGACTCACATTCAAACTGATTTTAAAACTAAATGTGTATCAATATAAAATCCAACAAATTCTCCACGCATAAAATTTAATGTAATTTCGAATCTCGAAATGAAAAAAAGATATTTGACCCAGCTGTCAGCCTCTCCACATACAGTACTCTTCCGATGGAATGTCGTTAACCACGTTGACCACGCCGCGCCGAGAGCGCCAAGGCGGTGTACGACAGCAAGGCCTAGGAAGGGGACGACACGGAGCCGGGGAAGACACGACAGTGGATGCCCACGCGGAGAGGAGTACGAGGGTTCACTGGTTCGGTTGCGGTGTCATGCTGCCATCGCCGCAGAATAATAGGGGGAGTGGGTGAGTGGAGGGATGGCCTGGCCAGCGGTGTGAGTAGTATGGGGACGGTGAGGCCTCCGCGGCAGCATAGCCGGCCATGGGAGGCAGGAGCATGCGGCACGACCGGCGCTGCTTTGGGCGGCTGGGGCAAGAAGACCAGAGGTTGAAGAAGCACTACGGCCATTGGATGGACATCGTTGACCACGCCGCGCCGAGAGCACCAAGGCGGTGGACGACAGCGAGGCCTACGAAGGGAACGACACGGAGCCAGGGAAGACACAGCAGTGGCTCCCCATGCGGTGGAGAGTACGAGGGTTGACTGGTTTGGCTGCCGCCGCCGGAAAATAGTAGGAGCTGTGGGTGAGTAGAGGGATAGACAGGCCAGGGATGGGGCTGTGAGGCCTTCCCGGCAACACTGCCGGCCACGGGAGGCAGGAGTAGGCGGTTCCGACGGCGCTGGTTTGGGCGGCTGGGGCAGGAGGATCAGATACTGAAGAAGCACGATTGCCTTTAGATTGACGTCTAACGGTCTGACGCTGGTAGAGTCGATTGTTGACTAAGTTTCTTTTTTGAGAAACCTTGTGTACGCATGAACTTAGTAGGCCCATAAGTCAGCCTCCAAATCTGTGGCAGACAACATAAACCCATTTGCTATTTTTTAAAATTTGTAGCCCATTTGCTAGTTCTTAAGTAATTTATTACAACCCATTTTCTGCCTAGGACCACGGTCAAAAAGTCCAACCTTATTTTGCATATTTCGGTGGAGTCCGAACTGTTGTAATCCTGAAATGATAAACATTTTTTTAAGAACTTATTGATTTGCCAAAAAATCGTTTTGTTTTTGTAAGTAAATAAGATGTGGGACAAATTTAGTTGGTTTAAGGGAAAACCAGTGGTAAAAAAATCAGTGCTGGGTGGGAAAAAATAACAAAAATAAGGATTTAAATATGAAAAGGGAATTTTATGTGTTTTCAATATAATGATACGTGTATATGAACTAGTAAAACTATAGGTAGAGCTTAGGAAACGGATGTAGGACATGCGTTTCAAGAGGAAAATAGAACTGGGCTGTGTGTTTGATTCAGTAAAAAAAACTACCTGCGGATGTTGTAAGACAAAATATAACTAACGCTGGCGGGCCAGAGGCCAGTAGATACCTGCTGGATCTTTGTGCCCCGTTGTCGTCATGGGCTGGGCCTGTTAAAAACAAAACAACCCTGGGCAATCTACAGCCCAGTTGAAACTTGCTCGACCTGAAAAAACAATATACGTACTCAATAAACGAGAGAATTCTGCAAGTACAGACTGATAACTGGGATGCAACACGGATATTGTTTTTTATCGTCATAATAAGTGCATGCACTTGTTTCGAAAAAATTCGAACGGCGGGTGCTTATGCTACCCATCAAATAAAAATCAGGTGCCTGAAAATTCGTTTCAAAAAAATGATTCAGCTTTATATCCACGTCGACGCTCGGCATGATGGTTGGAAGCAAATGCAAGTTCATACCAAAAGATCGTTAACAACAATACCTACTTGCGGACGACAAGGTAGTACAACTACCAATACCAAACTAACTTATAATCTTTTTACTCCTGGCCCTAGTGTTCTTCTGGTAGAAAATCTTGCAGAGGACCAGCTCCCGCTCCTTCTCTTGCTCCGGGTCCCCGAGGTGGTACTGGTGCATCACCCAGTTGGTCCTCTGCTGGTCGAAGTTCTTGTTGGTGTGCAGCACCAGAACCTTTTTTGGTGCCCGTCTGCCGGTCGTTGACCATCATCGCCAAGGTATTGCCGGTCTTATGCCACATCGCGTGCATGCCGCACTCCGACTGTATCTTGCGACGCGTCCACACGCCCCTTTTGAACACCCTGGAATTGCGCTAGAAGAAATGCTTCCGGCCACTCAGTGTGATACCTGCAGTATTGTGGAATGCAGGTTTTAGTGTACCTAGTTGGGCATTTTCATAACATCTTTGGCATGTTGCAGTCACTTGTTTCACTTTTTATTAACTGTCAAATTGTAATTGCTTCACCAGGTCTGTGTGTAAAAAGAAAAATAGAGCAATAAACAAAGGAATATGTTTGTGCAAGTAGACGGCCGATCGGTGTCTTACCTGGAAGTTTCTCAGGTTGGGTGTAACATATGCCGTGCTCGCTGTCGATGGTTGGTATGAACAAATCGATGAGAGACTGAAATCTCGCGCTGTCAGCACTCACTTTGGCCTCAAGGTGCTCGATCACCTCCAGATCCGTGGGATCAAACTTGACACCAGCCGACAGCATGGGCCAATCCTTCTTCGACTTGCATCGGTAATTCCAGTTATATGGTACTCAATGTATGATCAATCGACTGTTTTAAGTGAATGATGAAAGATTTCGACAGATAAGTGCTACTCCAAATCTGAAGTCCAGAATACCCGAACACGCCGCTGGGATTCTTGTGTCACCACACGCGCAGCGTGTTGTCACGTCAATTCAATGTGTGGACATGATGAATAATTTGACCGACGTATACTAGTACTGCTACTGTACTACTTACTAGTCGTATTTAGTGTCACAATTTATACATAGGTTTAACTAACAAGTACGCACTTGAAGCCTAACTGATATATAGGGCTGGACTATTCTATTACCGGTAACAGAATATTATTCTGTTACCCTCGCCCCCTATAAGGCGCGGCGCGTCCACGACCGACCCAGCCCCAATCCGACTCGCTTCCTACCGCCGGAGGCAGCCGTCGCGGGCGAGCGAGCGACGGCGGCAGCCGGAGCGAGGGAGCCCGCGACGCCGTGATTGGCCGGCGACGGATCCGCCGCCGCCTCCTCGTTCCTTCTGTCACCGGATCCATCGTCGGAGCCGTCATCCCCGCCTCCTGCCTCCCTCCGTCGCCGGATCCATCGTCGTAGCCGTCATCCCCGCCTCCTGCCTCCCTCCGTCGCCGGGTCTCCTTCTCCGGGACATCCCCGCAAGGTGCTTCCTCTACGAACCTCTTCGCCAGACGTCCACCACAAGCAGGAGCTGCATCAATGGCGCCGCCTCCCAAGAACATGCCAATACGCCGACCACGAGAGGAAGAAGAAGAAGTCAGTCCACTGGAGGTAATGTCTGCTTCCCACGTTTTTGTCAGTACACCAGTTCATCAGTCCTGCTATGAAGAAGAACCTGATAGTACATTGCAAATGCTTGATCAGTTCATTACACCCCTGCCACTTGATGCACAATTTGGATGTCGAGGTTACTGTCAGTACCTCTAATATGATAGCTTCAGTTCAAAACCAAAAAACATAAACTTGTGCATCAGTCCAAGGAGCTACTAGGCTTTATATAAGGTTCAACTAGCACTGCAAGTTGTATGATGTTATTTCTAATAGTACATGCCGTGTAGTTGCGTCAGTTCGAACCAGTGAAAGAATGTTGTTGAAAAAAATATACACATGTTACACAGTAAGTTCAATGATATGTAAACTAGGAGTACTTCTAGTGTAGTTGCATAAGTTATAGATGAACAAAAGAGAAGACATGCATCAGTTTTATATATATGCATATCCATACATCTCTGAAGATCAATGTTCAGTTTACAAGTAGTGCTAAAAAACAATACATCAGTACATTAGTGTTGAGCATGTACGGTTATACTGTTTGAGTGAAAACGAAACCATATACAAAAATAGAGAACAACAGTTTAAATAACAACCAGCGATGCAAGTTCAACTTGTACATTGCCTTCAGTGCATTACATGTTACCCATAGCATGTATATGAGAAAAATGCAGAAAAGATTAATCCCAAAACTGTTGAATGTCATTGCAGAAGCGAGCAAGGCGGCACACGCAGCGAGCGTTTGATGAGCCAAGCAGATATGGGGCACCAGAAATACCACCTCGATACTTCAACAATACAGTCAGATTTCAAGATACACCGGAATCATCAGAAGCACGGACAAGTTCTTCTATGCAGCAAACACCAATATCAGGCAATACAAGCTTTGTCACTCGTGGGTTGCAACGAGGCCAACAATATCCCCAACAACAAATGTTTTCCTTCCCTAGCGCATGCATAAATCCAAGGACAGGAAGCCGTGGATGGGTTGCAACAAGGCTTCCACCAGTCGCTCCGTCAACATCAATCATCCGTGCTGCAAAAGCAGTTGCGACGGGAAGACCAGGGCAAAAAGACAGAAATTTTGGCCACTCTAGTAGGTTCAAAAGTACAAGATATGAGCCATATAGACAGGAGCAACATCACAATGAATCTGAGGAGAGACGTCCGTACAATCAGAGACGGAGATCTTCGTCATCGTTGCTCCCTCCAAGAGATGCATTGCTGCATGTGCCAAGGGTGACACCACCGGCACCCATAAACCAGGGAGAACAACAAACACCAGATGCAGGGCAGAGCTATACACATGTAAGTATCCATATAGAAAAAAAATACAAGCACAGTCCATACCATGGTGTTGTGACCACCCCATCTAACATTTTTATTTTGTCACTGTTGTGTGCAGCCACCTGACATTGAAGCTTATGTTCTGCCAAGGCTAGAGATGAGGTTTGAAACTTTCAAAGAAACTAAGAACTTCTACAACGTATATGCGAAGCACGCTGGTTTTGCTGTCAGGGAAGGCCCCAAGTTTAAGACCAGAGCCTACCTTTATTGCACGTGCCATGGAGTTTATGAATCAAAGGTGTCTGAAGCAAATAGATAGCGGAACAAAACGACAACCAGGACTAATTGCGGGGCTAAAATGAGGCTGAAGATTGAAAAGGATGGAACACTTATCATAAAAGAGATAGTTTGGGAACACAACCACAGGCTACAGCTCACTCCGCAAATGCTTGTCTTCTTGCACTCCCACAAAAACTTTGACAAAACAATCTTGGAGTATGTCCCTGCAGTTCAAAGGCATTGAACACATGCAAATCATGAGCATTCTCGGCGGTGATGACCCTGGTAGCTACTTCCTCGAAATGAATGCCAAAGACCTGATTAACCTGTAAGTACAAACTTGTTCTCCTCCCATAAACCGCCTACGTCTTTTTTCCTCTGTCAGTACAAACATATCAAGCAACGCATGACCTGACGCCAGTTCAACATGCATTTTTCAATGAACTTGTTATATGCAGGAAAGCAAAGAATTCAAGGATTGATGATGTGGATGATGTCCTAAAGACTGTCAACTTCTTTAGGGAGATGAAAGCTATAAACAGGGAATTCTTCTGTGACATGCAACTCGATGAGTCCGACAGAGTTAAGTACATATTCTGGGCAAACGCAAGCTGCCGAGGGGCCTATCAGGACTTCGGTGACTGCGTAACATTTGACACCACATACAAGACCAACAAGTACCATATGCCACTTGGGGTGTTTGTCGGTACTAACAACCACTTAGAGACTACATTCTTTGGTTTCGCCCTCATAAGAGATGAGGATGCAGAATCATTCAGATGGCTGTTCAAGACGTTTTTAAGGTGCATGAGAGGGAAGGCTCCTACATGCATCCTCACAGGTACAACCGCGAAAACCACCCCCAACCACCACCACCCCCCCTACCAAAAAAAAATAAAAGGAAAATAACACGGTAAAAAATGTTGTGTCAGTTCTATTTGTATATATATGCACCACTATATGCTGACCACTCCACATCTCTTTTCTCATTACCAGACCAGTGCCCGGCAATGGCTTTGGCGATACCAAATGTTTTCAAGAACACAGTACACAAGTTGTGCCGCTGGCACATTATGAAGAAGTACAGGGAACACCTCGCATACCTGTACTACCTGCATGATGACTTTAAGGAAGAATTCACATCAATCCTCAACTGGCCCCTCATGCCAACTGAGTTTGAGGATGCCTGGAAAGGACTCATCGATAAGTACAACCTCCATGATGATGCCACGATGCTGGCCATGTGGAACGAGCGTGAGAAATGGATATCAGCCTACTTCAAAGAAATTTTCTGCGCCAAAATGACATCCACACAGCGAAGTGAGAGCATGAACTATGTGCTCAAGAACTTTGTAAGTGAGAGACAAAACCTACACCGGTTTGTCAGCCAGGTAAACTCCTGCGTCAAAACCAGGAAGCAGACAGAGAACCAGGAGACAATGGGTAACCGGGTATAGCTCTATCACTTGTCGTAAGACAAAAAATTACATGCTTACTAAAGTAAAAACTTTATTACAAGTTTTTCCTGCGAGAAAACTAACAATTTGGTCATCATTCTTGCATCTGCAGAAGGAACAAAACACGCTGACCTTCTATGGGTTTGACACCCAGATGGCAAAGCTGTACACGCGAGCTGTGTATAGCGAGATCAGAGATAGGCTAAAACTGAGCACTCTCTTCACGGCGACAGAGACGGAAGAGCCCACAAAGTACCTAGTGCGCTACAACCACCCGCAAAAACTGTCTGTGTGGGCTCAACACGCGTTCCAGGTGGTTGCAGACCACGTGGGAGAAATGTATGAGTGCGAGTGCAGGCTATGGGACCACACAGGTGAGGACTACAAAAAAGATGTTACATACTGTACTACTTTTTTGCAAAGTTTTTGTTCGAATGAAATGACAAAAAACATGCACCTCTTCCAAAAACAAATACAGGTCTTTTCTGCATGCATGTCCTGTGCATGATGCAGACAATTAAGGCTCAAAGTGTTCCAGAGAAATACATACTCAGGAGATACACCAAACGCCCGAACATCCAGCCAACATTTGACAGAAATGACTTGAGGACAGTAGCGTCAAACAAGGCATCCCAATACTGCATTGAAAGCTCACTGCTGACGCTGAACATGATGGTGCACAGAAAAAGCTTGAGAAGCCAAGAGCAAATGACAAGGACGCGGGTCGTCATGGAAAAACTTGAACAAGAACTCGACGCCATGCATTCTGCTGAAAATGGAGGTGTCGCGGAGAATGAAGCCATTGAGCAGGATATTGCTACAATGTTGTCCGAGGTGAACCATATGGGAGCTATTGACCCGTTTGAGAACGAGGAAGAGGAGCAGCAGCAACCGGAGCTTGCCCGTGTGGACACTCAAGAGCACCGACAAACTCACATGCGAGATCATGAGCTTGATGGTGTTGTAGGCGAACGACATGACAATAGCACATCCTACCAGCAGTAGCGGGAAAGGGTGATTAAACCCCCAATATTCTCAAACACAAAGGGGAGGAAGAGCAAGACGCAAGCAGCAGCCAAAAAGCCACCACGTCCCATCAAGCGCGTGGAATTTGGCCCGGACGGCAAACCCCTCGGGGTAAGGGCATGCGGATTCTGCAACGTCGTGAGCAACCATAATTACCGCACATGCCCACTCCGCACAGACGCCACTGTAAACAAGAACAAGCAGATTGGAGCCACCCAGCTTTCTACCAATGGAGACAACACACATAACAGCTACACTTGCCGCAAGTGTGGCGGAACTGACGGACATAATGCCCGCACGTGCAAAGTGGGCAAGGAGGTCAGTGGAGCTGAACATAAACAGGGCAAGGTACAGAGTTCCAAGCAATCAAATGAAGACGATGAAGAAGAAGAGTTTGATGAGAATGACAGCCAATCAAACGAAGAGAATGAAGATGACAGTGTCGGGGGCGAGGAAACTGAAACTGACGATGAAGCTGCCAAGGCTCAACCTGGAAAGATCGCCGGCAAGGCACAACATTCGGGGACAGTTAGGAGAAGCTCAAGACTGAACAATACATAGTGGTTATCCTGCTACGTCAACTAAAAAATAACCTTGTAGTCTCAGTTGAATCAGCACACAACGAGGAAGCATTTCACAAAACACTGTCGTTTACCAAAACTTATTTAGCTTTATCGTCAATTTCTCTTTATCATCAATTTCTCGATTAGAACTAAAGTTATTTTTAATTTCTGAACGACAGTGTTTTGTGAAAAACTTATCTGGATATATCCGACGCAAAAGGCTACTGTGAACCAGTAACTCAGGAAAAAAATATGTCAAGGAAAATTTTAAACTCTTGTAGCATATCAGTACTGATAACTCTCAGTCGTCAGTACAAGGCAGAGTACACATCAGTACTGATATAATTTCTGATTTGTGCCCGCTGAAGCAGTGACATTATTATTTAAACCATTTGATAATCCTGTTGAATGCAGTCAAAAATAAAATTGAAAAAACTTATCTTGATATATATGACGCAAAACTATGCCTGCTCCTACCAGTCCCAATTCAGAAAGACCATCAGTACATAAAAATAATTACATCAAGCAAAAAGCGAATATAATACATCCTGTACTGGTGAAAATCTAATTTATCTGTAAAAAATACTCACAGATTATCTTGATATAAACAATCCTTTAAAAAATACAAAAATTGTTTTAAAAAAACATTAGCACCACACATAGTATCGCTGGTATTTGGTACGTTCAATTACACTTCAATCACCAGTCCGAGTACGACAGTAGAGGAGTTCAGACCTCCACCAACACCGACGCTGACACGTGCAAGTGGGTAAGCAGCTGATAAGTACAGCTTGACTATACGAATCGGTGCCACAGTAAAATGCCATCATCACCACCGCAGAGACGTGCAAGTGGGGTTTTGCAGGTCATAACTACAGCTAGACAAGACTAGTCAGTTCAACAGTAAAAACCATTTAACTTGGACGGTTAGTTCTTCCACGCCACCACCCACGCCACCCACTGGGCGGTTGCCACAACGAAGTGCAAACGGCGACCCCCACGACCACTACACACACGCCCCCGACGAACCGCCTCCCACACACCACCGTCGGCGCACTGCAAAAATACCACATTGTCTTCCATCTCTCCCTCGTTCCCACAAACCACCATTGTCGCTTCCATTTCCACTGCACACAAACCTCCAGCGGCTCTCTCCAAAGTCCACAGTCGCCGGAGGAAGGCCATGACGGAGGAACCGTCCGCCAAGCGTCATCATGCCGAGACGTCAGACAAGAGGAGCAACCTCGTCGACACTAACGTCCCCGGCGAGAAGCGCGACTACACTAGAACGCTCAAAGGGGTTGAGCTCCACGACAAGGAGACACTGGAGATCGTCTGCACCAGCGAACCAGACAAGGCCGACGAGGTGATCTCCAGGCTCTAGAGGAAGCTTGGCGGCAGGATTCGTAGGATCATCGGCATTGGTGTGCACTACACCAACGAAGATGAACCTCCCCAGATGGCGGCAGTCCTGCAGTTGTGCGTCAACGAACTCTGCTTGGTGTACCACATCGCAGCGGCCACAAAATGGTGAGCAATCCTACTCATTTGCGCTGCATATGGTTTATCTGTTTTATTAGTACTGTATCCTAAAAATTTAATCACACTTGTTTCCCAACTAAATGTACTAGTGTGGTTTGTGAAAAGTGGATGCACTACTGCATTTTCTCAAGTAGATATACTATAAATGTATTTTTGAACCTGATACACTGGATTACTATTTGGAAAATCTTGCGGAAGATTAAATTCTGAAGTTGATCAACTAGTGTAGTTTCTGGAGTTGATACAATAGAGTAGTCTATGTACTTGATGTATTAAAAAAGATATTTCTAAACTTGATGTAGTGAAGTATTTTCTGAATTTGATGTAATGTTATTTTCGTAAGAAAATAAACTAAGGACTTGGTGAAGCACTGGTTCTGTGTTATCCTATTTCAACAGAAGTAAACTAAACTAGTACCAATGCGGAACATACAACATTGACTGAAACTATGTATAATCCAAGAAGAAGAATAACATGATGTACTTAATTTAATTTCAGAACTTTCTTTACTAGTTTTTGAAGTACATTCATCCATTGTTTATCCTACATAAACAACTACTTCATGGATTCGTCACTTGTAAAACAAAACAAAAATGGATAATTCAAACATCAAAGTAATGCTAATATTCAAAATGTCTCTGCCCTTGCAGGCCCAAGTGCCTGACCGACATGCTGCAGCATGACAAGTTGTTCACATTTGCCGGTTTCAGCATTGAAAGCGACAAAGAGAAGCTGAAGTTGTCCGGTATGGAGATCAACCCCAACAAGTTCATCGACATTCAGCGCAATTGGAGAGTTCCATACACCGGAAAAGAGTATGACTCCTTGATTGATGTTGCAGCCAGCGTCATCCACCCATTCTACAAAGGCATGAAGAACGAGATCAACACGCAGGAAGACTACAAACAGTGGGGGACAAGCGAGCTGCCAGACAACCTCATCGAGTACGCAGGAGTAGATGCGTACGCCTCGTATAAGTCATGGTTCATGATCGACTACATCACAGTTGGTTCGGAATTTGCGAAAGAGCGGGAGGCTAACAACTTCTACGACCACCCCTATTGCCCCTTTACGGGATGAAGATACGAGCATGCCTTCGTTTTACTTCTGCTTGTGCTTGCCATTTATCTTGTTGTTTCAAACTAGTAGTTTGCTCTTGTTGGGTTGAACCAGTATGATTATGTCGTGCTTGTCATGTTTGAACAAGTTTAGTTATGTCATCAAGTACAATTTTTTGCTTATCTCATTATATAAGTTTGGTTGGTAGCTTCGTATGTGGTTAATCCATCATTTCAAAATTGAAAAAGTAGCTTCTGAATGGAACGTTACCGTTGCTCTAAAGTACTAGTTGCGATGCAACTAATCACACAACGTTGTTCCATGTCAGTACAACTCAGTACACTTGATTGGACATTACATACTTACTACAATAAAAAGTACAAAGAAGCATCAGTCCGTAAGCGCTACTATGAATGCACTATCAGTACAACTCAGTCTACACGTAAGTACCATAGTTCTGAAAATGACACTAGAAGACACTTGAGAATAATTACAAAAACAAACACAAAAAAGAAGGCAAAAACTCAAATGAAAAAGATTACACTCACACAAAACTGACAAGAACTAGAACAAAAAGTATGAGTCCAAGTTACTGGAGGAGTCAAGTACTAGATTCAAACAAAACAAAAAAATTGACCGCCCAAGGTCAGGAGTAGGCCCTGACAATGCTAGATACTTGAACTCGAGCCCGTGGGCGAATCCCTAGTAATCCGCACAACAAAGGACCCGTCGACCAGGGCCCACAGGTCAAGAGAGAGAGAGAGAGAGCGAGCGCCGTGTATAAGCACTCAGGTAAGTGTTCAGAGGAGTTCGACTGGTGAGCGTCGGCTGCGCTTATAAACAGGTTCGGAGCCCCCTCGACTAGCGAGGTGGGACTAAACCAAGAGCGCACGCGCACGACGCACTGCACAGGCGCGCGAACGAGCTATCTGGGCCGGAAAACGGCCCAATAGCGTCTACATCGTCAACAAAACACCCCACCAAATAAGCCCAGCTATACAAACCAGAGGGCGGGACAAAGAAATATAAACCACAAGAAAATTTTTTGTCAATTAACCTCTACAAAAAAGGAAAAAAATATGATACACAAACAATGAACCTCCAAAAAGAACAAAACTTAATAGCCTTTCTGTTAAATGTACATAATTTAAAAAACAGAATTAAATATTACTTTCAAGTTCAACTACTAAAACTAAAAAAGTTCAAAACATATAATGTTTGTCAATTATGCTAAAATTCTTATTTATATAAAAACTAACAAGTTCAACTACTAAAACTAAAAAAGTTCAAAACATATAATGTTTGTAAATTATGCTAAAAATCTTGTTTATATAAAAACTGACAAGTTCAACTACTAAAAATCTAAAAGTTCAAACATATAATGTTTGTCAATTATGCTAAATTTCTTATTTATATAAAAACTGACAAATTCAACTACTAAAATTCAGAAATTTCAAATAGAATTTATTTGTTAATTCTGCTAAATTTATTATTTATATATAATCTGTCCACAGCACAACGAACGATCTGCTCGTAAAATAATCTCAAACCCCCACCCCCAACCTAAGTTATAAAAAAATCAGTTGAAACATACATACAACATCAGTACTAAAACAGCAGGATCAGTCAGGCCACTCACACCACTGTGACATAAAATTTCAAACCCATGCGCTGTTTGAAATTACAATTCAGCTCACCAGTACTAAAACATAAGTGCAGTAAAAATGAGAATACAGAAACTATAAAGACCTAACTTAGGTTTGTACAGATGAAAATAAAATAAGTACAAGTTTTGAGCAACAACTCCCAGGGCACTCAAAAAATGTTTTGACATACACTAGTGTATAAAGGCTTCAATAGAAATACAAATACTTAAGCATCCACATGGAAAAACATCACAGATCCATACGTCACCTAAATAGTGCAAAATGCCATCATCACAACCATAGATACGTGCAAGTGGGATTTAGCAGATCGTAAGTACAACTTGACAAGACTAATCAGTGCACCAGTAAAAAAATTTGTCTTGGACAGTTAGTTCTTCCAGGCCACCACCCGCGCCACCCACTGGGCGGTTGCCACGACGCACTGCAAAAGGCGACCCCCACGACCACTACACACACGCCCCCGACGAACCGCCTCCCACACACCACCGTCGGTGCACTGCAAAAAAAACCCATTGTCTTCCATCTCTCCATTGTTCCCACATAGCACCATTGCCGCTTCCATTTCCACTGCACACAAACCTCCAGCGGCTCTCTCCAAAGCCCACAGTCGCCGGAGGAAGGCCATGGCGGAGGAACCGTCCGCCAAGCGTCATCATACCGAGACGTCGGACAAGAGGAGCAACCTCGTCGACATTAACGTCCCCGGCGAGAAGCGCGACTACACCAGAACGCTCAAAGGGGTTGAGCTCCACGGCAAGGAGATGCTGGAGATCGTCTGCACCAGCGAACCAGACAAGGCCGATGAGATGATGAGCAGGCTCAGGATGAAGGGCGGCGGCTTGTATCCGAGCTTCATCGGAATTGATGTGGAGTACACCGACGAGGAAAAAACTCCACAGATGGCGGCAGTCCTGCAGTTGTGCGTCGAGGAACTCTGCTTGGTGTACCACATCGCAGCAGCCACAAAATGGTGAGCAATCCTACTCATTTGCCCTGCATATGGTTTATCTGTTTTATTAGTAATGTATCCTGAAAATTTAATCACACTTGTTTCCCAACTAGATGTACTAGTGTGGTTTGTGAAAAGTGGATGCACTACTGCATTTTCTCAAGTAGATATACTATAAAATGTATTTTTGAACCAGTATTGTTCATTCATCTGTTGTACCAGTACTAGTCACTAAAAACTTAATTAAAAATTGTTTCCCAACTAGATGAACTACTATAGTCTATGAAGTGGATACACGATTACATGTTTATCAAGTTAAATGCATTTCTGAAACTGTGAAGTGGATTGTTTCACCAGATTAGCATCTGAAAAAAAGTTTATAGCATTCTGAACTTTATGCACCAAATTAATTTCTGAACTTGATGAACTAGCATAGATTCTGATCTTGATGCACTAGTATAGTTTATAGAATTGATGTATTAAAAGATCTTTGGTGAAGTGGTATAGGTCCATATCTTGATTCACATGTTTCTCAAACTAATTTTTGGACTTGATATAGAATTAATGCACAAAGATGTATCAAGCACTGGTATAGGTCTTTTATTCAACAAAAAAGAAAACTAAACTTGAATCAAGCAACACATCTATCATTGACTCTGGTAAAATGATTCTCTAATTTGGTGAAGCATTTGGTAAAGCAAAGAAGATAGCAAAAAACAAAAAAATAACACGGTGTAGTTGAATTTAATTTCAGGACTTTGTGTACTAGTTTCTGAACTACATTCATGCATGACTCATAATATATAAGCATCTACCTCATGGATTATCACTTGTAAAACAAAAAAGTAGAAGAATTAAATCCTCAAAAAAGAAGACTAATCTATAAATGTGTGTCTCCCCCATTGCAGGACCAAGCGCCTCAAAGACTTCATGCGGGAGGAGAAATTGTACACATTTGTTGGTTTCAGCATTGGAGGTGACAAGCGGGTGCTGCAGGAGTCTGGTTTGGAAATCAACCCCAACAACTTCATCGACATGCAGTGCAAGTGGAAAGATCCAAAGACCAGCAAATACTACGACTCCTTGGCCGATGTTGCAGGCGGCGTCATCCACCCATTCTACGAAGGCATGAAGAAGAAGATGAACAGGGCAGACCACAAACTATGGGGGAACAGCTCGCTGCCAGACAACCTCATCACGTACGCAGGAATAGATGCGTACGCAACGTACAAGTCATGGAAGACAATCGACAACATCGTGACAGGTTGGGATATTTCAAAAGAGCAGGAGGCTGACCCCTACTACCACTGCAACTTCGCGGACGAAGATGCATGAAAGTCTGCATTAGTTATGTTGAACCATCTACCTTATGATGTGTGTGTCCTTAGTATTGTTGTTTTAGATTTGTAGTTTGCTTTCGTTATGTTGAACCAGCTACCTTATGCTGTGTGTGTCAGGGTTCGAACAAGTTTGCCTATGTCTATCAAGTACATCGTTTGCTTATGTCGTCCAACAAGTTTGCTAGCTTCCTATTTTATTCATCCATCATTTGAAGTTGAAGTAGGTTGAAGTTGAACCTTGATGGCTGCCACGCAGCACTAGTCATGGAGAAAAAAATAACACATGAATATTTTCGCAAAAACAAAAAAAAGTGGCAGACTAACTAAGGACAAAAGCAAATAGTAGCCTTCGACGCTCAGTACAGCTTAGACATGAACGGTAGTACTATCACGCTGAAAAAAATCAGTTTTTAGTTTCAGACGAACACTAAAAAGACTAAGTTTCAGCCGAGGACAACATTCAGTACTAAAAAGCATCGTGGTAAAAAGTAGTTAGAAATTCACTAAGTACTGCATCAGGAAAAGCAAAGAAACACCAGTACGTATTTCCTAGTCACTAGCATCCTAGGACTGAAAAGTTCTGGTACAGTTGAACACACGATACGTTCATTGTACAAATATATAAAAAGGAATGGGAAGCTTCAGTTCGCATTCCTTAAAACAGTGACATACTAAGAATTAATAGTGGCAATACAACTGAAATCTCAGTACAACTTAGTCTATACAGCAAGTGCTAGGATTATACCAAACATTGCCTGGAGAAGAACCATAGCCTAGAAAAAAAGAAGGCCAAAAACTAAATCAAAAAAATATAAGTTCGACAAAAGAGAAAAATCACAAGAAACACAACAGAAGACATACTAGCATCAAACAACACAAACAATAAATAATTAATCAAAAGTACTAGCACAAATGGAATCTCAGTACAACTAGGTTTATTCGGTAAGTGATATGATGATACCAATTAATGCATTGAGAAAGAAAATAGTTTTGAACTTAATAGGAATATGTCTTAAACGTAGCTAATTTAAAACAGTACTTTAACTCTTACTATCAAGTTCAACCACTAAAGTTCAAGAAGTTCAAAAAGAAATTTGGCACTAAAATTTTGAAAGCCTTACGCTGAATGAGACTTCAAATCAGTACTAACAGAACTATATCATAAGTACAAGAAAACAAGAGTACAGAAACTATAAAGGTCCAAGTTAGGATGGAATCACATAAAAAATTGTTTTCAGTTCAACTACTATATAAGTCTTCAGTACAAAAAAAAACTTAACCAAAACGAATTCCCGATGAAACATTGTGCCACACTTAAAACACAACACAAAATATACTAGTTATTACATAGTACTCGACAAGACATCAAACACTACAAAATAGAGCCTACAATGTTTTCAAGAGATATATCACACAACTATCCAATTCACTATGCAAATGATGACCATTTATCCTATGCATCAGGAGCCAAAGCCTGAACCTCCTTGGGAAGCTCCGTCACCATAAGATGGTTATTACGGTTGAACACTACTCTATATAGATCCTCAGCGTTCCAATCAACAATGCATGGCTGCAAAACAATAAAACAAGTTATCACAAATCATGACACATAAAAAAAAGGATGCACAATAGACAAAAACAGAAAGTGAAAAGCTCAACAAGAAACCCATGTCATTATCTCGAATGTTCTCAACGATCTTTTCACCATCATAGCATCCCGCATACTTCAGAGTATAATGGCCACATTCATTCGGCCCTTGAAGTGGAACCTTGACAAACGTTGGTTTCTTTGCAAACAGCTCCCAATTGGGCTGCTTGCTCGCATTGTACTGAGCATCACCATACACAGCCTTCATTACTTTGACCAATCTAGAAATCTGTAAAAAACAAAACAACCCACACAGTTTTAGGTCTCAGAAACAGCAGAAACAAAGATGCAGAAATATTAATCCAGTACAGATACTAAATGTCACTCACAATCTTCTCGCAGTCTTTGTGATAGGTGTTCTTCGAAGGACGGCGGTTCTTCGGATAAGGTAAAGAGTCAAGGATGTCAACGCTACTTCGGTACCGATTCATGATATATAAGGAATAGTGGCTCACTTTCTTATCCTTTGATAAAACCATAGGCTTGAATAGAGGCATCATGATCTAAAAACAAATGACCAAAAAAGAGATGTTAAATATTCAAAGTAAAAACTAGCATCACAACAAACAAATAAAAACCAAAAATCAGCTAGTAGATCTCACAAGGTCGGCACTGAGCAAGTCTTCATTAGCGTTAACATAGCTCTTGAAATCTCTCGCCGCACTCTCCACATTAAACACTTTATTTTCATCCTCGTAAAATGAACAGTCAAGCACAACCTGCAAAAAAGCCAAAATAGAAAATAGACAGCGGAATAAGAATCAACAAGCAAAGTATTATTAAAAATCATAAAAACAATAGACATTCTTGTTCAGCATAAAGAAACCGATCTGATTGATTACCGTGATGAAATATGGACTCAGCAATATCCTTTTCCCAGATGCGAAATCAGCATTTCTATCGGGACCTTGCTTCCAATCATCAATGAGGAAGTCAATTACATCACCCTCCATCATTTGCCCAGGTGAAAAAACTTCCCAGATGCGATTCCCAGTGAAGTTAGTTACGTTTCCATCAGGCTGAGGTATCATTGAGAATGTATTCCTGCAGCACACACAAGAACAAAAAGAAGGAGAAGTAAGATAAGGCATTCATAGCAGTTCAAGTTGTATAAAAAGGAACAGTTCAGGCCATATTTATCTAGCAGTTACAAACAATAAAAGAAAAGGAAGAGGAAAAAATAATGAGAGATACTCACTCGCCATACTTATCACGCCATTCATTACTAAGCAACAGATTATACAACCTGCAAGCCTTGTCCAGGTGATGGAATTTATAAGGGTGAAGCTGCTGCACAGGGGAGCAAAACTTTATAGGAGCTCTGGGCGCACGCTTCGTGCTTACAACATTGCCAGAATCCAAAGCGGGATCTTTCCTAGCACCACCAGCTCTACGAGCCACTATTCCAGCAAGGGGAGATAAACCTTTGGCAGCAGCGCTCCTCGTGACTCTTCCAACACCAGCAATCTTGTCAAACACATCATCATCACTCTCTATCAATTCCACAATGGGATTCTTGGGTGTAGTAGGGCTATCTGCACAAGCAGTCGTAAAACCTCTCAGAGCTCCCAACCGCCCCTTCATAACACCAGATCTTGTATTTTCGGGAGAATGCCCCTGGCTAGGATCAATAGCTACGCGCTCGAGCTCCAAGAACTGGCTACCAAAGAACCTGTAGTCAGCCTCACCAAGATCCAGCCACTCACCTGAAAAAAAAGAAGACCGCACAAAGCGTAAGTTCAAATACATATTTCATGAAAGTACTAATAGAGAAGTACAAGCTGCAAAAAAATTACAAAAGTCCATGCACACGTACAGGGTTCGATGCCAAACAAACCCCGGAAGTCAACATCAAACACATCGCTAGTTGCACAGGTATACAGCAAAGTCTTCCTAATGTCCAAAATGTCTTCATGGCTGTAATTGACCATTTCAATTACACCATCCTCCCGGTAATAATAGGTCTTGCAGTTTTGTAGCATAAAGAATCCACAATCATGCCTATAAACAAAGGAAAAATAAAAAAATGGTACAACACAAAATCCAAAAAATACAGGAACAACATCCTCCAGCAACAAAAACAACCAGCAAAAATCATTAAAAACGGATACTCACGTGTTTTCCTGCTGAGGCACCCGCACAAACTCGCAAGAGAAACCATCAATATGTGCCGGTGAGAACGGTTTGGCCCTGTCTACACTGGACTCCCTCCAAAGCTTCTTTATATTATCTGTCACATTCCTTAAGAATCTAACTACATCACCCTAGGTTTCATCACAGAGTGAATCAAGACACTCGAAATGAGGGAACTTCAAATTCAGAACAACCAAGCACCAATGCCCAGATACTTCACTAGGCTTCATGGTAGCCACAAATGATGGCGGATCAAATGTAGGGAAAAGAAGCTGAAAAAAATCGCAGAGGAAAAATGAATTTACCAAACAATAAAATAAAAGAGGGAAATTGAAATTCATAAGTACAAACAAAAAATCAAATAATCATAAAGAAATTATATCCACCGCCCAAAATTGAGGAACAGTCATATCAGTTCAATTCCCTTGCAACAATAAGTACATCTTTAATAAAAGAAGCACAGATCAAGTTCATTCCCCACACCTCCCAAAACTGCAAAGAAAACATGACAGTTCTAGTTGAGTACAAAAAGTCCAAGTTCACCTACTTGGTCAAAACCATCATCACCTGATCTTGTGAACCAATTTAGCACATTGGAATCAATATTTCCATCACGGATCTTGGTCTGTTGTACAAAAAGAACAACAATAGTTAGAAAATTGGCAAAACAAGTTATCATCCTATTTACAAAAAAAGCAAAATACTGACCGTCACCCATCTGGGAACTATCAACTTGTCAGTGTCTCGGTACTTCTGACGTAGAGAATATAAAACAACATCAACACTGTCTGAGTTGAGCATGCCAGTGGGGACAAACGCTTTAGCAATAGAACCAACACTAGCATCACATTCTTTATTTTGAAACATGGGCTTGTGACTAGAAAAATACAAAAGATTGCATGAATTAAAACTACTGCAACAACAACAATAATCACACTAGAGAAAGAAAAAGAGACAAAAAATGGTACGGGCAAAATCCCAAACTAACCATTTCGTAAGGTTCGTGCGCAACCTCGTAACGGCGAAGAAAAACGTATCAACCTTAACAACATTACCACTTTCTGCTTGCAGAAAATGATGAAAGATAATAAGTTCAACAACTACAAGAGAACATGTCCAAAATGCCAAAATTGAGAAGTACACCCCATTTACAAGTCCTTACCTGGACTATCAGGGTTTGACGACGACGGTAGTTCCTGTGATGAGACCATTATGCCTCCAGTTTCAGGGTTTGACGATGGGACATCTTGAGAGGACACCAATATTGATGCGCTTTCAGGGTCTGTAGAAAGAAAATCCTGGGATGACAAGAGCTCCTCCTGCGTCAAGGGGTCAGAAGAAATTAACAGAAGTAAATCATCATCCTCGGATGGCACCTCCTCCACGCTAGAAGCATATTGCAATGCATCACCGTAATCAAGACCTCTAGGCGGGAAATTCTCCGGCGGCAAATCTTCACAACCAGAAACATTTTCATTCCCACCAATACCAACACCAGGCGATTTGGCATCAAGTATGCTGGCAGCACCAGCATCCTCATCAGCAACTTTGGTACCAACATTGCACCCACTACTCAATGGAACATCATGAGCATCATCTCCACCACTAAGGACAACCACACGCTCAACAATAGTAATCTGATGAAAATAAAAATTCAGAAAAAAGTAAATAATATGAACAAAACTAACAATAAAAAATAAGCTACCAATAGGTGCATAGAAAAATAAACCTTGGAAGCATTCTATCACATCCCTAGTTCGAGTCTGGCCTAGACTAGCTAGTCAGGTGTGCATCATGTTTAAATTTCATTTAAATTTGAAATGGGGATTTGTGAAACCCTCAGAAATCATTTTTGGAAATAACCCAGATAAAAATTGCTCCAAAAAGGTCCAAGAAAATGTTCATGCTACTCTCTGAAAATATTGGTCAGAGTTAAAATTCAAACCAATATTTTAGGAGCTCATAGATATTTATTCTGGGCATTTGGAATTAATTCAATAGCTATTTGAATTGGATTTATATTTATTATATATATAAATATATGTTCAATAATTCTAAAAGTTGTTGTGTGGCTTTGTATAAGTCCACTTAGTTGACACAATTATTTTCATGAAGTTTAGAATTGGTTTAGTATTTTAATAAATCAGAAACAAATGTCAGAAAATAGAAAATAGAAATAACAGACAGAGGAGAGAGATACAACTTACCTGGGCCACTGCTGGCCTGGCACTGTGCCGGCCCCAGCCGACTGGCCAGCGCCAGTCACCCCCTACCTCGCGCCAGAAGGCAGGGGCGCGTGCTCGCCGCCTGCTGGCCACGCGCAGGCCACCTCCACCCTGCCTGCTTCACTCCCCCGACGCGTCTAGACGACGCCGCGCACCCCCGACCTCTCTCTCCCTCACCCATGGCCTCTCCCCTCCCCTGGACCTCTTCCTCTCAACCACCCGAACGGGTCAGTCGCCGCCGACAAGCACCACTGTGGCCACCGCCTCCCCCTCGACCCCTCGCCGTGCCTGCGAGCTCCGCCTCGACGTCCCCGACCTCCTCAACGACCCACGAGGCCCTGGACGCGCCGCAACGCCGCCCCCATCGCCGTTTCCCTAGTCGGCCGCCGGAGATCCCTCTCGCCGCCCCGCTCGCTCCGGTACTTCTCCAAGCACGCCGAGGCCACATCTGCACTCGCGGTGAGCTCCTCTACCGATCCCCCTACTCCCATGCCCATTAGCTCATCGTAGCCCTCGTTTCCGGCGAGACCGAGACCTCACCCGCGCCGGACTTGTTGCCGTCGTCATTTTGGTACGCTTCCATCCAAACTGAGCGCGTCACTGCACTCGGTGCACCCCCAGGAGGCTGTAGCACCCCTTCTTGCCACCTGCCGTGCGCCCAAACGCCGAACCCCAGCACGCCCAAGCTGCGGCGCCGCTCTGCTCATCGGTGCCGTCGACTCCGACCACCCCGCCCCCTCTCGTGTGTCTCCCTGGACGCGGCGCACGCCCAGGAGCCCGTAGAGCCAAACCGCGGGTCGAGAGGACGCCGGACGGTGAATCCTGAGCGCCTCCGCCGCGACTTGAGGTCGCCGGCAGCCTAACCCCGGCCGCGCTGATGTGGCAACATCATTAGTGGCTAATGACCCACTAACTAACCCCCTGGCTCGCTGACATGCGGGCCCCACTGACTAACTAATCGACTAACAATAATAGATTAAGGTTAATCTAATTGCAGCAGGCCCACGCGTCAGCTTTGACTATGCTGACGTGTACGTTGACCCGGACCCACTGGTCAGCCTCTGTCCCTGCCCTATTACACTGACGTGCGGGTCCCACTTGTCATGCTTGACCTGGACCACGCCCTGTTGACTTGCTGACGTCACACCGACGTCATGCTGACGTTGCAAATGCTTTTCTGGTTTTTCTTATTCAGAAATCGTTTAGAAATTGCAGAAATTTTCCTAAACTTCTAAAATTCATAGAAAATTAACCGTAACTCAGAATGAAATAATTTATATATGAAAAATTATCAGAAAAAGTCAAGGAATCCATCTGTACCATTTTCATGCATGTTTGAACAATGTTTGTCCTCTGTTTTGGACAAAAAAATAAAGGGCATTTAAATAATCATATATGGAGTTGGAATTTGAATCATGTATTCAAACCAACTTCATTTAAATCATAGCTAGATGCATTAGCTCAAATCACACCATATTGCCATGTCATCATCATGCATCATAATTGTGGCATTGCATTGATTGTGTTCCTCTTTGTTTGCCGGTATTTGTCCCCTCTCGATAGGCGTGGTTTCGACGATGAGATCGATGACACCGATGAAGAACTATACCATCTTCAGAAGTGCCAGGCAAGCAAAACCCCCTTGTTCATTCCGATACAATCCCACTCTCTCGCTCCTGCTCTCTTTTACTGCATTAGGACAACAATGATTCAACTGTTACATGTTGCGGTAGTTGAACCCCTTTCCTCTGCATGACCTGTCATTGCCACAGTAAATAGATGAAACCCACTAGCATGAGTAGGAGTTGTTTGAGCCCTGATGTGCCTACTCATTCATGCTTGTTGTCATGCCTGCTATTGCTTAGAGTTGTGTCAGGTCCGATTCATCGGGGATGAGTTGGAAAGTTGTGAACATGTCCTACTGTGTGTGAGCTAAGTGTGTGAATACGATTTGGTAAAGGTAGCGGTGAGAGGCCATGTAGGAGTACATGGTGGGTTGTCTCATTGAAGCCATCCTCAGGAACTGAGTTCTGTGTTTGTGATCCATGAAATAGTTACTACCACGCATTGGGCCCGAAACCAATGGACCCTTGTAAGTGCATCTAGTGCCCCTTAGTGATTTTGGTGTATTGAAGACTTATAGGTTAAGCATCTGATGTGTTTATGAGTGTACACAGGTCTATAAGTCTAAGAGGAGTTTGAAATTTACAGTAAAAGTCGACCCCTAAAAATGAAGTTTTTCGACTGAAGACTTTGATATTCTGAAGACTTTCTGAAGACTTTCTGAAGACTTTGAAAGTGAAGAAATTGGTGTGACCTTGAAGACATGGTATACGTTCGAGGAACGTGAAGCATGAAGACTTTGTTTTCGTAGTTTTATTTTTCTCTGTCTTGAGTCATAGGAAACACCGTACTGTTAAAGGGGGTCGAGGAAATACTAAGGAGAAAATTTCCATGTGATGCTCAACTCAAATCCTACACCTACCAATCCCTTCGAGTGAAGCCATTGGAAATCTCATACAGTTCAGTCAATTTCTTCAGTGATAGAGACGCAGTTCTTCTGAACACTGAGGACCTTGCTCTGACTGAGGAGTTAGGAATTCGCCAGTGCGAATTGCCTACACGGTGAGGAACATGATAGCCCTGAGGAATTTGTACTCCAAATTTCCGACCGTTGTTGTGCCACGCGCCAGCTGTCCTAAAATATCTTGTCCACCTAACGGTCATATCATTGAAGGGCATTTATGTCTTATCATGTCGGGCTGCTCCCTAGGCTATAAATAGCCGCCCCCTTCAACCACTAGCTGGTTGGCTGCTCCGCGTGAACTTGACACGTGTCATTTGAGAGCAACACATCCTCCGAGGACTTTGAGCGAAAATCATCAAGTGAGGAAAATCCAAACCCAAACCCAGAACACCTACAAACCCAAAGTGATTGAGCATCACTGAAGAAATTGATCCTGCGTGGATCCGACGCTTGTTACCTTTGAAGACTGTGCTTCTTCCAGACAGTTAGGCGTCAAGGTCTAGAGCATCCAAGAGGAATTGTGGATCGCCGAGTGACCAAGTCTGTGAAGGTTTGGAAGTCACCTGAAGACTTACCACGAGTGATTGGACGAGGACTGTGTGTCCTTAGTTCAAGGAGAATACGGTGAGGACTTGGTGTCCCGAGCTGCGTGCTCAGGACTGGGTGTCCGGGACTGTGTGTCCTCGAGTTTAAATACTCAGCCGCTCCAACCAGACGTACAACTGAGACAGCAGTTGGAACTGGTCTACCAAATCATTGTCTTCACCAAGCTTACTGGTTCCATTTCCTCAACACCTTCATTTCCTCATTACTGTGTTGTTTGTTTGTTCATATCTGTGTTTGAAGACTTTGACTGAAGACTTTCACAAATTCCTCAGTTCAATTTTCTTCAGTCTGTTTGTCTTCATCTAGAGTTATCATGTGCCTACGCTTTCTGTACTCTGTGTTTGTCTTCATTTCATCATGATGACCATGCATGTAATCTGTTATGTTTACTTCTGAGTACTTATTCCGCTGCTAGTATTTCTTCGCTAAGGAATTTCCTCATGAGCAAATTCCTTAGTGAAGAATTTCATAAAAATCGCCTATTCACCCCCCATCTAGTCGATATAACGCACTTTCAATTGGTATCAGAGCAAGGTACTCCCTTGTTCTGTGTGATTTTGGTTTAACCGCCTGGAGTTTTAGTTATGTCGACCGCAGATATGAAGAAATTACCGTGCCCCATCTTTGACGGTCACGAGTATCCCAAATGGAAGGCTATGATGAAGAAGCGTCTCATGGTGATGGACAGCGAGCTATGGACCGTCACTGAGATTGGTCTGACCGATCTGTGCAAGATGGCGGAAGTTGATGACATTTGCAAGTACACTCAACTCAACCTGACAGCGAATGCCGTCATCTGCTCCAGTCTGTCTCGAAACCAGTTCAGAAACATCATGCATCTCGATCAAGCGAAGCTTGTCTGGGACCGTCTCTCTGATGTCTATGAAGGCCATCGAACCCGTCATGATCCTTGGTTTGAGGATTTCAAGGAATCTCTCAAATCGATGACATTCGAACTAGAATCATCATCCTCTACTTCATGCCTTATGGCAAAAAGCGCTGAGGTAACTGAATGCTACCTATCTGAGTCTAGTGATGAAGAATCTGGTGATGAATTTGGACCCAGTTATGTCAAACTTGCTTCCCTTGCTGCTAAACAACAAAGAGCTTTGAAAAATGCTAATGATATGCTTAGTAAGAGCAATGATATGTTGGGTGAAGAAATGGATCAGTCACAAGCCTTGGCTGAAAGTCTTCAGAGACTGCATTCTAAGTATGACTCCCTTCAAGATCAGCATAACTCTCTCGTGTCTGACCTTGAAAAGATAAGAGTGAGTTATGAAGATCTTCAGAAGGAGCGCGATTCATTACTTGCTCAACAAATCAGCGCTGCTCAGGAAGAATTTGTTCCTCCATGTTTAAAATGCATTGAACGAGAATCTGCTAATTCTTCACCTGAATGTTCAAATGCTCCAAATGTTACAAACTCTTCACCTGTCTCTGCTATCACTAATTCCTCATCTGAGGACATTGCTAGTATCACTGATGATGCAGGGCTGAAGGAATTGTACATGACAGGCATGTACAAAAGCCTCAAAGGGCATCAGGCTCTTTGTGATGTGCTTAAAAAGCAGATCCTCAATAGGAACCCTAGGAAAGAGGGTATTGCCTTTGAGAGGAAACTCAATGCGGATGGTACTTATTGGAAGCCTGAGCAGTACCCCAAAACCTCATGGGTTGCTGCAAAGGGACCTCCAGTTGATCCATCTGATTTATCTGGCTATACATGTGAATCTTCTCATTCTTCTGATGGGTCATTTGACTCCAACTATAAACTGTTCAAAAATCAGAATGGTGAAGTATTTGCTAGATATGTTGGCACTAACTGCAGGAACGGTTCCCCTATGAAGAAAATCTGGGTTCCCAAAAGCTGCCTTGAAAGTCTTCAGGTGAATGTCCTCATGACACCACCTGTGAAGAAAAGGAACCCCAGATCTAATTCTTCATATGGACCAAATTCTTCATATGGATCCAAGTCCTCATACAGACCAAATTCCTCAAGAGGATCAAATTCCTCACATGGATTAAAGTCCTCATATGAACATCATCGTCCTAACAACTCTGTTTCGCAGGGAAGAGCCAAGGGCTATGAATATGAGCATTATTCTTCAAATTATTATGTTTATAAGTCCTCAAAGAATTTCTCTGCTTATTCATATGCTTACCCTAACCCCTCTTATGTGAAACGAAATGGTTTGGCTGCTTTGCCACCATTCTCATATGGAGCTCGTAGAGTGTTGAACTCTTTGCCACCCCTTCCGATATGGGTGGTGAAGAAAAAGAACTAATCTCTTCTGCAGGGTCAGGTCTCCAGACGTGTTGTAACGTCTGAAGAATTTGCTGGGGACCTGACAAAAATGCCTGAAAGGACGCAGGCTAACCATGATGAAATGAACTTTCATTTCACACGTCCTCCCTCTGTTTTATCAGTTCTACTGCTTGATGAAATTGATCTGATGAATTGTGATGTCATATTCTTCACTACTGAAGTATACGAGGTTCGTAAGTTGCACTAATTCATCTGCAGGATGATCAACCCAAAGCCACTGAATGGGTACTTGATAGTGGATGTACAAATCACATGACCGGTGACAAGAATCTGTTAATGGATGCTCCCTTATCAGCATCACACATGAAGCATATCATCTTCGCTGATAAAAGAAAAAGTCAGGTATTGGGTCTAGGTAAGGTTGCTATCACAAAGGATCGACACATGGACAAAGTCATGCTTGTTGAGTCCTTAGGATACAATCTTATGTCTGTCTCAATGCTTTGTGATCTGGATATGGTTGTTGTCTTCGGCAAGTATCGTTGTGTTGTGATTATGGAATCTGACAAATCCAAAGTCTTCGAAGGCTTTAGGAGAGGAGACTTGTATATTGTTGATTTCTCTGCAGATTCACAACCTGCCGTGTGCCTACTTGCAAAAACTTTAGAAGGATGGCTATGGCATCGACGACTTGGTCATGCAGGCATGAGGAGTCTGCACACGCTTGCGAAGAAGAAGCATGTCATTGGCATTGAGAATGTCAAATTCCTCAAGGATCACTTATGCGGTGCTTGTGAAGCTGGAAAGATGACCAAGGCCAAGCATCCAGCGAAGACTATCATGACCACTACTCGTCCATTCGAATTGCTTCACATGGATCTCTTCGGTCCTAACCATTATTCCTCTGTCTCTAATGAAGCATCTCAATATGGTTTTGTTATTGTTGATGATTACTCTCGTTACACATGGGTGCACCTTGTCTCTTACAAAACTGAAGTGCAGGAAGTCTTCAAACGATTTTCCTCGAGGGCGTCAACTAACTTTGGTGTGCAGATCAAGCACATCAGAAGTGACAATGGCACTGAGTTCAAGAATTCGGGTCTCAATGACTATCTTGATGAACTTGGTATTACTCATGAATTATCTGCTCCTTATACTCCTCAACAGAATGGCGTCGTGGAGCGCAAGAACATGACTCTTGCTGAGATGGCTCGCACTATGCTCGATGAGTACAAAACCCCTCGTCGTTTCTGGGTTGACGCAATTGATACTGCGTGCCATATCATCAACAAAGTATATCTTCACAAATTCTTCAAGAAGACTGCCTATGAACTCCTCACTGACAAGAAACCCAATGTGAGTTATTTCAAAGTCTTCAGTGCTAAATGCTGGATTAGAGATCCTCATCACAACTCTAAATTTGCACCGAAAGCACATGAAGGTTTCATGCTTGGTTACGGAAAGGACTCGCACACCTAAAGAGTCTTCAACAATGTTCTTCACAAGATTGTTGAAACTGTAGATGTGCGGTTCGATGAAACTAGTGGCTCGCAAAGAGAGCACCTACCTTCTGTGTTAGATGAACCAGCACCTGAGGAATCGATCAAGCACAAGGCTACTGAAGATATCATTCCTACTGAAGAATCTGCTGAAGAATTCGTTCCAGAACATGAAGAACGTCGAACTGATGCACCTGAAGAAAATGCTGAGGAAATTGATGCTGAAGAAAATGCTGATCAAATTCCTCAACGGCAACCAACTCACCCTCGCATTGCAAAAGAAGTGCAAGTGGAGAAGATCATCGATGACATTAGAGCACCAGGGCCTCTCACACGCTCAAAAGCTTCACATCTATCTAACTTTTGTGGGCACTTTGCTTTTGTCTCTATCACAGAGCCCACTAAGGTAGATGAAGCATTTCTGGAGCCTGAGTGGATTCAAGCCATGCAAGAAGAATTACATCAGTTCAAGCTCAACAACGTATGGGAACTGGTCAATCGTCCCGATCCTCGCAAGCATAACATCATTGGTACAAAGTGGATCTACCGCAACAAGCAAGATGAAAATGGTGTCGTGGTGAGGAATAAGGCACGACTAGTAGCTCAAGGCTACACACAGGTTGAAGGAATTGATTTTGATGAAACTTTTGCACCTGTTGCTAGACTTGAAGCTATTCGCATATTACTTGCTTATGCTAACCATCATGATATCATCTTATACCAAATGGATGTGAAAAGTGCATTCCTCAATGGTAAGATTGAGGAAGAAGTATATGTTGCTCAACCACCAGGTTTTGAAGATCCAAAACATCCTGACAAAGTCTTCAGACTTAACAAGGCCCTCTATGGCCTCAAGCAGGCCTCACGGGCGTGGTATGACACATTGAAGGAATTCTTCATGAAGAAAGGCTTCACACCCGGTTCACTCGATCCCACTCTTTTTACTAAATCATATGATGGTGAACTGTTTGTGTGCCAAATATATGTTGATGATATCATCTTTGGCTGTACTGACCAACGTTATAGTGATGAATTTGCCTATATGATGAGTGAAGAATATCAAATGTCTATGATGGGAGAATTGAAATTCTTCTTAGGTCTTCAAATTCGTCAACAGCACAATGGCATATTCATATCTCAGGAGAAATACCTCAAGGATGTCCTGAAGAAATTCGGCATGCAAGATTGTAAAGGTCTCAAAATTCCTATGCCCACAAATGGTCATCTATGCACTGATGAAAGTGGTACCGACTTCGATCACAAGGTATACCGCTCCATGATTGGCTCTTTATTGTACTTATGTGCATCTAGGCCAGATATAATGCTTAGTGTTTGCATGTGTGCACGATTTCAAGCTGCACCGAAGGAATCACACCATATGGCTGTGAAGCATATTCTTCGATATCTAGCTCACACACCAACACTAGGATTATGGTACCCCAAGGGCTCAGACTTTGACCTCATTGGATATTCTAATTCTGACTATGCTGGTGACCGTGTGGATCGCAAGTCAACATCTGGTACTTGTCATTTCCTCGGACGATCCTTGGTCTGTTGGTCCTCGAAAAAACAGAACTGCATATCACTGTCTACTGCTGAAGCTGGGTACATTGCTGCTGGTTCTTGCTGTGCTCAACTACTATGGATGAAGCAAACACTCAAGGACTATGGAGTCAACATGAAGAATGTGCCTCTCCTCTGTGACAATGAGAGTGCCATTAAGATTGCTCACAACCCAGTTCAGTACTCGAAGACAAAGCACATTCAGATTCGTCATCATTTTCTTCGTGATCATGTGTTGAAGGGCGACATTTCTATTGAGCATGTGAAGACTGAAGAACAGCTAGCTGATATCTTCACTAAGCCCTTGGATGAGAAGAGATTTAGCAAGTTGCGGTGTGAGCTAAACATCTTAGAATCTTCGAATGTACTTTGAAAATGCACTCATCCTAACACTTATGCATAATTGATGACTTAGATGTGCAACACATGAAGAAACGTTTTTCTTCAATCAATGAAGAATAACACTCTAAGTGTGAAGAAATTAATGAAGAATTTGATTCTCAGAACCCTACGACAATTGTACACGGTGTCTGAAAACACGGTGGGTCACGCCGCCACAAAAGTTGAAAATCTTCGATTTGAGTTTGCCTCAACTTTTGAAATTCTTCAGTTTTTCAAATTCTTCAAACTTTACAAAGTCTTCACTTGTGCCGTCGTTTTTCTTCATTTGCTATATATATATATATATATATATATATATATATATATATATATATATATATATATATATATACGAGTTTATGTCCTCTACAGCATTCACTTATAGCTATTTATTCAAGTTGGAATTTTTTTGCTAAGTGAATGTGATCGGACCCTTCCCCTCTATGCTATACTCAATCCAGTCTATTCACAAATTCTTCATGTGCGTTCTATTTGAAACTCATTCAAATTCTTCACTGTGTCCTTGTCAGTTGAAGAAATTGCGAACGGAACGTTAAAACTAATCTTATCCAAACCTTTGGTTTTGCCGCGCAATCCGTTCCACTTCCCACGATGGATTATTTTACTCACCCACGATCTTACACGATCTCCACTACACAGTACGTGGGTGACACATGTCAAGTGAAGGAGAACGGCCAGGGGCATGTTAGTCCTAAATCTTCGGACGAGCAGTTTTTCACTGCGGCTATAAATACCCCTCCGTTGTCATCCTCACTTTATTTACCTCGCTCGAGCTCTCCAAACCCTAGCGCCGTCGCTACTCCATCGTCGCCGGTGAGGAAAAGCTTCACTGCCTCGACCTCATCGCCGACGTACTCGCGCCGACAGCGGAAATCTTCACCTCCGCCGCCGCCGTAGACGTCTTCCTCCGCCAAGTTAGGGCGTGGAAGATCTGCATTGACGAACTTCTCTGTTCCAACTCACAGTTCGTCGTGTTCTTCATTCAGGCTAATTAAAAGCTATTTTTTTACTGCCCTCCTTGATTTGAAGTTTTTTTACAAAATCTTCAAAGGTGTTTTATTCTTCAAATCCTCACACACAAAACACCTTACTTGTTCTCTGTTCTTGATTCATTTCCCTAAGTCTAAATTTCTTCAAGATTCCTCAGTTGTGTGGATTCTCAATCTATACAACTCTGGAACTTAAGATATATATGGAGCTTAGTGAAATTCCTCAAGACGAATCTGGTCAAAATCCTCAAAACTTGTTCTTCATAAAAAAACCCTCTGAGAACGCATATGACCTCTTCAAATTCGTCGCAACTATACTCTGTTCACAGGTACACATGTCCGCTGCTGAATCCTTAGGTTCTGATCAACTTAACTCATTTGCAGCGTTCCTCAAAGAAAAGTTGCATACTTCTTCAGAGAATACCATTGTTCAAATTCCTCATCTGAAGAAAATGGCTGAAGGTAAAAGGCCGCAGAAAGGAGGAAAGAGACCAGAGGTCATGACTGCATTTGAAATCCCTGAGGACATTTATGCTGGGTACTGCACACCTACTGAAGAAGATAGAAATCAGTGAAAGGTGCGCATACAGAGGATTGAAAGGAGATGGGCAAGAGAATGGAGGGAGTACAGATATGTTACTCCTAAGTATATGAAGAAATTCGCCATAAACCCTCCATGTCAACGCCCTCCATTGGCACCTGGCCAAGTGGCTGATCCCTCTAGCATCAGAAGAGGTGAGGAATTTCCTCAAGAATGGGCCAAGCGCCAGCGTAAACTGCAAAAGCAAGCAAAAGAAGCAGTGAGGAAATTCAATGAAGAATCTGCTGCTGCTGCTGCCACTAAGGCTTCTGCCAAGCCGAGGAAGTCAATGATGAAGAAGCCTGCTCGTAAGCCAAGTGCTTCACCTTCAATGCCCTCACGGCCAAGTTCCTCAGCTGCGCCCTCACGGCCAGAATCTTCAAAATCTTCAAAGCAAATTCCTCATGCTGCTCCTGCTCCCACAAAGTCCTCAGCTCCTGTGCATCTGGCCTCATGCCAAAGGACAACTGGCATCTCTATTGCCTCTGGTGTCTCAGCTAGTTCCTCAGCTGCACCAAAATCCTCAGCTGGACCCTCGTTACTGAAGAAAAAGGCTACCGCTGGACGCGGCACTCGCCCAAGTCCAAAGAAGCAAGTGGTCTTCACTATGCCATCTGATGATGATGAAGCTGATGAAGAAGAACTCGCTGAAATCATCAGAAACCGCCAAGAAAGGGATGCTAAAGCCAAAGGCACACCTGTGCCCCTGCTTTTGGATCCAAAGGCGATCCTAGACTATATTGATCTATGGCACAAGGATCCCAACACTCCTATGCCTGATTTCAAGCTGACACCTGGCCAAAGTCACATGCTGACTCACTTCATCCAAGAGGAGAAGTGGAAATATGATAGGGCCAGAGAGATCAAGAAATCCCAGTACCGCAAAGAGAAGCTGCTGAAGAAAAATGTTCTCAAAATGAAGCCTGAGGAACTTGTCAAGATGCAGGCTGAGATCAAAGCCCTCATCGACAACTTTGACTCATAGTATGCTGATTGGCAAGGAGCCAAGGTCAGATTTGTGAGGCTGACTGATACCTTCACCAAGGGTACTGCCTCAAAGCAACAAACTCCTCAAGCTGAAGCATCTGTTCAGCAAACTGAAGAACATGCCAGCACCGCTGATGAAGTTCAGGCTGCTGAAGAAAATGCTAGTTCCAAGGCTGATGACTCTGCTCCAGCCGTTGATGAAATTGCCATGGCATCCACTAGTGGTGCGCCTGAAGAAAAAATGAAGAGACCAGGGCAACTGCATCAGTTGTGCCTGAAGAAAATGAACCAGATTCCTCAGCTCCACCTGCACCAACTCCAACTCCAATTCTTCCCTCTGCTTTAGATGCGAAGAAAACCAAGGCTGCAGAGCGAGCTGCAGTGAAGAAAAGGAAAGCATCAAGTGCTTCAGAATCTTCAGTCCCAAAGAAGATGAAGCACATGACCAGCTCATTTGCCAATCCAATTGATGTTGTTCCTATCTCCTCCATGCCATCAAAGGACCTTGTTCCTTTTGGTGAAGATTATGAGATCCCAAGTGGCTCAGATGAAGAAACTCAGTCTGCTGCTTCCTTAGAGCAGATTGATGAAGAAATTGAAGTGGATACAATCCCTTCAACCCCAATAGTCTCATCACCAATGCCTCAGTTTGATGCTGAAGAGGCTGGTGTTGAAGAAATTGATGATGAAGATGTGGATATTGGAAGCACAACTCCAGTAATGAATGACGACTTTTGGGAAAGTCAGCATCCCAATTCCCCACTCTTCACTCCCCTGCAGCAAATTCCTCACTCTCCTTCACCAACCGCAAAATTGGGCTCTGATGCAACTCATCCCACTGCTTCTGTGAATGAAGAAATTCCAGCCACTTGTGCTGAAGAAACTGCTGCTGAAACAGACAAGGTGACTGCACCTGAGGAAAATCCTGAAATTCCTCAGCCTGAAGAACCTGAGCTTGTGATTCCTGAGGTCGTGATGCAACTCACTGACACTCCTCTGCCAAGGCCAAAGGATCCATTCTCACGCAAAAAGAAATTCAAGGCTGAAGACTTCTATGGCGAGCACGTATTCTTCACTGAATACAATCCTTATGACTCTGCTCGCATAAGGAAGAGGCGTTTCTGGACCGCCAGCCAAGCGAACTTCTATACCTCAGTGCTTTACAACAAAGACAAAGTCTTCGACCATGCACATATTCCTCACGTGGATATGGAGTCTATGCCATGTTTCACGCCAGTCCTCAGTGTTCTTCACGACGCTGGGCTGCTTAATTTCTGCACTAATATATGCGATTGGAATGAAGAACTCATTCTTTAGTTCTATGCTACACTACACATCACTGGCAACTCTGAAGATGTCAATTCATGGGTTCTGGACTGGATGACTGAAAATACTCACTACAAGGCCCCAGCATCTGAATTGCTTCGCTACCTTTCTCTTAGTCCACCCACTGAAGATGCGCGTTGCGTGTATGATGAACCTGAACTGTCAAACCACTATATGAAAGTGCTCATGAAGCGTCTGAAGCCAGGGCAATCACCTCGTACCAAATTCCTCGTCAAGGAATTGCTGTATGTGCCTAGGACTGTCTATCGCATTCTGACGAAGACAATATGTCCCATCAAAGGACACGATTCTTCCGATGAAGAAATTGTTGGCATCATGAAGAATATGATTTTCAATATCATACATGGCGTTCCCATAAACTTCCATGATTTCTTCATGAGGACTCTAGCCAACATTGCTATGTCACCATTTGAGCTGAAGCCTTATGCACCTTGGATTATGAGATTCATCAGGACAAGGTCTTCACTCAACTACAAGGCTGAAACTCTCAACCACTGCAGCTACTTGCCTCCTATTGAAGTCCTCAAAAGGACATTTTCCTCAGCTGATGAAAAGGGCAAGGCCACTGCTGTGATAGATGAAGGCATTCGTCCATTGGATGGTCAATTTCGCAAGGCTGCTTCTTATTCCACCAATGATGACTCTGCCACACATGACTCTGCTGCTAATACTGCCAAGACAAATCCTCAAGCCACAGCACCCAGGGTAATGACTGATCGTGAGTTACTCCTCAGTCTTCATCAAAAGGTTGATCACAATCACAAATGGGTCAAGCGTCAGTTTGGTTCAATTCTTCACAACATGACTGCCACATATAATGCAGTGAAGAAAAACCATTACTATCTTCATGAAACCTTCAACCGCACATGGGCTGTTCTGTCTCAAGTATATAGTGCTGAAGATTTAGAGAACATGGGCCTCAAAGAAGAATTTGCCTGGTCGGCACCTCCGCCGAAGAAATTCAAGAAGGTCAAGGTTCCTTCTCTGGTGGCCAGTTCATATTCTTCATCGCGCGACACTGATGAAAATGAAGACTTGGACGACACTGCAGCAGGCCCTACTTCAACAACCGACCCCAACAACACTGGCGCTCCTCCATCAACTTGAATATCTTCAGGGGCGTTAGTCCTCAGATTCGATCCTTTTGGTCATTTGATGACAAAGGGGGAGAAATCTGAGTTAGTCTTCAAGCGGGTCTATAATAAGGGCATATTTTTTAAGTTGCAACTCTCGTTCTTCCGAAACTTTTATTGGATCGAGTTGTAATCTTAAACCCTATGGTGCTCGATGCTCTGATACTTTGATACATGCTTGAGCTCTGATACTTTTGATGCGCTATTCTGCATGCTTATTCCTCATTAATGTTATCGCACGCATGCTAAATTGCATCAGGCACCATATTTCATCATCCATTTCAAATTCTTCATATCATATATCAAATGCGTGTATGAATTACAAGATATAGGGGGAGATCTCCATGATTTAACTCTTCAAGTGTGCATTGCTTCAAAAGCAAATTCCTCACTGTGCACAACTTCAGGGGGAGTTCTTCTATATCTTGCAATCAAATTCCTCAATATTAGTTTCTACACTTCATATATTTATCCCCGTTGAAAACTTAACCTATATTGTCATCAATCACCAAAAAGGGGGAGATTGTAAGTGCATCTAGTGCCCCTTAGTGATTTTGGTGTATTGAAGACTTATAGGTTAAGCATCTGATGTGTTTATGAGTGTACACAGGTCTATAAGTCTAAGAGGAGTTTGAAATTTACAGTAAAAGTCGACCCCTAAAAATGAAGTTTTTCGACTGAAGACTTTGATATTTTGAAGACTTTCTGAAGTCTTTCTGAAGACTTTGAAAGTGAAGAAATTGGTGTGACCTTGAAGACATGGTATTCGTTCGAGGAACGTGAAGCATGAAGACTTTGTTTTCGTAGTTTCATTTTTCTCTGTCTTGAGTCATAGGAAACACCGTACTGTTAAAGGGGGTCGAGGAAATACTAAGGAGAAAATTTCCATGTGATGCTCAACTCAAATCCTACACCTACCAATCCCTTCGAGTGAAGCCATTGGAAATCTCATACAGTTCAGTCAATTTCTTCAGTGACAGAGACGCAGTTCTTCTGAACACTGAGGACCTTGCTCTGACTGAGGAGTTAGGAATTCGCCAGTGCGAATTGCCTACACAGTGAGGAACATGATAGCCCTGAGGAATTTGTACTCCAAATTTCCGACCGTTGTTGTGCCACGCACCAGCTGTCCTAAAATATCTTGTCCACCTAACGGTCATATCATTGAAGGGCATTTATGTCTTATCATGTCGGGCTGCTCCCTAGGCTATAAATAGCCGCCCCCTTCAACCACAAGCTGGTTGGCTGCTCCGCGTGAACTTGACACTTGTCATTTGAGAGCAACCCATCCTCCGAGGACTTTGAGCGAAAATCATCAAGTGAGGAAAATCCAAACCCAAACCCAGAACACCTACAAACCCAAAGTGATTGAGCATCACTGAAGAAATTGATCCTGCGTGGATCCGACGCTTCTTACCTTTGAAGACTGTGCTTCTTCCAGACGGATAGGCGTCAAGGTCTAGAGCATCCAAGAGGAATTGTGGATCACCGAGTGACCAAGTCTGTGAAGGTTTGGAAGTCACCTGAAGACTTACCACGAGTGATTGGACGAGGACTGTGTGTCCTTAGTTCAAGGAGAATACGGTGAGGAATTGGTGTCCCGAGCTGCGTGCTCAGGACTGGGTGTCCGGGACTGTGTGTCCTCGAGTTTAAATACTCAGCCGCTCCAACCAGACGTACAACTGAGACAGCAGTTGGAACTGGTCTACCAAATCATTGTCTTCACCAAGCTTACTGGTTCCATTTCCTCAACACCTTCATTTCCTCATTACTGTGTTGTCTGTTTGTTCATATCTGTATTTGAAGACTTTGACTGAAGACTTTCACAAATTCCTCAGTTCAATTTCTTCAGTCTGTTTGTCTTCATCTAGAGTTATCATATGCCTACACTTTCTGTACTCTGTGTTTGTCTTCATTTCATCATGATGACCATGCATGTAATCTGTTATGTTTACTTCTGAGTACTTATTCCGCTGCTAATATTTCTTCGCTAAGGAATTTCCTCACGAGCAAATTCCTCAGTGAAGAATTTCATAAAAATCGCCTATTCACCCCCCTCTAGTCGATATAACGCACTTTCAACCCTCTCGGCTTCTTGATCACCCTTGTCCTCTGTCCAGGAGTTGCAAGTAATTTCTGGTGTTTCTAGTATGCTGGGGGCTACACGCAGCGCTGACCGTAGGGGTGGGCTGTGTTGCAGTAGGCACGTGGCCGGGCATGCCGGGCGCCCGTTTGGTGTCTCGTTACCCTGTACACATCGTTCGGGGCCGTATGTGGAAACCTCGGCCGGACTCCCTACGGATGGAACCTGAATAGGCGATAAACCTGGACTAGAGACTTGAGTGTTTAGGTAGGCTATGGCTGACACCCTCGCTGGGCTTCCGCTTGAAGTTGCCGAGTACATATCGTGTAAACGGCGATAAGTGGTGAGAGCGTGTGTGAATAAGTACACCCCTGCAGGGTTAACATCATCTATTCGAATAGCCGTGTCCGCGGTAATGGACTTCTGGGTTGCCTATAACAGTTCATAGACAAGTGAAAGTGGATACTCTAAAATGCATAAGATAAGCGTGAGTGCTATGGATGGCCTTCTCGTAGGGAGACGGAAGTGGATCCATAGTGGGGTATTGATATGGTGAATATGTGGACTCGTGTGCGCCACCTCGAAAGAGTTATTTGCAGTCGTAGTTCAGGATAGCCACCGAGTCAAAGCTGGCTTGCTGCAGTGAAACTCCACTACCCCCTCTATTGATACTGATGCATATGTAGTTAGTTCTGATGTAAGTCTTGCTAGGTACATTTGTACTCACGTTTGCCTATTTTATGTTTTGCAGCAAGGTTGTCAGAATCGCGATTCTGTTATACGATTCTACGACTTTACGATCCAAACTGACCCCTCTGATTCTACGATTTTACTTCATAGAATCTACATTTCTATGACCCTGATAGTGAAGATTCTACGATTTGCGATCCTACCATCGGAGCTCCGATCCGATTCAAAATCGCGATTCTGACAACCTTGTTTTGCAGAGAGACGTCAGTCTCGCTAGTAGTTCCATGTGGACTTCGACGTTTAGCTTGATACCTCAGCTATGATCTTGTGCCCTCGACAGGATCTGGTAGATAGTCAGGCTTCTCAGCCTTTTTCTTTTGTAGATGTCTGTACTTAGACATATTAAGCTTCGCATGTGCTTTGACTTGTATGCTCTGAATGTTGGGTCATGAGACCCATGTTTGTAATATCTCGCTCCTCGGAGCCTAATGAATAAATACTTGAGTCGTAGAGTCTTGTTGTGATGCCATGTTGTATTTACACATATCGAGCATATTGGGTGTATGATTGAAATGCTTGGTATGTGTGGGATCCGACAATCTAGTTGTTTATCCTTGGCAGCCTCTCTTATGGGGAAATGTAGTCTTGTGCTTCCATGAGCCATAGTAGTCCGCTACAGCCCGGTTCACCGGAGTCCTGCTAGCCCAGCACTACTGCTCAGGACACTTGACTGGCCGGCATGTGTTTCACTTCGTTCCTATGTCTGTCCCTTCGGGGAAATGTCACGCGGTGACATCCGTAGTCCTGCCTAGCCTGCTACAGCCCGAGTTACCGGAGTCCTGTTAGCCCAGTGCTACAGCTCGGATTCACACGCTGCTGACCGACATGCTCGAAGTTGATTCATGTATGCCTGTCCCCATGGGTTAGTGCCGCTTTGGGTTCACGACTAGCCATGTCGGCCCGGGTTCTTTGTCATATGGATGCTAGCGACATTATCATATACGTGGGCCAAAAGGCGCGAACGGTCCCGGGCCGGGTAAGGTGGCACCCGTGGGAATACCGTGCGTGAGGCCGCAAAGTGATATGATGTGTTACATGCTAGATCGGTGTGACTTAGGATCGGGGTCCTGACACATTCACAGCAACATCATCGAACTTGCTACTGCTAACATTCAAAGCGACATCACCAACAGGCAAACAAGGCTCATCGCCAACAATAGGACCCTGATTCAAATGTAATGAGACAAAAAACAATGCTATTATGAGCAACAATAAACGGTGTGGGATAGAAAAATGAACAAGAAAGACACATCGGTGCGCATGAAATTTTAAGAAAATATTAATAAACACAATGAAAATATAAATAACCTTGCACTTATCAGTAGATAGATCATTAACTCCACCGTCAACAGCAACCTCAACATTATGACTGGTCTCCTGCATGAAAAGAAAAATTAATAAACATATGTAGATCAGGAAGTTCAACTACAATACTGATAGCAGAACAACATAGTAAAAACATACAAACAATGAGGACTGACTCACATCAACAAGAGGGTGCTGCGAGCCAACATCGTTCGTACGCTGATCAGAAACATTAGCCTCAGTACCATCATCAGCCATGTCGGCCCGGGTTCTTTGTCATATGGATGCTAGCGACACTATCATATACGTGGGCCAAAAGGCGCGAACGGTCCCGGACCGGGTAAGGTGGCACCCGTGGGAATACCGTGCGTGAGGCCGCAAAGTGATATGATGTGTTACATGCTAGATCAGTGTGACTTAGGATCGGGGTCCTGACAGCGTTGGTATCAGAGCCTGACTGCCTCTAGGATTACCAAGCCAAACTGGTCGAAGTTGAGTCTAGTAATGCTTTAGTTATATATGGGAATTGATTGTGGAAGGGAACGTAAGGCTCTTTTTAATCCTTATACCTCATGCCCTCTGATCTGAGTCATCCTTTTCCTTTCTATGGGGATTAAGAACTAGGCCTTCTCATCTATCTATTAGGATGACGTGTTAGTAATCCATAGACTTATAAGATTGTTGGATTCAAGCCTCTGTTCAGTTTCTACTACTTTTAGTATGTTGCCAGCTGAACCAGAACCTTGATATTGTGCTTCTGAGTGGTTATGCCACCATTTTGCAGGATGTCTCAAATTATTTTGAGCATTTACAGCCGTTATGCTGTCTGAGTCATCCCAAGTTTCTAATTAGTCTGATGCAATTGTAAATCCCTTCTTCCCGTTCTCGATGTTCTTTTGGGCCAGATTAAGCACACTACACGGTCTGTGAGATACTCCGTTGCCTCGGCATATATGTTGGAGCTACTATTATGACTCTAGGTGCCTTATGAAACCATCTAGTAATCTATCCATGTTTTGTGTCCCAAGTGTGATGAATCTGGCCACCATTCTCGAAAGCATCCCGTGATGCCACTTAGTAGTAGGCATTCTACTCCTGGGTTCTTGACCCAAGACTCACTCTACTTACCTCGTGTTGATAGTGTTGCTCGTACCTTTAGGATATTAGTAACCTTTGTGATAGTCCTCGACGTCCGTGGTATCTCCTTCTTCGAAATACCATGAACCATTAAGGCAGAAGTTATTTGAACCAAAAGATCACAACCAGGGTGCTCTTGAGGAGTACTCCATTCATATTGTGACTTTGCCAGTTCTATCATTCTGCATGGGTTATCCGGAAGAAATTTGTTGAACTCGTTTGACATACTAACCCATGAATCCACAACTCAGAAAGTTATTTGTTCCTTGAGTTTACCCTCCTCAGCTGTATTCCGACCCTAGTCTATCAATTGATAGTCAGGAATAGTTGTGCGTTCGTGTTCATCAATGCCTATTATTCTTGTGGTTCGTCAAGCCGTTCTATTCCGGAATGACTAGGAGAAACAAACTCCAGTGCCTCATCCATTCCTAGGATTGGGTCAAAGCAGTTGTATTCCGTAGATCAAATGCAATCAAGCTTTGATTCTGTTCTACCCTGAAGTATTACCCACTTTATGTCAGGAACGTCATGAGAATTGCACCTCCTCTTATGAATTCTTGATGCAGTGATACTCTCGCCATCGTCATTCATTCCTCGGCCCTCGTGTTGTTGTAACCGGAATGTCGACAAGTGAATTGTGATGTGTGAAATCAATGCTCCGAGCAACTCGTTGCTTGGTAGTAAATGGACAATATTCTCATTCTTAGCGTGTTGGGTATTAAACCATCATCCTAAGATTAACCGTGCTACCTAGTTCTTATCTCTGGTGCACTCTTCGATCAATGATTGAGATTATTCAAGCCCTTACTTATTTGATCATATCGTCTTGCTCTGAAAAGCAAGATTGCTCTCGAGCTTAGTAACATATCGGTGGTTCATGATTTTCCGAAGATCTTCTCAGAAGTATTACCTGGTTGTTCCCTGACTGCTATGTTGAGCTCGTGATCGAGTTGGTTTCTTGTAAACTAGCCATTCTCCAAGAAATCTGTGTCGTTTACCCCCTGAGCTGGTTGGTTAAGCTAAACAACAACTTGGAGAGTTGGAAGATAAAAGCTTAATCTACTTAGTTCACTCTTAAGGGATATCCTTGCGTGTGTGTGTGCTGAAGAAAGGTGATATCTTCATCAATTGGTCCTCGTGATCAGTTGTTGGATCTCTTGCCTTGACAAAACTTTGGCTTGAGTATGGGCTATCATCAAGTCAAATCAGAACCAACGATGTTCGTAATGTTGTTGTACTCGTGGTTGATCCCTCGGGCATACACCATTATATCTTTGGTCTGACCAATGCTATCACTGTGTTTACATGATGGTGGAAGTCCAGTGATATGGAAATTCCGATGAGTTGCTATTGAGCCCACCAACAGCATTTTGTCTCCCCCATGATTCATGTTGAACATCAACCTAGTGTTGAAAACTTTGTAAGCAATGCCTTCGTGTTCCGTTCATGAAGCTTATGCTTGGATGAAAGATGTGACTTCCTCTAATTCATGTGCAATCGCTGCAAGTTGTCGCCGTGGATTCGAGAAAGCTTGTTTTTGCTACCTCTGGAATCATCCCAAGTCAGTCATGCATGTGCAAAGTATACATTGGTTGTGAGATTAGCTACCTCCATTCCAAATGTATTTCCTAGCACGCCAAGCCACTGATTGACTTGTTCAAGGATAATAAGTTCTAAGTGCTAGTCCTGAAGGTACCAGACGGATTTGTACAAGATTTCGTTATCCTCGATGTTGGTTCCCAACCAGAACTCGGTAGTGTTTTATTAGAAGACTACCATGTGGTCATGTTTGTCTAGGACAACATGCTCACATGTGTTTAGCAGGACCTGCTCATGTTTTGGAGCTTGCTATCGTAGTTCATTTCTCGAGAATCTCGCAACGTCATCTCGTCGACTTGTGTTGCAACCTTTCTTTTCTAGACATGTTGTCTGAAAAATTCTGTTACCAGCCAGATCTGAATCTCAGGCAGATATGATGGCTGGAACATTTCCAAGATCTATGATGTAGATCCCGACGAGGTTGATGTTCTGGCCGACACACCTAGCCTGAAGATCTATTATTGTAGTATCTTGAATGAGCAATTCGACCATCTTCTCCATGAGGATCTGGTATGACTTATTCCACAAGTTGTTCCTTATGGATTTTTGTGTTTCCGAAGTCCGACCTTTACTTGATGGCCATGTTGATGCTTTTAAGCATTGACCGTGGTACCTAGTACATCAAGGAGAACATTAGAAGCGGAGTGCTAAATGTCTCTCAGTCGATCATCCAGATCTGCTTCTTTGGCATTGCTAAGAAAAAAAATCTGAGGAGGTGTTATCTTCCTTTGCATCTGCATCGTCCACCACTATTCATCATGGTAGTATGTTGTGTTGCCAGGATCCTTGACACGGATGTTGGTAGAACCTTGATGAATATGGAAATGCTCAAGTTCTTGAGAGCACGCACCAGCAAAATCATCCATTGCGTTGTCTTCAACAAGGTAGTCCACATCATCCATTCTAGTCCGAGTACGTCATTTCTTCGAGCTCTGTCAAACGATCATTCGTAAACTGCCTCAGGCTGGTAAGAAGAGTTCCAATGATCTATGGATCAAAAGTAATTCTTTTTGCCACTTAAAGGAATAGTTCTTCGAGTCACATTTTCCAAGGTGCCCCGTTACGGGATCATGGCAATTATTTCCCCGCCACCCTAACACCATTCACCATCGTACTAAGCATGGAATTGTTGCCCACCAAATCAAACCCCGTCATTTGTTCTTCCATCCCTCCCGATGTGTGTCTTGTGTCTCAGCTCAAGAAATGTTTCTACGTCTCATTCCATGAGTTGATCTTGTGTTCTTTAAGATCGATGATCCATTCTTGTGAGGTTGTCTTTCTCTCTTGTCGCCATGTTGGATGAAGTTCTCGAAGGAAAGGATGTCATAACCAATATGATGTAGCGGATCAACATCTCCGAGAAGGGCAGTTGGATCGAAAAGATCGTGTTAGCTTTGTGTCCCCGTTGTCTTCTTACCTCGCGCCTTAAATCTCGGGACGAGATTCTTGTTTAATGGGGGTGAGTTGTCACATCCCTAGTTCGGGTCTGGCCTAGACTAGCTAGTCAGGTGTGCATCATGTTTAAATTTCATTTAAATTTGAAATGGGGATTTGTGAAACCCTCAGAAATCATTTCTGGAAATAACCCAGATAAAAATTGCTCCAAAAAGGTCCAAGAAAATGTTCATGCTACTCTCTGAAAATAATGGTCAGAGTTAAAATTCAAACCAATATTTTAGGAGCTCATAGATATTCAATCTGGGCATTTGGAATTAATTCAATAGCTATTTGAATTGGATTTATATTTATTATATATATAAATATATGTTCAATAATTCTGAAAGTTGTTGTGTGGCTTTGTATAAGTCCACTTAGTTGACACAATTATTTTCATGAAGCTTAAAATTGATTTAGTATTTTAATAAATCAGAAACAAATGTCAGAAAATAGAAAATAGAAATAACAGACAGAGGAGAGAGATACAGCTTACCTGGGCCACTGCTGGCCTGGCACTGTGCCGGCCCAGCCGACTGGCCAGCGCCAGTCACCCCCTACCTCGCGCCAGAAGGCAGGGGCGCGTGCTCGCCGCCTGCTGGCCACGCGCAGGCCACCTCCACCCTGCCTGCTTCACTCCCCCGACGCGTCTGGACGAGGCCACGCACCCCCCCGACCTCTCTCTCCCTCACACGTGGCCTCTCCCCTCCCCTGGACCTCTTCCTCTCAACCACCCGAACGGGTCGGTCGCCGCCGACAAGCACCACCGTGGCCACCGCCTCCCCCTCGACCACTCGTCGTGCCTGCGAGCTCCACCTCGACGTCCCCAACCTCCTCAATGACCCACGAGGCCCCGGACGCGCCGCAACGCCGCCCCCATCGCCGTTTCCCTAGTCGGCCGCCGGAGATCCCTCTCGCCGCCCCGCTCACTCCGGTACTTCTCCAAGCACGCTGAGGCCACATCTGCACTCGCGGTGAGCTCCTCTACCGATCCCCCCTACTCCCATGCCCATTAGCTCATCGTAGCCCTCGTTTCCGGCGAAACCGAGACCTCACCGGCGCCGGACTTGTCGCCGTCATCGTTTGGTACGCCTCCGTCCAAACTGAGCGCGTCACTGCACTCGGTGCACCCCCAGGAGGCTGTAGCACCCCTCCTTGCCACCTGCCGTGCGCCCAAACGCCAAACCCAAGCACGCCCGAGCTTCGGCGCCGCTCTGCTCATCGGTGCCGTCGACTCCGACCACCCCGCCCCCTCTCGTGTGTCTCCCTGGACGCGGCGCACGCCCAGGAGCCCGTAGAGCCAAACCGCGAGTCGAGAGGACGCCGGACGGCGAATCCCGAGCGCCTCCGCCGCGACTTGAGGTCGCCGGCGGCCTAACCCCGGCCGCGCTGACGTGGCAACATCATTAGTAGCTAATGACCCACTAACTAACCCCCTGGCTCGCTGACATGCGGGCCCCACTGACTAACTAATCGACTAACAATAATAGATTGAGGTTAATCTAATTGCAGCTGGCCCACGCGTCAGCTTTGACTATGCTGACGTGTGCGTTGACCCGGACCCACTGGTCAGCCTCTGTCCCTGCCCTATTACACTGACGTGCGGGTCCCACTTGTCATGTTTGACCTGGACCGCACCCTGTTGACTTGCTGACGTCACACCGACGTCATGCTGACGTTGTAAATGCTTTTCTGGTTTTTCTTATTCAGAAATGGTTTAGAAATTGCAGAAATTTGCCTAAACTTCTAAAATTCATAGAAAATTAACCGTAGCTCAAAATGAAATAATTTATATATGAAAAATTATTAGAAAAATTCAAGGAATCCATCTATACCATTTTCATGCATGTTTGAACAATGTTTGTCCTCTGTTTTGGACAAAACAAATAAATGGCATTTAAATAATCATATATGGAGTTGGAATTTGAATCATGTATTCAAACCAACTTCATTTAAATCATAGCTAGATGCATTAGCTCAAACCACAGCATATTGCCATGTCATTATCATGCATCATAATTGTTGCATTGCATTGTTTGTGTTCCTCTTTGTTTGCCAGTATTTGTCCCCTCTCGATAGATGTGGTTTCGACGATGAGATCGATGACACCGATGAAGAACTATACTATCTTCAGAAGTACCAGGCAAGCAAAACCCCCTTGTTCATTCCAATACAATCCCACTCTCTCGCTCCTGCTCTCTTTTACTGCATTAGGACAACAACGATTCAACTATTACATGCTGCGGTAGTTGAACCCCTTTCCTCTGCATGACCTGTCATTGCCACAGTAAATAGATGAAACCCACTAGCATGAGTAGGAGTTGTTTGAGCCCTGATGTGCCTACTCATTCATGCTTGTTGTCATGCCTGCTATTGCTTAGAGTTGTTTCAGGTCTGATTCATCGGGGATGAGTTGGAAAGTTGTGAACATGTCCTACTGTGTGTGAGCTAAGTGTGTGAATACGATTTGGTGAAGGTAGCGGTGAGAGGCCATGTAGGAGTACATGGTGGGTTGTCTCATTGAAGACGTCCTCAGGAACTGAGTTCTGTGTTTGTGATCCATGAAACAGTTATTACCACGCATTGGGCCCTAAACCAATGGACCCTCTCGGCTTCTTGATCACCCTTGTCCTGTGTCCAGGAGTTGCAAGTAGTTTCTGGTGTTTGTAGTATGCTGGGGGCCGCACGCAGCATTGACCGTAGGGGTGGGCTGTGTTGCGGTAGGCACGTGGCCGGGCATGCCGGGCGCCCGTTTGGTGTCTCGGAACCCTGTACACATCGTTCGGGGCCGTATGTGGAAACCTCGGCCGGACTCCCTACGGATGGAACCTGAATAGGCGATAAACCTGGACTAGAGACTTGAGTGTTTAGGTAGGCTGTGGCCGACACCCTCGCTGGGCTTCCGCTTGAAGGTTGCCGAGTACATATCGTGTAAACGACGATAAGTGGTGAGAGCGTGTGTGAATAAGTACACCCCTGTAGGGTTAACATCATCTATTCGAATAGCTGTGTCCGCGGTAATGGACTTCTGGGTTGCCTATAACAGTTCATAGACAAGTGAAAGTGGATACTCTAAAATGCGCAAGATAAGCGTGAGTGCTATGGATGGCCCTCTCGTAGGGAGACGGAAGTGGATCCATAGTGGGGTATTCATATGGTGAATATGTGGACTCGTGTGCGCCACCTCAAAAGAGTTATTTGCAGTCGTAGTTCAGGATAGCCACTGAGTCAAAGCTGGCTTGCTGCAGTTAAACTCCACTACCCCCTCTATTGATACTGATGCATATGTAGTTAGTTCTGATGTAAGTCTTGCTGGGTACATTTGTACTCATGTTTGCCTATTTTATGTTTTGTAGAGAGACGTCAGTCTCGCTAGTAGTTCCATGTGGACTTCGACGTTTAGCTTGATACCTCAGCTACGATCTTGTGCCCTCGACAGGATCTGGTAGATGGTCAGGCTTCTCAGCCTTTTTCTTTTGTAGATGTCTGTACTCAGACATATTAAGCTTCCGCATGTGCTTTGACTTGTATGCTCTGAATGTAGGGTCATGAGACCCATGTTTGTAATATCTCGCTCCTTGGAGCCTAATGAATAAATACTTGAGTCGTAGAGTCTTGTTGTGATGCCATGTTGTATTTACACATATCGAGCATATTGGGTGTATGATTGAAATGCTTGGTATTTGTGGGATCCGACAATCTAGTTGTTTATCCTTGGCAGCCTCTCTTATGGGGAAATGTAGTCTTGTGCTTCCATGAGCCATAGTAGTCCGCTACAGCCCGGTTCACCGGAGTCCTGCTAGCCCAGCACTACTGCTCAGGACACTTGACTGGCCGGCATGTGTTTCACTTCGTTCCTATGTCTGTCCCTTCGGGGAAATGTCACGCGGTGACATCCGTAGTCCTGCCTAGCCTGCTACAGCCCGAGTTACCGGAGTCCTGTTAGCCCAGTGCTACAGCTCGGATTCACACGCTGCTGACCGACATGCTCGAAGTTGATTCATGTATGCCTGTCCCCATGGGTTAGTGCCGCTTTGGGTTCACGACTAGCCATGTCGGCCCGGGTTCTTTGTCATATGGATGCTAGCGACATTATCATATACGTGGGCCAAAAGGCGCGAACGGTCCCGGGCCGGGTAAGGTGGCACCCGTGGGAATACCGTGCGTGAGGCCGCAAAGTGATATGATGTGTTACATGCTAGATCGGTGTGACTTAGGATCAGGGTCCTGACACATTCACAGCAACATCATCGAACTTGCTACTGCTAACATTCAAAGCGACATCACCAACAGGCAAACAAGGCTCATCGCCAACAATAGGACCCTGATTCAAATGTAATGAGACAAAAAACAATGCTATTATGAGCAACAATAAACGGTGTGGGATAGAAAAATGAACAAGAAAGACACATCGGTGCGCATGAAATTTTAAGAAAATATTAATAAACACAATGAAAATATAAATAACCTTGCACTTATCAGTAGATAGATCATTAACTCCACCGTCAACAGCAACCTCAACATTATGACTGGTCTCCTGCATGAAAAGAAAAATTAATAAACATATGTAGATCAGGAAGTTCAACTACAATACTGACAGCAGAACAACATAGTAAAAACATACAAACAATGAGGACTGACTCACATCAACAAGAGGGTGCTGCGAGCCAACATCGTTCGTACGCTGATCAGAAACATTAGCCTCAGTACCATCATCAGCCCTGCTATCGGTGCCAGCAGCCTCATCGTGATCAATCTGCATGAAAGAAAATTATTAATAAATAGATGAACATGAGGAAGTTCAACTACAACACTAACATCAGGACAACAACATAAAAATTGCAAAACACCAAGGACTGACTCACATCAATATCAGGACGCTCAAAGCCAACATCATTCGTTTCGTGGTCAAAAACATTAGCCTCGGTACCATCACCAGCCCTGCTGTCGGTGGCAGCAGCCTCATCCTGCTCAAACTGCTTGATAACAACATTTGCACTTTCTTCATATGGCTTGCAACGAGAGTTTTGCATAATTCCAAAACGCTTCATGTTGTTCAACAGGCGAATCGAGCTCTGAACTAGATTAGCGGCACCGTCGTGCATATCACCGATTAAAATTCTCTCCATCTCAATGTAGTCAATAGATTCCTCAGCGTTAAATTGATGACCTTCAGAAGGATACCATTGATATAGCTCAAACGCTCAACTGTCGTTGGGACCTTTCGCAACTCAGAACACACATTACTTAAGATATGCTCAGCGCGCTCCAACACTGAAACAGCAACATCAATACCAAAACCCTGCCTCTGTGAAGCACTAGCATTACTAGGGCCAGGGGGCATAACCAGCACCCTCAACACCACGGCCATCCCTCAACTCATCGGGCAGAGATGAAAACTTCGGAACCTGAGGCGACGGCATCTCCAGGATTGGTCATTTATACACTTGGAAAAAAACAACCTCCTCTTGAGTTTTCCACTACAAACAAAAGGGAATAATAGTTAATCAATCAACGCAACACATAGGGAAAAATAAATCATGATATTAACAGATTTAAAATCAACAGCACTAATAAAACTTTAACTGTCATTGCCAATTTGTTAGTATTTACCAACAAGCCAGTTGAACAAAGTTATTCAGTTCAACCAAACACGAAACAATAGTACTAAAAATCCATACCTAAACCATACAAAATATAAACAGACAACTTTACAGTACACACGTCCACTACAGCAAAAAATAGCTATACCTAAAAATAAAAAAAGGTCTGCAAGAGACAAAACAAACAAAAATTACCAGAAGCTTCCCAAACACCCAAGTCTTTGGATCTGTGTTGCCTTTTTTAATCAAATCTGCATCAACCAGATCAGAAAGCTTGGCAGGATCCATGTAACATATGCGGGGGACTCGCATGTCAGGCTCCGCAGTTTTGCCACGGATAAGGCAGTCAAGGTACATTAGTACAGTCCCTATGGCACAGCCTGTGATTGCCTTCCCCATGGTATGACCACTTTGGTACTTGGCAACAGTCCTTCTAAGCTCATCAACCATCAGCTGGCAATAATCCATATTAGCCATGTCCTCAAAGACGAGACCCTCAAACATTGCTGCCTCTTTGGAAACACGCAGGGCAGATCCAGGCAACACAACCTTCATAAACACAATAATGAAGAACACTTTCAGAGCAAGGTCATCTTTGCTAGGATCCTTGACGAGCACCTTGAGCTTATTCCTCAAATCCTTTGTCTTAATATCTTTGTCCCTGCTAATGTCAAGCTCCGATCTTAACTTCATCAGAGCATCATCATATCCGTCCTCTGACGGCCTTGGCGCAGAACGACCACCACGAGGGAAACCAAATAATTGATGTATACCATCGCTAGTGATGCGAAGCTTCTTATTAGCCTCACCCATGTCAAGAGTCATTGTATCACAATCTATCCTCAGGTACAAAACTCCCATCAGAGGGCAGGAAATGTTAGACTTCACCCTCCACCTGAAGATAGAAGCAAAACCAGATGCATGAACCCTAGCCACATGCCGACTCTCAAGCAATTTAGCACAATCTTCAACCTCTCTCAACGAACATCGCACAGTTAAGTTCAATTTCCGTTGGTCACCTTCATCCAAGGCAACTTTTCCGGCATTGCCTCCTACCGGCTTGACCGGACTCATGACGCTAACAGGCTGTAAATGAAAACAAAAAAGCCACACCTTAAAAAAATGAATATAGAAAACAACAAAAGCATATAAATGCAAGTAAAAAGAAAAAGGAAAGATTGCACAAGTTCAACTATTAAAACAACATCAGTACCACCCCTCAATTGATGCAAACAATGATCAGCCTAACCTGGCCGCAATACCAGCCGAAACACAATTAAATCATTGCAAGTACAACTAGTAAGTCACATGCAGTACAAAACACAAACCACTGCAAACAATGAATATAGAAAACAAAACAAGCATACGAATGTAAGTAAAAAAAAGATTGCACAAGTTCAACTATTAAAACAACATCAGTACCACCCTCAGTTAATCAATACAATGACAAGCCTCACCTAGCCAACATACCACCCCAAACACAAATTAAATCATTACAATTACAATTAGTAAGTCACATGCACAACAAAACACATACCACTGCAAACAATGAATATAGGAAACAAAACAAGCATATGAAGGCAAGTAAAACAAAGAAAAGTTTGCACAAGTTCAACTATTAAAACAACATAAGTACCACAATCAAAATAGATGCAAAACAATGACCAGCCTCACCTAGCCAGCATACCAGCCCAAACACATTTAAATCATTGCAAGTACAACTAGCAAGACACATGCAGTACAAAACACATACCACTGCAAATTCATCTTCTGAATCAACTTCAATATCATCTTCTTCAGATGCAGAATCTTCAGCTTCAACACGAGCACGCTTCTTCACACCTTTGTTCACTTTTGCAGGATGAACTTTACACTTCTTATTTTCTTTCAACAAAGACCGCTCTTGAAGAGGAGACGAAGAAGGCTTCTTATTTGTCAAACCTCGTGGACTCCGACGAACAGAGGAGCCACCAAGTTTGCTTGGACAAATTTTCACAGCAAAACTATCCGCATCAGCTTTGCTATTACCAGGTTGGGAAACAGCTTTCACACGTGGACTACGCCTCAGTGTGCCATCAGGAATTCGATCTGACATCTTCCTCTTCAAAAGAGCTTTCTTATCCTTAACTCCATCACGATCAAACACTTGCGTCAAACGAGTTTGCATCAAGTTTGTCTTCACAGGCATGTCACTTCCATGAGATCCGACATGAACAGTTGAAAAACCCGCATCACCACCTTCGTCGCCTACACATTTAGGAGCTTGAGCAACATCAACATCACTTTCTGGCACACAGGCAGCCTTTTGACGCCGTTCCAATTCCTTTCTCTTCTGGAATTCATACTTCTTCTTTCTTATCCTTTCATCCTCGAGATGTAACTGCATAGGAACATCCTCAGCTTGGGTAACAGGCTCAGTGCCATCAACACTTTGAGACTGAGTAACAGACAACTGCAAGCTGCCACCACCATCATCAATGTTAAGTGAATACATTCCATCATTAATATCTTTAACAACATCAGCAATGTCCTCTGGAACACCATGGCTGTCATTAACTGCATAAACCAATAACATAACCATGCACATAAAAAATTAAAACACAATTAACATTGCAGACACAAAAGATAAATAAAGCGCATTGCATCAGACACAAAACAAAACGGAACAACTGATGTAACTAAGCATATATATGTATTAAAGGCTGATAAAATAGAGCAAATATAAGGGAAACACCAGCAACATTCGTAAGTTCTTCTAGAGGATTTGGTGCCTCAAAAATAACATTCACAAGATCTTGAAAGCGTTCTGATTTGTCAGAATCAGGAGGCACCGGCACTCCAACATTTGCAACAACATCATAATTAGCAAAAAAAGTACAAGAACAATCAATCAGTTCAACTATGTGAACACTACAAGTTCACCGAATAAAACAAATATGAACCCACCACTTGCAGAACAAACTTCAGAAAACACAACTCTTTCAACACCATACTAGTTCTTCATTGACTACTACAACCTATTCAAATGCCAGGACAGCAGTTCAAAATACACATGGTGATAAGTACTACATCAGGTCTGCACGTTGCATCAACTGCCAAAACCATACACGCCATACAATCCAGGACAAAATTAACACATATCAAAATACATACAACTTATAAAGTCGATAAGACAACAACTGTACAACATAAAAACCAGATCTATTAAAACATCATCCAAAATATAGGGAAAATCACCTCGATTCAATTTGTCCGGACTGGATGATGTACCCATTGAGATCTACAGTCCTAAAATTGGCCGAACCAGATCTGCAAGACACATGAACAAAAATTAGGGATTTGAACTATTTCAGAAATGAAGTACGCCATACAAAAGCAAAACTCTTACGAGCAAACACAAAATCCGCCACGCAATCCAGTATCACTGTCGCCAAACGCTCGTTCAACAGCAAAGGAACCCTAGCGAGTGCAGCCTGGGACAGCAAAGAGAGCAAGAGATTAGAAATAGAGAGAAAATCTGAACATAAGAGGACACAAGCAAAGTCAATGGCACAGCAAAAAGAACAAAAAAGACCACCCGGACCTCCACCCCTGGGGTTGAGCCCTCCGGCCGACGCTCCCGCGGCGAAACAGGAGAAACAACTCCCGCTCCGAGAAGAGAAGAAGAGGGGAGCGAACACAGAATCGATTTGGGGACGGGAGAGGAGCGGAACGGGGAAGATAGGAGGTTAAAAGGTGAGTGGGAGGGTTAAAAGATGACTGGGAGAAAACGGACGCCTAAAGCCCACAACCGTGGCAAAGCCCACTATCTCTAGCCAGTTACAAAAGATAATACCAAAAATCAAATACAAATAAAAAAATTAATATAGATGGTGAAAACAAACGGCTAAAGTACAAATAATAACTCACAACAGTACAAAAAAATTATCAAAAAAGTACAAATGAAAAAACAATTCATAACGGTGAAGTTTTTCCCCTAAAAAATAAAGATAAGATAATGGGGCAAGTCATGTTACGGACTCGCCTCCGCATGCGACGACGCGGCATGCTACGGCTCATTCGTGGCTCGGCCTCACCGGGACGGGGGAGGGGGGGTCTCGACCCCCCCGGCTCGGCCTCGCGCTAACGCGGCAGTGCGCTCGTTTGACAGGCGCAGTGCGGTTATCCTGTTTCCCCACGCACCCCACACCCCTAAGATAAGATAATGGGGAAAGTCATGTTACGGACTTGCCTCCGCATGCAACGCCGCGACACGCCGCGTCGTCGCCTGCTATGGCTCGTTCCTGGCTCGGCCTCGCCGGGATGGGGGAGGGGGGTCCCGACCCCCTCCCCCCGGCTCGGCCTCGCGCTAATGCGGCAGTGCGCTCGTTTGACAGGCGCAGTGCGGTTATTCTGTTTCCCCCCACCCCACCACACGCACCCACACCCCTAAGATAGATAATGGGGCAAAGTCCATACAAGGAAGATGTGTCAGTACAACTATGCCCCTCGGTACGGTTCGGTGCGGGGGCAAGTCATGTTTCCCCCACGCACCCACACCCCTAAAAAGATTAGAAAACATGGTTATTCTATTTCCCCACGCACCCACACCCCTAAGATAAGATAATGGGGCAAGTCATGTTACGGACTCGCCTCCGCATGCGATGCCGCGGCACGCCGCATCGTCGCCTGCTACGGCTCGTTCCTGGCTCGGCCTCGCCGGGATGGGGGAGGGGGGGTCCCGACCCCCCTCCCCCCGGCTCGGCCTCGCGCTAACACGGCCGTGCGCTCGTTTGACAAACGCAGTGCGATTATTCTGTTTCCCCCCACCCCACCCCACGCACCCACACCCCTAAGATAGATAATGGGGCAAAGTCCATACAAGGAAGATGTGTCAGTACAACTATGCCCCTCGGTACGGTTCGGTGCGGGGGCAAGTCATGTTTCCCCCACGCACCCACACCCCTAAAAAGATTAGAAAACACGGTTATTCTGTTTCCCCACGCACCCCACACCCCTAAGATAAGATAATGGGGCAAGTCATGTTACGGACTCGCCTCCGCATGCAACGCCGCGACACGCCGCGTCGTCGCCTGCTACGGCTTGTTCCTGGCTCGGCCTCGCCGGGATGGGGGAGGGGGGTCCCGACCCCCCTTGTAACACCCCGGATGTAACTTGCCATAATTGTAACTCCAACTCTTGCCATTTTCGGCATTGTGATATGATATTCCCTCCGTGGTTGGGTTTCCCATCAGTTTGCATTTTGTTCATGTCATGCATTTCATTTCATGTCATCATGTGCATCGCATTCGCATACGTGTTCGTCACATAAATCCGAGCATTTTCCACGTTGTCCGTTTTGCCATCCGGCGCTCCTATGTTCCCCGACGTCCCCTTTTACATTTCGTCATGAGCGGGTATTAAACTTTCTCGGAGTGGACCGAGGTTTGTCAAGCGGCCTTGGTATAGCACTGGTAGACCGCCTGTCAAGTTTCGTATCATTTGGACTTTGTTTGATACTCCAACGGTTAACCGAGGGACCGAAAAGGCCTCGTGTGTGTTGAAGCCCAACACCCCTCCAATTTGGCCCAAAACCCACCAAACTCTGCTCCATGTCCTAGAGCGTTCAATCACGATCGCGTGGCCGAAAACCGCACCTCTTTTGGACTCTCCTAGCTCCACTTATGCCTATATATACCCCCTCCTTTTTTTCGGATCTCTACCTCTCCCCGAAACCCTAGTTCCAAAAAAAACAGAAACCTCCGCCGACGGACGTGTCCGCCCCCGGCCAGACATCGTCCGCCGCCGCCCCACAGCCACATGCGTCGCGCCACGTGGCCGCGTCCGCCGCCGCCGCCAGCCGGCCCGGGAGGCCCATCGCCGGCCCCCGCGATCCCGCGCCCTCGCGCCTCCTTCTTCCCCGAGCATCGACGCCTTCCGCACCTTCGGCGACCGGCGCCGCCGCGGGACGCCATCGCCGCCACCGCGCCTCCGGTGATGCGCGCCTGAGCCGGACCTCGCCGACCGCACCTCGCCGGCCGCGCCTCGCCGATCGCGCCTCGGCTTCCGCGGCTCCTCCGCCGCCCCGCCGACCTACTCCTCCGCCCGGCTAGAGCTACGGCGACCTCATATTCCGGCGGTGAACAGTGCACCGACCTCGGCGATCCTCGGGAACCGTGCCAGATCTAGATCCAGATTTCATCACGGTTGACTTTTTCTTCCCCAAACCCTAGTTTTCGAGCATACTTTGACTGATCATATCTCTGCACCTGTGGCTCCGTTCTGGGCGTATAATATGTCAAATTGTTCGACTCGATGAGTACATCATTTCATCTCATTGCATCATTGTCATTTGAGCTCATATTGGTGCCCGAAATGCTGTTAGAAGAGGGCTATGTGATGTTAGTTTCAGATCTGTTTCAGAACATGCACTTTTGTCATTTTTTCCATGATTGATGTGTGCATCCTATAAAGTTGAGTCCTACATGTGTTTTGTAATATGCCATGCCATCTTTCCAGAGGTTTATGACATGTATTTTTGTGATCTTTGTGGTGACTAGCACAAGCATGCAAACTAGGGTACTTAATGTTGCTGATTTCAGAGACAGTAATTTCAGAGAGATCTATGCCATGTGTTCATGTTGTTATTTTTATGCCATGTGTTCATGTTGTTTCAGAGAGATCTATGCCTCTTTTGAGCATGATCAGTAAGAGTGTTTTGAGAATATGGATTTTCTCTATCCATCCATGCCTTTGTTTGTATTTATGGAGTGCCATAGCTTGATTCAATCGAGCTCTACTTTTGCTATAAAATGTTGCTGGAAGATTGTTTACATGTTATTCGATTTTGCCAAGCTTGGTGTAGTTGATCCTTGCATGCTATGATGTTATTCTTGCCATGTCTAGCTTCTATGCCATGTCTTCTTGATGTATGTATGCTTAGTTTATCATGCAATGCTCTGTAGTGAGTGCATCGAGCTCGTAAACATGCCTACTTGTTATCTGTTTTTGACATGCCCAGTTTTCTGCTAAGTCTGAAACCTGTAATGAAACTTGCTTATTTGACATGGGTGCTATTATATTTTCTGATCCTTTTTGGCTCATGGTCAGTAAGGGACTTTTGTTAAGTGCTTTGAGTAGATTCATGCCATGCCTTACTTTGCTATGTCCTGTTCCTTTAGCATGTTGTTTGCTTGCTCTAAACATGTCATCCTGATGTTAGTTTCTGGCATGTTATTTTCACCAAGTCTGTGAACCTGTTATCTTTTGCACTTTTGCCATGCTTGTTTGAACCTGTTGTGGTGTGATTTAGCCGTAGCTTAGTGTTCATCTTTTGTAAAGCATCTTGAGTAGATTACTTTCATATGCTTCTTTCGATATGTTTGGGTGCAGTAGCCTAATTTCTTGTTGCTTGCTAAGTAGCATCATGCTGTTAATGGCAGATTATTGTCATTCTTGTATTGCTTGTCATTTGCAAACCGTGCATCCGATTCCGGTGATCTTTATATCGATTTCAACCGAAATCACCTCACCTATCCAGTGGCATACTTGGTTTGCCAAGATTATGCCTTGTTCATCTTTTCCTTCCGAAGCACGCATATGCATTGCATATCACATCTCGCATATCATGCCATGTTTTGCATCATGTTGTTTGCGCATTGCATCGTGATTGATGTTTGTCCCCTTTGCTTGTGTTCTTGTTGTGGGTAGAGCCGGGAGACGAGTACGTGAACGAGGAACCTGTTGAGAACGCTTACGAGGACCAAGCTTTCGACAACTCTAAGAACCTTGCAGGCAAGATGACCATACCCTCGAAATCACTTCTATCTTTGCTTGCTAGATGCTCGCTCTTTTGCTATGCCTATGTTGCGATACCTACCACTTGCTATATCATGCCACCCATATTGCCATGTCAGCCTCTAACCATCCATGTCCTAGCAAACCGTTGATTGGCTATGGTACCGCTTTGCTCAGCCCCTCTTATAGCGTTGCTAGTTGCAGGTGAAGATGAAGTTTGTTCCTTGTTGGAACATGGAGATGTTGTTCCTTGTTGGAACATGTTTACTTGTTGGGATATCACAATACCTCTTATTTAATTAATGCATCTATATACTTGGTAAAGGGTGGAAGGCTCGGCCTTATGCCTGGTGTTTTGTTCCACTCTTGCCACCCTAGTTTCCGTCATACCGGTGTTATGTTCCTTGATTTTGCGTTCCTTACACGGTTGGGTGATTTATGGGACCCCCTTGACAGTTCACTTTGAATAAGACTCTTCTAGCAAGGCCCAACATTGGTTTTACCATTCACCACCTAAGCCTTTTTCCCCCGGGTTTCCGCGAGCCCGAGGGTCATCTTTATTTTAACCCCCCCCGGGCCAGTTCTCCTTCGGTTGCTGGTCCAAACTAGAGCCACTTGCGGTGCCGCCCTGAGGCAACTTGGGGTATCCTCGGTTGCCGTACGTACTGCTCATCCGGATGTGCCCTGAGAACGAGATATGTGCAGCTCCTATCGGGATTTGTCGGCACAATCGGGCGGCTTTGCTGGACTTGTTTGATTACTGTCGAGATGTCTTGTAGTCCGGGATTCCGAGACTGATCGGGTCTTCCCGGTAGAAGGAATATCCTTCTTTGACCGTGAGAGCTTATAATGGGCTAAGTTGGGACACCCCTGCAGGGTATTATCTTTTGAAAGCCGTGCCTGCGGTTATGAGGCAGATGGGAATTTGTTAATGTCCGGTTGTAGAGAACCCGAAGTTGATCTTAACTAAAACACATCAACCGCGTGTGTAACCGTGATGGTCTCTTCTCGGCGGGGTCCGGGAAGTGAACACGGTGTTGGAGTAATGTGTGATGTAGGTTGTTCTAGGATCACTTCTTGATCACTTCTAGCTTCACGACTGTGCTTTGCTTCTCTTCTCGCTCTCTTGTGCGTTGTTAGCCACCATATATGCTAGTCGCTTGCTGCAGCTCCACCTCACAATCCTTTCCTACCTATAAGCTTAAATAGTCTTGATCTCGCGGGTGTGAGATTGCCGAGTCCCCGTGACTCACAGATTCTACCACAACAGTTGCAGGTACCAACGATGCCAGTGCAGATGACGCGACCGAGCTCACGTGGGAGTTCGACGAGGAACGTGGCCGTTACTATGTGTCTTTTCCTGATGATCAGTAGTGGAGCCCAGTTGGGGTGATCGGGGATCTGTGTAGCATTTGGGGTAGTCTTCTTTCATTTTGGTACCGTAGTCGGACCTTGAGTGTAATTTGAATGATGGATGTTTATTTATGTATTGTGTGAAGTGGCGACTGTAAGCCAACTATGTATCTTTTTCCCTTATGTATTACATGGGCTGTGTGAAGATTACCTCACTTGAGACATTGCTTTCAATGCGGTTATGCCTCTAAGTCGTGCCTCGACACGTGGGAGATATAGCCGCATCGAGGGCGTTACACCCCTCCCCCCCGGCTCGGCCTCGCGCTAACATGGCAGTGCCCTCGTTTGATAGGCACAGTGCGGTTATTCTGTTTCCCCCCACCCCACCACACGCACCCACACCCCTAAGATAGATAATGGGGCAAAGTCCATACAAGGAAGATGTGTCAGTACAACTATGCCCCTCGGTACGGTTCGGTGCGGGGGCAAGTCATGTTTCCCCCACGCACCCACACCCCTAAAAAGATTAGAAAACGCGGTTATTCTGTTTCCCCACGCACCCCACACCCCTAAGATAAGATAATGGGGCAAGTCATGTTACAGACTCGCCTCTGCATGCGACGCCGCGGCACGCCGCATCGTCGCCTGCTACAGCTCGTTCCTGGCTCGGCCTCGCCGGGATGGGGGAGGGGGTCCCTCCCCCCTCCCCCCCGGCTCGGCCTCGCGCTAACGCGGCAGTGCGCTCGTTTGACAGGCGCAGTGCGGTTATTCTGTTTCCCCCCACCCCACACCACGCACCCACACCCCTAAGATAGATAATGGGGCAAAGTCCATACAAGGAAGATGTGTTAGTACAACTATGCCCCTCGGTACGGTTCGGTGCGGGGGAAAGTCATGTTTCCCCCACGCACCCACACCCCAAAAAAGATTAGAAAACGCGGTTATTCTGTTTCCCCACGCACCCCACACCCCTAAGATAAGATAATGGGGCAAGTCATGTTACGGACTCGCCTCCGCATGCGACGCCGCGGCACGCCGCGTCGTCGCCTGCTACGGCTCGTTCCTGGCTCGGCCTCGCCGGGATGGGGAGGGGGGGTCCCGACCCCCCTCCCCTCCCGGCTCGGCCTCGCGCTAACGCGGCAGTGCGCTCATTTGACAGGCGCAGTGCGGTTATTCTGTTTTCCCCCACCCCACCCCATGCACCCACACCCCTAAGATAGATAATGGGGCAAAGTCCATACAAGGAAGATGTGTCAGTACAACTATGCCCCTCGGTACGTGTCGGTGCGGGGGCAAGTCATGCCATAGTACTATATTCAAACAAACAAACCAAAGAAAAATAAAAAATTGACAACACAAGGAACAAAAAGTACCAGTCCAAGTTACTGGTGTAGTCAAGTACTAGATCCAAAAAAACAAAAAAAATTGACCGCCCAAGGACAGGCGCAGGCCCTGACAAATGCTAGATACTTGAACTCGAGCCCGTGGGCGAATCCCTAGTAATCCGCATACCCGCGGGGCCTGCCGTCCAGGGCCCACAGGTCAAGAGAGAGAGAGCGAGCGCCGTGTATAAGCGCTCAGGTAAGTGTTCAGAGGAATTCGACTGGTGTGCGTCGGCTGCGCTGATAAACAAGTCTAGAGCCCCCTCGACTAGCGAGGTGGGACTAAACACATAGCTCACGCGCACGCCGTGCTGCACAGCCGCGCGAGAGAAGCTATCCGGGCCGAATACAACGACCCAGGCCGATGGCCCAACAAAGAACTTCGCCCCGTTACAAAAATCCAGTAGATCACGCACGACAAAAAATAAAAAATGTAAATAATTTAAAAAAAACTCACAAGAAAAATCAGTTAATAAACAAAAATATTGTGAAAAAGTTCAAACACATCTTAATGATAAGAAGTATATATATATATATATATATATATATATATATATATATATATATATATATATATATATATATATATAAGACTATAAATAAAAATTTCAGAAACGAATTTACAAAAAAGTTTAACTACTTCAATTCATAAGGTTCAAGTACAAAAATAAAAAGAAAGTACTGTGCAGCGAAGATTAATTTTTTTATTTTATAAAATACCAAAACTATCACTATTCATCTATTAAAAAGAAAAAAACATGCTCCAAAATTCATGAAAAAAAGTAAGAAAAAAATATTATACAACAAACAAATTTGATTGATAATTGACACCCTAAAATAGAGTAGTACTATCATTGACAGAATGTAAGTTCAGCAAACTCAATAACAAAATATAGGGTTGTAAAAAAATCATCAGCATATAGCACCGTCTCCGAGTTATGAACATGAAAAATTTACCAGCCAAAACAAACAAATTCAACCATCTCACATGCAAATGTTTTAAAAGAAAAAATACTGCAACATAATCAACCATACACAAATCTCAAAGCCGGCGTCATTTGCCACATTTAAACCTACAGCACATAAATTCTGAACGTTAGAGAGTTGTCTTCTCTCAAGAACACAACCATAACCACATCACCATCCTCAAATCCAGACTCAGCCGCAAACTCCTTCCACCCAGTACTTAGGTTGATGCAACCATCAAAGTCGATGTGGTAGGCAACATCCATCAACTGATACCCATTCTTGTCTGAAGTCTCCATCTTCAGAACACCGGAACTAGGAGCAACAATCCTGATCCTGGGTGACATTTTCTGCAAATGGACATGGGAGTACAAAACAAAATGAACACCTGACATAACTGAATTTTTACACAGATATAGGAACGATTTGCATAACAAACTAAAATGGAAAAAATCTGAACCAAAACAATAACACAAAACTAACTAGACATGTGAACTGACTAAACTGAAAAATATACATATCAATACACCTACAGTAAAAACATATATTCATAAACAGATTAGGGATTATACAAAAAATGGTTTAAATACTCTTAAGTAATGAACAAATACACATAGAAATCCCTACTGTTAAAATCCAACAAAACCAAATTAAAAAAAATATAGACAAGCTATTCATAAGACAAAACTGCAGATCTAGTCCATGGGTTTCGAACAGAAACCAACAAGAAAGTAGAAAACAAAACGAATAGAAACACATACCCATGATTCCTTCAACTCACCATCCATCAGGCGACAAACATAGGGTGTACGAAACCCATGGTTGCCATACAGCAAACAAGAAAGTTGCCCATGCCGCTGAGCCTGAGTGAGCTCCAAACCAGACTCGTACACACAGCCGTCAGCTATGGGCGCCATCTTTACCAGGCATCCGCATGAACAATCCTCCATCGAACACACAGGAACAAAGAAAAAGGCAACGAAGAGAAGAGAGACGAACCTAGTTCTGATTCTGGAAGAATGAATAAAAGGGAGGGGGAAGACTTGGCCACACACCACACATAGATGGATAACGTTTATAGTCAGGGACACTCGCAGATTATAAAAATAATAAATAGGCAGATGGGCAGCCAGCTGGTAGGAAATAGTTATTACACAAGCCATCCAACATTTGACCGCAAATCAGTTCAACTTCAGAAAACCAAGCAGTTCAAAGGTGCACATGTGGAACATATGGAGACAAAACAACACATTCAGAGACAAAAACAAAGTTGAATTCATTTAGTCATTCGAACATCTGCTCCCTCACAACAAAAATCTTAAAAACATAATATTCACTACTTCAGTCATAACGATCAAAGAAACAACGCCATTTTTCCCTGGTGGATGGATGTGGAGCCGTGGCTGCTCTCTCCCTAGCCCAACTAATGATCTGAATATGGTACCTTCCCCTGCCCTCTGGGAAAATAAGCTCCAATTCATTGGAGTTGCAAGTATCCATCACCTCACGCGCAAGTCGTTTGTTGAACTCTGCCTCCAGTTCCTCCTCGGCAGCATGTCGCGCCATCTGCCTGCGCCTGCGCCTCCTCCTCCTCTGCTCAGCTACTGCAGCCCTAACATCTATGGCGTCCCCCTCCTCCTCTGTAACCTCTCCCAGCTCAGGATCCATCTCCCTTTTCTTTGGTTGCAGCTCGTAGAATGAAACTGACAGAGGGCTCGGGCTTTATAATCAAAGTGCAGAGCCATCGGTGCGGCTCCCATGTCAACACACAGTAACAAAACTTTGACACGGCAGCAGTCCAACTACACATACAGGCATCAATTCAAAACAACACTAAAAACACGCAAATTAATTACACAGTTTGACCAGATTACCCGAAATCACAACTTACAGTCAGCCGCCATACACAACCTCCGCCAACGACAAAACAACATGGGAATCCGGGGTAGAAACAACTCAAAAAAGCAAAATTGACAACGCAAATCTTTTCATACAGTCCTTATATCTCTCCCTGCAACACCAATTCGAAAGTAAAACAACAGAAAAAGAAGAACAGATTTCCATGGCGGGCGTGGAAAACGACCAAGAACACAAAAACTTGTAATCATAAATTACAGATGAAAAAAATCTCAAAAAACTATAACATACCGATAATTCTCACATCAAAAACGACAAACACGACGTAAATTGAGGCCCACGAACACCATAGTAAACACTGACGCCCAAAATCACGTCCGCCGCCAAAATGCCCACGCCGTCACCTCCGGTGACTACAGATCGCAAAACTCATCCAGCTGAGCGCGCGGACGTGCGGAACCCCTTACATGTCTCCTCTAGCAATGAATGACCCGCATCATCGCGTCGGGGAACGACCGGAAGCTCCACATTGCATCCCCTGTTTCAGTCCGTCGTGCACGCAGGAAGATCAGTTCTTGTTCAAAAACACGTCAGTCCAAACTGCGAACCATGTCAGTTCAAAAAGGGTAACAGAATAATATTCTGTTACGCGTAATAGAATAGCCCAGATGTATATATATATATATATATATATATATATATATATATATATATATATATATATATATATCATCTCCATCATCATTATCGGTACATCCTACGCAGGTGAGTTAGGATGCACTTGATCCCAGGAAGGTATCTATCCTTCAAACTAGAGGAGTGCTTCAACCTAACAACAGTACATAATATCCAACAAAAGAGGGTCGTGCTACAGCAGCAGAATACATGGCTCAGTCTAGATATCAGCACGAATCAAGTTGTGCATATTTGCTGTTGGCATGAACCACATCGCCGCATGTCAGGTTTGCAAAAGCCATCCATCGCATGGAAGCTTAATGCCTTTCACACACTGAAGATTATCTGGCAACAAGTTGTGTCGACGAATCTCTGGATATGGTGATTCATGAAACCCACGGTATGATGTATAAACACAGCCCCCTCGCGAATGGAAGTTGCTTAGCACAATAATCATCGCTGGTGATATGATCGATGATTGGTTGGATGATCGGATAATTGAGCCCGAGGAACAAGGAGTGGTTGGAGAGGCTGTAAACCCGCCTCCAGTTGAATACGCCTGGCCCAACGGAGCTGGCATCTTTCTCGAACACGAAGCAGCCATAGCCATCAATGTCAAGAACGCCCCCACGCATTGTACTGCATGTGGTTTGATGTAATGGTTTGGTCAATTTGGTACGTGCGAATGAGCATCAAATGACCGCCGTCAGTTGAACGAGCGATAAACCACCACCCATCGGCTGGTATGATTCCAGGTCCTTGAATCATGAAGGCCAGCGCATTTGCGTCTGCTGCAACAATTCAAAGTGGAGACCAAAAGGACAAAAATAAACAATCATGTTCAGAGCATGTGTGGAATTAAGATTATTATAACAGTGAGACATATCATAGACAGAGAATTGCAATGTTGTGATCATAATCATACCCCAAGTTAAAAAAATAAGCCAATGGCTTTCATATTCTAGCAATATGTCATGGTTCAAACATCATGTAACAATGAGAGGAAAACAGCTATGACAGCGCCTACTCATATTCTACCATAGCACTTACTACTACTGTTCTCATATCAACTCTAAGCAATAACATGCGTTGTTATAAAAATCTTGTAAACGAGAGTAACATATAGAAATCATGATGTTATGCTCATAATATGTATTCTAACAATCATTAGATGCCAATTGTTCTCATATCAACTCTAACAATAACATGTGTGGTCATAAAAATCTAGGAAATGAGAGGAACATATAGCAATGATGTGGTTATAGACATGCTATGCATTCTAAATTTGTAACAAATGAATAGGCAGTCGTATTCATAAGGTAAAGATGAGATGAGGTAGAACAATTACAGGACGATAGATTCCACCAGTATAGGTAGCCAATCTGTGCGTCGACCGCGTAAACGATGCCATCGTGCACTATAGCATCAGACAGAAATGTTTCCTCAACAGGATTGATAATGAGCCATAACCATGTATGGCGACAGGATTCCAGATAGACTAATCCCTTGTTGAACAAGGCAATGAGCTTGTAATCCATGTAGTCTTCTGATGGTGTGGGCACTTCGCAGATTACAACTTTCTGCAAACAGAGGTTGAGCCAAAAGCTTGACGCGTCTCGTGCGTAGTAGGAAGGAGTGTCCGGCGGGCCGCAAGGCTCGATGGCGGCGGTATCCAAAGATGGAAGGGTGATCTCTCGCTGGGTGTAGATATTCATGAGACGCCATGGACTACCAGATTGGTGGATGAGGACGACCCAGTTGGCCTTCATGCTCGCCCAGTAGTGGCCGCGCATGAAGGGCAGGTGGACGGGTAGTGGTAGCATGTCGAGGGGTACCACGGCAACCTCCGTAGGATCGTCAAGTCGGTGTTTGGGCCACCTGCGAGGATCGGGCATCAGCAAGCAGGGTGTCTTGAAAAGAGCCGGCCAATTGCAGACGAGTAGACGGTACAAAGACACTGAGCATGCGGCCAGACGGACGGTGCTGAGTAGGTCCATACGACTACAGATCTGCTCCAAGAGAACATCAGGGAGGGAATTCCAATCACGGCTCTGCGTGTCAGTCAGTTCTGCCATTGGGGTTTTTGGTGCCTGCGAGCCAGCGGGGAAGTGGATTCGGGCGGACGAGCGAAGAATCTTCTCCTCGTGTGGCCGAACAGTGAGCGGGGGGATATGGTACGCGCGATCTACAAAGGAAGATGGCGCGGGCGGGCGAGCAGTGAGCGGGGGTAAATGGTGTGCGGCCGACGATGGGGAAGAGAGGAGGAAGAAGAAGAGAGGAGGAAGAAGAGTGGAAGACGGGGAAGAAAGTGCATTCAATCTCAATTCTACTAGTACTACTACCAGGATATACCGTCCTTCGGAGTGTAAATAGTTACACCGATGACATGTGGGTTTACCACAACAGGGCCGATATGTTAGTTAATGGAGGACAGAGGTGCGTAGGCGTATTTGCGGAAGCATGCTCTACTGGCAAACATGATGGCAGTACTGGGTAAGGCTGATTCTTCCCTCAAAAAAGGCTGATTTAGTAACACCAACAAGCTGGTTTAGCTTATTGATTATGTGTCCCATCTGCTGCAGCGTGTATTGTCACTTCACTGCGAAGACTAGTTGAATAGTACTCTCTGACCAAGATGGGGAATAAATGGATCGCGAGGACTTCCTTTCTACAGTATCCCTATGCCTCTACGCTCACTTCACTCATTTTGCTCCGTACCTAGTCACTTGTTGAAATCTGTAGAAAGACAAATACTCTGTATTTGAGAACAGAGGGAGGCTTTTACTCCGTACTACTCCCTCCGTTCCAAAATAGATGACTCAACTTTGTACTATATTTGGGAACAGAGGGAGTATCACCATATGGAGGGAACAGAGGAAGTTTGAAATATGAACATGTCAATGGGAGGGAGTAAGCCCCATGCATGCATGCATGCATGCATGCAACATGCAACACTCACACGTACACATGGGCGCACGCAACACTCACGCGCCCATGCGGCACACAGCACACGATGCAACACACACGCTCACGCTCAAGTGCTCAACCTACTCCCTACGTCCGTAAAAGACTGTACATTTAGAGATTTACACATTGACCATGGCATAATTAACGCCCAAAAGTAGCAGACTTATGTGTGCATGCGACCATTGAGATAAGAAGATTAAATGAAGGCCGTTGCATGCTGTAATTAAGGATAAACATGTAGCCTATACCTACAGCACAAGTTTGTGCATTAGTCAATCAATATAGATTTAGTAGATTAAAGGCTAAATGCATTGGAAGTGTAGATGTACATCATGTAGTACACACTTTGTTTGAAGACCGAGGGAAGACATGTGCATGCACTCACATACACAGCCAGGGCGGTTCACGCGCAAGGGTTGGACTCGTGTCGCGCCTGCGTAAAGTTTTGTTTAAGTGATTTCTTTGCTCTGCCAACTAACAGGTGGGACCTAGAAACCAGGTGACAATTTAACCAGTCAACAAAGTGCCACATCGACTATGTGGCCGGTCAGTAGGGTGCAATACGGTGCTCTATGATGAGCTAGTGATCGCATAAGGGCATGTACAATGGTTCTATTTTAGGACTGCCAGGTAGGATAAAGGATGAGGTGGAGGAGAGAGAAATGATAAGAAAAGGCTTGTCTTCTCTTATTTAAGAGACGACAAGAGATAATCTCTTAGCACAATCTGTATCACCACATTTTTAGGAATAGCTAGTTATTAGAGATAAGGCTAAGAGATGACCCATTATAGAAATGTTTTTTGTCATCTCTAAACTACATGCAAGACTTAAGATAAGACTATCTTATCAACCATTGTACATGCCCTAATCGCCGCAAAACTATATATAGTGACCGTAAAGAGCGTACTGTTACATACGTTGACCGCCAGTGTATTTTTCTCGTTTCAAATTAAGCCATATTAATCGGAAAGGACGCATTATGGACTACTACTAGTAGTACTAGTACTGCTTTGATGTGTCCCGTCAACTCGCCGAACGAGGAGAAGCTTGCTTACTACGCCTCTCCCTCGCCCACGCGCGCGGTGGTTCGCAGGACGAGGAGAGGGTTTTGACTACAGCACCCTCTCCCTCTCCCTCGCCCTCGCCCTCGCGGTGGACGTGCAGCAGTTCAATCGGTGTCAGATTGCCAGAAGCATATTGTACTGTTGTATCATCATTGTTGGACCTTCCGAAGAGGCGAAGAGCCAAGTGCAAGGTTCACACGAGTACGAACTGTTGAACCTCCCGAAGTGGCAAAGAGCCAAACGCAAGGTTTTATAGGAGTTGTCGTCCTAGTAGGAGTGTACTAGTACAACTATAGCGAACGATGCTACTGTATGATGCCGCCACGTCACGTATATCCAAAGCTGTGCCACCTTTTTTTCTCAAAGAGCGTGTTGGAGCCCATGCAACAACCACACAAGTTGCACGTAGACATAACACATTTACTAGTAATAAATTCTAAAGGACAAATGCAAGTATGCCACACAAGTTGATCTCCAACTCATGTGATAAATTTGTGCACGACTAGTCTACATATATTCACAGCGCTACCGTTCACAATTACCGTACTCCACTTACACGTTATAGATGGGCTACATGTCCTCCTCCAGGTTCCAGCCCCAGGTGTTCTTCATGGATGGCACGATCCATAGCGGTGGGCAACGGGAATCATTGTCGCAGCTTTCTAGTCCGGTTCCACACGATGGAGACTCATCCAAGCTGAAGCGACATAAATCAAGGATAGCGTGTCCCAGCATGCCGTTCATCCGGCGGTGCGCACTGAAGACACAACCATGCTTCATGAACGGCAGGCCTTCCATGTCGTGCACGGAAGGTGGCACCCGCTTCACAATGGGGTAGCTGTCCCCGATGAAAAGCGAGTACTCTCCAAGAGTGTTCCTTGGCACCCACGTAGCATCACGGGGGTCGAACTCGGCGCCGTTCATCTGGTACATGCGGCATCCCAGATCTGGACACATGGTGACGTACATAGTCAAGGTCCATGCATAATAATGTTGTGCTCAAATGTGGCGGTCAGTAATACTATGCAGCAAATAGTACTACTCCGGTATAGAGGAAGTAAAATAACCGGCTTATATATATAGCCACTCTTGGTTACATGGATGAGATAGTAAGACATGGAAAAACAAAAATGGTGGCAGCTAGTGGGTTCAAGTCTTCAAGGGCCTAGCTAGCTATACACGTCCTCCAAGGTAAAAAGTACTCCTACTAGTACTACAAAGTATAATACTAGTACAACAATGAAAGAGAAGGCGAGAGGGTTAAAAATGGAATACCTGGGTAGATGGTGACGGTCCGATCGTGGTAGATTATGTGACGATGTTGCACATTAGTGGTACCATTGGTAACGACTGCTAAGATAGTTGATCCCAATATGCCAAAGTCAGCTACAAGGTTCCAGGTTAGACCGAATCGCGGATGCAAATGCACATCCAGGATCGGCGATCTTATTTTGATCGGGGGATGACTGGTCCCTGCAAAATAATGGAGTGCCGTTACGGATGCAAATGCTGGTTTGTGCATTCCGTTTGTAATCTCCCTTACCGTAGGATGTCAACCAGATGAAACAAGTCCCTTGGCTTGTCACCACGAAGATGCGGCCTAGATGGCGCACGGCGTCTTCGAACGTGTAGCGGTACAAATCTGCCGCCACCAACATGCGCGAGCCTCTGCCGTTACTGCCTCCTGCACTGATAGCAATCCTTATGTCGAACACCGCGATGAGATAGTAATCGTCGTAGCCCCGTTGCTTTGTCGGCGGGTCCGCAATTGCTATCTTCTTCAATCTCATGTAGGCATCATCATACGTATTCTTGCCCAGCCAGTCCGGAAGGCCGATCCCAATGGTGGAGAAGGGGTCTACCGGAACGGCCGCACTGTTGTGGATGTTGTGCAAAATCATGGTGGTATCCGGCCGGAGGTATGCAAGCCAATCTTCGTTGCCATCGATCCAGACCTATATATAAGATGGTGGGCAGCGGAGAAATTACGGGATGGAAATGGAATAACTAAGTACTACATGATCAAACTCCATTACTGACCTGCTCATCGGACAAAATCCGACTACCTCTCAACGTCGTCAACTCTAGCGGAGTCAACGTGCAACCATGGCCAGGGAGCGGTGGACTGTTCGAAGAATTGTCCCATAGAAGAACCTTCTCCTCGAGGACGCATGGAAGACCAACAAGCATGGCCTTTTCCCAAGCCTGTTTAAGCAACGTCTTGAAAAAGTTGGTGCAGGAAGCACTGAGTCTTGCGGCGGTGAGGACGTCAGAGCGGCGTGCGATTTCTCCCAGAGAATCGTCGTCCAAGGTCTCCCAGCCCCGACGAGGAGGAGAACCACCCGGCGAATCCATGGGAGCAGCGACGAACTGCCTTCTCTTCGGGGGAGGGAACTGGCGAGGAGGAGATAAGAGCGTAGTAACCGCAGAGCCTCGTCCCTTCCAACTGTAGATCGTTCCTCAGCGAAGGGGTGAGGCTATTATTTACTACTCTAAATAATATCACTAGTAAATAATAGCACTAGAAAGAAAGTTTTGGCACTAGGTAGTAGTTTTTGGTACCATGGAGTACTAGTACTAGCATTATGGAACGTTATGGGATTGCATTATACTGTAAATAATAGCACTAGTAAGAAATTTTTGGCACTAGGTAGTAGTTTTTGGCGTGGATTGAGAAATTTTGGGTATGTTTTTGCCATTTTTTGTACACGCCAACTAGTGTCAAAAAACGTCGTACATTATGTGAAGGAGGAGTACGTACTCGTACTGTAGCAGTACTAGTACTACTTTTCTCAACTACTCCTTCAAAAAGCACCCAATTAATGCTCTTGTTTTCCTCAAAAAAGTATGTTTACCAATGCATTAATTGCAATGCATGCATGCATAAATTACATTCATTGGTCAATTTTCTCTTAATACTTGCATGCAATGATTTAATGCACCTTGGAATCTGAACATGTGATGGGAAACAACCAAATTGAGCCTTATAAAATGGAAAAACTAAAATTTTGAGATGAGCCCTATAAACCGGAAAGGAGGGAGTACTGTACTTCTAGTCTAGTCTTGTATAGTGCACCAGTTTTGAACTCTTGAATCTCAGGGCCAAGGAGCTACAGTTGGAAGTGGAGGGTACTACTGTTCTCTAGAACCATCGTTGTACTATCAATGCAGGGGAAGTACACCTGCGTAGTGGCCTAGTGGGTACTCTCGGTGCTCTATTCAGCCGCTCCTCTCATGTAGCTAGCCTACTCAGCCGCTCCTCTCACGCACACACTAGCAGCCTGTTTATCAGCGATGGTTACTGTGGGGCAGAACATTTGAGTTATTTGATACAGCGAGATTAGGCTTTTCGCTTCCATTTGTGGAGGTGTAATGGATCTCGTCGAACTTTGTTAGTAGTTCCTTCTTTATGAATGAGATGAAGCAAAGCTTTTGCCTCCGTTTAAAAAAACACATCAAGAGGAATTTCTTTTATAGTAGAGCCGATAATGGAGTGAAGTCCATGCATGCAACGCCACAAGCTACAGAGTAGTTGTAGAGCGCTTTACGTACAAAGCCATATTGCACAGTTCCCAATGCCCCGCCAGGCTTTTCCGGCTCCTCGGGCTTAATTGGGAGGCGCTAGTTTAAATATGCTACTAGCTGGAAGCTGCAAGCGAGGTACGGCTAGGGCGAGCATGCGAGCCACAGGATGCTGGGAAGGAAAACTCGTTCACGTGGCTAGGCTGTCCAGTGCACCCAGATTGTGGGGCCGCACGTCCGTTTGACTTCAAAACTCAAACTACCCGTGTAAAATATTGGCTCGCAGCAAAGTGTAGTAGTATACTATTTTTTTAAAAGGTCGTCATGTGTTCGGCCGGGATCGAACCCACAAAACGAGGTATACACTCCCGCGACCACTAGTAGTACTCGTTGGAGTACAACGGAACCTAGAATCGCCTTTTGTTGCTAGTAGTACGTACATTGTTCCTTACAAGAAACCCCTAAGAGCATGATTAATAGTATAGCCAGCTGCTGGCGATAAGCTAGTGCCATGTCATCTACAGCCCATCTTGTAGCCAACATGTAGTAGTAGTTTATTTCTTATAGCCCGCTGACTCAGCTCTATTGTACTTGCTCTAATAATGCAAGAAACCACTAAAATGCCAAGAAACAACTACCACTTGCATACGTGGCAGACTTAAGATAAAACTACCTTATCAACCATTGTACATGCTCTTACCAACAAAAATCCTCGAGTGACCTCCTACCTCCGGCCCGTCCACCTAGTCATCCTCGGCCATGGGACGCAGCTACCGCCGCCGACAGAAGGCGAGGTCAAAACCGTTGGCGGTGCGGAGCCCATGTTGCGGCAGCCCGGATGCCAGCTCCGTCCGGCGCTCGCGGCCGCTAGCTAGCCAAGATAGCTCCGTCCAGCTGCTTGTCCGCAAGGTTTGCTAGCTAGATTGGCACGGCAACACGGCGGCTTGCTCGCGCGCGACGCGCTAAGGCCAGCCATCTGGCTCGAGTGAAGGCCAGCGCGGCGGCTTGCTCACTCGTGAGTCATGCTCGGGCCAGCCTGCCAACCCATGCGGAGGCCAGCGCGGCGTCCGGCCCGTCCGGCGGAGCGGCGGCCAACTCGCTCATCACCGGCACCATCGACGAACACGCATCAGTACTGTTTGAAGTAATGTTCAGGAAAAATAATCATTTGAGTGGGAATAACAGGATAGAAGGTCAGATGTGGGTCCCTCGTGTCAACGGTCAAACAAAATGTGTTGGTTTAAGCTGCCTCGTCAGCACGGACATGTGGGCCAACCCTGTCATAAATGGGTTAAAACAAACCTAATCGGTAGGAGTACTAGGTAGTTTTTGGCGTGGATTAAGAAATTTTGGGTATGTTTTTGCTATTCTTTGTACAATAGATTCCTCCTAGGGCTGGTTGAAAGTGGTAGGCTTTTGTTAAATACTCTACATATTGTAAGTAGGATTGAAAGTTAAGCTTTGGAAGCCAATAAGCAAGGCTAGTTACATAGTGCATATGTGTACATGATTGAAAGTAAATATCAACCATGAGTGACTAATATCTTGATGGAAAACTCGAAACTATGGAATACTAGGAAAAGAAATGCATGGTTGGAAATACTAGCAATGTTCATGTCTGTTGCAACGAATCATAATTACAATAATACTTATTCACAAACTTGGTACAAAATGCTCTAATTTTGATATACATATGTCACTAGAGATATATTATGTTTCAATTTGAATATATTCCTTGGGCTGTTTTCGTGAGGTCAGGGAGGGATGTGGTTGGTTTTAAGATACTAACTATGGGTTTTTCTGGAAATTGGTAGACAAGTGGGATGTTGGTGAGAAAAGGCAACAACTTACCTCACAATCGTTAGATGTAGATCTAATGGTCAGAAACGACGGATGGCAGACACACCAACATCACCAACTTAGTCTTGTGTAGGAGTACTAGCAAGATCCGTGCATTGCACGGAACATCAAGATGCATTTTTTTATAAAACACTTGTTGTGATTGACCCTTGCGGGAGTAATCCCATGTGTAAAAACTAATGATATCTCGAGAAATATGAGATAAGGTGAAGAGGAGTGGGGTGTGGTGGTGGTTGGTGGTCGGACTGAGCGGAGGCATGGGGATTGACGACGCCGGCAGCGGCCACCACGCCAGTTTGTTCCAAAGGCTTCCTTTATTAATTGCTCAACAATGAGGTTTGTTGGAGATAAGCATGAACGAGGGATGGCCTTGTCTGCAAATGTGGAGAGGGGTGTGGGTATTTTTTAGTTTAATTTCCATCCATCAGATATAGATCAGACGGTCTATATTGCAAGATGGCACACGTACCATCATACCAACTCTATTTTTTATAAGAGAAGAAATATAAGTATGGAGATACAAACGTATTATCGATACTTTCTTCCGTAAACTAGCATCTAAATTCTATTCAACGCCTTGGCATGTGGGGCCTTAGCACAATGACTTCTCGACTGTGTAAAACGAAGATTTTCCCGTCGCCGACAAGGATGGGGTGACGGCGGCGCGCTTTTTGGCTTGCTCTAGTCCTAGTAGTCATACTAGGTGGTCTAAGCACGTGTATATTTATTCTTTTTCACGTCTCGTGTTCGCCGTACTGCCGCGACTGATCATGAATAGACGGTAAGTTATTCACGGGGAAACCCTTGTTGAGCGTGTTTGCGAGAGACAGAGAGAGAGTGTGCGTGTGTGATATGTTAGAGACTGAGGCAATGACAACAGATTCTTTGTGTCTATGTGTGTGGAGGATAGAGAGAGACATGTACATGGGGCTTTGTGTTGTCTAATGTGGAGACACATATACATAATTAGAGAGTGAGTGTGTGAGATACACATGCGGACATGAGGAGAGATGAGGATCCAGGTAAATGGGTGTTTGTGCGTGTCTATGTGTGTTTGTGCACGCGTTTGTGTGTGAAAGGCAGACAGTGTATGTGGAGTAGAGAGACCACTTATGATGTAAACCTAGTATAAGGGAAGGGGGGATGGTGTGACATGTGTAGTAGCGAGATAGCACGGGTGCGGGCGGGGGGAGCAGACTATTTGGAAGAGACATCGAGTGTGTGCGTGGGAGAGGGGTGTGAGAGCGAGAGAAAGAGAGAGCTAGCGACGGAGAGAGAGAGAGAGAGAGAGAGAGAGAGAGAGAGAGAGAGAGAGAGGAAGAGAGGGGGCGAGAGGGGTCGTTTGTGTCCATAAATGGCGTATAGATAGGGAGACAATGTTGATGTCTGAAATTGGCCTATGAACGGAGACGCAAGGGAAGCAAATCATCGTGTGTGTGATAGGGACTTCATGAGAGATGTAGAATAGATGGTGTAGAGAACAATGTGCAAAATCGAGAACGATTATACATTAGGGAGCTATGCAAAGAGTCACGACATATATGTATACAGGGAAAGAGTTGGGGCGGGTCCGCATGTGGGAGAGATAGAAAGAGGAGAGTGGTGCACAAGGAGACAAAGTGTGCTTGTTTGCAGTGGGGGTGGTGTGTGAGGTGAGTGCGCAGAACCACATAACTAGGGAGATAGACGTTTGGGGGTAGCGTTTTGTGTATGGGAAATTACACTCTACATAGTGCGTGTGCTTGGGTTAGAGAGATAGCGGGAGACCTAGAGAGTGAGGGAAGAGATGTGTGCATGCCCGAGAGACAAAGTGATAGAGACCTATGTTGGGGTCCGGACTTTACAAGAGAGAGGGGTGTTAATGTGCTCATGTGTTGGTATTTGGGGGAGAGAACGACTTGTCTCTCTCTCTCTCTCTCTCACTCTCTCTGTGTGTGTGTGTGTGGGGGGGGGGGGTTGACTTCAGATAAAGAGTGAGGTGTCTATATTTGAGGGACTTTAGCGTAATTGAGATATTGTGCGCTAATGGTTGATCAATTTGTTTTACAGTTTGTACTATGAGATAACGATACTTTTGAACATGCGTGATATACCTTGATGTACCAGAATTACAAACCTAAGATTGGAATTTTGGAATTCGACTCCATCATTAGCTTTTGTAATTCATTTAAATGGAGGTACATTTTTTAAGCCGGGATTTCGTGATTTCAAATTCATATATCAAACCTAGAGATATACACATACGGGCATGTTCAAACTTTATAACCATCCACTTTATTCATACACATACACATTTTTGCTTTTGTCATCATATTTAGGATAAACACATTTGGAATTTCAATTGAATTGGACCGTATGATAGTATTTGCTTGTAGTAGCTCAATGATCCATATTTGAATTGAATGGACAATCTAAGTTTCAAGTTGGAGACATTGATTTTCAAAACTTGCACATTTTTTTGCGTGCAAAACAAACAAATTGTCGGCCATGATATCATAGTCGGCCGTACGAGAGCAGAATATATATAATTTTAGGCGCCAAAAGCTTTCAAACTTCCCGCTCACATCGAAATATCACGCGCCCGAAAGTTTAGCCCTGCGATATTCCTGTTTTACCCCTACCACATGAACGGAAAAGGGCTGCTTTGGTAACTCCATTGTTTTCGCCTCTTTGCCCCCAACATTCTTCCCCAGAGCCCCTCCCCTTCCCCTCCCCGACCCCCCCAACCACGGCAAGCCGCCGAATATAGTCCTCCACCGCAGCGGTGGACCTCACACCCCGCCGGATCTACCTTCCGCACCTTGGAACCCCCAACTGCCAACTCACCACTTCATTGGAGCCGCTTCAGCGACAAGCTTGTCCACAGCTCCAGATCTCCTTGACCGCCATCATGGTCCACCGCACCGGATCTGCTTAACCGGCGCCCTCGTCCACCACAACGTAGGCCCTTCACTGACTCCCTCGTCCGCCCCTTCGCTGGCCCTTCATACAAGCCCTTGTCCGCCGCAACAGATCCGCCTCACCGAAAGCACTGTACAACGCGCCCGCCGAAGCCTTCGTCCACCGCACCGGACCCGCTCCACGGACGCCATATTCAACTCCACCGGCCCTGCTTTACCGACGCCGCAGCCTCATCAGGTTATTTCAATTTGTACTCCTTCGGTTTTTCTCTTTATCATGCAACTGTTCACTTACCACAGATGAGCTTTCTTGTATGTCGACAGGCGCCGCAACCATAGCACCGGAGCCGTTTCAGCGACGGCGACAGCCGGCCCAAACTCAACCGCAACACGAGCACCATCGACGATCTTTAGCTATCAAGTATGACAACGATACCCATACGCCGCCGAGAATTAGGTACTATTATCCAACGGCCGGCGCCTACGTTCACTTTTCTAGCATAAGCAGCGCACCTTTGAATTTATTCAGGGCATCCTTCAATTTTTCATGAGACGCGTTATTCTGCTTGCACCTGTAGGGCCATACTTCTGGCAGTGAACATGTTACATGTGCTAAATTACATACCAGTGCACATATAGTTAATATGCTTTAGTTTTGTTCTGATGCCACCTGTTGGTTCCATCAGACTGTTTAATGTTCTCTATGCTTAATTACACATCAGCAAACTAGCATGTGGTTCTGCTGCTTTTTGATTGTTTTACCCTACATTTTCTGATGCTAGCTATTACATCACTACTCCGAGCCTCTGTTCATTACTTGTTTGTGTGTTCTTGATCTTCCCAATTTGCATGACTAATTTGATGCTTCTATTAATTATGGAGCTGCCAACCCCATCAAGCAAAATATTTGTTCTTTTGGGGCTGGCACCTCGAACAAGCATAAAAATAGAGGGAAGCAGATATACTCCCTCTGATTCTATTTACTCTGCGCATAACTCTTGACCCGCATACCAAGGAGGGCACTGGTTTAATTTTTATGGACTAATTTGCCAATTAGTTAGGGCAGAGGCGGATGGGGCGGGGCACAAAAGGAAACCAGCGCTAGGAATCGGCAATGCACAGACTAATACGAGAAAACCGAGAAAAAGTTATACGCAAAGTAAAAAAGAATTGGAGGGAGTATTGTCGTGTATGCACACACCCTTCTTTCATTAGTTTATATGAACCATTGATGATCAATTCGGACCAGTGCATGCGATTAAAATTAATTTTACCTAAATAGATGGTGCAGAATAAACTACAACAACTAGATTTGCAACCACGGGATGCTGACGATATCTTCAAAGAACATTGCAACAGCAGCTAGGCTTCACAGCAACATATGGTAAGCGAGTGTGTTTTAGTACATGTGAAATGTAATGCGAGTGAGATGCTTTCTTGGCTTGTGCCCTCAACGTGTAGTCCTACCGAATTACAAATAGTTCAGTTGTTTGCTTTGTTGTATTGCTTGATTCGAATGCTTATTTGTTGTTACGCTATACCTGAGTTGGCCAATATGTCAGCAGTGTCTGCTGTACTACCGTAAAGAAATGCATGCCTATTTCATTTGAGTCCTTAACTTTTCCTCTCAACTTCATCACAAGACTGTCTTAATAGTTTATATGAGGCCACACTGTTAAGTGCTTTCTTAGATTATTTCAACTGCTTAGATGCCTTGGCAACTTAAATATAGCGGCTGTACACTCCCTTTCAACTAGGGATGTCAGCTGGGTCCCGTTTAATCCCGATTAAAGTCCACTAGTGGTATGATAGTTCAAAAGAGTTTTTGTTTTTTTGAGGAAAATGAACTAGGGAGGTAGCAAAACTAACTAGATGGGACTGGCGGATTTCGTTTATTTGCCACTTACATCCCTAGTTTCATCTTACCATTTTAATTTCTTTTCGGCTGATGCTGCTTCGAACCATTTAAATATAGTTTGCCATGCTCGGCAATAATTTGTCCGTCATTTACCATGTAAGCTTACTACCTGGATCATACGATAACTATCTCTTACTGAAGTCCAGCGCAAACCTTTCAGGACGCCGTTCACACTAGGACACAATGTACAACCCCAGAATCTATTTGTGGAAGCAGTGCGCCATCCATGTTACCAAATGGTAGCAGTTCAGAGGCAACACCGCCTGAGAGCAGTCTGAGCACAGATATTATAGTGCTTGAGGCTCTACTAGGGGCAGAAAGGGATGTTGTGGCTGCCATGAATGAGGTAATCTTTATCTTGAGGCTGGAAATTACGGAATTGGCGGCACGCATTATGAAAGCAACCCAAGAATTGGAGGAAGTAAGAATGTTGCATTTGAAGACGGAGGAGGTCCTGCTGTTTCTGCTATCTGAAGCCCAAGATAATCTAGGTTCTTCTTTAGATACCAGTTGAAATTTTCATTAGATTGTTGTACTTGCATGTTGTGTCATGTCTCTGAATGGATTATGTTGCAAGACCCCCTATGTTGTCCATGTGTTGTAATGATCCAGATTTTTTAGGCGAGGTAATCCTCAGTACTTGTATGATTGAAATAAGGTGAACTGTTTTTTGTTTGAGCATATTGTATTGGATGAAATAACTGTTTGACTCAGAGTGTATCCAACCTACTGAATTCGAAGATTGCGGCATTTCTAAATCATAATCATATATAAAGGTGGAATAAATCTTTGTTGTGGTTTTGAAGAAATAAAATAACAAAACGTATAATTATCTGTGGATATTCGTAATCGAATACAAATTGGATTTGGATTTAGTTTGCCAGGTCCCAGGGAAAACGTGAATGCTAATTCTCCCAAGTTTTGAACGAAGCGGCTAAACACCCACTATAATTTGTGGGCTGCCCGAAGCAAGTGTTTGCAAGATAGAAATTACTGTCTACCCCTGACACTTGACATCCTTATCGACAGGATTTACACTGCTGTCGATAGGGGTAGAGTAGTAACTTCAATCAGACGTGACACGACGGCCTCTGAGCCAATTCAGACACGGTGGGCGCCAAACGTAGGCGGCAAAACACATTTGATTCAAGCTCGTCCGAAAGACATGTGTCTCTTCCTCCATTTCCCCATTCATACACGGTGGACGGCAAAACAAACTCTCCTCGTCCGAAATCGATGTAGGCTTATATTTTAAATAGGGGCAGATGTGTAACTTCCATTAGACGTGACACAACCGCCCTACCTATCAGCCCCGTTCATACACCATGGGCGCCAACCATGGGCAGCAAAACACCCTCTCCTCGCCCGAAATAGTTACCGGCAAATATTAGGGAGATGCGAGATTACCGTCCTATCCCCAACCGACGCGATGTCCGAAATTTTAAACGGGGGATAAGTTCGTAACTTTCCCCCATTTCAGAGAAGCGCGTCCCAAAGTTTGAGATCCCCCCTCCCCTCCATTTCCCCATTCATACACTATTGGCGGCACGACAACCTCCGCACTGCGGCCAGCCTCCTCCGTCCGCCACCCCATCCTCCACCTTGCCGGAGCCACTACCCCTACCCCGTCGTCCACTGCTAGAGATGGACGTCTCTCATCCACGGCGCTGTACCAAGATCCTTTCATCGCCTCCTCTCGCTTCATCGGTGCCGTCGTCCACCTTGTCGTTGTCGCTCCTACGACCGCCTCGTCCACGGCAACATGATATATCCCCCGACCCGACCGTCTGCCGTCTAAAGTCTTCTTCCCTGCCGCCGACAGCCATCGCACCCGCAGCACCCTCAACGTATCAGCATAGGCCTACATGGCGTCGCAAGAGAGCTGGTACTCTTCCATATGTGCTTAATTTATTGATCTCACCCAGAAAATAGATCATAATTTGTTTACTGTACTTTTCTTGTCCGTACCAAATCGTAGTGGCTAGTTGAAAGCAAACATTGGTTGCGAAGTAGCTTTGTCCGGTTTGCACCTTCAGATCCGCCATGGCACAGGCACTATACTCGTAAAGCTTATGGTTTCCCCCCTTTACATTCACTACCATCATCGTAGGTGCTTCGTGCCGTGCTAGCACTGCTCCTCAAGACCTCAACCCAAATCTTACGTGTTGAAATACGAATCTGATATGATGCTCATATCACTTAAACAGAGAATGTTTAATTGGTCACCTAATGTTCCTATATTCGTTTTGAAAAGCATGTGCGCCACGCACTGGTCCAGCTAGTTCCACATTCCTGATTTTTCTCTTGATGCTTAGGGTTTTCCCCATTTATCTACTCTACTATGATCTGCGTAGGTGCTTTCTGTCGTACTAGCATTACTCCACCCTTCAAGATAAACAACACAACACTCAGAATTCGAAAGCTTAGTTGTTCAAATATGATTGTGATATGATATTGATATTAGTTAACCGACACATTTAATTGGTTAGCTAAAGGTCCCACTTGAGTTTCCAAGTGCATGTCGCGACATATGGAGAGAGAGAGAGCATAATTGCATTTCTTTGTCACTTGTTGACCGTACTTTCTTGTCCATACCAAATCTTAGTTGTTATTTCAAATCAAACATCGGTTGCTAACTACCCTTTGCGTGGTTTGCAGCTTCAGATCTGCCATCCACTGCCACGGTCAACACTGTACTCATCATGCTTATGTTTTCCCCATTTTATGATGACCACAATCAGCCTACGTGGTTCATGTCGTAATAGCACTACTCCACCCATCGAGCTAAACAAGCTTAGTTGTACAAATTCATATATGATATTTGTCGGTGTACTAAAGTAGGGGTACCTTAGTACCCCGAACTTGTGCACGGGCAGTCGTAGCACCCCGCGGCAAGGCTTGCCAGGCGATCGCCAAAACTCTCCATGGTCCCTTTTTTGGGCCATCCAAGAACAAAGTATTTGAGACAAGGCCCCGGCAGGAGGAGCTTGCCGGGAAGGCTACCCGAAGAGAGCAAGGCCCCAGCAAGAGGAGCTTGCCGGGATGGCCGCTCGAAGCATAAGGCCCCGGCAAGAGGAGCTTGCCGGGAAGGCCGACCAGGGCACGACAAGAGACTTGCTGCGACGCGCCACGCGTCCCGGCAAGGACCGGTGAGCAACAAGCTCCCGGGAGCGACAAGGCATCAACCGCGGCAAGGCGCTTGCCGCAGCAAGTCACCACCCCGCGCCTGCGTTCCAGCTCATCCACCCACGTGTCGCTCTGGGGCCATTCCAGGCGTACGTGGCGAGAGGCTGCGCAGCCAGGGGCATGCGATGGCGAAGCAACGCTGACAGGATAGCCGTCGTGGCAAACGGTGGCGCCCCTGACGGTCCCTTTTCTGCACTGTTTGGGTGACCTAGACGGACATTTAATGCCCTTGTCCCCTGCCGTCAGAGTTAGGTATGATAGCACTGTGCAAACAGCTGTACCCAACACAACATTTTCCAGTTTTACCCCCGCCTACGTTGCCACCTGTGGGTAACCCCTCGCGCATATAAAAGGAGGCCCCATGCGCAACGGAAGGGAAGGGGGAGAGGAAGGAGGCCACTCATGCTTGGTCTGATTAGTTGCCTGAGTGTACTGTAGCACTCAGCGCTCCCGAACAAGAACACAATACAAACCACAAAGCAGCAGTAGGGTTTTACGCATCCGTGCGGCCCGAAGCTGGGTAAACCCCTTGTGTGCATCGCCTCGATCCACTCTTCGCGCGACCTCCGCCCCCCGCCGAACCAGAAAGGGGCTCGGTCCCCATAGGTGTTCGTGGAGGCAGATTTCCCACCGACATCTTTGGCGCGCCAGGTAGGGGGCGTCGAGGTTGTGTGAACCTGATCCGGCGTCTGCACAGGCTAGATCTCCATCATCTTCATCAACATGCCACTGAAGAAGAAGGCTCCGGAGGTGGCTGGTCCGTCCGCGTCGAACCCACCGCCCCTGGAGCAAACGGGTGGTGGGGACGGCACCGGCAGCGGAACGGGCGTCGCCGAGCCAGCTCATGGTGCCACGGCGTCAGAACATGCACCGCGCCCCTCTCAGGAGGCACGGGACCAATAGCGTCTTGGCACTCACGGTACCATACGCTCGCTGGACCCAGATCGAGCTGGCAGATCCCAGGGTGGTCAAGGCCAGCATACACACCAACGTGCTGGCGCGAGCGTGGCGCGACTGCCTGGTCCGGGCACTGCTCCTTCTAACATAGTTAGAAGTTCGAGCACATCCCGCTCCACGCGCCGTTCGCCACCGCTGCCCGCCACTCCAGCAGAAGCTCTAGCACGAGCTCAACTGCTCCTAGACTACCCTCCAACGGCGGACAAGCTCGACGACTGGAGGGCCACGATACAGAGTCTCATCGGCTTTGCTAACGGCGACACCCCGCGGCAGCATAGTGCGTCGCAGCCGCGGCAGGTCGGCCAGGCGAGAACCGATGGCGCCAAGACCGGTGGGGGTGCGACAACCGCGCATTCCCCGCCCCAAAGGCCAAGATCGCCGACTCGCCGGAACCATCACGACAACGACTCCACCGCGTCGTCAAATCCACGAACTCATCGCGATCAACGCCAAGTTCTTCACGAACGAGAGCAAGAGGACGCTCGTACTCGCATCGAGCGTCGAAGAGAAGCGCGGCGTCAATCAGACCAGCGCGTTGGGCCCTCTGTCGACATGCATGCGCCAGGGGGACTAGGCGACCTGCCGTACACGGTAGGCTGCCCTGCGTTCACCCGTGAGCTGCGGCAAGTCCAGTGGCCCAGCACGAAGAATTTCAAGCCAGACGTACCGGAGAAGTACGACGGCAAGTCGCATCCGTCGGAGTTCCTCAGCATCTACACCATTGCGGTGCAGGCTGCTGGAGGGCGAGACGACAAGATCCTTGCCAACTACTTCCCGCTGGTACTCAAATCCAACGTTAGATCCTGGCTCATGCACTTGCCGGATAACTCCATAACCTCCTGGACAGACTTGTGCCATCAGTTTGTTGGTGCCTTTACAGGCGGCCACAAACCCCATGGCCAAGCGAGCGACCTTCATCTGCTCGTCCAGAAGGAAGGGGAACCCTTGCGCAAGTTCATCCAGAGATTCAGCCGCGTACACTACAACATCCCAGACGTCCACCCTGCCGCGGTCATCAGCGCGTTCCATCAGAACGTGCGTAACTGCAGGATGCGGGAGGAGATGGCGATGTGCAAGATCAAAGACGTCAGCGAGCTATATGCCCTGGCCGACAAGTGTGCACGTGCTGAGGAAGGAAGGAAACTCCCCGGAGAGAACACTGGAGCAGGAGAGTCTGACAGTGAGGATACCGCCCCGGCAAGGAAGAACCGGCGGCGGAGCAACAGGAAGAAGAAGAGCCAAGAAGTACTGGTTGTTGAGCAGTCCGGCGATGAAGGCGCCGCCAAGAAGGCCCAAGATGGTAGCTCCAGCAAGGAGGTTGCCGGATGCACCCACTGCCAGGCTGTGGCGGTCGCCGACAAGCGGGACGACACCAACAAACAGTACTGCTAGATCCACAGCACGAAGGGCCATGACCTCCAGAGCTGCAAGCAGGTCGAGCGGCTCGTCGAGCTGCAAAAGGCCGAGTACGAGCGACACGACAAGGAGAAAGCCCGGGGAGGTGGCGGAGGATCCGGCACGAAGCGCCCCGGCCAGGGAGGACGCCGCGGCAAGGACAAGCAGCGGCAAGCAGACAGACCTCCCCGCGGCCGCGACAAGGACGAAGACGACGACAAAGACGAAGACATGGATGATGTCGAGACCAGTGAGTAGGAGTTTCAGAAAGCCACGGTGGTCTTGTGCGTAGACGGCGGTGCTTCTCTGCATACTTCTCACCGCCAGCTCAAGCAGTGGGCGCGGGAAGTCAATGCAGCGGAACCACCCGTCGAGTCGCGCAAGCCTCTGAAATGGTCCAGCACGCCTATCATCTTCGATATTGAGGACCACCCTGACCGCACAACTGCGATCGGGTGCTTGCCGATGTTGGTCTCACCAACAGTCCGCAACCTCAAGGTCACTAAGATGCTAGTCGACGGCGGGGCCGGCTTGAACCTGATGTCCTCCGCTGTGCGCCAGAAATTCCAAGTCCCCGACAGCGAGCTCGAAGAGACCGGCACGTTCCAAGGAATCAACCCGGGAAGGAGCAAGGCGAAGGGGAAGATAACGTTGCCAGTGACATTTGGCAGCGAGATGAACTTCAGGACAGAGAGGATCACTTTTAACGTTGCTGATTTTCCATTGCCCTACAATGGAATTCTCGGCCGTCCAGCGCTCGCCAAGTTCATGGCGGCCTCTCACTACGCATACAACATGCTCAAGATGCCAGGCCCGATAAGCGTCATCTCTGTCCCCGGCGACAAGAAGGATGCCCTTATCCGTGCCGACAAGATCTACCGGGAAGCAGCAGCCGCAACGAATCACAAGCCACTTGCCGCTGAAGCTCCCGGAGGGAAGAGGAAGACCAAGCCCGACAAGTGCTCTGGTGCCCACTCCGGCAAGCGCACCTCTTTGGAGTGCTGCGCTACCGTCGAGGACGCGCCATCGAGCTCCACCGGCAAGAGTAAGAAGTCAATGGCAGCCTCGCCAACGACCAAGAAGGTGTCCGCCAAGGAGGACGGCACTGGTGGTACCTTCACCATCAGTGCCACTCTCGACCCCAAATAGGAAAGCGCGCTCGTTGCTTTCCTATGGGCGAATGTCGATGTGTTTGCCTGGCAACCATCTGATATCCCCGGCGTTCCCAGGAAAGTGATTGAGCACCACCACGCCGTCTATCCTCATGCGCGGCCCGTCAAGCAGAAAGTCAGGAAGCAAGCGGTGGAGCGCCAAGAGTTCATCGCAGAAGAGATCAAGAAGTTGGAAGCGGCAGGCCTTGTCAGAGGTGTGCTCCATCCGACGTGGTTGGCCAATCCTGTTGTCGTGCGCAAAGCAAATGGGAAATGGAGGCTTTGCATCAACTTTACTGATGTTAACAAAGCTTGTCCCAAAGATCCTTTTCCCTTGCCGTGCATTGACCAGATTGTTGACTCCACGGCCGGATGTGACCTGCTTTCATTTCTTGACGCATACTCAGGGTATCATCAGATCTTCATGGCTAAAGAAGATGAGGAAAAGACCGCATTCATCACTCCATGTGGCACGTACTGTTTCGTACGGATGCCTTTCGGTTTGAAGAATGCTGGTTCGACGTTTGCGAGGGTTGTCCATACCGCTTTTGAGCCGCAAATCCACAGAAATGTGGAAGCCTACATGGATGACATAGTGGTCAAAAGCAGGAACAGGGCAACCCTGATTCAAGATTTAGAAGAGACCTTTATGAACCTGCGCAAGATCAGCCTCAAGCTCAACCCCGAGAAGTGCGTGTTTGGAGTCCCTTCCGGCAAGCTTCTCGGGTTCTTCATGTCTCAGCGAGGAATCGAAGCCAATCCAGACAAAATCAAGGCCATCAAGCAGATTGAAGCACCAACACGCGTCAAGGATGTACGAAGGCTTGCCGGCTGCGTCGCGGCTCTCAGCAGGTTTATTTCCAAGTCTGCAGAACGCGCCCTGCCATTTTTCAAAGTTTTGAAAAAGGCAGGTCCAGTAAAATGGACTCCGGAAGAGGAGGCTGCGCTGCAGGACTTGAAGAAATACCTGTCCTCCGCTCCAATACTTGTCGCGCCTAAACCACAAGAGAAGTTGTTGCTGTACCTGGCGGCAACCAATCAAGTGGTTAGTGCTGCGTTAGTAGCGGAGAGGGAGGCAGATGATGACCTAGCAACCGCGGCAAGCGCGTCCAGCGACAAGCAGGAGGCTTCCCCGACAAGCTCTGGCCCCGACAAGGATGAATCTGCGCAGGAGCGAGTGGAGGTGCAGAAGAAGAGAATGGTGCAGCGCCCAGTTTACTTTGTCAGCTCCCTTCTGCAGGGGGCTAGGTCAAGGTACTCTGGTGTGCAGAAATTGCTTTCCGGCCTTCTCATGGCCTCGAGAAAGCTGCGCCATTACTTCCAAGCACATGAGATTACAGTTGTCACCCGCTTTCCGCTGAAGAGGATACTACAGAATCCAGAAGCAACAGGCAGGATTGTCGAGTGGGCACTGGAACTGTCAAGCTTCGGTCTCAAATTCGAGAGCACTTCAACTATCCAAAGCAGAGCATTGGCGGAGTTCATAGCAGAGTGGACACCGACACCAGACAAAGAGATCCAGAGACAAGCATCCCCGTCAAAGAAGCAAGCAAAGAGTGGCTGATGTATTTTGATGGTGCCTTCTCGCTGCAAGGCGCCGATGCTGGCGCGTTGCTTATCGCGCCCACCGGAGAGCATCTCAAGTACATAGTCCAGATGCACTTCCCCAAGGAGCAAGCAACCGACAATACTGCAGAGTATGAAGGTTTGCTCGCCGGTCTCAGGATCACGGCAGAACTTGGGATCAAGAAGCTCATTGTGAGGGGTGACTCGCAGCTTGTCGTCCGCCAAGTGAACAAAGATTACCAGAGTCCGTTGATGGAAGCGTACGTTGATGAAGTGAGGAAGCTAGAAGAGCGCTTTGACGGCCTGCAAATGGAACACGTTCCAAGAGCTGAGAATGACATTGCTGATGGCCTGTCAAAGTGCGTAGCACTTAAGTTACCTGTGGAGCCAGGAACCTTTGTGCTCAAGCTGACTCAGCCATCCGTAACACCATCAACCGGACAGAGCAAGAAGAGGAAGTTGGTCTCCGGCGACTATCTTCCGGCAGAGCTCCCCGGAGCCGCCGCCAAGAAGGTCCCGAAGATCGACGCCAAGAGCGCTGAGGAGCCTTCTGCTCCGGCAAACCCCAGGGTTTGTTCCGTAGAAGCAGGCGCTCCCGGCAAGTTTTGCTCCGGCAAGCTTGCCGGGGAACATCAAGCTCCGGCTGAGCCCCAGATCCTCGCCATAGAAGCGGACGTTCCCGCAGCAGCAGATGTGCCTTCAGTCCTTGTTGTCGAGCCACAGGCTCCAGCATGGGCGCAACTGACTGTTTGTTTCCTCCAGAACAGAGAACTTCTCGAAGAACAAGAAGAAGCAGAAAGAGTAGCCCGACGCTCAAGTATGTACCAGTTTGTCGACAACACACTGTACAGAAGAGGGCGCAACGGTGTGAAATTGAAGTGTATTCCCCAGGAAGACGGACAAAAGTTGTTGGCAGAGATACATGGAGGCATATGTGGTCACCACATTGGCGCAAGGGCACTTGCCGGCAAAGCGTTCCGGCAAGGTTTCTTCTGGCCGACAGCCCTCCAGGATGCAACTGCACAAGTAACCAAGTGTAAAGCGTGCCAGTTCCATTCCAAGCAGATACACCAGCTAGCTCAAGCTCTCCAGACGATCCCTTTATCCTGGCCATTTTCGGTCTGGGGGCTCGACATCCTCGGCCCCTTCCCCCGAGCTGTCGGGGGCTTTGAGTACTTGTACGTCGCAATCGACAAGTTCACAAAGTGGCCAGAAGTGGAACCAGTGAGGAAGGTGACAGCACAGTCAGCAGTCACGTTCTTCAGGTCGATTGTTTGCCGCTTTGGGATCCCCAACATGATCATCACCGACAACGGTACGCAATTCACGAGCCGCGCCTTCATGCAATACGTCCAAGATCTCGGCGCCAAGGTCTGCTTCGCTTCTGTTGCTCATCCCAGGAGCAACGGTCAAGCGGAGAGGGCCAATGCCGAAGTGTTGCGCGGGCTCAAGACCAGAACTTTCGACAGGCTGCACAAGTGCGGAAGAAACTGGATCGAGGAGCTACCGGTGGCTCTTTGGTCGATCAGAACGACGCCAAATCGAGCCACTGGCCAGACACCATTTGCTCTAGTCTATGGAGCAGAAGCAGTTACCCCCACGGAACTCGTATACGGGCCACCTCGAGTGCTCGCTTATGATGAGCTTGAGCAAGAGCGGCTGCGTGAAGATGACGCGCTGCTCCTTGAGGAAGATCGTCTTCAGGCTGCTGTGCGAGCCGCTCGCTACCAGCAAGCTTTGCGTCGCTACCATAGCCGCAAAGTTAAAGCCAGAAGCTTCGAGGAAGGCGACCTTGTTCTTCGGCACGCTCCGTCCGCCAAGAATCATAACAAGTTGACGCCAAAGTGGGAAGGCCCTTACCGGGTGAGACGAGTCACGAGGCCCGGCGCTGTCCGCCTTGAGACCGAAGATGGCACTCCGGTGAGCAACTCCTGGAATATTGAGCATCTTCGTAAGTTTTACCCGTAAGGCGCGGTTGTCGGACCCCGTCCGGCAACCACCCTTTTGTACAAGTCTTGCCGCTGTTGCATGTAATCCTTTGTACAAAGCCAGGCACAGACCCTGAGCAGCAGTAAATGAAGCGTTGGCGCCCTAAGTCTTAGCATGCATGCTGAGTCGAGTCTCGTCCTTGGTTAGGGTTGATAGTGCCTAACAGCTGCTAACCCCTAGCTTAGAGGTCGGGTCTTCGTCCTTTTTTCCTGTTCTTTCGTTTCCCTTGGTTCGCAGGGTTTTGCATATCCTGGCCAGACCGCTTAAGGACGAAGAAGAGAAGAAGGGCGGACCAGCACCTGGTCCCCAGCAAACCAGTGTTGCCGGGGGCTGCAAGTACAAAGATTCGCCCGCGGCAAGCCAAAGTTGCCGGGGGCTGCAATCCCAGATAAGTTTTTCATCCCTTATCATGCATTCTCTTATGGACTGAGGAATGCGAAAACCTTGTTTCTTCCTAAAAAGCTGTCGTGCTCCCTTAACTCTGGACTCCAGAGCGCGTTCCTAGGGCCAGTTCTGGTAGTAGCCGTGGCGGCAAAGGGACGGAATGAGGAGCCCGAACCCGCCTCATCCCTACCTCCACCAAAGGCGTGAGAAAGGTCGAGTGGCGCGGGAAGACGGCAGGGCATGTTGCCGGGCAAAGAAGTGTCTATCTTAACGATATAAAGGATTCGCTCCTTGGCGTGGGTTTTACCCGCGGGACAAATGGCCCGGCAAACATCCCCTTTTCATTTAAAAAACATTCCGCTCAGGTACAGTTCAGAGAGAATGAAAAACATGAGAGATGGGATTACAAGCTTTAAATGCAACTAAAGCCCGAGGGCTTACAAGTTAAAAAGAGATAAGGTGCCCGTAATCCCTTTCTTTTCTCTCTCCTCAGGAGGTAGGACAAGGAGACAAAAAGGGCAAAAGGGGCGCCTAGGCGAGCTACGGGTGGCAGAAGACACCAAGAGAACACCCCGGGGGCCGTCTGAAAGCTGGACGGTGACGGCGGCGCCCGGAGCAGGGCTCGACGAGGCGGCAGGACGTCAGCACGCTGTCGAGGGCGCCGTGCCCCCGTACTCCGAGTTGACGGCCTTGCCGCCCGCCCTCTTCCTCTTCCGCAGCCTCCCTACGCCAGCCGCCAAGGAGACGACCCCGAGAAGCTCAAGGAGCCGACGACACGGATGATGGGGTCGCCAGTGCCACGTGGAGCCGCGACCGACGCCTAGTCGGACCCGTCATCCCAACGACCGCTACCCTCGTCGTCGCTGTCGCTCCCCTCCTCGTCGCTCTCGCTCGAGAAGGAGCCTTCGCTGTTGGAGGAGCTATCCACACAGCACCGGGCCCGGGTCCCGTAGCACCCGAAGACCTTGACGGAGAGGAGATCGCCCTCCATCAACTTAAAATGGAGGGTGAACCCCTCCATCAAGCTGTGGATATGGGCGAACGTCTTCCACCCTTGACCAAGATACATCATGCCGGGGGCTGGGGACTCAACGTGGACCCGCGTGCCGCTGATCCCGCAGCCCCTCATGCGCAGTCTTAGCGTCTCGGGTTGTTCCATCTCCATCACGCTTGCGAAGGGAGCCGGGAGACGGAGGCGACGACGAGGCGCCCGGCGCAGCCTGACGAAGAACTCGCAAGGGTCGGCCCCGATGTGGACCGCCATGAGAAGAGGAGCCGCTGGCGGAGGCGAGGCCGGCGTGTCGCCCCGCCCGCCTAGTCCACGAGCGCCTCGGCCTCATCCACGACCTCGTCCACGACCTCGCCCCCTCCCCCTTCCCCTTACGGTTGGCTCTGCCACCGCGGGTGCAAGGGGAGGAGGGGCGCGTTGCCTAGCGGCGACCCTCGCCGCCACCGATGAAGGACCAGGGTTCCCTTTCTCCATGGCGAATGGAGAGAGGGGATCAGAAGCTGAAGGGAAGCAAAGATGAAGGAGTGTGGATTTCTGTTGCCCCCTCTTGCTCTTTATAAAGGAGCAGGGTGGGGGCTCGGCCGCCCCGCTCAGCCAATCAAGACGCAGGAAGAGCAGGCGACTGGGACCGGCCTGCTGCCTCGACCCGCGATGGCCCGGTTTCCTGCCTCCACCGTCCGCAACTCCAGGTGCATGGGAGCCGCGTGGCTGGCGTGCAGGACCGAGGCGACGGCTGAGGCAACCTCCCCCCACCCCGTGATCGTGGGGAGCGGACGCCTAGAAAACCGTGCCTCGACCCCGCCCAGCAAACGAGCCACGCCTCCACGCCTCCCTCCACTTATGGAGATGGCGCGAACCGCCCCCCTTATTGCGACGTGACGCATGCCTGCGGGGCTCAGCCCCGCGCACGCCGCCCACGTCACGCACGCCTCTCCCCACGATGCCGCGTTCGACGCGTGCCGTTTGGGGAGGACGTGGTGGATGCAGAAGAAGATGCAGCGTGACCCAGGCCGCGCGTGCCCGTGCACTGTTTTGGGCCTGTCCCAACAGCGCTCGGCACCGTGTATGGCCCAGGCCCGGGGGCTCCTGTCGGTGTACTAAAGTAGGGGTACCTTAGTACCCCGAACTTGTGCACGAGCAGTCGTAGCACCCCGCGGCAAGGCTTGCCAGGCGATCGCCAAAACTCTCCATGGTCCCTTTTTTGGGCCATCCAAGAACAAAGTATTTGAGCCAAGGCCCCGGTAGGAGGAGCTTGCTAGGAAGGCCACCCGAAGAGAGCAAGGCCCCGGCAAGAGGAGCTTGCTGGGACGGCCGCTCGAAGCACAAGGCCCCGGCAAGAGGAGCTTGCCGGGAAGGCCGACCAGGGCATGACAAGAGACTTGCTGCGACGCGCCACGCGTCCCGGCAAGGACCGGTGAGCAACAAGCTCCCGGGCGCGACAAGGCATCAACCGCGGCAAGGCGCTTGCCGCGGCAAGTCAACACCCCGCGCCTGCGTTCCAGCTCATCCACCCACGTGTCGCTCTGGGGCCATTCCAGGCGTACGTGGCGAGAGGCTGCGCAGTCAGGGGCATGCGGTGGCGAAGCAACACTGACAGGATAGCCGTCGTGGCAAACGGTGGCGCCCCTGACAATCCCTTTTCTGCACTGTTTGGGTGACCTAGACGGGCATTTAATGCCCTTGTCCCCTGCCGTACCCAACACAATGTTTTCCAGTTTTACCCCCGCCTACGTTGCCACCTGTGGGTAACCCCTCGCGCATATAAAAGGAGGCTCCATGCGCAACGGAAGGGAAGGGGAGAGGAAGGAGGCCACTCACGCTCGGTCTAATTAGTTGCCTGAGTGTACTACAGCACTCAGCGCTCCCGCACAAGAACACAATACAAACCACAAAGCAGCAGTAGGGTTTTACGCATCTGTGCGGCCCAAAGCTGGGTAAACCCCTTGTGTGCATCGTCTCGATCCGCTCTTCGCGCGACCTCCGCCCCCCGCCGAACCAGAAAGGGGCTCGGTCCCCATAGGTGTTCGTGGAGGCAGATTTCCCACCGACAATATTATTGCCAAAATTAGTAAAACTGAGAGATGTTCAATTGGTTAGCTAAATGTTCCTACTTTAGTTTCGAAATGCATGTGAGCCACATATGGAGAGACCGGAAAGAATAGTATTTCTCTGTGCGCTCTGGTTCATCATGGGTGGCCAACCGACATTGTATTAAAAGACTTGTAATATCTTCAATCTGCTTGCTCTTCTGCTCTTCTTTAAGATGATACTCTTCTCTTGCGGTCGACTGGTCAGGTCAAGTTGTTCTCCCTTAGTATATTTTGAATCTGTCAGGTCAGGTCGACTTGTTCTTCTTTACCATATGTTGAAGCTATCATCTGCGAAGTGTCATCACTTCTGGAGCTCTCATATTTTTAGTAGTAGGCCACATTATATTAATGCACACAACAAATTACAACATGCATGGCATCTTTTAAAAGAATTGCAGAGATAGCACAAAGGGGTTTACAGGGAGGCAGTGTTGGATTAGAATCACTTCTGGATTACAAATAAAATCTCACTTGTTTTTATGTTTTCATGCATGTCAGATATTGAACGTTATCAAAATGAATATGAGAATGGGCGCACGAGAGGAATATTGCGGAACGATCCACTGGCTATCAAACTTGGCATGGTGGAGGATGGCCTATGTTATTCACCCATCAAGGTGCTTTCTCTAACTTTGCAAAGTTCTATTGGTCGCACATAGTTTGCATCTGACCTCTTGCATTACTTCTACTTTGTTACATGATCTGCTTAGTTTAAGCATCATATATGAGTATATGCCATACCTATCCATTTTCTGTACCTATTCCATGTGTCCTCACACTATGTTTTTTCAGTCACATGTTGTTCTTTCGTAATAGGTGTACAAAAGGAAGAGGGTGAGTGCAGGTCGTCAAGGAGTACAAACTAGGTATTTGGAAAAGGTAGTGATACCTGTTAAATCAGATAGATCAGCAGCCACAGAAAACACAGGGCCAACTGTGCCACACTTTACCCCTACTCTAGTGGCCAAACCCCTATTAGAACTGCTGGGAGCCCAGCGTCAGGTACTGTCTATGATATCAATTCAAAATTTGAACTCCTAAATTTCTGCTTGTGCCTTACCTTCTCTCTTGTATGAAAACTAATTTCAGATGAATCTCCTTGCTCAAAGGATCATACGATCTCAAAACAATAATGGGCTCTGCATTGCTCTTGTCAGTACCTCTCTCTCTTTTGCCTTGTAACATTGTACTTAATTAATTGCTATTTGATTATGTATCATCAGTCTTCACCTGAGCTTCATTATCCTCTGTTTCTTCCAATATTATTTGATCTATATTTACTCTTTGCAAAATGTAGAATAATAGCAACACTTATAAAGAATTTTCTTTGGGGAATTTATTGAATTATCCTTCCATCAACATGGAGAAGGGCTTTGTCTAGCCCGTGTTAACATGTAATGTACGTTCATCCTTGTCAAGCCTTCATACTTTGTTCTAGTATAGATTAGGATAGGCATCATTTCCTCAACTTCTGTTTGCTTTGCTGTTTACATTTGATTGGATGTTTGCAACAACTACCAGTTTCAAATTGTAGTTGTAAAAACATGTTCCTTATGCAGAACAGATCCATTTATTTGCTTATATAATTGTGAAACCTGTTACGTGTCTCCTTGTTTCTCTTTTAGACTCTTATCTCTTACGCCAGGTAGAACTTTAGGGAAGATAGTAAGCCAAACCATTTTGAGGACAGCTAGATGACCCCAAGGTCATGTCTTGATGAAGACAGTGAGTTGAAGCTACTCACCAGCAGGTGTGAGACAACCTCTATGCAGTCGATGCCTCAATCAGTTCGATTTCTTCAGTCTCAACTTAAAGCGGAAAGGCTTGCTTCAGCTCAGCTCCGACTTGAAGTCAAAGATGCAATGAAGATGTCAGAGGACTGCCGTGCGCACCATGATGCCTTAAATCTAGTGTTGATGCATCTATCGTTGACACAACTGAGGTCTACTCAGCTTCTTCAGCTCTTTGGGGGGGGGGGCGACCTGGCCAGGCCTAGTGCCTTCTGAAGTGCTCTCAGTTTTGTATATTCTTTTGTCGGCGCGTTTATTTGCACTGGTGGCGAACTTTGATGCCCAGTGGATGTAATATGTGTGATAGCCGTGATAGCCTAGCGTAAGTTGCTTGCTTATTTATTTCCTTGTTGTCTTGTTTATTTGTTTGATTCTAGTCATTGCAGTTCTTTTTCTGCGGTTTGCTAGTGGCTGCATTAACCTATTTTTTAAAATTAGGCCACAATAACCATGGGCTAATATTTACTGTATTGACACTGGGCCTCCTACGGGCCGTAGAAACAGTGGGCCTTCTACGGGCCATAGAAACAATGGGCCTTCTACGGGCCGTAGAAACAATGGGCCTCCTACGGGCCATATCATCAATGGACCTTATACGGGCAGTATGATCGATGGCCAAACATGGGCCAATAACAGGCCGCATTATGGTCGTAAACGGGCTAGAGTTGGAATCGTCCGTTCATGGGCCGACCATAACGGGCCATCATTAATAGGCCGTATTTGATGACGCATTGAAAACGGCCCAACGTATTAACAGACCACAAACGGGCCGACTGTAACCACTAGCTGAATTTGGCCCACAAGCAGAAAATGACAGTAACGGGCCATAAGTAAACGAATGCTGGAAATGAGCCCAAGAATAAATGGGCTCTGAGAAGGCCGAAAGATAACATGGGCTGGAAACGGCCCAACGGAATAACGGGCCCTTAATGGTTATAAAGTGATACATTGTTCATCACGGGCTAGTTTCACCACGGGCCGTTAATGGGTGTAAAGTGATACACTGTTCATTACGGGCCAGTTTCACCACAGGCCGTTAGTAGGCTAAGAGTTACATACGGCCTCATATGGGTCGAAAGACGTCATGGGCCATACATGGGCCAGAAGTGAAAACGAGCTGGAATCATATTGGATGGCCCAGATGACGCTACTGGGCCTAATTCGGATAGGGCGTAACGGGCCTTGGGTTAGCGGGCTGTAAATGGGCTATATTCGAACAGGTCGTTAACAGGCTTTCCATGGGCCGGCCCGCCAGCTTTTGACCAAGTCAAATGGGCCGGCCTTTACACAGGAATGGGCCTCTGTTGGGCCGTGCCACGTGTCGAAGTATCATAGGCGCCTATCTGACCCACTGACGAGCTGACACGTGTTTCGTCCGGCCAATAAGAATTTTACATGTGGAAATTTCCCATTAGTCGGGGCTGTTAACGGGTTATCGGCTCCAAAACCCGACCCGATAGCTTAACCGCGTTCCGTTATGGTGGATGCCACGTGTCGGTCACCCTTGACAAAAGCACTTCTGTGACGCGCGATTTATCGTCATGGAAGTGGACACTTTCGTGATGATAATTTTGGTAATGTCATGGAACACTTCTATGACAGCACAGGTATGACTATCTTGATTCTGTCATAAATTTGTCATGGATGTACATGCATGACAAAAAAAGCGACCTACTGTGACAAACACGTATCATCACGGAAGTGTATTTTTTTTGTAGTGTCTATAGTTATCAGATAGCTTAAAAATATCTTTCCACCAAAAGGAGCCGCGGAGGACAGTGGCTTGTGGAAATACTCCATCATAGTATGAATTCCACAACAAGGATACCCATGGTATGTCTTCCTTATTATAGAATTTATGTAAGTGCTTAATGAGGAGCCCTTGATTCTGAAGGTGCAAGTTGATGACACCGAAACCACCTTTCTCCTTAGGTCTACAAACCAAATCCCACGCAGCAAGTGATTGCCTAGGTGTATCAAAATTCCCTCTCCAAAGACATTGCCTCACAATTCTTTCCAACTGCTGTCAGGTCGAGGAATCATTATTTTTCACATAATAAGGAGGCACTTCCTTGCTGTGGCCGTGGACCCAACTGTCAGCCTCTCCACATACAGTACTCTTCCGATGGAATTCAGTCGTTGACCATGTTGACCACGCCACGGCGAGAGCACCAGGGCGGTGGACGACGGCGAGGCCTAGGAACGGGGCGACGCGGAGCCGGGGAAGACGCGGCAGTGGATGCCCACATGCAGAGGAGTACGAGGTTTCACTGGTTCGGCTGCGGTGTGAGGCTTACGTCGCCGCAGGGCCTGGCTAGCGGTGGGAGTAGTAGGGGCGGTGAGGCCTCCGTGGCAGCACAGCCGACCATGGGAGGCAGGACTAGGCGGCACGACCGGCGCTGCTTTGGGCGGCTAGAGCAAGAAGACCAGAGGTTGAAAAAGCACTACGTCTGTTGGATGGACATCGTACGGTCACTTGAGCTAGAATCGTTCATATTGACTAAGTTGACAAAGCCTTCCGTCCCCGACAACTTAGTAGGCCCACAAGTCAGCCTCCCATTATGCTGGGTCCCAACTAGCAGGGGGGTATTCATTTTTTTGTGCGTAATAAGGAGGCACTTCTTTGCGTGCGAAGATATAGCTGGTAGGTCCGAGCTGTCAGCGACGGGAACGTTTTTTTTTGCTAAATACAGAGGTCCTTTCGGTGGGGTCCCAGATGTCAGGTGGAGGATTCATTATTTTGCGCGTAATAAGGAGGCATTTCCTTGTGTGCGGCCGTGGACCCAACTATCAGCCTCTCCACGTATAGTCCACTTTAGATGCATGTCGGTCGTTGACCACGTTGACCACGCCGCGCCGAGAGTACCAGGGCGGTGGACGATGATGAGGCCTAGGAAGGGAACGACACAGAGCTAGGGAAGACTCGGCAGTTGTTTCCCATGCGGAGGGGAGTACGGGGGTTTACTGGTTCGTCTGCCGTCGCCGGAGAATAACAACAGGTGCGGGTAAGTAGAGGGATGGCTAGGCTAGCGATGGGAGTACGGTTGGGCGGTGAGGCCCGCGCGGCAGCACAGCCGGCCGCGGGAGGAGGGAGCAGGCAGTCCCACCGGCACTTGTTTGAGCGGCTGGAGAAGGAAGAGCAGAGATTGAAGAAGCATGACGGCCATTCGATGGACATCCAACAGTCACTGCTTGTGCGTCAACCCTTTTTTAGGAAAGCCTCAAATGTGTGGAAAACATCATACAACCCATCTGCCATTATTTCTAATAATTTACAGCCCATTTTCTAATTCTTAAGGTTTTTTTTGGAGCCCATATTCTTTTTGTTAGCACTACAACCCATATTGTGGCCATGGTTAAGAAATTATACGAATTTTTGCATATTTCGGTGCGGTTCGAACTGTTTTTAATCCTGAAATTTTGAGTCATATTCAAACTGATTTTAAAAATAAATGTATATCAATATAAAATCCAACAAATTGTCCATGCATAAAAATCAATGCAATTTAAAATCTCGAAATGAAAAAAAATATTGAAACTAATTGCCAGTTTGATGTGTTTTAAAAATGTACATCCCATTTCTCCTTGCTGATAGGCCATTTTCTCGGCCAGCCGAATGAAGCTCTCCTTGTCTTGGAAGATCTGTAGCCCAACAGGCTTGACAAATAGACTTACTTGACAAATCACAAAAAAACTGGGCTAGCCATTTCAGAAATAAAAAAACTACTGGGCTGGTCTATGGTCAACATAAAAGAAAAGGATGTCTAGACATGCCAGAGTGCCCCGCACAACCCAGTTGACACCCTGCTTCCATCTCAAAAACAAATTAGATAAATGCAACTCCAATTATGGCAATTCATAAAATGCAACTGCACTTTCCAAACTTTGAAAAATGCCACTGCACTTTCCAAACTTTGAAAAATGCCACTGCAATTTTTGCAAACTTTGAAAAACGCCACTCAAATTTGGGCAAACTTTGTAAAACGCCTCTCCAAACTTTAAAAAATGCCACTAGAAATGGCATTTTTCAAAGTTTGGAAATTGCAGTGGCATTTCTCGGAATCACCAGATTTGGAGTGGCATTTATCAAATAAACCAAAATAAAAATAATTGGGCGAGCTATTGTGTCCCTGGTGTCAGCCGCTCGTTGTGCAAATCTCTCATTTATTGACTACGTTGACAATGGCATGGGACCCAGATGTCAGAAATCCATTAGGAGGAGCCATTTTTTGGCTTGAAATAAGGAGGCACTTGCTTGCATACTGCCATGACCTTGGTGGGTCCCTACTGTCATCCTCTCCACGTACAATCATCTCCTGATTGTGTACGCGTCAACCTAGTAGGCCCACAAGTCAGCTTCTAAACCCGTGGAGGACAAATACAACCCATTTAAAAAAATAACAGCCCATTCCATACGTTCAAACGGAAAGTTCAACATTCAGAGCAAAGTAACATGTCTGATCCAGATATAGAGTACTGAACTTCCACGTTGACAACCATCATAGCCAAATTAACTATCTACTCCCACTAATACTCTAGTAGTGTACAAGTACTAACTTACTCTTAGCTAACTAGACGATGCCGACCGCCATCTGCGGTACATGCTAAATGCCGGCATCGGCGTCCTCCGCCTCGCCTCAGACTTGCCAGAGGTGCGATAGGGCGCGTTGCTCGCACGCGTTGGCCCTTTCCATGCCAGCATGGTCCATCGAAGCTTCAGCTTCTAAGTGGGAAACCCACTTGACGAGCTTGTAGTAAAATTCGGTGTCGCGAATGTGTGCGTGCCTGACGGCCTCCAGGGCTATTTACCGAGCGCCGACCACCATGTAGTCAGCCCAGTTGCGGGCGCTCTCCTCGCGACTCAGAACGACGGTGCGCTGCTGCTCCATGTCCCACTGGCGGCGCAAATCGGTGATATGCTGCTCCTCCGCCAGGCGGTCACGCTCCAACAATTCCTCATACTCCTCATTGCCATCTAAAGACCGATAGAATGCCTCCTCCCTCCGTCTGCCTTCCGATGAAAAACCGAACACTAGTTTCGGCGGTGACCGCCTCCGGCGTCGCTTATCGCGGACGGGCGGGGGCATGGTGGACATGGCGAGAGCGAGGATAAGTGGCGAGCAACGTCGGGCCGGTGGGGGCTTTGAGGATAGGGCGAGTTGGGTGATGGTGGCACCGGAGAAGCCCGGGAAACAGTAATTATAGGCGGAAGGTAGGCGAACCAGCGTGTCTGATAACCCACAAGTATAGGGGATCACAACAGTTTTCGCTAAGTAAGAGTGTCGAACCCAACGAGGAGCTAAAGGTATAACAAATATTCCCTCAAGTTCTATCGACCACCGATACAACTCTACGACGCTTGACGTTCGCTTTACCTAGAACAGGTATAAAACTAGAAGTACTTTGTAGGTGTTTTTGGATAGGTTTGCAAGAATATAAAGAGCGAGTAAATAGTTTTAATAGATCAAGAATATAAAGAGCAAGAATATAAAGACCGATACAACTCTACGACGCTTGACGACGCTGTTTAGATGAAGACACAACTAAATTAGTTTTAATAGAGAGCTTTTTGTTACGAGAAAGTTATTTGTCCCTAGGCAACCGATAACTAGACCGGTAATCATTATTGCAATTTTATTTGAGGGAGAGGCATAGGCTAACATACTTTCTCTACTTGAATCATATGCAATTATGATTCGAACTCTAGCAAGCATCCGCAACTACTAAAGATCATTAAGGTAAAACTCAACCATAGCATTAAAGTATCAAGTCCTCTTTATCCCATACGCAAACAACCTACTTACTCGCGTCTGTGCTTCTGTCACTCACGCCACCCACCATAAGCAAATCATGAACATATTGCAAACCTACAGCGGGGATCCCTCACGCTTGCGCGACACGAAGATCACCATAGGACAACACCAATAATAAAACATGCAACTCAAACCAATCATGATCATCAAATAGCCCATAGGACAAAACAGATCTACTCAAACATCATAGGATAGCCATACATCATTGGAAAATAATATATAGCATTGAGCACCATGTTTAAGTAGAGATTACAGCGGGTAAGAGATAAGTTACACCGCTGCATAGAGGGGGGAAGAGTTGGTGATGATGGCGGTGAAGTTGTTGGTGAAGATAACGATGATGATGATGGCCCCGACGGTGTTCCAGCGCCACCAGAAGAGAGAGGGATCACCAGAAGAGGCCCCCCTTCTTCTTCTTCTCTTCTTCTTCTTCTTCTTCTTCTTCTTCTTCTTCTTCTTCTTCTTCTTCTTCTTCTTCTTCTTCTTCTTCTTCTTCTTCTTCCTTGACCTCCTCCCTAGATGGGAGAAGGGTTTCCCCTCCGGTCATTGGTCTCCATGGCATGGGAGGGGCAAGAGCCCCTCCAAGATTGGATCTATCTCTCTGTCCCTTTCTGTTTCTGCGTTCTGTTCTGCTGCCCTTTCACCGTTTCGTATATATGGAGATTCGTAACTCCGATTGGACTGAAACCTTCGCCGTGATTTTTCCTAAAAATTAGCTTTCTTGCGGCTGAGGAAGGGCATCAACCGCCTTACAGGGGGCCCACGAGGGTCAGGGGCGCGCCCAGGGGGTGGGGAGCGTCCCCTGCCTCGTGCCTCCCTCGGGCACCGTCCCGCATGGATTTTCCTTCCCATATTCTCTGAATATTCCAAAAATAATCTCTGTCCGTTTTTATCCCGTTTGGACTCTGTTTGATATGGATATTCCGCGAAACATAAAACATGCAACAGACAGGAACTGGCACTGGGCACTGGATCAATATGTTAGTCCCAAAAATAATATAAAAAGTTGCAAAAAGTATATGAAAGTTGAATAATATTGGCATGGAACAATCAAAAATTATAGATACGACGAAGACGTATCCGCATCCCCAAGCTTAATTCCCGCTCGTCCTCGAGTAGGTAAATGATAAAAAAGATAATTTTTGATGTGGAATGCTACCTAGCATAATATTGATCATATATCTAATCATGGCATGAATATTAAGACATGAGTGATTCAAAGCAATAGTCTATCATTTGACATAAAAACAATAATACTTCAAGCCTACTAATAAAGCAATCATGTATTTTCAAAATAACAAGGCCAGAGAAAGTTATCCCTACAAAATCATATAGTCTGGCTATGCTCCAACTTCACCACACAAAATATTCACATCATGCACAACCCCGTTGACAATCCAAGCAATTGTTTCATACTTTTGATGTTCTCAAACCTTTTCAACTTTCACGCAATACATGAGCGTGAGCCATGGACATAGCACTATAGGTGGAATAGAATGGTGGTTGTGGAGAAGACAAAAAGGAGAAGATAGTCTCACATCAACTAGGCGTATCAACGGGCTATGGAGATGCCCATAAATAGATATCAATGTGAGTGAGTAGGGATTGCCATGCAACGGATGCACTAGAGCTATAAGTGTATGAAAGATCAAACTGAAACTAAGTGGGTGTGCATCCAACTTGCTTGCTCATGAAGACCTCGGGCATTTGAGGAAGCCCATCATCAGAATACACAAGCCAACTTCTATAATGAAAATTCCCACTAGTATATGAAAGTGATAACTCAAGATACTCTCTATATGAAGAACATGGTGCTACTCTGAAGCACAAGTGTGTTAAAAGGATAGTAGCATTGCCCCTTCTCCCTTTTTCTCTCATTTTTTTTCTTTTTTTCTTTTTTTGGTGGGCATCTTTGGCCTCTTTTTTTATTTGGGCTTCTTTTATATTTTTGTAAAGTCCGGAGTCTCCTCCCGACTTATGGGGGAATCATAGTCTCCATCATCCTTTCCTCACTGGGGCAATGCTCTAATAATGATGATCATCACACTTTTATTTACTTACAACTCAATATTACAACTCGATATCTGGAACAAAGAAATGACTATATGAATGCCTCCGGCGGTGTACCGGGATGTGCAATGATCTAGCATAGCAATGACATCAAAAAACGGACAAGCCATGAAAACATCATGCTAGCTATCTTACGATCATGCAATGCAATATGACAATAAATGCTCAAGTCATGTATATGATGATGATGGAAGTTGCATGGCAATATATCTCGGAATGACTATGGAAATGCCATGATAGGTAGGTATGGTGGCTATTTTGAGGAGGGTATATGGTGGGTTTATGGTACCGGCGAAAGTTGCGCGGTACTAGAGAGGCTAGCAATGGTGGAAGGGTGAGAGTGCGTATAATCCATGGACTCAACATTAGTCATAAAGAACTCACATACTTATTGCAAAAATCTATTAGTTATCGAAACAAAGTACTACGCGCATGCTCCTAGGGGGATAGATTGGTAGGAAAAGACCATCGCTCGTCCCCGGCCGCCACTCATAAGGAAGACAATCAATAAATAAATCATGCTCCGACTTCATCACATAACGGTTCACCATACGTGCATGCTATAGGAATCACAAACTTCAACACAAGTATTTCTACTAATCCACAACTACCCACTAGCATGACTCTAATATCACCATCTTTATATCGCAAAATATTGCAAGGAATCAAACATATCGTATTCAGTGATCTACAAGTTTTATGTAGGATTTTATGACTAAGCATGTGAATGACCAGTTCATGTCATCTCTATAAATAGATATAAGTGAAGCAAGAGAGTTTAATTATTTCTATAAAATATATGCCCACACTCTAACAAATATAAGTGAAGCAAAAGAGCATTCTACAAATGGCGGTTGTCTAAGTGAAGAGAAACAGGCAATCCAAACTTCAAATGATATAAGTGAAGCACATGAAGCATTCTATAAAGTCATACTCAAAAGATATAAGTGAAGTGCAAAGAGCATTCTATAAATCGACCAAGGACCATCTCATACCAGTATGGTGCATAAAATAAAAATGAAAACTAAATGCAAAAGACGCTCCAAGATTGCACATATCGCATGAACGAAACGAATCCGAAAACATTACCGATACTTGTTGAAGAAAGAGGGGATGCCTTCCGGGGCATCTCCAAGCTTAGACGCTTGAGTCTTCTTGAATATTTACTTGGGGTGCCTTGGGCATCCCCAATCTTGATCTCTTGCCTCTCCTTCTTTTCCTCACATCGAGACCTTCTCGATCATCGAACACTTCATCCACACAAAACTTCAACAGAAAACTCGGTAAGATCTGTTAGTATAATAAAGCAAATCACCACTCTAAGTACTGTTGCAAACCAATTCATATTTTGTTTTTGCATTGTGTCTACTATAATATAACTTTTTAATGGCTTAATCCACTGATATGATAGTTTCATCAAAACAAGCAAAGTATGCATCAAAAACAGAATCTATCTAAAACAGAATAATCTGTAATAATATGAACATTCACCATACTCCTGATACTTGAAAATTTCTGCCAAAATTAGGAAAAATAAAAAATTCGTATAGAAAGACAGTGCAAAAATAATCATAATCAATTGACGTTCCAGTAAAAAATGTAAAATCGCGCACTACAGCGAAAGTTTCTGTCCCTGCACCGTACGAACCAACAAGCATTGTAAACATCCCAAAGGCAAACCTTGGCACATTATTTTTATATTACAATGGAATTGTACAAGGGGATAATTATTTTTGTTGAAAAGTTTCTGTAATCAATATTCACAAAGTTTCCGTCAGCATGAACAAAGTTCAAGGCTAGCTCCCACTTCAACAATGCTTGTCTCTCTCACTTTCACTTTCTTTTTTTGAAGAGTTTCGGGTTCCCCTCTTTATTTTATTTTTATTTTTAAACTATATAAAAGCACTGAACAGAAATAAATGACTCTCTAAAACTTCTGGGTTGTCTCCCTGGCAGCGCTTTCTTTAAAGCCATTAAGCTAGGCATATAGTGCTCAAGTAATGGAGCCACCCGGATCCCAAGGTATATCAAAGCCAATTTTAATTAACAATGATTTGTAATTTAGCATTGAGAACAAGGCAACATATATCAAGTAAATACGAAGTCTAACTCTCTTCCTATGAATTGGCATGTCATAAAAGAACAATTCATGCACACAAAGTAAAGGCCAATGCATAGTATAAACAGTTTCTTGCAATTTTTTCGTGTTGGAAACATAGAGAGGTGGAGATATAGTTCCTCCCTCATAATAATTGCAAGTAGGAGCAGAAAGCACATGCATATTATATCTATCAAAATCATCATGTGTAATATTAAAAGGCAACCCATCAATATAATCCTTAGTAAGGGCAAACTTCTCCGATATAGTGTAGTCGGAAGAATTCAAAAAGATAATAGGACTACCATGTGTGGGTGCAATAGCAACAATTTCATGTTTAACATAAGGAATTATAGCAAGTTCATCTCCATAAGCATAATTCATATTGGCATCTTGGCCACAAGCATAGCGAGCATCATCAAAAAGGGATATTTCAAAAGAATCAACGGGATCATAGCAATCATCCTTCGGTAAGCACGAAGGGAAATTAAACAATGTAAGAGTTGAAGAGTTACTCTCATTAGAAGGTGGGCACGGGTAGCTAATCCGCTCTGCCTCCTTTTGTTCTTCGCTCTCCTCATCATCTTTTTCATCCAATGAGCTCACAGTTTCATCAATTTCTTCTTCCATAGACTATTGCAAAATATTAATCTCTTCTTGGACAGCGGAGGAGTCCTCAATATATGGTTTAACATAAGCATTAGAAGCATAATTATCATAGCAATATTTAAGTATGGCAAAAAAATAGATTTGTAAAGAGTAGCGTCATACTTTTCAATCAAAGAAGCAATTTCATAAGCACCCTTAAAAGCAACAAATTCTTCAATTTGTTGAACATCATAGTAATTATAAACACCCTTAGCATATGAAGACACGATTCCATTATCGATAAACTCACATTAGTAGGGAAGGTGTTTCTTAGGGTTTTCACAACAACAAGTAACATCATATATTTCACATAAATTCCAGGCATAGCATTGCAAACGATGAATTTGATCCAGTAAAAGTTTCCCTTTTTTAGATATGCGGTGTCGGAAATAACAAGCATGCTCATCTAAAGATCTGCCCTCAACTAAGCTAGTTGCGGTTTCAGCACGAGCACATAGGGATCAAAGATGATCCAAGTAATAAGGTTCAGTAGTACGATAGATTTTAAGTGGTTCTTCAACCATTGGTTTAGTAGGTACAACTAATTTTTTTTGGTATTTTGCGTTTCCTACCCATAACTAAAGATAGAAAACAACTTAGAACAGCAAATAAAAATTACTTAGTGATAAACCAAACAAGCAAACACGAGAATATTCACCCCACGCTATAACTCCCCGGCAACGGCGCCAGAAAAAGGTCTTGATAACCCACAAGTATAGGGGATCGCAACAATTTTCGATAAGTAAGAGTGTCGAACCCAACGAGGAGCTAAAGGTAGAACAAATATTCCCTCAAGTTCTATCGACCACCGATACAACTCTACGCACGCTTGATGTTCGCTTTACCTAGAACAAGTATAAAACTAGAAGTCCTTTGTAGGTGTTTTTGGATAGGTTTGCAAGAATATAAAGAGCGAGTAAATAAAAGCTAGGGGCTGTTTAGATGAAGACACAACTAAATTAGTTTTAGTAGAGAGATTTTTGTTACGATAAAGTTCTTTGTCCCTAGGCAAACGATAACTAGACCGGTAATCATTATTGCAATTTTATTTGAGGGAGAGGCATAGGCTAACATACTTTCTCTACTTGGATCATATGCACTTATGATTGGAACTCTAGCAAGCATCCGCAACTACTAAAGATCATTAAGGTAAAACCCAACCATAGCATTAAAGTATCAAGTCCTCTTTATCCCATACACAAACAACCTACTTACTCGGGTCTGTGCTTCTGTCACTCACGCCACCCACCATAAGCAAATCATGAACATATTGCAAACCCTACAGCGGGGATCCCTCACGCTTGCGCGACACGGAGAGCACCATAGGATAGCACCAATAATAAAACATGCAACTCAAACCAATCACGATCATCAAATAGCCCATAGGACAAAACAGATCTACTCCTACGATCATCAAATAGCCCATAGGACAAAACAGATCTACTCAAACATCATAGGATAGCCATACACCATTGGGAAATAATATATAGCGTTGAGCACCATGTTTAAGTAGATATTACAGTGGGAAGAGAGAAGTTACACCACTGCATAGAGGGGGGAAGAGTTGGTGATGATGGCGGTGAAGTTGTTGGTGAAGATGGCGATGATGATGATGGCCCCAACGGTGTTCTGGCGCCACCGAAAGAGAGGGGGAGAGGCCCCCTTCTTCTTCTTCCTTGACCTACTCCCTAGATGGAAGAAGGGTTTACCCTCTGGTCCTTTGTCTCCATGGCAAGGGAGGGGCGAGATCCCCTCTGAGATTGGATATATCTCTCTGTCTCTTTCTGTTTCTGCGTTCTGTTCTGCTGCCCTTTCACCGTTTCGTATATATATGGAGATCCGTAACTCCGATTGGACTGAAACCTTCGCCGTGATTTTTTCCTAAAAATTAGCTTTCTTGCAGCCGAAGAAGGGCATCAACCGCCTTACGGGGGGCCACGTGGGTTAGGGGCGCGCCCCCTGCCTCGTGCCTCCCTCGGGCACCGTCCCGCATGGATTTTCCTTCCCATATTCTCTGAATATTCCAAAAATAATCTCCGTCCGTTTTTATCCCGTTTGGACTCCGTTTGATATGGATATTCTGCGAAACATAAAACATGCAACAGGCAGGAACTGGCACTAGGCACTGGATCAATATGTTAGTCCCAAAAATAATATAAAAAGTTGCCAAAAGTATATGAAAGTTCAATAATATTGGCATGGAACAATCGAAAACTATAGATACGACGGAGACGTATCAGTGTCACGGGAAACGCGATGGTCATCGTGGTCATCGGAATTCAATGCATAAGCTAGCATGGCTTAGTGCGCCAGCTTGCCGTGGAAAACTAGAAAAACTGAAATTATGACTATGTTGTCCCGTCCCATCAGTGGTGCGTCCCTTCCGTGCTGGGTCGCACGCCGGATGACGGTCAAACGAGTGCACTCGAATCATCCATATGAGGTACTCCGTCCTTGTCAAAAATCATTCCACCACTCATCATCTACCTTGGTTGGTGAGATTTTCGAATTAAGCCCTGCAAACCGGAAATGAGGTAGTACATGTGTGATCCGCTATTTATTCATGTAGGATTGAGTAGGTCGTGTTTTGAATTGAGCCCTGCAAACCGGAAAGGAGGTAGTACGTGCGTGATCCGCTATTTATTCGTGTAGGATCGAGTAGGTCATATAGTGTACGTGTAGGATCAAGTAGGTCGGATGGTGTACGTGTACGATCACATTAGCTGATGAACGTTCGCTGGGAGATAAGGCATTTGTGAACGTTTTTGCTCGCAGTTTCTTTAACCATTTTATACAGAACAGCTCGTCAGTTTCTTCACAGGTAGGCATTTTTATTCAAAAAACTGCCACTTCGGATCTTGCGTCGCAACTAAAACTGCCAGGAGCGCATTAGTAGGCTAGCTAGTGATCGATCAGTAACTTGTAAACACTGAGCAAACATAAATAAGGAACTGTTAGTAACTTTTAAACACTGAGAACACAGAAATAAGGACCATGATGTGCACAACAGTAAAAGCCGATCCGTTTGAAATGTTCACACGAGACACACAGGGCTGGCATTGTTATATGTTCACATTAGTAGCCCAAATTCGAAACCAACTAGTACAATTCCCATACATAAGATCAACATGTTAATGCATCTCAATGATTCACAAATCATATACAAATATATAGCTCCAAAAGCAAAGATCTAGAAAAAACTTTTGTTCTTCCTACTAACATGGATGCTTCTCTTGGCCAACATTCAGTACATAGTGAAAGAAAAATTTGTTTGTGAAGTCTACAATTTCTCTTGCAAACGTAACACTAGTAGAAAAGGGGGCAATGGTCCAGGGTGGGTTAGCCCATTAGTCCCGGTTCAATCTAGAACCGGGACCAATGGGGGCATTGGACCCGGTTCGTGAGCCCAGGGGGCCGGCCGGGCCACGTGGGCCATTGGTCCCGGTTCGTCTGGACCTTTTGGTCCCGGTTGGTGGGACGAACCGGGACCAATGGGCCTCGCTCCTGGCCCACCACCATTCGTCCCAGTTTGTGGCATGAACCGGGACCAAAGGTTTCCATTTAGTCCCGGTTCATGGCACGAACCGGGACCAGTGGTGCAGCCTATATATACCCCTCGCGCCGGAGCAGAGCACTCAGTGCTCTGTTTTTCTGGGCCGGCGAGAGGAGGGGATTTAGGTGCTCTAGCTCACCTCCTATGCACATGAGGTGTTCGATGAAATGCCCGAGCCACACTAGTTAAGCTTTCTCCTCTTGAAGCTCGACCTCAAAGCTCCATTTTCCTCGAGATTTGTCTAGATTTAGCGGTCCGTCACGCCCCACCCCTGTCTTCACCGCTGTCGATCACCCGCGCCGATCTTATCACCAACACCACCGTGGTGAGCCTCTTGCTCTTATCTTCTTTCTGAAAGGAAAAATATTCTTACTTGTATGTTTAGATAGATACTTGTATCATTTTCTTACTTTTATTATTGCATCTTATATAGTGCGGTGGTTTTGGTATCCGCCCCCGTCGGCCCTCGTCCTGTCTATGATTCGGATGTGGTATATATATTAATCTTTATAACTATTGGTTCATTTATTGTTTATGATAATTATGCGGACCAACGTGACATAGATTTTATTTATCTAGGATGTATGTGAACCGGAAATTCCAACCGACCCTATTGTCGAGAGGTTAAATTTAGTTGAAGAAGAAAACAATTTCTTGAAGGAAAAAATAAAAAAAATTGAGGAGGAGAAGATGATATTGGAGTTGCATGTTGCGGATGTCGTCGATGATCACAAGATCAAGATGGATGCAATGCGCTTGAAGATTAGAAAGATTAGAAAATATGCCATTCATACTGAGGCTTGGTATCATTATGCCGTTGGATCAATTGTTACCTTGGTTGCGATTATGATCGCCTTTGTTTTAATTAATGTATGGTTTAATTAATTAGATGCTCTGGAGAGCTATATGTTGTTAGATGAGAACTATGTATGTACTTTGCTTTTAATGCATGTGATGATGAACTTCTATTAATTTGGACACTTAATTATATATAATGCACGCAGATGAACCGGCAATGGATGTACGGTGACAGACACACCTCCGAGTACATTAAGGGCGTGCATGAGTTTCTCGATGCGGCTCAGGCAAACAAGCAGAATGGTTTTATGTGTTGTCCATGCCCTGATTGTGGGAATACGAAGTCTTACTCTGACCGGAAAATCCTTCACACCCACCTGTTCTACAAGGGTTTCATGCCACACTATAATGTTTGGACAAGGCACGGAGAAATAGAGGTTATGATGGAAGACGACGAAGAAGAAGAGTACGATGACAACTACGTGCCCCCTGAATACCGTGATGCTGCAATGGGGGGAGCTGGTGAAGATCAAGAGGAACCAGACGATGTGCCCAATGATGCTGCAACGGGTGAAGGTGCTGAAGATCAAGAGGAACCAGACGATGTGCACGATGATGGTGATCTCCGCCGTGTCATTGTCGATGCAAGGACGCAATGCGAAAGTCAAAAGGAGAAGATGAAGTTCGATCGCATGTTAGAGGATCACAAAAAAGGGTTGTACCCCAATTGCGAAGATGGCAACACAAAGCTCGGTACCGTACTGGAATTGCTGCAGTGGAAGGCAGAGAATGCTGTGCCTGACAAAGGATTTGAGAAGCTACTGAAAATATTGAAAAAGAAGCTTCCAAAGGATAACGAATTGCCCGACAGTACATACGCAGCAAAGAAGGTCGTATGCTCTCTAGGATTGGAGGTGGAGAAGATACATGCATGCCCTAATGACTGCATCCTATACCGCGGTGCATACAAGGATCTGAACGCATTCCCGGTATGTGGTGCATTGCGGTATAACATCAGACGAGATGACCCTGGTGATGTTCACGGCGATCCCCGCAGGAAGAGGGTTCCTGCGAAGGTGATGTGGTATGCTCCTATAATACCACGGTTGAAACGTCTGTTCAGAAACGGAGAGCATGCCAAGTCGATGCGATGGCACAGTGAGGACCGTAAGAAAGACGGGAAGTTGAGAGCACCCGCTGACGGGTCGCAGTGGAGAAAAATCGTGAGAAAGTACTGGGATGAGTTTGCAAAGGACCCAAGGAACGTATGGTTTTCTTTAAGAGCGGATGGCATTAATCCTTTCGGGGAGCAGAGCAGCAATCACAGCACCTAGCCGGTCACTCTATGTATGTATAACCTTCCTCCTTGGATGTGCATGAAGCGGAAGTTCATTATGATGCCAATTCTCATCCAAGGCCCTAAGCAACCCGGCAACGACATTGATGTGTACCTAAGGCCATTAGTTGAAGAACTTTTACAGTTGTGGAATGGAAATGGTGTACGTACGTGGGATGAGCATGGACAGGAGGAATTTAACCTAAAGGCGTTGCTGTTCGTGACCATCAACGATTGGCCCGCTCTCAGTAACCTTTCAGGATAGACAAACAAAGGATACCACGCATGCACACACTGTTTACATGACACTGAAAGTATATACCTGGACAAATGCAGGAATAATGTGTACCTGGGCCATCGTCGATTTCTTCCGACCAACCATCAATGTCGAAAGAAAGGCAAGCATTTCAAAGGCGAGGCAGATCATCGGAAGAAGCCCGCCATGCGTACCAGTGGTCACGTACTTGCTATGGTCAATGATTTACACGTAATCTTTGGAAAGGGTGCCGGCGCACTAGCTGTTCCGAATGACGCTGAGGGACACGGACCCATGTGGAAGAAGAAATCTACATTTTGGGACCTACCCTACTGGAAAGACCTAGAGGTCCGCTCTTCAATCGACGTGATGCACGTGACGAAGAACCTTTGCGTGAACCTGCTAGGCTTCTTGGGCGTTTCAGGAAAGACAAAAGATACACCCGAGGCACGGGAGGACCTCCAACGTTTGCACCAAAAAGACGGCATGCCTCCGAAGCAGTATGAAGGTTCGGCCAGCTACGCTCTTACGAAAGATGAGAAAGAAATCTTCTTTGAATGCCTGCTCAGTATGAAGGTCCCGACTGGCTTCTCGTCGAATATAAAGGGAATAATAAATATTCCAGGGAAAAAGTTCCAGAACCTAAAGTCTCATGACTGCCACGTGATTATGACGCAACTGCTTCCGGTTGCATTGAGGGGGCTTCTACCGGAAAACGTACGATTAGCCATTGTGAAGCTATGTGCATTTCTCAATGCAATCTCTCAGAAGGTGATCGATCCAGAAATGGTACCAAGGCTAAGGAGTGATGTGGCGCAATGTCTTGTCAGTTTCGAGCTGGTGTTCCCACCATCCTTCTTCAATATCATGACGCATGTCCTAGTTCATCTAGTCGACGAGATTGTCGTTCTGGGGCCCGTATTTCTACACAATATGTTCCCCTTTGAGAGGTTCATGGGAGTCCTAAAGAAATATGTCCGTAACCGCGCTAGGCCAGAAGGAAGCTTCTCCATGGGCCATCAAACAGAGGATGTCATCGGGTTTTGTGTTGACTTCATTCCTGGCCTTAAGAAGATAGGTCTCCCTAAATCGCGGTATGAGGGGATACTGACTGGAAAAGGCACGCTAGGAGCGGACTAAATAATATGCAGGGACGGGCATTCTTGGTCTCAAGCACACTACACAGTTCTACAGAACTCTACCTTGGTGACCCCGTATGTCGATGAACACAAGAACAGTCTGCGCTCCAAACACCCGGAGCAGTGCGACGACTGGATTACATGTGAACACATCAGGACTTTCAGCAGTTGGTTGGAAGCACGTCTCAGAGGTGACAACACTGTTTGTGATGAGTTGTACTTGTTGTCCACGGGACCATCTTTGACTGTATTGATTTACAAAGATACGAGATAAATGGGAATACATTTTACACGATTGACCAAGATCAGAAGAGCACCAACCAAAACAGCGGTGTCCGCTTTGATGCAACAACCGAGAAGGGAAAGGACACATATTATGGTTACATAGTGGACATATGGGAACTTGAATACGGACAAGATTTCAAGGTCCCTTTGTTTAAGTGCAAATGGGTCAATCTGTCAGGAGGCGGGGTACATGTAGACCCACAGTACGGAATGACAACAGTGGATCTGAAAAATCTTGGGTACACTGATGAACCGTTCGTCCTAGCCAATGATGTGGCACAGGTTATCTATGTGAAGGACATGTCTACCAGACCGAGAAAAAGAAAAGATAAGGAAACGGATACATCATACGATGAGCCAAAGCACCACATAGTTCTTTCAGGAAAAAGGGATATCCTGGGAGTGGATGGCAAGACAGACATGTCTGAAGATTATGAAAGGTTTCATGAAATTCCTCCCTTCAATGTCAAGGCTGACCCAAGCATCCTGATAAACGCTGAAGATTATCCATGGTTACGGCGCAATAAGCAAATGACACAAGCGAAGAAAAAGTGAAGACTTTCTCCCGTAACTATTATGATGATACCATGTCAAATTTGTAACAGACGAGTATGTTATGCCAAGTATTTTAGAGTTCATTTGAAAACAAACGAGTAGGTGCATCTATGTTAATTTTTTTAATTAAAGTTAATCACAAACTTGTGATTCACACAAATTTCAAAGAATTCAAATTTGAAAACTAATGGCACTAACAGAAAGTTCATAATTTTGCTGACCTAAAAGCAAAAAGAATTAAAAAAATATAGCAAAAACAAAATAAAGCAACAAAGAAAACAAAAAACTAAAAAAGTGTTGTCAAATTTGAAAACTAATGGCACTAACAGAAAGTTTATAATTTTTCTAAAAACTATAAAGCAAGAAAGTTTAAAAGTTTATAATTTTTCTAAAACTAAAAAAGTTTAAAAGCTAAAAGAATTAAAAAATAAAGCAAGACGAATAATGATAAAACACAGTAATATTAAACAGCAGGAATTTTTTATAGTAAAGTTATTCATAAACTAGTGATTCACGCAAATTTTAAAAATTTCAAAGTTAAACTATTCAAATTTTAAAACTAATGGCACTAATAGAAAGTTTATAATTTTTATGACCTAAAATAAAAAAGAAATCACTACAAAACTATAAGTATTTAGTTCTAAGTAGAAAAAGAAAAAAAAATGCCACCTACTGGGCCCCATGGCCTGAATACGACTAGAAACCCTACCATGGGCCAGGATTCAGGCCCGAGGGAGGCCCAGTAGGCCCATAGGCACAGATTGCAGTGTTAGGCCCGAAAGCCTGCTTTAGAGAGGAGCTCGAGAGGGATGGCGCACCGCACCTTATAAACAGGTGCGCCTCCCTCTCAACTAGCGAGGTGGGACTAAACTCTTGGGCGCGGGGCAGCACAGGCCTTTGGTCCCGGTTAGAGGGACGAACCGGGACCAAAGGGCGCATTGGTCCCGGTTCGTAGCACCAACCGGGACCAATGCCCCCTCTTTAGTCCTGGTTGGTGCCACCAACCGGGACCAAAGGCCGCCGCTTCCTGCCCTTTGGGCTGCTGAAAAGAGGCCTTTGGTCCCGGTTCGTGGCACCAACCGGGACTAAAGGGGTGCATTAGTCCCGGTTGGTGCCACCAACCGGGACCAAAGGCCTGGCTATATATACAACACTTGTCACAATTTTCATTCAGTTCCTTCTCCCCGCCGCCGAACCACCCTCTGCCCCGACGCCCTGCTCCTCGTCGTCGTCGCCCCGTCGCCGCCGCCCTCGACGCCATCTTCCCCGACGCCCTTCTCCTCATCGCCGTCGCCCGCGCCCATCGTCGTCGTCCCGTCGCCGCCCGCGCCCCGCGTCGCCCCGACGCCGTCGCCGCCGCCCTCGACGCCATCTGCCCCGACGCCCTGCTCCTCGTCGCCGTCGCCCGCGCCCGTCGTCGTCGCCCCGTCGCCGCCCGCGCCCCGCGTCACCCCGACGCCGTCGCTGCCCCGCGCCGCCCCGACGCCGTCGCCGCTGCCCTCGACGCCATCTGCCCCGACGCCGGCGCCGCTCCCCTCTGTGAGCACCTGCCGCCATGTCCCTCTGCCCCGCCGGCGCCACCATGTTTTTTTTGATATGTTGCAATATGTTTTTTTTATTAGTTTATTTTTTTTGTTCATATGTGATGTATGTGTGTATGTGGCTATAATGTATATGTGTATGTGATGTATGTGGCTAGAATTTGCTAAATATATATGCAAAAGTTTTAGAAAAAGATGGATAGGAAAGAAGAAGAGGAGAGGAAAAGAAAATAGAAAAGTTTTATATATGCAAAAGTTACAATTTTAGAAAAGTTTTTTGTTCATAGAAAGTTTTTTGTTCATATATAGAAAGTTACAATTTTAGAAAAGTTTTATATATGCAAAAGTTACAATCTTAGAAAAAGGATAGTGGAGAGGAAGAAAAGGGAAATAAGTAGAGAAAGAAGGAGAAGAAGAAGGAGAGGAAGAAGAGGAAGAAGAAGAAAAAAAGAGGAGAAGAAGAAGGAATAGAGGAGCTTCTTCTCCTTTTTTTCTTCTTCTTCTTAATTTTTATCGGGAACGAGGGTCGTCGAACATGACAGGAAGAAGAGGATAAAAAAAGAAGAGGAAGAAGAAGAAAAAAAGAGGAGAAGAAAGAATAGAGGAGTTATTCTCCTCTATTCTTTCTTCTCCTCTCTTTTTTTTCTTCTCCTCTTTTTTTTTCTTCTCCTCTTTTTTTTTCTTCTTCTTCCTCTTTTTTTATCGTGAACGAGGGTCGCCGAGCGGTAGAGGAAACCCTAATTAAATAGCAAGTATCGTCGTGTGAGATACATGTGGCCGTCGGTGTCGGACACTACATCCACTTACCACAAGTGACGCGGGCTTCGACGCCCACGTCACTTGTGGGACGTGGATGTAGTGTCCGACACCGACGGCCACTTGTATCTCACACCCACGATACTTGCTATTTAGGGTTTCCTCTACCGTTCGGCGACCCTCGACGACCCTCGTTTCCGATAAAAAAAGAAGAGGAAGAAGAAGAAAAAAAGAGGAGAAGAAAGAATAGAGGAGTTCTTCTCCTCTATTCTTTCTTCTCCTCTTTTTTTTTCTTCTCTTTTTTTTCTTCTTCTTCCTCTTCTTTTATCGTGAACGAGGGTCGCCGAGCGGTAGAGGAAACCCTAATTAAATAGCAAGTATCGTCGGTGTGAGATACATGTGGCCGTCGGTGTCGGACACTACATCCACGTCCCACAAGTGACGCGGGCTTCGACGCCCACGTCACTTGTGGGACGTGGATGTAGTGTCCGACACCGACGGCCACTTGTATCTCACACCCACGATACTTGCTATTTAGGGTTTCCTCTACCGTTCGGTGACCCTCGACAACCCTCGTTTCCGATAAAAAAAGAAGAGGAAGAAGAAGAAAAAAAGAGGAGAAGAAAGAATAGAGGAGTTCTTCTCCTCTATTCTTTATTCTCCTCTTTTTTTTCTTCTCCTCTTTTTTTTCTTCTTCTTCCTATTTTTTTATCATGAACGAGGGTCGCCGAGCAGTAGAGGAAACCCTAATTAAATAGCAAGTATCATCAGTGTGAGATACATTGGGCCGTCGGTGTCGGACACTACATCCACGTCCCACAAGTGACGCGGGCTTCGACGCCCACATCACTTGTGGGACGTGGATGTAGTGTCCGACACCGACGGCCACTTGTATCTCACACCCACGATACTTGCTATTTAGGGTTTCCTCTACTCACTTGTATTTCACCCTACCGCCAGAGGATGATCCGGAGAAGCCAGTTAAAGAGGAATTAATCAAGTCTTTTGCTCTTAAGAGGATAGCAGACCTATTCAGGAGGTGGAAGAAAGACCTGAATAGGTTTGTCGAGAAAAAAGAGACACCAGAATTCAAGGGCATATATGAGAAGATCAGAGATGACTGGCCTGCGTTTGTGGCCCACAAGACATCGGAAAAGAGTAAGAAGATGTCGGAGACAAACAAGAAAAATGCTGCGAAGAAGAAGCATCACCATCACACGGGGTCAGGTGGCTACCTGGTAGCCCGGCCTAAGTGGGCCAAGGCTGAGAATGATCTGGTTGAAAAAGGGATCGAACCAGAGACAATGAGGTGGCCAGACCGTTGCCGGACTTGGTTCTTCGGGGCTGGCGGAACCTTGGACCCTGTAACAGGGAAGTGCATTTGGACGAACGAGCAACGTGACATTCCCTTGAAGAACCTTCGGTACTATATCAAAGCAGCGCAGGAAGGAACGTTCCTTCCAGACAGAGAGAACGACGAGCTCACAAAGGCCCTCGGGAATCCTGAGCACCCTGGACGGACATGAGGCACGCCAGGCTCCATTCCGTGGAAGGTTGGGTTTCCGGACGCAGGCGGTTACAAAAGCCAGGAGAAGAGGAAGCAAGTGCAACAGTCCAAACTGCAGGCGCTTAAAGCAAGGGTACTCGGGATAGAGGAACGAGAAGCAAATCGCAACAACCGAATTGCCGAAGCTTCCCCTGAAGCTACCCGCCATCTCAGCGGAGAAGCAGCGTGGCTTCCACCGAGCTGCTTCAGCCGGAGCTTGTCTTGACGGCTCTTGCCAGCTATCCCGTGGATGCAATCACGGAGGCTCAAATTTGCCACCTTATGACGCAATGGATGAATTTGAAGGTCAAGGCAGCTGTTGGCTCTGTTTTTCCTAATGAACCCGGCGCAACTTTTCACTGCCGGCCGATTCCAGAAGGATATGCTAAGGTGATGGTGGATGAAATAACGGAGGGATTTGAGGACCTCTCGCTTGACCACCCTACCGGAGAAGGGGAGACTCGGCTGGGTTCTGCTCTGAAGACTCCATGCCTATGGCGGAAGGAGCTCATCAACCTTCCGAACTGGACGCCTCCGCCTCCTCCTCCTCCTCCGGTGAGTCAGGGCACTCCGCCTCCTCCACCGCCTCCTCCTCCGGCGAGTGACGACCAGGGCCCTCGGCCGGCTCCTTCTCCGGCGCGTGGCGGCACTCCGCCTCCTCCTCCTGCGCCGGCGCGCCCGAGCAGCCAGCCTCCTCCTTCTCCGCCTCGTCAGCAAGGGCGGAAGAGACCCGCCGCCGCACCGGAAGCTGCTCCGGCGCGTCGTAGTCCTTCTCCTCCGCCTCGTAAGCAAGTCAAGAAGACTGCCGCTCCGTCTGCTCTGCCGGCGTCTAGCAGTACAGCCAGAGGCGGGAGCAAATACAGATTCGGTCCTTCTCTGAAGACTCCAGAGAAGTTACCATACGAGAGGACCCCGGAGGAGAACGCGAGGATCACGCAAACCGAGGTGGATGACTGGTTTGAAGGGTTGAAAGCAAAGAGAAATCCACCTCCGAAGGAGAAGCTAGATCGGGTGAAAGTGAAGCGCACTCTGGCTGCCCTGGCAAAACCACCCAAGTCTCCGCCGAAAGGCAACTATGAGCGCATTATTGCAAAGACATGGGCCCAAGCGTCGCGGTCGGGAAGTACAGTCAGTGATCAAAGGCTGAAAAACGACGAGGAGCTGGGAAACAAATTGCCCAGCTCGGCGAACAATCAAAGCAATCGTGCCCCCCGCTCAAGGTGCCTAGCGTCGATCCGAGGATGGCGCCCGGTTATACCAATATTGACGATTATCTGCCCGACGATGTAGATTATGGTTTCCTGGACGTGCAGATAGACAGATACGAGTACGGGAAGCCTCTCGTCGAAGATGAAAGATCTCTAACAACGATGATGCGAAGATTGCATGATTGGTACATGAAAACCTGCAGAGAGTCTGGGGGGAGGAATACTTTGTATATGAGAGTTAAACGGGAGCATGACCTCGTTGGAATTGAACTGTTGCATGTTCCACTTGAGGAGTTCTATCAGTTTTTCAATCAGTTGGCCCTCGATAAAGCAACGGTCACCTGCTACTGTCTACAAGTACTACTACTTCTGTCATTAAGTCTCTCTACATAGCTCAGCTCTTTCATTGCATGTATTTATAATTATCCTCACTATATTATGCAGATTGAAGATCGCCGAATTGAAGAAAAGACAAATCGGTGATATTGGGTTCATTAACACAAATCTCATAGATGTAGTTTAGGTTAAAGATCATGCCGCAGATACCGAGGCCAGGTTGCTACGATCATTCAAAATAAATGAACACAAAAATATATTACTCTTTCCTTACAACTTCAAGTGAGTGTTGTCTTGTGCATATTCGGTTTCCCTTATATATTTGTCCAGGTTATAGTAATGTAATTGATGAGTTATGCATGCGTGCACAGTTACCACTATATTCTCCTGGAGATTAGGCTTGAGAAGGGAGTAGTAATTGTCTTGGACTTGAGACGAAAAGATCCCCAGGAGTATGCGGACATGACTGAAATCCTCAAGAAGTAAGTTAAATCGATCATTATCCACCATATCAGCAAATTTGTTCATTTCCTGATATCAAGTAATTGTTTTCTTTTGTCTGGCAGTGTTTGGAGAAAATTCAGCACAAATTCCCCGGGACTCCCGAAGGAGCTAGAATTTAGATACCCGAAAGTAAGTACTATAGTACCATGTTCCGCGCGTCTCCTAGCTATTGATTCAAGCACTAGTTTCATCAATACCATTTGGCATTCTTGCTTATCTGTTTAATTGACCTCTATTTCTTGTAAAGTGGTTGTGGCAGGAACAAGGGAATGATTTCTGTGGATACTATGTCTGCGAGTCCATCTGCCACACGACCTGTGAGCGGGGCGGGTACTCTGAGAAACAATATGAAGTGCGTAAGAAATAATATTCATAATTTTTGTTTATTACCATCATTTGTGTTGAGTTTCATTCATTCATATATATATATATATATATATATATATATGTGTGTGTGTGTGTGTGTGTGTGTGTGTGTGTGTGTGTTGACCCCCTTCTTCAAATTAGATGTTTCGGCAGCGGAATGAACTCCTAGGACCAGATCACATGCGAGCAATTCAAGAGGAATTGGCGGCATTCTTTCTTGACCACGTGATCGCTGAAGACGGAGAATACTATGTGGACCATGCGTCCGTAATTTAAGAGATTATATTTGTAAAAGATAATTATTGTATATATGTAGCCGGTAGTGTCGGACGATAGATATACGAGAACTTGTTGTTCGACCAATCTCTCGGAGAAGGAGATGTGGTCGATATCACTTCTCTCTGTATGCATATATGTTCATGACGATCTTCTGTTTCCTTCGTTTGCTTACTAGCTAGCATATGCCTAGTCTTCTCTATACATATGTTTAGTACGTAACGTCGACCAAGCACGGACATAAGAGAGGACACTTCTCTCTATTAATTAGCTATCTAGCTAACACAATATATGAAATACCTAAATTAACCCCCCAAAATCCCCAAACCCCCTCCCCCCTTTCAAAAAAAAACCAAAAACCCCAGCCAAAGAAATGTTGACCGACCACGTGGAGGCCCATCTGTCCTGGTTCTGGTTTGAACTGGGACTAAAGGGTGGGGGTATTAGTAACGACCCTTTAGTCCCGGTTCAGGAACCGGGACTAAAGGCCCTTACGAACCGGGACAATAGGCCTGTTTTCTACTAGTGTAAGTAGTTTCACCAACAGCTGGAACCATGAAAATGAACCACACATGATGGAGGAACATCCACTGCAATCTGATTTGGTCTTCTCTCCATCACACGGCGAGACTATTTTCGGAATACAAACTTTAACTTAGGAAAAATGATGCCCATTGTATAATCAGACTAGAGCAATGAAGCACCTAGTGTTGGCCAATAAATAGTACAATACTACTTTTCTGCAGTCCATGAAGTGACTATCCAATCTTTCTGTGTCTATTTCCAAATGGCACTCCATGCAGTGACTATACTATTCCCTTGTGCAGTTCAACCAAAATTGCGGTCACTTTGTTTGTTTGCCAAATAGCAACGGGCAGACATCTCTGTCTGCACAAATATCAAGCAGCTAGTAAACATATACCCCACCTTGTATTTTCGGTTTAAACACGTCTCTTCCGCTTAGCATCTGTCATGTTTTGCACTGGACAATTTGATACAGTCATGTTTTGCCCTGGACAATTTCATACTGAATTGATTTGCTGGTTGAGAGCAGAAATATAGCGCCTATTCTTCATCAGACCAAGGATATCCATGTTCGCAGTGATGGAAGAGGTGAAATCGATACAACCAAAATTGAGCATCCAATCATTGAATCATGTCCAGCACCTCCAATGTAGGTCCACCCTGCCAATAAATTCACATGCAAACCACTAGTTTTACTATCTAATGACAGTACAAAAAGAGTAGCAAGATAGTATCAAACCATGTACCTTCGTAATGAACAGCTCATAGTGCCACCAACTAGATATAAATGTTTGGAAGAAAACATGCTCCTAATGTTGAACCATTTGGACTTTTTGTGCAGTTCCACTAAAATCGAGCATCCCTATTAGCATAGATATTGAAAGTTTGATTACTATAAAAGTGGCACTTGTTGAAGCATAGACTCACAAATATAAGCATTGTAATTTCTTAATCGGAAAAGGCAGCAATACTGTTTCTAACTACATGTTTGAAGGAATAAATAAGGCAACAACGGCTGATGTCAGGAAGGCATACATAGTTTTTTCTGAAAAATTGAGCCATTCCTGACCTTTCCTCTTCTTTTAAGCATATTTTGTGCAGTTCAACTAAAATAAAATGCCATCACCGCCTTGACAATTCAGCGACACTGTACAAAAGGAAATGACTTAACATTACATCATGATGTCAGGTATGTAGTCGACAGGCATTGGAGACAAACATACATACCTCCTCCGATAACATAATGAACATTAATTTTAACAAAGGTGTGACTAGCTTTACCGGGATAATTTGAGTGAACTCTACACCCTTTGTTCCTTAATACAAGACGTTTTCGCAGTTCAATTTAAAGCACCCAAATGTCTAGTATTTAGAAAAACATGTAGTAGTTTTCTTGAGCACATATCTGGGAAAGCTTGCCACACTTTATATATGACCATACGCTAAGGAAACACCATTAGAATAGTACAAATATACACTAATCCAGTGGTTAGTGCAACAGTAGAGTAGTTATTTTATTACAAGGTACAGTACAATGGTTTTACTGAACAGATTTCCATAAGCTCTAGCACTGGAAGATTTCTATAAGAATTAACAATACAAAATGTAAAGGTAACAAGTTTCAGCATTGGTATACTAGCTGTGCAAGAGCATTAAACCAAATACAAAAGTCTACAGGTAACTAGAATTATTAACTAATGACAGTATAAAAAATTGCAAACCATGTACCTTCAAGGTAAATATCATTTAGAACTCGAGGGGACCTAAAAATTGCTATCCCAATCTTGATAATCGATCAAACATAAAAGCTTCATCGAACGAATCAAGAGAACGGCCGGAGGAGGAGGTGCCCTCTCCTGACCTTTCCTCTTGACACTACACAAAAAAATTGACTTATCTCATGAAAGTGAGGTATGTAATCTATAAGCATTAACAGTGCAAAAATCTGAAGATAGTAACAGGATTCATCGTTGGTATACTGGCTGCGCAACAGCATTAGAATGCCTTAGCTGAAAAATCTTAAATACATCCACAATCAACAGCTAACCCTGAAATAATCCAGTGACATTAAATGGTTTTGCTTAAATTTATCGCTGGCATTAGACTGAGTGCGGCATTAGTTAAATGTGACATCACTTTAGCAGTAGCATTGCTTGACTTGACCGCTGGCATTATACTAACAGCAAAAAAGTGGCAATAAGAGCATGGGAGGCCCATTCGGACAGTGGGCGCACCAGTACGATGTACCTCCACGGACGCATAGAGTGGTGAGGGAGGTATGGTTGCCCAGAGCAACAAATATCCGGGCACCATATGTGGATTACGTCCCATTTTTGTTCTCTTTAGCTACTGATTTTCCCCTTTTCAACCTAGATGCGGGTTCGATGCCTAATCTCTTGGACAGTACAGTCTCCCTTCCTTTCCTTATTCAACCTAGACATGGATTAGTCTGCATGAAGTAGGGTTTCCTTTAATAGTGCAAGTTGAGGTTTTCATCTGCATGACCAGCAGAGTAGAGGATAGCAAATTGGGAAGATGGTGGAGTGGAAAAAGATCCACATGCAGCGATGTGGCAGATGGGGCAATAGAACAAGGGTATGGTTCGAAAAGAGGTAGCATACCTAAGGGTTGGCGGGAAGTGGCTTCGCTCGTGGTCGTCATCCTCCGCACACACTATGGCATCGAGCTTGGGGAAGGAGGCCATCCCGCGTGGGCGCTAGGTCTAAGAGGACAGCCTTGTCTTCTGTGCGTGACCTTACTCGCCGACGACGAGTGCGTCAACGCTGCACGTCCTTTTCTTCCCCGGCGGATCTGTGACCACCGGTGAGGAGGGAGAGAGAGGCCGTCTCTTTTAGATCTGGAGAGAGGGTGATAGTGTGAGAAGCAAGTGGGCAGCCCTTAGCAAGAAAGCGCTGAAGCTCCAGCCTATATATCTTTTTATACTACTAGTACTAGTGGTGGAGTAGTGGTAGAGTAGTTTATATTTTCTCTGCATACAGTACTAGTTAGTCGTGCTTCAAAACTAAACGGCATGCCATTAAAAAATAAAAGGTCAATAACTAATGCGGCACCTCGGGCCTACGCGGCCAGATCACATTTTGCACGAGAAATTACACACCATGTTTTGTTGACATGTGGTCCCGTTCCCACATGTCAGTGAGACGACGGCGAGTCCTTTTGTACAATTTCCGAACAAAGTCTATGTAGGCCGGGGCGCCTCTTCGTGTACCGTGGCAACCGTCCACCGACTCTTCACCTTTCCCTCTCGATTTGGAACTGTTGTCGCACGCTCTTCTTCCCTCCTCCATTTTCCTTCACCCTTCCTTCTGCCATTGTTCGATCGTCTTCTCCATGGAGGGAACAGGCCGGAAACGACCCCGTTATTCTTACCCCGATATGAATGATGACGCGGTGGAGGAACTCAATGATCGGTGCAATATCATCACCTCGGCTAGCATGGCAGGTTCGTTCAAGACCATTCTCGACTCAACTATAGTAACATCATTACAAGGAACCCAAGGGTCCAGGAGCAGTTTGATCTCCCCTATCTTCTTCGCCGTGACCCTGCTGACTGGCGTGCGGACGATGGAGGCCTCGCCTTGTGCATGTTGATGCCGCTTGATAATGATACATGTGATGTTAAGATGCCATCGCTTGAGGGTAAGTCTTGGGCAGGCGCAAATGGAGATTGGGTTCTTTATATCGGGTACAACTGCGAGTGGGAACTTGTGAATGTGTACACTCATCACCGGGTTCCACTTCCAAAACACTCAGACTGCCCAGAGGTTGAGTACACCGGTATTCTACGTGATTTCAAATATGGTCATGGTGATTGTCGTCTACGGAATATAGCAATTTGTCGAGTTCCCAACCGCTCTTGGGATTACACGAACTATGAAGTTGTTGCTATCTTCGAAAAGCTTGTTGCCGCCCTTACTTCCATGCCTCAATGGATATTGCTCAAAAATCAATTTTTGTACACGGATGAGTACTATACAAGGGTCTTGTGTTTGCTGCCACCACTCGTGGCACTGTTTTTGCATGGAATCCTGATGCTTTCGGTACATTTGTCTTCCATCGTAATTATAATTGTTTCATCCACATGCATGCGGGTTAGCTAGTTTCCCTTTACTAATTAACCTTCTTGTGTTTCCAAGGTCCTGTGAACATTCCACCACCTATACTTGAAAAATTTTGTAACCAAGGCAGAGATGACGATGCTGATGATCACGAGCATGAGGACGAGCAGGACCCATATACTCAGTGGCGCCTGGTAACTTATTCCGATGGATCACCTCTTCTTGTCTGTATACAGGGCAATGCTGATGTTACTAAGGAGGCAGGTGTTGTCTCGCATGGTCGCACTCTCTGGACCTATTCCAACATCCGTTGCAGGGTATTCGGGATGGATACTAGTGACTAGAGCCAACACCTTCTCCCTGGTTTAGTATTGAAAATCTTGGAGGAAACTCGCTCTTCCTTGGACAATACTATCCAATGATGGTGAAAGGCGATCCAGCTGCTGTTGACACAACGTTACTACCATTTATGAGAAGCAACTGTATCTATACCTCGGACATTACTATGCTTCCCTACCATCCCAATATGGGTCCTGACAAAGGCCGCTTCAGCCTGGATGATCAGTCCTGCGTTAGTCTCGAGATTGACAGTAGCTGGCCCTTCCCAGAGAATCACTTCTGGTTCAAAGCAATTGTTTCCAACGCCAACAAGTGGTTGAGCTGAAGTTCATTTCATTGCTTGTTATTTGTTGTGTGACGAAATATTTAGTATTTATAATGTATCCTCGTTGTCGTTGTGGGTTGATGACTTGTTGTATGTAATAAAATGATATGCCTATGATAGTATGACTAAATTTATGAATGGCTTTCGAGTCGCTTCTTTGAGTGGGTGTTGCGACGAGGCAACAAAATATTTTCCAAATACATAATTGTACATGCATTGCAACAGGTTATCGAATGAGTCCAATCAACAATAGTACTACTACTATTTGTACTAGCTTCACATGCTTCGCGCATCGGGCGGGTGTTTTTACTGTAGCTGTGAATCCCATCATCCTAGGTCCTCAGATGAGTCTAGTAGAAATTGCATTCTGATGTTTGGGTTCAAACTTTCAAACCAGTTGCACTATATCTATGTCTACATATACGTAATACAACAAGTTTTAAACTTGAGACCAGCCACCCAGCCTCCACTTTTTAACCTAGCAGAGACTCCAGGAAATTTGGCCATAGTGTGAGGTGGGCCATATGTTAATGTGTTCGCTGTATGTAACTTGCACCTCGAATCCTCGATATATAGTAGGGTGGCATGGGCTAGATCAAGCATTCACGTCTAGGAGTACGACACACTCCACCAGCACGACCTCCATCCCACACCATATTTCTTGGAGTCCATGCTACATCTATCTCTTCAACCTCGTCATTTCTCTAACTCAACCATTGCGCAGCGGGCGAGGTGGGGGTTTGTCGATAGTCGGTTTCCTCAACTGCGGTCCCACTTGTAAGGCCAACTCCAACGCACGACCCCAAACGGACCTCCGTTTTGCCCGGATTTTGTCTGTTTGGATAGGGCAATGGGGTCATGTCTGGGCCATTTCTCGGATGCAGTGGCCGTGCGCCCAACGCGCGGATGCATCCCGGCCGCATACATTTTTCTTTGCAAACACATATCTTTTTTTCATCATTGATTTTTGGTACATGGAAATACATCACCAAAATTTGACTAGAGAAGCAAGACAAAAGAAAACAAGAACCACAAGAATACATTTTATAAGATATCCAACTTCCATAACTGCTCATGTAAGTTGGATTAGTGCCTTCTCGATGCATTCATTGTTGATCTGCGGAGGCTCGATCTTGTGTGCTTCTATCTTCTTCGAGTGTAAAGAAGTAGACGTTGCTTCCTCGCATCTAGTCTCATGTCTAGCCTCTATTCTATCAACAAGTGCTATAACATCTACTAAATTGCGCTCTATCAATATATCGATGTACTCTTATTCCCAATACCAAAACTTGCATCCATTCTACACAATAAAATTTTAAGTTAGCACAACTAGTCTAATCACGAGAGCACAACCGAAGCTAAAGTAGCACATACCCCATCGGTTGAGCACTTGATGAACACCCATCCGGGATGTTCCGGTGTTGTAGACACGCGGCGCAAGACCTTCTTTGGGCAGTCATCGCATGTAATGAGTGGCAACGGTGTGCCGACGAGCTTTTGGGCCAGCACCGATCCCGGCCGACCGCCGCTCATGTATCTGTCAGCGGACCGGCGACGATGCAGACCCGAGAAGCTAGAGGAGGAGTCACTACCTCCATGCGGCCTTGCCGGTCCTTCCGGCCTGGTGCCCGGCCAGTCCATGGCGTGACGCGGCCTCCCGCAGCCTGGCGAGCTTAAGCCCAACCGGATCCGCTCCAAATCCGACCGCCAGGTGCGCAAAACACGTAGCCATGGTTGGGTAGCTCCAGGGCGTCTAGGGAAAGGGGGTTGAGCGAGCACCCGTCCGAGCTGAACGCGCTGGAGTTGGCTTAACAGTGTGGCAGACCAACCGTGTGGGGGTGCGAAGTGGCTTCGCTCGTGTGGGGGACGGAAGCCATCCCGCGCGGGCGCTTGTTCTGACAGGACGACCTTGTCGTTAGTGTGTGACCTCTGTGGCAACCATCCGCTCCCCACTAGCCTCTTCATTGACATGTGTTCCCTTTCCAACATGTTAGTGAGACGACGGCGAGTCCTTTTGTACAATTTCCGAACGGACGTCTATGTAGGCCGGGGCGCCTCTTCGTGTACCGTGGCAACCGTCCACCAACTCTTCGCCTTTCCCTCTTGATTTGGAACTGCTGTCACACACGCTTCCTCCCTCCTCCATTTGCCTTCACCTTTCCTTCTGCCATTGTTCGATCCTCTTCTCCATGGAGGGAACAGGCCGGAAATGACCCCGTTATTCTTGCCCCGATCTGAATGATGACGTGGTGGAGGAACTCATTGATCGGTGCGACGTCATCACCTCGGCTAGCATGGCAGGTTTGTTCAAGACCATTCTCGACTCAACTAATAACATCATTACAAAGAAGCCAAGGGTCCAGGAGCGGTTTGATCTCCCCTATCTTCTTCACTGTGACCCTGCTGACTGGCGCGCGGACGACGGAGGCCTCGCCTTGTGCAAGTTGGTGCCACTTGATAATGATAGTGTGATGTTAAGATGCCATCGCTTGAGGGTAAGGCTTAGGCGGGCGCAAATGGAGATTGGGTTGTTTATATTTGGTACAACTGCGAGTGGGAACTTGTGAATGTGTACACTCGTCACCGGGTTCCACTTCCAAAAATCTCAGACTGCCCAGAGGTTGAGCACACCGGTTTTCTCATGGTGACTGTCGTCTACGGAACATAGCAATTTTTCAATTTCCGGACCGCTCTTGGGATTTAATGGACTATGGAGTTGTTGCTATCTTTGACAAGCTTGTTGCCTTCCTTCATAGTTCGACTAGATGTATATTGCTCAAAAATCAGTTTCTATACACGGATGTGTACTATGATGCAATTCAATACGAGGGTCTTGTGTTTGCTGCCACCACTCGTGGCACTGTTTTTGCATGGAATCCTTATGCTTTCAGTACGTTTGTCTTCCACCGTAATTATAATTGTTTCATCCACATGCATGCGGGTTAGCTAGTTTCCCTTTATCAATTAACCTTCTTGTCTTTCCAATGTCCTGTGAACATTCCACCACCTATACTTGAAAAAAATTATAACCAAGGGGGAGATGACGATGATGATGATCATGAGCATGAGGACCCATATACTCAGTGGGGCTTGGCAACATATTTCGATGGATCACCTCTTCTTGTCTATATACAGGGCACCGCTGATGTTACTAAGGAAGCAGGTGTTGTCTCCCATGGTCGCACTCTCCGGACCTATTCCAACATCCGTTGCAGGGTACTCGGGATGGATACTACTATGCTAGCGCCAACACCTTCTCCCTGGTTTAGTATTGATACTCTTGGAGGAAACTCGCTCTTCCTTGGACAAAACTATCCAATGATGGTGAAAGGCGATCTAGCAGCTGTTGACACAACGTTACTACCATTTATGAGAAGCAATTGTATCTATACCTCGGACATTGCTATGCTTCCCTACCGTGGCTATCACAATATGGGTCATGAAATAGGCCGCTTCAGCCTAGATGATCAGTCATGCGTTGGTCTCGAGATTGACAGTTGCTGGCCCTTCCGGGACAAACTCTTCTGGTTCAAAGCAAGCGTTTCCAATGCTGAGGAGTGGTTGAGCTTAAGTTCATTTCATTGCTTGTTATTTGTTGTGTGATGAAAACTTTAGTATTTACTAGAATGTTTTGTTGGAACTAATATATAATCCAACATGTATCCTCATTGTCGTTGTGTGTTGATGACTTGTTGTATGAAATGAATGGTACATTTGCATATGCATGTCATAAACTCAATTTATAAATGGTTTTCGACTCACTTCTTGGAGTGTTAGTGTCGTAGTAGTATAGCCAGCATCCGTAGTAGTATGAAGTTGCCACATCACATAGAGCCAACCAATAGTTAGTTCTAGTTAGATCAACTAGAGCTAGGTGTCGCACGGAGGCTGAGAAATATGGTGATAGCATGACTGCATGAGGTGGGATTGTACGCAGTATGACGTAGGCACAGGGCTTGCCTTGTTTCCTACTCCTCCGGTCTAAATGAGGATAATATTTGGTCGAGTTCTTCCTCCTTTTGCGGACACGTGGGACATCCAGCATCCAGGTCATGTCATGCAAGAAAATGGAGTGGTATTTGAAGCCACGTGATGTCCATCTTGGGTTAAACTGTAAATAGAATCTTACTACTCTTGAGTAACTCCAAAAGCGGCCACCGAAGATCTTTATTGGATTTGCTTTTCATCACCAGCACGTCGAGGTGAAAGATGTGCAGGTTCAGTGGGTCCCCTTGCGTTTTCACTAACATGTGGGACCGCATGTGAGCAAATAGACGATGGGATCCGCGCGTATGCTGCCTGGCTGAGAAGAGAGATAGAGGAGGGTTAAGCACGGACTCCAGAAAGTTTGTTCTACGTAACTAGCACCTCGATATAGGCTTGGGTGGCATGGGACATAACTACTATTCATGTCTAGCAGTACGGCACACGCCACCCACACGAGTCCCATCCGACACCAATTTTCTTGGAGTCCGTGCTACAACCAACTCTTCTCCCTCCTGTTTTCTCAGCCATCACGCGGTGGGCGGTGTGGGGGTTTGCCGATAGTCGGTTTGCTCAACTGTGGTCCCACTTGTAAGTGAAAATGCAACACATCATGCATTCCCCCTTGAGAGGTGTGCCGGACCAACCGTGTGGGGGTGCGACGCGAACACGGCAGGCGTTTCCTTTTGAACTTTTAAATTTGGTTCTGCTCGATGGCGCGACCGATAGATAGAAATAATGATTTTCCCTAGAGTAATGAGAAGTTTGGTTCTGGCGTGGTTCATTCATGGAGTATGTACGAAAATTATGAAGTTGATGCGAAAGGTAAGATAATTACTAGTAGTACCATATACTACTACATGGATTTGACGGAAAGATAAAGATACATACGGATCCATCAACAACATCCTCACGCCCTAGTGTCCCTGGTCACCAACCGACGTGTGAGGAGCAACGACGTTGGCGGCGAGCTCAACGTGCTTTTGAACAATGCCGTCCAAGGTTACCCTACGGGTCAAGAAGGCCAACGACCTATCGTCCTCCTCTGGCACGTAGTAGTCCTTGTGGACGATTTGCGCGTAGACGTGGGTGATTATGTTGATGGTGTCTTGCTGCGCGGTGAGCGCGACATTGAGGTGGACATTCTTCAGCGCGATGGCGGGCAGTCGCAGGGACACGAGTGCGTCGAAGAGGTTGTCACCATAGAGGCCATAGAGGGTGGTGGGCATCGCAGAGCCTGGGCACGTGGGCTAGAGGCGTACGTCAAGGTCGTCCTCGAGCTTCTTGACGATGGTGAACTTGCCGAGGAAGCCGACGAGGACCTTGTCGAACAAGGAGACGAAGTTGTCGTCCAAGCGGCCTCTTGCCCTGGCGGCCTCAAGCATGACCTGGAGACGTTCCTCGGTGTCGGCCGCAGGCCGGCGTCGTGGACCAGCTAGCACAGCCGGCTGATGCTCGCGCTCATCGCCTCCATGGGTCTAGCTTCTAGTCAACTGATCTTGTGATTGGAGTGATCACTCTTGCCCTTGGTTAGGGTGCGTAGGTGCGTAGGATTTCATAGATTGGTCTGGCGGGGAGCCTTTATATGAGAAGTGCTGACTGCGTTGCATTCACGTGTGTGTTGGCCATCTACTCCTCGGCCCTCTACTGCACCTGCCTTTGGCTGTATGACAGGTGCGCCAGCCACCTGTTGGGCCCACATGTCATTCACCCAAACGCAGGTGCAGTAAGTCAATAAAGATGCGCCCCCCTCCGTCCCAAAACACTTAGGCACGGTACATTAACTCCCTCCTTGTTTCTTATTTCGTGACATATCAACCAATGAGAGATGTGGGCTGTGCATGCTTTCAATGACTTGAGACTACCAAACATGACATGCAGTGGTTAGTTCATTGCATGTAATCCTATTAATTAGCAAACAGACATTAAGTTCTCTCGCTTTCCCCTTCATCTTGGGCACAGTGCACAACCTAAGAGCATGGTTAATAGTATAGCCAGCTACTGGCTATATGATGTTGCCATGTCATATAGAGCCATCACTTGTAGCCACTCATACAATAAGGTTAGCTATAAGGCTGGCTATAAGAGTACTACTTTTTCTCATCTTCTCTCTCTCTGTCTCTTTCTTCATATTTATTGTATACCGGCCTAGGAATCCGCATATAGCTAGGTTTTTGCATGAGAGCCCACTCCTCTTTTTCACTTGCTCTAAGATGACTTAAACACCTTGACAGAGGGAGTATTCTCAAGTCATTGGATGCATACGCACCCCACGTCTCGTATTGGGTGATTTATTTTTTCGTGGCAAAAAACAAGGAACAAGGTGGGTAGTTAATGGACCGTGCCTAACAGTTTTGGGATTAATATTTGATTTTCATAACGTGACTAATGCACCAGTACAGAGGGAGTACAATAGTAGTCTTTGATTGCAATTTTTTGTTGGCAGCTTACAAAGCTGAGCGGTCGGTGAGTACAATATTAGTCTGATTGATGAGACTTCAGATTTGAGCCATCTACCGGAAGGAATAAAACAATACACCATGTATTTATTTACAGAGGGAGTAGTACATTTTTTGTGACATGCATTACTAGATATTGCTAGTCAAATACTAAATCCAGATGGAAGTGGTAGTACTACTAAATCCAGACGGTGGTGCTAGTACTAGTAGTTGTACTACCAATGTAGTAGCACTGTACTACCCGTTGGTCAAATTATTACGTGTTGCTCCTCATGGTGAAGTGACAAGACCCTGCGCCGGACATGACACCTGAGTATAGGTGTCGTGTTCGGCATACCATAGTCAGCCTCACCGTCTGTAGTCACCGTCATCATGGCTGTAGAGCTAGCCTGCTTACAACTAGCCGTGTTCGACATAATTTCCCGTGCATAGATGCCCATGCATTGCACGGAACACCAAGATTGGGGGTGGACGGCGCCGGCAGCAGCCATCGCACCAGATTTTTCCTTGGCCTTCTAGATGTGGTGGGGAGGAGATAAGGCTGATTGTGAGAGAGAAGGAGTTGTTTGTAAATAGGGAACAAGTGTGGGCATCTTTTTGCAAAACTGGAGAAGTTTGGTTTGTATGCGTAAGATCTAGATCCGACGGCTATTGGTAAAAGATGGCAGGCACAACATCATCACCTACTCATGACCTCTTTGATTCGCAGGATTTTGAAAACGCAGGAATAGGACACGGCAATGTTACAAGTTTCAAACTGATATTACAAATGTTAGGAGTAATGTGGCACCTATGAAGAGGGAATCTAGGAAGTTTACGTCAGAACTTTCGTTACTTTATGTGGATGCAGCATTATCGTACAAACTAAAATCCACCGCCCTGGCAAGTCACTAATGGGCAAATAAATTTTTTAGTCTCTGGCCACTTGATGTTTCAAAAAAAATTCAGCTTCTGCAGACACTTTGTCATTTAGGCTTAGACGCTTGCGGTGATCAGCACGCCATTCATCGTTGCACCAGAGAACGCCAAACCTCATTACCTTTAGCACACTTGCCTCCAGAACAAAGAACCTGGCCAATCTAATCTCAGATGTGCTGCCTTGGTAGTCAATCAAATAAATTTCTGTAAGATGGAAATCAAGGCATTCGATGAGATTGTTATAGTGCAGCACATTTTTCACTTTCGGGTCTTTTTTATCTGCAAAAGAAGAGAACATATTAGACCAGTTGGCTGTATAAGATTGTCGTGTCATCAAGAGGTACCAATATCATTCGCTCATATGATAGGGTTGGCTGGCTAGTGATATTTTTTCACTCTCTCTCTCTCTCTCCCTCGCTCTCTCGCTCTCTCTCTCTTTCTCTTTCCTCTCATTTACCTAGGAGCTCGTGAAGAGCTTGGGCATTTGTTTCCTTCCACTATGTGGCCGGTGCCATATTTCTCAAAAGTATGCCATATAATATGCATCGTCAAATCAAAAGATTTTGGCACCGCTCTCGTGATGTGAGAGAGTTGGCACAGCTGTGCACACAGACCCACATGTATAAAAAAATCAATCAACCCAACTACACCAACCTCTCACTCTCCCAAACAATTGTTTTTTATTGCCTCAGTCCTCTCTCTCTCCCAGGCAAGTGTTTTTTCATTGTGTGAGTTAATTTGGCACCGGAGCAAAGTAGGTGATCCAGATTGGGGCACCAGGTGAGCAATGGAGGGGCATCGATGCCAAATGCATCACAAGTGAATTTGGCATGTGTTTTGGCCTACATGGTGGAGGGCCGTTATAGCCCACTTTTGTACTACCTCGTATTTAGTGTAAAATTTTGACAATGGATTTACCTAAGAAAATGCCAATGCATGTCACCAAAGAATATACCATTTGAAATTATGTTCAAATATGAAACCAACGATATAATTTTTAGTGACATGCATTAACATTTTGTCAGTTAAATCTATGGTCAAATTTTGATACTACAAAATAGGAAGAGTAAACAAGGACGGAGGTAGTACTTGCTCTTAGGGTAACCATAGAGTTACTAGTCTAAGTTACTTTTCATTCTGACTAGCCTAGGCTACTATAGTAGTACAACAACAAAAACGATGCACGTGATCACGTGAGAAAAAATACTAAAAACATTTCTTCGGTGCAGTGCGTAGATGCAGTTTTGAACACCAAGCTTGGCATCGTAATTTGGGAAAATTACGAAAAAATTGAGCTACGTTGTGATTACCGTTTACTAATAGGAAAGAAGTTTCACCTTGATGAGTAGCTTCTCCGTGCACGGAAAGCATGTAAGGAATCCAACAACTTGATCCAGATTGGGCTGATAGATTTTTTTGCCAAGATCATCATTGTGGGAATCATTTTCTGGAACACGGTTGTAAATACATCAAGAAGAAATTTAAAAATGTGAATTTCAAGAAGACGGAGAAGAAGATGAGTGTTGTACCTGAACAATTACGAATCCAATAAAGAGTTCGGAGAATTTGGCAGACGAGTACACCAACACTGTCAATTTCGGCACGTCAATGTCCTTGATTTTTGTTGGGCCTTCTAGATCAGATACAAGCAATCTCTCAAGGAAAGGCGCATTCTCAATGACCATAACGTGGAACAGCTGGAGTGATCTCTTCCCAATTGATGTCTTGTTGCGGGGCCAGCAAGACACATAAATCCATCGGAGATTCGTCGAGGCGATGTGGAGGCTAATGAACCCATGGATCTGCTCAAGACGAAGGTACTCGAGCGCAGTACAACTGCGGAGTAGGTGCTCCATAGCCTGCTTCGAGATGCCAACGTCGAAGAGGTCGAGCTGCTTGAGTTGAGGGAGAAGAAGGGAGGGCGCGGCATTAATCTGGCAAAGATAGCAGGAGCTGAAGTTGGCACGGCGCATGATACGTCTCCAATGTATCTATAATTTTTGATTGCTCCATGCTATATTATCTACTGTTTTGGACTATATTGGGCTTTATTTTTCACTTTTATATTATTTTTGGGACTAACCTATTAACCGGAGGCCCAGCCCAGAATTGTTGTTTTTTGCCTATTTCAGAGTTTCGGAGAAACAGAATATCATACAGAGTCCAAACGGAATGAAACCTTCGGGAACGTGATTTTCTCATCAGATAAGACCCAGGAGACTTGGACCCTCCATCAAGAAAGCCGCGAGGCGGTCACGAGGGTGGGGGGCACGCCCACCCCCCTAGGGCGCGCTCCCCTGCCTTGTGGGCCCCACGGAGCTCCACCGACGTACTTCTTCCTCCTATATATACCTACGTACCCCAAACGATCAGATACGGAGCCAAAAACCTAATTCCACCGCCGCAACCTTCTGTACCTACGAGATCCCATCTTGGGGCCTGTTCCGGAGCTCCGCCGGAGAGGGCCATCATCACGGAGGGCTTCTACATCATCCTAGCCCCTCCGATGAAGTGTGAGTAGTTCACCTCAGACCTACGGGTCCATAGTTATTAGCTAGATGGCTTCTTGTCTCTTTTTGGATCTCAATACAATGTTCTCCCCCTCTCTCATGGAGATCTATTCGATGTAATCTTCTTTTTGCGGTGTGTTTGTTGAGACCGATGAATTGTGGGTGTATGATCCTTCTACCCTCTGTTTAGATGTGGTTTTGTGTTTTAGTTAGTGTTTGTGCCAAGTTAAACCTATAGGATCTTCTTGGATGATAGTTATTTCATCTTGCTGTAATTTCCAGAATCTTTCTGTTCACGAAAACAATTGTTAAAAATCACCCGAACGTGATAAAATACTGATTCTAATTGATGCTGATCAATAAACAAATTCTATAGGTCTTCCTATTTTCGTAGATTTTTTGGAGTTCCAGAAGTTTGCGTTAGTAACAGATTACTACAGACTGTTCTGTTTTTGGCAGATTCTGTTTTTCGTGTGTTGTTTGCTTATTTTGATGAATCTATAGCTAGTAAAATAATTTATAATCCATAGAGAAGTTTGAGTACAGTAGGTTTAACACCAATATAAATAAAGAATGAGTTCATTACAGTACTTTGAAGTGGTTTTATGTTTTCTTTCTCTAACGGAACTCACGAGATTTCTATTGAGTTTTGTGTTGTGAAGTTTTCAAGTGTTGGGTGAATTCTTCTGATGGATTATGGAATAAGGAGTGGCAAGAGCCTAAGCTTGGGGATGCCCATGGCACCCCCAAGATAATCCAAGGACACCAAAAAGTCAAAGCTTGGGGATGCCCCGGAAGGCATCCCCTCTTTCGTCTACTTCCATCGGTAATTTTACTTGGAGCTATATTTTTATTCACCACATGACATGTGTTTTTCTTGGAGCATCTTGTATTATTTGTGTCTTTGTTTGTTAGTGTGGCACAATCATCCTTGATGTACACTCCTTTTGAGAGAGCCATACATGAATTGAAATTTGATAGAATACTCTTTGTGCTTCACTTATATATTTTGAGCTTTATAGTTTTGCTCTAGTGCTTCACTTAGATCTTTTAGAGCATGGTGGTGGATTTGTTTTAAAGAAACTATTGATCTCTCATGCTTCACTTAGATTATTTTTAGAGTCTTAATCAGCATGGTAATTTGCTTAATAATAATAATAAACTTGGTATTCAAGATTTGTAAAACTTTCTTTTGAGTGCGTTGAATACTAAGAAAAGTTTGATGCTTGATAATTGTTTCGAGATATGGAGGTGATAATATCAAAGTCATGGTAGTAGAGTAATTGTGAATTTGAGAAGTGCTTGAGTTGAAGTTTGCAAGTCCCGTAGCATGCACGTATGGTAAATGTTATGTAACAAATTTGAAACATGAGGTGTTATTTGATTGTCCTCCTTATGAGTGGCGGTCGGGGACGAGCATTGGTCTTTTCCTACCAATCTATCCCCCTAGGAGCATGCGCATAATGCTTTGGTTTTTGATGGCTTGTAGATTTTTGCAATAAGTATATGAGTTCTTTATGACTAATGTTGAGTCCATGGATTATATGCACTCTCACTCTTCCATCATTGCTAGCCTCTTCGGTACCGTGCATTGCCCTTTCTCACATTGAGAGTTGGTGCAAACTTCGCTGGTGCATCCAAACCCCGTGATATGATACGCTCTTTCACACATAAACCTCCTTATATCTTCCTCAAAATAGCCACCATACCTACCTATTATGGCATTTCCATAGCCATTCCGAGATAAATTGCCATGCAACTTTCCACCATTCTGTTCATCATGACACATCTATCATTGTCATATTGCTTAGCATGATCATGTAGTTGACATAGTATTTGTGGCAAAGCCACAGTTCATAATTCTTTCATACTTGTAACTCTTGATTCATTGCATATCCTGGTATACCGCCGGAGGCATTCATATAGAGTCAAACTTTGTTCTAGTATCGAGTTGTGATCATTGAGTTGTAAATAAATAGAAGTGTGATGATCATCATTCAATAGAGTATTGTCCCAAATAAAAAAAAGAGAAAGGCCAAAGAAAAAAAGAAGGCCCAAAAAAAGGGCAATACTACTATCCATTTTTCCACGCTTGTGCTTCAAAGTAGCACCATAATCTTCATAATAGAGAGTCTCTTGTTTTGTCACTTTCATATACTAGTGGGAATTTTTCATTATAGAACTTGGCTTGTATATTCCAACGATGGGCCTCCTCAAGTGCCCTAGGTCTTCATGAGCAAGCAAGTTGGATGCACACCCACTTAGTTTCTTTTGTTGAGCTTGCATACATTTATAGATCTAGTGCATCCGTTGCATGGCAATCCCTACTCCTTGCATTAACATCAATTGATGGGCCTCTCCATAGCCCGTTGATTATCCTCATTGATGGGAGACTTTCTCTTTTTTGTGTCTTCTCCACATAACCCCCATCATCATATTCTATTCCACCCATAGTGCTATATCCATGGCTCGCGCTCATGTATTGCGTGAAGGTTTATGAGTTTGAGATTATTAAAGTATGAAACAATTGCTTGGATTTTCATCGGGGTTGTGCATGATGAGAGCATTCTTGTGTGACGAAAATGGAGCATGACTAAACTATATGATTTTGTAGGGATGAACTTTCTTTGGCCATGTCACTTTGGGAAGACATAATTGCTTTGTTAGTTTGCTTGAAGTATTATTATTTTTTATGGCAATATGAACTTTTGTCTTGAATCTTTAGAATCTGAATATTCATACCACAATTAAGAAGATTTGCATTGAAATTATGCCAAGTAGCACTCCGCATCAAAAATTCTCTTTTTATCATTTACCTACTCGAGGACGAGCAGGAATTAAGCTTGGGGATGCCTGATACGTCCCCAACGTATCTATAATTTTTGATTGCTCCATGCTATATTATCTAATATTTTGTACTATATTGGGCTTTATTTTCCACTTTTATATTATTTTTGGGACTAACCTATTAACCGGAGGCCCAGCCCAGAATTGCTATTTTTTGCCTATTTCAGAGTTTCGAGAAACAGAATATCAAACGGAGTCCAAATGGAATGAAACCTTCGCGAACGTGATTTTCTCATCAGATAAGACCCAGGAGACTAGGAACCTCCATCAAGAAAGCCACGAGGCGGTCATGAGGGTGGGGTCCTGCCTCGTGGGCCCCACAGAGCTCCACCGACGTACGTCTTCCTCCTATATATACCTACGTACCCCCAAACGATCAGATACGGAGCCAAAAACCTAATTCCACCGTCGCAACCTTCTGTACCTACGAGATCCCATCTTGGGGCCTGTTCCGGAGCTCCGCCGGAGAGGGCCATCATCACGGAGGGCTTCTACATCATCCTAGCCCCCCCCCCCATGAAGTGTGAGTAGTTCACCTCAGACCTACGGGTCCATAGTTATTAGCTAGATGGCTTCTTCTCTCTTTTTGGATCTCAATACAATGTTCTCCCCCTCTCTCGTGGAGATCTATTCAATGTAATCTTCTTTTTGCGGTGTGTTTGTTGAGACCGATGAAATGTGGGTTTATGATCAAGTCTATCTATGAATAATATTTGAATCTTCTCTGAATTCTTTTATGTATGATTGGTTATCTTTGCAAGTCTCTTCGAATTATCAGTTTGGTTTGGCCTACTAGATTGGTTTTTCTTGCCATGGGAGAAGTGCTTAGCTTTGGGTTCAAGCTTGCAGTGTCCTTTCCCAGTGACAGAAGGGGAAGCAAGGCACGTATTGTATTGTTGCCATTGAGGATAACAAGATGGGGTTTTATCATATTGCATGAAACTATCCCTCTACGTCATGTCATCTTGCTTAAGGTGTTACTCTGTTTTTAACTTAATACTCTAGATGCATGCTGGATAGCGGTCGATGAGTGAAGTAATAGTAGTAGATGCAGGCAAGAGTCGGTCTACTTTTCTCGGACGTGATGCCTATATACATGATCATACCTAGATATTCTCATAATTATGCTCAATTCTGTCAATTGCTCAATAGTAATTTGTTCACCCACCGTAGAATACTTATGCTCTTGAGAGAAGCCACTAGTGAAACCTATGGCCCCCGGGTCTATTATCATCATATCAATCTCCATCGCTGTCGGTGTACTAAAGTAGGGGTACTCTAGTATCCCGAACTTGTGCACGGGCAGTCGCAGCACCCCGCGGCAAGGCCCGCCAAGTGATCACCAAGGCTCTCTATGGTTCCTTTGGAGCCATTCGAGAAAAAAGTATTTAAGTCAAGGAGACAAGGCCCCGGCAAGAGGAGCTTGCCGGGAAGGCCATTCAAGGTACAAGACCCCGGCAAGAGGAGCTTGCCGGGGAAGCCCAACGAGAGCATCTCAAAGAACCTGCCGCAGCGCGCCACGCATCCCGGCAGGACCCGGCGAGCGACAAGTTCCCGGGCGCGACAAGGCAACGGCCGCGGCAAGGCGCTTGCCGCAGCAGGCAGCCACTCTGTACCCGCGCTCCAGCTCACCCACCTATGTGTCGCTCCGGGACCCTTCCCAGCATACGTGGCGGGAGCCTGTGCAGCCAGGGGTACACCATGGCATGCAGCGCTGACAGGATCGCCATCGTGGCGACCGATGGCGCCCCTGACGGTCCCTTTTCTGCATCGTCTGGGCAACATAGATGGGCATTTAATGCCTTTGTCCCCTGCCGTCAGGGTTAGGTATGATACACTGTGTAGGTAGCTGTACCTACCGCAGCATATTTACACTTTTGCCCTTACCTACGTTGCCACCTGTTGGAGACCCCTTGAACATATAAAACGAGGCCCATGCACAACGTGGGAGGGGGATCGATCCTCAGAGAAGCGCTCGGTCTCGTTAGCTGCTCGAGTGTACTGTAGCACTCGGCGCTCCCGAGCAAGAACTCAACACAATCCACAAAGCAGCAGTAGGAGTGTTATCTCTCCGGAGAGCTCCGAAGCTGGGTAAAAACCTTCCCCCGCGTGCCTCGCCTCGATCCGCTCTTCGCGCGACCTCCGCCCCCCGCCGAACCGAGAAGGGGCTCCGTCCCCATAGGTGCTCGGGGAGCCCAGGAAAACCCCGGCATCTCTGGCGTGCCACGTAGGGGGCGTCGAGGTTGTGTGAACCTGATCCGGCGTTCACGCAAGCTGAATATTCATCGACTTCATCGACATGCCGCCGAAGAAGAAGGCTTCGGAGGCGGCTGCGCCATCCGCGTCGAATCCACCGCCGCCGCAGCAAACGGCCGGCGGGGAGAACGCCGGCGGTGGAACGGGCGCCGACGAGGGAGCCCACGGTGCCAACAAGTCCAAGGACAAGACCGCGCTGCCCGCTGGCGGCGTAGTCGGCTCCCTCGATGACCGGGCGTCCATAGACGCACCGCACCCATCTCAAGAGGCGCAGGACCGACAACGTCGTGGTACTCACGGTACCATACGCTCGCTGGACCCAAATCGAGCTAGCGGATCCCGGGACGCTCAAGGCCAACATGCACGCCGACGTGTTGGCGCGAGCGAGGCACTGTCGCCTGGACAGAATACTGCTCCTTCCAACATCGTTGGGAGCCCGAGCATATCCCGCTCCTCGCACCATTCGCCACCGCTACCCGCCACCCCAGCAGAAGCTCTAGCGCGAGCTCAACTGCTCCTAGACTTTCCTCCAGCGCCAGACAAGATCGACGACTGGAGGGCCACCATTCAGAGTCTCATCGGCTTCGCCAACGGCGACACTCCGCGGCCAGCGACCACATCGCAGCCGCGGCAGGCCAGCAAAGTGCGAGCCGATGGCGACAAAACCGGTGGGGGTGCAACCACCATGCACTCTCCGCCCCAAAGGCCAAGATCGCTGACTCGCCGAGTCCGCCACGACAGCGACTCCACTGCTTCCTCAGATCCGTGAACTCGTCGCGATCAGCGCCACGTTCTTCACGAACGGCAGCAAGAAGACGCCCGCACCCGCATCGAGCGCCGGAGAGAAACGCGGCGTCAATCAGACTGACGCGCTGGCCCCACTGTCGATATGCAAGCGCCAGGGGAACCAGGCGACCTGCCGTACACGGTAGGTTGCCCTGCGTTTACCCGTGAGCTGCGACAAGTCCAGTGGCCCAACACGAAGAATTTCAAGCCAGACGTACCAGAGAAGTACGATGACAGGCTGCATCCGTCGGAGTTCCTCAGCATCTACACCATTGTGGTGCAGGCTACCGGGGGGCGGGACGGCAAGATCCTCGCCAATTACTTCCCTATGGTGCTCAAGACCAACGTCAGGTCCTGGCTCATGCACTTGCCGGAAAGCTCCATATCTTCCTAGGCGGACCTATGCCATCAGTTTGTCGGCGCCTTTACAGGCGGCCACAAACCCCATGGCCAGGAGAGTGATCTTCACCTGCTTGCCCAGAGGGAAGGGGAGCCTCTATGTAAGTACATGCAGAGATTCAGCCAAGTGCAATGCAACATCCCAGACGTCCACCCTGCCGCGGTCATTAGTGCGTTCCATCAGAACGTGCGCAACCGCAGGATGCGGGAGGAGATGGCGATGTGCAAGATCAGAGACGTCAGCAAGCTGTATGCCCTGGCCGACAGATGTGCATGTGCTGAGGAAGGAAGGAAACTCCCTGGAGAGAACGTAGGAACCGCAGGATCTGACAGCGAAGATGCCGCCCCAGCAAGCAAAAACAGACGGCGGAACAACAGGAAGAGGAAAGGCAAAGATGTGCTAGTTGTCGAGCAATCCGGCAACGAAGGTGGCGCCAGGACAGCCAAGATTGATGGCTCCGGCAAGGAGGTTGCCGCATGCGCCAACTGCCAGGCTGTGGCGGCCGCCGACAAGTAGGATGGCACCAACAAGCAGTACTGCAAGATTCACCGCACCAAAGGCCATGACCTCCAGAGCTGCAAGAAGGTCGAACAGCTCGTTGAGCTGCAAAAGGCCGAGTGCGAGCGACGTGACAAGGAGAAGGCCCAAGGAGGTGCTGGAGGATCTGGTACGAAGCGCACTGGCCGGGGGGGACGCCGCGGCAACACCAAGCAGCGGCAAGGCGACAGACCTCCCCGCAGCCGCGACAAGGATGAAGATGACGACGACGACGAAGACATGGATGACGCCGAGACCAGCGAGCAGGAGTTCCAGAAAGCCACAAAAGTTTTGTGTGTTGACGGCGGTGCTTCTCTGCATACTTCACACCGCCAACTCAAGCAGTGGGTGCCGGAAGTTAATGCAGCAGAACCACCCGTCGAGTCACGCAAGCTTCTGAAATGGTCCAGCACGCCTATCATATTTGATATTGAGGACCACCCCGATCGCACAACTGCTGTCGGGTGTTTGCCGATGTTGGTCTCACCAACTATCCGCAACCTCAAGGTCACTAAGATGCTAGTTGACGGCGGGGCCGGCTTGAACCTGATCTCCTCCGCTGTACTTTGGAGACTCCAAGTCCCTGACAGCGAGCTCAAAGAGACCGGCACGTTTCAAGGAATCAACCTGGGAAGGAGCAAGCCGAAGGTGAAGATCACGCTGCCGGTGACATTTGGAAGTGAGTTGAACTTCAGGACTGAGAGGATCACTTTCGACGTTGCCGATTTTCCATTGCCTTACAATGGAATTCTCGGCCGTCCAGCGCTCGCCAAGTTTATGGCGGCCTCTCACTACGCGTACAGCATGCTGAAGATGCCAGGCCCGATGAGTGTCATCTCTGTACATGGCGACAAGAAAGACGCTCTCATCTGTGCCGACAAGATCTACCGGGAAGCAGCAGCTGCCGCGGATCGCGATACACTTGCCACTGAAGCTCCCGGGGGGAAGAAGAAGACCAAGTCCGGCAAGAGATCCGATGCCCACTCCGGCAAGCGCACCTCTTCGGAGTGCTGCTCTACCGTCGAGGACGCACCATCGAGCTCCACCGGCAAGTGTAAGAAGACAATGGCAGCTCCGCCAGCAACCAAGAAGGTGTCCACCAAGGAGGACGGCACTGGTGGTACCTTCACCATCAGTGCCACTCTCGACCCTAAATAGGAAAGCGCGCTCGTTGCTTTCCTGCGGGCGAATGTCGACGTGTTTGCGTGGCAACCGTCTGACATCCCCGGTGTTCCCAGGAAAGTAATCGAGCACCACCACGCCGTCTGTCCTCATGCGTGACCCGTCAAGAAGAGAGTCAGGAAACAAGCGGTGGAGCGCCAAGAGTTCATTGCCGAAGAGATCAAGAAGTTGGAAGCAGCAGGCCTCGTCAGAGGAGTGCTCCATCCTACGTGGTTGGCCAATCCTGTAGTCGCGCGCAAGGCGAACGGGAAATGGAGACTTTGCATCGACTTCACCGATGTCAACAAAGCTTGCCCCAAAGACCCATTTCCCTTGCCGCACATTGACCAGATTGTCGACTCCACGGCCGGATGCGACTTGCTTTCGTTTCTTGACGCATACTCAGGATACCATCAGATCTTCATGGCAGAAGAGGATGAGGAGAATACCGCGTTCATCACTCCATGTGGCACGTACTGTTTTGTACGAATGCCTTTCGGTTTGAAGAATGCTGGTTCAACATTTGCAAGGGTCGTCCATACTGCTTTTGCGCCGCAAATACACAGAAATGTGGAATCCTACATGGATGATATAGTGGTCAAAAGCAGGGACAAGTCAACTCTGATTCAAGACTTAGAAGAAACTTTTGCAAATCTGCGTAAGATCAGCCTCAAGCTCAACCCCGAGAAGTGCGTGTTTGGAGTCCCTTCCGGCAAGCTTCTCGGGTTCTTTGTGTCCTAGCGGGGGATTGAAGCCAATCCCGACAAGATCAAGGCCATTGAGCAGATCGAAGCACCGAAGCGCGTCAAGGATGTACGAAAACTTGCCGGCTGCGTGGCGGCTCTGAGCAGGTTTATCTCTAAGTCTGCTGAGCGCGCCCTGCCGTTTTTCAAAATCTTGAAAAAGGCAGGTCCAATGAAATGGACTCCGGAAGCGGAGGCTGCGCTGCAGGACTTGAAGAGATACATGTCCTCCACTCCAATGCTTGTCACACCTAAACCACAAGAGAAGTTGCTGCTATATCTGGCGGCAACCAATCAAGTGGTTAGTGCTGCGTTAGTAGCAGAGAGAGAGGCAGATGATGATCCAGCAACCGCGGCAAGCGCGTCCAGCGACGAGCAAGGGGCTTCCCCGACGAGCTCTGGTCCCGACGAAGATAGATCTGCGCAGATGTGCGAAGGGATACAGAAGAAAATGCTGCAGCGCCCAGTCTACTTTGTAAGTTCCCTTCTGCAGGGGGCTAGGTCAAGGTACTCTGGTGTGCAGAAGTTGCTTTTCGGCCTTCTTATGGCCTCGAGAAAGCTACGCCATTACTTCCAAGCACATGAGATCACAGTTGTCACTCGCTTTCCGCTGAAGAGGATACTGCAAAATCCAGAAGCAACAGGCAGGATTGTTGAGTGGGCATTGGAACTGTCGAGCTTTGGCCTCAAGTTTGAGAGCACTTCAACTATTCAAAGCAGAGCATTGGCAGAATTCATAGCAGAGTGGACGCCAACACCTGACGAAGAAACCCCAGAGACGAGCATCCCCGTCAAGGAAGCAAACAAAGAGTGGCTGATGTACTTTGATGGTGCGTTCTCGCTACAAGGCGCCGGTGCTGGCGTGCTGCTTGTCGCACCCACCGGAGAGCACCTCAAGTATGTGGTCCAGATGCACTTTCCCAAGGAGCAAGCAACAAACAATACTGCAGAGTATGAAGGATTGCTCGCCGGTCTTAGGATCGCGGCAGACCTTGGGATCAAGCAGCTCATTGTCAGGGGTGACTCGCAGCTTGTTGTCCGCCAAGTAAACAAGGATTATCAGAGTCCGTTGATGGAAGCTTACGTTGATGAAGTGAGGAAGCTGGAAGAGCGCTTTGTCGGCCTACAGATGGAACATGTTCTTAGAGCTCAGAACGACATCGCTGATGGCCTGTCAAAGTGCGCGGCATTTAAGTTACCTGTGGAACGAGGGATCTTTGTGCTCAAGCTGACTCAGCCATCCGTGACGCCACCAACTGGACAGAGCAGGAAGAGGAAGTTGATTTCTGGTGACTATTTTTCGGATGAGCTTCCCGAAGCCGCCGCCAAGAGGGTCCCCAAGATCAACGCCAAGAGTGCTGAGGAGCAGTCTGCTCCGACAAGCCCCAAGGTTTGTTTCGTAGAAGCAGACGCTCCCGACAAGTTTCGCTCCGGCAAACTTGCCGGGGATCATCAAGCTCCGGCTGAACCGCGGGTTCTCCCCGTAGAAGCGGATGTTCCCGCAGCAGCAGATATGCCTTTAGTCCTTGTTGTCGAGCCGCAGGCTCCAGCATGGGCACAACAGATCGTCTGTTTCCTCCAGTCAGGAGAACTTCCCGAAGAGCCAGAACAAGCGGAAAGAGTAGCCCGGCAGTCTAGTATGTACCAGTTCGTTGACAACGCACTGTACAGAAGAAGGCTCAACGGAGTGAAATTGAAGTGTATTCCCCGGGAAGATGGACATAAGCTGTTGGCAGAGGTGCATGGAGGCATATGTGGTCATCACATTGGTGCCAGAGCACTTGCCGGCAAAGCGCTCCGGCAAGGTTTCTTTTGGACGATAGCCCTCCAGGATGCAACTGCACAAGTAACCAAGTGTGAAGCGTGCCAGTTCCATTCCAAGCAGATACACCAACCAGCTCAAGCTCTCCAGACAATCCCTTTATCCTGGCCATTTTCGGTCTGGGGGCTCGACATCCTCGGCCCTTTCCCCCGAGCAGTCGGGGGCTTTGAGTACTTGTACGTCGCAATCGACAAGTTCACAAAGTGGCCAGAAGTGGAACCAGTGAGGAAGGTGACAGCACAGTCAGTAGTCAAGTTCTTCAGGTCGATTGTTTGCCGCTTCGGAATCCCTAACAGGATCATCACCGACAACGGTACACAATTCACGAGTCGCAACTTCATGCAGTACGTCCAAGACCTTGGCACCAAGGTCTGCTTCGCTTCTGTTGCTCACCCCAGGAGAAACGGTCAAGCAGAGAGGGCAAATGCTGAAGTGCTGTGTGGACTCAAGACCCGGACTTTCGACAGGCTGCACAAGTGCGGAAGAAACTGGATCGAGGAGCTGTCGGTGGTTCTTTGGTCGATCAGGACGACGCCAAATCGAGCCACTGGCCAGACACCTTTCGCTCTAGTCTATGGAGCAGAGGCAATTATCCCCACGGAACTCGTATACAGGTCACCTCGAGTGCTCGCTTATGATGAGCTTGAGCAAGAGCAGCTGCGGCAAGATGACGCGCTGCTCCTTGAGGAAGACCATCTTCAGGCTGCTGTACGAGCTGCTCGATACCAGCAAGCTTTGCGCCGCTACCATAGCCGCAAAGTTAATGCCAGAAGTCTCGAGGAAGGCGACCTTGTTCTTCGGCGCGTTCATTCCGCCAAGAATTCCAACAAGTTGACGCCTAAGTGGGAAGGCCCTTACCGGGTGAAACGAGTCACGAGGCCTGGCGCTGTCCGCCTTGAGAGCGAGGATGGCATTCCGGTGAGCAACTCCTGGAACATCGAGCATCTTCGTAAGTTTTACCCGTAAGGCGCGGTTGTCGGACCCTGTTCGGCAACCACCATTTTGTACAAGTCTTGCCGTTGTTGCATGTAATCCTTTGTACAAAGCCAGGCGCAGACCCTGTGCATAAATAAAACTCACGTGCTCCGCACACCTGGTCAATTTCATGCCTTTGTGCATGAATTATCTGACACTTTGTGCAGCAAGCACTCTCGGTAAGCAATAATGAGCCATAAGGCTCCATACTATTATTTTCTCTTTTCTTTTTCTCAAGGAAAGGAAGGATCCTTTGCCCACAAGTTAGCCGGGGGGAGGGGAAGATAATGGTATGGACCCGGCGTCGTTCAGGAAAAACTTCACCTTGCCGAGAAGAAAACGACAGAAAAGCTAAGTGCCAAAGTTTGAGCAATCAAATTTTTTTTAACTTTAAGTTATTTTCCTTGAACGACCATGCTTTGTATGGAAAACCCGTGCGCGAAGGAACCAGCCCGTGGCTAGTTGCGCCCTTACTTTGCTTCGAGTTCGCTCAACAGCTTAAGTGTGCCGCGACTAGAGTCACGCCCTTACTTTGTTTCGAGTTCACTCAGCAACTTAAGCGAGCTGCGACTAGTCGCGACAAGGTTTCTTGTCGGTAACGGCACCGCCAGCAGGTTGCTGACGTCCCGCACTCAGCCCTCGCGGCAAAGGTGCCTACGCCGGCAAGTTCCCTAAAAGCGTAGGGCAAAAACATACAAAGGAGGGAGTCGAGTAAAGGGAATAGCATTGCAATCGTGACATGAAACAAAGTTTTATTACAAGATAGTTTGTCGCGGCTCTAATAGACTGTTTTCATAACATGACCAGCGACGACAAGAAAAGAAGAAAATAGGCGGCCTAGTCCACGCGGTCACCCTCAACCCTCTTGATCCCGCTCACCTTGTCCACAATGGGTGCGACGAGGTCTCGAGCTCATCCAGATCAGCTTCCGGCGGCAGGGACCTGAGGATATTAGTGAGGCGGAGGCCCGGGTTGCGGAAGGCCACCTTCATCAGCACCTTTTTGAGAGCTCTCGCGTAGATCTCGCGCGACTCGTCGGCCAGCTGCTTTGGGATCCTCTCGCGGAGTTGCTGGAGGGCTGTCGCCACGCCTTTGAAGAACAAGGTGAGCTTGGCGCTGGATGGGAGGCTCCCGTCAGAGGAATACCCGAGATCCTCCACCCCCAGCAGCGCCAACTCCTTGTCGATGTCTGCGGCAGCATTCACGAGGCCCTCCGTCCACCGCTCCACAGTTCCCCTGAAATCGTTCTGGGTGGCGGCGATGCTCTCCAGCAGCGCGTTGTCGGCCTTGATCTCCTTCTTCAAGACCGCCTCCTGCTCCCTGGCGCCGTCCAGTGTCTTGGTCAAAGCAGCCAGCTTCAGCTCAAGATCAACCTTGGAGTCCTTGGCGGCGTCAAGCTCCTTGACCTTCTCGGCGAGACGACCCTGCAGTTCGCCAAAGGTGTAGGCGTCCTTCTCGCGCTCATGCTTGAGCGCGGCAAGCGCTTCACCGCTCGCCTTGAGATCAGCCTCCAGCTACGCCACTTTCGCCTCCAGCTCCTTCTTGGCGGCCTCGGCAGCTGCGACAGCGTCCTTTGCTTCCTTGAGGGCTCCGCTGAGTGCTCGCTCGCGCGCAGCTAGCTCCTCTTCGTGGCTGTCCAGTCTGGCCTTCAGCTGCACCAACTCACCATCCCGCGCGGATAGCTCCTCGGCGGCGAGCCGCTGTTGCTCTGCAACCTCTGCCTTCTCGAGGATGAAAGCCTTCTGCGCCTCATCGAGTTGCACCCGCTCCGCCGCCAGCGATTGGAGAGCTGCCTGGTTGAGGCCTCGGAGCTCCTCCGCGCGCTTCTCCACGTCCACCCCCTCCTTCGTGACAAGCGCTTCGCGGGACTCCAGTTTGGCCTGACGGGCGTGGTAGAGCGACACCAGCTTCCGCAGCAGTCGCTCCTCCTCGGGCTCGTCGCTGCTGCTGCTTGGTGCGTCGACCAACGTCAGCCCAGCGGAGGCAAGCACCTCCACATCGAAGCTTTCTCCTTCGACTGGCGCCCTGGACGTTGACGCCCAGGGGAGGTTGATGAAGATGCCAGCGCCAGCCTTCAAGTAGACGCCTGGCTGGGGTTCCTTGGAGCCTGACGCCGCGGCAGCGGCGGGAGGATCAGCGGTCGCTGTAGCGCCTGTCGCTCCTGCGGCCCCAGGGTCATCAGTACGATCGCCGGACCCCTCGTCAGCTGCTGCGGCGGCAGCCTTGGCGGCCTCTTCGCTGGCGGGATCATCAACGCCGGCCGTTTCCTCGGTGGCAGTGGCGTCGTGAATAACGACTTCGGTCTCCATCGGCTCCATAGTGGATGGATCTGACGGCCGGAAAAAGAAGAAAAGTCAAGCAAATATCCAAAAAGAAGAACCCAAGGGGGGTTTAGAAGCAAGGAGTACCTGTACCAGGCTCGGTGGTGGGGATCTCCACCGCCGGGGGTTCACTGGTACCGTCCCTTGCTGGAGATTTCTCCCTCGCCGGGGAACTCTCCCTCGTCGGGGACTTCTCCCTTGCCGGGGAGCTCTTCCTTGCCGGGGAATTCTCCCTTGGCGGCGTAGTCGAAGCAGGTGGCACGTTGGGGGTGGCCTCCAGGCGCTCCTGGTGGAGCTGCTCTGCTCCTACATAAGCCAACAGTCAGATATCAGCAAGCAAAGAGTATCCGTGCGTGCCTAACAGCTGGAAGTAAACCATATACTTACGCTGGGGGCTGCTCTGAAGAACAGCCGTCGGGTCCGGCAAGTTTTTCTCGGGCGCACCCCCTGCTCCCATGGAGGGGTCATCCTCGATAACGATCACCGGGACCTTGGCCCTCTTTGCCATTCTCTCGGCCAGCGTCCTAAAAAGGGATGAGTTTAGAGTAAGGCAAATGAGATACAATACAAGACAACAAGTATTGAAGACATGCAAATACAACAAGGATCTTAATCTCCTTCTTCCTCGTCGGAGCTGAGCGCGGAGAAGTCGAAGCCTGGCCCACCTCCGGCGCGAGGAGGCGGGGGAGTGGGATCTCTTGGCCGCTTGGCGGGCGCTGAGGCGGCAGGCCGAGAGGACCCCGCCCAAGTTCCCGCTGCAGCGCGAGGTGTTCCCGTGGCAACAGAACTTGCCGCGGTGGAGCGTGTCGTGCGGCGCGGCGGGGGTTGACTTGCCCGCCACTCCGCTACGTCCCCGGCCTTGCGAAGACGCTTCCTTAGTGGAGCCAGGGGCTCTGCTTGTGGAGCCGGGGGCTCTGCTTGCGGACCCGGAGGCTCTACTTGCGGCAGGCTGTCCGAAGACGAAGAGGAAGAGGATCCGATCTCCAGCGAGCCGCTCGTGTCCTCAGCGGGCCCACTCGGCCCGACGTCATGCTCCGCGGACCTCCTCTCGCCGGCAAGCTCCTCTCGGTCCGCAAGGCTTGCCGCCTCGGCTGCCTCTGCTTCCTCCACGGTGAACCCACACTCGCCCGCAGCGGCGGCTGCCGCCGCCTCTTCCATCCTGGTGGCGATTCGCTTGAGCTCATCGTCGGTGGTGTCCCGGGTGAGCCCCTTTTTCTCGTCGGCGTCGACCGACACTTCTATCAATTTGTCGAAGAACGCCCGCACGACATCATCCGCAGGCTCTATCCAGGCTGGATCAATTCCATGCGAGTCGCACAGCGGCATTATTGCACGGATGCGGTCGAGCACGGAGTTGTTGCACTGCGAGACGACGCCCCTCGGCAACCAGAACACTTCGGGATGTTGTGGGTCATGCTTGAACAGCTCCTGGAGCATCGCGTTGAGCTCCAGGACAGTGAAGTTGAAATTGAGGCCCGGCCGCAACCTCATGATATCCGCCGCATTCTGGAACTCCCAGGCGGGTCTCCTCCTCTCCTGCAGGGGGGCAATGCGGCGGCGGAGGAAATCTATGCCAACCGCTCCTACAGTAAGCCCGGCAAGCCTGAGGCACAGGATCCGGGTGACGGCAATCCTCAGTCTGTCGTCTTCCGGGGCCAGGCTACTCCAATCGCCGCCAAGCACTACTGGGGTTTCGCGCAGAGCAGTAAACGGCTGGGGGTTCTCCTCGACAATCAAACACCAGTCAGCCCTCCACTCCTCCCACTTGCTGCGGAGCTCTCCCTCCAGATAAGCATCTTTCTTGCCAGCTTTCGAGATCCAGGCGATTCCGCCGGATAAAGGATCTCCTTTCTCAACCCGAGGCGAAAAGAAATGGCGGAAAAGAGCTACGTTTGGATGGATCCCGACAAAGTTTTCGTAGAGATGTGCGAAAACTGCCATGGTCAGGACAGCATTGGGGGTGAAATCAAGGAGGTGGAGCCCATAGGTGTTCATGACATCGCAAAAGAATTCAGAAAAGGGCGGGCAGAGCCCGCAGTAGAAGAACAAGGCGATACCCAGTGGGATACTTATCCCAAGCAGTGGCTGGGAGTACCTTCGTGCGCGGATGCGCTCGCGTCCCCGTCGACCAGAAGAGATAGAATTCTTCCTTCAGCTCTGCTGCCTCAAGCCTCGGAGGGAAGATCGCCCGCTCCTTTCGCAGCGCCGCGAGCCGCTGCGCCTCAGCCGACTTCGCCTTCTCGGCCTTCGGGGCCATGGCGGGAATGGAGAAGGAGGACGACGGCATTGGTGGTGCTGGTGGCGATGGGGGCGGGACGCTGCTCTCCTTCAGCTTTGGGAAGAAGGGGAGTGGCGGAGATTCTCGAGGAAGGAACAGCAACGGGCAGATGGGCGAACTACCCCTGCTCCCCCTGCTTATAAGGAGGGATGGGGGGCGGACGTTTTGCCTTTCCGAGTAAAGGAACCACCCACGACCTCCCCCACGATGCCGCAATCGACGCGTGCCATTCGGGAGGGCGTGGTGGATGCGGAGCAAGGTGCAACGCGACCCAGGCCGTGCGTGCCCGTGCCCTGTTTTGGGCCTGGCCCAACAGCGCTCGGCACCGTGTGTGACCCAGGCCCGGGGGCTCCTGTCGGTGTACTAAAGTAGGGGTACTCTAGTATCCCGAGCTTGTGCACGGGCAGTCGCAGCACCCCGCGGCAAGGCCCGCCAGGTGATCACCAAGGCTCTCTATGGTTCCTTTGGAGCCATTCGAGAACAAAGTATTTAAGTCAAGGAGACAAGGCCCCGGCAAGAGGAGCTTGCCGGGAAGGCCATTCAAGGTACAAGACCCCGGCAAGAGGAGCTTGCCGGGAAGCCCAACGAGAGCATCTCAAAGAACCTGCGGCAGCGCGCCACGCGTCCCGGCAGGACCCGGCGAGCGACAAGTTCCCGGGCGCGACAAGGCAACGGCCGCGGCAAGGCGCTTGCCGCGGCAGGCAGCCACTCTGTACCCGCGCTCCAGCTCACCCACCTACGTGTCGCTCCGGGACCCTTCCCGGCATACGTGGCGAGAGGCTGTGCAGCCAGGGGTACACTATGGCATGCAACGCTGACAGGATCGCCATCGTGGCGAGCGATGGCGCCCCTGACGGTACCTTTTCTGCACCGTCTGGGCGACGTAGACGGGCATTTAATACCTTTGTCCCCTGCCGTCAGGGTTAGGTATGATACACTGTGTAGGTAGCTGTACCTACCGCAGCATATTTACACTTTTGCCCTTACCTACGTTGCCACCTGTTGGAGACCCCTTGAACATATAAAAGGAGGCCCATGCACAACGTAGGAGGGGGATCGATCCTCAGTGAAGCGCTCGGTTTCGTTAGCTGCTCGAGTGTACTGTAGCACTCGGCGCTCCCGAGCAAGAACTCAATACAATCCACAAAGCAGCAGTAGGAGTGTTATCTCTCCGGAGAGCTCCGAAGCTGGGTAAAAACCTTCCCCCGCGTGCCTCGCCTCGATCCGCTCTTCGCGCGACCTCTGGCCCCCGCCGAACCGAGAAGGGGCTCCGTCCCCATAGGTGCTCGGGGAGCCCAGGAAAACCCCAGCAATCACTTTAATCTTGCTTGCTTTTTACTTTGCTTTTTTACTTTTCACTTTGCATCTCTATACCAAGAATATTATCTCTATCAAATATCACTCCTGTAAGTGACCGTGAAGGGATTGACAACCCCTAATTGTGTTGGTTGCATTGAGCTATTGTTTTGTGCAGGTATGAGGGACTTGAGCGTAGCCTCCTACTGGATTGTTACCTTGGTTCTCAAAAACTGAGGGAAATACTTACGCTGCTTTGCTGCATCATCCTCTCCTCTTCGGCGAAATCCAATGGGGGTCTGACAAACAAGGGAGAGGGGTCGAGAGAGATGTACGAAGAAAATGCAGACATGGGGAGGAGAGTGTGTATGTTTTTCATAGAGAGATCCCCTGGAGATCGTGATGGGACTACATGGGTGGGAGAACGAGTGACAAGGTGTGTGCGCGATGGAAGATACCCCGAGAGATATCGAGATAGACGTATGGATGGAACGAGACGATACGTGTGTTCCTGATGGCTAGTGAGAGATAATTATACTTAGGGCGGAGTGCGTGCGCCTATGATGGAGTGAGGGATTATGGTACTTAGGGGGGTGCGTGTCACATAGAGAGAGAACAAGGGCGGAGAGTGTTGGATGGGTCTATATGTAGCGCGAGCGAGACATGTGTATGTGTGAACCAGGGAGATATAAAGTTTGAGAGAGATAGAGGAGCCCCGATAAGGCTGAGTGGTGTGTCAGATAGTTGAGAGGGGTAAAGAGATATTCCATCCGCTTGATAATGCAGTGCATGTAAATTTTTTAGAAGTCAAACTTTGGAAACTTTGATCAGGTTTACGCAAATGTTATTTATATCTACAATACCAAAGATGCATCATACGAAACTACATGTCATGATGAATCTAATGGTATATGTTTGCCGTTCTAGATGTAAATGTTTTTCTCCTCGTACATGGTCAAACTTTGTGATGTTTGACTTTTCAATAAATCTATATGCTATGGACCGAAGAGAGTGCCTAAGTCAAGAGAGATCAAGTGCGTGTGAAGGAGAATGAGTGAGTGTGCAAAAAGAGTATGTGTGTGAAAGAGAAAGGGACAACAAACGATCAATAGAGAGAGTGTGTGTTTTTTCGTTTCTTATGCAAACATATCATGCATGCATCTCCGAGATAGAAAAGTGAGGTGAGGAGATAGATGAAGATAGCTAGTTCGTGATTGTTTGCAACGAAGAGAGACACCCCTATAACACATGTCCAATAGAGGTCTGGCCAACAAGGAACAAAGGTCGAGAGGGACACGTGGAGAACATGGACGCATGGGGAGGGAGAGAGGGTGTGTTTGTGATAGAGAGATCCCCTCGAGATCATGAGGGGACTATATGGGTGGGAGATCGAGGAAGGTGCCTGCGCGATAGAAAGATGCCCCGAGAGAAATCGAGATAGACCATGAACATGTTTGTGATGGAGACTAAGATTACCTAGTCATATACATATAGGGGGGACTGTGTGTGCCTACATTTGAGTGAGAGACCATCATACTTGGCTAGGCATGAGATTGTGTGTGTCTGCGTGCGAGATGGAGAGAGAATGAGGGAGAGAGATAGAGTTTTATATGGGTCTATCGAGTGCGAGTGAGATATGCATGTGTATGTGTGACCCGGGTAGATGGAGAGTTTGAGAGAGAGAGGGAAGAGCTCCGAGACGACAGAGTGGTACGTGAGAGAGTTACGAGCAATGAGCCAAGGAATTTGTGTGCGTACGATGAGTGCACCCAAGATATTTAGCTTGGACTAGAGAATCATACATAGTGTGAGAGAAAGACCTATAGATGGAGTATATATGCATGCGAACTAGAAAGACCCCCCCCACACACACACACACAGAGAGAGAGAGAGATGGAGAGGGACCAACAAGGTTTGTGCATTGGATGCGTGCGACATAATTGAAGATTATCACAGAGAGAGAGAGAGAGAGAGAGAGAGCAGGAGTCCGGGAGAGGGGGAGATCGCGTTTTATGCATCAAAGACTGATATAAACCATGTTTCAATATAAACTTGCATTCAAATATTAAAATTGGAGAACATGTTGTTTGCAATACACACATGAACGGAGATATCCTATATCAAACAAGTTCATTAATTTGACTTTCAACATGTTCATGGAGTACTATAATACTGTACAACATGCTACTCGATTGAGGTGTTCAATTTTGGATTTAGTTCACTATTTTGACCTGGTGAACGAGCTATTTCGTTGAATCAAGATATTCCATTTGGGGTTTGATTCCCGTTTTTGAGTGGGTCAACTATTTGTCATATAGTAAATCGCTAGCAACGAGCATGTAAAAGCACATTACTCCCGAGCATCATCTCTCCATCTAAAAAAGAAGTGGCAAGCTAATATTTCCAAATTTGATTCGAATCGACTTGGTAAGGTAGACGTGGATGCTCGTTCTCCCAAAATTTGAACGAACCGTTAAACACACTTTGCTCAGTGGAATTCGGGTAGGGGGTCCCGAACTGTGCGTCTAGGCGGATGGTAACCGAGCAAATAAATGGGAGACGCGAAATTACCGGTGTCGGTGTCAAAACCGGCAGATCTCGGGTAGGGGGTCCCGAACTGTGCGTCTAGGCGGATGGTAACAGGAGACAAGGGACATGATGTTTTACCCTGGTTCGGGCCCTCTCGATGGAGGTAAAACCCTACTCCTGCTTGATTAATATTGATGATATGGGTAGTACAAGAGTTGATCTACCACGAGATCAGAGAGGCTAAATCCTAGAAGCTAGCCTATGGTATGATTGTTGTTATTCTTCTGTCCTACGGACTAAACCCTCCGGTTTATATAGACACCGGAGGGGGCTAGGGTGTAACGCCCTCGATGCGGCTATATCTCCCACGTGTTGAAGCACGACTTAGAGGCATAACCGCATTGAAAGCAATGTCGCAAGTGAGGTAATCTTCACACAACCCATGTAATACATACGGGAAAGAGATACATAGTTGGCTTACAATCGCCACTTCACACAATACATGAGTAAAGCATTACATCATACAGATACAATCAAGGTCCGACTATGGAACCAAAATAAAAGAAGACTACCCCAAGTGCTACACAGATCCCCGATCGTCCCGACTGGGCTCCACTACTGATCAACTGAAACGAAACAACACAATGAACAAGATCTTCATCGAGCTCCTCCTTGAGCTCGGGTGCGTCACCTGCACGGTTTCATCGGCACCTGCAAACTGGTTTCGGAAGTATCTGTGAGTCACGGGGACTCAGCAATCTCACACCCGCGAGATCAAGACTATTTAAGCTTATAGGTAGGCAGAGTAGTGAGGTGGAGCTGCAGCAAGCGACTAGCATATCTGGTGTCTAACATACGCAAATGATAGCGAGAAGAGAAGGCAAAAGCACGGTCGAACAACTATGATCAAGAAGTGATCCTGAAACTACTTACGTCAAACATAACTCCAACACCGTGTTCACTTCCCGGACTCCGCCGAGAAGAGACCATCACAGTTACACACGCGGTTGATGTATTTTAATTAAGATCAACTTCGGGTTTTCTACAACCGGACATTAACAAATTCCCATCTGCCACATAACCGCGGGCACGGCTTTCGAAAGTTCAAACCCTGCAGGGGTGTCCCAACTTAGCCCATTATAAGCTCTCGCGATCAACGAAGGATATTCCTTCTCCCTGGGAAGACACGATCAGTCTTGGAATCCCGGCTACAAGACATTTCAACAATAATAAAACAAGACCAGCAAGACCTCCTGATGCGTTGACATCCTGATAGAAGCTACACATATCTCGTTCTCAGGGCAACACCGGATGAGCACACCGTACAACTAAAACCAGACCTCAAGTTTCCGCGAGGTGGCACTGCAAAGGACTCTAGTTCGGGCCAACACTTAGACAAGCATTGGCCCGGGGGGGCTAAAATAAAGATGACCCTCGAGAGAGCGACTCCCAAGGGAAAAATAGCTGATGGTGAGGCAAATGGTAAAACCAAGGTTGGGCCTTGCTGGAAAAGCTTTATTCAAAGCGAACTATCAAGGGGGTCCCATAAATCACCCAACCGCGTTAGGGACGCAAAATCCGGGAACATAAAACCGATATGACGGAAATGTTGGGGAACGTAGTAATTTAAAAAAAAATTCCTACGCACACGCAAGATCATGGTGATGCATAGCAACGAGAGGGGAGAGTGTTGTCTACGTACCCTCGTAGACCGAAGCGGAAGCGTTGACGCAACGTAGAGGAAGTAGTCGTACGTTCTCCTCGCGATCCGACCGATCCAAGTACCGTTACTCCGGCACCTCCGAGTTCTTGGCACACGTTCAGCTCGATGACGATCCCCGGGCTCCGATCCAGCAAAGCGTCGGGGAAGAGTTCCGTCAGCACGACGGCGTGGTGACGATCTTGATGTGTTACCGGCGCAGGGCTTCGCCTAAGCACTGCAACGATATGACCGAGATGGAATTTGGTGGAAGGGGGCACCGCACACGGCTAAGGAACGATCCGTAGATCAACTTGTGTGTCTATGGGGTGCCCCCTGCCCCTGTATATAAAGGATGGAGGAGGAGGAGGCCGGCCAAGGCAATTGGTGCGGCCAAGATATGGAGTCCTACTAGGACTCCAAGTCCTAGTAGGAGTCCACCAAGAGGGGAGGAAGGGAGAAGGAATAGGAGGAGAAGGAGAGGTGGCCGTCCCCCTTTTCCCTAGTCCAATTCGGACTAGAGGGGAGGGGGGGCGCAGCAGCCTTTTTTCCTCTTCCCACTAAAGCCCATCAAGGCCCATTACTTCTCCCGTAATCCCGTAACTCCCCGGTACCTCCGAAAATATCCGAACCACTCAGAACCCTTCCGATGTCCGAATATAGTCGTCCAATATATCGATCTTTACGTCTCGACCATTTCGAGACTCATCATCATGTCCCCGATCTCATCCGGGACTCCGAACTCCTTCGGTACATCAAAACTCATAAACTCATAATATAACTGTCATCGAAACCTTAAGCGTGCGGACCCTACGGTTCGAGAACAATGTAGACATGACCGAGACACGTCTCCGGTCAATAACCAATAGCGGGACCTGGATGCCCATATTGGCTCCTACATATTCTATGAAGATCTTTATCGGTCAGACCGCATAACAACATACGTTGTTCCCTTTGTCATCGGTATGTTACTTACCCGAGATTCGATCGTCAGTATCCAATACCTAGTTCAATCTCGTTACCGGCAAGTCTCTTTACTCGTTCCGTAATACATCATCTCGCAACTAACTCATTGGCTGCAATGCTTGCAAGGCTTATGTGATGTGCATTACCGAGAAGGCCCTAAGATACCTCTCCGACATTCGGAGTGACAAATCCTAATCTCGAAATACGCCAACCCAACAAATACTTTCGGAGACACCTGTAGAGCACCTTTATAATCACCCAGTTACGTTGTGACGTTTGGTAGCACACAAAGTGTTCCTACGGTAAACGGGAGTTGCATAATCTCATAGTTAAAGGAACATGTATAAGTCATGGATAAAAGCAATAGCAACATACTAAACGATCGGGTGCTAAGCTAATGGAATGGGTCATGTCAATCAGATCATTCAACTAATGATGTGACCTCATTAATCAAATAACAACTCCTTGTTCATGGTTAGGAAACATAACCATCTTTGATTAATGAGCTAGTCAAGTAGAGGCATACTACTGACACTCTGTTTGTCTATCTTTGTATTATGTTTCCTGTTAATACACTTCTAGCATGAATAATAAACATTTATCATGAATTAAGGAAATAAATAATAACTTTATTATTGCCTCTAGGGCATATTTCCTTCAGTCTCCCACTTGCACTAGAGTCAATAATCTAGTTCACATCGCCATGTGATTTACCAGCAATAGTTCACATCACCATGTGATTAACACCCATAGTTCACATCGATATGTGACCAACACTCAAAGGGTTTACTAGAGTCACTAATCTAGTTCACATCGCTATGTGATTAACACCCAAAGAGTACTAAGGTGTGATCATGTTTTGCTTGTGAGATAATTTTAGTCCACAGGTCTGTCATATTCAGATCCGTAAGTATTTTGCAAATTTCTATGTCAACAATACTCTGCACGGAGCTACTCTAGCTAACTGCTCCCACTTTCAATATGTATCCAGATTGAGACTTAGAGTCATCTAGATCAGTGTCAAAAATTGCATCGACGTAACCTTTTACGACGAACCTTTTTGTCACATCCATAATCGAGAAACATATCCTTATTTTACTAAGGATAATTTTGACCGATGTCCAGTGATCTACTTCCTAGATCACTATTGTACTCCCTTGCTTAACACAGTGTAGGGTATACAATAGATCTGGTACATAGCATGGCATACTTTATAGAATCTATGGCTGAGGCATAGGAAATGACTTTCATTCTCTTTCTATCATCTGTTGTGGTCGGGCTTTGAGTCTTACTCAAGTTCACACCTTGTAATACAGGCAAGAACTCTTTCTTTGACTATTCCATTTTGAACTACTTCAAAATCTTTTCAAGGTATGTACTTATTGAAAAACTTATCAAGCGTCTTGATCTATCTCTAAAGATCTTGATGCTCAATATGTAAGCAGCTTCACCGAGGTCCTTCTTCGAAAAACTCCTTTCAAATACTCCTTTATGCTTTACAGAATAATTCTACATTATTTCCGATCAATAATATGTCATTTACATATACTTATCAGAAATGTTGTAGTGCTCCCACTCACTTTCTTGTAAATACAGGCTTCACCATAAGTCTGTATAAAACTATATGCTTTGATCAACTTATCAAAGCGTATATTCCAACTCTGAGATGCTTGCACCAGTCCATAGATGGATCGCTGGAGCTTGCTCACTTTATTAGCACCTTTATGGTCGACAAAACCTTCTGGTTGTATCATATACAACTCTCCATTAAGGAATGTAGTTTTGTTTATCCATTTGCCAGATTTCATAAAATGCGGCAATTGCTAACATGATTCGGACAGACTTAAGCATAAATACGAGTGAAAAACTCTCATCGTAGTCAATACTTTGAACTTGTCGAAAAACCTTTTTTCGACAATTCTAGCTTTGTAGATAGTAACACTACTATCAGTGTCCGTCTTCCTCTTGAAGATCCATTTATTTTCTTTGGCTTGCCGATCATCGGGCAAATCCCTCAAAGTCCATACTTTGTTCTCATACATGGATCATATCTCAGATTTCATGGCCTCTAACCATTTCGCGGAATCTGGGCTCATCATCGCTTCCTCATAGTTCGTAAGTTCGTCATGGTCTAGTAACATGACTTCCAGAACAGGATTACCGTACCACTCTGGTGCGGATCTCACTCTGGTTTACTTACGAGATTCGGTAGTAACTTGATCTTGAAGTTACATGATCATCATCATTAGCTTCCTTACTAATTGGTGTAGTAGTCACAAGAACAGATTTCTGTGATGAACTACTTTCCAATAAGGGAGAAGGTACAATTACCTTATCAAGTTTTCTACTTTCCTCCCACTCACTTCTTTCGAAAGAAACTCTTTCTCTAGAAAGTTTCCGAACTTAGCAACAAAAGTCTTGCCTTCGGATCTGTGATAGAAGGTGTATCCAACAGTTTCCTTTGGATATCCTATGAAGACACATTTCTCCGATTTGGGTTCGAGCTTATCAGGTTGAAGCTTTTTCACATAAGCATCGCAGCCCCAAACTTTAAGAAACGACAACTTTGGTTTCTTGCTAAACCACAGTTCATATTGTGTCGTCTCAACGGACTTAGATGGTGCCCCTTTTAACGTGAATGCAGCTGTCTCTAACGCATGATCCCAAAACGATATTGGTAAATCGGTAAGAAACTTCATAGATTGTACTATATCCAATAAAGTACGGTTATGACGTTCGGACACACCATTATGCTGTGGTGTTCCAGGTGGCATGAATTTGTGAAACTATTCCACACGGTTTTAACTGAAGGCCAAAACTCGTAACTCAAATATTTTACCTCTGCGATCATATCGTAGAAACTTTTTATTTTCTTGTTACGATGATTATCCACTTCACTCTGAAATTCTTTGAACTTTTCAAACGTTTCAGACTTATGTTTCATTAAGTAGATATACCCATATCTGCTTAAATCATCTGTGAAGTTCTGAAAATAATGATACTTGTCGCGAGCCTTAATATTCATCGGACCACATACATCAGTATGTATAATTTCCAACAAATCTGTTGCTTGCTCCATTGTTCCGGAGAACGGCGTTTTAGTCATCTTGCCCAAGAGGCATGGTTCGCAAGCATCAAGTGATTCATAATCAAGTGATTCCAAAATCCCATCAGCATGGAGTTTCTTCATGCGCTTTACACCAATATGACCTAAATGGCAGTGCCACAAATAGGTTGCACTATCATTATTAACTTCGCATCTTTTTGGTTTCAATATTATGAATATGTGTATCACTACGATCGAGATCCAATGAACTATTTTCATTGGTGTGTATGACCATAGAAGGTTTTATTCATGTAAATAGAACAACAATTGTTCTCTAACTTAAATGAATAACTGTATTGCAATTAACATGATCAAATCATATTCATGCTCAACGCAAACACCAAATAACACTTATTTAGTTTCAACACTAATCCCGAAAGTATAGGGAGTGTGTGACGATGATCATATCAATCTTGGAACCACTTCCAACACACATCGTCACCTTGCCCTTTAACTAGTCTTTGTTCATTCTGCAACTCCCGTTTCGAGTTACTAAATTTTAGCAACTGAACTAGTACCAAATACTGAGGGGTTTCTATGAACACTAGTAAAGTACACATCAATAACATGTATATCAAATATACTTATGTTCACTTTGCCATCCTTCTTATCCGCCAATCACTTGGGGTAGTTCCGCTTCCAGTGACCAGTCCCTTTGCAGTAGAAGCACTTAGTCTCAGGCTTAGGACCATACTTGGGCTTTTTCACTTGAGCAGCAACTTGCTTGCCGTTCTTCTTGAAGTTCCCCTTCTTTCCTTTTGCCCTTTTCTTGAAACTAGTGATCTTGTCAACCATCAACACTTGATGTTTTTCCTTGATTTCTACCTTCGCTGATTTCAGCATCGCGAAGAGCTTGGGAATATTTTCCGTTATCCCTTGCATATTATAGTTCATCACGAAGTTCTACTAACTTGGTGATGGTGACTAGAGAATTCTGTCAATCACTATCTTATCTGGAAGATTAACTCCCACTTGATTCAAGCGATTTGTAGTACTCAGACAATCTGAGCACATGCTCACTAGTTGAGCGATTCTCCTCCATCTTTTAGCTATAGAACTTGTTGGAGACTTCATATCTCTCAACTCGGGTATTTGCTTGAAATATTAACTTCAACTCCTAGAACATCTCATATGCTCCATGACGTTCAAAACGTCTTTGAAGTCCCGATTCTAAGCAGTTAAGCATGGTGCACTAAACTATTAAGTAGTCATCATATTGAGCTAGCAAAACGTTCATAATGTCTGCATCTGCTCCTGCAATAGGTCCGTCACCTAGCGGTGCATCAAGGACATAATTCTTCTGTGCAGCAATGAGGATAAACCTCAGATCACGGATCCAATCCGCATTATTGCTACTAACATTTTTCAACACAATTTTTCTCTAGGAACATATCAAAATAAACACAGGGAAGCAACAACGCGAGCTATTGATCTACAACATAGATATGCTAATACTACCAGGACTAATGTTCATGATAATATTAAAGTTCAATTAATCATATTACTTAAGAACTCCCACTTAGATAGACATCCCTCTAATCTTCTAAGTGATCACGTGATCCAAATCAACTAAACCATCTCCGATCATCACGTGAGATGGAGTAGTTTCAATGGTGAACATCACTATGTTGATCATATCTACTATATGATTCACGCTCGACCTTTCGGTCTCCGTGTTTCGAGGCCATATCTGTTATATGCTAGGCTCGTCAAGTTAAACCTGAGTATTCCGCGTGTGCAACTGTTTTGCACCCGTTGTATTTGAACGTAGAGCCTATCACACCCGATCATCACGTGGTGTCTCAGCACGAAGAACTTTCGCAACGGTGCATACTCAGGGAGAACACTTCTTGATAATTTAGTGAGAGATCATCTTATAATGCTACCATCAATCAAAGCAAGATAAGATGCATAAAAAGATAAACATCACATGCAATCAATATAAGTGATATGATATGGCCATCATCATCTCGTGCTTGTGATCTCCATCTTCGAAGCACCGTCATGATCACCATCGTCACCGGCGCGACACCTTGATCTCCGTCGTAGCATCGTTGTCGTCTCGCCAATCTTATGCTTCCACGACTATCACTACCGCTTAGTAATAAAGTAAAGCATTACATCGCGATTGCATTGCATACAATAAAGCGACAACCATATGGCTCCTGCCAGTTGCCGATAACTCGGTTACAAAACATGATCATCTCATACAATAAAATTTAGCATCATGTCTTGACCATATCACATCACAACATGCCCTGCAAAAACAAGTTAGACGTCCTCTACTTTGTTGTTGCAAGTTTTACGTGGCTGCTACGGGCTTAAGCAAGAACTCATCTTACCTACGCATCAAAACCACAACGATAGTTTGTCAAATAGACTCCGTTTTAACCTTCTCAAGGACCGGGCGTAGCCACACTTGGTTCAACTAAAGTTGGAGAGACAGTCTTCCGCAAGCCATCTATGTGCAAAGCACGTCGAGGGAACCGGTCTCGCGTAAGCGTACGCGTAAGGTTGGTCCGGATCGTCTCGTCCAACAATACCGCTGAACCAAAGTATGACATGCTGGTAGGCAGTATGACTTGTATCGTCCACAACTCACTTGTGTTCTACTCGTGCAAATAACATCAAACCATAAAAACCTAGGCTCGGATGCCACTGTTGGGGAACGTAGTAATTTAAAAAAAATTCCTACGCACACGCAAGATCATGGTGATGCATAGCAACGAGAGGGGAGAGTGTTGTCTACGTACCCTCGTAGACCGAAGCGGAAGCGTTGACGCAACGTAGAGGAAGTAGTCGTACGTTCTCCTCGCGATCCGACCGATCCAAGTACCGTTACTCCGGCACCTCCGAGTTCTTGGCACACGTTCAGCTCGATGACGATCCCCGGGCTCCGATCCAGCAAAGCGTCGGGGAAGAGTTCCGTCAGCACGACGGCGTGGTGACGATCTTGATGTGTTACCGGCGCAGGGCTTCGCCTAAGCACTGCAACGATATGACCGAGGTGGAATTTGGTGGAAGGGGGCACCGCACACGGCTAAGGAACGATCCGTAGATCAACTTGTGTGTCTATGGGGTGCCCCCTGCCCCTGTATATAAAGGATGGAGGAGGAGGAGGCTGGCCAAGGCAATTGGTGCGGCCAAGATATGGAGTCCTACTAGGACTCCAAGTCCTAGTAGGAGTCCACCAAGAGGGGAGGAAGGGAGAAGGAATAGGAGGAGAAGGAGAGGTGGCCGGCCCCCTTTTCCCTAGTCCAATTCGGACTAGAGGGGAGGGGGGGCGCAGCAGCCTTTTTTCCTCTTCCCACTAAAGCCCATCAAGGCCCATTACTTCTCCCGTAATCCCGTAACTCCCCGGTACCTCCGAAAATATCCGAACCACTCAGAACCCTTCCGATGTCCGAATATAGTCGTCCAATATATCGATCTTTACGTCTCGACCATTTCGAGACTCCTCATCATGTCCCCGATCTCATCCGGGACTCCGAACTCCTTCGGTACATCAAAACTCATAAACTCATAATATAACTGTCATCGAAACCTTAAGCGTGCGGACCCTACGGTTCGAGAACAATGTAGACATGACCGAGACACGTCTCCGGTCAATAACCAATAGCGGGACCTGGATGCCCATATTGGCTCCTACATATTCTACGAAGATCTTTATCGGTCAGACCGCATAACAACATACGTTGTTCCCTTTGTCATCGGTATGTTACTTACCCGAGATTCGATCGTCGGTATCCAATACCTAGTTCAATCTCGTTACCGGCAAGTCTCTTTACTCGTTCCGTAATACATCATCTCGCAACTAACTCATTGGCTGCAATGCTTGCAAGGATTATGTGATGTGCATTACCGAGAAGGCCCTGAGATACCTCTCCGACATTCGGAGTGACAAATCCTAATCTCGAAATACGCCAACCCAACAAATACTTTCGGAGACACCTGTAGAGCACCTTTATAATCACCCAGTTATGTTGTGACGTTTGGTAGCACACAAAGTGTTCCTACGGTAAACGGGAGTTGCATAATCTCATAGTTAAAGGAACATGTATAAGTCATGGATAAAAGCAATAGCAACATACTAAACGATCGGGTGCTAAGCTAATGGAATGGGTCATGTCAATCAGATCATTCAACTAATGATGTGACCTCATTAATCAAATAACAACTCCTTGTTCATGGTTAGGAAACATAACCATCTTTGATTAATGAGCTAGTCAAGTAGAGGCATACTACTGACACTCTGTTTGTCTATGTATTCACACATGTATTATGTTTCCTGTTAATACAATTCTAGCATGAATAATAAACATTTATCATGAATTAAGGAAATAAATAATAACTTTATTATTGCCTCTAGGGCATATTTCCTTCAGGAAACTAGGGCGGCAAGAGTGGAACAAAACACCAGGCATAAGGCCGAGTCTTCCACCCTTTACCAAGTATATAGATGCATTAATAATATAAAAGGTATTGTGATATCCCAACAAGTAAACATGTTCCAATCAAGGAACAACATCTCCATGTTCCAACAAGGAACAAACTTCATCTTCACCTGCAACTAACAATGCTATAAGAGGGGCTGAGCAAAGCGGTAACATAGCCAAACAACGGTTTGCTAGGACAAGGTGGGTTAGAGGCTTGGTTTAACAATATGGGAGGCATGATAAGCAAGTGATAGGTATCGCAACATAGGCATAGCAAAAGAGTGAGCAACTAGCAAGCAAAGATAGAAGTGATTTCGAGGGTATGGTCATCTTGCCTGAAATCCCGCAAGGAAGAAGAACGAGTCCATGAAGGAGACAAACGGACGAAGTCGAACGAATCCTCACAACTCCGGAACGAAACCGAAGCTAACGAGAGAAGTAACCCGGAAACAAGCAAACAACATAGTAAACAACCATCACATAAACATGGCATGATGCACAATCAAGTATGATGCATGTCCGGTTTAATGAGCATGGCATGGCAAAGTGCAACAAACAACACTACAAATTAAGTGGAGCACAATATGCAACGGGTTGCATATTGACGAAACACCACATCAATTATTTAGTTCTCTCTTGTTTATGTACCAAACAATATTAAATGTTGATTAACATGGCAAGAGGTGAAGCATATGAAAACTAATTATTTAGGCAAGTTTAAATGAGGCCGAAAATAACAACAACAAATCCGGAAAATCCCCATATGCATTTAGCCATTTAATGCAAGCAACAATTTTAAGCAATTTAAATGTTGTTATCATGATGCGGATGACTTATACAAGTTTATGCTTTTTTTTTATGAAAATGTTGACATGAGCATGTTATGAAGCATTTGTCACCGTGGTAGAAGAAAGGGGTGCCACGGCAACGAATCCGAAAATGATGCCACGGCAACATATCGGTTCCGGTAGCTCAGGGAGATACCGGTGCAAAAGGAAGTGTGTCGGGAGCATGTCATGCAAGGATGGTGGGGTGATCCCGGTAACCGGGTTCCCACGGGTTAGCGGCAAACAAGGAGGGCCGAGCAAACAGCGATTCGACCATGGTGCAAACATGGGCATCTCATATAATACAAGCATTCATTTTCGGACGGTCATCTCGGGGTTATACCTTCGAAGCGTGCAAAAGATGGTTCTGGTTCGTGCAAAGTAGACGAAGTAGATGTTCACGGGTCGTTGTGGGAAGTAGTCGTTCTCGTGGCGACGGTAGTCGTTCATGTATCGTCGTGGTACTTGGCGATTTCGGAGGCGGCAGAAGACGAACTTTGCGGTCCTCGTTGATCTAGTACTTGGCGTTATTCCCTGTTCGGTGGTTGATTTAGGCCTCGGGCGTCGAGGTACTTGGTGGATCCGTTTAGTCGGTCTTGCCGGTCCCGGTCTCGGCAACCTAGTTGCACAAGAGCATCATCGAACTTGCCGAATCCGAACTCTTCAAGGGCCGTCGTGGTATTTGGCGCTTGCGGTCTTGACAGCTCGAAGGGGTTGCTTGGCGTCCTCTGTCTTGTGGGTCATGGTACTTGGCGTGGAGGTAACCGTCGGGTTGCCGTTTGTTGGAAACAAGTTGCACCAGGGAAGATCAAAGCAGCGGCGGCAGCAACAGAGTTAGCCGAAAGGGACGGCTCAGGCAGGAGCTCCATAGCACAGCCATGGTGCCGACAGAGATGGAACAGGGGATGGGCGCGGAGGAGGCAAGAAGGCGCGGTGGCGACGGGCTTGGGGTGCAGGGGTGCGCGGGGTCTGCTGGCGAGGTGCAGCAGGGCAGAGCTCGACGGAGCAAGGTGGACGCCATGGGGCGAGGCGGCGTTGGAGGTGGCCAGAGGAAGCGAGGAGGAGGCGGACTTGACGCGAGCTCCCGGCGACGGGGAGTGATGTAGGGGAGGCAGACGAGGTCCCGGACGGCAGCCGGGGGTGGATCCGGGCGGCGGCTGCGCGACAAGCTTGAAGATGACGACGGGAGGGAGCAGCAGCGGATGTGGACGGGGAGGTTGCGGCTACAGGCGCGATGCAGGAGGCGTCGGCAGCAGGACCTGGCGCAGAGCCTTGGCGAAGGCGTGGCCATGGACGACGGCGAGGTGGGTCGAGGGCGGCGGCGCACCTGGCTCCTGGACTCCGGTGACGAGGAGGAGGCAGAGGGGAACGAGACGAGGGCGCGGCGCTTGTCTCTCTCTCTCTGCGATGGTGCATCGAGGGAGGAGGGGATCGAGCGATGGGTTCTGGCGGCGGGCACGGGAACGAGAGGGAGAGATGGGGAACGAGTGAAGGGGATCGGGGTAGCTAGGGTTAGGAGGGACTGGTGGGGGCGGCTGGGCCTTGACCTTGGGCCGGCGCGGGAGGTTGGGAGGCCTAGGCTGCTGGGATCCTTCTCTCTCTCTCTAATAAAGGAAAGAAAAAAACAGAGATTAAGAAAGAAAAGAAAGAGGGGTTAGAGGAAGAAGTTGGACACGCAGACAATTTTCCCGGACTCACAAAAATGAGCTTGACCCAAGAAAAATGGAGTGGGCAAGATTGCAAGAATTAAATTCAAAGTCATTTGAATTTAATTCAAAAGGTTTGAACAAGGACTAGGAATTAGAGGTTTCCAAAAATGTTGGGATTTTTGGTGGAGCTCCGGAAAAAGGATGAAAGAATAAAAGACAAGGTTAGAGGTCGAGAGTTGTGATAACAAAGGCATTGGGATTATTTTGCAAGTGGGTTATGGTTAATTCCAAATAAATGGAATAATTTTATTATAGCTCCCGGCCCTAATAATATTGAGAGGCTTTAATATGTTATAAAGAGAAATCACGAGTGAATTCCCTCGATTTAAATGGACCAAAGATCCATGCCATTTATTTAGTTGAGTTGCAAAAGATTTATGAGATGATGGCATGATGACATGATGCAATGCAAAAATAAAAGGGGGGGGCAAAAATGAAACACACGGCGAAACCCGGAATATATGGAAGTCTTCTGGAGCGTCGGTCTCGGGGCGTTACAACACTCCACCACTACGAGAGGATCTCGTCCCGAGATCTAGAATGGCACCGGAGAAAACGGAAGGGGAAGAGGTAAAACAAATTTACTTCTTTGACAAATGAGTGAAACCACGAACCTTGAGAGGTTGCAAAGCTTGAAGAAATGACACGACGGAGGTGAGCAAAATTTAAAACACTCCGTTAGATAAGAGGAACATGGGATACAACGAGAACCAAGAGGTTAAGTGACAAGGTAGATATTGAAACCACTCCGGTTAAAACAAGATAGAGAAGGAATAAGAATGACATGATTTGGGCAGCACTCCGACTAAAAATGGAACGGATTTGAACATGATCTTGACAAGATGAGAGGATACTTGATGAAATAAACAACACACTGCCTCCAGAACTATTGAAAAATGGCACAAGGGGTAAGAAAGATTTCAGACCGCGCTCTGGTTGAGGAAGGAGGCAAAACTTGATAAGATGAGAGAGCTCGAATGAAAACACGACACTCCGGTTAAATGGATAAGCAAGGAAAAGAACATGATCTCCAAAATGAAATGATGGGTCAAAGAAAACATCACAATGCCTTCGGGACACAAGAAAGAGTGGAATCAAGATAACAGAGAAGAGAACAACAACTTCTAACACAATTGAATTTGAAAGAGCCTCCTTAAAAAGAAGGATTGAACGGAGGGAAACAAGATCTTGAAAGAGCACACTTACAAGAAATGCTAGAATGGAGTTGTTGGATTATCAACAACAAAAGAATAAGCTTGTTGTGGGCTTATGGAAAACTTCTCAAAACTATGAGGTGAAATTCTGCCACCAACGGAAACAATTGATTGGATTGATATCAACTAGGAGACGAGAAACTTATTTCACCGGGAGAACAAATGAAGAACTTGGGTCATTTATAAGCACCATAAAAAGCAACAATCCTTAGGGAAGGCTTTAGGTGAAGTATAACCCAAGATAACTCCAATGAAGAGATTGATGGATTTAAATACCTCATTCTTGACAACATGTGAATCATGAAGCACGAGGAGAAATTGCCAAGGATGACATAACACCATCTCAAAAGACAAGGTAGAACGAATTGCACTTCGGAATGCAAGATGAAGAATGCTTGAACTCCTCACATCAAGGCATGTGTTGAACACCATGTTTCATTTGGAGTATAGCTTGGCGTACCATAACTTCGAGAGAAATCTTAAATAACAATAGAAGAATGAAAAGAATTATTGACGAACCACCATGTAGAGCCTCCATGAAGAACTCCGGTAATAAAAGGATGATAGAAAGAAAGAGAAGTTGAGAAAACAAGGTGAAACCTTGCGATGATTTAGATGGAGCTTCGCGACGAGATAATAAGAAAACTTTGAACTCCGGAAAAGCAAAAGATGAAGCATCTCGAACCGAGAAATGTGACATGATGAACAACTCTGGAAATAAGAAACTAGATCACTTGGATGAAACCATAATAAGAATTATGTTATGCATATCCTTCACCAATTACATTGATGACAAGCAATGAATTTGGCATACTACTTATTCTCGTAGAAAGGATTAACATAGATATGGCGCAAACTTGGGAAGGTCTTCAACGAACCACCGGTAGGATTAGAAAGAACGAATGAATCTATATGATAACGAAGGAAGAGAACTCTTGAACGAACCACCGTAAGAATTGGAAATGAAAGAACAAAAGATAAAGAAACACCGGGAAGAATTAGAAAATGAACGAAGATACTTGAGAGAATTTAGATACAAGAGAATGAAGAGATCACGAGCTGACTAGGGAGTACTTGAGCGATACACCGGTAAGATTTGGAGAACGAGAGCTGAAAGCTGAGAATAAAGAATTATGACATGATGGCCTTCGGAGGAAAAAAATGGAAACAACTCATGAAATGCTCCGGATGGGTGAAAAGAATTCCCTCAATCGAAAACAATTATGAGAGGATGGCATCAAGCTAGAACCATGAATCTTTAAGAGAATGGAGCAAGATTTAAGAGAAACTCTTCTTCGGTCTTCAAATGTTGAGAATGACAATGAGAAACACCACAATGAATAGTTGAGGCACTCCGGAATGAAAATTGGAAAGGTTGAACCAACGATGAAAAGAATTTGAAAGATCTTGGAGAAAGACATTTGACTGATGATAATTCATTCTTACGTCAAACTTGGAAAAGAATTTGGGAATAGCTCCAGAAAAATTAGAAGAGTCAGGTAAGATCCTGGGAAAAGACCTGTGGGTTAGGGCCCACTCAAAAGAAACACCCTTGAACGATTGCTTGAAAAGAGAGATTGCACCGGTAGAATTAAAAAGCTTGAATGAGAGAAAAAAATCCTTGAAGTAACTCGAACGGATTAAGAATGGAAACATGATTCTTCTGAGATATCTTTAGCACTCCTGATACGAATAGAGAGAGGTGAACGATTATGGGATGCACCGGCATGGGATAGCATTTGAAACAAGGAAAGGGATATGAGCAACACTGAAAGCTTGAGTTAAAACCACCGAAAAAGAATATGAGAATGAAGAATGATGAACTTGAAACTGTTGAGCATCTTCATGGGAAATCACCGGATAAGAACATTGAAAAAAAAGAATGAAGAGACTTCCCACAAATAAAAGGATACATGATTAAGAAATCTGGGTCCTTGAAGAAAAAGGGTGGGAGGGCGGGAAAACAAAGGCAACTTGGAGACGGGTGAAACGGATACCGTTGAGAAAACCAAGAATTGGTCTTGCGCAAATTGAAAGGATCGGGTTAACTTGAAGAGAAATCACGCCGGTTGAAAAGAATTAACATGACAACCTCGATGAACAAGAAGGATTAACATCCACATAGAAATATGAGAACACCGTTTAGGGAAGGTATGGATCAACACTTGACTTCGAAGCAACTCGAATACCACAAAACAAAACAAAAACAAAGGATTGGCTTGCAGGATAAGCCGGAACAAATACACATGATAGATCCCATATCGTATCATGTGTCTGTTGGAAAGAATTCCTATGTGATACTTGAATTCCCACTTATAAACTCCCGAAACTTTCTGGTTATGCAATCAGGTGTTGGGGATACAGGGGACACAAAATATATCACCCAAACTAACAATACCTAGATCCAGCTGTATCCATCCTTCAACACATAACCAAGAAACCTTCGGAAATCGTCTACCTCAACCTTCGAAAAGCATCCGTTATACGAGTTATGGCAATACTCCCGCACTCGCCTCAGTACTGGGCTATCAGGGTTATCTCACCAACAACTGTACAAAAGAGATTTTCGATGTCGGCGTACTAAACTCAGGTATTCCAGAACTGCAACGATAAAATTATGACGACAACACCTCAGAGCTCAACTCCCCGGGACACTTCCACTAAACCCCTGACAGGAGGCACCAAGACAATGTTCTCATCACAAAATCATCGGAACGATTCTAAGATACCCGCGTGATCCTAAAATTTTTTTTAGTGAAATCTGAGAAGAGAAGAGTCAAAACTCTACGTCAGGATGCCTTACCAGAACGATGAGGAGACTGGGAAGTAAAAAGAATTCCTAAACTCTTCGATATATAGTTCCTAAATGACTCAAAACATTTTTCTAGACACAACTCGGCCGCTAAAAACGATCAATCAGTGGGGGCTCCTAAGGTCAGGGAAGGCTCTGATTACCAACTTGTAACGCCCTCGATGCGGCTATATCTCCCACGTGTCGAAGCACGACTTAGAGGCATAACCGCATTGAAAGCAATGTCGCAAGTGAGGTAATCTTCACACAACCCATGTAATACATACGGGAAAGAGATACATAGTTGGCTTACAATCGCCACTTCACATAATACATGAGTAAAGCATTACATCATACAGATACAATCAAGGTCCGGCTACGGAACCAAAATAAAAGAAGACTACCCCAAATGCTACACAGATCCCCGATCGTCCCGACTGGGCTCCACTACTGATCAACTGAAACGAAACAACACAATGAACAAGATCTTCATCGAGCTCCTCCTTGAGCTCGGGTGCGTCACCTGCATGGTTTCATCGGCACCTGCAAACTGGTTTCGGAAGTATCTGTGAGTCACGGGGACTCAGCAATCTCACACCCGCGAGATCAAGACTATTTAAGCTTATAGGTAGGACAGAGTAGTGAGATGGAGCTGCAGCAAGCGACTAGCATATCTGGTGTCTAACATACGCAAATGAGGGCGAGAAGAGAAGGCAAAAGCACGGTCGAACAACTATGATCAAGAAGTGATCCTGAAACTACTTACGTCAAACATAACTCCAACACTGTGTCCACTTCCCGGACTCCGTCGAGAAGAGACCATCACAGTTACACACGCGATTGATGTATTTTAATTAAGATCAACTTCGGGTTTTCTACAACCGGACATTAACAAATTCCCATCTGCCACATAACCGCGGGCACGGCTTTCGAAAGTTCAAACCCTGCAGGGGTGTCCCAACTTAGCCCATTATAAGCTCTCGCGATCAACGAAGGATATTCCTTCTCCCCGGGAAGACCCGATCAGTCTTGGAATCCCGGCTACAAGACATTTAGACAATAATAAAACAAGACCAGTAAGACCTCCTGATGCGCCGATATCCTGATAGGAGCTGCACATATCTCGTTCTCAGGGCAACACCGGATGAGCACACCGTACAACTAAAACCAGACCTCAAGTTTCCCCGAGGTGGCGCTGCAAAGGACTCTAGTTCGGGCCAACACTTAGACAAGCATTGGCCCGGGGGGGCTAAAATAAAGATGACCCTCGAGGGAGCGACTCCCAAGGGAAAAATAGGTGATGGTGAGGCCTTGCTGGAAAAGCTTTATTCAAAGCGAACTGTCAAGGTGGTCCCATAAATCACCCAACCGCGTTAGGGACGCAAAATCCGGGAACATAAAACCGACATGACGGAAACTAGGGCGGCAAGAGTGGAACAAAACACCAGGCATAAGGCCGAGTCTTCCACCCTTTACCAAGTATATAGATGCATTAATAATATAAAAGGTATGGTGATATCCCAACAAGTAAACATGTTCCAATCAAGGAACAACATCTCCATGTTCCAACAAGGAACAAACTTCATCTTCACCTGCAACTAACAATGCTATAAGAGGGGCTGAGCAAAGCGGTAACATAGCCAAACAACGGTTTGCTAGGACAAGGTGGGTTAGAGGCTTGGTTTAACAATATGGGAGGCATGATAAGTAAGTGATAGGTATCGCAGCATAGGCATAGCAAAAGAGCGAGCAACTAGCAAGCAAAGATAGAAGTGATTTCAAGGGTATGGTCATCTTGCCTGAAATCCCGCAAGGAAGAAGAACAAGTCCATGAAGGAGACAAACGGACGAAGTCGAACGAATCCTCACAACTGCGGAACGAAACCGAAGCTAATGAGAGAAGCAACCCGGAAACAAGCAAACAACATAGTAAACAACCATCACATAAACATGGCATGATGCACAATCAAGTATGATGCATGTCCGGTTTAATGAGCATGGCATGGCAAAGTGCAACAAACAACACTACAAATTAAGTGGAGCACAATATGCAACGGGTTGCATATTGACGAAACACCACATCAATTATTTAGTTCTCTCTTGTTTATGTACCCAACAATATTAAATGTTGATTAACATGGCAAGAGGTGAAGCATATGAAAACTAATTATTTAGGCAAGTTTAAATGAGGCCGAAAATAACAAAAACAAATCCGGAAAATCCCCATATGCATTTAGCCATTTAATGCAAGCAACAATTTTAAGCTATTTAAATGTTGTTATCATGATGCGGATGACTTATTAAAGTTTATGCATTTTTTTATGAAAATGTTGACATGAGCATGTTATGAAGCATTTGTCACCGTGGTAGAAGAAAGGGGTGCCACGGCAACGAATCCGAAAATGATGCCACGGCAACATATCGGTTCCGGTAGCTCATGGAGATACCGGTGCAAAAGGAAGTGTGTCGGGAGCGTGTCATGCAAGGATGGTGGGGTGATCCCGGTAACCGGGTTCCCACGGGTTAGCGGAAAACAAGGAGGGCCGAGCAAACAGCGATTCGACCATGGTGCAAACATGGGCATCTCATATAATACAAGCATTCATTTTCGGACGGTCATCTCGGGGTTATACCTTCGAAGCGTGCAAAAGATGGTTCTCATTCGGTGCAAAGTAGACGAAGTAGATGTTCACGGGTCGTTGTGGGAAGTAGTCGTTCTCGTGGCGACGGTAGTCGTTCATGTATCGTCGTGGTAGTTGGCGATTTCGGAGGCGGCGGAAGACGAACTTTGCGGTCCTCGTTGATCTAGTACTTGGCGTTATTCCCTGTTCGGTGGTTGATTTAGGCCTCGGGCGTCGAGGTACTTGGCGTATCCGTGTAGTCGGTCTTGCCGGTCCCGGTCTCGGCAACCTAGTTGCACAAGAGCATCATCGAACTTGCCGAATCCAAACTCTTCAAGGGCCGTCGTGGTATTTGGCGCTTGCAGTCTTGACAGCTCGAAGGGGTTGCTTGGCGTCCTCTGTCTTGCGGGTCGTGGTACTTGGCGTGGAGGTAACCGTCGGGTTGCCGTTTGTTGGAAACAAGCTGCACCAGGGAAGATCAAAGCAGCGGCGGCAGCAACAGAGTTGGCCGAAAGGGGCAGCTCAGGCAGGAGCTCCATAGCACAGCGATGGTGCCGACGGAGATGCAACAGGGGATGGGCGCGGAGGAGGCAAGAAGGCGCGGTGGCGACGGTCTTGGGGTGCAGGGGTGCGCGGGGTCTGCTGGCGAGGTGCAGCAGGACAGAGCTCTTTGGAGCAAGGTGGACGCCATGAGGCGAGGCGGCGTTGGAGGTGGCCAGAGGAAGCGAGGAGGAGGCGGACTTGACGCGAGCTCCCGGCGACGGGGAGTGATGTAGGGAAGGCAGACGAGGTCCCGGACGGCAGCCGGGGGTGGATCCGGGCGGCGGTTGCGCGACGAGCTTGAAGATGACGACGGGAGGGAGCAGCAGCGGATGTGGATGGGGAGGTTGCGGCTACAGGCGCGATGCAGGAGGCGTCGGTAGCAGGACCTGGCGCAGGGCCTTGGCAAAGGCGTGGCCATGGACGACGGCGAGGTGGGTCGAGGGCGGCGGCGCTCCTGGCTCCTGGACTCCGGTGACGAGGAGGAGGCAGAGGGGAACGAGACGAGGGCGCGGCGCTTGTCTCTCTCTCTCTGCGATGGTGCATCGAGGGAGGAGGGGATCGAGCGATGGGTTCTGGCGGCGGGCACGGGAACGAGAGGGAGAGATGGGGAACGAGTGAAGGGGATCGGGGTAGCTAGGGTTAGGAGGGACTGGTGGGGGCGGCTGGGCCTTGACCTTGGGCCGGCGCGGGAGGTTGGGAGGCCTAGGCTGCTGGGATCCTTCTCTCTCTCTCTCTAATAAAGGAAAGAAAAAAACAGAGATTAAGAAAGAAAAGAAAGAGGGGTTAGAGGAAGAAGTTGGACACGCAGACAATTTTCCCGGACTCACAAAAATGAGCTTGACCCAAGAAAAATGGAGTGGGCAAGATTGCAAGAATTAAATTCAAAGTCATTTGAATTTAATTCAAAAGGTTTGAACAAGGACTAGGAATTAGAGGTTTCCAAAAATGTTGGGATTTTTGGTGGAGCTCCGGAAAAAGGATGAAAGAATAAAAGACAAGGTTAGAGGTCGAGAGTTGTGATAACAAAGGCATTGGGATTATTTTGCAAGTGGGTTATGGTTAATTCCAAATAAATGGAATAATTTTATTATAGCTCCCTAATAATATTGAGAGGCTTTAATATGTTATAAAGAGAAATCACGAGTGAATTCCCTCGATTTAAATGGACCAAAGATCCATGCCATTTATTTAGTTGAGTTGCAAAACATTTATGAGATGATGGCATGATGCAATGCAAAAATAAAAGGGGAGGCACAAATGAAACACACGGCGAAACCCGGAATATATGGAAGTCTTCTGGAGCGTCGGTCTCGGGGCGTTACATAGGGTTACACAGAGTCGGTTACAAGGAAGGAGATCTACATATCCGTATTGCCAAGCTTGCCTTCCACGCCAAGGAGAGTCCCATCCGGACACGGGACGAAGTCTTCAATCTTGTATCTTCATAGTCCAACAGTCCGGACAAAGGTCATAGTCCGGCTGTCCGGATACCCCCTAATCCAGGACTCCCTCAGTAGCCCCTGAACTAGGCTTCAATGACGATGAGTCCGGCGCGCAGACTGTCTTCGGCATTGCAAGGCGGGTTCCTCCTCTGAATACTTTATAGAAGATTTTGAACACGAGGATCGTGTCCGGCTCTGCAAAACAAGTTCCACATACCACCGTAGAGAGAATAACATTTCCACAAATCTAATCTGCTGACGTATCCTGTAATGTGACATCACACCACAACCAAGCCCTTATGCGAACCGTTTTTTACAGCCAACCTCAGCATGTTTCACGAGGCGGTTTCCTTGGCACGTCTTGTCGAAGCAGATATTGTGTCCCCTTATCGCGGGATTCTCATCAATACGGACGTGGGTAACCCAACCGTGCCATCAATTACGACGCTTGGGGGACGAGCGGGTTTTACCAGGCTGGTGGGGACGCATAGTTTCGTCCGCCCATATAAAGGAACAAGGGTTCACCTTTTTCCATCCACGCCTTCTTCCTCCTTTGCTCATCCATTCTCGCACACTCGAGCTCCAGCGCCCAAGCCCACATTTTCTTCCTCAACCTTCTCCAACGATGTACGGAGTGGGAGGCAAGTGGATGGTCTCCTCTGTCACGAAGGGACACATCAAGAAGCTGAGGGGAGCCGGATACTTGTCCATGGACATCGCGCATCAGCTCCCAGATGCGGGGCAGTTCATCCCCACCCCCAGGCCCCACGAGAGGGTAGTGTTTCTTACCCATTTCCTCCGCGGACTGGGATTCCCTCTCCATTCATTCGTCCGGGGGCTCATGTTCTACTACGGCCTGGATTTCCACGATCTGGCCCCGAACTTCATCCTCAACATCTCGGCGTTTATCATCGTGTGTGAGGCCTTCCTCCGCATCAAGCCCCACTTCGGCCTATGGATGAAGACTTTCAATGTTAAACCGAAAGTGGTGCGCGGCCAGCAGGCAGAGTGCGGAGGCGCCATGGTGGGCAAGATGCCCAACGCCACATGGCTCGAGGGCTCCTATGTGGAGACCATAAAGGGGTGGCAATCGGGGTGATTCTACATCACCGAGCCGCGAGACCCCAAATGGGCAGCGTCCCCCGAGTTCCGATCCGGAATCCCCACGCGACTCACCTCCTAGAAAGAGAAGGGCCTACCCTGGGGTAGTCCGGGAGAGCTGACCGGACTCCAAACCTGTGTCCAAAACATGGTGAACAAGAAGCTCAAGCTTGGCAACATAGTCCAGGTCATGCTCATCCGCCGGATCCTTCCGTGTCAACAACGGGCGTTCAACTTGTGGGAGTTCGACCCGGCCCAGCACCAAACTCTGAGCGAGCTCTTCGACAAAACACACGAGGATGCTTGGAAGGTGCTTTTCAAGGCGCCGAGGTTCCCCCTTCCCTTACCGAGGATCGCCGATTCAGCGCGAAGCGCCAAGCCAGCGCGGTAAGCTGATTTACCTCTTATAGGGTATTCATTCTTCATAGTTTAATCATATGCGAGGTCTAAGCTCCCGTACCTTTGACAGGACTGGCAGGAGACGGCCAAACAGATTGACTGTCCGGCTCCTCTGCCCGAAGGCCCAGCAGACGCTCGCTTAGCGGAGCTGCTGGTTCCGGCACCTTACGTGGTGCCGGAGAAGAAGGCCAAGAAGAAGGCCACGGGAACCCGAAAGAGTTCCTGGCGCCCGGTGGTGTCGGACTCATCGTCCGATGACTCCAAGGCACACTCCTCCCACGAAGATGAGTAGGAGGAAAAAGAGGCTTCTTCCCTCCAGCAGGGGGAGAAAAGAAAAGGAAGGCCGCCCCAACTGGGGAGGCCGAAGGGTCCAAGAAGGGAAAGACTCTCCCTTAGGACTACTCTGCCACCGCCGCCGACAGCGAAGACGAGTGGCCACCCAGGGCCAAGCCCCCGGCGAGATCGTAAGTATTCGGACACCATAGTAACTCCTGTCACCGTTTAATTGCGCAGCTTCTTCTAACGCCGGACACGGTTATGCTGTCCGTCCCGAGCCCGTAACGATGTATCCTCGTCGAGCGGTTCTTTGGACCCGTCGGCCATGAGCAGTGGAGGATCACTTTCGACCGCTTCCACCCCTCGCCCTACGGACAACGCCGAGGTGTTGTCCCAAAGGGCACCAAGCCGAGGGGAGGTAATCCAAGAGGCGCCACAAGGCGACCTTCCGGACTGCAGACGCAAAGGGAGCAAGCTCCCAAGGGCTCCAAGTTCTGCCCTGGTCCGAACACCGCACCGGAACCTTCAATGGTTCCGGACTCCGGCAGGTGGCCCCCTACTAAGAAGGGCAAGCCTACCGTGTCGGTGACCTTCGTCCAACCGGAGGCACCGGATAATTTGCTGGAGGTGCTTAACGGCGCCTCCATTGACGAGGAGCACCGCACTATTATGAGTGCGGTGATCCAGAAAGTTCAGTCCGCCAAGAGCGGACTGATTGAAGCCTGTGCCAGCCTTCTAGCAGGCTTTGAGGTATGTATATGAAAATATTACTGCATAGACAGTAGCCCCTGATGCTTTGTTCAGTGTTCACAAAGAAAAGCCGAATAGAGGATCTAAGAATATCTGCAGGAGTCTAACATAAGTATGTCGATATGCGTAAGCAGGCTTCGTTGCTGACCTCCGCCGCCCTGACTGCGGAGGTCAGTGTGATGAAGCAGAACCTCGAGCGGTCCGAGAAAGAGCTCCGCCTTGCCAAGAAGTAGCTCGAGGTGAACCAAGGTAAGTAATGCCTTGTCTATGTGTGTATATATATAAAAGGTGCAGTTGCAAAAATGATAGGATTGTTATGAATGTGCCAGGGGCCATGACCAAAGTGGCGACCCTGAAGCAGGCACTGTCCGAGGCCGAAAACAAAGCGGCCACGGAGCGCACCGAGCGGGGGAAATAAGAGGCACGGGTTGCTGAGGAGCAGCAAGAGCTCCAGGCTCTCGTGAAAAAGCATGAGAGTTTGGAGCTTGACTCGAAGACGCGAGAGTCCGAGCTTGCCTCGGCCCTTGAGAGCACCAAGCATGCCAAGGCCGAAGCCCAGAAGGCCCTCCAGGAGATTGAGGCAATGAAGAAGATTGCGGCGGGTAAGGCATTCATTATGCAAAGCAAGCATGTGAAAGTAAATTACTTGTTACTTACCCGAGTCCGGAGCTCTCCAGGAGCATTCGCAGATTTGCCATGCAGTGTGTCGGACGCCGCAAAGCATTACCCAGCCGAGGAGGGGAGATCGACGGAGACGGTGTTCTGGTCTCAGTATACTGAGGCCGAACACCCAGTACCCTTGAGCGACCAGCTAAACCAATTGGTCGAGCTCCATAAGGCGGTTGAACAGGCCATGAAGAGTCTCATAGTCCGGATGTGGTCTGGAGAGGCCATGCCGGGGAGCTACTTCGGACTGGTGAAGCGGCTTATAGACGCCTGCCCTTGGCTTGAGATCATCAAGCGCTCCATCTGCATCGAGGGCGCCCACAGGGCGCTTGCCTGTGTTAAAGTACACTGGGGCAATATGGACGCGGACAAGCTGGTGAAGGATGGGCCACTGCAGGGCAAGTAGCATCGCCACCCTGAAATGTACTATGAGGGTGTCCTGAAGGGTGCCCGCCTTGTGGCGGATGAATGTTCCAAAGATGTAATATTTGAGTAAACTCGCTCGTGTGATCCTGTACGCTGAAAACTTGTTCATATGTGCTATGCAACGCTTGTTTGAATTTAAAATATTACCTTCTGTGCGGCCGTTTATTAAATCTGAGAGATGGTGAGTCGTCGGCTTCCGCCCCTGTGCCTCGAGTGCTGGGGTGTTCGGGATAAACCTGAGCACTCTTTTTCCCATTCTTGGGTCCTTCGAGGGAGGTGCTCATCACAATGAACAAGGCAATCAGACTATAATGCTTTATCACTCTCACTTAGCCAGAGAATTCTATAATTTTAAATTTTGGCGAAGCCCCTAGTATTCGGAAGACCGAGTTCGGGGCGCTATACACGCCTAAGCCGGACAAAGCCGACTCCTCGCCCTAAGCGGCATAAGTCTTTAGGGACTCGAAACCTCTCGAACAACGACCAACTCTCGCCTTATCATGACAGTCAGTTTTAGCTTTCTCTACTGAGGTGCTTAGCCCAGCTGAACCGGGGCACAATCGCAGTAGTTCTCCCAGTGCTACCTTAGCCGATATAGCGGAACGTAAGGTACCAAAACATGGGAGCCGGGCAAACGCAACTATTGACCCAAGACATGATTCGGAGCTGATGCATATAATGTTATAAGTTCGGGGTGCCGCACTTGTGAAAGTGTTCGGACTTCTCACGCCGTATTATGGGGTGCTTTCAGCCCCTGGCGTATTTGCCGTACCAAAGTGTACGGGTGCTAAATGTCAGGAATGAACATATATACATAAAAAGGAAAGAATAGAGAATGCAATAATAGTCTGAAGCTATGCATTGTTTATTCGAAAAAGTGCATTAAAGCAGGACGATAGAAATAGTGCGATAAGCAAGAAATGGGACTATTTGACATGTCCCCTCCGGGGGCGGGCTGCGGAATGGTATTTAAAGTAGGTATTTTGCTCGTTATAGAGACCACCTGGGAGTTCCATAGTATGATGTAGCTTTTCTGCCTCCCTCGTTGTTGTATCGTGTGTTCGGCGATTGTACTGCCGAACAAGGCTTCCAGAGAGTAAAGTCATGAAAGTGAGAAAAAATATTAAAGTAGGAAGCCCCTAGTGTGGTTGAACCGCATTTTGGGGCCTGCCGTGGTCGTGCCTCTCCCCCTATGCCCATGGTATTTTCAGAGCGTAATTATGTACACGTGGCACGGATGCTGCCGTTTGGCTGGGGCTAGGGTTGGGGCTGCATTGCTACGCTTGCTCGGAACGTGCCAGGCGGTCTTGTTGCAGATTACTCTGAGCGAGCTTGACGGTATCCGGACGTTTGAACGCCAGACTAGAGAATTGCCTTGAGAGGATGCTTTGTACTTCTGCTGCGAGGGCCACCGTGAGCTCCTCCGTTCGAAGAGAGCACTCTGTGTTTCCATTGACTGTGATGACCCCCCGAGGTCCTGGCATCTTGAGCTTGAGGTATGCATAGTGCGGCACCGCATTGAACTTTGCAAATGCGGTTCGCCCGAGCAGTGCATGATAGCCACTGCGGAACGGGACTATATCGAAGATTAATTCCTCGCTTCGGAAATTATCCGGGGATCCGAAGAGCACTTCCAGTGTGACTGAGCCTGTGCAATGGGCCTCTAAACCTGGTATGACGCCTTTAAAGGCTGTTTTTGTGGGTTTAATCCTTGAGGGATCTATGCCCATTTTGCGCACTGTGTCCTGATAAAGCAGGTTCAGGATGCGGCCACCGTCCATAAGGACTCGAGTGAGGAGAAATCCGTCAATGATTGGGTCTAGAACCAATGCGGCAAATCCGCCATGACGGATGCTAGTGGGATGGTCCCTGCAATCAAAAGTGATCGGGCAGGAGGACCATGGGTTGAACTTTGGGGCGACTGGCTCCAACGCGTATACATCCCTTAACGCACTCTTCCGCTCCCTCTTGGGGGGGAACCTCTTCTGTCCTCCGTTGTTCGGTAGTCGGGACTCCTCCTCGTCATAGCTATGTATCCCCTTGTCTTTGTTTTCGGCATTTAACTTGCCGGCCTGCTTGAACACCCAACAGTCCCTGTTGGTGTGGTTGGCTGGCTTGTTGGGGTGCCGTGTATTTAGCACGAGCGATCGAGTATACGGTCCAAACTGGACGGGCCCGGAGTGCTTCTTTTTAATGGCTTTTTCCACTGACCGGGCTTAGAGCCTCTGAATCCGGCATTAACTACCGTATCCTTAGTATTGTTGCTGTTAATGCGGCGCTTGTGTTTGTTGCGGCGTGACCTGCCATTGTTGTCCTTGGTATCCAAAGTAGCAGGGCTCTTTGACATGTTATTGCTACGAGCCAGCCAGCTGTCTTCTCCCGCTCAAAAGCGGGTCATGAGTGTCGTGAGGGCTGCCATAGATTTCAGCTTTTCCTGGCCAAGGTGCCAGGCAAGCCACTCGTCGCGGATGTTATGCTTGAAAGCTGCTAGGGCCTCTGCATCCGGACAGTCGACGATTTGATTTTTCTTGGTTAGGAACCGTGTCCAGAATTGCCTGGCCAATTCCTATGGCTGTTGAATTATGTGGCTCAAGTCATAGGCATCTGGTGATCGCACATAAGTGCCCTGGAAGTTGTCGAGGAATGCGGGTTCCAGATCTTCCCAACAACCAATGGATTCTGCTGGCAAGCTGTTGAGCCAATGTCGAGCTGGTCCTTTAAGCTTCAGTGGGAGGTATTTGATGGCGTGTAGATCGTCGCCACGGGCCATGTGGATATGAAGGAGATAGTCCTCAATCCATACCGCGGGATCTGTAGTACCATCGTATGATTCAATATTCACGGGTTTGAAACCCTCTAGGATTTGATGATCCATTACTTCATCTGTGAAGCATAGCTGGTGTGCGGCGCCTCTGTATTGGGCTATATCACGACGCAGCTCAAGTGAGTTTTGTCTGTTGTGTTCGGCCCGGCCGGATTTACTTTTAGTGTATCCTGCGTGACGGTTATCGTCTCGTGTGGTGGGGCGCCCTCGCGATCCATTGATCGACCTTGCTTGCTTTGCTTTATCCTCCAATATGTCTCACAGGTCTAGCGCGTTTCCCCGTGCCTTGGTATTTTTTGAGTGATGCCGGGGTGCGACTTGAGCTGCGGGCCGAGAGGCCTCTCTGTCGCGGCCACGAGGTGGCTGATCAGCCGCGTCATACACTGGAGATGTAGGTTTTAATGCTTCCTCCTCTAATCGGGGTAGCAACCTGCGCTTTGGGTAGCTCTTGGAGGGGCATTCGAGTTCATATTCCTCGGCCGCAAGGACTTCAGTCCATCTGTCTGCTAGCAAGTCTTGATCAACTCTAAGCTACTGCTGCTTTTTCTTAAGGCTATTCGCCGTGGCCATAAGCCGGCGCTTGAAGCGCTCTTGCTTAATAGGATCCTCAGGCACGGCAAATTCGTCGTCGTCAAGGCTTGCCTCGTCTTCAAAGGGAGGCATGTAATTATCATCCTCTACCTCTCTATCGGCCGCTCTCTCAGGAGGGCTGGCTTCTCGATCCTCCTGCGCTGAATCTTGCTAGAGGGGGTTGTCTTCGGCACTGTCTGGGGTGTTATTATCTCATGTGCCAGTATCACTGCTTTTGCTTTGGCGAGACTTAGAGCGACGCTGCTGATGCCGGCGCTTAGGTTGCTTCTTGGAGGGGTCATCCTCCATTGTTCCGTCGCCATTGCCTTCTTTGGGTGTGTCCACCATATGTATATCTTACGACGGGGTGGCTGTCCAGTGCCCTGTAGGCGCTGGTTCCTGTTTGTCTCCTACATCGTCGTCCATACCGTTGATGTCTTCGGAGTCAAAGTCGAGCATGTCAGTCAAATCATCGACAGTGGCTATGAAGTGGGTGGTGGGTGGGCGTCGAATTTCTTCATCATCTGCATCCCAATCCTACTTGTCATAATCCGGCCAGGACTCTCCTGACAAGGAGAGAGACCTTAGTGACTTCAGTATGTCGCCGAAGGGCGAGTACTGAAAGATATCCGCGGTGGTGAACTCCATGATCGGCGCCCAATCGGATTCCATTGGAAGGGGCGCAGGTGGTTTGGAGTCCGGAGGAGAGTCCAGCGATGTGGAGTCACGGGCCTCGCAAAGGGTAAGGCTGGTGTTCGGCTCGATCGCCGTTGAGCCTGCGGCCTCCGTGGCGGGGTCTAACCACCCGCCCACGGATGGCGCAATTGGCTCCGGATTGAAAGTCGGAGCGGTTGCCGGTGCGGTCTCCTGAGCACTGTTCGGCGGCAGAGCTAAAGCATGCCCATCGGGACAGTGCGACGCACTCGGCCGGGGCTCAAATCCGTCGAAGATCAAGTCTCCACGGATGTCAGTCATGTAGTTTAAGCTTCCAAACCTGACCTGGTGGCCAGGGGCGTAACTTTCAATCTGCTCCAGATGGCCAAGCGAATTGGCCCGCAGTGCAAAGCCACCGAATACAACAATCTGCCCGGGGAGCCATCAAGCCTAATGACGACGACACAGAGGAACTCTCAATGAAAGCACCAATGTCGGTGTCAAAACCGGCGGATCTCGGGTAGGGGTCCCGAACTGTGTGTCTAGGTGGATGGTAACAGGAGACAAGGGACACGATGTTTTTACCCAGGTTCGGGCCCTCTCGATGGAGGTAAAACCCTACTCCTGCTTGATTAATATTGATGATATGGGTAGTACAAGAGTTGATCTACCACGAGATCAGAGAGGCTAAACCCTAGAAGCTAGCCTATGGTATGATTGTTGTTATTCTTCTGTCCTACGGACTAAACCCTCCGGTTTATATAGACACCGAAGGGGGCTAGGGTTACACAGAGTCGGTTACAAGGAAGGAGATCTACATATCCGTCTTGGCAAGCTTGCCTTCCACGCCAAGGAGAGTCCCATCCGGACACGGGACGAAGTCTTCAATCTTGTATCTTCATAGTCTAACAGTTCGGCCAAAGGTTATAGTCCGGCTGTCCGGATACCCCCTAATCCAGGACTCCCTCAACCGGCCTATGTGGGACACGCATCAATTGGCCCGTTGCACATCAAGGGTAGGTTCGCAACTTCATCCAAGCACGCCTTCTCTCGGCCGAAATGACATGTGCCGAACAATTCATAAACCATGGTCGGCAAAACACCCTCTCCTCGCCCGAAATAGCTCGCGTCCACTATTTCAAAACACGCTCTCCTCGCCCGAAATCACTCACTATATTTTAAAACACGCCCTCCTCGCCTGAAATCGCTCGCACGCACTATATTTCAAAACACGCCCTCCTCGCTCGAAATCGCTCGCGCCCACTATTTGGGAGAAGGAAAGTTACTCTACTATCCCCGACCCTCAGTACACAGACCCAAGCCGAGAAGCCTAAAGGTACGGGTAGAACTGTAACTCCCCCCCACCACCACCACCACCACATTTCAGACAAATGCGTCTATAAGACATGGTTCCCCCTCCCAATTCCCCATTCATACCTCATGGGCGCCAAATCACCTTCTCCCCGGAAGCTCCCTTCTCCCGAGCCATGAAACCTCACCCCCTCCTCCATGGCGCCACTGCACCAAATTCACAGCCGCCCTCCTCTCTAATCCTGGAGCGCTATCCATTTGCCGTCGTGCACTGGGTCGTGTGCCTCTTACTCCGTGCTGCCGGAGTTTCCTCGACGGCGGCAGCATGAACCATACCAGAGCCGATTCACCCCCGCCGTTGTTCACGGGCGCCATGAAAGGATCGAGAAGAGGTGTCTAGAGGGGGTGAATAGACTCTTAGCAAGAAAAGTTGTAGTTTTTAAATTCTTTCAGTTGAAGTGGAGATTTAGCACAATTCAAACATTCACAATACATATCAAGCGAGCATGACAAGAGTATATGAGCAGCGGGAAGTAAATCATGCAAGTTGCAAGAATGTAAAGGGATGGGATTGGGGTGTGCACACGCAATTGGAGACACGAAGATTTTTATCCGTTGTTCCGATAGGTGGTGCTATCGTACATCCACGTTGATGGAGACTTCAACCCACGAAGGGTAATGGTTGCGCGAGTCCACGGAGGGCTCCACCCACAAAGGGTCCACGAAGAAGCAACCTTGTCTATCCCACCATGGCCATCGCCCACGAAGGACTTGCCTCACTAGGGTAGATCTTAACAAAGTAGGCGATCTCCTTGCCCGTACAAACTCCTTGGTTCAACTCCACAATCTTGACGGAGGCTCCCAAGTGACACCTAGCCAATGTAGGAGACAACAATCTCCAAAAGGTAATAGATAGTGTGATGATGATGAACTCCTTGCTCTTGTGCTTCAAATGATAGTCTCCACAACACTCAATTCTCTCTCATAGGATTGGCTTTGGTAGAAAGATGATTTGAGTGGAAAGCAACTTGGGGAAGGCTAGAGATCAGGATTTATGTGGTTGGAATGGAATATCTTGACCTCAACACAAGTGTAGGTGGTTCTCTCTCAGAAAATGTATGTTGGAAGTGTAGGCATGTTCTGATGGCTCTCTCCCTGAATGAAGAGTGGGTGGAGGGGTATAAATAGCCTCCGCACAAAATCTAACCGTTACACACAAATCACCAAACTTGGTGGGGCCGAATCAGAAAACTCGGTCAGACCGATTTGGTTCATAATGTGACCGTTAGGCATTTTGGTGGGACCGACATGATCAACTTGGTGGGACCTATGTGCTAGGGTTAGGGTAAAGCCTTATCTCGGTTGGACCGATTACACAAACTCGGTGGGACCGTTTTGGGTAATAAGCACAACAGAGAGTTGGCCAAGCAAACTCGGTGGGACAGATTTCATATTTCGGTGAGACTAAAATTAATGCAATAGGCAACAGAGAGTTTGCAAGCCCACCTCGGTGAGACCGACATCCCATCGGTGAGACCGTATTGATTAGGGTTTCTGGCAGTGGCTATGTCAAGTGAACTCGGTGGCGCCGGATAGAAAGTTTCGGTGGGGCCAAGTTTGACTTTTGGTTTGGTACATATGTGGATATGAGAAAGTGGTTGAGGGCTTTGGAGCATATCACGAAGCACTTTGAGCAAGCAAGCCATTAAGCAACACCTCATCCCCTCTTAATAGTACTGGCTTTCCTATGGACTCAATGTGATCTTGGCTCACTAAAATAGAAAATTTAGAGTCCTGAGCTTTGAGCTTGAGCCAATCCTTTGTCCTTATCATCTCGAAGGGGTTCCACATCTTCTAGTCCATGCCACTCCATTGTTGAACTTATCTGAAACATACTAGATGAAAACATTAGTCCAACAAGAGTTATGTTGACATTAATTACCAAAATCACCCGAGCACTTCTGCTTTCAATCTCCCCATTTTTGGTAATTGATGATAACATACATCAAAGCTTTAGATAAAGATATGAAGAATAAGAAGTAAAGCTTTGGGAGGACATGTGACATGCATAGGATCCCCCTACATGTATGCACTCATGTAAATATGGAATATGGGAGCATGTGAATGCATAAGCATGACAAAGCAAGCAATGAGTTACATGTATCTTAGCTATATGCATCAGAGCAAATGGTGTGAGGATAGGAAATGTACCTTCTTGCTCATGAGTCCTTCTTGCAAACAATATGTACATCAGCAAGAAATCCTCATGCACATGAGTGTGATGCATATACTTACCTTTTGATCTGAAGTTGGCTTAGAAAGGGATGAACCTGAGTAAACAAGGTTAGGTAACACAGATACATCGTCTAGCCAGAGCAAACAAAAGGAACCACAAGAGTACCAATATTGGGATGACATGTAAAGTTTGAGCACTGGATACTCTGTTAGATATAGACATGTCCCCAAAAGGTAAAGATATGCAATGAATTCGAAGATTTTCTTACCGTAGATGTCTTGCTCCCCCTGAATCTTATATGGGATACTGGGAGAAGATAGGGAACAGAAAATCAGAGCAAAGAAACTCAGAGCAAACCAAATAAGCAAGCATGAACATGTATTTTCCCCTCGAAAGACATGTGACTTGTCTCCTCTTTGAATACCAAGCATCTTGGGGCCTTTAATGTGATATCTCTTTCCCCCTGGTTAAGAATTCTCCCCCCCCCTATTGAAGTGATTAAGCTTTGATGTGATCTCTCTCTCTCCCCCTTTGACATCAATTTCCAAGAAGGGATCTTCTGGAGTGTGAGTCAAACTAGGTTTGGTCCTTGAGTCCCAGAGCAAAGCAGCATATAGAATGTGATGCCGGTAGAGGACAAGAATCATTGAGTGGATCTGGAGAAAAAATGATGCAAGATCAAGTGGCAAGTTGTCTTTTCTGTAGTGAAATCGGTGGCACCGAGTTGTGTGCTTCGGTTGAACCAAAAGCAACAGACCGGTGTGATCGAGTTCATCACAGAGAAAACACTTGTCATCTCAGCTCACTAGGCAAAATAAGATCTCACAAAGATTTGCAGGGAATTAATTGAAGAATTTGCAATGAATTGGATGCAGGGAATGCAGAACAAAATAGAGAAAAGAAAATCTAGATGAAGTTTCTTTGATAAAGGAAGGGGAATAAATATGCAAAGAGCAAAAATGCAAAAACTCAAAGAAACACTAGAGAACTTCATCTAGAATTGGGCGGTGTCAAAGTCACCTATGTTAGAGTATATTAACGAAGGAGTCAAGTGAGAACACTTGATCATAAGTCATACTCATCGTTTAAGCTCAAAATGGGGTTACCATTTTTCGTTTAAGCATTTTATGTATGCACATCTTGTTGAGTTGCTTTGACCTATGACTTGAGGTAAAGCTTCTCTAAGATGGTATGACATACCTTGGGTGGTGGTGTTGAACTTGATCATGTAGTTGAACTTGTGTGGGTTGCTCAAGGTTGATGTAGCTCATCAAGATTTGAGAGCACCACTTGGAAGTGAGTTCATCTACCTACATGGGTTAGTTTTTTGCAAGGAAGAGCACCTGTGTATCAAAAATGACAATCATGACACTTGATACCAGATGAAATTTGATATATATAATTTGTCAAAGGATATGTTGAAGGATTTCATGCTTCCTTGTCATCAACCACCATTGTGTAGAGACTTGGTGATGTAGAGATTTCTCAAGATGTGAGTGAGTTGCAATCTCATAGATTTGGATTCATCCAAGTACCTACAAGGGTTAGATAACATCCAAGGGTGCAAATATATCCAAGGCATATGAATAGCATCATGAAGGAAATATCAGGGATTAGTCATAGATTCATGCCTTGCATGTATCCAAATGGAGTTCCTACTCCAAGTTTGAAGCATCAATGATGTTCAATTCTCCTCTCAAACAGCAAAAGACTTTCATATCAAGCGGTTTGGTGAATATATCCGCCAATTGCTTATCGGTACAAACATGCTTAAGATCAATGTCCCCTTTAGCAACATGATCTCAAATGAAATGATGACAAACTTCAATATGCTTAGTTCGAGAATGTTGCGCAGGATTGTGAGCAATTTTAATAGAACTTTCATTGTCACAAAGCAATGGAACATGTTTCACATATATCCCATAATCTTTAAGAGTTTGGGTCATCCAAAGTAATTGAGCACAACATGAACCGGTGGCAATGTATTCCGCTTCGGCGATGGATAAGGATACCGAGTTTTGTTTCTTGGAAGACCAAGACACGAGAGATCTGCCAAGAAATTGACAAGTACCCAAAGTGGACTTTCTATCAACCTTGTCTCCGGCATAGTCTGAGTCGGAATAGCCAACAAGATCAAAAGAGGACCTCTTAGGATACCAAATGCCAAAAATTGGTGTATGTATTAGGTATCTCTCTATCTATCCTTTTCACAGCCTTAAGATGACATTCTTTGGGGGCCACTTGATATCATGCACACATGCACACACTCAGCATAATATTGGGACGAGAGGCACATAGATATAACAATGATCCAATCATAGAGCGATAAACCTTTTGATCAACCGGTTTGCCATCTTTAGTCAAATCAAGATGCCCACTAGTAGGCATGGGAGTTTTCATACCTTTGCTTTCTTGCATGTTGAAATTCTTGAATAAGTCCTTGGTGTACTTTGTTTGAGAGACAAAGGTGCCTTCCTTAGTTTTCTTGATTTGCAAACCAAGAAAGAACTTGAGTTCACTCATCATAGACATCTCAAACTTTTCGGACATTAGCTTTCCAAACTTGTCACTAAAATGAGGGTTAGTTGAACCAAATATGATATCATAAACATAAATTGGCATACAAATAATTCACCATTAAACCTTTTAGTGAAGAGTGTAGAATCTATCTTTCCAATCTCAAAGCCTTTTTCAATAAGGAACTTGGTCAAGCATTTATACCACACTCTAGGAGCTTGTTTAAGACCATAAAGAGCTTTGTGAAGTTTGTAAACATGATTGGGTTTCTTAGATTGACAAAGCCAGGGGGTTGTTTAACATAAACTTCCTCCTCAATTTCACCATTTATAAAAGCAATTTTAATGTCAATTTGGTATAAAGTGATATCATGATGATTAGCATAGGCAAGTAAGATGCGGATGGACTCAAGTCTAGAAACGGGGGCATATGTCTCACCGTAGTCCATACCTTTAACTTGAGTGTAGCCTTGGGCAACGAGACATGCTTTGTTGCGAATGACTTGTCCATCTTCATCTTGCTTGTTGCGAAACACCCATTTGGTACCAATGATGTTGTGATTGTTGTCGGGCTTCTCGACCAATGTTCACACTTGGTTTCTCTCAAAGTTGTGTAGCTCTTCATGCATGGCGTTTATCTAATCCGGATCTTCCAATGCTTCTTCAACCTTCATAGGTTCAATACTAGAGATGAATGAATAATGTTCACAAAAATGAGCCAAACGAGATTTAGAGCGAGTGATTCTCCTGGTTTGAATGTCATTGTAGATTTTTTCGACGGGATGATCTCTTGTGACTCTTGCTCGAACTCGTGGAAGCTTTTGCTTGGTTCAGGGTGGAACATCTTCTTCATCTTGTCCTTCTTCTTTGCCTTCTTCATTGTTGACTTTGTCGTTCTCTTGTCGTGGTGGAGAAGGAGGTTGATGAGGTTCATCTTGGTGTACTTACTTGTTTTCTTCATCTTGGTGCGTCCCACTTGTGGATGCTTCCGTATCAACTCTTGGTTCCCCTTGTCGTGAGGTAAAAGCTTCCACTTGGACGGACGAGGTACTCTCCTTCACTTCCGTTGGACGGATCTCTCCAATAGACAAGTTTTGGATTGCTTCCGAAGGATCTTTATCTCCTACATTAATTGGAAATTGATCTACTTGTGAGTCGTTAGATTCATCAAACTTCACATCTACCGTCTCTTCAACCTTTCGGGTGAAATTGTTGTAGACACGGTAAGTGTGATAGTTTGAGTCATAACCAAGTAGGAAACCCTCATGAGATTTAGGAGCAAATTTAGAACGACGATGCTTATCAAGAATGTAACACTTTGAGCGAAACACTCGAAAGCATCCAACTTGGGGTTTGTTACCGGTGAGGAGCTCATATGCCGTCTTGCCGAGTAGCTTGTGAAGATACAAGCGATTTGTTCCATGACAAGCTGTCTCAACCGCTTCCACCCAAAAGTGTTTTGGAGTCTTGTATTCATCAAGCATCGTTCTTGCCATCTCAATAAGAGTCCGGTTCTTCCTCTCAACAACTCCATTTTGTTGAGGTGTGTACGTAGCCGAGAACTCATGTGAAATCCCTTCTTCGTCAAGAAAGGTATCCACATTTGCGTTCTTGAACTCCATTCCGTTGTCAGTCCAAACCTTCTTGATCTTCACTTCAAACTGATTTTGGGCCTTCCTAGCGAAGTTTTTGAAGATCTTTTGGACATGCGATTTATCATCAAGAAAGAACACCCACATAAATCTTGAAAAATCATCAACTATGACTAGACCAAATTAGTTACCACCGAGACTCTTGTAGGCATTAGGACCAAAGAGATCCATGTGAAGTAGCTCGAGCGGTCTTCTTGTGGTCATGATGTTCTTCACGGGGTGGCTTCCTCCAACTAGTTTTCCTGCTTGACAGGCACTACAAAGTCTATCCTTGTAAAATATAACATCTTTTACTCCAAGGATATGATCACCCTTAATAAGCTTATCAGGATTTCGCATGCCCACATGACCTAACCTTCTATGCCACAGCCATCTTTTCAAAGATTTAGCAATAAAGCAAGTTCTAGGTTGAGCCTTTTTAGTGAAATCGACAATGTAAAGATCACCTCTATGGATACTGGTAAAGACCATTTTATGATTATCTCTATGAAACACTTGGCAATCTACTTCAGTAAATAGGACGTTAAAACCAAAGCCAGCAAGTCTAGATACGGAAAGTAAATTGTAGCCAATCAATTCAACGAGCATAACATTTTGTATGGAGCTATCATGTGATATGGACACCATACCAAGGCCAACCACCTTACCCTTTGAGTTATCACCGAAAGTGACATACTTTTGAGGGCCATCGTTTTCAGCAAGCTCACAAAACATATCTTTGTCTCCGGTCATATGATCAGTACATCCACTATCGAGGACCCATTACTTTCCTCCAGCCATGTAGCCGCGAAGATTAGCCATAAGACCAAACTGTCTCATCGCATCATCAAGATCATAGTCATTGTCATCATCCTCATCATAGTTTCCATGTTCAACATTACCATGTGATGGATCAATTCCTAGAGATAGTGATTCATTAGAAGTATGACCGTAACAATGTTCATCTCTATGAATTCTAATGACTTCGAATATGATATTGCTAATAATTCCAACATCTCCTTTGGCACGCATGATATCACGAAGCTCAAATAAACAATCATCAAACTTAGGATCACTAGTACTCATCCTATTCAAGGCAATAGACTTATGGAGAATTTCATCTAGATTTTTCAAGGAATAATTTGGGAATCGTTCCTCTAGAAATCTCCATATAGTGTAGGCACAATCAAGAGTAGGTAAGCTAGCAATCAAATTTTTAGGCAATCCTTTTACAATAAGATTGATAGTTCTAAGACTGTGAATCATGTCAAGATCCTCTTCGGATGTGGGATGCAAAGGGTCAACAATGTGAGCACAAGGAGTAGTAATGTACTTGGTCAAATGATATTCATTGAAAATCTCAAGCATCTCATTTTTTCACTCATGAAAGTACTCTCCATCAAGTATAGGCACTCTATGTCTAAGACTCCCTAATGTAGACACATCCATCTTCCTCCAAAGGTGTTTAAACCAAGGAAATGGAGACCAAAGCTCTGATACCAATTGAAAGGATCGAGAAGAGGTGTCTAGAGGGGGTGAATAGACTCTTAGCAAGAAAAGTTGCAGTTTTTAAATTCCTTAAGTTGAAGTGGATATTTAGCACAAGTTCAAACATTCACAATACATATCAAGCGAGCATGACAAGAGTATATGAGCATAGGAAAGTAAATCATGCAAGTTGCAAGAATGTAAAGGGATGGGATTGGACTATGCAAGCACAACACAACTGGAGACATGGAGATTTTTATCCGTGGTTCCTATAGGTGGTGCTATCGTACATCCATGTTGATGGATACTTCAACCCGCGAAGGGTAACGGTTGCGCGAGTCCACGGTGGACTCCACCCACGAAGGGTCCACGAAGAAGCAACCTTGTCTATCCCACCATGGCCATCGCCCACGAAGGACTTGCCTCACTAGGGTAGATCTTCACGAAGTAGGCGATCTCCTTGCCCGTACAAAATCCTTGGTTCAACTCCACAATCTTGACGGAGGCTCCCAAGTGACACCTAGCCAATCTAGGAGACACCACTCTCCAAAAGGTAATAGATGGTATGATGATGATGAACTCCTTGCTCTTGTGCTTCAAATGATAGTCTCCCCAACACTCAACTCTCTCTCTCTCTCATAGGATTGGATTTGGTAGAAAGATGATTTGAGTGGAAAGCAACTTGGGGAAGGCTAGAGATCAGGATTTATGTGGTTGGAATGGAATATCTTGACCTCAACACAAGTGTAGGTGGTTCTCTCTCAGAAAATGTATGTTGGAAGTGTAGGCATGTTCTGATGGCTCTCTCCATGAATGAAGAGTGGGTGGAGGGGTATAAATAGCCTCCACACAAAATCTAACCATTACACACAAATCACCAAACTCGGTGGGACTGAATCAGAAAACCCGGTCAGACCGATTTGGTTCATAATGTGACCGTTAGGCATTTCGGTGGGACCGACATGATCAACTCGGTGGGACCGATGTGCTAGGGTTAGGGTAAAGCCTTATCTCGGTTGGACCGATTACACAAACTCGGTGGGACCGATTTGGGTAATAAGCACAACAGAGAGTTAGCCAAGCAAACTCGGTGGGACCAATTTCATATTTTGGTGAGACCGAAATTAATGCAATAGGCAACCGAGTGTTTGCAAGCCCATCTTGGTGAGACCGAGATCCCATCGGTGAGACCGAATTGATTAGGGTTTCTGGCAGTGGCTATGTCAAGTGAACTCGGTGGCGCTGGATAGAAAGTTTCAGTGGGGCCGAGTTTTACTTTTGGTTTGGGACATATGTGGATATGAGAAAGTGGTTGAGGGCTTGGGAGCATATCACTAAGCACTTTGAGCAAGCAAGCCATTAAGCAACACCTCATCCCCTCTTAATAGTATTGGCTTTCCTATGGACTCAATGTGATCTTGGATCACTAAAATAGAAAATGTAGAGTCCTGAGCTTTGAGCTTGAGCCAATCCTTTGTCCTTATCATCTCAAAGGGGTTCCACATCTTCTAGTCCATGCCACTCCATTGTTCAACTTATCTGAAACATACTATATGAAAACATTAGTCCAACAAGAGTTATGTTGACATTAATTACCAAAATCACCCAGGGAGCACTTGTGCTTTCACGCCAGATCGGCTCCAACTTTGGACTTGTTTAGAGCCCCGGCGCTGCTTCCCCGTAGCCGTCGACCATCGTGACATCTCTGCTCCCCTGCCACCGATAGCCACCACAATCGCACCGGCCTCACCGACTCGGCAGCTGGAGCTGCCTGCTGCATCGGGCCGCCAGATAGGTCGCACCCTCATCTCAAAGAACTTTATTTAGGCGTCAGTTGTCTGAATTTTTATTCTGGGCCAATCGATTCCCAGTGGGATGCAGCACCCCTCGAGCCGGCGGAGCTCCTAGGCTGCTAGTTGGCTGGTGTCTAACGTAATGCTGGTGTCTAACGCAAGTTTTCCGCGGAAGCATCGCTTAGATGGCTATCTTAAAGTTGCGTGGGTTGAAGGTACTGCCCCACCGGATCTGAATGACGGCGAGTCTTTGTGGATTGGCCCGAGGGCGGCGCAACCATGGCAGTGCGGTGGGGCGGGGAGTGGGGTTTTGGTCGGGGCCATGGACGACGAAGGCAAGCTGCTCTGCTGGTGGTCGCTGGCTCTTCGAGGAAGATTCCGTACAGTGTCGGCCAGGAGGCACAAGACGGCCATCAAGCCATCCGGCATAGATCAGACAGTACCAAAATAAAATAAAATCATGTGACCCCAATTTAGTCTTTAGTCAACAGACGTGTGACCACTCTCATACCTTGTTGTTGATCTCTTAAGGTATTTCATTAGATTAGAGAGATGCGTCGTTCTTAACATTATGCATTTTCTGCATCTTCAGCCACACCATCTTCCGACTCACCGCAGCTGCTCCAACAAGGGAAGCATACACCAGAAGGGAGCTATAATCCCCACTCAACAGTTCCCTGCATCGAATGCGCGTGCCCGACATGGACATCCACAACAACTGCAGGGCCATCGACAAGTCAGCACATGATGCTCACTCCTATGGATGGCGGCCAGATAGGTTGTACCCTCATCTTACTTGTGTGCAACATTTATGGCTTTTTTATTCATCTAAGCATGGAAAATAGATTATCACATTTCACTGTATATTCATGTTGATCTCTTACAGGTCTTGTTCAGGAGTTAACGTTGTTCCATTGTTCAGCTAAGAGACTTGTTCTTTAGGCAACGTTGTTCCATAGTTATCATCCATCAGCCAATGCTATCCCACAGGCTGGTGATTATAGTATTATACCACTTCTAGTATAACTTATGTTGTTATTTAATACTTTTGTGTGCCATATAGTTAATCTCGAGTACAAACGATACATATTCTATAGCTTTCATCTACGTTCTCCCTTTAGTTTTTTAGACCTGTTGCTGCTAGATAACCCTAGTCCTACTATTCATATCGTCTCCTACAGGCACTCTTTACATAAATCTAACTACTAGTTGTCTTCCATGCAGGTCAGATATAATTGCACACACTGATTTATCCACAAGAACCTCACGGAGCAATGTAACGGCCAACAAACTTGACGTCAATGATACCCAATATGATGGAACATGTAAAGGCAGTTCTTCACAAGACTTGCAGAAAGATGATGAATCATATTCACCCCATAAGGTCCTTGCTCTAACTTGGCCCTTGATATGGGTACAACATGCACATAATGTCCTGGAGTGCATCTACTCTGTTGAAATGCCTTGTGCTTCGCCTGCTGATCATGCATGTAAATATGGCATGCTTTCCTGTTTTTCAGTACCTATTCCATTAATGATAACATGTTTTCAAATTCAAGTAGTGTCATTCTACTCTATCGCAATGCCATCTGCTTAGTTTGGACATCATGCTTCTCAATATCTTACGCATTGTTATTCATCAGTATGTACTTCATATGTCTACCATACCATGTTCATTTTTTTTACATTGAAGTGTTGTTCTAGTGGTCTCTAGCAATGCCATCTTAGTTTCCCAACCATACACGCATATGTTGCCTTAGTGTTTTACTGTAACGTATTCCGCTAGCATACATTTTTACATTCAAGTAGTGTTTTTACATTGTTGTCCTGTTGTATCCCTAGCTCTTACATCATACTCCCTCCGTCTGGATTACATGTCGCAGAAATGGATAAAACTAGATGTATCTAGAACTGAAATACGCCTAGATCCATCCATTTATTTCCGGATGGAGGGAATACATGTCAATATGTCATGCCTTTCTATTCTTCAGTACCTATTCCATCTCTGTTGTAGCATGTTATATAATTGAAGCACCATTCTTCTATATAAGGCATGCAAGGGGAAGAAGGCTATGTAAGAATCTGAAGGGTTACAAACCAGGTCTTAGCAAAAGATCCAAACACCAGGAGATAATAAACCAACTCCAGTTTTCATAGATACTCCTCCAGCACAGAGAAACCCAACTCCCACTAATAATAAGAAGATTCTAGTGGCCAAAGAACTAGTCCGCTCCAGTCCAGCAAAAATATGTCAACTCCATTCTAAGAAGAGTGTGCGTATCTATCGGTGTACTAGAGTAGGGGTACCCTAGTATCCCGAACTTGTGCACGGGCAGTCGCAGCACCCCGCGGCAAGGCTTGCCGGGCGACCGCCAAGGCCCTCTGTGGTTCCCTTTGAGCCATTCAAGAACAAAGTATTCAAGCCAAGAAGACAAGGCCCCGGCAAGAGGAGCTTGCCGGGAAGGCCACTCAAGGCACAAGACCCCGGCAAGAGGAGCTTGCCGGGAAGGCCAACCAAGGCATCCCAAGGTACTTACCGCGACGCACCACGCGTCCCGGCGAGGCCCGGCGAGCGGCAAGCTTCCGGACGTGACAAGACAACGACCGCGGCAAGGCACTTTGCCGCGGCAGGCTACCACTCCGTACCCACGCTCCAGCACATCCACCAACGTGTCGCTCAGGGACTATCCCAAGCGTACATGGCGAGAGGCTGTGCAGCCAGGGGTACGCGGTGGCAAACGGCGCTGACAAGATCGCCGCCATGGCGAATGGTGGCGTCCCTGACGGTCCCTTTTTGCACTGTTTGGACGACGCAGACGGGCATTTAATGCCCTTGTCCCCTGCCGTCAGGGTTAGGTAGGATACACTGTACAGGTAGCTGTACCAACCATAGCACCTTTCCATTTTTACCCTTGTCTACGCTGCCACCTGTTGGAGACCCCTTGAGCATATAAAAGGAGGCCCATGCACAACATAGAGAAGGGAGGACAGTAGAACGCTCACGCTCGGTCTCGTTAGCTGCTGGTGCGTACTGTAGCACTCAGCGCTCCCGAGCAAGAACTCAATACAAACCACAAAGCAGCAGTAGGAGTATTATCTCTCCGGAGAGCTCCGAAGCTGGGTAAACTGCTCGTGTGCTCCGCCTCGATCTGCTCTTCGTGCGACCTCCGCCCCCCGCCGAACCGAAAGGGGCTCGGTCCCCATAGGTGCTCGTGGATCAGTTTCCCCGACATCTTTGGCGCGCCAGGTAGGGGGTGTCGAGGTTGTGTGAACCTGATCCGGCGTTCACACGAGCTAGATCTTCATCATCTTCATCGACATGCCGCCGAAGAAGAAGGCTTCGGAGGCGGCTGCTCTGTCCGCGACAAACCCACCACCGCCGGAGCAAACGGCTGGTGGGGAAGGCGCCGGCGGAAGAACGGGCGTCGACGAGGGAGCTCATGGTGCCGCCAGGTCCAAGGACAAGGCTGCGCAGACCTCGGCGTCCGCACATCCATCGCGCTCATCTCAGGAGGCACGGAACCGACAGCGACATGGTACTCACAGTACCATCCGCTCGCTGGACCCGGATCGAGCTGGTGGATCTCGGGATGCTCAAGGCCAGCATGCACGCCAACATGCTGGCACGAGCGAGGCACGGTCACCTGGACGGGATACTGCTCCTTCTAACATAGTTAGAAGTTCGAGCATATCCCGCTCCACACACCGTTCGCCACCGCTACCCGCCACTCCAGCAGAAGCTTTGGCACGAGCCCAACTACTCCTAGATTACCCTCCAACGGCGGACAAGATCGACGACTGGAGGGCCACCATTCAGAGTCTCATCGGCTTTGCCAACGGCGACACTCCGCGGCAGCCGAATACGCCGCAGCCGCGGCGAGTCAGCGAGGTGCGGGCCGATGGCGACAAAACCGGTGGGGGTGCAACCACCGTGCACTCTCCGCCACGAAGGCCAAGATCGCCACCTCACCGGATCCACCTCGACAGCGACTCCACCGCGTCATCGGATCCACGAGCTCGTCGCGATCAACGCCAAGTTCTTCACGAACGACAGCAAGAAGACGCTCGTACTCGCATCGAGCGCCGAAGAGAAGCGCGGCGTCAGTCAGACCAGCGCGCTGGGCCCACTGTCGACATGCGTGCGCCAGGGGAACCAGGCGACCTGCCATACGCGGTAGGTTGCCCTGCGTTTACCCGTGAGCTGCGGCAAGTCCAGTGGCCCAGCACGAAGAATTTCAAGCCAGACGTACCCGAGAAGTACGACGGCAAGTTGCATCCATCGGAGTTCCTCAGCATCTACACCATCGCGGTGCAAGCTGCTGGGGGGGGGACGACAAGATCCTTGCCAACTACTTCCCGCTGGTGCTCAAGCCCAACGTCAGGTCCTGGCTCATGCACTTGCCGGACAACTCCATATCTTCCTGGGCAGACCTATGCCATCAGTTTGTCGGCGCCTTTACAGGCGGACACAAACCTCATGGCCAGGAGAGTGATCTTCATCTGCTTGCCCAGAAGGAAGGAGAGCCCCTGCGCAAGTACATCCAGAGATTCAGCCATGTGCAACGCAACATCCCAGATGTCCACCCTGCCGCAGTCATCAGCGCGTTCCATCAGAACGTGCGTAACCGCAGGATGCGGGAGGAGATGGCAATGTGCAAGATCAGAGACGTCAGTGAGTTGTATGCCCTGGCCGACAGGTGTGCACGTGCTGAGGAAGGGAGGAAACTCCCCAGAGAGAATACAGGAACAGGAGGATCTGACAGCGATGATGTTGCCCCGGCAAACAAAAGCCGGCGGCGGAACAACAGGAAGAGGAAAGGCAAAGATGTGCTAGTTGTTGAGCAGTCCGGCAACGAAGGTGGCGCCAAGAAAGCCAAGGCTGGTAGCTCCGGCAAGGAGGTTGCCGCATGCGCCAACTGCCAGGCTGTGGCGGCCGCCGACAAGCAGGACGGCACCAACAAACAGTACTGCAAGAATCCACCGCACCAAGGGCCATGACCTCCAGAGCTGCAAGAAGGTCGAGCAGCTTGTCGAGCTGCAAAAGGCCGAGTACGAGCGACGCGACAAGGAGAAAGCCCAAGGAGCTTCTGGAGGATCCGGTACGAAGCGCCTCGGCCGGGGAGGACGCCGCTGCAAGGCCAAGCAGCGGCAAGGAGACAGACCTCCCCGCGGCCGCGACAAGGATGAAGATGACGACGACGACGAAGACATGGATGATGATGAAACCAGTGAGCAGGAGTTCCAGAAAGCCACAGACGTCTTGTGCGTTGACGGCGGTGCTTCTCTGCATAGTTCACACTGCCAACTCAAGCAGTGGGTGCGGGAAGTCAATGCGGCAGAACCACCCGTTGAGTCATGCAAGCTTCTGAAATGGTCAAGCACGCCTATCATCTTTGATATTGAGGACCACCCTGATCGCACAACTGCTGTCGGGTGCTTGCCGATGTTGGTTTCACCAACTATCCGCAACCTCAAGGTCACTAAGATGCTAGTTGACGGCGGGGCCGGCTTGAACCTGATCTCCTCCGCTGTGCTTAGGAAACTCCAGGTCCCTGACAGGGAGCTCGAAGAGACCGGCACATTCCAAGGAATCAACCCGGGAAGGAGCAAGCCGAAGGGGAAGATCACATTGCCGGTGACATTTGGCAGTGAGTTGAATTTCAGAACTGAGAGTGTCACTTTTGATGTTGCCGGTTTTCCATTGCCTTACAATGGGATTCTCGGCCGTCCAGCACTCGCCAAGTTCATGGCGGCCTCTCACTATGCGTATAACATGCTGAAGATGCCAGGCCCGATAAGTGTCATCTCATTCCCTGGGGACAAGAAGGATGCTCTTATCTGCACCGACAAAATCTACCGGGAAGTAGCAGCCGCAACAGATCGCAAGCCACTTGCCGCCGAAGCTCCCGGGAGGAAGAAGAAGACCAAGTCCGGCAAGAGTTCTGATGCTCACTCCAGCAAGCGCACCTCTTCGGAGTGCTGCGCTACCGTCGAGGACGCACCATCGAGCTCCACCGGCAAGTGTAAGAAGACAATGGCAGCTCTGCCAGTGATCAAGAAGGTGTCCGCCAAGGAGGACGGCACTGGTGGTACTTTCACCATCAGTGCCACTCTTGACCCTAAATAGGAAAGCGCGCTCATTGCTTTCCTGCGGGAGAACGTCGATGTGTTTGCGTGGCAACCGTCTGACATCCCCGGTGTTCCCAGGAAAGTAATTGAGCACCACCTTGCCGTCTGTCCTCATGCGCGGCCCGTCAAGCAGAAAGTCAGAAAGCAAGCAGTGGAGCGCCAAGAATTCATCGCAGAAGAGATCAAGAAGTTGGAAGCAGCAGGCCTTGTCAGAGGAGTGCTCCATCCTATGTGGTTGGCCAATCCTGTAGTCGTGCGCAAGGCAAACGGGAAATGGAGGCTTTGTATCGACTTTACCGATGTCAATAAAGCTTGTCCCAAAGACCAATTTCCCTTGCCGCGCATCGACCAGATTGTTGACTCCACGGCCGGATGTGACTTGCTTTCATTTCTTGACGCATACTCAGGATACCATCAGATCTTCATGGCAGAAGAGGAAGTTAATTTCTGGTGACTATTTTCCGGCAGAGCTTCCCGAAGCCGCCGCCAAGAAGGTCCCCAAGATCAACACCAAGAGTGCTGGGGAGCAGTATGCTCCGGCAAACCCCAGGGTTTGTTCCGTTGAAGCAGACGCTCCCGACAAGTTTTGCTCCGGCAAGCTTGTCGAGGAACGTCAAGCTCCGGCTGAGCCGCAGTTTCTCGCCGTAGAAGCGGATGTTCCCATAGCAGCAGATGTGCCTTTAGTCCTTGTTGTCGAGCCACAAGCTCCAGCATGGTCACAGCAGATCGTCCGTTTCCTTCAGACAGGAGAACTTCCCGAAGAGCAAGAAGAAGCGGAAAGAGTAGCCCGGCAGTCAAGTATGTACCAGTTTGTCGACAACGCACTGTACACAAGAAGACTCAACGGGGTGAAATTGAAGTGTATTCACCGGGAAGACGAACAAAAGCTGTTGGCAGAGATACATGGAGGCATATGTGGTCACCACATTGGCGCAAGAGCGCTTGCCGGCAAAGCTTTCCGACAAGGTTTCTTTTGGCCGACAGCCCTCCAGGATGCACCTGCCCAAGTAACCAAGTGTGAAGCGTGCCAGTTCCATTCCAAGAAAATACGCCAGCCAGCTCAAGCTCTCCAGATGATCCCTTTATCCTGGCCATTTTCGGTCTGGGGGGCTCGACATCCTCGGCCCTTTCCCCCGAGCAGTCGGGGGCTTTGAGTACTTGTACGTCGCAATCGACAAGTTCACAAAGTGGCCGGAAGTGGAAGTAGTGAGGAAGGTAATAGCACAGTCAGCAGTCAAGTTCTTCATGTCGATTGTTAGCCACTTCGGGATCCCTAACAGGATCATCACCGACAACGGTACGCAATTCACGAGCCGCACCTTCATGCAGTACGTCCAAGATCTTGGCGCCAAGGTCTGCTTCGCTTCTGTTGCTCACCCCAGGAGTAACGGTCAAGCGGAGAGGGCAAATGCTGAAGTGCTGCGTGGACTCAAGACCAGGACTTCCGACAGGCTGCACGGGTGCGGAAGAAACTGGATTGAGGAGCTGCCGGTGGTTCTTTGGTCGATCAGGATGACGCCAAATCGAGCCACTGGCCAGACACCTTTCGCTCTAGTCTATGGAGCAGAGGCAGTTCTCCCCACGGAACTCGTATACGGGTCGCCTCGAGTGCTCGCTTATGTTGAGCTTGAGCAAGAGCAGCTGCGACAAGATGACGCGCTGCTCCTTGAGGAAGACCGTCTTTAGGCTGCTGTACGAGCTGCTCGCTACCAGCAAGCTTTGCGCCGCTACCATAGCCGCAAAGTTAACGCCAGAAGTCTCGAGGAAGGCGACCTTGTTCTTCGGCGCGTTCAGTCCGCCAAGAATTCCAACAAGTTGACGCCAAAGTGGGAAGGCCCTTACCGGGTGAAACGAGTCACTAGGCCTGGCGCTGTCCGCCTTGAGACCGAAGATGGCATTCCGGTGAGCAACTCCTGGAACATTGAGCATCTTCGTAAGTTTTACCCGTAAGGCGCGGTTGCCGGACCCTGCTCCGGCAACCATCTTTTGTACAAGTCTTGCCGCTGTTGCATGTAATCCTTTGTATAAAGCCAGGTGCAGACCCTGTGCATAAATAAAGCTCATGTGCTCCGCACATCTTGTCAATTTCATGCTTTTTTGCATGAGTTATCTTACACTTTGTGCAGCGAACACCCCCGGTAAGCAATAACGAGCCATAAGGCTCCATATCATTATATTCTCTACTTTCTTTTTTCTCAAGGAAAGGAAGGTTCCTTCGCCCACAAGTTTTCCGGGGGGGAGGGGAAGATAATGGTATGGACCAGGCGTCGTTCAAGAAAGTCTCGCCTTGCCGGGAAGCAAACGACAGAAAAGCTAAGTTGCCAAAGTTTGAGCAATCAGATGTTTTTAAATTTTGAAGTTATCTTCCTTAAACGACCATGCTTTGTATGGAAAACCTGTGCGCGAAGGAACCGACTCATGGCTAGTTGCGCCCTTACTTTGTTTCGAGTTTGCTCAACAGTTTAAGTGTGCTGCGACTAGAGTCGCGCCCTTACTTTGTTTCGAGTTCGCTCAACAACTCAAGCGAGCTGCGACTAGTTACGACAAGGTTTCTTGTCGGCAACGGCACTGCCAGCAGGCTGCTGACGTCCCGCACTCAGCGCTCGCGGCAAGGGTGCCTGCGCCGGCAAGTTCCCTAAAAGCATAGGGCAAAAACATACAAAGGAAGGAGTCAAGTAAAGGAAATAACATTGCAATCGCTGCCCAAAATAGAGTTATATTACAAAATAGCTTGTCGCGGCTCTAATAGACTGTTTTCATAACATGATCAGCAGCGACAAGAAAAGAAGAAAACGGGCGGCGTAGTCCACGCGATCGCCCTCAACCCTCTTGATCCCGCTCACCTTGTCCACAATGGGTGCGACAAGGTCCTTGAGCGCCTCCAGATCAGCTTCCGCCGGCAGGGATCTGAGGACGTTGGTGAGGTTGAGACCCGGGTTGCGGAAGGCTACCTTCACCAACACTTTTTGAAGAGCTCCCGCGCAGATCTTGCGTGACTCGTCGGCCAGCTGCTTTGGGATCCTCTCCCGGAGTCGCTGAAGGGCCGTCGCCACACCTTTGAAGAACAAGGTGAGCTTGGCGCTGGATTGGAGGTTCTCGTCGGAGGGATACCCGAGATCCTCCATCCCCAGCTGCGCCAGCTCCCTATCAATGTCGGCGGCAGCATTCACAAGACCTTCCGTCCACTGCTCCACATTCTCCCTGAAGGTGTTCTGGGTAGCAGCAATGCTCTCCAGCAGCGCCTTGTCGGCCTTGATCTCCTTCTTTAGGGCTGCCTCCTGCTCCCTGGCGCCGTCCAGCGTCTTGGTTAGAGCGGTCAGCTTCAACTCAAGATCGGCGTTGGAGTCCTTGGCGGCGCCAAGCTCCTTGATCTTCTCGGCGAGACGACCCTGCAGCTCGCCAAAGGTGTAGGCGTCCTTCTCGCGCTCATGCTTGAGCGCGGCAAGCTCTTCACCGCTCGCCCTGAGATCTGTTTCCAGCTGCGCCACCTTCGTCTCCAGCTCCTTCTTAGCGGCCTCGGCAGCTGCGGCAGCGTCCTTTGCTTCCCTAAGAGCTCCGCCAAGTGTTCGCTCGCGCGCGGCAAGCTCCTCCTTGTGGCTATCAAGGTTGACCTTCCGCTGCGCCAGTTCACCCTCCTGCGCCGACAGCTTCTCAGCGGCAAGCCGCTGTTGCTCCTCGACGTCAACCTTCTCGAGGAGGAAGGCCTTCTGTCGGGGGATATCGGCCTCCACGAGCACCTATGGGGACGGAGCCCCTGGTCGGTTCGGCGGGGGGCGGAGGTTGCACAAAGAGCATATCGAGGCGACACACACACACGCAACGATTTTACCCAGTTTCGGGCCGCACGGATGCGTAAAACCCTACTGCTGCATGTCTGGTTGATTGGAGTTCTTGCTCTGGAGCGCAAGAAGCTACAGTAAGTTGGAGCTGGACGTAGACGAGGGGCTGCTGGGTGTCCTCTCTATCTCTTCCTCTAGGGTTTTCTCTCCTCCCTTCTGGGTCCGATCCCCTCCTACGTGCGCATGGGGCCTCCTTTTATATGCTAAGGGGTTTCCCACAGGTAACGACGCAGGTGAGGGTAAAAATGGCAAGGGACTGTGCGAACAGTGGCCGCACAGTGCTATCGCACCTAACTCTGACGGCGGGGGACAAGGGCATTAAATGCACGTCTGGATCGCCTGAACAGTGCCGAGGCGGACCGTTAGGGGCGCCTCCGCTTGCCACGGGGGCGACTCCGCCAACGTCGCATGCCACGCACGCGCCCCAGGCTGCGCGGCGCCCCGCCACGTGTCTCTGGGGAAGCTCCAGAACGACGCGTGGGCAGGTGAGCTGGAGCGCATGCCTGAGGTGGTGGTTTGCCGCGGCAAGTGGCGTGCCGCGGTGGTTGTCTTGCCGCACCTGAGAGCTTGCCGCTCGTCAGGCCTTGCCGGGGTGCGCGGAGCGCCGCGGCGGGCTTCTCTTGGTGTGCCTTGGCTCGGCCGTCCCGGCGAGCTCCTCCCGTCGGGGCCTTGGTGCTTCGGCTTAGTCGTCCCGGCAAGCTCCTCTTGCCGGGGCCTTATCGCCTTGGCCCGGCAAGCTCCTCTTGCCGAACCTCGCCTTCTCGCCCCCGGCAAGCTCCTCTTGCCGGGGTTAGGTCTTCTCGGCTCGATTACTTGGCCTTCGTCCGGCCCAGAAAGGGCCGTGGAGACTCTTGTCGCTCCCCTGGCGAGCCTTGCCGCGGGACGCTACTACTGCCCGTGCACAAGTTCGGGGTACTAAGGTACCCCTACTTTAGTACACCGACAGGAGCCCCCGGGTCTGGGCCATACACTGTGCCGAGCGTTGTTGGGCCAGGCCCTAACAGTGCACGGGCACGCGTGGCCTGGGTTGCGCTGCTCCTTAACTCTGTGCTCGTCGCGCCCTCCCCAAGTGGCGCGCGCTTATCGCGGCGTCATGGGGGGGCGAGGCGTGCGAGACGTGCGTGACGTGGGTGGCGTGCGCGGGGCTTGAGGCCCGCAGGCATGCGTCACGTCGGGCACGACTCCTTTATTTGGAAAGACGGAACGTCCGCCCCACTTTCGAGTGGGGAGGAGAGGTCGCTTCATCTGTCACCTCGGCCCTGCTCGCCCGCCACGCGTCCTCCATGCGCTTGTGGTTGCGGTGGTGAAGGCAGTAAGCCGGGCCGATGCGGGTCGAAGTAGAGGGTTGGCCCCGTCGCCTGCCCTTCCTCTGCTTTGATTGGTCGGGCGGGGCAGTCGAGCCCCCGCTCCGCCCCTTTATAAGGAGCGGAAGGGGATGACGGGGGTCCGCACTCCTTCCTTCTTCCTTCTCTTAGATCTCTGGTCCCCTCTCCCCAACTATCATGGAGGAAGGGAACCCTGGTCCTTCTTCGGTGGCGGCAAGGGTTGCCGCCAGGCAGCGCGCCCCTCCTCCCCTTGCACCCGCGGTGGCGGAGCCAACCGTAAGGGGAAGGGGGAGGGGGCGAGGTCGTGGACGAGGCCGTGGACGGGGCCGAGGCGCTCGAGGCGGGCGGGGCGGCGCGCCGGCCTCGCCTCCGCCGGCGGCTCCGTTTCCTCCGGCGGTTCATCTCGGGGACGACCCCTGCGAGTTCATCGTCAGGCTGCACTGGGCGCCTCGCCGTCGCCTCCGCCTCCCGGCTCCCGTCGCGGACGTCTTGGAGGCGGAACAACACGAGACGCTGAGACTGCGCATGAGGGGCTGCAGGATCAGTGGTACGCGAGTCCACGTCGAATCCCGAGCCCCCGGCGTGGTGTGTCTTGGCCGAGGGTGGAAGACGTTCGCGCGGATCCACAGCTTGATGGAGGGGTTCACCCTCCATTTTAAGCTGATGGAGGGTGATCTCCTCTCCGTCAAGGCCTTCGGGGACCTCGGCACCCGGGCCTGGTGCTGCGTGGATAGCTCCTCTGACAGCGAAGGCTCCTCCTCGAGCGAGAGTGACGAGGAGGGGAGCGACAGCGACGACGAGGGGAGCGGCCGCCGGGATGACGGGTCCGACTAGGTCCCAGTCGCAGCTCCGCGTGGCACCGGCGGCCCCCATCGTCCGCGTTACTGGCGCCGTGAACTCCCCGGGGTCGTCTCCTTGGGCGGCTGGCGTAGGGAGGATGTGAAAGAGGAAGAGGGCGGGCGGCAAGGCCGCTGCCTCGTCTTCCAACTTCGCCCCAGACGCCGGCACTACCCCTGCTCGCGGCGACGACCACCGGGGTCTTCTCTTCGGCCCGGCAAGCTCCTCTTGCCGGGGCTTCGTCTTCTCAGGCGGCCGGAGTGGCGAGGCTGCGGAAGAGGCTGGCGGCAAGGCCGTCAACTCGGAGTACGAGGGCTAGATGCCCTCGACAGCGTGTTGACGTCCCGCCGCCTCCTTCTCGAGCTCCGCTTCCGGCGTCACCGCCTCCATCCGGCCTCCGGAGCCCCGGGGCGGAGCCTCGGACGCTCTCTTGGCGTCTTCTGCCACCCGTAGCTCGTCTAGGCGCCCCTTTTGCCCTTCTCGCCTCCTTGTCGTACCTCCTGAGGAGAGAGACAAGAAAGGGATTACGGGTACCTTATCTTTTTTTTATCTTGTAAGCCCTCGGGCCTTAGTTGTGTTTAAATCTTGTAATCCCATCTTTCATGTTTTTCATTCTCTCTGAGCTGTACCTGAGTGGAATGTTTTTAATGAAAAGGGAGCGTTTGCCGGACCATTTGTCTCGCGGGTACATCCCGCGGCAAGGAGCGAACCCTTTGCATCGTTAAGATAGACACTTCCCCGCCCGGCAACGGACCCGGCCGTCTCCCCGCGCCTCTTGGCCCTCCTCACGCTCTTGGCGGAGGCAGGGAGAAGGCGGGTTCTGGCCCCTCGCTTCCTCCTCTTGCCGCCGCGGCTACTATCAGAAACAGGCCCCAGGAACGCGCTCCGAGGTTTGTCGCTTAAGAGAGCACGGCAGCTTTTTGGAGGAAGCAAGGTTTTCGCATTCCGCAGCTCATGAGAGAATGCATGATAAGGGATGTAAAGACTTATCTGAGGTTACAGCCCCCGGCAACTCTGGCTTGCCGGGGCGCGGGTGTTGGCTCACCCTTCTCCCCTTCTTCGTCCTTGAGCGGCTCGGCAAAGGTAGGCAACTCTGCGAGCCAAAGGGAAAGGACGGGAAAAAGACGCGGACTCGACCTCTAAGTTAGGGGTTAGCGACTGTTAGGCACTATCAACCCTAACCAAGGACGAGACTCGACTCAGCATGCATGCTAAAACTTGGGGGCGCCAGCGCTTCATTGCGGCCAGGGTCTGCGCCTGGCTTTGTACAAAGGATTACATGCAACTGCAGCAAGACTTTTGTACAAAGAGGTGGTTGCCGGACGGGGTCCGACAACCGCGCCTTACGGGTAAAACTTGCGAAGATGCTCAATGTTCCAGGAATTGCTCAGCGGAGTACCATCTTCGGTCTCGAGGCGGACGGCGCCGGGCCTCGTGACTCGTTTCACCCGGTAAGGGCCTTCCCACTTCGGCGTCAACTTGTTGTGTATCTTGGCCGACTGAACGCGCCGAAGAACAAGGTCGCCTTCCTCGAGGCTCCTGGCTTTATCTTTGCGGCTATGATAGCGACGCAGAGCTTGCTGGTAGCGAGCGGATCGCACAGCAGCCTGGAGACGATCCTCCTCGAGGAGCAGTGCGTCATCTTCACGCGACCGCTCTTGCTCAAGCTCATCATAAGCGAGCACTCGAGGTGACCCGTATACGAGTTCCGTGGGGGTAACTGCTTCTGCTCCATAGACTAGAGCAAATGGTGTCTGGCCGGTGGCTCGATTTGGCGTCGTTCTGACCGACCAAAGAACCGCCGGCAGCTCCTCGATCCAGTTCCGTCCACGCTTGAGCAGCTTGTCAAAACTTCTGGTCTTGAGCCCGTGCAGTACCTCGGCGTTGGCCCTTTCCGCTTGACCGTTGCTCCGGGGATGAGCAACAGAAGCGAAGCAGACCTTGGTGCCGAGGTTTTGGGTGTACTGCATGAAAGCGTGGCTTGTGAACTGCGTACCGTTGTCGGTGATGATCCTGTTGGGGATCCCGAAGCGGCAAACAATCGACCTGAAGAATTTGATCGCGGACTGGGCGGTCACCTTCCTCACCGGCTCCACTTCTGGCCACTTTGTGAACTTGTCGATGGCAATGAACAAGTACTCAAAGCCCCCGACTGATCGGGGGAAGGGGCCGAGGATATCGAGCCCCCAGACCGAGAAGGGCCAGGACAAAGGGATCGTCTAGAGAGCTTGAGCTGGCTGGTGTATCTTCTTGGTCGCTGGTGGAGCAGCCGTCGTCTCCTTGTGTTTACCGGCGGGGCTCGATGGTGCGTCCTCAACGGCAGCGCAGCACTCCGAAGAGGCGCGCTTGCCGGAGTGGGCACCAGAGCGTTCGCCGGGCTTGGCCTTCTTGCCGGCGGGGCTCAATGGCACGTCCTCGACGGCAGCGCAGCACTCCGAAGAGGCGCGCTCGCCGGAGTGGGCGCCAGAGCACTTGCCGGGCTTGGTCTTCATGCCGGCGGGGCTCGATGGCACGTCCTCGACGGCAGCGCAGCACTCCAAAGAGGCGCGCTTGCCGGAGTGGGCGCCAGAGCACTTGCCGGGCTTGGTCTTCATGCTGGCGGGGCTCGATGGCACGTCCTCGATGGTAGCGCAGCACTCCGAAGAGGCGCGCTTGCCGGAGTGGGCGCTAGAGCACTTGCCGGGCTTGGTCTTCATGCTGGCGGGGCTCCATGGCACGTCCTCAACGGCAGCGCAGCACTCCGAAGAGGCGCGCTTGCCGGAGTGGGCGCCAGAGCACTTGTCGGACTTCTTCTTTCCCCCGGAAGCTCCAGCGGCAAGCGGGCCGCGGGCCGTTGCTGCTGTTGCGTCCCGGTATATTTGGTCGGCGCAGATAAGGGCGTCCTTCTTGTCGCCGGGGACAGAAATGACGCTTATCGGGCCAGGCATCTTGAGCATGTTATACGCGTAGTGGGAGGCCGCCATGAACTTGGCGAGCGCTGGTCGGCCGAGGATCCCGTTGTAAGGCAACGGAAAGTCGGCGACGTCAAAGGCGACCTTCTCAGTCCTGAAATTCAGCTCGCTGCCAAACGTCACCGGCAGCGTGATCTTTCCCTTCGGCTTGCTCCTTCCCGGGTTGATTCCTTGGAATGTGCCGGTTTCTTCGAGCTCGCTGTCGGGAACTTGGAGTCTCCGGAGAACAGCAGAGGAGATCAGATTCAAGCCGGCCCCGCCGTCAACTAGCATCTTAGTGACCTTGAGGTTGCGGATCGTTGGGGAAACCAACATCGGCAAGCACCCGACCGCGGTTGTGCAATCAGGGTGGTCCTCAATGTCGAAGATGATAGGCTTGCTGGACCATCTCAGGGGTCTGCGTGACTTGACGGGTGGCTCCGCTGCATTGACCTCCCGCACCCACCGTTTAAGCTGGTGGTGGGAAGCGTGCAGGGAGGCACCGCCGTCCACACACAAGACCTCAGTGGCTTTCTGAAACTCTTGCTCGCTGGTCTCGGGGTCTTCCATGTCTTCGTCGTCGTCATCGTCTTCGCTCTTGTCGCGTCCCCGGGGAGGTCTGTCTGCTTGCCGCTGCTTGTCCTTGCCGCGGTGTTCCCCCGGGCCGGGATGCTTCGTGCCGGATCCCCCGCCGCCTGCCTGGGCTCTCTCCTTGTCGCGTCGTGCGTACTCGGCCTTCTGCAGGTCGACGAGTCGCTCGACTTGATTGCAACTCTGGAGGTCGCGGCCCCTGGTGCGGTGGATCTTGCAGTACTTCTTGTCGGTACCGTCCCGCTTATCGGCAGCAGCCACTGCCCCGCAGTTGGCGCACCCGGCAACCTCCTTGTCGGGGCCTCCCGCCTGGGCTTTCTTGGCGGAGCCCTCGCTGCCGGACTTCTCGACAACCAGTACCTCTGGGTTTTTCTTCTTTTTGCCGTTCCGCCGCCGGCCTCTCTTCTACGCTCGATGCGGGTTCGAGCGTCTTCTTCCCTTCGTTCGTGAAGGACTTGGCGTTGGTTGCGGCGAGTTCGCGGGTTCGACGACGCGGTGGAGTCGTCGTCGAGGTGAGCCCGGCGAGTCGGCGACCGTGGCTTCTGGGGCGGGGAGTGCACGGTGGTCGCACCCCCGCCATTCTTGGCGCCATCGGTTCTCGCCTGGGTGACTGGCCGCGGCTGCGACGCGCTGTGCTGCCGCGGAGTGTCGCCGTTGGCGAAACCGATGAGGCTCTGGATGGTTGCCCTCCAGACGTCGAGCTTGTCCGGTGTTGGAGGGTAGTCTAGGAGCAGCTGAGCTCGCGCGAGAGCTTTCGCTGGGGTAGCGGGCAGAGGCGGCGAACGGCGCGAGGAGCGGGATGTGCTCGAACTCCTAACCATGTTAGAAGGAGCAGCACCCGGTCCAGGCAGCCGCGCGACGCTCGTTCCGGCACGCTGGGTCGCATGCTGGTCCTGAGCGCCTTGGGACCCGCCAGCACGGTCTGGATCCAGCGAGCGTATGGTACCATGGGTACCATGACGCTGCTGGTTTCGCGCCTCCTGAGAGGGGCGCGGGGCGAGCTCGGACGTCGCGGGACCAAGAACTGGTTCGACGGCGCCCGTCCTTCCGCCGGCGTCCTCCCCACCACCCGTCTGCTCCATGGGCGGCGGGTTCGACGCTGACGGGTCGGTCGCCTCCGGAGCTTTCTTCTTCGGCGCCATGCTAGCGCAAACGATGAGAGTCTGGGTCGCGCGGACGCCGGATCTGATTCACACAACCCTGCCGTCCCCCTACCTGCCGCGCCAAAGATGTCGGGGGATATCGGCCTCCACGAGCACCTATGGGGACGGAGCCCCTGGTCGGTTCGGCGGGGGGCGGAGGTTGCACAAAGAGCATATCGAGGCGACACACACACATGCAACGATTTTACCCAGTTTCGGGCCGCACGGATGCGTAAAACCCTACTGCTGCATGTCTGGTTGATTGGAGTTCTTGCTCTGGAGCGCAAGAAGCTACAGTAAGTTGGAGCTGGACGTAGACGAGGGGCTGCTGGGTGTCCTCTCTATCTCTTCCTCTAGGGTTTTCTCTCCTCCCTTCTGGGTCCGATCCCCTCCTACGTGCGCATGGGGCCTCCTTTTATATGCTAAGGGGTTTCCCACAGGTAACGACGCATGTGAGGGTAAAAATGGCAAGGGACTGTGCGAACAGTGGCCGCACAGTGCTATCGCACCTAACTCTGACGGCGGGGGACAAGGGCATTAAATGCACGTCTGGATCGCCTGAACAGTGCCGAGGCGGACCGTTAGGGGCGCCTCCGCTTGCCACGGGGGCGACTCCGCCAACGTCGCATGCCACGCGCGCGCCCCAGGCTGCGCGGCGCCCCGCCACGTGTCTCTGGGGAAGCTCCAGAACGACGCGTGGGCAGGTGAGCTGGAGCGCATGCCTGAGGTGGTGGTTTGCCGCGGCAAGTGGCGTGCCGCGGTGGTTGTCTTGCCGCACCTGAGAGCTTGCCGCTCGTCAGGCCTTGCCGGGGTGCGCGGAGCGCCGCGGCGGGCTTCTCTTGGTGTGGCTTGGCTCGGCCGTCCCGGCGAGCTCCTCCCGCCGGGGCCTTGGTGCTTCGGCTTAGTCATCCCGGCAAGCTCCTCTTGCCGGGGCCTTGTCGCCTTGGCCCGGCAAGCTCCTCTTGCCGGACCTCGCCTTCTCGCCCCCGGCAAGCTCCTCTTGCCGGGGTTAGGTCTTCTCGGCTCGATTACTTGGCCTTCGTCCGACCCAGAAAGGGCCGTGGAGACTCTTGTCGCTCCCCTGGCGAGCCTTGCCGCGGGACGCTACTACTTCCCGTGCACAAGTTCGGGGTACTAAGGTACCCCTACTTTAGTACACCGACACCTTCTGCGCCTCCTCGAGCTGCTCCCGCTCCTCCGCCAGGGACCGGAGAGCTGCCTGGTTGATGCCGCGGAGCTCCGCCGCGCGCTTCTCAATGTCGGCTCCCGCCTTCGCGGCAAGCGCTTCGCGGGATTCTAGCTTGACTTGCCGAGCGCGATAGAGCGACAACAGCTTCCGCAGCAGTCGCTCCTCCTCAGGCTCGTCGTTGCTGCTGCTTGGCGCGTCGACCAGCGTCAGCCAGCGGAGGCGAGCACCTCCACGTCAAAGCTTTCTCCTTCGACCGGTGCCCTGGATGTTGACGCCGAGGGGAGGTTGATGAAGACGCCTGGCTGGGGCCCTTCGGAGCCCGACGCTGCTGCAGCGGCGGAAGGGTCGGCTGTCGGCGTAGCGCCTGACGCTCCTGTGGCCTCAGGGCCGTCAGTGCGATCGCCAGACCCCTCATCAGCTGCTGCGGCAGCAGCCTTGGCGGCCTCTTCGCCGGCGGGATCATCGGCGCCGGCCGCTTCTTCGGTGGCGGCGGCATCATCAACAGAAACCTCGGTCTCCATCGGCTCTGCAGTAGATGGATCTGACGGCCGAAAAAGGAAGAAAAGTCAAGGAGATATCCAAAAAGAAGATCAAACGAAGAAGAACCCAAGGGAAGTTTAGAAGCAAGAAGTACCTGTACCAGGCTCGGCAGTTGGGATCTCCGCTGCCGGGGGGTCGCTGGTACTGTCCCTTGCCGGAGAACTCTCCCTTGCCGGCGTAGTCGAAGCAGATGGCATGTCAGGGGCGGCATCCGGACGCTCCTGGTGGGGCTACTCTGCTCCTACACAAGTCAATAGTCAGATATCAGCAAACAAAGAGTATCCATGCACGCCTAACAGCGGGAAGCAAAGCATATACTTACGCTGGGGCTGCTCTGAAGAACAGCTGCCGAGTCCAGGACCTTGGCTCTCTTTGCCGCTCTCTGGGCCAGAGTCCTAAAAAGGAATAAGTTCAGAGTAAAGCAAATGAGATACAAAGACAAGACAGCAAGTATTGAAGACATACAAGTACAACAAGAATCTTACTCTTCTTCTTCCTCATCGGAGCTGAGCGTGGAGAAGTCAAAGCCTGGCCCACCTCCGGCGCGAGGAGGCGGAGGAGTAGGATCCCTTGGCCGCTTGGCGGGAGCTGGAGCGGCGGACCGGGAGGACCCCGCTCTAGTTGCCGCTGCAGCATGAGGTGCTTCCGCGGCAACAGAACTTGCCGCGGTGGAGCGTGTCGTGCGGCGCGGCGGGGGTTGACTCGTCCGCCGCTCCGCTACGTCCCCGGCCTTGCGAAGACGCCTTCTTGGTGGAGCCGGGGGCTCTGCTTGTGGAACCGGGGGCTCTGCTTGCAGCAAGCTGCCCGAAGACGAAGAGGAAGAGGAGCCGATCTCCAACGAGCTGCTCGTATCCTCGGCAGGCCCGCTCGGCCCGACGTCATGCCCGGCGGACTTCTCCTCGCCGGCAAGATCCCCTCGCTCGGCAAGGCTTGCCGCCTCTGCTGCCTCTGCCTCCTCCACAGTGAACCCAAACTCGCCCGCAGCTGCAGCTGCCGCCGCCTCTTCCAGCCTGGTGGCGATGCGCTCGATCTCCTCGTCGGTGGTGTCCCGGGTGAGGCCCCTCTGATCATCGGCGTCGATCGGCACTTCTACCAGGCCATCGAAGAACGCCTGCACGACATCATCTGCAGGCTCTATCCAGGCTGGGTCAATTCCATGCGAGTCGCACAGCGGCATCATTGCACGGATGCGGTCGAGCGAGGAGTTGTTGCACAGCGGAACGACGCCCCTCGGCAACCTGAACACTTCGGGATGCTGAGGGTCGTACTTGAACAGCTCCTGGAGCATCGCGTTGAGCTCCAGGACAGTGAAGTTGAAGTTGAGGCCCGGCCGCAGCCTCATGATATCCGCCGCGTTCTGGAACTCCCAGGCGGGTCTCCTCCTCTCCTGCAGGGGGGCGATGCGGCGGCGAAGGAAATCTGCGCCAACCGCTCCTACAGTAAGCCCGGCAAGCCTGAGGCGTTGGATCCGGGCGACGGCAATCTTCAGTCTGTCGTCTTCCGGGGCCAAGCTACTCCAATCACTGCCGCGCACTACTGGAGTTTGGTGCTGGGCGGTAAACGGCTGCGGGTTCTCCTCGACAATCAGGCACCAGTCCGCCCTCCACTCCTCCCACTTGCTGCGGAACTCTCCATCCAAATAAGCATCCTTCTTGCCGGCTTTTGAGATCCAGGCGATTCCGCCGGATAAGGGCTCTCCTTTCTCAACTCGAGGCGAAAAGAAGTGGCGGAAAAGGGCTACATTTGGATGGATTCCGACAAAGTTTTCGCAGAGATGTGCAAAAACTGCCATGGTCAGGACAGCATTGGGGGTGAAGTCAAGGAGGCGGAGCCTATAGGTGTTCATGACGTCACAAAAAAATTCAGAAAAGGGCGGGCAGAGCCCACAGTAGAAGAACAAGGCGAAGAAAGGGTACCCAGTGGGAGCCTTTTCCCAAGCAGCGGCTGGGAGTACCTTCGTGCGCGGATGCGCTCGCGTCCCCGTCGACCAGAAGAGGTAGTAGTACTCCTTACAGCTCTTCCGCGACAAGCTTAGGAGGGAAGATTGCCCGCTCCTTTCGCAGCGCCGCGAGCCGCTACGCCTCGGCCGACTTCACCTTCTCGGCTTTCGAAGCCATGGCGGGAGTGGTGAGGGAGGACGACGACGTTGGTGGTGCTGGTGGCGATGGGGGCGGGGCGCTGCTCTCCTTCGGCTTTGGGAAGAAGGGGAGTGGCGGAGATTCTCGGGGAAGGAATAGCAACGGGCAGATGGGCGAACTGCCCCTGTTTCCCCTGCTTATAAGGAGGAAGAGAGCGGACGTTCCGCCTTTCCGAATAAAGAAACCACCCACGATCTCTCCCACGATGCCGCAATCGACGTGTGCCGTTCGGGGAGGGCGCAGTGGATACGGAATAAGATACGGCGTGACCCATGCCGCATGTGCCCGTGCCCTGTTTTGGGCCTGGCCCAACAGCGCTTGGCACCGTGTATGGCCCAGGCCCGGGGGCTCCTGTCGGTGTACTAGAGTAGGGGTACCCCGCGGCAAGGCTTGCCGGGCGACCGCCAAGGCCCTCTGTGGTTCCTTTTGAGCCATTCAAGAACAAAGTATTCAAGCCAAGAAGACAAGGCCCCGGCAAGAGGAGCTTGCCGGGAAGGCCACTCAAGGCACAAGACCCCGGCAAGAGGAGCTTGCCGGAAAGGCCAACCAAGGCATCCCAAGGTACTTACCGCGATGCACCACGCGTCCCGGCGAGGCCCGGCGAGCGGCAAGCTTCCGGACGCGACAAGACAACGACCGCGGCAAGGCACTTTGCCGCGGCAGGCTACCACTCCGTACCCACGCTCCAGCACATCCACCAACGTGTCGCTCAGGGACTATCCCAAGCGTACGTGGCGAGAGGCTGTGCAGCCAGGGGTACGCGGTGGCAAACGGCGCTGACAAGATCACCATCGTGGCGAACGGTGGCGTCCCTGACGGTCCCTTTTTGCACTGTTTGGACGACGCAGATGGGCATTTAATGCCCTTGTCCCCTGCCGTCAGGGTTAGGTAGGATACACTGTACAGGTAGCTGTACCAACCGCAGCACCTTTCCATTTTTACCCTTGTCTACGTTGCCACCTGTTGGAGACCCCTTGAGCATATAAAGGGAGGCCCATGCACAACGTAGAGAAGGGAGGACAGTAGAACGCTCACGCTCGGTCTCGTTAGCTGCTGGTGCGTACTGTAGCACTCAGCGCTCCCGAGCAAGAACTCAATACAAACCACAAAGCAACAGTAGGAGTATTATCTCTCCGGAGAGCTCCGAAGCTGGGTAAACTGCTTGTTTGCTCCACCTCGATCTGCTCTTCGTGCAACCTCCGCCCCCCGCCGAACCGAAAGGGGCTCGGTCCCCATAGGTGCTCGTGGATCAGTTTCCCCGACAGTATCCTCGCATCATAAAATTTTATAGCATTCTGATCATATTTTCTACATGTTTCTTACCCATCTCTCTTTTACAAAATAAGCTTAAAGGATAGAATACTTTCTGTACTGGGATCGTATTCGAGGAAAGTATCTTACGGGAATTCTCTGTGCTCCAATGCTGATGTAAGTACCTGCTGTATATCACTATATTTTTACATCAGCATGTATTTTGTTAATCGGTGTGAATCCAACCTTTATCTGATCTAAATTCAGTTGTAGCAAAATGTTAAAGGCGGCAATGTTGATTTTTGTAAGGAAAACTGCCTGGTAGTTTTGCATACTAAGCTGCATGAGTGTACTATCTCATATCATGCACATTACTGAACTGTAGTGCTGCTTTGGTTGCCCATTCATTTATTGTATCAATGTTGCTTTCGTATTACCTTACCTAGCTGATGATAGATGTGCCATATTGTGTTAATTTGGTGTAGGCTGGTGTGGTCTGGTTGCCCAAACGTTCGTTGTGTCAATGTTGCTTTCCTATTATCTGACCTGGCCAATGATAGCAATGCTAGTATGTTAATTTGGTGCAGGCTGCTGAAGATAAGAAGACGAACTCTAAAAACAGCAAGGCAACCCCATTGTTTCTTTCCAATAAATCTAGGTCAGGTAATATGGCAATAACTCATGCTTAATCTGTTCGGTTCCCCTCCTAATTTATGTTATGATGCAGTAGTCGAGACACTCTCCACTATGAATAATACAAGCCTGCCAAAATCGCCATCTGAATCTGTTCAGTTTCCTCTGTCTCAAATGCAACAGAAACAATTTATGTTTCTGAACCAATTAATGCCTGAAGCAATGATGGAAATGGTGGAGGAATCAGAGCTGCACATTCGTGCGCAACAACAACTGATCAATGTTTTCAGAGACAGTGTAGAAAAGTTGCAAGAACTGTCCCACATGCTTATGGGCGTCATCCGCGCTAAGGTTGCAGATTGTGACATTGTAGATCATTAGGTTCTGTTCATTCATTTGCACTGGCAAAAATCTTTGATTGCCAGTGGATGTAATTGGGACGCCCTCGATTCAATCGTACACTAATCATACATGAAAATGTGTACGATCAAGATCAAGGACTCACGGGAAGATATCACAACACAACTCTAGACACAAATTAAAATAATAGAAGCTTCATATTACAAGCCAGGGGCCTCGAGGGCTCGAATACATAAGCTCGAAAACACAAGAGTCAGCGGAAGCAACAATATCTGAGTACAGACATAAGTTAGACAAGTTTGCCTTAAGAAGGCTAGCACAAAAGCAACATCGATCGGAAAGGCAAGGCCTCCTGCCTGAGAGCCTCCTAACTACTCCTGGTCGTCGGCGGTCTCCACGTAGTAGTAGGCATCGACGGTGGCATCTGGCTCCTGGGATCCAACATCTGGTTGCATCAACAGGAAAGAAGAAGAAAGGGGGAAAAGGGGGAGCAAAGCAACCATGAGTACTCATACAACGTACTCGCAAGCAAGGATCTACACTACATATTCATCGGTATCAATGAAATGGGCTGTATCTGTGGACTCAACTGCAGAATGCCAGAATAGAGGGGAGAGCCTAGTCCTATCGAAGACTAGCATCTTCAGCAGCTCCAAGCATCTTGCAGCATCTGAAGAGATAAGAGTAGCATAAAGTAAAGTAGTAGTGTTATCAACCTCGGCCAGAGATCCTTTCTCGACTCCCTGCGAGAAAGCAATCCCAGAGCCATACTACCCATTTCTCATCACAAGTATCTAGTTCTAGTTGTATTGATCGGGATGCAACTCCAAGTGTCTGTTACCGTAGGACAGGCTATCGATAGATGTTTTCTTCCCTTCAGGGGTGCACCAACTTACCCACCACGCTCGATTAACTCCAGCCAGACACACTTTCCTGGGTCATGCCCGGCCTCGGCCAAACAGTACGCCGCAACCCGACCTAGGCTTAATAGAGAGGTCAGCATGCTAGACTAAACCTATGCCCCCAGGGGTCATGGGCCATCGCCCCAGGAACTCCTGCACATTGCGAGGGCGGCCGGTGAGACAACCTAGCTACCTCCTTAAAAAGGCAGGTGCTTACGTAGTCCAACCTGGCGCGCGCCGGTCAGTCGCTGACGTGTATTAAGCTAAAAAAAGCTTCGGTTGATCCATACGACGCAGAACGCCCATACTATGCCCACGTGATGGTTAGTGCTATCAGGCCAGAGCCCCCTCAGATCAAATATCCAAATCGTAGTGGATTAGGAACGCGCGGTAACAAGCAAAGACTCACGAAAGATTTGACCCCATTGCCCCATCTCGGGGACTTGCGGCAAGGGCTGGGAATGCCCGGCCACGCCTCGTAATTATCTCGCGGGCACCATCCAGGTCAACCCGTCTCCACATCACTCGTGGGTACCCCTCAGGATCGAGCCGCCTTTCCAAGTAACAGTTGTAAAGTCCAAGTATCTGTGTGTCCAAACATCAAGGGGAAAACCTGAGGAATCACCCCCGGTGAATTCCACTCGATGTAATCATCAAGGTGAACATAAGAGGATCCACCTTCGAGGTTCACACTTGAGGGGTTGCACGACAGAGCCATATCGGAATTGGTTAAGGAGAAAATCACCCTCGACGACCACGACCGGATAGCTACACTACAGAGATCTCATCAGGAGTGATGTATGAGGTTCCACCCTCGGCACTCAATGGTAACTCTGCAGAGTCGAGCAACAAAAAGGGGCGTGATGTGATGTGAGGTGTCGGGCTCTGGTCTTCGATCCCGTTGAACGGGTCTTCAATGATGAAGCAGGGGCAACAAGGACAAGGTGGGGGTCATTGATGGATCACTAACCAACCTATACTAAGCAGTTTAGGATAAGCAGGTAGGTAACAATAAGCAGGTTACAAAAGCAGGGTATGCATCAGAATAGAAGCAATCAATTACAGTAGCAAAATCTAATGCAAGCATGAGAGAATGGAATGGGCGATATAGGGATGATCAAAGGGGGGCATGCCTGGAAGCTCTGCTGATAGAGAAGAAGTGTCATCGTCGACGTAGTCGACCACAAGGGCAGCATCGGCGTAGGGGTCTACCGGAGAGAAGAGGGGAAGAAACAATAAATATAAAGCAAACAAAGTATAACAAAGGCAATATGATGTGCCGGGTGTGACCTAACGTATGGCTACACGATATAGGTGAAGGGGGGAATTCAACCGGGAATGTTTTCCCGATTCCGGACCTGTGTCAAACACGTGACCGGAGGGGGAATGCTCCATGTTCAGATAGTTAGAGGCATCTAACAGGTAAACGGACCGCGCATTCGGATTCGTCTCGTCGTTCTGAGCAACTTTCATGTAGAAAACATTTTTATCAGAGTTACAGATTATTTTCTATGATTTTTCATAGATTTAAACATTTCTGTCACCTAATGTTACTCTAGCAGAGTGCATGACCATGGGCCAGGGGAGTGCTGAGTCAGCAACCCAGTCAGCGTTTGACTGGGTCTACTTTGAGTAGTCAAAGGGTCAGGTGGGACCCTTCTATCAGTGTCACAAGTGTTTAAAGATTGCTTTTAAACGGTTTATTAGAGGTGGGGCTACTGTCATAGTCCTATCAAATAACAGGGTTAGTTAGTTTGGTTAACAGGGGCTTTCACCTAATCTAATTCGGTGGGACCCGTTTGTCATTTGCTAACAGGCTTAATTAGCATTAACTTAATACTACTAAACTAAACCTACTAGTAGTAGTAAACGAGGGTCGGCCGTTCATGCGAGAGACACAGCCAGCGTTGTGCTCACACATGCACACAAGCACGGTTGCCAGAGCCGGCCGGCGCTAGGAGGCAGGGGGCTGGAGCAATGACCCGCGGCTAGCGCAGGGAGCGGCGGTCGACGGCGAGTGGCGCGCGGACACCAGCGGAAGCGGCGCAGCAGGCGGGAGCAGCAGCAGTAAGTAGCAGAGCAAGGCGACATCAGTAGGCAGTAGCAACAGTAGCAGGGAGGCGGACGGGGGCGAGCATCTGCAGGACGCGGCCCCGGGCAGTACTGGCCCTCGCGGGCACTGCCGGCCGCATGGCCGGAGTCTGCGGGTGCGCCAAGAGCAGTGGCAGCGGGCGGCGGTGCGGCAATAGCAGAAGCTAAGCAGCGGCATGAGCAGCTGCAGTGTAGAGCAGCAGCAAGCGCAGCTAGCAAGGCAGCAGCTAGCAAGCAGAGCAGAATAGAGTCAGGAGGAGCAACTCAGCACAAGGAGCTGCATGTGCGCGTACACGGACGCCGAGCTTCAGCCATGGCGGCCACCGGCTCGTACAGGGGACTACGGCGACAAATCGAGGCGGGAACAAGGAGGATTCGAAGGAGGAGCTCACGAGGAATCTGTAGGGAAGGGCAGCGGACTCGGGGGAGGCTCGTAGGCGGCGAATCGAGCGAAGAGGCGGCGACGACCGTGGCGGAGAATACGGTTGGTGGAGACGGTTCGAGGGTGTCCCTGCTCGATCTGGTCCTCGGGACGGACGAAGCCAGTCACCGCGGACCTCCTGGATGTCCTCCCGCGCGAAGGCGGCGACGGTGGCCGCGACGGTGACGATGGCGCGGCGACAGTAGCTTCGGGTGTGTGCGGGAAAGCAAGCAAGTGTGAGGAAGGAAGAAAGGGGCAGCTAGGCTTCAGCCGGGGGAGAGAGGATGGGCTTGGGGTGCCCTTGTAGCCATCGGTCAGGCGGGGGATGGCCGCCACGCACAGCATGGCCGGCGGATGGACGCCACGATCCCCTGTCTCCCCGTAGCAGGTGGAAGGAGAGGGGAGGTGGGTTAGGCCAGTTGGGGTGGGATGGGTCGAGGCCCGTGGGGAGCTGGGGGCCTTCTTTTCTCTCCTTGCCTTTTCTTTTCTTTTTTCCTTAGCCACTAAAAGGCTTTTATAAAAAACCAACTAGTCCCATAAATGACATTGCAATTTGTAGCACTGCCAGAAAAAGTTTAGGAGGCATTTGAAAAGCTTTTGGAATTTTTAATTTAAAAAGTGATTAAGATATTATTTTGGCCCCTATTTTAACTGTTTTAGGACATTTAATTATTTTATAAAAGGTTGTCTCCATCACCAAAATTAGCTAGGGATTATTTGCCACATGACGAACATTTTTATTTTGACAATTGAAAACTTTTAAAGTTTGACTTGAATTTAAATTTGAATTTGAGCGGGAATTAAATCCACGCGAGTTTATCAACAGTAATCGTGGTGACATGTCATCATTAGCAGAGGGTTACTGTAGCTTAATTATCCGTGCGTCACAATTCTCCTCCACTACAAGAAATCTCATCCCGAGATTTAAGGGGTGGAGTAAGGGGGAAAGACTCAGGAAAGACGGAGCTCAACACAAGATAGGTACCTGGGGGATATCTCAATGAACATGGCATAGAGGCATCTCTCTTGTTGAAATTCAAGAAAGTCATCGAGGGCAAGGTAAGGAGGAGCGATAAGAAGCTCCAACCGGGTAGGCAACCGTTCGTTGCCTAAAACAGAGGGTTGAAGGGGTTTAGAGCAATGGGAATAAGTATTGCGTCTGATACCAGAATAGATCACTAGGTAGGTCGCTCATGATTTACATATGAAGCTAAGAGCGAGGGACAACTTTGGAAAATAGGGATGTAAAGGAGTCAGGTTTCGATCCTGTGGAACTGTGGGTTATGGGCCCACCATGTGGGTTAAAAGCATGAAGGGTGCTAACATTTTGTACGGTCATGATAGCAAGGCAGGTCAGAGGATAGCCTATTAGTTATGTTGGCAACAACGTTGGTACCAAGGGCGAGGGACGAAGAGAACCAGTTTCCTGCTCGTTAAGATGAGGCAGACTAATAGGAAAAGTTCTCGTCCATCGGTGGCTACCGGAATGTCATCAACAATAGTAACAAGGTCTTACTAATAGAGTTGTACACCGAGGTATTTACATAAGCAGGGAATTATTACTTCTTATATCATATAGATCACAAGAAGGGTTAAACAAACCAATGGAAAGGAAAAAATATGATTATCGAATCAAACAACCCAAAGGAAAGCAAGATGTGTTTACACATAAGAGTTGGGAGTATATCCTTCCCAAGGAAAAGCGGAGCGCGATATACATGATAGGACAACAAGTTCAAAAGCATTTAGATAATGGGGAGAGGGAAGAATCATGATATTACCCATTCAACGGTGTGAGGGTAATTGAACGAGAAACATTTTGTAATATGCTTCCGATGTTCTTGTTGATATTCGGAATACCACAGTCATGCTTCGATGCGGCAATGATATGATGTCCAGTAAAGATTGGGTTCGAAGATCTCAAGAGATACCGAGAAACAATTCCAAGATATCTCAGAACATAAGGAATAACCAAGCACAACCTGTTCTGTGTTGGCAGAAAGTCAAGATGTCATCGATGATATCACAAATCATCGAGGGGAAGGGATGGTATTTCTAGCCATGAATTCAATTGACATCTCTGAAGAAGCCAAAGTGTAGACGGTGATCACGACAGATTTTGTCGAGAGACTCTATGAAGATGCCATCGAGCAGAAAAGGAAGGATGAAGTGAAAGGCTATGAGAACCACGGATTTGACACAAGCTCGAAGTCAAGCTTGTTGTTCGAGGTGAAATTATAAGATGAGGAAGACTGACGTAAGCTTAACTGGTCATCGAAAGTTGCTCCGGGCATAAGGACCAGGTAGCACAGTTAAAAGTTGACACGATAAAAATATAGCCGATCAGGCTAGGAATGATGTGATGGGGTATAAAACTTCCCAATATTAGCTACTAGGTGTAATGTCGGAAGGTAAATCAGAGTAGAGATTGGACGGGTAAAATGATTTGCAGAGGATAAGTATTTTAACTTATCCGATAAATGGAATCAAGGAGGAAATATGGTCGGAACCACAATTGCAAAGGATCAATTCATAGATACAAGATGAGCTTGTACCAAAGAAATAATTATTTTTATGAGCAGCTTCCATGATAAGTTTTACATCGGGTCCATGGGCATGAACACAAGGGTTCAAGGTCGACTCCCACTTCTTCAATGCATAACCTTTCATTCACTCCTCGTTTGTCGAAGAAATTGTAGTGCAGAGGCTTTATTTGGCGAAGTACCAAAAGAGTAAGACTCGTGAGAACTCTCGGGTCACACGGATTATGGAAGGCATAAGTTCAACCCATCGGGGAATTTTTACGAATCTATACAACCATCAACCAAGCAAAAGATACGAGTTCAAAAGCAGAGTATCGGAGTCAAAGCAGATGATACAATTTACCGAAGGTATTATGTATCCGAGGAAAAGCTCAAAAGGTGATTGAATATGAAGGACGCTATCGGATAAAATCCAATAAAGGACCTTGTGGTCCACAAGGGATCAGATGTGAGTATCGGTACTCACCCAGAAGAAGAAAGAATGCAAGGATATCAGATTATAGAAACAAATGACTAATTCAAAGCTCAAATGCAAAGGAATTATGATTTCCAAAACCGTGGATCAGAAGCAGAGGCTCTGATCAAAGATAAGTAAGTTGAATAGACATAGATCAACAATCAATCAAGGCTTAATTTGTCGAACACCAGCTCATGTCCGGGGTGACGTCTGAGCCGAAGGGAAGAATTCTAATTGTGATTGATGATTGCGAGCATTCACAAACATATCGAATCAAATGCTCAAAATATCGATGACAAATGATGCTAATGAATTTTGGTAGACATATGGAAGTAACCATAATGTAAGCAGGTAAGGATGAACAAGAGTAAAAGGCTACTGAGGATTTTCGGAAGATCGAATAGCATTCCAAAGAATTTTGTGAAACACACGAACAACTATGGATGAACGGATACTCAGCAAGCATGAGTAATTATCCGAAGGGGTATTCATGTGGCAAAGAACTGCAAGGCAGTAGGCTCAACGGATTCTTAGGACAACAGAGAGTAATTTGGGGCATCTTGTAATAACAAAAGCAACTAGGGATGAAGGTATGAACGACATTGTAGGTAGTTACTCATAAGGATTTATCGGTGGTAGGGATCACAATGGCGAAGGGTACAAGGGTCTTAGGAAAACTTCAGAGAGTATCTTCAGAATCTTCTGGTGCACCAAGCAATCATCTGGAGTGAGGGGCTCTCCGAAAGAAAGTATTTACGAGAACCTAGAGTTAGAGTTAACAAAATCATTTAACCCGAATAGAAGAGAGACCAGAGCCCCAGAGTATAGACGAGGAATAAAAGATCCTAATACCACCCAATGGCGACGTGGGCCCGTAAGACACACAACCATGTTAGTAAAAGTTTTTGTAGTGACTAGACTCGACTTTGGCCAAGAAGTTGGAAAGGGGCTATCTACAGACAGTCGGCTCTGATACTAACTTGTGCGCCCTCTTTTCAATCGTACACTAATCATACATGCAAATGTGTACGATCAAGATCAAGGACTCATGGGAAGATATCACAACACAACTCTAGACACGAATTAAAATAATACAAGCTTTATATTACAAGCCAGGGGCCTCGAGGGCTCGAATACATAAGCTCGAAAACAGAAGATTCAGCGGAAGCAACAATATCTGAGTACAGGCATAAGTTAGATAAGTTTGCCTTAAGAAGGCTAGAACAAAAGCAACATCAATCAAAAGGCAAGGCCTCCTGCCTGAGAGACTCCTAACTACTCCTGGTCGTCAGTGGTCTCCACGTAGTAGTAGGCATCGACGGTGGCATCTGGCTCCTGGGCTCCGACATCTGGTTGCATCAACCAGAAAGAAGAAGAAAGGGGGAAAAGGGGGAGCAAAGCAACCATGAGTACTCATCCAAAGTACTCGCAAGCAAGGATCTACACTACATATGCATCGGTATCAATGAAATGGGCTGTATCTGTGGACTGAACTACATAATGCCGGAATAGAGGGGAGAGCCTAGTCCTAGAGAAGACTAGCATCTTCAGCAGCTCCAATCATCTTGCAGCATCAGAAGAGATAAGAGTAGCATAAAGTAAAGTAGTAGTGTTATCAACCTCGGCCAGAGATCCTGTCTCGACTCCCTGCGAGAAAGCAATCCCAGAGCCATACTATCCATTTCTCATCACAAGTATCCAGTTCTAGTTGTATCGATTGGGATACAACTCCAAGTGTCCGTTACCGTAGGACAGGCTATCGATAGATGTTTTCTTCCCTTCAGGGGTGCACCAACTTACCCACCACGCTCGATTAACTCCGGCCGGACACACTTTCCTGGGTCATGCCCGTCCTCGGCCAAACAATACGCCGCAACCCGACCTAGGCTTAATAGAGAGGTCAGCACGCGGGACTAAACCTATGCTCCCAGGGGTCATGGGTCATCGCCTCGCGAACTCCTGCATGTTGCGAGGGCAGCTGGTGAGCAGACCTAGCTGCCTCCTTAAAAAGGCAGGTGCTTACACAGACCAACCCGACACGCGCCACTCAGTCGCTGACGTCTATTAAGCTTCGTCTGATGCATACGACGCAGAACGCCCATACTATGCCCACATGATGGTTAGTGCTATCAGGCCAGAGGCCCCTCGGATCAAATATCCAAATCATAGTGGATTAGGAATGCGCGGTAACAAGCAGAGACTCACGAAATATGTGACCCCGTCTCGAGGACTTGCGGCAAGGGCTAGGAATGCCAGGCCATGCCTCGTAATTATCTCGCGGGCACCCTCCAGGTCAACCCGTCTCCACATCACTCGCGGGTACCCCTCAGGGTCGTCCCGCCTTTCCAAGTAGTAGTTGTAAAGTCCAAGTATCCGTGTGTCCAAACATCAAGGGGAAAACCCAAGGAATCACCCCCGGTGAATTCCACTCGATGTAATCATCAAGGTGAACATAAGAGGATCCACCCTCGAGGTTCACACTTGAGGGGTTGCACGGCAGAGCCATATCGGAAGTGGTTAAGGAGGAAATCACCCTCGATGACCACGACCGGATAGCTACACTACAGATATCTCATCGGGACTCGACGGTAACTCTGTAGAGTCGAGCAACAAAAAGTAGCCTGATGTGATGTGAGGTGTCGGGCTCTGGTCTTCGATCCCGTTGAACGGGTCTTCGATGATGAAGCAGGGGCAACAAGGACAAGGTGGGGGTCATTGATGGATCACTAACCAACCTATACTAAGCAGTTTAGGATAAGCAGGTAGGTAACAATAAGCAGGTTACAAAAGCAGGCTATGCATCAGAATAGGAGCAATAAATTACAGTAGCAAAATCTAATGCAAGCATGAGAGAATGGAATGGGCGATATAGGGATGATCAATGGGGGGGGCTTGCCTTGAAGCTCTGCTGAGAAGGAAGAAGTGTCGTCGTCGACGTAGTCGATCACAGGGGCAGCATCGGTCTCGGGGTCTACCGGAGAGAAGAGGGGGAAGAAACAATAAATATAAAGCAAACAAAGCATCACAAAGTATAACAAAGGCAATATGATGTGTCAGGTGTGACCTAACGTATGGTTACACGATATAGGTGAAGGGGAGAATTCAACCGGGAATGTTTTCCCGATTCCGGACCTGTGTCAAACACGTGATCGAAGGGGGAATGCTCCATGTTCAGATAGTTAGAGGCATCTGACAGGTAAATAGACCTCATATTCTGATTCGTCACGTCGTTCTGAGCAACTTTCATGTAGAAAACATTTTCATCCGGGTTACGGATTATTTTCTACGATTTTTCAAAGATTTAAATGTTTTCTTAATTTATTTTAATTTGAATTAAAACAGAATATTTTTCTGTCACCTAGTGTTATTCTAGCATGAGTGCATGACCGTGGGCCAGGGGAGTGCTGAGTCAGCAACCCAGTCAGTGTTTGACTGGGTCTACTTTGAATAGTCAAAGGGTCAGGTGGGACCCTTCTCTCAATGTCACAAGTGTTTAAAGATTGCTTTTAAACAGTTTATTTAGAGGTGGGGCTACTGTCATAGTCCTATCAGATAACAAGGTTAGTTAGTTTGGTTAACAGGGGCTTTCACCTAATCTAATAAGGTGGGACCCATTTGTCATTTGCTAACAGGCTTAATTAGCATTAACTTAATACTACTAAACTAAACCTACTACTAGTAGTAATGAGGGCCGGCCGTTCGTGCGAGAGACGCAGCCAGCGTCGTGCTCACACATGCACACAAGCACGGTGGCCAGAGCCGGCCGGCGCTAGGAGGTAGTGGGCTAGGAGCAACGACCCGCGGCTAGCACAGGGAGCGGCGGTCGACGGCGAGCGTGGGGCGGACACCGGCGGCAGTGGCGCAGCAGGAGGGAGCAGCAGCAGTAAGTAGCAGAGCAAGGCGACATCCGTAGGATGTAGCAAGAACAGCAGGGAGGCGGATGGGCGCGAGCATCTACAGGACGCGGGCCCGGGCAGTACTGGCCCTCGCGGGCACAGCCGGCCGCATGGCCGGAGTCTGCGGGCACGCCACGAGTAGTGGCAGCGGGCGGCGGCGCGACAATAGCAGAAGCTAAGCAGCGACATGAGCAGCTGCAGTGTAGAGTAGCAGCAAGCGCAACTAGCAAGGCAACAACTAGCAAGCAGAGCAGAACAGAGTCAGGAGAAGCAATGATACGTCTCCGTCTTATCTACTTTTCCAAACACTTTTGCCCTTGTTTTGGACTCTAACTTGCATGATTTGAATGGAACTAACCCGGACTGACGCTGTTTTCAGCAGACTTTCCATGGTGTTATTTATGTGCAGAAACAAACATTCTCGGAATGACCTGAAACTCCATGGAACTTATTTTTGGAAAATATAAAAAATATTGGAAGAAGAATCCACGTCAGGGGGGCCTCCACCTGTCCACGAGGGTGGAGGGCGCGCTTGCCCCCCTGGGCACGCCTTCCTGCCTCGTGGGCCCCCTGATGCTCCACTGACCTCAACTCCAACTCCATATGTTCGTATTCGGGGAGAGAAAAATCAGAGAGAAGGATTCATCGCGTTTTACGATACGGAGCCGCCACCAAGCCCTAAAACCTCTCGGGAGGGCTGATCTGGAGTCCGTTCGGGGCTCCAGAGAGGGGGATTCGTCGCCGTCGTCATCATCAACCATCCTCCATCCCCAATTTCATGATGCTCACCGCCGTGCGTGAGTAATTCCATCGTAGGCTTTCTGGACGGTGATGGGTTGGATGAGATCTATCATGTAATCGAGTTAGTTTTGTTAGGGTTTGATCCCTAGTATCCAGTATGTTCTGAGATTGATGTTGCTGTGACTTTGCTATGCTTAATGCTTGTCACTAGGGCCCGAGTGCCATGATTTCAGATCTGAACCTATTATGTTTTCATGAATATATGTGAGTTCTTGATCCTATCTTGCAAGTCTATAGTCACCTACTATGTGTTATGATCCGGCAACCCCGAAGTGACAATAATCGGGACCACTCCCGGTGATGACCGTAGTTTGAGGAGTTCATGTATTCACTATGTGTTAATGCTTTGGTCCGGTACTCTATTAAAAGGAGGCCTTAATATCCCTTATTTTCCGTTAGGACCCCGCTGCCATGGGAGGGTAGGACAAAAGATGTCATGCAAGTTCTTCTCCGTAAGCACGTATGACTATATTCGGAATACATGCCTACATTACATTGATGAATTGGAGCTAGTTCTGTGTCACCCTATGTTATGACTGTTACATGATGAACCGCATCCGGCATAATTCTCCATCACTGATCCAATGCCTACGAGATTTTCACATATTGTTCTTCGATTATTTACTTTTCCGTTGTTACTGTTACAATCACTACAAAACCCAAAAATATTACTTTTGCTATCTTTACCATTACTTCCATATTACTTTGCTACTAAATACTTTGCTGCAGATACTAAGTTATCCAAGTGTGGTTGAATTGACAACTCAACTGCTAATACTTGAGAATATTCTTTGGCTCCCCTTGTGTCGAATCAATAAATTTGGGTTGAATACTCTACCCTCGAAAACTGTTGCGATCCCCTATACTTGTGGGTTATTAAGACTATTTTCTGGCGCCGTTGCCGGGGAGCATAGCTCTATTCTTTGAGTCACTTGGGATTTATATCTGCTGGTCACTATGAAGAACTTGAAAGACGCGAAAACAAAAATTTATCCCTCAACTACGAGGGGAGGTAGGGAACTGCCATCTAGCTCTGCACTTGATTCACCTTCTGTTTTGAGTAAGCTTGCGACACCTAAACCTGCTTCTGCTATTAATTCTGATATGTCGCATGTTATTGATGTTGCCACTTCTGCTATGCATCATACTTATGATGAAACTACTTCTATGCTTGATACTACTGTGCCACTTGGTGAATTTCTTGATGAACAACTTGCTAGGGCTAGAGAGAATGAAATCATTGAAACTGATAATTTTGATGATAGTGATTATGAAGGCTCTCCCAATAAATATGAGTTTCCTATTGTGCCTGAGGGCTATGTTATGGATGAAGAAACTAAAAGAGACTTTCTTGCTTGCAATGATAGAAGCGATCTTAAGAGATTATTACCTAACCTTAAACAAAAACTCTGAATGCTAGGATGAAATATGATCCTGCTTATGCCACTTCACCTATCTTTGTTACTGATAAGGATTATGAATTCTCGATTGATCCTGATATAATTACTTTGGTTGAATCTGATCCTTTTTATGGCTATGAATCTGAAACTGTTGTGGCACATCTTACTAAATTAAATGATATAGCTACCCTGTTCACTAATGATGAGAGAACTCGCTACTTTTATATCCTTAAAACATTTCCGTTCTCATTAAAGGGTAATGCTAAAATATTCCCCAGGATATGATTTATTACTTCTCTGCTAAATATTTCCCTGCTCATAAGAAACGAGCTGCTTTAAGGGATATATATAGTTTTGTGCAAATTGAAGAAGAGAGTCTCCCACAAGCTTGGGGGAGGCTTCTCCAATTACTTAATGCTTTGCCTGATCATCCTCTCAAGAAAAATGAAATACTTGATATCTTTTATAATGGACTAACTGATGCTTCCAGAGATTACCTGGATAGTTGTGCTGGTTCTGTTTTTAGGGAAAGAACACCGGGTGAAACTGAAATTCTATTGAATAATATGTTGACAAATGAAAATAATTGGACACTTCCTGAGCCAACTCTTGAGCCTATTCCTAAACCAACTCCGAAAAAGAGGGGTGTTCTATTTCTCAGTCCTGAAGATATGCAAGAGGCAAAGAAATCTATGAAGGAAAAGGGTACAAAAGCTGAAGATGTTAAGAATTTACTTCCTATTGAAGAAATACATGGTCTTAATTTACCGCCTGTTGAAGAAATATATGATCTTAATTCAGCACCTATTGAAGAAACTCATGGTCTTGATAACCCGACACAGGTAGTAAAGGTAAATTCTCTCTATAGATTTGATGAAGGTGATATTCCTCAATATAAATCTGCTAGACAGTGCTTAGATGAGTTTGACAATTTTATTGTTAAACAAGAAAACTTCAACGCTTATTTTGGTAGAGAATTAAAACGTAATGCATATATGCTTGAACACTTGAGTAATTACATGGCTAATGCTAAAGGTGAACTTAAACTCATTAGTAAACATGCTTCTATGGTTACCACTTAAGTAGAACAAGTACTTAAATCTTAAAATGATTTGCTCAATGAACTGAATAGTAAGAAAAATGACTATGTTGTTAGAGTGGCTACTAGAATTGGTAGAAGGACTCAGGAACCTTTGTATCCTGAAGGCCACCCTAAGAGAATTGAACAAGATTCTCAGATAAATAATATAGATGCACCTAGTTCTTCTAAAAAGAAGAAAAAGAAAAATGATAGGACTTTGCATGCTTCTAGTGAACCGATTGCTGAACCACCTGAGAATCCAAATGATATTTCTATTTCTGATGCTGAAACACAATCTGGTAATGAACATGAACCTAGTAATAATGTTAATGATGATGTTCATGATAATGCTCAACCTAGTAATGATAATGATGTAGAAATTGAACCTGCTGTTGATCTTGATAACCCACAATCAAAGAATCAACGTTATGATAAGAGAGACTTTGTTGCTAGGAAACATGGTAAAGAAAGAGAACCTTGGGTTCCGAAACCCATGCCTTTTCCTCCTAAACCATCCAAGAAAAAGGATGATGAGGATTTTGAGTGCTTTGCTGAAATGATTAGACCTATCTTTTTGCGTATTCGATTGACTGATATGCTCAAAATGAATCGTTATGCTAAGTACATGAAAGAAATTGTTACTAATAAAAGAAAGATACCGAAAGATGAAATTTCCACCATGCTTGCTAATTATACTTTTAAGGGTGGAATACCTAAGAAACTTGGAGATCTAGGAGTACCAACTATACCATGCTCCATTAAAAGAAATTATGTTAAAACTGCTTTATGTGATCTTGGAGCCGGTGTTAGTGTTATGCCTCTCTCTTTATATCTTAGACTTGATTTGAATAAGTTGACACCTACTGAAATATTTTTGCAAATGGCTGATAAATCAACTGCTATACCTGTCGGTATTTGTGAGGATGTGCCTGTTGTGGTTGCAAACGTTATTATTTTAACGGACTTTGTCATTCTTGATATTCCCGAGGAAGATAGTATGTCTATTATTCTTGGAAGACCCTTTTTGAATACTGCAGGGGCTGTTATTGATTGCAACAAAGGCAATGTCACTTTCCATGTTAATGGTAATGAGCATACGGTACACTTTTTGAGGAAACAACTTCAAGTTCATGGTATCAATTCTATTGGAAAAATTCCATCGATTATTTTTGGAGGTTTTGAATTTCCTCTTCCTACTGTCAAAAAGAGATATGATATTCTTATTATTGGGGATGTGCATATCCCCGTTGAGGTAACATAGTGTTATTCGAAATTTCTCCGATTTCATGTTATTCAAAATGAGTTTGTTAACAAGACCCGATCAACCTTGTTAGTGGATTCCTTTTGATGAGCATGAGATGGATGAAACTAGAAGGCACAACCTTCTGTACCCTCTCTTTACTTTCTGTTATTTAGTTGAAATAAAGTAAAAATAGTATTTCTGTCTGTTTTCTGAATTATCCGTGCAATATAAAAATACCCCAAAAATAAAAGTTCTCCAAATGCCCCAAAAATGAAATATGATTTTTTTCTAGAATATTTGAGAATATCTGGTACTGAGAACACGGCAGGGGGAGAAAGCACATGTCTACGAGGGTGGAGGGCGCGCCCACCCCCCTGGGCGTGCCCCCTGCCTCGTGGGCCCATAGTGGCTCCCCTCCACTTATTCCTGCACCGACACACTTTTTCCTCCCAAAAAAATCACCATCCAGCTCAAGCACGAGTTCTAGCTCATTTTGCTGCGATTTTTGATCTCCTTGCTCAAAGCACCTCTCACAAAACTGCTTGGGGGGATTGTTCCATGGTATGTGACTCCTCCATTGGTCCAATTAGTTTTTGTTCTAGTGCTTTATTCATTGCAAATTTGTGCTACCTATTGAGCTTGCATGTCAAATTTATATGGTTCCAAGTAGTTCTAATGCATGATATAGGCTCTAGGCACTTGTAGGAGTAGTTGCTGTCAATTTTGTTGAGCTTGGTTCGCTTTTATTTGAAGTTACTAAAAATTTCAGAATTTTTCAGAAAATAATGAAGAGATTTTTGAGTGGCTCATCGAGCCGAAACTCAAAGGAAAAGCAAGGTGAAGAAGCGGAGAGGCCTAAATATAATTTGCCTCGCACCGCGGAGGTTCGGCCTTGTGAATGCCCTTCCAATGATTTCTTGAGAGCAGTCGGGATTTATGATGATTTTTATGAATTGGTTAAGAATGCAGGCCTCACCGCCTTCCTCCGCGACTAACGCGAACAGTATCTTTTACTCACCAATACTTTTGTGCAAAACTTCTACTATTATCCTAAGGAATCGCCTCCTTAAGTAGAGTTTCATTTATATGATGTGGTTAAGAAGATGCCATTATATGAATTTTGCCGGGTTTGCAAAATACCTTTCGAGGGTATCTTAGAGGAACCACATCGTAAAGATGTGGATGGATTTATTGATACTATTACTGTAGGGGAAACTTGGAAGGTTTCCGATGCAAGAATCACTAGCATACACTTTCCTGTTTTACGCTACTTTGCAATATTTGCTAGTCGTTGCTTAATTGGTCGCGGAAACTATGGAAACCTTAGTGTCCTTGATATTATTATTTTGTTCCATGGTTTATTCCGTGATGACACTGTTAGTATGGGCGGTATTATTGCCAAATGGTCAAGTCTGAACCGTACAAAGGGCCCCATCTTTGGAGGTGTTTATGCTTCACGCCTTGCTGCATATTATAACATACCTATTAGGCACTATGAAAAACAAGAGAAATTGCTGCCAACTATTTATTTAGATTATAAAAGTATGGTAGCGCATGATTTTATTGTTAAGAATAGGGAAGGGGCGCTTAAATACAAATTTATTTTTGATAAACATCACCCTGAGACTATTGCCTTGCCTGCTCCTTCCTTGTTTGATTTATCTGCAGGCCAGTATCTCATTTCGTTGGCGGCCATCCACGCCTACCGGAACCCTACATCAACTATAGAGCCAGAGCCGAAACCACAATTTGATCCTCCACGACAGTCTAATTACCAGTGGGATCCGGAGATGATTGCCAACCAGTGGCAATCAGAGTCTCCCTCATCTCACTACGACCCCAACTACAACTGTGGATATCCGATAGGCCATCCGTGGCATTAAACCAACTTAGGCCAAAAGCCTAAGCTTGGGGGAGTATGTATTTCTCACCGACATTACATTTATGTTTACACACTCATTGCTAGATGTCGGTGCTCATACTTTTTCACTGTAATATCCATGCTAGTTTACTTTCCTTTTTATGCTTTCTTCTTGTGTGTTTCATAAACCTTAAGAAAAACCAAAAAAATTAGTTGCAGCTTTTAGTTAGTTTATTTTCTTGTTGTAGTAGTAATAATTAAAAGAAAATCCAAAAATATTTCATGTTCTTCTTTTGTTTGTTGGGAGCTCTCCCGTGTAAATAGTTTTATTTCTTTTCTTTTCTTTGGGGGTCGATAGGAGAAGACCATGATTAAATTGTTGAACTGGCTCTTATATTCATTGTTGTTGACTTAAACAAGAGCCCATATTGCCTTGTCTTCTCCTGTTTATTGAATGCTCGCAGATTCCAGCTTATTCCAATGCACATGCACTATTATTATTATTCACATCGTTCGGTCATGCAAGTGAAAGGCAATAATGACGATATATGATGGACTGATTGAGATGAGAGAAGCTGGTATGAATTCGACCTCTCTTGTTTTTGTAAATATGATTAGTTCATCGTTCCTGATTCAGCCTATTATGAATAAACATGTTTGCAATGACAATTAGAGATTATAGTTTCTTATGCCATGCTTGATTAGCTATGAGTTGTAATGGTTTACCTTGCATGCCAACATGCTATTAAAATGGTTGTGATGTGGTATAGTGGGGTGGTATCCTCCTTTGAATGATTTAAGTGACTCGACTTGGCACATGTTCATGCATGTAGTTGAAACAAATCAACATAGCCTTCACGATATTTATGTTCATGGTGGATTAATCCTACTCATGCTTGCACTCAATTTTTATTAATTTTAATGCATGTTCATGACTGTTGTCGCTCTCTAGTTGGTCGCTTCCCAGTATTTTGCTAGCCTTCACTTGTACTAAGCGGGAATACTGCTTGTGCATCCAATCCCTTAAACCCCAAAGTTATTCCATATGAGTCCACCATACCTTCCTATATACGGTATCTACCTGCCGTTCCAAGTAAATTTGTATGTGCCAAACTCTAAACCTTCAAATGAAATTCTGTTTTGTATGCTCAAATAGCTCATGTATCAACTAGGGTTGTCTGTATCTTCCATGCTAGGCGGGTTAATCTCAAGCGGAGTGGACTCCGCTCCTCACTCACGAGAAAATGGTTGGTCACCGGGATGCCCAGTCCCATACTTTATGCAAATAGAATCAAATTAATTGCAAACAAAACTCCCCCGGGGCTGTTGCTAGTTGGAGGCACTCGTTGTTTCGAGCAAGCCATGGATTGATGCTTGTTGGTGGAGGGGGATGTCGGTGTCAAAACCGGCGGATCTCGGGTAGGGGGTCCCGAACAGTGCGTCTAAGGCGGATGGTAACAGGAGGCAAGGGACACGATGTTTACGCAGGTTCGGGCGCTCTCGATGGAGATAATACCCTACTTCCTGCTTGATTGATCTTGATGATATGAGTAATACAAGAGTTGATCTACCACGAGATCGTAGAGGCTAAACCCTAGAAGCTAGCCTATGGTATGATTGTTGTTGTCCTACGGACTAAACCCTCCGGTTTATATAGACACCGGAGGGGGCTAGGGTTACACAGAGTCGGTTACAAGGGAGGAGATCTTCATATCCGTATCGCCAAGCTTGCCTTCCACGCCAAGGAGAGTCCCATCCGGACACGAGACGAAGTCTTCAATCTTGTATCTTCATAGTCCAATAGTCCGGCCAAAGGATATAGTCCGTCTGTCCGGATACCCCCTAATCCAGGACTCCCTCAGTAGCCCCTGAACTAGGCTTCAATGACGATGAGTCCGGCGCACAGATTGTCTTCGGCATTGGAAGGTGGGTTCCTCCTCTGAATACTCCATAGAAGATTTCGAACACAAGGATAGTGCCCGGCTCTGCAAAACAAGTTCCACATACCACCGTAGAGAGAATAATATTTCCACAAATCTAATCCGCTAACACACTCGACATCATGACATCATACCATGGCCCGGTCTTTATTCGAACCGTTATTATCAACCAGCCTTGGCACATATCGTGAGGCGGTTCCCTTGGCACGTCTTGTCGAAGCAGAGATCGTGTCCCCTTATCACGGGATTCTCATCAATACGGACGTGGGTAACCCAACCGCGCCATCAATTACGGTGCTTGGGGAATAAGCGAGTTTACCAGGCTAGTGGGGGCGTATAGTTTCATCCGCCTTTATAAAGGGATAAGGGTTCACCTTTTTTCACCCACGCCTTCTTCCTCCTTTGCCGTGGAATTGTCACGGCAGATGTCCTTAGCGTGAGGACTTAGTCGCGAGGCCAACGCATCTATGTGGTAGCTTGAGAGGGGTTGAGTGGAATCGAGAGACGCAACATAAGACAAGGATTTAGACAGCTTCGGGCCCCGGGAAACATCATCCGGTAATAACCCTACATGCTGTTTGTGGCTAGGTCTCATTATGATCCTCATGGAGTCGCCGTAAGCCGGCTCTCCTCTTTGTGTCTAGCCCTAGATATTGTTTCTTGTTGCATGTCCCTCTTTGGGGAGCCCTGCCCATCCTTATATAAGTTGAAGGGGCGGGTTACATGACTAGTTGTAGTAGGATTAGGATTACTCAATTACAAGTGGAGTCCTAGTCTTGCTTCCTTTGTAAGGGAATATTCCTTACGCTTTCCTCTTAAGCCGGCCCACCATAACATGAGTTGGCCTTCTGGGCCTTGGGCCTAGTCTTCTATCTGACCCGCCGTGGGGGTCATCCGTGAGTCGTCAGGCTCGTGAGTCGTATGACCAGTGAGCCGCCAGACCCGTGAGTCGCTAGTCCTCCGGTGGGTCATCGGTGAAGCGCCAAGTCCGGCCGGGTCATACCTCCGGCTGGGTTATACCGCGGGGTATATCCCCGACATTAGTGCCCAGTTTAATTTGGATTTATCAATGTTAAACTGATCCTGTAAAACAAACACAAGAACAAATTTGACAGATTGTGTTCCGGGTTAAATATTCTTATAAGCCGGCACCTGATCATCCTTAATTCCTTGTGCTCCGGGTTAAATATTCTCCTGAGCCGGGACCTGATTATCCTTAAGTCCAATTGTCATTTCCTTCATATAGAAAATCCGGGTCAATAAGCTAGCTTCATACTCAATTTGCTGATGTTGGTTTCTCACACAAAAATATTGTGAAGAATAATCCACTTGAGTTGGCTTCCAAGGCGCCGGCTTAATAAACACATTGGACTCAAGATTCATCTGGTGATCCGCCGGTTTAAAGATGTAGAAGCTGGGGAGCAAAATTGCCGTCTTGTAAATATTGATAACACCGGGTGATAACTGTTGCTGATGCCGGGTTAATCTTATGATGACGCCGGGTCATAAATTTTGCAGATTTCTTTGATAATAATATAATACCTGATTTGCTCAAAACTAATAATTTGAAGTTATTCCTCCCTTATATGCATATCACCTGTAGCCCCCAAGTGCCGGGTTGTCATGCTTGCAGCAACCTGGGACTTGTAATTGCCTTATGCTCATAAAGATTTCAACCAGTGCAGCCCCCAAGGGCCGGGTCATTATGCAATAATGAGCAGGGACTTTGTAAATATGATCATGTAAACTTGAGCAACAACGTGTAGCCCCCAAGGGCCGGCTCAATAAGATATTACTGAGCTGGGACTTTGTATATGATTCATTGATAATACCATTAAATGATGTAATCTTCACCATGGGGCTTGAACCCACTTCCACAAGGTTAAGAGCTTTGTACTCTACCAACTGAATAATGGATCTTTAAATATAATGGATTAAGGCTTGTGTACCTTGAATTTCCGACAGGAGCAATTGGTAGCCCCCAAGGGCCGGCTCATTAAAAATGTGATGACTCGGGTCTTCAATAAGTTGAGCAAAAAATGACTTTGCATTAGCCCCCAAGTGCCATGGTGCATGCTGGCAGTGACATGGGACTTCTATATTCGATGTAATCTTGATTTGAACAATGTAGCCCCCAAGTGCCGGGTCGTAAACCTGCAGCGACTCGGGACTATTTCCTCCATTGTAAAATAAGTCATGCCCATTGATAAAAATAATAGCCGTTGCGATAAAGCGACTTTGAAAACCTCAATCATAACACTAGTTATTGATAATCACAATAGAAATCCAGCCATGTTGGCTACTCAAGATTTGAATAATATAATCCGGTATGAAAACCTCAATCATTCAATGTCATCATGAAAAATCAGCTAGTTTTGGCTATTAAAGATTTGAATACCTCATCGGTTGACAAGTAAATCCAGAGTTTAAATACCTGGCGGCTCTTGGCCGATGACGACTTAATGCACATTCATTGTAAGCCGGAATTTTAGTAACCCGGTAGCCTATAGCCCTTGAGAAAATCAATAATTGATAACCCTTTTGAGACACAAATTTCAGTGATGAGCTTGGACTGAAGCATTTATATAAGTCATAGTTCTGCAAATCCTGCACAGAATTTAAACAACATATGCCCTGGCGACTTAACGTCAAGATCCAGGGCGGGTAACCACCCAAATGTAGTCTTACCCTGCACACAAGTAGATCACAAGAACCCTTGGCGGTTTGCCGCAGGGCGGGTCATAATACCTCACATATAACCACTTTGATATTGAATTTGTACTGCCGGTTTACATGACCTGTGCAGTAAGGGTAATAACCCAAAACTTAGAAGTCAAACCTTCCAAGTATTAATATTGTCATATGTTGGCGACTTGTTCGTCGAAAGCCAGGGCGGTTTAATAGGAACCACATATATATGCTTCAGAAAAAAGTCTCAAAACATAAAAGAAAATCAAGGCTTCTGATTCGAATACGATCAGTAAACCGTTCCAAAGGGGTTAATCTAGGATTCGAATACGATCATGTAGCCCCCAGTGGCGTTGGCGTTGCCGATCAAAGTGGGTATCGAGAGCTATGTTCTCTTTGGTTTGAATACGACCTATGTTTGAACAAGAAGCCCCAAATGACCTTAAGAGTTGTTTAGCGACGCTGATTCGAATACGATCCACGTCGATTCCCAAAGGGGTTGAGCTATGATTCGGATACGATCAAGAAGCCCCCAAGTAGGTTCAGAAGTTTGCTAATCAAAAGGGTATCGATAGATATGTTCTCTTTGGTTCGAATACGGCCTATGTTTGAACAGGTATATCCCCAACATCCTTGCTCATCCATTCTCGCGCACTCGAGCTCCAACACCCAAGTTCACACCTTTCTCCTCACACCGCTCCAACCATGTCCAGAGCGGGAGGCAAGTGGATGAAATCCTCCATCACGGAGGAGGACATCAAAAAGCTACGGGGAGCCGGATACTTGGCCGCGGATATCGCGCACCGGCTGCCCGACGAGGGGCAGATCGTCCCTACCCCGGAACCTTATGAGAGGGTAGTTTTTCTCACCCACTTCGTCCGCGGACTGGGGTTTCCCCTTCACCCGTTTGTCCGCGGCCTCATGTTATACTAAGGGCTGGACTTCCGTGATCTAGCCCCGAACTTTATCCTCAACATCTCGGCATTTATCGTCGTGTGCGAGGCCTTCCTCCGTGTCCAGCCCCACTTCGGCCTGTGGCTGAAGACCTTCAATGTCAAGCCAAAGGTTGTGGGCGTCCAGCAAGCGGAATGCAGAGGCGCCATGGTGGGCAAAATGCCCAATGTCACATGGCTCGAGGGCTCCTATGTGAAGACCATAAAGGGGTGGCAATCGGGGTGGTTCTACATCACCGAGCCGCGCAACACCGACTGGGTGGCGGCCCCCGAGTTCTGATACGGAATCCCCATGCGGCTTACCTCCTGGAAAGAGAAGGGCTTCTCCTGGGGTTCATCGGTGGAGCTGGCCGGACTCCAGAAATGTATCCGGAACATGATAAGCAAGAAACTCAAGCTTGTCAACATGGTCCAGGGCATGCTCTTCCGCCAGATCCTCCCGTGTCAACAACGGGCGTTTAATTTATGGGAGTTCGACCCGGCCCAGCACCAGACTCTGTAGGAGCTCTTCGACACGACGCACAAGGACGTCTGGAGGGTGCTATTCAAGGGCGCCGAGGTCCCCCCTTCCCTTACCGAGGACCACGGACTTAGCGCGAAGCGCCCTGCGAATCCGGTAAGTTATCTACACCTTGTAGGGTATTTACCTTCCCCAGTTTAATCATGTGCGGGATCTGAGCTCCCACACCTTTAACAGGATTGGGTGGAGACAGCAGAGCAGATCGACTGCCCGACCCCCCTGCCCGAATATCCAGCCAACGCTCTGATATGTATCCAACGTATCTATAATTTTTGATTGCTCCATGCTATATTATCTACTGTTTTGGGCAATATTGGGCTTTATTATCCACTTTTATATTATTTTTGGGACTAACCTATTAACTGGAGGCCCAGCATAGATTTGCTGTTTTTTTGCCTATTTCAGTGTTTCGAAGTAAAGGAATATCAAACGGAGTCGAAACGGAACGAAATCAACTGGAGAAGTTATTTTTGGAAGGAAAGCTATAGGATAGACTTGGACCCCACGTCAGGAAAGGAGGGAGCTGGCCACGAGGGTGGGGGGCGCGCCCCCTGCCTCGTGGGGCCCCCGAAGCTCCACCGACGTACTCCTTTCACCCATATATACCCACGTATCCTAAAACTTCCAGAACGGAGATTAGATCGGGAGTTCTGCCGCCGCAAGCCTGTGTAGCCACCAAAAACCAATCGGGACCCTGTTCTGGCACCCTGCCGGAGGGGGGATCCCTCACTGGTGTCCATCTTCATCATCCCGGTGCTCTCCATGACGAGGAGGGAGTAGTTCACCCTCGGGGCTGAGGGTATGTACCAGTAGCTATGTGTTTGATCTCTCTCTCTCGTGTTCTTGATTTGGCACGATCTTGATGTATCGCGAGCTTTGCTATTATATTTGGATCTTATGTTTCTTCTCCCCCTCTATTCTCTTGTAATGGATTGAGTTTTCCCTTTGAAGTAATCTTATCGGATTGAGTCTTTAAAGATTTGAGAACACTTGATGTATGTCTTGCGTGGGATACCCGTGGTGACAATGGGGTATTCTATTTATCCACTTGATGTATGTTTTGGTGATCAACTTGCGGGTTCCGCCCATGAACCTATGCATAGGGGTTGGCACACGTTTTTGTCGTGATTCTCCGGTAGAAACTTTGGGCACTCTTTGAAGTACTTTGTGTTGGATTGAATAGATGAATCTGAGATTGTGTGATGCATATCGTATAATCATACCCACAGATACTTGAGGTGTCATTGGAGTATCTAGGTGACATTAGGGTTTTGGTTGATTTGTGTCTTAAGGTGTTATTCTAGTACGAACTCTAGGGCTGTTTGTGACACTTATACGAATAGCCCAACGGATTGATTGGAAAGAATAACTTTGAGGTGGTTTCGTACCCTACCATAATCTCTCCATTTGTTCTCCACTATTAGTGACTTTGGAGTGACTCTTTGTTGCATGTTGAGGGATAGTTATATGATCCATTTATGTTATTATTGTTGAGAGAAATTGCACTAGTGAAAGTATGAACCCTAGGCCTTGTTTCCTATCATTGCAATACCGTTTGTGCTCACTTTTATCACTTGTTACCTTGCTGTTTTTATATTTTCAGTTTACAAAAACCTATATCTACCATCCATATTGCACTTGTATCACCATCTCTTCGCTGAACTAGTGCACCTATACAATTTACCATTGTATTGGGTGTGTTGGGGACACAAGAGACTCTTTGTTATTTGGTTGCAGGGTTGCTTGAGAGAGACCATCTTCATCCTACACCTCCCACGGATTGATAAACCTTAGGTCATCCACTTGAGGGAAATTTGCTACTGTCCTACAAACCTCTGCACTTGGAGACCCAACAACATCTACAAGAAGAAGGTTGTGTAGTAGACATCAAGCTCTTTTCTGGCGCCGTTGCCGGGGAGGTTAGTGCTTGAAGGTATATCTTTAGATCTTGCAATCGAATGTTTTTGTTTCTTGTTTTAGCACTAGTTTAGTTTATAAAATAAAATTACAAAAAAATGGAATTGAGTTTGCCTCATACGCTTCATCTTTTTAATATCTTTCGTGAGTATGATGGAAAGGAAAATTGTGCCAAAGTGTTAGAAGAAGAATGCATTAGAATGTTTGGCACTAAATCTTTGAATGATGAGCATGATTGCAATGTTGTTAGTATGAATTCCTTGAATATCCATGATGCTAATGATATGCAAAGCCACAAGCTTGGGGAAGCTATGTTTGATGAAGATGATATTTTTTGTTCCCCAAGCTTTGATGAGCAAATTTACTATGAGGAAAGCATGGCTCCTATCTATGATGATTATTGTGATGACACGTATGCTATAAAGAATAATGATAACCATGAAACTTGTCATCTTGATCTTAATTTTCAATCACATGATAGTTATTTTGTCGAGTTTGCTCCACTATTATTCATGAGAAGAATTTTGCTTATGTGGAGAGTAATAAAATTTCTATGCTTGTAGATCATGAAAATAATGCTTTAGGTGCTGGTTATATTGTTGAATTCATTCATGATGCTACTGAAAATTATTATGAGTGAGGAATATATGCTTGTAGGAATTGCAATAATATCAAGTTTTCTCTCTATGTGCTTAAAGTTTTGAAGTTATGCTTGTTTTACCTTCCTATGCAAGTTGATTACTGCTCCCATAAGTTGTTTGCTCACAAAATCCCTATGCATAGGAAGTGGGTTAGACTTAAATTTGCTAGTCATATTCTTCATGATGCTCTCTTTATGTTTCAATTCTTATCTTTTATGTGAGCATCATTGAAATCATCATGCCTAGCTAGGGGCATTAAACGATAGCGCTTGTTGGGAGGCAACCCAATTTTATTTTAGTTTCTTGATTTTTGGTTATGTTTAGGAATAAATAATGCATCTAGATTCTGTTTAGATGTGGTTTTTTGTTTTAATTAGTGTTTGTGCCAAGTAGAACCTTTGGGAAGACTTGGGTGAAGTCTTTATGATCATGTTGTGAAAAACAGAAACTTTAGCACTCATGAGATTAGCTTCAACTTTTTACTGGAGAGTGCTATTTAGTTGATTCTTTTTGCAGATGATTACTAGACAATTTCCTCAGGTCCACCAATTTATTTTCGAATTTTCGGAGTTCCATAAGTTTGCATTAGTTATAGATTACTACAGACTGTTCTGTTTTTGACAGATTCTGTTTTTCGTGTGTTGTTTGCTTATTTTGATGAATCTATGGCTAGTAAAATATTTTATAAACCATATAGAAGTTGGAATACAGTAGGTTTAACACCAATATAAATAAATAATGAGTTAATTACAGTACCTTGAAGTGGTGTTTTGTTTTTTTTTTCACTAGTGGAGCTTACAAGTTTTCTGTTAAGTTTTGTGTTGTGAAGTTTTCAAGTTTTGGGTAAAGATTCGATGGACTATGGAATAAGGAGTGGAAAGATCCTAAGCTTGTGGATTCCCAAGGCACCCCAAGGTAATATTCAAGGATAATGAAGCATCTAAGCTTGGGGATTCCCCGGAAGGCATCCCCTCTTTCGTCTTCGTTCATCGGTAACTTTACTTGGAGCTATATTTTTATTCACCACATGATATGTATTTTGCTTGGAGCGTAATTTTATTTTCTTTAGTTTTGCTTGCTGTTTGAATAAAGTATCAAGATCTGAAATACTTAAATGTTAGAGAGTCTTCACATAGTTTCATATTTATTCAACTACTCATTGATCTTCACTTATATCTTTCAGAGTAGTTTGTCATTTGCTCTAGTGCTTCACTTATATCTTTTAGAGCATGGTGGTAGTTTTATTTTGAAGAAATAGATGAACTCTCATGCTTCACTTATATTATTTTTAGAGTCTTAAATAGCATGGTAATTTGCTTAATAATCCTAATATGCTTGGTATTCAAGATTTGTAAAACTTTCTTTTGAGTGTGTTGAATACTAAGAAAAGTTTGATGCTTGATAATTGTTTTGAGATGTGAAGATGGTGATATTAGAGTCATGCTAGTTGAGTAGTTGTGAATTTGAGAAATACTTGTGTTAAAGTTTGTGATTCCCGTAGCATGCACGTATGGTGAACCGTTATGTGATGAAGTCGGAGCATGATTTATTTATTGATTGTCTTCCTTATGAGTGGCGGTCGGGGACGAGCGATGGTATTTTCCTACCAATCTATCCCCCTAGGAGCATGCGCGTAATACTTTGCTTTGATAACTTCTAGATTTTTGCAATAAGTATATGAGTTCTTTATGACTAATGTTGAGTGCATGGATTATACACACTCTCACCGTTCCACCATTGCTAGCCTCTCTAATACCGCGCACCTTTCGCCGGTATCATACACCCACCATATATCTTCCTCAAAACAGCCACCATACCTACCTATTATGGCATTTCCATAGCCATTCCGAGATATATTGCCATGCAACTTTCCACGGTTCCGTTTATTATGACACGCTCCATCATTGTCATATTGCTTTGCATGATCATGTAGTTGACATCATATTTGTGGCAAAGCCACCGTTCATAATTCTTTCATACATGTCACTCTTGAATCATTGCATATCCCGGTACACCGCTGGAGGCATTCATATGGAGTCATATCTTGTTCTAAGTATTGAGTTGTAATTCTTGAGTTGTAAGTAAATAAAAGTGTGATGATCATCATTTTTAGAGCATTGTCCCAAGTGAGGAAAGGATGATGGAGACTATGATTCCCCCACAAGTCGGGATGAGACTCCGGACGAAAAATAAAAAAGAGAAAAAAAGAGGCCATAAAAAAGGATAAAAGGCCCAAACAAAAAAATAAAAAAATAAAAAAATGAGAGAAAAAGAGAGAAGGGGAAATGCTACTATCCTTTTACCACACTTGTGCTTCAAAGTAGCTCCATGATCTTTATGATAGAGAGTCTCCTATGTTGTCACTTTTATATACTAGTGGGAATTTTACATTATAGAACTTGGCTTGTACATTCCAATGATGGGCTTCCTCAAAATGCCCTAGGTCTTCGTGAGCAAGCGAGTTGGATGCACACCCACTTAGTTTCTTTTGTTGAGCTTTCATATACTTATAGCTCTAGTGCATCCGTTGCATGTAAATCCCTACTCACTCACATTGATATCTATTGATGGGCATCTCTATAGCCCGTTGATATGCCTAGTTGATGTGAGACTATCTTCTCCTTTTTTGTCTTCTCCACAACCACCATTCTATTCCACCCATAGTGCTATGTCCATGGCTCACGCTCATGTATTGCGTGAAGATTGAAAAAGTTTTGAGAATGTCAAAAGTATGAAACAATTACTTAGCTTGTCATCGGGGTTGTGCATGATTTAAATACTTTGGGTGGTGAAGATAGAGCATAGCCAGACTATATGATTTTGTAGGGATAACTTTCTTTGGCCATGTTATTTTGAGAAGACATAATTGCTTTGTTAGTATGCTTGAAGTATTATTATTTTTATGTCAATATGAACCTTTGTCTTGAATCTTTCGGATCTGAATATTCATATCACAATTAAGAAGAATTACATTGAAATTATGCCAAGTAGCACTCTACATCAAAAATTCTTTTTTATCATTTACCTACTCGAGGACGAGCAGGAATTAAGCTTGGGGATGCCTGATACGTCTCCAACGTATCTATAATTTTTTATTGCTCCATGCTATATTATCTACTGTTTTGGGAAATATTGGGCTTTATTATCCACTTTTATATTATTTTTGGGACTAACCTATTAACCGGAGCCCCAGCCCAGATTTGTTGTTTTTGCCTATTTCAGTGTTTCGAAGAAGAGGAATATCAAACGGAGTCGAAACAGAACGAAATCAACTGGAGAAGTTATTTTTGGAAGGAAAGCTACAGGATAGACTTGGACCCCACGTCAGGAAAGGAGGGAGCTGGCCACGAGGGTGGGGGGCGTGCCCACCCCCCTAGGGCGCACCCCCTGCCTCGTGGGGCCCTCGAAGCTCCACCGATGTACCCCTTTCACCCATATATACCCACGTATCCTAAAACTTCCAGAACAAAGATTAGATCGGGAGTTCCACCGCCACAAGCCTGTCTAGCCACCAAAAACCAATCGGGACCCTGTTCCGGCACCCTGCCGGAGGGGGGATCCCTCACCGCTGGCCATCTTCATCATCCCGGTGCTCTCCATGACGAGGAGGGAGTAGTTCACCCTCGGGGCTGAGGGTATGTACCAGTAGCTATGTGTTTGATCTCTCTCTCGTGTTCTTGATTTGGCATGATCTTGATGTATCGCGAGCTTTGCTATTATATTTGGATCTTATCTTTCTCCTCCCCCTCTACTCTCTTGTAATGGATTGAGTTTTCCCTTTGAAGTAATCTTATCGGATTGAGTCTTCAAAGATTTGAGAACACTTGATGTATGTCTTGCATGGGATACCCGTGGTGACAATGGGGTATTCTATTGATCCACTTGATGTATGTTTTGGTGATCAACTTGCGGGTTCCGCCCATGAACCTATGCATAGGGGTTGGCACACGTTTTCATCGTGATTCTCCGGTAGAAACTTTGGGCACTCTTTGAAGTACTTTGTGTTGGATTGAATAGATGAATCTGAGATTGTGTGATGCATATCGTATAATCATACCCACGGATACTTGAGGTGACATTGGAGTACCTAGGTGACATTAGGGTTTTGGTTGATTTGTGTCTGAAGGTGTTATTCTAGTACGAACTCTATGGCTGTTTGTGACACTTATAGGAATAGCCCAACGGATTGATTGGAAAGAATAACTTTGAGGTGGTTTCGTACCCTACCATAATCTCTTCGTTTGTTCTCTGCTATTAGTGACTTTGGAGTGACTCTTTGTTGCATGTTGAGGGATAGTTATATGATCCATTTATGTTATTATTGTTGAGAGAACTTACACTAGTGAAAGCATGAACCCTAGGCCTTGTTTCCTATCATTGCGATACCGTTTGTGCTCACTTTTATCACTTGTTACCTTGCTGTTTTTATATTTTCAGTTTACAAAAACCTATATCTACCATCCATATTGCACTTGTATCACCATCTCTTCGCCGAACTAGTGCACCTATACAATTTACCATTGTATTGGGTGTGTTGGGGACACAAGAGACTCTTTGTTATTTGGTTGCAGGGTTGCTTGAGAGAGACCATCTTCATCCTACACCTGCCACAGATTGATAAACCTTAGGTCATCCACTTAAGGGAAATTTGCTACTGTCCTACAAACCTCTGCACTTGGAGGCCCAACAACGTCTACAAGAAGAAGGTTGTGTAGTAGACATCACGCTCTCCTGACGGAGATGCTGACTCCGGCACCTTACGAGGTGTCGGAGAAGAAGACCAAGAAGAAGGCCACGGGGACCCGAAAGAGTTCCCGGCGTCAGGTGATATCAGACTCATCGTCCGATAACTCCAAGACGCACTCCTCTCGTGAAAACGAGGAGGAGGAAGACGAAGGTTCTCCTCCTCCAGCCGAGGGAGATAGGAAAAGGAAGGAGGTCCCGACCGGGGAGGCTGAAGGGTCCAAGAAGGGAAGGACTCTCCTTCCGGACTGTTCCATGACCGCCGTTCATAGCGAAGACGAGTGGTTGCCCAGAAACAAGCCCATGGCAAAGTCATAAGTATTCGAATACCAGAGTAATTCATGGTATGCTTTTATCGCACTGCTTCTCCTTACGTCGAACATGATTATGCAGTCCGTCCTGAGCCCGTATCGATGTATCTTCGTCGGGCGGTTCTTTGGACCCGTCGGATATGAATAGTGATTCACTTCCGACCACCTCCTCCCCTCGCCATACGGACAACGTCGAGGTGTTGTCTCAAAGGGCACCAAGCCGAGGGGAGGTAGTCCTGGAGGCGCCTCAACGCGACCTTCCGGACCCTGGGCGCAGAGGGAGCAAGGCTCCCATGGGCTCCAAGTTCGGCCCTCAGCCGAACGCCGCACCAGAACCACCAGTGGTCCCGGACTCCGACAGGCGGCCCCCTGTTAAGAGGGGCAAGCCGCCTGTGCCGGTGACCTCTGTCCATCCAGAGGCACCGGACAACTTGCTGGAAGTGCTTCGCAACGCTTCCATCGACGAAGAGAACTGCACAATCATGAGTGCGGTGATCAAGAAGGTTCAGTCCACCAAGAGCGGATTGACTGAAGCCTGTGCCAGCCTCCTAACAGGCTTTGAGGTGAGTAATCGAAATATAGGAAAATATTACCGCATAGACAGTAGCCCTTGATGCTCTGTTCGGTGTTCGCGAAGAAAAGCCGAATGGAGGATCAAATAGTAACTACAAGAGTCTAATCCAAATATGTCTATATGCGTGTGCAGGCTTCACTGCTGGCCGCTGCCTCATGTACTGCAGAGGTCGCCGCCCTGAAGCAGGACCTCGAGCGGTCCAAGGAAGAACTCGGCGTTGCCAAGAGGCAGCTCGAGGAGAACAAAGGTAAGCAATACCTTGTCTATATAAAAACCAGTTTTGGTTGTAAGATAATAGGATCATCATGAATGTGCCAGGGACCACGACCGAAGTGGCGACCCTGAAGCAGGCGCTGTCCGAGGCCGAAAACAAAGCGGCCAAGGAGCGCCTCGAGCGAGAAAGGCAAGAAGCCCAAGTAGGCGAGGTGCAACAAGAGCTCCAGGCGCTCGTGAAGAAGCACGAGTCCTTGGAGCTTGACTCAAAGACGCGAGAGTCCGAGCTTGCCAAGGCCCTCGAAAGCGCAAAACATGCCAAGGCCGAGGCCCAAAAGGACCTCCAGGAGATTGAGGCGGTGAAGAAGATAGCGGCGGGAAAGGCATTCATTATGCAAAGCAAGCATGTGAAAGAAAATTTATATTTACTTACCCGAGTTCGGAGCTCTCTAGGGCGTTCGCAGATCTGCCCCATAGTGTGTCTGACGCCGCAGAGTTCTACCGGGCCAAGGAGGGGAGCTCGACGGAGAAAGTGTTCTGGTCTCAGTATACTGGGACCGATCACACGATGCCCATGAGCGACCAGCTGAAGCAACTGGTCGAGCTCCACAAGGCGGCCGAACAGGCCATGAAGGGCCTTATAGTCCGGATGTGGCCTAGTGATGCCCTTCTCCACGGCTACTTCGGCCTGGTGAGGCGGCTTGTGGATGCCTGCCCATTGCTGGAAGTCATAAAGCGGTCCGTCTGCATCGAAGGTGCACGCAGGGCTTTTGCCCGTGCGAAGGTGCACTGGGCCAAGATGGACGCCGAGAAGCTGGTGAAGGAGGGGCCGCCGCAGGGCAAGGAGCATCGCCATCCCGAAATGTATTATGAGGGTGTCCTGAAGGGTGCCCGTCTCATGGCGGACAAGTGTACCAAAGATGTAATCTTTGAATGAACTTGCTCATGTGATCCTGTATTATGAAAACTAGTTCATGTGCGCTATGCAACGCTTTTATATTTAAAATATTACCTTCTGTGCGGCCGTTTATAAATCTGAGAGTTGGCTAGTCGTTGGCTTCTGCCCCCATGCAACTAGTGCTGGGGTGTTCGGGATAAATCTGAGCACTCTTTTTCCCATTTTTGGGTCCTTCAAGGGAGGTGCTCAGTGCAACGAACCAGGCAATCGGACTACGATGCTTTATCACTCTCACTTAGCCATAGAAGTCTACAATTTTTAATTTTGGCGAAGCCCCTAGTATTCGGAAGGCCGAATTTGGGGTGCTATACACACCTAAGTTAGACAAGGCCGACTCCTCGCCCGAAGCAGAAAAAGTCTTTAGGGACTTGAGACCTCTCGAACAGCGACCAGCTCTCGCCTTATCATGACAGTCAGTTTTAGCTTTCTCTACTGAGGTGCTCGTCCGGAAGAACCGGGGCACAATTGCAGTAGTTCTCCCAGTGCTACCTTAGCCGATATAGCGGAACGTAAGGTACCAAAACATGGGAGCCGGGCAAACCCAACTATTGACCCAAGACATGATTCAGAGCTGATGCATATAATGCTATAAGTTCGGTGTGCCGCACTGTCGAAAGTGTTCGGATTTCTTACGCCGTATTATGGGGTATACGCAAGCCCTTGGCGTACTGGCCGTACCAGAGTGTACGGGTGCTGATTGTCATAAATGAACATATATAAAAAAAGAATATAGAATGCGATAATAGACTAGTGATATGCATTGTTTATTCGAGAAATGCGTCGAAGCATACTGATACAAGTAGTGCGGTAAGCAAAAAATAGGACTATTTGACATGTCCCATCCAAGGGCAAGCTGCGGACTGGTATCTTAAAACAGGTATTTAACACGTTATCAGAGACCACCTGGGGATTCCATTGTACGACGTAGCTTCCTGCCTCCTTGGATGTTGTATCATGTGTCCGACAATCGTACTGCCGGATAGGGCTTCCAGATAGTAAAGTCCTGAAAGAGAGAGAATGATAAAGGTAGTAAGCCCCTAGTGCGGTTGAGCCGCATTGTGGGACCTGCCATGATCATGCCCCCGCCTACACCTATGGTATTTTCAATGCGTAATTATGTACGTGCTGCACAAATTTCGCCGTTCGACTGAGACTAGGGCGGGGGCCGAATTGCTAGGCGAGCTCTGAACATGCCAGGCGATCCTGCTGCAAGTTACTCCGGGCGCGCTTGACGGTGTCCGGGGGCTTTATCGCTGAACTGGCGGATTGCCTTAAGAGACTGCTTTGAGCCTCCGCTTCGAGGGCCGCAGTGTGCTCCTCTGTACGGAGCGAGTGCTTTGTGTTTCCATTGACTGTGATGACCCCCCTGGGTCCTGGCATCTTGATCTTGAGGTATGCGTAATGCGGTACCGCATTGAATCTTGCAAATGTGGTTCGCCCGAGCAGTGCGTGATAGCCGCTGCGGAACGGGATGATATCGAAGATTAACTCCTCGCTTCGGAAGTTGTCCGGAGATCCGAAGACCACTTCCAGTGTGATTGAGCCCGTACAATGGGCCTCTACACCTGGGATGACGCCTTTAAAGGTCGTTTTTGTGGGTTTGGTCCTCGAGGGGTCTATACCCATTTTGCGCATTGTATCCTGATAGAGCAGGTTTAGGCTACTGCCGCCGTCCATAAGGACTCGAGTGAGGTGAAATCCGTCAATGATGGGGTCTAAGACCAATGCGGCAGATCCGCCATGAAGGATACTAGTGGGGTGGTCCCTGCGATCGAAGGTGATCAGACAAGAGGACCATGGGTTGAACTTTGGGGCGACGGGCTCCATCGCATATACGTCCCTTAGTGCACGCTTCCGTTCCCTCTTGGGGATGTGGGTTGTGTATATCATGTTCACCGTCCTCACTTGCGAGGGGAACCTCTTCTGTCCTCCCGTGTTCAGCAACCGTGACCCTTGGAGGGGCGTTCGAGTTCGTATTCCTCGGCCGCAAGGACTTCAGTCCATCTGTCTGTTAGCAAATCTTGATCGGCTCGAAGCTGTTGTTGCTTTTTCTTTAGGCTATTTGTTGTGGCTATAAGCCGGCGCTTAAAGCGCTCCTGCTCAACGGGATCCTCAGGCACGACAAATTCTTCGTCGTCGAGGCTCACTTCGTCTTCGGAGAGAGGCATGTAATTGTCATCCTCCGCTTCTCCTTCTGCCGCTCACTTAGGAGGGCTGGCTTGTTCATCCTCCGGCTCTAGATCATGCTGGAGGGGATTGTCATCATCCTCGGCACTGTCCGAAGTACTGTTATCTCCAGTGCCGGTATCACCGCTTTTGCTATGGCGAGACTTAGAGCGGTGCCGCTGACATCGGCGCTTAGGTTGCTTCTTGGAGGGGTCATCCTCCATTGTCTTGTCGCCATTGCCTTCTTTGGGTGTATCCACCATATATATATCATATGATGAGGTGGCGGTCCAGTGCCCCGTGGGCAGTGGTTCCTGTTCGTGTCCTTCATCATCGTCCATATCATCGATGTCTTCGGAGTCGAGGTCGAGCATGTCGGTTAAATCATCAACAGTGGCTACTAAGTGGGTGGTGGGTGGGGAGTGAATTTCTCCGTCATCCGCATCCCATTCTAGCCGGACATAGTTCGGCCAAGGTTCTCCTGACGGGGAGAGATACCTTAACGAGTTGAGTACATCGCCGAAGGGCGAGTGCTGAAAGATATCCGCGGAGGTGAACTCCATGATCGGCACCCAATCGGATTCGACAGACACGGGCGAAGGCGGTTCAGAGTCCGTGGCCGGAGACGAGTCCAGTGGTTTGGCGTCATGGCTCTCGTGAAGGGTAAGGTCAGTGTTCAGCTCTATCGCTGCTGAGAGTTCGGCCTCCAAGGCGGGGTCTATCTGCCCGTCCTCGGATGGCGCAATCTGCTCCGGATTGAAGGTCGGGGTAGTTACTGGTGTGATCTCCCGAGCACTGTTCGACGGCAGAGCTATACCATGCTCGTCGTGATCGTGCGGCACACCTGGCATGGGCCCGAATCCGTCGAAGATCAAGTCTCCATGGATATTGGCAGTGTAATTCAAGTTTCCAAACCTGACCTGGTGGCCAGGGGCGTAGCTCTCGATCTGCTCTAGATGGCCAAACGAGTTGGCCCGCAGTGCGAAGCCGCCAAATACAAAGATCTGTCCGGGAGGAAGACCTCACCCTGCACCGCATCGTTACCGATGATCGAAGAGGCCATCAAGCCTTACGGCGACGGTGCAGTGGAACTCTCAATGAAAGCACCAATGTCGGTGTCAAAATTGGCGGATCTCGGGTAGGGGGTCCCGAACTGGCGTCTAAGGCGGATGGTAATAGGAGGCAGGGGACACGATACCCAGGTTCGGGCCCTCTCGATGGAGGTAATACCCTACTTCCTGCTTGATTGATCTTGATGATATGAGTAATACAAGAGTTGATCTACCACGAGATCATAGAGGCTAAACCCTAGAAGCTAGCCTATGGTATGATTGTTGTTGTCCTACGGACTAAACCCTCTGGTTTATATAGAAACCGGAGGGGGCTAGGGTTACACAGAGTCGGTTACAAGGGAGGAGATCTTCATATCCGTATCGCCAAGCTTGCCTTCCGCGCCAAGGAGAGTCCCATCCGGACACGAGACGAAGTCTTCAATCTTGTATCTTCATAGTCCAACAGTCCGGCCAAAGGATATAGCCCGGCTGTCCGGATACCCCCTAATCCAGGACTCCCTCAGGGGAGTATAAACTTTACCATTCTGTTTGGGAACCGCCTATAATGTGTGTAGCATGGAAGATATGGCCATCTCTTGGTTGTTATGTTGACAATGAAAGTATGCCGCTCAAAATATTATTTATCTCTGCTTTAAAACCGAGCTCTGGCACCTCTATAAATCCCTGCTTCCCTCTGTGAAGGGCCTATCTATTTACTTTTATGTTGAGTCATCACCCTCTTATTAAAAAGCACCAGCGGAGAGCACCGCTGTCATTTGCATCCATTACTATTAATTTATATTGGGTATGACTATGATTGGATCTCTTTTACCATGAATTACAATGTTTAGTCAGTCCTTGATCTTTAAAGGTGCTCTGCATTTATGTTTTGCGGTCTCAGAAAGGGCTAGCGAGATACCATCTTGTTATATCATATCATGATTGTTTTGAGAAAGTGTTGTCATCCGAGATTTATTATTATTGCTCGCTAGTTGATTATGCCATTGACATGAGTAAACATGAGACCTAAATGTTATTGTGAATATGGTTAGTCATAATCTTTGCTGAAAACTTGAATGCTCGCTTTACATATTTACAACAACAAGAGCAAACAGAGTTTGAAAAAGTTTTTCTTTATCACTTTCAGTTTGTCAACTGAATTGCTTGAGGACAAGCAAAGGTTTAAGCTTGGGGGAGTTGATACGTCTCTGTCGTATCTACTTTTCCAAACACTTTTGCCCTTGTTTTGGACTCTAACTTGCATGATTTGAATGGAACTAACCCGGATTGACGCTGTTTTCAGCAGACTTTCCATGGTGTTATTTATGTGCAGAAACAAATGTTCTCGGAATGACCTGAAACTCCACGGAACTTATTTTTGGAAAATATAAAAAAATACTGGAAGAATAATCCACGTCAGGGGGGCCTCCACCTGTCCATGAGGGTGGAGGGCGCGCCTGCCCCCCCCCCCCCCCGGGGCGCGCCCCCTGCCTCGTGGGCCCCCTAACGCTCCACCGACCTCAACTCCATCTCCATATATTCGTATTCGGGGAGAAAAAAATCAAAGAGAAGGATTCATCGCGTTTTACGATATGGAACCGCCGCCAAGCCCTAAAACCTCTCGGGAGGGCTGATCTGGAGTCCGTTCGAGGCTCCGGAGAGGGGAATCCATCGCCGTCGTCATCATCAACCATCCTCCATCACCAATTTCATGATGCTCACTGTCGTGCGTGAGTAATTCCATCGTAGGCTTGCTGGACGGTATGGGTTGGATGAGATCTATCATGTAATCGAGTTAGTTTTGTTAGGGTTTGATCCCTAGTATCCACTATGTTCTGAGATTGATGTTGCTATGACTTTGCTATGCTTAATGCTTGTCACTAGGGCCCGAGTGCCATGATTTCAGATCTGAACCTATTATGTTTTCATGAATATATGTGAGTTCTTGATCCTACCTTGCAATTCTATAGTCACCTACTATGTGTTATGATCCAGCAACCCCGGAGTGACAATAATCGGGACCACTCCCGGTGATGACCGTAGTTTGAGGAGTTCATGTATTCACTATGTGTTAATGCTTTGGTCCAGTACTCTATTAAAAGGAGGCCTTAATATCCCTTAGTTTCCGTTAGGACCCCGCTGCCACGGGAGGGTAGGACAAAAGATGTCATGCAAGTTCTTTTCCATAAGCACGTATGACTATATTCGGAATACATGCCTACATTACATTGATGAATTGGAGCTAGTTATGTGCCACCCTATGTTATGACTGTTACATAATGAACCGCATCCGGCATAATTCTCCTTCACTGATCCAATGCCTACGAGCTTTTCACATATTGTTCTTCGCTTATCTACTTTTCCGTTGTTACTGTTACAATCACTACAAAACCCAAAAATATTACTTTTGCTATCATTACCGTTACTTCCATATTACTTTGCTACTAAATACTTTGCTGCAGATACTAAGTTATCCAGGTGTGGTTGAATTGACAACTCAACTGCTAATACTTGAGAATATTCTTTGGCTCCCCTTGTGTCGAATCAATAAATTTGGGTTGAATACTCGACCCTCAAAAACTGTTGTGATCCCCAATACTTGTGGGTTATCAAGCAACTAAGCACAGGGAGCTGCATGTGCGCGTACGCGGACGCCGAGCTTCAGCCATGGAGGCCACCGGCTCGTACAGGCGACTACGGCGACAGATCGAGGCGGGAACAAGGAGGATTCGAAGGAGGAGCTCACGAGGAATATGTAGGTAAGGGCAGCGGGCTCGGGGGAGGATCGTAGGCGGCGGATCGAGCGGAGAGGCGGCGACAACCATGGCGGAGAAGACGGTTGGTGGCGACGGTTCGAGGGCGTCCCGGCTCGATCTGGTCCCCGGGACGGATGAAGCCAGCCACTGTGGACCTCCTGGATGTCCTCCCGCGTGAAGGCGGCGACGGTGGCCGCGGCGGTGACGATGGCGTGGCGGCAGTAGCTTCGGGTGTGTGCGGGGAAGCGAGCAAGTGTGAGGAAGGAAGAAGTGGCGGCTAGGGTTCGTCCGGGGGAGGGAGGATGGTCTTGGGGTGCCCTTGTAGCCATCGGTGAGGCGGGGAATGGCCGCCATGCACGGCATGGCCGGCGGATGGGCGCCACGATCCCCTGTCTCCTTGTAGCAGGTGGAAGGAGAAGGGAGGTGGGCTAGGCCAGTTGGGGTGGGATGGGCCGAGGCCCATGGGGACCTGGGGCTCTTCTTTTCTCTCCTTGCCTTTTCTTTTCTTTTTTCTTTAGCCACTAAAAGGCTTTTATAAAAAACCAACTAGTCCCGTAAATGACATTGCAATATGTAGCACTGCGAGAAAAAGTTTAGGAGGCATTTGAAAAGCTTTGGGAATTTTTATAATTTCAAAAGTGATTAAGATATTATTTTGGCCCTTGTTTTAACTATTTTAGGACATTTAATTATTTTATAAAAGGTTGTCTCCATCACCAAAATTGGCTAGGGATTATTTGCCACATGACGAACATTTTTGTTTTGACAATTGAAAACTTTTAAAGTTTGACTTGAATTTAAATTTGAATTTGAGCGGGGTTTGAATCCACGCGAGTTTATCAACAGTAATCGTGGTGACGTGGCATCATTAGCAAAGGGTTACTGTAGCTTAATTATTCGGGCGTCACAGTAATTTCCTGTAATATATGCTGGATCGGTTTTGGTATTGTGCATAAGTGCTTGTCGTAGTGGGCTCAAATTATCTAATTGGGCCTAAAGACATGTTAAGTTAAAGGCCCATTACTAGGCCGAAAGTTGATGGTCGGCTCTCTTACCTCCCAGGTCGTTAACATGCCGACATCGAAGCGGGCAACAGGTGGGCCCATTTGATTTCACGGGCCGTTAACAAGCCGTTACTAAGGTTGGGCTACATATGGTCCAACTATACTGTGGGCCTTTAGCAGGCCGAAAGAGACAGCGGGCTCGTACTAGACCATGAAGAGCATGGGCCGCTAAGAGGCCGAAAGTCAGGTCATACTATAAATGGCCCAACTGTGTTGTGGGCCTTTAGCAGGCCGAAAGAGAAACCGGGCTGGTATTGGACCATGAAGAGCATGGTCCATTAAAAGGCCAAAACTCTGGACCAACTCATTTATGGGTCGTCAACAGGCTGAAAGACACACTGGGCCAGGAATTGGCCCAACACTTAAATGGGTCGCTAAAAGGCCAAAACTCACGTCCGACTACAAATGGCCCAACTCATTTATGGGCCATCAACAGGCTAAAAGACACATCGGGCCAGAAATTGGCCCAACACTTAAATGGGTCGCTAAAAGGCCGAAAGATGTACATCCTGAAAATTGGCCCATCCCTTGAATGGGCCGTTAACAGGCCGAAATCACATCGGGCCAATATTGAGCCCAAATATATAGCGGACTGTTAACGGGCTCGAACTAATGATGGGTTGCAACGATGTCAAATCTTTAACGGGCCGTTGATGGGCCGAAGTTGCACATCTCGTATGGGTCGTGGGCTTAAATGGACCTGACACAAGTAGGCCTTATATGGGCCAGCCTGCTAATTTTTACTGGGCCGGCCTTTTTCACCGGAATGGGCCACTATTGGGCCGTGCCACGTGTCGACCTATCATAGGTGCCTCTTGTCCAACGAGTGGATGACATCTGTCCCAACGGTGAGCCAGCACGTGTTTCCTCTGGCCAATGAGAATTTTACACGTGGAAAATCCTCATTGGTCCGGGCTGTTAACGGGTTATCAAATCCAAAACCGGACCCGATAGCTTAACGGCGACCCGTTATGGTGGATTCCACGTGTCGGTCACCCTTGACGAAAGCACTTTCATGACACGCCATTTATCGTCATGGAAGTGGACACTTCCGTGACGATAATTTTGGTAATGTCATGGAACACTTCTACGACGGCACAGGTATGACTATCTTGATTCTGTCATAAAATCGTCATGGATGTACATGCATGACAGAAAACGTTACCTACTATGACAAACATGTATCATCACGGAAGTGTATTTTTTTGTAGTGCTTCCATGACCATGTCAAGTTGGGGGAACTGTGGTACTGAACCAGAAGAGCCAAAAGAAGGTGTGTCCATGAACACCGAGTTCTGCTCCACCTCCTCATCATTCTGTGGTTCCTCCAACGCATTCTCCATAGGCTGGTTGTGGTCTTGCTCCTCCCATAGTCCCCAGCCCTCATCTTGCTGAGCATTTTGGCCCCAACCACTGAAATGTTGCTGCTGCTGATGATGATTCGAGGGCACTGCATTCCATCCCAGCGCTGGATAAGGCGGTATTGCCGAGAAGGGCAGTGGTGGAATTTCTCTAGGCATCGGGTGTGGGTTACCATCCATCGGGTGTGGGTTACCATCCAGGGGCATAGGGTCCTCATCCGCACCAATCATGGCGTCAGCAAATTCAGTGTCAATAATATAGCAGGCAGAAGTCCAAGAAACGATCATTCCTCCGAAGTTTGCAAACTCTCTGAATACAACATTTCGAGGAACCAGAGCATTGTCAAGGAAAGAAGCTCTGACAAAGGAGCGAGCACGGTGGCGATCATGATGGTTCCAATAATGAAACTATCCAAACATACCCACCACATCAGCTAATCCCTGAGTGTTCTGATAATCAAGTGGTATGCCAATGAACATCAACCATCCAGTACGATAACCATGCAAAACCCGAAACCCTTCACCACGGTCATGCGGTATAAATCTGACGAAAAACTCAGCTCCCTCCTCATCTAAACCCAGAGGGAAAGGCGAATGCATAGTAAAGGATCCTCTGACAACTAGGTCTTCCATCTCAAAGATACCAACTCCATGAACCCATGGCTGAGCAGAACGTACCGGAACATGCAGCGTCTGGGTGATGAAGTTAAGAACCTGCTCATGCCGGATGGACACCATATGAGCAGGAGGCACGGGCACCACAATGGCCACCATGAACTTCTCGTGCATCCGAGGAGGTGGCTGGTGGGCGGTGAAGTAGGTGCACGACAATCTATCCCCGCCGCCATCGATGATGTCGTATCCAGCTGGTAGAAAGCACCATGGGTCGAGAGCGTAGACCGCCATGGAAAGATCAGGCGGTGTAGGAGAAGCAATGGAAGATTGCAGCGGTGGCGGCGACAATGGAGGAGCAGATTGGGGTTTTTTGGGCTGCTGCGTTGTATTGGAAGGCGGAGAGGCAAGATGCTCTGCCCGGGCGCGAGCCTGGCGATGGGACATTGGGCACCCAGATGGACGACTCAGGCGGTTGGCGGAAACAATCTTCTTTAATGTGACCTGACCGAAAACATTTACGGCACCTAACCTTGTTAGTGTAGGTGACTAAAGTATGGGCCATACCCAAACAATTTTTCCAGTCCCAAAACCGGGCTGCGAGCTCTTCAATCATCTCATCAAAACTCTGCAAGTCATGTGCAATATCTTGAGGGGAAGGAATATCAACGGACCGGCAGCTAAAATCCTCATAATCATCATCTGATATGTTGATTGGGGCATTGACACGATCATGAACCGTGGGGTCAGGACTCAATGGGCTGGCGTCGTCTAGTGCAATAGGAAAATCCTTTGAGCCCAAGAATTTCGGCCCAACAATAGTTTTGAAAATCCCAGGAGATCCGGAGTTGCCTGAAACCGAACGCTCCGATTCCGGGGAAGGTGGCAAAGATCCAAAACAAATCGCCACTGGCGGCGAGGGAGTATGCAACTCCGGTGATGGTGGCTCCTCATTAGAAAGGATAGAATAACTTGCCTCTCGAATTGTTAAGCAATCCTGAGTAGAAGCTGGATAGCGATAACCTTTACACGCCTCATAGTTTATGCAAGTGGCAAACCTAAGCTTCTTCTTGGATCTGAGATTGGTCTTGAGAGAAGATTTGGCTGGTGGTTTTGCATGGCTAACATCCCTAGCTTAGCCCTACGCTTGGAAGGACTGACTAGGGTCCATTCCTCCTGGCATTCTAATTGCCAGCGCTTAAACTCCTCTCCCAATCTGGTCCCCCATGACCCCGGAGATGAAAGGAACACTTAAACTGATCGCAAATAAAGGATCGTTGGTGCAGAATGAAAAACCACACCTCCTTGCATGAGATATGAAATGAGAAAACGCGATCATGTAGGTGAGATACCTTGAGCGCAGAACAATAACCTCCAATGGTGACTTCCAAGGAAAGACCAACATTATCCTCATCCAGACGAAAAGAGCTTCTGGCAAACGAAACCACCATGATGAAATGACCAGATCTTTCCGATGGATGCACCGTCTTGCGGAAAGAACTCCAAATCTCCTATGACAGAGCCATTCCGGGGGGGAAATCCAACCCTAGAGAGATTGATGAATGCACCGCCATTGAGATGACAACCAATGGAAAGAGGGGAGAACGCCGGAGAGAATGAGTGGATCAGAAGACCAGCCCCACGGTTGAACGTCCTTAGGCCCAAATATGGTGAAGTGTCATGTAGTCGACATTCACATGACACCACTAAGGGATTAACAACATACATACTATCAAAATATCGAACACACATAAAGTTCACATGATTACTTGCAACATGATTTCTCCCGTGACCTCAAGAACAAAAGTAACTACTCACAAATGATAATTATGCTCAAGATCAGAGGGGTATTAAATAGCATATTGGATCTGAACATATAATATTCCACCAAATAAACCATATTGTAATCAACTACAAGATGTAATCAACACTACTAGTCACCCACAAGCACCAATCTATAGTTCTGGTACAAAGTTTGAACACAAGAGATGAACTAGGGTTTGAGATGAAACAGTGTTGTTGAAGATGTTGATGGATATTGCCCTCCCCAAGATGGGAGAGTTGTTGGTGATGATGATGACGATGATTTCCCCCTCCGGGAGGGAAGTTCCCCTGGCGGAATCACTCCGCCGGAGGGCAAAATTGCTCCTGCCCAAGTTCTGCCTCGAGACGGCGTCTCTCCGTCCCAAAAGTCCTCTCCTTATTTTTTTCTAGGTCAAAATGACTTATATACCAGAAGATGGGCACCGAGGTGGGCCGAGGGGAGCACAACCCACCAGGGCGCGCCCGGGCTCCCTGGCACGCCCAGGTGGGTTGTGCCCACCTGGCGGGGCCCCTCTGGTACTTATTGGCTCCAATATTTATTATATATTACATAAAAATTCCTCATGAAGTTTCAGCTTGTTTGGAGTTGTGCAGAATAGGTGGCCCGACGTAGCTTTTCCAGGTCCAGATTTCCAGATGCCGAAATTCTCCCTCTTTGTGTGTACCTTGCATATTATGAGAGAAAAGGCATTAGAATTACTCCAAAAAGCATTATTATGCATAAAAACAACATAAATAACAATAGGTAAACATGATGCAAAACGGACGTATCACGTACCCATGAGCAAAAAGTTTCAACCAGACACATAGGAAGATAGGGGTGATACGTCTCCAACGTATCTATAATTTTTTATTGTTCCATGTTGTTATATTATCATTCTTGGATGTTTTACAATCATTTTGTAACAACTTTATATCATTTTTTGGGACTAACCTATTGACATAGTGCCCAGTGCAATTATTGTTTTTTAGTTTGCAGAAAATCAATACCAAATGGAGTCCAAACGCAGCAAAACTTTTTGGAGATTTTTTCTAGACCAGAAGACACACGATGGTCCAAAGAAGTACCAGAGGGGGCTCCGAGGGGAGCCAAACCCACCTGGGCGCGCCTGGGGGCCCAGGCGCGCCCTGGTGGGTTGTGCCCACCTCGGCCGCCTCTCGCACCGCCTGTTTGCTCTATAAATACCCCCAAAATCCAAAAACCCTAGGGGAGTCAATGAGACACGATTCCAGTCGCCGCAAGTTCCATAAACACCAGATCCAATCTAGACACCATCACAGAGGGGTTCATCATCCTCATTGGTGCCTCCCCGATGATGTGTGAGTAGTTCATTGTAGACCTTTGGGTCCATAGTTAGTAGCTAGATGGTTTCCTCTCTCTCCCTTTTGATTCTCAATACAATGGTCTCTTGGAGATCTATTTGATGTAACCCTTTTTGCGATGTGTTTGTTGGGATCCAATGAACTTTGAATTTATGATTAGATCTATTTTATCCATGAAAGTTATTTGAGTTTTGATCTCTTATATGCATGATTACTTATAGCCTCGTATTTCTTCTTCGAATCTTTGGTTTAGTCAGGCCAACTAGATCGTTTTTTCTTGCCAAGGGAAGAGGTGCTTTGTGATGGGTTCGATCTTACGATGCTCAATCCCAGTGATAGAAGGGGACATGACACGTATGTATCATTGTCATTAAGGATAACAAGATGGAGTCTATTCTTACATGAATAGATCTTATCTACATCATGTCATCGTTCTTATTGCATTACTTTATTTCTCCATGAACTTAATACACTAGATGCATGTTGGATAGCGGTCGATGTGTGGAGTAATAGTAGTAGATGCAGGCAGGAATCAGTCTACTATTCTTGGACGTGATGCCTATATAATGATCAATGCCTGGATATCGTCACAACTATTTGAAGTTCTATCAATTTCCCAACAATAATTTGTCTACCCATCGTATGTACCCATCGTATGCTATTTTTCTTGAGAGAAGCCACTAGTGAAATCTACGGCCCCCGGGTGTATTCTTTATCGTATTTGCCTTCGAGATCTATTTTTATTCGCTTTTATTTTCAGATCTATTATTCCAAAACCCCAAAAATACCTTTCTGCACTTTTCCTTTAGTTATTTTACTGTGCCTTATTGCGAGATCTATTTATCCAATTTACTACAAAACAACTATATATTTTACCCGGGAGGGATTGACAACCCCTCTTACGCGTCGGGTTGCAAGTATTTGTTCTTTGTGTGCAGGTACCATTTACATAGTGTTGCGTGGTTCTCCTACTGGTTCGATAACCTTGATCTCATCACGGAGGGAAATACCTACCATACCTGTGCTGCATCATCCCTTCCTCTTTGGGGAAATACCGACGTAGTTAAAGCAGCATCAAAAGGAATTTCTGGCGCCGTTGCCGGGGAGACATCATCAACATCTATCAGGTTCCTAATCACAAATCTCATCTTCTAGCAATTTACATTATTTGCCATTTGCCTCTCATTTTCATCTCCCCCACTTCACAAAAAATTGCCATTTTGTTCGCCCTCTTTTTCGTTCGCCGTTTTATGGCACCCCGGCTTAGAGGAACCAGAATGCCTCGTATTCCAGCCTAGAGATCGAGGAGAAGTCTCTGGAATATGGCACCGCTTGACATAGAACAAATCAGCTCTTATTACAAAGGGTAATAATACAAGGGTTTGATGTTACAAAGGATCACATCAGCACGGCGACGCTACGCCTGCGATACTACACTTGCTCTATGCTAGCATCAAAACAACTCGTAGCAGCGGAATACATCTAGCAGCGGAACAACGACGAAGGTGGTGAACTCCACTCCTCAGGGACTCTGGCTGGGACACGATCTAGCTCGCACGAACGAAAACCACGACAAACAATCAATCACGGCATCACCTGCAATCTGGCATGACACGCCAGGTCAGTACATTGAATGTACTTGCAAGCTCACAACAACCAAAAGCATTAGAGCAAAACAACAACATAGCATTGGCAGGTTAATTAATTAACAGCTACTATGATGAAGCAACTACTAATCATGATATGATACTACTAGAATTACTGCTGAACCACCATCTCAAGAACCATCTCACTCTTGGCTATCCGGCCAAGCAATATACCATCTCGATCACCTCGTGATCCACCTGATCACCTTGTGATCAAAACATCCACATGATCACTTCGTGATCAAAACATCCACATGATCACCTCGTGACCACATCACAAACTGAACGGTCATCCTCGTGATCATCCCAACATCAACACATCCTGCCAAACTGTTACTGCTCACAATACATCAACATATAAATCACCTATAATTCATTCCATCATGTGAGTGTTGATCGAACAGTGTGACCTAGTACGAACTTGTGTCCATGACCGAGGACGTGACTATCAATAGAAGAAACACACACACTCTGCAGAGGTTAGCACACTATACCCACACCAGGGAACCCATGGCCTCACACTCCCATCCGGGTGGACCAACGACGTTCCAACAAAACCGATCTACTGCATGACACTCTCCCAGCCACTCCGACCAAGTCCCCTTTGGGCTAAGTCATGGGTGGCCCCGATATCAACCAATGATATCCACTGACCACCATTATGGCAAAACATAAACGGTCCAAACGGGGACAAAAAGGCGCCTACAACAACTACGGGCACACAAGGCTTATGTCTACCTACCTGATCAGGGTAGCGTGCGCCCATAACCTTCCCTCGTTGGAGGCACCGGCGAGAGGCATGCCAATAGACCGCATTAGGGCTTTCCCATAAAGGCAAATGTGGTTGCACTGGAAAAGCCCAGTTCGGCGGCACCTGACCAACTTAATGACATAATTTAACCCCAAAGTATAACAGTGATAACCGATACTCCGATATCATCTATCAACCTGTAATCCAAGTCATAGCAATATCCAACAAATAACCGAAAGCATAATATGGTCCTATCAAAATACTCCGAGGGCAACATAGCACCACTATCATGATGAATCCAAGTACCAACATAGTACTAATCCAATAACAAGATCAAAATATTAACCTAAGATCCTCATGGAGTCATCATATCCAAAACCATACTCCAAAATATAATATCAGATATCAGCAAGAAAATAATCATAATATAAGCCACTAATAATCCAATGGCAACATGTCATCCACATAAGCTGATAAATATTAGTCCTGGAACTCCAAGCAATATCATGGCAATGGCAAGATCAAAATAATACTCCGAGAATTGCCATGAACAAAATCATACATAGCTAATGCAGTATTTTAAGCAAGTTTAAATAAGTAAACCATGTCACTGCATTGCAATCATGCAAATGGAGGGTGTTGCTTGCCTGGGATGGAGGGATTCATCGGGAAGAAGTGCGAGAAGTTCGTGGAAAGAATCGTCGGAAAACGTTCTCTCTCGGAGGGGGCTGAATAAGGGCAAGGTCATAATGGTCATTTTCAAAATGTGACAACATCATGAAAATATTACCAGCAGAACTTGCTCGATGAGATGAAGAAGTGGTCTTTGGAATCACCTCATTTGGAGGTAGGATCAAAAAGATATGATCAGAGAAGTGCCAGGGACCAATCTGTAAAAATACATCTACAAACAGGCCCCTGAGTGGTTAAACTGAAAACACACTTTCTCGGGAAAGCGCATTTTGGCCCGAAGAAGAGGAAAATACGCCTTCGGTGAAAGCGTACATGGGAAAACTCGTGTCCACTTATCCACGTCAGCAGGGGCGGGGCCGGCCATCTGGGTCGCTTACAGGTGGTTCCAGCCGCGGCTTCTCTCTCCTCCTGGCCTTCTCCTTCTTCTCCCCGACATGCACCCGCAGTACAGAGGAGGCCCGCTGATGCCGGCACTCGCCCAACCGACTCCGGCCATCGCACGGGATGATGCGGCCACCGACGAGCTCGTGAGAGAGCGCCGCCTCCATCCCAGCTGGACACGGACATCGAGGAGGGCAGGAGAGGCGGCGGCTTCCTGTGAGCGTGGAGGAGGCCGTCGGCCATGGTGATCGACAGTGTTTTGGCTGCTCCGGAGACGAGGCAAAGGGGTGGGGAGGTTCTGCTGGTTGGGGGGTTCTACTGGTGGTGGACATAAGGAGGGAGGAGCTCGGCGTCGGGAGAATTTGAGAGGACACCAGCGGCGGGCACGGCGGCCATAGGAGGAAGTGAGAGCTCCTCGATCTCGGAGAAGTGGTCGGAGGCGCTTCTGGGCCATAGGAGAGGAGGCTGGTGAGCTCTGGGGGTCTCGGGGTGGCCTTAAATAGCCAAGAGAAGGGGTGGCCGAGCTGGCGTCGCCGCGGACGCGTGTGCACGTGCACGAGCTCGGAGGTAGGCGATGGGGAGGCACAGGGGAGAGCTCACGGGGGCGGAGAGAGAGCCAAGAGAGCACGGGGAAGAAGAGATGAGCGCCATTAATGCCCTGTTGGCCACTGTTCGCCCGTGGGCGCGCGGCGGTGAGCGCCGACGAGGAGGTTTTCGGAGGGGGAGAGGGGTCCAAGGAGGTGGCGACGACGAGAGGAAAATGCTGAACAAGGTCACGCACGTGAAAACGACGAGAGGAGGAAGGGCCAAAGCACAAACGACGCTCTAGACGCGGCCCAGCGAGCAGAGCACGTGAAATGGCATGCAAGCTGCGCAGTCACCACGCGACATGTCATAAGGAGCACTGGAGGGGATGGAAAACCTTGTCTGGTGGCTAGTCCTTGCTCCCTAGGGCATCCCAGAAGTTAAACATCAAGAAAAGAGGCACTGTGCAGGTGTGACTCTTCTGGCAAAGTTTGATGCATCAAACTTGATCATGCCACTGTGCTCAACAGAGAATTGATTGGAACCAAAGTTGATGTTTGGGGTGATTAGATTAGGAAGGACTATAATCCTGGAGGTTTTGAGTGGAATTGGACCACAAAACAATAGGGTTGCTTTGCAACTACATAATTGGTCCAGAAATAAGAATAGGATGATGCTCTCACATGGACAAGCAACTTGAGCTGAAATCTTGCATGGGATGATTATTTGGACATATGAAGATGCTGTACAAAGTTCATACCAATTGGACATGCCAAAAAGGTACTTGCTTCACAAACATCCCCATTGTCCAGAAACTTGAAATAATTCTAGAGACATATGGGCTTGATGAATTGATCCCAAAATTTTTGGAGAGAGGTTTTATGATCATGACAATGCTCTAGTAAATATTCAGCCAAATTGAAGCAATATAAAGTATACTTGCTTCACAACCTGGAAATATTGACAAAAGCAAAGATTTGGTCTTGTGCTCACATAGATGATTGGATGGATCTGAAAATTGGAGGAGGATGATAATATGAGCACATTAAGTAGTGTGAAAATTTTCAACTCATTTGGATACACCTACCTAGTACTTCCGTCACAATGCCTTCTGTCTGACAGAAACTTTGAAATTTGCTGAGGAAGATTCACTAGGCAAATGGAGTTGAATTTTGGCATGAGGCGATGATTTGGATGATATATCGTGCCCAAAAAGTTTGGGAGCAATCAAGAAAGGATAGGTGGCACTTCCTTCATAGAAATACACTCTGGACAGAAATGAAGGAACAATATTGGGGAAATATTTTTGGTCTAGGACAGGAAAGTTTGGACATAGTCGACAGTTCTGGAACAGATTCCTCACTAAAAAGAATCAGATAATGGATTGTCCGGACGCCGAAGCCCTAGCAGCTTTCAGGCATAATGTCCGAGATGAATGGCTCGCCAGACACCTCGGCCAGGAAAAGCCAAGAACAATGGCCGCACTCACAAGCCTCATGACCTGCTTTTGCGCAGGAGAGGACAGCTGGTTGGCACGATGCAGCCCCAGCGACCCAAGTACATCAGCAATCAGGGTGGAAACGGAAAACCGCGGCGAAATAAGGACCGTCGCAGAATCAAAAGAAAAAGTCCGAAGAGCACGACAGTCAATGCCGGATTCAAAAGCTCACGGCAAAATCAGACAAAACCACCCCTTCAGGATAATAGGGATGATCCGTCCAGCTTGAAAAGAATCCTGGACAGAATATGTCACATACACAGTACTCCTGGGAGGCCTGCCAATCACACCCACAGAGATTGTTGGGTTTTTAAACAATCCGGACAGCTTAACGCCGCACACAAGGGGCTCGATACACCAAGTGAAGAAGAGGACGAACCCCAAAGGCAGAATACCAGGAAACAAAAGAACTTCCCACAAGAAGTCAAAACAGTGAACTTACTTCACGTAACAAAACGTGTGGCACCCATAAAGGTACGCACAATCAAGCTTTCCCCTCAGGAGTCCCGCCACTGGTCACTAAAGCCAATCATTTTTTATCAGCTAGATTATTCTAGAAATATCAAAAACGCAGGCCGGAGTGCCCTGATACTGGATCCAATAATCGATGGATTCCAGTTTACCAATGTCCTTATGGACGGCGGCAGTGGACTAAACCTGATGTATCAGGATACAATCCACCGCATAGGCATAAACCTAGCAAGAATCCGCCACAGCAAAACCTCCTTTCAAGGGGTATCACCAGGCCCGGACACCCATTGTATGGGTTTTCTCCGGCTTGTAGTCATATTTGGCTCTCCCAGTAACTTTCGTCGCGAAAAGCTAACCTTCCATGTAGTCCCGTTTTCAAGTCGCTATCAAGCACTAATGGGACGCGGAGCTTTCGCTCGCTTTAACGCAATACCGCATTACGCATCTCTCACGCTTAAGATGCCCGGTCCTCGAGGCATCGTCTCTTTAAAAGGAGCGCACTAAAATACGCCTCCTCCAAACGGAAGATTGCGCGGCCGCTTAAACAGCCGCACAATAAAGTGGCCTCGCCAGCCAAAGGACTTTTTTATAAGTCATCAAAGGCCACGGACCCGGATTCAACGAGTTCGGCACAAGTCCATCATTAACGCAGGCTTAGTACGCCATATACCCCCATACCAGGGGTTGTACGCAGAGACAATAAATGTGACGCCCCCGATTCAATCGTACACTAATCATGCATGCAAATGTGTACGATCAAGATCAGGGACTCACGGGAAGATATCACAACACAACTCTAAAACATAAATAAGTCATACAAGCATCATAATACAAGCCAGGGGCCTCGAGGGCTCGAATACAAGTGCTCGATCATAGACGAGTCAGCGGAAGCAACAATATCTGAGTACAGACATAAGTTAAACAAGATTGCCTTAAGAAGGCTAGCACAAACTGGGATATAGATCGAAAGAGGCGCAGGCCTCCTGCCTGGGATCCTCCTAAACTACTCCTGGTCGTCGTCAGCGGGCTGCACGTAGTAGGCACCTCCAGTGTAGTAGGAGTTGTCGTCAACGGTGGCGTCTGGATCCTGAACACCAACATATGGTTGCGACAACCAGGTAGAAGGGAAAGGGGGAAAAGAGGGAGAAAAGCAACCGTGAGTACTCATCCAAAGTACTCGCAAGTAAGGAGCTACACTACATATGCATGGGTATATGTGTAAAGGGCCATATCGGTGGACTGAACTACAGAATGCCAGAATAAGAGGGGGATAACTAATCATGTCGAAGACTACGCTTCTGGCAGCCTCCGTCTTGCAGCATGTAGAAGAGAGTAGACTGAAGTCCTCCAAGTAGCATCGCATAGCATAATCCTACCCGGCGATCCCCTCCTCGTTGCCCTGTTAGAGAGCGATCACCGGGTTGTATCTGGCACTTGGAAGGGTTTTTTTTTTGTTAAGTATCCGGTTCTCGTTGTCATAAGGTCAAGGTACAACTCCGGGTCGTCCTTTTACCGGGGGACACGGCTATTCGAATAAATTAACTTCCCTGCAGGGGTGCACCACATAACCCAACACGCTTGATCCCATTTGGCCGGACACACTTTTCTGGGTCATGCCCGGCCGCGGAAGATCAACACGTCGCAGCCCCACCAGGGCACAACAGAGAGGTCAGCACGCCGGTCTAAACCTAAGCGCGCAGGGGTCTGGGCCCATCGCCCTGAGCACACCTGCACGTTGCGAACGCGGCCGGAAGCAGACCTAGCCTAGTGGCGTTCCAGTCCAATCCGGCGCGCGCCACTCAGTCGCTGACGTCACGAAGGCTTCGGCTGATACCACGACGCCGGGATAGCCATAACTACTCCCGCGTAGATGGTTAGTGCATATAGACCAAATGGCCAGACTCAGATCAAATACCCAGATCTCGTTAAGCGTGTTAAGTATCCGCGAACGCCGACCAGGGCTAGGTCACCTCTCTCCTAGGTGGTCTCAACCTGTCCTGTCGCTCCGCCACAAAGTAGCAGTCGGGGGCCGTCGGGAACCCAGGCCCACCTCTACCGGGATGGAGCCACCTGCCCCTTCAGCCCCCATCTCCGAACAGTATCACAGGTAATGTAACAGTGTAAAGTATATAGTATATGCCCGCGATCACTTCCCGAAGTGATCACGGCCCAGTAGTATAGCATGGCGGACGGACAAGAGTGTAGGGCCACTGATGGAACACTAGGATCCTATACTAAACAGTAGGATAGCAGGTAAAGGTAACAACAGTAGTAGGAAAGACAGGCTATGCAGTAGTATAGGATTAACGAAAAGCAGTAACATGCTACACTACTCTAATGCAAGCAGTATAGAGAAGAATATGCGATATCTGGTGATCAAGGGGGGGCTTGCCTGGTTGGCCTGGCAAGAGAGAGGGGTCGTCAACACCGTAGTCGTACTGGGTAGCAGCGGCGTCGGCCTCGGTGTCTAGCGAGAGAAGAGGGGGAAGAAACAATGAATACAATGGAAACAAATGCATGACAAAGCAAAGCGTGATGCTAGGCGTGCCCAATCGCGGTAGTAGGTGATACCGCGAAGGGGGGAAACATCCGGGAAAGTAACCCCGAGGTCCCGCGTTTTCGGACAAATGAACCGGAGGTGAAATGTTGCAGGTTCACTATGCTAGGGACGTGTGGCGGACGAACGGGCTGCGTATCCGAATTCGTCTCGTCGTTCCGAGCAACTTTCATGTACAAAGTTTTTCCATCCGAGCTACGGTTTATTTTCTATTATTTATCAAAGTTTTAATTGATTTTCTAGAATATATTAATCCGAATTAAAGATAGTGAAATACTTATGTCACCTAGTGCAGTGCCAGCCACAGTCAAATGACATGTGGGGCCCGGTCAACGTCAACAGTATAGTCAAGGTTGACTGGGTCAAAGTTGACTGGTCAAACTGGGTTGTGGGTCCATGATGTCATTGACTGGTAATTATTTAATTTAACAAAATTGATTTATTTAGCATTGTGTCCCACATGTCATTGGGTAAGCACTACTAACCGAAACCAAATTAGTCTACACAGGAGGTTAGTGCTCAATGGCCACACATGGCTGTGGCAAAAGCCAGCCATACACACAACTCACGCACACACATGGCGCACACACACACTACGCTCTCACACACCACGGCCATGGCCTTTGCCGTGGCTAGCAGCAAGCAGAACAGAGGCAGGGCAGCGCAGAAGCACGCAAGGAGCATCGGTAGCGCCAGCGGTACGCGGCAGCAGCGGCTAGCAGCAAACGGAGCAGCAGCGCAGGCACGCACACGCAGTAGGGGCGGGCGAGCACGGGACAGCAGCAGCGACAACCGGCAGCATCGGCAACAACGGCAGCAGAAGAAGTAACAGGCGGCAGCGAGCGCACGCACGTACGCGTACACGAGGGTTCGAGCTCGACGGAGATGATGGCCTACAGCGTCCAAATTGAAGGGCTAAGAGGGGACCCGAGGGAGAAGCTCACCCCGGTTCTCGTGGACGAGGTTAGAAGGTCGGAGGCGGCCCGGAGCAGTGGCAATGACGACGAGTTGGTGACGTCTGCGGCGGAGAAGGGCTCGATGGCGAGCACACGGACCGTCCCGGCTTGAGGTGATCCCTGGAGCGGACGGATCCGGCCGCGGCGGACCTCCCGGACGTGCTCCCGCACGCCGGAGACGACGGTGGCCGCGGATGACGGCGAGGAGGTCGATGGGGCAGAGGCAGACCGGTCAGGGTGCCGCGACGTCGGCGGGCGCAGAAGGATGGGGCGCGAGGGAGAGAGATGCGAGGGGCTAGGGTTTCGGTAGGGTGTGGGGGTGCCCTTATAGGTCAAAGGGAGGGGCTCGTGGCAGCCATCCATGGCCATGACGCCGTGGATGTGCGCCACGCCCTCCTGGTCTCCTGTAGAGGAGGAGGGAGAGGTGGAGGTGGGCTGATTGTTTAGCTAGATGGGCCAAGTGGCCCAAGGGGGAGGGTTTTTCTCTTTTCACTTTGTTTTATTTTTATTTCCTTTTATTTATTTTCTTGTTTCGGTTTTCTCTTAGTTTCACCCTTTTTATAGTTTAAATGAAATACAAAACTAGTTCCTAATTTAGTTTTAATAAATATGCCACTGCCCCAATAGTTTTGGGCAACTAAATAAATTAGCTTAATATTTTATTAACTGAAAAAGGCATTTATTTATTTGTTTTTGTTACTGTTTTATTTACCTCATTGCAATTAAATACTTTATAAAAATGTGGTTTATCCACCATAATTACCTACGCATTATTTGGCACGACCCGAATATTTTAGTTTTATTGTTTAAAAACTTTTGTTGTTTGACTATACTTTAAATTTGAATTTCAATCGTTTTGAACTAACGCGAGTTTATCAACATTAACCGAGGTGACGTGGCATCATTAGCAACGGTTTACTGTAGCTTAATTACCAGGCGTCACAATAAAACTCAACCTTATATATTCTTTACTTTATATTTTGTTCCGTACGACCCGTTTTTCAAATTAGTTTTTCTCTTTTACAAATGAATGTCGTGCGGCGCCCGTCCAGGACACGGCACAGCGGAGACACAGGCGCAGACATGCAGTAGGGACCCGTCCTAAAGGATTCTTTTTAGATTAAGACCCTGCGTAAACCTTTTTTACTGTCTCTTGCTGCTATACATCCCCTGGTTTTTTCTTTTCCGATATAACCAAGGAGGAGGCTGGCGTTTTGGCATGTGGCCACGCTAGAATTCTTGCTCGTACCTAGACACTAAGGGCTTTTTTATTTTGTTTAAGGGTGTTGTTTCACACGCACTCACAAAGACCGAACACCTTAGGGAGTGTTCGGCGTCGCGAGTTTTGGTACTATATGCATCAGCTCCGAATCATGATTTTGGTCATATGTTGGGTTGCCCGGCTCCTGAGTTCGGCTACCTTACGTTCCGCTCTATCGGCTAAGGTAGCACCAGGAGAACTACTGCGATTGTGCCCCGGTTCGTCCGGGTGAGCACCTCAGTAGAGAAAGCCGAAAACCGACTGTCATGATGTAGCGCGAGACTGGTCGCCACTCGATGACTCATAGAAATTTATCGAATTCCTCCGCTTTGACGAAGGGCCGTTTCCGGTCAGGCACGTACGCGCTCCGAACTCGGGCAAAGCGCAGTCGCCACTAAAGGGCTACCTAAAGAGTCCCACTGTCAAGCTCCTATGGCTAAGTGAAAGTGTTAAAGCATTATAGTCTGGTTGCCTAGCCCGCTGCGGTATCACCTCCTTTATAGGACCAAGACGTTGGGTTAAGTGCGAAAATGCGTCTTCTGCGCGCACCCCCGCACTATGTGCGTGGGGGCTGAAGCCAACGACTGCAATCTTTCAGAATTTATATATTTAAACGGACGCACAAGAGGTGTTCCTAATACTTGAAGGCACAAGTCTAAAAATATGCCCCTACAATTTATCAAAATACTATTTCATGATTACATATGCTATCATAACATAGCATCCTTCGAGCACTGCAACTCTATTATGCGAGCGCCTTCGAGGACTTCCTCAAAATATTGCTCGGAAGGTATTCGGCTTTTATCCGAATCCCGGGACGCAACAACGGTGGGCTCCATATCTGCCCAGTATGTCTTGACACGGGCAAGAGCCAACCGAGCTCCCTCCGTGCACGCTGACCTCTTCATAGCACCGATACGTGGCACCACGTCGAGAAATTGCTGCACCAAGCTGAATAACTCTTCGGCTTCGATCTCCCCGGACACAGATAATCCATGACGTACTTCATGGCGAGTCCGGACAACCTATTCAGTTTGGCCCATTGGGCCAGGCGATCGTCCACTGCAAGTGGACGCTCTGGATTGATGAATTGCGACCAGAAGAGCTTCTCCACTTCATGACCCTTCTTATCTTGAAAGTGTTTGGTCGCATCAGCAGCACTAGCCGCCAAATCCAGATAGGTGTCCTCTACACTCCACGCTCGGTCCAACGGGGCAAACCTCGGGTCGCAAAATTTTCTCCGCAGCAAGAAGGGCTTTTCATCCGCAATTAGTCCGGCTTGACGTAGCTCATCCTTTGCCGCTCTCATTACAGAGCGGGCGTCCTTGGCGTCGGTAACAGCTTTCTCTAAGCTCGTTTGCCTCGCCCGACCTTCTTCTTCAAGAAGCTTGCAATGGTCAGTAGCACTTTTTAACATTACGGCCATATCAGCCACCTCCTCCTTGCTTCGGCAATGGGCAGCCTGTTCGGCTTTCAGCTCTTCAAGGGCTTTCACGGCAGCCGCATCACTTTTTCTGGCTTGTTCCTTCGCTCGGGCGAGTTCGGCCCTAAGACCTTCCACGGCGGCCGCACCATCTGCGTCAAGCACACACACGGTAAGATATTGACATAAAGCTCCTCTTACTCACAATCGCCTAATGATTTCAATACCTTGAGCACCATCAAGCCTCTTGTTAACAAGCACGATGTCGGCTTCTACCTCATCCAGTTGTCGCTTTAGTTCGGCATATTCACAAGTCCGGCTCGACTCCGGACAATCAGCCACCTACGTATAAAGGTGCCACTTAAAGGACCTGGGATTAAGATCCTCTGCGCGCCGTACATCTTTACGACGCACAGAGTCTCAGCGGCTACTATCTACACAGGGCGCACTTTATTTATGCGCAATTAATACAAATATACGTTATTTAAAACGTACCTCAAGGCCTGCCACTAAATTCTTGACGGCCTCGTGCAGTCCGCTTTCTGCGGATGAAATCTTTTCAATCACCGTGCTCATTAACGCACGATGCTCCTCTGAGACAGAGGCTCGCCCCATGTCGGTGTACTAAAGTAGGGGTACCTTAGTACCCCGAACTTGTGCACGGGCAGTCGTAGCACCCCGCGGCAAGGCTTGCCAGGCGATCGCCAAAACTCTCCGTGGTCCCTTTTTGGGCCATCCAAGAACAAAGTATTTGAGCCAAGACCCCGGCAGGAGGAGCCTGCCGGGAAGGCCACCCGAAGAGAGCAAGGCCCCGGCAAGAGGAGCTTGCCGGGACGGCCGCTCGAAGCACAAGGCCCCGGCAAGAGGAGCTTGCCGGGAAGGCCGACCGAGGCACGACAAGATACTTGTTGCGACGCGCCCCGCGTCCCGGCAAGGACCGGTGAGCGACAAGCTCCCGGGCGCGACAAGGCATCGACCGCGGTAAGGCTCTTGCCGCGGCAAGTCACCACCCCGCGCCTGCGCTCCAGCTCATCCACCCACGCATCGCTCTGGGGCCATTCCAGGCGTACGTGGCGAGAGGCTGCGCAGCCAGGGGCATGCGGTGGCGAAGCAACGCTGACAGAGTAGCCATCGTGGCAAACGGTGGCGCTCCTGACGGTCCCTTTCCTGCACCGTCTGGGCGATGCGGACGGGCATTTAATGCCCTTGTCCCCTGCCGTCAGAGTTAGGTATGATAGCATTGTGCAAACAGCTGTACTCAACACAGTGTTTTCCAGTTTTGCCCCCGCCTACGTTGCCATCTGCGGGTAACCCCTTGCACATATAAAAGGAGGCCCCATGCGCAACGGGGGGAGGAGAAGGAGGCCATTCACGCTCGGTCTCGCCAGCAGCTCGCGTGTACTGTAGCACCACACGCTCCCGAGCAAGAACACAATACAAAACCACAAAGCAGCAGTAGGGTTTTACGCATCCGTGCGGCCCGAAGCTAGGTAAACCCCTTGTGTGCATCGCCTCGATCCGCTCTTCGCGCGACCTCCGCCCCCCGCCGAACCAAGAAAGGGGCTCGGTCCCCATAGGTGTTCGTGGAGGCAGATTTCCCACCGACATCTTTGGCGCGCCAGGTAGGGGGCATCGAAGTTGTGTGAACCTGATCCGGCGTCTGCACAGGCTAGATCTCCATCATCTTCATCGACATGCCACTGAGGAAGAAGGCTCCGGAGGTGGCTGGTCCGCCCGCGTCGAACCCACCGCCCCTGGAGCGAACGGGTGGTGGGGATGGCACCGGCGGCGGAACAGGCGTCGCCGAACCAGCTCATGGTGCCGCGGCGTCTGAACATACGCCGACACCTCTCGGCGCAGGTAAGCCCTGGTATGACCAGGCAACCTCTCGCTCTATTCCATGGAGCGGGGACAGTTAGCCCCACGGATCTCGCATACGGGCCACCTCGAGTGCTCGCTCGCGCTGAGCTCGAGCAAGAGCAGCTGCGACGAGATGACGCGCTGCTCCTCGAGGAGGACCGTCTTCAGGCCGCTGCGCGAGCTGCTCGCTACCAGCAAGCTTTGCGCTACTTTTATAGCCGCAAAGTTAGTGCCAGAAGTTCCGAGGAAGTGGGAAGGCCCTTACCGGGTGAAACAAGTCGCTAGGCCTGGCGCGGTCCGCCTTGAGACCGAAGATACCACTCCGGTGAGCAACTCCCGGAACGTTGGGCATCTTCGTAAGTTTCGCCCGTAAGGCGCGGTTGTCGGACCCCGTCCGGCAACCACCCTTCTGTACAAAGTCTTGCCGCTGTTGCATGTGATCCTTTGTACAGAGCCAGGCGCAGATTGAGTTCATGTGTTCCGCGCATCTCGTCGATATCATGCTCTTTATTCTTTGCATGCATTATCTGACACTCTGGGCAGCACAGACCCCCGGTAAGCGATGGTGAGCCCCATGTTTCGCCCTGCCAGAAAGCGACCTTGCCGGGCAGCGAGCCACGGAAAAGCTAAGTTGCCAAAGTTTGAGCAATCGAGTTTTTAAATCTTTGAGTTATTCCCCTTGAACGACCATGCTTTGTATGAAAAACCTGTGCATGGAGGGACCGGCTCGGGGCTAGTTGCACCCTTACTTCGTTTCGAGTCCACTCAACGTCTTAAGTGTGCTACAACCAGAGTGGCATCCTTACTTTGTTTCGAGCTCGCTCGGCAGCTTAAGTGTGCTGCGACTGCAGTCGCAACACTTACTTTGCTTTGAGCCTGCTAAAAAATTTAAGTGAGCTGCAGCTAGCCGCGGCAAGGTTTCTTGCCGGTAATGGCGCCGCTGGCGGGCTGCTGATGTCCCGCACTCAGAGCCCGTGGCAAGGTGGAGGCCTATGCCGGCGAGTCCCCAAAAGCGTAGGGCAAAAACATACAAAGCACGGAATCAAGTAGAGGAGATAACAGTGCAATCACTACCAAGATAAAGTTATATTACAAGATAGCTTGTCGCAGCCCTAATGAATTGTTTTCATAACTCGACTAGCGGCGACAAGAAAAGAAAAGGACAGGCGGCCTAATCCACGCGGTCGCCCTCGATCCTCTTGATCCCGGCCACCCTTTCTACGATGGGTGCGACGAGGGCCCTGATCTCCTCGAGGTCAGCGTCTGCCGGCAGGGACCTGAGGACGTTGGTGAGCTTGAGGCCTGGGTTGCGGAAGGCGATCTTCACCAGCACCTTCTCGAGGGCTCCGGCGATGGCCTCGCGCGTCTCGCCGGCCAGCTGCTCCGGGATCACGTTCCGGAGATGCTGAAGGGCCACCGCCACGCCTTTGAAGAACGAAGTAAGCTTGGCGCTGGGTGGGAGGTTCGCGTCGGAGGGATACTCGTGACCCTCCATCCCAGCAGCGACAGCTCCTTGTCGATGGAGGTGGCGATGTCCACCAGACCCTCCGTCCACTGCTCCACCATTGCCCTGAATTCGTTCTGGGTGACTGCGGCGCTCTCCAACAGCGCCTCGTTGTCCGCGACCTCCTTCCGCAAGATCACCTCTTGCTCCTTGGCGCTGTCCAGCGCCTTGGACAAGGTGTCCAGCTTCAGCTCGAGATCAGCGTTGGAGTCCTTGGCGGCATCAAGCTCCTTGATCTTCTCGACGAAGCGGCCCTGCAGCTCGCCGAGGGTGTGGGCACCCTTCTCGCGCTCCTGTTTGAGCGCGGAGAGCTCCTCACCGCTCGCCTTGAGATCAGTGTCGAGCTGCGCCACCTTCGCCTCCAGCGCCTTCTTGGCAGCCTCGGCGGCCGCGGCAGCATCTTGCGCTTCCTTGAGGGCTCCGCCGAGCGCTTGCTCGCGCGCGGCGACCTCCTCCTCGTGGCTGGCGAGGCTGGCTTTCTGCTGCACCAGCTCGCCCTCCTGCGTGGCCAGCCCCGCGGCGGCAAGCCTTTGCTGCTCTTCGGCTTCTGCCTTCTCGAGGATGAAGGCCGTCCGCGCCTCGTCGAGCTGCCTTCGCTCCTCCGCCAAGGATCGGAGGGCCTCCTGGTTGAGCTCCCGGAGCTCCCCGGCACGCTTCTCCATGTCTACTCCCGCCTTCGCGACAAGCGCTTCCCGGCGTTCCACCTGGGCTTGTCGAGCGCGGTAGAGTGACACCAGCTTCCGGAGCAGCCGCTCCTCCTCATGCTCGCCGCCACTGCTGCTTGGCGCATCAACCAGCGTCAGCCCGGCGGAGGCGAGCACCTCTCCATCCAAGGTCTCCCCCTCGACCGGCGCCCTGGAAGTCGACTCCCAGGGGAGCTTGATGAAGATATCATCGCCGGCCTTCAGGTAGACGCCTGGCTGGGGCTCCTCGGGGCCCGACGCTGCTGCGGAGGCGGGATCAGCGGTCGGCGCAGCGCTTGGCGCTCCTGCGGCCCCAGGGCCGTCAGTACGATCACCGACCCCCTCGCCCGCGGCTGCTGCGGCAGCCTTGGCGGCCTCTTCACCGGCCGGATCGTCAGCACCGTCCGCCCCTCCGGTGGCGGCCACGTCGTCGGTATGGCCGCGCGCATCCTCCTCGACGACGACCTCGGTCTCCATCGGGTCCGTGGCGGGCGGATCTGAAGGCCGAAAGAGGGGGAGAAGTCAAGCAACTACCCAAAGAAGAAGAACCCCAGGGGAGTTTCGAGGCAAGAAGGTTACCTGGGCCAGGGTCTGCAGTCACGGTCTCCGTCGCCAAGGGGTCGCCGGTGTCGTCCCTCGCCGGAGACTGCTCCCTTGCCGGGGACTGCTCCCTTGCCGGGGACTGCTCCCTCGCCGGAGACTGCTACCTTGCCGGGGACTACTCCCTTGTCGGGGATTCCTCCCTCGCCGGGGAACTCCCCCTTGGCGGTGTGGTTGTAGCGGGTGGCGCATCAGGGGCGGTCTCCGGACGCTCCTGGTGGGGCTGCTCTGCTCGTACGCAAATCGTCAGCCAGATGTCAAGAAAAACGAAGGGTACCCGGGCGCGCCCAACGGCAGAAAGCAAGCCATATGCTTACGCTGGGGGCTGCGCTGGGGGCTGCTCAGAGGATTAGTTGGCGGCTCCGACAAGGTCATCTCAGGCGCACCCCCTGCCGTCACGGTGGGCTCATCATCAAGGATGGCCACCGGGACCTTGGCTCTCTATGCCGCCCTCTGAGCCAGAGTTCTGAAAAGGAGCAAATTCAGAGGAAAGCAAATGAGATGTGAGACGCAACTACAAGAATTGAAGAAGCACAAGTACAGCGGGGATCTTACTCCTCTCCCTCTTCCTCGTCGGAGCTAAGCGCGGAGAAGTCGAAGACTGGCCCGCTTTTGGCGCGAGGAGGCGGAGGAGTAGGCTCCCTCGGCCGCTTGGCGGAGGCAGTGGTGGCACTAGCCTGAGATGGCTTTGCCCCGGCCGCCGCCGTGGCGCGAGGGGCGGCAGGAGCAGAGGCCGCGGCCCACGAAGACCCCGCTCCTGCTGCCACAGCGGAGCGTGTCACGCCACGCTGCGGTTGTTGGCTCGCTTGCCGTACCACTTCTCCGGCCTTGCGGAGATGCCTCCGTGGTTGAGCCGGGGGCTCCGCTTGCGACGAGCTGCCCGAAGGTCGGGAGGAAGAGGCGTCAACCTCCGGCAAGCCGCTCGTGCCCTCGGTGGACTCGTCCGCCCCTGTGCCGTGCTCGGCAAGCTCTTCCTCGCCGGCAAACTCCGCTCGATCGGCAAGGCTTTCCGCCTCCGCTGCGTCCGCCTCCGCCAATGTGAAGCCGAATTCGCCCGCGGCCGCGGCTGCCACCGCCTCTTCCATCCTGGAGGCGATGCGCGCCAACTCCGCGTCGGTGGTGTCTCGGGTGAGGCCCTTCTGCTCGTCGGCGTCGACTGGCACCTCCACCAAGTCGTCAAAGAACGCCCGCACGACATCGCCGGCGGGCTCCTGCCAAGTGGAGTCGATCCCGTGCGAGTCGCACAGTGACATCATTGCAAGGATGCGGCTGAGCGACGAATTGTTGCACAACGGGACGACGCCTCGCGGCAGCTTGAACCATTCGGGGTGATCGGGGTCGTGCTTGAACAGCTCCCTGAGCGTCCCGTCAAGCTCCAAGACGGTGAAATTGAAGTTGAGGCCAGGGCGCAGCCTCATGATGGTTGCCGCGTTCTGGAACTCCCAGGCGGGTCTCCCTTTCTCCTACAAGGGAGCGATGCGGCGGCGGAGGAAATCTGCGCCAACGGCGGCAACTGTGAGCCCGGCACGCCTAAGCCGCAGGATCCGGGTAACGGCAATCTGCAGCTTGTCGTCGTCCGGAGCCACATCGCTCCAATCCCTGCCGCGCACCACCGGAGTTCGGCGCACGGCAGTGAATGGCTGCGGGTTCTCCTCGACGATCAGGCACCAGTCTGCTCTCCATTCCTCCCATTTGCTGCCGAGCTCTCCCTCCAGATAAGCATCCTTCTTGCCGAGCTTCGAGATCCAGGCGATTCCGCCGGAGAGGGGCTCTCCTCTCTCTACTCGAGGCGTGAAGAAGTGGCGGAAGAGGGCTACGTTTGGATAGACTCCGACAAAATTTTCGCAAAGATGTGCGAAAATTGCCATGGTCAGGACAGCATTGGGGGTGAAATCAAGGAGATGGAACCCGTAGGTGTTCATGATGTCGCAGAAAAATTCAGAGAAGGGCGGGCAGAGCCCGCAATAGAAGAACAGAGCAAAGAAGGGATACCCGGTCGGATACTCCTTCTGGGCGGCGGCGGGAAGAACCCTCGTGCGCGGATGCGCTCGCGTCCCCGTCGACCATAAGAGGTAGTATTCCTCCCTCAGGACCAACGCGTCGAGCTCAGGGGGGAAGGTCGCCTGCTCCTTTCGCAGCGCCTCAAGCCGCTGCGCCTCGGCCGACTTCACGGCCTTCCCTTTCCCCTTGTCGCCCTTCGGGGCCATGGCGGAAGCAGGGAGGGAGGTCGACGGCGTCGGTAGCACTGGTGGCGACGGAAGGGGCGGAACGCTGCTTCTCTTAGGAAGTGGCGGAGATTTTCGAGGAATCGCAACTGGCGGGTGGGGGGACTGCCCTTGTTTCCCCTTCTTATAAGGGGGAAGGGAGGGGGCGTTTCGCCTTTCCGAATAAACAAATCACATGCGACGTGACGCATGCCCGCGGGGCTCAGCCCCGCGCACGCCGCCCACGTCACGCACGCCTCTCCCCATGATGCCGCGTTCGACGCGTGCCGTTCGGGGAGGACGTGGTGGATGCAGAAGCAGATGCAGCGTGACCCAGGCCACGCGTGCCCGTGCACTGTTTTGGGCCTGGCCCAACAGCGCTCGGCACCGTGTATGGCCCAGGCCCGGGGGCTCCTGTCGGTGTACTAAAGTAGGGGTACCTTAGTACCCCGAACTTGTGCACGGGCAGTCGTAGCACCCCGCGGCAAGGCTTGCCAGGCGATCGCCAAAACTCTCCGTAGTCCCTTTTTGGGCCATCCAAGAACAAAGTATTTGAGCCAAGGCCCCGGCAGGAGGAGCCTGCCGGGAAGGCCACCCGAAGAGAGCAAGGCCCCGGCAAGAGGATGTAACGCCCCCGATGTAACTTGCCATATTTGTAATCCAACTCTTGCCATTTTCGGCATTGTGATATAATATTTTCCCCGTGGTTGGGTTCCCGTCAGTTTGCATTTTGGTCATATCATGTCATCATGTGCATCGCATTCGCATACGTGTTCGTCTCATGTATCCGAGCATTTTCCCCGTTTTCCGTATTGCAATCCGGCGCTCCTATGTTCCCCGGCGTCCCCTTTTACATTTCTTTGTGAGAGGGTATTAAACTTTCTCGGATTGGACAGAGGTTTGTCAAGCGGCCTCGGTATAGCACCGGTAGACCGCCTGTCAAGTTTCGGGTCAATCGGAGTTCGTTTGGTACTCCAACGGTTAACTGGGTAACCGTGAAGGCCTTGTGTGTGTTGCAGCCCAACACCCCTTCAAAACAGCCCAATAACCCATCTAAGACACTCCCATGTCCACCGCCATTCGATCATGATCGCGTGGCCAAAAACCGCTCTCCATTTGGAGCTTCCTAGCCCCCTCTATGCCTATATATAGACACCCCCCATTTCAATCCCGGGTAAAACCACCCCTAACCCTAGATTTTTCGTCCCCCGCCGCCACCAGACGTGTCCGGTCCGTGCCGGACACACCCGCACCGCCGCCCGCGCCCAATCAGGGGGCGACACCTGTCGCGCCGCCGCCCATACCGCGCAGGCCCGCCGGGGCCCGTGGCCGGCCCCCGCGGCCCGCAACCGCCGCCGCCCGCTCCGCCCGCGCCTTCTCGCGCGCAGCCGCCGCCCGGGCCCGCGCTTCCCCGCGCCCGATCCGGCCGCCGCCGCCGCTGCGCCCCGTCGCCGCTCCGCCGCTCGTCCGCCGCCACCGACCTCGCGCTGCGCCGGAGCGCCCCGCGCCGCGCCGCCTCCTCCGCCACCCGCGTCGCGTCGCCCGTCGCCGGATCCCGCCTCCGCGCCGCCACCCGTCGCCGGATCCGGCGCCCCCGCAGCTCCCGACCGTCGTCCTCGTCTGCTCCGGCGAGGTCCGGCCGACCTCGGCTTCCGCGCCCCCGATCCGATCTGGGCACGCTAGGGTTGACTTTCGTCCCCCTCAAATTTTCTACAAGTCCTTGATATTTTTGCTTTATCATCACCTGTTCATCGTGCTATAACTTTGCATCCGTAGCTCCGTTTCGTGCGTATAATATGTCAAATTGTTCGCCTCGAAGTGTACATCATTTCTTTCCATTGCATCATTTTCATTTGAGGTCATTTTGATGCCCTAAATGCTTTTAGAAGAGGGCTATGTGATGTTAGTTTTCTGGAATCTTATCAGAACATGCACTTTTGTCAGTTTTGCCATGATTGATGTGTGCCTCCTATGAAGTTGAGTCCTACATGAATTTTGTAATATGCCATGTTACCTTTCCAGAGAATTATTCCATGTATTTTTGTGATCTTTGTGGTGACTAGCACAAGCATGCAAACTAGGGTACTTGATGTTGCTGATTTCAGAGACTTAGTAATTTCACCAAGTCCCTGCCTGCTGTTATTATTATGCCATGTGTTCATGTTGTTTCCGAGAGATCTATGCCTATTTTGAGCATGATCAGTAAGAGTGTTTTGATAATATGGATTTTCTCTATCCATCCATGCCTTTGTTTGTATTTATAGAGTGCCATAGCTTGAGTCAATCGAGCTCTACTTTTGCTATAAAATGTTGCTGGCAGATTGTTTACATGTTATTCGATTTTGCCAAGCTTGGTGTAGTTGATACTTGCATGATATGATGTTATTATTGCCATTTCTAGTCCTATGCCATGTCTTCTTGATGTATGTATGCTTAGTTTATCATGAAATGCTCTATAGTGAGTGCATCGAGCTCGTAAACATGCCTACTTGTTATCTGTTTTTGACATGTCCAGTTTTCTGCTAAGTCTGAAACCTGTAACGAAACTTTCTTAATTGACATGGGTGTAATCAAATTTTCTGATCCTTTTTGGCTTATGGTCATTAAGGGACGTTTGTCAAGTGCTTTGAGTATATTCATGCCATGCCTTAATTTTCTATGTGATGTTCCTGTAGCATGTTGTTTCATTGCTCTAAACATGTCATCCTGATATTAATTTCTGGCATGTTGATATTTTCACTAAGTCTGTGAACCTGTTATCTTTTGCACTTTTGCCATGCTTGTTTGGACCTGTTGTGGTGTGATTTAGCCGTAGCTCAGTGTTCATCTTTTGTCAAGCATCTTGAGTAGGTTACTTTCATACGCTTTGTTGATATGTTTGGGTGCAGTAGCTTAATTTCTTGTTGCTTGCTAAGTAGCATCATGCTGTTAATGGCAGATTATTGCCATTCTTGTATTGCTTGTCATTTGCAAACCGTGCATCCGATTCCGGTGATCTTTATATCGATTTCAACCGAAATCACCTCACCTATCCAGTGGCATACTTGGTTTGCCAAGATTATGCCTTGTGCATCCTTGTCCTTCCGGAGCACGCATATGCATTGCATATCACATCTCGCATATCATGCCATGCTTTGCATCATGTTGCTTGCGCATCGCATCGTGATTGATGTTTGTCCCCTTTGCTTGTGTTCTTGCTTTGGGTAGAGCCGGGAGACGAGTATGTGAACGAGGAACCTGTTGAGAACGCTTTCGAGGACCAAGCTTTCGTCAACTCTGAGAACCTTGCAGGCAAGATGACCATACCCTCGAAATCACTTCTATCTTTGCTTGCTAGATGCTCGCTCTTTTGCTATGCCTATGCTACGATTCCTACCACTTGCCATATCATGCCACCCATATTGCCATGTCAGCCTCTAACCATCCATGTCCTAGCAAACCGTTGATTGGCTATGTTACCGCTTTGCTCAGCCCCTCTTATAGCGTTGCTAGTTGCAGGTGAAGATGAAGTTTGATCCTTGTTGGAACATGGACTTGTTGTTCCTTGTTGGAACATGTTTACTTGTTGGGATATCACAATACCTCTTTTATTTAATTAATGCATCTATATATTTGGTAAAGGGTGGAAGGCTCGGCCTTATGCCTGGTGTTTTGTTCCACTCTTGCCACCCTAGTTTCCGTCATACCGGTGTTATGTTCCCGGATTTTGCGTTCCTTACACGGTTGGGTGATTTATGGGACCCCCTTGACAGTTCGCTTTGAATAAGACTATTCCAGCAAGGCCCAACATTGGTTTTACCATTTGCCACCTAAGCCTTTTTCCCCCGGGTTTTCGCGAGCCCGAGGGTCATCTTTATTTTAACCCCCCCCCCGGGCCAGTGCACCTTCGAGTGTTGGTCCGAACTTTCAGCCGCCGGTGGTCACCAGGGGCAACTCTGGACTGGCCTACCGGAAGTTTGGACAATCCGGATGTGCCCTGAGACCGAGATATGTGCAGCTCCTATCAGGATTTGTCGGCACAATCGGGCGGCTTTGCTGGACTTGTTTTATTACTGTCGAGATGTCTTGTAGTCCGGGATTCCGAGACTGATCGGGTCTTCCCGGTAGAAGGAATATCCTTCGTTGACCGTGAGAGCTTATAATGGGCTAAGTTGGGACACCCCTGCAGGGTATTATCTTTCGAAAGCCGTGCCCGCGGTTATGAGGCAGATGGGAATTTGTTGATGTCCGGTTGTAGAAAACCCGAAGTTGACCTTAACTAAAACACATCAACCGCATGTGTAACGGTGATGGTCTCTTCTCGGCGGGTGTGTCCGGGGCGTTACAGAGGAGCTTGCCGGGACGGCCGCTCGAAGCACAAGGCCCCGGCAAGAGGAGCTTGCCGGGAAGGCCGACCGAGGCACGACAAGATACTTGCTGCGACGCGCCCCGCGTCCCGGCAAGGACCGGTGAGCGATAAGCTCCCGGGCGCGACAAGGCATCGACCGCGGCAAGGCGCTTGCCGCGGCAAGTCACCACCCCGCGCCTGCGCTCCAGCTCATCCACCCACGCGTCGCTCTGGGGCCATTCCAGGCGTACGTGGCGAGAGGCTGCGCAGCCAGGGGCATGCGGTGGCGAAGCAACGCTGACAGAGTAGCCATCGTGGCAAACGGTGGCGCTCCTGACGGTCCCTTTCCTGCATCGTCTGGGCGATGCGGACGGGCATTTAATGCCCTTGTCCCCTGCCGTCAGAGTTAGGTATGATAGCACTGTGCAAACAGCTGTACCCAACACAGCGTTTTCCAGTTTTGCCCCCGCCTACGTTGCCACCTATGGGTAACCCCTTGCACATATAAAAGGAGGCCCCATGCGCAACGGGGGGAGGAGAAGGAGGCCATTCACGCTCGGTCTCGCCAGCAGCTCGCGTGTACTGTAGCACCACACGCTCCCGAGCAAGAACACAATACAAAACCACAAAGTAGCAGTAGGGTTTTACGCATCCGTGCGGCCCGAAGCTGGGTAAACCCCTTGTGTGCGTCGCCTCGATCGGCTCTTCGCGCGACCTCCGCCCCCCGCCGAACCAAGAAAGGGGCTCGGTCCCCATAGGTGTTCGTGGAGGCAGATTTCCCACCGACACCCCAGCAGAATCTTTAGCTCCTCCGACCGAACACCAGATGGTGCCGGACTCGTCCCATGGCCTTCCTCAAAGGCCGGGCACGGAGAACCTCGGGGGGCAGCACCATCCACCCCTAGCGGATCCGGAGAAATCCCCCGCGACGACACTTCAGCGTCGCCCGCCTTGCTAGGCGATACAGAAGGAGGAGGCGTTCCGCTCTCCATCATCTCCGGAAGAAGATCCCCCGAAAACGAGTTCTGCTGAGAAGGGCTAAGGTCCGAACTACAAAGTAAAGTTTCGATTAAAACTTCCCAGATATAAATCAAGGATTTCTCTTAAAAGAATAACTCTTCTTCTACTTACGGCTCGCTGGAGAGATGTTCCCTTTGAGGGTTTAGTTCGGCCGAGGAGCTCCCTGGCGTCGGGCCCTCTGACAAGGATTCTTTCCCCCGCTTCGAAGCTATGGTTTCCGGGCGGTCAGAGGCGGCCCTTTTCTTTCCCTTAGGAGGAGAATTATCGATTCCCCCCTTTGGAATGGTCTCTTTCGGAGAGGCCATGGTCTCCTTGTCTGCTCCCATATTTCCCTCCAAAGGCACTACCTCTAGCATCCTAACTAGCATAGGATCCAGCCTGGTTTCGGGAAGGGGAGCCGGACACTGGATCAGCTTCGCCTTCGCTATCCACTCCTACTTAAAAGGAAAAGTGTTGTTAAAAAGCAAGTTAATTATGCGGATAGAAGGTCCGGTCGCAAGGTCACCTACTTGAGTATCCGGGCGATTGCGGCTTAAACCAGCATCCTCGGTCAAATCCGGACTCACTTCTTGTGATCCGAAGAACAGTTTATACGTCTCCACAGGTGTCACGCCCATAAAATTCTGGAGAGCTCGTGGTCCCTCCGGATTGAACTCCCACAAGCGAAGGGGGCGACATTGGCCGGGCAGTGTCCGGCGAATCAACATGACTTGTGTCACCTTGACCAGGTTGAGGTCTCCCTTCAAGAGATCCTTAATGCGGCCCTGCAGCAGAGGAACGTCTTTGGGCAAGCCCCGACATAACCCTGTGTTAATCCACGATGCTAACCGTGGTGGGGGACCCGAGCGAAAGGCCGGAGGCGCCACCCATGCGGTGCCCCGAGGAGCGGTGATGTAGAACCACTCCTGTTGCCATAAGCCAAGCTCCTCTTGAAAAGCGCCCTCGGGCCATGGAGCGTCGGCACTTCTTTTTATAGCAGCGCCTCCGCACTCTGCGTGGCGCCCTTCGATTATCTTCGGTTCTACTTTGAAGGTCTTGAGCCACAATCCGAAGTGAGGGGTAACACGAAGGAACGCTTCGCACACAACTATGAACGAGGAGATATGGAGGATGGACTCTGGAGCTAAGTCGTGGAATTCCAGCCCATAATAAAACATCAGCCCCCTTACAAAGGGATCCATGGGGAAGCCTAATCCCCGAAGGAAGTGGGATATGAATACCACACTCTCGCCGGGCTGAGGGCTAGGGATCACCTGTCCTTGAACAGGTAGCCTGTGCGGAATCTCCCTGGTCAGGAATCTAGCTTCCCTCAATCTTGATACGTCCTCCTCCGTAACAGAGGAGGGCATCCATCGGCCTTGGAGGTCGGAACCGGACATTATCGAAGATCCGGTGCGCTCGGAATCTGGAAGCCTAGGGTGTTGGAACTCGAGGCGACGGGCGAGCTCGTTTTGAGAATAGAAGCGGGGAACAGGGCCTTGGTTTCTTTATAAGAGGCAGAATATCAAGCGCCCTCCCCGTAACCGTCTTGAACTAGCCTTTAATTAAGGCAAGACGTGCTAACAGGCACGATTGGGTTATCCACGACCGTATTAATGAGAATCCCGTTAGAGGGGCACATGATCTCTGCTTTGACAAGACGTGCCAAGGAAACCGCCTCGCTGAACGAGCTAAGGTGGAACAATGAAAGCAATTTATATAGAAGGCTTGGTCGCAGTGTTATGACGCACTGCAGGATACGTCAGCAGATTTGATTTGTGTTAATATTATTCTCTATATGGCAATATGTGGAAACTTATTTTGCAGAGCCAGACACTATTTTTTGGTGTTTATAATCTTCTTGAAGAACTTGGAGGAGGAACCCGCCTTGCAATGCCGAAGACAATCTGCACGTCGGACTCGTCATCATTGAAGCCTGGTTCAGGGGCTACTGAGGGAGTCCTGGATTAGGGGGTGTTCGGATAGGCGGACTATACCTTTAGCCGGACTCCGGGACTATGAAGATACAAGATTGAAGACTTCGTCCCGTGTCCGGAAGGATCTTTTCTTGGCGTGGAAGGCAAGATAGGCGTGCGGATATTCGAGATCTCCTACCATTGTAACCGACTCTGTGTAACCCTAAACCTATCCGCTGTCTATATAAACCGGAGGGTTGTAGTCTGTAGGACAACCATCATCATACACAATCATACCATAGGCTAGCTTCTAGGGTTTAGCCTCCTTGATCTCGTGGTAGATCCACTCTTGTACTACCCATATCATCAATATTAATCTAGCAGGAGTAGGGTTTTACCTCCACCGAGAGGGCCCAAACCTGGGTAAAATAAAGTGTCCCTTGTCTCCTGTTACCATCCGACCTTGACGCACAGTTCGGGACCCCCTACCCGAGATCCGCCGGTTTTGACACCGACAGACGGCACCCGTGGATACGGTTAGCCGTGGAATGTGAAAGTATGGTGGAAAAAGGAATAAACTTTATTTTCTTTTTGGGAACCGCCTATGATATATCTAGCATGGAAAGTATTGGGAACTACTCGATCATTTTCGTTGACAAGAAAAGCATGCCACCCAAAATGTTTTATCTCTATCTTTTTTTCGCTTTGAGCTCTGGCACCTCTACAAATTCCTACTTCCCTCTGCGACGGGCCTTTCTTTTTTACTTTATGCAATTTTTATTTTTATTTGAGTCTCCATCTTCTCTTATAAAGCACCAACTAATGGGCACTATTATCGTACTTGAGCATGGGGTGTAGCTAATATGCGAGTATGTTTCATGAATCGATCAATGATTGAGCATAATGGGCTAGGGACAACTTGCTTTAGTGTTGATATTTGGAAAGACATGGTTTCTTGTTGATATGCTTGAGTATTGTAATCTTCATTTCAAAACTAGACTATTGTTTCGAATCATATAAAAGTCCAAATGTCCATGAGACAAAAGAAAAGAATATGCGCTGAACATGATAGGCACCATTCCACATCAAAAATTCTGTTTTTATCATTTACCTACTCAAGGACGAGCAAGAATTAAGCTGGGGCATGCGGGTACGTCTCCAACGTATCTATAATTTTTGATTGTTCCATGTTGCTATATTATCATTCTTGGATGTTTTACAATCATTTTATAGCATTGTGTCAATATGTTAGTCTAAAAATGATATAAAGTTGCTATAAAATGATTGTAAAACATCTAAGAATGATAATATAACATCATGGAACAATAAAAAATTATAGATACGTTGGAGACGTATCAGCATCCCCAAGCTTAATTCCCGCTCGTCCTCGAGTAGGTAAATGATAAAAATAGATTTTTTTTATGTTGAATGCTGCCTAACATGTTCATCACATATATTTTTTTCTTTTGTTACATGGACATTTGGACTTTTATATGATTCAAAGAATAGTCTAGTTTTGACATGAAGATTTCAATACTCAAGCATATCAACAAGCAACCATGTCTCTCAAAATATCAACACTTACGCAAGTTATCCCTAGCCCATTATGCTCAGTCATTGATCCATTCATGAAACACACTCGCATATTAGCTACACCCAATGCTCAAGTAAGATCATAGTAGCCCTTAGTTGGTGTTTTATAAGAGAAGGTGGAGACTCAAATAAAAATTGCATAAAGTAAATAGGAAGGCCCTTCGTAGAGGGAAGTAGGGATTTGTAGAGGTGCCAGAGCTCAGAGTGAAAAAGATAGAGATAAAACATTTTGGGTGGGATGCCTTTTCTGTCAACGAAAACGAGTGACTGGTTCCCAATACTTTCCATGCTAGATATATCATTGACGGTTCCCAACTAGAAAATAAAGTTTATTCCTTTTTCCACCATACTTTCACATTCCACGGCTAACCGAATCCACGGGTACCGTCCATACCAACACTTTCCAAGGAATTTATTATTTGACAACATAAAGTAAATTCATTTTTTTTGGGACTGGGCATCCCTAATACCTTTGTCGTACTCTCGTGCAATGACAAGTGAATAAACACTCATCTTGAGAATAACACATATAGCATGGAAAAATATCAGCCACCCCTACCGTTTCATGAGCGGTACGAGCACACAAAAAAGAAATTTATTTTGAAGATTAGAGATGGCACATACAAATTTGCTTAGAACGACACTGAAATACCGCCGATATGTAGGTATATTGGACTCATATGGCAAAACTGGTTTAAGGATTTTGGATGCACAAGTAGTAATCATACTTAGTGCAAGTCAAGGCTAGCAAAAGATTGAGAAGCATCCAACCAAGAAACGAAAAATCTCATCAGCGAGCATTAAGCATAACTAACACCGAATAATGCACCACAAGTAGGATGTAATTTTAGTGCATAACTATTGATTTTCGTCCTTGCATAGGCAATCACAAACCTGAACATCAATATTCTTACTAAACCATAATTACTCATCAACATGACTCACATATCACTATCGCAAAACTATTACAAAGAATCAAGTTTATTTTGTCCAATGATCTTCATGAAAGTTTTTATTATATCCCTCTTGAATATCTATCACTTTGGGACTAATTTCCTATGTTGCTTTTGATAGCTAAAACAAATCTAAGTGAAGAGCATGAGCATACAAATTTCTTTCTCTCAAAATAATATAAGTGAAGCATGAGAGAATTTCTTAAAAAGATTTACTAACTCTCAAATAAATATAAGTGAAGCATGAGAGCATTTATTCAAAAGTATTAAAGCACGCCGTGCTAAAAAATATGTAAGTGAAGCAATAGAGCAATTCCATAGATAGAAAAGATTTAAGTGAAGCACATAGAGAAATTCTAGCAATTCGTAGCATAATTTTGGCTCTGTCAACTAGGTGTGTTTAGCAAGGATACTTGACTTAAACTAAAAAGCAAAATAAGCAAAGACTCATATCATACAAGATGCTCCAAGCAAAACTCATGATATGTGACGAATAAAAATATAGCTCCAAGTAAGATACCGATGGTCGTTAGAAGAAAGAGGGGATGCCACTTGAGTATCCCCAAGCTTAGTTGCTTGCTTCTCTTTTAGATAATGGCTTGGGATGCCATGGGGCATCCCCAATCTTAGGCTCTTCTTACTCCTTATTCCTTCATCCATCGTGATCTCATCCTAAACTTGAAAACTTCAATCACATAAAACTCAACAAAACCTTCGTGAGATCCGTTAGTATAACAAAGGAAATCACTACTCTAAGTACTGTTGCAAACCCATTCATATTTTATTTTTGCATTATATCTACTGTATTCCAACATTACTATAGTTTATACCCTCCAATACAAACCATAGACTCATCAAAATAAGCACACACCGCAAAGAAAACAGCATGTGTCAAAAACAGAATTGTCTGTAGCAATCTGAAAACTTAGAATACATCCGTAACTCAAAAATTCTGAAAAGTTAGGACAATGTAGGCAATTTGTATATCAATCTTGTGAACAAAAATCAGAATTTTATCGCGCTTCTGTTAAAAATTAAAATTGTTTTGCTGGGTGCAAAAGTTTCTGTTTTTCAACAAGATCATATCAACTATCACCCAACATGATCCCAAAGGCTTTGCTTGACACAAACACTAGTTAAAACATAAAAAACAATCATAACAGTAGCATAATTGTGCAAACACCCAAGAATAGAAAGAAAAGAGAAAATTAATTTTTTTCATTGGGTTGCCTCCGAGCAAGCGCTATCGTTTTATGCCCCTAGCTAGGCATAATGTTTCAATGATGCTCATATGAAAGACAAGAATTGAAGCACAAAGAGAGCATCATGATACATGTGACAAACACAATTAAGTCTAACATACTTCCTATGCATTGGAATTTTATAAGCAAACAAATTATCAAGACTAGAAACATCTAACATATGCAAAGAAGAGGAATAAAACATTAACGATCTCAACATAACGAGAGGTAATTTAGTAACATGAAAATTTCTTCAACCATATTTTCCTCTCTCATAATAATTACATGTAGGATCATAATCAAATTCAACAATATAACTATCACATAAAATATTCTCTTCATGATCCACATGCATGCAAAGTTGACACTCTTCCAAAATAGTGGGATTATCATCAAATAAATTCATGACCTCTCCAAGCCCACTTTTATCAAAAAATTCATAAGATTTAACACTCTCCAAATATGTGGCATTATTTTTAGCTAAACTTAGACACTCTTCCAAGCCCACTTTTAATATTATCGCAAGCATATTCACCATGAGATTTAAATAAAATTTCAAGATCATAAGAATAATTATCACCCCAATCATGATCATTGCAATAAGTAGTGGAAATAACAAAACAGGCATCCCCAAGCTTGGGGTTTTGCATATCACTAACACAACTGACATTAATAGAATTTAAAATAACATCATTGCAATCATGCTTCTTATTCAAGAGGCTATCATGAATCACTCATAAACTTCTCTGTTTAACACTTCACCACAATTTCCTGATTCATAAATCTCAAGCAAAACTTCATAAAGATAATCCAGTGAACTCAATTCACTAGCAATTGGTTCATCATAATTGGATTTTTTGAAAAGATTAGCAAGTGGATGAGGATCCATATCAATATATTTTTAGCAAGAAAATATGCAAGCAAATAGAAGGCACATGGCAACATAAGCAAACAAAGCAAACAAGAGATCTAACGAGAAAACGGCGAACGAAAAATAGGACGAATAAAACGGCAAATTTTTGTGAAGTGGGGGAGATGAAAATGAGAGCCAAATGGCAAATAATGTAAATTGCAAGGAGATGAGATTTATGATTAGGAACCTGATAGATGTTGATGATGTCTCCCCGGCAACGGCGCCAGAAACTCCTTTTGATGCGACTAGAACTACGTTGGTATTTCCCCAAAGAGGAAGGGATGATGCAGCATAGCTACGGTAGGTATTTTCCTCAGTGATGATACCATGGTGATACGTCTCCAACGTATCTATAATTTTTCATTGTTCCATGCTATTATATTATCTGTTTTAGATGTTTTATATGCATTAATATGCTATTTTATATGCTTTTTGGGACTAATCTATTAACCTAGAGCCTAGTGCCAGTTCCTGTTTTTTCCTTGTTTTAGAGTTTCGCAGAAAAGGAATATCAAACGGAGTCCAAACGGAATGAAACTTTCACAGTGATTTTTCTTGGACCAGAAGACATACAGAGAACTTGGAGTACACGTCAGGAAAGCCATGAGGCGGCCACAAGGACGGAGGGCGCGCCCGGGGAGTAGGGCACGTCCCCCACCCTTGTCGGCCCCTCATGACTCCACCGACCTATTTCTTCCGCCTATATATTCTCAAATATTCCAAAACCTACCAGGAGAGCCACGAAAACACTTTTCCACCGCTGCAACCTTCTGTACCCGTGAGATCCCATCTAGGGGCCTTTTCTGGCGTCCTATCGGAGGGGGAATCGATCACGGAGGGCTTCTACATCAACACCATTTCCTCTCCAATGAAGCGTGAGTAGTTTACCACAGACCTACGGGTCCATAGCTAGTAGCTAGATGGCTTCTTCTCTCTCTTTGATTCTCAATACCATGTTCTCCTTGATGTTCTTGGAGATATATTCGATGTAATACTTTTTTGCAGTGTGTTTGCCGAGATCCAATGAATTATGGATTTATGATCAGCTTATCTATGAATATTATTTGAATCTTCTTTGCATTCTTTTATGCATGATTTGATATCTTTGCAAGTATCTTCGAACTATCGATTTGGTTTGGCCAACTAGATTGGTTTTTCTTGCAATGGGATAAGTGCTTAGCTTTGGGTTCAATCTTGCGGTGCTTGATCCCAATGATAGAAGGGGAACTGACACGTATTGTATTGTTGGCATCGAGGATAACAAGATGGGGTTTTCATCATATTATTGCTTGAGTCTATCCCGCTACATCATCTCATCTTGCTTAAAGCGTTACTCTGTTCTTATGAACTTAATACTCTGGATGCAGGCGGGAGTCGGTCGATGTGTGGAGTAATAGTAGTAGATGCAGGCAGGAGTCGGTCTACTTGATACGGACGTGATGCCTATATTCATGATCATTGCCTTCGATAGTGTCATAACTTTGAGCTTTTCTATCAATTGCTCGCCAATAATTTGTTTACCCACTATAATATTTTCTATCTTGAGAGAAGCCTCTAGTGAAACCTATGGCCCCAGGATCTACTTTCCATCATATAAGTTTCTGATCTACAATTTTAGTTTCCTATTTACTTCCTTTGCAATCTTTTACTTTCCGTTCCATAAACCAAAAATACCAAAAACATTACTTTACCGTTTATCCATCTCTATCCGATCTCACTTTGCAAATAACCGTGAAGGAATTGACAACCCCTTATCGCGTTTGGTGCAAGTTGGTGTTTGTTTGTGCAGGTATTCGGTGACTTGTGTGTGTTCCTACTGGATTGATACCTTGCTTCTCAAAACTGAGGGAAATACTTACTCTACTTTGCTGCATCACCATTTCCTCTTCAAGGGAAAAACCAACACAAGCTCAAGAGGTAGCACAAGGTTATCGAACCAGTAGGAGAACCACGCAACACTATGTAAATGGTACCTGCAGAAAGAACAAATACTTGCAACCCGATGTGTAAGAGGGGTTGTCAATCCCTCCCAGGTAAAAAGACAGATAAAATTGTAGTAGATTGGATAAATAGATCTCGCAGGAACGCGAGTTAAAATAAATAACAAAAAATTGCAGCAAGGTATTTTTGGGTTTTTGGATTAATAGATCTGAAAATAAAAGCAAATAAAAATAGATCTCAAAGGCAAATATGATAAAGAAGAGACCCCGGGGCCATAGATTTCACTAGTGGCTTCTCTTGAGAAAAATAGCATACGGCAGGTAAACAAATTACTGTTGGGCAATTGATAGAACTCCAAATAATTATGACGATATCCAGGCAATTATCATTATATAGGCATCACGTCCAAGATTAGTAGACCGTCTCCCGCCTGCATCTACTACTATTACTCCACACATCGATCGGTATCCAGCATCCATCTAGTGTATTAAGTTCATGGAGAAATAGAGTAATGCAATAAGAACGATGACATGATGTAGACAAGGTCTATTCATGTAGGAATAGACCCCATCTTGTTATCCTTAATATCAACGATACATACGTGTCATTTCCCCTTCTGTCACTGGGATTGAGCACCGTAAGATCGAACCCATCACAAAGCACCTCTTCCCATGACAAGAAAAATCAATCTAGTTTGCCTAAATAAACCTAAGATTAGAAGAAGAAATACGAGGCTATAAGTAATCATGCATATAAGAGATCAAAACTCAAATAACTTTCATGGATAAAATAGATCTGATCATAAACTCAAAGTTCATTGGATCCCAACAAACACACCACAAAAAGAGTTACATCAAATAGATCTCCAAGAGACCATTGTATTGAGAATCAAAAGAGAGAGAGGAATCCATCTAGCTACTAACTATGGACCCATAGGTCTACAATGAACTACTCACGCATCATCGGAGAGGCACCAAGGATGACGAACCCCTCTTTGATGGTGTCTTGATTGGATCTGTGGTTTCTGGAACTTGCGTCGGCTGGAATTGTGCTTCGTCGACTCCCCTAGGGTTTTTGGAATATTGGGGTATTTATAGAGCAAAGAGGCGGTGCGGGAGGCCACCGAGGTGGACACAACCCACCAGGGCGCGTCTGGGCCCCCAGGCACACCCAGCTGGGTTGTGCCCCCCTCGGGGCACCCCTTTGGTACTTCTTTGGCCCATCCTGTGTCTTCTGGCCCAGAAAAATTCTCCAAAAAGTTTCGCTGCGTTTGCACTCCGTTTGGTATTGATTTTCTGCGAAGTAAAAAACAAGCAAAAACAACAACTGGCACTGGGCACTATGTCAATAGGTTAGTCCCAAAAAATGATATAAAGTTGCTATAAAATGATTGTAAAACATCCAGGAATGATCATATAATAGCATGGAACAATCAAAAATTATAGATACGTTGGAGACGTATCAGTGGTTAATTGCAAGAAATAAATCTTGTGGTGATAGATAGATAAATAAAATACAAAATAAAATAAAACAAAGAAAAATTGCGGCAACGTATTTTTGGATTTTAATATATGATAAAAGTGGACCCGGGGGCCATAGTTTTCACTAGAGGCTTCTCTTTTGAAAATAGCATATGGTGGGTAAATAAATTACTATTGGGCAATTGATAGAAAAGCGAATAATCATGGCGATATCCAAGGCAATGATCATGTACATAGGAATCATGTCCGAGACAAGTAGACCGACACCTGCCTGCATCTACTACAATTACTCCACCCATCGACCACTACCGAGCATGCATCTAGAGTATTAAGTTCATAAATAGCGGAGTAACGACGTAAGCAAGATGACATGATGTAGAAAAAGTAAACTCACACATGAATAAACCCCATATTTTTATCCTTCATGGCAACAATACAAATACGTGTCATGTCCCTTTCTGACACTAGGATTGAATACCGGAAGATCGAACGCATCACAAAACACCTCTCCCATTGCAAGAAAAATCAATCTAGTTAGACCAACCAAATCAATAGATCAGAGAGAAATACAAAGCTATAACAATCATGCATAAAAGAGTTCAGAGAAGCCTCAAATAATATTCATGGATAATATGATCATAAACTCACAATTCATCGAATCCCAACAAACACGCCGCAAAAAGTGATTACATCGAATAGATCTCCGAGAAAATCGAGGGGAGCATTGTACTGAAGATCAATGAGAGAGAAGAAGCCATCTAGATACTAACTATGGAACCGTGGGTCTGTGGTAAACTACTCACACATCATCGGATGGGCAACAATGTTGATGTAGAGCCCCTCCATAGTTGATTCCCCCTCCGGCAGAGTGCCGGAAAAGGCCTCCAGATGGGATCCCCCGAAAACACAAGATTGTGGCGGCGGAAAAAGTATTTTGGGTGGCTTTGTGTTAGTTTCCTGATTTTAGAGAATTTATAGATGTGAAATTAGGTCAAATGGACGTCGTGGGTCCAACGAGCCACTGATACGTCTCAAACGTATCTATAATTTTTTATTGTTCCATGCTGTTACATTATCAATCTTGGATGTTTTATAATCATTTTGTAGTCAATTTATATCATTTTTGGTACTAACCTATTGACATAGTGCCAAGTGCCAGTTGCTGTTCTCTGCATGTTTTTTACATTATAGGAAATCAGTACCAAACGGAGTCCAAATGCAATGAAACTTCGCAGAGATTTTTTTTTGGACCAGAAGACACATATTGGGCCCTGGTTGCACCTTGGGGGGGCTCCGAGGAGAGCACAACACACCAGAGCGCGCCAGGAGGTCCAGGTGCACCCTGGTGGGTTGTGCCCACCTCGGGTGCCCCTCGGACCGCCTCTTTGCTCTATAAATACCCAAATATTCCAAAAACCCAAAAGGCATGGACGAAATATTCATCCAGCTGCCACAGAGTCCAGAATCACCAGATCCAATCTAGACACCATCTCGAATGGGGTTCACCACCTTCATTGGTGCCTCTTCGATGATGTGTGAGTAGTTCTTTGTAAGACCTCCGGATCCGTAGTTAGTAGCTAGATGGCTTCATCTCTCTCTATGAATTCTCAATACAATGGTCTCTTGGAGATCCATATGATGTAACTCTTTTTGCAGTGTGTTTGTTGGGATCGATGAACTTTGAGTTTATGATCATATCTATCTTTTTATATCCATGAAAGTATTTGAGTTTCTTTGATCTCTTTTATGCATGATCTCTTATAGACTCGTATTTGTTCTCCAATATTTGGGTTTTGTTTGGCCAACTTGATCTATTTATCTTGCAATGGGAAGAAGCGCGTTGTAGTGGATTCGATCTTACGGTGCTTGATGCCAGTGACAGAAGGGGAACCGACACATATGTATCGTTGCTACTAAGGATAAAACGATGGGGTCTATCTCTACATAGATAAATCTTGTCTACATCATGTCATCATTCTTATTGCATTACTCTGTTTCTCCATGAACTTAATACACTAGATGCATGCTGGATAGCGGTCGATGTGTGGAGTAATAGTAGTAGATGCAGGCAGGAGTCGGTCTACTAATCTTGGATGTGATGCCTATGTAATGATCATTGCCTGGATATCGTCATGATTATTTGAAGTTCTATCAATTGCCCAACAGTAATTTGTTCACCCACCGTTTGCTATTTTTGTCGAGAGAAGCCACTAGTGAAACCTACGCCCCCGGGGTCTCTTTCTCATATATTTAACCTTTGTGATCTACTTTTCTTTTGCATTTATTTTCAGATCTATTAAACCAAAAATACAAAAATACCTTGCTGCATTTTATTCTTATTTATTTTATTTGGCGTTCGATCTATCAATCTACTACAATTTTATTCACGTCCGTTTGCGCATCTTGGGGCGCCGCTACCCGAAAGGGATTGACAACCCCTATTACACGTAGGGTTGCGAGAAGTTGTTATTTGTGTGCATGTGTTGTTTACGTTGTGTTGCTTGGTTCTCCTACTGGTTCGATAACCTTGGTTTCACATCTGAGGGAAATACCTACCGCCGCTGTGATGCATCATCCCTTCCTCTTTGGGGAAATACCGACGTAGCTTCAAGTGACATCAAAAGGAATTTCTGGCACCGTTGCGAGGGAGGATCTTCAACATATACCAGGTTCTTAATCACAAATTTCATCCCTTGCAATTTATATTATTTTCCATTTGCCTCTCATTTTCCTCTCCCCCACTTCACAAAAATTTGTCGTTTTATTCGCCCCTCTTTTCCGTTCGTCGTTTTCTTGTCGGATCTGTTTTTGTGTGCACTCTTGTTTGCCGTTATTATCGTCATAGATAGTTCTTCCTCTATTGCATGCACTCCTGAGAACGAAGTTCTCAAGTTTAAACAAAGGGGAGGAGAAAATTTAAAAAATGCTTGGTATAGAATTTGCAATGCTCATAACAGATCTATTCGAAAGCAATCTACCGTTGTTATTCTTCGTTGTTTTTATGTGGGCATCACCAATTGGCATAGATTCGTCCTTGACACGATTACGGGTGGAAAGTTTTTGATGTGTCCCTCTTTTGATGCTTTTAATACTATGGGAAATTTAGCTGAATCACCACCCCTTATGATTAATGAAACAACTTTGACTCTTGAGCATGTTATGGAAAGATTAGATGCTATTGATAAGAAAATGCTTATTGAAGAGCATATTGAAAATTTGGATAAAAAGATGCATAATTATGCTACTAAAATTGGGTCAAAAGCGGGAGAAGTTCTTAAGTTTTTAAAAGAAAAGGGAACCATTATGCATGAAAGAATTAAAAAAGTCCGTCTCGGATTGATATACTGGAAGAAATATTTAGTAATTTGTGCATGGCTTTTGCTTCCGCTAAAACTATTGAAAAAACTCCCGTAAATATTGGCAAGACTACCCAAATTACTAAGAGCAAGGGTACAACTTCCAGCAACAATAGTAAAGAGGATCTTAAGATGATTAGTATCCATCCGGATTTTGTTGAAGTTTTGAGAGATCCCGATGGCGAGAATGAATTCTTTAAGTTTGTTCCTAGGAGTATTGTCATTGAAAATCTTTCTGCTAAATCTCTGAAGAATTCTAAGTGTTTGATTGAGGAGTTGAACAAAGATGACAAAACTTAGATCCGTGCTTTATGCCTAGCTAAGTGCGTAAAACTATAGTGCTTGTTGGGAGGCAACCTAATGAATAAAATTTATTTTTGCTTTTTTCTTTCTGTTCTTGAGTGTTTGCACAATTATGCTACTGTTATGATTGTGTTTTTTGTGTTTTAGTTAGTGTTTGTGCCAAGTAGAACCGATAGGATCTTCTTGGGTGATAGTTGTTTGATCTTGCTGAAAAAACAGAAACTTTTGTGCTCACAAAAACAATTCTTATTTTTTACCAGAGCGTGATAAAATGCCAATTCTTTTTGCAGAAGCTTAATATACAAATTACCCAGATCTTCCTAGTTTTTCATAATTTTTGGAGTTAAATAAGTATTCGAACAAATCAGATTGCTACAGACTGTTCTGTTTTCTTTGCGTTGTGTGCTTATTTTAATGGCTCTATGGTTTTCTTTGATGAGTTTTTGCCATAGAAAAGTTGGAATACAGTATATATAATGCAAAAACAAAATATGAATTCGTTTGGTACAGTACTTATAGTAGTGATTTATTTTTCTTGCACTAACGGATCTCATGAAGGTTTTGTTGAGTTTTGTGTGATTGAAGTTTTCAAGTTTTGGGTTATCCTACGACGGATGAAGGAATAAGGAGTAAGAAAATCCTAAACTTGGGGGGTGCCCCGTCATCCCAAGCTATTATCCAAAAAATGATCAAACAACTAAGCTTGGGGATGCCCCCGAGTGGCATCCCCTCTTTCTTCTAACGGCCATCAGTATTTTACTCGAAGCTATATTTTTATTCGTCACATGATATGTGTTTTGCTTGGAGCGTCTTGTATGATATGAGTCTTTGCTAGTTTTATTTTGTGTTTTAAATCTTGATTCCTTGCTGCCTATTTGAGAGAGGCAAAATTATGTCATGACTTGTTAGAATTGCTCTCTATGCTTCACTTAAATCTTTTATGAGCTATGGACTTGCTCTAGTGCTTCACTTATATCTTTTTTAGCACGGTGTGCTTAGTGTTTTCGAAGAAATTCTCTCTTGTTTCACTTAGATTTATATGAGAGTTAGTAAAATTTTCAAGAAATTCTCTCTTGCTTCACTTAAATTATTTTGAGAGAAAGAAAAAAATATGCTCATGATCTCCACTTATATTTGTTTGAGCTTGTCAAAAGCAACATATTAAAATTAGTCCCAAACTAATAGATATCCAAGACGGATATAATAAAAACTTTCATGAAGATCATTGGACAAAATAAACTTGATTCTTAGTAATAGTTTTGAGATATGATGATGTGATATGTGAGTTATGTTGATGAGTAATTATGCTTTAGTAAGAATATTGGTGTTAAGGTTTGTGATTCCCTATGCAAGCACGAAAGTCAATAATTATGAAATGAAATTATATCCTACTTGTGGTGCATTATTTGGTGTTAATTATGCTCAATGCTCGCTTATGAGATTATTCGTTTCTTGGTTGGTCGCTTCTCAGTCTTTTGCTAGCCTTCACTTGGCACTAAGCATGATCTCTACTTGTGCATCCAAAAACCTTTAAACCAGTTTTGCCACATGAGTCTACTATATCTACCTATATGCGGTATTCTTTTGCCGTTCTAAGCAAATTTGTATGTGCCATCTCTAATTTTGAAAATAAACTTCTCTTTTTGTGTGTTCGTTTCGCTCGCGGAGTGGTGAGGGGTGGCTAATATTTTCCATGCTAGATGTGTTATTCTCAAGATGAGTGTTTATTCACTTGTTATTGCACGAGAGTAAGGCAAAGGTATTAGGGATGCCCAGTCCCGAAATGAAAAATGAATTTACTTTATGTTGTCAAATAATAAATTCCTTGGCAAGTGTTGGTATGGAGGGCAACCGTGGATACGGCTAGCCATGGAAAGTGAAATTATGGTTGAAAAACGAATAAACTTTATTTCTGTTTGGGAACCGCCTATGATATATATAGCATGGAAAGTGTTGGGAACTCTAAGTCTTTTTTGTTGGTGGGAAGGATACACCTCCCAAAATGTTTTTATCTCTAATTTTTTCGCTTTGAGCTCTGGCACCTCTACAAATCCCTACTTCCCTCTACGAAGGGCCTTTCGTTTACTTTATGCAATTTTTATTTTCAATTTGAGTCTCCATCTTCTCTTATAAAATGACCAACTAGGAGGCAATATGATCATACTTGAGTATTGGGTGTAACTAATATGCGAGTGTTTTTCATGAATGGATCAATGGTTGAGCATGATGGGCTAGGGATAACTTATTTTAGCGTTGATATTTTGAAACACATGGTTGCTTGTTGATATGCTTGAGTATTTAAATTATCATGTAAAAACTAGACTATTGCTTTGAACAACATAAAAGTCCAAATGTCCATGCTATAAAGAAAAGAAATATGATATGACATGATAGGCATCATTCCACATCAAAAATTCTGTTTTTATCACTTACCTACTCGAGGACGAGTAGGAGTTAAGCTTGGGGATGCTGATACGTCTCCAACGTATCTATAATTTTTGATTGTTCCATGCTATTATATTATCAATCTTGGATGTTTTATTATCATTTTATAGTCATTTTATGTCATTTTTTGGTACTAACCTATTGACATAGTGCCAAGTGCCAGTTGTTGTTTTCTGTATGGTTTTTACATCGCATGAAATCCATACCAAACAGAGTCCAAATGCAACGAAACTTCGCAGAGATTGTTTTTGGACCAGAAGACACATATTGGGCCCTGGCTGCGCCTGGGGGGGTGCTCCGAGGAGAGCACAACCCACCAGGGCGCGCCAGGAGGCCCAGGCATGCCCTGTTGGGTTGTGCCCACCTCGGGTGCCCCCCGGACGGCCTATTTGCTCTATAAATACCCAAATATTCCACAAACCCTAAAGGCATCGGTGAAATATTCATCCAGCCGCTGCAGAGTCCAGAACCACCATATCCAATCTAGACACCATCTCGGATGGGGTTCACCACCTCCATTGGTGCCTCTCTGATGATGTGTGATTAGTTCTTTGTAAGACCTTCGGCTCCGTAGTTAGTAGCTGGATGGCTTCATCTCTCTCTCTCTCTCTCTCTCTCTGAATTCTCAATACAATGGTCTCTTGGAGATCCATATGATGTAAATCTTTTTGGAGTGTGTTTGTTGGGATCGATGAACTTTGAGTTTATGATCAGATCTATCTTTTTATATCCATGAAAGCATTTGAGTTTTGTTTGGCCAACTTGATCTATTTATCTTTTAATGGGAAGAGGTGCTTTGTAGTGGGTTCGATCTTACGGTGCTTGATCCCAGTGACAAAAGGGGAACCGACACGTATGTATCGTCGCTTCTAAGGATAAAATGATGGGGTCTATCTCTACATAGATAGATCTTGTCTACATCATGTCATCATTCTTATTGCATTACTCCATTTCTTCATGAACTTAATACACTAGATGCATGCTGGATAGCGGTCGATGTGTGGAGTGATAGTAGTAGATGCAGGCAATAGTCGGTCTACTAATCTTGGACGTGATGCCTATGTAATGATCATTACCTGGATATCGTCATGATTATTTGAAGTTCTATAAATTGCCCAACAGTAACTTGTTCGCCCACCGTTTGCTATTTTCCTCGAGAGAAGCCACTAGTGAAACCTACGGCCCCCGGGTCTCTTTCTCATATATTTGCCTTTGAGATCTACTTTTTTGCATTTATTTTCAGATCTATTAAACCAAAAATACAAAAATACCTTGCTGCATTTTATTCTTATTTATTTTATTGGCGTTCGATCTATCAATCTACTACAATTTTATTCACGTCCGTTTGCCCATCTTGGGGCGCCGCTACCCGAAAGGGATTGACAACCCCTTTAACACATCGGGTTGCGAGAAGTTGTTATTTGTGTGCAGGTGTTGTTTATGTTGTGTTGCTTGGTTCTCCTACTGGTTCGATAACCTTGGTTTCACATCTGAGGGAAATACCTACCGCCGTTGTGCTGCATCATCCCTTCCTCTTTGGGGAAATACAGACGTAGCTTCAAGCGACATTAGCCACCAGGGCGGGCCCACCCCCTGGGTGCGCCTTGGTGCCTCGTGGGCCACTCCTTCATCTTTTGGCCCTGTCCTGAAGCTTCTAGGGTGTCTTATGTCTAGAAAAAAAATCTCCAAAAAGTTTCTTGGCATTTGTACTTTGTTTGGTACTGATATTCTGGAAAAACCAAAAACAAGCAAAAAACAGCAACTGGCACTAGGCACTAAGTTAATAGGTTGGTCCCAGAAAATGGTATATAATTGCTTGTAGTTTCGTATAGAACATCAGACATTGATACTATAATAGCATGGAACAATAAAAAATTATACGTACGTTGGAGACGTATCCATGCGGTACTGTAGAGATAAGTATTTCCCTCAGTGAGAACCGAGAGAATCATGCAAAGTGTCGTGAACAACACCTGCGCACACAAAAGCAAATACTTGCACCCACCGCGAGCAAGAGGGTTGTCAATCCCCTTGAACTCGTTACTTGCAAGGATCAAATCTTGTATAGGTAGATGGAAAAATTGCAAAATAAAATAAAAGATAAAAATTGCAGCAAGGTATTTTTTGATTTTATAATATGATAAAGGTAGACCCGTGGCCATAGTTTTCACTAGAGGCTTCTCTCTCAAACACATAGCATACGATGGGTGATCAAATTACTATTGGGCAATTGATGAGAAGTGCATAGTTATGACGATATCCAAGGCAATGATCATGTATATATGCATCACGTGCGAGACAAGTAGACCGACTCCTTCCGGCCTCTACTACTATTACTCCACCAATTGACCGCTATTCAGCATGCCTCTATGGTATTAAGTTCATGAAAAACAGAGTAAATCCTTAACCAAGATGACATGATGTAGACAAAGTAAACCCAACCAATATGAATAAACCTTGTCGTTTTATCCTTAATGGCAACAATACAAATACTGTCTTGTCCCCTCGTGTCACTGGGATATAGAGCACCACTAGATTGAACCCATTACAAAACACCTCTCCCATTGAAGATAAATCAATCTAGTTGGCCAAACCAAACAGATAGATCGAAGAGAAATACAAAGCTATAACAATCATGCATAATAAAGTTCAGAAAAGGCTCAATCACTTCTTGTGAATATTCAGATCATAAACCCACAATTCATCGAATCCCAACAAACACACCGAAAAGAAGGTTACATCAGATAGAACTCCAAGAATATCGAGGGGAACATGGTATTGAAGATCAAAGAGAGAGAGAGAGAGAGAGAGAGAGAGAGAGAGAGAGAAGAAGCTATCTAGCTACTAGCTATGGACCTGTAGGTCTGTGGTGAATTACTCACACATCATCGGAAGCAGCAAGGATGATGGAGAAGCCCTCCATGATCGATTTCCCCTCCGATAGAGTACCGGAAAAGGGCCCCAGATGGCATTGCAGAAGAACAAAAACTTGTGGCGGCAGAAAAAGTGTTTCAGGTGTTCTCTTGTATGTTGGGAATATTAGGGAATTTATAGAGGCGGAATTAGGTCAAGAGGTGCCACGAGGGGCCCACAAGCTCAGGGGCGCGCCCTACGAGCTTGTCGCTCATCCGTGTCTCTTCTTGTCTTCTCCCGAACCTTCGTGGGTCCCTTCTGGTCTAGAAAAAATTAATCCAAAGATTTTCCTCCGTTTGGACTTCGTTTGATATTGATTTTCTGAAATCCAAAAACAAGTAAAAAAACAGCAATTGACACTTGGCAGTAGGTTAATAGGTTAGTCCCAAAAATTGATATAAAATAGCATAAAAGTGCATATAAAACATCCAAGATTGATATTATAATAGCATGGAACAATAAAAAATATAGATACATTGGAAACGTATCTATGGGCCACGGAGCCCTGCTGGTGGGCCTAGAAGCTCAAGTAGCGCGCCCAGGGGGTGGGCGCGCCACCTAAGCTTGCGACTCACTGGTGCGTCCCCTCCTGGTGATTCTTCTTCTATTATTATTATATATTCTAAAATAAATCTCCATAAATTTTCAGATCATTTGGAGCTCCGGAGAATAGCTATCTTTGTTATAGCTTTTTTCAGGTCCAGAATTCCAGTTGTCGGCAATCTCCCTCTTGTGATGAAATTTGAAATTTAAGAGGGAAAAGGCATTAGAATTGCATCTAAAAGTGAATTGTAACTTTAAAAAAATGTAAATAACAGTAGGAAAACATGATGCAAATCGACATATCAATCTCCGCGTGGGGGTTGGATAGATGGCATGCCATGAGCAATCGCTCGCTCCATATCTATTATTAGGAAGTATAGGATAGACTAGGATTTGGCCCTGACTTGTCTTGTACTTCAAGTTGGTCGTTGTACTCCTATATATATGTCCACGAGGCTCAAGCAATAATACATTGATTCCACCAAACCCTCTCTATCCCTTCTTACATGGTATCAGCCTAACCGATCCAACCCTAGCTGTCGCCCACTGCTTCCGCCCCTGGGGCAATGGGCCTCCGTGACCGTCGCGCGGGGTCGTGCCGCCCGTACCTAGGGTTCATCCGCCGGTTGTGTTGATCAGCTGCCCTAGAGAGTATTCTCCCCGATCCTTTAATTCGGGTCTCTCTCTCTCTCTCCGATCGCTTTGATCAGTGTTTTCTTTTTGGTTTTCCGATCAAAGGTCGGGTTGAGTCGCTTGTCACCGCCATCGACCCGCGCGCATCTACTCTGACACTGGCGTGACCTGCCGGCCTCCTCCCCGACCCGACAGCCTCGCGCGATGCGGCAGCCCGTCTCGTCCGTTGTTCGCTTGTCTGCTCGCCCATCGCTCTGCACCAACCGTTGTCGCCCTCATCTGATCAGGATCCTACCTCACCTCACCTCCACCTCGCTTGGCTGCATCTGTCTGCCAACCCTGGTGTCGCGCCACACAGGATGTGTGGACTGGTTGCATTCTGACGTGCAACTTGCGCCCCTCTTGGGCGTGGGCCACGTGCACGCGCTGGCTGTTGCTACTTCTTGAGCTAGTGTTAGTTTGTCCCTTGAAGAGGAAAGGGTGATGCAGCAAAGTAGAGATAAGTATTTCCCTCAGTTTGAGAACCAAGGTATCAATCCAATAGGAGGAAGACACAAGTCTCAATTGATAGCACCTACCCAAACAAACAAATACTTGCACCCAACGCGATAAAGGGGTTGTCAATCCCTTCAGGTTACTTGCAAGGATGAGATCTGATAGAGCTAGCTATAAAATATAAATAAAAGTGCAAAATAAAGTAAAGGTAAATAAATTGCAGTAAGGTATTTTTGGGTTTTTTACTTTATAGATCTGAAAATAATATGATAAAGATAGACCCGAGGGCCATATTTTTGACCAGAAGCTTCTCTCTTGAAAGAACGCATACGGTGGGTAAACAAATTATTGTTGACCAATTGATAGAAAAGCGCAAAGTTATGACGATATGTAAGGCAATGATCATGAATATAGGCATCACGTCCATGAAAAGTAGACCGACTCCTGCCTGTATCTACTACTATTACTCCACACATCATCCGTTATCCAGCATGCATCTAGTGTATTAAGTTAACAAGAACGGAGTAACGCCTTAAGCAAAATGACATGATGTAGAGGGATAGATCCAATCAATATGAATAAATCCCACCTTTTTATCCTTAATGGCAACAATACAAATACGTGCCTCGCTACCCTTTCTGTCACTGGGCGAGGACACCTCAAGATTGAACCCATTACAAAGCACCTCTCCAATTGCAAGAAAAATCAATCTAGTTGGTCAAACCAATTAAATAGATCGGAGAAAACACAAAGCTATCTTAATCATGCATAAAAGAGTTCAGAGAAGACTCAAATAATATTCATAGATAATCTGATCATAAATCCACAATTCATCAGATCTGAACAAACGAAGCGCAAAAGAAGATTACATCGAATATATCTCCATGAACATCGAGGAGAACATTGTATTCAAGATCAAAGAGAGAGAAGAAGCCATCTAGCTACTAGCTATGGACCCGTAGGTCTGTGGTAAACTACTCACACATCATCGGAAGGGTAACAAGGTTGATGTAGAGGCCCTCCATGATCAAATCCCCCTCCGGCGGAGTACCAGAACAGGTCTCCAGATGGGATCTCACGAGGACAGAAATTTGCGGCGGTGGAAAAGTATTTTTGGTGTTCCCCCTAGTATACGGGGAATACTTGGGTATTTATAGAGCTAAGATTAGGGTTAGAGGTGCCACGGTGGGCCCACAAGCTCAGGGGGGGGCGCCTGGTGAGCTTGTGACCCACCCGTGGCTCTTCTGGCCTCCTCCAAAAGCTTCCTAGGTGTCTTCTAGTCCAAGAAAACCCGTCAAAAAGTTTCAGTCCGTTTGGACTCCATTTGGTATTGATTTTATGTAGAAGACAAAAACAAGGGAAGCAACTAGCACTGGGCACTAAGTTAATAGGTTAGTCCCCAAAATGATATAAAATAGCATAATAATTCATATAAAACATCCAAGATGGATAATATAATAGCATGGAACAATGAAGAATTATAGATACGTTGGAGACATATCAAGCATCCCCAAGCTTAATTCCAGCTCGTCCTCAAGTAGGTAAATGATAAAAAAAGATTTTTTGATGTGGAATTCTACCTAACATGTTTATGACGCAATCTTTCTTATTGGGGCATGAATATTCAGATCCATAAGATTCAAAACAAAAGTTTAATATTGACATAAAAACAATAATACTTCAAGCATACTAATAAAGCAATCATGTCTTCTCAAAATATCATGGCTAAAGAAAGTTATCCCTACAAAATTATATAATCTTGTCATGCTCTATCTTCTTAACACAAAGTATTTATCATGCACAACCCCGATGACAAGCCAAGAAATTGGTTCATACTTTTGAACGCTCTTATGCTTTTTCAACTCTCACGCAATACATGAGCGTGATCCATGGATATAGCACTATATGTGGAATAGAATATGATGGTGGAGGTTCTGTGGAGAAGTCAAAAACGGAGAAAGTCTCACATCTACAAGGCTAATCAATGGGCTATGGATATGCCCATCAATTGATGTTAATGCAAGGAGTAGGGATTGCCATGCAATGGATTTACTAGAGCTATAAATGTATGAAAGCTCGAAAATAAAACTAAGTGGGTGTGCATCCAACTTTCTTGCTCACGAAGACCTAGGGCACTTTGAGGAAGCCCATCATTGGAATATACAAGCCAAGTTCTATAATGAAAAATTCCCACAAGTAATATATGAAAGTGATAAAATAGGAGAATCTCTATTATGAAGAACATGGTGCTATTTTGAAGCACAATTGTGGAAAAGGATAGTAGCATTGTCCCTTCTCTCTTTTTCTCTCATTTTTTATTTTGGGCTCTTTGGCCCCTTTTTTATTTTTTATTTATGGCTCTCTAGTTCTTTTTGTTTATTTTAGTCTGGAGTCTCATCCCGACGTGTGTGGGAATCATAGTCTCCATCATCCTTTTCTCACATGGGACAATGCTCTAATAATGATGATCATCACACTTTTATTTACTTACAACTCAAGAATTACAACTCAATACTAGAACAAAGATATGACTCTATATGAATGCCTCTGGCGGTGTACCGGGTTGTGCAATGATCTAGCATGAAATGTATAAAGATATGAAGGGTGACCAAGCCACAAATACTATGTCAACTATATGATCATGCAAAACAATATGACAATTAATGATGTTATGTGCCATAATAAAACTGAACGGTGGAAGTTGGCAATATATCTCGGAGTGGCTGTCGAAATGATAATAGGTAGGTATGGTGGCTATTTTGAGGAAGATATAAGGTGGCTTATGTGTGAAAGAGCATATCATATCACGGGATTTGGATGCACCGGCGAAGTTTGCACCAACTCTCAAGGTGAGAAAGGGCAATGCACGGTACCAAAGGGGCTAGCAATGGTGGAAGGGTGAGAATGCGTATAATCCATGGACTCAACATTATTCATAAAGAACTCACATACTTATTTCCTAAGTTTATTAGCCCTCAAAGCAAAGTACTACTACCCATGCTCCTAGGTGGATAGATTGGTAAGAAAATACAATCGCTCGTCCCCGACCGCCACTCATAAGAAAGACAACCAAAAATAAATCATGCTCCAACTTCATCGCATAACGAGAGACCATACGTGCATGCTTCGGGAATCACAAACCTTAACACAAATATTCTTACTAAACTACAATTACTCACTAGCATGACTATAATATCACCATCTTTATATCTCAAAACAAATGCAAGGAATTGAACTTCTCATATATTCAATGAGCTTCATGAAAGTTTTTATTATATCCCTCTTGAATACCCATCATATTAGGACTAAATTCATAACCCAAGAAAATTGCCATACTATTTATAAGACTCTCGAAATAATATAAGTGAAGCATGAGAGTTCACCAATTTCTTCAAAATAAAACCACCGCCATGCTATAAAAAGATATAAGTGAAGCACTAGAGCAACTACCTAGCTCAAAAGATATAAGTGAAGCACATAGAGTATTCTAATAAATTCACGATTAATGTGTGTCCATCTCAAAAGGTGAGTACAGCAAGGATGATTGTGGCAAACTAAAAAGCAAAGACTCATATAATACAAGATGCTCCAAGCAAAACACATACCCATACTTCCTAGAGGTTTCATTCGGTTTGTTGATTATCACACTCCTAGGTAGTAAATCAAGAAATTCGTTCGTAAGAATAGGTTCCTTAATCATATTGATAAAACTAAGACACATACTTATCATCTTAAGATCTTCGTTTCCTCTACTAGATGATACACCCTTATTTTTAGGAACATAGATAAACTTAGTAGTTTTATTAGGAGGGAATTTTGGAGTAGTTTTGATGGAAGCAAAAGCGGAACCCAAATTGGTAATAATATCCTCCAACTTATCGATTCTAGCGGGACTTTGTTCTACCCTTTCATCAATTATAGGCTCCTTCTCCTTTAGATTTTTTAAAGTAATTCCCACCTTTGATTCAATAAGAGTAATATTATTATGAATCTTTTTATCCAAATTTTCAATACACTCTACGGTAGAAATTTTATTCTCAATAATATCAAGCCTTTGCACTACAAGTTCCAAAGTTAATGTTGTTTCATTAATCATGATTGGTGGTGATCCTACCAAATTTCCCCTAGCATTAAAATCATCCATAGGGTGACTAACCAAGAAATTACCCCCAGTAATGGTGTCTAGCACAAATCTATACCAATTAGTAACACCCACATAATATTTTTTGAAGAAGAACTATAGTGGATTGCTTACGGGTAGATCTATTCTGAGCATCGCAAATTCTATACCAAGCATCTTTCAAATTATCTCCTCCCCTTTATTTAAAATTAAGAACTTCACTTTCCGGGGTACGTGCTACGAGAGGTGGACTAGCCATGATAGCAAATAAAGCAATCTAACACACAAGCAAACAAAAAACAAACGAAAAAGCAAACGGAAGAAGGCAAATATTTTTGTGTTTCTCTGAAAACGTTTTAGAAGTGGGGGAGAGGAAGACGAGAGACAAATGGTGAATAATGTAAATGCAAGAGATGAGAGTTTATGATGGGTACTTGGTAGGCTTGATGTAGATCCTCCAGGCAACGGCGCCAGAAATTCTTCCTGCTACTTCGTGAGCTTGCATTTGTTTTTCCCTTGAAGAGGAAAGGGTGATGCAGCAAAGTAGAGATAAGTATTACCCTCAGTTTGAGAACCAAGGTATCAATCTATTAGAAGGAACACACAAGTCTCCAATGATAGCACCTACACAAACAAACAAATACTTGCACCCAACGCGATAAAGGGGTTGTCAATCCCTTCACGGCTACTTGCAAGGATGAGATATGATAGTATAAAAGATAAATAAAAGTGTAAAATAAAGTAAAGGTAAATAAATTGCAGCAAGGTATTTTTGGGTTTTTTATTTTATAGATCTGAAAATAATATGATAAAGATAGACTCGGGGGCCATAGTTTTCACTAGGGACTTCTCTCTTGAAAGAACGTATATGGTGGGTAAACAAATTACTGTTGAGCAATTGATAGAAAAGCGCAAAGTTATGACCATATCCAAGGCAATGATCGTGAATATAGGCATCACGTTCGTGACAAGTAGACCGACTCCTGCTTTCATCTAGCACTATTACTCCACACATCGACCGCTATCCAGCATGCATCTAGTGTATTAAGTTAACAAGAACAGAATAACGCCTTAAGCAAGATGACATGATGAAGAGGGATAGATCCAATCAATATGAATAAACCCCACCTTTTTATCCTTAATGACAACAATACAAATACCTGCCTCGCTACCCTTTCTGTCACTGGGTGAGGACACCACAAGATTGAACCCATTACAAAACAACTCTCCCATTGCAAGAAAAATTAATCTAGTTGGCCAAACCAAATCAATAGATCGGAGAGAAATACAAATCTATCTTAATCATGCGTAAAAGAGTTCAGAGAAAACTCACATAAATATTCATAGATAATCTGACCATAAATGCACAATTCATAGGATCTCAACAAACGCACCGCAAAAGAAGATTACATCGAATAGATCTCCAAGAACATCGAGGAGAACATTGTATTGACGATCAAAGAGAGAGAGAGAGAGAGAGAGAATAAGCCATCTAGGTACTAGCTATGGACCCGTAGGTTTGTGGTAAACTACTCACACATCATCAGAAGGACAACAAGGTTGATTTAGAGGCCCTCCATGATCGAATCCCCCTTCGGTGGAGTACCGGAACAGGTCTCCAGATGGGATATCATGAGGACGGAAACTTGCGGTGGCGGAAAAGTATTTTTGGTGTGCCCCCGGTATATGGGGAATATTTGGGTATTTATAGAGCTGAGATTAGGGTTATAGGTGCCACCATGGGCCCACCAGCTCAGGGGGCGCGCCTGGTGAGCTCGTGGCCCATCCGTGGCTCTTCTGGCCTCCTCTCAAAGCTTCCTCGGTGTATTCTAGTCCAAGAAAAACTGTCAAAAAGTTTCGTTCCGTTTGGACTCGGTTTGGTATTGATTTTCTGTAGAAGACAAAAACAAGGAAAAAACAACATCTGGCACTGGGCACTAAGTTAATAGGTTAGTCCAAAAAATGATACAAAATATCTAAGATGGATAATATAATTGCATGGAACAATAAAAAATTATAGATACATTGGAGACATATCAGTTGTTCGCGTCCCTCGCGCATGGCCTCGGTGGCTCGGCCACCTCATCATCGACCGGCGACCACGACCTTGCGAGCGGCCAGATTGATCACCTGGTCGCCGCTTCGCTCCATCCGGGCCGCGCGATCGACCTAACTAGTCACTTGCGCACGCCTCCGCATGTCATGTGAAGATCGTCCCTGAGTTCAATGCGCCCCTCCACCGATCGAGCAACGGGCTGCCGCTGCATCGCCCTGACGGGCGGCAGTGCCGCCGCCCTGTGGTTCTCCTCGAGGCTGTCCTCATGGTTGCACCGACCCGCGCTCTGCCGCTGCGTCGCCCCTTCGGGCCGTCACCCCGACCCGCCTGCTACCGCTGCATCGCCCCTTCAGGCCGTAGCACTGTGGCCCGCGGTCCATCGTGCGTCGACTTCCCGTGGTATGCGCCGTGCCACCTCCCTTGGTGCGGGGACGCCACCGTCTGTGCTGGTCTTCATCACGTTGTCGGTTTCCTCGCCTACTTAGAGCACCGCTGCCGCCGTCGTCGTCGCTCTTCTTTGGTCGCGGCCGCCCGTCCACCGCCTTCATCTTCGTCCAGCACTAGCTCGTTGCCAGCGTCGTCGTCATCTTCCCCGACCACTTCGTCTACTCTGACCACCGTTGGTGATATCAGCCCCACGTCGATTGGCACCACAACCGTCGTCGAGTCTCTTTCTCTTCTGGCCCCTCGGACTCCTCGACATGGCGTACAGCTCATGCAGGTCCCTCGTTTATGCATGCCCGGTGCTGGCAACACCGATGCGTGCCTTCGTCCACGACGTGTCCCCGGGCCCGGCAAGCCTGGTGCGGCGCCTTTTCAACTTCGTCTTTGTCCATCTACGCATGCCCGGTGCTGGCAACACCGACGTGTGCCTTCGTCTACGACGTGTCCCCAGGTTTGGCAAACCCGGTACGACGCCTTGTCAACAATGTCTTCTTCCCGGCGCACCACTACTTCGGCACCACTGCGCCCATGACTAACTCGGCGCCTCCTTGCACCCACGGCTCCACGATGACTTCCTCGACACCGACTATCCCGACCTGACATCGACCACGGCATTATTTGCATGGCTACCTCGACCACGGCTACACCACCCTACGCTCTCGGCTACCTCGACAACAGCACAAAGACTACCGCCTTGCTTGAGCAACCTCGCCAGTTTCCACTCTAGCCACGACTTCCGCGATGCATCCACCGTTACGACTGTGTTTGTGGGGGGGTGTCCGTCGGCTTGCCTTCGAATTCTTCTCCAGTCTCACTGTCTGCGTCGCTACCATTGTGACCGCGGTGGGATGTTGAGTATTACGATTATTAGGAAGTATAGGATAGACTAGGATTTGGTCATGTCTTATCTTGTACTCTAAGTTGGTCGTTGTACTCCTATATATATGCCCACGAGGCTCAAGCAATAATACATTAATTCCACCAATCCCTCTCTATCCCTTCTAACAATATATATTCCGCACAAACATGAATCTCTCTCGTCGTCTCTTCTCCTACTTCCACATTGCTATTTTTGATGAGCTCAACCTTCCTGAGGAACACATTACACGTCGTCCTGTTGGCGGAGCCTCGTGTTGCCATCATTATTGCCCTGTCGTGATTATTTCACTAACAATATGTATAGGGGTGTTTTTGAAGGGCGGTGTGCCTATCGAAAGGTATAGATCCAACGCGGATCCTCAAAACGTTCGCAAACGTCTGGACCGAGTTTCAGACGCTGCAAGCCATCCAACACGGGCCCATCTGTCCACGGACGCAAACGCTTGTTCGAAATTCCACAAACCATATGCAAACTAGAGAGAGCTACCTTGGTGGCCGCAGCGGTCGAGGCTCCTCGCCGTGAAGCATTGTGTCGGCAGAGGAGAGGGTGGCCAAGGAGGCGTCGCGATGTTCGTGAAATTTGACGAGGCATCGACCTGGGTCCTCACAGAGGCCTGGGTCCGCGATCGGTCAGTGACCACCGCAGAGAGGTCCACGCGGCGATTGCTTCCTCGACATGGAGCTTGCGAAGATCACGGAGGAGAGGTCGCTTAGCGACACCTCCGTCGTTGCCGGCAGGGGAAGGGGCAGGGTTCCCCGACCAGGGTCGGTGTTGGCCGAGGCGGCCCTCCACACGGCGCACGAGGAAGCCGAGCGGCTCCTCCACGAGCGCAAGAGCTTGCCAAGATCAGGGAGGAGAGGTCGCCAGCTACACCTGCGTCGTCGTCGGCAGGGGAAGGGGCAGGGTTCCCTGACCAGGGTCAGTGTTGGCCGAGGCGGCCCTCCACACGGCGCATGAGGAAGCCGAGCGGCTCCTCCACGAGCTAAGACGGCGGCCTGGCAGAGCTGTTGCGCCCCTGTGTCCTTCCGCCGCTGGAAGGACCACTCCGACGATGGCGACACGGACAGCAACGAAGGTGCCGCCGGCCAGCCTTGCCACGTACGAGGTCACCGTCCACTACAAATTACTTTATTTTTTAAAGTTTTAGTTGAACGGATGAAATATCATCCGATTTATGTAAATTATGTCCGAACTTATGTCCGTTTGCATGAATTCTGCCGTGTTTGCATGAATTGTGTCCAAATTTGTTTGTATTGCGGGCAGATGTTGGAAATGCCCTGAAGCCGTCTTGGTGTTGCCCTTCTATGTTTCTGAATTCTGATGTATCCTTGAAAAAAGAAATAGTGTTGCCCTTCTATGTTTCTGAATTCTGATGTATCCTTGAAAAAAGAAATAGTACTTAATTTGATCTTCCGGTATATACTCCCTCCGTCCCAAAATTCTGTATCTAATATTAGATATATGGACGCGGAGTTTCTGCACCCGAGCTCAAATGAGCTCGGGTGAACAGTAAAATCGAAACTAAATAAAAAAAATTCAAAAAAATCCAAATTTTTTTTGGGAGAAACATTGACAAAAGTTCTAAGTGCTTGCAAAAATTCGTCATGAAATCACATTTCTAGAAGACGTGGCAAAAAAAACAAAATCAGTACTCTGAAAAAGCTACTTTCAAAAGCATTTTGGAGCACTGAATTTGTTTTTTTTGCCACGCTTTACAGGAATGTGATTTCGTGATGAATTTTTGCAAGCACTTAGAACTTTTGTCAATGTTTCTCTCAAAAAAAATTTGGAATTTTTTGAATTTTTTTTTGATTTTACTGTTCACCCGAGCTCATTTGAGCTCGGGTGCAGAAAGGCACTTTCCTAGATATATCTGTATCTAGACAAATTTAAGACAAGAATTTTGAGACGGAGGGAGTAGTAGCTTTTTTCTTTTAGACAATTCCGTTATGTAGCTGAAGACGCAGGCTACTGATTTTATTACATGTAACTTGTAACATAGTGTACAGTCGAAGTTTGATTGCTCGTTATTGGCGAACAGATTTGTGCAAGCTAAATTCGGATCCTGCATAATTATTGGATGAATCACGGATACATATTTTTAAAACAACTTTGGCTAAACCAAAAGGTATGCGTAGCATAACCAATTCCTGAGATGAGAACCTCGCCAAGCATTAGCAATTACCATTTGATATTAAGTCCAAACAAAACAGTCAACACTTACTTGACAAGTTCACCTTAAAAAAGAGGATTAGCCCGGCCTCTGCATCTTGCATCTGGACGATGCATTCAACCATTTTATTAATTATTTATAGAGACCTTACAAAATAGTACATCAGGTAGTCTGAAGTCACCATCCTAGTAACATCTGGCGCTACTCTTATCCACAAGATGAATGGGTGTCAATAGTCCAAGCCTAATACCAAATAGACATCGCACAAATGCTTAACATATAAAGCCAGAGGCTCCAACCAAGCCACATACTGGGTTTGGGGCACAAACCGGTCCGACGCATTCTCATGTATCACCGCCGCCATCTTCCACCAATCCATCTTCAGAGCAAACTAACACATCGACCTTGCCAGGCTTCTCTGCCATCGACGCCACCATGACGCCAGACAACATCCTCTCCTGTGTGAGTCCATCTCCGCGCATCGGACGCCGAGTCTCCACAGCGCCACGCCACCGAGATCCGCCACCATCAATGTGTAAGATGAAGCACCGCTCCACCAAACACGCTGTCCTCCGGTCCCTTGAGCCCGTGTGCACCTCCAAGAATGACGCCCCTTGGGGTAGCAGAGAGTGGTCTTGAACTTCTCCACGACAATGCCTTTAGAAAGGGAACGACGCAGACAACATCGCCATCGCCGGCCTTGGCAATAGCCGATAGCAGGTTTTCACCCACATCTGTTCGAAGACCTCCATCTCTCGTGCACGGGTCGCCGCCATCCCTGTTGGGATCTGGATGATCCAGGCCGCCGCTGCCAGATCACAGCAAGGAGAAGTCCCCCCACCGAGACCCGTCGGCCGAGTAGGGAAGGCCGATACCGCGCTCGCAGGACCAGATCCACGTTGGATCCGTGCCTGCGCCGCCGCCCCGGAGCATACCCCACACGCCGTCGCCACGGCCTGGCCGCCTGCCCGCGCCGCCGTCTGGCTGCCGCACCCTCGCCGCATCAGCACCAAGACTCCATCGTGTCGCCACATCTCGCGCTACAGTCACACGCCGGGAGGAGAAGAAGGGCCCCGCCGCCGCCAACGCGCACCGGGTTTCGGCCGACGGCGCCTTCTGGCGGCGGCGAGGGAAGGAGAGGGTGTAGAAGGCGGCCGTGGGGTGGAGGCTAGGGTTCCCCCGCCGCCGGCCGTGAGAGCGACGCGAGAGATGCTTGACAAGATCACCTGAATGCAGCTCGTAAAAGAAATACACGAACACCACTGAAAATTAGTACATCCGCATATTAGTATCTGTTTTTTATATTCTCCAAAATTTCTTTTGAGAAATTAAAATATTACTTTAATTAGTATAACTATATATGTAACATAGGAGTTAAAAAACTATATGTAACATAAAATTGTATTACACGTTTCATTTGTTACAACATGTCTCTAAAACCACTGAAAATCCCGCAACAACGTGCGGGTCATCATCTAGTTACCATAGATGAAGCATTGAGGTCTCAGGAAGTGGCGAGCTTGGCCTGTTTGGTTCAGCTTTTATCGACGGATTCCGCTGCCGCACGGCAGAATCTGAACCAAAGGGCGAACACAGCAGAATCCGATTCCAGAAATCTGCTGCCAAAATCTGAACCAAAATCGGAAGCAGCCCAGGACGTGCTTTCCAAAATCTGATTCCGCTACAGGCCAAAATCTGAAAAAGATGTATCAGCTGGTTTGTCAAATGACCTGCATCTTTCTCACATCAGATTTTTCACAGCTGTTTTTCCGCAGCAGATTTTTCACAACTGCTTTTAGAAATCCACAGCCGAACCAAACAGATGGAGCACTCAGGGCTCGGGAAGTGGCGGGCTATCTGTCACTCGTATATCATCTAGTTACCATAGATGAAGCATTGAGGTCTCAGGAAGTGGCGAGCTATAGTTACCATAGATGGAGCACTCAGGGCTCGGGAAGTGGCGGGCTATCTGTCACTCGTATATCGCTTCCACCTCGATGGCAAAGTATGTGACATGTCACATCTAGCAGTGGAGATGTAATACCACACTCAAGGCCACCAATCACAAATAGCAAGTGATAAAAGTTTTTTTTTTGCGGGAAGTGATAGAAGTATTTAAACAAACTGCTCCAGTGCCCCTGCATAATCAAGCTTCCCATTACACGGAACAACATTATTCAGGTATCACAATGTCAGTGCCAACTAAACAACCTGATTTACGACCATTTATGCTTGTTTCAGAACACCACCATCACTCAATGTGATTTACACACAAATTGACACCTTAGCTGCCACGGTAAGTGGTAAAGGAAAAGGGAGAATGCAAAAGAGGAACATGGAAATGCTCGGTCGTCTGGCTTCTTTTTATCTCAAATATGATGCTCACGTAAGGGAAGAATCCTGACGGTGCATACTTGGAGGTATTGAAACTTATGCGGTAGAAACCAGGAGCGACATTGTCAACGATGTCCATCAGCTGACCGCTGCGTCCATCATTGTTTGTGATCGAAGTGCCTAGGGTTGTCCATCCCTTGAATTCTTTGTTGTCAAATGACGGGGGACTTGACATGTCCTTCCACATCTCCAGGTGAACTTCAATTCCAGCTGCTGGCGATCCAAGAGCCGTGTCCAGCACATGGGTTGTGATAGGAGGGCGTGTCCGGTTGGAGCTACCTGTAATTTCAGGAGCTTTATTGGCAGAATGCTGGGAAAGAGCCCCAAGGTGTGCACCAATAATCCGCATCCGATCTATTTGAAATTTTTAATGAAGCTTAAGAAAGCAAAATTACCAAAAGTTGCACAGACATAAAAACTACTACCGCAGATAATCAACTGCACAAGCAAAGTACACAAAACAGTCCAGATAATCATGGAGGTACAGACTACGAACAATTCTGGTGCAAGAAATTGATAACAACCCAAGCCCCAGATAGAAGAAAAAAACAAAGATCCATGCCCAGGAGTTGCCTTTCCAGAGTTCAATCAGCAATGACAATATTTTCATGGTGTAAACACAGTGTTAAGAATGAATCTTGCACTTTATCTCTTCCATGTAGACTATATTTTCTATTTGTCAAGAGACAATTCAGTTGCCTTCAGGTAAACAAAGTTATTGTGTGTAATAATTGCAACAGTAGATCTTTATTTAGCATCAGCCATTTGCAAACACTAGTCAGTATTCTATTGTTTGCAGATTAGATATACCAACCTATGGGGCGCAACCATATCTTCAGCTCAAAGTGAAAAATTACATAACGTCAAAACAATTCAACTGGTGCCTTTGCAAGTAGCAGTGTAGCACCAATGTACGGAAAGACCAAAAACACATAGTGAAATTGCTCACTCAATTGAACTGGCTTATGAAAATGAAAGGACGGAAATTACAGACTTGGTAGCATTGAACAAATAGACCAATAAGACACCAATCTCAGGAAAGCACGAGCATGCGAGGTCAATACCGTTCAAGTTTCAACTATAGGATACATAAGAAAAAAAAAGGTGCAAACAAGTGGATAAAGAAGAGCAGATGTCCATTTTACCACAGAATGAGTCAACAGATAATTCAATACCTGCAGCTTTATCCGGTTGGCTAATATGATTTTCACCTGAAGTAGGGGGAGCAGCAGTTTCTGCTGAGAAAAGCTTTGCAAGACGCAGCTCACTTATCTTCAGTTCTTCCTCTGCCGCAGCCTCAAGCTCAACAATTGGCCTATTTGCATAACGCCTCTGGAAAGAGAAGCAGGATGATAAGATAACTTCAAAATCATTACAGAGATAGAAAGAAAAACATTGTATCAAGGTTTTCTAGTAATATGATTTTGTGATCAAGCCATAGCACGCGCAGTGCACTGTATCAGGGCTAAACTCAAAATTAAATACCCCAGGTGATGCCAAAAGCCAAAGGAACAGAATTTAGTTCCAATACAAAATTTCTGGTCCATCGAGGAAGGCCACTATTGTCATCCAGAAAACAGCAGTTCTTCCATGATTCTGATTTTACTGGTATTCCACAGATCACAATACCGTAACACCTAAAAGAGAGGGCTAATAGCAGACTTTTAAAGACAAACCACGTTACTGCTGCACAAATTGTTGAGATGACCTGAACAGGCATACATGTAAATTACAGAAACCAAATATTGGAGTTTAGGATAGACATATGCAGACCTTAAGCTCAGCTAAGACCTCAGGGGCAGTCCTCCCAGACGCGCATATCATGAACACAAACCCAAACTTCTCCCTGTATTTGGCATTCCACTCGGACAACTCCTGGAACAGTTGCAAGAAACCGAATTAAGTCCACAAATCAGATCACAGATGCAAGGAACACAGTGAACAACGTAGAACCTGCGCGGTCGAATCAGTGGCTGTGGAAAGCGCAGCTGATTGCTCTTCCTTGCTCCACCTGCAGTCACTGACAATCAGTGACAGCAAGAAACGAACATTACTGAGCCCAGCAGAAGTAGAAGTAAGGAAACTGACTTGGAGACGGATGAGGAGGTGGTTCCAATGGGCGGGTGGGCAGCGAAGGCCTCCAGCCATCCAGTCACGTCTACCTTGTTTTGTTCCACGCCGATCCCGATTACACGCAGGTGAACAGCATGTATCAGTATGGGAAGTGAGGGGAATTCAGACAGGAGGATGGGCGCAGGGAAGAGAGGTTCGGAGATCGAGAGCTACCTACCTCGTTGAGCCAGATGCGGCGGGCGGCGAGTAGTGCGTCGGCGAGAGAATTGAAGGGGGAGGCAGCGGCCAGTGCAGCAGCAAAGCGGCGGCTGCCGTTCACCCTCAGCACATCCTCCACAGTCAGCGGCATCAACGTCGCCATCTCAACTGGTTGATTTGCTCCACTGCGCAAGACAGTGTGTTTGATTTCATGAGAATTAGAGATGTTGAATGGGAGTTGACGGGTGAGGAGATTAAAAGTGCACTCATTGGTTATTGGAAATGGGAGTTTAAGGTTGTGTTTGTTTGGGGTACCCAAAATCAACAAGATAGTGTTTTCCTACACAATGCATGTTCATGTCAAACAGGACACACAATACATTGTCAAATTGAGTTGTGTGATTGTTTTAAAGAAACGCCTGCTGGAGGATGAGGAAACCTTTTGAACGAATTTTGAATATACAGCCTCCATATCACTGAGCTTTCATGCTGAATATATAGTGTTCGTATCATCCCAACAATTTCTTAAACTGCTTCTTTACATAGTTTCTCCCAGTCTTTGCTTTAAACTCACTCCTGAAGCCCTTATAACCAGCGGGAGTTAAGGACCTGGTCGGCCTATTTCCAAGCTTTATTTGTGCAGCGGCACACTCACAAAAAGTTATGGTGGCCGCTCAATCCCACTGAGCTACTTTGGGCTCTACCATCTATATAGCCAATTATCAATTTGCAAATTTCTATGAACATATGATAATAGCAGTACCAGTCCACATTATTAGCAGAGCACACCCAAGCTGCACAGCACACGCAGAGACATGCACAGAGCACACGCCAAGCACATGAATCTTATTTGCTGCTTCGTTTGATTTGAAAAAAATCACTTGTCCTGGTTACTAGAAAGACTAGTAAAGGTGAGAAGCAAGACTAAGCCAAGGAGCATCCTCAACCTGTATTTTACTGGTAATTTATGAGGGCAGGCACACTGGAATTTAGGTTCAGAAGCATTTTCCTGTAATGGGTTGTGTCACCCACGATTAGTAAGCTCTAGAAAATGTATGTTGTGATGCCTAAATAAGTTAACTAGCACATCTCTGAAAAAAATGGAGAGGAAGCCCATTCTTAATAGCCTACAGTTGCTGTGAGCCTGTGATCATTGCTCTGTATACACGCACAGCACACGCACAGAGATGAGACGGAGAGGAGTTTAGGGGCGCTACCTTGGGCCGTGCGTGGTAGAGAACGCAGAGGCAGGAGAGGAGTTGACGAGGAACGGCGGAGCAGGGCAGCCGGCGGCGTCAGAGTCTAAGAGGAACGGGGCGGCGGTGTCGGTGACCTCGGGCGTTGGGCGTGGAGGAGAAAGGGAAGCTCGGGGTAGGGGGTTTGGGGGCGGTTGGATCCGATCTACCGGCCGGAGGAGCGTAGAGAGTCCGGTCGCCGGAGATCTCTCGGGTGGAGGCAGCTGCGGGACGAGAGGATACCAAGCCCCAGTGAGTTCTGTCGGGATCGGGCGAGAGGACGAGGAGTCTAGCACATGCCGTATAAAAGCATCTCTAGCAGATGTGATGTAAGAGCATATCCAGAAGCACCCCCCACACGCTCCTCAGGCTGACTTTTTTCACGCCCACACCGGAAAAAAAAACCAGTCACATCTTCAAGACGCCGGAATCCGCCGGCTTGGCTCGTTTTTGGGCCAAGCGATCCTAGGTCGAACCCAGCGCACTGGGAGCGCTTGGGCCTCCGGCGGAAGGGAAAACCGCGTCTGGGCCACATTGTCAGACGAAAAGTCATCTTGCACGTCCAGATTCGCCCTCCCGCCGCCTTGCCGATCCCGACGCCGCCCACCCCCCACAACCGCTAGATAGACCATTCCCCGCCGAAAAAGAGAGAGGATTTCGCTGCGGCACCCTCTCCACCACCTTCCTGGGTGAGTTTTCCGGCACTCCGGCCGCGCAGGGCGGGATACCGACGGCTATGCGCCCACCATGCCCGCCAGGTGTTTGGCGATTTGTCTGCTCGGCGGTGGACTCAGACGACGAGGAGGCGCTCCCGACGCTGCTGGGGGAGGAAGCCGATGCCGACGTCCAGGACGAAAAGCATCTCATGGTCCTCGCCACCCTGGTCGGCCTGCTCGCGAGCAATGCAAAGCCGCGGCGAGGTGGCTCGGCATCGGGGCGGCTGAAAGCGAAGAACCGGCATCGACTGGAATGCTATTGCTTGCCCCACTCCGACTACTTCGCCGACGCTCTAGTGCACTGCGATAAAGTATTTCGGTGCCGTTATCGGGTGAGCCAAAAGATTTTCCCCAGGATTGTGAATTCCATCCGGGAGTTCGACGGCTACTTCAAGTGCAAGAAGGATTGCACCGGCACACTTGGATTCACCTCAATCCAGAAGTGCACGACAGCTATGAGGATGCTTGCATGCGGAGCTCCCGGTGATTCACTCGACGACTATGGGCGCATGGCCGAGTCCACGCCCATTGAGTGCTTCTACAAGTTCTGCAGGGCAGTGTTGGCAGTGTTTGGACCGCAATACTTGCGATCACCCAATGCTGAAGACACTGCTCGGATCCTACCACAGAATGCAGCAAGAGGATTTTCTGGGATGCTTGGAAGCATCGAATCCATGCATTGGAAATGGAAAAACTGTCCATTTGCTTGGCAGGGGATGTACAAAGGCACCAAAGGTGGTTGCAGTGTGGTACTTGAGGCAGTGCCCACACAAGACCTCTGGATTTGGCACTCCTTCTTTGGTATGCCAGGAACTCACAATGACATCAACGTACTGCAATGCTCCCCTGTCTTTGCCAAGCTCGTTGAAGGTCATTCTCCTCCGGTGAACTTCGAGGTCAATGGGAGGCACTACAACAAGGGATACTACCTAGCAGATGGCATCTATCTGACATGGTCCACATTTGTGAAGACTATCTCAAACCCTGTGTCAGGAGGCAAGAAGTCCCACTTTGCGAAGGTTCAGGAGGCTTGCAGGAAGGATGTCGAGCGGGCATTTGGTGTGCTCCAATCTCGATTTGCTGTTGTCCGGTACCCCACTTAGACCTGGTCGAAAGATCAAATGTGGGAGATCATGACTTGTTGTGTCATCTTGCACAACATGATCATTGAGAGCGAGCAGGAAGAGCTAGTGTTTGACACTGAACCATATTACAGGCAGGGTCCTCTTGCCCAAGTTGATCACCAGCTACCGTCAACCTAGACTTCTTCATCAATATACGTCAGGAGATCCGAGACCCACACGTGCATCAACAACTGCAGGGTCTGGTGGAGCACATATGAAGGCTCAAGGGCAACGCCTAGCTCGACGTGTGATGAAATATGAGTTTTTATTTGTTAAACTATTTGTTGAACTATATAATTTGTTGAACTATATAATTTGTATTGAACTATTTGGTTTCTATTGATTTTCTATGATGAACTATGTGATAAAAAATAGCTTCTGTTGAATTGATGTCGAAGTACGCCGAATCACGCCGAATACGGGTCAAAATTGGTCAATTTGCGCCGATAGTGGGTCATTTTGCACAGAAAATGGGCTGGAAAGTGGGCCAATTTGCGCCAAAAGTGGGCCGAAATCGGCGCCTGGGGGCGGCAGCTGGGCACCCGATCGCCCCCAAGCCGAAATTTCAGCCGGCGCGCCCCCAGGGCGGCACTATTTCTAGTCCCTAGGGGGCGAACGAGTGGAGATGCTCTAATCCAATCGTTATACAGGCCGACCGCAAAAATATTTGCAGCATCAAATTGGCTTTGACGGATCGGGAGGTACTGCAAAACCGTACAAGAAAACGGCGAGTACAAAAAAACCAGCGAGGATTCGCCGCTGCTCGGGTAATCCGCCTACTCCGAGGACGCTCCGGCGGTCGTTGCCGAGCTCCTCCACCTGCTTCGGCGACGCTCCGGTCGTCCGCCTACTCTGGCGATGCTCCAGCGACGCTCTAGAGGCCGCTGCTGAGTTACTCCGCCTGCTCCGGCGACACTCCGACCATCTGCTGCCGAGCTCCCCTACCTACTCCGGTGTTGAACAGTTTAAGATTTCAACATACGCGGACTTGCAAAACGCCCCAAAAAACTGTAGATTTGAGGTATGTGCAAAAAAATCAGGGTCAACCATTTTACGGGATCTATTCGATGCGTTTTACGGGATCTATACTACAAATTTAGATGTTTGGCCGATTATAGCGCATCTGCTAGAGATACTCTAATCTCACCCGTGCGGTTTGCTCTAAAGTTATTTTGCGAGCAGTTAAGCCCCGTCGTAGAACATATCTTACAAATTGCACACCAAGTTTAAAAACTTATAAACATAGTATCGTTCCCTGGTGGTTTTTTAGGAGCACACCAAATACATAGTTCGTCTGGAGCACACCGGAGATCATCAACACAAATAAACTAAAAATATAGATAAAAGTAGCTCGACGTCAAGGGCGGTGGCTCATGGTTTGACATTGAGGTAGTACTCGCACGCAAACTGGTAGAGGATGGTGGCGAGTTGGTACTCCTCCTTCGCTGCTTGGAGGCATTCGGCGGCGCCCTCTTCGACAACCTCCACCGCCTCCTTCGCGTTGTGGTGCTCGATCTCCGTGTCGTAGAGCCTCTTCGTGGTCGAACAAATCTGGTCATCGAGCTCATTGAAGCGGCTACACGCGCCCCGGCCGTTGCTGCAGGAAAGCGCGTCGCGTTGGCGCCCCTACACCGAGTGTCACAGCTCGATCGTGGGATGGCTGGAGCTGCCGACCTCCGCGTCATGCGGGCGCACTTGCACGACGGTGACCCGGCGCGGCCCCCACGTCCCCAAGCACCTCCTGCCATGGATCCTTTAGATCGCTCGCCGGAGAAACGAAATGAAGGTGCCGGAGGGGGGATGATTGCGGTGGAGGGGCAGAGCTTATCCAAGACGGAACCCTAAACCCCCTAGATGATGGGGAATGAAGCAATAAAAAAATTCCTACGAACACCCAATATCTAATCTAGGAGATGCATAACAATGAGAGGGCAATGTGTCTACGTACCCTTGTAGACTGAAAGCGTTAGCGTACTTAACGTGGTTGATGTAGTTGTACTCTTCACAATCCAACCGCGATCCAAACTGATCTAGTGTCGAACAGACGGCACCTCCGAGATTAGCAGACACTCAGATTGATGGCATACTCTCCTTTTTGATCCAGCAAGTGAGGGAGAGGAGGTAGATGAGATCGGAACCAGCACGGCATTATGGTAATGGTGGCAGCAGCGGGATTTCGTCAAGGCTTCACAGAGCGCGTACCGGAGGGAGGTGGGAGGAGTTGGGAGAGACTGGGGGCCGAGGCGGGAGGGTGCAGCCCCCCATGCACCTCCCCACTATACATAGGGGTGAGGGAGGGGTGGCCAGGGGAGGCTTGCCCTCCAAGCCAAGTAGGACGCCTCCCCACCCCTAGGGTTTCCTCCTAGCCACATGGGCCTAAGGGGGGGTGATTCCTGGCCCATTAGGGGCTAGTGCGCCCCTAGGGTTTGTGTGGCCCCTTCGGGGCTGGTGTGTCCTTCCGGTGGACCCCCGGAACCCTTCAGTGCCCCCCGATACACTCCCGGTGGACCCTAGAGATTTTCTGGAACCCTAAATAAAACTTCCCATATATAAATATTTACTTCCGGACCATTCCGTAGCTCCTCGTGACATCCTGAATCCCATCTGGGACTCCGAACAACCTTTGTACTTTCCACTGTTAATATCTCAATGCTACCCTAGCGCTATCGAACGTTAAGCATGCGACCCTATGGGTTCGGGAACATGTAGACATGACTGAGACACCTCTTTGTTCAATAATCAATAGCGGGACCTGGATGCCCATATTGATTTCCACACATTCAACGAAGATCTTCATCGGTTAAACCACGATGTCAAGGATCCAGTCAATCCCGTATGCAATTCCCTTTGTCCGGTGATATATTACTTGCTCGAGATCCGATCGTCGGTATCTCCATACCTAGTTCAATCTCGTTACCGTCACGTCTCTTTACTCCTTCCAAAATACAAGATCCCATGACTGAAATCATTAGCCACATGAACCTTCTTGTGATGTTGTATTACCTTGCAACACGGGCAAGAACCCCTTTTCGACTGGTCCATTTTGAACTCTTCAAAATCTTGTCAAGGCATGTGCTTTGTGAAATTCCTATCAGTCGTCTTGACCTATCTCTATAGATCTTAATGCCCAATATGTAAGCAGCTTCACCCAGGTATTTCATTAAAAAAATTCTTGTTCAAATAACCCTTTATGCTTTCCAGAAATTCTATATCATTTCAAATCAATAATATGTCATCCACATATGATATTGGAAATGCTACAGAGCTCCCAGTCACTTTCTTGTAAATACAAGCTTCCACATAAGCTTGTATAAAACCAAAAGTTTGATCACCTCATCAATGTTTACATTCCAACTCTAAGATGCTTGCACCAGTCCATAGGATAGTTGGAGCTTGCATACTTTGTTAGCACCCTTAGGATCGACAAAACCTTCCGGTTGCATCATATACAGCTCTTCCTTAAGGAAACCGCTAAGGAACATTGTTTTGACGTCCATCTACCATATTTCATAATCAAAATATGCGGCAATTGCTAACATAATTCTAACAGCCTTCAGCATCGCTACGGGTGAGAAAGTCTCATCATAGTCAACCCCTTCAACTTGTTAGAAACTCTTTGCGACAAGTCGAGCTTTATAGACAGTGACATTACCATCAATGTTTGTCTTCTTCTTAAAGATCAATTTGTTCTCAATGACCTGTCGGTCATCGAGTAAGTCTACCAAAGTACACACTTGGTTCTCATACATGGTTCCTATCTCAGATTTCATGGCCTCAAGCCATTTGTCGGATTCGTGCTCATCATTGCCTCTTCATATTCGTAGGTTCACCGTTGTCTAACAACATGATTCCTAGGACATGATTACAATACCATTCTGGTGCGGAATGTAACCTGGTCGACCTATGAAGTTCCGTAGTAGCTTGATCTGAAGATACATGATCATTATCATTAGCTTCGTCTCCGGCTGGTGTAGGCATCACGGGAACTTCTTTATGTGATGTACTACTTTCCAATTCGAGAGGAGGTACGATCACCTCATCAAGCTCTACTTTTTCCCACTCACTTCTTTCGAGAGAAACTCTTTCTCTAGAAAGGATCCATTCTTGGCAACAAAGATCTTGCCCTCGGATCTGTGATAGAAGGTATACCTAATGGTCTCTTTAGGGTAACCTATGAAGATGCACTTCTACGCTTTGGGTTTGAGCTTGTCAGGATAAAGCTTCTTGGCATAAGTGTTGCACCCCCAGACCTTAAGAAACGATAGCTTAGGTTTTCTTCCAAACCATAATTCATACGGTGTTGTCTCAACGGTTTAAGACGGTGCCCTATTTAAATTGAATGCAGCTGTATCTGTTGGTGGTGTGTGTGGTACACACATTATCCAACCTCAACCAAGAACCATGATATTAAACTTCACACCTCCACTCGAGCCTCCGCGTTTTGAGTCAAAATATCTGGCGACCAGAATTCCAGCCCTAGGAAATTCCCCTGATGTCCCCAGTCCATAATGACTACCGATGAACAATGGAGGGATGCTTTAGTATCTATCCCACATTACCTACCGTGCCGAGCACGGTTCAATTCCCGCGGTCGCCACTACCCAAGGTCAGCCATCAACTCCATTGCCTAGTACTAATAGTACTACACTAGGATGAGCACAGAATGGAGCTCCATTTTTTCGTGCCTACTAGGGTTACTATATCACGTAATGCACTGGTACAGAGGGATTATCCTTTTACTCTGCATATATAACTTGTTTGAAGTCTGACTAAGAAAAATGTTTGACCAAATCCTTTCTTAAGAAATATTAACATCTACAACAGTAAAGATGTATCACTTGAAAATTTATTTCATGATGCAGGTAATGATATTGTTTCGCCTGGATTTTAAATTCTAGAAAATTCAAAAATCACCTGAAATTCATGGTCTCGTGATATGGCACAAATAGGATATCGTAATTTTTTTGTGCAATTTGAGACAAGCCGCTTATGAAAAGTTGCATGATACGTCTCCAACGTATCTATAATTTTTGATTGCTCCATGCTATATTATCTACTGTTTCGGGCAATATTGGGCTTTATTATCCACTTCTATATTATTTTTGGGACTAACCTATTAACCGGAGGCCCAGCCCAGATTTGCTGTTTTTTGTCTATTTCAGTGTTTCGAAGAAAAGGAATATCAAACGGAGTCAAAACGGAACGAAATCAACTGGAGAAGTTATTTTTGGAAGGAAAGCCACCGGATAGACTTGGACTCTACGTCAGGAGATACGGGAGGTGCTCACGAGGGTGGGGGCGCGCCCCCCTTAGGCCGTGCCTCCCTGCCTCGTGGGGCCCCCGTAGCTCCTCCGACGTACCCCCTGCACCCATATATACTCTCGTACCCTAATACTTCCAGAACGGAGATTGGATCAGAAGTACCGCCGCCGCAAGCCTCTGTAGCCACCAAAAACCAATCGGGGCCCTCTCCGGCACCCTGCTGGAGGGGGCCATCATCACCGGAGGCCATGGAGGAGTATCTCGGAGGGGTCTTCATCACCATGAAGTCCAAGGACCAGAAGGTGGAGGCCATGGAGGAAGAAGCACAAGGGGGAGAACCTCTCCTCCTCTCTTCCGGTGGTGCCGGAGTGCCATCGGGAGGGGAATCATTGCCGCGGTGATCGTCTTCATCAACATCACCATCGTCATCACCATACTCATCTCTTTTACGCGGTCCACCCTCCCGCACACCGCTGTAATCCCCTACTTGAACATGGTGCTTTATGCCACATATTATGATCCAATGATGTGTTGCCATCCTATGATGTTTTGAGTAGATATCTTTTGTATTTGGGTTGATTGATGATCTAGATTGGTATGAGTTGTATGTTTTACTTTGGTGCTGTCCTATGGTGCCCTCCGTGTCGCGCAAGCGTGAGGGGTTCCCGCTGTAGGGTGTTGCAATACGTTCATGATTCGCTTATAGTGGGTTGGTGAGTGAACAGAAGCACAAACCCGAGTAAGAGGGATTGTTGCGTATGGGAATAAAGAGGACTTGATGCTTTAATGCTATGGTTGGATTTACCTTAATGATCTTTAGTAGTTGCGGATGCTTGCTAGAGTTCCAATCATAAGTGCATATGATCCAAGTAGAGAAAGTATGTTAGCTTATGCCTCTCCCTCATATGAAACTGCAATAGTGATTATCGGTCTTGTTAACAATTGCCTAGGACAATTCCGCACACCGATCCACCATTATTCCACACTCGCTATTTATAATACTAAGTAATATATTCTAACTTTATTATAACAGCACCTACTTTTATGTTTTAGCTCTCCGATACCATACAAAGTTATCCTCTTCATACCCACAACGTAGTTTTATTTCTCGTTGCTAGTTGGAAGTAAACGTTCAGTGCACGTAGAGTCGTATCAGTGGCAGATAGGGCTTGAGAGAATATTGATCTTACCTTTAGCTCCTTGTGGGTTCGACACTCCATACTTATCACTTCCACCTTTGGAAAGTGCTACGATGATTCCTTGCACTTGGGGATTATCAAGCTCTTTTCTGGCGCCGTTGCCGGGAAGCAATAGCGTGGGGTTGATATTCTCGTGTGTGCTTGTTTGCTTTCTTAACTAAGTAGATTTTATTTTTCCTTTTTGTTTCTATTTAGTTGTGGGTGAAACATAAAAAAAATAAAAATGAAAATACAAAAAAATATTACTTGCCTTCCATGCCTAAAAAGTTTCTCAAAAAGAGAAGTGATTGGAAGGTTTTGCATTGAAGAAGTGAGGGTCGACCTTGAGCACTTGTGCTCATGCTCACGGAAACAATGTAGGATTTTTCATGGAAGTTCCTCTGTAAATAATTATCCCCTTTTATATATTCATTGTATTATAAAATTAAATGTGCCAAGCTTTGTTTTAGGATGATTAGATTGCTTGTTTGCTATGTGCAGAACAAAAACAGAAACTTTGGCTGTAGTGCATGAATTTACATTTTTAACTAGAAAGTCAAATGGTTCTGATTATTTTTGCACATTAATTCTCTACAAATTGTTCAAATTTTAAAATTTAGTTTATAATTTTAGGAGTTACAGAAGTTTACCAAACTTCCAGATTACTAAGACTATTCTGTTTTGCATGTGTTGTTTGCTTATTTCGATGAATCTATGGCTAGTATTGGGAGGTATGAACCATAGAGAACTTGGAATACAGTAGGTTTAACACCCATAAAAATAAAGAATGAGTTCATTACAGTACCTAAAGGTAGTGATTTGTTTTATTACACTAACGGATCTCACAAGTTTTTGTTAAAGTTTTGTGTGGATGAAGTGTCCGAAGGTCGAGAAGCTATCAATATGAGAAGAATAAAGAGAGGCAAGAGTTCAAGCTTGGGGATTCCAAAGGCACCCCAAGTAAATATTCCAAGGATACTCAAGAATCTAAGCTTGGGGATGCCCCAGTTGGCATCCCATCTTTCTTCTTCAAACAATTATGGGTATACCTCGGTTTTTGCTTTGTTCACATGATTTGTGTCTTTTGTGTTTTTCTTTTTCTTCAAGAACCATGCTAGCATGATATATCCCTTCAATGATTTATAGAATACTTCATGTTCTTCACTTAAATCTTTTAAGTATGATCTTATAGAATTGCTCTTTGTGCTTCACTTAAATCTTTTGAGTATGGTTTTATAGAATGCTTCGTGTGCTTCACTTATACATTTTGAGCTTGGATATTTGGTTAGTTGTAGAATGTTCCAAGAAATTAACTTATATCTTTTGGAGTATGAATAATACTATAATTTAAAGTGGGTTTGGAAGAGTGTCAACTTTAGGAATTAGTGATCCCACTATTTTGGAAGATGTTGAATCTTAGTGTGATATTTATGAAAGTGGATTTGGAAGAGTGTCAACTTTAGCTAGTAATGATTCCACTATTTCGGAAGAGGTTCCAATTGAGTATGAGAACAAATTTGCTATCCATGATGCTACTAAAAATTATTATGAGGGAGGAATACATGCTTGTAGGAGTTGTATTAATATCAAGTTTCCTCCCTATGTGCTCAAAGTTTTGAAGTTATACTTGTTTTGCCTTCCTATGCTAGTTGATTCTTGTTCCCATAAGTGTGTACTCACAAAATCCCTAGGCATAGGAAGTGTGTTAGATTTGAATGTGATAGTCATATTCTTCAAGATGCTCTCTTTGTGTTTCAATTCTTATCTTTTATGTGAGCATCATTGAAATCATCATGCCTAGCTAAAAGGCATTAAAGAAAAGCGCTTGTTGGGAGACAACCCAATATTTATCCTTTCTGTTTTTGTGTGTCAACATGATTAAGCTACTGTATTAATCATGTTTTAGAGCTTTTGTTTCAATAAAGTGCCAAGTAAGACATTTGGGAAGACTTGGGTGAAAGTTAATGTGATCTTGCTATAAAAAACAGAAACTTTGCGCTCACGAGAATAGATGTCATTTTTTACAGAAGAGTGCTTTTGAGTTGATTCTTTTTGCAGAAGATTAATAGACAAACTCCTCATGTCCACCAATTTATTTAATAATTTTTGGAGTAGCAGAAGTATGGTTATTGTTCAGATCATTACAGACTGTTCTGTTTCTGACAGATTCTGTTTTCATTCCATAGTTTGCTTGTTTTCTAGTTTCTATGACTTATATTCCTCAATATAAATTGTAGAAATGATATGGTACAGTAGGCGTTGTGTGAAAACAATTATGAACCTTGTCTTTGACAGTACAAAAGTGAATGGTTTGCTTTTATTATACTAACCTATCTCACGAAGTTTGGTTAAGTTTTGTGTGATTGAAGTTTTCAAGTTTTGGGTGAGATATCGACATGAGGAGAATAAGGAGTGGAAAGACCCTAAGCTTGGGGATGCCCAAGGCACCCCAAGGTAATATTCAAGGAAGACTCAAGTGCCTAAGCTTGGGGATGCCCCGGAAGGCATCCCCTCTTTCATCTTCATAACTATCGGTATACCTTACTCGGAGCTATATTTTTATTCGTCACATGATATGTGTTTTGCTTGGAGCGTATTTTGAATTTTACTTGATGTTTGAATAAAATCATTGGATCTGAAATTTTACTTGGAGCGTATTTCCAATTAGTTATAATTATTTGACTACTCAGTGTTCTTCACTCATATCTTTTGGAGTAGTTTGTCATTTGCTTATGTGCTTCATGTATATCCTATGAGTAAATGGTTGAATAAATTGAATGTCATAAACCTGAATTTATATATGTTTCATATGCTTATAACATGGGGAGTAATGACTTCACACATAATAAGTATAGGTAGTAAACTTATTGCAAGTTAGCAAACATAGAATTGGTCACTTGAACAATTCATGAAAGAATATTGAAGGAAGAGAGGTTTCACATATAAATATACTATCCTGGACATCTTTTATGATTGGGAGCACTCATTAAAATATGAAATGCTAAAGAGTTGATGTTGGACAAGGAAGACAACGTAATGAGTTATGTTTTCTTATATCTGAGATAAAGTATGTTGTCATGGATCCTCTAACATGTTGAGCTTGCCTTTCCCCCTCATGCTAGCCAAAATTCTCAGCACCAAGTAGAGATACTACTTGTGCTTCCAAAATCCTTAAACCAGTTTTGCCATGAGAGTCCACCATATCTACCTATGGATTGAGTAAGATCCTTCAAGTAAGTTGTCATCGGTGCAAAGCAATAAAAATTGCTCTAAATATGTATGATTGATTGGTGTGGGAGAAATAAGCTTTGTACGATCTTGTGATGTGGAAGTAATAAAAGCGACAGACTGCACAATAAAGGTTCATATCACAAGGGGCAATATAAAGTGACGTTCTTTCACATTGAGATTTTGTGCATCCAACCATAAAAGCGCATGGCAACCTCTGCTTCCCTTTGTGAAGGGCATATCTTTTATTACTATCTTCTACCTTATGCAAGAATCATGGTGATCTTCACCTTTCCTTTTTCATTTTATCCTTTGGCAAGCCCAACATGTTGGAAAGAACATGATATATATATATATATATATATATATATATATATATATATATATAATTGGATGTAGGGGAGCATGAGTTATTATTGTTGACATTACCCTTGAGGTAAAAGGTTGTGGGGCGAAGCTATAAGCCCCTATCTTTCTCTGTGTCCGATTAAAACTCCATAACTACAAGTATTGCGTGAGTGTTAGCAATTGTGAAAGACTACATGATAGTTGAGTATGTGAAGTTTGCTAAATTAAATCTCTGACATAGACTCTTCTTGAAAATAGGATGAATTGCAATTGTTTGATGACTAAGAATATCATTTGTTAGTTTTCAAGAAAGTTTATGATCCATACTTTAAACTTGTGAATTGCTTGTTACTTGATCATGAAAAGTTTTATGAGATGAGCTATTGTTATGATATGTAATGATGCTAGAAAAAGTGACTGGAACTATCATTGATCAAACTTAAGCACTTACTAGCATTCCACATCAAAAATTATCTTTTTATCATTTACCTACTCGAGGACGAGCAGGAATTAAGCTTGGGGATGCCTGATACGTCTCCAACGTATCTATAATTTTTGATTGCTCCATGCTATATTATCTACTGTTTCAGGCAATATTGGGCTTTATTATCCACTTCTATATTATTTTTGGGACTAACCTATTAAACGGAGGCCCAGCCCAGATTTGCTGTTTTTTTGTCTATTTCAGTGTTTCTAAGAAAAGGAATATCAAACGGAGTCAAAACGGAACAAAATCAACTGGAGAAGTTATTTTTGGAAGGAAAGCCACCGGATAGACTTGGACTCTACGTCAGGAGATATGGGAGGTGCTCACGAGGGTGGGGGCGTGTTCCCTGCCTCGTGGGGCCCCTGTAGCTCCTCCGACATACCCCCTGCACCCATATATACTCTCGTACCCTAAAACTTCCAGAGCGGAGATTGGATCAGAAGTTCTGCCGCCGCAAGCCTCTGTAGCCACCAAAAACCAATCAGGGCCCTCTCCGGCACCCTGCCGGAGGGGGCCATCATCACCGGAGGCCATGGAGGAGTATCCCGGAGGGGTCTTCATCACCATGAAGGCCAAGGACCAGAAGGTGGAGGTCATGGAGGAAGAAGCACAAGGGGGAGAACCTCTCCTCCTCTCTTCCGGTGGTGCCAGAGTGCCATCGGGAGGGGAATCATCGCCGTGGTGATCGTCTTCATCAACATCACCATCATCATCACCATCCTCATCTATTTTACATGGTCCACTCTCCCGCACACCGCTGTAATCCCCTACTTGAACATGGTGCTTTATGCCACATATTATGATCCAATGATGTGTTGCCATCCTATGATGTTTTGAGTAGATATCTTTTGTCTTTGGGTTGATTGATGATCTAGATTGGTATGAGTTGTATGTTTTACTTTGGTGCTGTCCTATGGTGCCCTCCGTGTCGTGCAAGCGTGAGGGGTTCCCGCTGTAGGGTGTTGCAATACGTTCATGATTCGCTTATAGTGGGTTGGTGAGTGAACAGAAGCACAAACCCGAGTAAGAGGGATTGTTGCGTATGGGAATAAAGAGGACTTGATGCTTTAATGCTATGGTTGGGTTTTACCTTAATGATCTTTAGTAGTTGCGGATGCTTGATAGAGTTCCAATCATAAGTGCATATGATCCAATTAGAGAAAGTATGTTGGCTTATGCCTCTCCCTCATATGAAACTGCAATAGTGATTATCGGTCTTGTTAACAATTGCCTAGGACAATTCCGCACACCGATCCACCATTATCCCACACTCGCTATTTATAATACTAAGTAATATATTGTAACTTTATTATAACAGTACCTACTTTTATGTTTTAGCTCTCCGATACCATGCATGGTTATCCTCTTCATACCCACAACGTAGTTTTATTTCTCGTTGCTAGTTGGAAGTAAACGTTCAGAACACGTAGAGTCGTATCAGTGGCAGATAGGGCTTGAGAGAATATTGATCTTACCTTTAGCTCCTTGTGGGTTCGACACTCCATACTTATCACTTCCACCTTTGGAAAGTGCTACGATGATTCCTTGCACTTGGGGATTATCATTTCACAAATGAAGAGCCAAGTATTTTGGAACAAAGACCTGTCATGTTAACGTGAACGGTTTCACTATTCAAACCGTGGGTGTTAGACCTACGTGCCGCCACGCGTCCCGCTTCTCATCGGCAGGTGCCGTCCGAGCACACGTGTGAGTCGACGGGAGGCATGCGAGCAGACCGCTGCGCCGGCTGACCGAGAGGCGTGCGACCAGGCCGTTGCGCAGGCTGACTGGGAGGCGTGCGACCAGGAAGCTGCACAGGCTCACCGGGAGGCATGCCCTTTGACGAGGCTCCGCTTCCCACCTTCCTCCCAACTGACCCCACTTTTAATGGCGTCGACGTCACAGTTTAAATCACCACCGCACTCCCCGGTCTCGCTACAATCTTCTCTCTTCCTCTCGGATTCTCCTGTCGTCTACCTCCAACCATCCTGACCTCACCGCACGCCATGCTGCATCATGATGGGCTGCCCTTAATCTTCCATTTTCCTGAGAAACACACCCAGCCGGAGTCTCAAGAATATAAGGCGCTTTGGGACGAGCTTGAACTGGCCTTGCGGGAGGAGATCGCGCCTGTCCCCGCTCCCGTTCCAGCTCCCGTCGCCCCGCCCATGCAAGCGCTCATCCCCATGGCATTGATGGGCTGGGAGCCGCACATTGTCGCCGAGCTTGAAACCACGGGGTTCCACGAGGTCGCCGCTGACTTTCACGTGCCCGTGCATCTGCCAGCACATGCGCCTGTGAGTGCACTGACGCGCGCGCCCGTGCTGGTGCCCGTTGTCGGTGTCAAAACCGGCAGATCTCGGGTAGGGGGTCCCAAGCTGTGTGTCATGGATCGATGGGTAACAGGAGACAGGGGACACGATGTTTACCCAGGTTTGAGCCCTCTTAATGGAGGCAATACCCTACTTCCTACTTGATTGGTCTTGATCAATATAGAGATTACAAGAGTTGATCTACCCCAAGATCATATGTTGTGGTCTAAACCTAGGGGTATGATGATTAATGTTGTAATGATCTATCAACTAGCCTGGCCTCAGCTTATATAATGTACCAGAGGCCTAGGATAACAAGAGTCCTAGTCGAACACGCAGGTGGAGAGGAGTCCTTGTCTTGATCACCAAGTCTTGTGGAATCTTCCTCGTATATGCATCGGCTGTCCGAACTGGCCCATGAGTAAACGACCACGGGGGTCTTCGGCCCAATCCAACTGATCGGGAGACGACGTGGTGAGTACCCCCTAGTCCAGGACACCGTCAGTAGCCCCCTGAACCAGTCTTCAAGTTGGGGACGTTCCTCGATTCTTCCGAACTGTTCTTCATCTTCGGTCATCGGTCTTGAAAACTGGTTCAACAAATCTTCTTATCTTCGATCTTGAGGATCACCGAAGTAAATCCGAAGAGTTTACATGTCGGGTATCCGAGGAGCCCCTTTAACTTATCGGCTTTTATCAATGCCTTGTTATTTTTACGCCCACCTCGGTTTGAAGTTGTTCCCGGGCGGCGGTGTCCTCTTGCATCCGAGCTCCAACATCGGACTGCATTCGAGGTATCTTTTGCAGCCGAGCACCAACGCCGAACTGTATCCAAGCTCCAACACCGGACTGTATCCAAGGTGTCATAGATCGCCTTGGCTTGAAGAAGTTTAAAGGAGGTTAGCCGAGCTTAATGTCGGAAATGCCCTCTATAGAGCCAACCACTTGCATTCGAGTTTTATGTCGGACTGCTTCCGAGGTGATGCACCACCTCGGGCTTGGGCTGATTGTTTATGAAATTTATTTCCGATGCGTGTAAATTTATTTGCTGTCAATATGTATAACTAGTAGCCCTCAAGGTGTGTGTCGGTCTAAAACCCGAGATGCACCTGAAGGAAAACATGAAACCGTTGATCCTAGTAGCCCCTAAGACTCAGGTCGATGCGCGAAATCGGCCCGAGGATCAACTCCTAGCTCGGCGGCATACGTAGGAATAGAAACGCAATGTAATATATTAGAGACAATAGTGATCAGCGAACGGACCCTTGAGAGAGGGTCTTGAGAAGTTGCCGTAATATATTAGCTTGATGCCACATAGGTCCAGATGGTACATGTTGTTGTCCGAAGACGCGTTTTCCAATAGTTCGGTCAAGCCGAACACTAAGCACTTTGAATTTTCTGCATTGAACAGGCAAATGCAGTAGCCCCCGATACACTGGTCGGGTGGCAACACCAGATCAGGGGATCGATGTGCCCCTTTAATATTTGTAAATAATAAGCCCGAAGCCCAGTAGCCCCCGAGCCTTAATGCGGGCACGGGTGGCTGAATTAAGGATCGATATCCATAGTAAAATCACTCTATGTATCCAAGTACTTTACATCATTAATGCTCGGATTCGCATTGTACAAAACTTTGTTGACCAACATCGGCTTCAACCTCTTCAGCCAGTAGCCGAGGAGTGTTATCCTACTTTATAAAGCCGTTATAAGGGTAAAGATTTATGGAAAACAAGGCAATCCGGCCATACGGTTTTATAAACAAAGGTACACGGAGAGATATGCTATATTACATTTTAACGTAAGAAACTTCTTCCAAAGAAAAGAGTCCCGCTATCGGTTCCTTTCTTTGGGTCGTCATGCTCGGGGAAAGTTCCCGAACTCTATGGTATTAATGAACCAAAAATTTCACTTCCGTCATTGCGGACCAATGTGATCCTTTAAGATTGCTAGCTTTCGGCTTCACCCAGTCTGAGGTACTTACTCGGATGACCCTGTAGTAACAATCACAGAGGTGCTCCCTTTACCACCTAGCCGAACAATCGGGAACGTAGGGGTAAGCACAGGAGCCAGGCAACCCAGCTTGGCCAAAATCTTAAGTCAAATTGATGCATATTTATGGCTTTATAATGATGATTACGGAAGGCAGCCCTCGTATATTAAATACAAACGCCGATGATATGTTTATTTTGACTCCGTTGTGACCGTTTATCATTTGAAAGTGGCCCGCCGTCGGCTTCCACCCCCTTGTAGATGTTACGCAGGGTGTCTCCGCAATAACGAAACAACCCTTAGCCGACATCTCGGTGCCCGAAGGCGGTTGTGTTAGCGGAAACGAGGCAATCAGATATGCGGGCTTTATAACTTTCACTTAGTCATAGGAGATTAAAGTTGGGAGGCCAGTTACTAGCCCCCAGTTAGTGTTTGGCGACAGTCGAGGTCAAGCCGTAAACACTTCGGCCAATGTTATGAACGGACCGTCATTTAACATGGGGTGACCTCTATCGATCTTATAATTTAACACAGTCATTGGATTCCTGACCAGTTTACACTTATTGTGACAGTCAGTTTTCAGCTTTCTCCACTTAGGCACTTAACCATGCAAGCTGGAAACACAATCGTAGTGGTTCTCCCTTTGCACACCTAGTCGAACAAAGCGGAACGTAGGACGCAAGCATAGGAGCCGGGCAACCCAACTATTGACCAAAGACACAATTCGAAACCGATGCATATATAGCAATATCCGAGAATGTTTTTGCCGAATCCCTAAAGGTGTCCGGCGTTGCACTGTGAGACTTATGCTGGAGACACACAAATAGTTTAAAAGCGCCATAGGCTTAAAAACCAAAAGACTTATGTGGAAACTCCATGTCCGAACTAAATCAAGTCAATTGGTGCCAATCTGAAAATTGGTCTAAAAACATTTGTGCTTCTGTCGTGCTTTAACATGACACATCTGATCTCAAGACTGCAAGTGGGTCAAGATCGGACCCAGGCTATCCGGCTATTGACCACACACTCGAGTCGAGGAAGGAGTAATAGAAAAAGACTTTGCAACAAACAAGAAGAAAACACACTTATTGTAAAACGGCTCACGTAAATTTAAGAGCCCCCAGCTAACATGGGTAAAGGGAGTTTCTTTTAACAAACAACTCACGTGAGCATGGCCGAACCGAACACAAATTAAAAATTTAAAACCTTGAGCATGAAAGCGACTTAGCTGGTTAATGTGTTCGACATTGATGACGCGGTCCGAGCTTGATGCGGGACAAGGTTCCATCCCCCAAGCCGGTCCCGAGGTGGCGGAGCGAAGAGCTCGGCACTCTGAAGTGGTGACATAGCATGACCAATGGAGGCCGGAAGAGTGACGCCAAAGTCCCCGACGTGGGTTAATGAAGTGTTGACGAAGCCCCCCGTCCAGTCGAGGTGACGTGGTATGTCAGTACACCGAGGTGACAAAACTGCCTGCCCTGAATCATTTACCTGTGCACAAAAAATAGTGCAAACCGTAGATAATAATAATAATAAATTAAAAAAGATTGTTGCATAATAAATAATTTATGAAAAGTGAGTAATAAAAGGAATATGGACTGTGCGCCGAATGCTCGTTGAAGTAGAGCTCTCTCGGCGATGCGGAAGTCCCCGAGGCAGCCGAACACGTCGGTATGGCAACATGATCAACAAGGTGATCACGCGAGCCGATTTATGCCGATTGGGACGACAGTGTCGGCTTGCCGAAGAGACCACGTGACGCAGTCAAAGTCCATTACCTGCACATATAAAATAGTACAGGCCAACAATAATAGTATAAAAATCCTCGCGTAATTAATTTATGCAAAATAATTTATTTAAAGATATGTGGCCTGACGCCGAAGTCAATGTCGATGCAGGGCGTCGGAGTGATGCGGTAAAGGCGTGGCAAAGCCTGAATTCACAGGTCGGTCCGAGTTCCGGATGCGGCGTTCGCCGAACTATGTACGGAAACTGACCGAACCACCACGTGACCATCGTTAATGCGTCCACCATTTGATAGGCCCGTGTACAGATGATGGAACAAATTAGAGTAATAGTTCCTTGGAAAAAATAACCCAAACAAGCAAAAATTGCTAGGATTAATAGCACCTGGTTTATTTGTTGTAGCAGTCTGAAGAAAAGTGACTCCCAAAATTGGGACTCGATTCGCATATCGATTGCCTGATGGGCGGTGAAGCGACGACATGGCGATGCTGGTAAAGGTTGGCTCACCGAGGCAGAGCCCTTGGTCCAGCTAACATGACGAAGCTCGTCGGTTGACGATGCCGAAGTCTCCGGAGTAGGTTGATGAAGGGATGGCGAAGCCGCCGGTCCAGACAAGGAGACGGATCAGGTCGGTAAGGAGACGTTGTAGCTACCATGTCAGCCGAGGTGTTGAAGTAGTTAGGCGTGACAGACATCGGCTCGATGAAGCAACGGTCCGGCCATGCCGATGCAGGTCGTGACTCGTGACGTGGTCAATGCTGGCTTGATGAAGTGACCGTGCGGCAATGCCCGCTCCGTGTAATTCATGGGGCGGCGAGGTTGGTGATGATTTATCCTTTGCGATACCGAACTCTTGTTCGGCTTGCTGAGATGATGATCCCAAGAAGTTGAGCTCAGCTCAACAAAGCGAGGATGTGTCTAGCGCAGGTCGGCAGCCGTGGAGCAACGTTGTTGGGCTGGTTTGACACCGCGCGATGGTGAAGATCATATTGGAAAATACTTTAAAATTAGTGGGATGTGTTTGGGAACAAAACACAATAACCCATACAAAACTTCAAAAAGGATGTCCGAAATCCTGTTCATTAAAAAGATGAACTCGGGTCAGATTCGTTCTCGCGCAGAAAACAGATCTGAAAAGTGATGCACTAATCGGAAGGTTCCCGGAGTTTGGAAGGTCGGTTCGAGCTGAATTGTGAGGGGTGGTAGATATAGGAATTCCGTAGCCGATCAACGGTCGGATCTTCCAAAGGAGGTCCGAGCTAGATGCTGGACACCACGCCCCAAACTCGCCCAGATTCCCGTCCAAATTCGACGGGGCTCCGGTTAATCGGAGACAGGCGGAGATTGCTCCACCGGAACGCGACGAAATTTTTCAGTGTTGTTGTAAACCCAATTCCGCACAATTCCACTGAAGGAATCGTCAAAGAGATGCTCAAGGAGGTGGTGGTAGCGGATACAAGTTCGTGAAGGAAATATGCCCTAGAGGCAATAATAAACTTATTATTTATTTCCTTACTTTCATGATAAATATTTATTATTCATGCTAGAATTGTATTAACCGGAAACTTGCATGTGTGAATACATAGACAAACAGAGTGTCACCAGTATGCCTCTACTTGACTAGCTCGTTGATCAAAGATGGTTATATTTCCTAGCCATAGACATGAGTTGTCATTTGAGAATGATGTGATTGACCTGACCCATTCCGTTAGCTTAGCACTTGATCGTTTAGTATGTTGCTATTGCTTTCTTCATGACTTATACATGTTCCTATGACTATGAGATTATGCAACTCCCGTTTACCAGAGGAACACTTTGTGTGCTAACAAACGTCACAACGTAACTGGGTGATTATAAAGGTACTCTACAGGTGTCTTCGAAGGTACTTGATGAGTTCGCGTATTTCGAGATTAGGATTTGTCACTCCGATTGTCAGAGAGATATCTTTGGGCCCACTCAGTGCACATCACTATAAGCCTTGCAAGCATTGTAACTAATGAGTTAGTTGCGGGATGATGTATTACGGAACGAGTAAAGAGACTTGCCGATAACGAGATTGAACTAGGTATTGAGATACCACGATCGAATCTCGGGCAATTAACATACCGATGACAAAGGGAACAACGTATGTTGTTATGCGGTTTGACCGATAAAGATCTTCGTAGAATATGTAGGAGCCAATATGAGCATCCAGGTTCCGCTATTGGTTATTGACCGGAGATGTTTCTCGGTCATGTCTACATAGTTCTCGAACCCGTAGGGTCCGCACGCTTAACGTTCGGTGACGATCGGTAATATGTGTTTATGTGTTTTGATGTAACGAAGATAGTTCGGAGTCCTAGAGGAGATCGGGGACATGACAAGGAGTCTCTAAATGGTCGAGACGTAAAGATCGATATATTGGACAACTATATTCGGACATTAGAAAGGTTCCGAGTGATTCTGGTATTTTTTGGAGTACCGGAGAGTTACGGGAATTCGCCGGGGAGTATATGGGCCTTATTAGGCTTTAGGGGAAAGAAAGAGGGGAGGCTGCGTGCCCCCCAAGGCTTAGTCCGAATTGGACTAGGGGGAGGGGCGACGCCCCCTGATGAAACTATGTACCTAGGGTAGGGTCACAGGTCTGACCTAGATACCCTCCCCAAGGACATCACCCTAAAGCCAGAAGCATTCGAAGGGTACCATCATCCACTCGACCAGAAACATTCCACTCGGGATAATCAAGATCACTCGATCGTAACAGAAACCACTCGACGTATAGAAGATCTAAAGACAGTCTGCACAACAACGGTCGGACATTTACTCTCAGACTTAATAGTCATTTATAGCACTTTATTATGGACGTTGCCTGTAACACTCCTTCTTTATGTACATTGAACTCCTTGTAACATGGGCTGGCTGGTGTCCTGGCGCACTCTATATAAGCCACCCCCTCCACTGGCACAAGGGTTCGCACCCCCTGTAACACACGCAGACACACACGTAATCCAGTCGACCGCCTCCGGGCTCCGAGACGTAGGGCTTTTACTTCCTCTGAGAAGGGCCTGAACTCGTAAAACTCGTGTGTACAACTTCTCCATAGCTAGGATCTTGCCTCCTCATACCTACCCCCCATTCTACTGTCAGTCTTAGATCCACGACAGTTGGCGCCCACTGTTGGGGATATTACTACTGAGCGTAAACCGGCCTATACGGGCCGGGTTAACTTCATCTGTAGTTCAAGAATGGTAAAGCCCAGGAGGCTATGTAAAGGCCCGAGGCCGTAGTCGGTTTAACATCTGTAGCCGTAAACCGGCCTGTGTACAACTTGTATTGCAAGTTAGGGATAAGGAAGAGACCAACCCGGGTACGAGTATAAACCGGAGATTGGGACTCTATGAACCGATGGGCGTCACCCGTGTATATAAGGGGACGACTCGATATCGGTTCAAGGAGAGACAACCACAACTCGAGGTCTAGGCGAAGCTTATCTGCTCCCTAGCCATCGAGACTTCATCAATTCCACCACAAACTAGACATAGGCTTTTACCTTCATCGAAGGGGCTGAACTAGTATAAACCCTCTATGTCCCTGTGTCCGCTTTAACCCCTTCAAGTTGACCCGTTGCGATGGCTCCACGACTAAGTCCTTTGGCTAGGACATCTGCCGTGACAAACCCACGATAGCTGGCGCCCACCGTGGGGCTATCGCACGATGGTTTAAAGTTCTTGGAGGGCCGCTTTGAAGGACTCAAGGGATATGCCGTGGGCCGGATGACCAAGAGTCGCCGCGGCAAGATCTACATCGACGACGCAAGCTGGGGCCCTGAGGCCGGCTCAGTTGAGTACGGGTATCGGGTCCCCTTTGGCGGAATACATGTTTTCATCGGCAAGATTGGTGAACCGGGCCCTCAGCTGGACACCTGCACCGACCTCATCGAGACGGCTCAGCGTGGGCGACCTGCCCGGGTTAAGCCAGCCGTAAAGCGTGCCTTTGTGGGAGTCATCCACGGGCGAGACTATGAGGACGGATCAGAATCTGGTGGCGAAACCGTTGTTTATTCTGGTGATGAGTCGTCAAACGGGGAAACTGAGTCCCTGTATCAAGTACATGATGATCGGATTGGGGGCTGTTCCGATGGCAACAGTATTCCGGAACCCTCCGATCTGCCTAGTCGGGTCGGCATATTCATGGCTGGCACCCAGGCAGCACCTCATTCATCAACGGCCGCAGCAATGGTTTCCGGTTCAACGGCTGCCGGAGCAGGAGGTTCTGTGCGCCCCCGGTTCAAGTATTATCCGATCTGTTCGACGCACTGGCGGCGCTCTTGACAGAGGCTAATCCGGCGGATCGGGATGCTCATAACGCAGAGATTGCAAAGGTGAGAGAGCAGATTAGTCAGGCCAAGGCCGATCTGGCAGCCGAGGAGGTCAGGATGACTACGGAACGGGCCGCTTTGGACGTGCAAGCCTATAAGTTCATGCTGGATCAGAACGCTTCGCAGGAGGTCATGAGGAGGAAATATCGGTCCCGCCTGCCGCCGGTTTTTGAAGGAAGGGATCTTTTCAAAACTCCTGGAGCAGGGACCTATAATCAGCCAGTGGTAAACCAAGCAGAGGCGCCCGGGACAAGCGCGCCGGTTCAGCCCCGCGTAATAGATCTACCCCGTTATAACCCGGAGCCGCGGATTGTGACCACACCCCCGAATCATTACTCCAACCCGCTGGATAATCTTGTTGCTGCGGCAGCGCGTCTAGAGGCTATTCCGGTCAAAGGAGATTCGTTACAGGCCGTAGAGACGCGCCGGGTCAAGGAGCTCCTCAGAACGGCGCTGGTCCAACAGGAGGCGTATTCATACAGCCGCGAGCGGATTCATTCTACTCCACGTCCAATCCGGAGTTATGACAGGCACCTGGAAGAACAAGCTGAGTCCAGCAATGCACGACATGGAGGGCCCCGCGGCGACAATCAGGCTCCTGATGCTCAGGAGTTGGTAGACCGGGCCCGGGCACGCAGAGAAGCCGCATTGGCAGCACATCAGACTACGCCGGTTCGTCCCACCACTTCGGTCGAACCAGGGCTTGCTTCTAGCACTTTGGGGGTGCCTTGCCTTATACCGGCTTTGCGCAATGTGCGCCTGCCTAAGGATTTCAAGGGGCCGCGTAAGGTACCAAATTATACAGCAGATCAACCCCCGGAGGCGTGGGTGGAGAGTTATGAGATGGCCATGGAGATGCTTGACGTAGATGAAGCTGCATGTGCAAAATATTTCTCTATGATGCTTGAAGGAACGGCCCGCACTTGGTTAAAAAGCCTGCCGCCCAATACCATCGGTTCATGGGCTCAATTGCGAGCACGGTTTATCAGTAATTTCAAAGATACGTGCAGGCAACCCATGTCGATAGTGGACTTAGCCGCCTGCGTCCAGGCGGAAGGAGAATCAACCACTCATTGGGTGCGCCGCGTTTCGCAGATTTTGCATTCATCAGACCGCATCAATGCTGACACTGCAGTTGTGACTTTGGAAAGCAATTGCCGGTTTGGGCCCTTGAGATTGAAATTAGGACGAATGAAGCGCCATTGCACTGACATAGGGACGCTCATGGCAGCTTTGGTAAAGTATGCTGATTCTGATAGTACCAAGGATCCCGAGTCTGACGATGAAAAGGCAGGGAAGGGAAAGAAGAATGGCAATTTCAGAGGACAGCAGCATCACCCAGGGAGCGGCGTTGGAGGCAAGCGTAAAGCGGATGGTTCCATGGATTTTGTGGCTAACACCAATGTGCAGAATAGGGGCCGGCCGCGTAGGGGCAAGGGCCGCGGTGCCGGACCCAACCCCAATCCAGAGCGCTTGAATAGTTTGTTGAATCAGCCCTGCCCAAAGCATGGAACGACGGAGGAACCAGCAAACCATCTATGGAAGGATTGTTACATCATGCGAGAGTTCAAGAATTCCAACGCCTTACGGTGTGATCATAATCCCGATGGCGGTTCAGGATCCGGACCAAACCGCGGGGGAGGAAACTCCGGTTCAGGGTTTAATGGTAATCCGAGCGGGGCTGGTAATCCGGGCGGACATGGTAACCAACATAACCAGAATGATCAAGGGAGCTATAATCAGCAGCAGTCGGGATACCAGAGCAATCCGAAGCAGTTAAACAGTGGCCAGTACCATGTATTCACCACTAGCTTGGACAAGCGAGACCAGAAGGTCCGGAAGAGGGCAGTTAACTCTGTTGAACCGGCCGTGCCCCGATATCTACGATGGTCAGAGCAGCCGATCACCTGGAGTAGAGAGGATCACCCTCCTCGGGTGGATAATCCGGGTTAACTGGCTTTAGTGGTGGCGCCTCAGGTAGGAGGTTATAAGTTCACCAAGGTGCTCATGGATGGGGGCAGCAGTATTAACATCCTGTACTATGAGACCTTTCGACGTATGGGGCTCAAGGATAAAGATCTACGGCCTTCACACACGGTTTTTCATGGCGTGGTGCCAGGCAAGTCTGCGTATCCCGTGGGCAAGATAGCATTGAAGGTGGCTTTTGGTGATGATCACGATTCCCGATCAGAAACACTGACTTTTGAGGTGGTGAAGATCCAAAGCCCATACCATGCCTTGTTTGGTCGGCCGACTTATGCCAAATTCATGGCGCGGCCCTGTTATGTATATCTGCAGCTCAAGATGCCAGGCCACAAGGGAACCATCACGGTTCACGGGAGCCGCCGGATCGCTTTGGAGTGTGAAGAGGGAGATGCCGCCTATGCGGAATCGGTTTGTGCTGCGGAGGAACTCAAATACTACAAGGATAATGTTGATCCAACGGATATGACTCCTTTAAAGAAGCCTACCACAGAGCATGATCCGGTTTTAAAATTCACGTCAGCCGCGGAGACCAAGCTTGTTGATTTCGTAGCTGGTGATTCGTCCAAGCAATTCAGCATCAGTACCAATTTGGATCCAAAATAGGAAAGCGCGCTCATCGAGTTCCTCCGTGAGAATCGGGACATCTTTGCATGGAAGCCCTCTGACATGCCAGGTGTACCGAGGCGACTCGCTGAGCACACCCTTAATGTGGATCCTAAATACAAACCGGTGAAACAGTTCCTCCGTCGGTTCAATGAGGAGAGAATAAAGGCTATTGGAGAAGAGGTGGCCAGGCTCTTAGCGGCCGGCTTCATCGTTGAAGTTTTTCACCCTGAATGGCTGGCTAATCCGGTGCTGGTCCTTAAGAAAAACGGCACTTGGCGTATGTGTGTGGACTATACAAATCTTAATAAGGCCTGCCCTGCAGATCCTTTTGCCCTCCCCCGTATTGATCAAATCATTGATGCTACGGCGGGTTGCGAGCGTTTATGCTTTCTGGATGCATACTCTGGTTATCACCAGATTAAGATGGCGGTTAAGGACCAGGAGAAGACGGCGTTCATTACTCCCTTTGGAGCCTTCTGTTATGTATCTATGCCTTTTGGGCTCAAAAGTGCCCAGGCAACTTATCAACGGTGTGTGCAAAATTGTCTCCACAAGCAGATTGGCCGTAATGTGCACGCTTATGTGGACGACATTGTGGTCAAGTCAAGGAAGAAGGAAACGTTGGTCGATGATTTGAAGGAGACCTTTGATAACTTAAGGATATACAAGATGATGCTCAATCCAGCCAAGTGTGTCTTTGGTGTACCAGCTGGCAAGCTGTTGGGTTTCTTGGTGTCCAACAGGGGAATTGAGGCTAATCCGGACAAAATTACGGCTATCACCTCCCTAGCTAAACCGAAATGCATCAATGACGTCCAACGTCTGGCAGGCAGAATTGCTGCGTTAAGCCGGTTTATCAGCCGCCTCGGAGAGAAAGCAATTCCTCTGTATCAAATGTTGAAGAAGACAGATCAGTTTGTCTGGAATTCTGCCGCTGATCAGGCGTTCGAGGATTTAAAGCGACAGCTGGTCAATCCGCCCGTACTCGCTGCTCCCGCTGATAAGGAACCATTGCTGTTGTATGTAGCTGCTAACGCTCGCGCGGTCAGTGTGGCTATTGTGGTAGAGCGGAAGGAGGCAGGCAAAGAATACCCGGTTCAGCATCCGGTTTATTACATCAGCGAGGTGCTGATTGAATCCAAACAACGATATCCGCATTGGCAAAAGCTAGTATATGGAGTTTTTATGGCAAGCCGGAAGCTGAAGCAGTATTTCCAAGGCCACCCTATCACGGTGGTCAGCTCTACTCCTTTGGGTGATATCATCCAGAACCGGGAAGCGACTGGTCGGATTGCCAAGTGGGCTATAGAGCTTGGACCGCACGATTTAAAGTATGCGCCTCGCACTGCGATAAAGTCTCAGGCATTGGTGGATTTTATCAATGATTGGACGGAGCTGCAAGTCCCTGAAGAGAAGCCGGATCACACTTACTGGACCATTCATTTTGACGGATCACGTCAATTAGAAGGATCGGGGGCTGGAGTCATACTAACTTCCCCACGAGGTGATAAGTTTTGTTATGTTCTCCGTTTAATGTTCCCTTGTACTAACAATGCAGCAGAATATGAGGCCTTGCTTCATGGTCTCCGGATGGCTAAGGAGATGAATTTAAGCCGGGCTAAGTGCTTTGGCGACTCTGATTTGGTGGCCCAGCAGGTGTCTGGGACATGGGATTCAAAGGATCCACTCATGGCTGCTTATCGTCGTGAGGTTGATGTGGTCGCAGGTCACTTCAAAGGTTATCAGGTGGACCATGTGGACCGACGAAAGAACGAGGCGGCGGATGCTTTAAGTCGACTGGGGTCACAGCGTAAACCGGTACCACCTAATGTGTTCCTTGATGTGCTTTACAACCCGTCGGTTCAACTGCCTGGCGAAGCAGATTTGGCGGTTCCTGATCCAGAGGCTCAATTGGTCGCGGCATTACATGTCATCCCGGATTGGACGCTCCCTTACCTGGCGTACATGAACCGAGGGGAGTTGCCAGAGGATGAGGTTCTATCCAGATAGATAGTACGGCGGTCCAAGTCCATGGTAGTGGAAAACGGCGAACTACATCATCGCAGTGTGACAGGAGCCTTTCAACGGTGTGTATCTCCTGAGGAAGGCCGTGAAATTTTACGTGTGATCCACGAAGGAGATTGTGGTCACCACGCCGGTTCAAAGTCCTTAGTGGCAAAAGCTTTTCGTCACGGTTTCTATTGGCTGACTGCTCATGCGGATGCGGAGGATCTGGTCAGGCGGTGTGATGGTTGTCAAAAATTGTCAAGACGCGCTCATGTCCCGGCTCAAGAATTGAGGATGATTCCAATTACTTGGCCGTTTGCAACCTGGGGGCTGGACATGGTTGGGCCTTTCAAACGGTCCAAGGACAAGAAGACCCACCTTCTGGTGACGGTGGACAAATTTAGAAAGTGGATAGAAGCAGAGCCCGTTAGCAAGTGTGATGCGGCCACCGCGGTTTGGTTCATCAAAAAAGTGATTTTCCGGTTTGGTTTTCCACACAACATCATCACAGACAATGGTACCAATTTATCTAAAGGTGCCATGAAGGAGTTTTGCGAACGAGAGCACATCCGCCTTGATGTGTCATCAGTGGCGCACCCACAGTCCAATGGTCAAGCAGAAAGAGCTAATCAGGAGATCTTGAGAGGAATTAAGCCCAGGCTTATGGTTCCTTTGCAGCGGACGCCGGGTTGTTGGGTCGAAGAGTTACCCTCTGTGTTATGGAGCATCAACACCACGCCTAACAGGTCAACTGGATATACGCCGTTCTTCATGGTTTATGGGGCAGAGGCAGTTCTTCCTAGTGACATACGACACGATTCACCTCGTGTGGCGGCTTACGTTGAAGCAGACAACGAAAGTTCCAGACAGGACGCTTTGGACCGGCTAGATGAAGAACGAGACATAGCAGCTGCCCGTTCAGCGATCTACCAACAGGATCTTCGTCGCTATCACAGTCGTCGGATCATGACCAGAACCTTTCAAGAGGGAGATTTGGTGCTTCGACTTATTCAAGATCAAACTGAGATGCATAAATTGTCTCCGCCTTGGGAAGGGCCTTTCGTGGTCAGCAAGAATCTACACAATGGTTCATACTACCTGGTAGACGTTCGAGAGCACAAAGATTCACGCAAATCCGGACAAGAGACCGACAGACCGTGGAATATAGCTCATCTTCGGCCTTACTATACCTGAGCCATGGGCTCTGCTTATGTATATATCATGAATATGTATATATTATAATAAACCGGATCCTCAGCTAAAGCGGGGTATCTGTTCCTTTATATCATGTGTGGTTACACGGGGTTGTCTTTAAGCAACAGCCGGTTTACCCCTTGCAAGTCCTAACGAGATCACTTGAGGCTTCCTGTTCAAACATAGGTCGTGTTCGAACCAAAGAGAACATGGCTATCCTTATGAGTCATTTGGGGGCTCGGTCATGTTTGAACCGATGCAATACCTCTTGGCCGGCGAAAGCCACCAGAGTCATTTGGGGGCTCGGTCATGTTTGAACCGATGCAATACTTCTTGGCCGGCGAAAGCCACCAGAGTCATTTGGGGGCTCGGTCGTGTCCGAACCGATGCAATACCTCTTGGCCGGTGAAAGCCACTAGAATCATTTGGGGACACGGTCACGTCTAAACCGGTCACGCCTCTTGGTCGGCCTACAGGCCTTAGAGTCATTTGGGGGCTTGGTCGAACCCGAACCATAGCAATGCCACTTGGCCGGCATAATGCCACGCGTCATTTTGGGGTCCTGGCTGACTGGCACCATCGCTACGCCTTAGGGGGGCTTGGTTGCGTCTGACCATGGTGATTCCGTCTGACCAAGCTCAATAGAGCTCTTCTTTTGCAAAAGGTTTTTGTCGCCGTATTTTGATCTTTCCTTTTTTGCAAAGAGTTGATAGTTTATTGCTTTCCTCTTAAACCGACAATATTCGGCACCGGTCCAACATAGCCAAGTTGGCAGGAACACGGCCCTCTTTTGCAAAAATCTGAGCTTGTTGGCTCGGTTTGAGTTTTTTCTGCTAAATATCCTCTTTCGAGCAGCGAAAGGCTGCTGTTATTAAAAGACGGTTTACATTGTAAACCGGTGTTATATACACAAGGGTTCGATTCTCCCATGACGGTTTAAGAGTTATCAACTCCCGCTTCAATATTGGCTACGAACGCCTATTTCATGCCCATTATATGACAGGTATTTCGTATCACAAAAGTTTGATCATACTTGCACGTTTCCTTGCGTAACTATAATAATTCGCAAACTGGATGACGGTACAACCGCCCTGGTAGTTTAAAAATTTGTGATCGCAGGAGATATAAGTTGGCAATAATGATTTTCCAAAGGAGGATATTAGTGCTGATGCGCGAAGGCATCTCATGAAGCATAAGGTACGGTCTATCCTATTACAAGGCAACACGGTGCCCGAATAAGGTGATTGTTTCTTGACAAAGTATCAAAAGGAAACCAGCTAAAACTGCCCTCGGTTCACGCCTGCGTGCCGTTCCGGTTTGATGGTTCTGGATCATCCTGCTCCACTTCAGCGTCCTCCTCCCTACCCAGCGGCTGGAAGTCAACAGTGGTCCAATCGATCCCTATTAATGCTTGAAAAACGGCTTCCTCATGTATCAGCGACGACGGTTCAATATCAGGGGCATAAGTGTGCTTACGGATTGGAGGAATTAAGTTTTCCGCTTCAGGGATTGGCACAGCTACCCGCTTGTTCTGATCGTCATACTGGGCTTGATAATGAGACAAGTTTGCTTCTTCTACCAATTGGCAGGCCAGAGGGCGCACTGCCCGGTTTATCTTTCTCAATTCTTCTTCATCGAATTCGGAGCCATCCTCCTTTAAGCTAGGATAGCCTTGAGCCGCTTCAACGGGATCAAAATCAGGCACCCATGCTTTGGCCCGGATTAAGGCATTAATGGCTCCGGTTCGAGCAGCAGATCTTTTTAGCTCTTCAATCCAAGCAGGGAGCATCGACAACCTCTTAAGTGTGTCCTGGATCAATGTGGGTGCCGGATTGTTGTGTGAAGCAGTGGTAATAATCCGCTGAGCGCCCGTATACAGCTGCTCGACCAAGGTATTGACCGCTTTCAGCTTCATACGCACGTCTGATCCCAAGTGATGGATGCGAGTGCCTGTAATACGGTCAGCAGGTCGTAAACCGAGCTGTTTTGTAGAAGAATCAAGGTCATTACACATGTTATAGGAGGCTTACCAAAGATGGCTGCAGCCATTGCGTGCACCTGTCGCTTCACACTGGTCAATTCATCCGTTACCGTTTTAAGGGCAGCTTCTGCGGTTTCAATCTTCTTGGTTAAAGCGGCCTTTTCTGTAGCCCAGTCCGCCCGCTCCTTGTTAAAACCTTCCTTCAATTGTTCCATGCTGCCCAAAGCGCTGGATAGTTCCTCCTTGGCTTTGGAAGATTCTGCTTGCTGGGACTTCACATTCTCTTGAAGATCAGCGATTTGGCTCTCTTTGACCTTCAGTTCAGCCTGCAGTCCGACAAGTTATACAGTTTAAACAAAGAAAGTACCAAGCACATAACAAGTTAGATACTTTGTACTTGGGGGCTAATGCTTATTTGACCTCAAGTTCTCAGGTCATTATCAAAGTCCCAAGCTCAATACAAATATTCAACTTGGCACTTGGGGGCTAATGGCTATTTGCTTTAATGATATTTCGGATGCTACGGTATGATGATTGCAAGTGTCGGTTCAATTATGATAAAGTTAAACCGACCCTTGGGGGCTACGGTGGTAAGAAGCAGGAGTGAGGGCATGGAAGTTACCTCGAATTTGTCTTTCATCATCTTCACAAGATTGGCTTCATAGTCGCGGCTAGTATATAGCCGGTTTAAATAGCCAGAATGAATGTCTTGAGCGCCAAGAGTGGAGTACGTGGCCAGATCAACATACCATTTACCTTTACTTAAAGCAGAAATTTCTTCTTTAGCAGTGTGCTTGGCCAAAGCGATGGGATTTCCCGGTTCAGTACGACCTACGCCGGTAATCATGACTTCATCATCGTTGTGATCGTCGGTCTGGACTGGCACGGTCGGTCTCTCGACAGGCTTTGAGGAACTAATGGTTTTCTCAGCACGAATCGGGCTGGCTAGTTGATCTGTTGGGCCGGAGGGGTTAACAGAGCCTTCTTCAGGAACAATGACTTCATCTCGGACTAATGGGTCATCAATTACATCCTCAGGGGTGGTCGTTTCAACGTTCGGGGCAGTGTCCGGTTCAGGAGGAGCGTTTTCTTCTCCTGTTTTGTCTTGGCGAGCTTTTTTGCTCGGCCTTGGTTTAGCTCTGAAAGAAGCAGCAAAGTTGAAGACAACATATGGTGAAGATTACAACAATGGACAACTTGATGAGAAAAGTAAGCTTACCCAAGCACGGTTTTGAGCGGAGGCAGCTGAGTACCAGTTGACTCGCCAGAGGATGAATGCGAGGTGACCTGATAATCGGAGTCAGACGGATTAAGCGGTTGACGGAAACAGCCCGCTTTAGGACAAAATTTGACAAGCAAGTTAGAGACCTCTGAACGACGTCTCCGAACCGGACTGTTCGGTAAACCGGCGGAGGTAACTACCTGACCGCTGTGTCGGGTTGTACGGCGCACCTCGTGTTGACGGGTCTTCATAAGAAAGTTGGGATCCAAGTAAGCAAGAGGATGGGAAAATTTAACTTTACGGTTCGCCTGACGGATTTTGTGGAAAGGCAGAAGGCTTGAATCAGAAGAAATGGTAATTACCTCTGCATCATCAGCATGGCTCGCTTCGGCATCATCCTGACAAATTGCATCGTCAATAAGCTGTACGAACAACAAACCGAGGGAGTCAAGATCAGCTTCAAAACCCGGATTACCCACCTCATCATCGGCAGGATCGGAAGAGGCTGTGGTTTTCCTCTTGTGAGCAGACTTTTTGACGACTCTCGTCTTAGGCCGGGTCGTTTGCTCCGGTTTATCCGCCTTTCCTTGAGGGAGTTTTTTGCTCCAGAACGGGTCATCACCCTGCGTCAACAGGCATTAGAATCAGTCATACGCGCACACAAAAAAACATCAGACTTAATGAGAAGAAATTTTTACCGCTGGTGGTTTGTTGATGGCGCAGAAGGGAAGAAGGCCAGTTCGTGCACAGACGCGTTCCGGTTCATTTAAAATCTTCTTTACGGCTTTGGTGACCTCGTCATCCGTAAGCTAGATGTTTACATGACGTAACGGATCATCAACACTGCCTGTGTATTCACACATCAAACCGGAGCGTTGACTGAGTGGCAGTATACTCCAAGATATCCAGCAACGAGCGAGGTCGACTCCTGTTAAACCGTTGGCCATGAAGGCTCTGAGCTTGGACAGTTGGGGAGCGTATTTACTCCTCTCTTTAGCAGTCAGCCTCTGAGGAAGGGGGTGAGTGTTGCTGAGCCGTTCTGGACGAAAGCCAGGAAGGATATTCTCATTCTCTGGAGAGGTGTCTTTACAATAAAACCAGGAGTTATTCCACCCTTGGGGGTGACTATGCAGTTTCGCATGAGGGTAAGTGACCTCTTTCCTTTTCTGGATTGACACGCCACCCAGTTCCATGTTGGAGCCATCAGTAAATTCTGTGCGGCGGTTTAGGTGAAAGCAGTCTCGGAACAACTCAACTGTAGGTTCCTCTTGAAAAAACACCTCACAGAGCACTTGAAAGTGGCATATGTTAGTGACAGAGTTGGGGCCAATATCTTGTGGATGGAGTTGGAAATTAGCCAAAACGTCGCGATAAAATTTTGAACCGGGCGGGTTGAAACCGCGGGCTAAGTGATCTGCAAAAACAACGACTTCACCGTCTTGGGGTGTAGGGGGGCACTCTTTGCCCGGCACCCTCCAATGAATGGTTTTTCTGCTGCTCAAAGCACCGGTCAGAACCAGATTATTCAGTTGAGTTTCCGTGACCCGAGAAGGAGCCCACTTGCACTCATACACTTGCTTAGCCATGAGGAAGTCTACAAAATGAAAATGATTCCGGTTCAGGACTGTGTGGTGCACAGGTTTTTCATGTTGATACTATCAATGTTAAACCGGAGGAAATCAACTACAAACCGATGTTGGTAAGGCGGTGCGGTCTATCAAGGGATTACTGGCGGTTCAACAAGGGGACTAATGGTATGTACCGATTTGGTGATATTCTACAACAAGGTTAAACCGCTGGACCTAAGACCATGAAACAGTGGAAATTGCAAAAGAGCAAGTGTACGGAAACAGGTTTCACATTATCTCAGTATGATATTGGATCTGGGGCGATCTCGTAAAAGGGGTAAAATACTCATGATTTAAAAGAAAATTGTGCAAGAACAGCAAGATCAAGCTATGGATCAGATCTACGGTCCAGGTATATTGCAATGAAAACAGATGCCAAAAACTACTACTGAACGGAGCAAAGGTCGTGGGGTCATATGAAGGTGCATCTCAGTTTAAGTGCGAAGAACGCGAAGAACGTGAAGAACGTGAAGAACATAGTAAACCCTAGAGGAAGATCTGAGTTGAGAAGGTGGGGATCTCACCGGAGCTCGGAGGGATGCGGAAGCACGCCGCAGTTTCTCTGATCCAGTCAGGTTGATGCAGCGGCCCGAGACGATGCGGAGCTCAGCGACAGCGGTGGAGCTACGAAGCTGAAGGCGCGGAGAAGACGAAGAGGAAAGGGGTGAAGGGGAAAAAGAAATGACCCTTCGCCCCTATTTATAAGGCAAAACACATGTGTCAAGCGCGCGAATCCAGGAGCCACAGATTTCGGAAGCAGAGCTGTCGCCTCGGTTATTGCGAATTGGTTAAACAAAGAAGGCATCATAAAAGCTAGCTTCATGATGATGTCATGCCGGTTTACGGCCACCAACGAAGATGACGACGTAGCGGTTTAGCGACGAAGGGAAGGTGTTGAATATGAAGATTTATGCTAAGGGTTGACATGAACTCATTCAAATCAACCTGGGGCCTAATGTTGGGGATATTACTACTGAGCGTAAACCGGCCTATACGGGCCGGGTTAACTTCATCTGTAGTTCAAGAATGGTAAAGCCCAGGAGGCTATGTAAAGGCCCGAGGCCGTAGTCGGTTTAACATCTGTAGCCGTAAACCGGCCTGTGTACAACTTGTATTGCAAGTTAGGGATAAGGAAGAGACCAACCCGGGTACGGGTATAAACCGGAGATTGGGACTCTATGAACCGACGGGCGTCACCCGTGTATATAAGGGGACGACTCGATATCGGTTCAAGGAGAGATAACCACAACTCGAGGTCTAGGCGAAGCTTATCTGCTCCCTAGCCATCGAGACTTCATCAATTCCACCACAAACTAGACGTAGGCTTTTACCTTCATCGAAGGGGCCGAACTAGTATAAACCCTCTGTGTCCCTGTGTCCGCTTTAACCCCTTCGAGTTAACCCGTTGCGATGGCTCCATGACTAAGTCCTTTGGCTAGGACATCTGCCGTGACAAACCCACGACACCCACCATGGGGCAGGTGTCTTAGCAACTTGTTGGAGAAGTTGCGATTTTTTCGATTCCCATCATCATGGTTTCCGGCGGAGGATTGGCTGAGAGCCGTGAGATCCGTCTCGGCGCACTCGTGTTCGGCGCCGACGACTTTGCTTGGCTCCAAGAGGCTCCACTCGACGTCGAGGCGCTCCCCGTCCGCGGGGCAACGCACTTTCACGCATGCGTCCTTCTTCGGCAGCCGTCGACGCAGTATCGGTCGGCTCCTATATCATCCTCACTCCCCGTTGTTCATCGACGCAAGCGTTCCGGTCGGTCGCGGCTCCAGCGGTAGGTGAGGCATGCAGTGGCCCGCCAATCGGCCACCCCACAAATCGCGGCAATCCAGCCCGATGAAACTCTCTACGGCCTGTTCGACTGGCTCCGTCGAGACTGCATTCGAGTGCGACAGCAGTGACCCTGCGGCGGAAGTCCTGATGGTCAATGGACCGCGCAGTCCTCCTGGCTTCCCCCGCGATGACGGCGGCGATGGTGGCAGCGATTTGTCGCGCGTCCATGAGGAGTACTGCCCCGATCCCCTCTCTTCGCAGCAGAGGGAAGAGCTTTGCCGCCGCAACATGGATGCACTTCACACTCCTATCGCTGGAGAAACCCCTGAGGCCCGGGCCTTGGAGGAGGTGCGCCTGGCCAACTTGGCTGAGCGCACTCGATTGGAGAACCTCCAACACGCACTCGACGAACGTGCTCGACAGCGGATTCCTGAGTCTAGTCAACGACAGCTTTTTCCGCCTTCGACTCAGGTATACCGAACTCCGATTCAAAATCTCACAGCTGCAGCCCGAATAGCAGAGTCGATTTAGCCTTCCTAGTCGGAGGCTGGCAGAGGTTTGATGCAGATCCGAGCTTTGCTCCGAGCAGCGGGAGAGCAGAACACATCAGTATCTCAATCGCGGAATAGGATCCACAACAGATATGTTATGGCAGACACAGTTCAGTTGGCCCACATCCCAAGATCGCCTCCGAGGCGTGAGGGACGTGGAGACTGGCGAGATCAGTATAGAAACTGTGAGAAGTATGATCATCGACTCGACCCCGATGACCGTCGCCGAGCACCTACACCTCCCCCGAGGAGTGGGTCACATGTGCCTCGGCAACACAATGACACGCGCCCTCACAGTGGCGGACGAAGAATTCCAGTCGACCCCAGAGAGCCGGGCTTTGACGCGAGATCTATTCTCGTTCAAGGTTTGGTTGACAGGAATAGGGCACACAGAGAGGGCCATGATAGAGATTATCCAACTGGCAGCAAAGTGCATGTTTCAGGTCCCGAGTGTTTTAGCAGAGCCATCAGAGCAGCAGTGATTCCTCCCAACTTCAGGTTGGCGACTGGAGTCAGCAAGTTCACTGGTGAGTCCAAGCCTGACACTTGGCTTGAGGACTACCGAGTGGCTATGCAGATCGATGGCGGCAATGATGAAGTAGCCATGAACCACCTTCCTCTGATGTTGGAGGGCTCGACCAGAGCATGGTTGAATCAGCTAGCACCTGGCAGCATATATAGTTGGGAGGAACTTGCCCGAGTGTTTTATAGAACCTTTGAAGGTACATGCAAACAACCAGCGGGGTGGACAGAGCTGTAGTCCTGTGTGCAGAAACCGAATGAGACCTTGAGAGATTATATTCAGAGATGGACCACATTGCACCACACAGTAGAGAATGTGTCAGATCATCAAGCAGTTTGTGCCTTCAAGGAGGGTGTTAAGTACCGAGAGTTGAACCTGAAGTTCAGCTGGACAGGAGATATGTCCCTGAGTCGGATGATGGAGATCACCACCAAGTATGCCAATGGTGAAGAGGGGGACCGACTCCGGAGTGGCAAGCACAAAGCAGTCGCCCAAGAAACCGGAGGAGGGACTTCCAATCGGAAACAGAAACGCAAGGCCGAACCAGCAGCTCCTGGTGAAGCTTTAGTTGTGGCTCAAGGGAAGTTCAAGGGGAATCCCAAAGGGCTATGGAACCCCAAGAAAGTTAAAGATCAAGACGGATATGATGTGTTGGATTTACCCTGTCACATTCATATCAAGAAAGATGAGGAAGGTAATCTGATTTACCCTAAACACACCACTCGACAGTGTCGGCTCCTGATCCAACAGTTCCGAGAGAAACAACCCAAGGAGAAGGAAAAGTAGTCGGACAAGGGTGAAGATAAGGACGAAAACAATGATGGTTTTCCAAACGTCAATTCCACTCTGATGATTTTTGCTGATGTTGAAAGCAAAAGTCGACTGAAAGTTATAAACAGAGAGGTAAACATGGTTGCTCCGGCAACACAAAGTTACCTGAAGTGGTCCCAGACTGCCATCACATTCGACCAGTCTGACCATCCAGCTCATATAGCCACCCCTGGGAGGCAAGTGCTGGTGGTTGACCCAGTTGTTGAAGGCACTCGACTGACTAAAGTGCTGATGGATGGTGGAAGTGGCCTGAATATCTTGTATGCGGAAACCTTGAAGGGAATGGGCATTCCGATGTCCAAACTCAGTGAAAGCAACATGAGCTTTCATGGCATCATACCTTGCAAGAAGGCTGAATCACTCGGCCAAATCGCCCTTGATGTGGTTTTCGATGATTCCAAGAATTACCGCAAAGAAAAGTTGACATTTGAAGTAGTGGATTTCCAGAGTGCTTATCATGCCATTCTGGGTAGGCCTGCTTATGCACGTTTCATGGCTTGACCGTGTTACGTGTATCTCAAGTTGAAAATGCCTGGTCCCAGAGGAGTGATCACTATCACTAGCAATCAGCAAAAGGCAGAAGAGTGCTTCCAGAAAGGTTCAAGAATCGCAGATGTACAAATGGCAGTAGTAGAATTGCGAGAGTACCAGAAAAATGCAGATCCGAGTGATTTGTTGCAAGCCAAGAAGCCTGCCGCAGTGTAACACCCTCGATGCGGCTATATCTCCTACGTGTCGAAGCACGACTTAGAGGCATAACCACATTGAAAGCAATGTCGCAAGTGAGGTAATCTTCACACAACCCATGTAATACATAAGGGAAAGAGATACATAGTTGGCTTACAGTCGCCACTTCACACAATACATAAATAAACATTCATCGTCCAGATTACACTCAAGGTCCGACTACGGAACCAAAATGAAAGAAGACTACCCCAAATGCTACACAGATCCTCGATCGTCCCGACTGGGCTCCACTACTGATCAACTGAAACGAAACAACACAATGAACAAGATCTTCATCGAGCTCCTCCTTGAGCTCGGGTGCGTCACCTGCACGGTTTCATCGGCACCTGCAAACTGGTTTTGGAAGTATCTGTGAGTCACGGGGACCCAGCAATCTCACACCCGCGAGATCAAGACTATTTAAGCTTAAAGGTAGGACAGGGTAGTGAGGTGGAGCTGCAGCAAGCGACTAGCATATCTGGTGTCTAACATACGCAAATGAGAGCGAGAAGAGAAGGCAAAAGCACGGTCGAACAACTATGATCAAGAAGTGATCCTGAAACTACTTACGTCAAGCATAACTCCAACACCGTGTTCACTTCCCGGACTCCGCCGAGAAGAGACCATCACGGTTACACACGCGGTTGGTGTATTTTAATTAAGATCAACTTCGGGTTTTCTACAACCGGACATTAACAAATTCCCATCTGCCACATAACCGCGGGCACGGCTTTCGAAAATTCAAAACCCTGCAGGGGTGTCCCAACTTAGCCCATTATAAGCTCTCACGGTCAACGAAGGATATTCCTTCTCCCCCGGAAGACCCTATCAGTCTCGGAATCCCGGATACAAGACATTTCGACAGTAATAAAACAAGACCAGCAAGACCTCCCGATGCGCCGACATCCTGATAGGAGCTGCACATATCTCGTTCTCAGGGCAACACCGGATGAGACATCCTACGAGTAAAACCAATCCTCAAGTTTCCCCAAGGTGGCCCCGCAGTCTACTCGTTTCGGGCCAACACTTAGACAAGCATTGTCCCGGGGGGCTGAATAAAGATGACCCTTGGGTTAATTACTCCCAAGGGAAAATAGGTGGTGGTGAGGCAAATGGTAAAACCAAGGTTGGGCCTTGCTGGAAGAGTCTTATTCAAAGCGAACTGTCAAGGGGGTCCCATAAATCACCCGACCGCGTTAGGGACGCAAAATCCGGGAACATAATACCGATATGACGGAGACTAGGGCGGCAAGAGTGGAACAAAACACTAGGCATAAGGCCGAGCCTTCCACCCTTTACCAAGTATATAGATGCATTAATAATATAAAAGGTATTGTGATAACCCTACAAGTAAACATGTTCCAATCAAGGAACAACATCTCCATGTTCCAACAAGGAACAAACTTCATCTTCACCTGCAACTAACAACGCTATAAGAGGGGCTGAGCAAAGCGGTAACATAGCCAAACAACGGTTTGCTAGGACAAGGTGGGTTAGAGGCTTGGTTTAACAATATGGGAGGCATGATAAGCAAGTGATAGGTATCGCAACATAGGCATAGCAAAAGAGTGAGCAACTAGCAAGCAAAGATAGAAGTGATTTCGAGGGTATGGTCATCTTGCCTGAAATCCCGCAAGGAAGAAGAACGAGTCCATGAAGGAGACAAACGGACGAAGTCGAATGAATCCTCACAACTCCGGAACGAAACCGAAGCTAACGAGAGAAGTAACCTGGAAACAAGCAAATAACATAGTAAACAACCATCACATAAACATGGCATGATGCACAATCAAGTATGATGCATGTCCGGTTTAATGAGCATGGCATGGCAAAGTGCAACAAACAACGGTTTGCTAGGACAAGGTAGGTTAGAGGCTTGGTTTAACAATAGGGGAGGCATGATAAGCAAGTGGTAGGTATCGCAGCATAGGCATAGCAAAAGCGCGAGCAACTAGCAAGCAAAGATAGAAGTGATTTCGAGGGTATGGTCATCTTGCCTGCAAGGTTCTTAGGGCTATCGAAGGCTTGATCCTCGTAAACATTTTCAACAGGTTCCTCGGTCACGTACTCGTCTCCCGGCTCTACCCAAGGCAAGAACACAAGCAAATGAACAACTATCAACCACGATGCAATGCGCAATCAACATGATGCAAAATATGGCATGATATGCGAGATGTGGTATGCAGTGCATATGCGAGCTCCGGAAGAAAAAGATAAACAAGGCATAATATTGGCAAACCAAGTATTCCACTGGAAAGGTGAGGTGATTTCGGTTGAAATTGATATAGAGATCACCGGAATCGGATGCACGGTTTGCAAATGACAAGCAAAACAAGAATGACATATTTCTGCGTTTAACATCATGATGCCACTTAGCAAGCAACAAGTAATTAAGCTACTGCACCCAAACGTACCAACAAATCATAATACAGTAAACTACTCAAGATTCTTGACAAAAGATGAACACTGAGCTACGGCTAAATCATACCACAACAGGTTCAAACAAGCATGGCAAAAGTGCAAAAGATAACAGGTTCACAGACTTGGTGAAAATATCAACATGCCAGAAATTAACATCAGGATGACATGTTTAGAGCAATGAAACAACATGCTACAGGAACAGGACATAGAAAATGAAGGCATGGCATGAATATACTCAAAGCACTTGACAAAAGTCCCTTAGTGACCATAAGCCAAAAAGGATCATAAAATATAATAGCACCCATGTCAATTAAGCAAGTTTCGTTACAGTTTTCAGACTTGGCAGAAAAACTGGACATGTCAAAAACAGATAACAAGTAGGCATGTTTACGAGCTCGATACACTCACTACAGAGAATTTAATGATAAACTAAGCATACAAACACCAAGAATACATGGCATAAAAGCTAGAAATGGCAAGAACAACATCATAGCATGCAAAGAACAACTACAACAAGCTTGGCAAAATCGAATAACATGTAAACAGTCTGCCAGTAACATTTTATAGCAAAAGTAGAGCTCGATTGACTCAAGCTATGGCACTCCATAATTACAAAAAAAGGCATGGATGGATATACCAAATCCATATGTTCAAAACACCCTTACTGATCATGCTCAAAAGAGGCATAGATCTCTCTGAAACAACATGAACACATGGCATAAAAATAACAGCAGGGAATGACTTAGTGAAAATACTAAGTCCCTGAAATCAGCAACAATATGATCCCTAGTTTGCATGCTTGTGCTAGTCACCAAAAAGATCACAAAAATACATGGCATACACCCCTGTAAAGATGTCATGGCATATTACAAAACACATGTAGGACTCAAGTTCATAGTGTGCACACATCAATCATGGCAAAAATGACAAAAGTGCATGTTCTGTTAACAGACAGCAGACAACATTATATAGCAGTCTTGCAACGATGATTAGGGCATCAAGATCACCTCAAATGAACATGGCACAATGGAACAAATTGAGAGCACAACGAGATGAACATTTTGATATATCATGAATGCAAAACGGATCAGTATACAGAGAGATATGGCATGTCAAACTATGCAACAGAATGTGGGAAACTCAGGGACTTAGAGAAAAAAACAACCTCCGAGAAAGTCAACGGGACGGCGGGATCCGGGACGGAGCGGGGCTGTTTGGATCGGGGACGGGTGGATCTCATCCACCCCGGTTCCGGCGACGGCGGGGTGGCTCCGGCGAGAAGGAGGCCGGTGGGGGCACGAGACGGCGTCGGGGAGGTCGGGGACGGCCGGATCCGGTCCGGCCCGACCGGATCCGCGGCGAGGGGGGCGGAGGCGCAAGCTCCGGCATGGAGGCGGTAGACAGCGGCGAGCGGCGCAGTGGCGGAGCAGGCGGCGGCGGCGCGGGCGCTCCGACGCGGGCAACCGCGGGCGGCGGCGGCGGGACGAGGAGCGGCGGCGGCGCGCGGCGCGCAGCGGCACAGCAGCGCGAGGGCGGCGGAGGGTGGCGCCGGCGGGCTGCGGCGGCGGGCCGGGGTGCGGCGGAGGCGGGGATCCGGCGGCGGCGCGGGATCCGAGTGGCGAGGGCGCGGCGCGGGGCGCGGTCGGGCCCGGCTCGGCCCGGAGCGGGCCGCGGCGGTGGGACGGCGACGGGAGCGACGTGGCGGGCGCCTATTCGGCGGGGGCGGCAGCGCGGACATGTCCGGCGGGGTCCGGACGTGTCCGGCTGCGGGAGGAGGAAGAAGCTAGGGTTGGACTGCGCGAAAAATCGGGGAGGGGCACCTATTTATAGGTAGAAAGAGGTGGGAGTGTCCAAATGGAGTGTGGTTTTCGGCCACGCGATCGTGATCGAACGGCCGAGAGGATGGAGCTGACTTAGATGGGTTTTGGGCCACTTGGAAGGGGTGTTGGGCTGCACACAAAGAGGCTTTCGCGGTTACCCGGTTAACCGTTGGAGCATCAAACGACCTCTGATTGACCCGAAACTTGACAGGCGGTCTACCGGTGCTATACCAAGGCCGCTTGACAAACCTCGGTCCATTCCGAGACAGTTAAATACCCACTCACGGGAAAAGGTAAATGGGGACGCCGGGGAACATAGGAGCGCTGGATTGCAAAACGGACAACGGGGAAAATGCTCGGATTCATGAAACGAACACGTATGCAAATGCGATGCACATGATGACATGATAAGGAATGCATGACATGGACAAAAGGAAAACAAAGAAGAACCCAACCACGAGGGAATAACATATCACATCTTTGGAAAAGGCAAGAGTTGAAGTTACGAATATGGAAAGTTGTATCCGGGGCGTAACACGCAGACTCTGCATTTCAGTCGTCCGGTGAAAGGAAGCCGATTCATATTCACCCGACCGATCCCAATGCTGCTGCGACTCATATTTCAACTTCACTCGACAGCAAATAGGAAGAAGCGCTCATCCAGTTCCTTCGTGAGAACTGGGACATCTTCGCATGGAAACCTTCTGACATGCCGGGTGTACCCAGGGGATTGGCTGAGCATCGTTTGCGAGTCGAACCGAAAGTGAAGCCAGCCAAAGAGCATCTTCGACGGTCCGCCGTACATAATAGAAAAGCAATTGGCAAGGAAGTGGCTCGGCTTGTAGCAGCCGAGTTCATCCGAGAGATTTACCACTCCGAGTGGCTTGCCAATGTTGTCGTGGTCCCCAAGAAGGACGATTCACTTCGCATGTGCATTGACTCCAAGCATATCAATCGGGCCTGCCCGAAAGATCATTTTCCTCTCCCCCGCATCGACCAAATCGTCGACTCGACTGCGGGGTGTGAGCGATTGTCTTTTCTGGACGCCTATTCCGGGTATCATCAGATCCGACTGTATGGACTCGATGAGATAAAAACGGCTTTCATTACTCCATTCGGATGCTTCTGTTATGTCACCATGCCATTCGGCTTGAAGAACACCAGAGCCACATTCATGAGGATGATTCAGAAGTGCCTGCTCACTCAAATCAGTCGGAATGTGGAAGCTTACATGGATGACATTGTGGTCAAGTCACGTAAAGGTTCCGACCTACTGACTGACCTTGCTAAAACTTTTGCCAACCTCAGAAGGTATGATATCAAGATCAATCCATCAAAGTGCACATTCAGAGTTCCTGGTGGAAAGTTACTTGGTTTCCTCGTTTCCGAACGAGGGTTCGACGCTAACCCAGAGAAAGTTGGTGCTATACTCCGGATGAAACACCATGTGCATGTGCATGATGTCTAGAAGCTTACTGGTTGTTTGGCCGCCTTGAGTCGATTCATTTCTCGCCTTGGTGAAAAGCATTGCCTCTTTACCAGTTGATGAAGAAATCTGATAAGTTCGAGTGGACTCCTGAAGCTGATGCAGCATTTGCAGAGCTCAAAGCCCTGCTTTCCACCCAGCCGGTGCTTGCTGCCCCAATCAGCAAAGAGCCTTTACTGCTTTATATTGCAGCCACTGGACAAGTTGTCAGTACAGTACTCTTGGTCGAACGGGAAGAAGAAGGAAAAGCCTATAAAGTTCAGGCCCAGTATATTATGTTTCTGAAGTTCTGACTCCATCCAAACAAAGATATCCACATTATCAGAAGCTTTTTATGGGGTCTATATGACCATGAAGAAGGTTGCACACTATTTCTCTGACCACTCCATTACAGTCGTCAGGGACGCACCATTGTCAGAGATTCTGAACAATAGAGATGCAACTGGTCGAGTGGCAAAGTGGGCGATTGAACTCCTTTCCTTAGATATCAAATTTGAGGCAAAGAAAGCTATCAAGTCCCAAGCAATAGCAGATTTCCTTGCCGAGTGTGTTGAACAGCAACTGTCGACTCAGATTCACTCGGAGCATTGGACCATGTTCTTCGATGGATCCAAGTGGTTCCGGTGCTGGGGTGGTATTGGTATCTCCCCGAGGTGAAAAACTTAGTTATGTTCTCCAGATTCATTTTGACTCCTCCAACAATGAAGCTGAGTATGAAGCACTTCTGTACGGGTTGCGTATGGCCATTTCACTCGGCGTCCCTCGCCTCATGGTGTATGGTGACTCAGATTTAGTGGTCAATCAAGTAATGAAGGAGTGGGACGTCAGGAGTCTAGCTATGACTGGTTATTGTAATGCAATGAGAAAGTTAGAGAAGAAGTTCGAGGGGTTAGAGCTCCATCACATACCCCGACTGAAAAATCAAACAGCCGATGATCTGGCAAAGATAGGTTCCAAGAGGGAAGCCATTCCCAGTAATGTGTTCTTGGAACATATTCACACACCTTCAGTTCAAGAAGATCCTTTCACTGAAGAGCCCCCACAACCAAAAAGTGCCATTGACCCGACTGAAGTCGAAGTCCCAGTTGTGGTCAACCTGATCATGGAGGTTTTGATTATCACTCCCGACTAGACAGTGCCGTACATTTCATACATTCTCAGAAAGGAACTTCCAGAGGATGAAGAAGAGGCCCGACAGATCGTCCGCCGATCCAAAGCCTTTACTATGATAGGAGGATAGTTGTTCACAGAGAGTGTGACTGGAGTCTGTCAGAAATGCATAACACCAGAAGAAGGTCGAGTGATCCTCAATGACATCCACTCGGGGACCTGTGGTCATCATGCGTCTTCTCGGACCATTGTGGCCAAAGCATACCGAGCGGGATTCTATTGGCCACGGGCAAGTGAGATGGCAAAAGAAATAGTCGACAAATGTGAAGGTTTCCAGTTTTACTCCAACATGTCTCACAAGCCAGCATCAGCCCTGAAGACCGTTCCACTCGTCTGGCCCTTTGATGTTTGGGGTTTGGATATGGTTGGACCTCTGAGGACAGGTAGGAGCGGTTTCACTCACGTGCTCGTGGCAGTCGACAAGTTCACCAAATGGATCGAAGCCAAGCCTATCAAAAACCTTGAAGCCAGTACTGCTGTCAGTTTCATCAGAGAGTTAACATTCAGATATGTTGTTCCACACAACATCATCACTGAAAATGGGTCAAACTATGATTCTGATGAGTTCAGAGCTTTCTATGCCTCACAAGGTACTCGAGTCGACTATGCTTCAGTCGCTCACCCCCAGTCGAATGGGCAAGCTGAAAGAGCAAATGGATTGATTCTCAAACAATTGAAACCCTGACTTATGCGTGATCTCAAACACGTAGCAGGAGCCTGGGTCAATGAACTTCCGTCAGTACTATGGGGACTGAGGACAACTCCCAATCGGTCAACTGGTCGAACTCCTTTCTTCTTGGTTTATGGAGCTGAAGCTGTACTTCCGAGTGACTTGCTCCACAATGCACCCCGAGTCGAGCTTTTCACAGAAGATGAAGCAAAACAGGCACGACAAGATGCAGTTGATCTCTTGGAAGAAGAAAGAGAGATGGCGCTGATCCGGTCGACCATCTATCAGCAAGACTTGTGTCGATTCCACGCCAGACACGTGAGGGGTCGGGCATTTCAAGAGGGAGACTTGGTTCTCCGAGTGGATCAGCAGAAACCAAACAAGCTTGCTCCTGCTTGGGAAGGTCCCTTCATTGTCACCAGAGTGCTCCACAACGGAGCGTACCACCTCTACAATCTCGAGCACAAGAAAGACGAGCCGCGCGCTTGGAATGCGGAGCTGCTCCGCCCCTTTTATACTTAAGCACTCATTCTGATGAGATGTAATAAAAAATACCTTTGTAGTTTGTTTATTAAAGACAAGAGCTTTACAATCTTCTAAAAACGATTGTCGTTGCTTATATTTGTGTCTGAAATCCCCCAGTGGGTGACTTAGCCGGGAATCTGTTTCACCTAAGTTTATAAAATCTACCGAGAGATGAGCAAGCCTCTCACTCGGGGGCTTAGTCGCGAATCCGTTTCGCCTAAGTTTAAAAAATCCTACTGAATGGTGAGCAAGCCTCTCACTCGGGGGCTTAGCTGCAGTCCAGCACTCGCCTAAGTTTGAAAAATCCTACCGAGTGATGAGCAAGCCTCTCACTCGGGGGCTTAGCCGCGAATCCGTTTCGCCTAAGTTTAAAAAATCCTACCAAGTGGTGAGCAAGCCTCTCACTCGGGGGCTTAGCCGCGAATCCGTTTCGCCTAAGTTTAAAAAATCCTACCGAGTGGTGAGAAAGCCTCTCACTCGGGGGCTTAGTCGCGAATCCGTTTCGCCTAAGTTTAAAAAATCCTACCGAGTGGTGAGCAAGCCTCTCACTCGGGGGCTTAGCTGTAGTCCAGTACTTGCCTAAGTTTAAAAAATCCTACGGAGTGGTGAGCAATCCTCTCACTCGGGGGCTTAGCTGCAGTCCAGTACTCACCTAAGTTTGAAAAATCCTACCGAGTGATGAGCAAGCCTCTCACTCGGGGGCTTAGCCGCGAATCCGTTTCGCCTAAGTTTAAAAAATCCTACCGAGTGGTGAGCAAGCCTCTCACTCGGGGGCTTAGCTGCAGTCCAGTACTCGCCTAAGTTTGTAAAATCCTACCGAGTGATGAGCAAGCCTCTCACTCGGGGGCTTAGCCGCGAATCCGTTTCGCCTAAGTTTAAAAAATCATACCGAGTGGTGAGCAAGCCTCTCACTCGGGGGCTTAGCCGCGAATCTGTTTTGCCTAAGTTTAAAAAATCCCACTGAGTGGTGAGCAAGCCTCTCACTCGGGGGCTTAGCTGCAGTCCAGTACTCACCTAAGTTTAAAAAATCCTACCGAGTGGTGAGCAATCCTCTCACTCGAGGGCTTAGCTGCAGTCCAGTACTCGCCTAAGTTTGAAAAATCCTACCGAGTGATGAGCAAGCCTCTCACTCGGGGGCTTAGCCATGAATCCATTTCGCCTAAGTTTGAAAAATCCTACCGAGTGGTGAGCAAGCCTCTCACTCTGGGGCTTAGCTGCGAATCCGTTTCGCCTAAGTTCAAAAAATCCTACCGAGTGGTGAGCAAGCCTCTCACTCGGGGGCTTAGCCGCGAATCCGTTTCGCCTAAGTTTAAAAAATCCTACTGAGTGGTGAGCAAGCCTCTCACTCGGGGGCTTAGCTGCAGTCCAGTACTCGCCTAAGTTTATAAAATCCTACCGAGTGGTGAGAAATCCTCTCACTCGGGGGCTTAGCTGCAGTCCAGTACTCGCCTAAGTTTGAAAAATCCTACCGAGTGATGAGCAAGCCTCTAACTTGGGGGCTTAGCCGCGAATCCGTTTCTCCTAAGTTTAAAAAATCCTACCGAGTGGTGAGCAAGCCTCTCACTCGGGGGCTTAGCTGCAGTCCAGTAGTCGCCTAAGTTTGAAAAATCCTACCGAGTGGTGAGCAAGCCTCTCACTTGGGGGCTTAGCTGCAGTCCAGTACTCGCCTAAGTTTGAAAAATCCTACCGAGTGGTGAGCAAGCCTCTCACTCGGGAGCTTAGCTGCAGTCCAGTACTTGCCTAAGTTTGAAAAATCCTACCGAGTGGTGAGCAAGCCTCTCACTCGGGGGCTTAGCTACAGCCCAGTACTCGCCTAAGTTTAAAAAATCCTACCGAGTGTCGGGGAAATCTGACTCCTCGAGCACCTATGGGGACGGAGCCCCTTTTCGGTTCGGCGGGGGGCGGAGGTCGCGCAAAGAGCGGATCGAGGCGAGGCACACGAGCGGTTTTTTACCCAGCTTCGGAGCTCTCCGGAGAGATAATACTCCTACTGCTACTTTGTGGATTGTATTGAGTTCTTGCTCGGGAGCGCGGAGTGCTACAGTACACACCAGCAGCTAATGAGACCGAGCGTGAGTGTTCTACTGTTCGTCCCCCTCCTTCTCTACGTTGCGCATGGGCCTCCTTTCATATGCTCAAGGGGTCACCGACAGGTGGCAACGTAGGCAAGGGCAAAAATGGAAAAGGTGCTACGGTTGGTACAGCTACCTGCACAGTGTATCATACCTAACTCTGACGGCAGGGGACAAAGGCATTAAATGCCTATCTACGTCGCCCGAACAGTGGAGAAAAGGGACCGTCAGGGGCGCCACCGCTTGCCACGATGGCGATCTTGTCAGCGCCGCTTGCCACAGTGTACCCCTGGCTGCACAGCCTCCCGCCACGTACGCCTGGAAGGGTCCCAGAGTGACACGTAGGTGGGTGTGCTGGAGCGCAGGTACAGAGTGGTCGCTTGCCGCGGCAAACGCCTTGCCGCAGCCGTTGTCTTGTCGCGTCCGTGAGCTTGTCGCTCGCCGGGTCCTGCCGGGACGCGTGGCGCGTCGCGGCATGTTCCTTGAGATGCCTTGAGTGGCCTTCCCGGCAAGCTCCTCTTGCCGGGGACTTGTCTCCTTGGCTTAAATACTTTGTTCTTGTATGGCTCAAAAGGAACCATAGAGGGCCTTGGCGGTCGCCCGACAAGCCTTGCCGCGGGACGCTACGACTGCCTGTGCACAAGTTCGGGATACTAGGGTACCCCTACTCTAGTACACCGACAGGAGCCCCCGGACCTGGGCCACACACGGTGCCGAGCGCTGTTGGGCCAGGCCCAAAACAGGGCACAGGCACGCGCAGCCTGGATCACGCTATATCTTACTCCGCATCCACCGCGCCCTCCCCGAACGGCAGCGTCAATTGCGGTGTCGTGGGAGAGGTCGTGGGTGGTTCTTTATTCGGAAAGGCGGACCGTCCGCCCCCTCCCTCCTTATAAGCAGGGGAAACAGGGGCAGTTCGCCCATCTGCCCATTGCTATTCCTTCCTCGAGAATCTCCGCCACTCCCCTTCTTCCCAAAGCCGAAGGAGAGCAGTGCTCCGCCCCCATCGCCTCCAGCACCACCAACGCCGTCGTCCTCCCTCACCATTCCCGTCATGGCTCCGAAAGCCGAGAAGGCGAAGTCGGCCGAGGCGCAGTGGCTCGCGGCGCTGCGAAAGGAGCGGGCAATCTTCCCTCCGAGGCTTGACGCGGAAGAGCTGAAGGAGGACTTCTACCTCTTCTGGTCGACGGGGACGCGAGCGCATCCGCGCACTAAGGTACTCCCAGCCGCTGCTTGGGATAAGACTCCCACTGGGTACCCTTTCTTCGTCTTGTTCTTCTACTGCGGGCTCTGCCCGCCCTTTTCTGAATTCTTCTGTGACATCATGAACACCTACGGGCTCCACCTCCTGGAGTTCACCCCCAATGCTGTCCTGACCATGGCAGTTTTCGCACATCTCTGTGAAAACTTTGTTGGAATCCATCCAAACGTAGCCCTTTTTTGCCACTTCTTTTCGCCTCGAGTTGAGAAAGGAGAGCCTTTATCCGACGGAATCGCCTGGATCTCGAAAGCCGGCAAGAAGGATGCTTATCTGGATGGAGAGTTCCGCAGCAAGTGGGAGGAGTGGAGGGCGGACTGGTGCCTGATTATCGAGGAGAACCCGCAGCCATTTACTGCTCTGCGCGAAACTCCAGTAGTGCGCGGCAGTGATTGGAGTAGCCTGGCCCCGGAAGATGACAGACTGAAGATTGCTGTCGCCCGGATCCTACGCCTCAGGCTTGCCGGGCTTACTGTAGGAGCGGTTGGCGCAGATTTCCTCCGCCGCCGCATCGCCCCCTGCAGGAGAGGAGGAGACCCGCCTGGGAGTTCCAGAATGCGTTGGATATCATGAGGTTGTGGCCGGGCCTCAACTTCAACTTCACTATCCTGGAACTCAACGCGATGCTCCAGGAGCTGTTCAAGTACGACCCACAGCATCCCGAAGTATTCAGGTTGCCGAGGGGCGTCGTTCGGCTGTGCAACAACTCCTCGCTCGACCGCATCCGCGCAATGATGCCGCTGTGTGACTCGCATGGAATTGATCCAGCCTGGATAGAGCCTGCAGATGATGTCGTGTGGGCGTTCTTTGATAACTTGGTAGAAGTGCCGGTCGATGCCGATGAGCAGAGGGGCCTCACCCAGGACACCACCGACGAAAAGCTCAAGCGCATCGCCACCAGGCTGGAAGAGGCGGCGGCAGCCGCAGCTGCGGGCGAGTTTGGGTTCACCGTGGAGGAGGCAGATGCAGTAGAGGCGGCAAGCCTTGCCGAGCGAGAGGATCTGGCCAGCGAGGGAGAGCCTGCCGGACATGACGTCGGGCCGAGCGGGCCCCCTGAGGATACGAGCGGCTCGTTGGAGATCGGCTCCTCTTCCTCTTCGTCTTCGGACAGCTTGCCGCAAGTAGAGCCCCCGGCTCCACAAGCAGAGCCCCCGGCTCCACCAAGAAGGCGTCTTCGCAAGGTCGGGGACGTAGCGGAGCGGCGGACGAGTCAACCCCCGCCGCGCCGCACGACACGCTCCACCGCGGCAAGTTCTGTTGCCGCGGAAGCACCTCACGCTTCAGCAGCAACTGGAGCGGGGTCCTCCCGGTCCGCTGCTCCAGCTACTGCCAAGCGGCCAAGAGATCCTACTCCTCCTCCTCCTCGCGCTGGAGGTGGGCCAGGCTTTGACTTCTCCACGCTCAGCTCCGACGAGGAAGAAGAAGAGTAAGATTCTTGTTGTACTTGTATGTCTTCAATACTTGCTGTCTTGTCTTGTATCTCATTTGCTTCACTCTGAACTTATTCCTTTTTAGGACTCTGGCCCAGAGAGCGGCAAAGAGAACCAAGGTCCTGGTGATTGTCATCGAGGACGATCCCACCGTGCCAGCAGGGGGTGCGCCCGAGACAAACTTGCCGGACCCGACAGCTGTTCTTCAGAGCAGCCCCCAGCGCAGCCCCCAGCATAAGCATATGGTTTACTTCCCGCTGTTAGGCGCGCATGGATACTCTTTGCTTGCTGATATCTGACTGTTGGCTTGTGTAGGAGCAGAGCAGCCCCACCAGGAGCGTCCGGACGCCACCCCTGACATGCCATCTGCTTCGACTACGCCGCCAAGGGAGAGTTCTCCGGCAAAGGAGAATCCTCCGACAAGGGAGAGCTCCCCGGCAAGGGAGAAGTCTCCGACAAGGGAGAGCTCCCCGGCAAGGGAGAAGTCTCCGACGAGGGAGAGCCCTCCGGCAAGGGAGAAGTCTCCGGCAAGGGAGAAGTCTCCGGCAAGGGACAGTACCAGCGACCCCCCAGCAGCGGAGATCCCAACTGCCGAGCCTGGTACAGGTACTTCTTGCTTCTAAACTTCCCTTGGGTTCTTCTTTTTGGATATTTGCTTGACTTTTCTTCCTTTTTCGGCCGTCAGATCCATCTACTGCGGAGCCGATGGAGACCGAGGTTGCTGTTGATGATGCCGCCGCCACCGGAGAAGCGGCCGGCGCTGATGATCCCGCCGGCGAAGAGGCCGCCAAGGCTGCCGCCGCAGCAGCTGATGAGGGGTCTGGCGATCGCACTGACGACCCTGAGGCCGCAGGAGCGATAGGCACTACACCGACCGCCGATCCTCCCGCCGCTGCCGCAACGTCAGGCTCTGAAGAGCCCCAGCCAGGCGTCTACTTGAAGGACAGCGAAGGTGTCTTCATCAACCTCCCCTGGGCGTCAACGTCCAGGGCGCCGATCGAAGGAGAATGCTTCGACGTGGAGGTGCTCGCCTCCGCTGGGCTGACGCTGGTCGACGCGCCAAGCAGTAGCAGCGACGAGCCTGAGGAGGAGCCACTGCTGCGGAAGCTGGTGTCGCTCTACCGCGCTCGACAAGCCAAACTAGAGTCCCGCGAAGCGCTTGTCGCGAAGGCGGGGCTGGACATGGAGAAGCGCGCGGAGGAGCTCTGAGGTCTCAACCAGGCAGCTCTCCGGTCGCTGGCGGTGGAGCGTGTGCAGCTTGATGAGGCGCAGAAGGCCTTCATCCTCGAGAAGGCAGAAGTTGCAGAGCAACAGCGGCTTGCCGCTGAGGAGCTATCTGCGCGGGAGGGCGAGTTGGTGCAGCTGAAGGCCAGCCTGGACAGCCACGAAGAGGAGCTTGCTGCGCGTGAGCAAACACTCAGCGGAGCTCTCAAGGAAGCAAAGGACGCTGCCGGAGCTGCCGAGGCCGCCAAGAAGGAGCTGGAGACGAAGGTGGCGCAGCTGGAGACCGATCTTAAGGCGAGCGGTGAAGCGCTTGCCACGCTCAAGCATGAGCGCGAGAAGGACGCCTACACCTTTGGCGAGCTGCAGGGTCGTCTCGCCGAGAAGATCAAGGAGCTTAGCACCACCAAGGATTCCAACACCGATCTTGAGCTAAAGATGGCTGCTTTGACCAAGACGCTGGACGGCGCCAGGGAGCAGGAGGCGTCCCTGAAGAAGGAGATCAAGGCCGACAAGGCGCTGCTGGAGAGAATTGCCGCCACCCAGAATGATTTTAGAGAGACTGTGGAGTAGTGGACGGAGGGTCTTGTGAATGCTGCCGCAGACATCGACAAGGAGCTGGCGCAGCTGGGGATGGGGGATCTCGGGTATCCCTCCGATGAGACCCTCCCATCCAGCGCCAAGCTCACTCTGTTCTTCAAAGGCGTGGCGACGGCCCTCCAGCGACTCCGGGAGAGGATCCCAAAGCAGCTGGCCGATGAGTCGCGCAAGATCTGCGCGGGAGCTCTTCAGAAGGTGTTGGTGAAGGTAGCCTTCCGCAACCCGGGCCTCAACCTCACCAATGTCCTCAGATCCCTGCCTGCGGAAGCTGATCTGGAGGCGCTCAAGGACCTTGTCGCACCCATTGTGGATAAGGTGAGCGGGATCAAGAGGGTTGAGGGCGATCGCGTGGACTAGGCCACCCGTTTTCTTCTTTTCTTGTCGCACCCATTGTGGACAAGGTGAGCGGGATCAAGAGGGTTGAGGGCGATCGTGTGGACTAGGCCGCCCGTTTCCTTCCTTTGTATGTTTTTCCCTATGCTTTTAGGGAACTTGCCGGCGTAGGCACCTTTGCCGCGAGCGCTGAGTGCGGGACGTCAGCAGCTTGCTGGCAGTGCCGTTGCCGACAAGAAACCTTATCATAACTAGCCGCAGCTCGCTTAAGTTGTTGAGCGAACTCGAAACAAAGTAAGGGCGCGACTAGTCGCAGCACACTTAAACTGTTGAGTGAACTCGAAACAAAGTAAGGGCGCAACTAGCCACGAGCCGGTTCCTTCGTGCACAGGTTTTCCATACAAAGCATGGTCGTTCAAGGAAGATAACTTAAAAAATTTAAAGACATCTGATTGCTCAAACTTTGGCAACTTAGATTTTCTGTCGTTTGCTTCCCGGCAAGGCGAAACTTTCTTGAACGACACCTGGTCCATGCCATTATCTTCCCCTTCCCCCCGGCAAACTTGTGGGCGAAGGAGCCTTCATTCCCTTGAGAAAAAAAGAAGTAGAGAGAACAATGATATGGAGCCTTATGGCTCGTTATTGCTTACCGGGGGTGTTTGCTGCACAACGTGTCAGATAATTCATGCAAAAAAGCATGAAATTGACAAGGTGTGCGGAGCACATGAGCTTTATTTATGCACAGGGTCTGCGCCTGGCTTTGTACAAAGGATTACATGCAACATCGGCAAGACTTGTACAAAAAGGTGGTTGCCGGACAGGGTCCGACAACCACGCCTTACGGGTAAAACTTACGAAGATGCTCGATGTTCCAGGAGTTGCTCACCGGAAAGCCATCTTCGGTCTCAAGGCGGACAGCGCCAGGCCTAGTGACTCGTTTCACTCGGTAAGGGCCTTCCCACTTTGGCGTTAACTTGTTGGAATTCTTGGCGGAATGAACGCGCCGAAGAACAAGGTCGCCTTCCTCGAGACTTCTGGCGTTAACTTTGCGGCTATGGTAGCGGCGCAAAGCTTGCTGGTAGCGAGCAGCTCGCACAGCATCCTGAAGACGATCTTCCTCAAGGAGCAGCGCGTCATCTTGTCGCAGCTGCTCTTGCTCAAGCCCATCATAAGCGAGCACTCGAGGTGACCCGTATACGAGTTCCGTGGGGATAACTGCCTCTGCTCCATAGACTAGAGCGAAAGGTGTCTGGCCAGTGGCTCGATTTGGCATCATCCTGATCGACCAAAGAACCACCGGCAGCTCCTCGATCCAGTTTCTTCCGCACCTGTGCAGCCTGTCGAAAGTCCTGGTCTTGAGTCCATGCAGCACTTCAGCATTTGCCCTCTCCGCTTGACCGTTGCTCCTGGGGTGAGCAACAGAAGCGAAGCATACCTTGGCGCCAAGATCTTGGACGTACTGCATGAAGGTGCGGCTCGTGAATTGCGTACCGTTGTCGGTGATGATCCTGTTAGGGATCCCGAAGCGGCAAACAATCGACCTGAAGAACTTGACTGCTGACTGGAAGGGTCCCAGAGCGACATGTAGGTGGGTGTGCTGGAGCGCAGGTACAGAGTGGTCGCTTGCCGCGGCAAACGCCTTGTCGCGGTCGTTGTCTTGTCGCGTCCGGGAGCTTGTCGCTCGCCGGGTCCTGCCGGGACGCGTGGCGCGTCGCGACAAGTTCCTTGAGATGCCTTGAGTGGCCTTCCCGGCAAGCTCCTCTTGCCGGGGACTTGTCTCCTTGGCTTAAATACTTTGTTCTTGTATGGCTCAAAAGGAACCATAGAGGGCCTTGGTGGTCGCCCAACAAGCCTTGCCGCGGGACGCTGCGACTGCCCACACACAAGTTCGGGATACTAGGGTACCACTACTCTAGTACACCGACACCGAGTGGTGAGCAACCCTCCCACTCGGAGGCTTAGCTGCAGTCCAGTACTCGCCTAAGTTTGAAACTCATCCCTATCCGCAAGGACGACGAGGTGCAGGTCGACTACAACCTTCTCCTTCGGAGCTGCGCCACAAGTACAACGCGCGCTCCATCCCTATCCGCAAGGACGACGAGGTGCAGGTCGACTGCAACCTTCTCCTTGGGAGCTGCACCACAAGTACAACATGCGCTCCATCCCTATCCGTAAGGACGACGAGGTGCGGGTCGACTGCAACCTTCTCCTTTGGAGCTGCGCCACAAGTACAACGTGTGCTCCATCCCTATCCGTAAGGACGACGAGGTGCAAGTCGACTGCAACCTTCTCCTTCGGAGCTGTGCCACAGGTGCAACGTGCGCTCCATCCCTATCCGCAAGGACGATGAGGTGCAGGTCGACTGCAACTTTATCCTTCGGAGCTGCGCCACAAGTACAATGTGCGCTCCATCCCTGTCTGCAAGGACGACAAGGTGCAGGTTGACTGCAACCTTCTCCTTTGGAGCTGCGCCACAAGTACAACGTGCTCTTCGTCCCTATCCACAAGGATGACGAGGTGCAGGTCGACTGGAACCTCCTCCTCAAGACTGCATCTCAAGTACAAAGATTATTTCGAGTGAAGAACAAGCTCTGCTCGAAGGCAAATACAAGCATATTCAGAGATAAATCAAGTTCAGATAAATCCTAAAGTTGAAGACCGCGGATCAAAGAATTCGGGCATTCAGCCCGAAGGAGTTTAACGATTACAAAATCACTCGGCATTCCGAGGCAAATTTAAGGTGAGGCATAAAGTTTGTTCACTCCACAGGAAGAGGGCTAGTAGGCTTGACGAACTCGTCCAGGTCGATTCCGTCAGTGATTCGAGTGGCAACAGCGATGAAGGTTTCCATGAAAGAATGGAATTCGTGCTTCTTGGTATTGGCAACCCTGATTGCCACCAGCTTCTCCTCTCGCGCTTCCTTGCAGTGGACGTGAACCAAGGACAGAGCCACGTCAGCACCACACTGAGCCGAAGACTTCTTCCATTCTTGCACTCGACCAGGGATCTCGTGAAGTCGAGTCATCAGGGACTCGAGATCATTCTGGAGCGTTGCCCTTGGCCAGAGCGTTGTGTCGATCTGCGACATCGCGACTTTCAGTCGAGCAAGATAGTCGACAACGCTAGCAACGCGAGATTCCAGTCGGAGTATGTTCATGGCAGCTTCGTCCTTCACTGGAGAGAGAATGGGGTCCAGGCTTGTCTCAACTCGCCTAGTCTCCTCCTCAAAGTTCTGACAAAATTCTGCACCCGCAATTCAAAAAGTGTCAGTAGTGATGTGAAAAATCGACAGTAACAAGTCAGTCGAGTAAAGGGAAGCACCTTCAAGCATGGTGAACAACTTCTTGGCAAGGCCTCCCAGAAAGTCCTCCAGTTCATTCCGCTTGCGAGCAATGCCTTCCATCTTTTCGGTCACGTTATTCTTGTCCTTCTTTAGACGGGTCGCCTCCTTATTGGCCTCTTCTAGAGAAGTTTTCAGCTTAGCATTCTCTTCCTCCAGCTTGCCGACTGAAGCCAGCTTCTGTTCAGCAAGGGCAGTTTTCTCTTTAGCTATCTTCTGTGCGGCTGCAAGTTCTTGATCTTTCTTGGCTAGAGCTTGGTTCAGGGTTTCTAGCATACAGATTCAGAAAGGGAGAAAAACATCATGATTCAGAAAGAGCAAGCAACATCCGAGTTAAGAAGCAAATCAGTCGACAAATTCTACTTACCAGTGGCTTCATCCTTGGCCTTCTGCAGATTTGTCTTGGCTAGCTCCAGATCAAGGTTGAGCTGAATCTATTTCTTCTCCAGTTCGGCGAAGCAAGATCCAAGTTCACAAGATTTCTGTAATCAAATGTCGGTCAATTGACGGATGGAGGAGTTGGTTACTCAACAACAGTAATCTGATAAATTCAGCAACTCTAAGACTGCTGCCGAATCAAACATACAACAGTAGTCTCGAGGACTACACCCAATGGGTGCACTTAGCGTGCCCCCACCGGTCCAGTTTACACTCGACATGGTTTGTCTAACACGAGTGCAAAAGAGAGAGAGAGAGAGAGTTTTCAGACCATAGTCGACTGCCCGCAGTCGACCACGGTCTCGGGGACTACACCTAGTGCGTGCACTTAGCTTGCCCCCACTTGTTCAAGTTCCACTCGACATGGTCTGACCAGACCGAGTGAGGAAATTCAGATTCTAAGACTACAATCGACTGCCTGCAGTCCACTATAGTCTCGAGGATTACACCTAGTGGGTGCACTCAGCGTGCCCCCACTGGTTCAAAGATCCAATCGACACGAGCTAGTCGACTCAAGATTCAAATTTGTTCAGTAGCAAGTTAAAACACCCAGTGGGTGTACGAATGCGAAACACAGAAAGATGCAAAGATTCCTCAAGGAAATGTTTTCAGGTAGCATATCCTAACAGAACAATCAACAAGCTGAAAGAGCCAGTCGACAATCTGCTAACCTGGACGTTGCTCTGAAGAGCGGAGCTGGCGTCATAGGCGGCTTGGCTAGCTTCCCGGACCGTCTTCATCTGCTCCATCATGATGCCCGCCTGGCGTATGGCTTCTCTGGCAGCACCCACCTAGTCCTCTGGGACGTGATGTGCGGCAAAAAGTGAAGGTGGATCGGCTGAAGTCTGTGCAGCTGGCGCGGAAGGTTGAGCACTCGACAGAGGGATAGTGAAGGTGACAGAGGTCCGATTGGCGTCACCAGCCTCCTGAATTACTGGTTCCGCCACCGGTGTCGGCTGAGGCGTCTTGCCAGTAGGCGTTTTCTTGCTTCGCCTTCCCAAGGGTCTCCGTGGCTCGTGCTCTTCGTCGTCCGGGAGGTCAATGATGTTGAGAGGAGCTGCAAAAAGATCAGTCACCAAAAATTCATCCTCATTGGTTATACAACAGTTCAATCGACAAAACAAAGACAAGATCACGAAAGTTATACCTGGGTTGGAGGTGACCGCATCTTCCATGTCCTCATCCTCGTTTTTATAAGCAGAGGTCCCAGAGGTAGCAGCACTACTAGTTTCAAGATTCATTCGGTCAAACCAAGGAAAAATAGACAGCACAGAACATCAAGTAAAAGTGAAAGCAGAACACTCACGCAGAAGCAACAGGGATGTCAATTTTGATTCTGGGCAGCACCTTCCGAGTATTCTGCACTACAACGTTGGACTGCTTTGGGGCCTTTTCAGTCGGCGCCGGAGAAGACGTCCGAGGACGCTTTGATGACTGCCCGGTGTGAACGGTCGCCTTGTCGCGGGCGCTCGCCGGATCATGGGTGAGCTTGGATCGCCTTTCCCTGCGGGAAGGTGAGTCGACCTCTTCTTCATCACTCGGGTCGTCGCTCTCCTCGTCCCCTTCACCGCCAGAATGCCACTCATCGCTTTCACCTCCGCTTGCCTCCCCTTCTGGGTCCTGCTCTTGCTCTCCGTTGGGCATCGAATACATTTCAGTAAGGGCCTAGAAGAAAACAAGCAAGACAAAGTCAGTTGGTGGACAATAAACAGTTGCATGGTAAATCAAGATGACTCTCGGTAATTCAGAGTTGGACCTTGTCTGGATCATAGGATTGGTCGAGTGGAGGGGTTCTCCTGGCCCCCCTGGGGTTATCCTTGTTGCTAGTGATACCCCTCAACCACTTATCCACCATATCCTCGTCGACTTCTTCTGGATGCACCTGAGTGGAATCTTCAATGCCCGAGTACATCCACATCGGATGGTCACGGGCCTGAAGTGGCTGAATACATCGTTTGAGGAAGACTTCCAGCAGATCCATACCAGTCACGCCCTCATGGATGAGGTGGACTAGTCGCTCAACCAGTACCTTCACCTCCACTTTCTCCCCTGGGGTCACTTTCAAGGTAGAGGGCTTCTCTACGTGAGCCATAGAAAAAGGAGGAAGTCCAGTCGACTACCCTGGTGTCGGCTGGTCTTTGCAGTAAAACCAGGTCGACTGCCACCCTCGTACTGACTTGGGACGAATGATGGCTAGGAAAGAGCTCTTACCCCTCATTTTAATCCCAAGACCTCCACACATCTGGATCACTTGGGTCCTCTCATCACTCGGATTGGCCTTTTTGACCGACAGGGAGCGACACGTGAAAATGTGCTTGAAGAGGCCCCAGTGTGGTCGACAACCCAAGAAATTTTCGCACAGAGGCACGAAAGCAGCAAGATACACGATGGTGTTGGGGGAAAAGTGATGAAGTTGTGCTCCAAAGAAGTTCAAGAAAGCTCAGAAAAAAGGATGCGGAGGCAAAGAAAACCCGCGGTCGATGTGAGTGGCGAGGAGGACGCACTCACCCTCCTGCGGTCGAGGCTCAGTCTCATCCCCCGGGAGCCGCGCGGATCCGTGGGGAATCAGCCCCTCCTCTGCCAGATCGTCGAGGTCGTCCTGGCGGATCATCGACCCGATCCAATCGCCCTGGATCCAGCCGTGCGGCAGACCGGACCTCGACGAGGATCCGCCCCGGCTGGACTTTTTCCCCTTCGCCTTCACTGTCGCCTTCTTCGCGTGCTCCAAAGCCACCGTCTTCTCCTTCCCCATCACAGCGAGCAGAGCTCGAACGGGGCGGCGGCGCTGGAGCGGGAGCAGATGCAGTGGGGAAAACGGGGAGGAGAGAAGGAGAATGGGGATGCACTGTACAAAACCCCCAGTCCGACGCCTTATATGAGGTTGCTTCCGAGTGACTGACCTGTAGGCCCGGGCGATCTTATCAAATACAACAACAGTCGCATGCGCGATACGTGGCGAAAAACGTGGCGCGGAAATCGAGGCAACCCTGCCTTACCCAGCCCGATTACTGCGGCCTCCTCCACCCCGCACGCTTCCCAAAATTGAATCCCGCGAGATCCGCAGACAGCAAAACAACCTGTCAGATGGAAGACCTACTCCATGTTAACACTCAAATCTTTTCAGCAAAAGTTCACTCGACAAAACCAAGAATGGACCAAGGCGACTGAAAAAGAAGTTGATGCCACCACGTTGGTTCATCGATCCAGACAAGACACATTCGAGACGCGAAAATTGAGTCGAAAGTATTTTCAACTCCTCCACTCAAACCCTGATCCATTCGGGGGCTAATGATGAAGCTATGTACCTAGGGTAGGGGTCACAGGTCTGACCTAGATACCCTCCCCAAGGACATCACCCTAAAGCCAGAAGCATTCGAAGGGTACCATCATCCACTCGACTAGAAACATTCCACTCAGAAGAATCAAGATCACTCGACCGTAACAGAAACTACTCGACGTATAGAAGATCTAAAGACATTCTGCACAACAACGGTCGTACATTTACTCTCAGACTTAATAGTCATTTATAGCACTTTATTACGGACATTACCTGTAACGCTCCTTCTTTATGTACATTGAACTCCTTGTAATGTGGGCTGGCTGGGGTCCTGGCGCACTCTATATAAGCCACCCCCCTCCACTGGCATAAGGGTTTGCACCCCCTGTAACACACACACACACATAATCCAGTCGACCGCCTCCGGGCTCCGAGACGTAGGTCTGTTACTTCCTCTGAGAAGGGCATGAACTCGTAAAACTCGTGTGTACAACTTCTCCATAGCTTGGATCTTGCCTCCTCATACCTACCCCCATTCTACTGTCAGTCTTAGATCCATGACACCCCTCCTTCCTTCTCTTCTCTTTTCCATTTCCTTCTCTCCTACTCCTACTACTTGGAAGGGCTCCTAGTTCTACTAGGAAAGGGGGAATCCTACTCCCGATGGGAGTAGGACTCCCCTTGGGCGCGCCATAGAGAGGGACGACCCTCCCCCTCCTCCACTCCTTTATATACGGGGGAGGGGGGCACCCCATAGACACAACAATTGATCGTTGATCTCTCAGCCGTGTGCGGTGCCCCCTCCACCATATTCCACCTCGGTAATATCATAGCGGTGCTTAGGCGAAGCCCTGCGTCGGTAACATCATCAACACTGTCATCACGCCGTCGTGCTGACGGAACTCTCCTGCAAAGCTCTGCTGGATCGGAGTTCTTGGGATGTCATCGAGCTGAACGTGTGCTGAACTCGGAGGTGTCGTGCGTTCGGTACTTGGATCGGTCGAATTGTGAAGACGTACGACTACATCAACCGTGTTGTCATAACGCTTCCGCTTTTGGTCTACAAGGGTACGTGGACACACTCTCCCCTCTTGTTGCTATGCATCACCATGATCTTGCGTGTGCGTAGGAAAATTTTGAAATTACTACGTTCCCCAACAGTTCGTTGTTCGAAAAAATAGCACGGTCGCCCGAGGGCAATGTTGACGTTGAGCCCCCGAGCTCCATGGATGATTCCTCCATGATTTTGATAGATATCGGAGTTGATGTTGATGAAGGCTCTCGTCCGAACATGATGATCGAAGGTAGGGCATAGTCCTTTGTCAAGCCAAGGTGACCAATGGAGGCGGCGACCAAGACGCCGACGTCGCAGTTGATCTGCAGGCGAGCCATTGATCCTTTTGCCGACCACACAGCGGAACTCTCAATGAAAGCACCATTGTCGGTATCAAAACTGTCAGATCTCGGGTAGGGGGTCCCAAGCTGTGTGTCATGGATCGATGGGTAACAGGAGACAGGGGACACGATGTTTACCCAGGTTCGGGCCCTCTTAATGGAGGTAATACCCTACTTCCTGCTTGATTGATCTTGACAAATATAGAAATTACAAGAGTTGATCTACCCCGAGATCATATGTTGTGCTCTGAACCTAGGGGTATGATGATTAATGTCATAATGATCTATCAACTAGCCTGGACTCGGCTTATATAATGTACCAGAGGCCTAGGATAACAAGAGTCCTAGTCGAATATGCCAGTGGAGAGGAGTCCTTGTCTTGATCACCAAGTCTTGTGGAATCTTCCTCGTATATGCATCGGCTGTTCGAACTGGCCCATGAGTAAACGGCCACGGGGGTCTTCGGCCCAATCCAACTGATCGGGAGATGACGTGGTGAGTACCCCCTAGTCCAGGACACCGTCAGATGGACCTCGTGCTGGGGGAGGAACGCCGCTGCCAAGCCTCGCTCCGTGTGGCAAGGTACCAGCAGGCGCTGCGGAGGTACCACTGCGGCAGCGTCCGCTCCAGGACGCTTGAGGTGGGCGATCTCGTGCTGAGGCGGGTGCTCTCCAGGGAAGGGATGCATAAGCTCTCACCCATGTGGGAGGGCCCGTTTAGGATTGCCTGCATCTCCAGGCCTGGCGCTGGGCGCCTGAAGACACAGGAGGGGATCCCCATTCAGAACGCCTGGAACATCCAGCACCTCCAGAAGTTCTACCCATGAAGCAAGGCCCAGTGGATGTGAAGGTCTCCGCTCCTGACACTCTCACGTAATAATGAGTGGGGCAGTACATGCCCCGGAGACTCCGGAGTGCCGCCCTCGGGCCTCGGGGGCTCCCTCCCACGTCCTAGTGGCAGCACTTAGCTCCGCGCTGGTGAGAAGACTAGACTATGTGATGGACGGGGCTGTTCATTTCCTTTCTGTAGCTGGTTTGCAACCTTTTAATGAAATTTGGAGTTCTGTGTTTCTCGATTGCTTGGTTGAGTTCCCCTCTCTTTTACTTCTTCGCTCGCTTCTTCGTCTTGCGCCAGGGAGGACGGCAGTTGCCCGACGCTCTCCCTCGTGCTCCTCGCGTGGGGGCTGGGCAAGTGTGTGCGTGTGCTGGGTTAGCCTAATCCACAGACACACCTCACCAAAGCCCTGCCGCCCTAGAGCTTAGGCTCCCTTGATCTTCGCAAGGCGCCCTCGAATGAGCCCGTGATTGGCGCACCCTCCTAAGTCCGTGCCCCACGGGTATCGCGACGCGGTGCACTAAGCCATGATTAGCCCATGACCGAGGGCTCGCGCAAGGAGGAACAAGGTACCCGATAGATGTCCTAACAAATTCTGCAGCTTTGCGACGCCTCCCGAGGTCTGCGGCTCCTGAGTCGGTAACAAGGGGGCCTCACCAGATGCCAGAAGGCACGCCCTCACGAGACAGGAAACTACCCCGAGCGTATCAAGCTAAGTCACCCCTTTTACATCTACCTGGAGCACAAACAACGTCGGAGCAATAAGCATAACATAACAGCATAAAGGCCACAATTCATTACACGCCCCAACAGGGCCATCTCCTTTTTTCAAAATGCAGGAAGAAAGGAAAAGTCAAACAAAAGCGGCTCGCACGACCGTGGCGGCTCACGAGGCCCGGCCCCGAAGGCCTCCTGGACCCAGCTCAGTCTGAGCACCTCTCGTGCTTCATCGCCGCGTGGCGGCGGGATGACCCGCCGCCCCCGGCGGCACGGCGGCTGGTCGTAGCCGCCACTGCTGGTGCTCTTGCTGGCGGAGAAGCTGTCGCCACTGGGCGAACCGTGACCATCGCCAAGGGCAGGTTCGCCCTCAGCCTCGTCACGGTCGTCGCCCAGGCCGAGCTCATCGTCACTGCCACTGTCTTAGGGGCAGCACCTTACGCGGTGATCATCTTCCCCAAACACCCTCACAAAGAGGGTCGCGGCGCCATCATTCTTGAAGTGGAGGGTGCACCGCCTGCTCAGACCGCGTGCACGGGCAAACGCATGCCAGCCGCGGGCCAGGGCAAGATTGCCCGCGACGCAGACCTCTACCACGACCCACGAGGCCTTGCTGCAGCAACCGTCGGCCTGCAGCCAGAGGCCTTCAAGACCCCCGGCCGGCAGCTCGCCGGTAAAGGAGCACGAAAGCTGGAGCCAAGTGTCAGCCGGACTCTCGGACCACACGACGAACTCCGGGAGCACCTCCGCCGAATGGAAGCGCGGCCAGGGAGGCCAGGCAACCATGGCATGCCTCCCCTTGGTGCAAGCGCTCCTCCGCCTAGAGCGGCCCCCGCTGTGGGAGGAGACATCGCCGCGGCTGCCAAGGACGACGCCGGTCCCTGAAGAGTGCGACCGTGCCCCCGAGGAGCCATAGAGAGGGTCGCAACATGCTTACGGGGACGGCCTCGCCCCCTTTTGGGCGGTGGCGAGCCGAGCCCCTCCTGGCGAGACTTCCCCTTCTCCGTGGCCGAGAACCTCTTCGTTGGTGCCATGGGACTGCAGCAAGGCGGTGAGGCAAGGAGGAAGAAGAAGGAGCAGGCAACATGAAGGAGGAGATGAGCAACGGGGGCTTTGCCCCTCCCCTCATTTATAGCCGGAAGGAGGCCAACCGCCAGCCTCCATGATTTTAGGTAATGATGGTTTTCTTCTGCATGCAGCAGGGTCTCGTCAAGTCGAACGGTTGCCGAGGCAGCGTGGGGAAGCGGATGCACCCACGTCTTATCAATCGCCACGTGTCAATCAAGGCCGCAGGCGGTTGGGGCCCGCGGTGCTCCGCACTTGTGATTTGGCTTCGCCTCGAAGCCAAGTTCGAGCGCGCCTTGGGCCCGGGAGCTACTGTCGGCATTCTGGGACCGGGGGTGCCCAGACTTGCCTGCCTGCAGCCCGCAAGCGTGGCTCCGTTAATGGCCTGGTATGCCCAGCTTCGGCAGCAACAACTCAAGACCCTCGCGAGGGGCCAAGCCTCGCGAGGGGGACGACGCCAAGACCTCCCTGGGGGCAGCCTCACTAGGCTGGCTCCCGAGGAGTGGAGATATCTATGCAAGGTGCACCTCGCGAGGTTCACATGACGTGAGCCATGACGACCAAGGCCAGGCGGGCGCCAGCGGGCGCAGTGTACCAGTTTCCTCTTTGGTGCTAAGGAGGCAAGCGCAGGCGCGAGGTTTCGAGGCATCAAGCAAAGGTTTCCTTATCGGTGCAACAAGACCAAGACCAGCAGGACGACAGGATGGAGGTCATCGCGGAGCCCACAGCAGCGTCACCACCAGAGCCTTTGGCAAGCGAAGACCACATTTTGTCAGGATAGCTTGTACTTGTTGTCCCCCTTCAAACTTGGCCGTTGTGAGATCCCTTCCCGCCTAACATTTGGGAAGAGGACCAAGGCCACTATAAATAGGACTTAGCCACCACCATAGCGGGGCATCTTGAATCGGGGAGGAGGACCGGAAGACAGATCCTTCAGATCATCCTCACACCCACCAGCTCATCGAGCTCAAGAACACCTCACCTCCTGAGGCTTTTCACCCACTGTACTAGTTCATCCTCAGCCCATCGAGGCAATCCACCACAAACTGGAGTAGGGTATTACATCGCAAGGTGGCCCGAACCAGTATAAACCCCTGTGTCTCTCTTTTCTTCGGGTTTGTCGAGCTAGGACGTGGAGTCGTTGAGTGAGCGAGCTAGGGAGAGAGTGTTCTTCATGCGCACCCTAGAGTTCGAACCTCTCAAGGGTTTGCCGGAACCAGTAATCCGACATGGCCCATGATGTCTTTCAGCCCGTGTGAGGCCCTTTGTAACTCTGGGCCCATGAAAGGTCCGAGATGAAACTGGCCCATAATGAACAGTGTATCGCTTTATACCTATTAACGACCCATTATTCCGCCAGCCGTTTCCAGCCTGTGTTTCCTTTCGGCCTTCTAAGGGCCCATTTATTCTTGGGCTCATTTCGAGAATTCAGTTAGTTACGGTCCATTACTTGCATGTTCCATTTGTGGGCCAAATTCAGCCTGTGGTTACATTCAGTCCATTTGTGGCCCGTGAACCCGTTGGGCTGTTTTCATAGCGTTATAGAATACGGCCTATTAACGGCCCATTATGGTCCACGAATAGTACGACCATGTTTAGCGAAATGATTATATGCCCCATAGAAGGCCCATGGATCATACGGCCCGTAGAAGGCCTATGGATCATACGGCCCGTAGAAAGTCCATGGATCCTACGGCCTGTAGAAGGCCCATGGATCCTACGGCCCGTAGGAGGCCCATGGTTACAACAGTATGTGTGTTGCCATGATGATTATTGTGGCCTAGTTACCAAAAATAGGTTATTGTGGCCACTAGAAAAACACGGAAAAAGAATTGCACTGACTACAAGCAAACAACTAAACAAGAAAATAAGGAAATAAATAAGCAAGCAACTAACGCTAGCCTATTACAATTATTACACATATTACATCCACTGGGCATCAAAGTTCGCCACCAGTGTTAATATTGGGAACAAAGTAGCATATTACATACACTGGCCGCCAAAATTGGCCACTAGTGCAAATAAACGCGACAGCAAAACAAGTCCATAACTGAAACAACTTCAGAAGAGCTCAAGAAACATTATCCTGGGTATCCACCATGCTGGCAATAAGCTTAGCAAGCTTATTAGCTTTGTCCTGTTTGTCACTAAAATCCTCCAACACTTGCTATTGCACCAGAAAGTATGCATCTGAATGCTCTAGGGACTTCCGCAGTCCTTCCGCTTCTTGTCGCAACACAACTGATCGATGTCTTTCAGCTTGTAGTTGATACTGAAGAAACTGAACTGATTCAGACAGTGAGTTTGAATAGGTTGTGCAAGCGGTAGTGGCCAGTAACTCGAACAATAAACCAAGACAGGACTTTGGGGTTGTCTCAATGTCTTCGAGATAGTTTTCCTTAGCTGCTATATCAGCTTTGTTGGAGACCAACAAGGATGTCTCTCGATCCTGAAACTTATCTACATTACTTCCTTTACCATTGCTTAATAAGGCACTCTTACCCAATATTCTGTTAGCATTCTAAAAGAAGAAATAAGCGGACACATAACATGTTTAGCATGTACTAGTATATGAAACTCATTTCGATGAACCAGTTCTTTAGTGAGGTGGGCAAGATTAAACTACCAAGTCTTCTATTGCCAAGTAGTACATTATAAAGGCATCAAACAAACATATATCTATGTCCTATGGTCACTGCATTGTCTTGCCAAATTAAAATAGAGACACAGTTCAAATCATATCAGTCCAAGATAAAGCAGCATTGAAAGAATACAAAGCATGGGAAACTACACGACACAACAAGATTTCAGATGGGTACCACGGGTCTACATGTACAACAACACTATTGGCCCTGTTGTGATGCTAGTAATGTGCATGGTATGAGAATTCAACTGTACACACAATTGAAATTGAAATCAACAGAGCTATTTATAAGAGCAAACCTGTAAAAGAAACACGCGTAAACATACCTGTTGTGCCATTGGATTTTCCATTGGATCGTTCAATTTAAAAATAAGTTTGTATAAGTAAATACAGTGATACAAAGCAAAGCAGTATGCACAATGGCAATGGAATCTTAAATGAGAACAAATGTTCTTCAGGTTTAAGCACTTGTTCTACATGAATAGAGTACAGTAAGACGCAAGCATATAGTACTTAAAATAAAATGAGCTCATAGACCTTACCACATTCTTGGTTCGGGACCAGTACAGAACAAGGCGTTCCCAGTCATCGTCCAGTAAATGTGTCTCGGGAGAACGTAAGGGAATTTGATGAGTTTCTTTGCCAGTGAAGTACGTTTTCTTCAGGTAATTCCGATACTGCCACCAAGCATTCTTGAAGATAGCAGAGGTATTAGCACATGTTACCTCATCCCGAGTTCCGAAATCGGTCCTTCTCTATAGAGAAAAATGGGAAAATTTGCTGTATTATAACCATCATGGAGGTAGAATGTATGGGACAAAGCTAAGTAATTGCCATGAATAACATTACTTACACATAACTCCTGGACAAACACCTGCAACTTTCATTTTCCTTCATCTTCAGTATAATATTTCCATGATGGGAAGATACACACATAGGATTTAACAACATCAAATGTGATAGATGCTGAACTATGAATGGTTGGTTGTGCTTCCTCCACACAAATAGGTGTACTAACTGGTGGAGTTGGGGTTCGCCGTGGTAGTACTGGCGCTTTGGGCACTGGAGCTGCCTTACTAACTGCTCTTGTTTGGGAGCTCTATGGTGGAGATGGTGCTGTGTTAACAGGAACTGGGTTACTATCTGCTGGGGTTGGGGTTAGATTGGGTGAAGCTGGCTCTCTGTCCATCGCAGCAGGGGTAAAATCTGCGAGAGTCTGGGTTATGTGTGGTAGGGCTGGATCTCGTACATGTACAACTGGGGTGCTATATCCACCAAGAGGTAGCACTGTTTTATTTGAAGACCGTGTTTTTACTCCGCTAGATACTGCCATCACCCGCTCCAATTCAAATGGCAGATAAACAGGAAACATAGTTGAATGTACAGACATTGTATGAGAGATAGATGCAATAGATAGTGTGGAAAAAAGAGGGCATGAAATAGTTGACATGTATATTGTTTAACTAAAACGGATAGCATGACATAATTTCACATATATGATGTCTATCTAAACTGGATAGCATAGCATAACATAATTCAAAGATATGATGACTAACTAAACATGATCGCATGACATAATTCACATACATGTTATCTAAGTAATCAGGAGCATGATTTAATTCACATATGTGATTTATATGCTAAGCAGAGGGCATTCACATATATGATGTCTGAACTAAGAACATGGTGTCGAATATTGTGTATATGATGTCTAAACTATGCAATGCAAGACACCATATGCATGATATGAGCAGTATAATCGTGCCAAGTTAGAGCATACACCTTGGTGGGGGAATGGACTGGTCATCTGTCTCTGAATCCATCTCTGAGGAGCTATTGGGACCCAGCAAGAGATCTGCTTCGACAGGTAGCACTGTCTGCTCTAAAGGCCTTGTTTTCACTCCAGATTTTTTCATCACCCACTCAAATGGCTGATTCACAGGAAGAGTAGTTTAATGTACGAACATTGTCGACAAATGGAAATGTAATGAAGAAAAGGATGGGCAAGATATCATTCAAATATATGATGCCTGGTTAAATAGGATGGCATTGTGCATTTGACATATATTATGGCTGGCTAAAAGACACGAGACTGCATAATTCCCATATATGATTTTGAAACTAAACATGTGGCATTACAGAACATGTCTAAACTAAGCAGATGACATATATGATGTCGAAAGTAGGCACTGCAAGGCAACATATGCATGATATGACTAACATAATCATGCCAAGTTAGAGCAAACACCTTGGGGGTAAATAGGAGTGGTCAGCTGCGTCTGAATCTGCCTCATAACAGATATCTTCCTCTGGATTACAACCTGGAGAGGGGGGCACTACAAAAAGAATACACTTCTGTGATGATACGTGTTTGTCACAGTAGGTCGCGTTTTTTGTCATGCATGTACATCCATGACAAATTTATGACAGAATCAAGATCGTCATACCTGTGCTGTTGTAGAAGTGTTCCATGACATTACCAAAATTATCATCACGGAAGTGTCCACTTCCATGACGATAAATCGCGCGTCACAGAAGTGCTTTCGTCAAGGGTGACCGACACGTGGCATCCACCGTAACGGAACGCCGTTAAGCTATCGGGTCGGGTTTTGGATCCGATAACCCGTTAACAGCCCCGACCAATGGGAAATTTCCACGTGTAAAATTCTTATTGGCCAGACGAAACACGTGTCAGCTCGTCAGTGGGTCAGATAGGCGCCTATGATACGTCGACACGTGGCACGGCCCAACAGAGGCCCATTCCTGTGAAAAGGCCGGCCCATTTGACTTGGTCAAAAGGTGGCGGGCCGGCCCATGGAAAGCCTGTTAACGGCCTGTTTGCATATAGCCCATTTACATCCCGCTAACCCAAGGCCCGTTACGCCCTATTCGAATTAGGCCCAGTAGCGTCATCTGTGCCATTCAATATGATTCCAGCCCGTTTTCACTTCTGGCCCATGTATGGCCCATGATGTCTTTTGGCCGATATGAGGCCCTATGTAACTCTTGGCCTATTAACGACACGTGGTGAAACTAGCCCGTAATGAACAGTGTATCACTTTACACCCATTAACGGCTCGTGGTGAAACTGGCCCGTAATGAACAGTGTATCACTTTATACCCATTAACCACCCGTTATTCCGTTGGGCCGTTTCCAACCCATGTTATCTTTCGGCCTTCTCAGAGCCCATTTATTCTTGGGCTCATTTCCAGCATTCGTTTACTTACTGCCCGTTACTGTCATTTTCTGCTTGTGGGCCAAATTCAGCCCGTGGTTACAGTCGGCCCGTTTGTGGTCTGTTAATTCATTTGCCGTTTTGTTAGCGTCATCAAATACGGCCTATTAACGATGGATCGTTATGGTCGCCCCATGAACGTACGATTCCAACTCTAGCCCGTTTACAGCCATAATGAGGCCTGTTATTGGCCCATGTTTGGCCAATCGATCATACGACCCGTATAAGGCCCATTGATGATATGACCCGTAGAAGGCCCATTGTTTTTATGGCCCGTAGAAGGCCTACTGTTTCTACAGCCCGTAGAAGGCCCACTGTTTCTACGGCCCGTAGGAGGCCCAGTGTCACTATAGTAAATATTAGCCCATGGTTATTGTGGCCTAGTTTTAAAAAATAGGTTATTGCAGCCACTAGCAAACCGTGGAAAAAGAACTGCACTAACTACAAGCAAACAAATGAACAAGACAATAAGGAAATAAATAAGCAAGCAACTTATGCTAGGCTATCACGGCTATTACACATATTACATCCAGTGGGCATCAAAGTTCGCCACTAGTGCAAATATAGGGAACACAGCAGCATATAAACGCCGCAGCAAAACAAGTCCAGAACTGAAACCACTTCAGAAGAGCTCAAGAAACAATATCCTGGGTACCCATAATGCTGGCAAGATGCTTAGCAAGCTTATTAACTTTCTCTTGTTTGGCGCTTAAATCCTCCAGCGCTTGCTGTTGCACAAGAAAGTACGCATCTGAATTCTGCAGGGACTTCCTCAGTCCTTCGGCTTCTTGCCGCAACACAGCTGACTAATGCCTTTCAGCTTGTAGCTGAGACTGAAGAAGCCGAAGTGATTCAGGCAGCAAGTTCGAAGAGCTTGTGCCAGCGGTACTGGCCAGTAACTCGAACACTACATCTACGTAGGACTGTGGGGTTTTCTCACTGTCTACAAGATCGTTTTTATCACCTTTCTTGGAGACTAACAGGGTTGTCTCACTATCTTGAACCTTATCTGCATTACTTTCTCTACCATTGCATAGCGGGGTGCTCTTCTCCAATATTCTGTTTGCATACTACAAGAAAAACAAGCAGATACATCATAGGTTTAGCTTGTAGTATACGAAACTCATTTTGGTAAACCGGTTCAGTAGTAAGGTGGACAGGATAACATCATGAAACAAACACATATCTATGTACTATGGTCACTGTATTGTCCATATCATTCTAGTTTATGTTCCCTAATCAAGATAGAGATATAGTTCAACTCATATATTTTTTAAGACACATCAGCATAGATAGAATATAAGTGTGAGCAACTACACAGCATTGGCAGCACTTGTAATGTGTATCACATGAGAACATAACTTTTTATGCAACTTAAACTGAAATCGACATAGAGCAAGAAGTTAGAACAACAATCTAGTTAAAGAAATAGGTTTAAAACATACCTGTTGCGCCATTGGAGTTTCAATTGGATCCTTCAAATTCGAAAGTAGTTGGTATGAGTAAATACAGTGATGCAACAGCAAAGGAGTATGGACCATAGCTACGGAATCTGACCTGAGAACAATTGCTCTTCTGCTTTAAACATGGAGTTTGGGTTAGCTGTGGTGGTCTTCGTGCTTTGGGCACTGCAGTAGCTTTACAAACTGCTCGTGTGGGGGTACTCTATGGTGGACATGGTGCTTTGTCAACTATAAGTGGGTTACTATCCGCTGGGGTTGCGGTTAGATGGGTTGTAGTTGGTTCTCTGCCCAATGGTGTAAGTGTGCAATCTGGAAGAGTCTCGATTATGTGTGGCGGGGCTAGTTTGTGGGCCAGTACAACCATGGTTCTATCTGCATCAACGTGTAGCACTGTCTTTTGTGAAGAACGGATTTTTGCTCCCTTAGATGCTTCCATCACCCCCTCCAATTCAAATGGCTGATAAACAAGAAGAGAAATTGAACGTACAGACATTGTATGATAGATAGATGTGGTAATTCACATGTATGTTGTCTAACCAAACAGGACAGCATGACACAATTTCACATATATGATGCCTAACTAAACAGGATAGCATGACACAATTTTAGATATATGATGGATAACTTAACAGGATATAATGGCATAATTCAACATATGATGAGTACCTAAACAGGATGACATGACAAAACTATATGATGTCTTTCTAAAATAGGTTGGGATGAAATTGTCGGATCACGGGTTCCGGCAGACCCTTAAGGTTCGAACTCTGGGGTGCGCGCGGAGATCGTGCCCTCTACGTCTCCGTCTCGCTGGGATCTAAACTACTGCAAGAACAACACAAGAGACACAAGGTTTATACTGGTTCGGGCCACCATTGTGGTGTAATACCCTACTCCAGTGTGGTGAGGTGGATTGCCTCTTGGGCTGATGAGGAAGAACGATACAAGGAAGAATGACCTCGCGAGGGTCTGTTCTCAGCTAGGGGATGAACTGCTAGGTGGAGTTCGATCGCCCCTCTCTCTCTCTCTCTCTCTCTCTCTCTCTCTCTGTGTGTGTGTGTGTGTCTATCCGTGTCCCTCTCTACTTGTTCTCCACTTGCTCTGGATGCTCTCTCCTCGATGCCCTCTCTGGGAGCGGCTAGTCCCTATATATAGGCAAAGGCCCTGGGCCTCTTCCCAAATATTTGAGCAGGAAGGGCGCCAACAATTGGCCGATTTGAAGGGGAACATCGGGTACACTTATCCTGACTAAAGTTGGTCTTCCCCTGCCAAAGGTTCTGGTGATGACGCTGGCTTGGGCTCCACAGTGACTTCCTCCTTGTCGTGGAGTTGGTCTTGGTCTCGTTGCACCGAAATGGGTGCCTTTGCTTGATCTTCTCGCCTGCGCTTGCCCCCTTTGCACCAAAGAGGAAAGGGAGGACGCCGCGCGGGCTGGCGCCCGCCTGGCACCTTTGATCGTCATGGCTTGCGTCATGGGCACCTCGTGAGGTACCCCACCTTGATCTCTCCGCCTCCTCGCGAGCCAGCCTAAGGAGGCCGTGCTGGAGGAAGCTCCATGTCGTCCGCCTCGCGAGGCTTGGCCCCTCGTGAGGGTCTTGAGACTTGTGTTGATGAAGATGGGCCACGTTGGGCCCCCACTCGAGCCACGCCGCAGGCCGCAGGCAGGCAAGTCTGGGGACCCCCATTCCCAGAACGCCGACAGTAGCCCCCGGGCCCAAGGCGCGCATGGACTTGGCTGTGCCGAGAGGCGAAAGGGCAAGGGCGAAGCGTCGCGGGCCCTAACAGCCTGCGTCCTCGGGCGCCACGTGGCGATTGATTGGACGTGGGCGTCTCCACTGCCCAACGACGCCTCGACGATCGCGTGGATTGGACAAGTCCCTGCTTGCAAACTATGTCATGATTACCTGTGATCGTGGAGGCCGGCGGTTGGCCTCCGCCGGCTATAAGTACGGCACCACACGTGCCCTTCCAGTCCATCTCTTCTTGCTTCCTCTCCCGCCTCAGTTCTTGCTTCGTCTTGGTGTGATGGCTCTGATTCGTCGGTTCACCGCGGCGGAGAAAGGAAAGGCTCCTCAGGAGGTACCTGACCCGCTCCCGCCGAAGAAACGGCCCGCCTTGCGCGGCCAAGACGAGGAGAATCGCCTGGTGGTGCCAAGGCCTTGGTACGAGCGGCCTCCGCCGGGGTTACCGCTGCCCTTGTATGCTCACGCCGAGGGTTCTGGAAGAGGAGATGCCGATCCCCTCGGCTAGCGCCGGCGCCGGCGCCGCAGGATCACGAAGGTGTTGGTTGTTCCTCCTGGAGTCCACATCGAGCGGCTCCTCCCGCGAGCTCGTGCTCCACGCCGCCATGCCTCCGCGGACTTGGATCCGCCTTCCTCCCTTCTTCGCCTCCGCCTTCCAGCAGGTGAGACTCCTGGAGCTGTGGCTGCAGCATGCCGACTGCTGCACTCCTGCAACCGGGGCAGAGGTTGCGATCACCGCCCCGGGCGAGGTCTTCATGACTCGCGGCTGGGGTGAAATCGCTTGGTGCTGCAGAACAAAGGGCGCCCTCACGATCCACCTAGAGTACGACGGCGCTTCGGTGATGTTCTTCAAGGTCTTCGACGCGAACGGTCACCGGCTGGAGTGCTGCCCCGGGGGAGGCGGCCAGGACCCTGCCACGGCGACGGCGGGGCCCGCCAATCGCCCCCTGGACAGCTCCGCAAGCGATGGGAGCGCCGGAGGATCCAGCGATCCCAGTGAGGTCTTCGCGACGCCGGAGACGAGCGACGACAACTACGAGCCCGCGAGCCGGCGCCGCTCCCGGAGCAGGGCAGGCTCGCTTGGTCGCCGCCGATCCTGATCTGGATGGGGTTGGCGCCGGCGCCTGCCGGCCCACTGTTGATGATGGCATCTTCCGCAGGGGCGCATGTAGTTAGCACCCTTTAGGATTCATTCCCTGCGAGGAATCACATTGCGCCCATAGGGGCTTGTAAGGTGGCTGTGATCCTTGTTGTTAATATGTAACCCTTGCTATGAATTTGTGCGAATCGCGAATTCCGTCGTAGTTTGGTTCCCCCTTTCGCACCTCGCGAGGGCTTGGTGCTCTCCGTCGACAGGTCCCAGTCCCAAGGCGGCGTCAGCCGTCGCTGGTATGCCAGGTCGCGATGCCGTGGTCAAGGCCAGGAGGTGAGCGACCCGGGGTCCGGTAAGAGCCCCTGAGTCGCGATGCTCAGGAGGTCCCCTTTGGCACCCAAGCAGCCGTTGCTAGGTGAGAAAGGGAAGCAACGTCGCTAGTACGGAGTTGCTTTAGGTGCGGGGGTAGTGCTGCGGTAGCCAATGCATTGGATGGTAACTTATCTTGAGGATTGGAGATTGCCCTCAGCGTGCCGTCGGATTTGGGGGGTAGCTCGAGCGGAGCTGCTTGACGAGGTCCTCGCGTGTCCCTTCTCCCTCACCTCTGCTCCCCTTTCTGCTCTACGTCCTCGGGTCCCGGCCCTCGAGCTGGTCTCAGCCGTCGCTGGTATGCCAGGTCGCGATGCCATGGACAAGGCCAGAGGGTGAGGGCTGGAGAGCCAGTAGGAGCCCTGAGTCGCGATGCTCAGGCGCCCCCCCTTTAACGTGCAAGCGGCTCGCGCGGGCAAGGGCAAAAGGAACACCGTGAGGGCCTCGGCTAGCATGATTCCCCCTATGGGCCCTGCGGATTCACCTAAAAAAGAGTAGACGGGATTGCCATAGCAGCGATTAGTTGACTGTTAGTCGCTCAGGAGCTCGCCGGTTGGAGCGGGTGAGGTGCGTCGGGGCACCCGTGAGCCAGCGCGGGACTCACGAGGCCCTACCTCTAGGCGGGCTGCGCCTGGCGCTGGGCCGCATCTCGAGATGTGTTCCTGCAAGGTCTGGTTAGATGCCGACACTCTACGTCCTCGGGTCCCGGCCCTCGAGCTTGTCTCAGCCGTCGCTGGTATGCCAGGTCGCGATGCCGTGGACAAGGCCAGAGGCTGAGGGCTGGAGAGCCAGTAAGAGCCCTGAGTCGCGATGCTCAGGCACCCCCCCTTTAACGTGCAAGTGGTCGACATGAAGAAGAAAAGGTGCCGCGGACGGCATCGAGTAATCAAGCATGATGCATATTCGAAGTAAACGCGGAAGGGATACACGCTGCTGGGCCCAGCCCGAGTGGCCTGGGCATGATGCAGCCCGAGGGGCGCCCCCAGCAAAGCAAGCTAGCGACTGAAAAGATAAAAAGGGATACATGCCACAGGGACGGACCCACGCGGCCTGGGAATGATGCAACCCTGGGAGGGCGCTCCCAGCTGGGAATGAAACTTGAAAGATGTCACCTAAAGATGTCGTCGGTGCAGTGGCGTTAGTGCAGCAGACTCGGTGGGCTGTGGAAGCCGATCCTCATGAGCCCCCAGGCCCAGGGGCCTCAGGAGGCTCCGGAGGCACTGGTGGCCCCTCGTGAGCAGCCTCCATCTCCGCCAGGGCTGTGGATCGCCTGCCTTCTTGCGCCTCCAAGCTGCTCCTCATGATGCGCTGGTACGCCGCAGCCACGCTCGGCAGGCCATACGGCATGCGAACATAGTCGTGGGGTGGTCCTCCGCAGTGCCCCGCGTGTGAGGGCCAGAGGCGCTCCGCCGTGGCGACCTGGTTGAGCCCTGGTACGTCGATGCAGACGCGCAGCCCACCATCCTCGCCTGGATGGGGAGCCACAGCTGGTGGGCGACGGCAACCTCTCATGATCCTCGACTCCTCTAGTTCTTGTATCGCCTTGCTAACAAACTCCTGTTGGTCTGGCCTTCCTTCCCTGGCTTCCTCCCGAGGGAAGCGTGTTTCAAAACACGCCTCCACATGGTGCCCCAGCGCCTCCCTCGTGACCTTGGCGAGGTTGGTAGCCCTCCAGGAGAGAGCCCCCGAGCCCTGCCTGAGGAGGGCGCCGGGCGCGCTTTCCTATGCTATTGAAGGAGGGCCCCCCTGGGCAGACGCGGGCCTTGAAGGGCCTGCCTCCTGAGGGTCTGAGCCTGACGTTGTCTTCTTCTTCTTCTTGGGGGTGGTCTCAGGAAGCCTCCTGCTTCCGCGATCTGGGTCTTCTAGTGACGCGGCCTGAAAGGCTCGCTCCAGCGCACTCACTGCATCCTTCTCTTGACATGGCACCGTGATGACGCCGCCGCTTCCTGGAATCTTGAGGACGTTGTAGCCATGGTGAGTCACGACCATGGACTTGGCCAGCACCGGGTACCCGAGGATGGCGTTGTACGGCAGGCGGATGTGGGCGACGTCAAAGTCGATGAGCTCGGTGCAGTAGTTGTTGTAGGTGCCGAAGGTGACTGGGAGGCGGACCTGCCGGATCGGGATCGTGGAACCGTCGGTGACTCCGGAGAAGGGCTTGGTCGGCTGAAGCTGGTCATAGGGCACTTGGAGGCTGTTGAACGTTTCCACGGACAAGACATTGAGCCCTACCCCTCCGTCGATGAGGGTCCTGGTGACCAGAACATTGCTGATGACTGGGGAACAAAGCATTGGGAGGACTCCGGCTTTGGCCGCGCACTTGAGCTGGTCTGCGGAGCTGAACGTGATAGTGCAGGCCGACCACCTGAGGGGACGCGTTGCTTCGAGCTTGGGGAGAACTGCATTCACTTCGCGAGCAAACTGCTTGAAGATGCGTTGGGAGGCTGGGGCTTGAGCTCCGCCCAGGATGCGGGCGATGGCGCGAGGCTCCTGGAAGCCCCCAGCCCCCTCGTCTTGGTGGCGGTCTTCATTCCTTCTTGGCTGAGGCGGCAACGGCGGCAGGCCTGGGTTGCCGTGGGGGCGATCCTCACGAGGCTGATCCCTCCAGTCTCCCTCGCGAGGCGGGTCGCGCCAGCGATCCTTGCGAGGTTGGTCGTGCCAGCCTGGATGTGGGCCGCGGTCTTCCCAGCGCCCCGGGTTCCTTCCCCCTCCTCGGCCGTAGCCCCGGTCAGCACGGTCAGGGCGTCGGCCGACTCTTCCTTCTAGCACGGCGCGGAGTTCTTAGCATTCATTGGTGTTGTGGGTGTGGAGGTCGTGGTACACACAGTACCGGCTGCCCCTGGAGGATTCAGGCAGGTCCTTGCCCCGCTTGGTGTCTGGTTCTGCCGCGAGCACGGCAGCCCCCTTGCGCTTCACGTCCTTGGCCTTGGGCTTCTTCTCTTCTGGGTCTGTGGCAGGCAGCTCGAGGAGGGAGAGGCGTCCCTCCTAAGCTCTGGCGCACTTGGTCGCCAAGTTGAACAGCTCTAGGGAGGTGCAGAGGTCTTCGTGCATCGCCAGCTCCTCCTTCATCTTGACGTCGCGCACACCATCAGAGAAGGCTGAAATGATGGCTTCTTCGGACACCCTGGGGATCTTGAGGCGCGCGCTGTTGAAGCGTTGGATGTACTTCTGCAGGGTCTCTCCAGGTTTCTGCTTGATGCGGCGCATGTCGCTCATGGCGGGAGGCCGGTCGCGGGTACCTTGGAAGTTGGCGATGAAGCGGGTACGCATCTGGTTCCAGGAGAAGATCGTGCCTGGGGCCAGGTTCAGGAGCCAAGTGCGAGCACCTTCCTTCAGCGCCATGGGGAACCAGTTCGCCATGACCTTCTCGTCCCCGCTGGCAGCTTCGATTCCCAACTCGTAGAGCTGGAGGAACTCTGTGGGATCGGTTGTGCCGTCGTAGCGAGGAGGCAGGTCCGGCTTGAACTTGCCTAGCCACGCGATGCTACGCAGCTCAGGGGTGTAGGCGCAGCAGCCAGCGGTGGCCGCGGGAGGTTTTGGTTGAGGGAGAGCTTGGCCTTGTGGGTCCCCTTGCGCCGCAGCTGGGAGCAGCGCGGGGTCTTGACGTGCCGGAGCTGGAGCAGGGTCTCGGCGAGCCGGGGCCAGGAGCGCCCGGGCGGCCTCTTGCGGTCGCGGGACTTCCTGGCAGCTCCGTTCCGGCTGGGCCGGCGCATGGCGGAGTGGGTTCCACGTAGGAGCCGCGCGCCTTGGGGCCATGGCATCTTCATGGAAAGGTGGTGGCTGGAACGCCCCCGGGGCTTCGTTGCCCATGCGGGGCGGAGTGCGGCGCAGTGGCGCGGAAGGTGCGGGAGAGCCCCCTGCGGCGCGGACGAGCTCGGCGACGCGGTCGAGCCACTCCTCGTAGATGTCGTCGACAGGGCGGTAGCGCAGGAGCTCGTTCGCCGCGATGAGCGCAGCTCGAGCCTCCAAGGGCGCGCGCAGCGCGTGCGACGAGGAACCGGCTGGGGTGAGCGACGGAGTGGCGGTGCGGCCATCCCGCCGCACGGACGGGTGTTGAGAGGACGCTTGCTGCTCGTTCCCCGCCGGGCCGGTGGCGGCGTTGACGGCGGGCGACGGGGGACGACGAGGACGCCCGCCGACGGGGGCTGTCTGGACGGCGCGGGAAGCGATGGCGGCCCGACGCTCGGCGCGGGCCCGGCGAGCGTCAGACATGGATGCAGTGGTCGGAGGAGAGCGAAGCGGTGGAAGATTGATTCCGGCGCACCCCTACCTGGCGCGCCAAATGTCGGATCACAAGTTCCGGCAGACCCTTAAGGTTCGAACTCTGGGGTGCGCGCGGAGATCGTGCCCTCTACCTCTCCGTCTCGCTGGGATCTAAACTACTGCAAGAACAACACAAGAGACACAAGGTTTATACTGGTTCGGGCCACCATTGTGGTGTAATACCCTACTCCAGTGTGGTGTGGTGGATTGCCTCTTGGGCTGATGAGGAAGAACGATACAAGGAAGAACGACCTCGCGAGGGTCTGTTCTCAGCTAGGGGATGAACTGCTAGGTGGAGTTCGATCGCCCCTCTTTCTCTCTGTGTGTGTCTATCCGTGTCCCTCTCTACTTGTTCTCCACTTGCTCTAGATGCTCTCTCCTCGATGCCCTCTCTGGGAGCGGCTAGTCCTTATATATAGGCAAAGGCCCTGGGCCTCTTCCCAAATATTTGAGCGGGAAGGGCGCCAACAATTGGACGATTTGAAGGGGAACATCGGGTACACTTATCCTGACTAAAGTTGGTCTTCCCCTGCCAAAGGTTCTGGTGATTACGCCGGCTTGGGCTCCATAGTGACTTCCTCCTTGTCGTGGAGTTGGTCTTGGTCTCGTTGCATCGAAATGGGTGCCTTTGCTTGATCTTCTCGCCTGCGCTTGCCCCCTTTGCACCAAAGAGGAAAGGGAGGACGCTGCGCGGGCTGGCGCCCGCCTGGCACCTTTGATCGTCATGGCTTGCGTCATGGGCACCTCGTGAGGTACCCCACCTTGATCTCTCCACCTCCTCGTGAGCCAGCCTAAGGAGGCCGTGCTGGAGGAAGCTCCATGTCGTCCGCCTCACGAGGCTTGGCCCCTCGCGAGGGTCTTGAGACTTGTGTTGATGAAGATGGGCCACGTTGGTCCCCCACTCGAGCCACGCTGCACGCCGCAAGCAGGCAAGTCTGGGGACCCCCGTTCCCAGAACGCCGACAGAAATAATTCACATACATGTTGTCTAAGTATACAGGATGGCATGATATAATTGACATAATTGATTCATATACTAAGCAACTAGCACTCGCATGTATGATCTCTAAACTAAGCAGATATAATTCAATAGTGTGCATATGATGTCTAAACTAAGCAATGCAAGACACCATATGCATCATATGAGAAATATAAACATTGCAACTTAGAGCATACACCTCAGGTGGGATATAGGACTGGTCATCTATCTCTGAATCCTCCTCTGAGGAGCTCCCTGTAACCATCGAGATATATGCTTCAACAGGTACCATTGCCTGCTCTGAAGACCTTGTTTTCACTCCAGATTTTCCATAACCGGCTCAAATGGCTGATACACATGAAGAGTAGTTCAATATACACAGATTGTCGACAAATGGAATACGTAATGAAAAAAAAAGATGGCATGAGATAATTCACATATATGATGCCTGGCTCCATGGCGGTGCATAATTCACATATATGATAACTGGCTGAAACATGGCATTGCATAATCACATATCTGATATAGAAAGCAAACAGGAGGCATTCACACAAAGCATGTCTAATCTAAGCAGATGGCATGTCAATGCAAGATATGCAAGATATGAGCAATATAACCCAGCCAAGTTAGAGCATGCACCTCGGGGGGGGGGGATACGACTGGTCATCTCTCTCTGAATCCTCCTCTGAGGAGCTATCTGTAACCAGCAAGAAATCTGCATTGACAAGTAACACTGACTGCTCAGAAGACCTTGTTTTCACTCCAGATTTTCCCTTGACCGACTCAAATGGCTAATGCACAGGAAGAGTAGATGAATGTATAAACATTGTTGACAAATGGAATACATTATGGAAAAATATGGCACGATACAATTCACATATACGATGACTGGCTAAACAGGATGGCATTGCATGATTCACGTATATGATGCCTGGCTAAAGAAGATGGCATTGCATAATTCCCATATACTCCCTCCGTGCCTAAATATTTGTATTTTTAGAGATTTCAAATGGACTACCACATACAGATGTATAAAGACATATTTTAGAGTGTAGATTCACTCATTTTGTTCTGTATGTAGTCACTTGTTGAAATCTCTAAAAAGACAAATATTTCGGAATGGTGGGAGTATGATATAGAAACCAAACAGGTGGCATTCACACAAAGCAAATCTAAACTAAGCTGATGACATATAAGATGTATAATGTAAGCAATGCAAGGCGCCATGTGCATGATATGACCAACATCAGCATGCCAGGTTAGAGCAAACACCTCAGGTGGTAAACGGGCATGGTTGGCTCCTTCCGAATCTCCATCTGAACAGTTATCTTCCTCTGGAATACAATCTAGAAATGCAGGAGGGGGGGGGGGCACTTCGCCCACCATGGAGCGGAGTCTGCATGACATTATATTTGCACGCAACGGTCTTCTCTTTTTCTCTACATGTTCAGTACGATTGTGTACAATATCTGACATGCATAATAAAAAAATAGTTAGATTTTGTAAGGCCTAAGGGGTGCATGCAAAAATCAAGACTGATGGTAGGAAACGAGTGGATGGATCCAAAACTAATGATACCAGGTAGATTATAGCTTCAGTTTAAAAAGATAGACAATGGATCATTTATTGTTTGTTGCCCACCCAACATGAACCACATAGAAGACCCCAGATGAACCAGATAGTAGACAGATACTATTCGTTGCTGGCTTGATATGAGACCCATGGGCAATTCAAAACTCAAGATTGAACGATAAAGTAGCAGGTAATAATAACCGATGTATAACGTAAGCAAACACAAAAGATTGCGACCTCTCTTATGGAACTGTGTAGTCCTCAGGTTCATCTGCTTAGTCGGTGATGGTAATGCGGTTGGCGTGGCTGCCGACAACAGGGAAGATGATCTGAGGCGGCAAAAGGAAGTCTCAGGGGGGATCTCTACTGAAGTGAACGCTTCTGTCGATGGTGCACCTCAGGTGGGGTGGATGACGGCACGGCAGGAGCAGGACATAACACACAGAGTTTTCTTTGACGCCTATCTGAAAATGAAGTAAATCTGTAAGGGCTCCTTAGAATTGGAGGATTCTATAAACGCACGGACAGGAAAAACATAGGAATAGGATAGGAATGCACGTGCAAAACAGAGCATTTGGAAACATAGGATTTCAGTCAACCTGTGTGTTTGGCTCACATGAATTGGAAGAACAGAGGAATGGAGAGACAAAGTGTTGCAACGAGTGTACAACCTCTTTGGCATAGCCTTGTGGACCTCAGCATCATTGGGTTGGACATGGAGGATGGTGATGATGCTGGTGTGACTGTCGGAGGTGGGGAAGAAGATCCGAGGCCTTTGGAAACGGCACCGAGGGTACTGCTCCGCTGTGATGGACGGTTTCGTCGTTGGAGCAGCTCCGCTAAGGTGTACGGCGACGAGGCTGAAGCATGACAAGACAGACAACGTTAATCTGAAGTGGGACCCTAATATCATCTGCAATAGATGATGTAAAATACATCACCAAAAAGTGCTAGATGTAAAACGCATCAGCTGCGCCACGACCGCTCCGACAGATGCTGTAAGTACTGTTCACTCTGAACTTAACTGAAGAAAATGAACTTCACAGTCGAAACTGAATTTTACTGTCGAAACTGATTGAACTAGTAACATAGCATTGCAATAGATGTTTAGGGCATTAGAGCACTAGTAGCAGAGAAGCAATGATCTAAATCAGCAGACGCTCGAGCAGGGAACGCACTAGCAGAGAGCAAGTCGTGCAGTAGCACCGCAAGCGAGTGCTAAAGCAGCAACTCCTGTAGCTGCCGGAGGTCGTGCAAGAGCAGCAGCAGCGCAAGCGAGAGCAAGAGCAGAGCAACAGCACGAACGAAAGCAGGAGCAGTGCAGCAGCGCGACCAACAGCAAGAACAGAGCCGCAACGCGAGCGAGAGCCGGAGCAGCTGCAGCTAGTGCCGTTGTGGAAGTCGCCGCCGAGGAAGCAACGACATGGGGGAGAGACGTCGTGGATGATGTGGCCGGCGACGGCGCCGTCGATGGAGACACGCCTTGTCTGCTCGGTATCGAGCACCGGCAGCCCTGTGAGATCGAATAAAAGATAAAATGCAGTGGTTAGTGCAGAACCTCCTTGGTTGCGCCGAGTTGGCCTCGGCATCATTGGAGGAATTGGTGAGGGTGCTGCGGTTCTGGTGGGGCAGGTCAAGACGGCGCTGTGGGGATTGAGGTGGCGCGATAGACGAAGCGAACGTCGGGGCAGCTCCTTGGAGGTGGAGGACGGGGCGGCTGATCTAGCGGGACGACGAGATCGACAACGGATCCTCATCTGGTGCGGCGGATGAGGGACGGCGAGCTGTTGCGGTGGACGACGTAGTCGGGGAAGAGTCTCCGGCTGGGCGGCGGTCAGGAGGCCGACGGAGGAGCGTGGGGTTTCGTGGGTTTTGACGGCCTCGGTGTACGAATGGGGGGCGAAGGGGGAGGGGGGAGCCAAGCTTAGGGAAGCGCTTGTCCGAAATGTAGGGTAAGTTACCAGCGTACCCCCATCGGTTTTGACACCGTGACGTGGAGCTTCATTTTCGGCTGAGGGGTAGAAGGGGGATTTTGCGTGTCTAGGCTGCGGGAGCGATTTCGGATGAGGAGGGAGTTCTCGCGCGCGTCCAAATTTCGGGATAACAAGGCGCGGCGCGGGTTGAAGAAGCGGGAGTTTCAAAGCAGGTAAGACAAAAGATACTCGATCTTCAAAATTTCGGGATAACAAGGTGCAGATTCCTTGTTCGGCAGAACAAACTTAACGTGTAAAAAACAATTCATACAAGACACAAGCGAGTCATGTCCCCTTTTACTATATTGCTATAGATGCCATTGAAAAAACTACAAGAAAAATGTAAAAAAAATCGGGAGAACAAGATTACCCTGCACAGTACCAAATCGATTCGCACTTCCCTCAACAACAACAAAAAACAAATCAATTCCCACCAAAGAAAGAGCAATGTCCCTTTTTATATGATTACAGATGCCATGATCTCAAATTTCAATTTTTGAATCCACGTTATGTTGAATTGGAATATATCGTTAGGTGACCTTGCGGTTTATAATCGATGTAGTCATACATTTTGATCTTCCATCATATATGAACATTTTACTCCACCATGTGAACATATATATTGTCGTCTACCATAAGGACTAAATTTGAATCAATTTTCCTTATTTGAATACGATTGTTGTCAAGTTATACAACAATTTAAATATTATCTTGATAACAAAAAACATAGATATAGCAGTAATCATATTTCACTATGAACTACATGTACCATACGCTCTCCAATTCAAATATTTGTATCCATTTTATGTTGAATTCAAATCATAGCACATTATTGGTCTAGGTAGTGAGATGTTTGGGATATTTTAAACCCTGTTTTCATACATAAAATTTTTGGCTGAACTGGGACAAGTTTTCATATAAGCCTCTTGCAAAACCGGAGATTCTCTCAACAAGCCTCGTGGTTCCGAGAGGGAACATGTCACCTTTGTGTGCGAAACGATATACGCTGCCTCCCCCTGATTTTATTTACAGAGGCAACATAGAACTATATGAGTACCCTGTTAAATTTTGGAATTATTTCGGGTTCATTTGGCCTTTTTATACATTAATTAAGTTTCTGGACTTTTAATGTGCATAATCTAAATATGAATTGCATGCACATGCTTCGGTGCACCAAAGTGGGCTGAAAAATCACATGTGTGTCCTTGGTTGAATTTCTAGGTCCCATGGAAGAAATGAGAATGAAATTCAAACATCTGGGCGTCATGACTCGGCCTAGAACATTGAGAAACTTTGATTTTAAATTCATGTAAATCCAAAACTCTCCTGGAAATCATGAAACTTGGCATGGTGTCATGTCATGGCACTAACATGTTGTGGTAAAAAATTGGGTCGATTTGGAAGCTCGTGGTTCTAAGAGGGAACGTGCCACCTTTGAGTGTGAAACGATATACGCTGCCCCCCCCCTTGAGTTTGTTAACAAAGGCAACATAGAACTACATTAGTGCCCTGTTAAATTTTCGAATTATTCCGCGTTCGTTTGTCGTTTTTATACATTAATTGAGTTTCTAGTCATTTAATGTGCATAAGTCAAATTTGAACTACAAGCACATGCTCTCGTGCACCAAAGTTGGTTGAAAAATCACATTTGTGTCCTCGGGTGAATTTCTAGGTCCCATGCAAGAAATGAGAATAAAATTAAAACATCTCGGCATCGTGGCTCGGCCAAGAACATTGAGAAACTTGGTTTTAAAATTCTTGTAAATCCAAAACACGTCTGAAAATCATGAAACTTGGCATGGATGTCATGTCATGGTACTACCATGTTGTGGTAAAAAAATTGGCCAAATAGGAACAGATTTTGGTATAAGCTTCTTACAAACCCAAGCTTCTCTCAAGAAGGCTCGTGGTTCTGAGAGGGAACATGCCACCTTTGAGTGTGAAATGATATACGTTGTCCCCCTTGAGTTTATTTACAAAGGCAACATAGAACTACATGAGTTCCCTGTTAAATTTTGGAATTATTCCTGCTTCGTTTGGCCTTATTTACACATTAATGGAGTTTTTGGTCATTTAATGTGCATAATTCAAAATTGAACTACAAGCACATGCTCCCGTGCACCAAAGTTGGTTGAAAAATCACATTTGTGTCCTTGGGTGAATTTCTAGGTCCCATGCAAAAAATGAGAATCAAATTCAAACATCTGGGCATTGTGGCTCGGTCGAGAACATTGAGAAACTTGGTTTTAAAATCATGAAACTTGGCATGGTGTCATGTCATGGTAGTACCATGCCGTGGTAAAACAATTGGCCGAATAGGAACAAATTTTGGTATAAGCTTCTTGCAAATAGGAGCTTCTCTCAAGAAGGCTCGTGGTTCTGGGAGGGAACGTGTCACCTTTGTGTGCATAATTCAAATTTGAAATGCAAGCACATGTTCCAGTGCACCAAAGTTGTTTGAAAAATCACTTGTGTGTCCTCGGGTAAATTTCTAGGTTACATGCAAGAAATGGAAATGAAATTCAAAATTCTGGGCGTCGTGGCTGGGTTGGAAACATTGAGAAACTTAGTTTTTTAATTCTTGTAAATCCAAAACACGCATGAAAATAATGAAACTTGGCTTGGTGCCATGACATGGCACCAACATGCTGTGGTAAATTTGCAGTCCGATTTGCGAAGGCGCACACATTAACAATCAACAAAGTCATTTTGGAATAAGTGTTGTCACGTTACAATCGCAAACACAAGTATTTTTGAAACCGTGGGCATTCTACTTACTAGTACCATTTACGTGCTGCCACTGTCACGACCGGTTTTCCGGGCATTAATTTCCAGAAAATGGCCGTTGTGCTCACCAGCCCCAGGATTACTGTTAGCTGATGAGACACCAACTTGATACAGAAATTCCAAGCAAAAGTACAAAAATATGTAGTACAAGACCATTGTGGCCTATGAGTACAACAAAAGGTTTCTAGTGGTTGAGGGCGGAAGCGGTTTGTGGATCACCACGGCTATGGGACTCCATTTCCCACGGGAACAGCTGACCAGGTTAACTCCTATCTTCACGAGGCTGCTATCACCGTTGCTCAGGTTCCGAGGCTGTCGTCGCATTGCACCTCTCCAAGCAAGCAATCTGGCCAAGACAATAGCCAGGGACAAGCCAGTGAGTACTTTGAATGTACTCGCAAACATTAAGGACACAAGTATAATATAACCATTGATGCTCATGCTTTGCAATATCCTTATACTCACTTAGTTAGTCATAAAAATAAATATCTTGATGCATGCAAGCAGGTTACTCATATGCAACCGGAAATTTATGCAATGGCCACATAGAGGTAATGAATACTGGGTGCCAAGCGAGGGTCTGAATGACTCCTCAAGCGGAAAATGCGGAATAATAGATACTGGTGCCAAACGAGTGTCTGAAAGACTCCTCGAGCGGGAAAATGCAGAATAATAATACTGGTGCCAAACGAGTGTCTGAAAGACTCCTCGAGCGGAAAATGCAGAATAATGATACTGGTGCCAAACGAGTGTCTGAAAGACTCCTCGAGCGGAAAATGCAGAATAATAATACTGGTGCCAAACGAGTGTCTGAAAGACTCCTCGGGCGGAAAATGCAGAATAATAATACCACAGCCGGGCGTCTAAGCGACACCACAGAAGGGGCTTTAAAAGAAATGCCACAGCCGGGCGTCTGAGCGACACCACAGAAAGGGCTTTAAAAGAAATGCCACAGCCGGGCGTCTGAGCGACACCACAGAAAGGGCTTTAAAAGAAATGATCATAGGGAATATCCCGGAGGTAGAACCATCCCAGAGATATTCGATGATAACAATAATATCATGGGTTAGTCAGCAATAGTAATAAACATAATCATCACAAGTCACAAGTAGTAATTCCCGTTCTGGTTTAACAGTTTCACCTCCGAAGACCGACACTAAGACCGACGCTTGACCCATCCCAGACTGTACTCCTTAACCATGGACACGGCTATTCGAATAGGTTTAATCTCTGCAGAGGGTGTACTCTTTACCCACGAGTAACGGATTCCTTTAGTCCATCGGGACTAATTCCGTCTACGGTCTTTTAGTTGAAAACACACCTGACTTGCACACACCAGCTTAAACTCACCGGTGTCTGGAATCACCCACGACACCTGTCAAGCAAACTCTGAGTGGGGAGGCTACAACCTCGACGTAGCATGGGATCACAAAATTTATACCGCGCGCAAACTGGGGGAGCTACCCCCTTCAGCTACAACCGAAACACCCATGCCCCCTGACCAGGTGGCATGCCTACCGGCTACAACCGATATCTTCCACCATGGCCTCTCTGTACGGTGTGTGCCAAGACAAGGGTTAACAGCTTACTGAACCATACCCCACCTATGGTAGGGACCTGTGGCAGTACGGAACAAGTATGGGGGTTACTGGCACAAGACTCGATCTACGGTCGACTTAGGAGGTAGTAATAATCCCTGTAAGTTTAGCATAACAATGTATATACTTCAACCAACAGATAGGAACACCACACAACATACTCCATCATGCCATACTGGACACGACCGTCTCAACGGAGGACTAGGGTCAAGACCGCGTCTACCCAAGACAGAGGCCTACCCGGCATTTCCCTCCGGTATGCATGAAAAGTGTACGGCGGTGATTTCCATCACAAAACATGTCAACTCCATATGCATGAAATCCACTAATAAGCACTATGAATAAGATCACATCCTCACATAAAATGACGCATGCAAGTGTCGGGGTGGTGTTGTCACCGGGCCCAACAACACATACAAAAAAAATTTACACCAGGGTTCAGAATGCTTGCCTTTAGGTCATGGAAAAGAGGGGTGCATACAAAACCTCTTGAAATCTTCCAAAATCCTATTTAAAGGAATATGTATGAATTAACACATACAATTAAAACAGCACAGAAAGTTGTTTGGAATTTTTTTTCAAATAAATCTTAAAATAAACTAGACAAAATTTAAGGAATGTAGGAAAAAGAACCAATTCATTTGGACTTATATTTAAAAAGTTATAGGCAGTCAAAGTTTAGTCAAATCTGGTCAAAACTGATATTAAAAATAAAACAGGAAAAAGAAAAACGCTTCAGAGGGAATACGCTTTCGCACAGGGGAGACGTACTTGGGCCTTTACGTCTCCACTCATCCAGCGGGGACTGCGCGTGAGTCGCCGATAGTGGGCCCGCCTGGCCCACTGGTCAGGTTTGACTGGTCCACGCGCGCGTCGTCTCCCTCTGACCGAACGGAGGCGGAGCTCCGGCGAGGCTCGTCGGCAAATGGCGGCGTCCCTCGGCGATCTGAGCGCATGAGCGTGCTCCGGAGGTTGGTACGAACTTGGGGGTACCCGTCATAGTCGCTGACGTGGACGGACTTGCCGGCGACGAGCTTCGCGGCGGAGATGGCTTCGGGAGCAAAGTGAGCTTGGGGCTACGAAGGCTCCCGATCAAAATCGAGCAGGGGAACGTGTTTGCAGGAGGATGAGAAGGTTCCTGGTGAAGAGAAATGAGAGGGGAGGGCTCAGGTGGCGCCGTGCTGGTCGGGGCAATGGTGGCGGCCGAGGTTGTCGGAGAGGAAGAAGACGACCTCTTCCTCTTCAATTGACGGCCAAAGGAGATCTAGGAAGGTGGCTTGGGGTCGTCTCCCTGCGGATATGAGCTCGGGGCTCCTTAAATGGACGGGCCGAGGCGGTTCCACGGTGGTGGGGATAAGATCGCCGATGAACCGACGTTCTGTAGCTGCAGGGGAACGTGGCGGCGATGAGAGCTAGGCGACGAAGTTGCACTGCTCCAGGAGGCAGGTGGCGAGCGCTGGGAGCTTGGGCGGCGCTGGCTAGCGCAGGCGCGGTCGGGCGGCGGGCGCGGCCGCGGGCGTGCCGCCAAATGGCCTCTGACGGCGGCGCTGTAGGGCGCCAGGGAGCGGTCGGGGCTTTTTGGCGGGATGCGTCGAGAAGGGTAGTGCTAGGTGAGGTTCTTCCGTGCGGGTCAAGCCAGGGGCGCGCGACGCGGCGGCTCGGGCGCGGCACGTGCAAAACGCGCGCTCTGCTCGCGCCCAGAGCACGCCCGGGACATGTTCGACGAAATGCCAGGGCAGCCTAGGGGTTTCCAAACCACACGAGAGTTAGCAAAACGGGGCTATAGGCTAGGGCAAATCTATGGGACATGGTGGATGGGTCAGGGGCTCAAGTTCACAACGCAAACTTGAAATCATACCAAAACTGGCTATGCACTCAGGGTGTTTGACAGAATGCAAAAGGAACCTAGGCAATTCTTGGGGTGGCCAAATCTCCCAGTGTGGGGTCTCTTTAGAAGAAAGAGGGGGTGGTGAAGTTGGTTTGCAAAAAGAAGAAACTTGCTAGTGCAAGTTTTGCAAAACTTCACTTCTGGACAGGGAGTAAATGGCATCATAACATGGATCAAAAGTGTTCCAAAGAGTGCATGCTCCTGGACTTAGGGGTTTAGCAGGGTTGGCTACAAGTAGAAAAAGGAATCATGGTTAAAGGAGCAACTAAAAATGTGGTTGCTGTACAAACCAGCAAGTTGGGCCAGAATGAAAATGAGGTTGATTTACTCAAATCCTCCAAAGAACAACTCTATGTTTTTGCATAGAGTTGAATCATATGTTGCTGCCAACATCTCATAATTTTGGTGAAGGCTAGAAAGGAATATTTAAATGGGTTGTAGGCCCACTGGACCAGAGAAGAAAATTAGGTGTAGAGCTCAAATTATTTTATGAACCAAAGTTATTTTTGCACAAAAGTGATTTAAAAACTTCACATGACATCTCCAAAATTTTGGTGGGATTTATGGGATAATTTATGAAGAGGGTGTAGTTCAAAAATGGCCTTATAGCCTTGAAAGACCATTTTTCAAGCAAAATAAAGATCAAGCAATTTAATTTATTAATTAGCTCTACTAATACAAGAAAAGTTTTTTTTTGAGAGTTTAAACAAGTCCAAAAACATATTTGAAAAGTTTTCACTTTGGGGAAAAACTCCATAACAACCAAGTTTCAAAAATCAAAAGGGAGCTCAGAAAATAAAAGTTTTAAATCCTGGCAAAATTTTAATCAGTAAAACAAGGTCAAAAAATTTTGGGTGTCACAGCCACGCGTCCCCATTTTTTATTATCTAGGAGGCGCCGTGCAGGGTAGCTATTTGAGTACGAGAGGCGTGCGATCAGACCCCTACGCGTGCTTATCGGGAGGAGAGCCCTTTGACCTCCATCTGCCGTCCACCTCTCTCCCAAGGTCTCCATTAATGGTGCCCGATCCTCTGTTTAATGGCGTGGCTATGTCTCACTAGACTGAGATTTAAGAAAGAAAAAAGAAAATCTGAAAGCACGGATCTTGATGTAAGATCCGATGGACCTATATAGCATCTACTGCGACTTATAGCAAGACTGATGAATATATAAGGATGATTAATTTTTTTGGATCAAAGAAGGGCTTGTCCCTTCCGATTTTCATTACTGAAAACCACCACAATTCACAAGAAGTTCAGCACAACTCCAGCCTAACACGAAGGACTAAAAGCTACCAGATTGAAATCGCAACATCCCAAGAGGCCAACAAAGTCCAAACATCCACGCTAGAACCCAACATTTCACAACCGACGACACAATCCACAGCCTAAACCGATTATTACATCAAAAGAAACCAGGAAACTGAAGGAAGCCCAGCAGCAACTAGAAGAACAGCAACGCCAGGGTCGCCACAGCAAGAGTTTTCTTCATTCCAGCCTCGCAACATTGATCTTCCACAGAAAGATACGGACGATTAATTGTCCTACATAATTAGAAAGATAATTAAAAAAGCCACATGCGGCTACGACCAAAATACACAAGGGCAAAAGATCAATGTTGCGAGGCTGGAATGAAGAAAACTCTTCCTTGGCTATGGACGATTGCATGCATGCGCCTGTAACAGTCGTCGCCTACCCGCGAGAAATTTTCCTAGGCCGCCGTGGCGCAGAGGGACATCTCTGCTGCATTCGTGGCGTGGCGGGACATCTCTGCTGCTTCCGCGGTGCGGCCGGACCAGTCTGCTGCATCGACGGCGCGGCGGGACCTCCGTGCGGCTTCAGCGGCACGGCGGGACCTCTGTGCTACTTCTTCCGCAGGGCGGGACATGTCGGTTGCTCTCGCAGCGAGGTGGGACATCTCTCGTGCTTCCGATTCCATGCTCGCCTCTCCCTGGTGGCAATCTCTCGACCCAGAACTCACGCTGGCCATGGCAGACGCAAGGGAAGGATGCTGAATGGCTTGTTTGTTTTTGTGGATGAGGAGTTGAGGAGGAATGCGCAGTCATCTTGGCATACTAGTCTGTATTTATAACCGAGTACTAATACGATCCTAAGTGGGAAACCGTTTAGGTTGTGATCAGTGTGAATAGGTTTGCAATTCAATATAGCGTGGAGTAACTTGGAATGTGATGAGACGCAAGCTCAAAATTTATTAACGGTTCAATTTTCGAAGTGCGGCACTATTTCCAGATGGAGTACTTATTTTTCTACTCTCTCCTTTCCGGTTTTATAAGGCTTATCTCAAAATTTTAGTTTTTCCATTTTATAAGGCTCAATTTGGTTGTTCCCCAACACATGTTCTGATTCCAAGGTGCATTAAATCATTGCATGCAAGTATTAAGAGAAAATTGACCAATGCATGTACTTTATGCATGCATGCATGCATGCATTGCAATTAATGCATTGATAAACATATTTTTTATCGCCACCAAAACCCACCATTTCTTAAGCTAAAGTAGACCAAGGTAATCCCTATATTAGCATATTACTAAGATAAACAGAAGGCATTGTAGAAACATTTAGGACGTGAGCTTGTCAATCTGAATGTGAGGGACACAACCTTAGCCCCGACCAGCAGCTTGGGCGGAATTGTCAAGAAGGTCAGCTCCTGCACGTCGACGTCGCCGGGATCCTTGCTGCTTGTCACCTCCATTTCCACCTTGACGGCGTCGGTCATGCCTTTGGGCTCCCCCGGCGGGTCGTTCGCCCACAGCTTGGACACGTAGTGCGGAAGTGGGGACGCCCCTGCTCTGATGCAGACGACCGACACAATGATAGGCGCGCTAATGTCGAGCATGCCGCCGACCAAGAAAAACGCGCGTCGGTCCTCCTCCGCGAACAGCAAACTTCACATCTACCGTCTCTTCAACCTTTCGGGTGAAATTGTTGTAGACACGGTAAGTGTGAGAGTTTGAGCCATAATCAAGTAGGAAACCTTCATGAGATTTAGGAGCAAACTTTGAACGACGATGCTTATCAAGAATGTAGCACTTTGAGCCGAATACTCGAAAGTATCCAACTTGTGGTTTGTTACCGGTGAGGAGCTCGTATGCCGTCTTGCCGAGTAGTTTGTGAAGATACAAGCGATTTGTTGCATGACAAGCTGTCTCAACCGCTTCTGCCCAAAAGTGCTTCGGCGTCTTGTACTCATCAAGCATCGTTCTCGCCATTTCGATGAGCGTCCGGTTCTTCCTCTCAACAACTCCATTTTGTTGAGGTGTGTACGTGGCCGAGAACTCGTGTGAAATCCCTTCTTCGTCAAGAAAGGTGTCCACATTTGCGTTCTTGAACTCCATTCCGTTGTCACTCCGAACCTTCTTGATCTTCACGTCAAACTGATTTTGGGACTTCTTAGCGAAGTTTTTGAAGATCTTTTGGACCTGCGATTTATCATCAAGAAAGAACACCCACGTAAATCTTGAAAAATCATCAACTACAACAAGACCAAAAGAATTTCCACCGAGACTCTTGTAGGCGTTGGGACCAAAAAGATCCATATGAAGTAGCTCAAGTGGCCTCCTTGTGGTCATGATGTTCTTCACGGGATGCCTTCCTCCAACCTGTTTACCTGCCTGACAAGCGCTGCAGAGTCTATCCTTATCAAATATAACATCGTTAACTCCAAGGATATGATTTCCTTTAATAAGCTTGTCAAGGTTTCTCATGCCAACATGACCTAGTCGTCTATGCCACAACCAACCTTTTGAGGACTTAGCGATAAAGCAAGTTTTAGGTTGTGCCTTTTTAGAGAAATCGACAATGTAAAGATCACCTCTACGTATACCGGTAAAGACCATCTTATGATTGTCTCGACAAAACACTTGGCAATCTACCTCAGTAAATAGGACATTCAAACCGAAATCAGCAAGTCTAGATACTGAAAGTAAGTTGTAACCGAGAGATTCAACGAGCATGACATTTTGAATGGAGCTATCATGTGAGATGGACACCTTACCAAGGCCAACCACCTTACCCTTTGAATTATGACCAAAAGTGACATATTTTCAAGGGGCGTCGTTTTCAGCAAGCTCACGGAACATCTCTTCATCTCCGGTCATATGATCAGTACATCCACTGTCAAGAACCCATTCTTTTCCTCCTGACACATATCCCCGAAGATTAGCCATAAGACCAAAGTGTCTCATTGCATCATCAAGATCGAAGTCACTATCATCATCTTCATCATAGTATCCATGTTCAACATGATCTTGTGACTCATCATTTCCTAGAGAGAGTGATTCATTAGATAAATGATCATCAAAGTGGTCACCATTATGAATTCTTATAGCTTCGGATATAATATCACTAATGATTCCAACATTTCCTTTAGCATGCATGAGATTAGTAAGCTTAAATAGACAATCACCAAAACTAGGATCACTAGAGTTCATCTTACTCAAGGCAATAGATTTATGGAGAATTTCATCTAGATTTTTCAAGGAATAATCGGGAAATCGTTCCTCAAGAAATTTCCATATAGTATAGTCACAATTTAGAGTAGGTAAACTAGCAATCAAGTTTTTGGGCAATCCTCTAATGATGAGCTCAACGGTTCTAAGATTGCAAATCATGTCAATATCTTTAGGGTGGGATACATAGGATCAACATGAGGCGCACAAGGACTAGCAATATACTTGTTCAAATGATATTGATTGAAAATTACAAGCATCTCATTTTTCCACTCATGAAAATACTCTCCATCAAGAATAGGCACTTTATGTCTAAGACTCCCTAAAGTAGACACATCCATCTTCCTCCAATGGTGATTAAACGAAGACAATGGAGACCAAAGCTCTGATACCACTTGTAGGATCTAGAAGTAGGTGTGTCTAGAGGGGGGTGATTAGACACTCAGTGCTAAAGTTTCAATTTTTAAACTTTTTTGGTTTGAGTGGAGTTTTAGGCACAATTTCAACATACACAATACATATCAAGCAAGCATGCAAAGAGTATATGAGCAGCAGAAAGTAAAGCATGCAACTTGCAAGAATGTAAAGAGAAGGGTTTGGAGAATTCAAACGCAAGTGAAGACAAGGATGTTTTTCCCGTGGTTCGGATAGGTGGTGCTATCCTACATCCACGTTGATGGAGACTTCAACCCACGAAGGGTAACGGTTGCGCGAGTCCACGGAGGGCTCCACCCACGAAGGGTCCACGAAGAAGCAACCTTGTCTATCCCACCATGGCCATCGCCCACGAAGGACTTGCCTCACTAGCGGTAGATCTTCACGAAGTAGGCGATCTCCTTGCCCTTACAAACTCCTTGGTTCAACTCCACAATCTTGTCGGAGGCTCCCAAGTGATACCTAGCCAATCTAGGAGACACCACTCTCCAAGAAGTAACAAATGGTGTGTTGATGATGAACTCCTTGCTCTTGTGCTTCAAATCATAGTCTCCCCAACATTCAACTCTCTCTCACAGGATTTGGATTTGGTGGAAAGAAGATTTGTGTGGAAAGCAACTTGGGAAAGGCTAGAGATCAAGATTCATATGGTAGGAATGGAATATCTTGGTCTCAACACATGAGTAGGTGGTTCTCTCTCAGAACATATGAGTTGGAAGTGTAGTTGTGTTCTGATGGCTCTCTCCATGAGTGAAGAGGAGGTGGAGGGTTATATATAGCCTCCACACAAAATCCAACCGTTACACACAATTTACCAATCTCGGTGGGACCGAATCAACAAACTCGGTCGGACCGAAATAGTAAACCTAGTGACCGTTAGAGATTTTCGGTGGGAACGACATGCAACTCGGTAGGACCGATATGGTTAGGGTTAGGGCATAACATAATCTCGGTGAGACCGATTACTCAAACTCGGTGAGACCGATTTTGGTAATTAGCTAACCAGAGAGTTGGTCAGGCAAACTCGATGGGACCGATTACTAAACTCGGTTGGACCGATTTTGGTAATAAGTTAACCACAGAGTTTGCATTGTAATCTCGGTAGTACCGATTGCTCAAACTCGGTGAGATCGATTTTGATAATGGACATACACAGAGAGATTACAATCCCATCTCGGTGAGACCGAGATCCCTATCGGTAGAACCGATTTGCTAGGGTTTGGTAGTGGCTTATGACATGTGAAACTCGGTGGCACCGGATAGAAAGAATCGGTAGGTCCGAGTTTGGCTTAGGGTTTAGGTCATTTGTAGATATGGGAAAGTAGCTGAGAATTTTGGAGCATATCATTAAGCACATGAAGCAAAAGGCTCATTAAGCAACACCTCATCCCTCCTTGATAGTATTGGCTTTTCCTATGGACTCAATGTGATCTTGAATCACTAAATTGTAAAATGAAGAGTCTTGAGCTTTTGAGCTTGAGCCAATCCCTTGTACTCAGCATCTTTAAGGAGTTCCCACATCCTTTAGTCCATGCCACTCCATTGTTGAACTTATCTGAAACATACTAGATAAAAGTGTTAGTCCAACAAGAGATATGTTGACATTAATTACCAAAACCACCTGGGGAGCACTTGTGCTTTCAATCTCCCCCTTTTTGGTAATTGATGGCAACATACATCAAAGCTTTAGATAAAGATACAAAGAATAGCAAGTAAAGCTTTGGGAGAACATGTAACAATCATAGGCTCCCCCTACATGTATGCAATCATGTGAATATAAAATATAGAAGCATGTGAGAGCATAATCATGACAGAGTAGGCAATGTGTTACATGTATCTTGGCCATATGCATCAAAGCAAAAGATTATTAAAGAAAATACCTTCATGCTTATGAGTCCTTCTTGCAAACAGTATGTACATAAGCAAGAATTTCTCATACTCATGATTTTGATGCATATACTTACCTTGTAGTCTTGAGTTGGCTTAGGATGGAATGAACTTGCACAAACAAGGTTAGATAGCACAGGTACATCCACTAGCCAGAGCAAACCAAAAGAAACCACAAGAATACCAAGACTGGGATGACATGTAGAGAGTGAGTACAGGGTACCACATTTGATTAGACATGTCCCCAAGAATAAAGATGTGCAATGAATTTGAGTGATTTCTTTCCCTTAAATGTCTTGCTCCCCTGAATCTGATATGAGATATTGGGAGAAGATAGGGAACATAAAATCAGAGCTGAAAGATATAACTGGATAGAACTTAATGTATATAAGCACATATGAACATGTCTTTCCCCCAAAAAGACATGTGGCATCTCTCCTCTTGAACATCAAGCATCTGGGATCCTTGAGTATTCTCTCTCCCTGGAGATCTCTTTCTCCCCCTTAATACTTCCTCCTTTGTAGGTGATAAGCTTTGATGTGATCTCTCTCTCCCCCTTTGACATCAATTTCCAAGAAGGGCTTTCTGGAATCTGTCGAATGGGTTTGGTCCTTGATACTCAACACAAAGCAATGGATAAAACTGTGATGCTTGTAGAGGACAAGATTCATTGAGTGGAGCTGGATCAGAAGAAATATAGAACAAGTGGCAAACTGTTTTTCCTGTTGTGAAATCGGTGGCACCGAGTGGCATGTGTCGGTGGTACCGAAAGGATTCGGTTGGACCGAAAACTACAACTCGGTGAAGCCGAGTTCATCACAAGGAAAAACACTTGTCACCTCAGCTCACTAGTCAAATAAGATCTTCACAAAGATTTGCAATGAATTAACTGAAGGATTTGCAAGGAATTTGATGCAAAATATGCAGAACAAAGAAAAGCAGAAAAGAATGAAAGTTCTAGATGAAGTTTTTTTTGTTTGAAAAAGAGGGAAACAAATATGCAAGGGACAAATGCAATAACACTGAAAAGAACACAAGAGAACTTCATCTAGAATTGGGCAGTGACATAGTCACCTATGTTAGAGTATATCGACTTAGGAGTCAAGTGAGAACACTTGATCATAGGTCATACTCATCGTTTAAGCTCAAAATTGGGTTACCATTTTTCATTTAAGCATCTTGATGTATTCACATCTTGTTGAGTTGCTTTGACTCATGACTTGGAGTAAAGCTTCTTCTAAGATGGAATAGCATACCTTGGGTGGTGGTGTGGATCTTGCTCATGTAGTTGAACTTGTGTGGGTGCTCAAAGTTGATGTAGCTCATCACGAGTTGGGAGCACCACTTGGAATTTGAGTTCATCTACCTACATGGGTTAGTTCTTGCAAGGAAGAGCACTTGTATATCCAAAAATGACAATCATGAAGCTCAACATAGAATTTGTCAAAGGATATGTTTGAATGGTTGTGTGCTTCCTTGTCGTCAACCACCGTTGTGTAGAGACTCGGTGATGTAGAGATTGCTCAAGATGTGAGTGAGTTGCAATCTCATAGAATTAGATTCAACCAAGTACCTACATGGGTTAGATAACATACAAGGTACAAATATATCCAAGACATAAGATAGTCATCGTAAGAGATATATCATGGATTAGTCATAAGCTCATGTCTTGCATGTATCAAATGGAGTTCCTACTCCAAGTTTGAAGCATCAATGATGTTCAATTCTCCTCTCAACCTGCAAAACACTTTCTCATCAAGTGGTTTAGTGAATATATCCACTAATTGCTTATCGGTGCGAACATGTTTAAGATCAATGTCACCCTTAGCAACATGATCTCGAATGAAATGACGATGAACTTCAATATGCTTAGTTCGAGAATGTTGTACAGGATTATGACCAATTTTGATAGCACTTTCATTGTCACAAAGCAATGGAACATGCTTCACATAGATCCCATAATCTTTAAGAGTTTGGCTCATCCAAAGTAATTGAGCACAACATGAACCAGCGGAAATGTATTTCGCTTCGGCGGTTGATAAGGATACCGAGTTTTGTTTCTTGGAAGACCAAGACACAAGAGATCTACCAAGAAATTGACAAGTACCCGAAGTGGACTTTCTATCAACCTTGTCTCCGGCGTAATCCGAGTCGGAATAGCCAACAAGATCAAAAGAGGACCTCTTAGGATACCAAATGCCAAAATTTGGTGTATGAATTAAGTATCTCACTATCCTTTTCACAGCCTTAAGATGACATTCTTTAGGAGCAGCTTGATATCGTGCACACATGCACACACTTAGCATAATGTCGGGACGTGAAGCACATAGGTATAGCAATGAACCAATCATAGAGCAATAAACCTTTTGATCAACCGGTTCACCATCTTTGGTCAAATCATTATGTCCACTAGTAGGCATGGGTGTTGGCATACCTTTGCATTCTTGCATATTGAACTTCTTGAATAAGTCTTTGGTGTACTTCGTTTGAGAGACAAATGTACCTTCCTTAGTTTGCTTGATTTGCAAGCCGAGAAAGAATTTGAGTTCACTCATCATAGATATCTCAAACTTCTTCGACATTAGCTTTCCAAACTTTTCACTAAAAAGAGGGTTAGTTGAACCAAATATGATATCATCGACATAAATTTGGCATACAAATAGTTCTCCATTAACTCTTTTAGTAAAAATTGTGGAATCAATTTTTCCAATTTCAAAACCACTTGCAATAAGAAACTTGGTCAAGCATTTATACCATGCTCTAGGAGCTTGTTTAAGACCATAAAGGGCTTTTTGAAGTTTGTAAACATGATTTGGTTTCTTAGGATTGACAAAGCCGGGAGGTTGTTTGACATAAACTTCCTCCTCTATTTCACCATTTAGAAAAGCACTTTTAATGTCCATTTGGTACAAGGTGATATTATGGTGATTAGCATAGGCAAGTAAGATGCGAATGGACTCAAGTCTAGCAACGGGAGCATATGTCTCACCATAGTCCATACCTTCGACTTGTGTGTACCCTTGGGCGACGAGACGTGCTTTGTTGCGAACCACTTGTCCATCTTCATCTTGCTTGTTGCGACACACCCATTTGGTACCAATGATGTTGTGGTTGTTGTCGGGCTTCTCAACCAATGTCCAAACTTGGTTTCTCTCAAAGTTGTGTAGCTCTTCATGCATAGCGTTTATCCAGTCCGGGTCTTCCAATGTTTCTTCAACCTTCATAGGTTCAATGCTAGAGATGAATGAATAGTTTTCACAAAAGTTAGCTAAACGAGTTTTTGAGCGAGTAATTCTCCCGGTTTGAATATCATTGTAGATTTGCTCGACGGGATGATCTTTGGCGATTCTTGCTCGAACTCATGAAACTTTTGCTTGGGTCTTCTTTGAACATCTTCTTCATCTTGTTCTTCTTCTTGGCCTTCTTCATTGTTGACGTTGTCGTTCTGTTGTCGTGGTGGAGAAGGAGGTTGTTGAGGTCCGTATTGATGCATTTCCTCGTCTTCCTCATCTTGGTGTGTCCCACTTGTGGATGCTTCCATGTCGAATCTTGGTTCACCTTGTCGTGAAGTAGAAGCTTCCACTTGGACCGATGAAGTACTCTCCTTCACCTCCGTTGGATGAACTTTGCCAACGGACAAGTCTTGGATTGCTTCTGAAGGGTCTTTGTCTCGTACATCAATTGGCAATTGCTCTACTTGCGAGCCGTTAGATTCATCAAACTTCACATCTACCGTCTCTTCAACCTTTCGGGTGAAATTGGTGTAGACACGGTAAGTGTGAGAGTTTGAGCCATAACCAAGTAGGAAACCTTCATGAGATTTAGGAGCAAACTTTGAACGACGATGCTTATAAAGAATGTAGCACTTTGAGCCGAATACTCGAAAGTATCCAACTTGTGGTTTGTTACCGGTGAGGAGCTCGTATGCCGTCTTGCCGAGTAGTTTGTGAAGATACAAGCGATTTGTTGCATGACAAGCTGTCTCAACCGCTTCTGCCCAAAAGTGCTTCGGCGTCTTGTACTCATCAAGCATCGTTCTCACCATTTCGATGAGCGTCCGGTTCTTCCTCTCAACAACTCCATTTTGTTGAGGTGTTTACGTGGCCGAGAACTCGTGTGGAATCCCTTCTTCTTCAAGAAAGGTGTCCACATTTGCGTTCTTGAACTCCGTTCCGTTGTCACTCCGAACCTTCTTGATCTTCACGTCAAACTGATTTTGGGCCTTCTTAGCGAAGTTTTTGAAGATCTTTTGGACCTGCGATTTATCATCAAGAAAGAACACCCACGTAAATCTTGAAAAATCATCAACTACAACAAGACCAAAAGAATTTCCACCGAGACTCTTGTAGGCGTTGGGACCAAAAAGATCCATATGAAGTAGCTCAAGTGGCCTCCTTGTGGTCATGATGTTCTTCACGGGATGCCTTCCTCCAACCTGTTTACCTGCCTGACAAGCGCTGCAGAGTCTATCCTTATCAAATATAACGTCGTTAACTCCAAGGATATGATTTCCTTTAATAAGCTTGTCAAGGTTTCTCATGCCAACATGACCTAGTCGTCTATGCCACAACCAACCTTTTGAGGACTTAGCGATAAAGCAAGTTTTAGGTTGTGCCTTTTTAGAGAAATCGACAATGTAAAGATCACCTCTACGTATACCGGTAAAGACCATCTTATGATTGTCTCGACAAAACACTTGGCAATCTACCTCAGTAAATAGGACATTCAAACCGAAATCAGCAAGTCTAGATACTGAAAGTAAGTTGTAACCGAGAGATTCAACGAGCATGACATTTTGAATGGAGCTATCATGTGAGATGGACACCTTACCAAGGCCAACCACCTTACCCTTTGAATTATGACCAAAAGTGACGTATTTTCGAGGGCCGTCGTTTTCAGCAAGCTCACGGAACATCTCTTCATCTCCGGTCATATGATCAGTACATCCACTGTCAAGAACCCATTCTTTTCCTCCTGACACATATCCCCGAAGATTAGCCATAAGACCAAAGTGTCTCATTGCATCATCAAGATCGAAGTCACTATCATCATCTTCATCATAGTATCCATGTTCAACATGATCTTGTGACTCATCATTTCCTAGAGAGAGTGATTCATTAGATAAATGATCATCAAAGTGGTCACCTTTATGAATTCTTATAGCTTCGGATATAATATCACTAATGATTCCAACATTTCCTTTAGCATGCATGAGATTAGTAAGCTTAAATAGACAATCACCAAAACTAGGATCACTAGAGTTCATCTTACTCAAGGCAATAGATTTATGGAGAATTTCATCTAGATTTTTCAAGGAATAATCGGGAAATCGTTCCTCAAGAAATTTACATATAGTGTAGTCACAATTTAGAGTAGGTAAACTAGCAATCAAGTTTTTGGGCAATCCTCTAATGATGAGCTCAACGGTTCTAAGATTGCAAATCATGTCAATATCTTTAGGGTGGGATACATAGGATCAACATGAGGCGCACAAGGACTAGCAATATACTTGTTCAAATGATATTGATTGAAAATTACAAGCATCTCATTTTTCCACTCATGAAAATACTATCCATCAAGAATAGGCATTCTATGTCTAAGACTCCCTAAAGTAGACACATCCATCTTCCTCCAATGGTGATTAAACCAAGACAATGGAGACCAAAGCTCTGATACCACTTGTAGGATCTAGAAGTAGGTGTGTCTAGAGGGGGTGATTAGACACTCAGTGCTAAAGTTTCAATTTTTAAACTTTTTCGGTTTGAGTGGAGTTTTAGGCACAATTTCAACATACATAATACATATCAAGCAAGCATGCAAAGAGTATATGAGCAGCGGAAAGTAAAGCATGCAACTTGCAAGAATGTAAAGAGAAGGGTTTGGAGAATTCAAACGCAAGTGAAGACAAGGATGTTTTTCCCGTGGTTCGGATAGGTGGTGCTATCCTACATCCACGTTGATGGAGACTTCAACCCACGAAGGGTAACGGTTGCGCGAGTCCACGGAGGGCTCCACCCACGAAGGGTCCACGAAGAAGCAACCTTGTCTATCCCACCATGGCCATCGCCCACGAAGGACTTGCCTCACTAGCGGTAGATCTTCACGAAGTAGGCGATCTCCTTGCCCTTACAAACTCCTTGGTTCAACTCCACAATCTTGTCGGAGGCTCCCAAGTGACACCTAGCCAATCTAGGAGACACCACTCTCCAAGAAGTAATAATTGGTGTGTTGATGATGAACTCCTTGCTCTTGTGCTTCAAATGATAGTCTCCCCAACACTCAACTCTCTCTCACAGGATTTGGATTTGGTGGAAAGAAGATTTGAGTGGAAAGCAACTTGGGAAAGGCTAGATATCAAGATTCATATGGTAGGAATGGAATATCTTGGTCTCAACACATGAGTAGGTGGTTCTCTCTCAGAACATATGAGTTGGAAGTGTAGTTGTGTTCTGATGGCTCTCTCCACGAGTGAAGAGGAGGTGGAGGGGTATATATAGCCTCCACACAAAATCCAACCGTTACACACAATTTACCAATCTCGGTGGGACCGAATCAACAAACTCGGTCGGACCGAAATAGTAAACCTAGTGACCGTTAGAGATTTTCGGTGGGACCGACATGCAACTCGGTAGGACCGATATGGTTAGGGTTAGGGCATAACATAATCTCGGTGAGACCGATTACTCAAACTCGGTGAGACCGATTTTGGTAATTAGCTAACCAGAGAGTTGGTCAGGCAAACTCGGTGGGACCGATTACTAAACTCGGTTGGACCGATTTTGGTAATAAGTTAACCAGAGAGTTTGCATTGTAATCTCGGTAGTACTGATTTCTCAAACTCGGTGAGACCTATTTTGATAATGGACATACACAGAGAGATTACAATCCCATCTCGGTGAGACCGAGATCCCTATCGGTAGAACCGATTTGCTAGGGTTTGGTAGTGGCTTATGACATGTGAAACTCGGTGGCACCGGATAGAAAGAATCGGTAGGTCCGAGTTTGGCTTAGGGTTTAGGTCATTTGTAGATATGGGAAAGTAGCTGAGGATTTTGGAGCATATCATTAAGCACATGAAGCAAAAGGCTCATTAAGCAACACCTCATCCCTCCTTGATAGTATTGGCTTTTCCTATGGACTCAATGTGATCTTGAATCACTAAATTGTAAAATGAAGAGTCTTGAGCTTTTGAGCTTGAGCCAATCCTTTGTCCTTAGCATCTTTAAGGAGTTCCCACATCCTTTAGTCCATGCTACTCCATTGTTGAACTTATCTGAAACATACTAGATAAAAGTGTTAGTCCAACAAGAGATGTGTTGACATTAATTACCAAAACCACCTGGGGAGCACTTGTGCTTTCAATCTCCCCCTTTTTGGTAATTGATGGCAACATACATCAAAGCTTTAGATAAAGATACAAAGAATAGCAAGTAAAGCTTTGGGAGAACATGTAACAATCATAGGCTCCCCCTACATGTATGCAATCATGTGAATATAAAATATAGAAGCATGTGAGAGCATAATCATGACAGAGTAGGAAATGTGTTACATGTATCTTGGCCATACGCTTCACAGTACATATTATTTCACGTATTTATCCTCCTATATGTACTCCTAGGCTATTTCCACGTGCTCCCATTCGCCGACATGTGGGACATAGAGCATCTGGGACATAGTGAATGCACGACTCAGAGCATATGCCGGGGTACTTTACATTTCAGACCTCACGAATTTCATGCAAACCCCCCGTAGAAGAATAAATAAATGAATGAGTTACTACATGAAACCAGATTATTTTCGTGGAAACCGGAGCACATTCATTAAATTTTGGACATAACACGTTTATAAAAAATGACCGGACCGAAACCAGTCTAAGGGCCTCTTTGATTTTTCCCGCAAAAAAAGGGCCTCTTTGATTCGCAAGATACTGAAAACACAGGAATGGGGAAAGTATGGTGGTGATGAACCGAGACGAGGAGAACTCTAACTCAGTTAGAGGTTAGAGTTAGATTCTAACCCTGAACTAACTCTAGACCAAAGAGGTGTATGGATGGCAGGGTTAGATTGACAATAAATGCTCTGTCTCAATCATTTGACTACTTTGGACCCTATTTCCTGCCGGATTTGGAGGGTGCTTGGATACGTTTTAGTTCCATGACTAAAAGTAGTGAGACTAAAACTTGCTAGCCTCACCCATGCTTGGATCCAAATACTAAAGAGACTAAAATCAAGTTAATGAGCATTTATTATCCTCCAAACCCTCCAATCCAGAACTCGCCTGTGTTAAAGGAGAGGAGTTAAATGAGGAGAGAGATGACTAATCCACATTTTAGTAGGGGTACCCCTGACTAAATTATTTTAGTCTCAAGACTAGTTTTAGCCCCTGTTTAGTCAGGGGTGCTTGGAACTTTTAGCCTCTTAAAGAGACTATTTTTAGTCAGACTAAAATAAGTCCCTTGGATCCAAGCACCCTCTTGGTGTGGCCGGCTCTTCTGTGGCCTCCTCCCGCTCACAATTGACATAAACGTACCATCTATACAAATCAAGCATGCAAAACATGATAATTTTTACTTTGTCCATACAAATGAGATATCCCACTTAAACATACAAGTCGTCAATCAAGCTTCACAAAATAAAAAAACACTTCATGAAACAAAGAATGAGCTAACTCATCACGGAAGTCATTCACGATAGGGAGGGAGCCCGGAGCCCCTCACGCACCGAGGGAGGAGCTCTCCATTGTCGCTCTGGAGGAAGGCTCTGTAGAGCCCAAGCGCCGGGAAACCCTCCGACGCCGGCCCTTGCGAGTTGAGGTCGACACCGACATGGGTAGCAGGGCCGCTTGCCGTCGACTGGGAACTTAATCTTTGGGCCTCTAGAAATAATGCAAGCCTGTAACTAAAATACCTAGAAAGGTGAACTGAATCTTTGGGCCTCTAGAAATAATGCAAGCCTGTAACTAAAATACCTAGAAAGGTGAACTGAATCTTTGGGCCTCTAGAAATAATGCAAGCCTGAAATTGAAATACCTAGAAAGGTGAACTGAATCTTTGGGCCTCTAGAAATAGTGCAAGCCTGAAATTGAAATACCTAGAAAGGTGAACTGAATCTTTGGGCCTCTAGAAAGATTTATTACCTCCTCAAGTAGCATCAAACAATTCCATGCGTGCACCACAAATCTATACCATGTTTGATCAGGATCTACTTTTCCAAATCAGAATTTGAGCTAGAGCAAGCAAGATCACTGATATGGCCATGAGACAGAGAAGGAACGAACAAACTCACCCCTCTCGCGACCTCCCTGGTAGATGTGCCGCCGCCGCGCATGAAAGAGGGAGAAAAAGACTGGTGAAGGGGAGCGGGGCGAGCTTCGAAGGCCGGAGGGAGAGGGCGGCCGGAGTAGGGCGGCGGAGGCCGAAAGGAGAGGGCGGCCGAAGGAGAGAGAGGGCGAGCGACCCTATGGGGAACAGAGAGGAGTCGTGTGATAGGTGTGGGGGGAGCGATCTAGTGCGGGCAGGGGAGATTTTTTTAGTTCTCTTCTAGTGGGCCCGAGGATAACTAACCCAATTAGAACCTCTCCACCGGGCTAGTTTTTTTAGCTGGGTTAGAGCAAACTAGCTCAAACTAACCCCTCTTGTTTCGATAATTTGAGGCTATTTCAATCCAAACTAGCTCTAACTCAGGGATCCAAACAAAGAGGAGTGTTACTGTACTTTCTACAGTGTGGACCGTAGCACATTGTTTTTTATGGCCATATCACCACATTGTTTTCTACTACTGGTTCACTGGGCTACCGTGGTTCGCACTACTAGTTCACCGGGCTGCGTGGTTCACACTCCTCCGACCTGAGTAGTACTCCCTCCATTCCTAAATATAAGTCTTCGTAGATATTTCACTGTGGACCACATACGTATGTATATAGATGCATTTTATGTGTAGACTCACTCATTTTTCTCCGTATGTGGTCCATAGTGAAATCTCTCCAAAATCTCTCCCTCCGACCTGAGTAGTATATACCGCATCATTCTTTGCTCCTTCTTACTACTCCGACATGTGGGAGAGCCAGCATCCGGGTCGACGTGTCATGCACCAGATTAGAGCGCGGAACGGAAGGGGGGCATCACCCCGGTCGGAGCGCCAGTAATTCATGACTATAGTGAGTGGTCATATCACAAGTCTTTCCAGCAGTAACGCGCCATCAAATCGCACAGCCCCACTCGCTCACCCTCCTCGCCTCTCTATCAAACCGCCTACCCGAAAACTACCGCGCATACTGCCCGAGAAAAGCCCCGCCCTCAACTTTTAACTACGCAAAAATAGTTCGAGCTTGTTCGTTCTATATAAATACAGTAAGTACTATATGTTTATTCACCCGTGGGGTTGTTCAATGAATGGAGGGGCGGGGAGCACAAGTGAACAATACCGTAGTACTACTAGTAGTAGTAAGTAGGAGTCGTACAATAGTCACCTTAAATAGAGAGTTTCTTTTCTTTACTAGGGTTTATCTCTTCATTCTCTCATCCTCTCCAGATATAAACAAGATAGCGGTAGAGACATTTTCTCTCTGCTCACTGTTGGTCACAGATCCAGCCGGATCCCTTCGGCCGGTGTGTGTAGAGGACTAAAAGGTGCATCGTTCACGCGGTCATCGCCGCCGAGGGAGGAAACCCACAGCTGCCGGAGGGGCCCGATCCTCTGCCCGTGCCGTTCTCTCCGACACAGCGCCGACTCGGGAGGTCCTCCGACCCTTCTTCCTCCCTGCCGTATTGTCCACAGATCCGACCTGCCGCCGCCGATATCCCGGCGACCCTCAGGTATAATTTCTTTGAAAGCGGCCTTGCTCTACTGCCCCAGCTCCCCACGTGTCTGCATGTGCATCTTTTTCTACTCCCATCAGCTCTTCCAAAGCCACCTAAATTTTTAGTATTATTAGAGGTAAAGCTACTTCATGCATTCGAATCTAGGGCTTTGTTCAAACAACAAAGAAAGGGGGGAAAGTTGTAGCATGAATCTAGGACTTGATTCAAAGAGGAAATAATATGGTGAAAGTAGTAGAGACCGGATACCCAACCGGTCTCTTGGTTGAAAAGGGAAATAATGGGAAAACACGGTACAAATTGGATAAGGAACAGGTCTATTATTGGTTGAAAAAAGGATAGAAAGTGGAGGCTGGTGGCCAAGTCAACAGAGTATGTCCAGGATTAGATTTGCTGCCATCACATAGTAAAAGGTCTGCAGGATTAGATTTGCTGCCCTCACATAGTAAAAGGTCTCAGGATTAGATTTGCTGCCCTCACATAGTAAAAGGTCTCAGGATTAGAGTTGCTGCCCTCACATAGTAAAAAGTCTCCAGGATTAGATTTGCTGCCCTCACATAGTAAAAGGTCTCCAGGATTAGATTTGCTGCCCTCACATAGTACAAGGTCTCCAGGATTAGGTTTGCTGCCCTCAGATAGCATGAACAAACTCGGCATCACCACTTTATGCCTCCTTGTAGGTACATTGTGCTGATGCGTCCACTGTCGCATGTCCTTATACCAACCTTTTGTTGTTGTTATTGTAAGGGCACATGTAAAATGAAGCGATCACACTGTTACCTTAGGGACATGTCTAACCAGTGTTATTGTTAATCTAATGCCTCCAGTGATAAGTTGCAATTAAGCTGTGTTACAAATGGCACTCCTGCTGTTTTCCCCATTATGATAAGTAAGTTGCTCCTTTACGCTGCTGAGTGTCCTGGTGTCCCCACGGTCCCATGCCCTTAAACCAACTCTTTAGCTGCTGTTGATTTACTATGTCTGGTAAACAAGCAATGCCACCACTAAAGTAATCCCATATTTGAGGAATCTCATTGTTGATCGTAATGCTTCTGGTAACATGAAGCATTGCTAGCGTTTTAAAATTTCTACTGTCCTTTCGTGATTGCCATGAACATAATTAAGATGCTTCTTTTCATTTTGTATATGTTTCGTATATTCTTATTGACCAGCAACTGTTTACTTTATATCTTTTTGTGCAGATAGGGATATCCATTTCACCTTGTTGCTATTGTGAGGCTGCACAAAACACTTTTTTTGGAATGAGTGTCTTGTGCAGTTCAACTAAAATGTCACGTGGGCAACATCTCTCAATTTTGGTGGAACTGCTCAAAATGGTGATTGGAGTTTCCAAAATCTCCGTCTAGTTCTGCTGGTAATCTCGTGCACATTTTATTAGCCTTTGCAAGATGAGCCGTCACTGTCACCACAATGGCACTTTATTTTAGTGGAACTGCACAAAAGGATAACAAAATTATAGTTGCACCTTACATGAGCCGGACAACCAACCTTAATGTTCCTCAATTTTAGTGCAACTACTAAAGAAGAACCCGCCAGCTCACGAGAGCAAGGACTTCTTGCTAGCTGAATGATGCAATCTTTGCTTCATTTCAGGTGAACTGCAGAAAAAGGCGCATGAATTGAATCATGGAACTCCAGGCAGGCTTCATCCGAGTGGAACTGCAGGTTGAGTAAAGGAGGCCACTATTAAAGTGAAATCATGCTCTCCTGGTTTGTGCTATGCAAACAGGAATACTCAACTACAGATGTTGTGACGGTCAAGAGCATTCGCCAAGTTCTTCGATTGTATGACATGGCTAGCGAAGATGGATTTAATCCCGATATTCACTTTATCAAAAGGCTCTAATGGGTTGGTTCTGAATCTTGCAAGCTGGGAATCAGTGAGATGTGTAGGCATCTTTGTTGTACTTATCATTTGAATCTTATTTGTTGGTTCTGAATCTTGCAAGCTGGGAATCAATGAGATGTGTAGGCATCTTTGTTGTACTTATTATTTGGATCTTATTTGTTGGTTCTGAATCTTGCAAGCTGGGAATCAATGAGATGTGTAGGCATCTTTGTTGTACTTATTATTTGGATCTTATTTGTTGGTTCTGAATCTTGCAAGTTGGGAAACACGGCATGATGATGCAGAGGACAACAACCATAACAAACAGTTCAAACTTGGTAGTATTATCTTTGTGAAAGTGCGACAAATGTGCTGATCGTGTGCGTCCTGAGAATAATAATTCTAATTGTTGTGCATGTTGATCCTGTGGCACTGATAGAACGAGCGAATGCAGAGCTAATTAAATTTAAGTAAAGTGACCACTAACTCCTGTCATTATAGTACCAATACAGACCCTCTCGTGAACCGACGTGTGGCCGAGGGTGCATCTTCTGCCGGGCGTGCAACGGACGAGGGAGGGGTAGTAACTGTTGTCGCCTGTACACACTCAGCTTACTGTTGAATCCAGTTCCCCAGGAGCTGAAAAATGAACTGCTGTCGCCGCCTACACACTCGTTCACTCGAAGAGACTCCAATGGCGATCCGAGGGGTGAGCCTGCTGGATATGGACTTCAGCAAGGAGTTCCCCTTTGAGTTCGCCGTTCAGCCCTATGGCTGCACCAAGTTGAATGTGATGCACACCAACGATACGAACTCGGTGAAGCTCTGCCTCGCCTCAGTCCTATGGCTGCACCAGGTTCTGGAGCATTCGCCCGTTTCATCGGCAGCACCGACTGCACCTTCGCTACGGTGGAGAGAAGGAAGAACGCGGTGATTCGGCCATCTGGTGTAACAAGCTTGTCGACATCCAGAAGCAATACAAGATCATCATCAACGGGCAGGAGAAGGACTCTGTGGTTGACCTCGCTGAGACCATCATCGACCCCTGATACGCCAACATGAAAGAAGACGACCTGAACACGTGGGAGGTACCTCTGAATCTAGCCTACATAAACTACGCGGCCAAGGACGCATACGCATGCTACAACATGTACAGGCAGATCTTGGACATGAGGGCGTGTCTGCTTCCCGTAACCGACGAGTACACGGACAGCCACAACGTCATGATCAAGCATGCCAGGAAGGTCTAGATGTTGTACTTTATCTGTTTATAAGCACCTTTATCATCTGAGTGTTTCATGCATTAGCCTATGTGTCGTAATTATCTGTTTTGTCTGAAATATTTCTTTTAAGAACCCATTAACCTGATTGCTTTTTTAGTGGCTATTTGCTTATGTATGTAAACTAGTTCACTTGTCCGTAAAAAAACTAGTTCACTCGGATGCCGTGCTTTCAATCTCCTTCCTCCCAACATATTCCCCTCCTCAGGTGGACCCAGCAGGTCTCTGAATTTTCTCCCACTTTCTTTTTCGATGTAAACTGAGTTTTCTCCCAGTACTTTCCCCTAGAACCAACTCAACTGTCCCACGTCTAGCCTAAAAAATAATAATACCCCACGTACTATTAACTCATCAAATTAAAATGATATTTTATTTCGTAAGTTGAAAGTTCTTACAAAATAATAATAATAATTGTTTATATGTAACTTGGCAAGTTAACTCCTAGTGATTGCATACATAAGCTTGCAAAGATTTTACTGATGTGCAATCATGTGTTTATGTTTTTATAACATTTTTCCGTCTAGCCCAACATGATATTTTAAGCCAGCCCAGCAAGTCCACGGATTTCGAGAAAAATGCAAATGGGATTTAAACGGGCTGCATAGATGCTACATCATTGTTTCACCCAGCCCACCAAATGGACTAAAAAACGTTCCCCCTGCTGACAGGTCGGACCCACCAGCTATATCTTCGCATGCAAGGAAATGCCTCCTTATTACGCACAAAAAAATTAATGCCCCCTGCTAGTTGGGACCCACCATAGTGGGAGGATGACTTGTGGGCCAACAAAGTTGACGGGGACAGAGGGCTTTGTCAACTTAGTCAATATGAACGATTCTAGCTCCAGTGACCATACGATGTCCATCCAATGGCCGTAGTGCTTCTTCAACCTCTGGTCTTCTTGCTCCAGCCGCGCAAAGCAGCGCCGGTCGTGCCGCATGCTCCTGCCTCCCGTGGCCGGCTGTGCTGCCATAGAGGCCTCACCGCCCCCTACTATTCCCACTGCTGGCCAGGCCCTGCGGTGACGGCAGCCTCACACCACAGCTGAACCAGTGAACCCTCGTACTCCTCTCCGCGCGGGCTTCCACTGCCGCTTCTTCCCCGGCTCCGCTTCGTCCCCTTCTTAGGCCTCGCCGTCGTCCACCGCCATGGTGCTCTCCGCGCGGCGTGGTCAACATGGGCAAGGAACGACTTCCATCGAAAGAGTACTGTATGTGGAGAGGCTGACAGTTGGGTCCACGACCACAGCCCAGTTTTTTTGTGATTTGCCAAGCAAGTCGCTTTGTCAGGCCTGTTGGGCTACAAATCTTTCAAGACGAGGAGAGCTTTCATTCGGCTTGCGGAGAAAATGGCCCATCAGTAATGAGAAATGGGCTGTACATTTTTAAAACACATCAAACCGACAGTTAGTTTCAAATATCTTCTTTTTATTTCAAGATTTTAAATTACATTAATTTTTATGCGTGCAGAATTTGTTGGATTTTATATTGATATACATTTATTTTTAAAATAAGTTGGAATGTGAGTCGAAATTTCGGGATTAAAAACAGTTCGGACCGCACCGAAATGTGCAAAATTTCGTATAATTTTTTAACCGTGGCCACAATTTGGGCTGTAATGCTAACAAAAAGAATATGAGCTCCAAAAAAACTTAAGAATTAGCAAATGGGCTGAAAATTATTAGATATAATGGCAGATGGGCTGTATGCTATTTTCCACAGATTTGAGGCTTTCCTAAAAAAAGGTTGACGCACAAGCAGTGACTGTTGGATGTCCATCCAACAGCCGTCGTGCTTCTTCAATCTCTGCTCTTCCTACTCCAGCCGCTCAAACAAGCGCCGGTGGGACTGCCTGCTCCCTCCTCCCTACGGCCGGCTGTGCTGCTGCGCAGGCCTCACCGCCCCATCGTACTCCCATCGCTGGCCTAGCCATCCCTCTACTCACCCACACCTGCTGTTATTCTCCGGCGACGGCAGACGAACCAGTAAACCCTCGTATAGTCATACTCCCCTCCACGTGGGAAACAACTGCCGAGTCTTCCCTGCCTCCGTGTCGTTCCCTTCCTAGGCCTCGCCATCATCCACCGCCCTGGTGCTCTCGGCGCGGCCTGGTCAACGTGGTCAACGACCGACATGCATTTGAAGTGGACTGTACGTGGAGAGGCCGACATCTGGGTCCACGGCCGCACGCAAGGAAATGCCTCCTTATTACGCGCAAAATAATGATTCCTCCACCTGACATCAGGGACCCACCGAAAGGGCCTCTGTATTTCGTGAAAAAAACGTTACCGCCGCTGACAGCTCGGACCCACCAGCTATATCTTCGCACGCAAGGAAGTGCCTCCTTATTACGCACAAAAAATGTATACTCCCCATGCTAGCTGGGACCCACCTTGGTGGCAGGCTGACTTGTGGGCCTACTCAGTTGACGGGGACGGAGGGCTTTGTCAACTTAGTCAATATGCACGATTCTAGCTCCAGTGACCGTACGATGTCCATCCAACGGCCGTAGTGCTTCTTCAACCTCTAGTCTTCTTGCTCCAGCCGCCCAAAGTAGCGCCGGTCGTGCCGCCTGCTCCGGCCTCCCGTGGCCGGCTATGCTGCCGCGGAGGCCTCACCGCCCCTATTATTCCTACCGCTGGCCAGGCCCTGCGGCGACGGCAGCCTCACACTGCAGCCGAACGAGTGAACCCTCATACTCCTCTCCGCATGGGCATCCACTTCTGCGTCTTCACCGGCTCCGCGTCGTCCACTTCCTAGGCCTCGCCGTCGTCCACCGCCCTGGTGCTCTCGGTGCGGCATGGTCAACATGGTCAAGGAACGACTTCCATCGGACGTGGACTATACGTGGAGAGTCTGCCAGCTGGGTCCACGGCCGCAGCAAGGAAGTTCCTCCTTATTATGTGCAAAATAATTATTCCTCCACCTAACAGCGGGGACCCACCGGACAGGCCATCGTATTTCGCGAAAAAAACATTTGCCCCTGACTGCTGGAACCCACCAGCTACATCTTCGCACGCAAGGAAGTGCCTTACAGTCGGGACCCACCTGGTCGAAGCGTACGTAGCGTTGTCATTCTGGTCGCGAACGTGTACGTACATATATACTGGTGGATGTAGAGGCGCGCACGTGTCGTAGTAGAGGCGACCAGGGTGCAAGAAAGAAAATATGGCCACGTATGTGTACATACGGGCAAGGTCTCGAACGCCTACTCACGCATACGTACGGCGAGGGCTCGTTGACATGGCTGGGTCGGAACGGAGAAACAGCATCGTCGTCGTGTTCATGGGGAGGCAACGGAATGCTTCGTGTTCATGGGGAGGCAATGGAATGCGTCGTGTTCATGGGGAGGCAACGGAATGCGTCGTGTTCATGGGGAGGCAACGGAACGCGTGGGAGCCAACCGGCTGGGTCGGGACGGAATGCGTGGTCGTGTTCATCGGGAGGGCTTGGACGGAACAGGCGATGGAAACGAGTCCAGGCGTACGCACAACGGAGGAAACGGACTTCCTACGTTTGGAACGGGGTCCTGTTGATCGGGAGGGGTCTGGCGTACCGCAAAACGAAGGAAACGGACCTCCTACGGTCGAAACGGGGGTCCTGTTGATCGGGAGGGGTGTGGCGTACCGCAAAACAGAGGAAACGGACTTGTGTTGGAGCGCTATGGTCGAAACGGGGGTCCTGTTCATCGGGAGGGGTGTGGCGTACCACAAAACGGGACTCCACGGGATATTGTTCATCTCCAACGTCGAGCCCCTCCAGCCTCCACGAGCTACAGTTCATCCACCATCGACCTCCTCCAGCCTCCACGGGCTCCTGTTCATCCAGCCTCCACCGCGCGCTACTCCACCGGCTACTGTTCAACCACCCCTCCCCCGTCTACTATTCATCCAGCCCTCCACACCACGGGGTCCTGTTCAACCACCCCTCCATGGGCACCCCTCCACCATCTACTGTTCATCCAGCCCTCCACACCACGGGGTCCTATTCAACCACCCCTCCACGGGCACCCCTCCACCGTCTACTGTTCATCCAGCCCTCCACACCACGGTGTCCTGTTCAACCACCCCTCCACGGGCACCCCTCCACCGTCTACTATTCATCCAGCCCTCCACACCACGGAGTCCTGTTCATCCACCCCTCCACGGGCACCCCTCCACCGTCTACTGCCCATCCAGCCCTCCATCACACCATGGGGTCCTGTTCATCCAGAGGCAACGCCACCGGGAACTGTTCATCCAACCCCCCCCCCCCCCGCAACGCTCACTGTTCATCCCATCGATCGACTTCAGTTAGCAGCAGTAGAGAAGGAATCGCTCGATCAGGTTCAGTTAACAGCCATCGATCGATCGCTCGGGTTCAGTAACGCGTAGCCTGCAGTGCAATCCCTCGGGTTCAGTTAGAGCCCAACGCCTCGCTCGGGTTCAGTTAGAGCCAACGCCTTGCACACACGCGCGTACGTGTACGAGAGAAACGTGCATCGCTCAGCCCCCGACCTCCCACCGTAACCGGGAACTCCCCGAAATTTTCCTCCCCCTCGCTTCTACCACGGTTTTTTCCGTCATGGACGGCCCAAAGAATGTCATGCAGCTGCGTCTCCGGCCCGCCCAGGACGAAAAGCCCATTTTCTGTCATGATTTTTTGTCATAGAAGTAGGAGCCCACCACATCTATGATGATACCGGGTTTTTTCACAATTATCATCATAGAAGTGTCATATGTATGACAGAAAAAAAATTCGTTCGGCCCAAAATGTCACGGATGTGTCTTTTTTTATAGTGGGGGGAGGGTTTCCCATTGAACCCACCATGGAGCAATGTCTGCATGACATTGTATTGACGTGCAAAACTCTTCTCTTTTTCTCTACATGTTCAGCATGACTGTGTACAATATCTAACATGCATACAAAAAAATATAGTGAGATTATGTAAGGAGAGCATGCAGAAATCTAGAGTAATGGTAACAACCAGTGGATAGATCCAAAAATAATGATAGCAAGCTGATGATTGCTTTAATTTAATAAAAAAACAGATGATGATTGCTTTACTATTTGTTTCCCACCCAAGATGAACAACATAGGCATGCCCTAGGTGAACCAGATATTAGACAGAGATACTATTCATTGTTGCCTCGATATGTGCCCCACAACTAATTTAGAACTCAAGTTTGAACATCAATTTGGACCTGACTTGGAGTCTAAGAGGTGAACAGGACAATAATGTAGCAGGTAATATTAAGCAATGCATAACATAAGCAGAAACAAAAGAGTGTGACCTCTCTTATGGACCCGTGTACTCCTCAGGTTCATCTGCTGAGTCGATGATGGTGATGCTGTTGTGGTGGGTGCCGGCGGCAGGGAAGGAGATTTGAGGCGGCGGAAGACGGTCAGGAGTCGTGATGTATGGTTTGGTGGATGCTTCTGTCGATGGAGCAGCTCAGGTGAGGTGGACAATGTCGCGGCAGGAGCAGGACAAACCACACACAGTTTTCTTCGACACCTACCTGTAACGGACGTAATTCTACAAGGGCTCATTTGGCTTGCATGATTCTAAAAATGCAGGGATAGGAGGAAACACACCGGAATATTTTAGGAATGCACATGGGAAACATAGCATTTGTGAACACAAGATTTCTGTCAACTTGGGTGTTTGGTTCACATGAATTGGAGGAGCAGAGGAACGCAAAGAAACATGGCCAAAAGAAAGTGAAACCATACGAAAGCGTGTACAGTTAGAATGTTATTCTGCCACTAATGCACTTGGTCTTGTTTTCATGCATAGGATTTTGAAAAGTAGGTCCAGTTGGATGTTTTGCTCCATTCCTTTCAACAAAATGCATGAATAATTGCATAGTAGAGTGCCATAGGAAAATTTCCTATTCTATGTTTTTCCGTTGAACCAAAATAGCCCTAATGGATCGACATGAATGTAGAGTAATAAGTGATGCGACAAGTGTACAACCTCTTTGCCGTAGCCGTGTTGACCTCAACATCATTGGGTTGGTCGCTGAAGAAGTTGAGGCAGAGGTGGCTGTCGGAGGTGTGGAGGAAGATCAGAGGAATCTGTAGATGGCGTCCAGGGCACTTCTCTATTGTGATGGATCGTTCCGTCGTTGGAGCAGCTCCGGTGAGCCGTAAGACGTCGAGGCTGAAGCAGCATAAGACAGACATCGTTAATCTCAAGTGGGATTCTAATAGCATCTCCTATAGATGATGTAAAATACATTACCAAAAAGTGATAGATTTACGAGCATGATTGGTTTGCTGCCAATATCTGGTTAGCCAAATTTTGGAATTGCCAAATACTAAGACTTGCCAAATATTGGCAACTTTATGTGAGATAGGCAAGACAACTCGGTAACCAACCAAGTAGTAGCGAATATTTGGCACAATGCCAAATATTGGCATGCCTATTTTTGGCACCAAACCAATTATGCTCGTAAAATTTACATCACCAAAAACCACCTGACTACAACAGATGAGGTAAAAACTGTTGACTCTGAACTTAACTATCGAAATTAAAATTTACTGTGGAATCTGAATGTTACTGCCGAAACTCAACGCAATGGTAGCAGAGAGGCACTTCACATGTAGTTTAGGAAGGGCCTGCAGTTCATCTTCAACCTGCACCCCCCTGAGCCCCAGCCACCACGGCCTCGAAGCCGGCCCCCGCGCTGCCTCGCCGCCCCGAAACAACTCCCCACCACCGGTCCACCACCGCCTCGCCGCCCCGAAACAACTCCCCACCGCCGGTCCGCCGCCGCCTCGGCCAGCCCTCTATCCCCCGCCCCCACGCACCGAGCTTTTTCTCCAGCGATCCCCACGCCACCGCCCCACCACCGCACCCCCACCACCGGCGACCACCGCCCCCGCCCTGAACCCTAAGATAGATAGTGGGCTACCTCTCCGGCGAGCCCCTCTCACCACTGCGTGTGGTTCCTCCTTAACTCCGGCGAGCATCCCCACCCCCTGAAAATCGACTGACCCAAAAGTCTATTCAGTCGACTGAAGTGTAGCTAAGTAGGAGCAGAGCAGTAGTCCGAGTGAGGGGGAGAGCAGCAGCAGCACCGCGAGCGAGCGAGCGAGAGCCAGAGCAGCAGTAGCTGCATGAGCGAGCGTGTGAGAGCCGGAGCAACAGCAGCAGATCCGGCTGGTATGGACGCCGCCGCCAAAGGGGCCTCGCACTGGGGGGGAGCCGCCGTGGAGATGTCGCCCGCGGTTCCGGCTTCGACGTAGCCTTTCCATGGGGGTGCGGGATGGAGCACCGTCGGTGCCGAGTGGTCGAGTTAAGGAGAAGGTGCGATGCGTTGAGTGTACAACCTCTTTGGTTGCGCCGAGTAGGCCTTAGCTTCGTCCTAGGAGTCGGTGAGGATGTTGCGGTTCCGGTGGAGCAGGTTAAGGCGGTGCTGTGGGGATGAAGTAGCCGCGATAGACGAGGCGAACGTCGAAGCAGCTCCTTGGAGGTGGAGGACGGGGCGGCTGAACCGGCGGGACGACGAGATGGATGACGGATCCTCATCCGGGAAGGTGGATGAGGGACGTCGAGCTGTTGCGGTGGGCGATGTCGTCGGGGAAGAGGCTCCGACTGGGCAGCGGTGAGGTGGCGGACGGGGGAGGGTGGGGTTTCATGGCTGGAGCAGAGAGGTTATGGCGGCCTAGGATTTCGAATGGCAAAAAGGAGGCGATGGGAGGTGGGACAATGACTTAGGGACGCGCTTGTCCAAAATGTAGGGTGTGTTACAAAAGTACCCCGATCGATTTAAGCTAGTGCCTCTTTCGGCTCAGGGTTAGAAGGGGGATTTCGTGTGTCGGGATTTGGCATCTAGAGGGAGATTTCGCGCGCATTGTAATTTCGGGATAGCACGGCGCGGGTTGTGAAGGCGCCAGTTTAGGGAGCATGATATCTGAATTTTCGGGATATAACAAGGCGCGGGTTGAATTTTAGGGACAACCCTAATGTGTAATATTGTACTTGTACATACCAAATCAATTCGCACTTCCCTCAATGAAAAAAAACTATTCACACCACACAAAGAGAGAGTCTTGTCCCGTTTTACTATACAAATGCTCCGGGCGCCCTTCAATGCTCCTCCGAGGCGTTGTCGATGGGGTACGGAAGAGTGTGCATGCGGGACACGGTGCGGAAGATGTTAGTGTACTCCGTGAACATGTTGTGTGTGGTGAAAGCAATGAACTCGCAGCCACACCAAAACACCCGACCGAGGAGGTAGAAGGCGTCGAATGTGTTGGTGAAGTGTGCAAGGAGAGCAACCACCAACCTGTTTTGGATGACCTCCTCGACACGGAACATCCTTGGAGATCCCTGCGGGAGGTGGTGGTAGCCGGACGTGAGGAAGAACTCGGTGAAGTTCCTTGCGGTCCTCCACCTTTAGATTGCCCACACACGTAGTGTGCGCTCAACGTACACGCCAGGAGGATAGAGCCTCTCCGGCACGGCGGGTGGGAAGTGGTAGGTTGGTCCGGTGTACTGCATGGCTGAGGATGTGCTAGAAGAAGTAAAAGTGGTCGAAGAGCAAGAAGGGCAGATGGCAGAGATGATGGGAGATGGATGAGGGATGGCAGAGGCAGAGGGTGGCTTAAATAGCCGTAGTGCTACGTGTTATTTGGTCGTGGCAATAACGGGGTCAAATGTGAAGTAACCCATTTCCAAACCCACCGCAGCACCGGGAGTGTACACGCATGGGGAACGGTGGTTTGAAAAATAAGAAGAAAAAGAAGCTAATTGCACGCGTGGGAATCGTGGTCATATATATTATATGAACAAAAAGAGACAATTTTTTTATAGTTTCTCGCCATTTTGCTTGATAAAAACAAATTTGTCCCATAAAAATTTGGTCATTTGCTACACAATGTCATTTGATTTCAAACAATGCAAAAATATAGAGCCAACACGTTCACAAAAAACAGAGCAAACGATGCAAAAAAAACGACGCAATTCGACAACCCAACTAGAGCTTGGTTTCCTTTTGGGCCCAATAACAACGTTTTTTTGTGGAGTCAGTGGTGGGCGAGCAGTCGAGCACAACCAATAGGATCGCCTCTCACGGATCGCCCCACGATCCAATGATGCGGAGGCGTCCTTGTGATCCAACGACACGGAGCCTGCACGCAGCCAGCCCACACAATTCCTTGTAGAAGACCAGATCTGAGGGCTGTCGCTTGGCGCGAGGGTATGATCGGACGGCTGACGTTGGGAGCTAGTGTTAGGCGAAACCCCATGGGGTTTAGAGGGGTTTTGAGCTGGTCAACGGGGTTTCGAAGGCTTTGACTGAGCATAACTAATTAAAAAAATTGAAAAAATATGAAACCTTCGCCGTTCGTTGTTTTATAAGACAAACTAACAAGGAAAAATACTAAACTTAGTCTATGGTCATTTTCATGAAAAAACCCTAGCTGGCATGATCGAGGTCGAATGAGCACCATTAATTTAAAAAAATGAAAAAACCTGCGTAGAATGTTGTCTTATGTGACATGTTACCAACAAAAAAATCATAAACTTGGTCTATTCTCATTTTCATGAGAAAACCTTCACACATATGAGCTATCATGTACATGATTTCATAGAGTTTAAGGAGAGGAGGTAGTGTTACCTTCTGTTTTTGAAAAATAAAAAAACCAAAAAATCACCAAAGCTTTATTTTAAAGTGAATAAGAAGGATCCGAAGTTACTTTTCCATTTTCATATTTCAAAACATGTTTTTAATATTTTTATATTAAAGCATATGTTTTCAAAAGAAAATGTAAAATATGAAGATTAATTCAAAAAATAGAGAGACTTCGAATGTACACTATGGAAAGTGAATATGTGTTAATAAAAAAATATTTGGCTCATTTAGAGTAGGTCCAAAAAAACTTGATTACAAATGGGTTGTTTACCCTAGCCTGGGAGCTCATTTGGAGCACATTTTCTCAAATTCAAATTTATTTGACCTCCTCTAAATCACTTCAAATTTTTCCACACATGATCTCCTACACAAACATAGATAGTTTGCCAAGGTTTTACTTGTTTTGCATTTTCTTGAATTTGTACTGTCCAGGTTTGCCAAGGTTTACATGATCTCATTTGGAGCATGCATTTGATTTCCTACACAACATGTGTGATCATTGCAGCACCTAAAATCATAGTTCACAACATCTAAACATAACTAACCATAGATTCAGGATAGACAAATATACCACATGCAAATTTAAGGACAGAAAAATATAGATAGCAACCAGATTAGTAGCATAACAAACGAGATTTAGTTCAGCAAACCATAACCAACAAGATTAGGTTCAACAAACCAAAAGTAACCCAACAGATAAACTTAAAGATTGAGTTCAGAACATCACATCATGGATCACATCACGCCAGAGTCAGGGCCTTCGCAAGGGCGGCATGTTGCCCCCTGATCATGTAGTCCTCCCCGCGAATCGCTACATCCTCAGCATCAGACAGAAGGTGATCGAAGCGGCCATCCCTTGGCTTTGTCTGGTGGTGCAGTAGGGGCAGTGCCACTTCTTGAACTTGCAGTTGTAGAAGGAAGCAACTCCCTTGGCCTTGATCTTCTCCACCTCCTTGGCTATGAAGGACGCGACGTTGCCCTTGTACACATCATCTCCAGAATCATACTACACACATGAATGAATTGCATTAAGACAATATAGATTCATATACACCATGCCAAAGGAACTAAATTAACAAGGGATATGCTTACCTCATATTCAGAATCGTCACTAAACGCCCCCTCATACGGGTCATAGTCGGCCAGCTTCCTCTCCCCCAACCATCATCCTCCTGAATATACAATTTCATCCATCACTAGTAGCCAATTGAAAATTTAGATATGCACACATGACACATTGATCATAGGGCTAATATACTCTCAATATCAGAAATGTTTTAGAAGTGGGGTTTTTTTTATTTCTGTGCCCCTTAGCTCTATGCATTCAAAAACCACATCCATCACTAGTATATCAATGTATTAGATTTGTACACACATTGATCAAAAACCCCAATGTGACATTCAAATAAAACATTGATCATTGGTCATGCACACACATTGAATAAAAGAGCTAATATAACTACATATTGTGGACAAATTTATATACTAATGAATCAAATAACTTCTTGATCAATGGATTCCATTTGGGCATATGACATTCAAAACCCCAATCTGAGTAGCATTAAAAACCAAATCTAATAGGGACCCAATCTAAGGCAACGAATCTGAGTAGCATTAAAAACTCCAATTTGTGAGCACTAAAAAAAATCTAATAAGCATCATAACATTAAAAACCCCAATCTATTCACAACATCTAGCATTTTTGAAATGAATTTATCCAAATCTAAAAACAAATCTAAAAACCCGAATCATTGCAGCACCTAAAATCATAGTTGACAACATCTAGCATTTTTGCAAAAAAATTATCCAACAAACCCTAGTCCAAAAACCCCCATCCCCCAACCCATACAAAAAACCCCGGCCCATCCGTCAAACCAACTACTCAAACCATATGAACTACCGTTTGAATCACAATCTAACCAGTGCAACTAGGGAGCAACTAACTCTACACGCTAAGCAAGTGCAAATACCTGCTCCTCCACGGCAGGCGGCGCATCAGGGGTATCGGGATGGACTGTATCGCTCAACGTCGTCACCTTCTGCAACGATGAGGCAGAGCCCGCCACATCCGTGGCGGTTGCGAGTTTCCCTGCACCACCGTGGACGCCGCCGACATCCGCGGGCACCACGCCTTGACCCTGCAACTCCCCCACATCTCCGGCCGCTGCACCGGCATCGCCACGAGCGTCGGCCATCTGACAGATGGAGGCGATGAAGGTGAGGAAGAGGATGCAGTGGGGGAGAGCAAGACCGTGCGGTGGAGGTAGTGGAGGAGAGCGAGACGACGCCGGCGGGGGAGAGGAAGACGATGCGGCAGGGAAGGGATTTGGGGGAAAATGGTAGGGGCGATGGAGGTGGTTGTCCCTCTTTATATGATGGGACGTTTCAGGAATGTCCATGGACATGTGCTACCCCACGACCACCGTGTTGCATGCGCCCACGTATACGTGGCCCCACTCGTCATCTAACGGTCAAAGGCATTGACCCGACGGTAACATCCGTTATAACCTGTTCTGAGGGTTTCAGGCAAGGGAGTGGGGAAAAGTGAGAAAAAGTTAACAGAGTCGGGATGAATGAGTAGTGCTAAGGAACCGGGGGCACAGAAATAAAAATCCCATTAAAATAAGAGTACAGACGCTCCAGCATGAAGTTCTAGTAGTTGTACGACTACTACTAAACCTTGCGCTTGTCTCTTCGCCTCTTTGTGAAGTCAAACAATGATGGTACTATAGTGTATGCCTCTGGCAATCTGACACTGAATGAACTGCTGCATGTCCACCGCCTGGGCAAGGGTAGGTCGCATTAGTCAAAAGGCGTAAGTGAGCTTCACCTTGTCCTGCAAGCTTCTCCTCGTTTTGCGAGTTGACGGGACACACCAAAAAGTAGTGCTAGTCCATACTCCCTCCTTTCCCGTTAATATGGCTTAATCTTTTTTGCAGGTAAATGAGAGAGCTTTATTCATATATAAGCATTCTTAGGACGATCAGCCAAGAGACTGGTCACTAGGAAGCGAGTTACCCCGCAAAAAAAGAAAAAGGAAGCGAGGTGTTTCATCAAGCCAGCTCTCGGCCACATTCAAAGTGCAGCAAGCACGGTTCGCACAAAGATGCGCCACAAGGTTTGCTGACCTGTTTACATGCTGAATAACAAAAAAAGAGAAAATATTACTGAGCGCTCCTATTTGTAACAGGATATGAGCAAGAATTAATCGAGAATTGTGGTGAGTGTTCCATGCAATCAACTTCCATTATCACATGCGAGAACCCTCGAAGAGAACCAGATGTGTTGAAGATTGCTTTATCACATTCTAAAATAAAATAAGAGTGAAGACGCTCCTCCATCCGGTTCCTAGTAGTAGTACATACCTCTATAGTAGCAGTACTAGTACTAGTAAACTTTGCGCTTGGTTGTTCGCTTCTTCGGGAAGTCGAACAATAATACTACTAGTATAGTGTATGCTTCTGGCAATCTGACACCGAATTAACTGTTGCACGTCCACCGCCTGAGCGAGGGAGAGCTTGCATTAGTCAAAAGTTTCTTCTTGTCCTGCGAGCCACCGCGCGCAAGCTTCTCCCGTCCTGCAAGCTTCTCCCGTCCTGCAAGCTTCTCCTTGTTCGGCAAGTTGACGGGACACAGCAAAGTAATGCTAGTCCATACTACCTCCTTTCCAGTTAATATTGCTTAATTTCAAACGAGATAAATACACTGTCTGTCACTGTATATTTGTAAAAATATGGCCAGTGGACTTCATAATACGCTCATTACGCTCAATATATACATTTTCCGGTGTTTATACGGCCACTAGCTCACCCTGGCTGAGTATGTGTGTGCATGCACGTGTATGTTGAGCACTTGAGCGTGAACGTGTGTGTTCCGTCGTGTGCTCGGACATGCATGCATTAGGGCGTCACGCGCGTTTTTGCGTCCATGTGTACGTGTGACTGTTGCATGCATGCACGAGGTTGTAGTCCCTCACATTCACATGTTCATAAGTCAATGCTTTGTCGAAACATTGCATGCAAGGTTTAATCATTCGTTGTTCACGCATGCATTCCCGATATTTATACGTTGGTAAAGACAATTTCTTGGGGAAAACGAGCCCATGAGTTGAGTACAAAGGGGACCAATAAGCCAGGACGGAGGGTGTACCAGTAGTGAACCAGAAGGAGGGAGTAGGTACTAGTAGTACTACGTAACAATGTGCAGTAACAAAATTCCTCTATGCGCATCTTGTCTACGTGTCATGCAAGAAAATAGTGATAAGTACAAGTGAGACTCAGGAACGGTCATACACGTAGGGGGGTATGTGTAGGGGCCACTAAGGAGCAGTCAAATCACACAGTAAGTTAGTCGGAAGAAGGAACCATCATTTCACTCTTCAATGACATGTACGCAATATAAAATGGTTGATATGGAGAGAAAAAGAAAACCACTATATATACACTTGCAGGGGCCTAAGCTACAAGCCTGCTTTCTTGGGTTGCCCTCTTCACAAGCATAGAACAACGATGGCCACAACGCTGGTCACATATCTGGCCTGATCCCGCCGCTGGGGGAAGGGAACAATGTTCTGCGTAGACGCGGTCGACATCGGCGAGGGAGAAAACCCACAGTCGGTGCGTCCCAATCGGGGGTCCCCGTGGTATGGGCTAATGCCATGTCCCAACTGCCCTTCTAGCTACAGCCCAACGTCCCAGGTACATCTACCTTTTGGAGCCGGCTTGCTCCACTGCCACAGCTCCCCACGTAGCTCCATCTCCATGTCGATCTTTCTCTACTTCTATTGGCTTCTATTTGTGAGGAGTTTATGTCTCATGAACTAGTGCCAGTACTATTATTCTAATCACACTTCTTCAATATCTTTGCCATCAGGGATGCTCATCTCGATTTTAGTGGAACCTGCATAAAAGCATCGTATGATCCGAGGGTGTCAGCCGTCTTTCGTTCGACAGGTTCTACCTAGCCCGGAAATTAAATCCTGTTTAGGGTTTAAGTCGTAGTGACCCCATCAGTAGTTTTTCTTTTGTACACGCTCTCACAACTTTTGTCTTTAGTTGTGAAGTAAGTATTGGCTATGATCTGTGAGTCATTGAGATGCATCAGCATGCGTGTTAGTTTTCCTTTTTATTTGATGGGATGTTGTAATGGGGCAACCTTGGAGTAGGAATGAAATGGAGTGGAAAGTTTCCATTTTTCCGGATAAAAAATGGAAACAGAGAGAAACCAACGTTTCATTTCGTTGGATCATGCCATCGAGCAAACCCAACATTTAAATCATGTCTGTCGCGTTCGTGTCTCACCCTCCTCCACGGCTCCACCCCACACGGTCGCTCGGCATGCCACTCACCGCAAACCGAGTATACGATAACTTTCCTGCCTGCTTGTCGATGGATCGCGCCATGGAGTACTAGCACTACTGGAAGAGATTGACAAGTTGGGGGAGGACAGCTAGCTGTAGCACGGACTCCCAAGAACTTTTTACATGCATATTGTGGCTGGCCATTGCGACCTTTGAACGCAGAGCAGTCATGTGCACCGGGAAGCAGCGTGGGTGACGCTCTCTCGGCTGGCGTGCCACTTCAATGCCGGTGCCAATGAGAGGTCGCGTCCGCTCTGGCCGGGCATGAATGCGGCACTGACTGTTTCGAGCAGGAAGCATACGCGGGTGATGAAGAGGGTTCAGGTTGGTCAGGAGCGGGCGTGGCAGCGGTCCGGACGGTCGCAAACAAGAGATGTTGTACATTAATATTGCTACATATATAATTAACAACGTAAATAATGTGCCAGTTGGACAAATATGATTGGAGATGGAGATGGAATTTTATGTAAACACGGATATGCATGTCTATGTCTATGTGTGTGTGCGTGACGACTCAAGCGACCTGGAAGCAAGGGCGTGTTTTTGGTCGAGTTTTCTTTCTTGGTACGTTAAAAAATTGTTCGCCAGTTTTCGTTTCTTTTTCTGAGAACGCGTGTATTAAATTTAAAACCACTGTTATGGAGAGATTTTTTACTCCATTGTATATATAGCCTCTTGTTTGATAGGGTTTCTCGCGTCTCGCTCTCTCACCCTCTCCATGTCAAAACAAGATGACATTGTCCAGTCTATCTCTCTCCTCACCAGTGGTCACAGATCTGGCCGAATCCTGTCCGCTGCGGGAGGTGAGGAGGTGCAGTGTTGACGTTGTTGCTGTTGGCGATGGAGGTAGCCGATGCGCACCATCCTCTCAGAGCCGACACTGGCGTGGACGAAGGTCCTCCGCGCCCTTGTTCGCTGCCATCGTGTGGGTAGATCCCGCCCGCCCTCCTAAGCGACATCTCGCCCACCTGAGATATAACTTCTTGTACTGGTCCAGCTCCCCAGGTCGCTGCATGCGGGTTTTCTTCTATGCGACTACTCCCCAGCTCCCCATGTACAGTAGCTAGGGTTCTTCGGCTAGTCCAACATCACCTACTATTATAGAGGAAATGCCACTCGAAAAGTTGTCCTGGTTTATGCCTCGGTGGAGGTATACATGTTGTTTCGATAAAAAGTACATGGTGGTTGTGCGGTCATTGTCCATATGCTCCTATTGCTACTGCTAATCTAATACTATCACTGGTTAAATGAAGAAATGCTTTTTTTCTCGGGTATCCTGGTTTAGTTCCCATTAAGATAATCATGATGCTTCTGTTTGTTGGTGTACTTTTCATTAATTCTTATTGAAAATTGAGATGTCGCTGTTAATCTTGCCACTGCCAAAACAAAGTAACAACACTATATCCCTTTTTATATTTTTGCAAACAGCGATGCGTATCTCCATACCCGGGCATGTCTTCCTCAATGTAGTGGAACTGCACAAAAGTGGATGGCCATTGTTGTTCCGCCTCACTGTCATCTGCCATGTGGTTCTTCCTTCCTCGAGCTTGATTACTGAGAAGAAACAGACCATAGTGAGGATTTGTCGAACTTCATAGGTGCCTCACCCAAACTTGATGCCAAATGGATGATGCATCACCACGATGACCTAGCGATGCTCATGGTTGCGCCTCATGGTTGCATTGGCTGGTGAAGCTGATTGATTTTCAATGAAAAACAGCCGTGTTCCATCAGTGCTCTTTGCTTGTTACCCACAAAGATGATATCCTTCATCAGTTCACCTTGGTTGTGTTGGAGACGCATTCGTATTTCACGTTGGTGCAATTTTATCACACAATTGGCTATGAACCAAATGTTTCCTCGAAGAAGGATCGACATTGGTACTAAGAGCATAAGTTTTGTATTGATTTCTAAGCATTCTCACAACTTTGTGTTCAACTCCCCTGTAATTTTATTTGTCCAGCTATTAACTTTAATTAAAAAAATGGTGTGGACTAAAAACTCGGATGGACGTAGTAGCCCTCCATTTTTATTTACTCAGCATATTAGATATGACTGAAGTCAAATTTTGTAAAGTTTGACCAAGTTTAGGCTGAACACAACAAACCATAATTTTTGAGAGAGGGCAAACTGTACATACTCCCAAACCTTTCTGATAATTGAAATTAAAATTCTTTATTTGTACACACTCTCACACGTTTCTGATAATTTGGTGCATGTGTGGTTGTTCACTTATGGGAGGGTAGTGTACCGCACGTTAAGGACAGGAAGTGCGACCAGGACGCGTGGATCGTTAGTTCATCGGAAGTAGTAGTTTTCTTCACTGGTACGTTAAATAAAGAGTTTTGTTTCTTACTTAAACAATTTGAAACGATTGTTATGGAGATAATAAGAAAACCACCCCACTATATATTAGTAGTATACACGAGTACTATATGGAAGTAGCTTCATTGACTTAGTGCACCTGCCTTTGGGTGTATGACAGGTGGGCCCAAAATGTGGCTGGCCCACCTGTCATACAGCCAAAGGCAGGTGCAGTTATGGCACTGGAGCTCAGTCCGTACTACAGTATATATGTAGTACTATATAAGCTGGAGCCTCAGCGGTTGTTCACTAGGGTTTGCACTCTCCACACTCTCGTCGCACTATATATATATATATATATATATATATATATATATATATATATATATATATATATATATATATATATATATATATGCTGGAGGCTCAGCGTTCCTTTGCTAGGGTTTGCTATATTCACAGTCTCTCACCCTTTTCACCAGATCTAGACAAGACTGTGTTGGCCTCTCTCTCTCTCCCCCCTCACAGCTGGTGAAGGAGGCGTCCGGGTCTCGTCACACCGGGAAGGGGAGGAGGTGCAACGTTCACTCTATCGCCTTCGGCGAGGGAGGCAATCCACTGCTGACTGTGTTGTTCTCTTTCACCCAGTGCGTGTACTGGGGGGCCACCGACCCCTTCTTCCTCGCTGCCGCATGCAGTGTGGGCAGATCTAGCCTCCCGTCGCATGCCTTGCCACATCCCGACGACCCTAAGGTATAAGTTCATTTGAAACCATCATTGCTCCAGCTGCATGCAGATCTTTTTTGATTCTGTAGTCGAATCTAGGTCTTGGTTCAAAGAGGAAAGAAGGGTGCGTGGGGTGGAGCATGAATCTAGGACGTGGTTCAATGAGGAAAGGAGGGAGGGAAAGTAGTATAGACTGCCTATCCAGCCGCTTTGTTGGTCGAAAAGGGAAAAAAGGGGTAACCCAGTACACACATCTGTAAGGAACCTACCTCTTTTTTGAAAAAGGAAAGAAAATGGGGGATAGGGTAGTTTGTGCAGGACTAGATTTGCTGCCCTCACATACGAAAAGGGTTCAAAGAGAACAAATATGGGACCAACGCAGATATGCTGCTTGGCAACATACTCTGCATCACCCATTTATACGTGTGGACCCACATGGTGCTGGCATGTCCCATGTCCCATACAACTATTTTGCTATTGTTAATCTAAGAATGCGACTGGTAAATTGAAGCAATGCCATTGTCAAAAGTAAATTACATTTTTAATGAATGTTATTTTAAGAGAATTTCTCTGTTAATATGAATCAATGCAACCATTTTAGAAATGCTACTGTCCTATACTTTGTTTTCCATCAAGATAAGGTAGATGCTTCTTTTTGTGGCCGCATGTTTCACCCTCCTTTATTAGCCAGTAATTGATTCCTTTTTTGCGTCTGTTAAAATAGGGATATCTATTCAACTTGTTGTTATTGCGTCATTTTGCTTGGCTACGCGAAACGCTTCTGTTTTAAGAGTGTTTTGTGCAGTTCTACATGAATGTCACACCGACGACTTTGCTTAATTTTGGTTGAACTGCACAAAAGGAGATCAGATTCCCATATATGTGTTTAGAGATTTTGTTCAAATCCTCCTCGTGAGTTGTTTCAAATCTTGGTCGACTTTCATCCACATGACGGTGAAGTGTGCTTTGAGAATTTGTGCTACTTTTATTGGTACTATTTTGGATAAATGTTGAATTGAAGCTATTTAACTGCTGTCTTTTACCATTAAGTGAGCAAAAATTGTCCCAACCCACACATGATGCTTGTCTCTTCATTACAACAAACTCCGCATCACCCACTTTCTAAGTAGATGGAAGCACATGGTGTTGTTGCGCCCACTCTCCCCTGGAACTGTTTATGCTTTTTCTTAATCTAATGCTGCAAGTAAAATTAAGCAATGCCACTCTTAGAATTAACTACTGAATCTTAGTTCAAAACTGCAACACTTGTTAGGGATTGGCGGGATTACCATTTTTGTGGCCGCATGTTTCATCCTCCTTTATTGGCAAGTAATTGATTTCTTTTTTGCCTCTGTTAAAATAGGGATATCTATTCAACTTGTTGCTATTACGACATTTTGCTTCGCTACCACTAGTAGAAAAAGGGTCAAACGTGAAGCACATTAGTGCCGGTTTGAATTAGAGCCGGCACTAATGTGTATATTAGTGTCGGTTCGTGGCGGCAATCAATAGTACCGGTTCGTGGAGAACCTTTAGTACCGGTTCGTACCACGAACCGGTACTAAAGAGGCTGTGTCAGCCTGCGGTCAGGCTATGGCCCCACCATCACCATTTAGTGCCGGTTCGTACCACGAACCGGTACTAATGAGGTTGTGGCAGGCTGTTTTTAGTCCCACCTCGCTCCCCTAACAAGCCTTTTACCACCTTAAATATGTTATTTCTCAAACTATCATAAGCACTTGGTCTTCATTGAACTCTATGTGTAGAATTTATGGCCGCAATATGAGTCTTCATCGGTTTATAAATCGTTGATGACTCATATTGACAATTCAGATTGTACACACAAAGATATTTGATGATCAAAGTATTTTTTATGTTATAAGATCATATTGACAATTTAGACTGTAAAGAAATATAAGCTCATGGTGTAAATGCTCTTATATTTTTTGCGTTCAGTATGCACCATTCAAAGCGACGCCATCAACTTTCAACCATTTCTGCCTTCATTTGCTATTTTTCATGCATTCAATGATTTGTTTTGAGAACTAAATGAACTGGAAATTGAAAAGCACTACAAATGAACTCTGAAAAAGTTGAAACTTGGCATGGTATCATCATTTCACCTACATAGATTGTTCAAAAAAGTAGAGAGGGTTACGGCAAAAACTGGATGCACTTCGTTTACAAACTGGACAATCTCTTTCGAAGTATTCAGGTTTATGACGAAATTAAACTCATTTGTTACAAAGGCATTTCATTTTTTTAAACTTATTACAACTCCAGAATTTTTGTGCATTCGGTATGCATCATTCAAAGCGACGCTATCAACTTTCAACCATTTCTGCCTTCATTTGCTATTTTTCATGCATTCAATGATTTGTTTTGAGAACTAAATGACCTGGAAATTGAAAAGAACTATAAATGAACTCTGAAAAAGTTGAAACTTGGCATGGTATCATCATTTCACCCACATAGCATGTGCAAGAAAGTAGAGAGGCTTACGGCTAAAACTGGATGCACTTCGTTTACAAACTGAACAATCTCTTTCGAAGTAGTCAGGTTTCTGACGAAATTAAACTCATATGTTACAAAGGCATTTTATTTTCTTAAATTTATTACAACTCCAGAATTTTTGTGCGTTCAATATGCACCATTCAAAGCGACGCCATCAACTTTCAACCATTTCTGCCATCATTTGCTATTTTTCATGCATTCAATGATTTGTTTTGAACTAAATGACATTAAATTTTGTGCAGGCATAGCACCACCTTTAGTACCGGTTGGTGGCTCCAACCTGTACTAATGGGTGACCAGTACTACAGTTTCTTAGTAAGCTGTTTTTTAGTCCCACCTCACCAAGAGAGAGGGACTAGGAGCGGTTGATAAGCCCTGGGTGCAGAGACGATGAAGAAGAGGCTCAATGCTCACGTTGCTTAGCTTCAAGCCTTCAGGAATATGGTAGATTGCACGGAGCTACGCGCAGTGCAGTTTACACTATTCCGAAAGGCTTGAAGCAAATTAACGAAGCATGCACCTCTTTTTTATTTTTAATAACTTATTACAACTCCGGACTTATTACACTACACGTCGGCATTTCTTTTTTTAAAACTTTGGTTATAACTCCAGTCTTTGACCATCAAGTTTTGCAGAAAAGAAAAAATAGCAGAAAAGAAAAAAAAAATATAAAAAACTACTCCGAAATAAATAGAAGGAAATAAATATGCAGAAAAGAAAAAACTACTCAGAAATAAATAGAAGAAAAAATAAAGCAGAAAAAAAAATATTTGCTATTTTTCAATCATTCACAAAATGACCGTGAAATTAAAAATCACTACAAAATGAACTCTGAAAATGTTGAATTTTGGCAAACTAGATGAAAAACTACTCACAAATAAATATAACAGAAAAGGAAAAACTATACAAAAAACTACGTAGAAATAAATAGAAGAAAATAAAGCAGAAAAGAAAAAAATAAAAAAATTTGGGGCGCTGCCTTGTGGGCCTGCTAGGCCACGGGCGTGCAATTACAGGCCTGAAAGGCCCAGCAGAATCACAGGGCAGCGCGCAGAGTTTAGGCCCACAAGCCTGCTATACAGAGGAGTTCGAAAGGGCAGCCGCGGCTGGGTTTATAAACCAGTGCGGCTGCCCTTCACCCGGCGAGGTGGGACTAAACTTTGTGCAGGCAGCGCGAGGCCTTTAGTACCGGTTGGTGGCTCCAACCGGTACTAAAGACCACCCTTTAGTACCGGTTGGAGCCACCAACCGGTACTAAAGGCCGGCTCTTCCCGCCTCTTGGCCTGGCCTTTAGTACCGGTTGGTGGCTCCAACCGGTACTAAAGGCTCACCCTATATATACAGCACTTACGAAATTTCAGTTACATCTCCCCACTTCTTTCGTCAACCTCTAGTGCGCCGCGCTCCCGTCGTCGTCGTCGTCTTCCCCGCCGCCGCGCCGAACGCCGCGCGCCGCGGTCCGTCGTCGTCCCGCGCCGCGGTTCCGTCGTCGTCCCGCGCCGCCATCCGTACGTATATCTCTCTCTCCTCACGCGTACCCGCCGCGCCGCCGTCTGTCGGTGGGAAATCTGCCTCCACGAACACCTATGGGGACCGAGCCCCTTTCTTGGTTCGGCGGGGGGCGGAGGTCGCGCGAAGAGCGGATCGAGGCGATGCACACAAGGGGTTTACCCAGCTTCGGGCCGCACGGATGCGTAAAACCCTACTGCTGCTTTGTGGTTTTGTATTGTGTTCTTGCTCGGGAGCGTGTGGTGATACAGTACACGCGAGCTGCTGGCGAGACCGAGCGTGAATGTCCTCCTTCCTCTTTCCTCTCCTGTTGCGCATGGGGCCTCCTTTTATATGTGCAAGGGGTTACCCACAGGTGGCAACGTAGGCGGGGGCAAAACTGGAAAATGCTGTGTTGGGTACAGCTGTTTGCACAGTGCTATCATACCTAACTCTGACAGCAGGGGACAAGGGCATTAAATGCCCGTCTGGGTCGCCCAAACAGTGCAGGAAAGGGGCCGTCAGGAGCGCCACCGTTTTCCACGATGGCTACTCTGTCAGCGTTGCTTCGCCACCGCATGCCCCCGGGCTACGCAGCCTCTCGCCACGTACGCCTGGAATGGCCCCAGAGCGACGCGTGGGTGGATGAGCTGGAGCGCAGGCGCGGGGTGGTGACTTGCCGCGGCAAGCGCCTTGCCGCGGTCGATGCCTTGTCGCGCCCGGGAGCTTGTCGCTCACCGGTCCTTGCCGGGACGCGTGGCGCGTCGCAGCAGGTCTCTTGTCGTGCCTCGGTCGGCCTTCCTGGTAAGCTCCTCTTGCCGGGGCCTTGTGCTTCGAGCGGTCCTCCCGGCAAGCTCCTCTTGCCGGGGCCTTGCTCTCTTCGGGTGGCCTTCCCAGCAAGCTCCTCCTGCCGGGGCCTTGGCTTAAATGCTTTGTTCTTGGATGGCCTAGAAAGGGACCACGGAGAGTTTTGGCGATCGCCTGGCAAGCCTTGTCGCGGGGTGCTACGACTGCCCGTGCACAAGTTAGGGGTACTAAGGTACCCCTAGTTTAGTACACCGACAGGAGCCCCCGGGCCTGGGCCATACACGGTGCCGAGCGCTGTTGGGCCAGGCCCAAAACAGTGCACGGGCACACGTGGCCTGGGTCACGCTGCATCTTCTTCTGCATCCACCACGTCCTCCCCGAACGGCACGTGTCGAACGCGGCATCGTGGGGAGAGGCGTGCGTGACGTGGGCGGCGTGCGTGGGGCTGAGCCCCGCAGGCATGCGTCACGTCGCAATAAAGGGGGACGGTTCGCGCTATCTCCATAAGTGGAGGGAGGCGTGGAGGCACGGCTCGTCTGCTGGACGGGGCCGAGGCACGGTTTCCGAGGCGCCCGCTCCCCACGATCACGGGGCGAGGGGAGGTCGCCTCATCCGTCGCCTCGGTCCTGCACGCCAGCCACGCGGCTTCCATGCACCTGGGGTCGCGGACGGTGGAGGCAGGAAACCAGGCCGTCGCGGGCCGAGGCAGCAGGCCGGTCCCAGTCGCCTGCTCTCCCTACGTCTTGATTGGCTGAGCGGGGCGGCCGAGCCCCCACCCTGCTCCTTTATAAAGAGCAAGAGGGGGGGCGGCGAAAACCCACACTCCTCCATCTTCGCTTCTCTTCAGCTTCTGATCCCCTCTCTCCATTCGCCATGGAGAAAGGGAATCCTGGTCCTTCATCGGTGGCGGCGAGGGTCGCCGCTAGGCAACGCGCCCCTCCTCCCCTTGCACCCGCGGTGGCAGAGCCTACCGTAAGGGGAAGGGGGAGGGAGCGAGGTCGTGGACGAGGCCGAGGCGCTCAGGGACGAGGCGGACGGGGCGACGCGCCGGCCTCGCCTCCGCCAGCGGCTCCCCTTCTCACGGCGGTCCACATCGGGGACGACCCTTGCGAGTTCTTCGTCAGGCTGCGCCGGGCGCCTCGTCGTCGCCTCCGTCTCCCGGCTCCCTTCGCGAGCATGATGGAGATGGAACAACCCGAGACGCTAAGACTGCGCATGAGGGGCTGCGGGACCAGCGACACGCGGGTCCACGTTGAGTCCCCAGCCCCCGGCGTGATGTATCTTGGTCGAGGGTGGAAGACGTTCGCCCGTATCCACATCTTGATGGAGGGGTTCACCCTCCATTTTAAGTTGATGGAGGGCGATCTCCTCTCCCTCAAGGTCTTCGGCTGCTTCGGAATCCGGGCCCGGTGCTGCGTGGATAGCTCCTCCGACAGCGAAAGCTCCTCCTCGAGCGAGTGTGACGAGGAGGGGAGCGACAGCGACGACGAGGGTAGCGGTCGTCGGGATGACGGGTCCGACTAGGCGTCGGTCGCGGCTCCGCGTGGCACCGGCGACCCCATCATCCGTGTTGCCGGATCCTTGGGCTTCCCGGGGTCGTCTCCTTGGCGGCTGGCGTAGGGAGGCTGCGGAAGAGGAAGAGGGCTGGCGGCAAGGCCGTCAACTCGGAGTACGAGTGGCACTGATGGTGAAGGTACCACCAGTGCCGTCCTCCTTGGCGGACACCTTCTTGGTCGTTCGCGGAGCTGCCATTGTCTTCTTACTCTTGCCGGTGGAGCTCGATGGCGCGTCCTCGACGGTAGCGCAGCACTCCGAAGAGGTGCGCTTGCCGGAGCGGGCACCAAAGCACTTGCCGGGCTTGGTCTTCTTCTTCCCTCCGGGAGCTTCAGCGGCAAGTGGCTTGTGATCCGCTGTGGCTGCTGCTTCCCGGTTGATCTTGTCGGCACAGATAAGGGCATCCTTCTTGTCGCCGGGGACAAAGATGACGCTTATCGGGCCTGGCATCTTGAGCATGTTGTAGACGTAGTGAGAGGCCGCCATGAACTTGGCGAGCGCTGGACGGCCGAGAATTCCATTGTAGGGCAATGGAAAATCGACAACGTCAAAGGTGATCCTCTTTGTCCTGAAGTTCAGCTCACTGCCAAATGTCAGTGGCAACGTTATCTTCCCCTTCGGCTTGCTCCTTCCCGGGCTGATTCCTTGGAACGTCCCGGTCTCTTCGAGCTCGCTGTCGGGGACTTGGAGTTTCTGGAGTACAGCGGAGGAGATCAGGTTCAATCCGGCCCCGCCGTGGACTAGCATCTTAGTGACCTTGAGGTTGCGGACTGTTGGTGAGACCAACATCGGCAAGCACCCGATCGCAGTTGTGCGGTAAGGGTGGTCCTCAATATCGAAGATGATAGGCGTGCTGGACCATTTCAGAGGCTTGCGCGACTCGACGGGTGGTTCTGCTGCATTGACTTCTCGTGCCCACTGCTTGAGCTGGCGGTGAGAAGTATGCAGGGAAGCACCGCCGTCTACGCACAAGACCTCCGTGGCTTTCTAAAACTCCTGCTCACTGGTCTCGACATCATCCATGTCTTCGTCTTCGTCGTCGTCTTCGTTCTTGTCGCGGCCGCGGGGAGGTCTGTCCGCTTGCCGCTGCTTGTCCTTGTCGCGGCGTCCTCCCTGGCTGGGATGCTTCGTACCTGATCCTCTGCCACCTCCCCGGGCTCTCTCCTTGTCGCGCCGCTCGTACTCGGCCTTTTGTAGCTCGACGAGCCGCTCGACCTACTTGCAGCTCCGGAGGTCATGGCCCTTGGTGCGGTGGATCTTGCAGTACCGTTTGTTGGTGCCGTCCCGCTTGTCGGCGACCGCCACAGCCTGGCAGTTGGCGCATCCGGCAACCTCCTTGCCGGAGCTACCAGCCTGGGACTTCTTGGCGGCGCCTTCATCGCCGGACTGCTCAACAACCAGTACTTCTTGGCTCTTCTTCTTCCTGTTGCTCCGCCGCCGGTTCTTCCTTGCCGGGGCGGTATCCTCACTGTCAGATTCTCCTGCTCCAGTGTTCTCTCCGGGGAGTTTCCTTCCTTCCTCGGCGCGTGCACACTTGTCGGCCAGGGCATAGAGCTCGCTGACGTCTTTGATCTTGCACATCGCCATCTCCTCCCGCATCCTGCGGTTACGCACGTTCTGATGGAACACGCTGATGACCGCGGCAGGGTGGACGTCTGGGATGTTGTAGTGCACGCGGCTGAATCTCTAGATGAACTTGCGCAAGGATTCCCCTTCCTTCTGGACGAGCAGATGAAGGTCGCTCGCTTGGCCATGGGGTTTGTGGCCGCCTATAAAGGCGCCAACAAACTGATGGCACAAGTCTGTCCAGGAGGTTATGGAGTTATCCGGCAAGTGCATGAGCCAGGATCTGACGTTGGATTTGAGTACCAGCGGGAAGTAGTTGGCAAGGATCTTGTCGTCATGCCCCCCAGCAGCCTGCACCGCAATGGTGTACATGCTGAGGAACTCCGACGGATGCGACTTGCCGTCGTACTTCTCTGGTACATCTGGCTTGAAATTCTTCATGCTGGGCCACTGGACTTGCCGCAGCTCACGGGTGAACGCAGGGCAGCCCATCGCGTACGGCAGGTCGCCTGGTTCCCCTGGTGCATGCATGTCGACAGAGGGCCCAGCGCGCTGGTCTGATTGACGCCGCGCTTCTCTCCGACGCTCGAAGCGAGTACGAGCGTCCTCTTGTTCTTGTTCGTGAAGAACTTGGTGTTGATCGCGACGAGTTCGCGGATTCGACGACGCGGTGGAGTCGTTGTCGTGATGGTTCCGGCGAGTCGGCGACCTTGGCCTTTGGGGCGGGGAGTGCACGGTGGTCGCGCCCTCACCGGTCTTGGCGCCATCGGTTCTCGCCTGGCCGACCTGCCGCGGCTGCGACGCACTGTGCTGCCGCGGGGTGTCGCCGTTAGCGAAGCCGATGAGACTCTGTATCGTGGCCCTCCAGTCGTGGAGCTTGTCCGCCGTTGGAGGGTAGTCTAGGAGCAGTTGAGCTTGTGCTAGAGCTTCTGCTGGGGTGGCGGGCAGCGGTGGCGAGCGGCGCGTGGAGCGGGATGTGCTTGGACTTCTAACTACGTTAGAAGGAGCAACACCCGGACCAAGCAGTCGCGCCACGCTCACGCCAGCATGTTGGAGTGTATGTTGGTCTTGAGCACCCTGGGATCCGCCAGCTCGATCTGGGTCCAGCGAGCGTATGGTACCGTGAGTGCCAAGACGCTGCTGGTCCCGTGCCTCCAGAGAGGGGCGCGGTGCATGTTCGGACGCCATGGCACCATGAGCTGGTTCGGCGACGCCCGTTCCGCCGCCGGTGCCGTCCCCACCACCCGTTTGCTCCAGGGGCGGTGGGTTCGACGCGGACGGACCAGCCACCTCCGGAGCCTTCTTCTTCGGTGGCATGTCGATGAAGATGATGGAGATCTAGCCTGTGCAGACGCCGGATCAGGTTCGCACAACTTCGACGCCCCCTACCTGGCGCGCCAAAGATGTCGGTGGGAAATCTGCCTCCACGAACACCTATGGGGACCGAGCCCCTTTCTTGGTTCGGCGGGGGGCGGAGGTCGCGCGAAGAGCGGATCGAGGCAATGCACACAAGGGGTTTACCCAGCTTTGGGCCGCACGGATGCGTAAAACCCTACTGCTGCTTTGTGGTTTTGTATTGTGTTCTTGCTCGGGAGCGTGTGGTGCTACAGTACACGCGAGCTGCTGGCGAGACCGAGCATGAATGTCCTCCTTCCTCTTTCCTCTCCTGTTGCGCATGGGGCCTCCTTTTATATGTGCAAGGGGTTACTCACAGGTGGCAACGTAGGCGGGGGCAAAACTGGAAAACGCTGTGTTGGGTACAGCTGTTTGCATAGTGCTATCATACCTAACTCTGACGGCAGGGGACAAGGGCATTAAATGCCCGTCTGGGTTGCCCAAACAGTGCAGGAAAGGGGCCGTCAGGAGCGCCACCGTTTTCCATGATGGCTACTCTGTCAGCGTTGCTTCGCCACCGCATGCCCCCGGGCTGCGCAGCCTCTCGCCACGTACGCCTGGAATGGCCCCAGAGCGACGCGTGGGTGGATGAGCTGGAGCGCAGGCGCGGGTGGTGACTTGCCGCGGCAAGAACCTTGCTGCCGTCGATGCCTTGTCGCTCCCGGGAGCTTGTCGCTCACCGGTCCTTGCCGGGACGCGTGGCGCGTCGCAGCAGGTCTCTTGTCGTGCCTCGGTCGGCCTTCCTGGTAAGCTCCTCTTGCCGGGGCCTTGTGCTTCGAGCGGTCGTCCTGGCAAGCTCCTCTTGCCGGGGCCTTGCTCGCTTCGGGTGGCCTTCCCGGCAAGCTCCTCCTGCCGGGGCCTTGGCTTAAATGCTTTGTTCTTGGATGGCCCAGAAAGGGACCACGGAGAGTTTTGGCGATCGCTTGGCAAGCCTTGCCGCGGCGTGCTACGACTGCCCGTGCACAAGTTCGGGGTACTAAGGTACCCCTACTTTAGTACACCGACAACGTCCGCCCCGAACGCCGCGCGCCGCCGTCCGTCCCCGCCGCTGCCCCGAACGCCGGCGTCCCCGCTCCGTACGCCGCCGCCTCCGCCCCGAACGTCGGCGCCCCCGCTCGTACGTACGGGGCGGCGGCGTACGGGGCCGCACACACACACACACACATACCACACACGCATACACACACACATACACACATATGTACACACATATACGTATACACACACATACACACACATACACACACACACACACATTTTTTTACTTATTTTCTGTTTTTTAGAAAAGTTAATTAGATGATCGAATGTTAGATTATAATGTCGAATGTTATAGCTATAGCTAGATAGAAAAATTGTCGAACTAGAGATTAGAACTAGTTGAATAATTAATATAACTAGTTTATTTTTAGTAAGAAAATTGTCGAACTAGTTTATTTAGGTATATGAGATTTGAACTAGTTCAATAATTAATATAACTAGTTTATTTTTAGTAAGAAAATTTAGGTATCTGAGATTTGATGATCTAATTAAAATATTATTTGTTAATGAGTTTTTCTATTTGTTTAATTTTTTATATATTTTGAGTTTATATAAATGTTAGATTAATGTCGAATGTTAGATGAATTAGATAGAAAAGTTAAATATATAGTAATGTCAATTGAATATATAGTTAGATATATTAATGTCAAATGTTAGATGAATATATATTTGGCTAGATATAGGTGTTTAATGTTTCACCTATATGAACATAGGAAATGTCATCTGACGACGAAAAAGATTTCATTATGTGCGAACACTGTGACGACCAGCGCGGCCTGTGCGACAAAAATTTCCTTGTTGATGGTAGGCGCTTCAGCATCAAGATGGATGAGACATTCGAAGTTGATACAGTAAGGCACTTTGTCAATTATTATTTGAATGCAAAACTTATGCTTCATTTGCTTCAACTTATAATTTTAAATTTTCACTATTCTACTAGCGCATCCCCTGCCATGCAAGAATTTTTGTCTTGGATAAGATAGGTTTTAGTGCTATAGATGATATGGAGGTAAAGAGAGTTTACTTGAAGACGGAGCATGGGTATACTTTCAACGTCAAATTATATAATGGAGACACATACACCCATTTTGAATGCAAAACTTGGCAAGCACTATGCAAGGCTTATGCATTTGAGCCTGATATGGTTATCACCTTTGATATTCGTCCGGAAGATGATATTGAAGGTAATATAGACATCTGGGTCGATGTGCAAACGCCTCCAGTTCTACCATTTGGTGAGTTTTTCTCAACCATGCATGCATATGTTTATGTCTTTGATACAGTTTATTCAAAAATAGTTGACAACTAATTTGTATTGACAGCTTATTTCGGTTCAAGCAAACATGTCCGGCGCTTGGTAGACAGGACCTACTACTGCCCCGGGGCTCAACTAAACTGCGAGGAGATAAGTCATTATGTTTCATGGCTTGAGGATCTAAATACTGTCAAGAAATTTTTTTTTCCTGAACTTAGAAATGTTAGTACTCAAAACATGCGACCAACGGTGATCGTATTGAACTACGGTCACATCTATAATCGAAAGATGGCAAGGTTTTAAATATTTGTCCTTAATTAGTGCATCTTTTGCATACATTATTTTTGAAGCTAAACTTTTATTGCTTAGTATATTAATTACTATACGATGTTCTTCAACAGGGACTTCCGATGACAGTTGTGCCTTAGTGGATCGAGACAAAAGGTCGCATGTCAATGGTTAGCTTACGACCAAGATTTCCTACATTGCACATGAGTGCATTCAGGATTTCTGAAAGCGAAGAATGCTTAATAGTGAAAGATTGGAGCAAAATTGTTAACGATCGCAGAGAAGTACTAGGGGGCAGCCAGGAGAAGCGCAACCCAAGATTAGGAGACAGATTCATCTGCATGCTCCAGTATGATGAATCAGGAGAGCTATACATGTTCTATGCTATTCTACCTGAGAGGGAGCGGCAGGAGTAGCTACTAGTTCATGCTCTTAATTAGTACTTGACTCATGTCCGTGTCCTGAACTTCGATGTTGGTGATGATTATGTTGAACTTGATGATATCTTTGCTTCTGTTACAAAGTGAATGTTTCCTCTTTAAGCTAGCCAGCGTTGGTGATGATTAGATAGCTAGCGGTAATGACTATGATGATTAAATAGTGGTAATTAGACGACTATGATGATTTTTAGCTAGCTAGATTTTATTTATTTATTAATATGCGATGATGATGATGATGATGATGACGACTACAACTCATTATATCGTAAAACAATCCTAAATTAAATTTATAACACAAATTTAATTGAAAAATACAAAATAAAACAAAAACCCACAAACATTTAGTACCGCTTGGTTTTACTAACCGGTACTAAAGGCCTCCCGGCCCCCGGAGATGGCTCGTGCCACGTGGTTTCCCTTTAGCACCGGTTCGTGCTGAACCGGTACTAAAGGGAGGGGGGCCTTTAGTGCCCACACTTTAGTGCCGGTTCCTAAACCGGCACTAAAGGGCCTTATGAACCGGTGCTATTGCCCGGTTCTGCACTAATGTACGCAAAACACTTCTATTTTAAGAGTGTTTTTTGCAGTTCAACTTGAATGTCACACCGACGACTTTGCTTAATTTTGGTGGAACAACACAAAAGGAGATCGGATTTTCATATATGTGTTGGGATATGTTTCCAGTCCTCCTCGCGAGTTGTTTCAAATCTTGGTCAATAAAGGTTAGTAACGACTTTCATCCACATGATGCTGCTGTGTGCTTTGAGAGGTTATGCTACTTGTATTGGTACTGTTTTGGATAAATGTTGAATTGAAGCTATTGAACTGCTGTCTTTTAGCATTAAGTGAGCAAAAATTGATCCAACCCAGACATGATGCTTGTTTCTTTGTTACAAAAAAACTTTGCATCACCCCCTTTATAAGTAGATGGAAGCACATGTTGTTGTTGCGCCCACTCTCCCCTGGAACTGTTTATGCTTTTTGTTAATCTAATGCCACTGGTAAAATTAAGCAATGCCACTCTCAGAATTAGCTACAGAATCTTAGTTCAAAACTGCAACACTTGTTAGGGATTGGCGGGATTACCATTTTTGTGGCCGCATGTTTCAACCCCCTTTATTGGCCAGTAACTGATTCCTTTTTTGCCTCTGTTAAAACAGGGATATCTATTCAACTTGTTGCTATTGCGACATTTTGCTTCGCTACACGAAACACTTATGTTTTAAGAGTGTTTTGTGCAGTTCAACTACAATGTCACACCGGCGACTTTGCTTAATTTTGGTGGAACTGCACAAGAGGAGATCGGATTTTCATATATGTGTCGGGATATGTTTCCAGTCCTCCTCGTGAGTTGTTTCAAATCTTGGTCAAGAAAGGTTAGTGCCGACTTTCATCCACATGATGCTGCAATGTGCTTTGAGATGTTGTGCTACTTGTATTGGTACTATTTTGGATAAATGTTGAATTGAAGCTATTGAACTGTTGTCTTTTACCATTAAGTGAGCAAAAATTGAACCAACCCAGACATGATGCTTGTTTCTTTGTTACAACAAGACTCTGCATCACCCCCTTTATAAGTAGATGGAAGCACATGTGGTTGTTGCGCCCACTCTCCCCTGGAACTATTTATGCCTTTTGTTAATCTAATGTCGCTGTTATAATTAAGCAACACCACTCTAAGAATTAACTACTGAATCTTAGTTCAAAACTGCAACACTTGTTAGGGATTGGCGGGATTACCATTTTTGTGGCCGCACGTTTCATCCTCGTTTATTGGCCAGTAATTGATTCCTTTTTTGCCTCTGTTAAAACAGGGATATCTATTCAACTTGTTGTTATTGCGACATTTTGCTTCACTTAATTTTGGTGGAACTGCACAAAAGGAGACCAGATTTCCATATATGTGTTGAGATCTCTTTCAGGTCTTCCTCACGAGTTTCAAATCTTGGTCTTGAAAGGTCAGTACCGACTTTCCTCGGAATTAACTACTGAATCTTAGTTGGAAACTGCAACACTTGTTAGGGATCGGTGGGAGTACCATTTCTGTTAGGGATCGGCCGGAGTACATGTTTAAGAAATGTATTGTTCAGATAATGTCTCTGTTGTTATATATTAGTTACAGTGTTTTACAAATGGTACTATCCTGCTTTGAAGTTCTTTCTACATGTTTAACCAAGGTATTGTTAATATAGTGTCTCTGTTAAAATGAATCAGTCACATTGTTTTAGGAATGGTACTTTTCTGCTTTGTCGTTCTTTATACAGGTTGAAACAAGGCATTGTTAAGATAATGTCTCAGTCAATATGAATGAATCACACTGATTGAGAATTGCTACTCTCCTTCTTTGTTTCCCATTAAGATAAGGTAGATCAGTAGATGTTTTTCTTCTGGGAGTACAAGTCATCAACTGTTATTTCTCAGTAATTGTTTCCCTTATACCTATTGTTGCTTATAGGGATATCAAAATTAAAGCTCGGTTCTATTCCGACTTCGAATTTAGTTGAACTGCACAAAAGGAGCCAATGTGTCTAAGGCAAACTGCTACATTAGTGGGTCCAGTTGGTCTTACCACTTTGCAGAAAGAAGCAGTCACTGTTTGTGCTACATTCAAAAGGAATGATCGAGAGCTTTACAGAGTATTAGTAGACACTGGTGACATGACTAGTCTGCAGAGAGCATAGGCAACTCTACAACACGTGGAGTGCACTGGGCAAAAAGTGCCCAAACAAGTACAAGAAGCCAGGACGTGAATCCAAGTCTGTCAATGTCATTCTAAGCAACAATGATGGGGCATCTGGGTATGGTAGTCTGTTTACCGTACTTTCAGTTTGTTAGCCCACCGATTGGTGGGTTGACACTTGGGCCAATATTCATGTGTGTGCTAATGTGTCTTTGTTTTCTTGTAGCATATAAATACGAAATCCATAGGGATGCTCAGCTTGATTTTAGTGGAACTGCACAAAATGTTCAGATGGTTCGTGTCCTCCATAATACTTCATCATGCACAATACATCGAATGGTTCTCTAATCGTTGTTGTCACCTTGAGCCACCGGATTATCAGATGACAAACTGATGACAAACCCTGCCTGTTCCACAATCATAGGCATTCCATATTTTGAATGGGAAAAGCTTGTCAAAGTTCAATCATTGATGTTAGCAAGAAGACATTAGTTTAATATATTGGAATTGGAAAACCTTGTCAAATTTTGCTCATTGATGTTAGCCAGAAGACATGCATTTGATATTTTTGAGTGGGACGCCCTTTGCTGTGAGCAACGTCGATCATTTTTTCCTATTCTTGTCTTAAGTTCAGAAGTAAATATTTACTCTACTGAGATGCATAGTCACATGAATGTTGACTTATGTAAGGTATTTTAAGAGTTTGTACTGAATGTTGACTTATGTAAGGTATTTTAAGAGTTTGTTCTGAATGTTTTCTATGTAATGCCAGGCCTTGTGAGTTTGATTGCAAAGTTAAGCTTGGAATGCTGTGGCATGCGGCATCACGAGCTATTCACCGTGCCTCCTGAGAATAATGCTTCATATTGTTTTGCATGTTGAGCTAATGCCTGTGATTTGTATGTTAAGAAGATCATCCTCTTTTGTTGTTTTGTGCTTAAGAAGTTCATTGTCATATGTTTAATTCATAGCCTATGTGACAACTCGGGTAGGTTAGAGGTGAAACCATAAGATCTTCCGACCAACTCATCATCTTAGGCCGTGATTGGATCGTCGTTTTCCAACCAAAACCGCTTGTAAAACAGACGCTCGTAAATAAAAGCAGATGGTCTCGGGCGAAGTGCTCGGTTAGTTGATTTCGACTAGTAAAATATACACTGGTCTCTCAAATTGCACACGTAACATGCCAGTTTTTGTTACAAACCTCGCGCCCTCGGTTTCATTACGCCTGTATTTTACGCGTTGTTTCCGATGACGAGTAAATTACACCTGTATCTTAATACAAGTGTGAAATAAACCAGAGCTCCCAAGCGCGGCCTTACTGTTTCATGATGTCTCGGTCTCTCGAAGGTGCTCATAGGTGTTCGATGATCCTAGCTTCCTGAATGAGGAGCGGGCGTTGTATCAGACCATCCACAGGGCCCGCGAGGCCCTCTCCGCCGTCCTTCGAGTTGTTGCGCTCGCCGTGGCGCCGAGCATTGTCAACATGGTCAATGAACATGAGGATTCAGGATATGACTTTGTTTTGACTGGATGACAGTAGGGACACACTAGGGCCATAGCCGTACGTACGCAAGTTCCTCCTTATTATGTACAACTATATAACTTTTTTCTTCCTCCTGGTTTCCTGACATCACGGTCCCACACCATCGTCAACCTATATAGTCAATAAACAAGAGAATTTCACAAGGAGCGGCCGACAGTTGGGACCCAGCAGTTCGAGGAGTGTTTGATTTTTTAGGTGTAAGCGGAGTTTTTCTTGAGCGATGTTTTTGTTGTTGTTCAGAGGAGCAGGGTATCAATTGGGCGGGCTGTGGCCCATCTAGCCCAGGCTATTATTTTATGTTGACCAAATATCCAGCCCAGATATTATTTTTTCAAGGTGAAAATGGCTAGCCCAGCTATACTTTTTTTGCGGAATACCCAACCCAGGTCAACTTATTATTATCCGCCCCGTTGGGCTGTAAATCTTTCCTGTTAGGCCTAACAAGAAAATGGGCTTTAAGAAATAATAAATGGGATGTAATTATAAAAACTGGGTTGTAAATATATAAAACGCACCAAGCAGGTAATTAGTTTAAAAAATATTATTGTTTGAATTTGGAAATTTTCATTTCATTACTTATTGCGCGCGCGTTATTTTTTAGATTTTTACCTAGCACTACAGGAATCAGCTATTTTGCCGTCTGCCACGGCGGACGGCAAAGGCATGAACGGCGGACGGCAAAGGCCTTTGCCGTCAGCCGCGGACGGCAAAAGGCTCCGGCAACGTAGGCTACGGTAAACTGCTACTTTGCCGTCTGCTTTCTGGCGGCTGACGGCAAAGGCCCTTTGCCGTCCGCGGCAGACGGCAAAGAGAGCGGACGGTAATAATTGCGCTGTCAGTCCGTTAAGTGGCTAATGGCAGGCCTTTGCCGTCCGCCGCTGACGGCAAAATTTCTAGTGTCTTTGCCGTCCGCCGTATGATGTCATCTACACGTCACTACATGGCAGGTTCTTTGCCGTCTGCCACTGATGGCAAAGTCTTTGCCGTCTGCCACTGTAGTCAAACTGGCCAAATGGGTCAGCTCCCAGGAAGCACAGCTGGATGCCACGTGTCTTCTTTGCTGTCCGCGGCAGACGACAAAGAGCCCGTTGCCGTCGGTGGCAGACGGCAAAGAGCCTGCATATTGGCTCTTTTATCTGTTTTTTATTAGATCCAACAATTTTCATCACAAATATATATGACATATATAGATATATTTCAAAAGGCCATTATAGAGCAAACATATAAGATATCCAACACATAACTTCATCATCCAACCATATATATTACGTGCATAGTTCCATCATACATAACAAGTTCAACATAGAGGCATCCAACCATATATATTACAATAGTTTCATCCAACGATACATGCATAGTTCAACGATACAAAAGAAACAGATAAAGGGATAAGGAGCACTCCATCTATGCAAGCTTTCGTCAAGTGAATGAAATCTGCAAAATGAAAAATAAGAAAGTTAGAACAAGAAGAGTAGAACAAGAAGAAGAGTAGAACAAGAAGAAGACTACAACAAGAAGAGTAGAACAAGAAGAAGACTAGAACAAGAAGAGTATGTCATTTATGAGCTAACTTACATGAAATGGATCGTTTTTTAGCTAACTTACGTGAAATGGATCGTTTTTAGCTAACTTAGGTCAAATGGATCGTTTTTTAGGTAACTAAGGTGAAATGGATCATTTTTTAGCTAACTTAGGTGAAATGGATCGTTTTTAGCTAACTTAGGTGAAATGGATCGTTTTTGAGGTAACTAAGGTGAAATGGATCGTTTTTGAGGTAACTAAGGTGAAATGGATCGTTTTTTAGCTAACTTAGGTGAAATGGATCGTTTTTTAGCTAACTTAGGTGAAATGGATCATTTATGAGCTAACTTAGTTGAAATGGATCTTTTTTAGCTAACTTAGGTGAAATGGATCATTTATGAGCTAATTTAGTTGAAATGGATCTTTTTGAGCTAACTTAGGTGAAATGGATCATTTAAGAGCTAATTTAGGTGAAATGGATCGTTTTTTAGCTAACTTGGTGAAATGGATCGATTATGAGCTAAATTAGTTGAAATGGATCGTTTATGAGATAACCTAGGTAAGATGGGTCATTTTGGAGTTAACCTAGGTGAAATGGGTCATTTTAAAGCTAACGTAGGTAAAATGGATCATTTAGGAGCTAATCTAGGTAAAATGGGTCATTTTTTAGCTAACTTGGATGAACTAGATCATTTATAAGCTAACCTAGGTAAAATGGGTCATTTTAGAGCTACCTTAGGTAAAATGGATCGTCTATGAGCTAACTAAGCTAATTATGCAATTTTTGACATAAGTAAGCTAAGTACAGATCGTTTTAGAGCTAACTTAGGTAAAATGGATGGTTTTGGAGGTTAGTAAGCTTATTAAGTCATTTTGGAGGAGAAGAAGCTAAGTCTAGGTCATTATGGTAAGCATTGGAGGAAATAAAGCTAACTCTAGGTCTTTATGCATGTGTTAAGCAAAACACTAGATAAACTTACCAAGATCCAGGAGGTGTAAGAGCGGGGTGGCTCGTGTCGGTAGCTGGAGAAGGATCGTGCGATGCTTGTCTGGAGTTACGCTGCACCAAAGATCATTTCCAATGTCTTGTTAGCATGATGACACTCAAATGTTAAGACTAGCAAGTAATGTCCATTCAAATAAAACTCACCGTGGTCCCAGGAGCAATCACTGGCATCGGCGGAGCGGTCTGACCTGCCTTCTCGCACACAGACTGCACATTTGGTTTTGACGACTCAGTCATACTAGTTAGTAATGAGACAAACACTACATGAATGTTTTGGCTAATCTACATAAGAAACTTACCACAAGGAGCTCGTACATGGCCCTTGCCTGCATGCCATTCCGTGCCCTCTCCTCCTCCATCATCTTTGCCGTCCTCTCCTCCAACTCCCGCTGCCTCTCTGCCGCCTCCGCCAGAAGTTTCTCCGTTCTATCTCTCTCACTCCGTATAGCAGCCTGCAACACCACTCACATGACCATTTGTAATCATTGATGGAAGCGCACACAATATAATGGAGAAAGATAACTGAGTACGTATCACTAACCTTGATGGCGAGTTGCACTGGCCGTTCACGAGGCCTTATCTCAGGAGCGGAGCTCGACTGGCGCGCCTTGATCTCCGGGAGAGTGCTAGGACAACGGATAAGTCCATCTCCAATGGCTATGAGCCATGGGACCTCCCGCCACCAGATATCATCACCAGCTCTGGATCAATGGGACCCTGGCTCGGGTTAAAGTCCTCCCCTTTCCTCACCTTCCCCTCATCTCTATATCTCATGAGCTTGTTGTGGGAGGAGATGATGTTGGTGAAGTTGTTTGCATCATCGAGGTCAGACTGAGAGAAAGCCTTGACTTTCTTGAAAGAGGCAGTGTGGGCCATGGCATACAGGTCGTACACCTCTGGCACCTTATCCGCCTTATTGTAGCGTGCCTGAAAGAGAGAAACAATGAAAATTAGTAATTAAAGGGCTCAAGCTAGCATGATGAATGAATTGCATGAATCATGAAGCAAACCACATACCTAGTTGCGCCCGAACTGATATAAGTTGGAGCTGCCTTGATGGTGTGGCACACCTTCCATTTGGGCACGTTTGTCCTTGGCCTCTTTGTGGAGGGCTAGCCATTGTTGTGAGCACCACTCATCGACCAACACCTCCCAACAATCCATCTGATCCGCACACCATCTCGAAGGCGCCTAAGTTAGCAAATAGAAACTTGAGTGCTACGGCTAAGAATTACTAAATGAAGGAACTTAAGTAGAGAAGGCCTTAAGAATTACCTTCATGTACTGCTCCTTACTCAGGAACTTATCGCGGCACGCCGGCTTGGTCTTCTTGATACCACGCAAGGCGTAGTAGTCTCGAACAGCCTGTACCCGAGCCTCGTGTCGTAAGTTCTGGAGTAGGCGCTTGCAGACTTTCTCGATAACATGTGCCGCGTCCTCCTCGTATCCATCCTCGCACCTGTAGAATGTCTGCAATTAAATGAGACAATATTGATTAGTACAATTAATAACTAGCTAGGTGAAGATTTTTAAATGTGTAAAGGAGAAATTACCCAGAACTTTCTGATCACCATGTCTGCCCTCGTGTGGCACACGACACCGTCGATAATCTCATCCGGCGGGGCCGGGGCAGCCACGTAGTGCTCCCAGCTCAATCCAAGCTCTGGAAGCCGACCCTCACCAGACAACGTGACAAACCCCGGGAAGTTTTGCCGGCAAAGAACTCCAAGGACGGAGTTGGGCCGGCGGACACTATGATGGTGGTCCCAACCCCTGCAGCATGACAAGGCCAACGCATTAGTTATTTGAATAAACGTGAATGCAGAAGGTACAGAAATATTAAATGCACTTACGTACCTCTCCCCATCAGGGAAAATCAACCACCTCTGCTCGCGGGTCACCGGCACGGACGGGAGCCGTGTAGCACCACGCTGGTAGACGTTGCCCCCCTCCTCCCCCTCCTCATCAGTCGGCTCCCCACCATCATCAGCATGGCCACTCGGCTCCCCGCCATGCTCAGGCTGACCCGACCAGGTACCCCATCCAGACGTGTGCTCCTCCGGGGTCTCGTGGGCCCAAGTCTCGTGGGCCGAAGGCCCGTCGACCCGAGGCTCGTGGGCCAAAGACTCGTGGACCGGAGGCTCGTGGACCGGAGTCCGTGCAGCCTCCTCCTCAGACGAGTCCACCCTAGCAGTCACGTGCTTGGGTGAAACAGCTGGGGGCGGTGGCGAGGAAGGCGCCGTCAGAGTCACCCTACCTCCTCCTCTCCCGCGATCACGTGCTCCACCTCCTTTCTTCTTCTTACCTCGTCCCCTGCTGGGCATCGCGGTCGACGAAGAAGGGCCCGGTGGTGTCGCCATACTGTCCAGCAACGCTCGGCGGAGAGGTGCGTGTGGAATGGAAGACCTCACACCACGCGCCGACGAAGAAGGGGCCTCGGCGCGTTCCCGACCAGCGCCCACCATCTTTCAACACCTGCCATGACAAAGAATAAACAAAATTAGTACAACATAAAAAAAGTACCAACATGAATAATAATATGCATATCACTTAAGTGTATCATCATCAAGTACAACATAAAAAAATTGAATACCTGACACTACTAATAATCTCGATCAGTATATCAATAGATACATAATCATCGTCATCACTATAATCAATGATGGGCTCATAGGGTTCATTGGCATCAACATGTGCAAGGCCCCCTTGACGGAATCGGTCAAGCATTGATAGGTCATCCGCAGCAGTAACCTCTTCTTGTTCCGGCTCTTCTTGTTCCTCCTCTGGGGTGATGTCTGATTCATTATCGTTGTCTACTTCAATGTTTTGGGGTGAAGTATAGCGGTTCTTGAAATGCTTTTTGGAAAGACGTGTCTCTTGGAAGAATTCTCCTTCATATGTGTCTGGGTTAATGTGAGGATCATAATCCTCTTCCTTTGGGGGATAAAGTCTCGCACGTGGCGGAACTTCATAAACGACATCCCAACCTTTCAGATTTGGATTAGTTTGGCAGGCCCACGGTAGATAGAATACTTGGGTCGCCTGTTGAGCCATAATATAGACATCAGGAACATCTAAATGAGTGCTTTGGTTGATTTCAACTAGCCCTATATGTTCATGAGTCCTTCTAGTCTCCTTCGGCTGAAACCAATAACATTTGAAGACTACAACATTCGGTGGGTTTTCATCATAGAATAGAAGTTCATAAATTGCTTCAACTCTCCCATAATACTCGGTACCTCCTTCGCCGATAGCAGATACACAACAATTTGTAGACTTTCGGTTGGCCATAGATAGCTCTTTGCCATAGGTACGAAAGCGATACCCGTTGATGTCGTACTTGTCAAATGAACGGACCTTATAGTCAAAACCATTAGCGACTTGTCTCAATTCGGCGTCCATAGACTCTGAATTAGCCTACAAGTTTAACATATGAAAGGATTGTTGCATTATGCACAAATTAGCGAATGAAATGAAATTGTCTAATAGAAATTACCGTTTGTTTGAACCAAGAGATGAAACCGGGATAGCCACCTCCTTGCTTTGCGAGAAGCTCATACTCGTCAACGGAATCCTTTTGGATCTCCGCTCCATACGAGAATATGGCGACGTATCGACTGTATGACATATCCAGGAATAAGAGTAGTTCAAAGGAAATAGAAGTTGCGAAACAATGTACCGAGAACTTACTCGATGTACGGCCGCACTTCTATCAGGTTGTTGAAGATATACAACGAAATGGTCCTCCATTCTTCGTTATCCAAAGATACTGGATGTGAAACACTAGCTGGTGCGAGATTCCCTTTGAATAGGCTGAGGTTGGATCCACCCTTTTTAGGCTCGTCAGCATTGTACCGAGGCTTCGGATTATGCAAATGACGATTTTTGGCTTCGTAGTGCACTGTTACGAAGTTTGCCGCCTCCTCTGTGATGAATGCCTCAGCCATCGATGCTTCAATTCTACATTTATTTTTACATTTTTCTCGAAGCGTCTTCTGCATCCTCTCAGTTGGGTAGCACCAACGATTTTGCACGCCCCCCCCCAATCTTGCCTCGGTCGGGAGATGCAAAATCAAATGCTGCATTGGATTAAAGAAGCCCGGTGGAAAGATCTTCTCTAACTTGCAGATCAACTCCGGCGCCAACTCTTCCATTTCTTCTAGCACGCCAGGCGATAGTTCTTTCGCACAAAGAACACGAAAGAAATAGCTGAGTTCTGCCAGTACTAGCCATTCATCCTCAGGGATGAAGCCACGCAACATCACCGGCATTACCCGCTCAATCCATATGTGCCAATCATGACTCTTGAGACCAAATATCTTCAGTTTATCAAGATTCGCTCTCCTCTTTAGATTCGCTGCATACCCATCGGGGAACATCAACTGCTGTTGCACCCACAAGAGAATTTCCCTCATAGCTGGCCTTCCAAGATTGAACCATGCCTTTGTCTTCGTCCAGTTCTGCTTTCCTTTTGATTCTTTCATGTTTTGTAACGGCCTATCACATAGCGCCTCCAGATCGACTCTAGCCTTAGTATTATCCTTTGACTTCCCATCTATGCCGAACAATGTACCAAAAAGTGCCTCAGCGATATTCTTCTCAGTGTGCATAATGTCGATGTTGTGTGGGCAAAGGAGGTCTTTGAAGTAAGGCAGATCCCATAAGCATGTTTTGTGAGTCCACGCGTGCTTAGTATTATACCCCTTGAAGTACCCTGGACGTTGTGGATCTGGCTCGAGAGCGTTTAACTGATCCAGGGTCTGTTAGCCTGTCAATGCAGGTGGTGCAGAGTTTTTGACAACTCTACCCCTGATGAAGTTCTTCTTGTCTTTCCTGAACTTATGGCGAGGATCCAGGAACTGTCTATGCATGTCGAAGCAAGAAAACTTGCGCCCGGCCTAAAGCCAACGAAACTCAAGAGCTCCCTTGCATGTGGGGCACGGGAACCTTCCATGCACACACCAGCCAACGAATAGCGCATACGCCGGCAAGTCATGCGTCGAGTACATGTACCAGACACGCATTATGAAGTTCCGTTTGCTAAAGGCGTCGTATGTCTTGAACCCATTATCCCAGGCTTCTTGCAATTCGTCCTTAAGCGGCTGCATGTACACATTCATATTTTTGCCCAGATAGTTGGGTCCTGGAATTATCAACGTCAGGAAAATGTTCTTTCTTTGCATAATCTGTCCGGGGGGGAGATTGAGTGGAAAGACAAATACGGGCCAACAACTGTATTGGGCTGCCGTCATACCAAACACACTGAACCCATCCGTGCTGACGCCGACTCGAGGATGCCTCGGATCTGCCGCTTTGTCAGCATGTAATTCATCAAACTTTTTCCACGCAACACCATCCGATGTGTGTACCATCATCAGATTCCCATCTGCACCTAGTTCGGTTCTTTTGCCTGATTTGTGCCATGTCATCTGTCTGGCCGTCTCTTCGACCATGAAAAGACGTTGAAGTCTTGGTACGATTGGCATATATCGAAGAACACTAACGGGGATTTTGGTCTGTGTCTTCTCACCCATACCGTTATCTACCACAATATACCTGGAAGAATTGCAAATGGGACAATAGTTCAAGTCCGCATAGTCAAGCCTAAATAAGGCACATCCTTTCTCACAGGCATGTATCTTCTCATAGGGCATCTTCAGTGCACGGAGGATTTTGTCCGACTGGTACAGGTTTGCAGGCATTACATGGCCTTTGGGTAGAAAGCGTCCAAATACTGTCATAATTGCGTCATAGCATTCTCTGCCCAAGTTGAACTGAGCCTTCAGAGCCATTACTTGTGAGATGGCATCCAACTGACAAAGCTCAGTCTGCTCGTGGAGCGGACGTTTCGAAGACTCCAACATTTCATTGAAGGCCTTTGCAGATTCCTCTGTCTCCTCGTCCGAGTCCCGAGCATCATCATAGCCTTGCACCATGTTTTCCATCCCGGTACCATGCTCGTCGGTGCAACGACGATCCACCACAGCTCGGTCACGTTGGGCAGACTCACCATGAAATGTCCACCCCGTATAATCGGGCGTAAAACCACTCTTTTGCAGGTGTTTGCCCACTTCAGCCTATGTCTTCTTTTCCCAATTGCCGCACCGGAAACAGGGGCACCAGGTTTTCTTTTGGCCATTTGCAAATGCGGCTTGCACAAACCCCTTAGTTTTTGTGAACCATTCAGCGCTCCATTTGTTCTGACCAGTGTGACCGGTATACATCCACGCACGGTCACTCATCTTGACTTTCAGAGCTACTGGGCACACAACAATTATATATGTAATTCACCATGTATATATTCATCAGTTGATCTACTTTGTCAATTTTATTACGTCCATGCAACCTACACTCTAATAGGTAATGATAGGTCCTAATCCCACCCGTGTATGTGTAGATTGGGTTCATTTTCCCATGCTATGCTCCGGATCCGACGCAAAATTTCGGCAGCACCTCCCCGCTGTTCTCCTGATACACGTCTCTGCAATAAACAGAGATGATGTGTACCCGGAGAACAACAGGGGAGGCACTGACGAAATATATGCGTCGGATCCGGAGCAAAGCATATGGGAAAACGAACCCAATCTACACATACTCGGGCTGTCCATGGATAGCGTTGCACAATGCATGCATATTTATAACTATGACGCTTTCGAACGGGAGACACATATTGGTTACGCATACTGATGATTCAAGACACATATATAGCTAGCTATCAAGTTTCATCGGCACGAACACCGGAACAGAGCAAATAATTAATGGGGGAGGAGGACATGTCATTTGTGCTCACCCACGAACGAAGGGGCAGAGCTCGTCAAACGCACGGCGAGGTCGTCGAACACCAAACCTCGCAGCGGTGAAACAACTGCACATTTAAATCAACCCGATCAACACAATTATATATATATGATGTTTTTCATAATAAAATCGGAAAATATATGACCTAACTAATCGGGGTGTCTGGGTGTGGTGTTGGGGTCAGGGGTCAGGGGGTCGGGGTGTCGGGGTCGGGATGTCGGGGGTCAGGGGGTCGGGGTATTTCCTTCTATCCTTCTTCTTCTTTCTTTCTCTTCTTCTTCTTCTTTCCTTTCTTCTTCTTCTTCTTCCATCTTTTTTCTACTTTTTTTACTTCTTTTCATTTCTTCTTTTCTTCTTCTTCTTCTTCTACTTCTTTTCTTCTTCTTTTTTTCATCTTTCTACTACTTCTACTTCTTTTAATTCTTTTCTAACACTAAAACTAACACAATCTAGCACTAATAATTAAACAGCAAAAAAATGAAAAAACAGAAGAAAAAAAAGTAGTTCCCTCACCGGAGCAATGGGACGGTCGGCGGGGGCGGCGCCGGTTGGCGGGGGCAGCGCCGGCCGGCGGGTGCGTCGCCAGGCGGCGGGTGGGATGGTGGGGGGCGGAGGGGTGGTGGGGCGGAGGGGTGGTGGGGGCGGGGGCGGCGGGTGGCCGGGGGCGGCGCCGGGCGACGGGGGGGCGGGGGCGGCGCCAGGCGGCAGTGGCGGCGCCGGGCGGCGGGGCCGTGGCGACGGGGCATCGGCGGGTGGGGTGGGGGGGTGGCGCCGGGCGGCGGCGGGGGGGGGGGGGGGGGGGCGGGGGCTGCGCCTGGCGGCAGGGGCGGGGGCGGCGGTGGATCTAGGGCGGGCCGTTGGGGAGTAGAGAGGAAGAGGAGAATAACGGGTGGGGGGGGGTTGTGGACGTCCGTTAGTTACAGAAGCTCTTTGCCGTCCGCTAGTCTTTGCCGTCCGCCGTTGTACCTCTTTGCCGTCTGCTAGCTGACGGCAAAGAGGTGGGGGTGTTAAGTTTTTTTAAACGGGCGGGTGGGTGGGGGCCACCTCCCTCTTTGCCGTCAGCTGGCTGACGGCAAAGAATCTTTGCCGTCAGCTGGCGGACGGCAACGAAATGGCTCATGACAAAGAGCTTCTTTTCCATCCGCCGTTTCTTTGCCGTCAGCTTATAGGTAGCTGATGGCAAAGAGCTTCTTTGCCGTCCGCTAGCAGACGACAAAGAGCTGGCAGATGGCAAAGTAGCTGATTCCAGTAGTGTAGTACAAATTCATTTTGAAATTATATTTAATGTGACTCGAAATTTCGCGATAATTTTTTTTGGATCCCATCAAAATGTGGGATTTTTGGTTGAATTCTGTTTTGAGAGGTTGGATTAAATTATTAATCATTGTCCTAGCTAGAAAATGGGCTTTAATTTTAACAGACTATAAATGGGTTGTAGTAAATTCCATTAGAATTCAAAAATGAGTTGTACACTATTACAAATCGCAAATGGGCTATATGTTCTCTGCCACAGATGTGATGCTCACTTGTGGGCCTACTATTTTTTTTGAGAATTATAGTCAGTGACGCGTACGGAAGGCTTGTGGGCCTACTGAGGCGTACGTAAGGCTTTGTAAACTTATAGTCAAGACACGATTTTAGCAGCAGTGGCCGTTGGATGTCCATCCAACGGTTGTAGTGCTTCTTCAATCTCGGATATTCTTGCTTCAGCCGACCAAACCACCGCCGGCGGTACCGCCTGCTACCGCCTCCCATGGCCGGCTGTGCTGCCGGGCAGGCTTCACCGGCCCACTCTAGTCCCAAACGCCGTCCAGACCATTCCTCTACTCACCAACACCTCCTGTTCTTCACCGGCGACGACAGCCTCACACAGCAGCCAAACCAGTGAACCCTCATTGTCGGTGTCAAAACCGGCAGATCTCGGGTAGGGGGTCCCGAACTGTGCGTCTAGGCGGATGGTAACAGGAGACAAGGGACACGATGTTTTTACCCAGGTTCGGGCCCTCTCGATGGAGGTAAAACCCTACTCCTTCTTGATTAATATTGATGATATGGGTAGTAGAAGAGTAGATCTACCACGAGATCAGAGAGGCTAAACCCTAGAAGCTAGCCTATGGTATGATTGTTTTTCGTCCTATGGACTAAAACCCTCCGGTTTATATAGACACCGGAAGGGGCTAGGGTTACACAGAGTCGGTTACATTGGGAGGAGATCTGAATATCCGTATTGCCAAGCTTGCCTTCCACGCCAAGGAAAGTCCCATCCGGATACGGGACGAAGTCTTCAATCTTGTATCTTCATAGTCCAATAGTCCCGCCAAAGCTCATAGTCCGGCTGTCCGGACACCCCCTAATCCAGGACTCCCTCAGTAGCCCCTGATCCAGGCTTCAATGACGATGAGTCCGGCGCGCAGATTGTCTTCGGCATTGCAAGGCGGGTTCCTCCTCCGAATACTTCATAGAAAATTTTGAACACAAGGATCGTGTCCGGCTTTGAAAAACAAGTTCCACATACTACCGTAGAGAGAGAATAACTTTTTAACAAATCTAATCTGGTGACGTATCCTGTAGCATGACATCACACCACAGCCAAGCCTTTATTCGAATCATTTTTACCGTCCCACCTCAGCACGTTTTGCGAGGCGGTTTCCTTGGCACGTCTTCTCGAAGCAGAGATCGTGTCCCCTTATTCCGGGATCCTCATCAATACGGGCATGGGTAACCCAACCGTGCCATTGATCACGGCGCTTGGGGGATAGGCGAGTTTTACCAGGCTGGTGGGGACGCATAGTTTCGTCCGCCCATATAAGGGGATACAGATCCACCTTTTCATCCACTCCTTCTTCCTCCTTTGCTCATCCATTTTCGCACACTCGAGCTCCAACGCCCAAGCCTGCGCTCCCCACCTCAACCTTCTCTAACCATGTCCGGAGCGGGAGGCAAGTGGATGGTCTCCTCCGTCACGGAGGGACACATCAAAAAGCAGAGGAGAGCCAGATACTTGTCTGACGACATCGCGCACGAGCTTCCAGACGAGGGGCAGCTCATCCCCACCCCGAGGCCCCATGAGAGGGTGGTGTTGTTGGGGAACGTAGTAATTTCAAAAAAATTCCTACGAACACGCAAGATCATGGTGATGCATAGCAACGAGAGGAGAGTATGATCTACGTACCTTTGTAGATTGCAACGGAAGCGTTTGACACAACGTAGAGGAAGTAGTCGTACGTCTTCTTCCCGGTCCGACCGATCCAAGCACCGTTACTCCGGCACCTCCGAGTTCTTAGCACACGTTCAGCTCGATGACGATCCCCGGGCTCCGATCCAGCAAAGCGTCGGGGAAGAGTTCCGTCAGCACGACGGCGTGGTGACGATCTTGATGTACTACTGACGCAGGGCTTCGCCTAAGCACTGCGACAATATGACCGAGGTGGAATTTCGTGGAAGGGGGCACCGCACACGGCTAAGGAACGATCTCAAGGATCAACTTGTGTGTCTATGGGGTGCCCCCTGACTCCGTATATAAAAGATCCAAGGGGGAGGGGCTGGCCGGCCAAGGGTGGCGCGCCAGGAGAGTCCTACTCCCTCCGGGAGTAGGATTCCCCCCCCCCCAATCCTAGTTGGAATAGGATTCCTCAAAGGGGGAGAGAGAGAGAGGGGGCTGGCCAACTCTCCTAGTCCTAATAGGACTAGGGGAAGGGGGAGGCGCGCAGCCCATGAGGGCAGCCCTTTCACCTTTCCACCAAGGCCCATGTTGGCCCATTTGGCTCCCGGGGGGTTCCGGTAACCCTCCCGGTATTCCGGTAAAATCCCTATTTCATCTGGAACACATCTGATGTCCAAACATAGGCTTCCAATATATCAATCTTTACGTCTCGACCATTTCGAGACTCCTCGTCATGTCCGTGATCACATCCGGGACTCCGAACAACCTTCGGTACATCAAAATGCATAAACTCATAATAACTGTCATCGTAACATTAAGCTTGCGGACCCTACGGTTCGAGAACAATGTAGACATGACCGAGACACGTCTCCGGTCAATAACCAATAGTGGGACCTGGATGCCCATATTGGCTCCTACATATTCTACGAAGATCTTTATCGGTCAGACCGCATAACAACATACGTTGTTCCCTTTGTCATCGGTATGTTACTTGCCCGAGATTCGATCGTCAGTATCCAATACTTAGTTCAATCTCGTTATCGGCAAGTCTCTTTACTCGTTCCGTAATACATCATCCCGCAACTAATTCATTAGTTGCAATGCTTTCAAGGCTTAAGTGATGTGCATTACCGAGAGGGCCCAGAGATACCTCTCCGACGATCGGAGTGACAAATCCTAATCTCGAAATACGCCAACCCAACATCTACCATTGGAGACACCTGTAGTACTCCTTTATAATCACCCAGTTACGTTGTGACGTTTGGTAGTACCCAAAGTGTTCCTCCGGCAAACGGGAGTTGCATAATCTCATAGTCATAGGAACATGTATAAGTCATGGATAAAGCAATAGCAACATACTAAACGATCGGGTGCTAAGCTAATATAATGGGTCATGTCAATCAGATCATTCAACTAATGATGTGACCTCGTTAATCAAATAACAACTCTTTGTTCATGGTTAGGAAACATAACCATCTTTGATTAACGAGCTAGTCTAGTAGAGGCATACTTGTGACACTCTGTTTGGCTATGTATTCACACATGTATTATGTTTCCGGTTAATACGATTCTAGCATGAATAATAAACCTTTATCATGATATAAGGAAATAAATAATAACTTTATTATTGCCTCTAGGGCATATTTCCTTCAGTCTCCCACTTGCACTAGAGTCAATAATCTAGATTACACTGTAATGATCCTAACACCCATGGAGTCTTGGTGTTGATCATGTTTTGCTCGTGGAAGAGGCTTAGTCAACGGGTCTGCAACATTCAGATTCGTATGTATCTTGCAAATCTCTATGTCTCCCACCTGGACTAGATCCCGGATGGAGTTGAAGCGTCTCTTGATGTGTTTGGTCCTTTTGTGAAATCTGGATTCCTTTGCCAAGGCAATTGCACCAGTATTGTCACAAAAGATTTTCATTGGACCCGATGCACTAGGTATGTCACCTAGATCGGATATGAACTCCTTCATCCAGACTCCTTCGTTTGCTGCTTCCGAAGCAGCTATGTACTCCGCTTCACATGTAGATCCCGCTACGACGCTTTGTTTAGAACTGCACCAACTGACAGCTCCACCGTTTAATGTAAACACGTATCCGGTTTGCGATTTAGAATCGTCCGGATCAGTGTCAAATCTTGCATCAACGTAACCTCTTACGGTGAGCTCTTTGTCACCTCCATATATGAGAAACATATCCTTAGTCCTTTTCAGGTATTTCAGGATGTTCTTGACCGCTGTCCAGTGATCCACTCCTGGATTACTTTGGTACCTCCCTGCTAAACTTATAGCAAGGCACACATCAGGTCTGGTACACAGCATTGCATACATGATAGAGCCTATGGCTGAAGCATAGGGAACATATTTCATTTTCTCTCTATCTTCTGCAGTGGTCGGGCTTTGAGTCTTACTCAATCTCACACCTTGTAACACAGGCAAGAACCCTTTCTTTGCTTGATCCATTTTGAACTTCTTCAAAATCTTGTCAAGGTATGTGCTTTGTGAAAGTCCAATTAAGCGTCTTGATCTATCTCTATAGACCTTTATGCCTAATATGTAAGCAGCTTCTCCGAGGTCTTTCATTGAAAAACTTTTATTCAAGTTTCCCTTTATGCTATCCAGAAATTCTATATCATTTCCAATCAGTAATATGTCATCCACATATAATATTAGAAATGCTACAGAGCTCCCACTCACTTTCTTGTAAATACAGGCTTCTCCGAAAGTCTGCATAAAACCAAATGCTTTGATCACACTATCAAAGCGTTTATTCCAACTCCGAGAGGCTTGCACCAGTCCATAAATGGATCGCTGGAGCTTGCACACTTTGTCAGCTCCCTTTGGATCGACAAAACCTTCCGGTTGCATCATATACAACTCTTCTTCCAGAAATCCATTCAGGAATGCAGTTTTGACATCCATCTGCCAAATTTCATAATCATAAAATGAGGCAATTGCTAACATGATTCGGACAGACTTAAGCATCGCTACGGGTGAGAAAGTCTCATCGTAGTCAATCCCTTGAACTTGTCGAAAACCTTTTGCGACAAGTCGAGCTTTGTAGACAGTAACATTACCATCAGCGTCAGTCTTCTTCTTAAAGATCCATTTGTTCTCAATTGCTTGCCGATCATCGGGCAAGTCAACCAAAGTCCATACTTTGTTCTCATACATGGATCCCATCTCAGATTTCATGGCTTCAAGCCACTTTGCGGAATCTGGGCTCACCAACGCTTCTTCATAGCTCGTAGGTTCATCATGATCTAATATCATGACCTCCAGAACAGGATTACCGTACCACTCTGGTGCGGATCTCACTCTGGTTGATCTACGAGGTTCAGTAGTATCTTGATCTAAAGTTTCATGATCATCATCATTAGCTTCCTCACTTATTGGTGTAGGTGTCGCAGAAACAGTTTTCTGTGATGTACTACTTCTCAATAAAGGAGTAGGTACAGTTACCTCGTCAAGTTCTACTTTCCTCCCACTCACTTCTTTCGAAAGAAACTCCTTCTCTAGAAAGTTTCCGAACTTAGCAACAAAAGTCTTGCCTTCGGATCTGTGATAGAAGGTGTATCCAACAGTTTCCTTTGGATATCCTATGAAGACACATTTCTCCGATTTGGGTTCGAGCTTATCAGGTTGAAGCTTTTTCACATAAGCATCGCAGCCCCAAACTTTAAGAAACGACAACTTTGGTTTCTTGCCAAACCATAGTTCATAAGGCGTCATCTCAACGGATTTAGATGGTGCCCTATTTAACGTGAATGCGGCCGTCTCTAGAGCGTATCCCCAAAACGATAGCGGTAAATCAGTAAGAGACATCATAGATCGCACCATATCTAGTAAAGTACGATTACGACGTTCGGACACACCATTACGCTGTGGTGTTCCGGGTGGCGTGAGTTGCGAAACTATTCCACAATTTTTCAAATGTACACCAAACTCGTAACTCAAATATTCTCCTCCACGATCAGATCGTAGAAACTTTATTTTCTTGTTACGATGATTTTCAACTTCACTCTGAAATTCTTTGAACTTTTCAAATGTTTCAGACTTGTGTTTCATTAAGTAGATATACCCATATCTGCTTAAGTCATCTGTGAAGGTGAGAAAATAACGATATCCGCCACGAGCCTCAATATTCATCGGTCCACATACATCGGTATGTATGATTTCCAACAAATCTGTTGCTCTCTCCATCGTACCGGAGAACGGTGTTTTAGTCATTTTGCCCAAGAGGCACGGTTCGCAAGTACCAAGTGATTCATAATCAAGTGGTTCCAAAAGTCCATCAGTATGGAGTTTCTTCATGCGTTTTACACCGATATGACCTAAACGACAGTGCCACAAATAAGTTGCACTTTCATTATCAACTCTGCATCTTTTGGTTTCAACATTATGAATATGTGTATCATTACTATCGAGATTCATCAAAAAAAGACCACTCTTCAAAGGTGCATGACCATAAAAGATATTACTCATATAAATAGAACAACCATTATTCTCTGATTTAAATGAATAACCATCTCGCATTAAACAAGATCCAGATATAATGTTCATGCTCAACGCTGGCACCAAATAACAATTATTTAGGTCTAATATTAATCCCGAAGGTAGATGTAGAGGTAGCGTGCCGACTGCGATCACATTGACTTTGGAACCGTTTCCCACACGCATCGTCACCTCGTCCTTTGCTAGTGTCCGCTTATTCTGTATTCCCTGTTTCGAGTTGCAAATATTAGCAACAGAACCAGTATCAAATACCCAGGTGCTACTGCGAGCATTAGTAAGGTACACATCAATAACATGTATATCACATATACCTTTGTTCACCTTGCCATCCTTCTTATCCACCAAATACTTGGGGCAGTTCCGCTTCCAGTGACCAGTCTGCTTGCAGTAGAAGCACTCAGTTTCAGGCTTAGGTCCAGACTTGGGTTTCTTCTCTTGAGCAGCAACTCGCTTGCCGTTCTTCTTGAAGTTCCCCTTTTTCTTCCCTTTTCCCTTTTTCTTGAAACTAGTGGTTTTGTTAACCATCAACACTTGATGCTCCTTCTCGATTTCTACCTCCGCAGCTTTTAGCATTGCGAATAGCTCGGGAATAGTCTTGTTCATCCCTTGCATATTATAGTTCATCACGAAGCTCTTGTAGCTTGGTGGCAGTGATTGGAGAATTCTGTCAATGACGCAATCATCTGGAAGAGTAACTCCCAATTGAATCAAGTGATTATTATACTCAGACATTTTGAGTATATGCTCACTGATAGAACTGTTCTCCTCCATCTTGCAGCTATAGAACTTATTGGAGACTTCATATCTCTCAATCTGGGCATTTGCTTGAAATATTAACTTCAACTCCTGGAACATCTCATATGCTCCATGACGTTCAAAACGTCGTTGAAGTCCCGGTTCTAAGCCGTAAAGCATGGCACACTGAACTATCGAGTAGTCATCAGCTTTGCTCTGCTAGACGTTCATAACTTCTGGTGTTGCTCTAGCAGCAGGCCTGGCACCTAGCGGTGCTTCCAGGACGTAATTCTTCTGTGCAGCAATGAGGATAATCCTCAAGTTACGGACCCAGTCCGTGTAATTGCTACCATCATCTTTCAACTTTGCTTTCTCAAGGAACGCATTAAAATTTAACGGAACAACAACACGAGCCATCTATCTACAATCAACATAAACAAGCAAGATACTATCAGGTACTAAGTTCATGATAAGTTTATGTTCAGTTAATCAAATTAATTAAGAACTCCCACTTAGATAGACATCCCTCTAATCCTCTAAGTGATCACGTGATCCAAATCAACTAAACCATAACCGATCATCACGTGATATGGAGTAGTTTTCAATGGTGAACATCGTTATGTTGATCATATCTACTATATGATTCACGCTCGACCTTTCGGTCTCTGTGCTCCGAGGTCATATCTTATATGCATAGCTCGTCAAGTATAACCTGAGTATTCCGCGTGTGCAACTGTTTTGCACCTGTTGTATTTGAACGTAGAGCCTATCACACCCGATCATCACGTGGTGTCTCAGCACGAAGAACTTTTGCAACGGTGCATACTCAGGGAGAACACTTCTTGATAATTTAGTGAGAGATCATCTTATAATGCTACCGTCAATCAAAGCAAGATAAGATGCATAAAAAGATAAACATCACATGCAATCAATATAAGTGATATGATATGGTCATCATCATCTTGTGCTTGTGATCTCCATCTCTGAAGCACCGTCATGATCACCAACGTCACCGGCGCGACACCTTGATCTCCATCGTAGCATCGTTGTCGTCTCGCCAATCTTATGCTTCCACGACTATCACTACCGCTTAGTAATAAAGTAAAGCATTACATCACGATTGCATTGCATACAATAAAGCGACAACCATATGGCTCCTGCCAGTTGCCGATAACTCGGTTACAAAACATGATCATCTCATACAATAAAATTTAGCATCATGTCTTGACCATATCACATCACAACATGCCCTGCAAAAACAAGTTAGACGTCCTCTACTTTGTTGTTGCAAGTTTTACGTGGCTGCTACGGGCTTAAGCAAGAACTCATCTTACCTACGCATCAAAACCACAGTGATAGTTTGTCAAATAGACTCCGTTTTAACCTTCTCAAGGACCGAGCGTAGCCACACTCGGTTCAACTAAAGTTGGAGAGACAGTCTTCCGCAAGCCATCTATGTGCAAAGCACGTCGAGGGAACCGGTCTCGCGTAAGAGTACGCGTAAGGTTGGTCCGGATCGTCTCGTCCAACAATACCGCTGAACCGAAGTATGACATGCTGGTAGGCAGTATGACTTGTATCGTCCACAACTCACTTGTGTTCTACTCGTGCAAATAACATCAAACCATAAAAACCTGGCTCTGATACCACTGTTGGGGAACGTAGTAATTTCAAAAAAATTCCTACGAACACGCAAGATCATGGTGATGCATAGCAACGAGAGGAGAGTATGATCTACGTACCCTTGTAGATTGCAACGGAAGCGTTTGACACAACATAGAGGAAGTAGTCGTACGTCTTCTTCCCGGTCCGACCGATCCAAGCACCGTTACTCCGGCACCTCCGAGTTCTTAGCACACGTTCAGCTCGATGACGATCCCCGGGCTCCGATCCAGCAAAGCATCGGGGAAGAGTTCCGTCAGCACGACGGCGTGGTGACGACCTTGATGTACTACTGACGCAGGGCTTCGCCTAAGCACTGCGACAATATGACCGAGGTGGAATTTGGTGGAAGGGGGCACCGCACACGGCTAAGGAACGATCTCAAGGATCAACTTGTGTGTCTATGGGGTGCCCCTGCCTCCGTATATAAAGGATCCAAGGGGGAGGGGCTGGCCGGACAAGGGTGGCGCGCCAGGAGAGTCCTACTCCCTCCGGGAGTAGGATTCCCCCCCCCCAATCCTAGTTGGAATAGGATTCCTCAAAGGGGGAGAGAGAGGGGGGGCCGGCCACCTCTCCTAGTCCTAATAGGACTAGGGGAAGGGGGAGGCGCGCAGCCCATGAGGGCAGCCCTTTCACCTTTCCACCAAGGCCCATGTTGGCCCATTTGGCTCCCGGGGGGGTTCCGGTAACCCTCCCGGTATTCCGGTAAAATCCCTATTTCATCCGGAACACATCTGATGTCCAAACATTGGCTTCCAATATATCAATCTTTACGTCTCGACCATTTCGAGACTCCTCGTCATGTCCGTGATCACATCCGGGACTCCGAACAACCTTCGGTACATCAAAATGCATAAACTCATAATAACTGTCATCGTAACGTTAAGCGTGCGGACCCTACGGTTCGAGAACAATGTAGACATGACCGAGACACGTCTCCGGTCAATAACCAATAGCGGGACCTGGATGCCCATATTGGCTCCTACATATTCTACGAAGATCTTTATCGGTCAGACCGCATAACAACATACGTTGTTCCCTTTGTCATCGGTATGTTACTTGCCCGAGATTCGATCGTCAGTATCCAATACTTAGTTCAATCTCGTTACCGGCAAGTCTCTTTACTCGTTCCGTAATACATCATCCCGCAACTAATTCATTAGTTGCAATGCTTTCAAGGCTTAAGTGATGTGCATTACCGAGAGGGCCCAGAGATACCTCTCCGACGATCGGAGTGACAAATCCTAATCTCGAAATACGCCAACCCAACATCTACCATTGGAGACACCTGTAGTACTCCTTTATAATCACCCAGCTACGTTGTGACATTTGGTAGTACCCAAAGTGTTCCTCTGGCAAACGGGAGTTGCATAATCTCATAGTCATAGGAACATGTATAAGTCATGGATAAAGCAATAGCAACATACTAAACGATCGGGTGCTAAGCTAATATAATGGGTCATGTCAATCAGATCATTCAACTAATGATGTGACCTCGTTAATCAAATAACAACTCTTTGTTCATGGTTAGGAAACATAACCATCTTTGATTAACGAGCTAGTCTAGTAGAGGCATACTAGTGACACTCTATTTGTCTATGTATTCACACATGTATTATGTTTCCGGTTAATACAATTCTAGCATGAATAATAAACCTTTATCATGATATAAGGAAATAAATAATAACTTTATTATTGCCTCTAGGGCATATTTCCTTCAGGTGTTCCTCACCCATTTCCTCCGCGGACTAGGCTTCCCTCTCCACCCATTCGTCCGGGGGCTCATGTTCTACTACGGCCTGGACTTCCACGATCTGGCCACGAACTTCATCCTCAATATCTCGGCGTTTATCGTCGTGTACGAGGCCTTCCTCTGCATCCAGCCCCACTTCGGCTTATGGCTGAAGACCTTCAATGTCAAGCCGAAGGTAGTGGGCGGCCGCCAGGCAGAGTGCGGAGGCGCCATGGTGGGCAAAATGCCCAACGTCCTATGGCTCGAGGGCTCCTTTGTGGAGACCATAAAGGGGTGGCAATCAGGGTGGTTCTACATCACCGAGCCGCGTGACCCTAAATGGGTCACAGCCCCTGAGTTTTGATCCGGAATCCCTATGCGGCTCACCTCCTGGAAAGAGAAGGGCCTGCCGTGGGGTAGTTCGGAAGAGCTAACCGGACCCCAAACATGCGTCCAAAACCTGGTGAGCAAGAAGATCAAACTCATCAACGTAGTCCAGGTCATGCTTATCCGCCGGATCCTCCCATGCCAACAACGGGCTTTCAGCTTGTGGGAGTTTGACCCGACCCCGCACCGAACTCTGAGCAGGCTCTTCAACACAACGTACGAAGATGCCTGGAAGGTTCTATTCAAGGGCGTCGAGGCTCTTGCTTCCGCCACTGAGGATTGCGGATTCTGTGCGCAGCGTCAAGCCAACGCGGTAAGCTGCTTTACCTCTTACAGGATATTTGTCTTTCATAGTTTGACTCTATGCGGGATCTAAGCCCCCAAGCCTTTGACAGGACTGGCAGAGGACGGCCGGACAAATCAACTGTCCGACTCCTTTGCCCGAAGACCCAGCAGACGCCCGCCTAGCGGAGCTGCTGGTCCCGGCACCTTACGCGGTGTCGGAGAAGAAGGCCACGGGAACCCGGAAGAGTTCCCGGCGCTCGATGGAGTCGGACTCATCGTCCGATGACTCCGAGGCGCACTCCTCCCCTGGAGAGGAGGAGGAGGAAAGAGAGGCTTCTTCCCCAGCAGGGGAGAAAAGAAAAGTAAGCCCCCCCAACTGGGGAGGCCGGAGGGTCCAAGAAGAGGAGGACCCTTCCTCCGGACTACTCCACCAACACCGCCGACAGCGAGGAGGAGTGGCCGCCCAGGGCCAAGCCCCTGGCGAAGTCGTAAGTATTCGGACACCAGAGTGACTCGTAGTGTTCCTTTATTGCACAACTTTCCCTAACGCCAAAAATAATCATGCAGTCCGGCCCGAACCCGGCTCGACGTATCATCGAGTGGTTCCTTGGATTCGTCGGATGTGAATAGCTTTTCACTTCCGACCGCTTCCACCCCTCATCCTACAAACAACGCCGAGGTGTTGTCCCGAAAGGTTCCAAGCCAAGGGGAGGTGGTACTGGAGGCGCCGCAAGGCGACCTTCCGGACTGCAGACAAAAAGGGAGCAAGGCTCCTAAGGGCTCCAAGTCCGGCCCCCGGCCGAACACCGCACCGGAACCTTCAGCGGCTCTGGAGTCCGGCAGGCGGCCCCCCACCAAGAAGGGAAAGCCTACCGCGCCGGTGTCCTCTGTCCAACCGGAGGCACCGGATAACTTGTTGGAGGTGCTTAATGGCGCCTCCATCGACGAGGAGCACCACACTATTATGAGTGCGGTGATCCAGAAGGTTCAGTCTGCCAAAAGCGGGCTGACTGAAGCCTGTGCCAGCCTGTTAACAGGTTTTGAGGTATGTAGAGAATATATAAAAATATTACCGCATAGACAGTAGCCCCTGATGCTCTGTTTGGCGTTCACAAGGAAAAGCCGAATAGAGGATCTAATAATATTCGCAGGAGTCTAACATAATTATGTCGATATGCGTATGCAGGCTTTGCTGCTGGCCTCTGCCGCACTGACTGCAGAGGTGGACACGCTGAAGCAGAACCTCGAGCGGTCCGAGCAAGAGCTCGGCCTTGCCAAAAAGCAGCTCGAGGAGAGCCAAGGTACGCAATACCTTGTGTAAGTATATAAAAGATGCAGTTGCAAAAAATGACAGGATCATTATTGCTGTCTTAGGGGCCACGACTGAGGTGGCGACCCTGAATTAAGTGCTTTCTGAGGCCGAAAGGAAGGCGGCCACGAAGCGTACTGAGCGGGAGAAGCATGAGGCGCGAGTTGGCGAGGTACAGCAAGAGCTCCAGGCTCTCGTGAAAAAACACGAGAGTTTGAAGCTTGACTCAAAGACGCGAGAGTCCGAGCTCGCAATGGCCCTCGAAAGCGCCAAGTCTACCAAGGCCGAAGCCCAGAAAGCCCTCCAGGAAGTTGAGGCGATGAAGAAGATAGCGGCGGGTAAGGCATTCTTTATGCAAAGCAAGCACGTGAAAGTGAATTACTTGTTACTTACCCGAGTCCGGAGCTCTCCAGGAGCATTCACAGATTTGCCTCGTAGCGTGTCAGATACCGCCGCCTTCTATCGGGCCAAAAAGGGGACCTCGACGAAGAAGGTGTTCTGGTCTCAGTATACTGAGGCCGGACACCCTGTGCCTTTGAGTGACCAGCTGAAGCAGCTGGTCGAGCTCCATAAGGTGGCCGAGCAGGCCATGAAGGGTCTCATACTCCGGCTGTGGCCTGGAGAGGCCATGCCTGGGAGCTACTTCGGGCTTGTGAGGCGGCTGGTGGATGCCTGTCCACGGCTTGAATTCATCAAGTGCTCCGTCTGCATTGAGAGTGCCCGTAGGGCACTTGCCCATGCTAAAGTGCACTGGGGCAAGATGGATGCTCAGAATCTTGTGAAGGATGGGCCACCGCCGGGCAAGGAGCATCGCCACCCCGAGATGTATTACGAGGGCATCCTGAAGGGTGCCCGCCTTGTGGCGGATGAATGTTCCAAGGATGTAATATTTCAGTAAACTTGTTTGTTTTATCCTCTGTGCTGAAAACTTGTTCATATGCGTTATGCAATGCTTGTTTTAATTTAAAATATTACCTTCTATGCGACCGTTTATTAAATCTGAGAGATGGCGAGTTGTCGGCTTCTGCTCCCATGCCACTAGTGCTGGGGTGTTCGGGGATAAACCTGAGCACTCTTTTTCCCATTGTTGGGTCCTTCGAGGGAGGTGCTCAGCATGGCGAACAAGGCAATCGGACTATAGTGCGTTATCACTCTCACTTAGCCAGAGAATTCTATAATTTTAAATTTCGGCGGAGCCCCTAGTGTTCGGAAGACCGAGTTCGGGGCGCTATACACGCCTTAGGCCTGACAAAGCCGACTCCTCGCTCTAAGCGGCATAAGTCTTTAAGGACTCGAAACCTCTCGAACAGCGACCAGCTCTCGCCCTATCATGACAGTCAGTTTTAGCTTTCTCTACTGAGGTGCTTAGCCCAGCTGAACTGGGGCACAATCACAGTAGTTCTCCCAGCGCTACCTTATCCGATATAACGGAACGAAGGTACCAAAACATGGGAGCCGGGCAAACCCAACTATTGACCCAAGACATGATTCGGAGCTGATGCATATAATGCTATAAGTTCGGGGTGCCGCACTTGTGAAAGTGTTCGGACTTCTCACGCCGTATTATGGGGTGCTTAGGCCCCTGGCGTATTAGCCGTACCAAAGTGTATGGGTGCTAAATGTCATAACTGAACATATATATGAAAAAGGAATGAATAGAGAATGCAATAATAAGCTGAAGCTAAGCATTGCTTATTCCCAAAGGCTGCGCTAAAAGCAGAAAGATACAAATAGTGCGATAAGCAAGAGATGGGACTATTTGACATGTCCCCCTCCAGGGGCGGGCTTCGGGACGGTATGTAAGACAGGTATTTTGCTCGTTATAGATACCACCTGGGAATTCGACGTAGCTTTCTGCCTCCTTGGTTGTTGCATCGTGTGTTCGGCGATTGTACTGCCGAAAAGATCTTCCAGAGAGTAAGGTCCTAAAAGTAAGAGAAATGATAGAATCGGCGGCCCCAAGTGCGGTTGAGCCGTGTACTGAGGCGTGCCGATGTCATGCCCCTCCCCCTGTGCCAATGGTATTTTCAGAGCGTAATTATGTACGCATAGTACTGATTTCGCAGTTTCGCGATGGCTCGGGTTGGGGCCGCATTGCTACGCTTGCTCGGAACGTGCCAGGCGGTCTTGTTGTAGGTTACTCCAAGCGCGCTTGACGGTGCCCGGACGTTTTATTGCCGGACTGGAGAATTGCCTTTAGAGGCTGCTTTGTACTTCTGCTGCGAGGGCCACCGTATGCTCCTCTGTTCGGAGAGAGCGTTTGGTGTTTCCGTTGACCATAATGACTCCTCGAGGTCCTATCATCTTGAGCTTGAGGTATGCGTAGTGCGGCACCGCATTGAACTTTGCAAATGTGGTTCACCCAAGCAGTGCGTGATAGCCACTGCGGTACAGGACTATATCGAAGATTAACTCCTCGCTTCGGAAATTATCCGGGGATCCGAAGACCACTTCAAGTGTGACTGAGCCCGTGCAATGGCCCTCTACACCTGGTATGACACCTTTAAAGGTAGTCTTTGTGGGTTTGATCCTTGAGGGATCTATGCCCATTTTGCACACTGTGTCCTGATAAAGCAGGTTCAGGCTGCTGCCGCCGTCCATAAGGACTCAAGTGAGGTGGAATCCGTCAATGATTGGGTCGAGAACCAATGCGGCGAATCCGCCATGGCGGATACTAGTGGGGTGGTACCTTCGATCGAAAGTGATCGGGTAGGAGGACCACGGGTTGAACTTCGGGGCGGCTGGCTCCAACGCGTATACGTCCCTTAGCGCACGCTTCCGTTCCCTCTTGGGGATGTGGGTTGCGTATATCATGTTCACCGTCCGCATTTGTGGGGGGAAGCCCTTCTGTCCAATATTGTTCGGCGGCCAGGGCTCCTCCTCGTCGTCGCTATGTAGCCCCTTGTCTCTGTTTTCGGCATTTAACTTGCCGGCCTGCTTGAACACCCAACAATCCCTGTTGGTGTGATTGGCTGGTTTTTCGGGGGTGCCATGTATCTGTCACGAGTGATCGAGTATATGGTCCAAAACTGGACATGCCCAGAGTGTTTCTTTTGAATGGCTTTTTCCGCTGACCGGGTTTAGAGCCTCTGAATCCGGCATTAACTGCCGTATCTTCACCGTTGTCGCTATTAATGCGGTGCTTGTGCTTGTTGCGACGCGACCTGCCATTGTTGTCCTTGGTATCCGAATTACCAGGGCTCTTGGTCATGTTATTGCTACGAGCCAGCCACTCATGAGGGCTGCCATAGATTTCAGCTTTTCCTGTCCAAGGTGCCGGTCAAGCCACTCATCACAGATGTTATGCTTGAAGGCTGCTAGGGCCTCTGCGTCTGGACAGTCGACGATTTGATTTTTCTTGGTTAGGAACCGCGTACAGAATTGTCTGGCAGATTCTTCTGGCTGCTGGATTATGTGGCTCAGGTCATCAGCGTCTAGTGATCGCACATAGGTGCCCTGGAAATTGTCGAGGAATGCGGCTTCCAGGTCCTCCCAACAACCAATTGATTCTGCTGGCAAGCTGTTAAGCCAATGCCGAGCTGGCCCTTTAAGCTCGAGTGGGAGGTATTTGATGGCATGTAGGTCGTCGCCACGGGCCATGTGGATATGAAGGAGATAGTCCTCGATCCATACCGCAGGATCTGTTGTGCCATCATATGATTCAATGTTTACGGGTTTGAAACCCTCTGGGATTTGATGATCCATTACTTCATCTGTGAAGCATAGTGGGTGTGCGGCACGTCTGTACTGGGCTATATCACGACGTAACTCAAATGAGCTTTGTCTGCTGTGTTCGGTCCGGCCGGATTTACTGTATCCGGTGTGACGGTTATCGTCTCGTGACGTGGGGCGCCCGCGCGATCCGTAGATCGATCTTGTTTGCCTTCCCTTGTCCTCCAACATATCTTGCAGGTCTGGCGCGTTTCCCCGTGCCTTGGTATTTTTTGAGCGACGCCGGGATGCGGCTTTAGTGGAGGGCCGGGAGGCCTCTCAAGTCGCGGCCGCGAGGTGGCCGGCCAGGCGCATCATGCACTGGTGATGTAGGTTTAAGTGCTTCCTCCTCTAATCGGGGTAGCAACCTGCGCTTTGGGTAGCTCTTGGAGGGGCGTTTGAGTTCATACTCCTCGGCCGTAAGGACTTCAGTCCATCTGTCGGCTAGCAAGTCTTGATCAGCTCTAAGCTGTTGCTGCTTTTTCTTAAGGCTATTTATCATGGCCATAAGCCTGCGCTTCAAGCTCTCTTGTTCGACGGGATCCTCAGGCACGAAAAATTCGTCGTCGCCGAGGCTTGCCTCGTCTTCGGAGGGAGGCATGTAGTTGTCATCCTCCTCCTCTCTGTCTGCCGCTCTCTCAGGGGGGCTGGCTTCTCCATCCTCCTGCGCTGAATCTTGCTTGAGGGAGTTGTCTTCGGCACTGTCTGGGGTGTTATTATCTCCCGTGCCGGTATCATCGTTTTTGGTCTGGCGGGATTTAGAGCGGCGCCGCTGACGCCGGCGCTTAGGTTGCTTTTTTGAGGGGTCGTCCCCCGCGTCGCCATTGCCTTCTTTGGGTGTATCCACCATATATGTGTCATATGACGAGGTGGCTTTCTAGTGCCCTATAGGCGCTGGTTCCTGTTCGTCTCCTACATCATCGTCCATACCGTCGATGTCTTCGGAGTCAAAGTCTAGCTTGTCGGTTAAATCATCGACAGTGGCTACGAAGTGGGTGGTGGGTGGGCGTCGAATTTCTTCGTCGTCCGCATCCTAGTCCTGCCGGTCATAATCCGGCCAGGACTCTCCTGACAAAGAGAGAGACCTTAGTGAATTCAGAATGTCGCCGAAGGGCGAGTGCTGTAAGATATCTGCGGCGTGAATTCCATGATGGGCGCCCAATCGGATTCGATTGGCAGGGGCGCGGAGGGTTCGGAGTCCGGAGAAGAGTCGGGCACTTTGGAGTCACGGGCTTCGCAGAGGATAAGGCTGGTGTTCGGCTCGATCACCGTTGAGACTGCAGCCCCCGCGGCAGGGTCTAGCCACCCGTCCTCGATCAGCGCAGTTGGCTCCGAGCTAAGGGTCGGAGCGAATGCGGGCGCGACCTCCATGGCACTATTCGGCGGCAGAGCTAAATCATGCCCATCATGACACTACGGCGGCTCGGCTGCGGCTCGAATCCGTCGAAGATAAAGTCTCCGCGGATGTCAGCCGTGTAGTTCAAACTTCCAAATCTGAACTGATGGCCAGGGGCGTAGCTTTCAATCTGCTCCAGATGGCCAAACGAATTGGCCCGCAGTGCAAAGCCGCCGAATACAAAGATCTGTCTGGGGAGAAAAGTCTCACCCTGGACTACATCGCCAACGATGATCGAAGGAGCCATCAAGCCTGATGACGACGGCACAGGGGAACTCTCAATGAAAGCACCAATGTCAGTGTCAAAACCGGCGTATCTCGGGTAGGGGGTCCCGAACTGTGCGTCTAGGCAGATGGTAACAGGAGACAAGGGACACAATGTTTTTACCCAGGTTCGGGCCCTCTCGATGGAGGTAAAACCCTACTCCTGCTTGATTAATATTGATGATATGGGTAGTACAAGAGTAGATCTACCACGAGATCAGAGAGGCTAAACCATAGAAGCTAGCCTATGGTATGAATGTTTTTCGTCCTATGGACTAAAACCCTCCGGTTTATATAGACACCGAAAGGGGCTAGGGTTACACAGAGTCGGTTACAATGGGAGGAGATCTGAATATCCGTATTGCCAAGCTTGCCTTCCACGCCAAGGAAAGTCCCATCCGGATACGGGACGAAGTGTTCAATCTTGTATCTTCATAGTCCAACAGTCCGACCAAAGCTCATAGTCCGGCTATCTGGACACCCCCTAATCCAGGACTCCCTCACTCATACTCCCCTCCGCGTGGGCATCCACTGATGTGTCTTCGCCGGCTCTGGGTCATTCCCTTCGTAATACTCGCCATTGTTCACTGTGTTGGTTCTCTCGGCGCCGCGTGGTCAACGTTGTCAACAAACGACAGCCATCGGGGACAGAGATCCAGTGCCTTGCCCACAGCAAGGCCTGGCGTAATTGGCGGCCAGCCATCCGTTGGATCAGGGGGGCGACTCAGATGAGGCATGTACATGGATTGGCTGACAGTAGGGACGCACATGGCCCATGGCCGCACGCAGCAAGTGCCCCCATATTATGCGAAAACAAATAATTTCTCCCCCCGACAGGTTTGACCCACCAGTTACATCTTCGCATGCAAGGAAGTGCTTCCTTTATTACGCGTAAATAAAAAGTTTCCTCTCCGTGTCAGCTGGGGCCGACCAGATTGTACCGAAGAACCTAAATTGTTTTCTTTTTATTCTAACTCGAAAAAGAAGAAATAAAAAAACTAGAAAACATCTTTGCACGCAAGGAAGTTCCACCTTATTACGCGGAAAAAATGATTCTCCCTGCTAGCTGGGACCCATCAGATTTGTAGGCTGACTTGTGGGCCTACTAAGTTAACGCGTACGCAGGGATTTGTCAAATTAGTCAATAAACGATTCTAGCTGCACTGACCGTTCGATGTTAATCCTACGGCCAAGCTGCGTCTTCAACCTCTGGTCTTGTCACTCCAGCCGCCCAAACCTGCGCCCGCCGTACCGCCTGCTCTAGCCTCCCGTGGTCGGCTGTGCTGCCGTGCAGGCCTCACCGCCCGACCATACTACTACTGGCCGGGCCTTCTCTCTACTCACCCACACCCCCTGTTATTCTCCGGAGATGGCAGCCTCAAACTGCAGCCGAAGCAGTCAACCCTCGTACTCCCCTCCGCGTGGGCATCCACTGTTGCGTATTCCCCGGCTCCGGGTCGTTCCCTTCCTAGGCCGCGCCGTCGTCCACCACCTTGGTGCTCTCGGGCGGTACGGCATCGTCAACGCGGTCGACAAACGACAACCATCAGAAGAGGACTGCAAGTGGAGAGGCTGACAGCTGGGTGCATGGCCGCACGCAAGGAAGTGCCTCCTTATTATGAGCAAAATAATGATTCCTCCACCTGACACTTCGGACCTACCGGAAGGGCCTCTGTATTTCGCGAAAAAACATTTCCCCCCTGACAGCTGGGACCCACCAGCTTTATCTTCGCACGGAAGGAACTGCCTTCTTACCCCCTGACAGCTGGGACCCACCAGGTTGAGTCGAAGGTAGCATTATATGTCCGGCTGCGAAGGTGTACATACATAGCGGTCGATCGGTGTCTTTGCATCAATGTACCGTGGGCGAGTAAGGAGCGGCATGTGTTGAAGTAGAGGCACCGACGTAGCATGTCACGCAGTCCCGTCTATATCGTGTACATGTACGTATGGCCATGCTACAACATAGTAAATACGGCTACATACGTACATACGGGCGGGGTCTCTAACGCGTACAATGACTAATCCTGTTCATCGGAAGCCAACCGGCTGGGTTGGAACGGAGAAACTGCATCGTCGTCATGTTCATGGGGAGGCAATGGAATGCGTCGTGTTCATCGGGAGGCAACGGAATACATTGTGTTCATCGGGAGCCAACCGGCTTTGACGGAATAGCCGATCGAAACGAGGCCTGGCGTACCGCAGAACGGAGGAAACGTCCTTGTGTTTGACTAGCCACGGTCGAAACAGGATCCTGTTCATCGGGAGGGGTCCGGCGTACCGCAAAATAGAGGAAACGAACTTCTCTTGGACCTCCTACGGTCGAAAGAGGGTCCTGTTGATCGGGAGGGGTGTGGCGTACTTCAAAACGGAGGAAATGGACTTGTGTTGGAGCGCTACGGTAGAAACGGGGGTCCTGTTCATCGGGAGGGGTGTGGCGTACCGCAAAACGGGACTCCACGGGATACTGTTCATCTCCACCGTTGACCTCCTCCAGCCTCCACGGGCTACTGTTCATCCACCGTCGACCTCCTCCAGCCTCCACCTGCGACTGTTCATCCACGTGCTCCTGTTCATCCAGCCTCCACCACTCCTCCACCGGCTACTGTTCAACCAGCCGTCTCCGCGGGGTCCTGTTCAACCACCCCTCCATGGGCTACTGTTCATCCAGCCCTCCACCGGCTACTGTTCAACCAGTCCTCCACGGGGTCCTGTTCATCCAGCCCTCCACGGGATCCTGTTCATCCACCCCCAACCGGCTCAATCGATCGGGGTCCTGTTCATCCAGCGACAACAACCTCTACTACCACGGGGTCCTGTTCATTCACCCCCACCGGGAATTGTTCATCCAACCCCCCCCCCCAACAACGCTCATTGTTCATCAAGAGGCAGCAGGTTCGATCGGCTTCAGTTAGCAGCAGTAGTGAAGGAATCGCTCGAACGGGTTCAGTTAACAGCCATCGATCCATCGCTCGGGTTCAGTAATGCGTAGCCTGTAGTGCAATCGCTCGGGTTCAGTAGGCGAACGCCTCACTCGGGTTCAGTTAGAGCGCAATGCCCCGTACACACGCGCGTACGTGTACGGGAGAAAAGCGCATCGCTCGGCCCCGACCACCCACCGTGACCGGGAACTCCTCGATATTTTCCTCGCCATCACTTCTACCATGGTTTTTTCCGTCATGGACAGGCCAAAGAATATCATGCAGCTGCGTCTCCGGCCCGCCAGGACGAAAAGCCCATTTTCTGTCATGATTTTTTATCATAGAAGTAGGAGTCCACCACATCTATGATGATATCGGGTTTTGTCACAATTATCATCATAGAAATGTCATAAGCATGACAGAATTTTTTTTGTTCGGCCCAAAATGTCACGGATGTGTCTTTTTAGTGATCCTATTCATTGCTTTTGCCTCGAGAATTTTTGTGATAATGTATTGGTGAAGAATGGACCAGAGCAGATTGCGGCTGCCTTTGGAGAAACTAACCTTTTGCATGACTCACAAAGTGATAAATAAAAGGATGTACCTCATGACGAGCAAACAACCCCCTATGTTGATGGCAAGTTGCAAGAAAGGGTAAGTGAACATGAATTAAATATTTTCCAAACTAAGTTGCAACAAACAAATGGTGATGCCAAAGAACCGTCTATTTTGGATGAAGTGTGCATAGAGGAAGGGAACACCAAGGAAAATGAATAGGAGGAACGAATTGATCACCCACCCTCATCTTCCACCCACGAGAGTAACCTTTTGCACATTCTTTATATGTTCTTTGATGAAGCAACTCTTGGAAAATGATATAACTTCCATGGATAATAAAGAACAACATTTATTAGTAGATGAATGTGCAGGTGTGATGTGTTCTTTGTATCAAAGTCGTTGCTTATATTGTGGTTCTCACGAGCACATTGACTTTCAGTGCACGAATGCTTATGATCAAGTGATAGCAAATTATAATAATAATATGACAGATATCACTGAGGAATCCCTATGGTATGTAGTAAGCAAAAGTGCAGGTATATTATTTGTGAGACCCAAGACGTTGCTCGAGCCCACAACAATGATGCCATAATCGAATGGATATACGATAAAATGTACTCCATATATGAGTATTGTCAAGAGCATCATTTTTAAGAAGAAGAAAATCACGAAGAAGGGGAGTTCACGACAAAAGAACCCACGAATATATAGGAACAAGATTATAGTGATAAATCTGCTTTGAATGAATTTGATGCTAACAAACTTCCCATGCAGAAATGTCACCCTCAAGTTGAGGACGATAATTAGCATGTTAGCTCTAATGCTGAACTAGAGGAAGAATATACTCTTGATTTATCGATGCTAATGTCCAACTATGCTTCTTTGGACAATTTTCTTATGCATGGGAAACCTATAGGGAGTGTTGAATTATCTGCTCCACAAGAAGAATTTTATGGAGTGTTACCTTGCAACGATAGACAAGGTACTATCTTTAAATTTAATCATAAGTCTCTAACCATGGCCTTGCAGAAGAACTAGGAGACATGTATACCCAGCTTGGTGCATCAGTTCCCGCTTGAGAGCGAGGACCTGTTCACATACATGATGCCGATGCACCGCAAGAGTGTATGACTTTGACCACACTTTGCTATGAGGTGATCCAAAAATTGGTTGGAGCAAGTCCAACTACACACCGGGTCAATATCCCTTGGGATCCCAGTGGATTTATGGAGCATCGAAGCCTAGCTATATGGCTCTAAAGAGAGCACTATAGGGAGGCAGCCTAGAAGTAAGTAGGAGTCTTTATTAGTTTTGGGTGTTTATAGTTTAGTTTTCATTAATATTTTTGCATTGGCACTTCCCATGAATTGTTATTAAATTTGGTTTGGTTTTTTTCTTCACTAGGTGAAATTTTTTGTCTGCTCAAAATTTCATACGTGGTACGATTGCACTGTTGGATCTTCTTAATATATGCATGGTACAAGTGTTGGAGCTAACCCCATAGGAATTTTCAAAGAAAAGGAAGTTCCAGGCGAAGTAGGAATACGATGTTTTCTATGACCGCTCACGGTCATATTAAGCGAGGGAGGCGCCAACAAAAATATCCAAAGGCAACAGAGCCAGTGATGGTGTGTCATACGAGCGGAAGCGCTCGTATGCATGGTCATATGGCCTCTCGAGCAAAAGCGGCTAAAGATCCAGAGTGCAAGATGGCATTTGGTATGAGTGCCAACGCTCGTATGAGCACTCTTTTGGTTGCGTGTCAATGATGGGTGCCACAACAGAGCAAAATACGATGCACAATACGACCACAAGCAGTCGTAAGAACGCTCATATGAAGGCCAAACAAAAACTCATTTTGTTTATTTCTTCGACCCAAGGTTTGCGGGTTATATTTTAACTATCCGTTTGACTCTAATATTTATTATTCACCTTTGAATCATCCCAATCAATAAAACTTTGTAGTTCTTCATGTCTTCTTTTACCAGTTGGGTATATGAATTCCGTTCATATACCGAACCGTGTTCTTTTTATCTTATGTGTTATTTTCGCAGAGGTTTGGACCTAGTGTGGTGATATGTATGATATGGTGCCAACTGTATGATGTCAGTTCTAAATCCTGCATATCTTGTGGTAGGGGTCCGAACTGTGGATCTTGGATCGATGGTAACACGAACACATGATTTTACCCAGGTTTGGGCTCTCTCGAAGAGATAATATGCTACGTCCTGATTTTGATTGCATTCATATGGGGTCTAGTACAGAGTACATGTATCTACCACGAGATTGTTCTAATGAATGTGACTTCATCTATTGATTAGCCTGCCCTCGACTTATATAATACACCAGACGACTAGGATTTAGAGGAGTCGCCATCTTGTGCGCCAAGTCTTGTGGAATCCTCCTTGTGTGCGTCATGGGCTGCCTGAAGTGGCCCATGAGTGAACCGCCATAGGGGGTCCTTGGCCCGATCCACCTGGTCAGGAGACGACGTGGTGAGTACCCCCTAGTCCAGGACACCGATAGTAGCCCCCTAAACTGGTATTCAAGTTAGGGACACTCCTCGATTCTTCCGAACTGTTCTTTATCTTCGGTCGTCGGTCTTATAAACTGGTTCAAAAAATCTTCCATCTTGATCTTAAGATTTGCCGAGCTAAATCATAAGTCTTCACACGTCGGGCATTCGAGAAGACCTTTAAGTCTTCGGCCTTTATCAATGCCTTGTTTTTACGCCACACCTCGGGTTTGAAGTGTTTCCCATGCGGCGGTGTCCCTTTGCGTCCGAGCTCCAATGCCGGACTGCATCCGAGGTGTGTTTTTGCAGCCGAGCTCCAATGCCAATCTGCATCCGAGATGTCTATTTGTAGCCGAGCTCCAATGCCGATCTGCATCCGAGATGTCATAAATTACCTCATACTTGAAAACTTTGAAGGAGTTTGGCCGAGCTTAATGCCGGGAATTCCCTCTATGGAGCCAGCTACTAGCATCCGAGCTTTATGCTGGACTGCTTCCGAGGTTGTGCACCACCTCGGTCTTGGGATGATTTTTTGCGAAGTTTTCCGATTGGTGCAATTTATTCTCCGCCGAGGTATATAACTATCGCCCCAGAAACTCAGGTTGGGTGCGGCCGACCAACTTGAGGATCGAATTTCCTCGGGAACCGTTTCATCTATTGAATGTGTTTTGACAACACCAAGGTGCAGCTCAGTAGGAGAGATGCCGAACTGCGGGTTCGAAAATATTTCCCGAGTAAAACCATCATGCAGAACACCTCGATCAAGAGGATGCCCCGCCTCCTGAAAGGAAAACATAAAATAGGTCAAAAGTGTTATAAGTTCGAAAAACCAAAAAACTTGTGCGAAAACTTTATGTCTGAAGTAACTCAAGTTTTTTGGTGCCAATCCGAACATTGGCCTTAGTTTGTGCTTCTGTCGTGCTTTAACATGACACATCCGATGTCAACACTTCAAGTGGGCCAGCCTTCGGCTTCAACCTCCTATCCCGAAGGTGGAGTGCTTCTTAGTTTAGAAAACTAATCTCGAGCGGCCTTAGAGAGAAACCAGGCTATCCGGCTATTGACCGCACACTCGAGTCGAGAAAGGAGTGATAGAAAAATACTTTGCAACGACTTAGAAGAAAACAGTTATTATAAAACGGCTCATACAAATTTAAGTGCACCAGTTAACTTCGGTAAAAGAAGTGTTTTGAGAAACAACGTTTGTGAAAAACTAAGTTTTTAACAAAAAACTTTTTGTTTAACACAAATATAATGTTTGGTCAAACCAAACAAGAATTGTTTTTTTTTAAATTGAGCATGGAAGCGACTTAGCTGGTTTATGTGCTCGGTGTTGTTGATGAGGTTCGAGCTTGTCGTAGGACAGAGATGTAGTCCTTGGCCTGGCCGAGGTCCCAGCCCCCAAGTACGAGGTGACCGAGCGAGGAGTTCGGCCTGATGAAGTGGCGATGCAGGATGGTCGATGCAGCGAGGCGAAGCCCCCGGTCCACCTAATGTGACGAAGCTGGTCGGCTGATGACGCTGAAGTCGCATGAGTAGGTTGATAAAGAGATGGCGAAGCCCCCTGTCCAGACGAGGTGACAGAGCAGGTCGATAAGTTGACGTTGCAGCCGCCATGCCGACCGTGGTGTTGAATCAGGTCGACATGGTGGACATCGGCTTGAATAAACAATGGCACGGCAATGCCGACGTAGGTCAGATTTGTGACATGGTCGATGCCGGCTTGATGAAGTGACCGTGCGGCGATGCCGGTGTGCCCGCTCCATGTAATCCGTGGGGCGACGATGTTGGTAATGATTTAGCCTTCGTGATGCCGAACTCTTGGTCGGCTCTCTGGGGTGATAATCTGATGAGGTTGACCTAGGCTCGATGTAGGGACGACCTATCTAGCGCAGGTCGGCTGCCATGGAGCAACGCTGTCAGGCTGGTTTGACACCGGCGGGACGGTGAAGATTGCCTTGGAAAAGGCTCAAAATTCATAGGCACGTGTTTAAGAACAACACGCAATACCCCAGAAAGAAATTCCTCCAAAAAGGTTGTCCAATATCCTGTTCATGAAGATAGATGAACTCGAGTCAGATTCGTATTAGCGCAGAAAACATATCCGAAATTTGATCTATTCGTTGGAACTTTCCCGGAGTTTGAACAGTTGGATCGAGCTGAAATTTTAAGGAGTGATAGATATAGGAATTCCGTACACGATGAATGGTTGGATCTTCCAAACGATGTCCGAGCTGGATGCTAGACTCCTTGCCCTAAACTCGTCCATATTCCCGTCCAGATTCGGCAGGGCTCTAGTATATCGGATATTGCCGGAGATTCCTCCGTCGAAACGCGATGAAATTTTGCAGGGTTGTTGAAGATTCAATTCCGCACAATTCCACTAAAGCAATCGTCAAAGCGATGCTCAAGGAGGCGGTGACAGAGGATACAAGTTCGTGGTACAGAAAAATAGCACGGTCGCCCAAGGGCAATGTTGACTTTGAGCCCCCAAGCTCCATGGACGATTCCTCCATGATCTTGGTAGAGATGGGAGTTGATGTTCATGAATGTCCTCGTTCGATCATGATGATCTGACGTGGATCGTAGTCCTCAGACCAGCCGAGGTGACAAGTCAAGCCGACGACGAAGATGCCGACATCGACAATAAAGCTCGGTTCCGACGCGTAGATTACACGGGAGACGATCTGAATTCCCATCGCACTGCGGTGACTGCCAGCGGGCTCTCAATGAAAGCACCAATGTTGGTTCTAAATCCGACATATCTCATAGTATTTGGTCCAAACTGTGGATCTTGGATCAATGTTAACACGTACACAAGATTTTACCCAGGTTCAGGCTCTCTCGAAGAGATAATACCCTACATCCTACTTTTGATTGTATTCATATGGGGTGTAGTACATAGTACATGTATCTACCATGAGATTTTTATAATGAATGTAACTTCATATATTGACTAAATTGGCCTCGGCATATATAATACACCGGAGGCCTAGGATTTAGTGGAGTCCTCATCTTGTGTGCCAAGTGTTGTGGAATCCTCATTGCATGCGTCATGGGCTGCCCGAAGTGGCCCATGAGTGAACTGCAATGGGGTTCCTTGGCCCGATCCACCTGGTCGGGAGACGACGTGGTGAGTACCCCCAAGTCCAGGACATCGTCATATGCAAACCCACACAAGCCACTCGGCCACTTCGATTCAACGAAGTCTTTAACTACAAGTGTCCGGTTCTACCGGACCATATCAAAAATGTTGACGAGGCGCGGGTCCATGTACATTTTAAAGGAGAGGTTATTTGCACCTCATCGATAATTTTTTTACCCTTGCTTATATTTAAGCTTGGGGAGGTAACCGCTTTCCACACTCTTCTTTTAAGCATAAGATTAGTTCTTGCAAAGTTCTAAGCTTGGGGAGTTATTTTTGCATGTGTAGAGTTTTGTGCAATGATCTTCATCTGATGAATACTATGCAATCATGTGTCCCACTTTTTGATGAGCTTGCTTAAGTAAGATTGCTCTATATTTGTATAAGGGAATCACCTACTCAAGTTAGGCCCCATATTGCCAAGTTAATGTTTTCATGCACTTTGTTCAATTTTTTTCTTAGCTTGGGAACAATCTTGTGATCTTCTGAAAGACGTTGCCACAATCTCCACTTTTTCAAAAGAAAAATAAATGATGATATGGTTGAATAAAAAGTTTGACACTTGTTAGAATTATTTTAAAATAAAGAGTTTTGGAGTATCTTAGCCCCATGGTGTTTGATATAATAGACTCAATAGCCCTTGTGAATAAATTTGTCCGAAGGAACTTAGTAGAAAGGTGAATGAGATTATGCCAAATTTGTGTTGCATTTTTACATGGCACTTCAGCTTCTGGCTTGTGTCATAGCCTTGCCAACTTATGCATGTGTACGTGTGTAAATATGGCTTCGTCACCATTCTTGATGTTATGCTAATAACTCCACTGGCCAATGAACAATCCACCAGAGATTCGGCTCAGATTTCGGCTATGAGTTTGTTAGGTTCAGCGTATATTATTCGGCTTTCTCTTGAGTGAGTGTGTATGTGATAATAAATAAGTATTGATTGCAAGAGCTCGAAAGAGACAACATATTCGTCCATAGTACTCAGACTTAAGCCACTGCGAAACCCAAGCATGATCATTTCTTTGGCATGATCCCGTCGCCTGACAATAAAAGTTTCAGCAAACAATGATTGAAGTAAGTGCCTGAGAGCCTTGAGTTGGGAATGTTAGTGGGCATGACTGAAAAACTCCATATGTTGAATTCTTGACAACTCTTTGTGTTCAAGTTTGTTTAAAAAGAAAAATAACAAAAATAAATGAATAAGCTAATAAGTAAGATAATCCAAGTATTTGTTTTCATGCTAGATTAAACTATGACAAGGGGCATATATTTTTTTACTGAAGCTCTAGTGGTTTGGTTATCCAAATAAATGTTACCTAGCTGAACATGTGCTACCTTGCACAAATATGTTCTACCTTGCTTATAGTTTGCACATGAGACAAGGACACGCCAATGGGAAATATTGTGGTTGATGAGCTAGATGGATAACTTTGGTTTATCAACCTTTTTCTCGAGGATAAGCAAGGTTTAAGCTTGGGGATGTTGATGAGTTGATTTTATGAAGGAAATATGCCCTAGAGGCAATAATAAAGTTGTTATTTATATCTCCTTATATCATGATAAATGTTTATTATTCATGCTAGAATTGTATTAACCGGAAACTTAGTACATGTGTGAATACATAGAAAAAACAGGGTGTCCCTAGTATGCCTCTACTTGAGTAGCTCGTTAATCAAAGATGGTTATGTTTCCTGACCATAGACATGTGTTGTCATTTGATGAACGGGATCATATCATTAGAGAATGATGTGATGGACAAGACCCATCCGTTAGCTTAGCATAATGATCGTTTAGTTTTATTGCTATTGCTTTCTTCATGACTTATACATATTCCTCAGACTATGAGATTATGCAACTCACGAATACCGGAGGAACACCTTGTGTGCTATCAAACATCTCAACGTAACTGGGTGATTATAAATATGCTCTACAGGTGTCTCTGAAGGTGTTTGTTGAGTTGGCATAGATCAAGATTAGGATTTGTCACTCCGAGTATCGAAGAGGTATCTCCGGGCCCTCTCGGTAGTGCACATCACTATAAGCCTTGCAAGCAATGTGACTAATGAGTTAGTTATAGGATGATGCACTACGGAACGATTAAAGAGACTTGCCGGTAATGAGATTGAATTAGGTATGATGATACCGACGATCGAATCTCGAGCAAGTAAAACCGATGACAAAGGGAATAACGTATGTTGTTATGCGGTTTGACCAATAAAGATCTTCGTAAAATATGTAGAAACCAATATGAGCATCCAGGTTCCACTATTGGTTATTGACTGGAGATGTGTCTCGGTCATGTCTACATACTTCTCGAACCTATAGAGTCCGCATGCTTAACGTTCGATGACGATTTGTATTATGAGTTATGTGTTTTGGTGACCGAAGTATGTTCGGAGTCCCGGATGAGATCACGGACATGATGAGGAGTCTCGAAATGGTCGAGAGGTAAAGATTGATATATTGGAAGGTTATATACCGACATCGGAATGGTTCCGAAGAGGTTCGGGGATTTATCGGAGTACTGTGAGGTTATCAGAACTGTCGGTGGGAAACGACACCTATGGGATCACAAGAATCCCTTTCTGCGGTTGCGGGGCGCGGGGGTCGTGAGCAGAGCGGATCGAGCAGGCAGTACACGATTCCTTTACCCAGGTTCGGGCCACGAAGATGCGTAAAACCCTACTCCTGCTTTGGTGGATTATATGTTTGTGTTCTTCAGCTAGCTATGGGGCGTGAGGAGCTCCAAAAAGCCGAATCCTTCTCCTGGTCGCCCGGGGCCTCCTTTTATAGGGAAAGGGGTTGCCACAGTGGCACACAGGAGGTGGAAAGGGTATAGTGATGCGAGATTATCCCTCGCATTACATGACAAGGTGCATTTAATGCGCCTTGCTTAGGTGTCCTAGCTTTATCGGGGGTGGGGGAGAGCCCTGTCTCGTCCGTCGCCGCTCTCTCCCGCGTCGACACGCGCCCTGGCCAGCGGCGCCTGCGATGCCATGTAGGCGGGCAGGCAGCTGAGGTGGCGCAGCGGTGGGTCTCCACGGGGATCTGCATGCCGCCACGCAGGTGCCTGCCCAGCTAATTGGGTCGGCAGCTGCATGCGAACGGTGGTGGAGGCGTGACTGGTGCGGGTCTGATGGTGGACCCACGGGTGTCCTTGCCAAGGGCCTTGCCGCGGCCCCGGCAAGGGTCTTGCCGGGGTCCCGACAAGGGTCTTGCCGTGGCGCCTGCTGCCATCCCCGGCAAGGCTCTTGCCGGGGGCCTTGTGGTTTTCCTTGGCTGGGATCCCGCCAAGGACCATCATCTTCTAAAGTGTGCATCTGATCTTGAATGTCTTCACAAAGATCTTCATACCACCACAGGGATGCCTCCTGAATCCTTGCCCCATGGGGGCAGTGGACTCAAGGGGGACCCGCTCCGTAGGTGTGGGGTGAGCTGCCACGGCAAGGGTCTTGCCGGGTTTGCAAAAACTGCCTCCCGGCAAGGATCTTGCCGGGGGGCCCGCTTCATCCCCTTTGCTCTTTGTGGTCTTGGTCTTGTCTTCGTTCTGCTCCTCTTTGGCTTCGGCCTTACCTTGGTTTCCACCTCCCTTGTCGGGCTCGGTGCGGCGACGCTCGTGGCTCAGACTGCCCGTGCACAGTCATAGGGGTACAAAAAGTGTACCCCTCTTTTTGTACACCGACAGGAGCCCCGGGCCTGGGCCACACATAAGCGCTACGCGTTGTTGGGCCAGGCCCAAGAACGGTGCGCGGGCAGGTAGGGCGGTTTTTACCGTGGTAAGTTTCTTCGCGCGCTGCGCCTCCCACGCTTCCCGCGCGTGGCGCGTCGTGGGGAGGCGTGCGTGACGTGGGCGGCATGCGTGAGGCTGGCCTCTGCACGCATGCGTCACGTCGTAGTAAAAAGGGGGCGGCTCGCGTTTTCCCCATAAACTGAGGGAGGTGTGGAGGCGCGGCCCATTTACTGGACGGGGCCGAGGCGTGTTCTTCCAAGGCGCCTACTCCCTTTAATCACGGGGCGGGGAGAAGTCACCTCACCCGTCGCTTCGGTCCTGCATGTTCTCCACGCGGCGCTCATGCGCCTGGGGTGGCAGTTGGTGGAGGCGGGAAGCCGGGCCGTCGTGGGCTGGGGCGGCGGATCGGCCCTGGTCTCCTGCGCCATTCACGTCTTCATTGGCGGAACGGGGCGGTCGAGCCCCCACCCTTCTCCTTTATAAAGAGCGGGGGGGGGGGGGGTTCGGTGCCCTGCATTCCTCCATCTCACTTCTTCAGCTTCTGCTCCCCTTTCTCTCATTCGCCATGGAGAAAGGGAACCCTGGTCCTTCGACGGTGGCGACGAGGGTCGCCGCTCGACAACGCGTCCCTCCTTCTCCTGCACCTACGGTGGAGCTAGCCGCGAGGGGAAGGGGGAGAGGGCGAGGCCGTGGGCGAGGCGGAGGTGCTCGGGGAAGAGGAGGACGGGGCGGCGCGCCGGCTTTGCCTCCGCCAGCAGTTCCTCTCCCTATGGAGGGCCATGTTGTGGACGACCCTTGTGAGTTCTTCGTCAGGCTGCGGCGGCCGCCTCGCCGTCGTCTTCGTCTTCCGACTAAATTCGCGAGCGAGATGGAGGTGGACCCGCCCGAGACACTGAGGCTGCACATGAGGGGCTGTGGAATCAGCGGTACGCGAGTCCGCATCGACTACCCAGCCCCTAATGTGATGTATCTTGGTCGAGGGTGGAAGACGTTCGCCCATATCCACCGCCTGACGGAGGGGCTCACCCTCCATTTTAAGCTAATGGAGGGCGGTCTCCTCTCCGTCAAGGTCTTCGGGTGCTTCGGGACTCGGGCAAGGTGCTGCGTGGAGAGCTCCTCCGATAGCGAAGACTCCTCCTCGAGCGGGAGTGCCGAGGAGGACAGCGGCAGCGACGGCGAGGGTAGCGGGCGGCAGGATGACGGGTCTGACTAGGTGTCGGGCGCCGCTCCGTGCGGCACCGGCGACCCCATCATCCGTGTTGCCGGCTCCTTGAACTTCTCGGGGTCGTCTCCTTGCGCGGCTGGCGTTGGGAGGCTGCGGAAGAGGAAGAGGGCGGGTGGCAAGGCCGTCAACTCGGAGTACATGGGCACGACGCCTTCGACGCGTGCCGACGTCCTGCCACCTCGTCTTTGAGCTCTGCCTCCAGCGCTGCCATCACCATCAAGCCTTTGGACGACCACCGAGATGTTCTCTTGGTGTCTTCTGCCACCGGTAGCTCGTCTAGGCGCCCCTTTTGCCCTTTTCGCCTTCTTGACCTGCCTCCTGAAGAGAGGGACAAGAAAGGGATTACGGGCACCTTATCTCTTTTTAGTTTGTAAGCCTTCGGGCCTTAGCTGAATTTAAAGCTTGTAATCCCATCATTCATGTTTTTCATTCTCCATGAACTGTACCTGGGTGGAATGTTTTTAATGAAAAAGGGATGCTTGCCGGGTCACTTGTCTTGCGGGTGGAACCCACGTCAAGGGGCAAACCCTTGATATCTTTAAGATAGACACTTCCTTGCCCGGCAGCAGGCCCTGCCGTCTTCCCACGTCGCTCGACCTTTCTCACGCTTTCGGCGGAGGCATGGATGAGGCGGGTTCAGGCTCCTCGTTTCGTTCCTTCGCTGCTGCGACTACGACCAAACCTGGCCCCAGGAACGAGCCCTAGGGCCTAGAGTTAGGGGAGCACGGTAGCTTTAGGAAGAAACGAGGTTTTGCATACCTAGTCCATAAGAGAATGCATGATAAGGGATGAAGAACTTATCTGAAACTGCAGCCCCTGGCAACTCTGGTTCGCCGTGGGTGAATCTTTGTACTTGCAGCCCCCGGCAACACTGGCTTGCCGGGGTCCATATGCCGGTCCGTCCCTCTTCTCCTTTTTTTCATCCTCAAGTGATCCGGCAAGGATATCCGAGCCCTGCGAACCAAAGGAGACAAAAGAAGGGCAAAGAGACGCACACTCGACCTCTAAGCTAGGGGTTAGCCGCCGCTAAGCACTATCAACCCTAACCAAGGATGAGACTCGATCTAGCATGCATGCTATAACTTAGGGCGCCAGCGCTTCATTTATGCTTAGGGTCTGCGCCTGGCTTTGTACAAAGGGTTACATGCATCATCGGCAATGCTTGTACAAAAAGGTGGCTTGCCGGGAGGCCCGACAAGCCGCGCCTTATGGGTAAAACTTGCGAAGATGCTCGATGTTCCAGGAGTTGCTCACCGGAACGGCATCTTCGGTCTCCAGGCGGACTGCGCCGGGCCTGGTGACTCGTATTACCCGATAAGGGCCTTCCCACTTCGGCGTCAACTTGTTGGAATTCTTGGCCGATTGAACGCGCCGAAGAACAAGGTCGCCTTCCTCAAGGCTCCGGGCATGAACCTTGCTGCTATGCTAGTGGCACAAGGCTTGCTGGTAGCATGCTGCTCTCACAGCCGCACGAAGACGATCTTCCTCAAGGAGCAGTGCGTCATCTTGCCGCAGTTGCTCTTGCTCAAGCTCATCATAAGCAAGCACTCGAGGTGACCCGTATATGAGTTCAGTGGGGATAACTGCTTCTGCCCCGTATACCAGGGCAAAGGGTGTCTGGCCGGTGGCTCGATTTGGTGTCGTCCTAATTGACCAAAGAACCGTCGGCAACTCATCAATCCAGCGCCTTCCGCTCTTGTGCAGCCGTTGTCGGTGATGATCCGGTTGGGTACACCGTAACGGCACACTAGCCCCTTGAAGAACTTGACGGCTTACTGAGATGTGACCTTCCTCACTGCCTCCACTTCTGGCCACTTTGTGAACTTGTCGATGGCTACGTACAAGTACTCAAAGCCCCCGACAGCGCGGGGGAAAGGGCCAGGAGAGAGGAATGGTTTGAAGGGCTTGAGCTGGTTGATGAAGCTTTCTTGAATGGAACTGACACGCCTCACACCTGGTGACGAGTGTCGTTGCATCCTGGAGGGCAGTGGGCCAGAAGAAACCCTGCCGGAACGCCTTGCCGGCAAGGCCTCTCGACCCAATGTGGGATCCACATATGCCTCTATGTATCTCTGCCAACAGCTCCAATCCTTCCTCTCGAGGGATGCACTTCAATTTCACACCGTTCGGTCTCTTCCTGTACAGGACGTCATCGACGAACTGGTACATGGCAGAGCGACGGGCTACTTTTTCCGCTTCTTCCTGCTCCTCGGGAAGCTCCCCTGTCTGGAGGAATCGGACAGTATGCTGTGCCCATGCTGGAGCCTGAGGCTCGACGGCGAGGACTAAAGGCAATTCCTCCGCTATAGGGGCGGCTATCTCGACGGCAAGAGCTTGGCGTCCTGCCGGAGCTAGCCGTCCCGTGGCGGGTTCAGTGTCCTCGGCAACATCCTTGCCGGCGGCTCCGGGGAGCTCGGTGGGAAAGTACTTGCCGGGTCCTGATTTCCTTCTCTTGTTCTGCTCTATTGATGGATCAACGAATGGCTGAGTCAGCTGAAGCACAAAGGTACCTGGTTCCACAGGTAGCTTGAGGGCAGTGCGCTTTGACAGGTAATCGGCGATATCATTCTCCGTCCGGGGAACGTATTCAGCCTGGATACCATCGAAACGCTCTTCCAGCTTTCTCACTTCATCAACGTAGGCCTTCATCAACGGGCTCTGGTAATCCTTATTGACTTGCTTGACGACAAGCTGCGAGTCGCCCCTGACGATGAGCTTTTTGATTCTGAGGTCCGCCGCGATCCTAAGACCGGCAAGCAGCCCTTCGTATTCCGCCGTGTTGTTTGTTGACGCCTCCCTGGGGAAGTGCATCTGGATCACGTACTTGAGGTGCTCTCCGGTGGGGGCGACGAGCAGTACGCCAACCCCGGCACCCTGGAGGGAGAAAGCCCCATCAAAGTACATAATCCAATTGCAACTTGCCTCCTTGTCGGGGAGGGCAGTCTCTTGGGCTTCTTCGTCGGGTGTGGCGGTCCATTCTGCAATGAACTCCGCCAGGACTCGGCTCTGGATCGTCGAAGTACCTTCAAACTTGAGGCCAAAGCTGGACAGCTCCAGTGCCCATTCCACAATCCTCCCCGTCGCATATGGGTTGTGCAATATCCGCTGCAGAGGGAGGCGAGTGACGACAGTGATCTCGTGTGCCTGGAAGTAGTGACGCAGCTTCCTCGAGGCCATGAGGAGGCCAAAGAGCAGTTTCTGCACACCGGAGTACCTCGACCTAGCCCCTGCAAGAGGGAGCTAACGAAGTAGACCGGGGGCTGCATCACTTTCTTCTTTGGCGGCACCTCGACCAACTGTGTCGCCTCCGCACTGGTGGCGTCGGGCTCTGTTGCTGCCATTACCTCGTCGTCGACCTCCCTCTGCGCCACTAGCGCGGCGCTGACCACCTGGTTCGTTGCTGCTAGGTATAGCAGTAACGGCTCCTCGGGCTTGGGCGCAACTAGTGTTGGTGCGGAGGAGAGGTACTTCTTCAAATCTTGCAATGCCGCTTCGGCTTCGGGTGTCCACTCCACTGGGCCCGCCTTTTTCAGGATCTTGAAAAAGGGAAGGGCGCGCTCGGCGGACTTGGATATGAACCTACCCAGGGCAGCGACGCAACCAGCAAGCCGGCGCACATCCTTGATTCGCTTGGGTGCTTCAATATGGTCTATAGCTTTGATCTTGTCCGGGTTGGCCTCTATCCCCCGCTGCGACACAAATAACCCGAGAAGCTTGCCGGACGGGACGCCAAAGACGCACTTCTCAGGGTTCAGCTTGAGGTTGATCTGGCGTAGATTTGCAAATGTCTCCCGCAAATCTGATATGAGGGTGGCTGTCGGTGTCAAAACCGGCGGATCTCGAGTAGGGGGTCCCGAACTGTGCGTCAAGGTCGGATGGTAACAGGAGACAAGGGACACTTTATTTTACCCAGGTTCGGGCCCTCTCGATTGAGGTAAAACCCTACTCCTGCTAAATTAATATTGATGATATGGGTAGTACAAGAGTAGATCTACCACGAGATCAAGGAGGCTAAACCCTAGAAGCTAGCCTATGGTATGATTGTGTATGATGATGGTTTTCCTACGGACTACAACCCTCCGGTTTATATAGACACCAGATAGGGTTAGGGTTACACAGAGTCGGTTACAATGGTAGGAGATCTTGAATATCCAAACACCTAGCTTGCCTTCCACGCCAAGGAAAGATCCTTCCGGACACGGGACGAAGTCTTCAATCTTCTATCTTCATAGTCCTGGAGTCCGGCGAAGGTATTGTCCGGCTATCCAAACACCCCCTAATCCAGGACTCCCTCAGTAGCCCCTGAACCAGGCTTTAATGGTGATGAGTCCGACGCGCAGATTGTCTTCGGCATTGCAAGGCGGGTTCCTCCTCCAAGTTCTTCAAGAAGATTACAAACACCAAAAGTAGTGTCCGGCTCTGCAAAATAAGTTTCCACATATTGCCATACAGAGAATAATATTAACACAAATCAAATCTGCTAACGTATTCCGCAGTGCGTCATAACACTGCGGCCAAGCTCTTTATATAAATTGTTTTCATTGTTCCACCTCAGCGTGTTTAGCGAGGCAGTTTCCTTGGCACGTCTTGTCAAAGCAGAGATCATGTGCCCCTTTTAACGGGATTCTCATCAATTCGGACGTTGGTAACCCAGTCGTGCCCGTTAGCACGTTTTGCCTTAATTAAAGGCTAGTCCAAGATGGTTATGGGGAGGGCTCTTGGTATTCTGCCTCTTATAAAGAGACCAAGACCCTGTTCCCTTCTTCTACTCTCAAAACGAGCTCGCCCGTCGCCTCGAGTTCCAACACCCTAGGCTTCCATATTCCAGGCGCACCGGACCTTCGACAATGTCCGGTTCCGACCTCCAAGGCCGATGGATGCCCTCCTCCGTCACGGAGGAGGACATATTAAGGTTGAGGGAAGCTAAATTCCTGACCGGCGAGATTTCACACAGGTTGCCTGTTCAAGGACAGGTGATCCCTAGCCCTCAGCCCGGTGAGAGTGTGGTATTCGTATCCCACTTCCTTCGGGGATTAGGGTTCCCAATGGATCCCTTTGTAAGGGGGCTGATGTTTTATTATGGGCTGGAATTCCACGACTTAGCTCCGGAGTCCATCCTCCATATCTCCTCGTTCGTTGTTGTGTGCGAAGCGTTCCTCCGTGTTACCCCGCACTTCGGATTATGGCTCAAGACCTTCAAAGTAGAACCGAAGATGATCGAGGGGCGCCACGCAGAGTGCGGAGGCGCTGCTATAAAAAGAAATGCCGATGCTCCATGGCCCGAGGGCGCTTTTCAAGAGGAGCTTGGCTTGTGGCAACAGTAGTGGTTCTATATCACCGCCCCTTGGGGCACCGCATGGGTGGCGCCTCCTGCCTTTCGCTCGGGTCCGCCACCGCGGTCAGCATCGTGGATCAACACAGGGTTAGATCGGGGCTTGCCCAAAGACGTACTTCTGCTGTTGGGCCGCATTAAGGATCTCTTGGAAGGAGACCTCAACCTGGTCAAGGTGACACAAGTCATGATGATTCGCCGGACACTGCCCGGCCAACGTCGCCCCCTTCGTCTGTGGGAGTTCAATCCACAGGGACCACGAGTTCTCCGGGATTTTATGGGCGCGACGCCCGCGGAGATGTATAAACTGTTCTTCGGATCACAAGATGTGAGTCCGGATTTGACCGAGGACGTGGGTTTAAGCCGCAATCGCCCGGATACTCAAGTAAGTGACCTTGTGCTCGGACCTTCTATCCGCATAATTGACTTGCTATTAACAACGCTTCTCCTTTTAAGCAGGAGTGGATAGTGAAGGCGAAGCTGATCAGGTGTCCGGCTCCCCTTCCCGAAACCAGGCTGGATCCCATGCTAGTCAGGATGCTGGAGGTAGTGCCTTTGGAGGGAAATAAGGGGGAGGACAAGGAAACCATGGCCTCCTCGAAAGAGGCCATTCCGAAGGGGGGAATCGACAATTCCCCTCCTAAGGGAAAGAAAAGGGCCGCCTCTGACGACCCGGAGACCGTAGCCTCGAAGCGGGGGAAAGAATCCTTGTCAGAGGGACCGACGCCGAGGAGCCCCTCGGCCGAACTAAACCCTCAAAGGGACCAGCTCTCCAGCGAGCCGTAAGTAGAAGAAGAGTTTTTCTTTTAAGAGAAATCCTTGATTTATATCTGAGAAGTTTTAACCGAAACCTTACTTTGTAGTTCGGACCTCAGCCCTTCTCAGCAGAGCTCGTCCTCAGGGGATCTTCTTCCGGAGAGCGGAACGACTCCTCCTTCTGTACCGCCTAGCAAGGCGGGCGACGCTGAAGTGTCGTCGCGGAGGATTTCTCCGGATCCGACAGGGGCGGAAGGTGGCCATGTGGCCCCCCGAGGTTCTCCGCGTCCGGCCTTTGAGGGAGGCCATGGGACGAGTCCGGCACCATCTGGTGTTCGGCTGGAGGAGCTAAAAATTCTGCTGGGGCGAGCCTCTGTCTCAGAGGAGCATCATGCGTTGATGAGCACGGTGATTGAAAAGATTTCATCCACAGAAAGCGGATTGCACGAGGCCGTCAAAAGTTTACTGACGGGCCTTGAGGTACGTTTTAAATAATGTACACTTGTGTTAGTTGCGCATAAGTAAAGTGCGCCCTGTGTAGATAGTAGCCCCTGAGACTCTGTGCGTCGTTAAAATTGACGGTGCGCAGAGGATCTTAATCCCAGGTCCTTTAAGTGGCACCTTTATATGTATGTGGCAGATTGTCCGGAGTCAAGCCAGACTGGTGAATTTGCCGAACTAAAGCGACAACTTGATGAGGCAGAAGCCGACATCGCGCTTGTTAACAATCGGCTTGATGATGCTCAAGGTATTGAAATCATCGGGCGATGGTTAGTAAGAGGAGCTTTATGTCAATATCTTACCGTGTGTATGCTTGACGCAGATGGTGCGGCCGCCGTGGAGGGTCTTAGGGCCGAACTCGCCCGAGCAAAGGAACAAGCCAGGAAAAGCGATGCGGCTGCCGTGAAAGCCCTTGAAGAGCTGAAAGCCGAACAGGCTGCGCATTGCCGAAGCAAGGAGGAGATGGCTGATATGGCCGTAAAGTTAAAGAGTGCTACTGACCGTTGCAAACTTCTTGAAGAAGAGGGTCGGGCGAGGCAAACGAGCTTAGAGAAGGTTGTTGCTGACGCCAAGGATGCCCGCTCTATAATGAGAGCGGCAAGGGAAGAGCTGCGTCAAGCCGGACAAATTGCGGATGGAAAGCCATTCTCGCTGCGGAGAAAATTTTGTGATCCGAAGTTTGCCCTGTTAGACCGGATGTGGAGTGTAGAGGACACCTATCTGGATTTGGCGGCTAGTGCTGCTGATGCGACCGAACACTTTTGAGATAAAAAGGACCATGAAGTGGAGAAGCTCTTTTGGTCGCAATTCCTCAATCCAAAGCGTCCACTAGCAGTGGACGATCGCCTGGCCCAATGGGCCGAACTGAATAGTTTGTCCGGACTCGCCATGAAGTACGTCATGGATCATCTGTGTCCGGGGAGATCGAAGCCGAAGAGTTATTTCAGCTTGGTGCAGCAATTTCTAGACGTGGTGCCACGTGTCGATGCTATGAAGAGGTCAGCGTGCATAGAGGGCGCTCGGCTGGCTCTTGCCCGTGTCAAGACATACTGGGCAGATATGGAGCCCACCATTGTTGCGTCCCGGGATTCGGATAAAAGCCGAATACCTTCCGAGCACTATTTTAAGGAAGTCCTCGAAGGCGCTCGCGTAATAGAGACGCAGTGCTCGAAGGATGCTATATTATGATAGCATATGTAATCATAAAACAGTATTTTGATAAATTGTAGTGGCATTTTTTAGACTTGTGCCTTCAAGTATTAAGAACACCTCCTGTGCGGCTGTTTTAATATATAAATTCTGAAAGATTGCAGTCGTTGGCTTCAGCCCCCACGCACATAGTGCGGGGGTGCACGCAGAAGACGCATTTTCACACTTAACCCAACGTCTTGGTCCTACAAAGGAGGTGATAGCGCAGCGGGCTAGGCAACCGGACTATAATGCTTTAACACTTTCACTTAGCCATAGGAGCTTGACAGTGGGACTCTTTAGGTAGCCCCTTAGTGGTGACTGCGCTTGCCCGAATTCGGGGCGCATACGTGCCTGACCGGGAAACGGCCCTTCGTCAAAGTGGAGGAATCCGATAAATTCCTATAAGTCATCGAGTGGTGACCAGTATCGCGCTACATCATGACAGTCAGTTTTCGGCTTTCTCTACTGTGGTGCTCGCCCGGCCGAACCGGGGCACAATCGCAGTAGTTCTCCTGGTGCTACCTTAGCCGATAGAGCGGAACGTAAGGTAGCCGAACTTAGGAGCCGGGCAACCCAACATTTGACCAAAGACATGATTCGGAGCTGATGCATATAGTGCCAAAACTTGCGACGCCGAACACTCCCTAAGGTGTTCGGTCTTTATGAGTGCGGGTGAAACAACACCCTTTAAAAAAAGAGAGCCCTAGTGTCCAGGTACGAGCAAAAATTCTGGCGTGGCCACATGCCAAAACGCCAGCCTCCTCCTTGGTTATAGTAGAAAAAACCAGGGGATGTATAGCAGCAAGAGACAGTAAAAAAGGTTTACGCAGGGTCTTAATCTAAAAAGAATCCTTAGGACGGGTCCCTACTGCACGTCTGCCCCTGTGTCTCCGTTGTGCCGTGTCCTGTACGGGCGCCGCACGACGTTCATCTGTAAAAGAGAGGAACTGAATTAAAAATGGGTCATGCGGAACAAAAATATAATAAACAAAATATAAAGTAAAAAATATATAAAGTTGAGCTTTATTGTCTCTGCGTATAGCCCCCGGTACGGGGGTATATGGCGTTTAAGCCTGCGTTGATGATGGACTTGTGCCGAACTCATTTAGTCCGGGTCCGTGGCCTTTAATTACTTATATCGAAAAAGTCTTTTGGCTGGCGAGGCCACTTTATTGTGCGGCTGTTTAAGCGGCCGCGCAATCCTCCGTTTGGAGGAGGCGTATTTTAGTGCGCTCCCGTTAAAGAGATGATGCCTCCTGGACCGGGCATCTTAAGCGTGAGAGATGCATAGTGCGGTATTGCATTAAAGCGAGCGAAAGCTCCGCGTCCCATTAGTGCTTGATAGCGACTTGAAAACGGGACGACATGGAAGGTCAGCTTTTCGCGACAGAAGTTATTGGCAGAGCCAAATATGACTTCATCCCGGAGAAAACCCATACAGTGGGTGTCCGGGCCCGGTGCTACCCCTTGAAAGGAGGTTTTGCTGTGGCGGATTCTTGCTGGGTTTAAGCCCATGTGGTGGATTGTATACTGATATATCAGGTTTAGTCCACTTCCGCCGTCCCTAAGGACATTGGTAAACTGGAATCCGTCAATTATTGGATCGAGTATCAGGGCAGTCCGGCTTGCGTTTTTGATATTTCTAGAATAATCTTGCTGATCAAAGATGATTGGTTTTAATAACCAGTGGCGGGACCCCTGAGGGGTAGGTTTTATTGTGCGTACCTTTATGGGTGCCACACGTTTTGTTACATGAAGTGAGTTCACTGTTTTAACTTCTTGTGGGAAGTTCTTTTGTTTCCTGGTGTTCTGCTTCTGGGGTTCATCCTCGTCTTCGCTTGGTGTATCGAGCCCCTTGTGTTCGGCGTTAAGCCTTCCGGATTGTTTAAAAACCCAACAGTCTCTGTGGGTGTGATTAGCAGGCTTCCCAGGAGTACCGTGTACCTGACATATTCTGTCCAGGATTCTGTTTAAGCTGGACGGATCGTCTCTATTGTCCTGAAGGGGTGGTTTTGTCTGATTTTGCCGTGAGCCTTTGAATCCGGCATTGACTGTCGTGCTCTTCGGACTTTTTTCTTTGGTTCGGAGACGGTCCTTATTTCGTCGCGGTTTTTCGTTTCCATCTCTGATTTCAGATGTACTTGGGTCGCTGGGGCTGCATCGTGCCAACCAGCTGTCCTCTCCTGCGCAAAAGCGGGTCATGAGGCTTGTGAGTGCGGCCATTGTTCTTGGCTTTTCCTGGCCGAGGTGTCTGGCGAGCCATTCGTCTCGGACATTATGCCTGAAAGCTGCTAAGGCTTCGGCGTCCGGACAATCCACTATCTGATTCTTTTTAGTAAGGAATCTGTTCCAGAACTGCCGAGCTGATTCTCCGGGCTGTTGAGTTATGTGACTTAGATCGTCTGCGTCCGGGGGGCAGACATAGGTCCCTTCAAAATTTGCTAGGAAAGCATCCTCAAGCTCTTCCCAACTTCCAATTGTGTTTTCGGGAAGGCTTTTAAGCCAGTGCCGGGCTGGCCCTTTAAGCTTAAGGGGTAAATATTTGATGGCATGGAGATCATCTCCTCTAGCCATATGTATGTGGAGGATATAATCCTCGATCCAGACTCTAGGGTCTGTTGTTCCATCATACGCCTCTATGTTGACGGGTTTGAATCCCTCTGGAAATTCATATTCCAGGACCTCATCGGTGAAACATAGGTGGTGTGCGGCGCCCCTGTATTTGGGTGTGCCGGATTCTGATGATGGCTTTTTTGCATTGCTTGTGAGAGCTTGCTTTCTTGGCCCATAAATGGACCTGGCTGGGCCATGATGCGAGTCTTTAATTGGGTCGCATGCCGCATTGAGTGCGGCGCCGCTTGTCGTTTTATGGTGACCGTGGGGTCGTCTATCCAACCGTGTGGCTTTTTTATTTTTTGAATGCAAGGGCTCTAGGGCCTCTTAGTCAAATTCAGGCAGTAGTTTTCTCTTCGGATAGCTTTTAGTGCGGCGGCCGCCGCCGTATTTGTCTGCGGTCTTGATTACCTTGCTCCATCTAATTCTGAGTGCATCTTCCGCCGTCTTTAGCTTCCGCTTTTGCTTTTTCAGGCTGCGTGTTGTGGCAACGAGCCTTTCGTGGAGATTCTTTCTGCTCCGTGGTCTTATCCGGCGTGAGATCGTCTGGAGTTCTGTTATGGCCGGGGGAGGGCTGTCTGTCCTCTCTATCCGCGTTGCCCTGTTCGGACGGTTGCTCTGAGGCATGCTCGTCGTCTATCGGCTCATCCTGCTCTATGGCTGGGTCTTGATCGAGGCGGGGCTTGGCTCGGCGTTTTCGTCGCCGCTTTGATTGCTTTTCGGGGGGTTTATCCCTTTTTTGTCCCCCTTTTCCTTGTTGTCGTTTCCTTTAGGGGTATCCACCATGAATACATTTTGAGATGGGGTGGCGGTCCAGCGCCCTACAGGTGCTGGTTCCTGTTCGTCTCCATCTTCGTCGTCCATACCGTCGAAGTCTTCGGATCCGAAGTCAAGTATGTCGGTTAAATCATCGACAGTGGCTAGTAAGTGGGTGGTGGGTGGGCTTTGAATTTCTTTGTCGTCCGAATCCCAACCTCGCAGACCGTAATCTGGCCTGGGCTCTCCTGATAAAGAAAGAGACTTGAGAGAATTCAGGATATCACCGAAAGGTGAGTGCTGAAAGATGTCCACGGTGGTGAACTCCATTATAGGCGCCCAATCGGATTCGATCGGCAGGGGCACGGGAGGCCAGGAGTTCGGAGAAGAATCCGACTCCTTGGAGTCATGGGCCGTGCGGAGTGTGGGGCTGGTGTTCAGCTCAATCGCCTTGAAGATCGCAGCCCCCGAGGTGACTGCCAACCGTTCATCCTCAACGAACGCAGCAGGCTCCGAGTCGAGGATCGGAGCTGGTGCGTGTGCGGCCTCCAGGGCACTATTCGGGGGCAGAGCTATATCATGCCCCTTGAGGTAGTGCTGTCAGGGGTTGGGTGCTACATATGCCAAAGGATGGCTTATCATGGTGGGGGCGAGTAGAACGTCGCCAGTGCCCGGAAGCGGGATGAGGCGTTGACATGCACGCCGACGAATCTTACCCAGCTTCGGGGCTCTCCGAGGAGATAATACCCCTACTGCTGCTCTGCGGGGTCTCCACATGATCACTATGGTGATATGTATACAAAGTTGCTCCTCGAGCTGTGTTCTGGAGGTAGGAGAGGGCAAGGCTAGCTCTCTCCCTTCTATGCTGCTGGTCTGGTGGAAAAAGGATCGAACCCTTTGCATGGGTGCTCCGGGGAGTTTATATAGGCCTACCCCCCAGGGGTACAATGGTAATCTGACTGGGCGCGGGTCCCAGCCGTCTGTCTCTTAGGCCGCCGTCTTCTCCGCCGACTCCTGGGGGCCGCCTCTGGTGGGCCCCGCCGACTGACCTGGCCACTGTAGCCGCGCCTCTGATGACGTTGCTGGGTCGTGGGGCCGTGGCAACAGTGCCGCCACCTGGCAGGCGATCACTATCGCCACTCCCCGTCTTATCTGGTTAATGGCGTGTGGGGCCCGTGGGAGGAACGGGCCGACTCTCGGAGGCCGACTCCCACGGGGTCCGTCTTCGGGTGCTCTCGCCGTCTTCGTCCCTCTCGCTGACTAGCGGGGCCCGCCATCTCCAGGCCGTACATGCGGGACAACGTGGGAATAGTGCCCCGTCGTCAGGGCGGATGTCGGGGCCAGCACGGCGACAGTGCCGCGCCGGATGGAGCTCTCCTCCGGTACGGCGTACTGTAGCCATACCTGCCCCTGGTAATGAACGTAGGGGAGGGTCGTACTCCGGCCATCCTCGGTCTCGTCCTTCTTCCCGAAGGCAGAGAGTGGTGAAGTCGCGGGCCGACTCCCCATAGTCGGCCTCCCTGGAGTCGCCGATCGGGAGTCGCAGCCATCTCTGGGACTCGGCCGTGAGTGGGTATCGGCGATGCTGCGGCCGACTCCCAGAGTCGGCTGATCGTCTTGGGATTCTTTGAGGGGCGTAGTCTGCCCCGATGTCTTGAAAGGTTCTGGGTCCCAGGTTAGCCTACCCGTGGCCCATTACTCCGACAGTAGTCCCCGAAGCTGGTGAGGCGCCGAGGGAGACCTATCGAGGAGCCTCAACAGTTTCTTCCTCCGAGTGGATCGTGGGGGAGGCGATCTTTATCGAGGCCGCCTCCGACAAGCCGACTATGGGAAGCCGGACTCATCGAAGGTCCTCTTGCTCTTCAAAGAGTTTGAAAGTCGTGCCAGTACTCGGGGGGCGTGCCTGATAAGCCACACGGCCGCTGCCCGTCGCGGACCCGCCGAGGGACGGCACGTGGCCGAGCCAGTCTGCCAGCCCACGCGCGCGACGGGACAGGCGCATGGGTGGGGCCCGCCATTACCGCGCCTCGGCCCTCGAACGGATTCATTGCGGCCGCGCGAGCGGTTGAGCTTCTCAGCGCAGTAAATGCGTGTGGTAACTTACGTGGTAAATCGTGGGGGTCGTGGGGGCGTGGGCGCAGTTAATCCCACGACGCCCCCTCGGTTCTTCAGCCCGCGGGCCTATAAGTAGGCGGAGGGAACTGGGCGGCGAAGCACGCGCGCCCGCTCCCCTCTGCTTCCTTTGCCTCTTTTCTCCTCCTTCTTTCTCCCACCGCTGCCGCGCCGGACCGCGCCTTGCACGTAGCGATGAGCTCTATCTCTGCCGCCGCGCCCACCGCCGTGCACTCCGGCGTATGGGATGGTTCTGAGATCGACGACGACAAGATTGACTTCCTCCGCAAGACGCGCCGCATCCCCGGCGCTCACCTCGTGCAGGCCCGCGCTCCGCCGCCGACGGAGGTGACGCCGGCGCCGAAGGAGGGAGAGCGGCTCGTGTTCCGCTCCCACCTCATGCGCGGCCTGGGGCTGCCGGCGAGCGGGTTCTTCCGCTCGTTCCTGGACTTTCATGGCCTCCAGCCGCACCACCTCACTCCAAACACGGTGGTGCTGCTGGCGGCCTTCACTGCGTTGTGCGAGGGCTTCCTCGGCGTTCTCCCCACCATCGAGCTGTGGGGAGAGTTCTTTCATTCCAAGCTCGGCACGCATGTCGCCGGCGTGCCAGCTCAGTGTGGTGCCTTCATCGCGCTGCGGAGGTCGACGGCCGACAACCCGTTCCCCTCCATCTAACTGATCAAATCGGTGAAGATGTGGCAGCGCTCCTACTTCTATGTGAAGAACGTCGCCCCAGACGGTGACTGGGTTAACCTGCCGGCTTATGCAGCCGACGCGCCAGCTGGGAGGCAGCCCAGCTGGTCCTACCGCGCCAAGACGCTGACTCCGGCTGGAGCCGCCGCTGTATCGCGACTTCGAGTGCTGACGCAGTCGGCCGGCTTGACTGGGGCCGACTTGCTGGCCGCCTTCGTGGCTTGCCGAGTCCTCCCGCTCCAAGGCCGGCCTCATCTGATCTGTCAGATGAGCGGCCACCGGGACCCCAGTCGGACGTGCACCAAGGACATGCCTCACGCGGAGGTAGCCGACACGGTGAACTATATCGCGAACTGTGGCCACTCGGAGGATTGGCAGTTCGGCTTGGAGCCGCACTCGCGCGCCAACCCCCCGCTGGTGGTAAGTGATTCTTATTCTTCTTCTTCTTCAGCCGAATCCGACTCCTGATCTCTTTATTCTTATCTCTTGAACCAGAACCCTCTCCTCCAGCCCGCGGCCGGCGCCGCGGGGCCGCCCCGCTAGTTCGCCCTCGATCGAGCGGAGAGCGACATCGACGACCCCGACCTGGGGGCGGCGCCGATGGAGGCCGATGCCGAAGGGGGCGGCGAAGGAGAGGAAGGCGGCCTCAGGCCCTCGGCCACCTTCACCGACTGGCCCGCCGACGAATATGGAGGAGTCGCCCCGCGCCATCAACCGAGGCAAGATGGCGCGAGGAAGCGTCGGGCCGGGCCGAGTTCCCTCGGAGGCCGAGAAAAGAAGTTTAAGGGGGCGGCCGCCGCGACCAAACGGGAAGAGGCGGTCGCGAGGGCCCATCGCTTCCGTAAGGAAGTGAAGAAGCCGCCGATGTCTTCTGGGTACGTGTTTCTCTTCTTTGTCTTGTTTTATCTCTTGGTGGATTTTGTCTGAGTCCTTACGTGTCTTCCCTGTTCCAGCGCTCCCCTCACCCTTGGGAGAGTCGCCGCCGCCTCCATCAGGGGGTCGGTGGAGTCGTCCGCCACGACTCGGCGTATCGACCCCGCTGCCGACCTCTGGGAAGCGACGGAACGGAACGCGCAGGAGAAGCGTGACGAGGACGAAGCCGCCCGCCGGGAGAAGGCGGAGGCCGAGAAGGCGGACGCCTCCACACAGGAGGGGCTGGAGGGAGCAGAAGCCGCCGCCGCGGCCAAAGAGCGGGCCGAAGAAGCCGCACGCCTCCAGTCGGCGCTGCTTGTTGTCCCATTGCGCTCGGCGCCGCCTCCGGATCCTATGGAGCAGTCTGGGGAGGCCGGCGGGGAACATCCCGTCGTGGAGAGGGAGGGCGGCGATGCCCCCGGTCTGGACACGGTGGTGCCGCCACCACCGCCCCCACCGCCATCAGCAGCCGGCTCGGAACTCGGGGACTACACCCAGTGGGTGCGCTGGCGCGCCCCCACAAAGAAGAGCAAGAAAAACAAAGACAGAAGAAACATACTCGGACGCTTCGCACAAAGAAGAGCGTGCGGCCGTCCGGGTATGTTTCTTCTGTCTTTGTTTTTCTTGCTCTTCTTTGTGGGGGCGCGCCAGCGCACCCACTGGGTGTAGTCCCCGAGTTCCGAGCCGGCTGCTGAGCAGGCGGGTTGGAACTCTACTGGCGAGTTCCAGACGCTTATTCTTTTTGAAAAAGCTTATCATAGGACTACCACAACCTCCGAGTCACCGTCTTCAACCGCAATGTTGAAGAGCTGGGCAAGCGGACTGCCGACTTGTCGGAGAGCCGGAGTGAGTTTCCTTCTTTGCGGGGGCGTGCTGGCGCACCCGTGGGCTGTAGTCCCCGAGATTCGGGCCGACTGCTGTGCAGTCGGGCCAGATTTTCTTGGCGACCTTTTCTGATGACTTGTGTCCTTTTTATTCTTTCTTCAGAGGCCAACGCCATTCTTCAGCAGCTGCTGGGCGAAGCCAACACCGCCTTGCGCGCCAAGGAAGTGGAGTGTGGCAAGCTCGTCACGGAGCGCGACCTGCTGGCCGCGCAGCTGGCGGAGCTGAAGGAGCTGCTCAAGAAGGCGCAGGAGGAGGCGAAGGAGAGGGAGACTGGACTCCAAGCTGAGTTCGAAGCCGAACGCTCCTCCTGGACTGATAAGGAGGCGAGGCTGACCTCCGGCTTCCATGAAATTGAAGATATCGTTGATGGTAAGTTTTCTTTACTCGCTTCCTTTGGGCAGCCGACTGTGGGCCGACTCTTGCCCTTTCTGACTTGCTTCTTTTTTTTCATCTTGGTAGATTTCTTCCCATGCCATGCGCAAGCCGCCGTTCAAGCTATCGAGGCCGATCGCGAGGCGCGGAGGGCGGCCGGCGAGGAGGTTGCTGCCAACGCCCCCGGACTCTTTATGAACAACTTTTGAGCATCGAGGCTCGCCTGCGGCCGGCTCACCGGATGCTGCGCCGGCTTCAACGCGCCGGCGCCCAGGCGATTGCTGCCTTGTGGCCGGAAATGCCGATTCTGCGCACCCCCAGCCGGACAGCCGACTGGCTGGAGGTCGCAGCGAGCCGCTTGGAGGCCTGGAAAGGCTCCTCGGCACGCGCCGGAGCGCGTTGTGCCTTGGAGTTCGTCAAGGCGTGGTATCCGGACCTGAGCCTGGACCAGCTGGCCACGCTCCGGGCTGAGGCCCAGCTGGAGCTGGCAGCCATGAAGGATGACTTTGTCAAGCGTGCCGCGGCACTCGCCGAGTACGTCGACCCCAATGTATTTGTTCCTGAGCTAGCTGACAACGGCGAGGAGGCGCCGTCGGAGTGGTTCGGGATGAACCCGAACTACGGCGAGGACTCGGCGGAGGTGATCGGCTCCAGTGTCGAGGAGGGAGGCGAGGTGGAGGTCGAAGACGAGATGGAGGCGCTAGAAGCCGGAGCGAGCGATCATCCTCAGCTCGACCGTGCCTCCAACAACGAGCCGCGCACAACTGCGCCGATTGCTGCTGGAGGTGATCAAGCCGAGTCTGCCCAGCCGGCTGCCCCAACATCCGACACCGCCATCTCCTCCGAGCCCCCGAACCCGTCTGCGGCTTCATAGGCCGCTGCCTTGCTTTATTTATCTGCTTAGTAGTTGCTCGAAGAACTTTGTTAATTCGCACAACTCCACCCGCTGGGTGTATTTTGAACTTCTGTTCAATGATTCGGCCAATGGCCTCTGTGATGTAAATATTTATCTGGGTTCTATCATTTCTTGCTTATTTCTCTTTTGGCTTTTTCCTTTTGCCGCCTTCCCCTAGATGCCGTCTTTGCCAGTCGGGCAGCCGTTTCGCGGACTGCCATTGGATCAAATACTTGGCTACTTTGGGGAAGGCAAGTACTCAGCCATTCTAGAGTTTTGTTAGCAAGTCGGAAAGAAAATAGTAAGCCGACTATTCGGAGTCGGATTTGTGAGGAACTGCTGGAAAGCCGGCTCGAGCTATGTTTGTGCTTTGAGTCCTTAGCCATTTTTCGTGTGGGTGCCCATTCTTCCCTACTCCTGCCCGCCGGGCAGCCGCTCTGCGAGCTGCGGCTTCTAACAGGAGACGGCTTAAGCACCACACACTACTTGTCCGACCGCAGGAAGCGTTTTCATAGCGTGAGACGGCAAGTCCCCGGGCCGACTAGTCGAGCCCGGCGCCAAGCGGCATAACAAAGAGTAGCATACTCGGAAGCATAATACTTATTATACAGATGTCAAAAGGGGCAGTCCCCGAGTCCGTCTCGGGGGGCTCAGAGTCTTGGTACTTCAATACAAAAGGGTAGCGTAGTACATACTGCATCAGCTGTAAAATCTTCGAAGAAGATTCGGGTTCCATGGTCGCTCCGTCTCTTTCCCGGAGTCGTCCCTCTTTCGTGCTCGGGGCTTCTGAGCGTCGATCAGGTAGTAGGAGTCGTTGCCTAGCACCTTGCTGATGATGAAGGGGCCTTCCCAAGGTGCAGACAACTTGTGCTGGCCGGTTGTTCGCTGGATCAGCCGGAGCACAAGGTTGCCTTCTTGGAAGGATCTCGGCCTGACCTTCCTGTTGTAGTAGCGACGTAGGCTCTGCTGGTACATGCTGGACCGGATGAGTGCCAACAGTCGGCCCTCTTCCAGCAGATCGACGCCATCTTGTCGTGCTTCTTCTGCTTCCTCCGCAGTGTACATCGTGACTCGCAGGGAGTCGAACTCTATGTCCGTTGGGATGACGGCTTCAGCACCGTAGACGAGAAAGAAGGGTGTGAAGCCGGTCGACTTGTTTGGAGTCGTGCGCAGACTCCAGAGGACGGCTGGTAACTCGTCAAGCCAACAGCCGGCCGAACGCTCTAGTGGTTCGACCAACCGAGGCTTGATGCCGGACAGGATGAGGCCATTCGCCCGCTCCACCTGCCCGTTCGACTGCGGATGGGCAACGGACGCTAAGTCCAGTCGGATGCCCTTCGTCGCGCAGAAACGGGCCAAGGCGCCTTTGGCAAAGTTGGTGCGGTTGTCGGTGATGATGTTGTGCGGTATGCCATACCGAATTGTGATGTCTGAGATGAAAGTCACGGCATTCGGACCATTCAATTTCTTGATGGGCTTCACTTCTATCCACTTGGTGAACTTGTCCACCGCGACAAGCAGATGAGTTAGGCCGCCTCGTGCCGTCTTGAAGGGTCCCATCATATCAAGGCCCCAAACTGCAAAGGGCCAGGCGATGGGGATAGTCTTGAGTGCTGAAGCCGGCTGATGCGGCTTGGATCGGAACTTCTGGCACCCCTTGCATTTCTGGACCAACTCTTTGGCCTCTTCGAGGGCAGTTGGCCAGAAGAAACCGTGTCGGAAGGCTTTGGCGACGAGCGCTCTTGAGGCCGCATGGTGGCCGCACTCGCCTTGATGGATGTCTCTGAGAATTGCTTGGCCTTGCTCTGGTTCGACGCAGCGCTGGTAGACGCCTGTGACGCTGCGTCTAACCAGCTCTCTGTTGATTATGGTGTATGCTGCCGCTCGGCGTTGTATTTGCCGAGCCAAGGTTTCATCAGTTGGTAGCTCCTTGTTCACCAAGAATTTGAGGATGGGCTGGGCCCATGAGGGTGCTGTTATCTCTTCAACCGCCAGAACTGCAACTTGGACGAGGGAGGCTGGGCTGGGAGGCGGCGGGCTGGAGTCCACGACCGCTTGCTGGATCAGTGAAGTCCCCGGGCCGAGTGGTGCAGTCCCCGGGCCGAGTTCTGGAGTCTTTTCTCTGGTCGCCGCAGTCCCCGGGCCGAGTTCTGAAGTCCCCGGGCCGGCTTTGACTGCGGCGTTCTTGGAGTCATCTGCGAGGGTTTTTGTGCCGTCTGCTTGGGCTTTGGAGTCGGATCCGACTTCTTTTGGAGGAGCCAGCACAAAAATGGAGTCTAACTCTGGCAAAGGCTTGATGGATGGCTTGAGGAGGCGCTGAAGAGCGACGCCAGATGGTATTGCTTGGCGAGTGGAGCCGATTCGTGCCAAAGTATCTGCTAGGTTGTTGTCGTTTCTTGGCACGTGGAGGAACTCGCACCCCTCGAAATATCCGCTGAGTTGCTGCATGAGGAAGCGGTAGCTTGCCATGTTTGCGTCCTTGGCGTCCCAGTCGCCAGATGATTGCTGGACCACCAAGTCGGAGTCGCCATAACACAGGATCAGGCGAATGCCGAGTTCTTTGGCAAGCCGGAGCCCGTGAATGAGCGCCTCATACTCAGCGACGTTGTTGGAGGCGGCGAAATGGATCTGCAGTGCATACTGGAGCTTGTCGCCTTTGGGAGAGGTGAGAACAACGCCGGCTCCCAAGCCGGTGTGCATCTTGGAGCCGTCAAAATGCATCCGCCAATGAGTGGAGTCGGGCGCTGGCGGCAGGTACTCGGTCTCGGCCCAGTCGACGAGGAAATCGGCCAGTGCCTACGACTTGATGGCGGTGCGGGGTTGATAGTAGATTGTGTAAGGCGCCAACTCTATGGCTCATTTGGCCACTCGGCCAGACGCATCTCGGCTTCCAATGATCTCGGACAATGGGGCTGTGCAGACCACTGTGATTGGATGTTCTTGGAAGTAAGGCTTCAGCTTCTTGGCGGCGAAGTGCACGCCATAACACATCTTCTGGTAGTGGGGGTAGTTCTGCTTGGAGGTCGACAGTACTTCACTCAGGTAGTATATCGGTCTCTGGACTAGCAGTGCCTTGCCTTCCTCCTTGCGCTCTACTACAATGACTGTGCTGACTACTCGGCTGGTGGCGGCGATGTACAGGAGCATGGGCTCCTTGGGAGTCGGAGCCGCCAAGACAGGGGGAGTAACAAACACCTTCTTCAGCTGCAGAAAGGCCTCATCCGCCTTGTGGTTCCACTCGAAAAAATTGGTCTTCTTCATGAGCTGGTACAACGGGAGAGCTTTCTCGCCCAGCCGACTGATGAAACGACCGATGGATGCTAGGCAGCCAGTGAACTTCTGCACATCCAACAGTCGGCTGGGTACCTCCATCCTCTCGATGGCCTTGATCTTCATAGGGTTGCGCTCTATGCCGCGTTCGGAGACCAGGAAGCCGAGTAGCTGGCCGACTGGTACTCCGAAAACGCACTTCTCGGGGTTCAGCTTGATCCGGAATTGGCGCAGGTTCTCAAAGGTTTCTTTGAGGTCTTCCAGCAAAGTTCTGCGCTTTTCTGTCTTCACCACCACATCATCCACGTAAACGTGGGCATTTCGGCCGAGTTGCTTGAGGAGGCACTTCTGCATGCAACGCTGTAAGGTGGCGCCGGCGTTCCTTAAGCCGAACGTCATGGTCAGGTAGCAGAAGGCTCCAAACGGCGTGATGAAGGCGGTCTTTAATCTGTCTGCCGGGTTCAGCTTGATCTGGTGATATCCTGAATAGGCATCTAAGAAGCTCAACAGCTCGCATCCGGCTGTGGAGTCTATCACCTGATCGATTCTTGGCAAAGCAAACGGGTCCTTGGGGCAGGCTTTGTTGAGGCTTGTGTAGTCAATACACATTCGCCACTGCTTGTTCTTCTTCAGTACTAAGACTGGGTTTGCTAGCCACTCTGGGAAAAATACTTCCATGATAAAGCCGGCTGCAAGGAGCCGGGCTATCTCTTCACCAACAACTCTTATCTTCTCTTCTGACAGGCGGCGCAAGGGCTGCCTGACGGGCTTCGCATCGGACCGGACATGTAACTTGTGCTCGGCGAATTCCGTCGGCACACCTGGCATGTCTTTGGGGGACCATGCGAAGATGTCCCGATTCTCACGGAGGAAATCGACGAGCTCGCCTTCCTATTTGCTGTCAAGGTTTGCACCTATGACTGCGTACCTCTCCGGGTGCTCTGGGTCCAAGGTTATCTTCTTCGTTTCCTTCGCTGGCTTGAACGAGCCCTCAGCTTCCGACTCCTTGGGGTTGGGCGACATCTCAGGCTGCTTGCCGGCAATCGCCACAACCCGATCAAGAAGCCGCTTCTCTGCTGCAATAACCAGGGACTCGGCCAGCCGACTGCTCTCGGCCGCGCAAGTGGACGACTTCTTGTAGTCGCCGGTCACAGTGAGAATTCCCTTGGAACTCAGCATCTTCATCTTGAGGTAGGCATAGTGGGGGACCGCCATGAACTTGGCCAAAGCAGGTCGGCCAAGCAGCGCATGGTACGGGCTTCTGAGGTCCACCACTTCAAACCAGACTGGCTCTCGGCGGAACTGTTCCTTATCCCCGAAGAGGACGTCTATCAGAATCTTGCCGATTGGGGAGCAGGAAAGGCCAGGGACAATCCCATGGAACACGGTCCGGCTGCTCTGGAGCTGTCTTTGCTTGATTCCCAGCTTCTCCATTGTATCCTTATACAGGATGTTGATACTGCTACCTCCATCTATCAGAACTCGCGAGAACCGAGCTGCCCGCCTATCAGTGGCAAAGGTGGCCTCCAGGACCAGGGCATAGGACCCTGGATTTGGCATCACCTCTGGGTGATCAGCTCTGCTCCAGCTGATAGGCTTCTCGGACCAGTGCATGAACTCTGGAGTGTCTGATGCCACTGCGTTGACTTCTTGCTGCTGCTGCCGCCTGCTGCGTCTGTCATCTGCCATACTGGTGAACACCACGTAGGCTCCATGCTCTTCCGGGTACTCGTCTTGTACTGCACCGACTGGCCTGGCAGCCAGCTGCTGGGGCGGAGGCGGAGGCGGCTGCCCAGCCGGTGGGGGGGCGCCAGGCCGTCTCCTTTGGCAATCCGGGTAAGCCAGTGGCACTTTCTGGTGGTGTGGTTCGACGGCTTCGCGCCGCTGTGGAACTTGCAGGGACCATTCAGAGTCTGCTCGTAGGAGAAAGCCAGCAACCAATTGGGCTTGCCGCCCTTCTGCCGCTTGGGTGGTGGCTGCTCCTCCGGCTGTTGGTCTTCGACTGCTGCGACCTGCCGGCTACTGGAAGCTGGCTGCAGGGCCTTGCGCTTGTGATCGTTCTGCTGTTGCCGCCGACTGGTGTCTCTAGCCGGAGTTCTGGGAGCCTGAGGGGCCATTTTGCCGGTCGCGCTGACTTGGATCTCCGTCTTCATAGAAGAGTCGGCTGTGGCGTACTTGTCTGCTATGATCAGCAGCTCATCCAGGGTCTCCGGCTCGTCGCGGAGGAGCTTATGCTTGAGGAGGGTGCCTTCTCTGCACCTGGCGGTGAAGTACTCGATGGCCTGCACCTCGTGCACGCCCTCGCAGGAGTTTCGGAGCTCGGCCCAACGCGTGAGTTAGTCGCGAGTCGATTCGTTGGGGCCTTGCACGCACAAGGAGAGCTGGCGAGGCTTGGGAGGTCGCTTGTATGTGCTCGTAAAGTTGCGGATGAAAGCCTTGGTGAAGTCGGACCAGCCGTTGATGCTGCGGGGTTTCAGGCTGTTCAGCCATGTCCGGGCTGTAACCTGGAGCATGAGCGGAACATACTTCACGGCAACACGCTTGTTGCCGTTCGCTATGCTGACGGCTGTGGAGTAGTCAACCAGCCAGTCCTCTGGCTTCATGGAGCCGGTGTACTTGGGAGTGTCTCTAGGGAGAGTGAACCCTTTGGGAAAGGGCTCATCTCGGATGCGGGGCGAAACACAGCGGTCCCAGCTCGTCTTCTTCTTCGAGCGCCAGGGATCTGTGGGGTCGGTCGATCCGGTGGCGGGCATCATTCTCTCCGAATCCCTCTCGGCGGCGGAGGCGGCCTCCGAGAGTCGGATACTCGACAAGCGGCGGGGAGACTCGCCTTTCTCTGCGGGATGGAGGAGGCACATAGTCGTCCCGCCGCTCTACTACTTTCGGGCGGCCGTCTTGGTCGCGCTCGATGGTGAGGTGAGTCCGACTGTGGCTCGCAGCTGGCTCCTTGTCTTTTCTTCCGCGAACCCCGCCAGTCGGCGTCCGAGACGTCACGCCTTGTTCTCGGCGGGGTGGCAGGTCATCGTTCTGCTGCTGCGGCCCCTTGGTTCAGTAGTCGGCCGCGTTCTGCGCGCCAGCCGTGTCGAGGAGTTGCCGGACTCGCTCCGTCATCAGTCGGCGCTCTTCGCCTTCGAGTCCATCTAACTCGTCTGCCGCCGCCTGGGCAGCTCGAATGTTCTCGGCGGGCGTGGCATATACGGGGCGATTGGCCCCGAACATGCTGGCGATGTCCGCGCCGCGTTGCCGGACCGCGCCTAGGCGGCTCGGCCCCGTCGGAGCCGGCGAGCCGCCCACAGCGCGATCCATCTCACGCTGGTAGGCCTCTGACAAGCGTCTCATGCTTGCCAGCTTGTTTGCACCTTCGACGAGCTGGAGGCGGCGTGCCTCCGGCGTCTCGGCGTCGGCGTCCTCTGGAATGGGCGCATCCAGGTCTTGCAGTGCCGCATCAAGCGGGTCGCGAGCTCCTCCGTCGGAGCGCTCGCCATGACCGATGACGAGCACTTCTGTGACGGTGCTCCCGCTGACCTACGCGCGAGGGAGCGGCTCGTCGTAGACCACCACGTTGGTGGGGAAGGCGTCGAGCGACACGGTGTCGGAATCGACCAGCATCGGGTCGGTGGAGCCTACGGACTCCAGGTCAGCGGCAGGCTCGCCAGCAACGTGGAGGTCATCGAGGAGGCCAGCGAGAAGGCTCTCGGGGCCGCCGGCGCCTGCGTCGGATGCAGGCTCGTCGGAGAGGCTAACCTCGCCGACAAGATCGGCGAGGCAGGTGGCCGCGCAGGCGGTCTCAGCGTCGTGCAGCGCGTCGGCGTGAACTCCCTCTGGCGTGCCGGGCTGGCTACGCTCGCCAGGGAGGAAAAGGGTTACCGTCCAGAACAGATCTCCGGACGACGGTGCACCTCGCCCCATGGTGGTCGCCAAATGTCGGGGGTTGGGTGCGACATATGCCAAAGGATGGCTTATCATGGTGGGGGCGAGTAGAACGTCGCCGGTGCCCGGAAGCGGGATGAGGCGTAGACATGCACGCCGACGAATCTTACCCAGCTTCGGGGCTCTCCGAGGAGATAATACCCCTACTGCTGATCTACGGGGTCTCCGCATGATCACTATGGTGATATGTGTACAAAGTTGCTCCTCGAGCTGTGTTCTGGAGGTAGGAGAGGGCAAGGCTAGCTCTCTCCCTTCTATGCTGCTGGTCTGGTGGAAAAAGGATCGAACCCTTTGCATGGGTGCTCCGGGGGGTTTATATAGGCCTACCCCCGGGGGTACAATGGTAATCTGACTGGGCGCGGGTCCCAGCCGTCTGTCTCTTAGGCCGCCGTCTTCTCCGCCGACTCCTGGGGGCCGCCTCTGGTGGGCCCCGCCGACTGACCTGGCCACTGTAGCTGCGCCTGTGATGACGTTGGCTGGGTCGTGGGGGCGTGGCAACAGTGCCGCCGCCTGGCGGGCGATCACTGTCGCCACTCCCCGTCTTATCTGGTTAATGGCGTGTGGGGCCCGTCGGAGGAATGGGCCGACTCTCGGAGGCCGACTCCCACGGGGTCCGTCTTCGAGTGCTCTCGCAGTCTTCGTCCCTCCCGCTGACTAGCGGGGCCCGCCGTCTCCAGGCCGTACATGCGGGCCAACATGGGAACAGTGCCCCGTCGTCAGGGCGAACGTCAGGGCCAGCATGGCGACAGTGCCGCACCGGATGGAGCTCTCCTCCGGTACGGCGTACTGTAGCCATACCTGCCCCTGGTAATCAACGTAGGGGAGGGCCGTACTCCGGCCATCCTCGGTCTCGTCCTTCTTCCCGAAGGCAGAGAGTGGTGAAGTCGCGGGCCAACTCCCCATAGTCGGCCTCCCTGGAGTCGCCGATCGGGAGTCGCAGCCGTCTCTGGGACTCGGCCATGAGTGGGTATCGGCGATGCTGCGGCCGACTCCCAGAGTCGGCTGATCGTCTTGGGATTCTTTGAGGGGCGTAGCCTACCCCGATGTCTTGAAAGGTTCTGGGTCCCGGGTTAGCCTACCCGTGCCCCATTACTTCGACAAGTGCGGCGCGCTTAGCTGTGGCTCGAACCCGTCGAAGATCAAGTCTCCGCGGATATCTGCCGTGTAGTTTAAGCTTCCAAACCTGACTTGATGGCCAGGGGCGTAGCCTTCGATCTGCTCCAGATGACCAAGCGAATTGGCCAGCGGAGCGAAGCCGCCGAAGACGAAGATTTGTCCGGGGAGGAAAGTCTCACCCTGGACCTCATCGTTCTTGATGATCAAAGGAGCCATCGGGCCTAAAAGCGACGACACAGAGGAACTCTCAATGAAAGCACCAATGTCGGTATCAAAACCGGCGGATCTCGGGTAGGGGGTCCCGAACTGTGCGTCAAAGTCGGATGGTAACAGGAGACAAGGGACACTTTATTTTACCCAGGTTCGGGCCCTCTCGATGGAGGTAAGACCCTACTCCTACTAGATTAATATTGGGGTCCCGAACTGTGCGTCTAAGGCGGATGGTAACAGGAGGCAGGGGACACAATGTTTACCCAGGTTCAGGCCCTCTCGATGGAGGTAATACCCTACTTCTTGCTTGATTGATATTGATGATATGAGTATTACAAGATTTGATCTACCACGAGATCGTAGAGGCTAAACCCTAGAAGCTAGCCCATGGTATGATTGTTGTTGTCCTACGGACTAAACCCTCCGGCTTACACCAGAGGGGGCTAGGGTTACACGGAGTCGGTTACAAAGGAGGATATCTACATATCCGTATTGCCTAGCTTGCCTTCCACGCCAAGGAGAGTCCCATCCGGACACAGGACGAAGTCTTCAATCTTGTATCTTCATAGTCCAGCAGTCCGGCTAAAGTATATAGTCCGGCTGTCCGAGGACCCCCTAATCTAGGACTCCCTCAGTAGCCCCCGAACCAGGCTTCAATGACGATGAGTCCGGCGCGCAAATTGTCTTCGGCATTGCAAGGCGGGTACTTATCCAAATTCCGAGTACATGTTGAGTAGTGTCCGACTTCCCATAAATGTTGCACTCCTTGGCTTCCGTGCCTAATAATGGATGTCTTCCACGTGTCGAGCGAATGCGAGAAGCCATGGCATTTTTACATTTGCCACCCTAGCCATGTGAGTAAACCGTCTATTAAAGATACGGGGATCCTCAGATCCAGATCACACCATCCTCCCACAGCGAGTATCCATCGGAGCGCACCCGGAAAAATCCATTCCAACATGGCCAGCCATCGCCGCTCCTCCTGTCGCTCCCGTAGCCCTAAGCCCGGCGAGTGGAAGAAGTGTTCCGTCCCTCACAGCCAATTAGTAGAGTTACAGACCCAGGGATTTCTCCCTCCAGCGTATATGGTCCCCGTTCGAGCCGGGCTCGCCACCTACAATGGCCGGGAGCAAGCGGAGAGCTTCCCCAACCCATCCAAGGGGGAGCGGGTATGCCTTGTCCCTTATTTATTAAGAGGACTTGGATTTCCAATTCATCCATTCCTCCGCGGGCTCCTGGAGTTCTACGGCCTCCAGTTGCATAATTTTACCCCTGCTTCCATATTACACATCGCTGGCTACGTCGCCCTTTGCGAGCTGTTTCTAGGCTGCGAAGCCCATTTCGAGCTGTGGCAGAGGCTATTCTGCCTTGTGCCCCGCACACAAAAGGGGTTGATATATCAAGTGGGCGGAGCCGAAATATGGTGCCTCACCGGGACCGGATACCTATCCGGTACCCCAAAGAATACGTCCGAAGACTGGCCTTCGGAGTGGTTTTATATGGAGGACGTCCCCATCCCGGACCCTATTCGGATGGGCCTTCCTGAGTTCGACAATGCTCCCTTGAAGAAACGCCGCAGCTGGCACCCTCGGGGCCCTCCGGAGAAACATAACGGGGAAGTCCTTTACCTGATGGGTCGGATACAGACGTTAGCCCAGTCAGGATTGTCAGTAATCGAAGTTATGTCAATATGCATAATGCGGGGGGTGCAGCCACTTCAATATCGGGGGCAACCCATGTGGCACTTCAACGGAGAAGATGATGCCACCCGCTGCGGCCGTAAGGGACCAGACTCAGTCACTGCTCTAGCAAAGATTTTGTCCGATTTATACAAAGGAGAGGAAGAGGAGTTCCTCCGCATCAAGCCACGGGACGGACTATCCATGTACAACCCTCCAACACTACAAAAAAAGACACATCCGTGACATTTTGGGCCGAACGAATTTTTTTTCTATCATACATATGACACTTCTATGACGATAATTGTGACAAAACCCGGTATCATCATAGATGTGGTGGGTTCCTACTTCTATGACAAAAAATCATGACAGAAACTGGGCTTTTCGTCCTGGGCGGGCCAGAGACGCAGCTGCGTGACATTCTTTGGGCCGTCCATGACGGAAAAAAACATGGTAGAAGCGAGGGCGAGGAAAATTTTGGGGAGTTCCCAGTTATGGTGGGAGGTCGGGGGCCGAGCGATGCGCGTTTCTCTCGTACACGTACGTGCGTGTGTGCGAGGCGTTGGCTCTAACTGAACCCGAGCAAGGCGTTGGGCTCTAACTGAACCCGAGCGATTGCACTGCAGGCTACGCGTTGCTGAACTCGAGCGATCGATCGATGGCTGTTAACTGAACCCGATCAGGCGATTCCTTCGCTACTGCTGCTAACTGAAGCAGTTCGATGCTGCCTCTGGATGAACAGTGAGCGGTGGCGTTGCCTCTGGATGAACAGGACCCCGTGGTGTGATGGAGGGCTGGATGAACAGTAGACGATGGAGGGGTGCCCCTGGAGGGGTGGACGAACAGGACCCCGTGGTGTGGAGGGTTGGATGAACAGTAGACGGTGGAGGGCTGGATGAACACTAGACCATGGAGGGGTGGTTGAACAGGAGCCCGTGGAGAGGGCTGGTTGAACAGTAGCCGGTGGAGTAGCGCGCGGTGGAGGCTGGATGAACAGGAGCCCGTGGATGAACAGTCACAGGTGGAGGCTGGAGGAGGTCGACGGTGGGTGAACAGTAGCTCGTGGAGGCTGGAGGGGGTCGACGGTGGAGATGAACAGTATCTCGTGGAGTCCCGTTTAGCGGTACGCCACACCCCTCCCGATGAACAGGACCCCCGTTTCGACCGTAGCGCTCCAACACAAGTCCGTTTCCTCCGTTTTGCGGTACGCCACACCCCTCCCGATCAACAGGACCCCCGTTTCGACCGTAGGAGGTTCGTTTCCTCCATTTTGCAATACGCCAGACCCCTCCCAATGAACAGGTCGAACACAAGGCCGTTTCCTCTGTTCTACGGTACGCCAGGCCTCGTTTCCATCGCCTGTTCCGTCCAAGCCCTCCCGATGAACACGACGCATTCCATTGCCTCCCCATGAACACGACGCATTCCGTTGCCTCCCCATGAACACAACACATTCTGTTGCCTCCCCATGAACACGACGACAACGTTGTTTCTCTGTTCCGACCCAGCCATGTACACGAGCCCTCGCCATACGTATGCGCGAGTAGGCATTTGAGACCCCGCCCGTATGTACACATACGTGGCCATATTTTCTTTCTTGCACCCTGGCCGTTGTACGTACGTGTACATGCTACGTGCGCACCTCTACTACGACACGTGCACGCCTCTACATCGACCAGTATATATGTACGTACATGTTCGCGACCAGAATGGCAATGCTATGTACACTTCGATCAGGTGCGTCCCGACTGTCAGGAACTTCCTTGAGTGCGAAGATGTAGCTGGTGGGTCCCAGCAGTCAGGGGCGAATCGTTTTGTTTTTTTGCCCGGACGCACTTCCTTGCATGTGTCGGCGTTCTGGGAATGCGGGTCCCCAGACTTGCCTGCCTGCGGCCTGCGGCATGGCTCAAATGGGGGCCCAGCGTGGCCCATCTTCATCAACACAAGGCTCAAGATCCTCGCGAGGGGCCAAGCCTCGCGAGGCGGACGACATGGCGCTTCCTCAAGCACGGCCTCCTTAGGCTGGCTCGCGAGGAGGCGGAGAGATCAAGGCGGGTACCTCACGAGGTGCCCATGACGCAAGCCATGACGACCAAGGGTGCCAGGCGGGCGCCAGCCCGCGCAGCGTCTCCCTTTCCTCTTTGGTGCAAAGGGGGCAAGCGCAGGCGAGAGGATCAAGCAAAGGCACCCATTTCGGTGCAACAAGATCAAGACCAGTCCAACGGTGGGAAGGAGGTCACCATGGAGCCCAGGACGGCGTCACCACAGGGCCTTTGGCAGGCGAGGACCAACTTTAGTCAGGATACGTGTACGAGATGTTCCCCTTCAAATTGGCCAATTGTTGGCGCCCTTCCTGCTCAATATTTGGGAAGAGGCCCAGGGCCTTTGCCTATAAATAGGACTAGCCACCCCCAGGGTAGAAAAAATCTGATCGAGTACCAAGAAACCAGTAGAGGCAGCCAGAAAAGAGGCATCCAGAGAGAGAGAGAGAGAAGGGCGATTGGACTCCTCCAACAGTTCATCCCCTAGCCAAGAACTGACCCTCGCGAGGTTGTTCTCCCTTGTACTGTTCTTCCTCATCAGCCCAAGAGGCAATCCACCCACCACAAACTAGAGTAGGGTATTACACCACAATGGTGGCCCGAACTAGTGTAAACCCTGTGTCTCTTTTGTTGTTCTTCTGGTAGTTAGATCCTTGCGAGACGGAGAGGTAGAGGGCACGATCTCCGTGTGCACCCCAGAGTTCGGACCTTAAGGGTCTGCCGTAACCCATGATCCGACATTTGGCACGCCAGGTAGGGGTGCGCCGGAATCGGTCTTCCACCGCTCCGCTCTCCTCCGACCGTCGCATCCATGTCTGACACTCGTCGGGCCCGCGCCGAGCGCCGGGCCGCCATCGCTTCCCGCGTCGTCCAGACGGCCCCCGTCGGTGGGCGTCCTCGTCGTTCCCCGTCGCCGCCGTCAACGCCGCCACCGGCCCGGCGGGGAACAAGCAGCAAGCATCCTCTCAGCACCTGTCCGTGCGGCGAGATGGCCGCACCGCCACTCCGTCGCTCACCCCGGCCAGTTCTTCATCGCACGCGCTTCGCGCGCCCTTGGAGGCTCGAGCTGCGCTCATCGCGGCGAATGAGCTCCTGCGCTACCGCCCCGTCGACGACATCTACGAGGAGTGGCTCGACCGCGTTGCCGAGCTCGTCCGCACCCCGCCCCGCGTGGGCAATGAAGCCCCGGGGGCATTCCATCCGCCTCCTTTCCAAGAAGATGCCATGGCCCCAAGGCGCGCAGCTCCTGGGCGGAACCCGCTCCGTCATGCGCCGGCCCAGCGGGAACGGAGCTGCCAAGAAGTCCCGCGACCGCAAGAGGCCGCCCGGGCGCTCCCAGCTCCGGTTCGCCGAGACCCCGCTCCGGCTCCGGCGCGTCAAGACCCCGTGCGGCTCCCAGCTGCAGCGCAAGGGGACCCACAAGGCCAAGCTCTCCCTCAACCAAAACCACGACTGATCCCACAGAGTTCCTCCAGCTTTACGAGCTGGGAATTGAAGCTGCCAGCAGGGACGAAAAGGACATGGCGAACTGGTTCCCCATGGCGCTGAAGGAGGGTGCTCGCACTTGGCTCCTGAACCTGGCTCCAGGCATGATCTCCTCCTGGGACCAGATGCGTACTCGCTTCATCGCCAACTTCCAAGGTACCCGCGACCGGCCTCCGGCCGTGAGCGACATGCGCCGCATCAAGCAGCAACCTGGAGAGACCCTGCAAAAGTACATCCAGCGCTTCAACAGTGCGCGCCTCAAGATCCCCAGGGTGTCCGAGGAAGCCATCATTTCGGCCTTCTCCTATGGCGTGCGCGACGTCAAGATGAAGGAGGAGTTGGCGATGCATGAAGACCTCTGCACCTCCCTGGAGCTGTTCAACCTGGCGACCAGAGCTGAGGAGGGACACCTCTCCCTCCTCGAGCTGTCTGCCGCAGAACCAGAAGAGAAGAAGCCCAAGGCCAAGGAAGTGAAGCGCAAGGGGGCTGCCGTGCTCGCGGCAGAGCCGGACACCAAGCGGGGCAAGGATCTTCCCTAATCCTCCAGGGGCAGCTGGTATTGTGTGTACCACGACCTCCACACCCACAACACCAATGAATGCCAAGAACTCCGCGCCGTGCGAGAAGGAAGTTTCGGCCGACGCCCTGACCGTGCTGACCGGGGCTACGGCCGAGGAGGAGGAAGGAACCCGGGACGCTGGGAAGATCGTGGCCCACGTCAAGGCTGGCGTGACCAACCTTGCGAGGACCGCTGGCGTGACCCGCCTCGCGAGGGGGACAGGAGGGACCAGCCTCGTGAGGATTGCCCTCATGGCAACCCAGGCCTGCCACCGTTGCCGCCTCAGCCAAGGAGGAATGAAGACCGCCACCAAGACGAGGGGGCTGGGGGCTTCCAAGAGCCTCGCGCAATCACCTGCATCCTTGGCGGAGCTCAAGCCCCAGCCTCTCAACGTATCTTCAAGCAGTTTGCTCACGAAGTGAATGCAGTTCTTCCCAAGCTCGAAGCAACGCGTCCCCTTAGGTGGTCGGCCTACGTCCTCACGTTCAGCTCAGCAGACCAGCTCAAGTGCGCGGCCACAGCCGGAGTCCTCCCAATGCTTTGTTCCCAAGTCATCAGCAATGTTCTGGTCACCAGGACCCTCATCGACGGAGGGGCAGGGCTCAACGTCTTGTCCGTGGAAACATTCAACAACCTCCAAGTGCCCTATGACCAGCTTCAGCCAACCAAGCCCTTCTCCGGAGTCACCGACAGTTCCACAGTCCCGATCGGGCAGGTCTGCCTCCCAGTCACCTTCGGGGCCCGCAACAACTACGGCACTGAGCTCATCGACTTTGACGTCGCCCACATCCGCCTGCCGTAAAACGCCATCCTCGGGTAAGCGGCGCTGGCCAAGTTCATGGCCGTGACTCACCACGGCTACAACATCCTCAAGATGCCAGGAAGCGGCAGCGTCATCACGGTGCCATGTCAAGAGAAGGATGTAGTGTGTACCCTGGAGCGAGCCTTTCAGGCCGCGTCACTAGAAGACCCAGATCGCGGAAGCAGGAGGCTTCCTGAGACCACCCCCAAGAAGAAGAAGACAACGTCAGGCTCAGCCCCTCAGGAGGTAGGCCCTTCAAGGCCCGCGTCTGCCCAGGGGGATCCTCCTTCAATCGCATAGGAAAGCGCGCCCGGTGCCCCCTCAGGCAGGGCTCGGGGGCTCTCACCTGGAGGGCCACCGACCTCGCCAAGGTCACGAGGGAGGCGCTGGTGCACCATGTGGAGGCGTGTTTCGAAGCACGTTTCCCTCGAAAGGAAGCCAGGGAAAGAAGGTCAGACCAGCAGGAGTTTGTTAGCAAGGCCATTCAAGAACTACAGGAGTCAAGGATCATAAGAGGTTGCCGTCGCCCACCAGCTGTGGCTCCCCATCCAGGCGAGGATGGTGGGCTGCACGTCTGCGTCGACGTACCAGGGCTCAATCAGATCGCCACGGCGGAGCGCCCCTGGCCCTCACAAGTGGGGCGCTGCGGAGGACCACCCCACAGTTATGTTCGCATGCCTTATGGCCTGCCGAGCGTGGCTGCGGCGTACCAGCGCCTCATGAGGAGCGTCTTGGAGGCGCAAGAAGACAGGCGTTCCACAGCCCCGGCGGAGATGGAGGCTGCTCACGAGGAGCCACCGGTGCCCCCGGAGCCTCCCGAGGCCCCTGGGCCTGGGGGCTCATGAGGATCGGCTTCTGCAGCCCACCGAGTCTGCTGCACCAACGCAACTGCATCGACGACATCTTCAGGTGACATCTTTCAAGTCTCATTCCCAGCTGGGAGCGCCCTCCCAGGGTTGCATCATTCCCAGGCCGCGTGGGTCCGTCCCTGTGGCATGTATCCCTTTTTATCTTTTCAGTCGTTAGCTTGCTTTGCTGGGGGCGCCCCTCGGGCTGCATCATCCCCAGGCCACTCGGGCTAGGCCCAGCGGCATGTATCCCTTCCGTGTTTATCTCCAATTATGCATCATGCTTGATTACTTGATGCCGTCCACGGCACCTTTTCTTCTTCATGTCGACCACTTGCACGTTAAAGGGGGGGTGCCTGAGCATCGCGACTCAGGGCTCGTACTGGCTCTCTAGCCCTCACCCTCTGGCCTTGTCCACGGCATCACGACCTGGCATACCAGCGACGGCTGAGACAAGCTCGAGGGCCGGGACCCGAGGACGTAGAGTGCCGGCATCTAACCAGATTTTGCTGGAACACATCTCAAGATACGACCCAGTGCCAGGCGCAACCCGCCTAGAGGTAGGGCCTCGTGAGTCCCGTGCTGGCTCACGGGTGCCCAGATACAGCTCACCTAGCTCTACCGTGCCAGCCACGTGTCAGGGCGGGGCTGTACATGCCCCAGGGGCTCCTCCCGGAGGGGAGCCCCCTCCCACGTACCAGTGGAAGCACCATGCTCCGTGCTGGCTGACGACACTGCCGAGGAGCGGCTATGCCCGTACACATACGGAAGCGCTATGCTCCGCGCTGGTGATAAACAACTGAGGGTGGCCTCCGGGCTGCATTAACCTCAGGGAGCCCCGAGCTCAGTGGCCGGCCTCATCGCAACGCCTCCCCCCGGGAGCGCCGCGCGAGGGGGCTGGGCACGGGGGCTACGACTGGGTCACGCTCAGCCGTACGCCCCAGCCAGGCCCCTCGGGCCTGGTTTCATCGCGCGTCTGTCCCCGAGTGGAGCCAAGGTACGGAGGCCGTTTGCGCGTCAAGGGGGACTCCTGAGCATCGCGACTCAGGAGCCTAACTGGCTCCGTAGCCCCTCATTCCTTAGTTCCGAAAGGCTAAGCTGGGTGAGGTACGCGCGGGGTCGGGCTCTGCAGACATAGAACGGGAGCCCCGCCTACATTCCATCTCACGTTGTTTGCGCGTCAAGGGGGACTCCTGAGCGTCGCGACTCAGGAGCCTAACTGGCTCCGTAGCCCCTCACTCCTTAGTTCCGAAAGGCTATGCTGGGTGAGGTACGCGCGGGGTCGGGCTCTACAGACGTAGAACGGGAAACGCACCTACATCGCGCTTCCCTACTTGTTGTTCGTGCGCCAAGGGGGACTCCTGAGCATCGCGACTCAGGAGCCTAACTTGTCACGTGGCCCCTCATTCCTTTGATCCCGTCCTGGTTTCCGGTCGGGGCTGATGCTGGGTGAGGCATGCGCGGGGTCGGGCTCTGCCGGCGTAGAACATAAGCAAGTAGGGAAGGGGAACATAAAATTCAAGGAACTTAAAAGTAAACATTACAACCCATATTGTCGCCTTGGTACCAAACGCAAATTTAAATGGCTCCCCGAGGCGTCGTGCATGTGCAGGAATCAAAAGAAGAACAGGAACGATGGCGGAGTCACTTGTCGCCAGCGGAGTCGCGTGGAGTGGCTTCGCCTTGTGGAGTAGTGGGGTAGGCAGCGCCTCGCTTCGGCTTGGTGCTGAAGGCCCGGAACTTCCCTAGCAGCGCCTCTGCGCGCCCCTTCACGGCCTCGACAGCGGCAGCGGCGCCCCCGCCGCTCACCGGCTCCAGCAGGCTGTCAAGGTCGGCGCTGGGATCGCGAAGGTAGACATGGGCGAAGACCCGCGTCAGTGCGGCAGAAGACAGGACTCGCGCCTCGGCCTCAGCCGTGGGGGCGAGTCCAAGGGCGACATCTCCAAGAGCCTTCACCAAGAAGGGGAGCAGTTTGGCGGGGCCGTCCCCGTCACCAGCTAGCGGGCTATCCAGGCCACTCTCGTAAAGCGTCTTCAATGAAGCGCGAGCATCCCTCTCCATGTCCGTGAAGGCCACGCGATCCTCGGCAAGGACCCGGGCCTTGGCGTCCAGCTCGGCCTTCGTCGTCTCCAGCTCCTTCTTCAACGCGCCTAGGTGGCTGCGGCGCTTCTTGAGCTTCGCCTCCCGGTCCTTGAGCGCCGCCTCGCGAGCCTTCACCCCCTTCTCCTGCCCTTGGCGAAGGCGGGTCTCCTCTGCAAGTTGATCCCGCAGGCCTTGCAACTCGTCCTCCAGCTCCTTGCAACGGCCGCGGATGCCAACCGCCTCTCCCAGAGCCGCGTCGCGGGCAGCCTTCGCCTCGAGGGTGGCCTCCCTCTCCCCGTCACAGGCCGCTGAGGCCTGAACCAGCGCTGCCCGAATCGAGGCGTCGGAGCGAATCCACCCCGAGGCCAGCTCCAGGCGCCCGGCCACCAGGCGAGGGTCGGTGCCTAGAAGATCTTGTTGCAGCCGGTCCAGTCCAGCAACAGCCCGCTCCAAGATGGAAGAAGAAGGCGGAGAAGCATCAGTGCGCTTCAAGGCAGCAGGAGGGGTCGCGGAACCAATGGCCGGTGGAACGGGAGGAGAAGATAGCGGCGGCGAGGCCGCAGTATCCCGAGACAAAGTCTGCTGCACCTCCCCAGCCGTAGCAGCAGCACCACGCATGGGCACCTCTGGGGCCGATCGAGCCATGGGGGCTGCGGCCCCAGCCAGATCAGCCAAGCCCCGCAAGGACGAGTGGGCAGGAGAAGCCCGTGCGTCGCGGTCGCCCTCCCCTGCAGGTGGAGGTGTCACCACAGCTGGGGCCCCAAGAGCTCCCTTCAGCTTCTTCGCCGCGGGCGCCAGCCTGCTCAGGAGATGTAATCGTCAAGCCTCGTCAGCGGAACAAGAAACCAGGGATCAAGGATCAAGCACTTACAGGTCGTCGCCAGAAAGCTCCAGCGGCCTCCTGCCAAACTTAAAGCCTGAGAGCCGGCTGGAGGGGTCGACCTCGGAAGCAGAAGGCGCGTCAGCGGTTCGCCCCGAAGTCAAGGCGGACCCGCGGGGAATCAACCCGGTCCTGCCCTTCTTCGGGACCGGGGGTGAGCTCCCGCTGCCCGGCACGTCGTCGTCATCGTCATCATCGCTCAGCGAAAGGCGGAGAGCGCGGGGCTTGCGCTGGAGCGGGGGAGCCCTAGACTCTCCGTCAGTCGCCTCGGAGTCGGGACCTCCCTCCCGCTCCTCCTCGCCCGCTCCTCCGCTGGAGTAGCCGGAAGAGACATCCACCAGATCCTCGGGAGCCACCACGGGCACGAGCCCGTCCCCGCTGAAGACGGGCATGAACTTCACCGCTTGCTCCCAATCGTCGCGGAGGAACAAGGGCGAAGGTGTGCCCTCCAGCCTTGCTACCTCGCCCCCGACCAGGGATTGGAGGACCGCAGTCACGTCCTCTTCGCCCACGGCTGCGGGGCTCGGATGAGGCCTCCACATCGGGGGAGAGTACTGCCGAAGCGGAGCCAGCTGGTGCTCCAGGAACTCCCTCAGCAGCGACGCCCCGGTCAGCTTCGCCGTCGCCATGTTGGCTGGCTTCAGATCAGCGTCCATATTCGCCAGCATCGACTTCGCGCGGGGATCCGTGAGCTCCGCTCGGCACCAGTCTCCCGAGCTCACGGGCGGCTCTGTGGGAAGGGCCAACCGAGGGTGGACGCGCCCGGCGTCAACCAATACCCACTTGCTCCGGAAGCCCTCGATCCTCTTCCCCGGATTCGAGATGGCCATGGAGCTGCCGCACGCGACGAAGCCCGCGCACGCAGAAGGGGAACCTTTGGAGGTCTGGAGGTAGAAGTAGTGGCGCAGCAAGGCCACTGAAGGCTGCACCCCCACATGCGCCTCGCAGTAGTAGGCGAAGATTGCCAGGAGAAGGACGGAGTTGGGGTGGAGATGCAAAGCTTGCAAGTTGTAATGGCGGAGGACGGCGAGGAAGAACTCAGAGAAAGGAGGCACCAGGACCGCTGTAATGGAGCTCACGAAGAAAGGATAGAAGGTGCTCCCTTGGCCTTTAGGGGCATCGGAGCCGACCTAAAACATATGCGCCCCGTCAATGCCCTGCGCCACAGCCATCCGGTGCAGTAGGGCGAGGCTCGCCTCCGACACGTTGGGGGAGTCCAAGGCAGGCGAGAACCAAGCTTCGGCCGGGGCCCGGCGAGGCGCCATGGCTACCTGGGTCAATCAGGTGGAGCAGATCTAGAAGCTAGGAGGAAGAGAGGAGAAGCGCAGGAAAGGGGATCTGAGCAGCGGACGAAGAAGGAGAAGAACAAAGCCCGAGAGGATGCCACACCTTTAATAACCTGCGCAGTTGCAAAAGCGCCTACGTCCAATCAACCGCCACGCGGCACCCAAGGCCGTAGGCTGTTAGGGCCCGCGGCGCTTCGCCCTTGCCCTTTCGCCTCTCGGCACGGCCAAATCCGTGCGCGCCTTGGGCCCGGAGGCTACTGTCGGCGTTCTGGGAACGGGGGTCCCCAGACTTGCCTGCCTGCGGCCTGCGGTGTGGCTCAAATGGGGCCCAGCGTGGCCCATCTTCATCAACACAAGGATCAAGACCCTCGCGAGGGGCCAAGCCTCGCGAGGCAGACGACATGGCGCTTCCTCAAGCACAGCCTCCTTAGGCTGGCTCGCGAGGAGGCGGAGAGATCAAGGCGGGTACCTCACGAGGTGCCCATGACGCAAGCCATGATGACCAAGGGTGCCAGGCGGGAGCCAGCCCGCGCAGCGTCTCCCTTTCCTCTTTGGTGCAAAGGGGGCAAGCGCAGGCGAGAGGATCAAGCAAAGGCTCCCATTTCGGTGCAACGAGACCAAGACCAGTCCAACGGTGGGAAGGAGGTCACCATGGAGCCCAGGACGGCGTCACCACAGGGCCTTTGGCAGGCGAAGACCAACTTTAGTCAGGATAAGTGTACCAGATGTTCCCCTTCAAATTGGCCAATTGTTGGCGCCCTTCCCGCTCAATATTTGGGAAGAGGCCCAGGGCCTTTGCCTATAAATAGAACTAGCCACCCCCAGGGTAGAAAAAATCTGATCGAGTACCAAGAAACCAGTAGAGGCGGCCAGAAAAGAGGCATCCAGAGAGAGAGAGAGAGAGAGAGAAGGGCGATTGGACTCCTCCAACAGTTCATCCCCTAGCCAAGAACTGACCCTCGCGAGGCTGTTCTCCCTTGTACTGTTCTTCCTCATCAGCCCAAGAGGCAATCCACCCACCACAAACTAGAGTAGGGTATTACACCACAATGGTGGCCCGAACTAGTATAAACCCTGTGTCTCTTGTGTTGTTCTTCTGGTAGTTAGATCCTTGCGAGACGGAGAGGTAGAGGGCACGATCTCCGCGCGCACCCCAGAGTTCGAACCTTAAGGGTCTGCCGGAACCCGTGATCCGACAGCGTGCGAAGGTGTAGCTGGTGGGTCCCAGGAGTCAGGGGGAAACGTTTTTTTCGCGAAATATGGTGGCCCGTCCAGTGGGTCCCCACTGTCAGGTGGAGGAATAATTATTTTGCACGTAATAAGGAGGCACTTCCTTGTTGCGGCCGTGGACCCAGCTGTCAGCCTCTCCACATACAGTCCACGTCCGATGGAAGTCGTTCCTTGACAACGTTGACCACGTCGCGCCGGGAGCACCAGGGCGGTGGACGACGGCGAGGCCTAGGAAGGGGACGACGGGGAGCCGGGGAAGACGCGGCAGTGAAAGCCCGCGCGGAGAGGAGTACGAGGGTTCACTGGTTCGGCTGCGGTGTGAGGCTGCCGTCGCCGCAGGGCCTGGCCAGCGGTGGTAATAGTAGGGGGCGGTGAGGCCTCCGCGGTAGCACAGCCGGCCATGGGAGGCAGGTACAGGCGGCACGACCGGCGCTGCTTTGGGCGGCTGGAGCAAGAAGACCACAGGTTGAAGAAGCACTATGGCCGTTGGATGGACATCGTATGGTCACTGGAGCTAGAATCGTTCATATTGACTAAGTTGACAAAGCCCTTCGTCCCCGTCAACTTAGTAGGCCCACAAGTCAGCCTCCCACCAAGGTGGGTCCCAGCTAGCCAGGGGAGTATTCATTTTTTTGTGCTTAATAAGGAGGCACTTCCGGTGGGTCCGAGCTGACAGCGGGGGGAACGTTTTTTTCGTGAAATACGGTGGCCCGTCCGGTGGGTCCCAGCAGTCAGGGGGGAATGATTTTTTCGCAAAATACTGGTGGCCCGTCCGGTGGGTCCCCGCTTTCAGGTGGAGGAATAATTATTTTCCGCATAATAAGGAGGCACTTCCTTGCGGCTGCCATGGACCCAGCTGTCAGCCTCTCCACGTAGAGTACTCTTCCGATGGAAGTCGGTCGTTGACCACATTGACAACGCGGCGCCGAGAGCACCACGGCGGTGGACGACGGCGAGGCATAGGAAGGGGACGACGCGGAGCCGGGGAAGACGCGACAGTGGATGCCCACGCGGAGAGGAGTACGAGCGTTCACCGGTTCGGCTGCGGTGTGAGGCTGCCGTCGTCGCAGAATAACAGGGGGTGTGGGTGAGTAGAGGGATGCCCTGGCCAGCGGTGGGAGTAGTAGGGGGCGCTGAGGCCTCCGCGGCAGCTTTGTCGACCACGAGAGGCGGGAGTAGGCGGTCCCACCGGCGCTGCATTGGCGGCCGGAGCAAGAAGATCAGAGATTGAAGAAACACGACGGTCGTTGGATTGACATTCAACGGTTACGTCTGCTAGAATCGTTTGTTGATGTATATAATAACTAAAAAAATCTTGCATACGCGTCAACTAAACAGGCCCACAAGTCAGACCACTCCCTCTTTTTTTAATAATTTATATATAGCTCATGGCAACTTCTTATGCAATTTATTGCAGTCATTTTTTTGGTTGGCCGGGGCCAATTTCGCATATTTCTGTGGGTTCCAAACTATTTTTAATACCGAAATCTCCAGCCAGATTTAAAGTACTTTGAAGATATATTTAAATTAGGTTAATGCCCAGTTGTCGGCGTTCTGGGAATGGGGGTCCCCAGACTTGCCTGCCTACGGCCTGCGGTGTGGCTCAAATGGGGGCCCAGTGCGGCCCACCTTCATCAACACAAGACTCAAGACCCTCGCGAGGGGCCATGCCTCGCGGGGCGGACGACACGGCGCTTCCTCAGGCGCGGCCTCCTCAGGCTGGCTCATGAGGAGGCGGAGAGATCAAGGCGGGGTACCTCGCGAGGTGCCCATGACGCAAGCCATGACGATCGAGGGTGCCAGGCGGGTGCCAGCCCGCGCAGCGTCCCCCTTTCCTCTTTGGTGCAAAGGGGGCAAGCGTAGGCGAGAGGATAAAGCAAAGGCACCCACTTTGGTGCAACGAGACCAAGACCAGTCCAACGGTGGGAAGGAGGTCACCATGGAGCCCAGAATGGCGTCACCACAGGGCTTTTGGCAGGCGAGGACCAACTTTAGTCAGGATAGGTGTACCAGATGTTCCCCTTCGAATTGGCCAATTGTTGGCGCCCTTCCCGCTCAATATTTGGGAAGATGCCCAGGGCCTTTGCCTATAAATAGGACTAGCCGTCCCCAGGGAGAGCCAGGGAGCAATCAGGCACGTCGGATCGACGATTGGGTATCTAGAATCTGAGCAGGCAGAGAACAAGTAGAGAAAGAGAGAGAAGGGCGGCTGAACTCCTCCCAGCATTTCATCATCCTAGCCAAGAACAGGCCCTCGCAAGGCCGTTCTCCCTTGTACTGTTGATCATCATCATCAGCCCAAGAGGCAATCCACACACCACACTGGAGTAGGGTATTACACCACATCGGTGGCCCGAACCAGTATAAACTCTGTGTCTCTTGTGTTGTTCTTCCTGTAGTTTAGATCCTTGCGAGACGGAGAGGTAGAGGGCATAACCTCCGCGCGCACCCCAGAGTTCGAACTTTAAGGGTCTGCCGGAACCCGTGATCCGACATTTGGCGCGCCAGGTAGGGGTGCGCCGGAATCTGCCTTCCTACCGCTCCGCCTCTCATCGCATCGTCGTCACCATGTAGGCGACCAGGCGGGCAACCAAGATCCATGGGCGGCGTGGCCCGCCTGCGCGGAGCCGCCCGCCTCGGGCGACCCCGCGCCCCAGGCAGCTCATGGTCCGCAGGGCGCTGCGGGCTGCGGGAGGCGCGGACAGGCTTCCGCAACCCTCACACCATGGCAAGCGCGGTCGGCGGCGAGATCCTCTAACCACGCCGCAACCACAACACCGTACACTCGCCGGGAGCAAGCGAATTTGAGGGTCGCGCTCACGGTGGCCCGGGAGCTGCTGCAGTGTAGGCTGTTGGAAGGTGGCCGCGACGTGCTGCTGGAGCAGGTCGCCGAACTCCTGGGCTTTGCCGCTTCGGGGGCTCACCCCTTCTGCATCCAGCTTCCGCCTCAAGCCCAGGGCAGCGCACGAGGAGGCCCCGCACGCTCCGGCGGGTCTCAAGGCTACCCCAACACCGGCGAATCCGCCGGCGCTGGACTGGCGGTGGCGCTACCCCCACCCCCGGCGCGTGAAGGAGAGGGGCCCGGTGCGGCCCATGGCGCCAGCGGGCATCCACGCTACCACCCCGCGGTGGGCACGCCAGGCAACGCCACATGGCGCATGGAGCACTACAGCACAGCCTTCGGGGTGGCGGCGCCAGAAGAATACGTGCCCCACATGATGGACCAAGGGCATGCTCACGAGGGCGAGAAAGGCTCACTCCTCAGCCCTAGCTGGGGAGACGAGACGCCAGAAGCCGAACTCTTCCAGGAGCCCCGGGACGGCTCCATCGGCCACGCTGGAGGCGACGACTATCGGGTACCGCTAATTCCTCAAGAGCAGGCGTACGCTAAACATGGATCGCAGGAGGTGTAGGTCGCCGCAGCGAGCAGCTGCCCCGCTCCCGCTGCCTCCTACCGCTCGGGAGGAGGTCGCAGGGGGCTGCAGGAGAGGGGCAGGGTTCCCACATCACCATCATGGCGTTCTGAGCCAGGCATTCTAAGGAGGTAGGCCCTCCGCTGGGGAGGCGCCTAAGGGCCTGCCCCTGGCGGAGGACCCGTGGTCGTCGAGGGAACCGCTGGCGACCGCTCTACCCCACCGGTGGCGTCCTGGTTTCTGGTCGTCGTTGGTGGCACTAGAGTGTGGCGCAAGGCGGGGCCCTCGTCTGGCGATATGAAGCAAGGCCGGTTCTTGTGAAGAAGGCCCAGTGCCTGTGAAGCTCGCCGCCCCGTGACACTCTCACGTAATAATGAGTGGGGTTGTACACGCCCCGGAGTCTCAGGGGTGCCGGCCTCAGGCCCTGGGGCTCCCTCCCACGCCCAGTGCACAGCACTTAGCTCCGCTCTGGTGAGAAGACGTCCAAGACTAGATAGGGTGCCGGACGCGGCCTTTTTGTTTGCTTTCATTGCCTTTTCCCTTTGGTTGTAACTTTTCCCCCGCTGGATTTAAGTTGAATTCGAAGTTGAGCTCTGCGTGTGTTCGGGGAAGGGGTGCTTGGTCTCGTTCGAACCATTTCTCGTGTTTTGGTCACTGCCTCACCACAGCTGCCTCCCCTCACGAGCCTCTCGCGAGACGGGCCAGGCCTAGCTCGAGCGCAGCCCAGACTGCCGTTGTTGCTTCCTCACGAGATTACCTTTTGGTGTCTGCGGAGGTTGTCTTTTCCTAAAAAGGCCCAGAGCCTGTGAAGAAGGCGAATGCCTGTGAAGCCGTTGCGCTCAGGAGAAGGCCCAGAGCCTGTGAAGCCGTTGCGCTCAGAGAAGGCCCAGAGCCTGTGAAGAAGGCGAACGCCTGTGAAGCCGTTGCGCTCAGGAGAAGGCCCAAAGCCTGTGAAGAAGGCGAACGCCTGTGAAGCCGTTGCGCTCAGGAGAAGGCCCAGAGCCTATGAAGAAGGCGAACGCCTGTGAAGCCGTTGCGCTCAGGAGAAGGCCCAGAGCCTATGAAGAAGGCGAACGCCTGTGAAGCCGTTGCGCTCAGGAGAAGGCCCAGAGCCTGTGAAGAAGGCGAACGCATGTGAAGCCTTTGCGCTCAGGAGAAGGCCCAGAGCCTGTGAAGAAGGCGAACACCTGTGAAGCCATTGCGCTTAGGAGAAGGCCCAGAGGCTGTGAAGAAGGCGAACGCCTGTGAAGCCGTTGCGCTCAGGCGAAGGCCCAGAGCCTTTGAAGAAGGCGAACGCCTGTGAAGCCGTTGCGCTCAGGAAAAGCCCAGAGCCTGTGAAGAAGGCGAACGCCTGTGAAGCCGTTTCGCTCAGGAGAAGGCCCAGAGCCTGTGAAGAAGGCCAGCGCCTGTGAAGCTTCCCATCAGCAGCGATCTCACATCCTGAGCACTCAACTAGAGAGCATCCAAGGCGTTACATCCTCCTGCAGGCCGCCTTGGAGCCAGTATGAAACAAAGGTAAACTAGCCTACCGTCAGGCACGCGCGCAATATGACCACTAATGATATGATGGACACAAGTTTTTACATGAGGGGCTTCCCCTCTCAAAATGCTCTCACAACCATCAGGCCAAACACCTGAGTCCTATCCATGCAGGGTAAAAAGACAGGAGCAATACATGGTCAGTCAGAAAAATCTCCTAACGCATCCTCAGGGGCACCTCCTGAGCTGTCGCTGGCATCGCTGAACTCGCCTTCGCCGCCTGCGTCGCCACCAGCGGCATCAGGGCCATCCACCACACCGCCCTCGTCGGCAGCCATGATCACGTCGTCGTCATCCGAAGTGAAGGCCCGGACGAGAGCATCCACGTTGTTTTCTACCCAAACCGCCAGATCGCCTCGAACGGCCTGGGGGACTGGGGCAATGGCGGCATCAAAGTCGAACTAGGGATCCATGTTCTGAAGATGGCTGAAGACACGAGAAAAGGCGTGCCCAAGCAGTGCGCGACTCCTCTCCTCCACCAACCTGTCGGCCCTGACCGACCGTGCCTCCAGCTGCGTCACCACAGCGGTGAAGAACTGCAGGTTGCCGGCATAGTTGATCGTGTGCGGCTCGCCCATAGTTGCCTCGCAGATGTTGCCCAAGGCTGTGTTAGCCCTCTCCCTGATCGTAGTAAGCATGGGGCCATGCACGTGCTCCAGGACTTGCCGCTGGCGTATCTCATCGGCATTCTGACGCTCATCGGCCTCAGCCTCTTCCACCCGCTGGCGAAGACGGAGCACCTCGGCCTGGAGAGCGGATGACTCTTTTTGCGCTGCCTCAAGGGCGGCCCGGGAGCGCCGTACCAGAAGCCCGGCCTGAGGCCAGCCCGCCTCCAGAAGAAGGGCGCAGGGGGCACCTCGGCCAGTCGGAGCACGTGACCAGACGAGAAGCCCATGGCAGGCTGGCCATGCCAAGGGAGGGCCCGCGAAAGGAGATCGCGGGAAGAGAAGGGCCGCAGCGCGCTACAAGATGATCCACCCCGTCGCTCGCCCCCACCACAAGGGCAGCGCTGCTCGGGGCACTTGGGAGACAAAGCCAAGGGAGGCGGCACCTCAGCGACTTCCGCGAGCTCAGCTGGAAGGGGCCTGCAGAGCAAGGATCAGTAGACGCAGCAAATGGATCAGGAGGTAGGAAAGGAGAGGGCTTACTCATCGGTAGCAAAGTATTTCCGGCGCTTCAGCAAGCGGCAAGGGAAGTCATCGCCCAGGGCCTCTCTTTTCCTACGGAGGGCCTCAAAGTCCACGCGGAAGCGGCCCAAGAGAGGTGCGCAGGAATCAATCTGGGATGGGGACGGAGCACCAAGGTGACCTGCGTCACGGGTGCCTGCCTGACGCGCACTGTCAGCCGCCTCGCCAGAAGGCACGGCCAGGGCCTCAGGAGCCACGGCCCCAAGCGCTGGAAGTGGCTGCGCCACACCAAAGGCCTCGGCAGCACGAGCCTCAGGAGCTGCCCCTCGGGAGCACCGCCAGGTGCAGTCACCTTATTAGGAGCTTTCTCGGCCCCCGCTGTCTCCTGCCTCCCTGCTCCACCACTCGAGGAGGATTCACCTAAGCCGACCGGAAGGGCGGTCACCACCACGGGGTTCTCGCGAGGCCCTTGGAAGCCGGCAGGGTGTAGCCCCCACTCGTCGAAGGAGGGCATCTGCCTCACGAAATCATCCCTGTTCTGGTAGAGGTACAGCAGAGCCCCTCCCCGCTGGATGCTACCCGGGTTGGGGTCGCCGGTCAGGACCAAGAGCACTGTCCTTAGCACCCCAGGCGTCAGGTCTTCCTCCTGAAGCCTCATGTGATCACCATGTCTGCTGAAGGCCCACATCCAGCGAGAATGGCGCTGGAGAGGGGCAATTCGGCGCAGCAGAAACTCCTTCACCACCTTGGGCGCCGTCACGCCGAGCGTTTTCAAGAACGTGAAGCGGCGCCAGACGAAGGCAAGCCGGGAGCTCTCGAGCGTCTCCTGGCCCCAGCCAGAGTTGGGTACAGCAGGCGAAGTCGGCTTCACCAGCAGGGGGCTGGGCACCCCGACATCAACGTACAACCACCGCTCACGGAACCCAGCTGAAGGTGGGGGGAGCTTGAAGTCAATGCCAGAAGCCGCAGTCTCAGGCGCAGCGACGAAGCTCACGCATGCCGAGCATTGAGCGGGGTCAGCAAGATGCAGAGAAAAGAAGTGGCGCAGCAAGGCAACGGAAGGAGGGATGCCCATCAGCGCCTCGCAAACAAAAGCAAAGACCGAAAGGAGGGCGATGGATTCGGGGCCCAGATGCATCATGTGGATCTGGTAATGGGTAAGGACGGCGTTGAAGAAATTGGAGAAGGGGGAAACCAGACCCGCCCACAAGGCGTCACCAAAGTAATGAACCTCGGTGATTATCCTGTCGGTGGGGAAGAGAGACATAGGCCAGGCCGTCGTGCTCCCACACTCGTTGAAGACAGTGGCCAGAGCCGGGCTGAGCATATCCAGGCACTCCAGATTGAGTATGACTGACTGGCCGACGGCGGGGGCCGCCGACGGCGGCGGATGAGATGGGAGCACAGGCTTCTTCCCTTTCTCTTTCTTCGTCGGAGCCATGGCTGAGGACGGGAGAGAGGAGATGTGAGATGGGTAGAGGCAAGAGTCAGAGTTCGAAGGAAGGAAGAACAGGGGACGGTCGAGCAACAGGAAGAGGGGCGGCTGTGTACAACTGTGGGGCAACCTAGAGCGGCGCCAAATAAGGGAGCGTGGGCAAACAGTACCGCCCACGTCCAATCAACCGCCACGCGGCGCCCAAGGCCGCAGGCTGTTAGGGCCCGCGGCGCTTCGCCCTTGCCCTTTCGCCTCTCGGCACGGCCAAGTCCATGCGCGCCTTGGGCCCGGGGGCTACTGTCGGCGTTCTAGGAACGGGGGTCCCCAGACTTGCCTGCCTGCGGCCTGCGGCGTGGCTCAAATGAGGGCCCAGCGCGGCCCACCTTCATCAACACAAGACTCAACACCCTCGCGAGGGGCCAAGCCTCGCGGGGCGGACGACACGACGCTTCCTCAGGCGCGGCCTCCTCAGGCTGGCTCACGAGGAGGCGGAGAGATCAAGGCGGGGTACCTCGCGAGGTGCCCATGACGCAAGCCATGACGATCGAGGGTGCCAGGCGGGCGCCAGCCCGCGCAGCGTCCCCCTTTCCTCTTTGGTGCAAAGGGGGCAAGCGCAGGCGAGAGGATCAAGCAAAGGCACCCACTTTGGTGCAACGAGACCAAGACCAGTCCAATGGTGGGAAGGAGGTCACCATGGAGCCCAGAATGGCGTCACCACAGGGCTTTTGGCAGGCGAGGACCAACTTTAGTCAGGATAAGTGTACCAGATGTTCCCCTTCGAATTGGCCAATTGTTGGCGCCCTTCCCGCTCAATATTTGGGAAGAGGCCCAGGGCCTTTGCCTATAAATAGGACTAGCCGTCCCCAGGGAGAGCCAGGGAGCAATCAGGCACGCCGGATCGACGATTGGGTATCTAGAATCCGAGCAAGCAGAAGTAGAGAAAGAGAGAGAAGGGCGGCTGAACTCCTCCCAGCAGTTCATCGTCCTAGCCAAGAACAGGCCCTCGCGAGGCCGTTCTCCCTTGTACTGTTCATCATCATCATCAGCCCAAGAGGCAATGCACACACCACACTGGAGTAGGGTATTACACCACATCGGTGGCCCGAACCAGTATAAACTCTGTGTCTCTTGTGTTGTTTTTCCTGTAGTTTAGATCCTTGCAAGACGGAGAGGTAGAGGGCATAACCTCCGCGCGCACCCCAGAGTTCGAACCTTAAGGGTCTGCCGGAACCCGTGATCCGACACCAGTGAAATAGCAGAAATTATAAAGTAATTGCCAATTTGTCATCTGTTTTTATATTTACTACCCATTTCATATTACTTTCAAGATTTGCAGGCATCTTGAAAGAGTTGCAGCCCATTAGGGCGTGGAAAAATAAGTAGGCCTGGATTGGGTATTCTTTAGAAAAAATAAACTGGGCTCATTTTCACAAAGAAAAAATAGCTGGGCTGGTCACATGGTGAACATAAAATATAAGCCTGGGCTAGACGGGCCACATGCTTTAGAAAAAATAACTGGGCTCGTTTTTTTTCCCGGACGCACTTCCTTGCGTGCGAAGGTGTAGCTGGTGGGTCCGAGCAGTCAAGGGGGAAACGTTTTTTTCGCGAAATACGGTGGCCCGTCCGGTGGGTCCCTGCTGTCAGGTGGAGGAATCATTATTTTCCGTGTAATAAGGAGGCACTTCCTTGCTGCCGCCGTGGACCCAGCTGTCAGCCTCTCCACGTACAGTCCACGTCCGATGGAAGTCGTTCCTTGAGCACGTTGACCACGCTGCACCGAGAGCACCAGGACGGTGGACGACGGCGAGGCCTAGGAAGGGGACGACGTGGAGCCAGTGAAGACGCGGCAGTGGATGCCCACGCGGAGAGGAGTATGAGGGTTCACTCATTCGGCTGCAGTGTGAGGCTGCCGTTGCTACAGGGCCTGGCCAGCGGTGGGAATAGTAGGGGGCGGTGAGGCCTCCGCGGCAGCACAACTGGACACAGGAGGCAGGAGCAGGCGGCACGACCGGTGCTGCTTTGGGCGGCTAGAGCAAGAATACCAGAGGTTGAAGAAGCACTACGGCCGTTGGATGGACATCATATGGTCACTGCAGCTAGAATCGTTTATATTGACTAAGTTGACAAAGCCCTTGGTACGTCAATTTGGTAGGCCCACAGGTCAGCTTCCGAAACGGTGCGTCCCAAATGTCAGGGGGAGGAATCATTTTTTGGGCGGGTGAAGCTAGAGTATCCAAGATTGAAGAAGAAGCACGGCATCCGTTGGATGGACATCCAACGGCCACTGCTGCTAGAACCGTGCATTGACTATAAGTTGGCAAAGCCTTGCATACGCGTCAACTCTGTTTTTTAGGGGACATGTCAACTTAGTAAGGCCAGAAGTGTGTGGCAGAGAACTTATAGCCCATTTGAGATTTGTAAGAATGTGTAGCCCGTTTTTGAATTCTAATGGAATTTACTACAGCCCATTTACAATTTGTTAAAAGTACAGCCCATTTCAACCAACCGTTCAAAACAGAATTCAATAAAATTACCCACATTTTGATGGGTTCCGAAATATTTTTATCCCGAAATTTCTAGTCAGATTAAATACAATTTCAATATAAATTTATATTACGTAAAAATCCAATGAAACATTGCGCTCGCAACAATTAATGAAATTAAAATTTTCAAAATGCAGAAATAATGCAGCCTTAGTCACCTTACCCCTTGGTGGTAAGACTATCCACAGTGGTGCAGAAATAATGCAGCCTTAGTCACCTTACCTCTCTCCACGTAGTACGTTGGGTCCCACCAGTCAGAGGGTGAAACAAACAAATTAATAAGAAAAATTAAAAGCACCAGCGGTGTATATTACCTCACACATCTCGCTACTGCTCGGGAACACTGTCGAATTGATCCCTCTGTTCGCTCACGTACTATTTTAAGTGAATCCTTATTATAACATGCACACAAATTTTGGGCACTTGTATTCGACTTAAGTCAGTGCGCCATCGTATCTCGTATACTTACTACTCCCTCCGCCTAGGTGTAATAAGTCACGTTAGAAGGTGCAACGGGACCAAGGTGCATGTGTGTGTGTGTGTTTAACACCATGTGTGTGTTAGAGAGAGCGAAAGATCGACCTACTCCTACAGAGAGATGTTGTGTAGTGTACATTTAGCCGCGAGAGTCGGTGCATCCTCTCATTTCCGGGCGTGTCCGGTAAGGACATGCAGACAGCTGCCACGCCCGCTCCTGACCAGCCTGGCCCACCCAAAGCCCCTCCATCGCCCGCGCGCGCTTCCCGCCCGAAACGGTCAGCGCCGCTCCAAAGAATCAGTGCCGCATTCATGCCCGGGCAGAGTGGACGTGACCTCTCACTGGCGCAAGAGTGATGGTTGCTTCATCCATCCAACTTACTGCTGGGTCTATGTGATTTGACGGCTCATTGGTCTTTATTACTGAGGTGGTAGGATTGCTGGATGTCCCACGCTTTCGGCGAAAGGAGGTATACTACTACTAGATTACAATTTTCTCCATTCTTACAGCGGAGGCGTGCAAGAGCAGTGAAAACACGCAGGCTCAGTGATTACATGGCCCACCTCACACTATCACCGTGCGACACCTAACTCTTTACATATTACTCCCTCTGTTCCTAAATATTACTACCATCATGACAAATGTGGTAGCCAAACTAAATAAACTCCCGTCATCATTTAGATCATCCCACGTAAGGAAAAAAGATCAGCCAACTCCTACTGCATAATGGGATTATATTTTTCTTTTTGACATGTTAATGGGACTTAAAAGGTCACTTACATGCATGCTACCGGTGCATACTTGCATGTAGACATGTTGATGTGATTTAAAACCCACTCACATGCATGTGGCACGGTATTTCTGCATGCTTGCATGTGGCTTAGTGCGGAGCCTCTCAACGTCTAGATCAGACGGCTATTATGGACTGATTTACTTCATCTAACGGCTACATCAATTTTCATGACATGGCTCAAGGAGAGGATAGAGAATTCCTAGTAGTGGGGGCTAGCTATTACTAGTAGATAGTAAGTCTTTGTAGAGATTCCACTACATACGGAACAAAGTGAATGAATCTACACTTAAAATGCATCTATATACATCCGCATGTGGTTCATGGTGAAATCTCTACAAAGACTTATATTTAGGAACGGAGGAAGTACTAGTATAGTACGTACTGTAATTTATCAGCGAGATAAATTTGTACAATGCTATGAAGCTTCCAGCTTCTGTTACATGTATCTTGCGTCCAAGGTTGCCCGTTGCAACATTTCATCAAATACAAAGGAGACTAACATGCATGCTATTGCATCTCAATGATTGACATATCATAGCAAATATGTACTCCCTCCGTTCCAAAATAAGTTCCTCAACTTTGTGCAAACTTTAGTACAAAGTTGTACTACTACTAAAGTTGACACTTATTTTGGAACAGAGGCAGCTAAAGAAAAAAACGATCCATGCAGTCCCTAGCCCTTGAACCGTGAACCCTGACCAGGCTTCAATTTGCTGGCAACGTTCGAGCTTCCTAAAAAATGAAGTTTGCAACCTTTTGACCATCGGATCATTTTGTGCAGTTTCACCAAAATTGAGATGAGCATCCCTGTGGCAAAGAAATTTAACAAGCGTGATGAGAATAAGATTACTGGGACTAGTTGATGAGACATAAAATCATCACAAATACAGTATGTAGAAGCCAGTAGAGGTATGTGCGGGGCAAAGAAGTAGAGAAATATCCACAGGGAGTGATCTGGGCAGCTGGAGCAGTGGTGCAAGCCGGCTGTAAAGGGAGTTGTACCTGAGGGACGTAGCTCAACCTTGAGGAGGGCGGCGGGAGGCGGCAACTGCCCACGTCACGGTAGTGAGCAAGGGACGAAGGCAACCTCACCGGCTTTGTGAGAGAGAACGGCGTTGACCCCTGATCGGGACGTGTCGACAGTGGGTTTTCGCCGTCGGCGACGGCCACCGCATCTACACTAAGCATCCACCCCTTCCCCAAGCGGACATGATCCGCCGGGATGTTAGAGATGTGGCCACAGTTGTTTTGTGTGAGAGAGTGTGAAGAGAGCAACCCCAGCAAGCAACCGTGTAGGCTGGCCCGTCCTGACTATGTATATAGTGGAGCGGTTTCCTTTTCTCTCCATATGAACCTATCATACTGCGTACGTGCCACTGAAGAAAAAAAACTTTATTTATAAATGACGCGGCACCTACTACTCATTCTCCTATGACCTTGCGCTTGGCATATCCAAAATATTAACCTTGTGATTGGCTCTTCGCCCCTTCGGGAAGTCGAGCAATAATGGTAGTGCAGTATATATCGTTCTGGCTATATGAGACCGAATGAATTGCTGCACGTCCACCACATGGGCGAGGGTCGAGGGGCGAGGGAGAGTGCTACATACGGAGCAAAATGAGTGAATCTACACTCTAAAATACGTCTATATACATCAGTGTTTGGAGTATGTACTAGTAGTTCATATTGAAATCTACTAAAGGACATATATATTCCAAACAATATGATATAATCTCTATAACCAAGGTAGTAGGGACGAGGAGTAAACGGAGGGAGTAGTAAATTTTTCTCCTCGTCCTGCGAGCCACCGCGTGCATGGGCGAGGGAGCGGGCGTAAGGCGTAGTAAGCAAGCTTCACCTCATCCTGCGAGCCACCACGCCCGTGGGCGTGGGAGACGGCATACTAAGCAAGCTTCTCCTCATTCTGCGAGTTGACGGGACACATCAAAAGTTCTCCAGTGTATAGAGCCTTGCCTCTAAGGTAGGCCCCACATGGTTTGCCTGTTTTTTTAACATAACACGTCAATTCGTAATTTGTTTGTTCACCCGTGGTAGACGATCCTCCCTCCACCAAGTGGACAACCAATACACGTGCCAAATTACCATGTGGGCTGCCTTTTTCGTACGGAAATGAGCTCCACCGTGTACCCGCACGGGTGTGGTTGGGAAAGAGACGGGAGTACGTGCGCCGTGCATGCACCTCTTCTCTGCGTGCACGTCCCCCACCTACGTGGGTGTGTGTGAGAGATACAAACCGCGTTCGTGAGTGTTTTTTGTTTTGGGGTGGGGGTGGGGTGGGGGTTGATTTCATGAATTATTTGTGGGAATATGTGTCAATGACATCTCAAACAAAATTTGGCATGCAATGTGTGTGAAATGGAGGCCTATCCATATCATACATAGAGGGTTGGGCAATCCACGAGAAGAGAGGGAGGGGTCATAGCTATCGATAGAGTCGAAGAGAGGATCAAGTGAGTGGGTGCGAGATCGATGAAGAGAGTCATCGAAATTGCGTGTGTGTACAAGTCAAAGATATAGGGCGACTGGCCTCCGGGAACGTTAGAGGGCACACGTCAAGTTTGTGTGTGGCAGGGAGACATGACTAGAGCGCTCGATGTATCAGTGTGTGTGTGGGGGGGGAGGGGGTGGTGGGAGGGGTAGGCAGAGGCCTAACTATAGAGGTAGAACGACTCGTATATGTGTTGAGAAGGAGAGACCCAACTATGTCTTGAGGGAGATGGGTCGACATCCATACATAACTGAAGGACGGGAAATATGATGGGAGAGAGAGAGAGAGGAGAGAGAGGGAGGGAAAGGGAGGGAGAGGGGTAGAGTGCTGGATGGGTGATGGATTTGCTTCTCGAAGATGGTGGGAGAGGACTACTAGACAAACTGAGGGTGGAACTGCAATGTTATCAATAAGAGTGGGGATGTGTTTCTGTGTGTGCCTGTGCGTGATAGATCTGTCGGGACACATCCATGGATGATGAAGGGGAACCATGTGTTTGGTAAGCAAACCTAACTAGATCGATAGATCAATTGTTGTTTGTCGGAGGAAGGGAGAGACATAACTAATGAGGTAGATCGATTGACGTGTGGGTAAAAACGAGTTATAAGGACCTAGCTAGCTATATGTATAGCGAGAGATCAGTCGGTGTACGTCCATTTGTCAGAGGCAAATAAGGCCCAGCGAGACAGACAGATAGAGAGAATGGAGCTAGGAGGTGGTGCGAGAGGCCCAACTACTAGCTAGATAGGGGGAGGAGTGTGCGGTTGTGAGAGCGATGAAAAGAGGGGCGATAGTTTACACGTGTGTCTGACCGTATGAGAGACACGAGCAAGGTTGTCAGAATCGTGATCCTGAATCGGATCGGAGCTCTGATGGTAGAATCGCAAATCGTTGAATCTTCACTACCAGGATCGTAGAAACGTAGATTCTATGAACCAAAATCATAGAATCAAAGGGATTAATTTGGATCGTAAAGTCGTAGAATCATACAATAGAATCGCGATTCTGACAACCTTGGACACGAGGCAAGGACACATAAAGGAGGAGATTGAAGGTGTGTTTGTATGTTGTAGGCAGGCATCGCTGGAGAGGTTTATCGATCGGTGTGTGTCGGAAAGGAGTTGTGGAGACTCTGAGAGAACAACCTAAAGAAAAAAAATGAATGTGCCTGGTGGATAGAATGCCGAGGGAGGGGGAGGGCGAGGAGGGCGTGTGCATGCACGAGAGAAAGTTAGTGGTAGCTACAAAGGTTAGAGGATTGTGTGGGTGTAAGAGACTAACAAAGATCGTAATTTGATATGAAAGCGGATTCATATATTTGAATAGGAGATCATAGTGTTTTAAACATTGCATGCATGAATATAGCGGTGATACACGTGCTGTGCACATGTTATACCATAATGTGATAATGCATGGCGTTTGCAACTCACAGCTAAATGCCGAACAATCTAAACCATACTATACATCAAAAAATCTCACATTTTATTTGAATTTGTGATAATGTGTGGCGTTTGAAGCTTACAACTAAATATCGAACAATCTAAACAATACTATATATCGAACATTCTCACATTTTATTTGAATTTGTGGTAATGTGTGGTGTTTGCAACTCACATCTTAATACTTGTAGGCGTAGGGGGCGGGGCACCATACATAATGTGATAAACACATTATACATATGAGACATGGTTTAGATTATGAAGATCTAGCTAGAGCTAGAAATTTAATGTTATTTGAAATCAAAATAAAGTGGATTCAAAAAATCTAGTTTGAGTTCATATAGTACACATAGTTCATATGTAACTCGAGACTAATCATGTGGTGTGCTGTGAAGATAATACACAAACGATGGTTTAACTTGACAATAATGATGATTGTAGATCTTATTAAAACAGAGAAACGAATTCAAATGCTTTGAATTCACAACAATCATTACTGTAGATCTTATTCAAATAGAGAAACGAATTCAAATTTAGTTCATATTGAAGCGGTAGTATATATGTTTGGAATTCACTAAAACGTTCATTTGAGTAGTAGGTTGCATGCATTATACACGTAGCGAAATATTTTAATTGAACATAACATGAATTCAAAGTTTTGAATGACATTTGTAGGGCGCATTGATTTGGTACAGTACACGTTAGGCTTGTCCGGAAATTCAACCCGCGCCATGTTAGCCCGAAATATTTAAGATATATCTTTGTCTTGTTGTGCTCCGACAACTCCCTCCATCTCAACCCGCGCCTTGCTATTCCGAAATTACAACGCGCGCGAAAACTCCCACCTCCTGTGAAATCCCGACATGCGAAATGCCTGTGGTACCCCTGAACCGAAAGAACCGCCTCAAATCGGTGGGGGTACTTCCGTAACTTACCCCACATTTCGGACAAGCACGTCTCTAACCCATGGTTCGCCACTGCCATCCCATCCGCCCACCCATTCGTACACCGAGGCCGCGAAAACCCGCGACGAAACCCCACACCCTGCTCCGTCCGCCACCCAGCCGGAGCCTCTTCCCCGACGACGTTGTTCACAGCAACACCTTGACGTCCCTCATCCACCATACCGGATGAGTATCCGTCGTCGATCTCATCGTCCCGCCAGTTCAGCCACCCCGTCCTCCATCTCCAAGGAGCTGCCCCGACGTTCCCCTCGTCTATCGCGCCACGTCCATTCCCACACCGTCGTCCTCACCTGCACCACCGGAAGAGCATCATCATCACCGTTTCCTCGGATGAAGCTGCGGCCTAATCGGCGCCACCAAAGAGGATGTACACTAATCACCACATTTTCTTCTTGATTCGATCTCACGGTGCTGCCGGCGCTCGGTCCCAAGCCGACACGGCGTGGCTCCATCCACGGCGGCGTCGCCGGCCACTTCCTCCACGGCGTCGCTCCCTCGGCGGCGACGTCCACATCAGTAGGACCTGCTGCTGCTTTAGCTCTCGCTCGCGCTGCTGCTATGCTCTCGCTCTCGGTCCCCTGCCTGGTCTGCTCTTGCTATTGCTCTTGCTCTCGCTGCTGCTCTCGCTCTTGCTCTTGCTTGCGATGCTGCTCCGATTTAGCTACACTTCACTCCGATGCCGCCGGGGTGAAGGAAGAACCAGCCGCAGCGGGGAGGGGGCTCGCCGGAGAGGTACCCCACTATCTATCTTAGGGTTCAGGATGGGGGTGGTGGTCGCCGGCGGTGGCGGGGCATTGGCGTGGGGATCGCCGGAGAAAAAGCTCGGCACGGGGGGGCCTAGAGGGATGGCCGGGGTGGCGGCGGACCGGCGGTGGGGAGTGTTTTTGGGGCGGGCGGGGCGGCGCACCGCCGGCCGCGAGCGGCGGGGGGCTGCTGTTTGGCCTACTCAGGGGGGTGGAGGTTGAAGATGAACCGCAGGCCCTTGATTTCGTATCCAACGGCTGCAAAATCGACTGACTAGAGATGAAAAAGTCGGTCGACCGACGTGTAGCCTCACCTTGCTAGTGCGTTCAGTTTCGATAGCAAAATTTAGTTTCGACAGCAAAATTCAGTTTCGACAGTTAAGTTCAGTTTCGACAGTTAAGTTCAGTTTCGACAGTTAAATTCAGAGATGAGCGGCTGATGTATTTTACATCTAGCACTTTGTGGTTATGTATTTTACGTCATGTATTGGAGATGCTATTAGAATTCCACTGAGGTTAACGTTGTTCGTTGTCTCTCTTGTCCTGCTTCAGCCTCAGCGTCGTACAACTCACCGGAGCTGCTCCAACAACGAAACCCTCCATCACAGCGGAGCAGTACCTCGGGCTCCATCTCCAGACGCCTAAGATCTTCTTCCCCTCCTCCGACAGCCAAGTCAGCCGGAGCATCCTCACCGGCCAACCCAATCACGCTGAGATCGACATGGCTTCGCCAAAGAGGTTGTACACTTGTTGCATCTCTTTCTTACTCAACATTTTATATATATTGTCCACTCAGCACATGAATTTGTTCCTTTAGTGTCTCCTTGAAAGAAAAAATGTAGGAATTTTAATGTTCACTTGTCCTCCTTTTCAAATTCCTATTCATGAAGCACAAGACTAAGAGATAGTAGAATAATAGCATTATAACCGTACATTTTCTTGTGGTTTGACTTAATCTCACCATGCTTCTTTGCATCCTGTGATCTTCCAATTGTTGTGAATCAAACACCCAGATTGGCAGAAATCCTGTGTTTTAAAATTCTCTGTTTTGCACGTGCATTCCTATCCTATTACTGTCTATTTCCTATCCCTGCATTGTTGGAATCCTCCAATTCAAATGAGCCCTTACAGAATTACTTCTCTTACAGATAGTTGTCAAAGAAAATCTTGCGTGGTTTGTCCCACTCCTGCTGCGCTATCGTCCACCCCAGCTCAGCTGCTCCAACAACAGAAGGGTCCAGCACAGTAGGGATTCGGCCTCCAGACTGTCTTTCGCCACCTCAGATCTTCTTCCCCGCCGCTGGCAGCCATGAAAACTGCACTACCATCATCAACCGAGCAGATGACCTCGAGGACTACACAGGTCTGCAATAGAGGTCGCACTCTTTCGTGTCTGCTTACGTTATGCATCGCTTAATATTACATGCTACTTTATTGTCCTGTTCACCGATTAGACTCTGAGTCAGCTCCAAACTAAGTGTTAAACTTGAGTTTTTAAATGGTTGTGGGGTACATATCGGGGCAGCTATCAATAGTATCTATCTATTATCTGGTTAATCTCTGGTGTCTACTATGAGTTTCAAGTTGGATGGGAAACAAACAGTAAAGACGCCATTATCAGTAACATTTAACTGAAGCCATTATCTGCATGCTATTATTGGTTTTGGGTCTATCCACAGGTTGCTACCATCACTCTGGATTTCTGGATGCACTCCTTACATAATCTCACTATGTTTTATTCCTATGCATGACAGTTATTGTAAATAATGGGACTGAACATGTAGAGCAAAAGAGACGAGCCTTGCGTGGCAATAAAATTTCATGCAGGCGTCGCTCCATGGTAGGCGCAAAGGCAGCCCGCCCTCCACGCATTTCAGATTGTAATCGAGAGGAAGATATCTGTTCTGAGGGGGATTTAGAAGGAGAAGACAACTCCTATTTACCCCCTGAGGTCTTCGCTCTAACTTGGCATGCTGGTGTTGGTTATATCATGCATATGGTGTCTTGCATTGCTTACTTTATACATCAAATATGTCATCTGCTTAGTTTAGACATCCTTTGTGTGAATGCCATCTGTTTAGTTTATTCATCGTTTATGTGAATTATGCAACGCCATCTTGTTTAGCCAGGCATCATATATGTGAATTTTGCAATGCCATCCTGCTTAGCCAGTCATCTTATATGTAAATTATATCAGGCCATCCTTTTTTTCGTTACATATTACATTTGTCAACAATGTTATTACATTCAACTGCTCTTCGTGTGCATCAGCCATTTGACACGGTGATGGCAAATTCTGGAGTGAAAACAAGGTCTTCAGAGCAGGACTATGCTATCTGACTAAGCGCATATCTCGCTGGTTACGGATAGCTCCTCAGAGGAGGATTCAGAGACAGATGACCAGTCCTATCCCCCCCGAGGTGTATGATCTGACTTGGCAGGGTTATGTTGCTCATATCATGCGTATGGTGTCTCGCATTGCTATGTCATTTGATTAGTTTAGACATGCTTTGTGTGAATGCCGCCTGTTCAATGTCTAATTACCATATATGTGAATTATGCATTGCCATCTTGTTGCAAGACATTATATATGTGAATTATACAATGCTATCTTGTTGCAAAGGCATTTTATATGTGAGTTATGCAATGCCATGCTGTTTAGCAAATCATCATGTATGTGAATTATATCATGCTATCTTTTTTTGTATTACGTGTTCCATTTGTCGACAACGTTTGTATATTCAACTACTCTTCCTGTGCATCAGCCATTTGAAGCGGTGATGGAAGTATCTGGAGTGAAAACAAGGTATTCAGAGCAGACAATGCTACCTGCTGAAGCAGACATCTTGCTGGTTATAGAGAGCTCCTCAGAGGAGGATTCAGAGATTGATGACCAGTCCTATTTTCCCCCTGAGGTCTATGCTCAAACTTGGCAGGGTTATATTACCCATGTCATGCATGTTGTTTTGCATTGCTTAGTTTTTACATCATATATGGATTGCCATCTGCTTACTTGCTTACTATATAAATCATATATTTGAATTATATCATGCCATCATGTTTACATAGTACATACACATCATCTATCTGAATTATGGCATGGCAACCCATTTAATAAAGACATCATATAGTTATATCATCTCATCATGTTTAGTGTTTACAGTCATCATATTTTGAATTATGGCATTCTATCCGTGAATGTATGTGAATTATGGCATGCCAGCCTATTTAATAAACACATTATATAGTTATGTCATGTCATCCTGTTTACATAGTCTCATATTTTGAACTATGTCTTTCCATCTTTTTTAGTTAGCCATCATAATGTGAAATTGTGTCATGCTATCCTGTTTAGTTAGCCATCATATATGTGAAATTGTGTCATGCTATCATGTTTGGTTAGACAACTTAAATATGAATTATTTCATGCCCTCTTTTATTCCCCACTATCCATTGCACCTGTCTATCATACAATGTCTATACTTTCCATTACTTTTCTTGTTTATCAGCCATTTGAAATGGAGAGCGTGATGGCAGTATCTAAGGGAGTAACAACACGGTCTTCAGAAAAGATAGTGCTACCAGTTGATGCAGATAGAACCACGATTGTACTTGCCCAAGGACCAGATCCACCACACATAACTCAGACTCTCACAGATTGTACCCCTACCCAGTTGGACAGAGAACCAGCTACACCCCTTCTAACCCCAACCCCGGCAGATAGTAACCCAGTTCCAGTTGACACAGCACCGTCTCCACCACAGAGCACCCAAACACGAGCAGTTAGTAAGGGAACTGCAGTGCCGAAAGCACGAGGACCACCACTCCGAATCCCAACTCAACGCTTAAAGGAGAAGAAGATTTGTTCTCAGGTCAGGTTCTGTAGCTATGGTTCATACTCCTTTGCTCTTGCATGACTGTATTTACTCATACCAACTATTTTCAAATTTTAAGGATGGAATTGAAACTCCAATGGCGCAACAGGTATGTTTTAAACCTGTTTCTTTAACTGGTTTGCTGTTGTAACCTGCTGTATTTTGATTTCAGTTTCAATTGAATAAATAGTTATGTTCTCATGTCATGCACATTACAAGTGTTGTTATTGCTCTATAGTTACCCACACTTATATTCTGTCTATTCTGCTTTGTCTTGAACAAATATTATTTGAACTGTGTCTCTATCTTGATTTGGCAAAAAAACTAGAATGATATAGACCATAAAGTGACCATGGTACATAGATATATGTTTGTTTCATGCTGTTATCTTGTCCACTTTACTACTGAACTCATTTACCAAAATGAGTTTCATATACAACATGGTAAACATGTGATGTGTCTGCTTGTTTCTCTTTTAGAATGCGGACAAAATATTGGAGAACAGTACCGCGTTATCCAATGGTAAAGGAAGTAATGCAGATAAGGTTCAAGATAGTGAGACATCCCTATTGGTCTCCAAGAAAGCTGATAAAAGCTATCTTGACGACAGTGAGGGAACCCAAAAGTCCTGTCTTGATGTAGTGTTCGAGTTACTGGCCACTACTGCTGGCACAAGCTCTTCGAACTCGCTGCCTGAATCAGTTTGTCTTCTTGAGTCTCAACTTCAAGTTGAAAGACATCGATCAGATGTGCTGCGACAGGAAGCTGAAGGACTGAGGAAGTCCCTGCAGAATTCAGATGCATATTTTCTGGTGCAACAGCAAGTGCTGGAGGATTTAAGCGCCAAACAAGAGAAAGTTAATAAGCTTGCTAAGCATCTTGCCACCATTATGGGTACCCAGGATATTGTTTCTTGAGATCTTCTGAAGTGGTTTCAGTTCTGGATTTGTTTTGCTGCAGTGTTTATTTGCGCTGGTCGCCAACTTTGACAACCAGTGTATATGATATGCTGCTTTGTTCCCTATATTTGCACTGGTGGCGAACTTTGATGCCCAGTGGATGTAATATGTGTAATAGCCATGATAGCCTAGCGTTAGTCGCTTGCTTATTTATTTCCTTGTTGTCTTGTTTATTTGTTTTCTTGTAGTCATTGCAGTTCTTTTTCCGTGGTTAGCTAGTGGCTGCAATAACCTATTTTTTAAAACTAGGCCACAATAACCATGGGCTAATATTTACTGTAGTGACACTGGGCCTCCTACTGGCCATAGAAACAGTGAGTCTTCTACGGGTCGTAGAAACAATGGGTCTTCTACGGGCCGTAGAAACAATGGGCCTTCTGCGGGCCGTATTATCAATGGGCCTTATACGGGCCATATAATTGATTGGCCAAACATACCGCATTATGGCCGTAAACGGGCTAGAGTTGGAATTGTCCGTTCATGGGCCGACCATAACGGGCCATCGTTAATAGGCTGTATTTGATGATGCTATGAAATCGGCCCAACGTATTAACGGACCACAAACGGGCCGACTGTAACCACGGGCTGAATTTGGCCCACAAGCAGAAAATAACAGTAATGGGCCGTAAGTAAACGAATGCTGGAAATGAGCACAAGAATAAATGGTCTCTGAGAAGGCTGAAAGATAACATGGGCTGGAATCAGCCCAACGGAATAACTGGTCGTTAATGGGTATAAAGTGATACACTGTTCATTACGGGCCAGTTTCACCACGGGTCGTTAATGGGTGTAAAGTGATACATTGTTCATTACAGGCCAGTTTCACCATGGGCCGTTAGTAGGGCAAGAGTTACATAGGACCTCATATGGGCCGAAAGACGTCATGGGCCATACATGGGCCAGAAGTGAAAACGGGCTGGAATCATATTGGATGGCCCAGATGACGCTACTGGGCCTAATTCGAATAGGGCATAACGGGCCTTGGGTTAGCGGGCTGTAAATGGGCTATATTCCAACAGGCCGTTAACAGGCTTTCCATGGGCCGGCCCGCCAGCTTTTGACCAAGTCAAACGGGCCGGCCTTTTCACAGGAATGGGCCTCTGTTTGGCCGTGCCACGTGTCGACGTATCATAGGCGCCTTCCGTCCAATGAGTGGTTGACATCTGTCCCAACGATGAGCCGACATGTGTTTCCTCCAGCCAATGATGATTTTACACGTCGAAAATCCCCATTGGTCGGGGTTGTTAACGGGTTATCGGATCCAAAACCCGACCCGATAGCTTAACGGCGTTCCGTTACGGTGGATGCCACGTGTCGGTCACCCTTGACGAAAGCACTTCTGTGACGCGCGATTTATCATCATGGAAGTGGACACTTCCGTGATGATAATTTTGGTAATGTCATGGAACACTTCTACGACAGCACAGGTATGACTATCTTGATTCTGTCATAAATTTGTCATGGATGTACATGCATGACAAAAAAATCGACCTACTGTGACAAACACGTATCATCACGGAAGTTTTTTTTGTAGTGCAAGCTGGGTGAGCTGCTACTTTTTACTCCCAACCTTCCCGCATTCTTTGTCATAAGTATTTACCTTGCCATTTCATAATAGGAACTGCGAAAAGCTGTAAGGGAGGTCCACAGCCCGCCTCCACAACCAGAGGACCCTAACAGGGCCCTCGACCCCGGACTTGAAGAAGATCCGGACACATTTGTGGAGCTTATTGACAGGACCTTCTATCAATTAAGCTGTGACGGTGCCATGGTAGCCATCATAACCGATTATCCGAGACTGCTCCCTGCATTGCACGTAAGTAAAACCGGAGTCCTAACTTCACTACAACATGACCCCCACTATAGCAATGCTTTTTTCCGTATCTAAAAGTTCATATATGCGTTGTTAACCTCTTTACCAACGGTTTGGGATGCGTAGCCTTATCCAGTGTTGCTAGCACATAGTGCAACGCTTATACCTCCATTGGTAAAATGAACCGTTGCAAGAATGCAACACATAAAACAGAAACATGCAACGCTTTTATATGTTGGTGCTTAATGCACGGGAATCAAAATCCCATTGCTTGGCAACAATGAATTTGCAAGGCTTTAAGTATTGGTTCATGTATAATGTGAATTTGCAAGGCTTTATGAATTTGCAAGGCTTTTATATATATATATATATATATATATATATATATATATATATATATATATATATATATATATTGCCAGCAATTAAATTAATGATCCATGTAATGGCGTGAACCATGTATTTCAAGTTAAGGATAAACAAGAGAATATACCCGTGGGAGTAAGAAATCATATATGAAATAAATTGTTGGATTACAATACTGGAAATTACAGGAGGAACATCATCCAAATGTGATGCATAATCCAAATATTTTCTTGACAACAAAACTTAAAATGAAAGCATCCATCAACATCCCTACAACTTAACAACATCCCTACAACTTAACTAACAATTAACCGAGGAACATCATCCAACACGAACATTGTCCCTACAACTTAACTAATACTGAAAGCATCCATCATCATCATCATCATGAATAGGAACATCATGATCATCATTGCAGTATACTTTTCGCGCACCCATATAATCCATTTATCTTCTGAATCTACAAACATAAAAACAAAATGAACTGTTAATACACAAGGCACATACAAATATTACTGCAGTTGTAACCATGAAAGTATTACAAATTCTAAGCTTGTTAATATCTGATTTGCGATTTAAATTCATATCACCGTAAAAGAAAAATCCAAAACTATACTATTTTTCTACAATGCAAGGATCATCCTCCCAGCCTTTGTAACATAGCACAATTTTCTTCAAATATAGTATAAAAGGCTAGTAAAGTCATTCTAGTATTCATATTTATTTCCCTCTAGGAAACATTCTACTGAGGAATTTATCCTTGGAACTTGTCCTATTTGCTGTATTGGATGTGCCTTACTAAGTATGAAAATAAGAAAATAATAATAATACATGGCAATTAGGAAAGTTTGCTGATAACATATATAGTGAGGCACCGTAAACCTCAGTCGACCATACTACGACTTGAGACAAACATTGAAATTGCTATAAATAAATAAGTGAAGTGATTTTTTAATACGTTAGATAACATCAGCTTTCAGCACACACACATGTACATTCTGTTTTTTGCTTCATAAATGTGCATAAATACTGAATATCTTGAAGAAAAGGCAGAGTTGGGGAGTCACAAACATAAATTACCTGCACTTTTTACCTAGGTCATGCATAGTTGTCGTCTTTCATGTATAATAGTAGCTTTTAAGTCCCAGTTGTCAAGTGCCTTGCATACTTTTAGAGGAACCACAAAGGTTCAAACTCTTTTATCACGTATGTAGCTTATTTCTTTGATACCGAACTGTCCTTTTGTTGATCAGACTGCAACATTTAAAAAATATGATGTCAAAGTCACGGGATCTTGTCAAAGAGATTAAATATGATGTAAATACAACCAAAGCTCCATTTACCGTAGCATTGCAGTGTTGAATAGGCCATGACCATAAAAACAAATCTGGGTTGGTTAGTATGCATGAAATTTACAACCTTACTTATATTTTGTTCTTGCCCCTTACTTGAAGTACAGCATGCCACACTATTTTATTAAAATATATATGTGCAGAGGTAGCAAAGAGCCAGCTAAAAAAAATTGAAGCTGCAAAATATTGATCTGAAATACATATGAGAAGGCACTGCCTTCGCACAGTTCATTCAGTTATAGCTATATAAACTTATCAAACTACATTTAAACAGAAGGACACTTACATATTTTTGCGCCACATAATTTGATTCAAGAAAACGCAGTCAACAAACACAGAATACCTGATCATATGTAATACAGGCCATTGCTTAATTACATGTCAGCTCAATATACCTAAAAATTTACAGTACCATGGAAAAAAGATAGGGGAGACATGCAGCCTTCTAGTCAACTACAAGCTTTCTAATAATATATAATCAGGTGAGAGGAGAGTTAGGCCAACACTTCTTATTACGAGTAAATCAATAAGTTATGTATGATTTATTCCTCGAGAGCATATAGAAACTTACTTTTCCCATACACCATTTCACAAATCCACCATATATACTGCGGCATGCACTTCCAGACCCCTGCCTGCATTATGAAATTTGTCAGCCTGAGAGAAGTATAAGTAAAGTGAAGACATAAGTTCGATAGCTTATTATTTAGCAAAATGAAGTAATATTGTTGCTATATTATCAAGAAAATACCACAAACAGTGTGTTGCTACATGATGTATCAGTACAGAGTACAGACCTTGCTACTGAAGAAAGTTCTCCATAATCTTCGTTCACATTCATTAGCTTTATGAGGGTGAAAACTGCAAATAGTATCAAATTAGCATTGTGTGTTGTCTGCTGTGATATTTGTATGATAGCAAGATCATGCTTAGCATGTTTATGAGCAAATAATAAAAGTAGTAGTGAACAATCATTTGTGCTGGATAGCGCTATAAAACTTCAAGATATGAATAAAGTACCCAGAAAGCAAGCATGGTGAGAAGTGTTGTCAATCAGGGCAAAACAAGACTCAGGACTTCCTTCAACAGAAGTTGTTTATGATATGAAAATTGAACCAATAAACGATGTACAGATATTATCTTTATTTAGAGGAATATAAATGCTGGTCCTTTTATTGCATTGAAAACTAAAGTAGCAGCATACATGAATCATCTATCACAAGTATATCAGTATCACAACTACCAAAGCTTCTCCCAAGATGGATACATCATTAAGAAGATGGTGAGAACCATTAATTTTTATAAGCGCAGTAGCTCCGAATGTGAACTGCTGGTGCAACGGTTCAATGATATTTTACCCAAAGTACAATGAACTTCTCACCGGAGTACATACAATGCTTGGAATCCAGCTATTAGCAGGTGAAGAAAATTCAATGGACACCATGGGATTTCAACATTTTTCCATTGGGCTGCACAGGAAATAACATTCTCAATAGTATTAAATCTGGCTAGGGGAATATGGCACTGAACAACACACTTGGTGCCGAGATAAAAAATAAGATTATAAGGTATGCTGATTCAAGTGACCAATCATGGCAATGAAACTTATGTGTTGTATTGGTGCATTATCTATTTTTAATTTCAGTGGCCACGGCATATTTTCCGACAATGACAATCTTGATCTCTAACATAACATGTCCACTGTATCCAGGATACTACAACTAAGCAATATGTACTGCATACTACGGCAATCACTTATGAGTCTAAGATTTTAAGTCATATATCTAATAGATGAAAAACAAAAGGCACAAATCATAAGCTTAACTAACTTCTTGGCTCGTGTGCCCAACAAACATACATAAGCTGAGCTCCATGAGACCGTGACCTTGAGCTCAGGTGCAGAAACAACTGCAGAATTTTCTTAACCACAAACAGATCTTCTCAGCTCAAGAGTCAAGGCCATCATGCAGGAACACCGGATAAACAAATCAAACTCTTTGGCCTCCACCTTCCCATTGACGTCTATATGACCATAGTGTCCTAGACTCCTCGCCTTCTCTGCATACATAGGGCTCAAACATTTGTTCCTGCCATTCATGGGCAGGCTTGAGCAGGTTATTGGTCGTGCTTTGGGGGTGCGGTTACATCTGCTTGTGATAAAAAACAATTTCTCAAACTTGGTGGGCAGGCTTGAGCACATTCATGGCCGTACCTTGGATTCGCCAATGGTCGCAGGCGAGCGGTGACGAGGGGCGGCGCGCCAGGATGCAGAGTCGCAGGGGAGTGGTGCTGGCGGCGCGCCAGGACGGAGGAGAGGACCACAGGGGAGTGGTGACGAGGGGCGGCGCACCGGGATGCAGGGTCGCGGCAAAGAGGTGCTGGTGGCGCGCCGCGACGGAGGACCACAGGGGAGTGAAGAGGGGCGGCGCGCCGAGATGCGGGTAGGTCGCAGCCGCGAGGGGCGGCGTCCCCCGTGGGAGCCTATAGCTCAAGATGAATAGGGGAGGCTGGGGACAGGAACGACCTAGATTAATAATATAATAATTGTGAAAGCCAACTTGGGCCGGGCTAGGTAGTGCGCTGGGCTTTAGTAGGGAAGTGTACAACGCATATGGTGCAATGCTTATATGCGTATCTACCATGAATTTTACAACATATAGTTAAAATGTTGTAGAATATGTATTGCTTTATAAAGGGTATCCTTGTAGTGCTTCCAAGAAGGATCCCTTTTTCCGCACTTCACCTACCACACAAATATGGTGTTTTACAGGGAAGGACTTTGGAACGCCATGCCGAACCCGCAGTGACTCACCAACAAGGGGCACCGAAGCCGGGTAGGCTTAAAAGGCGGTCAGGACTGAGACGTTGTCGCAGAGGTACGAAAGAGAACCCCGCTCAGTGGTCGTCATCTTTTAAAATATAATAACGCACATGCTCCCTAGTAGGAAAAATGCTCGCCGAACTGTATCCGGAGAGGTTCCCAGTCATGCCTCCACCAGTCGGGCTCCAGGGCCGGTCTTGGAGGCGGACGCTAACATGGGGCCAATGCCGGGTGTTCCTCCTATAGTGGATGCGGATAGGCTATCCGCTACAAACTCCAAAGTGGAGAGCGCCCTGAATCACAGGCATCGCCAGGCCATGCTCCGAGACGCTTGTTTCTCCCAAGAGGCGTTCGATGCCTTCAACTCAGGAGACGCGTACATCCGAGCTGCTCAAAATGGTCTTGCCAGAGCCACGGACCAGTATGTAAAAGATATACGGGTAAGGAAATCTAATAATTATGTTAGCAGTAGCCCCTGAGACTTGAAACAGTTGGCACAACTGATTTAAGGATCATTGTTTGCATAGGTTCTTACGGAGAAGAATGCCAAGTTGTCTCGAGAGCTGGAGGAATGTAAAGCCTAGCTTCAGGCTGCAGTTGCCGCAGTGAAGGAGTCCGAGAAGGCCCCATCGGGTAAGACTTGCTTTTATTGCAAAGAATGTCATGTACCAAGTAGTATGCGGCATGCGTGCAAATCTAACAATAGATTATGCAGATGGTCCCGGAGTGAATCCGGATGAACAACATGCTCAACGACAGCTAAGGGCCGGCGAGCGCGTGCTTACGCAAGTTAGGCGGGAGAAAAACGATCTCCAAGACGCCAATACCCAGCTGAGTGTTGAACTAAAAGATGTTCAGGCCCAGCTTGCTGACTCCGTAAAGGAGAATAAGAGGCTTCGACACGGCATTTTCAGTAAGTGCTTGAACGAACTTTTATAGAGTTCGGCGAAGAGACCGACTGACAGAGTTATATCTGTAGGTATGTTGACGGGTCGTCCTGCTAAGGAGATGCCCGGGTCTACAAGCGATCTTCTGCCAGAGCTCTCACAACTGCACAAACAAGTGCGGCAGGTGATGCAGGGCATTGCCCAAGCCTTGTGGCCGTCCGCCTCTCTGCCAGGAGGCATGAGAGAGCTTGTAGAAAAGCTCAAGGGAGCGCGGCGGCGCTTCTGACTATGGAAGATATCAGCCTGCCGACAAGGTGTAAGGGAAGCCTGGGCCATGGTGAAGACGCGATATAACAAGGCTGACCCGAACCACATGGCCGAGGTCGGACATGTGGGACCTGACGGGAAAGAGATCCCCGTCAGTTTGGTTTATGACCAGGTAGAATTAGCCGCAAAGTACTCTCAATAGGACTGTAGGCTAGACAGCTTGTTGGATGGTATAGAAGAATTTAGTCAGTCTAAGTGATTGTGTACTTCAAATGACATATATTGTCCCTAGCCGGATTGTAAATCATTTGTCATGGCGGACCTTTTCGCTTCAACCTCCGGACCCGATAGTCCGGATTGTATTCGAATACCCGCTCAGTTATGTAAAAACCAGGATGTGCGTGGAAACCAGGCGTAGGGGTCATAAGTGCTTGAACAGACATGTACCCAACTAGCTATGTTATATTACATGGATAGTAAGAAACATCTTCCAGGGAGAATAGTTCTGTTAAGGGTTCCTTTCCCTGGGTGTGCATGCCCTAACGTGCATGTCCGCACTGCGAAAAGAGACGCAGGATATAAACTTCTGGGGCATGTACTACAATAAATAGAAATCGTCTTTTGTTCACCGACTGAATATTCCCTTAAGAACGCTAGCTTTCGGCTTCACCCAGTCTGAGGTACACATCCTAGTGACCCGGCAGTAACAATCGCAGAGGTGCTCCCCTTATGCCCTAGCCGAATTAACGGAACGTAGGGCATAAACACAAGAGCCAAGCAACCTAGCTTGGCCAAATCTTAAGTCATATCGATGCATATAATGGCAAAAAAAGGTACATGTGAAAAGTAACACATGTGTTGGGACGAGAGCCCGGAACGTAGCTATATTAAGCTTCTGTATAAGAAGCCCCCAGGTATCATGAGTGCGGCTAGCGCATCAAGATTGTGTAGCAAAGACACATTGTAGCCTTATAAGGCCTTGAAGAAGAAAAAAAGAAAAGGAAGGAAGAAAGAAAAGACAGATAATAAATATGTAAAAAATTGACAGAGGTAGGGAGACGAACACAGAGTCCGGCGCTAGGCGTAGAATCTTTGGAGTCTGTCTGCATTCCATGGATTTGGCTCGAGTCGATTGTCTGATGCATCCCGCAGACGATATGCTCCACCGGTCAGAACTTGGTCAATAATGAAGGGACCTTCCCACTTGGGCTTGAGCTTGTTCTTTTTCTTCTCCGGTAGGCGTAGTACGAGTTCGCGAACTTTATAGGTTTTGGCCCGTACTTCTCTGCTTTGGTACCTTCGAGCCTGTTGCTGCTAGAATCGAATAGGCTTTTGCCACGTCATGCTCCTCCTCTAGGGCGTCCAAACTGTCCTGCCGATCAAGCTCGGCTTCTTTCTCTTCATACATGCGCACTCGAGGTGAGTCATGAATTATGTCGCAGGGCAGTACCGCCTCTGCGCCGTACACCATGAAAAATGGTGTGTAACCGGTAGTGCGATTCGGCGTGGTCCGCAGCCCCCAAAGTACGGAGTCAAGCTCCTCTACCCAGTGCGTATGTGATTCCTTCAAGGATCGCACCAATCTGGGTTTAATGCCGCTCATGATAAGACCATTTGCTCGCTCGACTTGGCCGTTGGTTTGTGGGTGATAGACTGAGGCATACTCGAGCTTGATGCCCATGTTTCTGCACCAAAGTTTTACCTCGTCGGTTGTAAAGTTTGACCCGTTATCGGTGATGATGCTGTGGGGGACGCCGTAATGGTGTACAACCTCGGATATGAAATCTATCACTGGTCCGGACTCGGCCGTTTTAACTGGTTTGGCTTCTATCCATTTGGTGAATTTATCCACCATGACCAATAAGTATTTTTCTTATGGCTTCCCCCTTTGAGGGGTCCGACCATATCAAGCCCCCAAACCGCGAAGGGCCAAGTAATGGGGATTGTTTGGAGGGCGGTAGGCGGCATATGGCTTTGGTTTGCAAAAAGCTGGCAACTGACGCAACGTTGAACGAGGTCCTGTGCGTCTGCTTGGGCCGTTGGCCAGTAGAAACCTGTACGGAAGGCCTTGCTTACAAGGGCCCGAGTTGCGGCGTGGTGGCCGCCAAGTCTAGCATGAATTTCTGCCAAAAGTTGTCGTCCTTCCTCTTCGGAGATGCACCTTTGAAGGACTCCGGTAACGCTTTTCTTGTAAAGCTCTCCCTCGTGGACCTTGTACGCTTTAGACCGCCATACAATGCAGCGGGCCTCATTTGGGTCCTTGGGTAGTTCCTGCCTAGTTAAGTAGGCCAGGAATGGTTCAGTCCACGGGGCGATGCCAACCATTATCACATGGGAGGAAGGTGTTATTTCGGCGGCAGAGCCTCAGATTATGTCAGAGTGTTTGGTACCTGGTGTTGTGGTCGGCTCCGGACTATTGTTATCAGTCTCTCCTTCCCATACCACGGATGGCTTAAACAGCCTTTCCAAGAAGATATTAGGTGGGACAAGGCCGCGCTTGGCGCCCATGCGGGCGAGGATATCCGCTGCCTGATTGTTTTCCCAGACCACATGGTGGAATTCAAGCCCCTCGAACCGAGCTGACATTTTGAGGACGGCATTGCGGTAAGCCGCCATTTTTGGATCGTTGGCATCGAAGTCTCCATTTATTTGAGATATTACGAGGTTCGAGTCCCCACGCACCTCCAGGCGTTGAATGCCCATCGAGACTGCCATCCGGAGACCATGTAACAGGGCCTCATATTCGGCTGCGTTCTTGGAGTCTGTGTATAGTATTTGGAGTACGTATTGGACTATATCTCTGGTGGGGGATGTCAGGACAACGCCAGCCCCCAGACCAGCCACCATTTTAGAGCCGTGAAAGTGCATAATACAATTGGAATACGCGCCGTACTCTTTAGGGAGTTCGGCTTATGTCCATTCGGCGACAAAATCAGCCAGTACTTGTGACTTAATGGCTCGCCGTGGTTTGTATATTATGTCGAACGGGAGGAGCTCAATAGCCCATTTAGCAATCCGGCCCTGCTACCTCTTGAGCACTGCGTTGGTTTTCCCTTGAAGAGGAAATGGTGATGCAACAAAGTAGCGTAAGTATTTCCCTCAATTTTTGAGAACCAAGGTATCAATCCAGTAGGAGGCTACGCGTGAGTCCCTCGCACCTACACAAAACAAATAAATCATCGCAACCAACGCAATAAGAGGTTGTCAATCCCTACACGGTCACTTACGAGAGTGAGATCTGATAGATAGGATAAGATAATATTTTTGGTATTGTTTATGATAAATATGCAAAGTAAAATAAAAGCAAAGTAAATAGGTAAGTGTTGGAAGATTAATATGATGGAAGATAGACCCGGGGGCCCTAGGTTTCACTAGTGGCTTCTCTCAAGAGCATAAGTATTTTACGGTGGGTGAACGAATTATTGTTGAACAATTGACATAACTGAGCATAGTTATGAGAATATCTAGGTATGATCATGTATATAGGCATCACGTCTGAGACAAGTAGACCGACTCATGCCTGCATCTACTACTATTACTCCACTCATCGACCGCTATCCAGCATGCATCTAGAGTATTAAGTTCAAGAAAACAGAGTAATGCCTTAAGCAAGATGACATGATGTAGAGGGATAGATTCATGCAATATGATAAAAAATCCATCTTGTTATCCTCGATGTCAATAATACAATACGTGCCTTGCTGCCCCACAATTCATCGGTCTCAACAAACACACCGCAAAAGAAGATTACATCGAATAGATCTCCACGAGTGTCGGGTGGTAGGTGCGACATATGCCAACGGGTGGCTTATCATTGTGGGAGCCAGTAAGACATCCCCGGTGCCTGGAAGCGGGATGAGGCGAAGACATGCACGCCGACGAATCTTACCCAGCTTCGGGGCTCTCCATGGAGATAACACCCCTACTGCTGCTCTGCGGGGTCTCCGCATGATCACTCGATGAACAAGTAGCTACAAGATGCTCCTTGAGCTGTTTGGCAAGAGGAAGAAGAAGGGCAAGGCTAGCTCTACTCTTTTCTCTATGTGGGGTAAAACCTAGATCAGATCAACCCTTTGCATGGGTGCCCCGGGGGGTTTATATAGGCCCAACCCCCGGGGGTACAATGGTAATCCGGCTGGGCGCGGGCCCTAGCCGTCAGTGTCTACGCTTGTCGGCTTCTGCGCCGGCTGCTGGGGCCCGCCGGCTGGTTACTGTTGCCTCAATCCTGATGATGAGGGCTTTGTCGAGGTAAGCATGGCTACAGTGCCGCCGCCTGGCGGGCGATCGCTGTAGCCTCACGTCGTCTTGGCTTCTTAATGGAGCGCCTCCTTCGAGGGAGGGGCAAGCCGGCTCAGGGAAGCCGGCATGTCTTGGGCCGACTGGAGGAGGCCTGGCCGCCTTCGGGTGTCTCTCTGCCCGAAGGGGCCCACCGCCCGTGGGCCGCGCTGACAGCTCGCCGTGGATGGCGTCATAGTCAACATGGCAACAGTGCCGCGTCGGACGGGTCAGGGCTACCCCGTACGGCGCACTGTGCGAGGCGTGCTCCAGTTTTCGGGGGTGGCAGGCTTTACTGTAGCCATGCCCCGTCCCATCGCCGTTATGGGATGCGGGCTTCGAGGGTACGATCTTGACCGCGTTGTGGGAGCCGGCTCCTTGGAGTCGGCCTTCTCGTGGCCGGCTTCTTGGAGCCGGCCCTCCCGCGGCTTTCTTCATGAGGGTTAAGGCCGGGGCGCCTTCCGATAGTCGGCCTGAGAGGCAGCCGGCAGGGGGAAGGCGGCCGCACGTCTTGGATTCTTGGAGGCCGGATCGGCTCGTAATTTTTTCTGAAGTGCCAGGGGGAGCCGGCTAGGCTACCCGTGGTCATTTACCCCGACAGTAGTCCCCGAAGCTGGTCGTGCTTCGAGGTTGGCAAGGAGGACAAGAAGCTCGATTAGCTTCCTATCTTGAGGAGTCGGCAGTTGGGAGCCGGCTCTGCTTATGCGCGCCGCCTTGGGAGGGCGTCGTGGCCTCGTCAACGGGAACGTGGGCCAACTTGCGCGCTGACCGCGCGCCTCCCCGCGTGTCACGTGGCATAAAAGGCCTGCCATTGCGCGTGCGCGAAGGGACGTCGCCGCAGGCCCGGGCCCGCCACTCCTGGCCTCAGCCCAGGCGTGGATCTTCTGCGGCCCAAGATGGGCTGTTTGCCATCCCGCGGCGGTTTTGCCACGCCATCAAGGCGTAGTTATAGCGGGACGTGGGAGAGTGGGCGCAGTTAATGTTGGGGAACGTTGCAGAAAATTAAAATTTTTCCTACGGTTTCACCAAGATCCATCTATGAGTTCATCTAGCAACGAGTATTCAGATTGGATAGCATCTACATACCACTTTGTAGATCGCAACGGAAGCGTTCGAGTGAACGTGGATGAGGTAGTCGTACTTGCCGTGATCCAATTCACCGATGATCTAGTACCGAACGGACGGCACCTCCGCGTTCAACACACGTACGGGACGGGAGACGTCTCCTCCTTCTTGATCCAGCAAGGGGGAAGGAGAGGTTGAGGAAGATCCAGCACGACGGTGTGGTGGTGGATGCAGCAGAACTCCGGCAGGGCTTCGCTAAGCAACTACGGGAGGAGGAGGAGGTGTTGCAGGAAGGAGGGAGGCGCCAGGGCATTAGGGTTCGCTGCCCCCCACCCCTGCCCCCCTTTATATAGGTGCATTAGAGGGGGGAGGGCGCAGCCTTGCCCCTTCCTCCAAGGAAGGGGTGCGGCCAAGAGGGGGGGAGGAGTCCATCCTCCCCAAGGCACCTCGGAGGTGCCTTCCCCCCTTTGGACTCTCCCTCCTCCAAGTTTCCTTGGCGCATGGGCCCTTGGGGCTGGTTCCCCTTGGCCCAAGCAGGCCAAGGCGCACCCCCTAAGGCCCATGTGGCCCACCAAGGCAGGTGGCCCCACCTGGTGGACCCCGGGACCCCTCCGGTGGTCCCGGTACAATACCGATAACACCGAAACTTGTCCCGATGGCCAAAATAGCACTTCCTATATATAATTCTTTACCTCCGGACCATTCCGGAACTCCTCGTGACGTCCGGGATCTCATCCGGGACTCCGAACAACATTCGGGTTACTGCACATACATATCTTCACAACCCTAGCGTCACCGAACCTTAAGTGTGTAGACCCTACGGGTTCGGGAGACATGCAGACATGACCGAGACGGCTCTCGGGCAATAACCAACAGCGGGATCTGGATACCCATGTTGGCTCCCACATGCTCCACGATGATCTCATCGGATGAACCACGATGTCAAGGATTCAATTAATCCCGTATACGATTCCCTTTGTCAATCGGTATTTTACTTGCCCGAGATTCGATCGTCGGTATACCAATACCTCGTTCAATCTCGTTATCGGCAAGTCACTTTTCTCGTTACCGTAATGCATGATCCCGTGATCAAACACTTTGATCACATTGAGCTCATTGTGATGATGCATTACCGAGAGGGCCCGGTGATACCTCTCCGTCAAGCGGAGTGACAAATCCCAGTCTCGATCCATGTCAACCCAACAGACACTTTCAGAGATACCCGTAGCATACCTTTATAGTCACCCAGTTACGTTGTGACGTTTGGCATACCCAAAGCACTCCTACGGTATCCGGGAGTTACACGATCTCATGGTCTAAGGAAAGGATACTTGACATTGGAAAACTCTAGCAAACGAACTATGCGATCTTATGCTATGTTTAGAATTGGGTCTTGTCCATCACATCATTCTCCTAATGATGTGATCCCGTTATCGATGACATCTAATGTCCATAGTCAGGAAACCATGACTATCTGTCGATCAACAAGCTAGTCAACTAGAGGCTCACTAGGGACATGTTTGTTGTCTGTTATTCACACATGTATTATGATTTCCGGATAACACAATTATAGCACGAATAAAGACAATTATCATGAATAAGGAAATATAATAATAATGCTTTTATTATTGCCTCTAGGGCATATTTCCAACAGTCTCCCACTTGCACTAGAGTCAATAATCTAGTTACATTGTGATGAATCGAACACCCATAGAGTTCTGGTGCTGATCATGTTTTGTCTTAGGGAGAGGTTTAGTCAACGGATCTGCGACATTTAGATCCGTGTGCACTTTACAAATTTCTATGTCTCCATCTTGAACATTTTCACAAATGGAGTTGAAGCGACGCTTAATGTGCCTGGTCTTCTTGTGAAACCTGGGCTCCTTTGCTAGTGCAATAGCTCCAGTGTTGTCACAGAAGAGCTTGATTGGCCCCGACGCATTGGGTATGACTCCGAGGTCGGTGATGAACTCCTTCACCCAAGTTGCTTCATGTGCTGCCTCCGAGGCTGCCATGTATTCCGCTTCACATGTAGATCCCGCCACAACGCTTTGCTTGCAACTGCACCAGCTTACTGCCCCACCATTCAAAATATACACGTATCCGGTTTGTGACTTAGAGTCATCCAGATCTGTGTCGAAGCTAGCGTCGACGTAACCTTTTACGACGAGCTCTTCGTCACCTCCATAAACGAGAAACATTTCCTTAGTCCTTTTCAGGTACTTCAGGATATTCTTGACCGCTGTCCAGTGTTCCTTGTCGGGATTACTTTGGTACCTTCCTACCAAACTTACGGCAAGGTTTACATCAGGTCTGGTACACAGCATGGCATACATAATAGAACCTATGGCTGAGGCATAGGGGATGACGCTCATCTCTTCTATATCTTCTGCCGTGGTCGGACATTGAGCTGAGCTCAATTTCACACATTGTAACAAAGGCAAGAAATCTTTCTTTGCTTGATCCATATTGAACTTCTTCAATATTTTATCAAGGTATGTGCTTTGCGAAAGACCTATGAGGCGTCTCGATCTATCTCTATAGATCTTGATGCCTAATATATAAGCAGCTTCTCCAAGGTCCTTCATTGAAAAACTTTTATTCAAGTAGGCCTTAATGTTGTCCAAGAGTTCTACATCATTTCCCATCAAAAGTATGTCATCTACATATAATATGAGAAATGCTACAGAGCTCCCACTCACTTTCTTGTAAACACAGGCTTCTCCATAAGTCTGTGTAAACCCAAACGCTTTGATCATCTCATCAAAGCGAATGTTCCAACTCCGAGATGCTTGCACCAGCCCATAAATCGAGCGTTGGAGCTTGCACACCTTGTCAGCATTCTTAGGATCGACAAAACCTTCCGGCTGCATCATATACAATTCTTCCTTAAGGAAACCATTAAGGAATGCCGTTTTGACGTCCATTTGCCATATCTCATAATCATAGTATGCGGCAATTGCTAACATGATTCGGACGGACTTCAGCTTCGCTACCGGTGAGAAAGTCTCATCGTAGTCAACCCCTTGAACTTGTCGATAACCCTTAGCGACAAGCCGAGCTTTATAGATGGTCACATTACCATCCGCGTCTGTCTTCTTCTTAAAGATCCATTTATTTTCTATGGCTCGCCGTTCAACGGGCAAGTCAGTCAAAGTCCATACTTCGTTTTCATACATGGATCCTATCTCGGATTTCATGGCTTCCAGCCATTTGTCGGAATCCGGGCCCGCCATTGCTTCCTCATAGTTCAAAGGTTCACCGTTGTCTAACAACATGATTTCCAAGACAAGGTTGCCGTACCACTCTGGTGCGGAACGTGTCCTTGTGGACCTTCGAATTTCAGTAGGAGCTTGATCAGAAGCATCTTGATCATCATCATTAATTTCCTCTCTAGTCGGTGCAGGCTCCTCAAAAACGTTTTCTTGAGTTTTGCCATTTTCCGGTTCAAGAGGTAACACTTCATCAAGTTCTACTTTCCTCCTACTTACTTCTTTCGAGAGAAAGTCTTTCTCTAGAAAGGATCCATTCTTGGCAACAAAGATCTTGCCTTCGGATCTGAGGTAGAAGGTATACCCAAGAGTTTCTTTCGGGTATCCTATGAAGACGCATTTTTCCGACTTGGGTTCGAGCTTCTCAGGTTGAAGTTTCTTGACATAAGCATCGCATCCCCAAACTTTTAGAAACGACAGCTTAGGTTTCTTCCCAAACCATAATTCATACGGTGTCGTCTCAACGGATTTCGACGGAGCCCTATTTAAAGTGAATGCGGCAGTCTCTAAAGCATAGCCCCAAAAAGATCGCGGTAAGTCGGTAAGAGACATCATAGATCGCACCATATCTAATAGAGTGCGATTACGACGTTCGGACACACCATTACGCTGAGGTGTTCCAGGCGGCGTGAGTTGTGAAACTATTCCACATTTTCTTAAGTGTGTGCCAAATTCGTGACTCAAGTATTCTCCTCCACGATCTGATCGTAGAAACTTGATCTTTCTATCACGTTGATTTTCAACCTCACTCTGAAATTCCTTGAACTTTTCAAAGGTCTCAGACTTGTGTTTCATTAAGTAGATATACCCATATCTACTCAAGTCATCAGTGAGGGTGAGAACATAACGATAGCCTCCGCGAGCCTCAACACTCATTGGACCGCACACATCGGTATGTATGATTTCCAATAAGTTGGTTGCTCGCTCCATTGTTCTTGAGAACGGAGTCTTGGTCATTTTACCCATGAGGCATGGTTCGCACGTGTCAAATGATTCATAATCAAGAGACTCTAAAAGTCCATCTGCATGGAGCTTCTGCATGCGTTTGACACCTATGTGACCAAGGCGGCAGTGCCACAAATATGTGGGACTATTGTTATCAACTTTAACTCTTTTGGTATTCACACTATGAATATGTGTATCATCACGTACGAGATTCATTAAGAATAAACCATTAACCATCGGAGCATGACCATAAAACATATCTCTCATATAAATAGAACAACCATTATTCTCGGATTTAAATGAGTAGCCATCTCGAATTAAGCGAGATCCAGATACAATGTTCATGCTCAAACTTGGCACTAAATAACAATTATTGAGGTTTAAAACTAATCCCGTAGGTAAATGTAGAGGCAGCGTGCCGACGGCGATCACATCGACCTTGGAACCATTCCCGACGCGCATCGTCACCTCGTCCTTCGCCAGTCTCTGTTTATTCCGCAGCTCCTGCTTTGAGTTACAAATGTGAGCAACTGCACCGGTATCAAATACCCAAGAGCTACTACGAGTACTGGTAAGGTACACATCAATTACATGTATATCACATATACCTTTGGTTTTGCCGGCCTTCTTGTCCGCTAAGTATTTGGAGCAGTTCCGCTTCCAGTGACCACTTCCCTTGCAATAAAAACACTCAGTCTCGGGCTTGGGTCCATTCTTTGGCTTCTTCCCGGCAACTTGCTTACCGGGCGCGGCAACTTCCTTGCCGTCCTTCTTGAAGTTCTTTTTACCCTTGCCCTTCTTGAACTTAGTGGTTTTATTCACCATCAACACTTGATGCTCCTTCTTGATTTCTACCTCTGCTGATTTCAGCATAGCATATACCTCAGGAATGGTCTTTACCATCCCCTGCATATTGTAGTTCATCACAAAGCTCTTGTAGCTAGGTGGAAGCGACTGGAGGATTCTGTCAATGACCGCTTCTTCCGGGAGATTAACTTCCAGTTGAGTCATGCGGTTGTGCAACCCAGACATTTTGAGTATGTGCTCACTGACAGAGCCATTTTCCTCCATCTTACAGCTAAAGAATTTGTCGGAGACTTCATATCTCTCGACCTGGGCATGAGCTTGGAAAACCATTTTCAGCTCTTCGAACATCTCATATGCTCCATGTCTCTCAAAACGCTTTTGGAGTCCCGGCTCTAAGCTGTAAAGCATGCCGCACTGAACGAGGGAGTAATCATCGCAGCGTGACTGCCAAGCGTTCATAACGTCTTGTTCTGCAGGGAGAATAGGTGCGTCACCCAGCGGTGCTCTTAGGACATAATCTTTCTTGGCAGCTATGAGGATAATCCTCAGGTTCCGGACCCAGTCCGTATAGTTGCTACCATTGTCTTTCAGCTTGGTTTTCTCTAGGAACGCGTTGAAGTTGAGGACTACGTTGGCCATTTGATCTACAAGACATATTGTAAAGATTTAGACTAAGTTCATGATAATAAAGTTCATTTAATCAAGTTATTTAATGAACTCCCACTTAGATAGACATCCCTCTTCTAGTCATCTAAGTATTACATGATCCGAGTCAACTAGGCCGTGTCCGATCATCACGTGAGACGGACTAGTCAACATCGGTGAACATCTTCATGTTGATCGTATCTTCTATACGACTCATGCTCGACCTTTCGGTCTTCTGTGTTCCGAGGCCATGTCTGTACATGCTAGGCTCGTCAAGTCAACCTAAGTGTTTTGCGTGTGTAAATCTGTCTTACACCCGTTGTATGCGAACGTAAGGACCTATCACACCCGATCATCACGTGGTGCTTCGGAACGACGAACCTTAGCAACGGTGCACAGTTAGGGAGAACACTTTCTTGAAATTATTATGAGGGATCATCTTATTTACTACCGTCGTTCTAAGTAAACAAGATGCAAAACATGATAAACATCACATGCAATCAAATAATAAAAGTGACATGATATGGCCAATATCACATTGCTCCTTTGATCTCCATCTTGGGGCTCCATGATCATCTTGTCACCGGCTTGACACCATGATCTTCATCATCATGATCTTCATCATCGTGTCTCCATGAAGTTGCTCGCCAACTATTACTTCTACTACTATGGCTAACGCGTTTAGCAATAAAGTAAAGTAACTTACATGGCGATTCTCAATGACACGCAGGTCATACAAAAAATAAAGACAACTCCTATGGCTCCTGCCGGTTGTCATACTCATCGACATGCAAGTCGTGATTCCTATTACAATAGCATGAACATCTCATACATCACATATAGATCATTCATCATACATCACAACTTTGGCCATATCATATCACAAAGCACTTGCTGCAAAAACAAGTTAGACGTCCTCTAATTGTTGTTGCAAGTTTTACGTGGCTGAATTAGGGTTCTAGCAAGAACGTTTTCTTACCTACGTTCAAACCACAACGTGATTTGTCAATCTCTATTTACCCTTCATAAGGACCCTGTTCATCGAATCCGATCCAACTAAAGTAGGAGAGACAGACACCCGCCAGCCACCTTATGCAACTAGTGCATGTTTGTCGGTGGAACCGGTCTCACGTAAGCGTACGTGTAAGGTTGGTCCGGGCCGCTTCATCCCACAATACCGCTGAATCAAGATTGACTAGTAACGGCAAGAAGAATTGACAACATCTACGCCCACAACAAATTGTGTTCTACTCGCACAAGAAGAACTATGCATAGACCTAGCTCATGATGCCACTGTTGGGGAACGTTGCAGAAAATTAAAATTTTTCCTACGGTTTCACCAAGATCCATCTATGAGTTCATCTAGCAACGAGTATTCAGATTGGATAGCATCTACATACCACTTTGTAGATCGCAACGGAAGCGTTCGAGTGAACGTGGATGAGGTAGTCGTACTTGCCGTGATCCAATTCACCGATGATCTAGTACCGAACGGACGGCACCTCCGCGTTCAACACACGTACGGGACGGGAGACGTCTCCTCCTTCTTGATCCAGCAAGGGGGAAGGAGAGGTTGAGGAAGATCCAGCACGACGGTGTGGTGGTGGATGCAGCAGAACTCCGGCAGGGCTTCGCTAAGCAACTACGGGAGGAGGAGGAGGTGTTGCAGGAAGGAGGGAGGCGCCAGGGCATTAGGGTTCGCTGCCCCCCACCCCTGCCCCCCTTTATATAGGTGCATTAGAGGGGGGAGGGCGCAGCCTTGCCCCTTCCTCCAAGGAAGGGGTGCGGCCAAGAGGGGGGGAGGAGTCCATCCTCCCCAAGGCACCTCGGAGGTGCCTTCCCCCCTTTGGACTCTCCCTCCTCCAAGTTTCCTTGGCGCATGGGCCCTTGGGGCTGGTTCCCCTTGGCCCAAGCAGGCCAAGGCGCACCCCCTAAGGCCCATGTGGCCCACCAAGGCAGGTGGCCCCACCTGGTGGACCCCGGGACCCCTCCGGTGGTCCCGGTACAATACCGATAACACCGAAACTTGTCCCGATGGCCAAAATAGCACTTCCTATATATAATTCTTTACCTCCGGACCATTCCGGAACTCCTCGTGACGTCCGGGATCTCATCCGGGACTCCGAACAACATTCGGGTTACTGCACATACATATCTTCACAACCCTAGCGTCACCGAACCTTAAGTGTGTAGACCCTACGGGTTCGGGAGACATGCAGACATGACCGAGACGGCTCTCGGGCAATAACCAACAGCGGGATCTGGATACCCATGTTGGCTCCCACATGCTCCACGATGATCTCATCGGATGAACCACGATGTCAAGGATTCAATTAATCCCGTATACGATTCCCTTTGTCAATCGGTATTTTACTTGCCCGAGATTCGATCGTCGGTATACCAATACCTCGTTCAATCTCGTTATCGGCAAGTCACTTTTCTCGTTACCGTAATGCATGATCCCGTGATCAAACACTTTGATCACATTGAGCTCATTGTGATGATGCATTACCGAGAGGGCCCGGTGATACCTCTCCGTCAAGCGGAGTGACAAATCCCAGTCTCGATCCATGTCAACCCAACAGACACTTTCAGAGATACCCGTAGCATACCTTTATAGTCACCCAGTTACGTTGTGACGTTTGGCATACCCAAAGCACTCCTACGGTATCCGGGAGTTACACGATCTCATGGTCTAAGGAAAGGATACTTGACATTGGAAAACTCTAGCAAACGAACTATGCGATCTTATGCTATGTTTAGAATTGGGTCTTGTCCATCACATCATTCTCCTAATGATGTGATCCCGTTATCGATGACATCTAATGTCCATAGTCAGGAAACCATGACTATCTGTCGATCAACAAGCTAGTCAACTAGAGGCTCACTAGGGACATGTTTGTTGTCTGTTATTCACACATGTATTATGATTTCCGGATAACACAATTATAGCACGAATAAAGACAATTATCATGAATAAGGAAATATAATAATAATGCTTTTATTATTGCCTCTAGGGCATATTTCCAACAGTTAATCCCACGTCCCCCACACCACGCCTCCTCGGCTCCGCCGCGCGGGTCTATAAGTAGGGGGAGGAGAGGGAGCGGCAAAGGCTCGCACGCTCTCCCTCGCTCCAACCTTTCTCGCCTTCCATCCATATTCTCTCCGCCGCCGCAGCGCCTCATCGCCGCGCCGTTCTGCCGTCGGGCCTCTCGGTTCGCGGTTGTTCTGCTGTAGCGGGGTCGCACGCGCCTCCGCCGCCGCCGGACCTTTCTCCTCGCCGCGCCGTCCCAATGGCGTTGTCGAGCTCATGGGACGGCTCCAAGGTCCTTGACGAGCACATTGAGTTCCTCCGCCTGACGCGACGTCTGCCCGGCGAGAACTACGTGCGGGTTCGGCGCGCGCTGGAGAGGGATATCTCGCCGGCACCGGAGGAGGGCGAGCGGGTGGTCTTCCGCTCGCACTACCTACGCGGCTTCGGCCTCCCGGCGAGCGGGTTCCTTCGCTCCTTCCTCGAATTCTACCACCTTCAGCCGCATCATCTCACCCCCAACGCAGTGATGCTGCTGTCAGCTTTCGTCACCCTCTGCGTGGGCTTTCTTGGTGTTCTCCCCACCCTGGAGCTTTGGGGTGAGTTCTTCCAATGCAAGCTTGGCACCGTCGTCGCGGGCGTGCCCGCCCCATGCGGAGCTTTCATCGCCGTGAGGCGGACGGGCGAGAACAATCCGTTCCCGTCCATCCCGCTGATCCAGTCGGTGAAGCTCTGGCAGAAATCCTACTTCTACGTGAGGAACATCGCCTCGCAAGGCGACTTTGTCAACCTGCTGGCTTACGTAGGCGGCCCGCCGGCTTCGAGGCCGCCCTCGTGGAGCTTCCGGTCCAGGACGCTGTCTCAGGCCGGGAACGCCGCCGTCGCCCGACTTCGGGTAATGGCCCAGTCGGAAGGCCTAGTCGGAGCCGACCTCGTGGCCGCCTTCGTGGAGCGCCGGGTACTCCCGCTCCAAGGCCGGCCGCACATGATCTGCCAGATGAGCGACCGCTTAGACCCATGCCGGCTGAGCACCAGGGAGATGCCCCATGCCGAGGTGTCTTACATGGTGAACTACATCGCCAACTGCAAGCTCCCCGAGGATTGGCGATACGGCAAGGGGCCGTACTCTCGCGCCAACCCTCCGCCTGCCGTAAGTCTTTCTTCTTTCCTTTCTTTTGTATTGCCGGCCTCGATATGACCGGCCTCTGATCAGTCGTCTTGTTTTTTGCAGAATCCCCTACTTCCGCCGGCGGCGGGGGCCGCAGGGGCAGAGCGCCAGTTCCTCCCCCGACCGTACGGTGGATGACGTTGACGATCCGGATCTTGGAGCGGACGCCATGGAAGATGCCGCCGTGGGGGAAGGCGGCGAGGCAGGCGGCGCGGGGCTCGGAGCCGGCCTCGAGGACTGGGCGGACGACGACGAGGTCGAAGTCGTCCCGCACTGCCAGCCGGTGCCTGATCATCAAGGCGCGGGTCCTTCTGCCGCGCTGGCCGCCCGTGGTGGCGCACCGAAGCGCCGGGCCATGTCGACCTACTTTGGCAGCCGGCCGAAGAAGGCCAGGGGCACCGCCGCGGCAACCAAGCGGGATGAGGCGGCCGCGAGGGCGGCCCGCTTCCAGATGGTCGTGAAGCAGCCGCAGGCGGTTTCAGCGTAAGTGTTTAAGTGTCTTGTATTCTTGCCGTGTTCTTCGATTGAAGTTCTTCTAAATTCTTTCTTGGCTAACCGGCCAGGGCGCCGCTTTCCCTCGAGCGGGGTCCTGCTGGCTCCATGATCAAATCAGCCGGAGGGTCTTCGAGCACCCGCCGCGTGGATCCCCGCGCCGACCTCATGGACGCTACGGAGCGGAACGCGCGGGAGGAGCGGGAAGCGTCGGAGCGAAGGGCCGCCCAGGCGGCGAAGGAGCAGGCCGACGCGGCGGCCAAGGCCCAGGTGGAGGCGACAGACGCGGAGAGGGAGGCGGAGGCCTCGCGCAACCAGCCTCCACAGCTCGTCGTTCCCCTCCGCAGCGTGGCTCCCGACGTCCCCGTGCCTCCGTCAGAGGAAGCCAACTGCGGCTGGTCGGAGGCGGAGCGGAGGAAGGATGATGTGATTGTCTTGGAGGGGGTGCCACGGACGGCGCTGACTGGGGCGGGCCAGGGCGGTCAGCCGGCTACGGCGCCGAAGCAGCCGGCTGGGAGCGAGCCGGCAGCAAGAGCCGGCCTAGTGGTGCAGCCGGCATCACGCCGGCGTGCGGGGGAAGCTACCCCCGTGCCGGAGCCGGACAGAGCTGCGAGCGCGAGCCGGACGGCGGAGGCCCTGGAGGCGGCCAGCTCCCGCATGTCCGAGTGGACGGCCAGCGGGGGGACGGCCGAGCTGAACGCGGCGGCCCAGGAGGTCCAGAGCCGGCTTCAGGCTCATGCTACCGCGCTGCAGCGATATACCCGAGATTTCCTTGCGACGCGGGCCGTCGTCCGGGTGAGTCTTCTGGCCTTGGTTGTTTTGCTTTTTTGATTTCTTCTGTGGGGGAGCGTCAGCGCACCCACTGGGTGTAGTCCCCGAGTTCCGAGTCGGCTGCTGAGCAGGCGACTTGGAACTTACTAGGTCCTGACAGTTATCTTATTCCTGCATCCTGTCTGATTTTCCAGGAGTACCATAACCAGAGTGCTGCTGCCTTCGACTCCCAGGCTCAGGAGCTGCGCCAGAAGATCGAGGATCTGACCGATAGCCGGAGTGCATGCTCTGTTTTGTTCATATCCTGTGGGGGCGCATCACCGCACCCACTGGGTGTCGTCCCCGAGATCCGGGCCGACTGCTGAGCAGTCGGGTCGGATCTTCCCCGACGACTTCATCCTTATTGTTTCTTCCTTTGTCTTCATGCTTGCAGGGGCCAATGCCGACTTGAGGGAGCAGCTCGGCGGGGCCCAGACCGCCCTTCGCGCCAAGGAGGCCGAGTTCAACGCCTTAGTCCTGGAGCGCGACCGCCTGACCAAGAAGTTAGCCGACCAGGAGGAGAGCCACAAGGCGGCCCTGAAGGAGGCGCAGGATAGCAAGGCCGCCCTCAAAGCTGAGTTTGAGACCGAAACGGCGGGCTGGGCTGAGGCGAAGCAAGCGCTAAGCGAGGGTTACGGTCGTATCGAGGATCTGATCGACGGTAAGCCGCCTTCCTCACTCCTTGCTCGCCCCTTGCCCTTTGATTCATCTTCTAATTTGTGCTGCTTCTTTGTTCTTTGCGCAGACTACTTCCCCGGCTACTCCGTCATTGCCACCCAGACCATCGAGGCCCACCGCGAGGCACGCCGGCGGGCGGGGGTTGAGATCGCGCCGGACGTGAACCGGACACTTGAGGACCAGCTCTTGGCAATCCAAGCCCGGTTGCAGCCGGCACACCGCATGCTCCGCCGCCTCCAGCGCGCTGGGGCGCAAGTGCTGGCCGCCCTCTGGCCAGGCGAAGCGATTCCCCGCACCCCGAGCCGGACTGCTTACTGGCTAGAGGTGGCAGTCAGCCTCTTTGAGGCCTGGAAGGCTTCCGCTGCCCGATCCGGTGCCAGGCGGGCGTTGGAGTTCGTCCGGGCCTGGTACCCTGGGCTGTACTTGGAACAGCTGAGGACTTGGCGGGAGGAGGCTGACGAAGAGCTGGTGGAGGTGCGGCCGGCTATCATCCAGCGTGCCTCGGCCCTTGCCGAGTTTACCGACGCCAACGTCTTCGCTCCTGAGGTGGATGACAACGGCGTCGCCCAGCCGGAGGAGTGGTTCGGGCTGAACCCGGCGGAGGGTGAAGACTCGGCGGAGGAGATCGCCTCTAGCGATGAAGGTGAAGACGAAGAAGCGGAGGAAAGCGAAGACGCCGAGCCAGTTGGTGAAGCAACCAGCCAGCCTCAGCATGACCGTGCCTCTAGCAACGAGGCGCATGCTGGTGCGCCCTCTGCGGGAGGCGGTGATCATGCCGAGGTTCACCAGCCGGCCACTCCTCCAGCCGGCGCTGCTGTCTCCACCGACCTGCCCGATTCGCCAGTCGTTCCCTTGGCTTGATCTGCCGTCCTTGCTTTTCCTGCTTGTTACACTTTGAACAATTTTTATTAAGCTTGCGCAGTTCCACCCACTGGGGGTGTATTCAAACTATGTTGAATGTTGGCCTTTTCAAGGCCTTTTGTGTAAATATAATCATGCATGTGTTTGGCTTCCATTCTCGTATGCCTTTTATTTTAGGCTGTTTCCTTTGCCGCCTTCCCCTGATTGCTGCCTTCCCAGCCAGCAGCTGCTCTGCAGTCTGTGGCTAAGGAAGGACTCGACTATCTTTTTGGGGAAGGCAAGTACTCGAGCTTTCTTAGATTGTAGCGAAGTGAATGGAAGCCGGCCGGCCGGCTACTCTTGTAGTCGGTCGGCGGTAGGAAAAAGTCGGCTTTTGTTATATTAGACTATTAGTCCCTAGCCATTTTTCGTGTGGGCGTCCTTTCCTACCTTTGGCTATTGCCAGCCGGACAGTCGATTCTTTGTACTGTGACTTTTGGCAAGAGAGGGCTTTGGTGCCGGCACACTACTTGTCTGACCGCGGGTAGGACTTCTAATATAACTCAAGGCGGCCAGTCCCCGGGCCGACTAGTCGAACCCAGTGCCGGACGAAAGAAGTGAATGTAATGACATAATCATAAGCATGATACTCTTCATTCATAGGTAAAAGATGGCAGTCCCCGAGTTCTCCTCGGGGGGCCTATTGTCTCGTACTTAGTACAAAAGTTAGCGTGATACATACTGCATTTCAACTGTAAAATCTTCGAAGGAGGTTGGCGTTCCATGGTCGTTCTGACTCCTTGCCGGAGTCGTCTCTCTTTCGTGCCTTCGGCTTCTATGCATCGATCAGGTAGTAGGAGTCATTTTCTAGCGCTCTGCTGATGACGAAGGGGCCTTCCCAAGGGGCTGAGAGCATGTGCTGGCCGGCTGTTCACCGGATCAGCCGGAGCACAAGGTCGCCCTCTTGGAAGGATCTTGGCTTGACCTTCCGGCTGTGGTAGCGACGCAGACCCTGCTGGTAGATGGCGGACCGGCTGAGGGCTAACAGCCGGCTTTCTTCCAGCAGGTCGACGCTGTCTTCTCGTGCTTCCTTGGCCTCCGCCTCCGTGTACATGGTCACCCGAGGCGAGTCGAACTCGATGTTGGTTGGGATTACCGCCTCGGCACCGTACACGAGGAAGAAAGGAGTGAAGCCGGTTGACCTGTTTGGGGTAGTGCGCAGACTCCAGAGGACAACCGGCAGCTCATCGAGCCAGCAGCCGGCCGAACGCTCCAGTGGCAGGACCAGTCGGGGCTTGATGCCGGAAAGGATGAGGCCGTTGGCTTGCTCGACTTGGCCGTTTGACTGCGGGTGGGCAACGGACGCTAAGTCTAGTCGGATGCCCTGCGTCGTGCAGAAACGTGCCAATGATCCCTTGGCAAAATTCGTGCTGTTGTCGGTGATGATGCTGTGCGGCACGCCGTACCGAGTTGTTATATCTGCAATGAATGTCACGGCAATCGCCCCATTCAGCTTCTTGATCGACTTTGCTTTGATCCATTTGGTGAACTTGTCCACAGCGACAAGCATATGTGTCATGCCGCCGCGCGCCGTCTTGAACGGGCCCACCATGTCCAGACCCCAAACGGCAAAGGGCCAAGTGAGGGGAATGGTCTTGAGTGCCGAAGCCGGTAGGTGTTGCTTGGAGCTGAAGAGTTGGCACCCTTTGCAATGTTTGACTAATTCCTTGGCGTCGTCCAAAGCAGTCGGCCAAAAGAATCCATGGCGGAAAGCCTTGGCGACTAGTGATCTTGAGGCTGCATGGTGGCCGCATTCACCTTGGTGGATGTCTCTGAGGATTGCTATGCCCTTCTCTTGCTCAACGCATCGCTGGAAGACTCCAGTGACGCTGCGCCTGACGAGCTCTCTGTTGACGGTTGTGTATGCTCCGGCTCGGCGTTCGACTTGTCTTGCCTCTGTCTCATCAGCCGACAGTTCTTGGTTTGTTAGGAAGTTGACGATGGGCTGAGCCCATGATGGAGCTGTGACTTCTTCTATTGCCAACGCGGCTACTGCGACCAGGGTGGGCGGGCTGGGTTGTGAAATGCTGGAGTCGGCCGCCGCCTGCTGTGCTGGTGCAGTCCCCGAGCCGGGTTCAGAAGTCCCCGGGTTGGGTGCGACTACGAAAGTCCCCGAACCGCCTACTGAAGTCCCCACGCCGCCTATCGAAGTCCCCGGGCCGCCTGCTTGGCTCTTCAAGCCGGATCCGGCTGCATCGGGGCTAGGCGGCACGAAAATGGAATCGGACTCTGGAGACGGCTTGATAGACGGCATGAGGAGGCGTTGTAGGGAGACGCCGGTTGGTATTGCCTGCCGAGTGGAGCCTATTCGAGCCAGGGCATATGCTGGCTCGTTGTCGGCTTGTGGTACGTGGAGGAACTCGCATCCTTCAAAGTACCCGCTGATTTGCTGAACGAGGAAGCGGTAGCTTGCCATGTTTGCATCCTTGGCGTCCCAATCGCTGGATGACTGCTGGACTATCAAGTCTGAGTCGCCGTAACACAGGATCCGGCGTATGCCGAGTTCTTTGGCAAGCCGGAGCCCGTGCACGAGCGCCTCATACTCGGCCACGTTGTTGGAGGTGGCAAAGTGAATTTGTAGCGTGTATCTGAGATTGTCGCTTTTGGGAGGGGTGAGGATGACGCCGGCTCCCAAGCCGGTGCGCATCTTGGACCCGTCGAAGTGCAAGCGCCAGTGAGTGGAGTCGGGAGCCGGCGACAGGTACTGGGTCTCGGCCCAGTCGACGAGGAAGTTGGCCAATGCTTGGGACTTGATGGCGGTGCGGGGCTGGTAGAAGATCGTGTAAGGGGCCAGCTCGATGGCCCATTTTGCCACCCGGCCGGATGCATCCCGGCTGCCTATGATCTAGGCAAGCGGGGCGGTGCATACGACCGTGATGGGGTGCTCTTGGAAGTAGGGCTTCAGCTTCTTGGCGGCAAAGTACACGTCGTAGCACATCTTCTGGTAGTGCGGGTAGTTCTGCTTCGAGGTAGACAACACCTCACTCAAATAGTACACCGGCCTCTGGACCGGCTGGGCTCAGCCCTCTTCTGGGCGCTGGACTACGATGACGATGCTAACCACCCGGCTGGTTGCAGCAACGTAAAGGAGCATGGGCTCTTTCTCAGTCGGCGCCGCCAGGACAGGCGGCGGGGTCAGCATCTTCTTCAGCGCGTGAAAAGCTTGGTCGGCTTGGTCGTTCCCCTCGAAGTGAGTGGTCTTCTTCATGAGGCGGTAGAGGGGGAGAGCCTTCTCTCCGAGCCGACTGATGAAGCGGTTCAGGGAAGCCAAGCATCCGGTGAACTTCTGGACGTCTCGAAGTTTGGTGGGAATCGCCATTCTCTCAATGGCCTTCATCTTCACTGGGTTGCATTCGATGCCATGTTCGGAGACCAGGAAGCCTCGAAGCTGGCCTGCTGGCACTCCGAACACACATTTCTCGGGGTTGAGCTTGATCCGGAATCGGCGCAGGTTCTCGAATGTTTCCTTGAGGTCTTCCAGCAAGGTGCTGCGCTTCTCCGTCTTCACCACAATGTCGTCCACGTAGACGTGGGCATTTCTGCCGAGCTGCTTGAGGAGGCACTTCTGCATGCAACGCTGAAAAGTGGCACCGGCATTTCTCAAGCCGAATGTAATAGTCAGGTAGCAGAAAGCTCCGAAGGGCGTGATGAAGGCGGTCTTCAGGCGGTCGGCCGGGTCCAACTTTATATGGTGGTATCCGGAGTAAGCGTCCAAGAAACTCAGCAGCTCGCATCCGGCTGTGGAGTCTATCACTTGATCTATCCTTGGCAGGGCGAAGGGATCTTTGGGGCAGGCCTTGTTGAGGCTCGTGTAGTCTATGCACATGCGCCATTTGTTGTTCTTCTTCAGCACGAGGACCGGGTTGGCAAGCCACTCCGGAAAGAAAACCTCCATAATGAAGCCGGCAGCTAGAAGCCGGGCTATCTCTTCTCCCACAATCCTTCTCTTTTCCTCCGACAGTCGGCGGAGGGGTTGTTTGACTAGCTTTGCACCTTCTCGGAGGTGTAGTTTGTGCTCGACGAAATCTTTCAGAACACCCGGCATGTCCTTGGGGGACCATGCAAAGATGTCTCGATTCTCACGGAGTAATCGGCGAGCTTGCCTTCCTATTTGCTGCTTAGGTTTGCCCCAATGACAGCAAACCTTTCCGGGTGCTCGGGGTCAAGAGGTATCTTCTTTGTTTCCTTGGCCGGCTGGAAGGAACCTTGGGCATCACATTCTTTGGGATCGGGGGACAGGGCCGGCTGCTTGCCGGCCATGGCCACGACCCGGTCCAACATCTTCTTCTCTTCGGCAATCACAAGGGACTCGGCCAGCCGACTGCTGGCTGCCACGCACTCAGAGGATTTCTTGTAATCGCCGGATATGGTGATGATGCCCTTGGTGCTCGGCATCTTGATCTTGAGGTAAGCATAGTGGGGAACGGCCATGAACTTGGCCAGGGCCGAACGACCAAGCAGTGCATGGTAAGAGCTCTCAAGGTCCACCACATCGAACCAGATGGCCTCCCTGCGGAAATGATCCTTGTCCCCAAAGAGGACATCAATCTTGATCTTGCCAATGGGGGCGCAGGACAGGCCAGGTACGATGCGGTGGAACACAGTCCGGGTAGGCATGAGCTGCTTCATCTTGACGTTGAGCTTCTTCAGGGTGTCAAGGTACAGGATGTTGATGCTGCTCCCGCCATCTATCAGCACGCGGGAGAAACGGGCGGCACGTCTGTCCGTTGCAAGGGTGGCATCCAGAACCAGCGCACAAGAGCCGGGAGATGGCATCACCTCTGGGTGGTCGGCCCGGCTCCAGTTGATAGGCTTTTCTGACTAGTGCATGGCTCGGAGGGGTTGGCGGCAACCGCGTTGACTTCTTGGTGCTCTCGGCGCCTGTTGCGCCGGTCTTCAGGCTGGCTCGTAAAGACGACATAGGCGGCGTGCTCGTCGGGGAACTCATCGTGCACGACTCCGACTGCTGGCCAAGCGGCCGGCTGCTGTGGAGCCGGAGGCGGCGGACCAGCAGGCGGAGGCGGCACGAGACCTTCGCCTTTGTAAATCCGGGTGAGCCAGTGGCACTTCCGGGTTGTGTGGTTGGATGGCTTCACGCCGCTGTGGAACTTGCATGGGGCGTCGAGAGTTTGCTCGTAGGAGAAGGCTGGCTGCCAAGCCGGCCTGCCGCCTTTCTGCTTCTTAGGTGTGGGCCGCCCTTTGGGCTGCTCGCCCTCGACCGTGGCCACCTACCGACTGGTGGAAGGCGGCATGGGGCCCTTGCGTTTGTGGTCGTTTTGGTACGGGCGTCGGCCGGAGTCCCCAGCCGGCGTCTTGGGCGCCGGGTTGAGTACCTTCCCGGAATCGTCTACCCAGAGTTTAGTCTTCATTGAGGAGTAGGCAGTGGCGTACTTGTCCGCTATGACCAGAAGCTCGTCGAGGGTAGTCGGCTCGTCACAGAGGAGCTTGTGCTTGAGGAGGGTGCCCTCTCGGCACCCGGTTGTGAAGTATTCTATGGCTTGCACCTCGTGCACTCCTTCACAAGAGTTGCGGAGCTTGGCCCAACGCGTGAGGTAGTCGCGAGTGTACTCGGCGGGGCCTTGCACGCACAAGGAGAGCTGTCTGGGCTTGGGAGCCCGCTTGTAGGTGCTGGTGAAGTTGCGGACGAAGGCTTCTGTGAAATCTAGCCAGCTGTTGACGTTGTATGGCTTGAGGCTGTTGAGCCAGGTCCGCGCCGTGCCTTGGAGCATGAGGGGCACGTACTTCACGGGAACGCGCCTATTGCCGTTCGCGATGCGTACTGCGGTGGAGTAGTCAATCAACCAATCCTCTGGCTTCACGGAGCCGTTGTACTTGGGCGTGTCTCTTGGGAGCGAGAACCCTTTAGGGAAGGGCTCGTCGCGGATGCGGGGGGAGAAGCAAGGCGGGCCGACATCATCTTTTTCTTCTAGCGCCAGGGATCGCGCTAGGCGGTCGATCCGATGGCGGGCGTCGTTCTCGCCGACTCCTTCGCGGCGACCTAGTCGGCCGCTGAGAGTCGGATGCGTGACAGGCGGCGGGGTGGGATACCTTTCCCCACGAGGCGGAGGCGGAGGCGGGTTGCCCCGCCGCTCCACGGCTCGAGGGCGGCCTTCTGCGTCTCGCTCGATGGAGATCCGGGTTCGGCTTCGGCTGGCAGCCGGCTCTCTCTCGTGTCGCGCGTGGGTTTTACCTGCAGTCGGCGTCCGGGACGTCACGCCGTGCTCTCGGCGCGGGGAGGGCTTTCCGCGCGAGCGTCGGCCTCATGCCGCTGTCCGGCTGCATCGATTAGCTGCTGGATGCGTCTCGTCATGTGGGGGAGCTCTTCGACCCCCAGTCCATCCAGCTCGTATACGGCCGCTTGGGCGGCGCGCAGGTTCTCGAGTGGGGTGGCATAGACTGGGTGGTCGACTCCAAGCATGTCGGCGATGGCAGCGCCGCACTGTCTGACGACGACGGCTCGGCTTGACCCGCCAGGAGGTGGCGTGCCGAAGGCGGCGCGGCCGACTTCGCGCTGGTGGGCCTCGGTGAGGCGTCTCATGGAAGCTAGCTTCCGGCCCTCCGCGAGGAGGGCGAGGCGGCGAGCCTCCAGTGCTTCGGCGTCGGCATCGGCCGGGAGGGGGACGGACAAGTCATGAATCATCGCTTGTGGGGCGTCGTGGGCGTTCTCGCCAGAAGCGCCGCCGTGGCTGATGACCATCACCTCGGCGGTGGCACCATCACAGCCATCGGCTCGGGGAAGCGGGTCGTCGTAGATCACGACGTTGGTGGGGAAGGCGTCGAGCGAGGCCGTGTCAGAATCGACAGGCATCAGATCGGTAGAGCCAACAGACTCCTGCTCCACAGCAGGCTCGCTGGAGACGTGGAGCTGGCCGAGGAGGTTGACGAGGTGGTCGGTGCCCGCATCGGAGGTGGGGTCGTCGGAGATGAGGGCCTCGCCAAGGGGATCGGCGAGGTCGCTCGCTGCGCAGGCGTTGGTGACGCCTTGCAGCGCGTCATGGCAAGCGCCATCGCGCGTGCCGGGCTGGCTACGCTCGCTAGGGAGGAAGAGGGTTCCCGTCCAGAACAGGTCTCCGGACGACGGTGCACCTGGCCCCACGGTGGGCACCAAATGTCGGGTGTTAGGTGCGACATATGCCAACGGGTGGCTTATCATAGCGGGAGCCAGTAAGACGTCACTGGTGCCTGGAAGCGGGATGAGGCGAAGACATGCACGCCAGCGAATTTTACCCAGCTTCGGGGCTCTCCGTGGAGATAACACCCCTACTGCTGCTTTGCGGGGTCTCCGTATGATCACTCGTTGAACAAGTAGCTACAAGATGCTCCTTGAGCTATTTGGCGAGAGGAATAAGAAGGGCAAGGCTAGCTCTACTCTTTTCTCTATGTGGGGTAAAACCTAGATCAGATCAACCCTTTGCATGGGTGCCCCGGGGGGTTTATATAGGCCCACCCCCCGGGGGTACAATGTTAATCCGGCAGGGCGCGGGCCCTAGCCGTCAGTGTCTACGCTTGTCGGCTTCTGCACCGGCTGCTGGGGCCCGCCGGCTGGTGGGTCCCGCCGGCTGCCGGCTCATAGGTCGACAGGAAGGCCCCACGGCCAAGGGCCCTGTCGGCGGCTGGTTACTGTTGCCTCAATCCTGATGATGAGGTCTTTGTCGAGGTAAGCATGGCTACAGTGCCGCCGCCTGGCGGGCGATCGCTATAGCCTCACGTCGTCTGGTCTCTTTAATGGAGTGCCTCCTTCGAGGGAGGGGGCAAGCCGGCTCGGGGAAGCCGGCCATGTCTTGGGCCGACTGGAGGAGGCCTGGCCGCCTTCGGGTGTCTCTCTGCCCGAAGGGGCCCACCGCCCGTGGGCCGCGCTAACAGCCCGCCGCGGATGGCGCCATAGTCAACATGGCAACAGTGCCGCGCCGGACGGGTCAGGGCTACCCCGTACGGCGCACTGTGCCAGGCGTGCTCTGGGTTTCGGGGGTGGCAGGCTTTACTGTAGCCATGCCCCGTCCCATCGCTGTTATGTGGATGCGGGCTTCGAGGGTACGATCTTGACCGTGTTGTGGGAGTCGGCTCCTTGGAGTCGGCCTTCTCGTGGCCGGCTTCTTGGAGCCGGCCCTCCCGCGGCTTTCTTCATGAGGGTTAAGGCTGGGGCGCCTTCCGATAGTCGGCCTGAGAGGCAGCCGGCAGGGGGAAGGCGGACCCACGTCTTGGATTCTTGGAGGCCGGATCGGCTCGTAATTTTTTCTGAAGTGCCAGGGGAAGCCGGCTAGGCTACCCGTGGTCATTTACCCCGACAACGAGAGAGGGGGAGAACATTGTATTGAGATCCAAAAAGTGAGAGAAAGCCATCTAGCTAATAACTATGGTGTTGATGTAGAAGCCCTCCATGATCGATGCCCCCTCCGGCGGAGCTCCGGAAAAGGCCCCAGGATGGGATCTCGTGGGTACAGAAGGTTGAGGCGGTGGAATTAGGTTTTTCGCTCTGTTTCTGATCGTTTGGGGGTACGTAGGTATATATAGGAGGAAGGAGTACGTCCGTGGAGCAACAGGGGGCCCACGAGGGTGGAGGGCGCGCCTGGGGGGGGGGGGGTAGGTGCGCCCCCTACCTCGTGGCCTCCTCCTTTATTTCTTGACGTAGGGTCCAAGTCTCCTGGATCATGTTCGTTCCGAAAATCACGTTCCCGAAGGTTTCATTCCGTTTGGACTCCGTTTGATATTCTTTTTCTGCGAAACTCTGAAATAGGCAAAAAAACAACAATTCTGGGTTGGGCCTCCGGCTAATAGGTTAGTCCCAAAAATAATATAAAAGTGAATAATAAATCCCAATAATGTAAACAGAAGATAATATAGCATGGAGCAATCAAAAATTATAGATACGTTGGAGACGTATCAAGCATCCCCAAGCTTAATTCCTGCTCGTCCTCGAGTAGGTAAATGATAAAAACAGAATTTTTGATGTGGAATGCCACTAGGCATAATTTCAATGTAATTCTTCTTATTGTGGCATGAATGTTCAGATTTGATATGATTCAAGATAAAAGTTTAATGTTGACATAAAAACAATAATATTTCAAGCATACTAACTAAGCAATTATGTCTTGTCAAAATAACATAGCCAAAGCAAGGTATCCCTACAAAATCATATAGTCTGGCTATGCTCCATCTTCCCCACACAAAATATTCATATCATGTACGACCCCGGTTTTAGCCAAGCAATTGGTTCATACTTTTAACGCGCTTCAGCCTTTTCAACTCTTACGCAATACATGAGCGCAAGCCATGGATATAGCACTATGGTAGAATAAGGTATAATGGTAGGAGTTATGTGGGAAGACAAAAAAGGGAGAAAGTCTCACATCAACGAGGCTAATTAACGGGCTATGGAGATGCCCATAAATTGATGTTAATGCGAGGAGTAGGGATTGCCATGCAACGGATGCACTAGAGCTATAAGTGTATGAAAGCTCAAAACAGAAACTAAGTGGGTGTGCATCCAACTTGCTTGCTCACGAAGACCTCGGGCATTTGAGGAAGCCCATCATTGGAATATACAAGCCAAGTTCTATAATGAAATTTCCCACAAGTATATGAAAGTGGCAAAATGAGAGACTCTCTATTATGAAGATCACGATGCTACTTTGAAGCACAAGTGTGGTAAAAGGATAGTGACATTGTCCCTTCTCTCTTTTTCTCTCATTTTTTTTATCTGGGCCTTTTCTCCTTTTTTTATGGCCTCTTTTTTTAGTCCGGAGTCTCATCCCGACTTATGGGGGAATCATAGTCTCCATCATCCTTTCCTCACTTGGGACAATGCTCTAATAATGATGATCATCACACTTCATTTACTTACAACTCATGAATTACAAATCAATACTTAGAACAAAGTATGACTCTATATGAATGCCTCTGACGCTGTACCGGGATATGCAATAAATCAAGAGCGACATTTATGAAAGAATTATGAACGGTGGCTTTGCCACAAATACAATGTCAACTACATGATCATGCAAAGCAATATGACAATGATGGAGCATGTCATGATAAATGAAACGGTGGAAAGTTGCATGGCAATATATCTCGGAATGGCTATGGAAATTCCATGATAGGTAGGTATGGTGGCTGTTTTGAGGAAGATATAAGGAGGTTTATGTGTGATAGAGGGTATCGTATCACGTGGTTTGGATGCACCGGCGAAGTTTGCACCAACTCTCAAGGTAAGAAGGGCAATGCGCGGTACCGAAGAGGCTAGAAAATTGCGGAAAGGTAAGTGTGCGTATAATCCATGGACTCACATTAGTCATAAAGAACTCATATACTTATTGCAAAAATTTATTAGCCCTCGAAGCAAAGTACTACTACGCATGCTCCTAGGGGAAGGGTTGGTAGGAGTTAACCATCGCGCGATCCCGACCGCCACACAAAGGAAGAGAATCAACAAATACTTCATGCTCCGACTTCGTTACATAACGGTTCACCATACGTGCATTCTATGGGAATCACAAACTCCAACACATGTATTTTTCAATTCCACAATTACTCAACTAGCACAACTATGATATTACCACCTTTATATCTCAAAACAATTATCAAGCATCAAATTTCTCATGATATTAAAGCAATTTGCCATGCTATTTTAAGACTCTCAAAATAATATAAGTGAAGCATGAGAGACTAATAGTTTTTATAAAACAAATCCACCACCGTTCTCTAAAAGATATAAGTGAAGTACTAGAGCAAAACTATATAACTCAAAAGATATAAGTGAAGCACATAGAGTATTCTAATAATTTCATAATAAGGTGTGACTCTCTCAAAAGGTGTGTACAGCAAAGATGATTGTGGTAAACTAACAAATAAAGACTCAAATAATACAATATGCTCCAAGCAAAACACATATCATGTGGTGAATAAAAATATAGCTCCAAGTAAAGTTACCGATGGAAGTAGATGAAAGAGGGGATGCCTTCCGGGGCATCCCCAAGCTTTGGCTTTATGGTGTCCTTAGATTATCTTGGGGGTGCCTTGGGCATCCCCAAGCTTAGGCTCTTGCCACTCCTTTTTCCATAATCCATCAAATCTTTCACCCAAAACATGAAAACTTCACAACACAAAACTCAACAGAAAATCTCGTGAGCTCCGTTAGCGAAAGAAAACAAAAGACCACTTCAAGGTACTGTAATGAACTCATTCTTTATTTATATTGGTGTTAAACCTACTGTATTCCAACTTCTCTATGGTTTATAAACTCTTTTACTAGCCATAGATTCATCCAAATAAGCAAACAACACACGGAAAACAGAATCTGTCAAAAACAGAACAGTCTGTAGTAATTTGTAACTAACGCAAACTTATGGAACTCCAAAAAATCTACCAAAATAGGACGACCTAGAAAATTTGTTTATTGATCAGCAACAATTGGAATCATCATTTTATCACGTTCTGGTGATTTTTAACAATTATTTTTGTGAACAGAAAGTTTATGGAAATTACAGCAAGATCAAATAACTATCATCCAAGAAGATACTGTAGGTTTAACTTGGCACAAACACTAATTAAAACATAAAACACATCTAACAAGAGGCTAGATCAAATATTTATTCCTAAACAGAAGCAAAAAGCAAAAAACTAAAAATAAAATCGGGTTGCCTCCCAACAAGCACTTTTCTTTAACGCCCCTAGCTAGGCATTGAGATTTTGATGATGCTCGCATAAAAGATAAGAATTAAAGCACAAAGAGAGCTTCATAGGACACGTGATAAACACATCTAAGTTTAACATACTTCATATGCACAGACATTTTATAAGAAAACAAATTATCATAGCAAGCAAAGATTAGCATATGCAAGGAAGAAGAACGAGACGATATCAATCTCAACATGACGAGAGGTAATTTAGTAAGATAAATATTTCTACGGCCATATTTTCCTCTCTCATAATAATTACATGTAGGATCATAAGAAAATTCAACTATATAGCTATCACAAACATATTCTTAACACGATCCACATGCATGCGAAGTTGACACTCTTCCAAAATAGTGGGATTAATATTAACTAAAGTCATGACCTCTCCAACCCACTTTTATCAAAAACTTCATAAGATTGAACATTATCCAAATATTGTTCATAGATAAACTTGATCATAAACCCACAATTCACCGGTCTCAACAAACACACCGCAAAAGAAGATTACATCGAGTAGATCTCCACAAGAGAGGGGGAGAACATTGTATTGAGATCCAAAAAGAGAGAGAAAGCCATCTAGCTAATAACTATGGACCCGAAGGTGTGAAGTAAACTACTCACACATCATCGGAGGGGCTATGGTGTTGACGTAGAAGCCCTCCATGATCGATGCCCCCTCTGGCGGAGCTCCGGAACAGGCCCAAAGATGGGATCTCGTGGGTACAGAAGGTTGCGGCGGTGGAATTAGGTTTTTGGCTCCGTTTCTGAGGGTTTGGGAGTACGTAGGTATATATAGGAGGAAGGAGTACGTCGGTGGAGCAACAGGGGGCCCACGATGGTGGAGGGCGCGCCTGGGGGGGTAGGCGCGCCCCCTCCCTTGTGGCCTCCTCTTTTATTTCTTGACGTAGGGTCCAAGTCTCCTGGATCATGTTCGTTCCGAAAATCACGTTCCCGAAGGTTTCATTCCGTTTGGACTCCATTTGATATTCTTTTCTACGAAACTCTGAAATAGGCAAAAAAACAGCAATTCTGGGCTGCGCCTCCGGTTAATAGGTTAGTCCCAAAAATAATATAAAAGTGAATAATAAAGCCCAATAATGTCCAAAACAAAACATAATATAGTTTGGAGCAATCCAAAATTATAGATACGTTGGAGACGTATCAGGCCCGTTGCCTCACAGTTATTTATTATATCGTTGAGTGGCACTTCGGTGGCCACCGTAATTGAACACTCTTGAAAGTAGTGTCGTAGTTTCCGGGATGCCATGAAGACCGCGTATATAATCTTTAATGTGGGTACCGTGATTTGGGTGGAGTGAGGACATTGGATACATAGTATATTGGCTTTTGAAGCGGGAACTTATGTCCGTCCATCTCTCGTTCGACGACAAGCACTACGCTTCACAACTTGGTGTGTTGCCGCTATATATAACAACATTGGTTCGCCGACGTTTGTCGTGGCCAAGATTGGTTTTGTGGCTAAAATGGCTTTTATTTCTTCTAATCCGGCCGTGGCCGCATCCGTCCACTCGAAGTGTTCGGTGCATCGAAGAAGGTGATAAAGAGGCAGTGCCTTTTCTCCTAATCGGGAGATGAAGCGGCTTAAGGCAGCAACACATCTAGTTAGTTTCTGGATTTGGTTGAGGTCTGTTGGGATGGCCAACTGTGACAGAGCTCGGATTTTAGCCGGTCTTGCTTCAATTCCTCTGTTCGAGACGATGAAGCCTAAGAGCTTTCAAGCGGGCACGCCGAAGATGCAGTTTTCCGGGTTGAGCTTAATGTCGTATGTTCGGAGATTGTCGAACGTGAGCCTCAGGTCGCCTATTAAGGATTCGACATGTCTGGTTTTAATGACCACATCGTGTATGTATGCCTCCACTATGTTGCCAATCTGTGTCTCCAAGCATGTCTGAATCATGCGTTGATAGGTTGCCCTGGCGTTCTTGATCCCGAAAGGCATGGTGTTAAAACAGAAGGGGCCATATGGAGTGATGAACGTCGTTGCGCCTTGATCGGACTCCGCCATCTTAATTTGATGGTATCTGGAGTATGCGTCGAGGAAACACAATGAGTCGTGTCCTGTGGTAGCGTCGATAATTTGATCAATGCGGGGAGGGGGAAGGGATCGTTTGGGAAAGCCTTATTCAGGTCCTTGAAGTCGACACATAGGCGCCAGGATTTCCTTTCTTTGGTACCATCACCAGGTTTGCTAGCCAGTCCGGATGTTTTATTTCTCGAATGAATCCGGCCTCCAGTAACTTGGCTAGCTCCTCTCCCATGGCTTGTTGCTTAGGCTCAGAGAAGCGCCGAAGAGTTTGCTTGACCGGCTTGAATCCCTTTAGGATGTTAAGGCTATGCTTGGCCAGCCTGCGTGGGATTCCTAGCATGTCTAAAGGATGCCAAGATGTCCCAATTCTCGCGCAAGAACTCCCATAGTGTGGCATCTACTGTGGGGTTTAACTATGCCCCGATGGATGTTGTTTTTGTAGGGGCCGTTGGGTGGACTTGGAATTTGACTATTTCATCCGCTGGTTTAAAAGAGGTGGACTTGGATCTTTTGTCGAGTATCATGTTGTCCCTGTCCACTTTGGAGCGCAGCGCAGTTAATTCCCCGGCCGCGAGGGCTTCGGATAACGCCTCGAGGGCCAGTGCGGCTGTTTTATTTTCGGCGCGGAGTGCTATGTCCGGATCACTAGCTAGAGTGATGATTACATTGGGCCCGGGCATTTTGAGCTTCATGTACCTGTAATGGGGTATGGCTTGGAAGATCGTGAATGCCTCCCGCCATAGAAGGGTGTGGTATCCGCTATTGAATGGAGCCACTTGGAATGTGATTTCTTCGGACCTATAATTCTCCGACGTGCCGAATACCACATCTAGTGTGATTTTGCCAGCACATCATGCCTCCCGACTAGGGATGATTCCTCTGAAGGTCGTGCTGCTTTGCTCAATGCGGCTTCTGTCTATTTCCATTTTTCGAAGAGTCTCCTCATATATGAGGTTTAATCCGCTGTCGCCGTCCATGAGCACTTTAGCAAGCCAGAAGCCGTCCACAATTGTACTAAGGACCAAGGCGGCTAGCGCTCGGGCTGTTCCGAATTTAGGTTCGTCGCTGGCGTTGAAGGTGATAGCCGTATCGCTCCATGGATTTGTTGCTGCTACTTGGCAGACTTCTGCATGGCTGCGGAGTGCTCGCTTAAGCCTATTATTTGAGGCAAAGGTCTCGAAGACTGTCAATATTGTATTGTTGTTCTCCGTGGGATGGTGCTCTGTGGTGTTGTTGATGAGAATATCCTCACCGCTTTTAGCCACCTGCCGGAGTACCCAACATACTCTAAGGCTGTGTGTTGGTATGGTATCCGTTGTACTGTGAAGTTTGCATGGCCCGTTGAGCCATCCTTTCAATACGGTTCCACGCCCTGTAGTGGGATTTTGTTTCTTTATAACTGGATCGGGTGACTTATGAGAGTACACCCTTTTAGTTCGGATGGATGGTTTAGTGAGAGCCGGGGGATCCCAGAACTTTGTTTGGGTTTTCCAGGCGCTTTCCATCGCACAGTACTTCCGTACAATGGCCGCCAAGTCAGAAAAGTGTGCTATGTCACGGCGACTTATGGCGTTGAGGATTCCCCTGTCCGTGCAATTTTTGCAAAAGAATGCGATTGTGTCTTCCTCGCGACAGTCCTTAACCTTGTTCACTACAAGGAGGAATCTAGCCCAATAGTGGTGTACTGTCTCTTGGGGCTCTTGTCTAATGTGGGAAAGATCACTTATATCTGGGTGGGTGGGCAGATTTAGATCCGAACCCTGACCCGATCTGAGACCCAGGGGCGGAGGAGTTTCCGATCCTGGAAGTTCGGGCTCCGGGATGTTGCCTGCTAGGTCTGGCCCGCTGCCTGATTCTAGGTTCAAGGCTTGGGTCGTGTCCTCCCGTAGACGGGTATCTGGCTCGAAGAGCTCGAGAATCCAGATATAGTTCGTCCTCAAGATAGAGGAAATCGCTGAGTTGCTCCTCCACCACCGCTATCTGATGGGTGACTGGCGAAGAGTTAATCTCCCTTTGGTCAGGTTTAAGCCTAATCCGATCATAGTCCGTAGCGATTCCCAAGGTGGCGATGCGATCCAAGAGCTCGTTCAAAGAAGAGAGCTCCATTGGATCCATCTGCTCGGCTAATTCTGAGCCGACATGGAGACTGTTTTTGATGACCTAAGAAGTCATCGTCGGTGCAGTGGCCGAACGGGTGGTCATGACGAAGCCGCCTAGTCGGAGAGTTTGGCCTATAGCCAGGGCTCCCCCAGAGGTGATGTTGTCCTTGACAACAAGACGAGCCATCAATCCTTATGGTGACGACACAGTGGAACTCTCAATGAAAGCACCAATGTCGGTGTCAAAACCGGCAGATCTCTGGTAGGGGGTCCCGAACTGTGCATCTAAGGCAGATGGTAACAGGAGGTGGGGGACACGATGTTTACCCAGGTTCGGGCCCTCTCGATGGAGGTAATACCCTACTTCCTTCTTGATTGATCTTGATGATATGAGTATTACAAGAGTTGATCTACCACGAGATCGCAGAGGCTAAACCCTAGAAGCTAGCCTATGGTATGATTGTTGTTGTCCTACGGACTAAACCCTCCGGCTTATATAGACATCAGAGGGGGCTAGGGTTACACGGAGTCGGTACAAAGGAGGAGATCTACATATCCATATTGCCTAGCTTGCCTTCCACGCCAAGGAGAGTCCCATCCGGACACAGGATGAAGTCTTCAATCTTGTATCTTCATAGTCCAGCAGTCCGGCTAAAGTATATAGTCTGGCTGTCCGAGGACCCCTTAATCCAGGACTCCCTCAACGGTTCCTTCCCTTCGAATCTTGAAGTGAAGACGGTGTAGCTTTTTCGTTTCAGTTTTGGTGGACTTGTTTCGTAGGAGTCACCGTACTATCAAGAGGGGGTCCGCATTGGTAAGGCTAGGGTGGAATCAACACGTACACATCCCCTTTGCACCCACAGAGCCTTCCCGCTTCGATGGAGGATCCCTTGTTGCTTTCGGTGTGAAATTTGGTCCCAGCGGTAGTACCGCAGACCCCAGCGGTAGTAGTGCTCAAGAGCCACAAGCGGCAGTACCGCTCCACAGTGGTAGTACCGCCTAGGGCTCTCAGCCGTAGTACCGCTGCTTTTCTGAGCTCCTACCGCCTCGACTCGAGGGTGTCGCCTCTCATGTCGGGTTTTGCGGCATTGGCAGCGGCAGTAGAGGCAGTAGTACCACTCGTAAGCGGTAATACCGTCCCTACCACTGTGGCTAGTACTGCCCTGGGTCCAGATCCTGCTCCTCCTCTGTCCTTCCTTAGTCTGCACGGCAGTACCGCGAGGGGGAGCAGTAGTACCGCTGACCCTAGCAGTAGTACCGCTGCCCGCAGTGGTATTACCGCTCTATACGGGGCTGAAAGGGGGTAACGGTTGGACTGTTTCCCCCCTTATAAAAAGAGGTCCTCTTTTCCCCCAAGCTCGATTGTTTCTCCAAAGCTCATTTTCGCCCAATCTCTCTCCCTAGCCAATCAAACTTGTTGATTCTTTGGGGATTGGTTGAGAATGCCCGGATCTACACTTCCACCAAGAGAAATTTGATTCGCCCCACTAATCCCTTGCGGATCTTGTTACTCTTGGGTGTTTGAGCACCCTAGACGGTTGAGGTCACCTCGGAGCCATATTCCATTGCGGTGAAGCTCGGTGGTATCGTTGGGAGCCTCCAATTGAGTTGTGGAGATAGCCCCAACCTTGTTTGTAAAGGTTCAGTCGTCGCCTTCAAGGGCACCAATAGTGGAATCACAGCATATCGCATTGTGTGAGGGCGTGAGGAGAATACGGTGGCCCTAGTGGCTTCTTGGGGAGCATTGTGCCTCCACACCGCTCCAACGGAGACGTACTTCCCCTCAAAGGGAAGGAACTTCGGTAACACATCCTCGTCTCCACCGGCTCCTCTATTGGTTATCTCTCACCTTTACTTGTGCAAGCTCTTATTGTGTTGTATTCCTTGCTTGCTTGTGTGCTTGTTGTTGTTGCATCATATAGGTTGCCCACCTAGTCACATATCTAGACAACCTACTTTGATGCAAAGTTTAATTTGATAAAGAAAAGCTAAAAATTGTTAGTTTCCTATTCACCCCCTCTAGTCAACTATATCGATCCTTTCAGACGTGCCTGATACGTCTCCAATGTATCTATAGTTTTTGATTGTTCAGTGTTGTTATATTATCATTCTTGGATGTTTTATAATCATTTTATATTCATTTTATATCATTCTGTGTACTAACCTATTAACATAGTGCCAAGTGCTAGTTGTTGTTTTCTGCATGTTTTTTACATCGCAGGAAATCAATACCGAATGGAGTCCAAACGCAGCAAAACTTTTTGTTGATCTTTTCTGGACCAGAAGACAACCAATGGGCCAAAGAAGCTCATGGGGGTGCTACGAGGGGAGCACAACCCACGAAGGTGCGCCAGGAGGCCCAAGCGCGCCCTGGTGGGTTATGCCCACATAGGGTGCCCCCTGAACTAACTCTTTGCTCTATAAATACCCCAATATTCCAGAAACCCTAGGGAAGTCGACGAAAATAAATTCAAGTCGACGCAGATTCCAGAAATACCAGATCCAATCTAGCCACCATCACAAAGGGGTTCACCACTTCCATTGGTGCCTCTCTGATGATGCGTGAGTAGTTCTTTGTAGACCTTTGGGTCCGTAGTTAGTGGCTAGATGGCTTCCTATCTCTCATTTGGTTCTCAATACAATGGTCTCTTGGAGATCCATATGATGTAACTCTTTTTGCGATGTGTTTGTTGGGATCGGATGAACTTTGAGTTTATGATCAGATCTATCTTTTTATCCATGAAAGTTATTTGAATCTTCTTTGATCTCTTATATGCATGATTGCTTATAGCCTCGTATTTCTTCTCCGATATTTGGGTTTTGTTTGGCCATCTCGATCTATTTATCTTGCAATGGGAAGAGGTGCTTTGTAGTGGGTTCGATCTTACAGTGCTTGATCCTAGTGACAGAAGGGAATCGACACGTATGTATCATTGCTACTAAGGATAAAACAATGGGGTCTATTTCTACATAAATAGATCTTGTCTACATCATGTCATCATTCTTATTACAGATCTTCTTGGGTGATAGTTGTTTGATCTTGCTGAAAAACAGAAACTTTTGCGCTCACGAAAACAATTCTCATTTTTAACCAGAGCTTGATATCATGCCAATTCTTTTTTCAGAGGATTAACATACAAATTTCTCACCTGGTCCTAATTTTTTTTATAATTTTTGGAGTTTATAAGTATTCGAAATATCTAGATTACTACAGACTGTTCATTTTTGGCAGATTCTGTATTCTTTGCGTTGTGTGCTTGTTTTGATGATTCTATGGTTTTCTTTGATGAGTTTTTGCTATAAAGAAGTTGGAATACAGTAGATATAATGCAAGAACAAAATATGAATTGGTTTGCAACAGTAATTATAGTAGTGATTTGATTTCTTATACTTACGGATCTCACGAAGGTTTTGTTGAGTTTTGTGTGATTGAAGTTTTCAAGTTTTGGGTTATCTTACGATGGGTGAAGAAATGAGGAGTAAGAAGAGCCTAAGCTTGCGGATGCCCCGACATCCCAAGCTATTATCTAAAGGGAGCAAGCAACTAAACTTGGGGATGCTCCGAGTGGCAACCCCTCTTTCTTCTAACGACCATCGGTATTTTACTCGAAGCTATATTTTTATTCGTCACATACTATGTGTTTTGTTTGGAGCGTCTTGTATGATATGAGTCTTTTCTTGTTTTATTTTTTGTTTTAAGTCTTGATTCCTTGATGGACACACCTGTTTTATAGAGCCAAAATTATGCCATGACTTGTTAGAATTGCTCTCTGTGCTTCACTTAATTTTTTATGAGCTATGGACTTGCTCTCGTGCTTCACTTATATCTTTTTGAGCATGATGTGCTTTAGTATTTTTTAAGAAATGCTCTCTTGCTTCACTTAGCTTTATTTTAGAGTTAGTACAATTTTCAAGGAATTATCTCTACCTCCACTTAAATTAATTTAAGAGAAAGAAAGAAAAATTATGCTCATGATCTTCACTTATATTTGCTTGAGCTTATCAAAAGCAACATCTGAAAATTAGTCCCAAAGTGGTAGATATCCAAGAAGGATATAATAAAAACTTTCATGAAGATCATTGGACAAAATAAACTTGATTCTTAGTAATAGTTTTGAGATATGATGACATGATATGTGACTCATCTTGATGAGTAATTATGCTTTAGTAAGAATATTGGTGTTAAGGTTTGTGATTCCTTATGCAAGCACGAAATTCAACAAATATGCAATGAAATTATATCCTACTTATGGTGCATTATTCGGTGTTAATTATGCTCAATGCTTGCTTATGAGATTATTCATTTCTTCGTTGGTCACTTCTCAATCTTTTGCTAGCCTTCATTTTGCACTAAGTATGATCATTACTTGTGCATCCAAAATCCTTTAAACCAGTTTTGCCACATGGGTCGACTATACCTACCTATATGTGGTATTATTTTGCCGTTCTAAGAAAATTTGTATGTGCCATCTCTAATATTCACAATAAATTTCTCTTTTGTGTGCTCATACCGCTCGCGAGGCGGTGAGGGGTGGGTAATATTTTCCATGCTAGATGTGTTATTCTAACGATGAGTGTTTATTCACCTGTCATTGCACGAGAGTAAGGCAAAGGTATTAGGGATTCCCGGTCCCAAAATGGAAAATGAATTTACTTTATGTTATCAAATAATAAATTCCTTGGAAAGTGTTGGTATGGAAGGCACCCATGGATACGGTTAGCCATGGAAAGTGAAAGTACGGTTGAAAAGGGAATAATTAATTTCTGTTTGGGAACCTCCTATGATATATCTAGCATGGAAAGTGTTGGGAACTCTAAGTCATTTTCGTTGGTGGGAAAAGTATGCCTCTCAAAATGTTTTTATCTCTAAATTTTCGTTTTGACCTCTCGCACCTCTACAAATCCCTACTTCCCTCTGCGAAGGGCCTTTATTTACTTTATGCAATTTTTATTTTTGAATTTGAGTCTCCATCTTCCCTTACAAAGCACCAATTAGGGGGAACTATGATCGTACTTGAGCATTGGGTGTAGCTAATATGCAAGTGTGTTTCATGAATGGATCAATGATTGAGCATGATGGCCTAGGGATAGCTTATTTTAGCGTTGATATTTTGAAAGACATGGTTGCTTGTTGATATGCTTGAGTATTTAAGTTATCATGTCAAAACTAGACTATTGCTTTGAACAATATAAAAGTCCAAATGTCCATGTTATAAAGAAAAGAATATGAGATGACATGTTAGGCAGCATTCCACATCAAAAAATCTCTTTTTATCATTTACCTACTCGAGGATGAACAGGAGTTAAGCTTGGGGATGCTTGATACGTCTCCAACATATCTATAATTTTTTATTGTTCCATGTTGTTATATTATTATTCTTGGATGTTTTATAGTCATTTTATATCATTTTTGGTACTAACCTATTGACATAGTGCAAAGTCTTAGTTGCTGTTTTTTGCATGTTTTTTACATCACAGGAAATTAGTACCAAACGGAGTCCAAACACAGCAAAACTTTTTATGGATTTTTTCTCAACTAGAAGACAACCAATGGGCCAAAGAAGCGCCTAGGGGGTGCTCTAAGGGGAGAACAACCCACCAAGGTGCGCCAGGAGGCCTAGGCGCGCCCTGGTGGGTTGTGCTCACCTCGGGTGCCCCTGAACCGACTCTTTGCTCAATAAATACCCCAATATTCCAGAAACCCTAGGGGAGTCGACGAAAATCAATTCGAGTCGCCGCAGAGTCCAGAACCACCAGATCCAATCTACACACCATCACAAAGGGGTTAACCACTTCCATTGGTGCCTCTCCGATGATGCGTGAGCAGTTCTTTGTAGACCTTCGGTTCCGTATTTAGTAGCTAGATGGCTTCCTCTCCCTCGTTTGATTCTCAATCCAACGGTCTCTTGGAGATCCATATGATGTAACTCTTTTTGTGGTGTGTTTGTTTTATCAGATGAACTTTGAGTTTATGATCAGATCTATCTTTTTGTCCATGAAAGTTATTTGAATCTTCTTTGATCTCTTATATGCATGATTGCTTATAGCCTTGTATTTCTTCTTTGTTATTTGGGTTTTGTTTGGCCAACTCGATATATTTATCTCGCAATGGGAAGAGGTGCTTTGTAGTGGGTTCAATCTTACGATGCTGGATCCCAGTGACAGAAGGGGAACCGACACATACGTATCGTTGCTACTAAGGATAAAACAATGGGGTATATTTCTACATAAATAGATCTTGTCTACATCATGTCATCGTTCTTATTGCGTTACTCTGTTTCTCCATGAACTTAATACACTAGACGCATGCTAGATAGCGGTCGATGTGTGGAGTAATAGTAGTAGATGCAGGCAGGAGTTGGTCTACTAATCTTGGACGTGATGCCTATGTAATGATCATTGCCTGGATATCGTCATGATTATTTGAAGTGATATCAATTGCCCAACAATAATTTGTTCACCCACCGTTTGCAATTTTTCTCGAGAGAAGCCACTAGCGAAACCTACGGCCCTAGGTCTCTTTCTCATATTATTTGCTTTTGCGATCTATTTTACTTTGCTTTTATTTTCAGATCTATTAAACCAAAAATATAAAAATACCTTGCTGCAATTTATTCTTATTTATTTTATTTCGCATTCGATCTATGAATATACTACAATTTATTCACGTCCGTTTGCCAATTTCTGGCGCCGTTACCAGAAAGGTATTGACAACCCCTTTAATACGTCGGGTTGCGAGTATTTTTTATTTGTGTGCAGGTACCGTTTACGTGTTGTTTCTTGGTTCTCCTACTGGTTCAATAACCTTGGTTTCATCACTGAGGGAAATACCTATCGTCGATGTGCTGCATCATCCCTTCCTCTTTGGGGAAATACCGACGTAGCTTCAAGCCGCATCAGGGCCTCCCCAAAGATACCCGTACATCGCTTGAAGGACTGGGCCGCTCAAGTTCGACGGGATGAAGACGACATCTTCGCTCTTCTTCTTGTTCAACTCCGCCCCCTCTTGCTTCCCTCGGTGGCAGCCTCCTTCGCCGCGGCCGTTGGCTTTCCCTTCTCTGCGGGTTTCTTGCCCATTCCTGTGGCGACGATGCAGAAGGGGCGGGGATTCGACGAGAAGGGCGGCGGCGGATGGGAGAGTGAGAGGAGGAACTGTCACTTGGCTTGCGGAGGAAGAAGATGGGAGAGCGGGGCAAGAGACAGGTGAACCGTGCCGCTATATTTTTCCCTGCTCTTAAGGGGGGAAAGCAGAACAGGGGTGCGACGCTTCAGAAAGTTATCGTTTCACCTTAGCTGCAACAGTCCCACGACCCCACGACGCGCAGTAATTGCGCAAAGTGGACGTTGGATCGACTAGTCGCCATGGCAAACCGGCGTGCGCAGCCCTCTCCTGCCATGTGTCCACGCACTATTTGGGGCCTAACCCGGTGTGCCACGCGACACGTGTGGCTCAGGCCCGGGGGCTTATGTCGGGGAAATAGACAAGTGTATATATTTTCCCCTTACTCATGCGCGGACAAGCCAAGACCGAGCCAGGATGCACAAGGGACTAAGAGATTCGAAGGACCAACATGCAGATCAAAGGGACCAAGATCAAGCCAAGAAGCAAGATACCATCAGAGGAAAGGCCTCCCTTGTCGGGCAGGTGAGCCAGGCAAGGGGCGAGGCCACGCCCAGAAGCAGACAAGCCAAGGCGTCCCGGCAGGGCCTGTCGGGGGGCTCACGGAGACGCGACCACCTCACCAACCACTCCACCACGACACACGTCGTCGATTAGTGGTGTCAAGCTGCAGAGTGACTGAGTGGCAGCCATTCGCCACATGGAAGCCTCTCCCTACAGGAAAAACCCACAGATGACACCCGTCCTATGACGTGTCAAGCAAGCAGGCGTGGAGCTGGCAAGATAGCCCGGCAAGCCCTGCCAGGCAACCAACAATGTGACGTTGAGCGGTGCATTTAATGCGCCCTGTCAGCCCGCAGATTTAGGTATGATAGCACTGTTTGCTATCTTATCAGTGCATAATGACTACTTTCCCATTGTGGTAACCCCTTGATCTGTAAAAGGAGGCCCATGGCAACCGTAGAAAGGGTTAGAAGGTTGGATAACTCACACCCCCATACGCGCGTAGCCGCTGCTGCCTTGAGGCAACCCTTACCGGGCAAGTGTACTACGCTCCACCACCACCTTTCCACCAAAGCAGGAGTAGGGTTTTATGCCTCGCGGCGGCCCGAACCTGGGTAAAATTGCGTGTGTGATCTTTGTCGTGCTGCCCCATGCTCGTCTGCTCTTTGTGCAATGCGACGTCCCCCTACCGAACCAGCAATGGGCCTCCTGGTCCCATAGGTGGCCGTGGTTTCCCGCGACAAAGACAAGCAAAAACTAGCATATGCTAGGAAGAAGAAGGAAACAATAGCAATCTCAACATAACGAGAGGTAATTTAGTAACATGAAAATTTCTACAACCATAGTTTCCTCTCTCATAATAATTACATGTAGGATCATACTCAAATTCAACTATATAGCTATCACATAAAATATTCTCTTCATGATCCACATGCATGCAAAGTTGATACTCTTCCAAAATAGTGGGATTATCATCAAATAAGGTCATGACATCTCCAAGACCACTTTTATCAAAAAATTCATAAGATTGTTCATTCTCCAATGTAGTGGGATCATTATTACCTAGAGTTGACACTCTTCCAAACCCACTTTCAATATCAACACAAACATATTCATCATGAGGCTTAAATAAATTTTCAAGATCGTAGGAAGAATCACCCCAATCATGATCATTACAATAAGTAGTGGACATAGAAAAATTAGCATCCTCAAGCTTAGGGCTTTGCATATTATTAGACAATTGATATTAATAGAATTTATAATAACATCATTGAGATCATACTTTTGATTCAAGGAACTATCAAGTATGGGGTGCAATAGCAACAATCTCATGTTTAAGATAAGGGACTGTAGCAAATTCATTTCCATAAGCATAATTAATATTGGCACCATGGCCATAAAAATAGCAAGCATCATGTTCATCAAGGGAAGATATCTCAATCAAATCAACATAATCATAATTATCTATAGATTCATGCATATCATTATTTTCTTCCAAAGCAACGGTCATTCTCTCAATAAATTCTTTGACATAGGCATTATGAGCATAGTTTTCATAGCAATATTTAACTATGTCAAAATTTTCAGATTTGTAGAGAGTGATATCATAATTTTCAATCAAAGAAGCAACTTCATAAGCACCCTTAAAAGAAACAAATTCTTCAGTTTGTTCGATACCATAGTAACTATAAACACCCTTTTCATAAGAAGATAAGATTTCATTATCATTAAACTCACAAAGGTAGGGAAGGTGTTTTTTAGGGTTCTTAGATCAACAACTAAAATCACAAAGTTCACAAAGATTCCAAGCATAATATAGCAAACAATTTATTTGATTCCATAAGAGTCTCTCTTTTTCAGACAAACTGTGACGCACAAAATGAGCATGCTCATCTAAATATTTTCCCTCAACTAAGTTAGTTGGGGTTTCAGCACGAGCACATATGGATCAAAGATGATCCAAGTAGAAAACTTTAACTGGATCCATATCAATAGATTTTTAGCAAGAAAGATGCAAGCAAATAGAAGGCACATGGCATCACAAGCAAAGATAGCAAACGAGCAAAAAGGCATACGGAAAGAAGGGTGAATCAAAAGGCAAATATTTTTGTATTTTTCTGAAATCGTTTTAGAAGTGGGGGAGATGAAAATGAGAGGTAAATGGAAAATAATGTAATGCAAGAGATGAGTGTTTATGATGTGTACTTGGTAGGCTTGATGTAGATCTCCCCGGCAACAGCGTCAGAAATTCTTCCTTCTACTTCTTGAGCTTGCGCTAGTTTTCCCCTTGAAGAGGAAAGGGTGATGCAGCAAAGTAGAGATAAGTATTTCCCTCGGTTAAGAACCAAGGTATCAATCCAGTAGGAGAAACATGCAAGTCCCCAATATATGCACCCACACAAACAATCAAACACTTGCACCCAACACGAAAAAGGGGTTGTCAATCCCTTCATGGTCACTTGCAAAGGTGAGATCTGATAGAGATAGATATAAAAATTACTAAAATGTAAAAGTAAATAAATTGCAGTAAGGTACTTTTGGTATTTTTGATATATATATCTGAAAATATATAATGTAAAATAGACCCGGGGCCATAGGTTTCACTAGAAGCTTCTTTCTTGAAGGAAAATAATATGGTGGGTGAACAAATTATTGTCGAGCAATTGATAGAAAAACGCAAAGTTATGATGATATCCAAGGCAATCATTATGAATATAAGCATCACGTTCATGTCAAGTAGACCGACTCCTGCCTGCATCTACTACTATTACTCCACACATCAACCGCTATCCAGCATGCATCTAGAGTGTTAAGTTCATACAGAACGGAGTAACGCCTTAAGTAATATGACATGATATAGAGGGATAAACTCAAGCAATATGATCAAAACCCCATATTTTTACCCTTGATGGTGACAATACAATATGTGTCTCGCTACCCCTACTTTGTCACTGGGTGAAATCACGCAAGATTGAACCCAAACCTAAGAACCTCTCCCATTGCAAGAAGAACCAATCTAGTTGGCCAAACCAAACTGATAATTCAAAGAGAAATACAAAGATATCAAATCATGCATATAAGAATTCAGAGAAGATTCAAATAATATTCATAGATAAGCTGATCATAAATCCACAATTCATCGAATCTCGACAAACACACCACAAAAGAAGATTACATCAGATAGATCTCCAAGAACATCGAGGCGAACATGGTATTGAGAATCAAAGAGAGAGAAGAAGCCATCTAGCTACTAGCTATGGACCTGTAGTTCTATGGTAAACTACTCACGCTTCATCGGGAGGGCAATAGAGTTGATGTAGAAGCCCTCCGTGATCGAATCCCCCTTCGGCAGGACGCCGGAAAAGTCCCCAAGATGGGATCTCACGGGTACAGAATGTTACGGCGGTGTAAAAGTATTTTGGTGGATTCCTCTGTTGGTTTGGGAATATTTGGGAATTTATAGGCCAAAGATTTGGGTTAGGAGAGCTCCGAGGGACCCACAAGGCAGGGTGCCCCTCCCTAGGGGCACACCTTGCACCCTTGCCGTCCCTTCGGGACTCTTCTGACTTGGTCTCCAAGTCCTACGTGTGTCTTCTGGTCCAAAAAAATCATCGCAAAGTTTTATTCCGTTTGGACTCCGTTTGATATTCCTTTTTTGTAAAACTCAAAAACAAGGAAAAAACAGAAATTGGCACCCGGCTCTGGGTTAATATGTTAGTCCCAAAAATAATATAAAATAGCATATTAATGCATATAGAACATCCAAAACGGATAATATAATGGCAGGGAACAATCAAAAATATAGATACGTTGGAGACATATCAACTACACCACTAATTTAGAGTGATGTCGAAGTCTTGGTCCAAGATACAGAAAGTGATTCGCTCCTATTCATATGTATTAGGCATCAAACCAACATTATGCGCGAGAGTACTAAGAAACTCAAGCATCATGCGTTTATATGTTCCACATCCCTGATAAACAAAATGATGCAAACTACCATTATCAAAAAGCAAATTGAAATCATCAGTAATACCAAGCTTAGCGAGTGTTGACTTGCAAGCCCAATTTGGTTATTCGATCTTCCTTGTCATGAGATTCTGAAATTTCTTCCTTACTTCATCGTTGGTGAAGACGATCCCCTTAGTGAAACCTTGTTGTGGTTGTGCGGTGGACGAACTCGAAGCACCGGTACACGAGTGGACCTCCTCGTAGACATCTAGAAAACAATTTTTCAGTCCAATACAATTAAACAATATTGATCCTATGGTAGTTGCAGCATCATACTTCTGTAAAAACATCAACAAATCCAAGCCAAACTCAAAGTTGTACAAAAATACGCATTACCTAGGCATGGCAATGCTAGGCATGTAGAACATGGATTTGCAAAAAATAAATTGGGGATCTGAGGAGAAATGTATCATAGATCGATCACACAGAAGGATTTGAACTAAAATCAAACGAGTAGGGAGATCGGGCAAAGTTTTGCTAGGGTTTGGAGAGCTTTGGAGGAAGAAGGAGAACTAAAGACAGACATGGGGGCAATTTACCTCCTTCCTCGGGCTCTTTGTGGCAGCCAGGATAGCACATATGAAAGGTTGTAGTTTACCTTGATAGCTTACCTGCGTCTGTCCATACTTCAAACGACCGCCCATACGGGCGCGTGCGTTCATTCGAAACGTCTCCAAACGCTCTGGTCTTCTTTATCATTTCTGTGTAGGTTTCAAACGACTGCCCATACGATCGCTTGCACCCGTATGGAATGCCGACTTTTGCCCTGTTTCCTCTGGTTGTTTTGCACTAGAACTTGTAGGAAGTCATGCGACCGCCCAGACAACCGCAGTGGTCGCTTGAAAGGTCGTATTTTGATCTGTTTCTTCCAAAACTTTTCTTTTTCTTCGTTTTCCTATGGTGTTAGTTCCAACACAATACATAGACATATTTCCAGGCATCCGAACATCAATATAACATATTATAATTCAATTTGCACATATCAAAGCCTTCATTGGAACTTCAATCACTCAGAATAAAAACTTAGTTGTCTACTTTATTTACGTAGGCTGCCTCCCGAGAAGTGTTTTTTTCGGTCATTTAGCTCAATCGTCGTGGTGATCAAGGTGGTGCAAACATACCGAGGCCATAGCTTCTGGCACGCACAATAATGCCTTACTTGGTATAGGTCTTCATTTTCTTTTTCCTGGGGAAATGTCTTACAAAAGGATCTTTGGCAGGTAAGTTAAATCTAACATTCCCTTCAAACACATTTATCACAGCTTTGATAGTCCTTAGAAAAGGTCTACCATGAATTATAGGAGCAATAGGAACTTCAGGCATATCTACTATCATAAGATCAATCATGGCAAGGCAATCGTTTATGTGAACTATAACTCCATGCTTAATGCCTACTGCGTGAGTAAAAGTAGAATTAGCCATATTGAATATAATCTCAGTAGTAGTATAAGGACCTAAATTGAGACTATCATAGACATATTTATGGAGAGTGGAAACACTAGCCCCTAGATCACATAAAGCATTAAACTTATTCAAACCAATCTTAATTTGTATAGTACGCTCAAAAGCATCTTATTGCTTAGCTGGTAACTTACTGTAAAGCTTCTTTATCTCCTCACCAAGTTCACATACCTTGGTTGCAACTTGATCAATAAAGACATTATATATGCCTCGTTATTAGATACCTCAGGTAGTGGGTACTTCATTGATATCATCTTTGCGAACCTGCAACAATATAATTATATTCTGGCACATGGCTTGTGTCCAGTTCTTCGGTCTTCTTTTCGTTGCTTCTTACCATCTTGACATCTTCAACAGGGTTAGATTTCGTACCTGCAAACTTAGCTAGGATCAATTTTTCGCTCTCTGGAATTTTAGCCACTTGTGCTTCCATATTCTTGGATCTTCCTTCAAGTATCTGCATATCATTTGTTTGTCCAACAATCGTACTGGTCAATTGACCAAGCAAGTTAACATGATTCTTCAAAATATTTTTGAAGTTTTCATTCTACTTAGTTTGACTAGCAACAAAACTTTTCAAAGTATCTTCAAGGCTATTTCTATTTTTTCTACTAGCCCCACTAAAAGTATTTGATGCTCCACTATTATTAGGATAAGGTAGTCCAGGAGCATATCCATTATTTTTTTCAGTTGGGATTATAGCTATTGCAAGCAACAAAGTTCACATCACTAACTTCTTCCTTAATGATGGCATTCACACTTACCTCTTCTTTAACTTTGATCATGGAGATAAGTTCATCAAGTTTGGCTCTCAACTCCACGTTGTTTTCTTCAATTGCATTCACCCTCTTAGTGGTGGTTCTTTGAACATGCCATTGGGCATGATTCTCTTACATATCATCAAGTAGTTTCTTGACATCATCTATGGGCTTTCCCATGATTGTTTCCCCTGTAGCTGTATCAAGCATAGTTTTCAAAATGTGATTCAAACCATTATAAAACATATGAATGGTTAACCATTCCTCCATTCCATGATTAGGAAGGTTCCTTATGGCTTCTTTCATTCTATCACACGCAAGCGCTAGGGGCTCATGTTCCTCCTGCTTGAAACCTGTAATCTGAGAACGTAGTTGCATAATTTTTGCAGGTGGACAAAATTTAGATAAAAATTTGCTGCAATAATCAGCCCAAGAAGTTATATTTCCTCTAGGTAAAGCTAGAAGCCATTCTTCTACCTTTTCCATAAAAGAGAAAGGAAATAGATGCAACTTCAAAGCGTCTAGGTCATAATCTCTAATGTGTGTCATGTTGCACTCAGTAAAATTATGCAAGTGCATAGCGGCATTTCAGAAGCAAAGCCTCAAAATTGGTCCTATTGAACCATGGAAACTAAGTTTGGTTTGATCTCATACTCAGCGGCTGCAACCTGAGGTTGTGCTATGGGTTCACACATGAAGTTATTTCTAGGAGTAGCAAAACTTCCAAGATTACGAGCCATGGTAATCTATTAGTTTTTTCAACTAACAAGACTTGCAACAAAAATAAAACTTAAACCAAAAAAAGTAAACACAAAAAATGAAACTAAACTTTAACAAAAACTCTAAACATAAAGACTAGGAACACTAAACTCCTCCCCCACAACAGAGCTACAAAAAGGGCTTGATACCTACTCTTAGTGATACGGTAAAGGAGCATAAAATACCCCACACCTGTTTCCTTAGAGGTGACCCAGCTGGGTTGTCGAACCGAGGAGAGGAAGGTTCCCTTGAAGCGATGGTTTCTAGCAAGCTTTCTTTAAAGCATTAATTCAAGCTTTTGACCAGATCAATCAAGCAAACTGTGATTCAAACACTTATAATAAAAAGAAGTACGGGTATGAGGTCTTAATGCTTACAAGCATGCATTTGTGTTGGGACGAGATTGCTACTTTTTAGCTGCGTTGGGATTTCCTCGAAGAGGAGAGGATGATATTGTACAGTAGAGATAACTATTTCCCTCAGTTATGAAACCAAGGTTATCAATCTAGTAGGAGAACCAAGCAACACTATGTAGACAACACCAGCACACAAACAACAAATACTTGCAACCCAACGCGTTGAGGGGTTTGATACGTCCATTTTGCATCATGCTTTTATATCAATATTTATTGCATTATGGGCCGCCATTACACATTATGTCACAATACTTATGCCTTTTCTCTCTTATTTTACAAGGTTTACATGAAGAGGGAGAATGCCGGTGTCGGGGGATATCTGCCTCCACGAGCACCTATGGGGACGGAGCTCCTTGTCGGTTCGGCGGGGGCGGAGGATGCACAAAGAGCAGATCGAGGCGACACACGCACACAACGATTTTACCCAGCTTCGGGCCGCATGGATGCGTAAAACCCTACTGCTGCATGTCTGGTTGATTCGGGTTCTTGCTCTGGAGCGCAAGAAGCTACAGTAAGTTGGAGCTGGACGTAGGCGAGGGCCTATTGGGTCCCCTCCCCTCTCTACGTGCGCATGGGCCTCCTTTTATATGCCAAGGGGTTTCCCACAGGGAGCGACGCAGGTGAGGGTAAAAATGGCAAGGGATTGTGTGAATAGTGGCCGCACAGTGCTATCGCACCTAACTCTGACGGCGGGGGACAAAGGCATTAAATGCTCATCTGGATCGCCTGAACAGTGCCGAGGCGGACCGTTAGGAGCGCCTCCGCTCGCCACGGGGGCGACTCTGCCAACGTTGCATGCCACCGCGAGTCTCAGGTTGCGCGGCGCCCCGCCACGTGTCTCCGGGGAAGCCCCAGAGCGACGCGTGGGCAGGTGAGCTGGAGCGCGGGCCTGATGTGGTGGTTTGCCGCGGCAAGTGGCTTGTCGCGGTAGTTGCCTTGCCGCACCTAGGAGCTTGCCGCTCGCCAGGCCTTGCCGGGGCGCGCGGCGCGCCGCGGCGGGCTTCTCTTGGGGTGCCTTGGCTTGGCCGTCCCGGCGAGCTCCTCCCGCCGGGGCCTTGGTGCTTCGGCTTAGTCGTCCCGGCAAGCTCCTCTTGCCGGGGCCTTGTCGCCTTGGCCCGGCAAGCTCCTCTTGCCGGACCTTGCCTTCTCGACCCGGCAAGCTCCTCTTGCCGGGGCTTGGTCTTCTAGGATCGATCACTTGGCCTTCGTCCGGCCCGGAAAGGGCCGTGGAGACTCTTGTCGCTCCCCTGGCAGGCCTTGCCGCGGGAGGCTACTACTGCCCGTGCACAAGTTCGGGGTACTAAGGTACCCCTACTTTAGTACACCGACAGGAGCCCCCGGGTCTGGGCCATACACGGTGCCGAGCGTTGTTGGGCCAGGCCCTAACAGTGCACGGGCACGCGTGGCCTGGGTTGTGCTACTCCTTAACTTCGTTCTCGTCGCGCCCTCCCCAAGTGGCGCGCGCTTATCGCGGCGTCGTGGGGGGGGGGGGGCGAGGCGTGCGAGGCGTGCGTGACGTGGGTGGCGTGCGCGGGGCTTGAGGCCCGTAGGCATGCGTCACGTCGTGCACGATCTCTTTATCTGGGAAGGCGGAGCGTCCGCCCCTGCTCCTTTCCCCCTTTATAAGCGGAGGGGAACAGGGGCAGCTGGCCATTCCGCCGATTGCTGTTCCTCGAAAATCTCCGCCGCCTCCTCCTTGCTAGAGAAAGCAGCGATTCGCTCTCGCAGCCCCCGGCGCCGCCAACGCCGACAACTCCCCCTCCCCGTTTCGGCCATGGCCCCGAAGAGCGACAAGGCGAAGGGGAAGGCCGTGAAGTCAGCCGAGGCGCTGCGGCTGGAAGCGCTTCGGAAGGAGACGGCGACGTTCCCTCCTCAGCTCGACGCGCTGAGGCTGAAGAACGAATACCTCCTCTTCTGGTCGACGGCGACGCGAGCGCATCCGCGCACATGAGTTCTTCCCGCCATCGCCCAGAAGCTGTACCCGACCGGGTACCCTTTCTTCGCCGTGTTCTTCCTCTGCGGGCTATGCCCGCCTTTTTCTGAGTTCTTCTACGACATCATGCACACCTACAACCTCCACCTCCTTGACTTCACCCCCAACGCCGTTCTGACAATGGCGGTTTTCACACACCTTTGCGAGAACTTCGTCGGAGTCCGCCCCAACGTAGCCCTCTTCCGGCACTTCTTTACTCCCCGGGTGGAGAAAGGAGAGCCGCTGTCCGGCGGAGTCACTTGGATCTCCAGGACCGGCAAGAAAGAGGCCTACTTGGAGGGGGAACTCCGTGGCAGATGGGAGGAGTGGAGGGCCGAGTGGTGCCTGATCGTCGAGGAGAATCCACCGCCGTTCACCGCCGTGCGGCGGACTCCAGTGGTGCGCGGCCGCGACTGGAGCGACCTGGCCCCGGACGACGCCAAGCTGAAGATTGCCGCCACCCGCATCCTGCGCCTCAGGTTTGCCGGGCTCACCGTCGGTGCCGTCGGCGTGGATTTCCTTCGCCGGCGTATCGCCCCCTGCAGGAGAGGGGGAAACCGGCTTGGGAATTCCAAAATGCGGCGGACATCATGAGGCTGCGCCCGGGCCTCAACTACAACTTCACCGTTCTGGAGCTCGACGGAGTGTTGAAGGAGCTGTTCAAGCACGATTCCGAGCACCCAGAATGGTTCAGGTTGCCGCTGGGCGTCGTCCCCCTGTGCAACAACTCGGCGCTCAGCCGCATCCTCGCGATGATGCCGCTGTGCGACTCGCACGGGATCGACGCGACCTGGCAGGAGCCGGCGGACGACGTCGTGCAGGCCTTCTTCGACAACTTGGAGGAGGTGCCGGTCGACCCCGACGAGAAGAGGGGCCTCACGCGGGACACCACCCCCGAGGAGCTGGCCTACATCGCCTCCAGGATGGAGGAGGCGGCGGCCGCCGCGGCCGCGGGCGAGTCTGGCTTCACCCTGGCTGAGGCAGACGCGGCCGAGGCGGAGAGCCTCGCCGACCAGATGGAACTCGCCGGCGCGGAGGAGCCAGCCGGGCACGGTGGTGCGGGCGAGCCCGCCCAGGACGCGGGTGGCTTGCCGGAGGCGGACGCGCCCTCCTCGCAGCTCCCGGGCAGCTCGTCGCAGGCGGAGCCCCCTGCCCAGCCGAGGAGGCGTCTCCGCAGGGCCGGAGAGGTGGTGCGGAAGGCCGACCAGCAACCGCAGCCCCGAGTGACGCGCGCTTCTGAAGCAGCGGGAGCGGGGTCCTCACGGGCCACGGCTTCTGCTCCTGCCGCTCCTCGTTCCGCGGCGGCAACGGGGGCGGGGTCGTCCACCGCCCCCGCCAAGCGGTCCCGGGAACCCACTCCCCTGTCTCCTCGCGCCTGGAGCAAGCCAGTTTTTGATTATTCCGCGCTCAGCTCCGACGACGAAGAGGAGGACGGAGAGTAAGTTCCTGGTAGAGCTTGTATCTTCTTGATTTCTGTTGCTTCGTCTTGTTTCGCAGCCCATTCATCCCCCCGAAACCGTTCCCTTTTCAGGACGCTGGCCCAGAGGAGGGCGAAGAGGGCCAAGATCCCGCTGGTCGTCCTTGAGGGCGAATCTCCTCCGGCAACTGGGGAGGTGTCGGAGACGACCTTGCCGGACCTGGCAGCGGGCCCGCAGGGCAGCCCACAGCGCAGCCCCCAGGGTGAGGGCACGGCTAGCTCTTGCCGTTTGGCGCGCGCGCGAGCTTCCCTTCTCTCTGCTAACATGTGGCTGTTGTTGTTGTCGTTGGGTAGGAGCAGAGTAGCCCCGGCAGGCGACCCCGGGGGGCACTCCCGCCGTGCCGTCCGCTTCGACCACCCCGCCTAGGGAGAAATCTCCGGCAAGGGAGGAGCCCCCGGCAGGGGAGACCTCCCCGGCAAGGGAGGAGCCCCCGGCAAGAAAACCTCTCCGGCAAGGGAGGGATCTCCGGCGAGGGACGCGGCCAGCGATCCCCCGGCAGCAGAGGCCGCGGCCACGGACCCTGCCACCGGTAAGCCCCCCTGCACGGAAAACTTCCCCTGGCTATCTTTTCTTATGAGCCTCTTTGTCGCCTGTTCAGCTGACTCTTCTCCCCTCTTCCGACCATCAGACCCGCCCACCGCGGACCCGATGGAAATCGAGGTCATCGTCGAGGAGGGCGCGCGTGGCGACACCGACGACATCATCGTCATCGAGGAGGCGGAAGGCACCGACGACCCCGCAGGCGGCGAGGGGACCGGCGACCGTGCCGACGGCCCCGGGAAGGCAGGGGCGTCAAGCACTCCGCAGTCCGGCGACCCCGGTGCTGCCACCGCGCCAGACCCCGAGGAGCCCCCGGCAGGCGCCTACCTGCGGGCCGGCGATGGCGTCTACATCAGGCTCCCCTGGGAGCCTAGCTCCAGGGCGCCGGTCGAGGGGGAGGCCTTGGACGGAGAAGTGCTCGCCTCCGTCGGGCTGACAGTGGTCGACGCGCCAAGCACCGACAGCGGCGAGCCCGAGGAAGAGCGGCTGCTTCGGAAGCTTGTGTCGCTCTACCGCGCCCGGCAGGCCAAGGTGGAGCGCCAGGAAGCACTCGTCGCGAAGGCCGGCGCGGACATGGAGAAGCGCGCCGGGGAGCTCCGGGAGCTCAACCAGGAGGCTCTCCGGTCCTTGGCGGAGGAGCGGAGGCTGCTCGACGAGGCGCGGACGGCCTTCCTCCTCGAGAAGGCAGAGGCTGAAGAGCAGCAGAGGCTTGCCGCTGCGGGGCTATCCGCGCGGGAAAGCGAGCTGGTGCAGCAGAGGGCCAGCCTTGCCAGCCACGAGGAGGAGGTTGCCGCGCGCGAGCAGGCACTTGGCGGGGACCTGCAGAAAGCGCAGGATGCCGCCGCGGCCGCCGAGGTCGCCAAGGGGGAGCTGGAGGCGAGGGTGGCGCAGCTCGTCAGCGACCTCAAGGCGAGCGGCGAGGAGCTTGCCGCGCTCAAACTGGAGCGCGAGAAGGGCGCTCACTCCCTTGGCAAGCTGCAGGGCCACTTCGCCGAGAAGATCCAGGAGCTCGACGCCGCCAAGGACTCCAAGGCTGTCCTCGAGCTGAAGCTGGACACCCTGGCCAAGGCGCTGGAGAGCGCCAAGGAGCAGGAAACGGCCTTGCGGAAGGAGGTTGCTGGCAACGAGGAGCTGTTGAGGAGCGCCGCCGTTACCCAGAACGCCTTCCGAGAGAAGGTGGAGCGGTGGACGGAAGGCCTCGTCGACATCGCCTCCACCATCGACCAGGAGCTGAAGCTGCTGGGGATGGAGGGCCACGAGTACCCCTCCGGCGAGGACGTCCCGCCGAGCGCCAAGCTCACTTCCTTCTTCAAGGGCTTGGTGGGGGTGTTCCGGCACCTCCGGGAATTGATCCCGGAACAGCTGGCCGAGGAGATGCGGGAAGCCGTCTCCGGGGCCCTCGAGAGGGTGTTGGTGAAGATCGTCTTCCGCAACCCCACCATCAGGCTCACCAATGTCCTCAGGCACTTGCCGGAAGATGCTGATCTGACGGAGATCAGGGCCCTCGTCACCCCCATCGTGGAAAGGGTGGCGGGGATCAGGCGGGTCGAGGGCGACCGCGCGGATTAGGCCGCCCACCTCTTTCTTTTCTTCTCTCGTTGCTGCCGAGCATGCCACAGAAACAGCTGATTAGAGCAGCGGCAAGTTATTTTGTAATATAACTTTTATCTTAGGCAGTTCATTGCGCTGTTATCTCCCTTGTTCGACCTTGTGCTTCGTACGTTCGCGCCCTACGCTCACAGGAACTTGCCGACGAAAGTCTCTGCCTTGCCACGGGTGCCGAGTGCGGGACATCAACTACCCGCTGATGGGGCTTCCACCGGCAAGAAAACCTTGCCGCGGCTGGCGCAACTCACTTAAATGTTGAGCAGGCTCAGGGCGAGGTAGGCGTGGCGACTACAGTCGCGGCACGCTCAAGCTGCCGAGCGAGCTCAAAACAAGTAAGGACGCTACTCGGGATGTAGCACACTTAAGTCGTTGAGCGGGGCTCGAAACGAAATAGGGGCGCAACCAGCCACGAGCCGGCCCTTCCGCGCACAGGTTTCCCATACGAAGCTCGGTCGTTCGAGGGGGATAATTTAAGAGAGAAAAAAGGAGCTCAATCGCTCAAACTTTGGCGACTTAGCTTCTCTGTCGTTTGTCGTCCGGCAAGGCGCAGCTTCCTCGGGCGACGCCCAGCCTATCCTGTCATCCCCCCCTACTCGAGGGAAGGGAACAACGAAGGCTCGGGGCTTCGCGGCCCGCCATCGCTTGCCGGGGTCGAGTGCTGCACAACCGTGTCGAATGATGCATGCGCCAAGCGAAGAGGCGCGAAATCGACAAGATGTGCGGGGCACATAGGCTATGCTCGGGATCTGCGCCCGCCTCTGTACCAAGGATTACATGCAACTGCGGCAAGACTTGGACGGAGAGGATGGCCAACGGAACGGTTCCGACCACCGCGCGGGCAAGGCCCCTCCCACGGTCGGCGTTGACTCGTTTGGACCTTGGCGGCCTGGGCTCGCCGAAGAACGAGGTCGCCTTTCCCGCAACTTCCGGCGCTAACTTCTTCGGCTACGGGAGCGGCGCAGAGTTTGCTGGAGGCGAGAGACTCGCTCAGCGGCCGGAAGGCGGTCCTCCTCAAGGAGCAGCTGCTCTTGCCCGGACTCTGCGCGAGTGGGTACTCGAGGAGGGCCGTGCACGGGTCCGTGAGGAGGAATGCCTCCGCCCCGCGGGCTGGAGCGGAAAGGTACCTGGCCATACCTGAGCTTGCCTGTGGTCGCCGAATCTGGTTCGCACAACCTCGACGCATCCCCTACCTGGCGCGCCAAAGATGTCGGGGGATATCTGCCTCCACGAGCACCTATGGGGACGGAGCTCCTTGTCGGTTCGGCGGGGGTGGAGGATGCACAAAGAGCAGATCGAGGCGACACACACACAACGATTTTACCCAGCTTCGGGCCGCATGGATGCGTAAAACCCTACTGCTGCATGTCTGGTTGATTCGGGTTCTTGCTCTGGAGCGCAAGAAGCTACAGTAAGTTGGAGCTGGACGTAGGCGAGGGCCTATTGGGTCCCCTCCCCTCTCTACGTGCGCATGGGCCTCCTTTTATATGCCAAGGGGTTTCCCACAGGGAGCGACGCAGGTGAGGGTAAAAATGGCAAGGGATTGTGTGAATAGTGGCCGCACAGTGCTATCGCACCTAACTCTGATGGCGGGGGACAAAGGCATTAAATGCCCGTCTGGATCGCCTGAACAGTGCCGAGGCAGACCGTTAGGAGCGCCTCCGCTCGCCACGGGGGCGACTCTGCCAACGTCGCATGCCACCGCGCGTCTCAGGTTGCGCGGCGCCCCGCCACGTGTCTCCGGGGAAGCCCCAGAGCGACGCGTGGGCAGGTGAGCTGGAGCGTGGGCCTGATGTGGTGGTTTGCCGCGGCAAGTGGCTTGCCGCGGTAGTTGCCTTGCCGCACCTGGGAGCTTGCCGCTCGCCAGGCCTTGCCGGGGCGCGCGGCGCGCCGCGGCGGGCTTCTGTTGGGGTGCCTTGGCTTGGCCGTCCCGGCGAGCTCCTCCCGCCGGGGCCTTGGTGCTTCGGCTTAGTCGTCCCGGCAAGCTCCTCTTGCCGGGGCCTTGTCGCCTTGGCCCGGCAAGCTCCTCTTGCCGGACCTTGCCTTCTCGACCCGGCAAGCTCCTCTTGCCGGGGCTTGGTCTTCTAGGCTCGATCACTTGGCCTTCGTCCGGCCCGGAAAGGGCCGTGGAGACTCTTGTCGCTCCCCTGGCAGGCCTTGCCGCGGGAGGCTACTACTGCCCGTGCACAAGTTCGGGGTTCTAAGGTACCCCTACTTTAGTACACGGACAGCCGACAGCTGGAATTCTAGGCTGGAAAGGGAGAAAATATTGGAGACCTATTCTACACAACTCCAAAAGTCCTGAAACTCCATGAAAGTCAGTTTTGGAATATATTAAAAATATTGGGCGAAGAAAGCACCCGCGCCCCTGCCTCGTGGGCCACCTGGAAGCCCCCCGATGCCCATCTTCTGGTATGAGGTGTCTTTTGCCCTGGAAAAAATCATAAAGAAGCTTCCGGGATGAAGCGCCGCCGTCTCGAGGCGGAACCTGGCGAAACCAATCTAGGGCTCCGGCGGAGCTGTTCTGCCGGGGAAACATCCCTCCAGGAGGGGGAAATCGTCACCGTCGTCATCACCATCAATCCTCTCATCGGGAGGGGGTCAATCTCCATCAACATCTTCACCAGCACCATCTCCTTTTGAACCCTAGTTCATCTCTTGTATCCGATCTTTGTCTCAAAACCTCATATTGGTACGCGTGGGTTGCTAGTAGTGTTGATTACTCCTTGTAGTTGATGCTAGTTGGTTTATTCGGCGGAAGATTATTTTTTTAGATCCTTTATGCACATTAATACCCCTCTGATTATGAACATGAATATGATTTGAGTAGTCATGTTTGTTCTTGAGGACATGGGAGAAGTCTTGTTATAAGTAGTCATGTGAATTTGGTACTCGTTTGATATTTTGATGAGATGTATGTTGTCTTTGCTCTAGTGGTGTTATGTGAACATCGCCTACATGACACTTCAACATTGTTTGGGCCTAGGGGAAGGCATTGGGAAGTAATAAATAGATGATGGGTTGCTAGAGTGACAGAAGCTTAAACCCTAGTTTATGCGTTGCTTCGTAAGGGGCTGATTTTGGTCCATATGTTGCATGCTATGGTTCAACTTACCTTAATTCTTCTTTCGTAGTTGCGGATACTTGTGAGGGGGGTTAATCATAAGTGGGATGCTTGTTGAAGGAAGGGCAGTACTCAAGCATGGTCCACCCACATATCAAGTTATCAAAGTAACGAACGTGAATCATATGAGCATGATGAAAACTAGCTTGACAATAATTCCCATGTGTCCTCAGGAGAGCTTTCCTTTATACAAGATTTGTCCAGGCTTGTCCTTTCCTACAAAAGGGATTGGGCCACCTTGCTGCACCTTGTTTAATTTTGTTACTTGTTACCCGTTACGAATTACCATATCACAAAACTATCTGTTACCGATAATTTTAGTGCTTGCAGAGAATACCTTACTGAAAACTATTTGTCATTTCCTTCTGCTCCTCGTTGGGTTTGACACTCTTACTTATCGAAAGGACTATGATAGATCGCCTATACTTGTGGGTCATCAAGACTATTTCTGGCGCCGTTGTCGGGGAGTGAAGCGCCTTTGGTAGGTGGAATTTGGTAAGGAAAAAATTATATAGTGTGCTGAAATTTACTATCACTTGTTACTATGGAAAATAATCCTTTGAGGGGCTTGTTCGGGGTATCTTCACCCCGACCAGTAGAGCAAAGAGTTGCTCCTCAACCTACTGAACCTACTGAAAATGTTTACTTTGAAATTCTTTCGGGTGTTATAGAGAAATTGCTAGCTAATCCTTTTACAGGAGATGGAACATTACATCCCGATATGCACCTAATCTATGTGGATGAAGTTTGTGGATTATTTAAGCTTGCAGGTATGCCCGAGGATGTTATCAATAAGAAGGTCTTCCCTTTATATTTGAAGGGAAAGGCATTGACATGGTTTAGGCTATGTGATGATATCGGATCATGGAACTACAACCGATTGAAATTGGAATTTCATCAGAAGTTTTACCCTATGCATCTGGTTCATCGTGATCGCAATTATATATATAATTTTTGGCCTCACGAAGGAGAACGTATCACTCAAGCTTTGGGGAGGCTTAAGTCAATGTTATATTCATGCCCCAATCATGAGCTCTCAAGATAAATTATTATTCAAAAATTTTATGCTCGGCTTTCTCTCAATAATCGCACCATGCTCGATACTTCTTGTGCTAGTTCTTTTATGATGAAGACTACTCAATTCAGATGGGATTTGTTGGAAAGAATTAGACGCAACTCTGAAGATTGGGAACTCGACGAAGGTAAGGAGTCAGGTATAACACCTAAGTTTGATTATGTTAAATCTTTTATGGATACTGATGCTTTTCGTGAATTTAGCACTAAATATGGACTTGACTCTGAGATAGTAGCTTATTTCTTTGAATCATTTGCTACTCACGTTGATATCCCTAATGAGAAGTGGTTTAAATATCATCCTCACATTGAAGTAAAAGTAGTTGAACCTATTAAAGTTGAAGAAAATACTATCACTTATAATGTTGATCCTATTGTTCCTACCGCTTATATTGAGAAACCACCTTTCCCTGTAAGAATAAAGGATCATGCTAAAGCTTCAACTGTGGTTCGTAAGAGTAATTCTAGAACGCCTACACCCCGTGAGCAAATTAAAGTTGAACCTAGTATTGCTATGGTTAAAGATCTCTTGGTCAATAATATTGATGGGCATGTTATTTACTTTTGTAATGAAGCTGCTAGAATTGCTAGACCCGATACTAAAAATAAACATAGACCTGTTGTAGAATGCCTGTTGTTTCTGTTAAAATAGGAGATCATTTCTATCATGGCTTATGTGATATGGGTGCTAGTGTGAGTGCAATACCTCGTTCCTTATACGAACAAATTATGCATGATATTGCACCTGCTGAGATAGAAGGTATTGATGTTACAATTAAGCTTGCCAATAGACTGTTAGAGATGTTAGAGATGTTGAAGTATTGTTTGGGAAAGTTAAATATCCTGCTGATTTTGAAGATACATCTTGTTATTATTAGTGCTAACATCAATATACTATTTCACCAATTGGGATTGTTAGAGATGTTGAAGTCTAGTTTGGGAAAGTTAAATATCCTACTGATTTTCTTGTTCTTGGTCCTCCACAAGATGACTTTTGTCCCATTATATTTGGTAGACCCTTCTTGAATATTGTTAATGCTAAAATAGACTGTGAAAAGGATATTGTTACTATTGGTTTAGGGGATATGTATCATGATTTTAATTTTGCTAAATTTCGTAGACAACCCCATGATAAAGAATTGCCTAGTAAAGATGAAATTATTGGTCTTTCTTCTATTGTCGTGCCTCCTAATGATCCTTTAGAACAATATTTGCTAGACCATGAAAATGATATGTTTATGAATGAAAGAAGGGAAATAGATGAAGTGTTCTTTAAACAGGGACCTATTTTGAAACACAACTTGCCTGTTGAAATTTTAAGGGATCCTCCTCCACCCAAGGGTGATCCCGTGTTTGAGCTTAAACCATTACCTGGTACTCTTAAATATGCTTATCTTTATGAAAAGAAGATACATCTTGTTATTATTAGTGCTAACCTTTCAGAGCAGGGAGAAGAGAAATTATTGGAAACTCTGAAGAAGCACCGTGCTGTTATTGGATATACTCTTGATGATCTTAAGGGTATTAGTCCCACTCTATGCCAGCATAAAATAAAATTGGAGAAAGACGCTAAACCGGTTGTTGATCACCAACGACGGTTAAATCCTAAGATGAAAGAAGTGGTAAGAAATGAAATACTAAAGCTTCTGGAGGCAGGTATGATTTATCCTGTTGCTGATAGTCAGTGGTTAAGTCTTGTCCATTGTGTCCCTAAGAAGGGAGGTATTACCATTGTTCCTAATGATAAAGATGAATTGATCCCACAAAGAATTGTTACAGGTTATAGAATGGTAATTGACTTCCGCAAATTAAATAAAGCTACTAGAAAGGATCATTACCCTTTACCTTTTATTGATCAAATGCTAGAAAGATTATCCAAACATACACATTTTTGCTTTCTAGACGGTTATTCTGGTTTCTCTCAAATACCTGTGTCGAAAGAGGAACAGGAAAATACCACTTTTCTTGCCCTTTCAGTACCTTTGCTTGTAGACGTATGCCTTTTGGTTTATGTAATGCACCTACTGCCTTTCAAAGATGTATGACTGCTATATTCTCTGACTTTTGTGAAAAGATTTTTGAAGCTTTCATGGATGATTTTTCCATGTATGCAACTTCTTTTGATGATTGCTTAAGCAACCTTGATCGAGTTTTGCAGAGATGTGAAGGAACTAATCTTGTCTTCAATTGGGAGAAGTGCCACTTTATGGTTAATGAAGGTATTTTCTTGGGGCATAAAATTTTTGAAAGAGGTATTGAAGTTGATAAAGCTAAAGTTGATGCTATTGAAAAGATGTCGTGTCCTAAGGACATCAAAGGTATAAGAAGTTTCCTTGGTCATGCCGGTTTCTATAGGAGGTTCATTAAAGACTTCTAAAAAATTCTAGGCCTATGACTAATCTCTTACAAAAAGATGTTCCTTTTGTCTTTGATGATGATTGTGTAGAAACATTTGAAATACTTAAGAAAGCCTTGACTTTTGCACCTATTGTTCAGCCACCTGATTGGAATTTACCCTTTGAAATTATGTGTGATGCTAGTGATTATGTTGTAGGTGTTGTTCTAGGACAAAGAGTTGATAAGAAATTAAATGTTATCCAATATGCTAGTAAAACTCTAGACAGTGCCCAGAGAAATTATGCTACTACTGAAAAAGAATTTATAGCAATTGTATTTGCTTGTATAAGTTCAGACCTTATATTGTTGATTCCAAAGTAACTTTTCACACTGATCATGCTGCTATTAAATATCTCATGGAAAAGAAAGATGCTAAACCTAGACTTATTAGATGGGTTCTCTTGCTACAAGAATTTGATTTGCATATTGTTGATAGAAAGGGAGCTGAGAACCCCGTTGCAGACAACTTATCTAGGTTAGAGAATGTTCTTGATGACCCACTACCTATTGATGATAGCTTTCCTGATGAACAATTAGTTGTCATAAATGCTTCTCATACTGCTCCATGGTATGCTGATTATGCTAATTACATTGTTGCTAAATTTATACCACCTAGTTTCACATACCAGCAAAAGAAAAAGTTTTTCTATGATTTAATACATTACTTCTGGGATGACCCACACCTTTATAAAGAAGGAGTAGATGGTGTTATTAGACGTTGTGTACCTGAGCATGAACGGGAACAGATCCTACGCAAGTGTCACTTCGAGGATTATGGAGGACACCATGCTGGAGATAGGACTACACATAAGGTATTGCAATTCTATTTTTATTGGCCTACTCTTTTCAAAGATGCCTGTAAGTTTGTCTTGTCTTGTGATGAATGTCAAAGAATTGGTAATATTAGTAGACGTCAAGAAATGCCTATGAACTATTCACTTGTTATTGAACCATTTGATGTTTGGGGCTTTGATTATATGGGTCCGTTTCCTTCCTCTAATGGGTATACACATATTTTAGTTGTTGTTGATTATGTTAGTAAGTGGGTAGAAGGTATCCCAACTAGTAGTGTTGATCATAACACCTCTATTAAGATGCTTAAAGAAGTTATTTTTTCGAGGTTTGGAGTCCCTAGATACTTAATGACTGATGGTGGTTCACATTTTATTCATGGTGCTTTTCATAAAATGCTTGCTAAGTATGATGTTAATCATAGAATTGCATCTCCATACCACCCACAGTCTAGTGGTCAAATAGAACTGAGTAATAGGGAGATTAAATTAATTTTGCAAAAGAATGTTAATAGACATAGAAAGAATTGGTCCAAGAAACTTGATGATGCATTATGGCCTATAGAATTGCATATAAAAATCCTATGGGTATGTCTCCGTATAAAATGGTTTATGGAAAAGCGTGTCACTTACCTCTCGAACTAGAACATAAGGCATATTGGGCCATTAAAGAGCTCAATTATGATTTCAAACTTGCCTGTGAGAAGAGACTATTTGACATTAGCTCACTTGATGAGTGGAGAACCCAGGCCTATGAGAATGCCAAACTGTTTAAAGAAAAAGTTAAAAGATGGCATGACAAAAGGATACAAAAGCGTGAGTTTAATATAGGTGATTATGTCCTTTTATACAACTCTCGTTTAAGATTTTTTGCAGGAAAACTCCTCTCAAAATGGGAAGGTCCTTACGTTATCGAGGAGGTCTATCGTTCTGGTGCCATAAAAATCAACAACTTCGAAGGCAAAAATCCAAAGGTGGTGAACGGTCAATGAATCAAACAATATATCTCAGGTAATCACATAAATGTTGAAACCAATGTTATTGACACTCTAACCCCAGAGGAGTACATAAGAGACACTTTTTCCAGAATGTTTCAGACTCTGAAAAGGAATAGGTATGTGGTAAGGTAAGTAAACCGACTCCAAAACAGTTCTAATAGCAATTTTTCTCCATTTTGGAATATTTAAGAAAATAGGAAAATAAGAAGTAGTATGAAAGGGACATGAGGCATCCACGAGGCTGGAGGGCGCGCCCCCTGCCTCGTGGGCACCTCGTGTGCCCTCCGGACTCCATTTTCTTGCACGATACTTCTTTTGGTCGGCAAAAATCCATTATATAATCTCCCGAAGGTTTTGACCACCATACCACAACACAATCCTCTGTTTTTGTTTTGAGTTGATTCTACCGCAGATTAGAGCAAGATGTCTTCTCAAGAGTCAGTCGGGGAGAGTCGGGTGTCTCATCCGACACCGAGGCCAGGAGCAAACAGTGATGCTGACCACTTTGGGCCATCAATGGAGGAAGGTATGGAGGCCGACTTGAAAAGGATAGATGCCATGGAGGAGGATCAAGAAGTTACCTCTCGTTTCCAAGCCAGATTCATGATGGAGGAACTTCAGAGCTCAGCAATTCCAAACTTGGTCATTCCTCCCAATGCTAGATTTCTTTCTTATGAAAATATGAAAAAGAGTGTTACGTGTTCTCCCGCAGCTATGCAACATCCATGGGTGAAAGGAGCTTTAGCCGTCACGGGTAAGCTCCGAAGGGAAATAATGGATCTCAAGCAGCAAGTCAATAAGCTAGAGGAAGAGAATCATATCCTAAGGGGCATCATCACCAAGAATATCACATCACCACCTCCGAAGAAAGAGACATAAACACATGGTATGGGCACTCCCCTTGGCAACTGCCAAGCTTGGGGGAGGTGCCCCGGTATCGTATCACCATCACACTTCTATCTTTACTGTTTTTCTTAGTTCGATCCTTTTGGTTATATCTTGATCTAGTAGAATAAAGTTTAGTATGAGTTTTGTGTTGATCCCTATCTATGTAATCAAGTCTGTGAGCTATATATAATAAAGATTAGTCTTGAGTCAAGGGCTTGGTTATCTTGCTATGATCTAGAGAGAAAGAATAAAAAGAAATAAAGAGATCATATTGATCTTATGGAGAGTAATGACTTCACATATAAAGAGTATGATGAATAAAAGTTGTTGAGAGCTGACAAACATAGTTTTGGTCATCGTTGCAATTAATAGGAAGTAATAAAGAAAGAGAGGTTTTCACATATAAATATACTATCTTGGACATCTTTTATGATTGTGAGCACTCATTAAAATATGACATGCTAAAAACTTGATGTTGGACAAGGAAGACAACGTAATGGGTTATGTTTTCTTATATCCGAAATAAATTATATTGTCATGGATCATCCAACATGTTGAGCCTGCCTTTCCCCCTTATGCTAGCCAAATTCTTTGCACCAAGTAGAGATACTACTTGTGCTTCAAAATATCCTTAAACCCAGTTTTGCCATGAGAGTCCACCATATCTACCTATGAATTGAGTAAGATCCTTCAAGTAAGTTGTCATTGTTGAAAGCAATAAAAATTGCTCTCTAAATATGTATGAGCTATTAGTGTGGAGAAAATAAGCTTTACATGAGCTTGTGATATGGAAGAAATAAAAGCGACAGACTACATAATAAAGGTCCCTATCACAAGTGGCAATATAAAGTGACGTTCTTTTGCATTAAGATTTTGTGCATCTAACCATAAAAGCACATGAAAACCTTTGCTTCCCTCTGCGAAGGGACTATCTTTTATTTCTGTCTTATAGCTTATACAAGAGTCATGGTGATCTTCACCTTTCCTTTTTACACTTTATCATTTGGCAAGCCCTATGTGTTGGAAAGATCCTGATCTATATATCCAATTGGATGTGGGTTTTCATAAAGCATTATTGTTGACGTTACCCTTGAGGTAAAAAGTTGGGAGGCAAAACTATAAGCCCCTATCTTTCTCTGTGTCCGATTAAAACTTCATACCCATAAGTATTGCGTGACTGTTAGCAATTGTGAAAGACCAAATGATAGTTGATTATGTGGACTTGCTGAATAGCTCTTATATTGACTCATTCTGATGTTATGATAAATTGCAATTGCTTCAATGACTGAGATTATAGTTTGCTAGTTTTTCAATGAAGTTTCTGATTCATAATTTACATTGAATAGATTTACTTTAGCATAAGAAATCATATGACAATATATATATATATATATGATGCTATTCTAAGAATGATCATGATGCCCTCATGTCCGTATTTTATTTTATTGACACCTCTGTCTCTAAACATGTGGACATATTTTTTGATATCCGCTTCCGCTTGAGGAAAGCGAGGTCTATGCTCGGGGTAGTTGATACGCCCATTTTGCATCATGCTTTTATATCGATATTTATTGCATTATGGGCTGGTATTACACATTATGTCACAATACTTATGCCTTGTCTCTCTCTTATTTTACAAGGTTTACATGAAGAGGGAGAATGCCGGCAGCTGGAATTCTAGGCTGGAAAAGGAGCAAATATTAGAGGCCTATTCTACACAACTCCAAAAGTCCTGAAACTCCACGAAAGTCAGTTTTGGAATATATTACAAATATTTGGCAAAGAAAGCACCAGTGGGGGCCACCCACTGTCCACGAGGGTGGAGGGCGCGCCCCTGCCTCGTGGGCCACCTGGAATCCCCCGATGCCCATCTTCTGGTATAAGGTGTCTTTTGCCCTGGAAAAAATCATAAGCAAGCTTTCGGGACAAAGCGCCACCATCTTGAGGCGGAACCTGGAGAAACCAATCTAGGGCTCCGGCGGAGCTATTCTGCGGGAGAAACATCCCTCTGGGAGGTGGAAATCATCACCATCGTCATCACCATCGATCCTCTCATCGGGAGGGGGTCAATCTCCATCAACATCTTCACCAGCACCATCTCTCTAAAACCCTAGTTCATCTCTTGTATCCGATCTTTGTCTCAAAACCTCAGATTGGTACCTGTGGGTTGCTAGTAGTGTTGATTACTCCTTGTGGTTGATGCTAGTTGGTTTATTCGGTGGAAGATTATATGTTTAGATCCTTTATGCACATTAATACCCCTCTGATTATGAACATGAATATGATTTGTGAGTAGTTACGTTTGTTCCTGAGGACATGGGAGAAGTCTTGTTATAAGTAGTCATGTGAATTTTGTATTTGTTCGATATTTTGATGAGATGTATGTTGTCTTTCCTCTAGTCGTGTTATTGAACATCGACTACATGACACTTCACCATTGTTTGGGCCTAGGGGAAGGCATTGGGAAGTAATAAGTAGATGATGGGTTGCTAGAGTGACAAAAGCTTAAACCCTAGTTTATGTGTTGCTTCGTGAGGGGCTGATTTGGATCCATGTGTTTCATGCTATGGTTAGGTTTACCTTAATTCTTCTTTCATAGTTGCGGATGCTTTCGAAGAGGGTTAATCATAAGTGGGATGCTTGTCCAAGGAAGGGCAGTACCCAAGCACCGGTCCACCCACATATCAAATTATCAAAGTAACGAATGTGAATCATATGAGCATTATGAAAACTAGCTTGACGATAATTCCCATGTGTCCTCGAGAGCGCTTTTCTACAAAAAGGATTGGGCCACCTTGCTGCACCTTTTTTACTTTTGCTACTTGTTAACCGTTACGGATTACCTTATCACAAAACTATTTGTTACCGATAATTTCAGTGCTTGCAGAGAATACCTTACTGAAAACTGCTTTGTCATTTCCTTCTGCTCCTCGTTGGGTTTGACACTCTTACTTATCTGAAGGACTGCGATAGATCCCCTATACTTGTGGGTCATCAGGGTTGTCAATCCCTCAACAGTTATGAGAAAGATTAAATTGTATAGGTTTCGATAGATAGATCTGAAAAAAATAAAAAATAAAATAAATAAAAGAAAATTGCAGCAAGGTATTTTTGGTTTTAATATATGATAGAAAGTAGACTCGGGGGCCATAGTTCTCACTAGAGGCTTCTCTCGAGAAAATAGCATACGGTGGGTAAACAAATTACTGTTGGCCAATTGACAAAAAAGCAAATAATTATGACGATATTGAAGTTAATGATCATGTATATAGGCATCACGTCCAAGATTTGTAGACTGAAACGATTCTGCATCTACTACTATTACTCCACACATTGACCGCTATCTAGCATGCATCTAGTGTATCAAGTTCTTGAAAGAATGGAGTAATGCCTTAAGCAAGAGGAAATGTTGTAGACAAGACTAACTCATGGATGAAATTAATCCCATCTTGTTACCCTTAATAAAAATGATACATGCATGTCATCACTCTTTCTGTCACTGAGATTGAGCACCGCAAGATCAAACCCATCACAAAGCACCCCCTTCCCATGGCAAGATAAATCAATCTAGTTGGCCAAACCAAACCAATAAATCAAAGAAGAAATAAAAGGCTATAATAATCGTGCATAAAAGAGTTCAGAGAAAACTCAAATAATATTCATGGATAGCTCTGATCATAAACGCACAATTCATCGGATCCCAACAAACACGTCGCAAAAAGTCATTACATCAAATAGATCTCCAAGAACACCGAGTAGAACATTGTATTGAAGATCAAAAAGAGAGAAGAAGCCATCTAGGTACTAACTATGGACCCATAGGTCTATGGTAAACTACTCACGCATCATCAGAGGGGTGGTAAGGATGATAAATAACCCGTCCATGATTGTTTCCCCCTCCGGCAGAGTGCCGGAAATGGCCTCTAGATGGGATCTCTTGGTTCTGGAACTTGCGGTGGCTGAAAAATTATTTCGTGGACTCCCTGGTAGGTTTTGGGATTTTAGGGTATTTATAGAGGCAGAGGTAGGTAAAATGGGGGCTCGTGGGCCCCATTATCCACCAGTGCGCGTCAGAGGCCCCTAGTGCAGCCTGGTGCTTAGTGGGCCACCCCTCGTGGCCTCCAGAAGCTTCCAGGGTCTCCTATCGCCAGAAAAAATCTACAAAAAGTTTCGTGGCATTTGGACTTCGTTTGGTACTGATATTCTGCAAAGTTAAAAAGAAGCAAAAAAACATCAACTGGCACTGGGCACTAACTTAATAGGTTAGTCCCAAAAAATGATATGAAGTTGCTTGTAAATGTATATAAAACATCTAAGATTGATAATATAATAGCATGGAACAATAAAAAATTATAGATACATTGGAGATGTATAAGAGATATGATCTTAATTTGTGCGCTGGAAGTCACCCATCGAGATGTGCTTGTTATGAACCAAAGTGGGGTATATCTCCAAATAACATCTTGATCGGCACGTGTCCTGCGTCAAGAACCAGTTGTCCTACCGCATGCCCTATCCATCACGTGAGGTTGCCTCGATAATTAAGATTATAAAAATCAAACAAGAGCTTTGGGTGTTTAATGACTACACCACATGAATCCCAAAGGGTTGGATCCGTTTTATCATACTAAACCCTTCCGTCACTGGTGTTTGGAGTAACACTTCACATTCTCCCTGAACTTAACCTCACCTTGACTCGATTTCCATGATCCTGGGTACCTGCAGGGACGAAGATCGCGGACAAGACAAGGGACATCTATAGACCAATTTTATTTCACACATATGGGATGTTAATTCAAAGCCCTTCCATTGATACCCACAACAAACACAAAGGGTTGCTAGGCCTATGCGAAGAGCGAACTACTCACACATGGAGACCAGATCGCAAGAAGAAAACATTAAAGAACACATCTTGAAGATTGATTGATTGCATATATGTCTTACAATGGATGCCTTGTGTAATGCATGATTACAAGTATGAACTAGGGGGAGATGGACTATGGTGCCGATGGCGACTATGGAGATGGAAATGGCAGCATCTTGGGTTGATGAGAGGGGATAAAGATGGTTCTATTCTGGCTTCGCTCGACGTTGTTTTGTTGACATTTTGGCGTGGCCCCCTTTATAAAAGTTGTTCAGGTGTACAAGCGCTTGCGGTCGTATGAAAGGTTGTATTTTGCTCTAGCTTCTCTGGTGTGCCTCCTGATGATTTCTTATGTCTCCTATTCCACTCGTTTCAATTTTCACACGTGATTTCTCCCCTTTTTAGCCCATTTCCATTGGAAACACATAAAAGAGAGGATTTGTGAAAACCTTTGCATTCGTTAGTCATTAGTAGAAATATCGGAGCGAATATCTTAGTTTTAATGAAATATCTCAGTTTAAACAAAGCATGAACGAGTGCAAAAACATCACTCATTAGTGCACACGGTTGGCGCCCATGGTGTATGAACGGGGCTAACAGGCGGTTGTGTCATGTATGAGTGAAGTTACAAACCTATCCCTATTTAAAATATTTACCGAGATCGAATTCGGCCAAGGAGAGTTTGTTTTGGCGTCCAATGTGTATGAATAGGGAAATGGAGGGAGAGCGACAGTCTTTGGGACAATCTTGGATCAAATGTGTTTTGGCGCCCACCATGTATGAACGGGCTGAGAGGCGGCCGTGTCACGTCTAAGTGAAGTTACAAACCTACCCCTATTAACCCCACTAGAAATCAGGCCAATAGGTTGTGAGTGTCAAGGGTAGACAGTAATTTCCATCTCCCAAACACTGGTTTCGAGCAGCCAGCGAGGGAATGGCAGTTTTGCTGCTTTGTTCAAATTTTGGGAGAATAAGAATTCAAGTTTACCCTAGCAACTAAATTTGAATCCATTTTGTATCCAAATACGAATCCTTATACATCATTCTATGTTTTATTATATATATCTTCAAAATCACACCAAAGATTTATTCCACCTTTACATATGAATATGATTTAGAATTGCCATGATCCTTGAATTCAGAATGTTGAATCCACTTTGAGTCAGACAGTTATTTCATCCAACACAATCTGCTCACACGAAAAATAGTTCAACTTATGTCCACTCATACAAGTCCTGAGGATTATCTCGCCTAGAAAATCCGATCATTACAAGACATGGACAACAAATAAGGGGTCTTACATAATAATCCATTCACACACATTACACAACATGCAAGTCTAATGACAATTTCAACTGGTATCTAAAGAAGAACTAGGATTACCCTGGGCTTCAGACTGTAGAAGCAGTAGGGCCTGCTCTGTCGGCAAATGCAACTTCCTTACTTCCTCCACCGCTTGGTTTGCTTGCATAATGCATGCATCTAATTGCATTGTTTGTAGCCTCAAGATCGGATTGCCTCTTTCATGGCTGCCACACTCTCTCTTTCTACCTCTAGTAGAGCCTCAAGAACTATAATATATGTGCTCTCCAACGGGCTTGCCTCTGAACTGCTTCCATGTGTAGCATGGATGACACACTGCTTCCCTAAATAGATCATAGGGTGTACATTGTGTCTTAATTTGAACTGCATACTGAAAGATTTCCACTAGACATGAGTAAAAGATAGTTACGACATGATCCAGGCAGTAAGCTTACATGGTAAAGCACATACGAATTATTGCCGAGCATGGCAAGCTATATTTAAATGGTTGGAAGCTGCATCAGCCAAAAACAAATTAAAATGGTAAGATGAAAGCAAGTGTACTACCTCTATATTTAAGTTGTCCAGGCATATAAAAAATTGAAATATCCTGAGAAAGCACTTAAGCAGTATGGCCTCATATAAACTAGCAATACTGTCTTGTGGTGGAGTTCATAGGAAAAGTTAAGGAGTCAAATCTAGTAGGCATGCATTTATTTAGATCAGTACGGCAAGCATTGTTGACACATTGGCCAACTTATGTATAGCCTAACAAGTAACAAACAAGCATTCACATCAAGCAGTACAACAAAGCAGGCAACTGAACTATTTGTAATTCTATAGGATCACAGGTTGAGGGCACAAGCCAAGAAAGCAGTCCACACGCATGGCATTTCACAATAACTAAAACACACTAGCTTACCATAGGTCACTGTGAAAGCTCGCTACTGTTGCAATGTTTTTCGAGGATGTCATCACCATCCCGTGCATGCAAATCTAATCGTTGTAGTTTATTATCCCCCCTCTATTTTGGTAAAACTAATTTTAAACACATGCACTGATACAAATTGATCATCAATGGTTCATATAAACTAATGAAAGAAGGGTGGTTGCTTACATGACGATATATGTGCCTCACTCTATTTTTATGCTTGTTTGAGGTGCCATCCCCAAAAGAAAAAATATTTTGCTTGATGTTGTTGGTAGCTCCATAATGAATAAAAGCAACAAATTAGTCATTCTACTTGGGAAGATCAAGAACGCACAAAAAAGTTATGAACAGAGGCTCAGAGCAGTGCATAATAGCTAGCATTAAGAAATGTAGGTTAAGATGAACCAAAAGCAGTGGAACTACAAGCTAGTTTGTTGATGTCTAATTTAGCATAGAGAACATAGAGGAAGTCTGGTACAATAACTGTAACTAGCAGGTGACATCATAATAACGCCATTATCATAAATATAGCTTGCAAGATGTAAAAGGTGGCAGCAATATCTAGGAAGTACAGTAATACTTCGGACAAAACAAAAGCATTGTAACTACATGTTTATTGATTTGTAATTTAGCATATATAACCTACTCACCGACATACAGATGCAAGTAGAATAATACCTCTCATAAAAAATTGAATGATGACCTGAAGAAATTCGAAGGTGCAGTGCTTATGCTAAGAAAGTGAACGTAGGTGCCAGCCATTAGAGAATAGTACCTGATTCTCGATGGCGTATGGGCATCATGGTCTGATACGTCTCCATCGTATCGATAATATTTTATTGTCCCATGCTATTATAGTATCAATCTTGGATGTTTTATATGCAATTACATGTCATTTTATATCATTTTCTGGGACTAACCTATTAACCCAGTGTCAAGTGCCAGTTGTTTTTTTCTACTTGTTTTTGGTTTTCCATGAGTACCAAATGGATTCCACACGCTACGGAACTTTTTGACAATATTTTTGGACAAGAGAGACCATATAAGCTTCGGGAGGAGACCAGACGAGAAGCGAGGAGACCGCAAGGCAACAGGGCGCGCCCTGATGCCTTGTGGGCCCCATGTGGCTCCGTCTGACCTAATTCCACCTCTATAAATTCTCTAAAATTGGGAAACCAATAGAGAGCCACCCCAAACACTTTTTCTGTCACCGCAAGTTTGTGTTCTTCTACGGTCCCATATGGATGCCTTTTCCGGCACTCTGCCTGAGGGAAATCGATCGCGAAGGGTGTTCTACAACATCCTTGCTGCCTTCCAATGATGCGTGAAGAGTTTACCATAGACCTACGTGTCCATAGCGAGTAGCTAGATGGCTTCTTCTCTCTCTTCAATCTTCAATACAATGTTCTCCTCGATATTCTTAGAGTTCTATTCGATGTAATCTTCTTTTGTTGTGTGTTAGAGCATCTCCAGTCGTTGGCCCCCCAGGGGGCGCCTAAAATCGACGCCTAGGGGTGAGCCGGCGCAAAAATTGGGCCTGGGGGCGAGTTGGTCCCCAGCCGCCGGCCCCAGGGCCGCCCCCAGGCGTGTTTTAAAATAAAAGAAGTATAGCAAAGTTCGGCGAAGTTCGGCTAAACACGATAAATTTCGTCCAAACACGATAAATTTTGGCACAGTTCGGCGAAGTTCGCGGATTTTCATTACATAGCACATATATATAAACTAATCTAAAAACTGGCTGAAGTCACCGCCGTCACCGCCATCGTCGTCGGCGGCCTTCTCCTCCTTGACGCGGGCGCCCCTGCTGGACCCCTGCCCGACGTCGCCATGGCGGACTGGTGGCGGCGCGTCGTTTTTTTTGAGTAAATACTGCAAGGCAACAACCTCACAGCCCTTTATTAAAACCAAGAGGTAAAGAATACAAAGTTACAAAGGAGAAACAAATAAAGAGAAGAGGCTACTTACAAAGAGAGATTAGGGTAAGGAGGCTATCCAAGAGGTTAGTCTATCTCTATATTTACACTTGATTCTATGAGCTAAAAGAGAAATATCATGAATAAAATTCCTCCTCCAAGATCTGAAAGTGGGCAACTCATTTCTGAAGATCCTTCCATTCCTTTGAGTCCAAATATTCCAAGTAGCCGTAAAGACTACCTCAGTGAAAAAAGGATGACCAAAATCCCTTCTGTCCACGCAAGCCATTTCAAAAGTAGTCCGATTAGGGTGAGCACTCCATAAGATGCCCAAATAATTCCAGACACATTGGCTGAAGTTGCAAGCAAAGAAGAGATGAGCTCTATCTTCATGCAAAGCTGAGAAGCACATAGCACAAGTATCATCCTGGATAATCCAATGCCTTCGCTGCATCATATCCCTAGTGTTTAGGCGATCCATCAAAAGAAGCCAGCCAAACACCTTGAGCTTGAGAGTGCAAGAACATTTCCAGATCCACCCAAATATGGGGTCAACCACGACATCAGAAAAACAAGACAAATAATAGGTCCTTGACCAATAATCCCCAGATTTTGAAGGCCATTTCCAGACATCATTTACTCCCTCATGCAAATTGATCAAAGGCATTAAAGCCTGAAGCTGATTGAATTCCTCGAAAGCTTCAACTGATAAAGGAAGGTGAAAATTGTTGGTCAGATCGGACAGCTCCATCACCTCCTTAATGGTAAGCGTGTCATCAATCACAAAAGAGTGGAGCCTCGGGAAACGTTGTTGCATGATAACCACAGTGTTATTAAGTTGCCACCAATCCAGCCAAAAAAACCACCGAGTCCCCCGAGCGCACGTGAGGGACAGCCAATTTACAAAACTTGTCATACAATTTCATCACGTCACGCCACCAGAAAGAACCACAACTTTGAGTTACTTGGGGCGGTGCAGCAGCATAATATGTGTCCCAGATGAGAGAAACCCAGGGCACATCCAACTTATTAAATTTTTTGAAGAGATGCTTGATCAACAAGGCATCGTTTTGTATGCCAAGGTCAAGAACCCCAAGGCCTCCATGATTCTTGGGCCGACAGACTAACTCCCAAGCTGCCAATGATTGCCTTGGTGTATCAGAATTTCCTCGCCACAAACATTGCCGCATGATACGTTCAATCTGTTTCAAAATTCCTTGAGGCAATGAGAGGGTGCACAGGAAGTATATTGGCATCGAACAAAGAACAGATTTCAAAAGCTGCAGCCGGCTGCCTTGGTTCAACAGACAAGAGGAAACAGACAATCTTCTCTCTATGCGGTCTACTAAGGGGAGCAAGTCATAAATTGTGGGCCGAGAAGTACCCATTGGCAATCCAAGATAGGTAAATGGCATTGAACCAACATCACACCCAAGCAAAGCAGCCACACACTTACCCTCATCATCGGACAGATTCATTGGAATCAATGAGGATTTACTAAAGTTGACCCGCAAACCCGTAGACTTAGCAAAGACCTCAAGCATCTCCTTGAAAGCAATGAGCTGGCTGTCGACCGCAGGAAGGACAATTAGTGTGTCATCAGCGTATTGCACAATCGGATAGTCCCGCGAAGAGGTTGGTATGGGCAGTGTTAGAATGTTCCTTGCACACATCTCATTAACCACTGAAAGTGCGTTATATCGACTAGAGGGGGGTGAATAGGCGATTTTTATGAAATTCTTCACTGAGGAATTTGCTCGTGAGGAAATTCCTTAGCGAAGAAACACTAGCAGCGGAATAAGTACTCAGAAGTAAACATAACAGATTACATGCATGGTCATCATGATGAAATGAAGACAAACACAGAGTACAGAAAGCGTAGGCACAGGATAACTCTAGATGAAGACAAACAGACTGAATAAATTGAACTGAGGAATTTGTGAAAGTCTTCAGTCAAAGTCTTCAAACACAGATATGAACAAACAGACAACACAGTAATGAGGAAATGAAGGTGTTGAGGAAATGGAACCAGTAAGCTTGGTGAAGACAATGATTTGGTAGACTAGTTCCAACTGTTGTCTCAGTTGTACGTCTGGTTGGAGCGGTTGAGTATTTAAACTCGAGGACACACAGTCCCGGACACACAGTCCTGAGCACGCAGCTCGGGACACCAAGTCCTCACTGTATTCTCCTTGAACTAAGGACACACAGTCCTCGTCCAATCACTCGTGGTAAGTCTTCAGGTGACTTCCAAACCTTCACAGACTTGGTCACTCAGCGATCCACAATTCCTCTTGGATGCTCTAGACCTTGACGCCTAACCGTTTGGAAGAAGCACAGTCTTCAAAGGTAACAAGCGTCGGATCCACGCAGGATCAATTTCTTCAGTGATGCTCAATCACTTTGGGTTTGTAGGTGTTTTGGGTTTGGGTTTGGATTTTCCTCACTTGATGATTTTCGCTCAAAGTCCTCGGAGGATGGGTTGCTCTCAAATGACAAGTGTCAAGTTCACGAGGAGCAGCCAACCAGCTAGTGGTTGTAGGGGGCGGCTATTTATAGCCTAGGGAGCAGCCCGACATGATAAGACATAAATGCCCTTCAATGATATGACCGTTAGGTGGACAAGATATTTTAGGACAGCTGGCGCGTGGCACAACAACGGTCGGAAATTTGGAGTACAAATTCCTCAGGGCTATCATGTTCCTCACTGTGTAGGCAATTCGCACTGGCGAATTCCTAACTCCTCAGTCAGAGCAAAGTCCTCAGTGACTAGAAGAACTGCGTCTCTGTCACTGAAGAAATTGACTGAACTGTATGAGATTTCCAATGGCTTCACTCGAAGGGATTGGTAGGTGTAGGATTTGAGTTGAGCATCACATGGAAATTTTCTCCTTAGTATTTCCTCGACCCCCTTTAACAGTACGGTGTTTCCTATGACTCAAGAAAGAGAAAAATGAAACTACGAAAACAAAGTCTTCACGCTTCATGTTCCTCGAACGAATACCATGTCTTCAAGGTCACACCAGTTTCTTCACTTTCAAAGTCTTCAGAAAGTCTTCAGAATATCAAAGTCTTCAGTCGAAGAACTTCATTTTTAGGGGTCGACTTTTACTGTAAATATCAAACTCCTCATAGACCTATAGACCTGTGTACACTCATAAACACATCAGATGCTTAACCTATAAGTCTTCAATACACCAAAATCACTAAGGGGCACTAGATGCACTTACAATCTCCCCCTTGTTGGTGATTGATGACAACATAGGTTAAGTTTTCAATGGGGATAAATATATGAAGTGTAGAAACTGATATTGAGGAATTTGATTGCAAGATATAGAAGAACTCCCCCTGAAGTTGTGCATAGTGAGGAATTTGCTTTTGAGGCAATGCACACTTGAAGAGTTAAATCATGGAGATCTCCCCCTATATCTTGTAATTCATACACGCATTTGATATATGATTTGAAGAATTTGAAATGCATGATGAAATATGGTGCCTGATGCAATTCAGCATGCGTGCGATAACATTAATGAGGAATAAGCATGCAGAATAGCGCATCAAAAGTATCAGAGCTCAAGCATGTATCGAAGTATCAGAGCACCGAGCACCATAGGGTTTAAGATTACAACTCGATCCATAAAAGTTTCGGAAGAACGAGAGTTGCAACTTAAAAAAAATATGCCCTTATTATAGACCCGCTTGAAGACTAACTCAGATTTCTCCCCCTTTGTCATCAAATGACCAAAAGGATCGAAACTGAGGACTAACGCCCCTGAAGATATCAAGTTGATGGAGGAGCGCCAGTGTTGTTGGGGTTGGTTGTTGAAGTAGGGCCTGCTGCAGTGTCGTCCAAGTCTTCATTTTCATCAGTGTCGCGCGATGAAGAATATGAACTGGCCACTAGAGAAGGAACCTTGACCTTCTTGCATTTCTTCGGTGGAGGAGCCGACCAGGCAAATTCTTCTTTGAGGCCCATGTTCTCCAAATCTTCAGCACTATATACTTGAGACAGAACAGCCCAGGTGCGGTTGAGGGTTTCATGAAGGTAGTAATGGTTTTTCTTCACTGCATTGTGTGTGGCAGTCATGTTGTGAAGAATTGAACCAAACTGACGCTTGACCCATTTGTGATTGCGATCAACCTTTTGATGAAGACTGAGGAGTATCTCACGATCAGTCATCACCCTGGGTGCTGTGGCTTGAGGATTTGTCTTGGCAGTATTAGCAGCAGAGTCATGTGTGGGAGAGTCATCATTGGTGGAATAAGAAGCAGCCTTGCGAAATTGACCATCCAATGGATGAATGCCTTCATCTATCACAGCAGTGGCCTTGCCCTTTTCATCAGCTGAGGAAAATGTCCTTTTGAGGACTTCAATAGGAGGCAAGTAGCTGCAGTGGTTGAGAGTTTCAGCCTTGTAGTTGAGTCAAGACCTTGTCCTGATGAATCTCATAATCCAAGGTGCATAAGGCTTCAGCTCAAATGGTGACATAGTAATGTTGGCCAGAGTCCTCATGAAGAAATCATGGAAGTTTATGGGAACGCCATGTATGATATTGAAAAGCATATTCTTCATGATGCCAACAATTTCTTCATCGGAAGAATCGTGTCCTTTGATGGGACATATTGTCTTCGTCAGAATGCGATAGACAGTCCTAGGCACATACAACAATTCCTTGACGAGGAATTTGGTACGAGGTGATTGCCCTGGCTTCAGAGGCTTCATGAGCACTTGCATATAGTGGTTTGACAATTCAGGTTCATCATACACGCAACGCGCATCTTCAGTGGGTGGACTAAGAGAAAGGCAGCGAAGCAATTCAGTTACTGGGGCCTTGTAATGTGTATTTTCAGTCATCCAGTCCAGAACCCATGAATTGACATCTTCAGAGTTGCCAGTGATGTGCAGTGTAGCATAGAACTGAAGAATAAGTTCTTCATTCCAATCGCATATATCTGTGCAGAAGTTGAGTAGCCCAGCGTCGTGAAGAACACTGAGGACTGGCGTAAAGCACGGCATAGATTCCATATCCACGTGAGGAATATGTGCATGGTCGAAGACTTTGTCTTTGTTGTAAAGCACTGAGGAATAGAAATTTGCTTGGCTGGCAGTCCAGAAACGCCTCTTCCTTATGCGAGCAGAGTCATAAGGATTGTATTCAGTGAAGAATACGTGCTCGCCATAGAAGTCTTCAACCTTGAATTTCTGTTTGCGTGAGAATGGATCCTTTGTCCTTGGCAGAGGAGTTTCAGTGAGTTGCATCACGACCTCAGGAATCACAAGCTCAGGTTCTTCAGGCTGAGGAATTTCAGGATTTTCCTCAGGTGCAGTCACCTTGTCTGTTTCAGCAGCAGTTTCTTCAGCACTAGTGGCTGGAATTTCTTCAATCACAGAAGCAGTGGGATGAGTTGCATCAGAGCCCAATTTTACGGTTGGTGAAGGAGAGTGAGGAATTTGCTGCAGGGGAGTGAAGAGTGGGGAATTGGGATGCTGAATTTCCCAAAAGTCGTCATTCATTACTGGAGTTGTGCTTCCAATATCCACATCTTCATCATCAATTTCTTCAACACCAGCCTCTTCAGCATCAAACTGGGGCATTGGTGATGAGACTATTGGGGTTGAAGGGATTGTATCCACTTCAATTTCTTCATCAATCTGCTCTGAGGAAGCAGCAGACTGAGTTTCTTCATCTGATCCACTTGGGATCTCATAATCTTCACCAAAAGCCACAAGGTCCTTTGATGGCATGGAGGAGATAGGAACAGCATCAATTGGATTGGAAAATGAGCTGGTCATGGGCTTCATCTTCTTTGGGACTGAAGATTCTGAAGCACTTGATTCTTTCCTTTTCTTCACTCCAGCTCGCTCTGCAGCCTTGGTTTTCTTCACATCTAAAGCAGAGGGAAGAATTGGAGTTGGAGTTGGTGCAGGTGGAGCTGAGGAATCTGGTTCATTTTCTTCAGGCACAACTGATGCAGTTGCCCTGATCTCTTCATTTTCTTCAGGCGCACCACTAGTGGATGCCCTGGCAATTTCATCAACGGCTGGAGCAGAGTCATCAGCCTTGGAACTAGCATTTTCTTCAGCAGCCTGAACTTCATCAGCGGTGCTGGCATGTTCTTCAGTTTGCTGAACAGATGCTTCAGCTTGAGGAATTTGTTGCTTTGAGGCAGTACCCTTGGTTAAGGTATCAGTCAGCCTCACAAATCTGACCTTGGCTCCTTGCCAATCAGCATAGTACGAGTCAAAGTTGTCGCTGAGGGCTTTGATCTCAGCCTGCATCTTGACAAGTTCCTCAGGGTTCATTTTGAGAACATTTTTCTTCAGCAGCTTCTCTTTGCGGTACTGGGATTTCTTGATCTCTCTGGCCCTATCATATTTCCACTTCTCCTCTTGGATGAAGTGAGTCAGCATGTGACTTTGGCCAGGTGTCAGCTTGAAATCAGGCATAGGAGTGTTGGGATCCTTGTGCCAGAGATCAATATAGTCTAGGATCGCCCTTGGATCCAAAAGTAGGGGCAAAGTGTGCCTTTGGCTTTAGCAGCCCTTTCTTGGCGGTCTCTGATGATTTCAGCGAGTTCTTCTTCATCAGCTTCATCATCATCAGATGGCACAGTGAAGACCACTTGCTTCTTTGGACTTGGGCGAGTGCCGCGTCCAGCGGTAGCCTTTTTCTTCAGTAACGAGGGTCAAGCTGAGGATTTTGGTGCAGCTGAGGAACTAGCTGAGACACCAGAGGCAATAGAGATGCCAGTTGTCCTTTGGCATGAGGCCAGATGCACAGGAGCTGAGGACTTTGTGGGAGCAGGAGCAGCATGAGGAATTTGCTTTGAAGATTTTGAAGATTCTGGCCGTGAGGGTGCAGCTGAGGAACTTGGCCGTGAGGGCATTGAAGGTGAAGCACTTGGCTTACGAGCAGGTGTCGGGGTGGACGGCGTCCCCCGCGAGCACCTATGGGGCCGGAGCCCCTTTCGTTGTCCGGTGAGGGGGGCGGAGGGAGCACGGAGAGCAGATCGAGGCGAGCACACGGGCGGTTTACCCAGGTTCGGGCCGCGATGGACGCGTAAAATCCTACTCCTGCTTGGTTGTATTGAACTGGGGAGCCCGGGAGCTTGGAGAGCTAGCTACACCGAGCGTATGGCTGTCTGGATCCCGAATCTCCGAACCCCCTCTACGTTGCACACGGGCCTCCTTTTATAGCGCAAAGGGGTCACCGACAGGTGTCAACGTAAGAGAAAGGGGTAAAAGTGTAAAAGGGGTGGAAGTTGTAACAGTGCGGGAACAGTGGCGCTACAGTGCGGCACAGTGTTATCATACCTACTTCTGACGGTAGGGGACAAGGGCATTAAATGCCCGTCACGGTCGCCCGGACAACACCGAGGCGGACCGTTAGGTGCGCCACCGCTCGCCACGATGGTGGCTGCATGCCACCGCATACCCCAGGTTGCGCGGTGCCCCGCCACGTGCCCTTGGGGGAAGCCCCGGAGCGACGCGTGGGCGGGCGAGCTGGAGCGCAGTCCTGAGGTGGCGATTTGCCGCGGCAAGTGGCTTGCCGCGGGGGTCGTCTTCCTGTGCCTGATAGCTTGCTGGCTATCAGGCCTTGCCGGGGCGCATGGCGCGCCGTGGCGGGCTTCTCTTGTGGTGCCTGGGTTCGGCCTTCCCGACAAGCTCCTCTTGTCGGGGTCTCGATCTTCTGTCTCTTATACTTTGTTCTTGGATGGTATTACATGGGCTCAGTCGTCCCGGCAAGCTCCTCTTGCCGGGGTCTTGTCTTCTTGGCCCGGCAAGCTCCTCTTGCCGGGGGCCTTGTCTTGAATGCTTGGTCTTCTCTTGGCGCTTCCTGGGCGGGCCTCGCCGCAGGGTGCTACAACTGCCCGTGCACAAGTCTGGGGTACTAAGGTACCCCTACTTTAGTACACCGACAGGAGCCCCCGGGCCTGGGCCACACACGGTGCCGAGCGTCGTTGGGCCAGGCCCTAACAGTGCACGGGCACGCGTGGCCTTGGTCGCGCTGCTCCTTAACTCCGCATCCGTCGCACCTTCCCCAGGCGGCGCGCGCTTATCGCGGCGTCGTGGGGGCGAAACGCCCGTTCCCTCTTTAAGTGGAGGGAGGTGCGGAGGCGCGGCTCGATAAATGAACGGGGGTGAGGCGCGGCTTTCGAGGCGTCCGTTCCCCATAATCACGGGATGGGGAGAGGTCGTCCCACCCGTTGCCTCGGTTCCGCGCGCCCACCACGCGGTCCTCATGCACTCGGAGTCGCGGCGGCGGAGGCAGGGAGTCGGGCCGGCGCGGGTCGATGCAGTGGGTCGGCCCCAGTCGCCTGCCCTTCCTCCGCTTCTATTGGAGGAGCGAGGCGGCCGCGTTCCCACCCCGCCCCTTTATAAGGAGCGAAAGGGGGCGACGGAAATCCGCACTCCATCTCCTTCCTCCTTCTGCTTCTGGTTTCCTTCCCCCATCTGCGATGGAGGGGGGGAACCCTGGTTCTTCTTCGGTTGCCGCGAGGGTGTCTGCTAGGCAACGCGCCCCTCCTCCCCTTGCGACCGCGGCGGCGGAGCCGGTCGTCAGGGGAAGAGGGAGAGGGCGAGGTCGCGGACGAGGTCGTGGACGGGGCCGAGGCGCTCGGGGCGGACGGATCGGTGCGCCGTCCTTGCCTCCGCCAGCGGCTCCGTTCCTTCCCGCGGTCCATGTCGGGGACGACCCCCGTGAGTTCATTATCAGGCTGCGCCGGGCGCCTCGTCGTCGCCTCCGGCTTCCCGCTCCATTCGCGAACGTGTTGGAGGTGGAGCAGCCTGAGACGCTAAACCTGCGCATGAGGGGCTGCGGGATCAGTGGGACGCGAGTCCACGTCGAGTCCCGAGCCCCCGGCGTGGTGTGTCTGGGCCGCGGGTGGAAGACGTTCGCCCGGATCCACAGCTTGACGGAGGGGTTCACCCTCCACTTTAAGCTAGTGGGGGAGGACCTCCTCTCCGTCAAGGCCTTCTGGGGCTTCGGCATCCGGGCCCGGTGCTGCGAAGATAGCTCCTCCGACAGCGAAGGCTCCTCCTCGAGCGAGAGTGACGAGGAGGGGAGCGACAGCGACGACGAGGGGAGCAGCCGCCGGGATGACGGGTCCGACTAGGCGTCGGTCGCAGCTCCGTGTGGCACCGGCGGCCCCATCGTCCGCGTCGGGCTCCGTGAACTCCCCGGGGTCGTCTCCTTGGGCGACTGGCGTAGGGGGGCTGCTGAGGAGGACAGAGGGCGGACGTCGAAGGCCGCGAAGTCGGAGTACGGGCCGACTTCGACAGCTGGCTGACGCTCCGGTGCCTCGTGTTCCAGATGCGCCCCAGACGCCGTCATCACCCTTGCTCTCGGTGACGACCACCGGGGTCTTCTCTTCGGCCCGGCAAGCTCCTCTTGCCGGGGGCTTGATCTCCTCGGGCGGCCGGAGTGGCGAGGCTGGGGAAGAGGAAGAGGCTGGCGGCAAGGCCGCTGCCTCATCTTCCAGCTCTGCCTCCGGCGCCTCCGTCTTCTTCAGCCTCCGGAGACCTCCGGGCGGAGCCCCCGGATCTTCTCTTGGTGCCTTCTGCCACCCGTAGCTCGCCTAGGTGCCCCCTTCGCCCTCTTCGCCTACTTGCCCTACCTCCTGAGGAGAGAGACAAGAAAGGGATTACGGGCACCTTATCTCTTTTCAGCTTGTAAGCCTTCGGGCCTTAGTTGCGTTTAAGCCTTGTAATCCCTCCTTTCATGTTTTTCATTCTCTCTGAACTGTACCTGAGTGGAATGTTTTTAATGAAAAGGGGATGTTTGCCGGATCATTTGTCTCGCGGGTGGAAACCGCGGTAAGGAACGAATCCTTTACATCGTTAAGATAGACAGTTTCTCGCCCGGCAACAGGCCCAGCCGCTCCCCCGCACTGCTCGACCTTTCTCACGCCCTTGGCGGAGGCGGGGAGCAGGCGGGTTCCGGCCCCTCGCTTCCCTCCCCCTTGCTACCGCGGCTGCTATCGAAACGGGCCCCAGGAACGCGCTCTGGGGCTTGCCGCTAAGAGAGCACGGTAGCTTTTCAGGAGGAAAGGAGGCTTTCAAATTCCACAGTCCATAAGAGAATGCATGATGAGGGATGCGAAAACTTATCTGAGGTTGCAGCCCCCGGCGACTCTGGCTCGCCGGGGCGTAGGTGTTGGCTCGTCCTTCTCCTCTCCCTTGTCCTTGAGCGGCCCGGCAAGGACATTCGATTCCTGCGAGCCAAAGGGAAAGGACGGGAAAAAGACGCGGACTCGACCTCTAAGTTAGGGGTTAGCGACAGTTAGGAACTGACAACCCTAACCAAGGACGAGACTCTGACTCAGCATGCATGCTAAAATCTAGGGCGCCAGCGCTTCTTTATCTTCGGCCAGGGGCTTCGCCTGGCTTTGTACGAGGGCTTACATGCAACATCGGCAAGGCCTGCACAAACCGGTGGTTGCCGGAGCGGATCACGGCAACCGCGCCTTATGGGCGAAACTTGCGAAGATGCTCAATGTTCCCAGGAGTTGCTCACTGGTAGGCCCTCTTCGGTCTTGAGGCGGACAGCGCCGGGCCTCGCGACTCGTCTCACCCGATAAGGGCCTTCCTGCTTCGGCGTCGACTTGTTATAATTCTTGGCCGACTGAACGTGCCTAAGAACAAGGTCGCCTAACAGGGCAACTTTATCTGATGCCAGGGGCTTCGCCTGGCTTTGTACAAGGGGTTACATGCAGCAGCGGCAAGGCCTGTACAAACCGATGGTTGCCGGAGCGGGTCACGGCAACCGCGCCTTATGGGTGAAACTTGCGAAGATGCTCTATGTTCCCAGGAGTTGCTCACTGGTAGGCCCTCTTCGGTCTTGAGGCGGACAGCGCCGGGCCTCGCGACTTGTCTCACCCGATAAGGGCCTTCCTGCTTCGGCGTCGACTTGTTATAATTCTTGGCCGACTGAACGTGCCTAAGAACAAGGTCGCCTAACAGGGCAACTTTATCTGGTGCCAGGGGCTTCGCCTGGCTTTGTACAAGGGGTTACATGCAACAGCGGCAAGGCCTGTACAAACCGATGGTTGCCGGAGCGGGTCACGGCAACCGCGCCTTATGGGTGAAACTTGCGAAGATGCTCTATGTTCCAGGAGTTGCTCACTGGTACGCCTTCTTCGGTCTCGAGGCGGACAGTGCCAGGCCTCGTGACTTGTCTCACCCGATAAGGTCCTTCCCACTTTGGCGTCAACTTGTTGGAATCCTTGGCCGACTGAGTGTGCCGAAGAACAAGGTCGCCCTCTTCGAGACTCCTGGCCTTGACCTTGCGGCTATGGTAGCGACGCAAGGCTTGCTGGTATCGAGCAGCTCGTACCGCAGCCTGGAGACGTCCTTCCTCAAGGAGCAGCGCGTCATCTTGGCGCAGCTGCTCTTGCTCGAGCTCGTCATAAGCGAGCACCCGAGGAGATCCGTATACGAGTTCCGTGGGGATAACTGCTTCCGCTCCATAGACTAGAGCAAAGGGTGTCTGTCCGGTGGCTCGACTCGGTGTTGTTCTGATTGACCAAAGAGCCGCCGGCAGCTCCTCAATCCAATTTCTTCCGCACTTGCGCAGCCTGTCGAAGGTCCTGGTCTTGAGTCCGCGCAGCACTTCTGCATTGGCCCTTTCTGCTTGACCGTTGCTCCTGGGGTGAGCAACCGAAGCGAAACAGACCTTGGCGCCGAGATCCTGGGCGTATTGCATGAAGGCGCGACTTGTGAATTGTGTCCCGTTGTCGGTGATGATTCTGTTGGGGATTCCGAAACGGCAGACGATCGACCGGAAGAACTTGACTGCTGACTGCGCGGTCACCTTCCTCACTGGCTCCACTTCTGGCCACTTCGTGAACTTGTCGATTGCAACGTACAAGTACTCGAAGCCCCCGACGGCTCGGGGAAAAGGGCCGAGGATATCGAGCCCCCAGACCGAGAAGGGCCAGGATAAAGGGATTGTTTGGAGGGCTTGAGCTGGCTGATGAATCTGTTTTGCATGGAACTGGCACGCTTCACACTTGGTTACTAGTGCAGTTGCATCTTGGAGGGCTTCTTGCCAGAAGAACCCTTGCCGGAAGGCTTTCCCGACAAGTGTTCTTGCGCCAATGTGATGGCCGCATATGCCTCCGTGTATCTCTGCCAACAGCTTCTGTCCGTCTTCCCTGGAGATGCACTTCAATCTGACACCGTTGAGTCTCCTTCTGTACAGCTTGTTGTCCACGAACTGGTACATACTTGACTGCCTGGTGGTCTTCTCCATCTCTTCTGGGTCGTCGGGAAGTTCTCCAGTTTGCAGAAAACGGACGATCTGCTGCGCCCATGCCGGAGCCCGGGGCTCGACGGCAAGGACTAAAGGCATGAAGGCCGCTGCGGGGACCCCGGCTTCTACGGCAAGAACCTCTGGTTCCGCCGGAGCCGGTGATCCCCCGGCAAGCTTGCCAGGGCAAAGCTTGTCGGGAACCCCCGCTTCAACTGGACAGATCCTCGGATCCGCAGGAGCGGACTGTTCCTCAGCGTTCAGACTGCTGATCTGCTTGCCGGAGCAAGGCTTATCGGGGACACCTGCTTTGACTGGACGGATCCTGGGATCCGCAGGAGCGGGCTGTCCCCCGGCATTCTGGTTGTTGATCTTGGGGACCTTGGCGGCGGTCTCAGGAAGGTTCGCCTGCAAGTAGTCGCCGGAGACCAACTTCCTTTTCTTGGACTGCCCAACTGATGGTGTAACGGATGGTTGAGTCAGCTTGAGTAAGAAGGTCCCTGGTTCCACAGGTAACTTCAACGAAGCACACTTCGAAAGGCCATCTGCTATCTCATTCTGAGTTCTCGGGACGTGCTCCATTTGCAGCCCTTCAAAGTGTTCTTCCAGCTTCCTCACTTCATCTACATAAGCTTCCATCAGAGGGCTCTGGTAGCTCTTGTTGACTTGCCGGACCACCAGTCGAGAATCTCCCCGCACAATCAGCTTTCTGATCCCAAGTTCGGCCGCAATCCTGAGGCCGGCGAGCAAGCCTTCATACTCAGCAGTATTGTTGGTTGCTTGCTCTCTTGGGAAGTGCATCTGGATAACATACTTGAGGTGCTCTCCGGTGGGCGCGATGAGTACCACGCCAGCACCGGCGCCTTGCAGCGAGAAGGCACCATCGAAGTACATTACCCACTCGCTTGTTGCTTCTTGTACGGGCGCGCTTGTTTCTTGGGCTTCTCCATCTGGCGTCGGGGTCCACTCAGCTATGAATTCTGCCAAAGCTCGGCTCTGTATGGTTGAAGTACTTTCAAACTTGAGTCCAAAGCTCGACAGCTCCAGTGCCCACTCGACGATCCTGCCTGTTGCCTCGGGATTGTGCAATATCCTCTTCAGCGGAAAGCGAGTGACTACTGTTATCTCATGTGCTTGGAAGTAATGGCGCAGCTTTCTCGAGGCCATGAGGAGGCCAAAAAGCAACTTCTGCACCCCAGAGTATCTTGATCTAGCCCCCTGCAAGAGGGAACTCACAAAATACACCGGGCGCTGCACCATCTTCTTCCGCGCTCCATCCTGTTCCTGCGCAGGGTTGTCCTTGTCGGGGCCAGAGCTTGCCGGAGAAGCCCCCCGCTTGTCGCTGGATTCGCTTGCAGGTGGTATAGACTCCTCGTCGGCCTCCCTCTCCGCCACTAACGCAGCACTAACCACCTGGTTGGTTGCCGCTAGGTATAGCAACAACTTCTCCTGTGGTCTAGGTGCGACAAGTATTGGAGTGGAGGATAGGTACCTTTTCAAATCTTGCAGCGCCGCCTCCGCTTCTGGAGTCCACTGCATGGGGCCTGCCTTCTTCAAGATTTTAAAGAAGGGCAGGGCGCGTTCTGCAGACCTTGAAATGAACCGACTGAGGGCGGCCACACAACCTGCAAGCTTTCTGACGTCCTTGACGCGCTCTGGGGCTTCGATCTGCTCGACGGCTTTGATCTTGTCGGGATTAGCTTCAATCCCCCTCTGTGACACAAAGAACCCGAGAAGCTTGCCGGAGGGGACTCCGAAAACGCACTTCTCGGGGTTCAGCTTGAGCTGTATCTTGCGCAGGTTCTGAAATGTCTCTTCCAGATCTTGGACCAGGGTTTCCTTGCTCCTGCTCTTCACCACGATGTCATCCATGTAGGCCTCCACGTTCCTATGGATCTGTGGCTCGAAAGCAGTGTGCACTACCCTTGCAAACGTTGATCCCGCATTCTTCAGTCCAAACGGCATGCGTATGAAGCAATAGGTGCCGCACGGAGTGATAAATGCGGTCTTCTCTTCATCTTCTTTGGCCATAAAGACTTGGTGGTAGCCTGAATATGCATCAAGAAAAGAGAGTAGCTCACATCCGGCGGTGGAGTCAACAATCTGGTCAATGCGCGGCAAGGGAAATGGATCCTTGGGACATGCTTTATTCACATCGGTGAAGTCTATGCACAGTCTCCACTTCCCATTGGCTTTGCGCACGACGACCGGATTGGCCAGCCACGTTGGATGGATCACACCTCTCACTAGGCCTGCTGCCTCTAGCTTCTTGATCTCTTCGCTGATGAATTCTTGGCGCTCCACGGCTTGCTTTCTCACTTTCTGCTTGACGGGTCGCGCGTGAGGACAGACAGCGAGCTTGTGCTCAATCACCCTCCTGGGAACACCGGGGATGTCGGACGGTTGCCATGCAAACACGTCGACATTCGCCCGCAGGAAGGCAACGAGCGCGCTTTCCTATTTGCTGTCAAGCGTGGCACTGATGGTGAAGGTACCGCCAGTGCCGTCCTCCTTGGCGGACACCTTCTTGGTTGCCGGAGGAGCGGTCATTCCCTTCTCGTACTTGCCGGTGGAGCTCGATGGAACGTCCTCGACGGCGGCGCAGCACTCCGAAGAGGTGCGGTTGCCGGAGTGGGCCCCAGAGCACTTACCGGGCTTGGTCCTTGTCTTCTTCCCCCCGGGGGCTTCAGCGGCAAGTGTGTCCTTCTCTGCCGCGGCTGCTACATCCCGGTAGATCTTGTCGGCGCAAATAAGCGCGTCCTTTTTGTCGCCATGGACAGTGATGACGCTTATCGGCCCCGGCATCTTGAGTACGTTGTAGGCGTGGTGGGAAGCTGCCATGAACTTGGCAAGAGCGGGACGGCCGAGGATCCCATTGTATGGTAACGGGACATCAGCGACGTCGAACGTGATGCGCTCAGTCCTGAAGTTGAGCTCGCCGCCGAAGGTCACAGGCAGAGTAATCTTACCCTTGGGCTTGCTCCTCCCCGGGTTGATTCCTTGGAAAGAACCGGTCTCTTCGAGCTCGCCGTCTGGGATCTGGAGTTTCTTGATCACAGCGGAGGAGATCAAGTTCAGCCCGGCCCCGCCGTCTACCAACATTTTGGTGACCTTGAGGTTGCGGATGGTGGGTGAGACCAGCATCGGCAAGCACCCGACCGCGGTTGTGCGGTCGGGGTGATCCTCAAGATCGAAAATGATGGGCGTGCTGGACCATTTGAGGAGCCTGCGCGACTCCACGGGCGGCTCTGCTGCGTTCACCTCTCGCACCCACTGCTTAAGCTGGCGGTGGGAGGTGTGCAGAGAGGCGCCGCCGTCAACGCATAGGACCTCCGTGGCCTTCTGGAACTCCTGCTCGCTGTTATCTTCGTCTTCCATGTCTTCGTCGTCGTCTTCTTCATCCCCGTCGCGGCCCCGGGGAGGCCGATCGCCTTGCCGCTGCTTGGCCTTGCCGCGGCGTCCTCCCCGGCCGATGGGCGGCCGCTTCTTGCTTGGTTCGCCACCTCCACCCTGGGCCTTCCCCTTGTCGCGCCTCTCGTACTCAGCCTTCTGCTGCACGACGAGGTACTCGACGCTTTTGCAGTTGGAGAGATCGTGGCCCTTGGTGCGGTGGATCTTGCAGTATTGCTTGTCGGAGCCGTCCTGCTTGTCGGCTGCCGCCACGGGGGCAGGCTCCTTGCCGGAGCCGCCAGCCTGCGTTTGCTTGGCGGGAGCCTCCTTGCCGGACTCCTCGACGGCAAGCACCTCTTTCCTGTTCTTCCTCCTATTATTCCGCCGCTGGCTTCTCTTCGCCGGGGCGGTGCCGTCACTGTCGCTTTCTCCTGCGCCGGCATCCTCCCCGGGGAGTTTCCTCCCCTCCTCCGCGCGCGCGCACTTGTCAGCCAGGGCATATAGCTCGCTGACGTCCCGGATCTTGGTCATGGCCATCTCTTCACGCATGCGGCGGTTACGCACGTTCTGGTGGAACGCGCTGATAACCGCGGCAGGGTGAACGTCGGGGATGTTGCGATGCACGCGGCTGAAGCGCTGGATGTACTTGCGCAGGGGTTCTCCTTCCTTCTGGGCTAGGATGTGGAGGTCGCTATCCTGGCCATGAGGTTTGTGGCCGCCTGTGAAGGCGCCAACAAACTGATGGCAAAGATCCGCCCAGGAAGAAATGGAGCCTTCCGGCAAGTGCATAAGCCACGAACAAACGTTCGGTTTAAGCACGAGCGGGAAGTAGTTCGCCAATATCCTCTCGTCGCGCCCCTCGGCAGCTTGCACAGCGATCGTGTAGATGCTGAGAAACTCCGAGGGGTGCGTCCTGCCGTCGTACTTCTCCGGTACGTCGGGCTTGAAGTTCTTCGTGCTGGGCCACCGGACGCGCCGCAGCTCACGGGTGAACGCAGGGCAACCTGCCGCGTACGGTAAGTCACCTGGTTCACCGGGCGCGTGCGCGTCGACAGCGTTCCCAGCCCGCTGGTCTGATTGCCGCCGAGTTTCTCGGCGGCGCTCAATCCTTGTTCGAGCGTCTTCTTGCTGCCGCTCGTCGAGGACTCGGCGCTGGTCCCGGCGAGTCCGCGGGTCTGACGACGCTGTAGAGCCGTCGTCGGCGTTGCTCCAGCGGGGCGGCGTCTTCTGCTTCTGCGCCGGGGAGTGCATGGTGGTTGCACCCCCGGCGGTCTTGTCGCCGTCGGCCTTCGTCTTCTCGACCTGCCGTGGCCGTGAGGTCGCCGGCTGCTGCGGCGTGTCGTTGTTGGCGAAGGCGATCAGGCTCTGGATGGTGGCCCTCCAGCCTTCGGCCTTGTCAGCCGCTGGAGGGTAGTCGAGGAGCAGTTGCGCTCTCGCGAGCGCTTCTGCCGTAGTGGAGGGGAGCGGGGGCGAGTGGCGCGAGGAGCGGGATACGCTCGGACTCCTAACAATGTTAGAAAGAGCGGGGTCCCTCCCCGGCGCCTTTGCCTTGCCCGTGTCCGGACGGGGGCCCGGGGCGTCCCGTGAACCTCCAGTTTGCCCTTGGTCCAGCAAGCGGATGCCACCCCCTGTGGCATGGCGCAGCTGGGTCGTCGTTTGTCGGGACGGATGCGACGCGCCCTCGGAGGCCGAGGCTCGGTCGTCCGCCCTGTTCTTGGATTTGGTGGCGCCGCGAGTGTTCTCGCCGGTGGCCACCCCTCCGACGGCGTCTCCCCCGCCCACCGTTGGCTCCGGTAGCGGTGGAAGAGACGTGGACGGGCCCGCGACCTCCGAAGCCTTCTTCTTCGGGGCCATGGTGTTGATGAAGCTAGCGAATTCGGAGAAGCTGACGAAGAGCGCGCTCGCGCGAACGCCGGATCTGATCCGCACAACCTCGACGCGTCCCCTACCTGGCGCGCCAAGGATGTCGGGGTGGACGGCGTCCCCCGCGAGCACCTATGGGGCCGGAGCCCCTTTCGTTGTCCGGTGAGGGGGGCGGAGGGAGCACGGAGAGCAGATCGAGGCGAGCACACGGGCGGTTTACCCAGGTTCGGGCCGCGATGGACGCGTAAAACCCTACTCCTGCTTGGTTGTATTGAACTGGGGAGCCCGGGAGCTTGGAGAGCTAGCTACACCGAGCGTATGGCTGTCTGGATCCCGAATCTCCGAACCCCCTCTACGTTGCACACGGGCCTCCTTTTATAGCGCAAAGGGGTCACCGACAGGTGTCAACGGAAGAGAAAGGGGTAAAAGTGTAAAAGGGGTGGAAGTTGTAACAGTGCGGGAACAGTGGCGCTACAGTGCGGCACAGTGTTATCATACCTACTTCTGACGGTAGGGGACAAGGGCATTAAATGCCCGTCACGGTCGCCCGGACAGCACCGAGGCGGACCGTTAGGTGCGCCACCGCTCGCCACGATGGTGGCTGCATGCCACCGCATACCCCAGGCTGCGCGGTGCCCCGCCACGTGCCCTTGGGGGAAGCCCCGGAGCGACGCGTGGGCGGGCGAGCTGGAGCGCAGTCCTGAGGTGGCGATTTGCCGCGGCAAGTGGCTTGCCGCGGGGGTCGTCTTCCTGTGCCTGATAGCTTGCCGGCTATCAGGCCTTGCCGGGGCGCATGGCGCGCCGTGGCGGGCTTCTCTTGTGGTGCCTGGGTTCGGCCTTCCCGACAAGCTCCTCTTGTCGGGGTCTCGATCTTCTGTCTCTTATACTTTGTTCTTGGATGGTATTACATGGGCTCAGTCGTCCCGGCAAGCTCCTCTTGCCGGGGTCTTGTCTTCTTGGCCCGGCAAGCTCCTCTTGCCGGGGGCCTTGTCTTGAATGCTTGGTCTTCTCTTGGCGCTTCCTGGGCGGGCCTCGCCGCAGGGTGCTACAACTGCCCGTGCACAAGTCTGGGGTACTAAGGTACCCCTACTTTAGTACACCGACAGCAGGCTTCTTCATCATTGATTTCCTCGGCTTAGAAGAAGCCTCAGTGGCAGCAGCAGCAGATTCTTCATTGAATTTCCTCACTGCTTCTTTTGCTTGCTTTTGCAGTTTACGCTGGGGCTTGGCCCATTCTTGAGGAAATTCCTCACCTCTTCTGATGCTAGAGGGATCAGCCACTTGGTCAGGTGCCAATGGAGGGCGTTGACGTGCAGGGTTTACGGCGAATTTCTTCATGTACTTAGGAGTAACATATCTGTACTCCCTCCATTCTCTTGCCCATCTCCTTTCAATCTTCTATATGCGCACCTTGCGCTGATTTCTATCTTCTTCAGGAGGTGTGCAGTACCCAGCATAAATGTCCTCAGGGATTTCAAATGCAGTCATGACCTCTGGTCTCTTTCCTCCTTTCTGCGGCCTTTTACCTTCAGCCATTTTCTTCAGATGAGGAATTTGAACAATGGAATTCTCTGAAGAAGTATGCAACTTTTCTTCGAGGAACGCTGCAAATGAGTTAAGTTGATGAGAACCTAAGGATTCAGCAGCGGACATGTGTACCTGTGAACAGAGTATAGTTGCGAGGAATTTGAAGAGGTCATATGCGTTCTCAGAGGGTTTTTCATAAAGAACAAGTTTTGAGGAATTTGACCAGATTCGTCTTGAGGAATTTCACTAAGCTCCATATATATCTTAGGTTCCAGAGTTGTATAGATTGAGAATCCACACAATTGAGGAATCTTTAAGAAATTTAGACTTAGGGAAATGAATCAAGAACAGAGAATAAGTGAGGTGTTTTGTGTGTGAGGATTTGAAGAATAAAAACACCTTTGAAGATTTTGTAGAAAAACTTCGAATCAAAGAGGGCAGTAAAAATAGCTTTTAATTACCCTGAATGAAGAACACGACGAACTGTGAGTTGGAACAGTGAAGTTCGTCAATGCAGATCTTCCACGCCCTAACTTGGCGGAGGAAGACGTCTACGGCGGCGGCGGAGGTGAAGATTTCCGCTGTCGGCGCGAGTACGTCGGTGATGAGGTCGAGGCAGTGAAGCTTTTCCTCACCGGCGACGATGGAGTAGCGACGGCGCTAGGGTTTGGAGAGCTCGAGCAAGGGAGTGAGATCGAGCGGGGTAAAGGAAGTGAGGATGGCAACGGAGGGGTATTTATAGCCGTAGTGAAAAACTGCTCGTCCGAAGATTTAGGACTAACATGCCCCTGGCCGTTCTCCTTCACTTGACATGTGTCACCCACGTACTGTGTAGTGGAGATCGTGTAAGATCGTGGGTGAGTAAAATAATCCATCGTGGGAAGTGGAACGGATTGCGCGGCAAAACCGAAGGTTTGGATAAGATTAGTTTTAACGTTCCGTTCGCAATTTCTTCAGCTGACAAGGACACAGTGAAGAATTTGAACGAGTTTCAAATAGAACGCACATGAAGAATTTGTGAATAGACTGGATTGAGTATAGCATAGAGGGGAAGGGTCCTATCACATTCACTTAGCAAAAAAAATTCCAACTTGAAGAAATAGCTATAAGTGAATGCTATAGAGGACATAAACTCATATATATATATAGCAAATGAAGAAAAACGACGGCACAAGTGAAGACTTTGTAAAGTTTGAAGAATTTGAAAAACTGAAGAATTTCAAAAGTTGAGGAAAAACTCAAATTGAAGATTTTCAACTTTTGTGGTGGCGTGACCCACCGTGTAAGAATGATGATTTCAGACACCGCGTACAATTGTCGTAGGGTTCTGAGAATCAAATTCTTCATTAATTTCTTCACACTTAGAGTGTTATTCTTCATTGATTGAAGAAAAACGTTTCTTCATGTGTTGCACATCTAAGTCATCAATTATGCATAAGTGTTAGGATGAGTGCATTTTCAAAGTACACTCGAAGATTCTAAGATATTTAGCTCACACCGCAACTTGCTAAATCTCTTCTCATCCAAGGGCTTAGTGAAGATATCGGCTAGCTGTTCTTCAGTCTTCACATGCTCAATAGAAATGTCGCCCTTCAACACATGATCATGAAGAAAATGATGACGAATCTGAATGTGCTTTGTCTTCGAGTGCTGAACTGGGTTGTGAGCAATCTTGATGGCACTCTCATTGTCACAGAGGAGAGGCACATTCTTCACGTTGACTCCATAGTCCTTGAGTGTTTGCTTCATCCATAGTAGTTGAGCACAGCAAGAACCAGCAGCAATGTACTCAGCTTCAGCAATAGACAGTGATACGCAGTTCTGTTTCTTCGAGGACCAACAGACCAAGGATCGTCCGAGGAAATGACAAGTACCAGATGTTGACTTGCGATCCACACGGTCACCAGCATAGTCAGAATCAGAATATCCAATGAGGTCAAAGTCTGAGCCCTTGGGGTACCATAATCCTAGTGTTGGTGTGTGAGCTAGATATCGAAGAATATGCTTCATAGCCGTATGGTGTGATTCCTTCGGTGCAGCTTGAAATCGTGCACACATGCAAACACTAAGCATTATATCTGGCCTAGATGCACATAAGTACAATAAAGAGCCAATCATGGAGCGGTATACCTTGTGATCGATGTCAGTACCATTTTCATCAGTGCATAGATGACCATTTGTGGGCATAGGAATTTTGAGACCTTTGCAATCTTGCATGCCGAATTTCTTCAGGACATCCTTGAGGTATTTCTCCTGAGATATGAATATCCCATTGTGCTGTTGACGAACTTGTAGACCTAAGAAGAATTTCAATTCTCCCATCATAGACATTTGATATTCTTCACTCATCATATAGGCAAATTCATCACTATAATGTTGGTCAGTACAGCCAAAGATGATATCATCAACATATATTTGGCACACAAACAGTTCACCATCATATGATTTAGTAAAAAGAGTGGGATTGAGTGAACCGGGTGTGAAGCCTTTCTTCATGAAGAATTCCTTCAATGTGTCATACCACGCCTGTGGGGCCTGCTTGAGGCCATAGAGGGCCTTGTTAAGTCTGAAGACTTTGTCAGGATGTTTTGGATCTTCAAAACCTGGTGGTTGAGCAACATATACTTCTTCCTCAATCTTACCATTGAGGAATGCACTTTTCACATCCATTTGGTATAAGATGATATCATGATGGTTAGCATAAGCAAGTAATATGCGAATAGCTTCAAGTCTAGCAACAGGTGCAAAAGTTTCATCGAAATCAATTCCTTCAACCTGTGTGTAGCCTTGAGCTACTAGTCATGCCTTATTCCTCACCACAACACCATTTTCATCTTGCTTGTTGCGGTAGATCCACTTTGTACCAATGATGTTATGCTTGCGAGGATCGGGACGATTGACCAGTTCCCATACGTTGTTGAGCTTGAACTGATGTAATTCTTCTTGCATGGCCTGAATCCACTCAGGCTCCAGAAATGCTTCATCTACCTTAGTGGGCTCTGTGATAGAGACAAAAGCAAAGTGCCCACAAAAGTTAGATAGATGTGAAGCTTTTGAGCGTGTGAGAGGACCTGGTGCTCTAATGTCATCGATGATCTTCTCCACTTGCACTTCTTTTGCAATGCAAGGGTGAGTTGGTTGCCGTTGAGGAATTTGATCAGCATTTTCTTCAGCATCAATTTCCTCAGCATTTTCTTCAGGTGCATCAGTTCGACGTTCTTCACGTTCTGGAACGAATTCTTCAGCAGATTCTTCAGTAGGAATGATATCTTCAGTAGCCTTGTGCTTGATCGATTCCTCAGGTGCTGGTTCATCTAACACAGAAGGTAGGTGCTCTCTTTGCGAGCCATTAGTTTCATCGAACCGCACATCTACAGTTTCAACAATCTTGTGAAGAACATTGTTGAAGACTCTGTAGGTGTGCGAGTCCTTTTCGTAACCAAGCATGAAACCTTCATGTGCTTTCGGTGCAAATTTAGAGTTGTGATGAGGATCTCTAATCCAGCATTTAGCACCGAAGACTTTGAAATAACTCACATTGGGTTTCTTGTCAGTGAGGAGTTCATAGGCAGTCTTCTTGAAGAATTTGTGAAGATATACTCTGTTGATGATATGGCACGCAGTATCAATTGCATCAACCCAGAAACGACGAGGGGTTTTGTACTCATCGAGCATAGTGCGAGCCATCTCAGCAAGAGTCCTGTTCTTGCGCTCCACAATGCCATTCTGTTGAGGAGTATAAGGAGCAGATAATTCATGAGTAATACCAAGTTCATCAAGATAGTCATTGAGACCCGAATTCTTGAACTCAGTGCCATTGTCACTTCTGATGTGCTTGATCTTCACACCAAAGTTAGTTGAAGCCCTCGAGGAAAATCGTTTGAAGACTTCCTGCACTTCAGTTTTGTTAGAGACAAGGTGCACCCATGTGTAACGAGAGTAATCATCAACAATAACAAAACCATATTGAGATGCTTCATAAGAGACAGAGGAATAATGGTTAGGACCGAAGAGATCCATGTGAAGCAATTCGAATGGACGAGTAGTGGTCATGATAGTCTTCGCTGGATGCTTGGCCTTGGTCATCTTTCCAGCTTCACAGGCACTGCATAAGTGATCCTTGAGGAATTTGACATTCTCAATGCCAATGACATGCTTCTTCTTCGCAAGCGTGTGCAGATTCCTCATGCCTGCATGACCAAGTCGTCGATGCCATAGCCATCCTTCTGAAGTTTTTGCAAGTAGGCACACGGCAGGTTGTGAATCAGCAGAGAAATCAACAATATACAAGTCTCCTCTCCTAAAGCCTTCGAAGACTTTGGATTTGTCAGATTCCATAATCACAACACAACGATACTTGCCAAAGACAACAACCATATCAAGATCACAAAGCATTGAGACAGACATAAGATTGTATCCTAAGGACTCAACAAGCATGACTTTGTCCATGTGTCGATCCTTTGTGATAGCAACCTTACCTAGACCCAATACCTGACTTTTGCTTTTATCAGCAAAGATGATATGCTTCATGTGTGATGCTGATAAGGGAGCATCCATCAACAGATTCTTGTCACCGGTCATGTGATTTGTACATCCACTATCAAGTACCCATTCAGTGGCTTTGGGTTGATCATCCTGCAGATGAATTAGTGCAACTTACGAACCTCATATACTTCAGTAGTGAAGAATATGATATCACAATTCATCAGATCAATTTCATCAAGCAGTAGAACCGATAAAACAGAGGGAGGACGTGTGAAATGAAAGTTCATTTCATCATGGTTAGCCTGCGTCCTTTCAGGCATTTTTGTCAGGTCCCCAGCAAATTCTTCAGACGTTACAGCACGTCTGGAGACCTGACCCTGCAGAAGAGATTAGTTCTTTTTCTTCACCACCCACATCTGAAGGGGTGGCAAAGAGTTCATCACTCTGCGAGCTCCATATGAGAATGGTGGCAAAGCAGCCAAACCATTTCGTTTCACATAAGAGGGGTTAGGGTAAGCATATGAATAAGCAGAGAAATTCTTCGAGGACTTATGAACATAATAATTTGAAGAATAATGCTCATATTCATAGCCCTTGGCTCTTCCCTGCGAAACAGAGTTGTTAGCACGATGATGTTCATATGAGGACTTTGATCCATGTGAGGAATTTGGTCCATATGAAGAATTAGATCTGGGGTTCCTTTTCTTCACAGGTGGTGTCATGAGGACATTCACCTGAAGACTTTCAAGGCAGCTTTTGGGAACCCAGATTTTCTTCATAGGGGAACCGTTCCTGCAGTTAGTGCCAACATATCTAGCAAATACTTCACCATTCTTTTTTTTTGAACAGTTTATAGTTGGAGTCAAATGACTCATCAGAAGAATGAGAAGATTCACATGTATAGCCAGATAAATCAGATGGATCAACTGGAGGTCCCTTTGCAGCAACCCATGAGGTTTTGGGGTACTGCTCAGGCTTCCAATAAGTACCATACGCATTGAGTTTCTTCTCAAAGGCAATACCCTCTTTCCTAGGGTTCCTGTTGAGGATCTGCTTTTTAAGCACATCACAAAGAGCCTGATGCCCTTTGAGGCTTTTGTACATGCCTGTCATGTACAATTCCTTCAGCCCTGCATCGTCAGTGATACTAGCAATGTCCTCAGATGAGGAATTAGTGATAGCAGAGACATGTGAAGAATTTGTAACATTTGAATCATTTGAACATTCAGGTGAAGAATTAGCAGATTCTCGTTCAATGCATTTTAAACATGGAGGAATAAATTCTTCCTGAGCAGCGCTGATTTGTTGAGCAAGTAATGAATCGCGCTCCTTCTGAAGATCTTCATAACTCACTCTTATCTTCTCAAAGTCAGACAAGAGAGAGTTATGCTGATCATGAAGGGAGTCATACTTAGAATGCAGTCTCTGAAGACTTTCAGTCAAGGCCTTAGTGCGATCCATTTCTTCACCCAACATATCATCACTTTTGTCTAGCATGTTTTGAACCTTTTCAAAAGCCTTTTGTTGTTGCACAACAATCTTAGCAAGTTTAGAGTAGCTAGGCTTAAGATTTTCATCAGATTCATCATCACTAGATTCAGAGGAGGCGTATTAGAGTACCTTGGCACCCTTTGCCATGAAGCAATAGGTGGGAGCGTAGTCATCACTGCCTTCGTCAGCCTTGTTGGTGAGATCACTTTTCTTCAGCGTTGAAGATGGATTTGCTGACGAATGCAATAGCGAGGGCTAGGCTCGCCACACCAGACTCAGAGTCTTCAGATTGTTCCTCTTCCTCATTTTCTTCAGATTCAGCCTCAGAGTCCATTTCCTTGCCAATGAATGCCCGAGCCTTCTTGGAGCTGCTCTTCTTGTGAGACGAAGACTTCGAGGATTTTGATGATGAAGATTTTGAGGATTTCTTATTTTTCTTCGCATCATCAGAACTGTAATCCTTGTATTTCTTCTTCTTTGATTCCTTTTCCCACTGAGGACAATCTTGAATGTAATGTCCTGGTTTCTTGCACTTGTGACAAAGCCTCTTCTTATAGTCACTGGTTGAGGAATCGTTGCTCCTTGAGGATTTTCCAAAACGACCACGTCTTGAGAACTTCTGGAATTTTTTCACAAGCAGCGCCAGATCATGACTTAGTTCTTCAGGATCACCAAGGCTGCTATCAGAGTCTTCATCTTCGGACTCAGATACTACCTTGGCCTTCAGTGCACGTGATCTGCCATAGCTCGAACCGTAGAGATCCCTCTTCTCAGCAAGCTGGAACTCATGAGTGTTTAGCCTCTCGAGGATATCACCGGGGTCAAGTGACTTGTAATCAGCACGCTCTTGAATCATCAGTGCCAAAGTGTCAAATGAGGAATCAAGCGATCTCAGCAATTTCTTCACCACCTCATGGTCGGTGATGTTAGTGGCACCAAGTGCTTGAAGCTCATTTGAGATGTCAGTGAGGCGATCGAAGGTTTGCTGAACATTTTCATTGTCGAGTCTTTTGAAGCGGTTGAAGAGATTGCGAAGAACATCAACTCGAGAATCACGCTGAGTTGAAACTCCTTCATTGACTTTGGACAGCCTATCCCAGATAAGCTTAGAAGTTTCCAAAGCACTCACTCTACCATACTGTCCTTTGCTCAGATGGCCACATATGATATTCTTCGCTTGGGAATCAAGTTGCTTGAATCTCTTCACATCGGTAGCGTTCAGTGAGGGTGAGACGGAGGGAACACCATTTTCCACAACATACCAGAGATCGTTATCAATTGCCTCAAGATGCACGCGCATCTTGTTCTTCCAGTAGGGGTAGTCCGTCCCATCAAAGGTAGGACACCCAGCAGAGACCTTGATCATACCTGCGGTCGACATAACTAAAACTCCAGGCGGTTAAACCAAAATCACACAGAACAAGGGAGTACCTTGCTCTGATACCAATTGAAAGTGCGTTATATCGACTAGAGTGGGGTGAATAGGCGATTTTTATGAAATTCTTCACTGAGGAATTTGCTCATGAGGAAATTCCTTAGCGAAGAAATACTAGCAGCGGAATAAGTACTCAGAAGTAAACATAACAGATTACATGCATGATCATCATGATGAAATGAAGACAAACACAGAGTACAGAAAGCGTAGGCACAGGATAACTCTAGATGAAGACAAACGGACTGAAGAAATTGAACTGAGGAATTTGTGAAAATCTTCAGTCAAAGTCTTCAAACATAGAATGAACAAACAGACAACACAGTAATGAGGAAATGAAGGTGTTGAGGAAATGGAACCAGTAAGCTTGGTGAAGACAATGATTTGGTAGACCAGTTCCAACTGCTGTCTCAGTTGTACGTCTGGTTGGAGCGGCTGAGTATTTAAACTCGAGGACACACAGTCCCGGACACCCAGTCCTGAGCACGCAGCTCGGGACACCAAGTCCTCACCGTATTCTGCTTGAACTAAGGACACACAGTCCTCGTCCAATCACTCGTGGTAAGTCTTCAGGTGACTTCCAAACCTTCACAGACTTGGTCACTCAGTGATCCACAATTCCTCTTGGATGCTCTAGACCTTGACGCCTAACCGTTTGGAAGAAGCACAGTCTTCAAAGGTAACAAGCGTCGGATCCACGCAGGATCAATTTCTTCAGTGATGCTCAATCACTTTGGGTTTGTAGGTGTTTTGGGTTTGGGTTTGGATTTTCCTCACTTGATGATTTTCGCTCAAAGTCCTCGGAGGATGGGTTGCTCTCAAATGACAAGTGTCAAGTTCACGAGGAGCAGCCAACCAGCTAGTGGTTGTAGGGGGCGGCTATTTATAGCCTAGGGAGCAGCCCGACATGATAAGACATAAATGCCCTTCAATGATATGACCGTTAGGTGGACAAGATATTTTAGGACAGCTGGCGCGTGGCACAGCAACGGTCGGAAATTTGGAGTACAAATTCCTCAGGGCTATCATGTTCCTCACTGTGTAGGCAATTCGCACTGGCGAATTCCTAACTCCTCAGTCAGAGCAAAGTCCTCAGTGACTAGAAGAACTGTGTCTCTGTCACTGAAGAAATTGACTGAACTGTATGAGATTTCCAATGGCTTCACTCGAAGGGATTGGTAGGTGTAGGATTTGAGTTGAGCATCACATGGAAATTTTCTCCTTAGTATTTCCTCGACCCCCTTTAACAGTACGGTGTTTCCTATGACTCAAGAAAGAGAAAAATGGAACTATGAAAACAAAGTCTTCACGCTTCACGTTCCTCGAACGAATACCATGTCTTCAAGGTCACACCAATTTCTTCACTTTCAAAGTCTTCAGAAAGTCTTCAGAAAGTCTTCAGAATATCAAAGTCTTCAGTCGAAGAACTTCATTTTTAGGGGTCGACTTTTACTGTAAATATCAAACTCCTCATAGACCTATAGACCTGTGTACACTCATAAACACATCAGATGCTTAACCTATAAGTCTTCAATACACCAAAATCTCTAAGGGGCACTAGATGCACTTACAACCACTGACTGCAATAAATCCACAGCAATCACAAATAATAAAGGGGATAATGGATCTCCTTGACGCACACCCGAACGGCAGACAAAGTGGTTACCAGGCACACCATTTAAAAGAACCGAAGAGGATCCAGAGGACAAGATACTATCAATCCAACCTGTCCAGCGATTATCAAAACCCTTACATTTCAAGGTCCTAAGAATCAGTTCATGCTCGATGGTATCAAACGCCTTCGTGAAATCCAACTTCAGAAGGATTATAGGCCTTTTGGATGCCTTGCACTAATGGATAAATTCGAAACACCATGCAAGACAGTCCTGAACGGATCGACAACGAAGAAACCCATATTGATTGCGGTGAATACATTTTAGGATCACACTCCGTAGACGATTTGCCAAAAGATTAGTTAAAAACTTCGGGCAAGTATTTGTCAACGAGATGGGTCTAAAATCGCCAATATGCTCCGGGCTCAACTTCTTGGGAATGAGGGTAATGAGAGATGTATTCAGACACTCCAGGTCACACTTTCCCTCATAGAATTCCTGGACTAGTTTCATAAAATCCGGTTTCAAAATATTCCAACACTTCTTTAGAAAAAGACCAGTAAACCCGTCAGGGCCCGGAGCGCGATCAGAGGGCATGTTCTTAATTACCGTATCCACCTCGGAGTCCGTGAAAGGCAAGGACAAATTCTCCAGGCGATCAATCCGAGTAATTAATGTGTCAAGGTCAAAACCCATTTGAATACCTTTTGCTTGGCCCATTCTTTTATTGAAATCAGACCAAAACATCCCCGCTAACTGTTGATGATCAGTAATCACCTCCCCATCCACAGACTTGATCGAGGAAATGGTGTTTCTCCGATACCTTTTAGTTGCCATAGCGTGGAAATTTTTTGAATTTTCCTCGCCAACTTTGATATTTCTGATCGTGCAACGTTGTTTCCAATAAATGAACTGCCAATGCAGAATATCTTCAAGATGCAATTTGACAATCTTGCAAAAATTGAACTCCGGCCAACTCAAGGGCCTAAACTCCTCAATATTATCCAGAAAAAGAATTACTTTATTGCAATCAGCAATGAGAGCCTTGACTGTGGATAGGTTGAGATGCCATTTCTTAAGAGTATTACAAAGAGATTTGAACTTAGTAGAAATGGTTAAGGCAGTTGAAGATTTACCCACCGACCTGTTCCAAACCTCAGATACACAATCCATAAAACCAGGCAGATCAACCCAATAGTCGTTGTCGTGGTCGTCGCTGTCGTAGATGACGATGACGCCGCCCTCGTCGCGGCCGCGTCGGCGCTCCGCGAAGCGGCGCAGGGCGGCGCACTGGTGCTCCTTCGCCTTCTCCAGGCGCTCCTTCTCCATCGCTATGGAGTCCCTGCGTGCCCATTCCAGGGCCGCGTCGTCGTCGTCGAGCTTCGTCGTCTTCACCGGCGCGGCCGGCTCATTCTTCACCAGCGCGAGCCCCGGCTCCGTCTTTGGCTTGACGAAGCGCGGAGGAGGAGCCGACGAGGAGGCATGCCGGCCGCCCTCGTTGATGACGATGCCGGAGCTGCGAGTGCGCCGGCCAAGGGGCGTCTCCGCCGCGGGCTCGACCTTGACGCCAAGCAGGGCCAGAGTACCGGAGGAGTGCGATGAAGATCACGAGGAGGAAGAAGAGGAGGAGGACCCGAACCTCCTTGGCGCCCATGGCCCGGCGCGTCGGTGCTGCGCCGGGGCAGCCACCCTCGCCGGGTACGCCAACGGCGGGTCGTTGCCGCCCTCGAGTGTGCGGCCGGGGACGCCCCACCATAGGTGGCGCCCCTCGCTGTTCTTCAGGCCGCTGACCACCGGCGCCCCGTTGGTGGACGCCAAGTGCTGCTGCTGGCGGCGCTCGAAGTACGCCCCCCAAGCCGTGTGGTTGTCGGCGGCGTACTAGGGGAGGAAGAGCTGGGCGTCGGTGAGGGAGGCACGCACGACCTCGACCTCCTCGGCGAAGTATTTGGGCTTCGCCACGGCATCGGGCAATGGGGGAATGGGCACTCCACCCTCGCTGAGTCTCCACCCCGTCGGCCCGACGCACATGTCCGGCGGCGCCGGGATGTTCGCCTGGAACAGGAGCCAGGACTCCTGTTCGCGGAGCGAACGGCGGCCGAAGCCGTTGGCCGCCGCCTCGTCTCCGGGGAAACACTCTGCCATGGCGACGGGTTCGGGAGAGGTAGAGAGGGAGAGGGAGGGACTGGGCGGCGGCGCTCGGGAGAGGTAGAGGGAGAGGGAGGGCTGGGCGGCGGCGAGGGGCAGGGCTGGTGTGGGCACAGGCGAATGAGGCCACCGGCTATATAGTCGCGTCGTGCCATGTGTACGCATGCGAGGGAGGGGAGGCGTCGGCGCGCCGTCCCGTGACGCTCCGCTCGTGAGGAATCAATGGCAAGGCTGACTGGCGGCAGCCTTGCCATTGATTCCCCGCGGGAACCGAGGCTGTTGGGGGAAGACGAGGTGCCGTGTCGCTGATGCGGCTGGCCCGCGGCTTTTTCGCACCAAAAGAGCTCGCCCCCAGCGCGCCGGGTTCGGCCTGGGTCCGCCGGCGCTGTTTTCGGCCCTGGCCAGCGAAAATCGGGCTCCTGGGGGCGCGACTGGGCCGTTTTTTCGGCGCCGGCGTGAAAAATTCGCCTGGGGAGGTCTTCCTGGGGGCGCTGCTGGAGATGCTCTTAGTTAGGATCCGATGAATTGTGGGTTTACGATCAGATTATTCATGAATATTAATTAAGTCTTCACTGAATTCTTTTATGCATGATTATTATAGCATTGTATTTCTCTTTGATCTATCCATTTAGTTTTGCCAACTAGATTGATTTTTCTTGCAATGGGAGAGGTGCTTTCTGATGGGATCAATCTTGCGGTGCTCAGTCCCAGTGACAGAAAGGGACTTGACATGTATTTGTATTTTTGCCATTAAGGATAAAAATATGGGGTTTATTTATATTGCTTGGGTTTACTTTGTCTACATCATGTCATCTTGCTTAAGGCGTTACTCCGTTTTTATAGCTTAATACCCTAGAAGCATGCTGGATAGCGGTCGATGGGTGGAGTAATAGTAGTAGATGAAGGCAGGATTCGGTCTACTTGTCTCGGATGTGATGCCTATATACATGATCATTGCGTTGAATATCATCATAACTATGCGCTTTTCTATCAATTGCCTAACGGTAATTTGTTCACCCACCATATGTTAGGTGCTGAAGAAAGAAGCCTCTAGTGAAAACTATTGCCCCCGGGTCTACTTTTAGTATATATAAAATCCAAAAATACCTTGCCGCAATTTTATTTCCTTTATTTTATTTTGCAATTTATTTTAACTATCTACCACTACGTGATTTGATCCTTGTAAATAACCGCTGAGGGGATTAACAACCCCCTTGTTTGCGTTGATTGCAAGTATTTGCTTTTGTGTGTGTAGGTGATGGTAACAAGGTTTTGTGTGGTTCCCCTACTGGATTGATAGTCTTGGTTCTTAACTAAGGGAAATACTTATCTCTATTGTACTGCTTCATCCTCTCCTCGTCAGGGAAATCCCAACGCAGCTCACAAGTAACAGGAGGAATTTCTGGCGACGTTGTCGGGGAGACATCATCAAAACCTATCAAATACCTTTGCACAAACTAGCATTTACTTGCTCTTATTTTTATTTGCCTTTACCTCTCATTTTCATCTCCCCCACTTCTATTTTTTTTACAAAAAACAAAAATATTTTTTGATTGCTCGTTTGCTTGCTTTTAATTACCTTCATGTGTGTAAGGGCATATTTATCCCTTAGTTGTTTTGGTGATTGAAGACAATGCTTTTGTAGACCAATCGTGTGCATTGAGTATTTCAGACATAATGACTAGGCACATGACGATTTGGTGCCCCTCAAAGACTATTGAAGACGGCGTTTCTCTACATTTCTTTTCGGTGGATTTGAGTCGTAGGGAAGCCATACTATTAAGAGGGTGTCCGCTTTGGAAAGGTTTGGGTGGAATTGTCACGTACACGTCTACTCCTTTTGCACCACCTTTCCTTTGGCACTTTGGAGCATCCTCCGTCCTTCCTTATCTATGCAAAATGTCGTGTTGCTGAACTGGGGCATGCGGTAGTACTGCTCCTCGGAGCGGTAGAACCGCCGGCCCTTGCGGTAGTACCGGCCTCTGGCGTGGTAGTACCGCAAGAGCCCACGGTAGTACCGCACCCAGGGAGCGGTAGTATCGTGGACTCTGGCCAGGCATTGCTACTAGTGCGTAGTAGGGGCGGATGTAATTTTTCACATCCGCACCCTATGCGGTAGTACCGCGCCATGGGCGCGGTAGTACCGCGCGCTCTGGCCAGGCTCAGCAGCATGAGCGGCAGTAGGGGCGGATGCAATTTTTTACATCCGCGCCCCATGCGGTAGTACCGCTCCAGGCTTGAGGTACTACCGTGTCGGATTTTTGCATAGATCCCAACTCAGCGGAAGTTGCCACGGATGTATTTTTATATGTCGGTGCCTTCCCAAATCTGGACTATCCCTGCCTTGCGGTAGTACCGCAAGGGGGAGCGGTAGTACCGCGCCAGCGATTCAACCGCCCGCTACTTCATCGCATCAGGGCTGCTTAGGTTTCTGCTGGATGGGCGGTAGTACCGTGGTGCCTTGTGGTAGTACCGTGTGCCCTAGCGGTAGTACCGCATCCCTGGTGCGGTAATACCGTGCTTCACAGGATGAGTTGGTGGATAATGGTTGGATTTGTTCTTCCACTATATAAGGGGTGTCTTCTTCTCCGAGTTGACCACCTCATCCATCCCCAAGCTCCATTGTTGCTCCAAGCTCCATTTTCGCCCGATCTCTCTCCCTAGCCAGTCAAACTTGTTGATTCTTTAGGGATTGGTTGAGAAGGCCCCGGTCTACACTTCCACCAAGAGAAATTTGATTCCCCCCACTAATCCTTTGCGGATCTTGTTATTCTTGGGTGTTTGAGCACCCTAGACGGTTGAGGTCACCGTGGAGCCATATTCCATTATGGTGAAGCTTCATGGTGTCGTTGGGAGCCTCCAATTAAGTTGTGGAGATTGCCCCAACCTTCTTTGTAAAGGTCCGGTCACGCCTCCAATGGCACAAAAAGGATCGAGAAGAGGTGTCTAGAGGGGGGTGATTAGACACTAAGTACCAAAAGTTGCAGTTTTTAAATTCTTTAAGTTGAAGTGGAGTTTTGGCACAAGTTTAACAAACACAAAACATATCAAGCAAGCATGCAACGAGTATATGAGCAGCGGAAAGTAAAGCATGCAACTTGCAAGAATGTAAAAGGAAGGGTTTGGAGGATTCAAACGCAATTGGAGACACGGATGTTTTTGTCGTGGTTCCGATAGGTGGTGCTATCGTACATCCACGTTGATGGAGACTTCAACCCACGAAGGGTAACGGTTGCGCGAGTCCACGGAGGGCTCCACCCACGAAGGGTCCACGAAGAAGCAACCTTGTCTATCCCACCATGGCCGTCGTCCACGAAGGACTTGCCTCACTAGCGGTAGATCTTCACGAAGTAGGTGATCTCCTTGCCCTTACAAACTCCTTGGTTCAACTCCACAATCTTGTCGGAGGCTCCCAAGTGACACCTAGCCAATCCAGGAGAGACCACCCTCCAAGAAGTAACAAATGGTGTGTTGATGATGAACTCCTTGCTCTTGTGCTTCAAATGATAGTCTCCCCAACACTCAACTCTCTCTCAAAGGATTTGGATTTGGTGGAAAGATGATTTGAGTGGAAAGCAACTTGGGGAAGGCTAGAGATCAAGATTCATATGGTAGGAATGGAATATCTTGGCCTCAACACAAGTGTAGGTGGTTCTCTCTCAGAAAATGGTAAGTTGGAAGTGTAGTTTCGTTATGATGGCTTTCTCCACGAATGAAGAGGAGGTGGAGGGTTATTTATAGCCTCCACACAAAATCCAACCGTTACACACCACTTGCCAAACTCGGTGGGACCAAATTGATAAACTCGGTCGAACCGATTCAGCAAATCTTGTGACCGTTAGGATTTTTGGTGGGACCGACATGCAACTCGGTAGGACCGATGTGGTTAGGATTAGGGCATAACGTAATCTCGGTGAGACCGATTACACAAACTCGGTGAGACCGAAATGTTACAAAAGGGAACAGAGAGTTTACATTGCAATCTCGGTAGGACCGATTACGCAAACTTGATGAGACCAATTTTGGTAATAGATCCATACAGAGAGATTGCAATCCCATCTCGGTGAGACCGAGATTCCTATCGGTGAGACCGATTTGCCTAGGGTTTGTGGCAGTGGCTATGACATCTAAACTCGGTGGCGCCTGCTACCTCTTGAGCACTGTGTTGGATTTCCTTGAAAAGGAAAGGATGATGCAGCAAAGTAGCGTAAGTATTTCCCTCAGTTTTTGAGAACCAAGATATCAATCCAGTAGGAGGCTACGCGCAAGTCCCTCGTACCTGCACAAAGCAAATAACTCCTCGCAACCAACGCGATAAGGGGTTGTCAATCCCTTCACGGTCACTTACGAGAGCGAGATCTGATAGATATGATAGATAATATTTTTGGTATTTTTGTGATAAAGATGCGAAGTAAAATAAAAGCAAAGTAAAAAAGCAAAGGCAAAAATAAAAGTGATGGAAGATTAATATGATCAAGATAGACCCGAGGGCCATAGGTTTCACTAGTGGCTTCTCTCAAGAGCATAAGTATTTTAAGGTGGGTGAACAAATTACTGTTGAGCAATTGACAAAATTGCGCATAGTTATGAGAATATCTAGGTATGATCATGTATATAGGCATCACGTCCGAGACAAGTAGACCGACTCCTGCTTGCATCTACTACTATTACTCCACTCATCGACCGCTATCCAGCATGCATCTAGAGTATTAAGTTCAAGAAAACAGAGTAACGCCTTAAGCAACATGACATGATGTAGAGGGATAAATTCATGCAATATGATAAAAACCCCATCTTGTTATCCTTGATGGCAACAATACAATATGTGCCTTGCTGCCCCTACTGTCAGTGGGAAAGGACACCACAAGATTGAACCCAAAGCTAAGCACTTCTCCCATTGCAAGAAAAACCAATCTAGTAGGCCAAACCAAACTGATAATTCGAAGAGACTTGCAAAGATAACCAATCATACACAAAAGAATTCAAAGAAGATTCAAATATTGTTCATAGATAATCTTGATCGTAAACCCACAATTCATCGTTCTCAACAAACACACCGCAAAAAGAAGATTACGTCGAATAGATCTCCACGAGAGAGGGGGAGAACATTGTATTGAGATCCAAAAAGAGAGAAGAAGCCATCTAGCTAATAACTATGGAACCGAAGGTCTGAGGTAAACTACTCACACTTCATCGGAGGGGCTATGATGATGTAGAAGCCCTCCGTGGTAGATGCCCCCTCCGGCGGAGCTCCGGAATAGGCCCCAAGATGGGATCTCGTGGGTACAGAAGGTTGCGGCGGTGGAATTAGGTTTTTGGCTCCGTATCTGATCGTTTGGGGGTACGTAGGTATATGTAGGAGGAAGAAGTACGTCGGTGGAGCAACGTGGGGCCCACGAGGGTGGAGGGCGCGCCCTGGTGGGTGGGTGCCCCCTACCTCGTGCCCTCCTCGAGGCTTCCTTGACTTAGGGTCCAAGTCTCCTGGATCACATTCGGTGAGAAAATCACGTTCCCGAAGGTTTCATTTCGTTTGGACTCCGTTTGATATTCCGTTTCTTTGAAACAGTGAAACAGGCAAAAAACAGCAATTCTGGGCTGGGCCTCCGGTTAATAGGTTAGTCCCAAAAGTAATATAAAAGTGGAAAATAAAGCCCAATATGGTCCAAAACAGTAGATAATATAGCATGGAGCAATAAAAAATTATAGATATGTTGGAGACGTATCAGGCATCCCCAAGCTTAATTCCTGCTCGTCCTCGAGTAGGTAAATGATAAAAAAAGAATTTTTGATGTGGAGTGCTACTTGGCATAATTTCAATGTAATTCTTCTTAACTGTGGTATGAATATTTAGATCCGAAAGATTCAAGACAAAAGTTCATATTGACATAAAAATAATAATACTTCAAGCATACTAACTAAGCAAGTATGTCTTCTCAAAATAAAATGGCCAAAGAAAGTTCATCCCTACAAAATCATATAGTTTAGTCATGCTCCATTTTCGTCACACAAGAATGCTCTCATCATGCACAACCCCGATGACAAGCCAATCAATTGTTTCATACTTTAGTAATCTCAAACTTATAAACCTTCACACAATACATGAGCGTGAGCCATGGATATAGCACTATGGGTGGAACAGAATATGATGATGGGGGTTATGTGGAGAAGACAAAAAGGAGAAGACATCAACGAGGCTAATCAATGGGCTATGGAGATGCCCATCGATTGATGTTAATGCAAGGAGTAGGGATTGCCATGTAACGGATGCACTAGAGCTATAAATGTATGAAAGCTCAACAAAAGAAACTAAGTGGGTGTGCATCCAACTTGCTTGCTCACGAAGACCTAGGGCACTTGAGGAGGCCCATTGTTGGAATATACAAGCCAAGTTCTATAATGAAAAATTCCCACTAGTATATGAAAGTGACAAAACAAGAGACTCTCTATCATGAAGATCGCGGTGCTACTTTGAAGCACAAGTGTGGGAAAAAAGGATAGTAGCATTGCCCCTTTTTATATTTTTCTCCTTTTTGGGCCTTTTTTTATTTTGGCCCTTTTTTTCTATTGGGACAATGCTCTATTAAATGATGATCATCACACTTCTATTTATTTACAACTCAATGATTACAACTCGATACTAGAACAAAGTATGACTCTATATGAATGCCTCCGGCGGTGTACCGGGATATGCAATGAATCAAGAGTGACATGTATGAAATAATTATGAACGGTGGCTTTGCCACGAATACTATGTCAACTACATGATCATGCTAAGCAATATGACAATGATGAATGTTTCATGATAAACGGCATGGTGGAAAGTTGCATGGCAATATATCTCGGAATGGCTATGGAAATGCCATAATAAGTAGGTATAGTGGCTGTTTTGAGGAAGATATAAGGAGGTTTATGTGTGAAAGAGTGTATCATATCACGGGGTTTGGATGCACCAGCGAAGTTTGCACAAACTCTCAATGTGAGAAACGGCAATGATGGAAGGGTGAGAGTGTGTATAATCCATGGACTCAACATTAGTCATAAAGAACTCACATACTTATTGCAAAAATCTACAAGCCATCAAAAACCAAAGCACTACGCGCATGCTCCTAGGGGGACAGATTGGTAGGAAAAGACCATCGCTCATCCCCGACCGCCACTCATAAGGAAGACAATCAAGGAACACCTCATGTTTCAAATTTGTTACATAACGTTTACCATACGTGCATGCTACGGGACTTGCAAACTTCAACACAAGTATTTCTCAAATTCACAACTACTCAACTAGCACGACTTTGATATTATCACCTCCATATCTCAAAACTATCATCAAGCATCAAACTTTTCTTAGTATCCAACACACTCATAAGAAAGTTCTACAAATCTTGAATACCAAGCATATTAAGATTTTTTAAGCAAATTACCATGCTATTTAAGACTCTCAAAATAATCTAAGTGAAGCATGATAGATCAATAGTTTCTTTAAAACAAATCCACCGCCATGCTCTAAAAGATATAAGTGAAGTACTAGAGCAAAACTATATAACTCAAAAGATATAAGTGAAGCACAAAGAGTATTCTAATAATTTCCAAATCATGTATGGCTCTCTCAAAAGGTATGTACAGCAAGGATGATTGTGGTAAACTAACAAACAAAGACTCAAATAATACAAGACGCTCCAAGCAAAACACATATCATGTGGTGAATAAAAATATAGCTCCAAGTAAATTTACCGATGGAAGTAGACGAAAGAGGGGATGCCTTCCGGGGCATCCCCAAGCTTTGGATTTTTGGTGTCCTTATATTATCTTGGAGGTTCCATGGGCATCCCCAATCTTAGGCTCTTGCCACTCCTTGTTCCATAATCCATCAAAAGATTTCACCGAAAACTTGAAAACTTCACAACACAAAACTCAATAGAAATCTCATGAGCTCCGTTAGCGAAAGAAAACAAAAGACCACTTCAAGTTACTGTAATGAACTCATTCTTTATTTATATTGGTGTTAAACCTACTGTATTCCAACTTCTCTATGGTTTATAAACTATTTTACTAGCCATAGATTCATCAAAATAAGCAAACAACACACGAAAAACAGAATCTGTCAAAAACAGAACAGTCTGTAGTAATCTGTAAGGGAAAACTTTGGTTTTGCCACTCTAGTTATTGCAAACTTTGCCTATGCCACTCTAGAATTTGACATTTCACTTTTGCCACTGTTAGCTTTTGACAATATATCACTTTTGCCATTCCGTGGCAAAAACAAAATTTTAAGAGTGGCAACTATGATACATTGTCAAAAGCTAAGAGTGGCAAATGTGAAATGAAAAATTATCGTTTTTGCCATGGAATGGCATTTGTGATGTATTGTCAAAATCTAAGAGTGGAAAAAGTGAGACGTCAAATTCTAGAGTGGCATAAGTAAAATTAGCAAAAGCTAGAGTGGCAAAAACAAAGTTTTCCCAATCTGTAACTAACGCAAATTTCTGGAACTCCAAAAAATCTACAAAAATAGGACGACCTAGGAAATATTTTTATTGATCAGCAGCAATTGGAATCACTATTTTATCATGTTCTGGTGATTTTTAACAATTGTTTTCGTGAACATAAAGTTTCTGGAAATTACAGCAAGATCAAATAACTATCATCCAAGAAGATCCTATAGGTTTAACTTGGCACAAACACTAATTAAAACATAAAAACACATCTAACCAGAGGCTAGATCAAAGATTTATTCATAAACAGAAGCAAAAGCAAAAAAACTAAAACTAAAATTGGGTTACCTCCCAACAAGCGCTATCGTTTAACGCCCCTAGCTAGGCATAAAAGCAAGGATATATCTAGGTATTGCCATCTTTGGGAGGCAATTATTCAATGAGACATCTATTATCCTTAGGAATTTCTTTCTTTTTAGTTATTATCAAACTTTTAGGCACAAGATCGAAAACTTCATTCATAGCAAATGGTTCCTTAATGATAGTAAAAAAGGTCGGGGTGAATACTAATAGATTTAAGATCCGCAGTTTCCTTACTAGAGGATTCACCCTTATTTTTAGGAACATACATTAGCTTGGCAAATTTAGTAGGAGGACTTGGAGTATTCTTTACGGAAGAAAAAGCGGTTTCCAAGTTGGTAATGATATCTTCAAGTTTATCGATCCTAGTGGAATCCTGATTTATTTTCTCATTAACTATGGGTTCCTTCTCTTTAATATTCTTCAAAGTGACTCCTACTTTAGATCCATATTGAGAGATTCGACTGTGGATCTTTTTATCCAAATTTTCAATTAACTCTATGGTAGCAACCTTATTTTCAATAATTTCGAGCCTTTGCATTACATGCTCCAAAGTTAATATAGTTCCGTTAACCAAAAGAGGGGGTGAGCCAAACAAATCTATCATAGCATTATAAGAATCAAAAGTATGGCTACCTAAGAAATTCCCTCCGGTAATGGTATCAAGGATATATCTATACCAAGGATTAGCACCTACATAAAAATTGCGGAGAAGAACAGAAGTAGATGGCTTCCTGGTAGATCTATTCTGAGCATTGGAAATTCTATACCAAGCATCTTTGAGATTTTCTCCCTCCCTTTGCTTAAAATTTAGAACTTCATTCTCGGGAGACAACAGAGAAGATAGAGGACTAGCCATAGTGACAAGCAACAGAAAAGAGGCGAACAAAAAAGGAGAGGGAAAATAAAACGGCAAGGGTGAAGTGGGGGAGAGGAAAACGAGAGGCAAATGGCAAATAATGTTATGCGTGAGATAAGGGATTGTGATGGGTACTTGGTATGTTGACTTTTGCGTAGACTCCCCGGCAACGGCGCCAGAAATTCTTCTTGCTACCACTTGAGCACTGCGTTGGATTTCCTTGAAGAGGAAAGGATGATGCAGCAAAGTAGCATAAGTATTTCCCTCAGTTTTTTAGAACCAAGGTATCAATCCAGTAGGAGGCTACGCGCGAGTCCGTCGTACCTGCACAAAGCAAATAACTCCTCGCAACCAACGCGATAAGGGGTTTTCAATCCCTTCACGGTCACTTACGAGAGTGAGATCTGATAGATAATATTTTTGGTATTTTTGTGATAAAGATGCAAAGTAAAATAAAAGCAAAGTAAAAAGCAAAGGCAAAAATAAAGTGATGGAAGATTAATATGATAAAGATAGACCCGGGGGCCATAGGTTTCACAAGTGGCTTCTCTCAAGAGCATAAGTATTTTACGGTGGGTGAACAAATTACTGTTGAGCAATTAATAGAACTGAGCATAGTTATGAGAATATCTAGGTATGATCATGTATATAGGCATCACGTCCGAGACAACTAGACCGACTCCTGCATGCATATACTACTATTACTCCACTCATTGACCGCTGTCCAGCATGCATCTAGAGTATTAAGTTCAAGAAAACAGAGTAACGCCTTAAGCAAGATGACATGATGTAGAGGGATAAATTCATGCAATATGATATAAAAAACCCATCTTTTTATCCTCGATGGCAACAATACAATACGTGCCTTGCTGCCCCTACTGTCATTGGGAAAGGACAAAGCAAGATTGAACCCAAACCTAAGCACTTCTCCCATTACAAGAAAAACCAATCTAGTAGGCCAAACGAAACTGATAATTCGAAGAGACTTGCAAAGATAACCAATCATACATAAAAGAATTCAGAGAAGATTCAAATATTGTTCATAGATAATCTTGATCATAAACCCACAATTCATCGGTCTCAACAAACACACTGCAAAAAGAAGATTACATCGAATAGATCTCCACGAGAGAGGGGGAGAACATTGTATTGAGATCCAAAAAGGGAGAAGAAGCCATCTAGCTAATAACTATGGACCCGAAGGTCTGAGGTAAACTACTCACACTTCACTGGAGGGGCTATGATGATGTAGAAGCCCTCCATGGTAGAAGCCCCCTCCGGCGGAGCTCCGGAACAGGCCCAAAGATGGGATCTCGTGGGTACAGAAGGTTGCAGCGGTGGAATTAGGTTTTTGGCTCCGTATCTGATCATTTGGGGGTACGTAGGTATATATAGGGGGAAGAAGTACGTCGGTGGAGCAACATGGGGCCCATGAGGGTGGAGGGCGCGCCCTGGGGGGTGGGCGCGCCCCCCTACCTCGTGCCCTCCTTGAAGCTTCCTTGACTTAGGGTCCAAGTCTCCTGGATCACGTTCGGTGAGAAAATCATGTTTTCGAAGGTTTCATTCTGTTTGGACTCCGTTTGGTATTCCGTTTCTGCAAAACTCTGAAATAGGCAAAAAAACAACAATTCTGGGCTAGGCCTCCGGTTAATAGGTTAGTCCCAAAAATAATATAAAAGTGAATAATAAAGCCCAATATTGTCCAAAACAGTAGATAATATAGCATGGAGCAATCAAAAATTATAGATACGTTGGAGACATATCAGCGCCGGATAGAAAGAATCGGTGGGGCCGAGTTTGACTTTTGGTTTAGGTCATATGTGGATGTGAGAAAGTAGTTGAGGGCTTTGGAGCATATCGCTAAGCACTTTGAGCAAGCAAGCCATTAAGCAACACCTCGTCCCTTCTTAATAGTATTGGCTTTTCCTATGGACTCAATGTGATCTTGGATCACTAAATAGAAAATGTAGAGTCCTGAGCTTTGAGCTTGAGCCAATCCTTTGTCCTTATCATGTTGAAGGGGTTTCACATCCTCTAGTCCATGCCACCTCATTGTTGGACTCATCTGAAACATACTAGGTAAAAGTGTTAGTCCAACAAGAGATATGTTGACATTAATTACCAAAACCACCTAGGGAGCACTTGTGCTTTCAATCTCCCCCTTTTTGGTAATTGATGACAACATACATCAAAGCTTTAGATAAAGATATAGAGAATAGTAGGTAAAGCTTTGGAAAGACATGTAACATGCATAGGCTCCCCCTACATGTATGCAATCATGTGAATATGGAATATAGGAGCATGTGAATGCATAAACATGACAGAGTAAGCAATGCGTTATATGTATCTTGGCTATATGCATCAGAGCAAATGATGTGAATATGAGAAATGTACCTTCATGCTTATGAGTCCTTCTTGCAAACAGTATGTACATCAGCAAGAGTTTATCATACACATGACTATGATGCATATACTTACCTTGTGGTCTTGAGTTGGCTTAGGATGGGATGAACCTGCATAAACAAGGTTAGATAACACAGATACACCTACTAGCCAGAACAAACAAAAGAAACCGCAAGAGTACCAAGACTGGGATGACATGTAGAGTGAGTACTCAGTACCACATTGGATATAAACATGTCCCCAAAGGTAAAGATGTGCAGTAAATTCAAGGATTTCCTTCCCTTAGATGTCTTGCTCCCCCTGTATCTAACATGGGATACTGGGAGAAGATAGGGAACAGAAAATCAGAGCAAAATTAGAGCTCAAAGGAAATAAACAGAGCTAATGCAAACGAGAAAATATGAACATGTCTTTCCCCTCTTGAATACATGTGACTTCTCTCCTCTTGAACACCAAGCATGTGGGGTCCTTGATGATTACTCTTTCTTCCCTTGAGTATTCTCTCCCCCTATAGATATGATTAAGCTTTGATGTGCTCTCTCTCTCTCCCCCTTTGACATGAATTTCCAAGAAGGGTTCTTCTGGATTTTTGTCATGATGGGTTTGGTCCTTGAGTCATAGAACAAAGCAGCAAGTTGAATGGGATGCTGGTCGAGGACAAGATTCATTGAGTGGAGCTAGATCAAAAAGAATGCAGAAATAAGTGGCAAGATGTCTTTCCTGCAGTGAAATCGGTGACACCGAGTTGTACGGTTCGGTTGTACCGAGAGGATTCGGTTGGACCGAAAGCATCAGACCGGTGAGATCGAGTTCATCACAGAGAAAACACTTGTCACCTCAGCTCACTAGACAAGTAAGATCTCACAAGGATTTGCAAGGAATTAATTAAAGATTTGCAATGAATTGGATGCAAGGAATGCAGAATAGAAAATAACAGAGAAGAAACTGAAAAGGAGTCTAGATGAAGTCAAGAGGGAAACAAATATGCATGAGACAAATGCAAGAGCACAGAAAAGAACACAAGAGAACTTCATCTAGAATTGGTCGGCGACAAAGTCACCTATGTTAGAGTATATTGACTTAGGAGTCAAGTGAGATCACTTGATCATAGGTCATACTCATCGTTTAAGCTCAAAATGGGGTTACCATTTTTTGTTTAACATTTTTGATGTATTCACATCTTGTCGAGTCTCTTTGACTCATGACTTGGAGTAAAGCTTCTCTAAGATGGAATAACATACCTTGGGTGGTGGTGTTGATCATGATCATGTAGTTGAACTTGTGTGGGTTGCTCAAGGTTGATGTAGCTCATCAAGAGTTGGGAGCACCACTTGGAGTTTGAGTTCATCTACCTACATGGGTTAGTTTTTGCAAGGAAGAGCACTTGTGTATCCAAAATGACAATCATGGAACTCAACATAGAATTTGTCAAAGGATATGTTTGAATGGTTGCGTGTTTCCTTGTTTTCATCCACCATTGTGTGGAGACTTGGTGATATAGAAATTTCTCAAGATGTGAGTGAGTTCCAACCTCATAGATTTAGATTCATCCAAGTACCTACATGGGTTAGACAACATGCAAGGTGCAAATATATCCAAGACATAAGATAGTCAACATAAGAGAAATATCAAGGATTAGTCATAGGCTCATGCCTTGCATGTATCAGATGGAGTTCCTACTCCAAGTTTGAAGCATCAATGATGTTGAATTCACCTCTTAACCTGCAAAACACTTTCTCATCACGCGGTTTGGTAAATATATCCGCTAATTGCTTATCGGTGCGAACATGCTTAAGATTGATGTCCCCTTTGGCAACATGGTCTCGAATGAAATGATGACGAACTTCAATATGTTTAGTTCGAGAATGTTGCACGGGATTGTGAGCAATATTAATAGCACTTTCATTGTCACAAAGCAATGGAACATGTTTCACATATATCCCATAATCTTTAAGAGTTTGGGTCATCCAAAGTAATTGAGCACAACATGATCCAGCGGCAATGTATTCCGCTTCGGCGGTGGATAAGGATACCGAGTTTTGTTTCTTGGAAGACCAAGACACAAGAGATCTACCAAGAAATTTACAATTACCCGAAGTGGACTTTCTACCAACCTTGTCTCCAGCATAGTCCGAGTCGGAGTAGCCAACAAGATCAAAGGAGGCCCTCTTTGGATACCAAATGACAAAATTTGGTCTATGGATTAAGTATCTCACTATCCTTTTCACGGCCTTAAGATGACATTCTTTAGGAGCGGCTTGATATCGTGCACACATGCACACACTTAGCATAATATCGGGACGTGAAGCACATAGGTATAACAATGAACCAATCATAGAGCGATAAACCTTTTGATCAACCGGTTCACCATCTTTGGTTAAATCAAGATGTCCGCTGGTGGGCATGGGTGTAGTCATACCTTTGCATTCTTGCATATTGAACTTCTTGAATAATTCCTTGGTGTACTTCGTTTGAGAGACAAAGGTACCTTCCTTAGTTTGCTTGACTTGCAAACCAAGAAAGAATTTGAGTTCACTCATTATCGACGTCTCAAACTTCTCCGACATTAGCTTTCCAAACTTTTCACTAAAATGAGGGTTAGTTGATCCAAATATAATATCATCAACATAAATTTGGCACACAAATAGTTCTCCATTAACACTTTTAGTAAAAAGAGTAAAATCAATTTTTCCAATTTCAAAGCCTTTTTCAATAAGGAACTTGGTCAAGCATTTATATCATGCTCTAGCAGCTTGTTCAAGACCATAAAGAGCTTTGTGAAGTTTGTAGACATGATTAGGTTTCTTAGGATTGAAAAATCCGGGAGGTTGCTTAACATAAACTTCCTCCTCTATTTCACCATTTAGAAAAGCACTTTTAATGTCCATTTGGTACAAGGTGATATCATGATGATTAGCATAGGCAAGTAAGATGCGAATGGACTCAAGTCTAGCAATGGGCGCATATGTCTCACCATAGTACATACCTTCGACTTGAGTGTAGCCTTGGGCGACTAGGTGTGCTTTGTTGCGAACTACTTGTCCATCTTCATCTTGCTTGTTGCGAAATACCCATTTGGTACCAATGATGTTGTGGTTGTTAGCGGGCTTCTCAACTAATTTCCAAACTTGATTTCTCTCAAAGTTGTGTAGCTCTTCATGCATGGCATTTCTCCAATCCGGATCTTCCAAGGCTTCTTCAACCTTCATAGGTTCAATGCTAGAGATGAATGAATAGTGTTCACAAAAGTTAGCTAAACGAATTTTTGAGCGAGTGATTCTCCCTGTTTGGATATCATTGTAGATTTGCTCGACGGGATGGTCTTTAGTAATTCTTGCTCGAACTCGTGAAAGCTTTTGTTTGGATCTTGGTTGAACATCTACTTCATCTTGTTCTTCTTCTTGGCCTTCTTCATTGTTGACGTTGTCGTCCTCTTGTCGTGATGGATAAGGAGGTTGTTGGCGTTCATCTTGATGCACTTCCTCGTTTTCTTCATCTTGGTGTGTCCCACTTGTGGATGCTTCCGTATCAACTCTTGGTTCGCCTTGTCGTGAGGTAGAAGCTTCCACTTGGATGGACGAGGTACTCTCCTTCACCTCCGTTGGACGAATCTTGCCAATAGACAAGTCTTGGATTGCTTCCGAAGGGTCTTTGTCTCCTACATCAATTGGAAATTGCTCTACTTGCGAGCCATTAGATTCATGAAACTTCACATCTACCGTCTCTTCAACCTTTCGGGTGAAATTATTGTAGACACGGTATGTGTGAGAGTTTGAGCCATAACCAAGTAGGAAACCTTCATGAGACTTAGGAGCAAATTTAGAACGACGATGCTTATTAAGAATGTAGCACTTTGAGCCGAATACTCGAAAGTATCCAACTTGTGGTTTGTTACTGGTGAGGAGCTCGTATGCCGTCTTGCCGAGTAGCTTGTGAAGATACAAGCGATTTGTTGCATGAGAAGCTGTCTCAACCGCTTCCGCCCAAAAGTGCTTTGGCGTCTTGTACTCATCAAGCATCGTTCTCGCCATTTTGATGAGTGTCCGGTTCTTCCTCTCAACACCTCCATTTTGTTGAGGTGTGTACGTAGCCGAGAACTCATGTGAAATCCCTTCTTCGTCAAGAAAGGTGTCCACATTTGCGTTCTTGAACTCCGGTCCGTTGTCGTTGCAAACCTTCTTGATTTTCACTTCAAATTGATTTTGGGCCTTCCTAGCGAAGTTTTTGAAGATCTTTTGGACCTGTGATTTATCATCGAGAAAGAACACCCACGTAAATCTTGAAAAATCATCAACTATAACTAGACCAAAAGAATTTCCACCGAGACTTTTGTAAGCGTTAGGACCAAAAAGATCCATGTGAAGTAGCTCGAGTGGCCTCCTTGTGGTCATGATGTTCTTCACGAGATGCCTTCCTCCAACCTGTTTACCTTCTTGACAAGCACTACAAAGTCTATCCTTATCAAATATGACATCGTTAACACCAAGGATATGATTTCCTTTAATAAGCTTGTCAAGGTTTCGCATACTAACATGAACTAATCATCTATGACATAACCAACCTTTAGAGGATTTAGCAATTAAGCAAGTTCTAGGTTGAGCCTTTTTAGTGAAATCAACAATGTAAAGATCACCTCTGCGTATACCGGTAAAGACCATTTTATGATTGTCTCTATGAAACACTTCGCAATCTACTTCAGTGAATAGGACATTGAAATCGAAATTAGCAAGTCTAGAAACTGAAAGTAAATTGTACCCAAGAGATTCAACGAGCATGACATTTTGTATGGAGCTATCATGTGAGATGGCCACCTTACCGAGGCCAACCACCTTACCCTTTGAGTTGTCACCGGAAGTGACATACTTTCGAGGACCATCGTTTTCGGCAAGCTCACGGAACATGTCTTTATCTCCGGTCATATGATCAGTACATCCACTATCAAGGACCCATTCCTTTCCTCCGGCCATGTAGCCACGAAGGTTTGCCATAAGACCGAAGTGTCTCATTGCATCATCAATATCATAGTCACTATCATCATCCTCATCATAGTATCCATGTTCAACATCATCTTGTGATTGATCAATTCCTAGAGAGGGTAATTCATTACACAAATGGTCATTTCTATGATTGTCTTTATGGATTCTAATAGCTTCGGAAATGATATTGCTAATGATTCCAACATCTCCTATGGCACGCATGAGATTGGTACGCTCAAATAGACAATCACCAAAGCTAGGATCACTGGAATTCATCTTACTCAAGGTAATAGACTTATGGAGAATTTCATCTAAATTTTTCAAGGAATAATCTGGAAGTCGTTCCTCAAGAAATCTCCATATAGTATAGGCACAATCAAAAGTAGGCAAACTAGCAATCAAATTTTTGGGCAATCCTCTTATGATAAGATTTATAGTTCTAAGATTGCGAATCATGTCAAGATCCTCTTCAGGTGTGGGATGCAAAGGATCAATATGAGGTGCAGAAGGGCTAGCAATATACTTGTTCAAATGATATTCATTGAAAATCACAAGCATCTCATTTTTCCACTCATGAAAATACTCTCCGTCAAGTATAGGCACTCTATGTCTAAGACTCCCCAAAGTAGACGCATCCATCTTCCTCTAATGGTGATTAAACCAAGGCAATAGAGACCAATGCTCTGATACCAATTGAAAGGATCGAGAAAAGGTGTCTAGAGGGGGTGATTAGACACTAAGTACCAAAATTTGCAGTTTTTAAATTCTTTAAGTTGAAGTGGAGTTTTGGCACAAGTTTAACAAACACAAAACATATCAAGCAAGCATGCAACGAGTATATGAGCAGCGGAAAGTAAAGCATGCAACTTGCAAGAATGTAAAAGGAAGGGTTTGGAGGATTCAAACGCAATTGGAGACACGGATGTTTTTGTCGTGGTTCCGATAGGTGGTGCTATCGTACATCCACGTTGATGGAGACTTCAACCCACGAAGGGTAACGGTTGCGCGAGTCCACGGAGGGCTCCACCCACGAAGGGTCCACGAAGAAGCAACCTTGTCTATCCCACCATGGTCGTCGCCCACGAAGGACTTGCCTCACTAGCGGTAGATCTTCACGAAGTAGGCGATCTCCTTGCCCTTACAAACTCCTTGGTTCAACTCCACAATCTTGTCGGAGGCTCCCAAGTGACACCTAGCCAATCTAGGAGACACCACTCTCCAGGAAGTAACAAATGGTGTGTTGATGATGAACTCCTTGCTCTTGTGCTTCAAATGATAGTCTCCCCAACACTCAACTCTCTCTCACAGGAAGTGGATTTGGTGGAAAGAAGATTTGAGTGGAAAGCAACTTGGGGAAGGCTAGAGATCAAGATTCATATGGTAGGAATGGAATATCTTGGCCTCAACACAAGTGTAGGTGGTTCTCTCTCAGAAAATGGTAAGTTGGAAGTGTAGTTTCGTTCTGATGGCTTTCTCCACTAATGAAGAGGAGGTGGAGGAGTATTTATAGCCTCCACACAAAATCTAACCGCTACACACACTTGCCAAACTCGGTGGGACCGTTTGATAAATTCGGTCGGACCGATTTAGCAAATCTAGTGAATGTTAGGATTTTCGGTGGGACCGATGTGGTTAGGGTTAGGGCATAACGTAATCTCGGTGAGACCGATTACACGAACTCGGTGAGACCGATTTTGGTAATAAGCTAACCAGAGAGTTGGTCAGGTAAACTCGGTGGGACCGATTTGCTCATCTCGATGAGACCGAAATGTTACAAAAGCGAACAGAGAGTTTACATTGCAATCTCGGTAGGACCGATTACGCAAACTCGGTGAGACCAATTTTGGTAATAGATCCATACAGAGATATTGCAATCCCATCTCGGTGAGACCGAGATCCCTATCGGTGAGATCGATTTGCCTAGGGTTTGTGGCAGTGGCTATGACATCTGAACTCGGTGGCGCCGGATAGAAAGAATCGGTGGGGCTGAGTTTGACTTTTGGTTTAGGTCATATGTGGATGTGAGAAAGTAGTTGAGCGCTTTGGAGCATATCACTAAGCACTTTGAGCAAGCAAGCCATTAAGCAACACCCCATCCCTTCTTAATAGTATTGGCTTTTCCTGGACTCAATGATCTTGGATTACTAAATAGAAAACATAGAGTCCTGAGCTTTGAGCTTGAGCCAATCCTTTGTCCTTAGCATCTTGAAGGGGTTTCACATCCTCTAGTCCATGCCACCTCATTGTTGGACTCATCTGAAACATACTAGGTAAAAGTGTTAGTCCAACAAGAGATATGTTGACATTAATTACCAAAACCACCTAGGGAGCACTTGTGCTTTCAGGCACCAATAGTGGAATCACGTCATCTCGCATTGTGTGAGTGCGTGAGGAGAATACGGTGGCCCTAGTGGCTTCTTGTGGATCATTGTGCCTCCACACCGCTCCAACGGAGACGTACTTCCCCCCAAAAGGAAGGAACTTCAGTAACACATCCTCGTCTTCACCGGCTCCACTCTTGGTTATCTCATGCCTTTACTTGTGCAAGCTTATTTGTGTTATATCACTTGCTTGCGTGTGTGCTTGTTGTTGTTGCATCATATAGGTTGCTCACCTAGTTGCATATCTAGACAACCTACTTTGATGCAAAGTTTAATTTGGTAAAGAAAAGTTAAAAATTGTTAGTTGCCTATTCATCCCCCCTCTAGTCAACTATATCGATCCTTTCAATGTGGACACATAAAAATAGAAAGGAAAAGTAAAGACATATGGATCCTCATCCAGTTGCTAATCTTTTCAAAAGATCTAATTATGTTGAACCAATTGCTATTGAGTTGGGTGCACCTGATTATCTCTACGAAGTTTTGCTTGAAAAGCATGAATCTGAAAATTGTGATGAAGTGTTGAAAGAAGACATCTATAAAGTGATTCATCATAGCTCCTTGAATGAAAAGCATGATTGCAATGATGTTATTATAAATTCCATTAATGTCAATTGCGCTAATAATATGCGAAGGTACATGCCTGGGGATGATAATTGTATTATGTCCACTACTTACTGCAATGATCATGATTGAGGTGATAATTATGATGCTTCTTATGATCTTGAAAATTTATTTAAGCTTCATAATGAATATGGCATTGATAAGAATGTTTGCAATACTATTAAAAGTGGGTTTGGAAGAGCGTAAACTTTTGGTAATAATGATCCCAATACTTCTGACAATTGTCAATCTTGTGATTTTTTTTATAAAAGTGGGTTTGGAGAGGTCATGACTTTAGTTGAGGTTATCCCACTATCTTGGATGATTATAAAACTTGTATGCATGTGGATCATGAAGAGAAAATTTTGTATGACGGCTATATTGTTGAATTTAATTATGATCTCACATGTAATTATTATGATAGAGGAAAGTATGGTTGTAGAAATTTTCATGTTACTAAATTACCTCTCGCTATGTTGAGATTGTCAATGTTTTATTCTTCTCCCTTGCATATGCTAGATATTTCTTGTCTTGACAATTTGTTTGCTTATAAAATTCTTATGCATAGGAAGTATGTTACATTTAAATGTGTTTGTCATAGTATTATGATGCTCTCTTTTCTGCTTCAATTCTTGTCTTTCATGTGAGCATTGATAAAATCTCAAGCCTATCTTAATGGCTATAAAGAAAGAGCTTGTTGGAGACAACCCAATAGTTACAAATTATGATTTTTTCACACAATTATGCCACTGTTATGATTGTGTTTTAATTAGTTTTTTCTGCCAAGTAAAGCCTTTGGGATGATTTGGTTGATAGCTAATTTGATTCTGTGAAAAACAGAAACTTTTCGCCCAGTAGCAAAATTGTGATGTACACTCTTTACAAACCGAACCCTCTGCGGCGAGGATCATGGTTTCAAGAGGGAGTTCATCAAGTTTGAAAGAAGTTGACACATCCTTTGTTGTCTCACCTTGAAAAAAAATTACGCTATTCATACAGCATGGAACCATTCATGTTCAAATTTGGCATTTTTAGGGCTCATCGCTATATTTAAGTCCTTTCGTGGATTTTTATGGCATTTAATGGAATTAATTCAAATAAACTACAGGCACGTGAATTCGTACACAAAAATCGGCCAAAAAATCATGTTGGGGGTCTTGTGCACATGTATACGCCTTTTGCAAGGAATGGACATGAATTTCAAATAACTTTGTGACAAATGCTCAACCGCAAACATAGAGTTTATTGTTTTCCTAGTTCTTGAAAATGTAAATAAACTCTGAAAAACATGAAACACAGCATCGTGTCATGTTATGAGCTCAAAATGTCATGGTAAAAAATTGAGATGGTTTGAAGAAAATTGTGATGTTCTACACTAATATCAGAGTAACAACAAGTAACAATTATGTATTAAATTTACAAATAAAATGTATATAACTGATAAAAAATTGATGGAAAAATATCAGATAAGTGGGTCTCACATGATTGGCAACCCTGCTTCGCGTTTCAAGGGCGCAGAAGGTGAACAGTCCAAAAAAGCATTAGGGTACATCTTTCTCTGCCGAGTCCTCAGGATTTTCTTCTCGCAGTCCTTGCGAGATGTTATTGTTCTCAACGGTTCATGATCCGACAATACGAAGATGAGAACGATGTTATAGATCCGATCTAATATCATGAAATTGACACGGTCAGTGCCAACTGTCAGAGGTGTTTTTTGTCAGTTCCTAACATCGGTACTAGAGTGAGTGCATGGATTAGTAGTCACGCGTGCATCACGCTGGGTTACTAGTAGATCCAGAGAACAAATAAAAGGGGACACACTATTTTACCAAAGTTCAAGCCCTAATGTGGGGGGGGGGGGGGGCTACTTCCCTCACTACTTTTTATATTTCTATTATGTGTGAAGAGTACAAAGTAATACAATATTGGGGAGGTAGGGGGAGGGGGTCTAGGCCCTTACGAGATGTCCCAGGTCACAGTGGGAAGCGCTGAGGTCTCTAAGTGGTATAGAGGCTCTATCCTATGTGAAAAGTGGATCCCTTGTACTATATCCCGGTTGCCTTTATATGGCAGTAGTATGGAGATCTCCACATCAGTTCATCGGGCCTATAGGGGTAGGAGTCAGACTATTATTGGTATCAAATATGTGTACTATTTTCTTCATGACATGAGATTCCTTGTTGGAGGATAAGGAAAGTTTTCTTCTTGGTCTCCAATGTTTCTACTCGGGTGTGTTGGCTCGTTTTACGGGATGACTGTATATTTTAGGGAAAATTATATGACAACTACTTTTTTAGTTCCCGTAGACCTATTTCCCGTAAATCATTTTTAGGCCCCTAATCCAATGATCTGATTGCTGGCGCCCACCTGCCAGTGACCCAATGGAAAAAAGAACGGCGACACATGCGCGTGGTACATGGGCTCACCAGCGGTGAACATGTGCTCGCCTCCGGCCATACCCCGTCGTGCAGGTGCGTACGTTCGGACGCCTGCAACAAGCTGTGTCGAACGGTGTTGAGGGTGTTGCCGGGGTTGGCCGAAAACGATGTCAGCGACGGTGTCGGAGCACGGCGCCGCAAGGGAGGTAGAAGGAGGATGTGGTCGTCGTTTTGGACGTGTCCAAGAGGCCGGAGTGGTTGCGGTGGAGACAAGGAAGCAGGCTACAAAGGCCGGGGCTCGCCGACGGCGACCAATTTTGGCATGGCGACCGGTGAGGTGGAGCTTCTGTGGTCGATGAGGGCGGCGTGGAAGCGACGGTGCGGGGCAGCGGCGGCGCAAGGGTGTCCGAGCGTGAAAGTTCAGGCGGTTTCATTCCGCCAAAATTATAAAGAAATGTCATCTTCCCATAAATGTGGTGAGAGGAGGCAATTATGCGGGATCCCGTAAAAAAATCCAAGAGTTTACGGAAGCTCTTGGAGGGCTATTTTTGCCTTAACTACTCGTAAACTTGAAATTTTTTAAGGGTACATGAGCTATTGGAGTTGTTTTAAAGGAGTCCATTGATATGACGTTGAAAGGCCAATCCTAGGATAATTTAACTTTTCGTCGACAGACGGTCATTTTTTCTTGAAAATCTAACAACTAGGTGCTTGTGTAGTTATAAGATACTCCAAATGCCAGTGCATTTTGGTCTTCTCTCCCTGTAATAAAATACACTGATAGGAGTAACAAGTCAAGATGTTGAGGTCATAACCAATTGTTAAAACTTTGTTGTTACTTCAATTGAAACCATTTAAATTACATATTGATCTTTTGTGAAGGTGGCATATGATATTTATGGTTCCGCAGCTATTAGATTCATTTATCCAAATTTTTATAGGGCTATATAGAATGTCAAGGCTTGAAATGTGGATGTGCAACAGCTGTGGATGTCCAGTGTGCACCATTATTCCTAAACAAATCAAACAAGTTCTGAACTATGAAGTGGCTTCGTTGACTAAGATCTGCTTGTGACAAGTTGTTTCAGAGTCACACAGGTATCATGCAGCATGTTTCTCTGTATTGTTTTCTGTCTCCACCGTCACACGATTTCAGTCACAAAGTATGAACAAGGTTTGCTTTGGTTACAAGTTTGCAAGATCTTCTTTGTCGCCTTGCTATGAGGGGGAATGGATCTATTCATGGACTAGAGCAAGTCAACTGCAAATTAGCTCCAAAAACAACACTTCCATGGCAATCAATTGCTCATCGTCTCATGGCTTGTGGAAGACTGAACTTGTCTAACGCTGAAAATTGGCGCTCCTGCTGATTTCCAAAATGGATCTGCTATCGTTGTGCACTTCTGGTGATGACGATGCATGAAGTAGCTAGCACGGCGAGACTGATTCACAATTTTCTTAGCAAAAAATAAGTCTGTATTTACTTATGTACAGAGAGTCGGATATCAACTTCCAAAACGACCAAACTACGTCTCTAAAATGTACAGTTCCGGTCACATTCAACAGAACAACACTGGGATCTCCACTACGTTCAATGCTACAGAAAGACAAAAATCAACTAAATGTGTTTCCTTGGCTTCACCGCTGCGACGTCGCCGCCACCGGGACGGCAGAAGAGATCTGGAAGACCTCCGGGTTCCAGTCGCCAGCTGCGACGTCACCGTCAATGACGAACCCGGCGAACGTGAGGCTGTGCGCATAGTACTTCTCCGCTTGCCCGGCGTCGTCCTGCACCACCACCACCTCCACCGCGTCATCGCTGGCGGCGCGAGTTTGCAGCGGCGCCACCCTCTGGCTGCTGCCGCCCAGCTCGCTTCGGTGCGGTCCCGACAACGCGCGGAACAGCGCCGACCATCGACCGCTAGGACGCGCAGCCGACATTGTCCGTAACGCCGACGGCACCCACCGCCCGCTTGACGTGCTTGCCGCTGCCGCGGTGGTCACCGCGCTCATCGCTCTGCGAAGCCGCTTCGCGTCCTCGATCTCCCTCCTCAGCCTCTCCGGCAGCCGCAGCGTGAACCGATCCACGCGCTCCTCCGCCGTCTCTGCCTGCTGCTGATCAGATGTGGAATCTTCAACTGGTGCTGGATCCGAAGCCTCGACGTTGATCACCGTGTCGTTGGACGTTTCTACCTGAGCAGCGAGGTCAGCGGCTAGGACCTGGCCGGCCGCGGCGACGGCCGGGTCGGCCAAGTCGGCTCGGCACACTGGGCAGGTGACGTGCGCCGCGAGCCACACGTCGATGCACGCCGCGTGGAAGACGTGGCAGCACCCGGGGAGGAGACGGAGCTTCTCCCCGTCGTCGGCGAACTCGGCGAGGCACACCGCGCACTCCAGAGCCCCGCGGCCGGCCTTGACCGCCCTCGCCCTCGCGTACGTTAGCACCGGCAGCGCCTCCATCGCAGCGACGTCGAGCCCGGGACGCCTCCTGCTACGGCTAACCGCGGACGAGAATGCGGCTGCCGCAGCGGCCGCGACGGCTGCGTCGGCGTTCGCGGCGACCCCACCTCGGCGCGCGCCCGTGGCGGCGTCCGCACAGCGGCGGAGGTACGCAGAGAAGAAGCCGACCAAGAAGAGGGCCACGATTACACCCACAAAGAGGAGCGAGGTGGCAACGTTGAAGGTCCCGCTGCCAAGTCCCCCGGCAGCTGGCGGCGGGGGCGGGGGCGGGGTTGACGCCCAAACGAAGGTCGCGCCGGCTGTCGGCGGCGTGAAGATGAACTGCGACGAGGCGGGCCGGATTCCTGCGAGCACGAGGACTAGAAGTCGGAAGAATGGATGGTGGCGGTGAATGCATGTGGTGCTTGGCGGCGAGGGCGCCATTGGCGTGCAGGTGGAGGACGGGACGTGCAGCGTGGAGGGAAGTGCGGCGGCGTGCGTGCGATCGATGGAGAGGGAACATATGAAGTGGTGGAGACGTGCAAGGAGTGACGTGGGAACGAGTAAGAGTCAAAGTTTTCTTTTTGGGTATCATGGCTTCTGGCTTCTTTCGTTTGACATTGTTAATTCAGGGACCAAATTAAGCGTGTGTTTAGTGCTAACATAACATGTGTGTTTAGGTAAAGTCAAACGCACTTTGGCGTCGGTGATTAGACGTGTAGGGGTTGGGGGCGAATACCAAACCTCCTTTTCTGCCCCCCTCCCATATCTTAAGCAAAACAGAATGAGCCTCGTGTGGGGCTTATGGATCATCACTCTGCGATCATAATTCGACCCTTTTTGAATTAATTAAAGTCCTTTTTTTTTACCAAAGAACAGTAGGGTAAATCCCCTACTGTGAGTCATTTTCATTTAAAAATATAGTGTCCAAAATACATAATCAATTGGTTGTTGGGGGGACAACCAAGAAGAGACAATCTAGGGGGAGGAAATTAAGAAGATTATTGAAAAATTAAATATTGTCTATCCATGAAGACATGCCCTCTTTTAGAGTGGGTTTAGCCCTCAGCATGGTCATTTTGAAATATCTGACAAAGTCAATCTTGCAATCATTTATTGAGCAAGGTATCCCTTCAAAGATCATCCCATTCCTTTGGTTCCATATGCTCCAGCAGCCAAGTATCATGATTTCCATGAAGTGATCAATTTTATATCTGTGCTTAGCATCAATAATCATATTGTTGATCTCCATATCTGAATTCCATTCAAATCCAATGTTCCACCAGAAACCTTGACTAAATGGACAAGTGAATAGAAGATGAGTCCTGCCTTCATTGTCTTCATTGTTGCATAGAACACATACAGTGGAATCCAGGTGCATGCCTTTTCTGGTCAGAAGATCACATGTATTTATTCTGTCATTTAGCATGAGCCAACAGAAAAATTTATGTCTTGGAAGACAACATGATTTCCATATCCATTTAAATGTGTCAGCAGCATCTTCACCATTCATAAGGTATCCATAGATCTTCTTTGTAATGTTCTTATTGTTACCCCAGTTGAAGGTCCATGTGTCTTTATCATCTGAGTTTCTGATATTGCTTAGTTCTCCTGATAGTAAGTGGAGTTGTTGATGGGCTTGAATGGAGAGTGGGAGTTGGAACAGACTATAAAGATTATCCAGTTCCTTGGCTTCTTTGATTGATATGCTTTCCTTTTGAGTAAAAGAGTGAAGCTCAGGGTATTTGGTTTTCCTAATATCCCCATTCCATATGTCATCCCATAGTAGATTAGTGCAACCAGATTTGATGTCACAAGTAGTCATTTCCTTGAAATAGTCATACATTTTCATGCAATCTTTTCACCAAAAGGATCCTTTGCTTCTGTTGTAATGAGGGACCTCATTGTTGTGGTAGTGAGCTTCCCAGATTAATTTTACCCATGGGACATCCACCTTGTTATAGAACTTGAACAAGTGCTTTATGAGAAGAGCTTTATTTTGTTCTCTAAGATTCAAAACCCCTAGTCCTCCTTGCGGTTTGGGTTTGCATATCATCTCCCAGCTGGCCAGGCATTTACCACCTTTATTGATTTCATTTCCATACCAGAGAAAGTTTCTGCTTGATTTATCCACATGGTCCAGAATGGTGACATGGACTTTAAGAGAACACATGGCAAATATAGGCATTGATGCAACAACAGAGTTGACATAAGTGAGTCTCCCTGAATGGTTCATGAATCTGGCAATCCCTGATAATCTCTTATCAATTCTAGATATAACTGGAATGATATCATGAACAGAGGGTTTGGTGGTTCCCATAGGTAGCCCAAGGTAGGTGAATGGAAGACTTTCAACTTTACATCCAAAAGAGTTTGCAAGATTGTTGATTGATTCTTGATCCATATTTATTGGAATCATGGATGATTTGCTGTAATTAACAAATAGCCCAGTGGACATACTGAATAGGTTAAGCAAGTATTTGAGATGGCTGAGTTGTTCTTCATCAGCAGGCATGATCAATAAAGTATCATCGGCATATTGAATAATAGGGTAGTCAAGACCATAAGCCTGATTTGTGGGGAGAATGATTTCCCCATTTTCCCAAGAAGCATTGATAATAGACTGAAGAAGATCTGCAGCAATGATATATAGAAGTGGAGAGTGAGGATCTCCTTGTGTGACTCCTCTTTTGCATATAATTTTTTTCTCAGCAACACCATTTAATAGGACAGATGTTGATGCCGTATTGAGTATATTGGATACCCAATTTATCCATCTTGGACCAAATCCCTTAGCTTTCAACATGGCAGTAATTGTATTGTATTCAATCTTGTCAAATGCTTTCTCAAAATCAAGTTTGAGTATGATGATAGGTTTTCTAGACTGATGGCATAGATGAATGTATTCAAATGCAAATCCCAAGCAGTCCTGGATATTTCTCCCTTTTATGAAACCATATTGATTCTGATGAATGACAGAGGTAATGATATTCTGAGCTTTGTTGGCCATAAGTTTTGTGATGATTTTGAGAGGAAGGCTGACCAAGGAAATGGGTCTGAAATCATTCATGTCAATAGGATTTGTAATCTTTGGGATGAGAGTAATAAAAGCTGTATTAATGCTCTGAATATCAATGTTCCCTTCAAAAAAATCCCAGATCATAGTGTAAATATCTTGTTTGATAATATTCTAACATTTCTTCAGAAATAAGCCATTAAACCCATCAGGTCCTGGTGCTCTGTCAGAGTGGATGTCTTTAATAACCTGGTTAATTTCATCCATTAAAAAGGGGCCTCAAGTTCAGATAGATCTTTAGGCTGAATAAGTTCCTCAAGGTTAAATAACATAGGGGGGTTGATAGCTTTCCCCAATCTATCTTTGTATGATTTCCAAATAATGGCAGCCTTGTGATCATAATTTTGGAAAGGAGTCCCATCTTCATCTTGTAGAGAAGTTATGAAATTCTTCCTGTAGCTTCGGGTAGCCATGGCATGAAAAAATACAGTATTTTCATCATCAAGCTGAATACTCCTCATCTTAAACCTGGATTTCCAATATATCCTTTTGACTTCCAGTAACTTGGCTATGTGATTCTTGATAATAGTTCTGAAGTTTGCTTCAATAGTGCTCAGATTTCTTTGATCCTCAATGCCATCAATCATAGATAGAACATAGTTGCAAGCAGAAATATTAGTGTTAAGTTTTGATAGATTTTTGCTCCATTTTTTAAAACCCATTCTGAGGCATTTAAACCTGGCAGCAGTATCCTTGGCAGAGTTTGTCAATTGTTGATTTCTGTTAAACATTGAATAACAGTCTCATAGAACCCATCAAATTCAAGCCGATAATTTTCAAATCTGAATATAGAGGATTTTGGAATATCACTGCCTATCTGAATGTGTATAGGAATATGATCTGATGTGACTCTAGCAAGTGGGTGTGCTAAAGTATTTGGGAATGTCAGGGTCCAGTTGGCAGAAGTAAAAATCCAGTCAAGCTTTTCCAGTAGTGGAGAGTCCTGCATGTTAGACCATGTGAAATTCCTACCCTTGATAGGTATTTCCACAAGATCCTGTTGTTGGAGTATGCTGTTAAATATAAGCATATTATTGGTGTCTCCTCCTGGTCTGTTTCTGTCAAGTGGGCTCCTTATTAAATTGAAATCCCCATTAAAATCCAATGATCCATCCGAGAAGCATCTATATTGCTCAGCCAATCAAAAAATTCAGTTCTGTCATCATTGTGGCAGGGTCCATAAATGTTGCTGATGTAGAAAATGTTCCCAGATAGATTGCATGATAATCTCACAGTGAGTTGGTATGTATTTTGGCTGACAACAGATCTAGTAAAGAGACTGCCATTCCATATAGTAATAATTCCTCCTGATAGGCCAACAGAGGCAGTATATGCAAATTGGTTGTATCTTCTAGGTGAAAAATTTCTGAGGTAAGCTTGGTCAAAATAATCTCTCTTAGTTTCTTTGCAAGCAAATAATGCCACAGTTGCTTTCTTCGATTTTTGCTCTAACATCATCCCATCTAATCTGGGAATTTATCCCTCTGACATTCCAATTTAGTATATTCCAGTTTCTATTCATTGATCAAATTAGTAGGACAGTGATTATCTTGGATAGACTTAATCATATCCAAAGAAACATGGCAACAATCATAAGATGTGATGAAATATGGCAGCCATGTGAACTGATAAATCATACTGCTAAGAAACATCAGACACATACTCAATTGACCATTCAGACCTCTTAAAACATAATATAAATAGTGCATGATGTTCCACTCACAAACATATAATATGGAGTCCAAGTCCTTACAACCCAGGTTCTTAATAAAAACGGATAAGATAGTCCAAATGCAGATAAAGTAAACACACTTTCTGAAAACATCATTGATCTTGATATAACAAGACCAATTAGAGAAACTAAGTTCTTTATTCATGGTCCACCTTGGCCATCAGCTTCTCTTCAGAAACCTCCTTAGGAGGAATCATGCATTGTTTAGTAGCAAGAGCTTGGATTGTTCCAAGTGGAAGTTCAGGTGGTGGAGGAGCAGTTGGGTCTCTGACTTCATGCTCAAACTCAGTGTTCAGATTCTTCTGGTAGTTGCTGATGTTTTTGGCTTTGTTTGTAGCAGCTTCGTTCTTGAAGCCCACACTCAGACCAGCAAGGCGGCGGCTGCGGCGCAGATCATTTACATCAAGTGGAGCATTGGCCTTCTTCCTTTTGTTGACCACATGCACGGAGGGGATGGCAGGAGGAGCAGTTGGTTCCTTGGGCAGTCCCTGGTATGGCTCAGCAGATGGAGAGTTTGGGTTACTGGCCATGAAATCTAGCATGGCAGGTGACATGTCAGATTCATGCCCATGCGACAGGGCAACTGCAGAAGTTCCAGAGAGATCCAGCTCTTCAGAAATCATAACAGTGGAGATCAACGGTTCAGGTGGAGTTTCAGTAACAAAGTCAGCAGGCATTTCTTCACAGGACCATGGATATCATCAACATTGATCAGCTGGACACGGGTACTGACCACAGCAACACCTTCTAGCATCTCAAGAACATCAGGTGCATTGGAGATAATTTTTGACATCATGTCATGCAGAGCAACAAATGCATCAGCAGCTTCAATTGCAGGTTGAAACGGCTGATCCTGATGAGCAATCTCAGGGTCTTGGGGTGGGGTGTTTACCATGGGAATGTCCTCTTGTGCATCTTCAGGGGCATGGTGGGCAGCAGGCGCAGCATGAGGGTTTTCATTGTGTACAAAATCAGCATCGTGCCATATACCACCAAATGGAGCATGAGGCATGGGGTGCAGGACACCGTCAGGTGGGATCGGATCTTCATCGCCACCCATAGCCCCAAGGAGTTCAGTTGACAGAATATACACCGCACTAGTCCAAGACTGCCCATGGCCATAATCATCTAGGCTTTCACATATGACATGACTGACAGGTATTTCCAAAAGATCAGGCACTCTAATCTTCACCAATATACGAGCTCTATTGGATAAATCTCTATTCCATACTAAAAACTTAGCAAACCCACTAGCAGATTCACGGACCTTGTCTGGCCTCCATGCCTCAAGAGGGAAATTGACCATCATGATCCAAACATCATGGGAGAAGGTGCAGTCTCGATAGTTTATACCTCGGTCATGACGGATCACACATAGTGTCGAGTCACCTACGAAGTAGGGACTGTTGGCGATAGCAGTGTCGATGTTGCAGGTGTGTTGGAAGCGGACGAGTGCGGCTCCGATGCCGCACCTTGACACCTCAGCAATGGGGAAGCCACGCTCATGGTCGAGATAGTGACGAATGAGCATGGCGTCCGTGTCGAACTGGTTGGGTTCCGGCGGCGGGGCGAGGGAGATGATGGCCCAATCCCCCGATTGGACCAGAGCTTCTCCACCAAGGTAGTGGAAGGATCGACGACGGCGGTCTCCGTGGGCTTCGATGATGGCAGTGCCTGGGGGAAGGAGTGGGAGGGGGTCGCATGGGTAGGTGGCCATGGTGGCAGAGGAAGTTGGGGCGACAATGGAGAAGCACGACGGAGCAGAGCAGGGGTGTAATGGGGAGCAGGGGGTTTGGCAGGCCTGGCGGTCGAATAGAGGGGGAGGGGTGGGGTTTTGGGGAGACGAGTCGTCATCTGGGTTATCGGGTACGGGTGTGGCCAGGCGAGGGGGAGTTTGGTGGGATTTGACCCGATAGACAAGGGTTTGGTTTTGGATAAAAAACAGAAACGGGAAATATTCCCGTAACGATAACAAGATCGGCATCTAAACTGATTTTTGCAGTCGATACACAGGTGCCCAAAGGATAAGCATTTACCGCAGAATGATAAAAGAGGAGTCTGTTGATGGTCAGGTGGCTCCAGCTCGATGCGGTGGGCTTGAGTGGGTCGGTGGTTTGAGACGGAAGTGGGCTGGGCTCCAGTCAGAGGAAGGGTGGTGTTGGGTTGTGGCGGATCGGTAGGCCTCGAAGTTGGGTCTCTGCGGATAGAATTTTGAATGGAGAGAATCCCGCTCGCCGTTGGCTCGTGATCCGAGGTTGACGGGTTATTGTTGACGGCAGCCGGAGTGGAGCATGAAGATGGGTTGGGTGGACGCCGTGCACCGATGGGAACAGAATTTGCACCGGTGAGATGACCTGGAGTGGATCTAGAGACCATGGTCCATTCATGATCTAACTCATAAAGCCATAGGTTGTATTCTCTAATCCATGAAGGTCCACCAAAACCCCATAGGTGAAAATGACATGAAAAACTAGGGCATCGAAAAGATCTTAAGCGATAGATCATAAATCCAACCGCCTTTGATATAACAGAGAATTTGAAAACTTGTCCACGAATGAGAGAAACATTGAGATGGGATGGATACCCCCAAATGCAAGCCTCTAGGGCTAACCCAACGTGTTCAACATTCAAGAGGAAGGAAGAATGGCTAAAGGAGACCACTAGATGAAATGCGTGGTTGGGATCAAGGCAATGAACAGAAGTGGAGAATCGGGCTCTAACCTTGTTGGCAATTTCCACCCCCGGAGAAAGGTCCAGGAGAGGTGACACCATGTTGGCCGGAGGGATTCACAAAGTTGGAGCGCCATGGATCGCCGATGGAGTCGCCCTAGGAGCCGCCAGAGGGGTGGTGGAGGGGGGAGCCATGATTAAGTCCTGACCCTGGAGAAAGTTGCGGTGGAGAAGTGGCGTTAAGTGATCCCCGTTCTTGGCCGGAGGGATTCACAAAGTTGGAGCGCCATGGATCGCCGGTGGAGTCGCCCTAGGAGGCTCCCCCCTCCACGACCCCTCTGGCGACTCCTAGGGCGACTCCACCGGCGATCCATGGCGCTCCAAATTTGTGAATCCCTCCGGCCAAGATGGTGTCACCTCTCCTGGACCTTTATCCGGGGGTGGAAATTGCCAACAATTAATTAAAGTCCTGACCCTGGAGAAAGTTGCGGTGGAGAAGTGGCGTTAAGTGATCCCCGTTCCTAAATACTCTCTCTATTTCAAAATAAATGTCTCAACTTTGTACTAAATTTAGTATAAAGTTGTACTAAGATTGAGACACTTATTTTAGAATGAAGGGAGTATAAGCATTTTTAGAGATTTCAATATGAACTACATCAGATATATACAGCATATTTTATAGCGTAGGTTCACTCATTATGCTCCATATGTACTTCATATTGGAGTCTCTAAAAATACTTATATTTAGAAACGGGAGGAGTAGAAAGAATTCTCGCTTTTTTTCCATGGGTGATCCTGAGTTGTCGAATTCATGAGAGGATGGTGCTCTTTTTTTTGTTTGAACAAAAGGATGGTGCTCTTTAAGTAAGAGTTTCTAAAAAGCTTTTGCAAGAGAATTAGATTCTAGTTTTTGACCGGATCGGAATCAAGTTGACACTAGAAACGTTTATAATAAAAATAGGCATGGGTATGAAGACTTATGATTACAACCATATATTTGTGTCGGGATAATTATGATTTGTGCCCTAGATGTGCTTGCTACGTATCGAAGTGCATGATGTGTTCAAATTATATCTTGACCGGCACGCATCCTGCATCAAGAGTTAGTTGTCCAACTGAAGGTCCTATCCATCGCGCGGGGTTGCCCCGGTAATTAAGATAACAATAATCAGACAAAAGCATTGGGCGTCTAATGACTACACCTCTTGTATCCCCAGAGATAGGATCTGTGTTACCGTACTAAACCTTTCTATCACTGGTGTTCAGAATAACACATCACAGTCTCCCTACCCTTAGCCTCATCATGGCTCACTCTCCATGATCCTAGGTTGCAAGGATGAAGAACGCGAACATGACAAGAGACAATTGCGAAGCAACTTCATGCTACACATACGTGACGTTAATTCAAAGTACTTCCACCGATCCCTTCAACAAATACATTGAGTTGTAAGGACTTGCCTCAACCCATGACCCTACCGAACTACTCACACATGAAGATCTGATGACACGAAAAACTCAATGAAGAACATATCATAAAGATTGATTGATTGATAATATGTCTTCCAATAGATGTCGGATGTGATACATGATTATAGTATGGCTAGATGGCTGAGAATTATGGCGGTGATGAAGGTATCGGCTATGGAGATGGAGATGGGAAATGGCGGCGGCTAGGGTTGATGGACAGGCTGCCGTGAAGATGACGATGTGGCGACTTGTTCTGTTGCTCATTTGGCGTCGGGCCTTTTATAGTGGTTATTCATGTGGATCAGACGCCTCGGTTGGCACGCCATATGACATCCATACGAGTGGGGATGGTCATGTGGAACTTCGTTTTTTTACTGTTTCCTCTGTTGTGCCTCCCACTTTACAACTCGGTTTACACTTTTCCATGTATTGGCTAGATTTCATTCGTAAATAGCCCATTTCCCGTGGAAAAAAAATAAAAGATCAGATATTTGGTATCTTTTGCATTCATTAGTCATTAGTAGCAATAGCGAAGCAAATATCGCGGTTTGAACTCAGGTTAGAGGAGTGTAAAAATATCACTCATCAACTCCCCCAATTTGAAACTTGATCATTCTCGAGCAACATAGAGAGAAATCCGGATCATAAAGAACTTAGTTGTTTAAACCGAGATAATGAGAAGGTTTTGGTTCACTTACGATCGATACGCCTAGATAGCCCTCCGCTTCTTGACCTGAAAACTTACTGTAGCATTAGCGGTGGCATGGTTATTATGCAAGTGTTGGTGAAGCATAAATAGTCAATACAAAGTCCTTTCTCAACTAGATAAAAAATATGGTAGCACTTAATTCTATTTTCTCTGGTTAACACTTGCTTGCCGGGAATGCATAGAAGACTTACTCCCACTTGCACACACCATACATAATACTACTACATCTATTCTAAGTAAATCAAGTCCAAAGGCTGATGGGGAACGTTGCATGGAAATCAAAAAAATCCTACAAAACACCCAAGATCTAATCTATGAGATGCATAGCAATGAGAGGGGAGTGAGTCTACATACCCTTGTAGATCGAAAGTGCTAGCATTTGTAACACGGTTGATGTAGTCGTACTCTTCACGATCCAATCCGATCTAGTGTTGAATGGACGACAACTCCGAGATTAGCACACATTCAGCTCGATGGTGTCCTCTCCTTCTTGATCTAGCAAGTGAGGGATAGGAGGTAGATAAGATTGGGACCAGCCCAATGGCAAGGTGGTAGTGGCGGCAGCTGAATTCTAGTAGGGCTTCGCCAAGCGCGTACCGGAGAAACATTGGAGGAGTTGGGAGAGGCAACGGGCAAGGGTGAAGGGGTGGCTGCCCCCATATGCCCCCCTATATATATAGGATAGAGGGCATGGGAGGGCGTCCAAACCCCTTCTAGGGCCAGCCATAAGGAGAAATCCCTTTAAACTTGTAGCTTGGTGGCAGGGACTGGAGAACTCTGTCAATTGCTACTTCATCCGGAAGATTAACTCCCAACTAATTGAAGCAGATGTAGTACACAGACATTTTGAGTGTGTGCTCGTTCTTCCTCCATCTTGCAGCTAAAGAACTTGTCGGAGGTGTCATACCTCTCAACTCAGGCATGAGACTGAAATACCAATTTTAGCTCCTGGAACATCGCATATGCTCCGTGGTGCTTAAATGTCTTCGGAGCCCCGGTTCTAAGCCGTAAAGCATGGTGCACCGAACTATCGTGTAGTCATCATTTCTTATCTGACAGGCGTTCATAGCGTCCAGGTTTGTGGGAGGGAGTGGTTCACCTAACGGTGCATCAAGGACATAAGCCTTCTATGCAGCAGTGAGGATAATCCTCAGATTACAAACCCAGTCCGCATAGTTGCTTCCATCATCTTTCAATTTAGCTTTCTCTAGGAACGCATTAAAAATTCAAGGGAGCTACAACACGAGCCATTGATCTACAACATAAATTTGCAAAGACATTTACACTATGTTCATGATAATTTGTTTGGTTAATCAAATTACTAGTGAACTCCCACTTAAATCAACATTCCTCAAGTTGTCTAAGTGTTACATGATCCAAATGAACTAAACCATGTCCGATCATCACGTGAGATGGGCTGGTCATCAATGGTGAACATCTCCATGTTGATCATATCTACTATATGACTCATGTTCGACCTTTCGTTCCTCCGTGTTCTGAGGTCATGTCTGTACATGCTAGGCTCGTCAAGTTTAACCCAAGTATTTCACATGTGTAAAACTAACTTACACCCATTGTATACGAACGTAGAGTCTATCAAGCCTGATAATCATGAGGTGCTTTGAAACAATGAACTTTCACAATGGTGCATACTTAGGGGGGAACACCTTATATCTTGAAATTAGTGAAGGGATCGTCTTATGATGCTACCATCGTCCTGAGCAAAATAAGATGCATAAAAAATAAACATCACATGCAATCAATATGTGACATGATATGACCATTATCATCCTATGCTTTTGATCTCCATCTCCAAAGCATTGGCATGATCTCCATCGTCACCGGCATGACACCATGATCTCCATCATCGTGCCGTCATGTGGTTGTCTCCCTCAACTATTGCTTCTACGACTATTGCTAACTCATAGCGATAAATTAACACAATTACATGGCGTTTATTAATTGACACGCGAGTCATATGATAAATTAAAGACAACCCTATGGCTCCTGCCGGTTGCCATACTCATCGACATGCAAGTCCTGAGCCTATTACAAAACATGGTCATCCCATATATCACATCACGTTTTGGCCATACAATATCAAAAGATGCCCGGCAAAAACAAGTTAGACGTCCTCTACTTTGTTCTTGCAATTTTTATGTGGCTGCTAGGGCAAACTATAAGAATCGTTCTTATCTATGCAAAACCACAATGGTGATATAAAAGTTGCATTTTTTACTTCTACAAAGACCGCCATTGTCAAATCAAATTGACCTAAGGTGGAAGACACAGACCCCCGCCAGCCACTTTAATGCAATACAAGTTGCATGTTAGTCAATGGAATTGGTCTCTTATGCGATGACAAGTGCTACTTCTTGAGCTTGCGTTGGTGTTTCCCTTGAAGAGGAAAGGGTGATGCAGCAAAGTAGAGATAAGTATTTCCCTCAGTTTGAGAACCAAGGTATCAATCCAGTAGGAGACAACGCACAAGTCAGCGAATACCTACACAAACAATTAAACAACTTGCACCCAACGTGATAAAGGGGTTGTCAATCCCTTCACGGTTACTTGCAAAGTGAGATCCGATAGAGATATGTAAACGATAAAGTAAATATTTTTGGTATTTTTGGTTTATAGATTGAAAAGTAAAAGATTGCAAAATAGTAGATCGGAAACTTATATGATGGAAAATAGACCCGGGGGCCATAGGTTTCACTATAGGCTTCTCTCAAGATAGAAAATAATACAGTGGGTGAACAAATTACTATCGAGCAATTGATAGAAAAGCGCAAAGTTATGATGATATCTAAGGCAATGGTCATGAATATAGGCATCACATCCGTGTCAAGTAGACCGAAACGATTATGCACATCAAGAGTATTAAGTTCATAAAGAACGGAGTAACGCATTAAGTAAGATGACATGATGTAGAGGAATTTACTCAAGCAATATGATGAAAACCCCATCTTTTTTATCCTCGATGGCAACAATACAATACGTGCCTTGCTGCCCCTACTGTCACTAGGAAAGGACATCGCAAGATTGAATCCAAAGCTAAGCACTTCTCCCATTGCAAGAAAAACCAATCTAGTTGGTCAAACCAAACCGATAGTTCAAAGAGAATAAAAAAGATATCAAATCATGCGTAAAAGAATTCAGAGGAGATTCAAATAACATTCACAGATAGGCTGATCATGAATCCACAATTCATCGGATCTCGGCCAACATACACCGCAAAAGAGTATTATATCAAATAGATCCCGAAGAACATCGAGGAGAACATGGTATTGAGAATCAAAGAGGGAGAAGAAGCCATCTAGCTACTAGCTATGGACCCGTAGGTCTGTGGTAAACTACTCACGCTTCATCGGAAGGGAAATATAGGTGATGTAGAAGCCCTCCGTGATCAAATCCCCCTTCGGCAAGGCGCCGGAAAAGGTCCCTAGATGGGATCTCACGGGTACAGAAGGTTGCGGTGGTGGAAAAGTGTTTTCATGGACTCCTATGTTGGTTTGGGGATATATGGGAATATATAGGTGAAGAAATTAGGTCAGGGGGTGCACGAGGAGCCCACAAGGGTAGGGGCGCGCCCTCCGTCCTTGTGGCCACCTCTTAGCTCCTCCAACTTCATCTCCAAGTCTCCTGGTTCCTTCTGGTCCAAGAAAAATCACCGCGAAGGTTTTATTCCATTTGGACTCCGTTTGGTATTCCTTTTCTACGAAACTCAAAAGCAGGGGAGAAACAGGAACTGGCACTGGGCTCTAGGTTAATAGGTTAGTCCCAAAAATAGTATAAAATAACATATTAATGCATGTAAAACATCCAAAACTGATAATATAATAGCATGGAATAATAAAAAATTATAGATACGTTGGAGACATATCAAGCATCCCCAAGCTTAATTCCTGCTCGTCCTCGAGTAGGTAAATGATAAAAACAAATTTTTTGATGAGGAATGCTACCAAACATATTTATCCATGTAATCTATTTATTGTGGCATGAATGTTCAGATCTGTATGATTCAAAACAAAAATTGAATATTGACATAAGAACAATAATATTTCAAACATACTAACAAGGCAATTATGTCTTCTCAAAATAACATGGCCAAAGAAAGCTTATCCTTACAAAATCATATAGTCTGGCTATGCTCCATCTTCATCACACAAAATATTCAAATCATGCACAACCCCGGTGACAAGCCAAGCAATTGTTTCATACTTTTGATGTTCTCAAACATTTTCAACTTTCACGCAATACTTGAGTGTGAGCCATGGATATATCACTATAGGTGGAATATAAGGTGGTTGTGGAGAAGAAAAAAAGAAGGAGATAGTCTCACATCAACTAGGCGTATCAACGGGCTATGGATATGCCCATCAATAGATATCAATGTGAGTGAGTAGGGATTGCCATGCAACAGATGCACTAGAGCTATAAGTTTATGAAAGCTCAAAAAGAAACTAAGTGGGTGGGCATCCAACTTGCTTGCTCACAAAGACCTAGGGAAATTTGAGGAAGCCCATCATTGGAATATACAAGCCAAGTTCTATAATGAAAAATTCCCACTAGTATATGAAAGTGACAATATAGGAGACTCTCTATCATGAAGATCATGGTGCTACTTTGCAGCACAAGTGTGGTAAAAGGATAGTAACATTGCCCCTTCTCTCATTTTTTTGAATCATACAAATCTGAACATTCAATAAATTTTTGTTTTGAATCTCTCGTCGGGATGAGACTTTGGACGCGCATTCACCATACACGCATTCTACGGGAATCATAAGTTTGGGCCCGTAAAATAAAAAAAAGATTCAAAACAAAAATTTAATATTGACATAAGAAAAACATTCAATAAAGTCGGGATGAGATTTTGGACAAAAAATAAAATTAAAAAAAGAGGCCAAAAAAAGAGAGAAGGCCCAAACTTATGATTCAAAACAAAAATCTCTCGTCCCCGACCGCCACTCATAAGGAAGACAATCAATAAATAAATCATGGTCCGACTTCATCACATAACGGTTCACCATACGCGCATTCTATGGGAATCACAAACCTCAACACAAGTATTTCTCAAATACACAACTACTCACTAGCATGACTCTAATATCACCATCTTCATATCTCAAAAAAATCATAAGGAATCAAACTTCTCATAGTATTCAATGCACTTTATATGAAAGTTTTTATTATATCCCTCTTGGATGCCTATCATATTAGGACTAAATTTATAACCAAAGCAAATTTACATGTTGTTAAAGACTCTCAAAATAATATAAGTGAAGCATGAGAGTTCATCAATTTATATAAAATAAAACCACCGTCGTGCTCTAAAAACATATAAGTGAAGCACTAGAGCAAAATTGCCTAGCTCAATAGATATAAATGAAGCACATAGAGTATTCTAATAAATCACGATTCATGTGTGTCTCTCCCAAAAGGTGTGTACAACAAGGATGATTGTGGCAAATTGAAAAGCAAAGACTCAAATCATACAAGACGCTCCAAGCAAAACACATATCATGTGGTGAATAAAAATATAGCCTCAAGTAAAGTTACCGATAGACGAAAAAGGAAGAGGGGATGCCTTCCGGGGCATCCCCATGCTTAGGCTCTTGGTTGTCCTTGAATATTTCCTTGGGGTTCCTTGGGCATCCCCAAGCTTAGTCTCTTGCCACTCCTTATTCCATAGTCCATCAAATCCTTACCCAAAACTTGAAAACTTCACAACACAAAACTCAACAGAAAATCTCATAAGCTCCGTTATTATAAGAAAATAAATCACCACTTTTGGTACTGTTGTGAACTCATTCTTTACTTATATTGGTGTAATATCTACTGTATTCCAACTTTTCCATGGTTCATACCCCCTGATACTACCCATAGATTCATCAAAATAAGCAAACAACACATAGAAAACAGAATATGTCAAATACAAAATAGTATGTAGCAATCTGGAAAGTTCAAATACTTTTATAACTCCAAAAATTCTGAACAATTAGGACAACCGGGGTAATTTGTATATCAATTTTGTGTAGAAAATTCAGAATTTATCACGCTTTTGTGATTTTTAACAGTTTTGGGACTGGGTGCAAAAGCTTCTATTTTTCAGCAAGATCAAATCAACTATCACCGTAAGCTATCCCAAAGGTCTTACTTGGCACAAACACTAATTAAAACATAAAACCACATCTAACCATAGGCTAGATGAATTATTTATTGCAAAACGGAACTTAAAAAGTTTAAACAAAAATAAAATTGGGTTGCTGAGGGAGTCCTGGACTAGGGGGTCCTCGAGTGTCCGGTCTATTCGATACGGGCCGGACTGATGGGCTGTGAAGATAAAAGCAGAAGACTATCCCCCGTGTCCGGGTAGGACTGCTGTATGCGTGGACTGCAAGTTTGATGTCCGGATGTATTATTCCGTCCTCTGCAAACCGACTATGTACAACCCTAGATCCCTTCGGTGTGTATATAAACCGGAGGGTTTAGTCCATAGAGGCTATTAGAATTCTCATAGGCTAGACGGCTAGGGTTTAGCCATTACGATCTCTAGGTAAATCAACTCTTGTAACCCATATACTCATCAAATATAATCAAGCATGACGTAGGGTTTTACCTCCTTTAAGAGGGCCCGAACCTGGGTAAACATTGTGTCCCTATCGTCCCTTGTTAACATTGATCCTCAGGTGCATAGTTCGGGACCCCCTACCCGAGATCTGCCGGTTTTGACACCGACATTGGTGCTTTCATTGAGAGTTCCATTGTGTGGTCGATAGAAGGATCGATGGCTCGCCTTGTCATCAACAGCAATATCACTTCTGGAAAGAGCCTAACTTCAGGACAGGTTCTCCAGCTCGGCTGTATCACCATGGGCGCCCACACGGCCATCAAGCCAATGGCGCCCCCCGCGATCGCCAAACATCGGCATCGGTCTCCAACACTCCGAAAAGATGGATCTAGCAGACGTCTCGTCCTTAAACGAGTTGTTAGATCACATCGCCGCCCTGGGGCTTTCAACAGATTATGATCGGATCGGGCTTAAACTTCACCAGAGGGAGATCAATTCCCCGCTGATCACTCACCTTGTGGCGGTCATCGAGGATCGAGCCGGAAAGACCTCTTTCCCCAAGTTAAAACCAACTATGTTCGGATTTCTGAACCCATCAAACCGGATACTCATCCTTTGGATGAGACTCTGCATCCACTGAACTCAGAGTTGAACTTAGGGTCTGGGGAGCACTAGGATCTTCCCGGACCCGAACCAGTGACCTTGGAGATTTTACAAGCTCCAGACACACTTGTGGGTCGGGATTCAAGGTTTAGCCCACCCACCCACCACAATCAATACTCTCCAAGTAATTCAGGCCCTCCAGACATATGTGACCTAATGTATGTACGGCAGCAACCTCAGGAAACAATCCACCACTTTTGGGCCAAGTTTCTCCTTGTTAAAAACAAGATTAAAGACTGTTGCGACGATGACGCGGTCTCAGTTTTTCATCAAAATTGCACCGATGAGGGAATTCGGAATGCCCTCGACCGCCGTCGCATACAGAATTTCACGGAGCTATCGCACGTAGTACGAAAGTACTGTGCGATGGAAAGTACATAGTAGCTCCAAGAAACCCAATTGGAACCCGCTGCCCTTTAAGCAGTGCACTGCCCGGGAAAAATGGGTACACCCTTACGAGGTATTCGATCATAAGCCCGTCGGCAAGAGAAACAAACCTTTTGCGGGACACAGATCTATTCTTGACAAACTCCTGGACAAACCCTGTCAGATACATGCAATGTTGAGCACCGTACCAACTCATAGGGCATGTTGGGTACTTCGGCAGGTGGCTAAAAGCGGCGAGGATATCCTCACCACCGCTACTCCAGAGAAGTATTCTCTGGAGGATGACGATCTTAACGTCTTTACGGTCTTCAAGACCTTCTCTTCAAATAATAGGTGCAAAAGGGCACTCCGCGACCTCGCCGAAATTAACCAAGTAGCCGCAATGAGTCCATGGAATGACGCGACAATAACTTTCACCGCCGATGATGAACCAAGGACACGATCAGTCCGAGCACCCGCCGCCTTGATCTTAAACCCAATTGTGGATGGCTTCCTACTTACCAAAGTGCTCATGGACGACGGTAGTGGGCTCAACCTCATCTATGAGGACACGCTCGACAAAATGCAAATTGATAGGGCACGCATCGAGCAAAGCAGTACCACCTTTCGAGGCATCATCCCCAGTAGAGAAGCACGATGTTTGGGGAAAATCAAACTTGATGTAGTATTCGGCACGCCTGAGAATTACACATCCCAAGAGTTGCTCTTCCACATGGCTCCCTTCAAGAGCGGCTATCACGCCCTTTTGGGGCGCGACGCCTTCTCACGCTTCCAAGCCATACCCCATTACGGGTACATGAAGCTTAAAATGTCGGGGCCCAACGGAATAATCATAGTTACAAGTGATCCGGATAAAGCACCCCGCGCCGAAAACAAAACCACATCCTTGGCCCTCGAGGCACTATCCGAAGCCCTTGTGGGCGAAGAATTAACCACCCTGCGATCCACAGTGGACAAAGATGATGTGATCCTCAATAAAAGGCCCAAATCTACCTCTTTCAAACCAGTAGATGAAATAGTTAAATTTCAAGTGCACCCGACGGATCCTAAGAAAACAGCGTCCATCGGAGCACAGCTGGATCCGACGGTCGATGCCGCCCAACGAGCATTCCTGCGCAAAAATTGGGACATCTTTGCCTGGCACCCTTCGGACATGCCGGGGATCCCACGCAGACTGGCGAATATATCCTCAACATAATAAAGGGGTTCAAACCAGTCAAGCAAATACTACGGCGATTTTCCGAACCCAAATGACAAGCTATGGGGGAGGAGCTAGCTAAACTACTCGAGGTCGGGTTCATCAGAGAAATCAAACACCCGGAGTGGCTAGCCAGCTTGGTCATGGTGGCGAAGAAGGATAAATCCTGCCACCTTTGTGTCAATTTCAAAGACCTTAATAAGGCTTGCCCCAAAGATCCTTTCTCGTTGCCCCACATTGACCAGATTATCGATGCAACCGCACGACACGACTCATTGTGTTTCCTCGATGCTTACTCCGGATACCATCATATCAAGATGAAGAAGTCCGACCAGGCTGCAACGGCGTTCATTACCCCGTACGGGCCTTTCTGTTTCAACACTATGCCTTTTGGACTTAAAAACGTTTGTGCCACTTACCAATGCATGATTCAAACGTGTTTGGAAAAACAAATCAGCAAGATAGTGGAAGCATATGTGGACGACGTGGTCATCAAGACTAAACACGTCGAATCATTGGTGGACGATCTCCGCCTCACATTTGACAACCTCCTAACATATGACATATGGCTCAATCCGGCAAAATGCGTTTTCGACGTTCCAGTCAGGAAGCTACTAGGGTTCATCGTCTCCAATAGAGGAATTGAAGCAAACCTAGTCAAAATCCAAGCCTTGTCACAACTGGCCATACCAACAGACTTAAAGCAAGTCCAAAAACTAGCAGGGTGCATGGCAACCTTGAGCCGCTTCATCTCCAGATTAGGAGAGAAGGCATTACCACTTTATCGACTGCTCAAATGCACCGACCACTTCAAATGGACAGATGCGGCCACAGCCAGACTGGAAGAAATAAAAACCTTGTTGGCAGGCAACCCAATCCTAGTCGCCCCAAGTGTTGGCGAGCCTATGTTGCTTTACATATCCGCGACTCACTAGGTAGTGAGTGCCATACTCGTCGTCGAGCGAGGGGAAGAGGGACATAAATTCCCCATCCAGAAAGCAGTATACTATGTATCGGCGGTCCTTACACCATGCAAATCCCGATACCTTCACTATCAAAAGATAGCTTACGCAGTCTTTATGGCACCCCGCAAGCTCCACCACTATTTTCAAGAGTGTTCAATCACGGTGGCATCCTAAGTACCACTCAATGACATTATAAATAATAGGGGTGCCACCGACTGCATAGCTAAATGGGCCATTGAGCTCTTACCATTTGAAATAACATACAAGCCACTACTACCCCTTGAGCATGCATTGGTTTTTTCCTTGAAGAGGAAAGGGTGATGCAGCAAAGTAGCGTAAGTATTTCCCTCAGTTTTTGAGAACCAAGGTATCAATCCAGTAGGAGGCCACACGCAAGTCCCTCGTACCTACACAAAAAAATAAGAACCTTGCAACCAATGCGATAAAGGGGTTCTCAATCCCTTCACAGCCACTTGCAAAAGTGAGATCTGATAGAGATGATAAAATAATACTTTTGGTATTTTTATGATAAAGATTAAAAGTAAAGAAAGCAAAATAAACGGCGATAGAAATAGCTAGTTGACGGGAGATTAATATGATGGAAAATAGACCCGGGGGCCATAGGTTTCACTAGTGGCTTCTCTCAAGATAGCATAAGTATTACGGTGGGTGAAAAAATTATTGTCGAGCAATTGATAGAAAAGTGCATAATTATGAGAATATCTAGGCATGATCATGTATATAGGCATCACGTTCGTGACAAGTAGACCGACTCTTGCCTGCATCTACTACTACTACTCCACACATCGACCGCTATCTAGCATGCATCTAGAGTATTAAGTTCATAAGAACAGAGTAACGCATTAGGTAAGATGACATGATGTAGAGGGATAAACTCAAGCAATATGATGTAAACCCCATCTTTTAATCCTCGATGGCAACAATACAATACGTGTCTTTTCCCTTTCTGTCACTGGGATCGAGCAACGCAAGATTGAACCCAAAGCTAAGCACTTCTCCCATTGCAAGAAAGATCAATCTAGTAGGCCAAACCAAACTGATAATTCGAAGAGACTTGCAAAGATAACCAATCATACATAAAAGAATTCAGATAAGATTCAAATATTGTTCATAGATAATCTTGATCATAAACCCACAATTCATCGGATCTCGACAAACACACCGCAAAAAGAGTTACATCGAATTGATCTCCAAGAAGATCGAGGAGAACTTTGTATTGAGATCCAAAGAGAGAGAAGAAGCCATCTAGCAAATAACAATGCACCCGAAGGTCTGTGGTAAACTACTCACACATCATCGGAGAGGCTACGGTGTTGATGTAGAAGTCCTCCATGATCGATTCCCCCTTCGGCGGAGCGCCGGAAAATGCACCAAGATGAGATCTCACGGGTACAGAAGGTTGCGGCGGTGGAAATAGGGTTTCGTGGTGCTCCTGGATGGTTACGGGGTACGTAGGTATATATAGGAGGAAGAAGTAGGTCGGTGGAGCTAAGAGGGGCCCACGAGGGTGGAGGGCGCGCCCAGGGGGGTAGGCGTGCCCCCTGCCTCATGGCCTCATCGTTCATTTCTTGACGTCCACTCCAAGTCCTCTAGATCACGTTTCTTCCAAAAATAACTCTCCCAAATGTTTCATTCCGTTTGGACTCCGTTTGATATTCCTTCTCTGTGAAACACTAAAATAGGCAAAAAAACAACAATTTGCACTGGGCCTTGGGTTAATAGGTTAGTCCCAAAAATAATATAAAAGTGTATAATAAAGCCCATTAAACATCCAGAATAGAATATATAATAGCATGGAACAAACAAAAATTGTAGATACGTTGGAGACGTATCAACCACGCCGAGCTATTAAACTCAGGTGATGGCCGACTTCGTCGCCGAATGGACGGCAGCCGAGCTCCCCAAAGAGTACAGTTCATACTCCAACTGGATCATGTACTTCGACGGCTCTAAAATGCTAGCCGAACTGTGGGCCGGTGTCATCTTGACATCCCCTGCGGGGGACACAGTCCGCTACGTGCTGCAAATCATGTATACAGACTCCAACAACGCAGCCGAATACGAGGCACTTTTACATGGTCTCCGAATGGTTGTCTACATGGGCATACAACACCTAGAGGTGCACGGTGATTCAAACCTCGTAATATCCCAGGTAAATGGAGAGTTCGATGCAAAAGATCCAAAAATGGCGGCATATCGAAACGCGGTATTAAAAATATCGGTTCGGTTCAAGGGGCTTGAGTTTCATCACGTCGCTCGAGACAGTAACCAGGCAGCGGACATACTTGCTCGAATGGGGGCCAAGCGCGACCCCGTCCCGCCTAACACCTTGTGGAAAGGCTCTTCAAGCCATCCGTAGTGTGGCAGGACTATAGCGCCAACACCAGTCCGGACCTGATAACACCCCCAGCAGCCGAATAAGATACATGTATCATCGGGGGTTCGGATACCAAAGTAACACCCTCTGATCATGAAATCATGGTCATTATTGCTCCATGGACCGAACCTTTCCTGGCCTACCTTAATAGGCAGGAGCTTCCCGATGATCAAAATGAGGCCCGTCGCATAGTTCGACGTTCTAAAGCCTATAAAGTCCACGAAGGTGAGCTATACAAGAAAGCACTACCGGAGTCCTTCAAAGGTGCATCTCCGAAGTGGAGGGACGACAACTATTGGCCAAAATACATGCTAGTCTGGGCAGCCATCACGCCGCAGCTCGAGCCCTGGCGAGCAAGGCTTTTCGGGCTGGTTTCTTCTGGCCAACAGCCCGAGCGGACGCACAAGCCCTCGTGCAACGGTGCGTCGGATGTCAACTCTTCGCCAATCAAAGGCATATGCCTCCCACGGCCTTAAGAACAATCCCCATTACATGGCCTTTCGTGGTCTGGGGGCTAGATATGGTCGGACCCCTTAAAGGGGGAGGCCACAAGAAGAAATATTTACTGGTTATGGTGGATAAATTCACTAAGTGGATAGAGGCCAAACTAGTAAAAATGGTTGAAGCAGGGCCAGGGATCGACATTATATCCGGTGTGGTACACCATTATGGTGTCCTGCACAGAATCATCACTGATAATGGCTCCAATTTCACAGCCAATGGGGTGAAAAACTGGTGTGCTAACTTGAGCATTAAGCTCGACTATGCAACTGTCTATCACCCTCAAACAAACGGACAGGTTGAACGGGCCAATGGCCTGATAATGAGCGGTATTAAACCCGGACTGATGCGCTCCCTACAGGAGTCAGATAAGCACTTGGTCGAGGAACTCGATTTTGCGCTCTGGGGGCTGCGGACTATGCCTAATCGAACGACCGGATACACACCTTTTTTCATGGTGTACAGCATAAAAGTTGTCTTGCCCTGCGACATTATTCATGACTCACCTCGAGTGCGCATGTACGAAGAGAGAGAAGCCGAGCTCGATCGGCAGGACGACTTAGACGGCCTTGAAGAGGAGCGTGACATTGCACGAGCCCGTTCCACATTTTATCAACAATAGGCTAGGCGATACCAAAGCAGGGAGGTGTGGGCCAAGACTTAAAACATCGGCAAACTCGTTCTACGCCTCCCAGAGAAGAAGAAGGATAAGCTCAAACCAAAATGGGAGGGCCTGTCGGTGTCAAAACCAGCGGATCTCAGGTAGGGGTCCCGAACTGTGCGTCTAAGGAAGATGGTAACAGGAGGCGGGGGACACTATGTTTACCAAGGTTCAGGCCCTCTCGATGGAGGTAATACCCTACTTCCTGCTTGATTGATCTTGATGATATGAGTATTACAAGAGTTGATCTACCACGAGATTGTAGAGGCTAAACCCTAGAAGCTAGCCTATGGAATGATTGTTGTTGTCCTACAGACTAAACCCTCCGGTTTAAATAGACACCGGTGGGGGCTAGGGTTACACAGAGTCAGTTACAAGGGAGGAGATCTACATATCCGTATTGCCAAGCTTGCCTTCCACACCAAGGAGAGTCCCATCTGGACACAAGACAAAGTCTTCAATCTTGTATCTTCATAGTCCAACAGTCCGGCCAAAGCATATAGTCTGGCTGTCCGAGGACCCCCCAATCCAGGAGTCCCTCAGTAGCCCCTGAACCAGGCTTCAATGACGATGAGTCCGGCGCGCAGATTGTCTTCGGCATTGCAAGGCGGGTTCCTCCTCCGAATATTCCATAGAAGATTTTGAACACAATGATAGTGTTCGGCTCTGCAAAACAAATTCCACATACCACCGTAGAGAGGATAATATTTCCACAAATCTAATCTACTGACAACTTCTGTAGCATGACATCACACCACGGCCCGGTCTTTATTCGAACCGTTTTTCTCAACCAGCCGCTGCACATATTGCGAGGCGATTTTCTTGGCACATCTTGTCGAAGTAGAGATCGTGTCCCCCTTTTTATGGGATTCTCATCAATACGGGTGTGGGTAACCCAACCGCGCCATCAATCACGGCGCTTGGGGAATAAGTGAGTTTACTAGGCAGGTGGAGAGGCGCATAGTTTCTTCCACCCTTATAAAGGGACAAGGATTCATCTTTTTCACCCACGCCCTCTTCCTCCTTGCTCATCCATTCTTGCGCACTCAAGCTCCAACACCCAAGTTCGCATTTTCTCCTCAAACCACTCCAAGCATGTCCGGAGCGGGAGGCAAGTGGATGGTCTCCTCCGTTACGGAGGAGGACATCACAAAGCTATGGGGAGCCGGATATCTGGCCGCAGATATCGCACACTGGCTGCCAGATGTGGGGCAGATCGTCCCTACCCCAGAACCCCATGAGAGGGTGGAATTTCTTACCCACTTCGTTCGCGGACTGGGATTTCCTCTCCACCCATTTGTCCGCGGGCTCATGTTCTACTACGGGCTGTACTTTCATGATCTAGCCCCCAGTTTCATCCTCAACATCTCGGCGTTCATCTTCGTGTGCGAGGCCTTCCTCCGCATCAAGCCCCACTTAGGCCTGTGGCTGAAGACCTTCAACGTTAAACCGAAGGTGGTGGTCGGCCAGCAAGCGGAGTGCGGAGGCGCCATGGTGGGCAAAATTCCCAACGTCACCTGGCTCGAAGGTTCCTATGTGGAGACCATAAAGGGGTGGCAATCGGGGTGGTTCTATATCACCGAGCCGCACGACACCAACTGGGTGGCGACCCTCGAATTTCGATCCAGAATCCCCATGCGGCTGACCTCCTGGAAAGAGAAGGGCCTATCCTGGGGTTCCTCAGTGGAGCTATCTGGACTCCAGACTTGCGTCAAAAACATGATGAGCAAGAAAATCGAGCTTGTCAATGTGGTCCAAGTCATGCTCTTCCGCCGGATCCTACCGTGTCAAAGACGGGCATTCAATTTGTGGGAGTTCGACCCGGCCGAGCACCAGACGCTGCGAGAGCTCTTCGACACGACGCACAATGACGTCTGGAAGGTGCTGTTCAAGGGCGCCGAGGTACCTCCTCCCCTTACCAAGCACTATGGACTCTGCGCAAAGCGCCCTGCCAATCCGGTAAGTCTTTTATATCTCATAAGATGTTCTTTCCCCAGTTTAACCACGCGCGGGATCTAAGCCCCCACGCCATTTAACAGGACTGGGTAGCGACAGCGGAGCAGATTGATTGTCCAGCCCCCCTGCCCGAAGATCCAACAGATGCTCTCCGAACTATCAGGACCCCAATTCCAAGTCACATCGATCTAGCCGGTAACACCTCATATCACTTTGCGGCCTCACGCACGGTATTCCCACGGGTGTCGCCATACCATGGTCGGGACCGTTTGCGCCTTTTGGCTCACGTATATGATAGTGTCGCTAGCATCCATATGGCAAAGAACCCGGGCCGACATGGCTAGTCGTGAACCCAAAGCGGCACTAACCCATGGGGACAGGCATACATGAATCACATCGAGCATGTCGGTCAGCAGCGTGTGAATCTGGGTTGTAGCACCGGGCTAACAGGACTCTAGGAACCCGGGCTGTAGCAGGCTAGGCAGGACTCCGAATATCACCGCGTGACATTTTCCCAAAGGGACAGACACAGGAACGAAGTGAAACACATGCCGGCCAGTCAAGTGTCTTGAGCAGTAGTGCTGGGCTAGCAGGACTCCGGTGAACCGGGCTTCAGCGGACTACTATGGCTCAAGGAAACACTAGACTACATTTCCCCATAAGAGAGGCTGCCAAGGATAAACAAATAGATTGTCGGATCCCACACATACCAAGCATTTCAATCATACACACAATATGCTCGATATGTGTAAATACAACATGGCATCACAACATAACTCTACGACTCAAAGTATTTATTCATTAGGCTCCGAAGAGCCAGATATTACAAACATGGGTCTCATGACCCAACATTCAGAGCATACAAGTCAAAGCACATGCAGAAGCTTAACATGTCTGAGTACAGACATCTATAAATGAAAAAGGCTGAGAAGCCTGACTATCTACCAGATCCTGCCGAGGGCACAAGATCATAGCTGAGGTAACAAGCTAAACGTCGAAGTCCACGCGGAACTACTAGCGAGACTGAAGTCTCTCTGCAAAACATAAAATAGGCAAACGCGAGTACAAGTGTACCCAGCAAGACTTACATCATAACTAACTACATATGCATCGGTATCAACAAAGGGGTAGTGGAGTTTTAACTGCAGCAACCCAGCTTTGACTCAGTGGCTAACCTGAACTACGACTGCAAGCAACTCTTCTGAGGTGGCGCACACGAGTCCACATATTCACCATATCAATACACCACTATGGATCCGCTCCCGTCTTCCTACAAGAATGCCATCCATAGCACTCACGCTTATCTTGCGCATTTTAGAATATCCACTTTCACTTGTCTATGAACTGTACAGGCAACCCAGAAGTCCTTTTCCGCGGACACGGCTATTCGAATAGATGATGTTAACCCTGCAGGGGTGTACTTCTTCAAACACGCTCTCGGCACTTACCACCATGTACACGTCGTGTATCTCGGCAACATTCAAGCGGAAGCCTGGCGAGGGAGTCGACCACGACCTGACTAACCACACAAGTCTCTAGTCTAGGTTTATCGCCTATTCGGGTTCCATCCGCGAGGAGATCCGGCCGGAGTTTCGCTCACAGCTCCAAAGGATGTGTGCAGGGTTCCCGAGACACCAAACGGGCGCTCGGTACACCGGGACACGGTGTATCTACCGCATCATAGCCCACCCCTAGGGTCAGCGCTACGCACGGCCTCCAACACATATCCTACAAACACCAGAAACTAGTTGCAACTCCTGGACAGAGGGCAAGGGAAGTTAATAAGTCGAGAGGGTCCATTGGTTTTGGGCCCAATGCGTGGTAGTAGCTGTTCATGGATCACAAACATAGAACTCAGTTCCTGAGGACGGTTTCAATGAGACAGCCCACCATGTACTCCTACATGGCCTCTCACCGCTACCTTTACCAAATCGTGTTCACACACTTAGGTCACACACAGTAGGACATGTTCAACACCATTCCAATTCATCCCCGATGAATCAGACCTGACTCAACTCTAAGCATAGCCGGCATGACAAACAAGCATGAATGAGTAGGCACATCAGGGCTCAAACAACTCCTACTCATGCTAGTGGGTTTCATCTATTTACTGTGGCAATGAAAGGTCATGCAAAGGATAAAGGGGTTCAGCTACCACAACAAGTAACAGATGAATCGTTGTTGTCCTCATGCAGTAAAAGAGAGCAGGAGCGAGAGAGTGGGATTGTATCAGAATGAACAAGGGGGTTTCGCTTGCCTGGCACTTCTGAAGATAGCATTGGGTCTTCATGAGTGTCAACGATCTCATCGTCGAAGCAACGTCTACTGAGAGGGGACAAATACCGGCAACATAGAGAAAGAAACACAATCAATGCAATGCACAATATGATGCATGATCAAGACATGGCAAAATGGGTGTGTTGGGCTAGTGCAACTACAACCAGAAGGTTTTGAACTTATTTGAATCAAGGATTCAAATACAAGCCTAACTATGAACTTACATAAGTGCATTATCATGTTTCATCTATACAGCAAGGTTAGGTTGCTCTAATATGCATGAAACCAGCACAGATGGATAGATTGGATTTTTCTAATCATTTTTCATATATAATTTGTTTGATTTGGAGCTACGGTTGACTTTATATGAATTTTAGAAGTTAGCTCTATTTTCTGGAATTTCCTGAATAAGAATAAATCCAGAAAATAATTAACTGTGTCAGCACTGCGTCACTGTGACGTGAGCGGTCAACTGGGTCGGCCAGGTCTAACCTGACCTGTGGGACCCATACGTCAGTGTCTCAGGCTGGTTTGGGTGGATGACAGGTGGGACCAGTCAACGTTGACTTGACCAAAGTCAAAGCTGACACGTGGGATCCTCACGTATTATTACTAATCCTAACAGAAAATTAGACTAACCTAATTATGCTAGGGGACCCACATGTCAGTGGCTTGTTTAGTAAACTAAGTTAATTTAACACTAATTAATCTTACACTAATTAAGCATGGGCCTGATTCCACCTAGTCAACGGTCAACGGGGTCAAACCCACCAGCGACTCGACGCCGGCGAGGCCCGAGACCGTGGCGCCGCTCGGAATTTGCCCACGGTCGACCAAATCGACCGCGGTTTGGTCCTACGCGTAGCTGGGGCTCGCGCGCATCTGGTAGGCCAAGTGGGAGGAGTTGGGGTGGTCTGAGTCAACGGCAGCGAGCATGAATGCGGCAGCCGGAGTTCGGGCATCGGCGGGTTAGGCGCTGCGGCATGCGGGCGAGCGAGCGAGGTAGCTGGGCTGCATCTCTGGCGTTCTAGGAGCACATTGGTGCAACTGGTCAGAGCTGATGTGCGCAGGAGCAAGGTCCTCATCGGCCATGGCGGACGGCGGCTCCGGTTACTCGCGGAGCAGTGGATACGGGACGAAAACGATGACGTGGTTAAGGGGGAAAGGACCGGGAGCTCACGGTGAGGCTGACGACAGGCTCAGCTGTCTCGGGGACGACCGGAAGGTGACGAATCTGGCGATGGAGTCCGGCGGCCGTGCTCGGGGAAGACGACTCGTGGCGGCGATGTGGGGCTCCCGCAGTGGCGTGGCTCTGGGTGGAAGAAAGAGGGGGTCGAGGCAGAGCCTCTGGGCCGGCCAGAGAAGCGAGGGGGAGGCGGTGGCTGCAGCTACGGCAAACAGCGTCGGTGGCGACGGCAGCGCTCGGCTCTGGGGAGGAGAGCGAGATAGAGGAGGGGGAAAGAACGAGAGAGAGTGAGAGAGGAGCGGGGTGTCTCCGTGGCACATCCAGATGAGCCGGGGCGTCGCAGTGGAAGCAGGAGCTGGCGCGCGCGCGGCGACCACGCGCCCTGCCTACTGGCGTGAGGAGGAAGACGACAGAGGGGGCTGCGGTGCTGGGCTGGGCTGCACAGCTGGGCCGCCAGGTGGGCTAGATGAGCTCTTCTCTCTCTCTCTTTTCTAATTCTTTCTATTTTTCTAATTTTCTGCAACTGTTGGGATTTATTAAAAATACTAAAACGTTTCCAGAAATCCTGAAAATAATTGTGGGCTCCTTCGAAACTATTTCCAACAGCCCTCAAATGCTTTCAGGATTATTTGGACATTTAAAATATTTTATAGAATTTAAATGTCCAAATTCAAATACTTATGATTTAATTCAAAAATCCAGAATGTCCTAGAAAAGTGTGCACCATTTTTGCCAGGGGTTTTAGCCCAATCCAGAAATGATGAACATTTTGTGAAGGCATTTTGGGTTCATTGAAACCAATTTTGGTAAACCCTAGTTGGTTTCAGGGGAGGTGTTGGGGTTCTGTCATCCCCATTTCAAGATTAACTGAAATTGAAAAAGATGCATGGTTGCAATGCCACTAATTACAAGAAGATTTCTAGGGCTGTGACAACTCACCCCCACTAAACCAGAATCTCGTCCCGAGATTCAAGATGTGAGGTAAGAAGACAGAGGGGGCACAAACTATCACGGTCTTCATGATCCAGGTTGCACTTCATAAGAACGTTGGCACGGTGACCATCTTTGTCTCGATGTCTTGCTCTGAGAACTCCAACTAACATGACAATGAGAGGAAAGGGAGAACACCGGAAGGATCGATCTTCTCGAAGATCGAACAACTCAAGATCAACTCATCGAGTGAGACATTGAAACATCTCTCGAGCTGAGACACGAAACACATCGAGAGGGATGGAAGAACAAACGACGGGTTTGATTTGGTGGGCAACAATTCCACGCTTAGAAAGATGGTGCATGGTGTCAAGGTGGCGAGGAAATAACTGCCATGATCCCGTAACGGGGCACCTTGGAAAAGGTGACTTGTTGAACTGTTCCCTTAAGTGGCAAAAAGAATTACTTTTGATCCATAGGTCACTGAAACTCTTTATACCAGCCTAAGGCAAAAACACAACAATCATTGGCAGAGTGCGGTACAATGGGATACTCGGACTAGAACGGATGATGTGGACTACCTTGTTGAAGACAACGCAATGGATGACTTTTGCTTATCATCGGAAATGGAAGGGACCCATGGCAGACTGACACAATGACGGGTGCAGGCTGGGAACAAAATGCAAGTACTCGGAATGATCCAACCATCATATCTGCCTAAGATTCAGATCTGGTTGGTGTCAGGGTATTCCAGACTCAGCATGTCCAAAAAGAAAGTTTGCAACACAAATTGACGAGATGACGTTGCGAGATTCTCGGGATATGAACTACAATAGCAGGCTCCAAAACATGAGCCGGTTCTGCTACATACATGTGAGAATGTTGTCCAAGACAAGAATGACCACATAGTAGTCCTATAATAAAAACACTACCGAGTTCAGGTGGGGAACCATCATCGAGGATATCGAAGTCTTGTGCGTTACCAAGGATTAGCACTTAACTCCTTTTCCTAGAACAAATCAGTCAGTGGCTTGGTGTGCTAGGGACACATATGGAGTGGAGGCCGCCAACCTATCAAACCATAGAGTACTTCGCACATATGCGTAACTGACTTGGGATGGTACCAGAGGAAACAAAAACAATCTTTCTCGAAATCACGACGGCAACTTGCACCAAATGCACATGAGTTCGAGGAAGTCACTTCTTCCATCCCAGCATGAGCTTCATGAATGGAACACGAAGGCATTGCTTACAAAGTTTTCAACACTAGGTTGATGTTCAACATGAATCATGGGGGAGACAAAATGCTGCTGATGGGTTCAACAGCAACTCATCAGAATTTCCATATCACTGGACTTCCACCATCATGTGAACACGGTGGTAGTATTGGTCAAACCAAAGATGTAATGATGTATGCTCGAGGGATCAACCATGAGTAAGACAACATTACGAATATCGTTGTCTCTGATTTGACTTGACGATAGCCCATACTCAAGTCAATGTTTTGTCAAGGTAATAGATCCAACAACTGATCGCGAGGACCAATCGATGGAGATATCACCTTTCTTCAACACACACACGCACACAAAAAGATATCCCTTAACATGAACTAAGTCAGACAAGCTTTTATCTTCCAACTCTCCAAGTTGTTGTTTGGCTTAACCAACTAGCTCAGGGGTACCCCACACAGATTCTTGGAGAATGGGTGGTTTGGAGGAAAACCAACATGATCACAAACTCAACATAGCGGCCAGGTGACAACCTGGTAATACTTCCGAGAAGATATTCGGAACATCACGAACCACCGATATGTTACTAAGCTCGAGAACAATCTTGCTTTTCAGAGCAAGAAGATATGATCAGATAAGCAAGGGAATGAATAATCCTAACTCATTGATCGAAGAGTGCACCAGAAATAAGGACTAGGTAGCACGACCAGTCTTAGAATGATAATTCAATAACCAGCACGCTAATGATGAGAGTATTGTCCATTAACTACCAAGCAACAGAGTTGCTAGGAGTATCAATTTCACACATCACAATTCACTTGTCGGCGTTACGGTTACAATAACACGGAACCGAGGAATGAATAATGATGGCGAGAAGTATCACTGTATCAAGAGTTCATAGGATGGTGTGCAATTCCCATGATAATCTTAATATAAAGATGGTAATACTCCCAGATAGAACAGAACAAAAGCTGGATTAACATTTGATCTATGGAACACAACTGCTTTGACCCAATCCTGGATATGGATGAGGTACTGGAGTTTGTTTCTCCTAGTCATTCTAGAATAGAATGGCTTGACGGACCACAAGAGTAATAGGTATCGATGAACGAATACACACACACACTCTTGACTATCAATTGATAGACGAGGGTCAGAACACAACTAAAAGGGACAACTCAAGGAACATATAACTTTCTGAGTTGTGGATGCATAGATTAGTATGTCGAACCAAGTTCAACATATTTCTTCCAGATAATACATGCAGAAAGGTAGGACTGGCAGAGTCACAATATATGATGGGGAACTCATCGAGAGCCCTCCTGTTGTGATCTTTTGATCCAAAAAACTTCTGCCATAAGTGGTTCATAGTATTTGGGAGAAGGAAATACCACGGACCTCGAGGACAAATGCAAAGGTTACTAATATCCTAAAGGAACTAGCAACACTATCAACATGAGGTAAGTAGGGTGAATCTCGGGTTCAAGAACCCAGAAATAGAATACCTACTACTAAATGGCATCACGGCTTTCGAGAATGGTGGCCAGAATCATCACATTGGGTACACAAAACATGGCTAGATTACTAGGTGGCTCCCTAGAACACCTAGGGTCATAATAATAGCTCCAACATATATGCCGAGGCAACAGAGTACCTCAACTCACCGATTAGTGTGGTTGAACTGGCCCAAATGGACATCAGGAACATGGAGGAATGATTGCAAGTGCATCAGACTATCTAGAAACCTGGGATGACTCGGACAGCATAGCGGCTGTAAATGCTCAAAAGATTTGAGACATCCTGCAAAAAGTGGCATGACCACTCAACATCACAATATCAAGGTTCTGAGGCCAGCTATGAACATAAGGAAGTAATAGAAACTGAACTGGGACTTGAATCCATCAATCTTATAAGTCCATGGATTAGTAACACGCCATCCTGATAGATACTCCCTCCGTTCGAAATTACTTGTCTCGGAAATGGATGTATCTAGAACTAAAATACGTCTAGATACATCCATTTCTGCGACAAGTAATTCCGAACGGAGGGAGTAGATGAGAAGCCTAGTTCTTAAACCCCGTAGAAGAGAAGAGGATGACTCAGATCAGAAAGGCATAAGGTAAAGGAGTAAAAAGAGCCTTACGTTCCCTTCCACAATCAATTCCCTTATATAACTAAAGCATTTCTAGACTCAACTTCGACCAGTTTGGCTTGGTAATCCTACACGCAGTCATGCTCTGATACCAAAGCTGTCAGGACCCTGATTCCAAGTCACATCGATCTAGCCGGTAACATCTCATATCACTTTGCGGCCTCACGCACGGTATTCCCACGGGTGTCGCCTTACCATGGCCGGGACCGTTTGCGCCTTTTGGCTCACGTATATGATAGTGTCGCTAGCATCCATATGGCAGAGAACTCGGGCCGACATGGCTAGTCGTGAACCCAAAGCGGCACTAACCCATGGGGACATGCATACATGAATCACATCGAGCATGTCGGTCAGCAGCGTGTGAATCCGGGCTGTAGCACCGGGCTAACAGGACTCCGGGAACCCGGGCTGTAGTAGGCTAGGCAGGACTCCGGATGTCATCGCGTGACATTTCCCCGAAGGGACAGACACACGAACGAAGTGAAACAAATGCCGGCCAGTCAAGTGTCTTGAGTAGTAGTGCTGGGCTAGCAGGACTCCGGTGAACCGGGCTGTAGCAGACTACTATGGCTCAAGGAAACACTAGACTATATTACCCCATAAGAGAGGCTGCCAAGGATAAACAACTAGATTGTCGGATCCCACACATACCAAGCATTTCAATCATACACACAATATGCTCGGTATGTGTAAATACAACATGGCATCACAACATAACTCTACGACTCAAAGTATTTATTCATTAGGCTCCGAAGAGCCAGATATTACAAACATGGGTCTCATGACCCAACATTCAGAGAATACAAGTCAAAGCACATGCGGAAGCTTAACATGTCTGAGTACAGACATCTATAAATGAAAAAGGCTGAGAAGCCTGACTATCTACCAGATCCTGCCGAGGGCACAAGATCGTAGCTGAGGTAACAAGCTAAACATCGAAGTCCATGCGGAACAACTAGCGAGACCGAAGTCTCTCTGCAAAACATAAAATAGGCAAACGTGAGTACAAATGTACCCAGCAAGACTTACATCAGAACTAACTACATATGCATCGGTATCAACAAAGGGGTAGTGGAGTTTTAACTACAGCAACCCAGCTTTGACTCAGTGGCTAACCTGAACTACGACTGCAAGCAACTCTTTTGAGGTGGCGCACACGAGTCCACATATTCACCATATCAATACACCACTATGGATCCGCTTCGGTCTTCCTACGAGAACGCCATCCATAGCACTCACGCTTATCTTGCGCATTTTAGAGTATCCACTTTCACTTGTCTATGAACTGTACAGGCAACCCAGAAGTCCTTTTCAGTGGACACGGCTATTCGAATAGATGATGTTAACCCTGTAGGGGTGTACTTCTTCACACACGCTCTCGCCACTTACCACCATGTACATGTCGTGTATTTCGGCAACCTTCAAGCGGAAGCCTGGCGAGGGAGTCGGCCACGACCTGACTAACCACACAAGTCTCTAGTCCAGGTTTATCGCCTATTCGGGTTCCATTCGCGAGGAGATCTGACCGGAGTTTCGCTCACAGCCCCAAACGATGTGTGCAGGGTTCCTGAGACAACAAACGGGCGCTCGGTACACCGGGCCACGGTGTATCTACCGCATCATAGCCCACCCCTAGGGTCAGCGCTACGCACGGCCTCCAACACATATCCTACAAACACCAGAAAATAGTTGCAACTCCTGGACAGAGGGCAAGGGCAGTTAATAAGTCGAGAAGGTCCATTGGTTTTGGGCCCAATGCGTGGTAGTAGTTGTTCATGGATCACAAACACAGAACTGAGTTCCTGAGGACGGTTTCAATGAGACAACCCACCATGTACTCCTACATGGCCTCTCACCGCTATCTTTACCAAATCGTGTTCACACACTTAGCTCACACACAGTAGGACATGTTCAACACCATTCCAATTCATCCCCGATGAATCAGACCTGACTCAACTCTAAGCACAGCAGGCATGACAAACAAGCATGAATGAGTAGGCACATCAGGGCTCAAACAACTCCTACTCATGCTAGTGGGTTTCATCTATTTACTGTGGCAATGACAGGTCATGCAAAGGATAAAGGGGTTCAACTACTGCAGCAAGTAACAGATGAATCGTTGTTGTCCTAATGCAGTAAAAGAGAGCAGGAGCGAGAGAGTGGGATTGTATCGGAATGAACAAGGAGGTTTTGCTTTCCTGGCACTTCTAAAGATAGCATTGGGTCTTCATCAGTGTCAACGATCACATCGTCGAAGCAATGTCTACTGAGAGGGGACAAATACCGGCAACATAGAGAAAGAAACACAATCATTGCAATGCACAACATGATGCATGATCAAGACATGGCAAAATGGGGGTGTTGCGCTAGTGCAACTACAATAGAAGGTTTTGAGCTTATTTGAATCAAGGATTCAAATACAAGCCTAACTATGAACTTACATAAGTGCATTATCATGTTTCATCTATACAGCAAGGTTAGGTTGCTCTAACATGCATGAAACCAGTACAGATGGATAGATTGGATTTTTCTGATCATTTTTCATATATAATTTGTTTGATTTGGAGCTACGGTTGATTTTATATGAATTTTAGAAGTTAGCTCTATTTTCTGGAATTTCCTGAACAAGAATAAATCTAGAAAATAATTAACTGTGTCAGCACTGTGTCACTGTGATGTCAGCGGTCAACTGGGTTGGCCAGGTCAAACCTGACCTATGGGACCCATACGTCAGTGTCTCAGGCTGGTTTGGGTGGATGACAGGTGGGACCAGTCAACATTGACTTGACCAAAGACAAACCTGACACTTGGGGTCCTCACATATTAGTACTAATCCTAACAGAAAATTAGACTAACCTAATTATGCTAGGGGACCCACATGTCAGTGGCTTGTTTAGTTAACTAAGTTATTTTAACACTAGTTAATCTTACACTAATTAAGCAGGGGCCTGGGCCCACCTAGTCAACGGTCAGCGGGGTCAAACCCACCAGCGACTCGATGCCGGCGAGGCCCGAGACGGTGGCGCCGCTCGGAATTTGCCCACGGTCAACCAAATCGACCGCGGTTTGGTCCTATGCTTAGCTGGGGCTCGCGCGCATCTGGTAGGCCAAGCGGGAGGAGCTGGGGTGGTCTGAGTCGACGGCGGCGAGCATGAATGCGTCGGCCGGAGTTCGGGCATCGGCGGGTTAGGCGCTGCGGCTTGCAGGCGAGCGAGCGAGGTAGCTGGGCGGCATCCCTGGCGTTCCAGGAGCACATTTGTGCAACTGGTCGGAGCTGATGTGCGCAGGAGCGAGGACCTCATCGGCCATGGTGGACGGCGGCTCCGGTTACTCGCGGAGCAGTGGATACGGGATGAAAACGACGACGTGGTTAAGGGGGAAAGGACCGGGAGCTCACGGTGAGGCCGACGACAGGCTCAGCTGGCTCGGGGACGACCGGAAGGCGACGAATCCGTCGATGGAGTCCGGCGGCCGTGCTCAGGGAAGACGACTCATGGCGGCGATGTGGGGCTCCCGCGGTAGCGGTGGCGTGGCTCGAGGTGGAAGAAAGAGGGGGTCGAGGCGAAGCCTCTGGGCCGGTCAGAGAAGCAAGGGGGAGGCGGTGGCTGCAGCTACGGCGAACGGCGTTGGTGGCAACGGCAGCGCTCGGCTGTGGGGAGGAGAGCGAGACAGAGGAGGGGGAAAGAACGAGAGAGAGTGAGAGAGGAGCGGGGCGTCTGCATGGCACATCCAGAAGAGTCGGGGCGTTGCGGTGGCAGCAGGAGCTGGGCGCGCGCGGCGACCACGCGCCCTGCCTACTGGCGTGAGGAGGAAGACGACAGAGGGGGCTGCGGTGCTGGGCTGGGCGGCACAGTTGGGCCGCCAGGTGGGCTAGGTGAGCTCTTCTCTCTCTCTGTCTTTTCTAATTCTTTCTGTTTTTCTAATTTTCTGCAACTGCTGGGATTTATTAAAAATACTAAAACGTTTCCAGAAATCCTGAAAATAATTGTGGGCTCCTTCGAAACTATTTCCAACAGCCCTCAAATGCTTTCAGGATTATTTGGACATTTAAAATATTTTATAGAATTTAAATGTCCAAATTCAAATACTTATGATTTAATTCAAAAATCCAGAATGTCCTAGAAAAGTGTGGACCATTTTTGCCAGGGTTTTATCCCAATCCAGAAATGATGAACATTTTGTGAAGGCATTTTGGGTTCATTGAAACCAATTTTAGTAAACCCTAGTTGGTTTCAAGGGAGGTGTTGGGGTTCTGTCATCCCCATTTCAAGATTAACTGAAATTGAAAAAGATGCATGGATGCAATGCCACTAATTACAAGAAGATTTCTAGGGCTGTGACACTAACGGAGATGTTGGTTCTGGCGCCGTATGAGGTGCCGGAGAAGAAGGCCACGGGGACCAGGAAAGGTCTCCGGCGCAAGGTCATATCGGACTCATCGTCCAAAAGCACCGAGGCACACTCCTCCCGTGAAAACGAGGTGGAGGAAGAGTAAAGTTCTCCCCCCCCCCCAGTCGGGGGAGACAAGAAAAGGAAGGCCACCCCATCTGGGGAGGCCGAAGGGTCCAAGAAGGGAAGGACTCTCCTTCCGAACTGCTCCACGGCGGCCGCTTTTAGCGATGATGAGTGGCTGCCCATGGACAAGCCCCTGGCGAAGTCGTAAGTATTCGGACACCATAATAGTTCTCGGTATGTTTTTATGTTATCGCTTCTTATCATGCCGAACATGATCATGCAGTCCATCCAGAGCCCATATCGACATATCCTCTTCAGAGGAGTCCTTGGGCTCGTCGGAGATGAAGAGCGATTCACTCCCGACCGCCTCCTCTCCCCGCCCTACGGAGGACGCCGAGGTGTTGTCCCAAAGGGCACTGAACCAAGGGGAGACAGTTCCGGAGGCGCCCCAAGGCGACATTCCGGACAATGGGCGCAGAAGGGGCAAGACTCCCATTGGTTGTGGGGGTAGCAAGCCTAGCCCCCGGCCGAATACTGTACCGAAACCTCCAGTGGTTCCGGATTCTGTCAGGCGACCCCTCGCTAAGAGGGGCAAGCCGTTCGTGCGGACGGCCTCTGTCCATCCAGAGGCATTGGACAACTTGCTGGAAGCGCTTCCCGGCGCTTCCATTGACGAAGAGCACCACACTATCATGAGTGCGGTGGTCCAGAAGGTTCAGTCCGCCAAAAGTGGATTGACTGAAGCCTGTGCCAGCCTCCTAACAGGTTTTGAGGTAAGTAATCGAATTATGCGAAAATGTTACAGCATAGACAGTAGCCCCTGATGCTCTGTTTGGTGTTCTCAAAGAAAGGCCGAACAGATGATCAAATAATAATCACAGGAGTCTAATCAAAATATATCTATGTGAACAAGCAGGCTTCACTGCTGGCCGCTGCCGCACGTACTACGGAGGTCTCCGTACTGAAGCGGGGCCTTGAGCGGTCCAAGGAAGATCTCGGCCTTACCAAGAGGCAGCTCGAAGAGAACAAAGGTAAGTGATACCCCGTCTGTATATTGATAAAGATAAATATGGGTTTGGAATGATAGGATCGTCATGAATTTTGCTAGGGGCCATGACCGAAGTGGCGGCCCTGTAGAAGGCGCTATCCGAGGCCGAAGACAAAGCAGCCAAGGAGCGCCTCGAGCGAGAGAAAAAAGAGGCCCGAGTAGGCGAGGTGCAGCAAGAGCTCCAGGATCTCGTCAAGAAACACGAGTCCTTGGAGCGTGACTCAAAGACGCAAGGGTCCGAGCTTGCGAAGGCCCTTGAAAACGCGCAACATGCCAAGGCCGAAGCCCAAAAGGCCCTCCAAGAAATTGAGGCGGTTAATAAGATAGCGGCGGGTAAGGCATTCCTTATGAAAAGCAAGCATGTGAAGGAAACTTTCTTTTTACTTACCCGAGCTCGGAGCTCTCTAGGAGCGTTCGCAGATCTACCCCGCAGTGTGTCGGATGCCGCGGAGTTCTACCGGGCCGAGGAGGGGAGCTCGACGGAGAAGTTGTTCTGGTCTCAGTATACTGGGATCGAACACCCAATGCCCTTGAGCGACTAGTTGAAGCAACTGGTCGAGCTTCACAAGGCGGCCGAACAGGCCATGAAGGGTCTTATAGCCCTGATGTGGCCTGGCGAGCCCCTGCCTGGTAGCTACTTTGGTCTGGTGAGGCGGCTTGTGAATGCCTGCCCACGGCTTGAAGTCATAAAGCGGTCCGTCTGCATCGAGGGTGCGCGCAGGGCTTTTGCCCGGGTGAAGGTGCACTGGGTGAAGCTGGACGCCGAAAAGCTGGTGAAGGAGGGGCCGCCGGAGGGCAAGGAGCATCGCCACCCCGAAAAGTATTATGACAGTTTCCTGAAGGGTGCTCGCCTTGTGGTGGAGGAATGTGCTAAGGATGTAATATTCGAATGAATGTACTCATGTGATCCCGTAATATGAAACGAGTTCATTTGCGCTATGCAACTCTTGTTAGTTTAAAATATTACCTTCTGTGCGGCCCTTTATAAAATCTGAGAGTTGGCCAGTCATCGGCTTCTGCCCCCATGTAACTAGTACTGACGTGTTCGGGATAAACCTGAGCACTCTTTATCCCAATTTTGGGTCCTTCAAAGGAGGTGTTCAGCACAGCGAACCAAGCAATCGGACTATAAAGCTTTATCACTCTCACTTAGCCATAGAAGTCTACAGTTTTAAATTTTGGTGAAGCCCCTAGTATTCGGAAGGCCGCATTTGGGGCGCTATATACGCCTAAGTCGGGCAAGGACGACTCCTCGCCCGAAGCGGAAAAGGTCTTTAAGGACTTGAGACCTCTCGAACAGCGACCAGCTCTCGCCTCATCATGACAGTCAGTTTTCGGCTTTCTCTACTGAGGTGCTCGTCCGGAAGAACCGGGACACAACCGCAGTAGTTCTCCCAGTGCTACCTTATCCGATATTGCGGATCGTAAGGTACCAAAACATGGGAGCCGGGCAAACCCAACTATTGACCGAAGACATGATTCGGAGCTGATGCATATAATGCTATAAGTTCGGGGTGCCGCACTGTTGAAAGTGTTCGGACTTCTCACGCCGTATTATGGGGTATACTGAAGCCCCTGGCGCACTAGTCGTACCAGAATGTACGAGTGCAATCTGTCATAAATAAGCAGACAAAAAAGAAAGGGTAATGCAATAATAGGCTAACGCTATGCATTGTTATTAAATAGTGCGTCGAAGCGTACGGGTACAAGTAGTGCAATAAGCAAAAAATAGGACCATTTGACATGTCCTATCCAAGGGCAAGCTGCGTACGGGTTTGTAAAACAGGTATTTTGATCGTTATCAGAGACCACCTGGGGATTCCCTTGTACGTCATACCATCTTGCTTCCTTGGTATTTCCTTATCGCGATGAGTCCAACAATTAGACTGCCGGAAAGGGCTTATAGAGAGTAAGGTCCTAAAAGAGAGAAAATGATAAAGGTATACAACCCCTGGGGCGGTTGAGCCGAATTGTGGGACGTGTCGTAGTTGTGCCTCCGCCTATGCCCATGGTATCATGAGTGTGTAGTTATGTACGCGTGGCATAGAATTCGCCACTTGACTGGGGCTAGGATGGAAGCCGAATTGTTAGTCAAGCTCAAAACGTGCCTGCCGATCCGCCTGCGGGGTACTCCGGACTCGCTTGAAGGTGTCCAGGGTCTTTTTCGCCGAATTGGCGGTTTGCCTAATAAGGCTGCTTTGCGCTTCTGCTGCGAGGGACGCAGTGTGCTCCTCCGTGCAGAGCGAGCGCTCTGTGTTTCCATTAACTGTCCCCGCGTGGTCCTGGCATTTTGAGTTTGAGGTATGCATAATGCGGTACCGCATTGAATCTGGCAAATGCGGTTCGTCCGAGAAGTGCATGATAGCCACTGCAAAAGGGGACGATATCAAAGATTAACTCCTCGCTTCGAAAGTTGTCCGGAGATTCGAAGACCACTTCCAGTGTGATTGAGCCCGTGCAACATGCCTCTACACCTGGGATTACACCTTTAAAGGTGGTTTTGGTGGGTTTGATCCTCGAGGGGTCTATGCCCATTTTGCGCACCGTATCCTGATAGAGCAGGTTCAGGCTGCTGCCACCGTCCATAAGGACTCGAGTGAGGTGGAATCCGTCAATGATGGGGTCAAGGACCAATGCGGCAGACCCGCCATGACGGATACTAGTGGGGTGGTCCCTGCGATCGAAGGTGATCGGACAAGAGGACCATGGGTTGAACTTTGGGGCGACTGGCTCCATTGCATAGACGTCCCTTAGTGCACACTTCCGTTCCCTCTTGGGAATATGGGTTGCGTATATCATGTTCACCGTTTTCACTTGTGGAGGGAACCTCTTCTGTTCTCCTGTGTTCGGCGGCCGAGGCTCCTCCTCGTCGTCGCTATGCAGCCCCTTGTCCTTGTTTTCAGCATTCAACTTGTCGGCCTGCTTGAACACCCAACATTCTCTGTTGGTGTGATTGGCTGGCTTATCGGGGGTGCCGTGAATTTGACATGAGCGAGTATGCGGTCCAAACTGGACGGGCCCGGATTGCTTCTTTTGAACGGCTTTTTCCGCTGATCGGATTTTCAGCCACTGAATCCGGCATTGACTGCCGTGTCTTTGGCGTTATCGCCGTTGTTGCGGCGCTTGTGTCTATTGCGACGTGGTCTGCCGTTAGTATCTTTGGCATCTCAAGTGCCAGGATTCCTTGATATGTTGTTGCTGCGAGCCTGCCAGCTGTCCTCGCCCACGCAAAAGCGGGTCATGAGTGTCGTGAGGGCTGCCATGGACTTCGGCTTCTCTTGGCCGAGGTGTCGGGCGAGTGAGGGAGTCCTGGATTAGGGGGTCCTCGGACAGCCGGACTATATCCTTTGGCCGGACTGTTGGACTATGAAGATACAAGGTTGAAGACTTCGTCCCGTGTCCGGATGGGATTCTCCTTAGCGTGGAAGGCAAGCTTGGCAATACGGATATGTAGATCGCCTCCCTTGTAACCGACTCTGTGTAACCCTAGCCCCCTCCGGTGTCTATAAAAACCAGAGTGTTTAGTCCGTAGGACAACAACAATCATACCATAGGCTAGCTTCTTGGGTTTGGCCTCTACAATCTCGTGGTAAATCAACTCTTGTAATACTCATATAATCAAGATCAATCAAGCAGGAAGTAGGGTATTACCTCCATCAAGAGGGCCCGAACCTAGGTGAACATTGTGTCCCCCGCCTCCTGTTACCATCCGCCTTAGACGCATAGTTCGGGACCCCCTACCCGAGATCCGCCGGTTTTGACACCGACATTGGTGCTTTCATTGAGAGTTCCAATGTGCCGTCACCATAAGGCTTGATGGCTCCTTCAATTATCGGCAATGATGCGATCCAGGGTGAGGTTTTCCTCCCCATACATATCTTCGTATTCGGCGGCTTCGCACTGCAGGCCAACTCGCTTGGCCATCTGGAGCAGATCAAGAGCTACGCCCCTGGCCATCAGGTCAGGTTCGGAAACTTGAACTATACTGCCGACATCCGCGGAGACTTGATCTTCGACAGATTCGAACCCATGTTGGGTGCGCCACACAATCACGACGAGCATGACGTAACTCTATCGTCGGACAGTGTTCGGGAGATCACACCTGCAACTACTCCGGCCCTCAATCTGGAGCAAATCGCGCCATCCGAGGACGGGTGGATAGACCCCACCATGGAGGCCGCACTCTTATTGGTGATAGAGCCGAATACTGACTTCACCCCTTACGAGAGCCGTGTTGCCGAATCATTGGATTCGTCCCCGGCCATGGACTCTGAGCCGCTTGTGTCCATGCCCATCCAATCTGATTGGGCGCTGATCATGGAGTTCACCTCCACGCATATCTTTCAGCACTCGCCTTTCGGCGACGTGCTAAATTCATTAAGGTCCCTCTCCTTGTCAGGAGAACCTTGGCCGAACTATGTCCGGCTAGAATGGGATGCGGACGACGAGGATATTCACGACCCACCCACCACCCACTTAGTAGTCACTGTCGACGATTTAACCGACATGCTCGATTTCGACTCCGAAGACATCAACGACATGGACAACGATGCTGAACAGGAACCATCGCCCACAGGGCGCTGGACAACCACTTTATCACATGACATATACATGGTGGATACACCCAAAGAAAACAATGACGAGGAACGGAAGGATGCAACGAAGGACAACTCCCTCGAGAAGCAACAAAAGCGTCGGCGTAGGCGTCGCTCCAAATCCCGCCTCGGCAGAAACAACGATAACAGTGCAAGAGAAAATAACACCCCAGTCGACTCCAGAGGAAACGACAACCACATTGACCCAGCGGCAGAGCAGGATGAACCAGCAAATGGCGAACATAGTACAGATCCGCTGTGCGAACACAGCGACGCCGAGGATAAAACTCATCAACCTCCCTCCGAAGAGGAAAACAGTCCGGACGAAGATGCACACATCATCCCGGAAAGGCACTTGGAACAAGAGAACCTCCGCAGAAGGCTTATTGCCACCGCGAGGAGTCTGAAGAAGCAGAAGCAAAGGCTTAAGGCCGCGCAGAATACGCTCAACAGTAGATGGAACAAAGTGCTCGACAATTAAGAAAAGTATGGTGGTAGTTACCACACAAAGAGCTATCCAAAGCGCAAGTTGTTGCCTGAGTTTGATGATGAGGCCTTAGAGCCCACACAGCCAAAAAATAAAACGGCCGACCGGTCGGATCAACCACCTTGTGGTCGCGATAGAGCGGCTAACAAGGCCGCACATAAGTCAGCACATGCTTCACATGAGGACTTGCATCAGAAGACCGGCGCAACCAGATCCATTTACGGATCAAGGAAACGCGCTCCTGCGCACAACCAAAACCAAACACTACAACCGTCAGAACACCACGACACATCCAAATATAGGGGTGCCGCACACCCCCTATGTTTCACCGATGAGGTGCTGGACCACGAATTTCCAGAAGGATTCAAACCAGTGAACATAGAGGCATACGACGGAACCACAGACCCTGGGGTCTGGATTGAGGACTTCATCCTCCATATCCATATGGCTCGCGGAGACGATCTCCACGCCATCAAGTACTTGCCCCTCAAGCTGAAAGGACCAGCTCGGCACTAGCTGAAAAGCCTCCCTGAAAACTCAACCGGAAGTTGGGAGGAGCTTGAGGATGCTTTTGGGGCTAATTTTCAAGGGACCTATGTCCGACCTCCGGATGCAGACGATTTAAGTCATATAATTCAATGGCCCGGAGAGTCAGCCCGAAAGTTTTGGAACAAATTTCTCACTAAGAAGAACCAAATCGTCGATTGCCCGGACGCCGAAGCCTTAGCAGCTTTCATACACAGCGTCCGAGATGAATGGCTCGCCAGACACCTCGGCCAAGAAAAACCAAGAACAATGTCAGCCCTGACAAGCCTCATGACCCACTTTAGCACGGGAGAAGATAGCTGGCTAGCCCGTAGTAGCACCAGCGACCCAGGCACATCCGAAGTCAGGGATGGCAATGGAAAACCACGACGCAGTAAGAGCAGGCGTCGAAATAAAGAAGACAACATAGATAACACGGCGGTAAACGCCGGATTCAGGGGCTCTCGGCCGGGTTAGCGGAAAAAGCCTTTCAAAGGCAGCAGAGATGGACCGTCCAGCCTAAACAAGATTCTAGATGAACTATGTCAGATTCATGGCACCCCCGATAAACCGGCAAATCACACCCATAGAGAATGTTGGGTCTTCAAGCAGGCCGGTAAGCTAAATTCCGAACATAAAGGGAGGGAGACACCAAGTGAAGACGAGGATGAGCCTCGCCAGCAAAGCACTGGGGGACAGAAAAAATTCCCACCAGAGGTCAAAGCAGTGAACATGATCCACGTGACAAAGAAGAGAAGCAAACATGCACTCCGAGACACACGCGCCGTAGAGCCCGTCACCCCTAAGTTCAACCCCTGGTTGGCCTGCCCGATCACTTTTGATCGCAGGGATCACCTGACAAGCATTCGGCACGAAGGATTGGCCGCCTTGATGTTAGACCCAATAATAAACGGATACCATCTCACATGAGTCCTTATGGACGGCGGCAGTAGTCTTAATCTGATATATTACGACACAGTCCGCAAAATGGGGATAGACCTGACAAAAATCAGCCATAGTAATACTACCTTCAAGGGAGTAATACTAGGCCCAGAGGCCCGCTGCACGGGCTCGCTAATACTAGAGGTTGTATTCGGTTCTCCCGACAACTTCTGAAGCGAAAAGTTAACCTTCGACATCGCTCCATTCCGAAGCATCTATCAAGCAGTACTCGGAAGAGCGGCTTTTTCTCGTTTTAATGCAGTACCGCATTACGCTTCTCTCGAGCTTAAGATGCCCGGTCCATGCGGCATCATCACAATTAGCGGAAATATTGAACGTTCCTTACACGCGGAAGAATGTGCGACGACTCTAACGGCCGAACACTAAACGACCCCTCCAACCAGAATAAATGATCGGTCGTCAAGACCGCGGACACGGCTAGACAAGTCTGGTGCATTACTAGCTATAACAGCTTAGATAAACCCGAGATTGGTTTGATGGTTATACCCCCATAGACGGTACCAGGGGCTTCCCGCATGTAAACAGGGCTAGTTCAGCTCAACTTTACTTATCTTGAATTTCAATGGTTTATTGAGAATAACCAATTTTTTGCACGACAACTTTCACCTAAGTTCTTCTCTTTTACAGATGATAATCGTGCTACACCCTTCCAGGATACGGCACAACGGAGACACAGGCGCAGACGTGCAGCAGGGACCCGCTCAAAGATGATAATCGTGCTACACCCTTCCAGGATACGGCACAACGGAGACATAGGCGCAGACGTGTAGCAGGGACCCGCTCAAAGGTTTCTTTTTAGATTAAGACCCTGTGTAAACCTTTTTTATTGTCTCTTGTTGTTCACATCATCCGGATACTCAGTACAACCGAGAAGGATGCTAATGTTATTGGCATTTCGCCATGTCAGAACCTTGCACGTACCTGGACACTCGGGGTTCATTATCAAGGGCATTGCTTAGCCCGACATATGTTATAAAGACCGAATACCTTATGGAGTGTTCGGCGTCGCAAGTTTGGCCTTATATGCATCAGCTCTGAATCATGTCTTTGGTCAAATGTTGTGTTTGCCCGGCTCCCGTGTTTTGCTACCTTACGTTTCGCTCTATCGGCTAAGGTGGCACCAGGAGAACTACTGCGATTGTACCCTGGTTCATCCGGATGAGCACCTTAGTAGAGAAAGCCGAAAACTGACTGTCATGATAAAGCGCGAGACTGGTCAAGCACTCGATGACTTAGCGGAATATTCGGGATTCCTCCGCATTAACGAAGGGCCGTTTCCCGGTCATGTACGTACGCGCCCCGTATTTGGACGAGCGCGGAGGTACCAGGGGCGATATAGTAGTCCCACCGTCAAACTCCTATGGCTAAGTGAAAGTGTTAAAGCAATATAGTCTGATTGCCTCGTTCGCTGCGCTATCACCCCCTTAATGGACCAAGACGTTGGATCAAGTTGAATACGCATTTTTTGCGAACACCCCCGCATTATATGCGTGGGGGCTGAAGCCGACGACTGCAAACTTTCAGGTTATATACATATATACATAAACAGCCGCACAGGAGGCATCATAATACTTTCAGGCAAAAGTATAAACACAACCTTTATAATTTAATAAACATTGTTCTTACAATGGGAATACATGTCACTAGAACATAATATTCTTCGAGCACTGAGCCTCTATTAAATGAGCGCCTTCAAGGACTTCTTCAAAGTAGTGCTCGGCAGATACTCGGCCCACGGCCGAACTCTGGGTTGCAATAGCGGTGGCCTCCATCTCCACCCAGTATGTCTTGACACGGGCAAGAGACATCCGCGCACCCTCTATGCACGCCGACCTCTTCATAGCGTCGATGTGTGGCACAACACCAAGGAACTGTTGCACTAAACTAAAATAACTATCCGGCCTTGGCCCTTCCAGCCACAGAGGATCCACAACAGACCTCATGGCAAGCCCGGACAACCTATGGAGCTTGGCCCACTCGGCCATTTTCTCATTCAACAGCAGCGGACGCACTGGAACATTGAACTGTGACCAGAACAACTTTTCCACTTCACGATCTTTTTGATCTTTGAAATACTCGGCCGCATCAGCAGCACTTGCTGCCAAATCCACGTATGCGTCTGCAGAACTCCATAGTTGATCAAGAGGGGCATACTTAGGATCTCCGAACTTCATCCGCAACAAAAAGGGCTTCCCAGCCATGATATCCTCGGCTTGACGCAGCTTCTCCTTCGCCGCTCTGGTTTTAGAGCGGGCGTCCTTTGCCGCTACCATGGCCTTCTCCAGGTCCGTCATCTTCGCTTGATTTTCCTTTTCAAGAAGTACGTAACGGTCGGCAGCATCCTTCAATTCAACAGCCATCTTGGCTATTTTATCCTTGCTTTGGCAATGCGCAGCCTGTTCGGCTCTCAGCTCTTCGACCGCCTTTAGAGCGGCCGCATCACTCTCCCTGGCTTGCTCCTTGGCTCGGGCAAGTTCCGCCCAAAGGGTCTCCACGGCCGCAGCCCCATCTGCAGTCACAACATATTAAAGATACTAGCATCATGCTCCTCTTACTATGTGTTCATCACCGGAGAAATCACATACCCTGTGCCTCGTCGAGCCGCTTGTTTACAAGCATGATGTCAGCATCTTCCGCATCAAGTTGCCGCTTCAGCTCGGCAAACTCATCAGTCCGGCTAGCCACCGGACCTTCAGCCACCTGCACATGAAGGCGGCATGATTATTACCTGGGACTATGATCCTATGTTTGCCGCCATTTTCGACAGCAACTAGAGTCTCAGGGGCTACTATCTGCATATGGCACACCTAGCATGTGCGGCACCATAAAAAACATACACTATTTCACGTACCTCAAAGCCTTTCAGCAGACTCATAAAAGCTTCATGCAACCCGCTTTCGGCAAATGAAATCCTCTCAACCACCATACCCATTAGCGTACAACTCGCTTGCCCCAGAAGATCCTTCAGTGCGTCTGATCGCACACGAACGGTTTCGGACTCTTTCTGTTGCTCTCCTTAGGAGCCGAATACTCCGGACTTCGGGTGGCCGAAGGATTACCCTCTGGCCTTGGCGGATCAGGAGAAACCCTCCGTGACGACACCTCAGGGTCGCCCGCCTCATGGGGCGGGGTGGCATGGGGAGGTGTTTCGCTCTCCATCATCTCCGGAAGAAGATCCCCCGAAGAAGAACTCTGTCGAGAAGGGCTATGATCCGAACTACAAGATATATGCTTCGATTATTGTCCTCAGAAGTAAAGCAGGATATTTTTACTATTAAGTACTTTTTGTTTACTTACAACTCGGTGGAGGGCTGATCCCATTGCGGGCACTGTGCGGCAAGGGTACCCTCTGGCGAAGATTTCTTCCCTCGTTTGGAAACCATTGTTTCCAAGTCTTCAGAGGTGGTCCTCTTCCTTCCCTCGGGAGAGGGAATTTCAGATTCTTCTCCCCGGTTATCCTTCTTCGCGGAGGCGCTAATTCCCCCGGTTTGGATGAATAATGAGCGAGGCCCGCTTTCAGCCTCTTTATTCCCCCCTTTATCTTCCCCTGAGGACGCCTGATAAGGCGCCAGCTCAAGCATTCTGGCCAGTACCAGATCTGCTGAGCCTTCGGGAAAGGGGGCCGAACACCTGATCATCTTCGCCTTCTTTACCCAGTCCTAGTCAAAGAGCGACTTTTCAAAATGATGTTGTGATAAATAAAGAGACAACGTGTTCGGCTGAAGGACTACTTACTTGGGTATCTGGACGATTGCAGCTCAGACCCGCATCCTCGGTGGTATACGGACACCTTATTTGTGGTCCGAAGAACAATTTGTACATCTCTTCGAGCGTCATGCCGAGGAAGTGCTGAATAGCTCGCGGTCCTTCCGGGTTGAACTCCCACATACAGAGGGGTCGATGTTTGCAAGGCGGGACTCGACGAACTAGCATGACTTGCATTACCATGACTAGGCTGACATCTCTCTTGAGGAGATCTCAGATGTGACTCTGCAATATCGGCAGTATAGTTCAGGTTTCTGAACCTGACCTGATGGCCAGGGGCGTAGCTCTCTATCTGCTCTAGATGGCCAAGCGAATTAGCCCGCAGTACGAAGCGGCCGAATATGAAGATCTGTCCGGGGAGCCAAACCTCACCATGGATCGCATCGTTACCGACGATCGAAGGAGCCATCAAGGCTTAGGGTGACGGCACAGTGGAATTCTCAATGAAAGCACCAATGACGGTGTCAAAACCGGCGGATCTCGGGTAGTGGGTCCCAAACTGTGCGTCTAAGGCGGATGGTAACAGGAGGCGGGGGACACGATGTTTACCCAGGTTCGGGCCCTCTCAATGGAGGTAATACCCTACTTCCTGCTTGATTGATCTTGATGATATGAGTATTACAAGAGTTGATCTACCACGAGATCGTAGAGGCTAAACCCTAGAAGCTAGCCTACGGTATGATTGTTGTTGTCCTACGGACTAAACCCTCTGGTTTATATAGACACCGGAGGGGGCTAGGGTTACACAGAGTCAGTTACAAGGGAGGAGATCTACATATCCGTATTGCCAAGCTTGCCTTCCATGCCAAGGAGAGTCCCATCCGGACATGGGACAAAGTCATCAATCTTGCATCTTCATCGTCCAACAGTCCGGCTAAAGTATATAGTCCGGCTGTCCGAGGACCCCCCAATCCAGGACTCCCTCAGGGCCCCTTCATCATAGATGAAGTTCTCATAGGAGGAGCCTATCGCCTTCGTAATGCATCGGATAATCGCCTTGAGCCGAATCCGTGGAACGCTCGTCGGCTATGATGATTCTATGGATAGCTCAGTTGCATCCTTTTTATTTTTTCTAGATCCCTCTTTTTTTCTCCTCTTATTTTTAGTCTTTATTTTTTTACAATCCCAGGGTATGTTCGGATCTGCCGAACTGATAGGGGTACACATCTTTAAATGTATACACCCCATTATGACTAGGGGCTTCTTTGACGGAGCTCATTACTAAAAGCTTGTGGCTTAAATTGTCCACGTCGTTTGTTCTATACACTTTTTGCCATTATATGCACCTCTATGACTTAAGTTTTTACCAAGCTGGGTTGCCTCGCTCCTTTGTTTACACCCTATGTTCCCGATTGTTTGGCTAGGGTGTAAAGGGAGCACCTCTGCGATTGCTACAACCGAGTAATCTGGATCTGTACCTCAGACGGGTGAAGATGAAAGCTAGTGTTCTTAAGAGAATAATTGGTCGGCAAGCAACGATAGATTGTTTATGATTTTTCTTCTAAAAAATATATACGGGATAAGCTCCCCGTAATTTGAATAAAAGCCTAGGCACGCGTACCTAAGCATGCCAACCCAAGGAAAGGAACCCTTAACGGAACTATTTTCCTTGGAAGATGTTTCTTACGTTAAATAGTAATATAACATAACTCCTCGAACAAATTTTTTGTCTGTTTGACCAATATGGCCGGATTGTCTAGTTCCCAGACATACTAAATGTTTCTTACATTCCAACATGGTATCCGAAAACACTCCATCTTTTTGGTTTGGAGGTTGAAGCCGAAGGCCTGTGATGACAAATTTTGACATGTTCGGTTGGAGATAAGTTCGATGATAAAAGTACATTGATACATTGAATCTAACATTCACTTTTTATCTATGCCATCTAAAAACTGTCTGAACTACAGTCTTCTTGCGAATACTTTGCAGCTATCATTACTTGGTCATATACTAAGTTCATCAGAATATCTTTCTCGTCCGGTCCCTGAGATCCAACTCGGGCCATATGATTCGGACAGAGCTTGGTGTAGCATGTTTTCACCATCGCCCATGCTTCTCATGCACCTTCATGGCAAGTGGACGCCTTGCATAGCTCAAAGCAGCGTCGGGCACATTTGAACAGGTTCGCCAACACCTCCATACTTTCTGTAGGGGTGTTGGATGTCCATAAAGCCTTGGCCATACTTCTCATGACTTTCCGGGCCCGCTCATGCACCACGGACAGCTCCTTAAGCACGTCGCCTCGAAATCCGGATACTTCCTCTTTAGGATGACCAGTTAATAGACATGTAGCAACAGAGTTGTGACAATCCAAATTATGGGATAGTATGAGTCTCTCTATTGGTTCAAAAGGTTATACCAAATATGTCGCCTTTCAACTTCATATTCTCTTTTTGCGCGGCCGATAACTGAGCCTTTAAGCTCTTTATCTCTTTGGCTTGTTTATCTTTTTCCTCCTCAAGTTTGTTCTTCTGACTAGTGGTAATTGTGGCCTTTTTCATCTCCACAAGTTCTATGGTGACGGCATTCAACTGTGTCTGGTTTGTTTTCTGCTCCTGGGACAGCGCGTTGTTCTTCTCCTTGAGAACCTGCAGGTCATAACGATCCTTAAATCGGTTGGCCTAACCGCTTCAAGTCTCGGGGGCTACTGGCATATACCTATTAAATTTGCACAAACCATTACCTACATATCCTTTGAAAATAGTTGAGTAACTCCAGCAAGTCTGTCCCGGGCGGCTCGGATATATGCATCCACGGAGCTGAGTGCGGTAAATTCTTGTTCAGAGAAAACTGGAGCGCGCATGGCCTCAGTCAGTCGACCATGATTCATCACGCTCCCCACCTCAGAATTCATGACGGATACATCATACGAATCCTCATGAGGGGGCGGATCTGGCACTGTTTCAGCTCTCGTCCTGGTTGAGGAGTCCGGCGCCGGATTAGCTGACATTCGGCTAGCAGGGCGTCTTCCCACGGTTTGCCGCGTGCTCCTCTTGAAATAAAGGTAGAGGGGAAATTTAACAATCTGACCTCATGCTTAGGCACATATCAATGGACATACCTCTTTGAAGGAGGGGGCTCGACAGTGCTCCCGGTTTCCTTTTGTTTTGAATGATTGCCCTGCGTAGAGGCCGCTCTCGAGGGAGTGCGGCTTGCCAAGCGCTGATCCTATGAAGCACAGTTTAGTGTAATGGACAAGGGGCAAGTGGGGCCTCTTTTTGAGGAAGCTTTTGAATACTTACAATGGAGAAAGGGTGAAGGCGGGGGTAGTCGGCCGTAATAGCCACTTTGGAACCATCAAGGCTCGACTGATAAAATACTCCATCGTCAAACTCTATGTATATATCCGGATCCTCGCAGAAGATGGGGTCTTCATTGCGAGTGTGATCCTCTGGCTGTGGGGAGGGACAATGAATGTCATCCACCATCTTCCTCCATGACTGTTTTAACAACAAGAACAATTTGATTAGCATGACTCGATAACAAGGAAAAATATTGTTGATAATCAAAAACTTACCCATTCGATGGGGTTGTACATGGAAAAGCCTTCTCGGCTGTTTAAGCGGAGGAAGTCTTCTTTCTCCCCCTTATACAGATCGGCCAGGATTATAGCCAGTTCGGCTGGGGTATCCGGGCCCTTGTGTCTATAACGAGATGCATCATCCTCTCCATTGTAACACCATAAAGGGGTCACTCTGGACTGGAGAGGCGGAATACATCGCTCTATCGCGATGGCCATGACTTCAATTACCGAGAGCTCGGAATGAGCAAGTAATCTGACCTTGCTGACCAACCTCTCCACTTTTGCACTGTCTTCTTCCTTGGGACTCCGGGGGCGCCAACTAAGGTGTTTCTTCAAAGGAGCAATGGAGAATTTGGGGAGGCCACGCCCAAATGGGTCCGGAAGGGGAACGTCCTCAATATAAAACAATTCAGAAGACCATGCTTGAGATACCTCCTTGTGAGTTCCAATTGGATAACCTGATTCGGCTATGCGCCATACTTCGGCGCCGCCCACTTCGAATATGGAACCCCCTCGATGACGAGGGACGAGGCAAAAGAACTTTCTCCATAGTTCAAAATGAGCCTCGCAGCCCAGAAATAGTTTGCAAAGAGCAACAAAACCCAAGATGTGCAGAATAGAACCTGGAGTGAGATTGTGTAGCTGGATCCCGTAGAATTCTAACAGGCCCCTGAGAAAGGGATGGATCAGGAATCCCAAGCCTCACAGAAGAAACGAAACGAAGCACACCCTCTCCTCCTTGTTGGGGTTGGGGAATTTTTTTACTAGCACATCATTGCCGATCGAGGCTAATCCCACTCGCACAGAGACTAGATCTGCAAGAGGGAGATATCCCTGCATCTGAAGCTGACTCAACTGAAGATGAGACACTGAGTAGCTCTGCCAATCACCCTCTTGAGGGCCATGAGGGCGCGAAGAAGAGCTAGGAGCGCTGACCATGCTTTGAAGTTTTTCGTGGCTGTTCTTGATGTTCTCTGCATGATGTGGATGGCATTTGGGGATCTAACCTCTTTATGTAGGCGCCGTCCATGTGAGGTTAGGGGCGTATCTGTAAAAAAATATTATGGACCATTCGGATTCGCCCGACGCATGGGAATCAAGGCGACAACGGGGAGGAGTCATTAAGGCAGAACGTGAAGGTCAGGGCTAGACTGTCATCAATCTGAAGTATGGAGAAGAACCCGCCTTGCAAAGCCGAAGACATAACCGGATATTGCATCATCATTGAAGGCAAGTTCCGGGGCTACTGAGGGAGTCCTGGACTAGGGGGTCCTCGGGTGTCCGGTCTATTCGATACGGGTCGGACTGATGGGTCGTGAAGATAAAAGTAGAAGACTATCCCCCGTGTCCAGGTAGGACTCCTGTATGAGTGGACTGCAAGTTTGATGTCCGGGTGTATTATTCCTTCCTCTGCAAACCCTAGATCCCTCGGTGTGTATATAAACCGGAGGGTTTAGTCCATAGAGGCTATCAGAATTCTCATAGGCTAGACAACTAGGGTTTAGCCATTACGATCTCGAGGTAGATCAACTCTTGTAACCCATATACTCATCGAATATAATCAAGCAGGACGTAGGGTTTTACCTCCTTTAAGAGGGCCCGAACCTGGGTGAACATTGTGTCCCCATCGTCCCTTGGTACCATTGATCCTCAGATGCACAGTTCGGGACCCCCTACCCGACATCTGCCGGTTTTGACACCGACAGTTGCCTCCCAACAAGCGCTATTGTTTAAAGCCATTAAGCTAGGCATTGATAATATTTATGATGCTCACATGAAAGATAGCAATTGAAACATGAAGAGAGCATCATGTAGTATATGAAAATCACATCTAAGTCTAACATACTTCCTATGGATAGGCATTATATAGGAAAACAAATTAGCAAGATAAGCAAGATCTAGCATATGCAAGGAAGAAGAAAGAAACAATAGCAATCTCAACATAACGAGAGGAAGTTTAGTAACATGAGAATTTCTACAACTATATTTTCCCCTCTCATAATAATTACATGTAGGATCATAAGCAAATTCAACAATATAGCTATCACACAAAATTTTCTCTTAATGATCCACATGCATGCAAAGTTGACACTCTTCCAAAATAGTGGGATTAACATTAACAAAGTCATGACCTCTCCAAACCCACTTTTATAAAAAAAATCATAAGATTGAACATTCTCCAAATATGTGGGATCTAAAGTTGAAACTCTTCCAAACCCACTTTTTAATATTATTGCGAACACTATTATCAATCTCATATTCATCATGGGGCTTAAATAAATTTTCAAGATCATAAGAAGAATCACCCCGGTCATGATCATTGCAACAAGTAGTGGACATAGCAAAACTAGTATCCCCAAGCTTAGGGTTTTCATATTTTTAGCATAACTGACATTAATAGAATTTATAATAACATCATTGCAATCATGCTTTTGATTCAAGGAACAATCAAGTATGTGTGCAATAGCAACAATCTCATGTTTAACATAAGGAACTATAGCAAATTCATCTCCATAAATATTGGCTTCTTGGCAATAAGAACAACAAGCATCATGTTCATCAAGGGATATTTCAATCAAATCATCGGAATCATAATTATCTATAGATTCATGCATATAATTATTTTCTTCCAAAGCAATGGTCATTCTCTTAATAAATTCCTTAGCATAGACATTATGAGCATACACTACAAAAAAAGACACATCCGTGACATTTTGGGCCGAACGAAAAAAATGTCATGCTTATGACACTTCTATGACGATAATTGTGACAAAACCCGATATCATCGTAGATGTGGTGGGCTCCTACTTCTATGACAAAAAATCATGGCAGAAAATGGGCTTTTCGTCCTGGGCGCGCTGGAGACGCAGCTGTATGACATTCTTTGGGCCATCCATGACGGAAAAAACCGTGGTAGAAGCGAGGGCGAGGAAAATATCGGGGAGTTCCCGGTTACATTGGGTGGTCAGGGCCGAGCAATGTGCATTTCTCTCATACACATACGCGCGTGGGTGCGAGGCGTTGGGCTCTAAATGAACCCAAGTGAGGTGTTCGCTCCTATTGAACCCGAGCGATGGCACTGCAGGCTACGCGTTACTGAACCCGAGCGATCGATCAATCTGACTGTTAGCTGAACCCGATCGAGCAATTCCTTTTCTACTGCTGCTAACTGAAGCCGATCGAACCTGCTGCCTCTTGATGAACAGTGAGCGTTGTTGGGGGGTTGGATGAGCAGTTCCCGGTGGGGGTCGGATGAACAGGACTGATATGTCTCCAACGTATCTATAATTTTTTATTGTTCCATGCTATTATATTATCTGTTTTGGATGTTTAATGGGCTTTAATATGCTCTTTTATATTATTTTTGGGACTAACCTATTAACCGGAGGCCCAGTGCCAGTTTCTGTTTTTTTGCCTATTTCAATGTTTCGCAGAAAAGGAATACCAAACAGAGTCCAAACGGAATGAAAACTTCGCGATGATCTTTCTTGGACCGAAAGCAATCCAGAAGACTTGGAGTTGAAGTCTGGAACGCCACGAGGTGGCCACGAGGCAGGAGGGTGCGCCTAGGGGGGTAGGCGCGCCCCCACCCTCGTGGGCGCCTCGTAGCTCCACTGACGTATTTCTTTCGCCTATATATACTCTTATACCCTAGATCGACCAGGGAGAGCCACGAAACCACTTTTCCACCACTGCAACCTTCTGTACTCGTGAGATCCCATCTTGGGGCCTTTTCCGGTGATCTGTCGGAGGGGGAATCGATCATGGAGGGCTTCTACATCAACACCATTGCCTCTCCGATGAAGCATGAGTAGTTTACCACAGACCTTCGGGTCCATAGTTATTAGCTAGATGGCTTCTTCTCTCTCTTTGATTCTCAATACAAAGTTCTCCTCGATGTTCTTGGAGATCTATTCGATGTAATACTCTTTTGCGGTGTGTTTGCCGATATCCGATGAATTGTGGATTTATGAACAAGATTATCTATGAATATTATTTGGTTCTTCTCTGAATTCTTATATGCATGATTTGATATCTTTGCAAGTCTCTTCGAATTATCGGTTTAGTTTGGCCTACTTGATTGATCTTTCTTGCAATGGGAGAAGTGCTTAGCTTTGGGTTCAATCTTGCGGTGTCCTTTCCCAGTGACAGTAGGGGCAGCAAGGCACGTATTGTATTGTTGCCATCGAGGATAAAAAGATGGGGTTTATATCTGTCGCGTTCTGGGAACAGGGGTCCCCAGACTTACCTGCCTGCGGCCTGCAACGTGGCTCGAAGGGGGGCCCAGCACGGCCCATCTTCGTCAACACAAGACCCAAGACCCTCGCGAGGGGCCAAGCCTCACGGCGTGGACGACACGACGCTTCCTCAGGCACGGCCTCATCAGGCTGGCTCACGAGAAGGCGGATAGATCAAGGCGGGGTACCTCGCGAGGTGCCCATGACGCAAGCCATGACGACCAAAGGCGCCAGGCGGGCGCCAGCCCGCGCAGTGTCCTCCCTTTCCTCTTTGGTGCAAGGGGAGCAAGCGCAGGCGAGAGGATCAAGCAAAGGCATCCATTTCGGTGCAACGGGACCAAGACCAGTCCAATGGTGGGAAGGAGGTCATCGTGGAGCCCAGAACGGCGTCACCACAGGGCCTTTGGCAGGCGAGGACCAACTTTAGTCAGGATAAGTGTACTAGATGTTCCCCTTCGAATTGGCCAATTTTTGGCGCCCTTCCCGCTCAATATTTGGGAAGAGGCACAGGGCCTTTGCCTATAAATAGGACTAGCCACCCCCAGGGTAGAGGGAGGGAAAAACCTAGCAACCGAGAGACCAGAGAGCAATCTAGTAAACTGGATCAGAGAGAAAGAGAGAGAAGGGCGATTGAACTCCTCCTAGCAGTTCATCCCCTAGGCCAAGAACAGACCCTCGCGAGGTTGTTCTACCTTGTAGTGTTCATCATCACCAGCCCAAGAGGTAATCCACCACACCACACTGGAGTAGGGTATTACACCGCATCGGTGGCCCGAACCAGTATAAACTCTGTGTCTCTTGTGTTGTTCTTTTGGTAGTTTAGATCTTTGCGAGACGGAGAGGTAGAGGGCACAATCTCCGCACGCACCCCAGAGTTCGAACCTTAAGGGTCTGCCGGAACCTGAAATTCGACATTTGGCGTGCCAGGTAGGGGTGCGCCGGAATCTGTCTTCCGCCGCATCATTCTCCTCCGACCGCCGCGTCAATGTCCGACGCCCGTCGAGCCCGCGTCGCCCAGGCGGCCCCCATCGGTGGGCGTCCACGTCGTTCCCCGTCGCCTGCCGTCAACGCCGCCACCGGCCTGGCGGGGAACGAGTAGCAAGCACCGTCCCAGCATCTGCCTGTGCGACAAGGTGGCCGCACCGCTACATCGACACCTCCGCTTGTCGCGGCCCTCCTGGGCGGCTCGCAGGCGCCGCCCACGAGTCGCCACGTCAAACCGTTTTTCCGCCAGGTCAGCACCGTTTCCGCACAACAGGGGGCTCCCACGGACCAGGTGGCGCGCGAGGTCGGTCTGAACTTCAGCTCAGAGGACCACCCCGCCAACTTGGCCGGCTTGGGCGCGCTCCCCATGTTGTGCACCCCCACCATCTGCCAGGTGGCCGTCACCAGAACCCTCGTCGACGGTGGCGCGGGCCTTAGTGTGCTTTTGGTTGAGACCTTCAATCTCCTCTACATACCCCTGGAGCGGCTGCGACCCAGTCGGTTTTTCTTGGGCGTTGGGGGCGGGTCATCCAGCTCCTTGGGACAGATCCGGCTTCCAGTAAACTTCGGCACCTACGACAACTTCTGCACGGAGATGGTCGACTTCGACATCGCCCCCATCGGCCTTCCTTAAAACGCCATCCTCGCCTACCCAGCGCTGGCCCAGTTCATGGCCGCCACGCACCCGGCGTATAACCTCATGAAGATGCCCGGGAGCAGCGGTGTCCTCACCGTGCATGGGGACACCGGGGACGCCCTGCGGGTACTCAAGCTCGCCTTCAAGACGGCGGCATCGGCACAGCCCGCCGACGCAGGGACCCCCGAGCCCAAGGGGGCTGCGCCGGCCAAGAAGAAGCAGTTGTTCACCCAGGACAAGGCAGAAACCAAGTAGATACCTGTCGACGAGGACGGGTCCTCCAGTGCCACTTTCACCATAGGCGCCAACCTCGAGCCTGAGCAGGAGGAGGCCCTGATCAGGTTCCTGCGTGCAAACAAGAAGGTATTCTCTTGGGAGCCTGATCAGTTGGCGGGGATCCTCCGGAGCGTCATCGAGCATCACCTCAACGTGTGCCCAAACATGCGCCCCGTGAAGCAGAAAGCCAGGCGGCAGTCCGCAGAGAAGCAGGCCTTCATCGTCCAAGAAATCCGCAAGTTAGAGGCCGCTGGGGTCATTCGCGAGGTCCGATACCCGGATTGGTTGGCCAACCCTGTCGTTGTGCCCAAGAAGGGGGGAAAGGAGCGCATGTGTGTCGACTTCACCAACCTCAACAAGGCGTGCCCACAAGATCCGTTCCCGCTCCCCCGCATCGACCAGATCGTCGATTCCACCGCGGAGTGCGACCTGCTCTGCTTCCTGGACGCCTTCTCTGGGTATCACCAGATCAAGATGGCGGTAGAAGACGTCGAGAAGACCGCCTTCTTAACCCCATGCGGGGTGTACTGCTATACATGCATGCCATTTGGGCTGCGTAACGCAGGGGCGACCTTCCAGCGGCAGATGCACATCACCTTGGGCTCGCAGCTCGGGAAGAATGTCGAAGCTTACATTGGCGACATTGTGGTGAAATCTCAGGAGGCCAAGACCCTGATACAAGACCTGGAGGAGACCTTCGCGATCCTCGACGCAGTGAACCTACGGCTCAACCCAGAGAAGTGTGTGTTCGGGGTCCCCTCAGGCAAGCTCTTGGGCTTTCTCGTGTCCCATCGAGGCATCGAGGCTAACCCAGAGAAGGTCAAGGCGGTCGATGACATGAGCCCGCCAAAAACCCTTAGAGAAATGCAGAAGCTCACCGGATGCGTGACCGCGCTAGTGCACTTCATCTCTAAACTGGGGGAGCAAGCACTGCCTTTCTTCCAGATAATGAAGAAGAAGGGGCCTTTTGAATGGACTGAAGAGGCAGATAAGGCGATATAAGATCTCAAGAGGTACCTAACCAGTCCCCCGGTCATGGTGGCCCGAACCAGTATAAACTCTGTGTCTCTTGTGTTGTTCTTTTGGTAGTTTAGATCTTTGCGAGACGGAGAGGTAGAGGGCACAATCTCCGCACGCACCCCAGAGTTCGAACCTTAAGGGTCTGCCGGAACCTGAAATTCGACATTTGGCGTGCCAGGTAGGGGTGCGCCGGAATCTGTCTTCCGCCGCATCATTCTCCTCCGACCGCCGCGTCAATGTCCGACGCCCGTCGAGCCCGCGTCGCCCAGGCGGCCCCCATCGGTGGGCGTCCACGTCGTTCCCCGTCGCCCGCCGTCAACGCCGCCACCGGCCTGGCGGGGAACGAGTAGCAAGCGCCGTCCCAGCATCTGCCTGTGCGACAAGGTGGCCGCACCGCTACATCGACACCTCCGCTCATCGCGGCCCTCCTGGGCGGCTCGCAGGCGCCGCCCACGAGTCGCCACGTCAAACCGTTTTTCCGCCAGGTCAGCACCGTTTCCGCACAACAGGGGGCTCCCACGGACCAGGTGGCGCGCGAGGTCGGTCTGAACTTCAGCTCAGAGGACCACCCCGCCAACTTGGCCGGCTTGGGCGCGCTCCCCATGTTGTGCACACCCACCATCTGCCAGGTGGCCGTCACCAGAACCCTCGTCGACGGTGGCGCGGGCCTTAGTGTGCTTTTGGTTGAGACCTTCAATCTCCTCTGCATACCCCTGGAGCGGCTGCGACCCAGTCGGTTTTTCTTGGGCGTTGGGGGCGGGTCATCCAGCTCCTTGGGACAGATCCGGCTTCCAGTAAACTTCGGCACCTACGACAACTTCTGCACGGAGATGGTCGACTTCGACATCGCCCCCATCGGCCTTCCTTAAAACGCCATCCTCGCCTACCCAGCGCTGGCCCAGTTCATGGCCGCCACGCACCCGGCGTATAACCTCATGAAGATGCCCGGGAGCAGCGGTGTCCTCACCGTGCATGGGGACACCGGGGACGCCCTGCGGGTACTCAAGCTCGCCTTCAAGACGGCGGCATCGGCACAGCCCGCCGACGCAGGGACCCCCGAGCCCAAGGGGGCTGCGCCGGCCAAGAAGAAGCAGTTGTTCACCCAGGACAAGGCAGAAACCAAGTAGATACCTGTCGACGAGGACGGGTCCTCCAGTGCCACTTTCACCATAGGCGCCAACCTCGAGCCTGAGCAGGAGGAGGCCCTGATCAGGTTCCTGCGTGCAAACAAGAAGGTATTCTCTTGGGAGCCTGATCAGTTGGCGGGGATCCTCCGGAGCGTCATCGAGCATCACCTCAACGTGTGCCCAAACATGCGCCCCGTGAAGCAGAAAGCCAGGCGGCAGTCCGCAGAGAAGCAGGCCTTCATCGTCCAAGAAATCCGCAAGTTAGAGGCCGCTGGGGTCATTCGCGAGGTCCGATACCCGGATTGGTTGGCCAACCCTGTCGTTGTGCCCAAGAAGGGGGGAAAGGAGCGCATGTGTGTCGACTTCACCAACCTCAACAAGGCGTGCCCACAAGATCCGTTCCCGCTCCCCCGCATCGACCAGATCGTCGATTCCACCGCGGAGTGCGACCTGCTCTGCTTCCTGGACGCCTTCTCTTGGTATCACCAGATCAAGATGGCGGTAGAAGACGTCGAGAAGACCGCCTTCTTAACCCCATGCGGGGTGTACTGCTATACATGCATGCCATTTGGGCTGCGTAACGCAGGGGCGACCTTCCAGCGGCAGATGCACATCACCTTGGGCTCGCAGCTCGGGAAGAATGTCGAAGCTTACATTGGCGACATTGTGGTGAAATCTCAGGAGGCCAAGACCCTGATACAAGACCTGGAGGAGACCTTCGCGATCCTCGACGCAGTGAACCTACGGCTCAACCCAGAGAAGTGTGTGTTCGGGGTCCCCTCAGGCAAGCTCTTGGGCTTTCTCGTGTCCCATCGAGGCATCGAGGCTAACCCAGAGAAGGTCAAGGCGGTCGATGACATGAGCCCGCCAAAAACCCTTAGAGAAATGCAGAAGCTCACCGGATGCGTGACCGCGCTAGTGCACTTCATCTCTAAACTGGGGGAGCAAGCACTGCCTTTCTTCCAGATAATGAAGAAGAAGGGGCCTTTTGAATGGACTGAAGAGGCAGATAAGGCGTTATAAGATCTCAAGAGGTACCTAACCAGTCCCCCGGTCATGGTGGCCCGAACCAGTATAAACTCTGTGTCTCTTGTGTTGTTCTTTTGGTAGTTTAGATCTTTGCGAGACGGAGAGGTAGAGGGCACAATCTCCGCACGCACCCCAGAGTTCGAACCTTAAGGGTCTGCCGGAACCTGAAATTCGACATTTGGCGTGCCAGGTAGGGGTGCGCCGGAATCTGTCTTCCGCCGCATCATTCTCCTCCGACCGCCGCGTCAATGTCCGACGCCCGTCGAGCCCGCGTCGCCCAGGCGGCCCCCATCGGTGGGCGTCCACGTCGTTCCCCGTCGCCCGCCGTCAACGCCGCCACCAGCCTGGCGGGGAACGAGTAGCAAGCGCCGTCCCAGCATCTGCCTGTGCGACAAGGTGGCCGCACCGCTACATCGACACCTCCGCTGATCGCGGCCCTCCTGGGCGGCTCGCAGGCGCCGCCCACGAGTCGCCACGTCAAACCGTTTTTCCGCCAGGTCAGCACCGTTTCCGCACAACAGGGGGCTCCCACGGACCAGGTGGCGCGCGAGGTCGGTCTGAACTTCAGCTCAGAGGACCACCCCGCCAACTTGGCCGGCTTGGGCGCGCTCCCCATGTTGTGCACACCCACCATCTGCCAGGTGGCCGTCACCAGAACCCTCGTCGACGGTGGCGCGGGCCTTAGTGTGCTTTTGGTTGAGACCTTCAATCTCCTCTGCATACCCCTGGAGCGGCTGCGACCCAGTCGGTTTTTCTTGGGCGTTGGGGGCGGGTCATCCAGCTCCTTGGGACAGATCCGGCTTCCAGTAAACTTCGGCACCTACGACAACTTCTGCACGGAGATGGTCGACTTCGACATCGCCCCCATCGGCCTTCCTTAAAACGCCATCCTCGCCTACCCAGCGCTGGCCCAGTTCATGGCCGCCACGCATCCGGCGTATAACCTCATGAAGATGCCCGGGAGCAGCGGTGTCCTCACCGTGCATGGGGACACCGGGGACGCCCTGCGGGTACTCAAGCTCGCCTTCAAGACGGCGGCATCAGCACAGCCCGCCGACGCAGGGACCCCCGAGCCCAAGGGGGCTGCGCCGGCCAAGAAGAAGCAGTTGTTCACCCAGGACAAGGCAGAAACCAAGTAGATACCTGTCGACGAGGACGGGTCCTCCAGTGCCACTTTCACCATAGGCGCCAACCTCGAGCCTGAGCAGGAGGAGGCCCTGATCAGGTTCCTGCGTGCAAACAAGAAGGTATTCTCTTGGGAGCCTGATCAGTTGGCGGGGATCCTCCGGAGCGTCATCGAGCATCACCTCAACGTGTGCCCAAACATGCGCCCCGTGAAGCAGAAAGCCAGGCGGCAGTCCGCAGAGAAGCAGGCCTTCATCGTCCAAGAAATCCGCAAGTTAGAGGCCGCTGGGGTCATTCGCGAGGTCCGATACCCGGATTGGTTGGCCAACCCTGTCGTTGTGCCCAAGAAGGGGGGAAAGGAGCGCATGTGTGTCGACTTCACCAACCTCAACAAGGCGTGCCCACAAGATCCGTTCCCGCTCCCCCGCATCGACCAGATCGTCGATTCCACCGCGGAGTGCGACCTGCTCTGCTTCCTGGACGCCTTCTCTGGGTATCACCAGATCAAGATGGCGGTAGAAGACGTCGAGAAGACCGCCTTCTTAACCCCATGCGGGGTGTACTGCTATACATGCATGCCATTTGGGCTGCGTAACGCAGGGGCGACCTTCCAGCGGCAGATGCACATCACCTTGGGCTCGCAGCTCGGGAAGAATGTCGAAGCTTACATTGGCGACATTGTGGTGAAATCTCAGGAGGCCAAGACCCTGATACAAGACCTGGAGGAGACCTTCGCGATCCTCGACGCAGTGAACCTACGGCTCAACCCAGAGAAGTGTGTGTTCGGGGTCCCCTCAGGCAAGCTCTTGGGCTTTCTCGTGTCCCATCGAGGCATCGAGGCTAACCCAGAGAAGGTCAAGGCGGTCGATGACATGAGCCCGCCAAAAACCCTTAGAGAAATGCAGAAGCTCACCGGATGCGTGACCGCGCTAGTGCACTTCATCTCTAAACTGGGGGAGCAAGCACTGCCTTTCTTCCAGATAATGAAGAAGAAGGGGCCTTTTGAATGGACTGAAGAGGCAGATAAGGCGTTATAAGATCTCAAGAGGTACCTAACCAGTCCCCCGGTCATGGTGGCTCCGCGCCCTCGAGAGCCCCTGCTGCTCTACCTCGCCGCCACTCCCTACTCTGCCAGCGCAGCCCTGGTGGCGGTTAGGGAGGAGCGCCAAATCAAAGCCACATCAGCAGCTCGAGACAAGGCAAAGCAGGAACAAGGAAGGCCCATAGGAGACGTAACCGCGGCTGAGGAAGATCAGCCGCCGAAAAGTGCACCGGAAGCAGGAGAGGCCACTCGCTTGGACGGTCCACCTCCCGAGGTCATGTCACCTCGCGAGGCGCCCTTGCCTCCGGAGGGTGCCACGAACACTGATGCTCTCCGCTTGGTTGAGCATCCAGTCTACTTTGTCAGCACGGTGTTACGGGACGCGAGGGCACGGTACCCTATGCCTCAGAAGCTCCTCCTCGCGCTACTGGTGGCCTCGCGCAAGCTGCGTCACTACTTCCAGGGTCACCCCATCAAGGTCGTCTCGTCAGACCCCTTGGAGAGAGTGCTCAGGAGCCCCAACTCAGCCGGAAGGGTCGCCGAGTGGAACATAGAACTGCAGGCATTTCAACTCGAGTTCAGCACGACCAGGGTCATCAAAGGAGCAGCGTTAGCGGATTTCGTGGCGGAATGGACGGAGGCGCAAAGCCTCAAGGACAACGAGGATCGATCCCTCTCCCCAGGAAGTGAGGCGCCGGAAGGCTGGGTCATGTACTTCGATGGGGCGTTCTCCAGGCACGGCGTTGGGGCTGGTGCGGTGCTGATATCGCCCACTCAGGACAAACTCTACTATGCCGTACAACTCTGTTTCCAGCAAGGTGAAAAGGTCTCCAACAACATAGCGGAATACGAGGGTCTGATAGCAGGATTGAAGGCCGCAGCAGCTCTGGGGGTGAAGCGCCTCACCGTCAGGGGCGATTCGCAGCTCCTTGTCAACTTCTCCAACAAGGTCTTTGAGCCGAAGGATGATCACATGGAGGCCTATCTGGCGAAGGTCCGTAGGATGGAGAAGCAGTTCTGGGGGTTGGAATTGAAGCATGTGCCCCGTGGCACCAATCAGGAAGCCGATGACATCGCCAGACGGGCGTCCAGGCGGTTACCTCAGGAGCCTGGCGTCTTTGAAGAGCGTCTCTTCAAACCCTCAGCCCAGCCGTCGTTATCAAACACTGCTCAGCCTCGGGAGGAACTCCCCTAGCCCCCTGCCTCAGGAGCCCCGGCCTGCGGCCCTGCCTCAGGGGCACGCCTGCTCCTGACTATGGAACCTCAGGAGGAGAGCTGGATCACGGAACTCCGGAGTTATTTAATACAATGGGCCCTGTCGGAGAAGGAGGAAGAAGCGGAGCGTGTGGCGCGGCAAGCCACGGCATACTGCAGCAGGGGCGGAGAGCTCTACTGGAAGCGGCCGAACGACGTATCCCTGCGCTGCATTTCCAGGGAGCAAGGAAAGGAACTGCTGGAGGACATTCACGGCAGGGACTGTGGGCATCACTCGTCATCACGGACCCTCGTTTGCAAGGCATTCCACAGTGGGTTCTATTGGCCCACCGCACTCAACGATGCTATCGAGATGGTGAAGGCTTGTGAAGCCTGCCAATTTCACGCCAAACAGATCCATCAGCCGGCGAGAGGCCTGCAGACTATACCCCTTTCGTGGCCATTCGCAGTCTGGGGGCTGGACATTCTGGGCCCGTTCCCTCGGGCGCCAGGGGGCTACCGCTACCTCTACGTCGCCATTCACAAATTCACCAAGTGGGCAGAAGTGGAGGCTGTCCGCACCATCCCCGCGGGTTCCGCGGTCAAGTTCACCAGGGGCATCGTGAGCCGGTTCAGGGTGCCGAACCGCATCATCACAGACAACGGTTCGCAGTTCACCAGTAACCTCTTCGAAACGTACTGTGCTAACCTTGGAACACAGATATGCTACGCTTCGGTGGCGCACCCGCGAAGCAATGACCAGGCCGAACGGGCCAACGCAGAGGTCCTGAGGGGCCTCAAGACCAGGACATTCAAGAAGAAGCTGGAGGCCTGCGGCCGAGGTTGGTACGACGAGCTCCAGTCCGTATTGTGGTCCATCCGCACAACCGCGACCAAGCCGACAGGGGAGACCCCGTTCTTCCTGGTCTATGGAGCCGAAGCGGTCCTCCCTCACGAGGACAAACATCACTCCGCGCGGGTCCTGGCGTTCGATGAGGCGCAGCAGGACGCCATGCGGGGGATGGACCTCGTGCTGGGGGAGGAACGCCGCCGAGAAGCCGCGTTGCGAGCGGCGAGGTACCAACAGGTGCTACGACGATATCACTGCCGCAGCATCCGCCCCAGGACTCTTGAGGTCGGAGACCTCGTGCTCAGGCGGGTCCTCTCTAGGGAGGGGCTGCACAAGCTCTCTCCCATGTGGGAGGGCCCGTTCAAGGTTGCTCATGTTTCCAGGAAAGGCTCCGTGCGCTTGGAGACTCAAGAGGGGGATCCGATCCAGAACGCATGGAACATCCAGCACCTCCGGAGGTTCTACCCCTAAAAGGCCTAGAGCCTGTGAAGAAGGCGAACGCCTGTGAAGACCATCCCTTTTTGGAAAAGGCCCAGAGCCTGTGAAGAAGGCGAACGCCTGTGAAGACCATCCATTTTTGGAAAAGGCCCAAAGCCTGTGAAGAAGGCGAACGCCTGTGAAGACCACCCCTTTTTGGAAAAGGCCCAGAGCCTGTGAAGAAGGCGAACGCCTGTGAAGACCATCCCTTTTTGGAAAAGGCCCAGAGCCTGTGAAGAAGGCAAACGCCTGTGAAGCTGCCGCGTTCCGGAAAAGGCCCGGAGCCTGTGAAGAGGGCAAGCGCCTGTGAAGCTCATTTCTCCTAAGAAGAAAGGCCCGGAGCCTGTGAAGAAGGCCAACGCCTGTGAAGCTCGCCGCCCGTGACACTCTCACGTAATAATGAGTGGGGCTGTACATGCCCCGGAGTCTCAGGAGCGCCGGCCTCAGGCCCTGGGGCTCCCTCCCACGCCCAGTGGCAGCACTTAGCTCCGCGCTGGTGAGAAGACGTCGAAGACTAGATTAGGTGCCGGACGCGCCTTTTTCATTTGCTTTCCGCAGTTGGCTCGCTTTGTTTGCAGTTGAAGTTTTATTGAAATTATTGCCGTCGTTGGTTTATATTTCGCCAATTTTCACTCCCCCGTTTTGATTCCTCTTGCAAAAGGCCTCACGAGGGGGGCAGCCAAACGCCCTCTCGGGGGGTCCTATTCTAATTGTTCTAAGGTTTCACGACCCGGGTCCATCGCGGGACCACCCCTCCAGTCCGTGCCCCTCGGGCACCGCGACACACACACATGGCCTGGGTCGGTCGCCCCCCACGGCCAGGGCCGGGAACTATCTACATGCAGACACATAGCTGAAAAGCGCGAAATCTAAATCAAGATAATTGTTAACAGCAGTAACCCCCAACACGCCCCCGCGGGGCTCCATGCAGCTGTTCTCTTTTTCGCAGGAAACAAAAGGAAAATAAAGGACAAGCCCGGCGTGGCTCGCTTCGCTCCGGCCAGCGGAGGCGACTCGGGATGCCTCCGGGACTCAGGCGGACTCCCTCTCGCGCTTCACCGGGGCACGACGATGGGCGGACGAGTCGCCGCCTCCCAGGCAAGCTCGACGGCGTGGGGGCTGACTGCGGCCACCACTGGAGGAGTCGCTTGCAGAAGAGTTGATGAAGCTTGGGGAGCCTCGGGCACCGCCATCCGGGCGGGCGCTGTCTCCTCCATCGTCGTCGGGGCGGGGCCCCCGGCCACGGTCGTCGTCCTCGGGGCAACACCCCGCGCGGCGACCATCTTCCCCAAACACCCTCACATAGAGGGTGGCATCACCGTCAAAACTGAAGTGCAGGGTGCACCTATGCTCCAAGCCGCGAGCACGGGCGAACGCCTGCCAACCATGAGTCAAGGCCAAGCTCCCGGTGGTGGAGACCTCCAGCGCAACCCACGAGGCCCGGCTGCAGCAGCCGTCCGCCTGAAGCCAGAGGCCGCCCGGGGCACCAGCAGGGAGCTCGCCAAGGAGGAAGCAAGGGAGACGGAGCCAGGCGCAAGCCGGCTCCGCCGCCCAAACGACGAACTCCGGCAGTACCTGCACAGCACGAAAGCGCGGCCTCGGTGACCGCGCGTCCCTCGGCCACAGTGGCACGCCCGCCACCACACTGGGAGCCGTCTCCATGACCACGGAACGCTGCCGGGGTGGCCACGGGATGCTTCTGAGGGCGCCCTCGACCGCGCTTGGGCGGAGGAGAGACAGGCTCAACCTGGTGGGCCTTCCCCTTTTCCACAGCTGAGAGCCGCCTCGATGGAGCCATGGAGGAGTAGGAGAAAGCAAGGAGAGATGGACTGAAAGGGCACGCGTGGTGCCGTACTTATAGCCGGCGGAGGCCAACCGTCGACCTCCACGATCCCAGTTAATCATGACACGATCTGCATGCAGGGACTTGTCCAATCCGCACGGTCATCGAGGCGTTGTGGGGAAGTGGAGACGCCCACGTCCAATCAACCGCCACGCGGCGCCCAAGGCCGCAGGCTGTTAGGGCCCGCGGCGCTTCGGCCTTGCCCTTTTGCTTCTCGGCACGGCCAAGTCCATGCGCGCCTTGGGCCCGGGGGCTACTGTCAGCGTTCTGGGAACGGGGGTCCCCAGACTTGCCTGCCTGCGGCCTGCGGCGTGGCTCGAAGGGGGCCCAGCACGGCCCATCTTCGTCAACACAAGACCCAAGACCCTCGCGAGGGGCCAAGCCTCGCGGGGCGGACGACACGACGCTTCCTCAGGCACGACCTCATCAGGCTGGCTCACGAGGAGGCGGAGAGATCAAGGCGTGGTACCTCGCGAGGTGCCCATGATGCAAGCCATGACGACCAAAGGCGCTAGGCGAGCGCCAGCCCACGCAGTGTCCTCCCTTTCCTCTTTGGTGCAAGGGGAGCAAGCGCAGGCGAGAGGATCAAGCAAAGGCATCCATTTCGGTGCAACGAGACCAAGACCAGTCCAACGGTGGGAAGGAGGTCATCATGGAGCCCAGAACGGCGTCACCACAGGGCCTTTGGCAGGCGAGGACCAACTTTAGTCAGGATAAGTGTACTAGATGTTCCCCTTCAAATTGGCCAATAGTTGGTGCCCTTCCCGCTCAATATTTGGGAAGAGGCCCAGGGCCTTGGCCTATAAATAGGAATAGCCACCCCCAGGGTAGAGGGAGGGAAAAACCTAGCAACCGAGAGATCAGAGAGCAATCTAGCAAACTGGATCAGAGAGAAAGAGAGAGAAGGGCGATTGAACTCCTCCTAGCAGTTCATCCCCCAGGCCAAGAACAGACCCTCGCGAGGCTGTTCTACCTTGTAGTGTTCATCATCACCAGCCCAAGAGGCAATCCACCACACCACACTGGAGTAGGGTATTACACCGCATCGGTGGCCCGAACCAGTATAAACTCTGCGTCTCTTGTGTTGTTCGTTTGGTAGTTTAGATCTTTACGAGACGGAGAGGTAGAGGGCACAATCTCCGCGCGCACCCCAGAATTCGAACCTTATGGGTATGCCGGAACCCGGAATCCGACAATATCATATTGCTTGAGTTTATCCCTCTACATCATGTCATCTTGCTTAATGCGTTACTCCGTTCTTATGAACTTAATACTCTAGATGCATGTTGGATAGCGGTTGATGTGTGGAGTAATGGTAGTAGATGCAGAATCTTTTTGGTCTACTTGACACGGACGTGATGCATATATTCATGATCATTGCCTTAGATATCTTCATAACTATGTGCTTTTCTATCAATTGCTCGGCAGTAATTTGTTCACCCACCGAATACATGGTATATTGAGAGAAGCCACTAGTGAAACCTATGGCCCCCGGGTCTCTTTCTTATTATATTGCATCTCTTTTATTTACATCACATCTCGTTTACTATTTTGCAATCTTTACTTTCCAATCTATACAACAAAAATACCAAAAATATTTACATTAATATCTTTATTAGATCTCACTTTTGCGAGTGACCGTGAAGGGATTGACAACCCCTTTATCGCGTTGGTTGCAAGGTTCTTGATTGTTTGTGCAGGTACTAGGTGACTTGTGTGTTGTCTCCTACTGGATTGATACATTGGTTCTCAAAACTGAGGGAAATACTTACGCTACTTTGTTGCATCACACTTTCCTCTTCAAGGGAAAACCAACGCATGCTCAAGAGGTAGCAAGAAGGATTTCTGGTGTCGTTGCCGGGCAGATCTACGCCAAGTCAAGACATACCAAGTACCATCATAAACTCTTCTCCCTCACATTACATTATTTACCATTCGCCTCTCGTTTCCCTCTCCCCCACTTCTAAAATGATTTTCGAAATCCTTTGCCTTTTCTTCGCCCTTCCCATTCGTCTCTTTCCGCTTGCTTCTTGTGTGTTCATTCTTAGTGCGGTTTGTTGCCATCATGTCTGAAACTGGAGAGGTTATCGTTGAAAAGAGTAGTAGTAACGATGGGGGAAACATTGATGCTTGCGCCGGTGCTTTGTCCACTATGGGTGGGTCTATTCTTCATAGAACTAGTAGTCTTGCTAATGCTATATCTTTGCTCGTGGTTGAACTTGAAAGACAATTTATCCACATGCACCCTTGCATACAAAGGATTTTTCTAGAATTTTCTGATATTGAGCATTCTTCTGTTAAGCCAGCAGCTACCATCTTTTTAGCACATGAGTTCAGATTTATAATAAAGGATGCCAACAAAAATTTTGCGCATTATAGGGTGGATGCTGGCCGTCCTCCCATAGAAGCAATCCTTTTTAATCAATAATACATAAAGCATTTACGATCTTTAGATCATGTTGCTTATAATGAAAACCTTAGAAAAAAGGTTCATACCGATGTTCTAGTTGATAGGATTTCTGAACTTAATGATAATTTTGCTATTCAGAACTATGGGTTAGGTTTTTCTCTTGAACAAAGGCTCATGACTTTTTGCCAGAAGAAAACTTATAATGATGGATTGGTTGTGCAATATGAGGGGCCAAGGGAGGAACCAATACCTCCCGAGCTTGATCTTGGGGACTTTTGCCCGATTAAATTTAGCCCTTTTGATTACTTTATCCTACCACAAAGAAAACTTGTTGCTGAACGTAGGGAGTATGAGATGAGTTTTCGTGGTCTGCCTTATCATTATGGCAATACCTAGATCTATTCTTGCTTTTATGGCTAGCTAGGGGCGTTAAACGATAGCGCTTGTTGGGAGGCAACCCAGTTTTATTTTTGTTCCTTGCTTTTTGTTCCTGTTTGGTAAAAAATAATTCATCTATCCTCTATTTAGATGTGGTTTTATGTTTTAATTAGTGTTTGTGCCAAGTAGAACCTTTGGGAAGACTTGGGTGAAGTCTTTGCGATTTTGCTGTAAAAACAGAAACTTTTGCGCTCACGAGATTAGCTGCCATTTTTTACTGGAGAGTGCCTTTAGGTTGATTCCTTTTGAAGATGATTAATAGACAAGTTCCTAACGTCCAACAATTTATCTGAGAATTTTCGGAGTTTCAGAAGTATTCGAACAAGTCAGATTACTATAGACTGCTCTGTTTTGACAGATTCTGTCTTTCGTGTGTTGTTTGCTTATTTTGATGAATCTATGAGTAGTATCGGGGGGGGGGGGGTATGAACCATAGAGAAGTTGGAATACGGTGATTTAACACCAATATAAACAAATAATGAGTTAATTACAGTACCTTAAAGTGGTGGTTTATTTTTTTATACTAACGGAGCTCATGAGATTTTTTGTTGAAGTTTTGTGTTGTGAAGTTTTCAAGTTTTTGGGTAAAGATTTGATGGATTTTGGAATAAGGAGTGGAAAGATCCTAAGCTTGGGGATGCCCAAGGCACCCCAAGGTAAAATTCAAGGACAAACAAAAGCCTAAGCTTGGGGATGCGCCGGAAGGCATCCCCTCTTTCGTCTTCGTCTACCGGTAACTCTACTTGAGGCTATATTTTTATTCACCACATGATATGTGTTATGCTTGGAGCATCTTGTATGATTTGAGTCTTTGCTTTTTAGTTTACCACAATCATCCTTGCTATACACACCTTTTGGGAGAGACACGCATGAATCGGAATTTATTAGAATACTCTATGTGCTTCACTTATATATTTTGAGCTAGATAATTTTGCTCTAGTGCTTCACTTATATCTTTTTAGAGCATGGTGGTGGTTTAATTTATAGAAATTATTGATCTCTCATGCTTCACTTATATTATTTTGAGAGTCCTTTAGAACAGCATGGTAGTTTGCTTTGGCTATTAGTCCTAATATGGTGGGCATCCAAGATGGATATAATAAAAATTTTCATATAAAGTGCATTGAATACTATGAGAAGTTTGATTCCTTATGATTGTTTTAAGGTATGAAGATGGTGATATTAGAGTCATGCAAGTTGAGTAGTTGTGATTTGAGAGATACTTGTGTTAAATTTTGTGATTCCCGTAGCATGCACGTATGGTGAACCGTTATGTGACAAAGTCGGAGCATGATTTATTTTTTGATTGTCTTCCTTATAAGTGGCGGTCGGGGACGAAAGATGGTATTTTCCTACCAATCTATCCCCCTAGGAGCATGCGCGTAGTACTTTGTTTCGATAGCTAATAGATTTTTGCAATAAGTATGTGAGTTATTTATGACTAATGTTGAGTCCATGGATTATACGCACTCTCACCCTTCCACCATTGCTAGCCTCTCTAGTACCACGCAACGTTCGCCGGTACCATAAACCCACCATTTACCTTCCTCAAAACAGCCACCATACCTACCTATTATGGTATTTCTATAGCCATCTGAGATATATTGCCATGCAACTTTCCACCATTCTGTTTATTATGACACGCTTCATCATTGTCATATTGCTTTGCATGATCATGTAGTTGACATCGTATTTGTGGCAAAGCCACCTTCATAATTCTTTCATACATGTCACTCTTGATTCATTGCACATCCCGGTACACCGCCGGAGGCATTCACATAGAGTCATATTTTGTTCTAAGTATTGAGTTGTAATTCTTGAATTGTAAGTAAATGAAAGTGTGATGATCATCATTATTAGAGCATTGTCCCAGTGAGGAAAGGATGATGGAGACTATGATTCCCCCACAAGTCGGGATGAGACACCGGACGAAAGATAAAAATAAAATAAAAAAGAGGCCATAAAAAAAGGGAAAGGCCCAAATAAAAAAATAAAAAATGAGAGAAAAAGAGAGAAGGGGCAATGCTACTATCCTTTTTCCACACTTGTGCTTCAAAGTAGCGCCATGATCTTCATGATAGAGAGTCTCTTATGTTGTCACTTTCATATACTAGTGGGAATTTTCATTATAAGAACTTGGCTTTTATATTCCAATGATGGGCTTCCTCAAAATGCCCTACGTCTTCATGAGCAAGCGAGTTGGATGCACACCCACTTAGTTTCTTTTTGAGCTTTCATACACTTATAGCTCTACTGCATCCGTTGCATGGCAATCCCTACTCACTCACATTGATATCTATTGATGGGAATCTCCATAGTCCATTGATACGCCTAGTTGATGTGAGACTATCTTCTCCTTTTTGTCTTCTCCACAACCACCATTCTATTCCGCCTATAGTGCTGGGTCCGTGGCTCACGCTCATGTATTGCGTGAAGATTGAAAAAGTTTGAGAACATCAAAAGTATGAAACAATTTCTTGGCTTGTCATCGGGGTTGTGCATGATTTAAATACTTTGTGAGATGAACACAGAGCATAGCCAGACTATATGATTTTGTAGAGATAGCTTTCTTTGGCCATGTTATTTTGAGAAGACATGATGGGTTTATTAGTATGCTTGAAGTATTATTATTTTTATGTCAATATTAAACTTTTGTTTTGAATCTTTCGGATCTGAACATTCATGCCACAATAAAGAAAATTACATTGATAATTATGATAGGTAGCATTCCACATCGAAAATTCTGTTTTTATCATTTACCTACTCGAGGACGAGAAGTAATTAAGCTTGGGGATGCTTGATACGTCTCCAACGTATCTATAATTTTTTATTGTTCCATGCTATTATATTATCTGTTTTGGATGTTTAATGGGCTTTAATATGATCTTTATATTATTTTTGGGACTAACCTATTAACCGGAGGCCCAGTACCAGTTTCTGTTTTTTTGCCTATTTTAGTGTTTCACAGAAAAGGAATACCAAACGGAGTCCAAACGGAATGTAACTTTCGCGATGATCTTTCTTGGACCGAAAGCAATCCAGAAGACTTGGAGTTGAAGTCTGGAATGCCACGAGGAGGCCACGAGGCAGGAGGGCGTGCCCGGGGGGTAGGTGCACCCCCACCCTCGTGGGCCCCTCGTAGCTCCACCGACGTACTTCTTTCGCCTATATATACTGTTATACCCTAGATCGATCAGGGAGAGCCACAAAACCACTTTTCCACCGCCGCAACCTTCGGTACCTGTGAGATCCCATCTTGGGGCCTTTCCGGCGATCTGCCAGAGGGGATATCGATCACGGAGGTCTTCTACATAAACACCATTGCCTCTCTGATGAAGCGTGAGTAGTTTACCACATACCTTCGGGTCCACAGTTATTAGCTAGATGGCTTCTTCTCTCTCTTTGATTCTCAATACAAAGTTCTCCTCGATGTTCTTGGAGATCTATTCGATATAATACTCTTTTGCGGTGTGTTTGCAGAGATTCGATGAATTGTGGATTTATGAACAAGATTATCTATGAATATTATTTGGTTCTTCTCTGAATTCTTATATGCATGATTTGATATCTTTGCAAGTCTCTTCGAATTATCGATTAGTTTGGCCTACTAGATTGATCTTTCTTGCAATCGGAGAAGTGCTTAGCTTTGGGTTCAATCTTGCGGTGTCCTTTCCTAGTGACAGTAGGGGCAGCAAGGCACGTATTGTATTGTTGCCATTGAGGATAAAAAGATGGGGTTTATATTATATTGCTTGAGTTTATCCCTCTACATCATGTCATCTTGCTTAATGCGTTACTCCATTCTTATGAACTTAATACTCTAGATGCATTCTAGATAGCGGTCGATGTGTGGAGTAATAGTAGTAGATGCAGAATCATTTCGGCCTACTTGACACGGACGTGATGCCTATATTCATGATCATTGCCTTAGATATCTTCATAACTATGCGCTTTTCTATAAATTGCTCGGCGGTAATTTGTTCACCCACCGTAATACATGCTATCTTGAGGGAAGCCAGTAGTGAAACCTATGGCCCCGGGTGTCTTTCTTATTATATTGCATCTCTTTAATTTACATCGCATCTTGTTTACTATTTTGCAATCTTTACTTTCCAATCTATTCAACAAAAATACCAAAAATATTTACTTTACTATATTTATTAGATCTCACTTTTGCGAGTGACCGTGAAGGGATTGACAACCCCTTTATCGCGTTGGTTGCAAGGTTCTTGATTGTTTGTGCAGGTATTAGGTGACTTGTGCGTTGTCTCCTACTGGATTGATACCTTGGTTCTCAAAACTGAGGGAAATACTTACGCTACTTTGTTGCATCACCCTTTCCTCTTCAAGGGAAAACCAACGCATGCTCAAGAGGTAGGAAGGACCCCATGGTAGTAGGGGTCGTTGCCGCTGGATGAACAGGACCCCGATCCAGCCGGTTGGGGTGGATGAACATGACCCCGTGGAGGGCTGGATGAACAGGACCCCGTGGGGGGCTGGTTGAATAGTAGCCGGTGGAGGGATGGATGAACAGTAGTCCATGGAGGGGTGGTTGAACAGGACCCCGTGGAGAGGGCTGGTTGAACAGTAGTCGGTGGAGGAGCGGTGGAGGCTGGATGAACAGGAGCCCGTGGATGAACAGTAGTTGGTGGAGGTTGGATGAATAGGAGCCCGTGGATGAACAGTAGTTGGTGGAGGCAGGAGGGAGACATTGTGGATGAACAATCGCATGTGGAGGCTAGAGGAGGTCGACGGTGGATGAACAGTAGCCCGTGGAGGCTGGAGCAAGGCAGTAGACGGGTGATGAACAGTAGCCCGTGGAGTCCCGTTTTGCAGTACGCCACACCCCTCTCGATGAACAGGACCCCCGTCTCGACCGTAGGCACTCTAACACAAGTCCTTTTCCTCCCTTTTGCGGTACGCCACACCCCTCCCGATCAACAGCACCCCATTTCGACCGTAGGAGCTCAAACACAAGTCAGTTTCCTCCGTTTTACGATACGTCAGACCCTTCCCAATGAACAGGACCATGTTTCGACCATACGCGGTCGAACACAAGGCCGTTTTGCGGTACGCCAGACCCCGTTCCGGCTGTTCCATCCAAGCTAGTAGGCTCCCATTGAACACGACCCATTCCGACCCAGTCTGTTGCCTCCCGATGAACAAGACGCGTTCCGAACCAGTCACTTGGCTCCCGGTGAACACGACGCTGTTTCCTCCATTCCGTCCCAGCCGGTTGGCTGCCGATGAATAGGATGTCGTTGCTGCCTCTCCATGTACACGAGCCATGGTCGTACATATGCGCGAGTAGGCATTCGAGACCCCTCCCGTATGTATGTACTTGGCCGTATTTACTTTCTTGCACCCTGACTATACGTACGTGTACACGATATTAACGGGATTGCGTGACATGCTGCGTGCGCGCCTCTACTATGACACGTGCCCTTCCTTACTCAGCCATGGTTCATCACTGCAGCCTGCAGAGAGACCGATCGACTAGTATGTACATACACGTTCGCGACCAGAATGACAATGCTACGTACGCTTCGACCAGGTGGGTCCCGACTGTCAGGTAGGATAAGGACGCACTTCCTTGCATGCGAAGATGTAGATGGTGGGTCCCAACAGTCAAGGGGAAACGTTTTTTTCACGAAATACGGTGGCCCATCTGGTGGGTCCCTGCTGTCAGGTGGAGGAAACATTATTTTGCGTGTAATAAGGTTGCACTTCCTTGCTGCGGTCGTGGACCCAGCTGTCAGCCTCTCCACGTATAGTACTCTTCCGATGGAAGTCGTTCCTTGACCACATTGACCACGCTGCACCGAGAGCACCAAGGCGGTGGACGACGACAAGGCCTAGGAAGGGGATGACGCGGAGTTGGGGAAGACGTGGCAGTGCTTGCCCACGCGGAGAGGAGTATGAGGGTTGACTGGTTCAGCTGCGGTGTGAGGCTGCCGTCGCCGCAGAATAACAGGGGGTGTGTGTGAGTAGAGGGATGGCCTGGCAAGTGGTGGGAGTAGTAGGGGACGGTGAGGCCTTCGCAGCAGCACAGCCGGCCACAGGAGGCAAGAGCACGCGGTGGTTTGGATGGCTGGAGCAAGAAAATCAGAGGTTGAAGAAGCAGGACGACCGTTGGATCTTAACAATGTTGTGGATCGTAGCAGAAATTAAAATTTTCCTACGCATCACCAAGATCTATCCATGGAGTATTCTAGCAACGAGGGGATAGGAGAGCATCTACATACCACTTGTAGATCGCAGCGGAAGCGTTCAAGGAGAACGTGGATGATGGAGTCGTACTCGCCGTGATCCGAATCACCGATGACCAGCGCCGAAAGGACGGCACCTCCGCGTTCAACACACGTATGGTCGGGATGACGTCTCCTCCTTCTTGATCCAGCAAGGGGGAAGGAGAGGTTGATGAAGATCCAGCAGCACGACGGCGTGGTGGTGGATGCAGCAGAGTTCCAGCAGGGCTTCGCCAAGCTTTGGTGGAGAGAGGGAGAGGTGTAACGGGGAGAGGGAGGCGCCAATGCAGCAGGGGTGCGGCTGCCCTCCCTCTCCCCCCCTTTATATAGGCCCCCTAGGGGGGCGCCGGCCCTGGAGATCCATCTCCAGGGGGGCGGCGGCCAGGGGGGATGGCTTGCCCCCCAAGCCATGTGGGGCGCCCCCTGCCCTAGGGTTTCCAACCCTAGGCGCAGGGGGAGGCCCATGGGGGGCGCACCAGCCCACTATGGGCTGGTTCCCTCCCCACTTCAGCCCACGGGGCCCTCCGGGATAGGTGGCCCCACCCGGTGGACCCCCGGGACCCATCTGGTGGTCCCGGTACAATACCGATGACCACCAGATCATTCCCGATGGCCGAAACAACACTTCCTATATATAATTCTTTACCTCCGGACCACTCCCGAACCTCTCGTGACGTACGGGATCTCATCCGGGACTCCGAACAACCTTTCGGTTTGCTGCATACTAATATCTTTAACAACCCTAGCGTCACCGAACCTTAAGTGTGTAGACCCTACGGGTTCGGGAGACATGCAGACATGACCGAGACGATCTCCGGTCAATAACCAACAGCGGGATCTGGATACCCATGTTGGCTCCCACATGCTCCTCGATGATCTCATCGGATGAACCACGATGTCGAGGACTTAATCAATCCCGTACTCAATTCCCTTTGTCCATCGGTACGATACTTGCCCGAGATTCGATCATCGGTATACCGATACCTTGTTCAATCTCGTTACCGGCAAGTCTCTTTACTCGTTCCCGTAATACATCATCCCGTGAACAACACCTTGATCACATTGAGCTCATTATGATGATGTCTTACCGAGTGGGCCCAGAGATACCTCTCCGTCACACGGAGTGACAAATCCCAGTCTCGATTCATGCCAACCCAACAGACACTTTCGGAGATACCTGTAGTGCACCTTTATAGTCACCCATTTACGTTGTGACGTTTGATACACCCAAAGCATTCCTACGATATCTGGGAGTTGCATAATCTCATGGTCTAAGGAATGATACTTGACATTCAGAAAAGCTCTAGCAAATGAACTACACGATCTTTGTGCTATGCTTAGGTTTGGGTCTTGTCCATCACATCATTCTCCTAATGATGTGATCCCGTTATCAATGACATCCCCATGTCCATAGTCAGGAAACCATGACTATCTATTGATCAACGAGCTAGTCAACTAGAGGCTCACTAGGGACACATTGTGGTCTATGTATTCACACATGTATTATGATTTCCGAACAATACAATTATATCATGAACAATAGACAATTATCATGAACAAGGAAATATAATAATCCATTTATTATTGCCTCTAGGACATATTTCCAATAGTCTCCCACTTGCACTAGAGACAATAATCTAGTTACATTGTGATGAATCGCACACCCATGGAATTTTGGTGTTGATCATGTTTTGCTCTAGGGAGAGGTTTAGTCAACGGATCCGCCACATTCAGGTCCGTATGTACTTTACAAATCTCTATGTCTCCATTTTGAACACTTTCACAAATGGAGTTGAAGCGACGCTTGATATGCCTGGTCTTCCTGTGAAACCTGGGCTCCTTCGCAAGGGCAATTGCTCCAGTGTTGTCACAGAAGAGAGTCATCGGGTCCGACGCATTGGGTATGACTCCTAGGTCGGTAATGAACTCCTTCACCCAGACTGCTTCTTGTGCTGCCTCCGAGGCTGCCATATACTTTGCTTCACATGTAGATCCCGCCACGACGCTTTTCTTGCAACTGCACCAGCTTACTGCCCCTCCATTCAAAATATACACGTATCCGGTTTGTGACTTGGAGTCATCCAGATCTGTGTCGAAGCTAGCGTCGACGTAACCCTTTACGACGAGCTCTTCGGCACCTCCATAAACGAGAAACATATCCTTAGTCCTTTTCAGGTACTTCAGGATGTTTTTGACCGCTGTCCAGTGTTCCTTGCCGGGATTACTTTGGTACCTACCTACCAAACTTACGGCAAGGTTTACATCGGGTCTGGTACACAGCATGGCATACATAATAGACCCTATAGCTGAGGCATAGGGGATGACACTCATCTCTTCTATATCTTTTGCCGTGGTCGGGCATTGAGCCGTGCTCAATCGCACACCTTGCAATACAGGCAAGAACCCCTTCTTGGACTGATCCATTTTGAACTTCTTCAAAATCTTGTCAAGGTACGTACTTTGTGAAAGACCGATGAGGCGTCTTGATCTATCCCTATAGATCTTGATGCCTAATATATAAGCAGCTTCTCCAAGGTCCTTCATTGAAAAACACTTGTTCAAATAGGCCTTTATGCTTTCCAAGAATTCTATATCATTTCCCATCAATAGTATGTCATCCACATATAATATGAGAAATGCTACGGAACTCCCACTCACTTTCTTGTAAACGCAGGCTTCTCCATAAGTCTGCATAAACCCAAACGCTTTGATCATCTCATCAAAGCGAATGTTCCAACTCCGAGATGCTTGCACCAGCCCATAGATAGAGCGCTGGAGCTTGCATACTCTGTTAGCATTCTTAGGATCGACAAAACCTTCCGGCTGCATCATATACAATTCTTCCTTAAGGAAGCCGTTAAGGAATGCCGTTTTGACGTCCATTTGCCATATCTCATAATCATAGTATGCGGCAATTGCTAACATGATTCGGACAGACTTCAGCTTCACTACGGGAGAGAAAGTCTCATCGTAGTCAACCCCTTGAACTTGTCGATAACCCTTAGCGACAAGTCGAGCTTTATAGATGGTCACATTACCATCCGCGTCTGTCTTCTTCTTAAAGATCCATTTATTTTCTATGGCTCGCCGACCATCGGGCAAGTCATTCAAAGTCCACACTTTGTTTTCATACATGGATTCTATCTCGGATTTCATGGCTTCTAGCCATTTGTCGGAATCTGGGCCCGCCATCGCTTCTTCATAGTTCGAAGGTTCACCGTTGTCCAACAACATGATTTCCAGGACAGGGTTGCCGTACCACTCTGGTGCGGAACGCGTCCTTGTGGACCTACGAAGTTCAGTAGGAGCTTGATCAGAAGTATCTTGATCATCATCATTAACCTCCTCTCTAATCGGTGCAGGCACCACAGGAACATTTTCCTGAGCTGCGCTACTTTGATTTTCAAGAGGTAGCACTTCATCAAGCTCTACTTTCCTCCCACTTACTTCTTTCGCGAGAAACTCTTTCTCTAGAAAGGACCCGTTTTTGGCAACAAAGATCTTGCCTTCGGATCTGAGGTAGAAGGTATACCCAACTGTTTCCTTGGGGTATCCTATGAAGACGCATTTTTCCGATTTGGGTTCGAGTTTTTCAGGTTGAAGTTTCTTGACATAAACATCGCAACCCCAAACTTTCAGAAATGACAGCTTAGGTTTCTTCCCAAACCATAATTCATACGGTGTCGTCTCAACGGATTTTGACGGAGCCCTATTTAAAGTGAATGCGGCTGTCTCTAGAGCGTATCCCCAAAATGATAGCGGTAGATCTGTAAGAGACATCATAGATCGCACCATATCCAATAGAGTGCGATTACGACGTTCGGACACACCGTTACGCTGAGGTGTTCCAGGCGGCGTGAGTTGTGAAACGATTCCACATTTTCTTAGTGTGTGCCAAATTCGTGACTTAAATATTCTCCCCCACGATCTGATCATAAGAACTTGATTTTTCTGTCACGTTGATTCTCAACCTCACTCTAAAACTCCTTAAACTTTTCAAAGGTCTCAGACTTGTGTTTCATTAAGTAGACATACCCATATCTACTCAAATCATCAGTGAGAGTGAGAACATAACGATAGCCTCCGCGAGCCTCAACGCTCATTGGACCACACACATCTGTATGTATGATTTCCAACAAGTTGGTTGCTCGCTCCATTGTCCCTGAGAATGGAGTCTTGGTCATTTTGCCCATGAGGCACGGTTCGCACGTGTCAAACGATTCATAATCGAGAGACTCTAAAAGTCCATCAGCATGGAGCTTCTTCATGCGCTTGACACCAATGTGACCAAGGCGGCAGTGCCACAAGTATGTGGGACTATCGTTACTAACTTTACATCTTTTGGTATTCACACTATTAATATGTGTAACATCACGTACAAGATTCATTAAGAATAAACCATTAACCATCGGAGCATGACCATAAAACATATCACTCATATAAATAGAACAACCATTATTCTCGGATTTAAATGAGTAGCCATCTCGTATTAAACGAGATCCAGATACAATGTTCATGCTCAAACTTGGTACTAAATAACAATTATTGAGGTTTAAAACTAATCCCGTAGGTAAATGTAGAGGTAGCGTGCCGACGGCGATCACATCGACCCTGGAACCATTCCCGACGCGCATCGTCACCTCGTCCTTCGCCAGTCTCCGTTTATTCCGCAGCTCCTGTTTTGAGTTACAAATATGAGCAACGGCACCGGTATCAAATACCCAGGAGCTACTACGAGCACTGGTAAGGTACACATCAATTACATGTATATCACATATACCTTTAGTGTTGCCGGCCTTCTTATCTGCTAAGTACTTGGGGCAATTCCGCTTCCAGTGACCAGTTCCCTTGCAATAAAAGCACTCAGTTTCAGGTTTGGGTCCATTCTTTGACTTCTTCCTGGCAACTGATTTACCAGGCGCGGCAACCTCCTTGCCATCCTTCTTGAAGTTCTTCTTACCCTTGCCTTTCTTGAACTTAGTGGTTTTATTCACCATCAACACTTGATGTTCCTTTTTAATCTCCACCTCTGCAGATTTCAGCATTGAATACAACTCGGGAATGGTCTTTTCCATCCCCTGCATATTGTAGTTCATCACGAAGCTCTTGTAGCTAGGTGGGAGCGACTGAAGGATTCTGTCAATGACCGCCTCATCCGGGAGATTAACTTCCAGCTGAGTCAAGCGGTGGTGTAACCCAAACATCTTGAGTATGTGTTCACTGACAGAGCTATTCTCCTCCATCTTACAGCTAAAGAACTTGTCGGAGACATCATATCTCTCGACCCGGGCATGAGCTTGGAAAATCAATTTCAGCTCCTCGAACATCTCATATGCTCCGTGTTGCTCAAAACGCTTTTGGAGCCCCGGTTCTAAGCTGTAAAGCATGCCGCACTGAACGAGGGAGTAATCATCAGCACAAGACTGATGGGCGTTCATAACGTCCTGGTTTGCTGGGAATGGTGCATCACCTAGCGGTGCTTCTAGGACATAATGTTTCTTGGCAGCTATGAGGATGATCCTCAGGTTCCGGACCCAGTCCGCATAGTTGCTACCATCATCTTTCAGCTTGGTTTTCTCTAGGAACGCGTTGAAGTTGAGGGTGACATTAGCGTGAGCCATTTGATCTACAAGACATATTGTAAAGATTTAGACTAAGTTCATGACAATTAAGTTCATCTAATCAAATTAATGAATGAACTCCCACTCAGATTTGACATCCCTCTAGTCATCTAAGTGATACATGATCCGAGTCAACTAGGCCGTGTCCGATCATCACGTGAGACGGACTAGTCATCATCGGTGAACATCTCCATGTTGATCGTATCTTCTATACGACTCATGTTCGACCTTTCGGTCCTCCGTGTTCCGAGGCCATGTCTGTACATGCTAGGCTCGTCAATCCAACCTAAGTGTATTGCGTGTGTAAATCTGGCTTACACCCGTTGTATGCGAACGTAAGGACCTATCACACCCGATCATCACGTGGTGCTTCGGAACGATGAACCTTAGCAACGGTGCACAGTTAGGGAGAACACATTTTTGATATTTTAATGAGGGATCATCTTATTTATGCTACCGTCGTTCTAAGCAAATAAGATGTAAAACATGATAAACATCACATGCAATCAAATAGTGACATGATATGGCCAACATCATTTCGCTCCTTTGATCTCCATCTTCGGGGCGCCATGTTCATCATCGTCACCGGCATGACACCATGATCTCCATCATCATGATCTCCATCAACGTGTCTTCGTGAAGTTGTCACGTCAACTATTACTTCTACTACTATGGCTAACGCTTTAGCAATAAAGTAAAGTAATTACATGACGATTTAAGTTGACACGCAGGTCATAAATAAATAAAGACAACTCCTATGGCTCCTGCCGGTTGTCATACTCATCGACATGCAAGTCGTGATTCCTATTACAATAACAAGATCATCTCATACATCACATGATTCATCACAACTTCTGGCCATATCACATCACAAAGCACTTGCTGCAAAAACAAGTTAGACGTGCTCTAATTGTTGTTGCAAGTTTTTACGTGGCTGTTATAGGTTGCTAGCAAGTATGTTTCTTACCTACGTTAAAACCACAACGTGAATTGTCAATCTCTATTTACCCTTCATAAGGACCCTGTTCATCGAATCCGATCCAACTAAAGTGGGAGAGACAGACACCCACCAGCCACCTTATGCAACTAGTGCATGTCAGTCGGTGGAACCGGTCTCACGTAAGCGTACGTGTAAGGTTGGTCCGGGCCGCTTCATCCCACAATACCGCTGAACCAAGATAGGACTAGTAACGGCAAGAAGAATTGACAATTCGACGCCCACAACTACTTTGTGTTCTACTCGTGCATAGAAACTACGCATAGACCTAGCTCATGATGCCACTGTTGTGGATCGTAGCAGAAATTAAAATTTTCCTACGCATCACCAAGATCTATCCATGGAGTATTCTGGCAACGAGGGGATAGGAGAGCATCTACATACCACTTGTAGATCGCAGCGGAAGCGTTCAAGGAGAACGTGGATGATGGAGTCGTACTCGCCGTGATCCGAATCACCGATGACCAGCGCCGAAAGGACGGCACCTCCGCGTTCAACACACGTACGGTCGGGATGACGTCTCCTCCTTCTTGATCCAGCAAGGGGGAAGGAGAGGTTGATGAAGATCCAGCAGCACGACGGCGTGGTGGTGGATGTAGCAGAGTTCCAGCAGGGCTTCGCCAAGCTTTGGTGGAGAGAGGGAGAGGTGTAACGGGGAGAGGGAGGCGCCAATGCAGCAGGGGTGCGGCTGCCCTCCCTCTCCCCCCCTTTATATAGGCCCCCTAGGGAGGGCGCCGGCCCTGGAGATCCATCTCCAGGGGGGGCGGCGGCCAGGGGGGATGGCTTGCCCCCCAAGCCATGTGGGGCGCCCCCTGCCCTAGGGTTTCCAACCCTAGGCGCAGGGGGGAGGCCCATGGGGGGCGCACCAGCCCACTATGGGCTGGTTCCCTCCCCACTTCAGCCCACGGGGCCCTCCTGGATAGGTGGCCCCACCCGGTGGACCCCCGGGACCCATCTGGTGGTCCCGGTACAATACCGGTGACCCCCAGATCATTCTCGATGGCCGAAACGACACTTCCTATATATAATTCTTTACCTCCGGACCACTCTGGAACCTCTCGTGACGTCCGGGATCTCATCCGGGACTCCAAACAACCTTCGGTTTGCTGCATACTAATATCTTTAACAACCCTAGCGTCACCGAACCTTAAGTGTGTAGACCCTACGGGTTCGGGAGACATGCAGACATGACCGAGACGATCTCCGGTCAATAACCAACAGCGGGATCTGGATACCCATGTTGGCTCCCACATGCTCCTCGATGATCTCATCGGATGAACCACGATGTCGAGGACTTAATCAATCCTGTACTCAATTCCCTTTGTCCATCGGTACGATACTTGCCCGAGATTCGATCGTCGGTATACCGTTACCTTGTTCAATCTCGTTACCGGCAAGTCTCTTTACTCGTTCCCGTAATACATCATCCCGTGAACAACACCTTGATCACATTGAGCTCATTATGATGATGTCTTACCGAGTGGGCCCAGAGATACCTCTCCGTCACACGGAGTGACAAATCCCAGTCTCGATTCATGCCAACCCAACAGACACTTTCGGAGATACCTGTAGTGCACCTTTATATTCACCCAGTTACGTTGTGACGTTTGATACACCCAAAGCATTCCTACGATATCCGGGAGTTGCATAATCTCATGGTCTAAGGAATGATACTTGACATTAAGAAAAGCTCTAGCAAACAAACTACACGATCTTTGTGCTATGCTTAGGTTTGGGTCTTGTCCATCACATCATTCTCCTAATGATGTGATCCCGTTATCAATGACATCCCCATGTCCATAGTCAGGAAACCATGACTATCTATTGATCAACGAGCTAGTCAACTAGAGGCTTACTAGGGACACATTGTGGTCTATGTATTCACACATGTATTATGATTTCCGAACAATACAATTATAGCATGAACAATAGACAATTATCATGAACAAGGAAATATAATAATCCATTTATTATTGCCTCTAGGGCATATTTCCAACAAACAATCCAATGGTCACTGGTGATAGAATCATTTGTTGACTAAGTTGACAAAGCCCTCCGTCCGCGTCAACTTAGTAGGCCCACAAGTCAGCCTCCCACTATGGTGGGTCCCAGCTAGCCGCGGGAGTATTCATTTTTGTGTGCGTAATAAGGAGGCACTTCCTTGCGTGCGAAGATATAGCTGGTGGGTCCGAGCTATCATTGGGAGTATTCATTCTTTTGGCGTAATAAGGAGTTACTTGCTTGCGTGCAGCCATGGACCATGTGGGTCCCAACTGTTAGCCTCTCCATGTACACCTCTTACGATGTTGCCGTTTATTGACAACGTTGACCACACTGTGCCGAGAACACCAGCGTGATGGATGACGGTGAGATCCAGGAAGGGAATGACCCGGACGCGGCGAAGCCACAACAATGGAGGGATGTGGGTGAGTAGAGGGATGGCCTGGCCAGCGGTGGGAGTAGTAGGGGTGGTGAGGCCTGCGCGGAAGCACAACCGGCCACGGGAGGCGGGAGCAGGCGGTCCCGCCGGCACTGGATTCGGCGGTTGGAGCAAGAAGTTCAGAGATTGAAGAAACATGACGGACGTTGGATTGACATCCAACGGTTACGTCTGCTAGAATCGTTTGTTGACGTATATAATACGTAAAAAAATCTTGCATACACGTCAACTTAATAGGCCCATAAGTTAGACCATTCCCTATTTTTTTATAATTTATAGCTCATTGCAACTTCTTATGCAATTTATTGCAGTCCGTTTTTTTTGTTGGATAGGGCCAGGGTTAAAAATTTAAACAAAATTTTGCATATTTTTGTGGGTTCCAAACTATTTTTAATACCAAAATGTCAAGCCAGATTTAAAGTACTTTGAAGATATGTTTAAATTAGGTTAAAGCCCGGTTAAATTGGAATCTGAAAATCCGAAAAAAAATCAGAAATTATAATGTAATTGCTAATTTGTCATCTGTTTTTTATATTTACAGCCCATTTCGTATTACTTACAATATTTGCAGGCGTCTTGAAAGAGTTGCATTCCATCAGGCCATAGAAAAATAAGTGGGCCTGGATTGGGTATTCTTCAGAAAAAATAAACTGGGCTCATTTTCACAAAGAAAAAATAGTTGGGTTGGTCATGTGGTGAACATAAAATATATGCCTGGACTAGACGGGCCACAGCCCAATTGAAACCCTACTCCGTCTCAACAATAACAAAAAAAAATACTGCTTGAGTAGCTACATCCCAGGTGTCAGCCGATCTTGTGATGTTCTCTTGTCTATTGACTATATACGCTGACAATGTCATGGGTCCCAGATGTCAGGAAACAACTAGGAGGAAGCATTTTCTTTTTCCATACGCTGACAATGGAGTATATATAACAAAAATGAGGAACTTCCTTGCGTACGGCCATGGACATGGTGGGCCCCTACTATCATCCTCTCTACGTACAGTCCTCTCCCGATTCCTCTTATTTGCTGACCATGTTGACAATGTGAGTGGGCGGCGCCGCGGGGAGCGCACCGAAGCACGCGGAGGGCGACGGTGAGGCCTCGGACGTCGGCGTTAACAATTTAGGAGACGATGGGGCGGTGATGCATACGCTGAGGCGCAGCCAGCCGTGGGAGGCGAAAGCAGATGGCCTCGCCGGTGCTGGTTTGGTTTTGGCGGCTGGAGGAAGACAGGACTGAAGAAACACGACGGACTGTAAATGTAGCAGGAGTACTTAACAACCTTAACTGAAACCAGCAGGGGCATTTAACAACCATGGCTGAAAGCAGTATGAGTACTTATACAGGTTCAACCGTACAAAGCATGACTCGAACAGTGCTACTTTGCCTACAAATAACCAAGGGTGAGGCCGCCAAGCCCCAGAACAAGGCCCAGGCGCTACCCCGCGCATCCGCAACCTTCTGAAAGCGGCTTCATCTCGCAGTGTGGTCAATAAACAGGATATTCGCTTTAGAGCCATGGAAAAGCATGAACATAACTTTCTTTCCTATTCTCCAAGATGGACGGGCCTTCATTATTTGAGACCACCCATTAATAAGTATCTTTTCACCTCCAAGGGGAATGGAGTAGGTCGACGTAAACATCATGCTGTGACCAAGCGCAAGTCTGAGCCGACCATGGTCAGGCATCTGTATAGGAACAATAGAACTGGGCAGTTTTTGTTTCAAGAAGATCACAGCTATAAGACTGTGTATAAGCAAGAGTTTATGAACAACATATAACAGAAAACAGCTCGTACCATAAGTTTCTCGACACAGTTAGACTTGTTCAATGAGTGCATTAGTGGCACACATATCCCACATGGCCTTCCACCATTGAAACGCCCCACAAGGACCTCAAGATGATCAATAAAGTGTAGGAACTTGTGGATGTTGTCCCAGTCAACTTCAATGCCATCAGTAATAGTCGAGTTCTTATAGAATAACAAACGAGTAGCCTGCGTCACTTTGAAAAACCTACATGTGCCACCAATTATAAGAAATATTAGTTAGAAGTAGCATCTACGTGAGAGATTCGTTGCTACTTCTAAAGTTAAATTATGATTAGTTAGACAGAATAGGTGGATTAAGAAGTAATCGAGGCAACAAACAAGAATCAGATACAAAACTAACATGGATGAACAATTGCAACGACGTCAGGGTGGAAGATCACAATGAAAATGAGACCAGGTTCTGCTATTTCCATCAACATTCATACGCCAACTTTCAGTCTGTAACACTTGAGAAAGTTTATCCAAGTTCGGCCATAAAAAAGCAGTGGTCTTCTTGGTTGATGAACCCAACTCGGAACTTATATCCATGGCTTGTCTTCAATGCGACCATTAAACTGGTGTATTCAGTTATGGCAAGGCCGAGCATCTTGAGTACATGTGTTCTGGCAGAGCAAGGAATGCACTGCAGGAAAAAATAATATGAGAACACAATGTATTCCCTATCCAAATCTAGAAATAATTTCCTCCTTCATGTCAGTGTTGATCATGGTACTAGTACCTTTTATCCAAATATAGCAATCCAAATTTCCAAATTAGTCGACAGCATGTTCATAAAACCCCACCCTCCTGGATAGAAAAGAGGATTCTAGGAACATACTGTGCGCATTTTAAAATCCGGTGTTAGGATGAGAAGGAACAAGTGTGGCGTCTCGCTGAGGGCGCAGAAACCTGTAGGGTCCTTGCACTTTGGGCACTGCAAATGAAACACACTATATTCAATAGGAAGAAAATGCATCAACGGCGGCGGCTGCCATCCTAGGATTACCCACGACCGAGGGACTTGGATTTATTAGGGATGGATGAAGAATTCGTACCTGGTTCTCCATAAGAAAACCCTATGCAATCACCGAGAGGGAGTTTTCTCTGAACAAGAAGACGAGGGAGAAGGGGATTCAGGCCTAGTGAAATATTGCTGCTTCGTCCGTCCAGCTTACTACTAAAGCTGGAAAGTGGGGTTTTTTGTGATTTGACGGCTCATTAGGCATTACTGCGGCGCTACAACTGGGTGAGTCTACCATGCGGTTGTGCACTCTAATTTGGTGCATGGCACGTGGACCCCGTTGCCGGATGCCCCACATATTAGCGAAAGGAAGTACAAAGGCGGGAGTAACTAGTTACACATAAATATATTTTTGACATCTGTAAAGAAATATAAAAATCTGTTATATCACAACTTTATACATAAGAAAAATCAAGGGGAATATATATAACATAATTATAAAAAACAGAGTTGGTGATGATGGTGTGCATGCCATCCTGCAATATAGGTCGTCTGATTTATATCTGGTGGATAGGAAGGAAACTATCGCAATTTTGCAAAAAGGTACCCACACACCTCTCCACATTTGCAAATAAGGCCTTCCCTCGTTCATCATTTTCTCTCATAAGATAAACTACTCATACAAATGCATCTTGATGTTACGTGCAACGCACGGCCATCTTGCTAGTATAACATAATATGGGTGTTCAACTGAGAATATAATACTCAGACAGGCTCACGGTTCTGGACTTTGGGCCACAGGCCGACGGGCCTGCATGTTTGGGGGCCCATGTGTTCTACCTCAGCACTTTTCATATTGCAAGCGATCGGTACAGCGCTGGTTTTAGATGTTGTCGCAAGGTGAATACACAAAATTAAATAAAGCACATCAGCTGTTAGAATGAAATCGAATGATAGTTCCTAACCAGCAATCAGAGTTGCAATTCTATCAATGATATACTATGTGATAAATAATACTGTCGAACTACTTATACACAGAGGACACTTGTTTCACCATGCCAGATTATTATATCAAAATCTCTCGGAGGAAAGATCAGTTCGGCAGTTGCGTGCTGCTACTGAAGAATTTCAAAGTTGATTTGGACCAGCTCTCCTTATCAAGAAAGTTCGATTTTGACATCATCCCCTACCGCAAGATATGATTTAGATATGAACCTTGACCATCCTTTAGCATCAATCATCATGCGACCATCCTTTTTACTTATGGTATATTGAGCAGGTTCATTCACGCCAAGGCTGCACATGGTAAGAGAAACTTGGCCACGGTCGCCCGGATTGTTGAACGACTCCCTCGTTGCTCTAGGAATTATCTGTTTGCAAACAACAAGACATACACAAACAGTTAGATCAACACGGTGAATCATGTGAAACAACATGGAAAGAAAAAAGAACGAAGCACTTGGGCAGCCAATGCTTACCAAAAAGGTGGAAATGTCAGTTTTTGTAAGGACCTTGGTATATGCAGTGCGAACTACAGCCGAGTCTATTGCCGGTGCAAATGTTGGTTCCATTTCCGCTGCACGGGCCGGAGCATATGCAAGTGCAAGTGTTGGTGCAGGTGCCAGAGCCGTTGCTGGTGCCCGTGCCAGTGCGACTGGTAGTGCCGTTGCTGCTGCCGGAGATGGTGCTCCTTGTAGAGCTAGTGCCAGTCTCAGAGCAGGTGCCTGTGTCGATGCCCGATCCTCCGGTACATCAGCCTGATCCGCTGATGCGGTTGGTGCCCAATCGTCCATTGGATCAGACTGAGCTACTGCCACTATCAGTGCTAGAGCAAGTGTCGTTGGAGAAGGTGCCGGTGTTCGATCCGTTGCTGAAGGCGGTACCAATGTGCGAGACAGCAGCGATCGTGTCTGGTCTGCTATGATCAGCTTTCTAAGTTGACTAGGCTCCGTGACTGTGATCCAATCTTTTTCTTCATTTCTTTTAAATGCGAGAAGGACTAATTGTGGCGTGTTTGTTAAACCAAACTGTAGTTCATCATAGGGCTTCAGCTTGTACTCAGACACCAGACTCATCCAATTGTTTCCAGTAATATAAGTGATGGACAGTGCCTTCATTACTGACACGACATAATAAGTGAAACCTGCAAAAATAACCATCATAGAGAAAACCAAACGGTTTATTCTGTGATGAATGTCACATGGCAAAACCTGCATCGTAAAATTGCAGAAAAAGTAAGAAAACATGACATTAAATCAAGAAGATTTAGACAGTAAATCAATAAGATTTACTTGATGTGACACAAGTGAATCCTTACCAAGAAATCACTATGTTGAAGTACTAAACAAAAGATTGATCGTCCAACTACGCGTGGCATGCAGGGCCCCCACCTACTCCCATAAGCAGGACAGTCCGAAGGTTGTGACAAATCGTATGGACCGAACATCCATGGGACTGGAAATCCTGGTGGGTGCACTAAACCCTGCAATGCATATAGATATTGGAGTGTAATCATAATCGATAAACCGTCCTCACAAAAAATATGATCTGGATACTTCAAAATATACAGACTGAATTGAGTGGGCAGACATTAACATAGACCATTCTCAGGACTCACCACACACCAAAAGAGGCAGTACTAAACAATACAGGGTTCACATTCACAAATCAGTACTGAACAATAGTACTTACTACAGACAAGAAAAGTTGCACTAATTAAACTTTGCAGACTATTTCTTGCCACCGACCTATGGGATGAACCCCGCATAACTGACTAGGCCATGGACTTCATGAGAGATGTCTACCTGCACCATCACCATCTCTTCAACCTTGGAGAACCTAACAGAGTGGTCTTTCCGCTCATACACATGACGATGAAGACAATCCACATCAGATTTGTCGGGAAGCTTTACAAGAACGACACCCTTCATAATCGAAGGCACAGCCAGGAAATTGTTGTGGTCAGGTACAACCTCGAGTACACGCCTATCAACAATGCTACAGTAAAACATTAGTTCAGGACACGTGGCGACAAGGACACAACAGCTAGATAGTTTAGCAGCAGAACTCATCCTCGGGTCTTCTAGTTCACACAGCATGACTTTGAGAACTTCATCTCCACCACAGACCTGGTTCTAATTCAAACAGAAACAAAATATTTTATTACTACCTCCGTTCATAAATATAAGATGATTTTTGATATTTTACTCCATATATGACTACATATACGCATAGAAATGAGTGAACAAAGACACTGGAACATGTCTTCAAAGGCATGAGAGCAGAGGGATTACATGCAATATCCATAACACAAGTTACTGAGGCAAATATACTCTCATCAAAGGTAGCATTGATGTCCGTAAAGTAGTTGAAATTAATCTATAAGAAATAAGTGTCAACCTCTCGCATGTTTTGGTCAAAAAGAGGAATTTAGAACCGTCATTTGGCACACAAAAATCACATGCAAGATCACCCAGAAAGTTGTACTACTAGTACTAGTACTGCATATTAGATGAAAAAACATGATCAAGATCGAGAAAAAGATCGTCAACAAGAGATATTACCCGGACTTTCTTAATGAGGGATCCCGGAGAGGGGGGCTTGGACAGGGCGATGGCTTTGAGCTTGTCTGCGGTAGTCTCGGCGGGGTGCTTGCGCTTCTTCGTACCATGAGCCTCAACGGTTTTGGCCAGAGCCATAGACACCACTTCGGCCGGTGCTCCAGCGTCCATCAAGAAACTGTCAAATAGAAATAAAAGAAAATAAACCATAATCACAAACCCAAAAGAAGAACAGAGAGGGAGTTATAGGACCAGTCTCGGGGTTGCAAGACCGGGCCTTGGCTAGAATCAACACCATTGATGCACTCACCTTTCCTTCTATGGGAGAGAAAAACAATGGCAGAAGCAGGTCAGGGTTTTCTTGAAGAAATGAGGAACAAGATGGGGGAGAAGCGAGTTGGGGTTTTCTTCAAGAGAGGAAGCTGAGGGAGAAGAGTGAAATGATGGTTGCTTCATCTGTCCAAATTACTGCTGGAAAGGAGGGGGTTTTGTGATTTGATGGCTCATTGGGCATTACTGCGGCGCTTCGATCGGGGTAGTCTACCGTGCAGTTGGGCACACTACTATGGAGTAATTTAGTGCATGGCTAGTGGACCCCGATGCTGGTTGTCCCACACGTTGGTGAAAGTGAGTAGAAAGGTGATGACCCACAAGTATAGGGGATCTATCATAGTCCTTTCGATAAGTAAGAGTGTCGAACCCAACGAGTAGCAGAAGGAAATGATAAGCGGTTTTCAGCAAGGTATTCTCTGTAAGCACTGAAATTATAGGTAACAGATAGTTTTGTGATAGGATAATTTGTAACGAGCAACAACTAACAAAAGTAAATAACGTGCAGCAAGGTGGCCCAATCCTTTTTGTAGCAAAGTACAAGCCTGGACAAACTCTTATATAGAGAAAAGCGCTCCCGAGGACACATGGGAATTATCGTCAAGCTAGTTTTCATCACGTTCATATGATTCGCGCTCGGTACTTTGATAATTTGATATGTGGGTGGACCAGTGCTTGGGTGCTGCCCTTACTTGGACAAGCATCCCACTTATGATTAACCCCTATTGCAAGCATCCGCAACAACAAGAGAAGTATTAAGGTAAACCTAACCATAGCATGAAACATGTGGATCCAAATCAGCCCCTTACGAAGCAACGCATAAACTAGGGTTTAAGCTTCTGTCACTCTAGCAACCCATCATCTACTTATTACTTCCCAATGCCTTCCTCTAGGCCCAAATAATGGTGAAGTGTCATGTAGTCGACGTTCACATAACACCACTAGAGGACAGACAACATACATCTCATCAAAATATCAAACGAATACCAAATTCACATGACTACTAATAGCAAGACTTCTCCCATGTCCTCACGAACAACTACTCACAAAGCATATTCATGTTCATAATCAGAGGAGTATTAATATGAATATAGTATCTGAACATATGATCTTCCACCAAATAAACCAACTAGCATCAACTACAAGGAGTAATCAACACTACTAGCAACCTACAGGTACCAATCCCAGACTTAGAGACAAGAATTGGATACAAGAGATGAACTAGGGTTTGAAATGAGATGGTGCTGGTGAAGATGTTGATGGAGATGTCCCTCTCCCGATGAGAGGAGCGTTGGTGATGACGATGGCGATGATATCCCCCTCCCGAAGGGAAGTGTCCCCGGCAGAAAAGCTCCGTCAGAGCCCTAGATTGGTTCCGCCAAGGTTCCGCCTCGTGGCGGCGGAGTCTCGTCCCGAAAGCTTGATTATGATTTTTCTTCGGATGAAAGTCTTCATATAGCAGAAGATGGCCATCGGAGGGCCACCATGGGGCCCACGAGGCAGGGGGCGCGCCCCCCACCCTCGTGGCCAGGGTGTGGGCCCCCTCTGGTATTTCTTTCGCCCAATATTTTTTATTATTTCCAAAAATGACTTTCGTGGAGTTTCAAGACTTTCGGAGTTGTGCAGAATAGGTCTCTAATATTTGCTCCTTTTCTAGCCCAGAATTCCAGCTGCCGACATTCTTTCTCCTTATGTAAACCTTGTAAAATAAGAGAGAATAGGCATAAGTATCGTGACATAATGTGTAATAACAGCCTATAATGCAATAAATATCAATATAAAAGCATGATGCAAAATGTACGTATCAACTCCCCCAAGCTTAGACCTCGCTTGTCCTCAAGCGAAAGCCGATAACGATAAATATGTCCACATGTTTAGAGGTAGAAGTGTCGATAAAATAAAATACAGACATGAGGGCATCATGATTATTCTTATGACAGCAACATATAAGGATACTGTCATATGATTTCTTATGCGCAAGTAATAATCTATTCACAATGCAAAGTATGAATCAGAAACTTTATTGAGAACTAACAAACTATAATATCAATCATTGAAGCAATTGCAATTTATCATAACATCAGAAAGAGTCTATGTCAGAGCTTTTTAGCAAGTCCACATGCTCAACTATCATTTAGTCTTTCATAATTGCTAACACTCACGCAATACTTGTGGTTACGGAGTCTTAATCGGACACAGAGAAAGATATGGGCTTATAGTTTCGCCTCCCAACCTTTTACCTCAAGGGTAATGTCAACAATAATAGCTCATGCTAACCCACATCCAATTAGATATATCTATCAGGATCTTTCCAACACACTGTGCTTGCCAAAGGATAAAATGTAAAAGGAAAAGGTGAAGATCACCATGACTCTTGCATAAGGTAGAAGATAATAATAAAAGATAGGCCCTTCGCAGAGGGAAGCAGAGGTTGTCATGCGCTTTTATGGTTGGATGCACAAAACCTTAATGCGAAGGAACGTCACTTTATATTGTCACTTGTGATATGAACCTTTATTATGCAGTCCGTCGCTTTTATTTCCTCCACATCACAAGATCGTATAAAGCTTATTTCCTCCACACTAATCAATCATACATATTTAGAGAGCAATTTTTATTGCTTGCGCCGATGACAACTTACTTGAAGGATCTTACTCAATCCATAGGTAGATATGGTGGACTCTCATGGCAAAACTTGGTTTAAGGGAATTTGGAAGCACAAGTAGTATCTCTACTTGGTGCAAAGAATTTGGCTAGCGTGAGGGGGAAAGGCAAGCTCAACATGTTGGATGATCCATGACAATATACTTTATCTCAGATATAAGAAAACATAACCCATTACGTTGTCTTCCTTGTCCAACATCAACTCTTTAGCATGTCATATTTTAACGAGTGCTCCCAATTATAAAAGATGTCCAAGATAGTATATTTATATGTCAAACCTCTCCTTCTTTATTACTTCCTATTAATTGCAACGATGACTGATACGTCTCCAACGTATCTATAATTTTTGATTGCTCCATGCTATATTATCTACTGTTTTGGACTATATTGGGCTTTATTTTCCACTTTTATATTATTTTTGGGACTAACCTATTAACCGGAGGCCAGCCCAGAATTGTTGTTTTTGCCTATTTCAGTGTTTCGGACAAACAGAATATCAAACGGAGTCCAAACAAAATAAAATCTTCGGGAACGTGATTTTCTCACCGAACGTGATCCAGGAGACTTGGACCCTACTCCAAGGGAGACAAGAGGCGGTCACGAAGGTGGGGGCGCCCCCCCTAGGGCGCACCCCCAGCCTCGTGGGCCCCTCGAAGCTCCACCGATGTACTCCTTCCTCCTATATACACCTACGTACCCCCAAACAATCAGAATAGGAGCCAAAAACCTAATTCCACCGCCACAACTTTCTGTATCCATGAGATCCCATCTTGGGGCCTGTTCCGGAGCTCCACCGGAGAGGGTCGTCATCATGGAGGGCTTCTACATCATCATAGCCCCTCCGATGAAGTGTGAGTAGCTTACCTCGGACCTTCGGGTCCATAGTTAGTAGCTAGATGGCTTATTCTCTCTTTTTGGATCTCAATACAAAGTTCTCCCCCTCTCTTGTGGAGATCTATTCTATGTCATCTTCTTTTTGCGGTGTGCTTGTTGAGACCGATGAATTGTGGGTTTATGATCAAGTCTATCTATGAATAATATTTGAATCTTCTCTGATGTATGATTGGTTATCTTTGCAAGTCTCTTCGAATTATCAGTTTGGTTTGGCCTACTAGATTGGTTTATCTTGCCATGGGAGAAGTGCTTAGCTTTGGGTTCGATCTTGCGGTGTCCTTTCCCAGTGACAGAAGGGGCAGCAAGGCACGTATTGCATCGTTGCCATCGAGGATAACAAGATGGGGTTTTTATCATATTGCATGAAACTATCCCTCTACATCATGTCATCTTGCTTAAGGCGTTACTCTGTTTTTAACTTAATACTCTAGATGCATGCTGGATAGCGGTCGATGAGTGGAGTAATAGTAGTAGATGCAGGCAGGAGTCGGTCTACTTGTCTCGGATGTGATGCCTATATACATGATCATACCTAGATATTCTCATAACTATGCTCAATTCTGTCAATTGCTCAACAGTAATTTGTTCACCCACCGTAGAATACTTATGCTCTTGAGAGAAGCCACTAGTGAAACCTATGGCCCCCGGGTCTATTCTCATCATATCAATCTCCATCACTTTAATCTTGCTTTGGTTTTTACTTTGCTTTTTACTTTTCACTTTGCATCTCTATATCAAAAATACCAAAAACATTACCTATCAGTTCTCACTCTCGTGAGTGACCGTGAAGGGATTGACAACCCCTAATCGCGTTGGTTGCGAGTTGCTATCGTTTTGTGCAGGTACGAGGGACTTGAGCGTGGCTTCCTACTGGATTGATACCTTGGTTCTCAAAAACTAAGGGAAATACTTACGCTACTTTGCTGCATCATCCTCTCCTCTTCGGGGAAAACCAACGCAAGCTCAAGAGGTAGCAAGAAGAATTTCTAACACCGTTGCCGGGGAGTCTACGCAAAAAGTCAACATACCAAGTACCCATCACAATCCCTATCTCTCGGTGTCCCAAAGTAGGGGTACCTTAGTACCCCGAACTTGTGCACGGGCAGTAGTAGCGTCCCGCGGCAAGGCCTGCCAGGGGAGCGACAAGAATCTCCACGGCCCTTTCTGGGCCGGACGAAGGCCAAGAAGACCAAGCCCCGGCAAGAGGAGCTTGCCGGGCCAAGAAGGCGAGGTCCGGCAAGAGGAGCTTGCCGGGCCAAGGCGACAAGGCCCCGGCAAGAGGAGCTTGCCGGGACGACTAAGCCGAAGCACCAAGGCCCCGGCGGGAGGAGCTCGCCGCGACGGCCGAGCCAAGGCACACCAAGAGAAGCCCGCCGCGGCGCTCCGCGCGCCTCGGCAAGGCCTGACGAGCGCCAAGCTCTCAGGTGCGGCAAGACAACCACCGCGGCAAGCCACTTGCCGCGGCGAACCACCACCTCAGACGTGCGCCCCAGCTCACCCGCCCACGCGTCACTCTGGAGCTTCCCCCAGAGACACGTGGCGGGGCGCCGCGCAGCCTGGGGCGCGCACGTGGCATGCGACGTCGGCGGAGTCGCCCCCGTGGCAAGCGGAGGCGCCCCTAACGGTCCGCCTCGGCACTGCTCAGGCGATCCAGACGGGCATTTAATGCCTTTGTCCCCCGCCGTCAGAGTTAGGTGCGATAGCACTGTGCGGCCACTGTTCGCACAGTCCCTTGCCATTTTTACCCTCACCTGCGTCGCTACCTGTGGAAAACCCCTTAGCATATAAAAGGAGGCCCATGCGCACGTAGGGGGAGTAGGGAGGAACCTAGAAGGGATCCACACCGGAAGAAGGACACCCAGAGCAAGAACTCCAATCAACCAGACATGCAGCAGTAGGGTTTTACGCATCCGTGCGGCCCGAAGCTGGGTAAAATCGTTGTGTGTGTGAGTCGCCTCGATCTGCTCTTTGTGCAACCTCCGCCCCCCGCCGAACCGACAAGGGGCTCCGTCCCCATAGGTGCTCGTGGAGGCCGATATCCCCCGACATCTCTGGCGCGCCAGGTAGGGGGAGCGTCGAGGTTGTGTGAACCAGATCTGGCGTCCGCGTGTTCGAGACTCTCACTGTTTGCGCCGGCATGGCGCCGAAGAAGAAAGCTCCGGAGGTGACCGGTCCGTCAGCGTCGAACCCACCGCCCATGGAGAGGACGGGTGGTGGGGAGGACGCCGGCAGAGGAACGGGCGCCGTCGAACCAGTTCTTGGTCCCGCGACGTCCGAGCTCGCCCCACTCCCCTCTTAGGAGGCGCGAAACCAGCAGCGTCATGGTACCCACGGTACCATACGCTCGCTGGACCCAGACCGTGCTGGTGGGTCCCAAGGCGCTCAGGACCAGCATGCGATCCAGCGTGCCGGAACGAGCGTCGCGCGGCTGCTTGGACTGGGAGCTGCTCCTTCTAACATGGTTAGGAGTTCGAGCACATCCCGCTCCTCGCGCCGTTTGCCGCCTCTGCCCGCCACCCCAGCGGAAGCTCTCGCGCGAGCTCAGCTACTCCTAGACTACCCTCCGACGGCGGACAAGCTCGACGGCTGGAGGGCAACTATCCAGAGCCTCATCGGTTTCGCCAACGGCGACACTCCGCGGCAGCACAGCGCGTCGCAGCCGCGGCCAGTCACCCAGGCGAGAACCGATGGCGCCAAGAATGGCGGGGGTGCGACCACCGTGCACTCCCCGCCCCAGAAGCCGCGGTCGCCGACTCGCCGGGCTCACCTCGACAACGACTCCACCGCGTCGTCGAACCCGCGAACTCACCGCGACCAACGCCAAGTCCTTCACGAACGAAGGGAAGAAGACGCTCGAACCCGCATCGAGCGCAGAAGAGAGGCGCGGCGTCAATCAGACCAGCGCGTTGAGCCCTCTGGAAACATGCCCGCACCGGGGGAACCAGGCGAACTGCCATATTCGGTAGGCTGCCCCGCGTTCACCCGCGAGCTGCGGCAAGTCCAGTGGCCCAGCACGAAGAACTTCAAGCCCGACGTGCCCGAGAAGTACGACGGCAAGTCGCATCCGTTTGAGTTCCTCAGCATCTACACCATTGCGGTGCAGGCTGCCGGGGGACGGGACGATAAGATCCTTGCCAACTACTTCCCGCTGGTACTCAAGCCCAACGTCAGATCCTGGCTCATGCCCTTGCCGGACGGCTCCATCTCCTCCTAGCCAGATCTATGCCATCAGTTCGTTGGCGCCTTCACGGGTGGCCACAAACCCCATGGCCAGGCAAGCGATCTTCATCTGCTTGTTCAGAAGGAGGGGGAGCCTTTGCGCAAGTTCATCCAAAGGTTCAACCGTGTGCACTACAACATCCCAGACGTCCACCCCGCCGCGGTGATCAGCGCGTTCCATCAGAACGTGCGCAACCGCAGGATGCGGGAGGAGATGGCGATGTGCAAAATCAAGGAGGTTAGCGAGCTTTACGCCCTGGACGACAAGTGTGCACGCGCTGAGGAGGGGAGGAAGCTCCCCGGAGAAAGTGTTGGAGAAGGAGAGTCCGACATTGAAGGTACCGCCCCGGCAAGGAGAGGCCGGCGGCGGAACGGCAAAAAGAAGAAAAACCCAGAGGTACTGGTTGTCGAGAAGTCCGGCAGCGAGGGCTCCGCCAAGAAAGCCCAGGCGGGAGGCCCCGGCAAGGAGGTTGTCGGGTGCGCCAACTGCCGGGCGGTGGCTGCTGCCGATAGGCGGGACGGTACCGACAAGAAGTACTGCAAGATCCACCGTACCAGGGGCCACGACCTCCAGAGTTGCAAGCAAGTCGAGCGGCTCGTCGATCTGCAGAAGGCCGAGTACGCACGACGCGACAAGGAGAGAGCCCAAGCAGGCGGCGGGGGATCCGGCACGAAGCGTCCCGGCCCGGGGGAACGCCGCGGCAAGGACAAGCAGCTGCAAGCAGACAGACCTCCCCGGGGACGCGACAAGAGCGAAGACGATGACGACGACGAAGACATGGAAGACCCCGAGACCAGCGAGCAGGAGTTTCAGAAAGCCACTGAGGTCTTGTGTGTGGACGGCGGTGCCTCCCTGCACGCTTCCCAACACCAGCTTAAACGGTGGGTGCGGGAGGTCAATGCAGCGGAGCCACCCATCGAGTCACGCAGACCCCTGAGATGGTCCAGCACGCCTATCATCTTCAACATTGAGGACCACCCTGATCGCACAACCGCGGTCGGGTGCTTGCCGTTGTTGGTTTCCCCAACGATCCGCAACCACAAGGTCACTAAGATGCTAGTTGACGGCGGGGCCGGCTTGAATCTGATCTCCTCTGCTGTTCTCCGGAGACTCCAAGTTCCCGATAGCGAGCTCGAAGAAACCGGCACATTCCAAGGAATCAACCCGGGGAGGAGCAAGCCGAAGGGAAAGATCACGCTGCCGGTGATGTTTGGCAGCGAGCTAAATTTCAGGACTGAGAAGGTCACCTTTGACGTCGCCGACTTTCCGTTGCCTTACAACGGGATCCTCGGCCGACCAGCGCTCGCCAAGTTCATGGCGGCCTCCCACTACGCGTATAACATGCTCAAGATGCCTGGCCCGATAAGCGTCATTTCTGTCCCCGGCGACAAGAAGGACGCCCTTATCTGCGCCGACCAAATATACCGGGACGCAACAGCAGCAACGGCCCGCGGCCCGCTTGCCGCTGGAGCTTCCGGGGGAAAGAAGAAGTCCGGCAAGTGCTCTGGCGCCCACTCCGGCAAGCGCGCCTCTTCGGAGTGCTGCGCTGCCGTCGAGGACGTGCCATCGAGCCCCGCCGGCATGAAGACCAAGCCCAGCAAGTGCTCTGGCGCCCACTCCGGCAAGCGCGCCTCTTCGGAGTGCTGCGCTGCCATCGAGGACGTGCCATCGAGCCCCGCCGGCCTGAAGACCAAGCCCGGCAAGTGCTCTGGCGCCCACTCCGGCAAGCGCGCCTCTTCGGAGTGCTGCGCTGCCGTCGAGGACGTGCCATCGAGCCCCGCCGGCGTGAAGACCAAGTCCGGCGAGTGCTCTGGCGCCCACTCTGGCAAGCGCGCCTGTTCGGAGTGCTGCGCTGCCGTCGAGGACGTGCCATTGAGCCCCGCCGGCAAGAAGGCCAAGCCCGGCGAACGCTCTGGTGCCCACTCCGGCAAGCGCGCCTCTTCGGATTGCTGCGCTGCCGTTGAGGACGCACCATCGAACCCTGCCGGCAAACACAAGGAGACGACGACTGCTCCACCAGCGACCAAGAAGATACACCAGCCAGCTCAAGCTCTCTAGACGATCCCTTTGTCCTGGCCCTTCTCGGTCTGGGGGCTCGATATCCTCGGCCCCTTCCCCCGATCCGTCGGGGGCTTTGAGTACTTGTTCGTTGCCATCGACAAGTTCACAAAGTGGCCAGAAGTGGAGCCGGTGAGGAAGGTGACCGCCCAGTCCGCGATCAAATTCTTCAGGTCGATTGTTTGCCGCTTCGGGGTCCCCAACAGGATCATCACCGACAACGGTACGCAGTTCACAAGCCACGCTTTCATGCAGTACACCCAAAACCTCGGCACCAAGGTCTGCTTCGCTTCTGTTGCTCATCCCCGGAGCAACGGTCAAGCGGAAAGGGCCAACGCCGAGGTCCTGCGCGGGCTCAAGACCAGAAGTTTTGACAAGCTGCTCAAGCGCGGACGGAATTGGATCGAGGAGCTGCCGGCGGTTCTTTGGTCGGTCAGAACGACGCCAAATCGAGCCACCGGCCAGACAACATTTGCTCTAGTCTATGGAGCAGAAGCAGTTACCCCCACGGAACTCGTATACGGGTCACCTCGAGTGCTCGCTTATGATGAGCTTGAGCAAGAGCGGTCGCGTGAAGATGACGCACTGCTCCTCGAGGAGGATCGTCTCCAGGCTGCTGTGCGATCCGCTCGCTACCAGCAAGCTCTGCGTCGCTATCATAGCCGCAAGGTTAAAGCCAGGAGCCTCGAGGAAGGCGACCTTGTTCTTCGGCGCGTTCAGTCGGCCAAGATACACAACAAGTTGATGCCGAAGTGGGAAGGCCCTTGCCGGGTGAAACGAGTCACGAGGCCCGGCGCCGTCCGCCTCGAGACCGAAGATGGTACTCCGGTGAGCAATTCCTGGAACATTGAGCATCTTCGCAAGTTTTACCCGTAAGGCGCGGTTGTCGGACCCTGTCCGTCAACCACCTCTTTGTACAAAAGTCCTGCCGCAGTTGCATGTAATCCTTTGTACAAAGCCAGGCGCAGACCCTGGCCGCAATGAAGCGCTGGCGCCCCCAAGTTTTAGCATGCATGTTGAGTCGAGTCTCGTCCTTGGTTAGGGTTGATAGTGCCTAACAGTCGCTAACCCCTAACTTAGAGGTCGAGTCCGCGTCTTTTTCCCGTCCTTTCCCTTTGGCTCGCAGGAGTTGCATACCCTTGCCGAGCCGCTCAAGGACGAAGAAGGGGAGGAAGACGAGCCAGCACCCGCCTCCCGGCAAGTCAGAGTTGCCGGGGGCTGCAACCTCAGATAAGTCTTTACATCCCTTATCATGCATTCTCTCGTGAGCTACGGAACGTGAAAACCTTGCTTCCTCCTAAAAAGTTGTCATGCTCTCTTAAGCGACAAACCCCGGAGCGCGTTCCCGGGGCCCGCTTCGGATAGTAGCCGCGGCGGCAAGGGGAGGAAGCGAGGGGCCAGAACCCGCCTTCTCCCTGCCTCCACCAAGAGCGTGAGGAGGGCCAAGGGGCGCGGGGGACGGCAGGGTCCGTTGCCGGGAGGGGAAGTGTCTATCTTAACGGTGCAAAGGGTCCGCCCCTTGCCGCGGGATGTACCCGCGAGACCAATGATCCGGCAAACATTCCCGTTTCATTAAAAACATTCCACTCAGGTACAGCTCAGAGAGAATGAAAAACATGAAAAATGGGATTACAAGATTTAAATGCAACTAAGGCCCGAGGGCTTACAAGATAAAAAGAGATAAGGTGCCCGTAATCCCTTTCTTGTCTCTCTCCTCAAGAGGTAGGGCAAGGAGGCGAGAAGGGCAAAAGGGGCGCCTAGACGAGCTACGGGTGGCAGAAGGCGACAAGAGAGCATCCGGGGCTCCGCCCCGGGGCTCCGGGGGCCGGATGGAGATGGCGGCGCCGGAGGCGGAGCTCGAGAAGGAGGCTGTAGGATGTCAACACGCTGTCGAGGGCATCTATCCCTCGTACTCTGAGTTGACGGCCTTGCCGCCAGCCTCTTCCGCAGCCTCGCCACTCCGGCCGCCCGAGAAGACGAAGCCCCGGCAAGAGGAGCCTGCCGGGCCGGAGAGAAGACCCCGGTGGTCGACGCCGCGAGCAGGGGTGGTGACGGCGTCTGGGGCGAGGTTGGAAGACGAGGCAGCGGCCTTGCCGCCCGCCCTCTTCCTCTTCCGCATCCTCCCTACGCCAGCTGCCCAAGGAGACGACCCCGGGGAGTTCACGGCGCCGGCAACGCGGACGATGGGGGCCGCCGGTGCCACGCGGAGCTGCGACCGGCACCTAGTCGGACCCGTCATCCCGGCGGCCGCTCCCCTCGTCGTCGCTGTCGCTCCCCTCCTCGTTACTCTCGCTCGAGGAGGAGCCTTCGCTGTCGGAGGAGCTATCCACGCAGCACCGGGCCCGGGTGCCGAGGTCCCCGAAGGCCTTGACGGAGAGGAGATCACCCTCCATCAGCTTAAAATGGAGGGTGAACCCCTCCATCAAGCTGTGGATCCGGGCGAACGTCTTCCACCCTCGGCCAAGACACACCACGCCGGGGGCTCGGGATTCGACGTGGACTCGCGTACCACTGATCCCGCAGCCCCTCATGCGCAGTCTCAGCGTCTCGTGTTGTTCCGCCTCCAAGACGTCCGCGACGGGAGCCGGGAGGCGGAGGCGACGGCGAGGCGCCCGGCGCAGCCTGACGATGAACTCGCAGGGGTCGTCCCCGAGATGAACCGCCTAGGGAAACGGAGCCGCCGGCGGAGGCGAGGCCGGCGCGCCGCCGCGCCCGCCTCGAGCGCCTCGGCCCCGTCCACGGCCTCGTCCACGACCTCGCCCCCTCCCCCTTCCCCTTACGGTTGGCTCCGCCGCCGCGGGCGCAAGGGGAGGAGGGGCGCGCTGCCTGGCGGCAACCCTTGCCGCCACCGACGAAGGACCAGGGTTCCCTTCCTCCATGACAGTTGGGGAGAGGGGACCAGGGCTTTGAGAGAAGAAAGAAGGAAGGGGTGCAGACCCTCGTCATCCCCTTCCGCTCCTTATAAAGGGGCGGAGTGGGGGCTCGGCCGCCCCGCCCAACCAATCAAAGCAGAGGAAGGGCAGGCGGCGGGGCCGACCCTCTACTTCGGCCCGCGTCGGCCCGGCTTCCTGCCTCCACCATCGCAACCCCAAGCGCATGGAGGACGCGTGGCGGGCGAGCAGGGCCGAGGCGACAGATGAGGCGACCTCACCCCCCCCCCACTCGAAAGTGGGGGCGGACGTTTCGCCTTTCCAAGTAAAAGGAGTCGTGCCCGACGTGACGCATGCCTGCGGGCCTCAAGCCCCGCGCACGCCACCCACATCACGCACGTCTCGCACGCCTCGCCCCCCACGACGCCGCGATAAGCACGCGTCACTTGGGGGGGCGCGACGGACGCGGAGTTAAGGAGCAGCGCAACCCAGGCCACGCGTGCCCGTGCACTGTTAGGGCCTGGCCCAACGACGCTCGGCACCGTGTATGGCCCAGACCCGGGGGCTCCTGTCGGTGTACCAAAGTAGGGGTACCTTAGTACCCCGAACTTGTGCACGGGCAGTAGTAGCGTCCCGCAGCAAGGCCTGCCAGGGGAGCGACAAGAATCTCCACGGCCCTTTCTGGGCCGGACGAAGGCCAAGAAGACCAAGCCCCGGCAAGAGGAGCTTGCCTGGCCAAGAAGGCGAGGTCCGGCAAGAGGAGCTTGCCGGGCCAAGGCGACAAGGCCCCGGCAAGAGGAGCTTGCCGGGACGACTAAGCCGAAGCACCAAGGCCCCGGCGGGAGGAGCTCGCCGGGACGGCCGAGCCAAGGCACACCAAGAGAAGCCCGGCGCGGCGCTCCGCGCGCCTCGGCAAGGCCTGACTAGCGCCAAGCTCTCAGGTGCGGCAAGACAACCACCGCGGCAAGCCACTTGCCGCGGCGAACCACCACCTCAGACGTGCGCCCCAGCTCACCCGCCCACGCGTCACTCTGGAGCTTCCCCCAGAGACACGTGGCGGGGCGCCGCGCAGCCTGGGGCGCGCACGTGGCATGCGACGTTGGCGGAGTCGCCCCCGTGGCAAGCGGAGGCGCCCCTAATGGTCCGCCTCGGCACTGTTCAGGCGATCCAGACGGGCATTTAATGCCTTTGTCCCCCGCCGTCAGAGTTAGGTGCGATAGCACTGTGCGGCCACTGTTCGCACAGTCCCTTGCCATTTTTACCCTCACCTGCGTCGCTACCTGTGGAAAACCCCTTAGCATATAAAAGGAGGCCCGTGCGCACGTAGGGGGAGGAGGGAGGAACCTAGAAGGGATCCACACCGGAAGAAGGACACCCAGTAGACCCTCATCTACGTCCAGCTCCAACTTACTGTAGCTTCTTGCGCTTCAGAGCAAGAACTCCAATCAACCAGACATGCAGCAGTAGGGTTTTACGCATCCGTGCGGCCCGAAGCTGGGTAAAATCGTTGTGTGTGTGTGTCGCCTCGATCTGCTCTTTGTGCAACCTCCGCCCCCCGCCGAACCGACAAGGGGCTCCGTCCCCATAGGTGCTCGTGGAGGCCGATATCCCCCGACATTATCTCTCGCATTACATTAGTTGCCATTTGCCTCTCGTTTACCTCTCCCCCACTTCACCCTTGTTGTTTTATTTTCCCTCTCCTTCTCCCTCTCCTTCTTCTTCTCCTTCTCTTTTTCCGTTTGCCTTTTTCTCGCTTGCCTTTTGTTTGCTCATGTGTTGGATTGCTTGCTTGTCGCGATGGCTCAAGATACTACCAAATTGTGTGACTTCACCAATACCAATAATAATGATTTCCTTAGCACTCCGATTGCTCCTCTTGCCAATACTAAATCTTGTGAAATCAATACTACTTTGTTGAATCTTGTTATGAAAGATCAATTCGCCGGCCTTCCTAGCGAAGATGCCGCTACTCATCTCAATAGCTTCGCTGATTTATGTGATATGCAAAAGAAAAAAGATGTTGATAATGATGTCGTTAAATTGAAGCTATTTCCTTTTTCGCTTAGAGATCGTGCTAAAGTTTGGTTTTCATCTTTGCCTAAAAATAGTATTGATTCTTGGAACAAGTGCAAAGATGCTTTCACCTCTAAGTATTTTCCTCCCGCTAAGATCATCGCTCTTAGAAACGACATTATGAATTTTAAGCAACTTGATCATGAACATGTTGCACATGCTTGGGAGAGAATGAAATTAATTCTACGTAATTGTCCTACTCATGGTTTGAATTTGTGGATGATTATACAAAAAAATTATGCCGGATTGAATTTTGCTTCTAGAAATCTTTTAGATTTGGCTGCGGGAGGCACTTTTATGGAGATCACTTTAGGAGATGCTACTAAACTCCTAGATAATATTATGGTTAATTATTCTCAATGGCACACTGAAAGATCTACTAATAAAAAAGTGCATGCGATAGAAGAAATCAATGTTTTGAGTGGAAAGATGGACGAACTTATGAAATTATTTGCTACTAAGAGTGTTTCTTCTGATCCTAATGATATGCCTTTGTCTACTTTGTTTGAGAATAATAATGAATCTATGGATGTGAATTTTGTTGGTAGGAATAATTTTGGTAACAACGCGTATAGAGGGAATTTTAATCCGAGACCTTATCCTAGTAATCCTTCTAATAATTATGGAAATTCCTACAACAACTCTTATGGAAATTTTAATAAGATGCCCTCTGAATTTGAGAATAGTGTCAAAGAGTTTATGAATTCACAAAAGAATTTTAATGCTTTGCTTGAAGAGAAATTGCTTAAAGTTGATGATTTGGCTAGGAACGTTGATAGAATTTCTGTGAGGTTGATTCTTTAAAGCTTAGATCTATTCCTCCTAAGCATGATATCAATGAGTCTCTCAAAGCCATGAGAATTTCCATTGATGAGTGCAAAGAAATAACCGCTAGGATGCGTGCTATGAAAGATGCCTTTATTAAAGCGTGTTCTTCCAATTCCTATGAAAATCAAGATGAAGATCTAAAAGCTATTGATGTATCCTCTATCAAATCTTTGTTTTGCAATATGAATCTTGATGAAACTGAATATGATCTTCCTTTACCTAGAAGGTGTTCTAAAAATTCGGAGTATTTAGACCTTTATGATGAAATTGATGAAAGTGGGATTGAAAGAAACAAAACCCTAGATGTTGCTAAACCCACCATATTGGATTTCAAGGAATTTAATTATGAAAGTTGCTCTCTAATTGATTGTATTTCCTTGTTGCAATCCGTGCTAAATTCTCCTCATGCTTATAGTCAAAAGAAAGCCTTTACCGAACATATTGTTGATGCCTTGATGCAATCCTATGAAGAAAAACTTGAGTTGAAAGTTTCTATCCATAGAAAACTCTATGATGAGTGGGAACCAACTATTAATATTAAAATTAAAGATCATGAGTTTTATGCTTTGTGTGATTTGGGTGCTAGTGTCTCCACTATCCCCAAAACTTTGTGTGATTTGCTAGATTTCCATGACTTTGACGATTGCTCTCTAAACTTGCATCTTGCGGATTCCACTATTAAAAAACCTATGGGAAGAATTAATGATGTTCTTATTGTTGCAAATAGGAATTATTTTCCCGTAGATTTTATCGTTCTTGATATAGATTGCAATCCTTCTTGCCCTATTATTCTTGGTAGACCTTTCCTTAGAACGGTTGGTGCGATTATTGATATGAAGGAAGGGAATATTAGATTTCAATTTCCATTAAAAAAGTGCATGGAACACTTTCCTAGAAATAAAATAAGATTGCCATATGAAACTATCATGAGAGCTACCTATGGATTGCCTACCAAAGATGGCAATACCTAAATCTATCCTCGCTTTTATGCCTAGCTAGGGGCGTTAAACGATAGCGCTTGTTGGGAGGCAACCCAATTTTATTTTGAGTTTTTTGTTTTTGCTTCTATTTAGGAATAAATAATCCATCTACCTTCTGTTTATATGTGGTTTTGTTTTTTAATTGGTGTTTGTGCCAAGCTAGACCTATTGGATCTTCTTGAATGATAGTTATTTGATCTTGCTGTAATTTCCAGAAACTTTTCCCTCAGTGCCCGAATTATTAAAAACCACCAGAACGTGATAAAATTCTTATTCCAATTGCTGCTGATCGATAAACAAATTTTCTAGGTCGTCTAATTTTTGTAGATTTTTTGGAGTTCCAGAAGTTTGCGTTAGTTACAGATTAGTACAGACTGTTCTGTTTTTGACAGATTCTGTTTTTCGTGTGTTGTTTGCTTATTTTGATGAATCTATGGCTAGTAAAAGAGTTTATAATCCATAGAGAAGTTTTAATACAGTAGGTTTAACACCAATATAAATAAAGAATTAGTTCATTACAGTACCTTGAAGGGGTTTTATGTTTTCTTTCTCTAACGGAGCTCATGAGATTTCTATTGAGTTTTGTGTTGTGAAGTTTTCAAGTTTTGGGTGAAATCTTTTGATGGATTATGGAACAAGGAGTGGCAAGAGCCTAAGCTTGGGGATGCCCATGGAACCCCCAAGATAATCCAAGGACACCAAAAAGTCAAAGCTTGGGGATGCCCCGGAAGGCATCCCCTCTTTCATCTACTTCCATCGGTATTTTACTTGGAGCTATATTTTTATTCACCAACATGATATGTGTTTTGCTTGGAGCGTCTTGTATTATTTGTGTCTTTGTTTGTTAGTGTGCCATAATAATCCTTGTTGTACACACCTTTGAGAGAGCCATTTATGAATTAAAATTTGTTAGAATACTCTTTGTGCTTCATTTATATCTTTTGAGCCATGTAGTTTCGCTCTATGTGCTTCACTTATATCTTTTGAGCGTGATAATTTTGCTCTATGTGCTTCACTTATATCTTTTAGAGCACGGTGGTGGATTTGTTTTAAAGAAACTATTTATCTCTCATGCTTCACTTAGATCATGTTGAGAGTCTTAATAGCATGGTAAATTGCTTAATGATAATATGCTTGGTATTCATGATTTGTAAATTTTTTTTGAGTGCGTTGAATACTAAGAAAAGATTGAAGCATGATAATTGTTTTGAGATATGGGGGTGATAATATTAGAGTCATGCTAGTTGAGTAGTTGTGAATTTAAAAAATACTTGCGTTGAAGTTTGTGATTCCCGTAGCATGCACGTATGGTGAACCGTTATGTAACGAAGTCGGAGCATGAGGTGTTTATTGATTGTCCTCCTTATGAGTGGCGGTCAGGGACGAGCGATGGTATTTTCCTACCAATCTATCCCCCTAGGAGCATGCGCGTAATACTTTGCTTTGATAACTTCTAGATTTTTGCAATAAGAATATGAGTTCTTTATGACTAATGTTGAGTCCATGGATTATACGCACTTTTTCCCTTCCTTCCACCATTGCTAGCCTCTCTAATACCGCGCACTTTTCGCCGGTATCATACACCCCCCATATGTCTTCCTCAAAACAGCCACCATACCTACCTATCATGGCATTTCCATAGCCATTTCGAGATATATTGCCATGCAACTTTCCACCGTTCCATTTATTATGACACGCTCCATCATTGTCATATTGCTAGCATGATCATGTATTTGACATCGTATTTGTGGCAAAGCCACCATTCATAATTCTTTCATACATGTCACTCTTGATTCATTACATATCCCGGTACACCGCCGGAGGCATTCATATAGAGTCATATCTTGTTCTAAGTATCGAGTTGTAATTGTTGAGTTGTAAGAAAAATAAAAGTGTGATGATCATCATTTTTAGAGCATTGTCCCAAGTGAGGAAAGAATGATGGAGACTGTGATTCCCCCACAAGTCGGGATGAGACTCCGGATGAAAAAGAAAAAAAAGAAAAAAAAGAGGCCAAAAAAAAGGGAAAAGGCCCAAATAAAAAATGAGAGAAAAAGAGAGAAGGGACAATGCTACTATCCTTTTACCACACTTGTGCTTCAAAGTAGCACTAATCTTCATGATAGAGAATCTCCTATGTTGTCACTTTCATTTACTAGTGGGAATTTTTCATCATAGAACTTGGCTTGTATATTCCAATGATGGGCTTCCTCAAAATTCCCTAGGTCTTCATGAGCAAGCGAGTTGGATGCACACCCACTTAGTTTCTTTTGTTGAGCTTTCATATACTTATATCTCTAGTGCATCCATTGCGTGGCAATCCCTACTCACTCACATTGATATCTATTAATGGGCATCTCCCTAGCCCGTTGATACGCCTAGTTGATGTGAGACTATCTTCCCCTCTTTTTGTCTTCTCCACAACCACCATTCTATTCCACATATAGTGCTATATCCATGGCTCGCGCTCATGTATTGCGTGAAGATTGATTTTTTTTTGAAAATGTTAAAGTATGAAACAATTGCTTGGCTTCTCATCGGGGTTGTGCATGATTTAAATACTTTGTGTGGTGAAGATGGATCATAGCCAGACTATATGATTTTGTAGGGATAACTTTCTTTGGCCATGTTATTTTGAGAAGACATAATTACTTTATTAGTATGCTTGAAGTATTATTATTTTTATGTCAATATGAACTTTTGTCTTGAATCTTTCAAATCTGAATATTCATATCACAATTAAGAAGATTTACATTGAAATTATGCCAAGTAGCACTCCGCATCAAAAATTCTCTTTTTATCATTTACCTACTCGAGGACGAGCAGGAATTAAGCTTGGGGATGCCTGATACGTCTCCAACGTATCTATAATTTTTGATTGCTCCACGCTATATTATCTACTATTTTGGACTATATTGGGCTTTATTTTCCACTTTTATATTATTTTTGGGACTAACCTATTAACCGGAGGCCCAGCCCAGAATTGCTATTTTTTTGCCTATTTCAGTGTTTCGGAGAAACAGAATATCAAACGGAGTCCAAACGGAATAAAATCTTCTAGAACGTGATTTTCTCACCGAACGTGATCCAGGAGACTTTGACCCTACTCCAAGGGAGCCAAGAGGCGGACACGAGGATGGGGGCGCCCCCTCCCTAGGGCGCGCCCTCTGCCTCGTAGGCCCCTCGAAGCTCCACCGATGTACTCCTTCCTCCTATATACACCTACGTACCCCCAAACGATCAGAATAGGAGCCAAAAACCTAATTCCACTGCCGCAACTTTCTGTATCCACGAGATCCCATCTTGGGGCCTGTTCCGGAGCTCCGCCGGAGAGGGTCGTCATCACGGAGGGATTCTACATCATCATAGCCCCTCCGATGAAGTGTGAGTAGTTTACCTCAGACCTTCGGGTCCATAGTTAGTAGATAGATGGTTTCTTCTCTCTTTTTGGATCTCAATACAAAGTTCTCCCCCTCTCTTGTGGAGATCTATTCGATGTAATCTTGTTTTTACGGTGTGTTTGTTGAGACCGATGAATTGTGGGTTTATGATCAAGTCTATCTATGAATAGTATTTGAATCTTCTCTGAATTCTTTTATGTATGATTGGTTATCTTTGCAAGTCTCTTCGAATTATCAGTTTGGTTTGGCCTACTAGATTGGTTTTTCTTGCCATGGGAGAAGTGCTTAGCTTTGGGTTCGATCTTGCGGTGTCCTTTCCCAGTGACAGAAGGGGCAGCAAGGCACGTATTGCATCGTTGCCATCGAGGATAACAAGATGGGGTTTTTATCATATTGCTTGAAACTATCCCTCTACATCATGTCATCTTGCTTAAGGCGTTACTATATTATTAACTTAATACTCTAGATGCATGTCGGATAGCGGTCGATGAGTGGAGTAATAGTAGTAGATGCAGGCAGGAGTCGGTCTACTTGTCTCGGACGTGATGCCTATATACATGATCATACCTAGATATTCTCATAACTATGCTCAATTCTGTCAATTGCTCAACAGTAATTTATTCACCCACTGTAGAATACTTATGCTCTTGAGAGAAGCCACTAGTGAAACCTATGGCCCCTGGGTCTATTCTCATCATATCAATGTCCATCACTTTAATCTTGCTTTGCTTTTTTACTTTTCACTTTGCATCTCTATATCAAAAATACCAAAAACATTATCTATCAGTTCTCACTCTTGTAAGTGACCGTGAAGGGATTGACAACCCCTAATCGCGTTGGTTGCGAGTTGCTATCGTTTTGTGCAGGTACGAGGGACTTGAGCGTGGCCTCCTACTGGATTGATACCTTGGTTCTAAAAAACTGAGGGAAATACTTACGCTACTTTGCTGCATCATCCTCTCCTCTTCGGGGAAAACCAACGCAAGCTCAAGAGGTAGCAATGACCAAAGCTATGTTTGTCAACTCTCAACAATTTTTAATCATCATACTCTTTCTATGTGAAGTCATTACTCTCCAAAGATCAATATGATCTCTTTGTTTCTTTTTATTCTTTTCTCTTTTCTTTTATTCCCTCAAGATCATAGCAAGATAATCAAGCCCTTAACTCAACACTAAGAAAAAGGTAAAGATAGGAGTGTGATGGTGATACGATACCGGGGCACCTCCCCCAAGCTTCGTAGTTACCAAGGGGAGTGCCCATACCAGATACTTAGTTTTCCCTTTTTGGAGGAGGTGATGATGGAGTTGTTGATGATGACAGTTGTGTCTTTAGCTTCTTCATACTGTAATTGAGAAGAGAAATTTCCTCCTTTAAATCATTGACTTCCGATTCAAGCTTCAAGATCCTGTCACATAAATCTCCTTTGCTTTTGTGCATATCCCTAGGTTGAGGTAGAGGGGCATCCTCCTCCTCCGAACTTGAATCATTGATCCTCATAAAATGAGCATCCTCTTCCTCATCCGTAGTTCGACCACAAGGAGACAGATCCCCATAGGTCTTCGGGTCAGCAACGAGGTGTGAGACATAGCTCTCTCCGTCGGAATCCTGAGATGACATCTTGCTCCAAATCTGCTACAAAGACAGCTCGAAACATAAACAGAGGACAATTGCGTGATACAGGAGTCAAAACCTTTGGGACATTATATAATGAATTTTTACCGACCAAAATACGTAACGTGCAAGAAAACGGAGCCCGGAGAGCACACGAGGGGCCCACGAGGCAGGGGGCGCGCCCTCCACCCTCGTGGAGGCCTCGTGTCCTTCCCCGACTGCTTCTTATTTTTCTATTTTTCAAAATATTCCAAAACGGAGAAAATTTGCCATTAGAACTATTTTGGAGTCGGTTTACTTACCATACCACATACCTATTCCTTTTCGGAGGCTGGAAAGTGTCTCTTATGTACTCCTCCGGGGTCACGGTTTCAATAACATTGGTTTCAACATTTATAGGATTACCTGAGATATAATGTTTGATTCTTTGACCGTTCACCACCTTCGGATTTGTGCCTTCGAAGTTGTTGATTTTTATGGCACCGGAACGATAGACCTCCTCGATAACATAAGGACCTTCCCATTTAGAGAGAAGTTTTCCCGCAAAAAATCTTAAACGAGAGTTGTATAGCAATACATAATCACCTACATTAAACTCATACTTTTGTATCCTTTTGTCATGCCATCTTTTAACTTTTTCTTTAAACAACTTGGCATTCTCATAGGCTTGGGTTCTCCATTCATCAAGTGAGCTAATGTCAAATAATCTCTTGTCACTGGCAAGTTTGAAATCATAATTGAGTTCTTTAATAGCCCAATAAGCCTTATGTTCTAGTTCGAGAGGTAAGTGACATGCTTTTCCATAAACCATTTTATACGGAGACATACCCATAGGATTTTTATATGCAGTTCTATAGGCCCATAATGCATCATCAAGTTTCTTGGACCAATTCTTTCTACATCTATTAACAGTCTTTTGCAAAATTAATTTGAGCTCTCTGTTACTCAATTCTACTTGACCACTAGACTGAGGGTGATATGGAGATGCAATTCTATGATTAACATCATATTTAGCAAGTATTTTACGGAAAGGACCATGAATAAAATGTGAACCACCATCAGTCATTAAATATCTAGGGACTCCAAACCTCGGAAAAATTAACTTCTTTAAGCATCTTAATAGAGGTGTTATGATCAGCGCTACTAGTTGGAATAGCTTCTACCCACTTAGTAACGTAATCAACAGCAATTAGAATATGTGTATACCCATTAGAGGCGGGAAATGATCCCATATGATCAAAGCCCCAAACATCAAATGGTTCAATAAAAAGTGAATAATTCATAGGCATTTCTTTACGTCTACTAATATTACCGATTCTTGCGAACAGGCCTGTAGCCTAGTGGTTGCAGCGACCTTAGTAGCACCCCAGGTCCTGGGTTCGACTCCTGGTGGGAGCGGATTTAAACAGGCCTGGGCAAAAATTTCTGGAATAAAAGGGTTGTAGGGCTGTTGCTCTACAGTAAATAGTAAAAAGAAATATTACCAATTCTTTGACATTCATCACAAGATAAGACAAACTTACGGGCATCCTTGAAGAGACTAGGCCAATAAAAACCGAATTGCAATACCTTATGTGCAGTTCTATCTCCAGCGTGGTGCCCTCCATAAGCCTCGGAGTGACACTTGTGTAGGATCTGTTCATATTCATGCTCAGGTCACAACGTCTAATAACACCATCTACTCCTTCTTTATAAAGATGTGGGTCATCCCAAAAGTAATGCCTCAAATCATAGAAAAACTTTTTCTTTTGCTGGTATGTGAAACTAGGTGGTATAAATTTAGCAACAATGTAATTAGCATAATCAGCATACCATGGAGCAGTACAAGAAGCATTTATGACATTTAATTGTTCATCAGGAAAGCTATCATCAATAGGTAGTGGGTCATCAAGAACATTTTCTAACCTAGCCAAGTTGTCTGCAATGGGGTTCTCAGCTCCCTTTCTATCAACAATATGCAAATCAAATTCTTGTAGCAAGAGAACCCATCTAATAAGTCTAGGTTTAGCATCTTTCTTTTCCATAAGGTATTTAATAGTAGCATGATCTGTGTGAATAGTTACTTTAGAATCAACAATATAAGGTCCGAACTTATCACAAGCAAATACAACTGCTAAGAATTCTTTTTCAGTAGTAGCATAATTTCTCTTGGAATTGTCTAGAGTTTTACTAGCATATTGAATAACATTCAATTTCTTATCAACTCTTTGCCCTAGAAGAGCACCTACAACATAATCACTAGCATCACACATAATTTCAAAAGGTAAATTCCAATCAGGTGGCTGAACGATAGGTGCAGTGATCAATGCTTTCTTAAGTATTTCAAATGCTTCTACGCAATCATCATCAAAGACAAAGGGTATATCTTTTTGTAATAAATTAGTCAGAGGCCGAGAAATTATTGAGAAGTCCGTAATGAACCTCCTATAAAAACCGGCATGACCTAGGAAACTTCTTATACCATTGATATCCTTGGGACATGGCATCTTCTCAATAACATCAACCTTGGTGTCGGTGTACTAGAGTAGGGGTACCCTAGTACCCCGAACTTGTGCATGGGCAGTCGCAACACCCCGCGGCAAGGCTTGTCGGGCGACCGCCAAGGCCCTCTATGGTTCCTTTTGAGCCATTCAAGAACAAAGTATTCAAGCCAAGAAGACAAGGCCCCGGCAAGAGGAGCTTGCCGGGAAGGCCACTCAAGGCACAAGACCCCGGCAAGAGGAGCTTGCCGGGAAGGCCAACCAAGGCATTTCAAGGTACTTACCGCGACGCACCACGCATCCTGGCAAGGCCCAGCGAGCGGCAAGCTTCCAGCCACGACAAGACAACGACCGCGGCAAGGCACTTTGCCACGGCAGGCTACCACTCCGTACCCACGCTCCAGCACATCCACCGACGTGTCGCTCAGGGACTATCCCAAGCGTACGTGGCGAGAGGTTGTGCAACCAGGGGTACGCAGTGGCAAACGGCGCTGACAAGGTCGCCATCGTGGCGAACGGTGGCGTCCCTGACGGTCCCTTCTGCACTGTTTGGACGACGCAGACGGGCATTTAATGCCCTTGTCCCCTGCCGTCAGGGTTAGGTAGGATACACTGTACAGGTAGCTGTACCAACCGTAGCACCTTTCCATTTTTACCCTTGTCTACGTTGCCACCTGTTGGAGACCCCTTGAGCATATAAAAGGAGGCCCATGCACAACGTAGGGGGGAGGACAGTAGAACACTCATGCTCGGTCTCATTAGCTGCTGGTGCGTACTGTAGCACTCAGCGCTCCCAAGCAAGAACTCAATACAAACCACAAAGCAGCAGTAGGAGTATTATCTCTCCGGAGAGCTCCGAAGCTGGGTAAACTGCTCGTGTGCTCCGCTTCGATCTGCTCTTCGTGCGACCTCCGCCCCCCGCCGAACCGAAAGGGGATCGGTCCCCATAGGTGCTCGTGGATCAGTTTCCCCGACATATTTGGCGCGCCAGGTAGGGGGCGTCGAGGTTGTGTGAACCTGATCCGGCGTTCACACGAGCTAGATCTTCATCATCTTCATCAACATGCCGCCAAAGAAGAAAGCTTCGGAGGCGGCTGCTCCGTCCGCGACAAAACCCACCACCGCCGGAGCAAACGGCTGGTGGGGAAGACGCCGGCGGAAGAACGGGCGTCGACGAGGGAGCTCACGGTGCCGCCGGGTCCAAGGACAAGGCTGCGCAGACCTCGACGCCCGCACATCCATTGCGCTCATCTCAGGAGGCGCGGAACCGGCAGGGACATGGTACTCACAGTACCATCCGCTCGCTGGACCCGGATCGAGCTGGTGGATCTCGGGATGCTCAAGGCCAGCATGCACGCCAACATGCTGGCACGAGCGAGGCACGGTCGCCTGGACGGGATACTGCTCCTTCTAACATAATTAGAAGTTCGAGCATGTCCCGCTCCACACATTGTTCGCCACCGCTACCCGCCACTCCAGCAGAAGCTTTGGCGCGAGCCCAACTGCTCCTAGATTGCCCTCCAACGGCGGACAAGATCGATGACTGGAGGGCCACCATTCAGAGTCTCATCGGCTTTGCCAACGGCGACACTCCGCAGCAGCCGAGTACATCGCAGCCGCGGCGAGTCAGCCAAACGCGGGCCGATGGCGACAAAATTGGTGGGGGTGCAACCACCGTGCACTCTCCGCCGCGAAGGCCAAGATCACCACCTCACCGGATCCACCTCGACAGCGACTCCACCGGGTCATCGGATCCACGAGCTCGTCGCGATCAACGCCAAGTTCTTCACGAACGACAGCAAGAAGACGCTCGTACTCGCATCAAGCGCCGAAGAGAAGCGCGGCGTCAGTCAGACCAGCGCGCTGGGCCCACTGTCGACATGCGTGCGCCAGGGGAACCAGGCGACCTGCCGTACGCGGTATGTAGCCCTGCGTTTACCCGTGAGCTGCGGCAAATCCAGTGGCCCAGCACGAAGAATTTCAAGCCAGACGTACCCGAGAAGTACGACGGCAAGTTGCATCCCTCGGAGTTCCTCAGCATCTACACCATCGCGGTGCAAGCTGCTGGGGCGCGACGACAAGATCCTTGCCAACTACTTCCTGCTGGTGCTCAAGCCCAACGTCAGGTCCTGGCTCATGCACTTGCCGGACAACTCCATACCTTCCTGGGCAGACCTATGCCATCAGTTTGTCGGCGCCTTTACAAGCGGCCACAAACCTCATGGCCAGGAGAGTGATCTTCATCTGCTTGCCCAGAAGGAAGGAGAGCCCCTGCGCAAGTACATCCAGAGATTCAGCCATGTGCAACGCAACATCCCAGATGTCCACCCTGACGCAGTCATCAGCGCGTTCCATCAGGACGTGCGTAACCGCAGGATGCGGGAGGAGATGGCAATGTGCAAGATCAGAGACGTCAGTGAGCTGTATGCCCTGGCCGACAGGTGTGCACGTGCTGAGGAAGGGAGGAAACTCCCCGGAGAGAATACAGGAATAGGAGGATCTGACAGCGATGATGCTGCCCCGGCAAAGAAAAGCCGGCGGCGGAACAACAGGAAGAGGAAAGGCAAAGATGTGCTAGTTGTTGAGCAGTCCGGCAACGAAGGTGGCGCCAAGAAAGCCAAAGCTGGTAGCTCCGGCAAGGAGGTTGCCGCATGCGCCAACTGCCAGGCTGTGGCGATCGCCGACAAGCAGGACGTCACCAACAAACAGTACTGCAAGATCCACCGCACCAAGGGCCATGACCTCCAGAGCTGCAAGAAGGTCGAGCAGCTTGTCGAGCTGCAAAAGGCCAAGTACGAGCGACGCGACAAGGAGAAAGCCCAAGGAGGTGCTGGAGGATCCGGTACGAAGCGCCCCGGCCGGGTAGGACGCTGCGGCAAGGCCAAGCAGCGGCAAGGAGACAGACCTCCCCGCGGCCGCGACAAGGATGAAGATGACGACGACGAAGACATGGATGATGATGAAACCAGTGAGCAGGAGTTCCAGAAAGCCACACGGGTCTTGTGCGTTGATGGCGGTGCTTCTCTGCATACTTCACACCGCCAACTCAAGCAGTGGGTGCGGGAAGTCAATGCGGCAGAACCACCCGTTGAGTCACGCAAGCTTCTGAAATGGTCCAGCACGCCTATCATCTTTGATATTGAGGACCACCCTGATCGCACAACTGCTGTCGGGTGCTTACCGATGTTGGTTTCACCAACTATCCGCAACCTCAAGGTCACTAAGATGCTAGTTGACGGCGGGGCCGGCTTGAACCTGATCTCCTCCGCTGTGCTCAGGAAACTCCAGGTCCCTGACAGCGAGCTCGAAGAAACCGGCACATTCCAAGGAATCAACCCGGGAAGGGGCAAGCCGAAGGGGAAGATCACGTTGCCGGTGACATTTGGCAGCGAGTTGAATTTCAAAACTGAGAGGATCACTTTTGACGTTGCCTATTTTCCATTGCCTTACAATGGGATCCTCGGCCGTCCAGCGCTCGCCAAGTTCATGGCGGCCTCTCACTATGCGTATAACATGCTGAAGATGCCAGGGCCGATAAGTGTCATCTCTGTCCCTGGCGACAAGAAGGATGCTCTTATCTGCGCCGACAAAATCTACCGGGAAGCAGCAGCCGCAACAGATCGCAAGCCGCTTGCCGCCGAAGCTCCCGGGGGGAAGAAGAAGACCAAGTCCGGCAAGAGTTCTAATGCCCACTCCGGCAAGCGCACCTCTTCGGAGTGCTGCGCTACCGTCGAGGACGCACCATCGAGCTCCATCGGCAAGTGTAAGTAGACAATGGCAGCTCCGCCAGCGACCAAGAAGGTGTCCGCCAAGGAGGACGGCACTGGTGGTACTTTCACCATCAGTGCCACTCTCGACCCTAAATAGGAAAGCGCGCTCATTGCTTTCCTGCGGGCGAATGTCGATGTGTTTGCGTGGCAACCGTCTGACATCCCCGGTGTTCCCAGGAAAGTAATTGAGCACCACCTTGCCGTCTGTCCTCATGCGCGGCCCGTCAAGCAGAAAGTCGGAAAACAAGCAGTGGAGCGCCAAGAATTCATCGCAGAAGAGATCAAGAAGTTGGAAGCAGCAGGCCTTGTCAGAGGAGTGCTCCATCCTACGTGGTTGGCCAATCCTGTAGTCGTGCGCAAGGCAAACGGGAAATGGAGGCTTTGTATCGACTTTACCGATGTCAATAAAGCTTGTCCCAAAGACCCATTTCCCTTGTCGCGCATCGACTAGATTGTTGACTCCACGGCCGGATGTGACTTGCTTTCATTTCTTGACGCATACTCAGGATACCATCAGATCTTCATGGCAGAAGAGGATGAGCATAAAACCGCATTCATCACTCCCTGTGGCACGTACTGTTTCATACGGATGCCTTTCGGTTTAAAGAATGCTGGTTCAACATTTGCAAGGGTAGTCCATACTGGCTTTGAACCGCAAATACACAGAAATGTGGAAGCCTACATGGACGACATAGTGGTCAAGAGCAAGGATAAGGCAACTCTGATTCAAGATTTAGACGAGACTTTCGCAAATCTGCGCAAGATCAGCCTCAAGCTCAACCCTGAGAAGTGTGTGTTTGGAGTCCCTTCCGGCAAGCTTCTCGGGTTCTTCGTGTCTTAGCGGGGAATTGAAGCCAATCCCGACAAGATCAAGGCCATTGAGCAGATTGAAGCACCGAAGCGCGTCAAGGATGTACGGAGACTTGCCGACTGCGTGGTGGCTCTCAGCAGGTTTATCTCTAAGTCTGCTGAGCGCGCCCTGCCATTTTTCAAAATTTTGAAAAAGGAAGGTCCAATGAAATGGACTCCGGAAGCGGAGGCTGCGCTGCAGGACTTGAAGAGATACCTGTCCTCCACTCCAATACTTGTCGCACCTAAGCCACAAGAGAAGTTGCTGCTGTATCTGGCGGCAACCAATCAAGTGGTTAGTGCTGCGTTAGTAGCGGAGAGGGAGGCAGATGATGAGCCAGCAACCACGGCAAGCGCATCCAGCGACAAGCAGGGGGCTTCCCCGACAAGCTCTGGTCCCGGCAAAGATGGATCTGCTCGGGCGCTCGAGGAGATACAGAAGAAAATGGTGCAGCGCCCAGTCTACTTTGTCAGTTCCCTTCTGCAGGGGCTAGGTCAAGGTAATCTGGTGTGCAGAAATTGCTTTTCGGCCTTCTCATGGCCTCGAGAAAGTTGCGCCATTACTTCCAAGCACATGAGATAACAGTTGTCACTCGTTTTCCGCTGAAGAGGATACTGCAGAATCCAGAAGCAACATGCAGGATTGTTGAGTGGGCACTGGAACTGTCAAGCTTTGGCCTCAAGTTTGAGAGCACTTCAACTATCCAAAGCAGAGCATTGGCAGAATTCATAGCAGAGTGGACGCCAACACCAGATGAAGAAATTCCAGAAACGAGCATCCCCGTTAAGGAAGCAAGCAAAGAGTGGCTGATGTACTTTGATGGTGCTTTCTCGCTGCAAGGCGCCGGTGCTGGCATACTGCTTGTCGCACCCACCGAAGAGCACCTTAAGTACGTAGTCCAGATGCACTTTCCCAAGGAGCAAGCAACAAACAATACTGCAGAGTATGAAGGATTGCTTGCCGGTCTCAGGATCGCGGCAGACCTTGGGATCAAGAAGCTCATTGTCAGGGGTGACTCGCAGCTTGTCGTCCGCCAAGTGAATAAGAGTTATCAGAGTCCGTTGATGGAAGCCTACGTTGATGAAGTGAGGAAGCTAGAAGAGCACTTTGTCGGCCTACAGATGGAACATGTTCCAAGAGCTCAGAACGACATTGCTGATGGCCTGTCAAAGTGCGCAGCACTTAAGTTACCTGTGGAACCAGGGATCTTTGTGCTCAAGCTGACTCAACCATCTGTGACGCCATCAACTGGACAGATCAAGAAGAGGAAGTTAATTTCTGGTGACTATTTTCCGGCAGAGCTTCCCGAAGCCGCCGCCAAAAAGGTCCCCAAGATCAACACCAAGAGTGCTGGGGAGCAGTCTGCTCCGGCAAACCCCAGGGTTTGTTCCGTTGAAGCAGACGCTCCCGACAAGTTTTGCTCTGGCAAGCTTGCCGGGGAACGTCAAGCTCCGGCTAAGCCGCAGTTTCTCGCCGTAGAAGCGGATGTTCCCACAGCAGAAGATGTGCCTTTAGTCCTTGTTGTCGAGCCACAAGCTCCAGCATGGGCACAGCAGATCGTCCGTTTCCTTCGGACAGGAGAACTTCCCGAAGAGCAAGAAGAAGCGGAAAGAGTAGCCCGGCAGTCAAGTATGTACCAGTTTGTCGACAACGCACTGTACAGAAGAAGACTCAACGGTGTGAAATTGAAGTGTATTCACCGGGAAGATGGACATAACCTGTTGGCTGAGATACATGGAGGCATTTGTGGTCACCACATTGGCGCAAGAGCACTTGCCGGCAAAGCATTCCAGCAGGGTTTCTTTTGGCCGACAGCCCTCCAGGATGCAACTACACAAGTAACCAAGTGTGAAGCGTGCCAGTTCCATTCCAAGCAAATACGCCAGCCAGCTCAAGCTCTCCAGATGATCCCTTTATCCTAGCCATTTTCGGTCTGGGGGATCAACATCCTCGTCCCTTTCCCCCGAGTAGTCGGGGGCTTTGAGTACTTGTACGTTGCAATCGACAAGTTCGCAAAGTGGCCGGAAGTGGAAGCAGTGAGGAAGGTAACAGCACAGTCAGCAGTCAAGTCTTCAGGTCGATTGTTTGCCGCTTCGGGATCCCTAACAGGATCATCACCGACAACGGTATGCAATTCACGAGCCGCACCTTCATGCAGTATGTCCAAGATCTTGGCGCCAAGGTCTGCTTCGCTTCTGTTGCTCACCCCAGGAGCAACGGTCAAGTGGAGAGGGCAAATGCTAAAGTGCTGCGTGGACATGAAGGAAATATGCCCTAGAGGCAATAATAAAGTTATTATTTATTTCCTTATATCATGATAAATTTTTATTATTCATGCTAGAATTGTATTAATTGGAAACATAATACATGTGTGAATACATAGACAAACAGAGTGTCACTAGTATGCCTCTACTTGACTAGCTCATTAATCAAAGATGGTTATGTTTCCTAACCATGAACAAAGAGTTGTTATTTGATTAACGAGATCACATCATTAGTTGAATGATCTGATTGACATGACCCATTCCATTAGCATAGCACCCGATCGTTTAGTATGTTGCTATTGCTTTTATCCATGACTTATACATGTTCCTTTAACTATGAGATTATGCAACTCCCGTTTACCGTAGGAACACTTTGTGTGCTACCAAACGTCACAACGTAATTGGGTGATTATAAAGGTGCTCTACAGGTGTCTCCGAAGGTACATGTTGGGTTGGCGTATTTCGAGATTAGGATTTGTCACTCCGATTGTCGGAGAGGTATCTCTGGGCCCTCTCGGTAATGCACATCACATAAGCCTTGCAAGCATTGCAACTAATGTGTTAGTTGTGAGATGATGTATTAAGGAACGAGTAAAGAGACTTGCCGGTAACGAGATTGAACTAGGTATTGGATACCGACGATCGAATCTCGGGCAAGTAACATACCGATGACAAAAGGAACAAATGTATGTTGTTATGCGGTCTGACCGATAAAGATCTTCGTAGAATATGTAGGAGCCAATATTGGCATCCAGGTCCCGCTATTGGTTATTGACCGGAGACGTGTCTTGGTCATGTCTACATTGTTCTCGAACCGTAGGGTCCGCACGCTTAAGGTTTCGATGACAGTTATATTATGAGTTTATGAGTTTTGATGTACCGAAGGAGTTCGGAGTCCCGGATGAGATCGGGGACATGACGAGGAGTCTCGAAATGGTCGAGACGTAAAGATCGATATATTGGACGACTATATTCGGACATCGGAAAGGTTCTGAGTGATTCGGGTATTTTCGGGGAGTTACGGGATTACGGGAGAAGTAATGGGCCTTGATGGGCTTTAGTGGGAAGAGGAAAAGGCTGCTGCGCCCCCCTCCCCTTTGGTCCGAATTGGACTAGGGAAAAGGGGGCCGGCCACCTCTCCTTCTCCTCCTATTCCTTCTCCCTTCCTCCCCTTTTGGTGGACTCCTACTAGGACTCGGAGTCCTAGTAGGACTCCACACCCTGGCGCGCCAAGCCTTGGCCGGCCTCCTCCTCCTCCATCCTTTATATACAGGGGCAGGGGGCACCCCATAGACACACAAGTTGATCTACGGATCATTCCTTAGCCGTGTGCGGTGCCCCCTTCCACCAAATTCCACCTCGGTAATATCGTTGCAGTGCTTAGGCGAAGCCCTGCGCCGGTAACACATCAAGATCGTCACCACGCCGTCGTGCTGACGGAACTCTTCCCCGACGCTTTGCTGGATCGGAGCCCGGGGATCGTCATCGAGCTGAACGTGTGCCAAGAACTCGGAGGTGCCGGAGTAACGGTGCTGTGATCGGTTGGATCGCGAGGAGAACGTACGACTACTTCCTCTACGTTGTGTCAACGCTTCCGCTTCGGTCTACGAGGGTACGTAGACAACACTCTCCCTTCTCGTTGCTATGCATCACCATGATCTTGCGTGTGCGTAGGAAATTTTTTGAAATTACTACGTTCCCCAACAGTGGCATCCGAGCCTAGGTTTTTTATGGTTTGATGTTATTTGCATGAGTAGAACACAAGTGAGTTGTGGACGATACAAGTCATACTGCCTACCAGCATGTCATACTTTGGTTCAGCGGTATTGTTGGACGAGACGATCCGGACCAACCTTACGCGTACGCTTACGCGAGACCGGTTCCTTCGACGTGCTTTGCACATAGATGGCTTGCGGAAGACTGTCTCTCCAACTTTAGTTGAACCAAGTGTGGCTACGCCCGGTCCTTGAGAAGGTTAAAACGGAGTCTATTTGACAAACTATCGTTGTGGTTTTGATGCGTAGGTAAGATGAGTTCTTGCTTAAGCCCGTAGCAGCCACGTAAAACTTGCAACAACAAAGTAGAGGACGTCTAACTTGTTTTTGCAGGGCATGTTGTGATGTGATATGGTCAAGACATGATGCTAAATTTTATTGTATGAGATGATCATGTTTTGTAACCGAGTTATCGGCAACTGGCAGGAGCCATATGGTTGTCGCTTTATTGTATGCAATGCAATCGCGATGTAATGCTTTACTTTATTACTAAGCGGTAGTGATAGTCGTGGAAGCATAAGATTGGCGAGACGACAACGATGCTACGATGGAGATCAAGGTGTCGCGCCGGTGACGATGGTGATCATGACGGTGCTTCGAAGATGGAGATCACAAGCACAAGATGATGATGGCCATATCATATCACTTATATTGATTGCATGTGATGTTTATCTTTTATGCATCTTATCTTGCTTTGATTGACGGTAGCATTATAAGATGATCTCTCACTAATTATCAAGAAGTGTTCTCCCTGAGTATGCACCGTTGCGAAAGTTCTTCGTGCTGAGACACCACGTGATGATCGGGTGTGATAGGCTCTACGTTCAAATACAACGGGTGCAAAACAGTTGCACACGCGGAATACTCAGGTTATACTTGACGAGCCTAGCATATAACAGATATGGCCTCGGAACACGGAGACCGAAAGGTCGAGCGTGAATCATATAGTAGATATGATCAACATAGTGATGTTCACCATTGAAACTACTCCATCTCACGTGATGATCGGACATGGTTTAGTTGATTTGGATCACGTGATCACTTAGAGGATTAGAGGGATGTCTATCTAAGTGGGAGTTCTTAAGTAATATGATTAATTGAACTTTAATTTATCATGAACTTAGTCCTGGTAGTATTAGCATATCTATGTTGTAGATCAATAGCTCGCGTTGTTGCTTCCCTGTGTTTATTTTGATATGTTCCTAGAGAAAATTGTGTTGAAAAATGTTAGTAGCAATGATGCGGATTGGATCCGTGATCTGAGGTTTATCCTCATTGCTGCACAGAAGAATTATGTCCTTGATGCACCGCTAGGTGACGGACCTATTGCAGGAGCAGATGCAGACATTATGAACGTTTTGCTAGCTCAATATGATGACTACTTAATAGTTTAGTGCACCATGCTTAACTGCTTAGAATCGGGACTTCAAAGACGTTTTGAACGTCATGGAGCATATGAGATGTTCTAGGAGTTGAAGTTAATATTTCAAGCAAATACCCGAGTTGAGAGATATGAAGTCTCCAACAAGTTCTATAGCTAAAAGATGGAGGAGAATCGCTCAACTAGTGAGCATGTGCTCAGATTGTCTGGGTACTACAATCGCTTGAATCAAGTGGGAGTTAATCTTCCAGATAAGATAGTGATTGACAGAATTCTCTAGTCACCATCACCAAGTTAGTAGAACTTCGTGATGAACTATATGCAAGGGATAACGGAAAATATTCCCAAGCTCTTCGCGATGCTAAAATCAGCGAAGGTAGAAATCAAAGAAAAACATCAAGTGTTGATGATTGACAAGATCACTAGTTTCAAGAAAAGGGCAAAAGGAAAGAAGGGGAACTTCAAGAAGAACGGCAAGCAAGTTGCTGCTCAAGTGAAAAAGCCCAAGTCTGGTCCTAAGCCTGAGACTAAGTGCTTCTACTGCAAAGGGACTGGTCACTGGAAGCGGAACTAACCCAAGTGATTGGCGGATAAGAAGGATGGCAAAGTGAACATAAGTATATTTGATATACATGTTATTGATGTGTACTTTACTAGTGTTCATAGCAACCCCTCAGTATTTGGTACTAGTTCAAGTTGCTAAGATTAGTAACTCGAAACGGGAGTTGCAGAATGAACAAAGACTAGTTAAAGGGCAAGGTGACGATGTGTGTTGGAAATGGTTCCAAGATTGATATGATCATCATCACACACTCCCTATACTTTCGGGATTAGTGTTGAAACTAAATAAGTGTTATTTGGTGTTTGCGTTGAGCATGAATATGATTTGATCATGTTAATTGCAATACGGCTATTCATTTAAGTAAGAGAATAAATTGTTGTTCTGTTTACATGAATAAAACCTTCTATGGTTATACACACCAACGAAATGGTTTGTTGGATCTCGATCATAGTGATACACATATTCATAATATTGAAGCCAAAAGATGCAAAGTTAATAATGATAGTGCAACTTATTTGTGGCACTGCCGTTTAGGTCATATTGGTGTAAAGCGCATGAAGAAACTCCATGCTGATGGATTTTTGGAATCACTTGATTATGAATCACTTGATGCTTGCGAACCGTGCCTCATGGGCAAGATGACTAAGACACCGTTCTCCGGAACAATGGAGCAAGCAACAGATTTGTTGGAAATCATACATACTGATGTATGTGGTCTGATGAATATTAAAGCTCGCGACAAGTATCATTATTTTCTGACCTTCATAGATGATTTAAGCAGATATGGGTATATCTACTTGATGAAACATACGTCTGAAACATTTGAAAAGTTCAAAGAATTTCAGAGTGAAGTGGAGAATCATCGTAACAAGAAAATAAAAGTTTCTACGATATGATTGTGGAGGAGAATATTTGAGTTACGAGTTTGGTCTTCAATTAAAACAATGTGGAATAGTTTCACAAACTCATGCCACCTGGAACACCACAGCATAATGGTGTGTCCGAACGTCATAACCGTACTTTATTGGATATAGTACAATCTATGATGTTTCTTACCGATTTACCAATATCGTTTTGGGATCATGCATTAGAGACAGCTGCATTCACATTAAAAAGGGCACCATCTAAGTCCATTGAGACGACACAATATGAACTATGGTTTGGCAAGAAACCAAAGTTGTCGTTTCTTAAAGTTTGGGGTTATGATGCTTATGTGAAAAAGTTTCATCCTGATAAGCTCAAACCCAAATCGGAGAAATGTGTCTTCATAGGTACCCAAAGGAGACTGTTGGGTACACCTTCTATCACAGATCCGAAGGCAAGATATTCGTTGCTGAGAATGGATCCTTTCCAGAGAAGGAGTTTCTCTCGAAAGAAGTGAGTGGGAGGAAAGTAGAAAACTTGATAAGGTAATTGTACCTTCTCCCTTATTGGAAAGTAGTTCATCACAGAAATCTGTTCTTGTGACTACTACACCAATTAGTAAGAAAGCTAATGATGATGATCATGTAACTTCAAGATCAAGTTACTACCGAATCTCGTAAGTAAACCAGAGTGAGATCCGCACCAGAGTGGTACGGTAATCCTGTTCTGGAAGTCATGTTCCTAGACCATGACGAACTTGCGAACTATGAGGAAGCGATGATGAGCCCAGATTCCGCGAAATGGTTAGAGGCCATGAAATCTGAGATATGATCCATGTATGAGAACAAAGTATGGACTTTGATGGATTTGCCCGATGATCGGCAAGCCAAAGAAAATAAATGGATCTTGAAGAGGAAGACGGACACTGATAGTAGTGTTATTATCTACAAAGCTAGAATTGTCGCAAAAGGTTTTCGACAAGTTCAAGGTGTTGACTACGATGAGAGTTTCTCACTCGTATCTATGCTTAAGTCTGTCCGAATCATGTTAGCAATTGCCGCATTTTATGAAATCCGGCAAATGGATAAACAAAACTACATTCCTTAATGGATTTTTTAAAGAAGAGTTGTATACGATGCAACTAGAAGGTTTTGTCGATCCTGAAGGTGTTAACAAAATATGCAAGCTCCAGCGATCCATCTATGGACTGGTGCAAGCATCTCGGAGTTGGAATATACGCTTTGATAAGTTGATCAAAGCATATAGTTTTATACAGACTTGCGGTGAAGCCTGTATTTACAAGAAAGTGAGTGGGAGCACTACAGCATTTCTGATAAGTATATGTAAATGACATATTATTGATCGGAAATAATGTAGAATTATTCTGTAAAGCATAAAGGAGTATTTGAAAGGAGTTTTTCGAAGAAGGACCTCGGTGAAGCTGCTTACATATTGAGCATCAAGATCTATAGAGATAGATCAAGACGCTTGATAAGTTTTTCAATAAGTACATACCTTGAAATTTTTTTGAAGTAGTTCAAAATGGAACAGTCAAAGAAAGAGTTCTTGCCTGTATTACAAGGTGTGAAATTGAGTAAGACTCAAAGCCCGACCACGGCAGAAGATAGAAAGAGAATGAAAGTCATTCCCTATGCCTCAGCCATAGGTTCTATAAAGTATGCCATGTTGTGTGCCAGATCTATTGCATACCCTACCACTGAGTTTGGCAAGGGAGTACAATAGTGATCTAGGAGTAGATCACTGGACAAGCGGTCAAAATTATCCTTAGTGGAATAAGGATATGTTTCTCGATTATGGATGTGACAAAAAGGTTCGTCGTAAAAGGTTACGTCGATGCAAGTTTTGACACTAATCTAGATGACTCTAAGTCTCAATCTAGATACATATTGAAAGTGGGAGCAATTAGCTAAAGTAGCTCCGTGCGGAGCATTGTAGACATAGAAAATTGCAAAATACATAACGAATCTGAATGTGGCAGACCCGTTGACTAAATTTCTCTCACAAGCAAAACATGATCACACCTTAGTACTCTTTGGGTGTTAATTACATAGCGATGTAAACTAGATTACTGAATCTAGTAAACCCTTTGGGTGTCGGTCACATAGCGATGTGAACTATGGGTGTTAATCACATGATGATGTGAACTATTGATGTTAATCACATGGTGATGTGATCTAAATTATTGACTCTAGTGCAAGTGGGAGACTGAAGGAAATATGCCCTAGAGGCAATAATAAAGTTATTATTTATTTCCTTATATCATGATAAATGTTTATTATTCATGCTAGAATTGTATTAATTGGAAACATAATACATGTGTGAATACATAGACAAACAGAGTGTCACTAGTATGCCTCTACTTGACTAGCTCATTAATCAAAGATGGTTATGTTTCCTAACCATGAACAAAGAGTTGTTATTTGATTAACGAGATCACATCATTAGTTGAATGATCTGATTGACATGACCCATTCCATTAGCATAGCACCCGATCGTTTAGTATGTTGCTATTGCTTTTATCCATGACTTATACATGTTCCTTTAACTATGAGATTATGCAACTCCCGTTTACCGTAGGAACACTTTGTGTGCTACCAAACGTCACAACGTAATTGGGTGATTATAAAGGTGCTCTACAGGTGTCTCCAAAGGTACATGTTGGGTTGGCGTATTTCGAGATTAGGATTTGTCACTCCGATTGTCGGAGAGGTATCTCTGGGCCCTCTCGGTAATGCACATCACATAAGCCTTGCAAGCATTGCAACTAATGTGTTAGTTGTGAGATGATGTATTAAGGAACGAGTAAAGAGACTTGCCGGTAACGAGATTGAACTAGGTATTGGATACCGACGATCGAATCTCGGGCAAGTAACATACCGATGACAAAAGGAACAAATGTATGTTGTTATGCGGTCTGACCGATAAAGATCTTCGTAGAATATGTAGGAGCCAATATGGGCATCCAGGTCCCGCTATTGGTTATTGACCGGAGACGTGTCTTGGTCATGTCTACATTGTTCTCGAACCGTAGGGTCCGCACGCTTAAGGTTTCGATGACAGTTATATTATGAGTTTATGAGTTTTGATGTACCGAAGGAGTTCGGAGTCCCGGATGAGATCGGGGACATGACGAGGAGTCTCGAAATGGTCGAGACGTAAAGATCGATATATTGGACGACTATATTCGGACATCGGAAAGGTTCTGAGTGATTCGGGTATTTTCGGGAGTATCGGGGAGTTACGGGATTACGGGAGAAGTAATGGGCCTTGATGGGCTTTAGTGGGAAGAGGAAAAGGCTGCTGCGCCCCCCCCCCCTTTGGTCCGAATTGGACTAGGGAAAAGGGGGCCGGCCACCTCTCCTTCTCCTCCTATTCCTTCTCCCTTCCTCCCCTTTTGGTGGACTCCTACTAGGACTTGGAGTCCTAGTAGGACTCCACACCCTGGCGCGCCAAGCCTTGGCCGGCCTCCTCCTCCTCCATCCTTTATATACAGGGGCAGGGGGCACCCCATAGACACACAAGTTGATCTACGGATCGTTCCTTAGCCGTGTGCGGTGCCCCCTTCCACCAAATTCCACCTCGGTAATATCGTTGCAGTGCTTAGGCGAAGCCCTGCGCCGGTAACACATCAAGATCGTCACCACGCCGTCGTGCTGACGGAACTCTTCCCCGACGCTTTGCTGGATCGGAGCCCGGGGATCGTCATCGAGCTGAACGTGTGCCAAGAACTTGGAGGTGCCGGAGTAACGGTGCTGTGATCGGTTGGATCGCGAGGAGAACGTACGACTACTTCCTCTACGTTGTGTCAACGCTTCCGCTTCGGTCTACGAGGGTACGTAGACAACACTCTCCCTTCTCATTGCTATGCATCACCATGATCTTGCGTGTGCGTAGGAAATTTTTTGAAATTACTACGTTCCCCAACAGGACTCAAGACCAGGACTTTCGACAGGCTGCACGAGTGCGGAAGAAACTGGATTGAGGAGCTGCCGGTGGTTCTTTGGTCGATCAGGACGACGCCAAATCGAGCCACTGGCTAGACACCTTTCGCTCTAGTCTATGGAGCAGAGGCAGTTCTCCCCATGGAACTCGTATACGAGTCGCCTCGAGTGCTCGCTTATGATGAGCTTGAGCAAGAGCAGCTGCGACAAGATGACGCGCTGCTCCTTGAGGAAGACCGTCTTCAGGCTGCTATACGAGCTGCTCGCTACCAGCAAGCTTTGCGCCGCTACCATAGCAGCAAAGTTAACGCCAGAAGTCTCGAGGAAGGCGACCTTGTTCTTCGGCGCGTTCAGTCCTCCAAGAATTCCAACAAGTTGACGCCGAAGTGGGAAGACCCTTACCGGGTGAAACGAGTCACTAGGGCTGGCGCTGTCCGCCTTGAGACCGAAGATGGTATTCTAGTGAGCAACTCCTGGAACATTGAGCATCTTCGTAAGTTTTACCCGTAAGGCGCGGTTGCCGGACCCTGCTCCGGCAACCATCTTTTGTACAAGTCTTGCCGCTGTTGCATGTAATCCTTTGTACAAAGCCAGGCGCAGACCCAGTGCATAAATAAAGCTCATGTGCTCCGCAGATCTTATCAATTTCATGCTTTTTATTTTTTGCATGAGTTATCTGACACTTTGTGCAGCGAACACCCCCGGTAAGCAATAACGAGCCATAAGGCTCCATATCATTATTTTCTCTACTTTCTTTTTTTTCAAGGAAAGGAAGGTCCCTTCGCCCACAAGTTTGCCGGGGGGGAGGGGAACATAATGGTATGGACCAGGCGTCGTTCAAGAATGTCTCGCCTTGCCGGGAAGCAAACGACAGAAAAGCTAAGTTGCCAAAGTTTGAGCAATCAGATGTTTTTAAATTTTTAAGTTATCTTCCTTAAATGACCATGCTTTGTATGGAAAACCTATGCGCGAAGGAACCGGCTCGTGGCTAGTTGCGCCCTTACTTTGTTTCGAGTTCGCTCAACAGTTTAAGTGTGTTGCGACTAGAGTCGCGCCCTTACTTTGTTTCGAGTTCGCTCAACAACTTAAGCGAGCTGCGACTAGTTACGACAAGGTTTCTTGTCGGCAACGGCACTGCCAGCAGGCTGCTGACGTCCCGCACTCAGCGCTCGCGGCGAGGGTGCCTGCGCCGGCAAGTTCCCTAAAAGTGTAGGGCAAAAACATACAAAGGAAGGAATCAAGTAAAGGAAATAACATTGCAATCGCTGCCCAAAATAGAGTTATATTACAAAATAGCTTGTCGCGGCTCTAATAAACTGTTTTCATAACATGATCAGCAGCGACAAGAAAAGAAGAAAACGGGCGGCCTAGTCCACGCGATCGCCCTCAACCCTCTTGTTCCCGCTCACCTTGTCCACAATGGGTGCGACAAGGTCCTTGAGCGCCTCCAGATCAGCTTCCGCCGGCAGGGATCTGAGGACGTTGGTGAGGTTGAGACCCGGGTTGTGGAAGGCTACCTTCACCAACACTTTTTGAAGAGCTCCCGCGCAGATCTTGCGCGACTCGTCGGCCAGCTGCTTTGGGATCCTCTCCCGGAGTCGCTGAAGGGCCGTCGCCACGCCTTTGAAGAACAAGGTGAGCTTGGCTTTGGATTGGAGGTTCTCGGCGGAGGGATACCCGAGATCCTCCATCCCCAGCTGCGCCAGCTCCCTGTCAATCTCGGCGGAAGCATTCACAAGACCTTCCGTCCACTGCTCCATGGTTTCTCTGAAAGTGTTCTGGGTGGCAGCAACACTCTCCGGCAGCGCCTTGTCGGCCTGGATCTCCTTCTTCAAGGCCGCCTCCTGCTCCCTGGCGCCGTCTAGTGTGTTGGTCAAAGTGGTCAGCTTCAACTCAAGATCTGCGTTGGAGTCCTTGGTGGCGCTGAGCTCCTTGCCCTTCTCGGAGAGACGGACCTGCAGCTCTGCGAAGCTGTAGACGTCTTTCTCCCGCTCACGCTTGAGCGCGACGAGCTCCTCGCCGCTCGCCTTGAGGTCGGCCTCCAGCCGCGCCACCTTCATCTCCAGCTCCTTCTTGGCGGCCTCGGCGGCTGCGGCAGCATCCTCCGCTTGCTTGATAGCTCCGCCAAGTGTTCGCTCGCACGCGGCAAGCTCCTCCTCGTGGCTATCGAGGTTGACCTTCCGCTGCGCCAGTTCACCCTCCTGTGCCGACAGCTTCTCAGCGCCAAGCCGCTGCTGCTCCTCGACGTCAGCCTTCTCGGGGAGGAAGGCCTTCTGCGCCTCCTCGAGCTGCTCCCGCTCCTCCGCCAGGGACCGGAGAGCTGCCTGGTTGATGCCTTGGAACTCCGTCGTGCGCTTCTCGATGTCGGCTCCCGCCTTCGCGGCAAGCGCTTCGCGGGATTCCAGCTTGGCTTGCCGAGCGCGGTAGAGCGACAACAGCTTCCGCAGCAGTCGCTCCTCCTCAGGCTCGTCGCTGCTGCTGCTTGGCACGTCGACCAGCGTCAGCCCAGCGGAGGCGAGCACCTCCACGTCAAAGCTTTCTCCTTCGACTGGCGCCCTGGACGTTGACGCCCAGGGGAGGTTGATGAAGACGCCATCGCCGGCCACCAAGTAGACGCCCGGCTGGGGCCCTTCGGAGCCCGACGCTGCGGCAGCGGCGGAAGGGTCGGCGGTCGGCGTAGCGCCTGACCCTCCTGCGGCCTCAGGGCCGTCAGTGCGATCGCCAGACCCCTCGTCAGCTGCTGCTGCGGCAGCCTTGGCGGCCTCTTCGCCGGCGGGATCATCAGCGCCGGTCGCTTCTTCGGTGGAGGTGGCATCATCAACAGCAACCTTGGTCTCCATCGGCTCCGCAGTAGATGGATCTGACGGCCAAAAAAGGAAGAAAAGTCAAGTAGATATCCAAAAAGAAGATCAAACGAAGAAGAACCCAAGGGAAGTTTAGGAGCGATAAGTATCTGTACCAGGCTCGGCAGTTGGGATCTCTGCTGCCGGGGGGTCACTGGTACTGTCCCTTGCCGGAGACTTCTCCCTTGCCGGAGAGCTCCCCCTTGTCGGAGGATTCTCCCTTGCCGGAGAACTCTCCCTTGATGGCGTAGTCGAAGCAGATGGCATGTCAGGGGCGGCCTCCGGACGCTCCTGGTGGGGCTGCTCTGCTCCCACACAAGCCAACAGTCAGATATCAGCAAACAAAGAGTATCCATGCACGCCCAACAGCGGGAAGCAAACCATATACTTACGCTGGGGGCTGCGCTGGGGGCTGCTCTGAAGAACAGCTGCCGGGTCCGGCAAGTTTGTCTCGGGCGCACTCCCTGCTGACACGGTGGGATCGTCCTCGATGACAATCACCGGGACCTTGGCTCTCTTTGCCGCTCTCTGGGCCAGAGTCCTAAAAAGGAATAAGTTCAGAGTAAAGCAAATGAGATACAAGACAAGACAACAAGTATTGAAGACATACAAGTACAACAAGAATCTTACTCTTCTTCTTCCTCGTCGGAGCTGAGCGCGGAGAAGTCAAAGCCTGGACCACCTCCGGCGCGAGGAGGCGGAGGAGTAGGATCCCTTGGCCGCTTGGCGGGAGCTGGAGCGGCGGACCGGGAGGACCCCGCTCCAGTTGCCGCTGCAGCATGAGGTGCTTCCACGGCAACAGAACTTGCCGCGGTGGAGCGTGTCGTGCGGCGCGGCGGGGGTTGACTCGTCCGCCGCTCCGCTACGTCCCCGGACTTGCGAAGACGCCTTCTTCGTGGAGCCGGGGGCTCTGCTTGTGGAGCCGGGGGCTCTTCTTGCGGCAAGTTGTCCGAAGACGAAGAGGAAGAGGAGCCAATCTCCAACGAGCCGTTCGTATCCTCGGCGGGCCCGCTCGGCCCGACGTCATGCCCGGCGGACTTCTCCTCGCCGGCAAGATCCTCTCGCTCGGCAAGGCTTGCCGCCTCTACTGCCTCTGCCTCCTCCATGGTGAATCCAAACTCGCCCGCGGCTGCAGCTGCCGCCGCCTCTTCCAGCCTAGTGGCGATGCGCTTGATCTCCTCCTCGGTGGTGTCCCGGGTGAGGCCCCTCTGCTCATCGGCGTCGATCGGCACTTCTACCAAGCCATCGAAGAACGCCTGCACGACATCATCTGCAGGCTCTATCCAGGCTGGGTCAATTCCATGCGAGTCACACAGCGGCATCATTGCACGGATGCGGTCGAGCGAGGAGCTGTTGCATAGCGGAACGACGCCCCTCGGCAACCTGGACACTTTGGGATGCTGTGGGTCGCACTTAAACAGCTCCTGGAGCATCGCGTTGAGCTCCAGGACAGTGAAGTTGAAGTTGAGGCCCGGCCGCAGCCTCATGATATCCGCCGCGTTCTGGGACTCCCAGGCGGGTCTCCTCCTCTCCTGCAGGGGGGCAATGCGGCGGCGAAGGAAATCTGCGCCAACCGCTCCGACAGTAAGCCCGGCAAGCCTGAGGAGTTGGATCTGGGCGACGGCAATCTTCAGTCTTTCGTCTTCCGGGGCCAAGCTACTCCAATCACTGCCGTGCACTACTGGAGTTTGGCGCTGGGCGGTAAACGGCTGCGGGTTCTCCTCGACAATCAGGCACCAGTCCGCCCTCCACTCCTCCCACTTGCTGCGGAACTCTACATCCAGATAAGCATCCTTCTTGCCGGCTTTTGAGATCTAGGCGATTCCGCCGAATAAAGGCTCTCCTTTCTCAACTCGAGGCGAAAAGAAGTGGCGGAAAAGGGCTACGTTTGGATGGATTCCGACAAAGTTTTCGCAGAGATGTGCAAAAACTGCCATGGTCAGGACAGCATTGGGGTGAAGTCAAGGAGGCGGAGCCCGTAGGTGTTCATGACGTCACAGAAGAATTCAGAAAAGGGCGGGCAGAGCCCGCAGTAGAAGAACAAGGCGAAGAAAGGGTACCCAGTGGGAGCCTTTTCCCAAGCGGCGGCTGGGAGTACCTTCGTGCGCGGGTGCGCCCGCGTCTCCGTCGACCAGAAGAGGTAGTAGTACTCCCTCAGATCCCCCGCGGCGAGCTTGGGGGGGGGGGGGAAGACGGCCCGCTCCTTTCGCAGCACCGCGAGCCGTTGCGCTTCGGCCGACTTCACGACCTTCCCCTTATCGGCTTTCAGAGCCATGGCGGAAGTAGTGAGGGAGGTCAACGGCGTTGGTGGTGTTGGTGGCGATAGGGGGCAGAGCGCTGCTCTCTTTCGGCTTTGGGAAGAAGGGGAGTGGCGAAGATTTTCAAGGACGGACTAGCAATGGGCGGATGGACGAACTACCCCTGTTTCCCCTGCTTATAAGGGGGGAGGGGGCGGACGTTCCGTTTTCCCGAATAAAGAAGCCACCCACGATCTCTCCCACGACGCCACAATCTACGCGTGCCGCTCAAGGAGGGCGCGGTGGATACGGAATAAGATACGGCGTGACCCAGGCCGCGTGTGCCCATGCCCTGTTTTGGGCCTGGCCCAACAGCGCTTGGCACCGTGTATGGCCCAGGCCCGGGGGCTCCTGTCGATGTACTAGAGTAGGGGTACCCTAGTACCCCGAACTTGTGCACGGGTAGTCGCAGCACCCCGCGGCAAGGCTTGCCAGGCGACTGCCAAGGCCCTCTATGGTTCCTTTTAAGCCATTTAAGAACAAAGTATTCAAGCCAAGAAGACAAGGCCCTGGCAAGAGGAGCTTGCCGGGAAGGCCACTCAAGGCACAAGACCCCGGCAAGAGGAGCTTGCCGGGAAGGCCAACCAAGGCATTTCAAGGTACTTACCGCGACGAACCACGCGTCCCAGCAAGGCCCGGCGAGCGGCAAGCTTCCGGACGCGACAAGACAACGACCGCAGCAAGGCACTTTGCCGCGGCAGGCTACCACTCCGTACCCACGCTCCAGCACATCCACCAACGTGTCGCTCAGGGACTATCCCAAGTGTACGTGGCGAGAGGCTGTGCAGCCAGGGGTACGCGATGGCAAACGGCACTGACAAGATCTCCATCGTGGCGAACGGTGGCGTCCCTGACGGTCCCTTTCTGCACTGTTTGGACGACGCAGACGGGCATTTAATGCCCTTGTCCCCTGCCGTCAGGGTTAGGTAGGATACACTGTACAGGTAGCTGTACCAACCGTAGCACCTTTCCATTTTTACCCTTGTCTACGTTGCCACCTGTTGGAGACCCCTTGAGCATATAAAAGGAGGCTCATGCACAACATAGGGGGGGAGGACAGTAGAACACTCACGCTCGGTCTCGTTAGCTGCTGGTGCGTACTATAGCACTCAGCGCTCCCGAGCAAGAACTCAATACAAACCACAAAGTAGCAGTAGGAGTATTATCTCTCCGGAGAGCTCCGAAGCTGGGTAAAATGCTCGTGTGCTCCGCCTCGATCTGCTCTTCGTGCGACCTCCGCCCCCCGCCGAATCGAAAGGGGCTCGTTCCCTATAGGTGCTCGTGGACCAGTTTCCCCGACACTTGGCTTTATCAACTTCAATACCTCTTTCAGAAACTTTATGCCCCAAGACAATACCTTCATTAACCATAAAGTGGCACTTCTCCCAATTCAAGACAAGGTTAGTTTCTTCACATCTCTGCAAAACTCGATCAAGGTTTCTCAAGCAATCATCAAAAGAGGATCCATAGACAGAGAAATCGTCCATGAAAACCTCACAAATCTTTTCACAAAAGTCAGAGAATATAGCCATCATGCATCTTTGAAAGGTAGTAGGTGCATTACATAAACCAAAAGGCATACGTCTATAAGCAAAAGTACCGAAAGGGCAAGTAAAAGTGGTCTTTGATTGATCATCGGCTGACACAGGTATTTGCGAAAAACCAGAATAACCATCTAGAAAGCAAAAATGTGTATGTTTGGATAATCTTTCTAGCATTTGATCAATAAAAGGTAAGGGGTAATGATCCTTTTTAGTAGCTTTATTTAATTTGCGGAAATCAATTACCATCCCATAACCTGTAAATATACTTTGCGGAATCAATTCATCTTTATCATTAGGAACGAAGGTAATACCTCCCTTCTTAGGGACACAATGGACATGACTTACCCACTGACTATCAACAACGGGATAGATTATAACTGCCTCAATAAGCTTTAGTAATTCCTTTCTTACCACTTCTTTCATCTTAGGATTCAGCCGTCGTTGGTGATCACGAACTAGTTTGGCATCTTTCTCCAAATTTATTTTGTGTTGACACAGAGTGGGACTAATGCCCTTAAGGTCATAAAGAGTATATCCAATAGCAGCTCGATGCTTCTTCAGAGTTTTCAATAATCTCTCTTCTTCATGCTCTAAAAGGTTAGCACTAATAATAATAGGATATATCTTCTTTTCATCAAGATAAACATATTTAAGAGTATCAGGCAATGGTTTAAGCTCAAACACGGGATCACCCTTGGGTGGAGGAGGATCCCCTAGGATTTCAACATGCAAATTATGTTTCAGGATGGGTTCCTATTTTAATAATACTTCATCTATTTCCCTTCTTTCATTCATAAACATATCATTTTCATGGTTTAGCAAATATTGTTCTAAAGGATCACTAGGAGGTACGGCAATAGAAGCAAGACTGATAATTTCATCTTTACTAGGCAATTCCTCTTCACGATGTTGTCTACGAAATTTAGAGAAATTAAACTCATGAGACATATTACCCAAACCAATAGTAACAACATCCTTTTTGCTGTCTATCTTACCATTAGCAGTGTTTAAGAAGGGTCTGCCAAATATAATGGGACAAAAACTATCTTGTGGGGAACCAAGAACAAGAAAATCAGCAGGATATTTAGTTTTCCCACACAAGACTTCAACATCTCTAACAATTCCAATTGGTGATATACTATCTCTATTAGCAAGTTTAATTGTGACATCAATATCTTCTATCTCAGCAGGTGCAATATCATGCATAATTTCTCTATATAAGTCATGAGGTATAGCACTAGCACTGGCACCCATATCACATAAGGCGTGATAACAATGATCTCCTATTTTAACAGAAATAACAGGCATGCCTACCACAGGTCTATGTTTATCTTTAGCACAAGTTTTGGCAATTCTAACAGTTTCATCACGGAAGTAAATAACATGCCCATCAATATTATCAGACAAGAAATCTTTAACAATAGCAATATTAGGTTCAACTTTGACTTGCTCAGGAGGTGTATAAGTTCTAATATTGCTTTTACGAACCACAGTTGAAGCTTTAGCATGATCTTTTATCCTAACAGGAAAAGGTGGTTTCTCAACATAAGAAGTAGGAACAATAGGATCATTATAAGTGATAGTCGTTTCTTCAACTTTAATAGGTGCAGCTACTTTTACTTCTATGGGAGGATGATATTTAAACCACTTATCCTTAGGGAGATCAACATAAGTAGCAAAAGATTCACAGAAAGAAGCTATTATCTTATAGTTAAGTCCATATTTAGTGCTAAATTTACACAAAACATCGGTATCCATAAAAGATTTAACACAATCAAACTTAGGTGTCATACCTGACTCCTTACCTTCGCCGAGGTCCCAATCTTTAGAATTGCGTTTAATTCTTTCCAATAAATCCCATTTGAATTCAATAGTCTTCATCATAAAAGAGCCAACACAAGAAGTATCAAGCATGGTGCGATTGTTATCAGAAAGCCGAGCATAAAAGTTTTGAATAATTATTTCTCTTGGGAGCTCATGATTGGGGCATGAATATAACATTGATTTAAGCCTCTCCCAAGATTGAGCGATGCTTTCTCCTTCGCGAGGCCAAAAATTATAAATATAATTGCGATCATGATGAACAAGATGCATAGGATAAAACTTCTGATGAAATTCCAATTTCAGTCGTTTGTAGTTCCATAATCCCTTATCATCACATAGCCTATACCATGTCAATGCATCTCCCTTCAAAGATAAAGGGAAGAAATTCTTCTTAATAACATCATCGGGCACACCTGCAAGCTTAAATAATCCACAAACTTCATCCACATATATTAGGTGCTCATCAGGATGCATTGTTCCGTCTCCTGCAAAAGGATTAGCTAGCAGGTTTTCTATCATACCGGAAGGAATCTCAAAGTAGACATTTTCATTTTTAGTAGGTTCAGTAGGTTGAGGAGCAACTCTTTGCTCTACTTGTCAGGGTGAAGATACCCCGAACAAGCCCCTCAGAGGATTACTTTCCATAGTAACAAGTGACAGTAAATTTCAGCACACTATATAAATTTTTCCTTACCAAATTCCACCTACCAAAGGCGCTTCACTCCCCGGCGATGGCGCCAGAAAAGAGTCTTGATGACCTACAAGTATAGGGGATCTATCGTAGTACTTTCGATAAGTAAGAGTGTCGAACCCAACGAGGAGCAGAAGGAAATGATAAGCGGTTTTCAGCAAGGTATTCTCTGCAAGCACAGATAGTTTTGTGATAGGATAATTTGTAACGAGCAACAACTAACAAAAGTAAATAAAGTGCAGCAAGGTGGCCCAATGCTTTTTGTAGCAAAGGACAAGCCTGGACAAACTCTTATATAGAGAAAAGCGCTCCCGAGGACACATGGGAATTATCGTCAAGCTAGTTTTCATCACGTTCATATGTTTCGCGCTCGGTAATTTGATAATTTGATATGTGGGTGGACCAGTGCTTGGGTGCTGCCCTTACTTGGACAAGCATCCCACTTATGATTAACCCCTATTGCAAGCATCCGCAACTACAAAATAAGTATTAAGGTAAACCTAACCATAGCATGAAACATGTGGATCCAAATCTGCCCCTTACGAAGCAACGCATAAACTAGGGTTTAAGCTTCTGTCACTCTAGCAACCCATCATCTACTTATTACTTCCCAATGCCTTCCTCTAGTCCCAAATATTGGTGAAGTGTCATGTACTCGACGTTCACATAACACCACTAGAGGAGAGACAACATACATCTCATCAAAATATCGAACGAATACCAAATTCACATGACTACTAATAGCAAGACTTCTCCCATGTCCTCAGGAACAAACGTAACTACTCACAAAGCATATTCATGTTCATAATCAGAGGAGTATTAATATGCATATAGGATCTGAACATATGATCTTCCACCAAATAAACCAACTAGCATCAACTACAAGGAGTAATCAACACTACTAGCAACCTACAGGTACCAATCCCAGACTTAGAGACAAGAATTGGATACAAGAGATGAACTAGGGTTTGAGAAGAGATGGTGTTGGTGAAGATGTTGATGGAGATTGCCCTCTCCCGATGAGAGGAGCGTTGGTGATGACGATGGCGATGATTTCCCCCTCCCGGAGGGAAGTGTCCCCGGCAGAACAGCTCCGCCACAGCCCTAGATTGGTTCCGCCAAGGTTCCGCCTCGTGGCGGCGAAGTCTTGTCCTGAAAGCTTGCTTATGATTTTTCTTCAGACGAAAGTCTTCATATAGCAAAAGATGGCCATCGGAGGGCCACCAGGGGGCCCACGAGGCAGGGGGCACGCCCACCACCCTCGTGGCCAGGGTGTGGGCCCCCTCTGGTATTTCTTTCGCCCAATATTTTTTATTATTTCCAAAAATGACTTTCGTGGAGTTTCATGACTTTTGGAGTTGTGCAGAATAGGTCTCTAATATTTGCTCCTTTTCCAGCCCAAAATTCCAGCTGCCGGCATTCTCCCTCCTTATGTAAACCTTGTAAAGTAAGAGAGAATATGCATAAGTATTGTGACATAATGTGTAATAACATCCCATAATGCAATAAATATCAATATAAAAGCATGATGCAAAATGGACGTATCAACTCCCCCAAGCTTAGACCTCGCTTGTCCTCAAGCGAAAGCCGATAACGATAAATATGTCCACATCTTTAGAGGTAGAGGTGTCGATAAAATAAAATACGGATATGAGGGTATCATGATTATTCTTATGACAACAACATATAAGGGTATTTTCATATGATTTCTTATGCGCAAGTAATAATCTATTCATAATGCAAAGTATGAATCAGAAACTTTATTGAGAACTAACAAACTATAATCTCATTCATTGAAGCAATTGCAATTTATCATAACATCAGAAAGAGTCTATGTCAGAGCTTTTTAGCAAGTCCACATGCTCAACTATCATTTAGTCTTTCATAATTTCTAACACTCACGCAATACTTGTGGTTACGGAGTCTTAATAGGACACAGAGAAAGATAGGGGCTTATAGTTTCACCTCTCAACCTTTTACCTCAAGGGTAATGTCAACAACAATAGCTCATGCTAACCCACATCCAATTAGATATATCTATCAGGATCTTTCCAACACACTATGCTTGCCAAAGGATAAAATGTAAAAGGAAAGGTTGAAGATCACCATGACTCTTGCAAGCATCCGCAACTACAAAAGAAGTATTAAGGTAAACCTAACCATAGCATGAAACATGCGGATCCAAATCAGCCCCTTACGAAGCAACGCATAAACTAGGGTTTAAGCTTCTGTCACTATAGCAACCCATCATCTACTTATTACTTCCCAATGCCTTCCTCTAGGCCCAAATAATGGTGAAGTGTCATGTAGTCGACGTTCACATAACACTACTAGAGGCTAGACAATATACATCTCATTAAAATATTGGATGAATACCAAATTCACATGACTACAAATAGCAAGACTTCTCCCATGTCCTCAGGAACAAACGTAACTACTCACAAAGCATATTCATGTTCATAATCAGAGGAGTATTTATATGCATATAGGATCTGAACATATGATCTTCCACCAAATAAACCAACTAGCATCAACTACAAGGAGTAATCAACACTACTAGCAACCTACAGGTACCAATCCCAGACTTAGAGACAAGAATTGGATACAAGAGATGAACTAGGGTTTGAGAAGAGATGGTGCTGGTGAAGATGTTGATGGAGATTGCCCTCTCCCGATGAGAGGAGCGTTGGTGATGACGATGGCGATGATTTCCCCCTCCCGGAGGGAAATGTCCCCGGCAGAACAGCTCCGCCACAGCCCTAGATTGGTTCCGCCAAGGTTCCACCTCGTGGCGGCGGAGTCTCGTCCTGAAAGCTTGCTTATGATTTTTTTTCAGACGAAAGACTTCATATAGCAGAAGATGGCCACCGGAGGGCCACCAGGGGGTCAACGAGGCAGGGGGTCGCGCCAGGGGGTAGGGCGCGCCCCCCACCCTCGTGGCCAGGGTGTGGGCCCCTCTGGTATTCTTTCGCCCAATATTTTTATTATTTCCAAAAATGACTTTCATGGAGTTTCAGGACTTTTGGAGTTGTGTAGAATAGGTCTGTAATATTTGCTCCTTTTCCAGCCCAAAATTCCAGCTGCCGGCATTCTCCCTCCTTATGTAAACCTTGTAAAATAAGAGAGAATAGGCATAAGTATTGTGACATAATGTGTAATAACAGCCCATAATGCAATAAATATCAATATAAAAGCATGATGCAAAATGGACGTATCACAAGGTTCCCGACCACCGTCGAGGAGGTTCCGCATGGTAGAGCGTGTCCACTATTTTTTTCAAGAAGAAAAAATGATTACAGCAAGCGTTTCCACTCTTACGATGGAGGAGTGCGAAACACGGCAGCCACTTGAACTTACACAGTGCTCCTACTAGTAGGCATGTGCAGTGGTTCATTCATCAGTACTACATAATCTTGTTGCTAGTGTAGTAAGATATGACGATAACAAATGATGTTGTGTGCATGTCAACTATATGAACAGTAATGTAACACAGTACCTCTTTTTTGACTGTTCGGTCAAGAATGAACGGTGAGATCAATGTTAACAGAACTAGGTCTACAGTACACAGAGAGTACGGTGCTACAGTACTCCATGGAACATGAACCATATGAAGCACAAATTAGTGTTAGGCAGGGTGTATGAAGGGTGTGCGGGATGGGAGCAAAAGTTCCCTTCTCGACCCACTTTTGGGTGTTTGGCAGAGTGCATGAAGGGTTCATGAGTCCACACTAGTAGGTTAACACAAATACACTAGGAGCATGCATAAAGAGGGGTGCTGAGATGAGCATGCATGAAGAGGGAACAACTATATTGATATGAGAATGCAACCAAACATACCCACACTCTTTGTGCTACAGTGACTGGTCGTGCAGCGAACACCCCCGGTAAGCAATAACGAGCCATAAGGCTCCATATCATTATTTTCTCTACTTTCTTTTTTTTCAAGGAAAGGAAGGTCCCTTCGCCCACAAGTTTGCCGGGGGGGAGGGGAAGATAACGGTATGGACCAGGCGTCGTTCAAGAATGTCTCGCCTTGCCGGGAAGCAAACGACAGAAAAGCTAAGTTGCCAAAGTTTGAGCAATCAGATGTTTCTAAATTTTTAAGTTATCTTCCTTAAATGACCATGCTTTGTATGGAAAACCTGTGCGCGAAGGAACCGGCTCGTGGCTAGTTGCGCCCTTACTTTGTTTCGAGTTCGCTCAACAGTTTAAGTGTGTTGCGACTAGAGTCGCGCCCTTACTTTGTTTCGAGTTCGCTCAACAACTTAAGCGAGCTGCGACTAGTTACGACAAGGTTTCTTGTCGGCAACGGCACTGCCAGCAGGCTGCTGACGTCCCGCACTCAGCGCTCGCGGCGAGGGTGCCTGCGCCGGCAAGTTCCCTAAAAGTGTAGGGCAAAAACATACAAAGGAAGGAATCAAGTAAAGGAAATAACATTGCAATCGCTGCCCAAAATAGAGTTATATTACAAAATAGCTTGTCGCGGCTCTAATAAACTGTTTTCATAACATGATCAGCAGCGACAAGAAAAGAAGAAAACGGGCGGCCTAGTCCACGCGATCGCCCTCAACCCTCTTGATCCCGCTCACCTTGTCCACAATGGGTGCGACAAGGTCCTTGAGCGCCTCCAGATCAGCTTCCGCCGGCAGGGATCTGAGGACGTTGGTGAGGTTGAGACCCGGGTTGTGGAAGGCTACCTTCACCAACACTTTTTGAAGAGCTCCCGCGCAGATCTTGCGCGACTCCTCGGCCAGCTGCTTTGGGATCCTCTCCCGGAGTCGCTGAAGGGCCGTCGCCACGCCTTTGAAGAACAAGGTGAGCTTGGCGCTGGATTGGAGGTTCTCGTCGGAGGGATACCCGAGATCCTCCATCCCCAGCTGCGCCAGCTCCCTGTCAATGTCGGCGGCAGCATTCACAAGACCTTCTGTCCACTGCTCCATGGTTTCTCTGAAAGCGTTCTGGATGGCAGCAACACTCTCCAGTAGCGCCTTGTCGGCCTGGATCTCCTTCTTCAAGGCCGCCTCCTGCTCCTTGGCGCCGTCCAGTGTGTTGGTCAAAGTGGTCAGCTTCAACTCAAGATCTGCGTTGGAGTCCTTGGCGGCGCTGAGCTCCTTGCCCTTCTCGGAGAGACGGACCTGCAGCTCTGCGAAGCTGTAGACGTCTTTCTCCCGCTCACGCTTGAGCGCGACGAGCTCCTCGCCGCTCGCCTTAAGGTCGGCCTCCAGCCGCGCCACCTTCATCTCGAGCTCCTTCTTGGCGGCCTCGGCGGCTGCGGCAGCATCCTCCGCTTGCTTCATAGCTCCGCCAAGTGTTCGCTCGCGCGCGGCAAGCTCCTCCTCGTGGCTATCGAGGTTGACCTTCCGCTGCGCCAGTTCACCCTCCTGCACCGACAGCTTCTCAGCGGCAAGCCGCTGCTGCTCCTCGACGTCAGCCTTCTCGAGGAGGAAGGCCTTCTGCGCCTCCTCGAGCTGCTCCCGCTCCTCCGCCAGGGACCGGAGAGCTGCCTGGTTGATGCCTTGGTGCTCCGCCGTGCGCTTCTCGATGTCGGCTCCCGTCTTCGCGGCAAGCGCTTCGCGGGATTCCAGCTTGGCTTGCCGAGCGCGGTAGAGCGACAACAGCTTCCGCTGCAGTCGCTCCTCCTCAGGCTCGTCGCTGCTGCTGCTTGGCACGTCGACCAGCGTCAGCCCAGCGGAGGCGAGCACCTCCACGTCAAAGCTTTCTCCTTCGACTGGCGCCCTGGACGTTGACGCCCAGGGGAGGTTGATGAAGACGCCATCGCCGGCCATCAAGTAGACGCCCGGCTGGGGCCCTTTGGAGCCCGACGCTGCTGCAGCGGCGGAAGGATCGGCGGTCGGCATAGCGCCTGACGCTCCTGCGGCCTCAGGGCCGTCAGTGCGATCGCCAGACCCCTCGCCGGCTGCTGCTGCGGCAGCCTTGGCGGCCTCTTCGCCGGCGGGATCATCAGCGTCGGTCGCTTCTTCGGTGGAGGCGGCATCATCAACAGCAACCTCGGTCTCCATCGGCTCCGCAGTAGATGGATCTGACGGCCAAAAAAGGAAGAACAGTCAAGCAGATATCCAAAAAGAAGATCAAACAAAGAAGAACCCAAGGGAAGTTTAGGAGCGAGAAGTACCTGTACCAGGCTCGGCAGTTGGGATCTCCGCTGCCGGGGGGTAACTGGTATTGTCCCATGCCGGAGACTTCTCCCTTGCCGGAGAGCTCCCCCTTGTCGGAGGATTCTCCCTTGCCGGAGAACTCTCCCTTGACGGCGTAGTCAAAGCAGATGGCATGTCAGGGGCGGCCTCCGGACGCTTCTGGTGGGGATGCTCTGCTCCCACACAAGCCAACAGTCAGATATCAGCAAACAAAGAGTATCCATGCACGCCTAACAGCGGGAAGCAAACCATATACTTACGCTGGGGGCTGCGCTGGGGGCTGCTCTGAAGAACAGCTGCCGGGTCCGGCAAGTTTGTCTCGGGCGCACTCCCTGCTGACACGGTGGGATCGTCCTTGATGACAATCACCGGGACCTTGGCTCTCTTTGCCGCTCTCTGGGCCAGAGTCCTAAAAAGGAATAAGTTCAGAGTAAAGCAAATGAGATACAAGACAAGACAACAAGTATTGAAGACACACAAGTACAACAAGAATCTTACTCTTCTTCTTCCTCGTCGGAGCTGAGCGCGGAGAAGTCAAAGCCTGGCCCACCTCCGGCGCGAGGAGGCGAAGGAGTAGGATCCCTTGGCCGCTTGGCGGGAGCTGGAGCGGCGGACCGGGAGGACCCCGCTCCAGTTGCCGCTGCGGCGTGAGGTGCTTCCGTGGCAACAGAACTTGCCGCGGTGGAGTGTGTCGTGCGGCGCGGCGGGGGTTGAATCGTCCGCCGCTCCGCTACGTCCCCGGCCTTGCAAAGACGCCTTCTTGGTGGAGCCGGGGGCTCTGCTTGTGGAGCCGGGGGCTCTGCTTGCGGCAAGCTGTCCAAAGACGAAGAGGAAGAGGAGCCGATCTCCAACGAGCCGCTCGTATCCTCGGCGGGCCCGCTCGGCCCGACGTCATGCCCGGCGGACTTCTCCTCGCCGGCAAGATCCTCTCGCTCGGCAAGGCTTGCTGCCTCTGCTGCCTCTGCCTCCTCCATGGTGAATCCAAACTCGCCCGCGGCTGCAGCTGCCGCCGCCTCTTCCAGCCTAGTGGCGATGCGCTTGATCTCCTCCTCGGTGGTGTCCCAGGTGAGGCCCCTCTGCTCATCGGCGTCGATCGGCACTTCTACCAAGCCATCGAAGAACGCCTGCACGACATCATCTGCAGGCTCTATCCAGGCTGGGTCAATTCCATGCGAGTCGCACACAGGCATCATTGCACGGATGCGGTCGAGCGAGGAGCTGTTGCACAGCGGAACGACGCCCCTCGGCAACCTGGACACTTTGGGATGCTGTGGGTCGTACTTAAACAGCTCCTGGAGCATCGCGTTGAGCTCCAGGACAGTGAAGTTGAAGTTGAGGCCCGGCCGCAGCCTCATGATATCCGCCGCGTTCTGGGACTCCCAGGCGGGTCTCCTCCTCTCCTGCAGGGGGGCAATGCGGCGGCGAAGGAAATCTACGCCAACCGCTCCGACAGTAAGCCCGGCAAGCCTGAGGAGTTGGATCTGGGCGACGGCAATCTTCAGTCTGTCGTCTTCCGGGGCCAAGCTACTCCAATCACTGCCGTGCACTACTGGAGTTTGGCGCTGGGCGGTAAACGGCCGCGGGTTCTCCTCGACAATCAGGCACCAGTCCGCCCTCCACTCCTCCCACTTGCTATGGAACTCTCCATCCAGATAAGCATCCTTCTTGCCGGCTTTTGAGATCCAGGCGATTCCGCCGGATAAAGGCTCTCCTTTCTCAACTCGAGGCGAAAAGAAGTGGCGGAAAAGGGCTACGTTTGGATGGATTCCAACAAAGTTTTTGCAGAGATGTGCAAAAACTGCCATGGTCAGGACAGCATTGGGGTGAAGTCAAGGAGGCGGAGCCCGTAGGTGTTCATGACGTCATAGAAGAATTCAGAAAAGGGCGGGCAGAGCCCGCAGTAGAAGAACAAGGCGAAGAAAGGGTACCCAGTGGGAGCCTTTTCCCAAGCGGCGGCTGGGAGTACCTTCGTGCGCGGGTGCGCCCGCGTCTCCGTCGACCAGAAGAGGTAGTAGTACTCCCTCAGATCCCCCGCGGCGAGCTTGGGGGGGAAGACGGCCCGCTCCTTTCGCAGCACCGCGAGCCGCTGCGCTTCGGCCGACTTCACGACCTTCCCCTTATCGGCTTTCAGAGCCATGGCGGAAGTAGTGAGGGAGGTCAACGGCGTTGGTGGTGTTGGTGGCGATAGGGGGCGGAGCGCTGCTCTCTTTCGGCTTTGGGAAGAAGGGGAGTGGCGAAGATTTTCAAGGACGGACTAGCAACGGCCGAATGGACGAACTACCCCTGTTTCCCCTGCTTATAAGGGGGGAGGGGGCGGACGTTCCGTTTTCCCGAATAAAGAAGCCACCCACGATCTCTCCCACGACGCCACAATCTACGCGTGCCGCTCAAGGAGGGCGCGGTGGATACGGAATAAGATACGGCGTGACCCAGGCCGCGTGTGCCCGTGCCCTGTTTTGGGCCTGGCCAAACAGCGCTTGGCACCGTGTATGGCCCAGGCCCGGGGGCTCCTGTCGGTGTACTAGAGTAGGGGTACCCTAGTACCCCGAACTTGTGCATGGGTAGTTGCAGCACCCCGCGGCAAGGCTTGCCGGGCGACCGCCAAGGCCCTCTATGGTTCCTTTTCAGCCATTTAAGAACAAAGTATTCAAGCCAAGAAGACAAGGCCCCGGCAAGAGGAGCTTGCCGGGAAGGCCACTCAAGGCACAAGACCCCGGCAAGAGGAGCTTGCCGGGAAGGCCAACCAAGGCATTTCAAGGTACTTACCGCGACGAACCACGCGTCCCGGCAAGGCCCAGCGAGCGGCAAGCTTCCGGACGCGACAAGACAACGACCGCGGCAAGGCACTTTGCCGCGGCAGGCTACCACTCTGTACCCACGCTCCAGCACATCCACCAACGTGTCGCTCAGGGACTATCCCAAGTGTACGTGGCGAGAGGCTGTGCAGCCAGGGGTACGCGGTGGCAAACGGCGCTGACAAGATCGCCATCATGGCGAACGGTGACGTCCCTGACGGTCCCTTTCTGCACTGTTTGGACGACGCAGATGGGCATTTAATGCCCTTGTCCCCTGCCGTCAGGGTTAGGTAGGATACACTGTACAGGTAGCTGTACCAACCGCAGCACCTTTCCATTTTTACCATTTTCTACGTTGCCACCTGTTGGAGACCCCTTGAGCATATAAAAGGAGGCCCATGCACAACGTAGGGGGGAGGACAGTAGAACACTCACGCTCGGTCTCGTTAGCTGCTGGTGCATACTGTAGCACTCAGCGCTCCCGAGCAAGAACTCAATACAAACCACAAAGCAGCAGTAGGAGTATTATCTCTCCGGAGAGCTCCGAAGCTGGGTAAAATGCTCGTGTGCTCTGCCTCAATCTGCTCTTCGTGCGACCTCCGCCCCCCGCCGAACCGAAAGGGGCTCGTTCCCCATAGGTGCTCGTGGATCAGTTTCCCCGACACTTGGCTTTATCAACTTCAATACCTCTTTCAGAAACTTTATGCCCCAAGACAATACCTTCATTAACCATAAAGTTGCACTTCTCCCAATTCAAGACAAGGTTAGTTTCTTCACATCTCTGCAAAACTCGATCAAGGTTGCTCAAGCAATCATCAAAAGAGGATCCATAGACAGAGAAATCGTCCATGAAAACCTCACAAATCTTTTCACAAAAGTCAGAGAATATAGCCATCATGCATCTTTGAAAGGTAGTAGGTGCATTACATAAACCAAAAGGCATACGTCTATAAGCAAAAGTACCGAAAGGGCAAGTAAAAGTGGTCTTTGATTGATCATCGGCTGACACAGGTATTTGCGAAAAACCAGAATAACCATCTAGAAAGCAAAAATGTGTATGTTTGGATAATCTTTCTAGCATTTGATCAATAAAATGTAAGGGGTAATGATCCTTTTTAGTAGCTTTATTTAATTTGCGGAAATCAATTACCATCCCATAACCTGTAATTATACTTTGCGGAATCAATTCCTCTTTATCATTAGGAACGAAGGTAATACCTCCCTTCTTAGGGACACAATGGACATGACTTACCCACTGACTATCAACAACGGGATAGATTATAACTGCCTCAATAAGCTTTAGTAATTCCTTTCTTACCACTTCTTTCATCTTAGGATTCATCCGTCGTTGGTGATCACGAACTGGTTTGGCATCTTTCTCCAAATTTATTTTGTGTTGACACAGAGTGGGACTAATGCCCTTAAGGTCATAAAGAGTATATCCAATAGCAGCTCGATGCTTCTTCAGAGTTTTCAATAATCTCTCTTCTTCATGCTCTAAAAGGTTAGCACTAATAATAACAGGATATATCTTCTTTTCATCAAGATAAACATATTTAAGAGTATCAGGCAATGGTTTAAGCTCAAACACGGGATCACCCTTGGGTGGAGGAGGATCCCCTAGGATTTCAACATGCAAATTATGTTTCAGGATGGGTTCCTATTTTAATAATACTTCATCTATTTCCCTTCTTTCATTCATAAACATATCATTTTCATGGTTTAGCAAATATTGTTCTAAAGGATCACTAGGAGGTACGGCAATAGAAGCAAGACTGATAATTTCATCTTTACTAGGCAATTCCTCTTCACGATGTTGTCTACAAAATTTAGAGAAATTAAACTCATGAGACATATCACCCAAACCAATAGTAACAACATCCTTTTTGTTGTCTATCTTACCATTAACAGTGTTTAAGAAGGGTCTGCCAAATATAATGGGACAAAAACTATCTTGTGGGGAACCAAGAACAAGAAAATCAGCAGGATATTTCGTTTTCCCACACAAGACCTCAACATCTCTAACAATTCCAATTGGTGATATAGTATCTCTATTAGCAAGTTTAATTGTGACATCAATATCTTCTATCTCAGCAGGTGCAATATCATGCATAATTTCTCTGTATAAGTCATGAGGTATAGCACTAGCACTGGCACCCATATCACATAAGGCGTGATAACTATGATCTCCTATTTTAACAGAAATAACAGGCATGCCTACCACAGTCTATGTTTATCTTTAGCACAAGTTTTGGCAATTCTAACAGTTTCATCACGGAAGTAAATAACATGCCCATCAATATTATCAGACAAGAAATCTTTAACAATAGCAATATTAGGTTCAACTTTGACTTGCTCAGGAGGTGTATAAGTTCTAATATTGCTTTTACGAACCACAGTTGAAGCTTTAGCATGATCTTTTATCCTAACAGGAAAAGGTGGTTTCTCAACATAAGAAGTAGGAACAATAGGATCATTATAAGTGATAGTTGTTTCTTCAACTTTAATAGGTGCAGCTACTTTTACTTCTATGGGAGGATGATATTTAAACCACTTATCCTTAGGGAGATCAACATAAGTAGCAAAAGATTCACAGAAAGAAGCTATTATCTTATAGTTAAGTCCATATTTAGTGCTAAATTTACACAAAACATCGGTATCCATAAAAGATTTAACACAATCAAACTTAGGTGTCATACCTGACTCCTTACCTTCGCCGAGGTCCCAATCTTTAGAATTGCGTTTAATTCTTTCCAATAAATCCCATTTGAATTCAATAGTCTTCATCATAAAAGAGCCAACACAAGAAGTATCAAGCATGGTGCGATTGTTATCAGAAAGCCGAGCATAAAAGTTTTGAATAATTATTTCTCTTGGGAGATCATGATTGGGGCATGAATATAACATTGATTTAAGCCTCTCCCAAGATTGAGTGATGCTTTCTCCTTCGCGAGGCCAAAAATTATAAATATAATTGCGATCATGATGAACAAGATGCATAGGATAAAACTTCTGATGAAATTCCAATTTCAGTCGTTTGTAGTTCCATAATTCCTTATCATCACATAGCCTATACCATGTCAATGCATCTCCCTTCAAAGATAAAGGGAAGAAATTCTTCTTAATAACATCATCGGGCACACCTGCAAGCTTAAATAATCCACAAACTTCATCCACATATATTAGGTGCTCATCAGGATGCATTGTTCCGTCTCCTGCAAAAGGATTAGCTAGCAGGTTTTCTATCATACCCGAAGGAATCTCAAAGTAGACATTTTCATTTTCAGTAGGTTCAGTAGGTTGAGGAGCAACTCTTTGCTTAATTGTCAGGGTGAAGATACCCCGAACAAGCCCCTCAGAGGATTACTTTCCATAGTAACAAGTGACAGTAAATTTCAGCACACTATATAAATTTTTCCTTACCAAATTCCACCTACCAAAGGCGCTTCACTCCCCGGCAATGGCGCCAGAAAAGAGTCTTGATGACCTACAAGTATAGGGGATCTATCGTAGTACTTTCGATAAGTAAGAGTGTCGAACCCAACGAGGAGCAGAAGGAAATGATAAGCGGTTTTCAGCAAGGTATTCTCTGCAAGCACAGATAGTTTTGTGATAGAATAATTTGTAACGAGCAACAACTAACAAAAGTAAATAAAGTGCAGCAAGGTGGCCCAATGCTTTTTGTAGCAAAGGACAAGCCTGGACAAACTCTTATATAGAGAAAAGCGCTCCCGAGGACACATGGGAATTATCGTCAAGCTAGTTTTCATCACGTTCATATGTTTCGCGCTCGGTAATTTGATAATTTGATATGTGGGTGGACCAGTGCTTGGGTGCTGCCCTTACTTGGACAAGCATCCCACTTATGATTAACCCCTATTGCAAGCATCCGCAACTACAAAATAAGTATTAAGGTAAACCTAACCATAGCATGAAACATGTGGATCCAAATCTGCCCCTTACAAAGCAACGCATAAACTAGGGTTTAAGCTTCTGTCACTCTAGCAACCCATCATCTACTTATTACTTCCCAATGCCTTCCTATAGTCCCAAATATTGGTGAAGTGTCATGTACTCGACGTTCACATAACACCACTAGAGGAGAGACAACATACATCTCATCAAAATATCGAACGAATACCAAATTCACATGACTACTAATAGCAAGACTTCTCCCATGTCCTCAGGAACAAACGTAACTACTCACAAAGCATATTCATGTTCATAATCAGAGGAGTATTAATATGCATATAGGATCTGAACATATGATCTTCCACCAAATAAACCAACTAGCATCAACTACAAGGAGTAATCAACACTACTAGCAACCTACAGGTACCAATCCCAGACCTAGAGACAAGAATTGGATACAAGAGATGAACTAGGGTTTGAGAAGAGATGGTGTTGGTGAAGATGTTGATGGAGATTGCCCTCTCCCGATGAGAGGAGCGTTGGTGATGACGATGGCGATGATTTCCCCTCCCGGAGGGAAGTGTCCCCGGCAGAACAGCTCCGCCACAGCCCTAGATTAGTTTCGCCAAGGTTCCGCCTCGTGGCGGCGGAGTCTCGTCCTGAAAGCTTGCTTATGATTTTTCTTCAGACGAAAGTCTTCATATAGCAAAAGATGGCCATCGGAGGGCCACCAGGGGGCCCACGAGGCAGGGGGCACGCCCACCACCCTCGTGGCCAGGGTGTGGGCCCCCTCTGGTATTTCTTTCGCCCAATATTTTTTATTATTTCCAAAAATGACTTTCGTGGAGTTTCATGACTTTTGGAGTTGTGCAGAATAGGTCTTTAATAGTTGCTCCTTTTCCAGCCCAGAATTCCAGCTGCCGGCATTCTCCCTCCTTATGTAAACCTTGTAAAATAAGAGAGAATATGCATAAGTATTGTGACATAATGTGTAATAACATCCCATAATGCAATAAATATCAATATAAAAGCATGATGCAAAATGGACGTATCAACTCCCCCAAGCTTAGACCTCGCTTGTCCTCAAGCGAAAGCCGATAACGATAAATATGTCCACATCTTTATAGGTAGAGGTGTCGATAAAATAAAATACGGATATGAGGGCATCATGATTATTCTTATGACAACAACATATAAGGGTATTGTCATATGATTTCTTATGCGCAAGTAATAATCTATTCATAATTCAAAGTATGAATCAGAAACTTTATTGAGAACTAACAAACTATAATCTCATTCATTGAAGCAATTGCAATTTATCATAACATCAGAAAGAGTCTATGTCAGAGCTTTTTAGCAAGTCCACATGCTCAACTATCATTTAGTCTTTCATAATTTCTAACACTCACGCAATACTTGTGGTTACGGAGTCTTAATCGGACACAGAGAAAGATAGGGGCTTATAGTTTCACCTCTCAACCTTTTACCTCAAGGGTAATGTCAACAATAATAGCTCATGCTAACCCACATCCAATTAGATATATCTATCAGGTTCTTTCCAACACACTATGCTTGCCAAAGGATAAAATGTAAAAGGAAAGGTTGAAGATCACCATGACTCTTGCAAGCATCCGCAACTACAAAAGAAGTATTAAGGTAAACCTAACCATAGCATGAAACATGCGGATCCAAATCAGCCCCTTACGAAGCAACGCATAAACTAGGGTTTAAGCTTCTGTCACTATAGCAACCCATCATCTACTTATTACTTCCCAATGCCTTCCTCTAGGCCCAAATAATGGTGAAGTGTGATGTAGTTGACGTTCACATAACACTACTAGAGGCTAGACAATATACATCTCATTAAAATATTGGATGAATACCAAATTCACATGACTACAAATAGCAAGACTTCTCCCATGTCCTCAGGAACGAACATAACTACTCACAAAGCATATTCATGTTCATAATCAGAGGAGTATTAATATGCATATAGGATCTGAACATATGATCTTCCACCAAATAAACCAACTAGCATCAACTACAAGGAGTAATCAACACTACTAGCAAACTACAGGTACTAATCCCAGACTTAGAGACAAGAATTGGATACAAGAGATGAACTAGGGTTTGAGAAGAGATGGTGCTGGTGAAGATGTTGATGGAGATTGCCCTCTCCCGATGAGAGGAGCGTTGGTGATGACGATGGCGATGATTTCCCCCTCCCGGAGGGAAGTGTCCCCGGCAGAACAGCTCCGCCACAGCCCTAGATTGGTTCCGCCAAGGTTCCGCCTCGTGGCGGCGGAGTCTCGTCCTGAAAGCTTGCTTATGATTTTTTTTTTCAGACGAAAGACTTCATATAGCAGAAGATGGCCACCGGAGGGACACCAGGGGGTCAACGAGGCAGGGGGTCGCGCCAGGGGGTAGGGCGCGCCCCCCACCCTCGTGGCCAGGGTGTGGGCCCCTCTGGTATTCTTTCGCCCAATATTTTTATTATTTCCAAAAATGACTTTCATGGAGTTTCAGGACTTTTGGAGTTGTGCAGAATAGGTATGTAATATTTGCTCCTTTTCCAGCCCAAAATTCCAGCTACCGGCATTCTCCCTCCTTATGTAAACCTTGTAAAATAAGAGAGAATAGGCATAAGTATTGTGACATAATGTGTAATAACAACCCATAATGCAATAAATATCAATATAAAAGCATGATGCAAAATGGACGTATCACAAGGTTCCCGACCACCGTCGAGGAGGTTCCGCATGGTAGAGCGTGTCCACTATTTTTTTGAAGAAGAAAAAATGATTACAGCAAGCATTTCCACTCTTACGATGGAGGAGTGCGAAACACGGCAGCCACTTGAACTTACACAGTGCTCCTACTAGTAGGCATGTGCAGTGGTTCATTCGTCAGTACTACATAATCTTGTTACACAGTGCTCCAACTAGCTAGCCATCGTGCTTCACTGATGTACTCGGCGGGAAAGGTGGTCTTTCGTGATTTGAAGACTCATTTACTTGCTTCGGCGCTATGACCGAGGAGGACCCAGAAAACACGCGGTAGGGCATCCCACATCTCGGCAAGGAATAATATACGCGTGCACCACCCGGGAGGACCCCGAAACTGTGCGGTAGGGTGTGCCACATCTCGGCACGAAGGGAAAATGTGCGTGTAAAAATATACTGTATCATATGTACTACCTATGGTTCGACCTCGGGACCCAGTCAGTCGATCGAAAACACCCCACTAGCCACACAACTTCATCAAGCTAACGTGGCACGGAGGCTAGGTGTGGTTAGCTCTGTCTCGACCAGCCACAACGTCTCTTGTTCTAGGCGATTCTTCTATTTTCTAAGCTTTTTTAGTTATAATAACATCACGACAAGCTAGAGCCGCTCTTCGTGTGTGCTCGTGCATCTAAAGGTTAGACGATGGAGAGGAGAGAGTGATCGCAGACCTAGGACCCACCAGTAAGTGAGTCAACGGTCATGCACGTGTTGACGAGCCACTCCCTCTACTCTACTCAACGTAATACTGTATAAAATCAAGTTATGGGACAAAGCCAACAACCGTTGTTGTTTCAGGCTATCGACTTATGCTTTGTAGTCCAGGTTGCCAGTTCGAATCTCGTCTTTCAAATTTGTTAGTTTTAGGTCCAAATTTGTTCAATGACAAGTGGGATCCCCGTGTGTTGTTCCGATATTTCAGTGTAGGATGGTTTTTTTTAACAAACACTTTGCGCGGTTAGACAAGTAATGGCACAAGTTACACGTGTTTTGCATGTTTAGGAACAAAAATGACAGCAGCACAGAATATCACATCCACCCCGCAGCTTAGATGCTATGGTGAGACGAGTTTTTATGTCGTTGGAATTGAGATCCAATGGCTTGGGGGTAGTCTTTGTAATTATGCGCAATTTCCAAACTCTCCAAGCTTTTTTTGCAAATAAAACATTCAGGCCTCGTGTGTGCCGCTGCATCTTGGATCCAACGGCCCCCCGTTGCTCATATTAGGTGTTCCCCATAGCTTAATTAGCCGCTACGGTGATACAAGCATCTAGGTCGTATGATTTGTAATCAGATGCGACATGCGTAATACTTGTACTTTCTGCAATTCCCAAACTCTCTCACGCTTATATTGCAAAAACATTCAAACCTCCTATGTGAGCCATTAGATCTCCAGGAACTCGTATCAGCATAGAATCTATGGTGCGGGAGCACCTCATATTCTCCCGTGTGAGAAAACAACAGGTGCTCTCGCAGCTTGGAAGCTAAGGTGATACGAGCTTTGAGGTCGTTCGATCTGAGATCCAATGGCATCTGAGCAATCTTTTATGCTTGTAAGCTGTAGGATCGTAAGTATGTCTAGAGGGGGAGTGATTAGACTACTTGACCAATTAAAAATCTATCCTTTTCCCAATTTTAGTCTTTGGCAGATTTTAGCTATCTTAGCACAAGTCAAGCAATCTTAACACAATTCAAGCAAGCATGCAAAGAGTCTATGAGCAGCGGAAAGTCAAGCATGCAACTTGCAAGAATGTAAAGGGAAGGGTTTGGAGAATTCAAACGCAATTGGAGACACAGATGTTTTTGTCGTGGTTCCGATAGGTGGTGCTATCGTACATCCACGTTGATGGAGACTTCAACCCACGAAGGGTAACGGTTGCGCGAGTCCACGGAGGGCTCCACCCATGAAGGGTCCACGAAGAAGCAACCTTGTCTATCCCATCATGGCCATCGCCCACAAAGGACTTGCCTCACTAGCGGTAGATCTTCACGAAGTAGGCGATCTCCTTGCCCTTACAAACTCCTTCGTTCAACTCCACAATCTTGTCGGAGGCTCCCAAGTGACACCTAGATAATCTAGGAGACACCACTCTCCAAGAAGTAACAAATGGTGTGTTGATAATGAACTCCTTGCTCTTGTGCTTCAAATGATAGTCTCCCCAACACTCAACTCTCTCTCACAAGATATGGATTTGGTGGAAAGAAGATCTGAGTGGAAAGCAACTTGGGGAAGGCTAGAGATCAAGATTCATATGGTGGGAATGGAATATCGTGGCCTCAACACATGAGTAGGTGGTTCTCTCTCAGAAAATGTGTATTGGAAGTGTAGTTATGTTCTGATGGCTCTCTCCACGAATGAAGAGTTGGTGGAGGGGTATATATAGCCTCCACATAAAAACTAACCGTTACACACAATTTACCAATCTCGGTGAGACCGAATTGAGAAACTCGGTCGGACCGATTTAGCAAACCTAGTGACCGTTAGGATTTTCGGTGGGACTGAGATGCAACTCGGTCGGACCGATATGGTTAGGTTAGGGCATAACGTAATCTCAGTGAGACCGATTACACAAACTCGGTGGGACCGATTTTGGTAATAGTCAAACAAAGAGTTGGTCAGGTAAACTCGGTGGGACCGATTCGCTCATTTCGGTGGGACCTAAATGTTACAAAAGGGAAACAGAGAGTTTACATTGCAATCTTGGTGGGACCGATCGCTCATCTCGGTAGGACCGGAACGTTATGAAGGGAAACAGAGAGATTACAACCCCATCTCAGTGGGACCGAGATCCCTATCGGTGAGACCGATTTGCCTAGGGTTTGTGGCAGTGGCTATGACATCTGAACTCGGTGGCGCCGGATAGAAAGAATCGGTGGGGCCGAGTTTGACTTTTGGTTTAGGTCATATGTGGACGTGGGAAGGTAGTTGAGGGTTTTGAAGCATATCACTAAGCACTATGAAGCAAGAACCTCATCAAGCAACACCTCATCCCTCCTTGATAGTATTGGCTTTTCCTATAGACTCAATGTGATCTTGGATCACTAAAATATAAAATGTAGAGTCTTGAGCTTTGAGCTTGAGCCAATCTTTTTGTCCTTAGTATTTTGAGGGGTCCACTTTCCTCATCCATGCCATGCCATTCATTAAGCTTTTCCTGAAATATTAATCTTGGAATAATGTTAGCTCAATGAGCTATATGTTGTTAGGAATTACCAAAACCACCCAGGGATAGTTGCACTTTCAATCTCCCCCTTTTTGGTAATTGATGACAACATATAGATCAAAGCTTCGACGAATGATAATAAGAGTGAAAAACATTGTCGCTTTGAGAAGTGTGTGAAAAGCAAGAGCTCCCCCTAAATTTGTGCATAGTTTAAGATTTGCTTTGGACTGCAAATGCACAATGAGTTAGGCTCATGGGTTACTCTTCCATGTCACATACATCTTGGTGGAGCACTCAAAATGATAATAATTAAATACATGCACTCATCACCAAGCAAAGTGCATGATCATATAGGGATAAAATGATAATGTCATCCAACAAGCATTAATGCAGCATACGATCAAACACACATGATCATCCAAGTATCACACAGACAGAAAGTATCTCAATCAAGCAAATAAAGTTCAAGCACCAAAGCAAGAGAGAATAAAAAAGCAGCGCTCTCTCTCGAAGCCTATGATCTATACATTTTTCTCCCCCTTTGGCAACAAGTTGCCAAAAAGTTCATAGAAAATGCATAGCACTATATCGTCTCTCAAGCTTGGTCTTCAGGTGGTGGTGTCCGGAGAACTCCAAGAACGAAAGCTTCAGTCGATGTAGATGGAGCTGTTGGAGTAGGTGCTGGAGCTGGTGGCACTGAAGTTGTAGCTGGTGCAGATGAAGTGGCTCTGGTGTCTGTTACTGGCACTGCAGTTGACCTCTGAGCTCTAGGCACTCTGGCAAATGCCTCAGTGGTTGTCTTTCCCTTCCTCTCCTGCATATCATCCTGAAGTTGCTCCACAATAGACTGGATCTTAGTTACCTTCACATCCATGTCATAGAACTTCTGCTCCATGATCCTTTCCAGGCTCTCCTGGTTTTGAGTCAGGGTGGCCACCCTTTTTAAATCCTTAGAGTGGATGCAATCAAGTAGCCAAGCTGATCTTGCTTGCTCTTCAGAAGATACTGAGATGCCTCTTCCATGGTTGGCATCTTTGCAGCTTTCTCAGCCTTTCCCTTCTCCCTCTTTGCTTGAGCGTGCACAGAACATGGTTCATCCTCATTCATAACCACTTGGTTGTCCTCAAAATCTGGATAGATAGGCATGTGCTCCTTGTCCAACAAGTATGTGCCAGTGCCCATCTTGGAGTTAATCAACTCCTGGATCTGTGGTGCATACCCACAGCTTCTCTTTTGGTCAGCAGATGTCCTCTTGATAGTTTCAACTATAAGACTCATGACCTTGAACTTTTGTGGCACATCAAATATATGTAGCAGATTGATGGAGTGGCTTCTGATCATTCTGTGATCACCGGACTTGGGCAGAAGAGTGTGCGTGAGGATCCAATTGATAGTAGGCAGTCCTGACAGCAGGTGTTTCACTGATCCAAATTGGTGAGTCTCAAGATCTGCATCAGGAATCTCCTTGTACATGCCAGCCATGGAGTTTTGATCCTTCTTCTTCTTGGCATAGACATCCAAGTCATCTTCATTCTCCTCATGAGCATCGATCAATTGAGCCCATTCTGCTACTGTTGACTGGTATCTAGTGCCTTCAGACATCCAGACTATCTTGCCATCTGGGTAGAAGTGAGCTGTGGAGTAGAACTGCATGATAAGCTCATCATTCCACTTTGTGAGCTTCTGAGCCACAAACTCATCAACTCCACAAGCCTTGAAACTATCATATACTCCTGGATAGTGTTCTTCATTCTCCTTGATGTACTCCCAGTTGACCCATCTCATGTCACATACTATTGGTTTCTTGTCAAGCAACACTGTCTCATAAAAATCATGTTGTTCTTTGGTATGGAACCTGTAGTCCACAACAGTTCTCCTCCTGGTGGCATATGGATCTGACTCTCTCCATAGCCTCAATCCTGAGTCCTTCCTGATCTGGATGTTTTCCGCTACAGGATGAGCATCATTATGATCTGGAATTTTTGGCTTTAACTTCCTCCAAACACGTGTCTCATCATCTTCTTCTTCAGCAACGGTTTCAGGCACTGGGGCCTTGTTTTTCTCAGCAGCTGGAATGTTCCTGGTACTACTCTTTGGTGCAGTCTTGGGCTTGTAGGCAGCCTTGGGTGCTTCTTTGGGCTTCGATGAAGCAGCCCCTGACCTGATAGCATCATCCATAAGCTTCTGAGCTTTGGGTGCTGGTGCAGCTACCTCTTCTTCTTCTTCCTCTTCAGAGTCTCTCCTCATAGAGGGATTGCCAAAAACTCTGGCCATGGTCTTCTTGACCCTCTCTTTCCTCTTCTTGCCATCTCCAGCTTCCTTGGGTTCAAGAGTGAACACCATTGTCTCACCTGTGGCAACTTTCCTAGGTTTGGAAGTGGGAATCCTTCTTGCAGGTGCCTTCTTCTGCATTCCTGGCTTAGTGGCTGCAGCTGAGCCATACTCCCTTTTAAGCACTTTCTTCTTGGAAGTGGCCTCATCCTCAACTGCCACATGTCTTCATCCTCAGATTCAGAAGTTTTCTTCTTTCTGGCCCTGGTGGCAACTTTGGGTAGGTTGCTTGGGGTGCTCCTGCTTCCATCATCTGAGCTGCTAGAGGGACTAGTTCCCTCACTCATGTGAACCTGCTCCTCAGACTTGTTCTGACTATCACTTTGATCAGACATGATGCAATCTCTGACAACTGACCCTGTGAATAGATTATAGATGAGGTAGAGTGGATGAGCATCACAAAATACAGAGGTTTTTGCAAAAGAATGAATCAAAAACTTAGTTTTAGTTTTCCTCATAAAGCATTTCGGATTAACCGATCTGTAAACTCGATGATACCGAAGCAGCTGTTGGAACCTAAACTAGTGAACTCGGTCAGACCGAGTCACAGTTTGATGGCACCGAGGCTGCTAGGGTTTCACAAAGTCCTGAACTCGGTCACACTGATTTTCAATTCTCGGTCAGACCGAGAATCGCATGTGCAATGGCCTGAGCCGAATCGGTGGTACCGAGTTCCACAACTCGGTTGGTCCGAGATGGTTTCGGCGTAAACCTAACCCTAAATTTTCAAATCATCTCTAATCTACGGAGTGTTTTTGACTGGATAAGATAGTTTCAATCGTGGAAAGATTCATGGCGAACACAATGTGCTAGGAATCAGATAAGGATAGCACAGTGATCAAGTTCATACCCTAGTTCAGCAATGAACTCGCTACGGCAGCAACGGCGGGGATGATTCCCATTGACGGCGGCGGAGACCAGCGCCAGGAGGCAACTGGCGATGACGAGGACGATCCGAAGACCCTGGAGGCAGAGTGGGCTAAGCGCGGGAAAAAGAGTTCGGAGAAAATTTCCAAAATTTTGCCCGTGGGTATATATAGCCCGACCCTGTCGGTGTGACCAAGTGGAACAACTCAGTGGCACCGAGATGCATAACTGCAAGCAGTTTCTGCAACTCGGTGTGACCGAAAAGTTCAAATCGGTTGCACCGAGATTGAAAACCTAGATCGACTTAGTGATCTCGGTATGACCGAAATGGATGAATCGGTCAGACCGAAACGCACAAATAAGTTTTGGAAGTTTAAGTCTATGACGAATCGGGGACTCCGAGTGCTCCTCACACAGAGTGGTTCGAATCTGACTTGATTAAATTTTGTGATGTAGCATGAATAGAGTTTGAGATGAGAAAAGCATAGATAGCTAGAGAAGGTTCTTAGGCATTCTTGTCCATCCACTTGGCAAGAGAAAAAGAAACCAATCAATCAAAACAACAAGTGGATGTCTTTGAATGAGTAAATTATGCAACCAACATGCTCACACAATAAAATGGCAATTGAAATATGTGGCGAAGCATGCACAACCAATTCTAGCATCTATCAAGCAATTGGCGATGACTAGGTCATCTATATATGAGTATATTGACTTAGGAGTCAAATGAGAACATTTGATCATAGGTCATACTCATCGTTTAAGCACAAGTGGGGTTACCACTTTTACATAAAGAGTTGTTGTTTTCACATCATTAGAGTTGCTTTAGCTCAATTATTAGTGAGCGAGTCCTGGATTAGGGGGTGTTCGGATAGCTGGACAATACCTTCAGCCGGACTCCATGACTATGAAGATACAAGATTGAAGACTTCGTCCCGTGTACGGATGGGACTTTCCTTGGCGTGGGAAGGCAATCTTGGCGATGCCGATATTCAAGATCTCCTACCATTGTAACCGACTCTGTGTAACCCTAACCCTATCCGGTGTCTATATAAATCGGAGGGTTCTAGTCCGTAGGACAACTTCATCATACAACAATCATACCATAGGATAGCTTCTAGGGTTTAGCCTCCTTGATCTCGTGGTAGATCTACTCTTGTACTACCCATATCATCAATATGGCTCGAACCTGGGTAAACTTCGTGTCCCTTGTCTCCTGTTACCATCCGCCTAGACGCACAGTTCGGGACCCCCTACCCGAGATCCGCCGGTTTTGACACCGACATTGGTGCTTTCATTGAGAGTTCCTCTGTGTCTTCACTTTTAGGCCCGATGGCTCCTTTGATCATCAACGACGATGCGGTCCAGGGTGAGACTTTTCTCCCCGGACAGATCTACGTCTTTGGCGGCTTCGCACTGCGGGCCAATTCGCTTGGCCACCTGGAGCAGATCGAAACCTACGCCCCTGGCCATCAGGTCAGGTTTGGAAGTTTGAACTACACGGCTGACATCCGCGGGGACTTGATCTTCGACGGATTCGAGCCATAGCCAAGCATGCCGCACTGTGTCGCTGGGCATGATCTAGCTCTGCCGCCGAACAGTGCCCTGGAGCCCGCACGCGCGTCGGTTCCGACCCTTAATTCGGAACCTGCGGCGCCAATCGAGGGTGAGCGGTTGGACGCCACCTCAGGGGTTGCGATCTCAAAAGCGCTCGAGCTAGATACCAGCCCCGCACTCTGCATGACCCGTGACTCCGAGGATCCGGATTCCCCTCCGGACTCCGAACCTCCCGCGCCCCTGCCAATCGAATCCGATTGGGCACCGATCATGGAGTTCATCGCCGCGGACATCTTTCAGCACTCGCCCTTTGGCGACTTCCTGAACTCACTAAAGTCTCTCTCTTTATCGAGAGAGCCCTGGCCGGACTATGGCCAGCAAGGATGGGATATGGACGATGAAGAAATTAAAACCCCACCCACCACCCACTTTGTAGCCGCTGCCGACGATTTAACCGACATGCTTGACTTCGACTCCGAAGACATCGACGGTATGGACGACGATGTAGGAGACGAACAGGAACCAGCACCTGTAGGGCGCTGGAAGGCCAACTCGTCATATGATATATATATGGTGGATACTCCAAAAGATGGAGATGGCGATGGAACAGCGGAGGATGACACCTCCAAGAAACAACCAAAGCGCCGGCGTCAGCGGCGCCGCTCTAAATCCCGCCAAAGCAAAAACGGTGATTCCGGCACGGGAGATAATACTACCCCGAATAGTGCCGAAGAACACCCCCTCCAGCAAGATTCGGCACAAGAAGATGGAGAAGCCAGCCCTCATGAGAGGGCGGCAGACCGAGAGGTTGAGGACGATAACTACATGCCTCCCTCCGAAGACAAGGCAAGCCTCGACGACGACGAATTCGTCGTACCATCAGACCCCGCCGAACAAGAGTGTTTCAAACGCAGGCTTTTAGCCACGGCAAGCAGCCTCAAGGAAAAGCAACAACAGCTTAGAGCTGATCAAGATTTGCTAGCTGACAGATGGACTGAAGTCCTTGCGGGCGAAGAGTATGAACTCGAACGCCCCTCCAAGCGTTACCCAAAGCGCGGGCTGCTACCCCGATTAGAGGAGGAAGCACCTACATCACCAGCGCATGACATGGCCGACCGGCCACCTCATGGCCGCGATAGAGAGGCCTCTAAGCCCTCCACTCAAGCCATGCCCCGACGCCGCTCAAAACATGCTAAGGCACGAGAAAACGCGCCAGATCTACGAGATATACTGGAGGACAAGGCAAGGCAAACAAGGTCGATCTACGGATCGCGCGGGCGCCCCACGACACGTGACGGTGATCGTCACTCCGGATACGACAAATCGGGCCGGGCCAAACACAATGGACAAAGCTCCTCTGAGCTGCGCCGTGATATAGCCCAGTATAGAGGCGCCGCACACCCACTATGCTTCACAGATGAAATAATGGATCATAAAATCCCTGAGGGCTTCAAACCCATAAACATCGAATCGTACGATGGCACAACAGATCCCGCGGTTTGGATTGAGGATTATCTCCTTCATATCCACATGGCCCGTGGTGAAGATCTACACGCCATCAAATACCTCCCACTCAAACTCAAGGGAACGGCCCGGCATTGGCTCAACAGCTTGCCAGCAGACTCAATCGGTTCTTGGGAGGACTTGGAAGCCGCATTCCTCGACAACTTCCACGGCACTTATGTGCGACCACCGGATGCCGATGACCTAAGCCACATAATTCAGCAGCCAAAGGAATCGGCCAGGCAATTCTGGACAAGGTTCCTAACAAAGAAAACCAGATAGTCGATTGTCCGGACGCTGAGGCCCTAGCAGCCTTCAAGCATAATATCCGCGACGAGTGGCTTGCCCGGCACCTGGGACAGGAAAAGCCGAAATCTATGGCAGCCCTCACGACACTCATGACCCACTTTTGCGCGGGAGAAGACAGCTGGCTAGCTCGCAGTAACAACTTAGCAAAGAACCCTGGTAATTCGGATACCAATGACAAAAGAGGCAGGACACGCCGGAACAAGCAAAAGCGCTGTGTTAACAGCGACAGCAACGAGGATACGGCAGTAAATGCCGGATTCAAAGGCTATAAATCTGGTCAGCGAAAAAAGCCATTCAAAAAGAATATTCAGGGCCCGTCCAGTTTGGACCGAATACTCGACCGCTTGTGTCAGATACATGGCACCCCTGAAAGGCCAGAAAATCACACCAATAGGGATTGTTGGGTGTTCAAGCAGGCAAGCAAGTTAAGAGCCGAAAACAGAGACAAGGGGCTGCACAGCAATGACGAGGAGGAGCCCAGGCCGCCGAACAGCAGTGGACAGAAGGGTTTTCCCCCACAAGTGCGGACGGTGAACATGATATACGCAACCCACATTACCAAGAGGGAGCGGAAGCGTGCGCTACGAGACGTATACGCGCTGGAGCCAGTCGCTCCAAAGTTCAACCCATGGTCCTCCTGCCCGATCACCTTTGATCGAAGGGACCATCCCACTAGCATCCGTCATGGCGGGTTTGCCGCATTGGTTCTTGACCCAATTATCGACGGATTTCATCTCACAAGAGTCCTCATGGACGGCGGCAGCAGCCTGAACCTGCTTTACCAGAATACAGTGCGGAAAATGGGCATCGATCCCTCGAGGATCAAGCCCACAAAAACGACCTTTAAAGGCGTTATACCAGGTATAGAGGCCAGCTACACAGGCTTAGTAACACTTGAAGTGGTCTTCGGATCTCCGGATAATTTCCGAAGCGAAGAGTTAATCTTCGATATAGTCCCGTTTCGCAGTGGCTATCACGCCCTGCTCGGGCAAACCGCATTTGCAAATTTCAGTGCGGTGCCGCACTACGCATATCTCAAGCTCAAGATGCCAGGCCCTCGAGGAGTAATTACGGTCAACGGAAACACCGAGCGCTCCCTCCGAATGGAGGAACACACGGCGGCCCTCGCAGCGGAAGTACAAAGCAGCCTTTTTAGGCAATTCTCCAGTCCGGCCGTTAAAAAGCCAGACACTGCCAAGCGCGCCCGGAGTAACCTACAACAAGACCGCCTGGCACGTTCTGAGGAGGCGTAGTAATGCGGCCCCAACCCCAGCCCTCGTGACATAGCAAAACTAGTGCTTCGCGTACATAACTACGCTCTTGAAATACCATGGGCGCAGGGGAAGGGGCACAATAATGGCAAGCCCAAAATACGGCCTAAAACGTACTAGGGGTTGCCGAATTCTTTTTTGTTCTTACTTTCAGGACTCCATACTTTGGACGACCTGTTCGGTAGTTCAACTGCCGCACGAACGATGCAAGATCCAGGGAAGCAGACTAGCCACGCCGCACTATGGAACTCCCAGGTGGTCTTTGTTACGAGCAGTATACCTGTTTTGAATATAATTCCGCGGCCTGCCCCTGGCCAGGACATGTTAAATAGTCCAATATCTTTTGCTTATCGCACTATTTGTATCGTTCTTCTTTGATAGCAGCCTCTTTATAAACAATGCATAGCTTTTTGTATATTTTTCGCATTATCCCCTTTTTTATATATATGTTCATTAATGACATGTGGCACCTGTACACCGTGGTACGGTAAATACACCAGGGGCTTCAGTACCCCTCAATATGGTGTGAGAAGCTCATACACTTTCACAAGTGCGGCACCCCGAACTTATAGCACTATATGCATCGGCTCCGAATCATGATTTGGGTCAATAGTTGGGTTTTCCCGGCTCCTATGTTTTGGTGTCTTATGTTTCGCTACAGCGGCTAAGGTAGCACTAGGAGAACCACTGCGATTGTGCCCCGGTTGAGCTGGGTTAAGCACCTCAGTGGAGAAAGCTAAAACTGATTGTCATGATGAGGCGAGAGACCGGTCGCTGTTCGAGAGGTTTTTCCGAGTCCCTAAAGACTTATGCCGCTTCGAGCAAGGAGCCGGCTTTGTCCGGCCAAGGCGTGGATAGCGCCCCGAACTCAGTCTTCCGAACTAGGGGCTTCGCCAAAATTTAAAATTATAAAGTTCTATGGCTAAGTGAGAGTGTTCAAGCATTATAGTCTGATTGCCTGGTTCGTTGTGCTGAGTGCCTCCCTCGAAGGACCCAAACATGGGAAAAAGAGCGCTCAGGTTTATCCCGAACACCCCAGCACTAGTGGCATGGGGGCGGAAGCCGGCTACTCGCCATCCCTCAATTTTTTGATAAACGGACGCACAGAAAATAATATTTTAAATTCAACAAGCATTGTTTAGCGCATATGAACAAGTTTTCAGCGCACAGGATAAACACGAGCGAGTTCATTCAAAAATTACATCCTTGGTACATTCATCCGCCACAAGGCGGGCACCCGCAAGAACATCCTTATAGTAGTTCTCGGGCTTGCGATGCTCCTTCCCCGGCGGCGGCCCATCCCTCACAAGCTTCTCACCGTCTAGCTTACCCCAGTGCACCTTTGCACGGGCAAGGGCCGTACGGGCACCTTTGATGCAGACGGAGCACTTGATGACATCGAGCCTTGGACAGGCCTCCACCAGCCGCCGCACCAGCCCGAAGTAGCTCCCAGGCAGGGCCTCTCCTGGCCACAGCCGAACTATGAAGCCCTTCATGGCCTGTTCGGCCACCTTGTGGAGCTCGACCAGCTGTTTCAGCTGGTCGCTCAAGGGCACAGGGTGTCCGGCCTCAGCATACTGAGACCAGAACACCTTCTCCGTCGAGCTGCCCTCTTCACCTCGGTAGAATGCGGCGGCGTCGGATACGCTGCGGGGAAGATCTGCGAATGCCCCTGGAGAGCTCCGGATTCGGGTAAGTAACAAGTAGTTTACTTTTATATTTCTGCTTTGCATAAACAATGCCTTACCCGCTGCTATCTTTTTTATCTCCTCCAACTCTTGGAGGGCCTTTTGGGCTTCGGCCTTGGTAGACTTGGCAGCCTCGGAGGCCGCCGCGAGCTCGGACGCTTGTGTCTTTGACTCAAGCTCCAAACTCTCATGTTTTTTCATGAGAGCCTGAAGCTCTTGCCGCACCTCGCCGACCTGGGCCTCAAGTTTCTCTCGCTCGGTGCGCTCCGCGGCCGCTTTCTTTTCGGCCTTGGACAGCGCCTGCTTGAGGGTGGCCACCTGAGTCGTGGCCCCTACAATAAGCAGTACAGTCCTGTTATTTTTTTGCAATCACGTCTTTTTATAGGCATTTTTTCTGTAAGGTATTTCTTACCTTCTTTCTCCTCGAGCTGCCGCTTGGCAAGGCCAAGCTCTTGCTCAGTCTGCTCGAGGCCCTGTTTCAGGGCACCCACCTCCGCAGTCAGTGCGGCGGTGGCAAGCAACGAAGCCTACATACGCATATTGACTCTTTGTTGTTAGACTCCTGCGAAATTTAATAGATCCTCTATTCAGCTTTTCTTTCCGAACGCCCAACAGAGCATCAGGGGCTACTGTCTATGCGGTTATATTTTTACATATTTTTTACTTACCTCGAAGCCTGTTAGAAGGCTAGTGCAAGCTTCGTTCAGTCCGCTCTTGGCAGACTGAACTTTCCGGATCACCGTACTCATAATAGTACGGTGCTCCACGTCGATGTAGGCGCCGTCAAGCACCTCCAGCAGACTGTCCGGCACCTCCGGTTGGACGGAGGCCGCCGGCTCAGAAGGCTTGCTCCTCTTGGAAGGAGTTCGCCTACCACGGCCGGAACCGTTGAAGATTCTGGCGCGGTGTCCGGCTCAAAGCCGGACTTGGAGCCCTGGGGGGTTTTGTCCCCTTTACTCCTGGAGTCCGGGAGGTCGCCTTGCGGCTCCTCCAGGACCACCTCCTCCTGCCCCAGAGCTCGTTGCGGCGCCACTTCGGTGTCGTCCGCAGTGCGGGGGGAGACAGCGGGCGGAACTGAGTTCACGTCCGACGAATCCAGGGAGCCGCTCGACGACTCGTCGAGTTCGGCCCGGGGCGGGCTGCACAATTATGTTCGACATTAGGGAAAGTTGTGCAACAAAGGAACGTCATGAGTTACTCTGATATCCGAATACTTACGATTTCGCCGGACGCTTGGCCCTGTCTGGCCACTCCTCTTTGTCCTCTTCGGCATCGGGGGAGTAGTCCGGCGGAGGGGTCTTCCTCTTTCTGGACCCTTCGGCCTCCCCCGTTGGGGAGGCCTTCCTTTTCTTTTCTCCCCCCGCTGGAGGGGGAGAGGTTTCTTCTTCCTCCTCCTCGTTTTCACGGGAGGAGAGCGTCTCGGACTCATGGGATGATGAGTCCGACACCACCACATTACGGGCACTCTTTCGAGTCCCCGTGGCCTTCTTCTTCTTGGCCTTCTTCTCCGGCACCACATAAGGCGCCGGAACCAGCAGCTTCACTAGGAGAGCAGGGGTTGGGTCTTTGGGCAAGGGAGTCGGACAGTTAATTGGTCCGGATATCGCTTGCCAAGCCTGTCAAAGGTGAGGGAGTTTAGATCCCGCATAGAGTCAAACTATGAAAAAACTTAACATCCTGTAAAAGGTGAAAATAGCTTACCTCGCTAGCGTGATGCTGCGAGCTGTATCCGCGGTCCTCGGAAGCGGATGTGGGAGCCTCGGCGCCTTTTGTTAGCACCTTCCAGACGTCTTCATACGTCGTGTCGAAGAGCCTCTTAAGGGTTCGATGCTGCACCGGGTCGAACTCCCACAGATTAAAGTCACGTTGTTGAAATGGGAGGATCCGGCGGACGAGCATAACCTGGACTACATTGACAAGCTTGATCGGCTTGTCCACCAGGGACTGGATGCATGTCTGCAGTCCGGTCACCTCTTTCTCGTCGCCCCACGACAGGCCCGTCTCTTTCCAGGACATAAGCCTCGTGGGGGGTCCGAATCGGAACTCAGGGGCTGCGATCCATTTCGGATCGCGTGGCTCGGTGATGTAAAACCACCCGGATTGCCACCCCTTTAGGGTCTCCACAAAGGAGCCCTCGAGCCATAGGACGTTGGCCATTTTGCCCGCCATGGCGCTACCGCACTCCGCCTGGCTGCCGCGCACCACCTTGGGCTTGACGTTGAAGGTCTTGAGCCAGAGGCCGAAATGGGGGCGGATGCGGAGGAAAGCCTCGCACACGATGATAAATGCCGAGATGTTCAGGACGAAGTTTGGGGCCAGATCGTGGAAATCTAGGCCATAGTAGAACATGAGCCCCGGACAAATGGGTGGAGTGGAAAACCCAGTCCGCGGAGGAAGTGCGGAAGGAATACTACCCTCTCATGGGGCCTTGGGGTGGGGAGAAGCTGCCCCTCCTCGGGAAGCCGGTGCGCGATGTCTTTGGACAAGTATCTGGCCTTCCTTAGCTTTTTGACAAGGCCCTCCGTGACGGGCGAGACCATCCACTTGCCTCCCGCTCTGTACATTGCTGGAGAAGGTTGAGGTGGGAAGTGCGGGCTTGGGCGTTGGAGCTCGAGTGCGCAGGAGATGGATAGGCAAAGGAGGAAGAAGGCGTAGGTAAAAAGGTGGATCCTTATCCCCTTATATGGGCAGATGCGGTTGTGCGTCCCCACCAGCCTAGTAAAACTCGCTTGGCTCCCAAGCGTCGTGATAAATGGCGCGGTTGGGCTACCCACGTCCGTATTGATGAGAATCCCGTAAAAAGGGGCACACGATCTCTGCTTTGACAAGACGTGCCAAGGAAACCGCCTCGCAAAACATGCTGAGGTGGAAAAGTAAAAACGATTCGAGTAAAAGACTTGGCCGTGGTGTGATGACACACTGCGGAATACGTCAGCAGATTTGGTTTGTGTTAATAATATTCTCTCTATGGCAATATGTGGAAACTTATTTTGCAGAGCCGGACACTACTCTTGGTGTTTACAAATCTTTTATGAAGAACTTGGAGGAGGAACCCGCCTTGCAATGCCGAAGACAATCTGCGCGTCGGACTCATCGTCATTGAAGCCTGGTTCAGGGGCTACTGAGGGAGTCCTGGATTAGGGGGTGTTCGGATAGCCGGACAATACCTTCAGCCGGACTCCAGGACTATGAAGATACAAGATTGAAGACTTTGTCCCGTGTCCGGCTGGGACTTTCCTTGGCGTGGAAGGCAAGCTTGGCGATGTGGATATTCAAGATCTCCTACCATTGTAACCAACTCTGTGTAACCCTAACCCTATCCGGTGTCTATATAAACCGGAGGGTTCTAGTCCGTAGGACAACTTCATCATACAACAATCATACCATAGGCTAGCTTCTAGGGTTTAGCCTCCTTGATCTCGTGGTAGATCTACTCTTGTACTACCCATATCATCAATATTAATCAAGCAGGAGTAGGGTTTTACCTCCATCGAGAGGGCCCGAACCTGGGTAAACTTCGTGTCCCTTGTCTCCTGTTACCATTCGCCTAGACGCACAGTTCGGGACCCCCTACCCGAGATCCGCCGGTTTTGACACCGAGAATTAGAGTAAAGATCCCCCTAGATGTGAGATCCCCCCCCCCTAAGAGGGATGAACTAACCTTGGGTTTTGTCGATGATGACTTCATGTAGATGTTGAAGATGTGGATGCTCAATGTTGATGTAGATCATTTGGAGCTATCCTTTGGAGTGAGTTGCACTTTCAATACCTACACGGGTTAGTCCCACAAGGAACAAACAAGGATATCCATAGACATAGAGTGATGCACACCCAATATGATGTCTATGAAAGCTTTAGGTTACCTTGTCCCTTGTGTTACCAACAAGAGGGTTTGTGACTCCTTGAACTAGTGCAAGATGTGGAAGTTGATTGCACTCGTTCTTGCCAAAATAATAAGAGTGAAGTATGTTGGCGGAGTCACCCTCCAGAACTCTCTAGTTCTTCTTCTTTGGAATCCACACCATCTTGATGGGAATCCTCGGAGTTGTGGTTGTACTTGATGAAGTGGAACTTGATGTAGTCTTGGGAACCCACTTGACCAAGGCCTTAGGAGCTTCTTCAAATGCATCAATTTCCTCTTGAAGCTTGTCCTTGCCTTTTTACTTGTGGTCTTGTGGTGGAAGATCATCTTGTGCTTGTGTCCCTTTGAAATAAGTAGGATCATACTTCTCTTGTTGAGGAACAAACTTTGTCTTGGGGTATTGATCTTCTTCCCACTCAACTCCATTGGCATTGAACTTTCGTTCAAAACCAACACCTTGGTTCTTCGGATGCCTTCCTTGCTTGTGTACAATTTCCTCCAATTGCTTACTTCCGGCAAGGCTCTTGTAAACACCTTTCTCTATAATTCCCTTCAATAAGCTATTTTCTTGCTCAAGTGTAACTTGGCTAAGAAAATCATTAGTGGAATCAAGAGAACTACTAGAAGCAACAACATTGGATTTAGCATGATTATTGTTACTACTAGAGGAAGAATCTTTCTTGTTCTTGTTACTAGACTTGACTTGAGGCATGTAAGTGGATAAGAGTAAACGCTTGGCAATGTAAGAAGAGCTTTTCTTGTGAAGATCATCATTGATTGCCTTTAAGAACTCATGCTCTTGCTCAAGGTTGAGATTTTCAAAACGTAATTTCTCATGAGTCCTTAAAAGTTCTCGATGATCTCCTAAGATAGTTTCATGAGCTAACTTAAGAGTGTTTAGCTCCGTAGTTAGAGAATCAATCTTCTCCTTATCATTGTCATTCGTTTCATCTTGATTAGCAAGATTAATTGACGTTTCATCATAGTATTCATCACAAGAGATGTCAACAAGTAAATCATCATCACCTAACAAGTCATCTTCATCATTATTGAAATCAACATACTCGGGGTGTGATACCTTTGGACCTTTGGCCATGAAGCATCTTCCAATTCCTTCATTTGGTGAATCAAATATGTCGTAGGAGTTGGTTGACACAAGTGCTAGACCGGCAATAGCTTCATCTTGAGTATATTCGGAGTCGGAGTGATAGCTTCTCTCAGAGTGATTGTCGGACTCGGAGCCGGATACCCATTCACCAACATGAGCTTGATGTCTTTGTTTTGTGTAGCTCCTTGATGACTTGTCCTTTCTTTCCGAATCCTTGCTTCTCCGTGAGGGTCTTCGTTCATAACGATCATTTCTGCTCCTTCTTTCTCTACGTGGTGATTCTTCTCTTCTACTTCTTATTTTTTGAGGATCTTCTCTCCTTTTGTGGGGTGTCATACACTCATTGGAACAGTGTCCGGGCCTTCCACAATTGTAGCAGTTTCGTTCTCGACTAGAAGATCTTTTGTCATTGTAGGACCTTGACTTGGAGCTTCTTTCTTTGCTTCTACTCTTGTAGAATTTTGTCGGGGGATATCGGCCTCCACGAGCACCTATGGGGACGGAGCCCCTTGTCGGTTCGGCGGGGGGCGGAGGTTGCACAAAGAGCAGATCGAGGCGACACACACACACAAGGATTTTACCCAGCTTCGGGCCGCACGGATGCGTAAAACCATACTGCTGCATGTCTGGTTGATTCGAGTTCTTGCTCTGGAGCGCAAGAAGCTACAGTAAGTTGGAGCTGGACGTATACGGGGGTCTACGGGGTGTCCTCCTTCTCTCCTTTCACCCTCTCCCCCCTTTTCGGTCGCATGGGCCTCCTTTTATATGCTAAGGGGTTTCCCACAGGTAGCGACGCAGGTGAGGGTAAAATGGCAAGGAACTGTGCGAACAGTGGCCGCACAGTGCTATCGCACCTAACTCTGACGGCGGGGGACAAAGGCATTAAATGCCCGTCTGGATCGCCTGAACAGTGCCGAGGCGGACCGTTAGGGGCGCCTCCGCTTGCCACGGGGGCGACTCCGCCAACGTCGCATGCCATGCGCGCGCCCCAGGCTGTGCGGCGCCCCGCCACGTGTCTCTGGGGAAGCTCCAGAGTGACGCATGGGCAGGTGAGCTGGAGCGCACGCCTGAGGTGGTGGTTTGCCGCGGCAAGTGGTCTTGCCGCACCTGAGAGCTTGCCGCTCGTCAGGCCTTGCCGGGGCGCGCGGCGCGCCGCGGTGGGCTTCTCTTGGGGCGCCATTGGTTTGGCCGTCCCGGCGAGCTCCTCCCGCCGGGGTCTTGGTGCTTTGGCTTAGTCTTCCCGGCAAGCTCCTCTTGCCGGGGCCTTGTCGCCTTGGCCCAGCAAGCTCCTCTTGCCGGACCTCGCCTTCTTGGCCCGGCAAGCTCCTCTTGCCGGGGCTTGGTCTTCTAGGCTCGATCACTTGGCCTCCGTCCGGCCCAGAAAGGGCCGTGGAGACTCTTGTCGCTCCCCTGGCGAGCCTTGCCGCGGGACGCTACTACTGCCCGTGCACAAGTTCGGGGTACTAAGGTACCCCTACTTTAGTACACCGACAGGAGCCCCCGGGTCTGGGCCATACACGGTGCCGAGCGTTGTTGGGCCAGGCCCTAACAGTGCACGGGCACGCGTGGCCTGGGTTGCGCTGCTCCTTAACTCCGCGTCCGTCGCGCCCTCCCCAAGTGGCGCGCGCTTATCGCGGCGTCGTGGGGGGCGAGGCGTGCGAGACGTGCGTGACGTGGGTGGCGTGCGCGGGGCTTGAGGCCCGCAGGCATGCGTCACGTCGGGCACGATTCCTTTATTTGGAAAGGCGAAACGTCCGCCCCCACTTTCGAGTGGGGGGGGGGGAGGGGTCGCCTCATCTGTCGCCTCGGCCCTGCTCGCCCGCCACGCGTCCTCCATGCGCTTGGGGCTGCGGTGGTGGAGACAGGAAACCGGGCCGACGCGGGTCGAAGTAGAGGGTCGGCCTCGTCGCCTGCCCTTCCTCTGCTTTGATTGGTTCGGCGGGGCGGCCGAGCCCCTACTCCGCCCCTTTATAAGGAGCGGAAGGGGATGACGAGGGTCCGCACTCCTACCTTCTTTCTTCTCTTAGAGCCCTGGTCCCCTCTCCCCAACTGTCATGGAGGAAGGGAACCCTGGTCCTTCTTCGGTGGCGGCAAGGGTTGCCGCCAGGCAGCGCGCCCCTCCTCCCCTTGCACCCGCGGCGGCAGAGCCAACCGTAAGGGGAAGGGGGAGGGGCGAGGTCGTGGACGAGGCCGTGGACGGGGCCGAGGCGCTCGAGGCGGGCGGGGCGGCGCGCCGGCCTCGCCTCCGCCGGCGGCTCCATTTCCTCCGGCGGTTCATCTTGGGGACGACCCCTACGAGTTCATCATCAGGCTGCGCCGGGCGCCTCCCGTCGCCTCCGCCTCCCGGCTCCCTTCGCGGACGTCTTGGAGGCGGAACAACACGAGACGCTGAGACTGCGCATGAGGGGCTGCGGGATCAGTGGTACACGAGTCCACGTCGAATCCCGAGCCCCCGGCGTGGTGTGTCTTGGCCGAGGGTGGAAGACGTTCGCCCGGATCCACAGCTTGATGGAGGGGTTCACCCTCCATTTTAAGCTGATGGAGGGTGATCTCCTCTCCGTCAAGGCCTTCGGGGACCTCGGCACCCGGGCCCGGTGCTGCGTGGATAGCTCCTCCGACAGCGAAGGCTCCTCCTTGAGCGAGAGTGACGAGGAGGGGAGCGACAGCGACGACGAGGGGAGCGGCCGCCGGGATGACGGGTCCGACTAGGTGCCGGTCGCAGCTCCGCGTGGCACCGGCGGCCCCCATCGTCCGCGTCGCCGGCGCCGTGAACTCCCCGGGGTCGTCTCCTTGGGCGGCTGGCGTAGGGAGGATGCGGAAGAGGAAGAGGGCGGCGGCAAGGCCGCTGCCTCGTGTTCCAACTTCGCCCCAGACGCCGTCACCACCCCTGCTCGCGGCGACGACCACCGGGGTCTTCTCTCCGGCCAGGCAAGCTCCTCTTGCCGGGGCTTCGTCTTCTTGGGCGGCCGGAGTGGCGAGGCTGCGGAAGAGGCTGGCGGCAAGGCCGTCAACTCGGAGTACGAGGGCTAGATTCCCTCGACAGCGTGTTGACGTCCTGCAGCCTCCTTCTCGAGCTCCGCCTCCGGCGTCGCCGTCTCCATCCGGCCTCCAGAGCCCCGGGGCGGAGCCCCGGATGCTCTCTTGGCGTCTTCTGCCACCCGTAGCTCGTCTAGGCGCCCCTTTTGCCCCTCTCGCCTCCTTGCCCTACCTCCTGAGGAGAGAGACAAGAAAGGGATTACGGGCACCTTATCTCTTTTTATCTTGTAAGCCCTCGGGCCTTAGTTGTGTTTAAATCTTGTAATCCCATCTTTCATGTTTTTCATTCTCTCTGAGTTGTACCTGAGTGGAATGTTTTTAATGAAAAGGGAGTGTTTGCTGGACCATTGGTCTCGCGGGTACATCCCGCGGCAAGGAGCGAACCCTTTGCATCATTAAGATAGACACTTCTCGCCCGGCAACGGACCCTGCCGTCTCCCCGCGCCCCTTGGCCCTCCTCACGCTCTTGGCGGTGGCAGGGAGAAGGCGGGTTCTGGCCCCTTGCTTCCTCTTCTTGCCGCCACGGCTACTATCAGAAACGGGCCCCGGGAACGCGCTCCGGGGTTTGTCACTTAAGAGAGCACGACAGCTTTTAGGAGGAAGCAAGGTTTTCGCATTCCGCAGCTCACGAGAGAATGCATGATAAGGGATGTAAAGACTTATCTGAGGTTGCCGCCCCCGGCAACTCTGGCTTGCCGGGGCGCGGGTGCTGGCTCGCCCTTCTTCCCTTCTTCGTCCTTGAGCGGCTCGGCAAGGGTATGCAACTCCTGCGAGCCAAAGGGAAAGGGCGGGAAAAAGACGCGGACTCGACCTCTAAGTTAGGGGTTAGCGACTGTTAGGCACTATCAACCCTAACCAAGGACGAGACTCGACTCAGCATGCATGCTAAAACTTGGGGGCGCCAGCGCTTCATTGCGGCCAGGGTCTGCGCCTGGCTTTGTACAAAGGATTACATGCAACTGCGGCAAGACTTTTGTACAAAGAGTTGGTTGCCGGACGGGGTCCGACAACCGCGCCTTACGGGTAAAACTTGCGAAGATGCTCAATGTTCTAGGAATTGCTCACCGGAGTACCATCTTCGGTCTCGAGGCGGACGGCGCCGGGCCTCGTGACTCGTTTCACCCGGTAAGGGCCTTCCCACTTCGGCGTCAACTTGTTGTGTATCTTGGCCGACTGAACGCGCCGAAGAACAAGGTCGCCTTCCTCGAGGCTCCTGGCTTTAACTTTGCTGCTATGATAGCGATGCAGAGCTTGCTGGTAGCGAGCGGATCGCACAGCAGCCGGGAGACGATCCTCCTCGAGGAGCAGTGCGTCATCTTCACGCGACCGCTCTTGCTCAAGCTCATCATAAGCGAGCACTCGAGGTGACCCGTATACGAGTTCCGTGGGGGTAACTGCTTCTGCTCCATAGACTAGAGCAAATGGTGTCTGGACGGTGGCTCGATTTGGCGTCGTTCTGACCGACCAAAGAACCGCCGGCAACTCCTCGATCCAGTTCCGTCCGCGCTTGAGCAGCTTGTCAAAACTTCTGGTCTTGAGCCCGCGCGGTACCTCGGTGTTGGCCCTTTCCGCTTGACCGTTGCTCCGGGGATGAGCAACAGAAGCGAAGCAGACCTTGGTGCCGAGGTTTTGGGTGTACTGCATGAAAGCGTGGCTTGTGAACTGCGTACCGTTGTCGGTGATGATCCTGTTGGGGATCCCGAAACGGCAAACAATCGACCTAAAGAATTTGATCGCGGACTGGGCAGTCACCTTCCTCACCGGCTCCACTTCTGGCCACTTTGTGAACTTGTCGATGGCAACGAACAAGTACTCAAAGCCCCCGATGGCTCGGGGGAAGGGGCCGAGGATATCGAGCCCCCAGACCGAGAAGGGCCAGGACAAAGGGATCATCTGGAGAGCTTGAGCTGGCTGGTGTATCTTCTTGGAATGGAACTGGCACGCTTCACACTTGGTTACTTGTGCAGTTGCATCCTGGAGGGCTGTGGGCCAGAAGAAACCTTGCCGGAACGCTTTGCCGGCAAGTGCTCTGGCGCCAATGTGGTGTCCACATATGCCTCCGTGTATCTCCGCCAATAGCTCATGTCCGTCTTCCCGGTGAATGCACTTCAATTTCACCCCATTGCGTCCTCTTCTGTACAGTGCGCCGTTGACGAACTGGTACATACTGGACTGTCGGGCTACTCTTTCCGCTTCTTCTTGTTCTTCGGGAAGTTCTCCTGTCTGGAGGAAACGGACGATCTGCTGTGCCCACGTCGGAGCCTGTGGCTCGACGACGAGGACCAAAGGCATGTCGACGGCTGCGGGAACATCAGCTTCTACGGCGAGGACTTGGGGCTCAGCCGGAGCTTGATGTTCCCCCGCAAGCTTGCCGAGAGCGCCTGCTTCGTCGGGACAAACCCTGGGGCTTGCCGGAGCGGGCAGCTCCTCAGCACTCTTGGCGTCGATCTTGGGGACTCTCTTGGCGGCGGCTTCGGGAAGCTCTGCCGGGAGATAGTCACCGGAGACCGATTTCCTCTTCTTGCTTGGCCCAGTCGATGGTGTCACGGATGGCTGAGTCAGGTTGAGCACAAAAGTCCCTGGTTCCACAGGTAGCTTTAGTGCGGCGCATTTTGACAGGCCGTCGGCGATGTCGTTCTCTGCTCTTGGAACGTATTCCATTTGCAGGCCGTCAAAGCGCTCTTCCAGCTTCCTCACTTCATCAACGTAAGCTTCCATCAATGGGCACTGGTAATCCTTGTTCACTTGGCGGACGACGAGCTGCGAGTCACCCCTGACAATGAGCTTCTTGATCCCAAGTTCCGCCGCGATCCTGAGACCGGCGAGCAAACCTTCATACTCTGCCGTATTGTTGGTTGCTTGCTCCTTGGGAAAGTGCATATGGACGATGTACTTGAGGTGCTCTCCGGTGGGCGCGATGAGCAGCACGCCAGCACCGCCGCCTTCCAGCGAAAAGGCACCATCAAAGTACATCAGCCACTCTTTGGTTGCTTCCTTGCCGGGGATGCTCGTCTCTGGAATTTCTTCGTCCGGTGTCGGCGTCCACTCTGCTATGAACTCTGCCAATGCTCTGCTCTGGATGGTCGAGGTGCTCTCGAACCTGAGGCCAAAGCTTGACAGTTCTAGCGCCCACTCGACAATCCTGCCTGTTGCTTCGGGATTCTGCAGTATCCTCTTAAGCGGAAAGCGAGTGACCACTGTGATCTCGTGTGCTTGGAAGTAATGGCGTAGCTTCCTCGAGGCCATGAGAAGGCCGAAGAGCAATTTCTGCACACCAGAGTACCTCGACCTAGCCCCCTGCAGGAGGGAACTGACGAAGTAAACTGGGCGCTGCACCATCTTCTTCTGCGCTCGATGCGGGTTCGAGCGTCTTCTTCCCTTCGTTCGTGAAGGACTTGGCGTTGGTCGCGGCGAGTTCGCGGGTTCGACGATGCGGTGGAGTCGTTGTCGAGGTGAGCCCGGCGAGTCGGCGACCGCGGCTTCTGGGGCGGGGAGTGCACGGTGGTCGCACCCCCGCCATTCTTGGCGCCATCGGTTCTCGCCTGGGTGACTGGCCGCGACTGCGACGCGCTGTGCTGCCGCGGAGTGTCGCCGTTGCTGAAACCGATGAGGCTCTGGATGGTTGCCCTCTAGTCGTCGAGCTTGTCCGCCGTCGGAGGGTAGTCTAGGAGTAGCTGAGCTCGCGCGAGAGCTTCCGCTGGGGTTGCGGGCAGAGGCGGCGAACGGCGCGAGGAGCCGGATGTGCTCGAACTCCTAACCATGTTAGAAGGAGCAGCACCCAGTCCAGGCAGCCGCGCGACGCTCGTTCCGGCACGCTGGATCGCATGCTGGTCCTGAGCGCCTTGGGACCCACCAGCACGGTCTGGGTCCAGCGAGCGTATGGTACCGTGGGTACCATGACGCTGCTGGTTTCGCGCCTCCTGAGAGGGGCGTGGGGCGAGCTCGGACGTCGCGGGACCAAGAACTGGTTCGACGGCGCCCGTTCCTCCGCCGGCGTCCTCCCCACCACTCGTCCGCTCCATGGGCGGTGGGTTCGACGCTGACGGACCGGTCACCTCCGGAGCTTTCTTCTTCGGCGCCATGCTGGCGCAAATAATGAGAGTCTGGCTCACGTGGACGCCGGATCTGGTTCACACAACCTCGACGCACCCCCTACCTGGCGCGCCAAAGATGTCGGGGGATATCGGCCTCCACGAGCACCTATGGGGACGGAGCCCCTTGTCGGTTCGGCGGGGGGCGGAGGTTGCACAAAGAGCAGATCGAGGCGACACACACACACAACGATTTTACCCAGCTTCGGGCCGCACGGATGCATAAAACCCTACTGCTGCATGTCTGGTTGATTCGAGTTCTTGCTCTGGAGCGCAAGAAGCTACAGTAAGTTGGAGCTGGACGTAGACGGGGGTCTACGGGGTGTCCTCCTTCTCTCCTTTCGTCCTCTCCCCCCTTTTCGGTCGCATGGGCCTCCTTTTATATGCTAAGGGGTTTCCCACAGGTAGCGACGCAGGTGAGGGTAAAAATGGCAAGGAACTGTGCGAACAGTGGCCGCACAGTGCTATCGCACCTAACTCTGGCGGCGGGGGACAAAGGCATTAAATGCCCGTCTGGATCGCCTGAACAGTGCCGAGGCGGACCGTTAGGGGCGCCTCCGCTTGCCACGGGGGCGACTCCGCCAACGTCGCATGCCATGCGCGCGCCCCAGGCTGCGCGGCGCCCCGCCACGTGTCTCTGGGGAAGCTCCAGAGTGACGCGTGGGCAGGTGAGCTGGAGCGCACGCCTGAGGTGGTGGTTTGCCACGGCAAGTGGTCTTGCCGTACCTGAGAGCTTGCCGCTCGTCAGGCCTTGCCGGGGCGCGCGGCGCGCTGTGGTGGGCTTCTCTTGGGGCGCCATTGGTTTGGCCGTCCCGGCGAGCTCCTCCCGCCGGGGCCTTGGTGCTTCGGCTTAGTCGTCCCGACAAGCTCCTCTTGCCGGGGCCTTGTCGGCTTGGCCCAGCAAGCTCCTCTTGCCGGACCTCGCCTTCTTGGCCCGGCAAGCTCCTCTTGCCGGGGCTTGGTCTTCTAGGCTCGATCACTTGGCCTCCGTCCGGCCCAGAAAGGGCCGTGGAGACTCTTGTCGCTCCCCTGGCGAGCCTTGCCGCGGGACGCTACTACTGCCCGTGCACAAGTTCGGGGTACTAAGGTACCCCTACTTTAGTACACCGACAAATTTGTTGAAGTTCTTCACCATTAAGCTCAATTCTTCATTGAAGGTTTGTTTCTCACTTGATGATGTGGGGGCTTCACATGAGGCTTTTTAAGTACCACTTGATTTGTTGTGAAGTTCCTCCTTATCCTTGAGTGACATCTCATGAGCAACAATTCTTCCAATGACTTTCGTTGGCTTGAGATCTTTGTAATTGGGCATCATTTGAATCAATGTGCACACGGTATCATATTTTCCATCCAAGGCTCTTAGGATCTTCTTGATGATGAATCTGTTGGTCATCTCTTCACTTCCTAAGCCGGCAATCTCATTTGTGATAAGAGCAAGCCTAGAGTACATTTCAGCGACACCTTCACCATCCTTCATTTTGAACTTGTCAAGTGGACTTTGAAGCACATCCAACTTGGATTCCTTGACGGAGTCAGTACCTTCATGCATGTCAATCAAAGTATCCCAAATTTCCTTTGCATTCTCAAGACGGCTGATTTTGTTGAATTCTTCGGGGCACAATCCATTGAATAGGATATCACAAGCTTGAGCGTTGTATTGCAGCATTTTCAACTCTTCCGTGGTGGCTTAACGATTCGGTTCTCTCCCATCAAAGAATTCACCTTGCAAGCCAATACACACTATATCCCAAACGGCGGGGTTATGTCCAAGAATATGCATTTTCATCTTATGCTTCCAACTAGCAAAATTAGTACCATCAAAGTAAGGACCTCTATGGTGATAATTTCTCTCGCTAGACGCCATACTCTCCTAGGTTGTGAAACCAAGGCTATGACCACCAAAAGCTATGGAAATCAAAGCAAATGGAGACCAAAGCTCTGATACCACTTGTAGGATCGAAAGAATGTCTAGAGGGGGTGATTAGATTGCTTGACCAACTAAAAATCTATCATTTTACCAATTTTAGTCTTTGGCAGATTTTAGCTATCTTAGCACAAGTCAAGCAATCTTAACACAATTCAAGCAAGCATGCAAAGAGTCTATGAGCAGCGGAAAGTAAAGCATGAAACTTGCAAGAATGTAAAGGGAAGGGTTTGGAGAATTCAAACGCAATTGGAGACACGGATGTTTTTATCGTGGTTCCGATAGGTGGTGCTATCGTACATCCACATTGATGGAGAGTTCAACCCACGAAGGGTAACGGTTGCACGAGTCCACGGAGGGCTCCACCCATGAAGGGTCCACGAAGAAGCAACCTTGTCTATCCCATCATGGCCATCGCCCACGAAGAACTTGCCTCACTAGCGGTAGATCTTCACGAAGTAGGCGATCTCCTTGCCCTTACAAACTCCTTGGTTCAACTCCACAATCTTGTCGGAGGCTCCCAAGTGACACCTAGCCAATCTAGGACGCACCACTCTCCAAGAAGTAACAAATGGTGTGTTGATAATGAACTCCTTGCTCTTGTCCTTCAAATGATAGTCTCCCCAACACTCAACTCTCTCACACAAGATATGGATTTGGTGGAAAGAAGATCTTAGTGGAAAGCAACTTCGAGAAGGCTAGAGATCAAGATTCATATGGTGGGAATGGAATATCTTGGCCTCAACACATGAGTAGATGGTTCTCTCTCAGAAAATGTGTATTGGAAGTGTAGTTATGTTCTGATGGCTCTCTCCACGAATGAAGAGTGGGTGGAGGGGTATATATAGCCTCCACATAAAAACTAACCGTTACACACAGTTTACCAATCTCGGTGAGACCGAATTGAGAAACTCGGTCGGACCGATTTAGCAAACCTAGTGACCGTTAGGATTTTCGGTGGGACTGAGATGCAACTCGGTAGGACCGATATGGTTAGGTTAGGGCATAACGTAATCTCAGTGAGACCGATTACACAAACTCGGTGGGACCGATTTTGGTAATAGTCAAACAGAGAGTTGGTCACGTAAACTCGGTGGGACCGATTCGCTCATTTCGGTGGGACCTAAATGTTACAAAAGGGAAACAGAGAGTTTACATTGCAATCTTGGTGGGACCGATCGCTCATCTCGGTAGGACCAAAACGTTATGAAGGGAAACAGAGAGATTACAACCCCATCTCGGTGGGACCGAGATCCCTATCGGTGAGACCGATTTGCCTAGGGTTTGTGGCAGTGGCTATGACATCTGAACTCGGTGGCGCCGGATAGAAAGAATCGGTGGGGCCAAGTTTGACTTTTGGTTTAGGTCATATGTGGACGTGGGAAGGTAGTTGAGGGTTTTGAAGCATATCACTAAGCACTATGAAGCAAGAACCTCATCAAGCAACACCTCATCCCTCCTTGATAGTATTGGCTTTTCCTATAGACTCAATGTGATCTTGGATCACTAAAATATAAAATGTAGAGTCTTGAGCTTTGAGCTTGAGCCAATCTTTTTGTCCTTAGTATTTTGAGGGGTCCACTTTCCTCATCCATGCCATGCCATTCATTAAGCTTTTCCCGAAATATTAATCTTGGAATAATGTTAGCTCAATGAGCTATATGTTGTTAGGAATTACCAAAACCACCCAGGGATAGTTGCACTTCCATAAGCAGTGGCCAAACTCTTTGGGGGCTTTTCTGCAAAAAAACATTCAAACCACCGAGGAGTTGTTGGATCACAAATCCAACGGCTCCGAAGAGCTTGTATCACCAAAGCATCTAAGGTGTGGCAGCACATGATATTCTTACATACAGGAGAATATGAGGCCCTCCTTCATCTTAGATGTTACGTTGATACAAGCTTCGAGGTCGTTGGATATGGGATCCAAGGCATCTTAATAGTTTTTGTACAAATTGTGTGCAATTCTCAAACTCATTAAGGTTTCCTGTAAAAATATTAAGACATCATGTGAGCTGCTATATCTCAGATTTACAAGCTCCAAGCAACTCGTATCAGCATATAGCATCTTAGGTCTGGGGGCACATGATATTCTCCCGGGGAGGAGGGGGTGCACAACCAATCGGTGTTTGGGAGGGTGCGGACAAATATATGTTTCAAATAATAAAATCTAAACAATCCTAAACAGAGCTTCACAATTTTATCTAAGGTCGAGGGGTTAACCCCCGACAATCTACATAGCTCCGCCTAAACACAACATTTGCATGTATGTAGTACTAGACTTAATATTCATGTTTCAGTTTCCTGCTCATTTTAAATATTGAATTGAGGACCATGCATGTCTTACATTTTACTCCCTTCGTTCCTAAATATTAGTCTTTTTAGAGATTTCAAATGGACTGCCACATAGAAATGTATATAGACATATTTTAGAGTGTAGATTCACTCATTTTGCTCTGTATGTAGTCACTTGTTGAAATCTCTAAAAGACAAATATTTAGGAACATAAGGAGTATTTTTTGAATTCGTGTCATACATGCATGGTTTGGAAAAATAGATGCACTATACTTACTGGATTGTTGTTGTATTCGTGTGTGTGTGTGTGTGTGGTCATATGCTTGATACATACAAAGTTTTCTCACCACCATACCATTCATCTTTTAAATTTGAATTTGCAATCAAAAACTTACTAGCGATACCATGAAATATGAAATCCACATTGAGATCACTATATCACAAACTCACTCTAATTCAAGAATTCGTCATAAATCAATTACCACGTTGAGATCACTATTTGCAAGGAAAATACGGGCATTGTAATACACATAGATTCGTTCGGCAATTTAAAAGATTCCTTTTGTATTGTCAAATGGTAGGACCCAATAGCGTACCAGCTAGACCCTGGCTCGTCTTGATCCTAAAAAATAGGCCCGTGTCCTTCTGGTGGCGTGTGTGGTACGCACAATAGCCAACCCGAACCAGTCGAGCCTCCGCATTTCGAGTCGAAATATCTGGCAGCGAGAATTCCAGCCCTAGGAAATTTCCCTCATGTCCCCGGTCCATAATGACTACCGATGAACAATGGAGGGATGCTTTAGTAACTAGACAACATTGCCTACCATGCCGAGCACTGTTCAATTCCCTCGGTAGTCGCTATCCAAGGTCACCCGTCAACTCCATTGCCTAGTACTAATAGGAGTACTACCAGGATGAGCACAAAATTGAGCCCATTTGTTCGTGCCTAGTACTTGAGTTAATATATCCGGCAATGCAATGGTACGGAGGGATTATCCTTTTACAGTGCATATATAACTTGTCTGAAGTATAAATAAACAAAAATGTTTGACCAAATCCTTTCTTAAGAAATACAACAGGAAAGATGTATCGCTTGAAAATTTATTGCATGATGCAGGTTATGATATTGTTTCGAATCCTGGATTTTAAATTTCAGAAAATACAAAAGTGACCGAAAATTCATGAAACTGAGCATGGTCTCGTGATATGGCACAATATTCCTATGTAATTTTTTTCTTCAATTTGAGACAAGTTGCTTATGAGAAGTTGCACAAATGAAGAGCCAAGGTATTTTGGAACAAAGACATGTCATGTTAAGGCGAATGCTTTCACTATTCAAACTATGGGCGTTTACGTGCCCCCACGAGTCCCGCTTCTCATCAGCAGGTGCCGTCCGAGCAAGCGTGTGAGTCGACAGGGGGCGTGCGAGTCGACCGTTGTGCCGGCTGACCGGGAGGCGTGCGAGCAGACCGCTGCGCAGGCTCATCGGGAGGCGAGCCCTTTGACCAGGCTTCGCCGCCCACCTTCATCCCAACTGCCCCCACTTTTAATGGCGCCAGCGCCACAGTTTAGAATCAACCCCGCACTACCTGGTATCGCTACATTCTTCTCTCTTCCTCTCCGGTTCTCCTGTCGTCTACCTCCAACCAGCCTGACCTAACCGTACGCCATGCTGCATCACGATGGTCTGCCCTTTGTCTTCCAGTTTCCTAAGGAAGACACCCAGCCGGAGTCTCAAGAACATAAGGCGCTTTGGGACGAGCTTGAACCGGCCTGGCGGGAAGACGTTGCGCCTCTCCTCGCTCCCGTTCCGGCGCCTGTTGCCCCGACCGCGCTAGCGCCCATCCCCGTGGCATTGATGGGCTGGGAGCCACACATTGTCGCCGAGCTTGATGCCACGGGGTTCCACGAGGTCCCCGTTGACTTTCACGCGCTCGTGCACCTGCCAGCGCATGCGCCTGCGCTTGCACTGACACGCGCGCCGGTGCCGGTGCCCATGCACCTGCCAGCGCATGCGCCTACGCGTGCACTAACGTGCGCGCCCGTGCCGGTGCCCGTGCACACGAATGTCTCTATCGCGCCGTTGTCAGCGCCTGTCCCCGCGCGGGTGCTAGTGCCCCCCTCGGCGGCATGGATGGCCATCGTCGACCACTTCCTTGCACCAACGCCAATCACCTGCTCCCGCTAGTTGACTCATTCCTGGAGACCGAAGTCCAGAACATTGTGGCCTTCCTTCAAGCTAGGGCCAACGTCCAGGAGTACGCCAACAATGGCACATGACGTCGCCTCAGTCAGTGACCTGACGACACACAGAGCATGGCAGAGGAGCCGCTTCCCACCGCAAGACGCCCCCGCCGATGCTGCGTAATCTAAATTTGCCATGAAAAACGTTCGGATTGCCATGCTTAAAATCCGAACGTTTATCATTTCCATTTATTTTAGATCGAGAAATCCGAATGTTTATCATTTCCATTTATTTCAGATCGGTCCTCATATGAATGTAAAGTCGGAGTTAGACTAAATGAAATCTATGGTTTGATCGATTGAATGTTCTGGTAGAGCCGTATCAAATTAATTATAAAATGTCATCAAGCCACATGTATTCCTTCTCATCCAATGAGCTAGATTGCTTGAAAGTCGAGCGCTCAACACATTTAGCGTGCAGTTAATTTCATGCCAAAAATAGTGCTAATCACGTAATAACACGCAGATAATATCCTACTTAATATCCGCATGCACTTAATATAGTTCCAAATTAACGTGCATTGCGCGTACACATTGACTAGTACTACTAGTACGTGAAACTGGTGCCGTAACTTGTGAACGCTTCCTTATATGGTCAACGGCAACATCCCCCGCGAGTTCTTCGTGTTTGCCTGTGCGTCTAAACGTAGAAGGGGAGGAGAGAGAGAGAGCAGACACGGAACCCACCAGTAAGTGAAGGCGAATAATACGTGCTAACAAGCCGGTCCCACTAATGTACTAAAAATAATATTACATGGTATCCATTAAATAGGTTGTGGTAATATAAAACCATTATATGAACAAAGGGGGTACAACAAGCATCGCTATCAAACATTGCTATACTACGTATGTTGCCTATTGATGTGCGGCTTAAAGGCCCTGGTCGCATGTTCGATCCTCGTCCTTTTTAATTTTTAATTTATATATGGGTGCAAATTTGTTTCATGACAGGTGGGCTCCTCGGTGTGTAGTTTGTAGCACTTTAATTTGTGGGTCAAAATTTGTTCCATACAGGTGGACTATCGTTGTGTAGTTTCGTAGCTTATTTGTAATAATTAAAGAGAACAACAGAGTTTTTTGCAAAAAATACCATGGTGCGACGTTGAAGGTGAAAAAGGACGTGCGAGAGAGTGATGACCGAGCTAGAGGGAAATCAATTGGGGGAGGTGCAGGGGTTGCAACGGTGTTTGGAGTAGTTGTGGGCCAAATGCTACGAAAATATAATCTAAACCCACCGGAATAAATCCCTACACAAATTAATCCAAGGTTGGAGTCCCCCTCGCAATGTAAATAGCTCTGGCTTTGCGAGGGATGGAGAGGTAGCTTCAATGTGTGGAAGATACGGCATGAGAAAGCAAGGTCAATCGAGACACAGATAGATAGAGAGACAAAGTGAGTGTGCTCCGACATTCATTGAAAAGATATATATGCTCTGGAGAGATATTGTCTGATTGAGCTTTTGGGAAGGGTGAGGGCTGTAAGATAGAGCTTGAGAGATGATCCAGTCACAGGCATGTAGATATATTTTGTGCGTGGGAGGAAGCAAGGTCAATCGATTACATATATAAAGGGAGGGAGATTGATCGAATGTGGGTCGTGGTGCGATCGAAAGAGTGAGACGGGTTGGAGAGAGTGACCTAGATAGACAATGTGCGTGAGAGAGTATACAATATGAATATGTCAAACTGGGCTCAAACATGGAGATATATCGTTTGTGTCCGAGAAAGAGCGAGGTCAATCGAGACATACAGAGAGAGAGAAGAGAGAGCGAGAAAGCGAGAGAGATTGAGCTAGCATGGCCCGCCATGAGGTCGAAAGAGTGGGGGCGGCTTGGATGGACTGACCTAGATAGACAATCTACGTGAGAGAGTATAGAATGTCTCAATCGAGGCCCAAACAGGGAGATATATCATTTGTGTGTGAAAGAAAGCGAGGTTAATCGAGACTCAGATAAAGAGAGTGAGATTGAGCGAGTGTGACCCGCCATGCGGAAGAAAGAGTGAGAGAGTCTCGAGGGAGTGACCTAGTTAGACAACGTGCGTGCGTGCGCATGAGAGGTTGGGGGCTAGATAGGCAATGCATGTATATAGCGAGAGAGGGTGGGAGGGAGAAAGGGAGGGAGGGAGGGAGGGAGGGAGAGAGAGAGAGAGAGAGAGAGCTTGGCATGGGGTGCAATGGCGGGTGTGTGAGGTAGATACATTTGGTAACAGAGTGGAAAAAGGGGGTTGTGTAGTTGAGAGAGTTAGAGATCGAAACATGGAGAGAAAGAATGAACGTGTGTCGGAAATCGATTGCTTCCTAAGATGGTTAGGAGAGGAAGATTGACCAATACAGGAAGTATGTAGCATGTGGGACGAGGGGGGCTAAAAACAACATTTGAATGTAGACAGTACGAGACTTAATATCGATGTTTCAATTTACTATACATTGTAAGATTTGAACTGAGGACCATGCATATGGGTAATTATTTCGAATTCATGCCATACTAGGTTTGGAAAAGTTGACATTGACTCGATTGTTGTGCTATTTTGTAGGTCATATGTTTGAATCCATCCAAAGTTTTCTCACTACCATGGCATTCATCATATAGATATGAATTTGTATTAAAAAAGTAGCGTGGATAACGTGAAATGCGGAATCCACGTTAGAATTGGAGATCGCTATGTGACACACACTCTAATACAAATAACTCCTCATTAATTAATTTATAGTATCTCGTTTCGAATGACTAATTATTTGCAAGGAAAACACGAGCATGGTAATACATACAGATTCGTTTGCAAATGAAAGAAGATTCGTTTGCATTCCCAAATGTAGGCGCACCAGGCAGACCAGAGTCATGTCGTGGTGGTCGTGTGTGTTGTACGGACGCTAGCACCCAGCCACCCACCCCCTCCCTCCCCGCCCCCCAAAAAAAGAACAACGACAAAATAAGTTCGCGCTTCCACATTTTGGATTGAAATATCTGGCGGCCCCAATTCCAGCCCTACAAAATCTCCCTTCTCCACCATCCCCTTCCGCCCCCAGATTGCTCAAATCCCTAATTCGCCGCCAACCCAAGCAAAGTTCGAATCGCCCCTCGTCTCTTTCCCACCTCTGTGCCGGACGACAATAATGAAGACGACGGTCGCGCTTCATCACTGCACCGGAGCTACCTCATCTACGCCCTCGTCCACCGCACTGGGTGGTCCGCCAACAACATCGGCCACCGCAACCAACGTGCCTCACAGACATCGACTTCCACCGCATCAGGTGCGCTTCACCGACGCCGTCTCCCACCTCACCGGGGCTAATTCGCCGAGCACATCGTCGCACCTCCACCCCCCCCCCCCCCGAGGTCGTTGGGGCTTCACCAACGGTCTCGTCCACCGCATCGTAGCGCTCCGCTGCCACTCAAGATCTGCATCCATGCGCAGCTAGCCAACGCTAGCGCATCACCGTCAACGGCTCTGAAGTGACCCGCACTCTAGCTAGGCGAGCATGACCAAAAGCCGGCCCGAACTAGGTATCCACATATCACTCCCTTGTGCACTGTTCCAATGATGTTTGGATATCTTTTCACTACTCTCTTAGCTTACACGCCTATACAACCCTGACTTTAACTCTTATTTCTTCTGGAGATATCATCTGAAACAAGGAAAACCATTTTTTAGCGAAGCATGATGGTGCTACGGGATCTGGTACACATCCTGCACACCCGTATAACCTTGTAAGTATATGTCCTCTCGTACAACAGTAAGGTCGATTCCTCTTATTTGATCAACCATTTGCCGTGTCAAAAATGCAGAGGGGGATTCAAGAAGCACAAGGCCCGCACATCCAAGCAAGTGGTAACATGGACTTGTACATGGAACATCCCAAGCGCAAGCAGAGCTGCAGTGAGCCTGTACAACAAGCTAGTGTAAGTCCCTACATTTCATTTAATTCGTACTGGCCTGCGTGTATGATTTGTGTGCAGTGGCGGATCCACGAATTCAAGTTACCAGGGGCGAAAATTTAACTTAAAAAACACGAAGGCACTTGCACTCCGGAAATCAACATAACTTGAGAAATGTGAAGCTACATGCACTTTGAAAATGAGCTAATGATCCAAAGTAGTTCAGATTATAAAACACTAAATGATGTAAGCACCAAAAACACAAAATGCAACATGGTGTACAAGAACTACTAACATTGTTTGTACCGGCTTGAATTATTCGTTCTCTGGCTGAAAATATCGAAGTGTAATTGCACCTATAACCAGTGCGCAAACTGCATATCAATATATCTATCCTGCACAAGTATGCCAATAGTTTCAAACAACATATTAGAAAAGTATTTATGCTACGTTGTCATGATACGGGGACTTTCTGGTAGATGGCCTCGACGTTTCCTCAAGCCATGAAAATGTACTATAATTTGCTTGTCATCAATGCCTGCAAATCTCTATGTCTCTCTCAACATTGCAGATCATCATTAGACACTAAATCCTTCAATGGGAGCTTGCAAAATGCTTGCATTAGATCCCTCATTAGACACTATATGTTCATCACCAGGAGTATGTAAAATGTTTGCATCAAATCCTTCATTACCAGTCTGTTCATTAGACACTTCAGGCTCAAGAACAACATGAGCTTGTATGTTTGCACCGGAAACTTGATTAGATACATCAGGTTCAGTCAGTTCTGTCGGATTTCGGGTTCCGGCAGACCCTTAAGGTTCGAACTCTGGGGTGTGCGCGGAGATCTCTCCCCTACCGATCTACGTCTGATCTCCTCGTGTGATCTAAGATGGAAACGACGAACAACACAAGGGACACGAGATTTATACTGGTTCGGGCCACCTTTGTGGTGTAATACCCTACTCCAGTGTGTGGTGTGGTGGATTGCCTCAGGGGCTGATGAGGAAGAACAGTACAAAGGGGAACGACCTCGCGAGGGTCTGTTCTTAGCTAGGGGATGAACTGCTGGGGGGAGTTCGATCGCCCTTCTCTCTCTCTCTACTTGCTCTAGGTCTTCTCCTCTATCTCTCGCTCTCTAGATGCCTCTACCCTGGGGGTGGCTAGTCCTATTTATAGGTAAAGGCCCTGGGCCTCTTCCCAAATATTTGAGCGGGAAGGGCGCCAAAAATTGGCCGATTTGAAGGGGAACATCGGGTACACTTATCCTGACTAAAGTTGGTCTTCCCCTGCCAAAGGTTCTGGTGATGACGCCGGCTTGGGCTCCACAGTGACTTCCTCCTTGTCGTGTAGTTGGTATTGGTCTCGTTGCGCCGAAATGGATGCCTTTGCTTGATCTTCTCGCCTGCGCTTGCCCCCTTTGCACCAAAGAGGAAAGTGAGGACACTGCGCGGGCTGGCGCCCGCCTGGCACCTTTGATCGTCATGGCTTGCGTCATGGGCACCTCGTGAGGTACCCCACCTTGATCTCTCCGCCTCTTTGCGAGCCAGCCTAAGGAGGCCGTGCTGGAGGAAGCTCCATGTCGTCCGCCTCGCGAGGCTTGGCCCCTCGCGAGGGTCTTGAGACTTGTGTTGATGAAGATGGGCCACGTTGGGCCCCCACTCGAGCCACGCCGCAGGCCGCAGGCAGGCAAGTCTGGGGACCCCCATTCCCAGAACACCGACAAGTTCAGTATTGATTGGGGGAGTTATAAAATAAGCAGAAATTGGTTTCATTTTCTCATAGATTCCCTACATGCAAGCAGTTTTACAACATCGTCAGCTTTAACTATTGGCCAGAAATTGAATAGTTGAATTAGATATGATCAGGGATGTGATGTACCTTCTCGTTGCGCATGCTGCTCTTGCAAGCCGTGACTGTCCGTTTGCGCAAGCTCGATGCCATGCCCGTGCTGCCGCCGCTGCCTCCCATGCAGGCTACACCCAAGGTTGGATCTTCATCTTCTTGTCCTTCCATTCGCTTGAAGCCCGGCGACTGCCCTCCAACGAGGGCGCGAGGAAGTGTTGTGTTGGTCTGTCCAGCAGCGGCTAGGTTAGGAGCAAACCAGACTGGAGGCTGGAGCGAACGAATTTTGATTTTTCCTGCTGTCTATCGATATGGAGGCGCTCGTTTGGGCCGCGAGCCTGCTATAGGGCCTGCCTTGCACTTATGTTATTGGCCCATCCAAATTGAAACGTTTTTCTTCATTTTTTTACATTGCCTGCTTGTGCGTTGGGATGAACAAAACTAGCCTGGGCCAACCTGGACGACTCAAACTAGGTGCACACTTTCCAGCTACCCGAGGCGGCCGCCCATACCAGCCCCTATGGTGGCGTCGCCCCTTTTGCGTGTATGATTGGGGTAGTGAAAAATATTCCTGTGGCGCTTTTGATTTACCCATAGAATGGTTCAATTGCTTGTTTCTATGAACTGAGTTCACCAATAATGTGAAGGATGCCAGTCTTTTCATCCTATTGTAGATTGCTTAGATCTCGATATGCCAAATGTAATTGCATGAAATATATAGTAAAAGCTAGTGTGATGTGTGTGGCTACAACTAGTCTGACAACCCGTCCTCATATAACATATCAAGGACTCGCCATCTTATCAGATTAACCATTCGACTTACCAATGCAGTGTGGGAAGAAAGAAGTATTGAGATTGCGTATCCAAGCAATTGATGCCATGGACTCCTTCGTAGAACCTGCTTGTAAGAGAAAAAGAAGTTGCAGTGTGCCTGTACAGAGAGCTAGCATAAGTTTAGTTACCCGCTTCTCGGAATTTTAGTTAGCCACTTATTGCAAAATTGTTCAATTACATTGCTTGGCTTAATTTAGTTTGCTACTGATTACATAATGTCATAGCCTGTTAGTCCTATTATAGACTGCGCCTATCTATGTGTTTGATACTTACTGTTAAAAGTTACCTGTTTCCCTGAACTTAAATATCTACTTAAGCACGTAGATAGCTGGTCATATGTACTTCTAGGGTGCAGTAGAATTCACGTGTAATTTATGTTCTGATACCCCGTTTGTTTAAATGGTTTGCTGTTATCACTTGTAGCACTAGTAATGTTTGCATGTTCATATATAGACAATTGTCAGGTTTATATGAGGGACACCGTATTTTTAACTTATATATGTGTTGTAATCATTTTGCTTACATCAAAGAAATTTACAAATGTCTGTGTTGCTGGTAAACGGTACTGACTTGTTACTTTAATACGTTGCCAAGAACTTGTTAGTTTTACTAGTTCATGTGTAATTAAATACTTTGCCAAAACTGGTTAGTTTTACTAGTTTGATGTTAGTTTCTTATGACTCTTGCAACACTTTATTTATGATTGCTAACATTCAAGTTTGCAGGATCCAACTGAAACTCCGTTGGCACAACAGGTATGTTTTCAGAAACTTCCTTGTTTATCTGGTTTGCTACTATAACTTGTTGGTGTAATCATCTTACCAACTTCAAGTTTTCGGGATCCAATTGGAAGTCCAATACATAGCAGGTACATTTTCAAAAAAATATTTGTGTAACAGGTTTGCTACTATAACTTGTTGCTCTAATCAAGTTTACTGACTACTCAACTTTTCAGGATCCAAGAGAAACTCCAATGCCACAACAGGTTCCTTTTGCAAAACCTGTTTGTTTAACTGCTTTGCTGCTGCAACCGGTTGCTCTAATCACATTACCGGCTACTCAACTTTTCAAGATCCAAGAGAAACTCCAATGCCACAACAGGTACCTTTTGCAAAACTTGTTTGTTTAACTTCTTTGCTGCTACAACCAGTTACAATGATGTCAATAACTACTTTTAAACATCCAATTGAAACTCTTTAATTCCTTGATTGTTTAACTGGTTTGCTGTAATAACTCCCAATTGAGATGTTTTTCTAACTTCAACTTTTTGGAATCCAATTGAAACTTTAATGGCAAGATAGGTTAGCCCAAGATCAAAGAGCGAGGTCCCCATGGACATTGTATCATCCGACAGTGGTGGCACCGGCCCAATCGTGCATCATGAATTGCCAACTGCTGATGGTCTAAAGGCTAAACTATTGGTAGAAAGAGATTCTGCTTCTGCACTTAGAGATGAAGTTGACATGTTGAGGAAGCAAACAACACAATCACAAGTAGTACTCAAGACAACAATTAAATATTTGGTGGATTTCAAAATGAAGCAAGCTGAGACTGACCGCATTATTAAGGTCCTAAAGGAAAAAAAAGGAAATTAAATTTCCACTTGGTAAATCATAGGTGAAATGTTCTTTCCATCATTGAATAACCTTTGTGTTGTTTGTTCATGTAATCGATCAAACCATTTGTTTTAGAGATCATGTAATAATTGTTTTTTGTTTTTTGGTTTGTAATTTTTTAGCACAAGTCTGTATTAATTGATAAGACTCTGAGACATTTCATTTTGATTGTTGTGTCGGACCTACAAATATGCCAATCGAGCTAAATGTGCATTCAACAATAATAGTAGTATAGATGGACCTTAAGTGGCATGCATCGGAAAGGACCAAGATGTTGTACTAGCTTCACTAAAAAAAGGATGCTCTTTTAGCAAAAAAAAGTATAGCGGCCTGGCTTATGTATATTAGTTGATATTATTGATCCATCCACTCTATAAGTGTTTATATGTCTATTAGTTTTGCACATTATTGGTTGATTGACTCGGTATTTGAATCTTGATACATCGCTTGTGTACATATCTAAATGGGAGTACACATTATGCTGCGTGTGACACTTGAGTTGGACATAAAGTGGTTTCAAATATTCGAATTCACCTTAAACTGGATTCTAGCTTCTGAATTTGAGTATCGGCATTTGTACATCATATTCATATATGACAGTGGAATACATCTTTGTCATGCTTTTGAAGATCTGTAAAAACACATAGAATGATTTATAAAGATTCGTATAGGAATACAAAATGGATTCGAATTTAGTTAACAGGGTAAACATGGATGCTTATTGTCCCAAAATTCAAAAGAAGCGGCAAAATGTCCACTCCCACGTCGGCTGCCCAAAGCCAAGTATTTGGGAGATGGAAATTACTGTCTACCCCTTACACGGACAATCCATCGGCCCGATTTCCACTGCTCTCAATAGGGGTAGGTTAGTAACTTCAATTAGACGTGACACGACCGCCTCTGAGCCCATTCCGACACGGTGGGCGCCAAACATGGGCGGCAAAACACATTTGATTCAAGATCGTCCAAAAGACCTCTGTCTCTCCCTCCATTTCCCCATTCATACACGGTGGGTGGCAAAACAAACTCGACTCGGCCGAAATCGATGTAGGCAAATATTTTCCATAGGGGCAGGTTATAACTTCACACAGACATGACACAACCGCCCTACCTGTCAGCCCCGTTAATACACCATGGGCGCCACCCGTGGGCGCCAAAACACCCTATCCTCGCCTGAAATCGCTCTGGGCAAATATTGGCAAGATGCGAGATTACAGTCCTATCCCCAACCGACGAGACGTCCAAATTTTAAATGGGGGCTAAGTTTGTAACTTCCCATATTTCAGACAGGCGCATCCCAAAAACATGGTTCCCTGTACCTCTCCCTCCATTTTCTCATTCATACACCGTCCGTGCTAGAACACCATCCCCACACCAGCCTCCTCCGTCCGCCATCCCATCCATCACCGCTGTCCTCCACCCCATCCATCGCCACCATCCTCCACCATGCCGGAGTGCCTACCAAGACCGCGTCGTCCACTGCTATAGATGGATGTTTCTCATCCATGACGATGGACCAAGAGCCTTGCATCGCGTCCTCTCGCTTCATCGGCGTTGTCATCCTCTTTGCCGGGGCCGCTCACACGACCTTCTCGTCCACCGCAACCGGACTAATCCCCCGATGCACCCATCTACCATCGCAGATCTGCTTTAACACCACCGACAGCCATTGCACCCCCGATGCCTACACGGCGCCACAAGATAGGTGGTACTTCATATCTCCTCAACTTTTTGATCTCAACCAGAAAATAGATCATAATTTGGTTACTGTACTTTCTTTTTAGCTCTGAGAATTTAGTTCTTTGTTTGAAGCAAGCAATGGATGCTAAATAGCATTTCTCCGGTTTGCAGCTTTAAATCTGCCATGGCACAGTCATAATAGGGTTTAATTGATCATGTTGGTTCTGTGGTGGTTTCTTTAATAGAAATCAAAGGGGAAACCCTCTTTTGCTCAAAAAAAATGCTTAGGGTTTCCCCCTTTTATGATCACTCTACGATCAGCAAACGTGCTTCGTGTCATAATAGTATTGCTCCATCCATCGAGCTAAATAAGCTTAGTTGTTCAAATACGAATTTGCTATTATTAAAACAGAGTCGTTTAATTGGTCAGTTAAATGTTCTTAATTTAGTTTCAGAAATGCATGTACGTCGCTCTGGTGTGTATCTCTACAGGGTGCCCACGGTGGGCCGCGGCCCACCCTGGGATTTTGAGTGGCCCAGGCCCCGATTCGTCTCTGTTTTTCTATGCTTCCAATCTCTGCTCGCCCCCAGCCGCATGCCTCACCGGCGACTTGTCGTCCCCGGACGACATGACTCTAGGAGGAGACGCCGGACTAACAGGAGGTCAGGAGCCTCTCGCCCAACAGCGTCACCGCTGCCCTGGCGCCCCGTCGTGCCTACCTTCCCAGTCCGTTTAGGGCTCAGTCATGCAGCAGCCGCTAAGCCAACCCGATTTATCCTGAGATACGTCCTCAACACTTAGCAGCCACTCCTCATCACCCGTTTTCTAATTGATTCATTACTCATTAGGCAGGACTGTCATTAGGGTTTGTTGTGTACTGAGTGCTACCTACACTTAATGGTTCAGATGCATTTCATTAATCTTTACTACCTGTAAAGTTCACAAGGTTCCAAAATTACGGCCCTAGGAACAGACACTAGTCATTTTGGATTGTTGGTCATAGTGACATTGACCTAGATTACTACTGCAGGCCAGGTTTGTTGACAATTTTACTTGTCTTTCTTACTCATTCGATATGATATCCAATTATTCACGTCAATTAGTTGCAAACAATAAGTACTACACCAACTTCTTGATTCAGATTTTGGACGGTTTCTTACTGCAGTTACAATTCTGCATACTTGTCCTAGTAAGCTCACAAGTAATGATTGATTCACTACATCTATGCTTGCTTCGTCATATTTGTTGTCAATATTCTTTTAGGGTGGACCACCCTGTTTCAAAATACTGGAACCGCAGACATGAGTGAATAGTATTTTTCTGTGTGATCTCTTGCATTATGTGTGGGCAACGAACACTGTATTGTATAGAAAGAAAGTGTCATTTCCACCTTTAACATAGACTACGATCTTTTACATGGAATACAATCTTCCTACTTGCTTTGTGTCGCACTACCAGCACTCCACCCTTGAAGCTAAACATTATGCCACTCATAATTCCTTAGTTTATTTGTTCAAATACGAATTTGATATGATTCTAATGTTCCTACTTCAGTTTTGAAATGTGTGTCTACCTGTTATAGAGAATAAGAGGTTTGTATGTCTATGTGTGGTCTGGCCAGCACGGTTGGGGTGAACTTTGCATATGCAGGGGTTTATAGGGAGACACTCTTTGAGTTGAATCCGCAATGCATTCCATAGATAATCTGACTACTTTTTATGTTTTGATGAATCTCATATACTGAACATCATCATAATGATTATGAGCTTGCACGCATGAAAATAATAAAGGAGAAAAATGCCATGGCTGTCAAACTTGGTGTCGGTAGGAAACGACACCTATGGGATCACGAGAATCCCTTTCTGCGGTTGCGGGGCGTGGGGGCCGTGAGAAGAGCGGATCGAGCAGGCAGTACACGATTCCTTTACCCAGGTTCGGGCCGCGAAGATGCGTAAAACCCTACTCCTGCTTTGGTGGATTATATGTTTGTGTTCTTGAGCTAGCTACGGGGCATCAAGAGCTCCAAAAAGCCGAATCCTCTTCCTGGTCGCCTGGGGCCTCCTTTTATAGGGAAAGGGGCTGCCACAGTGGCACACAGGAGGTGGAAAGGGTACAGTGATGCGAGGTTATCCCTCGCATTACATGACAAGGTGCATTTAATGCGCCTTGCTTAGGTGTCCTTGTTTTATCGGGGGCGGGGGAGAGCCCTGTCTTGTCCGTCGCCGCTCTCTCCCGCGTCGACATGCGCCCTGGCCAGCGGTGCCTGCAATGCCATGTAGGCGGGCAGGCAGCTGAGGTGGCGCAGCGGTGGGTCTCCACGAGGATCTGCATGCCGCCACGCAGGTGCCTGCCCAGCTGGTTGGGTCGGCAGCTGCATGCGAACGATGGTGGAGGCGTGACTGGTGCGGGTCCGATGGTGGCCCCACGGGTGTCCTTGGCAAGGGCCTTGCCGCGGCCCTGGCAAGGGTCTTGTCGGGGTCCCGACAAGGGTCTTGCCGTGGCGCCTGCTGCCATCCCCGGCAAGGCTCTTGCCGGGGGCCTTGTGGTTTTCCTTGGCTGGGATCCCGCCAAGGACCATCATCTTCTAAAGTGTGCATCTGATCTTGAATGTCTTCACAAAGATCTGCATACCACCACGGGGATGCCTCCCGAATCCTTGCCCCATGGGGGCAGTGGACTCAAGGGTGACCCGCTCCGTAGGTGTGGGGCGAGCTGCCACGGCAAGGGTCTTGCCGGGTTTGCAAAAACCGCCTCCCGGCAAGGATCTTGCCGGGGGGCCCGCTTCGTCCCCTTTGCTCTTTGTGGTCTTGGTCTTGGCGTCGTTCTGCTCCTCTTTGGCTTCGGCCTTACCTTGGTTCTACCTCCCTTGCCGGGCTCGGTGCGGCGGCACCCGTGGCTCAGACTGCCCGTGCACAGTCATAGGGATACAAAAAGTGTACCCCTCTTTTTGTACACCGATAGGAGCCCCCGGGCCTGGGACACACATAAGCACTACGCGTTGTTGGGCCAGGCCCAAGAACGGTGCGCGGGCAGGCAGGGCGGTTTTTACCGCGGTAAGTTTCTTCGCGCGCTGCGCCTCCCACGCTTCCCGCGCGTGGCGCGGCGTAGGGAGGCGGGTGTGACATGGGCGGCATGCGTGGGGTCGCTCCCCGCGGGCATGCGTCACATCACAATTAATGTGAAAGGAGGCGGCCCGCGTTCTCCCCCATAAGAAGGAATAACCGCGGGCGCGCTGCTCACTTTCCCTCTTCCTTCGTGCCTTTTCCAATCTCAGAGCCGTCGCTCCTTTTCTTCCTTCTCTTGCAAGCTTTTCGCCATTGCCTGTCGTCGCCGTCTCGTCCCCACCCTCCTCCCCTTCCTTAACCCTCTAAGCTCCTTGGCCGCCATGGCGCCCAAATCTGCCAAGGGCAAGGGGGTGGCTAAGGGCCTCGTGACCGTGGGGCCGCCGGAGAGCGCGTTGCTGGGGGACAAGACGAAGTCCGCCTTCTTCTACCCCTCGTCGGTCGACGTCCACGAGCTCCGGGCTTCTTTCAAGCCCTTGTGGGGAGTGAAGACGGGGGGAGAGAACTCGGGGCACCCGGCGACGCGCGTCATTCCTGCCGCTTGTGCCGACCCTGCTCCAAATTGGTACCCCTTCTTCGTCGACTACTTTTCTTGTGGGTTATGCCCCCCTTTCTCTGAATTCTTCTGCGATATCATGCACACCTTTGGCTTCCGCCTTCTGGATTTTACTCCGAATGCGGTGGCGTGCATGTCTTGCTTTGCGCATCTTTGCGAGGGCTTTGTCGGAGTGCGGCCCAACACGACGCTCTTCCGTCATTATTTTTACCCTCGAATCCAAACTGGAGGTGCCGTTGCTGGTTGTGTCACCTGGATCCCAAGGTCCAAGGAGGCGTACCCGGATGGCGCCAAGAAAGAGAGGTGGGACGAATGCCGTGACCGGTGGTGCTGGATCGAAGACGAAGAACCACCGGAGTTTTGCAAGGTCCGCCAGACGCCGCCTGTCCGTGGCAACGATTGGGGTGAGCTCGACGCCGCCGATGGGAGGCTCACCATCGCCACCACCAGAATCCTCCGGCTGACCCGGGTGGGGCTCACCCTGGAAATGATTGGGGCGGATTTCATCCGCCGTCGGATTGCTCCGTTGCACAATAAGGGGAGGCCAGCTTGGCTCTTCACGAACCCGGCTGATATCATGCGGCTCCGCCCTGGCCTCGATCACAACTTCACGGTGATGGGGCATGCCCACTTCTGCCAGCGGCTCTTCCAGCTGGATGTGGATAGTGACGGCGAGTTCGAGCTGACCGGCAAGGCCGCGAGGGTTGCCGTAAAGACTGGCAAGGCCGTCAAGGGGCCGCTCTTCAAGTTGCCCGCGGGAGTCGTCCCGCTGTGTAACAATTCTCGCCGGTTCGAGATCATTGCCATGATGCCGGACTGCAACGCGCACGGCCCCGTCCCGAGCTGGAGGGAGCCGGCGGCCGCAGACGTGCGGCAGTTCTTCGACACCTTGGCTGAGGTGTATGTCAACGCCGACGCCGAGCGGCGGCTCGTCATGGACACCACCCAGGCGGAGGTGGACTATGTCGGGGATTGGATGCGACATATGCCAAAGGATGGCTTATCATGGTGGGGGCGAGTAGAACGTCGCCGGTGCCTGGAAGCGGGATGAGGCGTAGGCATGCACGCCGGCGGATCTTACCCAGCTTCAGGGCTCTTCGAGGAGATAATACCCCTACTGCTGCTCTGCGGGGTCTCCGGATGGTTACTAAGGAGATATGTCTACAAAGCTGCTCCTCGAGCTGTGTTCTAGAGGTAGGAGAGGGCAAGGCTGGCTCTCCCCTCCTCTATGCTGTTTGTCTGGTGGAAAAAGGATCGAACCCTTTGCATGGGTGCGCCGGGGGGTTTATATAGGCCTACCCCCCGGGGGTACAATGGTAATCTGACTGGGTGCGGGTCCCAGCCGTCTGTCTCTTAGGCCGCCGTCCTTTCCGCCGACTCCTAGGGGCCACCTCTGGTGGGCCCCGCCGACTGACCTGGCCACTGTAGCCGCGCCTCTGATGACGTTGGCTGGGTCGTGGGGGCGTGGCAACAGTGCCGCCGCCTGGCGGGCGATCACTGTCGCCACTCCCCGTCTCATCTGGTTAATGGCGCGTGGGACCCGTGGGAGGAGCTGGCCGACTCTCGGAGGCTGACTCCCACGGGGGCCGTCTTCGGGTGCTCTCGCCGTCTTCTATCTCTCCCGCTGACTGGCGGGGGCCGCCGTCTCCAGGCCGTACAGGCGGGCCAACGTGGGAACAGGGTTCCGCAGCTGGGGCGGACATCAGGGCCGGTATGGCCACAGTGCCGCGCCGTACCAAAGATCTCCTCTGGTACGTTGCACTGTAGCCATACCCGCCCTCGGTAATCCGGGTAGGGGAGGGCTGTACTCCGGCCATCCCCAGTCCTGTCCTTCTTCCGGAAGGCGGAAGGTGATGAAGTCGTGGGCCTCCCTAGAGTCGCCGATCGGGAGTCTCAGCCGCCTCTGGGACTCGGTCGTGAGTAGGTGTCGGTGATGCTGCGGCCGACTCCCAGAGTCGGACGATCGTTTTGGGATTCTCGGAGGGGCGTAGCCTGCCCCGATGTCTTGAAAGGTTCTGGGCCTCGGGTTTGCCTACCCGTGGCCCATTACTCCGACAGTAGTCCCCGAAGCTGGTGAGGCGCCGAGGGATGCGCCGAGGGGCCTCAACAGTTTCTTCCTTCGAGGAGTTCGTGTCGTAGCTCGCCTGCCGCCTCCCCTCGTGCCGATTATCAAGAGGCGACTCTGCCCCGGCCGTCTTCGTCGAGTCGTCTCGCAGAGGCCGGACTTGCCTTCAAGTCGCCTTGCTCTTCTTTAGGTAGTTTGAAGATCGGGGCGCCACGTGGCCGGGCAAGCCTGCCAGCCCACGCGCGCGATGGGACAGGCCCGCGGGCGAGGCCCGCCACTACCGCGCCTCGGCCCTCGAGCGGATCCGCTGCGGCCGCGCGGGCGGTTGGGCTTCAGCACAGTAAATGCGCGTGGTAACTCCGCGTGGTAGATCGTGGGGGTCATGGGGGCGCGGGCGCAGTTAATCCCACGACGCCCCCTCGGCTCCTCAGCCCGTAGGCTTATAAGTAGGCAGAGGGAGCGGGGCGGCGAAGCACGCGCGCCTGCTCCCCTCTGCTTCCTCCGTTCCTCCTTCCTTCTTCTTCTCACTGCCGCTGCGCCGGACCACGCCCCGCTTCCGGCAATGAGTTCTTCTTCCGCCGCCGCGCCCGCCGCCGTCCGCTCCGGCGTGTGGGACGGCTCTGAAATTGACGACGACATCATCGAGTTCCTTCGCAAAATGCGCCGCATCCCCAGCGCGAACCTCGTGCAGGCCCGCGCCCCGCCGCCGGGGGAGGTGTCGCCGGCGCCGGCGGATGGCGAGCGCGTCGTGTTCCGCTCCCACCTGTCGCGCGGCCTGGGGCTGCCGGCGAGCGGATTCTTCCGCTCGTTCCTGGAGTTTCACGGCCTCCAACCGCACCACCTTACTCCAAACACGGTGGTGCTGTTGGCGGCCTTCACCTCGCTCTGCGAGGGATTCCTCGGTGTTCTCCCCACCATCGAGCTGTGGGGGGAATTCTTCCATTCTAAGCTCGGCACGCACGTCGTCGGCGTGCCAGCCCAATGCGGCGCCTTCATCGCGCTGCGGAGGTCGACTGCCGACAACCCATTTCCCGCCATCCAGCTGATCAAGTCGGGGAAGATGTGGCAGCGTTCTTACTTCTATGTAAAGAACGTCGCCACAGACGGCGACTGGGTCAACCTTCCGGCCTTCAAAGACGGCGCGCCGGCTGGGAGGCAGCCTAGCTGGTCTTACCGCGCCAAGATGCTGACTCCGGCCGGAGCCGCCGCCGTGCAGCGACTTCGGGTGTTGACGCAGTCAGCCGGCCTGACCGGAGCCGACTTGCTGGCCGCCTTCGTGGCACACCGAGTCCTGCCGCTCCAAAGCCGGCCTCATCTGATCTGTCAGATGAGCGGCCACCGGGACCCCAGTCGGACGTGCACCAAAGATCTTCCTCACGCGGAGGTTGCGGACACGGTGAACTTCATCGCGAACTGCGGCCTCTCGGGGGACTGGCAGTTTGGCATGGAGCCATACTCGCGCGCCAACCCCCCGCCAGTGGTAAGTTGCTCTTTTCTTCTCTCTCTTTTTCAGCCGAATCTGGCATCTGCTCTTTATTTCTCTTAACCTTTGAACCAGAACTCTCTTATTCAGCCCTCATCTGGCGCCATGGGGCCGCCTCGCCAGTTCGGCTCTGACCGAGCAGAGAGCGATGTCGACGACCCCGACTTGGGGGCGGCGGCATTGGAGGCCGACGCCGAAGGAGGCGGCGAGGGAGAAGAAGGCGGCCCGAGGCCCTCGGCCACCTTCGCCGACTGGCCCGTCGACGAAGAAGGGGAAGTCGCCCCGCACCACCAGCCGAGGCAAGACGGCGCGAGGAAGCGCCGGGCCGGGCCGAGTTCCCTCGGAGGCCGGGAGAAGAAGTTCAAGGGGGCAGCCGCCGCGACCAAACGGGAAGAGGCGGCCGCGAAGGCCCAGCGCTTCCGTAAGGAAGTGAAGAAGCCGCCGCTGTCCTGTGCGTGAGTGCCCCTACTCCTCTGTCTTGTTTTTGTCTTCTGGTGGGTTTAGTCTGAGTTTTTTCATGTGCTCCCCGCTTCAGAGCTCCTCTCACCCTAGGGAGGGTCGCCGCCGCCTCCATCAAGGGGTCGGTGGAGTCGTCCGCCACAACTCGGCGCATCGACCCAGCCGCCGACCTCCGGGAGGCGACAGAGCGGAACGCGCGGGAGAAGCGCGACGAGGACGAAGCCGCCCGTTGGAAGAAGGCGGAGGCTGAGAAGACGGCCGCCCCCGCCCAGCAGGGTCTTGAGGGAGTCGGAGCCGCCGCCGCGGCCCAAGAGCGGGCCGAAGAAGCCGCGCGCCGCCAATCGACGCTGCTCGTCGTTCCGTTGAACTCGGCGCCGCCGGTTTATATGGGGCGGCCTGGAGAAGCCGACGGGGAGTACGCCATTGTGGAGAGGGAGGGCGGCGAGATCCCCAGGCGAGACTCGGTGGTGCCACCACCACCGCCCCCGCCGTCATCGGGGGCGCAAAGGGTAAACAGTCGGCGGACCCGCCAGTGCCGCCGACTTCAGACGAAGCCACGGCGAACTTGCTTCTTCAAGTCGCCCTGCCAACTCGTCGCCGGCTGGAGAAGGCGACTTCGGCGCCACGCCCTCTGGAGACCGGAGCGGCCAGCTCGGCCATGCCAGAGGTCGAGGTGACGAGTTCCGCGCCCGTCGGGTGGGCGCGAGGAGGCGGCACGGGCCCGCTGAACACGGCGCTCCTGGACGTCCAGGCGAAGCTGTGAGCTGAAAGGGACGCCATCCAGCACTACTCGAGGGCGCACCTAGCGACACGAGCGGCCATCCGGGTATGTTCCTTCTGACTTGTTTTTTCTTGTTCTTCTCTGTGGGGGCGCGCCAGAGCACCCACTGGGTGTAGTCCCCGAGTTCCAGGTCGGCTGCTGAGCAGGCGGGTTGGAACTCCAAACGCTTATTCTTTTTTGAAATGCTCATTGTAGTACTACCACAACCTCCGAGCCACCGTCTTCAACCGAAATGTTGAAGAGCTGGGCAAGCGGACTGCCGACTTGTCGGAGAGCCGGAGTAGGTTTGCTTCTTCGCGGGGGCGCGCTGGCGCACCCGCGGGCTGTAGTCCCCGAGATTCGGGCCGACTGCTGCGCAGTCGGGCTGGATCTTCTTGGCGACTTTTCTGATGACTTGTTTCCTTTTTCTTTTTTCTTCAGAGGCCAATGCCGTCCTTGAGGAGCAGCTGGGCGCTGCTAACACCGCCTTGCGTGCCAAGGAGGTGGAGTGTGGCAAGATCGTCACGGAGCGCGACCTGCTGGCCGTGCAGCTGGCGGAGCAGAAGGAGCTGCTCAAGAAGGCGCAGGAGGAGGCGAAGGACAAGGAGGCTGAGCTCCAGGCCGAGTTCGAGGTCGAACGCTCCTCCTGGACCGACAAGGAGGCGATGCTGACCTCCGGCTTCCACGAGATTGAAGATATCGTTGATGGTAAGTTTTCTTTGCTTGCTTTCTTTGAGCGGCCAACTGTGGGTCGGGCCGACTCTTGCTTTTTCTGACTTGCTTCTTTTTCCGTCTTTGGAAGACTTCTTCCCAGGCCATGCGCAAGCCGCCGTTCAAGCCATCGAGGCTGACCGTGAGGCGCGGAGGGCGGCCGGCGAGGAGGTTGCTGTCAAAGCCCCCCGGACTCTTGACGAACAGCTTCTGAGCATCGAGGCTCGTCTTCGGCCGGCTCACCGGATGCTGCGCCGGCTTCAACGAGTCGGTGCCCAGGCGATTGCTGCCTTGTGGCCGGAGATGCCGGTTTTGCGCACTCCCAGTCGGACTGCCGACTGGCTGGAGGTCGCAGCAGGCCGTCTGGAGGCTTGGAAGGGCTCCTCGGCACATGCCGGGGCACGTTGTGCCTTGGAGCTCGTCAAGGCGTGGTATCCAGACCTGAGTCTGGACCAGCTGGCCACGCTCCGAGCCGAGGCCCAGCCGGAACTGGCAGCCATGGAGGATGACTTCGTCAAGCGCACCGCGGCGATCGCCGAGTACGTCGACACCAGCGTCTTCGTTCCTGAGCGTGCTGACAACGGCGAGGAGGCGCCGCCGGAGTGGTTTGGGATGAACCCGAACTACGGCGAGGACTCGGCGGAGGTGATTGGCTCCAGCGCCGAGCAAGAAGACGAGATGGAAGCCGGCGACGAGACGGAGGCGCCAGAAACTGGAGAGGGCGACCAGCCTCAGCTCGACCGAGCCTCCAACAACGAGCCGCGCCCAACTGCGCCGACTGCTGCTGGAGGTGATCAAGCCGAGTCTGCCCCGCCGGCTGCTCCAACGTCCAACACCGCCATCTCCGCCGATCTCCCAAACCCGTCTGCCGCTTCATAAGCCGCCGTCTTGCTTTACTTATATGTTTAGTAGTTTCTCAAAGACTTTGTTAATTCGCACATTTCCACCCACTGGGTGTATTTTGAACATCTGTTCATGGACTCGGCCAATGGCTTTTGTGGTGTAAATATTTGTCTATGTTCTATCGTTTCTTGCTTGTTGCTCTTTAGGCTTTTTTCCTTTGCCGCCTTCCCTTGGGTGCCGTCTTTGCCAGTCGGACAGCCGCTCCGTGGACTGCCGCTGGACCAAATACCTGGCCGCCTTGGGAAGGCAAGTACTTAGCCGTTCGAGAGTTTTTGTAGCAAGTCGGATAGAAAAACGGCAAGCCGACTACTCGGAGTCGGTTTTGCGAGGATCGGCTGAAAAGCCAGCTCGGGCTATGTTTTTACGCTTTGGATCCTTAGCCTTTTTTCGTGCGGGCGCCTATTCTACCTTACTCCGGCCCACCAGTCAGTCGCTCTACGAGCTGTGGCTTTGGCGGGAGTCGGCTTAGGCGTCGTGCACTACTTGTCTGACCGCAGGAAGCGTTTTCATAGCGCGAGACGGCAAGTCCCCGGGCCGACTGGTCGAGCCCGGGGTCAAGCGGCATAAAGAGTGTCGTACTCGGAAGCATAATTCTTATCATACAGATAACAAAAGGGGCAGTCCCCGAGTCCGTCTCGGGGGCCCCAGAGTCTTGGTACTTAAAATACAAAAGGGGGCGTGATACATACTGCATCAGCTGTAAAATCTTCGAAGAAGATTCGCGTTCCATGGTCGCTCCGTCTCCTTGCCGGAGTCGTCCCTCTTGCGTGCTCGGGGCTTCTGAGCGTCGATCAGGTAGTAGGAGTCGTTGCCCAGCACCTTGCTGATGATGAAGGGGCCTTCCCACGGAGCCGACAACTTGTGCTGGCCGGCTGTTCGCTGGATCAGACGGAGCACAAGGTCGCCCTCTTGGAAGGATCTTGGTCTGACCTTCCTGTTGTAGTAGCGATGTAGGCTCTGCTGGTAGATGCTGGACCGGCTGAGTGCCAACAGCCGGCCCTCTTCCAGCAGATCGACGCTGTCTTGTCGTGCTTCTTCTGCTTCCTCCGTGGTGTACATCGTGACTCGTGGGGAGTCGAACTCTATATCCGTCGGGATGACGGCTTCAGCATCGTAGACGAGGAAGAAGGGCGTGAAGCCGGTTGACTTGTTTGGAGTCGTACGCAGACTCCAGAGGACGGCCGGCAACTCGTCAAGCCAACAGCCGGCCGAACGCTCCAGCGGTTCAACCTTGATGGATGTCTCTGAGAATTGCTTGGCCTTGCTCTGGCTCGACGCAGCGCTGGTAGACGCCTGTGACGCTGCGTCTGACCAGCTCTCTGTTGATTATGGTGTATGCTGCCGCTCGGCGTTGTATTTGCCGAGCCAAGGTTTCATCGGTTGGCAGCTCCTTGTTCACCAGGAATTGGAGGATGGGCTGGGCCCATGAGGGTGCTACTATCTCCTCTACTGTCAAAACTGCGACTTGGACGCGAGCGGCTGGGCTTGGAGTCGGCGGGCTGGAGTTCGCAGCCGCTTGCAGAATTAATGAAGCCCCCGGGCCGACTGGAGCAGTCCCCGGGCCGAGTTCTGGAATCTTCTCTCTGGCTGCCGCAGTCCCTGGGCCGAATTCCGAAGTTCCCGGGCCGGCTGCAACTGCGGCACTCTTGAGATCATCTGCAACGGGTCTTGTGCTATTTGCTTGGGCTCTCGGGCCGGATCCGGCTTCTTCAGGGGGAGTCGGCACAAAAATTGAATCTGACTCTGGTGAGGGCTTGATGGACGGCTTGAGGAGGCGCTGGAGGGCGACGCCCGAAGATATTGCTTGGCGGGTGGAACCGATTCGTGCCAAAGTATCTGCTTGGTTATTGTCGTTCCTCGGCACATGGAGGAACTCGCACCCCTCGAAGTACCCGCTGAGCTGCTGCACGAGAAAACGGTAGCTTGCCATGTTTGCATCCTTGGCGTCCTAGTCGCTCGACGACTGCTGTACCACCAGGTCGGAGTCGCCGTAACACAGGATCCGGCGGATGCCAAGCTCTTTGGCAAGCCGGAGCCCGTGAACGAGCGCCTCGTACTCGGCGACGTTGTTGGAGGCGGCGAAGTGAATCTGCAGTGCGTACTTGAGCATGTCGCCCTTGGGAGAAGTGAGGACGACGCCGGCTCCCAAGCCGGTGCGCATCTTGGAGCCATCGAAATGCATCCGCCAATGGATGGAGTCGGGCGCTGGTGGCAGGTATTGGGTCTCGGCCCAGTCGACGAGGAAGTCGGCCAGTGCTTGCGACTTGATGGCGGTGCGGGGTTGATAGTAGATCGTGTAGGGCGCCAACTCTATGGCCCATTTGGCCACTCGGCCAGATGCATCTCGGCTTCCGATGATCTCAGCCAATGGGGCTGTGCAGACCACTGTGATTGGATGCTCTTGGAAGTAAGGCTTCAGCTTCTTGGCGGCGAAGTGCACGCCGTAACACATCTTCTGGTAGTGGGGGTAGTTCTGCTTGGAGGTCGACAGTACTTCACTCAGGTAGTATACCGGTCTCTGGACCAGCAGTGCCTTGCCTTCCTCCTTGCGCTCTACTACAATGACTGTGCTGACTACTCGGCTGGTGGCGGCGATGTACACGAGCATGGGCTCCTTGGGAGTCGGAGCCGCCAACACAGGGGGAGTAACCAACATCTTCTTCAGCTGCAGAAAGGCCTCGTCCGCCTTGTGGTTCCACTCGAAAAAATTGGTCTTCTTCATGAGTTGGTATAACGGGAGAGCTTTCTCGCCCAACCGACTGATGAAACGGCTGATGGACGCCAGGCAGCCAGTGAACTTCTGCACATCCAACAGTCGGCTGGGTACCTCCATCCTCTCGATGGCCTTGATCTTCACAGGGTTGCACTCTATGCCGCATTCGGAGACCAGGAAGCCGAGTAGCTGGCCGGCTGGTACTCTGAAAACGCACTTCTCGGGGTTAAGCTTGATCCGGAATCGGCGCAGGTTCTCAAAGGTCTCTTTGAGGTCTTCCAGTAAGGTTCCGCGCTTCTCCGTCTTCACCACCACATCATCCACGTAGACGTGGGCATTTCTGCCGAGTTGCTTGAGGAGGCACTTCTGCATGCAACGCTGAAAGGTGGTGCCGGCGTTCCTCAAGCCAAACATCATGGTCAGGTAGCAGAAGGCTCCGAACGGCGTGATGAAGGCGGTCTTCAGTCTGTCTGCCGGGTTCAGCTTGATCTGGTGATATCCTGAGTAGGCATCCAAGAAGCTCAACAGCTCGCATCCGGCTGTGGAGTCTATCACCTGATCAATTCTCGGCAAAGCAAACGGGTCCTTGGGGCAGGCTTTGTTCAGGCTTGTGTAGTCGATACACATTCGCCACTGCTTGTTCTTCTTCAGCACTAAAACTGGGTTCGCTAACCACTCTGGGAAAAACACTTCCATGATAAAGCCGGCTGCAAGGATCCGGGCTATCTCTTCACCAACAACTCTTCTTTTCTCTTCTGACAGGCGGCGCAAGGGCTGCCTGACGGGCTTTGCATTAGACCGGACATGTAACTTGTGCTCGGCGAATTCTGTCGGTACACCCGGCATGTCTTTGGGGGACCATGCAAAGATGTCCCGATTCTCACGGAGGAAATCGACAAGCTCGCCTTCCTATTTGCTGTCAAGGTTTGCACCTATGACCGCGTACCTCTCCGGGTGCTCTGGGTCCAAGGGTATCTTCTTTGTTTCCTTTGCCGGCTTAAACGAGCCCTCAGCTTCTGACTCCTTGGGGTTGGGTGACATCTCAGGCTGCTTGCCGGCCATCGCCACAACCCGGTCAAGGAGCCGCTTCTCTGCTGCAATAACCAGGGACTCGGCCAGCCGACTACTCTCGGCCGCACAGGCGGACGACTTCCTGTAGTCGCCAACTACAGTCAGGATTCCCTTGGAACTTGGCATCTTCATTTTGAGGTAGGCGTAGTGGGGGACTGCCATGAACTTGGCCAAGGCAGGTCGGCCAAGTAGTGCATGGTACGGGCTCCGGAGGTCCACCACTTCAAACCAGACTGGCTCTCGGCGGAAGTGATCCTTATCTCCGAAAAGGACATCTATCAAAATCTTGCCGATTGGGGAGCAGGAAAGGCCAGGGACGATCCCATGGAATACAGTCCGGCTGTTCTGGAGTTGTCTTTGCTTGATTCCCAGCTTCTCCATTGTATCCTTATACAGGATGTTGATACTGCTGCCTCCATCTATCAGAACTCGCGAAAAGCGAGCTGCCCGCCTATCAGTGGCAAAGGTGGCCTCCAGGACCAGGGCATAGGACCCTGGATTTGGCATCACCTCTGGGTGATCTGCTCTGCTCCAACTGATAGGTTTCTCGGACCAGTGCATGAACTCTGGAGTGTCTGATGCTACTGCGTTGACTTCTTGCTGCTGCAGCCGCCTGCTGCGTCTGTCGTCTGCCACATTGGTGAACACCACGTAGGCTCCATGCTCTTCCAGGTACTCGTCTTGTACTGCGCCGACTGGCCTGGCAGCCGGCTGCGGGGGCGGAGGCGGAGGCGGCTGTCCAGCAGGTGGAGGGGGCATCAAGCCGTCTCCCTTGGCAATCCTAGTCAGCCAGTGGCACTTTCTGGTGGTGTGGTTCGATGGCTTCGCGCCACTGTGAAACTTGCAGGGGCCATCCAAAGTCTGCTCGTAGGAGAAAGCCGGCAGCCAATTGGACTTGCCGCCCTTCTGCCGCTTGGGTGGAGGCTGCCCTTCTGGTTGCTGATCGTCGACCATTGCGACCTGCCGGCTATTGGAAGCCGGCTGCGGGGCCTTGCGCTTGGGATCGTTCTGCTGCTGCCGCCGGCTGGCGTCTCCGGCCGGGGTTCTGGGAGCCTGAGGGGCGACTTTGCCTGTCGCGCTGACTTGGATTTCCGTCTTCATAGAAGAGTCGGCCGTGGCGTACTTGTCTGCTATGATCAGCAGCTCATCCAGGGTCTCCGGCTCGTCGCAGAGGAGCTTATGCTTGAGGAGGGTGCCTTCTCTGCACCCGGCGGTGAAGTACTCGATGGCCTGCACCTCGTGCACGCCCTCACGGGAGTTCCGGAGCTCGGCCCAACGCGTGAGGTAGTCGCGAGTTGATTCGTCGGGGCCTTGTACGCACAAGGAGAGCTGGCGAGGCTTGGGAGGTCGCTTGTACGTGCTCCTAAAGTTGCGGATGAAAGCCTCGGTGAAGTCAACCCAACTGTTGATGCTGCGGGGTTTCAGGCTGTTCAGCCATGTCCGAGCTGTGCCCTGGAGCATGAGCAGAACGTACTTCACGGCAACGCGCTTGTTGCCGTTCGCTATGCTGACGGCTGTGGAGTAGTCAACCAGCCAGTCCTCTGGCTTCACGGAGCCGGTGTACTTGGGGGTATCTCTGGGGAGAGTGAACCCTTTGGGGAAGGGCTCATCTCGGATGTGGGGACCAAAACACGGCGGCCCCAGCTCATCTTCTTCTTCCAGCACCAGAGATCGATGGAGTTGGTCGATCCGGAGGCGGGCATCGTTCTCTCCGACTCCGAGAGTCGGATGTTCAACGGGCGGTGGAGAGACTCGCCTTTCCTTGCGGGGTGGCGAAGGCACATAGTCGTCCCGCCGCTCTACTGCTCTCGGGCGGCCGTCTTGGTCGCGCTCGATGGTGATATGAGTCCGACTGCGGCTTGCAGCCGGCTCCTTGTCTTTTTTTTTCACGGACACCGCCAGTCGGCGCCCGAGATGTGGCGCCTTGATCTCGGCGGGGTGGCAGGTCATCTTTCTGCTGTTGCGGTCCTTCGGAGCGGCAGCCGGCCGCGTTCAGCGCACCGGCTGCGTCGAGGAGTCGCTGGACCCGCTCCGTCATCAGTCGGCGCTCTTCGCCTTCAAGGTTATCCAGCTCGTCTGCCGCCGCTTGGGCAGCTTGAATGTTCTCGGTGGGCGTAGCGTATACGGGGCGGTTGGCCCCGAACATGCCGGCGATGTCCGGGCCGCGCTGCCGGACCGCGCCTAGGCGGCTTGGCCCCACCGGGGCCGGCGAGCCACCCACGGCGCGATCCATCTCGCGCTGGTAGGCCTCTGACAAGCGTCTCATGCTGGCCAGCCTCTTCGCGCCTTCGACGAGCTGGAGGCGGCGTGCCTCCAGCGCTTCGGCGTCGGCGTCCTCTGGAATGGGCGCATCCAGGTCTTGCAGTGCCGCGTCAAGCGGGTCGCGAGCTCTCCCGTCGAAGTGCTCGCCATGGTCGATGACGAGCACCTCAGTGACGGTGCTTCCGCTGCCCTCCGCGCGAGGGAGCGGCTCGTCGTAGACCACCACGTTGGTGGGGAAAGCGTCGAGCGACGCGGTGTCGGAGTCGACCAGCATCGGGTCGGTGGAGCCTATGGACTCCAGGTCGATGGCAGGCTCGCCGGCAACGTGGAGGTCGTCGAGGAGACCGGCGAGAAGGTTCGCGGGGCCGCCGGTGCCTGCGTCGGACGCAGGCTCATCGGAGAGGCTAACCTCGCCGATAAGATCGGCGAGGCAGCTGGCCGCGCAAACGGTCTCAATGTTGCGCAGCGCGTCGGTGTGAACTTCTTCTGGCGTGCCGGGCTGGCTACGCTCGCCAGGAAGGAAAAGGGTTCCCGTCCAGAACAGATCTCTGGACGACGGTGCACCTCGCCCCACGGTGGGCGCCAAATGTCGGGGGTTCGATGCGACATATGCCAAAGGATGGCTTATCATGGTGGGGGCGAGTAGAACGTCGTCGGTGCCTGGAAGCGGGATGAAGCATAGGCATGCACGCCGGCGGATCTTACCCAGCTTCGGGGCTCTCCGAGGAGATAAAACCCCTACTACTGCTCTGCGGGGTCTCCGCATGGTTACTATGGAGATATGTCTACAAAGCTGCTCCTCGAGCTGTGTTCTAGAGGTAGGAGAGGGCAAGGCTGGCTCTCCCCTCCTCTATGCTGTTTGTTTGGTGGAAAAAGGATCGAACCCTTTGCATGGGTGCGCCGGGGGGTTTATATAGGCCTACCCCCCGGGGTACAATGGTAATCTGACTGGGTGCGGGTCCCAGCCGTCTGTCTCTTAGGCCACCGTCCTTTCCGCCGACTCCTGGGGGCCACCTCTGGTGGGCCCCGCCGACTGACCTGGCCACTGTAGCCGCACCTCTGATGACGTTGGCTGGGTCGTGGGGGCGTGGCAACAGTGCTGCCGCCTGGCGGGCGATCACTGTCGCCACTCCCCGTCTCATCTGGTTAATGGCGCGTGGGACCCGTGGGAGGAGCTGGCCGACTCTCGGAGGCCGACTCCCACGGGGGCCGTCTTCGGGTGCTCTCGCCGTCTTCTATCTCTCCCGCTGACTGGCGGGGGCCACCGTCTCCAGGCCGTACAGGCGGGCCAACGTGGGAACAGGGTTCCGCCGCTGGGGCGGACGTCAGGGCCGGCATGGCCACAGTGCCGCGTTGTACCGAAGATCTCCTCTGGTACGTTGCACTGTAGCCATACCCGCCCTCGGTAATCCGGGTAGGGGAGGGCTGTACTCCGGCCATCCCCAGTCCTGTCCTTCTTCCGGAAGGCGGAAGGTGATGAAGTCGCGGGCCTCCCTGGAGTCGCCGATCGGGAGTCTCAGCCGCCTCTGGGACTCGGCCGTGAGTAGGTGTCGGTGATGCTGCGGCCGACTCCCAGAGTCGGTCGATCGTTTTGGGATTCTCGGAGGGGCGTAGCCTGCCCCGATGTCTTGAAAGGTTCTGGGCCTCGGGTTTGCCTACCCGTGGCCCATTACTCCGACAGACTACATCGCCACCGGGGCGAAGGAGGCACAGCTCGCCCTGGAGGCCAGCAGCGCCGGGGGCGTGGAGGACGAGGGCACCGCGGCCGTGGAGGAGGAGAAATTCTCCCTATGGGCGGTGGCCACCATGGGGGACAGCGGCGCCGACACCGGGGCTCCGCTCGTCGAGGACACGGCCGGCGAGTCGTCGGAGGAGGAGGACGTGGCGGCGGGCTCGACGCCAACCAGGGGAAGAAGGCGAGTCCTGCGGCGGGCTTGCTCCGGCGAGCCAGTCCGGCCCGGCAGGGGCCCACGGCCTCAATTGACCCTGGAAGGGTCCGGGCGCCACACAAGGGCCTCGGCAACGAAGAAGCTGACGACGGCCGCTGGGAAGAAGAAGGCGGAAGCCTCTTCCTCTTCTGGGCGCACACAGACCCCGCCGCCTTCCCCGCCCCCTCCGGCAGGCGTCGACTCGGATGACAACGCGGTGCTCCCCTTTGATCTCGGGCGCCTCAGCCCGGAGAGGAAAAGGAAGCCGGCGGATGAGGAGGAGACGGATGATGAGTAAGCGCTCCGTTCCTTATTGTCGTTTCCATTTCCCTGAATGGGGCCGCTTGTCCTGATCCATTTTGCTTTTGTAGGGATGCGGAGACGTTGGCCCATAGAGTGAAGAGGGCGAGGACCTTGGCGAGCAGCCAGCCCCCTGCCGGGGCTTGAACGACACCATTGGTGGTGTTGAACAGCCCGGACAGCAACCCCCAGCGTAGCCCCCAGCGTAAGTTCATCACCCTCTTCTTACTCGACTTGGGGTAGGTGCCCGATGCCACGATGCTAACCTTGCCGGGTTTGTAGGAGGGGAGCGGCAGCAGGAGGAACCACAGAGGGCAACCCCTAACACACCACCCCCATCGACTACGCCTCCGCGGGGGGCGTCCCCGGCAAGGGCACCAGGCGCAGGGCCCACACCCATGGAGGAAGAGGGGAACTTGGGCACTGGTGGCTCTGCCCCGACGCCAAAGACCGGCGGAGAGGGGACCTCTGCTTCACGGCCCGGCACTGGTGAGTCGCCTGCCCTTCGCCCTTTGTTCTTTTTTCTTGTGTTTCTCTTGGCTTCATTGCTCCTATCGCCACCAAGGCCCTCCCCCAATGGACACGGAGGACGTGGTCTCCGTTGTCAGGGATATTGCTGAAGAGGCCGCGGCTGAGGCCGACAAGGTGGCCGCTGAGGAGGCCGCCAAGAGCGTCGACGAAGCCGGTGAGGCCGCCAAGGACGCCGCCGAGGGTGTCGGCGCGGGGGCCGCCAAGGCTGCCGATGAGGCCTCCGCCGAAGGCGCCGGCGGTGGTCCTGCCTAGGGGACCGGCAAGGCCCCTGCCGAGGAAGAGGTGATGGATGACCAGCCTCCCTCCTCCTCAGCCTCGGGCCCCGGCAGGTACCTGAAGGTGTGTGATGATCTCTTCGTCCACCTCCTAGGGGCGCCAAGTCGAGCGCCCGCCGAAGGGGAAGTTTTTGATGATGAAGTGCTTGCCGCCACCGGGTTCGAGATCGTCGATGCGCCGGGCGCCGGCGGCGACGGTTCTCCAGAGGAGCAGCTCTTCCGCGCCATGGGGGCCAACTTCCGGAAGCTCCAAGCGCTCTACCGCGGCCGTCTGGACAAAGTTGAGTCCAGGGCGGCGGCGGTGGACAACGCGGAGGCGGACTTCAAGGCGCGCATCGCTGAAACGCAGGCTTGGTTCCACCAGTCTCGCGAGGAGCAGAGGGCCTTCCAGGAGAAATTGGCCCAGCGCAAGGTGGAGCTCGCCCTGAAGATGGCCGACATCGAGAAGGCCCAGGAGAAGGCGGCGAACTTGGCCGCCGCGGCCGAAGCCATCCGGAACCAGCATCAAGCCACCTTGAACTCCCAGGAGGAGGACCTCTCCGCGCGTGAGGCGAAGCTTGCCGCTACGCTCCGCGGCAAGGACGAGGAGCTCGAGGCCCTTGTCGCATGACGGTCCCAGGAGCTGGAGTAGAGGCACAGAAAGGCGCTCGATGCCCAAGCCCTGGCCCACGCCGGCAAGGTGAAGGAGCTGGAGGCAAAGCGGGACGAGCTGAAGGAGCAGGACCTCCAGCTGTTCGGCGAGACGGACACGCTCAACCGCGCCTTGGTGGAGGCGCAGGGAACGGTCATCAGCGGGACTGGTGAGCTCTCCGAGGTGCGAGACTCCATCAGAGACCTCAAGCTAATGCTGGAGGATCTCGAGAAGCTGTAGCCGGAGAGCAGGGCTCGGGAGGAGGCCTTGACCAAAAGCCTGGAGGAGGAGAAGCAGCAGCGGACAGTCGAGGCCGCCTCCCACCAAGAGTATGTGGCGGGCGAGAACAGGTGGATCAGCCATCTGGAGGTCGTCGCCGACAGGGTTACCTCACAATTGGCCACCATGGGGTTGCCAAATGTGAGGTGCGCTCCTGAGCGCAGCGGGACCATCAACGCCAAGCTGACCCAGTTCTTCGAGGGCGTCCTCGGGGCCCTGGCCTATCTCCACTCCAACAAGACGGCCACGCTGGCCGAGGAGGCCCGGCGTCTTTGCCGGAAGGTCGTGACCAAGGTCCTCACCAAGGTGGCATACTGGAATCCCAATCTTGACTTCGTGGCTGCGATGAAGAGCTTGCCGGAGGATGTTGATCCCGCGGTGCTCAAGGAGCGTATCAAGCCCATCACCGACTGCATCGGCGAAATCAAGAGGGTGGAAGGCCAGCGCCGGGACTAGGCGTCCCGTTCTTCTTCGCCGCTGTGGGCCCTCGACCAAGATAAATTTTATCTTTAGTTAGAACCGCGGCAATGATGTGATGTAATATAACTCTGAAGTACTCTTTAATTTCATGCATGTTATTTCCCCATTCAATTCCTCTTTGTATGTGTGCCCTACGCCGATCGGGAAGGCTTGCCGACGCGAAAGCCCCAAGCGGCGTCTTGGGGACGGATCCACATGGCCTGCCGGGTACGCGTGCAACCGGGTGAGCCACCTTCCCGTTCCGAACGCGGTCGCTCGAACTGTCGAGCTTGACTCGAGTCAGAATCGAGGACGTTGCCGATTACGGGAGGCTACCCTGCCACTCTCGATGTAGCCGCTCGAGCTGTTGAGCGGACTCGAAACAGGGTAAGGGCGTTGCCAATCGTGGTAGAGCCCCCTGGCGTGCAGGTTTTTTTCATACAAAGCGGACATCTCCGGGGGGGAATAACCTCGAAATAAAAAGGGGATTGTAGGCAAGAGTTCAGTGCAACTTAGCTTTTGTCCGCGATCGCTCGAGTGTCAATCTCCTGGCCCCTTTTCTTCTTCAAAGATCGCGAAGACGAAGGAGCATCGAACTGACTGCTAAAGCCGATTCTCACAACTGCGCAGCCCCTGCCTGGCGCGCCAAAGATGTCGATGGGAAACGACACCTATGGGATCACGAGAATCCCTTTCTGCGGTTGCGGGGCGCGGGGGCCGTGAGAAGAGCGGATCAAGCAGGCAGTACACGATTCCTTTACCCAGGTTCGGGCCGCGAAGATGCGTAAAACCCTAATCCTGCTTTGGTGGATTATATGCTTGTGTTCTTGAGCTAGCTACGGGGCGTCAGGAGCTCCAAAAAGTCGAATCCTCTTCCTGGTCGCCTGGGGCTTCCTTTTATAGGGAAAGGGGCTGCCACAGTGGCACACAGGAGGTGGAAAGGGTACAGTGATGCGAGGTTATCCCTCGCATTACATGACAAGGTGCATTTAATGCGCCTTGCTTAGGTGTCCTTGCTTTATCGGGGGCGGGGGAGAGCCCTGTCTCGTCCGTCGCCGCTCTCTCCCGCGTCGACACGCGCCCTGGCCAGCGGTGCCTGCAATGCCATGTAGGCGGGCAGGCAGCTGAGGTGGCGTAGCGGTGGGTCTCCACGAGGATCTGCATGCCGCCACGTAGGTGCCTGCCAAGCTGGTTGGGTCGGCAGCTGCATGCGAATGGTGGTGGAGGCGTGACTGGTGCGGGTCCGATGGTGGCCCCGCGGGTGTCCTTGGCAAGGGTCTTGTCGGGGTCCCAACAAGGGTCTTGCCGTGGCGCCTGCTGCCATCCCCGGCAAGGCTCTTGCCGGGGGCCTTGTGGTTTTCCTTGGCTGGGATCCCACCAAGGACCATCATCTTCTAAAGTGTGCATCTGATCTTGAATGTCTTCACAAAGATCTGCATACCACCACTGGGATGCCTCCCGAATCCTTGCCCCATGGGGGCAGTGGACTCAAGGGTGACCCGCTCCGTAGGTGTGGGGCGAGCTGCCACGGCAAGGGTCTTGCCGGGTTTGCAAAAACCGCCTCCCGGCAAGGATCTTGTCGGGGGGGCGCTTCGTCCCCTTTGCTCTTTGTGGTCTTGGTCTTGGCGTTGTTCTGCTCCTCTTTGGCTTCGGCCTTACCTTGGTTCTACCTCCCTTGCCGGGCTCGGTGCAGCGGCGCCCGTGGCTCAAACTGCCCGTGCACAGTCATAGGGGTACAAAAAGTGTACCCCTCTTTTTGTACACCGACACTTGGCATTAAGGGACTGAAATCAAGTCTGGATGCAATGCAATGCAAACGCTCTCCACCTACAGATTCATGCTCAGAATATGATCCTAATAGTGATTCTGAGCTAGAGGGAGACCTAAGTCAATGTAGCTCCCTAGTGGAGGAGTCAGAGGAAGATGCCCTATGTTATTCACCCATCAAGGTGCTTGCTCTAACTTTCCAAAGTTATATTAGTCGCACATATCTTGCAATTGATGTTTTGCATTGCTTCTACTTTGTTGCACTGCCATTAGCTTAGTTTACACATCGTGTACGTGAATACGCCCTGCCTATCCATTTTTAGTACATATTCCATCTGTCATCATACCATATTTATCCATTCAAATGTTGTTCTTGTGTATCAGACGTTCAAAAGGAAGAGGGTGATTGCTGATCGTGGAGGAGCACGAGCAAAGTATTTGGAAAAGGTAGTGACACCTGATAAATCAAATAGCCCATTAGGTGTAGTTGCAATATCACCTGACCCAAAAAAACACGGCCCCAACTCTAGCAGATTCTAGCCCTACTACACTGGTCATCTCTGATGCCCCAACTCAGCAGACCCCAACTGCAACAAACAGTATGATGATTCCAGTTGACATAGCACCAGCTCTACGACGTGAAACCCCCATTCCAGCAAAGATTACACCAAATCCAATTGCCAAATCCCTTTTCGAACCAGAGAGAGCCCCAATTGCAGCAAATAGGACCATTGTTCCATTTCTTCCCAGTTTAGAAGACGAAGCTTATATTGTTGTCACGAACTTTGTGTGCATCTTTCCTTCATGGAAATATTATACCGCTGACACAGAACAATTTCCAGTCTTCCTCCGCAACTTACGCGTAAGTAATGTACTAATGTTATTCATGGTAATTACTGCATATGTTTCTGCTGACAGAAGACACAAGATTTCATTCTTTTAAATAGGCGAGGACCAAACTGGATTGTCAAGATGAGCAAGGGTTGGTTGCACTTTTCAAGCACTCGTTGATGAAGTATCGTTCCTACCTGAGGCAAGCGCACCTCAATGGCAAGCCTCTAAATGAAATTTTTGTAAAGTCTCAGGTGCTACATTTATCAGACAATGACTGGAATAATCTTGTTACACATTGGTCTCGTCTGCAGCGTAAGGTACTGTCTATGATATCACATCACAATTTGAACTACATTTCTGCATTTGCCTTAATGTCTCACTTGTACAAAAACTGTTAGCAGAAGAACATTCATTCTCAAGGGACCACGGAATCTCGCAACTATACTGCACACTTCATTGCTCTTGTGAGTACCTCTTGCCCTGACCATACTTACTTTCATAGTTGGTTGATTATGTAGCATCACTGCACATTTTAGCCTCGTTCGTCCATTGGTGGACATTATAAGTTTCATATGGACTCTTACATAAATTTAGAATCAATGCAATGCTTTTGAAGAGGTTCAGCTTTGCAGTCCTCTTGTAAGGACTGAACATCATCTATCACTGTACTTACATTAACAGCTACTCCCTCCGTCCAATAATATACGAACGTTTTGTACAATACACCAGTGTTCAAAACACTCTTATATTATGGGAAGAGGGATTGGTTCATTGTGTAGCATTCTGCATCTTATCTCCCTCGCCCACCATTTACTAAAAAAATATTAGATCTATATTTAATCTTACCAAAAAGTTTAACACACAGACAATGCTAGTGCAGAAGTGTAGCCCATTGCTCTTGTCAGTACATTTTGCCCTGTAACACTTGTACTTCCAGGGATTGGTAGTTGATTATGTAGCATCAATCTGCATCTTATCTTCATTATCCTCTATCCCTTCCAGTATTATCATATCTATAATTACTCTCTACAAAATGTAGAGTACATGCAATGCTTATAAAGAAGATTCAGTGCTGAAATTCTTAAGTTGTCCTTCCCTTGACACGGAGAAGGGCATTATAAAGCCGGTGTTAACTGTTAATGTAAGTTAGTCCTTCTAAAGCCTTTATCCTCAACTGTTATTTAATTTTCTCATACTCCCTATCGGTAACTGTTGTTTAGTTTGTTGTTTCTATCAAAATGCATGTTCGCAACAACCGTAACTTCCAAGTTTTACTTGTAAAACCAAATTCCTTATTCATACCATGCACATTACTCAATACTCCCTATATGTATGCATGTTCGCAACAACCGTAAGTTCCAAGTTTTGTGAAGCAGCCCATGTTTGAACCTTGTCATCTCCTGTTTTATCTTACTGATGTGGCTGATGATATGAACAACATGCCATGCACATTAACCAAAATAGATACAATGATTGTCTTTGCCCTTCATCTATGCTTGTTATGTTGACATGGTAATCCAGTAGTGTGGTGAAGCTCCCCGCATTATCAACAATGCCAAATTATGCTATTGATATTTTGAACTTACTCTTTATTTTCTAATTCAAAATTGGAGGGAATTGACATCACAGTTGTCATCTTTGTTTATACACGTGCAAAACCTGTCATCTCTTCGCTTGTTTCAGGGTGATATGCCTGATGGCATGCACAAGTCTGCTGAAGGCTGTGAGACAAAACCGACATACATTGCAGCAAAGAAGGCAAAACATCTCGAAGATAGCGAGACAACCCCAAAGTCTTGCCTTGATGCAGTGTTCAAGTTACTTGAGACTAGTAGTCAGACAAGCTCACAGAATTCGCTGTCTGAATTAGTTCGACTTCTTCAGTCCCAAGTTCTAGCAGAAAGGCATTCTGCAACTCAACTTCGACTTGAAGTCCTATATCTAAGAAAGATTGCAGAGAACACCAATGAGAACCTCATTGCTAAATAGCTACACCTGGAAGCTATGACCGACATGCTAGGCCGGTCTCACAGCCTTGCTCAGCAGCTTGCGCAGCAGTTCCCGCGCAAGGCTAACCTTTCTTGAGTTGTCTTGGAAGTGGTCTTGGTTCAGTATTATTTTATTACGCTGCAATGGTGCCCAGTTTTAGTAGTCTGCTTCTTCGTTGCGCTTTATAATCACCGGTGGAAAACTTCGATGCCTAGTGGATGTAATATACCATAAAACCTTTATTGTATAGTGTAGGTTTTTCTAAGTTACTATGACGTAATTTCTTTATTGTATAGAGTAGGTGTGTTCTTAATTCCTACTAGTTACTGCCATCACTCGCTATCTGAAAAAAAACTGATGTAGTCGACCGGGCCGAAACATTCGCCTCTAACGGGCCTGCTTTTTAGAGGGCCACAATTGGGTCGGCCTGCAACTTTCTTCGGCCTGAAAGGCCATTGGGGCCTTCACACTTTGCGCCAGGCCCACAACTTACTCGGGCCCATACTCGACCCAAATTTTAGTTGGGCCTTTAGTGGACCCAGCACTTAGTTGGGCCCATGTAGCTTTGGGCCATTAATAGGCTGAATATTCTGCTGGTCTGTTATGGCCCAGAAGAAACCCTGGGCCTTTAGCAGGCCGAAATGCATGTTGGGCCTCAATTTTCACTAGTCGTCGATGGTCCTTCAGCAGACTGAAATGTAGACCGGGCCTTTTTTGGTCCAGTTATATGACGGGCCATTACCAGTCCAAAACATATCTCGGGCCTTAGTTGGCCCACTGATATCATTGGCCTTTAAGAGGCCAAAAGCTTAGTACAGGCATCAATGGGCTGAATTATACGACAGGCCTTTAACAGGACCAAAGTCACGTTGGGTTGAATTGTTGCCACCTTTATCACGGGCCGTTAGTGGGCTAGATGTCGCGTCAGACCATATATGGCCCATGGGCAGCACGGGCCATTCCCAGGCCGAAAGACACACCGGGATGAAATGAGCCCATATCTACATCGGGCCTCTAACAGGCCAAAAGTCACTCGGCCATAATTGGGCCCAAATATTCGGCGAACAATTAATAGGCCAGATCTGGCTTCGGGCTGTAAATGGGCCATGTTTAAACACGCAGTTATTGGGCTGGCCCACTAGTACCTGAGTAAGTACTACAGGCCTTTGACTGGGCCGGCCTTTTTAACCTACATGAGCCTCTGTTGGGCCCTGCCACGTGTCGACGTATCATAGGCATGTCTCCTCCATTGGACGGACGACATCTAGCCCACCGAGGAGCAGACACGTGTTTCCTCCAGCCAATGATAATTTTACACGTGGAAAATCCCCATTGGTCCGGGTTGTTAACGGGTTATCGGATCCAAACCGGAACCCGATAGCTTAACGGTCACTGGTACGCGTCGGTCCTAAACAAACGTTTTTAGCCCCTTTCCGCGACGGCATTTGGAACCATCGCCAAGTGAGTGTGTGCGATAGGGTGTCCTTCCCACACGACCCAGAAATCGTTGGGGATAGGCCCTCCTGGGACCCAAGCTGGGGCCATGTGCAATCGGGGAGGCATCGAAACCCAATAATTTCAGTAGGTATGTACATCCCACACGGTAATCCGAGAAAATCATTTCCGTAGGTATGTACATCCCACAAGGTAATCCGAGAAAATCATTTTCGTAGGTATGTACATCCCACACGGTAATCCAAGAAAATCATTTCCATAGGTATGTACATCCCACACGGTGAATCCCAGAAAAACATTTCCGTTCGTATGTATATCACACACAGTCAATCCAAGGAATACGTTTCCGTTCTTATGTACATCCCACACAGTCAACCCAGGGAAAACATTTTTGTTCGTACGTACATCCCACATAGTTTTATGTGTAGGCTCATGTGTGAAAGGTGTAACTATCACACACGGTCTGCCTTGGTTAACTGTTTGCTTTTATCAACTATATCAGACACCATTTGATGCAGAAAACTATGTGGCATTGGGCTATCCATCGCAAGCGCTTTTACTGCTAGAACCGTTTGCAAAGGTCCATGACACATTTAGCAGGTTTATTAGTTTACAATTAATAATTCCAGTATTGCGCAAATTCACATTTCATATAAAACAGTTGTTTGCCAATTTCATATAAGGCACATAAATTTATTATAGCATCACAGTACGGTAGCTACATGAAAACAGCACGGTGGAACATATAGCTAGTTCAACTTCATAAGAACAATATATTCATTTCCCTAATCGAGATCATCCAGGCTCGTCTTATCTGTCGGATCGTGGGTCCCGACAGACCCTTAAGGTTCGAACTCTAGGGTGCGTGCGGAGATTCCGCCCTCTGCCTCTCCGTCTCGCAAGGATCTAAACTACCAAAAGAACAGCACAAAGAACACAGAGTTTATACTAGTTCGGGCCACCGTTGTGGTGTAATACCCTACTCTAGTTTTATGGGTGGATGGATTGCCTCTTGGGCTGATGATGATGATGATCAGTACAAAGGAGAACAGCCTCGCGAGGGCCTGTTCTTGGCTAGGATGATGAACTGCTAGGGAAGTTCAGCCGCCCTTCTCTCTCTCTCTTTCTCTTTGCTTGCTCTATGATTGCCCTCCCTTTCCCTGGGGGTGGCTGGTCCTATTTATAGGCAAAGGCCTTGGGCCTCTTCCCAAATATTGAGCGGGAAGGGCGCCAACAATTGGCCAATTTGAAGGGGAACATCTGGTACACTTATCCTGACCAAAGTTGGTCCTTGCCTGCCAAAGGCCCTGTGGTGACGCCGTTCTGGGCTCCATGATGAGCTCACTCCCACCGTTGGACTGGTCTTGGTCTTGTTGCACCGAAATGGATGCCTTGGCTTGATCCTCTCGCCTGCGCTTGCCCCCTTTGCACCAAAGAGGAAAGGGGAGGACACTGTGCGGTCTGGCACCGCCTGGCACCCTTGGTCGTCATGGCTTGCGTCATGGGCACCTCGCGAGGTATCCTGCCTTGATCTCTCCGCCTCCTCATGAGCCAGCCTGAGGAGGCCGCGCCTGAGGAAGCGTTGTGTCGTCCTCCCCGCGAGGCTTGGTCCCTCGCGAGGGTCTTGAGTCTTGCGTTGATGAAGGTGGGCCGTACTGGGCCCCCATTGAGCCACGCCGCAGGCAGGCAAGTCTCGGGACCCCCGTTCCCAGAACGCCGACAGTAGCCCTCGGGCCCAAGGCGCGCATGGGCTTGGCCGGGCCGAGAAGCGAAAGGGCAAGGGCAAAGCGCCGCGGGCCCTAACAGCCTGCGGCCTCGGGCGCCATGTGGCAGTTGATTGGACATGGGTGGTACTGTTTGCCCACGCTCCCTTATTTCGCGCTAGGTTGCCCCACAGTTGTACACAGCCGCCCCTCTTCATGTTGCTCGACTATCCCTTGTTCTTCCTTCCTTCGAACTCTGACTCCTAACTCTCATCCCATCTCACATCTCCTTTCTCCCGTCCTCAACCATGGCTCCAACGAAGAAAGGGAAAGGGAAGAAGCCTGTGCTCCCATCTCATCCGCCGCCGTCGGCGGCCCCCGCCGTTGGCCAGTCAATCATACTCAATCTGGAGTGCCTGGATAAGCTCAGCCCGACCTTAGCCGCTGTCTTCAACGAGTGTGGGAGGACGACGGCCTGGCCTATGTCTCACCTCCCCTCCGACAGGATAATCACCGAGGTTCATTACTTTGCCGACGCCTTGTGGACGGGTCTGGTTCCCCCTTCTCTGATTTCTTCAACGCCGTCCTCACCCATTACTAGATCCACATGATGCATCTGGGCCCTGAATCCATCGCCCTCCTTTCAGTCTTTGCTTTTGTCTGTGAGGCGCTGATGGGCATCCCTCCTTCTGTTGCCCTGCTGCGCCACTTCTTCTCCCTGCGTCTTGCTGACCCTGCTCAATGCTCGGCATGCGTGAGCTTCCTCGCTGCGCCTGAGACTGCAGCTTCCGGTATTGACTTCAAGCTCCCCATGAAGGAAATATGCCCTAGAGGCAATAATAAAGTTATTATTTATTTCCTTAATTCATGATAAATGTTTATTATTCATGCTAGAATTGTATTAACAGGAAACATAATACATGTGTGAATACATAGACAAACAGAGTGTCACTAGTATGCCTCTACTTGACTAGCTCATTAATCAAAGATGGTTATGTTTCCTAACCATGAACAAGGAGTTGTTATTTGATTAATGAGGTCACATCATTAGTTGAATGATCTGATTGACATGACCCATTCCATTAGCTTAGCACCCGATCGTTTGGTATGTTGCTATTGCTTTTATCCATGACTTATACATGTTCCTATGACTATGAGATTATGCAACTCCCGTTTGCCGGAGGAACACTTTGGGTGCTACCAAACGTCACAACGTAACTGGGTGATTATAAAGGTGCTCTACAGGTGTCTCCGAAAGTATTTGTTGGGTTGGCGTATTTCGAGATTAGGATTTGTCACTCCAAATGTTGGAGAAGTATCTCAGGGCCTTCTCGGTAATGCACATCACATAAGCCTTGCAAGCATTGCAACCAATGAGTTAGTTGCGAGATGATGTATTACGGAACGAGTAAAGAGACTTGCCGGTAACGAGATTGAACTAGGTATTGGATACCGACGATCGAATCTCGGGCAAGTAACATACCGATGACAAAGGGAACAACGTATGTTGTTATGCGGTCTGACCGATAAAGATCTTCGTAGAATATGTAGGAGCCAATATGGGCATCTAGGTCCCGCTATTGGTTATTGACCGGAGACGTGTCTCGGTCATGTCTACATTGTTCTCGAACCGTAGGGTCCGCACGCTTAACGTTACGATGACAGTTATTATGAGTTTATGCATTTTGATGTACCGAAGGTTGTTCGGAGTCCCGGATGTGATCACGGACATGACGAGGAGTCTCGAAATGGTCGAGACGTAAAGATTGATATATTGGAAGCCTACATTTGGATATCGGAAGTGTTCCGGGTGAAATCGGGATTTCACCGGAGTACCAGGAGGTTACCGGAACCCCCCGGGAAACATATGGGCCATATTGGGCCTTAGTGGAAAGGAGAAAGGGGCTGCCCTAGGGCTGGCCGTGCGCCTCCCCCCTTCCCTAGTCCTATTAGGACTAGGAGAAGGTGGCCGGCCCCCTCTCTCTTTCCCCCCCTTGAGGAATCCTATTCCAACTAGGATTGGGGGGGGGGAATCCTACTCCCGGAGGGAGTAGGACTCTCCTGGCGCGCCAGGCTTGGCCGGCCATCCCCTCCCACTTGGCTCCTTTATATACGGGGGCAGGGGAGCACCCTTAGACACACAAGTTGATCTACGGATCGTTCCTTAGCCATGGGCGGTGCCCCCTTCCACCAAATTCCACCTCAGTCATATCGTTGCAGTGCTTAGGCGAAGCCCTGCGCCGGTAACACATCAAGATCGTCACCACGCCGTCCTGCTGACGGAACTCTTCCCCGACGCTTTGCTGGATCGGAGCCCGGGGATCGTCATCGAGCTGAACGTGTGCCAAGAACTCGGAGGTTCCGGAGTAACGGTACTTGGATCGGTCGGATCGCGAGGAGAACGTACGACTACTTCCTCTACGTTGAGTCAATGCTTCCGCTTCGGTCTACGAGGGTACGTAGACAACACTCTCCCCTCTCGTTGCTATGCATCACCATGATCTTGCGTGTGCGTAGGAAAATTTTGAAATTACTACGTTCCCCAACAATGGCATCCGAGCCTAGGTTTTTATGGTTTGATGTTATTTGCACGAGTAGAACACAAGTAAGTTGTGGACGATACAAGTCATACTGCCTACCAGCATGTCATACTTTGGTTCAGCGGTATTGTTGGACGAGACGATCCGGACCAACCTTACGCGTACGCTTACGCGAGACCGGTTCCCTCGACGTGCTTTGCACATAGATGGCTTGCGGAAGACTGTCTCGCCAACTTTAGTTTAACCGAGTGTGGCTACGCCCGGTCCTTGAGAAGGTTAAAACGGAGTCTATTTGACAAACTATCGTTGTGGTTTTGATGCGTAGGTAAGATGAGTTCTTGCTTAAGCCCGTAGCAGCCACGTAAAACTTGCAACAACAAAGTAGAGGACGTCTAACTTGTTTTTGCAGGGCATGTTGTGATGTGATATGGTCAAGACATGATGCTAAATTTTATTGTATGAGATGATCATGTTTTGTAACCGAGTTATCGGCAACTGGCAGGAGCCATATGGTTGTCACTTTATTGTATGCAATGCAATCGCGATGTAATGCTTTACTTTATTACTAAGCGGTAGTGATAGTCGTGGAAGCATAAGATTGGCGAGACGACAACGATGCTACGATGGAGATCAAGGTGTCGCGCCGGTGACGATGGTGATCATGACGGTGCTTCGGAGATGGAGATCACAAGCACAAGATGATGATGACCATATCATATCACTTATATTGATTGCATGTGATGTTTATCTTTTTATGCATCTTATCTTGCTTTGATTGACGGTAGCATTATAAGATGATCTCTCACTAAATTATCAAGAAGTGTTCTCCCTGAGTATGCACCATTGCAAAAGTTCTTCGTGCTGAGACACCACGTGATGATCGGGTGTGATAGGTTCTACGTTCAAATACAACGGGTGCAAAACAGTTGCACACGCGGAATACTCAGGTTATACTTGACGAGCTATGCATATAAGATATGACCTCGAAACACGGAGACCGAAAGGTCGAGCGTGAATCATATAGTAGATATGATCAACATAATGATGTTCACCATTGAAGACTAAGCCATTTCACGTGATGATCGGTTATGGTTTAGTTGATTTGGATCACGTGATCACTTAGAAGATTAGAGGGATGTCTATCTAAGTGGGAGTTCTTAAGTAATATGATTAATTGAACTTTAATTTATCATGAACTTAGTCCTGGTAGTATTAGCATATCTATGTTGTAGATCAATAGCTCGCATTGTTGCTTCCCTGTGTTTATTTTGATATGTTCCTAGAGAAAATTGTGTTGAAAAATGTTAGTAGCAATGATGCGGATTGGATCCTTAATCTGAGGTTTATCCTCATTGCTGCACAGAAGAATTTTGTCCTTGATGCACCGCTAGGTGACGGACCTTTTGCAGGAGCAGATGCAGACGTTATGAACGTTTTGCTAGCTCAATATGATGACTACTTAATAGTTTAGTGCACCATGCTTAACGGCTTAGAATTGGGACTTCAAAGACGTTTTGAACGTCATGGACCATACGAGATGTTCCAGGAGTTGAAGTTAATATTTCAAGCAAATACCCGAGTTGAGAGATATGAAGTCTCCAACAAGTTCTATAGCTAAAAGATGGAGGAGAATCGCTCAACTAGTGAGCATGTGCTCAGATTGTCTGGGTACTACAATCGCTTGAATCAAGTGGGAGTTAATCTTCCAGATAAGATAGTGATTGACAGAGTTCTCTAGTCACCATCACCAAGTTAGTAGAACTTCGTGATGAACTATAATATGCAAGGGATAACGGAAAATATTCCCAAGCTCTTCGCGATGCTAAAATCGGCGAAGGTAGAAATCAAAGAAAAACATCAAATGTTGATGGTTGACAAGATCACTAGTTTCAAGAAAAGGGCAAAAGGAAAGAAGGGGAACTTCAAGAAGAACGGCAAGCAAGTTGCTGCTCAAGTGAAAAAGCCCAAGTCTAGTCCTAAGCCTGAGACTAAGTGCTTCTACTGCAAAGGGACTGGTCACTAGAAGCGGAACTACCCCAAGTGATTGGCGGATAAGAAGGATGGCAAAGTGAACATAAGTATATTTGATATACATGTTATTGATGTGTACTTTACTAGTGTTCATAGCAACCCCTCAGTATTTGGTACTAGTTCAAGTTGCTAAGATTAGTAACTCGAAACGGGAGTTGCAGAATGAACAAAGACTAGTTAAAGGGCAAGGTGACGATGTGTGTTGGAAGTGGTTCCAAGATTGATATGATCATCATCACACACTCCCTATACTTTCGGGATTAGTGTTGAAACTAAATAAGTGTTATTTGGTGTTTGCGTCGAGCATGAATATGATTTGATCATGTTAATTGCAATACAATTATTCATTTAAGTTAGAGAACAATTGTTGTTCTGTTTACATGAATAAAACCTTCTATGGTCATACACACCAATGAAAATAGTTCATTGGATCTCGATCGTAGTGATACACATATTCATAATATTGAAACCAAAAGATGCGAAGTTAATAATGATAGTGCAACCTATTTGTGGCACTGCCGTTTAGGTCATATTGGTGTAAAGCGCATGAAGAAACTCCATGCTGATGGGATTTTGGAATCACTTGATTATGAATCACTTGATGCTTGCGAACCATGCCTCTTGGGCAAGATGACTAAAACGCCGTTCTCCGGAACAATGGAGCAAGCAACAGATTTGTTGGAAATCATACATACTGATGTATATGGTCCGATGAATATTAAGGCTCGCGACAAGTATCATTATTTTCTAACCTTCACAGATGATTTGAGCAGATATGGGTATATCTACTTGATGAAACATAAGTCTGAAATGTTTGAAAAGTTCAAAGAATTTTAGAGTGAAGTGGAAAATCATCGTGACAAGAAAATAAGGTTTCTACGATCTGATCGCGGAGACAAATATTTGAGTTACGAGTTTGGTTTTCAATTAAAACAATGTGGAATAGTTTCACAAATTCATGCCACCTGGAACACCACAGCATAATGGTGTGTCCGAACGTCATAACCGTACTTTATTGGATATAGTACATTCTATGATGTTTCTTACCGATTTACCAATATCTTTTTGGGACATGCATTAGAGACAGCTGCATTCACGTTAAAAGGGGCACCATCTAAGTCCGTTGAGACGACACAATATGAACTATGGTTTGGCAAGAAACCAAATTTGTCGTTTCTTAAAGTTTGGGGTTGCGATGCTTATGTGAAAATTTTCATCCTGATAAGCTCAAACCCAAATCGGAGAAATGTGTCTTCATAGGATACCCAAAGGAGACTGTTGGGTACACCTTCTATCACAGATCCGAATACAAGACTTTCGTTGCTGAGAATGGATCCTTTCTAGAGAAGGAGATTCTCTCAAAAGAAGTGAGTGGGAGGAAAGTAGAAAACTTGATAAGGTAATTGTACCTTCTCCCTTATTGGAAAGTAGTTCATCACAGAAATCTGTTCTTGTGACTACTACACCAATTAGTAAGGAAGCTAATGATGATGATCATGTAACTTCAAGATCAAGTTACTACCGAATCTCGTAAGTAAACTAGAGTGAGATCCGTACCAGAGTGGTACGGTAATCCTGTTGTGGAAGTCATGTTACTAGACCATGACGAACTTACGAACTATGAGGAAGCGATGATGAGCCCAGATTCCGCGAAATGGTTAGAGGCCATGAAATCTGAGATATGATCCATGTATGAGAACAAAGTATGGACTTTGATGGATTTGCCCGATGATCGGCAAGCCAAAGAAAATAAATGGATCTTGAAGAGGAAGACGGACACTGATAGTAGTGTTACTATCTACAAAGCTAGAATTGTCGCAAAAGGTTTTCGACAAGTTCAAGGTGTTGACTACGATGAGAGTTTCTCACTCATATCTATGCTTAAGTCTGTCCGAATCATGTTAGCAATTGCCGCATTTTATGAAATCCGGCAAATGGATAAACAAAACTACATTCCCTAATGGATTTATTAAAGAAGAGTTGTATACGATGCAACTAGAAGGTTTCGTCGATCCTGAAGGTGTTAACAAAGTATGCAAGCTCCAGCGATCCATCTATGGACTGGTGCAAGCATCTCGGAGTTGGAATATACGCTTTGATGAGTTGATCAAAGCATATAGTTTTATACAGACTTGCGGTGAAGCCTGTATTTACAAGAAAGTGAGTGGGAGCACTACAGCATTTCTGATAAATATATGTAAATGACATATTATTGATCGGAAATAATGTAGAATTATTCTGTGAAGCATAAAGGAGTATTTGAAAGGAGTTTTTTCGAAGAAGGACCTCGGTGAAGCTGCTTACATATTGAGCATCAAGATCTATAGAGATAGATCAAGACGCTTGATAAGTTTTTCAATAAGTACATACCTTGAAAAGATTTTGAAGTAGTTCAAAATGGAACAGTCAAAGAAAGAGTTCTTGCCTGTATTACAAGGTGTGAAATTGAGTAAGACTCAAAGCCCGACCATGGCAGATGATAGAAAGAGAATGAAAGTCATTTCCTATGCCTCAGCCATAGATTCTATAAAGTATGCCATGCTATGTACCAGATCTATTGTATACCCTACACTGTGTTAAGCAAGGGAGTACAATAGTGATCTAGGAAGTAGATCACTGGACATCGGTCAAAATTATCCTTAGTAAAATAAGGATATGTTTCTCGATTATGGATGTGACAAAAAGGTTCGTCGTAAAAGGTTATGTCGATGCAAGTTTTGACACTAATCTAGATGACTCTAAGTCTCAATCTAGATACATATTGAAAGTGGGAGCAATTAGCTAAAGTAGCTCCGTGCAGAGCATTGTAGACATAGAAAATTGCAAAATACATAACGGATCTGAATGTGGCAGACCCGTTGACTAAACTTCTCTCACAAGCAAAACATGATCACACCGTAGTACTCTTTGGGTGTTAATCACATAGCAATGTGAACTAGATTACTGAATCTAGTAAACCCTTTGGGTGTTGGTCACATATCGATGTGAACTATGGGTGTTAATCACATGGTGATGTGAACTATTGCTGATAAATCACATGGCGATGTGAACTAGATTATTGACTCTAGTGCAAGTGGGAGACTGAAGGAAATATGCCCTAGAGGCAATAATAAAGTTATTATTTATTTCCTTAATTCATGATAAATGTTTATTATTCATGCTAGAATTGTATTAACAGGAAACATAATACATGTGTGAATACATAGACAAACAGAGTGTCACTAGTATGCCTCTACTTGACTAGCTCATTAATCAAAGATGGTTATGTTTCCTAACCATGAACAAGGAGTTGTTATTTGATTAATGAGGTCACATCATTAGTTGAATGATCTGATTGACATGACCCATTCCATTAGCTTAGCACCCGATCGTTTAGTATGTTGCTATTGCTTTTATCCATGACTTATACATGTTCCTATGACTATGAGATTATGCAACTCCCGTTTGCTGGAGGAACACTTTGGGTGCTACCAAACGTCACAACGTAACTGGGTGATTATAAAGGTGCTCTACAGGTGTCTCCGAAAGTATTTGTTGGGTTGGCGTATTTCGAGATTAGGATTTGTCACTCCAAATGTTGGAGAAGTATCTCAGGGCCTTCTCGGTAATGCACATCACATAAGCCTTGCAAGCATTGCAACCAATGAGTTAGTTGCGAGATGATGTATTACGGAACGAGTAAAGAGACTTGCCGGTAACAAGATTGAACTAGGTATTGGATACCGACGATCGAATCTCGGGCAAGTAACATACCGATGACAAAGGGAACAACGTATGTTGTTATGCGGTCTGACCGATAAAGATCTTCGTAGAATATGTAGGAGCCAATATGGGCATCCAGGTCCCGCTATTGGTTATTGACCGGAGACGTGTCTCGGTCATGTCTACATTGTTCTCGAACCGTAGGGTCCGCACGCTTAACGTTACGATGACAGTTATTATGAGTTTATGCATTTTGATGTACCGAAGGTTGTTCGGAGTCCCGGATGTGATCACGGACATGACGAGGAGTCTCGAAATGGTCGAGACGTAAAGATTGATATATTGGAAGCCTACATTTGGATATCGGGAGTGTTCCGGGTGAAATCGGGATTTCACCGGAGTACCAGGAGGTTACCGGAACCCCCCGGGAAACATATGGGCCATATTGGGCCTTAGTGGAAAGGAGAAAGGGGCTGCCCTAGGGCTGGCCGCGCGCCTCCCCCCTTCCCTAGTCCTATTAGGACTAGGAGAAGGTGGCCGGCCCCCTCTCTCTTTCCCCCCCTTGAGGAATCCTATTCCAACTAGGATTGGGGGGGGGGAATCCTACTCCCGGAGGGAGTAGGACTCTCCTGGCGCGCCAGGCTTGGCCGGCCAGCCCCTCCCCCTTGGCTCCTTTATATACGGGGGCAGGGGAGCACCCTTAGACACACAAGTTGATCTACGGATCGTTCCTTAGCCGTGTGCGGTGCCCCCTTCCACCAAATTCCACCTCGGTCATATCGTTGCAGTGCTTAGGCGAAGCCCTGCGCCGGTAACACATAAAGATCGTCACCACGCCGTCGTGCTGACGGAACTCTTCCCCAACGCTTTGCTGGATCGGAGCCCGGGGATCGTCATCGAGCTGAACGTGTGCCAAGAACTCGGAGGTGCCGGAGTAACGGTACTTGGATCGGTCGGATCGCGAGGAGAACGTACGACTACTTCCTCTATGTTGAGTCAACGCTTCCGCTTCGGTCTACGAGGGTACGTAGACAGCACTCTCCCCTCTCGTTGCTATGCATCACCATGATCTTGCGTGTGCGTAGGAAAATTTTGAAATTACTACGTTCCCCAACACCCCACACCTTCAGCTGGGTTCCGTGAGCAATGGTTGTACGTCGATGTCGGGGTGCCCAGCCCCCTGCTGGTGAAGCCAACTTCGCCTGTTGTACCCAACTCTGGCAGGTGCCAGGAGACGCTCGAGAGCCCCCGGCTCGCCTTCGTATGGCGCCTCCTTACGTTCTTGAAAACGCTTGGCGTGACGGCGCCCAAGGTGGTGAAGGAACTTCTGTTGCGCCGCATTGCCCCTCTCCAGCGCCATTCTCGCCGGATGTGGTCCTTCAGCGGACATGGTGATCACATGAGGCTTCAGGAGGAAGACCTGACGCCTGGAGTGCTAAGGACAGTGCTCTTGGTCCTGACCGGCGACCCCAACCCGGGCAGCATCCAGCGGGGAGGGGCGCTGTTGTACCTCTGTCAGAACAGGGATGATTTCGTGAGGCAGATACCCCCTTTCAATGAGTGGGGGCTACGCCCTACCGGCTTCCAAGGGCCTCGCGAGAACCCTGTGGTGGTGACCGCCCTTTCGGTCGGTTTAGGCGAATCCTCCTCAAGTGGTGCAGCAGGGAGGCAGGAGACAGCGGGGGCCAAGGAAGCTCCTGATAAGGTGACTGCAACCGGCGGTGCTCTCGAGGGGGCAGCTCCTGAGGCCCGTGCTGCCGAGGCCGTTGGTGTGGCGCAGCCGCCTCCGATGCCCGGGGCCGTGGCTCCCGAGGCCCGGGCTGCGTCTTCTGCCGAGGTGTCTGGCAGCATGTGCCAGGCCGGCGCCCCTGACGCGGAGAGCGCTGCTGCTTTGCCTTCGCCGCGGCTTGATCCTTGCACCCTCCTTCTGGGCCGCTTTCGTGTGGACTTTGAGGCCCTCCGGAGGAAAAGGGAGGCCCTAGGTGACGACTCCCCTTGTCGCTTGCTGAAGCGCCGGAAGTACTTCGCCACCGACGAGTAAGCCTCCTCCTTTTCCGGCTCCTGATCCCCTTGTTGCGTCTATTGATTCTGGCTCTGCAGGCCCCTTCCTGACGAGGTCGTGGAGGCCGCCGAGGTGCCGCCTCCTTTTTCTCCACCTCCCCCATCGCCCCTGAACGTCCCGAGCAGCACGGCTCTTGTGGTGAGGACGAACGAGGGGGCGGACCATCCTGAGGTGCCCCGCAGTCCTTCTCTTCCTGCGATCTTCCTTCATGGGCCCTCTCTTGGCGTGGCCAGCCTGCCGTGGGCTTCTCATCTGGTCACGGGCTGCGACTGGCTAAGGCGCCCCCCGCTCCCTTCGCCTGGAGACGTGCCGGCCCCAGGCCGGACCTCTGGCGCGGCGCGCCCGGCCGTCGTGGGGGCGCCAGCCCCCAGCCCCCTGCTCGGAGAGGGAGCGATGATTCGTGCCCCCAGGCGCTTGCCTGGGGCAGACGATGATGTGGGAGGCGTGCTCGAGCGCGCTCGGGAGCGCCGCGCTCGCCGCCACGAATTCCTTCGAAGGGCGAGCGGCGCGGTGGACCTGCTTGGGGAGGAGCTCGCTGATGAAGACGCGCGCCTGGAGGTCGAGGGCCTGCGCCTTGCCGCGGAGAGGCGCGAGCTGGAGGCCGCTGTCGCCCTCGCGCGCCGCCAGCGCGACCTTGAGGACGAAGAAGCGAAGGCGTCACTAGAGGCCTCCCGGGTGGCCCGATCCCAGGCCGCCGAAGAGGCCCTGGGGGCCGACCGACAGCGAGAGGCGACGGAGGAGCGGGCTCGGGAGCTCCTGTCCCGATGCCACTTGCTGGAGGAGCAAGTGGAACTGCGCGAGGCGGCCCTTGCGTCGATGAGGGTGGCCTCTGGCGACCCAGCCGGACTCCAAAGACGTGAAGAGGCGCTGACGCTGGAGGCCACCGAACGTACCCGTGAGTACGAGCGGCTGGAGACGAGGGAGCGCCTGGTGACGCAGGCGGAAGATGAACTTGCTGCTCGGGAGGCGCATGTCTTGGAGGAGGTCGGTCGCCGGGTGGCGACAGCGCGCCAAGGCCTCGAGCATGAGTTCGAGAGGAAGCTGGAGTTGATCCGGGTTGAAGCTGAGGGGAGAACCGTAGCCCTGAGGGCCCAACGAGACGAAGCGACGCGGCGTGCCGACACTTCCCGGGCCGCCCTTGAGGCAGCGCAAAAGGAGTCGGCTGCTCTCCAGGCTGAGGTGCTCCGCCTTCGTCAGCAGGTGGAAGAGGCCGAGGCTGTCAAGCGTCAGAACGCCGATGAGATACGCCAGCGGCAGGTCCTCGAGCACGTGCACGGCCCCATGCTGGCTACGCTCAGGGAGAGGGCCAACGCAGCCTTGGGCAACATCTGCGAGGAGTCCATCGGTGAACCGCATACGGTCAACTATGCTGGCAACCTGCAGTTCTTCACTGCCGTGGTGACGCGACTGGAGGCATGGTCGGCCAGGGCCGACAGGTTGGTGGAGGAGAGGAGCCGTGCCCTGCTTGGGCGCACGTTTTCCCGTGTCTTCAGCCATCTTCAGGACATGGATCCCCACTTTGACTTTGATGCCGTCATCGCCCCAGTCCCCCAGGCCGTCCGAGGCGACCTGGCGAGCTGGGTGGAAAACAACGTGGACACTCTTGTGCAGGCCTTTGCTTCGGATAACGACAGCGTGATTGTGGCTGCCGAGGAAGGCGGTGTGGTGGACGGTCCCGGCGCCGCTGACGATGATGCAGGTAGCGCTGGCGAGTCCGACGACACCAGCGGCGGCTCGGGAGGTGCTCCTGAGGACGCCTTGGGGGATTTTTCTGACTGACTGCGTGTCGCTCCTGTCTTTTTGTCCTGCATGGATAGAACTTAGGTGTTTGGCCTGATGGTCGTGAGAGCATTTTGGGAGGGGGAGCCCCTCATGTAAAATTTGTGTAGATCGTACTAGCAGCTACTATATTGTGCGAGCATCCGCGCCCGGCGGCTGGTTGGTTTACCTTTGCTTCGCGCAGGCCTCGAGGCAGCTCGTGGCGTCCTGAGCGTTCTTTAGTTGAAATCATAAGATGCGCAAGTGCTGTCAGTGAGGGGCTTCACAGGCGCTGGCCCTCTTCACAGGCTCTGGGCCTTCTCCAGAGTGCAACGGCTTCACAGGCGTTCGCCTTCTTTACAGGCTCCGGGCCTTTTCCTGAGCGCGCAGCTTCACAGGCGTTCGCCTTCTTCGCAGGCTCCGGGCCTTTTCCTGAGCGCGGCAGCTTCATAGGCATTCCCCTTCTTCACAGGCTCCGGGCCTTTTCCTGAGTGCGGCAGCTTCACAGGCATTTGCCTTCTTCATAGGCTCCGGGCCTTTTTATAGACGCGGTATCTTCATAGGCATTCGCCTTCTTCATAGGCTCCGGGCCTTTTCCTGAGTGCAACCACTTCACAGGCGTTCGCCTTCTTCGCAGGCTCTAGGCCTTTTCATAGACGTGGTAGCTTCACAGGCATTCGCCTTCTTCACAGGCTCCGGGCCTTTTCCTGAGTGCAACCACTTCACAGGCGTTCGCCTTCTTCACAGGCTCTGGGCCTTTTTAGGAAAAGACAACCTCCGTAGTCACCAAAAGGTAATTTCGTAAGGGAGCAACAGTGGCAGTCTGGGCTGCGCTCGAGCTAGGCCTAGCCCGTCTTGCGAGGGGCTCGCGAGGGGAGGCAGCTGCGGTGAGGTGGTGACCAGAACGCGAGAAATGGTTCAAACGAGATTAAGCACCCCTCCCCGAACACAGGCAAAGCTCAAATTCAAATTCAACTTAAATCCAGCAGGGAAAAGTTACAACCAAATGAAAAAGGGCGATAAAAGCAGACAAAAAGCCGCGTCCGGCACCTAATCTAGTCTTGGACGTCTTCTCACCAGCGCGGAGCCAAGTGCTGTCCACTGGGCGTGGGAGGGAGCCCCAGGGCCTGAGGCCGGCACCCCTGAGACTCCGGGGCATGTACATCCCCACTCATTATTACGTGAGAGTGTCACGGGGCGGCGAGCTTCACAGGCACTGGGCCTTCTTCACAGGTACCGGCCTTGCTTCATATCGCCAGACGAGGGGCCCGCCTTGCGCCACACTCTAGTGCCACCAACGACGACCGGAAACCAGGACGCCGCCGGTGGGGTAGAGCGGTCGCCAGCGGTTCCCCCGACGACCACGGGTCGTCCGCCAGGGGCAGGCCCTTAGGCGCCTCCCCAGCGGAGGGCCTACCTCTTGAGAACGCCTTGCTCCGAACGCCGCGGTGGTGATGTGGGGTCCCTGCCCTCTCCTACAGCCCCCTATGCCCTCCTCCCGAGGGGTAGGAGACCGCGGGAGCTGGGCAGACACTTGCTGCTGCGACCTGCACCTCCTGCGGTCCATGATTAGCGTATGCCTACTCCTGAGGGATTAGTGGTACCCAATAAGTGTCGCCTCCAGCGTGGCTGGCGGGGCCGCCCCGGGGTTCCTGGAAGAGCTCGGCTTCTGGCGACTCGTCTCCCCAGCTTGGGCTGAGAAGCAAGCCTTGTTCCCCCTCGTGAGCGTGCCCTTGGTCCATCATGCGTGGCACGTATTCTTCCGGCGCCGCTACCCCGAAGGCTGCACTATAGTGCTCCACGCGCCATGTGGCGCTGCTTGGCGTGCCCACCGCGGCGTGGTAGCGCGGCTGCCCGCCGGCGCCGTGGGCCGGACCGAGTCCTTCCCCCTCACGCGCCGGGGGCGGGGGTAGCGCCATTGTCAATCCGGCGCCGACGGATTCGCCGGTGTCGCGGTAGCACAGAGGTCCGCGGGGGCGCGCGGGGCCCCCGCGCATGCTGCCCTGGGCTTGAGACGGGAGCTGGACGCAGAAGGGGTGAGCCCCCGAAGCGGCGAAGCTTAGGAGCTCGGCGACCCGCTCCACCAGCACGTCGTGGCCGCCTTCCAGTAGCCTACACTGCAGTAGCTCTCGGGCTACCGTGAGCGCGGCCCTCGAGTTCGCTTGTTCCCGGTGGGTGTACGGTGTCGTGGCCGCGGCATGATTGGAGGCCCTTGCCGCCGACTATGCCTGCCGCAGCGTAAGGGTTGCTGAAGTTTGTCCGCGCCGCCCGCGGCCCGCAGCACCCTGCGGGCCACGAGCTGCCTGGGGCGCGGGGATGCCCAGGGCGGGCGGCCCCGCGCAGGCGGGCCACGCCGCCCATGGATCTTGGTTGCTGGCCTGGTCGCCGGACATGGCGACGACGATGTGACGAGAAGCGGAGTGGTAGGAAGGCAGATTCCGGCGCACCCCTACCTGGCGCGCCAAATGTCAGATCGTGGGTTCCGGCAGACCCTTAAGGTTCGAACTCTGGGGTGCACGCGGAGATTCCGCCCTCTGCCTCTCCGTCTCGCAAGGATCTAAACTACCGAAAGAACAGCACAAAGAACACAGAGTTTATACTAGTTCGGGCCACCGTTGTAGTGTAATACCCTACTCTAGTTTTGTGGGTGGATGGATTGCCTCTTGGGCTTATGATGATGATGATCAGTACAAAGGAGAACAGCCTCGCGAGGGCCTGTTCTTGGCTAGGACGATGAACTGCTAGGGAAGTTCAGCCGCCCTTCTCTCTCTCTCTCTCTCTCTCTCTCTCTCTTTGCTTGCTCTATGATTGCCCTCCCTTTCCCTGGGGGTGGCTGGTCCTATTTATAGGCAAAGGCCTTGGGCCTCTTCCCAAATATTGAGCGGGAAGGGCGCCAACAATTGGCCAATTTGAAGAGGAACATCTGGTACACTTATCCTGACCAAAGTTGGTCCTTGCCTGCCAAAGGCCCTGTGGTGACGCCGTTCTGGGCTCCATGATGAGCTCATTCCCACCGTTGGACTGGTCTTGGTCTCGTTGCACCGAAATGGATGCCTTGGCTTGATCCTCTTGCCTGCGCTTGCCCCCTTTGCACCAAAGAGGAAAGGGGAGGACACTGTGCGGTCTGGCGCCGCCTGGCACCCTTGGTCGTCATGGCTTGCGTCATGGGCACCTCGCGAGGTATCCTGCCTTGATCTCTGCGCCTCCTCATGAGCCAGCCTGAGGAGGCCGCGCCCGAGGAAGCGTTGTGTCGTCCTCCCCGCGAGGCTTGGTCCCTCGCGAGGGTCTTGAGTCTTGCGTTGATGAAGGTGGGCCGTATTGGGCCCCCATTGAGCCACGCCGCAGGCCGCAGGCAGGCAAGTCTGGGGACCCCCGTTCCCAGAACGCTGACATTATCCACCTCTGCTTTTACTTCAGTAAGAGCCCATTTTGCACGGGCTAACTTGGAAAGTGCATCCTCCTTCGCCAACACCATCTTAGCATAGTCTGATTTAAAAAAATCTAAGCTCATTATCCACCTTCAACTTTTTATCCCGCATCTTGAAATATGCTTCAGCGTTGACAAGACTTTCTCTAAGCCTACGTGTGTTCTCTTCCTCGTACATGCTCCAGAGCTTCGCTAGGCACATCTTCAAAGACTGTGGCCACTCTTGATCAACCCACTCCAAGTAAGAACACTTCCGTTCATCCTATAATATTTAAAACTAGATTAGTAACAATTGTAGGGGAAATGGGTTTATAGCAACATAGAAAATCACCGATGCTTATTTCCAAAAACTAAAGAAACATGTTAATTATGACATATCTTCTCAAAAAGATCAATGTGCAAATGAAATAATTGGTACTGAGACAACGACCAAATTCTGGAACATCAGAAGCTATAATTAACTACAACAATGCTACAAGTTCTTACTCATGTACAAAAGTAACAAATTAAACATTTTATGAGGAACGTAAATATAACTGCAACAGCATAGCGATAGTGTTTGGATGGCAGCAAATTGATACTAACAAGTGTGTACATGCACAAATTTAGTAACATATAACTAATAGCACTAAGGCCGTCCACTATGTATGCCAAAACTGGGGTAAAGACAATTGTTGCTACATCTCGCAACAGTGCCCTACACTGGCGAGCCGATGCAGCGGAAAAAAAATAGCAGGGACCCAGACTCTGGAGCACGTAGTTGCTCTGATGCCCCGTTCCTTTGTGCCATAAATATTTAGTATTTTACTTCTTGGCTGCTCGATGTGTGGACCAAAGTTGGCTGCACAAACTGCTGAAGCGGTGCCAAATAACTTTCTAATGGCACCGCTGATGAGATGGCAACAATTTAAGATACCAGGTACAAACTGTGACACTGTCTTAGGATGTGTTTGGTTGAAGGTGTGGTATGAATAGGTTGGGACCGTGATAGTGTCTGAATCATGATACGTCTCCATCGTATCTATATTTTTTTTATTATTCCATGCCAATATTATACAACTTCCATATACTTTTGGCAACTTTTTATACTATTTTTGGGACTACATATTGATCTAGTGCCCAGTGCCAGTTCCTGTTTGTTGCATGTTTTTTGTTTCGCAGAAAACCCATATCAAACTGAGTCCAAACGGGATAAAAACTGACGGAGATTTTTTTGCAATATTTATAATTTTTTGGGAAAAAGAATCAACGTGATACGATGCCCGAGGGGGCCACGAGGCAAGGGGGCGCACCCTGGGCCCTCGTGGCCATCCCGTAAGCCTGTTGGTGCCCTTCTTTCGCCGCAAGAAAGCTAATATCGGGATAGAGATCATGTCCAAAATTCAGCCCAATCGGAGCCATGGATCTCCAAGAATTTAAGAAACGGTGAAAGGGCAAAATCAAGAGCGCAGAAACAGAGAGAGACAGAGAGACAGATCCAATCTCGGAGGGGCTATCGCCCCTCCCATGCCATGGAGACCAAGGACCAGAGGGGAAAACCTTCTCCCATCTAGGGATAAGGTCAAGGAAGAAGAAGAAGAATAAGGGGGGCCTCTCCCCCTCTCTTCCGGTGGTGCCGGAACGCCGCCGGGGCCATCATCATCACCAAAATCTACACCAACAACTTCAGCGCCCTCATCACCAACTCTTCCCCCCTATATGCAGCAGTGTAACCCCTCTTTTACCCGTTGTAATCTCTACTTAAACATGGTGCTCAATGCTATATATTATTTCCCAATGATGTATGGCTATCCTATGATGTTTGAGTAGATCCGTTTTGTCCTATGGGTTAATTGATGATCGTGATTGGTTTGAGTTGCATGTTTTATTATTGGTGCTATACTATGGTGCTCTCCGTGTTTTGCATGCATGAGGGATTCCCGCTGTAGGGTGTTGCAATACGTTCATGATTCGCTTATAGTGGGTTGCTTGAGTGACAGAAGCATAAACCCGAGTAAGGGGGTTGTTGCGTATGGGATAAAGAGGACTTGATACTTTAATTCTATGGTTGGGTTTTACCTTAATGATCTTTAGTAGTTGCGGATGCTTGCTAGAGTTCCAATCATAAGTGCATATGATCCAAGAAGAGAAAGTATGTTACCTTATGCCTCTCCCTCAAATAAAATTGCAATAATGATTACCGGTCTAGTTATCGATTGCCTAGGGACAAATAACTTTCTCGTGACAAAAAGCTCTCTACTAAAACTAACTTAGTTGTGTCTTCACCTAAACAGCCCCTACCTTTTTATTTACGCGCTCTTTATTATCTTGCAAACCTATCCAACAACACCTACAAAGTACTTCTAGTTTCATACTTGTTTTAGGTAAAGCGAATGTTAAGCGTGCGTAGAGTTGTATCGGTGGTCGATAGAACTTGAGGGAATATTCGTTCTACCTTTAGCTCCTCATTGGGTTCGACATTCTTACTTATCGAAAGAGACTACAATTGATCCCCTATACTTGTGGGTTATCAAGACCTTTTTCTGGCGCCCCGGGGAGTCATAGCGTGGGGTGAATACTCTCGTGTGTGCTTGTTTCCTTTATCACTAAGTAATTTTTATTTGTTGTTCTTATTTGTTCTCTTTCTTTAGTTATGGATATGGAACACGAAATACCAAAAAAATTAGGTGTACTTGCTACTCATGGAGATGGGAAACCTCCTAAAACCCTCGATGCTGGTGATATGAAAAATATTATGTACTACTTTGATAATCCTGAGAAAACCCCATTCAATTATGTAATGGGAGACACGTTGGATCAACGTCAATACTTTAGGCATTATCACTTGACTCAAAAAGGGAAACTATTATGGGATCAAATTATATGTTGCATTGGTATGCTCGGGAACTATGCTTGAGATATGATTATACTTGTTGCTCTAGGGTGAAGGCTCCACACCTTCCCTTTTCATGCAAATTTAATGATGATAAAACCTCGGCTTCTTATGCTAATGGTATATACGATTACTATGATGTGGAATAAATAGAAGAATTCGTTGCTTTTATGGGTGCTTATGGAATTGAATCTTTGTTTAAATAGTGTGAAAATTTTGATGATTCAGTTTATAGACCTGAAAATTTAGCTATCCTTAAATATTGCTATGAGAATTATGAATTCAATTCCGATATTGATGATTTTATTGAGAGAGTCTCCGCAGTCCAAGAAGAGACTAATATTTTGCAGGAGTCTATTGTAACGCCCTCGATGCGGCTATAGCTCCCACGTGTCGAGGCACGACTTAGAGGCATAACCGCATTGAAAGCAATGTCGCAAGTGAGGTAATCTTCACACAACCCATGTAATACATAAGGGAAAAAGATACATAGTTGGCTTACAGTCGCCACTTCACACAATACATAAATAAACATTCATCATCCAGATTACACTCAAGGTCCGGCTACGGAACCAAAATGAAAGAAGACTACCCCAAATGCTACACAGATCCCCGAATCACCCCAACTGGGCTCCACTACTGATCATCAGGAAAAGACACATAGTAACGGCCACGTTCCTCGTCGAACTCCCACGTGAGCTCGGTCGCGTCATCTGCAATGGCATCGTTGGTACCTGCAACTGTTTTGGTAGAATCTGTGAGTCACGGGGACTCAGCAATCTCACATCCGCGAGATCAAGACTATTTAAGCTTAAAGGTAGGATAGGGTTGTGAGGTGGAGCTGCAGCAAGCGACTAGCATATATGGTGGCTACAACGTAAAAGAGAGCGAGAAGAGAAGCAAAGCACGGTCATGAAGCTAGAAGTGATCAAGAAGTGATCCTAGAACAACCTACGTCAAACATAACTCCAACACCGTGTTCACCTCCCGGACTCCGCCGAGAAGAGACCATCACGGTTACACACGCGGTTGATGTGTTTTAATTAAGATCAACTTCTGGTTTTCTACAACCGGACATTAACAAATTCCCATCTGCCTCATAACCGCGGGCACGGCTTTCGAAAGATAATACCCTGCAGGGGTGTCCCAACTTAGCCCATTATAAGCTCTCACGGTCAACGAAGGATATTCCTTCTACCGGGAAGACTCGATCAGTCTCGGAACCCCACACTACAAGACATTTCGACAATAATAAAACAAGTCCAGCAAAGCCGCCCGAATGTGCCGACAAATCCCGATAGGAGCTGCACATATCTCGTTCTCAGGGCACACCGGATGAGTAAGACGTCGGGTTGGCATAGACCCTGGTTGCCCAAGGGGCGCCGGACATCGCTCGGTTTGGACCAGCAATCGAAGGAGAACTGGCCCGGGGGTTAAAATAAAGATGACCCTCGGGCTCGCGAAAACACGGGGGAAAAAGGCTTAGGTGGCAAATGGTAAAACCAAGTTTGGGCCTTGCTGGAGGAGTCTTATACAAAGCGAACTGTCAAGGGGGTCCCATAAATCACCCAACCATGTAAGGAACGCAAAATCAAGGAACATAACACCGGTATGACGGAAACTAGGGTGGCAAGAGTGGAACAAAACACCAGGCATAAGGCCGAGCCTTCCACCCTTTACCAAGCATATAGATGCATTAATTAAATAAGAGGTATTGTGATATCCCAACAAGTAAACATGTTCCAACAAGGAACAACATCTCCATGTTCCAACAAGGAACAAACTTCATCTTCTCCTGCAACTAGCAACGCTATAAGAGGGGCTGAGCAAAGCGGTAACATAGCCAATCAACGGTTTGCTAGGACATGGATGGTTAGGGGCTGACATGGCAATATGGGTGGCATGATATAGCAAGTGGTAGGTATCGCAGCATAGGCATAGCAAAAGAGCGAGCAACTAGCAAGCAAAGATAGAAGTGATTTCGAGGGTATGGTCATCTTGCCTGCAAGGTTCTCAGAGTTGTCGAAAGCTTGGTCCTCGTAAGCGTTCTCAACAGGTTCCTCGTTCACGTACTCGTCTCCCGGCTCTACCCAAAACAAGAGCACAAGCAAAAGGAACAACTATCAACCACGATGCAATGCGCAAGCAACATGATGCAAAACATGGCATGATATGCGAGATGTGATATGCAATGCATATGCGTGCTCCGGAAGGAAAAAGATGAACAAGGCATAACCTTGGCAAACCAAGTATGCCACTGGATAGGTGAGGTGATTTCGGTTGAAATCGATATAAAGATCACCGGAATCGGATGCACGGTTTGTAAATGACAAGCAAAACAAGAATGACAAGATTCTGCCATTAACAGCATGATGCTACTTAGCAGGCAACAAGAAATTAAGCTACTGCACCCAAACGTACCAACACAGCATATGTCAGTAATCTAATCAAGATGCTTGTCAAAATATGAACACTGAGATACGGCTAAATCACATCATAACAGGTTCAAACAAGCATGGCAAAAGTGCAAAAGATAACAGGTTCACAGACTTAGTGAAAATAACAACATGCCAGAAACTAACATCAGGATGACATGTTTAGAGCAAGAAAACAACATGCTACAGGATCAGGAAATAGCAAAATAAGGCATGGCATGAATCTACTCAAGGCACTTAACAAAAGTCCCTTAATGACCATAAGCCAAAAAGGACCATAAAATATAATAGCACACATGTCAAGTAAGCAAGTTTCGTTACAGGTTTCAGACTTAGCAGAAAACTGGACATGTCAAAAACAGATAACAAGTAGGCATGTTTACGAGCTCGATGCACTCACTACAGAGCATTTCATGATAAACTAAGCATACATACATCAATAAGACATGGCATAGAAGCTATACATGGCAAGAACAACATCATAGCATGCAAGGATCAACTACACCAAGCTTGGCAAAATCGAATAACATGTAAACAATCTGCCAGTAACATTTTATAGCAAAAGTAGAGCTCGATTGACTCAAGCTAAGGCACTCCATAATTACAAAAAAAGGCATGTATGGATAGAGAAAATCCATATGCTCAAAACACTCTTACTGATCATTCCCAAAATAGGTACAGATCTCTCGGAAACAACATGAACACATGGCATAAAAATAACAGCAGAACAAGACTTAGCGAAAATACAAAGTCTCTGAAATCAGCAACATTATGTACCCTAGTTTGCATGCTTGTGCTAGTCACCACAAAGATCAAAAAAATACATGGCATACACCTCTGGAAAGATAGCATGGCATATTACAAAACACATGTAGGACTCAACTTCATAGGATGCACACATCAATCATGGCAAAAATGACAAAAGTGCATGTACTGATAATAATCTGGAACTAACATCACATAGCCCTCTTCCAACAGCATTTCGGGCATCAAGATGAGCTCAAATGAAAATGATGCACTGAGGTGAAATGATGTACTCATCGATACAAACAATTTGACATATTATACGCACGAAATGAAGCTACGCATGCAGAGATATGATGCGTTGAACATGCGACAATTATTATCTGCAGAAAGGACTTAGACGAATTTCGGGGGGGAGGAGAAAGTCAACCTCGACCGGATCTGGGATCCACGAGCTCGCCGGAGTTCGTCCCAGCCGGAGCAGGAGAGGAGGAGGTCGCCGGAGGAGCTGGCGTCACCGGCGAGGGGGGGACCGGCCGGAGGAGGAGATCGCGCGGGGCGGCGGAGGACGACGCGGCGACGCGGCGCGGCGAACAGGGCGGCGGCAGCCGGCGGATGCGGCGGCGCGCGGCCGGCGCGCGAGGAGGAGGAGGCGCGGGGGCCGGGCGGGAGGCGGCGGGCGCGCGGTGCGGGCCACGGGGGCCGGCCACGGGCCTGGCGGGCCGGCGGCGCTGCGGTGGCCGGGGTGCCACGTGTCGCGCCACGACTGGCTGGGCGCGGCGGCGGACGGTGTCCGGCGCCGGGCGGACGCGTCCGGCGCGCGGAGGGAGCGGGGAACTAGGGTTAGGGTGGCTTGGACCCGGGATTTGGACGGGGAGGGTATATTTATAGGTAGAAGGAGCTAGGAAGCTCCAAATGGAGTGCGGTTTCCGGCCACACGATCTTGATCGAACGATGATGGACATGGGAGTGTCTTAGATGGGTTATTGGGCTGTTTTGGGGGGGTTTTGGGCTGCAACACACACGAGGCCTTTACGGTTACCCAGTTAACCGTTGGAGTATCAAACGACCTCCGAATGACCCGAAACTTGACAGGCGGTCTACCAGTGCTATACCAAGGACGCTTGACAAACCTCAGCCCATTCCGAGAAGGTTTAATACCCGCTCACGGAAAAAGGTAAAAGAGGACGCCGGGGGACATAGGAGCGCCGGATTGCAAAACGGACAATGGGGAAAATGCTCGGATTCATGAGACAAACACGTATGCAAATGCGATGCACATGATGACATGATATGAAAAGCAAGACAACATCAAAATGCAAAATAAGGAAAACCCAACCACGGAGGGAATATCATATCACATTGCCGAAAATGGCAAGAGTTGGAGTTACAAATATGGCAAGTTACATCCGGGGTGTTACATCTATGGAAGAAGGAATTGATGAAACTGTGAGCTCATTGGATGAAAAAGATGATGAGGAGAGCGAAGAACAAAAGGAGGAAGAGCGGATTAGCTACCCGTGCCCACCTTCTAATGAGAGTAACTCTACAACTCATACATTATTTAATGTCCCTTCGTGCTTACCGAAGGATGAATGCTATGACGATTGTTATGATCCTGTTGATTCTATTGAAATATCCCTTTTTTGTGATGCTTGCTATGCTTGTGACCAAGATGCCAATATGAATTATGCTTATGGAGATGAACTTGCTATAGTTACTTATGTTAAACATGAAATTGTTGCTATTGCACCCACGCATGATAGTCCTATTATCTTTTTGAATTCTCCAAACTATACTATATCGGAGAAGTTTTGTAACGACCCGACCCAAAACCGGTCAAGTCTCTGTGTAGCTGTACCATCCCAAGATCATGCTGGCACACACAGTACATTGATGAAAAGATTTAAAGTTCAATCACACCTGAATTTATTACACGATTCTCATATCGAGTCTTTATTACAATAGAATAAATTCGGCCGAAGGCCAACTCATGAGAAATAAACTAAATAAAACTGCGGAAGCGTAGACGAATAGCGAGTCCATCCGACTCCATAGGGCAATCTCCAAGCGCGGATCGTAGCCTCACTCCTGGTTGGAAAACTCCTCTACAACATAAGATGTTGCAGTCGTGTGGGTCAGCATTTTGAATATGCCGGAAAGTCATCAAGAGAGAATAGCAATAAAATTACTAACACCATATGCAATTTGGCTGTGGGGCTCTAAGTTTTATGTTTTTGCGAAAAAGCCAATTTTTCCCTATAGCAAAGGACTTGCTTGCAATTACTACAAAATGTTGGTTGTTATTGAGATGGTTCCGCCAACCAATGTCTCATTCCCAATTATTAAATAACCCCTCAATTAATTTATTAAGTTCGGTGTTGAGATTTCCGAAATACTCCAATTTCCAGAGGCTCATTTGTCCGTAACCGGGGACACGGCTAATCGATTAGGTTGTTACTCTGCAGAGTCTTGTGCACTTTACCCGCAAGAATCGTCCCCTCCTTTATGTCCTCGCATTGCCTGGTGTTTGAAGACGGGAAGAACGAAACAGGGTCTTCCTAGAGTTTCTCTGGGCACTGCCGGTGCCCATCCATGTCCTACCGTTCTTCTACATCTGCTGGCACCGTCCGTCCAAAGTCACGCCTAGGGTCAACCCATCCAGAGCCCATAATGGCTTGCGGCTACACAAGTAAGCTTCCGGTCAGGGTGTATCCATCCGTCTCTTCGTGGCTGGGTGAAGCTTTCCGCAAGATGTCATGGCGCTTCTCCATGCATCACGGCCATCCGCTGGTTTCTCCAGGGTGCCCGTCAACCGTCCTCCACCCAGTAGTGAATTTGAAGTCCATCTTGAGCTTGAAGTCATGGGGTTGTCATCATCTTGACTCTCACATCTCCCTTATGAATCTCTCAACCAACCCCGTCTACGAGCATAGCAAAATAAACTACATCGTCCCGGGCAATGGTAAGGGGAAGTGGGTTCATCCTACCTCATGATACTACTCAAGAACATAACTTAAAATTCTCCTACTGCATGCATGGTGGGGAGGCATAATTCTAATGCAACAAAATCATAGGTATTGTAAAACATGATCAAATGACTTGCCTGGCTGACGGTCTTCGAAAGCTAGCGACTCGTAGTAGCAGGCTTCGCACTCCGGAAATTCTATCGAAGCAAACAATAATCATATAAGCATACAAACATACAATCACTTAACATAACAGCATGCTAACATAAATCACACAAAACAATCAAACCAAAACCAAAGAAAACTCGAAGAACTCCAAGCCAACAACTAATAAGGAAATAAAATAAACTTTTTATTTTGTATAAATAAAAGTTCACGTTCTAAAACTACAGAAACTAATCTAAAATAAATTATAGCAGAGGTAAAATAAAATTTTAAAATAACTAGAACAGCAGAAAACAGCAACAAGCTAAAGAAACTAAAAAGCTTGTTTTCGCATAAAAACTATTTTTAATAAAGATTAAAAATATCCAAATAAATTCCTACTGCTAGGCAAGGTCAAAACAAAGCAGTGACAAAAAGAATCACAAAATAATAATAATCCTAACTCAATTTATAGCAGAAAACTAATCTGACTAAAACTAATATAAAACAATTTTTAAAAACCTAAACATGGCCGAATCTAATTTTCTACATAAACTATAAGAAATTTTAAAACCAGAGCAAAAGGAATCAACTAAAAATATTATGTAACCTAAGAGATACGGGTTTTACAAAACTGAAACTATTCTATTGAAAACAGAAACAAAAAATAAAACTAAACAAAAAACTAACGCGCTAACGGGCCGAACAGCGAGCGCTCTAAAACTAAACAGCGCATGACCACTTAATAGACCAATGCGTCCACGGGCTAACAGAAATAAACCAATCGGCCGGTCTAACTAAACCGCAACTAAGTAAACCGATCTAACCGGGAATAAACCGAAACTAAACCGATCTACTAAAGAAAAACCAAACTCTTCGTGTGATCTAATCTAGGCCCTCGATTCGAGATCTAACGGTGGAGGGGAGCTCGGGCTTATAGTGGACGGCGGCGACGGACGTAGATGACAGCGGCGACTCGGGCGATGGCGGTGCGGCGGCTCCGGTCGTCGGGGAGGAAGGAGGTGACATCGGGGCGATGTGGCGGAGCTTGGGGAAGTCGGGGTCGGCCTTGGTGGAGCTCGGGGAAGTCAAAGACGTCGACGGCGAGGCGAAACAGAGCCCGACGCTCTGCAGCTCCGGCGGGTGGCCGACGAGCTCATGGTCGTCTCTGCTGTGGGTAAGAGGGCGGAATACCATGTCAAAAAGGTAGGAAACGTCGAGAGGGGTACATGGGTGGAAATTGGAGTCGAGGGAGTGCTCACCAGAGTCGGAACGGGCGGCGAACTGCGGCGGCAGCAGCGAGATCAGGATGGCGAGGGCACGAGCTGCGGTGGGTTTTGGGCTAGGGTTTTAGGGGGATCGAGGGAGGAAGGGCGTAGGTATTTATAGGGCATCAACTTGGGGCAGGGGCGACTCGGGATCGTGATCCCGTGGAATTCGTACGCGGCGGTGGCGTCGAACGCGCTCTGGCGTGGCATAGCATGGGCGAGGGGAAAGAGAATGTCGGATTTCGGGTTCCGGCAGACCCTTGAGGTTCGAACTCTGGGGTGCGCGCGGAGATTGTGCCCTCTACCTCTCATTCTTACAAAGATCTAAACTACCAAAAGAACAACACGAGAGACACAGAGTTTATACTGGTTCGGGCCACCAATGTGGTGTAATACCCTACTCCAGTGTGGTGTGGTGGATTGCCTCTTGGGCTGGTGATGATGAACACTACAAGGTAGAACAGCCTCACGAGGGTCTGTTCTTGGCCTGGGGGATGAACTGCTAGGAGGAGTTCAATCGCCCGCCCTTCTCTCTCTCTCTCTCTCTCTCTCTCTCTCTCTCTCTCTCTCTCTCTCTCTCTCTCTCTCTCTGATCCAATTGCTAGACTGCTCGATGATCTCTAGATGCCTCTACCCTGGGGGTGGCTAGTCCTATTTATAGGCAAAGGCCCTGGGCCTCTTCCCAAATATTGAGCGGGAAGGGCGCCAACAATTGGCCAATTCGAAGGGGAACATCTGGTACACTTATCCTGACTAAAGTTGGTCCTCGCCTGCCAAAGGCCCTGTGGTGACGCCGTTCTGGGCTCCACGATGACCTCCTTCCCACCGTTGGACTGGTCTTGGTCTCGTTGCACCAAAATGGGTGCCTTTGCTTGATCCTCTCGCCCGCGCTTGCTCCCTTTGCACCAAAGAGGAAAGGGAGGACACTGCGCGGGCTGGCGCCCGCTTGGCGCCTTTGGTCGTCATGGCTTGCGTCATGGCCACCTCGCGAGGTGCCCCGCCTTGATCTCTCCGCCTCCTCGTGAGCCAGCCTGATGAGGCCGCGCCTGAGGGAGCGTCGTGTCGTCCGCCCCGTGAGGCTTAGCCCCTCGCGAGGGTCTTGGGTCTTGTGTTGATGAAGATGGTCCCCCTTTCGAGACACATTGTAGGCAGGCAAGTCTGGGGACCCCCGTTCCCAGAACGCCGACAGTAGCCCCCGGGCCTAAGGCGCGCATGGACTTGGCCATGTTGAGAGGCGAAAGGGCAAGGGCGAAGCGCCGCGGGCCCTAACAGCCTGCGGCCTCGGGCGCCGCATGGCGGTTGATTGGACGCGGGCGGCACTGTTCCCCCACGCTCCCTTATCTTGCGCCCTGCTATGTGGACTTGCAGTTGTACACAGCCGCTCCCCTTCCTGTTGCTCGACCGTCCCCTATTCTTCCTCCCTTCGAACTCTGACTCTTTTCTCCAATCCCATCTCACATCTTCCCTCTCCTTTCCATCGCCATGGCTCCGACGAAGAAGGAGAAAGGGAAGAAACCCATGGCTCCATCTCGCTCACCGCCGTTGGTGGCCCCCACCATCGGCCGATCGATCATACTCAATCGAGAGTGCCTGGATAAGCTCAGCCCGGCTCTGGCCACCATCTTCACCGAGTGTGGGAGGACGACGGCCTGGTCTACGTCTCACTTCCCCACTGACAGGATAATCACTGAGGTTCATTATTTTGCCGATGCCTTGTGGGCGGGTCTGGTTCCCCCCTTTTCCGATTTCTTCAAGGTCGTCCTCTCTCATTACCAGATCCATATGATGCATCTGGGTCCTGAATCCATCACCCTCCTTTTGGTCTTTGCTTTTGTTTGCGAGGCGATGATGGGCATCCCTCCTTCCGTTGCCTTGCTGCGCCACTTCTTCTCTTTGCGCCTTACTGACCCCACTCAATGCTCAGCGTGTGTGAGCTTCGTCGCCGTGCCCGAGACTGTAGCCTCAAGGATTGACTTCATGCTTCCTTCGCCTTCAGCTGGGTTCCGCGAGCGGTGGTTGTACGTTGATGTTGGGGTGCCCAGCCCCCTGCTGGCGAAGCCAACTTCGCCTGCAGTACCCAATTCGGGCTAGGGCCAGGAGACGCTCGTGAGCCCCCGGCTCGCCTTCGTCTGGCGCCGCTTCACGTTCTTGAGGTCGCTCGGCGTGATGGCGCCCAAGGTGGTGAAGGAGTTCCTGTTACGCCGCATTGCCCCTCTCCAACGCCACTCGCCGAACATAGGCTTTCAGCGGGCATGATGATTGCATCAGGCTCCAGGAAGAAGACCTGACGCCTGGGGCGCTAAGGACAGTGCTCTTGGTCCTGACTGGTGACCCCAACTCGGGCAGCATCCAGAGAGGAGGGGCCCTGTTGTACCTCTGCCAGAACAGGGACGACTTCGTGAAGCAGATGCCCTCCTTCGATGAATGGGGGCTGCGCCCCACTGGCTTCCAAGGGCCTCGCGAGAACCCTGTGGTGGTGACCGCCCTTCCGGTCGGTCAAGGCGAATCCTCCTCGAGTGGCGGGGCAGGGAGGCGTGAGATGGCGGAGACCGATAAGGCTCCCGATGAGGAGACTGCGCCTGGCGATGCCCTCGAGGGAGCAGCTCCTGAGGCCCGTGCTGCAGAGGCTGTGGGTGGCAAGCAGTCGCTCCCAGCGCCTGGGGCCGAGGCTCCTGAGGCCCCGGCCGCGTCTTCTGCCGAGGTGATTGGCAGCACGCATCAGGCAGGTGCCCCTGACGCGGATAGCTTTGTTGCTCCGTCTTCGTCGCAGGTTGATCCTTGCGCTCTTCTCCTGGACCGCTTCCGTGTGGACTTTGAGGCCCTCCGGAGGAAAAGGGAGGCCCTGTGTGATGACTTCTCTTGTCGCTTGCTGAAGCGCCGGAAATACTTCGCTACTGACGAGTAAGCCTTCTCCTTTCCTGGCTCCTGATCCCCTTGCTGCGTTTACTGATCCTTACTCCGCAGGCCTTTTCCAGCCGAGCTCATGGGAGTCACTGAGGCGCCGCCTCCTTTGGCTTCGCCTCCCCCGTCGTCCCCAAGTGCTCCGAGCAGCACTGCTCTCGTGGCAGGGGCGAATGAAGGGGTGGACCATCCCGAAGCGCACCGCAACCCTTCTCTTCCTGCGATCTTCCTCCGCGGGCCCTCTCTCGGCATAGCCGGACTGCCGTGGGCTTCTCATCTGGTCGCGGGCTGTGACTGGCTGAGGCGCCCCCTGTGCCCTTCTTCTGGAGACGGGCTGGCCCCAGGCCGGGCTTCTGGTGTGGCACGCCCGGCCGTGGTGAGGGTGCCAGCCCCCAGCCCCCTGCCTGGAGGAGGAGCGATGATTTGTGGCCCACGGCGCTCGCTTGGGGCAGATGATGGTGTGGAAGACTTGCTCGGGCGCGCTCGGGAGCGCCGTGCTCGCCGCCAAGAGTTCCTTCGAAGGGCGACTGACGCGGTGGACCTGGTCGGGGAGGAGCTCGCTGGTGAAGACGCGCGCCTGGAGGCCGAGGGCCTGCGCCTGGCCGCAGGGAGGCGCGAGTTGGAGGCCGCCATCGCCCTCGCGCGTCACCAGCGCGACCTTGAAGACGAAGAAGCGAAGGCGTCGCTGGAGGCCTCCCGGGTGGCCCGATCCCAGGCCGCTGAGGAGGCCCTGGGAGCCGACCGACGGCGAGAAGCAGCGGAGGAGCGGGCTCGAGAGCTCCTGGCCCGATCCCACTCATTGGAGGAGCAAGTGGAACTGCGCGAGGCGGCCCTTGCCTCGATGAAGGTGGCCTCTAGCGACCCAGCTGAGCTCCAGAAGCGTGATGAAGCGTTGACGCTGGAAGCTGCCGAACGCACCCGCGAGTACGAGCGGCTGGAGACGAGGGAGCGCCTGGTGACGCAGGCGGAAGATGAAGTTGCCGCACGGGAGGCACGTGTCCTGGAGGAGGTTGGTCGTCGGGTGGTGATGGCACGCCAAGGCCTTGAGCGCGAGTTCGAGGGGAAGCTGGAGTTGATCCGGGTCGAGGCCGAGGGAAGAACCGCGGCCCTGAGGGCCCAACAGGATGAGGCGACGCGGCGGGACGACGCTTCCCGGGCCGCCCTTGAGGCAGCGCAGAAGGAGTCGGCTGCCCTCCGGGCCGAGGTGCTCCGTCTTCGTCAGCGGGTGGAAGAGACTGAGGCCGTCGAACGTCAGAACGCCGATGAGATACACCAGCGGCAGGTCGTGGAGCACGTGCACGGCACCATGCTGGCTACGCTCAGGGAGAGGGCTAACGCAGCCTTGGGCAACATCTGCGAGGCGGCTGTCGGCGAGCCGCACACGATCAACTATGCCGGCAACCTGCAGTTCTTCACCGCCGTGGTGACGCAGCTGGAGGCGCGGTCGGTCAGGGCCGACAGGTTAGTGGAGGACATGAGCCGCGCCCTACTAGGGCACGCCTTCTCTCGTGTCTTCACCCATCTCCGGAACATGGATCCCCACTTCGACTTCGACGCCGCCATCGCCCCAGTCCCCCAGGCCGTCCGAGGCGACCTGGCGCACTGGGTGGAAGACAACGTGGACGCGCTTGTCAGGGCCTTCACTTCGGATGACGACGACGTGATCGTGGCTGCCGACGAGGGTGGTGTGGTGGACGGCCCTGATGCCGCTGGCGGCGACGCAGGTAGCGATGGCGAGTTCAGCGATGCCAGCGGCGGCTCGGGAGGTGCTCTTGAGGACGCATTGGGGGATTTGTCCGAGTGAGTATGTATTGTCCGTGTCTTTTTACCCTGCACGAGTAAAACTCAGATGTTCGGCCTGATGGCTGTGAGAGCATTTTGGGGAGGGGAAGCCCCTCATGTAAAACCTGTATGGATCGTATAAGTAGCTATCATATTGCGCGAGCACCCGCGCCTGGCGGCTGGCTGGTTTACCTTTGTTTCACGCAGGCCCCGAGGCTGCTCGTGGGAGGACGTGGTGTCCCGAGTGTTCTCTAGTTGAAACCATAGGACGCGCAAGTGTTGCCAGCGAGGGGCTTCATAGGCACTGGCCTTCTTCACAGGCTCCGGGCCTTTTCCCGCACGTGATGGCTTCACAGGCATTTGCCTTCTTCACTGGCTCTGGGCCTTTTCCTAAACGCGATAGCTTCACAGGCATTCGCCTTCTTCACAGGCTCTGTGTCGAATTTCGGGTTCCGGCAGACCCTTAAGGTTCGAACTCTGGGGTGCGCGGAGATTACGCCCTCTACCTCTCTGTCTCGCAAGGATCTAACTACCGAAAGAACAGCACGAAGAACACAGAGTTTATACTAGTTCGGGCCACCGTTGTGGTGTAATACCCTACTCTAGTTTGTGGTGGATGGATTGCCTCTGGGGCTGGTGTTGATGAACAATACAGGGAAGAACAGCCTCGCGAGGGTCTGCTCCTGGCTAGGGGGCGAACTGCTAGGGGGAGTTCACCCGCCCTTCTCTCCTTTCTCTCTTTGCCCTCTGCTTGCTTTGATCCAGGGTTCTGCTGGCCTGATTGCTCGATGCTAGATTCATCGATCCCCCTCCCCCGGGGGTGGCTAGTCCTATTTGTAGGCAAAGGCCCTGGGCCTCTTCCCAAATATTGAGCGGGAAGGGCGCCAACAATTGGCCAATTCGAAGGGGAACATCTGGTACACTTATCCTGACTAAAGTTGGTCCTCGCCTGCCAAAGGCCCTGTGGTGACGCCGTTCTGGGCTCCACGATGACCTCCTTCCCACCGTTGGACTGGTCTTGGTCTCGTTGCACCGAAATGGATGCCTTTGCTTGATCCTCTCGCCTGCGCTTGCCCCCTTTGCACCAAAGAGGAAAGGGAGGACAGTGCGCGGGCTGGCGCCCGTCTGGCGCCCTTGGTCGTCATGGCTTGCGTCATGGGCACCTCGCGAGGCACCCCGCCTTGATCTCTCCGCCTCCTCGCGAGCCAGCCTGACGAGGTCGTGCCTGAGGAAGCGCTGTGTCGTCCGCCCCGCGAGGCTTGGCCCCTCGCGAGGGTCTTGGGTCTCGTGTTGATGAAGTTGGATCGCGCTGGGCCTCCTTTGAGCCACGTCGCGGGCCGCGGGCAGGCAAGTCTGGGGACCCCCGTTCCCAGAACGCCGACAGTAGCCCCCGGCCCAAGGCGCACCCGGACTTGGCCGTGCCGAGAGGCGAAAGGGCAAGGGTGAAGCGCCGCAGGCCCTAACAGCCTGCGGCCTCGGGCGCCGCGTGGCGGTTGATTGGACGTGGGCGTCACTGTTCCCCCACGCTTCCTTATTTTGTGCCTTGCTATGTGAACTCGTAGTTGTACACAGCCGCTCCCCTTCCTGTAGCTCGACCGTCCCCTATCCTTCCTCCCTTCGACCTCCGACTCTTGTCTCCAATCCCATCTCTTATCTTCCCCCTCCTTTCCATCTCCATGGCTCCGACAAAGAAGTAGAAAGGGGAGAAACCCATGACTCCGTCCCGCTCGCCACCGTCGGTGAACCCCGCCGTCGGCAAATTGATCATACTCAATCAAGAGTGCCTGGGTAAGCTCAGCCTGGCTCTGGCTACCACCTTCAACGAGTGTGGGAGGACGACGGCCTGGTCTACGTCTCACTTCCCCACTGACAGGATAATCACTGAGGTCCATTATTTCGCCGATGCCTTGTGGGCGGGTCTGGTTCCCCCCTTTTCTGATTTCTTCAAGGTCGTCCTCTCCCATTACCAGATCCATATGATGCATTTGGGTCCCGAATCCATCACCCTTCTTTCGGTCTTTGCTTTTGTTTGCGAGGCGATATGGGCATCCCTCCTTCCGTTGTCTTGCTGCGCCACTTCTTCTCTTTGCGCCTTACTGACCCCACTCAATGCTCAGCGTGTGTGAGCTTCGTTGCCGCGCCCGAGATTGCGGCCTCGGGGATTGACTTCAAGCTTCCTCCACCTTCAGCTGGGTTCCGCGAGCGGTGGTTGTACGTTGATGTCGGGGTGCCCAACCCCTGCTGGCGAAGCCGACTTCCCCTGCAGCACCCAATTCGGGCTGGGGCCAGGAGACGCTCGTGAGCCCCCGGCTCGCCTTCATCTGGCGCCGCTTCACGTCCTTGAGGTTGCTCGGCGTGACGGCACCCAAAGTGGTGAAGGAGTTCTTGTTACGCCGCATCGCCCCTCTCCAACGCCACTCTCGCCGAATGTGGGCTTTCAGCGGGCATGAAGACCGCATGAAGCTCCAGGAAGAAGACATGACGCCCGCGGCGCTAAGGACCGTGCTCTTGGTCCTAGCTGGTGACCCCAACCCAGGCAACATCCAGAGAGGAGGGGCCCTGCTGTACCTCTGCCAGAATAGGGATGACTTCGTGAAGCAGATGCCCTCCTTCGATGAATGGGGGTTGCGCCCCGCCGGCCTCCAAGGGCCTCGCGAGAACCCTGTGGTGGTGGCCGCCCTTCCGGTCGGTCAAGGCGAGTCCTCCTCGAGCGGCGGGGCAGGGAGGTGTGAGATGACGGAGACCGATGAGGCTCCCGAGGAGGAGACTGCGCCTGGCAATGCCCTCGAGGAAGCAGCTCCTGAGGCTCGTGCTGCAGAGGCTGTGGGTGGCGAGCAGTTGCTCCAAGTGCCTTGGGCCGAGGCTCCCGAGGCCCCGGCCGCGTCTTCTGCCAAGGTGACTGGCAGCACGCGCCAGGCAGGCGCCCCTGACGCGGATAGCGCTGCTGCTTCGCCTTCATTGCAGGTTGATCCTTGCGCTCTTCTCCTGGGCCGCTTTCGTGTGGACTTTGAGGCCCTTCGGAGGAAAAGGGAGGCCCTGGGTGATGACTTCCCTTGTCGCTTGTTGAAGCGCCAGAGGTACTTCGCCACCGACGAGTAAGCCTTCTCCTTTCCTGGCTCCTGATCCCCTTGTTGCGTCTGCTGACCCTTGCTTTGCAGGCCTCTTCCTGCCGAGGTCGTGGAAGCCGCTGAGGTGCCGCCTCCTCTGGCTTCACCTCCCCCGTCGCCCCAAAACGTCCCGAGTAGAACGACTCTTGTGGTGAGGACGAACAAAGGGGCGTACCGCCCTGAGGTGCCCTGTAGCCCTTCTCTTCTTGCGATCTTCCTCCGCGGGCCCTCTCTTGGCATGGCCAGCCTGCCATGGGCTTCTCATCTGGTCGCGGGCTGTGACTGGCTGAGGCGCCCCCTGCGCCCTTCTTCTGGAGACGTGCCGGCCCCAGGCCGAGCTTCTGGCGTGGCGCATCTGACCGTTGTGGGGGCGCCAGCCCCCAGCCCCCTGCCCGGAGGGGGAGCAATGATTCGTGTTCCCAGGCGCGTGCCTGGGGCTGATGATGGTGCGAGAGACGTGCGCGAGCGTGCTCGGGAGAGCCGCGCTCGCCGCCACGAATTCCTTCGAAGGGCAAGCGGCGCGGTAGACCTGCTTGGGGAGGAGCTCGCTGAAGAAGACGCGCGCCTGGAGGCCGAGGGCCTGCACCTGGCCGCGGAGAGGCGCGAGCTGGAGGCCGCCGTCGCCCTCGCGCGCCACCAGCGCGACCTTGAAGACGAAGAAGCGAAGGCGTCGTTGGAGGCCTCCCGGGTGGCCCGATCCCAGGCCGCTGAAGAGGCCCTGGGGGCCGATCGACGACGAGAGGCAGCGGAGGAGCGGGCTCGGGAGCTCCTGGCCCGATGCCACTCGCTAGAGGAGCAGGTGGAACTGCGCGAGGCAGCCCTTGCGTCGATGAGGGTGGCCTGTGGCGACCCAGCTGAGCTCCAAAGACGTGAGGAGGCGTTGACGCTGGAGGCCGCCGAACGCACCTGCGAGTACGAGCGGTTGGAGATGAGGGAGCGCCTGGTGACGCAGGCGGAAGATGAAGTTGCTGCGCGGGAGGCACGTGTCCTGGAGGAGGTTGGTCGTCGGGTGGGGACAACTCGCCAAGGCCTCGAGCGCGAGTTCAAGAGGAAGCTGGAGTTGATCCGGGTCGAGGCTAAGGGAAGAACCGCAGCCCTGAGGGCCCAACGGGATGAGGCGACGCGACGGGTCAACGCTTCCCGGGCCGCCCTTGAGGCAGCACAAAAGGAGTCGGCTTCCCTTCAGGCCGATGTACTCCGTCTTCGTCAGCAGGCGGAAGAGGCCGAGGCTGTCAAGAGCCAGAACGCTGATGAGATACGCCAGCGGCAGGTCCTGGAGCACGTGCATGGCCCCATGCTGGCTACGCTCAGGGAGAGGGCTAACGCAGCCTTGGGCAACATCTGCGAGGCGACTGTCAGTGAGCCGCACACGATCAACTATGCCGGCAACTTGCAGTTCTTCACCGCCGTGGTGACGCAGCTGGAGGCGCGGTCGGTCAGGGCCGACAGGTTGGTGGAGGAGAGGAGCCGCGCCCTGCTCGGGCGCGCCTTTTCCCGTGTCTTCAGCCATCTTCAGGACATGGATCCCCACTTCAACTTCGACGCCGCCATCGCCCCAGTCCCCCAGGCCGTCCGAGGCAACCTGGCGGACTAGGTGGAAAACAACATGGACGCTCTTGTGAAGGCCTTCACTTCGGATGACGACAACATGATCGTGGCTGCCGACGAAGGCGGTGTGGTGGATGGCCTTGACGCCGCTGGCGACGATGCAGGTAGCGGTGGCGAATCCGGCGATGCCAGCGGCGGCTCAGAAGGTGCTCCCGAGGATGCCTTGGGGGATTTGTCAGATTGACTGTGTGTTGCTCTTGTCTTTTGCCCTGCATGGATAGAACTCAGGTGTTTGGCCTGACGGTCGTGAGAGCATTTTGGGAGGGGAAGCCCCTCATGTAAAACTTGTGTAGATCGTATTAGCAGCTATTGTGTTGCACGAGCACCCGCGCCTGGCGACTGGCTGGTGTACCTTTGTTTCACGCAAGCCCCGAGGCGGCTCGTGGGAGGACGTGGTGTCCTGAGTGTTCTCCAGTTGAAATCGTAGGATGCGTAGGTGCTGTTAGTGAGGGGCTTCACAGGCGCTGGCCTTCTTCACAGGCATTCGCTTTCTTCACAGGCTCCGGGCCTTTTTATAAACGCGACGGCTTCACAGGCATTCGCCTTCTTCACAGGCTCCGGGCCTTTTGTAAACGCGATAGCTTCGCAGGCATTCGCCTTCTTCACAGGCTCCGGGCCTTTTATAAACGCGATAGCTTCACAGGCATTCGCCTTCTTCACAGGCTCCGGGCCTTTTATAAACGCGATAGCTTCACAGGCATTCGCCTTCTTCACAGGCTCCGGGCCTTTTATAAACACGATAGCTTCACAAGCATTCGCCTTCTTCACAGGCTCTGGGCCTTTTATAAACGCGATAGCTTCACAGGCATTCGCCTTCTTCACAGGCTCTGGGCCTTTTATAAACGCGATAGCTTCACAGGCATTCGCCTTCTTCACAGGCTCCGGGCCTTTTTATAAAGGGGCATCCTCCGTGGGTACCGGAAAGTCCTCCCGAGAAGGAGCAATAACGGCGGTCTGGGCTGCGCACGAGCCTGGCCCGGCCCGACTCGCGAGGGGCTCGCGAGAGGGGGGGCAGCTGTGGTGAAGCGGTAACCAGAACGCGAGAAATAGCTCGAACGAGACTAAGCACCCCTTCCCCGAACGCACGCAAACCTCAAATTAGAATCCAACTTAAATCCAGCAGGGGAAAAGTTACAACCAAAAAGAAGGCAATGAAAGTAGGCAAATGGCCGCGTCCGGCACCTAATCTAGTCTTGGACATCTTCTCACCAGCGCGGAGCTAAGTGCTGTCCACTGGGCGTGGGAGGGAGCCCCAGGGCCTGAGGCCGGCACCCCTAAGACTCCGGGGCGTGTACAGCCCCACTCATTATTACGTGAGAGTCTCACGGGGCGGCGAGCTTCACAGGCACTGGGCCTTCTTCACAGGTACCGGCCTTGATTCATATCGCTAGACGAGGGCCCCGCCTTGCGCCACACTCTAGTGCCACCAACTACGATCGGAAACCAGGACGCCGCCGGTGGGGTAGAGCGGTCGCCTTTTCCTAAACGCGATAGCTTCACAGGCATTCGCCTTCTTCACAGGCTCTAGGCCTTTTCCTAAACGCGATAGCTTCACAGGCATTCGCCTTCTTCACAGGCTCTGGGCCTTTTCCTAAACGCTATAGCTTCATAGGCATTCGCCTTCTTCACAGGCTTTGAGCCTTTTTCCTAAAAGCGATAGCTTCACAGGCATTCGCCTTCTTCACAGGCTCTGGGCCTTTTCCTAAAAGGGCATCCTCCGCGGGCACCAAAACGTCCTCCCGAGAAGGGGCGACAGCGGCAGTCGGGGCTGCGCGCGAGCTAGGCCTGGCCCAGCTCGCGAGGGGCTCGCGAGGGGAGGCTGCTGTGGTGGAGCGGTGACCAAAACGCGAGAAATGGCTCGAACGAGACTAAGCACCCCTTCCCCGAACACACGCAAATCTCAAATTGGAATCCAACTTAAATCCAGCAGGGGAAAAGTTACAACCAAAAAAGAAGTCAATGAAAATAGGCAAAAGGCCGCGTCCGGCACCTAATCTAGTCTTGGACGTCTTCTCACCAGCGTGGAGCTAAGTGCTGTCCACTGGGCGTGGGAGGGAGCCCCAGGGCCTGAGGCCGGCACCCCTGAGACTCCGGGGCGTGTACAGCCCCACTCATTATTACGTGAGAGTGTCACTGGGCGGCGAGCTTCACAGGCACTTGGCCTTCTTCACAGGTACCGGCCTTGCTTCATATCGCCAGACGAGGGCCCTGCCTTGCGCCACACTCTAGTGCCACCAACTACGACCGGAAACCAGGACGCCGCCGGTGGGGTAGAGCAGTCGCCAGCGGTTCCCCCGACGACCACGGGTCCTCCGCCAGGGGCGGGCCCTTAGGCGCCTCCCCAGCGGAGCGCCTACCTCCTGAGAACGCCTTGCTCCGAACGCCGCGGTGGTGATGTGGGGTCCCTGCCCCTCTCCTGCAGCCCCCTGCGCCCTCCTGCCGAGGGGTAGGAGACTGTGGGAGCGGGGCAGATGCTCGCTGCGGCTACCTGGACCTCCTGCAATCCATGATTAGCATACGCTTGCTCCTGAGGAATTAGTGGTACCCGATAATTGTCGCCTCCAGCGTGGCCAGCGGAGCCGTCCCGGGGCTCCTGGAAGAGCTCAGCTTGTGGTGTCCCGTCTCCCCAGCTTGGGCTGAGAAGCGAGCCTTGTTCGCCCTCGTGAGGGTGCCCTTGGTCCATCATGTGGGGCACGTATTCTTCCGGCGCCGCTACCCCGAAGGCTGTGCTGTAGTGCTCCAAGTGCCATGCGGCGCTGCTTGACGTGCCCACCGCGGGGTGGTAGCGCGGCTGCCCGCTGGCGCCGTGGGCTACGTCGAGCCCCTCTCCCTCATGCGTCGGGGGCGGGGGTAGCGCCACCGCCAGTCCGGCGCCGATGGATTCGCTGGTGTTGGGGTAGCCCTGAGGCCCGCGAGAGCGCGCAGGGCCCCTGCCCGTGCCGCCCTGGGCTTGAGATGGAAGCTGGATGCGGAAGGGGTGAGCCCATGAAGCGGCAAAGCCCAGGAGTTCAGCGACCCGCACCAGCAGCACGTCGCGGCCGCCTTCCTGCAGCCTACACTGCAGCAGCTCTCGGGCCACCGTGAGCGCGGCCCTCGAGTTCGCTTGCTCCCGGCGGGTGTACGGTGTCGTGGTCGCGGCGTGATTGGAGGCCCTTGCCGCCGACCGCACTTGCCACGGCGTGAGGGTTGTTGAAGCCTGTCCGCGCCGCCCGCAGCCCCCAGCGCCCTGCGGACCACGAGCTGCCTGGGGCGCGGGGTCGCCCGAGGAGCGGCTCCGCGTGGGCGGGCCACGCCGCCCATGGATCTTGGTTGCCCGCCTGGTCGCCGGACATGGTGATGACGGTGCGACGGGACGCGGAACGGTAGAGAGGTGGACTCCGGCGCACCCCTACTTGGCGTGCCAAATGTCGGATTTCGTGTTCCGGCAGACCCTTGAGGTTCGAACTCTGGGGTGCGCGCGGAGATTGTGCCCTCTACCTCTCCGTCTCGCAAAGATCTTAACTACCAAAAGAACAACACGAGAGACACAGAGTATATACTGGTTCAGGCCACCGATGTGGTGTAATACCCTACTCTAGTGTGGGGTGGTGGATTGCCTCTTGGGCTGGTGATGATGAACACTACAAGATAGAACAGCCTCGCGAGGGTCTGTTCTTGGCCTGGGGGATGAACTGCTAGGAGGAGTTCAATCGCCCTTCTCTCTCTCTCTCTCTCTCTCTCTCTCTCTCTCTCTGATCCAATTGCTAGACTGCTCGATGATCTCTAGATGCCTCTACCCTGGGGGTGGCTAGTCCTATTTATAGGCAAAGGCCCTGGGCCTCTTCCCAAATATTGAGCGGGAAGGGCGCCAACAATTGGCCAATTCGAAGGGGAACATCTGGTACACTTATCCTGACTAAAGTTGGTCCTCGCCTGCCAAAGGCCCTATGGTGACGCTGTTCTGGGCTCCACGATGACCTCCTTCCCACCGTTGGACTCGTCTTGGTCTCATTGCACCGAAATGGGTGTCTTTGCTTGATCCTCTCGCCCGCGCTTGCTCCCTTTGCACCAAAGAGGAAAGGGAGGACACTGCGCGGGCTGGTGCCCGCCTGGAGCCTTTGGTCGTCATGGCTTGCGTCATGGGCACCTCGCGAGGTACCCCGCCTTGATCTCTCCGCCTCCTCGTGAGCCAGCCTGATGAGGCCGCGCCTGAGGGAGCGCCGTGTCGTCCGCCCCGCGAGGGTTGGCCCCTCGCGAGGGTCTTGGGTCTTGTGTTGATGAAGATGGGTCGTGCTGGGCCCCCTTTTGAGCCACGCCGCAGGCCGCAGGCAGGCAAGTCTGGGGACCCCCGTTCCCAGAACGCCGACAGAGAAGGGGTGGGGCCGGCGCGTCGGTGAGAGAGGGAGAGAGGAGAGCGAGCAGGCGACTGAGGGGGAGAGGGTTCGGGCGTCGGGAGCTGGGGCAGGCCGGCTCGGTCGCTAGTGGGCTGCGGCTCGGTGCTGGCTGGGTCGGTTGGCCTGGCTGGCGTCTTGAATATTTTTTTTTGAAATACCACAGAGAGAGAAAACTAGAGCCCGTTCGAAACTCGACCAGCTCCGCAAAATAGGAAGATCTGCGGAGTACCGATTCGTCAGCTCCGTAATTTTCAAATGTGGTTCCGGCCGCTCCGCGAGCGGAGTCGAGGAGCAGAGGGCCTTCGAACAGGCCTCTAATATAAGCGAAAACTATAATATTTTTATATAGGGAATATATATATCAATAAAATCAGGAAAATAAATCCTACAACATGAACATTTTTCCAGAGGCAAAACAGAAACAAAAATAAAAACATTTTTTGTAGATTCCAAATAAAATCAAATTTGAATTCAAACTTTTTTGGCAATATTTTCTTCTAACATTTTTCTTTGGAGTGTCATGTTTACTCCTCTCATACTTTTGCTCAAGTATTTGTCAGGTATTTTTGAAATAAATTTCAATTGCCAAAATCAAATTCAAATTCAAATAAAACTCAAATGCCTCTAAAATTTCCAAATGCCACTCAATTCAAACAAAATGCATAGATGCTTAGCTAATAATTGTAAAACATTCCAAATTGAAAATTTGGGATGTTACAAACCTACCCACCTTAAGATGAATCTCGCCCTCGAGATTCGGGTTGGCTAGCAAATAGGTGCGTGTGGTCTCGGCGGAGATCTTCTTCTCGCTCCCAGGTGGCTTCCTCCTCGGAATGATGACTCCACAGAACCTTGCAAAACTTGATAATCTTGCTGCGGGTAACTCTGTTCGCAGTCTCGAGAATTCTGACGGGTTTCTCCTCATAAGTCAGATCACTGTCGAGTTGTATGGCCTCTAGGGGCACTGTGTCTCTCAAAGGAATATCGGCCATCTCAGCATGGCATTTCTTCAGCTGGGAAACATGGAAGACATCGTGAACTCCTGACAATCCTTCCGGCAATTCCAGCTTGTATGCAACTTCTCCTCTGTGTTCGAGGATTTTGTAGGGGCCAATGAACCTGGGTGCTAATTTTCCTTTAACACCGAACCTCTTGATTCCTTGAAGTGGGGACACGCGGAGATATGCTCGGTCTCCAACTTCATATGTTACCTCCTTGCGTTTATTGTCGGCATAACTCTTCAGTCTCGACTGGGCTATCTTGAGTCTATCTCGAATCAGCTTGACCTTCTCTTCGGAGTCTCTGATATGATCGGGACCAAAAAGATTTTGGTCTCCAACACCATCCCACAGCAATGGGGTTCTACACCTCCTTCCGTATAGAGCTTTGAAAGGGGCCATCTTCAGACTGGTCTGATAGCTGTTGTTGTACGAGAACTTTGCGTATGGCAGATTGTCATCCCAGCTAGACCCATAGTCTAGTGCACAGGCTCTCAACATGTCCTCCAGAATCTGGTTGACTCTCTCGGTCTGTCCATCTGTCTGCGGATGAAAAGCTGTACTGAACTCCAGCCTCGTACCCAAAGTTTCATGCAACTGATTCCAAAACTTTGAGTTAAATTGTGTTCCTCTATCTGACATGATACTCCTCGAAACTCCATGCAGACATACGATCCTGGTCATGTATATCTTGGCTAACTTAGCGCTGGTATATGTAGTCTTCACGGGAATGAAATGAGCTACCTTGGTCAAGCGATCAACCACTACCCAGATGGAATCATAACCTGAACGGGTCCTCGGTAATCCTGTGATAAAATCCATCCCAAGTTTTTCCCATTTCCACTCGGGAATCAGCAGTGGTTGAAGTAACCCTGCTGGCTTCTGATGTTCCGCTTTTACTCGCTGACAAACATCGCATACTGCTACGTACTCAGCAATATCCTTCTTCATACCTGTCCACCAGAAACTTTCCTTCAAATCCAGATACATCTTGGTGTTGCCTGGGTGAATCGAGTACGGTGAATCATGGGCCTCCTGAAGAATTAACTTCCTGACCTCTAGGTCATTAGGCACATAGATGCGATCCTCAAACCATAAAGTTTCGTGCTCGTCTTCGTGAAAACCTTTAGCCTTTCTGTTGCTCATCTTTTCCTTTATCTATGTAATTTCCTTGTCCTTCTGGGCTTCATGGATTCTTTCGGTCAAAATGGACTGAATATCCAAGGTGGCGACATATCCTCTGGGTACTATCTCAAGTCGGAGCTCTCTAAGATCGTCGGCTAAGCCCTAAGGTAATCCTCCAACTATGAGGATGTTCACATAGCTTTTACGGCTCAAGGCATCTGCTACAACATTTGCCTTCCCTGGGTGATAATGCAATGTCATGTCATAGTCCTTGATCAGCTCTAGCCATCTCCTCTGCCTGAGGTTCAATTCCTTCTGCGTGAAAATAACTTCAGGCTCTTATGATCCGTGTAAACATCACAACTGTTTTCGACAAGGAAATGTCTCCATGTCTTGAGTGCGTGCACTACGGCTGCTAACTCCAAATCGTGTGTGGCATAATTCATCTCGTGAGGTCGTAGTTGTATGGAGGTATAAGCTACAACTTTTCCTTCCTGCATGAGCACTCCTCCGAGTCCTTGACGAGAAGCATCACAATATACCTGGTAATCCTTGTGTATGTCCGGCAAAATGAGCACTGGGGCTGTAACCAGACGTTTCTTCAGCTCCTGAAAACTGGCTTCACAATCCTCGGTCCAAATGTACTTGGCTTCCTTCTTCAGCAGCTCGGTCATGGGTTTAGCAATCTTGGAGAAATTCTCAATAAATCTCCGATAATATCCTGCGAGTCCGAGAAAACTGTTGATCTCCTTGACTGAGGTGGGGGACTGCCAGTTGGTGACCGATTCAACCTTGGAGGGGTCGACTGCTATTCCTTCTCCTGAAATAACATGTCCGAGGAATCCGACTTCCTTGAACCAAAATTCACATTTGCTGAACTTGGCATATAACTGATGTTCTCGGAGTTTCTCCAGAACTAGACGCAGATGTTCCTTATGCTCTTCCACGCTCTTGGAGAAAACTAATATGTCATCGATGAACACCACGACAAACTTGTCCAGATATTCCATAAATACCTTGTTCATCATGCTCATAAAATACGCAGGGGCATTAGTCAATCCGAATGACATGATGGTATACTCATATAAACCCTACCTGGTGGTGAAAGCTGTTTTGGGTATATCTTGTTCACGAATCTTCAACTGATGATACCCTGATCGAAGATCGATCTTGGAGAATACCTTGGCTCCAACTAGCAGATCAAATAAATCATTAATCATCGGCAGAGGGTACTTGTTCTTGATGGTCATGTCGTTCAATGAACGATAATCCACAACCATTCTCAGGGTTCCATCCTTCTTCTCTACCAAAAGAACTGGGGCTCCCCAAGGTGACGAGCTTGGCCGAATATATCCCTTCTCCAATAATTCCTTGATTTGCTTCTTGATCTCTTCCAAATCATTCGGGGGCATCCGATAGGGTCTCTTGATATTGGGGCTGCGCCGGGCAATAACTCAATCAGAAATTCAATATCTCTGTCCAGTGGCATTCCTGGTAATTCCTCCGGAAATACATCAGGAAAATCTTGCACTACGGGCACTTCCTCCTGAACAACACCCGTGAGGGAATTCACCTGATTCTTCATCGGTGTGCGTCTGCATACATACTTGATCCTCTTCTACTCCGCGGTGGTGAGCAAAATCGTCTTGCGGGCACAGTCGATGTTTCCTTCAAACTTGGTCAACCAATCCATGCCTAGGATTACATCCAAACTCTGGGATTCCAATACTATGAGGTCTGCGGGAAAATCATGATTTCCGATGCTGAGGGTCGAATGACAGCCTAAGCCTGCCGTCATCTCTCCTCCTGGGGAAGTGACCTGAAGCGGGGTTCTAAGGGTTCTAGTGGGAAACCCGTACTTTTCCACAACTACCCTTGATATGAATGAATGCGTTGCACCGGAATCAAAGAGTACCAATACTGGACGTGAATTTAATAAAAACTTACCAACCACAGTTTCTGGCTGATCATAGACATCCTCCACGTCAATGTGATTCACCTGAGCACGAGGAAAAGGGTTGGGCTTCTTTGCTGAGCTTCCATTGCCGTTGCCGTTTCCATTCCTCTGCTTGGCCTCCGGGCAGTCGGTGGCATAGTGTCCTGTCTTCTGGCACTTGAAACAGGTGATGTGACTCAGATCCTTCTGAGCCGGGGCAGGACGATTGTCGGTGTACTAAAGTAGGGGTACCTTAGTACCCCGTACTTGTGCACGGGCAGTCGTAGCACCCCGCGGCAAGGCTTGCCAGGCGATCGCCAAAACCCTCCATGGTCCCTTTCTGGGCCATCCAAGAACAAAGTATTTGAGCCAAGGCCCCGGCAGGAGGAGCTTGCCGGGAAGGCCACCCGAGGAGATCAAGGCCCCGGCAAGAGGAGCTTGCCGGGACGCCCGCTCGAAGCACAAGGCCCCGGCAATAGGAGCTTGCCGGGAAGGCCGACCAAGGCACGACAAGATACTTGCTGCGACGCGCCCCGCGTCCCGGCAAGGACCGGTGAGCGACGAGCTCCCGGGCGCGACAAGGCACCAACCGCGGCAAGGCGCTTGCCGCGGCAAGTCACCACCCCGCGCCTGCGCTCCAGCTCATCCACCCACGCGTCGCTCTGGGGCCATTCCAGGCGTACGTGGCGAGAGGCTGCGCAGCTAGGGGCATGCGGTAGCGAAGCAACGCTGACAGAGTAGCCATCGTGGCAAACGGTGGCGCTCCAGATGGCCCCTTTCCTGCACCGTCTGGGCGATGCGGACGGGCATTTAATGCCCTTGTCCCCTGCCGTCGGAGTTAGGTATGATAGCACTGTGCAAACAGCTGTACCCAACACAGCGTTTTCCAGTTTTACCCCCGCCTACGTTGCCACCTGTGGGTAACCCCTTGCACATATAAAAGGAGGCCCCATGCGCAACGGGAGAAGGGGGAGAGGCCATTCACGCTCAGTCTTGCCAGCAGCTCGCGTGTACTGTAGCACCACGCGCTCCCGAGCAAGAACACAATACCAAACCACAAAGCACCAGTAGGGTTTTACGCATCCGTGCGGCCCGAAGCTGGGTAAACCCCTTGTGTGCATCGCCTCGATCCACTCTTCGTGCGACCTCCGCCCCCCGCCGAACCAAGAAAGGGGCTCGGTCCCCATAGGTGTCCGTGGAGGCAGATTTCCCACCGACATCTTTGGCGCGCCAGGTAGGGGGCGTCGAAGTTGTGCGAACCTGATCCGGCGTCTGCGCAAGCGAGATCTCCATCATCTTCGTCGACATGCCACCGAAGAAGAAGGTTCCGGAGGTGGCTGGTCCGTCCGCGTCAAACCCGCCGCCCCTGGAGCAAACGGGTGGTGGGGACGGCACCGGCGGCGGAACGGGCGCCACCGAGCCAGCTCATGGTGCCGCGGCGTCCGAACATACGCCGGCACCTCTCGGCGCAGGTAAGCCCTGGTATGACCAGGTAGCCTCTCGCCCCATTCCATGGAGCGGGGACAGTTAGCCCCACGGATCTCGCATACAGGCCACCTCGAGTGCTCGCTCACACTGAGCTCAAGCGAGAGCAGCTGCGACGAGATGGCGCGCTGCTCCTCGAGGAGGACCGTCTTCAGGCCGCTGTGCGAGCTGCTCGCTACCAGCAAGCTTTGCGCTGCTTTTATAGCCGCAAAGTTAGTGCCAGAAGTTCCGAGGAAGTGGGAAGGCCCTTACCGGGTGAAACAAGTCGCTAGGCCTGGCGCTGTCCGCCTTGATACCGAAGATACCACTCCGGTGAGCAACTCCCGGAACGTTGGGCATCTTCGTAAGTTTCGCCCGTAAGGCGCGGTTGTCGGACCCCGTCCGGCAACCACCCTTCTGTACAAAGTCTTGCCGCTGTTGCATGTGATCCTTTGTACAGAGCCAGGCGCAGACCCTGTGCGCAGATTGAGCTCATGTGTTCCGCGCATCTCGTCGATATCATGCTCTTTATTCTTTGCATGCATTATCTGACACTCAGTGCAGCACTGACCCCCGGTAAGCAATGGCGAGCCCCATGTTTCGCCTTGCCAGAAAGCGACCCTGCCGGGCAGCGAGCCACGGAAAAGCTAAGTTGCCAAAGTTTGAGCAATCGAGTTTTTAAATTTTTTAGTTATCCCCCTTGAACGACCGTGCTTTGTGTGAAAAACCTGTGCGCGGAGGGACCGGCTCGTGGCTAGTTGCGCCCTTACTTCGTTTCGAGTCCGCTCAACGACTTAAGTGTGCTACAACCAGAGTGGCATCCTTACTTTGTTTCGAGCTCGCTCGGCAGCTTAAGTGTGCTGCGACTGCAGTCGCAACACTTACTTTGTTTTGAGCCTGCTCAACAATTTAAGTGAGCTGCAGCTAGCCGCGGCAAGGTTTCTTGCCGGTAATGGCGCCGCTGGGGGGCTGCTGATGTCCCGCACTCAGAGCCCGCGGCAAGGCGGAGGCCTATGCCAGCAAGTCCCCAAAAGCGTAGGGCAAAAACATACAAAGCACGGAATCAAGTAGAGGAGATAACAGTGCAATCACTACCTAAGATAAAGTTATATTACAAGATAGCTTGTCGCAGCCCTAATGAATTGTTTTCATAACTCGACCAGCGGCGACAAGAAAAGAAAAGGGCAGGCGGCCTAATCCACGCGGTTGCCCTCGATCCTCTTGATCCCGGCCACCCTTTCCACGATGGGCGCGACGAGGGCCCTGATCTCCTCGAGGTCAGCGTCTGCCGGCAGGGACCTGAGGACGTTGGTGAGCTTGAGGCCTGGGTTGTGGAAGACGACCTTCACCAGCACCTTCTCGAGGGCTCCGGCGATGGCATCGCGTGTCTCGCCGGCTAGCTGCTCTGGGATCGCGTTCCAGAGATGCTGAAGGGCCGCCGCCACGCCTTTGAAGAACGAAGTAAGCTTGGCGCTGGGTGGGAGGTTCGCGTCGGAGGGATACTCGTGACCCTCCATCCCCAGCAGCGACAGCTCCTTGTCGATGGAGGCGGCGATGTCCACCAGACCCTCCGTCCACTGCTCCACCATCGCCCTGAATTCGTTCTGGGTGACTGCAGCGCTCTCCAACAGCGCCTCATTGTCCGCGACCTCCTTCCGCAAGGCCACCTCTTGCTCCTTGGCGCTGTCCAGCGCCTTGGACAAGGTGTCCAGCTTCAGCTCGAGATCAGCGTTGGAGTCCTTGGCAGCATCAAGCTCCTTGATCTTCTCGGCGAAGCGGCCCTGCAGCTCGCCGAGGGTGTGGGCACCCTTCTCGCGCTCCTGTTTGAGCGTGGCGAGCTCCTCACCGCTCGGCTTGAGATCAGTGTCGAGCTGCGCCACCTTCGCCTCCAGTGCCTTCTTGGCAGCCTCGGCGGCCGCGGCAGCATCTTGCGCTTCCTCGAGGGCTCCGCCGAGCGCTTGCTCGCGCGCGGCGACCTCCTCCTCGTGGCTGGCGAGGCTGGCTTTCTGCTGCACCAGCTCGCCCTCCCGCGCGGCCAGCCCCGCGGCGGCAAGCCTTTGCTGCTCCTCGGCTTCCGCCTTCTCGACGATGAAGGCCGTCCACGCCTCGTCGAGCTGCCTTCGCTCCTTCGCCAACGATCAGAGGGCCTCCTGGTTGAGCTCTCGGAGCTCCCCAGCGCGCTTCTCCACGTCCACTCCCGCCTTCGCGACAAGCGCTTCCCGACGTTCCACCTGGGCTTGTCGGGCGTGGTAGAGTGACACCAGCTACCGGAGCAGCCGCTCCTGCTCAGGCTCGCCGCCGCTGCTGCTTGGCGCGTCAACCAGCGTCAGCCCGGCGGAGGCGAGCACCTCTCCATCCAAGGTCTCCCCCTCGACCGGCGCCCTGGAGGTCGACTCCCAGGGGAGCTTGATGAAGATATCATCGCCGGCCTTCAGATAGGCGCCTGGCTGGGGCTCCTCGGGGCCCGACGCTGCTGCGGAGGCGGGATCGGCGGACGGCGCAGTGCCTGGCGCTCCTGCGGCCCACCCACTCGCCCACGGCTGCTGCGGCAGCCTTGGCGGCCTCTTCGCCGGCCGGATCTTCAGCACCGTCCGCCCCTCCGGTGGCGGCCACGTCGTCGGTATGGTCGCGCGCGTCCTCCTCGACGACGACCTCGGTCTCCATCGGGTCTGTGTCGGGCGGGTCTGGAGGCCGAAAGAGGGGGAGAAGTCAAGCAACTATCCATAGAAGAAGAACCCCAGGGGAGTTTCGAGGCAAGAAGGTTACCTGGGCCAGGGTCTGCAGTCACGGTCTTCGTCGCCAAGGGGTCGCCGGTGCCGTCCCTCGCCGGAGACTGCTCCCTTGCCGGGGACTGCTCCCTCGCTGGAGACTGCTCCCTTGCCGGGGACTGCTCCCTTGTCGGGGATTCCTCCCTCGCCGGGGAACTCCCCCTTGGCGGTGTGGTTGTAGCGGGTGGCGCATCAGGGGCGGTCTCCGGACGCTCCTGGTGGGGCTGCTCAGCTCCTACACAAATCGTCAGCCAGATGTCAAGAAAAACGAAGGGTACCCGGGCGCGCCCAACGGCAAAAAGCAAGCCATATGCTTACGTTGGGGGCTGCGCTGGGGGCTGCTCAGAGGATCAGTTGGCGGCTCCGACAAGGTCATCTCAGGCGCACCCCCTGCCGTCACGGTGGGCTCGTCCTCGAGGATGACCACCGGGACCTTGGCTCTCTTTGCCGCCCTCTGAGCCAGAGTCCTAAAAAGGGGCAAATTCAGAGGAAAGCAAATGAGATGCGAGACACAACTACAAGAATTGAAGAAACACAAGAACAGCGGGGATCTTACTCCTCTCCCTCTTCCTCGTCGGAGCTAAGCGCGGAGAAGTCGAAGACTGGCCCGCTTCTGGCGCGAGGAGGCGGAGGAGTAGGCTCCCTCGGCCGCTTGGCGGAGGCAGTGGTGGCGCTAGCCCGAGACGGCTTTGCCCCGGCCGCCGCCATGGCGCGAGGGGCGGCAGGAGCAGAAGCAGCGGCCTGCGAAGACCCCGCTCCTGCTGAAATAGCGGAGCGCGTCACGCAGTGCTGCGGCTGTTGGCTCGCTTGCCGTACCACCTCTCCGGCCTTGCGGAGACGCCTCCGTGGTTGAGCCGGGGGCTCCGCTTGCGACGAGCTGCCCGAAGGTCAGGAGGAAGAGGCGTCAGCCTCCGGCAAGCCGCTCGTGCCCTCGGTGGACTCGTCCCCCCCCCCCTGCGCCGTGCCCGGCAAGCTCTTCCTCGCCGGCAAACTCCGCTCGATCGGCAAGGCTTTCCGCCTCCGCTGCGTCTGCCTCCGCCAATGTGAAGCCAAATTCGCCCGCGGCCGCGGCTGCCGCCGCCTCTTCCATCCTGGAGGCGATGCGCGCCAACTCCGCGTTGGTGGTGTCTCGGGTGAGGCCCTTCTGCTCGTCGGCGTCGACTGGCCTCTCCACCAAGTCGTCGAAGAACGCCCGCATGACATCGCCGGCGGGCTCCTGCCAAGTGGAGTCGATCCCGTGCGAATCGCACAGCGGCATCATTGCAAGGATGCGGCTGAGCGACGAATTGTTGCACAATGGGACGACGCCTCGCGGCAGCTTGAACCATTCGGGGTGGTCGGGGTCGTGCTTGAACAGCTCCCTGAGCGTCCCATCAAGCTCCAAGACGGTGAAATTGAAGTTGAGGCCAGGGCACAGCCTCATGATGTCCGCCGCATTCTGGAACTCCCAGGCGGGTCTCCCTTTCTCCTGCAGGGGAGCGATGCGGCGGCGGAGGAAATCTGCGCCAACGGCGCCAACTGTGAGCCCGGCACGCCTGAGCCGCAGGATCCGGGTGATGGCAATCTGCAGCTTGTCGTCGTCCGGAGCCACGTCGCTCCAATCCCTGTCGCGCACCACAGGAGTTTGGCGCACGGCAGTGAATGGCTGCGGGTTCTCCTCGACGATCAGGCACCAGTCTGCTCTCCATTCCTCCCATTTGCTGCGGAGCTCTCCCTCCAGATAAGCATCCTTCTTGCCAAGCTTCGAGATCCAGGCGATCCCGCCGGAGAGGGGCTCTCCTCTCTCTACTCGAGGCGTGAAGAAATGGCGGAAGAGGGCTACGTTTGGATAGACTCCGACAAAGTTTTCGCAAAGATGTGCGAAAATTGCCATGGTCAGGACAGCATTGGGGGTGAAATCAAGGAGATGGAACCCGTAGGTGCTCATGATGTCGCAAAAAAATTCAGAGAAGGGCGGGCAGAGCCCGCAATAGAAGAACAGAGCAAAGAAGGGATACCCGGTCGGATACTCCTTCTGGGCGGCGGCGGGAAGAACCCTCGTGCGCGGATGCGCTCGCGTCCTTGTCGACCAGAAGAGGTAGTATTCCTCCCTCAGGACCAACGCGTCGAGCTCAGGGGGGAAGGTCGCCTGCTCCTTTCGCAGTGCCTCAAGCCGCTGCGCCTCGGCCGACTTCACGGCCTTCCCTTTCCCCTTGTCGCCCTTCGGGGCCATGGCGGAAGCAGGGAGGGAGGTCGACGGCGTCGGTAGCACTGGTGGCGACGGAAGGAGCGGAACGCTGCTTCTCTTGGGAAGTGGCGGAGATTTTCAAGGAATCGCAACTGGCGGGTGGGCGGACTGCCCCTGTTTCCCCTGCTTATAAGGGGGAAGAGAGGGGGCGTTTCGCCTTTCCGAATAAACAAATCACCTGCGGCGTGACGCATGCCCGCGGGGCTCAGCCCCGCGCACGCCGCCCACGTCACGCACGCCTCTCCCCACGATGCCGCGTTCGACGCGTGCCGTTCGGGGAGGACGTGGTGGACGCAGAAAGCAGATGCAGCGTGACCCAGGCCACGCGTGCCCGTGCACTGTTTTGGGCCTGGCCCAACAGCGCTCGGCACCGTGTATGGCCCAGGCCCGGGGGCTCCTATCGGTGTACTAAAGTAGGGGTACCTTAGTACCCCGGACTTGTGCACGGGCAGTCGTAGCACCCCGCGGCAAGGCTTGCCAGGCGATCACCAAAACCCTCCATGGTCCCTTTCTGGGCCATCCAAGAACAAAGTATTTGAGCCAAGGCCCCGGCAGGAGGAGCTTGCCGAGAAGGCCACCCGAGGAGATCAAGGCCCCGGCAAGAGGAGCTTGCCGGGACGCCCGCTCGAAGCACAAGGCCCCGGCAATAGGAGCTTGCCGGGAAGGCCGACCAAGGCACGACAAGATACTTGCTGCGACGCGCCCCGCGTCCCGGCAAGGACCGGTGAGCGACGAGCTCCCGGGCGCGACAAGGCACCAACCGCGGCAAGGCGCTTGCCACGGCAAGTCACCACCCCGCGCCTGCGCTCCAGCTCATCCACCCACGCGTCGTTCTGGGGCCATTCCAGGCGTACGTGGCTAGAGGCTGCGCAGCTAGGGGCATGCGGTGGCGAAGCAACGCTGACAGAGTAGCCATCGTGGCAAACGGTGGCGCTCCAGACGGCCCCTTTCCTGCACCGTCTGGGCGATGCGGACGGGCATTTAATGCCCTTGTCCCCTGCCGTCAGAGTTAGGTATGATAGCACTGTGCAAACAGCTGTACCCAACACAGCGTTTTCCAGTTTTACCCCCGCCTACGTTGCCACCTGTGGGTAACCCCTTGCACATATAAAAGGAGGCCCCATGCGCAACGGGAGAAGGGGTAGAGGCCATTCACGCTCGGTCTTGCCAGCAGCTCGCGTGTACTGTAGCACGACACGCTCCCGAGCAAGAACACAATACCAAACCACAAAGTAGCAGTAGGGTTTTACGCATCCGTGCGGCCCGAAGCTGGGTAAACCCCTTGTGTGCATCGCCTCGATCCGCTCTTCGTGCGACCTCCGCCCCTCGCCGAACCAAGAAAGGGGCTCGGTCCCCATAGGTGTCCGTGGAGGCAGACTTCCCACCGACAACGATGTTGGTTGCCATTGCCTCCATTGCCTGACTTGGAGTTGTTGTCGTGGTTGCGATTGTTCCCATTCCCTCCATGGTTATGTCCTCCATGATTATGTCCTCCATGGTTGTGATGGGTATGTCCTCCCGAGCATGGGGCATAGCGGGGCTACTGCTGAGCTCCGGAGTTGTACTTCCCCTGGCCATATTTCCGCTTGCGGCTATCAATCTGCTGCTGCTTGCCTTCAAGTATGGTGGCCTTGTCTACCAGCTCCTGATAGTTGTTGAAGGTAGCCACCATTAGCTGCATTCCCAGCTCATCATTGAGTCCCTCGAGAAACTTCTCCTGCTTTGCGGCATCTGTGGCCACATCATCTGGGGCATAGCGAGATAATTTGTTGAACTCATCCACGTACTGCCCCACAGTATGGTTCCCCTAGCGTAAGTTGCAGAACTCACGCTTCTTCAGACTCATTGCTCCAGCTGAGACATGAGCGGTGCGGAAAGCCTACTGGAACTGATCCCATGTCATGGTGGCGACCGGATAAGTGGTAGTGTAGTTCTCCCACCAAGAGGCTGCAGGTCCCTCAAGCTCATGTGCCGCGAAGCGCACCTTCTCTGCATCTGTGCATCCAGCAGTGACTAACTCCCTTCCGACCTTGCGAAGCCAATCATCGGCCACAATCGGCTCAGTGCTGCTAGAGAACACTGGCGGATTCAGCCTTAGGAAGCGGGTCAAGTTGTCAACAGGGGGTGGTGGCGGTGGATTGTTGTTGTTGTTGTTGTTCTGGTTCTGGATGAGTATCTGCATCAGGGCATTCTGCTGCTGGATCAGTTGGGTGAGCTCCGGCGGAAAGTTGGAACCGGGGTCACGTCTCGGAGGCATCTGGTGTTTTGGAGTGGATGAGAAATTAGAATAGAACAAGGGTCTAATGAGAAAATAGCACTACCCATATGAATGCACAATCATAATCACATCAATCATTTATTCATTCATCTCAAACAAGGTTCATTCTCGGATTACAAAATCTCACGACTAATCGAAATAACGGCCTAACTGATTGACAGGGAAAAAATAACATGGCGGTCGACTAAATGTATTCATCAATTATCCTTGCGTCCTCCGGTGCGGCATCCTCTGGTGCGTCGTCCCCTGGTGCGGCGCCTCCTCTTGCGGCTTCCTTCGATGGAGCTCTCTTCATAATCTTGGTCATTGCTCACGAGGGGTCCATCATCTCCACTCGGAAAAAGGTCTTCTCCCAGGTCCATCTTCTCCTCTAATGCGGCAACATCAATCTTCAGCTTGTCGACTCTCTCCATGAAATCCTTGACTTCATGCTCATGCTCATAGTGGGCTTCACTTGCTGCATCCTCCAGTTCAATTTCGCGAAGATGCAACTTTTGGACCGTCTTCAAGCTCCTGCGCATCTGAACCTCTAGAGCCCTGATGTGAGCCTCCAAGTCTTGGACATATGAGCGAACGGAGTCGTCATCTATGGTGCGGATGATCTCTCCATCTGCAGTCCTGCGAGAAATCATGGTGTGGTCTGATCCAACGAGCTCGACCCTGTATTCCTCCTGGATGCGTCCAAGTGCACTATGAACTGTTATGTCTCTCCCGAGGATCCAAGTGGGGGCAGTGAACCTGAAGTCAACGGGCACCGAGAGACTTCCGAAAGTCCTCCCTAGTATGTGCACATTAATCCTATAGCGACGATCTTCTGGAAATGCCATGATAGGGGTCCCGGTGATAGACGGCAGAGCAATCTTCAATTCCTTGGTGATTTGGACCAGCCTCCTGCCGAAAAGCATTGTCTCATCTGGCTGGCAAAACTCCGGGAGCAGAACTGGGATGAACTTGACGGCCATCTAGAATGTTGAAAATCGGAGAGAGGTCAGAAATGAACAGGGGAGAATTACGGAATGATAAGGACATGAAATAAAATAGTCTCTTCCTATGGTTTTCCGATCCTAGGGGTTACGTCCTACGGTCAGCGTGTGCTCTGAATACCATCTCTGTAACGACCCGACCCAAAACCGGTCAAGTCTCTGTGTAGTTGTACCATCCCAAGATCATGCTGGCACACACGGTACATTGATGAAAAGATTCAAAGTTCAATCACACCTGAATTTATTACACGATTCTCATATCGAGTCTTTATTACAATAGAATAAATTCGGTCGAAGGCCAACTCATGAGAAATAAACTAAATAAAACTGCGGAAGCATAGACGAATAGCAAGTCCATCCGACTCCATAGGGCAATCTCCAAGCGTGGATCGTAGCCTTAGTTTATAGACCTAAAAATTTAGCTATCCTTAAATATTGCTATGAGAATTATGAATTCAATTCCGATATTGATGATTTTATTGAGAGAGTCTCCGTTGTCCAAGAAGAGACTAATATTTTGCAGGAGTCTATGGAAGAAGGAATTGATGAAACTGTGAGCTCATTGGATGAAAAAGATGATGAGGAGAGCGAAGAACAAAAGGAGGAAGAGCGGATTAGCTACCCGTGCCCACCTTCTAATGAGAGTAACTCTCCAACTCATACATTATTTATTGTCCCTTCGTGCTTACCAAAGGATGAATGCTATGATGATTGTTATGATCCCGTTGATTCTCTCGAAATATCCCTTTTTATGATGCTTGTTATGCTTGTGACCAAGATGCCAATATGAATTATGCTTATGGAGATGAACTTGCTATAGTTCCTTATGTTAAACATGAAATTGTTGCTATTGCACCCATGCATGATAGTCCTATTATCTTTTAGAATTCTCCAAACTATACTATATCGGAGAAGTTTTGTAATGACCCGACCCAAAACCGGTCAAGTCTCTGTGTAGCTGTACCATCCCAAGATCATGCTGGCACACACGGTACATTGATGAAAAGATTCAAAGTTCAATCACACCTGAATTTATTACACGATTCTCATATCGAGTCTTTATTACAATAGAATAAATTCGGCCGAAGGCCAACTCATGAGAAATAAACTAAATAAAACTGCGGAAGCGTAGACGAATAGCGAGTCCATCCGACTCCATAGGGCAATCGCCAAGCGCGGATCGTAGCCTCACTCCTGGTCAGAAAACTCCTCTGCAACATAAGACGTTGCAGCCGTGTAGGTCAGCATTTTGAATATGCCGGCAAGTCATCAAGAGAGAATAGCAATAAAATTACTAACACCATATGCAATTTGGCTGTGGGGCTCTAAGTTTTATGTTTTTGCGAAAAAGCCAATTTTTCCCTATAGCAAAGGACTTGCTTGCAATTACTACAAAATGTTGGTTGTTATTGAGATGGTTCCGCCAACCAATGTCTCATTCCCAATTATTAAATAACCCCTCAATTAATTTATTAAGTTCGGTGTTGAGATTTCCGAAATACTCCAATTTCCAAAGGCTCATTTGTCCGTAACCGGGGACACAGCTAATCGATTAGGTTGTTACTCTGCAGAGTCTTGTGCACTTTACCCGCAAGAATCGTTCCCTCCTTTATGTCCTCGCACTGCCTGGTGTTTGAAGACGGGACGAACGAAACAAGGTCTTCCATAGAGTTTCTCTGGGCACTGCCGGTGCCCATCCATGTCCTACCGTTCTTCTACATCTGCTGGCACCGTCCGTCCAAAGTCACGCCTAGGGTCAACCCAGCCAGAGCCCATAATGGCTTGCGGCTGCACGGGTAAGCTTCCGGTCAAGGTGTATCCATCTGTCTCTTCGTGGCTGGGTGAAGCTTTCCGCAAGATGTCATGGCGCTTCTCCATGCATCACGGCCATCCGCTGGTTTCTCCAGGGTGCCCGTCAACCGTCCTCCACCCAGTAGTGAATTTGAAGTCCATCTTGAGCTTGAAGTCATGGGGTTGTCATCATCTTGACTCTCACATCTCCCTTATGAATCTCTCAACCAACCCCGTCTACGAGCATAGCAAAATAAACTACATCGTCCCGGGCAATGGTAAGGGGAAGTGGGTTCACCCTACCTCATGATACTACTCAAGAACATAACTTAAAATTCTCCTACTGCATGCATGGTGGGGAGGCATAATTCTAATGCAACAAAATCATAGGTATTGTAAAACATGATCAAATGACTTGCCTGGCTGACGGTCTTTGAAAGCTAGCGACTCGTAGTAGCAGGCTTCGCACTCCGGAAATTCTATCGAAGCAAACAATAATCATATAAGCATACAAACATACAATCACTTAACATAATAGCATGCTAACATAAATCACACAAAACAATCAAACCAAAACCAAAGAAAACTCGAAGAACTCCAAGCCAACAACTAATAAGAAAATAAATTGAACTTTTTATTTTCTGTAAATAAAAGTACACGTTCTAAAACTACAGAAACTAATCTAAAATAAATTATAATAGAGGTAAAATAAAATTTTAAAATAACTAGAACAGCAGAAAACAACAGCAAGCTAAAAAAACTGAAAAGCTTGTTTTCGCATAAAAACTATTTTTAATAAAGACTAAAAATACCCAAATAAATTCCTACTGCTAGGCAAGGTCAAAACAAAGCAGTGACAAAAAGAATCACAAAAAAATAATAATTCTAACTCAATTTATAGCAGAAAGCAATCTGACTAAAACTTATATAAAACAGTTTTTAAAAACCTAAACATGGCCGAATCTAATTTTATACAGAAACTATAGGAAATTTTAAAACCAGAGCAAAAGGAATCAACTAAAAATATTATGTAACCTAAGAGATACGGATTTTACAAAACTGAAACTATTCTGTTGAAAACAGAAACGAAAAATAAAACTAAACAAAAAACTAACGCGCTAACGGGCCGAACAGCGAGCGCTCTAAAACTAAACAGCGCATGAGCACTTAATAGACCAATGCGTCCACGGGCTAACAGAAATAAACCAATCGGTCGGTCTAACTAAACCGCAACTAAGTAAACCGATCTAACCGGGAATAAACCGAAACTAAACCGATCTACTAAAGAAAAACCAAACTCTTCGCGTGATCTAATCTAGGCCCTCGATTCGAGATCTAACGGTGGAGGGGAGCTCGAGCTTACAGCGGACGGCGGCGACGGACGTAGACGACGGCGGCGACTCGGGCGATGGCGGTGCGGCGGCTCCGGTCGTCGGGGAGGAAGGAGGTGACGTCGGGGCGATGCGGCGGAGCTTGGGGAAGTCGGAGTCGGCCTTGGTGGAGCTCGGGGAAGTCGAAGACATCGAGGGCGAGGCGAAACATGGCCCGGTGCTCTGCAGCTCCGGCGGGTGGCGGACGAGCTCGGGGTCATCTCTGCTGTGGGTAAGAGGGCGGAATACCATGTCAAAAAGGTGGGAAATGTTGAGAGGAGTACGTGGGTGGAAATTGGAGTCAAGGGAGTGCTCACCGGAGTCGGAATGAGCGGCGAACTGCGGCGGCTGCAGCGAGATCGGGATGGCGAGGGCGCGAGCTGCGGTGGGTTTTGGGCTAGGGTTTTAGGGGGATCGGGGGAGGAAGGGCATAGGTATTTATAGGGCATCAACTTGGGGCAGGGGCGACTCGGGATCGTGATCCCGTGGAATTCGGACGCGGCGGCGGCGTCGAACGCGCTCTGGCGCGGCATAGCGTGGGCGAGGGGAAAGAGAAGGGTTGGGGCCGGTGTGTCGGTGAGAGAGGGAGAGAGGAGAGCGAGCGGGCGACCGAGGGGGAGAGGGTTCGGGCGTCGGGCGCTGGGGCAGGCCGGCTCGGTCGCTGGTGGGCTGCGGCTCGGCGCTGGCTGGGCCGGTTGGCCTAGCTGGCGTCTTGGATATTTTTTTTTAAATACCACAAAGAGTGAAAACTAGAGCCCGTTCGGAACTCTACCAGCTCCGCAAAATAGGAAGATCTGTGGAGTACCGATTCGTCAGCTCCGTAATTTTCAACTATGGTTCCGGCCGCTCCGCGAGCGGAGTCGAGGAGGAGAGGGCCTCCGAACAGGCCTCTAATATAAGCGAAAACTATAATATTTTTATATAGGGAATATATATATCAATAAAATCAAGAAAATAAATCCTACAACGTGAACATTTTTCTAGAGGCAAAACAGAAACAAAAATAAAAAAATTTTTTTGTAGATTCCAAATAAAATCAAATTTGAATTCAAACTTTTTTGGAAATATTTTCTTCTGACATTTTTCTTTGGAGTGTCATGTTTACTCCTCTCATACTTTTGCTCAAGTATTTGTCAGGTATTTTTGAAGTAAATTTCAATTGCCAAAATAAAATTCAAATTCAAATAAAACTCAAATGCCTCTGAAATTTCCAAATGCCACTCAATTCAAACAAAATGCATAGATGCTTAGCTAATAATTGTAAAACATTCCAAATTGAAAATTTGGGATGTTACAAGTTTGCCCTTAATAAGGATTATATTGATGGGTTGTGTTTTACTACTACACATGATGATGTTGATAAATATAATATGCATGTGCTTGCTGCTCCTACTTGCAATTATTATGAGAGAGGAACTACATCTCCGCCTCTCCATGTTTCCAACACGATAAAATTGCAAGAAACTGTTTATACTATGCATTGGCCTTTACTTTGTGTGCATGAATTGTTCTTTTATGATATGCCGATGCATAAAAGGAGAGTTAGACTTCATTGTTGCTTGATATATGTTGCTTTGTGCTCACTACTAAATGCTAAATCATTGTTAATTAAGATTTGCTTTGATATACCTTGGGATCCGGGTGGATCCATTACTTGAGCACTATATGCCTAGCTTAATGGCTTTAAAGAAAGCGCTACCAGGGAGACAACCCGGAAGTTTTAGAGAGTCATTTATTTCTGTTGTGTGCTTTTATAAAGTTTAAAAACAAAAAAATAAAGAGGAAAACCTAAAACTTTTTCAAAAAGGAAAGTGAAAGTGAGAAAGACGAGCATTGTTAAAGTGGGAGCTAGCCTTGAACTTTGTTCATGCTCACGGAAACTTTGTGGATATTGATTACAAAAACTTTTCAACAAAAATAATTATCACCTTGTACAATTCCATTGTATAATAAAAATAATGTGCCAAGGTTTGCCTTTAGGATGTTTACAATGCTTGTTGGTTTGTGCGGTGCAGGACAGAAACTTTGGCTATAGTGCGCGATTTTACATTTTTTACTGGAACGTCAAATGGTTCTGAAACTTTTTGCACTGTCTTTCTATATAAATTTTTTATTTTTCCTAATTATTTCAGAATTTTTGGAGTACCATAAGTATGGTGAATGCTCAGATTACTACAGACTGTCCTGTTTAAGACAGATTCTGTTTTTGATGCATAGTTTGCTTGTTTTGATGAAACTATCGATTTATGTCAGTGGATTAAGCCATGGAAAAGTTATATTACAGTAGCTATAATGCACAAACAAAATATTAATTGGTTTACAACAGTACCTAGAGTAGTGATTTGCTTTATTATACTAACGGATCTTACCGAGCTTTCTGTTGAGTTTTGTGTGGATGAAGTGTTTGAAGATCGAGGAGGTCTCGATATGAGGAGAAGGAGGAGAGGAAAGAGATCAAGCTTGGGGATGCCCAAGGCACCCCAACTAAATATTCAAAGAGACTCAAGCATCTAAGCTTGGGGATGCCCCGGAGGGCATCCCCTTTTTCTTCAACAAGTATCGGTATGTTTTCCGGTTCGTTTCGTTTATGCGATATGTGCAAATCTTGGAGCATCTATTGCATTTAGTTTTCACTTCTCTTTTATGCACCATGATGGTATGAGATAGTCCTTGGTTGATTTATAGAATGCTCATTGCACTTCACTTATATTCTTTGAGTATGGCTTTATAGAATGCTTCATGTGCTTCACTTATATCATTTGAAGTTTGGATTGCCCGTTTCTCTTCACATAGAAAACCGCCATTTGTAGAATGCCCTTTTGCTTCAATTATATTTATTAGAGCGTGGGCATATCTTTTGTAGAAAGAATTAAACTCTCTTGCTTCACTTATATATATTTAGAGAGATGACAGGAACTGGTCATTCACATGGTTAGTCATAAAATCCTACATAAAACTTGTAGATCACTGAATATGATATGTTTGATTCCTTGCAATAGTTTTGCGATATAAAGATGGTGATATTAGAGTCTTGCTAGTGGGTAGTTGTGGATTGTAGAAATACTTGTGTTGAAGTTTGTGATTCCCGTAGCATGCACGTATGGTGAACCGTTATGTAACGAAGTTGGAGCATGAGGTATTTATTGATTGTCTTCCTTATGAGTGGCGATCGGGGACGAGTGATGGTCTTTTCCTACCAATCTATCCCCCTAGGAGCATGTGCGTAGTACTTTGTTTCAATGACAAATAGATTTTTGCAATAAGTATGTGAGTTCTTTATGACTAATGTTGAGTCCATGGATTATACGCACTCTCACCCTTCCATCATTGCTAGCCTCTTCGGTACCGTGCATTGCCCTTTCTCACCTCGAGAGTTGGTGCAAACTTTGTCGGTGCATCCAAACCCCATGATATGATACGCTCTATCACACATAAGCATCTTTATATCTTCCTCAAAACAGCCACCATACCTACCTATCATGGCGTTTCCATAGCCATTCCCAGATATATTGCCATGCAACTTCCATCATCATCATATACATGACTTGAGCATTTATTTTCATATTGCTTTGCATGATCGTAAGATAGCTAGCATGATGTTTTCATGGCTTGTCCGTTTTTTTGATGTCATTTGCTACGCTAGATCATTGCACATCCTGGTACACCGCGGGAGGCATTCATATAGAGTCATATCTTTGTTCTAGTATCGAGTTGTAATATCGAGTTGTAAGTAAATAAAAGTGTGATGATCATCATTATTAGAACATTGTCCCATGTGAGGTTATCAAAATAAAAGCGGCCAAATAAGCCCCAAAAAGATAGAGAGGCCAAATAAGCCTACAAAAAAAGAAAAAGGAAAAAAATGAGAGAAAAGACAGAAGGGACAATGTTACTATCCTTTTACCACACTTGTGCTTCAAAGTAGCACCATGTTCTTCATATAGAGAGTATCTTGAGTTATCACTTCAATATACTAGTGGAAATTTTCATTATAGAACTTGGCTTGTATATTCCAACAATGGGCTTCCTCAAGTGCCCTAGGTCTTCATGAGCAAGCAAGTTGGATGCACACCCACTTAGTTTCCAGTTTGAGCTTTCATACACTTATAGCTCTAGTGCATCCATTGCACGGCAATCCCTACTCCTCGCATTGACATCAATTGATGGGCGTCTCCATATCCCGTTGCTTAGCCGCGTGGATGTGAGACTTTCTCCCTTTTTGTCTTCTCCATACAACCTCCACCATCATATTCTATTCCACCTATAGTGCTATATCTATGGCTCACGCTCATGTATTGCGTGAAAGTTGAAAAGGTTTGAGAACATCAAAAGTATGAAACAATTGCTTGGCTTGTCATCGAGGTTGTGCATGATGTGAATATTTTGTGTGGTGAAGATGGAGCATAGCCAGACCATATGATTTTGTAGGGATAACTTTCTTTGGCCATGTTATTTTGAAAAGACATGATTGCTTTATTAGTATGCTTGAAGTATTATTGTCTTAATGTCAAATGATAGACTATTGCTTTGAATCACTCGTGTCTTAGTATTCATGCCATGATTAGATTATGTGATCAAGATTATGCTAGGTAGTATTCCACATCAAAAATTATCTTTTTTTATCATTTACCTACTCGAGGACGAGCAGGAATTAAGCTTGGGGATGCTGATACGTCTCCATCGTATCTATAATTTTTTATTGTTCCATGCCAATATTATACAACTTTCATATACTTTTGGCAACTTTTTATACTATTTTTGGGACTAACATATTGATCCAGCACCCAGTGCCAGTTCCTGTTTGTTGCATGTTCTTTGTTTCCCAGAAAACCCATATCAAACTGAGTCCAAACGGGATAAAAACTGACTGAGATTTTTTTGGGAATATTTGTGATTTTTTGGAAGAAGAATCAACGCGATACGATTCCCGAGGGGGCCACGAGGCAGGGGCGCGCCCCAGGGGGTCAGGCACGCCCTGGGCCCTCGTGGCCACCCCGTAAGGCAGTTGGTGCCCTTCTTTCGCCGCAAGAAAGCTAATATCGTGATAGAGATCGTGTCCAAAATTCAGCCCAATCGGAGTTAAGGATCTCCGGGAATTTAAGAAACGGTGAAAGGGCAGAATCAAGAGCGCAAAAACAGAGAGAGACAGAGAGACAGATCCAATCTCGGAGGGGCTCTCGCCCCTCCCATGCCATGGAGACCAAGGACCAGAGGGGAAACCCTTCTCCCATCTAGGGAGAAGGTCAAGGAATAGGAAGAAGAAGGGGGGCCTCTCCTCCTCTCTTCCGGTGGTGCCGGAACACCGCTGGGGCCATCATCATCACCGCAATCTACACCAACAACTTCACCGCCCACATCACCAACTCTTCCCCCCTCTATGCAACGATGTAACCCCTCTTTTACCCGCTGTAATCTCTACTTAAACATGGTGCTCAACGCTATATATTATTTCCCAATGATGTATGGCTATCCTATGATGTTTGAGTAGATCCGTTTTGTCCTATGGGTTAATTGATGATCGTGATTGGTTTGAATTGCATGTTTTATTATTGGTGATGTCCTATGGTGCTCTCCATGTCGCGCAAGCATGAGGGATTCCCGCTGTAGGGTGTTGCAATACGTTCATGATTCGCTTATAGTGGGTTGCTTGAGTGACAGAAGCATAAACCCGAGTAAGGGGGTTGTTGCGTATGGGATAAAGAGGACTTGATACTTTAATGCTATGGTTGGGTTTTACCTTAATGATCTTTAGTAGTTGCGGATGCTTGCTAGAGTTCCAATCATAAGTGTATATGATCCAAGAAGAGAAAGTATGTTAGCTTATGCCTCTCTCTCAAATAAAATTGCAATAATGATTACCAGTCTAGTTATCGATTGCCTAGGGACAAATAACTTTCTCGTGACAAAAAGCTCTCTACTAAAACTAACTTAGTTGTGTCTTCATCTAAACAGCCCCTACCTTTTTATTCACGCGCTTTTTATTATTTCGCAAACCTATCCAACAATACCTACAAAGTACTTCTAGTTTCATACTTGTTTTAGGTAAAGCGAACGTTAAGCGTGCGTAGAGTTGTATCGGTGGTCGATAGAACTTGAGGGAATATTTGTTCTAACTTTAGCTCCTCATTGGGTTCGACATTCTTACTTATCGAAATAAGCTACAATTGATCCCCTATACTTGTGGGTTATCAAGACCTTTTTTCTGGCGCCGTTGCCGGGGAGTCATAGCATGGGGTAAATATTCTCGTGTGTGCTTGTTTGCTTTATCACTAAGTAATTTTTATTTGTTGTTCTTAGTTGTTCTCTATCTTTAGTTATGGATATGGAACACGAAATACCAAAAAAAATAGGTGTACTTGCTACTCATGGAGATGGGGAACCTCCTAAAACCCTCGATGCTGGTTATATGAAAAATATTATGTACTACTTTGATAATCCTGAGAAAATCCCATTCAAATATGTAATGGGAGACACGTTGGATCAACGTGAATACTTTAGGGGTTATCGCTTGACTCAAAAAGGGAAACTATTATGGGATCAAATTCATATGTTGCATTGGTATGCTCGGGAACTATGCTTGAGATATGATTATATTTGTTGCTCTAGGATGAAGGCTCCACACCTTCCCTTTTCATGCAAATTTAATGATGATAAACCCTTGGCTTCTTATGCTAATGGTATATATGATTACTATGATGTGGAACAAATAGAAGAATTCGTTGCTTTTATGGGTGCTTATGAAATTGAATCTTTGTTTAAAGACTGTGAAAATTTTGATGATTCAGTTTATAGACCTGAAAATTTAGCTATCCTTAAATATTGCTATGAGAATTATGAATTCAATTCTGATATTGATGATTTTATTGAGAGAGTCTCCGCTATCCAAGAAGAGAATAATATTTTGCAGGAGTCTATGGAAGAAGGAATTGATGAAACTGTGAGCTCATTGGATGAAAAAGATGATGAGGAGAGCGAAGAACAAAAGGAGGAAGAGCGGATTAGCTACCCGTGCCCACCTTCTAATGAGAGTAACTCTCCAACTCATACGCTATTTAATGTCCCTTCATGCTTACCGAGGATGAATGCTATGATTATTGTTATGATCCCGTTGATTCACTTGAAATATCCCTTTTTGATGATGCTTGCTATGCTTGTGGCCAAGATGCCAATATGAATTATGCTTATGGAGATGAACTTGCTATAGTTCCTTATGTTAAACATGAAATTGTTGCTATTGCACCCATGCAATATAGTCCTATTATCTTTTTGAATTCTCCAAACTACACTATATCGAAGAAGTTTGCCCTTAATAAGGATTATATTGATGGGTTGTGTTTTACTAGTACACATGATGATTTTGATAGATATTATATGCATGTGCTTGCTGCTCCTACTTGCAATTATTATGAGAGCGGAACTACATCTCCGCCTCTCCATGTTTCCAACACGATAAAATTGCAAGAAACTGTTTATATTATGCTGTGACAAAATACCATCATTAAAAACATAGCCTAAGTACGCATAATTTTAACAAATCCGCCGCCGCGCCGGCCTATGCATTGCCGATGTGAGATGAGACGTCGATGACTTGTCCTGGCGACATGCCGTCGTTGGCGGACTCCACGTCCCCCCTGCTGAAGTCGACCGTGTCCTCGTCCTCGGCGCCGCCCTCAAGGTTGTAGTACTCGTAGTAGTGGCTGCGCCAGAGCTCGTTTTGGTACTCCACCGCTGATTCCTCGATGGACAAACCCTTATATACCTCGACCTCGGCCACGCGCAACTCCTCCTTCCGGCGCTCCACGATCTCCGCCGCCTCCTGCATCTCCAGCACCCGCTCGACGACCTCATGAGGAAGCAGGTGCTCCATGGCCACCGCCGCCTTTTCAGACGTGGGTTGCATGCTGGAGTCTGAGGTGGCCTGGAATAGCTTGGTGTGTGCATCCTCAATCTTGGCATGGATGGCCTCGACCCAGGCCAGGGTGACATCAGTGGCACAGACGGCAGCTCGAGCGCTCTCGGCGTTTGCAGTCGTCGTCGCAGCAGCAGCTGCAGCCGTCTCGGCTGCTGCTGCTGCCCTGTCGGCTACCGCGGACGCCCTCTCGGCGGAAGTGGCCGTGCTCAATGCGGATGCGGCGGCACTCTCGGCGTAGGCGTCCGCGCTCTCGGCGCAGGCGGCGGTGGATGCGGCCATTGTACGGGCCTTCACGAAGCGTTTCCACGGCGTCATCTTTGCAAGAAGGGGTGCGGGAATGGGGATCGGGATTCGTGGGTTACTGGGACTAGAGCAGACGAGCCGGCGAAGCTTAAGGAGGGAGACTTAAATAGACCCAGATATTTTCATCGCAAACGGTTCCTACAAAACAACTGTGTGTGATGTTGTAGATATTTTTTATTAGCTGTGAAAGATAAATTTGGAGTAAAGTGCCAACGGATGATGTTTTAAATGAACGAGAAATTTTGTAGTACTAATACAACTGTCATGTCAAATTTTGGAAAATTTTAGGGGTCATTTGACCTTTTAAGACATTTAAGTGATTTTCTAACAATTTAATTACCGTAATTCAAATTTGAACTACATCTACATGCAACGCCTAACCAAAACGGTTTGAAAAATCATATATGTGTACTTATGTGCGGGTTAATTCCATGTGCAGTAAATTAGAAGGAATTTTCAAACATATTGGTCTCACGACATGGACACATGCATACGTATGCATGGAATGACATGGCATTTTAATTCCAAAAAATAAAAAAATGATCAGAAAAACATGAAACCTTGCTTGATTTAATGTCATGCCACCAAGATGATGTGGTAAAGAAATTGGCATGCTTGACGATTGTTTGGACACACACTCCTCACAAACCGGAGCAACTCGCTAGAAGGTTCGTGGTTCGGAGAGGGAACAATGCATGTTTGATGACGAACGAGAGATAGCTTCCTCTTACGGCCTTTAATTTTTTTCCTACGTTTAATGTGCACTAATACAACTATCATGTGAAAATTTGGAAAATTTCATGGGTCATTTTACCTTTTAAAGACATTTAAGTGATTTTCTAACCATTTAATGACCGTAATTCAAATTTGAACTACATCTACATGCAACGCCTAACCATAACGCTTTGAAAAATCATATGTTTGTGTACTTGTGTGTGAGTTAATTCCATGTGCAGTAAATTAGAAGGAATTTTCAAACATATTGGTCTCAAGGCATGGGCACATGCATACGTATGCATGGAGTGACATCGCATTTTAATTCCAAAAAATAAAAAATGATCAGAAAAATATGAAACTTTGCTTGATTTAATGTCATGCCACCAAGATGATGTGGTAAAGAAATTGGCATGTTTGACGAACGTTTGGACACACATCCCTCACAAATCGGAGCAACTCGCTACAAGGTTCGTGGTTCCGAGAGGGAACAATGCATGTTTGATGACGAACGGGAGATAGCTTCCTCTTACATCCTTCAAATTTTTTTCCTACGTTTAACATGCACTAATACAACTGTCATGTGAAAATTTGTAAAATTTCAGGGGTTATTTAACCTTTTAAAGACATTTAAGTGATTTTCTAACCATTTAATGACCGTAATTCAAATTGAACTACATCTACATGCAACGCCTAACCATAACGCTTTGAAAAATCATATGTTTGTGTACTTGTGTGCGAGTTAATTCCATGTGCAGTAAATTAGAAGGAATTTTCAAACATATTGGTCTCAAGGCATGGGCACATGCATACGTATGCATGGAGTGACATGGCATTTTAGTTCCAAAAAATAAAAAAATGATTAGAAAAACATGAAACCTTGCTTGATTTAATGTCATGCCACCAAAATGATGTGGTAAAGAAATTGACATGTTTGACGAACGTTTGGACACACACACCTCACAAACCGGAGCAACTCGCTAGAAGGTTCGTGGTTCCGAGAAGGAACAATGCATGTTTGATGACGAATGAGAGATAGCTTCCTCTTACGTCCTTCAAATTTTTTCCTACATTTAATGTGCACTAATACAACTGTCATGTGAAAATTTGGGGTCATTTGACCTTTTAAAGACATTTAAGTGATTTTCTAACCATTTAATGACCGTAATTCAAATTTGAACTACATCTACATGCAACGCCTAATCATAACTGTTTGAAAAATCATATGTTTGTGTACTTGTGTACGAGTTAAAAAAATCATCAGACGATGTAAATATCTGGTGTTCAAAAAAGAAAGTTTAAAGATCTAGCAAGACAACCGGCCCCCACAAGATTGACACTCTATCTCGTGGCTCGAGGTTTGGTAAGTGATTGGCAGGGATCATTAATCAGACACGGTTCTGTATTGGAAACCATCGGCTATTATGTTCACACACGGATTTTGTTGCGGGAATCGTTGTGTAATTCAAACTACAGTACTCGTAAATTCTGGCGACCGGCGTGTGTACTGTCCCCGTCGATCTAGATTCCGGTCGCCAATAAATATTACCTTGCCCACGTCGTCCCGCCTGTATTCTCATCTAAATCCTCCCCTCGCTCGCCCTCTCTCTCTCTCAAACATCTGTCGTGGCACTGCCGGTCTGCCCACGCGCTGATAAGGAGTCGCCGCCCTCCGAGGACGCTCACTCGATTAGCAGCGACAAGGACCCCTACGCACCGCCTGACGAAGTTGCACCGAACCCCCCAACTTTGGATTGGTTTTGGGGCGAGTACAATCTTTGTCTGTGGAAGTCGCTGCCGCCGGCTGAGAAAGCCAGGCAAGTGGTGTTCAAGAAGGAGATGGCGGAGGAGGAAGCCAGGTACCATGCGGCCTGTGAAGCTCATGATGCCGCCTGGAAAAAGGAGGAGGCGGAGCTTTGGGGGCGGGCGCATCGTCGTGCCGAGGAGGTGTACGAAGACGGGTACTTCGCGAGGAAGGTCATAGGCGTTGGGCGCCTCGTCGCTGCGTGGAGGTGGGCCGATAAGCTCCAGCGTGCCACCGACGAGGAGATCCGGTGGGCGCCCAATGAAATGGCAAGATCGGCCGCGCGCGTCCGCCAGCAAGAGGCAGATCGATACGTCAAGTGCTGCGAGGCAGAGGAGTCGGAGTATTGTCTCCGCACTGGGAAGACGCACGCACCAGGGAGCTGCTGGCGAGGGGCTGCCGGAATACTGGCCCTAGGAGGGATTATTAGTTTTAGTGTTGTCCGTTTTCAATTTTATGCATCGTACCTAGTAGTTAAGTATCATCGCGTATATGTGATGATATTATATATATATATATATATATATATATATATATATATATATATATATATATATATATATATATATTCTGTGATGATCTAATGAAAAATTTATATATATATATATATTATGAATTCCATTTTCTATCTGTTTTGTATACTAATTTGAATCTAGTTGTTATCATCCACATATACAGAATGGAAAGCGTATATACACACATTGAAACAGAACATATAAGAATGGAAAATAGAGTACACCCATTGAAACAGAGCAATAAACATAGCAATATTATGATTGCTTTGAATATATAGCTATCCACGTCGAAACAACTTTTCAAAATAAAACGCATCCATGAGACCATGACCAGCAGCCCTTTCCTAGGGTAGCTCTTGGCTCTGCCTGAACTCGTGCATGCGTTCGTCCAAGCGGTCGACACGCTCACGGTACATCTGGAGCACGATCTTGAGTTCCAAGTTGGCTATTTCATCGGAGGTCACGAGCTCGAGGATGCGACGGTCGTGTTCCTCTACTGCGCCCAGGTGGACACCTGGGCCAAGGAGGCGGTCGAGCCTACGGACCAGCGCGTTGGCATCCAGCGGGCCGCGGACAAGGTGAACGGCGCGGCGGACGTCCGGTGCAAGTACGGCGCGGCCGGCCTCTGGTGCAAGTACGGCGTTGTGGACCTCTGCCCACTCCTGTCGAGGAATGGGGGTACTGACGGGACGTGTACCCAGCTGCGACGCCGTGTTGACAGCAGGCAAGCGCCGATGGATCTGCTCTTGCTGTGTGGCGCGCCGCGCCTCTCGCTCTGCGGCGCTCCAATAGTCATGTCGTGCAGCGAGCCGCAGCCTATCAGCGCGGACGTGCCTAGCTTGCCCTGCGGTGCGCCATCGATCATGTTGTGCGGCGAGCTACAGCCTGTCGGCGCTGACATGTCTATCATGATCCGCGGCGCTCAAGCGCCATGCGCCAAAGGTCTGCTCAACCCTGGCGATGACGCGCATCACGGCGTCATACATTGCCGGGGAGCGCCTCGGCCTCGACGGGCCGTGGCGCCTGCTCGTTTTCCTCGTCGACGAGGTTGATGGTAGATGCGGCGCTTTGGTGGGTTGGCATGCTTCGAAAAGGTGGATGTGCTACAGGCTGCGTTTGTCGCCTCCGTGCGTCGTGCGCCCCCTGTGCGCAATATAGCAGGGTGGTGGGAAACAGGTGAGGAAATGGCGGGAAACGGTGGCGTGTTCATAAAACGTCATCGATTAATGGAAACTTAGCATAGAATAAGGAACACTGAGCTAGCATAAGAAGTAGATGATGATCAGATGAACACAGACCACACTAGGGAACCCGTCGGTGATGAATTGATCAATCCCAAACGGTTGAATACTAGCAAGCGTTTTCCCACAACACACACGGCCTATTCCATCACAAATAGGTCGGACGGATCAACTGTATGCCACATATCGCACATTGTCAAAAAGTAATGCGGTAGATCTTCTTTAAGATGTGTTAAAAAAACAAGGACCTCGATGTTAAATTAGCTGAGGGAATGGGTCATTTCCCATCCTATCATTTAATTTAACATCAACACAACTTCCCATCCAGTCACCCATCTGATGGCTGCTACAGCCTGAGCACACTTAACTTGATAGTTTTCTTACATGAGCTACTGGTGAAACAGCTAGTCCTTGCTGATAGGAATGCCTCTTCGCATCCTTATGGCATATCCGGATGACCGCCCGTCCCACAATGGCCAATAGATGTTGTGTAGACAAAGCATATCACATACGTCTTATTAGAAGCAATCGTCTGTGTTATTATCGGTCTTTGCACACATTTCTGATTACAGACATGTTTGCCGCGTATCACACACATCTTGTTATATTGAACCATTTATGTTCTCTTGCCTAATCACAAACAGATCACCCGAGTGAACCATATGTTGTACATCGCACACATCTTAATCGGGTTGACCATTTCTTTTGTGTTGCCTAATCACAAACAGTTCATCCGAGTGAATTGTATGATGTACATCGCACACACCTTCATCTGACTACCCGTTTCTTTTGTTCCTCCTCATCGCAAACAGATAATTGAGTTGAACTGTATGCTCTGCATCGCACACGCAACTAATATCTGAACCGTGTTTTATGCATCCTCCGTCGCAAACGTTTTGAACCTTTTTTTATGGTTATTTTACACCACCGTTTGCGATTATGGCTTCGCACACAATTTCATCGAAGGGTCTCTGATCGTAGTGTCGTGTTAGCAGCATCCTGCAGTAGTGGGTGACCCGTTACGGTGGATGCCATGTGTCGGTCACCGTTGACGAAAGCACTTCTGTGACGAGCGATTTGTCGTCATGGAAGTGGACACTTCCGTGATGATAATTTTGGTAATGTTATGGAACACTTCTACGACAACACAGATATGACTATCTTGATTCTGTCATAAAATCTTCATGGATGTACATGCATGAAAAAAAACGTGACCTACTATGACAAACACATATCATCACAGAAGTGTATTTTTTTGTAGTGATAGTTTTCGTAGCAATATTTAAGTATGTCAAAATTTTGAGATTTGTAGAGAGTAATATCATACTTCTCAATCAAAGAAGCAACTTCATGAGCACCCTTAAAAGCAACAATTCTTCAATTTGTTCGATATTGTAGTGACTATAAACACCCTTTTCTTAAGAAGATAAGATTTCATTATCATTAAACTCACATAGGTAGGAAAGGTGTTTTTTAGGGTTCTTAGAGCAATAGGTAAAATCATAAATTTCACAAAGATTCCAAGCATAACACATCAAACTGTTTATTTGATTCCATAAGAGTCTCCCTTTTTCAGACAAATGGTGACACACAAAATAAGCATGCTCATCTAAAGATTTTCCCTCAACTAAACTAGTTGGGATTTCAGCACGAGCACATATAGATCGAAGATGATCCAAGTAGAACACTTGAAGTGGATCCATATCAATAGATTTTTAGCAAGCAAAGATGCAAGTAAATAGAAGGCACATGGAAACACAAACAAAAAGACATACAGAAAGAAGGCGAGAAAAGGAAAATCTTTACGAAAATCATTTTAGAAGTGGGGGAGAGGAAAACAAGAGGCGAATGGCGAATAATGTAATGCAAGAGATGAGAGTTTATGATGGGTACTTGGTATGGCTTGACTTGGCGTAGATCTCCCCGGCAACGGTGCCAGAAATTCTTCCTGCTACTTCTTGAGCTTGTGTTGGTTTTTCCCTTGAAGAGGAAAGGGTGATGCAGCAAAGTAGAGATAAGTATTTCCCTTAGTTTGAGAACCAAGGTATCAATCCAGTAGGAGACAATGAACAAGTCACCGAATACCTGCACAAACAATCAAACAACTTGCACCCAACGCGATAAAGGGATTGTCAATCCCTTCACGGTTACTTGCAAAGTGAGATCTGATAGAGATAGATAAACGATAAAGTAAGTATTTCTGGTATTTTTGGTTTATAGATTGGAAAGTAAAAGATTGCAAAATAGTAGATCGGAAACTTATATGATGGAAAATAGACCCGGGGGCCATAGGTTTCACTAGAGTCCTCTCTCAAGATAGAAAATAATATAGTGGGTGAACAAATTACTGTCGAGCAATTGATAGAAAAGCACAAAGTTATGATGATATCTAAGACCATGAATATAGGCATCACGTCCGTGTCAAGTAAACCGACACGATTCTGCATCTACTACTGCTACTCCACACATCGACCGCTATCCAGCAGGCATCTACAGTATTAAGTTCATAAAGAATGGAGTAACGTATTAAGTAAGATGACATGATGTAGAGGAATTAACTCAAGCAATATGATGAAATCCCCATATTTTTATCCTCGATGGCAACAATACAATACGTGCCTTGCTGCCCCTACTGTCACTGGGAAAGGACACCACAAGATTGAACCCAAAGCTAAGCACTTCTCCCATTGCAAGAAAAAGTAATCTAGTTGGCCAAACCAAACTGATAGTTCGAAGAGAATTACAAAGATATCAAATCATGCATAAAAGAATTCAGAGGAGATTCACATAATATTCATAGATAAGCTGATCATAAATTCACAATTCATTGGATCTCGGCAAACACACCGCAAAAGAGTATTGCATCAAATAGATCTCCAAGAACACCGAGGAGAACATGGTATTGAGAATCAAAGAGAGAGAAGAAGCCATCTAGCTACTACCTGTGGACCCATAGGTCTGTGGTAAACTACTCACGCTTCAACGGAAGGGCAATAGAGTTGATGTAGAAGCCCTCCATGATCGAATCCCCCTTCGTCAGGGCGCCAAAAAAGGTCCCTAGATGAGATCCACGCGTACATAAGGTTGCGACGGTGGAAAAGTGTTTTTGCGGACTCCTCTATTGGTTTGGGGATATATGGGAATATATAGGCGAAGAAATTAGGTCAGGGGGTGCATGAGGGGCCCACAAGGGTGGGGGCACGCCCTACCCCCCTGGGCGCGTCCTCCGTCCTTGTGGCCGCCTCGTGGCTCCTCCGACTTCATCTCCAAATCTCCTTGTTGTCTTCTGGTCCAAGAAAAATCACAGCAAAGGTTTTATTCCGTTTGGTATTTCTTTTCTGCGAAACTCAAAAGTAGAGAAAAAACAAGAACTGATACTGGGCTCTGGTTTAATAGGTTAGTCCCAAAAATAATATAAAATAGCATATTAATGCATATAAAACATCCAAAATAGATAATATAATAGCATGGAACAATCAAAAATTATAGATACGTTGGAGACGTATCAATAAGCAAGGTTGGTCCGAGCCGCTTCATCCCACAATACCGTTGAATCCAAGTAAGACAAGGGGAGGTAAGCAATCTAAACATCAACACCCACAACATCTTTGTGTTCTACTTGTGCATATACATCTACGCATAGACCTAGCTCATGATGCCACTGATGGGGAACGTTGCATAAAAATAAAAATAAACCTAAGAAACACCCAAGATCTAATTATGAGATGCATAGCAACGAGAGGGAGAGATCCTACGTACCCATGTAGACTGAAAGTGTTAGCGTATGTAATGCGATTGATGTAGTCATACTCTTCGCGGTCCAATCTGATCTAGTGTTGAACGGACGGCACCTCCGAGATTAGCACACGTTCAGCTCGATGGCTTCCTCTCCTTATTAATCCAGAAAGAGATGGAGAGGAGGTAGATGAGATCGGGACCATCCCAACGGCAAGGTGGTGGTGGTGGCAGCGGTATTCCGGCAGGGCTTCGTCAAGCGCGTACTGGAGAAACGTGGGAGGAGTTGGGAGAGGAAATGGGCAAGGGTGTAGGGATGGCTGCCCCCATGCGCCTCCCCCCTCTATATATAGGCTTAGGGGGCAGGGAAGGGCGTTCGAAACCCTCGTCCACAAGGATAAGTCCCTTTAAACAGGGAGATAACATCTTATCTCTAGATCGAACACTTTAAATTTAGAGATAAGACCTTATCTCTAGATTTAAATGAGATGTGCCTTGAGGAATGGTGCGCACAGCCCATGTGGGCTGTAGCCCCACCCCTCGGTCCATATGGTCCCTTCCCAGGTTGTTGGGCCCCACGGTGGAATCTCGGAGCCTTCTAGAACCTTCCCGATACTCTACCGAAAATTCCCGAACTTTTTTGGAACCATGAATATGACTTCCCATAAAAATCTTTACCTCTGGACCATTCTGGATCTCCTCCTAATATCTCGGATCCCATCCGGGACTCCGAATTACTTTTGGACTTTCCACTATATCTCAACATTACCCTGTCTCTACCGAACGTTAAGCGTGCGACCCTAGGGGTTCGGGAATCATGTAGACATGACTGAGACACATCTCCGATCAGTAACAAATATCGGGACCTGGATACCCATATTGATTCCTACATATTCCACGAAGATCTTTATCAATTGAACCATAATGTCAGGGATTCAGTTAATCCTGTATACAATTCCCTTTGTCCGGCGATATGTTACTTGCTCGAGATTTGATTGTCGGTATCTCTATACCTAATTCAATCTCATTACCGGCAAGTCTCTTTACTCGTTCCGTAACACAAGATCCCCTGATTAAATGATCTCGTGACTAAACTCATTAGTCACATGCTTGCAAGCTTCTTGTGATGTTGTATTACCGAGAGGGCCCAAAGATATCTCTCCGTCACACGGAGTGACAAATTTCAGTCTCGATCCATGCAACCCAACAAATACTTTCGGAGATACCTTTAGAGTATCTTTATGATCACCCAGTTATGAAGTGACGTTTGATAGCACACAAAGTATTCCTCCGGTATCCGGGAGTGCCATGGTCTCATGGTCTAAGGAACAGATACTTGACATGAAGAAAGTTGTAGCAAATAAACTAAGTGATATGATCTTATGCTAGACTTACAGTTGGTTTTTTCCATCACACCATTCTCCTAATGATGTGGTCCCATTATCAAATGACAACTCATGTATATGGTGAAACCTTAACCATCTTCGATCAACGAGCTAGTCTAGTAGAGGCTCACTAGGGACATGGTGTTGTTTATATATCCACACATGTATTTAAGTTTTCGGTCAATACAATTCTAGCATGAATAATAAACATTTATAATGAACAAGGAAATATGATAATAACCTATTTATTATTGCCTCTAGGGCATATTTCCAACAAAGACATGAGTCGTATGACATACCTTCACGAATATAAATGTACACACTTCTCTTCCTTAACATTGCATTCCTCGTTATCCGACGTAGATTAGTTCCTCTGAACTATAAACAAGAATGAAAACAAAATCCAAAGGCAAAAGAAAAGAGCAAAGCAAAACTTATTCTATTTTTGTTTCTTTGGGTTTTGAAAGCTAACTTTGTAAACAAAAATCACAAAAAGAAAAAAAATGAAAAATGAAAAACGAAAGCAAACAAAAGCGAAGTGTTGGAGCAAACCAACACGAGTGTTTGAAGCTCGGTGAGCTAAAGTACAACCTCATTACAACTTATTAAAAATAATACCACCATCTTGATGTAGACATGGTAGTGACCTCCCCAAGCTTAGGCTTTTGCCCGCCCGCACCGGTGATATCATTTTGGCGGCGACTGGTGAGGAGTCCATCCTTGGCTCTAGTTGGAGAAGTTGGTGTTCATGTACTTGGACGTGCTTCGAAGGGACTCGGCGAGGTTGCTCATGTCATTGATGGAGCCCTAAAGACTATAAATGTCCATGTAGGAGGTGTAGGCTTCTTCTTGTGGCTACTCATCTTGGGGCTGCTCCTCTTCTTCGTCGGTGGCGAGTTATGCTTCATCTACTTGTTTCGGTTCAGGGGCCTCTAAGTCAAAAGTTGCATCTCCTTCCTGCGACACGTAATGCAAAATTTAATCTTGTATGGAGAAATAGTTAGGCATAGGAGTAGGTAACAAGTAATTCGAATACAATGACAACCATGGTGTACCAATACCATTGTAGCACTAGAAAGAACTCTAATATTAACAAGGTTGTTACCGACAATGGGGCGAAGATGGTCAACATTCTTTCTGTACACATTTAATATTTTTTCAAATATAAGTTTAACATGATTGTGATCTGCATCGAAGACATCTGTAAGATGGTGGATCGTGTGTTGGGTTCGTGGTTCATGGATGGGAGGTATGGTTTCGTCCTCCGACGTCTTAGTCGTGCGGGGATGCCAGATCTGGAGCTCGATGGCGTGTCCGGGGTGTTGCATCGGTCTGATTCGTTCGGCGGTAATGGTTTCACTTTTGGTGAACCACCTTGGAGGTCCGTAAAGTTGCATATCAATTGAGCCGCATCGAGCTCGAGTGAGGAGGTGATCCGTCATTTTTTCTTTGGTGGCTACTGTGGTGGTGCCGGAGGCAGGTGACACGCGTTGGTGTCAAGTTCAGAGGATACGTCGGTCATGATTGTATTTTTTTCTTCTTCTTGGTTGATGTTCCTTTGTGCAAAGGCTAACGTTCTGTTGTCTTTTCAGTTTTATCAGGTTGGTGTGTACGTGACTTGTACTATGATTCTTATGATATAAATGAAACATGTATTATCATGCCAAAAAAAAAGAAATAGAAGTTCAATATTTTTTAATACATGGTCAATAATTTTTTTATGCACATCCATCATTTTTTAAATACAAGTTTAACATTTTTTTTCTATACATATTTAGCATTTTTCAAATACAAGTTTAAAATTCTTTGAATACAAGGTCAACATTATTTATATACACATTTTAAAAAAATTCGAGCACTTGTTCAACTTTTTTTAAATGCATGGATTAACATTTTTTAAATACATGGTCAATATTTTTTATATACACATTTCACGGTGTATATTTTTATGTACATTTTTTGTATAAATAATAAATATTTTCTCTATACACATTTAACATTTTTAAAATGCTTGGCCAACATTTAAAAAAATTCTTGTAGGGTGTTATTTAATACTCCCTCTGTTCCTAAATATAAGTCCTTTTAGAGATTGTAATATGGACTACATACGAAGCAAAATGAGTACGGATGTATATAGACGTAGTTTAGTGTAGATTCACTCATTTTGCTTTGTATGTAGTCCATATTATACAATCTCTAAAAGGACTTATATTTAGGAACGGAGAGAGTATATAGATATATGTATTTAGAATATTTTATAAAATAAAAGTTAAAAAGTAAAATAAATAGAACACTGAAAACCTAAAGAAAAATGAGGCTCTGGCTTCTCGCGCACGTGGGCTGAGGCTCTGGCTGTGCACTCGCTGGGCCGTTTCGCAGAGGCAGAAAAAGAATTCAGCCGCTGCAGGCCGACAGCACGATGGAGATCCCCCGCGGTCTCCACGCCCCACTGTGTCCAGCTTAACGAACGAGGGGACCCGACCGGACCGGTCGACCAACTGGATCCTCCATGTGGCGCGCCGGACACCGATGCCGGCTGCTGCTACGTCCTCCTCGTCCCAACGTAAAAAAATTTACGGGCCGGACACCTCGTCATCCTTCCGCATCGGTGTCCAGCCCATATTTTTTTTTGCCACAACCCGCAAACGCAACCCCCGAGCAACTATAACTGCGGGTTTGCGGGGCAGATTCGGGGTCGAAACCCTATCCTCTCGCAGTCGCGTTCTCCTTCAATTCCCTACCGCGCCGCTCGATTTTTTGCCGCCGGCGAGTCTTGAACCACCATGGCCGACTCGGGGGATGAGGCGGAGCCCCATCGCCGCGCCACATCTGACGCCGCGCTCAAGCGGGGGGGCACGTCGGTGGCTCAACCACGGTGCTCGGCCGCTGCCAGCATTCAACCGGCGCGAGCTCGACGAGTTCGAGTTCGAGCTCGAGCGCGCCCGTCGCCGCCGCGCCTCCTCCGGCAACTGGTCCGCGGGGAGCTCATCCGGCCACGGGTCCGCGGTCTGCTAGAGTTGCTCTTAAAGCTACGCATCATAATCCAATCTAATCTAGATCTATCAGTTGCTGTTGCACAGAGGTAGGTTTGTGTTAGCTGGTGCATCACGAGCTGGCAATCTTATTTCTACCTGCTAGATTGCCGTAAATTCGAATTCGAGTACCTACTCATGGTCTGCTCGATTGCAACGTTCCTCTGATTTGGTGAGAGCATCTACAATCGGATTCTCATGTCCGCTGCAAATGAATGGACGGTCTGCCCTGTCATCTGGATAAAAAATAAGCTACCTCAATATTCTTTTGAAAGGGGTGTCCGGATGGCGACAAGGAGGCATTGAAGCAAGCTTTGGGTGTTCAAACAGAGGCTCTGTCAGAGAGGTATTTGGGGCTGCCTACTGTTGTGGGGAGATCGAAGGATGGAACCTTTAAATATATGACAGAGGCGGCGAAAGGGAAAGTTGCAGGTTTGAAGGGCCAAGGGTTATCTAAAGCAGCCAGAGAAGCCCCTCGGCCGAACTAAACCCTCAAAGGGACCAGCTCTCCAGCGAGCCGTAAGTAGAAGAAGAGTTTTTCTTTTAAGAGAAATCCTTGATTTATATCTGAGAAGTTTTAACCGAAACCTTACTTTGTAGTTCGGACCTCAGCCCTTCTCAGCAGAACTCGTCCTCGGAGGATCTTCTTCCGGAGATGATGAAGAGCGGAACGCCTCCTCCTTCTGTACCGCCTAGCAAGGCGGGCGACGCTGAAGTGTCGTCGCGGAGGATTTCTCCGGATCCGACAGGGGCGGAAGGTGGCCATGTGGGCCTCCGAGGTTCTCCGCGTCCTGCCTTTGAGGGAGGCCATGGGACGAGTCCGGCACCATCTAGTGTTCGGCCGGGGGAGCTAAAGATTCTGCTGGGATGAGCCTCTGTCTCAGAGGAGCATCGTGCGTTGATGAGCACGGTGATTGAAAAGATTTCATCCGCAGAAAGCGGATTGCACGAGGCCGTCAAAAGTTTACTGACGGGCCTTGAGGTATGTTTTAAATAATGTACACTTGTGTTAGTTGCGCATAAATAAAGTGCGCCCTGTGTAGATAGTAGCCCCTGAGACTCTGTGTGTCGTTAAAATTGACGGCGCGCAGAGGATCTTAATCCCAGGTCCTTTAAGCGGCACCTTTATATGTAGGTGGCGGATTGTCCGGAGTCAAGCCGGACTGGTGAATTTGCCGAACTGAAGCGACAACTTGATGAGGCAGAAGCCGACATCGTGCTTGTTAACAAGCAGCTTGATGATGCTCAAGGTATTGAAATCATCGGGCGATGGTTAGTAAGAGGAGCTTTATGCCAATATCTTACAGTGTGTATGCTTGACGCAGATGGTGCGGCCGCCGTGAAGGGTCTTAGGGCCGAACTCGCCCGAGCGAAGGAACAAGCCAGGAAAAGCGATGCGGCTGCCGTGAAAGCCCTTGAAGAGCTGAAAGCCGAACAGGCTGCCCATTGCCGAAGCAAGGAGGAGATGGCTGATATGGCCGTAAAGTTAAAGAGTGCTACTGACCGCTGCAAGCTTCTTGAAGAAGAGGGTCGGGCGAGGCAAACGAGCTTAGAGAAGGCTATTGCTGACGCCAAGGATGCCCGCTCTATAATGAGAGCGGCAAGGGAAGAGCTGCGTCAAGCCGGACAAATTGCGGATGGAAAGCCCTTCTCGCCGCGGAGAAAATTTTGTGATCCGAAGTTTGCCCCGTTAGACCGGATGTGGAGTGTAGAGGACACCTATCTGGATTTGGCGGCTAGTGCTGCTGATGCGACCGAACACTTTCGAGATAAAAAGGATCATGAAGTGGAGAAACTCTTTTGGTCGCAATTCCTCAATCCAGAGCGTCCATTGACAGTGGACGATCGCCTGGCCCAATGGGCCGAACTGAATAGGTTGTCCGGACTCGCCATGAAGTACGTCATGGATCATCTGTGTCCGGGGAGATCGAAGCCAAAGAGTTATTTCGGCTTGGTGCAGCAATTTCTAGACGTGGTGCCACGTGTCGATGCTATGAAGAGGTCAGCGTGCATAGAGGGCGCTCGGTTGGCTCTTGCCCGTGTCAAGACATACTGGGCAGATATGGAGCCCACCATTGTTGCGTCCCGGGATTCGGATAAAAGCCGAATACCTTCCGAGCACTATTTTAAGGAAGTCCTTGAAGGCGCTCGCGTAATAGAGACGCAGTGCTCGAAGGATGCTATATTATGATAGCATATGTAATCATAAAACAGTATTTTGATAAATTGTAGTGGCATTTTTTAGACTTGTGCCTTCAAGTATTAAGAACACCTCCCGTGCGGCCGTTTTAATATATAAATTCTGAAAGATTGCAATCGTTGGCTTCAACCCCCACGCACATAGTGCGGGGGTGCGCGCAGAAGACGCATTTTCACACTTAACCCAAAGTCTTGGTCCTACAAAGGAGGTGATAGCGCAGCGGGCTAGGCAACCGGACTATAATGCTTTAACACTTTCACTTAGCCATAGGAGCTTGACAGTGGGACTCTTTAGGTAGCCCCTTAGTGGCGACTGCGGTTGCCCGAATTCGGGGCGCATACGTGCCTGACCGGGAAACGGTCCTTCGTGAAAGCGGAGGAATCCGATAAATTTCTATAAGTCATCGAGTGGCGACCAGTCTCGCGCTACATCATGACAGTCAGTTTTCGGCTTTCTCTACTGAGGTGCTCGCCCGGCCGAACCGGGGCACAATCGCAGTAGTTCTCCTGGTGCTATCTTAGCCGATAGAGCGGAACGTAAGGTAGCCGAACTCAGGAGCCGGACAACCCAACATTTGACCAAAGACATGATTCAGAGCTGATGCATATAGTGCCAAAACTCGCGACGCCGAACGCTCCCTAAGGTGTTCGGTCTTTATGAGTGCGGGTGAAACAACACCCTTTAAAAAAAAGAGCCCCTAGTGTCCAGGTACGAGCAAAAATTATGGCGTGGCCACATGCCAAAACGCCAGCCTCCTCCTTGGTTATAGTAGAAAAAACCAGGGGATGTATAGCAGCAAGAGACAGTAAAAAAAGTTTACGCAGGGTCTTAATCTAAAAAGAATCCTTAGGACGGGTCCCTACTGCACGTCTGCGCCTGTGTCTCCGCTGTGTCGTGTCCTGGACGGGCGCCGCGCGATGTTCATCTGTAAAAGAGAGGAACTGAATTGAAAATAGGTCGTGCGGAACAAAAAGATAATAAACAAAATATAAAGTAAAAAATATATAAATTTGAGCTTTATTGTCTCTGCGTATAGCCCCCGGTACGGGGGTATACGGCGTTTAAGCCTGCATTGATGATGGACTTGTGCCGAACTCATTTAGTCCGGGTCCGTGGCCTTTAATGACTTATATCGAAAAAGTCTTTTGGCTGGCGAGGCTTCTTTATTGAACGACTGTTTAAGCGGCCGCGCAATCCTCCGTTTGGAGGAGGCGTATTTTAGTGCGCTCCCTTTAAAGAGATGATGCCTCGTGGACCGGACATCTTAAGCGTGAGGGATGCATAGTGCGGTATTGCGTTAAAGCGAGCGAAAGCTCCGCGTCCCATTAATGCTTGATAGCGACTTGAAAACGGGACGACATGGAAGGTCAGCTTTTCGGGACGGAAGTTATTGGCAGAGCCAAATATGACTTCAAGCCGGAGAAAACCCATACAATGGGTGTCCGGGCCCGGTGCTACCCCTTGAAAGGAGGTTTTGCTGTGGCGGATTCTTGCTGGGTTTATGCCCATGCGGTGGATTGTATCCTGATATATCAGGTTTAGTCCACTGCCGCCGTCCATAAGGACATTGGTAAACTGGAATCCGTCAATTATTGGATCGAGTATCAGGGCAGTCCGGCCTGCGTTTTTGATATTTCTAGAATAATCTAGCTGATAAAAAATAATTGGTTTTAATAACCAGTGGCGGGACCCCTGAGGGATAGGTTTTATTGTGCGTACCTTTATGGGTGCCACACGTTTTGTTACGTGAAGTGAGTTCACTGTTTTAACTTCTTGTGGGAAGTTCTATTGTTTCCTGGTGTTCTGCTTCTAGGGTTCGTCCTCGTCTTCGCTTGGTGTATCGAGCCCCTTGTGTTCGGCGTTAAGCCTTCCGGATTGTTTAAAAACCCAACAGTCTATGTGGGTGTGATTAGCAGGCTTCCCAGGAGTACCGTGTATCTGACATATTCTGTCCAGGATTCTGTTTAAGCTGGACGGATCGTCCCTATTGTCCTGAAGGGGTGGTTTTGTCTGATTTTGCCGTGAGCCTTTGAATCTGGCATTGACTGCCGTGCTCTTCGGACTTTTTTCTTTGGTTCGGCGAAGGTCCTTATTTTGTCTCGGTTTTCCGTTTCCATCCCTGATTTCGGATGTACTTGGGTCGCTGGGGCTGCATCTTGCCAACCAGCTGTCCTCTCCAGCGCAAAAGCGGGTCATGAGGCTTGTGAGTGCGGCCATTGTTCTTGGCTTTTCCTGGCCGAGGTGTCTGGCGAGCCATTCGTCTCGGACATTATGCCTGAAAGCTGCTAAGGCTTCGGCGTCCGGACAATCCACTATCTGATTCTTTTTAGTAAGGAATCTGTTCCAGAACTGCCGAGCTGATTCTCCGGGCTGTTGAGTTATGTGACTGAGATCGTCTGCGTCTGGGGGGCGGACATAGGTCCCTTGAAAATTTGCTCGGAAAGCATCCTCGAGCTCTTCCCAACTTCCAATTGTGTTTTCGGGAAGGCTTTTAAGCCAGTGCCGGGCTGGCCCTTTAAGCTTAAGGGGTAAATATTTGATGGCGTGGAGATCATCTCCTCTAGCCATATGTATGTGGAGGATATAATCCTCGATCCAGACTCCGGGGTCTGTTGTTCCATCGTACGCCTCTATGTTGACAGGTTTGAATCCCTCTGGAAATTCATATTCCAGGACCTCATCGGTGAAACATAGGGGGGGTGCGGCGCCCCTGTATTTGGGTGTGCCGGATTCTGATGATGGCTTTTTTGCATTGCTTGTGAGAGCTTGCTTTCTTGGCCCATAAATGGACATGGCTGGGCCATGATGCGAGTCTTTAATTGGGTCGCATGCCGCATTGAGTGCGGCGCCGCTTGCCGTTTTATGGTGGCCGTGGGGTCGTCTATCCGACCGTGTGCCTTTTTTATTTTTTGAATGCGAGGGTTCTAGGGCCTCTTGGTCGAATTCGGGCAGTAGTTTTCTCTTCGGATAGCTTTTAGTGCGGCGGCTGCCGCCGTATTTGTCTGTGGTCTTGATTACCTTGCTCCATCTTATTCTGAGTGCATCTTCCGCCGTCTTTAGCTTCCGCTTCTGTTTTTTCAGGCTGCGTGCTGTGGCAACGAGCCTTTCGTGGAGATTCTTCTGCTCCGTGGTCTTATCCAGCGTGAGATCGTCCCGAGTTCTGTTATGGCCGGGGGAGGGTTGTCTGTCCTCTCTATCCGCGTTGCCCTGTTCGGACGGTTGCTCTGAGGCATGCTCGTCGTCTACCGGCTCATCCTGCTCTATGGCTAGGTCTTGATCGAGGCGGGGCTTGGCTCGGCATTTTCGTCGCCGCTTTGATTGCTTTTCGGGGGGTTTATCCCTTTTTCGTCCCCTTTTTCCTCGTTGTCGTTTCCTTTAGGGGTATCCACCATGAATACATCATGAGATGGGGTGGCGGTCCAGCGCCCTATAGGTGCTGGTTCCTGTTCGTCTCCATCTTCGTCGTCCATACCATCGAAGTCTTCGGATCCGAAGTCAAGTATGTCGGTTAAATCATCGACAGTGGCTATTAAGTGGGTGGTGGGTGGGCTTCGAATTTCTTCGTCGTCCGAATCCCAACCTCGCAGACCATAGTTCGGCCTGGGCTCTCCTGATAGAGAGAGAGAGACTTGAGAGAATTCAGGGTATCACCAAAAGGTGAATGCTGAAAGATGTCCGCGGCGGTGAACTCCATTATAGGCGCCCAATCGGATTCGATCGGCAGGGGCATGGAAGGCACGGAGTTTGGAGAAGAATGCGACTCCTTGGAGTCATGGGCCGTGCGGAGTGCGGGGCTGGCGTTCGGCTCGATCACCTTCAAGATCGCAGCCCCCGAGGTGACTTCCTACCGTTCATCCTCAACGAACGCAGCAGGCTCCGAGTCGAGGATCGGAGCTGGTGCGTGTGCGGCCTCCAGGGCACTATTCGAAGGCAGAGCTATATCATGCCCCTTGAGGTAGTGCGACGCGCTTGGCTGTGGCTCGAACCCGTCGAAGATCAAGTCTCCGCGGATATCTGCCGTGTAGTTTAATCTTCCAAACCTGACTTGATGGCCAGGGGCGTAGCTTTCGATCTGCTCCAGACGACCAAGCGAATTGGCCCGCAGAGCGAAGCCACCGAAGACGAAGATTTGTCCGGGGAGGAAAGTCTCACCCTGGACCTCATCATTGTCGATGATCAAAGGAGCCATCGGGCCTAAAAGCGACGACACAGAGGAACTCTCAATGAAAGCACCAATGTCGGTGTCAAAACCGGTAGATCTCGGGTAGGGGGTCCCGAACTGTGCGTTAAGGTCGGATGGTAACAGGAGACAAGGGACACTTTATTTTACCCAGGTTCGGGCCCTCTCGATGGAGGTAAAACCCTACTCCTGCTAGATTAATATTGATGATATGGGTAGTACAAGAGTAGATCTACCACGAGATCAAGGAGGCTAAACCCTAGAAGCTAGCCTATGGTATGATTGTGTATGATGATGGTTGTCCTACGGACTACAACCCTCCGGTTTATATAGACACCGGATAGGGTAGGGTTGCACAGAGTCGGTTACAATGGTAGGAGATCTTGAATATCCGCACGCCTAGCTTGCCTTCCACGCCAAGGAAAGATCCTTCCGGACACGGGACGAAGTCTTCAATCTTGTATCTTCATAGTCCTGGAGTCCGGCTGAAGGTATAGTCCGGCTATCCGAACACCCTCTAATCCAGGACTCCCTCAATGGTTGTTAGGTTGGTTTGCCGACGCACGGGAGGAGGAGAAACAGATAATGGTTCAAGCGACATATGGTCTTTGGCTAGCCAGAAATGAAACACGGGAAGGAAAGAAGATCCCCGAACCACATGAAATAGTGACCTCGGTGCTGGCATATGTCACTGAGTGGAAGGGGTTTCATGGAAGTAAGGAGAAGCTGCACAAGCCGGAGATCAAACAGAGATGGGTTCCACCGGACGAGGGTTGGATCAAGGAAAATTTTGATGGAGCTATTTATAAGGAAGGAGCGAAGTGTGGGTTAGGCGCTGTACTATGGGACCACTCAGGAGCTTTTCGAGCTGCGACCTACCACTTCATTGATGGTGTATCTGATCCGGAGGTTGCTGAAATATATGCATGCAGGAGAGCTCTTCAGGTGGCGACCGAATTTAATACAACAAAGCTCGTGCCGGAGACAGACTATGCTGCTCTAGCCAAAATGTTGAGTGCGAAGGAGAAAATACTCTCAGCTGCTAGACCCCTTGTGGAGGAGATCAATGAGAGGATGAAGTTGTTCCAAGAAGTGAAAGTGTCATGGGTAAGACGTAGTGCAAATTCTGTCGCGGATAAATTAGCTAAAGTAGGCTTAAGTGAGGAACTGTGTAAGGTTTGGTTTGCTATTCCCCCGGATTGTATCCTGGGAATTGTATCGGACGAGATTCCTAATTTCGTTTAATTAGTCAATAAAGCGGCAGCATTTGATCCTAAAAAAAACTCAGGGTCGTACCTCCGAAACATGAGGCCCTGTGCAAAATTAAAATTAGGTCCCATGGGTTAAAAAGCCTATAAATTTTTCTTTTTTGCATACGTGTTTCAAGAACTAGATGATACCCCGCGCGTTGCTGCGGGAATTTATAGTATTGCATATAAGATTTGTAGTGAGAAATAGTGATATGGAACCTTTTATGGAATGATATGAGAAGTCTGTTTCATAAAAACTCCAAAGATAAATTGGGTATTACTGTCTCATTAGAATACATCGCTAAAATGGAATAGAAGGAACGTATAGTTGAGATGCAACCTAATACCTATTTGAGCAATCATATAATGATATTGTAACCACATAGAAGAATTATTCTTACATTTGTCAAGATATGCTATAGGTTTGAAGACATAATCCCAAGTGCTTAGCCTTACAGAAGATTGTTTGATTGTAATTATACGGCACATGCTTGAAACTGAACATCAGTTAATATTCCAGCATCTATCTTCGAACATAAAACACATCAGATAAACAATAATTAGAGCTCCTTGCCTTCTTTTGGATGAAATGCAAGTGCCTCCGGATGCCTAGCAACCATCAGACAAAACCTTCTGTTTTGAACACATGCAATAGAAGAGCGACAATGGTACCACTCAGGTATTAGATCAATCTCATGCCACTGTGGAATAACACTGCCGTGAAAGAACATATCGAACATGAACTGCACTATGTCATATTCTCTGATTCTACAAATCCTAGGAAAGCAACAAAAATACCAATATGATTTTTCATACTAATGCGTGTGTGAAAGAGAGATGCAGTACTGTAGTTGCAGGTAGTACATAATAAGTTTCATATGTTTATTCCTTCAAGAAGAATACAAAAACTAAAAAGTTTTTTCACCATCAAGTGCTTCTAATCAAAATGAACCAGATCGGAGAGATAAGCATGATCCATCGTATCTCGACAACGTAAGTGACAAAGGCATACCGGACATGCTGACGTGGAGGAGGTGGCTACGGAACAAAGCTTCATTTTTCTAAAAAAATAGGCTTCCTAGTACCGCACACAAACAGAGCTTCTAAATGAAGCTAACTCAAAAAATTCGCTCAGATCTAAAGATGCAGAGAGGAAGGACTGCCCCCACCTTTGTCCTTTGGTGTGGTTGATGTTGGAGGAGGATGCCGACGGTCGTGTTTCCCACCGGGAGCTCTGGACGACGCCGGGGTGCGTGCCTTGGGGCAATGGAGCCTATGGGGCTTGATTCATCGGCGACGGCGTGCAAGGCTCGATGAAACGGAGAAGATTACAAGGGCTTGTGTAGGCAGCAACGCGCAGGTGTCTCCGGTGGCAATGACTACGAAGGCTTGGCCGCAGCGGCACCTCGCCATCAACGTCACCGTCGCTCTTGAGGGAGTATTGTTGAATGGAGTCCAAACATAAGACCAAAGGATTGATTTATTTGTGCCATTAGAACCGGACATAGAAGACGAAGAGAAAGAGAAACAGAGGAGACAGAGTGAAAGGAAAGTACGATGGAGATGATAACGCGCCCGAAAATAAATGTTACGGCTGGGACTGCGAAGGTAGTAAAATCCTCCGTCAATTCAACCATGATTAATTGCATGCATGGGTTTAGGCAATGTAATTTACTGCACCTAAAGTGGAGACATGCATGTGCTTGGATGTAACTGGTTGCGTGCTTGCTTGTGGTATTAATTCTCCTTGGGGTTTGTTCGCTCATTTGCTGGCCTCACATGTGCATGCATGCAGTTCTCACTCGCATAGATCGGATCCGGCTTGCCTGCTTCCTCCACGTGCTCCCATCTGTGCTCCCACTTCATCCTACTGCTATCTTTTTCCTTTTTTTCCATTCTAATATAATCATCTTCCCCCTGATTTTAGTGGGGTGGGGCCGGGCCTTATTTTATTCCAATCAAATCAAGCCACGTACGCGGGAGTACGGATGGGCGCACGCGCGGGGAGCAGACAAGTCTCGTCTGCATAGATCACGGCTGCGTGGACAGTGGTAACGCTGATGTGGCATGGAAATGATGTGGACAATGTGCATTTTGAGAGAATTGGTAGAAGTGGGGAGCAACTTCTTAAGAATGTAAGATTACCCTTTGCCAAATAAAAAAACTAGCACTATCTTTCCATATTTATATGGAATCTTAGTAAATTTTTTTTATTAATAACAATCTTACATCTTTCAACCGTACTGGTTAATGGCTCAATAGACTTTAATTAACCATTTTTTAGAATCAGTTAACCCCTTGGTAATTATAGAAATACTAGTAATTAGAAATTTTTTGGGGCCCTATGCCATTGCTCCAGATGCACCTGCCCAGATACGGCCCTGATCCAACTGGCAACCCCAAATGCAGACCAAATGTTTGAATTGTCCGGCAACCTCACACCCAACTCATATATGGGGCGCAAATGGAAAGGTCTCGACATGTCCGGACACTGTTGCCAAGTCAGACCGACCGCACTATTGCCCACGCCCCCTGTCCCCACAAATACCCCAACTGGACGACCGAACCCTAGTCAAACATCACTCTCTCGGCCTCTCTTCTCTACTGTCGTCTCCCCCCCCCCCGCTCTGTCCCACCCCCTCCACTATGGTCGGGAACGGATTCTGACAAGATCGGTTGGGGGCGCTCGCCGTGGACACCTCGACTCGTCCTAGACGGACAATGAGGAGCAAGCACTCCACATTGCTCTCCGCTCGTCGCATGCCAGGGATCATCTCCTCCTCCTCTTCGGACAGTGGCACAACCGACGACGATGCTCCACCCGCCGTCGAGGACAACCACTTCTTGAGACCCCAAGGGGAAGCGCCCCGATGAGAAAGCGGTGAACTCCGACCGCTCTCTCTGCTATATAAATTTTAATCTAGCGTTAGTTAAGTGAGATGCACGCCGGTGTCCCTTTTGGATCGGACTGTACTAAATTTTTAATCCCTTGTCTGTGTCAGATTGATATGTTTATATGTTCTATAATGATTTACATAATTTGCATACTTTTGTATGAATTTGGGGGCGGACAAATGGACAAATGAGGATGTGATCATCGACTGAGACAAAAATAGGGGCTGCTCAGTCATTGTTCGTGGACGCGCCCGGACGCAGACGACTACGTATAGGCCCAAATTAGGCAAAACAGTTGTAAGAGCATCTACAGCCGAAGACATCAAATCCGGCCCCTCAAATGCCAGCGTAAGTGCCGAGCACTCCTCATTTTGGTGCGTCTGCACCCGTGTACCTCAAATCCATCCCCTCGTGTCCATGCACATATGAAAATAAACTTACATAGATCAACAGACTAGCATCAAATCTAATTAAATCAGGCATAATCCTAGCATAAACGATCATCAGACGACCAAAAAACGCAGTTTCAATTGGACAGTATCCTAAACATACGATAAAAAAACTTAATTAAATGGGAAAGGGTGGAGGAAATCACCATTTCCTCGCTGCCCCCCCTGCGGTCGGCGGTGCTGCTTTGCCCTTTGGTGTAGGTGTCGGTCGTCGGAGGGTCGTTGTCGTCGCCGGAGTCGTCTGACGGCTCCATGTGACCCCGGCAAGCCTCCGGAGCAAGCGCTCCTGGGCATGCCGCCTCACCTTTGCCGCTTCCGCTTGCGCCTCGCGCTCCAACAACTCGATATCAAGCGAGAGCGCTTTGGCGTTCTTCCGTCGCAGCTGTTGTGCATCCGTCTTCGGCATTGTCAGGGAACGTCGAGGATGGACGCAATGAGCGTGTCCTCGGGATCGACCGATGCACGCGCACTAGTGCCCGGCGCCTCACCGACGCGTCGCTCGCCGCCATGGCCTCCCTCGCGCACTTCCGCTTATGCCGTGCGGTCCGCGCCTCCGACTCTGACGTCCTCGACCGCCCGGCGCCGGCGAGGGCACAAGCACCCAAACCGTGGGTGCCCTCCGGATGTACAATGGATGTGGTGGAGGCGTGACAACGTACCTGTAGTGGGGCAGAGCGGGCGGCGCTCCCACCGGTGCTGCACGCCAGATGGGAGGGCTCGACAACATCGCTCGCATTGCGACGGCGAGCTAAGGGGGCCGGCGAGGGCACAAGCACCCAACGGGGCCCGTGGGCGCCCTACGGAGGTACAATGGATGTGGTGGAGGCGTGACAGCGTACCTGTAGTGGGGCAGAGCGGGCGGCGCTCCCACCGGTGCTGCACGCTAGATGAGAGGGCTCGACAACATCGCTCACATTGCGACGATGAGCTAAGGGGGCTGGCGTGTCGCTTCGTGAGCTGCCGCCGCCTTGATCTAGACTGGAGCGGCGCAAAGCAATGGGGAGAGCGACCGCATCAACGTCGCTCTCATCACCGCCGAAGCCGGACCCACTGTGGTCATCCACCATGGATCAAAAGCGGAAAGGAAGGACGGATTGAGAAGAGGAGAAGACGGAGAGACTGGCGAACTAAGCGGACTACGGTATAGAATTCATCGAAGAGGATATTTGTGCGGTCAGGGTGGGCCGGGCTGACGCACCCGACAGCCCCATATCCACCCCATATTTAGGCTGGAGGGGCGCTGGACAGCCTGGATGTTTAAGACGGTTTGAGGCATCTGGTCGGTTCTTTGTGACCGGTGAGACCGGTTACTCGTTCGAGTGTTTGAGACGGGTTTAATCTAATCCCCCTCGCTGCCTGCTGCGCGGGACCACGTCCGGTCCTCTCTTCACCGAACCGGCAAACCGACGAGGTCAAACTTGGCCTGCCATGGCACGAGGGAGCACAGAGAGCGCGACACCATCATATAATTAAGTGCGCACTACGCGATCCTCCGCTTTTAATTTAGTTTCAACCAAAGATACACAGTCCAGTGCACAACACCAACCAATGAACCACGCACCCTGAATGATGGCGCGATTGATCAGTGGAGAAGCTTGTGTTGGACTACAGAAAAAGCCTCTCCTTTTCTCATTCACGAAATCTCCATCATTCAAAATCCGGGTCAAACCCAGCCGGATTTAATCATCCTGATCCCCTCCTCGTCCTCCCTCGCGGCGCGGGAGCTGCCTACGAGTCAAACTGAGAGACCACGACGACGAACCGCTGCGCCCCGACGACCGGCCACAGCCACGGCGCGCGCCGCCGCCATGGGCGCCACGCCCTTCGACTTCGATTTCGACCACAAGAGGTGAGTCAGTGCCGGCAGCAGCAAATCAACCAAGCAACGGAGCCATGCACCGTCCACCAACCAGAGGGAACCGATGGCGCCCGCCCGCCCGCTCCGCCGACATCGTCGTGCCGCGCGCCACGTGCTCCGGAGCTCCCGCCTCCACGCAAAACGAGTTTTTTCCCCCTTCCATTCCCGCGATCTGCGCTGAATCCATCTTCTTCTATTCCCCTCTCTGTCTGCCTCGCGTCCGGGCATCGCGGGGCGTGGAGGGGGTGCAATTAACGGGCGGGCTCGCGCGCGGCTCCCCTCCCATCTCACCGCGATCCCTTCGCCGTTCGTGATTCTTCGCCCCCCACCCCGCCCACAATTTGATTTTTTCCTCGCATTTCTTCCCATGTGCGCGGATCTCGGGGCGCGGCCGGCCTAGGGTTTATGGCTTTGGTCAATCCATGGCGTGCGCTGCCCAGGTCGCCCTGTCGCTTCTTCTTTAATGCGCGTTGATCCCCATGGACGCCGAGTCCCGGTAAAGCCCATAAATGCCAGCCCTCATTTCCATTTCTTTGCCTCTTCCCCTCTCCTCCTCGTCTTTTCTAGATTTGGTCTGGGTCAGGATTGGTGTTGGGGGTAATGCGGTGGCCGGAGTTGTCGTCTCTGGGCATTGTGGCTGATGTTGTTGAGGTTTGGCGCAGGGACGTTTATGGATTCGCGGTGCGGCCGCAGCATCTGCAGCGTTTCCGCGAGTATGCCAAGATTTACAAGGTAATTTGTCAGACTGCAGATGTTTTCTTCCTTTCTCTGTTTATTTACTGATGGAAACTTCTCATCTTTCTGTGGGTTGGTCGCTAGGAAGAGGAAGAAGAGAGAACACATCGATGGAAGGACTTCTTGGACAGATTGGCTGATTCTGCGGATTTGCCCAGCACACCCAGCATTCATGCCACTGCTGCCAGGGATGCTGAAAGTGCAGAAAAGAGCGTCAAAGAAGAGCAGCATGAAGCCGAAAACACAGATACCGACAAAAATTTGGAATATTTGAAGGAAGCTGACAGCAACGAGGAACTCGGAGAAGTAAATGGCGAGCCAGGAGATATTAAGGGTGTCACTAGCAACTTGGGAAAACCAAAAGAGGACAGCAGTAGCAGGGGGGCAGATTGCAATGAAGACGAAGAAGAAGGTGAAGCAGAAGAGAGGAACATCAAAATAGAATGCGTAGATCAAGTTGATGACAATGATGAATCCATAGAAGCTAAAGGCAAGACGGAGGATTTCGACGATGTCGCTGGCAACTCAGAAAAACTGAAAGAGGAGACCAGTGCAGACTATGTAACACCGAACAAAGCCTCGGAAGAATTCAAGGAAATAAATGAGGGCTCTGAAGAAATAAAAGTTGTAAATGGGGGCTCGGAAGTATTTAAAGATCAAAATGGTGGGTCGAAGGAACTGGGAGAAGTGAATAATGACAACTTCAAAAGGTTTGAGGAGACCCCCTTCGATAAGGGGTTGTTGGATGAATTGGAGCCCATAAAAGTCGAGTCCTGGCGGCGCGTGAGGGCATCACTCAGCATCATTGAGAAAATGATGAGCTCTCGGGTCGTGAAAAGAAATGATACTGCAAATGCCATATCTGGAGAGGTTGCGACACAGCTTGCGTCAATTGAAGAAGACAGGGCAGTAGAAGAAACTCATGAAGGGAATTCAGCAGAGGAGTCATATGATGCAGAGAAGGTGGGTCGGTCACAGGACGGGGCACCTGGTGATTCAACGAGTGTTACATTGGAGGGAGACAATGGAGGGTCTTATTTTCCTTGGAGGGAGGAACTGGAGAGCTTGGTTCGGGGAGGTGTGCCAATCGCTCTTAGAGGAGAGGTGCAACTGCAACCAGAATTGCACCTTGCTTTTCTGTCGTCTATGAGATATACCTTTACAATTACATTTGGTTTGTTTCCTTGCAGATGTGGCAAGCATTTGTGGGTGTTGGTGCTCGGAAAATCACTGGGTATTACAACAAATTGCTAGATGAAAGGACCGATGTATTGGATGAAAAGGACCTTAAGGACCAAGTGGTGAATGAACAGAAAAGTTCACCAAAAAAGGATCCCAAGCCTGAGAAGTGGAAAGGGCAGATAGAGAAGGTTGTTCACTAACAGTTCAAACTAACTGGAAGTGTGCCCTTGGTTAACAAGTTCTAGTGTTTCTAAACACTTGATTTTTTCTGTTATCATTACAGGATTTGCCTCGAACATTTCCAGGACACCCTGCATTAGATGAGGACGGGAGAAATGCCTTGAGGCGGTTATTAACAGCATACGCAAGGCATAATCCATCTGTTGGATACTGCCAGGTAATTTGCTCATTGAAGATTTTTTGGATTTTGACTTTCCTTTTTGTAAGCTATAACTGTAAATAGTTTTTGTAACCCATTTTAAGTGAACTATGAAAGAACGCCATTTTTCAAAGGTTAGTTCTAGCTAAAGAATTTGTTGCCATCTTATAGTCGATGACATTTCAAAAATAAAAATAAAAATAGAAGAGATCTATAATCTATCATCCACTGTCTACTTTGAAATTAGGAACTTTACAATCAGTTCTGATGAACAAATTTTGACCTTGTCATTCTCACCGGAACTTAATAAGCAATATACATGGTTGAGATTAATGAGGCCTATCCTTAATTTCATATATGCAATTTCATCATTTTCTAGCTCTACGAGGTCAGGAAAGTTTTCACATGTCCAATTCACTACTTAGGCTACATTTATCTTGCTTTCCACATACCCTGCATGGGTTTTAGAAACATCTGTACTTTATATATTTTAAGGGGAAAGTCTAATAGTATGAATCTAGCCCATTTGCAACCATCCAGGAGTTTGTACGCCTAGACATCTTAAAAAATCTAAAAAACAATCATGGTTGTGTAGAAAAATACTATCATGTGTGTAGTGCAAGGAAACAAAAGATATGAACATTGCTTTGTTATATAACTTCTTATTATCTCTTGCTTTGTTTGTACAGTATGCATATCATTATACTTTGTCATGATTTTTCTTCATGTGCCTAAATTAGTGTTATGATTTTATTTATTTTTTTGCATAGTGTGCAGACCTGTGAAGGGGTTTGTATGAGCCTATGTTCCTAAAATCTGCTTTGTACTTTTAAGTTGAGATAACAATGGTAGTATTTTATCTTACATCTTTGTTTTTTCTTATAGGCCATGAACTTTTTTGCCGGGCTATTTTTATTGTTCATGCCTGAAGAGAATGCATTCTGGTAGGACTGTGCCTTTTCTCTTGAAAGCTGCATCTGATGAATGATAATTTTATGGTTCAAGATCGTAAGCTATCTCCAGTTCTACAATTTCTTTGCTTCTTTGTATTTTAGGGCTCTGGTGGGGGTCGTTGACGAGTACTTTGAGGGTTACTACACTGAGGAAATGATTGAATCACAGGTACTTCTGATTTTTTGACGATTTATTCATCCATGTTTTGTATGCCGCGAACAGTTGTATAATGTTGCCGCTTCATTCACAGGTAGACCAACTTGTTCTTGAGGACGTTGTACGAGAAAGGTTCCCAAAATTGGGTCTGTATTCCAGTGATATTACTGATACCTATGTATTTTTACATTCACAGTATTACTAAAAAAATGACGCATGTGGATATATGACTCACATTCAGTTGAAATCAGGAGCAGACATAGCTTAGATTTGTCTGGAGGCACAATGAGTTATTTCCTTGAGAGCGTTTGATTGATGGTGGTTATCACTTTGCACTCACATTGGTTGCAACTCTCTTTCAGCCAAACATACAGATATCTTGGGAGTTCAGGTGACATGGGTGACTGGACCATGGTTTCTTTCAATTTTCATCAACATGCTTCCATGGGAAAGTGGTCAGGTTTTATACAATATCTTTGTGCTTTCATGAAGATATGACAATATACAATTACAGACATTTTTCTCTAGCTTGCTCCTGTAATATTTGATTATTTAGAGCCCCTTAAATTACTTAGCATCTCAAGAAAATTTGTTAGGATATTGAAAACACCCACACTAGTTTTTTATGTGTTACATAATCCTTATATTTGTATATATGTTCGAACAGATTAATGATTTAACTTTACCTGATTGGAACTTTTCCTGTCTTTTAGTTCTTCGTGTTTGGGATGTGATCCTTTTTGAAGGAAATCGTACAATGTTGTTCCGGACGACCCTTGCTTTGCTGGACTTATATGGTACTAGTTATCCATTTTTGGATTAATCTGAAAATGTTACTATGTCCTATTGTTTGTTCATTTGACTAAACTTTGATGTCTACCCAACACTATATCTTTTATGTTAACTTTTAGGGCCTGCCTTGGTGACCACAAAGGATGCTGGAGATGCAATTACGTTACTGCAGTCTCTTGCTGGCTCTACCTTTGACAGCAGCCAACTTGTATTGACAGCTTGTATGGGTTTTCAGTCAGTCAAAGAAATGGGATTGCGAGAGCTAAGAGAAAAGCACAGGCCAGAGATTATAGCGGCTATGGAGGAAAGATCAAAAGACCGTAAATCCTGGAAAGATAAGAAGGGTTTAGCAACTAAATTATATAGCTTTAAACATGACCCCTCATCTGTGTGCCCACAAGTTGATTCCAAGGAAGGGGCAGATGGTTTGCAAGTGAATGGGGACTCTGGGTCAACAAGCCTGGGGAGCTACCTTATTGGTTCAGCATTAGAAAATGAGTTGGATGAGGGCATTGATCTTCAAGATCAGGTAAAAAAGATCCTCTTCTACTGATTTCCATTTTTTCCTGTATGAGATGGTTGTTTCCCTAAAAGAATGTAATGAAGATGCGTGTATTATATGCATCCAAGTTTATTTGTCACTTTGATGGTTAAAACTTGGTGATTCGTAACAGTTCTCTGTGATGATCTTTTTGTATAATTTAATGGTTCTTTTTACAACAACAACAACAAAGCCTTTAGTCCCAAACAAGTTGGGGTAGGTAGGTTAGAGTTGAAACCCATAAGGTCTAGAAACCAACTCATGGTTCTAGCACGTGGATAGCTAACTTCCACGCACCCCTGTCCATGGCTAGTTCTTTGGTGATATTCCAGTCCTTCAGATCTCTCTTTACGGACTCCTCCCATGTCAAGTTTGGTCTACCCCGACCTCTCTTGACATTATCAGCACGCTTTAGCCGTCCGCTATGCACTGGAGCTTCTGGAGGCTGCGCTGAATATGCCCAAACCATCTCAGACGATGTTGGACAAGTTTCTCTTGAATCGGGGCTACCCCAATTCTATCCTGTATATCATCATTCCAGACCTGATCCTTTCTTGTGTGGACACACATCCATCTCAACATGCGCATATCTGTTACACCTAACTGTTGAACATATCGTCTTTTAGCTGGCTAACACTCAGCGTCATACAACATTGCGGGTCGAATCGCCGGCCTATAGAACCTGCCTTTTAGCTTCTGTAGCACTCTCTTGTCACAGTGAACGCCAAAAGCTTCACGCCACTTATCCATCTGGTTTTGATTCGATGGCTCACATCTTCATCGATATCACCATCCTTCTGCAGCATTGACCCCAAATATCGAAAGCTATCCTTCTGAGGTACCACCTGCCCATCAAGGCTAACCTCCTCGTGCTTAGTAGTACTGAAACCACACCTCATGTACTCAGCTTTAGTTCTATCAAGCCTAAAACCTTTTGATTTCAAGGTTTGTCTCGATGGCTCTAACTTCCTATTAGCCCCCGTCCGACTATCATCGACTAGCACCACATCATCCGCAAAGAGCATACACCATGGTATATCTCCTTATATCCCTTGTGACCTCATCCATCACCAAAGCAAAAAGATAAGGGCTCAAAGCTGACCCTGCAGTCATATTTTAATCGGGAAGTAATCAGTGTCGCCATCACTTGTTCGAACATTTGTCACAACATTATCATACATGTCCTTGCTGAGGGTAATGTACTTTGTTGGGACTTTGTGTTTGTCCAAGGCCCACCACATGACATTCTGCGGTATCTTATCGTAAACCTTCTCTAAGTCAATGGACACCATATGAAAGTCTATCTTTTGCTCCCTGTATCTCTTCATAAGTTCTCGTACCAAGAAAATGGCTTCCATGGTCGACCTCCCAGGCATGAAACCAAACCGATTTTTGGCCACGCTTGATGGTTCTTTACCTTAATGGTTCTTTTTCTGTATAATTTAGTTTCGCTGAGCTTAATAATCTGATTTCTTTTGCCAATCCGGAATTTTGAATACACTTTGCATTGCTTTCACACAGGTAATATGGCTAAAGGTTGAGCTGTGCAAACTGCTTGAGGAGAAAAGATCAGCTGAACTCAGGTTCGTGTTACTTCTGTTCTGGTTCTGATTTCATTTGTTCCCTTAAGACTTGTAATATGTGCTCACTTTTAAGGCAGCATCGGTATAAATTTCATTTTCCTGTTATGCTACGATGCTGGTATAAGTTCTTCAGTTAAATGCAAGGAAAAATGCATGTCCTTTCAACGTTCTGAGTGATAGTTAAAACAAAAGTACCTTTTGGTATTCAACATATATTAAAAATAGCAAACAAAAAAAAACTTTTTGGTTTGAATAACAAATTGTCTACTGGCTCTTCATACATCTGAGTTTAGCTACAGTATTCAGGGGGAAAGGTATTATTCAAAGGGACACTGTGCTCCCAATCTCCTTCACGTCTTCATGATAAGTCAGAAGATATTTACTTTGTGTGATCAAATTTCTTGAAACCTGTTCATCGGTTTCACTATAAAAGTCTTATCTAAATCTGCATCTGGAATTGGTATTAATCCTTAAATTCATGTATATTCTCATCTTATTTGTCATTGTAAGTTGGGCCATATGGCTTAATTTTGCACTGTTAACATTTTGCTTACTTGGCCTCTCAACATATGTCCATAAAGCTTGCCTTATATTTCTTGATAATCCCAGGGCCGAGGAGTTAGAAACTGCTTTAATGGAGATGGTCACGCAAGACAATAGACGTACGCTGAGTGCTACGGTAATGATGTTATCTAGACTAACTTCTTTCCATAGGACAGCACAAATTTATGGCAGTTCAAACTCCCCGTCCTTTTTTGGGTTAAAAAGATCCCTTGCATATTTATGTTTGGATTTCCTAAACATGCATCAAAATTCATGTCTTCCGTATTAGAAGAGGCACTGAGATGGCTTGGGTCTTACAGCCAAAACAGCGAAAAATGTGAAGAGCAATAAACTGAAAGGCTAAGGGTTAAAGCTAGAACAAAACAAGGCAAAAACACACCAAAAAGGGAAAGAACTGTACAGCTTCCCTAAATGATTAGGATCAAACGTCAGGCCACCGTGTGTGCAGTGGCAGCCGACGCAGCTCTTTCCCTCCAGTGAGCATCTATAGCTTGGCTTTGACGATGATTTCCTCAACCAGCATGGCAACATTAGGATTAGCAGAGTCAAAGACGCAGTCATTTTGCAATTCCTGAGTCGCCACATGGTCAGCAAAATCAGAGAGCACGCGCCTTGTACTTTATGTCTGTATTTGTTTCTAAATAAAAAGTCACTTTAAGATTATCACAGTAATGATGTACTTTAAGTCCTTTGGTCCCTTTTCCCTTCTTTCTTAAATTTTGATCTATATGTTCTTGACTTAGAGAAGATTCTCAGGTTGAGAAATTGGAGGCAGAGGTATCTGAATTCCGAAAAAGTTTTGAAGATAAGCAAGAACAAGAGAAGGCAATGCTTGAGGTGCTGTCTGCTTTAGAGCATAACACTCTCAACTTTGAAGTATTTTGTTCTGTCTTCTTGCTTAAAAAGTACACACATATACTTGTCCATGCAGATTTTGTTAAGAATGGAGCAGGAGCAGAAAGTGACAGAAGATGCCCGCATAGCTGCTGAGCGAGATGCTGCTGAACAAAAATATGCTGCTCATTTGATCCAGGTTAATCTTGGAGCCGCTTTTTAAAGCTGTTTTCTGGAAGTGCTGTTTTTCCTTCTACTTGTACAACTTATACTGTTGGGGAAGGTGAGATGCATAAGGTTTTATACCTTGTATATGCAGGAGAAGTATGAGGCAGTCTTGATAGCGCTTTCACAAATGGAGAAGAGGGCTGTGATGGCAGAAACTATGTTGGAAGCTACAAAGCAGTACCAGGCTGGGCAGGTTAAAGCCATCCAAACGTTCACCCCAAAGTATGTTTTGGTTACTTAGCTGAAATCTTCGACCCTCCTAGTATTACCTAGTATTATTGCCGTGCTCTTTTCAAAATACAGTTGTGAACTTTACACTGGGCAACGAGCAAGACTAATTTGCTTTTCAGCTCATTGTATGTATCTTAATAGCTTGTGCTTTAGTTGGTTTCTTTTGTTTTCTCATTGTCGCGTTCTCTGTCAGTAGATACTGTGGTTAGTGCTAGTTGTTGTATATATTTCTCACTGATTTTTAATATTGCAAGTCTATGTTCACATGGTAACATTTTATTTTACTGGATTCTTTTGTAGGTCACCGCATGCAGACCTTGGGAAGATAAATCAAGAATCAAATCAAGATACACCTAACAAGAAATTGGGCTTACTTTCTAGGGGGCTTGGATGGCTAGAGAAGAGCAAGGTACGTCGTAAAATGTGCAGTGCCCTAGGATACAATAGTTTGTGCATCTATACAGAAGGACCAACCTCTCTATGCAATCCTTGGAGAAAAGGAGAAGAAAAAGTTAGAGCAATATATTCACATAGCATTTTGAAATCATGACAATCCCAATGGTTCTTCTAGCTAGAAAGATGATAAAAAACTAAGGTGCTGTTAGTTCATTAATTTTTGAATTACTTTTATCAGGGAAAGTCGAATCCCACTGAAACGAACGAAGACTAAACTCCTGTGGAATCAGGTAGAAAATCATCAGTGCCAGCAAGGATCTTGATATCCATGAGTGATTGGGTTGCCAGATCGCCAGAAGAATCCTTGGAAACCAGCTATTTTTTGTTGGCAGGAAGAATCAACTTATGTTTCTCATGAAGTTTTGCTGAAACTGTACTTTGTATCATATTGGGTTCAATGGTCAGATGGAGTTATGTTGGTAGGTCCAAATCTTTGCAAGGCATCCATGTAAATTTTCTTCTCCGATTAGTTTCATTAAGATTGTCAATATTTAGTGTTACGGTTAGGAGAAAGAAAAAATACACACGAAACCCCCTCTGTTGTTAGGTTAGTTTCTGAGGATGTCATAGGGTTATACTGGGGAAGAGCATGTTTTGTTTCTCTTGTGGAAAGAGTTTTGCAAAAGCACTGTAAAGGAAATGATGTTCCAGTGTCTTATTTGTTCTTTTGATACCGTTGGCTTGCAACATATTCTTGGCATATGTTGCTTAGTGTAAAATACAAAGTATCTGTTGATTATTGCCAGGAATGATCTTCACTATTTAGTAAACTATGGCATCTATATTTGTGTTCGTTTACATTTTGTGACCTGTCATGCCCATAGCATTCAGTCGCAGGACAACTGCCTGGCACAAGAGTCAGGAACAGTTGGATAATAATCACCTGAAAAATGGCAGATAAAATAGGAGTAAACAGTACATAGTGAAAAATATGCATGGAAATATGAAAACACAAGCGACGACCTAGATGTTTTTTGTTAGAAAGGAAAAAAAAAGTTCGAGATTGAACCAAAATTTGTGGAGCACAACCTCAACAAAACCATCAACACTTTTAGGTACAGGCTGAAGAGCACATGTACAGCAGCAACATGTCAACAAGAGGAGGAAGCGAAGATTAAGCGTCATGGAAGTATCCTCAACTACTATGAAGCTCATGTCCACATATGACAAGCCTCAGGCCTCAGCCAGGGACAGGGATATTTGCACCTACTCTACTCTATCTATCTAGTTTCTACAAACAAAACTTCCCCCCTCCAGCAATTCGGCCATATCGGAATGGGGAGTAGAGCATGTTCTTGAACACAGTATCATCATCATCCTCATCATCATAACAAAGCCAGAAACACTACATTGCTTTGCACTGGTGTCCCAATGACTATGATATACTACTAGTTCCTTCTATATATCTTCCCTGGGTTGGTGAACTTGAGCTGCTGACTGCTGGTGGGCTGGTCGCCGTGTTCTTCTGGACTTTGAGATGTGAGCGAGAGCGGCAGCTACATCTGTAATCTGAGGTCTCTGGCTGACTGTTTTATTCAGGCACATTCGAGCAACGGAAAGGACCTGGTACAATGATGTCATGCTGTACTGATTGCCAAGCGCTGGATCTGCTAACATTGCAAAATCCCTCCTGTTGATCAAAGGGGTGGCCTGAAATTATATACCAACAAAAGTCACAACAATTAATCTTCACCGCAGAAAGAGAAACTCGTTTTACTTTTTAGACAAGGGTTCTTAAGATGTACATTAAAGGGGCAAACAAAAACTATATATGTTTCTGTCTAGTGTAGGCCAAACCTATTGTGGCTTCCATATGAGGAATTATAGAGAAATGCCAAGAAGAATCTTATCTCAGTAATGGCAAGACAAAATGTAATAAAAGAGGATAACAAATCTATGCTAATCAAATGGTTAAAAACTATTGATAAACTTATGATGCTTCTGCCAGTTTTCAGAAGCAAATAGAAATCAGAACTCACCAAAGATATACCAGGTAAACACAATATTGTCCTTGGTACAGACATTATAGCATTGGGGAGAAGCAAGGAGTAGTTCTATAAAAGAAAAAGGAAACGCAGGAAGTGATGCTTACCCATTCAGCAAGGCTACGCTCAGCTTTGATTCGACTCTGATCTAAAGCCTTTCTTCCCGTGATTACCTCTAGTATGACAACACCAAAGCTGTAAACATCTGACTTGATAGTCAACTGGCCGCTCTCAAGATACTCCGGCGCACAATACCCAGGTGTACCCATCACTCTAGTTGAAACATGAGTATCGTCGCCAGTTGGACCTAGCTTTGCCAAGCCAAAGTCGGCCAGCTTTGGATGATAATCCTCGCCAAGCAAAATATTTGCACACTTCACGTCACGGTTTATGACAGGAGGATTGCAGTTAACATGCAAATGGTTTAGGCCTTGTGCTGCCCCAACAAGTATCTTTATCCTTGTATTCCAGTTAAGAGGCTTCTTATCAGGGGGAAGATCTGGGAAGATAAAAAACAAAACCGAATTCTAGTTAAACAAGCTTCTAATTATTCTTCAAACAATATAAATATATATATGATAGTTTAGTAACATACCAAAAATATGAGTTTCCAATGAACCCAGAGGCATATATTCATAGACTAAAAGCCTCTGATCATCATCAGCACAAAAGCCAACAAGCTTAACGAGATTCGGGTGATGCATCCTGCTCAACACCATAACTTCTGTGCAAAACTCTCTGTTCCCTTGCAATCCATTGTGGTTGAGAATCTTTATAGCAACCTATTGCAGCAACATACAAGCGGGTCATATAGTACACCATATCCTCACAAGCCTCACTTTTCATAACAAAACAACCTTAGTAAACCATAGCACAGATCGTCGACCACATTAAAAATACGAAACAAAATGCTACCGCGATCCATTCTTGAACTCACATCAGTTTAACTTCTCATCACATTGTCGTTCATGTGACTAACATTTAGCAAGAAAAAATCTTCCGTGTTTAATACATCATCGAACATGACAGCAGTTCCAATTATTGAACTGCCCATAGAACACATGAACTCACCTCGTTGCCGTCCAGCACACCTTTATAAACCTTTCCGAACCCACCCTCTCCCAGAAAGTGATCTCGTGGGAAGCCCAATGTCGCCGCATTCAGCTCCTCGTAGGTGAAAGATAGGCGCGGACCAAGGCTTGAGATGAACTTAGTGCGCACGGCCCCCTGACTGGCCTCTAATCTTGACATCTCTGCAGAAACAAAATAGATGCACCACCAGTGTAGTTGTCAGCTATCACATGAAAAAGCCTAAACACTTCCATTATCCAGAACAACACCCGTTTATGTGGGAAATTATGAATCAACAACAATTCCAATTAGTATGCAAGAACAAAAAGGTTTATTGTAAACAGAAAAGTCAAAATGACAGAAATAACACAATTCTTTACTCAACAATATCCATGTTGAAGTAATCATGTAATCTAATTATTTGTTTTTGAGTAAAGTATAGATGCATGGGGTTACCCAGTAATTGGACATAGTAATTTTATAGGGAGACTCCCAATTTTTTTTGAAAACCCAGTAATTGGACATAGTAAATCAACAAATTTAGACAGACATGTACACCTAGTGATATACTAGGAACACATAGATGTATACAGTTGTACCTCATTAATAAGCACAATAAACAGGGCCAGCTATAAACAACATGTACCCTCTTTCATTTGGCATATCGTACTGCACATATTCAAAATTTTGTTTTGGTGTCTCACTTAAGTTTTCATCTATATCACCGAAATACGGGCTTTGCCAACACATTAATCCAACCATAGCAGGAAAAAGGGGCACAAATTTCAGCGGGAACATGTATTATGTATACATCACACATAGCATCGCGATCGGGACACAATGGTCCCCCCTCGTAATAACATTAATTTACTTCCTAAATAAAAATTTCCAGAATCAAAGAACATTTACTCACTAGCTGGTAAAATAACGTGCAGTTTCAAGGCCCAGAACAGCACTTTCTGTTCTAGGAGATTATTTGGACATTTGCACTGTTTTGGTCGGCGTCACGCCGCCACCGCCACCGCCACGGTGGTTGTGTAGGTTTTGGGCCACTTTGGTTATCTTCTTCTAAATATAGAAGAAGACCTCAAGACTGTGTTCTGACGTGCGTTCTATAGAAAGAAGAAGAAGAAGCCATAGGACCACAAGTTCATGGCGAAATTAATTACTCAATCGGTTGGAAATATACTGTATATCGCCAGTATATCTTGTCCTGCACACAGACCAATGAGATACTAAATGACTAGTAGAATGCCCCTAATTATTATCCTGATTTATTAAAAATTAACTATATTCGATGTATTACATATTTTTGTACCGGAATAAGAAAAACGTCATGGTACACTAGCGAACAAGACCACTCCATTGCCCTGCAAACTTGAAAGTTGAAACAGAGGGAGTAGCCGATTGGTAAAAAGTGAATTGAAGTATCTAAAGATGCAGCAATTTCTTGATAGTATATCCAAAGATATGTGCACATGCAAATCAGAAAGAAAGGAACGCGTGAATCTTGTGCGGTTTCAGGGCCGAGAATCACACTTTCTTGGCGGAATCAATTACTTAATCGCGAAGAAATGAACTTGCACGAAATCCTAATTCCCAAGAATGCAACGACTCGAACGACTGCGCGTAGAATACCCAAAAATCACGAGGAAGCACGCATTGCGGCATCCCAAATTCTGGGAACGAAGACGGGCACGGCCGCCCATGGCATGGCACTATTCCGCGCACATTTCACGGACCAGACGTCAAGTGAAGAAGCGTCAAGAAGCCACGGGATCAACCCTCGCTCATAGACCACCGACGTCAGAAACGAACCGAGAATCCGATCAACCGCACGATGCCAAGAGACTACCTCGAGCGGCGGGGCCAAACTAGCAGGCCGCCGCACACGGCCAAGAACCGGCGTCGGGGAAGAAGAAGAAGGAGAAGAATTCCCGCACCGCAAAGGAAGAGGAGGAAGAAGGAGAGGCCGCGCGCACGTACCAGCTGAGGGCGAGGGCGTGGGCGATGGCGAGGCGGCCGGCGCGATCTGGGACGGCTTCTCGGCGGGCTCCTTCCTCCTGTCCCCCGCCGCGGCGCCCTTCTTCTGCGACGAGGTGCAGCACCCCATGGCGTCCCGAGGCGGAATGCAGTGGGGAGGGAGGGAGGGAGGGAGGGTGGAAGGGAAGTGCGCAGGGTTTGGGAGCCGGAGGTTGGAACGGACGACAAGCGCAGGAAGAATGTGGGGAGAAACGGACGACAAGCGCAGGAAGAATGTGGGGAGAAACGGACGAGACGACACGACTCCGTCCTCCCTTTTGTCCACGACTCCGAGGAAGGACAGAACTGCTCCACTGTCCTCAGGTGCCGTCTGCTGCCTTCGCCACGCCACGGCACGCCCGCCCCGCGTGACCGTTTTGCTTCCGTGGACACGCACGCGCACTCTCCGTTACGGTGGACGCGCCTTCGGACCCACGTTACGTACTTCCTCCAAGTTCGCCTTCCTTTGGACTTTGTTTTTCTTTTGCTCTCTGTGAATTCGCTCAGGCGCCTCCTTTTCCTTCCTTCCTTGGCCGCCGCCGCAGCAGCAGCAGCTTGAGGCGGAGATGGAGGAGTACGGCGCGGGGGACCTCCTGAGCGAGGCCATGTGCGCCGGCGCGCGGGTGGTGGTGGTGGAGGACTGCGTGGAGGCGCCCGCCGCCTTCGTCCTCCACCTCCTCCTCAAGCGCGCGCTCGCTGCGGGCGGTGGCGGTGGCGCGGCGCTCCTCGCCCTCGCGCAGCCCTTTTCGCACTACGACCGCGTCCTCCGCAAGATGGTAAGCGTCCCGTGCTTGCTCCCAGCCTTGCCATAACCTAACCACGCTCTCTGTCTCACACACACTTGTTACTTACTTAGTGAGTACTGCAGGCTTATAGTATGTTCTTAGTAGAGAAATTATGTAATTGTGCTCATGCTTGCTTCGATTCATCATCTGTAAATAAATGGGTGACAGTCCATCACAAAATTTGACAAGGTGACCTGGGTATAGAATCTAGTAGTATAGATAAGTTTGCTCTAATCTGAATATGGGACCGAATCCCATACCAAACCCTCGCACTTTGAAAGTTTAAACAGGTTCGACTGGGGGGAGTTCACGGTTACGAACTGATGATGTTTCACTGCTGGAAGTCGCTGTCGTAAATCCAACTCCGTTGCGCCGAACATCATCCATCATAACAGTGAACCATTGGGTTTATGCATAATGCTTCATGTCAGATCTGCATACTTGTGTTACCAGGAAGCCAGTACTGAATGAACTGGCAGCAATAGCTCAATGTCTGTGACACTTCAGTATTTCAACAACTAGCTCATCCAGAACCAGAAGGTCTAGCAAGTTTGCACAAGTTAAATCTAACTTTGATTGGTGCACTGGAGGCTGGGCTGACCATTCAGAGAGCGTGCATTTTTCGATTTCTACCAGTACTGTGGCCTACTCTAAATGTTGGACGGTTCATGATTTCATCTTCTGAAATTTTCCAGGGCTGTAACTTATCCATGCATAGGAAGAGTGAGAGACTTCATTTCTTTGACTTGCAGGGGTTCCCAGGCAAGCAAGCAAACAATCTTTGAGTACCTTGTTTCTCCAAATGCTGCATCATTGTTAACAAGTCACTGATTTGCATGCTTCTTTACTCAGGTGGAACACGGGGAGGTGCCATTGCTGATAGCTTAGCTCAGCTGTATAGTGGCATTCAGAGAGTGGTGGAGACATACAGGACTGGAGAAAATGCAGGTCGGTTCACGGTTATGATAGATGATGTTTCACTCTTGGAAGTTGCTGCCAATGGTTCTGCAGATGATGTCTTGGACTTCTTGCATTATTGTGTGACACTTACTTCTGAGATGGTAAAACTGAATCTACCAGTCACTGCCAGTACTCTTTCTTCACAGCATATTCACAATTTTTACACCTTGTTTGTGTCTTGGCAGAATTGCTCGCTTGTGGTTCTTATTCATGAGGATATTTATTCAAGCGAGGATGGTGTGGGACTTCTCGCACATCTGCGCTATATTGCGGATCTTGTGATTAAAGCAGCACCTCTGAGCACTGGTTTAGCCGCTGATGTTCATGGACAGGTAAGGTTCTTGATCACCACTCTGCATACTTTAGGTTCTTGGTTTGATTTTTTGAGAGCCACTATAGATAGCTGTGAATTTACTCCGGCGAAGGTTGGTCTTATTGTGAATGGTGGCACTTGGCACCTTCCATTTTATTTACAGTTGACAAGCGTTTCATTCTTTTGTCAACAGCTGTCAGTGGTAAACAAAGGAATGCTCATCGAAAAAAGGCCGGCGAAAGGGCAGAAAGTTTGGAACTTCCATTTTAAGGTGAAGGAAAACGGCGCAGACTTCTTCTACCCAGGGAGCAGACATTAGAACTTTGGCCACAGTAAAACTGCACAGCAGATATCGGCATATCGCTTCAGTTATGCCAGTTGATGCGTCGCTCGTTATGTTGAAGTTGCCCTGTTTTAAGGAATATCATGGAAAGGAAAGCAGCATTGCCCGGTTCAGGACTTGCATGGTTGCATCTCGTTTTGCCTTTTTTTGGGAAGTTTGCGTTGCCTTTATTCGTTGGAAAAGGGGATGTACACAACATTGTAAGCCTGTGATATGGAGTATTCGAGCAGACGCTAGGGGGAACTGCAATGCCAAAACATAATTACTCCCTCTGTAAAGTAGTGATCTAAAAGGTCTTATATTACTCCCTCCGTAAAGAAATATATGATCGTTTAGATCATTATATTAGTGATCTAAACAAGTTTGTATTTCTCTACAGAGGGAGTAGAAGTGAAGTGCAACCTTTTGACTTTAGAACACCACCTTGTCAGTTATATCAGCTTGGTCAAGGTTGAATGATTTAACATACATTATGTATATAGATAGATATGAGTGACAGCTTGGTCAAGGTTGAATGATTTAAGAGCAAGTCTAGTAGAGCCCTCAAACCCCTAAAAATAACTGCTTTTTTTACAGTTTTCGTCGAAAAAAAGCCGTAAACTAGAATCTCTAAACCCTCAAACCCGTAAAAAAATTTAGAGGTCCAACCCTCAAACTGTTTCCCAACCTGTAGAAGTGAGGGTTGAGAGGAAAAACTCCCCCCAACCCGCACTCCTTTTTCTTTTCGCGCGGGAGGGAAGTTTCATCCCGCCGTCTCGCCCCGCGCCGGCCATGGAGGCCTCCGCCGCCGCCGCGCCCGACTCGGGCCCCGCCCCAGCCCCGACCGTGGCCGACGTGGTGGCGGCGACCCACGTCGGGGCCAAGCGGTGGCGGGCGGGCCTCGCCCCGCCTCCCCGGCCCCCGTCCCCGCCCCCGTCGCCGCACCCGCCCCCAAGAAGAGCCGACCGAAGGCGGCCTCTCATGGGCCGCGAGGGGCGGCCTCCAAGGTCGCCGACTCGTCCCCGGCCGTGAACAAGCCGCGGAAGAAGCCCGCGGCCCCGCCCGCCGCCGTCGCCGAACCTCCTCCCGCCGCGCACGAGGTGTTCGAGGAAATGGCACCCCCATCCTCGTTCATGGACCTCCTCTAAAACGCGGAGGTGGACCTCGGAGCTCCGCCTCTAGACCCCTTTAGGGTTGGTGACGACTTGGAGGAAGATGAGGAAGATGAGGAGGATGACGGGGATGACGAGGAGGAGGTGGCCGAGATAGGGGAGGAGGCATTCACCGCCGCTTCCCGCCCACACGCGCGGTCGACAAACTACACCGAGGCGGAAGATATCCTCTTGGTTCGTGCTTGGGCAGCTGTGGGGATGGATGCAAGCACCGACACCGATCAAACCGGTAAACGGTATTGGCAAAGGATCGAGGACACCTATTGTAGGATCAAGCCGAAGAATAGTGGGTTCATCTCTCGCACTTACCGGTCTCTTCAAGGGCGGTGGGAGTTGATGAAGCCTGCTTGTGCTCGTTGGAGTGCGGCCATGGACCAAGTGAGGGATGCACCACCTAGTGGAACCGTGGAGAGTGACTATGTGAGTACATATCTCTTCACTATTTTGATTATGTGTGTGTACTATGCTATTGGTGGGTTCTTATGTGATTATGTGTGATTGATAGGAGATAATTGCCGGCATGAGGTACAAGGAGATGGCCGCTTCCAAGGGCAAGCCATTCCCATTTAAGCATGCTTGGGCAATTCTTCAAACCTTTGACAAGTGAAAGTTGAGGGATCAAGAGACCGCACCCAAGAAGTCGGCAATGCTTAGGATGGATGATAGTGAAAATGAAGAGGAGAGGAACTTGGGCAAGCCCGACGGAAACAAGAAGGGCAAGCTAAGGGTGAAGATGGAAGGAGAGGCGTCAAGCCTAAGGGAGAAGATGGAGCACATGATGAAGGCAAGAGAGGAATTGACAACGAAGACATTGGAGACGAAGTTTCTTATCACCAAGAAGAAGAAAGAGGTCAAGCTTGCACAAGTTGAAGCAAAGCGTGAAGAAGCAAAGCGCAAGGCTGACTTGGAGGAGAGGATGATCAAGCTCAAAGAGGCAAAGGTATGGAAGGAATTCATGGTGGAAGAGAAGGAGCACACGATGATGTCCAAGAAGGACATGGATCAAGACCAATTGCAATGGTGGAAGGACAGTCAGCTAGATGGAAATGCCGTAATAGCTTGCACTAGTATTACTCAGATTATATACATCAAGTACAGGTTCAGTTACAGCTCAAGCGATGGTGGATAATTAAGAGAAAGGTCTCTAGACCTTCCACATTCTAGCACTAAGCTATAATGATCATAATAGGCAGCACTAACTGAATCCAAAAGGATGCGTTGCTTAACATTCCCCCGCAATCTTAACCTGTGCTAAGGTTTAGATTGGAACGTAATCGAGTAAGCATAACCTTAGTGAGAGGCTTGGTGAATGCATCAGCTACTTGATCTGCTGAAGAAATAAATTTGACCTCCAAAGCACCCATGGCTACCTTCTCTCTCACAAAATGAAAATCAACTTCGATGTGTTTCGTGCGGGCATGGAACACCGGGTTCGCCGTGAGATATGTTGCGCCGAGGTTGTCACACCATAAGACGGGCGCACGAGGCTGAGGAACACGTAGTTCCTTTAATAATGATTGTATCCAGGTTGCTTCAGCCGTACCATTTGCCAAAGTCTTATATTCCGCTTCTGTCGATGATCTAGACACGGTCGGCTGCTTGCGTGCACTCCATGAAATAAGATTCGGACCGAAGAAAATTGCGAACCCGCCAGTAGAACGCCTATCATCGCTACAGCCAGCCCAATCCGCATCTGTGAACACACTCAATAGAGTTGAAGGCGAGCGCCGAATATTTAAGCCGGTCGACACCGTCCCTTTCACAAACCGAAGTATTCTCTTCACTGCTTCCCAATGAATATCAGTCGGACAGGACAAGTACTGGCACACCTTATTAACGGCGAATGAGAGATCAGGCCGTGTTAAGGTCAAGTATTGGAGAGCGCCAACCGTGCTTCTGTAACGAAAAGCTTCATCTTCGGACAGTCGATGACCAGATTCCTGACTAAGCTTCTCATGAGTGCACATCGGTGTTGAGACTGGTTTGCAATTCGCCATGTCTGTACGCTGTAAAAGATCAAGAGCATACTTCTTCTGATTAAGAGTGATTCCCCCGGAATTGCAAAGCACCTCAATGCCCAGAAAATAATTAAGAGAGCCAAGATCTTTCACAGGAAATGTGACGGAGAGCTGCTGAAGAAGTCGTGTCATGGCCGATGATGAAGAACTCACAATGACTATATCATCATCATAAACCAGCATGTATATGGTGACACCACCGCGTGCAAAAATGAACAAAGATGTGTCAGCTGCTGAAGGATAGAAACCCAGCTGCTGAAGACGTTCACTCAGTCGGGCATACCAGGCACGAGGGGACTGTTTCAGGCCATACAAAGCTTTATGCAACTTGCACACATAATCTGGACGCGAGGGATCCTGGAAGCCGGGTGGCTGTTGCATATAAGCTTCTTCAGTGAGAATACCATGCAGGAATGCATTGCTAATGTCAACCTGACGAAGCTGCCATCCATGGGAAACTGCAAGAGAGAGCACGAGTCGCACGGTTGCAGGCTTAACCACAGGTGAGAAGGTGTCGGAGTAGTCAATTCCGTACTGCTGTGTGAAGCCGCGTGCGACTAGACGAGCTTTGAACTTGTCGAGAGAACCATCAGACTTGTGCTTCACCTTGAAAATCCATTTGCATCCAATAACATTTTTTCCGGGCGGCCGTGGAACCAAAGTCAATGTCTTGTTCTGCTGAAGAGCGGAGAACTCGGCCTCCATGGCAGGGCGCCATTGTTCATCCTGGAGTGCGTCGCGGTACGTTCGTGGCTCAGCATGAAAGGCCCGACGCCGAGGATCATAGCGCACGGTGCCATCCGTGGGTACCAGCGTCTTCACGACGTTATTTCGGAGACGCGTTATCATCGGATGTGAAGTGCCTGTGGCAGGAGCAGCTGGCGGACGCTGCTCCAGAGTTGGAGCAGCAGGAGGCTCCTGTTCGCTCGGCGAAGTCGGAGACGCTAGGGACGCCGCGCCAGGAGAGCTCGTGCCTGGGCCAGGCGAGGTGCAAGACTCGGCTGTAGACGAGGCCGGAGTCTGCGACCCGCTCGGAAGGACGGGGGACGTCGGAGCTGGCCCGTCTGCATGGCGACGATGCGGCGTGCATGGCGACGAAGAGCCAGAGGACGTCGAGTCGCTGGAACCTGCATGCACATCAGAAGGACTTGACGACGCATTAGTAAGCAAGGTTAAATCATATCTCTGCATGCGATCATCCACTACGGCCGGCTCGGCTACAGGAAAAACTGAAGGAGGTGTAGGAAGAATGGGTGTGGTGGTGGGAGTAGTGGAAGATGCGGCTGCAAAAGGAAAAATTTCTTCATCAAAAACAATGTCGCGGGAAATATAAATACGGCCAGTTGATCGATCAAGGCACTTGTAGCCTTTGTGCATAGAACTATAGCCCAAGAATACGCACTGTCGGGAACGAAAATCGAGTTTACGATTATTGTACGGGCGGAGGTTCGGCCAGCATGCACATCCAAAGGCACGGAGAAAAGTATAATCTGGTTTCTCGTTAAGAAGACACGTGAGTGGCGCGGTGTTTTGAAGAACACGAGTTGGCATGCGATTAATTAAATAGCAAGCGGTAATGAAGGCTTCGTCCCAAAAACGGACTGGGAGAGAGGAATGAGCGAGGAGTGCGATGCCGGTTTCAACGATATGGCGATGCTTGCGTTCAGCGATGCCATTTTGTTGTGAGGTGTGTGGGCAGGATACACGATGAGTAATGCCTTCCCGCTGAAAATATCTAGATAGACGATGGTACTCCCCACCCCAATCAGACTGGACAGTTTTGATTTTAGTATTAAGCAAGCGCTCAACATGTTTTTGGAAGGTGTAAAATGCTTGCTCGACATCGGATTTTCGCTTGAGAAGGTAAATCCATGTGAAAGGACTAAAGTCATCCAAAAAACTCACATAATATTTGAAGCCTCCAACAGAGGTAATAGCAGGTCCCCAAACATCAGAATGAATAATTTCAAGCGGAGCATGAGTAACATGACTCGAATCTCGAAAGGGTAATTGATGGACCTTAGCTCGTTGGCAAGCATCACAAACATTATTAGACTCGATCGAAGGTGCACAAGCAAATTTATTTGACCTAAGAACTGACTCAACGACACTTTTGGATGGGTGGCCTAATCTTTGATGCCAAAGATCCGAGGAGAGCTTGACACCGGAGAAGGCGCGATGACCAGACACGATAGGTGAGGACTTGAAGCTTGGCACCGGATAAAGACCTCCACAACATCTACCGCGAAGAAGAACCTTCCTTGTTGCTCGGTCCTTTAGATAAAACAAGTGAGGATGAAATTCAGCGAAAGCATCATTGTCAGAGACTAACTTGTGCACGGATAGCAAGTGTTTGTTTACATGAGGAACATGCAAAATGTTGCGAAGATAAAGAGGTTTGAACGAGCCGGAAATAGTGGAGTGACCAACATGTGAGATAGACAAACCTGCCCCATTGGCGACGTGCACCTTGTCCTTGCCACCGTAGCGCTCATGGACGGTGAGGCAGTCGAGATCGTTCGTCAGGTGGTCGGTGGCACCAGTGTCCGCGTACCAGTCCATGTCCACGGAGTAGGAGCCGGTGTTGGCGACGTTGCCGGAGCGCTCGCGGTGCTCCTCCGGCTGGTACGCGTGGTTGAAGCGATTGCGACAGTGAAGCGCGTCATGGCCGAACTTGCCACACACCTGACACTTCAGGTTGGAGCGCCCATTGCCGCGACCACGCCCGCCACGACCACGAGCTTGTCCGCCTTGCCCGCCACGTGCACCGCTGCCACGTGCAGCAGCGTTGGCGGAGGGATGGATCTCTCCAGTTGAGTTCTGCTGCTCAAGACGAATTTCAGCGCTGAGAAGAAATGCATAAAAGCTGCTGAGGCTCACGGGGTCATCACGTGCCGTGATCGACGCAACAAGAGGCTCGAACTCGGAGCCTAGCCCAACGAGCATGTACCCAAGCACCTCGTCATCAGATAGGGGCTTGCCTATGGACGCCATGGCATCAGCGAACCCCTTCATCTTGCGATAGTATTCCGACGCAGAGAGGTCGTTCTTCTTCAGATTAGAGAGCTGGTACCTTAGTTGCATAACACGAGCTCGATTTTGTGAAGCAAACATGTCATGGAGAGCAGTCCAAACTGCAGCAGAGGTCGTGAACTGTGTCATCTGACCAAGAATATCCTCGGTCATGGATCCTAGGAGAGCAATCATCACGAGCTGGTCTTGCTGGTACCAGTGAAGGAACTCCGGGTTGGCCACCTCGACGGCTGCCTCACCGGTTCCTTGCATGATGGTGTGCGGTGGTGCTTCCATGGTGCCGGCGACATAGCCGTACAGGCCGTTTGCGGTAAGGGCAGGAACGGCCTGGGTCTTCCATAGCAGGAAGTTATCCCGCGTGAGACGGATCGTGATGAGGTTGGCGAGTGACGTGACAGAGATCGGAGCTGAAGAGCTGGAGCCGGCAGCGGCGGTGCCGGCCATGGGAATAGGATCTTTTTTGCTTTGATACCAAGTCAGCTAGATGGAAATACCGTAATAGCTTGCACTAGTATTACTTAGATTATATACATCAAGTACAGGTTCAGTTACAGCTCAAGCGATGGTGGATAATTAAGAGAAAGGTCTCTAGACCTTCCACATTCTAGCACTAAGCTATAATGATCATAATAGGCAGCACTAACTGAATCCAAAAGGATGCGTTGATTAACAAGGACTACAAGGAGGACATCGCGGAGAGGAAGAGGATGTTCCGTGGTGCGTCCTCTACTTTTCGACGTGACACTCTGATGAGTAGTTGTGGCGATGGCAGTGTGAACGACTCCGCCGGCGCCTATGGAGATGCTTGATGGAGCTCGAATGTGGTCTAGGAGATGGCGCCGAGGTGCAACTTTTTGATGATGGTGCCGATGAAAGGGGGAAGATGATGATTTTGTGATGTAAATTTGTGGTGTAAACTATTAAACCATGCATCAATGATTGTCATTTGGTAGTTTGTTTGAGGCTGATTGTGTTCTTGTAGTCATAAATTGTGAGATGTCAAATGATAGATTTGAAGGTTAGAGTTGAGGCAAAGAATAAAACCCTCAAACTAAACCCTTAAAGCAGTTTAAGGGTTGGGTTTGAGGGTTCTAGTCTTTACCCCTGTTTTTCAACCCTAAAAAATGACAAAAACTGGCACTTCTCAACCCTTAAAACTGCTTTAAGGGTTTGAGGGTTCTACTAGACATGCTCTAACATGCATTATGTATATAGATAGATACGAGTGACAACTTGGCTACTGGCATGCTCCTCCTTAAGACTCTTGAGTAAGACTATGCATATCTATCTCTCCAAGAGAACTGAAGATCGCAAACCACAACGAGGGGTAACATGCATGGTACTTACGACGACGGATGGCCACATAGATTAGATATTACAAATGTTCATCTGGAGTCGGCCGGCCAGGGACAATAATCATACGGGTGGGTCTTTATTTGTTGAGCACTCTAATGTGAGAGTCAATAACCTATGTATGTATGTAGTAACAGACGCTACAGTGGACCAGAAGGGAGGGTCGTGTCATCTGTCTTCTGCTTGGCCTGCCTCATCTTCTTGTCCAGACTGTCGAACGAATTGCCCACGGACACGTGGCCGCTGCTCGGCCAGTCTCTTCCTGCTTTGGTACCGCACCTGAAAATAGCCAAGCCGACGAGGCCGTCAATACAGACCATCAGAAACGTCAAATGCTTCAGCAGATAAAATCGCACTCCCCAAGGCACTACCAATTACATTTTCTACGCCTATGCTGCTATGCTATTCCGTTTAGTGGCCTGCCATTACATTTTTGGAAGCAACATAAAAGCTCATGTTTCTCTCTCGCTCTTTCTCTTTTTGTTTTGTTTTGACGAAATTAAGCGTTTCTCTCTTTCAGAAGTAAGAAGTTAATATTCATCATCATCATGACTTGCGTCCAACTACTTGGAAAACATTCCTGGTCATTCATACTATACTAAATCGAACTGGAAGGGGCCTAATTTTGGAAGTCCCTGCTTTAGAAAGCATGTAGCTGAAAATAGATTTACCTTTTTCCCGAAGTTCCTCTCTTTCCGCTTCTGCCTGAATTTGTTCACTGCAGCTTCTCGTTGGCTGAGCTGATTCTGACAAACCATGTCATTGCCACTACCACTCGGCCTGCTCCCGCTGGCATTGCCACCGTCAGCCTCAATTTTGTCCATGGTACCACTCTCCATGTTTGGCCTTGCAATATTGGGAGCGGAGCTACTTCCATTCTGCGTATTGCTTCCATTATTGCTGCCTGAGACGCTCACGTTCACACCATAGTTAGCAGCATGACCTTCCATGGGTGAATCGGAAGCATTGGATGAGCCACACCGAGCGTTTGATGCACCGTCAATTAATGTCTGTTGCTGTGCCATAACATGGCGATAATAGTGTGCATGATGGTGATGCTGCACAGAGCTTTGCTGTGCCTCGCTTGAGTGGCCCACTTTCACTGCATTGGCAATTTCTTCAGCAGCTTTGTCCTTGCGTGACACAAGAGCTGGTGACACTTGGTGCTGCACCGGATGGAATGCTGAAGTCTGCTGGTTCGATTTAACAAGTGATGGTAACATAACTCTCTCCCTGTCTGTACAAGGCTTTGCGATGGCATTCTTTGTACTGGAGCCCATGTCATTGTTGTTGCTACTGCCATTTGAGCCCTGCTTTATTTGAGCAGCATCTGAATTTGACTCCATCTTGCTGGTGGAGTTCGTTTTCACAGCCTCTGAGCTGTTATCTTGGGGTGAACAGCTTCCCCGAAATGTTGGCCCACCTTGATCGGAAGCCATGGGAGAATGGTACCTTGCAAAATAAAGGACAGTTAGTACGCAACTTATTGCTGTGTTCATAACTTAGTAACTATAGTGATGTTATGCTTTGCACCTGGTGAATGCTGAGAGATTTGATCTTTTCGGAATACTTGGTTCATCATGGATTTCAGTTTCACATCTAGTTGTTTCCGATATCTTCAGACCCAGCTCTTGGGATGGCATGTTGATGGGAGAATCGTTTTTCATTTCATTCCTGTTTGGCATCTTGGAGGAGCAGTCAGGTGCATCAGTGATTCTAGCAGCCTGTTTCGATTCTGTGTTTCTGGCTATTGAACTAATCAAATCAGCAGTTTGACAAGTTGGTTTGTCGATGACTATTTTGTTTACTGACTTGTTTTGGGATGTGAGATTCTCATGCTGTTTTTCTGTTGGATTAACAGACATCTCATTTGGAGAAGATTGATACCCAATACTTGAATTTCTAGGAGCGCCTATTTGTAAGTATTTCCCCATGGAGTCATCTGCATAAGAAGTGGCAGTTGGTTGACAGACAGTAAAAGGTGTATTTACTTTGTACAAAGGATACTGTTAGCATAAGATACCATTATTTTCTTTTTGATTATTGATGTTCCTTTTATTTGCAGTCGGCAACCACCTATTGCTGCCTATCTCTGATCTGGGGTGAATTACTTGCGCACAAGTACTATCAGGTGATTCTGCTAGATGATCAGAAGACACAAGTTGTGGGCTATCAATCTCCACAGCACGCTTCGTCCATGAACTCTGCATTTTAATATAGATCGGCGGCATGAGAATAGATTTTCAAAAGAGATTTCTTAAAAAACATTGGCACAAACGCTATCATTTTGTTACTCAGTTCTAAGGGTGGACTCAGGGTGAGACGTTAAAAGGTCTAAAATGCCCACGGTGAATCGGTCTAGGATCTGATCTGGGGTGAATTAGTGAATTACTAGGAAGTACAAAGTATGTGCACGAAAAAATTGTACTTAACACATAGCTTTTCAACCAGCAGAGGTATTAATCCTATTAATTTTGGAAGAGTCAAACATTTGTTCCGAGTAGTATTCAACTAATACCCTTTATATTACATCTATCGCAATCTTCTGATGAGTAAGAAGTACCTTCCAATTTTAAGTAACCGACGTACCTGAGTGCCACTGCCATTATCACTGCCATCCCTAGCATTGGGCCCAACACTAAAGTCGTCATCGGCATCATCATCGTCATCGTCATCGTCATCATGACTGCCGCCACTGTTGTTCTCATATTCATCACCAGCCTTCGGTTTGGAACATTTTTGTGTATGGATGCCACTTTCACTTCCACTGGACTAGATTCAGAAAAAGGCAAATTCCAGAGTGATAATCAGAGAAGATAAATAGGTAGGTCAAAGAAACTACGCCCTCGTGACTTTTGGGCTTGGTTTTCCGACATGAAATAAGCTAGACCAAGAACAAGCAACTTACACTGTGGCATCGCCTCCATATGTGCTGCCAAAGGGTCTTAAGTTCATTCTTCCGTATCGGCTTCACTAAGAAGTCAACTGCTCCCTTTGATAGACACCTAAAGACTGTACTCATCGAGTCATTCTTAGACATCACTGCACAGAAACAACATAAGCTTTAGAAGCTAAGAATATTTAAACTAACAAATTAGCAAGGACCAAAATAAGTGTATTAATCTGTTGGAGCAATATGGTTGAGCAGGAAAGCTACTTACTGATCACAGGAATGCCCTTGCAAATACTGTGACTCGTGATCTTACTGAGCAGGCCAATGCCAGATAGACAAGGCATGGCGACCTCAGTTAATACCAGGTCAATACGGTTTTGCACATCTTCAAGATATTGCCATGCATGCAATCCATTCTCAGCAGAGATAACTACAAAGGAAAGATATGCATTTTGCAATCAATGGATTGACGTAATTGAAACAGTTTAAAAGAAAAGCAATATTGATTTAGCTTTCACCTTTGAATATAAAAGGAAAGGCATAATTCTAATAGGAAATAACATAATGTACTGACCGAATTAACAAAAACATCAAACGTGCAATTTACATCAGGAAGATCCATGACACTTGAATAGAGTTTGTATTTACCCAATTTAGTGCAAGAAACTACTCAAAGATAACTAGGCTCAAGTTTGCAAAGTTCCTAGGTTCAGTTAGCTCGTGAGAGTGGGGATAAGTTAAAGCCTTGTCAAATCACTTCAGTCGCACTGATTTCAATTAGCAGCAAGACCAAATGTCAGTTGGCTATTTGATTTTTCTTTCTCGGTGTTGGTGCTCACCTTGGCATCTTTCTAACAAACGTTCCTGGCCATTTATGCATTCATCCATGTTAACAGTTAACAAAACTATGCTGACTGATCAAGATTGACCATGCCCATCAACTGATGCACCAAGACAGGAGCATTCACCATCAGGCACCTTCTTCCACTGAAGTAAAACTAATAGCCAGATCAACTAATTGCTGACTGGGGAATTGAATGAAGATCTCATGTTCTAAATACAGGTCGGCATCATGGTGTCTTTAGCTATGATCAATTAGGATGTGCCATCAAAATCATTGCTCTTATTTTAGCATGCGCGATGCACTCTTTTTCACAACAAGCAATTTCAGTTCCACCTTTTCCACAATAAGCAATTCCAGTATCCCCTTATTCTTTTTTTTGGAAAAGGGGGATAACCTCCAGCCTCAGTATCCCCCTGTATAAATGTTGTGATAGATGTATGGTCGCACTATCAGTTCAAAATCAACTCGAAGTGAAATCTAAAACTGAAAGAGAGAGAAGAAAATACAATAACATGAACACTCAGGCCTCTAACAGACCTACAAACTACAAAAGATCAAAATCCAATTTAATAATTTACTTGAAGCTAGAGTTTAAAATTGCAGGGCATTACCTTCATAGCCACACTTACGGAGCAGAGCACGGACAACATGTCGGGTACAGTCATCGTTCTCCACCAGCAAGACCCTTAGTGTCTTCACCGGCAGGAACTTCTCCCACCGGATAACCCGGTCTTGCTGCTGCTTCTGCTCGTCCAAGCCTCCTGGCGCACTGTGCGTGCTGGGCCAGTCCTCTTCCTTGCTGCCGCCCCTCCATTCCTTGTCCTCGTTTGCCTTGAGGGCATGGCCATTCTGTACGGCGTCGTTTCCAGTTCCCCTAATATCACTGGTGGAAGGTCCGTCCGCGCCAGCTTGACCGGCGCTCACCATCAGCTGGATCCGTGGCGTTTGCAACTAGAGACGGTTGGCAGACGACGGCGCATGCCCTGCCCTGGCTTCAGAAATGGGCATGCTGCATCCAACGACTGGAATCTGCAACGAGCACGCATGGATCAAGGTCGAATCTATCACGAGCATGAGAAATGCTTCGAATTATGGGCAGTTCGTCGGCAATTGACACGCACACCGTACGAAATTGTTAAGGATCGGCGCGATATGCTAATGTTTGGAGAACGGAGTTACCGTACAAAATTGGTACTAGTTACTAGAGCAAAGATGAGCGTAATTCAGAGATTATAGGAGCTTAAAAGACTGAGGAAATAGTCTTGGTGATGAGATGAAATTAGACTGCATCAGCAGTACTCGAGCTTTCAACAGAATCAGACAGGTAAACCAAGCGTCAAACTCCCACCGCGACTCAACCCCGACGAGGCATCACTGACAGAGCGCCTCACGGCGGTCCACCCGTGCCGGATTCCGGCGGCGGGCGGCCGAGATCCACCGAATTTCGAGGCCCCGGGACCCAAAATCAGCTAAAGCGAACCCCCCAAAAGGTGGACAGAGACGAGCGCTTGCGTTGCCAGAGGGAAGGGCGCGCACCGTGGTGGGTCGAGGGGCGGGCGGTGGCGGCATGGGCGTGGGCGCGCGAGCTTTGACCCGCGCGTGGAAGTAGCCGTGGATGTTTCCACAACGCGGCGGGGTGTCACGAGGACCAGGCGAGAAAACTGAGCCTGGGCTCTGTGGGGAGAAGAGAGGAGAGGAGAGAAGTGGTGGTGCTGAAGGAAGGAAGGAAGGAGGCGAGGAGAGGAGAGGGAGGAAATAGATAACGGGGCGACCATGACGTGGAGCAAGTGGAGGCGGGGAGGGCCGGAGGGAGCGGGTGGGCCCAGCGACCCGCCGGGATCCGACGAAATCTAAAGCCGCGCGCTCCATCGGCCCGTCAGATCCGCCCCGGGGAGCCCCGACACGTGGAGCGCCGCGTGGGGCTCCGCCGCGGCCGGGTAGGGGCCGGGCGACGCACTTCGGTAGGTGCGGGTTGGCGGCTACTGTAGTTGACAGTGGGCCCGGGAGGCGCGCCGCAGGAAAGATCGTCACGGCGTAGCTCTATCATGTCTTCACGGCGTTTAGGCATGGCTGGGTGTTTCTTTTTGTGGTAACGAAAGGGATGGGGCTTGGATATTGGAGAGTGATCTGTGGACTAGAGTAGTACAGTTTTACCTTTTCTGGCATCGGTTTTTCTGGTTCAACAGGAACGCTTCGTCTCATCCACACGTTTTGAGACCTCATACAATCGTCTTCTTTTTATGAGAAAACAAATTTGCCTTGTTTCTAAAATAAACTAGTTCTAAATCAATCTGAGCCGCACACTTGTAAGCTTCTTTTTCTATTACTCCCTCCGTTTCAACATAAGTATCGTGATTTTAGTTTTAATTTTGAAGTAAAACCAGGAGACTTGTGTTTTTTTTTGCGTGAAAACTTTTGATCTATTCATCCACTGTCAAGGTAGTACAAAGAACACTAGAAGTAAAATTTACATCCAGGTCCGTAGACCACCTAGCGACGACTACAATCACTGGAGCGAGCCGAAGGCGGGCCGCCGTCATCGCCCCTTCCTTGTCGGAGCCGGGCAAACATTGTTGTAGTAGACAGTCGGGAAGTCGTCGTGCTAAGGCCCCATAGGACCAGCGCACCAGAACAGCAACCGCCGCCGATGAAGAGAAGCATAGACCGGAAGAATCCAACCTGCAGACACTCACACATAGACGAACGAAGACCGGATCCAGTTGGATCCACCGAAGACAAACACCGACCGGATCCCACGAGATCCGCCGGAGACAAACCTCCACACGCCTTCCGATGATGCTTGAAACATCACCGGGACAGGGGCTAGGCGGGAAGGACCTTATTCCATCTTCAAGAAGACGCCGCCGCCTCATCTTCTTGAGCATGGCAAAACTCTAACAAAACTCAGAAAAGCATCTAAAAACGGAGCCCTCCCGCCGGCAAGGGCCGAGATCCACCGTGCCTCCATGATCCGAGGACCATATAAGATAAGGCGGACCGGCGGCGCCGGCGAGAGGCAAGGAAACCCTAGATGGGAGTTCGGGTGTGGGCTTCTAACCAGGAGACTTGTTGATGCTTCGTGTATGGTTCTTCAGCTGTGCTGTGCTAAGTTTCATTTATAGTAAATTGTCAATCTATAAGTAGTGAATTAGGAGTAGAAATTTTAGCATTCTAGCTGGCCAACTATTTGTTTCTTTAGCTACAACAAGAATTAAAATAAAAATGAGCATTAAAATAGTCTTATACCAAAAATAGCAACTACAATAAATAAAATAACGGACAATTTGACAAAATTTGATATTATGCACCACTATAGCAAACAAGGCTTCTATCATTTATGTGACAAAATTTGATATTATGCACCACTATAGCAAACAAGGCTTCTATCATTTATGGTTGTCGCATACGTTTTCACACATTTTTTAACCTTTCATTTTCGTTGCTACCACTCAGTGAGGTAGCAATAATTAATTATTGTTTTAGCTTATCTTAGTTCTATCTATGAAGTTGACGTTGGCGATGACAAACATAGGATAGCCATGAATTGAGCCTTAGGAGCATGTTGAGAAATTGATTTGATTACTAAACCACTCCATGCTTGGGCACGTGTAACTCCCCGACCACAATCATCGATTTCCATTTGTTATGACTAACTATCCCCTGGAATATAGCTTGGTCAAATATGCTTAATCTGCCCACTTTGTGCTTACTCACATGAACCCGAGAACTATTTTTTGGAGGTTCTTTGGAGATGATCTTCCGAAAAAGAAAGTCCTAATATGAGTAGTCTATCAATTCTATTAACCATGACGTCACGTACACCCAACTCAAAGAAACCAACATCTCCGTCGGCCTAACAAGAACACTCACTCTGGGGAGAACGTCTAGTTGATCGTTGATTGAGAACGATAGTTGTCGCTCACGTTAGGCGCTCCTGCGCCGCCGGCCACTCTGGCCCAGCGCCCACCTGCTCGCGACAACCGCCACTCCGGCACCATCGCCCACCACTCCCCATGGCCACCCCACTGCCCCCTGACCGCCGGCCGTAGCCATGAGCTGCGATGGATGGAGTCGAGTCCCTCCTCCGCCAGATCTGATGTCCCATCCTACCGCGACGCGCTCTACTCGACACCCTCTCGCCAAGCCCCTCCCCACCTTCGCCCCCCTCCTCGCCGCTAGCTGTGCGCCGCATCCTGAAGGAAATATGCCCTAGAGGCAATAATGAAGTTGTTATTTATATTTCCTTATATCATGATAAATGTTTATTATTCATGCTAGAATTGTATTAACTGGAAACTTAGTACATGTGTGAATACATAGACAAACAGAGTGTCACTAGTATGCCTCTACTTGACTAGCTCGTTAATCAAAGATGGTTAAGTTTCCTAACCATGGACAAGAGTTGTCATTTGATGAACGGGATCACATCATTAGAGAATGATGTGATTGACTTGACCCATCCGTTAGCTTAGCACTATGATCGTTTAGTTTATTGCTATTGCTTTCTTCATAACTTATACATGTTCCTATGACTATGAGATTATGCAACTCTCGAATACCGGAGGAACACTTAGTGTGCTATCAAACGTCACAACGTAACTGGGTGATTATAAAGATGCTCTACAGGTGTCTCCGATGGTGTTTGTTGAGTGGGCATAGATCGAGATTAGGATTTTTCACTCCGATTGTCGGAGAGGTATCTCTGGGCCCTCTCGATAATGCACATCACTATAAGCCTTGCAAGCAATGTGACTAATGAGTTAGTTGCAGGATGATGCATTACGGAACGAGTAAAGAGACTTGTCGGTAACGAGATTGAACTAGGTATGATGATACCAACGATAGAATCTCGGGCAAGTAACAACGTATGTTGTTATGCGGTTTGACCGATAAAGATCTTTGTAGAATATGTAGGAACCAATATGAGCATCTAGGTTCCGCTATTGGTTATTGACCGGAACTGAGTCTCGGTCATGTCCACATAGTTCTCGAATCCGTAGGGTCCACACGCTTAACGTTCGATGATGATCGGTATTATGAGTTTATGTGTTTTGATGTACCGAAGGTAGTTCAGAGTCCCGGATGTGATCACAGACATGACGAGGAGTCTCGAAATGGTCGAGACATAAAGATTGATATATTGGAAGGCTATTTTTGGACACCGAAATGGTTTTGGATGAGTTCGGGCAATTACCGGAGTACCGGGGGGTTACCGGAACCCCTCAAGGAGTTAATGGGCCTTAATGGGCAATGGTGAGAGAGAGGAGGAGGCGGCCAAGTGGGAGGCGCGCGCCCCCAAGCCCAATCCGAATTGGGGAGGGGGGGCTTTCCTTCTCTCCTTCTCCCTCTTCCTTCTTCTCCTACTCCAACTAGGGAAGGAGGGAAACCTACTCCTACTAGGAGTAGGAATCTCCCTTGGGGCGCGCCATAGAGAGGGCCGTCTGTAACGCCCCAGATGTAACTTGCCTTATTTGTAATCCAACTCTTGCCATTTTCGGCATTGTGTTATGATATTCCCTCCGCGGTTGGGTTCTCTCCGTTTTGCATTTTGGTCATGTCATGCATTTCATATCATGTCATCATGTGCATCGCATTCGCATACGTGTTCGTCTCTTAAATCCGAGCATCTTTCCCGTTGTCCATTTTGCAATCCGGCACTCCTATCTCCCCCGGCGTCCCCTTTTACATTTCTTCGTGAGCGGGTATTAAACATTCTTGGAATGGACCGAGGTTTGACATGTGGCCTTGGTATAGCACCGGAAGACCGCCTGTCAAGTTTCGGGTCAATCGGAGTTCGTTTGGTACTCCAACGGTTAACCGGGTAACCGTGAAGGCCTCGTGTGTGTTGCAGCCCAACACCCCTTCAAAACAGCCCAATAACCCATCTAAGTCACTCCCATGTCCTCCGCCGTTCGATCACGATCGCGTGGCCGAAAACCGCACTCCATTTGGAGCTTCCTAACTCCTTCTACCTATAAATATGTGCTTCCCTCCTCATTTTCGGGCAAACCCTAGTCCATTTCGTCCCCGCGCCGCCGGACGAAATCCCCGCCGCCGGACGCGTCCAGCCGCCACCTCACCGCGACCAATAGGAGCGTGCCACGTCGCCCAGCCGCCCGCCGCCGCGCCGGTTCCCGCGCCGCGCGCGCCCCGCGGCCGCGCCGCTCGCCGGAGCCCGCGCGCGCCGGCGCCCCGCCTCCGCCGGAGCCGCCCCGCGCGCCCCCGCACCCCTCCGGTCATCTCCTCCGCCCCGGCGTGCCCTCCCCGCCGCACCGGCTCGGCCCCGCCTCGTCATCCGCGCCAGATCCAGATCTGGATCCAAAGCCTCGGTTGACTTTTATCCCGAAACCCTAATTTTCTTGCCATGTTCTACGTGCCATAACTTTGCATCCGTTACTCCGTTTCGCGCGTATAATATGTCAAATTGTTCGTCCCAAAGAGTAAATCATTTTGTTCCATTGCATCATTTTCATTTGAGGTCATCTTGATGCCCGAAATGCTGTTAGAAGAGAGCTAGTTGATGTTAGTGGCTGGATTTTATCTGAACATGCACTTTTGTCATTTTTGCCATGATTGATGTGTACCTCCTATGAAGTTGAGTCCTACATGAGTTTTGTAATATGCCATGTTACCTATCCATAGGATTTTGCCATGTATTTTTGTGATCTATGTGGTGACTAGCACAAGCATGCAAACTAGGTATCTTGATGTTGCTGATTTCAGAGACTTGGTGATTTCACTAAGTCCCTGACTGCTGTTATTTTTATGCCATGTGTTCATGTTGTTTTCGAGAGATCTATGCATAATTTGAGCATGATCAGTAAGGGATTTTTGAACTTGAGTATTTTCTCTATCCACCCATGCCTCTTTTTGCAATTATGGAGTGCCATAGCTTGAGTCTCGAGCTCTAATTTTGCTTCAAAATATTGCTGGCAGATTGTTTACGTGTTATTCGATTTTGCCAAGCTTGGTGTAGTTGATCCTTGCTTGATATGATGTTATTCTTGCCATGTCTAGTTACTATGCCATGTCTTATTGATGTATGCATGCTTAGTTTATCATGCAATGCCCTGTAGTGAGTGCATCGAGCTCGTGAACATGCCTAGTCGTTATTAGTTTTCTGCCATGTCCAGTTTTCTGCTAAGTCTGAAACCTGTAACGAAACTTGCCTAATTGTCATGGGTGTAATCATATTTTCTGATCCTTTTTGGCTTATGGTCAGTAAGAGACTTTTGTCAAGTGCTATGAGTAGATTCATTTCGTGCCTTTCTTTGCTATGTTCTGAACCTGTAGCATGTTGTTTCGTTGCTCTGAACATGTCATCCTGATGTTAGTTTTCTGCTATGTTGATAATTTCACTAAGTCTGTGAACCTGTTATCTTATGCACTTTTGCCATGCTTGTTTGGACCTGTTATGATGTGATTTAGCCGTAGCTCAGTGTTCATCTTTTGTCGAGCATCTTGAGTAGATTACTGTCATATGCTTTATTGCCATGTTTGGGTGCAGTAGCTTAATTGTTTGTTGCTTGCTAAGTAGCATCATGCTGTTTATAGCAGTTTCGTGTCATTCTTGTATTGTTTGCCATTTGCAAACCGTGCATCCGATTCCGGTGATTTTTATATCGATTTCAACCGAAATCACCTCATCTATCCAGTGGCATGCTTGGTTTGCCAAGATTATGCCCTGTTCATCCTTGTCCTTCCGGAGCATGCATACGCATTGCATATCACCTCTCGCATATCATGCCATGTTTTGCATCATGTTGCTTGCGCATTGCATCGTGGTTGATATTGGTTCCTTTGCTTGTTCTCTTGTCTTGGGTAGAGCCGGGAGACGAGTACGTGAACGAGGATTCCGTTGAGAACGCTTACAAGGACCAAGCTTTCGACAACTCTGAGAACCTTGCAGGCAAGATGACCATACCCTCGAAATCACTTCTATCTTTGCTTGCTAGATTGCTCGCTCTTTTGCTATGCCTATGCTGCGATACCTACCACTTGCTATATCATGCCTCCTATATTGCCATGTCAGCCCCTAACCATCCATGTCCTAGCAAACCGTTGTTTGGCTATGTTACCGCTTTTGCTCAGCCCCTCTTATAGCGTTGCTAGTTGCAGGTGAAGATGAAGTTTGTTCCTTGTTGGAACATGGACTTGTTGTTCCTTGTTTGGAACATGTTTACTTGTTGGGATATCACAATACCTCTTATTTAATTAATGCATCTATATACTTGGTAAAGGGTGGAAGGCTCGGCCTTATGCCTGGTGTTTTGTTCCACTCTTGCCACCCTAGTTTCCGTCATACCGGTGTTATGTTCCCGGAGTTTGCGTTCCTTACACGGTTGGGTGATTTATGAGACCCCCTTGACAGTTCGCTTTGAATAAGACTTTTCCAGCAAGGCCCAACATTGGTTTTACCATTTGCCACCTAGCCTTTTTTCCCTTGGGTTCTGCAGACTCAAGGGTCATCTTATTTTAACCCCCCCGGGCCAGTTCTCCTTCGATTGCTGGTCCAAACTAGAGCACCGTGCAGGACCGTCCCTTGGCAACTTGGGTTATGTTGGCTCCTGTACGCTTCGCTTATCCGGATGTGCCCTGAGACCGAGATATGTGCAGCTCCTATCAGGATTTGTCGGCACAATCGGGCGGCTTTGCTGGACTTGTTTTATTGCTGTTGAAATGTCTTGTAGTCCGGGATTCCGAGATTGATCGGGTCTTCCCGGTAGAAGGAATATCCTTCGTTGACCGTGAGAGCTTATCATGGGCTAAGTTGGGACACCCCTGCAGGGTATTATCTTTCGAAAGCCGTGCCCGCGGTTATGAGGCAGATGGGAATTTGTTGATGTCCGGTTGTAGAAAACCCGAAGTTGACCTTAACTAAAACACATCAACCGCGTGTGTAACCGTGATGGTCTCTTCTCGGCGGGGTCCGGGAAGTGAACACGGTTGTTGGAGTTATGTCTGACGTAGGTTGTTTCAGGATCACTTCTTGATCACTTCTAGCTTCACGACCGTGCTTTGCCTTCTCTTCTCGCCCTCTTTTGCGCTGTAGCCACCATATGCTAGTCGCTTGCTGCAGTTCCACCTCACTATCCTTTTCCCACCTTTAAGCTTAAATAGTCTTGATCTCGCGGGTGTGAGATTGCTGAGTCCCCGTGACTCACAGATATTATCACCACAGATGCAGGTACCAACGATGTCAGTGCAGATGACGCGACCGAGCTCACTTGGGAGTTCGACGAGGAACGTGGCCGTTACTATGTTTCTTTTCCAGATGATCAGTAGTGGAGCCCAGTTGGGTGATCCGGGGATCTGTTTAGCTTTTGGGGTAGTCTTCTTTCATTTTGGTACCGTAGTCGGACCTTGAGTGTAATCTGTATGATGGATGTTATTTATGTACTTGTGTGAAGTGGCGATTGTAAGCCAACTATGTATCTTTCCCCTTTATTTATTACATGGATTGTGTGAAGATTACCTCACTTGCGACATTGCTTTCAATGCGGTTATGCCTCTAAGTCGTGCCTCGACACGTGGGAGATATAGCCGCATCGAGGGCGTTACACCGTCCCTCCCCTCCTCCACTTCTTTATATACGGGGGAGGGGCACCCCATAGACACACAAGTTGATCTTTAGCCGTGTGCGGTGCCCCCCCTCCACAGATTTCCACCTTGGTCATATCATTGTAGTGCTTAGGCGAAGCCCTGCGTCGGTAACTTCATCATCACCGTCACCACGCCGTCATGCTGACGAAACTCTCCCTCGGCCTCAGCTGGATAAAGACTACGAGGGACGTCACCGAGCTGAACGTGTGCAGATCGCGGAGGTGCTGTGCGTTCGGTACTTGATCGGTTGGATCGCGAAGACGTTTGACTACATCAACCGCGTTACTTAACGCTTCCGCTTTCGGTGTATGAGGGTACGTAGACACACTCTCCCCGCTCGTTGCTATGCATCACCTAGATGGATCTTGCATGTATGTAGCAATTTTTTTAAATTACTGCGTTCCCTAAAAGTGGCATCCGAGCCAGGTCTATGCGTAGATGTTATATGCACGAGTAGAACACAAAGAGTGTGGGTGATAATAGTCATACTGCTTACCAGTATGTCATACTTTGATTCACCGGTATTGTTGGATGAAGCGGCTCAGACCGACATTACGCGTACGCTTACGCGAGACTGGTTCTACCGACGTGCTTCGCACACAGGTGGCTAGTGGGTGTCTGTTTCTCCAACTTTAGTTGAATCAAGTGTGACTACGCCCGGTCTTTGTTGAAGGTTAAACCAACAAACTTGACGAAAAATCGTTGTGGTTTTGATGCGTAGGTAAGAACGGTTCTTGCTAAGCCCGTAGCAGCCACGTAAAACTTGCAACAACAAAGCAGATGACGTCTAACTTGTTTTTGCAGGGCATGTTGTGACGTGATATGGTCAAGACGTGATTATATAAATTGTTGTATGAGATGATCATGTTTTGTAACACAGTTATTGGCAACTGGCATGATCCATATGGTTGTCGCTTTATTGTATGAAATGCAATCGCCATGTAATTGCTTTACTTTATCACTAAGCGGTAGCGATAGTTGTAGAAGCAATAGTTGGCGAGACGACAACCATGCTTCGATGGAGATCAAGGTATCAAGCCGGTGACGATGGTGATCATGACGGTGCTTTGGAGATGGGGATCAAAGGCACAAGATGATGATGGCCATATCATATCACTTATATTGATTGCATGTGATGTTTATCCTTTATGCATCTTATTTTGCTTAGTACGGCGGTAGCATTATAAGATGATCTCTCACTAATTTTCAAGGTACAAGTGTTCTCCCTGAGTATGCACCGTTGCGACAGTTCGTCGTGCCGAGACAGCACATGATGATCGAGTGTGATAAGCTCTACGTTCACATACAACGGGTGCAAGCCAGTTTTGCACACGTAGAATATTCGGGTTAAACTTGACGAGCCTAGCATATGCAGATATGGCCTCGCAACACTAAGACCGAGAGGTCGAGCGTGAATCAGATAGTAGATATGATCAACATAGTGATGTTCACCATTGAAAACTACTCCATCTCACGTGATGATCGGACATGGTTTAGTTGATATGGATCACATGATCACTTAGATGATTAGAGAGATGTCTATCTAAGTGGGAGTTCTTAAGTAATATGATTAATTGAACTTTAATTTATCATGAACTGAGTACCTGATAGTATTTGCATAACTATGTTGTAGATCAATAGCTCGTGATGCAGCTCCCCGTTTAATTTTGATATGTTCCTAGAGAAAAACTATGTTGAAAAATGATAGTAGCAATGGTGCGGACTAGGTCTGTGATCTGAGGATTGTCCTCATTGCTGCATAGAAGAATTATGTCCTTGATGCACCGCTAGGTGACGGATCTATTGTAGGAGCAGATACAGACGTTATGAACGTTCGACAAGCTCGGTATGATAACTACTTCATAGTTTAGTGCGCCATGCTTTACGGCTTAGAACCGAGACTTCAAAAATGTTTTGAAAGCCACGGAGCATATAAGATGTTCCAAGAGCTGAAATTGGTATTTCAGACTCATGCACGAGTCGAGAGGTATGAGACCTCTGACAAGTACTTTGCCTACAAGATGGAGGAGAATAGCTCAACCAGTGAGCATGTGCTTAGATTGTCTGAGTACTACAATCGATTGAATCAAGTGGGAGTTAATCTTCCAGATAAAATAGTGATTGACAGAGTTCTCTAGTCACTATCACCAAGTTACTGGAACTTTGTGATGAACTATAATGCAAGGGATGACGAAAACGATTCCCGAGCTCTTTGTGATGCTGAAATCGATGAAGGTAGAAATCAAGAAAAGCATCAAATGTTGATGGTTGACAAGACCACTAGTTTCAAGTAAAAGGGCAAGGGAAAGAAAGGGAACTTCAAGAAGAATGGCAAGCAAGTTGCCACTCCCATGAAGAAGCCCAAAGCTAGACCCAAGCCTGAAACTGAGTGCTTCCACTGCAACGGAAATGGTCACTGGAAGTGGAACTGCCCTAGATATTTGGCGGATAAGAAGGATGGCAAAGTGAACAAAAGTATATATGATATACATGTTATTGATGTGTACTTTACTAGCGTTCATAGTAACCCCTGGGTATTTAATACTGGTTCAGTTGCTATGATTAGTAACTTGAAACAGGAATTACAAAATGAACAGAGACTAGTTGAGGGCGAGGTGACGATGTGTGTTGGAAGTGATTCCAAGGTTGATAAGATCACCATCGCACACTCCCTTTACCTCCGGGATTAGTGTTAAACCTAAAATAAATGTTATTTGGTGTTTGCGTTGAGCATAATATGATTGGATCATGTTTATTGCAATACGATTATTCATTTAAGTCAAAGAATAATTGTTATTCTGTTGACATGAATAAAACCTTCTGAGGTTTGATGTCTACTACACAACCTTCTTCCTACTACACAACCTTCTTCTTGTAGACGTTGTTGGGCCTCCAAGTGCAAAGGTTTGTAGGACAGTAGCAAATTTCCCTCAAGTGGATGACCTAAGGTTTATCAATCCGTGGGAGGCATAGGATGAAGATGGTCTCTCTCAAACAACCCTGCAACCAAATAACAAAGAGTCTCTTGTGTCCCCAACACACCCAATACAATGGTAGATTGTATAGGTGCACTAGTTCGGCGAAGAGATGGTGATACAAGTGCAATATGGATGGTAGATATAGGTTTTTGTAATCTGAAAATATAAAAACAGCAAGGTAACTAATGATAAAAGTGAGTGTAAACGGTATTGCAATGCTAGGAAACAAGGCCTAGGGTTCATACTTTCACTAGTGCAAGTTCTCTCAACAATAATAACATAATTAGATCATATAACTATCCCTCAACATGCAACAAAGAGTCACTCCAAAGTCAGTAATAGCGGAGAACAAACGAAGAAATTATGATAGGGTACGAAACCACCTCAAAGTTAACCTTTCTGATCGATCTATTCAAGAGTCCATAGTAAAATAACACGAAGTTATTCTTTTTGTTCGATCTATCATAGAGTTTGTACTAGAATAACACCTTAAGACACAAATCAACCAAAACCCTAATGTCACCTAGATACTCCAATGTCACCTCAAGTATCCGTGGGTATGATTATACGATATGCATCACACAATCTCAGACTCATCTATTCAACCTACACATAGAACTTCAAAGAGTGCCCCAAAGTTTCCACCGGAGAGTCAAGACGAAAACGTGTGCCAACCCCTATGCATGAGTTCACAAGGTCACTGAACCCGCAAGTTGATCACCAAAACATACATCAAGTAGATCACGTGAATATCCCATTGTCACTTGATACGTCCATTTTGCATCATGCTTTTATATCATTTTTATTGCATTATGGGCTGTTATTACACATTATGTCACAATACTTATGCCTATTCTCTCTTATGTTACAAGGTTTACATAAGGAGGGAGAATGCCGACAGCTGGAATTCCAGGCTGGAAAAGGAGCAAATATTAGAGACCTATTCTGCACAACTCCAAAAGTCCTGAAACTCCACAGAAGTTATTTTCAGAATATATAAAACATACTGAGTGGAAGAAATACGTAAGGGGGGCCACCACCTGTCCACGAGGGTGGGGGCACGCCCTACCCCCCAGGGCGCGCCCCCTGCCTCGTGGGCCCCCTATTGGCTCTCCGGTGGTCATCTTCTGCTATATGAAGTCCTTCGTCCAGGAAAAAAATCATAAGAAACCTTTCGGGACGAGACTCCGCCGCCACGAGGCGGAACCTTGGTGGAACCAATCTAGTGCTCCGGTAGAGCTGTTCTGCCGGGGACACTTCCCTCTGGGAGGGGGAAATCATCGCCATCGTCATCACCAACGCTCCTCTCATCGGGAGAGGGCAATCTCCATCAACATCTTCATCAGCACCATCTCCTCTCAAAACCCTAGTTCATCTCTTGTATCCAATTCTTGTCTCCAAGTCCGGGATTGGTACTAGTAGGTTGCTAGTAGTGTTGATTACTCCTTGTAGTTGATGCTAGTTGGTTTATTTGGTGGAAGATCATATGTTCAGATCCTTTATGCATATTAATACCCTTCTGATTATGAACATGAATATGCTTTGTGAGTAGTTACGTTTGTTCCTGAGGACATGGGAGAAGTCTTGCTATTAGTAGTCATGTGAATTTGGTATTCGTTTGATATTTTGATGAGATGTATGTTGTCTATCCTCTAGTGGTGTTATGTGAACGTCGACTACATAACACTTCACCATTATTTGGGCCTAGAGGAAGGCATTGGGAAGTAATAAGTAGATGATGGGTTGCTAGAGTGACAGAAGCTTAAACGATAGTTTATGCGTTGCTTCGTAAGGGGCTGATTTGGATCCATATGTTTCATGCTATGGTTAGGTTTACCTTAATACTTTTGTTGTAGTTGCGGATGCTTGCAATAGAGGTTAATCATAAGTGGGATGCTTGTTCAAGTAAGAACATCACCCAAGCACCGGTCCACCCACATATCAAATTATCAAAGTACCGAACGCGAATCATATGAACGTGATGAAAACTAGCTTGACGATAATTCCCATGTGTCCTCGGGAGCGCTTTTCTCTATATAAGAGTCTGTCCAGGCCTGTCCTTTGCTGCAAAAGGATTGGGCCACCTTGCTACACTTTATTCACTTTTGTTACTTGTTACTCGTTACAAATTATCCTATGACAAAACTATCTGCTACCACTTATTTCAGTACTTGCAGAGAATATCTTGCTGAAAACCGCTTATCTTTTCCTTCCGCTCCTCGTTGGGTTCGACACTCTTACTTATCGAAAGGACTACGATAGATCCCCTGTGGGTCATCAAGACTCTTTTATGGCACCGTTGCCGGGGAGTGAAGCGCCTTTGGTAGGTGGAATTTGGTAAGGAAAAATTTATATAGTGTGCTGAAATTTACTGTCACTTGTTACTATGGAAAGTAATCCTCTGAGGGGCTTGTTCGGGGTATCTTCACCCCGACCAGTAGAGAAAAGAGTTGCTCCTCAACCTACTGAACCTATTGAAAATGAAAATGTTCCCTTTGAAGTTCCTTTGGGTATGTTAGAAAAACTGCTAGCTAATCCTTTTGCAGGAGATGGAACAAAGCATCCTGGTGAGCATCTAATCTATGTGGATGAAGTTTGTGGATTACTTAAGCTTGCAGGTATACCCGATGATGTTGTTAAGAAGAAGGTCTTCCCTTTATCTTTGAAGGGAGATGCATCGACATGGTATAGGCTATGTGATGATACGGGGTCATGGAACTACAAACGATTGAAATTTGAATTTCATCAGAAGTTTTATCCTATGCATCTTGTTCATCATGATCGCAATTATATATATAATTTTTGGCCTCGCGAAGGAGAAAGCATCGCTCAAGCTTGGGGGAGGCTTAAATCAATGTTATATTCATGCCCCAATCATGAGCTCCCAAGAGAAATAATTATTCAAAGTTTTTATGCTCGGTTTTCTGATAACAATCGCACCATGCTCGATACTTCTTGTGTTGGCTCTTTTATGATGAAGACTATTGAATTCAAATGGAATTTATTGGATAGAATTAAATGCAACTCTGAAGATTGGGATCTCGACGAAGGTAAGGAGTCAGGTATGACACCTAAGTTTGATTGTGTTAAATCTTTTATGGATACCGATGTTTTCCGTAAATTTAGCACTAAATATGGACTTGACTCTGAGATAGTAGCTTCTTTCTGTGAATCTTTTGCTACTTATGTTGATCTCCCCAAGGAGAAGTGGTTTAAATATCATCCTCCCATAGAAGTAAAAGTAGCTGCACCTATTAAAGTTGAAGAAAAGACTGTCACTTATAATGATCCTATTGTTCCTACTTCTTATGTTGAGAAACCACCTTTTCCTGTTAGAATAAAGGATCATGCTAAAGCTTCAACTGTGGTTCATAAAAGCAATATTAGAACTTATACACCTCCTGAGCAAGTTAAAGTTGAACCTAATATTGCTATTGTTAAAGATCTCCTGGCTGATAATATTGATGGGCATGTCATTTATTTCTGTGGTGAAACTGCTAGAATTGCCAAACCTTGTGCTAAAGATAAACATAGACCTGTGGTAGGCATGCCTGTTATTTCTGTTAAAATAGGAGATCATTGTTATCATGGCTTATGTGATATGGGTGCTAGTGCTAGTGCCATACCTCATGACTTATACAAAGAAATTATGCATGAAATTGCACCTGCTGAGATAGATGTTGGGGAACGTAGCAGAAATTCAAAAAATTTCTACGCAACACCAAGATCAATCTATGGAGTAATCTAGCAACGAGGGAGGGAGAGTGCATCTACATACCCTTGTAGATCGCTAAGCGGAAGCGTTCAAGAGAACGGGGTTGAAGGAGTTGTACTCGTCGTGATCCAAATCACCGGAGATCCTAGTGCCGAACGGACGGCACCTCCGCGTTCAACACACGTACAACCCGATGACGTCTCCCATGCCTTGATCTAGCAAGGAGAGAGGGAGAGGTTGAGGAAGACTCCATCCAGCAGCAGCACAACGGCGTGGTGGTGGTGGAGGAGCATGGTGATCCAGCAGGGCTTCGCCAAGCACCGCGAGATATGAGTGGAAAGAGAGGTAGGGCTGCGCCAACAAGAGAAGAAACTTCGTCCAGGGGCTGCTCCTTTGCCTCCACTATATATAGGGGGAGAGGGGGGGCTGCGCCCCACCTAGGGTTCCACCCTAGGGGCGGCGGCCAGCCCAGATCCCATCTGGTGAGGCGGCCAAGGGGAGGGGAGAGGGGAAACTTGCCCCCCAAGCTAGGTGGGGCGCCCCTTCCCCAAACCCTAGGCGCCTTGGGCCCTTGTGGGGGGGGGGGCACCAGCCCACCTGGGGCTGGTCCCCTCCCACACTTGGCCCATGCAGCCCTCCGGGGCTGGTGGCCCCACTTGGTGGGCCCCCGGACACCTCTGGTGGTCCCGGTACACTACCGGTGATGCCCAGAACACTTCCGGTGGCCAAAACCATACTTCCTATATATATATATAAATCTTTACCTCTGGACCATTCCGGAACTCCTCGCGACGTCCGGGATCTCATCCGGGACTCCGAACAACATTCGGTAACCACGTACATCTATTCCCTGTAACCCTAGCGTCATCGAACCTTAAGTGTGTAGACCCTACGGGTTCGGGAGACACGTAGACATGACCGAGATGTTCTCCGGTCAATAACCAACAGCAGGATCTGGATACCCATTTTGGTTCCTACATGTTCCACGATGATCTCATTGGATGAACAACGATGTTGAGGATTCAATCAATCCCGTATTCAATTCCCTTCGTCTACCGGTATAGTACTTGCTCGAGATTCGATCGTCGGTATCTCGATACCTTGTTCAATCTTGTTACTGGCAAGTCTCTTTACTCATTCTATAACACATCATCCCGTGATCAACTCCTTGATCACATTGTGCACATTATGATGATGTCCTACCGAGTGGGCCCAGAGATACCTCTCCGTCACACGGAGTGACAAATCCCAGTCTCGATCCGTGCCAACCCAACAGACACTTTCAGAGATACCTGTAGTGTACCTTTATAGCCACCCAGTTACGTTGTGACATTTGGCACACCCAAAGCATTCCTACGGTATCTGGGAGTTGCACAATCTCATGGTCTAAGGAAATGATACTTGACATTATAAAAGCTTTAGCATACGAACTACACGATCTTGGTGCTAGGCTTAGGATTGGGTCTTGTCCATCACATCATTCTCCTAATGATGTGATCCCGTTATCAATGACATCCAATGTCCATGGTCAGGAAACCGTAACCATCTATTGATCAACGAGCTAGTCAACTAGAGGCTTACTAGGGACATGGTGTTGTCTATGTATCCACACATGTATCTGAGTTTCCTATCAATACAATTCTAGCATGGATAATAAACGATTATCATGAACAAGGAAATATAATAATAACTAATTTATTATTGCCTCTAGGGCATATTTCCAACAGTCTCCCACTTGCACTAGAGTCAATAATCCAGTTCACATCGCTATGTGATTAACACTCAAGGTCACATCCCCATGTGACTAACACCCAAAGAGTTCTGGTTTGATCATGTTATGCTTGTGAGAGATGTTATAGTCAATGGGTCTTAAACCTTTCAGATCCGTGTGTGCTTTAAAAATCTCTATGTCATCTTGTAGATGCATCTACCATGCTCTATTTGGAGCTATTCCAAATAACTATTCTACTATACGAATCTGGTTTACTACTCAGAATCATCCAGACTAGTGTCAAAGATTGCATCGGCGTAACCCTTTACGATGAACTCTTTTACCACCTCCATAATCGAGAAAATTTCTTAGTCCACTAGTTACTAAGGATAACCTTGAATGTTGTCCTGTGATCCATTCCTAGATCACACTTGTACTCCTTGACTGACTCATGGCTTGGCACACTTCAGGTGCGGTACACAACATAGCATACTTTAGAGCCTATGTCTGAAACATAGGGGACGACCTTCGTACTTTCTCTCTATTCTGCCGTGGTCAGGTCTTGAGTCTTACTCAACACTCATACCTTATAACACAGCCTAAGAACTCCTTCTTTGCTGATCTATTTTTGAACTCCTTCAAAATCTTGTCATGGTATGTGTTTGTTTGAAAGTACTATTAAGCGATTTTTATCTATCCTTATAGATCTTGATGCTCAATGTTCAAGTAGCTTAATCGAGGTTTTCCATTGAAAAACACTTTTCAAACAACCCTATATGCTTTCCAGAAATTCTACATCATTTCCGATCAACAATATGTCAACAACATATAGTCATCAGAAATTCTATAGTGCTCCCACTCACTTCTTTGGAAATACAAGTTTCTCATAAACTTTGTATAAACCTAAAATCTCTGATCATCTCATCAAAGCGTACATTCCAATTCCGAGATGCTTACTCCAGTCCTTAAAAGGATTGCTGGAGCTTTGCATACTTGTTAGCATCTTTCAGGATTGACAAAACTTTCTGGTTGTATCACATACAACCTTTCCTCAAGAAAATCGTCGAGGAAACAATGTTTTGACATCCTATCTGCAAGATTTCATAAATAATGCAGTAACTGCTAACATAATTCCAACAGACTCTTAGCATCGCTACGAGTGAGAAAATCTCAACGTAGTCAACTCCTTGAACTTGTCGGGAAACATCTTAACGACAAGTCAAGCTTTCTCAATGGTGACACTTACCATCATTGTCTGTCTTTCTTTTAAAATCCATATGTACCTAACAGCCTTACGACCATCAAGTAGTTCTTCCAGAGTCTACACTTTGTTTTCATACATGGATTCTCTCTCGGATTTTATGGCCTCGAGCCATTCTTGGAATCCGGGCCCACCATCGCTTCTCCATAGCTCGTAGGTTCATTGTTGACTAGCAACATGACTTCCAAGACAGGACTACGTACCACTCTGAAGTAGCACGCATCCTTGTCGTCCTACGAGGTTTGGTAGTGACTTGATCCGAAGTTTCGTGATCACTATCATAAGCTTTTTCTTCAATTGGTGTAGGTGCCACAGGAACAACTTCTTGTGCCCCGCTACACTCTAGTTGAAGTGACGGTTCAATAACCTCATCAAGTCTCCATGATCCTCCCACTCAATTCTTTCGAGAGAAACTTTTCTCGAGAAAGGACCCGATTTCAGAAACAATTCCTATTGCTTTTGGATCTGAGACAGGAGGTATACCCAGCTATTTTGGGTGTCCTATGAAGATGCATTTATCCGCTTTGAGTTCGAGCTTATCAGCCTGAAACTTTTTCACATAAGCGTCGTAGCCCCAAACTTTTAAGAAACAACATCTTAGGTTTCTCTAAACCATAGTTCATACGGTGTCGTCTCAACGGATTTGTGTGGTTGCCTATTTAAAGTGAATGCGGTTGTCTCTAATGCCTAACCCACAAACGATAGTGGTAATTCGACAAGAGACATCATGGTATGCACCATATCCAATAGGGTGTAGTTATGATGTTCGGACACACCATCACACTATGGTGTTCCCGGCAGTATTAGTCGTGAAACAATTTCCACAATGTCTTAATTGTGTGCCAAACTCGTAACTCATATATAAATCTCTATGATCATATCATAGACATTTTATCCTCTTGTCACGACGATCTTCAACTGCACTATGAAATTACTTGAACCTTTCAATAATTCAGACTCATGATTCATCAAGTAAATATACTCAGCATCTACTCAAATCATCTGTGAAGTAAGAACATAACGATATCCACTACATGCCTCAGCACTCATTGGACTGCACACATCAAGATGTATTGCTTCCAATAAGTTGCTTTCTTGTTCCATCTTACTGAAAACGAGGTCTTTCAGTCATCTTGTCCATGTGGTATCATTTGCATGTCTCAAGTGATTCAAAATCAAGTGAGTCCAAACGATCCATCTGTATGGAGTTTCTTCATGCATATCTACCAATAAACATGGTTCGCATGTCTCAATCTTTTCAAAACGAGTGAGTCCAAGGATCCATCAACATGGAGCTTCTTCATGCGTTTTATACCAATATGACTCAGATTGCAGTGCCACAAGTATGTGGTACTATCATTACTATCATATGAACATGTGTATCACTACGATCGAGATGGTATTATTCAAATAAACAGAGTAACCATTATTCTCCTTAAATGAATGTAACATCCCAAATTTTCAATTTGGAATGTTATACATTAGATCATCATGCATATAATATTTTCTTACATTTTGGTCAATCCTAGAAATTTCACGCAACTCAAGGACCCTCGGAGAGAGTTGGAGATTTCGTTATTTTCATATTTGAGTTTTCTCAAATTTTGAAAAGAGGATCATTTGATTTTATTTATTTCATCTTCGATTATTTTCCCAATATCAAAAATATGAGAAGGGAATAATATGACTTTCCCAAATTTAGGAAAAATGAAGATTTAATAAATAAATCAAAATTTGGATTTTTCGGAGTTTATTTGCATTTTAATTGGATTAGGGAAAATGCGTGTTTTAAAATATTGCATTTAGGCCCCGAGTAAAAGTTCATTTTGTTTGACTCATTTTTAGGAGTCGGGGAAAATTAATTTCGGGATTTTTGGAGTTCGTTTAGATTTTCTTCTATTTGTTTTTCTGCGCGCGTATCTATTTAAAAAAACACGCAGCGCCCGACTGGGCCAAGGGCCCAGCCGAGCCGGCCCGCACCGCGTCCCTCCCCTCGCGCGCGCGCGCCCAGCGCCGCCGCTGCGCAGCCGGCCCCGCCGCCTCCTAGTCCGAGGAGGACTCCTCCTCCTCCTCCCCTTGCTTGCCCCCTCCCCCAAGCAACCCCCCTCCCCCTCTTTAAATACCCCCCTCTCCCCTCTCCTCCCCACACCGCCGCCGCCCCCGCCCCGCAGCAGCAGTAGCAGCAGCTCGCGCCGCAAGCCGCCGCCGCCGCCGCTCGCCGCCGCCAGCGCCCGCCGCCGCTCGCGCCCACCCGTCGCCGCCGCCTGCCGCCGCCGCCCCCGCGCCACGCCACGGCCCCACCGCCCCGACGGAGCCCCGCCGAGGTAGCCGCCGCCCGCGCCACCCCTCGCCTCGGTTCGGTTTTCTTTTATAAAAACCATTCTGGTTTATTTTGTTTCGAAGTTTCTGTTTTTTTCGAAACCCTAGATCGGTTTTTCGTTTTTTTTCGGTTTAGTTGTTTAGCGAGCGTTCGCCGGACCGTTCGTCTTAACGAACGTGACCACCGGTTAGTCTCGGTTAACGAACGTCCATTCGTTTAACCGTTCATCGTTCTTCTTTTTTGTCGGATTTATTCCGCGATTTTCTGATCGTGATTTCAGATCCGATCTTCTTTCTAGTTTATCTTCTCGCTCGTTTATCGGAATCAGGTGATTCAAGCGCCTGGAGTTTCGTTTCGAAACCGCCGTTCCGACTAATCAACTTAAACAAGATTTTGCTACTGTAAAACTTGACCTAGTTTCAATTTGCTAGAACCGAGTTGTTTTCTTCCGCCGTTTGCTTTTCGTTACTTTGTTCGGTTCGTTTTCTCTTTGAAACCAGAGTTCTTAAGTTGAACCTTCTGGTTCGATCTCTTATTCGAGTTTTACCTGTGCATTAGATGAGTACCTATTGTATGCTTGTTGTTTGTCTGCGATAGATCACCCGGAGTGCGCCGCCTGTTACTTCGAATTTCTAGGTTTCGTGGATCCTCAGCAAGTCAAGTAACACTTTGATCATACCTTCTCATTGCCCAGTTTTTATTGCATTAGACCAATCCTCACACATTGCATGATTAGGATCTAATTTAAATTGTGGGATGGGAAATAGTTGAGGTAGTACCTATTACCTGTTTTACTTATGAAACCTTTGGGAGTTACTTCTACGTTTGCTTATTATGCCATGCTATGCTAGTAGACGTGGATTGGGTGAGTGATATCCATGACAGGTGTGAGTTATGTTAATTAATGGTTTTATCTAAGGTGGCAACTTAAACACACATCTGGGTGGACTGAGGCACCTGGTTTCTATCAGGACTTGCCTGTTTTTTTTGGACCGCCACCCAGGCTCAAAGGGATCATAAGATCATTCATGCTAGTAACTTCCGTGTGCAGCCACAAGCCAATATGGGCTCTGGCATAGCTGACTAAGTCGTGCGAACTCTTATAGTGGTAGACTAGCAGATGTAGGGGATGTAGGTTGGTACGGTCTATCACAACGTAAGGTGCTAGCGCTTCTGAAAGACTATGTCTCGGTCATCCGTCTCTCAAACATCATTCAGTGCGAGAAACCAACGGAGGCGATCGAGTCTTGTGGGGAAAAGTGCGCAAACCTCTGCAGAGTGTGCAAACTAATCATGATTAGCCGTGTCCCAGGTTATGGACGTTTTGAGTATATAGTACTTGAATATCATGTGAATCTCATCATGTTACTTCTAAATTAATATTGTTGGGTTATTGATAATTACTTTTAATTGGGTTTAAGGATGCTGTCAACCATTCTCAATGTTTAACAACCACCATGATAGTTAAATAAATTTATTCCTTTGCAGTAGGGAAAAATTGGCTTTATGCAAAACTGTAACCATAGAGCTTTCCACCAGCCATACATACATATAGTATAGCTAATTACTGTTCATTACTCTCTATGTGTTACATTGCCAACATATTCCATGTGCTGACCCGTTTTCGGGCTGCAACTTTCATCTTGCAGACTTTTCAGACGACGAGTAAGGTGCTTTTAGGTCGTGGTTCTATACTCAGTGATGCCGTTGGAGTTGATGGACTCACTTATCTTCCAAGTCTTCCGCTGTTATCGATATGAGATGGCCTTAAGCCATATTTATTGTAATAAGTTCTCTTTGAGACACCGATGTAATAAGTGTATGATTGCTACTCTGCTATAAATCCTTCGAAGTACTATGTGGTGTCAGCATTACTGATCCAGGGATGACACCGGAGCACAGAGACTTGACCATCTGAGGTCGGGTCGCTACAGAGATGGTATCAGAGTACACGCTGACTGTAGGACACGACCACTAAGTTAAAGCCACAGATCACTATTCTCCTCTCATTTCTAACTCCTCATCTTTTCTACTCTTTTAGGATGACGGACGCGAAGATCAAGTACGCTCAACCGGATGAAGGCACACCTTTTGGATTTCACTTGAAGGAAGTCACCAAGTACCTGAACATTGGACTACCAAGCTTCACCGGAACCTTCAACGCCACTCTGCCTGAAGAGGAGCGCTGGAAGATTCAAGCTCATGTTCCGGGAAGGACATTCACGCCAATCACGAAGCCCATAGATAGTGTTTTCAGTGCACCAACCTGGAGTCTGGGAAAGAGCATGGCAGCTCATATCACCATGGGACGCATTGGAGAAGTTTATCAAGAAGACCTCAAGGACACTATCTACCAGATTTGCGGACGATGAGATGAACAATGGGAGATAGTCAGCACCAAGAAGGATAGATCCATTGCAGCTTTCATCCAGGAGTTAAACCAGCACATTCGACGCCACGAGAACCAGATGTGCAATGATATGATAGAGTTGAAGAATGCGAAGGCAAGGATCATCGAGCTAGAAGGAGAACTGAAGGGTACACGCAAGGACTACATGGACGAGATAGTAGCTATAGCAAGGCACAATCGCGATCTTAAGCAGGAGATTGAAGAACTCAAGGGGAAATTAGCATCCAAGAAGGAAGACAAGTACATCGCATGTCCGGACAACTACATCATCATCGACGACACCGATTCGGATCCAAGTGAACCCGACTTTGAAGACGAAGCTGGAGCAGACATCATGGAGTCTTCCACCGATTCAAATTTCTAGATGACCACCAAATATTAGTAGTAATTCCCCCATGTATACATTATAGTTCGAGCACTTTTGCGATAGTTCTAGACCATTTGTAAGCCCTTGTTTGAATTGAATGAAGTGTTTTTGTGTGCATTGTATCATGTGCATTTGGGTAGTGTTTTCTCTTTAGACCTCACTCTATTCTTAATTCTCATCTTTTCTAAACCCTCAGATGCCTCCGAGACGTGACAATGGATTCCCACTGGAGCTCACCTAGTTGATCCAGCAGCAGAACCAATTGATGCAGTTGTTAGTCCAGAATCAGCAGAACAACAACAACAACAACAACAACCCTCCGCCGCCGCCACCTGTTGATCACCTAACCCGTTTCCTTAGGCTGAATCCGCCGGTGTTTTCCAGTAGCACCGAGCCAATAGTAGCAGATGATTGGCTCCGCAAGACAGGAAGGGAGTTGACCACTGCAGGATGCACAGATATTGAGAAAGTGAAGTTTGCCGCACATCAGCTTGACGGACCCGCAGCAGCATGGTGGGAGAATTTCACATCCACTTACCCAGTTGACACTGTCACATGGGATCAGTTTCAGCAAGCTTTCCGCACTGCCCACGTTTCAGCAGGAGCTATGGCCATGAAGAAGCGTGAGTTTCACAACTTACGCCAAGGAGGAAGGACAGTTGGCCAGTACGTTGACGACTTCAGCAAGTTAGCACGTTATGCCCCAGATGACGTTGCTACGGATGCAGCTAAGCAGGAGAAGTTTCTGGAAGGACTGAATGATGAGCTAAGCATGCAGTTGATGGTAGCAAGTTTCAACAACTACCAGGAGTTGGTAGATCGTGCCATCATGATTGAAGGGAAGCAACAGCAGATTGAGAACCGCAAGAGGAAGTATGGACAGGGGAAGTATAATTCTGGAGCTCAGCAGAAGCCCCGTTTTACCCCTAAACCAGGAGTTCAGTTTCAGCATACCCATGGAGGAGGTAGTTCGCACAACCATAATGGCCACAAGAATGGTAATGGGAATGGAGGAAGCAATGGCCAGAACCGTACCACCCCATCAACCCCAGCCAAGAGAGATCTGAGTCAAGTCACCTGTTTCAAGTGTTCCAAGACCGGACATTATGCCAATGAATGTCCCGAAGGCCAAAATGGAAATGAAATCTCTGGAAAGAAGCCAAACCCTTTCAACAGGGGACAGGTGAACCACGTTAGCGTGGAGGAGGTTGAAGCTCAGCCTGATGCAGTAATCGGTAAGTTTTTTTGGTTAAGTCATTTACTGCGCTCGTTCTTTTTGATACTGGTGCATCACATTCATACATATCAAGGGGATTTGTGGATAAGTATAACCTGCCAACCCAAGCCCTTAGGTCACCCATGTTAGTAACCTCGCCTGGAGCAGAATATATGGCTAGTCGATGGTGTGATCGGTTACCATTAAGGATTGGTAACTATGTGTTTCCCTCAAACCTAATAGTATTGGAATCTCAAGGATTGGATGTGATATTAGGCATGGATTGGTTGTCAAAGTATGAAGGGAACATTGAATGTGCCAGTAAGACAATTTTGCTCATGACGCCCAAAGGAAGAAGGATCAAGTATGTATCTCGACATGCGCCCAACAGGACACAATTAAATTCCTTATCAGGAGTTGTACAGGAGGAAGTACTAGTAGTAAAGGATTTTCCTGATGTATTTCCTGAGGAATTGCCAGGCATGCCACCGGATAGAGACATTGAGTTTTTGATTGAGCTTTTGCCAGGCACTGGGCCAATATCGAAGAGACCGTACAGAATGCCAGCACAGGATTTGGCGGAAATTAAGAAGCAGATTAAGGAGTTATTGGATAAAGGTTACATTCGCCCAAGTTCTTCGCCTTGGGGATCACCCGTACTTCTAGTGGAGAAGAGGGATGGATCATTAAGGATGGTTGTTGATTACCGTGGATTGAATGAAGTAACCATCAAGAACAAGTACCCACTGCCAATGATAAATGATCTGTTTGATCGGTTGCAAGGAGCTAAAGTGTTTTCCAAGATCGATTTGCGATCAGGGTACCATCAGTTGAAGATTCGAGAGCAGGACATACCTAAGACAGCTTTTACCACGAGATACGGATTGTATGAGTATACCGTTATGTCATTTGGACTGACTAACGCACCTGCCTATTTTATGAACCTGATGAACAAGGTATTTATGGAGTTTTTGGATAAGTTCGTCGTAGTGTTCATTGATGACATTCTGATTTTCTCAAAGAATGAATAAGAGCATAAGGAACATTTGCGTTTGGTTTTGGAGAAACTAAGGGAACATCAGTTATATGCCAAATTTAGCAAATGTGAGTTTTGGTTGAAGGAAGTTGGATTTCTTGGACATGTTATATCCGGAGAAGGGATAGCAGTTGACCCTAAAAAGGTTGAGACCGTAACCGAATGGGAAGCACCCACGACAGTTGGAGAGATCCGGAGTTTTCTTGGACTCGCAGGATACTACCGGAGATTCATTGAGAATTTCTCAAAGATTGCAAAGCCTATGACGGAGTTGTTGAAGAAGGATACCAAGTTCAATTGGACTGAGGAATGTGAGGCCAGTTTTCAGGAGTTGAAGAAACGATTGGTTTCCTCACCAGTACTGATTCTGCCAGATCAGAACAAGGATTATGAGGTGTATTGCGACGCTTCACGTCGAGGACTTGGAGCAGTGCTTATGCAGGAAGGAAGAGTTGTTTCGTATGCCTCACGACAACTGAAACCTCATGAATTAAATTATGCTATGCATGATTTGGAGTTAGCAGCCGTAGTGCATGCATTGAAAACTTGGAGACATTTTCTCATTGGGAATCATTGTGAAGTATATACGGATCACAAGAGTTTGAAGTATATTTTCACGCAGAAGGAGTTGAACCTCAAACAAAGGAGATGGTTGGGACTCATCAAGGATTATGATATGAGATTGCATTACCATCCAGGAAAGGCTAATGTTGTAGCTGACGCATTGAGCCGTAAGAGCCATGTCAATACATTGGTGACCGGAGAGTTACAGAGGGAATTGGCTGAAGATCTTCGCGAGCTATGTTTGGAAATAGTTCCGAAAGGCTATGTAGCAGCATTGGAAATTCAATCCACCTTGATGGATAAAATCAGAGAAGCTTAGAAAACTGACAAGGAGATTGCAGATATAAAGAAGAAAACGAGCGAAGGAAAAGCAAAGGGATTTCGTGAGGATGAGCACGATACCCTATGGTTTGAGGACCGTGTTTATGTGCCCAATGACCCAGAGATCAGGAAGTTGATTGTGCAAGAGGCACATGATTCACCCTATTCGATTCACCCAGGAAATACCAAGATGTATTTGGATTTGAAGGAAACATTCTGGTGGACCGGAATGAAGAAGGATATTGCAGCATATGTAGCAGTTTGTGATGTGTGTCATAGAGTGAAGGCAGAACATCAGAAGCCAGCCGTATTGTTACAACCATTGCCGATACCCGAATGGAAGTGGGATAAGATAGGCATGGATTTTATCACAGGACTACCCAGGACGAAGGCAGGCTATGACTCGATATGGGTAGTAGTTGATCGTTTGACAAAGGTAGCACATTTCATCCCAGTTAAGACCACTTACACCAGTGCTAAGTTGGCGAAGATATACATGACCAGGATCATTTGTTTGCATGGAGTTCCGAGGAGTATCGTATCAGATAGAGGAACCCAATTTACCTCAAAGTTTTGGAATCAGTTGCATGAAACTTTGGGAACCAGACTAGAGTTCAGCACAGCTTTTCACCCATAGACGGATGGACAGACTGAGAGAGTCAATCAGATTTTGGAAGATATGCTGAGAGCCTGTGGACTAGATTATGGATCTAGTTGGGACGATAACTTGCCGTATGCGGAGTTTTCTTATAACAACAGTTACCAAACCAGTTTGAAGATGCCACCTTTCGAAGCTTTATACAGAAGGAGGTGCAGGACACCGTTCTCATGGGACGAAGTTGGAGACCGTCAGTTCTTTGGACCAGATTTGATTAAGGAGTCTGAACGGAATGTTAAGTTGATTCGCGATAGGCTCAAGGTAGCCCAGTCCAGGCAGAAGAGTTACGCAGATTCAAAACGCAAGGAGACAGTTTACGAAACAGGAGACAGAGTTTATCTTCGAGTAACCCCACTTCGAGGAGTTAAGCGCTTTGCAGTTAAGGGAAAGTTAGCACCACGACCGTATAAGATTCTGCAACGTATGGGAGAAGTCGCTTATAAGTTGGAATTACCAGAGGGACTGTCAGGAGTTCATGATGTATTCCATGTTTCTCAACTGAAGAAATGTCACGTCGAGATGGCGGAGGTACCGCTAAGAGATACAGTGCCGCTTGAAGCAATTCAGTTGAAGGATGACTTAATGTATGAAGAGAAGCCAGTCAAGATTCTCGAATTTGCCAGCAGAGTTACCCGCAGCAAGGTTATCAAGTTTTGCAAAGTTCAGTGGAACCACCACTCAGAGGATGAAGCCACCTGGGAGAGAGAAGAAGATTGCTCAAGGACCACCCTCACCTATTTTCTGGAGCTTTGCATACTTGTTAGCATCTTTCAGGATTGACAAAACTTTCTGGTTGTATCACATACAACCTTTCCTCAAGAAAATCGTCGAGGAAACAAGTATTTGACATCCTATCTGCAAGTTTTCATAAATAATGCAGTAACTGCTAACATAATTCCAACAGACTCTTAGCATCGCTACGAGTGAGAAAATCTCATCGTAGTCAACTCCTTGAACTTGTCGGGAAACATCTTAACGACAAGTCGAGCTTTCTCAATGGTGACACTTACCATCATTGTCTGTCTTTCTTTTAAAATCCATATGTACCTAACAGCCTTACGACCATCAAGTAGTTCTTCCAAAGTCTACACTTTGTTTTCATACATGGATTCTCTCTCGGATTTTATGGCCTCGAGCCATTCTTGGAATCCGGGCCCACCATCGCTTCTCCATAGCTCATAGGTTCATTGTTGACTAGCAACATGACTTCCAAGACAGGACTACGTACCACTCTGAAGTAGCACGCATCCTTGTCATCCTACGAGGTTTGGTAGTGACTTGATCCGAAGTTTCGTGATCACTATCATAAGCTTTTTCTTCAATTGGTGTAGGTGCCACAGGAACAACTTCTTGTGCCCCGCTACACTCTAGTTGAAGTGACGGTTCAATAACCTCATCAAGTCTCCACTATCCTCCCACTCAATTCTTTCAAGAGAAACTTTTCTCGAGAAAGGACCCGATTTCAGAAACAATTCCTATTGCTTTTGGATCTGAGACAGGAGGTATACCCAGCAGTTTTGGGTGTCCTATGAAGATGCATTTATCCGCTTTGGGTTCGAGCTTATCAGCCTGAAACTTTTTCACATAAGCGTCGTAGCCCCAAACTTTTAAGAAACAACATCTTAGGTTTCTCTAAACCATAGTTCATACGGTGTCGTCTCAACGGATTTGTGTGGTTGCCTATTTAAAGTGAATGCGGTTGTCTCTAATGCCTAACCCATAAACGATAGTGGTAATTCGACAAGAGACATCATGGTATGCACCATATCCAATAGGGTGTAGTTATGATGTTCGGACACACCATCACACTATGGTGTTCCCGGCGGTATTAGTCGTGAAACAATTTCCACAATGTCTTAATTGTGTGCCAAACTCGTAACTCATATATAAATCTCTATGATCATATCATAGACATTTTATCCTCTTGTCACGACGATCTTCAACTGCACTATGAAATTACTTGAACCTTTCAATAATTCAGACTCATGATTCATCAAGTAAATATACTCAGCATCTACTCAAATCATCTGTGAAGTAAGAACATAACGATATCCACTACATGCCTCAGCACTCATTGGACTGCACACATCAAGATGTATTGCTTCCAATAAGTTGCTTTCTTGTTCCATCTTACTGAAAACGAGGTCTTTCAGTCATCTTGTCCATGTGGTATCATTTGCATGTCTCAAGTGATTCAAAATCAAGTGAGTCCAAACGATCCATCTGTATGGAGTTTCTTCATGCATATCTACCAATAAACATGGTTCGCATGTCTCAATCTTTTCAAAACGAGTGAGTCCAAGGATCCATCAACATGGAGCTTCTTCATGCGTTTTATACCAATATGACTCAGATTGCAGTGCCACAAGTATGTGGTACTATCATTACTATCATATGAACATGTGTATCACTACGATCGAGATGGTATTATTCAAATAAACAGAGTAACCATTATTCTCCTTAAATGAATGTAACATCCCAAATTTTCAATTTGGAATGTTATACATTAGATCATCATGCATATAATATTTTCTTGCATTTTGGTCAATCCTAGAAATTTCACGCAACTCAAGGACCCTCGGAGAGAGTTGGAGATTTCGTTATTTTCATATTTGAGTTTTCTCAAATTTTGAAAAGAGGATCATTTGATTTTATTTATTTCATCTTCGATTATTTTCCCAATATCAAAAATATGAGAAGGGAATAATATGACTTTCCCAAATTTAGGAAAAATGAAGATTTAATAAATAAATCAAAATTTGGATTTTTCGGAGTTTATTTGCATTTTAATTGGATTAGGGAAAATGCGTGTTTTAAAATATTGCATTTAGGCCTCGAGTAAAAGTTCATTTTGTTCGACTCATTTTTAGGAGTCGAGGAAAATTAATTTCGGGATTTTTGGAGTTCGTTTAGATTTTCTTCTATTTGTTTTTTTGCGCGCGTATCTATTTAAAAAATAAACGCGCAACGCCCGACTGGGCCAAGGGCCCAGCCGAGCCGGCCCGCACCGCGCCCCTCCCCTCGCGCGCGCGCCCAGCGCCGCCGCCGCGCCAGCCGGCCCCGCCGCCTCCTAGTCCGAGGAGGACTCCTCCTCCTCCTCCCCTTGCTTGCCCCTCCCCCAAGCAACCCCCCTCCCCCTCTTTAAATACCCCCTCTTCCCTCTTCTCCCCACACCGCCGCCGCCCCCGCCCTGCAGCAGCAGCAGCTCGCGCCGCAAGCCGCCGCCGTCGCCGCTCGCCGCCGCCAGCGCCTGCCGCCGCTCGCGCCCGCCCGTCGCCGCCGCCTGCCGTCGCCGCCCCCGCGCCGCGCCGCTGCCCTGCCGCCCCGCCGAGGTAGCCGCCACCCGCGCCACCCCTCGCCTCGGTTCGGTTTTCTTTTATAAAAACCGTTCCGGTTTATTTTGTTTCGAAGCTTCGGTTTTTTTTCGAAACCCTAGATCGGTTTTTCGTTTTTTTCGGTTTAGTTGCTTAGCGAGCGTTCGCTGGACCGTTCGTCTTAACGAATGTGACCACCGGTTAGTCTCGGTTAATGAACGTCCGTTCGTTTAACCGTTCGTCGTTCTTATTTTTTGTCGGATTTATTCCGCGATTTTCTGATCGTGATTTCAGATCCGATCTTCTTTCTAGTTTATCTTCTCGCTCGTTTATCGGAATCAGGTGATTCAAGCGCCTGGAGTTTTACCTATGCATTAGATGAGTACTTATTGTATGCTTGTTGTTTGTCTGCGATAGATCACCCGGAGTGCGCCGCCTGTTACTTCGAATTTCTATGTTTCGCGGATCCTCAGCAAGTCAAGTAACACTTTGATCATACCTTCTCATTGCCCAGTTTTTATTGCATTAGACCAATCCTCACACATTGCATGATTAGGATCTAATTTAAATTGTGGGATGGGAAGTAGTTGAGGTAGTACCTATTACCTGTTTTACTTATGAAACCTTTGGGAGTTACTTCTACGTTTGCTTATTATGCCATGCTATGCTAGTAGACGTGGATTGGGTGAGTGATATCCATGACAGATGTGAGTTATGTTAATTAATGGTTTTATCTAAGGTGGCAACTTAAACACACATCTGGGTGGACTGAGGCACCTGGTTTCTATCAGGACTTGCCTGTTTTTTTTGGACCGCCACCCAGGCTCAAAGGGATCATAAGATCATTCATGCTAGTAACTTGTGTGTGCAGCCACAAGCCAATATGGGCTCTGGCATAGCTGACTAAGTCGTGCGAACTCTTACAGTGGTAGACTAGTAGATGTAGGGGATGTAGGTTGGTACGGTCTATCACAACGTAAGGTGCTAGCGCTTCTGAAAGACTATGTCTCGGTCATCCGTATCTCAAATATCATGCAGTGCGAGAAACCAACGGAGGAGATCGAGTCTTGTGGGGAAAAGTGCGCATACCTCTGCAGAGTGTGCAAACTAATCATGATTAGCCGTGTCCCCGGTTATGGACGTTTTGAGTATCTAGTACTTGAATATCATGTGAATCTCATCATGTTACTTCTAAATTAATATTGTTGGGTTATTGATGATTACTTTTAATTGGGATTGAGGATGCTGTCAACCATTCTCAATGTTTAACAACCACCATGATAGTTAAGTAAATTTATTCCTTTGCAGTAGGGAAAAATTGGCTTTACGCAAAACTGTAACCATAGAGCTTTCCACCAGCCATACATACATATAGTATAGCTCATTACTGTTCATTACTCTCTATGTGTTACATTGCCAGCATAATCCATGTGCTGACCCGTTTTCGGGCTGCAACTTTCATGTTGCAGACTTTTCAGACGACGAGTAGGTGCTTTTAGGTCGTGGTTCTATACTCAGTGATGCCGTTGGAGTTGATGGACTCACTTATCTTCCAAGTCTTCCGCTGTTATCGATATTAGATGGCCTTAAGCCATATTTATTGTAATAAGTTCTCTTTGAGACACCGATGTAATAAGTGTGTGATTGCTACTCTGCTATAAATCCTTCAAAGTACTGTGTGGTGTCAGCATTACTGATCCAGGGATGACACCGAAGCACAGAGACTTGACCATCTGAGGTCGGGTCGCTACAATGAATAACCGTATTGTGACAAATATAATCCAATCATGTATATGCCCAACGCAAACACCAAATAACAATTATTTAGGTTTAATACCAATCTCGATGGTAGAGGGAGCGTACGATATTTGATTACATCAACCTTGGAAACACTTCCAACACATATCGTCATCTCACCTTTAGCTAGTCTCCGTTTATTCTGTAGCCTTTTATTTCGAGTTACTAACACTTAGCAACCGAGCCGCTATCTTATACCCTGGTGCTACTAGGAGTACTAGTAAAGTACACATTAATATAATGTATATCCAACACACTTGTGTCGACCTTACCAGCCTTCTCATCTACCAAGTATCTAGGGTAATAACGCTCTAGTGACCGTTCCCCTTATTACAGAAGCACTTAGTCCCGGGTTTGGGTTCAACCTTGGGTTTCTTCACTAGAGCAGCAGCTGACTTGCCGTTTCATGAAGTATCCCTTCTTGCCCTTGCCCTTCTTGAAACTATTGGTTTTACTAACCATCAACAATTGATGCTCCCTTTTGATTTCTACTTTCGCGGTGTCTCGAATAGCTCAAGGATCATACCTATCCCTGATATGTTATAGTTCATCACGAAGCTCTAGTAGCTTGGTGGCAGCGACTTTGGAGAACCATCACTATCTCATCTGGAAGATCAACTCCCACTCGATTCAAGCGATTGTTGTACTCATACGATCTGAGCAGATGCTCAACGATTGAGCTTTTCTCCTTAGTTTGCAGGCTTAAGAAACTCGTCAGAGGTCTTATACCTCTTGACGTGGGCACAAGCCTGAAATCCCAATTTCAGCCCTCGAAACATCTCATATGTCGACGTTTCAAAATCGTCTTCGGTGCCTCAACTCTAAACCGTTTAACTGAACTATCACGTAGTTATCAAAACGTGCATGTCAGATGTTCGCAACATCCACAGATGACGTTCGAGGTTCAGCACACTGAGCGGTGCATTAAGGACATAAGCTTTCTATGAAGGAATGAGGACAATCCTCAGTTCACGAACCTAGTCCGCATAATTGCTACTATCAACTTTCAACTAAATTTTCTCTAGGAACATATCTAAACAGTAGAACTGAAGCCCGAGCTACGACATAATTTGCGAAGACCTTTTGACTATGTTCAGGATAATTAAGTTCATCTTATGAACTCCCACTCAGATAGACATCCCTCTAGTCATCTAAGTGATTACATGATCCGAGTCAACTAGGCCGTGTCCGATCATCACGTGAGACGGACTAGTCATCATCGGTGAACATCTTCATGTTGATCGTATCTACCATACAACTCATGCTCGACCTTTCGGTCTCTTGTGTTCCGAGGCCATGTCTGTACATGCTAGGCTCGTCAAGTCAACCTAAGTGTTTCGCATGTGTAAATCTGTCTTACATCCGTTGTATGTGAACGTTAGAATCTATCACACCCGATCATCACGTGGTGCTTCGAAACGATGAACTTTTGCAACAGTGCATAGTTAGGGGGAACACTTTCTTGAAATTTTAATGAGGGATCATCTTATTTACTACCGTCATTCTAAGAAAATAAGATGCAAAAACATGATAAACATCACATGCAATCAAAAAGTGACATGATATGGCCAATATCATTTTGCTCCTTTTGATCTCCATCTTCGGGCTCCATGATCATCATCATCACCGGCATGACACCATGATCTCCATCATCATGATCTCCATCATCGTGTCTTCATGAAGTTGTCTCGCCAATTATTACTTCTACTACTATGGCTAACGGTTTAGCACTAAAGTAAAGTAATTACATGGCGTTGTTCAATGACACGCATGTCATACAATAAATTAAGACAACTCCTATGGCTTCTGTCGGTTGTCATACTCATCGACATGCAAGTCGTGATTCCTATTACAAGAACATGATCAATCTCATACATCACATATTATTCACCACATTCTTTTTTGCCACATCACATCACATAGCATACCCTGCAAAAACAAGTTAGACGTCCTCTAATTGTTGTTGCATGTTTACGTGGCTCCTATGGGTTTCTAGCAAGAACGTTTCTTACCTACGCAAAAGCCACAACGTGATATGCCAATTACTATTTACCCTTCATAGGACCATTTTCATCGAATCCGATCCGACTAAAGTGGGAGAGACAGACACCCGCTAGCCACCTTATGCAACTAGTGCATGTCAGTCGGTGGAACTTGTCTCACGTAGGAGTACGTGTAAGGTCAGTCTAGGCCGCTTCATCCCATGATGCCGCCGAATCAAGATAAGACTAGTAACGGCAAGTAAATTGACAAAATCGACGCCCACAACTACTTTGTGTTCTACTTGTGCATAGAAACTACGCATAGACCTAGCTCATGATGCCACTGTTGGGGAACGTAGCAGAAATTCAAAAAATTTCTACGCAACACCAAGATCAATCTATGGAGTAATCTAGCAACGAGGGAGGGAGAGTGCATCTACATACCCTTGTAGATCGCTAAGCGGAAGCGTTCAAGAGAACGGGGTTGAAGGAGTTGTACTCGTCGCGATCCAAATCACCGGAGATCCTAGTGCCGAACAGACGGCACCTCCGCGTTCAACACACGTACAGCCCGGTGACGTCTCCCATGCCTTGATCCAGCAAGGAGAGAGGGAGAGGTTGAGGAAGACTCCATCTAGCAGCAACACAACGGCGTGGTGGTGGTGGAGGAGCATGGTGATCCAGCAGGGCTTCGCCAAGCACCGCGAGATATGAGGAGAAAGAGAGGTAGGGCTGCGCCAACAAGAGAAGAAACTTCGTCCAGGGGCTGCTCCTTTTCCTCCACTATATATAGGGGGAGAGGGGGGCTGCGCCCCACCTAGGGTTCCACCCTAGGGGCGGCGGCCAGCCCAGATCCAATCTGGTGAGGCGGCCAAGGGGGGGGAGAGGGGAAACTTGCCCCCCAAGCTAGGTGGGGCGCCCCTTCCCCAAACCCTAGGCGCCTTGGGCCCTTGTGGGGGGGGGGGCGCACCAGCCCACCTGGGGCTGGTCCCCTCCCACACTTGGCCCATGCAGCCCTCCGGGGCCGGTGGCCCCACTTGGTGGGCCCCCGGACACCTCTGGTGGTCCCGGTACACTACCGGTGATGCCCAGAACACTTCCGGTGGCCAAAACCATACTTCCTATATATATAAATCTTTACCTCTGGACCATTTCGGAACTCCTTGCGACATCCGGGATCTCATCCGGGACTCCGAACAACATTCGGTAACCACGTACATCTATTCCCTGTAACCCTAGCGTCATCGAACCTTAAGTGTGTAGACCCTACGGGTTCGGGAGACACGTAGACATGACCGAGATGTTCTCCGGTCAATAACCAACAGCAGGATCTGGATACCCATTTTGGTTCCTACATGTTCCACGATGATCTCATCGGATGAACAACGATGTTGAGGATTCAATCAATCCCGTATTCAATTCCCTTCGTCTACCGGTATAGTACTTGCTCGAGATTCGATCGTCGGTATCTCGATACCTTGTTCAATCTTGTTACCGGCAAGTCTCTTTACTCATTCTATAACACATCATCCCGTGATCAACTCCTTGATCACATTGTGCACATTATGATGATGTCCTACCGAGTGGGCCCAGAGATACCTCTCCGTCACACGGAGTGACTAATCCCAGTCTCGATCCGTGCCAACCCAACAGACACTTTCAGAGATACCTGTAGTGTACCTTTATAGCCACCCAGTTACGTTGTGACGTTTGGCACACCCAAAGCATTCCTACGGTATCCGGGAGTTGCACAATCTCATGGTCTAAGGAAATGATACTTGACATTAGAAAAGCTTTAGCAAACGAACTACACGATCTTGGTGCTAGGCTTAGGATTGGGTCTTGTCCATCACATCATTCTCCTAATGATGTGATCCCGTTATCAATGACATCCAATGTCCATGGTCAGGAAACCGTAACCATCTATTGATCAACGAGCTAGTCAACTAGAGGCTTACTAGGGACATGGTGTTGTCTATGTATCCACACATGTATCTGAGTTTCCTATCAATACAATTCTAGCATGGATAATAAACGATTATCATGAACAAGGAAATATAATAATAACTAATTTATTATTGCCTCTAGGGCATATTTCCAACAGTCTCCCACTTGCACTAGAGTCAATAATCCAGTTCACATCGCTATGTGATTAACACTCAAGGTCACATCCCCATGTGACTAACACCCAAAGAGTTCTGGTTTGATCATGTTATGCTTGTGAGAGATGTTATAGTCAACGGGTCTTAAACCTTTCAGATCCGTGTGTGCTTTAAAAATCTCTATGTCATCTTGTAGATGCAGCTACCATGCTCTATTTGGAGCTATTCCAAATAACTATTCTACTATACGAATCTGGTTTACTACTCAGAATCATCCAGACTAGTGTCAAAGATTGCATCGGCGTAACCCTTTACGATGAACTCTTTTACCACCTCCATAATCGAGAAAATTTCTTAGTCCACTAGTTACTAAGGATAACCTTGAACGTTGTCCTGTGATCCATTCCTAGATCACACTTGTACTCCTTGACTGACTCATGGCTTGGCACACTTCAGGTGCGGTACACAACATAGCATACTTTAGAGCCTATGTCTGAAACATAGGGGACGACCTTCGTACTTTCTCTCTATTCTGCCGTGGTCAGGTCTTGAGTCTTACTCAACACTCATACCTTATAACACAGCCTAAGAACTCCTTCTTTGCTGATCTATTTTTGAACTCCTTCAAAATCTTGTCATGGTATGTGTTTGTTTGAAAGTACTATTAAGCGATTTTTATCTATCCTTATAGATCTTGATGCTCAATGTTCAAGTAGCTTAATCGAGGTTTTCCATTGAAAAACACTTTTCAAACAACCCTATATGCTTTCCAGAAATTCTACATCATTTCCGATCAACAATATGTCAACAACATATAGTCATCAGAAATTCTATAGTGCTCCCACTCACTTCTTTGGAAATACAAGTTTCTCATAAACTTTGTATAAACCTAAAATCTCTGATCATCTCATCAAAGCGTACATTCCAATTCCGAGATGCTTACTCCAGTCCTTAAAAGGATTGCTGGAGCTTTGCATACTTGTTAGCATCTTTCAGGATTGACAAAACTTTCTGGTTGTATCACATACAACCTTTCCTCAAGAAAATCGTCGAGGAAACAATGTTTTGACATCCTATCTGCAAGATTTCATAAATAATGCAGTAACTGCTAACATAATTCCAACAGACTCTTAGCATCGCTACGAGTGAGAAAATCTCAACGTAGTCAACTCCTTGAACTTGTCGGGAAACATCTTAACGACAAGTCAAGCTTTCTCAATGGTGACACTTACCATCATTGTCTGTCTTTCTTTTAAAATCCATATGTACCTAACAGCCTTACGACCATCAAGTAGTTCTTCCAGAGTCTACACTTTGTTTTCATACATGGATTCTCTCTCGGATTTTATGGCCTCGAGCCATTCTTGGAATCCGGGCCCACCATCGCTTCTCCATAGCTCGTAGGTTCATTGTTGACTAGCAACATGACTTCCAAGACAGGACTACGTACCACTCTGAAGTAGCACGCATCCTTGTCGTCCTACGAGGTTTGGTAGTGACTTGATCCGAAGTTTCGTGATCACTATCATAAGCTTTTTCTTCAATTGGTGTAGGTGCCACAGGAACAACTTCTTGTGCCCCGCTACACTCTAGTTGAAGTGACGGTTCAATAACCTCATCAAGTCTCCACCATCCTCCCACTCAATTCTTTCGAGAGAAACTTTTCTCGAGAAAGGACCCGATTTCAGAAACAGTTCCTATTGCTTTTGGATCTGAGACAGGAGGTATACCCAGCTATTTTGGGTGTCCTATGAAGATGCATTTATCCGCTTTGGGTTCGAGCTTATCAGCCTGAAACTTTTTCACATAAGCGTCGTAGCCCCAAACTTTTAAGAAACAACATCTTAGGTTTCTCTAAACCATAGTTCATACGGTGTCGTCTCAACGGATTTGTGTGGTTGCCTATTTAAAGTGAATGCGGTTGTCTCTAATGCCTAACCCATAAACGATAGTGGTAATTCGACAAGAGACATCATGGTATGCACCATATCCAATAGGGTGCAGTTATGATGTTCGGACACACCATCACACTATGGTGTTCCCGGCGGTATTAGTCGTGAAACAATTTCCACAATGTCTTAATTGTGTGCCAAACTCGTAACTCATATATAAATCTCTATGATCATATCATAGACATTTTATCCTCTTGTCACGACGATCTTCAACTGCACTATGAAATTACTTGAACCTTTCAATAATTCAGACTCATGATTCATCAAGTAAATATACTCAGCATCTACTCAAATCATCTGTGAAGTAAGAACATAACGATATCCACTACATGCCTCAGCACTCATTGGACTGCACACATCAAGATGTATTGCTTCCAATAAGTTGCTTTCTTGTTCCATCTTACTGAAAACGAGGTCTTTCAGTCATCTTGTCCATGTGGTATCATTTGCATGTCTCAAGTGATTCAAAATCAAGTGAGTCCAAACGATCCATCTGTATGGAGTTTCTTCATGCATATCTACCAATAAACATGGTTCGCATGTCTCAATCTTTTCAAAACGAGTGAGTCCAAGGATCCATCAACATGGAGCTTCTTCATGCGTTTTATACCAATATGACTCAGATTGCAGTGCCACAAGTATGTGGTACTATCATTACTATCATATGAACATGTGTATCACTACGATCGAGATGGTATTATTCAAATAAACAGAGTAACCATTATTCTCCTTAAATGAATGTAACATCCCAAATTTTCAATTTGGAATGTTATACATTAGATCATCATGCATATAATATTTTCTTACATTTTGGTCAATCCTAGAAATTTCACGCAACTCAAGGACCCTCGGAGAGAGTTGGAGATTTCGTTATTTTCATATTTGAGTTTTCTCAAATTTTGAAAAGAGGATCATTTGATTTTATTTATTTCATCTTCGATTATTTTCCCAATATCAAAAATATGAGAAGGGTATAATATGACTTTCCCAAATTTAGGAAAAATGAAGATTTAATAAATAAATCAAAATTTGGATTTTTCGGAGTTTATTTGCATTTTAATTGGATTAGGGAAAATGCGTGTTTTAAAATATTGCATTTAGGCCCCGAGTAAAAGTTCATTTGGTTTGACTCATTTTTAGGAGTCGGGGAAAATTAATTTCGGGATTTTTGGAGTTCGTTTAGATTTTCTTCTATTTGTTTTTCTGCGCGCGTATCTATTTAAAAAAACACGCAGCGCCCGACTGGGCCAAGGGCCCAGCCGAGCCGGCCCGCACCGCGTCCCTCCCCTCGCGCGCGCGCGCCCAGCGCCGCCGCTGCGCAGCCGGCCCCGCCGCCTCCTAGTCCGAGGAGGACTCCTCCTCCTCCTCCCCTTGCTTGCCCCCTCCCCCAAGCAACCCCCTCCCCCTCTTTAAATACCCCCCTCTCCCCTCTCCTCCCCACACCGCCGCCGCCCCCGCCCCGCAGCAGCAGTAGCAGTAGCTCGCGCCGCAAGCCGCCGCCGCCGCCGCTCGCCGCCGCCAGCGCCCGCCGCCGCTCGCGCCCACCCGTCGCCGCCGCCTGCCGCCGCCGCCCCCGCGCCACACCGCTGCCCCACCGCCCCGACGGAGCCCCGCCGAGGTAGCCGCCGCCCGCGCCACCCCTCGCCTCGGTTCGGTTTTCTTTTATAAAAACCATTCTGGTTTATTTTGTTTCGAAGTTTCTGTTTTTTTCGAAACCCTAGATCGTTTTTTCGTTTTTTTTGGTTTAGTTGTTTAGCGAGCGTTCGCCGGACCGTTCGTCTTAACGAACGTGACCACCGGTTAGTCTCGGTTAACGAACGTCCATTCGTTTAACCGTTCATCGTTCTTCTTTTTTGTCGGATTTATTCCGCGATTTTCTGATCGTGATTTCAGATCCGATCTTCTTTCTAGTTTATCTTCTCGCTCATTTATCGGAATCAGGTGATTCAAGCGCCTGGAGTTTCGTTTCGAAACCGCCGTTCCGACTAATCAACTTAAACAAGATTTTGCTACTGTAAAACTTGACCTAGTTTCAATTTGCTAGAACCGAGTTGTTTTCTTCCGCCGTTTGCTTTTCGTTACTTTGTTCGGTTCGTTTTCTCTTTGAAACCAGAGTTCTTAAGTTGAACCTTCTGGTTCGATCTCTTATTCGAGTTTTACCTGTGCATTAGATGAGTACCTATTGTATGCTTGTTGTTTGTCTGCGATAGATCACCCGGAGTGCGCCGCCTGTTACTTCGAATTTCTAGGTTTCGTGGATCCTCAGCAAGTCAAGTAACACTTTGATCATACCTTCTCATTGCCCAGTTTTTATTGCATTAGACCAATCCTCACACATTGCATGATTAGGATCTAATTTAAATTGTGGGATGGGAAATAGTTGAGGTAGTACCTATTACCTGTTTTACTTATGAAACCTTTAGGAGTTACTTCTACGTTTGCTTATTATGCCATGCTATGCTAGTAGACGTGGATTGGGTGAGTGATATCCATGACAGGTGTGAGTTATGTTAATTAATGGTTTTATCTAAGGTGGCAACTTAAACACACATCTGGGTGGACTGAGGCACCTGGTTTCTATCAGGACTTGCCTGTTTTTTTTGGACCGCCACCCAGGCTCAAAGGGATCATAAGATCATTCATGCTAGTAACTTCCGTGTGCAGCCACAAGCCAATATGGGCTCTGGCATAGCTGACTAAGTCGTGCGAACTCTTATAGTGGTAGACTAGCAGATGTAGGGGATGTAGGTTGGTACGGTCTATCACAACGTAAGGTGCTAGCGCTTCTGAAAGACTATGTCTCGGTCATCCGTCTCTCAAACATCATTCAGTGCGAGAAACCAACGGAGGAGATCGAGTCTTGTGGGGAAAAGTGCGCATACCTCTGCAGAGTGTGCAAACTAATCATGATTAGCCGTGTCCCCGGTTATGGACGTTTTGAGTATCTAGTACTTGAATATCATGTGAATCTCATCATGTTACTTCTAAATTAATATTGTTGGGTTATTGATGATTACTTTTAATTGGGATTGAGGATGCTGTCAACCATTCTCAATGTTTAACAACCACCATGATAGTTAAGTAAATTTATTCCTTTGCAGTAGGGAAAAATTGGCTTTACGCAAAACTGTAACCATAGAGCTTTCCACCAGCCATACATACATATAGTATAGCTCATTACTGTTCATTACTCTCTATGTGTTACATTGCCAGCATAATCCATGTGCTGACCCGTTTTCGGGCTGCAACTTTCATGTTGCAGACTTTTCAGACGACGAGTAGGTGCTTTTAGGTCGTGGTTCTATACTCAGTGATGCCGTTGGAGTTGATGGACTCACTTATCTTCCAAGTCTTCCGCTGTTATCGATATGAGATGGCCTTCAGCCATATTTATTGTAATAAGTTCTCTTTGAGACACCGATGTAATAAGTGTGTGATTGCTACTCTGCTATAAATCCTTCGAAGTACTATGTGGTGTCAGCATTACTGATCCAGGGATGACACCGGAGCATAGATACTTGACCATCTGAGGTCGGGTCGCTACAGAGATGGTATCAGAGTACACGCTGACTGTAGGACACGACCACTAAGTTAAAGCCACAGATCACTATTCTCCTCTCATTTCTAACTCCTCATCTTTTCTACTCTTTTAGGATGACGGACGCGAAGATCAAGTACGCTCAACCGGATGAAGGCACACCTTTTGGATTTCACTTGAAGGAAGTCACCAAGTACCTGAACATTGGACTACCAAGCTTCACCGGAACCTTCAACGCCACTCTGCCTGAAGAGGAGCGCTGGAAGATTCAAGCTCATGTTCCGGGAAGGACATTCACGCCAATCACAAAGCCCATAGATAGTGTTTTCAGTGCACCAACCTGGAGTCTGGGAAAGAGCATGGCAGCTCATATCACCATGGGACGCATTGGAGAAGTTTATCAAGAAGACCTCAAGGACACTATCTACCAGATTTGCGGACGATGAGATGAACAATGGGAGATAGTCAGCACCAAGAAGGATAGATCCATTGCAGCTTTCATCCAGGAGTTAAACCAGCACATTCGACGCCACGAGAACCAGATGTGCAATGATATGATAGAGTTGAAGAATGCGAAGGCAAGGATCATCGAGCTAGAAGGAGAACTGAAGGGTACACGCAAGGACTACATGGACGATATAGTAGCTATAACAAGGCACAATCACGATCTTAAGCAGGAGATTGAAGAACTCAAGGGGAAATTAGCATCCAAGAAGGAAGACAAGTACATCGCATGTCCGGACAACTACATCATCATCGACGACACCGATTCGGATCCAAGTGAACCCGACTTTGAAGACGAAGCTGGAGCAGACATCATGGAGTCTTCCACCGATTCAAATTTCTAGATGACCACCAAATATTAGTAGTAATTCCCCCATGTATACATTATAGTTCGAGCACTTTTGCGATAGTTCTAGACCATTTGTAAGCCCTTGTTTGAATTGAATGAAGTGTTTTTGTGTGCATTGTATCATGTGCATTTGGGTAGTGTTTTCTCTTTAGACCTCACTCTATTCTTAATTCTCATCTTTTCTAAACCCTCAGATGCCTCCGAGACGTGACAATGGATTCCCACTGGAGCTCACCTAGTTGATCCAGCAGCAGAACCAATTGATGCAGTTGTTAGTCCAGAATCAGCAGAACAACAACAACAACAACCCTCCGCCGCCGCCACCTGTTGATCACCTAACCCGTTTCCTTAGGCTGAATCCGCCGGTGTTTTCCAGTAGCACCGAGCCAATAGTAGCAGATGATTGGCTCCGCAAGACAGGAAGGGAGTTGACCACTGCAGGATGCACAGATATTGAGAAAGTGAAGTTTGCCGCACATCAGCTTGACGGACCCGCAGCAGCATGGTGGGAGAATTTCACAGCCACTTACCCAGTTGACACTGTCACATGGGATCAGTTTTCAGCAAGCTTTCCGCACTGCCCACGTTTCAGCAGGAGCTATGTCCATGAAGAAGCGTGAGTTTCACAACTTACGCCAAGGAGGAAGGACAGTTGGCCAGTACGTTGACGACTTCAGCAAGTTAGCACGTTATGCCCCAGATGACGTTGCTACGGATGCAGCTAAGCAGGAGAAGTTTCTGGAAGGACTGAATGATGAGCTAAGCATGCAGTTGATGGTAGCAAGTTTCAACAACTACCAGGAGTTGGTAGATCGTGCCATCATGATTGAAGGGAAGCAACAGCAGATTGAGAACCGCAAGAGGAAGTATGGACAGGGGAAGTATAATTCTGGAGCTCAGCAGAAGCCCCGTTTTACCCCTAAACCAGGAGTTCAGTTTCAGCATACCCATGGAGGAGGTAGTTCGCACAACCATAATGGCCACAAGAATGGTAATGGGAATGGAGGAAGCAATGGCCAGAACCATACCACCCCATCAACCCCAGCCAAGAGAGATCTGAGTCAAGTCACCTGTTTCAAGTGTTCCAAGACTGGACATTATGCCAATGAATGTCCCAAAGGCCAAAATGGAAATGAAATCTCTGGAAAGAAGCCAAACCCTTTCAACAGGGGACAGGTGAACCACGTTAGCGTGGAGGAGGTTGAAGCTCAGCCTGATGCAGTAATCGGTAAGTTTTTTTGGTTAAGTCATTTACTGCGCTCGTTCTTTTTGATACTGGTGCATCACATTCATACATATCAAGGGGATTTGTGGATAAGTATAACCTGCCAACCCAAGCCCTTAGGTCACCCATGTTAGTAACCTCGCCTGGAGCAGAATATATGGCTAGTCGATGGTGTGATCGGTTACCATTAAGGATTGGTAACTATGTGTTTCCCTCAAACCTAATAGTATTGGAATCTCAAGGATTGGATGTGATATTAGGCATGGATTGGTTGTCAAAGTATGAAGGGAACATTGAATGTGCCAGTAAGACAATTTTGCTCATGACGCCCGAAGGAAGAAGGATCAAGTATGTATCTCGACATGCGCCCAACAGGACACAATTAAATTCCTTATCAGGAGTTGTACAGGAGGAAGTACTAGTAGTAAAGGATTTTCCTGATGTATTTCCTGAGGAATTGCCAGGCATGCCACCGGATAGACACATTGAGTTTTTGATTGAGCTTTTGCCAGGCACTGGGCCAATATCGAAGAGACCGTACAGAATGCCAGCACAGGATTTGGCGGAAATTAAGAAGCAGATTAAGGAGTTATTGGATAAAGGTTACATTCGCCCAAGTTCTTCGCCTTGGGGATCACCCGTACTTCTAGTGGAGAAGAGGGATGGATCATTAAGGATGGTTGTTGATTACCGTGGATTGAATGAAGTAACCATCAAGAACAAGTACCCACTGCCAATGATAAATGATCTGTTTGATCGGTTGCAAGGAGCTAAAGTGTTTTCCAAGATCGATTTGCGATCAGGGTACCATCAGTTGAAGATTCGAGAGCAGGACATACCTAAGACAGCTTTTACCACGAGATACGGATTGTATGAGTATACCGTTATGTCATTTGGACTGACTAACGCACCTGCCTATTTTATGAACCTGATGAACAAGGTATTTATGGAGTTTTTGGATAAGTTCGTCGTAGTGTTCATTGATGACATTCTGATTTTCTCAAAGAATGAATAAGAGCATAAGGAACATTTGCGTTTGGTTTTGGAGAAACTAAGGGAACATCAGTTATATGCCAAATTTAGCAAATGTGAGTTTTGGTTGAAGGAAGTTGGATTTCTTGGACATGTTATATCCGGAGAAGGGATAGCAGTTGACCCTAAAAAGGTTGAGACCGTAACCGAATGGGAAGCACCCACGACAGTTGGAGAGATCCGGAGTTTTCTTGGACTCGCAGGATACTACCGGAGATTCATTGAGAATTTCTCAAAGATTGCAAAGCCTATGACGGAGTTGTTGAAGAAGGATACCAAGTTCAATTGGACTGAGGAATGTGAGGCCAGTTTTCAGGAGTTGAAGAAACGATTGGTTTCCTCACCAGTACTGATTCTGCCAGATCAGAACAAGGATTATGAGGTGTATTGCGACGCTTCACGTCGAGGACTTGGAGCAGTGCTTATGCAGGAAGGAAGAGTTGTTTCGTATGCCTCACGACAACTGAAACCTCATGAATTAAATTATGCTATGCATGATTTGGAGTTAGCAGCCGTAGTGCATGCATTGAAAACTTGGAGACATTTTCTCATTGGGAATCATTGTGAAGTATATACGGATCACAAGAGTTTGAAGTATATTTTCACGCAGAAGGAGTTGAACCTCAGACAAAGGAGATGGTTGGGACTCATCAAGGATTATGATATGAGATTGCATTACCATCCAGGAAAGGCTAATGTTGTAGCTGACGCATTGAGCCGTAAGAGCCATGTCAATACATTGGTGACCGGAGAGTTACAGAGGGAATTGGCTGAAGATCTTCGCGAGCTATGTTTGGAAATAGTTCCGAAAGGCTATGTAGCAGCATTGGAAATTCAATCTACCTTGATGGATAAAATCAGAGAAGCTTAGAAAACTGACAAGGAGATTGCAGATATAAAGAAGAAAACGAGCGAAGGAAAAGCAAAGGGATTTCGTGAGGATGAGCACGATACCCTATGGTTTGAGGACCGTGTTTATGTGCCCAATGACCCAGAGATCAGGAAGTTGATTCTGCAAGAGGCACATGATTCACCCTATTCGATTCACCCAGGAAATACCAAGATGTATTTGGATTTGAAGGAAACATTCTGGTGGACCGGAATGAAGAAGGATATTGCAGCATATGTAGCAGTTTGTGATGTGTGTCATAGAGTGAAGGCAGAACATCAGAAGCCAGCCGTATTGTTACAACCATTGCCGATACCCGAATGGAAGTGGGATAAGATAGGCATGGATTTTATCACAGGACTACCCAGGACGAAGGCAGGCTATGACTCGATATGGGTAGTAGTTGATCGTTTGACAAAGGTAGCACATTTCATCCCAGTTAAGACCACTTACACCAGTGCTAAGTTGGCGAAGATATACATGACCAGGATCATTTGTTTGCATGGAGTTTCGAGGAGTATCGTATCAGATAGAGGAACCCAATTTACCTCAAAGTTTTGGAATCAGTTGCATGAAACTTTGGGAACCAGACTAGAGTTCAGCACAGCTTTTCACCCATAGACGGATGGACAGATTGAGAGAGTCAATCAGATTTTGGAAGATATGCTGAGAGCCTGTGGACTAGATTATGGATCTAGTTGGGACGATAACTTGCCGTATGCGGAGTTTTCTTATAACAACAGTTACCAAACCAGTTTGAAGATGGCACCTTTCGAAGCTTTATACAGAAGGAGGTGCAGGACACCGTTCTCATGGGACGAAGTTGGAGACCGTCAGTTCTTTGGACCAGATTTGATTAAGGAGTCTGAACGGAAAGTTAAGTTGATTCGCGATAGGCTCAAGGTAGCCCAGTCCAGGCAGAAGAGTTACGCAGATTCAAAACGCAAGGAGACAGTTTACGAAACAGGAGACAGAGTTTATCTTCGAGTAACCCCACTTCGAGGAGTTAAGCGCTTTGCAGTTAAGGGAAAGTTAGCACCACGACCGTATAAGATTCTGCAACGTATGGGAGAAGTCGCTTATAAGTTGGAATTACCAGAGGGACTGTCAGGAGTTCATGATGTATTCCATGTTTCTCAACTAAAGAAATGTCACGTCGAGATGGCGGAGGTACCGCTAAGAGATACAGTGCCGCTTGAAGCAATTAAGTTGAAGGATGACTTAATGTATGAAGAGAAGCCAGTCAAGATTCTCGAATTTGCCAGCAGAGTTACCCGCAGCAAGGTTATCAAGTTTTGCAAAGTTCAGTGGAACCACCACTCAGAGGATGAAGCCACCTGGGAGAGAGAAGAAGATTGCTCAAGGACCACCCTCACCTATTTTCTGGAGCTTTGCATACTTGTTAGCATCTTTCAGGATTGACAAAACTTTCTGGTTGTATCACATACAACCTTTCCTCAAGAAAATCGTCGAGGAAACAATGTTTTGACATCCTATCTGCAAGTTTTCATAAATAATGCAGTAACTGCTAACATAATTCCAACAGACTCTTAGCATCGCTACGAGTGAGAAAATCTCATCGTAGTCAACTCCTTGAACTTGTCGGGAAACATCTTAACGACAAGTCGAGCTTTCTCAATGGTGACACTTACCATCATTGTCTGTCTTTCTTTTAAAATCCATATGTACCTAACAGCCTTACGACCATCAAGTAGTTCTTCCAAAGTCTACACTTTGTTTTCATACATGGATTCTCTCTCGGATTTTATGGCCTCGAGCCATTCTTGGAATCCGGGCCCACCATCGCTTCTCCATAGCTCATAGGTTCATTGTTGACTAGCAACATGACTTCCAAGACAGGACTACGTACCACTCTGAAGTAGCACGCATCCTTGTCATCCTACGAGGTTTGGTAGTGACTTGATCCGAAGTTTCGTGATCACTATCATAAGCTTTTTCTTCAATTGGTGTAGGTGCCACAGGAACAACTTCTTGTGCCCCGCTACACTCTAGTTGAAGTGACGGTTCAATAACCTCATCAAGTCTCCACTATCCTCCCACTCAATTCTTTCGAGAGAAACTTTTCTCGAGAAAGGACCCGATTTTAGAAACAATTCCTATTGCTTTTGGATCTGAGACAGGAGGTATACCCAGCTGTTTTGGGTGTCCTATGAAGATGCATTTATCCGCTTTGGGTTCGAGCTTATCAGCCTGAAACTTTTTCACATAAGCGTCGTAGCCCCAAACTTTTAAGAAACAACATCTTAGGTTTCTCTAAACCATAGTTCATACGGTGTCGTCTCAACGGATTTGTGTGGTTGCCTATTTAAAGTGAATGCGGTTGTCTCTAATGCCTAACCCATAAACGATAGTGGTAATTCGACAAGAGACATCATGGTATGCACCATATCCAATAGGGTGTAGTTATGATGTTCGGACACACCATCACACTATGGTGTTCCCGGCGGTATTAGTCGTGAAACAATTTCCACAATGTCTTAATTGTGTGCCAAACTCGTAACTCAGATATAAATCTCTATGATCATATCATAGACATTTTATCCTCTTGTCACGACGATCTTCAACTGCACTCTGAAATTACTTGAACCTTTCAATAATTCAGACTCATGATTCATCAAGTAAATATACTCAGCATCTACTCAAATCATCTGTGAAGTAAGAACATAACGATATCCACTACATGCCTCAGCACTCATTGGACTGCACACATCAAGATGTATTGCTTCCAATAAGTTGCTTTCTTGTTCCATCTTACTGAAAACGAGGTCTTTCAGTCATCTTGTCCATGTGGTATCATTTGCATGTCTCAAGTGATTCAAAATCAAGTGAGTCCAAACGATCCATCTGTATGGAGTTTCTTCATGCATATCTACCAATAAACATGGTTCGCATGTCTCAATCTTTTCAAAACGAGTGAGTCCAAGGATCCATCAACATGGAGCTTCTTCATGCGTTTTATACCAATATGACTCAGATTGCAGTGCCACAAGTATGTGGTACTATCATTACTATCATATGAACATGTGTATCACTACGATCGAGATGGTATTATTCAAATAAACAGAGTAACCATTATTCTCCTTAAATGAATGTAACATCCCAAATTTTCAATTTGGAATGTTATACATTAGATCATCATGCATATAATATTTTCTTGCATTTTGGTCAATCCTAGAAATTTCACGCAACTCAAGGACCCTCGGAGAGAGTTGGAGATTTCGTTATTTTCATATTTGAGTTTTCTCAAATTTTGAAAAGAGGATCATTTGATTTTATTTATTTCATCTTCGATTATTTTCCCAATATCAAAAATATGAGAAGGGAATAATATGACTTTCCCAAATTTAGGAAAAATGAAGATTTAATAAATAAATCAAAATTTGGATTTTTCGGAGTTTATTTGCATTTTAATTGGATTAGGGAAAATGCGTGTTTTAAAATATTGCATTTAGGCCCCGAGTAAAAGTTCATTTTGTTCGACTCATTTTTAGGAGTCGAGGAAAATTAATTTCGGGATTTTTGGAGTTCGTTTAGATTTTCTTCTATTTGTTTTTTTGCGCGCGTATCTATTTAAAAAAAAACGCGCAACGCCCGACTGGGCCAAGGGCCCAGCCGAGCCGGCCCGCACCGTGCCCCTCCCCTCGCGCGTGCGCCCAGCGCCGCCGCCGTGCCAGCCGGCCCCGCCGCCTCCTAGTCCGAGGAGGACTCCTCCTCCTCCTCCCCTTGCTTGCCCCTCCCCCAAGCAACCCCCCTTCCCCTCTTTAAATACCCCCTCTTCCCTCTTCTCCCCACACCGCCGCCGCCCCCGCCCTGCAGCAGCAGCAGCTCGCGCCGCAAGCCGCCGCCGCCGCTCGCCGCCGCCAGCGCCTGCCGCCGCTCGCGCCCGCCTGTCGCCGCCGCCTGCCGTCGCCTCCCCCGCGCCGCGCCGCTGCCCTGCCGCCCCGCTGGAGCCCCGCCGAGGTAGCCGCCACCCGCGCCACCCCTCGCCTCGGTTCGGTTTTCTTTTATAAAAACCGTTCCGGTTTATTTTGTTTCGAAGCTTCGGTTTTTTTTCGAAACCCTAGATCGATTTTTCGTTTTTTTTCGGTTTAGTTGCTTAGCGAGCATTCGCTGGACCGTTCGTCTTAACGAATGTGACCACCGGTTAGTCTCGGTTAACGAATGTCCGTTCGTTTAACCGTTCGTCGTTCTTCTTTTTTGTCGGATTTATTCCGCGATTTTCTGATCGTGATTTCAGATCCGATCTTCTTTCTAGTTTATCTTCTCGCTCGTTTATTGGAATCAGGTGATTCAAGCGCCTGGAGTTTCGTTTCGAAACTGCCGTTCCGACTAATCAACTTAACCAAGATTTTTCTACTGTAAAACTTGACCTAGTTTCAATTTGCTAGAACCGAGTTGTTTTCTTTCGCCGTTTGCTTTTCGTTACTTTGTTCGGTTCGTTTTCTCTTTGAAACCGGAGTTCTTAAGTTGAACCTTCTGGTTCGATCTCTTATTCGAGTTTTACCTATGCATTAGATGAGTACTTATTGTATGCTTGTTGTTTGTCTGCGATAGATCACCCGGAGTGCGCCGCCTGTTACTTCGAATTTCTAGGTTTCGCGGATCCTCAGCAAGTCAAGTAACACTTTGATCATACCTTCTCATTGCCCAGTTTTTATTGCATTAGACCAATCCTCACACATTGCATGATTAGGATCTAATTTAAATTGTGGGATGGGAAGTAGTTGAGGTAGTACCTATTACCTGTTTTACTTATGAAACCTTTGGGAGTTACTTCTACGTTTGCTTATTATGCCATGCTATGCTAGTAGACGTGGATTGGGTGAGTGATATCCATGACAGATGTGAGTTATGTTAATTAATGGTTTTATCTAAGGTGGCAACTTAAACACACATCTGGGTGGATTGAGGCACCTGGTTTCTATCAGGACTTGCCTGTTTTTTTTGGACCGCCACCCAGGCTCAAAGGGATCATAAGATCATTCATGCTAGTAACTTCCGTGTGCAGCCACAAGCCAATATGGGCTCTGGCATAGCTGACTAAGTCGTGCGAACTCTTACAGTTTTAGACTAGTAGATGTAGGGGATGTAGGTTGGTACCGTCTATCACAACGTAAGGTGCTAGCGCTTCTGAAAGACTATGTCTCGGTCATCCGTATCTCAAACATCATGCAGTGCGAGAAACCAACGGAGGCGATCGAGTCTTGTGGGGAAAAGTGCGCATACCTCTGCAGAGTGTGCAAACTAATCATGATTAGCCGTGTCCCCGGTTATGGACGTTTTGAGTATCTAGTACTTGAATATCATGTGAATCTCATCATGTTACTTCTAAATTAATATTGTTGGGTTATTGATGATTACTTTTAATTGGGATTGAGGATGCTGTCAACCATTCTCAATGTTTAACAACCACCATGATAGTTAAGTAAATTTATTCCTTTGCAGTAGGGAAAAATTGGCTTTACGCAAAACTGTAACCATAGAGCTTTCCACCAGCCATACATACATATAGTATAGCTCATTACTGTTCATTACTCTCTATGTGTTACATTGCCAGCATATTCCATGTGCTGACCTGTTTTCGGGCTGCAACTTTCATGTTGCAGACTTTTCAGACGACGAGTAGGTGCTTTTAGGTCGTGGTTCTATACTCAGTGATGCCGTTGGAGTTGATGGACTCACTTATCTTCCAAGTCTTCCGCTGTTATCGATATTAGATGGCCTTAAGCCATATTTATTGTAATAAGTTCTCTTTGAGACACCGATGTAATAAGTGTGTGATTGCTACTCTGCTATAAATCCTTCAAAGTACTGTGTGGTGTCAGCATTACTGATCCAGGGATGACACCGAAGCACAGAGACTTGACCATCTGAGGTCGGGTCGCTACAATGAATAACCGTATTGTGACAAATATAATCCAATCATGTATATGCCCAACGCAAACACCAAATAACAATTATTTAGGTTTAATACCAATCTCGATGGTAGAGGGAGCGTACGATATTTGATTACATCAACCTTGGAAACACTTCCAACACATATCGTCATCTCACCTTTAGCTAGTCTCCGTTTATTCTGTAGCCTTTTATTTCGAGTTACTAACACTTAGCAACCGAGCCGCTATCTTATACCCTGGTGCTACTAGGAGTACTAGTAAAGTACACATTAATATAATGTATATCCAACACACTTGTGTCGACCTTACCAGCCTTCTCATCTACCAAGTATCTAGGGTAATTCCGCTCTAGTGACCGTTCCCCTTATTACAGAAGCACTTAGTCCCGGGTTTGGGTTCAACCTTGGGTTTCTTCACTAGAGCAGCAGCTGACTTGCCGTTTCATGAAGTATCCCTTCTTGCCCTTGCCCTTCTTGAAACTATTGGTTTTACTAACCATCAACAATTGATGCTCCCTTTTGATTTCTACTTTCGCGGTGTCTCGAATAGCTCAAGGATCATACCTATCCCTGATATGTTATAGTTCATCACGAAGCTCTAGTAGCTTGGTGGCAGCGACTTTGGAGAACCATCACTATCTCATCTGGAAGATCAACTCCCACTCGATTCAAGCGATTGTTGTACTCATACGATCTGAGCAGATGCTCAACGATTGAGCTTTTCTCCTTAGTTTGCAGGCTTAAGAAACTCGTCAGAGGTCTTATACCTCTTGACGTGGGCACAAGCCTGAAATCCCAATTTCAGCCCTCGAAACATCTCATATGTCGACGTTTCAAAATCGTCTTCGGTGCCTCAACTCTAAACCGTTTAACTGAACTATCACGTAGTTATCAAAACGTGCATGTCAGATGTTCGCAACATCCACAGATGACGTTCGAGGTTCAGCACACTGAGCGGTGCATTAAGGACATAAGCTTTCTATGAAGGAATGAGGACAATCCTCAGTTCACGAACCTAGTCCGCATAATTGCTACTATCAACTTTCAACTAAATTTTCTCTAGGAACATATCTAAACAGTAGAACTGAAGCCCGAGCTACGACATAATTTGCGAAGACCTTTTGACTATGTTCAGGATAATTAAGTTCATCTTATGAACTCCCACTCAGATAGACATCCCTCTAGTCATCTAAGTGATTACATGATCCGAGTCAACTAGGCCGTGTCCGATCATCACGTGAGACGGACTAGTCATCATCGGTGAACATCTTCATGTTGATCGTATCTACCATACGACTCATGCTCGACCTTTCGGTCTCTTGTGTTCCGAGGCCATGTCTGTACATGCTAGGCTCGTCAAGTCAACCTAAGTGTTTCGCATGTGTAAATCTGTCTTACATCCGTTGTATGTGAACGTTAGAATCTATCACACCCGATCATCACGTGGTGCTTCGAAACGATGAACTTTTGCAACAGTGCATAGTTAGGGGGAACACTTTCTTGAAATTTTAATGAGGGATCATCTTATTTACTACCGTCATTCTAAGAAAATAAGATGCAAAAACATGATAAACATCACATGCAATCAAAAAGTGACATGATATGGCCAATATCATTTTGCTCCTTTTGATCTCCATCTTCGGGCTCCATGATCATCATCATCACCGGCATGACACCATGATCTCCATCATCATGATCTCCATCATCGTGTCTTCATGAAGTTGTCTCGCCAATTATTACTTCTACTACTATGGCTAACGGTTTAGCACTAAAGTAAAGTAATTACATGGCGTTGTTCAATGACACGCATGTCATACAATAAATTAAGACAACTCCTATGGCTTCTGTCGGTTGTCATACTCATCGACATGCAAGTCGTGATTCCTATTACAAGAACATGATCAATCTCATACATCACATATTATTCACCACATTCTTTTTTGCCACATCACATCACATAGCATACCCTGCAAAAACAAGTTAGACGTCCTCTAATTGTTGTTGCATGTTTACGTGGCTCCTATGGGTTTCTAGCAAGAACGTTTCTTACCTACGCAAAAGCCACAACGTGATATGCCAATTACTATTTACCCTTCATAAGGACCATTTTCATCGAATCCGATCCGACTAAAGTGGGAGAGACAGACACCCGCTAGCCACCTTATGCAACTAGTGCATGTCAGTCGGTGGAACTTGTCTCACGTAGGAGTACGTGTAAGGTCAGTCCGGGCCGCTTCATCCCATGATGCCGCCGAATCAAGATAAGACTAGTAACGGCAAGTAAATTGACAAAATCGACGCCCACAACTACTTTGTGTTCTACTTGTGCATAGAAACTACGCATAGACCTAGCTCATGATGCCACTGTTGGGGAACGTAGCAGAAATTCAAAAAAATTCTATGCAACACCAAGATCAATCTATGGAGTAATCTAGCAACGAGGGAGGGAGAGTGCATATACATACCCTTGTAGATCGCTAAGCGGAAGCGTTCAAGAGAACGGGGTTGAAGGAGTTGTACTCGTCGTGATCCAAATCACCGGAGATCCTAGTGCCGAACGGACGGCACCTCCGCGTTCAACACACGTACAGCCCGGTGACGTCTCCCATGCCTTGATCCAGCAAGGAGAGAGGGAGAGGTTGAGGAAGACTCCATCCAGTAGCAACACAACGGCGTGGTGGTGGTGGAGGAGCGTGGTGATCCAGCAGGGCTTCGCCAAGCACCGCGAGATATGAGGAGAAAGAGAGGTAGGGCTGCGCCAACAAGAGAAGAAACTTCGTCCAGGGGCTGCTCCTTTGCCTCCACTATATATAGGGGGAGAGGGGGGGCTGCGCCCCCACCTAGGGTTCCACCCTAGGGGCGGCGGCCAGCCCAGATCCCATCTGGTGAGGCGGCCAAGGGGGGGGTGGGGGAGAGGGCGCCCCCTCCCCAAACCCTAGGCGCCTTGGGCCCTTGTGGGGGGGGGAGGGGGGCGCACCAGCCCACCTGGGGTTGGTCCCCTCCCACACTTGGCCCATGCAGCCCTCCGGGGCCGGTGGCCCCACTTGGTGGGCCCCCGGACACCTCCGGTGGTCCCGGTACACTACCGGTGATGCCCAGAACACTTCCGGTGGCCAAAACCATACTTCCTATATATATAAATCTTTACCTCCGGACCATTCCGGAACTCCCCGCGACGTCCGGGATCTCATCCGGGACTCCGAACAACATTCGGTAACCACGTACATCTATTCCCTGTAACCCTAGCGTCATCGAACCTTAAGTGTGTAGACCCTACGGGTTCGGGAGACACGTAGACATGACCGAGACGTTCTCCGGTCAATAACCAACAGCAGGATCTGGATACCAATGTTGGTTCCTACATGTTCCACGATGATCTCATCGGATGAACAACGATGTCGAGGATTCAATCAATCCCGTATTCAATTCCCTTCGTCTACCGGTATAGTACTTGCCCGAGATTCGATCGTCGGTATCTCGATACCTTGTGCAATCTTGTTACCGGCAAGTCTCTTTACTCATTCTATAACACATCATCCTGTGATCAACTCCTTAATCACATTGTGCACATTATGATGATGTCCTACCGAGTGGGCCCAGAGATACCTCTCCGTCACACGGAGTGACAAATCCCAGTCTCGATCCGTGCCAACCCAACAGACACTTTCGGAGATACCTGTAGTGTACCTTTATAGCCACCCAGTTACATTGTGACGTTTGGCACACCCAAAGCATTCCTACGGTATCTGGGAGTTGCACAATCTCATGGTCTAAGGAAATGATACTTGACATTAGAAAAGCTTTAGCATACGAACTACACGATCTTGGTGCTAGTCTTAGGATTGGGTCTTGTCCATCACATCATTCTCCTAATGATGTGATCCCGTTATCAATGACATCCAATGTCCATGGTCAGGAAACCGTAACCATCTATTGATCAACGAGCTAGTCAACTATAGGCTTACTAGGGACATGGTGTTGTCTATGTATCCACACATGTATCTGAATTTCCTATCAATACAATTCTAGCATGGATAATAAACGATTATCATGAACAAGGAAATATAATAATAACTAATTTATTATTGCCTCTAGGGCATATTTCCAACAATAGAAGGTATTGATGTTACCATCAAACTTGCTAATAGAGATACAATATCACCCATTGGAATTGTTAGAGATGTTGAAGTCTTGTGTGGGAAAACTAAATATCCTGTTGATTTTCTTATTCTTGGTTCTGCACAAGATAGCTTTTGTCCCATTATATTTGGTAGACCCTTCTTGAACACATTTAATGCTAGGATAGACTGCGAAAAGAATGTTGTTACTATTGGCTTGGGTGATATGTCTCATGAGTTTAATTTCTCTAAATTTAGTAGACAACACCGTGAAGAAGAATTGCCTAGTAAGGATGAAATTATTTGTCTTGCTTCTATTGCCGTACCTCCTAGTGATCCTTTAGAACAATATTTGCTAGATCATGAAAATGATATGTTTATGAATGAAAGAAGGGAAACAGATGAAGTATTGTTTAAACGGGAACCCATTTTGAAACACAATTTGCCTTTTGAAATCCTAGGGGATCCTCCTCCACCCAAGGGTGATCCCGTGTTTGAGCTTAAACCGTTGTCTGATACTCTTAAATATGCTTATCTTGATGAAAAGAAGATATATCCTGTTATTATTAGTGCTAACCTTTCAGAGCACGAATAAGGGAGATTATTAAAAACTCTGAAGAAGCACCGTGCTGCTGTTGGATATACTCTCGATGATCTTAAGGGCATTAGTCCCACTCTATGTCAACATAAAATAAATATGGAAGAAGATGCCAAACCGGTTGTTGATCATCAACGACGGCTGAATCCTAAGATGAAAGAAGTGGTGAGAAAAGAAATACTAAAGCTCCTTGAGGCAGGTATAAATTATCCCATTGCTAATAGTCAGTGGGTAAGTCATGTCCATTGTGTCCCTAAGAAGGGAGGTATTACTGTCATTCCTAATCATAAAGATGAATTGATTCCGCAAAGAATTATTATAGGATATAGGATGGTAATTGATTTCCGCAAATTAAATAAGGCTACTAAAAGAGATCATTACCCCCTACCTTTTATCGATCAAATGCTAGAAATATTATCCAAACATACACATTTTTGCTTTCTAGATGGTTACTCTGGTTTCTCTCAAATACCCGTGTCAGCCAATGATCAATCAAAGACTACTTTCACTTGCCCTTTTGGTACTTTTGCTTATAGACGTATGCCTTTTGGTTTATGTAATGCACCTGCTACCTTTCAAAGATGCATGATGGCTATATCATATGACTTTTTTGAAAAGATTTGCGAGGTTTTCGTGGACGACTTCTCCGTCTACGGATCCTCTTTTGATGATTGCTTGAGAAACCTTGATCGAGTTTTGCAGAGATGTGAAGAAACTAATCTTGTCTTGAATTGGGAAAAATGCCACTTTATGGTTAATGAAGGTATTGTCTTGTTGCATAAAGTTTCTGAAATAGGAATTGAAGTTGATAAAGCCAAGGTTGATGCTATTGAAAAGATGCCATGTCCCAAGGACATCAAAGGTATAAGAAGTTTCCGTGGTCACGTCGGTTTTTGTAGGAGGTTCATTAAGGACTTCTCCAAAATTTCTCGGCCTCTGACTAATTTATTACAAAAAGATATACCATTTGTCTTTGATGATGATTGTGTAGAAGCATTTGAAATACTTAAGAAAGCATTGATCTCTGCACCTATTGTTCAGCCACCTGATGGAATTTACCCTTTGAAATTATGTGTGATGCTAGTGATTATGCTGTAGGTGCTGTTCTAGGGCAAAGAGTTGATAAGAAATTAAATGTTATTCAATATGCTAGTAAAACTCTAGACAATGCTCAGAGAAATTATGCTACTACTGAAAAAGAATTCTTAGCAGTTGTATTTGCTTGTGATAAGTTCAGACCTTACATTGTTGATTCTAAAGTAACTATTCACACTGATCACGTTGCTATTAAATATCTGATGGAAAAGAAAGATGCTAAACCTAGACTTATTAGATGGGTTCTCTTGCTACAAGAATTTGATTTGCATATTGTTGATAGAAAGGGAGCTGAGAACCCCGTTGCAGACAACTTGTCTAGGTTAGAAAATGTTCTTGATGACCCACTACCTATTGATGATAGCTTTCCTGATGAGCAATTAAATGTCATAAGTACTTCTCGTACTACTCCATGGTATGCTGATTATGCTAATTATATTGTGGCTAAATTTATACCACCTAGTTTCACATACCAACAAAAGAAAAAGTTCTTCTATGATTTGAGACATTACTTTTGGGATGACCCACATCTTTATAAGAAGGAGTAGATGGTGTTATTAGATGTTGTGTACCTGAGCATGAACAGGAACAGATCCTATGCAAGTGTCACTCCGAAGCTTATGGAGGACACCACGCTGGAGATAGAACTGCACATAAGGTATTGCAATCCGGTTTTTATTGGCCTACTCTCTTCAAGGATACCCGTAAGTTTGTCCTTTCTTGTGATGAATGTCAGAGAATTGGTAATATTAGTAGACGTCAAGAAATGCCTATAAACTATTCACTCGTTATTTAACCATTTGATGTTTGGGGCTTCTATTATATGGGACATTTTCCTGCCTCTAATGGATATACACATATTTTAGTTCCTGTTGATTACGTTGCTAAGTGGGTAGAAGCTATTCCAACTAGTAGTGCTGATCATAACACTTCTATTAAGATGCTTAAAGAAGTTATTTTTCTGAGGTTTGGAGTCCTTAGATATTTAATGACTGATGGTGGTACACATTTTATTCATGGTGCTTTCCGTAAAATGCTTGCTAAATATGATGTTAATCATATAATTGCATCTCCTTATCGCCCACAGTCTAGTGGTCAAGTAGAATTGAGTAACACAGAGCTCAAATTAATTTTGCAAAAGACTCTCAATAGGTCTAGAAAGAATTGGTCCAAGAAACTTGATGATGCCTTGTGGGCCTATAGAACTGCATATAAAAATCCTATGGGCATGTCTCTGTATAAAATGGTTTATGGAAAAGCATGTCACTTACCTCTCGAACTAGAACATAAGGCTTATTGGGCTATTAAAGAGCTCAACTATGATTTCAAACTTGCCGGTCAGAAGAGGTTATTTGACATTAGTTCACTTGATGAATGGAGAACCCAAGCTTATGAAAATGCCAAGTTGTTTAAAGAAAAGGTTAAAAGATGTCATGATAAAAGGATACAAAAGCATGAGTTTAACATAGGTGATTATGTATTGCTATACAACTCTCGTTTAAGATTTTTTGCAGGAAAACTTCTCTCTAAATGGGAAGGCCCCTACGTTATCAAGGAGGTCTATTGTTCTGGTGCCATAAAAACCAACAACTTTGAAGGCACAAATCCGAAGGTGGTGAACGGTCAAAGAATCAAACATTATATCTCAAGTAATCCCATAAATGTTGAAACCAACGTTATTGAAACCGTAACCCCGGAGGAATACATAAGGGACACTTTCCGGAACATTTCAGACTCCGAAAAGGAATAGGTATGTGGTACGGGAAGTAAATCGACTCCAAAATAGTTTTTATGGCAATATTTCTCTGTTTTGGAATATTTAGAAAAATAGGAAAATAAGAAGCAGTACGAGAAGGACACGAAGGATCCACGAGGGTGGAGGGCGCCCCCCTACCTCATGGGCACCTCGTGTGCTCTCCGGACTCCGTTTTCTTGCACGATACGTATTTTGGTCGGTAAAAATTCATTATATATTCTCCCGAAGGTTTTGACTCCTGTATCACGCAAATATCCTCTGTTTTTGTTTCGAGCTGTTGCTGCTACATATTAGAGCAAGATGTCTTCTCAAGAATCAGTCGGGGAAAGCCGGGTGTCTCATCCGGCATCGGAACCAAGGGCAAACAGCGATGCTGACCACTTTGGGCCAGCAACGGAGGAAGAGATGGAGGCTGATCTCATGAGGATAGATGCCATGGAGGATCAAGAAGTCACTTCCTGCTTCTGAGCTGGGTTCATGATGGGAGAACTACAGAGCTGAGCCATTCCAAACTCGGTTATCCCTTCCAATGTTAAATTTCTTTCTTATGAAAATATGAAGAAGAGTGTCACTTGTTCTCCCGCAGCTATGCAACACCCTTGGGTGCAAGCAGCTTTAGCCGTTACAGGAAAGCTTCGTAAGGAGATAATGGATCTCAAGCAGCAACTCAATAAGCTCGAGGAAGAGAACCGTATCCTGAGGGGCATTATCGCCAAGAATATCACATCACCATCCCCGAAGAAGGAGATATAATCACATGGGTATGGGCACTCCCCTTGGCAACCTCCAAGCTTGGGGGAGGTGCCCCGGTATCGTATCACTATCACACTCCTATCTTTACCATTTTTCTTAGTTCGATCCTATTAGTAGTACCTTGATCTAGTAGAGTAAAGTTTATGGCATGATCTAGTTTTGAGTTTTGCTTTATGATCCCTCTTTGTAATCGAGTCCATGAGCTATATATAATAAAGATTAGTGTTGAGTCAAGGGCTTGACTATTTTGCTATGATCTTGAGTGAATAAAAGAAAAGTATAAAAAGAAACAAAGAGTTCATATTGATCTTATTGACAGTAATGACTTCACATAGAAAGAGCATGATGATTAAAAGTTGTTGGGAGTTGGCAAACGTAGCTTTGGTCATCGTTGCAATTAATAGGAAGTAATAAAGAAAGAGAGGTTTCACATATAAATATACTATCATAGACATCTTCCATGATTGGGAGCACTCATTAAAATATGACATGCTAAAGAGTTGATGTTGGACAAGGAAGACAACGTAATGGGTTATGTTTTCTTATATCTGAGATAAAGTATATTGTCATGGATCCTCCAACATGTCGAGCTTGCCTTTCCCCCTCATGCTAGCCAAATTCTTAGCACCAAGTAGAGATACTACTTGTGCTTCCAAAACCCTTAAACCAGTTTTGCCATGAGAGTCCACCATATCTACCTATGGATTGAGTAAGATCCTTCAAGTAAGTTGTCATCGGTGCAAGCAATAAAAATTGCTCTCTAAATATGTATGATTGATTGGTGTGGGGGAAATAAGCTTTATACGATCTTGTGATGTGGAAGAAATAAAAGCGACGGACTGCATAATAAAGGTTCATATCACAAGTGGCAATATAAAGTGACGTTCTTTCGCATTAAGATTTTGTGCATCCAACACTGAAAGCGCATGGCAACCTCTGCTTCCCTCTGTGAAGGGCCTATCTGTTACTATTATCTTCTACCTTATTCAAGAGTCATGGTGATCTTCACCTTCCTTTTTACATTTTATCCTTTGCCAAGCACAATGTGTTGGAAAGATCCTGATATATATATCTAATTGGATATAGGGGAGCATGAGTTATTATTGTTGACATTACCCTTGAGGTAAAAGGTTGGGAGGCGAAACTATAAGCCCCTATCTTTCTCTGTGTCCAATTAAAACTCCGTAACCACAAGTATTGCGTGAGTGTTAGCAATTATGAAAGACTAAATGATAGTTGAGTATGTGGACTTGCTAGAGAGCTCTGACATAGACTCTTTCCGATGTTATGATAAATTGCAATTGCTTCAATGACTGAGATTATAGTTTGTTAGTTCTCAATAAAGTTTCTGATTCATACTTTTGCATTGTGATTAGATTATTACTTGAGCATAAGAAATCATATGACAATATCCATATATGTTGATGTTATTAGAATAATCATGATGCCCTCATGTCCGTATTTTATTCTATCGACACCTCTACCTCTAAACATGTGGACATATTTATCGTTATCGGCTTCCGCTTGAGGACAAGCGAGGTTTAAGCTTGGGGGAGTTGATACGTCCATTTTGCATCATGCTTTTATATCGATATTTATTGCATCATGGGCTGTTATTACACATTATGTCACAATACTTATGCCTATTCTCTCTTATTTTACAAGGTTTACATAAGGAGGGAGAATGCCGGCAGCTGGAACTCTGGGCTGGAAAAGGAGCAAATACTAGAGACCTATTCTGCACAACTCCAAAAGTCCTGAAACTCCACGGAAGTTATTTTCAGAATATATAAAAAATACTGAGCGGAAGAAATACGTCAGGGGGCCACCACGTATCCACGAGGGTGGGGGGCGCGCCACCCTGCCTCGTGGGCTCCCTGTTGGCTCTCCGGTGGCCATCTTCTGCTATATGAAGTCCTTCTTAAGGAAAAAATCATAAGCAACCTTTCGGGACGAGACTCCGCCGCCACCAGGCAGAACCTTGGCGGAACCAATCTAGGGCTCCGGCAGAGCTGTTCTGCCGGGGACACTTCCCTCCGGGAGGGGGACATCATCGCCATCGTCATCACCAACGATCCTCTCATCGGGAGAGGGCAATCTCCATCTCCATCTTCATTAGCACCATCTCCTCTCAAAACCCTAGTTCATCTCTTGTATCCAAGTCTTGTCTCCAAGTCCGGGATTGGTACTAGTAGGTTGCTAGTAGTGTTGATTACTCCTTGTAGTTGATGCTAGTTGGTTTATTTGGTGGAAGATACTATGTTCAGATCCTTTATGCATATTAATACCCCTCTGATTATGAACATGAATATGCTTTGTGAGTAGTTACGTTTTATCCTGGGGACATGGGAGAAGTCTTGCTATTAGTAGTCATGTGAATTTGGTATTCGTTCGATATTTTGATGAGATGTATGTTGTCTATCCTTTAGTGGTGTTATGTGAACGTCTACTACATAACACTTCACCATTATTTGGGCCTAGAGGAAGGCATTGGGAAGTAATAAGTAGATGATGGATTGCTAGAGTGACAGAAGCTTAAACCCTAGTTTATGCGTTGCTTCGTAAGGGGCTGATTTGGATCCATATGTTTCATGCTGTGGTTAGGTTTACCTTAATACTTTTGTTGTGGTTGCGGATGCTTGCAATAGAGGTTAATCATAAGTGGGATGCTTGTTCAAGTAAGAACATCACCCAAGCACCGGTCCACCCACATATCAAATTATCAAAGTATCGAACGCGAATCATATGAACGTGATGAAAACTAGCTTGACGATAATTCCCATGTGTCCTCGGGAGCGCTTTTCTCTATATAAGAGTTTGTCCAGGCTTGTCCTTTGCTACAAAAAGGATTGGGCCACCTTGCTGCACTTTATTCACTTTTGTTACTTGTTACTCGTTACAAATTATCCTATCACAAAATTATCTATTACCACTTATTTCAGTACTTGCAGAGAATACCTTGCTGAAAACCGCTTATCTTTTCCTTCCGCTCCTCGTTGGGTTCGACACTCTTACTTATCGAAAGGACCACGATAGATCCCCTATACTTGTGGGTCATCAAGACTCTTTTCTGGCACCGTTGCCTGGGAGTGAAGCGCCTTTGGTAGGTGGAATTTGGTAAGGAAAAATTTATATAGTGTGCTAAAATTTACTGTCACTTGTTACTATGGAAAGTAGTCCTCTGAGGGGCTTGTTCGGGGTATCTTCACCCCTACCAGTAGAGTAAAGAGTTGCTCCTCAACCTACTGAACCTATTGAAAATGAAAATGTTCCCTTTGAAGTTCCTTCGGGTATGTTAGAAAAACTGCTAGCTAATCCTTTTGCAGGAGATGGAACAAAGCATCCTGATGAGCATCTAATCTATGTGGATGAAGTTTGTGGATTACTTAAGCTTGCAGGTATACCCGATGTTTTTGTTAAGAAGAAGGTCTTCCCTTTATCTTTGGAGGGAGATGCATCGACATGGAATAGGCTATGTGATGATACGGGGTCATGGAACTACAAACGATTGAAATTGGACTTTCATCAGAAGTTTTATCCTATGCATCTTGTTCATCGTGATTGCAATTATATATATAATTTTTGGCCTCGCGAAGGAGAAAGCATCGCTCAAGCTTGGGGGAGGCTTAAATCAATGTTATATTCATGCCCCAATCATGAGCTCCCAAGAGAAATAATTATTCAAAGTTTTTATGCTCGACTTTCTGATAATAATCGCACCATGCTCGATACTTGTTGTGTTGGCTCTTTTATGATGAAGACTATTGAATTCAAATGGAATTTATTGGATAGAATTAAATGCAACTCTGAAGATTGGGATCTCAACTAAGGTAAGGAGTCAGGTATGAGACCTAAGTTTGATTGTGTTAAATCTTTTATGGATACCGATGTTTTCCATAAATTTAGCACTAAATATGGACCTGACTCTGAGATAGTAGCTTCTTTCTGTGAATCTTTTTCTACTTATGTTGATCTCCCCAAGGAGAAGTGGTTTAAATATCATCCTCCCATAGAAGTAAAAGTAGCCGCACCTATTAAAGTTGAAGAAAAGACTGTCACTTATAATGATCCTATTGTTCCTACTTCTTATGTTGAGAAACCACCTTTTCCTGTTAGAATAAAGGATCATGCTAAAGCTTCAACTGTGGTTCGTAAAAGCAATATTAGAACTTATACACCTCCTGAGCAAGTTAAAGTTGAACCTAATATTGCTATTGTTAAAGATCTCCTGGCTGATAATATTGATGAGCATGTCATTTATTTCTGCGATGAAACTGCTAGAGTTGCCAAACCTTGTGCTAAAGATAAACATAGACCTATGGTAGGCATGCCTGTTATTTCTGTTAAAATAGGAGATCATTGTCATCATGGCTTATGTGATATGGGTGCTAGTGCTAGTGCTATACCTCATGACTTATACAAATTAATTATGCATGAAATTGCACCTGCTGAGATAGAAGGTATTGATGTTACCATCAAACTTGCTAATAGAGATACAATATCACCCATTGGAATTGTTAGAGATGTTGAAGTCTTGTGTGGGACAACTAAATATCCTGCTGATTTTCTTGTTCTTGGTTCCCCACAAGATAGCTTTTGTCCCATTATATTTGGTGGACCCTTCTTGAACACAGATAATGCTAGGATAGTCTGCGAAAAGAATGTTGTTACTATTGGCTTGGGTGATACGTCTCATGAGTTTAATTTCTCTAAATTTAGTAGACAACACCATGAAGAAGAATTGCCTTGTAAGTATGAAATTATTGGTCTTGCTTCTATTGCTGTACCTCCTAGTGATCCTTTAGAACATTATTTGCTAGATCATGAAAATGATATGTTTATGAATGAAAGAAGGGAAATAGATGAAGTATTCTTTAAACAGGAACCCATTCTGAAACACAATTTGCCTGTTGAAATCCTAGGGGATCCTCCTCCACCCAAGGGTGATCCCGTGTTTGAGCTTAAACCGTTGCCTGATACTCTTAAATATGCTTATCTTGATGAAAAGAAGATATATCCTGTTATTATTAGTGCTAACCTTTCAGAGCACGAAGAAGGGAGATTATTAAAAACTCTGAAGAAGCACCGTGCTGCTGTTGGATATACACTTGATGATCTTAAGGGCATTAGTCCCACTCTATGTCAACATAAAATAAATTTGGAAGAAGATGCCAAACCGGTTGTTGATCATCAACGACGGCTGAGTCCTAAGATGAAGGAAGTGGTAAGAAAAGAAATACTAAAGCTCCTTGAGGCAGGTATAATTTATCCCGTTGCTGATAGTGAGTGGGTAAGTCGTGTCCATTGTGTCCCTAAGAAGGGAGGTATTACTGTCGTTCCTAATGATAAAAGATGAATTGATTCCGCAAAGAATTATTACAGGATATAGGATGGTAATTGATTTCCACAAATTAAATAAGGCTACTAAAAAAGATCATTACCCCTTACCTTTTATCGATCAAATGCTAGAAAGAATATCCAAACATAAACATTTTTGCTTTCTAGATGGTTATTCTGGTTTCTCTCAAATACCTGTGTCAGCCAATGATCAATCAATGACTACTTTCACTTGCCCTTTTGGTACTTTTGCTTATAGACGTATGCCTTTTGGTTTATGTAATGCACCTGCTACCTTTCAAAGATGCATGATGGCTATATTCTCTGACTTTTTTGAAAAGATTTGCGAGGTTTTCATGGACGACTTCTCCGTCTACGGATCCTCTTTTGATGATTGCTTGAGCAACCTTGATCGAGTTTTGCAGAGATGTGAAGAAACTAATCTTGTCTTGAATTGGGAAAAATGCCACTTTATGGTTAATGAAGGTATTGTCTTGGGGCATAAAGTTTCTGAAATAGGTATTGAAGTTGATAAATCCATGGTTGATGCTATTGAAAAGATGCCATGTCCCAAGGACAGCAAAGGTATAAGAAGTTTCCTTGGTCACGTCGGTTTTGGTAGGAGGTTCATTAAGGACTTCTCCAAAATTTCTTGGCCTCTGACTAATTTATTACAAAAAGATATACCATTTGTCGTTGATGATGATTGTGTAGAAGCATTTGAAATACTTAAGAAAGCATTGATCTCTGCACCTATTGTTCAGCCACCTGATGGAATTTACCCTTTGAAATTATATGTGATGCAAGTGATTATGCTGTAGGTGCTGTTCTAGGGCAAAGAGTTGATAAGAAATTAAATGTTATTCAATATGCTAGTAAAACTCTAGACAATGCTCAGAGAAATTATGCTACTACTGAAAAAGAATTCTTAGCAGTTGTATTTGCTTGTGATAAGTTCAGACCTTACATTGTTGATTCTAAAGTAACTATTCACACTGATCATGTTGCTATTAATTATCTGATGGAAAAGAAAGATGCTAAACCTAGACTTATTAGATGGGTTCTCTTGCTACAAGAATTTGATTTGCATATTGTTGATAGAAAGGGAGCTGAGAACCCCGTTGCAGACAACTTGTCTAGGTTAGAAAATGTTCTTGATGACCCACTACCTATTGATGATAGCTTTCCTGATGAGCAATTAAATGTCATAAGCACTTCTTGTACTGCTCCATGGTATGCTGATTATGCTAATTATATTGTGGCTAAATTTATACCGCCTAGTTTCACATACTAACAAAAGAAAAAGTTCTTCTATGATTTGAGACATTACTTTTGGGATGAACCACATCTTTATAAAGGAGTAGATGGTGTTATTAGACGTTGTGTACCTGAGCATGAACAGGAACAGATCCTACGCAAGTGTCACTTCGAAGCTTATGGAGGACACCACGCTGGAGATAGAACTGCACATAAGGTATTGCAATCCAGTTTTTATTGGCCTACCCTCTTCAAGGATGCTCATAAGTTTGTCCTTTCTTGTGATGAATGTCAGAGAATTGGTAATATTAGTAGACGTCAAGAAATGCCTATGAACTATTCACTCGTTATTTAACCATTTGATGTTTGGGGCTTTGATTATATGGGACCTTTTCCTGCCTCTAATGGATATACACATATTTTAGTTGTTGTTGATTACGTTACTAAGTGGGTAGAAGCTATTCCAACTAGTAGTGCTGATCATAACACTTCTATTAGATGCTTAAAGAAGTTATTTTTCCGAGGTTTGGAGTCCCTAGATATTTAATGACTAATGGTGGTTCACATTTTATTCATGGTGCTTTCCGTTAAATGCTTGCTAAATATGATGTTAATCATAGAATTGCATCTCATTATCACCCACAGTCTAGTGGTCAAGTAGACTTGAGTGACAGAGAGCTCAAATTAATTTTGCAAAAGACTGTCAATAGGTCTAGAAAGAATTGGTCCAAGAAACTTCATGATGCATTATGGGCCTATAGAACTGCATATAAAAATCCTATGGGTATGTCTCTGTATAAAATGGTTTATGGAAAAGCATGTCACTTACCTCTCGAACTAGAACATAAGGCTTATTGGGCTATTAAAGAGCTCAACTATGATTTCAAACTTGCCGGTGAGAAGAGGTTATTTGAGATTAGCTCACTTGATGAATGGAGAACCCAAGCTTATGAAAATGCCAAGTTGTTTAAAGAAAAAGGTTAAAAGATGGCATGATAAAAGGATACAAAAGCGTGAGTCTAACGTAGGTGATTATGTATTGCTATACAACTCTCGTTTAAGATTTTTTGCAGGAAAACTTCTCTCTAAATGGGAAGGCCCCTACGTTATCGAGGAGGTCTATCGTTCCGGTGCCATAAAAATCAACAACTTTGAAGGCACAAATCCGAATGTGGTGAACGGTCAAAGAATCAAACAATATATCTCAAGTAATCCCATAAATGTTGAAACCAACGTTATTGAAACCGTAACCCCGGAGGAATACATAAGGGACACTTTCCGGAACGTTTCAGACTCCGAAAAGGAATAGGTATGTGGTACGGTAAGTAAACCGACTCCAAAACAGTTTTTATGGCAATATTTCTCTGTTTTGGAATATTTAGGAAAATAGAAAAATAAGAAGCAGTCCGGGAAGGACACGAGGGATCCACGAGGGTGGAGGGCGCGCCCCCTACCTCGTGGGCACCTCGTGTGCTCTCCGGACTCCGTTTTCTTGCACGATACGTATTTTGGTCGGTAAAAATTCATAATATATTCTCCCGAAGGTTTTGACTCCTGTATCACGCAAATATCCTCTGTTTTTGTTTAGAGCTGTTGCTGTTACATATTAGAGCAAGATGTCTTCTCAAGAGTCAGTCGGGGAGAGCCGGGTGTCTCATCCGGCATCGGAACCAAGGGCAAACAGCGATGCTGACCACTTTGGGCCAGCAACGGAGGAAGAGATGGAGGCTGATCTCATGAGGATAGATGCCATGGAGGATCAAGAAGTCACTTCCTGCTTCTGAGCTGGGTTCGCGATGGGAGAACTACAGAGCTCAGCCATTCCAAACTCGGTTATCCCTTCCAATGTTAAATTTCTTTCTTATGAAAATACGAAGAAGAGTGTCACTTGTTCTCCCGCAGCTATGCAACACCCTTGGGTGCAAGCAGCTTTAGCCATTACAGGAAAGCTTCGCAAGGAGATAATGGATCTCAAGCAGCAACTCAATAAGCTCGAGGAAGAGAACTGTATCCTGAGGGGCATTATCACCAAGAATATCACATCACCATCCTCGAAGAAGGAGATATAATCACATGGGTATGGGCACTCCCCTTGGCAACCGCCAAGCTTGGGGGAGGTGCCTCGGTATCGTATCACTATCACACTCCTATCTTTACCATTTTCTTAGGTCGATCCTATTAGTAGTACCTTGATCTAGTAGAGTAAAGTTTATGGCATGATCTAGTTTTGAGTTTTGCTTTATGATCCCTCTTTGTAATCGAGTCCATGAGCTATATATAATAAAGATTAGTGTTGAGTCAAGGGCTTGATTATTTTGCTATGATCTTGAGTGAATAAAACGAAAGAATAAAAAGAAACAAAGAGTTCATATTGATCTTATTAAGAGTAATGACTTCACATAGAAAGAGTATGATGATTAAAAGTTGTTGGGAGTTGGCAAACGTAGCTTTGGTCATCGTTGCAATTAATAGGAAGTTATAAAGAAAGAGAGGTTTCACATATAAATATATATCATAGACATCTTCCATGATTGGGAGCACTCATTAAAATATGACATGCTAAAGAGTTGATGCTGGACAAGGAAGACAACGTAATGGGTTATGTTTTCTTATATCTGAGATAAATTATATTGTCATGGATCATCCAACATGTTGAGCTTGCCTTTCCCCCTCATGCTATCCAAATTCTTAGCACCGAGTAGAGATAGTACTTGTGCTTCCAAAACCCTTAAACCAGTTTTGCCATGAGAGTCCACCATATCTACCTATGGATTGAGTAAGATCCTTCAAGTAAGTTGTCATCAGTGCAAGCAATAAAAATTGCTCTCTAAATATGTATGTTTGATTGGTGTGGGGGAAATAAGCTTTATACAATCTTGTGATGTGGAAGAAATAAAAGCGACGGACTGCATAATAAAGGTTCATATCACAAGTGGCAATATAAAGTGACGTTCTTTCGCATTAAGATTTTGTGCATCCAACACTGAAAGCGCATGGCAACCTCTGCTTCCCTCTGTGAAGGGCCTATCTGTTACTATTATCTTCTACCTTATGCAAGAGTCATGGTGATCTTCACCTTTCCTTTTTACATTTTATCCTTTGGCAAGCACAGTGTGTTGGAAAGATCCTGATATATATATATAATTGGATATAGGGGAGCATGAGTTATTATTGTTGACATTACCCTTGAGGTAAAAGGTTGGGAGGCGAAACTATAAGCCCCTATCTTTCTCCGTGTCCAATTAAAACTCCGTAACCACGAGTATTGCGTGAGTGTTAGCAATTATGAAAGACTAAATGATAGTTGAGTATGTGGACTTGCTAGAGAGCTCTGACATAGACTCTTTCCGATGTTATGATAAATTGCAATTACTTCAATGACTGAGATTATAGTTTGTTAGTTCTCAATAAAGTTTCTGATTCATACTTTTGCATTGTGATTAGATTATTACTTGAGCATAAGAAATCATATGACAATATCCATATATGTTGATGTTATTAGAATAATCATGATGCCCTCATGTCCGTATTTTATTCTATCGACACCTCTACCTCTAAACTTGTGGACATATTTATCGTTATCGGTTTCCACTTGAGGACAAGCGAGGTCTAAGCTTGGGGGAGTTGATACATCCATTTTTCATCATGCTTTTATATCGATATTTATTGCATTATGGGCTGTTATTACACATTATGTCACAATACTTATGCCTATTCTCTCTTATTTTACAAGGTTTACATAAGGAGGGAGAATGCCGACAGTTGGAATTCTGGGCTGGAAAAGGAGAAAATATTAGAGACCTATTCTGCACAACTCCAAAAGTCCTGAAACTCCACGGAAGTTATTTCCAGAATATATAAAAAATACTGAGCGGAAGAAATACGTCAGGGGGGCCACCACCTGTCCACGAGGGTGGGGGCGCGCCCCCCTGCCTCGTGGGCTCCCTGTTGGCTCTCCGGTGGCCATCTTCTTCTATATGAAGTCCTTCTCGAGGAAAAAATCATAAGCAACCTTTCGGGACGAGACTCCGCTGCCATAAGGCGGAACCTTGGCGCAACCAATCTAGGGCTCCGGCAGAGCTGTTTTGCCGGGGACACTTCCCTCCGGGAGGGGGAAATCATAGCCATCGTCATCACCAACGCTCCTCTCATCGGGAGAGGGCAATCTCCATCAACATCTTCATCAGCACCATCTCCTCTCAAAACCCTAGTTCATCTCTTGTATCCAATTCTTGTCTCCAAGTCCGGGATTGGTACTAGTAGGTTGCTAGTAGTGTTGATTACTCCTTGTAGTTGATGCTACTTGGTTTATTTGGTGGAAGATCATATGTTCAGATCCTTTATGCATATTAATACCCCTCTGATTATGAACATGAATATGCTTTGTGAGTAGTTACGTTTGTTCCTGAGGACATGGGAGAAGTCTTGCTATTAGTAGTCATGTGAATTTGGTATTCGTTTGATATTTTGATGAGATGTATGTTGTCTATCTTCTAGTGGTGTTATGTGAACGTCGACTACATAACACTTCACCATTATTTGGGCCTAGGGGAAGGCATTGGGAAGTAATAAGTAGATGATGGGTTGCTAGAGTGACAGAAGCTTAAACCCTAGTTTATGCGTTGCTTCGTAAGGGGCTGATTTGGATCCATATGTTTCATGCTATGGTTAGGTTTACCTTAATACTTTTGTTGTAGTTGCGGATGCTTGAAATAGAGGTTAATCATAGGTGGGATGCTTGTTCAAGTAAGAACATCACCCAAGCACCGGTCCACCCACATATCAAATTATCAAAGTACCGAACGTGAATCATATGAACGTGATGAAAACTAGCTTGACGATAATTCCCATGTGTCCTCGGGAGCACTTTTCTCTATATAAGAGTTTGTCCAGGCTTGTCCTTTGCCTCAAAAAGGATTGGGCCACCTTGCTACACTTTATTCACTTTTGTTACTTGTTACTCGTTACAAATTATCCTATCACAAAACTATCTGTTACCACTTATTTCAGTACTTGCAGAGAATACCTTGCTGAAAACCGCTTATCATTTCCTTCTGCTCCTCGTTGGGTTCGACAGTCTTACTTATCAAAAGGACTACGATAGATCCCCTATACTTATGGGTCATCATCACCACAGATAAGCACATGCAAGACATACATCAAGTGTTCTCAAATCCTTAAAGACTCAATCCGATAAGATAACTTCAAAGGGAAGACTCAATCCATTATAAGAGAGTAGAGGGGGAGAAACATCATAAGATCCAACTATAATAGCAAAGCTCATGATACATCAAGATCATGCCAAATCAAGAACACGAGAGAGAGAGAGAGAGAGAGAGAGAGAGAGAGAGAGAGAGATCAAACACATAGCTACTGGTACATACCCTCAGCCCCGAGGGTGAACTACTCCCTCCTCGTCATGGAGAGCACCGGGATGATGAAGATGGCCACCAGTGAGGGATCCCCCCTCCGGCAGGGTGCCGGAACAGGGTCCCGATTTTTTTGGTGGCTACAAAGGCTTGCGGCGGCGGAACTCCCGATCTAGGTTTCTTTTTGGGGGTTTCTATATGTATAGGTATTTTTGGCGTCGGGAACAAGTCAGGTGGGTCTCCGAGGCGGCCACGAGGTAGGGGGCGCAGCCAGGGGGGCAGGGTGCGCCCCCCACCCTCGTGGGTGCCTCGGGAGTCTTCTGGTCCATCTTCGATACTCCATGGGCTTCTTTTGGTCCATAAAAAATCATCAAAAATTGGCACGTCAACTGGACTCCGTTTGGTATTCCTTTTCTGTAAAACTCAAAAACAAGGAAAAAACGGAAGCTGGCACTGGGCTCTAGGTTAATAGGTTAGTCCCAAAACTCATATAAAATAGAATATAAATGCATATAAAACATTCTAGATGGATAACATATAGCATGGAACAATAAAAAATTATAGATACATTGGAGACGTATCAGCATCCCCAAGCTTAATTCCTGCTCGTCCTCGAGTAGGTAAATGATAAAAACAGAATTTTTGATGTGGAATGCTACCTAACATATTTTTCAATGTAATTTTCTTTATTGTGGCCTGAATATTCAGATCCATAAGATTCAAGACAAAATTTTAATATTGACATAAAAACAATAATACTTCAAGCATACTAACTAAGCAATCACGTCTTCTCAAAATGACATGGCCAAAGAAAGTTATCCCTACAAAATCATATAGTCTGGCTATGCTCTATCTTCATCGCACAAAGTATTTAAATCACGCACAACCCCGATGACAAGCTAAGCAATTGTTTCATACTTTTGATGTTCTCAAACTTTTCAACTTTCACGCAATACATGAGCGTGAGCCATGGACATAGCACTATAGGTGGAATAGAATGGTGGTTGTGGAGAAGATAAAAAAAGGAGAAGATAATCTCACATCAACTAGGCGTATCAACGGTCTATGGACATGCCCATCAATAGATATCAATGTGAGTGAGTAGGGATTGCCATGCAACGGATGCACTAGAGCTATAGGTGTATGAAAGCTCAAAAAGAAACTAAGTGGGTGTGCATCCAACTCGCTTCACTACAAAAAATACACTCCCATGATGATACGTGTTTGTCACAGTAGGTCGCGTTTTTTGTCACGCATGTACATCCATGACAAATTTATGACAGAATCAAGATAGTCATACCTGTGCTGTCGTAGAAGTGTTCCATGACATTACCAAAATTATCATCACGGAAGTGTCCACTTCCATGACGATAAATTGTGCGTCACAGAAGTGCTTTCGTCAAGGGTGACCGACACGTGGCATCCACCGTAACGGAACACCGTTAAGCTATTGGGTCGGGTTTTGGATTCGATAACCCATTAACAACCCCGACCAATGGAGATTTTCCACGTGTAAAATCATCATTGGCTGGAGGAAACACGTGTCGGCTCACCGTTGGGACAGATGTCATCCGCTCATTGGATCGAAGGCGTCTATGATACGGCGACACGTGGCATGGCCCAACAGAGGCCCATTCCTGTGAAAAGGCCGGCCCGTTTGACTTGGTCAAAAGGTGGCGGGCCGGCCCACGGAAAGCCTGTTAACGGCCTGTTCGCATATAGCCCATTTACAGCCCGCTAACCCAGGGCCCGTTACGCCCTATCCGAATTAGGCCCAGTAGCGTCATCTGGGCCGTCCAATATGATTCAGCCCGTTTTAACTTCCGGCCCATGTGTGGCCCATGACTTCTTTCGGCCCATATGAGGACCTTTGTAACTCTTGACCCATTAACGGCCCGTGGTGAAACTGGCCCGTAATGAACAGTGTATCACTTTATACCCATTAACGACCCGTTATTCCATTGGGCCGTTTCCAGCCCAAGTTATCTTTCGGCCTTCTCAGGGCCCATTGATTCTTGGTTTCATTTGCAGCATTCGGTTACATACGGCCGTTACTGTCATTTTCTGCTTGTGGGCCAAATTCAGCCCGTCGTTACAGTCGGCCCATTTGTGGACCGTTAATACGTTGGGCCGTTTTCATGTCAAAAAAACCCGTTGGGCTGTTTTCATAGAGTTATCAAATACGGCCTATTAACGGCCCATTATGGTCCACGAATAGTACGTCCCATGATTGGCAAAATGATGATACACCCCGTAGAAGGCCCGTGGATCCTACGGCCCATATGAGGCCCATGGATAGTACAACCCGTAGAAGGCCCATGGATCGTACGGCCCGTAGAAGGCCCATGGACCGTACGGCCCGTAGAAGGCCCATGGACCCTAAGGCCCGTATTGAAGGCCGATGGATCCTACGGTCGGAATACGGTCTGCAGGAGGCCCATGGTTACAACAGTCCGTGTGTTGCCATGATTATTTTGGCCTAGTTACCAAAAATAGGCTATTGTGGCCACTAGAAAAAAACAGAAAAAGAACTGCAGTGACTACAAGCAAACAACTAAACAAGACAATAAGGAAATAAATAAGCAAGAAATTAACACTAGCCTATTGCCGCTATTACACATATTACATCCACTGGGCATCAAAGTTCACCACCAGTGCAAATATAGGGAACAAAGCAGCACATTACATACACTGGCCGTCAAAATTGGCCACCAGTGCAAATAAACGCGGCAGCAAAACAACAGCATAATTGAAACAACTTCAGAAGAGCTCAAGAAACGTTATCCTGGGTATCCACCATGCTGGCAATAAGCCTAGCAAGCTGATTAGCTTTGTCATGTTTAGCGCTAAAATCCTCCAACGCTTGCTGTTGCACCAGAAAGTATGCATCTGAATGCTCCAGGGACTTCCGCAGTCCTTCCACTTCTTGTCGCAGCACAACTGATCGATGTCTTTCAGCTTGTAGTTGAGACTCAAGAAACCGAACTGATTCAGACAGTGAGTTTGAATAGCTTGTGCAAGCGGTAGTGGCCAGTAACTCAAACACTAAACCAAGACAGGACTTTGGGGTTGTCTCGCTGTCTTCAAGATAGTCTTCCTTAGCTGTTTTATAAGCTTTGTTGGAGACCAACAAGGATGTGTCACTATCCTGAACCTTATCTACATTACTTCCTTTACCATTGCTTAATAAGGCACTCTTCCCCAATATTCTGTCAGCATTCTAAAAGAAGAAACAAGCAGACACATAACAAGTTTAGCATGTACTAGTATATGAAACTCATTTCGGTGAACCAGTTCATTAGTAAGGTGGACAGGATTAAACTACCAAGTCTTCTATTGCCAAGTACTAGAACATAATAAAAGCATCAAACAAACATATATCTGTGTCCTATGGTCATTGCATTGTCTTGCCAAATCAAAATAGAGACACGTTTCAAATCATATCAGTTCAAGACAAAGCAGCAGTGAAAGAATACAAAGCATGGGAAACTACACGGCACAACAAGATTTCAGATGGGTACCACGGGTCAACATGTACAACAACACTATTGGCTCTGTTGTGATGCTAGTAATGTGCATGATATGAAAGTCAACTGTATACACAATTGAAATTGAAATCAACAGAGCTATTGATAAGAGCAAAACTATTAAATAAACATGCATGAACATACCTGCTGTGCCATTGGAGTTTTGGTTGGATCCTTCAATTTAAAAATAAGTTTGTATGAGTAAATACAGTGATACAAGAGCAAAGCAATCATAGTTAAAAAAGGCACGCCTAAGCGAGCGCTTAAGCGCGCCTATGCTCTAGGCGTTGGCAAAACGCATTGCGCATAACTACGCATAATCTGTGCATAACTGCACATAAGCACGCGCTTTGGTCAGTAAAGCGCAAGGCGGTGGCAAAACGCACAATTAACGTCTAGCGCTTTTTTGAACTATGATAGCAATGGAATCTTAAATTAGAACAATTGTTCTTCACATTTAGGCACTTGTTCTACATGAACAGAGTACAGTAAGACGCAAGAATATAATACTTAAAAATAGAAAATGAGCTCATAGACCTTACCACATTCTTGGTTCGGGACCAGTACAGAACAAGGCATTCCCAGTCATCGTCCAGTAAATGTGTCTCAGGAGAACGTAAGGGAATTTGATGAGTTTCTTTGCCGGTGAAGTATGTTTTCTTCAGGTAATTCTGATACTGCCACCAAGCATTCTTGAAGATAGCAGAGGTATTAGCACAGGTTACCTCATCCTGAGTTTCCAAATCGGTCCTTCTCTATAGAGAAAAATGGGAAAATTTGCTGTATTATAACCATCATGGAGGTAGGATGTATGGGACGAAGCAAAGTAATTGCCATGAATAACATTACTTACACATAACTCTTGGACAAACACCTGCAACTGGCATTTTCCTTCATCTTCAGTATAATATTTCCAAGATGGGAAGATACGCACATATGATTTAACAACATCCAATGCGATAGATGCTAAACTACGACTAGCTGGTTGTGCTTCCTCCACAGGAATAGGCGTACTAACTGGTGGAGTTGGGGTTCGCCATGATAGTACTGGCCCTTTGGGCACTGGAGCTGCCTTACTAACTGCTCTTGTTTGGGAGCTCTGTGGTGGAGATGGTGCCGTGTCAACAAGAACTGGGTTACTATCGGTTCGGGTTGGGGTTAGATTGGGTGAAGCTGGTTCTCTGTCCATCGAAGTAGGGGTACAATCTGCGAGAGTTTAGGTTATGTGTGGCAGGGCTGGTTCTTGTGCATGTACAACCGGGGTGCTATCTCCACCAAGAGGTAGCACTATTTTATTTGAAGACCGTGTTTTTAGTCCGCTAGATACTGGCATCACCCGCTCCAATTCTAATGGCTGATAAACAGGAAACATAGTTGAATGTACAGACATTGTATGAGAGACAGATGCAATAGATAGTGTGGAAAAAAGAGGGCATGAAATAGTTGACATGTATATTGTTTAACTAAAATGGATAGCATGACATAATTTCACATATATGATGTCTATCTAAACTGGATAGCATAGCATAACATAATTCAAAGATATGATGAATAACTAAACAGGATCGCATGACATAATTCACCTACATGTTATCTAAGTAATCAGGATCGCATCATTTAATTCACATATGTGATTTATATGCTAAACAGAGGGCATTCGATATGATGTCTGAACTAAGAACATGGTGTTGAATATTGTGTATATGATGTCTAAACTATGCAATGCAAGACACCGTATGCATGATATGAGCAGTATAACCGTGCCAAGTTAGAGCATACACCTCAGTGGAGGAATAGGACTGGTCATCTGTCTCTGAATCCATCTCTGAGGAGCTATCAGGACCCAACAAGAGATCTGCTTCGACAGGTAGCACTGTCTGCTCTGAAGGCCTTGTTTTCACTCCAGATTTTTCCATCTCCCACCCAAATGGCTGATTCACAAGAAGAGTAGTTTAACGTATAAACATTGTCGACAAATGGAAATGTAATGAAGAAAATGATGGGCAAGATATCATTCAAATATATGATGCCTGGTTAAACAGGATGGCATTGCACATTTCACATATATTATGGCTGGCTAAAAGACATGGGACTGCATAATTCCCATATATGATATATAAACTAAACAGGTGGCATTAGAGAACATGTCTAAACTAAGCAGATGACATATATCATGTCAAAAGTAGGTACTGCAAGGCAACATATGCATGATATGACTAACATCATCATGCCAAGGTAGAGCAAACACCTTGGGGGGTAAATAGGAGTGGTCAGCGGCGTTTGAATCCGCCTCAGAACAAATATCTTCCTTTGGATTACAATCTGGAGAGGGGTGGGGAGGGTTTTCCATTGAACCCACCATGGAGCGATGTCTGCATGACATTGTATTGCCGCGCAAAACTCTTCTCTTTTTCTCTACATGTTCAGCATGACTGTGTACAATATCTGACATGCATACGAAAAAAATATGGTGAGATTATGTAAGGAGAACATGCAGAAATTTAGAGTGATGGTAACAACTAGTGGATCGACATTTTTCCATTGAACCAAAATAGCCCCAATGGATCGACGTGAATGTATAGTAATAAGTGATGCAACAAGTGTACAACCTCTTTGCCGTAGCCGTGTCGACCTCAGCATCATTGGGTTGGTCGTTGAAGCAGTTGAGGCAGAGGTGGCTGTCGGAGGTGTGGAGGAAGATTTGAGGAATCTGTAGACGACGTCCAGGGCACTGCTCTGTTGTGATGGATCATTCTGTTGTTGGAGCAGCTCTGGTGAGCCTTAAGACGTCAAGGCTGAAGCAGCACAAGACAGACATCGTCAATCTCTAGTGGGATTCTAATAGCATCTCCAATAGATGATGTAAAATGGATGTAAAATTAACATCACCAAAAACCACCTGACTACAACAGATGAGGTAAAAACTGTTGACTCTGAACTTAACTGTTGAAACTGAAATTTACTGTGGAATCTGAATGCTACTGTCGAAACTGAACGCAATGATAGCAGAGAGGCACTTGACATGTAGTTTAGGGAGGGCGTGCAGTTCATCTTCAACCTGCACCCCCCTGAGCCGCCAGCCACCACCGGCCGAACCGCCGACCGAGCGCCGCCTCGCCGCCCCGAAACAACTCGCTACTGCCGCCCCAGCCAGCCCTCTAGCCCCCCCGCCTCTACCCTGAACCCTAAGATAGATAGTGGGGTACCTCTCCGGCGAGCCCCCGGCCCCGCTGCGGGTGGTTCTTCCTTAACTTCGGCGAGCCCCCCCAACCCCTGAAAATCGACTGACCCAAAAGTCGATTCAGTCGACTGAAGTGTGGCTTAATTGGAGCAGAGCAGCAGCACGAGCGAGGGGGAGAGCAGCAACAACAGCTGGGCGAGCGAGCAATCGAGCGAGAGCCGGAGCAGCAGCAACAGATCCGGCTGGTATGGACGCCGCCGCCAAAGGGGCCTCGCAATGGGGGAGAGCCGCCGTGGAGATGTCGCCCGCGGCGCCGGCTTCAAGGTAGCCGCTCCATGGGGGTGCGGGATGGAGCACCGTCGGCGCCGGGAGGTCGAGTTAAGGAGAAGGTGCGATGCGATGAGTGTACAACCTCTTTGGTGGCGCCGAGTAGGCCTCGGCTTCGTCCGAGGAGTCAGTGAGGATGCTGCGGTTTCGGTGGAGCAGGTTAAGGCGGCGCTATGGGGATGGAGCAGCCGCGATAGACGAGGCGATCATCGGTGCAGCTCCTTGGAGGTGGAGGACGGGGCGGCTGAACCGGCGGGACGGCGAGATGGACGACGGATCCTCATCCAGGGAGGTAGACGAGGGACGTCGAGCTATTACGGTGGACGACGTCATCGGGGAAGAGGCTCCGACTGGGCAGTGGTGATGTGGCGGACGGAGGAGGGTGGGTTTTCGCGGCTGGAGCGGAGAGGTTATGGCAGCCTGGGATTTCGAATGGTGAAAAGGGGGCGATGGGAAGGGGTGAATCATGACTTAGGGACACGCTTGTCCAAAATGTAGGGTGTATTACAAAAGTACCCCCCACCGATTTGAACTAGCGTCCCTTTCGGCTCAGGGTTAGAAGGGGGATTTCGCGTGTCGGGATTTCGCAGCTGGAGGGAGTTTTCGCGCACGTTGTAATTTCGGGATAGCAAGGCGGAGGTTGTGAAGGCGCCAGTTTTGGGAGCACAATATCTGAATTTTCGGGATATACAATACGCGGGTTGAATTTTAGGGACAAGCCTAACATGTAGTAATATTGTACTTGTACGTACCAAATCAATTCGCGCTTCCCTCAACCTAAAAGAAAACGAAAAAAATAAAACTATTCACACCACACAAAGAGAGAGTCTTGCCCCATTTTACTATACAAATGATATTCAAAGCTACTCCCTCCTTCCATCTATATAGGGCCTAATGCGTTTTTCGATGCTAACTTTGACCAAATATTAGAGCAATGATATATGAAATGCAACTTACACAAAGCACACCGTTAAATTCGTCTGTGAAAGGTTCTTTCAATGATATAATTTTCACATTGTGCATGTCATGTACTATTAATCGTGTCAATAGTCAAAGGCGGTCTTAAAAATCTCATTACGCCCTATATAGATGGAAGGAGGGAGTATGAATCCATGTTATGTCCGATTAAATTTTTTCGCTTGCTGTATAATGCATGTAACCTACTCATACCAACATTTTAGTTCATTCCAAATGTCTATACTACCGCTGCAATTCGAACTAAATTTGAATTCGTTTCTCTATTTCAATAAGAATCTACAATCATGATTGTTGCCAACTTCAACCATCATAGTTTCCTCGCTATCCGCCAGATATAAATTGGACGTCCTATAATGCAGGATGGCAGGCACACCATCATCAACAACTCCGTTTTTTATAAGAGTAGAGATAAAATATACTAAATGTAGTATAACATGTTCATAACCACACCATGTGTACCACCGTTATATATATTCACACATGCGTCGGTTTGAAACACTATGATAAATTCTTCAAATATCCGAATTCGCTTTTTATAAGGAAGTATACATGATCTCTATTCGTATTTTACACCCACACAACCATCTTATCTTTGTAGCTAGCGCTAACTTTCTCTTGTGCATGCACACGCCCGCATCCCTCTCACCCTCCCTCAGCATTCTCTAGCTCCATCGTGCAAATTCGTCTTTTCTCTTTAGGTCGTTCACCCACGGTGTGTGTAGGCCCCCCAGCTCCTTCTTTTCGGCACACATCGATCAATATGCCTCTCTAGCCAGGTGTGCCTAGCACAAACACAAGCTTCCCCTCTTCTCTTGTCACCGTCAATGCCTCACTCCCACCACTCTTTTCATCGTTCTCGTACTCGCACACTCCTCCCCCTCGATATAATATGCCTCTCGTACCACCTCCTACATGCATCCCTCTTTCTCTATCCTTCTCCTCATGCCTCATTTGCTTCTAACACACACATGCATGTATACCAATCGATCTCTCAACATATACCTAGATCGACTTTAACTACCCCCCATTGGTCGACGTACCTCACAAGTTATGTCTCTCCTTTCTCTAACAAAGGGCGATTGATCTTCCTATGTAGTTACGTCTGCTTAATTACCACAGCCACATCGTCCCCCCTCATCATTCGTGCATGCCTCCTGACCCATCTCTCACACGCACGTGCACAGACAACAAGCAGCCGTCTCCTCTCTTATTGATATTGCGGGTGTGCCCTCCGTTTGTCTAGCAAGCCTATCCCACCATTTGTTAGAAGCAACTCCACTACCACCCGCTCCAACACTCTAGCTCTGTCTCTCTCCCAACCTTATTCCTCTCCTGCACATATGCATGGATGCCGATCGATCTCCCTTAATACATGAGGCAGATCGATCTCCTTAATACATGAGGTAGGCCTCTCTCCTCCTCCACACATATACCAGCCATTGTACCTCTATAGTTAATTGGGCCTCCCTCTTCCCCCACCACACACCGGTAGTCGAGCGCTGCAGGTAGGTATCCATACCACAGAGACAAACTGCACATGTCCCATCTCACGTTCCAGTAGGCCAGCCACTCTATATCTTTGACGTGGGCACACACAAATTCGATGGCACTCTTTATCGATCGCGCGCGCGCGCACACACACACACATCATCCCTCTCTTCGATTCTATGGACACCTCAAGCCGATGATACCTCCACTCTCTTCTCGTGGATCGCCCCCTCTATATATATGTTATATCCAGGACTCTATTTCACACACATTGCATATGTTACATTTTTTGATTGACCCCCCCAAAAAAACTCTCAAGAACCCACACACTATATATATCTTCTAGGTTTGTATCTCTCTCACACAACCCCACGTAGGTGGTGTACGTATACAAGAAGAGAATAGGTGCACCGTGCACGTACTCATGCTTCGTGCCCAGCCACACCCGCGCGGGTACACGGTGGAGCTCATTTCTTTACGAAATGGCAGCCCACGTGCTAATTTGAACGCCTGTAGCGGTTGTTTACCTAGGGAGGTCGTGTACCACGCGTGCATGAAACAAAGTTCAACTTGACGCGTTGCCCCGTTATTTTTAAATAAAGTTATAGCGCTCAATCGCACATACACAGAATATAAAACAATTTTTTAGGGAGAAAAAGGTAGTCCGCTCACTATATACAATGGAGCCTGCCTACCTGGTTTGTCGCTCTTCAGAGTATCTCACACAAGGCTGCGGTGCCTCTCTCTCTCTCACCGTTGGTCACTGATCCGGCTGCATCCCGTCTACCGGGGGAAAGGGAGTGCGGTGGCCTCTCTCTCTCTCTCTCTCTCTCTCTCTCACCGTTGGTCACTGATCCAGCCGCATCCCGTCCGCCAAGGGAAAGGGAGGAAGTGCATCGTTTCTCCGTTCGACGGCGCCAAGGCAGCACGTCCCGATCTGCGGTACACGCCGTTCTCTCTGACCAAGCTCCGGCGCGGCAGGGCCTACGCCACCTGCTCGCAGATTCCGCCCGCCGCAGCTCAGCTAGTTACATCCCGACGACCTCTAGGTATCCCCTCCGGCCTTGCTCCACTGCCCGTCTTCCCACGTCGCTGCATGTGGATCTTCCATGATTCTTTGCCCAAAACGTAGCTCGCCCGGCGTACTTTCCATATTGCATTCTCGTCCTCACACCGTTTTAGACAAACACAACCGTGTTGTTATCTTCCCTTAGGACAAGGAATATGCTTCTTTTTTGTCGGCGCATGTGTCATCAACTGTTATTGGCCAGTAATTGTTTCCTTTCTACCTCTTTTTTTGCAAACAGGGCTATCCATTTCACCTCGTTGCTATTGCGACCTTACTGCACAAATCACTTTTTTTTCTTAAGAGTGTTTTGTGTAGTTGTAGGAAAATGTCACACGAGCAACTTCTCTACATTTCAGTGTGACTACACAAAGGGAGATTGGTTTTGCTCTATCCTCCTCATCCAACTCCGAGCCTAATCTTCTCCAACTAGTTAGTCTTAAGAGAGACTGCAAAGGTGACCGGCTTCTATTTGTGTGTTTATTGCTTCATGAGCAGTCCTCTATTATCGTAATCACACTTAATATCTTTGGAACAGGGACGCTCAGCTCTATTTTAGTGGAACTGCATAAAATGATCGGAATGTTGCATGCTCTAGACAGCTACTTTTTTCCCAACATGCCTTGTTGATTTAGACAGAGTTGGGGGGACGTTGCTGCCAATGAAAGCATGGATCAATTTTAATTTAACACCTTCCCACAATTCTGTCTTCAATTGTGATGTAATTATTAGCTCTGATCTGCTAATAATTGACATGCATTAGTAAGGAAGTTAGTTTTTTATTGTTTCCGAAAGAGCATCGATGGCAAGACACGCGAAACAAAAGCTGAAAGCTCACATCATTGTACAATTTCATGTCGCTGGAAAATTATTTGTATAGTACGTCAATTATGTAAACAAATGATGGAAGCTTGATAGCATTGCCATAAGCCTCTTCGTCATCCGGGTCCATGTGACATGCACAAAATTATACTCCTTTGTTCCTAAATATTTGTCTTTTTACAAATTTCAAACGGGCATATTTTAGAGTGTAGATTCACTCATTTTGCTTCGTATGTGTACTCCCTCCGTTCCTAAATATTCTATTCGTCTTTCTAGAGATTTCAACAAGTGACTACATACGGAGCAAAATGAGTGAATCTACACTCTAAAATATGTCTATATACATCCGTATGTGCCAGTCCATTTGAAATCTCTAAAAAGACAAATATTTGAGTAGTCACTCGTTGAAATCTCTAGAAAGACGAATACTCCGGAGTATATTTAAGAACCGAGGGGGTAGTGCACAACCACATGGGAGACTTAGCCCGGTCGTTGCGCCGCATTAATAGTGAGTAATGAGCAGTCAAATCATAAGCCCCACCTTTCCCACTGTAAGTTGCTCTAAATAAGCAACCATCAATACGCTCTTCTTTGAATCCGCTCATACTACTCCATCCGTCACTGTTTATACAGTGCGCTTCAGAAGAAAGAAAAAAATATCTGTGGGACCAAGGCGACTAGCGATCGGCCTGAAAAATAACATTAGTAGTTATAGCACGGCGTCTATTACTAGAGGGAATAATGCATACACACATGCATGCAGTGCTTCCATCCCGGGTACACACATGCATGCACTTACTCCACTCCGTAGTACAGTACATGGAGAGAAAATTGTGGACTTGATTACGGTTACCACGCCCTAATTAATTGAGTATTAAACCAAACGCGTCTAAAGTCTCTCTGGTGGTGGAAATGCATTGAGAGAAATGCATCATAATGAAGCGCGCCCTGTAAACTGTGACGGAGGGAGGAGTAGTATGAAGGTGCAAAACCAAGTACACGTATGGCCAGTCGGTCAACGCACCTCCTCTTGGCATATCACTGACATGTGGGACAGGAGTGTGAGCAAACCGATCTCAATTGATGACAAAGAGCCAACCCGCGTTACTTGAGAGAGACGAGGAGCGAGAACAGACAGACGGGCTCGCACGGAGGCCAAGATATATTCGAGCATGGTTGGTTGATCGATATCATTCATTACATGTTGGGCTGCCGTTTTCCGCCCTTCTCCGGAATAAACGTGTACTTTATCAGAGATAAAAAAATAAGAGTACAGACGCTCCACCATGCGGTTCTAGTAGTAGTACTACTCGTACTACTGCGCTTGGCTCTTCGCCTCTTCGTGAAGTCGAACAATGATGGTACTCCGCATGTTGGGTACTACAGTGTATGCCTCTGACAATCTGACACCGAATGGACTGATGCATGTCCACCGAGGGTAGGTTGCATTAGTCAAAAGGCGTAAGCGAGCTTCACCTTGTCCTGCAAACTTCTCCTCGTTCTGCGAGTTGACGGGACACACCAAAAAGTCAGTGGACTTCATAATACGCTCATTGCGCTCAATATATATATTTTCCGGTGTTTATACGGTCACTACCTCACCCTGACTGAGTATGTGTGTGCATGCACGTGTAGGTTGAGCACTTGAGCGTGACCGTGTGTGTTCCGTCGTGTGCTTGGACATGCATGCATTAGGGCGTCGCGCGCGTTTTTGCGTCCATGTGTACGTGTGACTGTTGCATACACGTAGGGGGAGTACGTGTAGGGGCCACTAAGGAGCAGTCAAATCACACAGTAAGTTAGTCGGAAGAAGCAACCATCATTTCACTCTTGAATGACACGTACGCAATATAAAATGGTTGATATGGAGAGAAAAAGAAAACCACTATATATACACTAGCAGGAGCCTAAGCTACAAGCCTGCTTGCTTAGGTTGCTCTCTTCACAAGCATAGAACGACGGGCCTGATCCTGCAGCTGAGGGAAAGGAACAATGTTCTGCGTAGACGCGGTCGACATCGGCGGGGGAGAAAACCCACAGTCGGTGCGTCCCAATCGGGGGTCACCGCGGTATGGGCTGATGCCGCGTCCCAACCGCCCTTCCAGCTACAGCCCGACGTCCCAGGTAGTCCATCTTCCGTTTGGAGCCGCCTTGCTCCACTGCCGTAGCTCCATCTCCATGTCGATCTTTCTCTACGTCTACCGGCTTTTACTTGTGAGGAGTTTCTGTCTCATGAACTAGTGCAGTACTATTATTCTAATCACACTTCTTCAATATCTTTGCCATCAGGGATGCTCAGGTCGATTTTAGTGGAAGTGCACAAAAGCATCGTATGATCCGAGGGTGCCAGCCATCTTTCCTTTGACAGGTTCTACCTGGCCAAGAAATTAAATCATGTTTAGGGTTTAGGGTTTAAGTCGTAGTGACCCCATCAGTAGTTTTTCTTTCGTACACGTTCTCACAAACTTTTTTCTTTAGTTATGAAGTAAATATTGGCTATGATCTGTGAATCATTGAGATGCATCAGCATGCGTGTTAGTTTTCCTTTGTATTTGATGGAACGTTGTAAAGGGGCAACCTTGGAATATGAATGAAAATGGAGTGGAAAGTTTCCGTTTTTCTGGAGAAAAAATGGAAACGGAGGGAAACCAACGTTTCGTTTTGTTGGATCGCACCATCGAGCAAAACCAATGTTTGAATCACGTCTGTCGTGTTCATCACTCACCCTCCTCCACGGCTCGACCCCACACGGTCGCTCGGCATGCCACTCACCGCAAACCGAGTATACGATAACTTTCTCGCTTGCTTGTCGATGGATTGCGCCATGGAGTACTAGCACTACTGGAAGAGATTGACGAGTTGGGGGAGGACAGCTAGCTGTAGCACAGACTCCCAAGAACTTTTTACATGCATGCTGTAGCCGGCTATTGCGACCTTTGAACTTGGAGCAGCCGCGTGCACCCGGAAGCGGCGCGGGCGACGCTCTCTCGGCCGGCGCGCCGCTTCAATGCCGGCGCCAGTGAGAGGTCGCGTCCGCTCTGGCCGGGCATGAATGCGGCACTGACCGTTTTGGGAGGGAAGCACGCGCGGGTGATGAAGAGGGCTCGGGTTGGTCAGGACCGGCCGTGGCAGCGGTCCGGACGTGCGCAAACAAGAGATGTTGTACGTTAATATTGCTGCGTATATAATTAACAACGTAAACAATGTGCCAGTTGGACAAATATGATTGGAGTTGGAGATGGAAATGGAATTTTACGTAATCACGGATATGCATGTCTATGTCTATGTGTGTGTGTGTGCGACGACTCTCGCGACCTGGAAGCGGGGGCGTGTTTTTGATCGAGTTTTCTTTCTTGGTACGTTAGAAAATCAGTTTGTCTAATTCACATCTAGATGTTATTTAAGGATATCACATCTAAGCTCCCACAAGTATATAATGTAGCAACAAGAAACAAAAAAAACTAGGAAAAAAATAGACACAAACAGAGTGGACATCAACTTAGATGTGACATAACTATGTCACATCTAGATGTGTCCTGGACAGACCCTTAAAAAATTGTTCGCCAGTTTTTGTTTCTTTTTTCTGGGAACGCGCGTATTCTATTTAAAACCATTGCTATGGAGAGATTTTTTACTCCATTTGAAAGTGCGTTATATCGACTAGAGGGGGGGTGAATAGGCGATTTTTATGAAATTCTTCACTGAGGAATTTTCTCGTGAGGAAATTCCTTAGCGAAGAACTACTAGCAGCAGAATAAGTACTCAAATGAAAACATAACAGAATCCTAGCATGGTCGTCATGATGAAATGAAGACACACACAAAGTACAGAAAGCGTAAACACATGATAACACAAGTTGAAGACAAACAGACTGAAGAAATTGAACTGAGGAAATTGAGAAAGTCTTCAGTCAAAGTCTTCAAACACAGATATGATACACAAACAGCACACTACTGAGGAAATGAAAGAGTTGAGAAATAGAACCAGTAAGCTTGGTGAAGACAATGATTTGGTAGACCTGTTCCAACTGCTGTCTCAGTTGTACATCTGGTTGGAGCGGCTGAGTATTTAAACTCGAGGACACCCAGTCCCGGACACACAATCCTCACCGTATTCTCCTTGAGCTAAGAACACACAGTCCTCGCACAATCACTCGTGGTAAGTCTTCAGGTGACCTCCAAACCTTCACAGACTTGGTCACTCGGCGATCCACAATTCCTCTTGGATGCTCTAGACCTTGACGCCTAACCGTCTGGAAGAAGCACCGTCTTCAAAGGTAACAAGCGTCGGATCCATGCAGGATCAATCTCTTCAGTGATGCTCAATCACTTTGGGTTTGTAGGTGTTTTGGGTTTGGATTTTCCTCACTTGATGATTTTCGCTCAAAGTCCTCGGAGGATGGGTTGCTCTCAAATGACAAGTGTCAAGTTCTCGCGGAGCAACCAACCAGCTAGTGGTTGTAGGGGGCGGCTATTTATAGCCTATGGAGCAGCCCGACATGATAAGACATAAATGCCCTTCAATGATATGACCGTTAGGTGGAGCTAGCACGCAGCACAGCAATGGTCGGAAATTTGAGGTACAAATTCCTCAGGGCTATCATGTTCCTCACTGTGTAGGCAATTTGCACTGGCGAATTCCTAACTCCTCAGTCAGAACAAAGTCCTCAGTGACCAGAAGAACTGCGTCTCTGTCACTGAAGAAATTGACTGAACTGTATGAGATTTCCAATGGCTTCACTCAAAGGGATTGGTAGGTGTAGGATTTGAGTTGAGCATCACATGGAAATTTTCTCCTTAGTATTTCCTCGACCCCCTTTAACAGTACGGTGTTTCCTCTGACTCAAGAAGGAGAAAATGAAACTACGAAAACAAAAGTCTTCACGCTTCATGTTCCACGAACGAATACCAAGTCTTCAAGGTCACACCAATTTCTTCACTTTCAAAGTCTTCAGAAAGTCTTCAGTACATCAAAGTCTTCAGTCAAAGAACTTCATTTTTAGGGGTCGACTTTCTCTGTAAATATCAAACTCCTCATAGACTTATAGATCTGTGTACACTCATAAACGCATTAGATACTTAACCTATAAGTCTTCAATACACCAAAATCACTAAGGGGCACTAGATGCACTTACAATCTCCGCCTTTGTGACGCCCCCGATTCAATCATACACTAATCATGCACGCAAATGTGTACGATCAAGATCAGGGACTCACGGGAAGATATCACAACGCAACTCTACAAATAAAAATAAGTCATACAAGCATCATAATACAAGCCAGGGGCCTCGAGGGCTCGAATACAAGTGCTCGATCATAGATGAGTCAGCGGAAGCAACAATATCTGAGTACAGACGTAAGTTAAACAAGTTTGCCTTAAGAAGGCTAGCACAAACGAGGATACAGATCGAACGAGGCGCAGGCCTCCTGCCTGGGATCCTCCTAACTACTCCTGGTCGTCGTCAGCGGGCTGCACGTAGTAGTAGGCACCTTCAGAGTAGTAGGAGTCGTTGTTGAAGATGGCGTCTGGATCCTGGGCGCCATCATCTGGTTACGGCAACCGGGTAGAAGGGAAAGGGGAAAAGGGAGAAGAAAAGCAACCGTGAGTACTCATCCAAAGTACTCGCAAGCAAGGAGCTACACTACATATGCATGGATATATGTGTTAAGGGACATATCAGTGAACTAAACTGCAAAATGCCAGAATAAGAGGGGGATAGCTAGTCTTATCGAAGACTACGCTTCTGGTCACCTCCGTCTTGCAGCATAAAGAAGAGAGTAGACTGAAATCCTCCAAGTAGCATCGCATAGCATAATCCTACCCGGCGATCCCCTCCTCGATGCCCTGTTAGAGAGCGATCACCGGGTTGTATCTGGCACTTGGAAGGGTGTATTTTATTAAGTATCCGGTTCTAGTTGTCATAAGGTCAAGGTACAACTCCGGGTCGTCCTTTTACCGAGGGACACGGCTATTCGAATAGATAAACTTCCCTGCAGGGGTGCACCACATAACCCAACATGCTTGATCCCATTTGGCCGGACACACTTTCCTGAGTCATGCCCGGCCTCGGAAGATCAACACGTCGCAGCCCCACCTAGGCACAACAGAGAGGTCAGCACGCCGGTCTAAACCTAAGCACGCAGGGGTCTGGGCCCATCGCCCTGAGCACACCTGCATGTTGCGTACGTGGCCGGAAGAAGATCTAGCCCCCTTAATACAAGTGCGGGCTTACGATCCAATGCGGCGCGCGCCACTCAGTCGCTGACGTCAAAAAGTGCTTCAGCTGATACCACGACGCCGAGTGCCCATATCTTTCCCGCGTAGTTGGTTAGTGCGTATAGACCAAATGGCCAGACTCAGATCAAATACCCAGATCTCGTTAAGCGTGTTAAGTATCCGCGAACGCCAACAGGGCCAGGCTCACCTCTCACCCAGGTAGCCCCGAACTTCCCTGCCGCTCCGCCTCAAAGATCCACTCGCGGGTACTCCTATGAGCCGACCCGTCTTTGGTCACCACATGTATCATGTATATAGTATATACCCGTGATCACCTCCCGAGTGATCACGGCCCGATAGTATAGCATAGCAGACGGACAAGAATGTAGGGCCACTGATGGTAAACTAGCATCCTAAACTAAGCAAGTAGGATTGCAGGTAAAGGTATCAACAGTAGTATCAAAGACAGGCTATGCATCAGGATAGGAGTAACGAAAGCAGTAACATGCTACACTACTCTAATGCAAGCAGTATAGAGGAGAGTAGGCGATATCTGGAGATCAAGGGGGGGGCTTGCCTGGTTGCTCTGGCAAGAGAGAGGGATCGTCAACTCCGTAGTCGAACGGGGCAGCAGCAGCGTCGGTCTCGGTGTCTAGCGAGAGAAGAGGGGGGAGAAACAATAAATATTTAAGCAAGCAGATGCATAGCGATGCATGACATGACAAGTAACGGTGTTAGCGGTGCCCTAACGCGGTATGCGTTGATACCGGTGAAGGGGGGAAACATCCGGGAAAGTATCCCCGGTGTTCCGCGTTTTCGGGCAGAGGAGCCGGAGGGGAAAAGTTGCGAGTTTGACATGTTAGGAATGTGTAGTGGACGAACGAGCTGCGTATCCGGGTTCGCTCGTCGTTCTGAGCAACTTTCATGTTGAAAATATTTTAATCCGAGTTACGGATTAAAAGATATGATTTTATAAAGGTTTTATTAAATTTCTGGAATTTAATTAATTAATTAATTCGAAATTAGATTTATGACATCAGCATGATGTCATGCTGACGACAGCAGTCAACACAGTTGACTAGGTCAAACTGACATGTGGGTCCAGTGGGACCCACCTATCATTCCCTGATTAGGTTAATTAGGGTTTAACTAACTAATTACTGTTTAATTAAACTAATTAGTTAATTAGATTAATCTAATTATGATTAACTAACTTAATTAATTCCTTAATTAATTAATTTAATTTAATTATTATTATATATTTAATTATTATTATTTTTATTAAAACATTCTCAGGGGGTTATGCCCCACTTGTCATAGGGCCAAGGCGAACGGGCACAGGGGCGCCGGCCCGAATGAGCGCCCGCCCAAGGGCGGCCAGATCCGGCGCGACGCCGGACCAAGGGGGAGGCCGGTGGCCACGGCGTTGGTCAGGGAAGGCGCGGGGACGGGGCCAGCTTGCGACCAGGGGACGGCCTGGGACGCGAGGTGGAGACGGAGCAGAGCATGCGAGTAGTGGCGAGCAAGGGCCGCGACGGGGAGGTTGGGGCGCGAGATGGGCGAGGTGGACAGAGGCAGGGTGCGCGAGTACGACCTAGGTGCTTGGCAGGGGAGCGGCAAGGGGAGGCGCGCGGTGCGGGAAGCTGTGGAGGCGGGCGGCACGGCTGTGGCCGCGTGGGTGCGCGCGGGACTAGGGCGAGCAGGGCCGCGGTTGTGGGGTGCGGGTGGCTTGGCCGGGGCGTGGCCTCGTGTGCAGTGGCGCAGCCGGAGCGGGGGTGACGGGCGCGGGCACGTCCAGGGTCGTGCACGCGCAGGCGGGGGGGAATGGTGGTCGCGGCGAGCGCGACAGGGGGCGTGTGCGGGGCGTGGTCCGGACGCGGGTCGAGCATGGCGGCGGTGGTGCGGCTTGCCGCCGAGCGGAACTAGCACAAGCGGGGGGGGGGGCACGACGGAGCCAGGTGAAGAGGGCGCGACCATGGCAGAGCGTGTGCGCGACACGGCGGAGAAAGGAGGAAGGGGGAGGCTCATAGGGCCGGTAGGGAAATGGCAGTGGGCTCGAGGAGGACGGGGGGCGACGGCGAGCTCGAGGCGTTGGTGCCGCGGCAGGGCGGCGCGCGTCCACGGTGTCCGGCGAGGAGGGGGATGCAGGCCGGCGGGGAAGGGCTCCTGGCCGTGCGGTCGGCGAGCTCCGGCGCCGGCTTCGGGCGTCGATGTGCGGGGGCGAGGGGATCAGGGGTTCCCGATCCAGATCCACGGGGGGGGGGGGGATGAGTGGTGCGAGTGGGTGGGGGTGAGCTAGGGTTTCCCCTGGTGGGTCTTATGGAGGGGAGGGGGGTTGGGCCGGTCGGTGTGGCCGAATGGGCCGGCCAGTTGGGTCGGCTGGCCCAGGGGGTCTCCTCCTTTTTTTTCTTCTGTTTGTATTTCCCTTTTTTTTGTAATTTCTTTTATTATTTCTTTTCTGTCTAAATTCATTAAAATTTACTTAGGCATTTCCTAAAATGCTTTTACTTCACCACAATTACCTTTGTAATATTCGGCAACCACCGAACAATTTTGTTTTAATTTTTGGAAACTTTTATTGTTATCAATAATTTGAATTTGAATTTCGAACAGTTTCGAATTTTTGCGAGGATAGCAACAGTAACCGAGGTGACATGGCACAATTAGCGTGGGATTACTGTAGCATGATTATCCGGGCGTTACAAATCTCCTCCACTACAAGAAATCTCGTCCCGAGATTTAGGAGGTAGAAGGAAACAGTGCGGGGTATTCATCACGCAGGCGATCCTCGCGTTCCCAGGTGGCTTCATCTTCAGAATGGTGCGACCACTGGACTTTGAGGAACTTGATCGCCTTCTGGCGTGTGTGGCGTTCAGCTTGGTCGAGAATGCGGACCGGATGCTCTTTATAGGTGAGGTCCTGTTGCAATTCGAGCATTTCATGATCCACTGCTCGGATTGGGTCCTTGAAGAAGCGACGGAGCTATGACACGTGGAACACATCATGAACCTGAGAAAGGTTCGACGGAAGCTCCAGTTGATATGCCACTTTTCCACGCCTCTCAAGAATAGTGAAAGGACCAATATAGCGGGGAGCTAGCTTTCCTTTGATCCCGAAGCGGTGTGCACCCTTCATTGGTGTAACTCGAAGATAGGCCTTTTCGCCAGGTTGATAGACCATGTCTTTATGATGACGGTCATAATTACTCTTTTGGCGTGACTGAGCAGTCTTGAGATTCTCGCGAATAATGCGGACTTGTTCTTCGGCATGTTGGATAATATCCGGACCAAAGAGTGGACGTTCCCTAGTTTCTGACCAGTTCAGAGGGGTTCGGCACTTTTGTCCATATAACACTTCGAAGGGGGCCATCTTCAGACTAGCTTGATAGCTATTATTATAAGAGAACTCAGCATACGGGGGAGATTCCTCCCATTTCTTGCTGAAGGAAATAACACAAGCCCGAAGCATGTCTTCGAGAACTTGGTTGACACGTTCAACTTGCCCTTGAGACTGCGGATGGAAAGCAGTACTGAATGATAGATGAGTTCCCATAGCTTCTTGGAAACTTGCCCAGAATCTTGAAGTGAATAAGCTGCCACGGCCCGAACTGATAACCAGTGGAATACCATGAAGTGAAACAATTCTGGACATATAGAGAGTTGCAAGCTGACTAGCAGTGATAGTTTCCTTGACCGCCAGAAAATGTGCAACTTTAGAAAGCCGGTCAATGACGACAAGAATAGCATCATTACCTTTCTGCGATTTAGGAAAACCAGTGACGAAGTCCATTTCAACATGGTCCCATTTCCATTCAGGAATAGAGATAGGTTGCAGAGTTCCAGCAGGCCTTTGGTGTTCTGCTTTGATACGACGGCAAACGTCACACTCGGCAACATAGCGAGCAATGTCTTGCTTCATGTTAGACCACCAGAATCTTTGACGAATGTCCTGGTACATCTTTGTACTACCAGGATGGATACATAGGGGTGTATCATGAGCCTCTTTCATAACCTTCTGAGACAAATCCATGTTTTCCCTCTTACTCGGAACTACTAGGCGACCTTTGAAGAACAAGGTGCCAGCGTCATCAACGGTGAAGAATGAGGGCTTTCCTTGTGCGATATAACGTTTAATCCTCTCCACTTCATCGTCACATTTCTGTATCCATTTGATGGTTTCCACAAGATCTGGCCTAGCAACCAGTGTATTGAGAGAACCTTTGGGGACAACATGGAGGTTCATCTTGCGAAACTCCTTAGGAGGGGGAGCGAGTGCACCCGGAGGAACAATATGGAGGTTCAGCTTTCTGAATTCTTCAACGAGCGAGGGCTGAACTTTATGAACCTGGAGGTGGTTGCAGTAAGACTTGCGGCTCAAGGCATCTGCCATTACATTAGCCTTGCCTGGTGTATAGGAAATACCCAAGTCAAAGTCTGCTACAGTCTCCATCCATCTCTGCTGACGGAGGTTCAGATCTGGCTGAGTAAACCGATACTTCAGACTTTGATGGTCAGTGAATATCTCGCAACGATTACCGAGAAGGTAATGCCGCCACTGCTTTAGTGCATGAATGACAACAGCAAGCTCGAGATCGTGAACTGGGTAGTTCTCTTCATGAGGGCGCAATTGACGAGAGGCATAGACAATCACTCTGCGCTCTTGCATTAGGACACAGCCTAATCCTTGACGGGAAGCGTCGCAGTAAATGACGAAGTCCTTCTTTGTGTCAGGTGGAGCTAGCACTGGGGCAGAAGTCAACTTGTCCTTGAGTGCCTGGAAGCTCTCCTGACATTTGTCTGTCCATTGGAACTTGACGCCCTTATGCAGCAGGTTAGTCAGAGGCCTGGCAATCTTGGAGAAGTTCTCGACGAATCGACGGCAATAGCTGGTGAGACTGAGAAAACTTCTGACTTGCTTGACATTCTTCGGAGGAGTCCAATCGAGAATAGCCTGAACTCGTTCAGGGTTAACGGCAATACCATCCTTAGAGATGACATGTCCAAGATAGGTTACTTTAGGAAGCCAAAATTCACATTTAGAGAACTTGGCATACAGCTGATGCTCTCGTAGCTTTTCCAGCACAAGTCGAAGATGTTCAGCATGTTCTTCTTCGTTCTTGGAAAATACCAGGATATCATCCAGATAAACCACGACGAGCTTGTCGAGGTAATCCATGAATATATAGTTCATCAGGCGAGAGAAGGTGGCTGGGGCATTGGTTAAGTCGAAGGACATGACAGTGTACTCGTATGAACCATAACGAGTCACAAAGGCGGTCTTTGGGATATCCACTTCACGAACACGGATCTGGTGGTAACCCAACCTCAAGTCGAGTTTAGAGAACACTGATGAACCAGCCAGTTGATCATACAGATCATTGATCCGAGGAAGAGGATACTTGTTCTGAATGGTAGCTTGGTTAATAGGACGGTAGTCTTGGACCAGTCGGTTTGTCCCATCCTTCTTCTTGACAAAGAGAGAAGGTGCTCCCCAAGGAGAGCAACTTGGGCGAATGAAACCATTTTGAAGAGATTTCTCGATTTCCTCCTTAAGCTCAAGGAGTTCATGCGGCGACATTTTGTAGGGCCGCTTGATAATAGGAGTGGTGCCTCGTTTCAAGTCGATGACGAATTCGACAGCTCTAGCAGGGGGAATCCCTGGAAGTTCTTCAGGAAAGACGTCGAGGAAGTCACGCACGACGGGGATGTTTTCAATGCCCTCGAGTGGTGCAGAATTCAATGCATTCAAGGCATAAAGCCTTGCCTCGGCATTTTGCACCAGGCGAGCATGGTATGTAACTATTTCATCTGAAGGATGTAGCAGATGGACGGTCTTAGTGGCGCAAACTATGGAAGCAGTATGCGCTTTCAACCAATCCATCCCCAGAATGAGGTCGATGTTAGACGTCTTCAGGATAATGGGCGAGGCACAGAATTCCAGCCCTTCGATTTCCACTGGGACGTCGGCGCCAACCATGGAGGTTTGACATTGTCCCACGGGGGTTTTTACCGCTACCGAAGTGTTCATCGCCTCACACTTAACGTTGTGCTCGTATGCAAATTCTTCTGACATGAATGAATGCGATGCTCCTGTATCGAATAAAACAGTTGCAGGTACTGAATTTACGAGGAGTGTACCCATCACAGTAGCAGGCTGGTCTTGAGCTTCGTTCAGATCAACGTGGTTGGCATGAACACGACCATAAGACTTGGCATTGTTGTTGCGGTTCTGGTTGTTTCCACGGCCAGCTGCAGGAAGGGCCAGTTGATTCTGATGGCAATCCCTAGCACGGTGACCTGGTTGACCACACTTATAGCACATGCCATTATTGGGAGTGGGAACAGGAGCTTGGGGTGGTGGAGCTGGAAGTCATGGCTGCCTAGCAGGAGTAGTAGGCAGACGAGGTGCAGCATAGGACTGCCTTGGAGCAGGTGCATTCTGCTGGTACATGCTGTTGGGAATCCATATCTTGCGCTTCTGCGAGGACGGGCCCGAAGATGAGCCCGTGTCACGGCTGCGCCTGTGAGAGCTCTGGTATTCCTGCAGCCAGTTTCGACATTGATGGCCTTGTTCACCAAGGTGGCGAAATCAGCAAAGTCGTGCGCTAGAAGTGCGAGCTTGATGTCAGCTTGAAGGCCGTCACGGAACTTCTCCTGTCTGCGTGCATCAGTTGCAATGTCCTCTTCAGCATAGCGAGAGAAGTCCAAAAACTCCTGCTGATAAGCTTCAACAGTTTTGTTGCCTTGGATGAGGCTGCGGAACTCACGCTTCTTCCGGTCCATGACTCCCTGAGGAATGAAGCGGGCACGGAAAGCAGCTTGGAAGTCTGGCCAGGTGATGATTGTTCCAACTGGCGAAGTACGCCTGTGGCTGTCCCACCATTGAGCCGCGGGTCCCTTCAGGAAGAAGGAAGCAAACGTGACATAGCTGGCAGGGGCTACATCAGCAGACTCCATCTCATAGGTGATGTCACGGAGCCAGTCATCAGTGTCCAGAGGCTGAGTTGAACTGCGGTACACAGTTGGGTTCAGGCGCATGAAATCCTGCAAAGTTACTGTGTTTGGCTGCTGGTTCATATTGGGGCGAGGAAACTGAGCCATCATGTTCTCCATGAACTGGCGATTCATCTCAAGCTGTTGGATCATACCAGCCATGTACTCAGGCGGTGGGGGGAAGTTGCCACCCCGACCACGACCACCTGGTCTAACCATCCTGCTATGGTATAACAGGGGTAGTTCAGTATTTGAGAATATTTGCAAAGACAAGAATCATTCAAGATGAAACATGCATAATGAAAGCAGCACGATAGATACCACATAATAGTCGGCTCATCTTACAAAAGAGATTATGCATAGAGTTCGGTACACAGAGTTCAGTACACAGAGTTCAGTACATAGACTAAGACATCATAGGCGGCACGCAGGCTCGCGGTGAATGCGTCTAACATAAGCAAGCAAGTCTACATCAGTCCCACACGACACTGCGGAGGTATGTGTAGCCTGAAAGCTGGTAGTGTGGCAACGGGTACACCACGTCGGCAACCTGGGGTCCGCGGGTGCTCTGGTGCTGAACCCGACGCTCTGGCGGCAGAAGTGGACCAAGTGTGGGAGAGTAGCCTCCCACCTCTGGCCAACCGACACCCCGAGGCATCACGGTCCTGGCTGGGTAGATAGCAGAACGCGGCAGCTCCCCAGATCCAACAAAGGGGTGCAACATCGTCAAAGCACGGTAGAGGTGCTGGCGAGTGGTGTACAACTCGTGGCGAAGAGCTCGGTTAGCTCGATCCAGCCCATTAGCATGCAGAACAAAGTTCTGATGGTGGAAGGGCTCGCGAATGATAGTGGAGTAGGCAGCAGTGTAGTAACCCTCCGCACCAATATCAGATGCGATAGCAATGTGCCTGAAGGGGGAGGTGTCCAACTCCCGGTACTCCCTACGAAGGCGTGTCAGAGCAGCATAGGCAGCATCGTGAACTGCCATATCGATGGTCACTCCAACACCATAAGCGGTGTGCAGCACAGTAGTGGAGTCATACTCCCGAGAGTAGAGGTGGACGGTGGCACGGTACTGCTCCTGGTTAAAGTCCTGGTACTCCTCGGTGACGGTGTACTCGGGGTGCCAGCGATAACCCAGATAGGTCATCATCTCAGCTAGCACGGCCGGTGATCCCGAGGCACCAATGGCCGCCGTGTGGCGCACGACCTGCCTCGTGGGTTCCATCTGAAAACAAAAATGTTTCAAAGAAGTCAAATGACAGTGTGGAAATTGTGCAAAACACTATACTAAGGAATAACTATGGCTTTTATCCAACTTTGGGGTGAATGTCATCACGGAATCCTAGTGTCAGAGTTAGTAAATTCGTTTAACCCGAGTAGAAGAGAATTTAGAGTCCCAGAGTAAAGGTCGAGGAGTAAAAGATCCTAGTACCACCCGATGGCGACGTGGGCCCGTAAGGCACACAGCCAAGTTAGTAAAGTTTTTGTAATGTCTAGACTCGACTTCGGACAAGGAGTGTGGAAGGGGGATTCCTACAGGCAGTCGGCTCTGATACCAACTTGTGAACCCCCCGATTCAATCGTACACTAATCATGCACGCAAATGTGTACGATCAAGATCAGGGACTCACGGGAAGATATCACAACACAACTCTACAAATAAAAATAAGTCATACAAGCATCATAATACAAGCCAGGGGCCTCGAGGGCTCGAATACAAGTGCTCGATCATAGATGAGTCAGCGGAAGCAACAATATCTGAGTACAGACATAAGTTAAACAAGTTTGCCTTAAGAAGGCTAGCACAAACGGGGATACAGATCGAACGAGGCGCAGGCCTCCTGCCTGGGATCCTCCTAACTACTCCTGGTTGTCGTCAGCGGGCTGCACGTAGTAGTAGGCACCTCCAGAGTAGTAGGAGTCGTCGTCGAAGATGGCGTATGGATCCTGGGCTCCATCGTCTGGTTGCGGCAACCGGGTAGAAGGGAAAGGGGAAAAGGGAGAAGAAAAGCAACCGTGAGTACTTATCCAAAGTACTCGCAAGCAAGGAGCTACACTACATATGCATGGATATATGTGTAAAGGGCCATATCAGTGGACTGAACTGCAGAATGCCAGAATAAGAGGGGGATAGCTAGTCTTATCGAAGACTACGCTTCTGGTCGCCTCCGTCTTGCAGCATAAAGAAGAGAGTAGACTGAAGTCCTCCAAGTAGCATCGCATAGCATAATCCTACCCGGCGATCCCCTCCTCGATGCCCTGTTAGAGAGCGATCACCGGGTTGTATCTGGCACTTGGAAGGGTGTATTTTATTAAGTATCCGGTTCTAGTTGTCATAAGGTCAAGGTACAACTCCGGGTCGTCCTTTTACCGAGGGACACGGCTATTCGAATAGATAAACTTCCCTGCAGGGGTGCACCACATAACCCAACATGCTTGATCCCATTTGGCCGGACACACTTTCCTGGGTCATGCCCGGCCTCGGAAGATCAACACGTCGCAGCCCCACCTAGGCACAACAGAGAGGTCAGCACGCCGGTCTACACCTAAGCGCGCAGGGGTCTGGGCCCATCGCCCTGAGCACACCTGCATGTTGCGTACGTGGCCGGAAGCAGATCTAGACACCTTAATACAAGTGCGAGCTTACGATCCAATGCGGCGCGCGCCACTCAGTCGCTGACGTCAAAAAGTGCTTCGGCTGATACCACGACGCCGAGTGCCCATATCTTTCCCGCGTAGTTGGTTAGTGCGTATAGACCAAATGGCCAGACTCAGATCAAATACCCAGATCTCGTTAAGCGTGTTAAGTATCCGCGAACGCCAACAGGGCCAGGCTCACATCTCACCCAGGTAGCCCCGAACTGCCCTGCCGCTCCGCCTCAAAGATCCGCTCGCGGGTACTCCTATGAGCCGACCCATCTTTGGTCACCACATGTATCATGTATATAGTATATACCCGTGATCACCTCCCGAGTGATCATGGCCCGATAGTATAGCACAACAGACGGACAAGAATGTAGGGCCACTGATGGTAAACTAGCATCCTAAACTAAGCAAGTAGGATTGCAGGTAAAGGTATCAACAGTAGTATCAAAGACAGGCTATGCATCAGGATAGGAGTAACGAAAGCAGTAACATGCTACACTACTCTAATGCAAGCAGTATAGAGGAGAGTAGGCGATATCTGGAGATCAAGGGGGGGGGCTTGCCTGGTTGCTCTGGCAAGTGAGAGGGATCGTCAACTCCGTAGTCGAACGGGGCAGCAGCAGCGTCGGTCTCGGTGTCTAGCGAGAGAAGAGGGGGGAGAAACAATAAATATTTAAGCAAACAGATGCATAGCGATGCATGACATGACAAGTAACGGTGTTAGGGGTGCCCTAACGCCGTATGCGTTGATACCGGTGAAGGGGGGAAACATCCGGGAAAGTATCCCCGGTGTTTCGCGTTTTCGGGCAAATGAACCGGAGGGGAAAAGTTGCGAGTTTGATATGTTAGGAATGTGTAGTGGACGAACGGGCTGCAAATCCGGGTTCGTCTCGTCGTGCTGAGCAACTTTCATGTTGAAAATATTTTAATCCGAGTTACGAATTAAAAGATATGATTTTATAAAGGTTTTATTAAATTTCTGGAATTTAATTAATTAATTAATTCGAAATTAGATTTATGACATCAGCATGATGTCATGCTGACGTCAGCAGTCAACACAGTTGACTAGGTCAAACTGACATGTGGGTCCAGTGGGACCCACCTGTCATTCCCTGATTAGGTTAATTAGGGTTTAACTAACTAATTACTGTTTAATTAAACTAATTAGTTAATTAGATTAATCTAATTATGATTAATTAAATTAATTAATTCCTTAATTAATTAATTAATTTAATTATTATTATATATTTAATTATTTTTATTATTTTTATTTTTTTATTAAAACATTCTCAGGGGGTTATGCCCCACTTGTCATAGGGCCAAGGCCTAACGGGCACGGGCGCTACGGGGCGGTTCGGGCGAACGGGCACAGGGGCGCCGACCCGAATGAGCGCCCGCCCAAGGGTGGCCAGATCCGGCACGGCGCTGGACCAAGGGGGTGGCCGGTGGCCACGGCGTTGGTCAGGGAAGGCGCGGGGACGGGGCCAGCTTGCGACCAGGGGATGGCCTGGGACGCGAGGTGGAGACGGAGCAGAGCATGCGAGCGGTGGCGAGCAAGGGCCGCGACGGGGAGGTTGGGGCGCGAGACGGGCGAGGTGGACAGAGGTAGGGCGCGCGAGGCGGAGACGCGCGGGCGAGTACGGCCTAGGTGCTCGGCAGGGGAGCGGCAAGGGGAGGCGCGCGGTGCGGGAAGCTGCGGAGGCGGGCGGCGCGGCTGTGGCCGCGTGGGTGCGCGCGGGACTAGGGCGAGCAGGGCCGCGGTTGTGGGGTGCGGGTGGCTTGGCCGGGGCAAGGCCTCGTGTGCAGTGGCGCAGCCGGAGCGGGGGTGACGGGCGCGGGCACGTCCAGGGTCGTGCACGCGCAGGCGGGGGGGGGGGGGAATGGTGGTCGCGGCGAGCGCGACAGGGGGCGCGTGCGGGGCGTGGTCCCGACGCGGGTCAAGCATGGCAGCGGTGGCGCGACTTGCCGCCGAGCGGAACTAGCACAAGCGGGGGGGGGGGGGGCACGACGGAGCCGGGGGAAGAGGGCGCGACCACGGCGGAGCGTGTGCGCGACACAACGGAGAAAGGAGGAAGGGGGAGGCTCACAGGGCCGGTAGGGAAATGGCAGTGGGCTCGAGGAGGACGGGGGGCGACGGCGAGCTCAAGGCGTTGGTGCCGCGGCGGGGCGGCGCGCGTCCACGGTGTCCAGCGAGGAGGGGGGTGTAGGCCGGCGGGGAAGGGCTCCTGGCGGCGCGGTCGGCGAGCTCCGGCGCCGGCTTCGGGCGTCGATGTGCGGGGGCGAGGGGATCGGGGGTTCCCGATCCAGATCCAGGGGGGGAATGAGTGGTGCGAGTGGGTGGGGGTGAGCTAGGGTTTCCCCTGGTGGGGTTATGGAGGGGAGGGGGGTTGGGCCGGTCGATGTGGCCGAATGGGCCGGCCAGTTGGGTCGGCTGGCCCAGGGGGTCTCCTCCTTTTTTTCTGTTTGTATTTCCCTTTTTTTGTAATTTCTTTTATTATTTCTTTTCTGTCTAAATTCATTAAAATTTACTTAGGCATTTCTTAAAATGTGTTTACTTCACCACAATTACCTTTGTAATATTCGGCAACCACCGAACAATTTTGTTTTAATTTTTGGAAACTTTTATTGTTATCAATAATTTGAATTTGAATTTCGAACGGTTTTGAATTTTTGCGAGGATAGCAACAGTAACCGAGGTGACATGGCACAATTAGTGTGGGATTACTGTAGCATGATTATCCGGGCGTTACACCCTTTTTGGTGATTGATGACAACATAGGTTAAGTTTTCAACGGGGATAAATATATGAAGTGTAAATACTGATATTGAGGAATTTGATTGCAAGATATAGAAGAACTCCCCCTGAAGATGTGCATAGTGAGGAATTTTCTTTTGAAGCAATGCACACTTGAAGAGTTGAATCATGGAGATCTACCCCTATATCTTGTAATTCATACACGCATTTGATGTATAATATGAAGAATTTGAAATGCATGATGAAATATGGTGCCTGATGTAATTCAGCATGCATGCAATAATATTAACGAGGAATAAGCATGCAGAATAGCGTATCAAGGTATCAAAGCATAGTGCAACAAAAGTATCAGCGCACCATCGGACTTAAGATTACAACTCGATCCAATAAAACTTTCGGAAGAACGAGAGTTGTAACTTAGCAAAAAAACGAATAAGCCCTTATTATAGACCCGCTTGAAGACTAACTCAGATTTCTCCCCCTTTGTCATCAAATGACCAAAAGGATCGAAAATCTGAGGACTAACGCCCCTTAAGATTTTCAAGTTGATGAAGGAGCGCCAACGTTGTTGGGATCGGTCGTTGAAGTAGGGCCTGCTGCAGTGTCGTCCAAGTCCTCATTTTCATCAGTCTCACGCGATGAAGAATATGAACTGGCCACCAAAGAAGGAACTGGGACCTTCTTGTATTTCTTCGGAGGAGGTGCAACCAGGCAAATTCTTCGTTGAGACCCATTTGCTTCAAATCATCAACACTGTACACTTGAGATAGAACAGCCCAGGTGCGGTTGAGGGTTTCATGAAGGTAGTAGTGGTTTTTCTTCACTGCATTGTGTGTGGAAGTCATGTTGTGAAGAATTGAACCAAACTGACGCTTGACCCATTTGTGATTGCGATCAACCTTTTGATGAAGACTGAGGAGTAACTCACGGTCAGTCATCACCCTGGGTGCTGTGGCTTGAGGATTTGGCTTGGCAGTGTTAGCAGCAGAGTCATGTGTGGCAGAGTCATCATTGGTGGAGTAAGATGCAGCTTTGCGAAATTGTCCATCCAATGGACGAATGCCTTCATCTATCACAGCAGTGGCCTTGCCTTTTTCTTCAGCCGAGGAAAATGTCAGTTTGAGGACTTCAATGGGAGGCAAGTAGCTGTAGTGGTTGAGCGTTTCAGCTTTGTAGTTGAGTGAAGACCTTATCCTGATGAATTTCATTATCCAAGGTGCATAAGGCTTCAGCTCAAATGGTGACATAGCAATGTTGGCCAGAGTCCTCATGAAGAAATCATGGAAGTTGACGGGAACGCCATGGATGATGTTGAAAAGCAGATTCTTCATGATGCCAACGACTTCTTCATCAGACGAGTTGTGGCCTTTGATGGGACTCATTGTCTTCGTCAGAATGCGATAGACAGTCCTTGGCACATACAACAATTCCTTGACGAGGAAATTGGTTCTAGGAGCTTGCCCTGGCTTTAAAGGCTTCATCAGCACTTGCATATAATGATTTGAAAGCTCAGGTTCGTTGTACACACAGCGAGCATCTTCAGTGGGTGGACTCAGAGGAAGGACCCGAAGCAATTCAGATGCAGGGGCCTTATGGTGGGTGTTGTCAGTCATCTAGTCCAAAACCCATGAATTGATATCTTCAGAGTTGCCGGTGATGTGCAATGTTGCATAGAATTGAAGAATAAGTTCTTCATTCCAATCGCATATATCTGTGCAGAAATTGAGCAGCCCAGCGTCGTGAAGAACACTGAGCACAGGCGTGAAGCACGACAAGGACTCCATATCCACGTGAGGAATATGAGCATGGTCGAAGACTTTGTCTTTGTTGTAAAGCACTGAGGAATAGAAATTTGCTTGGCCGGCAGTCCAGAAACGCCTCTTCCTTATGCGAGCAGAGTCATATGGGTTATATTCAGTGAAGAACACGTGCTTGCCATAGAAGTCTTCAGCCTTGAATTTCTGTTTTCATGAGAATGGATCCTTTGGCCTTGGCAGAGGAGTGTCAGTGAGTTGCATCACGTCCTCAGGAATCACGATCTCAGGTTCTTCAGGCTGAGGAATCTCAGGATTCTCCTCAGGTGCAGTCACCTTGTCTGTATCAGCAGCAGTTTCTTCAGCACTAGTGGCTAGAATTTCTTCATTCACAGATGCAGTGGGATGAGTTTCTTCAGAGCCCAATTGTACTGTTGGTGAAGGAGAGTGAGGAATTTGCTGCAGGGGAGTGAAGAGTGGGGAATTGGGATGCTGACTTTCCCAAAAGTCGTTATTCATCATTGGAGTGGTGCTTCCAATATCCACATCTTCATCAATTTCTTCAACACCAGCCTCTTCAACATCAAACTAAGGCATTGGTGATGAGACCATTGGGGTTGAAGGGATTGCATCCGCTTCAATTTCTTCATAAATCTGCTCTGACGAAGCAGCAGATTGAGTTTCTTCATCTGATCCACTAGGGATCTCATAATCTTCACCAAAAGGAACAAGGTTCTTTGATGGCACGGAGGAGATAGGAACGACATCAATGGGATTTGCAAAAGAGCTTGTATCGGCTTCATCTTCTTGGGAGCTGAAGATTCTGAAGCATTGGATGCCTTCCTTTTCTTCACAGTAGCTCGTTCTGCAGCCTTTGTTTTCCTCACATCCAATGCAGATGGAAGGATTGGAGTTGGCGTAGGCACAGGTGGAGCTGAGGGATCTGGTTGATTTTCCTCAGGCGCAACTGATGCAGTTGCCCTGGTTTCTTCAATTTCTTCAGGCGCACCACTAGTGGATGCCCTGCCAATTTCATCAACGGCTGGAGCAGAGTCATCAGCCTTGGAACTAGCATTTTCTTCAGCAGCCTGAACTTCATCAGCGGTGCTGGCATTTTCTTCAGTTTGCTGAACAGATGCTTCAGCTTGAGGAATTTGTTGTGTAGAGGCTGCACCCTTGGTGAAGGTATCAGTCAGCCTCACAAATCTGACCTTGGCTCCTTGCCAATCAGCATAGTACGAGTCAAAGTTGTCGTTGAGGGCTTTGATCTCAGCCTGCATCTTGACAAGTTCCTCAGGCTTCATTGTGAGAACATTTTTCTTCATTAGCTTCTCTTTGCAGTACTGCGATTTCTTGATCTCTCAGGTCTTATCATATTTCCACTTCTCCTCTTGGATGAAGTGAGTCAACATGTGACTTTGACCAGGTGTCAGCTTGAAATCAGGCATAGGTGTGTGAGGATCCTTATGCCAGAGATCAATATAATCTAGGATCGCCTTTGGATCCAATAGCAGGGGCACAGGTGTGCCTTTGGCTTTAGCAGCCCGTTCTTGTCGGTCCCTGATGATTTCAGCAAGTTCTTCTTCATCAGCTTCATCATCATCGGATGGCACAGTGAAGACTACCTGCTTCTTCTGAGGACTTGTGCGAGTGACGCGCCCAGTAGTAGCCTTTTTCTTCAGCAGTGAGGGTCTTGCTGAGGAATTTGGTGCAACTGAAGAACTAGCTGAGACACCATAGGCAATAGAGATGCCACTCGTCCTTTGGCATGAGGCCAGATGCACAGGTGCTGAGGACTTTATCGGGACAGCTGAGGACTTTGGTGGAGCAGGAGCAGCATGAGGAATTTGCTTTGAAGATTTTGAAGATTCTGGCCGTGAGGGCGCAGCTGAGGAACTTGGCCGTGAGGGCATTGAAGATGAAGCACTTGGCTTGTGAGCGGGCTTCTTTAGCATCGCTTTCTTCGGCTTGACCGAGGCCTCAGTGGCAGTAGCAGCAGCAGAGTCTTCATTGAATTTCCTCACTGCTTCTCTGGCTTGCCTTGCCAGTTTAGCTTGGCGCTTGGCCCATTCTTTAGGAAATTCCTCACCACGCTTGATGCTGGTGGGATCAGCCAATTGGCCAGGTGCCAATGGAGGTCTTTGGCATGGAGGGTTTACTGCGAATTTCTTCATGTACTTTGGAGTAACATATCTGTATTCCCTCCATTCACGTGCCCATCTCCTTTCAATCCTCTGGATTCGCACCTTGCGCTGATTTTTATCTTCTTTGCCAAACTTGGCTTCATCAGGCGTGCAGTACTCATCATAGATGTCCTCAGGTATTTCAAAAGCTGTCATAACCTCATGCTTCTTTCCTCCTTTCTGTGGCCTTTTACCTTCAGCCATTTTCTTCAGATGAGGAATTTGAACAATTGAATTCTCTGAAGAAGTATGCAACTTTTCTTCGAGGAACGCTGCAAACGAGTTAAGTTGATGAGAACCTAAAGATTCAGCAGCGGACATGTGTACCTGTGAACAGAATATAGTTGCGAGGAATTTATGCGTTCTCAGAGGTTTTTTCATAAAGAACAAGTTTGAGGAATTTGACCAGATTCGTCTTGAGGAATTTCACTAAGCGCTTTATATCTTAGGTTCCAGAGTTGTATAGATCGAAGATCCACACAATTGAGGAGTCTTTGAAGAAATTGAGGCTTAGGGAAATGAATCAAGAACAGATAACATGTGAGGTGTTTTGTGTGTGAGGATTTGAAGAGTAAAACACCTTTGAAGATTTTGTAGAAAAATTTCGAATCAACGAGGGCAGTAAAATTAGCTTTTAATTACCCTGAGCGAAGAGCACGACGAACCGGGAGTTGGAACAGTGAAGTTCATCGATGCAGATCTTCCACGCCCTAACTTGGCGGAGGAAGACGTCTACGGCGGCGGTGGAGGTGAAGATTTCCGCGGTCGGCGCGAGTACGACGTCGACGAAGTCGAGGCAGTGAAGCTCTTCCTCACCGGCGACGATGGAGTAGCGACGGCGCTAGGGTTTGGAGAGCTCGAGCGAGGGAGTGAGATCGAGCGGGGTAAAAGAAGTGAGGATGGCGATGGGGGTATTTATAGCCGCGGTGAAAAACTGTTTGTCCGAAGATTTAGGACGAACGTGCCCCTGGCCGTTCTCCTTCTTGCGACATGTGTCACCCACGTACTGTGTGGTGGAGATCGTGTAAGATCGTGGGTGGATAAAATAATCCATCGTGGGATGCGGAACGGTTTGAGCGGCAAAACCGAAAGTTTGGATAAGATTAGTTTTAACTTTCCGTTCGCAATTTCTTCAGCTGACAAGGACACAATGAAGAATTTGAACGAGTTTCAAATAGAACGCACATGAAGAATTTGTGAATAGATTGGATTGAGTATAGCATAGAGGGGAAGGGTCCGATCACATTCATTTAGCAGAAAAGTTCCGACTTGAAGAAATAGCTATAAGTGAATGCTGTACAGGACATAAACTCATATATATATATATATATATATATATATATATATATATATATATATATATATAGCCAATGGAGAAAAACGACGGCACAAGTGAAGACTTTGTAAAGTTTGAAGAATTTGGAAAACTGAAGAATTTCAAAAGTTGAGGAAAAACTCAAATTGAAGATTTTCAACTTTTGTGGTGGCGTGACCCACCGTGTAAGAATGATGATTTCAGACACCGCGTACAATTGTCGTAGGGTTCTGAGAATCAAATTCTTCATTAATTTCTTCACACTTAGAGTGTTATTCTTCATTGATTGAAGAAAAACGTTTCTTCATGTGTTGCACATCTAAGTCATCAATTTTGCATAAGTGTTAGGATGAGTGCCTTTTCAAAGTACATTCGAAGATTCTAAGATATTTAGCTCACACCGCAACTTGCAAAATCTCTTCTCATCCAAGGACTTAGTGAAGATATCGGCTAACTGTTCTTCAGTCTTCACATGCTCAATAGAAATGTTGCCCTTCAACACATGATCACTAAGAAAATGATGACGAATCTGAATGTGCTTTGTCTTCGAGTGCTGAACTGGATTGTGAGCAATCTTGATGGCACTCTCATTGTCACAGAGGAGTGGCACATTCTTCACGTTGATGCCATAGTCCTTGAGCGTTTGCATCATCCATAGCAGTTGAGCACAGCAAGAACCAGCAGCAATGTACTCAGCTTCAGCAGTAGACAGTGATACGCAGTTCTGTTCCTTCGAGGACCAGCAGACCAAGGATCGTCCGAGGAAATGACAAGTACCAAATGTTGACTTGCGATCCACACGGTCACCAGCATAGTCAGAGTCTGAATATCCAATGAGATCAAAATCCGAGCCCTTGGGATACCATAATCCTAGTGTTGGTGTGTGAGCTAGATATCGAAGAATATGCTTCACAGCCTTATGGTGTGATTCCTTCGGTGCAGCTTGAAATCGTGCACACATGCAAACACTAAGCATTATATCTGGCCTAGATGCACATAAGTAAAATAAAGAACCAATCATGGAGCGGTATACCTTATGATTGAAGTCAGTACCATTTTCATCAGTGCATAGTTGACCATTTGTGGGCATAGGAATTTTGATGCCTTTGCAATCTTGCATGCCGAATTTCTTCAGGACATCCTTGAGGTATTTCTCCTGAGATATGAATATGCCATTGCGCTGTTGACGAATTTGAAGACCTAAGAAGAATTTCAACGCTCCCATCATAGACATTTGATATTCTTCTCTCATCATATAGGCAACTTCATCACTATAGCGTTGGTCAGTACATCCAAAGATAATATCATCAACATATATTTGGCACACAAACAGTTCACCATCATATGATTTAGTAAAGAGAGTGGGATCGAGTGAACCGGGTGTGAAGCCTTTCTTCATGAAGAATTTCTTCAATGTATCATACCACGCCCGTGGGGCCTGCTTGAGGCCATAGAGGGCCTTGTTAAGTCTGAAAACTTTGTTAGGATGCTTTGGATCTTCAAAACCTGGTGGTTGAGCAACATATACTTCTTCCTCAAGCTTACCATTATGGAATGCACTTTTCACATCCATTTGGTGTAAGATGATATCATGATGGTTAGCATAAGCAAGCAATATGCGAATAGCCTCAAGTCTAGCAACAGGTGCAAAAGTTTCATCGAAATCAATTCCTTCAACCTGTGTGTAGCCTTGAGCTACTAGTCATGCCTTATTCCTCACCACAACACCATTTTCATCTTGCTTATTGCGGTAGATCCACTTTGTGCCAATGATGTTATGCTTGCGAGGATCGGGACGATCGACTAATTTCCATACGTTGTTGAGCTTGAACTGATGTAATTCTTCTTGCATGGCCTGAATCCACTCAGGCTCCAGAAATGCTTCATCTACCTTAGTGGGCTCTGTGATAGAGACAAAAGCAAAGTGCCCACAAAAGTTAGATAGATGTGAAGCTTTTGAGCGTGTGAGAGGACCTGGTGCTCTAATGTCATCGATGATCTTCTCCACTTGCACTTCTTTTACAACGCGAGGGTGAGCTGGTTGTCGTTGAGGAATTTGATCAGCATTTTCTTCACCATCAATTTCCTCAGCATTTTCTTCAGGTGCATCAGCTCGACGTTCTTCATGTTCTGGAATGAATTCTTCAGCAGATTCTTCAGTAGGAATGACATCTTCAGTAGCCTTGTGCTTGATTGAATCCTCAGGTGCAGGTTCATCTAACACATAAGGTAGGTGCTCTCTTTGTGAGCCATTAGTTTCATCGAACCGCACATCTACAGTTTCAACAATCTTGTGAAGAACATTGTTGAAGACTCTGTAGGTGTGCGAGTCCTTTCCGTAACCAAGCATAAAACCTTCATGTGCTTTCGGTGCAAATTTAGAGTTGTGATGAGGATCTCTAATCCAGCATTTAGCACCGAAGACTTTGAAATAACTCACATTAGGTTTCTTGTCAGTGAGGAGTTCATATGCAGTCTTCTTTAAGAATTTGTGAAGATATACTCTGTTGATGATATGGCACGCAGTATCAATTGCATCAACCCAGAAATGACGAGGGGTTTTGTACTCATCGAGCATAGTGCGAGCCATCTCGGCAAGAGTCCTGTTCTTGCGCTCCACGACGCCATTCTGTTGAGGAGTATAAGGAGCAGATAACTCATGAGTAATACCAAGTTCATCAAGGTAGTCATCGAGACCCGAATTCTTGAACTCAGTGCTGTTGTCACTTCTGATGTGCTTAATCTTCACACCAAAGTTGGTTGAAGCCCTCGAGGAAAATCGTTTGAAGACTTCCTCCACTTCAGTTTTGTAAGAGACAAGGTGTACCCATGTGTAACGAGAGTAATCATCAACAATAACAAAGCCATATTGAGATGCTTCATTCGAAACAGAGGAATGATGGTTAGGACCGAAGAGATCCATGTGAAGCAATTCAAATGGACGAGTAGTGGTCATGATAGTCTTCGTTGGATGCTTGGCCTTTGTCATCTTTCCAGCTTCACAGGCACCGCACAAGTGATCCTTGAGGAATTTGACATTCTCAATGCCAATGACGTGCTTCTTCTTTGCAAGCATGTTCAAATTCCTCATGCCTGCATGACCAAGTCGTCGATGCCATAGCCATCCTTCTGAAGCTTTTGCAAGTAGGCACACGGCTGGTTGTGAATCTGCAGAGAAATCAACAATATACAAGTCTCCTCTCCTAAAGCCTTCGAAGACTTTGGAATTGTCAGCTTCCATAATCACAACACAATGATACTTGCCAAAGACGACAACCATATCAAGATCACAAAGCATTGAGACAGACATAAGATTATATCCTAAGGACTCAACAAGCATGACTTTGTCCATGTGTCGATCCTTTGTGATAGCAACCTTACCAAGACCCAATACCTGACTTTTGCTTTTATCAGCGAAGATGATATGCTTCATGTGTGACGCTGATAAGGGAGCATCCATCAACAGATTCTTGTCACCAGTCATGTGATTTGTACATCCACTATCAAGTACCCATTCAGTGGCTTTGGGTTGATCATCCTGCAGATGAATTAGTGCAACTTATGACCTCATATACTTCAGCAGTGAAGAATATGATATCACAATTCATCAGATCAATTTCATCAAGTAGTAGACAGATAAAACAGAGGGAGGACGTGTGAAATGAAAGTTCATTTCATCATGGTTAGCCTGCGTCCTTTCACGCATTTTTGTCAGGTCCCCAGCAAATTCTTCAGACGTTATTGCACGTCTGGAGACCTGACCCTGCAGAAGGGATTAGTTCTTTTTCTTCACCACCCACATCTGAAGGGGTGGCAAAGAGTTCATCACTCTGCGAGCTCCATATGAGAATGGTGGCAAAGCATCCAAACCATTTCGTTTCACATAAGAGGGGTTAGGGTAAGCATATGCATAAGCAGAGAAATTCTTTGAGGACTTATGAACATAATAATTTGAAGAATAATGCTCATATTCATAGCCCTTGGCTCTTTCCTGCGAAATAGAGTTGTTAGCACGATGATTTTCATATGAGGACTTTGATCCATGTGAGGAATTTGATCCCCTTGAGGAATTTGGTCCGTATGAGGACTTGGATCCATATGAAGAATTTGGTCCATATGAAGAATTTGATCTGAGGTTCCTTTTCTTCACAGGTGGTGTCATGAGGACATTCACCTGAAGACTTTCAAGGCGCCTTTTGGGAACCCAGATTTTCTTCACTGGGGAACCGTTCCTGCAGTTAGTGCCAACATATCTAGCAAATACTTCACCATTCTGATTTTTGAACAGTTTATAGTTGGAGTCAAAAGACTCATCAGAAGAATGAGAAGATTCACATGTATAGCCAGATAAATTAGATGGATCAACTGGAGGTCCCTTTGCAACAACCCATGAGGTTGTGGGGTACTGCTCAGGCTTCCAATATGTACCATCAGCATTGAGTTTCCTCTCAAAGGCAATACCCTCTTTCCTAGGGTTCCTGTTGAGGATCTGCTTTTTAAGCACATCACAAAGAGTCTGATGCCCTTTGAGGCTTTTGTACATGCCTGTTATGTACAATTCCTTCAGTCCTGCATCGTCAGTAATACTAGCAATGTCCTCAGATGAGGAATTAGTGATAGCAGAGGCAGGTGAAGAATTTGTAACATTTGAAGCATTTGAACATTCAGGTGAGGAATTAGCAGATTCTCGTTCAATGCATTTTAAACATGGAGGAATAAATTCTTCCTGAGCAGCGCTGATTTGTTGAGCAAGTAATGAATCGCGCTCCTTCTGAAGATCTTCATAACTCTCTCTTAGCTTCTCAAGATCTTGCTTCTTTTGAAGATATTCATAAGAAAGTTTCTCATGATCAGATAAGAGAGTGTTATGATGATTTTGGAGGTTGTCAAACCTGGTCTGAAGTCTCTGAAGATTTTCAGTTAAGGCCTTAGTGCGATCCAATTCTTCACCCAACATATCATCACTTTTGTCTAGCATGTTTTGAACCTTTTCAAAAGCCTTTTGTTGTTGCACAACAATCTTAGCAAGTTTAGAGTAGCTAGGCTTTAGATTTTCATCAGATTCATCATCGCTAGATTCAGAGGAGGCGTATTTGAGTACCTTGGCACCCTTTGCCATGAAGCAATAGGTGGGAGCGTAGTCATCACTACTTTCATCAGCCTTGTTGTTGAGTTCACTTTCTTCAGTGTTGAAGATGGATTTGCTGACGAATGTAGTAGCGAGGGCTAGGCTTGCCACACCAGACTCAGAATCTTCAGATTGTTCCTCTTCCTCATTTTCTTCAGATTCAGCCTCAGAGTCCATTTCCTTGCCAATGAATGCCCGAGCCTTCTTGGAGCTGCTCTTCTTGTGAGACGAAGACTTTGAGGATTTTGATGATGAAGATTTTGAGGACTTCTTTTTCTTCGCATCATCAGAACTGTAATCCTTGTATTTCTTCTTCTTTGATTCCTTTTCCCACTGAGGACAGTCTTGGATGTAATGTCCTGGTTTCTTGCACTTGTGACAGAGCCTCTTCTTATAGTCACTGGATGAGGAATCATTGCTCCTTGAGGGTTTTCCAAAGCGACCACGTCTTGAGAACTTCTGGAATTTCTTCACAAGCAGTGCTAGATCATGACTCAGTTCTTCAGGATCACCAAGGCTGCTACCAGAGTCTTCATCTTCGGACTCAGATACTACCTTGGCCTTCAGTGCACGTGATCTGCTATAGCTTGTACCGTAGAGATCTCTCTTCTCAGCAAGCTGGAACTCATGAGTGTTTAGCCTCTCGAGGATATCAGCGGGGTCAAGTGACTTGTAATCACCACGCTCTTGCATCATCAGTGCTAGAGTGTCAAATGAGGAATCAAGCGATCTCAGCAATTTCTTCACCACCTCATGGTCGGTGATGTCAGTGGCACCAGGTGCTTGAAGCTCATTTGAGATGTCAGTGATGCGATCAAAGGTTTGCTGCACATTTTCATTGTCTAGTCTTTTGAAGCTATTGAAGAGATTGCGAAGAACATCAACTCGAGAGTCACGCTGAGTTGAAACTCCTTCATTGACCTTGGATAGCCTATCCCAGATAAGCTTTGCAGTTTCCAAAGCACTCACCCTACCATACTGACCCTTACTCTGATGGCCACATATGATATTCTTCGCTTGGGAGTCGAGTTGCTTGAATCTGTTCACATCGGTAGCGTTCAGTGAGGGAGTGACGGAGGGAACACCATTTTCCACAACGTACCAGAGATCGTTATCAATTGCCTCAAGATGCATTTGCATCTTATTCTTCTAGTAGGGGTAGTCCGTCCCATCGAAGGTAGGACACCCGGCAGAGACCTTGATCATACCTGCGGTCGACATAACTAAAACTCCAGGCGGTTAAACCAAAATCACACAGAACAAGGGAGCACCTTGCTCTGATACCAATTGAAAGTGCGTTATATCGACTAGAGGGGGGGTGAATAGGCGATTTTTATGAAATTCTTCACTGAGGGATTTGCTCATGAGGAAATTCCTTAGCGAAGAACTACTAGCAGCGGAATAAGTACTCAGATGAAAACATAACAGAATCCTAGCATGGTCGTCATGATGAAATGAAGACACACAGAGAGTACAGAAAGCGTAAACACAGGATAACACAAGTTGAAGACAAACAGACTAAAGAAATTGAACTGAGGAAATTGAGAAAGTCTTCAGTCAAAGTCTTCAAACACAGATATGATACACAAACAGCACACTACTGAGGAAATGAAAGAGTTGAGGAAATAGAACCAGTAAGCTTGGTGAAGACAATGATTTGGTAGACCAGTTCCAACTGCTGTCTCAGTTGTACATCTAGTTGGAGCGGCTGAGTATTTAAACTCGAGGACACCCAGTCCCGGACACACAGTCCTCACCGTATTCTCCTTGAGCTAAGAACACACAGTCCTCGCCCAATCACTCGTGGTAAGTCTTCAGGTGACTTCCAAACCTTCACAGACTTGGTCACTCGGCGATCCACAATTCCTCTTGGATGCTCTAGACCTTGACGCCTAACCGTCTGGAAGAAGCATAATCTTCAAAGGTAACAAGCGTCAGATCCACGCAGGATCAATCTCTTCAGTGATGCTCAATCACTTTGGGTTTGTAGGTGTTTTGGGTTTGGGGTTTGGATTTTCCTCACTTGATGATTTTCGCTCAAAGTCCTCGGAGGATGGGTTGCTCTCAAATGACAAGCGTCAAGTTCTCGCGGAGCAGCCAACCAGCTAGTGGTTGTAGGGGGCGACTATTTATAGCCTAGGGAGCAGCCCGACATGGTAAGACATAAATGCCCTTCAATGATATGACCGTTAGGTGGACAAGATATTTTAGGACAGCTGGCGCGCAACACAGCAACGGTCGGAAATTTGAGGTACAAATTCCTCAGGGCTATCATGTTCCTCACTGTGTAGGCAATTCGCACTGGCAAATTCCTAACTCCTCAGTCAGAACAAAGTCCTCAGTGACCAGAAGAACTGCGTCTCTGTCACTGAAGAAATTGACTGAACTGTATGAGATTTCCAATGTCTTCACTCGAAGGGATTGGTAGGTGTCGGATTTGAGTTGAGAATCACATGGAAATTTTCTCCTTAGTATTTCCTCGACCCCCTTTAACAGTACGGTGTTTCCTATGACTCAAGAAGGAGAAAATGAAACTACAAAAACAAAAGTCTTCACGCTTCATGTTCCACGAACGAATACCAAGTCTTCAAGGTCACACCAATTTCTTCACTTTCAAAGTCCTTAGAAAGTCTTCAGTATATCAAAGTCTTCAGTCAAAGAACTTCATTTTTAGGGGTCGACTTTCTCTGTAAATATCAAACTCCTCATAGACTTATAGATCCGTGTACACTCATAAACGCATTAGATACTTAACCTATAAGTCTTCAATACACCAAAATCACTAAGGGGCACTAGATGCACTTACACCATTATAGCCTCTTGTTTGATAGAGTTTCTCGCGTCTCGCTCTCTCACCCTCTCCATATCAAAACAAGATTACAGTGTCCACTCTATCTCTCTCCTCACTGGTGGTCACAGATCTGGCCGAATCCTGTCTGTTGCGGGAGGTGAGGAGGTGCAGCGTTGACATTGTCGCCGTCGGCGACGGAGGAAGCCGAGGCGCACCGTCCTCTCGGAGCCAGCGCTGGCGCGGATGAAGATCCTCCACGCCCTTGTTCGCTGCCGTCGTGTGGGTAGGTCCAGCTCCCCAGGTCGCTGCGTGCGGGTTTTCTTCTATGCGACTACTCCCCAGCTCCCCATGCATAGTAGCTAGGGTTCGTCGGCTGGTTCAACATCACCTACTAGTACTATTATAGAGGAAATGCCACTCGAAAAGTTGTCCTGATTTATGCCTCGGTGGAGGTATATACATGTTGTTTCGACAAAAAGTACATGGTGGTTGTGCGGTCATTGTCCATATGGTGCTAGTACTATCACTGGTTAAATGAAGAAATGCTTTTTTTCTCAGGTATCCTGGTTTAGTTCCCATCAAGATAATTATGATGCTTCTGTTTGTTGGTGTACTTTTCATTAATTCTTATTGACAATTGAGATGTCGTTCTAACCCTTTTTTATATTTTTGGAAACAGCGATGCGTGTCTCCATACCCGGGCATGTCTTCCTCAATTTTAGTGGAACTGCACAAAATTGGATGGCCATTGTTGTTCCGCCTCACTGTCCTCTGCCATGTGGTTCTTCCTTCCTCGAGCTTGATTACTGAGAAGAAACAGACCACAGTGAGGATTTGTCGAACTTCATATGTGCCTCACCCAAACTTGATGCCAAATGGATGATGCATCACCACGATGACCTATCGATGCTCATGGTTGCGCCTCATGGTTGCGTCGGCTGGTGAAGCTGATCGATTTTCAATGAAAAACAAGCTGTCTTCCATCAGTGCTCTTTGCTTGTTACACACAAAGATGATATCCTCCGTCAGTTCACCTTGGTTGCGTTGGAGACGCAGTCGTCTTTCACATTGGTGCAATTTTATCACACAATTGGCTATGAACCAAATGTTTCCTCGAAGAAGGATCGACGTTGGTACCAAGAGCATAAGTTTTGTATTGATTTCTAAGCCTTCTCACAACTTTGTCTCCAGCTCGCCTGTAATTTTATTTGTCCAGCTATTAACTTTGATTTAAAAAATGGTGTGGACTAAAAACCCGGATGGACGTAGTAGCCCTCCATTTTTATTTACTCCGCATATTAGATTTGACTGAAGTCAAACTTTGTAATACTCTCAAACCTTTCCGATAATTGAAATTAAAATTCTTTATTTGTACACACTCTCACACGTTTTCGATAATTTGGCGCATGTGTGGTTGTTCACTTAAGGGAGGGTAGTGTACCACACATGAAGGATAGGAAGTGCGACCAGGACATGTGGGCGTGGATCATTAGTTCATCGGAAGTAGTACTAGTTTTCTTCACTGTACATTAAATAAAGAGTTTCATTTTGTACCTACACAATTTAAAACGATTGTTATGGAGAGAATATGTAAACCACTCCACTATATATTAGTCGTATACACGAGAGTACTATATGGATGCAGCTTCGTTGACTTAGTGCACCTACCTTTAGATTTATGACAGGTGGGCCCAAAATGTGGCTGGCTCACCTATCATACAGCCAAAAGTAGGTGCAGTGAAGGCACCGGAGCTCAGTCCATACTACAGTAGTATATATATATAAGCAGGAGCCTCAGCGCTTGTTCGCTAGGGTTTGCACTCTCCACACGCTCGCCGCACTACATATATGTTACACGCTGGAGGCTCAGCGTTCATTTGCTAGGGTTTGCTATATTCACAGTCTCTCACCCTCTCGTCACCAGATCTAAACAAGACTGCGTTGGCCTCTTGTCTCTCTCTCCCCCCCTCACAGCTGGTGAAGGAGGCGTTCGTATCACGTCGCACCGGGAAGGGGAGGAGGTGCAACGTTCACTCTATCGCCTTCGGCGAGGGAGGCAATCCACTGCCGGCTGCGCTGTTCTCTTTCACCCAGCGCCTGTGCGGGAGGGCCACCGACCCCTTCTTCCTTGCTGTCGTATGTAGTGTGGGCAGATCCGGCCTCCCGCCGCACGCCTTGCCACATCCCGACGACCCTAAGGTATAAGTTTCTTTGAAACCGTCGTTGCTCTAGCTGCATGTGGACCTTTTTCGATCTGTAGTCGAATCTAGGTCTTGGTTCAAAGAGGAAAGAAGGGTGCGGTGGGCTGGAGAAAGAATCTAGGACATGGTTCAATGAGGAAAGGAGGGCAGAAAGTAGTATAGACTAGCTATCCAGCCGCTTTGTAGGTCGAAAAGGGAAAAAGGGGGTAACCCAGTACACACATCTGTAAGGAACCGATCTCTTTGTTGAAAAGGGAAAGAAACTGGGGAGCCGGGTAGTTTGTGCAGGACTAGATTTGCTGCCCTCACATAGGAAGAAGGTTCAAAGAGAACAAATATGGGACCAGCGCATATATGCTGCTTGGCTACATACTCTGCATCACCCATTTATACGTGTGGACGCACATGGTGCTGGCATGTCCCATACAACTATTTTGCTGTTGTTAATCTAAGAATGCCGCTGGAAAATTGAAGCAATGCCACTATTAAAAGTAAATTACATTTTTTTAACGAATGTTGTTTCAAGAGAATGTCTCCGTTAATATGAATCAACGCAACCGTTTTAGAAATGCTACTGTCCTACTTTGTTTTCCATCCAAGATAAGTTAGATGCTTCTTTCTGTCACCGTTTGTTTCATCCTCCTTTATCGGCAAGTAATTGTTTCCTTTTTTGACTCTGTTAAAATAGGGGTATCGATTCAACTTGTTGCTATTGCAACATTTTGCTTCGCTACTCGAAACACTTATGTTTTAAGAGTGTTTTGTGCAGTTCAACTTAAATGTCACACCGGTGACTTTGCTTAATTTTGGTGGAACTGCACAAAAGGAGATCGAGATTTGTTTCCAATCTTCGTGGCGAGTTGTTTCAAATCTTGGTCTCAACCACATGATGTGCAGTGTGCTTTGAGATGTTGTGCTACTTGTTTTGGTACTGTTTTAAATAAATGTTGAATTGAAGCTATTGTATTGCTGTCTTTTCCCATTAAGTAGTGAACAAAAATGGGACCAACCCAGACATGATGCTTGTTGCTTTGTTACAACAAATTCAGCATCACCCCCTTTATGAGCCAGTAATTGATGCCACTCTCAGAATTAACTACTGAATCTTATTTCAAAACTGCAACACTTGTTAGGGATTGGCGGGATTACCATTTTTGTGGCCGCATGTTTCATCCTCCTTTATTAGCCAGTAATTGATTCCTTTTTTGCCTCTGTTTAAACATGGATATTTATTCAACTTGTTGCTATTGCGACATTTTGCTTCGCTACGCGAAACACTTTGCTTGATTTCAGTGCAACTGCACAAAATGAGATTGGATTTCCTATTTGTGTTGGCAGATTCGTATTTTATCTTGTTTGTCTCATGAAAGGTCAGTACAGGCCTTCGTCCACATGATTGTGCAGTGTGCTTTGAGATGTTGTGCTACTTGTATTGGTACTGTTTTAAATAAATGTTAAATTGAAGCTATTGTATTGCTGTCTTTTCCCATTAAGTAGTGGACAAAAATGGGACCAACCCAGACATGATGCTTGTTGCTTTGTTACAACAAACTCTGCATCACCCCCTTTATAAGTAGATGGAAGCACATACTATTGTTGCGCCCACTCTCCCCTGGAACTGTTTATGCTTTTCGTTAATCTAATGCCGCTGGTAAAATTAAGCAATTCCACTCTCAGAATTAATTAACTACTGAATCTTAGTTCAAAACTTCAACACTTGTTAGGAATGGTTCTATCCTGCTTTGTAGTTATTTCTACATGTTTAACCAAGGTATTGTTAAGATAATGTCTCTGTTAAAATGAATTAGTTGCATTGTTTTAGAAATGGTACTTTTCTGCTTTGTCGTTCTTTATACATGTTGAAACAAGGCATTGTTAAGATAATGTCTCAGTCAATATGAATGAATCACACTGATGGAGAATTGCTACTCTCCTGCTTTGTTTCCCATTAAGATAAAGTAGATCAATAGATGCTTTTCTTTTGGGAGTACAAGTCATCAACCGTTATTTCTCAGTAATTGTTTCCCTTATACCTATTGTTGCTTATAGGGATATCAAAATTAAAGCTCCGTTTTATTCCGACATCGATTTTAGTTGAACTGCACAAAAGGAGCCAATGTGTCCAAGGCAAACTGCTGCATTACTGGGTCCAGTTGGTCGTTCCACTTTGTAGAAAGAAGCAGTCACTGTTTGCGCTACATTACAGAAGGAATGACTGAGAAGCTTTACATAGTATTATTAGACACCGGTGACATGACTAGTCTGCAGAGACCATTGGCAATTTAACAACACGTGGAGTGCCCTGGGAAAAAAGTGCACAAACAAGTACAAGTGACAGGACTCCACGATCATAGGCATTACATATTTTGAATGGGAAAAGCTTGTCAAAGTTTAATCATTGATGTTAGCAAGAAGACGTTAGTTTAATATATTGGAATTGGAAAACCTTGTCAAAATTTGCTCATTGATGTTAGCCAGAAGACATGCATTTGATATTTTTGAGTGGGACGCCCTTGCTGTGAGCAGCATCGAGTGTTTTTTCCTATTCCTGTGTTCAGTTTAGAAGTAAATAGTTACTCTACTGAGATATTCCTGTGTTAAGAGTTTGTTCTGAATATTGTCTATGTAATGCCAGGCCTTGTGTTTGATTGCAAAGTTGAGCTTGGAATGTTGTGGCATGCGGCATCACGAGCTGTTCACCGTGCCTGCTAAGAATAATGCTTCGTATTGTTTTGCATGTCGATCTAATGTCAGTGATTTACTTGTTAAGAAGATCATCCTCTTCTGTTGTTTCCGTGCTTAAGAAGTTCATCGTCTGATGTTTCATTCATAGCCTATACGACAAGTCGGGTAGGTTAGACGTGAAACCATATGATCTTTCGACCAACTCATGATATTAGGCCGTGATTGGATCGTCGTTTTCCAACCAAAACCGCTCGTAAAACTGACGCTTGTAAATTAAAGCAGATGGTCTCGGGCGAAGGCACTTGGTTGGTCGATTTCGACTAGTAAAATATCGGAAGTACTTCACACACGATAAAAACGTTGAACGGCACTCGGACGATTGCTAATCCAGTCGTTAGCTGTTGTTTCAGCCTTGCCTATGGATGGCATGATACACATGTCGTGCATGTATCGTCTGGTAATGTCGTCCATATAGCAGTGCACGTAAAATATACACTGGTCTCCCAAATTACAAGCGTAACCCACCAGTTTTACTTACAGACCTCGGGCCCTCGGTTTCATTACGCCTGTATTTTACGTGTTGTTTCCGATGAGAGTAAATTACACTTGTATGTTAATACAGGTTTGAAATAAACCAGAGCTCCCAAGCGCGGCCTTACCGTTTCATGCCGTCTCAGTTTCTCGAAGGTGCTCATAGGTGTCTGATGATCCTGGCTTCCTGAATGAGCAGTGGGCGTTGTATCAGACCATCCATAGGGCCCGCGAGGCCCTCTCCGTTGTCCTTCGAGTTGTTGCGCTCGCCGTGGCGCCGAGCATTGTTAACATCGTCAACGAACATGAGGATTCAGGAGATGACTTTATTTTGATTGGATGACACTAGGGACCCACTAGGGCCATAGCCGTACGTACGCAAGTGCCTCCTTATTATGTACAACTATATATATTTTGCTTTCTCCTGGTTTCCTAACATCACGGTCCCACACCATTGTCAACCTATGTAGTCAATATAAACGAGAGAATTGCACAAGGTGCGGCCGACAGCTGGGACCAAGCAGCTTGAGCAGTATTTGTGTTTTTGAGGCATGAGCACTGCAGAGTTTTTCTTGGTGATGATTTCGTTGTTGTTTAGAGGAGGGCAGGGTATTAACTGGGCAGGCTGTGGCCCGTCTAGCCCAGGCCAGATATCCAGCCCAGATACTAATTTTTTCAAGATGAAAATGGCTAGCCCAGCTCTAGGTCTTTTTGAGGAATACCGAGGCAAGGTCAACTTGTTATTTTCCGCCCCGCTGGGCTGCAAATCTTTGCTAGGAGGGATGCATTAGGCTTAACAGGAAAATGAGCTTTAAAAAATAATAAATGGGATGTAATTATAAAAACTGGTCAGTAACTATAAAAAATGCACCAAACATGAAATTAGTTTATAAAATATTATTTATGGATTTTGAAAATCTTAAATTTTCATTGTTGCGCGCGCAATGTTTCGTTGGATTTTTACGTAATACAAATTTATATTTAATCTGACTAGAAATTTCGGGATAAAAATATTTTGGATCCCATCAAAATGTGGGAAATTTATTGAATTCTGTCTTCAACGGTTGGTTGAATTATTAATCGTTGTCCTAGCTAGAAAATGGGCTGTACTTTTAACAAACTGTAAATGGGCTATTGTAAATTCCATTAGAATTCAAAAATGGGCTGTACATTCTTACAAAATGCAAATGGGCTATAAGTTCTCTGCCACACACTTGTGGGCCTACTAAGTGACGCGTCCCCTAAAAAAATAAGTTGACGCGTATGCAAAGCTTTGTCAACTTATTATAGTCAACACATGGTTCTAGCAGCAGTGGCCGTTGGATGTCTCTTGAACGGATGTCGTGCTTCTTCTTCAATCTCGAATATTCTTAGCTTCGGCCGCCTAAAAAATGATTCCTCCCCCTGACATCTGGGGCGCACCGTTTTGGAGGCTGACTTGTGGGCCAACTAAGTTGGAGCATACCAAGGGCTTTGTCAACTTAGTCAATATAAACGATTCTAGGTTCAGTGATCGTACGATGTCCATCCAACGACCATAGTGCTTCTTCAACCTCTGGTCTTCTTGGTCCAGCCGCCCAAAGCAATGCCGGTCGTGCCGTCTGCTCCTGCCTCCCGTGGCCGGCTGTGCTGCCGCGGAGGCTTCACTGCCCCCATACCACTCCCACTGCTGGCCAGGCCATCCCTCCACTCACCCACACCCCTTGTTATTCTGCGGCGACGGCAGCCTCACACCGCAGCCGAACCAGTGAACCCTCGTACTCCTCTCCGCGCGGGCTTCCACTACTGCGTCTTCCCCGGCTCGGCGTCGTCCCCTTCCTAGGCCTCGCCATCGTCCACCGCCCTGGTGCTCTCGGCGCGGCATGGTCAACGTGGTCAACGACCGACTTCCATCGGAAGAGTACTGTACGTGGAGAGGCTGACAACTGGGTCCACGGCGGCCGCAAGGAAGTGCCTCCTTATTACGCGCAAAATAATTATTCCTCCACCTGACAACGGGGACCCACCGGACGGGCCACCTTATTTCGCGAAAAAAATGTTTCCCCCTGACTGCTGGGACCCATCGGACGGGCCACCGTATTTCGCAAAAAAACGTACCCCCCGCTGTCAGCTCGGACCCACTGGAAGTGCCTTCTTATTACGCACAAAAAAATGAATACTACCCTTGCTAGCTGGGACCCACCTTGGTGGGAGGCCGACTTGTGGGCCTACTAAGTTGACGGGGACGGAGGGCTTTGTCAACTTAGTCAATATGAACGATTCTAGCTCTAGTGACCATACGATGTCCATCCAACGGCCGTAGTGCTTCTTCAACCTCTGGTCTTCTTGCTCCAGCCGCCCAAAGTAGCGCCGGTCGTGCCGCTTGCTCCTGCCTCCCGTGGCCGGCTGTGCTGCCGCGGAGGCCTCACCGCCCCCTACTGTTCCCACCACTGGCCAGGCCCTGCGGCGACGGCAGCCTCACACCACAGCCGAACGAGTGAACCCTCATACTCCTCTCTGCGTGGGCATCCACTGCCGCGTCTTCACCGGCTCCGCGTCGTCCCCTTCCTAGGCCTCGCCGTCATCCACTGCCCTGGTGCTCTCGGTGCGGCGTGCTCAACGTGGTCAAGGAACGACTTCCATCGGACGTGGACTGTACATGGAGAGGCTGATAGCTGGGTCCACGGCGGCAGCAAGGAAGTGCCTCCTTATTACGCGGAAAATAATGATTCCTCGACCTGACACCAGGGACCCACCGGACGGGCCACCGTATTTCACGAAAAAATGTTTCCCCCCTGACTGCTGGGACCCACCAGCTACACCTTCGCACGCAAGGAAGTGCGTCCGGGCAAAAAAACGATTCGCCCCGTGACTGCTGGGACCCACCAGCTACATCTTCGCACGCAAGGAAGTGCCTGACAGTCGGGACCCACCTGGTCGAAGCGTACGTAGCATTGTCATTCTGGTCGCGAACGTGAATGTACATATATACTGGTCGATGTAGAGGCGCGCACGTAGCATGTACATGTACGTACAGCGGCCAGGGTGCAAGAAAGAAAATACGTCCACGTATGTGTACATACGGGCGGGGTATCAAACGCCTACTCGCGCATATGTACGGCGAGGGCTCGTGTACATGGCTGGGTCGGAGCGGAGAAACAACGTTGTCGTCGTGTTCATGGGGAGGCAACGGAAAGTGTCGTGTTCATCGGGAGGCGACGGAACACGTGGGAGCCAACCGGCTGGGTCGGAACGGAATGCGTGGTCGTGTTCATCGGGAGGGCTTGGACAGAACAGGCGATGGAAACGAGGCCTGGCATACCGCAGAACGGAGGAAACGGACCTCCTACGGTCGAAACGGGATCTTGTTCATCGGGAGGGGTCTAGCGTACCGCAAAACGGAGGAATGGGACCTCCCACGGTCAAAACGGGGGTCCTGTTGATCGGGAGGAGTGTGACGTACCGCAAAACGGAGGAAACGGACTTGTGTTGGAGCGCTACGGTCGAAACGGGGGTCCTGTTCATCGGGAGGGGTGTGGCGTACCGCAAAACGGGACTCCACGAGATACTGTTCATCTCCACCGTCGACCTCCTCCAGCCTCCACGGGCTCCTGTTCATCCAGCCTCCACCGCGCGCTACTCCACCGGCTACTGTTCAACCAACCCTCCACCGTCTACTGTTCATCCAGCCCTCCACACCACAGGGTCCTGTTCAACCACCCCTCCACGGGCACCCCTCCACCGTCTACTGTTCATCCATCCCTCCACACCACGGGGTCCTATTCATCCACCCCTCCACGGGCACCCCTCCACCATCTACTGTTCATCCAACCCTCCACCATACCACGGGGTCCTGTTCATCCAGAGGCAACGCCACCGCTCACTGTTCATCCAAACCCCCCCGCAACGCTCACTGTTCATCCCATCGATCGGCTTCAGTTAGCAGCAGTAGCGAAGGAATCGCTCGATCGGGTTCAGTTAACAGCCATCGATCGATCGCTCGGGTTCTGTAACGCGTAGCCTGCAGTGCAATCGCTCGGGTTCAGTTAGAGCCCAACGCCTCGCTCGGGTTTAGTTAGAGCCAACGCCTTGCACACACGCGCATACGTGTACGAGAGAAACGCGCATCGCTCGGCCCCCGACCTCCCACCGTAACCGGGAACTCCCTGAAATTTTCCTCCCCCTCGATTCTACCACGGGTTTTTCCGTCATGGACGGCCCAAAGAATGTCATGCAGCTGCGTCTCCGGCCCGCCCAGGACGAAAATCCCATTTTCTGTCATGATTTTTTGTCACAGAAGTAGGAGCCCACCACATCTATGATGATACTGGGTTTTGTCACAATTATCGTCATAGAAGTGTCATATGTATGATAGAAAGTTTTTTCGTTCGGCCCAAAATGTCACGGATGTGTCTTTTTTTTGTAGTGCTTGCTCACGAAGACCTAGGGCATTTTGAGGAAGCCCATCATTGGAATATACAAGCCAAGTTCTATAATGAAAAATACCCAATAGTATATAAGAGTGACAACATAGGAGACTCTCTATCATGAAGATCATGTGCTACTTTGAAGCACAAGTGTGGAAAAAGGATAGTAGCATTGTCCCTTTTATTTCTTTCTTTTTTGGCCTTTTTTTCGTTCGGAGTCTCATCCCGACTTATGGGGGAATCATAGTCTCCATCTCCCTTTCCTCACTGGGAAAATGCTCTAATAATGATCATCATCACACTTTTATTTACTTACAACTCAATACTTAGAACAAAATATGACTCTATGTGAATGCCTCGGGCGGTGTACCGGGATGTGCAATGAATCAAGAGTGAAATGTATGAAATAATTATGAAAGTGGCTTTGCCACAAATATGATGTCAACTACATGATCATGCAAAGCAATATGACAATGATGGAGCATGTCATAATAAACGGAACGGTGGAAAGTTGCATGGCAATATATCTCGGAATGGCTATGGAAATGCCATAATAGGTAGGTATGGTGGCTGTTTTGAGGAAGGTATATGGTGGGTGTATGATACCGGCGAAAGTTGCACGGTATTAGATAGGCTAGCAATGGTGGAAGGATGAGAGTGCGTATCCATGGACTTAACATTAGTCATGAAGAACTCACATACTTATTGCAAAAATCTATTAGTTATCGAAACGAAGTACTACGCGCATGCTCCTAGGGGGATAGATTGGTAGGAAAAGACCATCGCTCATCCCCGACCGCCACTCATAAGGAAGACAATCAATAAACAAATCATGCTCCGACTTCATCACATAACGGTTCACCATACGTGCATGCTACGGGAATCACAAACTTTAACACAAGTATCTCTCAAATTCACAACTACTCAACTAGCATGACTCTAATATCACCATCTTCATATCTCAAAACAATCATAATGAATCAAACTTCTCATAGTATTCAATGCACTTTATATGAAAGTTTTTATTAGACCCATTTTGAATGCCCATCATATTAGGACTAATTTTATAACCAAAGCAAACTACCATGCTGTTCTAAAAGACTCTCAAAATAATATAAGTGAAGCATGAGATATCAATAATTTCTATAAAATAAAACCAACCCCGTTCTCTAAAAAGATATAAGTGAAGCACTAGAGCAAACGAAAACTTACTCCAAAAGATATAAGTGAAGATCAACGAGTAGTTGAATAATTATGTAACTATGAGAAGAAATTTAAGAATTTCAGATCTTGGTATTTTATTCAAACAGCAAGCAAAACAAAATAAAATGACGCTCCAAGCAAAACACATATCATGTGGTGAATACAAATATAGCTCCAAGTAAAGTTACCGATGAACGAAGACGAAAGAGGGGATGCCATTCGGGGCATCCCCAAGCTTAGGCTCTTGGTTGTCCTTGAATATTACCTTGGGGTGCCTTGGGCATCCCCAAGCTTAGGCTCTTGCCACTCCTTATTCCATAGTCCATCGAATCTTTACCCAAAACTTGAAAACTTCACAACACAAAACTCAACAGAAAACTCGTAAGCTCCGTTAGTATAAGAAAATAAAACCACCACTTAGGTACTGTTGTGAACTCATTCTAAATTCATATTGGTGTAATATCTACTGTATTCCAACTTCTCTATGGTTCATACCCCCCGATACTACTCATAGATTCATCAAAATAAGCAAACAACACAATGAAAACATAATCTGTCAAAAACAGAACATTCTGTAGTAATCTGTATCATTCGAATACTTCTGTAACTCCAAAAATTCTAAAATAAATTGGTGGACCTGAGGAATTTGTCAATTAATCTTCTGCGAAAAGAATCAACTTAAAATTGTAAAAAATGACAACTAATCTCGTGAGCGCAAAGTTTCTGTTTTTTACAGCAAGATTGCAAAGACTTTACCCAAGTCTTCCCAAAGGTTATACTTGGCACAAACACTAATTAAAACAATAAAACCACATCTAAACAGAGTCTAGACAAATTATTTATTACTAAACAGGAGCAAAAAGAAAAGAACAAAAATAAAATTGTGTTGCCTCCCAACAAGCGCTATCGTTTAACGCCCCTAGCTAGGCATGATGATTTCAATGATGCTCACATAGAAGATAAGAATTGAAACATAAAGAGAGCATCATGAAGAATATGACTAGCACATTTAAGGCTAACCCACTTCCTATGCATAGGGATTTTGTGATCAAACAACTTATGGGAACAATAAACAAGTAGCATAGGAAGGCAAAACAAGCATAACTTTAAAACTTTAAGCACATAGAGAGGAAACTTGATATTATTGCAATTCCTACAAGCATATATTACTCCCTCATAGTAATTTTCAATAGCATCATGAATGAATTCAACAATATAACTATCACATAAAGCACTCTTTTCATGATGCATAAGCATAAAATTTTTATTACTCTCCACAGTAGTGGGAGCAAACTCAACAAAATAACTATCATGTGAAGCATAATCCAATTGAAAATTAAAATCATGATGACAAGTTTCATGGTTATCTTTATTCTTTATAGCATACGTGTCATCACAATAATCATCATAAGTAGGAGGCATGCTTTCATCATAATAAATTTGCTCATCAAAACTTGGGGGACTAAACATATCATCTTCATCAAACATAGCATCCCCAAGCTTGTGGCTTTACATATCATTAGCATCATGGGTATTCAAAGAATTCATACTAACAACATTGCAATCATGCTCATCATTCACATATTTTATGCCAAGCATTTGATGTAATTCTTCTTCTAGTACTTGAGCACATTTTTTCTTCCCATCATTTTCATGAAAGACATTAAAAAGATGGAGCATATGAGGCAACCTTAATTCCATTTTTTGTAGTTTTCTTTTATAAACTAAACTAGTGATAAAACAAGAAACTAAAAGATTCAATTGCAAGATCTAAAGATATACCTTCAATCACTCACCTCCCCAGCAACGGCGCCAGAAACTGCTTGATGTCTACTACACAACCTTCTTCTTGTAGACGTTGTTGGGCCTCCAAGTGCAGAGGTTTGTATGACAGTAGCAAATTTCCCTCAAGTGGATGACCTAAGGTTTATCAATCCATGGGAGGCGTAGGATGAAGTTGGTCTCTCTCAAACAACCCTGCAACCAAATAACAAAGAGTCTCTTGTGTCCCCAACACACCCAATACAATGGTAAATTGTATAGGTGCACTAGTTCGGCGAAGAGATGGTGATACAAGTGCAATATGGATGGTAGATATAGGTTTTTGTAATCTGAAAATAAAAAATAGCAAGGTAACTAATGATAAAAGTGAGCGTAAACGGTATTGCAATGCTAGGAAATGAGGCCTAGGGTTCATACTTTCACTAGTGCAAGTTCTCTCAACAATAATAACATAATTGGATCATATAACTATCCCTCAACATGCAACAAAGAGTCACTCCAAAGTCACTAATAGTGGAGAACAAACGAAGAGATTATGGTAGGGTACGAAACCACCTCAAAGTTATCCTTTCTGATCGATCTATTCAAGAGTCCGTAGTAAAATAACACGAAGTTATTCTTTCCGCTCCATCTATCATAGAGTTCATACTAGAATAACACCTTAAGACACAAATCAACCAAAACCCTAATGTCACCTAGATACTCCAATGTCACCTCAAGTATCCGCAGGTATGATTATACGATATGCATCACACAATCTCAGACTCATCTATTCAACCTACACATAGAACTTCAAAGAGTGCCCCAAAGTTTCTACCGGAGAGTCAATACGAAAACATGTGCCAACCCCTATGCATAAGTTCACAAGGTCACTGAACCCGCAAGTTGATCACCAAAACATACATCAAGTAGATCACATGAATATCCCATTGTCACCACAGATAAGCACATGCAAGACATACATCAAGTGTTCTCAATCGTTGAAGACTCAATCCGATAAGATAACTTCAAAGGGAAAACTCAATCCGTTACAAGAGAGTAGAGGGGGATAAACATCATAAGATCCAACTAAAATAGCAAAGCTCGCGATACATCAAGATCGTGCCAAATCAAGAACACGAGAGAGAGAGAGAGAGAGAGAGAGAGAGAGAGAGAGAGAGAGAGAGAGAGAGAGAGAGAGAGATCAAACACATAGCTACTGGTACATACCCTCAGCCCCGAGGGTGAACTACTCCCTACTCACCATGGAGAGCGCCAAGATGATGAAGATGGCCATCGGTGAGGGAACCCCCCTCAGGCACGGTGCCGGAACAGGGTCTCGATTGGTTTTTGGTGGCTACAGAGGCATGCGGCGGCGGAACTCCCGGTCTAGGTTTCTTTCGAGGGTTTCTATATTTATAGGGATTTTTGGCGTCGGGAACAAGTCAGGGGAGTCTCCGAGGCGGCCACAAGGAAGGGGCGCGCCAAGGGGGTAGGGCGCGCCCCCACCTTCGTGGGTGCCTCGGAGCTCTTCTGCTCCATCTCCGATACTCCGTGGGCTTCTTTTGGTCCATAAAAAATCGTCAAAAATTGGCACGTCAATTAGACTCCGTTTGGTATTCCTTTTCTGTAACACTCAAAAACAAGGAAAAATAGAAACTGGCACTGGGCTCTAGGTTAATAGGTTAGCCCCAAAAATCATATAAAATTGCATATAAATGCATATAAACATCCTAGATGGATAATATAATAGCATGGAACAATAAAAAATTATGGATACGTTGGAGACATATCAAGGTCATACACCCAAATTGAATGGTTTATTGAGTCTCGATCGTAGTGATACACATATTCATAATAGTTAAGCCAAAAGATGCAAAGTTAATAATGATAGTGAAACTTAGATGTGGCACTGCCGTTTAGGTCATACTGGTGTAAAGCGCATGAAGAAACTCCATGTTGATGGACTTTTGAAATCACTTGATTATGAATCACTTGATGCTTGTGAAACATGCCTCATGGGCAAGATGACTAAGACTCCGTCCTCCAGAACAATGGAGCAGGCAACTGACTTATTGGAAATAATGCATAATGATGTATGCGGTCTGATGAGTGTTGAGGCTCGCGACGGGTATCGTTATTTGCTGACCTTCACAGATGATCTGGGCTGATATGGGTATATCTACTTGATGAAATACAAGTCTGAAACATTTGAAAGGTTCAAAGAATTTCCAAGTGAAGTGGAAAATCATTGTAACAAGAAAATAAAGTTTCTACGATCTGATCGCGGAGACGAATATTTGAAGTTACGAGTTTGGTCTTCATTTGAAACAATGTGGAATAGTTTCGCAACTCACGCCACCTGGAACACCACATCGTAATGGTGTGTCCGAACGTCATAATCGTACTTTATTAGATATGGTACAATCTATGATGTGTCTTACCGAATTTCCACTATTGTTTTGGGGTTATGCATTAGAGACAGCTGCATTCACGTTAATAGGGCACCGTCTAAAAATCGGTTGAGACGACACCGTATGAACCGTGTTTTAGCAAGAAACCTAAGATGTCATTTCTTAAAGTTTGGGGTTGCAATGCTTATGTGAAAAAAGTTTCAACCTGATAAGCTCAAACCCAAATTGGAGAAGTGCGTCTTCATAGGATACCCAAAAGAAACTGTTGGGTACACCTTCTATCACAGATCCGAAGGCAAGATCTTTGTTGCTAAGAGTGGATCCTTTCTAGAGAAGGAGTTTCTCTCGAAACAAGTGAGTGGGGGGAAAGTAGAACTTGATGAGGTAATTGTACCTGCTCCCTTATTGGAAAGTAGTTCATCACAAAAATCAGTTCCAGTGTTTCCTACACCAATTAATGAGGAAGCTAATGATGATGATCATGAAAACTTCTGATCAAGTTACTACCAAAACCTCATAGGTCAACCAGAGTAAGATCCGCACCAGAGTGGTTCGGCAAACCTATGAACTATGAGGAAGCGATGATGAGCCCAGATTCCACAAAATTGCTTGAGGCCATGAAATCTGAGATGGGATCCATGTATGAGAACAAAGTATGGACTTTGTTCGACTTGCCCGATGATCGGCAAGCCATAGGGAATAAATGGATCTTTAAGAAGAAGACTGATGCTGACGGTAATATTACTGTCTACAAAGCTCGACTTGTTGCGAAAGGTTTTTGATAAGTTCAAGGAGTTGACTACGATGAGATCTTCTCACCCGTAGCGATGCTTAACTCCGTCCGAATCATGTTAGCAATTGCCGCATTTTATGATTATGAAATCTGGCAAATGGATGTCAAAACTGCATTCCTTAATGGATATCCTAAAGAAGTTGTATATGATGCAACCAGAAGGTTTTGTCAATCCAAAAGGTGCTAACAAAGTGTGCAAGCTCCAGCGATCCATTTATGGACTGGTGCAAGCCTCTCGGAGTTGGACTATATGCTTTGATAGTGTGATCAAAGCATATGGTTTTATACAGACTTTTGGAGAAGCTTGTATTTACAAGAAAGTGAGTGGGAGCTCTGCAGCATTTCTGATATTATATCTGGATGACATATTGTTGATCGGAAATGATACCGAATTTCTGAATAGCACAAAAGGATACTTGAATAAGAATTTTTCAATGAAAGACCTCGATGAAGCTGCTTATATATTAGCCATCAAGATCTATAGAGATAGATCAAGACGCTTAATTGGACTTTCAAAAAGCACATACCTTGATAAAGTTTTGAATAAGTTCAAAACGGATCAAGCAAAGAAAGGGTTCTTGCCTGTGTTACAAGGTGTGAAGTTTGTCAGACTCCATGCCCGGCCACTGCAGAAGATAGAGAGAAAATGAAAGTCATTCCCTATGCTTCAACCAGAGGTTCTATCATGTATGCAATGATGTGTACCAGACCTGATGTGTGCCTTGCTATTAGTTTAGCAGGGAGGTACAAAAGTAATCCAGGAGTAGATCACTGGACAGCAGTCAAGAACATCCTGAAATACCTGAAAAGGACTAAGGACATGTTTCTCGTTTATGGAGGTAACAAAGAGCTCGTCGTAAACGGTTACATCAATGCAACCTTTGACACTGATCCGGATGACTCTAAGTCACAAACCGGATACGTATTTTTATTGAATGGTGGAGCTGTCAGTTGGTGCAGTTCCAAACAAAGCGTCGTGGCGGGATCAACATGTGAAGCGGAGTACATAGCTGCTTCGGAAGCAGCAAATGAAGGAGTCTGGATGAAGGAGTTCACATCCGATCTAGGTGTCATACCTAGTGCATCGGGTCCAATGAAAATCTTTTTTGACAATACTGGTGCAATTGCCTTGGCAAAGGAATCCAGATTTCACAAGAGAACCAAGCACATCAAGAGACGCTTAATTCCATCCGTGATCAAGTCAAGGAGGGAGACATAGAGATTTGCAAGATACATACGGATCTGAATGTTGCAGACCCGTTGACTAAGCCTCTCTCACGAGCAAAACATGATCAACACCAAGAATACATGGGTGTTAGAATCATTACAATGTAATCCAGATTATTGACTCTAATGCAAGTGGGAGACTGAAGGAAATATGCCCTAGAGGAAATAATAAGGTTGTTATTTATATTTCCTTATATCATGATAAATATTTATTATTCATGCTAGAATTGTATTAACTGGAAACTTAGTACATGTGTGAATACATAGACAAACAAAGTGTCACTAGTATGCCTCTACTTGACTAGCTCGTTAATCAAAGATGGTTAAGTTTCGTAACCATGGACAAGAGTTGTCATTTGATGAACGTGATCACATCATTAGAGAATGATGTGATTGACTTGACCCATCCGTTAGCTTAGCACTATGATCGTTTAGTTTATTGTTATTTCTTTCTTCGTAAATTATACATGTTCCTATGACTATGAGATTATGCAACTCCCGAACACCGGAGGAATACTTCGTGTGCTATCAAACGTTGCAACGTAACTGGGTGATTATAAAGATGCTCTACAGGTGTCTCCGATGGTGTTTGTTGAGAGGGCATAGATCGAGATTAGGATTTGTCACTCCTTTATATACAGGGGAGGGGGCACCCCATAGACACACAAGTTGATCTTTAGCCGTGTGCGGTGCCCCCCTCCATAGGTTTCCACCTCGGCCATATCATTTTAGTGCTTAGGCAAAGCCCTGGTCGGTAACTTCATCATCACCGTCACCACGCCGTCGTGCTGACGAAACTCTCCCTTGGCCTCAGCTAGATCAAGTGTACGAGGGACGTCACCGAGCTTAACGTGTGCAGATTGCGGAGGTGCTGTGCGTTTGGTACTTGATCGGTTGGATCGCGAAGATGTTCGACTACATCAACCACGTTACTTAACGCTTCCACTTTTTGTCTACGAGGGTACGTAGACACACTCTCCCGCTCGTTGCTATGCATCACCTAGATGGATCTTGCGTGTGCATAGGATTTTTTTGAAATTACTGCGTTCCCCAACACATCCCTCACTCCGAGGTCCACCTCGTGGAGCACGGGCACGAGGCCGAGCAGGATGGAGGCTGGAGAGTCACCACGGGCGGCAAAAGGCCGCATGCACCGCGTAATCCCCGGTTAAGTCTGATGGGGAGCGCGTCATCCGAGATAAGTGGACCGACTCCTGCCTGCATCTACTACTATTACTCCACCAATCGACCGCTATCCAGCATGCATCTATGGTATTAAGTTCATGAAGAATGGAGTAATGCCTTAAGCAAGATGACATGATGTAGACAAAGTAAACCCTATCAATATGAATAAACCCCATCATTCTACCCTTAATGGAAACAATACAAATACGTGCCTTGTCCCCTCCTGTCACTCGGATATAGAGCACCGCAAGATTGAATCCATCACAAAGCACCTCTCCCACTAAAGGTAAATCAATCTAGTTGGCCAAACCAAACAGATAGATTGGAGAGAAATACAAATCAATAACAATTATGCATAATAAATTTCAGAGAAGACTCGATTACTTCTCATGAATATTCAGATCATAAGCTCACAATTCATCGGATCCCAACAAACACACTGCAAAAGAAAATTACATCAAATATAGCTCCAAGAACATCGAGGAGAACATTGTATTGAAGATCAAAGAGGGAGAAGAAGCCATCTAGCTACTAGCTATGGTCCCGTAGGTCTGTGGTGAACTACTCACGCATCATCGGAAGGCAGCAAGGATGATGTAGAAGCCCTCCGTGATCGATAACCCCTCTGACAAAGTACCGAAAAAGGCCTCCAGATGGGATCGCGGAAGAACAGAAACTTGTGGCAGCAAAAAAAGGGTTTCAGGTGGCTCTCCATTGGTTTCCCAATATTTGAGAATTTATAAAGGTGGAATTAGGTCAGACGGAGCCTCGTGGGGCCCACCAGGTAACAGCCCCCCAGGATGCACCCTGTTGCCTTGTTGTCTCCTCGATTGCCGTCTGGTCTCCTCCCGAAGCTTCCAGGGTCTCTCTTGTCCAGAAAAAATCGTCCGAAAGATTCATAGTGTTAGGACTCCGTTTGGTACTGATTTTCTGGAAACCAAAAACAAGCAGAAAACAACAACTGGCACTAGGCACTGGGTTAATAGGTTAGTCCCAACAAATGATATAAATAGCACAAAAATTCATATAAAAGTATCCAAGATTGATAATATAATACCATGAAACAATAAAAACTTATAGATACGTTGGAGATGTATCAGCATCCCCAAGCTTAATTCCTGCTCATCCTAGATTAGGTAAATGATAAAAACAGGATTTTTTATGTGAAATGCTACCTAACATGTGTATCATGTAATCTCTTTTACGGTATGAATATTTAAATCTGAATGATTCAAAGCAATAGTCTATAATTTGATATAAAGACATCAATACTCAGGCATACGAATAAACAATCATGCCTTTCAAAATAAAAATGCTAAAGAACGATATCCCTACAAAATCATATAATCTTGTCATGCTTGTTCTTCCTAACACAAACTATTAATCATGAACTACCCCGATGACAAGTCGAGCAATTGGTTCATACTCCTTAACACGCTTCAACTTTTTCAACCTCACGCAATACATGAGCATGAGCCATGGATATAGTACTACGGATGGAATAGAATGAGGTGATAGATATCAATAAGGTGATGGCTGGGTGTTTCTTTTGTGGTAACAGAAGGTATGGGGTTGGAGGCTGGTGAGTGATCTGTGGACTAGAGTAGTGCAGTTTTACCTCTAGCATCGGTTTTTCTGGTTCAACAGGAACGCTTTGTCTCATCCACACGTTTTGACACCTCATGCAATCGCCTTTTTGCATGAGAAAACAAATTTTCCTTGTTTCTAAAATAAACTAATCCTAAATCAATCTAAGCCGCACACTTGTAAGCTTTGGTTTTTCTATTACTCCCTCCATTTCAAAATAAGTATCATGATTTTAGTTTTGGTTTTGAAGTAAAACCAGGAGACTTGTTTTGGAAAGGAGGCTTAGTTTATGGTTCTTTAGTTGTGCTGTGCTAAGTTTCATTTATAGTAAACTGTTAATCTAGAAGTACTGAACTAGGAGTAGAAACTTTAGCATTCTAGTTGGCCAACTCTCAAATGTGTCAGAATGCAACCTCTTTGTATCTTTAGCTACAACAAGAACTAAAATACAATGAACATTAAAACAGTTTTATACCAAAAATAGCAACCATGATAGTAAATAAAGTAAGGGTCAATTTGACAAAATTTAATATTATGCACCACTATAGCAAACAAGGCTTCTATCATTTACGGTTGTCGCATGTGTTTTCACAAATTTTTTACTTTCATTTTCATTCCTACCCCTCACTGAGGTAGCAATAATTAATTATTTGTTTAGCTTACCTTACTTATGTTTATGAACTTGAAATGGCGATGGCAAACATAGGATAGCCACATGAATTGAGCCTTAAGAGCATGTTGAGAAATTGCTTTGATTACTAAGTAAGCCACTCCATGCTTGGGCACGTGTAACGCCCTGACCACAATCATCGATTTCCATTCATTATCACTGATTATCCCCTGGAATATAGCTTGGTCAAATATACCTAATCTACCCACTTTTTGCTTACTTGCACAGACCCGAGAACCATTTTTCTGGAGGTTCTTTGATGAACTTTCGAAAGATAAAGTGCTCCATGTTGATATGAGTAGTCTGTCAATTCTATTAACCATGATGTCACGTACACCTTACTCAAAGAAACCGATATCTTCGTAGGCCTAACAAGAACGCTCACTCTTGGCACACATTTGTGCGTCTAGTGACGACACATGTGTCATATCGTGTGCCATGAAGGGTTACATGCTCCATGCGCCATATGCCCGCGCCCCCGGCCCTCACACGCCTGTGTAACTGTTAGGGTCGGCTACCCAGGAACAACATCTAAGCCGTTCACCCATCTTAAAATTTCTCCAGTCCAAGCACACCTAACGTGGGGATTCTTTGGAGATGGGTTTCTAAAATAGAAGGTACGGCTTGTTGATACGAGTAGTCGATTGACTCTATTAATTAGGACGCCAGCATACGATAGTTAGTGTGCATTCCTATGGTCATAAACACTAGAGTACAATGCATGTGTCGTGTGTCCTAACACAACACTAGGGAGCAAGGGATGCACCATTCTTTGGTTCGATGAGGGGCGAGGAGACACACGAATCCTTCTTCTATGACATGGTGATTTTACTTAGGTTTAGGCCACTGTGAAGCGTGATACCCTATGTTCTGCAATGATTTCTCACTACATGTGATGAACAATGTTTAAAAGAGGAGGTTTCCATTACTGGGGCTTGTCGGGACTAGAAAATGTGCTCAGCGTTGTGGGTATAGACTCGTTGAGAGTCCAATCTATCAAGTGTCCAGCACCGATCTAGGTAGATTGGGTCTCCTTTTATAGTTGCAAGGGGTTGTCACAGTAGCCACGAAGCAGTAAATATGGTGGTTGTATAGTGGAGAATCTACCACATTAATTATGTGTGACATGTGGCGCCAAAATGTGTTGCTGGGAGCAGGCGCACGTCCCATCGGGGCAGCCTTGTTGACTTAGCGCTCGTCACTGTAGCACACGCCGACAAGCGACCGACATGAACTAGAAAGCGCAGGGCGCAAGCCTGACTTGCATCCAAGAGAGACAGTGCATTCTCGCCACCTCTCCTCGCGCTACGTCTGGTAACTGCAGGACTAGACCACTGTAGTCTTCGACCTGTCCCGTCACCACGGGCCTGGGTCTTCCGCGGGAGGCAAACCACGGAGAATGAGGTTCCCGGAAAGAAACCTATTCCCTGGAGTTCTTGGCCTTGACGTTGTCGATAGTGTTGAAGAGATTTCTATCAAGTGTGATAGTCTTGCCAGTGAGTGTCTTCACAAATATCTGCATACCACCACGCCGCCAGGAGGCAGAGTGGTGGTATGGACAGCTTCTAGATGTTGTATTTTGCTGGGACGGCCATCCTCGAACAACCTTGGCAGTAAGACGGCCACGCTAGTACTGAGGATAGGCTTCCCCAACACCAATTCTCGATGAAGATGTGCATGCCACCTCGGGAGGGGCGTGGATTTGCAATTCATGGGGCATCTAGCCCGTGCACACCCATTGCCGGGGTTGTCGCGACCCACGTGAGATAAATCCATGGGAGCCTAGTCTTCATGAAACAGACAACATAGGGCACACATGCATAGACTACTTAAGGACCAGAGCCACAAAATGTTGAAATTGGCGCAGTTACCATTGACACTTGGTTAATTGATGGAATGATCTATCTTCACCGATAAATGCGTACGTGTAATGCATGTTGATATTAGGGCACGTTTATATTAGATAGGATATCAATTACACATTATGTGATTAGCACAGAAGTTGATATTTGGTACTACCTTTGATCCATAATAACTGTCGTAGTTTTGAACTAACTCTTGTTCAAAATCGTGACACTTATTTTTGACCAGAGGATATAATATTAATTGAAAGCTAAACAAGTTGAATGCTCACCATTGGAGCAATCTAGGCCATTGGATTGACATGGTTCGATGTATGAGATTAATTGGATCTACCTTTTGGATCTTTTTATATTGGTATAGATATAGATATAGATGGGTTAGAGACGACGTCAAACCGATAGTTTAGAAAGACATACTAAAAGGATCGAGACGAGCCTTTAGAGGGGTAAATAGGTACAATTACATATTTTAATTGTTTTTTAGCAAGTCTAGGTAATTTGGACTATAAATGTGTGCCTAAACAATTCCTGCAATGATATAATTAAGTAATGTAATATAGTGTCTTCAACAAGGCATAGTAATGCAAGGACAACAGACCAAAGTAAATCACAAGTAGGGAGCTAGGGTTAGGAATAATTGACAACTGAGACGAGGATCCATCCCGATGTTCACTTCCTTAGAGGAAAGCTATTCATTGTTGAATGGATGGGTGTTACTACAAAGGCACATCGACACCACGAAGGCTCACCCAATTCTCCTTAAGACATCAAGACAAAGGTGTTTCTGAACCACTAGTGGTAGACCTTGAGGCGGCCTCCAAGCCTTCACAAACTTACCGAGGGCAAATCACAAGTTGATTCCTCAACAAAGAACTTCTCCCACCTAGGGGCATCCAACCCCGAGGAGTAACAAGGTTGAAGGCGAAAACTTGGAACATGCTCAAATTAATAAATGCTTAGGTCAAAAGAGAGAGGATGAACAACTCTATGCTTGTGTGGAATCGCTCTCATAAAATCCCAGGAAACCCTCACGAAGTCTTCAATTTTGTGTGGGGGAAAAGAAAGAGGGCTTCAAATGGATCTTGTTCAAAAATATCTGAACTGTGGAAGCCACCTACCAGTCTGGTAGGTGGCTTATATAGTGTGGGTAGAAAAGGCATTGTTGGGCGGCAGAAATAAGTGCCCGGTTACATTGGGAAAATTTACCCAATATAACTACATACTAATTGTACTGCAACCTCAACACACACTAGCAAGAACCAACTCAAGGGCCTGACTATACTAGCCGAAGGGGCTGGTATATCTGGGTCCTGTAGAACTGCCAACTAGGTAGAGGAGGCCTGGTGGTTACCCCAGTTATACCGGCGAGACCCTATGCCTATCATCAGATATCCATTGCAATGGTCTCTGGCGCATAGTGCTGCATGGGACCATCAGAGGGCTTGTTATACCAGGGCAAAATACCTAGCATAACCGGGATCCTGGCAATGCTAGCTTTCCTATGCATGTCACATAGGATTTTGGCTTTATGCCTTTGTACTGAGAATTGTTTAGGGTTAGTGTAGAGAATATTATCATGACTTGAGCCTGTTCCTAGGGACCCAATGATTTACTCTTAATAGTGTGGGATCCCTGTTACTCATAAAAGAAAATATCTACACTAGGTATCATCAAAAAATCCATTTTTAAGACTTACACATGTGTAAACACTAAGCGACCATAGTTAGTTCCACTAATTTGTCATCACCAACACCAAAAAATGGATTAAGTACAATTGCACTTTCACATGCAACTACCTATGTGAACATGTTCTAAACATTATGCAATTGACCTAAAAATGGTCAAATTAATTGTATATGTTCTCATACATGATTGTTGGACATTTTACTGTTATGAGTTAGACGTGACGTCGAACCAAGAGTTTTGAGGACTCACAATTTATATTTTAGTGATCTAAGATCACGTTGATGTTGGTAAACGTAGCAGAAAACAAAAAATTGCACCAACGCACACCCAAGATCAATATGAAGATGCATAACGAGTTGTGATCACGATTGTTACCGTCACTGAGTTCCAGCGGAAGAAGAACGTGCCGGTGTAGATCGTACTTGGAGTCCCTCGAACTGTTGATGAAAGATCCCACGAACCGCCCATGAACAGTCCCTTGAAGGGAAGAGCAAAAGCGCAGACTCTCTACTTGGTTGCAAGCGTGCAACCTTCACGATCTGGCAGCGCTTCGCCGTCCAGAGCTAACCGTCGCCGTAGAATTAGAGGGAGGAGATTAGAACCACATTGGGCTTCTAATTATGAGTATTAGAGGAACTAGACCAAGCTCTTATTAGTCAACTAGGACCAACTAGAACTAGAGCTAGATGAACTAGAGGATGCTCCAAAATTCGTGTGTCGAATAGAGCAAAAAACCCTAGTATGAGGGGAGGGAGAGGGCAACCACCAAGGAGGGAAAGTCCCTCCTTGGGGCGCCAGCCAAGGGAGGGGAGGAGGAGTCCTCCCCCTCTACAATTCGGCCTCCTTCCACAGCAAAGGGAGTGCCTCCCCCACTTGGGCCTTGGTGGCACAAGTTGCCTTCCACCACTTGGCCTTTTTAGGCCCTTTAATATTAAATAATATATAGAAGTGTTATAAATATTTTTAGACCCTTTTATATATAATTTAACATCCCCAGAATGTTTTCCACCTATATATTAATTATCAGTAATACCCGGTATTACCCGACACTCTCTGAAACCCTTCTGGTGACCCCGAAACGCTTCTGGATCCTCTCGAAACTATTTTGAATATTAATGAAACAGTTCCGAATATTAATGAAACAATTACACAAATATATTCTCATCACTCCCATCCTACTAACACTCAGAAGATCGTGATTGCCTTAAGCTTGTGACCCCGTAGGTTGGGTAACTCATAGACATGAACAAAACCCTTTCGTTGAATGACCGATAGCGGAACCGTAGACGTCCATATCAATCTCTATGAGCACACGAATGATATTCGAGTGAACCTTTGGTTATCATGTGATGTTCCCTTTTCTTCACGATACTTCACAAAACTCGGGATGCATTGGATCCTCCTGAGTCATCACATGCTCACTATACCGATATCCTCGTTACCGGTCTTGTTCTTCTTTCTCGTTGTCATGTTCCGGCATCCCCGTGACGTAGTCACCTACGTCTGGATAGACAATAATGGATGTTGTCACACCAAGAGGGCCATAAGAATATCTCTCCATCGTCGGAGGAGCAAATCCCACTCCTGAGCTATCTAGTCCCTTGTCAAACTTCCCGATGAGCCTGTAAGTTGTTGTTATGATCACCGTGTCACAGGTGACGTTTGAGCAACCCAAAAGTCCACCGCACGGTAAGAAGTGACTATGATACTCTCATGGTATAAGGAGCAAAATCACACGTTAACACTCCATGTTATTACAATTGAATGCAGATGTTATTAACTCAATTCATAATAAGTCTGGGTCGACTCAATATGATCGTTATTCCAATGTCATAATTTCAATGTTGTTTTAGGATTATCGTTACACCTATCGATATCCTAAGATCCGGAAAACGTGATCACCAACAACACTTGAGCTAGTCCTAGAGGCAAGACTAGGAACTTTTTATTTGACCGTTTACCATTCCACACGTGCATATGAGTTTTCTACCGAATCGCATATTCCAGGATCATAGCAGTTATAGCATAGAATATAAACTCTTTAATTATGAATATGGACATGTAATAATACAAATATTATTGCCTCTAGGGCATATTTCCAAATTCTAATAGTTGAGTCCATAGGTATGTTGATACTATCAAAAGGGGGTCTAGATTGACAAGTCGATTTTGTTTCTCAAGTATTCTTGAAGATCAAACTCCATAACCACTCAAAAAGCTTAGTTTTCTGACCATCTTTGTGCATTTTCATTGCTCAGAGCGTCCGAACCACTCTTGAGATAGCCATTGGAAAAACTCAAATCATTCAGAACCTCTAGGAGATTTCCATTCGAAGCCACTGAAGCACCTGTGCACTCCTTTATATATGGCTCAGAATTTCCGAACTACTTCTGGTCCAAGACAAACGGTTCTAGAAGCGTGCATAGGTGAGTTTGTGCCCAGTCAGAGCCTCCGAACAATTTTTGGTCTCCCCCTCCGAGATTTTCGGAAGTTATCTCTTTTAGTTTTGATCGAACATTCCAAGTTGATCACCTGGAGTCCGCAGACAGTACAAAAAGGTGTGTAATAGTCACATTTTGGGTCCAACCTATATATACCCACCACATATCCTATCGGTTCACTTAAAGAAACTCTATTTGAATCCCATGTTTTGAGATACAAGTATCACTCCTTGTGTTGAGTAAAGGGCTTTCTTCTCCAACTTCCAAGCCACTCCTTTGATCTCTAATCTTCCTCCTTAATTTCCACTCCAATATCTCCAATCCGAAGACCCATCTTGAGACAATTTTGAATGTAGAGAAGATTATCTTTTGAAGATTAAGAGCAATGGATTCATCACCAAGCAACCTCAGTCTTGTTTTTTCTATGACGGACGCCCTAAATCAGCTACGTGTGCTTGGGAGCCTTAAAGGTGTGAAGAAACCAAGAATTTTGTATGGGTCCGAAGATCACCTAGCTACTTCATGAAGATCAACCCCAAGTAATGCTAGACATTCCTGGTTGTAAGCCACAATGGCATAACTTGTTGCTCCTTTGTGGGCCGGGAGTAGTCCTTTCTGGACTTGATCCTTCATGGATGTAGCAACTTGGATCTTTGTGATCCTAAAATCTGTGTGGTTCGATGCCTCCATTGACATGAAGTATGGTAACTACAACTAAAATTTTAAACGCTCCTTACAACCAAGGCCAAAGAATAGTGAAACCACTAATCCTAATATGCTTCAATCAAGAAGACTGTAACTATATAGGGCCTGGATAGAGCACGTCACAATGACCTAGATGGGACAAGACAATAGTCAGACGGTCCTATGGTGCAATGGGGTTTAGAAAAATGGTTCAGTGGGGCCGTGATTGCGTAAAAAATGAGATAAGAGCACACGATTAAAATACATCCCATCGGGCTCTTGGTTATTTTCCCTAGTTTGGGGTGAGGGGTGAGGAGGGGGGTTGTTAGGTTTGGTATTACATGACCATGGGATGAGGCAACTATAAGGGTAGCATCGTAGAGTGGTTAGGGCCATCTGATTATTGGGCATGTGGGAGCTTTGGAAGCACCGCAATGCCGTGGTCTTCAATGGAGTGACACCATATACACATCAAGTACTACAACGGATCACAGCGAGGGCAGAGTCTGGCGGCAAGAAGGACTACTGCGGGGGAGCTCGAAGTTTTTTTTTTGGCCATTGCAACGTGGGCACTTAGTGAGTGATTGCATGCAAAGTAGATGATATGGTGGATGTGACCTTGTTGTAGCATGTAATCAACTTTAACCTTGCACGGTTGAGGGAGTCTTCCGTTCCATCTATATATATCATATGATACGCACACTTGTGCATATTCAAGAAAAAAAGAGGGATTTTTATAAAAGCAAACTCATAGGAGAGGATCCACAACCTCTAATGACTTTGTGTTCCTCTCTAGTGAGGCTTGGACTAGTTGGGGCGTTGGTATAATGGTGCGTAGTGCAGTTAAAACTAGATGGCGGTTTAGCGAGCTCGGAACTGCTAACAACCTTTTTTTCATGTCATGCCCTCTTCCTTCCCTGATCATCCACGGGCCACAACACTCATTCGCGCCATACACTTGTGTCTGAACATTCGTGCTCTCTTTTTTTTTCTAACTATGAGATCTAGACAACAGCCTAGTGGCAAGGATTGCAGTGGCGCACCCTGAACCCAGGGTTCGACTCCCGTCGGGAGTAGATTTCTGACGCCTCACCCGGGTGGTCTCCTTCTATAAAAAATATGCCCTGGGTGCTAGTGGCCACAGATCTCATATTCTTTTTTCCTAACTATATTGTATAACAAATACATAGAGCGAGGTATTGGTTTTTGAAGTGGAAACATTGATTTGATTTTTTGTATCTTCCTAACAACAATGAAAGCAAAACAAATGCTTTCATGCTCTGATAAGTAATGAAACAGTTCCCCTCCTTAATGCCTGATCGGTTTTAGTACTTGAGAGGAATCAGAGGGGAGCCTGGTCCGTTTATAGAAATGGTAGAATTGGAGGTAGCTCAACTGTTAGGTACCATAATCTTTCCCTCATCCCATCCTTAGAAAGCATGAGCGAGCGAGCCAATGGAGATGGAGATACATATTCTGAGAGCCCAATTACGCCAACCCAGACACCACCTTTAACCCGGCGGGTGCATGTTCTTCCAAAAGTCGAACATGGTGGGCTATAGCAACGATATGAGTAATTATTGAAAGTGAACGCCAACGGACTGGTGGACATCTCAATCCACGCAAGCGTGTCATGTCACGTCTAGTTTTAAAAGAGCAAGTAGGCATGGTAAAGCAGTAACACACCAGCGATTTGAAGCCACAAACACATCATCTGCCCAACAGGCGATGTCGATGCGGCACGGCCGCCCAGCGGTTGGGCGCCTGTGCATGCATGCATCTGGCTGGGAATCGAATCCTTATTAGTCTTCCTGTGCATGCAGGGCCGGTGTATGTGTCCATCCATGAGCGGCGAGACGCCGGGGGGAACAAGGGGCGGCCGACACGTGCACGTACCCAGGGTCATGCCATCAGGACGATTCTGCGCGCAGCGCAGCACAGGATACCCTCGATCGTCTTGGTGCGACCGTGTTGCGCTCAGCTTTGCATCTCGCATCATCTCCCCTCGCGGCAAAATTTCGTGTTTTGACCCTTTTGAAAAACCAAATCGAGATCTAATCTCAGTCTGAAAATATTTCGGGATTTGACCCTTTTGCCTCCCGTCACGAGGCCCGGCGGTAGGATCGTATAGCCTACCGCCACGAGGCCCGACGGTAGGATCGTATAGCCTACCGCCGAGCCCTGCGGCAGTAGCAAATTTTTCCACGTCAGCAACGATAGCTGCCGCCGTTCCCCCTCCGTCACACCCTACCGCCGCCCTGCTATCTCAACGTAAAAGGAAAATCGTTTCACTTTGAAAGGAAAGCTAGCTATATGAGATCGAAATCACTCTATCTACGATATTCATTGCACCATGATTGAAGAACAATGAGGGGCAGGTTATATTCCCTTTCTTCTGATCGATTGAGGAATCGCTGATAATGACACCACGTCTGTAGCATCTACTGCTATTGCAAGGCCCCACTCGATCTATCTCCCATTCACTTAACAATTCCTCCGGCTCTCGCCGACTATTATTTGTCATTCCCAAATCCATTCTTGTCTAAGCTGCTCATGGTACTACTTTTTTATATTTTGCGTTATTTTATTAGGCGGAAGATCAGGAAAATTAGGTAGTATCTAATACTGAACCTACCACCAGAGACTCCGGCGGTAGGCTGTGGGCATATATAAACCGCGGGCCAGCCGCCCCCACCCCCTTCTCCCCCACCCAGCCGCCACCCACCACGAAGAACAGAGCAGTTTTGCTCATAGTCGCCCTCTCTCATCCCATCCACTCCCCCCTCCGATCTTCCTCGTTTCTTGACGGATTTTGCGGATCGAGATGGCCCCGAAGAAAGAAAAGTAAGCTCTTTCAATCCCTCCAACAAGTTTTAATCAAACACCTTCCGATTCGTCGCATTATTCGTTTGAAATCACTCCTATTTGAATTTTTTTAACCCTAGGATTGATTTAGGTTGATTGTAGATGTTATATTGTGTTAGATTTGAACTATATGATGGATGATGCATGTTCCTATGCTATGGTTGTGTTAACATGAACCCTAGTTCATAATTGATTTGAATGGTTTTTTTTATATGATGGATGATGCATGTTCCTATGCTAAGATGCAAGTATTGGATGCTATGATGCAAGTATTGGATGATGCAAATATTTGATATATTTGTTATATGTAGTATATGAATCCTCAAGATGAACCCTAGTTCATTTTTTTAACATTGTGATTGCAAGTATTTGTTATATGTAGTACATGAATCCTCAAGATGAACCCTAGTTCATTTTTTTAACATGGTGATTGCAAGTATTTGTTATATGCAAGTATATGAATCCTCAAGATGAACCCTAGTTCATTTTTTAACATGGTGATTGCAAGTATTTGTTATATGCAAGTATTTTATTTAGTTTTTGATATATGTATTGTATTTAGTTCATAATAATCTTGATATATGATTATTCAAAGATTGTGTAAAGTATTTAGGTTCAGTTTTTGTTATGCATCGATGTGTTTCGTAGTTAATGTTGAACTCTAGTTCATGTTGAAAAATCTTTTGATGTGCTTTTGCAATTCTTTTAGGAGGCCACCTCTTGCGGACGACATCGGCACAAAGTACACAATGCTTGACCCTAGGTTCGACAAGCATCACCGTGCCCGTTTCATTGAGAATGGAGTGGTAATTAGCATTTTAAACCAAATCTTTCGAATTGATGAAAACAAGTTGCTAACTATTATGTCCATGCTAATTATGCTTTGGTTATTGATTTTCACAGATGCTGCCGCCACTTCGGATGAGGGCTCACAAGACGACGGTTAAGATGGAGTACGGCGATTGGTACGCACCGTTCTTCAGGAGAGCCCGACTATTGGGTTTCGTCCTGCAATTCAAGCGTAAGCCACCGACGCTCGTTCACTCGGCTCTCACGGCTTTGATCGACCGGTGGCGGCCAGAGACGCACAACTTTCATCTTCCATGCGGGGAGATGACCGTGACCCTCGAGGATTGGGCGATGATTACGGCACTACCGCTGGAGGGTCGTCCTCTCACAAGAAGAGTGGAGAGGGCGAACTGGCCCGAGAGGGTTGTCAGCCTCATCGGCGACTGCCCCGCCGCTAAGAGCAACCGGACTTCCGGCATACCGCTGCCATGGCTCCTCGAGCACCGGAGGAAGTGCCCGGAAGATGCCGAGCCCCGGGTGGTGGAGCAGTACGCCAGGGCCTACCTGTGGTACATTCTCACGGAGGTAGTGTTTCCGGACTGCTCCGGGAACTCTGCCCTATGGATGTATCTCGACTTCTTGAAGAACTGGGATGCGGGGTACAGCTTGGGGGGGGGGGGCGGACTTGCCTACCTATACCGTTCGGTAAGTGAATATCACTTTCTTTCAAATATCAGACGTGTGTTGATTTACTTTTGACATCTTATCATCTATACTTGGTTTGTAGCTTGACGACGCGACCCAGAGAGCGGGAGACACGTCCGGTATGTGTGGATGTGTATGGGCCCTCTCCATTTGGATGTGGGAGCGAATCCCGGTGGGCCGTCCGGAGAAGATGCGCTCGCGTGCATGGACGGACTATGGCGGAGATGACGAAGATGATCGGTACCCGACCGTCGCATACGCCTGGGACGTGGTGCTTGTCTACACGGGCGAATCGAAGGCCTTGTACAAGGTCTTCAGCAACGAGCTTGATGCTCTCACGCCTTTCCAGGTATAAGAACTACATTTTCACTTGAGCTTACCATTGTTTCGAGACCACTTTCACTTGAGCTTACCATTGTTTGGTTATAGGTTACTTGGCGGCCGTATAGTGATGATCGACAGTGGGGGTTCGAGCTGAACAACATGTGCAAGCAGGTCCGGCTGCTCTTCCAGTGCATCGTGCCCATGATTTGTGTCTATGCCGTGGAGTACCACTTGCCACAGCGCGTTGCTGCACAATTTGGTAAGGCGCAACACACACCACCAGCCGGCAACGTTACCGGTGGCTACGACCTACACAAGTGAGTACCACAAGCTGTCCTCATCGATGCTAAGTTCTTGTTTTGATGTTTTACATTCATAAAAGAAGGGTGTTTTACAATCTTTCTTACGCATTGCAGGATGAGTAGGAAGAACAATCAATCAATCACGGATTGGGAAGCCGAACATGTGAGATACGTGAAGGAATGGAACGAGTGGAAAGGACGCAAAGACACGGAGAGGAGAGTGATTGACTGGGACGAGTACGAGGATCACATGCTGTGGTACGATGATGGCATCAAGCATCGACTGCGTCTGAGGCCCCAGTGGACGACAACAGATGCCGAAGACCTATTCGATGACGCATCGGAGAATGAAACCTACAACGAGAGCATAAGACAGCTTCAAGGGGGGTTTAGGGAGTACGGACCCCTCATGAACAGAGTGGTACGTTGTTTTTACCTCTTTCGAACCGACGGTTGGATGAAATCAGCTTTTCGTGCTATTGACTCATTTTATTACTTTGCAGTCTTCGGAGCTGAACAAAAGCATTTTTCATGCCTCTGATGCGCTTAGTGGTGTCCCTGGGACTCAAGCTAGCGAGAACAAGTTGAGGGAAACGGTGAAGGTAATACGGAGTTCATTTTTGTTATCATTGGACATTGGAGAATTTAACATATTCTTCTGTTATCATTGCAGAAATACGTCAACAAAGCACGCCGGCTTGTGGGCCTGCTTGGGTGCGCTACAAACACCAAGGATGTTTTTCCTCCTGCACCGATGCATAGCCTCGCTTCATCGAGCCATGCACCCTCGTCGTCTAGGGCGGTTCAAGATGACGAGGAGGAGAGCGAGGACGATGATGATGAAGAGGAAGATGAAGAAGAGGGCGCAGAAGAAGAACATGATGAGGAGGAAGAGGAAGAGGACGATGAGGAGGAGGAGGAGTACGATGATGACGACGGACCTCCAGCAACTCAGCCAACCCAGCGTGAGAAGAGGAATGTGCCGAAGAAGGATTGGAAGTGTCCATCCCCATTTCAGAAAGCACGTCCTACGGCCCGCAAGAAGACGGGGGCCGAGAAGCGATCCAAGGATAACAAGGACCGAACGTCGAAGAGGGGAAGGAAGGACTGAAGTTGCTGCCGTGTCGTTGAACTTGCTCGTGAAACTGTTTGCATATTTGCTTCATGAACCATATGAATTTGCTCGTGAAACTGTTTTGTTAACTTGCTATGTACCGAACCTACATTATTTTTAGATTTCTGGTGTATCGAACCTACCTTATTTATAGTTCTGTGGTGTGTGCATCATATATCACACATTGTGTGCTTTATATGTCATACATATGTTGTTTAAATGTTGTATGCCAAAATTGAAGCCAAAAGAAGTTAGAAGGTGCAAAAAATTGCACAGAAAGGCACCCTACCGCTATAGTATGCGGCGGTAGCCGGCCACGACCTACCGCCATCCTACCCGGCGGTAGGGTGCCTCCCCCCTCACGCCGATCTTCTGTGACCAAAAAATCGACAATCGCAGCGGTAGGGTTGTGCAGCCTACCGCCAGGGTTCTCGGCGGTAGCACCCTACCGCCCAGGCCCTTGGCGGTAGGCGGCGCAACCCTACCGCTGCTTTTCTTGATTTTTTGGTCACAGAAGATTGCATGGGGGGATGCATCCTACCGCCGGGCCGGATGACGGTAGGTCATGGCAGGCTACCGCCGAATACTATGGCAGTAAGGTTTGGGCATTTATAAAGCCAGCCGCCCGCGCCCACCCCACCACAAACCCTAATCCCCACCCACCCAGCCGCCTTCTTCTTCCTCTCGCCCATTTTCTCATCTCCTCCACTTCCCCACTCCGATCTTCTTCGTTGATTCACGGATTTTGCGTATCGGGATGGCTACAGAAAGAGGAAGGTAAGCTCCTCCAATCCCCCAATTACTTTGAGTCAATCATTTTGCTTTCTTATGGCCATATGAGGAACCCTATCTAGTTGTTATGATGAACCCTAAACCTAGATGATTGCAATGTGATAAACCTAGTTGATGAACCCTAGGTTTAGTCTTTCTTATAGCAATACGAGGAACCCTATCTAGTTGATATGATGAATCGTAGAACCTAGATGAATGCTAGAACCCTAGAACCTAGATGAACCCTAGAACCTAGATGAACCCTAGAGCCTAGATGAATCCTAGAACCTAGATGAACCCTAGAACCTAGATGAACCCTAGGTTTAGTCTTTCTTATAGCCACCACCACCACCATATGTGATGACTTATTGTGTGAATATTGTAGATATTTGTTTTGCTTGCATTAGAACAAATATTTATGTTTAATTAACTTTATCCAATCAATGCTTATATAAGGAACATGGCGCCACCACCACCACTTGATGAGGACTATGAAGATGAAGACCCACTTGAGGAAGCCATCTGTGCTCAAAGAGTGAGGCTGAGCGAACAGGAGGTGTGCAACCTATGGGACAACTTTCTGCCACATACTGAGTTGATCGGGGCGCCATCCGTGACCCGTCTGACAGCTACCATGATCGATCGACATGAGATGGTATGTTTTTAGTGTAGAATCAAAGTAATTGTTAATAGTTTAGATAATCCATACTTATTAATTGATATGTTTTTCTTATTCAGAAATTGCCAAAGAGCCTATCTGAGAGTTGTGGCATCGAGGCTGATGAAGAAGGCTATGCTGGAATACGCCTTACCGCAACGGGCCCCGTCACTACTTGTGTGTACGGCGTGGACACGGACGGCCGCACAAATTTAAGCACACATGGGTGGAAGAGCTTCCTCGTTGACAAGAATCTTCATGTTGGACAGGCCATCCTTATTACTATCAGGAAGACCACCCGTCAAGGCTTGAAGATGATGATCGTCATCGATATCATCTAAACTATATATGTGTGTGGCTGCTGATGATCGTCATGTTTGATTTCTATCTATGGATGAAACCTTTTATGTGGTCGATGACCGTTGAACTTGTTAAACTTCGTATGTTGCCTTCGTACTATGTTATGTGATCAAACTATGTTATGTGGTACTTGTTTCTTAGTCCGTAATGGCAAAATTTTGTGGATGTGATCAAACTATGTTATGTCTATAAATTGTGCTTATGTTATGTTTCTTATGTCTATGTTATGTTTCTTCTGTTATGTTATGTCTTATGGTAAAAAAAAATTGAAGACAAAAACAAAGTTAAGTTTAGTGCCAACCTACCGCCAGGGAACTTGGCGGTAGGTTTGTGCGGGCTACCGCCGTGGTCTTTGGCGGTAGGTACGTCAGTAGCCGTTAACGGATTGACGGCCGTTAGGCACACCAACCGCCGAAACCTGCGGCGGTAGGCTGTGCAACCCTACCGCCTGAGGGTCTGGCGGTAGCAAAAGGGTGAGATTTTGAAATGTTTTCAGACTGGGGTCAGATCTCGATTTTGTTTCACAAAAGGGTCAAAACACGAAATTTTGCCTCCCCTCGCCCTTTTTTGAGGCCCGGACGGCCGGGGGCACCTAGCCCTCGGAGTAGTCTAAGGCGGGGGCGAGCGTAGCGGCGTGCTGTTTCACGGATTCACCGGGTCGACATGTCGTGCCTGGCGACCTTGGCTGATGGATACGGCCCGCCGCGCCGGCGTTGCGTGGCCGCGGGGGCCATCTCCTCCGTCGTCACGGTGGGAGAGATGCGTGCTGCTGTCCACGTAGGGAAAGCGGCGCCACTCACGATCGACGGCGTGTCAGACAGCCGGCTCTCCGAGAGCGATGGGAGGGTCCGTACGGCAGGGGCTGGCGACCTTGGAATCAAGCTGGGCTAGATACGGTGCCGCTTCGCTGTGTGCCTGTGTCCCAGACTCGATTCTGATTGCCGAATTTGATGGGGTGTCTGCATTGAGCGAAGGCAGTGGGTGTCTTACCCAGGATACAGTGCACTCACTAACGAAGAAGATGTCAACACTAGCACATTAAGTTATCGAACGGCTACCATTCCATCCGAGAGGTCACTGTACCTTATCGAACGTTGAACAGTTATGCCATGTAAACTGTTTTCATTTACCTCAGTCTTTACTGTAACCACTATATAAGCTGGCCATGCCGTGAACAAGAAGTAAGAAATGAGATGCTACAACTAGTTTACTTTAGAGTAGTGCGTCTCCTTCCTTCAACAACCCCGATTCCTCTCAATACGAGCTCATACACCCTAGCGATCCACCAACCCCCCCCCCCCCCCTCAAATCCGGTCATCGGGCTTACAAGGATATCAAAGCGCAATCCCTTATTAACGGTTGTATGGCGGCAATATGAATTTAAGAGGCAGATGATGACATAAACCTAGTCTGCCCTGTTTCGGTGCCATGACAACCGTTTTCGGTTTCGTTGCCATGGCAGCCTATTTTCGTTGCAACGGCAACCCCTTTTCCTCATAGTACAATAACGACTGGTTTTCAGCTAACTAGTTAGTTTGGTTAGTTAATTTTAAGGAGGGGATTTAGTCCACGCCCGCACGTACTGATTATGGGATGGCACGATCGTCAAGGTTTGTGCGAGCAGTTTTCTTCGACCGTTGGTAGCTCTTTCCACTTTGTAACAGAATAAGAACAAAGGAAAGAAAAACAAAAAAGCTGCAACATTTGCACGCAGCGCAAAATCATATGAGTCTTCGTGTTCATCGTGAGTGTGCACATGAATTGTGCTGACAAGTGGCATCAGAGCAAGTTTTCTGTCGAACGGACATGGGGAGAGCAAGGCAGCGTCTGGGAATCAAGGCGACTCTGACTTAAAGGACACTATCATCATGGTGGATGCGCTCACTCTCATGCTCGCCCATGAGGCAGGGGCGGAGTAGCACCATCCATGGGCGTGAGTTCGCCATGCCAATGGTGTAAAGCTACGAGGTGTCGCTACCCACCACATTCCTGATGCTGACGCAAAGCAACTGTGGCCACTGGTCGCTTCTGATGAGAACCATCCTAAAGACGCAAGATCCGTGGGATGCCATGGACACCACCGTCGCTGACTACCATGACGACCGAGTGGCACTCGAGGCCGTGCTTCGGGGGGTGCCCCCCTCGGAGATGCTCATTGTCCTCTCCACCAAGCAGACTGCTAAGGAGGCCTAGGATGCGGTCAACACGATGCGGATGGGCTTGGCCGCCGTGCATGAGGCCAAGACCCAGGGTCTCCATCGGGACTTCGAGGGCACCCGCTTCAAACCTGGCGAGAACGTCGACAATTTCGCTATGCAACTTAGTGGGCAATAGCCTCTTGATACGTCTCCAAAGTATCTACAATTTATGATTGTTTCATGCTATTATATTATAAAGTTTAGATACTTTATAGGCAATTTTATATTATTTTTGGGAACTAACCTATTAACTCAGTGCCCAGTGTCAGTTCCTGTTTTCTACATATTTTTGATTTTTTTCTTCAGAACATCAATATCAAACGAAGTCCAAATGCCATAAATTTTTACGATGATTTTTTCTGGACTAGAAGGGACCCTAGGAGCCTCGGGAGGAGACTGGGGCAGCTACGTGAGAGCCACAAGCTCACCAAGCGCGCCTCCAGGGGGCGCCCTGATGTCACTTGAAACTGTGTCGGTATTTCCCCCAAAGAGGAAGTGATGAGCAGCACAACTATGGTAGGTATTTTTCTCAGTTGTGAAACCAAGGTATCAATCCAGTAGGAGAACCAAGCAACACTATGTAAAACGGTACCTGTGCACAAATAATAAATACTTGCAACCCGACACGTATGAGGGGTTGTCAATCCCTATTGGGTAACGGCGCCAGAAATTGTCAAATTGACGGGATGATATTTGTGGTAGATTGGATAAATAGCTCTCGATAAAACGTGAAATAAAATAAGTAATAAAAATGTGCAGCAAGGTATTTTTGGGTTTTGGAACAATAGATCTAAAAAAAGAGAATAAAAATAGATCTCTAAGTAAATATGATAAAGAATAGACCCAGGGTCGTACATTTCACTAGTGGATTCTCTCAAGAAATAGCACATGGTGGGTAAACAAATTACTGCTGGGTAATTATAGAAGATCGAATAATTATGACGATATCCAATACAATGATCAATATATAGGCATCACGTCCAAGATTACTAGACCGACTCCTGCCTGCATCTACTACTATTACTCCACACATCGACCGCTATCCAGCATGCATTTAGTGTATTAAGTTCATGGAGAAACGGAGTAATGCAATAAGAATGATGACATGATGTAGACGGGATCTATTCATGTAGGAATAGCCCCCATCTTGTTATCCTTAATAGCAACGATACATGCATGTCTTGCTGCCCCTTCTATCATTGGAAAAGAACACCGCAAGATCAAACCCATCACAAAGCACATCTTCCCATGGCAAGAAAAATCGATCTAGTTGGCCTAACTAAACCAATGATTCGAAGAAGAAATATGAGGCTATAAATAATCATGCATATAAGAGATCAAAGAAGACTCAAATAATACTCATAGATATAGATCTAATCATAAACTCAAAGTTCATCTCATCCCAACAAACACATCGCAAAAAGAGTCATCAAATAGATCTCCAAGAGACCATTGTATTGAGAATCAAAAGAGAGAGAGAGAGGAAGCCATCTAGCTACTGCCTACAGACCTGTAGGTCTATGGTGAACTACTCATGCATCATCGGAGAGGCACCAATGAGGATGATGAACCCCTCCGGGATGGTTTCTAGATTGGATCTCGTGGTTCTGGACTTACGGCGTTTGGAATTGTATTTTGTCGACTCCCCTAGGGTTTTAGGAATATTTTGGAATTTATAGGGCGAAGAGGCGGTGCAGGAGGTCACCGAGGTGGGCACAACCCACCTGGGCAGCCTTCTAGCGCGCCCATGTGTCTTGTGCTCACCTCAGGCCTCCCCTCTAGTACTTCTTTGGCTCACTGGGTGTCTTCTGGTCCAGAAAAATCTCCAAAATGTTTTGCTGCGTTTGGACTCCGTTTGGTACTGATATTCTACGAAGTAAAAAACAAGCAAAAAACAGCAACTGGCACTGGGCACTATGTCAATAGGTTAGTCTTAGTAAATGATATAAAGTTGCTATAAAATGATTGTAAAACATCCAAGAATGATAATATAACAGGATGGAACAAAAAAATTATAGATACGTTGGAGACATATCAACATCCCCAAGCTTCATTCCTGCTCGTCCTCGATTAGGTAAATGATGAAAACATATTTTTTGATGTGGAATGATGCCTAACATGTTGATCACATATTCTTTTCTTTTGTAGTATGGACATTTGGACCTTTATATGGTTCAAAGCAATAGTCTAGTTTTGACATGAGGATTTCAATACTCAAGCATATCAATAAGCAACCACGTATTTCAAAATATCAACACTAAAGAAAGTTATCCCTAGCCCATCATGCTCAATCATTGATCCGTTCATGAAACACACTCGCATATTAGCTACATCCAATGCTTAGGTATGATCATAGTGCTCCCTAGTTGGTGCTTTATAAGAGAAGTTGGAGACTCAAATAAAAATTAAAAATTGCATAAAACAAATATATAGGCCCTTCGATGAGGGAAGTAAGGATTTGTACAGGTGCTAGAGCTCAAAGCAAAAATTGGGATATAATTTTTTTGAGAGGCATACTTTTCCCGTCAACGAAAACGATCGAGTAATTCCCAACACTTTTCATGCTAGATATATCATAGGCGGTTCCCATACAGAAAATAAAGTTTATTCCTTTTTCCACCATTCTTTCACAATCCATGGCTAGCCGTATCCACGGGTGCCTTCCATACCAGCACTTTCCAAGGAATTTATTATTTGACGACATAAAGTAAATTTCTTTTTCATTTCGGGACTGGGCATCCCTATTACCGCCACACTCTCGTGCAATGACAAGTGAATAAACACTCATCTTGAGAATAACACATCTACCATGGAAAATATTGGCCACCCCTTGCCGCTTCATGAGCGGTACGAGCACGCAAAAAGGAAATTGAAAATTAGAGATGACACATACAAATTTCTTAGAACGAGATGGAAGCACCACATATAAGTAGGTATGGTGGACTCATATGGCAAAACTGGGTTTAAAGATTTTGGATGCACAAGTAGTATTTCTACTTAGTACAAGTGGAGGCTAGCAAATAGATTGAGAAGCAACCAACCAAGAAACGAAAAATCACATAAGCGAGCATTAAGCATAACTAACACCAAATAATGCACCACCAGTAGGATGTAATTTCATTGCATCACTATTGACTTTCGTGCTTACATAGGGAATCACAAACCTTAACACCAATATTCTTACTAAAGCATAATTACACACCAACATGACTCATATATCACTATCATCATATCTCAAAACTATTACAAAGAATCAATTTTATTTTGTCCACTGATCTTCATGAAAGTTTTCGTTATATTCCTCTCACTAAAAAAAGACACATCTGTGACATTTTGGGCCGAACGAATTTTTTTGTCATACTTATTACACTTCTATGACAATAATTGTGACAAAACCCGGTATCATCATAGATGTGGTGGGGTCCTAGTTCTATGACAAAAAATCATGGCAGAAAATGGGCTTTTCGTCCTGGGCGGGCCAGAGACGCAGCTGCATGACATTCTTTGGGCTGTCCATGACAGAAAAAACCATGGTAGAAGCGAGGGCGCGGAAAATATCGAGGAGTTCCCGGTCAAGATGGGTGGTCGGGGACCAAGCGATGCGCGTTTCACTCGTACACGTACGCGCATAGGTGCGAGGCGTTGGGCTCTAACTGAACCCGAGCGATTGAACTGCAGACTACGCGTAACACTAAACCCGAGCGATCGATCGATCCCTTTCTGTTAACTAAACCCGATCGAGCGATTCCTTCGCTACTACTGCTAACTGAAGCCGATCGATGCTGCCTATGGATGAACAGTGAGCGTTGTTGGGGGGTTTAGATGAACAGTTCCCGGTGTGGGTTGGATGGACAGGAACCCATGGTAGTAGAGGCCGTTGCCGCTGGATGAACAGTACCCGAATCGATCGAGCCGGTGGATGAACATGACCCCGTGGAGGACTGGATGAACAGGACACCGTGGAGGGCTGGTTGAACAGTAGTCGGTGGAGGGCTGGATGAACAGTAGCCCGTGGAGGGGTGGTTGAAAAGGACCCGGTGGAGAGGGCTGGTTGAACAGTAGCTGGTGGAGGAGCGGTGGAGGCTGGATGAACATGAGCCCGTGGATGAATAGTCGCAGGTGGATGCTGGAGGAGGTCGACGGTGGATGAACAGTAGCCCATGGAGGCTGGAGGAGGTCGACGGTGGAGATGAACAGTATCCCGTGGAGTCCTGTTTTGTGGTACGCCACACCCCTCCCGATAAACAGGACCCTCGTTTCGACCGTACCGCTCCAACACAAGTCCGTTTCGTCCATTTTGCGGTACGCCACACCCTTCCCAGTCAACAGGACCCTGTTTCGACCGTAGGAGGTCCAACAGAAGTCTGTTTCCTCCATTTTGCGATACGTCGGACCCCTCCCGATGAAAATGATCTCGTTTCGACCGTGGTCAGTCGAACACAAGGCCGTTTCCTCTGTTCTGCAGTATGCCAGGCCTCGTTTCCATCGGCTGTTCCGTCCAAGCCGGTTGGCTCCCGATGAACATCACGCGTTCCGGTGCCTCCCGATGAACACGACGCATTCCGTTGCCTCCCCATGAACATGACGACGTCGCAGTTTCTCCGTTCCGACCCAGCCATGTACACGAGCCCTGGCCGTACGTATGCGCAAGTAGGCGTTCGAGACCCCCGCCCATATGTACGTATGTGGCCGTATTTACTTTCTTGCACCCTGGGTACGTATGTGGCCTCGCCTCTACTACTACACGTGCGCGCCTCTACATCGACCAGTATGTACGTGCATGGTCGCGACCAAAATGACAATGCTACGTACGCTTCGACCAGGTGGGTCCTGACTGTCGGGCACTTCCTTGCGTGCGAAGATGTAGCTGGTGGGTCCCAGCAGTCAGGGGGCGGATCATTTTTTCCCGTAATATGGACGCACTTCCTTGCGTGCGAAGATATAGTTGGTGGGTCCCAGCTGTCAAGGGGGAAAAGTTTTTTGTCGCGAAATACGGTGGCCCGTCCGGTGGGTCCCTGCTGTCAGTGGAGGAATCATTATTTCCCGCATAATAAGGAGGCACTTCCTTGCTGCGGCTGTGGACCCAGCTGTAAGCCTCTCCACGTATTGTACTCTTCCGATGGAAGTCGGTCGTTGACCACATTGACCACGCCGCGCCGAGAGCACCAAGGCGGTGGACGACGGCGAGGCCTAGGAAGGGGACGACGCGGAGCCGGGGAAGACGCGGCAGTGGATGCCCACGCGGAGAGGAGTACGAGGGTTCACTGGTTCGTCTGCGGTGTGAGGCTGCCGTCGCCGCATAATAACAGGGGGTGTGGGTGAGTGGAGGGATGGCCTGGCCAGCGGTGGGAGTAGTAGGGGGCGGTGAGGCCTCCGCGGCAGCACAGCCGGCCACGGGAGGCAGGAGCAGGTGGCATGACCGGCGCTGCTTTGGGCGGCTGGAGAAAGAAGACCAGAGGTTGAAGAAGCACGACGGCCATTGGATGGACATCATACGGTAACTTCAGCTAGAATCGTTTATATTGACTAAGTTGACAAAGCCCTTGGTACGCATCAACTTAGTAGGCCCACAGGTCAGCTTCCGAAACGGTGCGCCCCAGATGTCAGGAGGAGGAATCATTATTTGGGCGGGTGAAGCTAGAATATCCGGGATTGAAGAAGAAGCACGACATCCGTTGGATGGACATCCAACGACCACTTCTGCTAGAACCGTGTGTTGACTATAAGTTGACAAAGCCTTGCATACGCGCCAACTATTTTTTTAGAGGACGCGTCAACTTAGTAGGCCCATAAGTGTGTGGCAGAGAACTTATAGCCCATTTGAGATTTGTAAGAATGTACAACCCATTTTTGAATTCTAATGGAATTTACTACATCCCATTTACAATTTGTTAAAAGTACAACCGATTTTCTAGCTAGGACAATGATTAATAATTTCAACCAACCGTTCAAAACAGAATTTAATAAAATTTCTCACATTTTGATGGGATCCGAAATATTTTTATCCCGAAATTTCTAGTCAGATTAAATACAATTTGAATATAAATTCGTATTGCGTAAAAATCCAACGAAACATTGCGTGTGCAACAATTAATGAGATTAAAATTTTCAAAATCCAAAAATAATATTTTATAAAGTAATTACGTGTTTGGTGCATTTTTTTATAGTTGCTGCCCAGTTTTTATAATTACATCCCATTTATTATTTCTTAAAGCCCATTTTCTTGTTAAGCCTAATGCATCCCTCCTAGGAAATATTTGCAGCCCAGTGATACGTCCATTTTGCATCATGCTTTTATATCGATATTTATCGCATTATGGGCTGTTATTTCATGTTATGTCACAATACTTATGGCTTTTCTCTCTTATTTTACAAGGTTTACATGAAGAGGGAGAATGCCGGCAGCTGGAATTATGGGCTGGAAAAGGAGCAAATATTAGAGACCTATTCTGCGCAACTCCAAAAGTCCTGAAACTCCACGGAATATCTTAAAAGAAATAAAGAAAAATCCTTGCTGAAGATGAAGGCCAGGGGGCCCACACCCTGCTCACGAGGGTGGGGGGGCGCCCCCCCCTCCTAGGGAGCGCCCCCTACCTCGTGGGCCCCCTGGTGGGTCTCCGACGTCCATCTTCTGCTATATGAAGTCTTTCGATGAGAAAAAAACAAGAAGCAATCTTTCGGGACGAGACTCCGCCGCCATGAGGCGGAACCAATCTAGGGCTCCGGCAGAGCTGTTCTGGCGGGGATACTTCCCTCCGGGAGGGGGAAATCATCGCCATCGTCATCACCAACGCTCCTCTCATCAAGAGAAGTCAATCTCCATCAACATCTTCACCAGCACCATCTCATCTCCAAACCCTAGTTCATCTCTTGTATCCAATTCTTGTCTCCAAGTCCGGGATTGGTGCTAGTAGGTTGCTAGTAGTGTTGATTACTCCTTGTAGTTGATGCTAGTTGGTTTGTTTGGTGGAAGATCATATGTTCAAATCCTATATGCATATTATTACCCCTCTGATTATGAACATTAATATGCTTTGTGAGTAGTTACGTTTGTTCCTGAGGACAAGGGAGAAGTCTTGCTATTAGTAGTCATGTGAATTTGTATTCGTTCAATATTTTGATAAGATGTATGTTGTCTAGCCTCTAGTGGTGTTATGTGAACGTCGACTACATAACACTTCACCATTATTTGGGCCTAGAGGAAGGCATTGGGAAGTAATAAGTATATGATGGGTTGCTAGAGTGATAGAAGCTTAAACCCTAGTTTATGCGTTGCTTCGTAAGGGGCTGATTTGGATCCACATGTTTCATGCTATGGTTAGGTTTACCTTAATACTTTTGTTGTAGTTGCGGATGCTTCCAATAGGGGTTAATCATAAGTGGGATGCTTGTTCAAGTAAGAACAGCACCCAAGCACCGGTCCACCCACATATCAAATTATTAAAGTACCAAACGTGAATCATATGAACGTGATGAAAACTAGCTTGATGATATTCCCATGTGTCCTCGGGAGCGCTTTTCCTTATGTAAGAGTTTGTTCCGGCTTGTCGTTTGCTACAAAAAGGATTGGGCCACCTTGCTGCACTTTATTTACTTTTGTTACTTGTTGATCGTTACAATTTATCTTGTCACAAAACTATCTGTTACCACTTATTTCAGTACTTGCAGAGAATACCTTGCTGAAAACTGCTTATCATTTCCTTCTGCTCCTCGTTGGGTTCAACACTCTTACTTATCAAAAGGACTACGATAGATCCCCTATACTTGTGGGTCAGCAAGACTCTTTTCTGGCGCCGTTGCCGGGGAGTGTAGCGCTTCTGGTAGGTGGAATTTGGTAAGGAAACATTTATATAGTGTGCTGAAATTTACTGTCACTTGTTACTATGGAAAGTAATTCTCTGAGGGGCTTGTTCGGGGTATCTTCACCCCGTCCAGTAGAGCAAAGAGTTTCTCCTCAACCTACTGAACCTATCGAAAATGAAACTCCTTTTGAATTTCCTTCGGGTATGATGGAAAAACTGCTAGCTAATCCTTTTACAGGAGATGGAACAAAGCATCCTGATGAGCATTTAATATATGTGGATGAAGTTTGTGGATTATTTAAGCTTGCAGGTATACCCGATGATGTTGCTAAGAAGAAGGTCTTCCCTTTATCTTTGAAGGGAGATGCATTGATATGGTATAGGCTATGTGATGATACGAGATCGTGGAACTATAAAAGATTGAAACTGGAATTTCATCAAAAGTATTACCCCATGCATCTTGTTCATCGTGATCGCAATTATATATATAATTTCTGGCCTCGCGAAGGAGAAAGCATCGCTCAAGCTTGGGGGAGGCTTAAATCAATGTTATATTCATGCCCCAATCATGAGCTCTCGAGAGAAATAATTATTCAGAGTTTTTATGCTCGGCTTTCTCATAATAATCGAACCATGCTCGATACTTCTTGTGCTGGCTCTTTTATGATGAAGACTATTGAATTTAGATGGTATTTATTGGATAGAATTAACCACAACTCTGAAGATTGGGATCTCGATGAAGGTAAGGAGTCAGGTATGACACCTAAGTTTGATTGTGTTAAATATTTTATGGATACCGATATTTTCCGTAAGTTTAGCACTAAATATGGACTTGACTCTGAGATAGTAGCTTCTTTCTGTGAATCTTTTGCTACTTATGTTGATCTCCCTAAGGAGAAGTGGTTTAAAAATCATCCTCCCATAGAAGTAAAAGTAGATGCATCTATTAAAGTTGAAGAAAAGACTATCACTTATAATGATCCTATTGTTCCTACTTCTTATGTTGAGAAACCACCTGTCCCTGTTAGAATAAAGGATCATACTAAAGCTTCAACTGTTGTTCGTAAAAGCAATATTAGAACCTATAGACCTCCTGAGCAAGTTAAAGTAGAACCTAATATTGCTATTGTTAAAGATCTCTTGTCTGACAATATTGATGGGCATGTTATTCAATTTTGCGGCGAAGCTGCTAGAGTTGCTAAACCTTGTGCTAAAGATAAACGTAGACATGTGGTAGGCGTGCCTGTTATTTCCGTTAAAATAGGAGATCATTGTTATCATGGCTTATGTGATATGGGTGCTAGTGCTAGTGTTATACCTATTACTTTGTATGAAGAAATTGAGCATGAAATTGCACCTGCTGAGATAGAAGATATTGGTGTTACAATTAAGCTTGCCAATAGAGATGCTATTTCACCAATTGGGATTGTTAGAGATGTTGAAGTCCTGTGTGCGAAAACTAAGTATCCTGCTGATTTTATTGTTCTTGGCTCCCCACAAGATAGCTTTTGTCCCATTATATTTGGTAGACCCTTCTTGAACACTGTTAATGCTAAGATAGACTGCGAAAAGAATGTTGTTACTATTGGCTTGGATGATATGGTTCATGAGTTTAATTTCTCTAAATTCAGTAAACAACACCGTGAGGAAGAATTGCCTAGTAAGGATGAAATTATTGGTCTTGCTTCTATTGCCGTACCTCCCATTGATCCTTTAGAACACTATTTGCTAGTCTATAAAAATGATATGTTCATGAATGAAAGAAGGGAAATAGATGAAGTATTCTTTAAACAGGAACCTATTCTACAACACAATTTTGCATGTTGAAATTTTAGGGGATTCTCCTCCACCTAAGGGTGATCCCGTGTTTGATCTTAAACCATTGCCTGATAATCTTAAATATGCTTATCTTGATGAAAAGAAGATATATCATGTTATTATTAGTGCTAACCTTTCAGAGCATGAACAAGAAAGATTATTGAAAACTCTGAAGAAGCATCGTGCTGCTATTGGATATACTCTTGATGATCTTAAGGGCATTAGTCCCACTCTATGTCAACATAAAATAAATTTGGAAGGAGATGCCAAACTAGTTCGTGATCCTCAGCGATGTTTGAATCCCAAAATGAAAGAAGTGGTTAGAAAAGAAATACTCAAGCTTCTGGAGGCAGGTATAATTTATCCCGTTGTTGATAGTCAGTGGGTAAGTCCTGTCCATTGTGTCCCTAAGAATGGAGGTATTACTGTTGTTCCTAATGATAAAGATGAATTGATTCCACAAAGAATTATCACAGGTTATAGGATGGTAATTGCTTTTCGCAAACTAAATAAGGCTACTAAGAAAGATCATTACCCCTTACCTTTTATTGATCAAATGCTAGAAAGATTATGCAAACATACACATTACTGCTTTCTAGATGGTTATTCTGGTTTCTCTCAAATACCTGTGTCGGCTAGAGATCAATCAAAGACTACTTTTACTTGTCCTTTTGGTACTTTTGCTTATAGATGTACGCCTTTTGGTCTATGTAATGCACCTGCTACCTTTCAAAGATGCATGATGGCTATATTCTCTGACTTTTGTGTTTGTGAGGTTTTCATGGACGACTTTTCCGTCTATGGTTCCTCTTTTGATGATTGCTTGAGCAATCTTGATCGAGTTTTGCAGAGATGTGAAGAAACTAATCTTGTCTTGAATTGGGAAAAGTGCCACTTTATGGTTAATGAAGGAATTGTCTTGGGGCATAAAGTTTCTGAAAGAGGTATTGAAGTTGATAAAGCCAAGGTTGATGCTATTGAAAAGATGCCATGTCCCAAGGACATCAAAGGTATAAGAAGTTTCCTTGGTCACGCCGGATTTTATAGGAGGTTCATTAAGGACTTCTCAAAAATTTCTCGGCCTCTGACTAACTTATTACAAAAAGATATACCATTTGTCTTTGATGATGATTGTGTAGAAGCATTTGAAATACTTAAGAAAGCATTAGTCTCTGCACCTGTTGTTCAACCACCTGATTGGAATTTACCCTTTGAAATTATGTGTGATGCTAGTGACTATGCTGTAGGTGCTGTTCTAGGGCAAAGAGTTGATAAGAAATTAATTGTTATCCATTATGCTAGTAAGACTCTAGACAATGCTCAAAGAAATTATGCTACTACTGAAAAAGAACTTTTAGCAGTTGTATTTGCTTGTGATAAGTTCAAACCTTATATTGTTGATTCTGAAGTAACTATTCACACTGATCATGCTGCTATTAAATATCTTATGGAAAAGAAAGATGCTAAACCTAGACTTATTAGATGGGTTCTCTTGCTACAAGAGTTTGATTTGCATATCGTTGATAGAAAGGGCGCTGAGAACCCCGTTGCAGACAACTTGTCTAGGTTAGAAAATGTTCTTGATGACCCACTACCTATTGATGATAGCTTTCCTGATGAACAATTAAATGCTATAAGTACTTCTCGTAGTACTCCACGGTATGCTGATTATGCTAATTACATTGTTGCTAAATTCATACCACCTAGTTTCACATACCAACAAAAGAAAAAGTTTTTCTATGATTTGAGACATTACTTTTGGGATGACCCACATCTTTATAAAGAAGGAGTAGATGGTGTTATTAGACGTTGTGTACCTGAGCATGAACAGGAACAGATCCTACGCAAGTGCCACTCCGAAGCTTATGGAGGACACCACGCTGGAGATAGAACTGCACATAAGGTATTGCAATCCGGTTTTTATTGGCCTACTCTCTTCAAGGATGCTCGTAAGTTTGTCTTGTCTTGCGATGAATGTCAAAGAATTGGTAATATTAGTAGACGTCAAGAGATGCCTATGAATTATTCACTTGTTATTGAACCATTTGATGTTTGGGGCTTTGATTATATGGGACCTTTTCCTGCCTCTAATGGATATACACATATTTTAGTTGCTGTTGATTATGTTACTAAGTGGGTAGAAGCTATTCCAACTAGTAGTGCTGAACATAACACTTCTATTAAGATGCTTAAAGAAGTCATTTTTCCGAGGTTTGGAGTCCCTAGATTTTTAATGACGGACGGCGGTTCACACTTTATTCATGGTGCTTTCCGTAAAATGCTTGCTAAATATGACGTTAATCATAGAATTGCATCTCCTTATCACCCACAGTCTAGTGGTCAAGTAGAATTGAGTAACAGAGAGCTCAAATTAATTTTGCAAAAGACTGTTAATAGGTCTAGAAAGAATTGGTCCAAGAAACTTGATGATGCATTATGGGCTTATAGAACTGCATATAAAAATCCTATGGGTATGTCTCCGTATAAAATGGTTTATGGAAAAGCATGTCATTTACCTCTCAAACTAGAACATAAGGCATATTGGGCTATTAAAGAGCTCAACTACGATTTCAAACTTGCCGGTGAGAAGAGGTTATTTGATATTAGTTCACTCGATGAATGGAGAACCCAAGCTTATGAAAATGCCAAATTGTTTAAAGAAAAAGTTAAAAGATGGCATGACAAAAGGATACAAAAGCATGAGTTTAACGTGGGTGATTATGTATTGCTATACAACTCTTGTTTAAGATTTTTTGCAGGAAAACTTCTCTCTAAGTGGGAAGGACCCTACGTTATCGAGGAGGTCTATCACTCCGGTGCCATAAAAATCAACAACTTCGAAGGCACAAATCCGAAGGTGGTAAACGGTCAAAGAATCAAACATTATATCTCAGGTAATCCCATAAATGTTGAAACTAATATTTTTGAAACCGTAACTCCGGAGGAATACATAAGAGACACTTTCCAGAATGTTTCAGACTCCGAAAAGGAATAGGTATGTGGTACGGTAAGTAAATCGACTCCAAAACAATTTTTAAGGCAATATTTCTCTGTTTGGAATATTTAGAAAAATAGAAAAATAAGTGGCAGTCCGGGAAGGACACGAGGGCCCCACGAGGGTGGTGGGCGCGCCCCGCTCCTAGGGCGCGCCCCCTACCTCGTGAGCACCTCGTGTGCCTTCCGGACTATGTTTTCTTGCACGATACATATTTTGGTCGGTAAAAATTCACTATATATACACCCGAAGGTTTTGACTCCCGTATCACGCAAATATCCTCTGTTTTCGTTTCGAGCTATTGCTGCTGCAGATTAGAGCAAGATGTCTTCTCAAGAGTCAGTCGGGGAGAGCCGGGTATCTAATCCGGCACCGGAACCACGAGCAAACAGCGATGCTGACCACTTTGGGCCAGCAACGGAGGAAGAGATGGAGGCTGATTTGATGAGGGTAGATGCCATGGAGGATCAAGAAGTCACCTCTCGCTTCCGAGCTGGATTCACGATGGGGGAACTACAGAGCTCAGCTATTCCAAATTCGGTTATCCCTTCCAATGTTAGATTTTTCTTTCTTTTGAAAATATGAAGAGGAGTGTCACTTGTTCTCTCGCAGCTATGCAACACCCTTGGGTGCAAGGAGCTTTAGCCGTTACAGGAAAGCTTCATAAGGAAATAATGGACCTCAAGCAGCAAGTCAATAAGCTTGACGAGGAGAACCGCATCCTGAGGGGAATTATCGCCAAGAATATTACACCAACAACGAAGAGGGAGACATAATCACATGGGTGTGGGCACTCCCCTTGGCAACCGCCAAGCTTGGGGGAGGTGCTCCGGTATCGTATCACCATCACAACTCCTATCTTTACCGTTTTCTTAGTTTGATCCTATTAGTAGTATCTTGATCTAGTAAAGTAAAATTGATGGCATGATCTAGTTTTGAGTTTTGCTTTGTGATCTCTCTATGTAATCGAGTCCGTGAGCTATATATATATATATATAATAAGGATTAGTGTTGAGTCAAGGGCTTGATTATTTTGCCATGATCTTGGGTGAATAAAAGAAAAGAAGAAAAATAATAAAAAGAAACAAAGAGCTCATATTGATCTTATTGAGAGTAATGACTTCACATAGAAAGAGTATGATGACTAAAAGTTGTTGGGAGTTGGCAGACATAGCTTTGGTCATCGTTGCAATTAATAGGAAGTAATAAGGAAAGAGAGGTTTCACATATAGATATATTATCATTGACATCTTTTATGATTGGAAGCACTCATTAAAATATGACATGCTAAAGAGTTGATGTTGGACAAGGAAGACAACGTGATGAGTTATGTTTTCTTATATCTGAGATAAAGTATGTTGTCATGGATCCTCTAACATGCTGAGCTTGCCTTTCCCCCTCATGCTAGCCAAATTCTCAGCACCAAGTAGAGATACTACTTGTGCTTCCAAATACCCTTAAACCGGTTTTGCCATGAGAGTCCACCATATCTACCTATGGATTGAGTAAGATCCTTCAAGTAAGTTGTCATCGGTGCAAAGCAATAAAAATTGCTCTAAATATGTATGATTGATTGGTGTGGGAGAAATAAGCTTTATACGATCTTGTGATGTGAAAGTAATAAAAGCGACGGACTGCATAATAAAGGTTCATATGACAAGGGGCAATATAAAGTGACGTTCTTTTGCATTGAGATTTTGTGCATCCAACCATAAAAGTGCATGGCAACCTCTGCTTCCCTCTGCGAATGGCCTATCTTTTATTATTATCCTCTAACTTATGCAAGAGTCACGGTGATCTTCACCTTTCCTTTTTCATTTTATCCTTTGGCAAGCCCAGCATGTTGGAAAGAACATGATATATATATATATATATATATATATATATATATATATATATATATATATATATATATATATATATATATATATATATATATATAATTGGATGTAGGGGAGCATGAAGTATTATTGTTGACATTACCATTGAGGTAAAAGGTTGTGGGGCAAAACTATAAGCCCTATCTTTCTCTGTGTCCGATTGAAACTCCATAACCATAAGTATTGCGTGAGTGTTAGCAATTATGAAGGACTAGATGATAGTTGAGTATGTGGACTTGTTTTTTTAGCTCTGACATAGACTATTTCTGATGTTATGATAAATTGCAATTGCTTCAATGACTGAGGTTATAATTTGTTGGTTCTCGATAAGGGGTCTGATTCATACTTTTGCATTGTGAATAGATCATCGCTTGAACATAAGTAATCATATGACAAAATCTATATACGTTGTTGTTATGAGAATAATCATGATGCCTTCATGTCCATATCCTATTTTTATCGGCGCCTCTACCTCCAAACATGAGGACATATTTATTGTTATCGGCTTTTCGCTTGAGGACAAGCGAGGTCTAAGCTTGGGGGAGTTGATACATCCATTTTGCATCATGCTTTTATATCGATATTTATCGCATTATGGGCTGTTATTTCACGTTATGTCACAATACTTATGGCTTTTCTCTCTTATTTTACAAGGTTTACATGAAGAGGGAGAGTGCCGACAGCTGGAATTCTGGGCTGGAAAAGGAGCAAATATTAGAGACCTATTCTACGCAAATCCAAAAGTCCTGAAACTCCACGGAATATCTTAAAATAAATAAAGAAAAATCCTCGCCAAAGATGAAGGCTAGGGGCCCCACACCCTGCTCACGAGGGTGGGGGCGCGCCTCCCCTCCTAGGGCACCGCCCTACCTCGTGGGCCCCCTGGTGGGTCTCCAACGTCCATCTTATGCTATATGAAGTCTTTCAATGAGAAAAAAACAAGAAGCAATCTTTCGGGACGAGACTCCGCCGCCACGAGGCGGAACCTTGGCGGAACCAATCTAGGGCTCCGGTAGAGCTGTTCTGCCGGGGATACTTCCCTTCGGGAGGGGGAAATCATCGCCATCGTCATCACCAACGCTCCTCTCATCGGTTGAGGGCAATCTCCATCAACATCTTCACCAGCACCATCTCATCTCCAAACCCTAGTTCATATCTATTATCCAATTCTTGTCTCCAAGTCCGGGATTGGTGCTAGTAGGTTGCCAGTAGTGTTGATTACTCCTTGTAGTTGATGCTAGTTGGTTTATTTGGTGGAAGATCATATGTTCAGATCCTATATGCATATTATTACCCCTCTGATTATGAACATGAATATGCTTTGTGAGTAGTTACGTTTGTTCATGAGGACAAGGGAGAAGTCTTGCTATTAGTAGTCATGTGAATTTGGTATTCGTTCAATATTTTGATAAGATGTATGTTGTCTAGCCTCTAGTGGTGTTATGTGAATGTCGACTACATAACACTTCACCATTATTTGGGCCTAGAGGAAGGCATTGGGAAGTAGTAAGTAGATGATGGGTTGCTAGAGTGACAGAAGCTTAAACCCTAGTTTATGCGTTGCTTCGTAAGGGGCTGATTTGGATCCACATGTTTCATGCTATGGTTAGGTTTACCTTAATACTTTTGTTGTAGTTGCGGATGCTTGCAATAGGGGTTAATCATAAGTGGGATGCTTGTTCAAGTAAGAACAGCACCCAAGCACCGGTCCACCTACATATCAAATTATTAAAGTACCGAAGGCGAATCATATGAACGTGATGAAAACTAGCTTGATGATATTCCCATGTGTCCTCAGGAGTGCTTTTCCTTATATAAGAGTTTGTTACGGCTTGTCCTTTGCTACAAAAAGGATTGGGCCACCTTGCTGCACTTTATTTACTTTTGTTACTTGTTGCTCGTTACAATTTATCTTGTCACAAAACTATCTGTTACCACTTATTTCAGTACTTGCAGAGAATACCTTGCTGAAAACCGCTTATCATTTCCTTCTGCTCCTCGTTGGGTTCGGCACTCTTACTTATCGAAAGGACTACGATAGATCCCCTATACTTGTGGGTCATCACCCAGCGAGGCGAAGAATAACAAGTTGACCTTGCCTGGGTATTCCTTAAAAAAAGTATAGCTGGGCTAGCCATTTTCAGCTTGAAAAAAAATTAATATATGGGCTGGATATTTGGCCTGGGCTAGACGGGCCACAACCCGCCCAGTTAATACCCTGCTCTCCTCTGAACAACAACGAAAACATTGCTCAAGAAAAACTCTGCAGTGCTCACACCTCAAAAAGACAAATACTACTCGAGCTGCATGGTCCCAGCTGTCGGCCGCTCCTTGTGCAATTCTCTCGTTTGTTGACTACATAGGTTGAAAATGGTGTGGGACCGTGATATCAGGATACCAGGAGGAAGCAAACAATATTACAGTTGTATATAATAAGGAGGCACTTGTGTACGTGCGGCTATGGCCCTGGTGGGTCCCCAGTGTTATCCTCTCCAAGTAAAGCCATCTCCTCATTCCTCATGCCGTTGACCATGTTGACAATGCGAGATGGCGGCGCCACGACGAGCGCAACAACTCGAAGGACAACGAAGAGGGCCTCACGGGCCCTACGGATGGTCTGATACAGCATCCGCTGCTCATTCGGGAAGCCAGGATCATAGGGCCACAGTTCCGCGACGGCATTGTCGTTCGCTTGTTCACCGGTGCTCGTTGAGGAGACAGAGGTTTGCAACACATGTCCTGCTGTGCTGGTAGCTCTTCCGCCATTAGGGTGTCGAAGTGGGCCACACCTGCTCTATGGTGAACATGGCATGAACTGGCTTGGACAGTAGCGCTGGCTCCTGGTCGGAAGTTATGTCCATCGACTGATTGTCGCCGCTCAGCTCGGCGAGCTCGCTAGCGAGCCAACATGTTCGGCTGCTAGACCGACCCGCTGCCAAGCACGAGTCTGACTGCCCTGGCCCACCTAGACCGCCTCCCTCGCCCGCACACGCTTTACGCCCGAAACGGTCAGCGGCGCCCGCCCCACTTTCCGGTGCAGGTGATTGCTCCGCCTTCAAACGACACAAGTGCCATCCATCCGTCCGTCTTCCGCCCACATTAATGATACGCAGTTGCCGAGGCGGCTACTCCGGCGCCACACGTCCGTCCCTCTGCCGTCGACCATTGCTATATAAACTACTGCGCCGGCCATAGCCGCAGTCATCCGCCTCCGTTCCCTTTCTCCTGTCCACACCACTACACCCACTGTCGGTGTACTAAAGTAGGGGTACTCTAGTATCCCGAACTTGTGCACGGGCAGTCGCAGCACCCCGCGGCAAGGCCCGCCAGGTGATCACCAAGGCTCTCTATGGTTCCTTTGGAGCCATTCGAGAACAAAGTATTTAAGTCAAGGAGACAAGCCCCGGCAAGAGGAGCTTGCCGGGAAGGCTATTCAAGGTACAAGACCCCGGCAAGAGGAGCTTGCCGGGAAGCCAAACGAGAGCATCTCAAAGAACCTGCCGCAGCGCGCCACGCGTCCCGGCAGGACCCGGCGAGCGACAAGTTCCCGGGCGCGACAAGGCAACGGCCGTGGCAAGGCGCTTGCCGCGGCAGGCAACCATTCTGTACCCGCGCTCCAGCTCACCCACCTACGTGTCGCTCCGGGACCCTTCCCAGCGTTCATGGCGGGAGGCTGTGCAGCCAGGGGTACACTATGGCATGCAGCGCTGACAGGATCGCCATCGTGGCGAGCGATGGCGCCCCTGACGGTCCCTTTTCTGCATCGTCTGGGCGACGTAGACGGGCATTTAATGCCTTTATCCCCCGCCGTCAGGGTTAGGTATGATACACTGTGTAGGTAGCTATACCTACCGTAGCATATTTACACTTTTGCCCTTACCTATGTTGCCACCTGTTGGAGACCCGTTGAACATATAAAAGGAGGCCCATGCACAACGTAGGGGGGGATCGATCCTCAGAGAAGCGCTCGGTCTCGTTAGCTGCTCGAGTGTACTGTAGCACTCGGCGCTCCCGAGCAAGAACTCAATACAATCCACAAAGCAGCAGTAGGAGTGTTATCTCTCCGGAGAGCTCCAAAGCTGGGTAAAAACCTTCCCCCGCGTGCCTCGCCTCGATCCCCTCTTCGCGCGACCTCCGCCCCCCGCCGAACCGAGAAGGGGCTCCGTCCCCATAGGTGCTCGGGGAGCCCAGGAAAACCCCGGCATCTCTGGCGCGCCAGGTAGGGGGCGTCGAGGTTGTGTGAACCTGATCCGGCGTTCACGCGAGCTGAATCTTCATCGACTTCATCGACATGCCGCCGAAGAAGAAGGCTTCGGAGGCGGCTGCACCGTCCGCGTCGAATCCACCGCCGCTGCAGCAAACGGCCGGCGGGGAGAACGCCGGCGGTGGAACGGGCGCCGACGAGGGAGCCCATGGTGCCAACAAGTCCAAGGACAAGACCGCGCTGCCCGCTGGCGGCGTAGTCGGCTCCCCCGATGACCAGGCGTCCATAGACGCACCGCGCCCATCTCAAGAGGCGCAGGACCGGCAGCGTCGTGGTACTCACGGTACCATACGCTCGCTGGACCAAAATCGAGCTAGCGGATCCCGGGACGCTCAAGGCCAACATGCACGCCGACGTGCTGGCGCGAGCGAGGCACGGTCGCCTGGACGGAATACTGCACCTTTCAACATCGTTGGGAGCCCGAGCATATCCCGCTCCTCGCACTGTTCGCCACCGCTACCCGCCACCCCAGCAGAAGCTCTAGCGCGAGCTCAACTGCTCCTAGACTTCCCTCCAGCGCCAGACAAGATCGACGACTGGAGGGCCACCATTCAGAGTCTCATCGGCTTCGCCAACGGCGACACTCCGCGGCCAGCGACCACATCGCAGCCGCAGCAGGCCAGCCAAGTGCGAGCCGATGGCGACAAAACCGGTGGGGGTGCAACCACCATGCACTCTCCGCCCCAAAGGCCAAGATCGCCGACTCGCCGGGTCCGCCACGACAGCGACTCCACAGCTTCCTCAGATCCGCGAACTCGTCGCGATCAGCGCCACGTTCTTCACGAACGGCAGCAAGAAGACGCCCGCACCTGCATCGAGCGCTGGAGAGAAACGCGGCGTCAATCAGACCGACGCGCTGGCCCCACTGTCGACATGCAAGCTCCAGGGGAACCAGGCAACCTGCCGTACGCGGTAGGTTTCCCTGCGTTTACCCGTGAGCTGCGGCAAGTCCAGTGGCCCAGCACGAAGAATTTCAAGCCAGACGTACCAGAGAAGTACGACGGCAGGCTGCATCCGTCGGAGTTCCTCAGCATCTACACCATTGCGGTGCAGGCTGCCGGGGGGAGGGACGACAAGATCCTCGCCAATTACTTCCCTCTAGTGCTCAAGCCCAACGTCAGGTCCTGGCTCATGCACTTGCCGGAAAACTCCATATCTTCCTGGGCGGACCTATGCCATCAGTTTGTCGGCGCCTTTACAGGCGGCCACAAACCCCATGGCCAGGTGAGTGATCTTCACCTGCTTGCCCAGAAGGAGGGGGGGCCTCTACGTAAGTACATCCAGAGATTCAACCAAGTGCAATGCAACATCCCAGACGTCCACCCTGTCGCGGTCATCAGTGCGTTCCATCAGAACATGCGCAACCGCAGGATGCGGGAGGAGATGGCGATGTGCAAGATCAGAGACGTCATCGAGCTGTATGCCCTGGCCGACAGATGTGCACGTGCTGAGGAAGGAAGGAAACTCCCCGGAGAGAACGTAGGAACCGCAGGATCTGACAGCGACGATGCCGCCCCAGCAAGCAAAAACAGGCGGCGGAACAACAGGAAGAAGAAAGGCAAAGATGTGCTAGTTGTCGAGCAATCCGGCAACGATGGTGGCGCCAAGACAGCCAAGACTGATGGCTCCGGCAAGGAGGTTGCCGCATGCGCCAACTGCCAGGCTGTGGCGGCCGCCGACAAGCAGGATGGCACCAACAAGCAGTACTGCAAGATTCACCGCACCAAAGGCCATGACCTCCAGAGCTGCAAGAAGGTCGAACAGCTCGTTGAGCTGCAAAAGGCCGAGTACGAGCGACGCGACAAGGAGAAGGCCCAAGGAGGTGCTGGAGGATCTGGTACGAAGCGCACTGGCCGGGGGGACGCCGCGGCAACACCAAGCAGCGGCAAGGCGACAGACCTCCCCGCGGCCGCGACAAGGATGAAGATGACGACGACGATGAAGACATGGATGACACCGAGATCAGCGAGCAGGAGTTCCAGAAAGCTACAGAAGTTTTGTGCATTGACGGCAGTGCTTCTCTGCATACTTCACACCGCCAACTCAAGCAGTGGGTGCGGGAAGTTAATGCAGCAGAACCACCCGTCGAGTCACGCAAGCTTCTGAAATGGTCCAGCACGCCTATCATCTTTGATATTGAGGACCACCCCGATCGCACAACTGCTGTCGGGTGTTTGCCGATGTTGGTCTCACCAACTATCCGCAACCTCAAGGTCACTAAGATGCTAGTTGACGGCGGGGCCGGCTTGAACCTGATCTCCTCCGCTGTACTTTGGAGACTCCAAGTCCCTGACAGCGAGCTCGAAGAGACCGGCACGTTTCAAGGAATCAACCCGGGAAGGAGCAAGCCGAAGGGGAAGATCACGCTGCCGGTGACATTTGGCAGTGAGTTGAACTTCAGGACTGAGAGGATCACTTTTGAATTTGCCGATTTTCCATTGCCTTACAATGGAATTCTCGGCCGTCCAGCGCTCACCAAGTTCATGGCGGCCTCTCACTACGCGTACAACATGCTGAAGATGCCAGGCCCGATAAGTGTCATCTCTGTACATGGCAACAAGAAAGACGCTCTCATCTGTGCCGACAAGATCTACCGGGAAGCAGCAGCTGCCGCGGATCATGAGACACTTGCCACTGAAGCTCCCGGGGGGAAGAAGAAGACCAAGTCCGGCAAGTGCTCTGATGCCCACTCCGGCAAGCGCACCTCTTCGGAGTGCTGCGCTACCGTCGAGGACGCACCATCGAGCTCCACTGGCAAGTGTAAGAAGACAATGGCAACTCCGCCAGCAACCAAGAAGGTGTCCGCCAAGGAGGACGGCACTGGTGGTACCTTCACCATCAGTGCCACTCTCGACCCTAAATAGGAAAGCGCGCTCGTTGCTTTCCTGCGGGCGAATGTCGACGTGTTTGCGTGGCAACCGTCTGACATCCCCGGCGTTCCCAGGAAAGTAATCGAGCACCACCTCGCCATCTGTCCTCACGCGCGACCCGTCAAGCAGAGAGTCAGGAAACAAGCGGTGGAGCGCCAAGAGTTCATCGTCGAAGAGATCAAGAAGTTGGAAGCAGCAGGCCTCATCAGAGGAGTGCTCCATCCTATGTGGCTGGCCAATCCTGTAGTCGTGCGCAAGGCGAACGGGAAATGGAGACTTTGCATCGACTTCACCGATGTCAACAAAGCTTGTCCCAAAGACCCATTTCCCTTGCCGCGCATTGACCAGATTGTCGACTCCACAGCCGGATGTGACTTGCTTTCGTTTCTTGACGCATACTCAGGATACCATCAGATCTTCATGGCAGAAGAGGATGAGGAGAAAACCGCGTTCATCACTCCATGTGGCACATACTGTTTTGTACGAATGCCTTTCGGTTTGAAGAATGCTGGTTCAACATTTGCAAGGGTCGTCCATACTGCTTTTGAGCCGCAAATACACAGAAATGTGGAAGCCTACATGGATGATATAGTGGTCAAAAGCAGGGACAAGTCAACTCTGATTCAAGATCTAGAAGAAACTTTTGCAAATCTGCGTAAGATCAGCCTCAAGCTCAACCCCGAGAAGTGCGTGTTTGGAGTCCCTTCCGGCAAACTTCTCGGGTTCTTTGTGTCCCAGCGGGGGATTGAAGCCAATCCCGACAAGATCAAGGCCATTGAGCAGATCGAAGCACCGAAGCGCGTCAAGGATGTACGAAAACTTGCCGGCTGCGTGGCGGCTCTCAGCAGGTTTATCTCTAAGTCTGCTGAGCGCGCCCTGCCGTTTTTTCAAAATCTTGAAAAAGGCAGGTCCAATGAAATGGACTCCGGAAGCGGAGGCTGCGCTGCAGGACTTGAAGAGATACCTGTCCTCCACTCCAATACTTGTCGCACCTAAACCACAAGAGAAGTTGCTGCTATATCTGGCGGCAACCAATCAAGTGGTTAGTGCTGCATTAGTAGCGGAGAGAGAGGCACATGATGAGCCAGCAACTGCGGCAAGCGCGTCCAGCGACGAGCAAGGGGCTTCCCCGACGAGCTCTAGTCCCAACGAAGATAGATCTGCGCAGATGTGCGAAGGGATACAGAAGAAAATGATGCAGCGCCCAGTCTACTTTGTAAGTTCCCTTCTGCAGGGGGCTAGGTCGAGGTACTCTGGTGTGCAGAAGTTGCTTTTCGGTCTTCTTATGGCCTCGAGAAAGCTGCGCCATTACTTCCAAGCACATCAGATCACAGTTGTCACTCGCTTTCCGCTGAAGAGGATACTGCAGAATCCAGAAGCAATAGGCAGGATTGTTGAGTGGGCATTGGAACTGTCGAGCTTTGGCCTCAAGTTTGAGAGCACTTCAACTATTAGAAGCACAGCATTGGCAGAATTCATAGCAAAGTGGATGCCAACACCTGATGAAGAAACCCCAGAGACGAGCATCCCCGTCAAGGAAGCAAACAAAGAGTGGCTGATGTACTTTGATGGCGCGTTCTTGCTGCAAGGCGCCGGTGCTGGCGTGCTGCTTGTCGCACCCATCGGAGAGCACCTCAAGTACGTGGTCCAGATGCACTTTCCCAAGGAGCAAGCGACAAACAGTACTGCAGAGTATGAAGGATTGCTCGCCGGTCTCAGGATCGCGGCAGACCTTGGGATCAAGCAGCTCATTGTCAGGGGTGACTCGCAACTTGTCGTCCGCCAAGTAAACAAGGATTATCAGAGTCCGTTGATGGAAGCTTACGTTGATGAAGTGAGGAAGCTGGAAGAGCGCTTTGTCGGCCTACAGATGGAACATGTTCCTAGAGCTCAGAACGACATCGCTGACGGCCTGTCAAAGTGCGCGGCATTTAAGTTACCTGTGGAACCAGGATTCTTTGTGCTCAAGCTGACTCAACCATCCGTGACGCCACCAACTGGACAGAGCAGGAAGAGGAAGTTGATTTCTGGTGACTATCTTCCGGCTGAGCTTCCCGAAGCCGCCGCCAAGAAGGTCCCCAAGATCAACGCCAAGAGTGCTGAGGAGCAGTCAGCTCCGACAAGCCCCAAGGTTTGTTTCGTTGAAGCAGACGCTCCCGACAAGTTTTGCTCCGGCAAACTTGTCGGGGATCATCAAGCTCCGGCCGAACCGCGGGTTCTCGCCGTAGAAGCGGATGTTCCCGCAGCAACAGATATGCCTTTAGTCCTTGTTGTCGAGCCGCAGGCTCCAGCATGCGCACAGCAGATCGTCCGTTTCCTCCAGTCAGGAGAACTTCCCGAAGAGCCAGAAGAAGCGGAAAGAGTAGCCCGGCAGTCTAGTATGTACCAGTTCGTTGACAACGCATTGTACAGAAGAAGGCTCAACGGAGTGAAATTGAAGTGTATTCCCCAGGAAGATGGACAGAAGCTGTTGGCATAAGTGCATGGAGGCATATGTGGTCATCACATTGGCGCCAGAGCGCTTGCCGGCAAAGTGTTCCGGCAGGGTTTCTTTTGGCCGACAGCCCTCCAGGATGCAACTGCACAAGTAACCAAGTGTGAAGCGTGCCAGTTCCATTCCAAGCAGATACACCAACCAGCTCAAGCTCTCCAGACAATCCCTTTATCCTGGCCATTTTCGGTCTGGGGGCTCGACATCCTCGGCCCTTTCCCTCGAGCAGTCGGGGGCTTTGAGTACTTGTACGTCGCAATCGACAAGTTCACAAAGTGGCCAGAAGTGGAACCAGTGAGGAAGGTGACAGCACAGTCAGCAGTCAAGTTCTTCAGGTCGATTGTTTGCCGCTTCGGAATCCCTAACAGGATCATCACCGACAACGGTACACAATTCACGAGTCGCAACTTCATGCAGTACGTCCAAGACCTTGGCGCCAAGGTCTGCTTCGCTTCTGTTGCTCACCCCAGGAGCAACGGTCAAGTAGAGAGGGCAAATGCTGAAGTGCTGCGTGGACTCAAGACCCGGACTTTCGACAGGCTGCACAAGTGCGGAAGAAACTGGATCGAGGAGCTGCCGGTGGTTCTTTGGTCGATCAGGACGACGCCAAATCGAGCCACTGGCCAGACACCTTTCGCTCTAGTCTATGGAGCAGAGGCAGTTATCCCCACAGAACTCGTATACGGGTCACCTTGAGTGCTCGCTTATGATGAGCTTGAGCAAGAGCAGCTGCGGCGAGATGACGCGCTGCTCCTTGAGGAAGACCATCTTCAGGCTGCTGTACGAGCTGCTCGATACCAGCAAGCTTTGCGCCGCTACCATAGCCGCAAAGTTAAAGCCAGAAGTCTCGAGGAAGGCGACCTTGTTCTTCGGCACGTTCATTCCGCCAAGAATTCCAACAAGTTGACGCCGAAGTGGGAAGGCTCTTACCGGGTGAAACGAGTCACGAGGCCTGGCGCTGCCCGCCTTGAGACCGAGGATGGCATTCCGGACTCACCATATCCTTGCCGGACCACTTGAGGACGAAAAGGAGAAGGAGGACGGACCAACATCTGGACCCTGGCAAGCCAGTGTTGCCGGGGGCTGCAAGATCCCGACAAGCCAGTAATGCCGGGGGCTGCAAGTGCAAGGATTAGCCCACGGCGAACCAGAGTTGCCGGGGGCTGCTATATCAGATAAGTTTTTCATCCCTTATCATGCATTCTCTTATGGATTGAGGTATGCGAAACCTCGTTTCTTCCTGAAAGTTACCATGCTCCCTTAACTCTAGGCCCTAGGGCCCGTCCCCAGGGCCAGGTAAGGTCGTAGTCGCGGCAGCTAAGGGACGAAGCGAGGAGCCTGATCCCGCCTCCTCCCTGCCTCCGCCAAGAGCGTGAGAAAGGGCGAGCGACATGGGAAGAAGGCAGGGCCTACTGCTAGGAAAGAAAGTGTCTATCTTAAAAGATATAAAGGATTCGCTCCTTGACGTGGGTTCCACCCGCGAGACAAGTGACCCGGCAAGCATCCCCTTTTCATTAAAAAGCATTCCACTCAGGTACAGTTCATAAGAGGATGAAGAACATGAATAATGGGATTACAAGTTTTAAACGCAACTAAGGCCCGATGGCTTACAAACTAAAAAGAGATAAGGTGCCCGTAATCCCTCTCTTGTCCCTATCTTCAGGAGACAGGTCAAGGAGACGAAAAGGGCAAAAGGGGCGCCTAGATGAACTACGGGTGCCAGAAGACACCAACAGGACGTCGCGGCAGCATGGTGATGGCGGCGCCGGAGGCAAAAGCTTGAAGACGAGGCGGCAGGACGTCAGCACGCTGTCGAGGGCGTCGTGTCCTCGTACTCCGAGTTGACGGCCTTGCCGCCTGCCCTCTTCCTCTTCCGCAGCCTCCCCGAGAAGCTCCAGGAACCAGCGACGCGGATGATGGGGTCGCCGGTGCCCCGCGGAGCGGCGCCCGACACCTAGTCGGACCCGTCATCCCGCCGCCCGTTACCCTCGTCGCCGCTGTCGTTGTCCTCCTCGTCACTCCCGCTCGAGGAGCATCCTTCGCTATCGGAGGAGCTCTCCACGCAGCATCGTGCCTGAGCCCCGAAGCCCCCGAAGACCTTGACGGAGAGGAGACCGCCCTCCATCAGCTTAAAATGGAGGGTGAGGCCCGCCGTCAAGCTGTGGATGCGGGTGAACGTCTTCCACCCTCGACCAAGATACATCACATCAGGGGCCGGGAAGTCGACGCGGACTCGCGTACCACTGATTCCGCAGCCCCTCATATGCAACCTCAGTGTCTCGGGCGGATCCAACTCCATCACACTCGCAAATGGAGTCGGGAGACGAAGGTGACGACGAGGTGGCCGATGCAGCCTGACGAAGAACTCGCAAGGGTCGTCCCCGATGTGGTCCGCCACGGGGAGAGGATCTGTTGGCGGATGCGAGGCCGGCGAGCTGCCTCGTCCGCCTCTTCCCCGACCGCCTCGGCCTCGCCCTCGACCTCGCCCGCAGCCTCGTCCCCTCCCTCTTCCCCTTGGGGCTGGCTCTGCCGCCACGGTTGCGGAGGGAGGAGGAACACGTTGCCTAGCGGCAACCCTCGTCGCTACCGTCGAAGGACCAGGGTTCCCTTTCTCCATGGCGGATGGAAGAAAGAGGAGCAGAAGCTGAAGAAAGGAGGAGATGAGAGAATGCGGCACTACTAGAAAAAGGGCTATAGATGGGATTGACACTAATGGCGCACCAGACAAGTGGTGCGCCATTAGTATATACTAATGGCGCACCACCTTCTGATACGCCATTAGTGTTGAAACTACTAATAGCGCACCCGGCCTGGGGTGCGCCATTAGTGTCCTAAATTTTTTTTTTGAACTAGCGCGTCTGGCCAAACATACTAATGGCGCATCCTGGTACGGTGCGCCATTACTAGTTGTAACTAGTAATGGCGCACCAGTGACAGGGTGCGCCACTAATGATTTTTTTTAATTATATTTTTTATTCCTTTTGTTGGAAAACTACTAATGGCGCACTGTCCCAAAGTGCGCCATTACTAGTTCAAACTACTAATGGCGCACTATGACGGAGTGCGCCATTAGTATGATTTACTTTTTTCGCAAAACTACTAATGGCGCATCAGGCGCTGGTGCGCCATTAGTAACCTGGATTACTAATGGCGCATTTATGTCAGGTGCGCCATTAGTAAGTGGGCAGCAACAAGATATTTTGGGCAGCCTCTCCTACCCACACTCACTTTCTCCCCCACTTCATTCTCCACCTCCTCCTTGTCTCGGGTGCCTCCTCTCTTTCTCCTCATTTCCACCATAGATTCATTCAAATTAAGTGGTTAAATTACCTTGTTTTGATAGGTAAGTAAGGGGAAGCTATATTTACGTTGTTCTTCCTACAACAATGTGCACATGCACTTTTTATGGCCTAGCTAGATCTATGTATGTTCGTGGTGTTGCATATGTTAGTGGTGTTGCATATGTGTTTGTGGTTGGAGGTGTACCGGTATTTGAAATGCGATAGTTGCCAATATTTTGCCGGAATGTTGATTCATTTCCGTTTCGGCGATAATTTTGGCATTAAGCATTCTTTTTGGTCCTATTTTTAGGGAAAGTCATGCCAAATTTTTTCTTGGTTCTAAAATATTGTTTTGCTCTACCCCGCAGGCAACCATGGTCCGCACGATGACCGAAGGCATCGTGAATAGGTTTTTGAGGTCCGCGAAGGCCGAGATGCTTCAAAAGAACGAGACGGAGATAAGATGTCCGTGTCAAAGATGCAAGCTGCAGAGCCTTATTGCGGACCCGGATTCCGGGCAGGTGCGGGACCACCTGCTCTTGCGTGGTTTCATGGATGGCTATCGGTGGCAAGGTGATGAAGATGACTATGAAGTCGTCCATGGGGGCCGGGCAAGAAATGAGGAAGGGCAGCAAGACAACCACCGCGGCTCGGGCGGGCGAGAAGACGAAGAATCCCCAGGAGATGATCATGACGGTGATGCTGTACACAGTCATGATGATGAGGAAGATGCCGGAGCAGACGACGGGCATGATCATGAAGATGATGATGCCGGCGGAGCAGACGACGGTGGACCATCGATGGGCTGGGTGCAGGACCCTTATATTCAAAAGCTGCTTCTCAAGCAGACGGATAACGCAAGAGCTGCCGCCCGAGAGAAAGCCAAGGTGGATCAACTTGAGTTAGACGCGGTTACTCCATTGTATGAAGGATGCAGGCCCGAGGATACCCGCCTGAAAGTAACGCTCATGGCTCTGGAGATGAAGGTAAAACACAAAATGACGGACGCATGCTTCGACGAGAACATGTCATTCTGGCACGAACGTCTTCCAAAGGGGAACAAGTGCCCGACCAGTTTGGAGGAGGCGAAGAAAATCGTGTGTCCTCTGGATTTACCGCACGTGAAATACCATGTCTGCATGAACAATTGCATCATTTATCGGGGCGAGCACGCGGAGTCTACCATATGTCCGGTGTGCGGCGTCACTCGATACAAGAAGAGGAAGAAAGCTCCTCGAAAAGTGGTGTGGTACTTTCCGATCACTCCTCGTCTGCAGCGGTATTTCGCGGATCCTAAGGTAGCAAAGCTCCTGCGTTGGCACGCGGATAGGGAGGAGAAGAAGCGAGAAGATGACGCAAATGATCCGGAGATAGATAAAAAAGACAAGATGCTGAGTCACCCTAAGGATGCGAGCCAGTGGCAAGCGTTGAATTTTGAATACCCAGAATTTGGGAAGGATCCAAGGAACATCGTGCTGGGCGCGAGCACCGATGGAGTCAATCCGTTTGGCAGCCAGAGAAGCACACATAGCACCTGGCCTGTGTTTGTGTGGATGTACAACCTTCCCCCCTGGTTGTGCATGAAGAGGAAGTACATTCACATGAGTATGCTAATTGAAGGGCCGAAACAACCAGGGAACGACATCAATCTGTATCTGGGGCTGCTGAAGGAGGAGCTAGACACGCTGTGGAAAACGCCAGCCAATACGTGGGACGCCGCAGAGAAAGAATATTTCCCTATGAGAGCCGCACTGCTCACGACGGTGCACGACTATCTCGGTTATGGATATCTCGCGGGGCAGGTAGTCCACGGATTTTCTGGATGCGTACGGTGCATGGACGACACAACGTATCGCCAACTAGATAGAGATCCCGGGTCTTCGAAAACCGTGTTCATGGGACATCGAAGGTGGCTTCGCGACGATGACCCGTGGAGGAAACGCAAGGATCTGTTCGATGGTGAAACCGAACCCCGAAAACGCCCGTGTACGAGGAGCGGCGAGGAAATAGACAAGCTGTTGAAAAATTGGAAAGACTGCCCACTGCCGGGAAAGAAGCAAAAGGTGCCAGAGCCGGGAAAGAAGCGAAAGGCGCCAGAGCCGCTACTGAAGGTATGGAAAACGAGGTCTGTTTTCTGGGACTTGCCGTACTGGAAGATCCACCGTGTGCCTCACAGCCTTGATGTCATGCATATCACGAAGAACGTGTGCGAGAGTCTGCTTAGTACCCTGCTCAACATGCCAGAGAGGACCAAAGATGGGCCGAAAGCAAGGGCAGACTTGAAATCAATGGGCATCAGGCAGGAGCTTCACGCTATATATGATGATGATGATGATGATGATGATGAGGCGAAGCAGGACACAGAATGTCGTCGCAAAGGCAAAAAGGCCAAGAAGACCGGAAATGACTACCCTCCCGCGTGCTTCACTCTAAGTCAGGAGGAGATCGAGCAGTTTTTCACCTGCCTCCTAGGAGTAAAACTTCCTTACGGTTACGCGGGGAAGATAAGCAGATACCTAGACCCAGCGAAGCAGAAGTTCAGCGGGATGAAGTCTCACGACTGTCATGTGCTGATGACGCAGATACTTCCAGTTGCAATCCGTGGGATCATGGACGCTCACGTCCGTGAAACGCTATTTGGCCTATGCAACTTCTTCGACGTCATCTCTCGGAAGTCGATTGGCGTGAGGCAACTCAGAAGGCTACAGGAAGAGATCGTGGTGATACTATGCGAGCTTGAGATGTACTTCCCGCCCCGCACCCTCAAGGAGGAAGTTACTGAAGTGGACTCCGACGGGAATCCAACGGCGCCCGCACGAATAGTCAAGGGGTACTCGCTTCAGCTCGGGTGCATTCTCCGGAGCACCGTCTCGATCAACACCGAGAACCTGAGGCATCCTGACCGAGGGAATTTGCGCAACCTCCTCTTCATGAAGCTGCACGAACGATACAAGTTCCCCGCTGAATTTGAAAACACAAGCCTCAAAGGGAATAAAGTGAACAATGCTGCCCTCACGAAGATGAGCAAGGCCCTGTCTACTTGGAAAAGCAATGTGAAGAGAATGATCGAGAAAGGTGAGAGTTATGAGAAGATCAAGGAGAAAAATCCTTCGATCACCGAAGATGACTACAATGACTTCAAGATCAATTGCTCGAGCACCGTACACTCCCAATCAAGTCAGTGGGGGAAAGAAATGCGGGAGCTGAACTTAGGGGAACACACACTCGGTCCCGGCGGTTATAGAGTGGCGGAGCCTATATGGGACAAGGAGGAGGCGGACCGTGCCGAGCAAGGCCTACCGCCCCTCTTCGATAAATACGGTGGCAAGCAGACCAGGAACTATGTCAGGGCCCGGTACAAGAAGGACCCGAAAACAAAGGAGCTTACCACGGATCCGAAGACCAGGGCGCTTGAGCTTGTTCTGGTAAGGAATACACCCCCGCGTAATTAGCTCCATATGGTTGCATTCTAATTAATGAAGCCGAATTTCTAAATGGTTCACATTCCTTCCGCAGGCGAGTGAAAGCAGTAGCGCGGGTTCGACTAAGAGCAACCCTTGGGACACCACTCTAAATAGGGCGTTGAATGTAATGAAGAACAAGGATAAGCTCAGTAAGCCGACGTCAGCTGGTCGTGTGGCCGGCAAAGGCTTGTCGACAAAATGGGGGTCATACTATAACACTGGTGGACGAAAGGAGAAAAAGACCAGCTCGGAAAGCCAGGCGCGCGAGGTTCAAGAACTCAGGGCACAGGTGGTGCGGATTCCGGAGATTGTCCAAGAGCAAGTGCAACAACAACTCGGAGCGACGATCACCGCCATTGTGCCTACCTTGATGCAGGGGTTGAGTGCGTGGATTGCGGGCGGCCAACAGGGGCCGCCCCCGATTCCTAGCTTCACGGCCAGCAACTCGCAGAACGCGATGGCGGGGCCATTGGGGTCTCCGGCGGAGGCGGCATTGGTGTCTCCGACGCCGGCACGGGAGCTTAATGCACCCGGGTGTACGCCGGCCGGCACCTCTGCAGCAAGCGGCCCCTCCGTCAACTGCACGCCCGCCGTTGGCGGTGCCTCGACATTAGCCGAGCTCGACGCCATCATCACGGTAACTAATTAAGCCTCTCTCGGCCGAGTACTTCATCTCCTTGCCTTTGACTGGGCATCCCTGACGCCCTACATGTTTTCGCAGGGCGCCGCCGACGTTCCGTGCACTCTCCTGCACTTCGTGAACAATGAGTTGGTCGATGTCGCCAAGGGCAAAATCGTTCAACCGGGCAACCCCTTGTTCCACGGTATGCAGATGCCACCCAACTTGTTTAGGGTTCAACTGGTTCGGGTGCTGCCAGGCTGCGATGAGTTGCTACCTCCGATTCGACCTGTCGGGGCCGACGATGATGACGTGATGACCCTCAGTGCCTGCCTGATCGGCTGGCCCCTTCTTTGGCCGAAGAGCCAGATTCGTTTGGGGGCGGGGGACACCACCCCAAAGACAACACCGCCAGTCGTGCCGGCGCCAAGTCGGCCCCATGGCAAGACCGCCGCAACGGTGCCGGACATCCCTATGCCACTGGATCCAAACATGCATATGGCACAGGATCAGAACGACGACGACGACGATACATTTGTCAACGTCGATCGGTACTTTGCCGATCATGGGTACGATGGCGACTTCATGGGGCCTGCTTCTCAAGAACCCAACCCAACAAAAGACGTGCGCGATGTAGCTGGTACCGCGGGGAAGCCAAGTTGCAACAGGCGTCGTCTGCCGTTCAGCTCTCAGGAGACGCCTCCAGCTGCCGACTTCACCGAGCCTCAGATAGGCGAGGTGCGAAATATTCTCAGCCCCAACACACTCAAGAAGGCGGTCTGTGAGCAGAACTCGGTCCCATTACAGGAGAAGAAGAAGGCACGCAAAAGAAAGACAAACAAGGGTGCGGGCCAGCCGGCAACGAGTACGATCCGTGCTCAGGACGGGCCACCTTCACCTGAGGATTTAATGAGGAGGGTGCATGTGGCCGGTAGGCCGATGCTACCGAGAAATATGCTCGATGTTGCAACCGGTTCTATGCGGAGTCTGCATGACAGTGTTCTTGCTTTGGAGAAGCGGCGTCTCAGAGAGAAGGATGTGGCATACCCGGTTTTCGTGGCCAAGGTGCCAGAGGGCAAGGGCTTTGTGGATAACTCCATCGGGGGTACGATCGTCCTGCGGTTTGATGACATCCACGCTATGTTGAACCTTCATCCGCTGCACTACACCTTCGTTCGGCTATTTTCGCTGAGTATGGAGATGCGGATCATTCGCGACAAGACCCCGGACATCGTGATAGTCGACCCCTTCTACATGCGTGCCAAGATCTTGGGCAGCGCTGGGGACCGGCAAGTTGCGAGTTCTTACCTCGAAGGCGTCATTCTGGCAAACCCAGATAAGGATAACTTCCTCGTGCCTTACTTTCCCGAGTAAGTCCTCCCCTCAACCGCCCCTAACATACGAATTCTTAGATTTCGATCGTTTTTTTTAACATTCCGTGTTTTCTGCAGTGACACACATTGCACGCTCATCCTCCTAAGCCCCAAATATTCCATGGCCACGTATTTCGACCCGGACCGTCAGTCGAACGTAGACTACACAAATGTCAAGAAGGTTCTTGATGATGTTCTCCCCGGCTACGCCCAATCTGGAGGCACCTTCAACAGGCCTATTCGTAAGTACGACAAGCACGTGTTCTCGCACAATACGACGTTCTGCTGCGTCAAGCAGCCGACTGGCGGTCAAAAGGGTGCCTACTACGCCATCCATCACATGCGGGCGATCGTACGGGACCATCATCAACTTCTGCTACCGAGTAAACTCAAAGATTGGGCCGCGAGCGTGTCGGCAATCCAGGACGCGGACATCAGACAAGAATTCTTTCGCATCCAGTCGGAGTTTGCGGAAATCATCCATCAAGATGTCCTTCGGACCGCGGGGCAGTTCTACCTCAAAAATCAACCGTCCAACAGTGAGATAGACGGAATGCTACAAATGCAGGCTGACAACGCCCGTAATTTCATGACTCCCACGATAGACGGCGGCTTCATCCACGCTCCGGTCCCTTGAGTCGAGAGTCGCTCCTTGTAATTAAACTTTAATGAACTTGTAGTATGTCTCTTTGGTTTCGAGAGTCGTTAAACTTAGATGTAATCGATGCTATTAATGTCTTGCTTTTCTCTTCCGATCGTTCTGTTGCATACTTATATATTGCTTATGTATTGTTTGTGAATTGGTACTAACGTTTGGCTAGTGCATAGCGATGCCATCGTATGTCGTCTACAAGGGTAAGGTTCCCGGAGTCTACGACGACTGGGAGGAGTGTCGGAGACAGGTTCACCGATTCAGCGGAAACAGTTACAAAGGGTACACCACTAGGGCCGAGGCCGAATCTAGATACGCCCGCTATCTAGCGGGAGAGGGGAGGGAGCGTTGGAGGAACCGGATGAAGACGAGTTCCATCGTGATGATGCTCATCGTGATGACCGCAGCTCTCTTCTATGTGATGGTAGTTTAGATGATCGATATCGACTTGTAATGTGAAGACAAACTCGCTACTCGCGGTCTCGAGACTTGTAATATAATGTTCTATCTTTGTTCGGTCTTTTCAATTCGGAGACTAATATGATGAATTGTATTCGGAGACTAATATGATGAATTGTATTCGGAGACTAATATGATGAATTGTATTCAGAGACTAATCTTTTATTGTATTCGATGAATCTGTTGTTGATGTGTGCTGTTTATATTTTGTCCAATTATACATTTTGTAACCTGAGCAAAAAAACAGAAAACTAAAAAATAAAAAAAAACTAATATTCATACTAATGGCGCATCACACAAAAGTGCGCCATTAGTATTCCAGAGGATACTAATGGCGCATCCCCAACAAGAGCGCCATTAGTATGCCTAGGTTACTAATGGCGCATCACCCAGAGGTGCGCCATTAGTATACCAAAGCACCTGGCTATACATGGTGCTGGTAGGCATACTAATGGCGCACCGTGCCCCATACTAATGGCGCACTCGTGGTGCGCCACTAGTATACCAGATACTAATGGCGCACCGGTGGTGCGCCATTAGTAAATATTACTAATGGCGTGCTACTAATGGCGCACCACTAATGCGCCATTAATGGCCAAATTAGGTGCGCCATTAGTAGCCCTTTTTCTAGTAGTGCGGGTTTCCGTCCCCCCCCCCCTATCCCACTCCTTATAAAGGAGCGGGGTGGGGGCTCGGCCGCCCCGCTCGGCCAATCGAGACACAGAAGGCGCAGGGAACTGGGCCTGACCCGCTGCCTCAACCCGTGGCGACCCGATTTCCCGCCTCCACCATTTGCCACTCCAAGCGCATGGAAGCCGCGTGGCGGGAGGGCAGAGCTGAGGCGACGGACGAGGCGACCTCTCCCCACCCCGTGATCGTGGGGGGGTGGACGCCTCGAAGACCACGCCTCCACGCCTCCCTCCGTTTATGAGGAAGATACGAACCGCCAGGGGGGAGGACGTTTCGCCTTTCCGAGTAAAGGAACCACCCACGACCTCCCCCACGACGCCGCAATCGATGCGTGTCGTTCGGGAGGGCGTGGTGGATGCAGAGCAAGGTGCAACGCGACCCAGGCCGTGCGTGCTCGTGCCCTGTTTTGGGCCTGGCCCAACAGCGCTCGGCACCGTGTGTGACCCAGGCCCGGGGGCTCCTGTCGGTGTACTAAAGTAGGGGTACTCTAGTATCCCGAACTTGTGCACGGGCAGTCGCAGCACCCCGCGGCAAGGCCCGCCAGGTGATCACCAAGGCTCTCCATGGTTCCTTTGGAGCCATTCGAGAACAAAGTATTTAAGTCAAGGAGACAAGTCCCCGGCAAGAGGAGCTTGCCGGGAAGGCCATTCAAGGTACAAGACCCCGGCAAGAGGAGCTTGCCGAGAAGCCCAACGAGAGCATCTCAAAGAACCTGCCGCAGCGCGCCACGCGTCCCGGCAGGACCCGGCGAGCGACAAGTTCCCGGGCGCGACAAGGCAACGGCCGCGGCAAGGCGCTTGCCGCGGCAGGCAGCCATTCTGTACCCGCGCTCCAGCTCACCCACCTACGTGTCGCTCCGGGACCCTTCCCAGCGTACGTGGCGGGAGGCTCTGCAGCCAGGGGTACACTATGGCATGCAGCGCTGATAGGATCACCATCGTGGCGAGCGATGGCGCCCCTGACGGTCCCTTTTCTGCACCGTCTGGGCGATGTAGACGGGCATTTAATGCCTTTGTCCCCTGCCGTCAGGGTTAGGTATGATACACTGTGTAAGTAGCTGTACCTACCGCAGCATATTTACACTTTTGCCCTTACCTACGTTGCCACCTGTTGGAGACCCCTTGAACATATAAAAGGAGGCCCATGCACAACGTAGGGGGGATCGATCCTCAGAGAAGCGCTCGGTCTCGTTAGCTGCTCGAGTGTACTGTAGCACTCGACGCTCCCGAGCAAGAACTCAATACAATCCACAAAGCAGCAGTAGGAGTGTTATCTCTCCGGAGAGCTCCGAAGCTGGGTAAAACCCTTCCCCCGCGTGCCTCGCCTCGATCCGCTCTTCGCGTGACCTCCGCCCCCCGCCGAACCGAGAAGGGGCTCCGTCCCCATAGGTGCTCGGGGAGCCCAGGAAAACCCCGGCACCCACCATGGTTTCCTCGCGCTCCAACGCTCTTCGGGACAGGCGGACGACGGACCACAAGGAGATGGCAGCCATTGCTGCCAACTGGTTAGCCGGCAGGCAGCTGGAGGATGACGACGTCCCAATGGAGAACATGGTAGTCGATGATCCGGCGCCAACCCCCTCCAACGCGCCATCCTCACCGGTGCATTGCACCATGACCATCGACGAGGCTCGTGCCCAATACATGGACACGGTGAGGCAGAAGCGTCAGGAGCACTTCCGGGAGGCGCAGGCCGATGCCGCCTACAACCACCATCTCCTTCAGGAGCACCTGTAGGCGGAGGAGTAGATCGCCGCAGAGCGGGCGGAGCAGGAGGCGCTGCTCGACTCGTACCGCTCCGCCCGCGAGGGCCGCCTCGAGCACTGGCGGTACCGCATGCGGGTGGCGGAGGCTGCGGCCGCCTACAAAGAGGGCGATGAAGCGGGCGAAGCGCTATTTGGCGAGACTGAGGACGGGGCAGAGGACAATGTCGGCTCCGACGAGTCCCCGCTCCGCTGGCGTTGACGAGGCCCTGCTCCGCCGAGGCCCCGCGGCGCCAACAATGAGGCAGAGGACACCACCGGCTCCGCCGAGGCCCTGCGGCGCCAACAATACATACTAGCATTATTACCAGGGCGATCACCTCGTTTGCAGAAGTTTCACATGTACTCCCTCCGGTCCTTTTTAGTCTGCATATAAGTTTTGTCTGAAGTCAAAGTATCTCTAATTTGACCAATCTTGTAGAAAAAAGTATCAACATTCACAATGTAAAATCAACTGACTTGAAAGAAATCTAATATGCGAAGTAAAAAGGAACAGAGGGAGTACAAAATTTAGCATTCCTGTACATATGCAATCAACACAGAGGCCTGGCAATTCATACGAAACTTTCAAAACAATCGATGATTATGCATCTCAGCGATTCACATGTCAGAGCCAATATTTACTTCACGACTAAAGAATAAAGAAAAATCGATCGATGCTGCTAACAGCAAAGGGTGTCCCATTCGAAAATATCAAACGCATGTCTTCTTGCTAACATCAATGAGGAAAATTTGACAAGGTTGTCCCATTCCAAAATGTCAAATGCACGTTGTTTGGCGTACATCAGTGAGCAAAATTTGACAAGGTTTTCCCATTCCAAAATATCAAATGCCTATGATTGTGGAATGGGCATGGTTTGCCATCAGTTCGGACATTGACATGGCACCTCGTGCTAAATAAATCAGCTATTCTTTTTGTGCAGTTCCAGCAAAATCAACCAAATTCGTGTGTAGCTTGTATGATTTCGCCTTTATATGTTGCAACGCCTTGAACATATCGGCACCTCCTTTCTTGTGGTGGAAATGAATGATTCGAGAATATTCGATGTCTTCGTGAACATTTTGTGTAGTTCCCATTGAAATCAAGCTAAGCACCCCTATTTGCATAAATACAAAAAAAGTGATTACTATATAGCAAATTGTACTATGAATTGACAGTTTAAACAGTTAACCTACATGATCCATGCAGATCACACATTTAAAAAAATGGAACTCACTGGAACGAGTCGTAAAACAACATTGTACTGGCCATCACAGTAACAAAGATGGAGATCTGTGAGTCCTTCTGAGCTGAAGTAAGTTTGTTCTTGTGGGCAATAATGTAACCATCCTTCAACTGCTCCCTTCTTAAGAAGAGAGGCTTGGCTTCTTTATCCTGACATAATCAAAACTAGGCACTTCACGTACTCCATATTCTTCTTCAGAGGAGGATGATCCTGTTGTGCAAAGACAAGAGGACAACTAAATGCTAGCATCCCTGTTTGCTCGAAAAAAAGGATAGGAAATATTTAAAACAACATAGATGAAACACTTCTCAAGGACAATACCACTTTCTCATGATAGTATCTAAACAGTAGCACAACACCAATAGAGATGACTAAGCTCAATCATATGGATGAAATCCGTGGGCGAGTACCAACCTTTGTCAGGAGGCTTATTGTGTAGAGCATACAGATCAAGCACTTCTCCGGAACCATCTGTTGTTATCTACTATGGTTGCCATGCTTACTATATACTCCTCGATTAGTTTAATGTTTCCAACATCTTCTTGTGCAGTTCTACTAAAATATATGGTATCTTCAAAGAAGATTCCTGTTTGCACAAGTAGAGATAATTACATATTACATTAAGAGTGGCATCAAATTAGTGGCAAAACAATTGCTCGTTCCAGCCATAGCAATAAATTAAGATGCAAAACTATATCATTACTTGTGTCATCACAGTTCCAGTGCTTCATTACAACACCGGGAGTTGATTTTTGTTTTTCTTCCACTTGTTCTTCCCCTTCATCACTTGGTTCAGTAACAGACAAGCTTCGCCTTTGATGTAAGATTTGGCATGTCAATTAGGGAGCACAAGTATAGCACTAAACAACGACATTAATTTTCAGATGAAAGTGGCAAAATACAAGCCAATAGTTGTGAAATATCCTTATCTTACCTCAATGGGATATTATGGTGCACATACAGATTGGAAGTCTTGTCTCCATTTGTGTAGTTCCCTAAAATCAAGCAACATTAGTGTACAAGTAGCACAACATATGAAAGCACACTGCACAATCGTGTGAAAGAAGGCTAGTGCTGACCTCTCATGACGCGGAATTCAAACAACTCACAAGAAGAAGATCTGAACCAAATTTGCCAACACGGATAGGAAGTAAGACCTCCTCTTGTGTAGTTCCACTAAGATCAAGCAATCAAGCAACGTTGTCGGTGTGACATTTTGGTTGAACTACACAAAACACTCTTAAAACAAAAGTGTTTTGTGTAGTACAACAAAAGGTCACAATAGCAACAAGGTGAAGTAGATAACCCTGTTTACACAGAGGTGCAAAGGAAACAACTAGTGGTCAATAACGGTGGATGACACAGAAGCCAACAAAAAGAAGCATCTAACTTATCTAAATGGGAAAGAAAGCAAGACAGTAGCATTTCTAAAACGGTGGCATTGATTAATATTAACAGAGAGATTATATTAACAATAAAATTCGTTAAACATGTAATTTGCTTTTAACTGTGGCATTGCATCAATTTTCCAGCGGCATTATTAGAGGGTGTTTGTTTACAGGGACATTTTGGTGTAGGGACTAAAAAAAGTCCATGTCAGTCCCATCTAAACCAAACAGGAGGGACTTTTAGGGACTAAAGAAAGAAGACCCCGAGGGAGAGTCTTTTTGGGACTTTTTCCAACAGTTGCCCCCTCCCTGCATCGCAGCTTGTCTCTATTAGTTCATCACTAGGGGTAACATGGTCTTTTAGCATGTCATTTAATAACCTATAGTCCATGTTTAGTCCCTGGAACCAAGCAGGTAGGGACTAGGGAGTTTTTAACCAAACAAGGCCTTAGATTAACAACAACTAAAGAGTTGCACGGGACAGTGGACGCACCAGCACCATGTGCATCTACCGATGTATGAAGGGGTGATGCACAGTCTGTTGCAACAAAGAACAAAAAACAATCAAGGAGCATATTTGTGTTCGTCCCAGTTTTGTTATCTTTAGACACCTTTCCCTATGTGAGCGCAGCAAATCTAGTCCCGCTCAAACTCTACAGCCTTGTCCCCAAAAACAAAAGATCAGTTCGTTACAGATGTGCGTACTGCATTTGTCATTGTTTCCCCTTTTCGACCAACGTAGGTGCTGGATACCCAGTCTATACTAGTACTTTCCCCCTTCCTTTCCTCTTTGAACCACGTCCTAGATTCATGCTATACAACTTTCCCCACTACTTTCCTGTTTGATCCAACACCTAGATTCGAGTGCAGAAGCGGAAAAAGCCCACATGCAGCTAGAGCAATGCATGTGGAATAAGTAAATTATACCTTGAGGTTCTTGGGGTGTGGTTTGGTGGGCGACCGAAGGCCGTTCGGCCCACACTATGTACGGCAGCGAGGAAGAAGGGGTCGGAGGCCCTCCTGCGCCGCCGCTGGGTGAAAGAGAACAGTTGTGCCGATAGTGGATTCCCTCCCTCGCCGACGGCGACAATGTTAAGCCTCCTTCCCTTCCCGGCGGATGGATCCTGCCGGCTCTTTGACCAGCACTGAGGGGAGAGAGAGAGGCCAATGAAGTCTTGTTTAGATTTGGAGAGGGTGAAAGAGTGTGAAGAGAGCAACTACAAGCGCTGAGGCTCCAACGTGTATATATATACTAGAGAGAGTGTGTGTGTGTGTGAAGAATGCAAACCGTAGAAAACAAGCGTCGAGGCTGCAACGTATACGTGATGAGGTGATTATACGGTCACTACGAGATCGTATAGCTCCGTATCCATCCATTTTGACCGGTCAAAGAATCCTCCTAGCACCGCCCCAGATCACTTTCTCTCTCTGTCATGCGGGGCCTACCTGTCGTTGGGTGGAAGAAAGAAGTCAAAGAAAAAAAATATGCTCAAGTGTAGTTATCAAACCCGAGACCTCAAGTTTGATGAGCGCACAGGCTAACCAGCTACACCACCCCCACGTTATGTTTAACGAGAGGAAAATAACCTTTAATACATTCCTGCATTCGTGTGACAAGCATGCCGTGTTTTTTTTTTGCGTGGGAGTCATTGGGATTTAAATCATAATCGTGTCATGTGGCTTTGGTGGTAAGGTCTTTTGGGATTTAAAGCAGTGTTGGTAGTACAGAAATAATGCAGCCTTAGTCACCTTACTTTTCTCCATGTAGTACGTTGGGTCCCACCAGTCATAGGGTGAAACAAACAAATTAATAAGAATAATTAAAAGCGCTAGTGGTGTATCTTACCTCACACATCTCGCTACTGCTCGTGAACACTATCCAATTGATCCCTCTGTTCACTCACGTACTATTTTAGGTGAATCCTTATTATAACATGCACACAATTTTGGGCACTTGTATTCGACCTAAGTCAGTGTGCCACCGTATCTCGTACTACTCCCTTCGTCTAGGTGTAATACGTCACGTTAGAAGGTGCAGTGGGACCAAGGTGCAAGCAGATTTTTTTTGAAACGAGGTGCAAGCAGATTGGAGGAGAAGGAGAAACTTGACCGGTCCTTCCTCCAATCAAGGTATTGGTTTCTATCTCTAAGCGCAACAATTAATCACAACAACTAAGCGATGCCGTTTTAGCTACCATGCAGGGCCACATATTAACTTGCATGCATCAACGCGTAGTTGCACTCCATGCATTGGGTTTCCGGGGGAGATAACAAGGCAGAGTAAGGAGCGTTTGGTTACATTGCTAGGCTGGTCATAGTGGTGAGTAACTTGGACTAGTAACGTGCATATGTTACTAGTCTATGTTACTACTTTCATAATAGGTAGTAACAAATGGATGGTAACATGCAAGTCTTCATTAATTGAGATATAAAGTCATTTTACCTCGGCACACGCGCGCGCGCGCGTGTGTGTTTAACAGCATGTGTGTGTTAGAGAGAGTGACACATCGACCTACTCCTACAGAGAGATGGTGTAGTGTACGATTTAGCCGCGAGAGTCGGCGCATCCTCTCGTTTCCGGGCGTCCGGTCAGGATAGGCGGGACAGCTGCCACGCTCACTCCTGACCAGCCTGGCCCACCCAAAGCCCCTCCATCGCCCGTGCACCGCTCCAAAGAATTGTTGCCGCATTCATGCCCGGGCAGAGCGGACGCGACCTCTCACTGGCGCCTGCGTTGAAGGGAGAAGCGGATTCAAGAGTGATGGTTGCTTCGTCCGTCCAACTTACTGTTGGGTCTATGTGATTTGATGGCTCATTGGTCATTATTAATGAGGTGGTAGGACTACTGGATGTCCCACGCTTTCGGCGAAAGGAGGTACTACTAGATTACAATTTTCTCCATTCTCAGCGGAGGAGTGCGAGAGCAGTGAAAACACGCAGGCTCAATGATTACATGGCCCACCTCACACTATCACCATATTTTCTGTACACCGTGCGACACCTAACTCTTTACATAGTACTAGTATAGTACGTACTATAATTTATCAGCGAGATAAATTTGTACAATGCTATGAAGCTTCCAGCTTCTGTTTCATGTATCTTGCATCCAAGGTTGCCCGTTGCAACATTTCATCAAATACAAAGGAGACTAACATGCATGCTATTGCATCTCAATGATTGGCAGATCATAGCCAATATGTACTCCCTCCGTTCCAAAATAAGTGTCTCAACTTTATGCAAACTTTAGTAAAAAGTTGTACTACTACTAAAGTTGACACTTATTTTGGAACATAGACAGCTAAAGAAAAAAAATGATCCATGCAGTCCCTAGCCCTTGAACCGTAAACCCTAACCAGGCTTTAATTTGCTCGCAACGTTGGAGCTTCCGAAGAAATGAAGTTTGCAACCCTTTGACCATCGGATCATTTTGTGCAGTTTCACAAAAATCGAAATGAGCATCCCTGTGGCAAAGAAAGTGAAGAAGCGTGATTAGAATAAGATTACTGGGACTAGTTGATGAGACATAAACTCATCACAAATATAGTACATAGAAGCCAGTAGAGGTATGTGCGGGGCAAAGAAGTAGAGAAATATCCACATGGAGTGAGTGGGCAGCTAGAGCAGTGGTGCAAGCCGGCTGTAAAGGGAGTTGTACCTGAGGGATGTCGGGACGTAGCTCAACCTAGAGGAGGGCGGCCGGAGGAGGCAACTGCCCACGTCGTGGCAGTGAGCAATGGACGAAGGCAAACTCACCGGCTTTGTGAGAGAGAACGGCGGGGACCCCTGATCGGGACGTGCCAACAGTGGGTTTTCACCGTCGGCGACTGCGACCGCATCTACACTAAGTATCCACCCCTTCCCCCGGCGGACATGATCCGTCGGGATGTTAGAGATGTGGCCACAGTCGTTTTGTGAGGGAGAGTGTGAAGACCGAAGAGAGCAACCCCAACAAGCAACCGTGTAGGCTCGTCCTGCCTATGTATATATTGGAGCGATTTCCTTTTCTCTCCATATGAACCTATTTATATTGCGTACGTGCCACTGAAGAAAAAAAACTTTATTTATAAATGACACGGAACCTACTACTCGTTCTCCTATAAACCTTGCGCTTGGCATCTCCAAAATATTAACCTTGCGATTGGCTCTTCGCCTCTTCGGGAAGTCGAGCAATAATGGTACTGCAGTATATATCGTTCTAGCTATATGAGACTGAATGAATTGCTGCACGTCCACCACGTGGGCGAGGGTTGAGGGGCGAGGGAGAGTGCGTACTATTACGTCCGTTTCAATATGGACTACATACGGAGCAAAGTGAGTGAATCTACACTCTAAAATATGTCTATATACATCAGTGTATGGAGTATGTACTAGTAGTTCATATTGAAATCTACTAAAGGACATATATTCCAAACAATATGATAATCTCTCTAACCAAGGTAGGGACGAGGAGTAAACGGAGGGAGTAGTAAAATTTTCTCCTCGTCCTGCGAGCCACCGCGCGCGTGGGCGAGGGAGCGGGCGTAAGGCGTACTAGTAAGCAAGCTTCACCTCATCCTGCGAGCCACCACACCCGTGGGCGGGGGAGACGGCGTAGTAAGCAAGCTTCTCCTTGTTCTACGAGTTGACGGGACACATCAAAAGTACTCCAGTGTATAGAGCCTTGCCTCTAAGGTAGGCCCCACATGGTTTGCCTCTTTTTTAACATAACACGTCAAGTCACAATTTATTTGTTCACCCGTGGTAGACGATCCTCCATCAAGTGGACAACCAGTACACGTGTCAAATTACCACGTGGGCTGCCTTTTTGTACAGAAATGAGCTCCACCGTGTACCCGCGCGGGTGTGGTTGGGAAAGAGACGGGAGTAGGTGCGCCGTGCGTGCACCTCTTCTCTCCGTGCACGTCCCCCACCTACGTGGGTGTGTGTGAGAGATACAAACCTAGACAGATGGCATGTGCGTTCGTGAGTGTTTTTTGTTTTGGGGAGGGGTGGTGATTTCGTGAATGTATTTGTGGGAATATGTGTTGATGACATCTCAAAAAAAATTTTGCATGCAATGTGTGTGAAATAAAGGCATATCCATATCATATAGAGAGGGCCAGAGGGGGCGATCCACGAGAAGAGAGGGATGGGTCAAAGATATCGATAGAGTCGAAGAGATGATCAAGTGGGTGGGTGTGAGATGGATGAAGAAAGACATCGAAATTGTGTGTGTGCAAGTCAAAGATATAGGGCGACTGACCTACCAGAACATCAAAGGGCACAGGGAAAGTTTGTGCGTGGCAGGGAGACATGACTAGAGCGCTCGATGTATCGGTGTGTGTGTGTGTGAGTGGGGTGGGTGGGAGGGGGAGGCAGAGGCCTAACTAAAGAGGTAGAACGACTTGTATATGTGTTGAGAAGGAGAGACCTAGCTATGTCTTGAGGGAGATGGGTCGACATCCATACATAACTGAAGGACGGGAAATAGGTTGGGACAGAGAGAGAGAGAGAGAGAGAGAGAGAGAGAGAGAGAGAGGACAGAGAGGGAGGGAGAGGGGTAGAGTGCTGGATGGGTGATCGAGTTGCTTCTCGAAGATGGTGGGAGAGGCCTACTAGACAAACTGAGGGTAGAACTGCAATATTATCAATAAGAGTGGGGATGTGTTTCTGTGTGTGCCTGTGCGTGATAGATCTGTCGGGACGCATGCATGGACGATGAAGGGGAACCACGTGTTTGCTAAGCAAACCTAACTAGATCGGTAGATCAATTGATGTTTGTCGGAGGAAGAGAGAGACATAACTAATGAGGTAGATCGATCGACGCGTGGGGAAAATGAGTTATAAGGACCTAGCTAGCTATATTTATAGCGGGAGATCGGTCGGTGTACATCCATTTGTTAGAGGCAAATAAGGCCCGGCGAGATGGATAGACAGAGAGAATGGAGCTAGGAGGTGGTGCGAGAGGCCGAGCTACTAGCTAGATAGGGGAGGAGTATGCGGTTGTGAGATCGATGAAAAAAGGGGCGAGAGTTTACACGTGTGTGGGACCGTATGAGAGACACGAGGAATGGACACAGAAAGGAGGAGATGGAAGGTGCGTGTGTATGTATGTTGTAGGCAGACGCTGGAGAGGTTTATCGATCGGTGTGTGTCAGAAAGGAGTTGTGGAGACTGTGGGAGAACGACCTAAAGAAAAAAATGAATGTGCGCGATGGATAGAATGCTGAGGGAGGGGAGGGCGAGGAGGGCGTGTGCATGCATGAGAGAAAGTTAGTGCTAGCTACAAAGGTTAGAGGATTGTGTGGGTGTAAGAGACTAACAAAGATCATAATTGATATGAAAGTGGATTCATATATTTGAATAGGAGATCATAGTGTTATAAACATATGCATGCATGAATATAGCGGTGATACGCGTGCTATGGTTTTGCACATGTTATACCATAATGTGATAATGCATGGCGCTTGCAACTCACAGCTAAATGTCGAACAATCTAAACCATACTATATATATCGAACAATCTCACATTTTATTTGAATTTGTGATAATGTGTGGCATTTGTAGCTTACAACTAAATATCAAACAATCTAAACAATACTATATATCGAACAATCTCAGATTTTATTTGAATTTGTGGTAATGTGTGGTGTTTGCAACTCACATCTAAATACTTGTAGGCGTAGGGGGAGGGGCACCATACATTATGTGATGAACACATTATACATATGAGACATGGTTTAGATTATGAAGATATAGCTAGAGCTTGAAATGTACTGTGATTTGAAATCAACATAAAGTGGATTCAAAAAATCGAGTTTGAGTTCATATAGTACACATAATTCATATCTAACTCGAGAGTAATCATGTGGTGTGTGAAGATAATACACAAACGATGGTTTAACTTGGCAATAATGATGATTATAGACCTTATTAAAATAGAGAAACGAATTCAAATGGTTTGACTTCACAACAATCATTATTGTAGATCTTATTCAAATAGAGAAACGAATTCAAATTTAGTTCATATTGAAGCGGTAGTATATATGTTTGGAATGCATTAAAGCGTTCATTTGAGTAGCAGGCTGCATGCATTATACACGTAGGGAAATATCTTAATTGAACATAACATGAATTCAAAGTTTTGAATGACATTTGAAGTGCGAATTGATTTGGTACAGTACATGGGACTAGACTCTCTTGTGTGCTGCGAATTGATTCCTTTTTGTTTTTTCGTCGACGGAAGTGCGAATTGATTTGGTACAGTACACGTTGGGCTTGTTCGGAAATTTCAACCCGCGCCTTGTTACCCTGAAATATTTAAGATATATATTTGTCTCTTTGTGCTCCGACAACTCCCTCCATTTCAACCCGCGCCTTGCTATTCCAAAATTACAATGCGCGTGAAAACTCCCACCTCCTGTGAAATCCCGACACGCGAAATGCCCGTGATACCCCTGAACCGAAAGAACTGCCTAGCTCAAATCGGTGGGGGTAATTTTGTAACTTACCCCACATTTAGGACAAGCGCGTCCCTAAGCCATGGTTCCCCACTCCCATCCCATCTGCCAACCCATTCGTACACCAAGGACGCGAAAACCCGCGAAGCCCCACACCCTGCTCCGTCCGCCACCCAGCCGGAGCCTCTTCCCCGACGACGTCGTCCACATCAACACCTCGATGTCCCTCATCCAGCGTACCGGATGAGGATCTGTCGTCGATCTCGGAGTCCTGCCGGTTCAGCCACCCCGTTCTCCACCTCCAAGGAGCTGCCCCGGCGTTTCCCTCGTCTTCCGCACCACCTCCATTCCCACACCATCGTCTTCACCTGCACCACTAGAAGAGCATCATCATCACCGTTTCCTCGGAGGAAGTTGCGGCCTAAATCGGCGCCACCAAAGAGGTTGTACACTAATCACCACATTTTCTTCTTGATTCGATCTCACGGTGCCGTCGGCGCTCGACCCCGAGCCTCCATGGCGCGGCTCCATCCACGACGGCATCACCGGCCACTTCCTCCATGGCGTCGCTCCCTCGGCGTCGGCGGCTACATCAGTAGGATCTGCTGCTGCTTTAGCTCTCGCTCGCGCTGTTGCTCTGCTCTTGCTCTCAGTCCCCTACTTGGTCTGCTCTTGCTATTGCTATTGCTCTTGCTCGCACTGCTGCTCTCACTCTTTCTCTTGCTTGCGATGCTGCTCCGATTTAGCTACACTTCACACGACTGAATCGACTTTTGGGTCAGTCGATTTTCAGGGGGTGGGGGGCTCGCCGGAGTTAAGGAAGAACCAGCCACAGTGGGGAGGGGGGCTCACCGGAGAGGTACCTCACTATCTATCTTAGGGTTCAGGGTGGGGCGGTGGTCGCCGGCAGTGGTGGGGCGGTCGCGTGGGGATCGCCAGAGAAAAAGCTCGGCACGGGGGGCCTATAGGGATGGCCGAGCCGGCGGCAGACCGGTGATGGGAAGTGGTTTCGGGGCGGGCGGGGCGGCGCACCTCCGGCCGCGGGCGACGAAGGGCGGCGGTTTGGTCGGTGGTGGCTGGCGGCTCAGAGAGGATGGAGGTTGAAGTTGAACTGCAGGCCCTTGATTTCGTATCCAACGGCTGGCATATCGACTGACCAGAGATGAAAAATTCAGTCAACCGGCTCTTGCACGCGCTGCTACTACTGCTTTTCTGCTACTAGCTAGTGCGTTCAGTTTCAACAGTAAAATTCAGTTTCGACAGCAAAATTCAGTTTTGACAGTTAAGTTCAGTTTCGATAGTTAAATTCAGTTTCGACAGGTAAGTTCAGAGATGAGATGTATTTTACATCTAGCACTTTGTGGTTATGTATATTACGTCATCTATTGGAGATGCTATTAGAATTCCACTCAGGTTAACGTTGTCTCTCCTGTCCTGCTTCAGCCTGGCGTTGTACAACTCATCGGAGCTGCTCCAACGATGAAACCCTCCATCACAGCGGAGCAGTACCCCGGACTCCATCTCAAGATGCCTAAGATCTTCTTCCCCTCCTCCGACAGCCAAGTCAGCCGGACCATCCACACTGACCAACCCAATCACGCTGGGATCGACATGGCTTCGCCAGAGAGGTTGTACACTTGTTGCATCTCTTTTTTACTCTACATGTTATATATATTGTCCACTGAGCACACGCAGTAACGTGAAATACGATTAGTTTCTCCTACTAAATGACAAGCAGTGAGGTACCAGGCAACTTAGCTATCCATGATGGACTCTCTTGAATGCCATCATTATTTATCTCTACGTGTTTGAGATGTGCATTTGTCGATGGGCCTGGGAGTTGAGCTAGTAGGGAAGTGTCCTGGGTCCAAAGTAGTAGAAGTAGGCAAGTAGCACAAAAACATTTTTCGAGTGTAGCTTTTCCTTGCTCAAGCCTGCCTACTAGAATCGCCAGTGCTTGACAGGAAAAGTGAAGGAAAAACATAGGAATTGGAAAGTTTCCTATGGTACTACTATTCATGCATTTGGTTCGACGGAATGGAGCAAAGGAAAACTATAGGGTTTGTTCCTTTAGTGTCTCCATGAAAGAAAAACCGTACGGATTTTAATTTTTACTTGTCCTCCTTTCCAAATTCCTATTCATGAAGCATAAGACTAAGATATAGTAGCATAATAGCATTATAACCTTACATTTTCTTGTGGTTTAACTTAATCTTACCATGCTTCTTTGCATCCTGTGATCTTCCAATTCTTGTGAACCAAACACCCAGATTGGCAGAAATCATGTGTTTTTAAATTCTCTGTTTTGCACGTGGATTCCTATACTATTACTGTGTATTTCCTATCCCTGCGTTGTTAGAATCCTCCAATTCAAACGAGCCCTTACAGAATTACTTCTCTTACAGATAGTTGTCAAAGAAAACCTTGTGTGGTTTGTCCCGCTCCTCCTGCGCCGTCGTCCACCCAAGCTCAGCTGCTCCAATGACAGAAGGGTCCAACACAACAGGGATCCGACCTCCAGACTGTCTTTTGCCACCTCAGATCTTCTTCCCTGCCGCCGGCAGCCATGACAACTGCATTACCATCATCAACCGAGCAGATGACCTCGAGGACTACACGGGTCCTCAAGAGAGGTCACACACATTCGTGTCTGCTTACATTATGCATCGCTTAATATTACATGCTAATTTATCATCCTGTTCACCGATTAGACTCTGAGTCAGCTCCAAACTAATGGTCAAACTTGAGTTTTTAAATGGTTGTGGGGTACATATCGGGGCCGCAATCAATAGTATTTGTCTACTATCTGGTTAATCTCTGGTGTCTACTATCAGTTTCATGTTGGGTGGGAAACAAACAGTAAAGAAGCCATTATCTGTATTTTTTAACTGAAGCCATTATGTGCCTGCTATCATTGGTTTTGGGTCTATCCACAGGTTGCTACCATCACTCTGGATTTCCGCATCCACTCCTTACATAATCTCACTATGTTTTATTCCTATGCATGTTAGTTATTGCACACAATGGAGCTGGACATGTAGAGCAAAAGAGACGAGCCTTGCGTGGCAATAAAATTTCATGAAAACGTCGCTCCATGGTAGGCGCAAAGGAAGCCCCCATCCACCCATTTCGGATTGTAATCGAGAGGAAGATATCTGTTCTGAGGGGGATTCGGAAGGACAAGACCACTCCTATTTACCCCCTGAGGTCTTCGCTCTAACTTGGCATACTGATGTTGGTTATATCATGCATATGGTGCCTTGCATTGCTTACCTATACATCAAATATGTCAACTGCTTAGTTTAGACATGCTTTGTGTGAATGCCATCTGTTTAGTTTATTCATCGTTTATGCGCAACGCCATCTTGTTTAGCCAGGCATCATATATGTGAATTTTGCAATGCCATCCTGCTTAGCTAGTCATCCTATATGTGAATTATATCAGGCCATCCTTTGTTTTCGTTACGTATTACATTTGTCAACAATGTTAGTACATTCAACTACTCTTCGTGTGCATCACCCATTTGACACAGTGATGGAAAATTCTAGAGTGAAAACAAGGTCTTCAGAGTAGACTATGCTATCTGATGAAGCGCATATCTCGCTGGTTATGGATAGCTCCTCAGAGGAGGATTCAGAGATAGATGACCAGTCCTATTCCCCGCCCCCCCCCCCGAGGTGTATGCTCTAACTTGGCAGGGTTATGTTTCTCATATCGTGCGTATGGTGTCTTGCATTGCTATGTCATTTGCTTAGTTTAGACATGCTTTGTGCGAATGCCACCTGTTTAGTGTCTAATTACCATATATGTGAATTATGCATTGCCATCTTATTGCAAGACATTATATATGTGAATTATGCAATGCTATCTTGTTGCAAAGGCATTATATATGTGAATTATGCAATGCTATCTTGTTGCAAAGGCATTATATATGTGAATTATGCAATGCCATGTTGTTGAGCCAATCATCATGTATGTGAATTATATCATGCTATCATTTTTTTGTATTACGTGTTCCATTTGTCGACAACGTTTGTATATTCAACTACTCTTCCTGTGCATCGGCCATTTGAAGCGGTGATGGAAGTATCTGGAGTAAAAACAAGATATTCAGAGTAGACAATCCTACCTGCTGAAGCAGACGTCTTGCTGGATAAAGAGAGCTCCTCAGAGGAGAATTCAGAGACTGATGACCAGTCCTATTTCCCCCCTGAGGTCTATGCTCAAACTTGGCAGGGTTATATTACCCATGTCATGCATGTTGTCCTGCATTTCTTAGTTTTTACATCATATATGGATTGCCATCTGCTTACTTGCTTACTATATAAATCATATATTTGAGTTATATCATGCCATCATGTTTACATACACATCATCTATCTGAATTATGGCATGGCAACCCATTTAATAAACACATCATATAGCTATATCATCTCATACTATTTAGTGTTTACAGTCACCATATTTTGAATTATGTCACTCTATCCGGGAATTATATCATGCTATCATGTTTCCATAGGCGGCATGTATGTGAATTACGGCATGCAACCTGTTTAATAAACACATTATTTAGTTATTTCATGTCATCCTATTTACACAATCATCATAAGAGTTGATGTTGGACAAGGAAGACAACGGGATGAGTTATGTTTTCTTATATCTGAGATAAAGTATGTTGTCATGGATCCTCTAACATGCTGATCTTGCCTTTCCCTCTCATGCTAGCCAAATTCTCAGCACCAAGTAGAGATACTACTTGTGCTTCCAAATACCCTTAAACCGGTTTTGCCATGAGAGTCCACCATATCTACCTATGGATTGAGTAAGATCCTTCAAGTAAGTTGTCATCGGTGCAAAGCAATAAAAATTTCTCTAAATATGTATGATTGATTGGTGTGGGAGAAATAAGCTTTATACGATCTTGTGATGTGAAAGTAATAAAAGCGACGGACTGCATAATAAAGGTTCATATCACAAGGGGCAATATAAAGTGACGTTCTTTTGCATTGAGATTTTGTGCATCCAACCATAAAAGTGCATGGCAACCTCTGCTTCCCTCTGCGAATGGCCTATCTTTTATTATTATCCTCTAACTTATGCAAGAGTCACGGTGATCTTCACCTTTCCTTTTTCATTTTATCCTTTGGCAAGCCCAGCATGTTGGAAAGAACATGATATATATATATATATATATATATATATATATATATATATATATATATATATATATATAATTGGATGTAGGGGAGCATGAAGTATTATTGTTGACATTACCATTGAGGTAAAAGGTTGTGGAGCAAAACTATAAGCCCTATCTTTCTCTGTGTCCGATTGAAACTCCATAACCATAAGTATTGCGTGAGTGTTAGCAATTATGAAGGACTAGATGATAGTTGAGTATGTGGACTTGTTTTTTTAGCTCTGACATAGACTATTTCTGATGTTATGATAAATTGCAATTGCTTCAATGACTGAGGTTATAATTTGTTGGTTCTCGATAAGGGGTCTGATTCATACTTTTGCATTGTGAATAGATCATCGCTTGAACATAAGTAATCATATGACAAAATCTATATACGTTGTTGTTATGAGAATAATCATGATGCCTTCATGTCCATATCCTATTTTTATCGGCGCCTCTACCTCCAAACATGAGGACATATTTATTGTTATCGGCTTTTCGCTTGAGGACAAGCGAGGTCTAAGCTTGGGGGAGTTGATACATCCATTTTGCATCATGCTTTTATATCGATATTTATCGCATTATGGGCTGTTATTTCACGTTATGTCACAATACTTATGGCTTTTCTCTCTTATTTTACAAGGTTTACATGAAGAGGGAGAGTGCCGACAGCTGGAATTCTGGGCTGGAAAAGGAGCAAATATTAGAGACCTATTCTACGCAAATCCAAAAGTCCTGAAACTCCACGGAATATCTTAAAATAAATAAAGAAAAATCCTCGCCAAAGATGAAGGCTAGGGGCCCCACACCCTGCTCACGAGGGTGGGGGCGCGCCTCCCCTCCTAGGGCACCGCCCTACCTCGTGGGCCCCCTGGTGGGTCTCCAACGTCCATCTTATGCTATATGAAGTCTTTCGATGAGAAAAAAACAAGAAGCAATCTTTCGGGACGAGACTCCGCCGCCACGAGGCGGAACCTTGGCGGAACCAATCTAGGGCTCCGGTAGAGCTGTTCTGCCGGGGATACTTCCCTTCGGGAGGGGGAAATCATCGCCATCGTCATCACCAACGCTCCTCTCATCGGTTGAGGGCAATCTCCATCAACATCTTCACCAGCACCATCTCATCTCCAAACCCTAGTTCATATCTATTATCCAATTCTTGTCTCCAAGTCCGGGATTGGTGCTAGTAGGTTGCTAGTAGTGTTGATTACTCCTTGTAGTTGATGCTAGTTGGTTTATTTGGTGGAAGATCATATGTTCAGATCCTATATGCATATTATTACCCCTCTGATTATGAACATGAATATGCTTTGTGAGTAGTTACGTTTGTTCATGAGGACAAGGGAGAAGTCTTGCTATTAGTTGTCATGTGAATTTGGTATTCGTTCAATATTTTGATAAGATGTATGTTGTCTAGCCTCTAGTGGTGTTATGTGAATGTCGACTACATAACACTTCACCATTATTTGGGCCTAGAGGAAGGCATTGGGAAGTAGTAAGTAGATGATGGGTTGCTAGAGTGACAGAAGCTTAAACCCTAGTTTATGCGTTGCTTCGTAAGGGGCTGATTTGGATCCACATGTTTCATGCTATGGTTAGGTTTACCTTAATACTTTTGTTGTAGTTGCGGATGCTTGCAATAGGGGTTAATCATAAGTGGGATGCTTGTTCAAGTAAGAACAGCACCCAAGCACCGGTCCACCCACATATCAAATTATTAAAGTACCGAAGGCGAATCATATGAACGTGATGAAAACTAGCTTGATGATATTCCCATGTGTCCTCAGGAGTGCTTTTCCTTATATAAGAGTTTGTTACGGCTTGTCCTTTGCTACAAAAAGGATTGGGCCACCTTGCTGCACTTTATTTACTTTTGTTACTTGTTGCTCGTTACAATTTATCTTGTCACAAAACTATCTGTTACCACTTATTTCAGTACTTGCAGAGAATACCTTGCTGAAAACCGCTTATCATTTCCTTCTGCTCCTCGTTGGGTTCGGCACTCTTACATATCGAAAGGACTACGATAGATCCCCTATACTTGTGGGTCATCACCCAGCGAGGCGAAGAATAACAAGTTGACCTTGCCTGGGTATTCCATAAAAAAAGTATAGCTGGGCTAGCCATTTTCAGCTTGAAAAAAAAATTAATATATGGGCTGGATATTTGGCCTAGGCTAGACGGGCCACAACCCGCCCAGTTAATACCCTGCTCTCCTCTGAACAACAACGAAAACATTGCTCAAGAAAAACTCTGCAGTGCTCACACCTCAAAAAGACAAATACTACTCGAGCTGCATGGTCCCAGCTGTCGGCCGCTCCTTGTGCAATTCTCTCGTTTGTTGACTACATAGGTTGAAAATGGTGTGGGACCGTGATATCAGGATACCAGGAGGAAGCAAACAATATTACAGGTGTATATAATAAGGAGGCACTTGTGTACGTGCGGCTATGGCCCTGGTGGGTCCCCACTGTTATCCTCTCCAAGTAAAGCCATCTCCTCATTCCTCATGCCGTTGACCATGTTGACAATGCGAGATGGCGGCGCCACGATGAGCGCAACAACTCGAAGGACAACGAAGAGGGCCTCACGGGCCCTACGGATGGTCTGATACAGCACCCGCTGCTCATTCGGGAAGCCAGGATCATAGGGCCAAAGTTCCGCGACGGCATTGTCGTTCGCTTGTTCACCGGTGCTCGTTGAGGAGACAGAGGTTTGCAACACATGTCCTGCTGTGCTGGTAGCTCTTCCGCCATTAGGGTGTCGAAGTGGGCCACACCTGCTCTATGGTGAACATGGCATGAACTGGCTTGGACAGTGGCGCTGGCTCCTGGTCGGAAGTTATGTCCATCGACTGATTGTCGCCGCTCAGCTCGGCGAGCTCGCTAGCGAGCCAACATGTTCGGCTGCTAGACCGACCCGCTGCCAAGCACGAGTCTGACTGCCCTGGCCCACCCAGACCGCCTCCCTCGCCCGCACGCGCTTTACGCCCGAAACGGTCAGCGGCGCCCGCCCCACTTTCCGGTGCAGGTGATTGCTCCGCCTTCAAACGACACAAGTGCCATCCATCCGTCCGTCTTCCGCCCACATTAATGATACGCAGTTGCCGAGGCGGCTACTCCGGCGCCACACGTCCGTCCCTCCACCGTCGACCATTGCTATATAAACTACTGCGCCGACCATAGCCGCAGTCATCCGCCTCCGTTCCCTTTCTCCTGTCCACACCACTACACCCACTGTCGGTGTACTAAAGTAGGGGTACTCTAGTATCCCGAACTTGTGCACGGGCAGTCGCAGCACCCCGCGGCAAGGCCCGCCAGGTGATCACCAAGGCTCTCTATGGTTCCTTTGGAGCCATTCGAGAACAAAGTATTTAAGTCAAGGAGACAAGTCCCCGGCAAGAGGAGCTTGCCGGGAAGGCCATTCAAGGTACAAGACCCCGGCAAGAGGAGCTTGCCGGGAAGCCAAACGAGAGCATCTCAAAGAACCTGCCGCAGCGCGCCACGCGTCCCGGCAGGACCCGGCGAGCGACAAGTTCCCGGGCGCGACAAGGCAACGGCCGCGGCAAGGCGCTTGCTGCGGCAGGCAGCCATTCTGTACCCGCGCTCCAGCTCACCCACCTACGTGTCGCTCCGGGACCCTTCCCAGCGTACGTGGCGGGAGGCTGTGCAGCCAGGGGTACACTATGGCATGCAGCGCTGACAGGATCGCCATCGTGGCGAGCGATGGCGCCCCTGACGGTCCCTTTTCTGCACCGTCTGGGCGACGTAGACGGGCATTTAATGCCTTTGTCCCCCGCCGTCAGGTTTAGGTATGATACACTGTGTAGGTAGCTATACCTACCGTAGCATATTTACACTTTTGCCCTTACCTACGTTGCCACCTGTTGGAGACCCCTTGAACATATAAAAGGAGGCCCATGCACAACGTAGGGGGGGATCGATCCTCAGAGAAGCGCTCGGTCTCGTTAGCTGCTCGAGTGTACTGTAGCACTCGGCGCTCCCGAGCAAGAACTCAATACAATCCACAAAGCAGCAGTAGGAGTGTTATCTCTCCGGAGAGCTCTGAAGCTGGGTAAAAACCTTCCCCCGCGTGCCTCGCCTCGATCCGCTCTTCGCGCGACCTCCGCCCCCCGCAGAACCGAGAAGGGGCTCCGTCCCCATAGGTGCTCGGGGAGCCCAGGAAAACCCCGGCATCTCTGGCGCGCCAGGTACGGGGCGTCGAGGTTGTGTGAACCTGATCCGGCGTTCACGCGAGCTGAATCTTCATCGACTTCATCGACATGCCGCCGAAGAAGAAGGCTTCGGAGGCGGCTGCACCGTCCGCGTCGAATCCAGCGCCGCCGCAGCAAACGGCCGGCGGGGAGAACGCCGGCGGTGGAACGGGCGCCGACGAGGGAGCCCATGGTGCCAACAAGTCCAAGGACAAGACCGCGCTGCCCGCTGGCGGCGTAGTCGGCTCCCCCGATGACCAGGCGTCCATAGACGCACCGCGCCCATCTCAAGAGGCGCAGGACCGACAGCGTCGTGGTACTCACGGTACCATACGCTCGCTGGACCCAAATCGAGCTAGCGGATCCCGGGACGCTCAAGGCCAACATGCACGCCGACGTGCTGGCGCGAGCGAGGCACGGTCGCCTGGACGGAATACTGCACCTTTCAACATCGTTGGGAGCCCGAGCATATCCCGCTCCTCGCACCGTTCGCCACTGCTACTCGCCACCCCAGCAGAAGCTCTAGCGCGAGCTCAACTGCTCCTAGACTTCCCTCCAGCGCCAGACAAGATCGACGACTGGCGGGCCACCATTCAGAGTCTCATCGGCTTCGCCAACGGCGACACTCCGCGGCCAGCGACCACATCGCAGCCGCAGCAGGCCAGCCAAGTGCGAGCCGATGGCGACAAAACCGGTGGGGGTGCAACCACCATGCACTCTCCGCCCCAAAGGCCAAGATCGCCGACTCGCCGGGTCCGCTACGACAGCGACTCCACAGCTTCCTCAGATCCGCGAACTCGTCGCGATCAGCGCCACGTTCTTCACGAACGGCAGCAAGAAGACGCCCGCACCCGCATCGAGGGCTGGAGAGAAATGCGGCGTCAATCAGACCGACGCGCTGGCCCCACTATCGACATGCAAGCGCCAGGGGAACCAGGCGACCTGCCGTACGCGGTAGGTTTCCCTGCGTTTACCCGTGAGCTGCGGCAAGTCCAGTGGCCCAGCACGAAGAATTTCAAGCCAGACGTACCAGAGAAGTACGACGGCAGGCTACATCCGTCGGAGTTCCTCAGCATCTACACCATTGCGGTGCAGGCTGCCGGGGGGCGGGACGACAAGATCCTCGCCAATTACTTCCCTCTGGTGCTCAAGCCCAACGTCAGGTCCTGGCTCAAGCACTTGCCGGAAAACTCCATATCTTCCTGGGCGGACCTATGCCATCAGTTTGTCGACGCCTTTACAGGCGGCCACAAACCCCATGGCCAGGTGAGTGATCTTCACCTGCTTGCCCAGAAGGAGGGGGGGCCTCTACGTAAGTACATCCAGAGATTCAACCAAGTGCAACGCAACATCCCAGACGTCCACCCTGCCGCGATCATCAGTGCGTTCCATCAGAACGTGCGCAACCGCAGGATGCGGGAGGAGATGGCGATGTGCAAGATCAGAGACGTCATCGAGCTGTATGCCCTGGCCGACTGATGTGCATGTGCTGAGGAAGGAAGGAAACTCCCCGGAGAGAACGTAGGAACCGCAGGATCTGACAGCGACGATGCCGCCCCAGCAAGCAAAAACAGGCGGCGGAACAACAGGAAGAATAAAGGCAAAGATGTGCTAGTTGTCGAGCAATCCGGCAACGAAGGTGGCGCCAAGACAGCCAAGACTAATGGCTCCGGCAAGGAGGTTGCCGCATGCGCCAACTGCCAGGCTGTGGCGGCCGCCGACAAGCAGGATGGCACCAACAAGCAGTACTGCAAGATTCACCGCACCAAAGGCCATGACCTCCAGAGCTGCAAGAAGGTCGAACAGCTCGTTGAGCTGCAAAAGGTCGAGTACGAGCGACGCGACAAGGAGAAGGCCCAAGGAGGTGCTGGAGGATCTGGTACGAAGCGCACTGGCCGGGGGGACGCCGCGGCAAAACCAAGCAGCGGCAAGGCGACAGACCTCCCCGCGGCCGCGACAAGGATGAAGATGACGACGACGATGAAGACATGGATGACGCCGAGATCAGCGAGCAGGAGTTCCAGAAAGCCACAGAAGTTTTGTGCATTGATGGCGGTGCTTCTCTGCATACTTCACACCGCCAACTCAAGCAGTGGGTGCGGGAAGTTAATGCAGCAGAACCACCCGTCGAGTCACGCAAGCTTCTGAAATGGTCCAGCACGCCTATCATCTTTGATATTGAGGACCACCCCGATCGCACAACTGCTGTCGGGTGTTTGCCGATGTTGGTCTCACCAACTATCCTCAACCTCAAGGTCACTAAGATGCTAGTTGACGGCGGGGCCGGCTTGAACCTGATCTCCTCCGTTGTACTTTGGAGACTCCAAGTCCCTGACAGCGAGCTCGAAGAGACCGACACGTTTCAAGGAATCAACCCGGGAAGGAGCAAGCCGAAGGGGAAGATCACGCTGCCGGTGACATTTGGCAGTGAGTTGAACTTCAGGACTGAGAGGATCACTTTTGACGTTGCCGATTTTCCATTGCCTTACAATGGAATTCTCGGCCGTCCAGCGCTCGCCAAGTTCATGGCGGCCTCTCACTACGCATACAACATGCTGAAGATGCCAGGCCCGATAAGTGTCATCTCTGTACATGACAACAAGAAAGACGCTCTCATCTGTGCCGACAAGATCTACCGGGAAGCAGCAGCCGCCGCGGATCACGAGACACTTGCCACTGAAGCTCCCGGGGGGAAGAAGAAGACCAAGTCCGGCAAGAGCTCTGATGCCCACTCCGGCAAGCGCACCTCTGCGGAGTGCTGCGCTACCGTCGAGGATGCACCATCGAGCTCCACTGGCAAGTGTAAGAAGACAATGGCAACTCCACCAGCAACCAAGAAGGTGTCCGCCAAGGAGGACGGCACTGGTGGTACCTTCACCATCAGTGCCACTCTCGACCCTAAATAGGAAAGCGCGCTCGTTGCTTTCCTGCGGGCGAATGTCGACGTGTTTGCGTGGCAACCGTCTGACATCCCCGGCGTTCCCAGGAAAGTAATTGAGCACCACCTCGCCGTCTGTCCTCATGCGCGACCCGTCAAGCAGAGAGTCAGGAAACAAGCGGTGGAGCGCCAAGAGTTCATCATCGAAGAGATCAAGAAGTTGGAAGCAGCAGGCCTCATCAGAGGAGTGCTCCATCCTACGTGGCTGGCCAATCCTGTAGTCGTGCGCAAGGCGAACGGGAAATGGAGACTTTGCATCGACTTCACCGATGTCAACAAAGCTTGTCCCAAAGACCCATTTCCCTTGCCGCGCATTGACCAGATTGTCGACTCCACAGCCGGATGTGACTTGCTTTCGTTTCTTGACGCATACTCAGGATACCATCAGATCTTCATGGCAGAAGAGGATGAGGAGAAAACCGCGTTCATCACTCCATGTGGCACATACTGTTTTGTACGAATGCCTTTCGGTTTGAAGAATGCTGGTTCAACATTTGCAAGGGTCGTCCATACTGCTTTTGAGCCGCAAATACACAGAAATGTGGAAGCCTACATGGATGATATAGTGGTCAAAAGCAGGGACAAGTCAACTCTGATTCAAGATCTAGAAGAAACTTTTGCAAATCTGCGTAAGATCAGCCTCAAGCTCAACCCCGAGAAGTGCGTGTTTGGAGTCCCTTCCGGCAAGCTTCTCGGGTTCTTTGTGTCCCAGCGGGGGATTGAAGCCAATCCCGACAAGATCAAGGCCATTGAGCAGATCGAAGCACCGAAGCGCGTCAAGGATGTACGAAAACTTGCCGGCTGCGTGGCGGCTCTCAGCAGGTTTATCTCTAAGTCTGCTGAGCGCGCCCTGCCGTTTTTCAAAATCTTGAAAAAGGCAGGTCCAATGAAATGGACTCCGGAAGCGGAGGCTGCGCTGCAGGACTTGAAGAGATACCTGTCCTCCACTCCAATACTTGTCGCACCTAAACCACAAGAGAAGTTGCTGCTATATCTGGCGGCAACCAATCAAGTGGTTAGTGCTGCATTAGTAGCGGAGAGAGAGGCACATGATGAGCCAGCAACTGTGGCAAGCGCGTCCAGCAACGAGCAAGGGGCTTCCCCGACGAGCTCTGGTCCCAACGAAGATAGATCTGCGCAGATGTGCGAAGGGATACAGAAGAAAATGATGCAGCGCCCAGTCTACTTTGTAAGTTCCCTTCTGCAGGGGGCTAGGTCGAGGTACTCTGGTGTGCAGAAGTTGCTTTTCGGTCTTCTTATGGCCTCGAGAAAGCTGCGCCATTACTTCCAAGCACATCAGATCACAGTTGTCACTCGCTTTCCGCTGAAGAGGATACTGCAGAATCCAGAAGCAATAGGCAGGATTGTTGAGTGGGCATTGGAACTGTCGAGCTTTGGCCTCAAGTTTGAGAGCACTTCAACTATTCGAAGCAGAGCATTGGCAGAATTCATAGCAAAGTGGATGCCAACACCTGATGAAGAAACCCCAGAGACGAGCATCCCCGTCAAGGAAGCAAACAAAGAGTGGCTGATGTACTTTGATGGCGCGTTCTTGCTGCAAGGCGCCGGTGCTGGCGTGCTGCTTGTCGCACCCATCGGAGAGCACCTCAAGTACGTGGTCCAGATGCACTTTCCCAAGGAGCAAGCGACAAACAATACTGCAGAGTATGAAGGATTGCTCGCTGGTCTCAGGATCGCGGCAGACCTTGGGATCAAGCAGCTCATTGTCAGGGGTGACTCGCAACTTGTCGTCCGCCAAGTAAACAAGGATTATCAGAGTCCGTTGATGGAAGCTTACGTTGATGAAGTGAGGAAGCTGGAAGAGCGCTTTGTCGGCCTACAGATGGAACATGTTCCTAGAGCTTAGAACGACATCGCTGACGGCCTGTCAAAGTGCGCAGCATTTAAGTTACCTGTGGAACCAGGGATCTTTGTGCTCAAGCTGACTCAACCATCCGTGACGCCACCAACTGGACAGAGCAGGAAGAGGAAGTTGATTTCTGGTGACTATCTTCCGGCTGAGCTTCCCGAAGCCGCCGCCAAGAAGGTCCCCAAGATCAACGCCAAGAGTGCTGAGGAGCAGTCAGCTCCGACAAGCCCCAAGGTTTGTTTCGTTGAAGCAGACGCTCCCGACAAGTTTCGCTCCGGCAAACTTGTCGGGGATCATCAAGCTCCGGCCGAACCGTGGGTTCTCGCCGTAGAAGCGGATGTTCCCGCAGCAACAGATATGCCTTTAGTCCTTGTTGTCGAGCCGCAGGCTCCAGCATGCGCACAGCAGATCGTCCGTTTCCTCCAGTCAGGAGAACTTCCCGAAGAGCCAGAAGAAGCGGAAAGAGTAGCCCGGCAGTCTAGTATGTACCAGTTCGTTGACAACGCATTGTACAGAAGAAGGCTCAACGGAGTGAAATTGAAGTGTATTCCCCAGGAAGATGGACAGAAGCTGTTGGCATAAGTGCATGGAGGCATATGTGGTCATCACATTGGCGCCAGAGCGCTTGCCGGCAAAGTGTTCCGGCAGGGTTTCTTTTGGCCGACAGCCCTCCAGGATGCAACTGCACAAGTAACCAAGTGTGAAGCGTGCCAGTTCCATTCCAAGCAGATACACCAACCAGCTCAAGCTCTCCAGACAATCCCTTTATCCTGGCCATTTTCGGTCTGGGGGCTCGACATCCTCGGCCCTTTCTCTCGAGCAGTCGGGGGCTTTGAGTACTTGTACGTCGCAATCGACAAGTTCACAAAGTGGCCAGAAGTGGAACCAGTGAGGAAGGTGACATCACAGTCAGCAGTCAAGTTCTTCAGGTCGATTGTTTGCCGCTTCGGAATCCCTAACAGGATCATCACCGACAACGGTACACAATTCACGAGTCGCAACTTCATGCAGTACGTCCAAGACCTTGGCGCCAAGGTCTGCTTCACTTCTGTTGCTCACCCCAGGAGCAACGGTCAAGCAGAGAGGGCAAATGGTGAAGTGCTGCGTGGACTCAAGACCCGGACTTTCGACAGGCTGCACAAGTGCAGAAGAAACTGGATCGAGGAGCTGCCGGTGGTTCTTTGGTCGATCAGGACGACGCCAAATCGAGCCACTGGCCAGACACCTTTCGCTCTAGTCTATGGAGCAGAGGCAGTTATCCCCACAGAACTCGTATACGGGTCACCTTGAGTGCTCGCTTATGATGATCTTGAGCAAGAGCAGCTGCGGCGAGATGACGCGCTGCTCCTTGAGGAAGACCGTCTTCAGGCTGTTGTACGAGCTGCTCGATACCAGCAAGCTTTGCGCCGCTACCATAGCCGCAAAGTTAAAGCCAGAAGTCTCGAGGAAGGCGACCTTGTTCTTCGACACGTTCATTCCGCCAAGAATTCCAACAAGTTGACGCCGAAGTGGGAAGGCTCTTACCGGGTGAAACGAGTCACGAGGCCTGGCGCTGCCCGCCTTGAGACCGAGGATGGCATTCCGGACTCACCATATCCTTGCCGGACCACTTGAGGACGAAAAGGAGAAGGAGGACGGACCAACATCTGGACCCTGGCAAGCCAGTGTTGCCGGGGGCTGCAAGATCCCGGCAAGCCAGTAATGCCGGGGGCTGCAAGTGCAAGGATTAGCCCACGGCGAACCAGAGTTGCCGGGGGCTGCTATCTCAGATAAGTTTTTCATCCCTTATCATGCATTCTCTTATGGATTGAGGTATGCGAAACCTCGTTTCTTCCTGAAAGTTACCATGCTCCCTTAAATCTAGGCCCTAGGGCCCGTCCCCAGGGCCAGGTAAGGTCGTAGTCGCGGCAGCTAAGGGACGAAGCGAGGAGCCTGATCCCGCCTCCTCCCTGCCTCCGCCAAGAGCGTGAGAAAGGGCGAGCGACGTGGGAAGAAGGCAGGGCCTACTGCTGGGAAAGAAAGTGTCTATCTTAAAAGATATAAAGGATTCGCTCCTTGACGTGGGTTCCACCCGCGAGACAAGTGACCCGGCAAGCATCCCCTTTTCATTAAAAAGCATTCCACTCAGGTACAGTTCATAAGAGGATGAAGAACATGAATAATGGGATTACATGTTTTAAACGCAACTAAGGCCCGAGGGCTTACAAACTAAAAAGAGATAAGGTGCCCGTAATCCCTCTCTTGTCCCTATCTTCAGGAGACAGGTCAAGGAGACGAAAAGGGCAAAAGGGGCGCCTAGATGAACTACAGGTGCCAGAAGACACCAACAGGACGTCGCGGCAGCATGGTGATGGCGGCGCCGGAGGCAAAAGCTTGAAGACGAGGCGGCAGGACGTCAGCACGCTGTCGAGGGCGTCGTGCCCTCGTACTCCGAGTTGACGGCCTTGCCGCCTGCCCTCTTCTTCTTCCGCAGCCTCCCCGAGAAGCTCCAGGAACCAGCGACGCGGATGATGGGGTCGCCGGTGCCCCACGGAGCGGCGCCCGACACCTAGTCGGACCCGTCATCCCGCCGCCCGTTACCCTCGTCGCCGTTGTCGCTGTCCTCCTCGTCACTCCCGCTCGAGGAGCATCCTTCGCTATCGAAGGAGCTCTCCACGCAGCATCGTGCCTGAGCCACGAAGCCCCCGAAGACCTTGACGGAGAGGAGACCGCCCTCCATCAGCTTAAAATGGAGGGTGAGGCCCGCCGTCAAGCTGTGGATGCGGGTGAACGTCTTCCACCCTCGACCAATATACATCACATCAGGGGCCGGGAAGTCGACGCGGACTCGCGTACCGCTGATTCCGCAGCCCCTCATATGCAACCTCAATGTCTCGGGCGGATCCAACTCCATCACACTCGCAAATGGAGTCGGGAGACGAAGGTGACGACGAGGCGGCCGACGCAGCCTGACGAAGAACTCGCATGGGTCGTCCCCGATGTGGTCCGCCACGGGGAGAGGATCTGTTGGCGGATGCAAGGCTGGCGAGCTGCCTCGTCCGCCTCTTCCCCGACCGCCTCGGCCTCGCCCTCGACCTCGCCCGCGGCCTCGTCCCCTCCCTCTTCCCCTTGGGGCTGGCTCTGCCGCCACGGGTGCGGAGGGAGGAGGAACACGTTGCCTAGCGGCAACCCTCGTCGCTACCGTCGAAGGACCAGGGTTCCCTTTCTCCATGGCGGATGGAAGAAAGAGGAGCAGAAGCTGAAGAAAGGAGGAGATGAGAGAATGCGGGTTTCCGTCCCCCCCTATCCCACTCCTTATAAAGGAGCGGGGTGGGGGCTCGGCCGCCCCGCTCGGCCAATCGAGACACAGAAGGCGGAGGGAACTGGGCCTGACCCGCTGCCTCAACCCGTGGCGACCCGATTTCCCGCCTCCACCATTTGCCACTCCAAGCGCATGGAAGTCGCGTGGCGGGAGGGCAGAGCTGAGGCGACGGACGAGGCGACCTCTCCCCACCCCGTGATCGTGGGGGGGGGGGGTGGGCGCCTCGAAGACCACGCCTCCACGCCTCCCTCCGTTTATGAGGAAGATACGAACCGCCAGGGGGGAGGACGTTTCGCCTTTCCGAGTAAAGGAACCACCCACGACCTCCCCCACGACGCCGCAATCGATGCGTGTCGTTCGGGAGGGCGTGGTGGATGCGGAGCAAGGTGCAACGCGACCCAGGCCGTGCGTGCTCGTGCCCTGTTTTGGGCCTGGCCCAACAGCGCTCGGCACCGTGTGTGACCCAGGCCCGGGGGCTCCTGTCGGTGTACTAAAATAGGGGTACTCTAGTATCCCGAACTTGTGCACGGGTAGTCGCAGCACCCCGCGGCAAGGCCCGCCAGGTGATCACCAAGGCTCTCCATGGTTCCTTTGGAGCCATTCGAGAACAAAGTATTTAAGTCAAGGAGACAAGTCCCCGGCAAGAGGAGCTTGCCGGGAAGGCCATTCAAGGTACAAGACCCCGGCAAGAGGAGCTTGCCGAGAAGCCCAACGAGAGCATCTCAAAGAACCTGCAGCAGCGCGCCACGCGTCCCGGCAGGACCCGGCGAGCGACAAGTTCCCGGGCGCGACAAGGCAACGGCCGCGGCAAGGCGCTTGCCGCGGCAGGCAGCCATTCTGTACCCACGCTCCAGCTCACCCACCTACGTGTCGCTCCGGGACCCTTCCCAGCGTACGTGGCGGGAGGCTCTGCAGCCAGGGGTACACTATGGCATGCAGCGCTAATAGGACCGCCATCGTGGCGAGCGATGGCGCCCCTGACGGTCCCTTTTCTGCACCGTCTGGGCGATGTAGACGGGCATTTAATGCCTTTGTCCCCTGCCGTCAGGGTTAGGTATGATACACTGTGTAGGTAGCTGTACCTACCGCATCATATTTACACTTTTGCCCTTACCTACGTTGCCACCTGTTGGAGACCCCTTGAACATATAAAAGGAGGCCCATGCACAACGTAGGGGGGATCGATCCTCAGAGAAGCGCTCGGTCTCGTTAGCTGCTCGAGTGTACTGTAGCACTCGGCGCTCCCGAGCAAGAACTCAATACAATCCACAAAGCAGCAGTAGGAGTGTTATCTCTCCGGAGAGCTCCGAAGCTGGGTAAAACCCTTCCCCCGCGTGCCTCGCCTCGATCCGCTCTTCGCGTGACCTCCGCCCCCCGCCAAACCGAGAAGGGGCTCCATCCCCATAGGTGCTCGGGGAGCCCAGGAAAACCCCGGCACCCACCATGGTTTCCTCGCGCTCCAACGCTCTTCGGGACAGGCGGACGACGGACCACAAGGAGATGGCAGCCATCGTTGCCAACTGGTTAGCCGGCAGGCAGTTGGAGGATGACGACGTCCCAATGGAGAACATGGTAGTCGATGATCCGGCGCCAACCCCCTCCTCCGCGCCATCCTCACCGGTGCATTGCACCATGACCATCGACGAGGCTCGTGCCCAATACATGGACACGGTGAGGCAGAAGCGTCAGGAGCACTTCCGGGAGGTGCAGGCCGATGCCGCCTACAACCACCATCTCCTTCAGGAGCACCTGTAGGCGGAGGAGTAGATCGCCGCAGAGCGGGCGGAGCAGGAGGCGCTGCTCGAATCGTACGGCTCCGCCCGCGAGGGCCGCCTCGAGCACTGGCGGTACCGCATGCGGGTGGCGGAGGCTGCGGCCGCCTACAAAGAGGGCGATGAAGCGGGCGAAGCGCTATTTGGCGAGACTGAGGACGGGGCAGAGGACAATGTCGGCTCCGACGAGTCCCCGCTCCGCTGGCGTTGACGAGGCCCTGCTCCGCCGAGGCCCCGCGGCGCCAACAATGAGGCAGAGGACACCACCGGCTCCGCCGAGGCCCCGCGGCGCCAACAAACGAGGCAGAGGACACTGCCGGCTCCGCTGAGGCCCCGCCCCGCTAACAACGAGGCAGAGGACATCACCGGCTCAGCCGAGGCCCCACCCTGCCGGCAACGAGGGGGGATGGGAATTTCCCCCGCTCCGCCAAGGTGCCGCCCCACCGGCAACGAGACAGAGGACATCGCCGGCTCCATCGAGGCCCCGCCTCGCTGCCAACGAGGCCGCGCCACACAGAAAACGAGGAAGAGTAGAACATGGTAGGTCGCCGCCGCTCGGGTCCAACCAAGGCCATCACTGCTACCCTCTGGTTGAAGCCAAGCTAGGCGGGTTGACCATTGATGGCTGATTAGCTTCTTGGTGGCGACGTGGAGTCGGAGAGCTATGTTGGAGAAGGACGCTGCTTCAGTTACTTAACTGCATGTGCAGTTTGGTCACTGGCATGTGGGCCCAAGAGGCATATGGACCACATGTAAGTGATGCAACTGCACCTACTGTTATGTTACTGAAGCTCAGTCCTCTGGAGAAGAAGCTTCTGTTCGGCTTAGCCGGACACGGGTGCTACAATTAATTAATTATACCTCCAGCGCACCTCTTTTTAGTTGAAGAATGTATGAAATGTAATGAAATCCGGCATGTTTATATGAAATCTGGCAGTATATGAATGAATTTAGTTCGATTTGTTTGAATTCTTGTATCACTGGCATTGGATGAACATGCAAAACAATACGTACTAGCATTATTACCAGGGCGATCACCTCGTTTGCAGAAGTTTCACATGTACTCCCTCCGGTCCTTTTTAGTCAGCATATAAGTTTTGTCTGAAGTCAAAGTATCTCTAATTTGACCAATCTTGTAGAAAAAAGTATCAACATTCACAATGTAAAATCAACTGACTTGAAAGAAATCTAATATGCGAAGTAAAAAGGAACAGAGGGAGTACAAAATTTAGCATTCCTGTACATATGCAATCAACACAGAGGCCTGGCAATTCATACGAAACTTTCAAAACAATCGATGATTATGCATCTCAGCGATTCACATGTCAGAGCCAATATTTACTTCACGACTAAAGAATAAAGAAAAATCGATCGATGCTGCTAACAGCATAGGGTGTCCCATTCGAAAATATCAAACGCATGTCTTCTTGCTAACATCAATGAGGAAAATTTGACAAGGTTGTCCCATTCCAAAATGTCAAATGCACGTTGTTTGGCGTACATTAGTGAGCAAAATTTGGCAAGGTTTTCCCATTCCAAAATATCAAATGCCTATGATTGTGGAATGGGCATGGTTTGCCATCAGTTCGGACATTGACATGGCACCTCGTGCTAAATAAATCAGTTGTTCTTTTTGTGCAGTTCCAGCAAAATCAACCAAATTCGTGTGTAGCTTGTATGATTTCGCCTTTATATGTTGCAACGCCTTGAACATATCGGCACCTCCTTTCTTGTGGTGGAAATGAATGATTCGAGAATATTCGATGTCTTCGTGAACATTTTGTGTAGTTCCCATTGAAATCAAGCTAAGCACCCCTATTTGCATAAATACAAAAAAAGTGATTACTATATAGCAAATTGTACTATGAATTGACAGTTTAAACAGTTAACCTACATGATCCATGCAGATCACACATTTAAAAAAATGGAACTCACTGGAACGAGTCGTAAAACAACATTGTACTGGCCATCACAGTAACAAAGATGGAGATCTGTGAGTCCTTCTGAGCTGAAGTAAGTTTGTTCTTGTGGGCAATAATGTAACCATCCTTCAACTGCTCCCTTCTTAAGAAGAGAGGCTTGGCTTCTTTATCCTGACATAATCAAAACTAGGCACTTCACGTACTCCATATTCTTCTTCAGAGGAGGATGATCCTGTTGTGCAAAGACAAGAGGACAACTAAATGCTAGCATCCCTGTTTGTTCGAAAAAAAGGATAGGAAATATTTAAAACAACATAGATGAAACACTTCTCAAGGACAATACCACTTTCTCATGATAGTATCTAAACAGTAGCACAACACCAATAGAGATGACTAAGCTCAATCATATGGATGAAATCCGTGGGCGAGTACCAACCTTTGTCAGGAGGCTTATTGTGTAGAGCATACAGATCAAGCACTTCTCCGGAACCATCTGTTGTTATCTACTATGGTTGCCATGCTTACTATATACTCCTCGATTAGTTTAATGTTTCCAACATCTTCTTGTGCAGTTCTACTAAAATATATGGTATCTTCAAAGAAGATCCCTGTTTGCACAAGTAGAGATAATTACATATTACATTAAGAGTGGCATCAAATTAGTGGCAAAACAATTGCTCGTTCCAGCCATAGCAATAAATTAAGATGCAAAACTATATCATTACTTGTGTCATCACAGTTCCAGTGCTTCATTACAACACCGGGAGTTGATTTTTGTTTTTCTTCCACTTGTTCTTCCCCTTCATCACTTGGTTCAGTAACAGACAAGCTTCGCCTTTGATGTAAGATTTGGCATGTCAATTAGGGAGCACAAGTATAGCACTAAACAACGACATTAATTTTCAGATGAAAGTGGCAAAATACAAGCCAACAGTTGTGAAATATCCTTATCTTACCTCAATGGGATATTATGGTGCACATACAGATTGGAAGTCTTGTCTCCATTTGTGTAGTTCCCTAAAATCAAGCAACATTAGTGTACAAGTAGCACAACATATGAAAGCACACTGCACAATCGTGTGAAAGAAGGCTAGTACTGACCTCTCATGACGCGGAATTCAAACAACTCACAAGAAGAAGATCTGAACCAAATTTGCCAACACGGATAGGAAGTAAGACCTCCTCTTGTGTAGTTCCACTAAGATCAAGCAATCAAGCAACGTTGTCGGTGTGACATTTTGGTTGAACTACACAAAACACTCTTAAAACAAAAGTGTTTTGTGCAGTACAACAAAAGGTCACAATAGCAACAAGGTGAAGTAGATAACCCTGTTTACACAGAGGTGCAAAGGAAACAACTAGTGGTCAATAACGGTGGATGACACAGAAGCCAACAAAAAGAAGCATCTAACTTATCTAAATGGGAAAGAAAGCAAGACAGTAGCATTTCTAAAACGGTGGCATTGATTAATATTAACAGAGAGATTACATTAACAATAAAATTCGTTAAACATGTAATTTGCTTTTAACTGTGGCATTGCATCAATTTTCCAGCGGCATTATTAGAGGGTGTTTGTTTACAGGGACATTTTGGTGTAGGGACTAAAAAAAGTCCATGTCAGTCCCATCTAAACCAAACAGGAGGGACTTTTAGGGACTAAAGAAAGAAGACCCCGAGGGAGAGTCTTTTTGGGACTTTTTCCAACAGTTGCCCCCTCCCCGCATCGCAGCTTGTCTCTATTAGTTCATCACTAGGGGTAACATGGTCTTTTAGCATGTCATTTAATAACCTATAGTCCATGTTTAGTCCCTGGAACCAAGCAGGTAGGGACTAGGGAGTTTTTAACCAAACAAGGCCTTAGATTAACAACAACTAAAGAGTTGCACGGGACAGTGGACGCACCAGCACCATGTGCATCTATCGATGTATGAAGGGGTGATGCACAGTCTGTTGCAACAAAGAACAAAAACAATCAAGGAGCATATTTGTGTTCGTCCCAGTTTTGTTATCTTTAGACACCTTTCCCTATGTGAGCGCAGCAAATCTAGTCCCGCTCAAACTCTACAGCCTTGTCCCGAAAAAAAAAGATCAGTTCGTTACAGATGTGCATACTGCATTTGTCATTGTTTCCCATTTTCGACCAACGTAGGTGCTGGATACCCAGTCTATACTAGTACTTTCCCCCTTCCTTTCCTCTTTGAACCACGTCCTAGATTCATGCTATACAACTTTCCCCACTACTTTCCTGTTTGATCCAACACCTAGATTCGAGTGCAGAAGCGGAAAAAGCCCACATGCAGCTAGAGCAATGCATGTGGAATAAGTAAATTATACCTTGAGGTTCTTGGGGTGTGGTTTGGTGGGCGACCGAAGGCCGTTCGGCCCACACTATGTACAGCGGCGAGGAAGAAGGGGTCGGAGGCCCTCCTGCGCCGCCGCTGGGTGAAAGAGAACAGTTGTGCCGATAGTGGATTCCCTCCCTCGCCGACGGCGACAACGTTAAGCCTCCTTCCCTTCCCGGCGGATGGACCCTGCCGGCTCTTTGACCAGCACTGAGGGGAGAGAGAGAGGCCAATGAAGTCTTGTTTAGATTTGGAGAGGGTGAGAGAGTGTGAAGAGAGCAACTACAAGCGCTGAGGCTCCAACGTGTATATATATACTAGAGAGAGAGAGTGTGTGTGTGAAGAATGCAAACCGTAGAAAACAAGCGTCGAGGCTGCAGCGTATACGTGATGAGGTGATTATACGGTCACTACGAGATCGTATAGCTCCGTATCCATCCATTTTGACCGGTCAAAGAATCCTCCTAGCACCGCCCCAGATCACTTTCTCTCTCTGTCATGCGGGGCCTACCTGTCATTGGGTGGAAGAAAGAAGTCAAAGAAAAAAAATATGCTCAAGTGTAGTTATCAAACCCGAGACCTCAAGTTTGATGAGCGCACAGGCTAACCAGCTACACCAACCCCACGTTATGTTTAACGAGAGGAAAATAACCTTTAATACATTCCTGCATTCGTGTGACAAGCATGCCGTGTTTTTTTTTGCGTGGGAGTCATTGGGATTTGAAACATAATCGTGTCATGTGGCTTTGGTGGTAAGGTCTTTTGGGATTTAAAGCAGTGTTGGTAGTACAGAAATAATGCAGCCTTAGTCACCTTACTTTTCTCCATGTAGTACGTTGGGTCCCACCAGTCAGAGGGTGAAACAAACAAATTAATAAGAAAAATTAAAAGCGCTAGTGGTGTATCTTACCTCACACATCTCGCTACTGATCGTGAACACTGTCCAATTGATCCCTCTGTTCACTCACGTACTATTTTAGGTGAATCCTTATTATAACATGCACACAATTTTGGGCACTTGTATTCGACCTAAGTCAGTGTGCCACCGTATCTCGTACTACTCCCTTCGTCTAGGTGTAATACGTCACGTTAGAAGGTGCAGTGGGACCAAGGTGCAAGCAGATTTTTTTTTGAAACAAGGTGCAAGCAGATTGGAGGAGAAGGAGAAACTTGACCGGTCCTTCCTCCAATCAAGGTATTGGTTTCTATCTCTAAGCGCAACAATTAATCACAACAACTAAGCGATGCCGTTTTAGCTACCATGCAGGGCCACATATTAACTTGCATGCATCAACGCATAGTTGCACTCCATGCATTGGGTTTCCGGGGGAGATAACAAGGCAGAGTAAGGAGCGTTTGGTTACATTGCTAGGCTGGTCATAGTGGTGAGTAACTTGGACTAGTAACGTGCATATGTTACTAGTCTATGTTACTACTTTCATAATAGGTAGTAACAAATGGATGGTAACATGCAAGTCTTCATTAATTGAGATATAAAGTCATTTTACCTCGGTACACGCGCGCGCGCGCGTGTGTGTTTAACAGCATGTGTGTGTTAGAGAGAGTGACACATCGACCTACTCCTACAGAGAGATGGTGTAGTGTATGATTTAGCCGCGAGAGTCGGCGCATCCTCTCGTTTCCGGGCGTCCGGTCAAGATAGGCGGGACAGCTGCCACGCTCACTCCTGACTAGCCTGGCCCACCCAAAGCCCCTCCATCGCCCGTGCGCCGCTCCAAAGAATCGTTGCCGCATTCATGCCCGGGCAGAGCGGACGCGACCTCTCACTGGCGCCTGCGTTGAAGGGAGAAGCGGATTCAAGAGTGATGGTTGCTTCGTCCGTCCAACTTACTGTTGGGTCTATGTGATTTGATGGCTCATTGGTCATTATTAATGAGGTGGTAGGACTACTGGATGTCCCACGCTTTCGGCGAAAGGAGGTACTACTAGATTACAATTTTCTCCATTCTCAGCGGAGGAGTGCGAGAGCAGTGAAAACACGCAGGCTCAATGATTACATGGCCCACCTCACACTATCACCATATTTTATGTACACCGTGCGACACCTAACTCTTTACACAGTACTAGTATAGTACGTACTATAATTTATCAGCGAGATAAATTTGTACAATGCTATGAAGCTTCCAGCTTCTGTTTCATGTATCTTGCGTCCAAGGTTGCCCGTTGCAACATTTCATCAAATACAAAGGAGACTAACATGGATGCTATTGCATCTCAATGATTGGCAGATCATAGCCAATATGTACTCCCTCCGTTCCAAAATAAGTGTCTCAACTTTATGCAAACTTTAGTAAAAAGTTGTACTACTACTAAAGTTGACACTTATTTTGGAACATAGACAGCTAAAGAAAAAAAATGATCCATGCAGTCCCTAGCCCTTGAACCGTAAACCCTAACCAGGCTTTAATTTGCTCGCAACGTTGGAGCTTCCGAAGAAATGAAGTTTGCAACCCTTTGACCATCGGATCATTTTGTGCAGTTTCACCAAAATCGAAATGAGCATCCCTGTGGCAAAGAAAGTGAAGAAGCGTGATTAGAATAAGATTACTGGGACTAGTTGATGAGACATAAACTCATCACAAATATAGTACATAGAAGCCAGTAGAGGTATGTGCGGGGCAAAGAAGTAGAGAAATATCCACATGGAGTGATGTGGGCAGCTAGAGCAGTGGTGCAAGCCGGCTGTAAAGGGAGTTGTACCTGAGGGATGTCGGGACGTAGCTCAACCTAGAGGAGGGCGGCCGGAGGAGGCAACTGCCCACGTCGTGGCAGTGAGCAATGGACGAAGGCAAACTCACCGGCTTTGTGAGAGAGAACGGCGGGGACCCCTGATCGGGACGTGCCAACAGTGGGTTTTCACCGTCGGCGACTGCGACCGCATCTACACTAAGCATCCACCCCTTCCCCCGGCGGACATGATCCGCCGGGATGTTAGAGATGTGGCCACAGTCGTTTTGTGAGGGAGAGTGTGAAGACCGAAGAGAGCAACCCCAACAAGCAACCGTGTAGGCTCGTCCTGCCTATGTATATATTGGAGCGATTTCCTTTTCTCTCCATATGAACCTATTTATATTGCGTACGTGCCACTGAAGAAAAAAAACTTTATTTATAAATGACACGGAACCTACTACTCGTTCTCCTATAAACCTTGCGCTTGGCATCTCCAAAATATTAACCTTGCGATTGGCTCTTCGCCTCTTCGGGAAGTCGAGCAATAATGGTACTGCAGTATATATCGTTCTAGCTATATGAGACTGAATGAATTGCTGCACGTCCACCACGTGGGAGAGGGTTGAGGGGCGAGGGAGAGTGCGTACTATTACATCCGTTTCAATATGGACTACATACGGAGCAAAGTGAGTGAATCTACACTCTAAAATATGTCTATATACATCAGTGTATGGAGTATGTACTAGTAGTTCATATTGAAATCTACTAAAGGACATATATTCCAAACAATATGATAATCTCTCTAACCAAGGTAGGGACGAGGAGTAAACGGAGGGAGTAGTAAAATTTTCTCCTCGTCCTGCGAGCCACCGCGCGCGTGGGCGAGGGAGCGGGCGTAAGGCGTACTAGTAAGCAAGCTTCACCTCATCCTGCGAGCCACCACACCCGTGGGCGGGGGAGACGGCGTAGTAAGCAAGCTTCTCCTTGTTCTACGAGTTGACGGGACACATCAAAAGTACTCCAGTGTATAGAGCCTTGCCTCTAAGGTAGGCCCCACATGGTTTGCCTCTTTTTTAACATAACACGTCAAGTCGCAATTTATTTGTTCACCCGTGGTAGACGATCCTCCATCAAGTGGACAACCAGTACACGTGTCAAATTACCACGTGGGCTGCCTTTTTGTACAGAAATGAGCTCCACCGTGTACCCGCGCGGGTGTGGTTGGGAAAGAGACGGGAGTAGGTGCGCCGTGCGTGCACCTCTTCTCTCCGTGCACGTCCCCCACCTACGTGGGTGTGTGTGAGAGATACAAACCTAGACAGATGGCATGTGCGTTCGTGAGTGTTTTTTGTTTTGGGGAGGGGTGGTGATTTCGTGAATGTATTTGTGGGAATATGTGTTGATGACATCTCAAACAAAATTTTGCATGCAATGTGTGTGAAATAAAGGCATATCCATATCATATAGAGAGGGCCAGAGGGGACGATCCACGAGAAGAGAGGGATGGGTCAAAGATATCGATAGAGTTGAAGAGATGATCAAGTGGGTGGGTGTGAGATGGATGAAGAAAGCCATCGAAATTGTGTGTGTGCAAGTCAAAGATATAGGGCGACTGACCTACCAGAACATCAAAGGGCACAGGGAAAGTTTGTGCGTGGCAGGGAGACATGACTAGAGCGCTCGATGTATCGGTGTGTGTGTGTCTGTGAGTGGGGTGGGTGGGAGGGGGAGGCAGAGGCCTAACTAAAGAGGTAGAACGACTTGTATATGTGTTGAGAAGGAGAGACCTAGCTATGTCTTGAGGGAGATGGGTCGACATCCATACATAACTGAAGGATGGGAAATAGGTTGGGACAGAGAGAGAGAGAGAGAGAGAGAGAGAGAGAGAGAGGACAGAGCGGGAGGGAGAGGGGTAGAGTGCTGGATGGGTGATCGAGTTGCTTCTCGAAGATGGTGGGAGAGGCCTACTAGACAAACTGAGGGTAGAACTGCAATATTATCAATAAGAGTGGGGATGTGTTTCTGTGTGTGCCTGTGCGTGATAGATCTGTCGGGACGCATGCATGGACGATGAAGGGGAACCACGTGTTTGCTAAGCAAACCTAACTAGATCGGTAGATCAATTGATGTTTGTCGGAGGAAGGGAGAGACATAACTAATGAGGTAGATCGATCGACGCGTGGGGAAAATGAGTTATAAGGACCTAGCTAGCTATATTTATAGCGGGAGATCGGTCGGTGTACATCCATTTGTTAGAGGCAAATAAGGCCCGGCGAGACGGATAGACAGAGAGAATGGAGCTAGGAGGTGGTGCGAGAGGCCGAGCTACTAGCTAGATAGGGGAGGAGTATGCGGTTGTGAGATCGATGAAAAAAGGGGCGAGAGTTTACACGTGTGTGGGACCGTATGAGAGACACGAGGAATGGACACAGAAAGGAGGAGATGGAAGGTGCGTGTGTATGTATGTTGTAGGCAGACGCTGGAGAGGTTTATCGATCGGTGTGTGTCAGAAAGGAGTTGTGGAGACTGTGGGAGAACGACCTAAAGAAAAAAATGAATGTGCGCGATGGATAGAATGCTGAGGGAGGGGAGGGCGAGGAGGGCGTGTGCATGCATGAGAGAAAGTTAGTGCTAGCTACAAAGGTTAGAGGATTGTGTGGGTGTAAGAGACTAACAAAGATCATAATTTGATATGAAAGTGGATTCATATATTTGAATAGGAGATCATAGTGTTATAAACATATGCATGCATGAATATAGCGGTGATACGCGTGCTATGGTTTTGCACATGTTATACCATAATGTGATAATGCATGGCGCTTGCAACTCACAGCTAAATGTCGAACAATCTAAACCATACTATATATATCGAACAATCTCACATTTTATTTGAATTTGTGATAATGTGTGGCATTTGCAGCTTACAACTAAATATCAAACAATCTAAACAATACTATATATCGAACAATCTCAGATTTTATTTGAATTTGTGGTAATGTGTGGTGTTTGCAACTCACATCTAAATACTTGTAGGCGTAGGGGGCGGGGCACCATACATTATGTGATGAACACATTATACATATGAGACATGGTTTAGATTATGAAGATCTAGCTAGAGCTTGAAATGTACTGTGATTTGAAATCAACATAAAGTGGATTCAAAAAATCGAGTTTGAGTTCATATAGTACACATAATTCATATCTAACTCGAGAGTAATCATGTGGTGTGTGAAGATAATACACAAACGATGGTTTAACTTGGCAATAATGATGATTATAGACCTTATTAAAATAGAGAAACAAATTCAAATGGTTTGACTTCACAACAATCATTATTGTAGATCTTATTCAAATAGAGAAACGAATTCAAATTTAGTTCATATTGAAGCGGTAGTATATATGTTTGGAATGCATTAAAGCGTTCATTTGAGTAGCAGGCTGCATGCATTATACACGTAGGGAAATATCTTAATTGAACATAACATGAATTCAAAGTTTTGAATGACATTTGTAGTGCGAATTGATTTGGTACAGTACATGGGACTAGACTCTCTTGTGTGCTGCGAATTGATTCCTTTTTGTTTTTTCGTCGACGGAAGTGCGAATTGATTTGGTACAGTACACGTTGGGCTTGTTCGGAAATTTCAACCCGTGCCTTGTTACCCTGAAATATTTAAGATATATATTTGTCTCTTTGTGCTCCGACAACTCCCTCCATTTCAACCCGCGCCTTGCTATTCCAAAATTACAATGCGCGTGAAAACTCCCACCTCCTGTGAAATCCCGACACGCGAAATGCCCGTGATACCCCTGAACCGAAAGAACTGCCTAGCTCAAATCGGTGGGGGTAATTTTGTAACTTACCCCACATTTAGGACAAGCGCGTCCCTAAGCCATGGTTCCCCACTCCCATCCCATCTGCCAACCCATTCGTACACCAAGGACGCGAAAACCCGCGAAGCCCCACACCCTGCTCCGTCGGCCACCCAGCCGGAGCCTCTTCCCCGACGACGTCGTCCACATCAACACCTCGATGTCCCTCATCCAGCGTACCGGATGAGGATCTGTCGTCGACCTCGGAGTCCTGCCGGTTCAGCCACCCCGTTCTCCACCTCCAAGGAGCTGCCCCGGCGTTTCCCTCGTCTTCCGCACCACCTCCATTCCCACACCATCGTCTTCACCTGGACCACTAGAAGAGCATCATCATCACCGTTTCCTCGGAGGAAGTTGCGGCCTAAATCGGCGCCACCAAAGAGGTTGTACACTAATCACCGCATTTTCTTCTTGATTCGATCTCACGGTGCCGTCGGCGCTCGACCCCGAGCCTCCATGGCGCGGCTCCATCCACGGCGGCATCACCGGCCACTTCCTCCATGGCGTCGCTCCCTCGGCGGCGGCGGCTACATCAGTAGGATCTGCTGCTGCTTTAGCTCTCGCTCGCGCTGTTGCTCTGCTCTTGCTCTCGGTCCCCTACTTGGTCTGCTCTTGCTATTGCTATTGCTCTTGCTCGCACTGCTGCTCTCACTCTTTCTCTTGCTTGCGATGCTGCTCCGATTTAGCTACACTTCACACGACTGAATCGACTTTTGGGTCAGTCGATTTTTAGGGGGTGGGGGGCTCGCCGGAGTTAAGGAAGAACCAGCCACAGTGGGGAGGGGGGCTCACCGGAGAGGTACCTCACTATCTATCTTAGGGTTCAGGGTGGGGCGGTGGTCGCCGGCAGTGGTGGGGCGGTCGCGTGGGGATCGCCAGAGAAAAAGCTCGGCACGGGGGGCCTATAGGGATGGCCGAGCCGGCGGCAGACCGGTGATGGGGAGTGGTTTCGGGGCGGGCGGGGCGGCGCACCTCCGGCCGCGGGCGACGAAGGGCGGCGGTTTGGTCGGTGGTGGCTGGCGGCTCAGAGAGGATGGAGGTTGAAGTTGAACTGCAGGCCCTTGATTTCGTATCCAACGGCTGGCATATCGACTGACCAGAGATGAAAAATTCAGTCAACCGGCTCTTGCACGCGCTGCTACTACTGCTTTTCTGCTACTAGCTAGTGCGTTCAGTTTCAACAGTAAAATTCAGTTTCGACAGTAAAATTCAGTTTTGACAGTTAAGTTCAGTTTCGATAGTTAAATTCAGTTTCGACAGGTAAGTTCAGAGATGAGATGTATTTTACATCTAGCACTTTGTGGTTATGTATATTACGTCATCTATTGGAGATGCTATTAGAATTCCACTCAGGTTAACGTTGTCTCTCCTGTCCTGCTTCAGCCTGGCGTTGTACAACTCATCGGAGCTGCTCCAACGATGAAACCCTCCATCACAGCGGAGCAGTACCCCGGACTCCATCTCAAGATGCCTAAGATCTTCTTCCCCTCCTCCGACAGCCAAGTCAGCCGGACCATCCACACCGACCAACCCAATCACGCTGGGATCGACATGGCTTCGCCAGAGAGGTTGTACACTTGTTGCATCTCTTTTTTACTCTACATGTTATATATATTGTCCACTGAGCACATGCAGTAACGTGAAATACGATTAGTTTCTCCTACTAAATGACAAGCAGTGAGGTACCAGGCAACTTAGCTATCCATGATGGACTCTCTTGAATGCCATCATTATTTATCTCTACGTGTTTGAGATGTGCATTTGTCGATGGGTCTGGGAGTTGAGCTAGTAGGGAAGTGTCCTGGGTCCAAAGTAGTAGAAGTAGGCAAGTAGCACAAAAACATTTTTCGAGTGTAGCTTTTCCTTGCTCAAGCCTGCCTACTAGAATCGCCAGTGCTTGACAGGAAAAGTGAAGGAAAAACATAGGAATTGGAAAGTTTCCTATGGTACTACTATTCATGCATTTGGTTCGACGGAATGGAGCAAAGGAAAACTATAGGGTTTGTTCCTTTAGTGTCTCCATGAAAGAAAAACCGTACGGATTTTAATTTTTACTTGTCCTCCTTTCCAAATTCCTATTCATGAAGCATAAGACTAAGATATAGTAGCATAATAGCATTATAACCTTACATTTTCTTGTGGTTTAACTTAATCTTACCATGCTTCTTTGCATCCTGTGATCTTCCAATTCTTGTGAACCAAACACCCAGATTGGCAGAAATCATGTGTTTTTAAATTCTCTGTTTTGCACGTGGATTCCTATACTATTACTGTGTATTTCCTATCCCTGCGTTGTTAGAATCCTCCAATTCAAACGAGCCCTTACAGAATTACTTCTCTTACAGATAGTTGTCAAAGAAAACCTTGTGTGGTTTGTCCCGCTCCTCCTGCGCCGTCGTCCACCCAAGCTCAGCTGCTCCAATGACAGAAGGGTCCAACACAACAGGGATCCGACCTCCAGACTGTCTTTTGCCACCTCAGATCTTCTTCCCTGCCGCCGGCAGCCATGACAACTGCATTACCATCATCAACCGAGCAGATGACCTCGAGGACTACACGGGTCCGCAAGAGAGGTCACACACATTCGTGTCTGCTTACATTATGCATCGCTTAATATTACATGCTAATTTATCATCCTGTTCACCGATTAGACTCTGAGTCAGCTCCAAACTAATGGTCAAACTTGAGTTTTTAAATGGTTGTGGGGTACATATCGGGGCCGCAATCAATAGTATTTGTCTACTATCTGGTTAATCTCTGGTGTCTACTATCAGTTTCATGTTGGGTGGGAAACAAACAGTAAAGAAGCCATTATCTGTATTTTTTAACTGAAGCCATTATGTGCCTGCTATCATTGGTTTTGGGTCTATCCACAGGTTGCTACCATCACTCTGGATTTCTGCATCCACTCCTTACATAATCTCACTATGTTTTATTCCTATGCATGTTAGTTATTGCACATAATGGAGCTGGACATGTAGAGCAAAAGAGACGAGCCTTGCGTGGCAATAAAATTTCATGAAGACGTTGCTCCATGGTAGGCGCAAAGGCAGCCCCCATCCACCCATTTCGGATTGTAATCGAGAGGAAGATATCTGTTCTGAGGGGGATTCGGAAGGACAAGACCACTCCTATTTACCCTCTGAGGTCTTCGCTCTAACTTGGCATACTGATGTTGGTTATATCATGCATATGGTGCCTTGCATTGCTTACCTATACATCAAATATGTCAACTGCTTAGTTTAGACATGCTTTGTGTGAATGCCATCTGTTTAGTTTATTCATCGTTTATGCGCAACGCCATCTTGTTTAGCCAGGCATCATATATGTGAATTTTGCAATGCCATCCTGCTTAGCTAGTCATCTTATATGTGAATTATATCAGGCCATCCTTTGTTTTCGTTACGTATTACATTTGTCAACAATGTTAGTACATTCAACTACTCTTCGTGTGCATCACCCATTTGACACAGTGATGGAAAATTCTAGAGTGAAAACAAGGTCTTCAGAGTAGACTATGCTATATGATGAAGCGCATATCTCACTGGTTATGGATAGCTCCTCAGAGGAGGATTCAGAGATAGATGACCAGTCCTATTCCCCCCCCCCCCCCGAGGTGTATGCTCTAACTTGGCAGGGTTATGTTTCTCATATCGTGCGTATGGTGTCTTGCATTGCTATGTCATTTGCTTAGTTTAGACATGCTTTGTGCGAATGCCACCTGTTTAGTGTCTAATTACCATATGTGAATTATGCATTGCCATCTTATTGCAAGACATTATATATGTGAATTATGCAATGCTATCTTGTTGCAAAGGCATTATATATGTGAATTATGCAATGCTATCTTGTTGCAAAGGCATTATATATGTGAATTATGCAATGCCATGTTGTTGAGCCAATCATCATGTATGTGAATTATATCATGCTATCATTTTTTTGTATTACGTGTTCCATTTGTCGACAACGTTTGTATATTCAACTACTCTTCCTGTGCATCGGCCATTTGAAGCGGTGATGGAAGTATCTGGAGTAAAAACAAGGTATTCAGAGTAGACAATCCTACCTGCTGAAGCAGACGTCTTGCTGGATAAAGAGAGCTCCTCAGAGGAGGATTCAGAGACTGATGACCAGTCCTATTTCCCCCCTGAGGTCTATGCTCAAACTTGGCAGGGTTATATTACCCATGTCATTCATGTTGTCCTGCATTTCTTAGTTTTTACATCATATATGGATTGCCATCTGCTTACTTGCTTACTATATAAATCATATATTTGAGTTATATCATGCCATCATGTTTACATACACATCATCTATCTGAATTATGGCATGGCAACCCATTTAATAAACACATCATATAGCTATATCATCTCATACTATTTAGTGTTTACATTCACCATATTTTGAATTATGTCACTCTATCCGGGAATTATATCATGCTATCATGTTTCCATAGGCGGCATGTATGTGAATTACGGCATGCAACCTGTTTAATAAACACATTATTTAGTTATATCATGTCATCCTATTTACACAATCATCATATTTTGAACTATGTCTTTCCATATTTTTTAGTTAGCCATCATAATGTGAAATTGTGTCATGCTATCCTGTTTAGTTAGCCATCATATATGTGAAATTATGTCATGCTGTTTGGTTAGACTAGATAAATGTGAATTATTTCATGCCCTCTTTTATTCCCCACTATCCATTGCACCTGTCTATCATACAGTGTCTGTACATTCAATTACTTTTCTTGTTTATCAGGCATTTGAATTGGAGAGGGTGATGGCAGTATCTAAGGGAGTAACAACACGGTCTTTAGAAAATATAGTGCTACCAGTTGATGCAGATAGAACCACAGTTGTACTTGCCCAAGAACCAGCCCCACCACACATAACCAAGACTCTCGCAGATTGTACCCCTACCTAGTTGGACAGAGAACCAGCTACACCCCTTCTAACCCCAACCCCTGCAGATAGTAACCCAGTTCTAGTTGACACAACACCGTCTCCACCATAGAGCACCCAAACACGAGCAGTTAGTAAGGGAACTGCAGTGCCCAAAGCACGAGGACCACCACTCCGAATGCCAACTCAACGCTTAAAGGAGAAGAAGAATTGTTCTCCGGTCAGGTTCTGTAGCTATGGTTCATACTCCTTTGCTCTTACATCACTGTATTTACTCAAACCAACTATTTTCAAATTTGAAGGATGGAATTGAAACTCCAATGGTGCAACAGGTATGTTTTAAACCTGTTTCTTTAACTGGTTTGCTGTTGTAACTTGCTCTATGTTGATTTCAGTTTCAATTGAATAAACAGTTATGTTATCATGTCATGCACATTACAAGTGTTGTTATTGCTCTATAGTTTCCCAAACTTATACTCTGTCTATTCTGCTTTGTCTTGAACAAATATTATTTGAACTGTGTCTCTATCTTGATTTGATAACAAAAACTAGAATGATATAGACCATAAAGTGACCATGGTACATAGATATATGTTTGTTTCATGTTGTTATCCTGTGCACTTTACTACTGAACTGATTTACCAAAATGAGTTTCATATACGACATGGTAAACCTGTGATGTGTCTGCTTGTTTCTCTTTTAGAATGCGGAAAAAATATTGGAGAACAGTACCCCGTTATGCAATGGTAAATGAAGTAATGCAGATATGGTTCAAGATAGTGAGACATCCCTGTTGTTCTCCAAGAAAGCTGATAAAAACTACCTTGACGACAGTGAGAGAACCCAAAAGTCCTGTCTTGATGTAGTGTTCGAGTTACTGGCCACTACTACTGGCACAAGCTCTTTGAACTCACTGCCTGAATCAGTTCGTTTTCTTGAGTCTCAACTTCAAGTTGAAAGACATTGATCAGATGTGCTGCGACAGGAAGCTGAAGGACTGAGGAAGTCCCTGCAGAATTCAGATGCATACTTTCTGGTGCAACATCAAGCGCTGGAGGATTTAAGCGCCAAACAAGAGAAAATTAATAAGCTTGCTAAGCATCTTGCCAGCATTATGGGTACCCAGGATATTGTTTCTTGAGATCTTCTGAAGTGGTTTCAGCTCTGGACTTGTTTTGCTGCGGCGTTTATTTGCACTAGTCGCCAACTTTGACAACCAGTGTATATGATATGCTGCTTTGTTCCCTATATTTGCACTGGTGGCGAACTTTGATGCCCAGTGGATGTAATATGTGTAATAGTCGTGATAGCCTAGCATATTTTGCTTGCTTATTTATTTCCTTGCTGTCTTGTTTATTTGTTTGCTTGTAGTCAGTGCTGTTCTTTTTCCACAATTTGCTAGTTGCCGCAATAACCTATTTTTTAAAACTAGGCCACAATAACCATGGGCTACATATTTACTATAGTGACACTGGGCCTTCTACGGCCCGTAGAAACAATGGGCCTTCTACGGCCCGTAGAAACAATGGGCCTTCTACGGGGCATAGAAACAATGGGCCTTCTACGGGCCGTATCATCAATGGGCCTTCTATGGGTCGTATCATCAATGGGCCTTCTATGAGCCGTATGATCGATTTCCCAAACATGGGCCAATAACATACAACATTATGGCCGTAAACGGGCTAGAGTTGGAATCGTCCGTTCATGGGCCAACCATAATGGGTCGTTGTTAATCAGTCGTATTTGATGACGTTATGAAAACGGCCCAACGTATTAACGGGCCACAAATGGGCCGACTGTAACCATGGGCTGAATTTGGCCCACAAGCAGAAAATGACAGTAATGGGCCGTAAGTAACCGAATGCTCGAAATGAGCCCAAGAATAAATGGGCCCTAAGAAGGCCGAAAGATAACATGGGCTGGAAACAGCCCAACGGTATAATGGGCCGTTAATGGGTATAAAGTGATACACTCTTCATTACGGGCCAGTTTCACCACGGGCCGATAATGGGCCAAGAGTTACAAAGGGCCTCATATGGGCCGAAAGACTTCATGGGCTATACATGGGCCAGAAGTTAAAACAGGCTGGAATCATATTGGACGGCCCAGATGACGCTACTGGGCCTAATTCGGACAGGTCTCAACGGGCCCTGGGTTAGCGGGCTGTAAATGGGCTATATGCGAACATGCTGTTAACACGCTTTCCGTGGGCTGGCCTGCCACCTTTTGACCAATTCAAACAGGCCGGCCTTTTTACAGGAATGGGCCTCTGTTGGGCCCTGCCACGTGTCGATGTATCATAGGCTCCTTCGGTCCAATGAGTGGATGACATCTGTCCCAATGGTGAGCCGACACGTGTTTCCTCCAGCCAATGATGATTTTACACATGGAAAATCCCCATTGGTTGGGGCTGTTAACGGGTTATCAGATCCAAAACCGGACCCGATAGCGTAACAGCGAGCCGTTACGGTGGATGCCACGTGTCGGTCACCCTTGACGAAAGCACTTCTATGACGTGGGATTTATTGGCATGGAAGTGGACACTTCTGTGATGATATTTTTGGTAATGTCATGGAACATTTCTACGACATCACAGATATGACTATCTTGATTCTGTCATAAAATCGTCATGGATGTACATGCATGACAGAAAACGTGACCTACTGTGACAAACACATATCATCACGGAAGTGTATTTTTTTGTAGTGTCTTGAATATCTATCACTTTGGGACTAGTTTCATATATCGCAAATGCCTTTGACAAGCTCAAACAAATTTAAGTGAAGAACATGAGCATACAAGTTTTCGTCTCTCAAAATAATATAAGTGAAGCATGAGGGAATTTCTTAAAAAATTTACTAACTCTCAAATAAATCTAAGTGAAGCATGAGAGCATTTCTTCGAAAATATTAAAGCACGCCGTGCTCAAAAAGATATAAGTGAAGCACTAGAGTAATTCCATAGCTCAAAAAATTTAAGTGAAGCATATAGAGCAATTCTAATAAATCATAGCATAATTTTGGCTCTCTCACATAGGTGTGTCCAGCAAGGATAGATGACACAAACTAAAAATCAAAATAAGCAAATACTCATATAATACAAGAGCTCCAAGCAAAACTCATGATATGTGACGACTAAAAATATAGCTTCAAGTAAAATACCGATGGTCGTTGGAAGAAAGAGGGGAGGGGATGCCTTCCGGGGCATCCCCAAGCTTAGGCTCTTTTCACTCCTTATTCCTTCATCCATCATGATCTCACTCAAAACTTGAAAACTTCAATCACACAAAACTCAACAAAACCTTCGTGAGATCCGTTAGTATAACAAACCAAATCATGACTGTAAGTACTGTTGCAAACCCATTCATATTTTATTTTTGCATTATACCTACTGTATTCTAACTTTACCATGTCTTATACCCCCCCTGATACAATCCATAGATTCATCAAAATAAGCACACAGCGCAAAGAAAACAAAATCTTTCAAAAACACAATAGCCTGTAGTAATCTGGAAACTTCGTATACTTCTATAACTCCAAACCTTCTGAAACATTAGGACAACATAGGCGATTTGTATATAAATCTTGTGTAAAAAAACCAGAATTTTATCACGCTTTTGTTATTTTAAACAATTCTGCTACTAGGCGCAAAAGTTTCTGTTTTTCAACAAGATCAGATCAACTATCACCCAATATGATCCCAAAGTCTTTACTTGGCCCAAACACTAATTAAAACATAAAAAACAAAATCATAACAGTAGCATAATTGTGTAAACACTCAAGAACAGAAAGAAAAAGGCAAAAATAAAATATATTCATTGGGTTGCCTCCCAACAAGCGCTATCGTTTTATGCCCCTAGCTAGGCATAACGCATAGATTCAAGTATTGTCATCTTTGGTTTCCAACTCCTCAATAACACAATTAGAGTTCTTCAAATATTTAGCATGCATACTTTCAATAATAATACTTCTAGGGATAAGATTGAAAAGTTCATTCTTGCAGGTAGGATCTTTTATCACTTCACCAAAATTGGGGTGGATACTAATAGTTTTAAGATCTTCTTTATTAGGAGTTGCACCCTTGTTCTTAGTAGCTTGAGTAGTCTTGCTAATTTTTATGGGAATTTTTTCAACAATATTAGCAGAAGAAAAGGCGAGCTTAAGTTACTATAAATTTCTTCCAACTTATCGATCCATGAAGGGCTTTCTCCAATTCTTTTGTTAACTGTGGTTTCCTTCTCCCTTAGTAATTTAAAAATGTCACTGCTTTTGACCCAAAATTATTAGCAAGATTCTGCATCTTGTGATCCAAATTTTCAGTTTTCTCTAAGGTGACCATCTTCTTTTCAATAGCATCTAATCTTTGCATAACATGCTCAAGAGTTAAGATTGTTTCATTAATGATGATAGGTGGTGCACCCACTAGATCTCCCATGGCATTAAAAGCATCCAAAGATGGAAAAATCAAGAAATTCCCACCGGTAATCTTATCAAGAACGAATCTATACCAAGTGGTTATGCCCACATAAAAACTGCGAAGAAGAACAATGGTAGATTGCTTACGGATAGATCTATTATGAGCATTGCAAATCCTATACCAAGCATCTTTTAGATTCTCCCATGCCCTTTGTTTAAAATTAAGAACCTCATTCTCGGGCGTACACGCAACAGAGGAAGAACTAGCCATAACGACAAAGCAAGCAAGATTGCAAACAAAAACAGATCTGACGAGAAAATGGGGAACGAAAAAGGGGGTGAATAAAATGACAAATTTTTGTGAAGTGGGGGAGATGAAAACGAGAGGCAAATGGGAAATAATTTAAATTGCAAGGAGATGATATTTGTGATTAGGAACCTGATAGATGTTGATGATGTCTCCCCGACAACGGCGCCAAAAATTCCTTTTGATGTCGCTTGAAACCGCGTCAGTATTTCCCCAAAGAGGAAGGGATGATGCAGTACATCTACGGTAGGTATTTCCCTTAGTTGTGAAACCAAGGTATCAATCTAGTAGCAGAACCAAGCAACACTATGTAAACGTACCTGCGCACAAAGAACAAATACTCCCCACCCGACGCGTATGAGGGGTTGTCAATCCCTACTCGGTAATGGCGCCAGAAATTGTGAAGTTGATGGGAGAATATTTGTGGTAGATTGGATAAATAGCTCTCAATAAAACACAGAATAAAATAAGTAATAAAAAAAGTGCATCAAGGTATTTTTGGGTTCTTGGAATAACAGATCTGAAAACAAAAGCGAATGAGAATAGATCTCAAAGAAAATATGATAAAGAATAGACTCGGGGGCCGTAGATTTCACTAGTGGCTTCTCTCAAGAAATAGCACACGGTGGGTAAACAGATTATTGTTGGGAAATTGATAGAAGATCGAATAATTATGACGATATCCAAGGCAATGATCAATATATAGGCATCATGTCCAAGATTAGTAGACTGACTCCTGCTTGCATCTACTACTATTAGTCCACACATCGACTGTTACCCAGCATGCATCTAGTGTATTAGGTTCATGGAGAAAAGGAGTAATGCAATAAGAATGATGACATGATGTAGATGAGATCTATTCATGTAGGAATAGCCCCCATCTTGTTATCCTTAATAGCAATAATATATGCGTGTCTTGCTGCCCCTTTTGTCACTGGGAAAGAACACCGCAAGATCGAACCCAACACAAAGCACCTCTTCCCATCGCAAGAAAAATCGATCTAGTTGGCCTAACTAAAGCAAAGATTCAAAGAATAAATAAGAGGCTATAAATAATCATACATATAAGAGATCAAAGTAGACTCAAATAATATTCTTGGATATAGATCTGATCATAAACCCAAAGTTCATCGAATCTCAACAAAAACACCACAAAAAGAGTTACATCAAATAGATCTCCAAGAGACCATTGTATTGAGAATCAAATGAAAGATATGAAGCCATCTAGCTACTGCCTACGGACCCATAGGTCTATGGTGCACTACTCACGCATCATCGGAGAGGCACCAATGAGGATGATGAACCCCTTCGTGATGGTGTCTAGATTGGATCTCGTGGTTCTGGAACTTGCGGTAGCTGGAATTGTGTTTCGTCGAATCCCCTAGGGTTTCTGGAATATTTGGGAATTTATAGAGCGAAGAGGCGGTGCGGGAGGTCACCTAGGTGGGCACAACCCCCTTGGGCACGCTTGGGCCTCCAGGCGCGCTCTGGTGGGTTGTGCCCACCTCGGGCCTCCCCTCTGGTACTACTTTGGCCCACTGGGTGTCTTCTGGTCCAGAAAGAATCTCCAAAAAGGTTTGCCGCGTTTGGACTCCGTTTGGTATTGATATTCTACGAAGTAAAAAACAAGCAAAAAACATCAATTGGCACTGGGCACTATGTCAATAGGTTAGTCTCAAAAAATAATATAAAGTTGCAATAAAATGATTGTAAAACATCCAAGAATGATAATATCACAACATGGAACAATCAAAAAAATATAGATACATTGGAGACGTATCACGCCCCCTGCGCTTGTGAGACCCATGGAGCTCCGTTTGACCTAATTCCAACTCCATAAATTCTCATAAATCCAAAACCAACCGAGAGCACCCGAAACACTTTTTCCGCCGCCGCAAACTTCTGTCCTTCCGCGATCATGGAGGGCTTCTAAATCAAGGTTGCTGCCCTCTAATGATGTTTGAGTAGTTTACCACAGATATATGGGTCCATAGCTAGTAGCTAGATGGCCTCTTCTCTCTCTTTGATATTCAATACAAAGTCCTCCATGATCTCCATGGAGTTCTATCCGATGTGGTCTTCTTTTGTGGTGTGTTTTTTGGGATCCAATAAATTGTGGGTTTATGATTAGATTATTCATTGAAAGTAATTGGGTCTTTGTTGAACTTTATTATGCATGATTGTTATAGCTTTGTATTACTCTCCGATCTATCCGTTTACTTTGGCCAACTAGATTGATTTATCTTCAGTGGGAGAGGTGCTTTGTAATGGGTTCAATCTTGCGGTGTCATCACCTCGTGATAGAAGGGTAGCGAGGCACATATTTGTATTTTTGTAATTAAGGGTAAAACAACAGGGTTTATTCATATTGCTTGAGTTCTACCTACATTATGTCATCTTGCTTCATGCATTACTCTGTTTGCTATGAACTTAATACCATAGATGAATGTTGGACAACGGTCGATTGGTGGAGTAATAGTATGAGATGCAAAATCATTTCGGTCTACTTGTCATGGACTTATGCCTATATACATGATCATTGCCATGAATAACATCATAGCTATGCACTTTTCTATCAATTGCCAACAGTAATTTATTTACCCATCGTATGCAATGTTTCAAGAGAGAAGCCAATAGTGAAAACTATGGCCTCCTGGTCTACTTTTATCATATTACAAAAACCAAAAAATATGTTGCTGCAATTTATTTACTTTTATTTTTCTTTGTAATTTATATATCTATCACTACTAGATTTAATGCTTGCAAGTAACGAGTTAAAGGGGATTGACAACCCTCTTGCCCGCTTTGGGAGCAAGTATTCGCTCTTGTGTGTGTAGGTGTTGTTCACTAGGCTTAGTGCGATTCTCCTATTGGTTCAATAACCTTGGTTGTCACTGAAGGAAATACTTATAATCTACTATATTGATTCACCCTTCCTCTTCGGGAAAATCCCAACGCAGCTCACTGTTGGGAAACATAGCATGCAATTTCAAAAAAATTCCTACGCTCACGCAAGATCTATCTAGTAGATGCATAACAACAAGAGGGGGAGAGTGTGCCCATGTACCCTCGTAGACCGAAAGCGTAAGTGTTTGACAACGCGGTTGATGTAGTCGAACTTCTTCTAGATCCGACCAATCAAGCACCAAACGTACGTCACCTCCGAGTTAAGCACACGTTCAACTCGATGAAGTCCCTCGTCCTCCTGATCCAGCAAAGGTGTCAAGGAAAAACATGAGTTCCGCCAGCACGACGGCATGGTGACGGTGATGGTGAAGTGATCCACGCAGGGCTTCGCCTAAGCACTACGAGAATATGACCGAGGGTGTAATCTGTGGACGGAGGCACCGCACACGGCTAACAGATGTTGTTGTGTGTTCTAGGCGCCTCCCCCCTGATATATATAGGTGGGAGGGAGAAGGATCAGCTAAGGGGGGTGCCCCAAGTAGGAGGAATCCTACTTGGAATCCCTCGCAAGCCGCGCGCCCCCTTGCCATATATAACCGAGGTGGAAGGAAAGATGGGGGAGAGGGAAGGAAGTAGGAATCCTAATCCACACTTTCCTTGCCATCCCCTCTTTCCTTATCCTCCTCATAGGTCTGGCCTCTATAGGGGTGCACCAGGGCTGGTGTGTTCCCTCACTTGTCCCATAAGGCCCATATTTTTGTCGGGGGTGCCCGAAACTCCTTTCCGGTGACCCGATAAGTACCGGGTACCCTCCAGAACACTTCCGGTGTCCGAATACCATCGTCCTATATATCAGTCTTTACCTCTCGACCATTTCAAGACTCCTCATCATGTCCGTGATATCATCCGGGACTCCAAACAACATTCGGTCACCAAGTCACATAACTCATATAATACTAAATGTCATCGAACGTTAAGCGTCCGGACCCTATGGGTTCGAGAACTATGTATACATGGCCGAGACACCTCTCCGGTCAATAACCAATAGAGGAACCTGGATGCTCATATTGGCTCCTACATATTCTACGAAGATGTTTATCGGTCGAACTGTTATGACAACATACGTAATTCCCTTTGTCGACCGGTATGTTACTTGCTCGAGATTCGATCGTCGGTATCTTCATACCTAGTTCAATCTCGTTACCGGCAAGTCTCTTTACTCACTCCGTAATACATCACCTTGTGATTAACTCCTTAGTCGTTTGCTTGCAAGCTTATGATGTGTATTACCGAGAGTGCCCAGAGATACCTCTCCGATACTCGGAGTGACAAATACTAATCTTCACTCATGCCAACCCAACAAAACACCTTCGTAGATACCTATAGAGCATCTTTATAATCACCCAGTTATGTTGTGACGTTTGATAGCACACAAGGCATTTCTCTGGTATCCGGGAGTTGCATGATCTCATAGTCAAAGGAATATGTATTTGACATACATGAAAGCAATAGCAATAAACTGTACGATCAAATGCTAAGCTAACGGGTGGGTCTTGTCCATCACATCATTCTCTTAATGATGTGACCCCATTATCAAATGACAACACATATCCATGGTTAGGAAACCTTAACCATCTTTGATCAATGAGCTAGTATAGTAGAGGCATACTAGGGACACGGTGTTTTGTCTATGTATCCACACTTGTATCAAGTTTCCAGTTAATACAATTCTAGCATGAATAATAAACATTTATCATGATATAAGGAAATATGAAATAACAACTTTATTATTGCCTCTAGGGCATACTTCCTTCAGTCTCCCACTTCACAAGTCAATAATCTAGTTCACATCGCCATGTGATTTCACTACTAGAAATCCACATTTTACCTAGAGCCAACCTCTTTACCTAGAGCACATTAGCTAACTCAAGGGATAGAAAAGAAATGAACAGGACCCTCTAGGGAAAGATGTCTTTCCAGCCAAAAAAAATAGAAACTAAACGTTCCCTAGGGTGGTGCCACGTACATACCATCCAAGCCAAAAAAAGACCGAAGAGAAGCCCTCGATGTGGCCACGTAGATTGCCTCCCGCGCTCCTTTATCGACATTGCGCGCCAATTATTTCCCCTCGCACAAGTTGGGCCCACTGATCAGTGAGAAAAGGAAGGGAAAAGGGCGCGTAGAGGAATTTTTTTGGCTAGGTCCCTCCTTCACGCTTCACCCAAACCCCAAGCGCTGCGCTGCCAGACTAAAAAATCCCCTCTCTCGCGAAGCTTCTATCCCCGCCCACCCCGTGCCGCCGCGACCTAATCCGCCCCGTGCCGCCGCGACCTGCTTCACCCCGCGCCGCCGCGACCTGCTTCGCCCCGGGCCACCACGCTCTGCTGTGCCCCGGCCCGCCCCCCTCCTCGCGCCCCTTCTTCCCCCTGTACTACACCGGTGACAGTCGCGACGGGCGTGGTGGCCATGGCCACGCCGGCCGGTGTGACGGCGTCGTGCCGCCCGTGGTGACCGCATCCGCGACGCCAGTAACTCTGCTGACCGCATCGCCCTTTGGATGTGGAGACGGTGCCGCCCCCGCTGATCGGACGAGCACCCGATCTGCTCTGTTGTACGCAGCTGCTTCTATCCAAAAGGTTGTCTCTATCTCTCTTCCCCTCTAGTTTAGAAAGATGTTTGATTGCTGGCTTAGATAGTTGTACTTGTGTATGTCTAGCAAAATTCTGAAACTGTCGTTTTGGTTTTAGCATCCGAAGGAAGCAGTAGGTGGTGCACTATTTAGTACATGTTGACGATGTTCAGTATCTTCTCCAGCAGGTGGGGTTTTCAGTTTAAACATCTTGGTTAAAAGGTGTATGGAAGGTCCTAGGAATAAAATAAATTTCTAGCAAAAGAAGAAATAGAAGAACTGATTGATATGGAGATGCACGAACAAATGAATGAACCATTCAACCATGTAAATTGTGGTCAGAATGCAGACACTAAACACAGTGAACAGGAAATGTTTCATGTAGTTTATCTATTGAATTTGTTCATAGCTACTGCAATTGCATGAATGACAGAAACAATAGCTTCATTGATTACTATATATGCTCGTGTTAAAAGTGGTCAGATTACTGCATTTTTACGATTGCTGTAGTTATCTACACAAAATTGCGTGTGCGTTTTACCATTGTTGTTTAGTTATCCATATGAAAGGTAGTAGCCGCAATTGTTGGGCTTTTCCACCCCAGTCTCTGTTTTATGTTATGAATAAATGGAAGTCCTCTAATATTCTTCATTGGTTTTCTACATTTTTTCAGAAACTAACAAGTGTCGGGTGTTGTTTGCTTGAAGAAAAGTTCCCTGCTCATGGCATCGAAGCAACAGAGAAGAAAGGCATTGCTAAATCAAGTAGGTATATGATTTCTTCTTTCCATGAAAACTATGTTGATTAATGCATTGTTCACTTGTATGATGTGGGAATGTGGGGTTATTTTTTGTTGGTGATGAGTGGTTTTCTATTTTAGTGTGTATGATGCATTCATTTTTTGTTGGGATGCGACTCGTGATCGTAGAAATTCATTTTTATTTCAGATTTAAGTACAAAACCAAACCATGTCTTTGGATGCTCAACGTAGCTGGATGTATAGTGGGTGGAAGGATAATGGAAGGCATTTTTATGAGTGGATACGCAATACAAATGCTTTTGTGAACCATGTTTTTGAGGGTGTCCGTAGTGCCAAGTTTGGAGTTTCTTGTCCTTGCTCAAAATGTTGCAATGGTAGTAGAAGAACAAAAAAATTGATGACCTCTCATCTTTGTCATTGGGGTTTCATGCCCAACTACTTTAGATGGACTGCACATGGGGAGCATCATGTTCATGTAGATAGAGTGGAGTCTGTCAACACTGATTGCTTAGAGGATATGTTGTGTGACTTTGGGGATGCAATGCATGTCGATAATGTAGACGAGGAGCCAACACCAGATGCCAAAGCTTTTTATGCCATGTTGTCAGTTGTTAGAGACCCACTCCATGAGTTCACCCAAACCTCACGCTTTGCTACTGTTACACGCTTGATGGGAATTAAGTCACAATACAATTTGTCAGGGGACTGCATAAATAGTTTACTGAAACTTAGGCAAGATACACTCCCACAAGGCAATAAAATGCCATCAAGCTTGTATGAGTGCAAGTGTATCTTAGCTGGTTTGAAAATGCCACTCCTGAAAATAGATGCATGTGTTAACCATTGCATGATATACTATAAGGATAGAGAGAGAAAACTGAAGTGTGATCTCTGCGGTGAAGCAAGATATAAGGTAGTTAACAATGACTGCCCAAATAAGAAGCGCAAACCCATCCCACGTAAGGTTCTGCGATACCTTCCATTTCTACCAAGATTGCAAAGATTGTTCATGCAACCTGAATTTGCTAAGCACATGAGATGGCACATGGAAGGCAACCGAGAAAATCCAGGAATGATGGTGCACCCATCTGATAGTGAATCATGGAAATCTTTCAATGTGGATGGGTTTGCAAGTGATCCACGCAACGTTAAGCTAGTCAAGTCTTCTGATGGCTTCAACCCTTTTAATTTCGGGTTAACACAATACTCTTGTTGGCCTGTGTTTCTTGCTCCTTTGAACCTGCCACCTGCTCTTTGCTTGAAAACACAAAATATCTTTCTTAGCATGGTGATCCCTGGACCAAAGAGTCCTGGCAAGAACTTCAATGTGTACATGGAGCCTTCATTTGATGAGTTGAAAGAGGCGTGGGCGGGTGTACCAACTTATGATAGTTTCCTTAAGCAGAATTTCAATATGAGGGTAACCTTGCATACAACTGTCCATGACCGCCCTGCTTTTGGTATGGTTGCTGGATGGTCTACCCATGATGGGCTGGCTTGTTATGAGTGTGGGGCAGATCCACAAACTATTTGGCTGGATAATGGGAACAAATGGAGTTGGTTTGATAGCCACAGGCGATTTCTGCGGGCCGACCATGTATTTAGGACCCAGAGTGATGCATTTTTAAAAGATACAGTAGTGAAGGATATTGCTCCACGTAGGTTAACAGGGGATGAAGTTTTTGCTTACATGAATGAAGTTAAGGACAACAATTTTGAAGGTTATGGAGTAACACACAATTGGACACACATTCCTAAGCTGTGGGAATTGCCATACTTCCCAAAGCTTTTGCTTCCTCATAATATAGATGTTATGCACACCGAAAAAAATATTGCAGAAGCAATATTCAATACTGTCCTTGACATTCCTAACAAGACAAAAGACAATGCCATAGCCCTCCTTCACCAAGCTGTACTGTGTAGCAGAACTGATTTGAACCTTCAAAAAAAGCCTAATGATAAATGGGAAAAGCCTAGAGCACCATATTGCTTGAAGAGGAACCAAATAAGAGAGGTCCTGTTGTGGTTTCTTCAGCTCAAATTTCCAGATGGATATGTGGCCAACATGAAGCGAGCTGTTAACTTAGAGCAACTTAAGATATATGGGCTCAAAAGTCATGACTACCATATATTTATGGAGCGGTTGCTGCCTGTCATGCTGCGGGGGTATGTAGATAATGATGTGTGGGAGCCTTTGGCTGAGCTAAGTTATTTCTTTAGGCTGCTTTGCACAAAAGAAATAGATCCTAACCAAATGTATAAATTGGAGGAAGCAAAAGCTTTGGGAAGTATGGGTGGTTGAAGACTTGGCAAGAAACACTTATCTATTTGCTATTTTCTATTTATTATCATTGTTTGTAATTTGGGTGGTTGAAGACTTGGCAAGAAACACTTATCTATTTGCTATTGTTATGTTTATCATGATTGTCTTGTTGGTTGTAAACTGTTCTTTGCTATCTTTATCTTATTTGTTTCAAGAATCACACATTACAGGATGACAATTGGAAGAAAAGCATCTCGACTTGCTGTAGTGCTCAAACCAGTGCCTGTTTCTCGAAACACTACTGCTGCTGATGGCACTTATGATGGGTACATAAGAGGAGTTTCAGATCTTCCTCCTGCTATTCCAAATAATGAAGATCGTCCAATCATTCGACCTATTGGCAAGACGTAAGTCTTATTATTTAGTATAAGTACTTTCTTGTTCTGCAATATGTTTTCCTTTTCTAATACTTGTTTGTTGTATTTACAACTTCCTTCTTTGTAGGCATTGGAAGGATATTCCTGTTGTTCGAAAGGGCAGAAGACCATCAAGTGTATTGACATGCCTTCTGAAAAGTAACCATCCCGGTATTCTGGATTATGATGGTTGCAACAGAGTGGGAGCATTATCATGCGGTGAAGGACACGAATGGTCATTCTATTGCAGACAAAATTGAAGATGCTTTTTGGGTATTAACTATTTAAATTGCTCTCTTTTGTTGACCAATGTAATTTGCTCTTATTTATATTAAACCATCTATCAATTCTCATTGCAGCTAAGGTACAAGTATGAAGATGCATACTCAGAGAAGGCAAAGCAACATGTTCGAAGATGTTGCAAGGCACTTTTGCCAAGTATATTTTACTATGCAAGAATCCAAGCCATAATTGATCATTTTCGAAAAACTGAGAACACTAACATGAATGACAAGCTTGTTGGGCAATACTATTTGGATAGAGCTCAGTATTTGGTGCAAAGGCAAGGTTGGTTAGGAAAAGAAGCTTGGGTTGTTGTAGTTGATGAGTGGTGCAGTGAAGAGTGGATTGCAAAATCAAAGAAATACCGTGCCAATCGTTGCAGCTCAAAGTTCAAGCCTCACAAGGGTGGTTCCAACTCGATGACTACTATAAGTCAAAAAATGGTTATCAACTAAACTTAGTAGTTTCCTTTATTATCACTTTTCATATGAAGAATTATAAATATCTTACATGTCTTGAATCTTGCGTAATGCAGTCTGAACAAACCGGCGAAGATGTTAACCAAATTCAGGCTTGGGTGCATACACATAGAGGATTGGACAAGAGCAAACCTTTAATTCTCAACACACCAGAAGCAACTAAATGTTTGGTATGTGTTTTTTAGCAATACCATGGAATAATGCCAATATATATCCTTTTCTCAAACCAAACACATCCTTATGAAGTCTGGTCTGAATTTAGTGTTTTTGCATGTCAACTTGTTTGTCCAATTTGTATGTCAATTTGTTTGCCCACTTGTGCAATTGTGTAATAGGAGCTTTACACAATTATTTGAAATTCCTAAGCATTTGTGTACCTTTGTTTTCTTCTTGAGTAGGCACTTTACACAGAAAAGGCTAAAGAGTTAAATGGAGAGGACTATGATATCCTGAAAAATGATGTTAGTTCTAAGGCACTTTATGATTGCTCTAATGGGAAGCCACATGGTACATGGTATCTCTTTAATGGCATCGTCAATGACATCGAGGTCATTTCTGAGGTGAGAGCTACTGGTACATCATCAGCAGCCTTGAAGCGTCGTCGAGCTGAAGAAATTGAAGATGTGCGTCAAAAGGAGTCCGAGAAGACTCGAAAAGCAGAGGCTTATGCCAACAATGTCTTGTCATGGGGTGTTGGGATGTACGAGCACTACAATGAGATACAAAAGTTTCTTCAGGTGCTGGTTATACATTCCATGTTTATCAATTAATTTGCTAGCATTTGAAAGTAACCACTATGTGAATTTTCTTTTTTTTTAAAAACTTTGGCAACTAAGCAAGGAGTGCCTATTGGAGAAATACCACTGTCGCCGGTTCCACCTCCTTTTCATTCGCTTTCTCCTCCTGGATCTCTGCAACGATCTACCATCCAAGTATGTAATCATCCATCTCAAGCAAACACACACACACACACACACACACATTAATACATTTAAAGCATGATAAGGGTTAGTTTTAAAACCTGGCTCTTCTTTTGCAGATTCCAGAAAATAGCAAAGAATCGCCAGCTTTGTGTGCTTAACAAGAAACAAATCCTAGCTCTATTAATGCATGTATTTCTCAAACTGATCTCAAATGATACAAATAGTAATGGTCCGTTCGTTGTGACTTTCCAGGGTTAAATAACTTAGTAAGGGGGTATATTGAACAATGCATGTTTGCCTTCTTTCCTTTTCAGAATAGAATGTTAGAGCTGTTTGTAGTATAATTTCTTGATTGGGATAAAACACGAATGCAATGCACCATAGGGTGCTTCAAACATAGGAGTACATATTGTTGTTTCTGTGTGCAAATAATAGTTTCACATGGCTATTGTTGGTAGTAAATGTTTTTCCTTCCTTCGGTATAGTCTTTGGTCTCATTTATTTGTACCAAAACAACCAGCGAAATGATTCAGAACGATGCAGCGTGTGTAGTTGCATTGCTTATGTGTGTATGGATAAGTTGAGAGATACCTATTCACATGCTTGTGACAATATGCATGCTTATGTGATGTGTGATGCTAGCCTGTGTGGTGCTGGATCATTTGGGATTAATGTTGATTAATGGGGCTATGTGAGGATGTTGGAGGGATCATAATATATTTTTTGTCCAATTGTCCAGTTTATAGTTGTTATGCTGCCAAAATTTATACCAGATTTTGCATGCCTTTGTTCTAATTAGTGGAAATAGGAAATTCTATTTAGACTTTGTCGACTTGATGTAACTCACTGATTTTCATTAGAACATAGAGTTACGTGTAGTTCCTTTAATAAGTTCTTATTGTCATGTTCCAGCTTTTGAGAATTTCTGAATCTTTCTTTTCAGGAACATGTTACTGCTGCAAGTGTTCCTGCTGTAGACGATGAAGGGATGTTTGGGGGATTTTTCAGTCAGTCTGGAACCGGTGCACTAAGCCTATCGCTATTGAGCAGTCAGTTGGTTCCTTGATGTTCTTGGATGTACAGTGCGTGGAGTAATATTTTGGTGCATGTATAGTTAACATGCTATTACATGTTCTGTAATGTAGGAAACTCTAGTTGACCTACATCAGTGTGGACGTGCTAATTGAGATGCTTAATCAGTTAGATGTAGCAAACTCTAGCTAGCAAGCCTATTTTTTGGTCAAACATGTGATGGCTGGTGATGTCTTGGCATCTACTGTATGCATGTGACGACTGGTATCTATCTATCTATATATATACACACTAATTATTTGATGTTATTTTCATTTCATAATTATGGCTCCATTTTGAATTATTTGAATTATTGGTTATGAATTCAAATTTAAATTACACGTTTGAATTATGTCTGCATATGGGGAATGTGTTTCCCTACAGTATGTAACTCTAGGGAAAGTATGGTGATGTGGCGTGAAAGGGCCCCACAATCTTTCCCTAGGGCCTGGCTGTAGGTAAACAACCTATCCACGTGGATTGCAACATACATATGGAAATCTTTCCCTAGGGCTTGTGCCTCTAGGGAAAGAAATTTTCCCTAGAGCTTGCTGGATACACCCTAGGGGAAGGGGTCTTTACCGACTATACTATACCTAGGGTTCTTTACCTAGGGCAAGCCCAAGGTAAAGTCTTTCCCTATGGTTTTTCCTATTTCACCTAGGGTATATGACTCTAGGTAAAATGTGGATTTCTAGTAGTTTTTAACACCAATAGTTCACATCTTTAGGTGATTAACACCCATAGTTCACATCGCCATGTGACCAACACCCAAAGGGTTTACTAGAGTCAATAATATAGTTCACATCGCTATGTGATTAATACCCAAAGAGTACTAAGGTGTGATCATGTTTTGCTTGTGAGAGAAGTTTAGTCAATGGGTCTGCCACATTCAAATCCGTATGTATTTTGCAAATTTCTATGTCTACAATGCTCTGCATGGAGCTACTCTAGATAATTGCTCCCACATTCAATATGTATCTAGATTGAGACTTAGAGTCATCTAGATCAGTGTCAAAGCTTGCATCGACGTAACTCTTTATCACCTCCATAACCGAAAAACATTTCCTTAGTCCTCTTTAAGGTAACTAAGGATAATTTTGACCGCTGTCTAGTGATCTAGTCCTGGATCACTATTGTACCCCCTTGCTAAACTCATGGCAAGGTACATGATGTCGCTTGAAGCTACGTCGGAATTTCCCCAAAGAGGAAGGAATGATGCAGCACAACGCCAATAGGTATTTCCCTCAGATATGAAACCAACGTTATCAAACTAGTAGGAGAACTAAGCAACACAACGAACAGCCCCTGCACATAGATAACAAATCGTCGCGACCCGACATGTTGAAGGGGTTGTCAATCCCTTCCGGGGTACGGCGCCTCAAATAGGCAAACGGACGTGAGATAAATTTGTAGTAGATTGATAGATCGAACACCAAATAAAATAAATAATACAAAAGTGCAGCAAGGTATTTTTGTATTTTTGGTTTAATAGATATGAAAATAAATGCAAGGAAAAAGTAGATCGCAAAGGCAAATATATGAGAAAGAGACCCCGGGCGTCGTAGGTTTCACTAGTGGCTTCTCTCGAGAAAAATAGTAAATGGTGGGTGAACAAATTACTGTTGGGCAATTGACAAAACTTCAAATACTCATGACGATATCCAGGCAATGATCATTATATAGGCATCACGTCCAAGATTAGTAGACCAACTCCTGCCTGCATCTACTACTATCACTCCACACATCGACCGCTATCCAGCATGTATCTAGTGCATTAAGTTCATGGAGAAACGGAGTAATGCAATAAGAACGATGACATGATGTAGACAAGATCTATCTATGTAGAGATAGACCCCATTGTTTTATCCTTAGTAGCAACGATACATACGTGTTGGTTCCCTTTCTGTCCCTGGGATCAACCACCGTAAGATCAAACCCACTACAAAGCACCTCTTCCCATTGCAAGATAAATAGATCAAGTTGGCCAAACAAAACCCAAATATCGGAGAAGAAATACGAGGCTATAAGAGATCATGCATAGAAGAGATCAAAGAAACTAAAATACTTTCATGGATATAAAAAGATAGATCTGATCATAAACTCAAAGTTCACCAATCCCAACAAACACACCGCAAAAGAGTTACACCATATGGATCTCCAAGAGACCATTGCATTGAGAATTCAGCGAGAGAGAGAGAAAGCCATCTAGCTACTAACTACGGACCCTAAGGTCTACAAAGAACTACTCACGCATCATCGGAGAGGCACCAATGGAGGTAATGAACCCCATCCAAGATGGTGTCTAGATTGGATCTGGTGGTTTTGGACTCTGCGGCGGCTAGATGAATATTTCGTCGACTCCCCTAGGTTTATGGAAATATTGGGGTATTTATAGAGCAAAAAGGCGGTCCGGGGGGCACCCGAGGTGGGCAGAACCCACCAGGGTGCGCTTGGGCCTCCTGGCGCGCCCTGGTGGGTCGTGCCTCCCTCGGGGCACCCCCAGGCGCAGCCAGGGCCCATTCTGTTCCTTCTGGCCCATAAAAATTCTCCATAAAGTTTCGTGTCATTTGGACTCCGTTTGATATTGATTTCTCGCGATGTAAAAAACATGCAGAAAACAACAACTAGCACTTGGCACTATGTCAATAGGTTAGTACCAAAAAATGATATAAAATGACTATAAAATTATTATAAAACATTCAAGATTTATAATATAACAACATGGAACAAGCAAAAATTATAGATACGTTGGAGACGTATCAACATCCCCAAGCTTAACTCCTACTCGTCCTCGAGTAGGGAAGCACTACTAGGGTAAAGCCTAGTAGTAGCTTGGGTTTAATGCCTACTAGTAGCACGGGGAACCGTGCTACTAGTAAGGCACTACAGCTATTATTTAGTAGTAGCGTGTGTGGCACACGCTACTGCTAAGACATATAGCCGCAGCGCGTGTTTACTCCAATGCCACTGCTAATCTAACTAGTAGTAGCGTGTTTCCTGTCCATCGCTACTAGTATTATTTTTTCATTTTTTAAGTCTATTTATACGCCGTTATAAAATTTTGGTACAATAGCAATTATGAGGTTGTTATATCATTATGTTCATAACAGTGTCGGAAATAAAGGTGGATTAGGTTCAAATGGAGACAACATGTGGTGCATGACAGACTAAGGCATAGCCTAGTGGTGGGAAGGGGCTGATGCCTTCCCATCCACCCAGGTTCAAGGCATGGTACTTGCAATTTGGGTTTGTTGCACCAATTATACTGTAGGGGGTTCCCTTACAGTCTCTCTGTCAAAACAACATGTGGTACATTTCGAAAGTATACTACTAGTTTGGACTAGTAGTACTTTCGATGTGCACCACATGTTGCCTCCACTTGAATCTAATCCGCCAACACAAGCTATGTAATAATCATCATAGTCATTACCACCAACACTAGCTATTTAATCATCATAGTCATAGTGTAGCACATCATAATCTTCAAACTCATTCTAGCTAGCTAATCACCACCAACACTAGCTATGGTAGCTATCTAATCACCACCAACACTACCTACTAATAATCATCATAGTCATTACCACCAACACTAGCTTTTTTTTGACTGGTAACTGTAGGGAAAACCCCCCCACAACATTCAGAATTTATTAATAAAGCAAGGGACAATACAATACATGGATTACAAGAGGTAATCTATACAGGAAGAAAAAAGACTACCCTAAGAGACTAGATTACAAAACCTCAAGGAGGCAAGAAGGAAATCCATCTAAGCAGCTCCTCCTTATATCTTTGCTTGATTCTATGTTGCATGAGTGTAATATCATGGATGAAGGCACATCTCCATCTATTAAAGCTTTGCCTCTCATGCCTGAAGACTCTAGCATTTCTCATTATCCAAATATTCCAGCAAGCAACAAAGACAACCTCAGTAAAGAAAGGTTTAGCAAAGTCTTGCTTAGCTCGCATGACAATTGTGGACATATCCTCTCCAGGTGGCCATAATATTTGAAGGTAATTCCATATTCTCACACTGAAATTACACTCAAAGAATAAGTGGTTTCTGGTCTCACGCGTCCCCAAAGGACAGAGAACACAGTTTACCCCATCCTCCAGATGCCAGTGCCTTCTTTCAACCATATCTTTGGTATTCAATCTATCCATGATTAACATCCAAGCAAACACCTTGATTTTCATTGTGCAGGAAGATCTCCAAATCCAACACTAGCTATTTAATCATCATAGTCATAGTGTAGCACATCATCATCTTCAAAATCATTCTAATTAACTAGCTAATCATTCCTACTTCTCTCTCTCAGGTAAAATAGCATAAAACATGTGTAGCACTCCTGCTTCATCATATTGGAGCATGCAGATGAACCTGTCTCCTAATTGTGGGCTGCGCTTCTGATTTTTGCCCCCTAGTACTTCTCTGCGATCCTTCACAATTTTGCTCCAGTCTTTGACTATTAAGACTTCCTCGCTTTGAGAAATCCTGAATGCACTAAAGTGCAATGTAGGATCTCTTGGCCGTAAACTAACCATTCTCATGCGACCTTTAGTCTCGATCCAATGAGGCACAACATTCATCAAAAGTCCCTGTGGAAAAACATCGTAGTAACATACTTAGCAATGAAGTTTAGCTTAAAAAAATAATGTATGCAAAAGATGCACTGAGGACAAATATTAAAAATCTTACCATCTTTCCTAAATAGATATGACCGTAGTTCAATACGAACACTATTGGTCGCACGTTTTGAGCACTAAGATTTTTAAGTCCAGGAAAATAATTTGTCTTGACAACATCAAGATCCTGAAGCCATGAAACATTATGACCTATCTCCTCGCAGTTTAGTTCAGCCCCGGGATAGTGGACGGTCATGTCTACCAAGCGTCGGACATGTTTGCTTGAATGAAAATAAGCTGTCAATAGAAATTAGTTGTCAACTATTTTTGGATAAACAATATCCAAGACATAAATATGGTTGAGAAACTCACATAGTGGTAGAACTGGAGGCATCTGCACATCGACCCAGATGTCTCTATTACCTTCAATATCATCTTCTAGACGAATATCAAAGGTGATAAGCATATCAGGCTCAAATGCATAAGCCTTGCATAGTGCTTGCCAAGTTTTGCATTCAAAATAGGTGTAGGTGTCTGCATTGTATAATTTTGCGTCAAAAGTATAATCATGCTCGGTCTTCAAGTAAACTCTCTTTACCTCCATAGTTTTCATAGGACTGAAACCTATCTTATCCAAGACAAAAACTCTTGCATGGCAGGGGATACGCTAGTAGAATAGTAAAAATAAATTAAATTATAAGTTGAAGTAAATGAAGCAGAAATCATGCTTAATTACGAAAAAAGGACTTGTTGTGACTTACTGTATCCACTTCGAAGGTCTCGTCCAGCTTGATGCTGAAGCGCCTAGGAAGATTCTATCTTATAGGACTCATATTGACATGGCGATTTGGCTGGTCTCACCTCGAGGTCGGAGGGGGTCGGTGACGGGGATGACAGCGGGGATGATGGAGGGGCTCCTAGATTTCTGCATATAAAAAACCGTATAAGCTATCTATTAATCAAATGCATACGCCTTGCATAGTGGGGTCCAATTTGAGCATTCAAAGTAGGAGTACTTCTCCAATTTGAGCATTCAATAAGCAAAACAAAATTGTAAAATAAATAAGTATTCAAATTAGCATGCATTCAATAAGCAAAAGTAAATCATGTCTTGCGTCCGTACATCATCAAATATTATCACTAATACATCCCGAATAGTATCATACATATAACATCACTAATACAACTAAAACCCTAGCGCACGACAGGTACGGCGCGGGCGGTGGACACCCAAAGAGAAGAAACCATCACAGGATCATAGCTCCACTGAGATCCCTGGAGAACCTGCCAGGTATTGGAGAACCTGTGCTCCAACGCAAACAAGTAGCAATGGACGTGCGCGTCCTCCTCGCTGACACGGTGACGTACCACCTCTGCGGGGTCCTCAAGCCTCTACACCGTCACTGGCCCACGCGACCGTCACCAAAGAAGGTTTGGGTCAACGACGGGCTAGCTCCTCACCAAGTTGCGCCCTCCGGTAGGTAGGGCCTCCTAGTACCAGCCCAGCGGAGCCCAGCCCCGGACATGGCCCATCTGGTCAAGCAGGTGTCCTCCGCCGAGTCAACGACGAGGATGCGGGATAGGCATCGTCGATGTGGATGCGGGAATAATTGCTTTAACTAAAAAAATAACAACAAATGTGACATGTTCAACTAGTTCTTACTAAAAATAAACTTACTATAAATAAAATAAACTAGTTCTTACTAAAAATAAACTAGTTCAACTAGTTATATTAATTTTCTTACTAAAAATACACGTTTTCTATTAATTCAAGTAGTTCTTACAAAAATAAACTTACTATAAATAAAAATAAAATAGTTCTTACTAAAAATAAACTAGTTCAACTAGTTATACTAATTTTCTTACTAAAAATACACTTGTTCTATTAATTCAACTAGTTCTTACTAGAAAAACTAGTTCAACTAGTTCTATTAAATTTCTTACTAATTCTATTAAACACTACTGCCCTAGTTCTTACTAACTAATTAGTACCTAGGAACTACTGCCCTAATCACCATCTAATTTGATGAACCCTAACTAATTTGATGCAATCTAAAATTTGAAGAACCCTAGAAAATTTAGCTAGGCATAGGTAGGGGAGGGGGAGGAGGAGGCGTGCTCACCTCGGGTGCCTACGGCGAGGGAGGGGCAGGCGGCGTCGAGGTCGGGGTCGGGGGCGGCGTCGAGGGTGTGCGGAGAGCGACGGGAGAGCGTGCGGCGGCTAACGACGATGCAGGGCGGCGAGAGCGGAGGAGTAGGGATTTGGGGGAAGTGGCCGTGGGGAAAGAACGAACCGCGCGGTTAAGTCAAAGGTAGCAGCAGCGCGTTCCAGGAAGTGCGCTACTGCTACGTTAGCTATAGCGCGTTTCTGAACATGCGCTACTGCTATTCCTTTCTCTTTTTTATTTGCTTTCCATTTAATTTAATTTTCGTTAGTAGTAGCGCCTTTCTTCGTAAACGCGCTCCTACAAAACAAGTAGCGGTAGCGCTGTTTCTATAAGATCGCTACTACTATGTGTAGCCTATCGGCTTAGCAGTGGGAAAGTAGTAGCGCTTTTATGGCTAGACGCGCTACTGCTATATATGTATCTGTAGCGCGGTTTTCGCCAATGCGCTACTGCTGGTTAGCACTAGCGTGCTTTTTTAACAAGCGCTACTGCTAAAGTTCTATGTATAAGGTTTTCCCTAGTAGTGAAGTGATAAAAACAAAATTTTTGATGTGGAATGCTGCCTAACATGTCATATCATATTCTTTTCTTTATAGCATGGACATTTGGACTTTTATATTGCTCAAAGCAATAGTCTAGTTTTGACATGATAATTTAAATACTCAAGCATATCAACAAGCAACCATGTCTTTCAAAATATCAACGCTAAAATAAGTTATCCCTAGCCCATCATGCTCAACCATTGATCCATTCATGAAACACACTCGCATATTAGTTACACCCAATACTTAAGTACGATCATATTGCCTCCTAGTTGGTGCTTTTGTAAGAGAAGATGGAGACTCAAATTCAAAAATAAAAATTGCATAAAGTAAAAGAAAGGCCCTTCGCAGAGGGAAGTAGGGATTTGTAGAGGTGCCAGAGCTCAAAGAAAAAAAATTAGAGATAAAAATATTTTGAGAGGTGTATCCATCCCACCAACGAAAATGACTTAGAGTTCCCAACACTTTCCATGCTAGATATATCATAGGCGGTTCCCAGACAGAAAATAAAGTTTATTCCTTTTTCAACCATACTTTCACTTTCCATGGCTAGCCGTATCCATGGTTGCCCTCCATAACAACACTTTCCAAGGAATTTATTATTTGACAACATAAAGTATATTAATTTTTCATTCCGGGACTAGGCATCCCTAATACCTTTGCCTTAATCTCGTGCAATGCCAAGTGAACAAACACTCATCTTGAGAATAACACATTTAGCATGGAAAATATTAGCCACCCCTCACCGCTTCGTGAGTGAAACAAACACACAAAACAGAAGATTATTTTGAAATTAGAGATGGCACATGCAAATTTGCTTAGAACGGCAAAAGAATACCGCATATAGGTAGATATAGTGGACTCAAGTGGCAAAACTGGTTTAAAGGTTTTTAGATGCACAAGTAGAGATCATACTTGGTGCAAAATGAAGGCTAGCAAAAGATTGAGAAGCGACCAACCAAGAAACGGATAATCTCATAAGCAAGCATTAAGCATAAATAACACCGAATAATGCACCACAAGTAGGATATAATTTCATTGCACGAGTATTGACTTTTGTACTTGCATAGGGAATCACAAACCTTAACACCAATATTCTTACTAAAGCATAATTACTCATCAACATAAGTCACATATCACATCATCGTATCTCAAAACTATTACTAAGAATCAAGTTTATTTTGTCCAATGATCTTCATGAAAGTTTTTATTATATCCTTCTTGGATATCTATCACTTTGGGACTAATTTTCATGTGTTTCTTTTCATAAGCTCAAACAAATATAAGTGAAGATCATGAGCATAATTTTTCTTTCTCTCAAATTAATTTAAGTGAAGCAAGAGATAATTTCTTGAAAATATTACTAACTGTCAAATAAATCTAAGTGAATCAAGAGAGCATTTCTTAACAAATACTAAAGAACACCGTGCTCAAAAAGATATAAGTGAAGCACTAGAGCAAGTCCATTGCTCATAAAAATTAAAGTGAAGCATAGAAAGCAATTCTAACAAGTCATGACATAATTTTGGCTCTCTCAAATAGGTGTGTCCAGCAAGGGATCAAGACTAAAAACACAAAATAAAACAACCAAAGACTCATATCATACAATACGCTCCAAGCAAAACACATATCATGTGACGAATAAAAATATAGCCTAGAGTAAAATACCGATGGTCGTTAGAAGAAAGAGGGGATGCCAGTCGGGGGCATCCCCAAGCTTAGCTGGTTGCTCATTTTTGGATAATAACTTGGTATGCCAGGGCACCCCCAAGCTTAGGCTCTTCTATCCTTTATTCCTTCATCCATCATAAGATAACCCAAAACTTGAAAACTTCAATCACACAAAACTCAACAAAACCTTCATGAGATCCCTTAGTAAAAGAAAGCAACACACTACTATAAGTATTGTACCAAACCAATTCATATTTTGTTTTTGCATTATATCTACTACATTCGAACTTTTCTATGGCAAAAAATCATCAAAGAAAACCATAGTGCCATCAAAATGAGCACACAACGCAAAGAAAACAGAATATGTCAAAACAGAACAGTCTGTAGCAATCTGACTATTTCAAAAACTTCTGGAACTCAAAAAATGCTGAAAAATATAGGACAACCTGAGCAATTTTTATATTAATCTTCTGCAAAATGAATGAGGACAAAATCACTTTCTGGTAAAGCATGAGAATTTTTTTTGTGAGTGCAAAAGTTTCTGTTTTTCAGCAAGATCAAACAACTATCACCCAAGAAGATCCTATAGGCTTTACTTGGCACAAACACTAATTAAAACACAAAAAACACAATCATAATAGTAGCATAATTGTGTTAACACACAAGAACAGAAAGAAAAAAGCAAAAATAAAATTTATTCATTGGGTTGCCTCCCAACAAGCGCTATAGTTTTACGCCCTTAGCTAGGCATAAAGCAAGGATCTAAGATTTGTCATCCATGTTCTTAATTTTCTTAGAGGTATTTTCATCATGGGGCTTTGTAAACACAACATAAAACATGTTATCCATAGAAACCTTCGCAATCCTAAGTTGGTTTTCATCATACCCCTTTTGTTTTCCCGCAACAATCCAAGAGTAATGTTGATAAACATTATTTAAAACTTGTTGGATTATATCTAAAACAGGGACTTCCTTTTTAAGATTCTCATCGAAGATTTTATTGTACCCAAGCAAATGTATTAAAGCATAGTCACTATTTTAAAGAATTTCATCTATCATAGGTTTTTCACGATTCATACCATAAAAATCAAAGATTTCCCTAGCTTCCCGTATTATGTAGTAAAACTCATTCATAAGAACGAGAATGGCCAACTTTTTAGCCCTAGGATTCTTTATAACAGGAAGCTAAAAAAACAACCTTTGCAAAGTACGATGGGTACGAATAAATTTAGTTTCCAGGTTCAGAACTAGTGCTGAAATAGCATCCGCATAAGATCTAGTAGTTTTAAATATAGGAGCATCATCAAGACTCAGATTTCCCACACAATTGAAAAATTCTTGGATACGTTCTTTTCCCATAACGTTCCCTTGCCCCAAGATAAACGTTTTAGCATCCAGATTGACCATATGTCCAATCTTAGGAGTTAGGCCATCATCTGTTGGTGCCATACCGAAATCACTCATGGTAGCAAACAAAGGATAGATCTGACGAGAAAACGTCGAACAGAAAAAGAGGGGCGAATAAAACGACACATTTTTGTGAAGTGGGGGAGAGGAAAACAAGAGGCAAATGGCAAATAATGTAAATTGCAAGGAGATGAGATTTGTGATTAGGAACCTGGTATATGTTGAAGATCCTCCCTGGTAACAGCGCCAGAAATTCCTTTTGATGCTGCTTGAAGCTACATCGGTATTTCCCCAAAGAGGAAGGGATGATGCAGCACATCGGCGTAGGTATTTCCCTTAGATATGAAACCAAGGTTATCGAACCAGTAGGAGAACCAAGCAACACAACATAAACAACTCCTGCACACAGATAACAAATCCTCGCAACCCGACGTGTTAAAGGGGTTGTCAATCCTTTCCGGGGTACGGCGCCTCAAGTAAGCAAACAGACGTGAGATAAATTTGTAGTAGATTAATAGATCGAACGCCAAATAAAATAAATAATAAAAAAATTGCAGCAAGGTATTTTTATATTTTTGGTTTAATAGATCTGAAAATAAATGCAAGTAAAAAGTAGACCGCAAAGGCAAATATATGAGAAAGAGACCCGGGGGCCGTAGGTTTCACTAGTAGCTTCTCTCGAGAAAAATAGCAAACGGTGGGTGAACAAATTACTGTTGGGCAATTGACAAAACTTCAAATACTCATGACGATATCCAGGCAATGATCATTATATAGGCATCACGTCCAAGATTAGTAGACCGACTCCTGCCTGCATCTACTACTATTACTCCATACATTGACCGCTATCCAGCATGCATCTAGTGTATTAAATTCATGGAGAAACGGAGTAATGCAATAAGAACATTGACATGATGTAGACAAGATATATCTATGTAGAGATAGACCCCATCGTTTTATCCTTAGTAGCAACGATACATACGTGTTAGTTCCCTTGTTGTCATTGGGATCAAGCACCGTAAGATCGAACCCACTACAAAGCACCTCTTCCCATTACAAGATAAATAGATCAAGTTGGCCAAACAAAACCCAAATATTTGAGAAGAAACACGAGGCTATAAGAGATCATGCATAAGAGAGATAAAAGAAACTCAAATACTTTCATGGATATAAAAAGATAGATCTGATCATAAACTCAAAGTTCATCGATCCCAACAAACACATCGCATAAGAGTTACATCATGTGGATCTCCAAGAGACCATTGTATTGAGAATTTAGCGAGAGAGAGAAAGCCATCTAGCTACTAACTACGGACACGAAGTCTACAAAGAACTACTCACGCATCATCGGAGAGGCACCAATGGAGGTGGTGAACCCCATCCGAGATGGTGTCTAGATTGGATCTGGTGGTTCTGGACTCTGCGGCGGTTGGATGAATATTTCGTCGACTCCCCTAGGGTTCTAGAAATATTGGGGTATTTATAGAACAAAGAGGCGGTCCGGGGGCACCTGAGGTGGGCACAATCCACCAGGGTGCGCCTGGGCCTCCTGGCGTGCCCTGGTGGGTTGTGCCTTCCTCGGGGCACCCCCAGGCGCAGCTAGGGCCCATTGTGTTCCTTCTGGCCCATAAAAATCCTTCGTAAAGTTTTGTGGCATTTGGAGTCCGTCTTATATTGATTTCCTGTGATGTAAAAAACATGCAGAAAACAACAACTGGCACTTGGCACTATGTCAATAGGTTAGTACCAAAAAAGATATAAAATGACTATAAAATGATTATAAAACATCCAAGATTGAGAATATAATAGCATGGAACAAGAAAAATTATAGATACATTGGAGACGTATCGGTACACAACAGGTTTGGTACACAACATGGCATACTTTATAGAACCTATGGCTGAGGCATAGGGAATGACTTTCAGTCTCTCTTTATCTTCTGTCGTGGTTGGGTTTTGAGTCTTTACTCAACTTCACACCTTACAATATAGGCAATAACTCCTTCTTTGACTGATCCATTTTGAACTCCTTCAAAATCTTGTCAATGTATGTACTCATTGAAAGTCTTATCAAGCGTCTTGATCTATCTCTATACATCTTGATGCCCAATATGTAAGCAGCTTCACCGAGGTCTTTCATTGAAAAATTCTTATTCAAATATCCTTTTATGCTATCCAGAAATTCTACATCATTTCCAATCAACAATATGTCATCCACGTATAATATCAGAAATGCTACAGAGGTCCCACTCACTTTCTTGTAAATACAGGCTTCACCATAAGTCTATATAAAACCATATGCTTTGATCACCTTATCAAAGCGTATATTCCAACTCCGAGATGCTTGCACCAGTCCATGGATAGATCGCTGGAGTTTGCACACTTTGTTAGCACCTTTAGGATCGACAAAACCTTTTGGTTGCATCATATACAACTCTTCTTTAAGAAATCCATTAAGGAATGCATTTTTGACATCCATTTGCCAGATTTCATAAAATGCGACAATTGCTAACATGATTTGGACAGACTTAAGCATTGCTATGAGTGAGAAAATCTGATCATAGTCAACACCTTGAACTTGTCAAAAACCTTTTCAACAAGTCGAGCTTTGTAGATAGTAACACTACCATCAGTGTCCGTCTTCCTCTTGAAGATCCATTTATTCTAAATGGCTTGCCGATCATTGGGCAAGTCCACTAAAGTCCACACTTTGTTCTCATACATGGATCCTATTTCAGATTTTATGGCTTCAAGCCATCTATCGGAATCTGGGCTCATCATAGCTTCTTCATAGTTCGTAGGTTCGCCATGGTCTAATAACATGACTTCTAGGAAAAGATTACCGTACCACTCTGGTGCGGAACATTCTCTGTTCGACCTAAGAGGTCCAGTAGTAACTTGATCCGAAGTTTCATGATCATCATCATTAGCTTCCTCTCTAGTTGGTGTAGGCATCATGGGAACGGATTTCACTGATGTGCTACTTTCCAATTTGAGAGAAGGTACAATTACCTCATCAAGTTCTACTTTCCTCCCACTCACTTCTTTTGAGAGAAACTCCTTCTCTAGAAAGGTTCCATTCTTGGCAAAAAAGATCTTGCCTTTGGATCCGTGGTAGAAGGTGTACCCATTTGTTTCCTTAGGGTATCCTATGAAGATGCACTTCTCCAATTTGGGTTCGAGCTTATCAGGATGAAGCCTTTTGACATAAGTGTCGCAACCCCAAACTCTAACAAACGACAACATAGGTTTCTTGCTAAACCATGGTTCATATGGTGTCGTCTCAACGGATTTAGACGGTGCCCTATTTAACGTGAATGCAGCTGTCTCTAATGCATAACCCCAAAACGATAGTGGTAAATCAGTAAGAGACATCATAGATCACACCATATCTAATAAAGTATGATTACGATGTTCGAACACACCATTACATTGTGGTGTTCCAAGTGGTGTGAGTTGTGAAACTATTCCACATTGTTTTAAATGAAGGCCAAACTCGTAACTCAAATATTCACTTCCATGACCAGATCATAGAAATTTATTTTCTTGTTACAATGATTCTCCACTTCACTTTGAAATTACTTGAACTTTTCAAATGTTTCAGACTTGTGTTTCATTAAGTAGATATACCCATATCTGCTCAAATCATCTTCGAAGGTCAGAAAATAACGATACCCGCCGCGTGCCTCAACACTCATCGGACCGCATACATCGGTATGTATTATTTCCAATAAGTCATTGGCTCGCTCCATTGTTCCAGAGAAGGATTTTTAGTCATCTTGCCCATGAGCCATGGTTTGCAAGTATCAAATGATTCCAAAAATCCATCTGTATGGAGTTTCTTCATGCGCTTTACACCAATATGACCTAAACGGTAGTGCCACAATTATGTTGCACTATCATTATCAACTTTGCATCCTTTGGCATCAATATTATGAATATGTGTGTCACTATGATCGAGATTCAGTAAACCATTTACATTGGGTGTATGACCATAGAAGGTTTTATTCATGTAAACAGAACAACAATTATTCTCTGACTTAAATGAATAACCGTATCACAATAAACATGATCCAATCATATTCATGCTCAACGCAAAACACCAAATAACATTTATTTAGGTCCAACACTAATCCCGAAGGTAGAGGAAGTGTGCGATGGTGATCTTATCAACCTTGGAATCACTTCCAACACACATTGTCACCTCGCCCTTAACTAATCTCTGTTCATTTTGCAACTCTTGTTTCGAGTTACTAATCTTAGCAACTGAACCGGTATCAAATACCCTGGGGTTACTATGAACACTAGTAAAGTACACATCAATACCATGTATATCAAATATACCTTTGTTCACTTTGCCATCCTTCTTATCTGTCAAGTTTTTTTGGGCAGTTCCGCTTCCAGTGACCATTTCCTTTGCAGTAGAAGCACTCAGTTTCAGGTTTGGGTCTTGCTTTGGGCTTCTTCACGGGAGTGGAAACTTGCTTGCCATTCTTCTTGAAGTCCCCTTTCTTCCCCTTGCCCTTTTTCTTGAAACTAGTGGTCTTGTTAACCATCAACACTTAATGATCTTTCTTGATTTCTACCTTCGCTGATTTCATCATCGCGAAGAGCTTGGGAATCATTTTCGTCATCCCTTGCATATTATAGTTCATCACGAAGTTCTAGTAACTTGCTGATAGTGACTAGAGAACTCCGTCAATCAATATCTTATCTGGAAGATTAACTCCCACTTGATTCAAGTGATTGTAGTACCCAGACATTCTGAGTACATGCTCACTATCTGAGCTATTCTCCTCCATCTTGTAGGCAAAGTACTTGTCAGAGGTCTCATACCTCTCGACATGGGCATGAGTCTTGGAACATCTTGGAACATCTCATATGCTTTGTGGCATTCAAAACGTTTTGAAGTCCCGGTTCTAAGCTGTAGCATGGCGCTCTAAACTATCAAGTAGTCATCATATTGAGCTTGCCAAACGTTCATAACATCTGCATATGCTCCTGCAATAGGTCTGTCACCTAGCAGTGCATCAAGGACATAATTCTTCTGTGCAGCAATGAGGATAATCCTCAGATCATGGACCCAGTCCGCATATTTTCTTCTATCAGCATCTTTCAACTTTTCTCTAGGAACATATCAAAAAAATATAGGAGCTATATCGCGAGCTATTGATCTACAACACAGATATGCAAATATTATCAGGACTAAGTTCATGATAAATTAAGTTCAATTGATCAAATTACTTAAGAACTCCCACTTAGATAGACATCCCTCAAGTCATCTAAATGATACATGATCAAAATCAACTAAACCATGTCCGATCATCACGTGAGATGGAGTAGTCATCAATGGCGAACATCTCTATGTTGATCATATCTACTATATGATTCACGTTCGACCTTTCGGTCTCCAGTGTTCCAAGGTCATGTATGTACATGCCAGGCTCGTCAAGTTTAACCTGAGTATTCTGCATGTGCAAAACTGCCTTGCACCCGTTGTATGTGAATGTAGAGTCTATCACACCCGATCATCACGTGGTGTCTCAACACGACGAAATTTCGCAACGGTGCATACTCACGGAGAACACTTATACCTTGAAATTTTAGTTAAGGGATCATCTTATAATGCTACTGCCGTACTAAACAAAATAAGATGCATAAAAGATAAGCATCACATGCAATCAAAATATGTGACATGATATGGCCATCATCATCTTGTACTTTTGATCCATCTCCAAAGCATCGTCATAATCTCCATTGTCACCGGCTCGACACCTTAATCTCCATCGTTGCATCATGGTTGTCTCGCCAATTATTGCTTCTACAACTATTGCTAATGCGTAGTGATAAAGTAAAGCAATTGCATGGCGTTTGCATTTCATACAATAAAGAGACAACCATAAGGCTCTTGCCAGTTCCCGATAACTTACAAAACATGATCATCTCATACAACAACGTATATCACATCATATCTTGACCATATCACATCACAACATGCCCTGCAAAAACAAGTTAGACGTCCTCTACTTTGTTGTTGCAAGTTTTACGTGGATGCTAAGGGCATCTAGCAAGAACCGTTCTTACCTACGCATCAAAACCACAATGGTGATTTATCAAGTTTGTTGTTTTAACCTTCAACAAGGACCGGCCGCAGTCAAATACGATTCAACTAAAGTAGGAGAAACAGACACCCGCCAGCCACCTTTATGCAAAACTAGTTGAATGTCTATCGGTGGAACCGGTCTCATGAACGTGGTCATGTAAGGTTGGTCTGGGCCGCTTCATCCAACAATACCGCCGAATCAAAATAAGACATTGGTGGTAAGAAGTGTGACGATCACCACCCACAACTCTTTGTGTTCTACTCATGCATATCATCTACACATAGACCTGGCTCGGATGCCACTGTTGGGAAACGCAGCATGCAATTTCAAAAAAATTCCTATGCTCATGCAACAAATAACTAGGAGATGTATAACAACGAGTGGGAGAGAGTGTGTCCATGTACCCTCGTAGACCGAAAGCGGAAGTGTTTGACAACGCGGTTGATGTAGTCAAACTTCTTCTAGATCCGACCGATCAAGCACCGAATGTACGGCACCTCCGAGTTATGCACATGTTCAGCTCGAAGACGTCCCTCGTCCTCTTGATCCAGCAAAGGTGTCAAGGAAGAAGATGAGTTCCGTCAGCATGATGGCATGGTGACGGTGATGGTGAAGTGATCCGTGCAGGGCTTCGCCTAAGTATTACGATAATATGACCGAGGGTGTAATATGTGGAGGGAGGTGTCGCACACAGCTAACAGATGTTGTTGTGTGTTCTAGGCACCTCCCCCTGATATATATAGGTGGGAGGGAGAAGGAGCAGCCAAGGGGGGCACCCCAAGGAGGAGGAAACCTAGTTGGAGTCCCTCCCAAGCCGCGCGCCCCCTTGCCATATATAAACGAGGTGGAAGGAAAGAGGGGAGGAGAGGGAAGGAAGTAGGAATCCTAATCCACACTTTCCTTGCCCTTCCCTCTTTCCTTCTCCTCCTCATAGGGCTGGCCTCTATAGGGGCATACCAGGGCTGGTGTGTTCCCTCACTTGGCCCATAAGGCCCATATCTTTGTCGGGGGTGCCCGAAACTCCTTTCCGGTGACTCGATAAGTACCCAGTACCCTCCAGAACACTTCTGGTGTCTGAATACCATCGTCCTATATATCACTCTGTACCTCTCGACCATATCGAGACTCCTCGTCATGTCTGTGATCTCATCTGGGACTCCAAACAACATTCAGTCACCAAATCACATAACTCATATAATACTAAATCGTCGTCGAAAGTTAAGCGTGCGGACCCTACGGGTTCAAGAACTATGTAGACATAACCGAGACACATCTCCGATCAATAACCAATAGCGAAACCTGGATGCTCATATTGGCTCCTACATATTCTACGAAGATCTTTATCGGTTGAACCGTTATGACAACATACGTAATTCCCTTTGTCGATTAGTATGTTACTTGCCCGAGATTCGATCATCGGTATCTTCATACCTAGTTCAATCTTGTTATCGGTAAGTCTCTTTACTTGTTCCGTAATACATCACCTCGTGACTAACTCCTTAGTCATTTGCTTGCAAGCTTATGATGTGTATTACTGAGAGGGCCCAGAGATACCTCTCCGATACTCGGAGTGACAAATCCTAATCTCATTTCATGCCAACCCAGCAAAACACCTTCCGAGATACCTGTAGAGCATCTTTATAATCACCCAGTTATGTTGTGAAGTTTGATAGCACAAAAGGCATTCCTCCGGTATCCGGGAGTTGCATGATCTCATAGTGAAATGAATATGTATTTGACCTACATGAAAGTAGTAGCAATAAACTGTACGATCAAATGCTAAGCTAACGGGTGGGTCTTGTCCATCACATCATTCTCTTAATGATGTGACCCCGTTATCAAATGACAACACATGTCCATGGTTAGGAAACCTTAACCATCTTTGATCAACGAGCTAGTCTAGTAGAGGCATACTAGGGACACGGTGTTTTGTCTATGTATCCACACATGTATCAAGTTTCCGGTTAATAAATTCTAGCATGAAAAATAAACATTTATCATGATATAAGCAAATATAAAGTAACAACTTTATTATTTCCTCTAGGGCATATTTCCTTCACTCACAAGTAGTAGAAATAATTTCTGGCACCGTTGTCGGGGAGACATCATCCAAAACCTACAAGTATCTACACTCAAATTATCATTTACTTGTTCTACTTTTTATTTGCTTTTATTAGTCTCGTTACAAAAATATCAAAAACACAAAATATTTTGTTTTGCTTGTTTGCTGCAATAACCATGTCATCGCACAAAAACAGAAAATAAGACTTATGAATCCACTTAAAGTTTCTACCTGGATCATCTTCGATCCATTTGTGCTCGTGCTGAAAATCCAACTAGCTTAATTAGTTGTGCGAAAATCATTAGATGAGCATGCTTATTTTATGCGTCACCATTTGTCTCAAAAAGGGAGACTCTTATGGAATCAAACAATTTTTTTACTATGCTATGCTTGGAATCTATGCAAAATATATGATTTTACTTGTTGCTCTAGAAATGACCTTAAAAAACACATTCCCTACCTATGTGAGTTTAATGAAAATGAAATCTTATCTTCTTATGCCAAGGGTGTTTATAGTGACTATGATATCGAACAAATTGAAGAATTTGTTGCTTTTAAGGGTGCCTATGAGGTTGCTTCTTTGATCAAAAAATATGATGCTACTCTACAAATTTGATTTTTTTGACATACTTAAATATTGCTATGCAAACTATGCTCCCCATGCCTATATTAATGACTTTATTGAGAGAATGTGTGCTGCTTTGGAAGAGAACAATAATATGCATGAATATATAGATAATTATGATCCCATTGATTCGCTTGAAATATCCCATTTTGATGAATTTGATGCTTGCTATGCTTATGGCCATGATGTCAATATTAATGATGGTTATGGAGATGAACTTGATATAGTTCCTTATGTTAAAAATGAAATTATTGTTGTTGCAGCCACACTTGATAGTCCTATTATCTTTTTGAATTCTTTTGCACTGATTAGGTATTATATTATTGGATTGTGTTTTACCCTTATTCATGATGATTTTGTCTTGCCTAGTGTTTATTATATTGATCATGATTGGGGTGATTATAATGCTATGGAAGAGTGTAGACTTTAGAAAATCCCACTACCTTGGAGAACAATCAATCTTACATTTTTTGATGAAAGTGGGTTCGGAGATGTCATGACTTTAGTTGATGTTAATCCCACTATCTTGGAATAGTATAAAACTTGCATGCATGTGAATCATGGAGAGTATATTTTAGATGATCGATATATTGTTAAATTTGATTATGAGAGAGGCAAATATGGTTATAGGAATTTTCATGTTCAATCACCTCTCTTGAAGTTGCAATTGTTAATGTTTTGTTCCTCTTCCTTGCATATGCTAGATGTTGTTTTTATTGATAATTTTTCCCCTATAAAGTGCCTATGCATAAGAAGAGGGTTAGACTTAAGTGTGGTTTTCGCATGTTGTATGATGCTCCCTTTGCATTTCAATTTTTATCTTTTATGCGAGCATCGTTTTAAAACTCAAGCCTATCTTAATGGCCATAAATAAAGAGCTTGTTGGGAGACAATCCAATTTTTATCTTTATGATTTATTTTATTTTTCTCGAGTCACATGATTATTTCTATTATAATGATTGTGTTCTTATGTTTTAATTAGTATTTGTGCCAAGTAAAGCTTTTGGGATTATTTTGTTGATTGTTGACTTGATTCTGTGAAAAAACGGTAACTTTTGCGCCCAGTACTGGAATTACTATAATTCACTATAAGGTGATAACATGTTGAATTTTTTCACATGATTGATATACAAATTTTCCATGTTTTCCTAAGTTTTGAGAGGTTTGGAGTGACATAAGTATAGTTTTTGTTCATATCATTGCAGACTATTCTGCATAGTGTGCTTGTTTTAATGATGCTATGGGTTATATCGAGGCGTATAAGTCATGGAGAAACTACAATACAATAGGTATATGCAATGTTAATTATGAATGAGTTTATAATAGTACCCAAGGTTTTTTATTTGTCTATTATCCTAACGGATCTCTGATACGTCTCCAACGTATCTATATATTTTTTATAGTTCCATGCTATTATATTATCAATCTTGGATGGTTTACATTCATTTACTAGCAACTTTATATCAGTTTTTGGGACTAACCTATTGACATAGTGCCCAGTGCTAGTTGTTGTTTTTGCTTGTTTTTTACTTTGCAGAATATCAATACCAAACGAAGTCCAAACGCCACAAAATTTTTTGGACAATTTTTTCTCGAAAGAAAGACACCTAGGGAGCCAAAGGAGCACACGGTAGGAGGCCCGTGCGGCCCACTAGGCACCAGGGCGCGCCAGAGGCCGCAGGCGCACCCTGGTAAGTAGTGGAGCCCACATGAAGCTTCTCCACCGACCTCCACCTCTATAAATACTCTAAAATCGCAAAAACCCTAGGGGAGTTGACAAACCACTTTCCAGCCGCCGCAAGTTCCAGAACCACGAGATCCAATCTAGAGGCCTTTCCCGGCACACTGCCGAAGGGGGCAACAATCATCCTTGTTGCCCCTTCGATGATGCGTGAGTAGTTTCCACAGACCTACGGGTCCATAGCTAGTAGCTAGATGGCTTCTTCTCTCTTTTTGATCTTCAATACAGTGTTCTCCTCGATGTTCTTAGAGATCTATTTGATGTAACTCCTTTTTGCGGTGTGTTTGTTGAATCCGACGAATTGTGGGTTTATGATCAGTTCTATCCATGAATATTACTTGAGTCTTTGCTGAACTCTTATATGCATGATTGTTATAGCCTGGTATTTCTTTTCCGAAATTTTGGTTTGTTTTGGCCAACTAGATTGATTTTTCTTGCCATGGGAAGAGATGCTTTGTGATGGGTTCGATCTTGCGGTGCTCAATCTCAGTGACAAAAAGAGACATGACATGCATGTATCATTGCTATTAACAATAACAAGATGGGGTTTATTCTTACAACAATAAATCATGTCTACATCATGTCATCGTTCTTATTGCATTACTCCATTTTTCTATGAACTTAATACACTAGATGCATGCTAGATAGAGGTCGATGTGTGGAGTAATACTAGTAGATGCATAATCGTTTCGGTCTACTAATCTTGGAGTGATGCCTATATACATGATCATTGCCTTGGATATCATCATGATTATTCGATTTTCTATCAATTCCCCAACAATAATTTATTTACCCACTGTATGCTATTTTCTTGAGAGACGCCTCTAGTGAAAACTATGGCCCTCGGGTCTATTTCCTATCATATTAAATCTAAGAATACCTTGCTGCACTTTTTATTTATTTATTTTATTATGTGTTTTAGTTAGATCTATTTATCAAATCTCATAAAATTTAATCTATCTCAATACCGTTGAGGGATTGACAACCCCTCTTACGTGTTGGGTTGCATGTTTTTTGTTGTTTGTGTGCAGGTGTTGTTTACATAGTGTTGCTTGGTTCTCCTACTAGATTGATAACCTTGGTTTCAAAACTGAGGGATATACTTACCTTTGATGTGCTGCATCATCCTCTCCTCTTCGGGGAATTACCAACGCAGATACAAGCAACCAAGAAGAATTTCTCGCGCCACATCATCAACATCTGTTATGTACCTACACATAAAATTCCGTCTCCTTGCAATTACTTTATTTGCTATTTTCCTCTTGTTTTCATTTCCACACTTCTAAAAAGTTTTTACAAAAACACAAAAATATTTTCGTGTGCCTTCTTCTTGTTTGCTTGCTTTGAACCTATGATCATGAGTGACTTTGGTGTGGCAGAAACAGATGATGGTAGAACTCCTAAAATTGGATGTTCCACTAATCTGGATGCTAAAAATTTTGTTTTGGGACAAGAGAATGTTATAGGAAAAGGTGATATCCAAAAATTCTTTAATTGTGTTGGAACTCTGACTTGTGATGATGCTCCTATACTTAGAAGGACTAAAACTTATGTAGAAGCTATTTCATCACTTGTTCTTAAACATGAAATATTTATTCATACTCATCCTACCTTGCAAAGATTGTTTTATGAGTTGCATGTTATAAAAGATCCTAGAGCTAAGAAGATAGCTACACTTGTCCTTATGAATGAGTTTGATTACATGGTGCGAGAAGCTACGGAGATGTTTGATTTTTATGGCATGGGCCATGAAAACCGGTAATAGATGAGATCCTTTACAATAGTGATTATTTATTAAGTCATTTGCTTGGAAATGATCACATCTTTGATGAAAACCTTAAAAAGTAAGTTCCCATTTTGGATATGATCCAACAAGTTTTTAATGATGTTAACCAACAAAATTCTTGGATGGTAGCCGGTAATCAAAGGGGGTATACGGATGGACAACTTGATAATGCTAAAATTTCTATGGATGATGTGTTTTATGTTATGTTTGAAAAACCTCTTGACAAGAACACACCTTTGGAGAATAAGAAGACAGATGACAACACTTGAATCTATCCATTATGCCTAACTAGGGGCATAAAACAATAGCGCTTATTGGGAGGCAACCCAATGAATAAAATAAATTTTCACTTTTTACTTCTGTTATTGTGTGTTTACAAAACTATGCTACTGTTATGATTGTGTTTTTATATTTTAGTTAGTGTTTGTGCCAAGTAAAGCCTTTACGATTGTGTTGGGTGATGGTTGATTTGATCTTGTTGGAAAACAAAAACTTTTGCGTCCAGTAGCAGAATTTTTCAAGATCATTGAAGTGACGACAAAATCTAAATTTTTTATACAAGATTGATATACAAATTTCCTACTTGTTCCTATTTTTTCAGATTTTTTGGAGTTAACGAAGTATGGTTAAAGTAAAGATTACTACAGACCGTTCTGTTTTTGACAGATTCTGTTTTCGTTGCATTGCGTGCTTATTTTGATGAATCTATGGATTATATCGGGGGGTATAAGCCATGGTAAAGTGATAATACATTAGGTTTTTCGCGAATACGCAAAGCTTGTGGATCATTCATTGATAGGTAGAAAGAGAGTACAAGGTGATGGTGTTACACTCGGGACGTACACACAAAGTGGTGAGAGAGAGAACATGTAAGCAGCAAGAAGAAGAAGGGGCTTCTTGAACCCTGACTAGGTTGCTTATCCGGTGTCAATGATGTTAGCAACTCCGGTTGCACCAGCCCTTGCCCACATTCGAGCCTTGTCCTGAATTAGTTCAAGCAGCCTACGAGTAGAGGGGCGACCATCGTCGAAGATGACGCTCTTTTGGTGTTTCCAAATTTCCCACGCCATTAGGGAGACAATGGTGTTTAGCCCTTTTCGCATAGAGTGAGGCAAGGCAGTGCTCAAGGCGCCCACCATTCGATGAAAAGCATGCCTTGCTCGGGGGTTGGATCGGCAGTCTGCACCAGGAGATGATATCGAACCAAACCTGCCTGGAGAAGGGGCAGTCAGCGAGAAGATGTTGCATGGATTCCTCGGCTTGGTCGCATAGCACACAGGACTCCTCGTGCGGCAGCCCATGTCTCCGAAGCTTCTCCACAGTCCAGCATCTGTCGAGGAAGGCTAGCCAGAGGAAGAACTTGGCCCGGAGCGACGCCCAAGTTTTCCAAACGAGCCGCCAGTTGGGGTCAGGGATGGAGCCCACGAAGAGCTGGACATAGCAAGATTTGGCGGTGTAAATGCCAGAGGAGGTCCAGCGCCAAGATAGCTGATCCGGAGCTTCAAAGAGGTGCACCTGGCTTAATGTTCGCCAGAGGTCTATGCACTAGAGCATCGCCATGGGCTCAAGCGCGCCCTGGATGTCCTGCACCTAGGAGCGATGGAGGAGGTTGTCCTGCATAGTGCAGTCTTTCCTGGGACGACGGGGGACCTGGGCATAGATGAGAGGAGCAATCTCGGCCACAGAGCTGCCATTGATCCAGTGATCTGTCCAGAATCGACAGCTGAGCCCATCGCCCATCGTCCAGGTCATAGAAGTGCGGATCATGGCGTTGGCATCTGGATCAGAGGGGAGGTGGAGAAGAGCCCAGGGCCTCCACGACTCTGTACATTGCAGCCACAGCCAATGCACGCGCAGCGCGATCCCGGCGCAATGAAGGTCACGGACCCCGAGCCCCCCAGGGAGAGGGGGCGGTAGACCCACGCCTAGCTAACCATGCATTGGCCGCCGCGGGCGTCTTGCCGGCCAGCCCAGAGGAAGCCGCGAATGATCTTGTTCACTTGCCCAAGGATCTTCTTGTTGAGGGCAATCGCCATGAGGATGTGCATTGGCATCGTGCAAAGGACATGCCGAACAAAAGCTAGTCTCTCACCGCAAGATACCATGGATCCTCTCTAGGTAGACATCTTGCGGGATAGTTTGTCAATGAGCAGGAGAAAAGCTGCCGTAGTTGGCTTGTGGATGGATAAGGGGATGTCCAGATAAGTCATGGGGAACTGAGCGACACGGCAGTCCAGAAGCTAGGAGGCCTGAAGCTGCTGCTCGGCGGAGCAGCGGATTGGAAGCAAGGCGCACTTGGCGAAGTTGGTTCGCATGCCGGACGTGTCCCCAAATATGCGCAGGATCTCACGGATCGCCATCAGGTCATCTGGGTGTGGATGGCAGAACACAACCACATCATCCGCATACAGAGATATGCTGGCTGCCACATGCCTGTTCATCAGACGTTGAAAAACCCCCTTGGTCTCCGCGTGGATAAAGATGGAGTTGAGGACATCCATGACCAAGGTGAAAATCATAGGAGAAACGGGGTCGCCCTGGCGCAGACCACAAGCGTGGACAATCGCATCTCCCAGGGTGCCGCTTATTAGGACTCTGGTGGAGGCCGTGGAGAGTAGGATGGATATCCACTCTCGCCAACGGTCGCTGAATCCGAGATGTTTAAGCACCTCCAAGATGAATGCCCAAGAAACAGAGTCGAAAGCGCGAGTGATATCGAGCTTCAAAAGTAATCTGGGCAACCTCAGGCTGTGGAGCAGGCGCGTTGTCTGCTGGACCAGCAAGAAATTTTCATGGATGCATCGGCCGGAGATGAACGCCTCTGATTAATTGAGACAATCGTCTGCAGCTTTGGCACCAAGCGGAGGGAAAGGACCTTGGCGGATAACTTAGCGAAGAGGTGGATCAGGCTTCTCGGTCTGTAATCATTGAGTGTGGAGGCGTCAGGCCGCTTTGGTAGCAGGGTGATGAAGGCCTCATTGAGCTTCTAGAATCCACGCCCGTTCATGGCATATAGTTTGTCGAATGCAGCGCAGATATCCTCCTTGATCACCGGTCAGCACGAACGTAGGAACTCCGCCGAGAAGCCGTCCGGGTCGGGCGCCTTGCCAGATGGAGGTTTTTTACTGCAGTCCAAATCTCCTCCTCCGTGAAGGGGATATCGAGCCCTGCGAGATCAAACGCGCAAGGGTGGAATACGGCCAGGTTGAGCGTGTAAGAGCATGCACTGGCGGTGCCCAAGATGGTCGTGAAGTGCTCGAATGCCATGTCCGCCATGGCCTCGGGCGTGGAGATGTCGCTGTCCCCCACCTATAGGGACTGGATGTGGTTGCACTACTTCCTGTGGACAGTGTGGACACGGAGAAACATGGAGCTGGCCTCTCCGTTTTTAAGCCAAGAGAAGCGAGTGCGCTGCTTGGCGATCGATCGGTCGAGGCTCGCAAGCCCCAAATACGCCCCTTTGAGCCTACGATGGAGCCAGGTTTCAGAGGTGGTGAGCACGCGCATGTCTTGCGCGGCATCCAGCCGGGTGATCAACTCACGCGTAACCTGAAGCCGCAGCGCGATGTTGCCAATGGTGCGGGAGCTCCAGCTTTGGAGGCGCCAGGACGTGGCCTTAAGCCGCAGGACGATGGTGCAAAAGGGGTCCTGCTCCAGGGGAACCGAGAACCAGGCCTCAGAAATGACATCCAGGAAGCCCTCGAGATGCGGCCAAAATCTCTCGAAGTGAAACCGCCGGGCACCCATAGAATCGGGGGTGCAATCCAGAAGTAGGGGGCCATGATCCGAGGCAGCAGATGAGAGGCACTGGAGGAAGCAATGGGGGTGCATGCTCTCCCAGGTAGAAGTGCACAGGATGCGATCGTTCGGCACCAGGGTGTGTTGGTCTCACTCGCTGGACCATGTATATCTCCTGCCATTCATGTAGAGGTCACCCAGCTCATGATCGGCCAAGAAGCGACGGAAACGGTTCATTATACGGTGATTCTGGCGGTCATTGTTCTTGTCAGCAGCCGAGAGAATCATGTTAAAGTCCCCACCCAGAAGCCAAGGACCGATGCGGGAGGCTCGCTCCTCGTGGAGGTCCGCGAGGAACTCGATCTTGTCCTCATCATGTTGGGGGCCGTAGACCCTAGTGATCCACCATGGTCGGTCCCCATCCGGCGAGGAGACAAGCGCCATGATGAATGGGTTTGAAACAATACTTAAAGTTGTAATTTTTTTATTATACTAACGGATCTCACGAAGGTTTTGTTAAGTTTTGTGTAATTGAAGTTTTCAAGTTTTCGGTGAGATCACGATGGATGAAGGAATAAGGAGCGACAAGAGCCTGAGCTTGGGGATGCCCATGGCACCCCAAGGAAATATTCAAGGAAGTACCAAGCAACTAAGCTTGGGGATGCCCCGGGAGGCATCCCGTCTTTCTTCTAGCGACCATCGGTAAATTTACTTGGAGCTATATTTTTATTCGTCACATATCATGAGTTGTGCTTGGAGCGTCTTGTATTATATGAGTCTTTCCTTGTTTTCCTTTTCAGTTTGCCACAATTATTCTTGCTGGACACACCTATTTGAGAGATCCATAATGATGCTATGATTTCTTAGAATTGCTCTATGTGCTTCACTTAAAAAATGAGCTATGGAATTGATCTACTACTTTACTTATCTTTTTGAGCTAGTGGTGGTTTAGTTTTTGAAGAAATATGCTCTCATTATTCACTTAGATTATTTTGAGAGTGAGAAAATTATTGAAGAAATATCCTCTCATGCTTCACTTATAATATTTTGAGAGATGAAAATTTTGAAGAAATACTCATGCTCTTGTGCTTCACTTAAATTTGTTTGAGAGCTTGTTAGTAGCAATGGTAAAATATGAAATTATTCCCAAAGTGATAGATATTCAAGAGGGATATAATAAAAAATTCATGAAGATAATTGGATATTATAAACTTGATTCCTTGTAATAGTTTTGAGATATGGAGATAGTAATATGTGAGTCATGTCAGTGAGTAATTATGCTTTAGTAGACTGTTGGTGTTAAGGTTTGTGATTCCCTATGCAAGCACGAAAGTCAATAGTTATGCAATGAAGTTATATCCTACTTGTGGTGCATTATTCGGTGTTAGTTATGTGTAATGCTCGTTTATGATAGTTTTCATTTTTTGGTTGGTTGCTTCTCAATCCATTTGCTAGCCTTTCCTTGTACTAAGTAGGAATACTGCATGTGCATCCAAACTCTTTAAACCAATTTATGCCAAATGAGTCCACCATACCTACCTACATGCAGTATTTCCATGTCGTTCCAAGTAAATTTTTATGTGCCAACTCTAATTTTCAAAATGAATTTCCTTTTTTGTGTGCACGTACCGCTCATGAAGCGACAGGCGGTGGCCAATATTTTCCATGTATGTTATTCTCAAGATGAGTGTATATTCACTTGTCATTGCACGAGATTGTGGCAAGTAATAGGGATGCCCAGTCCCGAAATGAATTTTTTTTGTGTTGTCAATAATAAATTCCTTGGAAAGGTTTGGTATGGAAGGCACCCGTGGATACGGCTAGCCATGGATTGTGAAAGAATGGTGGAAAAGGAAATAAACTTTATTTTATGTTTGGGAACTACCTATGATTTATCTAGCATGGAAAGTATTGGGAATTCTCGGTTGTTTTCGTTGACAGGAAAAGCATGCCTCTCAAAACAATTTTATCTTTGAATTTAAGCTTTGAGCTCTGGCACCTCTACGAATCTCTGCTTCCCTCTGCGAAGGGCCTATCTATTTACTTCTATGAAATTTTTATTTTTATTGAGTCTCCATCTTCTCTTATAAATCACCAACTAGGGAGCACTATTATCATACTTGTGCATTGGGCATAGCTGATATTTGAGTGTGTTTCATGAATGGATCAATGATTGAGCATAATGGGCTAGGGATAGCTTTCTTTAGTGGTTATATTTTGAAAAACATGGTTGCTTGTTGATATGCTTGAGTATTGATGTCCTCATGTCAATTATAGACTATTGCTTTGAATCATCTAAAGCCCAAATGTCCATGCTACAAAAGAAAAGAATATGAGATGAACATGTTAGGCAGCATTCCACACAAAAAAATCTATTTGTATCATTTACCTACTCGAGGACGAGCGGGAATTGAGCTTGGGGATGCTGATACGTCTCCAACATATCTATAATTTTTTATTGTTCCATGCAGTTATATTATCAATCTTGGATGTTTTATATTCATTTACTAGTAACTATATATCCTTTTTTGGGACAAACCTATTGACATAGTGCCCAGTGCTAGTTGTTGTTTTTCGCTTTGTTTTTTTACTTTGCAGAATATCAATACCAAACAAAGTCTGAATGCCACAAAACATTTTGGAGATTTTTTCTAGAGAGAAGACACCCAGGGAGCTAAAGGAGCACACGGGAGGACGCTCGTGGGGCCCAATAGGCACTAGGGCATGCCCTGGTGGGTAGTCGAGCCCATGGGAAGCTTCTCCACCGACCTCCACCTCTATAAATACTCTAAAATCCCAAAACCCCTAGGGGATTGGACGAAACACTTTTCCAGCCGCCGCAAGTTCTAGAATCACAAGATCCAATCTAGAGGCCTTTTCCGGCACTCTGCGGGAGGGGGCAACAATCACGGAGGGGTTCTTCATCATCCTTGTTGCCCCTCCGATGATGCATGAGTAGTTTACCACAGACCTACGGGTCCGTAGCTAGTAGCTGGATGGCTTCTTCTCTCTTTTTGATCTTCAATACAATGTTCTCCTCAATGCTCTTGGAGATCTATTTGATGTAACTCCTTTTTGCGGTGTGTTTGTTGGGATCTGATGAATTGTGTGTTTATGATCAGTTCTATCCATGAATATTATTTGGTTCTTTGCAAAACTCTTATATGTATAATTGTTATAGCCTCGTATTTCTTCTCCGAAATTTTGGTTTCTAAATTGATTGTTCTTGCCATGGGAAGAGGTGCTTTGTGATGGGTTCAATCTTGTGGTGCTCAATATTAGTGACAGAAAGAGACATGACATGCATGTATTGTTGCTATTAAGGATAATAAGATGGGGTTTATCTCTACATGAATAAATCTTGTCTACATCATGTCATCGTTCCTGTTGCATTACTCCGTTTTTCATGAACTTAATACACTAGATGCATGTTGGATAGCTGTCGATGTGTAGAGTAATAGTAGTAGATGCAGAATCATTTTGGTCTACTAATCTTGGATGTGATGCCTATATCCATGATCATTGCCTTAGATATCATCATGATTATTCGCTTTTCTTTCAATTGCCCAACGGTACCCACCGTATGCTATATTCTTGAGAGAAGCCTCTAGTGAAAACTACGGCCCCCGAGTCTATTTCCTATCATATTAAATCTAAAATACCTTGCTTCACTATTTATTTATTTATTTTGTGTTTTAGTTAGATCTATTTATCAAATCTCATACAGTTTAATCTATCTCAATATTTTTGAGGGATTAACAACCCCTCTTACGCATGGGTTGCAAGTTTTTGTTGTTCGTGTGTAGGTGCTGTTTACATAGTGTTGCTTGGTTCTACTACTGGATTGATAACCATGGTTTCATAACCGAGGGAAATACTTGCCTTTGTTGTGCTACATCATCCTCTCCTCTTCGGGGAATTACCAACGCAGATACAAGCAATCAATCTCACGAGGTTTTTGTTGAGTTTTGTGTGCTGAAGTTTTCAAGTTTTGGGTGAGATCATGGTGGATGAAGGAATAAGGAGTGGCAAGACCCTAAGCTTGGGGATGTCCAAGGCACCCAAGATAATATTCAAGCAAGACTCGTCTAAACTTGTTGACGCCCCGGATGGCATCCCCTCTTTCGTCCACAATTCATCGGTATGTTACTTGGAGCTATATTTTTATTCATCACATGATATTAGATTTACTTGGAGCGTCCTGTGCCATAGTTTTATTTTGCTTGCTTATTAGTTTGCCACAATCATTGTTTGTTGGACACCTTTTGAGAGGGACACATATTCATTGTGATTTCTTAGAATACTCTGTGTGCTTCACTATAACTTTTGAGCTAGGTAGTTGCTCTTGTGCTTCAGTTATATTTGTTAGAGAACGGTGATGGTCATATTTTATAGAAATAATTGCACTCTCATGCTTCACTTAAATCTTTTTGAGAGCCTCAAATAGGAAGTGGTAATGAGCATGGGTTATAAGAGTAGTCGGAAAAGGATCGGTATTTAAGATTGGTATAATAAAAAATTCCATGAAGATCACTAACTACGAAACGTATGGTTTAATTATATTGATGTTGTAATATGAAAGGGTATGAGTACATGATCATTGGTTAGTAAGAATGTCAATATTAAAGCTTGTTATTAACTACTCATTTAAGTGTCCGTCATGGCATGGTGGGGAGGCTTGAGCATTTTTATGTCTGAAATGAAATCCTTGAGTACTGTTATAACCGGAGGGTGCGTGATAGTTAACTCCTACCAACCTCCTCCCTAGGGGCATGCGAGTAGTACTTTGCTTCGAGGGCTAATAAACTTCCCCAATAAGTATATGAGTTCTTTATGACTAATGTGAGTTCATGGACAAGTACGCATTCCTACATTTATGCAATTTTCTAGCCTCTTCGGTACCGTGCATTGCCCTTTCTCAGCTCAAGAGTTGGTGCAAACTTTGCTGGTACATGCAAACCCCGTGATATGATACGCCCTATCACACATAGTCCTCCTTATATCTTCCTCAAAACAGCCACCTTACCTGCCTATCATGGAATTTCCATAGCCATCCTGAAATATATTGTCATGCAACTTCCACCGTTCTGTCTTATGACATGTGTGTTCATCATCATATTGCTTTGCATGATGATATAGAACTGACATGATATTTGAGGCAAAGCCACCACTCATCATTAATATACCTGTTATGCTAGATCAGTACACATCCTGGTACACTGCCAGAGGCATTCATATAGAGTCATATTGTTTCAGTTCACCAAGTTGCAATATCGAGTTGTAAGTAAATAGAAGTGTGATGATCATCATTATTTAGAGCATTGTCCCAGTGAGGAAAGGATGATCGAGACAATTATTTCCCCACAAGTTAGGGTGAGACTCCGAACAAAAAAAGAGGCCAAAAGAGCCCAACAAAAATGAATGGAAAAGAGAGAAAAAGAGAGAAGGGGCAATGTTACTATATTTTTGCACACTTGTGCTTCAACGTAGCACCATGTTTTTCATATAGAGAGCCTCCTATGTAGTCACTTTCATATACTAGTGGGAATTTTTATTATAGAACTTGGCTTGTATATTCCGATGATGGGCTTTCTCAAATGCTCGAGGTCTTCTTGAGCAAGCAAGTCGGATCCGTTGCATCCGTTGCATGGCAATCCCTACTCTTCGCATCGATATCGATTGATGGGCTTCCCCATTGCCCGTTGATCCGCCTAGTTGATGCAAGACTTTCTTCCTTTTTGACTTCTCCTATATATCTCTACCACCGCATTCTATTCCACCTATAATGCTAATGTCCATGTCTCACGCTAATGTATTGAGTGGAGTTGAAAATGCTGATGCGCATTAAAAAGTACGGTACAATTGCCCGGTGTAACACTGCGGTGCTCATGATTTATACTTATACGGTGAAGGCGGAGTCATGCCATGGTTTAATCCAATGAGTAAGGAACAATCATTAAGCATCATATGTTTTGAAACAGTAATGGTTATGTTCTTATATTCATGGATTTTATTATGTTGATATCAATTACTTCATCATTTCTCAATATTTGTGCTGTAAAAGAGAAGACATGATAAACATGTTAGGTAGCATTCAACATCAAAAATTCTATTTTTTACCATTTACCTACTCGAGGATGAGCAGGAATTAAGCTTGGGGATGCTAATACGTCTCCAACGTATCTAATTTTTAATTGTTTCATGCTATTATATTATTAATTTTAGATACTTTATATGCAATTTTATATCTTTTTGGGAACTAACCAATTAACTCGGTGTCAGTTCCGGTTTTCTGCATGTTTTTGTTTTTTAGGAAATCAATCCCAAACAAAGTCCAAACACGATAAAACTTTGCGATGATTTTTTTCTAGACCAGAAGGGACCCCAGGAGCCTCAGGAGGAGACCAGGGGAGCTACGGGAGATCCAAAAGCTCACTAGGCACGCCCCTTGAGCTTGTTGGACCCATGGAGCTCCGTTTGACCTAATTCCAACTCCATAAATTCTCATAAATCCTTAAACCAACAGACAGCCACCCGAAACACTTTTTCCGCTGCTGCAAACTTTTGTTCTTCTGTGATCCCATCTGGAGGTCTTTTCCGGTACTATGCCAGAGGGGGAATTGATCACGGAGGGATTCTACATCAACCTTGCTACCCTCCATTAATGTGTGAGTAGTTTACCATAGACCTACGGGTCCATAGCTAGTAGCCAGATGTCTTATTGTCTCAAAGTTCTCCATGATCACCATGGAGTTCTATCTGATGTAATCTTGTTTTGCGGTGTGTTTGTTGGGATCCGATGAATTGTGGGTTGATGACCAGACTATTCATTGAAAGTAATTGAGTCTTTGCTAATCTTTATTATGCATGATTGTTATAGCTTTGTATTTCTCTCTGATCTATCTGTTTGGTTTGGCCAACTAGATTGATTTATCTTCAGTGGGAGAGGTGCTTTGTAATGGGTTTGATCTTGCGTTGTCCTCACCTCGTGACAGAACGGGTAGCAAGGACCGTATTTGTAATGTTGCCATTAATGGTAAAACGACGGGATTTATTCATATTGCTTGAGTTCATTCTATCTACATTGTGTCATCTTGCTTCATGCATTACTCTATTTGTTATGTACTTAATACCATAGATGCATGTTAGATAGCGGTCGATTGGTGGAATAATACTAGTTTATGCAGAATCATTTCGGTCTACTTGTCATGGACGTAATGCCTATATACAAGATCATTTCCATGAATAACATCATAACTATGCACTTTTCTATCAATTGCCCAATAGTAATTTGTTTACCCACCGTATGATATGTTTCAAGAGAGAAGCCTCTAGTGAAAACTATGGCCCCCGGGGTTACTTTTATCATATTACAAAAACCTATGTTCTTGCAATTTATTTACTTTTATTTTGTTTTGCAGTTTATATATCTACCACTACCAGATTTAATCCTTATAAGTAATGAGTTAAAGGGGATTGACAACCCTCTTGTCCGCGTTAGGTGCAAGTATTTGCTCTTGTGTGTGCAGGTGTTGTTCACTAGGCTTGGTGTGATTCTCCTATTTGTTCAATAACCTTGGTTCTCACTGAGGAAAATACTTATCAGCTACTATATTGCTCCACCCTTCCTCTTCGGGGAAAATCCCAATGCAACTCACAAGTAGCACCTCTCCATCCATGGCGATCCGTCTCTAACAACCGTGTGGTATGCAAGTTTTTGCGGGTTGTGCCCCGGAGGTACGCCCAGGTGGTTGGTACGTCCATTTTGCATCATGATTTTATATTGATATTTATTGCATTATGGGTTGTTATTACACATTATATCACAATAATTATGCCTTTTCTCTCTTATTTTATAAGGTTTACATGAGGAGGGAGAATGCTGGCAGCTGTGATTCTAGACTGGAAAAGGAGCAAATATTAGAGACCTATTCTGCACAACTCCAAAAGTCCTGAAACTTCCTGGAGCATGTTTTTGGAATATATAAAAATATTGGGCGAAGAAATAACCAGAGGGGGCCACCAGCCAGCCACAAGGTTGGAGGGCGCGCCCTACCCCTAGGGAGCGCCCCCCGTCCTTGTGGGCCCCCTGGCAGGCCTCTGACGCCCATCTTCTGCTAAACGGTGTGTTTTGACCTGGAAAAATCAAAAGGAAGCTTTTGGGACGAAGCGCCGCCGTATCGAGGCGGAACCTGGGCAGAACCAATCTAGGGCTCCGGCGGAGCTGTTCTACCGGGGAAACATCCCTCCGGGAGGGGGAAATCAAAGCCATCGTCATCACCAATGATCCTCTCATCAAGAGGGGTCAATCTCCATCAACATCTTCACCAGCACCATCTTATCTCAAACCCTAGTTCATCTCTTGTATTCGATCTTGGTCCCAAAACCTCAGATTGGTACCTGTGGGTTGCTAGTAGTGTTGATTACTCCTTGTAGTTGATGCTAGTTGGTTTATCCGGTGGAAGATTATATTTTCAGATCCTTAATGATAATTAATACTCCTCTGATCTTGATTATGAATATGCTTTGTGAGTAGTTACGTTTGTTCCTGAGGACATGGGAGAAGTCTTGTTATAAGTAATCGTGTGAATTTGGTATTCGTCCGATATTTTGATGAGATGTATGTTGTCTTTCCTCTAGTGGTGTTGTGTGAACGTCAACTACATGACACTTCACCATTATTTGGGTCTAGGGGAAGGCATTGGGAAGTAATAAGTAGATGATGGGTTGCTAGAGTGACAGAAGCTTAAACCCTAGTTTATGCGTTGCTTCATAAGGGGCTAATTTGGATCCATATCTTTCATGCTATGGTTAGGTTTACCTTAATTCTTCTTTCGTAGTTGCGGATACTTGCGAGAGGGGTTAATCATAAGTGGGAGGCTTGTCCAAGGAAGGGCACCAGCCAGGCACCGGTCCACCCACATATCAAATTATCAAAGTAATGAACGTGAATCATATGAGCATGATGAAAACTAACTTGACAACAATTCCCATGTGTCCTCAGGAGCACTATGCATTATATAAGAGTTCGTCCAGGCTTGTCCTTTGCTACAAAAAGGATTGGGCCACCTTGATGCACCTTGTTTACTTTTATTACTTGTTACCCGTTACAATTTGTCTTATCATAAAACTATCTATTACCGGTAATTTCAGTGCTTGCAGAGAATACCTTGACCACTTGTCATTTCCTTTTGCTCCTCATTGGGTTCGACACTCTTACTTATAAAAAGGACTATGATAGAACCCCTATACTTGTGGGTCATCAGTGGTGCGCTCGATCAAGAGTCTCGTTGACCTCCAAACTCTCACAATTGAGGAGCAAACCGACCGGCTCAAGGTGGTGGAGGACTATCTCGACTAGGACAATGAGGGTCATGTCGGTGTGCGACTTGTGCTCACCAAGAATGGCGCACGCGTTTGAATCATGATGCCAACAACGGCGTAGGTGGAAGCAACTTATCGAACGTGCAGTGGCGTGGTAGAGATTGTGGCTATGACCGCAGTGGTGGTCGTGGTGAAAAGGGCAATACTAACGCCCGTGGGGGAAGAGGCGATGACAACGGTGATGCAAACCATTACAAGTGTCACTACTATGGCATTGCCAGCCACTTGGCTCAGGACTGCCGTAAGAAGAAGCGCTAGCAGGCCCAAGCCCTCCTTGCTCAAGGCCAACCCGACGAAGATGAAGACTCGGACCTCCTGATGATCAAGGAGGTCTTGTTGACAGTCATAGCCAGTGCTGGCAAAAGCGCTGCCATGACAGCAAAAATCTCTACCATGGAAGGCATTCTAGCAGTGCCCGAAAATGCTGCCATGGCAGCAAAAAACACAACCATGGCAACAAAACCGATGGTCGCCAACGCCACTGAAGAGTGTGTCTTCCTCAATGAAGAGCGTGTTGTGTCATTCTCCGGTGCTCCCCGGAGAATGTGGATGTTGCTTGGTACCTCGACACCGGTGCATCCAACCATATGACCGACGATGAGGCAACGTTCGTTGAATTAGACAAGGGTGCCTCCGATATTGTAAAGTTTTGGGACGGCTCCCTCATGGCGATTCGAGGGTGCGACACCGTCATGTTCACCACAGATGGCGAGGAACACCGTGAACTGACCAATGTTTACTGGATTCCCCGGCTGAAGAGCAACATCATCTCCATCTGGCAGTTGGACAAGAACGCCTACCCGATGCTCGTGGAAGGTGGGTGCATGATGGTGAGCAATCGCTAGCATCATGTCCTAGCTAGGGTGTCATGCTCGCGCAACCGCCTCTACATCATTCACCTACAACTCACTAGGTCAGTCTGCCTGGCAGCGCACGCCGTCGAGGCGGTATATATGGCGCTGGCATGCTCACTCCGGGCACAAGCACCTTAATGGCCTCAAGAGGCTGGCATAGTAGGGCAGGTCCGTGGGCTGCCGTTGATCCAACATAAAAAGTAGGTTTGTAACACCTGCCTGGTCGGGAAGCATCGGTGGATGACGTTCCCACAACAAGCGAACTACATCACCAAAATGGAGCCGCTAGAGCTCGTGCACGGTGATCTCTGCGGCCCCATCTCACAGCCAACTCTCGGTGGCAAGAAATAATTCCTCCTCCTTGTTGATGAAAACAACATGTACATGTGGCTCTATCTACTACGCAACAAGGACAAGGCGGCCTAGGCGATCCAACATTTTCAGGCACTCGCAGAGCGCGAGACGAGGCATAAGTTGCGTACTTTATCTGTCCCCAAGAAATGGGAAGGGAAAGGCCATCATAACCAGATGGAAATTATTCACTAGACAAATGGAAATTTTTTTGGAACATCGTTCAAAGACCATCCAATGCTATCCCTGATTCTTTTTCATTTGTCCATTTCCTGGGTAAAACCTCATGTCCCTTTTACCATCGTGCTTAGGCACTTTTCTTGGGATCCCTACCTCAAGATATGTCGGATTTACCTCTATCACTAGCTCAGCAAAACCATACAACAATAGTCTTTCAACATCTAGTGCTACAACACCTTACATAATTAACAATAGAACGACAAACAGTTACTCAAATTCAGCACATATCTCCTTCAGCTTCCTGATCTTCTCCTTGGTGGCCTCCCTCTCTCTTAGCAGGTCAACAATCATGAACTCCAGCTTCTTCTCTTCCTTCAACTTGTACCTCTCTTTCTATGACTTGGCCCTGAGCACTTGGTGTATCCTTGTGGTTGAGCTATGATGTTGCTTGAAACTGTGTCCGTATTTCCCCAAAGAGGAAGGGATGATGCAATACAACTATGGTAGGTATTTCCCTTAGTTGTGAAACCAAGGTATCAATCCAGTAGGAGAACCAAGCAACACTGTGTAAACTGTGCCTGCACACAAAGAACAAATACTTGCAACCACACACGTATGAGGGGTTGTCAATCCCTCTTCGGGTAATGGCGCAAGAAATTATCAAGTTGACAGGATAAAATTTGTGTAGATTGGATAAATAGATCTCGATAAAACGCGAAATAAAATAAGTTATAAAAAAGTGCAACAAGGTGGGGTTTTGCAATAATAGATCTGAAAACAAAAGCAAATAAAAATAGATGTCAAAGAAAATATGATAAAAATAGACCCGGGGGCCGTAGATTTCACTAGTGGCTTCTCTCAAGAAATAGCACACAGTGGTTAAACAAATTATTGTTGGGCAATTGAGAGAAGATCGAATAATTATGACGATATCCAAGGCAATGATCAATATATGGGCATCACGTCCAAGATTAGTAGACCGACTCCTGCGTGCATCTACTACTATTACTCCACACATCGACCTCTATCCAGCATGCATCTAGTGTATTAAGTTCATGGAGAAATGGAGTAATGCAATAAGAACGATGACATGATGTAGAAGAGATCTATTCATGTAGGAATAGCCCCCATATTGCTATCCTCAATAGCAATGATACATGCATGTCTTGCTGCCCCTTCTGTCACTGGGAAAGAACACCGCAAGATCAAACCCATCATAAAGCACCTCTTCCCATGGCAAGAAAAATCGATCTAGTTGGCCCAACTAAACGAAAGATTGGAAGAAGAAATATGAGGCAATAAATAATCATGCATATAAGAGATCAAATAAGACTCAAATAATGTTCATGGATATAGATCTGATCATAAACTCAAAGTTCATCGGATCCCAAGAAACACACCGCCAAATGAGTTACATCAAATAGATCTCCAACAGACCATTGCATTGAGAATCAAAAGAGAGAGAGAGGAAGCCATCTAGCTACTGCCTACGGACCCGTAGGTCTATGGTGAACTACTCATGCATCATTGAATAGGCACCAATGAGAATGATGAACCCATCCATGGTGGTGTCTAGATTGGATCTCGTGGTTCTGGAACTTGCGATGACTGGAATTGTGTTTCGTCGACTCCCCTAGGGTTTCTGGAATATTTGGGAATTTATAGAGAGAAGAGGCGGTGTGGAAGGTCACCGAGGTGGGCATTGTCGGATCACGAGTTCCGGCAAAACCCTTAAGGTTCGAACTCTGGAGTGCGCGCGAAGTTCTTTCCCTCCTACCGATCTGCGTCCTAACTAGCTAAGATCTCGCGGACGAACTCGACGAACTCACAACACAAAAGACACAAGATTTATACTGGTTCGGGCCACCGTTGTGGTGTAATACCCTACTCCAGTGTGGTGGTGGTGGATTGCCTCTTGGGCTGATGATGAACAGTACAAGGGGAAGAACAGCATCCTGAGGTTGAGGTGTTCTTGTGCTTGGTGTGCTTGTGGGTGAGAGGATGGAAGCTGGAATCCATCCCCCCCTACGGTGGTGGTTAGTTCTACTTATATAGGCCTGGTCCTCTCCCCAAATATTGAGCGGGAAGGGAGCCAACAACGACCAATTTGAAAGGGGACAGCTAGTATAGCTTATCCTGACAAAAGCGGTCTTCGCCTGCAAAAGGCTCTGGTGGTGACGCCGCCTTGGGCTCCATGGTGCCCTCCGTCTTGCCGTCCTGCTAGTCTTGGTCTTGTTGCACCGATATGAAAACCTTTGCTTGATGCATCGGTACTCCGCGCCTGCGCTTGCCCCTTTAGCACCAAAGAGGAAACAAGGACGCTGCGCGCTGGCGCCCGCCTGGCGCCCGCTTGGCCTCGATTGTCATGGCTCACGTCACGAGAACCTCGTGAGGTTTTCCTTGCCTTGATCTCTCCGCCCCTTGCGAGCCAACCTAGTGAGGCCGCTCCTGAGGAGGTCTTGTGTTGTCCGCCTTGCGAGGCTTGGCCCCTCGCGAGGGTTTTGAATGCCTTGTTGATGAAGATGGGTCGTACGGGCTTGCTAGCACAACCACGCTATGGGCCGCATGCAGGCAAGTCTGGGGACCCCCGTTTCCAGAACGCCGACAGTAGCCCTCGGGCCCAAGGCGCGCCCGGGCTTGGCTTCGAGGCGAAGCCAAAGGTCAAGTACGGAGCGTCGCGGGCCCCAAAAGCCTGTGGCCTCAGTCGACGCATGGCGGTTGATTGGACGTGGGCGTCTCCGCTTCCCGACGCTGCCTTGGAGTCCGCCTGGCTATGCAGCCCCGACTACCTACACAGTTATTCTTCCATCGCCTACGCCTTGCTTCCCCAATCCCTCTACTTCCTCGAGACTCTGCCCCTCCTCTCAATCTGACTTGTGCTTTGCCCGCCTCATCGCCATGGCGCCGAAACAAGCAGACAAGGGGAAGAAGCCTCTGTCTTTGCCAAGTGCGCCTCCAGCCGTTGAGCCTGCAGTCGGCCGATCCTTGGTGCTCAACGACGAGGCCATGGAAAAGGTGTGTCCCATGCTCGCCACCAGTTTCAACGAGTGGGGGAAGACAGTGGCTTGGCCTGCATCTCACGCTCGCATTGCCCGGGCAGCCAGCGAGGTCCCAATCTTCATCGATGCCCTTTGGGCCGACCTGATTCCCCCTTTCTCCGCCTTCTTCAATGCGGTGCTTGAACATTACCAGATCCACATGCTGCATCTCGACCCCCAATCCGTGACTCTCCTTGCCGTCTTCGCCTTTGTGTGTGAGGCTGTGGTGGGTATCGCTCCTTCCGTGGCTCTTCTCCGTCATTTCTTCTCATTGCATCTGATGGATCCTCGGCAAAGCTCGGGGTGCGTGAGCTTCCAGGCTGTGGCCATGACGGCGGGCGCGGGGATCGACTTCGAGCTTCCTCCATCCACGAGCGAGTTCCGGACACGGTGGGTATTTGTCGACGCTGGGGTGCTCAGCCCTATGCTCCATTCTCTATCAGCACATGTTGTTCCCAACTCCGGTTGGGGTCACGGGAGGCTTGCGAGCCCCTGTCTTGTCCCCGTCTGGCTCAGGCTGGGGAGGCTGAAGGACCGCGGCATGACTGCGCCTATGGTGGTGAAGGAGTTCGTCAAACGCCGAGTCGCTCTGCTTCAACGCCATTCTCGCCCGATGTGGGCCTTGCTCAGCAGTCAGGACCATATGATATTTCAGGAGTCCGGGCTCCCTCTTAAGACGCGGCAAACAGTGCTCGAGGTCCTGACAGGTGTCCCTTCATAAGTGGCCATTTGAATTCAATAGTCTTCATCATAAAAGAGCCAGCACAAGAAGTATCGAGCATGATGCGATTGTTATCAGAAAGCCGAGCATAAAAACTTTGAATAATTATTTCTCTTGGAAGCTCACAAGTATAGGGGATCTATCGTAGTCCTTTCGATAAGTAAGAGTGTCAAACCCAACGAGGAGCAGAAGGAAATGATAAGCGGTTTTCAACAAGGTATTTTCTGCAAGCACTGAAATTATAGGTAATAGATAGTTTTGTGATAAGATAATTTGTAACGAGCAACAAGTAACAAAAGTAAATAAAGTGCAGCAAGGTGGCCCAATCCTTTTTGTAGCAAAGGACAAGCCTGGACAAACTCTTATATGGAGAACAGCGCTCCCGAGGACACATGGGAATTATCGTGAAGCTAGTTTTCATCACGTTCATATGATTCGCGTTCGGTACTTTGATAATTTGATATGTGGGTGGACCGGTGCTTGGGTGCTGCCCTTACTTGGACAAGCATCCCACTTATGATTAACCCCTATTGCAAGCATCCGCAACTACAAAAGAAGTATTAAGGTAAACCTAACCATAGCATGAAACATGTGGATCCAAATCAGCCCCTTACGAAGCAACGCATAAACTAGGATTTAAGCTTCTGTCACCCTAGCAACCCATCATCTACTTATTACTTCCCAATGCCTTCCTCTAGGCCCAAATAATGGTGAAGTGTCATGTAGTCGACGTTCACATAACACCACTAGAGGAGAGACAACATACATCTCATTAAAAATTCGAACGAATACCAAATTCACATGACTACTAATAGCAAGACTTCTCCCATGTCCTCAGGAACAAATGTAACTACTCACAAAGCATATTCATGTTCGTAATCAGAGGGGTATTAATATGCATATAGGATGTGAACATATGATCTTCCACCAAATAAACCAACTAGCATCAACTACAAGGAGTAATCAACACTACTAGCAACCTACAGGTACCAATCCCAGACTATGAAACAAGAATTGGATACAAGAGATGAACTAGGGTTTGAGAGGAGATGGTGCTGGTGAATATGTTGATGGAGATTGCCCTCTCCCAATGAGAGGAGCGTTGGTGATGACGATGGCGATGATTTCCCCCTCCCGGAGGGAAGTGTCCCCGGCATAACAGATCTGCCGGAGCCCTAGATTGGTTCCGCCAAGGTTCTGCCTCATGGCGGCGAAGTCTCGTCTTGAAAGCTTGCTTATGATTTCTTCAGACGAAAGACTTCATATAGCAGAAGATGGGCACCGGAGGGCCAACAGGGGGCCCATGAGGCACGGGGGCGCGCCCCCACCCTCGTGGACAGGTGGAGGCCCCCTGACGTAGATTCCTCTTCTAGTATTTTTTATTATTTCCAAAAATAACTTTCGTGGAGTTTCAGGACTTTTGGAGTTGTGCAGAATAGGTCTCTAATATTTGCTCCTTTTCCAGCCCAAAATTCCAGCTGCCGGCATTCTCCCTCCTTATGTAAACCTTGTAAAATAAGAGAGAATAGGCATAAGTATTGTGACATAATGTGTAATAACAGCCCATAATGCAATAAATATTGATATAAAAGCATGATGCAAAATGGACGTATCAACTGCCCCAATCTTAGACCTTGCTTGTCCTCAAGCGGAAGCCGATAACGATAAATATGTCCACATGTTTAGAGGTAGAGGTGTCGATAAAATAAAATACGGACATGAGGGCATCATGATTATTCTCATAACAGCAACATATATGGATATTGTCATATGATTTCTTATGCTTAAGTAATAATCTATTCACAATGCAAAGTATGAATCAGAAACCTTATTGAGAACTAACAAACTATAATCTCAGTCATTGAGGCAATTGCAATTTATCATAACATCAGAAAGAGTCTATGTTAGAGCTTTCTAGCAAGTCCACATACTCAACTATCATTTAGTCTTTCATAATTGCTAACACTCACGCAATATTTGTGGTCATGGAGTTTTAATCGGACATAGAGAAAGATAGGGGCTTATAGTTTCACCTCCCAACCTTTTACCTCAAGGGTAATGTCAACAATAATAATTAATGTTAACCCACATCCAATTATATATATATATATATATATATATATATATATATCAGGATCTTTCCAACATCCTGTGCTTGCGAAAGGATAAACTTTCATATGGTGTCCATTGACTTGGAGAAGGTTTACGATAAGATACCGCAGAATGTCATGTGGTGGGCCTTGGACAAACACAAAGTCCCAACAAAGTACATTACCCTCAGCAAGGACATGTATGATAATGTTGTGACAAATGTTCGAACAAGTGATGGCGACACTGATTACTTCCCGATTAAAATATGACTGCAGGGTCAGCTTTGAGCCCTTATCTTTTTGCTTTGGTGATGGATGAGGTCACAAGGGATATAAGGAGATATACCATGGTGTATGCTCTTTGCGGATGATGTGGTGCTAGTCGATGATAGTCGGACGGGGGCTAATAGGAAGTTAGAGCCATCGAGACAAACCTTGAAATCAAAAGGTTTTAGGCTTGATAGAACTAAAGCTGAGTACATGAGGTGTGGTTTCAGTACTACTAAGCACGAGGAGGTTAGCCTTGATGGGCAGGTGGTACCTCAGAAGGATAGCTTTCGATATTTGGGGTCAATGCTGCAGAAGGATGGTGAGATCGATGAAGATGTGAGCCATCGAATCAAAACCAGATGGATAAGTGGCGTGAAGCTTTTGGCGTTCACTGTGACAAGAGAGTGCTACATAAGCTAAAAGGCAGGTTCTATAGGCCGGCGATTCGACCCGCAATGTTGTATGACGCTGAGTGTTAGCCAGCTAAAAGACGATATGTTCAACAGTTAGGTGTAACGGATATGCGCATGTTGAGATGGATGTGTGTCCACACAAGAAAGGATCAGGTCTGGAATGATGATATACAGGATAGAATTGGGGTAGCCCCGATTCAAGAGAAACTTGTCCAACATCGTCTGAGATGGTTTGGGCATATTCAGCGCAGCCTCCAGAAGCTCCAGTGCATAGCGGACGGCTAAAGCGTGCTGATAATGTCAAGAGAGGTCGGGGTAGACCAAACTTGACATGGGAGGAGTCCGTAAAGAGAGATCTGAAGGACTGGAATATCACCAAAGAACTAGCCATGGACAGGGGTGCGTGGAAGTTAGCTATCCACGTGCTAGAACCATGAGTTGGTTTCTAGACCTTATGGGTTTCAACTCTAACCTACCTACCCCAACTTGTTTGGGACTAAAGGCTTTTTTGTTGTTGTTGTAAAAAGAACCATTAAATTATACAAAAAGATCATCACAGAGAACTGTTACGAATCACCAAGTTTTAACCATCAAAGTGACAAATAAACTTGGATGCATATAATACACGCATCTTCATTACATTCTTTTAGGGAAACAACCATCTCATACAGGAAAAAATGGAAATCAGTAGAAGAGGATCTTTTTTACCTGACCTTGAAGATCAATGCCCTCATCCAACTCATTTTCTAATACTGAACCAATAAGGTAGCTCCCCAGGCTTGTTGACCCAGAGTCCCCATTCACTTGCAAACCATCTGCCCCTTCCTTGGAATCAACTTGTGGGCACACAGATGAGGGGTCATGTTTAAATCTATGTAATTTAGTTGCTAAACCCTTCTTATCTTTCCAGGATTTACGGTCTTTTGATCTTTCCTCCATAGCCGCTATAATCTCTGGCCTGTGCTTTTCTCTTAGCTCTCGCAATCCCATTTCTTTGACTGACTGAAAACCCATACAAGCTGTCAATACAAGTTGGCTGCTGTCAAAGGTAGAGCCAGCAAGAGACTGCAGTAACGTAATTGCATCTCCAGCATCCTTTGTGGTCACCAAGGCAGGCCCTAAAAGTTAACATAAAAGATATAGTGTTGGGTAGACATCAAAGTTTAGTCAAATGAACAAACAATAGGACATAGTAACATTTTCAGATTAATCCAAAAATGGATAACTAGTACCATATAAGTCCAGCAAAGCAAGGGTTGTCCGGAACAACATTGTACGATTTCCTTCAAAAAGGATCACATCCCAAACACGAAGAACTAAAAGACAGGAAAAGTTCCAATCAGGTAAAGTTAAATCATTAATCTGTTCGAACATATATACAAATATAAGGATTATGTAACACATAAAAAACTAGTGTGGGTGTTTTCAATATCCTAACAAATTTTCTTGAGATGCTAAGTAATTTAAGGGGCTCTAAATAATCAAATATTACAGGAGCAAGCTAGAGAAAAATGTCTGTAATTGTATATTGTCATATCTTCATGAAAGCACAAAGATATTGTATAAAACCTGACCACTTTCCCATGGAAGCATGTTGATGAAAATTGAAAGAAACCATGGTCCAGTCACCCATGTCACCTGAACTCCCAAGATATCTGTATGTTTGGCTGAAAGAGAGTTGCAACCAATGTGAGTGCAAAGTGATAACCACCATCAATCAAACGCTCTCAAGGAAATAACTCATTGTGCCTCCAGACAAATCTAAGCTAAGTCTGCTCCTGATTTCAACTGAATGTGAGTCATATATCCACATGCGTCATTTTTTAGTAATACTGTGAATGTAAAAATACATAGGTATCAGTAATATCACTGGAATACAGACCCAATTTTGGGAACCTTTCTCGTACAACGTCCTCAAGAACAAGTTGGTCTACCTGTGAATGAAGCGGCAACATTATACAACTGTTCGCGGCATACAAAACATGGATGAATAAATCATCAAAAAATCAGAAGTACCTGTGATTCAATCATTTCCTCAGTGTAGTAACCCTCAAAGTACTCGTCAACGACCCCCACCAGAGCCCTAAAATACAAAGAAGCAAAGAAATTGTAGAACTGGAGATAGCTTACGATCTTGAACCATAAAATTATCATTCATCAGATGCAGCTTTCAAGAGAAAAGGCACAGTCCTACCAGAATGCATTCTCTTCAGGCATGAACAATAAAAATAGCCCGGCAAAAAAGTTCATGGCCTATAAGAAAAAACAAAGATGTAAGATAAAATACTACCATTGTTATCTCAACTTAAAAGTACAAAGCAGATTTTAGGAACATAGGCTCATACAAACCCCTTCACAGGTCTGCACACTATGCAAAAAAATAAATAAAATCATAACACTAATTTAGGCACATGAAGAAAAATCATGACAAAGTATAATGATATGCATACTGTACAAACAAAGCAAGAGATAATAAGAAGTTATATAACAAAGCAATGTTCATATCTTTTGTTTCCTTGCACTACACACATGATAGTATTTTTCTACACAACCATGATTGTTTTTTATATTTTTTAAGATGTCTAGGCGTACAAACTCTTGGATGGTTGCAAATGGGCCAAATTCATACTATTAGACTTTCCCCTTAAAATATATAAAGTACAGATGTTTCTAAAACCCATGCAGGGTATGTGGAAAGCAAGATAAATGTAGCCTAAGTAGTGAATTGGACATGTGAAAACTTTCCTGACCTCGTAGAGCTAGAAAATGATGAAATTGCATATATGAAATTAAGGATAGGCCTCATTAATCTCAACCATGTATATTGCTTATTAAGTTCCGGTGAGAATGACAAGGTCAAAATTTGTTCATCAGAACTGATTGTAAAGTTCCTAATTTCAAAGTAGACAGTGGATGATAGATTATAGATCTCTTCTATTTTTATTTTTATTTTTGAAATGTCATCGACTATAAGATGGCAACAAATTCTTTAGCTAGAACTAACCTTTGAAAAATGGCGTTCTTTCATAGTTCACTTAAAATGGGTTACAAAAACTATTTACAGTTATAGCTTACAAAAAGGAAAGTCAAAATCCAAAAAAACCTTCAATGAGCAAATTACCTGGCAGTATCCAACAGATGGATTATGCCTTGCGTATGCTGTTAATAACCGCCTCAAGGCATTTCTCCCGTCCTCATCTAATGCAGGGTGTCCTGGAAATGTTCGAGGCAAATCCTGTAATGATAACAGAAAAAATCAAGTGTTTAGAAACACTAGAACTTGTTAACCAAGGGCACACTTCCAGTTAGTTTGAACTGTTAGTGAACAACCTTCTCTATCTGCCCTTTCCACTTCTCAGGCTTGGGATCCTTTTTTGGTGAACTTTTCTGTTCATTCACCACTTGGTCCTTAAGGTCCTTTTCATCCAATACATCGGTCCTTTCATCTAGCAATTTGTTGTAATACCCAGTGATTTTCCGAGCACCAACACCCACAATGCTTGCCACATCTGCAAGGAAACAAACCAAATGTAATTGTAAAGGTATATCTCATAGACGACAGAAAAGCAAGGTGCAATTCTGGTTGCAGTTGCACCTCTCCTCTAAGAGCGATTGGCACACCTACCCGAACCAAGCTCTCCAGTTCCTCCCTCCAAGGAAAATAAGACCCTCCATTGTCTCCCTACAATGTAACACTCGTTGAATCACCAGGTGCCCCGTCCTGTGACCGACCCACCTTCTCTGCATCATATGACTCCTCTGCTGAATTCCCTTCATGAGTTTCTTCTACTGCCCTGTCTTCTTCAATTGACGCAAGCTGTGTCGCAACCTCTCCAGATATGGCATTTGCAGTATCATTTCTTTTCACGACCCGAGAGCTCATCATTTTCTCAATGATGCTGAGTGATGCCCTCACGCGCCGCCAGGACTCGACTTTTATGGGCTCCAATTCATCCAACAACCCCTTATCGAAGGGGGTCTCCTCAAACCTTTTGAAGTTGTCATTATTCACTTCTCCTAGTTCCTTTGACCCACCATTTTGATCTTTAAATACTTCCGAGCCCCCATTTACAACTTTTATTTCTTCAGAGCCCTCATTTATTTCCTTGAATTCTTCCGAGGCTTTGTTCGGTGTTACATAGTCTGCACTGGTCTCCTCTTTCAGTTTTTCTGAGTTGCCAGCGACATCGTCGAAATCCTCCGTCTTGCCTTTAGCTTCTATGGATTCATCATTGTCATCAACTTGATCTACGCATTCTATTTTGATGTTCCTCTCTTCTGCTTCACCTTCTTCTTCGTCTTCATTGCAATCTGCCCCCCTGCTACTGCTGTCCTCTTTTGGTTTTCCCAAGTTGCTAGTGACACCCTTAATATCTCCTGGCTCGCCATTTACTTCTCCGAGTTCCTCGTTGCTGTTAGCTTCCTTCAAATATTCCAAATTTTTGTCGGTATCTGTGTTTTCGGCTTCATGCTGCTCTTCTTTGACGCTCTTTTCTGCACTTTCAGCATCCCCGGCAGCAGTGGCATGAATGCTGGGTGTGCTGGGCAAATCCGCAGAATCAGCCAATCTGTCCAAGAAGTCCTTCCATCGATGTGTTCTCTCTTCTTCCTCTTCCTAGCGACCAACCCACAAAAAGATGAGAAGTTTCCATCAGTAAATAAACAGAGAAAGGAAGAAAACATCTGCAGTCTGACAAATTACCTTGTAAATCTTGGCATACTCGCGGAAATGCTGCAGATGCTGCGGCCGCACCGCGAATCCATAAACGTCCCTGCGCCAAACCTCAACAACATCAGCCACAATGCCCAGAGACGACAACTCCGGCCACCGCATTACCCCCAACACCAATCCTGACCCAGACCAAATCTAGAAAAGACGAGGAGGAGAGGGGAAGAGGCAAAGAAATGGAAATGAGGGCTGGCATTTATGGGCTTTACCAGGACTCGGCGTCCATGGGGATCAACGCGCATTAAAGAAGAAGCGACAGGGCGACCTGGGCAGCGCAGTTGCCAAGGGGAGTGCCCATACTCATGTGATTATGTCTCCTTTGCTGGTGAAGGGATTGTTGATGATGTAGGCTTGCCGTCCATCTTCCAAGGCATAGGCTCACCATCGTAGAAGGATGATCGAGTCTCCGGGATCCTTAAATCTGCAGCCAAACTCATCCTCTTGAATCTATATTCATACACACAGTTTTGGTTTTGCAGGTCATAGATTTGGGCTTGGAGGTGCTCGATTTTCTCATGGAGCTTGAAGATGGCTTCCCCAATATCCTTGGCATCTAGCTTGTGGTTGTTGGTGAACTACGTGATCATTATGTGATTGGAGTCGAGCCCATGCTCCACCATCTCCTGGCACTTGAAAACTTGTTGCTCCATTGCCTCGAGCCTTGTCTCCACGCTTCCGATCCTCCGTGGTCCCTCAACATCGCGGATGTGCAGCAACCCATCACACATCTCAATGGTTTGAGGGTGTTGCAGCACCTCCGCGAGGTAGGGATTGAAGACCTTCTCGAAGAACTTGTCCTTGGGAGTGCTTGGGGACGTCATGATGATCTAGATCTGTCAGAGAAACAGCTCGAAACGAAAACAGAGGATAATTGCATGATACAGGAGTCAAAACCTTCGGGATATTATATAATGAATTTTTACCGACCAAAATACATATCGTGTAAGAAAACGGAGTTCGGAGAGCGCACGAGGTGCCGACGAGGTAGGGGGGCACACCCAGGGCTGTAGGCCGCGCCCTCCACCCTCGTGGAGCCCTGTGTCCTTCCCGGACTGCTTCTTAATTTTCTTATTTTCTAAATATTCCAAAACGGAGAAAATTGCCATTAGAACTGTTTTCGAGTCGGTTTACTTACCGTACCACATACCTATTCCTTTTCAGAGTCTGAAACGTTCCGGAAAGTGTCCCTTATGTATTCCTCCAGGGTTACGGTTTCAATAACATTGGTTTCAACATTTATAGGATTACATGAGATGTAATGTTTGATTCTTTGACCGTTCACCACCTTCGGGTTTGTGCCTTCGAAATTGTTGATTTTTATGGCACCGGAATGATAGACCTCCTCGATAACGTATGGACCTTCCCATTTAGAGAGAAGTTTTCCTGCAAAAAATCTTAAACGAGAGTTGTATAGCAATACATAATCACCTACATTAAACTCACGCTTTTGTATTCTTTTGTCATGCCATCTTTTAACTTTTTCTTTAAACAACTTGGCATTCTCATAAGCTTGGGTTCTCCATTCATCAAGTGAGCTAATGTAAAATAACCTCTTCTCAGCGGCAAGTTTGAAATCATAATTGAGTTCTTTAATATCCCAATAAGCCTTATGTTCTAGTTCGAGAGGTAAGTGACATGCTTTTCCATAAACCATTTTATACGGAGACATACCCATAGGATTTTTATATGTAGTTCTATAGGCCCATAATGCACCATCAAGTTTCTTGGACCAATTCTTTCTAGATCTATTAACAGTCTTTTGCAAAATTAATTTGAGTTCTCTATTACTCAATTCTACTTGACCACTAGACTGCGGGTGATAAGGAGATGCAATTCTATGATTAATATCATACTTAGCAAGCAATTTACGAAAAGCACCATGAATAAAATGTGAACCACCATCAGTCATTAAATATCTAGGGACTCCAAACCTCGGTAAAATAACTTCTTTAAGCATCTTAATAGAAGTGTTATGATCAGCACTACTAGTTGGAATAGCTTCTACCCACTTAGTAACATAATCAACAGCAACTAGAATATGTGTGTATCCATTAGAGGCAGGAAAAGGTCCCATATATCAAAGCCCCAAAGATCAAATGGTTCAATTACAAGTGAATAGTTCATAGGCATTTCTTGACGTCTACTAATATTACCAATTCTTTGACATTCATCACAAGATAAGACAAACTTACGGGCATCCTTGAAGAGAGTAGGCCAATGAAAACCGGATTACAATACCTTATGCGCAGTTCTGTCTCCAGTGTGGTGTCCTCCATAAGCCTCGGAGTGACACTTGCGTGGGATCTGTTCCTGTTCATGCTCAGGTACATAACGTCTAATAACACCATCTACTCCTTCTTTATAAAGATGTGGGTCATCCCAAAAGTAATGTCTCAAATCATAGAAACACTTTTTCTTTTGCTGGTATGTGAAACTAGGTGGTATAAATTTAGCAACAATATAATTAGCATAATCAGCATACCAGGGAGCAGTACGAGAAGCATTTATGACATTTAATTGTTCATCAGGAAAACTATCATCAATAGGTAGTGGGTCATCAAGAACATTTTCTACTCTAGACAAGTTGTCTACAACGGGGTTCTCAGCTCCCTTTCTATCAATAATATGCAAATCAAATTCTTGTAGCAAGAGAACCCATCTAATAAGTCTAGGCTTAGCATCTTTCTTTTCCATAATATATTTAATAGCAGCATGATCAGTGTGAATAGTTACTTTAGAATCAACAATATAAGGTCTGAACTTATCACAAGCAAATACAACTACTAAGAATTCTTTTTCAGTAGTAGCATAATTTCTCTGAGCATTGTGTAGAGTTTTACTAGCATATTGAATAACATTTAATTTCTTCTCAACTCTTTGCCCTAGAACAGCACCTACAGCATAATCACTGGCATCACACATAATTTGAAAGGGTAAATTCCAATCAGGTGGCTGAACAATAGGTGCAGATATCAATGCTTTCTTAAGTATTTCAAATGCTTCTACACAATCATCATCAAAGACAAATGGTATATCTTTTTGTAATAAACTAGTCAGAGGCCGAGAAATTTTTGAGAAGTCCTTAATGAACCTCCTATAAAATCCGGCTTGACCAAGGAAATTTCTTATACCTTTGATGTCCTTGGGACATGGCATCGTTTTAATAGCATCAACCTTAGCTTTATCAACTTCAATACCTCTTTCAGAAACTTTATGCCCCAAAACAATACCTTCATTAACCATAAAGTGGCACTTCTCCCAATTCAAGACAAGGTTAGTTTTTTCACATCTCTGCAAAACTCGATCAAGGTTGCTTAAGAAATCATCAAAAGAGGATCCATAAACGGGAGATCGTCCATGAAAACCTCACAAATCTTTTCACAAAAGTCAGAGAATATAGCCATCATGCATCTTTGAAAGGTAGCAGGTGCATTACATAAACCAAAAGGCATACGTCTATAAGCAAAAGTACCGAAATGGCAAGTAAAAGTGGTCTTTGATTGATCATCAGCTGACACAGGTATTTGAGAGAAACCAGAATAACCATCTAGAAAGCAAAAATGTGTATGTTTGGATAATCTTTCTAGCATTTGATCGATAAAAGGTAAAGGGTAATGATCCTTTTTAGTAGCCTTATTTAATTTGCGGAAATAAATTACCACCCTATAACCTATAATAATTCTTTGCGGGATCAACTCATCTTTATCATTAGGAACAACAGTAATACCTCCCTTCTTAGGGACACAATGGACAGGACTTACCCACTGACTATCAGCAACGGGATAAATTGTACCTGCCTCAAGGAGCTTTAGTATTTCCTCTCTTACCACGTCTTTCATCTTAGGATTCAGCCATTGTTGGTGATCACGAACTGGTTTGGCATCTTTCTCCAAATTTATTTGTGTTGACATAGAGTGGGACTAATGCCCTTAAGATCATCAAGAGTATATCGAATAGCAGTGCGGTGCTTCTTCAGAGTTTTCAATAATCTCACTTCTTCATGCTCTGAAAGGTTAGCACTAATAATAACAGGATATATCTTCTTTTCATCAAGATAAGCATATTTAAGAGTATCTGGCAATGGTTTAAGCTCAAACACGGGATCACCCTTGGGTGGAGGAGGATCCCCTAGGATTTCAATAGGAAAATAGTGTTTCAGGATGGGTTCCTATTTAAAGAACACTTCATCTATTTCCCTTCTTTCATTCATAGACATATCGTTTTCATGGTCTAGCAAATATTGTTCTAAAGGATCACTAGGAGGTATGGCAATAGAAGCAAGACCAATAATTGCATCTTTACTAGGCAATTCCTCTTCACTGTGTTGTCTACAAAATTTAGAGAAATTGAACTCATGAGACATATCACCTAAACCAATAGTAACAACATCCTTTTCACACTCTATCTTAGCATTAACAGTGTTCAAGAAGGGTCTACCAAATATAATGGGGCAAAATCTATCTTGTGGGGAACCAAGAACAAGAAAATCAGCAGGATATTTAGTTTTCCCACACAAGACTTCAACATCTCTAGCAATTCCAATGGGTGATATGGTATATCTATTGGCAAGCTTGATGGTAACATCAATATCTTCTATCTCAGCATGTGCAATATCATGCATAATTTCTTTGTATAAGTCATGAGGTATAGCACTAGCACTAGCACCCATATCACATAAGCCATGATAACAATGATCTCCTATTTTAACAGAAAAAATAGGCATGCCCACCATAGGTCTATGTTTATCTTTAGCACAAGGTTTGGCAATTCTAGCAGTTTCATCACGGAAATGAATAACATGCCCATCAATATTATCAGACAAGAGATCTTTAACAATAGCAATATTAGGTTCCACTTTAACTTGCTCAGGAGGTGTATAGGTTCTAATATTGCTTTTACGAACCACAGTTGAAGCTTTAGCATGATCCTTTATCCTAACAGGGAAAGGTGGTTTCTCAACATAAGAAGTAGGAACAATAAGTGATAGTCTTTTATTCAACTTTAATAGGTGCAGCTACATTTACTTCTATGGGAGGATGATATTTAAACCACTTCTCCTTAGGGAGATCAACATAAGCAGCAAAAGATTCACAGAAAGAAGCTACTATCTCAGAGTCAAGTCCATATTTAGTGCTAAGTTTATGGAAAACATCAGTATCCATAAAAGATTTAACACAATCAAACTTAGGTGTCATACCTGACTCCTTACCTTCGTCGAGATCCCAATCTTTAGAGTTGCGTTTAATTCTTTCCAGTAGATCCCATTTGAATTCAATAGTCTTCATCATAAAAGAGCCAGCACAAGAAGTATCGAGCATGGTGCGATTGTTATCAGAAAGCCGAGCATAAAAACTTTGAATAATTATTTCTATTGGAAGCTCACAAGTATAGGGGATCTATCATAGTCCTTTCGATAAGTAAGAGTGTCGAACCCAACGAGGAGCAGAAGGAAATGATAAGCGGTTTTCAGCAAGGTATTTTCTGCAAGCACTGAAGTTATAGGTAACAGATAGTTTTGTGATAAGATAATTTGTAACGAGCAACAAGTAACAAAAGTAAATAAAGTGCAGCAAGGTGGCCCAATCCTTTTTGTAGCAAAGGACAAGCCTGGACAAACTCCTATATGGAGAAAAGCGCTCCCGAGGACACATGGGAATTATCGTCATGCTAGTTTTCATCACGTTCATATGATTCGCGTTCGATACTTTGATAATTTGATATGTGGGTGGACCGGTGCTTGGGTGCTGCCCTTACTTGGACAAGAATCCCACTTATGATTAACCCCTATTGCAAGCATCCGCAACTACAAAAGAAGTATTAAGGTAAACCTAACCATAGCATGAAACATGTGGATCCAAATCAGCCCCTTACGAAGCAACGCATAAACTAGGGTTTAAGCTTCTGTCACTCTAGCAACCCATCATCTACTTATTACTTCCCAATGCCTTCCTCTAGGCCCAAATAATGGTGAGGTGTCATGTAGTCGACGTTCACATAACACCACTAGAGGAGAGGCAACATACATCTCATCAAAATATCGAACGAATACCAAATTCACATGACTAATAATAGCAAGACTTCTCCCATGTCCTCAAGAACAAACGTATCTACTCACAAAGCATATTCATGTTCATAATCAGAGGGGTATTAATATGCATATAGGATGTGAACATACGATCTTCCACCAAATAAACCAACTAGCATCAACTACAAGGAGTAATCAACACTACTAGCAACCTATAGGTACCAATCCCAGACTATGAGACAAGAATTGGATACAAGAGATGAACTAGGGTTTGAGAGGAGAAGGTGCTGGTGAAGATGTTGATGGAGATTGCCCTCTCCTGATGAGAGGAGCGTTGGTGATGATGATGGCGATGATTTACCCCTCCCGGAGGGAAGTGTCCCCGGCATAACAGCTCTGCCGGAGCCCTAGATTGGTTTCGCCAAGGTTCCGCCTCATGGAGGCGGAGTCTCGTCCCGAAAGCTTCCTTATGATTTTTCTTCGGACGAAAGACTTCATATAGAAGAAGATGGGCACCGGAGGGCCAACAGGGGGCCCACGAGGCAGGGGGCGCGCCCCCACCCTCGTGGACAGGTGGAGGGCCCCGTGGCGTAGATTCTTCTTCTAGTATTTTTTATTATTTCCAAAAATAACTTTCATGGAGTTTCAGGACTTTTGGAGTTGTGCAGAATAGGTCTCTAATATTTGCTCCTTTTCCAGCCCAGAATTCCAGCTGCCCGCATTCTCCCTCCTTATGTAAACCTTGTAAAATAAGAGAGAATAGGCATAGGTATTGTGACATAATGTGTAATAATAGCCCATAATGCAATAAATATTGATATAAAAGCATGATTCAAAATGGACGTATCAGGCCCCGACTGGCCGGGACCCCTCGTGAGGCCGGGCTGGCACCTGGGGCGGCACCAGCCCCCTGCTGAGAGGGGGGGCGCCGCTTCACGCCCAGCCTGCAACCCCCGAGGCGGAGGACGAGGCGGGCCGCGTGCTTGAGCTCGAGCGCGAGCGAAGCATCGTTTGCCACGAGCTCTTCCAGGATGCGATGAGCATGATGAGCCGACTCGGCGGTGAACTTACGGACGTCGACGCATGCCTCAAGGCTGAGGGTCTTCGGCTGGTGGAGGAACGGTGTAAGCTGAAGGTAGACATCAACCTTGGCCGCTACCAGCATGATCTTGATAACGCGAAGGCCGAGGCTTCTCTCAAGGTTTCCTGCGAAGCTTGCTCCTGAGCTCTGGAGGAGGCTCGCGAGGTTGACCGCCGTCGTGAGGTTGCGGAGAAGCGCGCGTGGGAGCTCCAGGCCTGGAGTGCGGCCCTGGAGCAGCAGGTGGAGGCGCGCAAAGCCGCCCCTCCGTCGCTGAGGGGGATGCCCACCGAGGAAGAAGAAATCTGGAGGCGTGAGGAGGCGCTGGCTCTGGAGGCCGTGGAGCGTAGCCTCGAGCTTGAGCAGCTAGAGACGAGGGAGCGTCAAGTTGCCCAAGCGGAAGATGCCATTGGCGCACGCGAGGCCAAGGCTCAGGAGGAGGTTTATCGCCGGGTGGCCGAGGCTCGCGCGGATCTTGAGGGTAGGTATGACTTGAGGTTGAAGCTTGCAGGGACGGAGGATGCGGGTAGGGCCGCCGCCCTCAGGCCCAAGCTGGCTGAAGTGGAGAGGCGCGAGGAGGCTACGGAAGCCGCCCTAGTCACAACGCAGGCGGAACTGGGCTCCGCCCGTGCCGAGCTGCTCTCTCTGCAGAAGCGGGTTGATGACGCCGAGTCCGTTGCGCAGCAGAGTCGGGAGGAAGTGTTTCAGCGGCGGACGCTGGAGCGTGAGCACGCCCCCATGCTCCAGGACCTCAGGGTCAGGGCCAACGTGGCGTTGGGCCATGTTTGCGACGAGAGTGCCCCGCACCCACACTCAAATGAGTATGCCAGTCACCTACGCTTCTTTGCCGACGTGGTGGCGCACCTGGAAGCCCGGTCTGATAGAGCTCGTCTGCTTGTGGAAGAGAGGAGCCGGGGCCATCTCGGGCGCGCGCTCTCCCATGTCTTCAGCCATCTCCGGAACACCTTCCCTAAATTTGACTTCGACGCCGTCATTGCCCCCGTACCGCAGGCCATCCATGGCGACCTAGCGCGGTGGGTGGAGGACAACGTGAATGCGCTGGTCAGAGCCTTCGCTTCTGAAGACGATGCGGTGGTGGTCGCTGCGGACGAAGGCGACGTTGTTGATGATGGTGATGCCGGCGTTGGTGAAGGTGGAGGCGGTGCCGACGACGGTGACAACGACGCCAGCGGTGCGTCTGAAGATGATGTGGAGGACATGGTGAGCGATATATCTGGCTGATGCCTTGTTCCTTTATTGTTTTACCCTGTATGCAAAAACGTGGGCATGGCCCCTAAAGATTGTGAGAGCATTTTTAGAGGGGGAGCCCCTTATGTAAACAAATCGCAATTTTTACTCTTCTTTGCCTAGTCGAGTGTGCGCCTTCGTGGATCCATGAGTTTGGCGGCAAGTTTTGCTGTTGCGGCTTACCTTAGCTGGGGCGGGCCCCGAATCAGATCGTAAGGTCGAGAGTTGTCGTGGAGTTCCTGAAGGGTCTACTGATCCGCCCGGGAGGGCCTCGTGAGGACCTAGCGCCGACCGGCACCTGCGGTGCATGTGTCGCGCCCAGCCCCGCTCGCGAGGGGGAGGCAGCGACCGCGAGCTTCAGAACAAGGAAAGAACCAGATGGCAAGAAATTGCTTGAATGAGAAAAGACACCCCCCGCGCGCATCGATAAAAATTCAACTTCAACTTAAATCCAAATCCAGAAGACAAGGTTACAGAAAAGAGATCCAAAGCAAATGGTCGCGTCCGGCGCCTAGTCTAATCTTCTGGTCTTCTCACCAGCGCGGAGCTAAGTGCTGCCACTAGGCGTGGGAGGGAGCCCCCGAGGCCCGAGGGTGGCTCTCCGGAGACTCCGGGGCGTGTACAGTCCCACTCATTATTACGTGAGAGTGTCATGGGCGGCGATCTTCACAGGTACTGCGCTTCTTCACAGGTACAGACCTTGCTTCATATCGCCAGGCGAGGGCCCCGCTTTGCGCCACCCTCGACCACCTTTGAGCCGACCGGCAACCAGGACGACACAAAAGGAGGAAAGGGGACTGAGGGAGTCCTGGACTAAGGGGTCCTCGGGCGTCCGACCTATTATCCATTGGGCCGGACTGATGAGCTGTGAAGATACGAAGGCCAAAGACTATACACGTGTCCGGATTGGGCCTTCCTTGGTGTGGAAGGCAAGCTAGGCGACTAACTATGAGGATTCCTTCTTATGTAACCGGCCCCATGTAACCTTAGATCTCTCCGGTGTATATATAAACTGGAGAGCATAGTTCGGATAGGGGAGATTCATTACCATATTCACATAGGCTAGGCTCCTAAGGTTTAGCCATTACGATCTCGTGGTAGATCAACTCTTGTAACACTCATATTCATCAAGATCAATCAAGCAGGAAGTAGGGTATTACCTCCATAGAGAGGGCCCGAACCTGGGTAAACATCGTGTCCCCCGTCTCCTGTTACCATCGATCCTAGACGCACAGTTCAGGACCCCCTACCCAAGATCCGTCGGTTTTGACACCGACATTGGTGCTTTCATTGAGAGTTCCACTGTGCCGTCGGCAAAGGGCTCGATGGCCCCTTCGATCGTCAATAATGACGTTGTCCAGGGAGAAACCTTCCTCCCCGGACAGACCTTCGTATTCGGCGGCTTCATACTGCGGGCCAACTCGCTTGGCCATTTGGAGCAGATCGACAGCCACGCCCCTGGCCATCAGGTCAGACTCGGAAGCTTGAACTACATTGCGGATATCCGTGGAGACTTGATCTTCAAGGGATTTGAGCCTGCGGCGATCGCTCCCCCTCACCCCGATGAACATGACTTAAATCTGTCATCGGATCACACCCAGGAGATGGTTCCTGCTGCTGCAACCTCCTTAGAGACAAAGCAGATCGTGCCATCCGAGGCCGCAGAGTCCGCGGCGTTGGAGCCGCACACGGACTCAACGCCCTGCAATATTCGCTTTAACGGGACTTCGGACTTGTCTTCGGCTATAAGTTATGGACTGTGTACGCCCGCGGACACCGAGCTAGATTGGTTATCGATCTTCGAGTTCATGCGCCGCTGACGTTTTCCAGCACTCGCCTTTGGGTGACGTGCTAAAATCTTTAAAGAATTTGTCCTTGGAGAAAGACTCACAGCCGAACTACGTCCGGTTCGAGCTAGAGACGGATGATGAAGAATTTTGCTTCCCACCCGCCACCCACTTCATAGCCACCGTCGATGACTTAACCGACGTGCTTGACTATGGCTCCGAAGACATCGACCGTATGGACGACGATGCCGATAAGGAGCAAGGCCAAGACCCGCCATTCACTGGACGTTGGACGGCTACCTCTTCGTATGATGTGTACATGGTTGATACACCCAAAGGATCTGGCGACGACAAAGAAGAGCCAGATGCGAATAAAACCTCTAAGACACAGTCCAAGCACCGACGGCCCAAGCGTCGTCCTAAGCCTCGTCGCTTAAAGGACGGCAACACCGGCACCAGAGAAAATAGTACTTCGGGCGACGCCGAAAACAACGAAGACCCTGTCGGAGCTACATCCGAACAGGAGGAACATGACAACAGGCAAGACAACCCTGATGAACAGGCCATAGAAGATGACTCGGAGGACGATAGTTACCGTCCACCCTCCGAGGAGGAGACAAGCCTCGGCAACGAAGACTTCATCATGCCTAAGGATCCTCTAGAGTAGGAGCGCTTTAAGCTTCAGCTCATAGCCACAGCAAGGAGCCTGAAAAAGAAACAGCAACAGCTTCAAGCTGAACAAGATCTGCTCGTCGACAGATGGACTGATGTCCTGACAGCCGAAGAATACGGCCTCATGCGCCCAGCCAAGAGCTACCCGAAACGCAGACTGCTACCTCAATTCGATGAGGAAGCACCGGAGCACACATCTCCCTCGCGTAATGTGGAATGACCACCACATGGTCGAGACAGGGCGGCCGACCGGCCACCCCGCGGCCGGGATAAAGTGGCAACTCAAGCCGAACAGCAGCCCGCCCCATCGCCTCGTAAAAATAGAGATGGAAGAGTTCGGGGTCACACGTACGACCTCCGACAGATCCTGGACGATAGAGCAGGACATACAAGATCGATCTACGGATCGCGAGGGCGTGCCTCGAGGCACGACGACGGCTACCTATTCGGACATGATAAACCTAACCACACTCGGGCCGAATACCATAGACGGACTCCATCAGAGCTACGCCATGAGGCGGCTCGATATAGAGGCGCCGCACACCCTCTCTGCTTCACAGATGAAGTACTGGATCACAAATTCCACAAGGGGTTCAAGCCTGTCAACATTGAATCATACGACAGCACAACCGATCCCGCAGTATGGATCGAGGATTTCATTCTCCATATCCATATGGCTCGAGGAGATGATGTCCACGCCATCAAATACCTCCCATTAAAGCTCAAAGGGCCAGCTCGGCACTGGTTAAATAGCCTGCCTGAGAAATCCATCGACAGCTGGGAGGACTTGGAAGAGGCTTTCCTTGATAACTTCCTAGGAACTTATGTCCGGCCACCAGATGCTGATGACTTAAGCCACATAGTTCAACAACCTGGAGAATCGGCCAGAAAATTCTGGACTCGGTTCCTAACCAAAAAGAACCAGATCGTTGACTGTCTGGACGCCGAGGTCCTAGCAGCCTTCAAACACAGCATCCGTGACGAATGGCTAGCACGCCACCTCGGCCAAGAAAAGCCAAAGTCTATGGTGAGGATAGCTGGCTGGCTTGCAGTAAAAACACAGCCAGCATGGCAGGGCCCACTGAGGCCAAGAACAACACCGACAAACTCCGGCGCAATAGACACAAACATCGAAGCAATGGCGACAACACCGATGACAACACAATCAACGCCGGATTCCGTGGCTCCAAGTCCGGCCAACAGAAGAAGCCCTACAAAAGAAACAACGAAGGACCTTCCAACCTGGAACGCATACTCGACCGTCCGTGTCAAATTCACGGCACCCCGGATAAGCAAGCCAATCACACCAATAGGGATAGTTGGGTCTTCAAGCAGGCTGGCAAGTTAAATGCCGAAAACAAAGAAAAGGGATCAAAAAGTGAGGACGAGGACAAAGAGCCCCGGCAGCCGAACACTGGAGGGCAGAAGAAATTTCCCCCTCAAGTCAAAACGATGAACATGATATAGCTACGCACATCCCCAAAAGGGAGCGTAAGCGAGCACTTAGGGACGTCTACGCGGTAGAGCCAGTCGCCCCAAAATTCAATCCGTGGTCATCATTCCCGGTCACCTTCGATCGTCGGGATCACCCAAATAGTATTCGCCATGGCGGTTCAGCCGCACTAGTCCTTGACCCAATTATTGACGGGTTTCACCTAACACGAGTCCTGATAGACGGTGGTAGCAGCCTCAACCTACTTTATTAGGACACAATGCGGAAGATGGGCATTATCCCCTCGCGAATCAAACCAACAAAGACTACCTTTAAAGGAGTCATACCAGGCGTAGAGGCCCGCTGTACGGGCTAAATCACGCTGGAGGTGGTCTTCGGTTCTCCGGACAACTTCTGAAGCAAAGATCTAATCTTCGATATCGTCCCCTTCCGCAGCGGCTATCACGCACTGCTCGGACGAACCGCGTTTGCTAGATTCAACGCAGTGCCACACTATGCTTATCTCAAGCTCAAGATGCCCGGTCCACGCGGCGTCATAACAGTCAATGGCAATACGGAACGCTCCCTCCAAATAGAGGAGCACACCGCTGCCCTAGTAGCAGAAGTACAGAGCGGCCTTCTCAAGCAGCACCACAGTATGGTTGTTGAGCCCTCGAACATCATTAAGAGGTTCCGTACTACACTGCAACAGGACGGCATGGCTCGTCAAGAGCTTGACTAGCAATTCGGCCTCCGTCCCAGTCCCAATGAGGTAGTGGCATTCGTACCACGCGTGCACAATTATGCACTCAAAATTCCATGGACATCGACGGAGGCACAAGATAACCCGAGGGCTACAGTTCGGCCAGACTGATCCCGGACACACATACTTTAACTTTTTTCTTGTTTCAGGTTCCTTTTTTCGCGATCCTGATCGCAAGTCCTTTAGAAGGATTGGCATACAACGGAGGCAAGCAGCACATGTGTGTAGGGTAACCTCTATACATTCTTCTTGACGGTATTCCTACTTATTTCTCAAGACCCGCACGCTGCGCCCTATTGATTCCGGCATGTTAAATAGCCCGGATACATCTCGCACCATCTGTCCAAGATACACCTTGATGTATCCATCCAGTTATAATAAAAATGGTTCGCGGCCCAGTTTCTGTGGTTTTCGCTTTTTACTTCATTTTATCTTGATCCGCTTATTGGCTGCATCGGTACTCTTTTGTATGTTTCATATTCGCCAGGGGCTACTTGTCGCCCCACTATATGGCAGCAAAGTCCGAGCACTTCTTATATATAAGATCGGCACCCTGAATTTAGCGATATATGCATTGGCTCCGAATCATGTCTTTGGTCAATAGTTGGGTTGCCCGGCTCCTGTGCTTGCTACCCTATGTTCCGCTCCATCGGCTAGGGTAGTAAAGGGAGAACTACTGAGAGTTGTGCCCTGGCCTTGACCGGATGAGCACCTCAGTAGAGAAAGCCAAAAACTGACTGTCATGATACGGCGAGAGCCGGTCAGCTGTTCGAGGGTTACAAAATCGTTGGAGCTTTTTTCCACGTCATGCGAAGGATCGGCACTTCCCGATCAGATGCTGACAGCACCCCGGCTTGGACCAGGGGTTGCGCACTTGCTTAATTATAAAACTCGTATGGCTAAGTGAGGGCGTTTAAGTCGTATAGTCTGATTGCCTTGTTCGTTGCGCTAAACAACTCCTCCAAAAGACCATATAATTGGATCAAGATTGTTTAGATCCCATCCCGAACACCTCCGTACTACCTACGCAAGGGCAGAAGCCGATGACTGGCCAACCCTCAGATTACAAATAACACGGCCGCACAGGAGGAGACAATTAAAGCATAACAAAATTTCATTACAGGCTTTGTTTCCATAATACAATGCGGGGGCAACATGAATACATTTACTCAAACACAATGTCCTACGAACATTGAGCTGCCACAAGCCGAGACCCTTCTATGACATCTACAAAATATCTCTCGGGTGTGCGGTGCTCCTTGCCCTCCGGCGGCCCGCTGGCAACTTCAACGGCGTTCATCTTCGCCCACCACATCTTGCAACGAGCGAAGGCCATACGGGCACCCTCAATACAGGCTGAGCACTTGACGACGTCCAGCCGTGGACAGGCCTCCACTAGACGCCTCACGAGTTCGAAGTAGCTGTCGGGCATAGCTTCGGCTGGCCATAGCCGGACCATCACATCCTTCATGGCTAGTTCGGCCACCCGGTGCAGCTCCACCAGCTGCTTCAGCTAATCGGTGAAGGACACGGGATGCTCTGCGTCGCATACTGCGACTAGAATAACCTCGCAGTAGAACCTCCTCCTTCGGCTCGGTAGAACTCCGCGGCGTCTGATACGCTGCGTGGTAGATCCGAAAAAGCCCGTGGGGAACTCCGAACCCGGGTTAGTAAAAGGTACTGCTTCGCTGCGTATTTGCTTTGCATCTTAAAAGCCTTACCCGTCGTGACCTTCTTGGCCTCCTGGATCTCCTGGAGGGTGGCATGGGCCTCATTCCATGCGGTCTCCGTGCTCTGACGAGCCTCGGTGAGTTCGGCCCCTTGCGCCGACGCGTCATGCTCCAAGGCATCACATTTTTTTCACCGCATCCTGGAGCTCCTACTAGATTTCTTTGACCCGGGCCTTGAGCTTCTTACGGGTGGCTTGCTGCTGGACAGCTTTCTCCTCGGCCTCGCCCAGGGCCTTGACCTCGGTCGCGGCTCCTGCACATATTACAACACTACAGTCAATATACAGCGCCTACGCTTTCCGAACATACAACAAGACATTACTCACCTTGCTTCTCCTAGAGCCGAACCTAACCTCGCCAAGCTCATTCTCGGTCCGCTCCAGCCTCTGCCTCAATTTAGAGACTTCGGCGGCATGCGAGGTTGCGGCCAACAACGACGCCTGCTTATGCATACATATTACATTAGTCTCCTGCAACAGAAGATTGATCCTCTGTCCGGTCCTCCTCACCGAACACCGGACAGTGTCTCGGGGGCTACTGACTACATGGGTTTTTTTCTTTTTATGTCACTTACCTCGAAACCTGTCAACAGGTTGCTGCAGGCTTCGTTTAGTCCACTCTTGGCAGACTGAACCTTCTCAATCACCGCGCCCATAAGAACACGGTGCTCGTCCATAACAGAGGCACCTCACAGTGCCTCCATCAGGATATCCGGCGCCCCCGGATGGACGGGAGCCACCGGGGGAAGCGGCGCACCCCCTCCTTCAAAGGGGGCTGCCCGCCCAACTCTGGAGCCATATGGGTCTCCGGAATCATATTCGGCTGAGGGCCGAACTGGATACGGCCCTCTTCGCCAGTCTCCATAAGGATTGGCTCCCCATGTGTTCGGCAGTGGAGGGATCGCCTTGTGGCGCCTCCCGGACAGCGTCCTGGGCTCCTCCCTTCGGAGCGGTCCTCCGGGACAACACTTCGGTGTCGTCCCTAGCCCAGGGGGAGTAAGCAGCCGGTGGCGACATGCTCGCCATCTCCGACAGAGCCAATGAACCTCCAGATGAGGATCGCTGGATAAGGTCACGGGCCGGACTGCAATAGTGTAGTTAACCATGTTAAAATAGTAAAGAGAAAGGGCTGGACGTGCGCGTGAATAAACCATGTCACTTACGATGCGTCCTGGGGCTTAGTACGGGGGCGCCGTTCCGGAGTACTGTCGATGTCCCACACGGTATTAACTGCGGAGGCGCCCTTCCCCTTTTGGGGCGCTTTCGCCTCCGGTTGCGCCCAGGCCGCCCTCTTTTTCTTCTTCTCCTCGGGAGGAGGGTTGTTTTTCTTCTTCTCCTCCTCCTCCTGCTCCTCCTATTCCTCGTCATTGTCCTCAGGGACATAGGAATGGGCTTCGTTGTCTTCGGACGTCGCGTCCGAAGCGCCCTTGCGACGGGGGCCACTCTTAGCCCCCTTGGCCTTCTTCTTGGCCTTCTTCTCCGGCTCCTTGTATGGCACCGGCACCAGCATCTTTGCTAGGCATGGGATGACCGGTTCTTCGGGCAGCGGAGCCGGACATTGGATCCGCTTTGCCCTCTCCATCCAGTCCCGAGGGAGCAATAATAAAATCCCAGACATCATCCTCGAAACATTTAAGTTGGGGGTACGTCAAAAGTAACATTCCTCGCTGGCAGGGTCTTTACAGTCGTGACCACGGTCTGAATCTGTGGCCGGCGGTTTCTCGTTGCCCTTAAAGAGCAACTTCCAGGCATCTTCATGGGTGGTCTCAAAGAGCCTCACCAGGGTCTGATGCTTCTTCGGGTTGAAATCCCATAGAGGACATCCTCTCCACTGGCATGGAAGAATCCGGGGAACTAGCATCACCTGGATCACATCGACGAGCTTGACGTTCTTGGCTATCATGATCTAGGCGCGCGTCTGCAACGCTATCAACTCATCAGACAAACACCAGTCCAAACTCTTCTCGACCCAAGAGGTGAGCCGCATGGGAGCACCGGAGCGGAATTCGGCAGCCGCAGCCCAGGTGATGCCGCGGGGTTCTGTGATGTAGAACCATTGTCTCTGCCACTCCTTCATTGTCTCCACGAAAATACCTTTCGTCCAGGAGACGTTGGGTAGCTTGCTCACCATGGCTCCTCCGCACTCCGTGTGCTGGCCGTGCACCACCTTCGGCTTCACGTTGAAGACTTTGAGCCACAGCCCGAAGTGGGGTTGGATGCGGAGGAAGGCCTCGCACACGAGATAAACGCCGAGATTGTCGGATCACGGGTTCCGGCAGACCCTTAAGGTTCGAACTCTGGGGTGCGCACGGAGATCGTGCATTCTACCTCTCCGTCTCGCTGGGATCTAAACTACTGCAAGAACAACACAAGAGACACAGGGTTTATACTGGTTCGGGCCACCATTGTGGTGTAATACCCTACTCCAGTGTGGTGTGGTGGATTGCCTCTAGGGCTGATGAGGAAGAACAGTACAAAGGGGAACGACCTCGCGAGGGTCTGTTCTTGGCTAGGGGATGAACTGGTGGGGGGAGTTCGATCGCCCTTCTCTCTCTCTCTCTCTCTCTCTCTCTCTCTCTCTCTCTACTTGCTCTAGGTCTTCTCCTCTCTCTTCCTTCAGATGCCTCTACCCTGGGGGTGGCTAGTCCTATTTATAGGCAAGGGCCCTGGGCCTCTTCCCAAATATTTGAGCGAGAAGGGCGCCAACAATTGGCCGATTTGAAGGGGAACATCGGGTACACTTATCCTGACTAAAGTTGGTCTTCCCCTGCCAAAGGTTCTGGTGATGACGCCGGCTTGGGCTCCACAGTGACTTCCTCCTTGTCGTGGAGTTGGTCTTGGTCTCATTGCACCGAAATGGATGCCTTTGCTTGATCTTCTCGCCTGTGCTTGCCCCCTTTGCACCAAAGAGGAAAGGGAGGACACTGCGCGGGCTCCCGCCTGGCACCTTTGGTCGTCACGGCTTGCGTCATGGGCACCTCGTGAGGTACCCCACCTTGATCTCTCCGCCTCCTCGTGAGCTAGCCTAAGGAGGCCGTGCTGGAGGAAGCTCCATGTCATCCGCCTCGCGAGGCTTGGCCCCTCGCGAGGGTCTTGAGACTAGTGCTGATGAAGATGGTCCACGTTGGGCCCCCACTCGAGCCACGCCGCAGGCCGCAGGCAGGCAAGTCTGGGGACCCCCGTTCCCAGAACGCCGACAGTAGCTCCCGGGACCAAGGCGCGCATAGACTTGGCCGTGCCGTGAGGCGAAAGGGCAAGGGCGAAGCGCCGCGGGCCCTAACAGCCTGCGGCCTCAGGCGCCGCGTGGCGGTTGATTGGACGTGGGTGGCATCGTTTACCCATGCTCCCTTATTCTGCGCCGTGCTAGGTTGCCCCGCCGTTGTACACAGCCTCCCCTCTCCCTGTTGCCTGTCCGTCTCCTGTTCTTCCTCCCTTCGAACTCAGACCCTTGCTTCCAATCCCATCTCACATCCTCTCTCTTCCGCCCGCCGCCATGGCTCCAAAGAAAGGGAAGGGGAAGAAGCCCGCGGCTCCATCTCGCCCGCTGCCGCCGGTGGCGCCTGCCGTCGGCCGCTCGATCATACTCAACCTGGAGTGCTTGGACAAGCTTAATCCGGCTCTAGCCACCGCTTTCAACGAGTGCGGGAGGACGACGGCGTGGCCTACGTGTCATCTCCCCACTAATAGGATAATCACCGAGGTCCCTCACTTTGCCGACGCCTTGTGGGCGGGCTTGGTGCCTCCCTTCTCCGATTTCTTCAATGTCGTCCTTGATCATTATCAGATCCACATGATGCACATGGGTCCTGAGTCCATAGCTCTTCTTTATGTCTTCGCTTTTGTTTGCGAGGCGATGGTGGGCATCCCCCCTTCTGTTGCCCTGCTGCGCCACTTCTTCTCCTTGCATCTGGTCGACCCCACGCAATGCTCGGCATGTGTGAGCTTCGTAGCTTCGTCCGAGACCGCAGCCTCTGGTATCGAATTCAACCTTCCTCCACCATCTGCCGAGTTCCGCGAGCGGTGGTTGTACATTGATGTCGGGGTGCCCAGCCCCCGGCTTGCGAAGCCGACATCGCCTGTTGTGCCTAATTCGAGCTGGGGCCAGCAGACGCTAGCAAGTCCCTGGCTCGCCTTCGTCTGGCATCGCTTCATGTCTTTGAAGAAGCTTGGCGTAACGGCGCCCAAAGTGGTGAAGGAGTTCCTATCGCGCCGCATCACCCCCCTCCAACGCCATTATCGTAGAATGTGGGCCTTCAGCGGGCATGGTGATCGCATGAGGCTTCAGGGAGAGGACCTAGCGCCCGAGGTGCTGAGGAGGGTGCTCTTGGTCTTGACAGGCGATCCCAACCCCGGGGGTGTCCGGCAGGGCGGAGCCTTGCTGTACCTTTGCCACAATAGGGATGACTTCGTGAGGCAGATGCCCTCTTTCGACGAGTGGGGGTTACGCCCTGTTGGACTCTAGGGGCGTCGCGAGAACCCCGTGGTGGTGATTTCCCTTTCGGTCGGCCTGGGTGAATCCTCCTCGAGTGGTGGCGCAGGGAGGCAGGAGACAGCGGGGGTCGAGGGAGCCGCAGACGATGTGACCGCGCCTGACGATGCTCTTGACGGGGCGGCTCATGAGGTCCGCACTCCCGAGGCCACGGGCGAGGTGCCGCCGCCTCTGGTGCTTGAGGCCGAGGCTCCTGAGCCCCCAGCCGGGATTTCTGACGAGGCAACTGCCCGTGTGTTCCAGGCATGCGCCCTTGACGCGAGTGACCCTGGCGCTCCGTCCTCTTTGCAGGTTGGCTCCTGCGCGCCTCTCCTGGGTCGTTTCCGTGTGGACTTTGAGGCCCTCCGGAGAAAAAGGGAGGCCTTGGGCGATGACTTCCCCTGCCGCTTGCTGAAGCGCCGGAAGTACTTTGTCGTTGATGAGTAAGTTTCCCCCCTTTCTGCTTCTTATCTTGCTTGCCGCATCCGCTGATCCTTGCCCTGCGGGCCTCTGCCTACTAAGCTTGACGAAGTCGTCGGGCCGGTGCCCTCCTTGACTCCGTCTCCTCTACCACCCTTGAGTGTCTCGAGCGGCACTGCCCTTGTGGTTTGGGCAGGTGATGGCGCGGGCCGCCGCGTAGCGTGTTGCGACTCCCCCGCCCCTGCGATCTCCTTCCGCGGGCCTTCCCTCGACATAGGCAGCCTACCATGGGCTCCCCATTTGGTCGCGGGCTGCGACTGGCTGAGGCTCCTCCGGGGCCCTTCTCCTGAGGTCAGGTGGGACTCAAGTCGGTCTTCTGATGTGGCGCGGCCGTCCGTCGGGAAGGCGCCAGCCCCCAGCCCCTTGCCCGGGGCCGGAGCGATGATCCGAGGTCCTCGACGCCTGCCTGGGGCAGACGGTGGTGCGACAGACGTGCTTGAGCATGCTCGGGAGCGTCGCGCCCGTCGCCACGAATTCCTCCGGAGGGCGAGTGGTGCCGTAGACCTGCTTGGGCAGGAGCTTGCTGAGGAAGACGCGCGCCTGGAAGCTGAGGGCTTGCGCCTGGCTGTCGAGCGGCGCGAGCTGGAGGCAGCCGCCGCCCTCGCGCGTCGTCAGCGCGTCCTTGATGACGAAGAGGCGAAGGCGTCGCTAAAGGCTTCTCTGGCGGCTCGGTCTCGAGCCGTTGAGGAGGCCCGGGAAGCAGACCGACGGCGAGGGGCAGCAGAAGAACAGGCTCAGGAGCTCTTGGCCTGGTGTCGCTCGTTGGAGGAGCAAGCGGAGCTGCGCGAGGCAGCCCTTGCATCGATGGAGGTGGCTTCTGGCGACCCGGCTGAGCTTTGGAAGCGCGAGGAAGCGTTGGTGCTGGAGGCCGCCGAGCGCGCTCGCGAGCTCGAGCAGCTGGAGACGAGGGAGCGCCTGGTGACGCAGGCGGAAAACGATGTCGCCGCACGAGAGACGCGCGTCCTGGAGGAGGTTTGCCGTCGGGTGGCGATAGCACGCCAAGGCCTCGAGCGTGAGTTCGAGGGGAAGCTGGGGATGATCCGAGTCGAAGCCGAGGGCAGAACTGCCGCCTTGAGGGTCCAGCGGGATGATGCGACGTGACGAGCGGACGCCTCCCGGGTCGCCCTTGAGGCAGGGCGGAAGGAGCTGGCCTCCTCCCAGGCCGAGGTGCTCCGCCTACGCCAGCGTGTGGAAGAGGCCGTGGCCATCGAGCGCCAGAATGCTGACGAGATACGCCAGCGGCAAGTCCTGGAGCACCAGCATGGCCCCATGCTCACCAAGCTCCGTGATAGGGCCAACATTGCCCTGGGCAACATCTGTGAGGCTGTCGTGGGCGAGCCGCACACGATTAACTATGGCGGCAACTTGCAGTTCTTCACCACCGTGGTGACACAGCTGGAGGCACGGTCGGCCAGAGCCAATAGGTTGGTGGAGAAGAGGAGTCGCGCCCTGCTCGGGCGCGCCTTCTCCCGCGTCTTCAGCCATCTTCAAAACATGGATCCCTACTTCGACTTCGACGCCTCCATCGCCCCAGTTCCCCAAGCTGTTCGAGGAGACCTGGCTGAATGGGTGGAGAGCAACGTAGATGCGCTCGTTCGGGCCTTCACTTCAGACGATGACGGCGTGATCGTAGGCGCTGACGAAGGTGGCGTGGTGGAAGACCCCAATGCCGCTGACGGGGGTGCAGGCAACGAAGGTGAGTTCAGCGACGCCAGCAACAGCTCGGGAGGTGCCTCCGAGGATGCATTGGGGGATTTATCAAATTGACCATGCGTTATCCTCGCCTTTTTACCCTGCATAGATAGAACTCAGGCTTTTGGCCCGATGGTTGTGAGAGCATTTTGGGAGGGGGAGCCCCTCATGTATGAACTTGTATATAATGCATCTGCAGTGGTTAAATCGTACGCGTGTCCAACGGTAGGCTGGTTCGCCCTTGTTCCTTGCTGGCTCCGGAGCTGCCTTCTGGAGGGCGTCACGTCCCGGGCGCTGGGTAGTTGAAACCTCGGGAGGCGGGGTCGTTGCCGGCAGGAAACCCCGCAGGCTTGGGCCGTCCTCGCAGGCTCCGTGCCCTTTATCGAGCAAGACGTCTTCACAGGCGTTCGCCTTCTTCACAGGCTCCGGGCCTTCTCCCGAGGGGGATGGCTTCACAGGCGTTCGCCTTCTTCACAGGCTCCAGGCCTTCTCCCGAGGGGGATGGCTTCATAGGCGTTCGCCTTCTTCACAGGCTCCGGGCCTTCTCCCGAGGGGGTGGCTTCACAGGCGTTCGCCTTCTTCACAGGCTCCGGGCCTTCTCCCGAGGGGGATGGCTTCACAGGCGTTCGCCTTCTTCACAGGCTCCGGGCCTTCTCCCAAGGGGGATGGCTTCACAGGCGTTTTCCTTCTTCACAGGCTCCGGGCCTTCACAAGAAAACGATCTCCGTAGGCCCCAATGGTCACCTCGCGAGGGAGCGGCAGCGGCAATCTGGGCCGTGCTTAAGCTAGGCCTGGCCCGGCTCGCGAGGGGCTCGCGAGGGGAGGCAGCTGTGATGAGATGGTGACCAGAACTCGGGAAATGATTCAAACAAGACCAAGCACCCCTTCCCCGAACACACGCAAAGCTCAAATTCGAATTCAACTTAAATCCAGCGGGGAAAAAGGTTACAACCAAAGGAAGAAGGCAATGAAAGCAAACAAAAGGCCGCATCTGGCACCTAATCTAGTCTTCGACGTCTTCTCACCAGCGCGGAGCTAAGTGTTGTCCACTAGGCGTGGGAGGGAGCCCCAGGGCCTGAGGCCGGCACCCCTGAGACTCCGGGGCGTGTACAGCCCCACTCATTATTACGTGAGAGTGTCACGGGGTGGCGAGCTTCACAGGCATTGGGCCTTCTTCACAGGAACCGGCCTTGCTTCATATCGCCAGACGAGGGCCCCACCTTGCGCCACACTCTAGTGCCACCAACGACGACCGAAAACCAGGACGCCGCCGGTGGGGTAGAGCGGTCGCCGGCGGTTCCCCCGATGACCACGGGTCCTCCGCCAGGGGCAGGCCCTCGGGCGCCTCCCCAGCGAAGGGCCTATCTTCTAAGAACGCCTTGCTCCGAACGCCGCGGTGGTGAGGTAGGATCTCTGCCCCTTTCCTGCAGCCCCCTGCATCCTCCTCCTGAGGGGTAGGAGACCGCAGGGGCGGGGCAGCTGCTCGTCGCGGCGACCTGCACCTCCTATGACCCATGATTAGCGTATGCCTGCTCTTGAGGAATTAATGGTACCCGATAGTTGTTGCCTCCAGTGTGACCGACGGAGCCGTCCCGGGGTTCCTGGAGGGGCTCGGCCTCTGGCGTCTCGTCCTCCCAGCTGGGGCTGAAGAGCGAGCCCTGTTCGCCCTCGTGAGCGTGTCCTTGGTCCATCATGTGGGGCACGTACTCCTCTGGCGCCGCCACCCTGAATGATGTGCTGTAGTGCTCCATGCGCCATGCAGCGTTGCTTGTCGTGCCCACCGCGGGGTGGTAGCGCGGCTGGCCGCCGGCGCCGTGGGCCGCACTAAGCCCCTCTCCTTCACGCGTCGGGGCCGGGGGTAGCGCCACCACCAGTCTAGTGCCGGCGGATTCGCCGGTGTTGGGTAGTCTTGAGGTCCGCGCGGGTGCGCGGGGCTCCCTCGTGTGCCACCCTGAACTGGAAGCTGGACGCAGAAGGGGTGAGCCCCCGAAGTGGCGAAGCCCAGGAGCTCGGCGACCCGCTCCAGCAGCACGTCGCGGCCGCCTTCCAGTAGCCTGCACTGTAACAACTCCCACGCTACCGTGAGCGCGGCCCTTGAGTTTGCCTGTTCTCGGCGGGTGTACGGTGTCGTAGCCGCGGCGTGGTTGGAGGCCCTCGCCGCCGACCGCTCCTGTCGCGGTGTGAGGGTCGCAGAAGCTTGCCCGCGTCGCCAGCGGCCCGCAGCGCCCTGCGGCCCGTGAGCTGCCTGTGGCGCGGGGCTGCCCGGAGCGGGAGGCTTCGCGCAGACGGGCCATGCCGCCCATGGGCCTTGGCTGCCCGCCTGGTCGCCGGACATGGTGGCGACGACGTAACGGGAGACGGAGTGATGGGAAGGCGGATTCCGGCGCACCCCTACCTGGCGCGCCAAATGTCAGATCACGGGTTCCGGCAGACCCTTAAGGTTCGAACTCTGGGGTGCACGCGGAGATCGTGCCTTCTACCTCTCCGTCTCGCTGGGATCTAAACTACTGCAAGAACAACACAAGAGACACAGGGTTTATACTGGTTCAGGCCACCATTGTGGTGTAATACCCTACTCCAGTGTGGTGTGGTGGATTGCCTCTAGGGCTGATGAGGAAGAACAGTACAAAGGGGAACGACCTCGCGAGGGTCTGTTCTTGGCTAGGGGATGAACTGCTGGGGGGAGTTCGATCGCCCTTCTCTCTCTCTCTCTCTCTCTACTTGCTCTAGGTCTTCTCCTCTCTCTTCCTTCAGATGCCTCTACCCTGGGGGTGGCTAGTCCTATTTATAGGCAAGGGCCCTGGGCCTCTTCCCAAATATTTGAGCGGGAAGGGCGCCAACAATTGGCCGATTTGAAGGGGAACATCGGGTACACTTATCCTGACTAAAGTTGGTCTTCCCTTGCCAAAGGTTCTGGTGATGACGCCGGCTTGGGCTCCACAGTGACTTCCTCCTTGTCGTGGAGTTGGTCTTGGTCTCGTTGCACCGAAATGGATGCCTTTGCTTGATCTTCTCGCCTGCGCTTGCCCCCTTTGCACCAAAGAGGAAAGGGAGGATACTGCGCGGGTTGGCACCCGCCTGGCACCTTTGGTCGTCACGGCTTGCGTCATGGGCACCTCGTGAGGTACCCCACCTTGATCTCTCCGCCTCCTCGCGAGCCAGCCTAAGGAGGCCGTGCTGGAGGAAGCTCCATGTCGTCCGCCTCGCGAGGCTTGGCCCCTCGCGAGGGTCTTGAGACTTGTGCTGATGAAGATGGGCCATGTTGGGCCCCCACTCGAGCCACGCCGCAGGCCGCAGGCAGGCAAGTCTGGGGACCCCCGTTCCCAGAACGCCAACAGAGATGTTGAGGAAGGAATTCGGGGGCAGATCATGGGAATCTATCCCGTAATAATACATCAGCCCGCGGACGAAGGGGTGGATTGGAAACCCTAGCTCGTGGAAGAAATGGGGGATGAATACTACCCTCTCTGTGCGCTCCAGCGTGGGGACGACTTGTCCCTCGGCCGACAGATGGCGGGCGATCTCCTTCGCCAAATATTCGGCCACCCAAAGCTCAATAATGTCCTCCTCCTTGACGGAGGAGACCATCCACTTGCCCTGACCGCCGGATCCGGACATGGTTGCTTGAGTGGAAAGGAGATGAGAACTTGGGCGCTGGAGCTCGATATTGGAAAGGCAGAGACAGAGAGAGAGCGTGAGAGGAGGAAGAGGGAATCCTTATCCCCTTATAAAGGCAGAAAATATGAAACGCCTCCTCACTCGCCTTAGGATGCGCCTGTTCCCAAGGGTTGTATAAACGGCACGGTTGGGTTACCCATGCCCGCATTGATGAGAATCCCGCAATAAGGGGACATGATCTCCGCTTTGACAGGACATGCCAATAGCAACCGCGTCTCGAAACATGGGATGGCAGATGAAAAACGGTTCAAAATTTTGACCGGACAGACACGATGTCGTATTTTAAAGAAGCTGTAACAGATTAGATTCGTGCAAATATTATATTCTCTCTTGGGTTGTGTAACAGGTCCGGATACAATCATCGCGTCCAAAGACTATCTTGGAGTTCAGAAGGAGGGAACCCGCCTTGTAATGCCAAAGATAATCTGCGCGTTGGACTCCTCGTCATTGAAGCCAGGTACAGGGGCTACTGAGGGAGTCCTGGACTAAGGGGTCCTCGGGCGTCCGGCCTATTATTCATTGGGCCGGACTGATGGGCTATGAAGATACGAAGGCTGAAGACTATTCCCATGTTCGGATTGGACCTTCCTTGGCGTGGAAGGCAAGCTTGGCGACTAACTGTGAAGATTCCTTCTTATGTAACCGGCCCCATGTAAGCCTAGATCTCTCCGGTGTCTACATAAACCGGAGAGCATAGTCCGGATAGGGGAGATTCATTACCATATTCACATAGGCTAGGCTCCTAGGGTTTAGCCATTACGATCTCGTGGTAGATCAACTCTTGTAACACTCGTATTCATCAAGATCAATCAAGCAGGAAGTAGGGTATTACCTCCATAGAGAGGGCCCGGACCTGGGTAAACATCGTGTCCCCCATCTCATGTTACCATCAATCCTAGATGCACAGTTCAGGACCCCCTACCCGAGATCCACCGGTTTTTACACTGACAGGGACGCCAGCGGCGCCCTCGGCGACCACGGGTCCTCTGCCCGGGGAAGGCCCGCCGGCGCCTCCCCGACAGAGGGCCTACCTCCGGGTGACTTCTAGCTTCGCGCGATATGGGGAGGCTCCTTGCTCCTGGATCCCTCCATGCAACCCCCAGCGTGCTTCCCCTGGCGGAAGGGGGGCTGCTGCGCCGGGGTCGTCGGCCGACGTTGTGACCTGATTCACTTGCAGCCCATGGTTAGCATAAGCTTGCTCCTGAGAGATTAACGGTACCCTGTAGTTGTTGTTGCAGGCGCGGTCGTTGTGGTTCCCCGTCGGCTCCTGGAAGGCCTCAACTCCTAGCGTCTCTTCTTCCCAACCTTCTTCGAGAAACGAGCCAGGGTCGTCTTCCGGCGTGTACTCTTGGTCCATCATGCGGGGCACGTAGGCTTCCGGGGCTGTTACCCCAAACACCTCACCGTAGTGCCCAGCGCGGCGTCCTGCGGATGATAGCGCGATGTCTTGTTGGGACCATGGGAGGCGACGCTCGTGCCCATGCTCATCGGAGGCGGCGTGCGGGCAGGGGGGCCAGCGCCGCCGGCCGTCCCGGTGTCGATGAAGCCCCCAGGCACACCCGAGGGCGCGTGGTTGCGGCGAGGCCCGCCGTGAGATACAGTAGCAGCCCGAGAAGGAAGCAGATAGCACAAGGGCGGCGCTCCCAACGCCGCCGCATCTAGCAGCTCAGAGACGCGTTCCAGCAGTGCATCCCGGACGCTCTCCATCAGTCGGCACCGCGGCAACTCTCGCGCCACCGTGAGTGCAGCCCGCATGTTCGCCTGTTCCCGCTGGGTGTGTGGCGCCGTTGCTGTGGCGTGGCTTGCGGCCCTTGCAGCGGCTCACGCTTGTCATGGAGTGAGGGTGGACGGCGCCTGGCCACGCCGCCCGTGCCCAGCAGCATTAGGTGGCACTGGTGCCGCCTGGAGCGCGGGATTGAAGTCTTCATGGGCAGGTGGCGCCGCCCAGGCCGGCCAGGCTGCCCAGCGGTCGGAGTCGGCCCTCGGGTCGCCGGACATTGGGACCGTGGATCGTCGGTGGGTCGATTGGCGGGGAAGAGGCTCCGGCGCACCCCTACCTGGTGCGCCAAATGTCGAATCACGGGTTCTGGCAAAACCCTTAAGGTTCGAACTCTGGGGTGCACGCGAAGTTTATTCCCTCCTACCGATCCGCGTCCTAACTAGCTAAGATCTCGCGGACGAGCTCGACGAACTCACAACACAAAAGACACAAGATTTATACTAGTTCGGGCCACCGTTATGGTGTAATACCCTACTCCAGTGTGGTGGTGGTGGATTGCCTCTTGGCTGATGATGAATAGTACAAGGGGAAGAACAGCCTCCTGAGGTTGAGGTGTTCTTGTGCTTGGTGTGCTTGTGGGTGAGAGGATGGAAGATGGAATCCATCCCCCCTACGGTGGTGGTTAGTTCTACTTATATAGGCCCTGGTCCTCTCCCCAAATACTGAGCAGGAAGGGAGCCAACAACGGCCAATTTGAAAGGGGACAGCTAGTATAGCTTATCCTAACAAAAGCGGTCTTCGCCTGCAAAAGGCTCTGGTGGTGACGCCACCTTGGGCTCCATGGTGACCCCCGTCTTGCCGTCCTGCTGGTCTTGGTCTCGTTCCACCGATACGGAAACCTTTTCTTGATGCCTCGGTACTCCGCGCATGCGCTTGCCCCTTTAGCACCAAAGAGGAAACAAGGACACTGCACGCGCTGGCGCCCGCCTGGCCTCGATCGTCATGGCTCACGTCACAAGAACCTCGCGAGGTTTGCCTTGCCTTGATCTCCCCGCCCCTCGCGAGCCAACCTGGTGAGGCCGCTCCTGAGGAGGTCTTGTGGCGTCTGCCTCGCGAGGCTTGGCCCCTCACGAGGGTCTTGAATGCCTTGTTGATGAAGATGGGCCATACGGCCTTGCTAGCACAGCCACGCCATGGGCTGCAGGCAGGCAAGTCTGGGGACTCCCGTTCCCAGAACGCCGACAGGCACAACCCCCTTGGGCGTGCCCAGGCCTCCTGGCATGCTTTGGTGGGTTGTGCCCACCTCGGGCCTCCCCTTTGGTACCTTTTTGGCCCACTGGGTATCTTCTGGTCCAGAAAGAATCTCCAAAAAGTTCCGTTGCATTTGGACTCCGCTTGGTATTGATATTGTACAAAGTAAAAGACAAGCAAAAAATAGCAACTGGCACTAGGCATTATGTCAATAGGTTAGTCGCAAAAAATGATATAAAGTTGCTATAAAATGATTGTAAAACATCCAAGAATGATAATAGAACAGCATGGAACAATAAAAAATTATAGATACGTTGGAGACGTATCAGCATCCCCAAGCTTAATTCCTGCTCATCCTCGAGTAGGTAAATGGTAAAAACAGATTTTTTTTTGATGTGGAATGCTGCCTAACATGTTTATCACATATTCTTTTCTTTGTAGCATGGACATTTGGACTTTTATATGGTTCAAAGCAATAGTATAGTTTTGACGTGAAGATTTCAATACTCAAGCATATCAACAAGTAACCATGTCTTTCAAAATATCAACACTAAAGAAAGTTATCCCTAGCCCATCATGCTCAATCATTGATCCATTCATGAAACCCACTCACATATTAGCTACATCCAATGCTCAAGTATGATCATAGTGCTCCCTAGTAATTGGTGCTTTATAAGAGAAGATGGAGACTCAAATGAAATAAAAAATTGCATAAAGTAAATAGATAGGCCCTTTGTAGAGGGAAGTAGGGATTTGTAGAGGTGCCAGAGCTCAAAGCAAAAATTGAGAGATATTTTATTTGGAGAGGCATACTTTTCCCATCAACGAAAACGACCGAGTAATTCCTGACACTCTCCATGCTAGATACATTATAGGCGGTTCCCAAACAGGAAATAAAGTTTATTCCTTTTTCCACCATTTTTTCACAATCCATGGCTAGTCGTATCCACAGGTGTCTTCCATACCAACACTTTCCAAGGAATTTACTATTTCAAAACATAAAGAAAATTTCTTTTTCATTTTAGGACTGGGCATCCCTATTACCACCGTACTCCCGTGCAATGACAAGTGAATAAACACTCATCTTGAGAATAACACATCTAGCATTGTCGGGGGGATGAACCCAAGACAGGCAACGGAACCCGGATCCTTTTCAAAAACAACGGGGCCAGCATCGCCCCTTGATCCGGCTCGCCCTTGACCGGGTCGCTCGACCCGGCCAGGCCTCGCGACCCGGGAGGATATGCAACCCGGCCGGACTCCTCGACTCGGCCCCAACAACCAAGCTCAAGACTTCTCCAACAAGCCAGCACCGCCCTTGGCGTGCTCTCCAAACCCGGCCAAGGGTCAGCGGTCGTCCCATCCCAGTCGTACGATGGGACGAGTCTCCACCAACTGATGACCGAAGCCATAGTGCCCCGCCCATGCCTTTGGTCAGCCGGACGAGGCAATAGTGCCCCCACCTACCCACTGACTAGGGCTGGCGTGGCAACAGTGCGCCCGACGTCACCCATGACGCCAGTAAGCGGCGACCTGACGGAACGCCACTGTAGCCGACTCGACTCGGCCTCGCCCTAACAATCGACAAGACGGCACACCGTGCCCCCTAGGCGCATGGGGCCCGCGCCCGGTGAGCCCTAGCACGCGGCGGGTCCCAGCACCGGATTCCTGGACACTGACGACTCGGCCCTACAGCCTTGTAACATTACCATTGTACTCCTGGGGGGTTGACCTATAAAACCCCTCCAGGAGCCCTCATGCACACGGGCAAGTAAGTAAGAAGGCAACACACTCGCCCATCCACCCACTCATGCATGCCTAGCAAGCAACACCCAAGGAGAGGGAGCAGCTTAAGCCTGGGCCCGTCCTCCTTCTTCCTCCATACAACTCTAGGAGCAACTCTGTACTGTTACGTATAAACCACACTCGGCAGGACTAGGGGTGTTATCTCTCCGGAGAGCCCCGAACCTAGGTATGTCTTGCGTCCCGCGCTCGCTCATGCTGACCTCGCCTCTGGAGCCCACCAGTTCCCTCGAGCCTCCTCCTATCTTTATCCATCTCATGGCATCTGTCGTGCGGCCACCACGACAGTTGGCGCCCACCGTGGGGCAGCTCGAGGTCCTGGCCGGGAGCATGCTTCAGACGGGGGTCTTCTCCGACTCCGACGAGCCCGTCATGCTGGTGGACGACGTCATCGACGCGCTCGCCGCCTCCTTCGCCACACTGCGCATCTCCGACGCACCTACGGACGACAAGTACCCCCGTGAGGTACTTAGCTTTTCCGACTCCCTGCTCTCCATCAACGACGGTGCTCCCGCCGGAGCGATGGACCTCTTCATGGAGGTCTTCATCACCGACCTCGACGCCTCCTCTTCGTCGAGGGCGGAAAGGAAAGCCGCCGAAGCCAAGGCTGCGGCGGTCAGGGCCGACTCGCCCAACCCGCTGCGCGCCATGATGCAGAGCCTCCGCGTCCCCATCGGCACCGACGTCGACGCCTCCAACATCGACGAGGCCCGAACTCGCCTCAACGAGGATCACCAGCGCCTGCTGGACCTCACCGAGACGCTTGCCGCCACGCAGTGTCGCCTCGACTCCGCCCAGTTGGAGCGCGATGCCGCCTACGGCTTCACGCCTGCCGCTCCCGAGCCCAGCCGTGTCGCCGACGTGCGAGCCCGGGGCGGCGCGATCGGGCACGCTTTCGGCGTCCTCCCTCCCGTCTATGAGACTCCCGTGAAGAACATGTGTGCTGCCCAGGCGGCCGTGGTCGGCCTGGATCAGCTCACGGGTGAGGAGCTGCAGGATCGCCTCAAGAGGGTGAACGACCTCCTCGTCACGGCCAACGCACAGCAGGACTGCCTCAACCAGCTCGCCAGGCCGTCCGGATCCGGCTCCGTCCGGGTCCCCAGACCCGGCGACAACCAGCATACGGCGTCTTCTCCACCCGGCGAGGCGCACTCCGGCCGCACACGGACCCGGCGCAACCTCGCCCCAACGACTACTGGCGTCTTGGCAGACGAGCCGGGCTCGGAGGCCCGACGCCACCTCGACCTCCTGCTTCAACCCGACCGACGTCCGGCTGCAGGCGACACGGCCCCCCGCGGCGTGGTCACCAACCGGCTGGGCCCATGCGCCATCGACGGCACTGATGCTCGCCACCGCCTCGACCGACTCGACCTCTCCCAGGAGCTGGAGGAGACCGGGCCCGTTGGACCGGCGTGCTTCAGGACGTGCATCCGGGGCGAACCCTTCACCAAAGGGTTTACGCTCCCCCGTGACACCCCCAAGTACAACGGCACCGTGAAGCCGGAGGACTGGCTCACCGACTACACCACCGCCATCGGCATCACCGGCGGTAACCACTGCCTCGCTGTACACTACGCGCCTCTCATGCTCCAGGGGTCGGCCCGCACCTGGTTGAACAGCCTGCCGGCTGGCAGCATCAACGCGTGGGTCAACTTCGAGCAGGCCTTTGTGCGTAACTTCACCGGCACCTACAAGCGACCCGGCCGCCCCGGCCAGCTCGCCATGTGCGTGCAGGGGCCGGCCGAAACCGGCCGCGAGTACCTCGCACACTGGACCGAGCTCCAAAACAGCTGCGAGGGCGTCCACGAAGTCTAAGCAATCCAGTATTTCGTCAATGGGTGCCGAGACGGCACCCTCCTCAAGCACAAGCTTTTGCGCTCCGAGCCGGCCACCATGGTCATGCTCATGGTGACGGCGGACAAGTACGCCAACGCTGACTCCGCCATGAAGATCCAGGTGGCACTGGATGAAGCCCGCAAGGCCAAGCCGGTGCCGTCTCTGAAGCCGGCCGGCGAGGGAAGCCGGCAGCAGCACCACCAGCAGAACAACAAGTGCAAGGTTGATCAATCGGCTCAGTGCTACGACAATCGGCTCGTTGCAGCCGCCGAGCAGGCGCCCGCAACTGACCCGGACGCCAAGCGCCGGAACACCGGCAAAACGACATGGCAGCCCACCATGAGCTACGAGGAGATGCTCGATGCTCCCTGCAAGCACCACAGCGGCGCGAGGCCGTTCACGCACACGCTGCGACAGTGCACCATCACCAAGCGCAACGTGAGGGGCGACATCCCGCCGCCTCCGGCTCCGAGAGCAGGGCAGCCGTCTCCACCCCCGCCACCGCCTCCAGCCGGCGGCGTGATGCGCAACGACCCCTACTCGGCCCGGAACGTGACCTACGTCATCTTCACCAGCCTCGGCTACGACAAGCGCAGCGAGCACCTCCTTCGGCAGGAAGTGAACACCGTCATCCCGGATAGAACGGAGTACATGCATTGGTCGGAGCGCCCGATCACCTGGACCCGGGAGGACCACCCGGCCTTCATGCCAAACCCGGGTGGCTACGCCCTCGTCCTCGACCCCACCATCGCCACACCCCAATGCACGTGCAAATTCTCCTGGGTTCTCGTCGACGGCGGCAGCAGCATCAACATCCTCTATCGCGACACCATGACCAAGCTCGGCCTCGAGGCCAAGGATCTGGAGCCGACCCGGACGATCTTCCACGGCATCATTCCCGGCCTCTCCTCCTCCCCAATTGGTCGGGTCCGGCTCAACGTGTTGGGGAACGTAGTAATTTCAAAATTTTCCTACGCACACGCAAGATCATGGTGATGCATAGCAACGAGAGGGGAGAGTGTTGTCTATGTACCCTCGTAGACCGAAGCGGAAGCGTTGACACAACATAGAGGAAGTAGTCGTACGTTCTCCTCGCAATCCAACCGATCACAGGACCGTTACTCCGGCACCTCCGAGTTCTTGGCACACGTTCAGCTCGATGACGATCCCCGGGCTCCGATCCAGCAAAGCGTCGGGGAAGAGTTCCGTCAACACGACGGCGTGGTGACGATCTTGATGTGTTACCGGCGCAGGGCTTCGCCTAAGCACTGTAACGATATGACCGAGGTGGAATTTGGTGGAAGGGGGCACCGCACACGGCTAAGGAAAGATCTCAATGATCAATTGTGTGTCTCTGGGGTGCCCCCTGCCCCTGTATATAAAGGAGCTAAGGGGGAGGGGCTGGCCGGCCAAGCCTGGCGCGCCAGGAGAGTCCTACTCCCTCTGGGAGTAGGATTCCCCCCCCCCAATCCTAGTTGGACTAGGATTCTCCAAGGGGGAGAGAGAGAGAGGGGGGGGGCGCCCACCTCTCCTAGTCCTAATAGGACTAGGGGAAGGGGGGAGGCGCGCAGCCCATGAGGGCAGCCCTCTCACCTCTCCTCCAAGGCCCATGTTGGCCCATTATGCCCCCGGGGGGTTCCGGTAACCCTCCCGGTATTCCGGTAAAATCCTGATTTCACCTGGAATGCATCCGATGTCCAAACATAGGCTTCCAATATATCATTCTTTACGTCTCGACCATGTCGAGACTCCTCGTCATGTCCGTGATCACATCCGGGACTCCGAACTCCTTCGGTACATCAAAATGCATAAACTCATAATAACTGTCATCGTAACGTTAAGCGTGCGGACCCTACGGTTCGAGAACAATGTAGACATGACCGAGACACGTCTCCGGTCAATAACCAATAGCGGGACCTGGATGCCCATATTGGCTCCTACATATTCTACGAAGATCTTTATCGGTCAGACCGCATAACAACATACGTTGTTCCCTTTGTCATCGGTATGTTACTTGCCCGAGATTCGATCGTCGGTATCCAATACCTAGTTCAATCTCGTTACCGGCAAGTCTCTTTACTCGTTCCGTAATACATCATCTCGCAACTAACTCATTGGTTGCAATGCTTGCAAGGCTTTATGTGATGTGCATTACCGAGAAGGCCCTGAGATACCTCTCCGACAATCGGAGTGACAAATCCTAATCTCGAAATACGCCAACCCAACATGTACCTTCGGAGACACCTGTAGAGCACCTTTATAATCACCCAGTTACGTTGTGACGTTTGGTAGCACACAAAGTGTTCCTACGGTAAACGGGAGTTGCATAATCTCATAGTTTAAAGGAACATGTATAAGTCATGGATAAAAGCAATAGCAACATACTAAACGATCGGGTGCTATGCTAATGAAATGGGTCATGTCAATCAGATCATTCAACTAATGATGTGATCTCGTTAATCAAATAACAACACTTTGTTCATGGTTAGGAAACATAACCATCTTTGATTAATGAGCTAGTCAAGTAGAGGCATACTAGTGACACTCTGTTTGTCTATGTATTCACACATGTATTATGTTTCCAGTTAATACAATTCTAGCATGAATAATAAACATTTATCATGATATGTAAGGAAATAAATAATAACTTTATTATTGCCTCTAGGGCATATTTCCTTCACAATGTCCTGTTCGGCGACATTAGCCACTTCCGACGCGAACCGATCTGGTTCGAGGTGGTGGACCTGTCCAGCGCGTACCACGCGCTGCTGGGCCGACCCACGCTCGCCAAGTTCATGGCGGTCCCCCACTATGCCTACCTGAAGATGAAGCTGCCGGGTCCGAAGGGCCTCATCACTGTCACCGGCGACTACCACAAGTCCCTGGACTGTGCCTGAGACGGCGCCAAGCTAGCTGAGGAGCTGGTCATAGCCGAGGAGCAGCGCCAGCTCGACCGAATTGTCGCCCTGGCCAAGGAGGCGTCGGCCATGCAGATCCCGACCGAGGAGCCAGCCGACGAGGCCGCGTTCAAGCCCTTCAAGGAGACCAAGAAGGTGAAGCTAAACCCGAAAGACCCCAGCTGAAGCAAGTACGTTGTCGTAGGCACCCGCCTCGACAGCAAATAGGAAGGTGAGCTCGTCGACTTCATCCGTGAGAATCGGGATATCTTTGCATGGACCCCCCAAGGACATGTTGGGTATCCCGAGGAAGTACGCCGAGCACAAACTCCACGTCCACAAGGACGCCAAGCCTGTCCGTCAACCCCTATGATGTTTCTCCGAAGAGAAGAGAAGGACCATCGGTGAAGAGGTTGCCAAGCTCCTGGCGGCCGGCTTCATCATGGAAGTGTTTCACCCCAAGTGGCTGGCCAACCCAGTCATCGTCCTGAAGAAGAACAAGACCTGGTGCATGTGTATCGACTACACCAGCCTGAACAAGGCCTGCCGCAAAGACCCGTTTGCCCTCCTGCGGATCGACCAAGTCATCAACTCCACCGCCGGGTGCGAGCTCCTGTCCTTCCTGGATGCTTACTCCGGCTATCATCAGATCAAGCTGGACCTGGCCGACACCCTGAAGACGTCCTTCATCACGCCCTTTGGGGTGTATTGCTACATCACCATGTCGTTCAGCTTAAAGAACGTCGGCGCCACTTTCCAGCACTGCATGCAGAAATGTTTGCTGCCGCAACTCGGCCGCAACATCCACGTCTACATGGACGACATCGTGGTGAAGACCAAGTAGCACCTCACGCTCCTCGATGATTTGAAGGAAACCTTTGCCAACCTACGCGAGTACAAGGTCAAGCTCAACCCAGAGAAATGCGTTTTCGGCGTCCCAGACGGAAAGCTACCCGAAGAAGATCAAGGCCATCGAGCGCATGTGCAAGCCAGCTCGGCTGTGTGATGTCCAGAAGTTCACTGGCTGCTTGGCCTTGGTCAGCCGGTTTCTTAGCCGGCTGGGCGAGAGGGCCCTGCCCCTGTATCAGCTGATGAAGAAGACGACACCGTTCGAGTGGAACGACTAGGCGGACGAAGCTTTCCGGGATCTCAAGCACATGCTCTCCGCCACACTAGTCCTGGCCGCGCCGGCCGAGAAGGAGCCGTTGTTGCTCTATATCGCCGCGACATCGCGGACGGTCAGCACGGTGATGGTGGTCTAGCAGCTAGAGAAGGACAAGGTCCAAGCCGTCCAGCATCCCGTCTACTACCTGAGCGAGGTGCTCTCCGCCTCAAAGCAAACTACCCACACTACCAGAAAATGTGTTACGGCGTGTACTTCACCGCCAAGAAACTCAAGCGGTAGTTCCAAGAGCACGTCATCACCTTGGTCAGCACGGCCCCTCTCGGCAAGATCATCGGGTGCCGGGACGCCTCTGGCCGGGTCGCCAAGTGGGCACTCGAGCTAGCAGGCCACACCATCCTCTACGAGCCCCGCACCACGATCAAGTCCCAGGCTTTGGCTGACTTCCTCGTTGACTGGATCGACACCCAGTACCTGCTGCCGCCACCGGACTTGACGCACTGGCGCATGCACTTCGACGGCTCGAAGATGCGACTCAGCCTAGGGGCCGGCATTGTGCTGTCCTCCCCCAAGGGCGACCGGCTCAGATACGCGCTGCAGGTCCACTTCGTCGCCACCAACAACGTCGCCGAATTTGAAGCCCTTGTGCACGGCCTCCGGCTTGCCAAGGAACTCGGCATCCGGCGCATCCTATGCTACGGCGACTCGGACCTAGTGGTGCAGCAGAGCTCCGGCGAGTGGGACGCTCACGACTCCAACATGGCGAGCTATCGCTTCCTCGTCCAGAAATTGTCCGGATTCTTCACGGGTTGCGAGTTCCTCCACGTCCCGCACGCAGAGAACGAAGCGGCCGACACACCCGCCAAGATCGCCTCATCCCGGCAGTCCATTCCGTCCGGCGTCTCCCTCGAGCATCTGCACAAACCGTCCATCAAGCCGTCTCCGGACTCTGAGTCCATCCACGTCCCGGATGACCCGGCCGTGCCTCAACCCGGCCCGGGGAGTGCCCCGACCGACCCGGCCGTGCCTCAACCCGGCCCAGGGACTGCCCCGAACGACCCGGCCGCGCCTCAACCCGGCCCGGGGACTGCTCCGACCGACCCGTTCGCGCCTCAACTCGGCCCGGGGACTGCTCCAGCCAGCCCGACCACACCCCAACCCGGCCCTGGGGCCGCTGAACCCGGCTCGGGGCCTGCCACCTTGGAACCCGTCGTGATGGTCGTCCTCGCCAGGGTCGCGGCACCTTCCTGGGCCCTACCCATCTCGGAGTTCCTGGAAAACGGGGTCCTTCTCGTGGACGAGACCGAAGCCCGGCAAGTGCAGCGACGAGCGTCCGCCTACAACATCATCAACAATGAGCTCATCAAGCGTAGCTCCAATGGCGTGTTCCAACGCTGCGTCGAGCAGGACAAGGGCATTGAGAACCTCCTCGACATACACCAGGGCGAGTGCGGGCACCACACCGCCTCGCGATCCCTGGTGGCCAAGGCTTTCCACCATGGTTTCTACTGGCACACGGCCCTCGAAGAAGCAGAATCACTCGTCCTTAGGTGTGAGGGATGCCAACGCTTCAGCAAGCGCAGCCACCAGCCGGCGTCAGCACTCTGGACCATCCCAATCGCCTGGCCCTTCGCGGTCTGGGGACTCGACATGGTGGGACCCTTCAAGACCACTCGAGGCGGCATGACGCATCTGCTGGTGGCGGTGGACAAGTTCACCAAGTGGATCGAGGCAAGGCCGATAAAGAAGCTGGACGGTCCAACGGCCGTCCGATTTATCAAGGACATCGCGGTGCGCTACGGCATGCCGAACAGCATCATCACGGACAATGGCACCAACTTCGCCAAGGACGCACTCGCGTATTACTGCTCCGTTTCTGGCATCCGCCTCGACCTGGCTTCCGTTGCACATCCACAATCCAACGGCCAGGTCGAACGGGCCAATGGCCTCATCCTATCCGGCATCAAATCGTGACTCGTTGAGCCGCTCATCCGTTGGCCGGCAGTTGGCTTGACGAGTTGCCGGCCGTCCTATGGAGTCTCCGCACCACGCCAAACAGGTCGACCGGGTTCACCCCGTTCTTCCTCGTCTATGGAGTAGAAGCCGTCATCTCGACCGACGTCGAGTTCGACTCGCCGCGCGTCACGATGTACATAGAAACCGAAGCAAAGGAAGCCCGCGAAGACGGCGTCGACCTACTCGAAGAAGGACGTCTCCTAATGCTTAGTCGCTCAGCCATCTACCAGCAAGGTCTGAGGCATTACCACAGCAAGAAGATCAAGCCCCTCGCTTTCCGAGAGGGAGACCTCGTCCTCCGACTCGTCCAAGAGCAGACTGGCCAACACAATCTGTCCTCTCCGTGGGAGGGACCCTTCATCTTCAGCAAGGCCTTGTGCGACCGCAACGCGTAATAGCTCATTGATGCCCACAAGACAAACAAGCGCAAGAGGAACACTGTCACATCCCTAGCTAGGCCATGCATTAGAGTGTGCATCATGTTTACATTCTATTAATTCTGAAATGGGAAATGCCAGAACCCCCAACACACACTTCCTTCCCCCCCTGGAAATAACTAGGGTTTACTAAAATCTTTTTCAATGAACCTGAAATGCCCTTCTGAAATGTTCACCCCCTTTGTTTTGGGTTTTAACCTTTGACAAAAGTGGTGCACAATTTTCTAGGTCAACAGAAGGTTTTTGAATTAACACATAAGTATTTGAATTTGGGCATTTAAAATTTATAAAAATATTTTAAATGTTCAAATATTCTCAAACAGAAATGTTTCATGTTGTCTATATTTTAAATAGCAAGCATGTGCAGTTTGAGGATTTTTGGAGTTGTTTAAGTATTTTAAATAAGTCCACAAAGTCGCAGAAATAATAGAAAAAGAAAACAGTTAAACAGAAGAAAACTAACCTGGCCAAACCCACCTGCCGGCCCACCTCGCGGCCCAGCACTGTGCTGGCCCGCGCCAGCCAGCTGCTTCGTCCCCGCCAGGCAGGCAGGGAGCTGACGCCGGCGAGCGCGAGCTCGCCACGGCGTCACCTGCTCGCCGCTTCGCCGCCCGACGCGCTGGACGTCCTCCACGTCACGCCCTCGACCCCGTGGACACCTCACTTCTCCCCCTGGCTCTCTCTCTCGCTCTCCAGCGCCATGGCCGCCGCACCCGTCGCCGCTCCGCCGCCATAGCCGTGTCCACCGTCGCCCCCTCGCCCCTCTGACCTGCCCAGAGGCTCCGCCACTTCGCCCTCGCCCTCCCCACCGAGCCACGCCTCGCCGGAGGCCCTGCATCGCCGCCATCAGCTCATCTCCGACCCCGGTGCCCGCCGGCCACCGTTCTTCGATTCGCGCCGCTCCGTTCGCCCCCGAGCCCGCTGAGCTGCTCGTCGACCTCCCTGTGAGCTCCCGCACCTTCTCCCCCTCCTCCCATGCCTGCTAGCTCGCCGTAGCGCCCGTCCCCGACGAGCCCGAGAGCTTGGCTCCGCCGGCCATGTCGCCACCGCGGCCATAGCCCCTGCCAACCGCGCCTGAGCGCGTCAACGTGCTCCTGGAGCTTCCAGGAGGCCAAAACAGCCACCAGCCGGCCCCCTAACGCACCGTAGCGCCAAAGCCACCTCCACCCGAGCCCCGGCGCCGCCAAACCCGTCGCCGGCGATGTTTCCGGCCACCCTGAGCCCAGCTGTTGCCACCGAACGCCGCGGGAGGATCTCAGCTACCCGTAGATGGCCTCCGCGCCTTGTTTGGTGGCCAAATCGAGCAAAATCACTTGCTCCGCCGTGTCTGGCCTCGGCGGCGGCTAGACGCCAGCGAGTTGACCCTAACCGTTGACTTGTGGACCCAGTTTGACTCCTCTGAGTCTATGACATGTGGGCCCCGACTGCTAATTAATCCAGGTTTAAAAAAATAATCTAATCTGTTAAGTTAATGACCCTGACACGCGGGACCCACGTGTCAGGTTTGACCTGGACCGGTCTGTTGACTTGCTGAGGTCAGCATGACTTCATGCTGACGCAGTAATCTATTTTGCTGGATTTATTTTTATACAGGAAAATCCAGAAAATGGTTCAAACTTCAAAAATTCATAGAAATTTATCTGTAGCTCCAAATGCAAAGTTCTATATATGAAAAATTATCAGAAAAATCCAATCTATCCAATGGAACTAGTTTCATGCATGTTAAAACAAGTTAAACCCACTGTTTAGGCATTGTAAGATATTGCACTAATATGATCTTATAAATGCACTACCATTTGAATCTTTGGTTCAAATAGGGTCATTTCCTTCTGGTTTAACTTGCACAAGACCAGGACACATTCATATTGCCATGTCATTGCATGCATCATATTGTTGCATATCGTCATGTATTGATTGTGTTACAATGTGTCATCCGTGGTAGGTTCTGCCTCCGAGGGTATCTCCGAGTATCCAGTTGAAGGGCAGTATCCCACCACCACTCCATCAGGCAAGCAAACCATTGATCATTCCGATACAAACCCATGTTCTCGCTTCTGCTCTCGTTTACTGCATTAAGACAACGCGTTTCAAACTGCTGTGTGTCGCGGTAGTTGAACCCACTTCCTTTGCATGACCTGTCATTGCCACAGTAACTAGATGAAACCCACTAGCATGTGTAGGAGTTGATTGAGCCAATACATGTGTATGTGTGTTCCTACCATGCTATGCTTGCTATGCTTAGAGTTGTGTCAGGTCTGGTTCATCGGGATGATGATCCGGAGTGAAAGGTTGGGTCGTTGTCGAAAGTGTGGAAGTGTTGAACACGATTTGGTAAAGGAATTGATGAAAGGCCATGTAGGAGTACATGGTGGGTTGTTTCATTGAGGCCGTCCCTAAGAACTGAGATCTGTGTTTGTGATCCATGATTCAGCTACTACCACACATTGGGCCCTGAAATATGACCCTGCTCGACTTCTTAATCACCCCTGTTCTCTGTCCAGGAGTTGCAAGTAGTTTCTGGTGTTTGTAGTATGCTGGGGGCCGCACGCGGTGCTGACCATCGGGGTGGGCTGTGTTGCGGTAGGCACGTGGCCGGGTCAACCGGGCGCCCGTTTGGTGTCTCGGAACCCTGTTCACATCGTTCGGGGCCGTTAGTGGAAACCTCGGCCGGACTCCCTGCGGATGGAACCCGAATAGGCGATAAACCTGGACTGGAGACTTGAGTGTTTAGGTAGGTCGTGGTCTACATCCACGTCGGCTTTCGCTTGAAGTCTGCCGAGCACATGTCGTGTGCAGACGCTAAGTGGTGGAAACATGTGTGAAGAAGTACACCCCTGCAGGGTTATAAATAATCTATTCGAATAGCCGTGTCCGCGGTAATGGACTTCTGGTTTGCTTATATCAGTTCATAGACAAGTTAAATGGATACTGCTAAAAATCTCAAGATAAGTGTGAGTACCGCGGATGGCCCTCTCGTGGGATGGCGAGAGAGGATCCACGGTGGAGTATTGTGTTGGTGTTAGTGGACTCGTGTGCGACAAATGATTTACAAATGGTGTCTATCGTAGGATAGCTTAGCCAAGGGTCTAAGCTGGCTTGCTGCAATAACCCCACTACCTTCTTGAGAATGTGCATGTATGATAGGTTCCTGTTGTAAGACTTGCTGAGTACCTCCGTACTCATGTTGCTTTAATCATGTTTTTCAGACGACTGCACCAACCCCTCTGATGGGTTCTATGTAGACCTCGACGTTGACGAGTGACTTATCACCCAGGTGGTGATCCAAGACTTGTGAAGGGTCGTTGTAGATAGACAGGCTTCGTCAAGCCTTCTTTCTTTCTAGTGTCTGTACTCAGACTACTTTGCTTCCGCATGTGCTTGTATGTTTGTATGACTTGAGTGTTGGGTCATGTGACCCCTATCTGTATGGATGATATGTATGGCTCCTCGGAGCCTTCTAAATAAAGTACTTGAGTCGTAGAGTACTGTTGTGATGCCATGTTGTATTTACTCATATCGGGCATATTGTGTGTATGATTGTGTATGATTGAAATGCTTGGTATGAGTGGGATCCGACTATCTAGTTGTTTATCCTTGGCAGCCTTTCATATGGGGAAATGTAAGTCTTGTGCTTCTGAGCGATAGTAGTCCGCTACAGCCCGGTTCACCGGAGTCCTGCTAGCCCAGCACTACTGCTTGGACACTTGACTGGCCGGCATGTGTTTCACGTCGTTCCTATGTCTGTCCCTTCGGGGAAATGTCACGCGCTGATATTCGGAGTCCTGCCTAGCCTGCTACAGCCCGGGTTACCGGAGTCCTGTTAGCCCAGTGCTACAGCCCGAATAGATACGTTGATGACCGACATGTTCGATGTGACTCATGTATGTCTGTCCTCATAGGCTAGCGCCGCTTTGGGTTCACGACTAGCCATGTCGGCCCGGGTTCTCTGTCATATGGATGCTAGCGACACTATCATATACGTGAGCCAAAAGGCGCAAACGGTCCCGGGCCAGGTAAGGTGGCACCCGTGGGAGTACCGTGCGTGAGGCCGCAAAGTGATATGATGTGTTACACGCTGGATCGATGTGGCTTAGGATCGGGGTCCTGACAAACACCGCGGTGAAGAAACAATCCGGCCATGGAATGCAGAGCTCCTCCGCCCGTTTTACAGTTAGCCGAGTGCGCGTATGTATCACTTCCTTTTGTAACCATGTGAAACTACGGGGTCCCCGAACGACGCTCAGGGGCTGCCCCTTTTGCGACCAAGCTATTGTGTCTCCCACATTTGTGCACTGCTTTACTCTTAAGCCCAACCCGACCACCGGGTCGACTTGCTCAACCCGAGGGCTCAGGGGCTGGCCGGCTTGGCCACCCATCGTTTCTTCCTTAGCGATTCTCAAACGCGTTGGTTCGCCACAAGCCTCTCGCTTCGCCCTAAGCCACAGATTCGGCTTCGGCTGTCGGCCGACATGTAGACAAGTCCAAAAGCACTAGCGCGCCACGAACACTAAGTCAAGGACCGCCTGGTCGCCCAACCCGGCCCCGCCGCTTTAAGTTAATGCATGACCGGCTGCTCGCCAACCCACCCCGCCGGATCGCCGCCAGCCGGCCCAATGGGTGTTTCGCTCGCGCTCAACATTTTGAAAGACTAAGTATTGAACGCTCCTCCCAAAGGCCGAACCCCTTGTCACGGGCCAGAGCCTTGGCCGTCAGACTCGCGGGGGGAAAACCCAAAGGGGGAGAGTTACAAGAAAACGGCTTTAAAAAGGAGAAGCAAAAGCGCAGACATCCACAAAAGATTCCGCATATCACCGGATCGCTCGACCCGGCCTCACCACTTTAAGTTGCCGCACGACCGGCTGCCCGCCAACCCGGCCCCGCCAGATTGCCACCAGCCGGCCCAGTGAGTGTTTTTCCTGTGCTCAGCGTTTCGAAAGCACAAGTACTGCACGTCCCTCTCAAAGCTGAACCCCTTGTCATGGACCAGAGCCTTGGCCGGCAAACTCGCGGGGGTGAAGCCTAAAGGGGGAAATGTTGCAAGAAAACCGCTCCAAAAAATGAGAAGGAAAGGCGCAAACAGTCATGCAGCTTGTACATCATAAATTTAAACAGGCCCAAGGCCAGAGTTCATTACACCCAGTCAAACCCCCAGTGGGTGGGTGGACCTGCTACCTAACAGAAATTCTTCATAAAGTTAAAAAATTAGGCATCACCTCCGCCAGAGCGCGCGGCCCCCGGGTCCGCAGAAGTGCCGGTATCCTCCTTCCCGACGTCCGCGTCATGGTAGACATCCGTCTCCTCGGAGCTGCCCTGCGGGTCGTCCAGAAGAAGGTCGTAGTTGTCAGCAGGCACGACTCCACCATCCTCCGCCCGCTCTGGCTGGAACTCATCATGGAAGGCGAACCCGGCGATGTAGCTGGCTCGGGCGGCGATCCGCCCTGCTTCCGCCTGCAGCTGGCTCTCCGGGCCGTCCCGCTGGCCCATTAACGCGTCCAGCGGCAAGTCCGGATGCCATGACACCGCGAACTGGAGCGCCATCTCGGCGCCGGCACGGGCGGCGGAAACCCGCCACTCGTGAAGACTGTCCGGGCCCGCCTCCAACCACCGCGCCAGCCGCGTGAAGCTGGTCGGCGCGACGGCACCCGGCCAGAGCGCCGCCGTCATCGGCGCACCGGCCTCAGAGAGCCGCCCCATCTGCTCACTCAGAACCCGCAGACGGGCCTTGGCAGCGGCAACGATCTCCGGGAAGGTCCAGGCCACCTGCGGGTCCGTCCTGGAGCCGACGATCCCTTGCGGGTTGCGCTGAAAGCGGACCGCCTCCTCCGCCAGCTGGCGCGTCTCCAGAAAGGCCCCTGCCAGGAAGAAAAGCAAGTCAAAAGAAAATTACGAAGGAAGAAGAGCCGGAGTCCCAACCAAACAACAACAACACCAAAAGAAAGCACTTACTGGAGAAGGACTCTTCCAGGTGCTGCGCTTCGAGCAACGTACCGCGCCGCTGCCGGGAAATAGTGCGGTCACGCTCCTCCAGCGCCTTCTCCAGGTCGGCCTTGGCAAGGGCCGCCTTCAGCTCGGCGTCCTTGTCCTAGGCCGCCTTCATGGCCTCCTAACAAAGCCGGGTCTCCCCCTGCCGGGACTCCTCCGCCGTGGCCACCAGCGCCTTCAGGAACTCCACCTCGGCCTGGAGCTGCCCCTTGTCATCGGTCAGCTTGCCGCATTGCTGGTCCGCCTCGGCAAGGGCCTGCTGCGCCTCCACGACCTTGGCGGCCTCCGCCTTGAGGCGCTCCACCTCAGCCTCGAGGCGGCTCTTGTCGCCCGTCAGCTGCTCCTGCAGCCGGCTAGCTTCGTCGAGCGCCTGCCGGGCTCCCGTCGCCTCCGCCTTCGCCTTCTCCACCTCGGCCCCGAGCCAGCCGACGTCTGCGACAAGCCGGTCATAGTGAAAACCGGCCCGAATCAGCCGGGTCCTCCAAAACAGCACCTCGACTGCAGAAGAAAAACTCAGCAGCAAAGTACTATTTTAAGATTCGACCCAACTGCCATGCAGTTGGCCCGAATCTCGGGGGCTACACCCAGTGGGTGCGCTAGCGCGCCCCCACTAGAAAAGAGCATGAAGAAGAAGTACCTGCCGCAACGCGGAGCTCCTCCTCTTTGGCGGCGAGCCTCTCCTTGAGGTGCCAATGCGTCTTGAGGAGCCGGTTGAAGACGTTGACCCGGTAGGAGTCAAGTTGCTACATAAGGAAACGATCAGCGCGAGACAGCAAGATAAGATTCGACCCAACTGCTACGCAGTCGGCCCGAATCTCGGGGGCAACACCCAGTGGGTGCGCTGGCGCGCACCCACAACGAAAAAAGCAATGAAAATAAAAGCAGAGCGCAAACGGAGACTTACGAAGACGATGCGCTCCAGCTCCTGGGTCGCCTCAACCTCGGCCTGGGCGAAGGCCTGGATCCGGTCCGTCCGCCCCCGCAGGCGGCGGGTCACGGCGGCCATCGCAACCTCCTCTTGGGTCGGAGGACCGAAGAAGACCTCGCTGGTCCTGCTCCACGAAGGCCGCGGCTCGCCGACCCGGCGCCCTCCGGACCTGAGCACCATGGCATGCTCTCCGCCGGCCGCCTCCCCCGAAGCCGGCGCCCTCTCCGGCGCCAATGCCGGCTCAGTGGGCGGAGCGGCTTGAGGCTCCACCACCGGCGGCGCCTCGCTCGCTGGCGCCCCCCGCGCCGCATCCTCCAAGACGGCGTCGCCACCGCCCCCATCGTCCCCCTCCCACTCGACCACGTCGGTCCGCGGTGGGGTGTCATCCCCGACGACCATGACCTCCCGGTCGATGTCCATCACATCTGCACGGCCGCCTTGGCCGTCCTCCCTGTCCGACGCTGGCACGAAGACCGTCGTCGCCACCACCATCCTCGCCGGCATCTATGGCCATGCCGCCTCCTCGCCGGCTCGCGCCCACGCCGTCGCGGCGCTGACCCAAGCCTGGGTCGACGCCGCCTCCAGCTCCGCCTTGGCCCGGTTGCGGTCCCGCCAGGCCAAGCCCTCGGCATCGGCCGGGTCCAGACTGAGGTCTGGATCCACCGGTGCCTCCTCGTCCCGGTCCACGGTGCCGGATCGGCTCCTCCAGAACACGGCGCCCCTAGCGGACGCGACATCCACCGCCGCCAGCGCCAACGAGATCGGCGACCTAAAGCACAAGACAAAAAAGCAATTACGCCAAGTCGAGCAGTGCGACTCAGCAATTCGGCTCGGACGAACGGCGCTTACCCTGGCACCACCGGAACCGCGGGCCTTTCCGCCCTCTCCTGTGGAGCGCCGCGCCTCCTCTTGGCGGGCGGCTTCGCACACCCAGACGGGTCCACCGCGCGCTTCGCGGTTGGGGCCCGCGGCGGGACGATGTCCTTCCCGTGCGGGCGCCACGCTGTCGCCACCCCCCGAGACGACCCGGCTCCGGCCGCGCCGCCGCCTCCTCCACCCGGCGCCGCTGCATCGACGACCCACGTCAGCATCCCCAAAGCCGTCCCACAACCGGCGACTCAAGCAACACAAACAAGACTCACCTACTCGGTGCCCCGCGCCCGTGTCGGCGGCCGCCGCCTCCCCTCCACCATGCGCCTCGAGCTCCTCCGAGGCAACCCACACCACCTGCGCCCGCGCCCGGTCGTAAGGATGTCGGATGGCATTTAGAAGCACCTCGCGTGTCGCGTTGGGACGAACGAGAAGATAAGCAACAGCGAAGTACGGGGACCAGGGACTCACCAGCGATGCTGGGTCCGAACGGCTGTACGGGGCCTTCCCGAAATCCCAGTTCACCCCCAAGTTGGCCTTGGAGATATCATTGACCTGACGCGCAACTTGGTCCGCCGCCAACCGCGTGTTCGCCATGCGGTTGGGATCTTGGAGGCCAGTCATCTGACCGATGAGGTGGCTGCGTTGCTGCAGTGGTAGCACCCATCGGGAGATAAAAGTAGCGATGAGGTCGGTGCCGGTGAGCCTCTCCCGCTCCTTCATCACCAACACCCGCTCGCACAGGTTGAGCACCTCCTGCGACGGGCGCTTGGGGTAATACCTAATGAAGCTATGTACCTAGGGTAGGGTCATAGGCCGGACCTAGATACCCTTCCCAAGGACATCACCTTAAAACCAGAAGCATTCGAAGAGGAGTCACCATCCACTCGACCACGAAACATTCCACTTGGAAGACTCGAAGTCACTCGACCATGTAGACCGTCACTCGACCGCCAGAAGATCTGAAGCCACTCTACACTACAACGGTCGGACATTACACCATAGCTTTAATGGTCTTTATGTCTCTTTATTACTAGCGTTACCAGTAACGCCCCTCTCTTGATGTACCTTAAATCCCTTGTAATGTGGGCTGGCTGGGGTCCTGGCGCACTCTATATAAGCCACCCCCCTCCACATGCACAAGGGTTTGCACCCCTGTAAACACACATACGCATAATTCAGTCGACCGCCTCCGGGCTCCGAGACGTAGGGTTGTTACTTCTTCTGAGAAGGGCCTGAACTCGTAAAACTCGTGTGTACAACGTCGCCATAGCTAGGATCTTGCCTCTCCATACTACCCCCCCCCCCCCTATTCTACTGTCAGTCTTAGTACCACGACAGTTGGCGCCCACCTTCGTCGCGGGGGAAGCCAGGAGGACTGCACGGTCCGTTGGCCATCAGGACTTCCGCCGCAGGGTCACTGCTATCGCACTCGGATGCCATCTCGATGGAGCCAGTCGACAGATCGAACAGGCCATAGAGAGTTTCATCGGGCTCGATTGCCGTGACTTGTGGGGTGGCCGACTGGCGAGCCACTGCATGCCTCACCCACCGCTGGAACCGCGACCGACCGGAACGCTTGCGCCGGCGAGCAGCAGGGAGTGAGGACGCCACTGGAGCCTACCGATATTGAGTCGACGGCTGCCGCAGAAGGATGCCGCGGACGCACGCGCGAAAGTGCGTTTCCCCGCGGACGGGGAGCGCCTCGACGTCGAGTGGAGCCTCTTGGAGCCAAGCGGAGTCGTCGGCAAGGAACACGAGCGCGCCGAGACGGATCTCATGGCCCTCGGGTCAATCCTCTGCCAGAAACCATGACGATGGGGATCGGAAAAATTGCAACTTCTCCAACAAGTCGCTAAGACACCTGCCCCAAGGTGGGCGCAGGGCTGCAGTGATTCCTCCCAACTTCAGGTTGGCGAGTGGAGTCAGCAAGTGCACTGGTGAGTCCAAGCCTGACACTTGGCTTGAGGACTACCGAGTGGCTGTTCAGATTGGTGGCGGAAATGATGAAGTGGCCATGAAGCACCTTCCTTTGATGTTGGAAGGCTCGGCTAGAGCGTGGTTGAATCAGTTGGCGCCAGGCAGCATTTATAGTTGGGAGGAACTCGCCCGAGTGTTTGTTAGGACCTTTAAAGGTACATGCAAACGACCAGCAGGGTTAACAGAGTTGCAGTCTTGTGTGTAGAAACCGAATGAAACCTTGAGAGATTACATCCAGAGATGGATCACATTGCACCACACGGTGAAGAATGTGTCAGATCACCAAGCAGTTTGTGCCTTCAAGGAAGGTGTCAAGTATCGAGAATTGAATCTGAAGTTCGGTCGGACTAGGGATATGTCTCTGAGTCGGATGATGGAAATTGCCACCAAGTATGCTAATGGTGAAGAGGAGGATCGGCTCTGGAGTGGCAAGCACAAAACAGTCGTCCACGAAACCGGAGGAGGGAACTCCAGTCGGAAGCAGAAGCGCAAAGCCGAGCCAGCTGCTCCTGGTGAAGCCTTAGCCGTGACTCAAGGAAAGTTCAAGGGGAAGCCCAAAGGGCCGTGGAATCCCAAGAAAGTGAAAGATCAAGATGGAAATGATGTGTTGGATTTACCCTGTCACATCCATACCAAGAAAGATGAGGAGGGTAACCTTATTTACCCCAAACACACCACTCGACAATGTCGACTCCTGATTCAACAATTCTAAGAGAAACAGCCCAAGGAGAAGGAAAAGGTGTCGGACAAGGGTGAAGATAAAGAAGAAGATGATGATGGTTTTCCCAACGTCAATTCCACTCTGATGATTTTTACTGATGTTGAAAGCAAAAGTCGATTGAAAGTTATAAACGGAGAGGTGAATATGGTTGCTCCGGCGACACCCAGTTATCTGAAGTGGTCCCAGACTGCCATCACATTCGACCAGTCTGACCACCCAGCACGTATAGCCACCCCTGGGAGGCAAGTGCTGGTCGTCAACCCAGTTGTTGAAGGCACTCGACTGACTAAAGTGTTGATGGATGGTGGTAGTGGCCTAAATATCCTGTATGCGGAGACTTTGAAGGGAATGGGCATTCCGATGTCCAAGCTCAGTGAAAGCAATATGAGTTTCCATGGCGTCATACCTGGCAAGAAGGCTGAATCACTCGGCCAGATCGCCCTTGACGTGGTTTTCGGTGATTCCAAAGATTACCGAAAGGAAAAGTTGATGTTTGAAGTCGTGGATTTCCAGAGTGCTTATCACGCTATTCTGGGTAGGCCTACTTATGCACATTTTGTGGCTCGACCATGTTACGTGTACCTCAAACTGAAGATGCCTGGTCCCAGAGGAGTGATCACTATCACTGGCAATCGGCAGAAGGCGGAAGAGTGCTTCCAGAAGGGCTCAAAGATCGCTGATGCACAAATGGCAGTAGTAGAATTGCAAGAGTATCAGAAAAATGCAGAACCGAGTGATTTGCTATGAGCCAAGAAGCCTGCCACAGACTCTGCATTTCAGTCGTCTGGTGAAACGAAGCCGATTCATATTCACCCGACCGACCCCAATGCTGCTCCGACTCACATTTCGACAACACTTGACTCCAAATAGGAAGAAGCGTTCATCCAGTTCCTCCGTGAGAACTGGGACATCTTTGCATGGAAACCTTCTGACATGTCGGGTGTTCCCAGGGGGCTGACTGAGCACCGTTTGTGAGTCGACCCAAAAGTGAAACCAGTCAAGGAACATCTTCGATGGTCCGCCGTACAGAAGAGAAAAGCAATTGGTGAAGAAGTGGCTCGGCTCCTGGCAGCTGAGTTTATCCGAGAGATTTACCACTCCGAGTGGCTCGCCAATGTTGTCATGGTCCCCAAGAAGGACAACTCACTTCGCATGTGCATTGACTTCAAGCATATCAATCGGGCCTGCCCGAAAGATCATTTTCCTCTCCCGCATCGATCAAATAGTCGACTCGACTGCAGGGTGTGAGCGCTTGTCCTTTTTGGACGCCTATTCCGGGTATCATCAGATCCGACTGTATGGACCTGATGAGATAAAAACGGCTTTCATTACTCCATTCGGGTGCTTCTGTTATGTCACCATGCCATTCGGCCTGAAGAACACTGGAGCCACATTCATGAGGATGATGTTGGGGAACGTAGTAATTTCAAAAAAATTCCTACGCACACGCAAGATCATGGTGATGCATAGCAACGAGAGGGGAGAGTGTTGTCTACGTACCCTCGTAGACCGAAGCGGAAGCGTTGACACAACGTAGAGGAAGTAGTCGTACGTTCTCCTCGCGATCCAACCGATCACAGCACCGTTACTCCGGCACCTCCGAGTTCTTGGCACACGTTCAGCTCGATGACGATCCCCGGGCTCCGATCCAGCAAAGCGTCGGGGAAGAGTTCCGTCAGCACGACGGCGTGGTGACGATCTTGATGTGTTACCGGCGCAGGGCTTCGCCTAAGCACTGCAACGATATGACCGAGGTGGAATATGGTGGAGGGGGCACCGCACACGGCTAAGGAACGATCACGTTGATCAATTGTGTGTCCAAGGGGTGCCCCTTGCCTCGGTATATAAAGGATGGAGGAGGAGGAGGCCGGCCAAGCCAATTGGTGCGGCCAAGATATGGAGTCCTACTAGGACTCCAAGTCCTAGTAGGAGTCCACCAAGAGGGGAGGAAGGGAGAAGGAATAGGAGGAGAAGGAGAGGTGGCCGGCCCCCTTTTCCCTAGTCCAATTCGGACTAGAGGGGAGGGGGGGCGCAGCAGCCTTTTTCCTTTTCCCACTAAAGCCCATCAAGGCCCATTACTTCTCCCGTAATCCCGTAACTCCCCGGTACCTCCAAAAATACCTGAACCACTCAGAACCCTTCCGATGTCCGAATATAGTCGTCCAATATATCGATCTTTACGTCTCGACCATTTCGAGACTCCTCGTCATGTCCCTGATCTCATCCGGGACTCCGAACTCCTTCGGTACATCAAAACTCATAAACTCATAATATAACTGTCATCGAAACCTTAAGCGTGCGGACCCTACGGTTCGAGAACAATGTAGACATGACCAAGACACGTCTCCGGTCAATAACCAATAGCGGGACCTGGATGCCCATATTGGCTCCTACATATTCTACGAAGATCTTTATCGGTCAGACCGCATAACAACATACATTTGTTCCCTTTGTCATCGGTATGTTACTTGCCCGAGATTCGATCGTCGGTATCCAATACCTAGTTCAATCTCGTTACCGGCAAGTCTCTTTACTCGTTCCGTAATACATCATCTCACAACTAACACATTAGTTGCAATGCTTGCAAGGCTTATGTGATGTGCATTACCGAGAGGGCCCAGAGATACCTCTCCGACAATCGGAGTGACAAATCCTAATCTCGAAATACGCCAACCCAACATGTACCTTCGGAGACACCTGTAGAGCACCTTTATAATCACCCAGTTACGTTGTGACGTTTGGTAGCACACAAAGTGTTCCTACGGTAAACGGGAGTTTGCATAATCTCATAGTTAAAGGAACATGGATAAGTCATGGATAAAAGCAATAGCAACATACTAAACGATCGGGTGCTATGCTAATGGAATGGGTCATGTCAATCAGATCATTCAACTAATGATGTGATCTCGTTAATCAAATAACAACTCTTTGTTCATGGTTAGGAAACATAACCATCTTTGATTAATGAGCTAGTCAAGTAGAGGCATACTAGTGACACTCTGTTTGTCTATGTATTCACACATGTATTATGTTTCCAATTAATACAATTCTAGCATGAATAATAAACATTTATCATGATATAAGGAAATAAATAATAACTTTATTATTGCCTCTAGGGCATATTTCCTTCAGTCTCCCACTTGCACTAGAGTCAATAATCTAGATCACATCACCATGTGATTAACATCAATAGTTCACATCATCATGTGATTAACACCCATAGTTCACATCGCTATGTGACCGACACCCAAAGGGTTTACTAGATTCAGTAATCTAGTTTACATCGCTATGTAATTAACACCCAAAGAGTACTAAGGTGTGATCATGTTTTGCTTGTGAGAGAAATTTAGTCAACGGGTCTGCCACATTCAGATCCGTTATGTATTTTGCAATTTTCTATGTCTACAATGCTCTGCACGGAGCTACTTTAGCTAATTGCTCCCACTTTCAATATGTATCTAGATTGAGACTTAGAGTCATCTAGATTAGTGTCAAAACTTGCATCGACGTAATCTTTTACGACGAACCTTTTGTCACCTCCATAATCGAGAAACATATCCTTATTCCATTAAGGATAATTTTGACCGCTGTCCAGTGATCTACTCCTAGATCACTATTGTACTCCCTTGCCAAACTCAGTGGTAGGGTATGCAATAGATCTGGTACACAGCATGGCATACTTCATAGAGCCTATGGCTGAGGCATAGGGAATGACTTTCATTCTCTTTCTATCTTCTGCCGTGGTCGGGCTTTGAGTCTTACTCAATTTCACACCTTGTAATACAGGCAAGAACTCTTTCTTTGACTGTTCCATTTTGAACTACTTCAAAATCTTTTCAAGGTATGTACTTATCAAGCGTCTTGATCTATCTCTATAGATCTTGATGCTCAATATGTAAGCAGCTTCACCGAGGTCCTTCTTCGAAAAACTCCTTTCAAATACTCCTTTATGCTTTACAGAATAATTCTACATTATTTCCGATCAATAATATGTCATTTACATATACTTATCAGAAATGTTGTAGTGCTCCCACTCACTTTCTTGTAAATACAGGCTTCACCGCAAGTCTGTATAAAACTATATGCTTTGATCAACTTATCAAAGCGTATATTCCAACTCCGAGATGCTTGCACCAGTCCATAGATGGATCGCTGGAGCTTGCATATTTTGTTAACACCTTCAGGATCGACAAAACCTTCTAGTTGCATCGTATACAACTCTTCTTTAATAAATCCATTAAGGAATGTAGTTTTGTTTATCCATTTGCCGGATTTCATAAAATGCGGCAATTGCTAACATGATTCGGACAGACTTAAGCATAGATACGAGTGAGAAACTCTCATCGTAGTCAACACCTTGAACTTGTCGAAAACCTTTTGCGACAATTCTAGCTTTGTAGATGGTAACACTACTATCAGTGTCCGTCTTCCTCTTCAAGATCCATTTATTTTCTTAGGCTTGCCGATCATCGGGCAAATCCATCAAAGTCCATACTTTGTTCTCATACATGGATCATATCTCAGATTTCATGGCCTCTAACCATTTCGCGGAATCTGGGCTCATCATCGCTTCCTCATAGTTCGCAAGTTCGTCATGGTCTAGTAACATGACTTCCAGAACAGGATTACCGTACCACTCTGGTGCGGATCTCACTCTAGTTTACTTACGATATTCGGTAGTAACTTGATCTTGAAGTTACATGATCATCATCATTAGCTTCCTTACTAATTGGTGTAGTAGTCACAAGAACAGATTTCTGTGATGAACTACTTTCCAATAAGGGAGAAGGTACAATTACCTTATCAAGTTTTCTACTTTCCTCCCACTCACTTCTTTCGAGAGAATCTCCTTCTCTAGAAAGGATCCATTCTCAGCAACGAATGTCTTGCCTTCGGATCTGTGATAGAAGGTGTACCCAACAGTCTCCTTTGGGTACCTATGAAGACACATTTCTCCGATTTGGGTTTGAGCTTATCAGGATGAAACTTTTTCACATAAGCATCGTAACCCCAAACTTTAAGAAACGACAACTTTGGTTTCTTGCCAAACCGCAGTTTATTTTGTGTCGTCTCAACGGACTTTAGATCATGCCCCTTTTAACGTGAATGCAGCTGTCTCTAATGCATGATCCCAAAATGATATTGGTAAATCGGTAAGAAACATCATAGTTTGTACTATATCCAATAAAGTACGGTTATGACGTTCGGACACACCATTATGCTGTGGTGTTCCAGGTGGCATGAATTTGTGAAACTATTCCACATTGTTTTAATTGAAGACCAAACTCGTAACTCAAATATTTGTCTCCGCGATCAGATCGTAGAAACCTTATTTTCTTGTCACGATGATTTTCACTTCACTCTAAAATTCTTTGAACTTTTCAAACGTTTCAGACTTATGTTTCATCAAGTAGATATACCCATATCTGCTCAAATCATCTGTGAAGGTCAGAAAATAATGATACTTGTCGCGAGCCTTAATATTCATCGGACCATATACATCAGTATGTATGATTTCCAACAAATCTGTTGCTTGCTCCATTGTTCCGGAGAACGGCGTTTTTAGTCATCTTGCCCAAGAGGCATGGTTCGCAAGCATCAAGTGATTCATAATCAAGTGATTCCAAAATCCCATCAGCATGGAGTTTCTTCATGCGCTTTACACCAATATGACCTAAACGGCAGTGCCACAAATAGGTTGCACTATCATTATTAACTTCGCATCTTTTTGGTTTCAATATCATGAATATGTGTATCACTGCGATCGAGATCCAATGAACTATTTTCATTGGTGTGTATGACCATAGAAGGTTTTATTCATGTAAACAGAACAACAATTGTTCTCTAACTTAAATGAATAACTGTATTGCAATTAACATGATCAAATCATATTCATGCTCAACGCAAACACCAAATAACACTTATTTAGTTTCAACACTAATCCCCAAAGTATAGGGAGTGTGTGATGATGATCATATCAATCTTGGAACCACTTCCAACACACATCGTCACCTTGCCCTTTAACTAGTCTTTGTTCATTCTGCAACTCCCGTTTCGAGTTACTAAATTTTAGCAACTGAACTAGTACCAAATACTAAGGGGTTGCTATGAACACTAGTAAAGTACACATCAATAACATGTATATCAAATATACTTATGTTCACTTTGCCATCCTTCTTATCCGCCAATCACTTGGGGTAGTTCCGCTTCCAGTGACCAGTCCCTTTGCAGTAGAAGCACTTAGTCTCAGGCTTAGGACCATACTTGGGCTTTTTCACTTGATCAGCAACTTGCTTGCCGTTCTTCTTGAAGTTCCCCTTCTTTCCTTTTGCCCTTTTCTTGAAACTAGTGATCTTGTCAACCATCAACACTTGATATTTTTCTTTGATTTCTACCTTCGCTGATTTTAGCATCGCGAAGAGCTTGGGAATATTTTCCGTTATCCCTTGCATATTATAGTTCATCACGAAGTTCTACTAACTTGGTGATGGTGACTAGAGAATTCTGTCAATCACTATCTTATCTGGAAGATTAACTCCCACTTGATTCAAGCGATTGTAGTACCCAGACAATCTGAGCACATGCTCACTAGTTGAGCGATTCTCCTCCATCTTTTAGCTATAGAACTTGTTGGAGACTTCATATCTCTCAACTCGGGTATTTGCTTGAAATATTAACTTCAACTCCTGGAACATCTTGTATGGTCCATGACGTTCAAAACGTCTTTGAAGTCCCGATTCTTAACCCGTTAAGCATGGTGCACTAAACTATTAAGTAGTCATCATATTGAGTCTAGCAAAACGTTCATAACGTCTGCATCTGCTCCTGCAAAAGGTCCGTCACCTAGCGGTGCATCAAGGACAAAATTCTTCTGTGCAGCAATGAGGATAAACCTCAGATTACGGATCCAATCCGTATCATTGCTACTAACATTTTTCAACACAATTTTCTCTAGGAACATATCAAAATAAACACGGGGAAGCAACAATGCGAGCTATTGATCTACAACATAGATATGCTAATACTACCAGGACTAAGTTCATGATAAATTAAAGTTCAATTAATCATATTACTTAAGAACTCCCACTTAGATAGACATCCCTCTAATCCTCTAAGTGATCACGTGATCCAAATCAACTAAACCATGTCCGATCATCACGTGAGATGGAGTAGTTTCAATGGTGAACATCACTATGTTGATCATATCTACTATATGATTCACGCTCGACCTTTCGGTCTCCGTGTTCCGAGGCCGTATCTGTTATATGCTAGGCTCGTCAAGTATAACCTGAGTATTCCGCGTGTGCAACTGTTTTGCACCCGTTGTATTTGAACGTAGAGCCTATCACACCCGATCATCACGTGGTGTCTCAGCACGAAGAACTTTCGCAACGGTGCATACTCAGGGAGAACACTTCTTGATAATTAGTGAGAGATCATCTTATAATGCTACCGTCAATCAAAGCAAGATAAGATGCATAAAAGATAAACATCACATGCAATCAATATAAGTGATATGATATGGCCATCATCATCTTGTGCTTGTGATCTCCATCTTCGAAGCACCGTCATGATCACCATCGTCACCGGCGCGACACCTTGATCTCCATCGTAGCATCGTTGTCGTCTCGCCAATCTTATGCTTCCACGACTATCACTACCGCTTAGTAATAAAGTAAAGCATTACATCGCGATTGCATTGCATACAATAAAGCGACAACCATATGGCTCCTGCCAGTTGCCGATAACTCGGTTACAAAACATGATCATCTCATACAATAAAATTTAGCATCATGTCTTGACCATATCACATCACAACATGCCCTGCAAAAACAAGTTAGACGTCCTCTACTTTGTTGTTGCAAGTTTTACGTGGCTGCTACGGGCTTAAGCAAGAACTCATCTTCCCTACGCATCAAAACCACAACGATAGTTTGTCAAATAGACTCCGTTTTAACCTTCTCAAGGACCGGGCGTAGTCACACTCGGTTCAACTAAAGTTGGAGAGACAGTCTTCCGCAAGCCATCTATGTGCAAAGCACGTCGAGGGAACCGGTCTCGCGTAAGAGTACGCGTAAGGTTGGTCCGGATCGTCTCGTCCAACAATACCGCTGAACCAAAGTATGACATGCTGGTAGGCAGTATGACTTGTATCGTCCACAACTCACTTGTGTTCTACTCGTGCAAATAACATCAAACCATAAAAACCTAGGCTCGGATGCCACTGTTGGGGAACGTAGTAATTTCAAAAAAATTCCTACGCACACGCAAGATCATGGTGATGCATAGCAACGAGAGGGGAGAGTGTTGTCTACGTACCCTCGTAGACCGAAGCGGAAGCGTTGACACAACATAGAGGAAGTAGTCGTACGTTCTCCTCGCGATCCAACCGATCACAGCACCGTTACTCCGGCACCTCCGAGTTCTTGGCACACGTTCAGCTCGATGACGATCCCCGGGCTCCGATCCAGCAAAGCGTCGGGGAAGAGTTCCGTCAGCACGACGGCGTGGTGACGATCTTGATGTGTTACCGGCGCAGGGCTTCGCCTAAGCACTGCAACGATATGACCGAGGTGGAATATGGTGGAGGGGGGCACCGCACACGGCTAAGGAACGATCACGTTGATCAATTGTGTGTCCAAGGGGTGCCCCTTGCCTCGGTATATAAAGGATGGAGGAGGAGGAGGCCGGCCAAGCCAATTGGTGCGGCCAAGATATGGAGTCCTACTAGGACTCCAAGTCCTAGTAGGAGTCCACCAAGAGGGGAGGAAGGGAGAAGGAATAGGAGGAGAAGGAGAGGTGGCCGTCCCCCTTTTCCCTAGTCCAATTCGGACTAGAGGGGAGGGGGGCGCAGCAGCCTTTTTCCTTTTCCCACTAAAGCCCATCAAGGCCCATTACTTCTCCCGTAATCCCGTAACTCCCCGGTACCTCCGAAAATACCCGAACCACTCAGAACCCTTCCGATGTCCGAATATAGTCGTCCAATATCGATCTTTATGTCTCGACCATTTCGAGACTCCTCGTCATGTCCCTGATCTCATCCGGGACTCCGAACTCCTTCGGTACATCAAAACTCATAAACTCATAATATAACTGTCATCGAAACCTTAAGCGTGCGGACCCTACGGTTCGAGAACAATGTAGACATGACCAAGACACGTCTCCGGTCAATAACCAATAGCGGGACCTGGATGCCCATATTGGATCCTACATATTCTACGAAGATCTTTATCGGTCAGACCGCATAACAACATACATTTGTTCCCTTTGTCATCGGTATGTTACTTGCCCGAGATTCGATCGTCGGTATCCAATACCTAGTTCAATCTCGTTACCGGCAAGTCTCTTTACTCGTTCCGTAATACATCATCTCACAACTAACACATTAGTTGCAATGCTTGCAAGGCTTATGTGATGTGCATTACCGAGAGGGCCCAGAGATACCTCTCCGACAATCAGAGTGACAAATCCTAATCTCGAAATACGCCAACCCAATATGTACCTTCGGAGACACCTGTAGAGCACCTTTATAATCACCCAGTTACGTTGTGACGTTTGGTAGCACACAAAGTGTTCCTACGGTAAACGGGAGTTTGCATAATCTCATAGTTAAAGGAACATGTATAAGTCATGGATAAAAGCAATAGCAACATACTAAACGATCGGGTGCTATGCTAATGGAATGGGTCATGTCAATCAGATCATTCAACTAATGATGTGATCTCGTTAATCAAATAACAACTCTTTGTTCATGGTTAGGAAACATAACCATCTTTGATTAATGAGCTAGTCAAGTAGAGGCATACTAGTGACACTCTGTTTGTCTATGTATTCACACATGTATTATGTTTCCAATTAATACAATTCTAGCATGAATAATAAACATTTATCATGATATAAGGAAATAAATAATAACTTTATTATTGCCTCTAGGGCATATTTCCTTCAGATGATTCAGAAGTGCTTGCTTACTCAAATCAGTCGGAATGTGGAAGCGTACATGGATGACATTGTAGTCAAGTCACGTAAGGGTTCTGACCTGTTGGTTGACCTTGCTGAAACTTTTGCCAACCTCAGAAGATATGATATCAAGCTTAATCTATCAAAGTGCACATTCGGAGTTCCTGGCGGAAAATTACTCGGTTTCCTCGTTTCCGAACGAGGGATCGACGCTAACCCAGAGAAAGTTGGTACTATACTCTGGATGAAACGCCCTATGCGTGTGCATGATGTCCAGAAGCTTACTGGTTGTTTGGCCGCCTTAAGTCGATTCATTTATCGCCTCGGTGAAAAAGCATTGCCTCTTTACGACTGATGAAGAAGTCTGATAAGTTCGAGTGGATTCCCGAAGCTGATGCAGCGTTTGAAGAGCTCAAAGCCCTGCTTTCCACCCAGCCAGTGCTTGCTGCCCCAATCAGCAAAGAGCCTTTACTGCTTTACATTGCAGCCACTGGACAAGTTGTCAGTACAGTACTTACGGTCAAGCGGGAAGAAGAAGGAAAAGCTTATAAAGTTCAGCGCCTGGTATATTATGTTTCTGAAGTTTTGACTCCATCCAAGCAAAGATATCCACATTATTAGAAGCTTGTCTATGGTATTTATATGACCACGAAGAAGGTTGCACACTATTTCTCTGACCACTCCATTACAGTCGTCAGTGACGCTCCATTACCAGAGATTTTGAACAACAGAGATGCAACTGGTCGAGTGGCAAAGTGGGCCATTGAACTTCTTCCCTTGGATATCAAGTTTGAGGCAAAGAAAGCTATCAAGTCCCAAGCAATAGCAGGTTTCCTCGCCGAGTGGATCGAACAGCAGCTGCCGACTCAAGTCCACTTGGAGCACTGGACCATGTTCTTTGATGTCTCCAAGATGCTGAATGGTTCCGATGTTGGGGTGGTACTAGTATCCCCCGAGGGGACAAGCTCAGATATGTTCTCCAAATTCACTTTAATTCCTCCAATAATGAAGCTGAATATGAAGCACTCTTATATGGGTCACGTATGGCCATTTCACTCGGCGTCCGTCGCCTCATGGTCTACGGCGACTCAGATTTGGTAGTCAATCAAGTGATGAAGGAGTGGAACGTCAGAAGTGTTGGAAATATGCCCTAGAGGCAATAATAAAAGTATTATTATTATATTTCCTTGTTCATGGTAATTGTCTTTATTCATGCTATAACTGTGTTATCTGGAAATCGTAATACATGTGTGAATACTAGACACCAATATGTCCCTAGTAAGCCTCTAGTTGACTAGCTCGTTAATCAATAGTTAGTCATGGTTTCCTGACTATGGACATGGGGATGTCATTGATAACGAGATCACATCATTAGGAGAATGATGTGATGGACAAGACCCAATCCTAAGCATAGCACAAGATCGTGTAGTTCGTTTTGCTAGAGCTTTCCAATGTCGTGTATCTTTTCCTTAGACCATGAGATCGTGTAACTCCCGGATACTGTAGGAGTGCTTTGGGTGTACCAAACGTCACAACGTAACTGGGTGACTATAAAGGTGCACTACAGGTATCTCCGAAAGTATCTGTTGGGTTGACACGGATCAAGACTGGGATTTGTCACTCCGTATGACGGAGAGGTATCACCGGGCCCACTCGGTAATGCATCATCATAATGAGCTCAAAGTGACCAAGTGTTTGGCCACGGGATCATGCATTACGGTACGAGTAAAGTGACTTGCCGGTAACGGGACTAAACGAGGTATTGGGATACCGACGATCGAGTCTCGGGCAAGTAACCTACCGATTGACAAAGGGAATAGTTTACGGGGTTGCTTGAACCCTCGACATCGTGGTTCATCCGATGACATCATCGAGGAACATGTGGGAGCCAACATGGGTATCCAGATCCCGCTGTTGGTTATTGTCCGAGAGTCGTCTTGGTCATGTCTGCATGTCTCCCGAACCCGTAGGGTCTACACACTTAAGGTTCGGTGACGCCAGGGTTATTAGGAAGACTTGTATGTGATTACCGAATGTTGTTCGGAGTCCCGGATGAGATCCCGGACGTCACGAGGAGTTCCGGAGTGATCCGGAGGTAAAGATTTATATATGGGAAGTTGTCATACGGACACCGGAATAGTTCGGGGGCATATCGGTATTGTACCGGGGCCACCGGAGGGGCCTCGGGGGTCCACCGGGAGGGGCCACCTCTCCCGGAAGGGCTCATGGGCTGCAAAGGGGAAGGGAACCAGTCCAAAGTGGGCTGGTGCGCCTCCCCCCAAGGGCCCATGCGCCCTAGGGTTTGGGGGAACCCTAAAGGGGGGCGCCCCCTTGCTTGGGGGGCAAGCCCCCTCCCCCTTGGCCGCCGCCCCCCCCCCCCCTCTAGATCCATCTAGAGGGGGCCGGCCCCCCTTGCCCCTTCCCCTATAAATAGAGGGGTGAGGGGAGGGTTGCACACACAAGTCAAGGCGCAGCCCCTCCCCTCCCCAACACCTCTCCTCCTCCGTACGCGCTTGGCGAAGCCCTGTCGGAGTTCTGCTGCAACAACCACACCACGCCGTCGTGCTGCCGTTGGAGTCTTCTTCCTCAACCTCTCCTTCCCCTTGCTGGATCAAGAAGGAGGAGACGTCGATCGTCCCGTACGTGTGTTGAACGCGGAGGTGCTGTCCGTTCAGCACTTGGTCATCGGTGATTCGAATCACGACGAGTACGACTACGTCATCACCATCCCCTTGAATGCTTCCGCACGCGATCTGCAAGTGGTATGTAGATGCAATCTCTCTCTCCCATGACTCGTTGCTTAGATGAACTCATAGATGGATCTTGGTGAAACCGTAGGAAAATTTTAATTTTCTGCAACGTTCCCCAACAAGAAGCCCAGCTATGACTGGTTACTGTAATGCAGTGAGGAAGTTGGAAAAGAAGTTTGAGGGGTTGGAGCTCCATCATATACCCCGACTGAAAAATCAAGCAGCCGATGATTTGGCAAAGATAGGTTCCAAAAGGGAAGCCATTCCCAGCAATGTGTTTTTGGAACATATTCATACACCTTCAGTTTAAGAAGATCCTTTCACTGAAGAGCCCCCGCAGCCTAAAAGCGCCACAGATCCGACTGAAGTTGAAGTCCCAGCCGTGGTCGACTTGATCATGGAGGTTTTGGTCATAACTCCCGACTGGACAGTGCCATACATTGCGTATATCCTTAGGAAGGAACTCCCAGAGGATGAATAGGAGGCCCGACAGATCGTCCGACGATCCAAAGCCTTTACTGTGATAAGAGGACAGCTGTTCAGAGAAAGTGTGACTGGAGTCAGCCAGAAATGCATAACACCAGAAGAAAGTCGAGTGATCCTCAACGACATCCACTCGGGGACCTGTGGCCACCATGCATCCTCTCGGACCATCGTGGCCAAAGCATACCGAGCTGGATTTTATTGGCCACGAGCAAATGAAATGGCGAAAGATATAGTCGACAAATGTGAAGGCTGCCAGTTTTACTCCAACATGTCCCACAAGCCTGCATCAGCCCTGAAGACCATTCCACTCATCTGGCCTTTTGGTGTTTGGGGGTTAGATATGATTGTGCCCCTGAGGACTGGTAGGAGCAGCTTCACTCATGTGCTTGTACCAGTCGACAAGTTTACCAAATGGATTGAAGCCAAGCCTATCAAGAATCTTGAAGGCAGTATTGCCGTCAGCTTCATCAGAGAGTTGACATTCAGATATGGAGTTCCGCACAGCATCATCACTGACAACGGGTCGAACTTCGATTATGATGAGTTCAGAGCCTTCTGTGCTTCCCAAGGCACTCGAGTCGACTATGCTTCAGTCGCCCACCCTCAGTCGAATGGACAAGCGGAAAGAGCAAATGGCTTGATTCTCAAAGGACTAAAACCCTGATTGATGCGTGATCTAAAGCATGTAGCAGGTGCCTGGGTCGATGAACTTCCATCAGTTCTTTGGGGATTAAGGACAACTCCCAATCAGTCAACTGGCCGAACTCCATTCTTCTTGGTCTATGGAGCTGAAGCTGTTCTACCGAGTGACTTGCTTCACAATGCACCCCGAGTCGAGCTTTTCTTTGAAGATGAAGCAGAACAGGTCCGGCAAGACGCAGTTGATCTCCTAGAATAGGAAAGAGAGATGGCCTTAATCCGGTCGACCATTTATCAGCAAGACTTGCGTCGATTCCACGCCAGAAATGTGAGAGGTCGAGCATTTCAAGAGGGAGACTTGGTTCTTCGAGTGGATCAGCAGAAACCACACAAGCTCGCCCCTGCTTGGGAAGGTCCCTTCATCATCACAAGAGTGCTCCACAATGGAGCATACCATCTTTACAATGTCGAACATCAGAAAGACGAGCCACGGGCTTGGAATGCAGAGCTGCTCCACCCCTTTTATACTTAAGCCCTCATTCTGTTGAGTTGTAATAAGAAATACCTTTGAAGTTTGTTTATTAGAGACAAGAGTTTTACAGTCTTCTTGAAATGATTTTTGTTGCTAATACTTGTGTCTGAAATCCCCCAGTGGGTGACTTAGCCGCAAATCCGTTTCGCCTAAGTTTGAAAAATCCTACCGAGAGGTGAGCAAGCCTCTCACTCGCGGGCTTAGCTGCAGTCGAGTACTCGCCTAAGCTTGAAAAATCCTACCGACTGGTGAGCAAGCCTCTCACTCGGGGGCTTAGCTGCAGTCCAGTACTCGCCTAAATTTGAAAAATCCTACCGAGTGGTGAGCAAGCCTCTCACTCGGGGGCTTAGCTGCAGTCCAGTACTCGCCTAAGTTTGAAACATCCTACTGAGTAGTGAGCAAGCCTCTCACTCGGGGGCTTAGCTGAAGTCCAGTACTCGCCTAAGCTTGAAAAATCCTACCGAGTGGTGAGCAAGCCTCTCACTCGGGGGCTTAGCTGCAGTCCAATACTCGCCTAAGTTTGAAAAATCCTACCGAGTGGTGAGCAAGCCTCTCACTCGGGGGCTTAGTTGCAGTCCAGTACTCACCTAAGCTTGAAAATCCTACCGACTGGTGAGCAAGCCTCTCACTCGGGGGCTTAGCTGCAGTCCAGTACTCACCTAAGCTTGAAAAATCCTATCGACTGGTGAGCAAGCCTCTCACTCGGGGGCTTAGCTGTAGTCCAGTACTCGCCTAAGTTTCAAAAATCCTACCGAGTGGTGAGCAAGCCTCTCACTCAGGGGCTTAGCTGCAGTCCAGTACTCGCCTAAGTTTATAAAAAATCCTACCGAGTGGAGAGCAACCCTCTCACTCGGGGGCTTAGCTACAGTCTAGTTCTCGCCTAAGTTTGTAAAATCCTACCGAGTGGTGAGAAACCCTCCCACTCGGAGGCTTAGCTGCAGTCCAGTACTCGCCTAAGTTTGTAAAAAAATCCAACCGAGTAGAGAGCAACCCTCTCACTCGGGGGCTTAGCTGCAGTCCAGTACTCGCCTAAGTTTGTAAAATCCTACCGAGTGGTGAGCAACCCTCCCACTCGGGGGCTTAGCTGCAGTCCAGTACTAGCCTAAGTTTGTAAAATCCTACCGAGTGGTGAGCGACCCTTCCACTCGGGGGCTTAGCTGCAGTCCAGTACTAGCCTAAGTTTGTAAAATCCTACCGAGTGGTGAGCGACCCTCCCACTCGGGGACTTAGCTGCAGTCCAGTAGTCGCCTAAGTTCGAAACGCATCCCGATCCGCAAGGACGATGAGGTGCAGGTCGAATGCAACCTTATCCTTCGGAGCTGCGCCACAAGTACAACGTGTGCTCCATCCCGATCCGAAAGGACGACGAGGTGCAGGTCGACTACAACCTTATCCTTCGGAGCTGTGCCACAAGTACAACATACGCTCCATCCCGACCGCAAGGATGATGAGCAGCAAATCGACTGCAACCTCCTCCTTCGGAGCTGCACCACAAGTACAACATGTGCTCCATCCCGATCCGCAAGGACGACAAGGTGCAGGTCGACTGCAACCTTCTCCTAGGGAGTTACGCCACAAGTACAACGTGCACTCCATCCCGATCCGCAATGATGACGAAGTGCAGGTCGACTGGAAACTCCTCCCCAGAGCTGCATCTCAAATACAAAAGTGTTCCGAGTGAAGAATAAGTTCCACTCGAGGGCAAGAACAAGCATATTCAGAGATAAACCAAATCCAGATAAATCCTAAGGTTCCGACCACGGATTAAAGTACTCGGGCATTGAGCCCGAAGGAGTTTAATGGTTACAAAAATCACTCGGCATCCCGAGGCAAATTTAAGGTGGAGCATAAAAGTTTGTTCACTCCGCAGAAGGAGCGCTGGCAGGCTCGATGGATTCGTCTAGGTCAATTCCGTCGGCAATCCGAGTGGCGGCATCAATGAAGGTCTCCATGAAGGATTGGAAGTCATGCTTCTTGGTGTTGGCAACCTTGATCGCTGCCAGCTTCTCTTCTCGCGCTTCCTAGCAGTGGACACGAACCAAAGACAGAGCCACATCAGCGCCGCACCGGGCAGAAGACTTCTTCCATTCTTGCACTCGACCGGGAATCTCACTAAGTCGTGTCATCAGAGACTCGAGGTCATTCTGGAGTGTTGCCCCTGGCCAGAGTGCTGTGTCGATCCGCGACATTGCGACCTTCAATCGAGCAAGATAATCAACAACACCAGCAACACGAGAATCTGATCGGAGAACATTCATGGCATCCTCGTCCTTCACCGGAGAATGGATGGGGTCCAAGCTTGTCTCAATTCGCCCAGTCTCTTCCTCGAAGTTCCGGCAAAATTCTGAGTGTATAGTTCAAAAGTGAGTCAGTGATTGAATGTCGAGTCGACAATAACGAGTCAGTCGGGTCGAACAGAATACCTTCAAAAATGATGAACAGCTTCTTGGCAAGACCTCCCAGATAATTCTCCAGGTCGTCCCTCCTGCGAGCCATGCCTTCCATCTTCTCCTTCAGATTGTTCTTGTCCTTCTTCAGGCGAGTCGCTTCCTTATTGGCTTCATCAAGGGCAGTTTTCAGCCTGGCGTTTTCTTCCTCCAGTTCGCCGATTGAAGCTAGCTTCTGTTCGGGGAGTGCAATTTTCTCGTTAGCTGCTTTCTGGGCGGCCGCAAGATCTTGGTCCTTTTTTGCCAAAGCTTGATTTATTTTATCCGAAGGCAACAACGCTCGGTTCAGAAAAAGTGAAATAGAATCTGGTACAGAGACAAATCATTCGGCAGGTTTTCTCTTACCAGCAGCTTCATCCTTGGCCTTCTGCAGATTTGTCTTGGCCAGTTCCAGATCGAGGTTGAGCTGAATCTGTTTCTTCTCCAAGTCAGCAAAATGAACTCCGAGTTCACAAGATTTATGCAACCAAAGAGCAAGTCAGTCGACAGATGAAAATATTGGTTATTTCGGAGAGTAAAGCGTTAAAGTCAACAAATTCTAAGACTACTTCCGAATCAAATATCCAACAGTAGCCTCGGGGACTACACCCAGTGGGTGCACTTAGCGTGCCTCCACTGGTCTAGTTTACACTCGGCATGGTCTGTCCATTGCGAGTGTATAAAAAGGAGAGAGAAGAAGATCTAAGACCATAGTCAACTGCCCACAGTCGACCACGATCTCGGGGACTACACCCAGTGGGTGCACTTAGCGTGCCCCCACTGGTCCAGTTTCCACTCGACGTGGAACATCCAGACCGAGTGGAAAAATCTGATTCTCAGACCACAGTCGACTGCCCGCAGTCAACTACGGTCTCGGGGACTACACCCAGTGGGTGCACTCGGCGTGCCCCCACTGGTTCAAACATTCAATCGACAACAACATAGTCAGCTCAAAGTGAGAGTTTGCTCAGTGACAAATCAAAACACCCAGTGGGTGTACAGATGCGAAGCGCAGACAGATGAAAAGATTCTTTGAAAGAAAGTTTTCAGGTATCATATCCTAACAGAACAAGCCAAAAGAGTCAGTCGACAATCTGCTAACCTGGACATTACTCTGGAGAGCGGAGCTGGCATCATAAGCGGCTTGGTTGGCTTCCCGCACCATCTTCATTTTCTCCATCATAATGCCCGCCTGGCGTATAGCCTCTTTTGCAGCACCCACCTGGTCCTTTGGGACGTAATGTGCAGCAAAAAGTGATGGTGGGTCGGCGGGAGTCTGTGCGGCTGACGCTGAAGGCTGAGCACTCGACAGCGGTATGGTGAAGGAGATGGAAGTCCGATTGGCATCTCCAGCCTCTTGGACCACCGGTTCCGCCACCGGCGCCGACTGAGGCGTCTTGCCAGTAGACGTTTTCTTGCTTCATCTTCCCAAGGGTCTCGGTGGCTCTTCTTCTTCGTCGTCTGGGAGGTCAATAATGTTGGGAGGAGCTGCAAAAAGATCAGTCGCCAAAAATTCATTCTCGTTGGTTATACATCAGTTCAATCGACAAAACAAAGACAAGACCACGAAGGTTATACTCGGGTTGGAGGTGACCGTGTCTTCCATATCTTCATCCTCGTTTTTGTAAGCAGAGGTCCCAGAGGTAGCAAAACTGCCAGTTTCAAGATTCATTCAGTCAAATCAAAGAAAGATAGACAACACAAAACTTCAGATAAAATAAAGACAGGACACTCACGCAGAGGCAACAGGGATGTCGATTTTGATTCTGGGCAGTGCTTTCTGGGTCTTCTGCACTACAACCTTGGACTGCTTTGGAGCCTTTTCAATCGGCCCCAGAGACGACGTCCGAGGATGCTTGGACGAATGCCCGGTCTGAACGATCGCCTTGTCGCAGGCGCTTGCCGGATTATGGGTGAGCTTGGACCGCCTTTCCCTGCGGGGAGGTGAGTCGACCTCTTCTTCATCACTCGGGTCGTTGCTCTCCTTGTCCCCTTCGCCATCAGAATGCCATTTGCCGCTTTCACCTCCGCTTGCCTCCCCTTCCGGGTCCTGCTCCTGCTCTCCATTGGGCATCGAGTACATCTCAGTAAGGGCCTAGAAGAAAACAAGCAGGACAAAATTAGTCGGTGGATCATAAACAATTGCATGATAAATCAAGATAGCACTCAGTAATTCAGAGTTGGACCTTGTCTGGTTCATAGGATTGGTCGAGTGGAAGGATTCTCCTGGCCCTCTGGGGTTATCTTTGTTGCCAGTGATACCCCTCAACCACTTCTCCACCGTGTCCTCGTCGACTTCTTTTGGATGCACCCGAGTGGAATCTTCAATGCCCGAATACATCCACATCGGATGGTCACGGGCCTGAAGCGGCTGAATACGTCGTTTGAGGAAGACTTCCAGTAGATCCATACCGGTCACACCCTCACGGATGAGGTAGACCACTCGCTCAACCAGCACCTTCACCTCTGCTTTCTCCCCCGGGGTCACTTTCAAGGCGGAGGGCTTCTCCACGTGAGCCGTGGAAAAGGGAGGAAGTACAGTCGACTGCCCTGGAGTCGGCTGGTCTTTGCAGTAAAACCAGGTCGACTGCCACCCTCGGACTGACTCGGGAAGGATTATGGCTGGGAAAGAGCCCTTACCCCTCATTTGAATTCCAAGACCTCCACACATCTGAATTACTTTTGTCTTCTCGTCACTCGGATTGGCCTTTTTGACCGACTGGGAGCGACACGTGAAAATGTGCTTGAAAAGACCCCAGTGTGGTCGACAACCCAAGAAGTTTTCGCATAGAGACACAAAAGCAGCAAGATACACGATGGTGTTGGGGGAAAAGTGGTGGAGTTGTGCCCCAAAGAAGTTCAAAAAAGCTCGGAAAAAAGGGTGTGGAGGCAAAGAAAACCCGCGGTCGATGTGGGTGGCGAGGAGGACGCACTCACCCTCCTACGGTCGAGGCTCGGTCTCATTACCCGGGAGCCGCGCAGATCCGTGGGGAATCAGCCGCTCCTCCGCCAGATCATCGATGTCGTCCTAGCGGATCGTCGACCGGATCCAGTCGCCCTAGATCCAACCGCGCGGCACACCGGACCTCGACGAGGATCCGCCCCGGCTGGTCTTCTTCCCCTTCGCCTTCGTCGTCGTCTTCTTCGCGCGCTCCAGGGCCTCCGTCTTCTCTTTCCCCATCACAGCGGACAGAGCTCGAACGGGGCGGCGGCGCTGGAGCAGGAACGGACGTAGTAGGGAAAACTGAGAGGAAGGAAGAAGAATGAAGGTGCACTGTTCAAAAAACCACAGTCTGGCGCCTTATATGAGGTTGCTTCCGAGTGACTGACCTGTAGGCCCGGGCGATCTTATCAAATCCCGCAACAGTCACGCGCGTGATACATGGCGAAAAAGGTGGCGCAAAAATCGAGGCGACCCCGCCTTATCCAGCCCGATTACTGCGGCCTCCTACGCCCCGCGCGCTAGCCAAAATTCGAATCCCGCGAGATCCGCGGATAGCAGAACAACCTGTCAGACGGAAGATCTTCTCCATATTAACACTCGACGCTCTTTCAGCAAAAGTTCACTCGACAAAACCAGGAATGGACCAAGGCGACTGAAAAAGAAGTTGGTGTCATCATGTTGGTCCGTCAATTCGAACAAGACACATCTGAAGCGCGAAAAGTGACTCGGAAGTATTTCCAACTCCTTCTCCACTCGAACCCCAATCCATTCGGGGGCTAATGATGAAGCTATGTACCTAGGGTAGGGTCATTGGCCGGACCTAGATACCCTTCCCAAGGACATCACCTTAAAACCAGAAGCATCCGAAGAGGAGTCACCATCCACTCGACCACAAAACATTTCACTCGGAAGACTTGAAGTCACTCGACCATGTAGACCGTCACTCGACCGCCAGAAGATCTGAAGCCACTCTACACTGCAATGGTCGGACATTACACCATAGCCTTAATGGTCTTTATGTCTCTTTATTACTAGCATTAGCAGTAACGCCCCTCTCTTGATGTACCTTAAATCCCTTGTAACGTGGGCTAGCTGGGGTCCTGGCGCACTCTATATAAGCCACCCCCCTCCACATGCACAAGGGTTCGCACCCCTGTAAACACACATACGCATAATTCAGTCGACCGCCTCCGGGCTCCGAGACGTAGGGTTGTTACTTCTTCTAAGAAGGGCCTAAACTCGTAAAACTCGTGTGTACAACTCCGCCATAGCTAGGATCTTGCCTCTCCATACTTACCCCCCCCTATTCTACTGTCAGTCTTAGTACCACCACAATACCCCGAGTTCTGCTTCCCCCATGGAGGCGAGTTGATGAATGGCGGGAGGTTGATGCGTTCCTCGCCGAGGTTGCGGACGTAAAAGAAAGAATTCTTCCATTTCTTGGCAGAATCCTCCAGCGGCACCTTCGGGCAGTCGGCGCCTGACCGCTTGGAGATGACGGTCGCCCCGCACTCGGACATCTCCTCGGCCCTCGGCCCCTGCTGCTTCAGGGAGAAGAAGTGCACCCAGAGGTCGATCGAAGGTTCGACCCCCAGGTACCCCTCGCAGAGGGTGACGAAGCCGGACAACTGCACGATCATGTCGGCGCCAAGATGGTGGGGCTGGAGCCCGAAGAACTCCAGAAAGTCGTGGAAGAAGCCACTCGCGGGAAGCCCAAACCCACGCTTGAAGTAGACCACCCGCTCTGAGCCCTCGGGCCGCGGCTCCCGCTCGCCCTGCGGGAGGCGCACCTCGACCTCCTCCTCCCTCGGCAGGCGCCTGGTGTCATGGAGGTAGGCTATGTCGTCGGGGGTGACGGTGGAACCCATCCACGATCCTGACGGCAGCGCCATCGACCCAAGCGAAGAAGAAGAAGGAGGAGAAAAAGGAAGAAGATGGCAAGAAAGCCCTGCTCAAGACAGCGGGCGTCGCAGCAGGCGGCGGTCATCGAAAGCAGAGGAAGGATGAAGAGGCAGGGGAGCGCGAGGGTGAATGATCTCCCCGCCCCCATTTGCTCCTGATTTATAGGCCACGGTTTGAAAAGTGGGGAAGTGGGATCGTTTGCGCTCGCCCTTTCCACTTCCCCGCAATAAGTGCGCACGTACGCGCGCAATAACTGCATCGAGAATGGCAACCAACCCACGGACGCCGCAATAAATCCGCACGCGTGGGCCGAGGGTGCGCGGCGGCGGGCCCCATGCCGTCGCCCCATCCCGTCGCGCGTGTGGCCTGTCAGGCCCCTTCGGCTCTTGGGCGCCACGTGGCGGCCGCGTGAGGCCCGAAAAATCGCCCAAGATTCGTCAAACTCCTCGGTTTCCCGCCACCATCGGGATGCCGTGATCCGTCTTACGGAAGCCGGCACAAAGTGGGTGTTGCCGGACCCGGCGGTCACCGAATCCGCCGCTGCAAGGAGGGAAACTACGAAGGCCCTCCCATCTGAAGACGGCGAACCTTCACAGCTTCGGGGACTACTATCGGGGGGATGAACCCCAGGCAGGCAACGGAACCCGGATCCTTTTCAAAAACAACGGGGCCAGCATCGCCCCTCGATCCGGCTCGCCCTTGGCCGGGTCGCTCGACCCGGCCAGGCCCCGTGACCGGCAGGATCTGCAACCCGGACGGACTCCTCGACTCGGCCCCAACAACCAAGCTCAAGACTTCTCCAACAAGCCAGCACCGCCCTTGGCGTGCTCTCCAAACCCGGCCAAGGGTCAGCGGCCGTCCCATCCCAGCCGTACGATGGGACGAGACTCCACCAACTGATGACTGAAGCCACAGTGGCCCATGCCTTTGGTCAGCCGGACGAGGAAACAATGCCCCCCACCTACCTGCTGACCAAGGCTAGCGTGGCAACGGTGCGCCCGACGTCACCCATGATGCCAGTAGGTGGCGACTTGACGGAACGCCACTGTAGCCAACTCGACTCGGCCTCGCCCTGATGATCGACAAGACAGCACACAGTGCCCCCTAGGCGCATGGGGCCCGCGCCCGGCGAATCCGGCGAGCCCTGGCACCCGGCGGGTCCCAGCACCGGGTTCCTGGACACTAACGACCCGGCCCTACAACCTTGTAACGTTACCATTGTACCCCTGGGGGGTTGACCTATAAAACCCCCCAGGAGCCCTCATGCATATGGGCAAGTAAGTAAGAAGGCAACACACTCGCCCACCACCCACTCACGCACGCCTAGCAAGTAACACCCGAGGAGAGGGAGCAGCCTAAGCCTTGGACCGACCTCCTTCTTCCTCCATACATCTCTAGGAGCAACTCTGTACTGTTATGTATAAACCACACTCGACAGGACTAGGGGTATTATCTCTCCGGAGAGCCCCAAACCTGTGTATGTCTTGCGTCCCGCGCTCGCTCATGTCGACCTCGCCTCTAGAGCCCACCAGTGCCCTCGAGCATCCTCCTATCTTTAGCCATCCCATGGCATCTGTCGTGCACCCACCACGACAAGCATGGAAAATATTAGCCATCCCCCTGCCGCTTCATGAGCGGTATAAGCACACAAAAAGGAAATTAATTTTGAAAATTAGAGATGGCACATACAACTTTGCTTACAACGGCACGGAAATACCGCATATAGGTAGGTATGGTGGACTCATATGGCAAAACTGGTTTTAAAGATTTTGGATGCACAAGTAGTATTTCTACTTATTACAAGTGGACGCTAGCAAATAGATTGAGAAGCAACCAACCAAGAAACGAAAAATCACATAAGCGAGCATTAAGCATAACTAACACCGAATAATGCACCATAAGTAGGATGTAATTTTATTGCATAACTATTGACTTTCGTTCTTGCATAGGGAATCACAAACCTTAACACCAATATTCTTACTAAGGCATAATTACTCACCAACATGACTCACATATCACTATCATCATATCTCAAAACTATTACAAAGAATCAAGTTTAATTTGTCCAATGATCTTTCATGGAAGTGTTTATTATATCCGTCTTGAATATCTATCACTTTGGGACAAATTTCATATGTTGCAATTGCTTTTGATAAGCTCAAACAAATTTAATTGAAGAACATGAGCGTAAAATTTCTTCTCACAAAATAATATAAGTGAAGCATGAGAGAATTTATTTAAAAATTTACTAACTCTCAAATAAATCTAAGTGAAGCATGAGAGCATTTCTTCAAAAATATTAAAGCACACCGTGCTCAAAAAGATATAAGTGAAGCACTAGACAAATTCCATAGCTAAAAAAAATTAAGTGAAGCATATAGAGCAATTCTATCAAATCATAGCATAATCTTGGCTCTCTCAAATAGGTGTGTCCAGCAAGGATAGATGACACAAATTAAAAATCTAAACAAGCAAGGACTCGTATAATAAAAGACGCTCCAAGCAAAACTCATGATATGTGACGAATAAAAATATAGCTTCAAGTAAAATACCGATAGTCGTTAGAAGAAAGAGGGGGTGCCTTCCGTGGCATCCCCAAGCTTAGTTGCTTGGTTCTCCTTGAATAATAAGTTGGGGTGCCATGGGTCATCCCCGAGCTTAGGCTCTTTTCATTCCTTATTCCTTCATCCAAATTGATCTCACCCAAAACTTGAAAACTTCAATCACACAAAACTCAACAAAACCTTCGTGAGATCCGTTAGTATAATAAAGCAAATCACTACTCTAAGTACTGTTGCAAACCCATTCTTATTTTAATTTTGCATTATACCTACTGTATTCTAACTTTACCATGGCTTACCCCGATACAATTCATAGATTCATCAAAATAAGCACACAACGCAAAGAAAACAAAATCTGTCAAAAACTGAAAAGTCTGTAGTAATCTGGAAACTTCGTATACTTGTGTAACTCCAAAATTTCTGAAACACTAGGACAACATAGGCAATTTGTATATCAATTTTGTGTAGAAAAACTCAAAATTTTATTATACTTCTGTGATTTTAAACAATTCTTCTACTAATCACAAAAGTTTCTATTTTTCAAGAAGATCAAATCAACTATCACCCAACATGATCACAAAGGCTTTACTTGGCACAAACACTAATTAAAACATAAAAACACAATCATAGCAGTAGCATAATTGTGTAAACACTCAATAACAGAAAGAAAAAGGCAAAAATAAAATGTTTTCATTGGGTTGCCTCCCAACAAACGCTGTCGTTTTATGCCCCTAGCTAGACATAATGCATAAATTCGAGTATTGCCATCTTTCTTATTATTTTCCATAGATGCCTTGTCAGGAGGTTTTGCAAAAATAACTTGAAACACATTATCCATATAAATTTTAGCACCATCAAGTTGCCCATCTACGTATCCCCTTTGGTTTTCGGCCACAATCCAAGAATAGTGTTGATTAATATCATTGAAAACTTGTTGGATTAAATCTAAAATGGGGATTTCCTTTTTAAGGTTCTAATAAAAAATCATTTCCAAGAAAATGTCTCAACATATAATCACTATTATAAATGATCTCATTTATCACCGTTTTTCACGGCTCATACCATAGAAATCAAAAATTTCTCTAGCTTCCCGTACTTTGTAGTCAAATTCATTCATAAGAACAAGGGTAGCTAATTTTTTAGCATTAGGATCCTTTATAACGGGTAGTCATAAAACAATCTTTGCAAAGTAGGATGGGTACGGATAAATCTATTTTCAAGTTTCAAAACTAGTGCTGAAATAGCTTTCGCATAAGATTTAGTTCTTTTAAGTATAGGAGCACCATCAAGAGTCAAATTCCCAACACAATTGAAAAAATCTTGGATATGTTCTTTTCCCATAACATTCCCTTGCCCCAAAACAAAAGTTTTAGCATCCATTGCCAGATCGTCCAATTTTAGGAGTTAGACCATCATCTGTTTCTGCCATACCGAAATCACTCATAGTGACAAGTTCAAACGAATAAGAGATCTGACGAGAAAACGGCGAACAAAAAAGAGGGCAAATAAAACGGCAAATTTTTGTGAAGTGGGGGAGATGAAAACGAGAGGCAAATGGCAAATAATGTAAATTGCAAGGAGATGATATTTGTGATTAGGAACCTGGTAGATGTTGATGATGTCTCCTCGGCAAGGGCGCCAGAAATTCCTTTTGATGTCGCTTGAAACTGCGTCCGTATTTCCCCAAAAAGGAAGGGATGATGCAGTACAACTACGCTAGGTATTTCCCTCAGTTGTGAACCAAGGTATAAATCCAGTAGGAGAACCAAACAACAATGTGTAAACGGTACCTGCACACAAATAACACATACTTGCAACCCGACGCGTACGAGGGGTTGTCAATCCCTCTTCGGGTAGCGGTGCCAGAAATTAGTTGATGGGATAAAATTTGTGTAGATTGTATAAATAGATCTTGATAAAGTGCGAAATAAAATAAGTAATAAAAAAATGCAGCAAGGTATTTTTGGGTTTTTGAAATAATAGATCTGAAAATAAAAGCAAATAAAAATAGATCTCAAAGCAAATATGATAAATAATAGACCCGGGGCCGTAGATTTTACTAATGGCTTCTCTCAAGAAATAGCACACGGTGGGTAAACAAATTACTATTGGACAATTGATAGAAGATCAAATAATTATGACAATATCCAAGGCAATGATCAATATATAGGCATCACGTCCAAGATTAATAGACGGACTCCTGCCTGCATCTATTACTATTACTCCACACATCGACCGCTATCCAGCATGCATCTAGTGTATTAAGTTCATGGGGAAACGGAGTAATGCAATAAGAACGATGACATGATGTAGACGGGATCTATTCATCTAGGAATAACCCCTATCTTGTTATCCTTAATAGTAACGGTACATGCTTGTCTTGCTGCCCCTTCTGTCACTGGGAAAGAACACCACAAGATCGAACCCATCACAAAGCACATCTTCCCATGGCAAGAAAAATTGATCTAGTTGGCCTAACTAAATCAAAGATTCGAAGAAGAAATACGAGGCTATAAATAATCATGCATATAAGAGATCAAAGAAGGCTCAAATAATATTCATGGACGTAGATCTAATCATAAACCCAAAGTTCTTCAGATCCCAACAAACACAACGCAAAAAGAGTTACATCAAATAGATCTCCAAGAGACCATTGTATTGAGAATCAAGAGAGAGAGGGAGAGAGGTAGAGAGAGAGAGAGAGAGAGAGAGGAAGCCATCTAGCTACTGCCTACGGACCCGTAGGTCTATGGTGAACTACTCACGCATCATCGGAGAGGCACCAATGAGGATGATGAACCCATCCATGATGGTGTCTAGATTGGATCTCGTGGTTCTAGAACTTTCGGCGGCTGAAATTGTGTTTCGTCGACTCCCCTAGGATTTCTGGAATATTTGGGAATTTATAGGGCGAAGAGGCGGTGCGAGCGGTCACCAAGGTGGGCACAACCCCCTGGGCGCTCCTGGGCCTCCTGGCGTGCCCTGATGGGTTGTGCCCACCTCGGGCCTCCCCTCTGGTACTTCTTTGGGCCACTGGGTGTCTTCTGGTCTAGAAAAAATCTCCAAAAAGTTTCGCTGCGTTTGGACTCCGTTTGGTACTGATATTTTGCGAAGTAAAAGACAAACAAAAAAGAGAAACTAGCACTGGGCACTATGTTAATAGGTTAGTCCCAAAAAATGATATAAAATTGTCATAAAATGATTGTAAAACATTCAAGAATGATAATATAATAGCATGGAACAATAAAAAATTATAGATATGTTTGAGACGTATCAAGCTACAAGTTCTTCTTCTCCAGCTCTGCCTTCATATCACTCACAACCACCAGTTCATTGCTGAACTGCTCAGCCACCATTTTTGCAAAATCAACTTTGAAAATTCTGTGGTCATTCTCCACCATTTTCTTGTCTCCTAGTATCTTGGAGTTCTCTTCTGCATTAACCACATTTGCTCTGAGCCACTCTCTGTTCTCATCATCATACATGGTCTATAACTTAGCTAGGCTCATCTTAAGAGTTTCAAGCCACTCGGAATCAGCAGGCTTCAGATAGGTGCACTTCAGTTCTTCCTATTATATTTCAAAAATAAGCAAATTGCACTTCATCATGCCGAAAAAAGGTACAATACAGAATCTCACAAGTAATTTCATTGCTAAATCTACCAATTTGACACCACCAACCTTCTTCGCGTAAGTCAAAAACCTCCTGCCACTATCCACTGACTCAAATGCCACAAACTTCTTACAGGAGGATTTGTGCTAGCACACAAAACGTAGATCTGAAGCCACTCCGCTCCATTGCTTGCAGTACACCGTCCTAAGAAGCTGAAAGGAGAACAAATCGGCTTCAATCGATGTGTGTAAACAAAATCCTATTTCCCCCCAAATCCATAACCCTAGCCGCGTGAGAGGGAGAGGCCAGGACGAACCTGGCTGCTTATGGAGTCGTCGTTGGACAACGAGCCGCTCGAGAGATCATCCTAGGAGACCATGGTTACCGCGGAGGCGCTTACCCGGAGACTAGGCAGTGGCAGTAGCGGCAACAAAGTGTGGCAAAGGAGTCTTGGGGATGGGTGGGATTGAAACGGACGGCGCACGCCCTTAAACCGTAGGGTGCCTGACGCCCGTCTAACGGACGGAGCCTTCTAACGACGTCTGTCCGCGGACGCCTCATCAGGCTGACAGGCAGGGCCAACCTATCAGAAACGTTGTCTTTGCGAGCTCAATTCATCATCAGTGCAATTTGTTACTCCCTCCATTCCATAATGTAGTGCTTTCTCTATCCACGTGCTTCAACTTTGACCGTAAATTTAACTACCAAGACCGATTGCGGCGGGAGCAAAAATTATACCAATGAATTCGTATTCGAAAGAAGTTTTCAATTATATAATTTTTTCTTCCGCTGCAGTTGGTCTCGTTGATTAAATTTATGATCAAAGTTGGACCTCGGAAAGCGCGGGCGCACTATATTTTGGAATGGAGGGAGTACTTATTAGGCGCCAAAGTGGTAGTTCGCTGTGAGTTGTCTGAAATGTGGTGGCAATCGGTTATCCTAACCTCATATGTGGTGGTCTTATACAATGTATGATTTTTTGGCGATCAACAGGAAACTTCGAGATCTATTTCAAAGAATTTCCAACTCCTAGTTAGTGTTACCAAAATCTGAATCCTGAGTTGTTTCTGAGCAGAAAGTGGAGGCTGGGAAGGCGAAGCCACGGTCAAGTTATGATGCACAAACACAAACATTTTGTCTAACTTCAGAACCATAGCACACGGTTAAGTTGAAGAATGCGACGAAGCCTCAGCGTCGCCTGAAAAATGAAATTTGACCTGAAGCTCTGGATATAAACTGACATAAGAACAGCCATCGGTAGTTCCCATTGTTTGTCATGGGTCCTTACCCTATTAAACTTGATCTTACACAAACCAAATTATTCATCAACATGATATACATTGCCCGATTCTCGAACCATCCTTTTCCAATTTCATCCCAGTTTGGACACCAGCAGGCAAGAGAAACTGCCCGATTACAGGCCGCACATTGTGAAGGGGAAAACTTGTGATTCAATTCAAATGGGAGACAGTAAAGGTACAAGGAATTGTACAAACAAGGAGTGAGATGTGAGGATAGGAGGCACAACCATATCGCAACTTCCACTAGGCGGTGCCGGCGCCGGCGCCGGACTCCTCCTCGAGCTTGCGCACGTAGGCCGAGAGCACGGCGACGACGTCCCTGGCGGGCGCCTGCAGCGTGGTGACGAGGGAGGTGGCCGGCCCATTGAGGGCGCCGAGCAGCTTGGAGTAGACCTCGGCGCGGCTGGGCATGGTCTCGAGCGACTTGAACTCGGCGGGCGCGTAGTACTTGCCCTCGAACACCGCCCCGATGAAGTCGTTGGTCTCCTCGACGCGCTCCTCCTTCTGGAAGGCGCGGTAGGGCTTGAGCGCGACGGGGACCTCCTCCGTGTGGACGAAGAGCCAGGCGTTCATGCCCTTCATGCACGGCTTGAGCGCCTCCCAGGGGGTGCCCTCGATGGCCTTCCCCACCAGCGTGTTCTTCGCCACCAGGAGGTGGCACGACTCCGGCAGCGCGTCGCGGATGCCCTGGAACTGCTTCACCGTCAGGCCCTCGTACCGGATGCCGGCCAGGAGGTAGCACCCCTCCAGCTGCTCGCGGACCACGGCGACCGTGTCCTCCTTGCGCCCGCGGGAGATGGCGGCGCGGACGGTGGAGCGGCGCAGAGGGCGGGGGCAGCGCGGGGCCGCGGCTAGGGTTTGGAACGCCGGGAGGGGCCGCGCGGTCGGGAGGAAGGAGGTCTCCATTTTTCTGGGGCGGGCGGGCGGGCGCGCCGGACGGGGGTTGGGTTGGGGAGAAACGGCGAGGAAGATAGAGTGGAGTGGACAAAGCTTATCTATGGAGAAGACGATGGGTGGTTTCTTCCGTGGACACGGTGCACGTGGACCTTTGGATTATGTTTTTCCTTTCCTTTGAGGGGTTCCTCTGGATTATGTGCGACCATATATTCAGCGAGGAAGATTGACCGGTGTGTTCTTACTCTCTTAAGATTATTATATTACTCCTTCCTATTGAAAATGTGGTCCAATACAGTTATCCTTTTATAATGCGGAGCCGGCCATCCAATGTTCGCATACATTTTAAAATAGATTTAAAATAACTGGAGGAAATTCACGCAAACCAGATGATATGAGCATTTTTCATTGAGGGGGGGGGGGCTAAACCTAGACTACGGCGGCGCCTGACGTTCAAATCCTTGTTGTTTCCTTCCGGCGACCGCGTCTTGCATCCGCCGTCTCCATGAGAGGTGACGACGACAAGACCTGTGAAGTGGAGGTGCAATCGGTTGCAAGGAAGAGTAGTGTAAGTGCATCTAGTGCCACCCCTAGTTGGTTTTGGAGTATTGACGACAAATTTGGTTGAGGGACTAATGTGTTTGTGAGAATTGCAGGATAACACAGGTAGTGTCCCTCATTGATTCGGTTTACCTACCGGAGATTACCCCTAAAAATGTATGAAGACATTGATGACAATGGTGGTATGTGAAGATATTCATATTGAAGACTATGACAGGAGAAGACATTCAGTGAAGACAATGGAGCGCGAAGACTTAGTTGTTTTGTTGCTTACTTTTCTTCTTTGTTGAGTCATAGGAACCACCGTACTGTTAAGTGGGGTCCAAGTGAACAAAGTCGGAGTGACTGAAGTGATGCTCAACCCAAATCCTATGTCTTCGAGCGAAGACAATGAGAGCAAATCTTATCCAGAGCTGGATGAATCAGCTTTGCTTCTAGCCCAAGTAAAGCTGTCGTGTGTGTTTGAAATCTGACCGTTGGAACACGTGCCAGTTCCTTAGTGACCCTGGGTCATTTCGGACATATCAGGTCGGGTTGCCTAGTGGCTATAAATAGCCCCCCCTACACCATAAATTGGTGGCTGCTCAGAGTTAGTACACGGCTTTTGTCGTTTGAGAGCAACCCACCTCGAAGCCTTTGAGAGAGATAAATCCTTGCGAGGAAAAAGCCCAAACACCCAGAGCCAAAGAGTGTTAGGCATCACTGAAGTCTTTCTGTCTATGTGACCTGAAGACTTATTACACTTGAGGACTGTGAATCCTCCAGCCGGTTAGGCGTCGCGTTCTGAGCATCCAAGAGTCATTGTGGATCGCCGGTGAACGAAGTCTGTGAAGGTTTGGAGGTCTACCTTGAAGACTTACCAGAGTGATTGAGCGAGGACTGTGTGTCCTTAGCTCAAGGAGAATAAGGTGAAGACGAGGTCTTCTGAGTTGAATCTCAGCCTCCCTAACCAGACGTACAGTTGTCACAGCAACTGGAACTGGTCCAACAAATCATGTGTCTTCAACAAGTGAATGGTTCTATCCTCTCCCTCCCTTTACTTAGAGTTTGTCTTCGTGAAGTCATTGTCTGTTTGTTGTACCTGTTTGACTTCATTGCTTGACTACTATTGCTGTTTGGCTTCATACTATATTCCATCCTGATCCTTACTACCTAGCTGCTATTAGTCTTTATACGCTCACGTTATTGCACACTTAACTATGGCTTGCTTAGTGTAGTTTATATTCCGCTGCATTTCAATAGGTACATTTTTATAGTTTATCTTCGAGACTTCCATGTTTTGAAGACTTCCATAAAAATCGCCTATTCACCCCCCCCCCCCTCTAGTCGATAACTAGCACTTTCAAGTAGAACATGGGAGACGGACCGGCCCACATAAGACACAAGGCCCTGCCGCCTCACATGCCCTACTCATCCTCGTGCGCGAGTCCGCGATCTGTCCGTCGCTGGTGGACGTGAGGTCCACAATGGAAATGGAGGGGTCGGCCATGTCGTCGTCCCGCTGGCGTGGCCAAACAGTGTTTGGCGGGGCATAGGACACGCAGCTCGCGGCGTTCTTGTCCGTGATCGCCTGCGCAGCCAACGCCACCTCCTCGTCCGGCTGTGCGTTGCGAGCGGAGGCTTGAGCCCGGGCGGCCTCGTAGAGCACCGGCTGCTCAACAACGAAGTTGGGGTTCACCATGGCCATGGTCATCACGACCTCCTTGCCCGCGCACTCGCCGTAGATTTGGCCCTCTGCCAGCCGGTGCTTCTTGAGAGGAACGGGTTGTACCGCTATCTGTCCTGTGCCTGTCAGAACGCCGACATAGGCGTCGGCACAGGCCGCTCCTCCATCATGGCGGCGTTGAAGTGCGCCTACGCCTGCTCCATGGTCAATCTGACATGCACCGGCATGGGGCCTGGCGCTGAGTCATCGTCGAAGCCCGTCTCCATCGTGGCGGCATCGTTGTCGAAGACCTCGAGGGAGCCGCTAGGGCGGCCACCTCGTGCTTTATCTCCATTGACACTCGACATACTCTCCCACAAAGCGTTCCTGCTCACGATAATGCAGATATGGTGCGCGGGAGGAAGATGTGGAGCAGATGGGTTTGTGTTGTGCTGTGAGCCGGGTGTGGCCGCCTTTAAATAGTGGATGCCGATGAGGCCAAGTGTTCGGGTGCGTCAACGAGCAGGCGCCGGAGTTGGTTTCTCGGCTTGCGAGCTTGTTTAATGGCGACAAACGGATGGGCGGGCATTGAACAGGCATGGTAGATATCTGTCCCGTCCCGTCCAGTAAACGTCTCTCCAGCATTGAACAGGGGCGGACACCGGTGACGCGGCGCGGGCGACGCCCTCGGCTGGTGAGCTACTTCAATGTCGGCGCCAGCAAGAGCTCATGTCCCCTCTGGGCCGGCGTGAATGAGGCCAGCTGGCTTCAGACGAGAAAGCATGCGAGCGTTGGAGGGGTTTTGGGTTGGTCAGATTAAGCAGACGCAGGCGTGGCAGCGGGTCGGACGCCCACAAAACCCACCCCAGTTTATCTTCGATTTGCAGGAAAGAGTGCGTCCAGACCGGTCAGTGAAACGATGCAGGCTCACATTGGATTGCAAAACATGTCTGGACCGTGCAAGTGGTTTGAGGGTCACTGAGGGAGTCCTGGATTAGGGGGTGTTCGGGTAGCCGGACTATACCTTCGCCGGACTCCTGGACTAAGAAGATACAAGATTGAAGACTTCGTCCCGTGTCCGGATGGGACATTCCTTGGCGTGGAAGGCAAGCTAGGTGATGCGGATACTCAAGATCTCCTACCCTTGTAACCGACTTTGTGTAACCCTAACCCTATCCGGTGTCTATATAAACCGGAGGGTTGTAGTCCGTAGGACGAATCATCATCATACACAATCATACCATAGGCTAGCTTCTAGGGTTTAGCCTCCTTGATCTCGTGGTAGATCTACTCTTGTACTACCCATATCATCAATATTAATCAAGCAGGAGTAGGGTATTACCTCCATCGAGAGGGCCCGAACCTGGGTAAAAACATCGTGTCCCTTGTCTCCTGTTACCATCCGGCCTTGACGCACAGTTCGGGACCCCCTACCCGAGATCCGCCAGTTTTGACACCGACATTGGTGCTTCCATTGAGAGTTCCTCTGTGTCGTCGCCTTTAGGCCCGATGGCTCCTCTGATCATCAACAACAATGAGGTTCAGGGTGAGACCTTTCTCCCCGGACAGATCTTCATCTTCGGCGGCTTCGCTCTGTGGGCCAATTCGCTTGGTCATCTGGAGCAGATCGAAAGCTACGCCCCTGGCCATCAAGTCAGGTTTGGAAACTTAAACTACACGACTGATATCCGCGGATACTTGATTTTCAATGGGTTCGAGCCACAGCCAAGCGCGCCGCACTATCTCGAGGGGCATGATCTAGCTCTGCCTCCGAACAGTGTCCTGGAGGCCGCACATGCACCGGTTCCGACCCTTAACTCGGAGCCTATTGCGCCAATTGAGGATGAGCGGTTGGACGTCACCTTGGGGGCTGCGATCTCAAAGGTGATCGAGCTGAACGCCAGCCCCGCACTCCGCGTGACCCGTGACCCCGAGGGTCCGGACTCCTCCCCGGACTCCGAACCCCCCGCTCCCTTGCCGGTCGAATCCGATTGGGCACCGATAATGGAGTTCACCGCCGCGGACATCTTTCAGCACTCGCCTTTTGGCGACATCCTGAATTCCCTCAAGTCTCTCTCTTTATCAGGAGAGCCCTGGCCGGATTACGGTCAGCGAGGATGGGATACGGACGATGAAGAAATTCAAAGCCCACCCACCACCCACTTGGTAGCCACTGTCGACGATTTAACCGACATGCTTGACTTCGGCTCCGAAGACTTCAACGGTATGGACGACGAGGTAGGAGACGAACAGGAACCAGCACCTGTAGGGCGCTGGAAGGCCACCTCGTCATATGACATATATATGGTGGATACTCCAAAAGATGGAGATGGCGATGGAAAAGTGGGGGATGACACCCCCAAGAAACAGCCAAAGCGTCGGCGTCAGCGGCGCCACTCTAAATCCCGCCAAAGCAAAAACGGTGATTCCGGCACGGGAGATAATACTGAAGGAAATATGCCCTAGAGGCAATATTAAAGTTATTATTTATTTCCTTATATCATGATAAATGTTTATTATTCATGCTAGAATTGTATTAACTGGAAACATAATACATGTGTGAATACATAGACAAAACAGAGTGTCACTAGTATGCCTCTACTTGACTAGCTCATTAATCAAAGATGGTTATGTTTCCTAGCCATGAACAAAGAGTTGTTATTTGATTAACGAGATCACATCATTAGTTGAATGATCTGATTGACATGACCCATTCCATTAGCATAGCACCCGATCGTTTAGTGTGTTGCTATTGCTTTTATCCATGACTTATACATGTTCCTTTAACTATGAGATTATGCAACTCCCATTTACCGTAGGAACACTTTGTGTGCTACCAAACGTCACAACGTAACTGGGTGATTATAAAGGTGCTCTACAGGTGTCTCCGAAGGTACATATTGGGTTGGCGTATTTCGAGATTAGGATTTGTCACTCCGATTGTCAGAGAGGTATCTCAGGGCCTTCTCGGTAATGCACATCACATAAAGCCTTGCAAGCATTGCAACCAATGAGTTAGTTGCGAGATGATGTATTACAGAACGAGTAAAGAGACTTGCCAGTAACGAGATTGAACTAGGTATTGGATACCGACGATCGAATCTCAGGCAAGTAACATACCGATGACAAAGGGAACAACGTATGTTGTTATGCGGTCTGACCGATAAAGATCTTCGTAGAATATGTAGGAGCCAATATGGGAATCCAGGTCCCGCTGTTGGTTATTGACCGGAGACGTGTCTCGGTCATGTCTACATTGTTCTCGAACCGTAGGGTCCGCACGCTTAACGTTACGATGACAGTTATTATGAGTTTATACATTTTGATGTACCGAAGGAGTTCGGAGTCCCGGATGTGATCACGGACGTGACGAGGAGTCTCGAAATGGTCGAGACATAAAGAATTATATATTGGAAGCCTATGTTTGGACATCGGATGCATTCCAGGTGAAATCAGGATTTTACCGGAATACCGGGAGGGTTACCGGAACCCCCCGGGAGCATAATGGGCCAACATGGGCCTTGGAGGAGAGGTGAGAGGGCTGCCCTAGGGGCTGCGCGCCTCCCCCCCTTCCCCTAGTCCTATTAGGACTAGGAGAGGTGGGCGCCCCCCTCTCTCTCTCTCCCCCCCTTGGAGAATCCTAGTCCAACTAGGATTGGGGGGGGGGGGAATCCTACTCCCAGAGGGAGTAGGACTCTCCTGGCGCACCAAGAGTTGGCCGGCCAGCCCCTCCCCCTTGGCTCCTTTATATACGGGGGCAGGGGGCACCCCAAAGACACACAAGTTGATCTACGGATCGTTCCTTAGCCGTGTGCGGTGCCCCCTTCCACCAAATTCCACCTCGATCATATCGTTGCAGTGCTTAGGCGAAGCCCTGCGCCGGTAACACATCAAGATCGTCACCACGCCGTCGTGCTGACGGAACTCTTCCTCGACGCTTTGCTGGATCGGAGCCCGGGGATCGTCATCGAGCTGAACGTGTGCCAAGAACTCGGAGGTGCCGGAGTAACGGTGTTGTGATCGGTTGGATCGCGAGGAGAACGTACGACTACTTCCTCTACGTTGTGTCAACGCTTCCGCTTCGGTCTACGAGGGTACGTAGACAACACTCTCCCCTCTCGTTGCTATGCATCACCATGATCTTGCGTGTGCGTAGGAAATTTTTTGAAATTACTACGTTCCCCAACAGTGGCATCCGAGCCTAGGTTTTATGGTTTGATGTTATTTGCACGAGTAGAACACAAGTGAGTTGTGGACGATACAGGTCATACTGCCTACCAGCATGTCATACTTTGGTTCAGCGGTATTGTTGGACGAGACGATCCGGACCAACCTTACGCGTACGCTTACGCGAGACCGGTTCCCTCGACGTGCTTTGCACATAGATGGCTTGCGGAAGACTGTCTCTCCAACTTTAGTTGAACCGAGTGTGGCTACGCCCGGTCCTTGAGAAGGTTAAAACGGAGTCTATTTGACAAACTATCGTTGTGGTTTGGATGCGTAGGTAAGATGAGTTCTTACTTAAAGCCCGTAGCAGCCACGTAAAACTTGCAACAACAAAGTAGAGGACGTCTAACTTGTTTTTGCAGGGCATGTTGTGATGTGATATGGTCAAGACGTGATGCTAAATTTTATTGTATGAGATGATCATGTTTTGTAACCGAGTTATCGGCAACTGGCAGGAGCCATATGGTTGTCGCTTTATTGTATGCAATGCAATCGCGATGTAATGCTTTACTTTATTGCTAAGCGATAGTGATAGTCGTAGAAGCATAAGATTGGCGAGACGACAACGATGCTGCGATGAAGATCAAGGTGTCGCGCCGGTGACGATGGTGATCATGACGGTGCTTCGAAGATGGAGATCACAAGCACAAGATGATGATGGCCATATCATATCACTTATATTGATTGCATGTGATGTTTCTCCTTTTATGCATCTTATCTTGCTTTGATTGACGGTAGCATTATAAGATGATCTCTCACTAAATTATCAAGAAGTGTTCTCCCTGAGTATGCACCGTTGCGAAAGTTCTTCGTGCTGAGACACCACGTGATGATCGGGTGTGATAGGCTCTACGTTCAAATACAACGGGTGCAAAACAGTTGCACACGCGGAATACTCAGGTTTAACTTGACGAGCCTAGCATATAACAGATATGGCCTCGGAACACAGAGACCGAAAGGTCGAGCGTGAATCATATAGTAGATATGATCAACATAGTGATGTTCACCATTGAAACTACTCCATCTCACGTGATGATCGGACATGGTTTAGTTGATTTGGATCACGTTATCACTTAGAGGATTAGAGGGATGTCTATCTAAGTGGGAGTTCTTAAGTAATATGATTAAATGAACTTAAATTTATCATGAACTTAGTACCTGATAGTATCTTGCTTGTCTATGTTGTGTAGATAGATGGCTCGTGCTGTTGTTCCGTTGAATTTTAATGCGTTCCTTGAGAAAGCAAAGTTGAAAGATGATGGTAGCAATTACACGGACTGGGTCCGTAACTTGAGGATTATCCTCATTGCTGCACAGAAGAATTACGTCCTGGAAGCACCGCTAGGTGCCAGGCCTGGTGCAAGAGCTACGCCAGATGTTGTGAACGTCTGGCAAAGCAAAGCTGATGACTACTCTATAGTTCAGTGTGCCATGCTTTACGGCTTAGAACCGGGACTTCAACGACGTTTTGAACACCATGGAGCATATGAGATGTTCCAGGAGTTGAAGTTAATATTTCAAGCAAATGCCCGGATTGAGAGATATGAAGTCTCCAATAAGTTCTATAGCTGTAAAATGGAGGAGAACGGTTCTGTCAGTGAGCATATACTCAGAATGTCTGGGTATAACAATCACTTGATTCAACTGGGAGTTAATCTTCCGGATGATTGCGTCATTGACAGAATTCTCCAATCACTGCCACCAAGCTACAAGAGCTTCGTGATAAACTATAATATGCAAGGGATGACCAAAACTATGCCCGAGCTCTTCGCGATGCTAAAAGCCGCGGAGGTAGAAATCAAAAAGGAGCATCAAGTGTTGATGGTTAACAAAACCACTAGTTTCAAGAAAAAGGGCAAAGGGAAGAAAAAGGGGAACTTCAAAAAGAACAGCAAGCAAGTTGCTACTCAAGAGAAGAAACCCAAATCTGGACCTAAGCCTGAAACTGAGTGCTTCTATTGCAAGCAGACTGGTCACTGGAAGCGGAACTGCCCCAAGTATTTGGCGGATAAGAAGGATGGCAAGGTTAACAAAGGTATATATGATATACATGTTATTGATGTGTACCTTACTAATTCTCGCAGTAGCACCTGGGTATTTGATACTGGTTCTGTTGCTAATATTTGCAACTCAAAACAGGGGCTATGGATTAAGCGAAGATTGGCTAAGGACGAGGTGACGATGCGAGTGGGAAATGGTTCCAAAGTCGATGTGATCGCGGTCGGCACGCTACCTCTACATCTACCTTCGGGATTAATATTAGATCTAAATAATTGTTATTTAGTACCAGCGTTGAGCATGAACATTATATCTGGATCTTGTTTGATGCGAGACGGTTATTCATTTAAATCAGAGAATAATGGTTGTTCTATTTATATGAGTAATATCTTTTATGGTCATGCGCCATTAAAGAGTGGTTTGTTCTTACTTAATCTCGATAGTAGTAATACACATATTCATAATGTTGAAGCCAAAAGATGCAGAGTTGATAATGATAGTGCAACTTATTTGTGGCACTGCCGTTTAGGTCATATCGGTGTAAAGCGCATGAAGAAACTCCATACTGATGGACTTTTGGAGTCACTTGATTATGAATCACTTGGCACTTGCGAACCGTGCCTTATGGGCAAGATGACTAAAACACCGTTCTCCGGTACTGTGGAGAGAGCAACAGATTTATTGGAAATCATACATACTGATGTATGTGGTCCAATGAATGTTGAGGCTCGTGGCGGATATCGTTATTTTCTCACCTTCACTGATGATTTAAGCAGATATGGGTATATCTACTTAATGAAACACAAGTCTGAAACATTTGAAAAGTTCAAAGAATTTCAGAGTGAAGTGGAAAATCATCGTAACAAGAAAATAAAGTTTTTACGATCTGATCGTGGAGGAGAATATTTGAGTTACGAGTTTGGTCTACATTTGAAACAATGCGGAATAGTTTCGCAACTCACGCCACCCGGAACACAACAACGTAATGGTGTGTCCGAACGTCGTAATCGTACTTTACTGGATATGGTGCGATCTATGATGTCTCATACCGATTTACCGCTATCTTTTTGGGGTTATGCTCTAGAGACGGCCGCATTCACGTTAAATAGGGCACCATCAAAATCCGTTGAGACGACGCCTTATGAACTGTGGTTTGGCAAGAAACCAAAGTTGTCGTTTCTTAAAGTTTGGGGCTGCGATGCTTATGTGAAAAAGCTTCAACCTGATAAGCTCGAACCCAAATCGGAAAAATGTGTCTTCATAGGATACCCAAAGGAGACTATTGGGTATACCTTCTATCACAGATCCGAAGGCAAAATTTTTGTTGCTAAAGTCGGAAACTTTCTAGAGAAGGAGTTTCTCTCGAAAGAAGTGAGTGGGAGGAAAGTAGAACTTGATGAGATAACAGTATCTACTCCCTTATTGAGAAGTAGTACATCACATAAATCTGTTTCTGTGACACCTACATCAAATAGGGAGGAAGCTAATGATAATGATCATGAAACTTCAGATCAAGTTTCTACTGAAATTCGTAGATCAACCAGAGTAAGATCCGCACCAGAGTGGTACGGTAATCCTATTTTGGAAGTCATGTTACTAGACCATGATGAACCTACGAACTATGAAGAAGTGATGGTGAGCCCAGATTCCGCAAAGTGGCTTGAGGCCATGAAATCTGAGATGGGATCCATGTATGAGAACAAAGTGTGGACTTTGGTTGACTTGCCCAATGATCGGCAAGCAATTGAGAATAAATGGATTTTTAAGAAGAAGACTGACGCTGATGGTAATGTTACTGTCTATAAAGCTCGACTTGTTGCAAAAGGTTTTCGACAAGTTCAAGGGATTGACTACGATGAGACTTTCTCACCCGTAGCGATGCTTAAGTCTGTCCGAATCATGTTAGCAGTTGCCGCATTTTATGATTATGAAATTTGGCAAATGGATGTCAAAACTGCATTCCTGAATGGATTTCTGGAAGAAGAGTTGTATATGATGCAACCAGAAGGTTTTGTCGATCCAAAGGGAGCTAACAAAGTGTGCAAGCTCCAGCGATCCATTTATGGACTGGTGCAAGCCTCTCGGAGTTGGAATAAACGCTTTGATAGTATGATCAAAGCATTTGGTTTTATACAGACTTTTGGAGAAGCCTGTATTTACAAGAAAGTGAGTGGGAGCTCTGTAGCATTTCTGATATTATATGTGGATGACATATTACTGATCGGAAATAATATAGAATTTCTGGATAGCATAAAGGGATACTTGAATAAGAGTTTTTCAATGAAAGACCTCGGTGAAGCTTCTTACATATTGGGAATTAAGATCTATAGAGATAGATCAAGACGCTTAATAGGACTTTCACAAAGCACATACCTTGACAAAGTTTTGAAAAAGTTCAAAATGGATCAGGCAAAGAAAGGGTTCTTGCCTGTGGCACAAGGTGTGAAGTTGAGTAAGACTCAATGCCCGACCACCGCAGAAGATAGAGAGAAAATGAAAAATGTTCCCTATGCTTCAGCCATAGGCTCTATCATGTATGCAATGCTGTGTACCAGACCTGATGTGTGCCTTGCTGTAAGTTTAGCAGGCAGGTACCAAAGTAATCCAGGAGTGGATCACTGGACAGCGGTCAAGAACATCCTTAAGTACTTGAGAAGGACTAAGGATATGTTTCTCATTTATGGAGGTGACAAAGAGCTCGTCGTAAACGGTTACGTCGATGCAAGCTTTGACACTGATCCGGACGATTCCAAATCGCAAACCGGATACGTATTTACATTAAACGGTGGAGCTGTCAGTTGGTGCAGTTCTAAACAAAGCGTCGTGGCGGGATCTACATGTGAAGCTGAGTACATAGCCGCTTCGGAAGCAGCTAATGAAGGAGTCTGGATGAAGGAGTTCATATCCGATCTAGGTGTTGTACCTAGCGTATCGGGTCCAATGAAAATCTTTTGTGACAATACTGGTGCAATTGCCTTGGCAAAGGAATCCAGATTTCACAAAAGAACCAAACACATCAAAAGACGCTTCAACTCCATCCGGGATTTGGTCCAGGTGGGAGACATAGATATATGCAAGATACATACGGATCTGAATGTTGCAGACCCGTTGACTAAGCCTCTTCCACGAGCGAAACATGATCAGCACCAAAACTCCATGGGTGTTAGAATCATTACTTTGTAATCTAGATTATTGACTCTAGTGCAAGTGGGAGACTGAAGGAAATATGCCCTAGAGGCAATAATAAAGTTATTATTTATTTCCTTATATCATGATAAATGTTTATTATTCATGCTAGAATTGTATTAACTGGAAACATAATACATGTGTGAATACATAGACAAAACAGAGTGTCACTAGTATGCCTCTACTTGACTAGCTCATTAATCAAAGATGGTTATGTTTCCTAGCCATGAACAAAGAGTTGTTATTTGATTAACGAGATCACATCATTAGTTGAATGATCTGATTGACATGACCCATTCCATTAGCATAGCACCCGATCGTTTAGTGTGTTGCTATTGCTTTTATCCATGACTTATACATGTTCCTTTAACTATGAGATTATGCAACTCCCATTTACCGTAGGAACACTTTGTGTGCTACCAAACGTCACAACGTAACTGGGTGATTATAAAGGTGCTCTACAGGTGTCTCCGAAGGTACATATTGGGTTGGCGTATTTCGAGATTAGGATTTGTCACTCCGATTGTCGGAGAGGTATCTCAGGGCCTTCTCGGTAATGCACATCACATAAAGCCTTGCAAGCATTGCAACCAATGAGTTAGTTGCGAGATGATGTATTACAGAACGAGTAAAGAGACTTGCCAGTAACGAGATTGAACTAGGTATTGGATACCGACGATCGAATCTCGGGCAAGTAACATACCGATGACAAAGGGAACAACGTATGTTGTTATGCGGTCTGACCGATAAAGATCTTCGTAGAATATGTAGGAGCCAATATGGGCATCCAGGTCCCGCTGTTGGTTATTGACCGGAGACGTGTCTCGGTCATGTCTACATTGTTCTCGAACCGTAGGGTCCGCACGCTTAACGTTACGATGACAGTTATTATGAGTTTATACATTTTGATGTACCGAAGGAGTTCGGAGTCCCGGATGTGATCACGGACGTGACGAGGAGTCTCGAAATGGTCGAGACATAAAGAATTATATATTGGAAGCCTATGTTTGGACATCGGATGCATTCCAGGTGAAATCAGGATTTTACCGGAATACCAGGAGGGTTACCGGAACCCCCCGGGAGCATAATGGGCCAACATGGGCCTTGGAGGAGAGGTGAGAGGGCTGCCCTAGGGGCTGCGCGCCTCCCCCCCTTCCCCTAGTCCTATTAGGACTAGGAGAGGTGGGCGCCCCCCTCTCTCTCTCTCTCCCCCTTGGAGAATCCTAGTCCAACTAGGATTGGGGGGGGGGGGGAATCCTACTCCCAGAGGGAGTAGGACTCTCCTGGCGCACCAAGAGTTGTCCGGCCAGCCCCTCCCCCTTGGCTCCTTTATATACGGGGGCAGGGGGCACCCCAAAGACACACAAGTTGATCTACGGATCGTTTCTTAGCCGTGTGCGGTGCCCCCTTCCACCAAATTCCACCTCGATCATATCGTTGCAGTGCTTAGGCGAAGCCCTGCGCCGGTAACACATCAAGATCGTCACCACGCCGTCGTGCTGACGGAACTCTTCCTCGACGCTTTGCTGGATCGGAGCCCGGGGATCGTCATCGAGCTGAACGTGTGCCAAGAACTCGGAGGTGCCGGAGTAACGGTGCTGTGATCGGTTGGATCGCGAGGAGAACGTACGACTACTTCCTCTACGTTGTGTCAACGCTTCCGCTTCGGTCTACGAGGGTACGTAGACAACACTCTCCCCTCTCGTTGCTATGCATCACCATGATCTTGCGTGTGCGTAGGAAAATTTTTGAAATTACTACGTTCCCCAACAAATACTACCCCGGATAGCGCCGAAGAACACCCAACCCAGCAAGATTCTACGCAGGAAGATGGAGAAGTCAGCCCTCATGAGAGAGCGGCAGAACGAGAGGTTGAGGATGATAACTATATGCCTCCCTCCGAAGACGAGGCAAGCCTCGATGACGACGAATTCGTCGTACCATCAGACCCCGCCGAACAAGAGCGTTTCAAACGCAGGCTTTTAGCCACGGCGAACAGCTTAAAGAAAAAGCAGCAATAGCTTAGAGCTGATCAAGATTTGCTAGCTGATAGATGGACTGAAGTCCTTGCGGCCGAAGAGTATGAACTCGAGCGCCCCTCCAAGAATTACCCAAAGCGCAGGCCGCTACCCCGATTAGAGGAGAAACGCCTACATCACCAGCGCACGACATGGCAAACCGGCCACCTCGCGGCCGTGACAGAGAGGCCTGTCGGACGTCCACCCAAGCCATGCCCCGACGCCGCTCAACCAAGGCATGGGAAAATGCGCCAGACCTGCGAGATGTACTGGAGGATAAAGCAAGACAAACAAGATCGATCTACGGATCGCGCAGGCGCCCGACGACACGTGACGATGATCTTCACTCCGGACACAATAAATCCGGTCGGGCCGAACACAACAGACATAGCTCTTCCGAGCTGCGTCGTGACATAGCCCAGTACAGGGGCGCCGCACACCCACTATGCTTCACAGATGAAGTAATGGATCATAAAATCCCAGAAGGTTTCAAACCCGTAAACATCGAATCATACGATGGCACGACAGATCCGGCGGTATGGATCGAGGATTATCTCCTTCACATCCACATGGCACGTGGCGATGATCTACACGCCATCAAATATCTCCCGCTCAAACTCAAAGGACCGGCCCGGCACTGGCTTAACAGCCTGCCAGCGGACTCAATCGGTTCTTGGGAGGACCTGGAAGCCGCATTCCTCAACAACTTCCAGGGCACTTATGTGCGACCACCGGATGCCGACGACCTAAGCCACATAATTCAGCAGCCAGAGGAATCGGCCAGGAAATTCTGGACACGGTTCCTAACAAAGAAAAACCAGATAGTCGACTGTCCGGACGCAGAGGCCCTAGCAGCCTTCAAGCATAACATCCGCGACGAGTGGCTTGCCCGGCACCTGGGACAGGAAAAGCCGAAATCTATGGCAGCCCTCACGACACTCATGACCCGCTTTTGCGCGGGCGAAGATAGCTGGCTAGCTCGCAGCAACAACTTATCAAAGAACCCTGGTAATTCGGATACCAAGGACAAAAGTGGCAGGACACGTCGAAATAAGCAAAAGCGCCGCGTTAGCAGCGACAGCAATGAAGATATGGCAGTCAACGCCGGATTCAGAGGCTATAAATCCGGTCAGCGGAAAAAGGCATTTAAAAAGAATACTCAGGGCCCGTCCAGTTTGGACCGAATACTCGACCACTTGTGCCAGATCCATGGCACCCCCGAAAGGCCAGCCAATCACACCAACAGGGATTGTTGGGTGTTCAAGCAGGCAGGCAAGTTAAGAGCCGAAAACAAAGACAAGGGGCTGCATAGCAATGACGAGGAGGAGCCCAGGCCGCCGAACAACAATGGACAGAAGGGATTTCCCCCACAAGTGCGGACGGTGAACATGATATACGCAACCCACATTCCCAAGAGGGAACGGAAGCGTGCGCTACGGGACGTATACGCGATGGAGCCAGTCGCCCCAAAGTTCAACCCATGGTCCTCCTGCCCGATCACTTTTGATCGAAGGGACCTCCCCACTAGCATCCGTCATGGCGGCTTTGCCGCATTGGTTCTCGACCCAATCATCGACGGCTTTCACCTCACAAGAGTCCTCATGGACAGCGGCGGTAGCCTGAACCTGCTTTACCAGGATACAGTGCGGAAAATGGGCATAGATCCCTCAAGGATTAAGCCCACAAAAAAGACCTTTAAAGGCGTTATACCAGGTGTAGAAGCCAACTGTACAGGCTCCGTAACACTTGATGTGGTCTTCGGATCTCCGGATAACTTCCGAAGCGAAGAGTTAATCTTCGACATAGTCCCGTTCCGCAGTGGCTATCACGCCCTGCTCGGACGAACCACATTTGCCAAGTTCAATGCAGTTCCACACTACACATATCTCAAGCTCAAGATGCCAGGCCCTCGAGGAGTAATCACGGTCAACGGAAACACCGAACGCTCCCTCCGTACGGAGGAGCACACGGCGGCTCTCACAGAGGAAGTACAAAGCAGCCTTTTTAGGCAACTCTCCAGTCCGTCCGTTAAAAAGCCAGACACTGCCAAGCGCGCTCGAAGTAACCCACAACAAGACCGCCTGGCACGTTCTGAGTAGGCGTAGCAATGCAGCCCCAACCCCAGCCATCACAACATAGCAAAGCTAGTACCTCGCGTACATAATTACGCCCTTGAAATACCATGGGCACAAGGGAAGGGGCACAGTAACGGCATGCCCAAAATACGACTTAAAACGTACTAGGGGCTGCCGGATTCTTTTTTTTACTTTCAGGACACCACACTTTGGACGACCTATTCGGCAATTCGACTGTCGCACAAATGATGCAAGATCCAGGGAAGCAGACAAAGCTACGCCGCATTATGGAACTCTCAGGTGGTCTCTATTACGAGCGGTATATCTGTTTCGAACACAATTCCGCGGCCTGCCCCTTTATAAACAATAGTCTAATATCTTTTTGCTTATCGCACTACTTGTATCGTTCGGCTTTGATAAATAGCCTCTTTATAAACAATGCATAGCTTTTTGTCTATTTTTTTGCATTATCCTCTTTTAATATATATGTTTATTAAATAACATGATTGCACCCGTACACCATGGTACGGCAAACACGCCAGGGGCTTCAGTACCCTTTGATCTGGTGTGAGAAGTCCGTACACTTTCACAAGTGCGGCACCCCAAACTTATAGCACTATATGCATCGGCTCCGAATCATGATTTGGGTCAATAGTTGGGTTTGCCCGGCTCCTATGTTCTGGTGCCTTACGTTCCGCTATATCGGCTAAGGTAGCACTAGGAGAACCACTGCGAGTGTGCCCCGGTTCAGCTGGGTTAAGCACCTCAGTGGAGAAAGCTAAAACTGACTGTCATGATAAGGCAAGAGATCGGTCGCTATTCGAGAGGTTTTTCGAGTCCCTAAAGACTTATGCCGCTTCGAGCGAGGAGCTGGCTTTGTCCGGCCAAAGGCGTGGATAGCGCCCCGAATTCGGTCTTCCAAACTAGGGGCGTCGCCGAAATTTAAAATTATAAAGTTCTATGGCTAAGTGAGAGTGTTCAAGCATTATAGTCCGATTGCCTGGTTCGTTGTGCTGAGCGCCTCCCTCGAAGGACCCAACCATGGGAAAAAGAGCGCTCAGGTTTATCCCGAACACCCCAGCACTAGCGGCATGGGGGCAGAAGCCGACGACTGGACATCTCTAAATTTTTGATAAACGGCCGCGCAGAAAATAATATTTTAGATTCAATAAGCATTGCTTAGCGCATATGAACAAGTTTTCAGCGCACAGGATAAACACGAGCGAGTTCATTCAAAAATTACATCTTAGGTACATTCATCTGCAATAAGGCGGGCACCTGCAAGAACATCCTTGTAGTAGTTCTCGGGCTTGCGATGCTCCTTCCCCTGCGGCGGCCCGTCCTTCACCAGCTTCTCACCATCAAGCTTACCCCGGTGCACCTTTGCACGGGCAAGGGCCCTCCGGGCACCTTTGATGCAGACGGAACGCTTGATGACCTCAAGCCTTGGACAGGCCTCCACCAGCCGCCGCACCAGCCCGAAGTAGCTCCCAGGCAGGACCTCTCCGGGCCACGGCCGAACTATGAAGCCCTTCATGGCTTGTTCGGACGCCTTGTGGAGCTCGACCAACTGTTTCAGCTGGTCGCTCAAGGGCACAGGGTGTTCGGCCTCAGAATACTGAGACCAGAACACACTCTCCGTCGAGCTGCCCTCTTCAGCTCGGTAGAATGCGGCAGCGTCGGATACGCTGCGGGGAAGATCTGCGAACGCCCCTGGAGAACTCCGGATTCGGGTAAGTGACAAGTAGTTTACTTTTATATTTCTACTTTGCATTAAGAATACCTTACCCGCTGCTATCTTTTTCATCTCCTCCAACTCTTGGAGGGCCTTTTTGGCTTCGGCCTTGGCACCCTTGGCGGTCTCAAGGGCCGACGCGAGCTCGGATGCTCGCGCCTTTGACTCAAGCTCCAAACTCTTATTTTTTTCATGAGAGCCTGCAGCTCTTGCTGCACCTCGCCAACCTGAGCCCCAAGTCTTTCTCGCTCGGTGCGCTCCTCGGCCGTTTTCTTTTCGGCCTCAGATAGCGCCTGCTTGAGGGTCGCCACCTCAGTTGTGGCCCCTACAATAAGCAGTACGATCCTGTTATTCTTTGCAATCACGCCTCTCTATAGGCACCTTTTTCTGTAGGGTATTTCTTACCTTCTTTTTCCTCGAGCTGCCGTTTGCCAAGGCCGAGCTCTTGCTCGGTCCGCCCGAGGTCCTTTTTTAGGACATGCACCTGTGCAGACAGTGCGGCGGTGGATAGCAGCGAAGCCTGCATACGCATATTGACTCTTTATTGTTAGACTCCTGCGAAAATAAATAGATCCTTTATTCGGCTTTTCTTTCCGAACGCCAAACAGAGCATCAGGGGCTACTGTCTATGCGGTAATATTTTGACATATTTTTACTTACCTCGAAGCTTGTCAGAAGGCTAGCGCAAGCTTCAGTCAGTCCGCTCTTGGCGGACTGAACCCTTTGGATCACCGTACTCATAATAGTACGGTGTTCCTCGTCGATGGAGGCGCCGTCAAGCACCTCCAGCAAATTGTCCGGCACCTCCGGTTGGACGGAGGCCGCCGACTCAGAAGGCTTGCTTCTCTTGGAAGGAGTTCGCCTACCGTGGACCGGAACTGTTGAAGAGTCCGGCGCGGCGTCCGGCACAAAGCCGGACTCGGAGCCCTGGGGGGTCTTCTCTCCTTTATTCCTGGGGTCCGGGAGGTCGCCTTTCGGCTCCTCCAGGACCACCTCCTCCTGCCCCGGAGCTCGTTGCGACGCCACTTCGGCGTCATCCGCAGTGCAGGGGGAGACAGCGGGCGGAACGGAGTTCACGTCCGATCAGTACAGGGAACCGCCCGACGATTCGTTGTATTCGGCCTGGGGCGGGCTGCATAAATTACATTCGACATTAGGGAAAGCTGTGCATTAAAGGAACACCAGGAGTTACTCTGACATCCGAACTTACGATTTCGTCGGACGCTTGGCCCGGTTCGGCCACTCCTCTCCGCTCTCTTCGGCGTCATGGGAGTAGTCCGGCGGAGGGGTCTTCCTTTTCCTAGACCCCTCGGCTTTCCCTGATGGGGCGGCCTTCTTCTTCTCTTCTCCCTCCGCTGGGGGGGGGAGAGCTTTCTTCTTCCTCCTCCTCGTTTTCACGAGAGGCGGGCGCTTCGGACTCGTCAGATGACGAGTCCGACACCACCAAGTTATGGGCACTCTTTCGAGTCCCGGTGGTCTTCTTCTTCTTGACCTTCCTCTCCGGCACCACATAAGGTGCCGGAGTCAGCAGCTTCACTAGGAGAGCTGGGGCTGGGTCTTCGGGCAGGGAAGCCGGACAGTTAATTGGTCCGGATATCGCCTGCCAAGCCTGTCAAAGGTGAGGGAGTTTAGATCCCGCATAGAGTTAATCTATGAAAAAGAGCTTAATAATCATGTCAAAGGTATAGATAGCTTACCTCGCTAGCGTGACGCTGCGTGCTGTATCCGCGGTCCTCGGAAGCGGATGCGGGGGCCCTGGCGCCTTTGATTAGCACCTTCCAGACGTCTTCATGCGACGTGTCGAAGAACCTGTTGAGGGTTCGATGCTGCGCCGGGTCGAACTCCCACAAATTGAAATCCCGTTGTTGGCACGGGAGGATCAGACGAACGAGCATGACCTGGACTATATTGACCAGCCGGATTGGCTTGTCTACCAGGGACTGGATGCAGGTCTTCAGTCCGGCCACCTCTTCCTCGTTGCCCCACAACAGGCCCGTCTCTTTCCAGGACATAAGCCGCGTGGGGGGTCCGGATCTGAACTCGGGGGCTGTGACCCATTCCGGATCGCGTGGCTCGATGATTTAAAACCACCCGGCTTGCCACCCCTTTAGGGTCTCCACAAAGGAGCCCTCGAACCAGAGGACGTTGGCTATCTTGCCAGCCATAGCGCCTCCGCACTCCGCTTGGCTGCCGCGCACCACCTTGGGCTTGACGTTGAAGGTCTTGAGCCAAAGGCCGAAATGGGGGCGGACGCGGAGGAAGGCCTCACACACGACGATAAACGCCGGGATGTTGAGGATGAAGTTCGGGGCCAGATCGTGGAAATCTAGGTCATATTAGAACATGAGTCCCCGGACGAATGGGTGAAGGGGAAACCCAGTCCGCGGAGGAAGTGGGGAAGGAAAACTACCCTCTCATGGGGCCTTGGGGTGGAGAGAAGCTGCCCCTTCTCAGGAAGCCGGTGCGGGATGTCCTTGGACAGGTATCCGGCCTTCCTTAGCTTTTTTACTTGAACCTCCGTAACGGAGGAGACCATCCACTTGTCTCCCGCTCCGGACATTGCTGGAGAAGGTTGAGGTGGGAAGAGCGGGCTTGGGCGCTGGAGCTTGAGTGCGCGAGAGATGGATTGGCAGAGGAAGAAGGCGTAGGTAAAAAAGGTGGATCCTTATCCCCTTATATGGGCGGATGCGGTTATGCGTCCCCACCTGCCTAATAAAACTCGCTTGCCTCCCAAGCGCCGTGGTAAATGGCGCGGTTGGGTTACCCACGTCCGTATTGATGAGAATCCCGTTAAAAGGGGCACACGATCTCTGCTTTGACAAGACGTGCCAAGGAAACCGCCTCGCTAAACGCGCTAAGGTGGAAAAGTGAAAACAGTTTGTATAAAGAGCTTGGCCGCAGTGTGATGATGCACTGCGGAATACGTCAGCAGATTTGATTTGTGTTAATATTATTCTCTCTATGGCAATATGTGGAAACTTATTTTGCAGAGCCGGACACTATTTTTGGTGTTTACAATCTTCTATGAAGGACTTGGAGGAGGAACCCGCCTTGCAATGCCGAAGATAATCTGCGCGCCGGACTCGTCGTCATTGAACCCTGGTTCAGGGGCTACTGAGGGAGTCCTGGATTAGGCGGTGTTCGGGTAGCCGGACTATACCTTCGTCGGACTCCTGGACTATGAAGATACAAGATTGAAGACTTCGTCCCGTGTTCGGATAGGACTTTCCTTGGCGTGGTAGGCAAGCTAGGCGATGCGGATACTCAAGATCTCCTACCCTTGTAATCGACTCTGTGTAACCCTAACCCTATCCGGTGTCTATATAAACCGGAGGGTTGTAGTCCGTAGGACGAATCATCATCATACACAATCATACCATAGGCTAGCTTCTAGGGTTTAGCCTCCTTAATCTCGTGGTAGATCTACTTTTGTACTACCCATATCATCAATATTAATCAACCAGGAGTAGGGTATTACCTCCATCGAGAGGGCCCGAACCTGGGTAAAAACATCGTGTCCCTTGTCTCCTGTTACCATCCGGCCTTGACGCATAGTTCGGGACCCCCTATCCGAGATCCGCCGGTTTTGACACCGACAGTCACCATTGGAGATGCCCAACAAAACGTATATTTCATGATAGATTTAACAAAAATAGTTTGACACTGCACGTACTAACATATATTTTTTTTCTAAAGATTTAGTCAAACTGAAAGAAGTTTGAACTAGAAAAGAAGTAGAATCATTCATATTTTTTGGGGAGGGAGTAAAAAGGTGATGCACATATACCTACGAGGCGCCACAACAACACGTTCCATTAGTCAGACTAAAGGTAAACCACAAGGCTTACTTCCTCCGTCCATGATACACTCATTTCAACAACAATTGTGATATATATCAACGATAGTTAATTCCGGACGGATGTTGTTTCCGAACGGAGGAGTAAAAGATTGTAGGTTTTTCGTTTTATGTTTCGCTCTTTAGTTCTGACTCGCCAGCCTCATTCACCTCGTCTAATTGACCAGCGGTTGGTATACTCCTTTATGTTAAATATATATAGTCATGAAAAAACGGTTGAGAGCTAACTATACATGTGCATACACTCATTCCAGCAACAGTTAATTCAGGACGGATGTTGTACTCGTACTATACAAAAAATTGCAGGTTCCATGTTTCAGTCTTGAGTTCTGACTCGCCAGCCTCATTCACCCCGTCTAATTGACGAACGGTTGGTATACTCCTTTATGTTAACTATATAGTCATGAAAAATCACATATATATTTAAAAATATTAAATACTCCTATATACATTTGCAAAAAGAAAAATATGAAAGAAACGTTATCATGTGTGTCCTTTATAGTGCATAATATAATACTAATGTTTTTGCACAAATTTCTACATCCTAGAAGATTTATAGTATGTTGCAAGACTATGCCAATTTGGTGGTCTTTAATTTTTGAACCGACGGGTGCACTAACTAAATAATGGGTGCCTTTTCCTCTCCACAGCATATCTGTATAGTACAATGACTTAACACGGGACTCCAGCCAGCACTTGTTCCAACTTTGCTAGACAAAAAATGGCAAAATGTGTTGCCAAGCATGCCAAATAATAACGCATTGAGAATATAGTATGTGCAGGCTCCATCGCAACAATGTCACCGTATACATTCCTTTTCCAAAATACAGCTGATAGCATCGTCAACAGTATCAACAACCTGTAAGAAATAGACAAGTGCAGTTAGAACAGCAAGCCAATACACAAACATGATATCACGGCAATGGATAGTTTGTCGTTATGGTTCGCAAAGTTTCTGAGCGATGCTGTTTTCTGTAGTTTATCAAACGTGTCTACTATGTTTTATTTACCCACTACTGCAAATTCTTCTTTTATGCCATCTCCCATCATACTTGGTGTACCTCCGATGCTTAATGGCTTAGAACATTAATTTGTGGTTATGGTTCTGCTGCCATCATACGCTACCAAAAGTCCAAAACATTGAGTACTGGATGTGTCACATGTATGACGGGAGATGGCATCACGGTGCTTGTAAATTAAACATTGTACATACTGTTAATAAACTACAGAAGACAACATCCCCACAAACATTTACGTTACACCTCCTCAGAACCATAACCAGCTGCTTGTATAGATCACAACAATAGCAAACTAACCTTTTATGCGTTACTTTTTCGCATTTTAAATTATCTAGTTTTACAAAACAACTACCTTTACACTCATTGAAGCATGGTAAGATAACTATCTTACTTTGGAATCAGACTAGCATAAAATAGATATTGAAGTTAAATAGCGGATTGAATTATATGATGAGCCATAGTAATCTTAACAACTAGAATTTCTTTGGCTTGCTCTACTCTAAAACTTCAAAGCTAAACATATGGCCCTTAAGCAGTGACAATAATAGTTGTGCAGTAACAAAATATTACTTCATCCATCCCAAAATTTAAGGTGCATTATTATGCTTGCAGTCAACGCTATAATTTGACCACTAATTTACACAAAGGTAAATAATTGATGATGTAAAATTATGTCATTCTGTGTATCGTTGTGAAACCATTTCATGTTATATACTGATCTGCGTACTATTTTTAGTAGCATGTTAAGATTTAAATAGTGGTCGGACGCACTGGAGACTGTTTAAGTCCAACACGGCTTATATTTTGGAACAAACGATGTAAAAGGCGAAAGCATCAAGCTGTAGGTTGTACAGGTAAAGCCACGGCATCACACTGAAGTTGCGAACAAAAGCCAATTTATCATGTCCAGCAACTGATGCCCCTCCCCCAAAAAAAGGCTAGTCAACTAATGCGACATGTAATAGTAGTCTTAGCTATGCATGCAAATGAATGGTACATGGAGGTAATAAAGTAAACGCAGTAGGTTGCAGGCAGGGTCATGCAGCAGGATACTAATTACTTCTTGGTTGGATTAATCAAGGGAGTAATAGACAGGATTTGATCGTTGTTGTTCGCTGTCACAAAGTAGATTTGACTGATCAAGACAGTACTAAACAATTTCTAAGTTGGTATTTCATGCTTTTACTACTTGTTTATATCATCAAACCAAGAACCAATACGTGACACAGAATGGTGGACTAAGCAATGAAATTGACTGAATCTATCTAACCTAAAATAATGGGTGAAAGCCTGTTTTCAGCATTTAAAAGAAACGGGCAAAAGCCGGCCAACGACCCGCTAATCTTGATTTCAAACATAGTACTCCCTCCCTCCCTCCGTTTCTTTTTACTCCGCATATAACATTTGGTCAAAGTCAAACTACACAAAGTTTGTCCAAATTTATATAAAAAAATATGCACATCTATAATACTAAATGTTATGACCGGCATAGGGGCTTAGCCCAGTGGGTTATGGCCCAAGTATCTTAGTTAGGGGCTTAGCCCAATTATCTTATCGTATTAGGATTGTTTGCTTAGGAGTCAAGTAAACCTCTCTATATAAGGAGAGGAGATGTATCAATCTAATCAAGCAAGAATTAAGAAGGAAATCCCTTCCCTCTTGCCCGGCCGTGGGCAAAAAGGCCCCCGGACGGCCCTCTCGCACCCTCCTTCTAGCAGCGCCATAACAATTTGGTATCTAGAGCCTCGGGTTCGATCATGTCGTCATCAACACCCACGCCGCCACTGCCCATCATCACCACCGGGCCGATGACCACTGCCGGGTCCCCAACGCCGCCGGCCCCCGTCACTTCCACGCCGCCGACAACCTCCGTCTTCACGCCGGAGGAGATGACCAGCACCCTACGGGACCTCGTGACGGCCGTCCAGGGCATCTCCCTGTACCTGGCCAGCCCGCACACCACCCCGCCGGCTGCGCCCCCCCCCCCCCCCCGCCTACAGCTACCCGGCGACGCACTGGCCAATCCAGGACGCGTCGGGCCCGAGCGGGACGCCTCTGCTGCCGTTCCAGACGGGCTATACCGGTGGGCCTCCGCCGCTGCTGCACCTGCCCTGGTACTCGGTACCCGCGGCGATCGCCGTGGCCCATCCGTCGCCCGCCCCAGCGCCGTCCTGGCCACAGTGGCCCGCGCCGGTTCTCGCGGCACCACCCGCGCCTCCCGTGCCCGCCCCAGCGCCGCAGTGGCCGCACTGGCTCGCGCTGGCCCCAGCCGCGCTAACCACGCCGGCCCGCGCCGGTCCAGCTCCCGCCGCCGCCGCCCAGCTCCAGTCTGGGCCAGTCCACACCGGGAGGCCTCCCGATCCAGCAGGTCCAGTTTCCGCCGTCACCGTCCCCGATCCCGGCCTGGCTAACCGGGACGTCGCCACCGCCAGTTTACACGGAGGCCGGGGACCCACAGGTACCCACGCTGCAGTCTGGGGCCTCGTCCGGCTCCGCGGGGGCCTACGATGGCCTCCCCACTGTTCACCGGGCGCCGTCATCATCACTGCTCCGCACCGCCGAGCCGGTCGGCCATGGCGCGCCGACCCAGACGCCGCCACGGTTCGCCAAGATCGACTTCGCCACTTATGACGGCACGGAGGACCCGCTTAACTGGCTCAACCAGTGTGAGCAGTTTTTCCGTGGCCAGCGCACACTCGCGTCGGAGCGCACTTGGCTGGCATCCTACCACCTCCGCGGTGCAGCCCAGACCTGATACTACGGCCTCGAGCAGGACGAGGGCAGCATGCCCCCTTGGGAGCGCTTCCGCGAGCTCTGCCTCCTTCGTTTTGGGCCCCCAATCCGCGGGAGCCGCCTGGCGGAGCTAGGCCGCCTTCCCTTCACCTCCACGGTTCAAGACTTCGCCGACCGTTTCCAGGCCCTGGCATGCCACGCGTCGGGCGTGACGGCGCAGCAGCGGGCCGACCTCTTTGTCGGTGGACTTCCGGATCACATCCGCGTGGACATGGAGCTTCGGGAACCCCAGGATCTCCAGACGGCCATGTACTACGCCCGCGCGTTCGAGCGTCGCGCGGTGGCCATCCAGCAGGAATCACCGTTCCGGGCCGCTGGGTCGCTACCCTGGCCAGATCCCGCGCAGGGTCGGCCTGCTCAGGCTTCCGCGGCACCCCTCGCCGCGACCGCGGCGCGCCCGTTCCGCCGGCTCACCTCGGCTGAGCTACTCGAGCGTCGCCGCCAAGGGTTGTGCTTCAACTGCGACGAGCCGTACACGCCCGACCACGCCTGCCCGCGACTCTTCTACCTGGAGGTTGCAGACTACATTCCGGAGGACGCCGTCGCCGCCGACCTTGCCGCCCCAGCTGTCGCGAAGGTGTTTGACACTGGTTGATCACCTCGAGGAGTTCAGCAAGCGCTTCCCCACCTTACAGCTCGAGGACGAGCTGTTTGTGCAGGCGGGGAGAAGTGTTATGACCGGCATAGGGGCTTAGCCCAGTGGGTTATGGCCCAAGTATCTTAGTTAGGGGCTTAGCCCAATTATCTTATCGTATTAGGATCGTTTGCTTAGGAGTCAAGTAAACCTCTCTATATAAGGAGAGGAGATGTATCAATCTAATCAAGCAAGAATTAAGAAGGAAATCCCTTCCCTCTTGCCTGGCCGTGGGCAAAAAGGCCCCCGGCCGGCTCTCTCGCGCCCTCCTTCTAGCAGCGCCATAACACTAAAACAATATAGTATGAAAATACGTTTCATGGTGCATCTGATAATATGGATTTCATATTGTGAATGTTTACATTTTTTAATATAAAGTTAGTCAAACTCTACAAAGCTTGACTTTGACCAAACCTTATATGCGGACTAAAAAGAAACGAAGGGAGTATATGATTGTGTGGTGGCCTCACTGTATGAACAGAACTCCAAAGTGAGTTGCTAGTTGTGTGAGCTGATGTACTATAGAATGAGGTCAAATGAACTTGTGCTACTTGGGTGACCTGATGTACTATAGGGTGAAGTCAAATAAATGTACTCCCTCCGTCCCAAAATAAGTGACTCAACTTTGTACTAACTTTGTACTAAAGCTAGTACAAAGTTGAGTCACTTATTTTGGAACGGAGGGAGTAGAAGACATTGAGGTCAAGAAACATGACAACTGCCTTATGGTTATTCAGATTTCAGACTGAAACTACTATCAGTTATACATAAATTTAGTTGACAACATTTGTTACAGATGACGAAACATTCATAAGGTCCTACTAGAGAATCAGCAGTAAATACATACCAAATCAGCAGGAAACTTTGGATCATTATCATTTCCCCTAAAAACACCAGTCCTAGTAAGGACGGACGACCAAGGGGGGCCAGCCTGCAAAGTGTAAATTCATCAATGTTCACATCTCTTGCCAGAACGCAAACAACAAGGTTGGATATTTTGTAGGATTGCATGCTAACTGTTCAACCCTGAGTTCATAACTGCACAACTTCCTAACGCTGTCAACTGCTGGAAACAGTGATTTTCTTTATTGGAAGAATCAGCGGAACACAGCATAGGCTAACCTTCAAAACTCCATTGATATCAACTTTAGGATTATCACCGATCATGTAGATAGTAGAGAACTGATGGTCTTGTACTTCATTCCTCGGCTGTGAATTTGGATACATACCCATAACAATTTTTTCTAGTATATTAGCTGCATTCTTGAACACAAATGGATTAGGCTTCCCATAAGATGTATACTTCAGTGGAACATCATTAACTCTGAAAATTTAAGTTAACAGGAGACAGATAAGTATTTAACATATAGGTGCTTATAAGTACAGTTAATTAATTATCTAATATAATAACTTACTGATTGAAGATGCTTTCGAGTGCTATCCGGAAGGCACCCATCCCAAGCCGCTCAGAAGGAAATGCAGCCTGCCATAGGAGGTCCCAAACAAGTTATTATCAATATGCACCATGATGGCTTTCCCTAAAAAATACTTTATTCATTTGACCATTGCTCAATATAGTCATGCACGTAACATAGGACCATCAAACTACAACACCAAATTTTGTAGGACTATGAAATCATTGTAAAAATGTAAAATACCTCAAACACCCGAGTTTATTCACTCCATTTGCACATGACTCTGCACATCATTAAACCTATCTACATCTACCTCCTTATGCATGGAACATGGTCTATTGGCAAGATACCCCTCATATATACATCTCTCCCCCAAATATAAATTCAACTTGATGTATATATAGAGTTAGGGAAGTAGGAGCACCTACCAGAAAAAACAGATCTGGTATTATTTTATTTTCAATCTACTAATAACCCACACAAACACTCCTCCACCTATGCAAATGACCTTAAATCTATTTCCTCTACCACTAATGTCAAGGCTAAACAAGTAGGGCCTTTAATTGAGATACTGAACTGAAATTCTTGAACCTGTACGAAAGCACGATTAAGTCCCTAAATTACAGATCTAATATGGAGAAAGAATGTCTGGGATGCCCCAGTTTCTATCATGACACCAAACTATAGATTAAGATTTGATACTTCCTCTGTTCAGAAATATGACTTTAAAAACGTGCTATACAATACAAACTCCTCATACCTGATATTCAAGATCATCAGCCGAAAAATATAAAGGAGGTTGATCTCCTTTTCCATTTCCAGGAAGTCCACCAGTTGACAAGATGTCACAAAGTACCTTTAAGATATAATTAACAAACAATTTAACTTATGCATGCCAACCACTTCAACTGAAAAACATAAACATGGCACTTTGCATACATGTCTATAGAAGAGGATGTTTACAACTCACAGTTACAAGGAAGATTGAAAAAAAATTGCTCAAGATTTTACAATGATGGAACATACAGTAGACTACCTGTAGATCTCTACCCCAATCAACAGGGTCACTGACAACAAACACTCCTTTAACTCTCTCCTGGTAAACATCATATGGTGGATGCATTTTCTCAGACATAAAGTCTTTACAGTTTGGTTGTCCCACTTTCCATTTCTTGAAAGGAGCTAGGGGGTCAATTCCCTTAAAATGTGATGAATAGTCATCTATGGACAGAACCTTTCTGCACATAACAGACAATTCATGAGAAATACACACAACATAATTCACCTACGGTCGTAATAGCCTAAAAGCAACATTAAGGATTACCTAAACCCATACTCGGCCATCACTGATGCAGGCTCTCCTTTTCCAACAGCAACGATAAGATCATCTTCAAAACTGTAGTAACAGGAAAATGTTGTATATTCCGTTCAGGAATAAAAAATCACGGGTGAAAATCACAAACATTATCTATAGAACAGAACTTATAAAGACTACTTATGTACTTCAATATCATTACCGCTTCACCAGATCTCTGTAAGGAGAATGGCCATGCACAACCTGCATCATCATCACAAAAATTTGCAGAAATTAACATAGAAATAGATGCAATATTCTTTTTCATTAAACTTTGTTGTGTTAGTTGTTAGTTAAAAGTCTGCTGTTGTGTATGACTGTTCATATGAGCCATGATGATAGTGTAAATACCTGTGCTGGAGAGATGTTAACTCCCAAAAGGTCACTTAATTCTAGGGCTCGTTTATGCTCTGGAACACCACCTCCTGCCAACAAATTGAAAAATCTTAATAATATCAATAAAGAGATTCAGTAATATAACTGAGAACTGGTAAGCATCACGGTGCCTCACTGTAAAAAGTACAAACCATTAAACATAGGATGGGTATGAAAAACTAACTGTTCAACATTGTAACAACCATTCTTCCTATAGAAAACATTTTTCCTCTTAATTATCCAGATTGTTCAGCATTATTCTTGTCTAAGCAAAATACACAGGTCAACCTCGGCATTTCAATCTTTATAAGGCTGAATTCATGTGAGTTAAGATGATAATACAGATGGTGCCATGTTAGGGATGTTTTTTTAAAACCACATTATGCTAGTGAAATTTCATGAAATTAATGCTACGAATGGTGTAACTTTCATAAATAATTGCGTATGTGACCCCACAGGATTGCGACACGCCGCCGCCACTGGCTACAATATAGTGGCATATATTGAAAAACATTACGCATACAACTGGTTTTGTTGTAGTACAGGAAGATATTAAGCTCATTATAAGAGTTAAGCCAACATCCGGCTCGTTTTGGTCTAAACAACGGAAGCAATCCATCACTCTGTATAGAAATTAATTTGCGGCCATTGGAGATAAATAGGATGTGCTATAGGACATAGTAAACTACTCACCATTGGTTAAGAACAGAAAAGGAATCTTCAGGGTACCTGAAAAAGAGGCAACAGATGATGATCCACAAGCTACTAAGTAACACATGGTAGGGCATTAATTTACATTGCCAGCATGTTTATTAAAAAAACAACATACTGATGCAGCCTAAGAGTTCACCAACCTATTACTACCTCCATGCAGTTTTGACCATTTACTTCCAGTATGAATATGTTAGTAAGAAAATTAGAAAATCATGTTGCTATGAAGTATATTTCATGAAGATCTACTGGAGTTATTTCCACTTGAGCAACCTAAATATCTTTTATGTACTATACTATTATAAGTTTGACTGTTTGACCACATGCTCTCTAGGAAGTCATCAATTTACAAACACAGCTATTAGTAGTGCACAGCACAAAAATCGATTATCTGTAGCCAAATTGACATAGTCCGCATGAACACCACGCCAAACACAAACCTAATGCCTAGGACCTGTTTGATGAAATAACGCAAAGGCTCCTAGCACATGTCGCCAATCCGCCGTCACAAGAACGGACGAAACACTCCTTTATAACGTCATTTACAAGCACCGAGGTAATTCAACCAAATGCAGCAGGTTCCGAGAAGCACGGGATTACCATCGTCGGAGTAGAGGCGTCGGATGGCTTGCGGCGAGCCCCCGATAGGGCTACGGCCGCGCAGGATGACCCCGTCGATGTCGAAGGCGATGCCGAAGGAAGGCCTCGCCGTCGCCGCGGCGTAGTGGGACAGTCGGCGGCCGCGCGTGCCCTGGAGCTCCGCCCGCGTCCGCGCCGCCGCGCGAGCGAGAGCGAGAGCGGAGCGGAAGCCCCTCATGCCGTCAGAGAACGCGACGTGGCGTGGCGAATTGTGGACTCTTTTTCTCGCAACAAAAAAGGAGTTCCAGACTCTTTATTTCCGGGTTCGCTGACGTGCGGGCCACCACCCGTTGTGTGTGCCGCAGCACGAGACGTGGCGGGCCGGCGTCCCGCAACAGCGCCGCGCCCTCTTCGTCCAGCTCCGGTTCCAAGGCCAACTCTCGGGGCAGTGACAGCCGCACAACCGCCCGTTGGCCACCACCCAAACTCCACTCGCCACCGGCGCCCACCACCATGGCTGCGCACGCGCTGCTCACCGTGCCGCACGCGACCGCCGGCGTGCGACTGGCCGTGCCGCTTTTCACCCCGGCGGCGACCGGGCCGAGCCACTGCCGCGTGAACTGCCGGTCCGGCTCCCTCACCAACCAGCAGCAACGGCTGCGCCACCTTCGCCCTGCCGCTGCGGCCACCAAGCCCGGAGCCATAGGTATCCCGCGACCTCCGTCTCTCACACTGGTCGCTTTGATGATGCTGCTCAGCTCGATCTTTGAAAGCCACACGCACGACATGATCGGCGCCATTCGCAGGGAGCGCCGCGGAGGCTGCTGCAGCGCCGGCGGAGGGGCTCGTGAGGTCGCTGCAGGGGGTGGAGGTGTTCGACCTGAGCGGGAAGGCGGTGCGCGTCGCTGATCTATGGAAGGACAGGAAGGCTGTGGTTGCCTTCGCCCGCCATTTCGGGTGGATTTCACTGCTTCTGATGGGATAATTTGTCGAGCTACGGTGATTATTTTGTGTAGCTGAGATTGTTGGTGCTGGTTGTTTGCAGGTGTGTGCTCTGCCGGAAGAGGGCCGACCTTTTGGCGGCTAAGCAGGTTAAATCGATGTCTCATTGATTCCTCACTTTGTTAATTACTAGTGATAGAGGAACATGCCAAATGCCGTCAATTGCTCAAAGCTATACATTCTGTTGCTTGCCATTTTCCATTGAACAAAAATGAAACTCCCTTTTTCAGAGGCCGTGGGTAACATACTAACACCTTCAGGCAGGTGTAAGTCCGCCATTGACGCGTCAAAAAAAACATACTAACACCTGCTGAATCTCTGTTGGCTGCCCAGCTGTTTCAGTAATTCGGCACAGCATAAGGCCTTCCTAAGTTAGTTAATGCTTGCAAAAGTCAGCGTGATGCGTTCAGTTTCATTAGTTTATGTAGCTCCTGAGTTCGGTGTATACCTTTTGTAAACTGTCCTTTTTTGTATTCTAATCTTAATTTTTGGGCTTAACTCCCATATCCAGGAGGCAATGGAAGCTGCAGGAGTTTCTCTTGTTTTAATCGGACCAGGTACTGTTGAACAGGTATGTGCTCTAGTATGTGAACACTTCATTTTTTGGTGTACTCGGTGGTTGTGAAATACAAAAGGCTAATGTGGAGGGTAAGGATAATATGTACTGGTGTTTGATGTGATATTGTGGTAGACACCTATTCCTGAAGTAACCACGAATCCACAGATGCGTTATTATCATGGTTTGATGGGCATATGCCATAGTCTTTAATACTACATGTACTTCTATTCATGAACAAATTGGCATGTAGTTGTCTCTAAGGGTCTGTTTGCTTTATTTGCCTTGATTGTGATATATATTGACCCCTGATCTTGTACTTACTTTGAAGTTTGATTTATTACTGTATAAGGAAAACTAAGGCCCTTGAAATTTAGTATAACTTGCGAAGAAAAGTTGCATACTCACATAGTATTCCGGTGGTTGATTAAATTAGTTATTTGATAGATGGACTCCATTTTAATTGTAGATAATCTATCATGTCAATAATTGATGAAATAATACTGTTTTTGTATTGATCCAGGCAAAGGCGTTTTCTGATCAAACGAAATTCAAAGGAGGTAATATTATTAAATCATCTCTTTCTAGCCCGTATGACTTTTACACCTAAAACAATGTTAACATGCGAGTATATGCATTGACATAAATAAATATTAAATAATTATCTAAATAAATTGTCCTCTAGTATATACTCCCTCCGTCCGGAAATACTTGTCGGAGGAATGGATGTATCTAGTCATATTTTAGTTTTAGATGCATCCATTTTTATCCATTTATGTGACAAGTATTTCGGAGGGAGTATATTAAAGTGGTAGCATGGGGCCGGAGTTTAGTTGTGATGAGTGGGCCCTAGTGTCCCTTCTAAATATAAGTCTCACTACTAAGTATCATTACTTTCTAGTTATACACCAACCAAAAGGAAGTTAGCAATAGTTTGTTTGAATTATGTAGCATAATTTATTGGCCGTCTCTACATTTTGGTTCAGGCTCCGCCACTTGTAGCAATGATTCAGTGTTGTGATGCATCAGTATATCTTGAAAGCATGTTCCACTTAGGTTCTAAAAGTATGTGGAACCTTTTTTGTGCGGAAGTATTTTAGCCTTCAAAATAACCAGTGTCGCGTGAAACCAGTTTTCTTAATTATGAACCTTTTCCAATGAAACGCTTTGCACAGAGTGCTCCTGAAGCTCAAAGTTTACAAATTCCCAGTAACTATGCAACAAGGGCAGCTTAAGTAGTCTTTTGGGGAAAGGAGATGAGTTGTTGACGAAACATTTTGGTTTATTAATAGTTCTTAAAAACTGGAAATGAAAATTATTTGGATCCCTCGTTAAAGGTATTTGACTGTATAAATCATACTCCCTCTGTAAAGAAATATAAGAGCGTTTAGCTCACTAAAGTATTGATGTAAACGCTCTTATATTTCTTTACGGAGGGAGTACTGATGTTGATTCAGATTGGACAATTTGTGGGAATTGTTCCACTATACAAATCTGACAATAACACTTCGCAGAAGTATATGCCGATCCAGATTACTCATCATATAAGGCTCTGGAATTTGCCAATGGCTTATTCTCAACATTTACTCCATCGGTAAGTCCTGCTGGATAACTTTCCTATTGTGTAGTTTCTGTTCATCGACAGATACGTAAACGTTCATCATGTCGCAGGCGGGTCTGAAGATTATACAACTGTACAGGGAAGGATACAGGCAGGACTGGGAACTGTCATTTGAAAAGAACACCAGGACAAAAGGCGGATGGTATGTTTCGGCCTTGCTTTGGCTGTTGGAGCTCTGATATAATTCTCTTCGGGGCATTGGTTAGTCATGGGTCAGTTTTAGGAACATTTGTCTATTCTTTCTTAGGTATCAAGGGGGGCTCCTTGTTGCAGGCCCAGGCATCGACAACATCTCCTACATCCACAAGGTCAATAAGCAAGCCCTTCGTGACAACATTTTCTATTTGATCATTCGCTGGATGGTGAATTACTGGTTGTAACTTTGTGTTGTGTGATCGTGCAACAGGACAAAGAAGCTGGAGATGCCCCTGAAATGGAGGATGTTTTGAGAGCTTGTTGTTCCTAGATCTTTAGTATTGCTTTGATCTCGAAATAAGAGTAGAACTCCTTTAGTATCCCCACTATCAAATGTTCTCGTGTATAGTCGTACTAGTCAGTGCATAGATGATGAGTCCAGCAACACTTGTCCAGCGCGGGTGAAAACAAGATATGTTCATATGAACTAGGGAGTATAGCACGCGCGATGCTTTGGTTGTATTTGTATAAACCCCAGTAAACGTACTGCATTAGTTAGTAGAAAAATGATGTTCATTGCACTTGTTGTGATTTCACCTTTCTTTTTTGTAGGTAACGTTGCTTTCACCTGCATCAGTACTTTCAAGCGTCAAACGTAAGAGCATCTTCAGCAAAACACCTCGCCCCTATATCCCTATACCCTATACTTTCTCTCCAGCAAAACCTCCAAATCGCATCCCCAACATGCACTCTCATCTATTTTATATTTAAGATCACGCAACTAAGCAAGATTTTTTGTTACACAAGTACTTCCTTCGTTCATAAATGTAAGATATTTTGATTTTTTTAATCAGATGTATATAGACCTGTGTTTGTTCCAACAAAAAAAAATAATGCGCCGTTAGCAAAATAGCGTTGGCCTTAAAATATGCTATTGGCGTGATATATCATGCTATAGTGTGCTATTAATGAAATATTGTACACTAGTCTATCAACTGGATCTCGTTTCAAGACATCAATGCGAAAACCGGTGAAAATAGTTCATAATTTGGATGCCTGGCAAAACATATTTCAATTTGAAATTTGGATCTCATAAAAAAAATGTGCCGTGAAAATAAAACTCTATAATAGTGACAGGTGGTGCACACATGGTATTTGATGGTCTGTCCTCTAATAATTCAAAACGATGCTCAGGTTCACCTACAACAGATGAACAGTAAATTCGAAATAATAATATTATTATTTCTTTTAGGCATCCAAGATGCTCATGTCCGTGTAAATTTTTGGTGTTTGCACATCTGAGGAGCTTGTAAAAAACAAAATCTGCTCTTGGCTCTGAATAGTGTCCTTTTTCAAAGTTTCTCACACACTTGAAATCTTTTTTTTTTTTGAGGGAGGGAGGCACGAGCTCCTCAGATATCCAAATGCCACAAAAATTTGCATGAGTCTTGCGTATATGAACATTTTGGATGCCTAAAAATTTCAAATTCTTTGGTATCTTCTATTCCCTCTATAAACTAATATAAGAGCATTTAGATTGAATTTATTGTTCACGCCGGGTGTAGATGGACAGTGAGTAAAAGAACTTCACGGAGACATTTGTTTTCTAAAACCTTCACGGAGACATCTGGCGCACAAGAAAAAAAACGTCAGCGAGACGTGTTGCTGGGCCGAGCTACTACGGGCTTCGGGGGCATAGGGTAGGTGCGGAGTGCGGACCGTCTCCGTCCCATGCTCCCCAACCAAAGCCACAGCCACACTCCAGTTCGAATCCCGCCGCCGTCTCCGCCGTAGTGCCCCCCGCCCCTCGTCCCCGGTGATTCCGCCTTCAGATCTCTCCACATGTCGGAGAGGAAGCGCCGGGCTGGGGCAGATGCGGCCGCGGGGGGCTCGACCTCGAAGAAACCGCGCGGCGCCTCGGCCGCCGCGTCCTACGCCCAATCCCTCCGCTCGAAGCTCCGCCCGGACGCCTCCATCCTCGCCTCTCTCCGCGCCCTCGCCTCCGCCGCCTCCAAATCCAAGCCCGCGGCCGCGTCCTCAGCCGGCGCGAAAGCCCTCTCCGAGGACGACCCGGCCTCCGCCTCCTCCAACTACATCGTGGTCGCCGACCAGGACACCACCTCCGTCACCTCCCGCATCAACCGCCTCGTCCTCTCCGTCGCGCGAAGCATCCTGGCTGGCCGCGGCTTCTCCTTCGCCGTCCCCTCCCGCGCCTCCTCAAACCAGGTATACCTCCCGGACCTCGACCGCATCGTGCTCCTCCGCCGCGAGTCCGCGAGGCCCTTCGCCAACGTCGCCACCGCGCGCAAGGCCACCGTCACCGCGCGCGTCCTCTCCCTCGTCCACGCCGTCCTGCGCAGGGGCATCCACGTCACCAAGAGGGATCTCTTCTACACCGACGTGAAGCTCTTCGGCGACCAGTCCCAGTCGGACGCCATCCTCGATGACGTCTCCTGCATGCTTGGATGCACCCGCTCGTCGCTCCATGTCGTTGCCTCTGAGAAGGGGGTTGTGGTTGGCCGCCTCATCTTTGCTGATGACGGCGACGTCATCGACTGCACGCGAATGGGCGTCGGCGGTAAGGCCATCCCGCCCAACATTGACAGGGTGTCAGGCATTGAGAGCGACGCTCTGTTCATCTTGCTTGTGGAGAAAGATGCCGCTTTCATGCGCCTCGCCGAGGACCGGTTCTACAACCGTTTTCCGTGCATCATATTGACAGCAAAGGGACAGCCGGATGTTGCCACCAGGTTGTTCTTGCGCCGGCTTAAGGTAGAGCTGAAGCTGCCGGTGCTCGCATTGGTGGACTCTGATCCATATGGGCTGAAGATCTTGTCAGTGTACATGTGTGGCTCCAAGAACATGTCGTATGACAGTGCCAATCTTACAACGCCGGATATCAAGTGGCTGGGCGTGCGGCCAAGTGATCTGGACAAGTACAGGGTACCGGAGCAGTGCCGGCTTCCCATGACTGATCACGATATCAAGGTAGGAAAAGAGATGCTGGAGGAAGACTTCGTAAAGCAAAATGAAGGGTGGGTGAAGGAGTTGGAGACGATGTTGCGAACAAAACAAAAGGCTGAGATTCAGGCTCTCAGCTCCTTTGGGTTCCAGTACCTGACTGAGGTATATCTACCCCTCAAGCTGCAGCAGGAGGACTGGATTTGAGATCTCTTCTGATGGCAGGTGAATAGATGATCGTGTTGCTCTTTATCTTTGTGTTCATGTTAAGTTTGGTTGATTTCATTATACTGATCCAATACATTCTCATCTCCTTGATGCATTTTACCTAAGCCTTATGCAAGTTAGTAGAAAAATGTTATCATCTGTGACTGAGAATTATTCCCTCCGTCTCATAATATAATATAAGAGCATTTTTGACACTACACCTAGTATCAACCAGCATTTTGGACACTGACAAAGCGTAGAATATTCAACCAGGATGCACGGGTTAGCCAATATTGGTACTAAACCTGGTATCATGTTTCCAGCTGCAGATGATACAGAGAAAGAGCAGCTTGATCGAGGAGCATCAATTTGACACCCGCGGGGGGCTAGCTTAAAGTACCTCATCTGCGCCGTGTAACATTTGTGCGGCAGTCCCTTTGTATTATTTTATGTATTTGAAAAACCGTATGTTGTGTACTTGTGAGACCTGCATTTAGAAGTATCTGCATCTGTGGAATTAGATATGACTTGTGTGTATTTGAAAATTTGTATGTTGCGTTTTTCTTGTACTGCTGAAGATAGAATTTGGTGTAACTTCTGATGCCTGTATTTAGAAGCTAGCATTCGCATCTGGAAAATCGGTTGCAAGAATTAGAGCTACTGCCATACTTTAGCTTTTTTTGGTGGGGATACTTATGTTTATCTTTATTTCCTGTTAAAACAAAATGTAGTTTGCTTCAATATTTATCTGTTCAAGCGCATGCACAGGCCAGATCACCCAAAAGCTTTGGCCTCTTTTGTTGAAATGATTTTCGTAGATTGTTTGGAGGACTAGAATCTTTAGAAATTACTTCCAGATTAGTTATTCTGATTCTTAAGAAATTATTTCTGGATTGGTTAGGATTGAATCCTATAGGAACTTTTCCTAAGGATTCCACTGTACTACATCTCATAGAAAAGTTAGCATCCACTCAAACCTCTTGGAAAGAACCCTTTGTTTCCCAATCAAACAAACCAAAATAATGCAAGGTTAGAATAGGCATGACATTCAAATCCTGTATTTTTTTTCCTATTGCTGTGTTTTGAGATGAATTAAATAGGCCCATAAATCTGTTGAGAAAAGATGGACAAATCAGTACTGTGTCAAGATGTTTATCATTTGATGCGGAAGATTGGCGATTACAACAATCATCTAATCACTTCAAAATTTTAACCTGGGATGCTACCCGGTTGAGGATTGACGTGGTTACATTTACAGCCCCAAATAATGTGATTTTCCATATATCTGAATATACTTGACCAAATCAGACTACATTGGCCACCAACAAATCTTTCCTTCTGGTATCATCCTGTGCCGAGTCCCGGGGACATCAGAGCAACAGCCCTATTGTTGTATGTACATCATCCATCCAGGATAGTTTTGCAGGTATAAATTGACCAAAGAAATGCCCCAAGGAAATGTCACTGTACATCCCTCGCAGATTTCCTCTTCAGCCAATGATTCAGTGAGTTGACAGTTATTTTTATCATTCCCTGTGGTCTCCTAGGGCGTGAAGGGGCTCTGAGTTTGGATGAAACAGGAGGACGGCTTTCTGGTCCAACAAAAACTTCAAGACCCAGTTCATCCGTCAAAACAGCAGTTATTGCATGCTCGACGTCGGTAGCAGTCGATTCAACATCAGTGTATGATGTCTTCTCATGCCCCGTGATGATGACCAAATCTTCCTGGACTGCTCTTCCTACTCCTGAAAAAATAAGAATAACCAAGTAGGATGCTTGAATTGTCAGTAGAATATACACCATCTTGACTCTAATAGTCATACAGATAAAGTTACAACGCTGAAGGTTACCTAAAAGATGCTTCTCTTTAATTTTGCGGAGAGTTGAGAGAACAACTATGCGAGCTTCAACCTGTGAAACATACCATTGAGTAGATGGCTTAGAATATATTCAACGGAGCTCAAAATATGCCACTGGAGTTACTTCACTCATGCAGAATCATTTATCACTTTGATGCAAGATGACACTTCCAGTTAGGTCGTGTTTGGTTCTCTAGTCCTAGGACTTTTTCTAGTCCCTAGGACTTTTTGAAAAAGACTCATAAGGAGGTGCTTCTAAGGACTTTTAGCAAAAAGTCCCAAAAAAGTCCCACCCTGTTTGGTTTGCTAGGGACTTTTTCTAGTCCCAACACAAAAAAGTCCCTGGAACCAAACACCCCCTTAGTACAACAGATTGCAAGGTCTGTGGGTTGTAACTTCCCTTCTATTAATGCAAAGATTTGAAACACTAGCATATGATACATTAGTAGACGGATACTCTCAATCTCAGATTACCTTTGAAAGCCCACGAACATCAACAGTTTGGTTTTGATCAACATCTTTTTGCAAGAATCTTGCCACTTTTTCAAGAAAAAGGTTGAATGATTCGTTCCTCTCATCTTTTCGATCTGAATGGTAAAAATTTCGATTCCCACCATCACTAGACAAAACTCCTTCACTCCATTCCACTATCAATTCCTTGAGATAATAGTCATATGCTTGATACCTGTCACGGGCAAAACAACAGATTTAACCCAGAAACAAAACATATACTTATATACCCTTTGCTGTGATAGTATCAGTCTATCCGCTGAGCTCGGCATGCTTCCTATCATGGAACAATAGAAGGATTATCAACAAAAAAAAAATGCTCGCACGATTGCTCCTCTGTTGATATTTGTTGGTATTATTTATAAAATCATAACTTCGTAACTTGAAGGAATTTCTACTATACATTATCTCTGTTATGAAAACGCTTCTATACAGAAACCTGTATATCAAATAAATCTTTTAAACCCCTTCTCTTCTAGAAAGAAGAGATTGGATTTTGTCCTTGTATGGGTGGATGCTCCTAATATCTCAACCATGAAATGTGACTTGAGATGAGCACACGCTCTCTCACCTGATTGCCTACATCTATTGCGATAGGGCAATACAATGTGCGGGATCTCAAGGCACATTTTCTCGGCACGAAATGTGACTTCAGATGCGCACACATTATCACTTGATTGCCTACATTTATTCAGATAGGGTAAGAGAACGTGTGTGGATCTCAAGGCACATTTCATGGGCGGCATAGTAGACACATCCATCTATACAAGCACAAATTTCGAAACTAAAAGAACTGGAGAAGAAAAGCAAAGGAATGCCAAAGAAACAGTATACAGAAGTTCTAGTCACATACCCTGCTTGTCTCATTTCCTGATAGATTGCCAAGCATTTCTGGATTTCCTTTAAAGATCCATATTTGGAGCGCGCTGTCAGGAGAGTTCTGTATGTCACCTGGAACATGAACTTGTACCTCAGTATCTGATGCAACCTTACATCAATGCAATTCTTGATAATTGACCATAGGAATCAAAAGTTTAATTCCTCTAATAATAACATGGACGTTCGGTGAAGAGCAGAGAGACCAGGTGCCATATGATACTATCTAACATCAACAACCAGTTATAAGAAAAAAATCTGTACTCTCAGAATATAAGAAAGAATAGTGCAAGAAAATATGCATGCATCCACAGAGTTGAGTCGTCAAATAGAACAAAATTATCCTTGATAACAATCAACAATTTAGACTCACCATATTGGGCTTCAGTTGGTGTGCTTTCATTTCTTCAAACAAGTGCAACGCCAACTTCAAATCTTTACTTTCTACACATGCCTGCAGGAAATTGACACATAAGCTTACTGGTACTATAAGCTTACAACAAACATGATGCGGTGTCCTGTATCTTAACCAAGTCAACTACATTGTCTAATGGCCAACCTTGATAGCTACAGTATATGCAGAGACATTAAGTTTTATTCCAACACGTTGCATTCTTCTGAGTGCCTGTACCCAGAAAATTAGACAAACATTAGTCCACATTTAGCAAGGAAGCAACTTGTCCAAATAAACCAAAAGATAACACTTGCAAATTGTCATATATGATTACATAAAAACTTTTCCATGATATGCACTAATTTTAGGAACTCTTCTCTCTCCATGATTACATTGTCATATACTCATACAGTAAAGTAGTATGCACTGTGATCTTAGATGGAGGAGGGACTATTCACCATCTAAACTGCAGAAAAACTGAAGACTGTTGATTGGCTGTACTAATAAATAGTTCAAAATCTTGCAGATTGTACTTTAAATTCATTATTAATTATTGATTCTACAAGAGACGCAGTCAGCTCTATATAGTGGAATACTTCAACTAATGAAGAGACAATTTAGTTCATTAGTTGCTAGAACAGGATATCAGGGAAATATCATAGCAGCACTTAGTGTGGAGTGATCATACTTCGTTCATCACTTGCTACAACAAGACATATCAACTTATCAACTTAAAGCTTTAGTACTAACCTGAATAGCTCCATTCCTATTTTTAGATGTTCCATAAATATCCATGAGAATGGACCAGCTAATACGGTCAGGACAAAGACCATTTCGCTTCATTTCATTCATTACAGACTTTGCACGTTCATCATTAGTACCACATGCCATCATCAAAATGTTATAAGTTGTAACGGTTGGCCTAAATGGAACCACCAAGATAGTGCCGCCATTGGTGCTCGGATGCTCTTCACAGAATGTGAAGTTGTCTGGAAGGGATCCTTTCTGTTCAAGCGACAGAGATACCTTGATTCCAAATTCTATCCAGCTATTGAACAAGCGGAAAGCTCTATCATATTGGCATGACTTGACCAAAGCAGTAAGGATAATATTGAAGCATGGGGCAGTAGGTTGACAGCCATCCCTTATCATTTCTTCAAGGATCTCTATGGCACCATCAACCAAACCAGAATTTGCATAAGCATTGATTAATGATGACCATGTGACTAGGTTAAGACGAGCACCAACTGCCCGCATATCATCTTTGATGTTGGAAGCCATCTTCCACATTTTTGCCTCTGCAAACACCTGAAATTCAAAGAGAAGAATTACGGGGGCATAAAAAGGAAATACATATGGACCAAGACAATAACAACAGAAGCCTCATACCTTCATCATCGTACTGTATGTAAAAACATCTAACTTTAAAATCCCATCGTGTTCCTTTTTCTTCATTTTCTCATAAATTTCTTGTGCCGTGTTGAACTCTCTACCATTGCAACATGTCTTCAGAAGTATGTTATATGACGCCAAATCAGGACGGACACCAAGTTTCTGCAAAATGGAATATGTGGATCATTAGGTTGTTGCACATGAGTTGTGTAAGTTAGTCCACCAGGACTGCACACTTTCTGTTAGGGTTTCTGATTTGCATGTTTGCTTCCAGATTTGAGCTGACTGTATACTTGCCACTGCAAAGATGGGAAATGGGATCGATTTGCCAGTTGCTACTCCTAACAAGAGTCAATGGAGTTGGCCCGTGAAAATGACCATTTAACCCGTTAATTTTTTTTTTCAAAAAAACATGGCATTCAGGCATTTCATCAAGTAGGTGGTGCACCCAAGTTAAGATTGGGTGGACAGCACAACTATGATGACCTTGGGGTACGGTCTTGGAGGTACCCGTGACTGCAAGGCCCTAGCTCTAGTATGTGCAGAGACACAGACCATGCAGGTGCATTGACGAACGCTAATCAGAGCTGCTCCCGTGCCATAATGGCTCAAGGCAAGGCGGGCTGAGCTTGGCGCCACCACGCCTACTCATGCTAGCCCCTTGCACCCCAGCCCTGTCTCAGGCTCTGTGCAGGGACAGTGGCTGGGACTCCAGCACAAGCTCCGTATATATCCATGCGGTCACGCTCCACATCAGTCACAACGTCACCAAAACCTCCCTGCAGACACAGGATCAGGCTATCCAAGGGGCCATGGTCAGAGCTGAGCAAGAGGTGGTAGACTGCGGCAATCTCACAGTTACAGGCACTGACATCGAAGCTGATGAAAGCAAACAGCTCATCCAGTTCTAATTTGAAGGGTAAGAAGACAGCATAATAAGGATGAAAGAAAGTACAAGGTAGTCTGGGGATTTATGGAAATTGGAGCCAAAAGTGCACATAAAAAACTCGTTTCCATTCTTTCCAATGGCATGACTATGATGGCAATTAGCAAGATTTCGATGGCAAATCGCCAACCTGTGTAGTGGCAAGCATGAAATTATTCCAAAAATGAAAGGTGCGATTAGACGCATGCACAACGTACACGCTTATTGTAGTGAATATAGAGCCTAATTGGTTTGGTGCCAATAATCGGCATGCCAATTGTTGGCAAGTTCAAAAAATTCGCTATCAATCGGTTCTTGCCCATCTCTCAAAAAAGTTACCAAATTTTGGCAACTTTTGGTTTTGTCAAATTCTGGCAGCAAACCAATTAGCCTCATAATGCAAAACGACCTGAGCAAGCATGCAAGAACAAGTAATAGTAGCCAAAGAAATGGGGATATGATAACATCTAGAAGCTTCACTGGGAAAAGTGGAGTTGCAGGAAAGATTTATTATGATGTAGTGGAAACAATCGCTTGAAGCTAAATAGCCTACCTATGAACAGCAACAATAGGGTAGAAGATGCATTACTTGCATATGCTTGTAGACCGAAAAATTGTAGCTCATGCTGTGGGCATTAGCATTCATAAGGCTGTTGAAGACATGTGTATTCGGAGTAATCTTCTCAGCAAGCAGCCCCTGTGTAAGAGACATACATATGAGTGGAGACTGAGCCTGACTACCTAAAGTACAGCATTTGTTTACAAAAGGTGAGCACAAGGTAGTAGTATTTCATTAGATGAATATTGTTAATTGCAGATATTTTTTCCTTCATATAATTTCCACTTTTGTTAGTTTTTATGGTCGAACTCAAGGAATATGCATAGATTTCTTTTCTGGAGAACATCTGAGGTTTCGAACAAACTGAAAGATTAAGAGCAATTTGTTCAAAAATTTACAGGTGTACTAAATTTTCTGGTTTACCATCCTAAACAGTACAGTTTCTTTTACCAGAAATAGTACAGCTCGAAAGATACTTTTATTGATTTATGTTTAGGAGTTTCCCAATTGATGAATCATTGCGGAAATAACAGCATCTGTGATTTACTGTGCTCTGGAATGTGTTCACCTAGATCTTCATATAGTTTTTCCACTTCTACCTATATGCAAGTATAAATTTGAACTACGTTCGCTAGTCCCATACCTCAAATATGATCCGAGCTTGTACAGAAGAACCACAATGACTACATATATCGATGATACTTCGGCACGCAAACATATTGATACCTCCCAACTGGTCCTTGAGTGCTCCAAAGACCTTTAGGGCATGTTTCAATTCCTTTCTTTTCCCAAAAGCTTCCATAGTATTGCAGAGTAGAAGTTGGGAGTGCGGAAAGATACGTGCATACCTACATGTCAAAGGCAATGCATGACCAGGTATGAAGTAATGAAGATACCCAAAAGAGTAGGAAAATCTAATGTATCACAAAGTGAAATTCCTGATCATTGGAAAGCATAGTTTTCAAATTGATTAACGATTTTTATATATTCAAAAATCTGCCACAAGAAAGTGTCATTAGCAAAAGTAAAACCGAATGAAGAGAAATGCAGCAAGTAGGATTACCTGATCGCCATATCTGGATCTCGCTTCCTGACGAATATTTTCAGTACATCCATTGGATCCACGATGCCTTTAACAAAGAATCCACAGGCTAAAAGAAAAATAACAAAGAAAAACATTAACAGCACTTCAAACTAACATGAGCTTCACAAGTACATCACGAGCCAGAGCATGAATAGCAGAAATCCATAAATAAGAAAATTGCACGTGAATAATGTTATGCCCTAGGTGGAGTAATCAGCAGAACAGTGAGTGCCACTCCATCCGTAATTCACAGCTAAATCGTACTTACATGTAATATGTGACTAGAAAACACACAACCAACAGGCCATGAGAGTCATATCATGTTTACACTGGCAGAGAATTTATGTTCCTACCAAGTTCCTTAAAAGTTCAGGAAGTAACTAAAATAGGGCCAAATTAAATACAAAAATATCTTCAACATATACATAAAAATTTATCCTCCTGCACACTGAACAATCAATGTGCGACTGCTAAATAAAACGAATAAATTGTACTTCAAGCGATGGAAAATATATATTATATGAAACTGATCAAGAAACATGATACAGGACTAATGCTAGAATGACATCACAATGTCTTGTGCTGCTACCAACTAGTGTTGAAAAACTCATGGATTCCAGACACCAAGCTACTATAACTGTATGTTAACAAGTAGTATAATCATTCATATGACAGATATCATTATATAAATCCAACAGGATGCCGTGTAGAAATAACACCACTGTCTACAGGATTAACATCATGATAAAAAATAGTAACAACTCCATGATTTACAGACTGCTATTTGGCAAATAGAAATGGTACTTCTGAAACAAAACAGCTACTGAGTAACCATATCAAACTGACAAGTGCAGCGTGCTGATGTAACATCTGAATCAGTCAATAAACTCTATTACGCACAGTCTGTGAATGTTACTTTTTAGTCTAGGAATTAAAGCATCTAAGGCCAACTCTAACCGATCCCCAGTCCGGCGTTAGAGGAGTAAAATTTCGGTTTTACTCCTCTAACCACACCTAGCCGATCCCCTAAAGGCCTAAACCAAATAGAGGAGGATAATTTCTACTCCGCCTCCTATCCGGCACCTAAATATACTCGGCCACTACCGCTTGGAGGAAAAAATCTGCCTCTCTCGCGCCTATTCCCCCACCACTGCCTTTTCGCCGACGCACCTCCCGGCGACCGTCCATCGGCCCCGCCCGCTACCTCGTTGCCTCCCTTGGCCCTCTCTGCCCTTCTGCCTGACTCCGAGCCTGTTCGCCGCCTGCCGCCGGAATCAAGGTGAAACACCGCCGTCGCCGCCATAGCCGATTCGTCAGATTGCTTTGAATCTTCTTCCTCTTTGGCGGTCGCCGCATCTGACCTTGCTTGGGCACCGCTGCAGTTCATTCCCATCCGTCATCGCCCGCTGGTTTGGCCTAAACGACGCCGGCCGGCCAGTGCACCACCACCACCTTGCAAGTGTTTGACGGTTTGCCTAGGTGAATTTTTGCTTCCGTTTCGTTTTGAACCAAGACGTTTGAATTGAAGATGAAGAGGTTGAGGGAGATAGTCTTCAAGGACTCATTGTCATCCGAAGAGGAAGAAGACGACGAAGACTTTGAAACCGTACTTGGCATGATTTTCAATGGATGATATATGGCGGCCTAGGAGAGGATCGCAGTTTGGCCGCACAAAAATCAACCATGATAGAGCGGAGGGCCATGCCAAGATCATGAGAGACTATTTTGATCCAAATCTAACCTATCTGGAGAAGTACTTTCGTCGGCCCTTTCGAATGCACACGTCTTTTCTAACCATTGCAAAAGCCGTTGAGAAGTATGATGACTAGTTCAAGCTTCAAAGGAATGCATGCGGAGAGATAAGTGTAAGCCCTCTGATGAAGTGCATTTCGGCTGCTCGAGTTTTGGCATATGGGTGTTCGGCCGATACAACTGACGACTATGCCCGCATTGGTGAAGACACAATCTCGGAGGCCGTTCAAAGGTTCACTAAAGCAGTGATCGATGTTTTTAGACCGGAGTACTTGAGGGCACCCAATGAGGAAGACACCCAGAGGCTGATGGTAGAGAGTGAAGCAAGAGGATGGCCACGGATGGTTGGATCACTTGACTTTATGCACTGGACATGGAAGAATTGTCCTGCAGGGTGGAAGGGTCAGTACAAAGGCCACTGCAACAATCCAACGATCATTCTTGAGGCAGTTGCAATGAAGGATCTTTGGATATGACATTCATTCTTTGGTTTGCCTAGCTCTCACAATGACTTGAATGTGTTGTCGAGATCACCACTGTTTTCTAGGCTTATTACAGGAGATGCTCCTGCTTGCAACTATTCGGTCAATGTACTTGATGGGTTGCTGCCTTGCGGATGGCATCTATCCCCCATATGGGCCACATTAGTCAAAACAATTCCGCATCCAAAAGGTAACAAAAATATTCACTTCGCCCAATGTCAAGAAGCAGCTAGGAAAGATGTGGAGAGAGCCTTCGGTGTGCTTCAGAAGCGCTTTGCAATTGTTCATAGCCCTGCCGAGTACTGGAGCTCCAAGGTTCTATGGAAAATCATGACTTGTTGCATCATATTGCATAACATGATCATTGAAGATGAGAGGGATATGCCTAAGAACTTTTCATACATCACCAGCGGGACTCCTGTTGGGCCAGAGTATGATCCAAATAGGATTCAGGCATTCCTTGAAGGGCATCGCAGGATCGAGAACCGACAAGTTCATACTCAGCTCCAAGAAGATCTTATTGAGCATCACTCACACCACTTCCTAGTTGTCCTTTCTCATGTTATTTGAACCATTCGGTGTGTTTAAATTTGAATAATTCAGTTGTAAACTATATTCACGATTTGCTTGAACCTTCATATTTATGTTTAGTTTCTATATGTGTGCTAATATGTAGTTGAAAACTTGAAATGTAAACTACTCCCTCCGTCCCATAATATAAGAGCATTTTTTTACACTACACAGTGTCAAAAACACTCTTATATTATAGAACGGAGGGAGTAGAAATGAATAAGTTAGAAAAAACAAAATTATACTCAGTTATATTTAGGGAATAAGGTTTACTCAGCCAAACCCTCTATTTTTTAGGGGACCGGCTAGAGTTGGCCTAAGAGCAAAACCTAACAGTAAATGTGAGGTTTCAGCATCCGCGCGAACCAATTGTAAAATCAGGGTGAACGAGTGATGACTGGTGAGCACCAAATCCCGATCGATGTACCACCAAGCTTGATGAAACGCACAGGATAAGGAGGTTCGAGGCGACATTACTTACTAGCTAGGGCCTCGATGGCCTCCACAAACTCTGCCATGATGCGCTCGTCCAGCAGCTGCCGGCAGGCGGCCGCGACGGCGTCGGACGCATCAGCGTCGAGCATGACGGTGGCGTGGACGCCGATGCGGTCGGCGTCGCGGAGAAACTCGAGCACGTGGGGTAGGCCGTGCTCGCGGAGCGCGGCGACGACGCCGCGCGAGAGGAGGCGCCAGTTGATGCGGGCCGCGAATCCGGCATCGCCGGAGGCCGCGCGGAGGCCCTCTGCGGCGATGAGGAAGTCGCCGAGGCGGCCGGCGCCGGCGAGGTTGGAGGCGACGCGGGAGTAGTAGTCGATGGCGGAGGGGTTGCTGCCGACGTCAGAGAGCAGCGGGAGTACCTTGCCCTTGGAGTTGGAGCTAGGATTGCCATTTGGGGTGGGGGTGGGAGTCGTGGACTGCAGGCGGCCGACGTCGGAGAGGAGTGGGATGACCTTGGCCTTGGGGTTGGGGTTGGGGTTGGCACTGGGGGCGGAGATTGTGGTTGCCGACTGCAAGCGGCTGCGGCGGCGGCGCGGGGGAGGTGGTGGCTGTGGGGAGGAGGTCATGGCCATCCCCATGTTGACTGGTGAAGGGTGAGGAGCTGGGGGATTGGAGATGGAAGAGCCAAGCCAGAGCAGTGTGACTTGGACGGTGGGGCTTTCATGGAGTGGCGCGGATATTTTCGTTCGGATAGGTGCTGTCGGGACTGCTGAACACAGGACTGCCGTCTCCAGTCTGCACTGCACGACGGCCTCTGAACACAACTCTGATTCCGAATGCACAAAATGTAGGCATTAGACAAAATTGACAAATATGACCTTGAGACGAAAGTATTTCACAAATTGAACTGTTGGTGAAAGTATTTCATGCCGCCGATCCTTTTGTGTAGCGTCCAACAGCTAGACGTCACGCTGAGTAAATTGTACAGAAGTACCATAATTGGGGCATTGGAAGCAGATTGGTACCAAGCTTGATAATTTTTATGTGTCAGTACCAAGTTTGGGGCGAGAGGTTGCAAAAGAGGCTAAAAGTGCGTTTTATATGTATTGACAGGGAATCTGACCGGTTGGGCCCGCCCGTCAGGTGCCATGCCGGCCAGTGAGCGTGTGCCCGCGCGCTGACTCAGACGAGCCCCGGGTCGAACCGTTTAGGCGTGGCTGGTTTGGCCCGAGCCAGCCCCTGCTCTGCCTTCTTCTTCCTTCTCTCTGCCTCGCCGCCGCCTGCGCCCGCCCCCGCCAACCGCCACACGACGCTGTCGCAACCATGGTTTTGGAGGACGAGAGCAGCGATGACAACTCAAGCCTCCCGTACATGTACTCTGAAACCTCCACCGATGGGCTCAACCAGGTCAGTTACTCCATTGGAGCTAGGGTTAGGGTTAGGTTTAGAAAATTTGGGGATTTTTCCTGTGTAGGTGGCCTTTGTTGTGAGGATTTCGTTTGATTTGCTTTGTCCTCGTCCTCTGCACATGATGGTAACTTTGATTTTCCTTGGGCAGGTGCCTTTCTCACTTGAAGACCCGGATTACAAGGGCCTTGAGCTAGATCTGATGTCATTCTGCGACAAGCATGGAAAGCCATCAGAGAGGCTTGTTGCATCTGAAGGAACAATGACTCAGAGAAGGTTCTTAGCATGTGCAGAGCCGATATTTTTCTTGCCTTATTGATTATGCACAGGATGTGTTCATTGAAAGTGATAGAGTCTTGTTTGCCAAGTGTGATTCAGTTATGTCTATGGTAATTTTGTTAGTGATATATGCCCTACTGTAGTGCTCATTGTAGGAATGTTGAATATTAAGTTCAGTGCAGTGCATTTTTGCTAAATATAGGCTCAAGCATGCTCTATTGTGTGCACATGCTATTTATTTATACTTCCAGTTTTGCAGTAGAGATGGAACTAAGAAAGAGAACCATCGACTATAACCCCAAAAGAACCAGATTTCGCAAACAACATAGAGGAAGAGTGAAAGGTAGACAGTGTTGCTTAGTACTCACATTAGCCCCTCCATTAGCTGATGTGTTACTCCTAATGAGTAATTGTTGCTTACTGCTGACAGTAGGTACTGTCATTAGCTAGTTTGTTGTTGCAGCCTAATGTAGTGTATTTAGCTAGGCTAACGTAGTCTGGTTTGATAACCTTCATTCAGTGATGTCTATGTTGGATCCATTTGTTAGTGATATATGGCAAAGTAGTTCACTGGTAGAGTGGTAGTGCACATTGTAGGATTCCATTATATTAATGGCAAATTCTAAGTTGAATGGAGTGTTACTCTGCCAAATATATACTGATCACCCATTGTAGGATTACATTAAGTTATTTTACAATGTGCTCCTGTTGCTTAGCACATGGCTGTGCAAATTCAGTGTTGGTTAGTACCAACATTAGCTACTGCCATGAACTAATTGTTGCTTACTACTCACAGTAGTTGTATTGTACTAAATTTTGCCCTTGTTATTTTTTCAGGAAGGTCCGAATTGTGGGTTTGTTCAGTGGGTTGATGATCAGTGGCCCCCAACAATGGAGAATGCATTGTTGAAGCTTTGGTCAATGGTTGAAGAGAGCAAGTCTGCTAGGGTGAATGATAATCTTAAAAGTGCTTTAACTATTCACCATTTGACAGAAGAAAAGAACAAGCTGGATGCAGACTATGACAAGTTAGTGAAAGATGTGCATCAACTTGTGGATATGCAGGAGGAGAGGGTTGTGGATTTTAGTTATCTGTAGTCCAACATCACATATCAGACCAATGCAGAGCTGAATTGGTGGTTGGTATGAATGCAGAAATGGCAAAGAAAGATGTAGTTACAGAGAAGCTTCAACAGAAGTATGAACTCTTGTGCAACCTGACAAGTGCTCAAGCAACTGTCATCCAGAACCCGAAGTTGAGGAATATGAAAGAGAAGGAATTGCTTAGTGAGGCTAGGATGAATTTGGAGTTGAAGAATGCAGAGTTCACAAAGTTTGAGGAGAAGCTCACCCAAGAGAAGCTAGAGTTGAAGTTTCAGGTTGATGATCTGCTGAAGCTCAAGGAAAACCATAATGAAGAGAAGTACATGCTAGAGCTTAAGATTAGTGAGCTCATGAAGGCAGAGGAAATGCTTAAGGAGAAGATCAAGGGGATCCAGGCCATCTTACAAAACTGAACAAGATGAAGTGAGATTAGTGGGCATTGCAGACCTTTTTGGAAGGATGGTTGTGCAATGACCTAGTAACTTAGAATTATGGTTGTGTAATGTATGGTTCTAGTAATTGTGAACTCTGGCTGTTTATGTACCTAGTAGTTATGCTATTCATCCTTTTGTGAGAAAAGGATGGATTGTGCATTTGAACTCCACTATGTATTGTGAACAATGGTTGTGTATACCTATAATGTGTTGAACTCCAGTAAGTATTGTTTGCTTATGTTATACTGATGCTAAAAATGGTTGCTAGTTTGTTGCTGAAAATGGTTGCTAGTTTGTTGCTGAAAATGATGACATACAAAGCATTGGAAAATGCTTATGTTATACTGATGCTTAAATGCTTAAATGCATTTGCAAAAGGAATAGTTTCTTATGCTTAAATGCTTCCTCATCATTCTTTTCTTATGTTGCCACCCAAAACCCTAATTGATTCTTTTAGGTGGTTTCGTCGACCCTGAGCCACCCTAGAGCATAATTGATAGGTTTAGGTGTTCTCGTCGACCCCTAGCCACCAAAACCCTACTTGATAGGTTAGGTGGTTTCGTCGACCCCGAGCCACCCTAGACCCTAGATGATAGGTTTAGGGGTTTTCGTCGCCCCCGAGCCACCAAAACCCTAATTGATTCTTTTAGGTGGTTTCGTCGACCCCGAGCCACCCTAGACCCTAGATGATAGTTTTAGGTGTTTTCGTCGCCTCCGAGCCACCAAAACCCTAATTGATAGGTTTAGGTTGTTTCGTCGAACCCAAGCCACCCTAGAGCCTAATTGATAGGTTTAGGTGTTTTCGTCGACCCCGAGCCACCAAAACCTTAATTGATAGGTTTAGGTGGTTTCATCGACCCCGAGCCACCCTAGAGCCTAATTGATAGGTTTAGGTGTTTTCGTCGACCACGAGCCACCAAAACCCTAATTTATAGGTTTAGGTGTTTTCATTGACCCCGAGCCACCAAAACCTTAGTTAACGTTTGGTTCATTTGTTGTGGTGTTTAGTTAACTGTTTTGTTTGGTTCAATTATGCAATGCGATGTTCAATTGTTGTTGGTGCATTCCGTTATTGTATACTATGTGAGGAATAAATTGACTTTGATTGTACTAAATACATGAGAAACAAATACAATTGCTATATTTCCAAGTTGTTAAGCATGCTTGGTTTGGTTAACTGTCTGATCTTCTATTAGGAGTATGCTATATTGTGCAATGTGGTCCTCATTTAATGTTTGATTCATTTGTTGTGGTGTTTATTTAACTGCTTGGTTCAATTCTGCCGATGTCCAATTGTCGTGGGTAGAATTTTGTATTGTTGTGCATGTGAGGAAAAAAAATCGAATTTGGCTGCACTTAATACATGAGAAACATATACAAGTGCTATATTTCCTAGTTTTTAGTCATGCTTGGTTTGGATAAATGGGTTTTCCATGTGGCTTGCATTAATCTGGTGAATCTGCAATGTGCTTATTTTTCATCAACATATTTTACTGATAGCATGCGAACCCTTACTTAACCTGATGACTAACTACCTTATATGTGTTGTAGGGAAACAATGGGAAGCACTTCAAAGTTCTTTGTGTTGGATTGAGTATTATGAATATGAATTTGCTTTGGTGTTATTTTAGTATGAACTCTAGGATAGATCGAACGGAAAGAATAGCTTTGTGTTATTTTAGTATGAACTCTTGAATAGATCAAACGGAAAGAATAGCTTTGAGGTGGTTTTGTATCCTACAAACAATTTATTCTTATGTTCTCCGCTAGAAAGGAACTTTGGAGTGATTCTTCATCGCACTTTGAGGGACGGTTGTACGATTCAATTATATTAACATTGTTGAGAGATTGCACTAGCGAAAGTACAGATCCTAGGCCTCATTTTCAAGCCTTGCAATACCGTTTTTGTGCCCGTTTACTATTTGCTACCTTGCTGTTTTTATTTATTCAGATTATAAAAATATATTTCTTCCATCAATATTACACTTTTATCACCATCTCTTCGTCGAACTAGTGCACCTATACAATTTGCCATTGTATTGGGTGTGTTGGGGACACAAGAGATTTTTGGTTGCAGGGTCGTTTGAGAGAGACTACCTTCATCCTACGCCTCCCACGGATTAAACCTTAGGTCATCCACTTGAGGGAAAATTGCTACTGCCCTACAAAACTCTGCGCTTGGAGGTCCAACATGTGTCTACAAGAATAAAGTTGCGTAGTAGACATCAAGCTCTTTTTTGGCGCCATTGCCAGGGAGGTGAGTGCATGAAGGTATATCTTTAGATCTTGCAACTGAATCTTTTAGTTTCTTGTTTTATCACTAGTTTGGTTTATAAAATAAAACTACATAAAAATGGAATTGAGGTTGCATCATATTATTGATCATCTTTATAATATCTTTCTTGAAAAATGATGGTTCGAAAAATTGTGCTCAATTGTTAGAAGAAGAAGTCAACAAAATGTCTGGCACAAAATATTTAAATGATGAGCATGATTGCAATGTTGTTAGTATGAATTCTTTGAATATCCATGATGCTAATGATATGCAAAGCTACAAGCTTGGGTATGCTATATTTGATGAAGATGATATTTTTAGTCCCCCAAGTTTTGATGTGCAAATTTGTTATAATGATTGCATGCCTCCTATTTATGATGATTACTGAAGGAAATATGCCCTAGAGGCAATAATAAAGTTATTATTTATTTCCTTATATCATGATAAATATTTATTATTCATGCTAGAATTGTATTAACCAGAAACATAATACATGTGTGAATACATAGACAAACAGAGTGTCACTAGTGTGCCTCTACTTGACTAGCTCGTTAATCGAAGATGGTTATGTTTCCTAACCGTAGACATAAGTTGTCATTTGATTAACGGGATCACATCATTAGGAGAATGATGTGATTGACATGACCCATTCCGTTAGCTTAGCACACGATCGTTTAGTATGTTGTTATTGCTTTCTTCATGACTTATACATGTTCCTGTGACTATGAGATTATGCAACTCCCGTTTACCGAAGGAACACTTTGTGTGCTACCAAACGTCACAACGTAACTGGGTGATTATAAAGGTGCTCTACAGGTGTCTCCGAAGGTACTTGTTGGGTTGGCATATTTCGAGATTAGGATTTGTCACTCTGATTGTCGGAGAGGTATCTCTGGGCCCTCTCGGTAATGCACATCACTTAAGCCTTGCAAACATTGCAACTAATGAGATAGTTGCGGGATGATGTTACAGAACGAGTAAAGAGACTTGCCGGTAACGAGATTGAACTAGGTATTGAGATACCGACGATCGAATCTCGGGCAAGTAACATACCGATGACAAAGGGAATAACGTATGTTGTTATGCGGTTTGACCGATAAAGATCTTCGTAGAATATGTGGGAGCCAATATGAGCATCCAGGTTCCGCTATTGGTTATTGACCGGAGACGTGTCTCGGTCATGTCTACATAGTTCTCGAACCCGTAGGGTCCGCACGCTTAACGTTATGATGATAGTTATATTATGAGTTTATATGTTTTGATGTAACAAAGGTTGTTCGGAGTCCCGGATGTGATCACGGACATGACGAGGAGTCTCGAAATGGTCGAGACATAAAGATTGATATATTGGAAGCCTATGTTTGGATATCGGAAGTGGTCCGGGTGAAAATGTGATTTTACCGGAGTACCGGAGAGGTTACCGGAACCCCCCGGGAACTTAATGGGCCTTAGTAGGCCTATGTGGAAGAGAGGAGAGGAGGCAAAGGCTGGCCGCGCGCCCCTCCTCCTAGTCCGAATAGGACAAGGAGAGGGGGGCGGCGCCCCCCCTTCCTTCCTTCTCCTCCACTCCTCCCCCCTCCCAAGTCCTAATCCAACTAGGAAAGGGGGGGGGGATTCCTACTCCCGGTAGGAGTAGGACTCCTCCGGCGCACTTCCTCCTATGGCCGGCCACACCACCCTTGCTCCTTTATATACGGGGGCAGGGGCACCCTAGAGACACAACAATTGATCTGTTTGATCTTTTAGCCATGTGCGGTGCCCCCCTCCACCATAGTCCACCTCGATAATACTGTAGCGGTGCTTAGGCGAAGCCCTGCATCGGTAGAACATCAACATCGTCACCAAGCCGTCGTGCTGACGAAACTCTCCCTCGACACTCGGTTGAATCTGAGTTTGAGGGACGTCATCGGGCTGAACGTGTGCTGAACTCGGAGGTGCCGTGCATTCGGTACTTGATCGGTAGGATCGTGAAGACGTACGACTACATCAACCGCGTTGTGCTAACGCTTCCGCTTTCGGTCTACGAGGATACGTGGACAACACTCTCCCCTCTCGTTGTTATGCATCACCATGATCTTGCGTGTGCGTAGGATTTTTTTTGAAATTACTACGTTCCCCAACAATTATAATGATGAAAGTGGATTTGGAGAGGCCATGACTTTATTTAGTGATGAATCCACCATTTTGGATGAGGCTTCAATTGACTATGATAACAAAGTTGCTATCTTTTATGATTATGGTGATGACATTTATGCTATAAAGAATAATGATAACCATGAAAGTTGTCATCATGATTTTATTTTTCACTCTCATGATAGATATTTTTTTGAGTTTGCTCCCACTACTATTGATGAGGAGAAATTTGCTTATGTGGAGAGTAAAAAAAATTTATGCTTATGCATCATAAAAAGAATGCTTTATGTGATGCCTATATTGTTGAATTCATTCATGATGCTACTGAAAATTATTATGAGGGAGGAACTTATGCCTGTAGGAATTGCAATAATATCAAGTTTCCTCTCTATGTGTTGAAAGTTTTGAAGTTATGCTTGTTTTGCCTTCCTATGCTAGTTGATTCTTGTTCTCATAAGTTGTTTGCTCACAGAATCCCTATTCATAGGAAGTGGGTTAGACTTAAATGTGCTAGTAATATGCTTCATGATGCTCTCTTGGTGTTTCAATTCTTATCTTTTATGCGAGCATCATTGAAATCATCATGCCTAGCTAAAAAGGCATTAAAGAAAACGCTTGTTGGGAGATAACCCAACACTTTTACCTATTGTTTTTGTGTGTTCACATGATTATGCTACTGTATTGATCATGTTTTATTGCTTTTGTTTCAATAAAGTGCCAAGTAAAGCCTTTGGGATCATATTGGGTGATAGTTGATTTGATCTTGCTGAAAAATAGAAACTTTTGCGCTCACGAAAATAATTCTCATTTTTAACAAAAGAGTGCTTTTGAGTTGATTCTATTTGCATAAGTTTAATATACAAATTGCTCACGTGGTCCTAATTTTTCCAGAATTTTTGGAGCAGGAGAAGTATGGTTTGAGTACAGATTACTATAGACTGTTCTGTTTTTGACATATTCTATTTTCAATGCATAGTTTGCATGTTTTCTAGTTTCTATGGCCTATATTGCTCAATATAAATTGTATAAATAATATGCTATAGTAGGCATTGTGTGAGAACAATTATGAATCTTGTCTTTGACAGTACCAAAAGTGAAATGGTTTGCTCTTTATCATACTAACCTATCTCACGAAGTTCCGTTAAGTTTTGTGTGATTGAAGTTTTCAAGTTTTGGGTGAGATATCGATATGAGGAGAATAAGGAGTGACAAGAACCTAAGCTAGGGGATGCCCAAGGTACCCCCAAGGAAATATTCAAGGAAGATCCAAGCAACTAAGCTTGGGGATGCCCCGGGAGGCATCCCCTCTTTCGTCTCAGAGCTATGTTTTTATTCGTCGCATGATATGTGTTTTGCTTGAAGCGTCAATTTATTTTGTTAGGTTTTCGCTTGATGTTATTTAGAATAATGTTTTGCATCTTTTATTTCAATAAAAGTGTCAAGGATATCCTTTGCCATGCTTATTTTACAAGTCTACATGTTGCCGTTTGAAAACACAAAGTTTACCGCTGTTGCAAAAATTCCCTAGAAAAGTCAGAATATGATAAAATTTTGAAATCTTTTGCAAAATAAGATCTGATAAATTTTCTACAGTGTGGTAATTTTTTCATAATTTTTGAAGTTTAATAAGTATTGATACTCTTACATTCTTTATAGACAGTACTGGTATCGCAAATTGCTGTTATGTTTGTATATGTTTGCTTGTTTAGTGATTCTATTTTAGGTTAGGAGTATTAAATATGCAGAGGCATTTAGTATGCAATGTTTAATAATAATTTTAGTGATTTTCTATAGTAGAGAATGATAAGGTTTTTGCATTGGTTTATACTAACTTATCTCACGAGTTCTTGTTGAGTTTTGTGTGGATGAAGCTTTTGAGATTTAGGAAAACCACAATATGAGAAGAATTAATGAGACACAAAAGCTCAAGCTTGGGGATGCCCAAGGCACCCCAAGATAATATTTCAAGAAGTCTCAAGCATCTAAGCTTGGGGGATTCCCCGATAGGCATCCCACCTTTCTTCTTCAACAATTATCGGTTAGTATCGGTTGAGCCTAAGTTTTTGCTTCTTCACATGATGTGTGCTATCATTGGATTGTCATTTTATTTTGTTTTGCTTACTGTTTTAATAAAATACTTAGATCAGAAAGTTTTTAGATAAAATAGAGTCCTCAAATAGTTGCCAGGGAGGCTAGGTAAGCGACATTCACATCCCGTCAACGAAGCTCTCTTCTGTGGAATTGCTCTAGTGCTTCACTTATATCTTTTTTAGCACGGTGTGCTTTAATATTTTTTGAAATTCTCTCTTGCTTCACTTAAATTCATTTGAGAGAATGAAATATTATGCTCATGATCTTCACTTATATCTTTTTGGAGTAGCTTGTTATTTACTCTTGTGCTTCACTTATATCCTATGAGTAAATTGTTGAATAAATTGAACGTCATGAATTGAAATCATATCATGCCTAGTGGTAGCTTCACATTGGGTTTAGAAAGTGAAATCTTTTGAGGCTTGACAATCACAATATTGGTCATACAAGCAATTCACGAATAAGTAGTATAAGGAAGAGAACTTTCACATGCAAATACACTATCTTGGAAATCTTTTGTGATTGTGAGCCCCCATCAAAATATTATATGCCAAAATTGTTGACGTTGGACAAGGAAGACAATGTAATGGTTTATGTTTGTTCATATTCACATAGAACTTATATTGTCATAGATCCTTCAACATGTGGTGCTTGCCCCCCATCTTTGCTAGCCAAAAATTCCGCACCAAGTAGAGATACTACTTGTGCATCCAAAAAACCCTTAAACCCAAATCTTATCTTCAAGAGTCCACCATACCTACCTAAGGATTGAGCAAGATCCTTCAAGTAAGTTGTCATCGGTGCAAAAAGGCAATAAAAATTGCTTCTAAAAGTGTTAGATCATTTAGTGTAAGAGAAAATTGAGCATTGTACGAACTTGTGATGGAAAAGAATAAAAGCAACAGACTGCATAATAAAGGTTGCTATCGTCAGGGGCAATATAACGTGACATTATTTTGCACTAAGGGGTTGAGCATACAAACAAATAAGCGCATGGCAACCTCTGCTTCCCTCTACGAAGGGCCTATCTTTTACTTTTATGTATTTACTTTTATGTAAAGAGTAAAAAAATTTCTCTCTATTCCTTTTTATTTTTCTCTTTTGAAAAGCATCATGTGGTGAGGAAAGATCTAGGCTCATATATCTAGTTGGATATGGGTAGCACGAGTTATTATTGTTGACATCACCCTGAGGTGAATACGTTGGGAGGCGAAATTATAAGCCCTTATCTTTCTATGTGTTTGGTTGAAACGTTTTGCTCGTGTGTATGCGGTGAGTGTTAGCAATCATAGAAGACTATATGATGGTTGAGTATGTGGAGCTCTTACTTAAACTATGTTGAATAAGTTGAATTACAATTGCTTGGTGACTGAGAACATAGGTTGTTGAGTTTCAGGAGAATTCATTCTTTGAACCTTAACATGTGAATTGGTTGCTACTATAACATGACGGGTTTTATAAAATGAATTGTTGTTATGATGCTAGGAAAAGTGATTGAAATTATCATTGATCAAACTTATGCACTTTGCTAGCATTCACACTTCATAAATTATTTCTTTTATCATTTACCTACTTGAGGACGGGTAGGAATTAAGCTTGGGGATGTTGATACGTCTCCAATGTATATATAATTTATGAAGTATTCATGCTGTTATTTTATCATTCTTGGATGTTTTACAATCATTTTATAGCAACTTTATATCATTTTTGGGACTAACCTATTGACCCAGTGCCCAGTGCCAATTGCTGTTTTTGCTTGTTTATTACATCGCAGGAAATCAATATCAAACAGAGTCCAAACACCACGAAACTTTTTGTGGATTTTTTATGGACCAAAAGACCAACAGTGGGCCAGAGAAGCACCTGGGGGTGCCACGAGGGGGGCACAACCCACCAGGGCACGCCTGGGGACCCAGGCGCGCACAGGAGGGTTGTGCCCACCTCGATGGCCTCCCGCACCCCCTCTTTACCCTATAAATTCCCAAAAATTCCAGAAACCCTCGGGGTTAACCTAGATCAGAAGTTTCGCCGCCGCAAGGCTCTGTAGCCACCGAAAACCAATCTAGACCCTTCCTGGCACCCCTGACGGAGGGGGGAGTCATCTCCGGTGGCCATCTTCATCATCCCGGCGGCCACAACGATGAGGAGAGAGTAGTCCACCCTCGGGGCTGAGGGTTTGTACCAGTAGCTATGTGTTTAATCTCTCTCTCTCTCTCTCTCTCTCTCGTGTTCTTGAGATGTCACGATCTTAATGTATCGCGGGCTTTGTTAATATAGTCAGATCATATGGCGTTTTCCCCTCTCTATTTTGTTGTGATGAATTGAGTTTTTCCCTTTGAGATTTCGTTGTTATCAGATTGAATACTTTTATGGATTTGAGAACACTTGATATATGTCTTGCAATTGAATACTCGTGGTGACAATGGGGTATCGTACTGATTCACTTGATATATGTTTTGGCACTCAACTTGTGGATTCCCGAGGTGACATTGGGGTAATCTATGCATAGGGGTTGATGCACGTTCTTGTCTTTGTTTCGCCGGTAGAAATCTTGGGGCACTCTTTGAAGTTATTTGTGTTGGATTGAGTATTATGAATATGAATTTGCTTTGGTGTTATTTTAGTACGAACTCTAGGATAGATCGAACGGAAAGAATATCTTTGTGTTATTTTAGTATGAACTCTTAAATAGATCGAACAGAAAGAATAGCTTTGAGGTGGTTTCGTACCCTACAAACAATTTATTCTTATGTTCTCCGCTAGATAGGAAGTTTGGAGTGATTCTTCATCGCACTTTGAGGGACGGTTATATGATCCAATTATATTAGCATTGTTGGGAGATTGCACTAGCGAAAGTACGGATCCTAGGCCTCATTTCAAGCATTGCAATACCATTTTTGTGCCCGTTTACTATTTGCCACCTTGCTGTTTTTATTTATTCAGATTATAAAAATATTCTACCATTAATATTACACTTTTATCACCATCTCTTCAGCGAACTAGTGCACCTATACAATTAGCCATTGTATTGGGTGTGTTGGGGACACAAGAGATTTCTTGTATTTAGTTGCAGGGTCGTTTGAGAGAGACTATCTTCATCCTACGCCTCCCACGAATTGATAAACCTTAGGTCATCCACTTGAGTGAAAATTGCTACTGTCCTACAAAACTCTGCGCTTGGAGGCCCAACACGTGTCTACAAGAATAAAGTTGCGTAGTAGACATCACATCCTCTTGAAAAATGTTTCCGTTAGGCCACCTAGAGCAAACGTTTACCACATAAAAACTGTGTGTGATGGACAACCTTTGCCACACAGTTTCTTCTACGCACCGTGTTTGATGCATTCAATAACGCAAACGATAAAATTGTTAATATCGTGTGCAATGGCAACGCTATCACAAACGAATTAACGGGGAACATTGTGTGTGATGTACCTTTGAACAGAAACGTTTTCCTTGGAGCAACTGTGTGGGATGTACATACAAACGGAAACGTTTAGCGGGGACTAACTGTGTGGGATGTACTTGCGACCGGATACAATTTCGCCTGTATAATTGTATTTTTATAGCTCTATTGTACGTATTTCCGTATTTGAGCGCTCGTCGGTCGCACACAACCTCATTTTGCCGAGCATGTGTGCCAGGAGGCCATATCCCCTACGGTTTCTGGGTCGTGTGGGAAGCATCCCCCTATCACCGTCACTCACTAGGCAACGGTTCCAAATGACATTGCCAAAAGGGGTTAAAAACCATTGTATAGCACCTCGCTGTACTAGTGGCTATCCAACATGCATCTAGAGTATTAAGTTCATAAGAACGGAGTAACGCGTTAAGAAAGATGACATGATGTAACGGGATTAACTCAAGCAATATGATGAAAACCCCATCTTGTTATCCTCGATGGCAACAATACAATACGTGCCTTGCTGCCCTACTATCATTGGGAAAGGACACCGCAAGATTCAACCCAAAGCTAAGCACTTCTTCTATTGCAAGAAAAACCAATCTAGTTGGCCAAACCAAATCGATAGTTCGAAGAGACTTGCAAAGATATCAAATCATGCATAAAATAATTTAGAGGAGATTCAAACAATATTCATAGATAAGCTGATCATAAATCCACAACTCATCGGATCTCGGCAAACACACCGCAAAAGAGTATTACATCAAATAGATCTCCAAGAACATCGAGGAGAACTTTGTATCACTGGTGCGCGTCGGTCCTAAACAAACGGTTTTCACCCCTTTCCGCGACGGCATTTGGAACCTTCGCCAAGTTAGTGTGTGCGATAGGGTGTCCTTCCCACATGACCCAGAAATCGTCGAGGATAGGCCCTCCTGGGACCCAGGCTGGGGCCGTGTGCAATCGGGCGAGGCATCGAAACCCAATCATTTTCGTGGGTATTTACATCCCACACGGTGAATCCCAGAAATCATTTTCGTAGGTATGTACATCCCACACGGTGAATCCCAGAAATCATTTCCGTAGGTATGTACATCCCACACGGCAATCTGAGAAAATCATTTCCATAGGTATGTACATCCCACACGGTGAATCCCAGAAAAACATTTCCATTCGTATGTATATCACACATAGTCAATCCAACGAATACGTTTTCGTTCTAATGTACATCCCACACAATCAATCCAGGAAAAACCTTTCCGTTAGGACGTAAATCCCACACAGTTTTATGTGTAGGCTCGTGTGTGAAAGGTGTAACTATCACACACGGTCTTCCTTGGTTAACTGTTTGCTTTTATCAACTATATCACACACGATTTGATGAAGAAAACTATGTGGCATTGGGCTATCCATCGCAACCGCTTTTATTGCTAGAACCGTTTGCAAAGGTCCATGACACATTTAGCAGGTTTATTAGTTTACAATTAATAATTCAAGTATTACGCAAATTCACATTTCATATCGAACTGCTGTTTGCCAATTGCATATTAGGCACATAAATCTATAATACCTAAATAGTTCATCCCCACTATGTTATTTCTCTTGACATGCAGCCTATCCACGTCATCCCCCGTTCCCGTGCAGCCACTTCAGCAGTAATCCCCCACCCGCACAGTTTTCCATCGCTCTTTTCTTTTCATGGCAGCGCCTCCTCTGCTTCCCGATCGCAACCCTCTACTTTCTCCATAGCAACTTCCCCACTTCATCTTCTCCAAAGTCCATTAAATCGTGGAAGTGGAAATGATGCAACTCTATATTTACATGGGAGGCATCGATCGATCACATCAGAGTCAATAAGACGAGATGTGGAGGTTGAGATTCAAGTCAAGGTTCAGACTGGCGGCGGAGGCGGAGCGACGGCTGGCCGGCGCGGCGGCCTCCTCGGTGGTCGTGGTTCAGGTAAAGGTTCAGATCGACGGAAGAGACGGAGCGACAGCTGGCCAGCGCAGCAGCCTCCTCGATGGTCATGGTTCAGGTAAAGGTTCAGACTGGCGGAAGAGATAGAGCAACGGCTCGCCGACGCAACAACCTCCTTGGTGGTCGTGCTCCAGCCGTTGGTGTTGCTGCTCGCAACCGTGGCCTCCTAATCCCACCGGCCTGTCAACGGCGTCAGTTCACACCCCGCCGTTGTCTACTTCTGATGCGTGCTTACCAATTTCCTACACATTTGCCGCTTAACTCACCCATGAATCCGTTCTCTTATTCTCCTTCGATGCAGGGCTCCGCGGTGCTCTGTCCGACACACTATCGTCACCATCCACACCTAATTGACTAGAGTGCACTGTAGCAAGCATTAGCATCAGCCGATGGAATTGTTGGCTTGGTCAAAAGGAGGAGAGCTGCTGCCACAGATTTTTTTTTGGGACAACTGCTTCGCGATCCGTTGCAGTCAAGACTCAAGAGCATATGTACACCCGAGATACCAGATAATACTTTCAAGTTTCAGATTTATTATTGACCTGATGTTTGCTCTAACGGGATGCATCACTCATGTTACTATACTAAATTTCTTTATGATATACGATGCCACCATCCACTAGAGGTAACTCTCGGGGCACCATTTTGTTGGTATGATTGCATTAATTTGCAGTCTGTATTGCCCATCGCTAAATAAGACATCTGAAGAAATTACCTTACAAAAAATGCGCAAATCTCTTTTGATCATATGACGTCCATAATCTCCTTTGTTGTTCAACACATCTTCTATTTTTTAATTGCTGATGTGTTCTGAACGTGTTTCTAAATAATCAAGATATCTTGATATTTGCAGGTTACTTTTGTCTAGATGAAGTAAGATGATACAAAAATAGTTGAACGAACGTAAACGTATTTCTCCATCCATTGACATTTGTCTTGCATCGACCAAAAAATAGTACTATGAAACAACATGCATATATTGTTTGAAGAATGTTGCCAAAATTCCAGTGAATAAGCATAAGCTTCAGTTCTACACCTTTAGTCTAATTATATCTGGCTTTGAGAAATCGGTAAGATTTACTTCACTGTTCTCTCTTCATTGTCATAGCTGTTAGGTTTACATACATGTCGTTGTTTTGGAACGGGTTATCATGACTTCCCAAACCAGGACTATTACAGACTTAAAATTTTAATTAAAAAAAGATAAAATGCATAATATGCAGATGGATTGCGATGTTTATTTATTGACTCAAAGTTCGTCACCATGCTAAATTTAACAGCTTTCTCCCATGAATGGTCTTGCATTATTAAGTCAAAATTTTATCACCATTTTATTTCATTATGACTTATTTTTCACGCTAGATTGTTTTATAATATTACATTAACTAAATGTAGTAAAGGTTGATTTTGTGTGTGCAGAATTTATGGTACAAATTGAATTGGCAATTGTTGCTCTCACCATCATCAACTTTTCATACACACTATTCCTATTCCACTTTTCAAGTGTCCCCGTTCTATTCCTCTTAATGGAGGAGGTTGTTTATTGTCTTTGCTAGATGAAGATAATCAGTGAGCTGTGATGTGAGAAACTAAGAATCATTACCACCCCAATCAAATCTTAAATGCCTATTTTCGGTCTATTTATTTGTTCTTTGTGGGCGAGATGTTTCCGATGCACAAATGCTTGGTGGGATCACTATATTTTGTCAATGGGAACTGAAACCACTAATGTTCATATGTGTTTGAAAGGAAATGTTATGTATTTTTCTAGCCAATTGTGCATTGTTCAATCTCATGAAATAGTTTTATTTTAGCTGAGAGACGACATGGTTAATAAGAATATACAAATCATTTGTATTTCATTTGCCTAATATACCCATTTTTCTTGCTACAGTTCCCGCAACAACGTGCGGGGTATCATCTAGTATATTATAACATCACAGTATGGTAGCTACATGAAAACAACACAATACAGCATATAGCTAGTTCAACTTCATAAGAACAATATATTCATTTTCCTAATCGAGATCATCTAGGCTCGTCTTATCCACCTCTGCTTTCAGTTCAGTAAGAACCCATTTTGCACAGGCCAACTGGGAAAGTGCCTCCTCCTTCGCCAACACCATCTTAGCAAAGTCTGTTAAAAAAATCTGAGCTCATTCTCCACCTTTAACTTTTTATCCCGCATCTTGAAATATGCTTTAGCGTTGACAAGACTTTCTCTAAGCCTAGCTGTGTTCACTTCCTCATACATGCTCTAGAGCTTCGTTAGGCACATCTTCAAAGACTGTGGCCACTCTTGATCAAACCACTCCAAGTAAGAACACTTCCATTCATCCTATAATATTTAAAACTAGATCAGTAACAATTGTAGGGGAAATGGGTTTATAGCAACATAGAAAATCACCAATGCTTATTTTGAAAAACTGAAGAAACGTGTTAATTATGACATATCTTCTCAAAAAGATCAATGTGCAAATGAAATAATTGGTACTGAGACAACAACCAAATTCTGGAACATCAGAAGCTATAATTAACTACAACGATGCTACAAGTTCTTACTCATGTACAATAAATAACAAATTGAACATTTTATGAGAAAGGTAAATATAACTGCAACAGCATAGCGACAGTGTTTGGATGACAGCAAATTGATACTAACAGGTGTGTACATGCACAAATTTAGTAATATAGAACTAATAGCACTAAGGCCGTCCACTATGTATGCCAAAACCGGTGTAAAGAAAACTATTGCTACATCTCGCACCGGTGCCCTGAACTGGCGAGCCGATGCGGCGGAAAAAAAATCAGGGACCCGGACTCCGGAGCACGTAGTTGCTCCGATGCCCAGTTCCTTCGTGCCATAAAGATTTAGTATTTTACTACTTGGCTGCTCGGATGTGTGGACCAAAGTTGGCTGCACAAACTGCTGAAGCTGTGCCAAATAATTTTCTAATGACACCGCTGATGAGATGGCAAAAATTTAAGATACTAGGTACAAACCGCGACACTGTCTTAGGATGCGTTTGGTTAAAGGTGTGGTATGAATGGGTTGGGACCGTGACAGTGTCTGAATCACATCTAACAAATGATTTGTAACAACGAAAGAGGGTCTAACCTTCTCTACACATGCCAGAAACTTCCTCCCAGTGTCCACAGAATCAAACGCGAGTAGCTTCACGCATGGAGATTGATGGTGACAACGAGCAGATAGATCTTCAGCCACCCCACTCCATTCATTGCCACTGATGGTCTTAGGGAGCTACAAGAGGAAGAAACGACTCAAATCGACCTCTGGGTAAAAATCCTTCATTCCAAGTCATAGCCCGAGAGAGAGAGAGAGAGAGAAGAGAGGCATACCCGGGTGGTGAAGGAGTAGTCGCCAGAGGAGGAACCACTGTAGATGTCTTTGAAGAAGACCATGGCGACCCCAAAAGGTAGGATGCGAGACGACGAGAGCGAGGAAGCGGCTATAGCTTAGCAAGGAAGGAAGGAAGGAAGGAAGGAAGGAGGAAATAGTGGAAATGTGACTTGTGGTCGGGGAGAAAAGGGGGTGGGGAAGGGGGGCGGGGGAAGGGGGCGGGGGTAGATATTTTGGCGGTAGGCCAAAATTTTGGAAACGTGGAGGGAAACTTTGCGCGCGGAGCCGCCAGACCATTCACTTTGAACGATTGTGTGCATCGCAAATGATTCTTCTGCTTTACGCACATGGGATGAGTTTGATAATTCAAATTTTTGTCTCAAGGCATGGGCACATTCACTTTGAACACGTGCGGTGCGGCCGGACCATTCACTTTGAATGATTGTGTGCATCGCAAACTATTCTTCTGCTTTCCGCGCATGGGATGAGTTTGATAATTCAAATTTTGGTGGAAATTTCCCCGGGTACATCATTGCATAATTTAACACCGCTTGCTAATTTGGGCACACAAAAGAGCGTACAGCAGAAAGACCACACTTACTGAATTGAGCAATTTTAGTAATTACACAGAGCCAGTTGACCAAAACATTGCTCTAACAAAAGACCAGCATTAAAAACAAAGCCTAAGTATGCATAATTAAAAATCCGCCGCCGCGCCGGCCTATGCTTCGCCGGTGTGAGATGAGACGTCGATGACTTGTCCTGGCGACATGCCGCCGTTGGTGGACTCTGCGTCCTCCCTGCTGAAGTCGACCGCGTCCTCATCCTCGTCCTCGACGCCGCCCTCAAGGTTGTAGTACTCGTAGTAGTGCCTGCGCCAGAGCTCGCGTTGGTACTCGGCCACGCGCAACTCCTCCTCCCGGCGCTCCTCTTTCTCCGCCGCCTCGTGCATCTCCAGCTCCCGCTCGGCGACCTCATGAGGAAGTAGGTGCTCCATGGCCACCGCCGCCTTTTCAGACGTGGGTTGCATGCTGGAGTCCGAGGTGGCTTGGAATATCTTGGCGTGTGCATCCTCGATCTTGGCGTGGATGGCCTCGACCCGGGCCAGGGCGACATCAGCGGCACGGATGGCAACTCGAGCGCTCTCGGTGTTTGCAGCTGCCCTGTCGGCTGCCGCAGACGCCCTCTCGGCGAAAGCGGCCGCGCTCAATGCGGATGCGGCGGCACTCTCAATGTAGGCGGCCGCGCTCTCGCCGCAGGCGGCGGCGCTCAGGGGGGGGGGGAGGGGGGAAGCGGCCATCATACGGGCCTTCACAAAGCGTTTCCACGACCTCATCTTTGCAAGAAGGGGGTGCGGGAATGGGGATCGGGATTCGTGGATTCGGGGGTTGCCGGCACTAGAGCAGACGAGCCGGCGAAGCTTAAGGAGGGAGACTGAAATAGACCCAGATATTTTCATCGCAAACGGTTCCTAGAAAACAACTGTGTGTGATGTTGTAGATATTTCTTATTAGCCGTGAAAGACGAATTTGGAATAAAGTGCCAACGGATGGTGTTTTAAATGAACGAGAAATTTTGTAGTACTAATACAACTGTTATGTCAAATCTTGGAAAATTTCAGGGGTCATTTAACCTTCTAAGACATTTAAGTGATTTTCTAGTCATTTAATGACCGTAATTGAAATTTGAACTACATGTACATGCAACAACTAACCATAACGGTTTGAAAACTCATATTTCATGTACTTGTGTGCGATTTAATTCCATGTGTAGTAAATTGGAAGGAATTTTCAAACATATTGGTCTAACGGCTATGACACAATTAAGCATGGAGTGACATGGCATTTTAATTCCAAAAAATAAAAAAAAATAGAAACACATGAAACCTTGGTTGATGTAATGTCATGCCACCAAGATGACGTGGTAAAAAAAATTGGCATGTTTGGCCAAAGTTTGGACACACACCCCTCACAAACCGGAGCAACTCACTAGAAGGCTCGTGGTTCCGAGAGGGAACAATGCATGTTTGACGATGAACGGGAGATACCTTCCTCTTACGACCTTCAATTTTTTTCTACATCTAACATGCACTACTACAACTATAATGTGAATTTTTTGAAAATTATAGGGGTCATTTGACCTTTTAAAGACATTTAAGTGATTTTCTAGCCATTTAATGACCATAATTTAAATTTGAACTACATCTACATGCAACGCGTAACCGGAACGGTTTGAAAAATCATATTTGTGTACTTGTGTGCGAGTTAATTCCATGTGCAGTAAACTAGAAGGAATTTTCAAACATATTCGTATTACATGGACACATATGCATGCATACGTATGCATGGAGTGGCATGGCATTTTAATTCAAAAAAAAATCAGAAACACATGAAACCTTGGTTGATGTAGTGTCATGCCACCAAGATGATGTGGTAAAGAAATTGGCATGTTTGACGAAAGTTTGGACCCACACCTCACAAACTGGAGCAACTCGCTAGAAGGTTCGTGGTTCCGAGAGGGAATAGTGCATGTTTGATGACGAACGGGAGATAGCTTCCTCTTACGGCCTTCAAATGTTTTCTACGTCTAACGTGCACTACTACAACTTTAATGTGAAATTTTGGAAAATTCTAGGGGTCATTTGACCTTTTAAAGACATTTAAGTGATTTTCTAACCATTTAATGACCGTAATTCAAATTTGAACTACATCTACATGCAACGCCTAACCAAAACGTTTTGAAAAATCATATATGTGTACTTGTGTGTGAGTTAATTCCATGTGCAGTAAATTAGAAGGAATTTTCAAACATATTAGTCTCACGACATGGACACATGCATACTTATGCATGGAGTGACATGGCATTTTAATTCAAAAAATAGAAAATGATGAGAAACACATGAAACCTTGGTTGATGTAATGTCATGCCACCAAGATGGTGTGGTAAAGAAATTGGCATGTTTGACGAACGTTTGGACACGCACCCCTCACAAACCGGAGCAACTTGCTATAAGGTTCATGGTTCCGAGAGGGAACAATGCATGTTTGATGACGAACGGGAGATAGCTTCCTCTTACGGCCTTCAAAAATTTTCCTACGTTTAACGTGCACTAATACAACTGTCATGTGAAAAATTGGTAAATTTCAGGGATCATTTGACCTTTTAAAGACATTTAAGTGATTTTCTAACCATTTAATGACCGTAATTCAAATTTGAACTACATCTACATGCAACGCCTAACCATAACGGTTTGAAAAATCATAGTGTACTTGTGTGCGAGTTAATTCCATGTGCAGTAAATTAGAAGGAATTTTCAAACCAATTGGTGTCAAGGCATGGGCACATGCATGGAGTGCATGCCATGGCATTTTAATTCCAAAAAAATAAAAAATGATCAGAAAAACATGAAACCTTGCTTAATTTAATGTCATGCCACCAAGATGATGTAGTAAAGAAATTGGCATGTTTGAAAAAAGTTTGGACACGCACCCCTCACAAACCGGAGCAACTCGCTAGAAGGCTTGTGGTTCTGAGAGGGAACAATGCTTGTTTGATGACGAACGTGAGATAGCTTCCTCTTACGGCCTTGAAATTTTTTCAACGTCTAACGTGGACTACTACAACTGTAATGTGAAATTTTGGAAAATTCAAGGGGTCATTTGACCTTTCAAAGACATTTAAGTGATTTTCTAACCATTTAATGACCGTAATTCAAATTTGAACTACATCTACATGCAACGCCTAACCAAAACGGTTTGAAAAATCATATCTATGTACTTGTGTGCGAGTTAATTCCCTGTGCAGTAAATTAGAAGGAATTTTCAAACATATTGGTCTCACGACATGGACACATGCATACGTATGCATGGAGTGACATGGCATTTTAATTCAAAAAATAGAAAAATGACCAGAAACACATGAAACCTTGGTTGATTTAATGTCATGCCACCAAGATGATGTGGTAAAGAAATTGGCATGTTTGACGAACGTTTGGACACACTACCCTCACAAACCGGAGCAACTCGCTAGAAGGTTCGTGGTTCCGAGAGGGAACAATGCATGTTTGATGACGAACGGGAGATAGCTTCCTCTTACGGCCTTCAAATTTTTTCCTACGTTTAACGTGCACTAATACAAATTTCATGTGAAAATTTGGTAAATTTCAGGGGTCATTTGACCTTCTAAAGACATTTAAGTGATTTTCTAACCATTTAATGACCGTAATCCAATTTTGAACTACATCTACATGCAACGCCTAACCAAAACGGTTTGAAAAATCATATTTTTGTGTACTTGTGTGCGAGTTAATTCCATTTGCAGTAAATTCGAATGAATTTTCAAACATATTGGTGTCAAGGCATGGGCACATGCATGGAGTGCATGCCATGACATTTTAATTCCAAAAAAATTAAAAATGATCAGAAAAACATGAAACCTTGCTTGATTTAATGTCATGCCACCAAGATGATGTGCTAAAAAAATTGGCCTGTTTGACGAAAGTTTGGACACACACCCCTCACAAACCGGAGCAACTCACTAGAAGGTTCGTGGTTTTGAGAGGGAACAATGCATGTTTGCTGATGGACGGGAGATAGGTTCCTCTCACGACCTTCAAATTTTTTCCTACGTTTAACGTGCACTAACACAAATGTCATGTGAAAATTTGGAATTTTTCACGGGTCATTTGACCTTTTAAAGACATTTAAGTGATTTTCTAACCATTTAATGACCGTAATACAAATTTGAACTACATCTACGTGCAACGCCTAACCAAAACGGTTTAAAAAATCATATATTTGTGTACTTGTGTGTGAGTTAAAAAATCATCAGACGATGTAAATATCTTGTGTTCAAAAAAGAAAATGTAAAGATCTGGCAAGACAACTGGCCCCCACACGATTGGCACTCTATCTCGCGGCTCGAGGTTTGGTAGGTGATTGGCGGGGATCATTAATTAGACACGGTTCTGTATTGGAAACCGTCAGCTATTATGTCCACACACGGATTTGCTACGGGAATTGTGTGTAATTCAAACTACAGTACTCGTAAATTCTAGCGACCAGCGTGTGTACTGTCCGCGTCGATCTAGATTCGGCCGCCAATAAATACTACCTTGCTCACGTCGTATCGCCTGCATTCTCATCTACATCCGCCCATCGCCCGCCCTCTCTCTCTCTCTCTCTCTCTCTCAAATCTCTGCCATGGCATCGCTGGTCTGCCCACGCGCCGATGAGGAGTCGCCGCTGTCGGTGTCAAGACTGGCAGATCTCGGGTAGGGGGTCCCGAACTGTGCGTCCAGGATCGATGGTAACAGGAGACGGGGGACACGATGTTTACCCAGGCTTGGGCCCTCTCTATGGAGGTAATACCCTACTTCCTGCTTGATTGATCTTGATGAATATGCGTATTACAAGAGTTGATATACCACGAGATCGTAATGGCTAAACCCTAGAAGTCTAGCCTATGAGTATATGGTAATGAATCTGTCCTTTCCGGACTATGCTCTCCGGTTTATATAGACACTGGAGAGATCTAGGGTTACATGAGGTCGGTTACATAAGAGGTAATCTTCATAGGCGGTCGCCTAGCTTGCCTTCCACGCCAAGTAGAGTCCAATCCGGACACGGGTATAGTCTTCGGTCTTCGTGGCTTCAGAGCCCATCAGTCCGGCCCATGGATAACAGGCCTGACGCCCGGGGACCCCTTAGTCCAGGACTCCCTCAATAGCCCCTGAACCTGGCTTCAATGACGAGGAGTCCGGGGCGCAGTTTGTCTTCGGCATTGCAAGGCGGGTTCCCTTCTTCCGAACTCCAAGATGGTCTTCGGATGTAGTAAGTATATCCGGACCTGTGTATGTGATTGCAGAAAATACAATACTCCACGAGTCCAATCTGCTAACAACTGTTTATGACATTGTATCACGCCTGCCCGGTTATTATTTCCAACCGTTGGCTAGCCCGTCGCCCCACGCCTCGAGGAGCGGTTTTATTGGCACGTCTTGTCAAAGCAGAGATCGTGTCCCCTTATTCGCGGGATTTTCAATAATGCAGGTGTGGGTAACCCAACCGTCCCCAGGGTATAACTCTTTGAGGATAGGTAAGTTTCGAGACCCAGGAGGGGACGCTCGATATTCTGGGCCTTTATATGTTGGGGAACGTTGCAGAAAAACAAAATTTTCCTACGGTTTCACCAAGATCCATCTATGAGTTCATCTAGCAACGAGTGATCGGATGCATCTACATACCTTTGTAGATCGCGAGCGGAAGCGTTCACTAGAACATGGATGATGGAGTCGTACTCGTCGTGATCCAAATCATCGATGACCAAGTGCCGAACGGACGGCACCTCCGCATTCAACACACGTATGGAGCAGATGACGTCTCCTCCTTCTTGATCCAGCAAGGGGGAAGGAGAGGTTGATGAAGATCCAGCAGCACGACGGCGTGGTGGTGGATGCAGCAGTCACCGCAGCAGGGCTTCGCCAAGCTTCTGCGAGAGAGAGAGAGAGAGAGAGAGAGAGAGGTGTAGCAGGGGAGAGGGAGGCGCCAAAGCTTCAGGGTGCGGCTGCCCCTCCCTCCCCCTTTTATATAGACCCCTTGGGGGGGGGGCGCCGGCCCTGGAGATCCCATCTCCCAAGGGGGCGGCGGCCAGGGGGGTGGAGTACCCCCCAAGGCAAGTGGGGCGCCCCCACCCTAGGGTTTCAACCCTAGGCGCAGGGGGTGGGCCAAGGGGGGCACACCAGCCCACTATGGGCTGGTTCCCCTCCCCACTTCAGCCCATGGGGCCCTCCGGGATGGGTGGCCCCACCTGGTGGACCCCCGGGACCCATTCGGTGGTCCTGGTACAATACCGGTGACCCCGAATTCTCCCGATGGCCGAAACTGCACTTCCTATATATGATTCTTTACCTCCGGACCATTTCGGAACTCCTCGTGACGTCCGGGATCTCATCCGGGACTCCGAACAACTTTCAAATTACTGCATACTTATCTCTATACAACCCTAGCATCACCAAACCTTAAGTGTGTAGACCCTACGGGTTCGGGAGACACGTAGACATGACCGAGACAGCTCTCCGGCCAATAACCAACAGCGGGATCTGGATACCCATGTTGGCTCCCACATGCTCCTCGATGATCTCATCGGATGAACCACGATGTCGAGGATTCAAGCAACCCCGTATACAATTCCCTTTGTCAATCGGTATTTTACTTGCCCGAGATTCGATCGTCGGTATCCCAATACCTCGTTCAATCTCGTTACCGGCAAGTCACTTTACTCGTACCGTAATGCATGATCCTGTGATCAAACACTTTGATCACACTGAGCTCATTATGATGATGCATTACTGAGTGGGCCCAGTGATACCTCTCCGTCATATGGAGTGACAAATCCCAATCTCGATCCGTGTCAACCCAACAGATACTTTCGGAGATACCCGCAGTATACCTTTATAGTCACCCAGTTATGTGGTGACGTTTGGCACACCCAAAGCACTCCTACGGTATCCGGGAGTTACATGATCTCATGGTCTAAGGAAAAGATACTTGACATTGTAAAAGCTCTAGCAAACGAACTACACGATCTTGTGCTATGCTTAGGATTGGGTCTTGTCCATCACATCATTCTCCTAATGATGTGATCTTGTTATCAATGACATCCAATGTCCATAGTCAGGAAACCATGACTATCAGTTGATCAACGAGCTAGTCAACTAGAGGCTTACTAGGGGCATGTTGGTGTCTATGTATTCACACATGTATTACGATTTCCAGATAACACAATTATAGCATGAATAAAAGACAATTATCATGAACAAGGAAATACAATAATAATCCTTTTATTATTGCCTCTAGGGCATATTTCCAACAGTCTCCCACTTGCACTAGAGTCAATAATCTAGTTACATTGTGATGAATCGAACACCCATAGAGTTCTGGTGTTGATCATGTTTTGCTCGCGGAAGAGGTTTAGTCAACGGATCTGCGACATTCAGATCCGTATGCACTTTGCAAATATCTATGTCTCCATCTTGAACATTTTCACGAATGGAGTTGAAGCGACGTTTGATGTGCCTGGTCTTCTTGTGAAACCTGGGCTCCTTGGCAAGTGCAATAGCTCCAGTGTTGTCACAGAAGAGTTTGATCGGCCCCGACGCATTGGGTATGACTCCTAGGTCGGTGATGAACTCCTTCACCCAAATTGCTTCGTGTGCTGCCTCCGAGGCTGCCATGTACTCCGCTTCACATGTAGATCCCGCCACGACGCTCTGCTTGCAGCTGCACCAGCTTACTGCTCCACCATTCAACATATACACGTATCCGGTTTGTGACTTAGAGTCATCCAGATCTGTGTCGAAGCTAGCGTCGACATAACCCTTTACGACGAGCTCTTCGTCACCTCCATAAACGAGAAACATGTCCTTTGTCCTTTTCAGGTACTTCAGGATATTCTTGACCGCTGTCCAGCATTCCTTGCCGGGATTACTTTGGTACCTTCCTACCAAACTTACGACAAGGTTTACATCAGGTCTGGTACACAGCATGGCATACATAATAGACCCTATGGCTGAAGCATAGGGGATGACACTCATCTCTTCTATATCTTCTGCCGTGGTCGGACATTGAGCTGAGCTCAATTTCACACCTTGTAACACAGGCAAGAACCCCTTCTTGGACTGATCCATATTGAACTTCTTCAATATCTTTTCAAGGTATGTGCTTTGTGAAAGACCTATGAGGCGTCTTGATCTATCTCTATAGATCTTGGTGCCTAATATATAAGGCTTCTCCAAGGTCCTTCATTGAAAAACTCTTATTCAAGTATGCCTTAATGCTGTCCAAAAGTTCTATATCATTTCCCATCAAAAGTATGTCATCTACATATAATATGAGAAATGCTACAGAGCTCCCACTCACTTTCTTGTAAACGCAGGCTTCTCCATAAGTCTGCATAAACCCAAACGCTTTGATCATCTTATCAAAGTGAATGTTCCAACTCCGAGATGCTTGCACCAGCCCATAAATGGATCTTTGGAGCTTGCATACCTTGTTAGCATTCTTAGGGTCGACAAAACCTTCCAGCTGTATCATATACAGTTCTTCCTTAAGATAACCGTTAAGGAATGCCGTTTTGACGTCCATTTGCCATATCTCATAATAATAGTATGCGGCAATTGCTAACATGATTCGGACGGACTTCAGCTTTGCTACGGGAGAGAAAGTCTCATCGTAGTCAACCCCTTGAACTTGCCAATAACCCTTAGTGACAAGTCGAGCTTTATAGATGGTAATATTACCATCCGCGTCCGTCTTCTTCTTAAAGATCCATTTGTTTTCTATCGCTCGCCGATCATCGGGCAAGTCTATCAAAGTCCATACTTTGTTTTCATACATGGATCCTATCTTGGATTGCATGGCTTCTAGCCATTTGTTGGAATTTGGGCCCGCCATCGCTTCTTCATAATTCGAAGGTTCACCGTTGTCTAACAACATGATTTCCAGGACAGGGTTGCCGTACCACTCTGGTGTGGAGCGTGTCCTTGTGGACCTACGAAGTTCAGTAGTAACTTGATCTGAAGTTTCATGATCATCATCATTAACCTCCTCTCTAACCGGTGGAGGCACCACAGAAACATTTTGTTGAGCTGTGCTACTCTCCGATTCAAGAGGTAATACTTCATCAAGTTCCACTTTCCTCCCACTTACTTCTTTCGAGAGAAACTCTTTCTCTAGAAAGGATCCGTTCTTGGCAACAAAGATCTTGCCTTCGGATCTTAGGTAGAAGGTATACCCAATGGTTTCCTTAGGGTATCCTATGAAGACGCATTTTTCCGACTTGGGTTCGAGCTTTTCAGGTTGAAGTTTCTTGACATAAGCATCGCATCCCCAAACTTTTAGAAACGACAGCTTAGGTTTCTTCCCAAACCATAATTCATACGGTGTCGTCTCAACAGATTTAGACGGTGCCCTATTTAAAGTGAATGTAGCTGTCTCTAGAGCGTATCCCCAAAATGATAGCGGTAAATCAGTAAGAGACATCATAGATCGCACCATATCCAATAGAGTGCGATTACGACGTTCGGACACACCGTTACGTTGAGGTGTTCCAGGCGGCGTGAGTTGTGAAACGATTCCACATTTCCTTAAGTGTGTGCCAAATTCGTGACTTAAATATTCTCCTCCACGATCTGATCGTAAGAACTTTATTTTTCGGTCACGTTGATTCTCTGCCTCATTTTGAAATTCCTTGAACTTTTCAAAGGTCTCAAACTTGTGTTTCATCAAGTAGACATACCCATATCTACTCAAGTCATCAGTAAGAGTGAGAACATAACGATATCCTCCGCGAGCCTCAACACTCATTGGACCGCACACATCAGTATGTATGATTTCCAATAAGTTGGTTGCTCGCTCCATTGTTCCGGAGAACGGAGTCTTGGTCATTTTGCCCATGAGGCATGGTTCGCATGTGTCAAATGATTCATAATTGAGAGACTCTAAAAGTCCATCAGCATGGAGCTTCTTCATGCGCTTGACACCAATGTGACCAAGGCGGCAGTGCCACAAGTATGTGGGACTATCGTTATCAACTTTACATCTTTTGGTATTCACACTATGAATATGTATAACATCACGTACGAGATTCATTAAGAATAAACCATTGACCATCGGAGCATGACCATAAAACATATCACTCATATAAATGGAACAACCATTATTCTCGGATTTAAATGAGTAGCCATCTCATATTAAACGAGATCCAGATACAATGTTCATGCTCAAACTTGGCACTAAATAAAAATTATTGAGGTTTGAAACTAATCCCGTAGGTAAATGTAGAGGTAGCGTGCTGATGGCGATCACATCGACCTTGGAACCATTCCCGACGCGCATCATCACCTCGTCCTTCGCCAGTCTCCGCTTATTCCGCAGCTCCTGCTTTGAGTTACAAATATGAGCAACGGCACCGGTATCAAATACCCAGGAGCTACTACGAGCACTGGTAAGGTACACATCAATTACATGTATACCACATATACCTTTAGTGTTGCCGGCCTTCTTGTCTGCTAAGTATTTGGGCCAGTTCCGCTTCCAGTGACCCTTCCCATTGCAATAAAAGCACTCAGTTTCAGGCTTGGGTCCATGCTTTGACTTCTTCCCGGCAACTTGCTTACCGGGCGCGGCAACATCCTTGCCGTCCTTCTTGAAGTTCTTCTTGCCCTTGACTTTCTTGAACTTGGTGGTTTTATTGACAATCAACACTTGATGTTCCTTTTTGATTTCTACCTCCGCTGATTTCAGCATAGCAAATACCTCAGGAATGGTCTTTTCCATCCCCTGCATATTGTAGTTCATCACAAAGCTCTTGTAGCTAGGTGGGAGCGACTAAAGGATTCGGTCAATGACCGCCTCATCTGGGACGTTAATCTCCAGCTGAGTCAAGCGGTTGTGCAACCCAGACATCTTGAGTATGTGTTCATTGACAGAACTATTTTCCTCCATCTTACAACTGTAGAACTTGTCGGAGACTTCATATCTCTCGACCCGGGCATGAGCTTGGAAAACCATTTTCAGCTCTTCGAACATCTCATATGCTCCGTGTTGCTCAAAACGCTTTTGGAGCCCCGGTTCTAAGCTGTAAAGCATGCCGCACTGAACGAGGGAGTAATCATCAGCACACTGCTGCCAAGCGTTCATAACGTCTTGGTTCTCTGGGACGGGTGCATCACCTAGCGGTGCTTCTAGGACATATTGTTTTCTGACAGCTATGAGGATGATCCTCAGGTTCTGGACCCAGTCCGTATAGTTGCTGCCATCGTCTTTCAGCTTGGTTTTCTCTAGGAACGCGTTGAAGTTGAGGTTGACATTAGCGTGGGCCATTTGATCTACAAGACATATTGCAAAGTTTATTTAGACTAAGTTCATGATAATTAAGTTCATCTAATCAAATTATATAATGAACTCCCACTCAGATTAGACATCCCTCTAGTCATCTAAGTGAAACATGATCCGACTCGACTAGGCCGTGTCCGATCATCACGTGAGACGGACTAGTCATCATCGGTGAACATCTCCATGTTGATCGTATCTTTCATACGACTCATGTTCGACCTTTCGGTCTCTTGTGTTCCGAGGCCATGTCTGTACATGCTAGGCTCGTCAAGTTAACCTAAGTGTTTGCATGTGTAAATCTGTCTTACACCCATTGTATGTGAACGTTGGAATCTATCACACCCGATCATCACTTGGTGCTTCGAAACAACGAACTGTCGCAACGGCGCACAGTTAGGGGGAACACTTTCTTGAAATTATTATGAGGGATCATCTTATTTACTACTGTCGATCTAAGTAAACAAGATGCAAACACATGATAAACATCACATGCAATCAAATAATAATAGTGACATGATATGGCCAATATCATATAGTTCCTTGATCATCTTGTCATCGGCATGACACCATGATCTCCATCATCATGATCTCCATCATCGTGTCTTCATGAAGTTGCTCGCCAACTATTACTTCTACTACTACGGCTAACATGTTTAGCTATAAAGTAAAGTAATTTACATGGCGTTTCTCAATGACACGCAGGTCATACAAAAAATAAAGACAACTCCTATGGCTCCTGCCGGTTGTCATACTCATCGACATGCAAGTCGTGATTCCTATTACATGAACATGATCTCATACATCACATATATATCATTAATCATTCATCACAACTTTGGCCATATCATATCACAAAACACTTGCTGCAAAAACAAGTTAGACGTCCTCTAATTGTTGTTGCAAGTTTTACATGGCTGCAATAGGGTTCTATCAAGAACGTTTTCTTACCTACGTAAAAGCCACAACGTGATTTGTCAACTTCTATTTACCCTTCATAAGGACCCTTTTCGTCGAATCCGCTCCAACTAAAGTGGGAGAGACAGACACCCGCCAGCCACCTTATGCAATTAGTGCATGTTAGTCGGTGGAACCGGTCTCACGTAAGCGTACGTGTAAGGTTGGTCCGGCCGCTTCATCCCACAATACCGCTGAAGCAAAATAAGACTAGTAGCGGCAAGAAAGTTGACAACATCTACGCCCACAACAAATTGTGTTCTACTCGTGCAAAGAGAACTACACATAGACCTAGCTCTGATACCACTGTTGGGGAACGTTGCAGAAAAACAAAAATTTTCCTACGGTTTCACCAAGATCCATCTATGAGTTCATCTAGCAACGAGTGATCGGATGCATCTACATACCTTTGTAGATCGCGAGCGGAAGCATTCACTAGAATGTGGATGATGGAGTCGTACTCGCCGTGATCCAAATCACCGATGACCAAGTGCCGAACGGACGGCACCTCCGCGTTCAACACACATACGGAGCGGATGACGTCTCCTCCTTCTTGATCCAGCAAGGGGGAAGGAGAGGTTTATGAAGATCCAGCAGCACGACGGCGTGGTGGTGGATGCAGCAGTCACCACAGCAGGGCTTCGCCAAGCTTCTGCGAGAGAGAGAGAGAGGTGTAGCAGGGGAGAGGGAGGCGCCAAAGCTTCAGGGTGCGGCTGCCCCTCCCTCCCCCCCTTTTATATAGGCCCCCTGGGGGGGGGCGCCGGCCCTAGAGATCCCATCTCCCAAGGGGGCGGCGTCCAGGGGGTGGAGTACCCCCCAAGGCAAGTGGGGCGCTCCCCCACCCTAGGGTTTCAACCCTAGGCGCAGGGGGTGGGCCAAGGGGGGTGCACCAGCCCACTATGGGCTGGTTCCCCTCCCCACTTCAGCCCATGGGGCCCTCCGGGATGGGTGGCCCCACCCGGTGGACCCCCAGGACCCATCCGGTGGTCCCTGTACAATACCGATGACCCCGAATTCTACCGATGGCTGAAACTGCACTTCCTATATATGATTCTTTACCTCCGGACCATTCCGGAACTCCTCATGACGTCCGGGATCTCATCCGGGTCTCCGAACAACTTTCAGATTACTGCATACTTATCTCTATACAACCCTAGCGTCACCGAACCTTAAGTGTGTAGACCCTACGGGTTCGGGAGACACGTAGACATGATCGAGACAGCTCTCCGGCCAATAACCAACAGCGGGATATGGATACCCATGTTGGCTCCCACATGCTCCTTGATGATCTCATCGGATGAACCACGATGTCGAGGATTCAAGCAACCCCGTATACAATTCCCTTTGTCAATCGGTATTTTACTTGCCCGAGATTCGATCGTCGGTATCCCAATACCTCGTTCAATCTCGTTACCGGCAAGTCACTTTACTCGTACCGTAATGCATGATCCTGTGATCAAACACTTGGATCACATTGAGCTCATTATGATGATGCATTACCGAGTGGGCCTAGTGATACCTCTCCGTCATATGGAGTGACAAATCCCAGTCTCGATCCGTGTCAACCCAACAGACACTTTCGGAGATACCCGCAGTATACCTTTATAGTCACCCAGTTACGTTGTGACGTTTGGCACACCCAAAGCACTCCTACGGTATCCGGGAGTTACACGATCTCATGGTCTTAGGAAAAGATACTTGACATTGTAAAAGCTCTAACAAACGAACTACACGATCTTGTGCTATGCTTAGGATTGGGTCTTGTCCATCACATTATTCTCCTAATGATGTGATCTTGTTATCAATGACATCCAATGTCCATAGTCAGGAAACCATGACTATCAGTTGATCAACGAGCTAGTCAACTAGAGGCTTACTAGGGACATGTTGGTGTCTATGTATTCACACATGTATTACGATTTCCAGATAACACAATTATAGCATGAATAAAAGACAATTATCATGAACAAGGAAATACAATATTAATTGTTTTATTATTGCCTCTAGGGCATATTTCCAACATTATATAGGGACCCAAACCTGTCTTTCTCTCCCGCGCTTGCTTCTTCCTCAACCCTAGCCACCTCGAGTTCTATCCCTCGAGTTTCAATCACTACCAGCCCCAATCATGTCCGGGCCCAGCCGTTCAGGCCGGTGGGTGGCCTCTTCTGTCACAGAGGAGGATATTGCGAAGCTCCGCGTGGCGAGGTATCTGACCCCAGAAATCCTTCATCGGCTTCCTGCCAAGGGGCAGGTTATTCCCACCCCCAAATCCGGCGAGAGGGTAGTATTTGTGTCCCACTTTATCCATGGGTTAGGGTTCACGCTTAACCCCTTCGTCCGGGGGCTCATGTTCTATTATGGGCTAGATTTTCACGATCTGGCCCCGGACTCTATTCTTCTCATCTCGGCATTCATCGTCACGTGTGAGGCCTTCCTCCGAACCCCTCCGCACTTTGCTTTGTGGCTCAAGACTTTTGGTGCGAGGCCGCGGGTGACAGAGGGGGAGCAGGCAGAGTGTGGCAGCGTTGTAATAAACAAGCTTGCCAGTGTGGTTTGGTTTAAAGGATCCTTCGCCGAGTCTTCCGAACAATGGCAGCAGGGGTGGTTTTATATCAACGAGCCGCGGGGCTCCAAGTGGGCAGCTACGCCCGCGTTCCGACCCGGCCCTCCAACTCAGCTCGCTTCATGGATCAATAAGGGATTAGACTGGGGGTCCGCCAATGAGGTGCAGACTCTACAAAGTCGCATCCGAAGCCTTACCAAGAAGGGCATCAAACTCGTGAATGTTGTTCGAGTAATGCTAGTATGCGGGATCCTGCCGTGTCAACAGCGACCTCTCCGTATGTGGGAGTTCAATCCATAAGGGCGACGCACTCTTCAGCACTTCTTCGACACTACACACGAAGGAATGTGGAAGTTATATTTCGAGGAGCGGGAGCAATGGTCGGACACCACCGAAGACGTCGGCCTCGACCGCAATCATCCAGACACCCCGGTAAGTATTTAATCCCCACACACCTTTCATCCAAGCATCTTTTGACAAGACACTAAACAACCTACCTTTATACAGGATTGGATAAAGAAAGCGGTGTTAATTTGGTGTCCGGAGCCCCTTCCCGAAGACCCTGCGTCCGCCCTACTAACGTGGATGTTGGTCCCGACACCGTACCTGGTGTCTAGAGAGGGGGGCGAGAGCAGGGAGCCCAGCGGAGATGCCCATCCTACGGGTGATTTAAGTGCTGTGTTCGGGGAAACCGAAACCCTTTTGCCCAGGGGCAAAGGCGTGGAGGGGGCACTTTATGGCAAGAAGAGGGCCGCCTCTGGAGGTCAGGAGGGGAATCCTTCCAAGAAAGGAAAAATGCCATCGCTGGGCGGCTTGGGCCGGTCAAGTGATGTCGTCATTGAGCTTGACGATGAGGACGAACCTCCGGCCAGACCTAAGTGGAGCAGGGCACTTTAACCATACCTCATTCTTATTACCGAAATAACCCTCCGACATATGTGCGTCCTCGCAGGTTAACGCCTGGTGTTTCTCAATCGTCCTCCTCCTCAGGAGACCTTCTTCCGGAGATGATGGAGAGTGACACGCCTTCTCCGGCCTCCTCGCCTAACAGGGCGGATGATCTCGAGGTGTCATCCCGGAGGGTTCCTCCCAACCGGCAAGTAGCGCGGGAAACAAGGAAGGAGCTACCCGAAGGTGGTGCCTCTGTCGCTCATGGTTCGGGGGTCAAGAATGACGACCCCAAACTGTTCGGTTTATAGCCGGAGACAATGCTAGAGGCGGGTAAGCGGATTCCTTCAAAGGAATGTCATGCTCCGGCAGCGGTGTCCGAAGACCCAGGAGTGCCGGAGATGCTGACGGACATGCTGCGACGAGCGTCCGTTTTAGAAGAGCACCATGCCTTAATGGTTACGGTGGTAGAAAAAGTTGTATCTGCGAAGAGCGGGTTGAACGAGGCTTTTACGCGCCTTCTGAGAGGTTTTGAGGTTTGTGATGTAATGTTGCCAATTGAATAATATTGACAGAATGCACCTATTGTGTATGCAGTAGCCTCCTAGACTCGGATCGCCTTCCAAAGGAAGTGATTGGAGGATCGAAAAGAGTTTTTCGGGTACTAACCTTGGTTTAATTTTGAATGCAGCATGTCTGCCCTCCTGCCACTGCCCGAAATTCGGAGGTAACCGAGCTGCAGCGAAAGCTGGATATTGCGGAGGATGACATTGCTTTGATCAACAGGCGTCTTGACGACTCGCAGGGTATATATTTTGAGCATTCCGTACACCAATATGCTTGTAATGTAAGCCTGACTCTGAAGAGAGTTTGATATGAAATGTGCATCAATGCAGATGGTGCTGCCGCCGTGGAAGCCCTTCGGGCGGAGCTAGCCCGGGCCAAGGAGCAGGCCCGGCTTAGTAATGCGGCTGCCGAAAAGGCATCGGCTGAATTGGAGGCCGAACAAGCCGCACGGCGCCAGGACAAGGAGGCAATGTCCACCATGGCGCGCGAGTTAGAGAATGCGGCTGGCCGCTGTAAACTTCTTGAGAAGGAAAATGAAGCCAAAACGGCTGAACTTGACAAGGCCTTACGAGAGGCAAGAGAAGCGCGGTCTGAATCCAGAGCATCCCGTGAGGAGATCTGGCAAGCTGGGGAGATTGTGGCTGGCAAGCCCTACAGGCTAAGTTTGGCGATCCGAACTATGCTCAGCTTAACCAAGTATGGAGTTCTCCGGACATTTTTTAGACTTGCCAAAGAGTTCTTCCGATGCGGCGCAGTTTTATCAGGTGCGAGAGGGGTATGCTGTCGGCGTTCTGGGAACGGGGGTCCCCAGACTTGCCTGCCTGCGGCCTGCGGCATGGCTCAAAGGGGGCCCAGCACGGCCCAACTTCATCAACACAAGACCCAAGACCCTCGCGAGGGTCCAAGCATCGCGGGGCAGACGACACGGCGCTTCCTCAGGCGCGGCCTCATCAGGCTGGCTCATGAGGAGGCGGAGAGATCAAGGCGGGGTACTTCGCGTGGTGCCCATGATGCAAGCCATGACGACCAAAGGCGCCAGGCAGGTGCCAGCCCGCGCAGTGTCCTCCCTTTCCTATTTGGTGCAAAGGGGGCAGGCGCAGGCGAGAGGATCAAGCAAAGGCACCTATTTCGGTGCAACGAGACCAAGACCAGTCCAGCGGTGGGAAGGAGCTCATCATGGACCCCAGAACAGCGTCACCACAGGGCCTTTGGCAGGCGAGGACCAACTTTAGTCAGGATAAGTGTACCAGATGTTCCCCTTCGAATTGGCCAATTGTTGGCGCCCTTCCCGCTCAATATTTGGGAAGAGGCCCAGGGCCTTTGCCTATAAATAGGACTAGCCACCCCAGGGTAGAGGCATCGAGAGATCATCCATCAGTCACTGGTTGAACTCCTCCTAGTAGTTCATCCCCCTAGCCAAGAGCAGACCCTCGCGAGGCTGTTCTTCCCTGTATTGTTCATCATCACCAGCCCAAGAGGCAATCCACCATACCACACTGGAGTAGGGTATTACACCACATCGGTGGCCCGAACCAGTATAAACTCTGTGTCTCTTGTGTTGTTCTTTTGGTAGTTTAGATCTTTGCGAGACGGAGAGGTAGAGGGCATAATCTCCGCGCGCACCCCAGAGTTCGAACCTTAAGGGTCTGCCGGAACCCGAGATCTGACATTTGGCGCGCCAGGTAGGGGTGCACCGGAATTTGTCTTCCACCGCTCCGCTCTCCGCCGACCGTCGCGTCCATGTCTGACGCTCGTCGGGCCCGCGCCGAGTGCCGGGCCGCCATCGCTTCCCGCGTCGCCCACACGGCTCCCGTCGGTGGGCATCCTCGTCGTTCCCCGTCGCCCGCCGTCAACGCCGCCACCGGCCCGACGGGGAACGAGCTACAAGCGCCACCCCAGCATCTGCATGTGCGACGAGGTGACCGCACCGCTACATCAACACCTCCGGTCGTCGCGGCCCTCCTGGGCGGCTCGCAGGCGCCACCCACAAGTCGCCACGTCAAGCCGTTTGTCCGCCGGGTCAGCGCCATTTCCGCACGGCAGGGGGCTCCCTCGGACCAGGTGGCGCGCGAGGTCGGTCCGACCTTCAGCTCGGAGGACCACCCCGCCAACTTGGCCGGCCCGGGCGCGCTCCCCATGTTGTGCACCCCCACCATCTGCCAGGTAGCCGTCACCAGAACCCTCGTCGACGGCGGCGCGGGCCTCAGCGTGCTTTCGGTCGAGACCTTCAATCTCCTCCGCATACCCCTGGAACGGCTGCAACCCGGTCGGTCTTTCTCGGGCGTTGGGGGCGGGTCATCCAGCTCCTTGGGACAGATCCGGCTCCCAGTAACCTTCGGCACCTACGACAACTTCCGCACGGAGATGGTCGACTTCGACATCGCTCCCATCGGCCTCCCTTACAACGCCATCCTTGGTTACCCGGCGCTGGCTCAGTTCATGGCCGCCACGCACCCGGCGTATAACCTCATGAAGATGCCCGGAAGTAGCGGTGTCCTCACCGTGCACGGGGACACCGGGGACGCCCTGCGGGTACTCAAGCTCGCCTTCAAGACGGCGGCATTGGCACAGCCCGTCGACGCAGGGACCCTGAGCCCAAGGGGGCTGCGCCGGCCAAGAAGAAGCAGTTGTTCACCTAGGACAAGGCAGAAACCAAGCAGATACCTGTCAACGAGGACGGGTCCTCCAGTGCCACTTTCACCATAGGCGCCAACCTCGAGCTTGAGCAGGAGGAGGCCCTGATCAGGTTCCTGCATGCAAATAAGAAGGTATTTGCTTGGGAGCCTGATCAGTTGGTAGGGATCCCCCGGAGCGTCATCGAGCATCACCTCAACGTGTGCCCGAACATGCGCCCCGTGAAGCAGAAAGCCAGGCGGCAGTCCGCAGAGAAGCAGGCCTTCATCGTCCAAGAAACCCGCAAGTTAGAGGCCGCTGGGGTCATTCGCGAGGTCCGATACCCGGATTGGTTGGCCAACCCTGTCTTGTGCCCAAGAAGGGAGGAAAGGAGTGCATGTGTGTCGACTTCACCAACCTCAACAAGGCGTGCCCGCAAGATCCGTTCCCGCTCCCCCGCATCGACCAGATCATCGATTCCACCGCGGAGTGCGACCTGCTCTGCTTCCTTGACGCCTTCTCTGGGTATCACCAGATCAAGATGGCGGTAGAAGAGGTCGAGAAGACCGCCTTCTTAACCCCATGCGGTGTGTACTGCTATACCTGCATGCCATTTGGGCTGCGTAATGCAGGGGCGACCTTTCAGCGGCTGATGCACATCACCTTGGGCCCGCAGCTCGGGAAGAATGTCGAAGCTTATGTTGACGACATTGTGGTGAAATCTCGGGAGGCCAAGACCCTGATACAAGATCTGGAGGAGACCTTCGCGAGCCTCGACGTAGTGAACCTGCGGCTCAACCCAGAGAAGTGTGTGTTCGGGGTCCCCTCAGGCAAGCTCCTGGGCTTTCTCGTGTCCCATCGAGGCATCGAGGCTAACCCGGAGAAGGTCAAGGCGGTCGAGGACATGAGCCCGCCGAAAACCCTCAGAGAAATGCAGAAGCTCACCGGACGCGTGACCGCGCTAGGGCGCTTCATCTCCAAACTGGGGGAGCGAGCACTGCCTTTGTTCTAGCTAATGAAGAAGAAGGGGCCTTTTGAATGGACTGAAGAGGCAGATAAGGCATTTCAAGATCTCAAGAGGTACCTAACCAGTCCCCTGGTCATGGTGGCTCCGCACCCTCGAGAGCCCCTGCTGCTTTACCTCGCTGCCACACCCTACTCTGCCAGCGCAACCCTGGTGGCGGTTAGGGAGGAGCGCCAAGTCAGAGCCACATCAGCAGCTCGGGACAAGACGAAGCAAAAACAGGGAAGGCCCACAGGAGACGTAACCGTGGCTGAGGAAGATCAGCCGCCGAAGAGCGCACCAGAAGCAGGAGAGGCCACTCGCCTGGACGGGCCGCCTCCCGAAGTCATGTCACCTCGCGAGGCGCCCTTGCCTCAGGAGGGTGCCACGGACACTGATGCTCTCAGCTTGGTTGAGCATCCAGTCTACTTTGTCAGCACGGTGTTATGGGACGCGAGGGCACGGTACCCTATGCCTCAGAAGCTCCTCCTCGCGCTACTGGTGGCCTCACGCAAGCTGCGTCACTACTTCCAGGGTCACCCCATCAAGGTCGTCTCGTCATACCCCTTGGAGAGAGTGCTCAGGAGCCCCAACTCAGCCGGAAGGGTCGCCGAGTGGAACATAGAACTGCAGGCGTTTCAACTCGAGTTCAGCACGACCCGTGTCATCAAAGGAGCAGCGTTAGCAGATTTCGTGGCGGAATGGACGGAGGCGCCAGGCCTCAAGGACAACGAGGATCGATCCCTCTTCCCAGGGAGTGAGGCGCCAGAAGGCTGGGTCATGTACTTCGATGGGGCGTTCTCCAGGCACGGCGCTGGGGCTGGTGCGGTGCTAATATCGCCCACTCAAAACAAGCTCTACTACACCATACAGCTCTGTTTCCAGCAAGGCGAAAAGGTCTCCAACAACATAGCGGAATATGAGGGTCTGATAGCGGGGTTGAAGGCCGCAACAGCTCTGAGGGTGAAGCGCCTCACCGTCAAGGGCGATTCGCAGCTCCTTGTCAACTTCTCCAACAAGGTGTATGAGCCAAGGGATGAGCACATGGAGGCCTATCTAGCGGAGGTCCGCAGGATGGAGAAGCAGTTCTGGGGGTTGGAATTGAGGCATGTGCCCCGTGGCACCAATCAGGAAGCCGATGACATCGCCAGACGGGCGTCCAGGCGGTTGCCTCAGGAGCCTGGCGTCTTTGAAGAACGGCTCTTCAAGCCCTCAGCCCAGCCGTCGTTGTCAAACACTACTTAGCCTCGGGAGGAACTCCCCCAGCCACCTGCCTCAGGAGCCCCGGCCTGCGGCCCTGCCTCAGGGGCACGCCTGCTCCTGACTATGGAGCCTCAGGAGGAATGCTGGATCACGGAACTCAAGAGCTATTTAACACAAGGGCCCCTGCCGGAACAGGAGGAAGAAGTGGAGCATGTGGCGCGGCAAGCCACGACATACTGCATCAGGGATGGAGAGCTCTACCGGAAGCGGCCGAACGACGTATCCCTGCGCTGCATTTCCAGGGAGCAAGGGAAGGAACTGTTGGAGGACATACACGGCGGGGACTGTGGGCATCACTCGTCATCACGGACCCTCGTCGGCAAAGCATTCCGCAGCGGGTTCTATTGGCCCACCGCACTCAACGACGTTGTCGAGCTGGTGAAGGCTTGTGAGGCCTGCCAGTTTCACGCCAAAGAGATCCATCAGCCGGCAGGGGGCTTGCAGACTATACCCCTTTCGTGGCCATTTGCAGTTTGGGGGCTGGACATTCTGGGCCCGTTCCCTCGGGCGCCAGGGGGCTACCGCTACCTCTACGTCGCCATTAACAAATTCACCAAGTGGGCAGAAGTGGAGGCTGTCCGCACCATCCCCGCGGGTTCCACGGTCAGGTTCATCAGGGGCATCGTGAGCTGGTTCGGGGTGCCAAACCGCATCATCACAGACAACGGTTCACAGTTCACCAGTAACCTCTTCAAAACATACTGTGCTAACCTTGGAACGCAGATATGCTACACTTCGGTGGCACACCCGCGAAGCAACAGCCAGGCCGAATGAGCCAACGCGGAGGTCCTGAGGGGCCTCAAGACAAGGACATTCAAGAAGAAGCTGGAGGCCTGCGGCAGAGGTTGGTACGATGAGCTCCAGTCCGTGTTGTGGTCCATCCGCACGACCGCGATCAAGCCAACCGGGGAGACCCCGTTCTTCCTGGTCTACGGAGCCGAAGAAGTCCTCCCTCACGAGGTCAGACATCGCTCCGCGCGGGTCCTAGCGTTCGATGAGGCGCAACAGGATGCCATGCGGGGATGGACCTCGTGCTGGGGAGGAACGCCGCCGAGAAGCCGCGCTGCGAGCGGCGAGGTACCAGCAGGCGCTGCGACGATATCACTGCCGTAGCATCCGCCCCAGGACCCTCGAGGTAGGAGATCTCGTGCTCAGACGGGTTCTCTCCAGGGAAGGGCTACACAAGCTCTCTCCCATGTGGGAGGGCCCATTCAAGGTTGTTCATGTTTCCAGGCCAGGCTCCGTGCGCTTGGAGACCCAGGAAGGGGAGCCGATCCAGAACGCGTGGAACATCCAACACCTCCGGAGGTTCTACCCCTAAAAGGCCCTGAGCCTATGAAGAAGGCAAATGCCTGTGAAGGTTAACCCTTTTTGGAAAAGGCCCTGAGCCTGTGAAGAAGGCAAACGCCTGTGAAGATTAACCCTTTTTGGAAAAGGCCCTGAGCCTATGAAGAAGGCAAACACCTGTGAAGATTAACCCTTTTTGGAAAAGGCCCAGAGCCTGTGAAGAAGGCAAGTGCCTGTGAAGCTCATTACCCCAAGAAGAAAGGCCCGGAGCCTGTGAAGAAGGCCAACGCCTGTGAAGCTCGCCACCCGTGACACTCTCACGTAATAATGAGTGGGGCTGTACACGCCCCAGAGTCTCAGGAGCGCCGGCCTCAGGCCCTGGGGCTCCCTCCCACGCCCAGTGGCAGCACTTAGCTCCGCGCTGGTGAGAAGACGTCGAAGACTAGATTAGGTGCCGGACGCGGCTTTTTCATTTGCTTTCCGCAGTTGGTTCACTTTGTTCGCAGTTGAAGTTTTATCGAAATTATTGCTGTCATTGGTTTATATTTCGTTGATTTTCACTCCCCCGTTTTGATTCCTCTTGCAAAAAGTCTCGCGAGGGGGGGGGGGCAGCCAAACGCCCTCGCGAGGGTTCCTGTTCTAATCGTTCTAAGGTTTCGCGACCCGGGTCCATTACGGGAGCACCCCTCCAGTCCGTGCCCCTCGGGCACCGCGACACACGCACAGGGCCTGGGTCGGTCGCCCCCCACGGCTGGGGCCGGGAACTATTTACGTGCAGACACACAGCTGAAAAGCGCGAAAGCTAAATCAAGGTAGTTGTTAACAGCAATAACCTCCAACACGCCCCCACGGGGCTCCATGCAGCTGTTCTCTTTTACGCAGGAAACAAAAGGAAAAGAAAGGACAAGCCCGGCGCGGCTCGCCTTGCTCTGGCCAGCCGAGGCGACCTGGGATGCCTCCAGCGCTCAGGCGGACTCCCTCTCGCGCTTCACCGGGGCGCGGCGATGGGCGAACGAATCGCCTCCCCCCAAGCAAGCGCGACAGCGTGGGGGCTGGCTGCGGCCACCGCTGGAGGAGTCGCCTGAAGAAGAGTTGGTGAAGCTTGGGGAGCATCGAGCGCCGCCATCCGCGCGGGCACTGTCTCCTCCATCGTCGTCAGGGCGGGGCCCCTGGCCGCGGTCGTCGCCCTTGGGGCAGCATCCAACGCGGCGACCATCTTCCCCAAACACCCTCACATAGAGGGTGGCGTCGCCGTTGAACTTGAAGTGCAGGGTGCACCGCTGACTCAGGCCGCGCGAGCGCGCAAACGTTTGCCAGCCACGAGTCAGGACCCCGTTTCCAGAAGGGGAGACCTCAAGCGAAACCCAGGAGGCCCTGCTGCAACAACCATCAGCCTGGAGCCAGAAGCCGCACCGGGCGCTGGCCGGCAGCTCACCGATGAAGAAGCGGGGGAGCTGGAGCCAGGTGTTGGTCGGGTCCGCCGACCACACGACGAACTTCGGCAGCACCTTCGCCGAGCGAAAGCGCGGCCTAGGGGGCCGCGCAGTCACGGCCTGCCTCCCCTTGGCAGCCGAGCGCTCACCACCATGCGGGGAACCACCCGTGTGGCCACGGGAAGCCGCAATGGGGACCGCGGGATGCTTGCGGGGACGACCCCGGCCGCGCTTGGCCGGTGGGGAGTCGGGTTCTGCCCGGCAGGCCTTTCCCTTCTCTGCGGCTGAGAACCTCTTCGGAGCCATGAGAGCGGCGAGTGGCCAAGGAGAAGAAGAAGAGAAGCAGGAAGGGGCGGACTGGCGGGGCTCGCGCGGCCCCGTACTTATAGCCGGAGAAGACCAACCGCCGAGCACCACGATCTTAGGTAATAATGACCCGTATCTATGCATGCAGGGACTAGTCAAGTCACGCAGTTGCCAAGGCGTCGTGAGGAAGCGGAGACGCCCACGTCCAATCAACCGCCACGCGGCGCCCAAGGCCGCAGGCTGTTAGGGCCCGCGGCGCTTCGCCCTTGCCCTTTCGCTCCTCGGCATGGCCAAGTCTGTGTGCGCCTTGGGCCCGGGGGCTACTGTCGGCGTTCTGGGAACGGGGGTCCCCAGACTTGCGTGCCTGCGGCCTGCGGCGTGGCTCAAAGGGGGCCCAACACGGCTCAACTTCATCAATAGAAGACCCAAGACCCTCGCGAGGGGCCAAGCCTCGCGGGGCGGACGACACGGCGCTTCCTCAGGCGCGGCCTCATCAGGCTGGCTCACGAGGATGCGGAGAGATCAAGGCGGGGTACCTCGCGAGGTGCCCATGACGCAAGCCATGACGACCAAAGGCGCCAGGCGGGCGCCAGCCCGCGCAGTGTCCTCCCTTTCCTCTTTGGTGCAAAGGGGGCAGGCGCAGGCGAGAGGATCAAGCAAAGGCACCCATTTCGGTGCAACGAGACCAAGACCAGTCCAACGGTGGGAAGGAGGTCATCGTGGAGCCCAAAACGGCGTCACCACAGGGCCTTTGGCAGGCGAGGACCAACTTTAGTCAGGATAAGTGTACCAGATGTTCCCCTTCGAATTGGCCAATTGTTGGCACCCTTCCCGCTCAATATTTGGGAAGAGGCCCAGGGCCTTTGCCTATAAATAGGACTAGCCACCCCTAGGGTAGAGGCATCGAGAGATCATCCATCAGTCACTGGTTGAACTCCTCCTAGTAGTTCATCCCCCTAGCCAAGAACAGACCCTCGCGAGGCTGTTCTTCCCTTTATTGTTCATCATCACCAGCCCAAGAGGCAATCCACCACACCACACTGGAGTAGGGTGTTACACCACATCGGTGGCCCGAACCAGTATAAACTCTGTGTCTCTTGTGTTGTTCTTTTGGTGCATAATCTCCGCGCGCACCCCAGAGTTCGAACCTTAAGGGTCTGCCGGAACCCGAAATCCGACATATGCAATGGAGAAGCTTTTCTGGTCGCAATTCGGTGCGCCAAAGCGCCCTCTGTTACTGAATGAACAGATGTCCCAGTGGGCCGAGCTGCGTAGGATATCCGGCGCTGCCATGAAGAACGTTGTAGTCCGCTTGTGGTCGACTGAACCTGTTCTGAGTAGTTACTTCGGTCTGGTGCAGTGGCTTGCTGACACGGTGTCGCGTATCGACGCTGTGAAGCGGTCGGCGTGCATTGAAGGTGCACGGATGGCCTTCGCCCGAGTCAAGACATTCTGGGGGAAGAGGAAGGCCATCGATATTGCGACGAAGAGTCCACCCGAAGGCAAGGACCATCCGGAACCGGAGCATTATTTTGGAGACGTCCTAGAGGCTGCCCGCTTGATAGAGGGTCAGTGCTCGAAAGATATAATATTCGAGTGATGTGTACAAGGGTTGTAACAGACAACTTTATAGTTAATCTATTTTTTTGCTCGAAAGCTTGTATTCCTCCTGTGCGGCCGTTTTAATGAAATTTGGAAGTTTTCCAGTCGTCGGCTTCAACCCCCTCGTAGGAAATATGGGGGTGTTCAGAAAAGCATTGAATCACTCTTTATCCAACGTCTTGGTCCATAAAGGAGGTGATAATGCGGCGAACCAGGCAATCGGACTATAGGGCGTTAACACTTTCACTTAGCCATAGGAGTTTTATGGTGGGGCTACGACATAGCCCCTGGTATGTATGCGGCGTATTATAATATAGTGCCTTACATGTTTTGATCTGAAAATGATCCTTCATTTAACACGGAGAATCGCTAAGGATTCGAATAAGTCGTCAAGTGGTTGACCAGCTCTTGCCGCATCATGATAGTCAGTTTTCGGCTTTCTCTACTGAGGTGCTCATCCGATCAAAGCCAGGGCACAATCGCAGTAGTTCTCCCTTTACTACCCTAGCCGATAGAGCGGAACGTAGGGTAGCAAGCACAGGAGCCGGGCAACCCAACTATTGACCAAAGACAATGATTCAGAGCTGATGCATATAAGGCCAAACTTGCGACGCCGAAGTATGCTATAAAGTTGTTTGGACTTTGATTGGCGACTCGTTTGCTCCCATACCGAGCCCCTGGCAAGTTATGCCAAGGTGCGTTTTGCATTACAGCCGTTACGGCCGTACTCATTGTAGGAAGAGCATAGACGATTAGTTCGGATATAGTTTACTGAGAGCAGAGCAATAAGCCAATGATAAATTCATATATATATATATATATATATATGTATATATATATATGTATATATATAAAGAAGATAAAAACCAGTACCCGGCTATTTGACATGCTCGGGGTCGGGAACGGAGGAAAAAGGCATAGTACAGGCTCAAAAGAAAGAGTGCGGTCTACAAAAAAAGCTGTTTTGGACCTCCTGTCGCACGTCTGCGCCGCCCGTCCTCGGGGAGGGGAGTCCTTAACGGAAGTGGCCCCTTAGGTGAGTGTACGGATCCGAACTCCGATAGAGTCTGTTGTATATGCAGTCCTGTCGGTCACCTGTTTATAATAAAGAAAAGTAAATAAAATGGATAAAAAATGTTACGGGAATGCTTGCAGGGTTGTCCGTATTGTGCTTCCGCCGATGCCCATGGTATCTTGAGCGTGTAGTGATGTACGCGTGGTGTAAATCCTGCCATCATAGTGGGTGGGTGGCGGAAGCCGAACTGCTATTTCTGCTCCGGTAATGGTCGAACGTCGGAGGGAAATTGCTTTTGGCCCCCGGTGTTCGGCTGGCGAGCCTTGCCGTCGTCTTTATCGCTTGGTGGCCTTCTCCCCTTGTATTCGGCATTACACTTGCCTGCCTGCTTGAAGACCCAACAATTTCTGTTGGTGTGATTAGCTGGCTTATCAGGGTGGCCATGAATCTGACAAGGTCGGTCCAATATTCTGTCAAGGGCGGATGGTCCGTCCTGTTTGGCCTTAAATGGCTTCTTCCGTTGACCAGGTTTCGGATTGTGAAATCCGGCGTTAACCGTTGTTTCACGCAATCTTTCGTTATTGCTACGACTGTTATGCTCGTTTAGTCGTGGCTTGCCATTGCCGTCTCGGATTTCGGAAGTGCCCGGGTCGCTGCGTTGTTGCTTTTGCGAGCAAGCCAATTGTCTTCTCCCGCACAAAAGCGAGTCATTAGAGTGGTAAGGGCTGTCATGGATCTAGGTCCTTCCTGGCTGAGGTGACGTGCTAGCCATTCATCCCGGACGCTATGTTTGAAGGCCGCTAGGGCTTCTGCGTCCGGACAGTCGACAATTTGATTCTTTTTGACTAAGAACCTAGTCCAGAGTTCCCTGGCTAACTCGCCAGGCTGTTGTACAATATGACTTAAGTCATCGGCATCTGGTGGCCGGACATATGTTCCTTGGAAGTTGTCACGGAAGGCGTCTTCCAGATCTTCCCAGCTTCCAACAGAATTTTCTGGCAAACTATTTAGCCAGTACTGTGCTGCCCCCTTAAGCTTGAGAGGCAGGTATTTAATGGCATGAAGGTCATCTCTGCGAGCCAAGTGGATATGGAGGAGGAAGTCATCAATCCATACTGCGGGATCTGTTGTTCCATCGTATGATTCGATGTTGATGGGTTTAAACCCGTCTGGAAAGTCATGCTCCATTACCTCGTTGGTGAAGCAAAGAGGGTGTGCGACTCCTCTATGTTGGGCCACACTATGAAGCACCTCCGGCGGACTACTGGCCGGAGCACGTCTCCGTGATCTGTGTGTTGATTTTGTGTGTCTTGTTCTACCCTCCGGGTCTTGTTGGATGTCGCGAATGTTCCCCCGAGCTTCTTTATCTTTTCTTGGACGGCCGGATGGGTTGGTATGGTGCTCTGTTGGGGCTGCTGCTTTGCCCGGACCAAACTGTGGTCGGCCTACCGGCTTATTCGGTGGTGGTGTGGGCTCCAAAGCCTTGCCATCGTATTGAGGGAGCCACCTACTGTTGTGGTGGCTTTTTTCTGGGGCGCTAAGGTCGTATTCTTCGGCGGCCAGGACCTCGGTCCATCTATCGTTGAGCAAATCTTGGCTCACTTGAAGCTGCAGCTGCTTCCTCCTTAGGCTCCTTGCAGTGGCTATGAGTCGGCGTTTAAAGCGCTCATGTTCGAGAGGTTCCTCAGGCACGATGAATTCTTCATTGCCGAGGCTTGACTCCTCTTCGTTGGGTGGACGGTAACTATCGTCCCCCGAGTCAACTTCTATGGCCTTCTCATCAAGGTTGTCTTGCATGTCGTTATGTCCCTCCTGTTCGGATGCAGCTCCGTCAGGGTCTTCATTGTTTTCGGCGTCGCTCGGAGTGCTATTTTCTTCGGTACCAGTATTGCTATCCTTTGAACGGCGAGGCTTAGAACGGCGTTTGAGGCATCGGCGCTTGTACTGTGTCTCGGAAGTTTTATTCTTATCTGGCTCTTCTTTGTCGTCGCCGGATCCCTTGGGTGTATCAACCATGTATACGTTGTACGAAGAGGTGACCGTCCAACGTCCGGTGAATGGTTGGTCTTGGCCTTGCTCATTGTCGACACGGTCGTCCATACCGGTGATGTCTTCGGAGCCATAGTCAAGCACGTCGGTTAAGTCGTCGACGGTGGCTATGAAGTGGGTGGCGGGTGGGAAGAAAATTCCTTGTCGTCCCGCCTCTAGCTCGAACCGAACATAGTTCGGCTGCGATTCTTCCTCCAAGGACAAGTTCTTCAAAGAATTTAGTGCGTCACCCAAAGGCGAATGTTGGAAGATGTCTACGGCGCTAAATTCGAAAATCGTTAACCGATCCAGCTCGGTGTCCGCAGGCGCGCTTGATCCGGAGCGTGTAGCCGGAGACGAGTCCGGAGTTCCGTCGACGCAAGCATTGCAGGATGTCGAGTCTTTGTTGCTACCTCTTGAGCACTGCATTGGATTTCCTTGAAGAGGAAAGGGTGATGCAGCAGAGTAGAGTAAGTATTTCCCTCAGTTTTTGAGAACCAAGGTATCAATCCAGTCGGAGGCTACGTGCGAGTCCCTTGTACCTACACAAAACAAATAGCTCCACACAACCAACATGATTAGGGGTTGTCAATCCCTTCACGGTCACTTACGAGAGTGAGATCTGATAGAGATGATAGATAATATTTTTGGTAGTTTTGACATAAAGATGCAAAGTAAAATAAAAGGTAAAGTAAAAAAGCAAAACAATAATAAAGTGATTGGAGATTGATATGATGAGAATAGACCCGGGGGCCATATATTTCACTAGTGGCTTCTCTCAAGAGCATAAGTATTCTACGGTGGGTGAACAAATTACTGTTGAGCAATTGACAGAATTGAGCATAGTTATGAGAATATCTAGGTATGATCATGTATATAGGCATCACGTCCGAGACAAGTAGACCGACTCCTGCCTGCATCTACTACTATTACTCCACTCACCGACCGCTGTCCAGCATGCATCTAGAGTATTAAGTTAAAAACAGGGTAATGCCTTAAGCAAGATGACATGATGTCGAGGGATAGTTTCATGCAATATGATAAAAACCCCATCTTGTTATCCTTGATGGCAACAATACTATATGTACCTTGCTGCCCCTACTGTCACTGGGAAAGGACACCGCAAGATTGAACCCAAAGTTAAGCACTTCTCCCGTTGCAAGAAAAACCAATCTAGTAGGCCAAACCAAACTGATAATTCGAAGAGATTTGCAAAGATAACCAATCATACATAGAAAAATTCAGAGAAGATTCAAATATTGTTCATAGATAGACTTGATCATAAACCCACAATTCATCAGTCTCAACAAACACACCGCAAAAAGAAGATTACATCAAATAGATCTCCACGAGAGAGGGGGAGAACATTGTATTGAGATCCAAAAAGAGACAAGAAGCCATCTAGCTACTCTATGGACCCGAAGGTCTGAGGTAAACTACTCACACTTCATCGGAGGGGCTATGATGCTGTAGAAGCCCTCCGTGGTGGATGCCCTCTCCGGCGGAGCTCCAGAACAGGCCCCAAGATGGGATCTCGTGGGTACAGAAGGTTGCGGCGGTGGAATTAGGTTTTTGGCTCCGTATCTGATCGTTTGGGGGTACGTAGGTATATATAGGAGGAAGGAGTACGTCGGTGGAGCAAAGGGGGGCCCACGAGGCAGGGGGCGCGCCCTAGGGGGGGGCACCCTCAACCCTCGTGACCGCCTCCCTCCTTTCTTGACGGAGGGTCCAAGTCTCCTGGATCTTATTTGTTGAGAAAATCACGTTCCCGAAGGTTTCATTCCGTTTGGACTCCGTTTGATATTCCGATTCTTCAAAACACTGGAATAGGCAAAAAACAACAATTCTGGGCTGGGCCTCCGGTTAATAGGTTAGTCCCAAAAGTAATATAAAAGTGGAAAATAAAGCCCAATATAGTCCAAAACAGTAGATAATTTAGCATGGAGCAATAGAAAATTATAGATACGTTGGAGACGTATCAGGCATCCCCAAGCTTAATTCCTGCTCGTCCTCGAGTAGGTAAATGATAAAAAGAGAATTTTTGATGCGGAGTGCTACTTGGCATAATTTCAATGTAATTCTTCTTAATTTTGGTATGAATATTCAGATCCGAAAGATTCGAGACAAAAGTTCATATTGACATAAAAATAATAATACTTCGAGCATACTAACTAAGCAATTATGTCTTCTCAAAATAACATGGCCAAAGAAAGTTCATCCCTGCAAAATCATATAGTTTAGTCATGCTCCATTTTTGTCACACAAGAATGCTCTCATCATGCACAACCCCGATTACAAGCCAAGAAATTGTTTCATACTTTAATAATCTCAAACTTATAAACCTTCACGCAATACATGAGCGTGAGCCATGGATATAGCACTATGGGTGGAATAGAATATGATGATGGGGGTTATGTGGAGAAGACAAAAAAGGAGAAAGTCTCACATCAACGAGGCTAATCAATGGGCTATGGAGATGCCCACCGATTGATGTTAATGCAAGGAGTAGGGATTGCCATGCAACGGATGCACTAGAGCTATAAATGTATGAAAGCTCAACAAAAGAAACTAAGCGGGTGTGCATCCAACTTGCTTGCTCACGAAGACCTAGGGCATTTGAGGAAGCCCATTGTTGGAATATACAAGCCAAGTTCTATAATGAAAAATTCCCACTAGTATATGAAAATGACAAAACAAGAGACTCTCTATCATGAAGATTATGGTGCTACTTTGAAGCACAAGTGTGGAAAAAAAGGATAGTAGCATTGCCCCTTTTTTTTGGGCCTTTTTTTTCTTTGGCCTTTCTTTTTTTCGGACAATAATCTATTAAATGATGATCATCACACTTCTATTTATTTACAACTCAATGATTACAACTTGATACTAGAACAAAGTATGACTCTATATGAATGCCTCTGGCGGTGTACCGGGATATGCAATGAATCAAGAGTGACATGTATGAAAGAATTATGAATGGTGGCTTTGCCATGAATACTATGTCAACTACATGATCATGCTAGCAATATGACAATGATGAATGTGTCATGATGAACGGAATGGTGGAAAGTTGCATGGTAATATATCTCGGAATGGCCATGGAAAGGTAGGTATGGTGGCTATTTTGAGGAAGATATAAGGAGGTTTATGTGTGAAAGAGCGTATCATATCACGGGGTTTGGATGCACTGGCGAAGTTTGCACCAACTCTCAATGTGAGAAAGGGCAATGCACGGTACCGAAGAGGCTAGCAATGATGGAAGGGTGAGAGTGCGTATAATCCATGGGCTCAACATTAGTCATAAAGAACTCATATACTTATTGCAAAAATATACAAGCCATCAAACACCAAAGCACTACGCGCATGCTCCTAGGGGGATAGATTGGTAGGAAAAGACCATCACTCGTTCTCGACCGCCACTCATAAGGAGGACAATCAAATAACACCTCATGTTTCAAATTTGTTACATAACGTTTACCATACGTGCATGCTACGGGACTTGCAAACTTCAACACAAGCATTTCTCAAATTCACAACTACTCAACTAGCACGACTTTGATATTATCACCTCCATATCTCAAAACAATTATCAAGCATCAAATTTTTCTTAGTATTCAACGCACTCAAAAGAAAGTTTTACAAATCTTGAATACCAACCTTATTATTATTAAGAAAATTACCATGCTATTTAAGACTCTCAAAATAATCTAAGTGAAGCATGAGAGATCAATAGTTTCTATAAAACAAATCCACCACCGTGCTCTAAAAGATATGTGAAGCACTAGAGCGAAACTATATAGCTCAAAAGGTATAAGTGAAGCACATAGAGTATTCTATAAAATTCCAATTCATGTATGGCTCTCTCAAAAGGTGTGTACAGAAAGGATGATTGTGGTAGACTAACAAGCAAAGACTCAAATAATACAAGACGCTCCAAGCAAAACACATATTATGTGGTGAATAAAAATATAGCTCCAAGTAAAATTATCGATGGAAGTAGACGAAAGAGGGGATGCCTTCCGGGGCATCCCCAAGCTTTGACTTTTTGGTGTCCTTGGATTATCTTGGGGGTGCCATGGGCATACCCAAGCTTAGGCTCTTGCCACTCCTTGTTCCAAAATTCATCAAAAGATTTCACCCAAAACTTGAAAACTTCACAACACAAAACTCAACAGAAATCTCGTGAGCTCCGTTAGCGAAAGAAAACAAAAGACCACTTCAAGGTACTGTAATGAACTCATTCTTTATTTATATTGGTGTTAAACCTACTGTATTCCAACTTCTCTATGGTTTATAAACTATTTTACTAGTCATAGACTCATCAAAATAAGCAAACACCACACGAAAAATAGAATCTGTCAAAAACAGAACAGTTTGTAGCAATCTGTAACTAACGTAAACTTCTGAAACTCCAAAAAATCTACCAAAATAGGACGACCTAGTAAATTTGTTTATTGATCAGAAGAAATTGGAATCACTATTTTATCACGTTCTGGTGATTTTTAACAATTGTTTTCGTGAACAGAAAGTTTCTGGAAATTACAGCAAGATCAAATAACTATCATCCAAGAAGATCCTATAGGTTTAACTTGGCACGAACACTAATTAAAACATAAAACCACATCTAAACAGAAGGTAGATGGATTATTTATTCCTAAACAGAAACAAAAAACTAAAAATAAAATTGGGTTGCCTCCCAACAAGCGCTATCGTTTAATGCCCCTAGCTAGGCATAAGAGCAAGGATAGATCTAGGTATTGCCATCTTTGGTAGGCAATCCATAAGTGGCTCTCATGATAGATTCATATGGTAATTATATTTTCTTCCTAGGGAAGTGTTCCATGCCCTTTTTTAATGGAAATTGAAATATGATATTCCCTTCCTTCATATCAATAATTGCACCAACCGTTCTAAGGAAAGGTCTACCAAGAATAATAGGGCAAGAAGGATTGCAATCTATATCAAGAACGATAAAATCTACGGGCACATAATTCATATTTGCAACAATAAGAACATCATTAATTATTCCCATAGGTTTCTTAATAGTGGAATCTGCGAGGTGCAAGTTTAGAGAGCAATCATCAAAATCACGGAAATCTAGCAAATCACACAAAGTTTTGGGAATAATGGAGACACTAGCACCCAAATCACACAAAGCATAAAACTCATGATCTTTAATTTTAATTTTAATAGTAGGTTCCCACTCATCATAAAGTTTTCTAGGGATAGAAACTTTCAACTCAAGTTTTTCTTCATAAGATTGCATCATGGCATCAATGATATGTTCGGTAAAAGCTTTATTTTGACTATAAGTATGAGGAGAATTTAGCATGGATTGCAACAAGGAAATACAATAAATTAAAGAGAAACTTTCATAATTAAATTCCTTGAAATCCAATATAGTGGGTTTAGCAACATCTAGGGTTTTATTCTTTTCAATCCCACTTTTATCAATTTCATCATCAAGATCTAAAAACTCCGAATTTTTGGAACACCTTCTAGGTAAAGGAAGATCATATTCAGTTTCATCAAGATTCATATTGCAAAACAAAGATTTAATAGGGGATACATCAATAACTTTTAGATCTTCATCTTGATTTTCATAGGAATTGGAAGAACACACTTTAATAAAGGCATCTTTCGTAGCACGCATCCTAGCGGTTCTTTCCTTGCACTCATGAATGGAAATTCTCATGGCTTTGAGAGACTCATTGATATCATGCTTAGGAGGAATAGATCTAAGCTTTAAAGAATCAACCTCAAGAGAAATTATATTAACGTTCCTAGCCAAATAATCAACTTTAAGCAATTTCTCTTCAAGCAAAGCATTAAAATTATTCTATGAATTCATAAACTCTTCAACACTATTCTCAAATTCAGAGGGAATCTTATTAAAAATTCCATAAGAGTTGTTGTAGGAATTTCTATAATTATTAGAAGGATTACTAGGATAAGGCCTAGGATTAAAGTTCCCTCTATACGCGTTGTTACCAAAATTATTCCTACCAAAAAAATTCACATCCATAGATTCATTATTATTCTCAATCAAAGTAGACAAAGGCATATCATTAGGATCAGAGGAAACACTCTTAGTAGCAAATAATTTCATAAGTTCATCCATCTTTCCACTCAAAACATTGATTTCTTCTATCACATGCACCTTTTTATTAGTAGATCTTTCAGTGTGCCATTGAGAATAATTAACCATAATATTATCTAGGAGTTTAGTAGAATCTCCTAAAGTGATTTCCATAAAAGTGCCTCCAGCGATCGAATCTAAAAGATTTCTAGAAGCAAAATTCAATCCGGCATAATTTTTTTGTATAATCATCCACAAATTCAAACCATGAGTAGGGCAATTACGTATCATTAATTTCATTCTCTCCCAAGCTTGTGCAACATGTTCATGATCAAGTTGCTTAAAATTCATAATATCGTTTCTAAGAGAGATGATCTTAGCGGGAGGAAAATACTTAGAGATAAAAGCATCTTTGCATTTGTTCCAAGAATCAATACTATTTTTAGGCAAAGACGAAAACCAAGCTTTAGCACAATCTCTAAGCGAAAACGGAAATAGCTTCAATTTAACAATATCATTATCGACATCTTTCTTCCTTTGCATATGACATAAATCAACGAAGCTATTTAGATGAGTAGCGGCATCTTCACTAGGAAGGCCGGCGAATTGATATTTCATAACAAGATTCAACAAAGCAGTATTGATTTCACAAGATTCAGTATTGGTAAGAGGAGCAATCGGAGTGCTAAGGAAATCATTGTTGTTGGTATTGGTAAAGTCACACAATTTGGTATTATCTTGAGCCATCGCGACAAACAAGCAATCCAACACACGAGCAAACAAAAGGCAAGCGAAAAAAGGCAAACGGAAAAGAGAGGGCGAATAAAATGGCAAAGGTGAAGTGGGGGAGAGGAAAACGAGAGGCAAATGGCAAATAATGTAATGCGAGAGATAAGGGATTGTGATGGGTACTTGGTGTGTTGACTTTTGCATAGACTCCCCGGCAACGGCGCCAGAAATCTTCCTGCTACCTCTTGAGCATTGCGTTGGATTTCCTTGAAGAGGAAAGGGTGATGCAGCAGAGTAGAGTAAGTATTTCCCTCAGTTTGTGAGAACCAAGGTATCAATCCAGTAGGAGGCTACGCGCGAGTCCCTCGTACCTACACAAAACAAATAGCTCCACGCAACCAACGCGATTAGGGGTTGTCAATCCCTTCACGGTCACTTACGAGAGTGAGATCTGATAGAGATGATAGATAATATTTTTGGTATTTTTGATATAAAGATGCAAAGTAAAATAAAAGGTAAAGTAAAAAGCAAAACAATAATAAAGTGATTGGAGATTGATATGATGAGAATAGACCCGGGGGCCATAGATTTCACTAGTGGCTTCTCTCAAGAGCATAAGTATTCTACGGTGGGTGAACAAATTACTGTTGAGCAATTGACAGAATTGAGCATAGTTATGAGAATATCTAGGTATGATCATTTATATAGGCATCATGTCCGAGACAAGTAGACCGACTCCTGCCTGCATCTACTACTATTACTCCACTCATCGACCGCTATCCAGCATGCATCTAGAGTATTAAGTTAAAAACAGAGTAACGCCTTAAGCAAGATGACATGATGTAGAGGGATAGTTTCATGCAATATGATAAAAACCCCATCTTGTTATCCTCGATGGCAACAATACTATACGTGCCTTGCTGCCCCTACTGTCACTGGGAAAGGACACCGCAAGATTGAACCCAAAGCTAAGCACTTCTCCCATTGCAAGAAAAACCAATCTAGTAGGCCAAACCAAACTGATAATTTGAAGAGACCTGCAAAGCTAACCAATCATACATAAAAGAATTCGGAGAAGATTCAAATATTGTTCATAGATAGACTTGATCATAAACCCACGATTCATCGATCTCAACAAACACACCGCAAAAAGAAGATTACATCAAATAGATCTCCATGAGAGGGGGAGAACATTGTATTGAGATCCAAAAAGAGAGAAGAAGCCATCTAGCTACTAACTATGGACCCGAAGGTCTGAGGTAAACTACTCACACTTCATCGGAGGGGCTATGATGATGTATAAGCCCTCCGTGGTGGATGCCCTCTCCGGCGGAGCTCCGGAACAGGCCCCAAGATGGGATCTCGTGGGTACAGAAGGTTGCGGCGGTGGAATTAAGTTTTTGGCTCCGTATCTGATCGTTTGGGGGTACGTAGGTATATATAGGCGGAAGGAGTACGTCGGTGGAGCAAAGGGGGGCCCACGAGGCAGGGGGGCGCGCCCTAGGGGGGGCGCCCTCCACCCTCGTGACCGCCTCCCTCCTTTCTTGACGGAGGGTCCAAGTCTCCTGGATCTTATTTGTTGAGAAAATCACGTTCCTGAAGGTTTCATTTCGTTTGGACTCCGTTTGATATTCCGTTTCTTCGAAACACTGAAATAGGCAAAAAACAGCAATTCTGGGCTGGGCCTCCGGTTAATAGGTTAGTCCCAAAAGTAATATAAAAGTGGAAAATAAAGCCCAATATACTCCAAAATAGTAGATAATATAGTATGGAGCAATCAAAAATTATAGATACGTTGGAGACGTATCATTTGTGCGGCTCCAACGCCGCGGACTTTATGGCCTCAGAGGGGATGATCTACTTCGGTACTGAGGCTGTTGCAGCAACATGATCCATCTCCTGGGTGTGCTCCGATGACAGATGTAAGTCATGTTCATTGGAGAGAAGGGGAGCGATCGCCGCGGTCTCAAACCCATCGAAGATCAAGTCTCCACGGATATCAACGACATAGTTCAAGCTTCCGAATCTGACCTGATGGCCAGGGGCGTAGCTATCGATCTGCTCCAGATGGCCGAGCGAGTTGGCCCGCAGTACGAAGCCGTTGAATACAAAGATCTGTCCGGGGAGGAGGGTTTCTCCATGGATCACGTCATTACTGACGATTGAAGGGGCCATCAAACCTTTTGTCGGCGGCACAGTGGAACTCTCAATGAAAGCACCAATGTCGGTGTCAAAACCGGTGGATCTTGGGTAGGGGGTCCCGAACTGTGCATCCAGGATCGATGGTAACAGGAGACGGGGGACACGATGTTTACCCAGGTTTGGGCCCTCTCTATGGAGGTAATACCCTACTTCCTACTTGATTGATCTTGATGAATATGAGTATTACAAGAGTTGATCTACCACGAGATCGTAATGGCTAAACCCTAGAAGTATAGCCTATGAGTATATGGTAATGAATCTGTCCTATCCGGACTATGCTCTCCGTTTTATATAGACACCGGAGAGATCTAGGGTCACATGAGGTCGGTAACATAAGAGAGAATCTTCATAGCCGGTCGCCTAGCTTACCTTCCACGCCAAGTAGAGTCCAATCCGTACATGGGTATAGTCTCCGGTCTTCGTGTCTTCACAGCCCATCAGTCCGGCCCATGGATAACAGGCCGGACGCCCGAGGACCCCCTCGAGGACGCTCACTTGATTAGCAGCGACAAGGACCCCTACGCGCCGCCTGACGAGGTTGCGCCGGACCCCCCAACTTTGGATTGGTTTTGGGGCTAGTACAATCTTTGTCTGTGTAAGTCGATGCCGTCGGCGGAGAAATCCAGGCAAGTGGCGTTCAAGAAGTAGATGGCGGAGGAGGAAGCCAGGTACCAGGCGGCCTGTGAAGCCCGTGATGCCGCCTGGAAAAAGGAGGCGGCGGAGCTTTGGCGGCTGGCGCGTCATCGTGCCGAGGAGGTGTACGAAGATGGGTACTTCGCGAGGAAGGTCATAGGCGCTGGGCGCCTCGTCGCTGCATGGAAGTGGGCCGATAAGCTCCAGCGTGCCACCGACGAGGAGCTCCGGTGGGCGCCCAACAAAATGGCAAGATCGACCGCGCGCGTCTGCCAGCAAGAGGCTGATCAGTACGTCAAGCATTGCGAGGCGGAGGAGTTAGAGTACTGCCTCCACACTGGGAAGACCCCGCGCACCAGGAAGCTGCTCGTGAGGGGCTGCCGGAATACTGGCCCCAGGAGGGATTATTAGTTTTAGTATTGTTCGTTTTCAATTTTATGCATTGTACCTAGTAGTTAATTTTATATATTCTATGATGATCTAATGAACAATTAATATATATATATATATATATAATGAATTCCATTTTCTATCTGTTTTTGTATACTAATTTGAATCTAGCTGTTATCATCCACATATACAGAATGGAAAGAGTATACACAACATTGAAACAAAACATATAACAATGGAAACCAGAGTACACACATTGAAACAGAGCAATAAACAGAGCAATACTATGATTGTTGTGAATACAAAGCTATCCACGTCGAAACAACTTTTCAAATTAAAACACGTCCATGAGACCATGACCAGCAGCCCTTGCCCAGGGTAGCTCTTGGCTCTGCCTGAACTCGTGCAGGCGTTCGTCCAAGTGGTCGACACGCTCGCGGTACATCTGGAGCGCGATCTCAAGCTCCAAGTTGGCTATTTCATCCGAGATCACCAGCTCGAGGATGCGATGGTGATACGTCTCCAACGTATCTATAATTTTTTATTGTTCCATGCTATTATATTATTTGTTTTGGATGTTTATGGGCTTTATTATGCACTTTTATATTATTTTTGGGACTAACCTATTAACCCAGAGCCCAGTGCCAGTTCCTGTTTTTTCCCCTTGTTTCAGTGTTTCAAACAAAAGGAATATCAAACGGAGTCGAAACGGAATGAAACCTTCCAGAGAAGTTATTTTTGGAAAGAAAGCAACCCGGGAGACTTGGAGTCCATGTCAAGAAAGCAACAAGGAAGGCACGAGGCAGGGGCGCGCCCTCCACCCTCGTGGCTCCCCTGACGTACTTCTTCCTCCTATATATACCTATATACCCAAAAAACTTCGGAGAACAGAATAGATCGGGAGTTCCACCGCTGCAAGCCTCTGTAGCCACCAAAAACCAATCGGGACCCTGTTTCGGCACCCTGCCGGAGGGGGGAACCCTCACCGATGGACATCTTCATCATCCCGGTGCTCTCCATGACGAGGAGGGAGTAGTTGTGACGCCCGGATAATCAAGCTACAGTGAACCTCTGCTAATGATGCCACGTCACCTCGATTACTGTTGCTAATCTCGCGTCGGTTCGAAACTTTCAAATTCAAAATCTAAATATTGTCAAACAACAAAAGTTTCCAAACATTTAAAACTAAAATGTCCAAAATGTGTCAAATAAATCATGGATAATACGGGTGGAGAAACCACCCTTTTATAAAACGATTAAAGACTCTAAAGTAATTAAAACAACAACTATGACAATTAATTAGATACCTTTAAAAAATTATAATAATACAAATTATTTTATTTAGGTGTCAAACTTTTTATGGCAGTAGAATAAGTTATAACATTAATTTAGGAATTGTAGTTATATTTTATGAAACTAAAAAAAATAGGAAACTAATAAACAGAAAATAAAAGGAAGAAAATACAAAAGAGACAAAAAAGGGAAAAGAAACCCTCCCGGGCCAGCCAGCCCAGCTGGCCACTCCAGTCGGCCCGGCTGGACCGGCCCACCCCATCTCCCATACTACCCCCCTGGGGACACCGAACCCTAACCCACCGCACCCCACTCCCCTCCCCACGATCCCCTCGCTCTCCCCGATCTGGATCGGGGATCCACCCCGACGAGCGCGCCCCGCGCCACCCGACGTCGGCGCGGCCCCGCCCCATCGTCGGGCCTCCTTATCGCCCCCTCCTCCCTCACACGACGCCCGCCCGTGGCCTCTGCCTCGCCGACACCGGAGCCCCGCGCCGCCACGACTCCGTCGCCGCCCGTCGTCCTCGTCTCCTCCTCGCCGAACGCGACCTCAACTCCTCCCCGAGCCCACTGCCAGACCCCGACCCCCTCGTCGTGAGCTCCCGCGCCCCGCTTCCCTTTTCCCCTGTCCCGATGCCGTGCGCACTCACCCGCTCGACCCCGCATGCCCGCCATCGCCTGGCCGCACCTTCCACGTCGCTGCCCGCCGCCGACTGCCGCAGTTGCCCGCCGCTGTGGGCGCCCGTCGCCCCGCCGTGCACGCCCGATGCCTCGCTCTTCTCCTAATGCTTCTGCCGCTGCTGCTCGTTTCTTCCTCCGTCGCGCGGCGCTAACCACCCGGTGCTACTCCCTGGCCGCGTGCGCGCCGTGGCCGTGCCCGGCTGTGCTAGGGTCGAGCCTGCTCTCGCCCGGCCGTGCCAGCGCCACCCATCACGGCCTGGCGTTTCCCTCCACGGCCATGGGCGAGCCCCTGCTGGGGCTGTTTTGTGCGGTGACATGATTAGGGGGATAATCTCCCATTAGTACCTAACCACCCCACCTTTACTCAATGACACTAGGCCCCATTGGTAAACTAAATAGTTAATTGAACATGTTAAAACTATAGTCAATGACAGGTGGACCTGACTGTCTAATTAAAAGAATTTAAATCATCTAGAAAATGTAAAGGCAATGACAGGCGGGACCCATGTCTACTGTTCATTGTTTGACCAGTCAATGTTGACTTGGTCAAACTGGGTCTCTGGCCCCACCTGTTAGCCTGTTGAGCATTCTGTTGGGTACACTCTGTGTACCCCTAGCAATTTAACAATTGTATTTTCGAATTAAATTAAATTCAAGAATTTTTAGAAAATGTTTTAATCTTTAAAAATTAATATAAAATAAACGGTAGCTCGGATGAAAATACTTTGTACATGAAAGTTGCTCAGAACGACGAGACGAATCCGGATAAGCAGCCCGTTCGCCCGCCACACATCCCCAACCTATCGAACTCGCAACTTTCCCCCTCCGATTCATCTGTCCGAAAAAGCGAAACACCGGGGATATTTTCCCGGATGTTTCCCCCCTTTGCCGGTATCACTTACTACCGCGTTAGGGCATACCTAGCACCGCGTATTGCCTCGTTATGTTTTGTGATGCTTTGTTTGCTCTGTATTTACTGTTTCTTCCCCCCTCTTCTTCTCCGGTAGACCCCGAGACCGGCGCTGATGCCACCGAGTACGACTACTTCACCGACGAAGCCTTCTTGCCAGAGCAACCAGGCAAGCCCCCCCTTGATCACCAGATATTGCCTACTCTCCTCTATACTGCTTGCATTAGAGTAGTATAGCATGTTACTGCTTTCAGTTAATCCTATACTGCTGCATAGCCTGTCCATGCTACTACTGTTGTTACCCTTACCTGCTATCCTACTGCTTAGTATAGGATGCTAGTGTTCCATCAGTGGCCCTACACCCTTGTCCATCTGCCATGCTATACTACTGGGCCGTGATCACTTCGGGGAGTGATCGCGGGCATATTCTATATACTTTACACTGTTACATTACCTGGGATACTGTTCGGAGATGGGGGCTGAAGGGGCAGGTGGCTCCATCCCGGTAGAGGTGGGCCTGGGTTCCCGACGGCCCCCGACTGTTACTTTGAGGCGGAGCGACAGGGCAGGTTGAGTCCACCTAGGAGAGAGGTGGCCTGGCCCTGGTCGGCGTTTGCGAATACTTAACACGCTTAACGAGATCCGGGTATTTGATCTGAGTCTGGCCATTTGGTCTATATGCACTAACCACCTACGCGGGAGTAGTTATGGGTATCCCGACGTCGTGGTATCAGCCGAAGCACTTCGTGACGTCAGCGATTGAGCGGCGCGCGCCGGGTTGGACCGCGTAACCTGACTTCCGTTGTACTGGAGGTTGCTAGGTCTGCTCACCGGTCGCGTTCGCAACGTGCAGGTGTGCTCAGGGCGATGGGCCCAGACCCCTGCACGCATAGGTTTAGACCGGCGTGCTGACCACTCTGTTGTGCCTAGGTGGGGCTGCGACGTGTTGATCTTCCGAGGCCGGGCATGACCCAGGAAAGTGTGTCCGGCCAAATGGGATCAAGCGTGTTGGGCTATGTGGTGCACCCCTGCAGGGAAGTTTATCTATTCGAATAGCCGTGTCCCTCGGTAAAAGGACGACCCGGAGTTGTACCTTAACCTTATGACAACTAGAACTAGATACTTAATAAAACACACCCTTCCAAGTGCCAGATACAACCCGGTGATTTCTCTCCAACAGGGCATCGAGGAGGGGATCGCCGGGTAGGATTATGCTATACGATGCTACTTGGAGGACTTCAGTCTACTCTCTTCTATATGCTGCAAGACGGAGGCTGCCAGAAGCGTAGTCTTCGACGGGATTAGCTATCCCCCTCTTATTCTGGCATTCTGCAGTTCAGTCCACTGATATGGCCCTTTACACATATACCCATGCATATGTAGTGTAGCCCCTTGCTTGCGAGTACTTTGGATGAGTACTCACGGTTGCTTTTCTCCCCCTTTTCCCCCTTCCCTTCTACCCGGTTGCCGCAACCAGACGTTGGAGCACAGGATCCAGACGCCACCGTCGACGACGACTCATACTACTCTGGAGGTGCCTATTACTACGTGGAGCCCGCTGACGACGACCAGGAGTAGTTTAGGAGGATCCCAGGCAGGAGGCCTGCGCCTCTTTCGATCTGTATCCCAGTTTGTGCTAGCCATCTTATGGCAACTTGTTTAACTTATGTCTGTACTCAGATATTGTTGCTTCCGCTGACTCGTCTATGATCGAGCACTTGTATTCGAGCCCTCGAGGCCCCTGGCTTGTATTATGATGCTTGTATGACTTATTTATGTTTTAGATTTGTGTTGTTATATCTTCCCGTGAGTCCCTGATCTTGATCGTACACATTTGCGTGCATGATTAGTGTACGATTGAATCGGGGGCATCACAAGTTGGTATCAGAGCCGACTGCCTGTAGGAATCCCCCTTCCAAACTCCTTGGCCGAAGTTGAGTCTAGTCATTGCAAAACTTTTACTAACATGGCTGTGTGCCTTACGGGCCCACGTCGCCATTGGGTGGTATTAGGATCTTTTATTCCTCGTCTATACTCTAGGATTCTGACATCTCTTCTATTCGGGTAAGATAAATTTTGCTAACCCAAACATTAGGATCTCGTGATCACTTCCAACCGGAGAGCCCCTTGTTACAGATTATCGCCTACTGCACCAGAAGATTCCGAAGATACTTTTCGATGTTGTTTCGAGAACTGTGCTCATCGGGTTTGCAGTTCCCTACCACTAAGACATCCCTATGGATAGCTAATTATACTTGTCATCCATACCTTCATTCTCGATTACTCTTGTTAATACAAGATACCCGGAAATCCTCTATATTGTTTCGAGAATATTTTGTGCCTACTGCCTTGCAGTTCCTTGCCACCTGAATACACCCTACGGATAATTTCTCGCCCTTATCGAGTATCCACTCATCCACAGTTGTTCATGTGTTTCACAATGGTCTTCGAAATACTATTCGATCCTCCAAAAATCCTTAGTAGCTTATTGCTCTGCAATACTTGTCTGCTGGCAATATGGAGGCTTTCCATATGTCTGGCAATATTCGTTAGTAACCTTAGACAACGTCATTTTGATCCTATTGATTCAACATGAGTGCGAATGCACGCAATCTTTAGTTGATCCTTTTAAATTATCTTCTGGCTCATACGTCATTTTGAACATGAGCTTGTTCTGGACCAATCTATTTGCCGTTAATTGTACCCTTAGTTCTGTTGAACTTATCCACCCTTGATCAGAGCGCCTGCTTATGATCCTTCGATTTGGAAATCATATTTCCTTTGATACCTAAGCATTGAATCATTCAGATGTGCTATGATCTGATGCCCTTGCACTCTTTCTTCAACTAGTGGTGTGTCGATGCTCACATCAGCTCCGCTATGGACCGTCAGGTCCTTTGTTGGATTATTATTTGATAGTGTCCTTCATATTCAAGTAACCTTGTGAGCCTTTCCACGGATATATAAAGTCTTTGGTAAATTGTATCCTCTGCTTCCTCAACCATGCTCTGTTTTCGAGCTGGTGGTAATTACTATTGAAGCTTGTGGTATATGTTTCCACGATACCCTGACGGGTTGAACCTATGCCTTACTTAATCTATGTGAACCCGAAAGATTGCACGGGTAATACTTATCTGGTATTGCACCAGGTAAAACTTTCAACAACTAATGTCATTTTCGAAAAGCGAGAGGTGAATGGAAGGTTATACATTGAAGAAGTGGGAGTCGACCTTGAACTTGTGTTCATGCCCATGGACCTGATGTGGAACATATCATAGAAGCTTCTTGTAATAATAACTATTTCGTTGAAATAATATCATCTGGTATCTGTGAACTGATCCTATGCAATCGTGGTTTCGACCATATTTTCTCTTTGATCCCATTTCTCGGACAAGTTAAATGACTTGTCTTTTGCAAGTCAATACACCAGTCCAACCTCTACTTTGATCTACAGCCGGTATTACCCTTTGGTATGTGTTGCATCTTATGAGTCTCCATCAGCTATTATTTCTCACCAATTCCAATTTTTCTGGGTTTTGGGTTGTCGTCAACCGAGAACACCGATAAGTGAATCAATAATCCTTCCAGTCACTCCTAGCCTGATCGGCTATATCATTATCGTGCAACTTTTTAACTGTGCTACCTGGTCCTTCCTCTCGGAGCACAACTTTTCGACGATGAGCTAAGCTTACGTCGATCTTTCTCGTCATATCAGTTCACCTTGAACAACAAGCTTGATTTCAAGTTTGTGTCCTACCCATGGTTCCAATAACCTTCCGCTTCATCATTCATTTGACTTGATGTCATCGCTGATCGATTACATCTTCAGGTAAACTCTCGACAAATGTGTCGTGATCATCACCAACAATGACATGCCTTCTTCTAAGTCCGAATTGAATTCATGATGGGAAATACCATCCTTGCCCCTCGATGATTGTGTTATCATCGACCACTTTATTGCCTTCCGCTCAACACAAACTTGTTAGTGTTTTGTGTTATACCATGAGATCCACGCTATCCAACAATTGTTCTTCTTTACCTTGGAGTATTACCATCTTTTGTGTCAATAATGTCATGAGAATTTCGCCACCTCTTAGAAATTCTCGATATGATGATACTTCTCACCATCACCATTCTTCCTTGGTCCCCAAGTTGTTTTAACCAGGATACCAATATGCTAACAATGTTGTTTGAGTTCTGTACTTCTAGCAACCCTATTGCTTTGAAGTTAACGATCGACAGTTTGATCTTAGACTGCTGGTTATTGAATCGTCGCTCTAACACTGATCTTGCTGCCTAAGCTAATACTTCGGGCACACCTTTCAACTATGATTGATGGTGTATGTTTTCCTAGAGCATACAACATTATATCATTTGGATTGACTAGTGTCATCTTCTTGTTCACATTATTGTGGAAAGCCATCCGTTTGAATTTCTCGATGAATTGTCGCTGAGCCCATCAGCCACCTTCTCATCCCCTCCTTGGTTTAATGATGAACTATTATTCCAGGAACCCTCTCCCATGGTTCATTTCCCGAGAATCTTGCAATGTCATTTCGACTATTTGTGTTGCACCTTTTCTTCTCGGACATCCTGAGTCTGAGGTATCATGACACCATTCAGATCTGAATCTCGGTCAGATATGATGGTTGGGTCATTTCCAAGAGTTATAACATTGGCCTTTATATGACCCGGTAAGGTGATGTCATGCCTAGCACACCTGGCCGAAGGCCCTATTGTTATAATTTCCTTTTCAGCAAGGTTACCCATTCTTCCACGTGGAAACTGTAAGACTTATACTACAAGTTGTTCCTGATGAATCCTTCTTGTACCCAAAGTCCGACCTTTGCTTGAAGACCATATCAATGCTATCTTGAAACATGTTTGTGGTACTCCTATCATCGATAAGAACACTTGAAGCACAATGCTAAATTTTCTTAATCAATTATCCAAACATTGTTGTAGGAATAATGTCATGGAAGTTCTCTCCCCTACCTAAGGAGTTTTCTACATAATATCTTGTCATGGATATCATGCTCTGCTTGTCCTTGGGAAGGATATACCCCTGAAATATGTGTTTAAACACATTCTTCCTTTCCATTGATTCTGTTTAACCTGTTGATCACATTTTTCCTTTCCATTGGTTTGTTTGACCTTTCTTGTGATCTATATAATCTAAGCAGTAATAATTCACTGCTTATATATAAACACCTCGGTGTACAACTCTGCCAGTGAGACCCTATTTCTACTGTTAATGACATTTCGGTAGCCGCCGATGGATGAGAACTTTGCCTCTTGGCCCGCCTCGTTCAACGAGCAGGAAAATGGTTCTCTTCGTCCCTCGCCCTTGGTATCGATGTTGATGCCAACATAACTGACAGGCTACCCTCTGACACGCCTTACTATCGTGACCGTGCGAGATGTCGGCCCCCTTCCTACTTTCAACCACATGGTGGGCCCATAACCCATAGTTCCACAGGATCGAAACCTGACTCTCCTGCACACCATGTTGTCAAAGTTGTTCCTCGCGCTTGACTTCATATGTAATTCACGGGCCACCTGCCTAGTGATCTGTTCTGGTATCAGACACTATACTTACTTTGGCCGCTCTGAAACCCTTTCTCACTCTGGTTCAGACTTCGAGAAACTATCTATCTTCTTGGAACCTCTTATTATACCTTTGTACCTCGCTCTCGATGTATTTTATATGTTCAACTCGAGAGAAAATCTTATGCTCATTCATGGGTTAACACCCAGATTGTTTCCCTCATAGGCATTCTGTCGTAGCCGAGCTGCCCCTTACCTATTCGTAAGTACGTTGGAGTTCCCGAGAAAAGGACGACATCACCACGATGACCTGAAGCAGAGAAATGAAGACGTCAATGTAATGGATCGACCTCTTCAAGAAGAGCAACCAAGACTGAGAAGATTCGTTAGGATTTCGTAACCAGACCTTTCCCCCTTATTCCCCCTCTTAAATCTCGGGACGAGATTTCTTGTAGTGGAGGAGAATTGTGACGCCCGAATAATCAAGCTATAGTGAATCTCTGCTAATGATGCCACGTCACCTCGATTACTGTTGCTAATCTCGCGTCGGTTTGAAACTTTCAAATTCAAAATCTAAATATTGTCAAACAACAAAAGTTTCCAAACATTTAAAACTAAAATGTCCAAAATGTGTCAAATAAATCATGGATAATACGGGTGGAGAAACCACCCTTTTATAAAACGTTTAAAGACTCTAAAGTAATTAAAACAACAACTATGACAATTAATTAGATACCTTTAAAAAATTATAATAATACAAACTATTTTATTTAGGTGTCAAACTTTTTATGGCAGTAGAATAAGTTATAACATTAATTTAGGAGTTGTAGTTATATTTTATAAAACTAAAAAAATAGAAAACTAATAAATAGAAAATAAAAGGAAGAAAATACAAAAGAGACAAAAAAGGGAAAAGAAACCCCCCCGGGCCAACCAGCCTAGCTGGCCACTCCAGTCGGCCCGGCTGGACCAGCCCACCCCATCTCCCATATTACCCCCTGGGGACACCGAACCATAACCCACCGCACCCCACTCCCCTCCCCACGATCCCCTCGCTCTCCCCGATCTGGATCGGGGATCCACCCCGACGAGCGTGCCCCGCGCCACCCGACGTCGGCGCCCGTCCTCGACGCGGCCCCGCCCCATCGTCGGGCCTCCTTATCGCCCCCTCCTCCCTCACACGACGCCCGCCCGTGGCCTCTGCCTCGCCGACACCGGAGCCCCGCGCCGCCACGACTCCGCCGCCGCCCGTCGTCCTCGTCTCCTCCTCGCCGGACGCGACCTCAACTCCCCGAGCCCACTGCCAGACCCCGACCCCCTCGTCGTGAGCTCCCGCGCCCCGCTTCCCTTTTCCCCTGTCCCGATGCCGTGCGCACTCACCCGCTCGACCCCGCGTGCCCGCCATCGCCTGGCCGCACCTTCCACGTCGCTGCCCGCCGCCGACTGCCGCAGTTGCCCGCCGCTGTGGGCGCCCGTCGCCCCGCCGCGCACGCCCGATGCCTCGCTCTTCTCCTAATGCTTCTGCCGCTGCTGCTCGTTTCTTCCTCCGTCGCGCGGCGCTAACCACCCGGTGCTACTCCCTGGCCGCGTGCGCGCCGTGGCCGTGCCCGTCTGCGCTAGGGTCGAGCCTGCTCTCGCTCGGCCGTGCCAGCGCCGCCCATCACGGCCTGGCGTTTCCCTCCACGGCCATGGCCGAGCCCCTGCCGGGGCTGTTTTGTGCGGTGACATGATTAGGGGGATAATCTCCCATTAGTACCTAACCACCCCACCTTTACTCAATGACACTGGGCCCCATTGGTAAACTAAATAGTTAATTGAACATGTTAAAACTATAGTCAATGACAGGTGGACTTGACTGTCTAATTAAAAGAATTAAAATCATCTAGAAAATGTAAAGGCAATGACAGGCGGGACCCATGTCTACTGTTCATTGTTTGACCAGTCAATGTTGACTTGGTCAAACTGGGTCTCTGGCCCCACCTGTTAGCCTATTGAGCATTCTGTTGGGTACACTGTGTGTACCCCTAGCAATTTAACAATTGTATTTTCGAATTAAATTAAATTCAAGAATTTTCAGAAAATGTTTTAATCTTTAAAAATTAATATAAAATAAACGGTAGCTCGGATGAAAATACTTTGTACATGAAAGTTGCTCAGAACGACGAGACGAATCCGGATACGCAACCCGTTCGTCCGCCACACATCCCTAACCTATCGAACTCGCAACTTTCCCCCTCCGATTCATCTGTCCGAAAACGCGAAACACCGGGGATATTTTCCCGGATGTTTCCCCCCTTCGCCGGTATCACTTACTACCGCGTTAGGGCATACCTAGCACTGCGTATTGCCTCGTTATGTTTTGTGATGCTTTGTTTGCTCTGTATTTACTCTTTCTTCCCCCCTCTTCTTCTCCGGTAGACCCCGAGACCGGCGCTGATGCCACCGAGTACGACTACTTCACCGACGAACCCTTCTTGCCAGAGCAACCAGGCAAGCCCCCCCCACTTGATCACCAGATATTGCCTACTCTCCTCTATACTGCTTGCATTAGAGTAGTATAACATGTTACTGCTTTTAGTTAATCCTATACTGCTGCATAGCCTGTCCTTGCTACTACTGTTGTTACCCTTACCTGCTATCCTACTGCTTAGTATAGGATGCTAGTGTTCCATCAGTGGCCCTACACTCTTGTCCGTCTGCCATGCTATACTACTGGGCCGTGATCACTTCGGGGAGTGATCGCGGGCATATTCTATATACTTTACACTGTTACATTACCTGGGATACTGTTCGGAGATGGGGGCTGAAGGGGCAGGTGGCTCCATCCCGATAGAGGTGGGCCTGGGTTCCCGACGGCCCCCGACTGTTACTTTGAGGCGGAGCGACAGGGCAGGTTGAGTCCACCTAGGAGAGAGGTGGCCTGGCCCTGGTCGGCGTTTGCGAATACTTAACACGCTTAACGAGATCCGGGTATTTGATCTGAGTCTGGCCATTTGGTCTATATGCACTAACCACCTACGCGGGAGTAGTTATGGGTATCCCGACGTCGTGGTATCAGCCGAAGCACTTCGTGACGTCAGCGACTGAGCGGCGCGCGCCGGGTTGGACCGCGTAACGTGACTTCCGTTGTACTGGAGGTTGCTAGGTCTGCTCACCGGCCGCGTTCGCAACGTGCAGGTGTGCTCAGGGCGATGGGCCCAGACCCCTGCGCGCATAGGTTTAGACCGGCGTGCTGACCACTCTGTTGTGCCTAGGTGGGGCTGCGACGTGTTGATCTTCCGAGGCCGGGCATGACCCAGGAAAGTGTGTCCGGCCAAATGGGATCAAGCGTGTTGGGCTATGTGGTGCACCCCTGCAGGGAAGTTTATCTATTCGAATAGCCGTGTCCCTCGGTAAAAGGACGACCCGGAGTTGTACCTTGACCTTATGACAACTAGAACTGGATACTTAATAAAACACACCCTTCCAAGTGCCAGATACAACCCGGTGATTTCTCTCGAACAGGGCATCGAGGAGGGGATCGCCGGGTAAGATTATGCTATACGATGCTACTTGGAGGACTTCGGTCTACTCTCTTCTATATGCTGCAAGACGGAGGCTGCCAGAAGCGTAGTCTTCGACGGGATTAGCTATCCCCCTCTTATTCTGGCATTCTGCAGTTCAGTCCACTGATATGGCCCTTTACACATATACCCATGCATATGTAGTGTAGCCCCTTGCTTGCGAGTACTTTGGATGAGTACTCACGGTTGCTTTTCTCCCCCTTTTACCCCTTCCCTTCTACCCGGTTGCCGCAACCAGACGTTGGAGCATAGGATCCAGACGCCACCGTCGACGACGACTCATACTACTCTGGAGGTGCCTATTACTACGTGCAGCCCGCTGATGACGACCAGGAGTAGTTTAGGAGGATCCCAGGCAGGAAGCCTGCGCCTCTTTTGATCTGTATCCTAGTTTGTGCTAGCCATCTTATGGCAACTTGTTTAACTTATGTCTGTACTCAGATATTGTTGCTTCCGCTGACTCGTCTATGATCGAGCACTTGTATTCGAGCCCTCGAGGCCCCTGGCTTGTATTATGATGCTTGTATGACTTATTTATGTTTTAGAGTTGTGTTGTGATATCTTCCTGTGAGTCCCTGATCTTGATCGTACACATTTGCGTGCATGATTAGTGTACGATTGAATCGGGGGCGTCACAGTAGTTCACCCTCGGGGCTGAGGGTATGTACTAGTAGCTATGTGTTTGATCTCTCTCTTTCTCTCTATCGTGTTCTTGAGGTGATACGATCTTGACGTATCGCGAGCTTTGCTATTATAGTTGGATCTTATGATGCTTCTCCCCCTCTACTCTCTTGTAATGGATTTAGTTTTCCCTTTGAAGTAATCTTATTGGATTGAGTCTTTAATGATTTGAGAACACTTGATGTATGTCTTGCCATGCGTATCTGTGATGACAATGGGATATCACGTGATTCACTTGATGTATGTTTTGGTGATCAACTTGCTGGTTCCGCCCATGAACCTATGCATATGGGTAGGCACATGTTTTCGTCTTGACTCTCCGGTAGAAACTTTGGGGAATTATTTAAAGTACTTTGTGTTGGATTGAATAGATGAATCTGAGATTGTGTGACGCGTATCGTATAATCATACCCACGGATACTTGAGGCGACATTGGAGTATCTAGGTGACATTAGGGTTTTGGTTGATGTGTGTCTTAAGGTGTTATTTTACTACGAACTCTAGGGTTGTATGTGACACTTATAGGAATAGCCCAATGGATTGATTGGAAAGAATAATTTTGAGGTGGTTTCATACCCTACCATAATCTTTTCGTTTGTTCTCCGCTATTAGTGACTTTGGAGTGACTCTTTGTTGCATGTTGAGGGATAGTTATATGATCCAAGTATGTTATTATTGTCGAGAGTTGCAATAGTGAAAGTATGAACCCTAGGCCTTGTTTCCTATCATTGCAATACCGTTTACGCTCACTTTTATCGGTTGCTACCTTGCTGTTTTTATATTTTCAGATTACAAAAACCTATATCTACCATCCATATTGCACATGTATCACCATCTCTTCGCCGAACTAGTGCACCTATACAATTTACCATTGTATTGGGTGTGTTGGGGACACAAGAGACTCTTTGTTATTTGGTTGCAGGGTTGTTTGAGAGAGACCATCTTCATCCTACGCCTCCCACGGATTGATAAACCTTAGGTCATCCACTTGAGGGAAATTTTCTACTGTCCTACAAACCTCTGCACTTGGAGGCCCAACAACGTCTACAAGAAGAAGGTTGTGTAGTAGACATCAAGCTCTTTCCTGGCGCCGTTGCCGGGGAGGTGAGTGCTTGAAGGTATATCTTTAGATCTTGCAATCGAATCTTTTTGTTTCGTGTTTTAATCACTAGTTTAGTTTATAAAAGAAAACTACAAAAAAAGAAATTGAGTTTACCACATACGCTTCATCTTTTTAATATCTTTTGTGAGTATGATGGAAAGGAAAATTGTGCCAAAGTGTTAGAAGAAGAATGCATTAAAAATGTTTGGCACTAAATCTTTGAATGATGAGCATGATTGCAATGTTGTTAGTATAAACTCCTTGAATATCCATAGTACTAATGATGATTGCACTAGTTATGATGAAAATATTTCTTATAAGCATGTCGATTTGTGTGGAGTGCATAGAGTTTGCAAGTACATACCAAATAGGGAAGATAGATTTTGCAAGAGGCATAAGTATTTGGAAACTAAATGGTTGCAAGAAAGGGTAGATGTTTGTGCTAAAAAATTAAACTTTCTTATCCGTCCTTGTAAACTTTGCAATGAACATGATCATTTCAGTACCCAATGCAAACTGTTTCATGATCGTATCATGTCCAAAAATTGTGATGACTTGATTTCTCTTGAACATCATAATGAACTTAGTTTGCTCTTGGGTTATGAAGAAATGAAACGTATAACTAAGGTTATTCCAGAATTTGTCCTTGATAGAGTTCTTGATTTTGATCTAGAGGAAATTTATATGTATTGTGCGGTGAATTGCATTGAAAATCCTTATATTGCCAACTACATAAATAAAAGAAAGCAAATAGAGGATGAAGAGAATACTAACGAAAGGGAAGAGACTTCCCAATATCCTCCTATTATTTCTTATGATGAATCAGGTAACGAGGAGGAGCCTTCTATTCAACCAATCTCATTAATAAGGTGCTCCAATAAGAGGATTGAACCTACACATGATGTGATGAAGAAGAAGAAAAGAAAAAGGAGGAGAGGTAAAAATATATCTCTCCCAAATAATGTTGCTCCTATTATTGTTGTGCCTCATGAAAATGATGCACTCGATGATGATCTCTTTATGCCTATTGCTTGTTGTGATGATTATGATTGGGAAGATAATGATACTTCTTATGATCTTGAAAATCCTTTTGGCACTTGCTTGGAAGAATATGATAATTGCTATACTATTGGTGCTATCCATACTATTAATGATGAGAGTAATTATGCTTATGATATGAAAAGGCCCAAGCTTGGGGAAGCTATGTTTGATGAGAATGCCATATTTGAGAATATATTTGCTGCAATTAGTGTTTGTCCCAAGCTTGGGGATGCTATGTTTAATGAAGATGATATTTTTAGTCTCCCAAGTTTTGATATGCAAATGTATAGTGATGATAGCATGCCTCCTACTTATGATGATTATATTGATGAAAGTGTGTTTGGAAGAGTATCAACTTTAGGAAGTAATGATCCCACTATTTTGGAGGATGTTGAATCTTATTATGATAATTATGAAAGTGGATTTGGAGAGGTCATGACTTTATTTAGGGATGTATCCACTATCTTGGAAGAGGTTTCAATCGATTATGATGAGAACAAAGTTGCTACTTATGATGATTATTGTGATAAAACTTATGCTATAAAAATTAGTGATGATTATATTTATAAAACTTGTCATGATTGTGATTACCCTTTTTCTAAACATTACTCTTTTAATGTGGAGACAATTTATAGTATTCAAGTCTCTTATGATACTCCCACTATTCCGAATGAGAAGAATCTTGCTTATGTGGAGAGTAGTAAATTTTCTATGCAAGTAGATCATGAAAAGAATGCTTTAGGTGCTGGTTATATTGTTGAATTCATTCATGATGCTACTGAAAATTATTATGAGGGAGGAATATATGCTTGTAGGAATTGCAATAATATCAAGTTTCCTCTCTGTGTGCTTAAAGTTTTGAAGTTATGCTTGTTTTGCCTTCCTATGCTAGTTGATTATTGTTCCCATAAGTTGTTTGCTCACAAAATCCCAATGCATAGGAAGTGGGTTAGACTTAAATGTGCGAGTAATATTATTCATGATCCTCTCTTTATGTTTCAATTCTTACCTTTTATGTGAGCATCATTGAAATCATAATGCCTAGCTAGGGGCGTTAAACAATAGCGCTTGTTGGGAGGCAACACAATTTTATTTTTGTTCTTGATTTTTGGTTCTGTTTAGTAATAATTTTTTGAGATAGCCTCTGGTTAGATGTGGTTTTATGTTTTAGTTAGTGTTTGTGCCAAGTAAGACCTATAGGATCTTCTTGGATGATAATTATTTGATCTTGCTGAAAAAGACAGAAATTGTCTGCTCACGAAAATTTTTGTTAAAAATCACCAGAAAGAGATAAAATACTGATTCCAATTGAAGTAGATCAATAATCAAATGATCTAGGTCTTCCTATTTTGGCATATTTTTATGAGTTCCAGAAGTTTGCGTTAGTTACAGATTACTGCAGACTGTTCTATTTTTGATAGATTCTATTTTTCGTGTGTTGTTTGCTTATTTTGATGAATATATGGCTAGTAAAATAGTTTATAAACCATAGAGAAGTTGGAATACAGTAGGTTTAACACCAATATAAATAAAGAATGAGTTCATTACAGTACCTTGAAGTGGTGTTTTGTTTTCTTTCGCTAACGGAGCTTACGAGTTTTCTGTTGAGTTTTGTGTTGTGAAGTTTTCAAGTTTTGTGTAAAGATTTGATGGACTATGGAATAAGGAGTGGCAAGAGCCTAAGCTTGGGGATACCCAAGGAACCCCAAGGTAATATTCAAGGACAACCAAGAGCCTAAGCTTGGGGATGCCCCGGAAGGCATCCCCTCTTTCGTCTTCGTTCATCGGTAACTTTACTTGGAGCTATATTTTTATTCACCATATGATATGTGTTTTGCTTGGAGCGTCATTTTATTTTCTTTTGTTTTGCTTGCTGTTTGAATGAAATACCAAGATCTGAAATTGTTAAAATGGGAGAGTCTTCACATAGTTGCATAATTATTCGACTACTCATTGATCTTCACTTATATCTTTCGAAGTAGTTTGTTGTTTGCTCTAGTGCTTCACTTATATCTTTTAGAGCACGGTGGTGGATTTGTTATATAGGAACTATTGATCTCTCATGCTTAACTTAGATTATTTTGAGAGTCTTCAATAGCATGGCAAATTTCTTTAATTAATATCATGAGAAATTTGATGCTTGATAATTGTTTTGAGATATAAAGGTGATAATATCATAGTTGTGCTAGTTGAGTAATTGTGGAATTGAAAAATACATGTGTTGGAGTTTGTGATTCCCGTAGCATGCACGTATGGTGAACCGTTATGTAACGAAGTCGGAGCATGAAGTATTTGTTGATTGTCTTCCTTTGTGTGGCGGTCGGGATCACGCGATGGTTAACTCCTACCAACCCTTCCCCTAGGAGCATGCGTAGTAGTACTTTGCTTCGAGGGCTAATAAATTTTTGCAATAAGTATATGAGTTCTTTATGACTAATGTGAGTCCATGGATTATATGAACACTTACCTTTCCGCAATTTTCTAGCCTCTTAGGTACCGCACATTGCCCTTTCTCACCTTGAGAGTTGGTGCAAGCTTCGCCGGTGCATCCAAACCCCATGATATGATACGCTCTATCACAGATAAACCTCCTTATATCTTCCTCAAAACAGCCACCATACCTACCTATCATGGCATTTCCATAGTTATTTCGAGACATATTGCCATGCAACTTTCCACCGTTTCATTTATCATTACATGCTCCATCATTGTCATATTGCTTTGCATGATCATGTAGTTGACATTGTATTTGTGGCAAAGCCACCGTTCATGATTCTTTCATACATGTCGCTCTTGATTTATTGCATATCCCGGTACACCGCCGGAGGCATTCATATAGAGTCATATTTTGTTCTAAGTATTGAGTTGTAATTCATGAGTTGTAAGTAAATAAAGTGTGATGATCATCATTATTAGAGCATTGTCCCAAGTGAGGAAAGGATGATGGAGACTATGATTCCCACACAAGTCGGGATGAGACTCTGGACTAAAAAAAAGAGGCCATAAAAAGGCCCAAAAATGAGAGAAAAAGATAGAAGGGACAATGTTACTATCCTTTTACCACACTTGTGCCTCAAAGTAGCACCGTTCATAATAGAGAGCCTCTCATTTTGTCACTTTCATATACTAGTGGGAAATTTCATTATAGAACTTGGCTTGTATATTCCAATGATGGGCTTCCTCAAATGCCCGAGGTCTTCGTGAGCAAGCAAGTTGGATGCACACCCACTTAGTTTCTTTTTGAGCTTTCATACACTTATAGCTCTAGTGCATCCGTTGCATGGCAATCCCTACTCCTTGCATTAACATCAATTGATGGGCATCTCTGATACGTCCATTTTGCATCATGCTTTTATATTGATATTTATCACATTATGGGTTGTTACTTCACATTATGTCACAATACTTATGGCCATTCTCTCTTATTTTACAAGGTTTACATAAGGAGGGAGAATGCTGGCAGCTGGAATTCTGGGCTGGAAAAGGAGCAAATATTAGAGACCTATTCTGCACAACTCCAAAAGTCCTGAAACTCCACGGAATATCTTAAAATAAATAATGAAAAATACCTGCCAAAGAAGAAGGCCAGGGGGCCCACACCCTGTCCACGAGGGTGGGGGCGCCCCCCTAGGGCGCGCCCCTTCCTCGTGGCCCCCCTGGTGGCTCTCCGATGCCCATCTTCTGCTATATGAAGTCTTTCGTCGAGGAAAAAACAAGAAGCAACCTTTCGGGATGAAACTCCGCCGCCACGAGGCGGAACCTTGGCGGAACCAATCTAGGGCTCCGGCAGAGCTGTTCTGCCGGGGATACTTCCCTCGGGGAGGGGGAAATCATCGCCAACGTCATCACCAATGCTCCTCTCATCGGGAGAGGGCAATCTCCATCAACATCTTCACCAGCACCATCTCATCTCCAAACCCTAGTTTATCTCTTGTATCCAGTTCTTGTCTCCAAGTCCGGCATTGGTACTAGTAGGTTGCTAGTAGTGTTGATTACTCCTTGTAGTTGATGCTAGTTGGTTTACTTGGTGGAAGATCATATGTTCAGATCCTTTATGCATATTATTACCCCTCTGATTATGAACATGAATATGCTTTGTGAGTAGTTACGTTTGTTCCTGAGGACAAGGGAGAAGTCTTGCTGTTAGTAGTCATGTGAATTTGGTATTCGTTCGATATTTTGATAAGATGTATGTTGTCTAGCCTCTAGTGGTGTTATGTGAACGTCGACTACATAACACTTCACCATTATTTGGGCCTAGAGGAAGGCATTGGGAAGTAATAAGTAGATGATGGGTTGCTAGAGTGACAGAAGCTTAAACCCTAGTTTATGCGTTGCTTCGTAAGGAGCTGATTTGCATCCATAAGTTTCATGCTATGGTTAGGTTTACCTTAATACTTTTGTTGTAGTTGCGGATGCTTGCAATAGAGGTTAATCATAAGTGGGATGCTTGTTCAAGTAAGAACAACACCCAAGCACCGGTCCACCCACATATCAAATTATCAAAGTACCGAACGCGAATCATATGAACGCGATGAAAACTAGCTTGATGATATTCCCATGTGTCCTCGGGAGCACTTTTCCTTATATAAGAGTTTGTTCCGGCTTGTCCTTTGCTACAAAAAGGATTGGGCCACCTTGCTGCACTTTATTTACTTTTGTTACTTGTTGCTCGTTACGAATTATCTTATCACAAAACTATCTGTCACCTCTTGTTTCAGTACTTGCAGAGAATACCTTGCTGAAAACCGCTTATCATTTCCTTCTGCTCCTCGTTGGGTTTGACACTCTTACTTATCGAAAGGACTACGATAGATCCCCTATACTTGTGGGTCATCAATCTCCATAGCCCATTGATTAGCCTCGTTGATGTGAGACTTTCTCCTTTTTTGTCTTCCCACATAACCCCTACCATTATACCTTATTCCACCATATGAAGGAAATATGCCCTAGAGGCAATAATAAAGTTATTATTTATTTCCTTACATAGCATGATAAATGTTTATTATTCATGCTAGAATTGTATTAACCGGAAACATAATACATGTGTGGATACATAGACAAACAGAGTGTCACTAGTATGCCTCTACTTGACTAGCTTGTTAATCAAAGATGGTTAAGTTTCCTAACCATAGACAAAAGGAGTTGTCATTTGATTAACAAGGTCACATCATTAGTTGAATGATCTGATTGACATGACCCATTCCATTAGCATAGCACCCGATCGTTTAGTATGTTGCTGTTGCTTTTATCCATGACTTATACATGTTCCTTTGACTATGAGATTATGCAACTCCCGTTTGCCGGAGGAACACTTTGGGTGCTACCAAATGTCACAACGTAACTGGGTGATTATAAAGGAGTACTACAGGTGTCACCAAAGGTAGATGTTGGGTTGGCGTATTTCGAGATTAAGATTTGTCACTCCAATTGTGGGAGAGGTATCTCTGGGCCCTCTCGGTAATGCACATCACTTAAGCCTTGCAAGCATTGCAACTAATGAGTTAGTTGCGGGATGATGTATTACGGAACGAGTAAAGAGACTTGCCGGTAACGAGATTGAACTAGGTATTGGATACCGACGATCGAATCTCGGGCAAGTAACATACCGATGGACAAAGGGAACAACGTATGTTGTTATGCGGTCTGACCGATAAAGATCTTCGTAGAATATGTAGGAGCCAATATGGGCATCCAGGTCCCGCTATTGGTTATTGACCGAAGACGTGTCTCGGTCATGTCTACATTGTTCTCGAACCGTAGGGTCCGCACGCTTAAGGTTTCGATGACAGTTATATAATGAGTTTATGAGTTTTGATGTACCGAAGGAGTTCGGAGTCCCGGATGAGATCGGGGACATGACGAGGAGTCTCGAAATGGTCGAGACGTAAAGATCGATATATTGGACGACTATATTCGGACATCGGAAAGGTTCTGAGTGGTTCGGGTAATTTTGGAGGTACCGGGGAGTTACGGGAATACGGGGAAGAGTATTGGGCCTTATTGGGCCTTAGTGGGAAGGAGCCAGGAGGTGGCGCGCGCCCCTCCCAAGCCCAGTCTGAATTGGACAAGGGGTTTGGGGCGCGGCCCCTCTCTCCCTTCCTTCCCCTCTCTCCCTTCCTTCCCCTCTTCCCCTCTTTCCCCCCTTGACCTAGTTGGAGTAGGAAAGGTGGAATCCTACTCCCGGTGGGAGTAGGACTCCCCTGGCGCGCCCAAACCTAGGGCCGGCCTCCTCCCTCCCTTGCTCCTTTATATACGGGGGCAGGGGGCACCCCATGGACACACAAGTTGATCTTCGTGATCGTTCCTTAGCCGTGTGCAGTGCCCCCCTCCACCATATTCCACCTCGGTCATATTGTAGCGGTGCTTAGGCGAAGCCCTGCGACAGTTGAACATCAAGATCGTCACCACGCCGTTGTGCTGACGGAACTCCTCCCCGAAGCTTTGCTGGATCGGAGCCCGGGGAGTGTCATCGAGCTGAACGTGTGCCAAGAACTCGGAGGTGCCGGAGTAACGGTGCTTGGATCGGTCGGATCGTGAAGACGTACGACTACATCAACCGCGTTGATATAACGCTTCCGCTTTTGGTCTACGAGGGTACGTAGACAACACTCTCCCCTCTCGTTGCTATGCATCACCATGATCTTGCGTGTGCGTAGGAAATTTTGAAATTACTACGTTCCCCAACACCATAGTGCTATATCCATGGCTTGCGCTCATGTATTGCGTAAGAGTTGAAAAGGCTGAAGTGCGTTAAAAGTATGAACCAATTGCTAGGCCAAAACCGGGGTCGTACATGATATGAATATTTTGTGTGGGGAAGATGGAGCATAGCCAGACTATATGATTTTGTAGGGATAACTTGCTTTGCCTATGTTATTTTGATAAGACATAATTGCTTAGTTAGTACGCTTGAAATATTATTGTTTTTATGTCAACATTAAACTTTTATCTTGAATCATATTAAATCTGAACATTCATGCCACCATAAGAAGAATTACATTAAAAAATTATGCCAAGTAGCATTCCACATCAAAAATTCTATTTTTATCATTTACCTACTCGAGGACGAGCATGAATTAAGCTTGGGGATGCTGATATGTCTCCAACGTATCTATAATTTTTTAATTGTTCCATGCTATTATATTATTTGTTTTGGATGTTTATGGGATTTATTATGCACTTTTATATTATTTTTGGGACTAACCTATTAATCCAGAGCCCAGTGCCAGTTCCTGTTTTTACCCTTGTTTCAGTGTTTTAAAGAAACGGAATATCAAACGGAGTCAAAACGGAATGAAACCTTCTGGAGAAGTTATTTTTGGAAAGAAAGCAACCCGGGAGACTTGGAGTCCATGTCAAGAAAGCAACAAGGAAGGCACGAGGTAGGGGGGCACCCACCCCCCTGGGCGTGCCCTCCACCCTCGTGGGCACCTCGTGGCTCCCCTGACGTACTTCTTCCTCCTATATATACCCATATACCCTAAAAACTTTGGAGAACAGAATAGATTGGGAGTTCCACCGCCGCAAGCCTCTGTAGCCACCAAAAACCAATCGGGACCCTGTTTCGGCACCCTGCCGGAGGGGGGAACCCTCACCGGTGGCCATCTTCATCATCCCGACGCTTTCCATGACGAGGAGGGAGTAGTTCACCCTCGGGGCTGAGGGTATGTACCAGTAGCTATGTGTTTGATCTCTCTCTCTCGTGTTCTTGAGGTGATACGATCTTGATGTATCGCGAGCTTTGCTATTATAGTTGGATCTTATGATGCTTCTCCCCCTCTACTCTCTTGTAATGGATTGAGTTTTCCCTTTGAAGTAATCTTATCGGATTGAGTCTTTAATGATTTGAGAACACTTGATGTATGTCTTGCCATGCGTATCTGTGGTGACAATGGGATATCACGTGATTCACTTGATGTATGTTTTGGTGATCAACTTGCGGGTTCCGCCCATGAACCTATGCATAGGGGTTGGCACACGTTTTCGTCTTGACTCTCCGGTAGAAACTTTGGGGCACTCTTTGAAGTACTTTGTGTTGGATTGAATATATGAATCTGAGATTGTGTGACGCATATCATATAATCATACCCACGGATACTTGAGGCGACATTGGAGTATCTAGGTGACATTAGGGTTTTGGTTGATGTGTGTCTTAAGGTTTTATGTTACTACGAACTCTAGGGCTGTTTGTGACACTTATAGGAATATCCCAATGGATTGATCGGAAAGAATAACTTTGAGGTGGTTTCGTACCCTACCATAATCTCTTCGTTTGTTCTCCGCTATTAGTGACTTTGGAGTGACTCTTTGTTGCATGTTGAGGGATAGTTATATGATCCAAGTATTTTATTATTGCCGAGAGAACTTGCACTAGTGAAAGTATGAACCCTAGGCCTTGTTTCCTATCATTTCAATACCGTTTACGCTCACTTTTATCGGTTGCTACCTTGCTGTTTTTATATTTTCAGATTACAAAAACCTATATTTACCATCCATATTGCACTTGTATCACAATCTCTTCACCGAACTAGTGCACCTATACAATTTACCATTGTATTGGGTGTGTTGGGGACACAAGAGACTCTTTGTTAATTGGTTGCAAGGTTGTTTGAGAGAGACCATCTTCATCTTACGCCTCCCACGGATTGATAAACCTTAGGTCATCCACTTGAGGGAATTTTTCTACTGTCCTACAAACCTCTGCACTTGGAGGCCCAACAACGTCTACAAGAAGAAGGTTGTGTAGTAGACATCAGACGGCCATGTTCCTCTACTGCGCCCAGGTGGACACCTGGGCCAAGGAGGCGGTCGAGCCTACGGACTAGCACGTTGGCATCTAGCGGGCCACGAACAAGGCGAACGACGGCACCCATGCGAACGGCGCAGCGGGCGTCCGGTGCAAGTACGGCGCTGAGGGCCTCTGCCCACTCCTAGCAAGGAATGGGGGTACTGACGGGACCTGTACCCAGGTGCGACGCCGTGTCGACAGCAGGCAAGCGCCAATGGATCTGCTCTTGCTGTGCGGCATGCCACGCCTCTCGCTCTGCGGCGCTCCAACGGTCTCGCCATGCGGCGAGCCGCAGCCTATCGGTGCGGACGCGCCTAGCTTGCTCTGCGGCGCGCCATCGATCATGTTGTGCGGCGAGCTGAAGCCTATCGGCGCTGACATGCCTATCTTGATCCACGGTGCTCAAGCGCCATGCGCCAAAGGTCTACTCAACCCTAGCGATGACGCGCATCACAACATCATCATCGCGTTGCCGGGGAGCGCCTCGGCCTTGACGGGCCATGGCGCCTGCTTGTTTTCCTCGTCGACGAGGTTGGAGGCTCTTTGGTGGGTTGGCATGCTTGGAAAAGGTGGATGTGCTACAGGCTGCGCTTGCCACCTCCGTGCGTCGCGCCCCCCTATGCGCAATATAGCAGGGTGGCGGGAAACAGGTGAGGAAATGGTGGGAAACGGTGGCGTGTTCATAAAACGCCATCGATTAATGGAAACTTAGCATCGAGCTAGCATAAGAAGTAGATGATGATCAGATGAACACGGACCACAGTAGGGATCCCGTCGGTGATGAATTCATCAATCCCGAATGGTTGAATACTAGCAAGCGTTTTCCCACAACACACATGGCCTATCCCAACACAAATATGTAGGATGGATCAACTGTATGCCTCGTATCGCACATTGTCAAAAAGTAATGCGGTAGACCTTCTTTAACATGTGTTAAAAAATAAAAATAAAAAAATAAAAAATAAGGACCTCGAGGTTAAACTAGTTGAGGGAATGGGGCATTTCGGTCATTTGACCGAAATGACCCATCCCAACACCTAATTTAACATCGACACAACTTCCCATCCAGTCACCCATCCGATGGCTGCTCCAGTCTGAGCACACTTAACTTGATAGTTTTCTTACATGAGCTACTGGTGGAACAACTAGTCCTTGCTGATAGGAATGCCTCTTCGCATCCTTATGGCGTATCCGGATGATCGCCCGTCCCATAATGGCCAATAGATGTTGTGTAGACAGAGCATATCACATACGTCTTATTAGAAGCAATCGTCTGCGTTATTATCGGTCTTCGCACACATTTCTGATTACAAACCTGTTTGCCGTGTATCACACACATCTTGTTATATTCAACCGTTTCTGTTCTCTTGCCTAATCACAAACAGTTCATCCTAGTGAACCGTATGCTGTACATCGCACGCACCTTTGATCTGGCTGACCGTTTCTTTTGTGTTGCCTAATCACAAACAGTTCATCCGAGTGAACCATATGCTGTGTATCACACATGCCTCCATCTGGCTGCCCGTTTCTTTTGTTCCTCCTCATCGCAAACAGTTCATTGAACTGAACAGTATGCCCTTCATCGCACACGCAACTAAAACTTGAACCGTGTTTGATGCATCCGTCATCGCAAACTTTTTACACATTTCTGACGGTTTTCATACAGCACCGTTTGCGATTATGGCATCACACACAGTTTCTCAAAGGGTCTCTGATCGTAGTGTGGCGTTAGCAGCATCCTGCAGTAGTGTATTGAGAATCAAAGAGAGAGAAGAAGCCATCTAGCTACTAGCCATGGACCTGTAGTTCTGAAGTAAACTACTCATGCTTCAACGGAGAGGCAATGGTGTTGATGTAGAAGCCCTCCGTGATCGGTTCCCCCTCCGACAAGATGCCGGAAAAGGCCCCAAGATGGGATCTCATGGGTACAGAAGGTTACGGCGGTGGAAAAGTGGTTCCGTGGCTCCCTTGGATGTTTTTGGGGTATAAGAGTATATATAGGCGAAAGAATTAGGCCAAGGGAGCTACGAGGGGCCCACAAGGTCGGGGGGCGCGCCCCACCCCCCGGGCGCGCCCTCCACCCTTGTGGGCGCCTCGAGGCTCCTCTGACTTGTACTCCAAGTCTCCTGGGTGTCTTCTGGTCCAAGAAAAATCACAGTGAAAGTTTTATTCCGTTTGGACTCCGTTTGGTATTCCTTTTCTGCGAAACTCTAAAACAAGGAAAAAATAGAAATTGACACTGGGCTCAAGGTTAATAGGTTAGTCCCAAAAATGATATAATATAGCATATTAATGCATGTAAAACATCCAAAACAAATAATATAATAGCATGGAGCAATAAATTTTTTTCGATACGTTGGAGACTTATCAAGCATCCCCAAGCTTAATTCCAACTCGTCCTCGAGTAGGTAAATGATAAAAATAGAATTTTTGATGTGGAATGCTACCTGTCATATTTATCCATGTAATTCTCTTTATTGTGGCATGAATGTTCAGATCCATAAGATTCAAAACAAAAGTTTAATATTAACATAAAAACAATAATACTTCAAGCATACTAACAAAATAATTATGTCTTCTCAAAATAACATGGCCAAAGAAAGCTTATCCCTACAAAATCATATAGTCTGGCTATGCTCCAGCTTCTTCACACAAAATATTTAAATCATGCACATCCTCGATGACAATCCAAGCAATTGTTTCATACTTTTGATGTTCTCAAACTTTTTCAACTTTCACGCAATACATGAGCATGAGCCATGGACATAGCACTATAGGTGGAATAGACGGTGGTTGTGGAGAAGACAAAAAGAGGGAGATAGTCTCACATCAACTAGGCGTATCAACGGGTCTTGGAGATGACCATTGATAGATATCAATGTGAGTGAGTAGGGATTGCCATGCAACAGGTGCACGAGAGCCATAAGTTTATGAAAGCTCAAAAAGAAAACTAAGTGGGTGTCCATCCAACTTTCTTGCTCATGAAGACCTAGGGCGTTTGAGGAAGCCCGTCGTTGGAATATACAAGCCAAGTTCTATAATGAAAAATTCCCACTAGCATATGAAAGTGATATCGTAGGAGACTCTCTATCATGAAGATCATGGTGCTACTTTGAAGCACAAGTGTGGCAAAAAGGATAGTGACAATGTCCCTTCTCTCTTTTTCTCTCATTTGTTTTTTTCTTTTCTCTTGTTTTCTTTTTTCTTTTATCCTTTTTTGGGGCCTTCTCTTTTTTTGCCTTTCTCCTTTTTTATTTCCTCACATGGGACAATGTTCTAATAATGAATCATCACACTTCTATTTACTTACAACTCAAGAATTACAACTTGATACTAGAACAAAAATATGACTCTATGTGAATGCCCCAGGTGGTGTACCGGGATGTGCAATGAATCAAGAGTGACATGTATAAAAAATGATGAACGGTAGCTTTGCCACAAATACGATGTCAACTACATGATCATGCAAACCAATATGACAATGATGATGTATGTCATAATAAACGAAATGGTGGAAAGTTGCATGGCAATATATCTCAGAATGGCTATGGAAATGCCATAATAGGTAGGTATGATGGCTATTTTGAGGATGGATATGTGGTGGGTTTATGGTATCGGCGAAAGTTGTGCGGTACTAGAGAGGCTAGCAATGGTGGAAAGGTGAAAGTGCGTATAATCCATGGACTCAACATTAGTCATAAAGAACTCACGTACTTATTGCAAAAATCTATTAGTCATCAAAACAAAGTACAACGCGCATGCTCCTAGGGGGATAGATTGGTAGGAAAATACCATCGCTCGTCCCCGACTGTCGGGGAAAACGACAGTTATGGGATCCTGAGGACCCCTTGTATGGTTGGTGGGGGCGAAGAGCTGTGCAAAGAGCAGGTCTAACAATTAGCGTGAGGGGATTTTTACCCAGGTTCGGGCCGCAAATGATGCGTAAAACCCTAGTCCTGCTTGTCTGTGTTTATTTTGTGTTTTTAGTTCTTGGGCTAGCTACTATGCGTGCCCAGTCCAAAAAGTCTGAATCCTTCCACAGTACACCTCAGGCCTCCTTTAATATGTCAAAGGGGTCGCCACAGTGGCACACACTGCAGGACAAACGCATTTAATGTGTTGTCTACGTGCCCTCTTGCTTTATCAGGGACGACAACAGAACTCATCCCGTCCATCGCCGCCTCGCCTTGCTTCGATGCACGTGCAAGCTGACGAGGCATGCAGTGCCATGCTGGCTGGCTGGTTGTTGCGCTGGTGCAGTGATGGGGCCTTCACGAAGATCTGCATGCCACCATGCAGGTGCTCGACTAGTCGTCCTAGAAGCTGCATGCTGCCACACAGGCGCTTGCCTAGTTGGCGGGCTGGTTGCCGCGTCAGAACGGCCGCGGGGCAGCGGAACTTTGGTAGGTGCGGGCCTGGCCACGGCCTCGTAGATGCCCCCGGCAAGGGTCTTGCCGCGGTCTCGCAGTCGTCCCCGGCAAGGATCTTGTTGGGGTTTTCGTCTTCTAGTCCTTATGTAGACTCGCAGGCCTTTGATCTTCACAAAGATCTGCATGCCACCATGCAGGCGCCCCTGAGCCTTGGTCTCGACGTTGTCGGTGGTGTCAGAACTCTCAGGCTCAAGGTGGCGGCCTTGCTGGTGTTGGGAAAGTCACCCCGGCAAGGCTCTTGCCGGGGCTATGTAGGCCGCCTCGGCAAGGGTGTTGCCCGGGGAAGTCCATCTCGCCCGTTTGCTCTTCATGCCTCTGGCTTGAGTGTTGCCTTGGCAGTCTCGTACCTTTCCTTCCTCTGCCCCGCCAAGCATGGACGCAGGCGTGGCTATGACTGCCCGTGCACAAGTAAAGGGGTACAGAAAGGCCCCTACTTTTTTACACCAATAGGAGCCCCCGAGCCTAGGCCACACATAAGTGCGAAGCGTTGTTGGGCCAGGCCCAGAACGGTGTGTGGGCACGCGTGGTGGAGTTTTAACCGTGGTAATTTCTTCGCCAGTTGCGCTTCCCCACGACCCGCATTGAGTGCATGACGTGGGGGTCATGTGTGGAAGGGTCGCAACACGCTTGCATCACCTCACGGTGAATAGTAAGGAGGTGGCCTGCGTCTTCCCCATAAAAAAGAGGAAACCGCAGGGGCGCTGCTCATTTACCCTTCGTGCCTTTTCCAATCTTGGAACCGTCGTTCCCCTCTTCTTCTTCAAGCACAAATCGGAGCTTTCGCCTCTGCTCGCCGCCGCCGCTCCCCCATTTCCCTTGATCCCCCGCCCCCTTTCAGCCGCAATGGCGCCCAAGGCAATCAAGGGCAAGGGAGTGGCCAAGGACGCCGGGGGGAAAGAGGCGCCGGAGAGCGAGTTGGTGGAGTTGCAGACGCAGTACGCCCTCTTCACCCAGATGATTGACATGCTCACCCTCAGGGAGAAGTTTAGGTGCCTGTGGGGGAGGGAGATGATGAGGCATCCTGCCACGCGCATCGTCCCTGCCTCCTTCGCCAAGCCCGGTCCAAATCGATATCCTTTCTTTGTCGACTACTTCTCCTGCGGGCTCTGCCCCCCTTTCTCAGATTTCTTCAATGACATCATGTACACCTAAGGCTTCCACCTTTTGGATCTTATGCCGAACGCCGTGGCGTGCAAGACCTTCTTTGCTCACCTTTGTGAGGGCTTCCACTACAAAAAAAAGACACATCCGTGACATTTTGGGTCGAACGAATTTTTTTCTGTCATACTTATGACACTTCTATGACGATAATTGTGACAAAACCCGGTATCATCATATATGTGGTGGGGTCCTACTTCTATGACAAAAAATCATGACAAAAAACGGGCTTTTCATCCTGGGCGGGCCAGAGACGCAGCTGCATGACATTCTTTGGGCCGTCCATGACGGAAAAAACCATGGTAGAAGCGAGGGCGAGGAAACTATCGGGGTGTTCCCGGTTACGGTGGGTGGTCGGGGCCGCGCGATGCGCATTTCTCTCATACACGCACGCGCGTGGGTGCGAGGCGTTGGGCTCTAACTGAACCCGAGCGAGGCGTTGGGCTCTAACTGAACCCGAGCGATTGCACTGCAGGCTACGCGTTACCGAACCCGAGCGATCGATCGATGGCTGTTAACTGAACCCAATCGAGCGATTCCTTTGCTACTGCTGCTAACTGAAGCCGATCGATGCTACCTCTGGATGAACAGTGAGTGTTGCTGGGGGGGGGGGGGGTTGGATGAACAGTTCCCGGTGGGGGTGGATGAACAGGACCCCGTGGTGTAGCCTCGGGATGAACATGACCCCGATTGATCGAGCCGGTTGGGGCAGGATGAACACGACCCCATGGAGGGCAGGATGAATAGGACCACCCCGTGGAGGGCAGGATGAACAGTAGACGGTGGAGGGCTGGATGAATAGTAGCCCGTGGAGGGGTGGTTGAAGAGGAGCCCGTGGAGAGGGCTGGTTGAATAGTAGCCGGTGGAGTAGCGCGTGGTGGAGGCTGGATGAACAGGAGCCCGTGGATGAACAGTCGCAGGTGGAGGCTGGAGGAGGTCGACGGTGGATGAACAGTAGCCCGTGGAGGCTGGAGGGGGTCGACGGTGGAGATGAACAGTATCCCGTGGAGTCCCGTTTTGCGGTATGCCACACCCCTCCTGATGAACAGGACCCCCGTTTCGACCGTAGCGCTCCAACACAAGTCCGTTTCCTCCGTTTTGCGGTACGCCGCACCCCTCCCGATCAACAGGACCCCCGTTTTGACCGTAGGAGGTCCCTTTCCTCCGTTTTGCGGTACGCCAGACCCCTCCCGATGAACATGATCCTGTTTCAAACGTGTCCGGTCGAACACAAGGCCATTTCCTCCGTTCTGCGGTACGCCAGGCCTCGTTTCCATCGGTTGTTCCGTCCAAGCCCTCCCGATGAACACGACGACGCATTCCGTTCTGACCTAGCCGGTTGTCTCCCCATGAACACGACGACGACGCTATTTCTCTGTTCCGACCCAGCCATGTACACGAGCCCTGGCCGTACGTATGCGCGAGTAGGCGTTCGAGAGCCGACCCGTATGTATGAGCGTGGCCGTATTTTCTTTCTTGCACCCTGGTCGCTGTACGTACATGTACATGCTACGTGCACGCCTCTACATCAACCAGTATGTACGTACACGTTCGCGACCAGAATGACAACGCTACGTACGCTTCGACCAGGTGAGTCCCGACTGTCAGGCACTTCCTTGCGTGCGAAGATGTAGCTGGTGGGTCCCAGCAGTCAGGGGGCCGAATCGTTTTTTTTTTGCCCGGATGCACTTCCTTGCGTGCAAAGATGTAGCTGGTGGGTCCCAACAGTTAGGGGGAAATGTTTTTTTCATGAAATACGGTGGCCCGTCCGGTGGGTCCCCGCTGATAGGTGGAGTAATAATTATTTTGCACGTTATAAGGAGGCACTTCCTTGCTGTGGCCGTGGACCCAGCTGTCAGCCTCTCCACGTACAGTCCACGTCCGATGGAAGCTGTTCCTTGACCACGTTGGCCACGCCGCGCCGAGAACACCAGGGCGATGGACGATGAGGGCTAGGAAGGGGATGCGGCGGAGCCGGGGAAGACGCAACAGTGGATGACCACTCGTAGAGGATATGGGGGTTCACTGGTTCACTGCGGTGTGAGGCTGCCGTCGCCGCAGAATAACAGGGGGTGTGGGTGAGTAGAGGGATGGCCTGGCCAGTGGTGGGAGTAGTAGGGGGCGGTGAGGCCTCCGCTGCATCGCAGCCGGCCACGGGAGACAGGAGCACGAGGCACGATCGACGCTGCTTTGGGCGGCTGGAGCAAGAAGACCACAGGTTGAAGAAGCACTACGACTATTGGATGGACATCGTACGGTCACTGGAGCTAGAATCATGCATATTGACTAAGTTGACAAAGCCCTCCGTCCCCGTCAACTTAGTAGGCCCACAAGTGAGCCTGCCACTATACTGGGTCCCAACTAGCAGGGGGAGTATTCATTTCTTTGTGCGTAATAAGGAGGCACTTCCTTGCGTACGAAGATATAGCTGGTGGATCCAAGCTGTCAGCAGTGGTAATGTTTTTTTTTTGCAAAATACAGAGGCCCTTTTAGTGGGTCCCAGATGTCAGGTGGAGGAATCATTATTTTGCGCGTAATAAGGAGGCATTTCCTTGCATCCGGCCATGGAACCAGCTATCAGCCTCTCCACGTACAGTCCACTTCAGATGCATGTCGGTCGTTGACCTTGTTGACCAGGCCGCGCTGAGAGCACCAGGGCGATGGACGACGGCGAGGCCTACGAAGGGAACGACACGGAGGCAGGGAAGACTCGGCAGTTATTTCCCATGAGGAGGGGAGTACGACTGTATGAGGGTTTACTGGTTCGTCTGCCGTCGCCGGAGAATAACAACAGGTGTGGGTGAGTAGAGGGATGGCTAGGCCAGCGATGGGAGTACGATGGGGCTGTGAGGCCTGCGCGGCAGCACAGCCGGCCGCGGGGAGGAGGGAGCAGGCAGTCTCGTCGGCGCTTGTTTGAGCGGCTGGAGCAGGAAGAGCAGAGATTGAAGAAGCACGACGGCCCTTGGATGGAAATCCAACAGTCACTGCTTGTGCGTCAACCTTTTCTTAGGAAAGCCTCAAATATGTGGAAAACAACATACAACCCATCTGCCATTATTTCTAATAATTTACAGCCCATTTGCTAATTCTTAAGGTTTTTTTTGGAGCCCATATTCTTTTTGTTAGCATTACAGCCCATATTCTGGCCACGGTTAAAAAATTATACGAAAATTTGCATATTTCGGTGCGGTCCGAACTGTTTTTAATCCAGAAATTTCGAGTCACATTCAAACTGATTTTAAAAATAAATGTATGTCAATATAAAATCTAACAAATTGTCCACGCATAAAAATCAATGCAATTTAAAATCTTGAAATGAAAAAAAGAAATTTGAAACTAATTGCCGGTTTGATGTGTTTTAAAAATGTACAACCCATTTCTCATTACTGGTAGGCCATTTTCTCGGCCAGCTGAATGAAGCTCTCCTCGTCTTGAAAGATTTGCAGCCCAACAGGCCTGACAAAAGTGACTTACTTGGCAAATCACAAAAAAACTGGGCTCTGGCCGTGGACCCAGCTGCGGCTGTGGATCCAGCTGTCAGCCTCTCCACGTACAGTACTCTTCCGATGGAAGTCGGTCGTTGACCACATTGACCACGCCGCGCCGAGACCACCAAGGCAGTGGACGACGACGAGGCCTAGGAAGGGGACAACACGGAGCCGGGGAAGATGCGGCAGTGGATGCCCAAGCGGAGAGGAGTACGAGGGTTCACTCGTTCGACTGCGGTGTGAGGCTGCCGTCGCCACAGAATAACAGGGGGTGTGGGTGAGTGGAGGGATGGCCTGGCCAGCGGTGGGAGTAGTATGGGGGCGGTGAGGCCTCCGCGGCAGCACAGCCGACCACGGGAGGCAGGAGCAGCCGGCACGACCGGCGCTGCTTTGGGTGGCTGGAGCAAGAAGACCAGAGGTTGAAGAAGCACTATGGCCATTGGATGGACATTGTACGGTCAGTGGAGCTAGAATCATTCATATTGACTAAGTTGACAAAGCCCTCTGTCCCTGTCAACTTAGTAGGCCCACAAGTCAGCCACCCACTATGGTGGGTCCCAGCTAGCAGGGGGTATTCATTTTTTTGTGCGTCATAAGGAGGCACTTCCTTGCGTGCGAAGATATAGCTGGTGGGTCCGACCTGTCAGGGGGCATGTTTTTTTCGCGAAATACAGAAGCCCATCCCATGGGTCCTAACTGTTAGGTGAAGGAATCATTATTTTGCGCGTAATAAGGAGGCGTTTCCTTGCATGCGGCTGTGGGCCCAGTTGTCAGCCTCTCCACGTACAGTCCACTTCCGATGGATGTCGTTCATTGACCATGTTGACCAGGCCGCGCCGAGAGCACCAGGGCAGTGGATGACGACAAGGCCTAGGAAGGGAACGACACAGAGGCAGGGAAGACTCGGAAGTTGTTTTCCACACGGAGGGGAGTAAGACTGTACGAGGGTTTACTGGTTCGTCTGCCGTCGTCGGAGAATACCAGCAGGTGTGGGTGAGTAGAGGGATGGCTAGGCCAGCGATTGGAGTACGGTGGGGCGGTGAAGCCTGCGCGACAGCATAGCCGGCCGCGGCAGGAGGGAGCAGGAAGTCCCGCTGGCGCTTGTTTGAGCGGCTGGAGCAGGAAAAGCAGAGATTGAAGAAGCACGACAACCGCTGGATGGACATCCAACAGTCACTACTCTCGTGTGCATTATTTCTAATAATGTACAACCCATTTGCTAATTCTTAAGAATTTTTTTGGAGCCCCCCAATCCGGCCAAAGGATATAGTCCGGCTGTCCGGATACCCCCCAATCAAGGACTCCCTCAGTAGCCCCTGAACCAGGCTTCAATGACGATGAGTCCGGCACGCAGATTTGTCTTCGACATTGCAAGGCGGGTTCCTCCTCCGAATACTTCATAAAAGATAGTGAACACGAGGAACATGTCCGGCTCTGCTAAACAAGTTCCACATACAACCGCAGAGAGAATAATATTCCCACAAATCTAATCCGCTGACGTATTTCACAGTGCGTCACCACACCACAGCCAGGTCACCATTTGAATCATTTTCTTTTTACTACCAACCTCAGCGTGTTTCGCGAGGCGGTTTCCTTGGCACGTCTTGTCAAAGCAGAGATCATGTCCCCTTATTACGGGATTCTCATCAATACGGACATGGGTAACCCAACCGCGCCATCAATTACAGCGCTTGGGGGATAAGCGAGTTCTACCAGGTTGGTGGGGGCGCATAGTTTCGTCCGCCCTTATAAAGGGATAAGGGTTCACCTTTTTCTACCCACGCCTTCTTCCTCGTTGCTCATCCATTCCTGCGCACTCGAGCTCCACCGCCCCAGTCCACATTCTTCTCCTCAACCTCCTCCAAAACTGTCCGGAGCGGGAGGCAAGTGGATGGTCTCCTCCGTCACGGAGGGACACATCAAAAAGCTGAGGGGGGGGGGGGGGGCGGATACCTGTCTGAGGATATCGCACACCGGCTCCCAGATGAGGGGTAGCTCATCCCCACTCCCAGGCCCCATGAGAGGGTAGTATTCCTTACCCATTTCCTCCGCGGACTGGGATTTCCCTTCCACCCATTCGTCCGGGGGCTCATGTTCTACTACGGCCTGGATTTTCACGACCTGGCCCCGAACTTCATCCTCAACATATCGACGTTTATCGTCGTATGTGAGGCCTTCCTCCGCATCAAGCCCCACTTCGGCTTATGGCTAAAGACCTTCAATGTCAAACCGAAGGTGGTGGGCGGCCTGCAGGCGGAGTGCGGAGGCACCATGGTGGGAAAAATGCCCAACGTCACATGGCTCGAGGGCTCCTACATGGAGACCATAAAGGGGTGGTAATCAAGGTGGTTCTACATCAGCGAGCCGCGCGACCCCAAATGGGCGGCGGCCCCCGAGTTCCGATCTAGAATCCCTACGCGACTCACCTCCTGGAAAGAGAAGGGCCTGCCCTGGGGTAGTCCAGTAGAGCTGACCGGACTCCAGACCTGTATCCAAAATATGATCAAAAGGAAGCTTAAGCTTGTCAACATAGTCCAGGTCATGCCCATCCGCCGGATCCTCCCGTGTCAACAACGGGCGTTCCATTTGTGGGAGTTCGACCCAGCCCAGCACTAGACTCTGAGCGAGCTCTTCGACACGATGCACGAGGACGCCTGGAAGGTGCTGTTTAAGAGCGCCGAGGTTCCCCCTCCCCTCATTGAGGATCGTGGACTCAGCGCGAAGTGCCAAGCCGGCGCGGTAAGCTATTTTATCTCTTATAAGGTATTCATTTTTCATAGTTTAACTATGTGCGGGATCTGAGCCCCCATGCCTTTGACAGGAGTGGGTGGAGACATCGGGGCCGATTGACTGCCCGACCCCTCTGCCCGAAGACCCTGCAGATGCTCTCCTGACGGAGATGCTGACTCCGGCCCCTTACGAGGTGCCGGAGAATAAGATCAAGAAGAAGGCCACGGGAACCCGAAAGAGTTCCCGGCGCTAGGTGGTATCGGACTCATCGTCCGATAACTCCGAGACGCACTCCTCCTGTGAAAACGAGGAGGAGGCAGATAAAGGTTCTTCCCCCCCAGCCGAGGAAGACAAGAAAAGGAAGGCCGCCCCAACCGGGGAGGCCGGAGGGTCCAAGAAGGGAAGGACTCTTCTTCCGGACTGCTCCGCCACCGCCGCCGACATCGAAGACAAGTGGCCACCCAGGGCCAAGCCCCTGGCGAGATCGTAAGTATTCAGATACCAGAGTAACTCGTGGCACAGTTTAATTGCACAACTTCTCCTAACGTCGGACATGGTTATGCAATCCGTGCCGGGCCCGTATAGATGTATCCTCGTCGAGCGGTTCTTTGGATCAGTTGGCCATGAGAAGCGGAGGATCACTTCCGACCGCCTCCACCCCTCGCCCTACGGACAACGCCGAGGTGTTGTCTCAAAGGGCACCAAGCCGAGGGGAGGTAGTCCTGGAGGCGCCTCAAGGCGACCTTCCGGACTCCAGGCGCAAAGGGAGCAAGGCTCCCAAGGGCTCCAAGTTCGGCCCTAGGCCGAACACCGCACCGGAACCTCTAGTGGTTCCGGACTCCGGTAGGCGGCCCCCTGCTAAGAGGAGCAAGCTGCCCGTGCCGGTGACCTCTGTTCATCCGGAGGCACCGGACAGTTTGCTAGAGGTGCTTAACGGCGCTTCCATCGACGAGGAGCACCACACTATTATAAGTGCGGTGATCCAGAAGGTTCAGTCCGCCAAGAGCGGACTGACTGAAGCCTGTGCCAGAATTCTAACAGGCTTTGAGGTATGTATTTAAAATATATGAAAATATTACCGCATAGAAAGTAGCCTCTGATGCTCTGTTTGGTGTTCACAAAGAAAAGCCGAATAGAGGATCGTATAATATCTGCAGGAGTCTAATACAAGTATGTCTATATGCGTAAGCAGGCTTTGTTGCTGACCTCTGCTGCACTGACTGCAGAGGTCGCCGCACTGAAGCAGAACCTCGAGCGGTCCGAGAAAGAGCTCGGTCTTGCCAAGAAGCAGCTCGAGGAGAGCAAAGGTAAGCAATACCTTGTCTATATATATATAAGATGTGGTTGCAAAAATGATAGGATCATCATGAATGTGCCAGGGGCCACGACCGAAGTGGCGGCGCTGAAGCGAGCGCTGTTCGAGGCCGAAAACAAAGCGACCATGGAGCGCACCGAGCGGGAGAATCAAGAGGCACGGGTGGGTGAGGTGCAGCAAGAGCTCCAGGCTCTCGTGAAGAAGCACGAGACTTTGGATCTTGACTCGAAGACGCGAGAGTCCGAGCTTGCCACGGCCCTCGAGAGCACAAGGCAGGCAAAGGCCAAAGCCCAAAAATCCCTCCAGGAAATCGAGGTGATGAAGAAGATAGCGGCGGGCAAGGCATTCATTATGCAAAGCAAGCATGTGAAAGTAAATTACTTGTTACTTACCCAAGTCTGGAGCTCTCCAGGAGCATTCGCAGATTTGCCCCGCAGCGTGTCGGATGCCGCAAAGTTCTACCAGGCCGAGGAAGGGAGCTTGACGGAGAAGGTGTTCTGGTCTCAGTATACTGAGACCGAACACCCGGTGCCTTTAAGCGACCAGCTGAAGCAATTGGTCGAGCTCCATAAGGCGGCCGAACAGGCCATGAAGGGTCTTATAGTCCAGCTGTGGCCTGGCGACGCCCTTCCAAACAGCTACTTCGGCCTGGTGAGGCGGCTTGTGGATGACTGCCCCTGGCTTGGAGTCGTCAAGCGGTCCGTTTGCATCGAGGGAGCCCGAAGGGCGCTTGCCCGTGTTAAAGTACACTGGGGCAAGATGGACGCTGAGAAGCTGGTGAAGGAGGGACCACCGCAGTGCAAGGAGCATCGCCACCCCGAAATGTATTATGAGGGCGTCCTGAAGGGTGCCCGCCTTATGGCGGATGAGTGTTCCAAGGATGTAATTTTTGAGTGAACTTGCTCGTGTGATCCTTTGTTACGAAAACTTGTTCATATGCGCTATGCAACGCTTATTTGAATTTAAAATATTACCTTCTGTGCGGCTATTTATCAAATCTGAAAGATGGCTAGTCGTCGACTTCTGCCCCCATGCCACGAGTGCTGGGGTGTTCGGGATAAATCTGAGCACTCTTTTTCCCATTGTTGGGTCCTTCGAGGGAGGTGCTCAGTGCAACGAACAAGGCAATCGGACTATAATGCTTCATCACTTTCACTTAGCCATAGAAGTCTATAATTTTAAATTTTGGCGAAGCCCCTAGTGTTTGGAAGGCCGAATTCGGGGCGCTATACACGTCTTAAGCCAGACAAAGCCGACTCCTCGCTCGAAGCGGCATAAGTCTTTAGGGACTCGACACCTCTCGAACAACGACCAACTCTCGCCTTATCATGACAGTCAGTTTTAGCTTTCTCTACTGAGGTGTTTGCCTAGATGAACCGGGGCACAATCGCAGTAGTTCTCCTAGTGCTACCTTAGCCGATATAGTGGAATGTAAGGCACCAAAACATGGGAGCCGGGCAAACCCAACTATTGACCCAAGACATGATTCAGAGCTGATGCATATAATGCTATAAGTTCAGGGTGCCGCACTGTCGAAAGTGTTCATACTTCTCACGTCGTATTATGGGGTATGCTTAAGCCCCTAGCGTATTGGCCGTACCAGAGTGTACGGGTGCTGAATGTCATAAATGAACATATATATATATATATATATATATATATATATATATATATATATATGAAAAGAAAGAGTAGAGAATGCAGTAATAGACTAGTGATATGCATTGTTTATTCAAAAAGGTGCGTCGAAGCAGAATGGTAAAAATAGTGCGATAAGCAAAAAGTAGGACTATTTGACATGTCCCCTCCAAGGGCGAGCTGAGGAATGGTACTTAAAGCATGCATTTCACTCGCTATCAGAGACCACCTGGGAGTTCCATGGTGCGACGTAGCTTGCTGCCTCCTTGGTTGTTGTACCGTGTGTCCGGTAATCATACTGCCGGACTGGGCTTCGAGAGAGTAAAGTACTGAAAGAGAAAGAGAATAACAAAGCGGGAAGCCCCTAGTGTGGTTGAGCCGCGTTTTGGGGCGTGCCGTAGTCGTGTCCCCTCCCACCTATGTCCATGGTATTTTCAATGCGTAATTATGTACGCGTGGCACAGATTTCGCCGTTTGGCTAGGACCGGGGTGGGGGCCGCATTGCTATGCGAGCTCGGAACGTGCCAGGCGGCCTTGTTTCAGATTACTCCGGGCGCGCTTGACGGCGTCCGGGTGTTTGATCGCCGAACTGGTGAATTGCCTTGAGAGGCTGCTTTGCACTTCTGCTGCGAGGGTCGCAGTGTGCTCCTCCGTTCGGAGAGAGCGCTCTGTGTTTCCATTGACTGTGATGACCCCCCGAGGTCCTGGCATCTTGAGCTTGAGGTATGCATAATGCGGTACCGCATTGAATCTCGCAAATGCGGTTCGCCCGAGCAGTGTGTGATAGCCACTGCGGAACGAGACTATATCGAAGATTAACTCTTCGCTTCGGAAGTTACCCGGGGATCCGAAGACCACTTCCAGTGTGACTGAGCCTGTACAATGGGCCTCTACACCTCGTATAACGCATTTGAAGGTCGTTTTTGTGGGTTTTATCCTTGGAGGGTCTATACCCATTTTGCGCACTGTGTCCTGATAAAGTAGGTTCAGGCTGCTGCCACCGTCCATAAGGACTCGAGTGAGGTGAAATCCGTCAATAATTGGGTCTAGGACCAGTGCGGCGAATCCTCCATGACGGATACTAGTGGGGTGGTCCCTGCGATCGAAGGTGATCGGACAAGAGGACCATGGATTGAACTTTGGGGCGACTGGCTCCAACGCATATACGTCCCTTAGCGCACGCTTCCACTCCTTCTTGGGGATGTGGGTTGCGTATATCATGTTCACCGTCCGCACTTGTGGGGGAAACCTCTTATGTCCTCCGGTGTTCGGCGGACGGGGCTCCTCCTCGTCATTGCTATGTAGCCCCTTGTCCTTGTTTTCGGCATTTAACTTGCCGGCCTGCTTGAACACCCAACATTCTCTGTTGGCGTGGTTGGCTGTCTTGTTGGGGGTGCCGTGTATTTGACATGAGCGGTCGAGTATTCGGTCCAAACTGGACGGGCCCGGAGTGCTTCTTTTGAATGGCTTTTACCGCTGACCGGGTAGAGCCTCTGAATCCGGCATTGATTGCCGTATCTTCGGTATTGTCGCTGTTGATGCGGCGCTTATGTTTATTGTGACCTGACCTGCCATTGCTATCCTTGGTATCCGAAGTACCAGGGTTCGTTGATTTGTTATTGCTGTGAGTCAGCCAGCTGTCCTCTCCCACGCAAAAGCGGGTCATGAGTGTCGTGAGGGCTACCATAGTTTTCGGCTTTTCCTGGCCCAGGTGCCGAGCGAGCCACTCGTCGCAGATGTTATGCTTAAAAGCTGCTAGGGCCTCTGCGTACGGACAGTCGACGATTTGATTTTTCTTGGTTAGGAATCGTGTCTAGAATTGCCTGGCTGATTCCTCTGGCTGCTGAATTATGTGGCCCAAGTCATCGGCATCTGGTGGTCGCACATAAGTGCCCTGGAAGTTGTCGAGGACTGCGGCTTCCAGATCTTCCCAACAGCCATTGGATTCTGCTAGCAAGCTATTCAGCCAATGCTGAGCTGTTCCTTTGAGTTTGAGTGGAAGGTATTTGATGGCGTGTAGATCGTCACCACGGGCCATGTGGATGTGCAGGCGGTAGTCCTCGATCCATACCGCAGGATCTGTTGTACCATCTATGATTTGATATTTACGGGTTTGAAACCCTCTGGGATTTGGTGATCCATTACTTTGTCTGAGAAGCATAGGGGGTGTGCGGCGCCTCTGTACTGGTCTATATCGCGACGTAGCTCATACAAGTCTTGTCTGCTGTGTTCGGCCCGGCCGGATTTACTTTTACGGTATTCGGCGTGACGGTTATCGTCTCGCGTAGTGGTGTGCCCTCGTGATCCGTAGATCGATCTTGCGTGTTTTGCTTTGTCCTCCAATGCGTCTTGCAGATCTAGCGTATTTCCTCGTGCCTTTTTATTTGAATGGCTCCGGGGTGCGGGCTGGGGCTTCGGCAAAAATGCCGCTCTGTCACGGCCGCGAGGTGGCCGATCAGCCGCATCATATGCTGGAGATGTAGGCTTTAATGCTTCCTCCTCTAACCGGGGTAGCAACCCGCGCTTTGGGTAACTCTTGGAGGGGCGTTCGAGTTCATATTCCTCGGCCGCCAGGACTTCAGTCCATCTATCAGCTAGCAAATCTTGATCAGCTCGAAGCTGTTGTTGCTTTTTCTTAAGGCTATTTGCCGTGGCTATAAGCCTGCGCTTGAAGCGCTCTTGTTCGACGGGATCCTCAGGCACGACAAATTTGTCATCGTCGAGGCTTGCCTCGTCTTCGGAGGGAGGCATGTAATTATCATCCTCCGCCTCTCCATCTGCCGCTCTCTCAGGGGGGCTGACTTCTCCATCCTCCTGCTCTGAATCTTGCTGGAGGGGATTGTCGTTATCTTCGGCGCTGTCCGGAGTGTTATTATCTCCTGTGCCGGTATCACCACTTTTGCTTTGGCGAGACTTAGAGTGTCGGCGTTGACGTCGGTGCTTGGGTTGCTTCGTGGAGGGGTCATCCCCTGTTGTTCCGTTGCCATTGCCTTCTTTGGGTGTGTCCACCATATATATATCATATGGTGAGGTGGTTGTCCACTGCCCTGTGGGCAGTTGTTCCTGATCGTCTCCTGCATCGTCGTCCATACCGTCGATGTCTTCGGAGTCGAAGTCGAGCATGTCGGTTAAATCATCGACAGTGGCTACTAAGTGGGAGGTGGGTGGGCGGCGAATTTCTTCGTCATCCGCATCCCAACCCTGCCGGATATAGTTCGGCCATGTTTCTCCTGACAAGGAGAGGGACCTTAATGAGTTCAGTATGTCGCCGAAGGGCGAGTGCTGAAAGATATCCGCAGAGGTGAACTCCATGATCGGCGCCCAGTCGGATTTGACAGGCACGGGCGCAGGCGGTTCAGAGTCCATGGCCGGAGAAGAATCCGGCAATTTGGCGTCACGGCTCTCGTGAAGGGTAAGGTTGGTATTCGGCTCGATCGTCGCTGAGACTGCGGCCTTCGTGGCGGGGTCTAGCCACCCGTCCATGGATGGCGCAATTGTCTCCGAATTGAGGGTCAGAGCGGTTGCAGGTGCGATCTCCTGAACACTATCCGACGGCAGAGCTAAATCATGCTCATCGTGACCGTGTAGCGCACTCGGCAGGGGCTCGAATCCGTCGAAGATCAAGTCTCCGCGGATGTCGGCCGTGTAGTTTAAGTTTCCAAATCTGACCTAGTGTCCAGGGGCATAACTCTCAATCTGCTCCAGATGGCCAAGCGAGTTGGCCCGCAGTGCGAAGCCGCCGAATACAAAGATCTGTCCCGGGAGAAAAGTCTCACCCTGGACTGCATCGCTATCGATGATCGAAGGAGCCATCAAGCCTGATGATGGCGACACAGAGGAACTCTCAATGAAAGCACCAATGTCGGTGTCAAAACTGGCGGATCTCCGGTAGGGGGTCCCGAACTGTGCGTCTAGGCGGATGGTAACAGGAGACAAGGGACACGATGTTTTTACCCAGGTTTGGGCCCTCTCGATGGAGGTAAAACCCTACTCCTGCTTGATTGATATTGATGATATGGGTATTACAAGAGTTGATCTACCATGAGATCGAAGAGGCTAAACCCTAGAAGCTAGCCTATGGTATGATTGTTGTATCTTGTTGTTGTTGGTCCTACGGACTAACCCTCTGGTTTATATAGACACGGAGGGGGCTAGGGTTACACAGAGTCGGTTTCAAATAAGGAGATCTACATATCCGTATTGCCAAGCTTGCCTTCCACGCCAAGGAGAGTCCCATCCGGACACGGGACAAAGTCTTCAATCTTGTATCTTCATAGTCCAACAGTCCGGCCAAAGGATGTAGTCCGGCTGTCTGAATACCCCCTAATCCAGGACTCCCTCAGTGTACTAAGCAAGCTTCTCCTCGTTCTACGAGTTGACGGGACACATCAAAAGTACTCCAGTGTATAGAGCCTTGCCTCTAAGGTAGGCCCCACATGGTTTGCCTCTTTTTTAACATAACGCGTCAAGTCGCAATTTCTTTGTTCACCCGTGGTAGACGATCCTCCCTCCGTCTAGTGGACAACCAGTACACGTGTCAAGTTACCACGTGGGCTGCCTTTTCATACAGAAATGAGCTCCACCGTGTACCAGCATGGGTGTGCTTGGGAAAGAGACGGGAGTACGTGCGCCGTGCGTGCACCTCTTCTCTTTGTGCACGCCCCCCACCTACGTGTGTGTGTGTGTGTGTGAGGGACTATAGAGATACAAACCTAGACATAATGTGTCGTCCATCCCCATGCCTCTGCCCAGTCCGACCACCAGTCACCACCACGCCCCACTCATCCTCACCTTATCTCTCATCTTTCTCCCTCCATTTTTATATACAAGGCCACTATCAAAATTACAATTTGCAGATATACAAGGCCACTAACACTAATCGATGCAATATTAATGGTGTTTGCCTCGTAGTACTGAAGGAAATATGCCCTAGAGGCAATAATATAGTTATTATTTATTTCCTTATATATCATGATAAATGTTTATTATTCATGCTAGAATTGTATTAACCGGAAACATAATACATGTGTGGATACATAGACAAACAGAGTGTCACTAGTATGCCTCTACTTGACTAGCTTGTTAATCAAAGATGGTTAAGTTTCCTAACCATAGACAAAGGATTTGTCATTTGATTAACAAGATCACATCATTAGTTGAATGATCTGATTGACATGACCCATTCCACTAGCTTAGCACCCGATCGTTTAGTATGTTGCTATTGCTTTCTTCATAACTTATACATGTTCCTATGACTATGAGATTATGCAACTCCCGTTTACCGTAGGAACACTTTGTGTGCTACCAAACGTCACAACATAACTGGGTGATTATAAAGGTGCTCTACAGGTGTCTCCGAAAGTATTTGTTGGGTTGGCGTATTTCGAGATTAGGATTTGTCACTCGGAATGTCGGAGAGGTATCTCAGGGCCTTCTCGGTAATGCACATCACATAAGCCTTGCAAGCATTGCAACCAATAAGTTAGTTGCGAGATGATGTATTACAGAACGAGTAAAGAGACTTGCCGGTAACGAGATTGAACTAGGTATTGGATACCGACGATCGAATCTCGGGCAAGTAACATACCGATGACAAAGGGAACAACGTATGTTGTTATGCGGTCTGACCGATAAAGATCTTCGTAGAATGTGTAGGAGCCAATATGGGCATCCAGGTCCCGCTGTTGGTTATTGACCAGAGATTTGTCTCAGTCATGTCTACACTGTTCTCGAACCGTAGGGTCCGCACGCTTAAGGTTACGATGACAGTTATTATGAGTTTATGCATTTTGATGTACCGAAGTTAGTTCGGAGTCCCGGATGAGATCACAGACATGACGAGGAGTCTCGAAATGGTCGAGACGTAAAGATTGATATATTGGACGACTATATTCGGACATCGGAATGGTTCCGAGTGGTTTCGGAGAAAACCGGAGTGCCGGAGGGTTACCGGAACCCCCCGGGAGAAGTATTGGGCCACATGGGCCTTAGTGGAGAGAGAGAGGGGCGGCCAGGGTGGGCCGCGCGCCCCCTCCCCCTCTGGTCCGAATTGGACTAGGAGAGGGGGGGCGGCGCCCCCCTTTCCCTCTCCCTCTCCCCCTTCCTTTCCCCCTCCTAGTAGGAGTAGGAAAGAGGGGAGTCCTACTCCTACTAGGAGGAGGACTCCTCCTCCTGGCGCGCGCCACAAGGGCCGGCCGGCCTCCCCCCTTGCTCCTTTATATACGGGGGCAGGGGGGCACCCTAGAACACACAAGTTGATCTTCGTGATCGTTCCTTAGCCGTGTGCGGTGCCCCCCTCCACCATATTCCACCTCGGTCATATTGTTGCAGTGCTTAGGCGAAGCCCTGCGTCGGTAGTACATCAAGATCGTCACCACGCCGTCGTGCTGACGGAACTCGTCCCCGAAGGTTTGCTGGATCGGAGCCCGGGGAACGTCATCGAGCTGTACGTGTGTTATGAACTCGGAGGCGCTGGAGTAACGGTGCTTGGATCGGTCGGATCGGGAAGACGTACGACTACTTCCTCTACATTGCATCAACGCTTCCGCTTCGGTCTACGAGGGTACGTAGACAACACTCTCCCCTCTCTTTGCTATGCATCACCATGATCTTGCGTGTGCGTAGGACATTTTTTTTGAAATTACTACGTTCCCCAACAGTGGCATCAGAGCCTAGGTTTTATGGTTTGATGTTTTGCACGAGTAGAACACAAGTAAGTTGTGGACGATACAAGTCATACTGCCTACCAGCATGTCATACTTTGGTTCGGCGGTATTGTTGGATGAAGCGGCCCGGACCGACATTATGCGTACGCTTACACGAGACTGGTTCTACCGCCGTGCTTTGCGCACAGGTGGCTGGCGGGTGTCAGTTTCTCCAACTTTAGTTGAACCGAGTATGGCTACGCCCGGTCCTTGAGAAGGTTAAAACGGAGTCTATTTGACAAACTATCGTTGTGGTTTTGATGCATAGGTGAGATTGGTTCTTGCTTCAGCCCGTAGCAGCCACGTAAAACTTGCAACAAACAAAGTAGAGGACGTCTAACTTGTTTTTGCAGGGCATGTTGTGATGTGATATGGTCAAGACATGATGCTAAATTTTATTGTATGAGATGATCATGTTTTGTAACCGAGTTATCGGCAACCGGCAGGAGCCGTATGGTTGTCGCTTTATTCTATGCAATGCAATCGCCCTGTAATGCTTTACTTTATCACTAAGCGGTAGCGATAGTCGTAGAAGCATAAGATTGGCGAGACGACAACGATGCTACGATGGAGATCAAGGTGTCGCGCCGGTGACGATGGTGATCATGACGATGCTTCGGAGATGGAGATCACAAGCACAAGATGATGATGGCCATATCATATCACTTATATTGATTGCATGTGATGTTTATCTTTTTATGCATCTTATCTTGCTTTGATTGACGGTAGCATTATAAGATGATCTCTCACTAAATTATCAAGAAGTGTTCTCCCCGAGTATGCACCGTTGCCAAAGTTCGTCGTGCCCAGACACCACGTGATGATCGGGTGTGATAAGCTCTACGTCCATCTACAACGGGTGCAAGCCAGTTTTTGCACACGCAGAATACTCGGGTTATACTTGACGAGCCTAGCATATGCAGATATGGCCTCGGAACACGGAGACCGAAAGGTCGAGCGTGAATCATATAGTATATATGATCAACATAATGATGTTCACCATTGAGAACTAATCCATTTCACGTGATGATCGGTTATGGTTTAGTTTGATCTAGATCACATGATCACTTAGAAGATTAGAGGGATGTCTATCTAAGTGGGAGTTCTTAAGTAATATGATTAATTGAACTTAAATTTATCATGAACTTAGTCCCTGATAGTATCTTGCTTGTTTATGTTGATTGTAGATAGATGGCTCGTGCTGTTGTTCCGTTGAATTTTAATGCGTTCCTTGAGAAAGCAAAGTTGAAAGATGATGGTAGCAATTACACGGACTGGGTCCGTAACTTGAGGATTATCCTCATTGCTGCACAGAAGAATTACGTCCTGGAAGCACCGCTGGGTGCCAGGCCTGCTGCTGGAGCAACACCAGATGTTGTGAACGTCTGGCAGAGCAAAGCTGATGACTACTCGATAGTTCAGTGTGCCATGCTTTACGGCTTAGAACCGGGACTTCAACGACGTTTTGAACATCATGGAGCATATGAGATGTTCCAGGAGTTGAAGTTAATATTCCAACAGAATGCCCGGATTGAGAGATATGAAGTCTCCAATAAGTTCTATAGCTGCAAGATGGAGGAGAATGGTTATGTCAGTGAACATATACTCAAAATGTCTGGGTATTATAATCACTTGATTCAACTGGGAGTTAATCTTCCGGATGATTGTGTCATTGACAGAATTCTCCAATCACTTCCACCAAGCTACAAAGGCTTCGTGATGAACTATAACATGCAAGGGATGGATAAGACAATTCCCGAGCTCTTCGCAATGCTAAAGGCTGCGGAGGTAGAAATCAAGAAGGAGCATCAAGTGTTGATGGCCAACAAGACCACTAGTTTCAAGAAAAGGGGCAAAGGGAAGAAGAAGGGGAACTTCAAGAAGAACAGCAAACAAGTTGCTGCTCAAGAGAAGAAACCCAAGTCTGGACCTAAGCCTGAAACTGAGTGCTTCTACTGCAAGCAGACTGGTCACTGAAAGCGGAACTGCCCCAAGTATTTGGCAGATAAGAAGGATGGCAAGGTGAACAAAGGTATATGTGATATACATGTTATTGATGTGTACCTTACTAGAGCTCGCAGTAGCACCTGGGTATTTGATACTGGTTCTGTTGCTAATATTTGCAACTCGAAACAGGGACTACGGATTAAGCGAACACTAGCAAAGGACGAGGTGACGATGCGCGTGGGAAATGGTTCCAAAGTCGATGTGATCGCGGTCGGCACGCTACCTCTACATCTACCTTCGGGATTAGTATTAGACCTAAATAATTGTTATTTGGTGCCAGCGTTAAGCATGAACATTATATCTGGATCTTGTTTGATGCGAGACGGTTATTCATTTAAATCAGAGAATAATGGTTGTTCTATTTATATGAGTAATATCTTTTATGGTCATGCACCCTTGAAGAGTGGTCTATTTTTGATGAATCTCGATAGTAGTGATACACATATTCATAATGTTGAAGCCAAAAGATGCAGAGTTGATAATGATAGTGCAACTTATTTGTGGCACTGCCGTTTAGGTCATATCGGTATAAAGCTCATGAAGAAACTCCATACTGATGGACTTTTGGAACCACTTGATTATGAATCACTTGGTACTTGCGAACCGTGCCTCATGGGCAAGATGACTGAAACACCGTTCTCCGGTACTATGGAGAGAGCAACAGATTTGTTGGAAATCATACATACAGATGTATGTGGTCCGATGAATATTGAAGCTCATGGCGGATATCGCTATTTTCTCACCTTCACAGATGATTTAAGAAGATATGGGTATATCTACTTAATGAAACACAAGTCTGAAACATTTGAAAAGTTCAAAGAATTTCAGAGTGAAGTTGAAAATCATCGTAACAAGAAAATAAAGTTTCTACGATCTGATCATGGAGGAGAATATTTGAGTTACGAGTTTGGTCTACATTTGAAACAATGCGGAATAGTTTCGCAACTCACGCCACCCGGAACACCACAACGCAATGGTGTGTCCGAACGTCGTAATCGTACTTTACTTGATATGGTGCGATCTATGATGTCTCTTACAGATTTACCGCTATCGTTTTGGGGTTATGCTCTAGAGACGGCCGCATTCACATTAAATAGGACACCATCGAAATCCATTGAGACGACGCCTTATGAACTATGGTTTAGCAAGAAACCAAAGTTGTCGTTTCTTAAAGTTTGGGGCTGCGATGCTTATGTGAAAAAACTTCAACCTGATAAGCTCGAACCCAAATCGGAGAAATGTGTCTTCATAGGATACCCAAAGGAAACTGTTGGGTACACCTTCTATCACAGATCCGAAGGCAAGACATTTGTTGCTAAAAATGGATCCTTTCTAGAGAAGGAGTTTCTCTCGAAAGAAGTGAGTGGGAGGAAAGTAGAACTTGATGAGGTAACTGTACCTGCTCCCTTATTGGAAAGTAGTACGTCACAGAAATCTGTTTCTGTAACACCTACACCAATTAGTGAGGAAGTTAATGATGATGATGATCATGCAACTTCAGATCAAGTTACTACAGAACCTCGTAGATCAACCAGAGTAAGATCCGCGCCAGAGTGGTACGGCAATCCTGTTCTGGAAATCATGCTACTAGATCATGGTGAACCTACGAACTATGAAGAAGTGATGGTGAGCCCAGATTCCGCAAAATGGCTTGAAGCCATGAAATCTGAGATGGGATCCATGTATGAAAACAAAGTATGGACTTTGGTTGACTTGCCCGATGGTCGGCAAGCAATAGAGAATAAATGGATCTTCAAGAAGAAGACTGACGCTGATGGTAATGTTACTATCTACAAAGCTCGACTTGTCGCAAAAGGTTTTTGACAAGTTCAAGGGATTGACTACGATGAGACCTTCTCACCCGTAGCGATGCTTAAGTCTGTCCGAATCATGTTAGCAATTGCCGCATTTTATGATTATGAAATTTGGCAAATGGATGTAAAGACTGCATTCCTGAATGGATTTCTGGAAGAAGAGTTGTATATGATGCAACCGGAAGGTTTTATCGATCCAAAGGGAGCTAACAAAGTGTGCAAGCTCCAGCGATCCATTTATGGACTGGTGCAAGCCTCTCGGAGTTGGAATAAACGCTTTGATAGTGTGATCAAAGCATTTGGGTTTGTACAGACATTTGGAGAAGCCTGTATTTACAAGAAAGTGAGTGGGAGCTCTGTAGCATTTCTGATATTATATGTAGATGACATATTACTAATTGGAAATGATATAGAATTTCTGGATAGCATAAAGGGATACTTGAATAAAAGTTTTTCAATGAAAGACCTCGGTGAAGCTTCTTACATATTGGGCATTAAGATCTATAGAAATAGATCAAGACGCTTAATTGGACTTTCACAAAGCACATACCTTGACAAAGTTTTGAAGAAGTTCAAAATGTATCAAGCAAAGAAAGGGTTCTTGCCTGTGTTACAAGGTGTGAAGTTGAGTAAGACTCAATGCCCGACCACTGCACAAGATAGAGAGAAAATGAAAGATGTTCCCTATGCTTCAGCCATAGGCTCTATCATGTACGCAATGCTGTGTACCAGACCCGATGTGTGCCTTGCTATAAGTTTGGCAGGGAGGTACCAAAGTAATCCAGGAGTGGATCACTGGACAGCGGTCAAGAATATCCTGAAGTACCTGAAAAGGACTAAGGAGATGTTTCTCGTGTATGGAGGTGACAAAGAGCTCGTCGTAAACGGTTACGTTGATGCAAGCTTTGACACCGATCCAGACGATTCTAAATCGCAAACCGGATATGTATTTACATTAAACGGTGGAGCTGTCAGTTGGTGCAGTTCTAAACAAAGCGTCGTGGCGGGATCTACATGTGAAGCGGAGTACATAGCTGCTTCGGAAGCAGCGAATGAAGGAGTCTGGATGAAGGAGTTCATATCCAATCTAGGTGTCATACCTAGTGCATCGGGTCCAATGAAAATCTTTTGTGACAATACTGGTGCAATTGCCTTAGCAAAGGAATCCAGATTTCACAAAAGAACCAAGCACATCAAAAGACGCTTCAATTCCATCCGGGATTTAGTCCAGGTGGGAGACATAGAGATTTGCAAGATACATACGGATCTGAATGTAGCAGACCCGTTGACTAAGCCTCTTCCACGAGCAAAACATGATCAGCACCAAGACTCCATGGGTGTTAGATTCATTACTGTGTAATCTAGATTATTGACTCTAGTGCAAGTGGGGGACTGAAGGAAATATGCCCTAGAGGCAATAATATAGTTATTATTTATTTCCTTATATATCATGATAAATGTTTATTATTCATGATAGAATTGTATTAACCAGAAACATAATACATGTGTGGATACATAGACAAACAGAGTGTCACTAGTATGCCTCTACTTGACTAGCTTGTTAATCAAAGATGGTTAAGTTTCCTAACCATAGACAAATGAGTTGTCATTTGATTAACAAGATCACATCATTAGTTGAATAATCTGATTGACATGACCCATTCCATTAGCTTAGCACCCGATCGTTTAGTATGTTGCTATTGCTTTTCATAACTTATACATGTTCCTATGACTATGAGATTATGCAACTCCCGTTTACCGTAGGAACACTTTGTGTGCTACCAAACGTCACAACGTAACTGGGTGATTATAAAGGTGCTCTACAGGTGTCTCCGAAAGTATTTGTTGGGTTGGTGTATTTCGAGATTAGGATTTGTCACTCGGAATGTCGGAGAGGTATCTCAGGGCCTTCTCGGTAATGCACATCACATAAGCCTTACAAGCATTGCAACCAATAAGTTAGTTGCGAGATGATGTATTACAGAACGAGTAAAGAGACTTGCCGGTAACGAGATTGAACTAGGTATTGGATACCGACGATCGAATCTCGGGCAAGTAACATACCGATGACAAAGGGAACAACGTATGTTGTTATGCGGTCTGACCGATAAAGATCTTCGTAGAATATGTAGGAGCCAATATGGGCATCCAGGTCCCGCTATTGGTTATTGACCGGAGACGTGTCTCGGTCATGTCTACATTGTTCTCGAACCGTAGGGTCCGCACGCTTAACGTTACGATGACAGTTATTATGAGTTTATGCATTTTGATGTACCGAAGGAGTTCGGAATCCCGGATGTGATCACGGACATGACGAGGAGTCTCGAAATGGTCGAGACGTAAAGAATTATATATTGGAAGCCTATGTTTGGACATCGGATGCATTCCAGGTGAAATCAGGATTTTACCGGAATACCGGGAGGGTTACCGGAACCCCCCGGGGGCATAATGGGCCAACATGGGCCTTGGAGGAGAGGTGAGAGGGCTGCCCTCATGGGCTGCGTGCCTCCCCCTTCCCCTAGTCCTATTAGGACTAGGAGAGGTGGGCGCCCCCTCTCTCTCTCTCTCCCCCTTGGAGAATCCTAGTCCAACTAGGATTGGGGGGGGGGGAATCCTACTCCCAGAGGGAGTAGGACTCTCCTGGCGCGCCAGGCTTGGCCGGCCAGCCCCTCCCCCTTGGCTCCTTTATATACAGGGGCAGGGGGCACCCCAGAGACACACAATTTATCATTGAGATCTTTCCTTAGCCGTGTGCGGTGCCCCCTTCCACCAAATTCCACCTCGGTCATATCGTTGCAGTGCTTAGGCGAAGCCCTGCGCCGGTAACACATCAAGATCGTCACCACGCCGTCGTGCTGACGGAACTCTTCCCCGACGCTTGGCTGGATCGGAGCCCGGGGATCGTCATCGAGCTGAACGTGTGCCAAGAACTCGGAGGTGCCGGAGTAACGGTGCTGTGATCGGTTGGATCGCGAGGAGAACGTACGACTACTTCCTCTACGTTGTGTCAACGCTTCCGCTTCGGTCTACGAGGGTATGTAGACAACACTCTCCCCTCTCGTTGCTATGCATCACCATGATCTTGCGTGTGCGTAGGAAATTTTTTGAAATTACTACGTTCCCCAACACTACTTGGAGGAGGACTCCTCCTCCTGGCGCGCGCCACAAGGGCCGGCCGGCCTCCCCCCTTGCTCCTTTATATACGGGGGCAGGGGGGCACCCTAGAACACACAAGTTGATCTTCGTGATCGTTCCTTAGCCGTGTGCGGTGCCCCCCTCCACCATATTCCACCTCGGTCATATTGTTGCAGTGCTTAGGCGAAGCCCTGCGTCGGTAGTACATCAAGATCGTCAGCACGCCGTCGAGCTGACGGAACTCGTCCCTGAAGCTTTGCTGGATCGGAGCCCGGGGAACGTCATCGAGCTGTACGTGTGTTAAGAACTCGGAGGCACCGGAGTAACGGCGCTTGGATCGGTCGGATCGGGAAGACGTACGACTACTTCCTCTATGTTGCATCAACGCTTCCGCTTCGGTCTACGAGGGTACATAGACAACACTCTCCCCTCTCGTTGCTATGCATCACCATGATCTTGCGTGTGCGTAGAATTTTTTTTGAAATTACTACGTTCCCCAACAAGTACTACTAGCAAAGGAGGACATTAATTATCCCTTGCATGCATGCGGGAGTGTGAGCATTGGCTTGATTTGCATGAAAGAGAAGAATGCACATTAATTTACATGGCAAACAAGGAAACAAGGTGGCTTGCATCATTGAGTTAGAAGACATTAATTTTTGCCTTGGTACCTGTAATATGGGTTTGTGGCCTTGTATACAAAAATGGAGTTCGATAAAATTCTCGAGATACCATTTATGCGATAAAATTCTCGAGCAATCATTAGTTTTTACAAAATGGGATTACTCCTGCATGGGTCAATCACAACAGGTGTTTTGTAAAAAAATGCATCTTGATGTTCCATGCAATGCACGGGCATCTTGCTAGTCCATGAAAACAACACATGGCAAAATTCCACGGTGAACGAGGGATTTGAATCTGTTGGGAGGGGTTGTTTGGATCTTGCCCGGGGTAGCCAAAATATTGGCGACCCTTTTGTCCACCGGTGCCTTTGCCACCGATGAACGAGGAATGGCTCGGGTTCTCATGCATCCTCCAGCGCACACGTTGGAGACGAGCTCGCACGAGCTGTGTTCTTTTTGTCCCACCACGCCGCCCGAGCCGCCCGCAGACCGACCGGCCATCCGCAAATTACGCCATCCAACCGTAGCCGCACACATTATGACAGCAAGTCAACCAACCGGACGAAATTCACGCAAACACGGCGATATTTCATATAAACAACAACGGAAATCATATAAGATATCGGATTTTCATACAAACATGATGGATTTCATTACATTCAATTGAACTATGCGATGCTAGTTCTAGACAGCGCAGGTATATAATACCTGGCCTAAATGGTCGCCCGTCGATCGATTTGTGTTCCTCATGTCCGGCAGCAAGATCAACGGACTGCCGGGAGCCCCAGAGGTATATGCGGGGTCGACGAAGGTCCTCACAAGAAGAGGATCCGGCAAGACACCTGTTGTGTACGCAGACGCTGCCTCCGTGGTGGCCTTCATGGGACCCAAGCGGCGGCGGCCTCCCGTGTTCTACTTCTCCTCGATGATGGCGGCGGACATGGAGGCGCTCGCCACCGACTTGTCGCTCTCTGCGCACCCGGCTTTTGTCGCTGCTTGCATGGTGCGGCCGCCGGCATGGGAGTCTTGGCCACAGAAATGGGAAACGCGATACGAGGCGACGGCGTGGACGGCAGCAACGACGCCCGTGCGTCGCTCCTCGTCGAGCTGGCCCGGAGCAGCGAGTTGCTGAACCGCGCGCCGGCTTGGGGCGACAACTGGCTCCGTCGGGCGAGGGAAGGGAGGTGGATCAGCGAGTTGCATAGCTCGTATCCGACGGGCGTGGCGGGCCACCCAACCGGCTTGGATGCGGAATAACTAATCTTCGTAAGCCATTGTAAGAGTGTACAAAATGATGAAGGAGGAGATAGGGGAGCGGCGGAGGTGTGCGATTCTTGCCCGGCGTTTGGCCTCGTTTAAATAGGATATTAAATAGTTGGCAGACGGGAGGAGCTAGGCCGGCGTTGTGTTTAATGCCGGCCCGGTCATGAACGGACGTGTGTCCAGAGTGGGTTTCTCGGCTTCCACACGGGCGGGTTTCATGGAGGCGTTTGAATGCGGTAAGGAGGCGTGTTCAGCCGGGCGTGCAGCGAGTGGCGCCCTCGACTCTGACGTAGGACAGCGCGCCATTCTTCCACTGACGTGTGGGCTCTTTGGGTACATGGCCTACATGTCAGTGACCCAACACAGGCAGTGCACAGCAGAGGAACCTTTGGTGGGCCAGAGCGGTCAGAAGCGGGCATTTCATAAACCGATGATTGTTCATTGAGTGTGACGTCATCCTTTTCATGTAGATAAGCCTACTATGTTGACAGCGCGTTCGATACGTTGTGATTCATAAAGACCGCTACAAACATCAATCTTCTGCTTATCATAGATAAGATTGATTAATACCCGTAACAATCCATGTCCTTAACAAAGGGTGCATGCACGTATAGGTTGAGCGTGTGTCCTGCATCGTGTGCTGTGTGCATGTAGGCGTGCGAATGTTGCGTGCATGCAAGGGTATGTTTCAGTGTTGCATGCACGCGTGCGTACGTGCGTGTGTTCGTGAGTGCATGTGTACGCGTCAGTGTTGCACACCTGCATGCGTGCGTGTGTTCCTTATGTGTACGTGTCAGTGTTGCACGCCTGCATGCGTGCATGTCTTGCGTGCGTGCATGTGTACGTGCGGGGTGAGGCTACACGTCAGTCGACTAACTTTTTCATCTCTGGTCATTAGATTTTCCAGCCGTTGGATACGAAATCAAGGGCCTGCAGTTTATCATCAAACTCCACCCCCGGAGCCACCAGCCACCACCTGCCCCCGCCGCCCGCGGCCTGCCCGCGCTGCCACGCTACCCTGCCCACCCCGAAACCACTCCTCACTGCTGGTCCGCCGCCGCACCGACCATCCCTCTAGCCCCCCCCCCGCGCCGAGCTTTTTCTCCGGCGATCCCCACCCCACCGCCCAATCAACGCCCCCACCGCCGGCGACTACCAACCAGAGGTCTCACAACTTCGAGTACCCACCGACCAATAATTTATTACCATTTTTGTCCTTCATATATGCGCTGACGGGGTGGACCCTATGGTAATGTGCGCTGCTGAATGTGGACCGTTTGACTAGTCAATTGATCGTGTCATCAACAAAATACGGAGCTGTATGGTGAGCCAGTGCTCGTATGATCACCCTAAAATGTATTTTATTAACACAGTACAAACTCAAACTACCATTTCTTTCTTTCATATATGAGCTGACAGGTGGGCCCCATGGTTACACGCCCACGTGGAACATTTGACTGGTAAATTGATTGTGTCATCAACAAAATACGGAGTTGTACGAGTGAGCCAGTGACCGTATAATCATGACATGTATTTTTAACACGATACAAACGCAAGGGCTCATATATACGTGCAAGCACTCACCGCTATAAGCGCACACACGCAGACCCTGCCCCTATGAGCACCTTCGAGAGAGTGGGCCAGCATATGACCTAGAGATTTTACGAAGTCACCATAGGTGCCTCGTAGTCGAGTGGAACGTCTCCTCCCACTGAACGCACATCACCAGAAAATACTGAAATTAACCCAGGATAAATGCGAGCACCGGGACTTTAACCTTGGTGGGCTCAAGAAACCACTGTTCTCCTAACCATCCAACCACATGTTGGTTAGCACGACAAAATGTATGTGGTGATCGTGATGAGCTTATTCTGAAGTCCAATGACCATATCGTGCTTTCGCTTCAAATAAAATGACCGTAAGTCTCGTCAACAAAATACGGAGCACGCATCAAATGCAAAGTCCGTTAGTGTCATGAAGAAAATACGGAGACGTATCGTGAGGTAGATATCGTATGATCACCACGAGAATGTATACGGTGACTGTAATGAGCATATTCTGAACTCCAGTGATCGTATAGTGCTTTAGCTTGAAATACGTGACCGTCATGCGTGAATGTGTCGTGGGCATGCATACTTTTAGAGGGCCGAGAGATAGTTTGTGTGTGTACGTGAAAGTGGCGTAGAAAGAGGGGATGTCCGGTGGAGACAAGGAGAGATATGCCCTTCGTTTCTCTTTCCCGTGACTAATATTTTAGGAGAATATATAAACATTCACAATGCAGAACAAATATTTTTGGATGCACCATGCAATTAACATTCATGTATAACATTGTACTATTGTATATGCTTATTTTCTTAGTAGCCGATTGCTTGTGTGGTGTGGTGTGGTGGGCACATCATTTGTAGTTGTGGTGGGTCAACATGAGGACTCATGGGTTGGTTCCATCCAGCGCCACATAGGTTGGATCGAGACACGTTATACGAAGACCCATGTGGAGGACTCGGCGTACAACACGAAGCTAGCTACCAGAGTCGTGGAGGACTCTATCCCCACTGGTGATAAGCCGACTATATATGATTTGTAAGCCTAGGCCCCGAGTATGTTATAGAAGCTTGGGGGCTAGTTCGTCAATAGTATATACACACGCATAATGCCTGGTATTCACGTGTACTTTGTACACACCCCTATCACTAATATACAGTACCAGGAGTAGGCCTTTTCCTCAACTGCAAGGGTCCGAACTAGGGTAAAACTTTGCCTAGTATTATCATCCAGCCTAACCGTCAGGGACATCCTACCGAATGATATGATGGAATCATATCGGCCAACTACTAAGAGAGAGGTGTGTCTAGGGGGGCAATGTGTGCGAGAGAGGCCTAAAGATAATGTGCGTGCGGGAGACACGTGGGCACATATATGTGCGTATAGAGGGCTAGTATAGACCGTGCGTGTGTATATATGCATGTGAGAGAAATAGTGTTTTCCAACTGAGATTTGTGAAAAGAGTGGTACATAGTAGTCAGAAAGAGAGAGAAAGATACAGAGAGAGCATGTGCGTGAGACTCCCCGACACCCCGAGAGAGATTGTGAGCATGTGTGAAAGAGAAATGCCGATGCATATAAAGTGTGTGCACTTATGTAGTAGATAGAGAGATATATAGCGCGTTTGTGAGAACGGGCCGAGGCATAGTGCATCTACGTGTAAAAGGCGGTTGTACGCATTACATTAAAATATAAATGGAATTATTATTTTTGGATGAGATCATGAATTTTGCAAATTGCGTATGGACGAAAATCGGTCTATCAGACACCCATACTCTATTGAATTCTAGCATGTGCATGTGTTTATTTCATATTATCGATCCATAGAGTGAGAGCGGTTTGAAATATATGCAATGGATGCTTTTGCAATTCATATATAAACATTAATTAGTGCACTCCATGTTGTTAGTGTGAAGCACTTTATACATTTGTCACTTGCATGGATACATTCCAAATTGCTAGCTACGAAATAGAATACATGTCGAATTCAACATAAAGGGGGTCTCAAAGATTCGAATTTATAGGAAGTGCATTCATCTATTTTAACCTGAGATAATGGCATTTGTAAATCAGCTGTAAAAGGGGGCATCAATCTTTGTTGTGCATTTGAACATGCTATATGTATTCATACGCATGTCTAACTTTTTTTTGCAACCAAGGAGATTATATCTGGAATCATGCATGAACTGAGGTAAGTTGCATCTTTTTTAATATATACTCGTGTACAATGTATATTCGAATGTACCACCTCCAATCCAAAATAATTGTAGCTTTAGGATTTTCAAGAGTAAAGATTTGTGAAGTTTGACAAATCCTGAATGTTCAATTCAAGAGAACCGAGAACGTTAATGCTTCTGCTCCCAAATATTGAATGAAGAGCCAAATAGGCCTCTGGTCACCGGAAACCGCACGAGACTAATGTTTGGTGGTAGGAAATTACTGTCCTGACTCTGGCCCATGTAGCCTATCGGCCCGATGTCCAAAGGTCTAAACAGGGGTAGGTTTGTAAGACGCCAGTCTCAACCGCCTCCGAGAAGCATTCATACGCCATGGGCGCCTAAACACCATGCGCTCGGCCGAAATCTATCCCGCCCACATTTGGGACACCAGAGATTACTATCCTAGCCCCAACCCGCAATATGTTCGAAATTTTAGATGGGGGCAAAGTTTGTAACTTTCCCCAAATTTAAAACAAGCGCATCCCAAACCGAAACATTGTTCCCCCTTAGTTCCCCGCCTCCCTCCGTTTCCACATTCATACTCTGTGGGCGCCAAAACGCCCTCTCCACCAGCCGCGAAACCCCAACCTCCTCCGTCCTCCACCCCATAGCGCCCAATCCACCGCCGCCCAACTCCATCACGTCGGAGCCGGTACCCCGAAGTCGTTGTCCAATGCAACCGCAACCGCAACCGCAACGCCCTCAAGGACTTAGCAGCTGAAGCCGAGGTAGAGCTGCCTCCACGACGCTGACTCCGACGTGCGCCATACCAGAACCACTCCGACCACGCCGTCCTGCGCCTCACTGCTGCCGCTCCACTATCGCAACCGTCCACCGCACCGGAGATGCTCCCGCTACGTCGTCGTTCGCCGCCTCGGATCTGCTTCCCTGCCGCCGACAGACGGCCACCGCACCACACTAAACAACTTGGCCATGGGTTCGTCCAAGGCTGCACCGTCCTCCACAATTTCTCGTTTCCGGCAAACCATAAGAAGATCGTTGGAAAAACAGAAGGAGGACACAACACTGCCAGCAGAAAGAGGTACTCCTCTTCCCTTATTTGTGCAAACCTTATGTCTCTGCTCACACCGTATTCATCCCACGAAAGAAACTAGTTGAGCGCTTCTTACGGCATCTTCTTCGTGATACTAAATGCACAAGGTTTCCTCCCTTTACTATTTCACCTTTGCTAGAGGTCAGTAGCCCGCCTGGATTTCAATTTAGGGTCAGTCGAACCGCAATTAAAAGAAGCAGCTCCTGCTTAGGCGCGTGGAGCACCTAGTCCGCCTGTTCGCCGGGGAAGCGGCGCATCGGTGTCTATCATAAGGGTGTGGGGCATAGGAGCTGCTTGCGCCCGATCTGGAGGTCGACGTGGCTTGAATGGATTGCCGGGGGCGGTGCCAAGCACGGCGGTGTGGTGAGCTCGAGGGGAGGGCGCAGGCAGGGGACTGGGCCGGTGGTCGCTGCCATTTCGAGGAAGATCGTCAACACTTACTGGCTGGAGGTAGATGAAGGCGATCTGCCCGTTCTTTGTACATCGGACGGTGCAGAAAAAATGGACTGACCTATATGTTTTCAGTTGAATGTTATTTTCATAGAATCCTATAGTAATTTAGTGTGTCATGCATGTTGCAGAGCTATCATATGTATCCCGTCATTTATTTCTCACCAACCTGCTATCTGCTACCTTTACACTATACTAATTGTGCACACACTTCACCCATACTCACACTATTGTTTTTTTATGCATGGGTATTTCATACTCTGATGCGGTGTTGATGAATGCTGAAAAGAAAAGACAGAAGTCGCTCCAGTGTAATTCGAAGATAAGCACTAAGTGCTACAACGCTCTAAAGGATGCAGTGTCGGCAGTTGGAGACAGTAAACGTAGCTCTGCAGTTGATGATCTCAATTTCCACACACAACCATCCCAGGTGCTTGCTTTCACTTCGCGCTGTCAAATGTGGTTGCATGTTGCATATGGTGTCTAGCTTGTATTGCTTCCAATTTGGTTAAATTGCATATGCTTACTTTACACATTATACCTTTCATAATGACATGCCTTCCTGTTTTTGATACATACTCCCTCCGTTCGGAATTACTCGTCCAAGAAATGAATGTATCTAGATGTATTTTAGTTGTAGATACATCCATTTTTGTGACAAGTAATTCCGAACGGAGGGAGTACTACATATGTCTATTAACCATGTTCGTACATCAAACTAATGCTCTTTTGTATCCCTCGTCAATCACTTATGATGAGACAGTCATCCGGGTGGGTTACTGTGAGACGCCATACTCGTTTAAAGAGTGCAGCGTCATCCTCCCCACATGATTCTCAAGAAACAGCAAGGCTAAATGAAGATAGTCAACGTAGCTCTCTAGTTGATAACTGCAATTCCCCCACACCACCATCACAAGTGCTTGCTCTAACTTCGCAGTGTGATATGTGGTTGCATGTTGCATATGGTGTCTAGCTTGTAATGCTTCTAATTAGGGTAAATTGCATTTGCTTAGTTTACACATTATACCTATGAATATGACATGCCTTCCTATTTTTGGTACACACTACATCTATGTGTTAACCTTGTTCTTACATGAAACTACCTCTCTTCTGTATCCTGCATCAATCACTTACGGTGAGTCACCTTTATTTGTTGCATATTGCATAATATTTCTAGACCGTTGCCATGTATTGCTTCTAATTTGGTCAAATACATTTGTTAGGGCACCCTTTTAATTTGGCAGAGTGATATTGGTTTCATCTTTCATATGGTTTCTACCTTGCATTGATTCTAACAAGTTCAAGCACCTTGTGCTTAGTTTACACTTTATCCATCATACATGTCAATATGTCACGCCGTCATGTTTTTCATACATATTCCATCCTCCTATCATGCGGCTGCCTTACATGAAAGTAGTGTTCGTCAGTATCATGCATCAATGAGTTCAGAAGAGCAAATTTTATTCCTTTTTATTGTGGGTTTGACTTGAAAAGGCAAAATCAAGAAAGAGGAAGGAAAAGAGTAAAGAACGCGATGATGGTGGTCCTCTGTAGCAACGTAAATGGAGCATCTGTACCGGTTCTCCTTGTACTGATAGTGCATTACAAGGTCCAAGTCTCCGCTCCCCTACTCCACCATCCAAGGTGCTTGCTCTAACTTGGCAGTGTGATATCTGGTTGCATGTTGCATATGGTGTCTAGCTTGTATTGCTCCTAATTAGTGTAAACTGCATCTGCTTAGCTTACACATGATACATGTGAATATGACACGCTTTCCTGTTTTTGGTACATACTATATCTGTCTATCACACCATCTTCTTACATGAAACTACTCTTCTTGTGTATCCTGCATCAGTCACTTATGATGGACCACCTTTAAGTTGGCAGTGTGATATTGGTTTGCCTCTTGAATATGATTTCTAGCATGTATTGCTTCTAGTTTGATGAACGCCACCTATGACGAGACAGTTTTAACTTGGCAAAGTGATATTGATTGCACCTTTCATATGGTGTCTAGTTTGTAGTGCTTCTAATTTCTTGAAGTGCCTTCTGCTTAGTTACCACATCATAGGTGTGAATATGTCAAGCCGTCAACTTTTTCGTACATATTCCATCCTCGTATCATGACTTTGCCTTTCATCAGAGTAGTGTTCGTCAGTATCATGCATCAATGAGTACTGAAGAGCAAATTTTATTCCTTTTTCTTGTGGGTTTGACTTGACAAGGCAAAATAAAGAAAGAGGAAGGAAAAGAGTAAGCAAGGCGATGATGGTGGTCCTCTGCAGCAATGTAAACGGAGCATCTATACCGATTATCCTTGTACTGATAGTGCATTACAAGGTCCAAGTCTCCTCTCCCCTACTCCACCATCCAAGGTGCTTGCTCTAACTTAGCAGTGTGATATCTGGTTGCATGTTGCATATGGTGTCTAGCTTGTATTGCTCCTAATTAGTGTAAACTGCATCTGCTTAGCTTACACATGATACGTGTGAATATGACACGCTTTCCTGTTTTTGGTACATACTATATCTGTCTATCACACCATGTTCTTACATGAAACTACTCTTCTTGTGTATCCTGCATCAGTCACTTATGATGGAACACCTTTAAGTTGGTAGTGTGATATTGGTTTGCGTCTTGAATATGATTTCTAGCATGTGTTGCTTCTAGTTTGATGAACGCCACCTATGATGAGACAATTTTAACTTGGCAGAGTGATATTGATTGCACCTTTCATATGGTGTCTAGTTTGCGGTGCTTCTAATTTGTTGAAGTGCCTTCTGCTTAGTTACCACATCATAGGTGTGAATATGTCAAGCCGTCCATTTTTTCGTACATATTCCATCCTCGTATCATGACTTTGCCTTTCATCAGAGTAGTGTTCGTCAGTATCATGCATGAATGAGTTCTAAAGAGCGAATCATATTCCTTTTTCTTGTCGATTTGACCTCACAATGCAAAATCAATAAAGCTGAAGGAAATTGGCAAGGCATTGGATGATGGTGGTCCTTCCGAGCAACTGAAACGGAGGTTATCTATAGATTCTACTCCGCCATCCTCCCAACAAGATTCGCAAGACAACGCAAGGCTAGACAGTCAATGTAGTTGTGTAGATGATGAGCACATCTCCCCTACTCCACCATCACAGGTGCTTGCTTTAACGTGGCACCATTATATGTGGTTGCATGTTGCGTATGATGTCTAGCTTGTATTGCTTCTAACTTTGTTGAATTGCATCTGCTTACTTTACACATAATGCCTGTGAATATGACACGTGTTCCTGTTTCTAGAACATACATGTACATGATGAGCACATCTCCCCTACTCCACCATCACAGGTGCATGCTCTAACTTGGCACTATTATATGTGGTTGCATCTTGCGTATGATGTCTAGCTTGTATTGCTTCTAACATTGTTGAATTGCATCTGCTTACTTTACACATAATGCCTGTGAATATGACCCTTGTTCCTGTTTGTAGAACATACGTGTACATGATGAGCACATCTCCCCTACTCCACCATCACAGGTGCTTGCTCTAACTTGGAACTGTTATATGTGGTTGCGTTTTCCGTATGATGTCTAGTTTGTATTGCTTCTGATTATGTTGAATTGCATCTGCGTAGCTTACAACTTATACCTGCAACGATCACTTACCCATAAGACACATTTGACTTGGGACTGTGATGTAGGTTGCATCTTGCATTGTCTTCTAGCTTGTACTGCTTCTAATTTCTTGAAATGGCACTTACAATGAGACACTTTTTACCTGATAGAGTGATATTGGTTGCATGTTCATATGGTGCTTAGCTTTCATTTCTTCTAATTTTGTTGAAATGCCTTCCGCTTACTATTTTTTCATACATATTCCATCCTCCTATCGTACGTGTGAATATGAAACGCTGTCTTTTTTTTGTATATATTCCATCCTCCTATCCTGTGCTTGCCTTACATCAAAGTAGTGTTTGTCTGTATCATGCATCAACCAGTTATGCAGAGCTAATTTTATTCATCTTCTTGTGGTTTTGACTTCATAAGGCAATATAAGAAAATAGGAAGGAAAAGAGCAAGTTAGGGGATGTTGGTGGTCCTTCGCACCGACGCAAACAGAGAGTCTCTAGATTTGCCACTGCTACTGCTAATGAAGTTGAAGTCCCAAGTGTACATGATGAGTTCATCTCCCGTACTCCACCATCGCAGGTGCTTGCTCTAAGTTGACTGTGTGATAATTGGTTTCATGTTGCTTATGTTGTCTAGCCTGTATTTCTTCTATTCTGGTTAAATTGCACCTGCTGAGTTCATACGTTATACATGTGGATATGACATGGCGTTCTGTGTCTAGAATACACTACATCTATCTATCATACCATGTTCTTACATCAAAGTACCGCTGTTGTGTATCCCGCATCAGTCACTCGTGATTGGACACTTTTAACATGGTAGTTTGATAGTGGTTGCATCTTGCATTGATTTTTATGTTGTACTGCTTCTAATTTTTCGAATTGCCACTTATGACTAGACACTTTTAACTTGGCAGAGTAATATTGGTTGCATCTTTCATATGGTGTCTAGCTTGCATTACTTCTATTTTCTTGAAAATCCTTCTACATAGTTTACACATCGTAGCTATGAATATGTCATGCTGTCCTGTTTTTCTTACATATTCCATCCTCATACGGTTGTCTTACATCAAGTATTGCTTGTCTGTATCCTCCCAGTTTAACACCTTCCTTGACCATTTATCCGTAAGTAATGTTATTCATCGCAATTAGTAATATTGTCTTGCTCTGTCCCATACTTTCTAGCTTCCTCCTAATAAGACTCACATTCTTTTTTCAACAGATGAGGTTCAAGTTGGATCCGAAATATGATGCAACTAAACAAGCATGCACTCATGTTTTTCAGTCTGCTCTGCGACAGTATCGGTACCACCTTAGAAAATCTCACTTTTAAGGCAAGGCTAACAATGAAATCGCCCAAACATCTCAAGTGGAATATATTACAGATGAAGACTGGACATCCCTCGTTAAACACTGGTCTGATCCAAAGTATCAGGTAGGCTATATGTATTTGATCAGACCACATATTGAACCTGTATTTATGTATGTGCCTTACAAGTGTATCTTCTTCTAGGCTAACTGTTTGAAGAACAAGGCCAACCGTTCTAAAGTGAAATTCCAACAGACAGCAGGATCTCGTAGCTATATTGCACATTGCGAGGCTCTTTCAAATAGCTGCTACTTCCTTCTTTTTTCTGTGCCATATTATCGTATCTATATTGACTTGTTCCAAATACAGAGGAAAGCCTGTGCGGACCAAAAAGAACCTGAACCTAATGCAGTGAAAATCTTCAAGGATTGCCACACCAGCAAGATGAAGGGCATGAGCACACCAGTTCAAGACGCTGTTGTAAGTCCTTACTCCTCCTGCCTTTGAACTGATTGGTACTGTGATGTGTTCATTTAACTACTTGCTTTGCAGCCAATGTCAGTTACTCTGTTCCCTTTTATACATGGTTGTCTTAACGTATCATTTCACCTTACATGGTTTAAAAGAGATGAAGGATATTATTTTGGTCTTGATCTATATTGTAGTTGTTATGTTCACGTATGCACACAATGATAAAATAGCTTGTTTGTTTTATATCTGTTTGCCCATGATATGAATGATGTCGTACTATGTTCATCCTACTTTAAACCATGACTCTTTATCCTTAGATGTCAACGAATGTGATGAAATAGACAATACAGTAGGCATGCTACATGGGCATATGTTCCGAAAGTGATTTTATTATGTAGTTGGCACTACAATACATGCTAATGTATTACATTAGTTCACCAAAATAAGTTATGTATAAACGTGTAACCTACTTTGTTTGTTTTTGTCTGATTAGTAACTTATCTGGTACACTAATCTACAAGTTCAAACTTTCAGGAAGCTATGGAAAAAATGATTGAACAACCACAACCACCTGAAGGTGACGAGGCTACCACAGGCACAATGTCACCTCTTGCTGCAGTGTGTTAGTATCTCTCCACTAACAGTGCAAAAAGCACTTTCCTGCGTAATTCTGGGTTGGTTGTCAAGGTAACCTCGTCCAAATCGCCTACTGAACAAAATCTTCCTGCTAGACAGAGTGATATATCTGTGCTCCAGACACAAGTCCAATCCCTAATGGACGTCGTTTTGTAAACAAGAATAGTGGTTGACAAATTTCGTCAAGATGTGAATGGTTTTGAAACCAGACTATCAGACATTCGCTTCGTTGTTCAAGAGCAATGGCGAAAAAAGGTGAAGATTGTGCTGCTCCATCAGATTCTACAGCCTAAAACATTAGCACTCAGGTCAAATGATCTATGCTTCTATACATATAATGGTGCTTTTATCTGCAAGGACTGTAAACTTTATGCCAACAGGCCTTTTGTTGTGATACAACATTTATGATGTTGCCAAAGGCTGCAATAATTACGATGCTATTTTTGTATACTGTAGGTTTATCTTAGTAATGTATTCAGCCGAAAGCTTCGTAGGATCCCAACATGCCAACATTCGTCGGGCCCATTCCAATTGGGCTAAAAACGATTATGGGCCGAAATTTGCATGTAGCCCACTAAAAATATCTGGGCCTAAATCAACATAAGATTTCATATTTTTCTGGTAGGCCTGTGCCCATAGTGGGCCTTTAACAGGCCTAAACATAATTTGGGCCCTCAGTAACAATAGGCCGTTTACAGGTGTAAATATCTCAAGCCCATAAAAAACATGGGCCTTTAAGAGACCGAAAGTGAGATTGGGCCCATTTATGATGCGGATCTTTCACAGGCCGAAATTCGGACGGGCCATAAATGCGCCGACCTAATACACGGGCCTTTAACATGCCGGAAGTTCGGTTGGGCTAGATTATCGTCATTTTTATATGGGTTGTTAATGGGCCTGATGTAACGTTGGGCCACGTATGGCCCATGGATTTCGTCCGACGTTAACAGGCCAAAAATCACAACAGGCCGAAAGTGGCCCAAATCTATAGTGGGCCTCTAACAGGCCGAGACATGGCCGAATAGGACCCAAATCCTTCACGGTCGTTTATGGGCTGAAAGTTTCAATGGCCTGTAAATGGTCCCAAATGAAGCAGGACCTTTAACAGGTCGGAAATACACCGGGCCGTAATTCGGCCCATACACTTAGCGGACTGTTAACGGGCCAGAAGTGACCATGGGCCGCGATGATGACAAGTTTAGGACAGGCCGTTGACGGGCCGATTTCACACTAGCCGTATGGACCTTAACTGAGAAAATTGGGCCTTTATCTGGGCCAGCCCATTATGGTCCGCAAAATCTCGCGGGCCTTTAGCTGGGCCAACCCATTATGATCCGCAAAATCTCACGGGCCCTTAGCTGGGCCGGCCCATTATGATACGCGAAATCTTGTGGGCCTTTTGCTGGGTTGGCCGATTATGGACCGCAAAATCTTGTGGGTCTTTAGTTGGGTCGGTCCATTTAAACTTTATGGGCCACTTTTGGGCCGGTCCACGTGTCAACATACCATAGGAGCATCTCGCCCATTGGATGAGTGACACATGTGCCAACGCGGAGCTGACACGTGTTTCCGTCAGCCAATCAGAATTTTACACGTGGAAAATCCCCATTGGTCCGGGCTGTTAAAGGGTTATCGGATTCAAAATCGGACACGATAGCTTAACGGCGTTCCGTTACGGTGGATGCCACGTGTCGGTCACCCTGATGAAAGCACTTCTGTGACGCGCGATTTATCGTCATGGAAGTGGATACTTCCGTGATGATAATTTTGGTAATGTCATGGAACACTTCTACGACAACACAGGTATGACTATCTTCATTTTGTCATAAATTTGTCATGGATGTACATGCATGACAGAAATCGTGACCTACTGTGACAAACACGTATCATCACAGAAGTGTATTTTTTTGTAGTGTTCGCCGGAGTGCACCCCACCATGGCGCTCTTCCGCCATTACTTCACCCCTAGCATCTAGCCAGGGGTGCCATCTCTAGCTGCATCACTTGGATCCCGAGGACCCAGAGCAGGGGCACACACCCGGAGGGTGCCCAGAAGGAGAGGTGGGACAAGTGGCGGGGCCGGTGGTGCTGGATCAAGGAGACAGATCCGCAGGAGTTCTGCCAGGTCCGTCGGAGGCTGCCGGTGAAGGAAATATGCCCTAGAGGCAATAATAAAGTTAATATTTATTTCCTTATATCATGATAAATGTTTATTATTCATGCTAGAGTTGTATTAACTGGAAACATAATACATGTGTGAATACATAGACAAACAGAGTGTCACTAATATGCCTCTACTAGACTAGCTCGTTGATCAAAGATGGTTAAGTTTCCTAGCCATTGACATGGGTTGTCATTTGATTAACGGGATCACATGATTAGGAGAATGATGTGATTGACATGACCCATTCCGTTAGCTTAGCACATGATCGTTTAGTATGTTGCTATTGCTTTCTTCATGACTTATACATGTTCCTATGACTATGAGATTATGCAACTCCCGTTTACCGGAGGAACACTTTGTGTGCTACCAAACGTCACAACGTAACTGGGTGATTATAAAGGTGCTCTACAGGTGTCTCCGAAGGTACTTGTTGGGTTGGCGTATTTCGAGATTAGGATTTGTCACTCCGATTGTCTGAGAGGTATCTCTGGGCCCTCTCGGTAATGCACGTCACTTAAGCCTTGCAAGCATTGCAACTAATGAGTTAGTTGCGGGATGATGTATTATAGAACGAGTAAAAAGACTTGCCGGTAACGAGATTGAACTAGGTATTGAGATACCGACGATCGAATCTCGGGCAAGTAATATATCGATGACAAAGGGAACAACGTCTGTTGTTATGCGGTTTGACCGATAAAGATCTTCGTAGAATATGTAGGAGCCAATATGAGCATCCAGGTTTCGCTATTGGTTATTGACCGGAGACGTGTCTCGGTCATGTCTACATAGTTCTCGAACCCGTAGTGTCCGCACGCTTAACGTTACGATGACAATTTTATTATGAGTCTATATGTTTTGATGTACTGAAGGTTGTTCGGAGACCCGGATGTCATCACAGACATGACGAGGAGTCTCGAAATGGTTGAGACATAAAGATTGATATATTGGACAACTATATTCGGACACCGGAAGTGTTCCGTGTAGTTTCGGATAAAACCGGAGTGCCGGAGGGTTATCGGAACCCCCGGGGGAACTAATGGGCCTCGATGGGCCTTAGTGGAGAGAGAGAGGGGCGGCCAGGGCAGGCCGCGCGCCCCATCCCCCTCTGGTCCGAATTGGACTCGGAGAGGGGGGCGGCGCCCCCCTTTCCTTCTCCCTCTCCCTCTCCTTCCTTCCCCCTCTCTCCCTTTTGGTGGAAACCTACTAGAAATTGGAGTCCTAGTAGGATTCCCCTCTTGGGGGCGTGCCATAGAGGGTCGGCCGGCCTCCCCCTTGCTCCTTTATATACGGGGGCAGGGGGCACCCCAGAGACACAACAATTGATCTGTTTGTTCTTTTAGCCGTGTGTGGTGCCCCCCTCCACCATAGTCCACCTCGATAATACTGTAGCGGTGCTTAGGCGAAGCCCTGCGTCGGTAGAACATCAACATCGTCACCACGCCGTCGTGCGGACGAAACTCTCCCTCAACACTTGGCTGGATCGGAGTTCAAGGGACGTCATCCGGCTGAACGTGTGCTGAACTCGGAGGTGCCGTGCGTTCGGTACTTGATCGGTCGGATCGTGAAGACGTACGACTACATCAACAGCATTGTGCTAATGCTTCCGCTTTCGGTCTACGAGGGTACGTAGACAACACTCTCAGCTCTCGTTGCTATATATCACTATGATCTTGCGTGTGCGTAGGAATTTTTTTGAAATTACTACGTTCCCCAACAGTGGCATCCGAGCCAGGTTTATGCGTTGATGTTATATGCACGAGTAGAACACAAGTAAGTTGTGGGCAATATAAGTCATACTGCTTACCAGCATGTCATACGTTGGTTCGGCGGTATTGTTGGATGAAGCGGCCCGGACCGACATTACGCGTACGCTTACACGAGACTGGTTCTACCAACGTGCTTTGCACACAGGTGGCTGGCGGGTGTCAGTTTCTCCAACTTTAGTTGAACCGAGTGTGGCTACGCCCGGTCCTTGCGAAGGTTAAAGAAACACCAACTTGACAAACTATCATTGTGGTTTTGATGCGTAGGTAAGAACGGTTCTTGCTAAGCCCGTAGCAGCCACGTAAAACTTGCAACAACAAAGTAGAGGACGTCTAACTTGTTTTTGCAGGGCATGTTGTGATGTGATATGGTCAAGACATGATGCTAAATTTTATTGTATGATATGATCATGTTTTGTAACCAAGTATCGGCAACTGGCAGGAGCCTTATGGTTGTCGCTTTATTGTATGCAATGCAATCGCCTTGTAATGCTTTACTTTATCACTAAGCGGTAGCGATAGTCGTAGAAGCATAATATTGGCGAGACGACAACGATGCTACGATGGAGATCAAGGTGTCGCGCCGGTGACGATGGTGATCATGACGGTGCTTCGGAGATGGAGATCACAAGCACAAGATGACGATGGCCATATCATATCACTTATATTGATTTCATGTGATGTTTATCTTTTATGCATCTTATCTTGCTTTGATTGACGGTAGCATTATAAGATGATCTCTCACTAAATTTCAAGATAAAAGTGTTCTCCCTGAGTATGCACTGTTGCCAAAGTTTGTCGTGCCCAGACACCACGTGATGATTGGGTGTGATAAGCTCTACGTCCATCTACAACGGGTGCAAGCCAGTTTTGCACACGCAGAATACTCAGGTTAAACTTGATGAGCCTAGCATATGTAGACATGGCCTCGAAACACTGAGACCGAAAGGTCGAGCGTGATTCATATAGTAGATATGATCAACATAGCGATGTTCACCATTATAAGCTACTCCATTTCATGTGATGATCGGTTATGGTTTAGTTGATTTGGATCACGTGATCACTTAGAGGATTAGAGGGATGTCTTTCTAAGTGGGAGTTCTTAAGTAATATGATTAATTGAACTTAAATTTATCATGAACTTAGTACCTGATAGTATCTTGCTTGTCTATATTGTTTGTAGATAGATGGCCCGTGTTGTTGTTTCGTTGAATTTTAATGCGTTCCTTGAGAAAGCAAAGTTGAAAGATGATGGTAGCAATTACACGGACTGGGTCCGTAACTTGAGGATTATCCTCATTGCTGCACAGAAGAATTACGTCCTGGAAGCACCGCTGGGTGCCAGGCCTGCCGTAGGAGCAACACCAGATGTTATGAACGTGTGGCAGAGCAAAGCTGATGACTACTCAATAGTTCAGTGTGCCATGCTTTACGGCTTAAAACCGGGACTTCAACGATGTTTTGAATGTCATGGAGCATATGAGATGTTCCAGGAGTTGAAGTTAATATTTGAAGCAAATGCCCGGATTGAGAGAAATGAAGTCTCCAATAAGTTCTATAGCTGCAAGATGGAGGAGAATAGTTCTGTCAGTGAGCATATACTCAAGATGTCTATGTATAATAATCACTTGATTCAACTGGGAGTTAATCTTCCGGATGATAGCGTCATTGACAAAATTCACCAATCACTACCACCAAGATACAAGAGCTTCGTGATGAACTATAACATGCAAGGGATGGATAAGACGATTTCCGAGCTATTCACAATGCTAAAGGTTGCGGACGTAGAAATCAAGAAGGGGCATCTAGTGTTGATGGTCAACAAGACCACTAGTTTCAAGAAAAAGGGCAAAGGGAATAAGAAGGGGAACTTCAAGAAGAACAGCAAGCAAGTTGCTACTCAGGAGAAGAAACCCAAGTCTGGACCAAAGCCTGAAACTAAGTGCTTCTACTGCAAGCAGACTTGTCACTGGAAGCGGAACTGCCCCAAGTATTTGGCGGATAATAAGGATGGCAAGGTGAACAAAGGTATATGTGATATACATGTTATTGATGTGTACCTTACTAGAGCTCGCAGTAGCACCTGGGTATTTGATACTGGTTCTGTTGCTAATATTTGCAACTCGAAACAGGGACTACGGATTAAGCGAACACTGGCCAAGGACGAGGTGACGATGCGCGTGGGAAATGGTTCCAAAGTCGATGTGATCGCGATCGGCACGCTACCTCTACATCTACCTTAGGGATTAGTTTTAGACCAAAATAATTGTTATTTGGTGCCAGCGTTGAGCATGAACATTATATCTGGATCTTGTTTGATGCGAGACGGTTATTCATTTAAATCAGAGAATAATGGTTGTTCTATTTATATGAGTAATATCTTTTATGGTCATGCACCCTTGAAGAGTGGTCTGTTTTTGATGAATCTCGATAGTAGTGATACACATATTCATAATGTTGAAGCCAAAAGATGCAGAGTTGATAATGCTAGAGCAACTTATTTGTGGCACTGCCGTTTATGTCATATCGGTGTAAAGCGCATGAAGAAACTCCATACTGATGGACTTTTGGAACCACTTGATTATGAATCACTTGGTACTTGCGAACCGTGCCTCTTGGGCAAGATGACTAAAACACTGTTCTCCGGTACTATGGAGAGAGCAACAAATTTGTTGGAAATCATACATACAGATGTATGTGGTCCGATGAATGTTGAGGCTCGTGGGGGATATCGTTACTTTCTCACCTTCACAGATGATTTAAGTAGATATGGGTATATCTACTTAATGAAGCATAAGTCTAAAACATTTGAAAAGTTCAAAGAATTTCAGAGTGAAGTTGAAAATCATCGTAACAAGAAAATAAAGTTTCTACGATCTGATCGCGGAGGAGAATATTTGAGTTACGAGTTTGGTCTACATTTGAAACAATGCGGAATAGTTTCGCAACTCACGCCACCCAGAACACCACAGCGTAATGGTGTGTCCGAACGTCGTAATCGTACTTTACTAGATATGGTGCGATCTATGATGTCTCTTACTGACTTACCGCTATCGTTTTGGGGTTATGCTTTAGAGACGGCTGCATTCACGTTAAATAGGGCACCATCGAAATCCGTTGAGACGACGCCTTATGAACTGTGGTTTGGCAAGAAACCAAAGTTGTCGTTTATGAAAGTTTGTGGATGTGATGCTTGTGTGAAAAAGCTTCAACCTGATAAGCTCGAACCCGAATCGGAGAAATGTGTCTTCATAGGATACCCAAAGGAGACTGTTGGGTACACCTTCTATCACAGATTCGGAGGCAAGACATTCATTGCTAAGAATGGATCCTTTCTAGAGAAGGAGTTTCTCTCGAAAGAAGTGAGTGGGAGGAAAGTAGAACTTGATGAGGTAACTATACCTGCTCCCTTATTGGAAAGTAGTTCATCACAGAAACCGGTTTCTGTGACACCTACACCAATTAGTGAGGAAGTTAATGATGATGATCATGGAACTTCAGATCAAGTTGTTACTGAACCTCGTAGATCAACCAGAGTAAGATCCGCACCAGAGTGGTACGGTAATCCTGTTCTGGAAATCATGCTACTAGATCATGATGAACCTACGAACTATGAAGAAGCGATGGTGAGCCCAGATTCCGCAAAATGGCTTGAAGCCATGAAATCTGAGATGGGATCCATGTATGAGAACAAAGTGTGGACTTTGGTTGACTTGCCCGATGATCGGCAAGCAATTGAGAATAAATGGATCTTCAAGAAGAAGACTGACGCTAACGGTAATGTTACTGTCTACAAAGCTCGACTTGTTGTGAAAGGTTTTCGACAAGTTCAAGGGATTGACTACGATGAGACCTTCTCACCCGTAGCGATGCTTAAGTCTGTCCGAATCATGTTAGCAATTGCCGCATTTTATGATTATGAAATTTGGCAGATGGATGTCAAAACTGCATTCCTGAATGGATTTCTGGAAGAAGAGTTGTATATGATGCAACCGGAAGGTTTTGTCGATCCAAAGGGAGCTAACAAAGTGTGCAAGCTCCAGCGATCCATTTGTGGACTGGTGCAAGCCTCTCGGAGTTGGAATAAATGCTTTGATAGTGTGATGAAAGCATTTTGTTTTGTATAGACTTTTGGAGAAGCCTGTATTTACAAGTAAGTGAGTGGGAGCTCTGTAGCATTTCTGATATTATATGTGGATGACATATTACTGATTGGAAATGATATAGAATTTCTGGATAGCATAAAGAGATACTTGAATAAGAGTTTTTCAATGAAAGACCTCGGTGAAGCTGCTTACATATTGGGCATTAAGATCTATAGAGATAGATCAAGATGCTTAATTGGACTTTCACAAAGCACATACCTTGACAAAGTTTTGAAGAAGTTCGAAATGGATCAAGCAAAGAAAGGGTTCTTGCCTGTGTTACAAGGTGTGAAATTGAGTAAGACTCAATGCCCGACCACTTCAGAAGATAGAGAGAAAATGAAAGATGTTCCCTATGCTTCAGCCATAGGCTCTATCATGTATGCAATGCTGTGTACCACACCTGATGTGTGCCTTGCTATAAGTCTAGCAGGGAGGTACCAAAGTAATCAAGGAGTGGATCACTGGACAGCGGTCAAGAACATCCTGAAGTACCTGAAAAGGACTAAGGATATGTTTCTCGTTTATGAGGTGACAAAGAGCTCATCGTAAATGGTTACGTTGATGCAAACTTTGACACTGATCCGCACGATTCTAAATTGCAAATCGGATACGTGTTTACATTGAACGGTGCAGCTGTCAGTAGGTGCAGTTCTAAACAAAGCGTCGTGGCGGGATCTACGTGTGAAGCGGAGTACATAGCTGCTTCGGAAGCAGCAAATGAAGGAGTCTGGATGAAGGAGTTCATATCCGATCTAGGTGTCATACCTAGTGCATCGGGTCCAATGAAAATCTTTTGTGACAATACTGGAGCAATTGCCTTAGCGAAGGAATCCAGATTTCACAAGAGAACCAAGCACATCAAGAGATGCTTCAATTCCATCCGGGATCTAGTCCAGGTGGGAGACATAGAAATTTGCAAGATACATACAGATCTGAATGTTGCAGACCCGTTGACTAAGCCTCTTCCACGAGCAAAACATGATCAACACCAAGGCTCCATGGGTGTTAGAATCATTACAGTGTAATCTAGATTATTGACTCTAGTGCAAGTGGGAGACTGAAGGAAATATGCCCTAGAGGCAATAATAAAGTTCTTATTTATTTCCTTATATCATGATAAATGTTTATTATTCATGCTAGAATTGTATTAACTGGAAACATAATACATGTGTGAATACATAGACAAACAGAGTGTCACTAATATGCGTCTACTAGACTAGCTCGTTGATCAAAGATGGTTAAGTTTCCTAGCCATTGACATGGGTTGTCATATGATTAACGGGATCACATCATTAGGAGAATGATGTGATTGACATGACCGTTAGCTTAGCACACGATCGTTTAGTATGTTGCTATTGCTTTCTTCATGACTTATACATGTTCCTATGACTATGAGATCATGCAACTCCCGTTTACCAGAGGAACACTTTGTGTTCTACCAAATGTCACAAAGTAACTGGGTGATTATAAAGGTGCTCTACAGGTGTCTCCGAAGGTACTTGTTGGGTTGGTGTATTTTGAGATTAGGATTTGTCACTCCGATTGTCGGAGAGGTATCTCTGGGCCCTCTCGGTAATGCACGTCACTTAAGCCTTGCAAGCGTTGCAACTAATGAGTTAGTTGCAGGATGATGTATTACGGAACGAGTAAAGAGACTTGCTGGTAACGAGATTGAACTAGGTATTGACATACTGACGATCGAATCTCGGGCAAGTAACATACCGATGACAAAGGGAACAACGTATGTTGTTATGCGGTTTGACTAATAAAGATCTTCGTAGAATATGTAGGAGCCAATATGAGCATCCAGGTTCCGCTATTGGTTATTGACCGGAGACGTGTCCCGGTCATGTCTACATAGTTCTCGAACCCGTAGGGTCCGCACGCTTAACGTTACGATGACAGTTTTATTATGAGTTTATATGTTTTGAGGTACCGATGGTTGTTCGTAGTCCCGGATGTGATCACGGACATGACGAGGAGTCTGGAAATGGTCGAGACATAAAGATTGATATATTGGACGACTATATTCGGACACCGGAAGTGTTCCAGGTAGTTTCGGATAAAACCGGAGTGCCGGAGGGTTATCGGAACCCCCGGGGGAACTAATGGGCCTCGATGGGCCTTAGTGGAGAGAGAGAGGGGCGGCCAGGGCAGGCCGCGCGCCCCCTCCCCATCTGGTCCGAATTGGACTTGGAGAGGGGGCGACGCCCCCCTTTCCTTCTCCCTCTCCCTCTCCTTCCTTCCCCCTCTCTCCCTTTTGGTGGAAACCTACTAGGACTTGGAGTCCTAGTAGGATTCCCCTCTTGGGGGCACACCATAGAGGGCCGGCCGGCGTCCCCCTTGCTCCTTTATATACGGGGGCAGGGGGCACCCTAGAGACACAACAATTGATATGTTTGATCTTTTAGCCGTGTGCGGTGCCCTCCTCCACCATAGTCCACCTCGATAATACTGTAGCGGTGCTTAGGCGAAGCCTTGCGTCAGTAGAACATCAACATCGTCACCATGTCGTTGTGCTGACGAAACTCTCCCTCAACACTCGGCTGGATCGGAGTTCGAGGGACATCATTGGGCTGAACATGTGCTGAACTCGGAGGTGTTGTGCATTCGGTACTTGATCGGTCGGATCGTGAAGACGTACGACTACTTCAACCGCGTTGTGCTAACGCTTCCGCTTTCAGTCTACGAGGTTACGTATAATCTCCCCTCTTGTTGCTATGCATCACCATGATCTTGCGTGTGCGTAGGAAACTTTTTGAAATTACTACGTTCCCCAATAGCCGGTCCGTAGCAAGGAATGGGGCGAGCTCGACGCCGATGACGGGAAGCTCACGGTTACCATCACCAGGATCCATCGCCTCACCTCGGCCGGGCTCACTCTCGAGATGATCGGGGCCGACTTCATCCGCCGCCGGATTGCCCCACTGCACAATAAGGGGAGGCCGGTTGGGACTTCAGGAATGTGGCCAACATCATGAGGCTCCGCCCCGGCCTGAATCACAACTTCACGGTGCTGCAGCATGCTCATCTTTGTCAGAGGCTTTTCCAGCTCAAGGTTGACGAGGTCGGCAGGGTCGAGAGGACCGGCAAGGCCGCCAAGGCTGGCAAGCCTGACAACCTGTTCGGGTTGCCAGTGGAGGTGATCCCGTCGAGCAACAACTCTTGTCTGACCACCATCATCGCCATGATGCTGGTTTTCAACGCGCACGGCCTCGATACGACCTGGGTCGAGCCAAAAGTAGAGATGGTGCAGACATTCTTCGACAACTTGTCGGAGAGGTATGTTCTTGACGAGCCACGGCTCATCCGCCCCACCACTAAGGAAGAGTTTGCGTACACTACCGCCAGGGCGGAGGAGGCAGCACTTGCCGAGGAGGCCGGTAGCCTCGGAACTGTGCAGGACAAGGCCGACGTGGCCGCAGAAGAGAAGGAGTTTGCCGAATGGACGGGGTCTGATGGGGAGCCCAGCGGTGCCGGTGCTGGGGTTCCCCTTGTTAAAGGAGCGGTCGAGGAGTCGGCCGAAGAGGAGACCTGTGCGGATGACTCCTCGGCCCCAGGGAAGAAACGTGTCCTACGGCAGGCTGGCTCCGGCGAGCCGGTCCGGCCCGACAAGATCTCGCAGCAGCAATGGGCCCAGGCGTAGCCCATGCGCCAGACGAGGCGTACGGCCGCATCAGCGGAAGTAGCAGCAGCGAAGAAGGCTGCGGCCATCGCCTCCTCCTCGTCCAAGCGGCCCAGGATTCCATCCCCTTCTCCTCCCCTTGCGGACGCCGCCCCGGAGGCCGATTTTAATCTTGGGTCCTTTTAGCCCAAAGAGGAAGAGGAGGCCAGAGGAGGAGGACGAGTAAGCACCTTGCCCCTCATCATCTCCTGATCCTCCACCTGCGTTATCTTTCCCTGACTTGATCTTTATCTTCACGGTCACATGGAGACGCTGGCCCAGAGGGCGGTGAAGAGAGCCAAGGCTTCGACGGGCGACGAGCCCCCAGAGAGCGCTCCTGGCACACCGGCGTTCGTGGTGATCAGCCCGGAAGACAACCCTCAGCGCAGCCCCCGCTCCAACCCCCAGCGTGAGTCCGTTATTCACTCCCCAGTGACGAGCGTTGGGGTGTGTATCCTTGGCGCTGACTTTGCCGGGTTCACAAGAGGAGAGCGGCAACAGGAGGAGCCGCTGAGGGCCGCCCCTGACACGCCGCCCCATCGATCACGCCACCCAGAGGGGTGTCACCGGCAAGGGCATCTACCGCCGAGCCCACGCGCATGGAGGAAGTGGGGGCAAGCATGGGCGCTGGTGGCTCCATACCGGCAACGAGCGTTGGTGGGGAAGGAACCACTCCTCCTCAGCTCGGCACGGGTAAGCTGCCTGCCTCTCGTCCCTTGCTATCTCTGCCACACGATGTTCTTTCTTTTCTTTGTTCTGAATTTTGATTTTGGCCTCGCTTCATTTCCTTTCTGGTTTCCAGACCCTCCCTCGACGGACCAGGTGGACGTCGACTCTTTCATCGAGGAGGTTGCCAAGGATGCCGAAGTTGAGGCCACCAAGATCACTGTCAGGGAAGCCGCCAAGTCCGCCGCCGAGGAGGCCGCCAAGGGGCCTGCCTGGGGGGCTGGCAAGGCTACTGCCAGGGAGGCCGGTAGGGTTGCTGCCGAGGAGGACGCCAAGGGGCCTGCCGGGGAGGCCGACAAGGCTGCTGCCAAGGAGGCCGCCAAGGAGCCCGCCGGGGAGGAGGTGGCCGATGACCAACCTTCCTCCCCTACAGCCCCCGCCCTGGGCAAGTACATGAAGGCGGGCGATGATCTGTTCGTCTGCCTCCCGGGGACGACAAGCACCAGAGCGCCAGCTGAAGGGGAGGTTTTCGATGATGAGGCCCTCGCCACCGCCGGGCTCCAGGTTGTCGACGAACCGAGTGCCAGCAGCGGTGGCTCCCAAGAGGATCAGCTCCTCTGGGCCATGAGCGCCAATTTCCAGAAACTGCAGGCGCTCCACTGTGCCCGCCAGGATAAGGTGAACTCCAGGACGGCGGCCATGGACAAGGCAGAAGCAGACTTTCAGGAGTGCGTTGCTCAGATGCAAGTCTGGTTCGCCGAGGCCCGGTAGGACCTGAGGGCCACCCAGGATCAGCTAGACGAGCGCAAGCGAGAGCTCCTCTTGAAGCAGGCTGACATGAAGAAGGCCCAAGAGGCCGCGAAGGAACAGGCCGCCAAGGACGAAGCTGACCAGAGGTAGCGCCAAGCTCTGCTGGACACCCAAGAGGAGGACCTTGTTGCTCGTGAACATGCGCTTGCCGCCACGCTCCGCGGCAAGCACGAGGAGATCAAGAAGCTCGTCGTGAAGCAGACCCAGGAGCTGGAGCAGAAGCAGAAAGATGCATTTGATGCTCTGGCCCTGGACTAAGCCGGCAAGGTGGAGAAGCTGGAGCTGGAGCGGGAGGAGCTGAAGGAGGAGATCTCAAAGCTGACGAAGGACAGGGACATGACTACCCACACTCTAGTGGAATTGCAGCTCACCATCTCCAACAAGACCAAGCTGCTCTCCGAGGCCAATGATTACATCGATGATCTGACGCTGAAGCTGGACACCTTGGAAGGGACGCTTTCGGAGGTCAGGGCCCATGAGGATACCCTGAACAAGGCCCTGAGGACGAGAGGCAGCTACTGCAGAATGTCATCGCTGCCCACAACGACTATGTGGACAGCACGAACCTCTGGACCAGCCGCCTCATCGATGTTGCTGAGAGGCTCACCACGCAGCTAGCCGTCATGGGCATGCCGGACTTCAGGTACTCCTAGGAGGTGAACATAAGCCCAAGTGCCAGTCTGACCTTGTTCTTCTAGCGCGTGCTCGACGCCCTGGAGCACCTCCGCTCCAGTCGGGCAACTTATCTAGCTAATGAGGCTCGGAAGCTTTACCGGGGCACCCCAGCGTCGACTTCGCCAACACGCTTGAGAGTTTGCTGGAGGATGCGGACCTCAAGGCACTCGAAGAACGTATCGAGCCCATCATCAACTGCGTTATCGGAGTCAAGAGGTTGCAAGGCCAGCGCTAGGACTAGCCACCCCATTTCTCCTTGCCGCTGCGAGTTCATGCCCAAGACAATTTTATCTTAAGTTAGAACCGCGGCAGCCACTGATGTAATATAACTTGCAGTATTTTGAAATAGCGCATGCTATCTTCCTGTTTTATTTTTCTTTGTATGTACACACCCTACACTTAGATGGATAGGTTTGTCGGCGCGTAAACCCATGCCATGGCGCTTTGAGGAACGGATCCTTAGCAGCCTGCCGGGGGCACTTGCTGCCGGGCAAGCCACCTTTCCATTCTCGGCGCAGCCGCTTGAACTATTGAGCAAACTCGAAACATAACAAGGGTGTTGCCAATAGCGGAAGGGTTCCTTTGTGTGCAGGTTTTCCATACAAGGAGCAAAATCTTCTGAGGAAAATAACCCTATAAAACAGAAATCGCTCAAGGTTTTGCGTGATTTAGCTTTTTTGTCGCCACGCGGATGGTTGTTGTGAATGGAGACGACACCGCTCGCCCGACTGATGGCACCATAGTGATGGGGATGATTTTGACCTTCTCCACCGCTAGCGTCTGCCCTGTCGCTTGCCTGCGCTGGCGCGGAGAAAACAGCTCCAGACGAGCCGACCGCTGGGGCCTTCTTCTTCTTTGGAGCCATCGCGATGAAGGAGTCGATGCGCTAACTTATAGACCAGATTTGCACAGCCTTGCGCCCCCTACCTGGTGCGCCAAGGATGTCAGGGAAAACGACACCTATGGGATCCTGAGGACCCCTTCTACGGTTGGCGGGGGCGAAGAGCTGTGCAAAGAGCAGGTCTAGCGATCAGCGCAAGGGGATTTTACCAAGGTTCGGGCCACAAATGATGCGTAAAACCCTAGTCCTGCTTGTCTATGTTTATCTTGTGTTCTTTAGTTCTTGGACTAGCTACTATGCGTGCCCAGTCCAAAAAGTCTGAATCCTTCTACAGTACGTCTCAGGCCTCCTTTTATATGTCAAAGGGGTCGCCACAGTGACACACGGGAGGTGGAAAGTATCTATAGTGTACAAGTTTATCGCCTGACACCGTAGGACAAACGCATTTAATGTGTTGTCTATGTGCCCTCTTGCTTTATCGGGGATGGCAACAGAGCTTGTCCCGCCCATCGCCGCCTCGCCTTGCTTCGACGCGCGTCCAAGCTGACGAGGCATGCAGCGCCATGCTGGCTGGCTGGTTGCTGCGCTGGTGTGGTGACAGGGCCTTCACGAAGATCTGCATGCCACCACGAAGGTGCTCGACTAGTCGTCCTAGAAGCTGCATGCTGCCATGCAGGCGCTTGCCTAGTTGGCGAGCTGGTTGCCGCGTCAGAACGGCCGCGGGGCAGCGGAGCTTTGGCAGGTGCGGGCCTGGCCGCGACCCCATAGATACCGACGGCAAGGGTCTTGCGGGGGTCTCGCGGTCGTCCCCGGCAAGGATCTTGCCGGGGGTCTTCGTCTTTTGGTTCTTATGTAGGCTCGCAGGCCTGTGGTCTTCACAAAGATCTGCATGCCACCATGCAGGCGCCCCTGAGCCTTGGTCTTGATGTTGTCGATGGTGTCAGAACTCTCAGTCTCAAGGGTGGCAGCCTTGCTGGTGTTGGGCAAGTTGCCCCGGCAAGGCTCTTGCCGGGGCTGCGTGGGCCGCCCCGGCAAGGGTGTTGTCGGGGGAAATCCATCTCGCCCCTTTGCTCGTTATGCCTCTGGCTTGAGTGCTGCCTTGGCAGTCTCGTACCTTTCCTTCCTCTGCCCGCCAAGCATGGCCGCAGGCGTGGCTATGACTGCCCATGCACAAGCAAAGGGGTACGGAAAGGCCCCTACTTTTGTACACCGACACCGACCGCCACTCATAAGGAAGACAATCAAAAAACATCTCATGCTCCAACTTCGTTACATAACGGTTCACCATACGTGCATGCTACGGGACTCACAAACCTTAACACAAGTATTTGTCAAATTCGCAACTACTTACTAGTATGACTCTAATATTGATCACCATCTTCATATCTGAAAACAATCATAAGGAATCAAACTTCTCATAGTATTCAATGCACTTTATATGAAAGTTTTTATTATATCCCTCTTGGATGTCTATCATATTAGGACTAATTTTATAACCAAAGCAAATTACCATGTGATGACCCACAAGTATAGGGTATCTACCGTAGTCCTTTCGATAAGTAAGAGTGTCGAACCCAACGAGGAGCAGAAGTAAATGATAAGCGGTTTTCAGCAAGGTATTCTCTGCAAGTACTGAAATAAGTGGTAACAGATAGTTTGTGACAAGATAAATTGTAAGGAGCAACAAGTAACAAAAGTAAGTAAAGTGCAGCAAGGTGGCCCAATCCTTTTGTAGCAAAGGACAAGCCGGAACAAACTCTTATATAAGGAAAAGCGCTCCCGAGGACACATGGGAATATCGTCAAGCTAGTTTTCATCACGTTCATATGATTCGCGTTCGGTACTTTGATAATTTGATATGTGGGTGGACCGGTGCTTGGGTGCTGTTCTTACTTGAACAAGCATCCCACTTATGATTAACCTCTATTGCAAGCATCCGCAACTACAACAAAAGTATTAAGGTAAACCTAACCATAGCATGAAACATGTGGATCCAAATCAGCCCCTTACGAAGCAATGCATAAACTAGAGTTTAAGCTTCTGTCACTCTAGCAACCCACCATCTACTTATTACTTCCCAATGCCTTCCTATAGGCCCAAATAATGGTGAAGTGTTATGTAGTCGACGTTCACATAACACCAATAGAGGCTAGACAACATACATCTTATCAAAATATCGACCGAATACCAAATTCACATGACTACTAATAGCAAGACTTCTCCCTTGTCCTCAGGAACAAACGTAACTACTCACAAAGCATATTCATGTTCATAATCAGAGGGGTAATAATATGCATAAAGGATCTAAACATATGATCTTCCACCAAATAAACCAACTAGCATCAACTACAAGGAGTAATCAACACTACTAGCAACCTACTAGCACCAATCCCGGACTTGGAGACAAGAATTGGATACAAGAGATGAACTAGTGTTTGGAGATGAGATGGCTGGTGAAGATGTTGACGGAGATTGCCCTCTCCCGATGAGAGGAGCGTTGGTGATCACGATGGCGATGATTTCCCCCTCCCGGAGGGAAGTGTCCCCGGCAGAACAGCTTTGTCGGAGCTCTAGATTGGTTCCGCCAAGGTTCCGCCTCGTGGCGGCGGAGTCTCATCCCGAAAGGATGCTTCTCGTTTTTTTCTTGACGAAAGACTTCATATAGGAGAAGATGGGCGTCGGAGAGCCACCAGGGGGCCCACGAGGTAGGGGGGCGCGCCCTAGGAGGGGGACGCGCCCCCACCCTCGTGAGCAGGGTGTGGGCCCCCTGGCCTTCATCTTTGGCGAGGATTTTTCTTTATTTATTTTAAGATATTCCATGGAGTTTCAGGACTTTTGGAGTTGCGCAGAATAGGTCTCTAATATTTGCTCCTTTTCTAGCCCAGAATTCCAGCTGCCGGCATTGTCCCTCTTCATGTAAACCTTGTAAAATAAGAGAGAATAGCCATAAGTATTGTTACATAACGTGAAATAACAGGCCATAATGCGATAAATATCGATATAAAAGCATCATGCAAAATGGACGTATCAACTCCCCCAAGCTTAGACCTCGCTTGTCCTCAAGCGAAAAGCCGATAACAATAAATATGTCCTCATGTTTAGAGGTAGAGGAGTCGATAAAAATAAAATACGGACATGAAGGCATCATGATTGTTCTCATAACAGCAACATATATAGATTTTGTCATATGATTACTTATGTTCAAGTGATGATCTAATTCACAATGCAAAAGTATGAATCAGAAACCTTATTGAGAACCAACAAACTATAACCTCATCATTGAAGCAATTGCAATTTATCATAACATCGGAAAGAGTCTATGTCAAAGCTAAAAAGCAAGCCCACATACTCAACTATCATCTAGTCCTTCATAATTGCTAACACTCACGCAATAATTGTGGTTACAGAGTTTTAATCGGACACAGAGAAAGATAGGGGCTTATAGTTTTGCCCCACAACCTTTTACCTCAAGGGTAATGTCGGTGTCAAAATCGGCGGATCTCGGGTAGGGGGTACCGAACTGTGCGTCTAGGCGGATGGTAATAGGAGACAAGGGACACGAAGTTTTACCCAGGTTTGGGCCCTCTCGATGGAGGTAAAACCCTACGTCCTGCTTGATTAATATTGATGATATGGGTAGTACAAGAGTAGATCTACCACGAGATCAAGGAGGCTAAACCCTAGAAGCTAGCCTATGGTATGATTGTTATATATGTTGTCCTACGGACTAAAGCCCTCCGGTTTATATAGACACCGGAGAGGGTTAGGGTTACACAAAGTCGGTTACAATGGTAGGAGATCTAAATATCCGCATCGCCAAGCTTGCCTTCCACGCCAAGGAAAGTCCCTTCCGGACACGGGACGAAGTCTTCAATCTTGTATCTTCATAGTCCAGGAGTCCGGCTGAAGGTATAGTCCGGCCATCCGGACACCCCCTAATCCAGGACTCCCTCAGTAGCCCCTGAACCAGGCTTCCATGACGACGAGTCCGGCGCGCAGATTGTCTTCAGCGTTGCAAGGCGGGTTCCTCCTCCAAGTACTTCATAGAAGATTTTGAACACAAAAGACGGTGTCCGACTCTGTAAAATAAGTTTCCACATATTGCCATAGAGAGAATAATATTTACACAGATCTAATCTGCTGACGTATTCCGTAGCATGACACCACACCACGGCCAAGTCTTTATTCGAATCGTTTTCACTCCCTCACCTCAGCGCATTTCGCGAGGCGGTTTCCTTGGCACGTCTTGTCAAAGCAGAGATCGTGTCCCCTCATTTACGGGATTCTCATCAATACGGACGTGGGTAACCCAACCACGCCATTTATCACGACGCTTGGGAGATAAGCGAGTTTTACCAGGCTGGCGGGGACGTTTAACCGCATCCGCCCATATAACGGGATAAGGATCCACCTTTCTACCTATGCCTTCTTCCTCCTTTGCCTATCCATCTTCCGCGCACTCGAGCTCCAGCGCCCAAGCCCGCACTTCCTACCTCAACCTTCTCCAGCCATGTCCGGAGCGGGAGGCAAGTGGATGGTCTCCTCTGTCACGGAGGGACACATCAAAAAACTGAGGAAAGCCGGATACTTGTCTAACGACATCGCACACCGGCTTCCCAAAGAAGGGCACCTCCTCCCCACCCCAAGGCCCCATGAGAGGGTAGTGTTTCTCCCCCACTTCCTCCGCGGACTGGGTTTTCCTCTCCAACCATTCATCCAGGGGCACATGTTCTACTACGGCCTAGATTTCTACGATCTGGCCCCGAACTTCGTCCTCAACATCTCGGCGTTTATCGTCGTGTGCGACGCTTTCCTCTGCATCCGCCCCCATTTCGGCCTATGGCTCAAGACTTTCAACGTCAAGCCTAAGGTGGTGCGTGACAACCAGGCGGAGTGCGGAGGTGCCATGGCGGGCAAGATAGCCAACGTCTTATGGCTCGAGGGCTCCTTTGTGGAGACCCTAAAGGGGTGGCAATCGGGGTGGTTTTACATCATCGAGCCGTGCGACCCTGAGTAGGTCGCAACCCCCGAGTTCCGGTCCGGACCCCCTACGCGGCTCATGTCTTGGAAAGAGACGGGCCTGTTGTGGGGCAACCAAGGGGAAGTAACCGGACTGCAAAAATGCATCCAAACCCTGGTGAACAAGCAGCTCAAGCTTGTCAATGTAGTCCAGGTTATGCTCGTCCGCCGGATCCTCCCTCGTCAGCAACGGGGTTTCAATTTGTGGGAGTTCGACCCGGCGCAACACCCAACCCTGAGCAGGATCTTCGACACAATGTACGAAGACGCCTGGAAGGTGCTATTCAAAGGCGCCGAGGCTCCCACATCCGCTTCCGAGGACCGCGGATTCAGCACGCAGCGTCACGCTAGTGCGGTAAGCTATTTTGACCTTTTACAGGATGTTGGTTTTCCATAGATCGATTGTCCGGCCCCTTTGCCCGAAGACCCAGCCGATGCTCACTTAGCGAAGCTGCTGGCTCCGGCTCCTTATGTGGTGCCGGAGAAGAAGGCCAAGAAGAGGGCCACAGGGACTCGAAAGAGTTCCCGGTGCCTGGAGGTGTCGGATTCATCATCCGACGAATCTGAGACGCGCTCCTCCCGTGAAAACGAGGAGGAGGAAGAAGAAACCTCTCCCCCTCCAGCGGGGGGAGGAAAGAAAAGGAAGGCCGCCCCATCCGGGGAGGCCGAAGGGTCCAAGAAGGGGAAGACCCTTCCTCCGGACTACCCCACCTACGCCTACGACAATGAAGAGGAGTGGCCGCGCAGGGCCAAGCGTCCGGCGGAATCGTAAGCATCCAGACACCCGAGTAATTCATAGCATTCCTTTATTACACAGCTGTCAGATTTCGAGTTCCGGCAGACCCTTGTGGTTCGAACTCTGGGGTGCGCGCGGAGATTACGCCCTCTACCTCTCCGTCACGCAAAGATCTAACTACTAAAAGAACAACACAAGCGACACAGAGTTTATACTGGTTCGGGCCACCGATGCGGTGTAATACCCTACTCCAGTGTGGTGTGGTGGATTGCCTCTTGGGCTGATGATGATGAACACTACAAGGTAGAACAGCCTCGCAAGGGTCTGTTCTTGGTCTGGGGGATGAACTGCTAGGAGGAGTTCAATCGCCCTTCTCTCTCTCTGATGCCTATCTAACTGATTGCCGGGTTGCTAGACGTTCCGATCTTCCTAGATCCAATTGCCTCTACCTTGGGGGTGGCTAGTCCTATTTATAGGCAAAGGCCCTGGGCCTCTTCCCAAATATTGAGCGGGAAGGGCGCCAACAATTGGCCATTTTGAAGGGGAACATCTGGTACACTTATCCTGACTAAAGTTGGTCCTCGCCTGCCAAAGGCTCTGGTGATGACGCTGGCTTGGGCTCCACAGTGACTTCCTCCTTGTCGCGGAGCTGGTCTTGGTCTCGTTGCACCGAAATGGATGCCTTTGCTTGATCCTCCCGCCTGCGCTAGCTCCCTTCGTACCAAAGAGGAAAGGAGGACACTGCGCGGCTGGCGCCCGCCTGGCGCCCTTGGTCATCATGGCTTGCGTCATGGGCACCTCGTGAGGTACCCCGCCTTGATCTCTCCGCCTCCTCATGAGCCAGCCTGATGAGGCCGCGCCTGGGGAAGCTCCGCGTCGTCCGCCCCACGAGGCTTGGCCCCTCGCGAGGGTCTCGGGTCTTGCGTTGACGAAGGCGGGCTGTGTTGGGCCCCCTTTAAGCCACGCCGCAGGCCGCAGGCAGGCAAGTCTGGGGACCCCCGTTCCCAGAACGCCGACAGTAGCCCCTGGGCCCAAGGCGCGCACGGACTTGGCCGTGCTGAGGGGCGAAAGGGCAAGGGCGAAGCGCCGCGGGCCCTAACAGCCTGCGGCCTTGGGCGCCGCATGGCGGTTGATGGGACGCGGGCGTCTCCGCTTCCCCACGACGCCTCGGTGATCACGCGGATTGGACAAGTCCCTGCATGCAGATCGTGTCATGATTACCTGTGATCGTGGAGGCCGACGGTTGGCCTTCTCCAGCTATAAGTACGGCACTGCGCGTGCCCTTCTAGTCCATCTCTCCTTGCTTCTCCTTCTTCTCCATGGCTCCGTCGAGGAGGTTCTCGGCTGCAAAGAAGGGGAAGGCCCGCCAGGTTGAGCCTGCCTCTCCCCCGCCCAAGCTCGGCCGAGGGCACCCTCGGAAGCATCCCGTGGCCGCCACGGTAGCTTCCCGCTGCCGTGGAGATGGTTCTCAGCGAGGTGACGGGCGAGCTACCACGGTCGGGGGACGCGCTTTGGTTGCGCGCTCTCCTAGGCCGCGCTTTCGCGCTGCGGAGGTGCTGCCGGAGTTTGTCGTATGGTCGGCCGAGCCCACTAGCGCCCGGCTCCAACTCCCTCGCTTCCTCCTTGGTGAGCTCCCTGCCGGTGCCCCGGGCGGCCTCTGGCTTCAAGCGGACGGCTGCTGCAGCCGGGCCTCATGGGCTGCAATGGAGGTCTCCGCCACGGGGAGCTTGGCCTTGAGTCGTGGTTGGCAGGCGTTCGCCCGTGCTCGCGGCCTGGGGCGCCGGTGCACTCTGCACTTTAGGTTTGACGGCGATGCCACCCTCTATGTGAGGGTGTTTGGGGAAGATGGTCGCCGCACAGGGTGTTGCCCTGAGGACGACGACCGCGACCGGGGACCCAGCCCCGACGACGATGGAGGAGATAGCCCCCATGTGGTTGGCGGCGCTCAAGGCTCCCCAAGCTTCATCGACTCTTCTTCAAGCGACTCTTCCATTGGTGGCCGCAGTCAGCCCCCTCGCCGTCGCGCCTGCTTGGGAGGCGGCAGTACGTCCGCCCGCCATCGCGCGCGATGAAGCGCGAGAGGGAGTCGGCTTGAGCCCCGGAGGCAGCCCGAGTCTCCTCCGTAGGCCGGTGTGAGGCTAGCCGCACCGGACTTGCCCTTTATTTTCCTTTTGTTTCCTGCGTAAAAGAAAACAGCTGTGTGGAGCCCCGCGGGGGCGTGTTCGGGGTTGTTGCTGTTAACCATTGCCTTGGTTCCGTTTTCATGCCCTTCGGCTGTGTGTCTGCACGTAGATAGTTCACGGCCCCAGTCATATGGGGGCGACCGACCCAGGCCCTGTGTGTGTGTCGCGATGCCCGAGAGGCACGGACTGGAGGGGTGCTCCTGTAACGGGCCCCGGTCGTGAAACCTTCGAACGACTAGAACAGGAACACTCGCGAGGGCGCTCGGCTATCCTCCCTCGCGAGGCCTTGCATAAGAGAAATCAAAGCGGGGGAGTAAAAATCGACGAACCACAAACCAACGATGGCAATAGTTTCAATAAGACTTCAAATGCGAACAAACAAGCCAACTGCGGAAAGCAAATGAAAAAGCCGCGTCCGGCACCTAATCTAGTCTTCGACGTCTTCTCACCAGCGCGGAGCTAAGTGCTACCACTGGGCGTGGGAGGGAGCCCCAGGGCCTGAGGCCGGCGCTCCTGAGACTCCGGGGCGTGTACAGCCCAACTCATTATTACGTGAGAGTGTCACGGGCGGCGAGCTTCACAGGCGTTGGCCTTCTTCACAGGCTCCGGGCCTTTCTTCTTAGGGGAAACGAGCTTCACGGGCATTTGCCCTCTTCACAGGCTCCGGGCCTTTTCCAAGACGCGACAGCTTCACAGGCACTCGCCTTCTTCACAGGCTCTGGGCCTTCTCCAAAAAGGATAATCTTCACAGGCTTCGCCTTCTTTACAGGCTCTGGGCCTTCTCCAAAAAGGATAATCTTCACAGGCGTTCGCCTTCTTCACAGGCTCTGGGCCTTCTCCAAAAAGGATAATCTTCACAGGCGTTCGCCTTCTTCACAGGCTCTGGGCCTTCTCCAAAAAGGATAATCTTCACAAGCGTTCGCCTTCTTCACAGGCTCTGGGCCTTCTCCAAAAAGGATAATCTTCACAGGCGTTCGCCTTCTTCACAGGCTCTGGGCCTTTCTTCTTAGGGGTAGAACCTGCGGAGGTGCTGGATGGTCCATGCGTTCTGGACCGGCTCCCCTTCCTGAGTCTCCAAGCGCGCGGAGCCAGGCCTGGAGACATGAACAACCTTGAACGGGCCCTCCCACATGGGAGAGAGCTTGTGCAGCCCCTCCCTCGAGAGAACCCGCCTGAGCACGAGGTCTCCTACCTCGAGAGTTCTGGGGCGAATGTTGCGGCAGTGATATCGTCGTAGTGCCTGTTGGTACCTCGCCGCTCGCAGCGCGGCTTCTCGGTGGCGTTCCTCCCCCAGCACGAGGTCCATCCCCCGCATGGCGTCCTGCTGCGCCTCGTCGAACGCCAGGACCCGTGCGGAGCGACGTCTGACCTCGTGAGGGAGGACTGCTTCGGCTCCGTAGTCCAGGAAGAACGGGGTCTCTCCAGTCGGCTTGGTCGCGGTTGTGCGGATGGACCACAGCACGGACTGAAGCTCATCATACCAACCTTTGCCGCAGGCCTCCAGCTTCTTCTTGAACGTCCTGGTCTTGAGGCCCCTCAGGACCTCCGCGTTGGCTCGTTCGGCCTGGCCGTTGCTTCGCGGGTGCGCCACCGAAGCGTAGCATATCTGCGTTCCAAGGTTAGCACAGTATGTTTTGAAGAGGTTATTGGTGAACTGCGAACCGTTGTTTGTAATGATGTAGTTCGGCACCCCGAACCGGCTCACGATGCCCCTGATGAACTTGACAGCGGAGCCCGCGGGAATGGTGCGGACGGCCTCTACTTCTGCCCACTTGGTGAACTTGTCCACGGCAACGTAGAGGTAGCGGTAGCCACTTGGCGCCCGAGGAAACGGGCCTAGGATGTCCAGCCCCCAGACTGTGAACGGCCATGAAAGGGGTATAGTCTGCAGGCCTCCTGCCGGCTGATGGATCTGCTTGGCGTGAAATTGGCAGGCCTCACAGGCCTTCACCAGTTCGGCAGCGTCGTTGAGTGCGGTGGGCCAGTAGAACCCACTGCGGAATGCCTTACCAACAAGGGTACATGATGACGAATGGTGTCCACAGTCTCCGCCGTGTATGTCCTCCAGCAGTTCCTTTCCTTGCTCCCTGGAGATGCAGCGCAGGGATACATCATTCGGTCGCCTCCGATAGAGCTCTCCATCCCTGATGCAGTACGCCGTGGCCTGCCGTACTACACGCTCCGCTTCCTCCTCCTTCTCCGACAGGGTCCCTTGTGTCAGATAACTCCGGAGCTCCGTGATCCAGCACCCCTCCTGTGGTTCCATTGTCAGGAGCAGGCGTGCTCCTGAACCTGGGCCGCAGACCGGGGCTCCCGAGGCAGGTGGCCGGGGAAGTTCCTCTCGCGGCTGATCCGTGTTTGACAATGACGGCAGGGCCGAGGGCTTGAAGAGCCGCTCCTCGAAGACGCCGGGCTCCTGAGGCAACCGCCTGGACGCCCGCCTGGCGATGTTATCAGCCTCCTGGTTGGTGGCACGGGGCACGTGCTTCAACTCCAGCCCCCAGAACTGCTTCTCCATCCTGCGAACCTCCGCTATTTAGGCCTCCATGTGCTCGTCTTTTGGCTCATATACCTTGTTGGAGAAATTGACAAGGAGCTGCGAATCACCCTTGATGGTGAGGCGCTTCACCCCCAGGGCAGCTGCGGCCTTCAAGCCCGCTATCAAACCTTCGTACTCCGCTATGTTGTTGGAGACCTTTTCGCCCTGCTGGAAACAAAGCTGCACGGCGTAGTAGAGCTTGTCCTAGGTGGGCGACACCAGCACCGCCCCAGCCCCTGCGCCGTGCCTGGAGAATGCCCCATCGAAGTACATGACCCAGCCTTCTGGCGCCTCGCTCCCTGGGGAGAGGGACCGATCCTCGTCGTCCTTGAGGCCTGGTGCCTCTGTCCATTCTGCCATGAAATCTGCCAATGCTGCTCCCTTGATAACCCGGGTTGTGCTGAACTCGAGCTGAAACGCCTGCAGTTCTATGTTCCACTCAGCGACCCTTCCGGCTGAGTTAGGGCTCCTGAGCACTCTCTCCAAGGGATATGACGAGACGACCTTGATGGGGTGACCCTGGAAATAGTGCCGCAGCTTGCGCGAGGCCACCAGTAGCGCGAGGAGGAGCTTATGAGGCATGGGGTACCGGGCCCTTGCGTCCCGTAACACCATGCTGACGAAATATACTAGGTGCTCAACAAGGCTGAGGGCACTAGTGCTCGCGGCGCCCTCCGGAGGCAAGGGCGCCTCGCGAGGTGACGAGGCCTCTAGAGGCGGACCATCCAGGTGAGTGGCCTCTCCCGCTTCCGGCGCACTCTTTGGCGGCTGATCTTCCTCAACCGCGGTAGCGGTTTCTGCGGGCCTTCCTTGTTCCTGTTTTGCCTTGTCTCGGGCTGCTGCTGTGGTTCTTATTTGGCGCTCCTCCGTAACTTCCACCAGGGCTGCGCTGGCAGAGTAGGGAGTGGCGGCGAGGTAGAGCACCAGGGGCTCTTGAGGGCGCGGAGCCACCATAACTGGGGGACTGGTCAGGTATCTCTTGAGATCTCGAAACGCCTTGTCTGCCTCTTCAGTCCATTCAAAGGGCCCCTTTTTCTTCATTAGCTGGAAGAAAGGCAGCGCCCGCTCCCCCAGTCTGGAGATGAAGCGCCCTAGCGCGGTCACGCGTCCAGTGAGCTTCTGCATTTCTCTGAGGGTCTTTGGCGGGCTCATGTCCTCGACCGCCTTGACCTTCTCTGGGTTAGCCTCGATGCCTCGATGGGATATGAGGAAACCCAAGAGCTTGCCTGAGGGGACCCCGAACACACACTTCTCTGGGTTGAGACGCAGGTTCACTGTGTCGAGGCTCGCGAAGGTTTCCTCCAGGTCTTGTATCAGGGTCTTGGCCTCCCGAGACTTCACCATGATGTCATCAACGTAAGCTTCGACATTCTTCCCGAGCTGCGGGCCCAAGGTGATGTGCATCAACCACTGAAAGGTCGCCCCCGCGTTACGCAGCCCAAATGGCATGCATGTGTAGCAGTACACCCCGCACGGGGTTAGGAAGGCTGTCTTCTCGACGTCTTCCACCGCCATCTTGATCTGGTGATACCCAGAGAAGGCATCCAGGAAACATAGCAGGTCGCACTCTGCGGTGGAATCGACGATCTAGTCGATGCGGGGGAGCGGGAACGGATCTTGCGGACATGCCTTGTTGAGGTTGGTGAAGTCGACACACATGCGCTCCTTCCCTCCCTTCTTGGGCACAACGACAGGGTTGGCCAACCAATCCGGGTATCGGACCTCGCAAATGACCCCAGCGGCTTCCAACTTGCGGGTTTCTTGGACGATGAAGGCCTGCTTTTCTGTGGACTGCCGCCTTGCCTTCTGCTTCACGGGGCGCACTTTTGGGCACACGTTGAGGTGATGCTCGATTACGCTCCTGGGGATCCCTGCCAACTGATCAGGCTCCCAAGCGAATACCTTCTTGTTTGCGCGCAGGAACCTGATTAGGGCCTTCTCCTGCTCGGGCTCGAGGTTGGCGCCTATGGTGAAAGTGGCATCGGAGGACCCGTCCTCGTCGACAGGTATCTGCTTGGTTTCTGCCTTGTCCTGGGTGAACAACTGCTTCTTCTTGGCGGGCGCAGCCCCCTTGGGCTCGGGGATCCCTGATTTGGCGGGCTGTGCCGACGCCGCCGTCTTGAAGGCGAGCTTGAGCACTCGCAGCGCGTCCCCGGTGTCCCCGTGCACGGTGAGGACACCACTGCTCCCGGGCATCTTCATCAGGTTGTACGCCGAGTGCGTGGCGGCCATGAACTGAGCCAGCGCTGGGTAGCCGAGGATGGCGTTGTAGGGGAGGCCGATGGGGGCAATGTCGAAGTCGACCATCTCCATGCGGAAGTTGTCGTAGGTGCCGAAGGTTACTGGGAGCCGGATCTGTCCCAAGGAGCTGGATGATCCGCCCCCAATGCCTGAGAAGGGCCGGCTGGGTTGCAGCCGCTCCCGGGGTATGCGGAGGAGATCGAAGGCCTCAACCGAAAGCACGCTGAGGCCCGCGCCACCATCGATGAGAGTTCTGGTGATGGCCACCTGGCAGATGGTGGGGGTGCACAACATGGGGAGCGCGCCCGAGCTAGCGGAGTTGGAGGGGTGGTCCTCCGAGCTGAAGGTCAGGCCGGCCTTGTGTGCCGCCCGGTCCGGGGAGCCCCCTGTCGTGCGGAAACGGCGCTGACCTGGCGAACAAATGGCTTGACGTGGCGACTTGTGGGCGGTGCCTGCGAGCCGCCCAGGAGGGCCGCGACGACCGGGGGTGTTGGTGTAGCGGTGCGGCCGTCTTGCCACACGGACGGATGCTGAGATGATGCTTGCTGCTCATTCCCCGCCGGGCCGGTGGCGGCGTTGATGGCGGGCAACGGGGAACGACGAGGACGCCCGCCGACGGGAGCCGTCTGGGCGACGCGGGAAGCGATGGCGGCCCGGCGCTCGGCACGGGCCCGACGAGCGTCGGACATGGACGCGACGGTCGGAGGAGAGCGGAGCGGCGGAACAAAAATTCCGGCGCACCCCTACCTGGCGCGCCAAATGTCGGATTTCGGGTTCCGGCAGACCCTTGAGGTTCGAACTCTGGGGTGCGCGCGGAGATTACGCCCTCTACCTCTCCGTCACGCAAAGATCTAACTACTAAAAGAACAACACAAGAGACACAGAGTTTATACTGGTTCGGGCCACCGATGCGGTGTAATACCCTACTCCAGTGTGGTGTGGTGGATTGCCTCTTGGGCTGATGATGATGAACACTACAAGGTAGAACAGCCTCGCGAGGGTCTGTTCTTGGTCTAGGGGATGAACTGCTAGGAGGAGTTCAATCGCCCTTCTCTCTCTCTCTGATGCCTATCTAACTGATTGCCGGGTTGCTAGACGTTCCGTCTTCCTAGATCCAATTGCCTCTACCATGGGGGTGGCTAGTCCTATTTATAGGCAAAGGCCCTGGGCCTCTTCCCAAATATTGAGCGGGAAGGGCGCTAACAATTGGCCATTTTGAAGGGGAACATCTGGTACGCTTATCCTGACTAAAGTTGGTCCTCGCCTGCCAAAGGCTCTGGTGATGACGCTGGCTTGGGCTTCACAGTGACTTCCTCCTTGTCACGGAGCTGGTTTTGGTCTCGTTGCACCGAAATGGATGCCTTTGCTTGATCCTCCCGCATGCGCTTGCTCCCTTTGTACCAAAGAGGAAAGGGAGGACACTGCACGGCTGGCGCCCGCCTGGCGCCCTTGGTCGTCATGGCTTGCGTCATGGGCACCTCATGAGGTACCCCGCCTTGATCTCTTTGCCTCCTCGTGAGCCAGACTGATGAGGCCGCGCCTGGGGAAGCTCCGCGTCATCCGCCCCGCGAGGCTTGGCCCCTCGCGAGGGTCTCGGGTCTTGCTTTGATGAAGGTGGGCCGTGTTGGGCCCCCTTTAAGCCACGTCGCAGGCCACAGGCAGGCAAGTCTGGGGACCCCCATTCCCAGAACGCCGACAAAAGCCTTTCCTTATGTCGAATGTATCTATGCAGTCCGCCCAAAGCTGGGCTCGACGAGTCGTCGAGCGGCTCCCTAGATTCGTTGAACGTGAACTCCCTTCCGACGGCGACCTCCCCCGCACTACGGACGACGCCGAAGTGTTGTCCCAACAGGTTCCAAGCCAGGAGGAGGTGGTCCTGGAGGCGCTACAAGGCGACCTCTCGGACTCCCGGAGTAAAGGGGGGAAAAACCCCCAGGGCTCCAAGTCCGGCTTTGAGTCGGACACCGCGCCGGAATCGTCAACGGTTCTGGGCCGTGGTAGGCGAACTCCTTCCAAGAGGAGCAAGCCTACTGAGCCGGTGGCCCCCGTCCAACCGGAGGCGCCGGACAATCTGCTAGAGGTGCTTAACGGCGCCTCCATCGACGAGGAGCACCGCACTATTATGAGTGCGGTGATCCAGAAGGTTCAGTCCGCCAAGAGCGGACTGACTGAAGCATGTGACAGCCTTCTAACAGGCTTCAAGGTAAGTACAGAATATATATAAAATATTACCGCATAGACAGTAGCCCCTGATGCTCTGTTTGGCGTTCGGAAAGAAAAGCCGAATAGAGGATCTAATAAAATTCGCAGGAGTCTAACAGAAAAAGAGTCAATATGCGTATGCAGGCTTCGCTGCTGGCGACCGCCGCACTGACTGCGAAGGTGGGCACACTGAAGCAGGGCCTTGAGCGGACCGAGCAAGAGCTCGGCCTTGCCAAATGGCAGCTCGAGGAGAAAGAAGGTAAGAAATACCTTATAGAAAAAGAAAATATAAAAGTGCAGTTGCAAAAATATGACAGGATTAACATGGCTATTGTAGGGGCCACAACTGAGGTGGCGACCCTCAAGCAAGCGCTGGCCAAGGCCGAGAAGAAAGCGGTCGGAGCGCACCGAGCGGGAGAAATATGAGGCGCAAGTTGGCGAGGTCCGGCAAGAGCTCCAGGTTCTCATGGAAAACATGAGAGTTTGGAGCTTGACTCAAAGACGCGAGCGTCCGAGCTCGTGACGGCTATTGAAAATGCCAAATCTGCCAAGGCCGAATCCCAGAAGGCCCTCCAGGAGTTGGATGCGGTGAAAAATATAGTGGTGGGCAAGGCATTCTTTATGCAAAGCAAACATGTAAAAGTGAGCTTCTTGTTACTTACCCGAATCCGGAGCTCTCCAGGAGCATTCGCAGATCTTCCCCTAGCGTGTCTGATGCCGCCGCATTCTAACGAGCCGAAGAGGGCAGCTCGACGGAGAAGGTGTTCTGGTCTCAGTATGCTGAGGCCGCACACCCTGTGCCCCTGAGCGACCAGCTGAAGCAGCTGGTCGAGCTCCACAAGGCGGCCGAACAGGGCATGAAGGGCCTCATAGTTCGGCTGTGGCCTGGAGAGGATCTGCCTGGGAGCTACTTCGGGCTGGTGCGGCGGCTGGTTGAGGCCTGTCCAAGGCTCAAAGTCATCAAGCGCTCCGTCTGCATCGAAGGTGCCCGTAGGGCCCTTGCCCGTGCTAAGGTGCACTGGGGCAAGCTGGATGCTGAGAAGCTTGTGAAGGACGGGCCACCGCCGGGGAAAGAGCATCGCAAGCCCAAGAATTATTACAAGGATGTTCTGAAGGGTGCCCGCCTAATGGCGGATGAATGTTCCAGGAATGTAATTTTGGAGTAAACTCGCTCGTTTTATCCTGTGCGCTGAAAACTTGTTCATGTGCGCTTAAGCAATGCGTTTTGAATTTAAAATATTACCTTCTGTGCGGTTGTTTATCAAATTTGAGAGATGGCGAGTCGTTGGCTTCTGCCCCCATGCCACTAGTGCTGGGGTGTTCGGGATAAACCTGAGCGCTCTTTCCCCATGTTTGGGTCCTTCGAGGGAGGCGCTCAGCACAACGAACAAGGCAATCAGACTATAGTGCTTGAACACTCTCACTTAGCCATAGAATTCTATAATTTTAAATTTCGGCGAAGCCCCTAGTGTTCAGAAGACCGAGTTCGGGGCGCTATCCACGCCTTTGGCCGAACAAAGCCGACTCCTCGCTCTAAGCGGCATAAGTCTTTAGGGACTCGAAAAACCTCTCGAATAGCAACCGGTCTCTCGCTTTATCATGACAGTCAGTTTTAGCTTTCTCTACTGAGGTGCTCCGCCCAGCTCAACTAGGGCACAATCGCAGTAGTTCTCCTAGTGCTACCTTAGCCGATACAACGGAACGTAAGGCACCAAAACATAGGAGCCGGGCAAACCCAACTATTGACCCAAGACATGATTCGGAGCCGATGCATATAATGCTATAAGTTCGGGGTGCCGCACTTGTTAAAGTGTTCGGACTTCTCACACCATATTAGGGGGGTACTGAAGCCCCTGGCGTATTGACCATACCAAAGTGTACGGGTCTAACATGTCGTTAATGAACATATATTTGTAAAAAAGAGTAATGCAAAAAATAGACAAAAGCTATGCATTATTTATAGAAAGGCTGCGATCGAAGAAGAACGATACAAATAGTGTGATAAGCGAAGGCGGGACTATTTAACATGTCCTTTCAAGGGGCAGGCTGCGGAATAGTATGCAAAACAGGTATACTGCTCGTGATAGAGACCACCTGGGAGTTCTATAATGTGACGTAGCTTTTCTGCTTCCCTGGTTCTTGCATCGTTTGTGCGGCAGTTGGATTGCCGAACAGGTCTTCCGAAGTATGGAGTCCTGAAAGTAAGAGAAAAACGAAATCGGCATCCCCTAGTGCGGTTTAAGCCGTGTTCCGGGCGTGCCGTGATGGTGCCCCCCTGTGCCCATGGTATTTCGAGAGCGTAGTTATGTACGCGAAGCACTGGTTTCACTATTTCGCGAGGGCAGGGGTTGGGGCCGCGTTGCTACGCCTGCTCGGAACGTGCCAGGCGGTCTTGTTGTAGGTTACTCTGGGCGCGCTTGACAGTGTCCGGACGTTTAACGGCCGGACTGGAGAGCTGCCTTGAGAGGCTGCTTTGTACTTCCGCTGTGAGGGCCGCTGTGTGCTCCTCCGTTCGGAGGGAGCGTTCGGTGTTTCCATTGACCGTGATTACACCTCGAGGGCCTAGCATTTTGAGCTTAAGGTATGCGTAGTGCGGCACCGCATTGAACTTTGCAAATGCGGTTCGCCCGAGCAGTGCGTGATAGCCACTGCGGAACAGGACTATGTCGAAGATTAACTCCTCGCTTCAGAAATTATCCGGAGATCCGAAGACCACTTCAAGTGTGACTGAGCCTGTACAGTTGGCCTCTACACCTGGTATGACGCCTTTAAAGGTCGTTTTGGTGGGCTTAATCCTCGAGGGATCTATGCCCATTTTCCACACTGTATCCTGGTAAAGCAGGTTCAGGCTGCTGCCGCCATCCATAAGGACTCTTGTGAGATGAAATCCGTCAATAATTTGGTCTAGAACCAATGCGGCGAATCCGCCATGACGGATGCTAGTGGGGTGGTTCCTTCGATCGAAGGTGATCGGGCAGGAGGACCATGGTTGAACTTTGGGGCGATTGGCTCCATCGCATATACGTCCCTTAACGCACGCTTCCGCTCCCTCTTGGGGATATGGGTTGCGTATATCATGTTCACCGTCCGCACTTGTGGGGGAAAACCCTTCTGTCCACTATTGTTCGGCGGCCGGGGCTCCTCCTCGTCATCGCTACGCAGCCCCTTGTCTCTTTTTTCGGCATTTAGCTTGCCTGCCTGCTTGAACACCCAACAATCTCTGTTGGTGTGATTGGCTGGCTTTTCGGGGGTGCCATGTATCTGGCACAAGCGGTCGAGTATTCGGTCCAAACTGGACAGGCCCTGAGTATTTCTTTTGAATGGCTTTTTCCGCTGACCGGATTTATAGCCTCTGAATCCGGTATTGACTGTCGTATCCTCGTTGTTGTCGTTGTTAACGCGGCGCTTTTGCTTGTTCTGACGCGACCTGCCACTGTTATCCTTGGTGTCCGAATTACCAAGGTTCTTAGTCAAGTTATTGCTACGAGCTAGCCAGCTGTCTTCTCCCGCGCAAAAGCGGGTCATTAGTGTCGTGAGGGCTGCCATAGATTTCGGCTTTTCCTGTCCAAGGTGTCGGGCAAGCCACTCATCGTAGATATTATGCTTGAAAGCTGCTAGGGCCTCTGCGTCCGGACAGTCGACTATTTGGTTTTTCTTTGTTAGGAACCGTGTCCAGAATTGCCTGGCCGATTCCTCTTTCTGCTGAATTATGTGGCTTAGGTCATCGGCGTCTGGTGGTCGCACATAGGTGCCCTAGAAATTATCGAGGAATGCGGCTTCCAGGTCCTCCCAACACCCGATTGATTCTGCTGGCAAGCTATTAAGCCAATGCCGAGCTGGTCCCTTGAGTTTGAGTGGCAGGTATTTGATGGCGTGTAGATCGTTGCCGCGGGCCATGTGGATATGAAGGAGATAATCCTCGATCCATACCGCGGGATCTGTTGTGCCATCGTATGATTCGATGTTCACGGGTTTGAAACCCTCAGGGATTTGATGATCCATTACTTCATCTGTGAAGCATAGGGGGTGTGCGGCGCCTCTGTATTGGGCTATATCACGACGCAGCTCAAATGAGCTTTGTCTATTGTGTTCGGCCCGGCCGAATTTATTATATCCGGAGTGACGATCACCGTCACGTGCCGTGGGGCGTCTGCGCGATCCATAGATCGATCTTGTTTGCTTTTCCTTGTCCTCCAATATGTCTCACAGGTCTGGCGCATTTTCCCGTGCCTTAAAATGTTTTGAACGGCGCCGGGGTGCGGCTTGAGTGGAGGGCCGAGAGGCCTCTCTGTCGCGGCCACGAGGTGGCCGATCGGCCGTATCATGCGCTGGTGATGTAGGTTTAGGTGCTTCCTCGTCTAATCGGGGTAGCAGCCTGCGCTTTGGGTAGCTCTTGGAGGGACGTTCGAGTTCATACTCTTCGGCCGCAAGGACTTCAGTCCATCTGTCGGCTAGCAAATCTTGATCAGCTCTAAGTTGTTGCTGTTTTTTCTTGAGGCTGCTTGCCGCGGCCATAAGCGTGCGTTTGAAACGCTCTTGTTTGACGGGATCCTCTATCACGACAACTTAGGCGTCGTCGAGGCTTGCCTCATCTTCTGAGGGAGGCATATAATTATCATCCTCGACCTCTCTGTCTGCCGCTCTCTCGTGAGGGATGGCTTCTCCATCTTCCTGCGCTGAATCTTGCTGGAGGGGGTATTCTCCGGCACTATCCGGAGTATTATTATCTCCTGTGCCGGAATCATCGTTTTTGCTTTGGCAGGATCTAGAGCGGCGCCGCTGACGCCGGCGCTTAGGCTGTTTTTTGGAGGGGTCATCCCCCGCTGTTCCATCGCCATCTCCTTCTTTTGGGGTATCCACCATGTATATGTCATACGACGAGGTGGCTTTCCAGTGCCCTATAGGTGCTGGTTCTTGGTCGTCTCCTACATCGGCGTCCATACCGTCGATGTCTTCGGAGTCGAAGTCGAGCATGTCGGTTAAATCATCGACAGTGGCTACAAAGTGGGTGGTGGGTGGGCTTTGAATTTCTTCGTCGTCCCTATCCCAACCTTGCTGAACGCAGTTCGGCCAGGGCTCTCCTGATAAAGAGAGGGACTTTAATAAATTGAGAATATCGCCTAAGGGCGAGTGCTGAAAGATGTCTGCGGCGGTAAACTCCATGATCGGTGCCCAATCGGATTCGATCAGCAGGGGCGCGGAGGGCTTGGAGTCCGGAGAGGAGTCCGGCCCCACGGAGTCACAGGCCTTGCAGAGTGCGGGGCTGGTGTTCGGCTTGATCGCCGTTGGGATCGCAGCCCCCGAGGCGGCGTCCAACCACTCGTCCTCGATCAGCGCAGTTGGTTCCGAATCAAGGGTCGGAACCGATGCGTGCGCGGCCTCCAGGGCACTGTTCGGCGGCAGATCTAGATCATGCTCATTATGACAGTGCGGCGCGCTCGGCCGTGGCTCGAATCCATCGAAGATCAAGTCCCCACGGACGTCAGCCGTGTAGTTTAAACTTCCAAATCTGACCTGATGGCCAGGGGCGTAGCTTTCGATCTGCTCTAGATGGCCAAGCGAATTGGCCCACAGTGCGAAGCCGCCGAAGATGAAGATCTGTCCGGGGAGAAAAGTCTCACCCTGGACTGCATCGTTATTGATGATCGGAGGAGCCATCGGGCCTAAAAGCGACGACACAGAGGAACTCTCAATGAAAGCACCAATGTCGGTGTCAAAACCGGCGGATCTCAGGTAGGGGGTCCCGAACTGTGCGTCTAGGCGGATGGTAACAGGAGACAAGGGACACGAAGTTTTACCCAGGTTCGGGCCCTCTCGATGGAGGTAAAACCCTACGTCCTGCTTGATTAATATTGATGATATGGGTAGTACAAGAGTAGATCTACCACGAGATCAAGGAGGTTAAACCCTAGAAGCTAGCCTAAGGTATGATTGTTATATATGTTGTCCTACGGACTAAAGCCCTCCGGTTTATATAGACACTGGAGAGGGTTAGGGTTACACAAAGTCGGTTACAATGGTAGGATATCTAAATATCCGCATCGCCAAGCTTGCCTTCCACGCCAAGGAAAGTCCCTTCCAGACACGGGACGAAGTTTCAATCTTGTATCTTCATAGTCCAGGAGTCCGGCTGAAGGTATAGTCCGGCCATCCGGACACCCCCTAATCCAGGACTCCCTCGGGTAATGTCAACAATAATAATTCATGCTCCCCTACATCTAATTAGATATATATATCATGTTCTTTCCAACATGCTGGGCTTGCCAAAGGATAAAATGAAAAAGTAAAGGTGAATATCATCGTGACTCTTGCATAAGGTAGAGGATAATAATACAAGATAGGCCCTCCGCAGAGGGAAGCAGAGGTTGCCATGCGCTTTTATGGTTGGATGCACAAAATCTCAATGCAGAAGAACGTCACTTTATATTGCCCCTTGTGATATGAACCTTTATTATGTAGTCCGTCGCTTTTATTACTTTCACATCACAAGATCGTATAAAGCTTATTTCTCCCACACCAATCAATCATACATATTTAGAGCAATTTTTATTGCTTTGCACCGATGACAACTTACTTGAAGGATCTTACTCAATCCATAGGTAGATATGGTGGACTCTCATGGCAAACTGGTTTAAGGGTATTTGGAAGCACAAGTAGTATCTCTACTTGGTGCTGAGAATTTGGCTAGCATGAGAGGGAAAGGCAAGCTCAACATGTTAGAGGATCCATGACAACATACTTTATCTCAGATATAAGAAAACATAACTCATCACGTTGTCTTCCTTGTCCAACATCAACTCTTTAGCATGTCATATTTTAATGAGTGCTTCCAGTCATAAAAGATCTCAACGATAATATATCTATAAGTGAAACCTCTCTTTCCTTATTACTTCCTATTAGTTGCAACAATGACCAAAGCTATGTCTGCCAACTCCCAACAACTTTTAATCATCATACTCTTTCTATGTGAAGTCATTACTCTCAATAAGATCAATATGAACTTTTGTTTCTTTTTATTCTTTTTCTTCTTTTCTTTTATTCACCCAAGATCATGGCAAAATAATCAAGCCCTTTACTCAACACTAATCTTTATTATATATATAGCTCACGGACTCGATTACATAGAGAGATCATAAAGCAAAACTCAAAACTAGATCATGCCATCAACTTTATTCTACTAGATCAAAATACTAATAATAGGATCGAACTAAGAAAAAGGGTAAAGATAGGAGTTGTGATTGTGATACGATACCGGGGCACCTCCCCCAAGCTTGGTAGTTGCCAAGGGGAATGCCCATACCCATGTGATTATGTCTCCTTTGTCGGTGAAGAAGAAGGTGGAGGTGTTGTCAATGATGCGGGCTTGTCATCCATCTTCCAAGGCATAGGCTCACCATCATAGAAGGATGACCGAGTCTCCGGGATCCTCAAATCTGCAGCCAAACTCATCCTTTTGAATTTATATTCATACTCACAGTTTTGGTTTTGTAGGTCATAGATTTGGGCTTGGAGGTGCTCGATTTTCTCATGAAGCTTGAAGATGGCCTCCCCGTTGTTGTCAGCATCCAGCTTGTGGTTGCTAGTGAACTCCGCGATCATCATGTGGTTGGAGTTGAGTCCATGTTCCACCATCCCTTGACACTTGAAAACTTGTTGCTCCACTGCTTCGAGCCTCGTCTCCACACTTCCGGTTCCCTTCGGTCCCTCTTCATCGCGGATGTGCAGCAACCCATCACGCAGCTCAATGGTTTGAGGGTGTCGCAGCACCTCCGCGAGGTAAGGGTTGATAACCTTCTCGAAGAACTTGTCTTTGGAAGCACTTGGGGACGTCATGATAATCTAGATCTGTCAAAAAAACAGCTCGAAACAAGAACAGAGGAGATTTGCGTGATACGGGAGTCAAAACCTTCGGGAGTATATATAATGAATTTTTACCGACCAAAATGCGTATCGTGCAAGAAAACGGAGTCTGGAAGGCGCACGAGGTGCTCACGAGGTAGGGGGGCGCGCCCAGGCAGGGGGGCGCGCCAACCACCCTCGTGGGGCCCTCGTGTCCTTCCCGGACTGCCACTTATTTTTCTATTTTTCTAAATATTCCAAAATGGAGAAATATTGCCTTAAAAATTGCTTTGGAGTCGGTTTACTTACCGTACCACATACCTATTCCTTTTTGGAGTCTAAAACGTTCTAGAAAGTGTCCCTTATGTATTCCTCCGGGGTTACGGTTTCAATAATATTGGTTTCACCATTTGTGGGATTACCTGAGATATAATGTTTAATTCTTTGACCGTTTACCACCTTCGGATTTGTGCCCTCGAAGTTGTTGATTTTTATGGCACCAGAACGATAGACCTCCTCGATAACGTAAGGGCCTTCCCATTTAGACAGAAGTTTTCCTGCAAAAAATCTTAAACGAGAGTTCTATAGCAATACATAATCACCTACATTAAACTCACGCTTTTGTATCCTTTTGTCATGCCATCTTTTAACTTTTTATTTAAACAACTTGGAATTTTCATAAGCTTGGGTTCTCCATTCATCGAGTGAGCTAATATCAACTAACCTCTTCTCACCGGCAAGTTTGAAATCATAGCTGAACTCTTTAATAGCCCAGTATGCCTTATGTTCTAGTTCGAGAGGTAAGTGACATGCTTTTCCATATACCATTTTATACGGAGACATACCCATAGATTTTTATATGCAGTTCTATATGCCCATAATGCATCATCAAGTTTCTTGGACCAATTCTTTCTAGTACTATTAACAGTCTTTTGCAAAATTAATTTGAGCTCTCTATTGCTCAATTCTACTTGACCACTAGACTGCGGGTGATAAGGAGATGCAATTCTATGATTAACGTCATACTTAGCAAGCATTTTACGGAAAGCACCATGAATAAAGTGTGAACCAACATCAGTCATTAAATATCTAGGGACTCCAAACCACGGAAAAATAACTTCTTTAAGCATTTTAATAGAAGTGTTATGATCAACACTACTAGTTGGAATAGCTTCTACCCACTTAGTAACGTAATCAACATCAACTAAAATATGTGTATATCCATTGGAGGCAGGAAAAGGTCCCATATAATCAAAGCCCCAAACATCAAATGGTCCGATAACAAGTGAATAATTCATAGGCATTTCTTGACGTCTACTAATATTACCAATTCTTTGACGTTCATCACATAACAAGACAAACTTCTGGGCATCCTTGAAGAGAGTAGGCCAATAAAAACCGGATTGCAATACCTTATGTGCAGTTCTATCTCCAGCGTGGTGTCCTCCATAAGCTTCGGAGTGGCACTTGCGTAGGATCTGTTCCTGTTCATGCTCAGGTACACAACGTCTAATAACACCATCTACTCCTTCTTTATAAAAATGTGGGTCATCCTGTCGGGGTAAATGACCACGGGTAGCCTAGCCGGCTCCCCTTGGCACTTCAGAAAAAATTACGAGCCGATTCGGCCTCCAAGAAACCAAGACGCGGGGCCGCCTTCCCCCTGCCGGCTGCCTCTCAGGCCGACTGTCGGAAGGCGGCCCGGCCTTAACCCTCATGAAGAAAGCCGAGGGAGGGCCGGCTCCCAGAAGCCGGCCACGAGAAGGCCGACTCCAAGAGGCCAGCTCCCACGACGCGGTCAAGATCGTACCCTCGAGGCCCGCAACCACATAACGGCGATGGGACGGGGCATGGCTATTGTAAAGCCTGCCACCCCCGAAACCCGGAGCACGCTTGGCACAGTGCGCCGTACGGGGTAGCCCTGACCCGTCCGACGCGGCACTGTTGCCATGATGACTATGGTGCCATCCGCGGCGGGCTGTCAGCGCAGCCCACGGGCGGTGGGCCCCTTTGGGCAGAGAGACACCTGAAGGCGGCCAGGCCTCCCCCATTCGGCCCAAGACATGGTTGGCTTTCCCAAAGCCGGCTTGCTCCTTCCCTCGAAGGAGGCGCCCCATTAAGAAGACAAGACGACGTGGGGCTACAGAGATCGCCCGCCAGGCGGCGGTGCTGTAGCCACGCTTACCTCGATAAAGCCCTCATCATCAGGACTGAGGCAATAGTAATCGGCCGCTGACAGGGCCCTAGGCAGTAGGGCCTGCCTGTCGACCAAGATGCCAGCAGCCGGCGGGGCCCACCAGCCGGCGGGCCCCAGCAGCCGGCGCAGAAGCCGGTGAGCGTAGACACTGACGGCTGGGACCCGCTCCCAGCCGGATTACCATTGTACCCCCGGGGGGTAGGCCTATATAAACCCCCCGGGGCACCCATGCAAAGGGTTGATCTCAGCTAGGTCACAACACACATAGAGAGAAGAGTAGAGCTAGCCTTGCCCTTCTTCTTCCTCTCGCCAAACAGCTCGAGGAGCACCTTGTAGTTACTTGTTCACCGAGTGATCATGCGGAGACCCCGCAGAGCAGCAGTAGGGGTGTTATCTCCGCGGAGAGCCCCAAAGCTGGGTAAGATTCGCCGGCGTGCATGTCTTCGCCTTATCCCGCTTCCAGGCACCGGCGGCGTCTTACTGGCTCCCACACAGATAAGCCACCCGTTGGCATATGTCGCACCAACCACCCGACATTTGGCGCCCACCGTGAGGCCAGGTGCACCGTCGTCCGGAGACCTGTTCCGGACGGGAACCCTCTTCCTCCCTAGCAAGCGTAGCCAGCCCGGCACGCCCGATGGCGCTTGCCACGATGCGCTGCAAGGCGTCACCAACGCTTGCGCAGCAAGCGACCTCGCCGATCCCCTTAGCGAGGCCTTCATCTCCGACGAGCCCGCCTCCGACGCGGGCACCGACCGCCTCGTCGACCTCCTCGGCCAGCTCCACGTCTCCAGCGAGCCTGTTGTGGACCAGGAGTCTGTTGGCTCCATCGATCCGATGCCTGTCGACTCCGACACGGCCTCGCCTGATGCCTTCCCCACCAACGTCGTGATCTACGACGACCGCTTCCCCGAGCTGATGGCTGTGACGTTGCCACCGTCGAGGTGATGGTCATCAGCCACGGCGGCGCTTCTGGCGAGAACGCCCACGATGCCCCGCGAGCGGCGATCCACGACCTGTCCGTCCCCCTCCCGGCCGATGCCGACGCCGAAGCACTGGAGGCTCGCCGCCTCGCCCTCCTCGCGGAGGGCCGGAAGCTAGCTTTCGTGAGACGCCTCACCGAGGCCCACCAGCGCGAAGTCGACCGCGCCGCCTTCGGCACGCCACCTCCTGGCGGGCCTAGCCGAGTCGGTGTCGTCAGACAGCGTGGTGCTGTCATCGCCGACTTGCTTGGAGTCGACCGCCCAGTCTATGCCACCCCACTCGAGAACCTGCGTGCCGCCCAGGCGGCCGTAGACGAGCTGGATGGACTGGAGGCCAAAGAGCTCCCCTACATGACTAGACGCATCCAGCAGCTGATCGATGCAGCCACGCAGCGGCACGAAGCCGACGCCCGCGAGGAAAGCCCTCCATGGAGCCGAGAACACGGCGCGACGTCCCGGACGCCGACTGTGGGTAAAACCCGCGCGCGACACGAGAAAGAGCCGGCTGCCAGCCGAAGCCGAACCCGGATCTCCATCGAGCGAGACGCAGAAGGCCACCTTCGAGACATGGAGCGGCGGGGCAACCGCCTCCGCCTCCGCCCCGTGGGGAAAGGTATCCCACCCCACCGACTGTCACGCATCCGACTCTCAGCGGCCGACTAGGTCGCCGCGAAGGAGTCGGCGAGAACGACGCCCGCCATCGGATCGACCGCCTAGCGCGATCCCTAGCGCTAGAAGAAGAAGATGATGTCGGCCCGCCTTGCTTCGGCCCCCGCATCCACGACGAGCCCTTCCCCAAAGGGTTCTTGCTCCCAAGAGACACGCCCAAGTACAACAGCTCCGTGAAGCAGGAAGATTGGTTGATCGACTACTCCACCGCAGTACGCATCGCGAACGGCAACAGGCGCGTTGCCGTGAAGTACGTGCCCCTCATGCTCCAAGGCACGGCGCGGACCTGGCTCAACAGCCTCAAGCCATACAGCGTCAACAGCTGGCTAGACTTCACAGAAGCCTTCGTCCGCAACTTCACCAGCACCTACAAGCGGGCTCCCAAGCCCAGACAGCTCTCCTTGTGCGTACAAGGCCCCGCCGAGTCCACCCGTGACTACCTCACGCGTTGGGCCGAGCTCCGCAACTCTTGCGAGGGAGTGCACCAGGTGCAAGCCATCAAATACTTCACAGCCGGGTGCCGAGAGGGCACCCTCCTCAAGCACAAGCTCCTCTGCGATGAGCTGACTACCCTCGACGAGATTCTGGTCATAGCGGACAAGTACGCCACCGCAGACTCCTCAATGAAGACCGAGCTCCAGGTAGATGCGTCCGGGAAGGTACTCAACCCGGCGCCCAAGACGCCGGCTGGGGATTCCGGCCGGCGCCCGTACCAAAACGACCACAAGCGCAAGGGCCCCATGCCGCCTTCCACCAGTCGGCAGGTGGCCACGGTCGAGGGCGAGCAGCCCGAAGGGCGGCCCGCACCCAAGAAGCAGAAAGGCGACCGGCCGGTTTGGCAGCTGGCCTTCTCCTACGAGCAAACCCTCGACGCCCCATGCAAGTTCCACAGCGGTGCGAAGCCGTCCAATCACACAACCCGGAAGTGCCACTGGCTCACCCGAATCTCCAAGGGCGAAGGGTTGGCGCCGCCTCCACCTGCTGGTCCGCCGCCTCCGGCTCCGCAGCAGCCGGCCGCTCGACCAGCAGTCGGAGCCGTGCACGACGAGTTCCCCGACGAGCATGCCGCCTATGTCATCTTCACCAGCCAGCCTGAAGACCGGCGCAGCAGGCGCCGAGAGCACCAAGAAGTCAACGCGGTTGCCTCCAACCCCTCCGAGCACATGCACTGGTCTGAAAAACCCATCAGCTGGAGCCTGGCTGACCACCCAGAGGTGATGCCATCTCCCGGCTCTTACGCACTGGTCCTGGATGCCACCCTTGCAACAGACAGACGCGCAACCCATTTCTCCCGCGTGTTGATAGACGGCGGGAGCAGCATCAACATCCTGTACCTTGACACCCTGAAGAAGCTCAACGTCAGGACGAAGTAGCTCACGCCTACCCGGACTGTGTTCCACGGCATCGTACCCGGCCTGTCCTGCTCCCCCATTGGCAAGATCAAGATTGATGTCCTCTTTGGGGACAAGGATCATTTCCGCAGGGAGGCCATCTAGTTTGAAGTGGTGGACCTTGAGAGCTCTTACAATGCACTGCTTGGCCGACCTGCCTTGGCCAAGTTCATGGCTGTTCCCCACTATGCTTACCTCAAGATGAAGATGCCGAGCACCAAGGGCATCATCACCATAGTCGGCGACTACAAGAAATCGGCCGAGTGCGCAGCGGCCAGCAGCCGGCTGGCCGAGTCCCTAGTGATTGACGAAGAGAAGAAGAAGTTGGACCGGGTCGTGGCCATGGCTGGCAAGCAGCCGGCCCTGTCCCCCAATCCCAAAGAATGTGATGCCCAAGGTTCCTTCCAGACGGCCAAGGAAACGAAGAAGATACCTCTTGACCCCGAGCACCCGGAAAGGTTTGCCATCATTGGGGCAAACCTAAACAGCAAATAGGAAGGCGAGCTTGCCGATTTCCTCCGTGAGAATCGGGACATCTTTGCATGGTCCCCCAAGGACATGCCGGGTGTTCCGAAGGATTTCCACGAGCACAAATTACATGTCCGAGAAGGTGCAAAACCGGTCAAGCAACCCCTCTGCCGACTGTCGGAGGAAAAGAGAAGGATTGTAGGAGAAGAGATAGCCCGGCTTCTGGCTGCCGGCTTCATCATGGAGGTGTTCTTTCCGGAGTGGCTCGCCAACCCGGTCCTCGTGCTGAAGAAGAACAACAAGTGGCGCATGTGTATAGACTACACGAGCCTCAACAAGGCCTGCCCCAAAGATCCTTTTGCCCTACCAAGGATGGATCAAGTGACAGACTCCACAGCTGGATGCGAGCTGCTGAGTTTTTTGGATGCTTACTCCGGGTACCATCAGATAAAGGTGGACCCGGCCGACCGCCTGAAGACCGCCTTCATCACGCCATTCGGAGCCTTCTGCTACCTGACTATGACATTCGGCTTGAGAAATGTTGGTGCCACTTTTCAGCGTTGCATGCAGAAGTGCCTCCTCAAGCAGCTTGGCAGAAATGCCCACGTCTATGTGGACGACATTGTGGTGAAGACGGAGAAGCGCAGCACCTTGCTAGAAGACCTCAAGGAAACATTCGAGAACCTGCGCCGATTCTGGATCAAGTTCAACCCCGAGAAATGCGTGTTCGGAGTACCAGCCGGCCAGCTCCTAGGCTTCCTGGTCTCCGAACGCGGCATCGAATGCAACCCAGTGAAGATCAAGGCCATTGAGAGAATGGCGATTCCCACCAAGCTGCGAGACGTCCAGAAGTTCACCGGATGCTTGGCTTCCCTGAACCGCTTCATCAGCCGGCTCGGAGAGAAGGCTCTCCCTCTCTACCGCCTCATGAACAAGACCACTCACTTCGAGTGGAACGACCAAGCCGACCAAGCTTTTCACGAGCTGAAGAAGATGCTGACCACGCCGCCTGTCCTGGCGGCGCCGACTGAAAAAGAGCCCATGCTCCTTTACATTGCTGCAACCAGCCGGGTGGTCAGCACCGTCATCGTAGTCCAATGCCTAGAAGAGGGCCGAGCTCAGCCGGTCCAGAGACCGTTGTACTATTTGAGCGAGGTGCTGTCTACCTCGAAGCAGAACTACCCGCACTACCAGAAGATGTGCTACGGCGTGTACTTTGCCGCCAAGAAACTGAAGCCCTACTTCCAAGAGCATCCCATCATGGTCGTATGCACCGCCCCGCTTGCCGAGATCATAGGCAGCCGGGACGCATCCGGCCGGGTGGCGAAATGGGCCATCGAGCTGGCCCCTTACATGATCTTCTACCAGCCTCGCACCGCCATCAAATCCCAAGCATTGGCCGACTTCCTCGTCGACTGGGCCGAGACCCAGTACCTGCCGCCGGCTCCCGACTCCACTCACTGGCGCCTGCACTTCGACGGGTCCAAGATGATCACCGGCTTGGGAGCCGGCGTCATCCTCACCTCTCCCAAAGGCGACAAGCTCAGATACACGCTGCAAATTCACTTCGCCGCCTCCAACAACGTGGCCGAGTATGAGGCGCTCGTACACGGGCTCCGGCTTGCCAAAGAGCTCAGCATACGCCGGATCCTGTGTTACGGTGACTCAGACTTGATAGTCCAGCAGTCATCCGGCGATTGGGACGCCAAGGACGCAAACATGGCGAGGTACCGCTTCCTCGTCCAGCAGATCAACGGGTACTTTGAAGGATGCGAGTTCCTCCACGTACCACGAGCCGACAACGGGCCAGCAGATGCCCTGGCTCGATTAGGCTCCACTCGGCAAGCAATACCAACCGGCGTCTCTCTGCAACGCCTCAAGCCGTCTATCAAGCCGTCTCCAGAGTCCGATTCCATCTTCATGCCGCCTAGCCCCGACGCAGCCGGATCCGGCTTGAAGAGCCAAGCAGGCGGCCCGGGGACTTCGATAGGCGGCGCGGGGACTTCAGCAGGCGGCTCGGGGATTTCCGTAGTCGCACCCAACCCGGGGACTTCTGAACCCGACTCGGGGACTGCGGTAGTCGGTCCGGGGACTGCACCAGCACCATAGGCGACGGCTGACTCCAGCATCTCACAACCCAGCCCGCCCACCCTGGTTGCAGTAGCCGCGTTGGCAATAGAAGAAGTCACAGCTCCATCATGGGCCCAGCCCATCCTCAACTTCCTGACAAACCAAGAACTGCCGGTTGACGAGACAGAGGCAAGACAAGTCCAGCGCCGAGCCGGAGCATACACAATCGTCAACAGAGAGCTCGTCAGGCGCAGCGTCACTGGAGTCTTCCAGCGATGCGTTGAACAAGAGAAGGGCATAGCAATCCTCAAAGACATCCACCAAGGTGAATGCGGCCACCACGCGGCTTCAAGATCACTAGTCGCCAAAGCTTTTCGTCACGGATTCTTTTGGCCGACTGCTTTGGACGACGCCAAGGAATTAGTCAAGCATTGCAATGCCAGGTCTTCAGCTCCAAGCAACACCTGCCGGCTTCAGCACTCAAGACCATTCCCCTCACTTGGCCCTTTGCCGTTCGGGGTCTGGACATGGTGGGCCCATTCAAGACGGCGCGCGGCGGCATGGCACATCTGCTTGTCGCCGTGGACAAGTTCACCAAGTGGATCGAAGCAAAGCCGATCAAGAAGCTGAATGGGCCGACTGCCGTGACATTCATCGCAGATATAACAACTCGGTACGGCGTGCCGCACAGCATCATCACCGACAACGGCACAAATTTTGCCAAGGGAGCATTGGCACGTTTCTGCGCGACGCAGGGCATCCGACTGGACTTAGCGTCCGTTGCACACCCGCAGTCAAACGGCCAAGTCGAACGAGCCAACGGCCTCATCCTTTCCGGCATCAAGCCCCGACTGGTCGTGCCACTAGAGCGCTCGGCCGGCTGCTGGCTCGATGAGCTGCCGGCCGTCCTATGGAGTCTGCGCACTACCCCAAACAGGTCAACTGGCTTCACCCCTTTCTTCCTCGTATATGGTGCCGAGGCAGTCATCCCAACCGACATCGAGTTCGACTCACCTCGGGTGACCATGTACACGGAGGCGGAGGCCAAGGAAGCATGAGAAGACGGCGTCGACCTGCAGGAAGAAAGCCGGCTGTTAGCCCTCAGCCGGTCCGCCATCTACCAGCAGGGTCTGCGTCGCTACCACAGCCGGAAGGTCAAGCCAAGATCTTTCCAAGAAGGCGACCTTGTGCTCCGGCTGATCTAGCGAACAGCCGGCCAGCACAAGCTCTCGGCCCCTTGGGAAGGCCCCTTCGTCATCAGCAGAGCGCTAGGAAACGACTCCTACTACCTGATCGACGCACAGAAGCCGAAGGCACGAAAGAGAGACGACTCCGGCAAGGATTCGGAACGACCATGGAACGCCAACCTCCTCCGAAGATTTTACAGTTGAAATGCAGTATGTATCACGCTAACTTTTGTACCAAGTACGAGACAATAGGCCCCCCGAGGAGAACTCGGGGACTGCCATCCTTCATCTATGAATGAAGAGTATCATGCTTATGATTATGTCATTTCATTTACTTCTCTCGTCCGGCACCGGGTTCGACTAGTCGGCCCGGGGACTGGCCGCCTTAAGTTATATTAGAAGTCCTACCCGTGGTCAGACAAGTAGTGTGCTGGCTCCAAAGCCCTCTCTTGCCAAAAGTCGCAGTTCGAAGAATCGGCTGTCCGGCTGGCAAGAGCCAAAGGCAGGAAAGGACGCCCACATGAAAAACGGCTAGGGACTAACGGACTAATATAACAAAAGGTGGGTTTTTTCCCACCGCCGACCGACTACAAGAGTAGCCGGCCGGTTTCCATTCACTTCGCTACAATCTATGGAAGCTCGAGTACTTGCCTTCCCCAAAAAAGATAGCCGAGTTCTTCCTTAGCCACAGACTACAGAGCAGCTGCCGGCCGGGAAGGCAGCAATCAGGGGAAGGCGGCAAAGGAAACAGCCTAAGGATAAAAAGCATACGAGAATGGAAGCCAAACACATGCATGATTATATTTACACAAAAGGCCTCGAAAAGGCCAACATTCAACATAGTTTGAATACACCCCAGTGGGTGGAACTGCGCAAGCTTAATAAGAATTGTTCAAAGAGTAACAAGCAGGAAAAGCAAAGACGGCAGATCAAGCCAAGGGAACGACTGGCGAGTCGGGCAGGTCGGTGGAGACAGTAGCGCCGGCTGGAGGAGTGGCCGGCTGGTGAACCTCGGCATGATCACCGCCTCCTGCAGAGGGCGCGCTAGCACGCACCTCATTGCTGGAGGCACGGTCATGCTGAGGCAGGCTGGTCGCTTCACCGGCCGGCTCAACGTCTTCGCCCTCCTCCCCTTCGTCGTCTTCACCTTCATCGCTGGAGGCGATCTCCTCCGCCGAGTCTTCACCCTCCGCCGGGTTCAGCCCGAACCACTCCTCCGGCTGGGCGACGCCGTTGCCATCTACCTCAGGAGCGAAGACGCTAGTGTCGGTAAACTCGGCAAGAGCCGAGGCACGCTAGATGATAGCCGGCCGCACCTCCACTAGCTCTTCGTCGGCCTCCTCCCGCCAAGTCCTCAGCTGTTCCAAGCTCAGCCCAGGGTACCAGGCCCGGACGAACTCCAGCGCCCGCCTGGCGCCGGATCGAGCAGCGGAGGCCTTCCAGGCCTCAAAGCGGCCGACTGCCACCTCCAGCCTGTCGGCAGTCCGGCTCGGGGTGCGGGGAATCGCCTCGCCTGGCCAGAGGGCGGCCAGCACCTGCGCTCCGGCGCGCTGGAGGCGGCGGAGCATGCGGTGTGCCGGTTGCAGCCGGGCTTGGATCGCCAAGAGCTGCTCCTCAAGTGTCCGTCTCGCGTCCGGCGCGATCTCAACTCCCGCCTGACGGCGTGCCTCGTGGTAGGCCTCGATGGCCTGGGAGGCCGCGACGGAGTGGCGGGGGAAGTAGTCTGTGCAGAGAACAAAAGCAGCATAAATTAGAAGACGAATCAGAGGGCAAGGGGGCGAGCAAGGAGTAAGGGAGGCGGCTTACCGTCGATCAGATCCTCGATCCGGCTGTAACCCTCACTCAGCGCTTGCTTGGCCTCAGCCCAGCTCGCCGCTTCGGTCTCAAACTCGGCTTTGAGGGCGGCCTCGCTCTCCTGTGCCTTCTTCAGGGCCGCCTTATGGCTCTCCTCCTGGTCGGCCAACTTCTTGACCAGGCGGTCGCGCTCCTGGGCTAAGGCATTGAGCTCGGCCTCCTTGGCGCGAAGGGTGGTTTGGGCCCCACCGAGCTGCTCCCTTAGGTCGGCATTGGCCCCTTCAAGCATGAAGGCAAAGGAAGAAACAATAAGGAAGAAGTCGTTGGGGAAGATCTGACCCGACTTCTCAGCAGTCGGCCCGGATCTCGGGGACTACACCCAGTGGGTGCGCTGACGCGCCCCCACAGAACATGAACAAAACCAAGCACGTACTCCGGCTGTCGGACAGATCCTCGATCTTCTGGCGCAGCTCCTGAACCTGGGAGTCGAAGGCGGCGGTGCTCTGGTTATGATACTCCTGGAAGACCAGACGGGATGCAGGAATAAGATAAACTGTCAGGACCTAGTAAGTTCCAAGCCGCCTGCTCAGCAGCCGACTCCAAACTCGGGGACTACACCCAGTGGGTGCGCTGACGCGCCCCCACGGAAGAAATCAAAAAAGCAAAACAACCAAGGCTAGAAGACTCACCCGAACGACGGCCCGCGTCGCGAGGAAATCTCGAGTATATCGCTGCAGCGCAGTAGCATGAGCCTGAAGCCTGCCCCGGACCTCCTGGGCCGCCGCGTTCAGCTCGGCCGCCCCCCCGCTGGACGTCCACTCGGACGTGCTGGAGCTGGCCGCCTCCAGGGCCTCTGCCGTCCGGCTAGCGCTCGCAGCTCTGTCCGGCTTCGGCATGGGGGCGGTGTCCCCCGTGCGCCGGCGTGATGAGGTTGCACCACCAGGCCGGCTCCTGCTGCCGGCTCGCTCCCGGCCGGCTGCACCAATGCCGCAGCCGGCTGGCCGCCCTGGCCCGCTCCAGTCGGCGACGTCCGCGGCACCTCCTCCAAGACGATCACATCATCCTCCCTCCGCTCCGCCGCCGCCCGGCCGCGGTTGGCTTCCTCGGACGGAGGCACGGGGGTGTTGGGAGCCACACTGCGCAGGGGGATGACGAGCTGCGGAGGCCGGTTGCATGAGGCCTCCGCATCCCTCTCCGCAGCCGTCGCCTCCGCCTGGGCCTTGGCCGCCGCGTCGGCCTGCTCCTTCGCCGCCTGGGCGGCCCTCCGCTCCGATGCTTCCCGCTCCTCCTACGCCTCCCGCGCGTTCCGCGCCGTAGCTTCCATGAGGTCAGCACGGGGGTCCACGCGGCGGGAGCTCGAAGACCCTCCGGCTGATCCAATCACGGAGGCGGCAGGGCCCCGTTCAAGGGAAAGCGGCGCCCTGGCCGGTCAACCAAGAAAGAATTTAGAAGAACTCCAATCCAAGAACACGACAAGAATACAAGATGATTAACACTTACGCCAAAACTGCCTGCGGCCGCTTCACAACCTTCTGGAAGCGAGCCGCCTTCGCGGCCGCCTCATCCCGCTTGGTTGCCGCGGCGGTGCCCCTGGGCTTCTTCGGCCAGCTGCCGAAGTAGGTCGACGCAGCCCGGCGCTTCGGTGCGGCGCCACGGGCGACCGGCGCGGCAGAAGGGCCCGCGCCTTGAGGATCTGGCGCCGGCTGGCGGTGCGGGTCGGTTTCGACCTCGTCGTCGTCCTCACAGTCCTGGAGGCCGGTTCCAAGCCCGGCGCCGCCTGCCTCGCCGCCTTCCCCCTCGGCGGCGTCCTCCATGGCGGCCGCCCCAAGGTCCAGATCATCGACGTCATCTACCGTGCGGTCGGGGTGGAACGGGCGCTCTGCCCCCGCGGCCCCCGCCGCCGGCGGAAGTAGAGGATTCTGTGGGAAACAAGCCGGCGGATCAAAGGCCGGTCATATCGAAGCCGGAAACACAAAAGAAAGGAAAGAAGAAATACTTACGACAGGCGGAGGGTTGGCGCGAGAGTACAGCTCCTTGCCGAACCGCCAATCCTCGGCGAGCTTGCAGTTGGCGATGTAGTTCACCAGGTAGGACACCTCGGCATGAGGCATTTCCCTGGTGCTCAGCCGGCATGGGTCGAAGCGGTCGCTCATCTGGCAGATCATGTGCGGCCGACCTTGGAGCGGGAGTACCCGGTGCTCCACGAAGGAGGCCACCAGATCGGCTCCGACCAGGCCCTCCGACTGGACCATCACCCGGAGGCGGGCGACGGCGGTGTTCCCGGCCTGGGACACTGTCCTGGCCCGGTAGCTCCATGAGGCCGGCCTCGAAGCCGGCGAGCCGGCTACGTAGGCCGGCAGGTTGACAAAGTCGCCTTGCGGGGCAACGTTCCTCACATAGAAGTAGGACTTCTGCCAGAGCTTCACCGACTGGATCAGCGGGATGGACGGGAACGGATTGTTCTCGCCCGTCCGCCTCATGGCGATGTAAGCTCCGCATGGGGCGGGCATGCCCGTGACGACGGTGCCGAGTTTGCTCTGGAAGAACTCTCCCCAGAGCTCCAAGGTGGGGAGGACGCCAAGAAAACCCTCGCAGAGGGTGATGAAGGCCGACAGCAGCATCACGGCGTTGGGGGTGAGGTGATGCGGCTGAAGGTGGTAAAACTCGAGGAACGAGCGGAGGAATCCGATCGCCGGGAGGCCGAAGCCGCGTATGCAATGCGAGCGGAAGATCACCCGCTCACCCTCCTCCGGTGCCGGTGAGATCTCCTTCTCCGGCGCGCGCCGGACCCGCACGTAGTTCTCGCCGAGCAGACGCCGCGTCCGGCGGAGGAACTCGATGTGCTCATCGAGGACGTTGGAGCCGTCCCACGAGCTCGACAGCGCCATTGGAGCGGCGCGGCAAAGAGCAAGATGCGGTGGCGGCGAAGGCGCGTGCGACCCCGCTGCGGCGGAACGGCGCGGCGAAGGGGCGCTGCGGCAGCGAAGAGAGCAAGGAAAGAGGACGAGGAAGGGTGGAGCGAGGGAGAGCATGCGAGCCTTTGCCGCTCCCTCTCCTCCCCCTACTTATAGACCCTCGCGGCGGAGCCGAGGAGGCGTGGTGTGGGGGACGTGGGATTAACTGCGCCCACTCCCCCACGTCCCGCTATTACTGCGCCTTGACGGCGTGGCGAAACCGCCGCGGGAAGGCAAACCGCCCACCTTGGGCCACAGAAGATCCGCGCCTGGGCCGAGGCCAGGAGTGGCGGGCCCGGGCCTGTGGCGACGTCCCGTCACGCACGCGCCATGGCAGGCCTTTTCTGCCACGTGACACGCGGGGAGGCGCACGGTCACCGCGCGGGTTGGCCCACATTCCCGTTGACGGGACCACGCCGCCCGTCCAAGGCGACGCATATAAGCAGAGCCGGATCCCAGCTGCCGGCTCCTCAAGATAGGAAGCTGACCGAGCTTCTTGTTCCCCTTGCCGACCTCAAAGGGCGACCAGCTTCGGGGACTACTGTCGGGGTAAATGACCACGGGTAGCCTAGCCGGCTCCCCTTGGCACTTCAGAAAAAATTACGAGCCGATTCGGCCTCCAAGAAACCAAGACGTGGGGCCACCTTCCCCCTGCCGGCTGCCTCTCAGGCCGACTGTCCGAAGGCAGCCCGGCCTTAACCCTCATGAAGAAAGCCGCGGGAGGGCCGGCTCCCGGAAGCCAGCCACGAGAAGGTCGACTCCAAGAGGCCGGCTCCCACGACGCGGTCAAGATCGTACCCTCGAGGCCCGCAACCACATAACGGCGATGGGACGGGGCGTGGCTATAGTAAAGCCTGCCACCCCCAAAACCCGGAGCACGCCTGGCACAGTGCGTCGTACGGGGTAGCCCTGACCCGTCCGGCGCGGCACTGTTGCCATGATGACTATGGCGCCATCCGCGGCGGGCTGTCAGCGTAGCCCACGGGCGGTGGGCCCCTTTGGGCAGAGAGACACCCGAAGGCGGCCAGGCCTCCCCCAGTCGGCCCAAGACATGGCCGGCTTTCCCAAAGTCGGCTTGCTCCTTCCCTTGAAGGAGGCGCCCCATTAAGAAGACAAGACGACGTGGGGCTACAGCGATCGCCCGCCAGGCGGCGGCGCTGTAGCCACGCTTACCTCGATAAAGCCCTCATCATCAGGACTGAGGCAACAGTAATCGGCCGTCGACAGGGCCCTAGGCGGTAGGGCCTGCCTGTCGACCGAGATGCCAGCAGCCAGCGGGGCCCACCAGCCGGCGGGCCCCAGCAGCAGGCGCAGAAGCCGGCGAGCGTAGACACTGACGGCTGGGACCCGCTCCCAGCCGGATTACCATCGTACCCCCGGGGGGTAGGCCTATATAAACCCCCCGGGGCACCCATGCAAAGGGTTGATCTCAGCTAGGTCACAACACACATAGAGAGAAGAGTAGAGCTAGCCTTGCCCTTCTTCTTCCTCTCGCCAAACAGCTCGAGGAGCACCTTGTAGTTACTTGTTCACCGAGTGATCATGCGGAGACCCCGCAGAGCAGCAGTAGGGGTGTTATCTCCACGGAGAGCCCTGAAGCTGGGTAAGATTCGTCGGCGTGCATGTCTTTGCCTTATCCCGCTTCCAAGCACCGGCGACGTCTTACTGGCTCCCACACAGATAAGCCACCCTTTGGCATATGTCGCACCAACCACCCGACACATCCCAAAAGTAATGTCTCAAATCATAGAAAAACTTTGTCTTTTGTTGGTATGTGAAATTAGGTGGTATGAATTTAGCAACAATATAATTAGCATAATCAGCATACCAAGGAGTACTACGATAAGTACTTATGACATTTAATTGTTCATCAGGAAGGCTATCATCAATAGGTAGTGGGTCATCAAGAACATTTTCTAACCTAGACAAGTTGTCTGCAACAGGGTTCTCAGCACCTTTTCTATCAACAATATGCAAATCAAATTCTTGTAGCAAGAGAACCCATCTAATAAGTCTAGGTTTAGCATCTTTCTTTTCCATAAGATATTTAATAGCAGCATGATCAGTGTGAATAGTTACTTTAGAATCAACAATATAAGGTCTGAACTTATCACAAGCAAATACAACTGCTAAAAGTTCTTTTTCAGTAGTAGCATAATTTCTTTGAGCATTGTCTAGAGTCTTACTAGCATAATGGATAACATTTAATTTTTTATCAACTCTTTGCCCTAGAACAGCACCTACAGCATAATCACTAGCATCGCACATAATTTCAAAGGGTAAATTCCAATTAGGTGGCTGAACAACAGGTGCAGAGACTAATGCTTTCTTAAGTATTTCAAATGCTTCTACACAATCATCATCAAAGACAAATGGTATATCTTTTTGTAATAAATTAGTCAGAGGCCGAGAAATTTTTGAGAAGTCCTTAATGAACCACCTATAAAATCGGGCGTGACCAAGGAAACTTCTTATACCTTTGATGTCCTTGGGACATGGCATCTTTTCAATAGCATCAACCTTGGCTTTATCAACTTCAATACCTCTTTCAGAAACTTTATGCCCCAAGACAATACCTTCATTAACCATAAAGTGGCACTTTTCCCAATTCAAGACAAGATTAGTTTCTTCACATCTCTGCAAAACTCGATCAAGATTGCTCAAGCAATCATCAAAAGAAGATCCATAGACGGAAAAGTCGTCCATGAAAACCTCACAAATCTTTTCACAAAAGTCAGAGAATATAGCCATCATGCATCTTTGGAAGGTAGCAGGTGCATTACATAGACCAATAGGCATACGTCTATAAGCAAAAGTACCAGAAGGGTATGTAAAAGTAGTCTTTGATTGATCTCTAGCCGACACAGGTATTTGAGAGAAACCAGAATAACCATCTAGAAAGCAGTAATGTGTATGTTTGCATAATCTTTCTAGCATTTGATCTATAAAAGGTAAGGGGTAATGATCTTTCTTAGTAGCTTTATTTAATTTGTGGAAATCAATTACCATCCTATAACCTGTAATAATTCTTTGTGGAATCAATTCATCATTATCATTAGGGACAACAGTAATACCTCCCTTCTTAGGGACACAATGGATAGGACTTACCCACTGACTATCAGCAACTGGATAAATTATACCTGCCTCCAGAAGCTTGAGTATTTCTTTTCTTACCACTTCTTTCATTTTAGGATTCAGACGTCGTTGAGGGTCACGAAGTCATTTGGCGTCTGCTTCCAAATTTATTTTATGTTGACATAGAGTGGGGCTAATGCCCTTAAGATCATCCAGAGTATACCCAATAGCATCACGGTGCTTCTTCAGAGTTTCCAATAATCTTTCTTCTTCATGCTCTGAAAGGTTAGCACTAATAATAACAGGATATATCTTATTTTCATCAATATAAGCATATTTAAGATTATCAGGAAACGGTTTAAGCTCGAACACAGGATCACCCTTGGGTGGAGGAGGATCCCCTAGGATTTCAACAGGAAAATTGTGTTGCAGAATAGGTTCCTGTTTAAAGAATACTTCATCTATTTCCCTTCTTTCATTCATGAACATATCATTTTCATGGTCTAGCAAATAGTGTTCTAAAGGATCACTAGGAGGTACGATAATAGAAGCAAGACCAATAATTTCATCCTTACTAGGCAATTCTTCCTCACGGTGTTGTTTACTAAATTTAGAGAAATTAAACTCATGAACCATATCATCCAAGCCAATAGTAACAACATTCTTTTCGCAGTCTATCTTAGCATTAACAGTGTTCAAGAAGGGTCTACCAAATATAATGGGACAAAAGCTATCTTGTGGGGAGCCACGAACAAGAAAATCAGCAGGATATTTAGTTTTCCCACACAGGACTTCAACATCTCTAACAATCCCAATTGGTTAAATGGTATCTCTATTGGCAAGCTTAATTGTAACATCAATATCTTCTAACTCAGCAGGTGCAATTTCATGCTTGATTTCTTCAAATAAGGTAATAGGTATAACACTAGCACTAGCACCCATATCACATAAGCCATGATAACAATGATCTCCTATTTTAACAGAAATAACAGGCACGCCTACCACAGGTCTATGTTTATCTTTAGCACAAGGTTTAGCAATTCTAGCAGTTTCACCATCGAACTAAATAACATGCCCATCAATATTATCAGACAACAGATCTTTAACAATAGCAATATTAGGTTCTACTTTAACTTGCTCAGGAGGTGTATATCTAATATTGCTTTTACGAGCAACAGTTGAAGCTTTAGCATGATCCTTTATTCTAACAGGAAAAGGTGGTTTCTCAACAAAAGAAGTAGGAACAATAGGATCACTATAAGTAACAGTCTTTTCTTCAACTTTAATAGGTGCAGCTACTTTTACTTCTATGGGAGGATGATATTTAAACCACTTCTCCTTGGGGAGATCAACATAAGTAGCAAAAGATTCACAGAAAGAAGCTACTATCTTAGAGTCAAGTCCATATTTAGTGCTAAACTTACGGAAAATATTGGTATCCATAAAAGATTTAACACAATCAAACTTAGGTGTCATACCTGACTCCTTACCTTCGTCGAGATCCCAATCTTCAGAGTTGTGTTTAATTCTATCCAATAAATCCCATCTAAATTCAATAGTCTTCATCATAAAAGAGCCAGCACAAGAAGTATCGAGCATGGTTTGATTATTATGAGAAAGCCGAGCATAAAAACTTTGAATAATTATTTCTCTCGAGAGCTCATGATTGGGGCATGAATATAACATTGATTTAAGCCTCCCCCAAGCTTGTGCGATGCTTTCTCCTTCGCGAGGCCAAAAATTATATATATAATTGCAATCACGATGAACAAGATGCATAGGGTAATACTTTTGATGAAATTCCAATTTCAATCTTTTATAGTTCCATGATCTCGTATCATCAGATAGCCTATACCATGTCAATGCGTCTCCCTTCAAAGATAAAGGGAAGACCTTCTTCTTAGCAACATCGTCGGGTATACCTGCAAGCTTAAATAATCCACAAACTTCATCCACATATATTAAGTGCTCATCAGGATGCTTTGTTCCATCTCCTGTAAAAGGATTAGCTAGCAGTTTTTCCATCATACCCGAAGGAAATTCAAAAGGAGTTTCATTTTCAATAGGTTCAGTAGGTTGAGGAGCAACTCTTTGCTCTACTGGACGGGGTGAAGATACCCCGAACAAGCCCCTCAGATAATTACTTTCCATAGTAACAAGTGACAGTAAATTTCAGCACACTATATAAATTTTTCCTTACCAAATTCCACCTACCAAAGGCGCTACACTCCCCGACAACGGCGCCAGAAAAGAGTCTTGATGACCCACAAGTATAGGGGATCTATCGTAGTCCTTTAGATAAGTAAGAGTGTCGAACCCAACGAGGAGCAGAAGGAAATGATAAGCGGTTTTCAGCAAGGTATTCTCTGCAAGTACTGAAATAAGTGGTAACAGATAGTTTTGTGACAAGATAAATTGTAACGAGCAACAAGTAACAAAAGTAAGTAAAGTGCAGCAAGGTGGACCAATCCTTTTGTAGCAAAGGACAAGCCGGAACAAACTCTTATATAAGGAAAAGTGCTCCCAAGGACACATGGGAATATCGTCAAGCTAGTTTTCATCACGTTCATATGATTCGCGTTCGGTACTTTGATAATTTGATATGTGGGTGGACCGGTGCTTGGGTGCTGTTCTTACTTGAACAAGCATCCCACTTATGATTAACCTCTATTGCAAGCATCCGCAACTACAACAAAAGTATTAAGGTAAACCTAACAATAGCATGAAACATGTGGATCCAAATCAGCCCCTTACGAAGCAACGCATAAACTAGGGTTTAAGCTTCTGTCACTCTAGCAACCCATCATCTACTTATTACTTCCCAATGCCTTCCTCTAGGCCCAAATAATGGTGAAGTATTATGTAGTCGACGTTCACATAACACCACTAGAGGCTAGACAACATACATCTTATCAAAATATCGAACGAATACCAAATTCACATGACTACTAATAGCAAGACTTCTCCCTTGTCCTCGGGAACAAACATAACTACTCCCAAAGCATATCCATGTTCATAATCAGAGGGGTAATAATATGCATAAAGGATCTGAACATATGATCTTCCACCAAATAAACCAACTAGCATCAACTACAAGGAGTAATCAACACTACTAGGAACCTACTAGCACCAATCCCGGACTTGGAGACAAGAATTGGATACAAGAGATGAACTAGGGTTTGGAGATGAGATGGTGCTGGTGAAGATGTTGATGGAGATTGCCCTCTCCCGATGAGAGGAGCGTTGGTGATGACGATGGCGATGATTTCCCCCTCCCGGAGGGAAGTGTCCCCGGCAGAACAGCTCTGCCGGAGCTCTAGATTGGTTCCGCCAAGGTTCCACCTCGTGGCGGCGGAGTCTCGTCCCGAAAGGTTGCTTCTCATTTTTTCGTGACGAAATACTTCATATAGGAGAAGATGGGTGTCGGTATAACGCCCTCGATGCGGCTATATCTCCCACGTGTCGAGGCACGACTTAGAGGCATAACCGCATTGAAAGCAATGTCGCAAGTGAGGTAATCTTCACACAATCCATGTAATAAATAAGGGAAAAGATACATAGTTGGCTTACAATCGCCACTTCACACAAGTACATAAATAACATCCATCAAACAGATTACACTCAAGGTCCGACTACGGTACCAAAATGAAAGAAGACTACCCCAAATGCTAAACAGATCCCCGGATCACCCAACTGGGTTCCACTACTGATCATCTGGAAAAGAAACATAGTAACGGCCACGTTCCTCATCGAACTCCCAAGTGAGCTCGGTCGCGTCATCTGCACTGACATCGTTGGTACCTGCAACTGTGGTGATAATATCTGTGAGTCACGGGGACTCAGCAATCTCACACCCGCGAGATCAAGACTATTTAAGCTTAAAGGTGGGAAAGGGGTTTGTGAGGTGGAGCTACAGCAAGCGACTAGCATATGGTGGCTACAGCGCAAAAGAGAGCGAGAAGAGAAGGCAAAGCACGGTCGAGAAACTAAAAGTGATCAAGAAGTGATCCTGAAACAACCTACGTCAGACATAACTCCAACAACCGTGTTCACTTCCCGGACCCCGCCGAGAAGAGACCATCACGGTTACACACGCGGTTGATGTGTTTTAGTTAAGGTCAACTTCGGGTTTTCTACAACCGGACATCAACAAATTCCCATCTGCCTCATAACCGCGGGCACGGCTTTCGAAAGATAATACCCTGCAGGGGTGTCCCAACTTAGCCCATGATAAGCTCTCACGGTCAACGAAGGATATTCCTTCTACCGGGAAGACCCGATCAATCTCGGAATCCCGGACTACAAGACATTTCAACAGCAATAAAACAAGTCCAGCAAAGCCGCCCGATTGTGCCGACAAATCCTGATAGGAGCTGCACATATCTCGGTCTCAGGGCACATCCGGATGAGCAGTCCGTACAACTAAAACCAACCCTCGAGTTGCCCCGAGGTGGCGCTGCAAAGGGCTCTAGTTTGGACAAGCAATCGAAGGAGAACTGGCCCGGGGGTTTAAAATAAAGATGACCCTTGAGTCTGCAGAACCCAAGGGAAAAAGGCTAGGTGGCGAATGGTAAAACCAATGTTGGGCCTTGCTGGAAAAGTCTTATTCAAAGCGAACTGTCAAGGGGGTCCCATAAATCACCCAACCGTGTAAGGAACGCAAACTCCAGGAACATAACACCGGTATGACGGAAACTAGGGTGGCAAGAGTGGAACAAAACACCAGGCATAAGGCCGAGCCTTCCACCCTTTACCAAGTATATAGATGCATTAATTAAATAAGAGGTATTGTGATATCCCAACAAGTAAACATGTTCCAACAAGGAACAACAAGTCCATGTTCCAACAAGGAACAAACTTCATCTTCACCTGCAACTAACAACGCTATAAGAGGGGCTGAGCAAAGCAGTAACATAGCCAAACAACGGTTTGCTAGGACATGGATGGTTAGGGGCTGACAAGGCAATATAGGAGGCATGATATAGCAAGTGGTAGGTATCACAGCTTAGGCATAGCAAAAGAGCGAGCAATCTAGCAAGCAAAGATAGAAGTGATTTCGAGGGTATGGTCATCTTGCCTGCAAGGTTCTCAGAGTTGTTGAAAGCTTGGTCCTCGTAAGCGTTCTCAACGGAATCCTCGGTCACGTACTCGTCTCCCGGCTCTACCCAAGACAAGATAACAAGCAAAGGAACCAGTATCAACCACGATGCGATGCGCAAGCAATATGATGCAAAACATGGCATGATATGCGAGAGGTGATATGCAATGCGTATGCATGCTCCGGAAGGACAAGGATGAACAGGGCATAATCTTGGCAAACCAAGCATGCCAATGGATAGATGAGGTGATTTCGGTGGAAATCGATATAAAGATCACCGGAATCGGATGCACGGTTTGCAAATGGCAAGCAATACAAGAATGACACGAAACTGTCATAAACAGCATGATGCTACTTAGCAAGCAACCAATAATTAAGCTACTGCACCCAAACATGGCAACAAAGCATATGAAAGTAAACTACTAAAGATGCTCGACAAAAGATGAACACTGAGCTACGGCTAATTCACATCATAACAGGTTCAAACAAGCATGGCAAAAGGGCAAACGATAACAAGTTCCCAGACTTAGTGAAATTATCAAAGAGGCAGAAACTAACATCAGGATGACATGTTCAGAGCAACGAAACAACATGCTACAGATTCAGAACATAGCAAAGAAAGGCATGGCATGAATCTACTCAAGACACTTGACAAAAGTCTCTTACTGAGCATAAGCCAAAAAGGACCAGAAAATATGATTACGCCCATGTCAAATAAGCAAGTTTCGTTACAGGTTTCAGACTTAGCAGAAAACTGGACATGGCAGAAAACTAATAACGACTAGGCATGTTCGTGAGCTCGATGCACTCACTACAGAGCATTTCATGATAAACTAAGCATACATACATCAAGAAGACATGGCATAGAAACTAGAAATGGCAATAGTAACATCATAGCATACACGGATCAACTACACCAAGCTTGGCAAAATCGAATAACACGTAAACAATCTGCCAGCAACATTTTGAAGCAAAAGTAGAGCTCGATTGACTCAAGCTATGGCACTACATAATTGCAAACAAAGGCATGGTTGGATAGAGCAAATACTCAATTTCAAAACTCCCTTACTGATCATGCTCAAATTATGCATAGATCCCTCGGAAACAACATGAACACATGGCATAAAAATAACAGCAGTCAGGGACTTAGTGAAATCACTAAGTCTCTGGAATCAGCAACATCAAGTGACCTAGTTTGCATGCTTGTGCTAGTCACCACAAGTATCACAAAAATACATGGAAAAATCCTCTGGATAGATAACATGGAATATTACAAAACTCATGTAGGACTCAACTTCATAGGAGGTTCACATCAATCATGGCAAAAATGACAAAAGTGCATGTTCAGATAAGATCCAACCACTAACATCAACTAGCCCTATTCTAACAGCATTTCGGGCATCAAGATGACTTCAAATGAAAATGACGCAATGGAACAAATGATGTACTCTTCAATACGAACAAATCGACATATTATACGCGCGAAACGGAGCTACAGATGCAAAGTTATGGCATGTCGAACAACTGATGATAATGTAAAATGCACGGGACTTAGACGAATTTTTGGACCTCCGGATCTAGGGTTCGTCCGGCACTGAAATCGAGGCGGCGGCGCGGATCGCCGGAGACGGCGCCGGAGGAGGAGCGGGGAGGGCCGCCGGAGCGCGGGGGCGCCGGATCCGGGCGGCGCCGACCCGGATCTGGCCGGAGGCGGCCTGCGCGGGCGCGGGTGGCGAGGAGGCGACGGAGGCCGCGGGCGGCGAGCGCGGCGTGGCGGCACCGGCGGGCGACGGCGGCCGGCGCGGAGCGGCGGAGGTCGGCGGGGTAGGCGACGCGGGAGGGCGCGGGCGGCGGCCGGGCCGCGGGGGCCGGCCTCGGGCTCGCGGGCCCGCGGGGGAGGAGGCGGCGGCGAAGTGGGCCGGTGGCGGCTGGCGGCGGGGAGGCCACGTGGCACGCTCCCACTGGCCAGGGCGCGCCGGCGGCGGGACAGGTGGCGGCGGAGCACTGTGCGGGCGCGGATTTCGAGGAGGGATTAGGGTTTCGGGGTGCCTCTCTTAGATTTGGACGGGGAAGGCATTTTTATAGATAGGAGGAGCTAGGGAGCTCCAAACGGAGTGCGGTTTTCGCCCACGCGATCGTGATCGAACGGCGGAGGACATGGGAGTGACTTAGATGGGTCATTGGGCTGTTATGAAGGGGTGTTGGGCTGCAACACACACGAGGCCTTCACGGTTACCCGGTTAACCGTTGGAGTACCAAACGAACTCCGATTGACCCGAAACTTGACAGGCGGTCTACCGGTGCTATACCGAGGCCACATGTCAAACCTCGGTCCATTCCGAGAATGTTTAATACCCGCTCACGAAGAAATGTAAAAGGGGGCGCCGGGAGACATAGGAGCGCCGGATTGCAAAACGGACAACGGGAAAGATGCTCGGTTTTATGAGACGAACACGTATGCGAATGCGATGCACATGATGACATGATATGAAATGCATGACATGACCAAAATGCAAACCGGAGAGAACCCAACCACGGAGAGAATATCATAGCACATAGCCGGAAATGGCAAGAGTTGGATTACAAATATGGCAAGTTACATCTGGGGCGTTACAGTCGGAGAGCCACCAGGGGGCCAACGAGGTAGGGGGCGCACCCTAGGAGGGGGGCGCGCCCCCACCCTCGTGAGCAGGGTGTGGGCCCCCTGGCCTTCATCTTTGGCGAGGATTTTTATTTATTTATTTTAAGATATTTCGTGGAGTTTTAGGACTTTTGGAGTTGCGCAGAATAGGTCTCTAATATTTTCTCCTTTTCCAGCCCAGAATTCCAGCTGCCGGCATTCTCCCTCTTCATGTAAACCTTGTAAAATAAGAGAGAATAGCCATAAGTATTGTGACATAACGTGAAATAACAGCCCATAATGCGATAAATATCGATATAAAAGCATGATGCAAAATGGACGTATCACCATGCTGTTTAGAGACTCTCAAATTAATATAAGTGAAGTACGAGAGTTCGCCAATTTCTATATAATAAAACCACCATCGTGCTCTAGAAAGATATAAGTGAAGCACTAGAGCAATTTTTCCTAGCTCAAAAGATATAAGTGAAGCACATAGAGCATTCTAATAAATCACGATTCATGTGTGTCTCTCTCAAAAGGTGTGTACGACAAGGATGATTGTGGCAAACTAAAAAGCAAAGACTCAAATCATACAAGACACTCCAAGCAAAACACATATCATGTGGTGAATAAAAATATAGCCTCAAGTAAAGTTACCGATAGACGAAGACGAAAGAGGGGATGCCTTACCCGGGCATCCCCAAGCTTAGGCTTTTTGACATCCTTTGATATTACCTTGGGGTGCCATGGTCATCCCCAAGCTTAGGCTCTTGCCACTCCTTATTCCATAGTCCATCAAATCCTTACCCAAAACTTGAAAACTTCACAACACAAAACTCCAACAGAAAATCTCGTAAGCTCCGTTAGTATAAGAAAATAAATCACCACTTTTGGTACTGTTGTGAACTCATTCTTTATTTATATTGGTGTAATATCTATTGTATTCCAACTTTTCCAGGGTTCATACCCCCCGATACTAGCCATAGATGCATCAAAATAAGCAAACAACACGCGAAAAACCGAATCTGTCAAAAACAGAACAGTCTGTAGCAATCTGGATATTTCGAATACTTCTGTAACTCCAAAAATCCTAAAAAAAGGAAGTCCTAGATAATTTGTTTATTAATCTTCTGCAAAAATAATCAACTAAAAATCACTCTCTGTCTAAAAATGAGAATTGTTTTCATGAGCACAAAGTTTCTATTTTTCAGCAAGATCAAATTAACTATCACCGTGGGTTATCCCATAGGTCTTACTTGGCACAAACACTAATTTAAGCACAAAACCACATCTAACCAGAGGCTAGATGATTTATTCAATGCAAAACAAGACCTAAAAAGCAAGAACAAAAATAAAATTGGGTTGCCTCCCAACAAGCGCTATTGTTTAACGCCCCTAGCTAGGCATAAAAACACGAATAGATAAGTATTCTCATCTTAGGTATTCAATCCATTAATCACACACTCATGATTCTTAGGAGATTATTTAGTTTTATAAATGATCAAACTCCTAGGCAAGAAATCAAGAAATTCATTCGTGACAATAGGTTCCTTAATAATATCAAGAAAATTGGGGTGAACACTAATTGATTTAAGATCTTCATTATTCTTACTAGAAGATTCACCCTTATTTTTAGGAACATAACAAGCTTTGAAATCTTAGGAGGAAGATTGGAGTAGTTTTGAAGGAGGAAAAAGCGGAACCCAAGTTGGTAATAATATCTTCTAGTTTGCCAATTCTAGTAGAATCTTGATCTATCTTTTCATTAACTAGTGGTTCCTTTTCCCTAAGATTCTTCAAGGTAACTCCTACTTTAGACCCATATTGAGTAATCTGATTGTGAATCTTTTTATCCAAATTTTCAATCAACTCAATGGTACCAATTTTATTCTCAATAATATCAAGTCTTTGCATTACATGTTCTAAAGTTAAAACAGTTCCATTAACCAAACGAGGTGGTGGGCCTAGCAAATCTATCATGGCATTATAGGAATCAAAAGTATGGCTCCCCAAGAAATTTCTCCCAGTAATGGTATCTAGAACATATCTAATCCAAGGTGTAACGCCTACATAAAAATTGCGAAGAAGAACAACAGTAGATTGCTTTCGAGTAGATCTATTTTGAGCATTGCAAATTATACCAAGCATCATTCAAATTTTCTCCTTCCCTTTGTTTGAAATTGAGAAATTCATTATCAGGAGTGCTCACGATAATGGAAGGACTAGCCATAAGAACTAATCGAGCGTTTAAACACATGAGCACACAAAAAGCAAACAAAGAAGACGAACAGAAGAAAGGCGAAGAAAAGGCGAATCTTTTCAAAAATCGTTTTAGAAGTGGGGGAGAGGAAAACAAGAGGCGAATGGCGAATAATATAATGCGAGAGATGAGAGTTTATGATGGGTACTTGGTATGTCTTTGCTTGGTGTAGATCTCCTGTGCAACGGCGCCAGAAATCAGCGAGTTGTCGAGAGATCAAATCTTGACTTGACTTGGCGTAAACCTCCCCGGCAACGGCGCCAGAAATCCTTCTTGCTACCTCTTGAGTTTGTGTTGGTTTTTCCCTTGAAGAGGAAAGGGTGACGCAACAAAGTAGCGTAAGTATGTCCCTCATTTTTGAGAACCTAGGTACCATTCCAGTAGGAGCCTACGCAACAAGCCACCGAATACCTGCACAAAGAAACACCAACTTGCAACCAACACGACAAAGGGGTTGTCAATCCCTTCACGGTTATTCACAAAGTGAGATCTGATAGAGATGGATAAACGGTAAAGTAATATTTTTGGTATTTTTGGTTTATGGAACGGAAAGTAAAGATTGCAAAGTAAGAGAATAGGAAACTAGAGATTGTAGATCGGAAACTTATAAGATAAATAGATCCGGGGGCCATAGGTTTCACTAGAGGCTTCTCTCAAGATAGAAATTATTATGGTGGGTGAACAAATTACTGCCGAGCAATTGATAGAAAAGCGCAAACTTATGACGATATCTAAGGCAATGATCATGAATATAGGCATCACGTCCGTGTCAAGTAGACCGACTCTTGCCTGCATCTACTACTATTACTCCACACGTCAACCGTTATCCATCATGCATCTAGAGTATTAAGTTCATAAGAACGGAGTAACGCGTTAAGAAAGATGACATGATGTAGAGGTATTAACTCATGCACTATGATGAAAACACCATATTGTTATCCTCGATGGCAACAATACAATACGTGCCTTGCTGCCCCTACTGTCACTGGGAAAGGACACCGCAAGATTGAACCCAAAGCTAAGCACTTCTCCCATTGCAAGAAAAACCTATCTAGTTGGCCAAACCAAATCGATGGTTCGAAGAGACTTGCAAAGATATCAAATCATGCATAAAAGAATTCAGAGGAGATTCAAATAATATTCATAGATAAGTTGATCATAAATCCACAATTCATCAGATCTCGGCAAACACACCGCAAAATAGTATTACATCAAATAGATCTCCAAGAACATCGAGGAGAACTTTGTATTGAGAATAAAAGAGAGAGAAGAAGCCATCTAGCTACTAGCTATGGACCCGTAGGTCTGAAGTAAACTACTCACGCTTCACCAGAGAGGCAATGGTGAAGGGGGGAACCGCACACGGCAGGGGGCACCCCAAAGCACATAAATTGTTTCTTAGCCGTGTGCGGTTCCCCCCTCCACCGTTTACTCCTCCGGTCATATTGTCGTAGTGCTTAGGCGAAGCCCTGCGCGGATCACATCACCATCACCGTAACCATGCCATCGTGCTGACAAAACTCTCTCCCTCGACACTTTGCTAGATCAACAGTTCGAGGGACATCATTGAGTTGAACGTGTGCAGAAATCGGAGGTGCCGTACGTTCGGTGCTTGATCGGTTGGATCGCGAAGACATTCGACTACATCAAATGCGTTAAGCTAACGCTTCCGCTTTCGGTCTATGAGGGTACGTGGACACACTCTCCCCCTCTCGTTGCTATGCATCTCCTAGATAGATCTTGCGTGATTGTAGGAAATTTTTGTAAATTGCATGCTACGTTCCCCAACAATTATAAAGATGCTCTGCAGGTATTTCCAAAGGTGTCTATTGAGTTGGCATAGATCGAGATTAGGATTTGTCACTCCGAGTATCGGAGAGGTATCTCTGGGCCCTCTCGGTAATACACATCATAAGCTTGCAAGCAAACGACTAAAGAGTTGTTCATGAACTGATGTATTACGGAACGAGTAAAGAGACTTGCCGGTAACGAGATTGAAATAGGTATGAAGATACCGACGATTGAATCTCGGGCAAGTAACATATCGATGGACAAAGGGAATTACGTACGTCGTCATAACGATTCGACCGATAAAGATCTTTGTAGAATATGTAGGAGCCAATATGGGCATCCAGGTTTCGCTATTGGTTATTGACCGGAGAGGTGTCTCGGTCATGTCTACATAGTTCTCGAACCCATAGGGTCCCCATGCTTAACGTTTTATGACGATATAGTATTATATGAGTTGTGTGATTTGGTGACCGAATGTTGTTCGGAGTCCCAGATGAGATCACGGACATGACGAGGAGTCTCGAAATGGTCGAGAGGTAAAGATTGATATATAGGACGATAGTATTTGGACACCGGAAGTGTTCTAGAGGTATCAGGTACTTATCGGGTCACCGAAAGGTGTTTCGGGTATCCCCAGCAAACCCATGGGCCATATGGGCGTTGTGAAGGAACACACTAGACCACAAGGGGCTGGTGCGCCCTATAAGGACATAGGAGGAGGAGAAGGAAAGGGGGGAAGGGAAAGGAAAGTGTGGATTAGGATTCCCACTTCCTTCCCTCACCCCATCTTTCCTTCCCCTTCATGCATACTTGGAAAGGGGGGGTGCAGGGCAAGGCAGGGCTCCTAGGGGGCGGCGGCCAACCCTAGGGCATGCCCTGGCTACCTCCCCTCCCGTCCCACCTATATATATGCCATGAGGGGACGCCTCACAAGGACACACAACATTGTCTTAGCCGTGTGCGGCGCCCCCGTCCACCGTTTACTCCCCCGATCATATATTCGTAATGCTTAGGCGAAGCCCTACGCGGATCACTTCACCATCACCGTCACCATGCCGTCGTGCTGACGGAACTCATCTAATTCCTCGACATCTTGCCGGATCAAGAGGATGAGGGACGTCATCGAGCTGAACGTGTGCAGAACTCGGAGGTGTCGTACGTTCGGTACTTGATCGGTCGGAGCTAGAAGAAGTTTGACTACATCAACCACGTTGTCAAACGCTACCGCTTATGGTCTACGAGGGTACATAGACACAGTCTCCCCTCATTGCTATGCATATCCTAGATATATCTTGCGTGAGCGTAGGGATTTTTAGAAATTGCATGCTACGTTTCCCAACAAGGCGAAGCCCTGCAGAGATAGATTCACTATCATCGTCATCACACCATTGTGTGATAACCCACAAGTATAGGGGATCACAAAAGTTTTTGAGGGTAGAGTATTCAACCCAAATTTATAGATTCGACACAAGGGGAGCCAAAGAATATTTGAAGGTATTAGCAGCTGAGTTGTCAATTCAACCACACCCGGAGATTAATTATCTGCAGCAAAGTGATCAGTAGCAAAGTAGTTTGATAGTTTTGATAGTAGCGACAATAGCAATAGTAACAATAACAGTGATAGCAGTAATTTTGTAGCAAGTGCGATAGTGATGATAGCAGCAGTAACTTAGCAGAAACAATATAAGGTAAATTTGTAGGCATTGGATCGATGACTTGTTGGATGATATTCATCATGAGACAGTTATAACCTAGGGCGATACGACACTAGCTCCAGTTCGTCAATATAATGTAGGCATGTATTCCGTAAATAGTCATACGTGCTTTATTAAAAGAACTTGCATGACATCTTTTGTCCTACCCTACCATGGCAGCGGGGTCCATAATGGAAACTAAGGGATATTAAGGCCTCCTTTTAATAGAGAACTGGAACAAAGCATTAACACATAGTGAATACATGAACTCCTCAAACTATGGTAATCATCGAAAGAAGTCCCGGTTATTGTCACTCCGAGGTTACCGGATCATAACACATAGTAGGTGACTATAACTTACAAGATCGGATCTAGAACATGGATATAATAATGGTGATAACATAAACGGTTCACATCTGAAATCATGGTACCCGGGCCCAAAGTGACAAGCATTAAGCATGGTAAGGTCATAGCAACATCAATCTTAGAACATAGTGGATACTAGGGATCAAGCCCTACAAAACTAACTCGATTAGATGATGAATCTCATCCAACTCCTCACCGACCAGCGAGCCTACGAAGGAATTACTCGCTCCCGGTGGGGAGCATCATGGAATTGGCGATGCAGAAGGGTTGGTGATGACGAAGAACGAAGATCCCCCTCTCTGGAGCCCCAAACGGACTCCAGATCTGCCCTCCCGAGGAAGAACAGGGCTTGGCGACGACTCCGTCTCGTGGATCGCGATAATTCTTTCTCCCTCTTTTTTTTCTTCGAAAATAGGATTTTATAGCATTTGTTTCAGGGTCTGCAGGGCCACCAGGTGGGGACAACCCACCTGGGCGCGCCAGGAGAGGGGGGTGCACCCTGGTGGGTTGTGCCCACCCAGGGCCCCCTCTCCGGTAGGTCTTGGCTCCAGAAATTCTTATTATTGATACAAAAATTCCTCGCAAAGTTTCCTTCCATTCAGGGAACTTTTATTTCTACACAAAAACAACACCATGGTAGTTCTGCTGAAAACAACGTCAGTCCGGGGTTAGTTTCATTCAAATCATGCAAATTAGATTCCAAAACAAGAGGAAAAGTGTTAGGAAAAGTAGATACGTTGGAGACGTATCAACTCCCCCAAGCTTAAACCTTTTCTTGTCCTCAAGCAATTCAGTTGATAAACTAAAAGTGAAAAAGAAAAAAAATTACAAACTCTTTTGCTCTTGTTTGCATAAATAAGCTTAAACAACACCCAGGTTTTCAGCCAACATTATAACTAACCATGCCGCCAAAAACTCTTAAAGATTATGATGATTCATATCAATGACATAATCAGCTAGCGAGCAATAATAAGACATCTCGAACGACAACACGTTGTCAAAACAACCATGATATAATTTGACAATAGTGGTATCTCGCCAGCCCTTTCTGAGACCGCAAAACATAAATGCAGAGCACCTCCAAAGTTCAAGCGGCGACTAAACATTGTAATTCATGGTAGAAAAGATCCAGTCATGATGCACCCAACATTAGCTACACACAACGCATAAGTCATGACAGCTGTGCTCTCAGGTTCTAGCGCTTGTTTTAGAAGGTGATGACACAACATAAAAGTAAATAGATAGTCCCTTCGCAGAGGGAAGCAGTGATTTGCAGAGGTGCCAGAGCTCAATTTTTAAAACAGTGGTAAATGATATTTTGAGATATGCACCCTTCTCATTTACTTCATGACCGTCAGTTATCAATATATTCCTTGCTAAGCACGCTAGTGGCGGTTCCCAAGCGATAAAAGTAAAGGTTTTGACTCCATTGGGAGTTTTTGTTTGATTATTCGAGCGATTAACTCTTTTTGTATTTTGCAGTTTGGGACTGGGCATCCCTATTACCGCCCTTTTCTCGTGCAATGGCAAGTGAATAAACACTTGACCTGAGAATAACCCGCTTAGCATGGAAGATACCGGCCACCTCCTGTCGTTCCATGAACAATCTAGGCACACAAAATGGATATATATTCATAAGTTTTTAGAGGTGGCACATGCAAATTTACTTAGCATGGCAGGGTAATACCGCATATAGGTAGGTATGGTGGACTCATCTGGAATAACTTTTGGGTTCAAGGTTTTTGATGTACAAGCAGAATTCCCACTTAGTACAGGCGAAGGCTAGCAATTAGATTGAGAAGCGGCTAGCTAGAGAGCAACAACGATCATAACCATGCATTATGCATAAGTAACATTGGACACTAGCATGAGTAGGATATGAACACCATGAACATAAATATCATAGAGGCTATGTTGGTTTTGATTCAACTACATGCATGAACATGTGCCAGGTCAAGCCACTCGAACATTTAGAGGAGGATACCATATCATCATACTACATCACAATCATTTTAACGCAATGTTGATATCCAAGATAAATCATTATCCACTCCCAGCTACTTATGCATGGCATGAGAAACTATAATCTCTAAATGTCATTGCAAACATGTTTAATCATAATGGGCTGAATCATGGATACTAGGTTAAACATATTTACACAAACAGAACAAGTTGAGTTCATACCAGTTTCTCTCTGCCGCGGCCAGCTCATCGAATATCGTCATTATTGCCTTTCACTTGCACGACCGAATGATATGAAAATAATAATAGTGCAAGAGTGCCGTGGACTAAGCTGGAATATGCAAACATTTTATTCAACAGGAGAAGACAAGGTAAAATGTGCTCTTTATTAGTTCAACAATTATTCATATGAGATCCACTCAACATTCTCATCGTGGTATTCTCCTCGGTACAACTCTAATAAAAAGGAAAAGAAATTCAGAGAAACACACTGAAATATTTTTGGAGTTTTTGGTTTTCTTGAACAAGCAAACAAAAGGGAAAAGCAAAAAAGAGAAAAAATATTTACACGGGAAAGCTCCCAACAAGCAAAAGAAGAACAAGGAAATCTTTTTGGGTTTTCTTTTTAATACTACTAAGCATGCATAGAAAGTAAACTAACTACAACTATTTTTTTTGTTTTTCCTAAAGTTTTTCAAACACGCAAGAAGAAAGCAAGAAAAATAAATCTAAGCATGGATGATACAATGAAAAAGTGTGGACATCGACACATGGAATGAGTGAACATGAATGTAAAGTCGGTGGAAACACGTACTCCCCCCAAGCTTAGGCTTTTGGCCTAACTTGGTAGTCGATCAGTAGCCTGGATAATAGTCGGCGTGGTAACTCATGGAAGCCCTCGGTGCGGACACCTCGGCCTGCTGTGCCGCCTCCACTACAGGGTTGTGGGCTCGGGCCTCGCTCTCAAGAACGAAGTATCTTCCCTTGTTGTGATGGTCAAAAAGATCAGGCGCGGGCAACTATGTGTGCACAACAGATGTTTGGTTAAACAATAGATTATAAGTGAAGTTATCAATCTTTCCCTTAAGGATCTTATGGTCTTTTAAGGTGTTAAAATATAAATACTGCGTGGGTAGGATAGGGTCAAAGGGCAAAGGTGAAACACCCAGCCCTCATGCTAAACATGTGGCATAAATTCCACCATAGAACCAGTCACTGTTAGCATTATGCTGAAGTCTGCGTGCAACAATTGCTCCCAGGTTATAATTCCTTTCACCAGTGAGAGCAGTGTGAATGAGGCTCAAGTCTGGAGCACAGAGTGTACTATAGTATTGCTTGCCTACTATGCATTTCCCATTAAATAATGCAAAGTACTGAATTGCGAGAAAATGAATGCTCTTTATTCTACCTTATGTCACTCCCCTCCTTTCACCATAACAAAGACTAGTAAAAAATGTTTCGAACTCAGCCTTTGGTGGTTCGTCAAGCTAACCCCCAGACGGGAGCTTGCAGTGGTAAGAAAAATTTGCTAGTGAGATGGTAAATGGATTATCATAAAGCATAAACGATACCCTGGACTCACGGGGAAAGAATTTAAATCCTTTGACAAATGATTCAGTGAGTAGTTGGCGTTGTTCGCACTTATCTGAGAGGTAGGGACCGAGACCGGCATTATGAACATATTGCTCAAATTCCTCTTTAATACCGACGCGCATCATATACTCATCGCAAGGCCATAAGCATGTTTTGGTGGCGGCATCACGAGTAGAACTTTCACTTGGTTCAACATATGACCGGCGAGCGGAGCTGTCACTAGAAGATGCCCCCGAGGATATCCTCCTCTAAGAACTCCTTCCAAACAAGTTCATCATGTTTGCGTACAATTTTCTGAAAAATTTGGGTGACAAAAATTTGTCAACAAAACTTTATTAAATTGATACCGACTACTCATAGGGATGCATAGAGGCCATAGCAAGCATTCAAACTACTTAGAACTCTAAGAATTTAACATGCAGGCACATCTACAGCAGCACCAAGAGTAACTAATTATTCAACATATAAACCACTAAAACAAAAACTAATTGGACAAATGGTGGAGTCACATACCAAGCAACAATCCCCCGAAACAGTTTCAGAAACGGAGCTTCGAGCAAAGAGATCGAAATCCGCGAGTTTGAGGGCAAGAACACGGGAGCAAGGGAGATTTTTTTCTGGAGGTAAGTGATGAAGTGGGATGAAGGGATAAGTGAGGGGGCCCACATGGGGACCACAACCAACCAGGGCGCGCCTGGGGGTCCTGGCGCACCCAGGTGGGTTGTGCCCACCTGGTGCACCTCCCTCTGATATTATTTGCACTAGAAATTCAGAAATATTCAGAAAAAAATGTATTAAATTTTTAGGGCATTATGAGAACTTTTATTTTTGGGTCATTTTTTTATTGCACGGGAAAATCAGAAAACAGACAAAACATGGCATTTTATTTTATTTAACTAATAAAATCAGAAAATAAAAAGTAAGGACAGAAAGTAGTGCTTACTAAATTCATCAACTTCATACCGTTCAAAAATGATCCATTAATAAGGTTGATCAGGTCTTATTAACAACCACTTTCGATTAGCATGAAACCGAAGAACTTTCATAAATCACTAAGTTAACTCAATGAGGATATGCATTTCCCCAACAATAAGCATTTCATATTTCTTTTTGACAGTAGGTAGAGGTATTTGAAAACTTCCAATAGTGATTGTCAGAGATTTTTCAATAACATTAATACCGTTCACTTGGAATTGTTTCTTCGGAAAGTGCATTGTATGCTCATTACCATTGATATGAAAAGTGACCTTGCTTTTATTGCAATCAATAACAGCCCCTGCAGTATTCAAGAAGGGTCTACCAAGGATAATCGACATGTTGTCGTCCTCAGGCATCTCAAGTATAACAAAGTCAGTCAAAATAGTAACATTAGCAACAACAACAACAGGCACATCCTCATAGATGCTGATAGGTATGGCAGTTGATTTGTCAGCCATTTGCAAAGATTTTCAGTAGGTGTTAGTTTATTCAAGTCAAGTCTTTTATATAAACAGAAAGGCATACACTAACACCAGCTCCTAAATCACACAAATCAGTTTTCACATAATTCTTTTTGATGGAGCAAGGTATAGTTGGTATTCCTGAATCTCCAAGTTTTTTAGGTAATCCATCTTTAAAAGTATAATTAACAAGCATAGTGGAGATTTCAGCTTCCGGTATTTTTATCTTATTAGTGATGATGTCTTTCATATACTTTGCATAAGGAGGCATCTTTAAGATATCAGTCAAGCGAGTACGCAAAAAGACTGGCCTCAGCATTTCAGCAAAGCATTCAAATTCTTCATCATCTTTCTTTTTAGTTGACTTGGGTGGAAAAGGCATAGGTTTTTGAACCCACAGTTCTCTTTCTTTACCGTGTTTTCTAGCAATGAATTCTCTTTTGTCATACCTTTTATTCTTAGGTTGTGGGTTATCAAGATCAATAGGTGGTTCTATCTCAACATCATTATCTGGCTCTTTTTCATTGTTTGGTTGAGAGTCTTCATGAACTTCATCATTATCTTTTTCATTATCACTAGGTGAGTGTTCATTACCAGATTGAGTTTCAGCATCAGAGATAGAAGTTTCGTTATCATTATCAGGAGGTTTTTCTATTTCAGGTTCACTAGAAGTATGCAAAGTCCTATCATTTTTCTTTTTCTTTCTAGAAGGAATAGGTGCATCAGTGTTAACTCTTTGTGAATCTTATACAATTCTTTTTGGGTGTCCCTTAGGATAAAGTGGTTCCTGAGTCATTTTACCTCCTATAGTTGCAACTCTAACAGCAAAGTCATGCATATTATGATTCATTTCATCAAGCAATTCTCTTTGTGATTTAGCAACTTGTTCTAACTGAGTTTGAACCATAGAAGCATGTTTTCGAACACCTCTAACATCATTTGAGATTCTAAATAACAAGTCACTCAAGCGATCAATCATATCAGAATTGTATTTCAATTGTTTCATAACATTTGCATTGAAGTGGTCTTGTATTCTAATATAGTTTTCAAACTCATAAAGGCATTGACTAGGATGCATATTGTGAGGATTATCATTATCATTAAACTTAATTAGAGAATTTACATCTACCACCTTAGGCAGTGGGGGTGAATTAAGCACATGCATTTCTTCAATGGGAGGTAAATTTTTAACGTCCTCAGCTTTAATACCTTTTTCCTTCATAGATTTCTTTGCCTCTTGCATATCTTCAGGACTGAGATATAATATACCCCTCTTATTTGGAGTGGGTTTAGGCTGTGGTTCAGAATAGTCAAGTCGTCATAATTTTCCATATATTATTCAATTATTCTTCAGCTTGCCCAACAGTTCTTTCCCTGAAAACACAACCAGCACAATTATCTAGGAAGTCCCTAGAAGCATCGGTTAGTCCATTATAGAAGATATCAAGTATTTCATTTTTCTTAAGAGGATGATCAGATAAAGCATTAAGTAACTGGCAAAGCCTCCCCCAAGCTTGTGGGAGACTCTCTTCTTTAGTTTGCACAAAGTTAAATATTTCCTACAAGGCAACTTGTTTCTTATGAGGAGGGAAATATTTTTCAGAGAAGTAATAAATCATATCCTGGGGACTACGCAAACAACCAGGAGCAAGAGTATTTTACCAAGCTTTAGCATCACCCTTTAATGAGAAAGGAAATAATTTGAGAATAAAGTAATAGCGAGTCTTCTCATCATGAGTAAAAAGGGTGGCTATATCATTCAACTTAGTAAGATGTGCCACAACAGTTTCAGTTTCATAACCATGGAAAGGATCAGATTCAACCAAAGTAATTAACTCTGGGTCAACAGAGAATTCATAATCCTTATCATCAATAAAGATAGGTGAAGTAGCAAACTTAGGATCACATTTCATTCTAGCATTCAGAGATTTTTCTTTATACTCGTGTAATAATTTCTCTAGATCATCTCTATCATTACAAGCAAGAATATCTCTAGTTGTTTCTTCACTCATAACATAACCTTCCGGTATCTTAGGCAATTCATATGTAGGAAGGCTAGTTCTAGTAGGTGTTTCAGGAGTTTCAGTTTTAAGCTCATCATCAGATTCAACAACATCATGTTGTATTACTCTAGCAATTTGTTCATCAAGAAATTCACCAAGTGGCACATCATCATTATCAACCAAGGTACTAGCATCAGCATATGCATCATTCATAGTAGAAGTAGCATCATCAATAACTCGCGACATATCAGAATTAATAGCATGTGGTGGTGTTGCAAGTTTACTCATAACATAAGGTGAATCTAAAGTAGGACTGGATGGCAGTTTCTTACCTCCCCTCGTACTTGAGAGAAATATCTTAGTCTTAGGATCCTTCAGATTCTTCATAGTGATAATATGATAATAATCCCAAGTGACTCAACAAATATAGCTATGCTCCCCGGCAACGGCGCCAGAAAAAGGTTTTGATTACCCACAAGTATAGGAGATCGCAACAGTTTTCGAGGGTAGAGTATTCAACCCAAATTTACAGATTCGACACAAGGAGAGCGAAAGAATATTTGAAGGTATTAGCAGCTGAGTTTTCAATTCAACCACACTTGGAGATTAATTATCTGCAGCAAAGTGATCAGTAGCAAAGTAGTTTGATAGTTTTGATAGTAGCAACAACAGCAATAGTAACAGTAACAATGATAGCAGTAATTTTGTATCAAGTGTAAAAATGATGATAACAGTAGTAACTTAGCAGAAACAATATAAGATAAATTCATAGCATTGGATCGGTGACTTGTTGGATGATATTCATCATGAGACAGTTATAACCTAGGGCGATACGAAACTAGATCCAGTTCGTCAATATAATGTAGGCATGTATTCCGTAAATAGTCATACGTGCTTTATTAAAAGAACTTGCATGGCATCTTTTGTCCTACCCTCCCGCAGCAGCGGGGTCCATAATGGAAACTAAGGGATATTAAGGCCTCCTTTTAATAGAGAACCGGAACAAAGCATTAACACCTAGTGAATACATGAACTCCTCAAACTACGGTAATCACCGGAAGAAGTCGTGATTATTGTCACTCCGGGGTTACCGGATCATAACACGTAGTAGGTGAGACTATAACTTGCAAGATCGGATCTATAACATGGATATAATAATGGTGATAACATAAATGGTTCAGATCTGAAGTCATGGCACCCGGGCCCAAAGTGACAAGCATTAAGCATGGCAAAGTCATAGCAACATCAATCTTAGAACATAGTGGATACTAAGGATCAAGCCCTAACAAAACTAACTCGATTACATGATGAATGTCATCCAACTCCTCACCGACCAACGAGCCTACGAAGGAATTACTCACTTTCGGAGGGGAGCATCATGGAATTGGTGATGGAGAAGGGTTGGTGATGACGAAGAACAAAGATCCCCCACTCCGGAGCCCAAAATGGACTCTAGATCTGCCCTCCCGGGGAAGAACAGGGCTTGGCGGCGGCTCCGTCTCGTGGATCACGATAATTCTTTCTCTCCGAAAATAGGATTTTATAGCGTCGGTTTCACGGTCTGCGGGGCCACCAGGTGGGGACAACCCACCTGGGCGTGCCAGGAGAGAGGGGCGCGCCCTGGTGGGTTGTGCCCGCCCAGGGGCCCCTCTTCGGTAGGTCTTGGCTCCAGAAATTCTTATTATTGATATAAAAAATCCTCGCAAAGTTTCCTTCCATTCCGAGAACTTTTATTTCTGCACAAAAACAACACCATGGTAGTTCTGCTAAAAACAACGTCAGTCCGGAGTTAGTTTCATTCAAATCATGCAAATTAGAGTACAAAACAAGAGGAAAAGCGTTAGGAAAAGTAGACACGTTGGAGACGTATCATCGTGCTGCCGGAACTCATCCACTACCTCGCCGTCTTGGTGGATCAAGAAGGCGGAGGATGTCACCGAGCTGAACGTGTGCTGAATGCGAAGGTGTCATACGTTCGGTACTTGATCGGTTGAAGCACAAAGAAGTTCGACTACATCAACTGCGTTAACAAATGCTTCCGCTTACGGTCTACGAGGGTACGTAGACACACTCTCCCCTCTCGTTGCTATGCATCTCCATGGATAGATCTTGCGTCTGCGTAGAATTTTTCTTGTTCTCCATGCAACATTTCCCAACAATTCGTCGCCATCATCATCACCAACCTTCATCCATCACCAATTTCATGATGCTCGGCGTCGGGGGTGAGTAATTATTTCGTAGGCTCGCTGGACGGTGATGGGTTGGATGAGATTTATCATGTAATCGAGTTAGTTTTGTTAGGGTTTGATCCCTAGTATCCACTATGTTGTGAGATTGATGTTGCTATGACTTTGCTGTGCTTAATGCTTGTCACTAGGGCCCGAGTGCCATGATTTCAGATCTGAACCTATTATGTTTTCATGAATATATCTGTGTTCTTGATCCGATCTTGCAAGTGTAGACACCTATTACGAGTTATGATCCGCATACCCCAAGGTGACAATAATTGTGATTTTTCCGGTGATTACCGTAGTTTGAGGAGTTCATGTATTCACTAAGTGCTAATGCTTTGTTTCGGTTCTCTATTAAAAGGAGGCCTTAATATACCTTGATTTCTGTTAGGACCCCGCTGCCACGGGAGGATAGGACAAAAGATGCCGTGCAAGTTCTTTTCCATAAGCACGTATGACTATATACAGAATACATGCCTACATTATATTGATGAATTTGAGCTAGTTCTGTGTCACCCTAGGTTATAACTCCTACATGATGAATATCATCCAACACAATTATGATTGCCGATCCAATGCCTACGAGCTTTTCACATATTGATCTTTGCTAAGTTACTTTCGTTGCTACTGCTGTTACAATCACTACAAAACTGCTACTGTTACTTTTACCACCATTACCATTACTTTCATACTACTTTGCTACTAAATACTTTGCTGCAGATATTAAGTCTTTCAGGTATGGTTGAATTGACACTCAACTGCTAATACTCGTGAATATTCTTCGACTCCCCTTGTGTCGAATCAATAAATTTGGGTGGAATACTCTACCCTCGAAAACTGTTGCGATCCCCTATACTTGTGGGTTATCATAAAACATGATGAAACCTTCTCTCTGATTATTTTTTTCTTCGCGAGACGGTACTTATGGAGTTGGAGTTAGGGCAAACAGAGATCTGTGGGACCCACGAGCTCACCCAGCGCGCCCTAGGGGGCGCCCCCTGAGCTTATATTTTTTGCCAATAGGCTGTGGCTCCCTGGTAGCCCCCCCTCCAGTAGGTCTCTTCGCCAATAATTTTTATATATCCTGGAAATATTCCCTGTAAATTTTCAGCCTAATCCGATAACTTTTATTTCTCCACAAAATAACACCATACTAGTTCTGCTGAAAACAATGCCAGTCCAAATTAGTTTCATTTAAATCATGCAAATTAGAGTCCAAGATAAGAGCAAACGTGTTTGGAAAAGTAGATAGGTTTGGGACATATCACGGACCAGGGGTGGAAGGGAGACATAGGCAAGTAGGCTGGCGCTCGGGTGGCACGATGGAGGTTCAGCAAGGCCTGGGTAGCGGAGTGGGTAGGAGAACAGTGGCGAGGACCTCAGATTATGCAGATACGTAATAAGGGCAGAAGGGCGGAGTGAGAAAATCGAGGCTCCGGATGGGATTTTCGTGTGGGTCGGGGGTGTCGGAGTCCGACGTGGCGGTTGTCCGGACGTCCGCACCCCCATCAGATTTGCTTTCGTTGTGCGAAAATTTGAATGCGCTAACCAGTTTGTGGACATTTGATGAACGACGTTGAAGGGCTCAAACTATCCAAACAACGCAATACGAACATTTATGGCTTGATGCACGGTGTTGAAGATGCGCTAAGTGGTTTATATGACCCGATTCGTGTGAAAATGCTCCAAAATGATTGTACGAATATGATCTTTCAACCTACACAATGAGATTATTTTTCTTCTAAAAACAACCTACACAATAGGTTTAAAAAGAGCTTTGCTACACCGACCAAAAACTTCTATACGAAATTTACATACGATCTTGGCCTGATTTGACTATATTAGGGGGGTGATTAGTTTATAAGAAGGAAAGAAACATAGCTTTATGTAACATTTTACGTAGGTGTAGCATTTTGGTTTGAAAACGGAACCTATCTCTGTAGGAAAAGTCTTTCTATCAACCGGCTGATCCCGCTCCGAAATAAACCGCTTCGCTTGCTCGCCTCGTGGCTCTGTGGACCACATATCGCTTTCTTTCCCTGACCTTATCTCTTCCTCGGCTACAAACAAACGGTCTCCTCTTTTCTCTCTGTCGTCTCCCACCTCCTGGTCTCATGTCTCTTCTTCGCTTCCTTTTTTCTGCAAGCTTGCAAGGCGTCGCTGCCTAAACCTGATTCTCGTCACTCCAACGCTACAAAGGAGCGACGCCGCTCGCCATGTGCTGCTGCAAGCCGGAGACACCTGTATTGCGCGGCCAGCAACCGTCCTGCAAAGGTCGATACCGACTTCTCTTTTGCTACCTCGAGTTTGCCGAAGACACAGGCGTCGTGCGTGACGCTTGATGCTATGATGGGACGCAGGGCCATGCTGTCCACGGCGACCAGGTGGCTTGTGCGGAGATGGAGCCTCCGCTCGTGGCGGCCAGCACTGAGCATCACGGGTGGCAGCCATGGCCGCTAGGTGCTCCTTGGGTAGCTTGTGCTCGTGGCCGCCAGCGCTGAGCATCGCTTGCTGTCAGTGTCGGGCGCTGTGAGCGCGAGTGGCTTGTGCTGCAATGATGCTTACTTGTGTGGCCACAGGCGCCGTGATGGAGCATCGCATGCGGCCGTCGGTGCTGTGATTAAGCATTGCAGGCTTTGCGACGACATCGTGCTGCAACAGCGACTGTGGCCATGCTGTGAGGCGTGCTTCAGCCATCATGGGAATGCTTCAACGACGACGGGCGGTGTAATACTTCGACGACCACGGCAACGAGGCCTGTTGTGACGGTATCAACGGCGGCCATGTTGCAGGCTGCTTCAATGGTCGTGGCAATGCTTTGACGATGACGGCCGCAACAATTGCTTTGATACCCATGGCAAGGCGTCAACAATCACCGCCATGCAACGAGACGTGCTTCAATGGTCGTGGCGATCCTTCGACGACAATGTCCGCGGCAATGCTTTGATACCCATGGCGAGGCGTCAACGACCATGGACATGCAACGAGATGTGCTTTAATGGTCCTCGCGATGCTTCGATGACGACAGTCGCGTCAATGCTTCGGCAGCCATGGTGACGAGGCATGCCGTGATGGAGCCGACAATCGCAACATGCAACAAGGCATGCTTAAAAGGTCGTGGCGATGCTTTGATGGCCACGGCAATGAGGCATCGTGCGTCGACGACCTCGACCATGCAACGTGGCGTCCTTCAATGTCGTGGCGATGCTTTGACGACGACGGTCGCGACAATGTTTCGACGACCATAGCAACGAGGCATGCCGTGATGGAGTCAACAACCATACTCATGCAGCGAGGCGTGCTTCAATGGTCGTGGTGATGCTTCGACGATGACGGTAGTGGCAATGCTTCGACGACCACGGCAATGTGTGTCGTGCATCGACGACCGCGGCCATGCAATGAGGCGTGCTTCAATGGCGTGGCGATGCTTCGATGACGACGGCCGTCTCAATGCTTTGATGACCACATGATGAGGTATGCCGTGATAGTGTCGACCTTGCAGGACGGTTGCTGGCCCGCAATACAGGTGCCTCCGGCTTGCAGCAGCACATGGCGAGCTGTGCCGCTCCTTTGTAGCGTCGGAGTGACGAGAATCAGGTTTAGGCAACGGCCCTTGCAAGCTTGCAGCAAAAAAGGAAAGCGAAGAACAGACATGAGATCATGAGGTTGGAGACGACGGAGAGAAAAGAGGAGACCGTCTGTTTGTAGCTGAGGAAGAGATAAAGTCAGGGAAAGAAAGCGGTGTGTGGTCCACAGAGCCACGTGGCGAGCAAGCGAAGTGGTTTATTTCGAAGCGGATCAGCCGGTTGATAAAAAGACTTTTCCTTTTTCATGAGTCAGGAGCAGAAGAAAACCTCCCAAAAAAAAACGGACAAGAGAAAAAGGAGCTGAAGAAATCGCAGGAAGAAATAGTGGAGGTGTCAAAATTCAGAAACCTTTGCAGGTTGTTTCGAATTGGAAAACAACTGCGGAAAACAACAAATTAGCATAGCAAATTTCTTTGCATCACCCGTGCCGGCCACCGTACCGGAGACGTGAGGGTTCTCTGGTGCAGGGAGAGCCACACGGTTGCCATGTCGCCGTCCTCCTTGCGTCCACGCAAGCAGCCAGGCGACTCCAAGAGCTCTCTCAGCCACGCCTCCTCCTCTCCCCGCCCCGCCCCGCCCCCACCGCGATAAGCAGAGAGGCCGCGCGGGGAAAGAATCCTTCCTGATCGGTAGAATCTCGCACGGGGAGGGGCCATGGGGATACTACTGGTTTCCGGGAAATTCCTGGCTCGACGGCCTCCACTGGCACTCGCCCCTCGCTGCTCCCGAGGCTCCCCGGACAAGCGCGGCAGGGACGAAGGTATGAGCAGCACACCACAGCCTACTAGCAGCTGTTGAGTCTCTCGTTGCTCCCTGTAGCCTGTAGGTGTTTGATGAAATGCTGCTGTTGATTATACTTACTTAATTACCGATTAGCTCTGCCACTAGTCTCACGGTTGTTGTGTTGTAGTGATAGTGTCACCCCTCTAGAATACCACAGTATTAGCCCGATCGCTGCATCTGAAATTCAAGATGCTGCTGCTCGCTTCACTCGTTCAGACATGATCTGTTTACTGGACCATACAGATCGCAGAACAGTGTGAATGCCTCATTTCATGTGCTAACATAGTAAGTTTTGAAGTGAAATGCAATGTTTGCTTCCTGTATTTCAACAGAAAGGTGTGTTCTGTTCATGTGTACACTCGCAGGCCACTGCATATTCACAACTGCATCTACAATAAGGACCGGCGTTAATATTGTCATGTCATTAGTGTTCTATACAGGTCGTTTACTGATCCAGCAATAGGTTCTTGCTTCGTCAGCATCTATTTACCTCCTTTTTCAAACGAGTGCCAGTGTACAATATTGTATTGAATTCTCCAACAACACCAAACCTGCAGTTATGCTTGATTTCTCTGATCAAGTCATTTATGCTTCACCATTGGTCTTTGCCATGGCACAGCTTTCCTTCACCGTACTAGGCATATCTTTTACCAAGTGCAAACGTGTGCCCTGATTTCAAGACCAAAGCAGAGATCACAGTGGTTCTTCTTTCATAAAATTTTACATTTCCATATCTTTTCTATCCACAATCCATATGAACGAAACTTTAGTTTCTTAGGTTCAAATATGCATGAAAGGTTATTCATCTTTTCACTAGTCAATACTGGATATTTTGCCCTTGTTTGGTTATATATTTGATTTGATGGATAATAAGTGGTGGATTGTGAAGTTCCTTTTTTGGAGTTAGATTAAATGGCCCTGTTACACATAGTTTTTTATAACAGGTTACTCATAATATGCGCACCTTGTGATAGGTATTAATTTGGCACCAAAGGAAGATGTCAGAACAGATAGTGGACCACCACTTCCATTCAACATTATTTTGAAGTGGAACAGTAACCTATGACATCCTACTGTTAGAAGATATTAATAGAACATTTTGATAAAAAAACACACTCAGTAAAACAGTATGTAAGAGGTTTCACAACTAAATACAAAGAAACAAACACCAGAGTTAATACTTTAGCTGTTTGCTAGGCATTAAGGTTTCCCCCTCTGCCCTTTCCCTGGAAGGCCAATATAAAACAAAAAAGGGCAGCCCGGTGCATGTAGCTGCCGCTTGCGCAGGGTCCGGGGAAGGGTCTGACCACTTTGGGTCTACAGTACGCAGCCTTTCCCTACATTTCTGTAAGAGGCTGTTTCCAGGACTTGAACCCGTGACCTCATGGTCACAAGGCACTAGCTTTACCACTGTGCCAAGGCTCCCCTTCCCTGGAAGGCCAATATATTGGAAAATTTTCCAGGACCAATCTTTTTTTTTGTCAATTACACAATTTGATGTCTAGAGTTCAAAAAAATCGACGAAACATCTGGTAGAACTAGATTGACAAAATTGTAAGAGTAATTAATTACTGTAAAGCAATTACCCTTATTGAACTCCAGCTCTATTATCCAGCAGAGGACTGAAAGAAAAGGATATGTGATTCCTCGGTTGCATTGTGTCATAAAGAGCAACAATACTTTGTTGAAGTATGGTCCTAGTATTCAGTCGATCTCAGAGCATGTTATATTTCGTAACATAAGCAGACTCCCAAACCACTTGAAGAAAATGAACCTCCTGAACATTCAACCTCTTCAAGTACCGAACACCATATAACAACTTGATTGGAGGATTTTCCTGAGCTACATATGAATTTGATATGCGATGATGTATGACGTAACTGGAAATTGTAGGTGGGCGAAGTTTATTTGAAAGAGATATAATCATCACACTGTTTGCCGGTGAAAACATCCACATTTGATTGCCGAATTTTGTATACGATGAAAACATGTTTGCAGGTTGAATCATTTCTCTGTCTTACTTTACAGGTGACACATCGTCAACCGATTGGGATAAGGCTTGGTCTACCTTTAAGAAGAAAGGGAAGAAGACCCTATTCTCAGAGTTCTCACCGAACAAATATGTGACCTGGAACCCCCGGCGCAGTGAGTATCCATTGTCAGAAGAAGTCGATCCAATCAAAAGAGCTGAGAGGTCTAACTTGATGTTGTGGACAAGCCCAAGGTTTACCTTGGTAGGGGCGATTATCATCGTTTCAGCATTGCTAATCTATACATTGGTTGTCCCACCCAAGTAACTGCTGAAGTGACAGATAACAGGTGAAGCTGTAGGCCGAAGATTCTACTTGGAAGTCTGTATTGTACATTTAGTTTGTACTATACCAAGTATATCATGGTTCTGTATTGCCTCAAGCACATTCTAATAGATCATAATAGAGCACTCCTTCCATTTTGGTGATTTTCTTCACCTGTACATCAATTGGATCCTCTTTAATCTTCCATTATAACCAAGAAGAAATATTGGGTCACCTAGAATAATATGCTGATCAGTATCCATGATTATGCTCCTGATGTGATTTTTTCATAGTTCTCACTTCCTAGTAACTTCAGGTCATCAAATGTTTGTTGTATTAATCAGTGATGGGTAGCTTGTATTGTTGGTAATGCTTGAGCAAGTGGACATGTGCAAAGCATCTAGTAAATCTAATGGAACCCAAGAGAAGCACGTTTTCATTGCGCCAAACTCAAGTCAAAAGGCCAGTTCACTAGCTTCATATAGTAATAAGCACCAGATAGGCAGGAATCTTGCTTTGATGTAAAGCAATTTAACTTACCTTATTTCCTATCCCCTAAATAATTAGGCTTTGCCGCTTACACTGGAGGCATCAAAACAGAGATCTTGTAGTTAAACTCTTAGGTGGGATTCAATATAAATAAACATGATCAGGACTATCTCATCTTGTCTTTCAAGACCTGGTCGTCAGATCTGTATCCAGCATCTTGGAACAAGTCAGACAAAGGCATTTCCATCTTTCCCTCTGAAAATTGGACTTGTCATCCTATAAACATTGAGTGATGGCCAAGGTCTTGCTCTCCTGTGGATTGTGGCGATGCTAGTCTAGAATCAACACTGGGAAATTAGCATTCCTCAAGACAGTTAATAAAATTTCCAGAGTTTCTACAACTGGTTTTGTGTAGATATAAATGGATTTTCAAGAAAGAAACATCCAGATGTGCTGCTTACATTACAAAAAAGTAGTAACACCAGTAACTAATTGCTAATTATTGCAATAGTTATGTTTTCCCGCTCCTCTTATCTCTCGTTATTATTACTTTTGTTACGGCGCATTGCCTTAGATTCCAGACACTTCTGAAATGTGAAGAGAAAATTTGTCCATCCCGAGAGAGCGGAGACTTTTTCCCCAATGCGAACAGAATATAAGGTTGGTCCGAAGGTCACAGTGTGGAATTCAAGTCAACTGCTCCCCGGGCGTACAGAATAGTTTTCCCTTGTAACATCTCTATACATCTGCCGCTGTATTTTAGTTCGCTGCCAGTGCATTATTGTACGGCTTTTCCTGTAGGTTATCATATTTTATGCCCTGCGTTTGGGCGCTTGCAATCTCCAAAGCCCGACCTGAACGGTCGATGCTGAAAGTTGTGATCCAGAAAATCTTGATTTTCTTCTAGTGTCATGGCCATGGGTAGGTTAATGCTTAAACTATATCCACTCACCGTAGGCAGGCAGACAGTGGCATGGTTTTCTATGTCATTCCAGCTGGAGTGTTGAACTTGAGAACCTGGTAAGTTCGTGGCGCGACCCAGCATTTTTCAGACAGAATCCTGCAGCGAGCCAACACAAAACACCTTCTTTTTTTCTACCCAGGCCAGGCTTGCTTGCTGGTGAGTTATGTACCACCGGGCTGGAGTGCTGGGCTGACAAGTAACAGTGGCTAAACACACCAGGCTGGCGCGTATCTGATTTAGATCTTCAGTCTGAAGGTAGCGTATGCAGAAAGCTTTGCCCAGGCAGTACAGTGACATCCCAAAGTTCAGAGGGTGCTTGGATCCAAGGGACTATTTTTAGTCTGACTAAAAATAGTCTCTTTTAGAGGCTAAAGTTCCAAACACCCCTGACTAAAAGGAGACTAGAACTAGTCTTGAGGCTAAAAAGTTTTAGTCAAGGGAACCCTACTAAAATATGGATTAGCTCTCTCTTCCCTCATTTAATTCATCTACTTTAACACATGCAAGTTTATGATTGGATGGTTTGGAGGATAATAAATGCTCAATAACTTGATTTTAGTCTCTTTAGTATTTGGATCCAAGCATGGGTAAGGCTAGCAAATTTTAGTCCCACTACTTTTAGTCATGGGACTAAAACGTATCCAAGCACCCTCTCAGGCTCGAGCCAGGGCCGAGGCCCAAGGCCAAACCCTAAAGTTTCTCGAACTGTGGAGAGCAGCTGCTTGCATCCCAAGGAACCTTGGCTATAAATTCTCAAAAAAAAAAAAAAGAACCTTGGCTATAAAAGGGCGCGACTCTAGCGGTCACTCCCCTCACATCGCACACAAGCACAACCCCACACGCCAACCTTCACACGCTCTTCTCTCGACCCTTCTTCCTGGCTTTCGGAGCAAGAAGGCGCCATCAACAGCAGCGGAGGCGGCCAGCAATGGAGCGGCAGGGCGACTCGAGGCGGCCTCTGCCGAGGCGCGGGCAGGTGAAGGCGAGCATATTCGCGTGCCTCTTCCCGTGCCTCTTCCGCAAGGCGGAGCGGAAGGAGGGCAAGGCCAGGGCTAAAGAAGGCGGCAGCGGCGGCCGCCGCGTCGCGCCCGGTGGTTGATCCGGCCCGGCCCGTGCCCGGGGAAGGAAGGGTGGATCTGATGATCTCTGAAGAAAAGAGTCAAGAATTGCTGCAGGCCCGGTTCTTGTTCTTGAGCCGGAAGCCGTTCTGTTGGAGCGCGGGATGAGGGTGGACGCGGGTTCGCTGGTACGGTAGGGGGTGTTGCAGGGGAATAACACTACATTTTCGTTTTTTCTGGCTGTATGGAATTCCGTTGTGATTCCACAGCAGCTTTTGGCGAACATGTGGAGTCTGTAGTCTCGCAGTGATTTGGATCGTTTTCGTGGATGTATGTATGTGTGGTATATACTACTGTACGTAATTGCCATTAGTTGGTGAACTTATCATGAATTTCTAGCCTTTCTAGTGTTGTGCATGGTGTGTGCTCCGGTTTCTGCACTTGAATTTCTTCTCTGCATCTCCGTGGCGAAGTACATTGACTGACTGAACAAGCTCGCTCTCCGCATCTCCGTCGCAGAGTACATGGATTGAACATGAGCGCTCAGGCTGCAACATCCGTCGTCCCAGACCGTCAGCGTCAGTGTTCAACCGAAGAACTACTGCTGCGTTGCATTGTATCGAGTGCGTTCGATGCTGACAAGTCCATCATCCCCGTGTTCCTGTTTTTTTTTGTCTGTGGTAGGCGCTGATTGGCTGGTGGGCGCACAATCTCCCCCGCTCGCCCCATGAGGCAACGACACCTCAGCATGCACAGTGCCGGCGTGCGGATGAACATAGAGGTGCTTCGCGGCCAAGTCTTCTCCTCCTGCAAATCAACATCATCCACAAATTTGCTAACGAAAACCTAGAAAGCAGAGGCTCTTTTGGTATCCCAGTGGCCGATCCCGGCAAATAAAGCAGAGGGGGGATTTTGCTCTTTGGTGGCGGGCGGCGCGCTTTTGAGCTCATCTCGGCGAGTTTAGTAGTAGCACAAGTTAATCACTGGCACCTGCAGTATTGTTTTAGCGGCGATCATCGTTAGCTACAAGTCAAAGATCATTACTGAAGCCGCGCTAATCATGTACCTAGTATAGTAGTAAAAGCAATGGTTCAGGTCCACAGACCAATTATATGTGACCAGAGCTTCTTCACCTGGTGGTTTTCAGATCCCTAGAGTTACGTGAAGTTCTTTTTCTTTCAAAAACAGAGGCCGTACCGTGCCACAGCCCACACAAAGGTACTCCCTCCATTCCGAGTAATTTGGAACGGAGGGAGTACAACAAAATTATACAATTTATGTTTCTTCTTCTCCATCTGGGGTGGTATACAGGTTTTGCACTGCAGGTTCGCTCGATTTCGAAGATTCGAATGCGACGGAACTGGTCGCACGGTCATGTGGAATTCAAGTCAAACCGTTGTTCCCTGGACGACCAAATAATTTAGTTTCGGCATCTCCGTCCGTCTTGCGCCCGGCTTTGATTCCTTCCCCTGCCCGTGCGTGCATTATTGTGTGCCTCGACTTGCAGATTACCTTCGTACGCCCTGTGTGTTTTGCACTCAACAGGGAACCAAACCTGCATTCATAATACTCCTATTATAATTTAAAGGGAAATGCTGGTCGATCGATTCTCAGGACGCTGATCTCAAGAGAATCTCCATTTTTCTTCTCCTGTTTGTGTTTGGAGCCTCGCCGTGCATTGTTAAGTTAATGCTTGTGAGGCAGATGACAACGCACACTCTGCATCGGTCCAGCTGGGATGTTGAGCCATCGGATGACAGAACCTGGCACATCAGTTTTATAGCAAACCATACATAATTTCATATTAGCTACTGTTTTTACCTTGTCTTGTGTACTAGTAGTAAGTATTAACGCTTGCTTGTGGCGGATGTAGAGACTTAGAACAATGGGGATGCCAAGCTTTACCTTCACAATTTTAGCACCTATAATTCGCATAAAACTAGACTAACTGATGTCCATCTGTTTACTGTTTGGGGGATTAGTGATTGGCAGATTTACAGAGGTAGCGTCATTTTCTGCTTGGGACAATAAAACCTCTGCATAAGATAGCGATCTGAAAGATGACTAGTACTACTGCTGTCATGTCATTACTGTGTGTTGTCTCAAGCTTGTGACTCGAAGACTGATGTTTCTGGTGCAAACCCAAGAGATTCCAGAAATAGCACGACCCAGAAATTCAGAACCTTGCTTCCACTCTTCCCGATTACCCCCAGAGAGCTGCGCGTTTGCTAGTTGCTCGATCTTATTCTCCAACCCCAGCGTTTCTCCCGCCTAGCTCAGCTTCCTGAGAACCAAACATAATTTTTCAAGTTCAGAAACGGAAGAGAAAGAAACTTTCTGTTACACCATCAGACACCAGTGTCGCGGGCTAGCGGCACCAATGGAGCACAGAAAATGAAAAACAACCCGTCGATGTCCATCCCGAGCGTCCTCAAAGTCACGGTCTTCGTGGCGTGCTGTGCTTTTGCGCTGAGTGTCACCGCACGTTGATCGTTAACGTTCATCGCAGATACTTAGATGATATATTTACTGAGGCGGCCCTAACTTGCACGTAGATATATAGGGATTTCAATCCGGTGGAAATCATTTAAGGACATACTGGATCGGCAGGAAAGCACAACTAACCCTTTAAACTTGATTAGCCTCATCACAAGAATTGATGGCCTTCAAGATCTAAAAGTTCCATTTACTAAAAAGGAAATTGATGAAGTGATCAAACAGCTCCCTTCAGGTAAAGCTCCAGGCCCAGATGGTTTCAATGGGGATTTTATAAGAGCATGCTGGAGTATCATTGCTGAAGACTTCTATAAGTTTCTATCAGGGCTCAATCTCACTCCAAAGCATCAATACTTCTTTCATCACATTAATCCGAAAGAAGAAGAATCCAGTCAGAGCCAATGACTTCAGACCTATATCATTATTGAACTGCACAATAAAAATCATCACAAAGCTGTTGGCTAACAGGTTGCAGAAAATCATTCTTCAAGTTGTGCACATCAATCAATATGGGTTTATCAAAAGCAGGACCATCAATGATTGCCTTGGATGGACATTTGAATACCTTCATCAATGTCAGAAATAAAAAATGCCATTAGTGTTGCTCAAACTGGATTTTGAAAAGGCTTTTGATTTGCTTAGCCACAAAACAGTACTAGCTATCTTGAGGGCTAGAGGGTTTGGAGAAAGATGGATCAAGTGGATCAACATGTTCCTTTCTTCAGGTACATCCTCAGTACTATTCAATGGAGTACCAGGAAAAGTCTTCCATCGTAGACAAGGAGTCAGGCAAGGAGACCCTGTTTCTCCATTACTATTTGTTGTTGCAGCTGATCTTCTTCAATCTGTGCTCAATGAGGCAATGCAACCGAATTTAATCAGTCCACCTATTGACAATCATGTTAGGGAACACAATATTTAAAAATTTTACCTACGATCACGCAAGATCTATCTAGGAGATGCATAGCAACGAGACGGGAGAGTGTGTCCACGTAATCTCGTAGACCGAAAGCGGAAGCGTTTCGCAATGCGGTTGATGTAGTCTAACGTATTCACGATCCAACTGATCCAAGTACCGAACATAAGGCACCTCCGTGTTCAGCACACATTCAGCTCGATGACGTCCCTCGAGCTCTTGATCCAGTTGAGGACGAGGGAGAGTTCCGTCAGCACGACGGCGTGGTGATGTTGATGATGAAGTTACCGGCGCAGGGCTTCGCCTAAGCAATACGACGATATGACCGCGGTGTGTAACTGTGGAGGGGGGCACAACACACGGCTAAGACAAATCTTGGAGTGCCTTTGGGGTGCCTCCTGCCCACGTATATAAAGAAGGGAGGGAGAGAGGCCGGCCCTCCTAGGGGCGCGCCAAGTGTAGGGAGTCCTACTAGGACTCCCAAGTCCTAGTAGGATTCCCTTTCCTTTTCGGAGTAGGAAAGAAGGAAAGGAGGGACAGATTGAAGGAAAGGAGGGGCCGCGCCCCCACCCCTTGTCCAATTCGGTTTGGGCAGGGGGAGGCGCGCGCACCTCGTGGCCCTTCTTCCCTCCCTCCACTAAAGCCCAATAAGGCCCATTAACTTCCCCCGGCGAATTCCCGTAACTCTCCGGTACTCCGAAAAATACCCGAATCACTCGGAACCTTTCTGATGTCCGAATATAGCCTTCCAATACATCAATCTTTACCTCTCGACCATTTCGAGACTCCTCGCCATGTCCGTGATCTCATCCGGGACTTCGAGCAAACTTCGGTCATCAAACCACATAACTCATAATATAAATCATCATTGAACGTTAAGCGTGCGGACCCTACGGGTTCGAGAACTATGTAGACATGACCGAGACACATCTACGGTCAATAACAATAGAGGAACCTGGATGCTCATATTGTTTTCTACATATTTTACGAAGACCTTTATCGGTCAAACCACATAACAACATACGTTATTCCCTTTGTCATCGGTATGTTACTTGCCCGAGATTCGATCGTCGGTATCATCATACCTAGTTCAATCTCATTATCGGCAAGTCTCTTTACTCGTTCCGTAATGCATCATCCCGCAACCAACTCATTAGTCACATTGCTTGCAAGGCTTATAGTGATGTACATTACCGAGAGGGCCCAGAGATACCTCTCCGGTACACGGAGTGACAAATCCTAATCTCGATCTATGCCAACCCAACAAACACCTTCGGAGACACCTGTAGAGCATCTTTATAATCACCCAGTTACGTTGTGACGTTTGATAGCACACAATGTGTTCCTCCGGTATTCGATAGTTGCATAATCTCATAGTCAGAGGAATATGTATAAGTCATGAAGAAAGCAATAGCAATAAAACTTAATGATCATTATGCTAAGCTAACGGATGGGACTTGTCCATCACATCATTCTCCTAATGATGTGATCCCGTTAATCAAATGACAACACATGCCTATGGCCAGGAAACTTAACCATCTTTGATTAATGAGCTAGTCAAAGTAGAGGCATACTAGGGACACTTTATTTTGTCTATGTATTCACACATGTATCTAGTTTTTGGTTAATACAATTCTAGCATGAATAATAAACATTTATCATCATATAAGTAAATACGAATAACATCTTTATTATTGCCCTGAGGGCATATTTTCTTTAGTCTTTCAGTTGCACTAGAGTCAATAATCTAGTTCACATCGCCATGTGATTTAACACCAATAGTTCATATCGTCATGTGATTTAACACTCTATAGTTCACATCGCCATGTGACCAATACCCAAAGGGTTTACTATAGTCAATAATCTAGTTCACATCGCCATGTGATTAACACTCAAAGAGTACTAAGGTGTGATCATGTTTTGCTTATGAGAGAAGTTTAGTCAATGGGTCTGCCACATTCAGATCCGTATGTAATTTGCAAATTTCTATGTCTACAATGCTCTGCATGGAGCTACTCTAGCTAATTGCTCCCACTTTCAATATGTATCCAGATTTAGAGTCATTTGGATCAATGTCAAAGCTTGCATCGACGTAACCCTTTATGATGAACTTTTTTTCACCTCATAACCAAGAAAATATCCTTATTTCACTAAGGATAATTTTGACCGTTGTCTAGTGATCCACTCCTGGATAACTATTGTACCCTCTTGCCAAACTCATGGTGAGGTACACAATAGGTCTGGTACACAGCATAGCATACTTTATAGGACCTATGACTGAGGCATAGGGAATGACTTTTCATTCTCTTTATTTTTTCTGCCGTGGTCGGGTTTTGAGTCTTTACTCAACTTAACACCTTGCAATACAGGCAAGAACTCCATCTTTGACTGTTCCATTTTGAACTACTTCAAAATCTTGTCAAGGTATGTACTGATTGAAAAAACTTATCAAGCGTCTTAATCTATCTCTATAGATCTTGATGCTCAATATGTAAGCAGCTTCACCGAGGTCTTCCTTTGAAAAACTCCTTTCAAACACTCATTTATGCTTTCCAAAAAATTCTACATTATTTCGGATCAACAATATGTCATTCACATATACTTATCAGAAATGTTGTAGTGCTCCTACTCACTTCCTTGAAAATACAGGCTTCTCCAAAAGTCTGTATAAAACCATATGCTTTAATCACACTATCAAAGCGTATATTCTAACTCTGAGAGGCTTGCACCAGTCCATAAATAGATCGCTGGAGCTTGTACACTTTGTTAACACCTTTAGGTTCGACAAAACCTTCTTGTTGCATCATATACAACTCTTCTTTAAGAAATCCATTAAGGAATGCAGTTTTGACATCCATTTGTGAAATTTCATAAAATGTGGCAATTGCTAACATGATTCGGACAGACTTAAGCATCGCTACGAGTGAGAAAATCTCATCGTAGTCAACACCTTGAACTTGTCGAATTTTTTTGCGACAATTCGAACTTTGTAGATAGTAACACTACTATCAGCGTCCGTCTTCCTCTTGAAGATCCATTTGTTCTTAATGGCTTGCCGATCATCGGGCAAGTCAACCAAAGTCCACACTTTATTCTTCATACATGGATCCCATCTCAGATTTTATGGCCTCAAGCCATTTTGCGGAATCTGGGCTCATCATCGCTTCCTCATAGTTCACAGGTTCGTCATGGTCTAGTAATATGACTTCCAGAATAGGATTACCGTACCACTCTGGTGCAAAACGTACTATGGTTGACCTACGAGGTTCGGTAGTAACTTGATCTGAAGTTTCATGATCATTATCATTAACTTCCTCACTAATTGGTGTAGGCATCACTGGAACTGATTTATGTGATGAAATACTCTCCAACTCGAGAGAAGGTACAATTACCTCATCAAGTTCTACTTTCCTCCCACTCACTTCTTTCGAGAGAAACTCCTTCTCTAGAAAGGATCCATTCTCAGCAACAAAGATCTTGCCTTCGGATATGTGATAGAAGGTTTACCCAACAGTTTCTTTTGGGTATCCTATGAAGAGGCACTTCTTCAATTTGGGTTCGAGCTTAGCAGGCTGAAGTTTTTTTCACATAAGTATTGCAACCCCAAACTTTAAGAAACGACAGCTTAGGTTTCTTGCTAAACCATAGTTCATACAGTGTCGTCTCAATGGATTAGACGGTGCCCTATTTAATGTGAATGCAGTTGTCTCTAATGCATAACCCCAAAAACGATAGTGTTAAACAAGTAAGAGACATCATAGATCGCACCATATCTAATAAAGTACGGTTACGATGTTCGGACACACCATTACTCCGTGGTGTTCCAAGTGGCATGAGTTGTGAAACTATTCCACATTGTTTTTAAATGAAGGCCAAACTCGTAACTCAAATATTTGCCTCCGCGATCACATCGTAGAAACTTTATTTTCTTGTTATGATGATTCTAAACTTCACTCTGAATTTCTTTGAACTTTTCAAATGTTTCAGACTTGTGTTTCATCAAGTAGATATACCCATATCAGCTTAAATCATCTGTCAAGGTCAGAAAATAACGATACCCGCTGCGAGCCTCAACACTCATCGAACCGCATACATCAGTATGTATTATTTCCAATAAGTCGGTGGCTCGCTCCATTGTTCCGGAGAACGGAGTTTTAGTCATCTTGCCCATGAGGCATGGTTCGCAAACATCAAGTGATTCATAATCAAGTGATTCCAAAAGCCCATCAGCATGGAGTTTCTTCATGCGATTTACACCAATATGACCTAAACGACAGTGCCACAAATAAGTTGCACTATCATTATTAACTTTGTATCTTTTGGCATCAATATTATGAATATGTGTATCACTACGATCGAGATTCAATAAACCATTTATATTAAGTGTATGATCATATAAGGTTTTATTCATGTAAACAGAACAACAATTATTCTTTGATTTATATGAATAACCGTAGTGCAGTAAACATGATCGAATCATATTCATTCTCAACGCAAACACCAAATAACATTTATTTCAGGTTCAACACTAATCCCGAAGGTAAAAGGAGTGTGCGATGGTGATCTTATCAACCTTGGAATCATTTCCAATACACATCGTCGCCTTGTCCTTAACTAGTCTCTCTTTATCTTGCAACTCCTGTTTTTGAGTTAGTACTCTTAGCAACTGAACCAGTATCAAATAACGAGGGGTTGCTATAAACACTAGTACACATCAATAACTTGTATATCAAATATACCTTTGTTCACTTTGCCATCCTTCTTGTCCGCCAAGTATGTAGGGCAGTTCTACTTCCAGTGACCATTTCCTTTGCAGTAAAAGCACTCAGTTTCAGGCTTGGGTCCAGCTTTGGGCTTCTTCATGGGAGTGGCAACTTGCTTGCCATTCTTCTTCAAGTTCCCTTTCTTTTCCTTTGCCCTTTTACTTGAAACTAGTGCTCTTGTCAACCATCAACACTAGATGCTTTTTCTTGATTTCTACCTTCGCCGATTTCAGTATCGCGAAGAGCTCGGGAATCGTTTTCGTTATCCCTTGCATATTATAGTTCATCACGAAGTTCTAGTAGCTTGGTGATAGTGACTAGAGAACACTATCTATCACTATATTATCTGGAAGATTAACAACCACTTGATTCGAGCGATTGTAGTGCCCAGACATTCTGAGCACATGCTCACTAGCTGAGCTATTCTCCTCCATCTTGTAGGCAAAGTACTTGTCAGAGGTCTCACACCTCTCGACACGGGCATGAGTCTGAAATACTAATTTCAACTCTCGGAACATCTCGTATGCTCCATGGCTTTCAAAACGTTTTTGAAGTCCTGATTCTAAGCCGTAAAGCATGGTGCACTAAACTATCAAGTAGTCATCATACCGAGCCTGCAAAACGTTCATAACATCTGCATCTGCTCCTGCAATAGGTTCATCACCTAGTGGTGCATCAAGGACATAATTCTTCTGTGCAGCAATGAGGATAATCCTCAGATCACGGACCCAGTCGGCATTATTGCTACTATCATCTTTCAACTTAGTTTTCTCAAGGAACATATCAAAAATAAACAGGGAGCTACATCGCAAGCTATTGCTCTACAACATAGATATCCAAATACTATCATGACTAAGTTCATGATAAATGTAAGTTCAATTAATCAAATTACTTAAGAACTCCCACTTGGATAGTCATCCCTCTAGTCATCTAAATGATCACGTGATCCATATAAACTAAACCATGTCCGATAACCACGTGAGATGGAGTAGTTTTCAATGGTGAACATCACTATGTTGATCATATCTACTATATGATTCACGTTCGACCTTTCGGTCTTAGTGTTCCGAGGCCATATCTGCATATGCTAGGCTCGTCAAGTTTAACCCGAGTATTCTGCGTGTGCAAAACTGGCTTGCACCCGTTGTATGTGAACGTAGAGCTTATCACACCCGATCATCACGTGGTGTCTCGGCACGACGAACTGTAGCAACGGTGCATACTCAGGGAGAACACTATACCTTGAAATTTAGTGAGGGATCATCAACTAGTAGAAAAAGGGTCAAATGTGAAGCACATTAGTGCCGGTTTGAATTTGAGCCGGCACTAATGTGTCCATTAGTGCCGGTTCCAACGGCTAGCTGGGCCACTCTCATTAGTACCGGTTCATGGCGAACCTTTAGCACTGGTTCGTGCCATGAACCGGTACTAATGAGAGTGGTGTCAGGATGTTGTCAGTCTGGGGCCCCTCCAGCTCCTTTAGTACCGGTTCGTGTCACGAAGCGGTACTAAAGGTCGTCCTACATAAACCCTTCGTCCACCCAAGCTCGCTATGTTCTTCCCCTTTCCCCTCTCCTCTCTGTTCTTCCCCTCTTCCTCTCGAGCTCATCACACATTTTGCCCAAAATTTGTCAAGATTTGAAGGCCCCATCCATTCAAATGATCACAAAGGTTAGCAACTTTGTCCTTTCATCTCTCATTGCTAGATTAGCTTTTACAATGCTTTATATAGTGATTAATTTGTGAGTTTAGTAATTTGGGAGGAATTATATGTGCTAGTATTTGATTTATATGCAATTTGAGGTAAAAAATAACACTTAGTTTGCATATGTAGGTGTGGTTTACTTAGTGCCTTCTTAATCTCCGTCGTAACCACCGTCGATCGCCCGCACCGTCCCGTCGCCGGCACCACCTTGTGGTGAGCCTCTTGTTCATGAATGTTTTATATAAAAAATTGATATTTGTGTGATTTGGATATATAGTTACTCGTATAATTATCTTACCCGTATGTTGTTTGTTATACATAGTGCCATGGTTTTGATATCCGTCCCCGTCGGCCCTCGTCCTTGTTATGATTCGGATGTGGTATATTCTCTTTTAAAACTATTTGTTGAATTTCGTGTTTATGACAAATTATGCCCATCAAGTTGACATAGATATTTTTATCTAGGAGGTATGTGAACCGGAAATTCCAACCGACCCTATTGTCGAGTGGTTAAATTTAGTTGAAAGAGAAAATGAGTACTTGAAAGAAAAATTAATAAGAATTGAGGGGGATAAGATGGAATTGGAGTTGCATGTTGCCGATGTCGTCGATGATCACAAGATCAAGATGGAGAAATGCACTTGAAGATTAGAAAGATTAGAAAATATGCCATTGATAGTGAGGCTTGGTATCATTATGCCGTTGGATCAATTGTTACCTTAGTTGCGATCTTGATCGCATTTGTTGTTGCATTTAAATGCTTTAGCTAGAGAGTTATTTGTTTGTTGCATTTAAGTGTTGTATGAACTTTATGTATGAACTTGTATTAATTTGGTCTTTTCGGTGTTGTGTAACGAAGATGAACCGACAATGGATGTAGGATGACCGATGCTCTCCCAAGTTCATTAATGGCGTGCAAACTTTTCTGCTTGCGGTTGAGGCAAACAAGTGGGCGGATGGTTTTATGCCTTGTCCATGTGCTGGTTGTAAGAATGATCACAATTACTCTAATTCAAGAACCATTCACGTCCAGATGTTTGAGTCTGGTTTCATGCCCCACTATAATGTTTGGACCAAGCACGGAGAAAGAGGGGTTATGATGGAAGACAATGAAGAAGAAGAGGACGACTACAGCTATACTGGCCATGGGTTCCCTGAATACGATGATACAACAATGGGGGAAGAAGCTGAGCCGGCAATGCGGGAAGAAGCTGAAGAAGAGGCATCAGATGAGCCCGTTGATGATCTAGGTCGGGCCATTGCCGATGCAAAGAGAAACTGCGCAAGTGATTTGGAGAAGAAGAAGTTGCAGCGCATGTTAGAGGATCACAAGAAATTGTTCTACCCGAATTGCGAAGCTGACAAGAAAAAGTGGGGCACCACACTGGAATTGCCGCAATGGAAGGCAGAGAATGGTGTATCTGACAAGGGGTTTGGAAAGTTGCTGGTAATGATAAAGAATATGCTTCCAAAGGACAATGAATTGCCCAAGAGTACATACAAAGCAAAGAAGGTTGTCTGCCCTCTAGGGTTAGAGGTGCAGAAGATACATGCATGCCCTAATGACTGCATCCTCTACCGCGGTGAGTACGAGGATTTGAACGCTTGCCCGGTATGCGGTGCATTGCGCTATAAGATCAGCCGTGATGACCCTAGTGATGTCGAGGGCGAGCACCCCAGGAAGAAGATTCCTGCCAAGATGATGTGGTATGCTCCTATAATACCATGGTTGAAACGTTTGTTACAAAACAAAGAGCATGCCAAGGCGATGCGATGGCATAGTGAAGACCGTAAGAAAGACAGAAGGTTGAGAGTACCCGCTGACGGGTCGCAGTGGAGAAAAATCGAGAGAAAGTGCATGAAGGAGTCTGCAGGTGACGCAAGGAACGCATGGTTTGGTATAAGCACAGATGGCATTAATACTTTTGGGGAGCAGAGCAGCAACCAGAGCACTTGGCCTGTGACTTTATGTTTGTATAACCTTCCTCCTTGGTTGTGCATGAAGCGGAAGTTCATTATGATGCTAGTGCTCATCCAAGGCCCTAAGCAACCCGGCAACGACATTAATGTGTACCTAAGGCCATTAGTTGAAGAACTCTTACAGCTGTGGAATGGAACAGGTGTACGTGCGTGGGATGAGCACGGACAGGAAGAATTCGACCTAAAGGCGTTGCTGTTCGTGACCATCAATGATTGGCCTGCTCTCAGTAACCATTCAGGACAGACAAACAAGGGATACCGCGCATGCATGCACTGTTTGGATGATACCAACAGTATATATTTGGATAATTGTAGGAAGAATGTGTACCTGGGACATCGTTGATTTCTTCCCAGCAGGCATCCCGTAAGAAAGAAAGGCAAGCATTTCAAAGTTGAGGCGGATCACTGGACGGAGCCTCGCCACCGTACTGGTGCTGATGTACATGATATGGTCAAGGATTTGAAGGTAGTCTTTGGAAAGGGTCCTAGCAAACAACCTGTTCCGAACGACGCTGACGGACGCGCACCCATGTGGAAGAAGAAATCTATATTTTGGGACCTGCCTTATTGGAAAGACCTAGAGGTCCGCTCCACAATCGACGTGATGCACGTGAAGAAGAATCTTTGTGTGACCCTTCTTGGCTTCTTGGGCGTGTATGGGAAGACAAAAGATACACCTGAGGCACGGGAGGACCAGCAACGTATGCACGGAAAAGACGGCATACATCAGGGTCATGCCAGCTACGCTCTTACCAAAGAAGAGAAGAAAATATTCTTTGAATGCATGCTCAGTATTAAGGTACCGTCTGGCTTCTCGTCGAATATAAAGGGAATAATAAATATGGCAGAGAAAAAGTTCCAGAACCTAAAGTCTCATGACTGCCACGTTATGACGCAATTGCTTCCGGTTGCATTGAGGGGGCTTCTACCGGAAAACGTTAGATTAGCCATTGTGAAGCTATGTGCATTCCTCAATGAAATCTCTCAAAAGGTAATCGTTCCAGAAATCATACCAAGGTTAGAGAATGATTTGATGCGATGTCTTGTCAGTTTCGAGTTGGTGTTCCCACCATCCTTCTTCAACATCATGACGCACGTCCTACTTCACCTATGCGAAGAGATTGACGTTTTGGGTCTTGTATTTCTACACAATATGTTCCCCTTTGAGAGGTTCATGTGAGTCTTAAAGAAATATGTGTCGGATTTCGGGTTCCGGCAGACCCTAAAGGTTCGAACTCTGGGGTGTGCGCGGAGATTATGCCCTCTACCTCTCCGTCACGCAAAGATCTAACTACTGAAAGAACAACACAAGAGACACAGGGTTTATACTAGTTCGGGCCACCATTGTGGTGTAATACCCTACTCTAGTTTGTGGTGGGTGGATTGCCTCTTGGGCTGATGATGATAACAATACAAGGAAGAACAGCCTCGCGAGGGTCTGTTCTTGGCTAGGGGGATGAACTGCTAGGAGGAGTTCAGTCACCCTCCTCTCTCTCTCACTTGCCCTCTGCTTGCTTAGATTCTAGGTACCCACTTCTCGATCTCCTCCCTCTACCCTGGGGGTGGCTAATCCTATTTATAGGCAAAGGCCCTGGGCCTCTTCCCAAATATTGAGCGGGAAGGGCGCCAACAATTGGCCAATTCGAAGGGGAACATCTGGTACACTTATCCTGACTAAAGTTGGTCCTCGCCTGCCAAAGGCCCTGTGGTGACGCCGTTCTGGGCTCCACGATGACCTCCGTCCCACCGTTGGACTGGTCTTGGTCTTGTTGCACCGAAATGGGTGCCTTTGCTTGATCCTCTCGCGTGCGCTTGCCCCCTTTGCACCAAAGAGGAAAGGGAGACACTGGGCGGGCTGGCGCCCGCCTGGCATCCTTGGTCGTCATGGCTTGCTTCATGGGCACCTCGCGAGGTACCCCACCTTGATCTCTCCGCCTCCTCGTGAGCCAGCCTGACGAGGCCGTGCCTGAGGAAGCGTCGTGTTGTCCGCCCCGCGAGGCTTGGCCCCTCGCGAGGGTCTTGGGTCTTGTGTTGATGAAGATGGGCCATGCTGGGCCCCCTTTTTAGCCACGCCGCAGGCCGCAGGCAGGCAAGTCTAGGGACCCCCGTTCCCAGAACGCTGACAGTAGCCCCCGGGCTCAAGGCGCGCATGGACTTGGCCGTGCCAAGAGGCGAAAGGGCAAGGGCGAAGCGCCGCAGGCCCTAACAGCCGGCGGCCTTGGGCGCCGCGTGGCGGTTGATTGGACGTGGGCGCCTCCGCTTCCCCAGGACGCCTCGAGGATCGCGCGGATTGGACAAGTCCCTGGATGCAAATCGTGTCATGATTACCTGTGATCGTGGAGGCCGACGGTTGGCCTTCGCCAGCTATAAGTACGGCACCGCGCGTGCCCTCCCAGTCCATCTCTCCTTGCTTTCTCCTTCTCCTCCATGGCTCCATCGAGGCGTCTCTCGGCTGCGGAAAAGGGGAAGGCCCACCAGGTTGAGCCTGCCTCTCCTCCGTCCAAGCGCGGTCGAGGGCGCCCTCGGAAGCATCCCGTGGCCGCCCCGGCAGCATTCAGTTGTCATGGATACGGCTTCCAGCGTGGTGGCGGGCGAGCCGCTGTGGCCGGGGGACGCGCCTGGGTCGCGCGCTCCCCCAGGCCGCGCTTTCGCGCTGTGCAGGTGCTGCCGGAGTTCGTCATTTGGGTGGCGGAGCCGACTAGCGCCCGACTCCATTTCCCTCGCTTCCTCCTTGGTGAGCTCCCTGCTGGTGCCCCGGGCAGCCTCTGGCTTCAGGCGGACGGCTACTGCAGCCGGGCCTCGTGGGCTGCACTGGAGGTCTCCGCCACCGGGAGCTTGGCCTTGACTCGTGGTTGGCAGGCGTTCGCCCGTGCTCGCGGCTTGAAGCATAGGTGCACCCTGCACTTCAGGTTTAACGGCGATGCCACCCTCTTTGTGAGGGTGTTTGGGGAAGATGGTCGCCGCGCGGGGTGTTGCCCCGAGGACGACGGCCGCGGCCGGGGCCCCGCCCCGACGACGATGGAGGAGACAGCGCCCGCGCGGATGGCGGTGCCCGAGGCTCCCCAAGCTTCAGCAACTCTTCTTCAGGCGATTCCTCCAGCGCTGGCCGCAGTCAGCCCCCACGCCGTCGAGCTTGCTTGGGAGGCAGCGACTCTTCCGCCCATCGCCGCGCCCCAGTGAAGCGCGAGAGGGAGTCCGCCTGAGCCCCGGAGGCATCCCGAGTCGCCTGCGCTGGCCGGAGCGAGGCGAGCCGCGCCGGGCTTGTCCTTTCTTTTCCTTTTGTTTCCTGCGTAAAAGAGAACAGCTGCATGGAGCCCCGTGGGGGCGTGTTGGGGGTTACTGCTGTTAACAATTACCTTGATTTAGCTTTCGCGCTTTTCAGCTGTGTGTCCGCACGTAAATAGTTCCCGGCCCCAGCCGCGGGGGGCGACCGACCCAGGCCCTGTGTGTGTGTCGCGTTGCCCGAGGGGCACGGACTGGAGGGGTGCTCCCGCAATGGACCCGGGTCGTGAAACCTTAGAACGATTAGAACAGGAACCCTCGCGAGGGCGTTTGGCTGCCCTCCCTCGCGAGGCCTTTTGCAAGAGGAATCAAAAGGTGGGAGTGAAAATCGACGAAATATAAACCAATGATGGCAATAATTTCAATAAGACTTCAACTGCAAACAAAGCGAGCCAACTGCGGAAAGCAAATGAAAAAGCCGCGTCCGGCACCTAATCTAGTCTTCGACGTCTTCTCACCAGCGCGGAGCTAAGTGCTGCCACTGGGCGTGGGAGGGAACCTCAGGGCCTGAGGCCGGCGCTCCTGAGACTCCGGGGCGTGTACAGCCCCACTCATTATTACGTGAGAGTGTCACGGGCGGCGAGCTTCACAGGCGTTGGCCTTCTTCACAGGCTCCAGGCCTTTCTTCTTAGGGATAATGAGCTTCACAGGCACTTGCCTTCTTCACAGGCTCCGGGCGTTCTCCGAAACACGGCAGCTTCACAGGCGTTTGCCTTCTTCACAGGCTCTGGGCCTTTTCCGAAAAGGGATAGTCTTCACAGGCGTTTGCCTTCTTCACAGGCTTTGGGCCTTTTCCAAAAAGGGATAATCTTCACAGGCATTTGCCTTCTTCACAGGCTCTGGGCCTTTTCCAAAAAAGGCATGGTCTTCATAGGCGTTTGCCTTCTTCACAGGCTCTGGGCCTTTTCCAAAAAGGGATAGTCTTCACAGGCGTTTGCCTTCTTCACAGGCTCTGGGCCTTTTCCAAAAAGGGATAGTCTTCACAGGCATTTGCCTTCTTCACAGGCTCTGGGCCTTTTAGGGGTAGAACCTTCGGAGGTGCTCGATGTTCCATGCATTCTGGATCGGCTCCTCCTCCTGAGTCTCCTAGCGCACGGAGCCTGGCCTGGAAACATGAGCAACCTTGAACGGGCCCTCCCACATGGGAGAGAGCTTGTGCAGCCCCTCCCTAGAGAGGACCCGCCTGAGCACGAAGTCTCCTACCTCAAGAGTCCTGGGCCGGACGTTGTGGCAGTGATATCGTCGTAGCGCTTGTTGGTACCTCGCCGCTCGCAACGCGGCTTCTCGGCAGCGTTCCTCCCCCAGCACGAGGTCCATCCCCCGCATGGCGTCCTGCTGCGCCTCATCGAACGCTAGGACCCGCGCGGAGCGATGTCTGACCTCGTGAGGGAGGACTGCTTCGGCTCCATAGACCAGGAAGAACGGGGTCTCCCCGGTCGGCTTGGTCGCGGTCGTGCGGATGAACCACAACACGGACTGGAGCTCATCGCACCAACCTCTGCCGCAGGCCTCCAGCTTCTTCTTGAATGTCCTGGTCTTGAGGCCCCTCAGGACCTCCGCGTTGGCTCGTTCGGCCTGGCCGTTGCTTCGCGGGTGCGCCACCAAAGCATAGCATATCTGCGTTCCAAGGTTAGCACAGTATGTTTTGAAGATGTTACTGGTGAACTGCGAACCATTTTCTGTGATGATGCGGTTCGGCACCCCGAACCGGCTCACGATGCCCCTGATGAACTTGACCGCGGAACCCGCGGGGATGGTGCGGACAGCCTCCACTTCTGCCCACTTAGTGAATTTGTCTATGACGACGTAGAGGTAGCGGTAGCCCCCTGGCGCTCAAGGGAACGGGCCCAGAATGTCCAGCCCCCAGACTGCGAATGGCCACGAAAGGGGTATAGTCTGCAGACCTCCCGCCGGCTGATGGATCTGTTTGGCGTGAAATTGGCAGGCTTCACAAGCCTTCACCAGTTCGACAGCGTCGTTGAGTGCGGTGGGCCAATAGAACCCACTGCGGAATGACTTGCCAACGAGGGTCCGTGATGACGAGTGATGCCCACAGTCCATCCGTGTATGTCCTCCAACAGTTCCTTTCCTTGCTCCCTGGAAATGTAGCACAGGGATACGTCGTTCGGCCGCTTTCGGTAGAGCTCTCCGTCCCTGATGCAGTATGCCGTGGCTTGCCGCGCCACACGTTCCGCTTCTTCCTCCTTCCCCGGCAGGGCCCCTTGTGTTAAATAACTCTGGAGTTCCGTGATCCAGCACTCCTCCTGAGGTTCCATAGTCAGGAGCAGGCGTGCCCCTGAGGCAGGGCCGCAGGCCGGGGCTCCTGAGGCAGGTTGCTGGGGGAGTTCCTCTCGAGGCTGAGCAGTGTTTGATAATGACGGCTGGGCTGAGGGCTTGAAGAGCCGCTCTTCAAAGACGCCAGGCTCCTGAGGTAACCGCCTGGACGCCCGTCTGGCGATGTCATCGGCTTCCTGATTGGTGCCACGGGGCACATGCTTCAATTCCAACCCCAAGGACTGCTTTTCCATCCTGCAGACCTCCGCTAGATAGGCCTCCATGTGCTCATCCTTCGGCTCATACACCTTGTTGGAGAAGTTGACAAAGAGCTGCGAATCGCCCTTGACGGTGAGGCGCTTCACCCCCAGAGCTGCTGCGGCCTTCAACCCCGCTATCAGACCCTCATATTCCGCTATGTTGTTCGAGACCTTTTCGCCTTGCCGGAAACAGAGCTGTACGGCATAGTAGAGCTTGTCCTGAGTGGGCGATATCAGCACCGCACCTGCCCCAGCACCGTGCCTGGAGAACGCCCCATCGAAGTACATGACCCAGCCTTCCGGCGCCTCACTCCCTGGGGAGAGGGACCGATCCTCGTTGTCCTTGAGGCCTGGTGCCTCCGTCCATTCTGCCACGAAATCCGCTAACGCTGCTCCTTTGATGACCCTGGTCGTGCTGAACTCGAGCTGGAACGCCTGCAGTTCTATGTTCCACTCGGCGACCCGTCCGGCTGAGTTAGGGCTCCAGAGCACCCTCTCCAAGGGGTATGAGGCGATGACCTTGATGGGATGACCTTGGAAGTAGTGACGCATCTTGCGCGAGGCCACCAGTAGTGCGAGGAGGAGCTTCTGAGGCATGGGATACCGTGCCCTCGCGTCCCGTTACACCGTGCTGACAAAGTAGACTGGGTGCTCAACAAGGCTGAGAGCATCAGTGTTCGCGGCGCCCTCCGGAGACAAAGGCGCTTCGCGAGGTGACGTGGCCTCAGGAGGTCGACCGTCCAGGCGAGTGGCCTCACCTGCTTCCGGTGCACTCTTCTGCGGCTGATCTTCCTCAGCCGCGGTTACGTCTCCTGTGGGCCTTCCTTGTTCCTGCTTTGCCTTGTCTCGAGCTGCTGATGTGGCTCTGATTTGGCGCTCCGGCCTAACCGCCACCAGGGCTGCGCTGGCAGAGTAGGGAGTGGCGGCGAGGTAGAGCAGCAGGGGCTCTCGAGGGCGCGGAGCCACCATGACTGGGGGACTGGTTAGGTACCTCTTGAGATCTTGAAACGCCTTATCTGCCTCTTCAGTCCATTCAAAAGGCCCCTTCTTCTTCATTAGCTGGAAGAAAGGTAGTGCTCGCTCCGCCAGTTTGGAGATGAAGCGCCCTAGCGCGGTCACGCGTCTGTTGAGCTTCTGCATTTCTCTGAGGGTTTTCGGCGGGCTCATGTCCTCGACCGCCTTGACCTTCTCCGGGTTAGCCTCGATGCCTCGATGGGACACGAGAAAGCCCAAGAGCTTGCCTGAGGGGACCCCGAACACACACTTCTCTGGGCTGAGCAGCAGGTTCACTGCGTCGAGGCTCGCGAAGGTCTCCTCCAGGTCTTGTATCAGGGTCTTGGCCTCCCGAGATTTCACCACAATGTCGTCAACGTAAGCTTCGACATTCTTCCCGAGCTGCGGGCCCAAGGTGATGTGCATCAGCCGCTGAAAGGTCGCCCCTGCGTTACGCAGCCCAAATGGCATGCATGTATAGCAGTACACCTCGCATGGGGTTAAGAAGGCGGTCTTCTCGACGTCTTCTACCGCCATCTTGATCTGGTGATACCCAGAGAAGGCGTCCAGGAAGCAGAGCAGGTCGCACTCCGCAGTGGAATCGATGTTCTGGTCGATGCGGGGGAGCGGGAACGGATCTTGCGGGCATGCCTTCTTGAGGTTGGTGAAGTCGACACACATGCATTCCTTCCCCCCCTTCTTGGGCACAACGACAGGGTTGGCCAACCAATCCGGGTATCGGACTTCACGAATGACCCCAGCGGCCTCTAACTTGCGGGTTTCTTGGACGATGAAGGCCTGCTTCTCTGCGGACTGCCGCCTGGCTTTCTGCTTCACGGGGCGTACGTTTGGGCACACGTTGAGGTGATGCTCAATGACGCTCCGTGGGATCCCTGCCAACTGATCAGGCTCCCAAGCGAATACCTTCTTATTTGCGCGCAGGAACCTGATCAGGGCCTCCTCCTACTTAGGCTCGAGGTTGGCGCCCATGGTGAAAGTGGCACTGGAGGACCCGTCCTCGTCGACAGGTATCTGCTTGGTTTCTAACTTGTCCTGGGTGAACAACTGCTTCTTCTTGGCTGGCGCAGCCCCCTTGGGCTCGGGGGTCCCTGCGTCGGCGGGCTGTGCCGATGCCGCCGTCTTGAAGGTGAGCTTGAGTACCCGCAGGGCGTCCCCGGTGTCCCCGTGCACGGTGAGGACACCGCTGCTCCCGGGCATCTTCATGAGGTTATATGCCAGGTGCGTGGCGGCCATGAACTGGGCCAGCGCTGGGTAGCCGAGGATGGCGTTGTAAGGAAGGCCGATGGGGGCGATGTCGAAGTCGACCATCTCCGTGCGGAAGTTGTCGTAGGTGCCGAAGGTTTCTGGGAGTCGGATCTGTCCCACGGAGCTGGATGACCCGCCCCCAACGCCCAAGAAAGACCGACTGGGTTGCAGCCGCTCTAGAGGTATGCAGAGGAGATTGAAGGTCTCAACCGAAAGCACACTGAGGCCCACGCCGCCGTCGACGAGGGTTCTGGTGACGGCCACCTGGCAGATGGTGGGGGTGCACAACATGGGGAGCGCGCCCGAGCCGGCCAAGTTGGCGGGGTGTTCCTCCGAGCTGAAGGTCAGACCGACCTCGCGCGCCACCTGGTCCGTGGGAGCCCCCTGCCGCGCGGAAACGGCGCTGACCCGGCGGACAAACGGCTTGACGTGGCGACTTGTGGGCGGCGGCTGCGAGCCGCCCAGGAGGGCCGCGATGACCGGAGGTGTTGATGTAGCGGTGCGGTCACCTTGTCGCACAGGCAGATGCTGGGGTGGCGCTTGCTGCTCGTTCCCCGCCGGGCCGGTGGCGGCGTTGATGGCGGGCGACGGGGAACAACGAGAACGCCCACCGACGGGGGCCGCCTGGGCGACGCGGGCTCGACGGGCGTCGAACATGGACGTGACGGTCGGAGGAGAACGAAGCGGTGGAAGACAAATTCTGGCGCACCCCTACCTGGCGCGCCAAATGTCGGATTTCGGGTTCCGGCAGACCCTAAAGGTTCGAACTCTGGGGTGCGCGCGGAGATTATGCCCTCTACCTCTCCGTCTCGCAAAGATCTAACTACTGAAAGAACAACACAAGAGACACAGGGTTTATACTAGTTCGGGCCACCATTGTGGTGTAATACCCTACTCTAGTTTGTGGTGGGTGGATTGCCTCTTGGGCTGATGATGATAACAATACAAGGAAGAACAACCTCGCGAGGGTCTGTTCTTGGCTAGGGGGATGAACTGCTAGGAGGAGTTCAGTCGCCCTCCTCTCTCTCTCTCACTTGCCCTCTGCTTGCTCAGATTCTAGGTACCCACTTCTCGATCTCCTCCCTCTACCCTGGGGGTGGCTAATCCTATTTATAGGCAAAGGCCCTGGGCCTCTTCCCAAATATTGAGCGGGAAGGGCGCCAACAATTGGCCAATTCGAACGGGAACATCTGGTACACTTATCCTGACTAAAGTTGGTCCTCGCTTGCCAAAGGCCCTGTGGTGACGCCGTTCTGGGCTCCACGATGACCTCCGTCCCACCGTTGGACTGGTCTTGGTCTCGTTGCACCGAAATGGGTGCCTTTGCTTGATCCTCTCGCGTGCGCTTGCCCCCTTTGCACCAAAGAGGAAAGGGAGACACTGTGCGGGCTGGCGCCCGCCTGGCATCCTTGGTCGTCATGGCTTGCGTCATGGGCACCTCGCGAGGTACCCCGCCTTGATATCTCCGCCTCCTCGTGAGCCATCCTGACGAGGCCGTGCCTGAGGAAGCGCCGTGTCGTCCACCCCGCAAGGCTTGGCCCCTCGTGAGGGTCTTGGGTCTTGTGTTGATGAAGATGGGCCATGCTGGGCCCCCTTTTTAGCCACGCCGCAGGCCGCAGGCAGGCAAGTCTGGGAACCCCCATTCCCAGAACGCCGACAATATGTTCATAACCGTGCTAAGCCAGAAGGAAGCATCTCCAAGGGCCATGAAAATGAGGAGGTCATTGAGTTTTGTATTGACTTTATACCTGACCTTAAGCCGATTGGTATTCCTGAATCGCGGCATAAGGGCAGACTGGATGGAAAAGGCATGCTAGGAGGGGATCAAATAATATGTATGGACGGACATTCTCTCACAGAAGCACACTACATAGTTCTACAGAATTCCGCCTTGGTGACTCCGTATATGGACGAACACAAGAATTTTCTACGCTCCAAACACCCGGAGCGGTCTGATGACTGGATTACACGTGAACAAACAAGGACTTTCGACGGCTAGTTGCAGACACGTACCATGCATGACGCCTCTATTGAAGATGACCTGCACTCGATGTCCCAATTACCATCTTCGAATATATTGACTTTCAAAGGGTATGAGATAAATGGGAATACATTTTACACGATCGCCCAAGATAAGAAGAGCACCAACCAAAACAGTGGTGTCCGCTTTTATGCAGCAACCAAGAAGGGTACGGAAACATATTATGGTTACATAGAGGACATATGGGAACTTGACTATGAACGTGGTTTGAAGGTCCCTTTGTTTCGGTGCAAATGGGTCAATATGACACGAGGCGGGGTAACGGAAGACCCGCAGTACGGAATGACAACAGTGGATCTCAACAACCTTGCTTATGCAGACGAACCATTCTTCCTAGCCAATGATGTGGCACAGGTTTTCTATGTGAAGGACATGTCTACCAAGCCGAGAAAAAGAAAAGATAAGGAAGCGAATGCATCATACGATGAGCCAAAGCGCTACATAGTTCTTTCTGGGAAGAGAAACATCGTGGGAGTGGATGACAAGACAAACATGTCAGAAGATTATGAAAAGTTTGATGCAATTGCTCCATTCACAGTGAATATTGACCCGAGCATCTAGTTAAATGATGAAGATTTTCCATGGTTACGACGCAAAGAGACACGCGCGAAGAAAAAGTTTCACACCCAAAGATCTGGGATGTGATCGGCTTCACTATCATCACTTTCTTCTATGTTTCATCATCACTTTCTTCTATGTTTCACACCCAGGAGGGAATCTCTGTAATAGTTAGGGTAGTTATGTGTTTTGGCATTTGAAACGCGAAGAAATTTTATGTGCAAACAAATTCTTTCATGCATTTACTGATTTTTTGAGCTAAATGACCCTGAAATTGAAAAGCACTTCAAATGAAATTAGAAAAGGTTGAAAGTTGGCATGGTATCATAATTTCATCCACATAGCATGTGCAAAAACGTAGAGAGGGTTACGGCAAAAACTGAATGAACTTCGTGTACAAAATGGACAATCTTTTTCAAAGTATCAGGGTTTCAGACGAAAACTCATCTGTTACAAATGCATTTCATTTTTTAAATAACCTAAGCATTACCAAATTAAATATAATGATAAAACACACTAATATTAAACATAAGAAAAAAGAACACTGAAAAATCTATTTTCAAAGTTAAGTTATTCACAAACTAGTGATTCACACAAATTTCAAATAATTCAAAATTTAAACTATTCAAATTTGAAAACTACCGGCACTAACAGAATTTTTTTAATTTTTTGTACCTAAAGCAAAAATATTCACAAAGAAACTCTCAATACAACAAAAAACAACTCAAAAATAAATAAAACAAAAATAAATAAAGGAAAAAAATAAGAAAATAAAAAAGCCCGCCTACTGCGCCACAGCGGCCTGCATACGACTAGAAACCCAACCTGTTGTTGGGCCAGGATGCAGGCCCGCAAAGGCCCAGTAGGCCCACAGGGCAACACATAACATTTAGGCCCAGTAGGCCTGCTTTGGAGAGGAGCTCAAGAGAGCTACCGCACTGGAGCTTATAAACCAGTGTGGATGCCCCTCGGCTAGCGAGGTGGGACTAAACATGCCGCACCGCACCTGCGCCAGCGCACCCCCTTTAATACCGGGTGGTGGCTCCAACCGGTACTAAAGGGGGGGGGTCTTTACTACCGGCTGGAGCCACCACCCGGTACTAAAGGTGGGAGCTTCCCGCCGCTTGGTCTGGCCAAAATTGACCTTTACTACCGGTTGGTGGCTCCAACCGGTACTAAAGGCCCACCCTATATAAGAAAACACTTCAAAAAATTCAGTTTCTCATCTGCCCCATCGCCCGCCGCCCCCCGTTGCCTCCCCCATCGCCACCCCTCGTCGACGCCCCCGTCGCCGCCCCGTCCCTGTCGTCCCCGTCGTCGCCGCGCCGTGCCCCGTTGTCCTCGCGCCCGGCCCGTCCCCGTCCCCGTCGTCGCCACCCCATCCCCATCCCCGTCGTCGCCATCCCCGTCGTCATCGCCCATCGCCGTCCCCGTCGCCGTCCCCCGTCGCCTTGCCTCGCCGGTGAGCTCCTGCCCCGGCCGCCATGTCCACACACACACATTGTTTTTTAGTTATAGAAATTTTTCTGTTTTTTAGTTATATAAATATTAGAAATGTTATAGAAATGTTAGTTATATAGAAATGTTATAATTTTTTTCTATTTTTTAGTTATAGAAATATTTATAGAAATGTTAGCAATTTTATAATTCGTTTTAGGTAGATGAATTAGATTAATGTCAAATTGTTAGAAAAATTTAGAATTTGCATATAGAATTTTAGTTATCACAATCCAATCATTTCAAAAATGTTACTTTTTGCGGGCATATAGTATTTGTTCTCGACGATGCCCGGCCCACATCCTTGCCGTCGACCCATTCGCGAGGATGTCCGGCTGACCCATGTCCAGGACTGGGCTCCGCCGGGCTAGCACTGGGAGGTGCTACCTGCAGGGGCACGCCGCTTGGTGAGGAACCTGGCCTCGGGTCCCGTCATTGACCCTGATCTCCTTTGGTGGCGTTCGTGTGGGCCACATTCGGTGCAAAGGGAGCCGGCCCCGCCGGAGGTGGTGCGTCGCCGTGTCAGGGAGGAGGATGAGCACGTCCATCGCTACATGGCTGCTATGGACGTCAGGTTCTCCAATATCTGGCAGGTTCTTTGGGCAGATGACCGGAGATATGATCCTGTGATGGTTACTTCTCTTTGGGTGTCCACCGCCCGCGCCCCAGGAACCTCGAGTGGCCTAGATTCTTCTGTAGTATTCGATCTTTATTAGCTACCTAGCCAGTGATGTATTCGATATATAATATTCGAGACGATATTCGATATATAATATTCGAGACAATGTATTCGAGATTATATATATTATTAGAGACGATGTATTCGAGATTATATATCATTAGATATGATGTATTCTAGATTATATATTATTCGAGACGATGCATATTATGTACTATATGATTCACTTTTTCCTTATTGATTGCATCCATGCATTGTAATTTGAATAATAAATTGTTTTATATTTCTTCTGGATTAGTTAAATAAAAGCTATGGCGGACAATACCGGCAGAGAGGGAGAAGAGGCCCTGTTCGAGATCATACGCAGCCCTCGCAGGCCAGATGATCTGAATGAAGCAGATGACGGCTCCCAATATCTGAACAATACCGGGGAGGGTGATGATAATATATTTGATCTCGATGACCGAGCTGATGAAGTCATGAACTATGATTATGATTATGATTATGATGACGCGGACAATGTTGATCTTGAAACAACAAATACTACCGGCGAGGTATATTTATATATAAGCAGGCATCTGGTGATCATCACATGTTTTTTAATTAGAAGATATATTAACGAATCGATCTTTCTTCTTTCAGCCCTCCGGATCGAGCAAATCTGCTTCTACAGACAGCAAGACAAAGCGAGGCCCGGGCAAAAAGTTGAAGGAGGGTGTAAAGTACAACATCGACTCCATCAAAGCTAATGGCGAACCCCTCATGCCTAAGAACATTGCGAACAAGTTCGTTCGTCAGTGCAGATTTCTTGTGAAGGACCAACTCCCAATCTCCATTCAAGAATGGAAAGAGCCAAAAAATAAACATCCAGATGTTACTTGGGTCGACGACAGAGCAAAAAAATGCTTTGGGAATCTATGATGGAATATTTCACACTACCAGATCATTTCACTGATGCAGATGTGCAGAAAGTCAAGGACGCTGCTCTTAGGAAGATGGCAGTTGCATTCAACACCCACAAGAAAACTGTATGGGCCAACTACGTCGCTGCAGAAAGGAAGACTCCAGAATTCAAGGGAACACTGGAGAAGCAAAGAGAACACTGGCCCGCTTTCATGAAATTCAAGGAATCTGAATTATCTAAGGAATGGTCGAGAAAAAACAAGGCCAATGCCGCAAAAAAGACGCAGTTCCATAGGCTGGGGCCAGGTGGCTACGCGGTGGCAATGCCTAAGTGGGATAAGTCTGAGCAAGAGATGGTGGATGCAGGGGTCACTCCAGTTACTAGAAGCTGGCTCCCCAGGTGCAGAACTTGGTTCTATGCGCATGGGGGGGGCGTTGGACCCGAAGACAGGCCTGGTTTCGAAGAAGGCAAGTCTAAAAGGAGCCAAACAAAAGTTACTTGACGCAATAGAAGATGCTCGAAAGGGGGTGTTCACGCCCAACAGAGAGAACGACGAGCTTACGCGCGCCCTGGGAAATCCTGAACACCCGGGAAGAACACGAGGCAAGGGCGTTATTCCCTGGTATGAGGGCTTTTCGGAATGGAACAACGACTACAGGTGCCGTGCAAGAAAGAAGATGGAGGAGGAGAAGAAGAGGAAGCTGGAGGAGGAGCAGAGGAAGCAGGAAGCAGAACGCCTTCAAGGCCTAGAAGCAAGGCATGCGGACTTCGTACTCAAATTCCAGTGGCAACAGCAGCAGATCGACTCACTTAGCCAAGAAAGGGGGTCTCAGTAGCGGCAGCAGCTAGCGGATGATCCAGCATTGGATAGCACCATCCCATCCATGCCGAGAAGCAGCGTTGGTTCCGCCCCGGGCGACGCACTGCTGGATAGATACCCTGTGGATGACATCATAGAGAACACTAACTGTGAGCTACACTTCAAAATGAAGAACATATCCATGAAGGTGGCGGATGCCATTGCTTTTACAAATCCCCCTGAAGCAACCTTCCATTGCAACCCGATTCCAATGGCTATGCTCGTGTCTTGGTTGATGAGGTGGTGGACCCATATTCGGGGCTAGAGCTTGACATTCCTGGTGGTGACGACAAGCACACACTTAGAGAGGCCATACCTCGTATCATCCTATGGAGAAGGGATTGTATCATGTTTCGAAGGCCACCGACACCGCGTTAGCCGACTCCTCCTCGAAGTCCGCCACCGAGTCAGCACACTCCCGCTCCTCCAAGTCCACGAACGCATGAGCCGACTCCTCCTTGAAGTCCACCACCGTGTCAGCAGACTCCCGCTCCTCCAAGTCCACGAACGCATGAGCCGACTCCTCCTCGAAGTCTGCCACCATGTCAGCAGACTCCCACTCCTCCTAGTGCACCAATGCGTGAGCAGACTCCTGCTCCAACTCAGCCACATCATCCGCCTCCGCCGCCTCAGCAATCGCAGAAGTGAGCCGCCGCAGCTATGGTGCGTAGCGGTATGAGTCAAGGTAGTACAGGAGGTACAGGCGGAGGCAAGCGATATAAATATAGTCCAAGCCTCACTCCTCTTCCTCAGAGGCCTTATGAAATGACCAACGAGAAAAACGCAACCATAGTGCATGCCCAATGGACGCCCATTTTGGACCGAAACCGGCACCGCCGCCAAGGGAGAAAGTGCCTGAGGAAAAGATTGACCACCTCATTCATATGGCTAGACCACCAGCTCCCAAGCCTATTGACTCAGACTATGAGCGCCAAATCAGGAAGGCACATTGAGCACGACTACAGAAGGAAGCGAGCTCGAGCTCGAGCCAACAAGCAACTGGGAAAAATGCGGGAAAACCGTCCCCAGCTGGGAGAACAGGCAGCGCAATCGATCCCCCCGCTTGTTGTGCCAACAACACATGAGAGTACGCGCGCCCTATATTATTGTGGGCAAACTGTTCCCCAAAAGAACAATCTGGTAATAACCGAGGAGCATATAAGCCAGGCTAAAATGCTGAATATCAGTGTTGGACAAGTCCTTGAGATCGAGCCCATGTCTCCGCTTAGAGAGGAGGAAATAAAATGGAAATATGTCCGGGGCAACCTTTGGTCGAGCCTGAGGAGGTCAAGAACCTCCCAACCAGAATGTATGAATTGCATCAGTGTTACATGAACATTACCAAGAGTTCCAATCGAGAGTCCCTCATAGTGAAAGTCAAGGAAGAGCATTACTTCCATAAGCTAGCTCTGTCCATTGAGTATTCAGAACTATTTCAGTTATTCAATCAAGATGCACTCGACAAATCTATCGTCAGTTGCTATTGTTGTGAGTGATTTATTTCTGAAATTTAAGTCTCAAGCTAGCTTTAGTGCTCATTGATCGATCATTACCTGTAATTATCCTCACTATATTCTTTTCTGTGGTATTATGCATGATGAAGATCTATGAAATGAAAAAAGCTGGACGCTATGGCATTGGGTTCATTGACCCAAATACCGTTAATGAATACACATGGAAATTGGAATGGTATAAACAAGATGTAGAGAATAAAATGCTAGAGTTCTTGAAGCGCCTCAATACCAATGAATATATACTATTTCCTTACAATTTCCTGTGAGTCACACTGTCTTGTACTACAAATTCTGTTTTTTGCTTACTAGCTAGCTAGATGTTAATAATTAAGTGTAGTTTAGGGTAGTTGATTAGTGTTATGCACATGCCCTCTTAATTAAGACATGCAAACGTGTGTGCATGCAGTTACCACTAGATCTTGTTAGACATTAAAGTTGAAGAAGGAAAAGTTGAAGTACTGGACTCGCTACTTAAAAAAGAAAGTGACTACACCATCTTGAAGGGGATAGTCAACAGGTAATTTCAATCATTATTAACTATATGTCGGCATATTTAGTTTGTAATTTCCCGATATGAACTATTTAATAACCCCTTTATTAATGTTCTTTGCCGGCGGGCAGGGCTTAGGCAAAGTTCATCAAGGTGACTCCAGGCAAATGGGCATAAAAGCTGTTTTGGTATCGACCCAAGGTAAGTAATTAAGTAGTACTAGCCAATGTTGGGGATATTGCTTATCGAGAACTTATCGGTCAACTCATGATAAGGGGTAAATCGGGCAATTTATCTTATCGGTCAGACGACGGTAAGCGATAAATCGGCCGATTTATCGGAATATCGGAAGATATCTTGAACAGTGGTACTAGCTAGCTAGCTACCATATCTTTAATTATTGTTTCAATACCATCAATTAATTATCATGATTTATTAATTATTACCTGATTAAATTCAATTCTCGTAAAGGCCCTGAAGCAGGCGCCGGGGACTGATGTGTGTGCATTCTACGTTTGCGAGAACATTCGCATGATGGCGTCCGAAAGGAGGAAATCTGATAGACAACAATGGGTACGTTTGACAGAACACTATTCAAAACTTTTACATGATTATCGATATCTAGTCACACAACTAATACACATGCATGCATAATTATTTCCTTCTTAACAGTTCAAAGACATGCGGGACAAGCTCCTACCAACGGAGCGCATACGAGCACTTCAAGAGGAAATAGCGGGATTTTTGCTCGACCGGGTCATAGATCCCAAAGGAGAATACTATTACCCGCTACCTCCCCCATGAACCACTTGTCATCGTGCTCCGAAGGCACCAAGGCAACATGTAGGAGAAATTGTATATATACCTAATTGTCTATATATATACATGCATGTGTATGTGTGAATAATGGTGGTTGTGAGACATTCGTTGATATACCAGATCCAATGATTTTATTCAAACAGCAAGTAAAATTGCAAATACGCTCCAAACAAAACACATATCATGTGATGAATAAAAATATAGCTCCGAGTAAAGTATACCGATAGTTTTGAAGACGAAAAAGAGGGGATGCCTTCCGGGGCATCCCCAAGCTTAGGCGCCTGAATCTTCCTTGAATATTACCTTGGGGTGCCTTGGGCATCCCCAATCTTAGGGTCTTTCCACTCCTTATTCTCCTCATATCGATATCTCATCCAAAACTTGAAAACTTCAATCACACAAAACTTGACCAAACTTTGTTGAGATAGGTTAGTATGATAAAGAGCAAACCATTCACTTTGGTACGGTCAAAGACAAGGTTCATAATTGTTTTCACACAATGCCTACTGTACCATATCATTTCTATAATTTATATCGAGGAGTATAAGTCACAGAAACTAGAAAACAAGCAAACTATGCAATGAAAACAGAATCTGTCAGAAACAGAACAGTCTGTAATGATCTGAACAATAACCATACATGTGCTACTCCAAAAATTATGAAGTAAATTGGTGGACGTGAGGAATTTTTCTATTAATCTTCTGCAAAAATAATCAACTCAAAAGCACTCTTATGTAAAAAATGACATCTATTCTCGTTAGCGCAAAGTTTCTGTTTTTTACAGCAAGATCACATTAACTTTCACCCAGGTCTTCCCAAAGGTCCTACTTGGCACCTTATAGAAACAAAATCTATAAAACATGATTACTACAGTAGCTTAATCATGTAAACACACAAAAAAGTAAGGGTAAATATTGGGTTGTCTCCCAACAAGCGCTTTTCTTTAATGCCTTTTATCTAGGCATGATGATTTCAATGATGCTCACATAAAAGATAGGAATTGAAACACAAAGAGAGCATCTTGAAGAATATGACTAGCACATTCGAATCTAACACACTTCCTATGCCTAGGGATTTTGTGAGTACACACTTATGGGAATAAGAATCAACTAGCATAGGAAGGCAAAACAAGTATAACTTCAAAACTTTAAGCACATAGGGAGAAAACTTGATATTATTGCAACTCCTACAAGCATGCATTCCTCCCTCATAATAATTTTCAGTAGAATCATGGATAGAAAATTTGTTCTCATACTCAATTGTAGCCTCTTCCGAAATAGTGGAATCATTACTAGCTAAAGTTGACACTCTTCCAAATCCACTTTCATAAATATCACACTAAGATTCAACATCCTCCAAAATAGTGGGATCACTAATTCCTAAAGTTGAAACTCTTCCAAACCCACTTTAAATGATAGTATTATTCATACTCCAAAAGATATAAGTGAATTTCATGGATCATTCTACAACTAACCAATATCCAAGCTCAAAATATATAAGTGAAGCACATGAAGCATTCTATAAAACCATACTCAAAAGATTTAAGTGAAGCACCAAGAGCAATTTTATAAGATCATACTTAAAAGATTTAAGTGAAGCACATGAAGTATTCTATAAATCAATGAAGGGATATCTCATGCTAGCATGGTCCTTAAAGGAAAAACAAAAACACAAAGGACACAAATCATGTGAACAAAGCAAAAACCGAGGTGTACCGATATTTGTTGAAGAAGAAAGATGGGATGCCAACCGGGGCATCCCCAAGCTTAGATGCTTGAGTATCCTTTGAAATATTTACTTGGGGTGCCTTGGTCATCCCCAATCTTGAACTCTTTGCTTTCTTTATTCTTCTCATATTGATAGCTCCTCGACCTTCGGACACTTCATCCACAAAAACTTAACATAAACTTTTTGAGACCCGTTAGTATAACAAAGCAAATCACTATTATAAGTACTGTAATGAACTAATTATTTATTTATATTGGTGTTAAACCTACTTTATTCCAACTTCTCTATGGTTCATACCCTCCGATACTAGCCATAGATTCATCGAAATAAGCAAACAACACATGCAAAACAGAATCTATTAAGAACAGAACAGTCTGTAGTAATCTGGAAGTTAGGACAACTTCTATAACTCCTAAAATTATGATCTTAATTTTAAAATTTAAAAAATTTGTACAGAAGTAATGTGCAAAACGTTTCAGACCTAGGTGACTTTCCAGTAAAAAATTAAAATTCACGCACTACAGCCAAAGTTTCTGTTTTTGTTCTGCACATAGCAAACAAGCAATCTAATCATCCTAGAACCAAAGCTTGGCACATTATTTTTATAATACAATGAATATATACAAGGGGATAATTATTTACGGAGAAACTTCCATGAAAAATTCTACATTGTTTCCGTGAGCATGAACACAAGTGCTCAAGGTCGACCCTCACTTCTTCAATGCAAAACCTTCCAATCACTTCTCTTTTTGAAAAACTTTTTAGGCATGAGAGGCAAGTAATATTTTTTTTGTATTTTCATTCTTTAATTTTTTTTGTATGTTTCATCCACAACTAAACAGAAACAAAAAGTAAAAACAAAATCTACTTAGTGAAGAAAGCAAACAAGCACACACGAGAACATCAACTCCACGCTATTGCTCCCCGGCAACGGCGCCAGAAAAGAGCTTGATAATCCCCAAGTGCAAGGAATCATCGTAGCACTTTCCAAAGGTGGAAGTGATAAGTATGGAGTGTCGAACCCACAAGGAGCTAAAGGTAAGATCAATATCCTCTCAAGCCCTATCTGCCACTGATACGACTCTACGTGCACCGAACGTTTACTTCCAACTAGAAACGAGAAATAAAACTACGTTGTGGGTATGAAGAGGATAACTTTGCATGGTATCGGAGAGCTCAAACATAAAAGTAGGTGCTGTTATCATAAAGTTAGAATATATTACTTAGTATTATAAATAGCGAGTGTGGAATAATGGTGGATCGGTGTGCGGAATTGTCCTAGGCAATTGTTAACAAGACCGGTAATCACTATTGCAGTTTTATATGAGGGAGAGGCATAAGCTAACATACTTTCTCTACTTGGATCATATGCACCTATGATTGGAACTCTAGCAAGCATCCGCAACTACTAAAGATCATTAAGGTAAAACCCAACCATAGCATTAAAGCATCAAGTCCCCTTTATTCCCATACGCAACAATCCCTCTTACTCGGGTTTAAGCTTCTATCACTCTAGCAACCCACTATAAGGGAATCATGAACGTATTGCAACACCCTACAGCGGGAATCCCTCACGCTTGCGCGACACGGAGAGCACCATAGGACAGCATCAAAGTAAAACATACAACTCAGAAATCTAGATCATCAATCAACCCAAAGACAAAACATATCTACTCAAAACATCATAGGATGGCAACACATCATTGGCTCATAATATGTGGCATAAAGCACCATGTTCAAGTAGGGATTTCAGCGGTGTGCGGGAGAGTGGACCGCGTAAAAGAGATGATGATGGTGATGTTGATGAAGACGATCACCATGGTGATGATTCCCCTCCCAATGGCACTCCGGCGCCACCGGAAGAGAGGAGGAGAGGTTCTCCCCCTTGTGCTTCCTCCTCCATGGCCTCCACCTTCTGGTCCTTGGCCTTCATGGTGATGATGGCCCCTCCGGGATACTCCTCCATGGCCACCGGTGATGATGGCCCCCTCTGGCAGGGTGCCGGAGAGGGCCTAGATTGATTTCTCGTGGCTACAGAGGCTTGCGGCGGCAGAACTTCCGATCTAATCTCCGTTCTAGAAGTTTTAGGGTACGAGAGTATATATGGGTGACGGGGGGTACGTCGGAGGAGCTTCGGGGGCCCCACGAGGCAGGGGGCGCGCCCCCACCCTCGTGAGCACCTCCCTTATCTCCTGACATAGGGTCCAAGTCCATCCGGTAGCTTTCCTTCCAAAAATAACTTCTACAGTTGATTTCGTTCCGTTTTGACTCCGTTTGATATTCCTTTTCTTCGAAACACTGAAATAGGCAAAAAACAACAATTCTGGGATGGTCCTCCGGTTAATAGGTTAGTCCCAAAAGTAATATAAAGATGGATAATAAAGCCCAATATTGCCCGAAACAGTAGATAATATAGCATGGAGCAATCAAAAATTATAGATACGTTGGAGATGTATCAGGCATCGCCAAGCTTAATTCCTGCTCGTCCTCGAGTAGGTAAATGATAAAAAAGATAATTTTTTATGTGGAATGCTAGTGAGTCCTTAAGTTTGATCAATGATAGTTCCAGTCACTTTTTCCAGCATCATTGCCTATCATAACAATAGCTCATCTCATAAAACTTTTCATGATCAAGTAACAAGAAAGTCACAAGTTTAAAGTATGGATCATAAACTTTCTTGAAAACTAACAAACAATATTCTAAGTCATCAAACAATTGCAATTCATCCTATTTTCAGGAAGAGTCCATGTCAGAGCTTTGATTTAGCAAACTTCACATACTCAACTATCATGTAGTCTTTCACAATTGCTAACACTCACGCAATACTTGTGGTTATGGAGTTTTAATCGGACACAGGGAAAGATAGGGGCTTATAGTTTCGCCCCATAACCTTTTACCTCAAGGGTAATGTCAACAATAATAACTCATGCTCCCCTACATCCAATTATATATATATATATATATATATATATATATATATATATATATATATATATCAAGTTCTTTCCAACATGCTGGGCTTGCCAAAGGATAAAATGAAAAAGAAAAGGTGAAGATCTCCGTGACTCTTGCATAAGGTGGAAGATAATAATAAAAGATAGACCCTTCGCAGAGGGAAGCAGAGGTTGCCATGCGCTTTTATGGTTGGATGCACAAAATCTCAATGCGAAAGAATGTCACTTTATATTGCCCCTTGTGATATGAACCTTTATTATGCAGTCTGTCGCTTTTATTACTTCCACATCACAAGATCGTATAAAGCTTATTTCTCCCACACCAATCAATCATACATATTTGGAGCAATTTTTATTGCTTTGCACCAATGACAACTTACTTGAAGGATCTTACTCAATCCATAGGTAGATATGGTGGACTCTCATGGCAAAACTGCTTTAAGGATTTTGGAAGCACAAGTAGTATCTCTACTTGGTGCTGAGAATTTTGGCTAGCATGAGGGGGAAAGACAAGCTCAACATGTTAGAGGATCCATGACAACATACTTTATCTCAGTTATAAGAAAACATAACTCATTACGTTGTCTTCCTTGTCCAACATCAACTCTTTAGCATGTCATATTTTAATGAGTGCTCCCAATCATAAAAGATGTCCAGGATAGTATATTTATATGTGAAACCTCCCTTCCTTCAATATTCTTTCATGAATTGTTCAAGTGACCAATTCTACGCTTGCTAACTTTCAGTAAGTTTTACTACCCATACTCATTATGTGTGAAGTCATTACTCCCCATGTTATAAGCATATGAAACATATATAAATTCAGGTTTATGACATCCAATTTATTCAACCATTGACTCATAGGATATACATGAAGCACATGAGCAAATGAACAACTACTACAAAAGATTTGAGTGAAGAACACTGAGTAGTCAAATAATTAACTAGCCATGGGCGGATTCTTTTTCATTCAATATTTTGGATCCAATTATTTTATTCAAATAGCAAGTAAAATTGCAAATACGCTCCAAGCAAAACACATATCATGTGATGAATAACAATATAGCTCCGAGTAAAGTATACCGATAGTTTTGAAGACGAAAAAGAGGGGATGCCTTCCGGGGCATCCCCAAGCTTAGGCGCTTGAGTCTTCCTTAAATATTACCTTGGGGTGCCTTGGGAATCCCCAAGATTAGGGTCTTTCCACTCCTTATTCTCCTCATATCGATATCTCACCCAAAACTTGACAACTTCAATCACACAAAACTTGACCAAACTTCGTTGAGATAGGTTAGTATGATAAAGAGCAAACCATTCACTTTGGTACTGTAAAAGACAAAGTTCATAATTGTTTTCACACAATTCCTACTGTACCATATCATTTCTACAATTTATATTGAGGAGTATAAGTCACAAAACTAGAAAACAAGCCAACTATGCAATGAAAACAGAATCTGTCAGAAATAGAACAGTCTGTAATGATCTGAACAATAACCATACTTCTGCTACTTCAAAAATTATGAAATAAATTGGTGGAAGTGAGGAATTCATCTCTTAATCTTCTTCAAAAATAATCAACTCAAAAGCACTCTTCTGTAAAAAATGACATCTATTCTCGTGAGCGCAAAGTTTCTGTTTTTTACAGCAAGATCACATTAACTTTCACCCAAGTCTTCCCAAAGGTCTTACTTGGCACCTTATTGAAACAAAATCTATAAAACATGATTACTACAGTATCTTAATCATGTAAACACACAAAAACATTAAGGGTAAATATTGGGTTGTCTCCCAGCAAGCACTTTTCTCTAATGCCTTTTAGCTGGGCATGATGATTTCAATGATGCTCACATAAAAGATAGGAATTGAAACACAAAGAGAGCATCTTGAAGAATATGACTAGCACATTCAAACCTAACACACTTCCTATGCCTAGGTATTTTGTGAGTACACACTTATGGGAACAAGAATCAACTAGCATAGGGAGGCAAACAAGTATAACTTCAAAACTTTAAGCACATAGGGAGGAAACTTGATATTATTGCAACTCCTACAAGCATGTATTCCTCCCTCATAATGATTTTCAGTAGCATCAAGAATAGCAAATTTGTTCTCATACTACATTGGAACCTCTTCCAAAATAGTGGAATCATTACTAGCCAAACTTGACACTCTTCCAAATCCACTTTCGTAAATATCACACTAAGATTCAACATCCTCCAAAATAGTGGGATCACTAATTCCTAAAGTTGACACTCTTCCAAACCCACTTTAAATGATAGTATTATTCATACTCCAAAAGATATAAGTGAATTTCATGGATCATTCTACAACTAACCAATATCCAAGCTCAAAATATATAAGTGAAGCACATGAAGCATTCTATAAAACCATACTCAAAAGATTTAAGTGAAGCACCAAGAGCAATTTTATAAGATCATACTTCAAAGATTTAAGTGAAGCACATGAAGTATTATACAAATCAATGAAGGGATATCTCATGCTAGCATGGTCCTTAAAGGAAAAACAAAAACACAAAGGACACAAATCATGTGAACAAAGCAAAAACAGAGGTATACCGATATTTGTTGAAGAAGAAAGATGGGATGCCAACCGGGGCATCCCCAAGCTTAGATGCTTGAGTATCCTTTGAAATATTTACTTGGGGTGCCTTGGGCATCCCCAAGCTTGAACTATTACCTTTCTTTATTCTTCTCATATTGATAGCTCCTCGACCTTCGGACACTTCATCCACAAAAACTTAACAGAAACTTTGTGAGACCCGTTAGTATAACAAAGCAAATCACTACTATAATACTGTAATGAACTAATTATTTATTTATATTGCTGTTAAACCTACTGTATTCCAACTTCTCTATGGTTCATACCCTCCGATACTAGCCATAGATTCATCGAAATAAGCAGACAACACACGCAAAACAGAATCTGTTAAGAACAAAACAGTCTGTAGTAATCTGGAAGTTTGGCACACTTCTGGAACTCCTAAAATTATGATCTAAATTTTAAAATTTGAAAAATTTGTACAGAAGTTATGTGCAAAAAGTTTCAGACCTATTTGACTTTCCAGTAAAAAATGTTAATTCACGCACTACAGCCAAAGTTTTTGTTTTTGTTATGCACATAGGAAACAAGCAATCTAATCATCCTAGAACCAAAGCTTGGCACGTTATTTTTATAATACAATGAATATATACAAGGGGATAATTATTTACTGAGAAACTTCCATGAAAAATTCTACATTGTTTCCGTGAGCATGAACACAAGTGCTCAAGGTCGGCCCTCACTTCTTCAATGCAAAACCTTCCAATCACTTCTCTTTTTGAAAAACTTTTTAGGCATTAGAGGCAAGTAATAATTTTTTTGTATTTTCATTCTTTAATTTTTTTGTATGTTTCACCCACAACTAAACAGAAACAAAAAGTAAAAACAAAATCTACTTAGTGAAGAAAGCAAACAAGCACACACGAGAACATCAACCCCACGCTATTGCTCCCCGGCAACGGCGCCAGAAAAGAGCTTGATAATCCCCAAGTGCAAGGAATCATTGTAGCACTTTACAAAGGTGGAAGTGATAATTATGGAGTGTCGAACCCACAAGGATCTAATGGCAAGATCAATATCCTCTCAAGCCCTTTCTGCTACTGATACGACTCTACATGCACCAGACGTTTACTTCCAACTAGAAACGAGAAATAAAACTACGTTGTGGGTATGAAGAGGATAACTTTGCATGGTATCGGAGAGCTAAAACATAAAAGTAGGTGATGTTATCATAAAGTTGGAATATATTACTTAGTATTATAAATAGCGAGTGCGGAATAATGGTGGATCGGTGTGCGGAATTGTCCTAGGCAATTTTTATATGAGGGAGAGGCATAAGCTAACATACTTTCTCTACTTGGATCATATGCACTTATGATTTGAACTCTAGCAAGCATCTGCAACTACTAAAGATCATTAAGGTAAAACCCAACCATATCATTAAAGCATCAAGTCCCCTTTATTCCCATACGCAACAATCCCTCTTACTCGGGTTTAAGCTTCTATCACTCTAGCAACCCACTATAAGCGAAACACCGAAATAGGCAAAAAACAACAATTCTGGGCTGGGCCTCCGGTTAATAGGTTAGTCCCGAAAATAATATAAAGATGGATAATAAAGCCCAATATTGCCCGAAATAGTAGATAATATAGCATGGAGCAATCAAAAATTGTAGATACGTTGGAGAAGTATCAGAGGCCGCGCCCCCACCCCTTGTCCAATTCAGTTTGGACAGGGGGGAGGCGCGCGCCACCTCGTGGCCCTTCTTACCTCCCTCCACTAAAGCCCAATAAGGCCCATTAACTTCCCCCGGCAAATTCCCGTAACTCTTCGGTACTCCAAAAAATATCCGAATCACTCGGAACCATTCCAGTGTCCGAATATAGCCGTACAATATATCGATCTTTACCTATCGACCATTTTGAGACTCCTCATCATGTCCGTGATCTCATCCGGGACTCCGAACAAACTTCTGTCATCAAATCACATAACTCATAATATAAATCGTCATTGAACGTTAAGCGTGCGGACCCTACGGGTTCGAGAACTATGTAGACATGACTGAGAGACATCTCCGGTCAATAACCAATAGCAGAACATGGATGCTCATATTGGTTCCTACATATTCTACGAAGATCTTTATCGGTCAAACCGCAATACAACAAACCGCATAACAACATACGTTATTCCCTTTGTCATCGGTATGTTACTTCCCCGAGATTCGATCGTCGGTATCATCATAGCTAGTTCAATATCGTTACCAACAAGTCTCTTTACTCGTTCCGTAATGCATCATCCCACAACTAACTCATTAGTCACATTGCTTGCAAGGCTTATAGTGATGTGCATTACCAAGAGGGCCCAGAGATACCTCTCCGATACACGGAGTGACAAATCCTAATCTCGATTTATGCCAACCCAACAAACACCTTCGGAGACACCTGTAGAGCATGTTTATAATCACCCAGTTACGTTGTGACATTTGATAGCACACAAAGTGTTCCTCCGGTATTCGGGAGTTGCATAATCTCATAGTCACAGGAATATGTATAAGTCATGAAGAAAGCAATAGCAATAAAACTTGATGATCATTATGCTAAGCTAATGGATGGGTCTTGTCCATCACATCATTCTCCTAGTGATGTGCCCCGTTCATCAAATGACAACACATGTCTATGGCCAGGAAACTTAACCATCTTTGATTAACGAGCTAGTCAAGTAGAAGCATACTAGGGACACTTTGTTTTGTCCATGTTTTCACACATGTATCAAGTTTCCGGTTAATACAATTCTAGCATGAATAATAAACATTTATCATGATATAAGGAATTATGAATAACATCTTTATTATTGCCTCTAGGGCATATTTCTATAAGATTCGTCATGGTCAAGTAACATGACCTCCAGAACAAGATTACTGTAACACTCTGGTGCGGATCGTACCACTACAAAAAATACACTTCCGTGATGATACGTGTTTGTCACAGTAGGTCGCTTTTTTTGTCATGCATGTACATCCATGACAAATTTATGACAGAATCAAGATAGTCATACCTGTGTTGTCGTAGAAGTGTTCCATTGCATTACCAACATTATCATCACGGAAGTGTCCACTTCCATGACGATAAATCGCGCGTCACAGAAGTGCTTTCGTCAAGGGTGACCGACACGTGGCATCCACCGTAACGGAACGCCGTTAAGCTATCGGGTCGGGTTTTGGATCCGATAACCCGTTAACAGCCCCGACCAATGGGGATTTTCCACGTGTAAAATCATCATTGGCTAGAGGAAACACGTGTCGGCTCGTCGTCGGGACAGATGTCATCCACTCACTGGACAGAAGGCGCCTATGATACGTCGACACGTGGCACGGCCCAACAGTGGCCCATTCCTGTGAAAAGGCCGACCCGTTTGACTTGGTCAAAAGTTGGCGGGCCGGCCCGTTTGACTTGGTCAAAAGTTGGCGGGCCGGCCCATGGAAAGCCTGTTAACGGCCTGTTAGCATATAGCCCATTTACAGCCCGCTAACCCAAGGCCCGTTACGCCCTATCCGAATTAGGCCCAGTAGCGTCATCTAGGCCGTCCACTATGATTCCAGCCCGTTTTCACTTCTGGCCCATGTATAGCCCATGACGTCTTTCATCCCATATGAGGCCCTTTGTAACTCTTGGCCCACTAGCAGCCCATGCTGAAACTGGCCCGTAATGAACAGTGTATTACTTTACACCTATTAACGGCCTGTGGTAAAACTGGCCCGTAATGAAAAGTGTATCACTTTATACCCATTAACGGCCCGTTATTCCGTTGGGCCGTTTCCAGCCCAAGTTAACTTTCGGCCTTCTGAGGGCCCATTTATTCTTGGGCTCATTTGCAGCATTCGGTTACTTACGCCCCATTACTGTCATTTTCTGCTTGTGGGCCAAATTCAGCCCGTCATTACAGTCGGCCCGTTTGTGGACCGTTAGTCTGTTGGGACATTTTCATAGCATCACCAAATACGACCTATTAATGGCCCGTTATGGTCAGCCCATAAAACGTACGATTTCCATTAAAGGCCCGTCTACGGCAAATTAAAGGCCCATACAAGTCCCATAAATGAGCCGGCGGCCCATGGATCCTACGAGACGTACACGGCCCATGGATCCTACGAGACGTAGAAGGCCCATGGATCCGACGGCCCGTGAAGGGCCATGGTCGGGCGAATTGGCCCCCGTTTGAACGATATAGCATATTCAAAGAATTATCCTACTCAATACTATCACCTCTAAAAAGCCTACACTATTACAACAAAGAGATCAAGGCATAGAAAGGTAGAATAATCCTACACTATACAATAAAGAAATTACAGCCGATTATACCCACGGGGCATTATGGTTCGGCACAGCTGATAATAAAGATACACAAATAGCAAATTACATACACTGGGCAAACACAGCTCATACATCATGGACGCACATCAACTTAACTCCATTTGAACTATAATCTCTTCAGAAAATAGGATTGGCCGGATTCAGATAGCACAAATTTCAGTCTGCAAAATCTCCAATTCCTTCAGGGTTACCTCAGTGTCTTGTTTCATTTTTTTGACTCCTGCATCTAATACCTGCATGTCCAGTCTCAGCTTGTTGATTATACGTTGACAATCATGTACACGTTGTCTTGCCACCTCTAGTTGATGCTCGAGAACATCAGCACATTCCAATTCCAATTCATAATCATTCGTTAAAGGCCATGCCACACTGCTCGCAGATCTTTGTGTTGATGTCACTTTATCCTAAAATGTTTCTATAAGTACACATGACTAGGGCAAAAATATAGTTACAACAGTGAAGCGAACAAGACACTATTTTGTACTACATGGCAAAACAGGACTAACAATAATGTTACACGTCACTTTCAAAAAAAAATTTACACGTCATGAAGCATAAGCAGGTGATATTTTAAAAATTATAAAAAAGATAGTCTGTGCAGCCTGCATACAGAAATCCCTCTTAGCTCACCAGAGGAGCATGATGTTGGGGCCCAATCGAAAACACAGACAAGTTACAAATTTAGACAGCATGTTGCGTATAAGTAAGCAAGCATTTGGCCATTCTGTGCCTCAATTAAAGTCTTAGGGAGCATAATGAACAGCAGAGGGTTTCATACAAACATACTACAACAGGCAAAACTATGCAATCATTAGCGTAGTATAAACTAGATTGTGAGCCTCATGCAATAATAGTTGGTTAATAGACTTCAAAGCTTCAGGCACACTTCGGCAGAGTAATTAAATGGTAAGGCCTTTAATTATGTCAACTAATAGTGATACAAGTACCGAACATCAGGCATGATTATTTGGGCATCTAATTAACCGAGGACAAATAAAGCAATTGAAAAGAGAAAATTAACTATGCCGGAAACAAACAAGGAATTGAACTGTTGAGTTGCATACAGTAACTTACCTTAGCAGGTTGAAGAGGCTCAGCGCAGCTCCTACTTCTCTTGCAAGGCTCCTTCCTAACATCTTGTACTTGGAAATCATCAATCTTATCTTCATTGTACCCCCTCTGCAAGGTGACACAAACTAGTTACTCGTCTCCTTGGAAGATAAATATGCATCCTTTCCAGTCTGTGAACACAAAAGGATGAGATTATAACAAAACAACACAACATAATGAAACATGCCGCATCTCTTGCACTTGCACACAATGAAATGAGCATTTACTATGTCTGCACTATGTAAAAACTAGGCATACCTTCGAACTGGATCTCCAGGTACTCTTGGAGAGCCTACTGTAGTGTACAGCCAAACCTTTATGTCACCTATGAGTTAGACAAGGCCCCACTACAGCAGCCCTTAGTGTTTAAAACGTTGACAAGCTCTGTTAGAGTGTTAGGTCAAGAACAACAAGTAATCAAAGCAAACAGTTCTAGTATGGCTGGCTGATGCAAACAAACAATTGAACATATGTGTGAGAAAATCTTACATATCAAGAAAAGAAGCAAAGAAGGAGGCTTAAAGACCATCACTTGACTGACCAGATTTAAGGGGCATTTAAACATCATGTGCAACGTATGAACTAACATAAACATTGCATATTCCAGATTCTACAATGGAATGCACATGTATTAGGTTATGCCATGTATGATGATGCCTAAATGTACAGATAGCGGGCAGGAATGATTCATCATTGCACACACAATTGAATTGCAGGTTAAGGGCCAGCTCGATTCCGCCTTTTCAGGGCATATTGTCAAAATAAGCCATAAAAGATGTAAAGAAGTCATTTTTGAGTTATGGGCTTGGGCTTAACTAATTTCGCTTTGGAGGGGGGTGTTTCGGGTAGAAACTCACAAAAAATTGAAGGGAAGGGGAATAGTGAAATGACTCTGTTGTCCGCCTATATTACACTCAAAATGCAACTGCTGACGCCCGTGTCACACCTGACCCTCAAGTAAAAATAAACACGCAAGCATTCATTGCCCTGCCTGCTTGCATCTCCTCTCCCCTTTCCCTCTACCTCGATCCCCTGCCTGCAGCACTAGGGTTCCTCCAGCGAGTCATCGCCACTGGTCCCATCTGGCCTTGTCGTCGACGATGCTATGTCCAGCTAGGCTACATGGCCGGCGGGTAGGGGCAAATCTCCCTGGCTTCTCCTCCTCTGGCGCCGCCCCTCATTCTCATGGTCTCCAGCAGCTGCTCCACTGTGGTTCGTCCAACGCACTACTCCGGCGGGCGGTGCACAACTACGGCTGATGCCACACTGCGGCAGAAGGCCCCTTATTCCCCCTCCTCTCCTCCCAGGCCATGGCCTTGAGGTGCTATTGAAGGATGAGCTCATCCAACAAGGTGAGGATTTCCTCTGATTTTTTGCCAAATTTTCATTCTGATCCACTATACGATGAATTGCTATGAGTTGCTTCTGTTGCTGCTATATGATGCATTGCTATGAGCTGCTCCTGCTGCTGCTATATGATGAATTGCTATGAGCTGCTACTGCTGTATGATGAATTGCTATGAGCTGCTGCTGCTGTATGATGAGTTGCTATGAGCTGCTGCTGCTGCTATATTATGAATTGCTATGAGCTGCTGCTGCTATATGATGAGTTGCTACTAGCTGCTCCTCCTGCTGCTATATGATGAGTTGCTACTAGCTGCTCCTGCTGCTGCTATATGATGAATTGCTATGAGCTGCTCCTACTGCTGCTACATGATGAATTGCTATGAGCTGCTCCTGCTGCTGCTATATGATAAATTGATATGAGCTGCTGCTGGTATATGATGAATTGCAGACTGCTGTTGTTGTATGATGAGTTGCTATGAGCTGCTGCTGCTGCTATATGATGCTTTCAGGTGGTGCAGCTATACGATAATAACCAGCCACTTGGACCATCGAATTTCAATAAATAATTATTCTTCATTTAAATGTAGGTCATGCATTCTTCTTTTAAATTAGGCAATGGGATCTCTATGGAAAACATTGACCAAAGTAGATTGTGCCAAGTAGATGGTATCTTTGTATTTGCATTTTGAGCAAATAGCGATGGTCTGTTTTCCTATCATATTAATTACTGCAATGGGTTCAATTTGTGATGTTTGCAAGTCAAATTAATTTCCATATGGGCAGCAAAATAAAAAAAATATAATGCAATCTAGACTTTCCACTGATCATACCAAAGATAAGCTGAAAACGCAATGAAAAGAACTGGTTGGCTTATTACATGGAGCTTATATTCACAGGTGCTTATTTTCTTTGGATAACTCGTAATAACTGTCCCTAAGAAACTTGGCTAATAGAACTGGCATACAAATAACATGTCATGATGATTGCAATGGAGGAGTGACGTACCATAGCACACTGTATAGGCTCACCGCTGCCTCTCCTTTTTTGCGATGTTCCATGAAATTGCCACATACATCTTGTACTTTTTCATTGTGTAACCCTATCTGCAAGTTGACACGGCTAATTTCAGACATCTCTACATGATACTACATTGCATATCCCTTGCGCATATTTAAACCACCAATTAATGATTGTGTGCGTACCATAAACTAGCCATGACTCTGTATGCTGGACTAGCAGGCACTCTAAGGGAGCCTAATATAGTGCACGGGAATTCCTACATGCCACCTACGATTTTGTGTAATGTACTTCCCGTGTTCCTAAATATATGTCTTTGTAGAGATTCCAGTATGGACCACATACAGATGTATATAGATGCATTTTCGAGTGTAGATTCACTCATTTTGCTCCGTATGTAGCCTATAGTGGAATCTCTATAAAGACTTATATTTAGGAACAGAGGTACGAGGTAGTATCATGTATGACATCTACATATTTAATTTAGCAGCCAGTAGTAGAAATCATTGTCTGCACAAAGGGATTACTGGTCGAAAATCCTAGCAAAGCACGCTGACAGGCACAGAACAATACAAGAGAGAGAGAGACGCGCTGACAAGATCATAGCAATGCCTCAGTCCAAGATCTTGGTTGGCCAAGCTGTTAGATCCAGAAGAAACATCGTCCTTGTAGTTTTTGCCAGCTGCATAACAGGTAGCAGTGACCGGTTAGTATATTTGAAGTACATCAGGCAGGTGATGCTGGACGGGTTTAAAGGTGACCAGTACCTAGGCCATGGCGGGTGCTTGGCATCTCTCCAGACCGTGGGAATCAGTTTAGAAATGTCGAGGGTGATGACGCTGCGCTGGTTGTCGGGGTCCGGTAAGGAGATCTAGAACCTTCGAGTAGGGTGTTTGTGGAGCGGCTCCGGTAGGGTGGACTACGGTGTGGGCAAAGCGGATCTATGGCCGTGGACGAGGGCGTAGGTGAAGCTGCTCCGGTCATTGGGTTAAGGATGGTGTCGACGATGCGGATATGCGGCCGTGGACGGGGTGTCAGAAGCTGCTCCAGTGGTTTGGTTAAGGGTGGTGTCGACGATGCGGATCTGCGGCCGTGGATGGGGCGTCAGAAGCTGCTCCGGTAGGTTGGATGAGGGTGCGAGGAAGCGGATCTGAGGCCGTGGACATGTGAGTTGGCAAAGCGGCCCCGGTAGGGTTGAGAATGGTATAGGTGAAGCTACTCCGGTAGGGTTGAGGAAGGTGTCGGCGAAGCGGCTCCGGTAGGGTTGAGGAAGGTGTCGGTGAAGAGGATTAGAGGCTGTCGACGGGGGCGTCGGTGGGGCGGCTCCGGGGGGTGTGGACGAAGCGTCTCCGGTGGGGAGTATGAATGAGCCGCTGCAGATGCGCGACGGTTGATGAGAGTACCGGCGAAGCAGATCCGGCGCCGTGGACAAGGCCTGCACTGAATCACTACAGGAATCTGCTACTTTGCCGTCTGCCATGGCGGACGGCAAAGGCATGAACAGCGGACGGCAAATGCCTTTGCCGTCAGCCGCGGACGGCAAAAGGCTCCGGCAACGTATGCTACGGTAAACAGCTACTTTGCCGTCTGCCACTGATGGCAAAGTCTTTGCCGTCCGCCGCAGACGGCAAAGAGAGCGCGGCAGACGGCAAAGAGAGCGGACGGCAATAATTGCGCTGTCAGTCCGTTAAGTGGCTAACGGCAGGTCTTTGCCGTCTGCCACTGATGGCAAAGTCTTTGCCGTCAGCCACTGATGGCAAAGTCTTTGCCGTCAGCCACTGATGGCAAAGTCTTTGCCGTCTGCCACTGATGGCAAAGTCTTTGCCGTCTGCCACTGTAGGCAAACTGGCCAAATGGATCAGCTCCCAGGAAGCACAGCTGGATGCCACGTGTCCTCTTTGCCATCCGCGGCGGACGGCAAAGAGCTCTTTGCCGTCGGTGGCAGACGGCAAAGAGCCTGCATATTGGGTTTTTTTTCTGTTTTTTATTAAATCCCACAATTTGCACAGAAAATATATATGACATATAGATATATTTCACAGGCATTCATAAGCAAGTTCATGTATTTCACAGGCATTCATAAGCAAGCAAGTCCATAAGCAAGTTCCATCCGTACATATTACATAAGCAAGTTCCATCCATCATTTCATACATAAACAAGTTCCATCCATCATTTCATACATAAAGAAGTTCCATCCATACATAAACAAGCACTCCATAGCTAAGGTGACTAGAATGAGAAGACAAGAACAAGAAGAATAGAACAAGCACTCCATCCAGCACATAATGAAATCTGCAAAATGGCAAAATAAGAAAGTTAGAAATGGATCTTTTTTAGCTCACTTAGGCGAAATGGATCGTTTTTGAGGCAACTAAGGTGAAATGGATCGTTTTTTAGCTCACTTAGGTCAAATGGATCGTTTTTGAGCTAACTTAGTTGAAATGGATCGTTTTTGAGCTAACTTTGTTGAAATGGATCATTTTTGAGCTAATTTAGTTGAAATGGATCGTTTTTGAGCTAACTTAGGTGAAATGGATCATTTATGAGCTAATTTAGTTGAAATGGATCTTTTTGAGCTAACTTGGGTGAAATGGATCATTTAAGAGCTAATTTAGGTGAAATGGATCGTTTTTTAGGTAACCTAGGTGAAATGGATCGTTTATGAGCTAAATTAGTTGAAATGGATCGTTTATGAGATAACCTAGGTAAGATTGGTCATTTTGGAGTTAACCTAGGTGAAATGGGTCATTTTAGAGCTAACTTAGGTAAAATGGATCGTCTATGAGCTAACTAAGCTAATTATGCAATTTTTGACATAAGTAAGCTAAGTACAGATCGTTTTAGAGCTAACTTAGGTAAAATGGATGGTTTTGGAGGTCAGTAAGCTTATTAAGTCATTTTGGAGGAGAAGAAGCTAAGTCTAGGTCATTATGGTAAGCATTGGAGAAAATAAAGCTAAGTCTAGGTCTTTATGCATGTGTTAAGCAAAACACTAGATAAACTTACCAAGATCCAGGAGGTGTAAGAGCGTGGTGGCTCGTGTCGGTAGCTGGAGAAGGATCGTGCGATGCTTGTCTGGAGTTACGCTGCACCAAAGATCATTTCCAATGTCTTGTTAGCATGATGACACTCAAATGTTAAGACTAGCAAGTAATGTCCTTTCAAATAAAACTCACCGTGGTCCCAGGAGCAATCACTGGCATCGGCGGAGCGGTCTGACCTGCCTTCTCGCACACAGACTGCACATTTGGTTTTGACGACTCAATCATACTAGTTAGTAATGAGACAAACACTACATGAATGTTTTGGCTAATCTGCAGAAGAAACTTACCACAAGGAGCTCGTACATGGCCCTTGCCTGCATGTCATTCCGTGCCCTCTCCTCCTCCATCATCTTTGCCGTCCTCTCCTCCAACTCCCGCTGCCTCTCCGCCGCCTCCGCCAGAAGTTTCTCTGTTCTATCTCTCTCACTCTGTATAGCAGCCTGCAACACCACTCACATGACAATTTGTAATCATTGATGGAAGCGCACACAATGTAATGGAGAAAGATAACTGAGTACGTATCACTAACCTTGATGGCGAGTTGCACTGGCCGTTCACGAGGCCTTATCTCAGGAGCGGAGCTCGACTGACGCGCCTTGATCTCCGGGAGAGTGCTAGGACAACGGATAAGTCCATCTCCAATGGCTATGGAGCCATGGGACCTCCCGCCACCAGATATCATCAACAGCTCTGGATCAATGGGACCCTGGCTCGGGTTAAAGTCCTCCCCTTTCCTCGCCTTCCCCTCATCTCTATATCTCACGAGCTTGTTGTGGGAGGAGATGTTGGTGAAGTTGTTTGCATCATCGAGGTCAGACTAAGAGAAGGCCTTGACTTTCTTGAAAGAGGCAGTGTGGGCCATGGCATACAGGTCGTACACCTCTGGCACCTTATCCGCCTTATTGTAGCGTGCCTGAAAGAGAGAAACAATGAAAATTAGTAATTAAAGGGCTCAAGATAGCATGATGAATGAATTGCATGAATCATGAAGCAAACCACATACCCAGTTGCGCCCGAACTGATATAAGTTGGAGCTGCCTTGATGGTGTGGCACACCTTCCATTTGGGCACGTTTGTCCTTGGCCTCCTTGTGGAGGGCTAGCCATTGTTGTGAGCACCACTCATCGACCAACACCTCCCAACAATCCATCCGATCCGCACACCATCTCGGAGGCGCCTAAGTTAGCAAATAGAAACTTGAGCGCTACCGCTAAGAATTACTAAATGAAGGAACTTAAGTAGAGAAGGCCTTAAGAATTACCTTCATGTACTGCTCCTTACTCAGGAACTTATCGCGGCACGCCGGCTTGGTCTTCTTGATACCACGCAAGGTGTAGTAGTCTCGAACAGCCTGCACCCGAGCCTCGTGCCGTAAGTTCTGGAGTAGGCGCTTGCAGACGTTCTCGATAACATGTGCCGCGTCCTCCTCGTATCCCTCATCACACCTGTAGAATGTCTGCGATCAAATGAGACAATATTGATTAGAACAATTAATAACTAGCTAGTTGAAGATTTTTAAATGTGTAAAGGAGAAATTACCCAGAACTTTCTGATCACCATGTCTGCCCTCGTGTCGCACACGACACCATCGATAATCTCATCCGGCGGGGCCGGGGCAGCCACGTAGTGCTCCCAGCTCAATCCAAGCTCTGGAAGCCGACCCTCACCAGGCAACGTGACAAACCCCGGGAAGTTTTGCCGGCAAAGAACTCCAAGGACGGAGTTGGGCCGGCGGACACTATGATGGTGGTCCCAACCCCTGCAGCATGACAAGGCCAACGCATTAGTTATTTGAAAAAACGTGAATGCACAAGGTACAAAAATATTAAATGCACTTACGTACCTCTCCCCATCAGGGAAAATCAACCACCTCTGCTCACGGGTCACCGGCACGGACGGGAGCCGTGTAGCACCACGCTGGTAGACGGTGCCCCCTCCTCCTCAAGATCAGTCGGCTCCCCGCCATCATCAGCATGGCCACTCGGCTCCTCGGGCTGATCCGGCCAGGTACCCCATCCGGACGTGTGCTCCTCCGGGGTCACATGGGCCGAACTCTCGGGGGCCGAAGGCCAGTCGACCCGAGGCTCGTGGGCCCAAGACCCGTGGACCGGAGGCTCGTGGATCGGAGTCCGTGTAGCCTCCTCCTCGGACGAGTCCACCCTAGCAGTCACGTGCTCGGGTGAAACGGCTGGGGGTGGCGGCGAGGAAGGCGCCGTAGCAGTCACCCTACTTCCTCTCCCACGACCACGTGCCCCACCTCCTTTCTTCCTACCTCGTCCCCTGCTGGGCACCGCGGTCGACGAAGAAGGGCCCGGCGGTGTGGCCATACTGTCCAGCAACGCTCGGCGGAGAGGTGCGTCTGGAATGGAAGACCTCAGACCACGCTCCCGACCAGCGCCCACCATCTTTCAACACCTGCCATGACAAACAGTAAACGAAATTAGTACAACATAAAAAAAGACCGACATGAATAATAATATGTGTATCACTTAAGTGTATCATCATCAAGTACAACATAAAAAAATGTAATACCTGACACTACTAATAATCTCGATCAGTATCATCAATAAATGCATAATCATCATCATCACTATAATCAATGACGGGCTCATAGGGTTCATTGGCATCAACATGTGCAAGGCCACCTTGACGTAATCGGTCAAGCATTGACAGGTCATCCGCAGCAGTAACCTCTTCTTGTTCCGGCTCTTCTTGTTCCTCCTCTGGGGTGATGTCGGATTCATTGTCGCTGTCTACTTCAATGTTTTGGGGTGAAGTATAGCGGTTCTTGAAACGCTTTTTGGAAAGACGTGTCTCTTGGAAGAATTCTCCTTCATATGTGTCTGGGTTAATGTGAGGTTCATAATCTTCTTCCTTTGGGGGAGAAAGTCTAGCACGTGGCGGCACTTCATAAACGACATCCCAACCTTTCAGATTTGGATTAGTTTGGCAGGCCCACGGTAGATAGAATACTTGGGTCGCCTGTTGAGCCATAATATAGACATCTGGAACATCTAAATGAGTGCTTTGGTTGATTTCAACTAGCCCTACATGTTCATGAGTCCTTCTAGTCTCCTTCGGCTGAAACCAATAACATTTGAAGACTACGACATTCGGTGGATTTTCACCATAGAACAGAAGTTCATAAATTGCTTCAACTCTCCCATAATACTCGGTACCTCCTTCGCCGATAGCAGATACACAACAATTTGTTGACTTTCGGTCGGCCATAGATAGCTCTTTGCCATAGGTACGAAAGCGATACCCATTGATGTCGTACTTGTCAAATGAACGAACCTTATAGTCAAAACCATTAGCGACTTGTCTCAATTCGGCGTCCATAGACTCTGAATTAGCCTACAAGTTTAATATGAAAGGATTGTTGCACTATGCACAAATTAGCGAATGAAATGAAATTGTCTAATAGAAATTACCGTTTGTTTGAACCAAGAGATGAAACCGGGATAGCCACCTCCTTGCTTTGCGAGAAGCTCATACTCTTGGACGGAATCCTTTTGGATCTCCGCTCCATACGAGAATATGGTGACGTATCGACTGTATGACATATCCAGGAATAAGAGTAGTTCAAAGGAAATAGAAGTTGCGAAACAATGTACCGAGAACTTACTCGATGTACGGCCGCACTTCTATCAGGTTGTTGAAGATATACAACGAAATGGTCCGCCATTCTTCGTTATCCAAAGATACTGGATGTGAAACACTAGCTGGTGCGAGATTCCCTTTGAATAGGCTGAGGTAGGATCCACCTTTTTTAGGCTCGTCAGCATTGTACCGAGGCTTCGGATTATGCAAATGACGATTTTTGGCTTCGTAGTGCGCTGTTACGAAGTTTGCCGCCTCCTCTGTGATGAATGCCTCAGCCATCGATGCTTCAATTCTACGTTTATTTTTACATTTTTCTCGAAGCGTCTTCTGCGTCCTCTCAGTTGGGTAGCACCAACGATTTTGCACGGGCCCGCCCAATCTTGCCTCGGTCGGGAGATGCAAAATCAAATGCTGCATTGGATTAAAGAAGCCCGGTGGAAAGATCTTCTCTAACTTGCAGATCAACTCCGGCGCCAACTCTTCCATTTCTTCTAGCACGCCAGGCGATAGTTCTTTCGCACAAAGAACACGGAAGAAATAGCTGAGTTCTGCCAGTACTAGCCATTCATCCTCAGGGATGAAGCCACGCAACATCACCGGCATTACCCGCTCAATCCATATGTGCCAATCATGACTCTTGAGACCAAATATCTTCAGTTTATCAAGATTCGCTCCCCTCTTTAGATTTGCTGCATACCCATCGGGGAACATCAACTGTTGTTGCACCCACAAGAGAATTTCCCTCATAGCTGGCCTTCCAAGATTGAACCATGCCTTTGGCTTTGTCCAGTTCTGCTTTCCTTTCGGTTCTTTCATGTTTTGTAACGGCCTATCACATAGCGCCTCCAGATCGACTCTAGCCTTAGTATTATCCTTTGACTTCCCATCTATGCCGAACAATGTACCAAAAAGTGCCTCAGCGATATTCTTCTCAGTGTGCATCACGTCGATGTTGTGTGGGCAAAGGAGGTCTTTGAAGTAAGGCAGATCCCATAAGCATGTTTTGTGAGTCCACGCGTGCTTAGTATTATACCCCTTGAAGTACCCTGGACGTTGTGGATCTGGCTCGAGAGCGTTTAACTGATCCAGGGTCTGTTGGCCTGTCAATGCAGGTGGTGCAGAGTTTTTGACAACTCTACCCCTGATGAAGTTCTTCTTGTCTTTCCTGAACTTATGGCGAGGATCCAGGAACTGTCTATGCATGTCGAAGCAAGAAAACTTGCGACCGGCCTGAAGCCAACGAAACTCAAGAGCTCCCTTGCATGTGGGGCACGGGAACCTTCCATGCACACACCAGCCAACGAATAGCGCATACGCCGGCAAGTCATGCGTCGAGTACATGTACCAGACACGCATTATGAAGTTCCGTTTGCTAAAGGCGTCGTATGTCTTGAACCCATTATCCCAGGCTTCTTGCAATTTGTCCTTAAGCGGCTGCATGTACACATTCATATTTTTGCCCGGATAGTTGGGTCCTAGAATTATCAACGTCAGGAAAATGTTCTTTCTTTGCATAATCTGTCCGGGGGGAGATTGAGTGGAAAGACAAATACGGGCCAACAACTGTATTGGGCTGCCGTCATACCAAACACACTGAACCCATCCGTGCTGATGCCGACTCGAGGATGCCTCGGATCTGCCGCTTTGTCAGCATGTAATTCATCAAACTTTTTCCATGCAACACCATCCGATGTGTGTACCATCATCAGATTCCCATCTGCATCTAGTTCGGTTCTTTTGCCTGTTTTGTGCCATGTCATCTGTCTGGCCGTCTCTTCGACCATGAAAAGACGTTGAAGTCTTGGTATGATTGGCATATACCGAAGAACACTAACGGGGATTTTGGTCTGTGTCTTCTCACCCATACCGTTGTCTACCACAATATACCTGGAAGACTTGCAAATGGGACAATAGTTCAAGTCCGCATAGCCAAGCCTAAATAAGGCACATCCTTTCTCACAGGCATGTATCTTCTCATAGGGCATCTTCAGTGCACGGAGGATTTTGTCCGACTGGTACAGGTTTGCAGGCATTACATGGCCTTTGGGTAGAAAGCGTCCAAATACTGTCATAATTGCGTCATAGCATTCTCTGCCCAAGTTGAACTGAGCCTTCAGAGCCATTACTTGTGAGATGGCATCCAACTGACAAAGCTCAGTGTGCTCGTGTAGCGGACGTTTCGAAGACTCCAACATTTCATTGAAGGCCTTTGCAGATTCCTCCATCTCCTCGTCCGAATCCCGAGCATCATCATAGCCTTGCACCATGTTTTCCATCCCGGTACCATGCTCGTCAGTGCGACGACGATCCACCTCAGCTCGGTCACGTTGGGTAGACTCACCATGAAATGTCCACACCGTATAATCGGGCGTAAAACCACTCTTCTGCAGGTGTTTGCCCATTTCAGCCTCTGTCTTCTTTTCCCAATTGCCGCACCGGAAACAGGGGCACCAGGTTTTCTTTTGGCCATTTGCAAATGCGGCTTGCACAAACCCCTTAGTTTTTGTGAACCATTCAGCGCTCCATTTGTTCTGACCAGTGTGACCGGTATACATCCAAGCACGGTCACTCATCTTGACTTTCAGAGCTACTGGACACACAACAATTATATATGTAATTCACCATGTATATATTCATCAGTTGATCTACTTTGTCAATTTTATTACGTCCATGCAACCTACACTCTAATAGGTAATGATAGGTCCTAATCCCACCCGTGTATGTGTAGATTGGGTTCATTTTCCCATGCTATGCTCCGGATCCGACGCAAAATTTCGGCAGCACCTCCCCGCTGTTCTCCTGATACACGTCTCTGCAATAAACAGAGAGGATGTGTACCCGGAGAACAACAGGGGAGGCACTGACGAAATTTATGCGTCGGATCCGGAGCAAAGCATATGGGAAAACGAACCCAATCTACACATACTCGGGCTGTCCATGGATAGCGTTGGACAATTCGAAAGAATCAAGGTTATAAATATGCAAATGCATGCATATTTATAACTATGACGCTTTCGAACGGGAGACACATATTGGTTACGCATACTGATGATTCAAGACACATATATAGTTAGCTATCAAGTTTCATCGGAATAGATCAAATAATTAATGGGGGATGAGGACTTGTCATTTGTGCTCACCCACGAACGAAGGGGCAGAGCTCGTCAAACGCACAGCGAGGTCGTCGAACACCAAACCTCGCAGCGATGAAACAACTGCACATTTAAAACTACACGATCAACACAATTATATATGATGTTTTTCATAACAAAATTGAAAAATATATGACCTAACTAATAATTCACAAATATATGACCCCGTCGGCCTCTGGAAGGCCAAAGAACACCTTTTCGGGAGGTGTCAGTGGTCGGGGTGTCCTGTCGGTGTCTCGGGGTCTCGGGGTCGGTTTCTCGGGGTCTCGGGGTCGGGGTGTCGGGTCGGGGTCGGGGTGCCGTGTCGGTGTCGGAGTCGGGGTCTCGGGTCAGGCTCGTGGTCGGGGTGTCGGGGTCGGGGTCGGGGTCGGGGTCTCGGGGTCGGGGTGTCGGGTCGGGGTGCCGTGTCAGTGTCGGGGTCGGGGTCTCGGGGTCGGGGTGTCGGGGTCGGGGTGCCGTGTCGGTGTCGGGGTCGGGGTGTCGGGTCAGGCTCAGGGTCGGGGTGTCGGGGTCGGGGTCGGGGTCGGGGTGTCGGGGTCGGGGTCGGGGTGTCGGGTCAGGCTCGGGGTCGGGGTGTCGGGGTCTGGGTCGGGGTGTCGGGGTCGGGGTCGGGGTCGGGGTCTAGGGGTCGGGTTGCCGTGTCGGTGTCGGGGTCGGGGTGCCGTGTCGGTGTCGGGGTTGGGGTGTCGGGTCAGGCTCCGGGTCGGGGTGTCGGGGTCGCGGTCGGGGTCGGGGTGTCGAGGTCGGGGTCGGGGTCGGGGTGTCGGGGTCGGGGTCTAGGGGTCGGGGTGTCGTGTCGGGGTGCCGTGTCGGGGTCGGGGTGCCATGTCGGGTCGGGGTGCCGTGTCGGGTCGGGTTTTCCCCCTCTTTTTTCCTTTTCTTCTTCTTCCTATTCTTCCTTTTCTTCCTTTTTTCCTTCTTCTTCTTCTTCTTCTTCTTCTTCTTCTTCTTCTTCTTCTTCTTCTTCTTCTTCTTCTTCTTCTTCTTCCTCCTCCTTTCCTTTTTCCTCTTCTTCTTCTTCTCCTCCTCTCCTCTTTTTTCTTCTTCTTCTTCTTCCTCTTCTTCTTTTTTCTCCTCCTCCTCCTCTTCTTCTTCTTCCTTTCCTTTTTCCTCTTCTTCTTCTCCTCCTCTCCTCTTTTTCTCTCTTCTTCTTCTTCTTCTTCTTTCCTCAAACTAAACTAAACCTAAAACTAAAACTAAAACTAAAACTAAAACTAAAACTAAACTAAACATAAACCTAAAACTAATAAAACAGAAAACCTAAAACTAATAAAACTAAATCTAAACCTAAAACTAAAACTAAAAGTAAATCTAAACTAAAACTAAAAAGGAAAAAAACAGAAAAAAAGAAAAAAATGAGGGGGGCTCACCTGGGGCAGGACCGGTGGAGGAGGGGGGCGGGGTGGTGGAGGAGCTGGCTGGGGCGGTGGAGGAGGCCCCCGGTGGAGGAGCTGGCCGGGGCGCGGGGGCAGCCTGGGGCGGCGGGGGGCCGGGCCAGGGGCGGTGGGGCGCGGGGCGAAGGGGGGCTGGGGCGCGGGGGGGCCGGGGCGCCGGGGGGCCGGGGCTGCGGGGGCGACGGGGCGGCGGCGGCGGGGGCGAGAGGCGGCGGCGCGAGGCGGGCGGCGGCGGCGGCGGGTGGGGTGGGAACTGTGGCGGGGCGAGGAGAAGAAGGAGAAAAGAGAGGGGCGGGGGTAACGGGCCGTTAGTATGTGAAGCTCTTTGCCGTCCGCCCCTCTTTGCCGTCCGCCCTTGTGCCTCTTTGCCGTCCGCCGGCGGACGGCAAAGAGGTGGAACGTTAAATTTTTTCCAAACCGGCGGGGGGTGGGGGCCACCTCTCTCTTTGCCGTCCGCTGGCGGACGGCAAAGAGCTAGCGGACGGCAAAGAGCTTCTTTGTCGTCCGCTAGATCTTTGCCGTGCGCTTTTGGGTAGCTGATGGCAAAGAGCTTCTTTGCCGTCAGCTAGCGGACGGTAAAGATCTGGCAGATGGCAAATTAGCTGATTCCAGTAGTGAATGGGCTGTGGTACAGTGGTGGATGAGCAGTCTACTTGTTTCTAGGGGAGGTGGGAGGGGTAGATGCGGCCGTAGAAACATATCCGGCGAGGTGGACGCCGCTGGCAGTGAATGGGCTATGGTATGCCGGTGGATGAGCAGTCTAGGGTTTCGAGAGGGGAGGGGAGAAAGGGCGACGAAGTACGGACGGCGTGATGTAAGATGCTCTGGTGCTGTGGAGTTAGTCGTTTTTGCGGGAGGGGGAGAGGAAATGGGGGTGCCGTGTAGTGGGGGAACTGGAAGTTACCAAAGCAGCCCTGACCTATCATGTAGATGAGGGCGGTATTGTAACAGTTGGTCTCCGTGCACCAAGGACAAAAGGGGGATTTCGCATGCTAAAGACTAAGGTGGCATAAATTTTAGAAGGAGGCGGGAGATTTTGCCGCCCACGGGATCGTTCGTATCCAGTTTCAACTAATTTTGGACCGTGCTAGCGGGAAGGTCATGCTAGACTGTGTACACGGGGAACGCGTCAGCAGTTAATAACTGGTGTGAAGTCCACCCCAGAAAAAAGACAATAACTCGGGATGATGCGCCAATAACTTGGACGTTCACACGGGCGCGGCCAATCGTACGGGTGTAGTGGCGCGTTCACAAAAAAGGGATCAAACGCTCAGCCTATGTATTTCTCGTGTAAATAGATAATTTAGTGCCATTGGTTATTTACTTTAAACATAATGCATTGACGTGTTAGTGTAGAGGCGCACAAAAAGAAATGGATATTCTAGTCAGCTACTTAAAAGTGTTACCTCATACGATTACATAGCCTCCATTTCATAAATTGCGTACCCGTTGAATTCATATATGAATATTACATATATTACATCAAAATAGAAACTTAAATCATCCAAGACTAATGAATTTGAATGCAAGAGTAACAATGTTGCATGTTCATGATAGCTACATTGGTTGTTTGAAGAAACATCACTGTAACTTTGGCATGCACAACTAAAAAGGCTTATTTAAATAGAAAAAAATGTGATATGTGAGTGTCCAATCTTTATAGCGTTGAATCGATATTGTACCTTTGGCCACGATACAAAGTAGATATTGACTTATGTTCAGGCGATGCACGTCCACGATCGCTAGATAGTGATACGTGAATGAATTGTGCAATCTCTCTCACACGCATACATATCTCATTTCCTTGTGGGCATCAGAATCACACGCGTGCACTTTGTGTATTTCTCTCCCTCCGTCAGGGTTAAATTCATCTTTCTACCCCGTCCTACAAGTCTCTCACACAGAAACACACACGCTCTCTATGTCTAACACGCCCACCGCTTTAATTGCGCCCACCCATAGCCACTAATGTCTCTCACACATATGCTATCTACCTATCCCTTAATATAACTAGATATGTGTCACACAAACTCCTTCTCCCTACTAGCAAGATGCCCATGCGTTGCACGGAACATCAAGATGCATTTGTATGCGAAGTTTATCTTGTGGGAGAAAAGGATGAACGAGGGAATGCCTTATTTGCATATGCGGAGAGGGGTGTGGGTATCTTTTTGCAAAATTGCTATAGTTTCCTTCCTGTCCGTCGGATATAAATTGGATGGCAGGAACACCATCATCACCAACTCTGTTTTTTTATAAGAGTAGAGATATGTGAGTGTCACTGCCCCCCCCCCCACACACACACCCACACTTCCCAACACCGAAGGAGTAGGGTGACACCTCGATCTTGATACTAATCAATCGACTGGCTTCTCTCTCAAACATACACACACACACACTACCCGGCACCGATATAGTAGGGTGTCGCATCGATCTTGATAATAATCTATCTACTCCTCTTTCAAACACACACACACACACACACTCGCTAGCTGTGCCTCTGTGCCTACCGCGCGTACTCTCAATACGTCTTTCTCTCCCTCCCCCCCAACAATGACAGCAGAAGGGTGACAACTCGATCTGATCATAATCTGTCAATTGGTTTCTCTCTCAAACAATGTGTCTCGGTGCCTCGCTCGGTAGCCCCCTCGATATGTAGACTTCTCGCGCGCGCACAGCTGTAGTGACGATGACGCTGAACCCAGTGTGCCTTGTTTTTACCGGCCTCATGTGATAGTTTTCACCCTGTTTTCTGTTAATTAACAAGGCAACCTTTTATTTGTTACTACTAGTGAATCTGAAATCATCCGGGGCAGACATAAAATATATCACTTCAACCCAATTATCGCAGCAACTATTTTAAAAGAAATTAGCTAGCTGCCCGTTGATACGTCTCCGTCGTATCTACTTTTCCAAACACTTTTGCCCTTGTTTTGGACTCTAACTTGTATGATTTGAATGGTACTAACCCGGACTGAAGCTGTTTTCAGCAGAATTGCCATGATGTTGTTTTATGTGCAGAAAACAAATATTCTCAGAAAGTCCTGAAACTCCACGGAACACCTTAGAAAAAACAATAAAAAATCCTCGCCAAACATGAAGACCAGGGGCTCACACCCTGTCCATGAGGGTGGCCCCCCTTCTAGGGCGCGCCCCCTACCTCGTGGGCCCCCTGGATGCCCTCCGACGCCAACTCCAACTCTATATATTGGCTTTCCAGGAGAAAAAAAATCAGAGAGAAGAAATCATCGTGTTTTACGATATGGAGCCGCCGCCAAGCCCTAAAACCTCTCGGGAGGGCTGATCTAGAGTTTGTTCGGGGCTCCGGAGAGCGGGAGTCATAGCCGTCGTCATCATCAACCATCCTCCATCACCAATTTCATGATGCTCACCGCTGTGCGTGAGTAATTGCATCATAGGCTTGCTGGACGGTGATGGGTTGGATGAGATTTATAATGTAATCCAGTTAGTTTTGTTAGGGTTTGATCCCTAGTATCCATTATGTTCTGAGATTGATGTTGCTATGACTTTGCTATGCTTAATGCTTGTCACTAGGGCCCGAGTGCCATGATTTCAGATCTGAACCTATTATGTTTTCATGAATTTATGTGTGTTCTTGATCCTATCTTGAAAGTCTATAGTCACCTACTATGTGTTATGATCCGACAACCCCGAATTGACAATAATCGGGACCACTCCCAGTGATGACCATAGTTTGAGGAGTTCATGTATTCACTATGTGCTAATGCTTTGTTCCGGTTCTCTATTAAAAGGAGGCCTTAATATCCCTTAGTTTCCAATAGGACCCTGCTGCCACGGGAGGGTAGGACAAAAGATGTCATGCAAGTTCTTTTCCATAAGCACGTATGACTATATACGGAATACATGCCTACATTACATTGATGAATTGGAGCTAGTTCTGTGTCACCCTATGTTATGACTGATACATGATGAACCGCATCCGGCATAATTATCCATCACTGATCCGGTGCCAACGAGCTTTCCATATACTGGTTCTCGCTTATTTACTTTCCCGCTACTACTGTTACAATCACTACAAAATACCAAAAACATTACTTTTGCCGTCTTCACTTTTGTTACAGTTACCACCACTATCATATTACTTTGCTACTAAACACTTTGCTGCAAATACTAAGTTTCCAAGTGTGGTTGAATTGACAACTTGGCTACTAATACTTGAGAATATTCTTTGGCTCCCCTTGTGTCGAATCAACAAATTTGGGTTGAATACTCTACCCTCGAAAGCTGTCGCGATCCCCTATACTTGTGGGTTATCAAGACTAATTTCTGGCGCCGTTGCCGGGGAGCATAGCTCTATTCTTTGAGTCACTTGGGATTTATATCTGCTGGACACTATGAAGAACTTGAAAGACGCTAAGACAACAAGTCCCTCAACTACGAGGGGAGGTAAGGAACTGCCATCTAGCTCTGCACTTGATTCACCTTCTGTTATGAGTAAGCTTGCGACACCTAAACCTGCTTCTGCTATTCGTTCCGATATGTCGCGTGTTATTGATGATGCCACTTCTGCTATACATGATACTTATGACGAAACTGCTTCTATGCCTGATACTACTGTGCCCCTTGGTGAATTTCTTGATGAACAAATTGCTAGGGCTAGAGAAAAAGAAATTATTGAATCTGAATACGATGATGACAGTGATGATGAAAATATGCCTGTTATTCCTGAGGGCTATATTTTTGATATAGAATCTTCTGCCGCTATTTTAGCTTGCAAAGATAGATATGAGCTAAAAAGGTTATTAGCTAAGTGGAACAAAGAATCACTTAGAGATAAAATGAAACCTCACCTTGCTTTTGCTACTTCACCTATATGTGTTCCTGATAAGGATTATGAATTCTCTGTTGATCCAGATATAATTACTTTGGTTGAATCTGATCCTTTTTATGGCTATGAGTCTGAAACTGTTGTGGCACATCTTACTAAATTAAATGATATAGGTGCCCTGTTCACTAATGATGAGAGATCATGTTACTTTTATATATTGAAAATATTTCCGTTCTCATTAAAGGGTGATGCTAAGATATGGTTTAATTCTCTTGATCATGGTTGTGTGCGTAGTCCCCAGGATATGATTTATTACTTCTCTGCTAAATATTTCCCTGCTCATAAGAAACAAGCTGCTTTAAGGGAAATATACAACTTTGTGCAAATTAAAGAAGAGAGTCTCCCACAAGCTTGGGGGAGGCTTCTCAAGTTACTTAATGCTTTGCCTGATCATCCTCTTAAGAAACCTGAAGTACTTGATATCTTTTATAATGGACTAACCGATGCTTCTAGAGATTACCTAGATAGTTGTGCTGGTTCTCTTTTCAAGGAAAGAACACCGGATGAAGCTGAAATTCTATTGAATAATATGTTGACAAATGAAAATAATTGGGCACCTCCTAAGCCAGCTCCTGCTCCAATTAATGATCCTATTCCTGAACCAACTCCAAAGAAGAGAGGTGTTCTATTTCTCAGTCCCGAAGATATGCAAGAGGCAAAGGAATCTATGAAAGAAAAAGGTATTAAAGTTGAGCATGTTAAGAATTTACCTCCTATTGAAGAAATACATGGTCTTAATTTACCGCCTGTTGAAGAAACATATGATCTCAATCACTTATTTACTGAAGAAGCTCCTGATCCCGATATCCCAACATAGGTAGTAAAGGTAAATTCTCTCTATATATATGATAAAGCTGAAGTCCCTCCTACTAAAATTGCTAGTCAGTGCTTGGATGAGTTTGATGACTTTATGTTTAAGCAAGATGACTTCAATGCTTATTTTGGTAGAAAATTAAAAGAAAATGCTTATATGATTAGACGCTTGGGTGATTATATGGCTAATATTAGAGGTGAACTTAAACTTGTTAGTAAACATGCTTCTATGGTTACCACTCAAGTAGAACAAGTACTTAAAGCTTAAAAAGAAGTGCTTGATGAATTGAATAGTAAGAAAATTGATTATGTTGGTAGAGTGGCTACTAGAACTGGTAGAATGACTCAGGAACCTTTGTATCCTGAAGGCCACTCTAAGAGAATCGAGCAAGATTCTCAGAGAAATAATATTGATGTTCCTAGTTCTTCTAAGAAGAAGAAAAAGAAAAATGATAGAATTTTGCAAACCTCTAGTGAACCTATTGCTGAACCACCTGATAATCCGAATGATATCTCTATGTCTGATGCTGAAACACAATCTGGTAATGAACATGAACCTAATGAAAATGTTAATGATGATGTTCTTAATGATGCTCAAACTAGTAATGATAATGATGTAGAAACTGAACCTGCTGTTGATCTTGATAACCCACTATCAAAGAATCAACGTTATGATAAAAGAGACTTTGTTGCTAGGAAACATGGTAAAGAAAGATAACCTTGGGTTCAGAAACCCATGCCTTTTCCTCCCAAGCCATCCAAGAAAAAGGATGATGAGGATTTTGAGCGCTTTGCTGAAATGATTATACCTATCTTTTTGCATATGCGATTGACTGATGTGCTCAAAACGAATCCCTATGCTAAATATATGAAAGATATCGTTACTAATAAAAGAAAGATACAGGAAGCTGAAATTTCCACCATGCTTGCTAATTATACTTTTAAGGGTGGAATACCAAAGAAACTTGGAGATCCCGGAGTACCTACTATATGTTGCTCCATTAAAAGAAATTATATTAAAACTGCTTTATGTGATCTTGGAGCCGGTGTTAGTGTTATGCCTCTCTCTTTATATCGTAGACTTAACTTGAATAAGCTGACACCTACTGAAATATCTTTGCAAATGGCTGATAAATCAACTGCTATACCTGTCGGTATTTGTGAGGATGTGCCTGTTGTGGTTGCAAATTTTACTATTTTAACGGACTTTGTTATTCTTGATATACCCGAGGATGATAGTATGTCTATTATTCTTGAAATACCTTTTCTTAATACTGCAGGGGCTCCTATTGATTGCAACAAAGGCAATGTCACTTTTCATGTTAATGGTAATTAGCATACGGTACACTTTTCGAGGAAACAACCTCAAGTCCACAGTATCAACTCTATTGGAAAAATTCCATCGATAATAATTGGAGGTTTTGAATTTCCTCTTCCTACGGTCAAAAAGAAATATGATATACTTATTATAGGGGATGTGCATATCCCCGTTGAGGTAACTTAGTGCTATTCGAAATTTCTCCGGTTTCATGATTATCGGAATGAGTTTGTTAACAAGACTTGATCAACCTTGTTAGTGGATTCTTTTTTATGAGCATGAGATGGATGAAACTAGAAGCACCACCTTCTATACCCTCTTTATATTCTCTGTTCTTTAGTTGAAATAAAGTAAAAATAGTATTTTTTCTGTCTGTTTCCTGTCTTATCCGTGCAATATAAAAATACCCCGAAAATAAAAGTCCTCAGAATGACATGCCAATTTAATATGATTATTTCAGGAATATTTGAGGATTTACTATGCAAAAATTACCACGGGGGGAGCTGCCACCTGGCCACGAGGGTGGATGGCGCGCCCCTGCCTCGTGGGCCCACGGTGGCCCTCCTCCACTGATCCCAGCACCCATCTTCTTCCTCTGCCTCACACAAACCCGAAAAACCAACTCAAGCACGAGTTCCAGCCACTTTTGCTGTGATTTTTCGATCTCCTTGCTCAAAGCACCTCTCGCAAAACTGCTTGGGGAGATTGTTCCTTGGTATGTGACTCCTCCATTGGTCCAATTAGTTTTTGTTCTGGTGCTCTATTCTTTGCAAATTTTTGCTGCATAGGTGACCATGTTCTTGAGCTTGCATGTCAAATTTATATGGTTCCAAGTAGTTCTAATGCTTGATATAGAATCTAGGCACTTGTAGGAGTACTTGCTATCAGTTTTATTGAAGTTGGTTCACTTTTGTTTGAAGTTACTAAAAATTTCAGATTATTTCAGAAATAATGAAGAGACTTTTGAGGGGCTCATCGAGCCGAAGCTCAAAGGATAAACAAAATGAAGAAGCTCAGAGGACCAAATATAATTTGGCTCGTACCGCGGAGATACGGCCTTGTGAATGTCCTTCTGATAATTTCTTGAGCTCGTGCCAAAGCTTCTGCTGGAGTGGCGGGTAGCGATGGCGAACGGGGCGAGGAGCGGGATATGCTCGGACTTCCAACGATGTTAGAAGGAGCAGTATTCCGTCCAGGCGATCGTGCCTCGCTCGCGCCAGCACGTTGGCGTGCATGTTGGCCTTGAGCATCCCGGGATCCGCCGGCTCGATTTGGGTCCAGCGAGCGTATGGTACCGTGAGTACCACGACGCTGCCGGTCCTGCGCCTCTTGAGATGGGCGCGGTGCGTCTACGGACGCCCGGTCGTCGTGGGAGCTGGCTACGCCGCCGACGGGCAGCGCGGTCTTGTCCTTGGACTTGGTGGCACCGTGGGCTCCCTCGTCGACGCCCGTTCTTCCGCCGGCGTCTTCCCCACCGGCCGTTTGTTCCGGCGGCGGTGGATTCGACGCGGACGGCGCAGCCGCCTCCGAAGCCTTCTTCTTCGGCGGCATGTCGATGAAGATTTAGCTCGCGTGAACACCGGATCAGGTTCACACAACCTCGACGCCCCCTACCTGGCACGCCAAAGATGCCGGGGTTTTCTGGCTCCCCGAGCACCTATGGGGACGGAGCCCCTTCTCGGTTCGGCGGGGGGCGGAGGTCGCGCGAAGAGCGGATCGAGGCGAAGCACACGGGGTTTTTTTACCCAACTTCGGAGCTCTCCGGAGAGATAACACTCCTACTGCTGCTTTGCGGATTGTATTGAGTTCTTGCTCGGGAGCGCTGAGTGCTACAGTACACTCAAGCAGCTAACAAGACCGAGTGTTCTTCTGTTTGTCCTCTGAGAGATCGCTCTCCAGGGACCGATCCCCCCCTACGTTGTGCATGGGCCTCCTTTTATATGTTCAAGGGGTCTCCAACAGGTGGCAACGTAGGTAAGGGCAAAAATGGAAACATGCTGTGGTAGGTACAGCTACCTACACAGTGTATCATACCTAACCCTGACGGCAGGGGACAAAGGCATTAAATGCCTATCTACATCGCCCAGACGGTGCAGAAAAAGGGACCGCCAGGGGCCCCACCGCTTGCCACGATGGCGATCTTGTCAGCGCTGCATGGCAAAGTGTACCCCTGGCTACACAGCCTCCCGCCACGTACGCCTAGAAGGGTCCCGGAGCGACACGTAGGTGGGTGAGCTGGAGCGCAGTTACATAGTGGTTGCTTGCCGCGGCAAATGCCTTGCCGCGGCCGTTGTCTTGCCGCGTCCGGGAGCTTGTCGCTCGCCGAGTCCTGCCGGGACGCGTGGCGCGTCGCGGCAAGTTCTTTGAGATGCTTTGGTTGGCCTTCCCGGCAAGCTCCTCTTGCCGGGGTCTTGAGCCTCGAGCGGCCTTCCCGGCAAGCTCCTCTTGCCGGGGACTTGTCTCCTTGGCTTAAATACTTTGTTCTTGAATGGCTCCAAAGGAACCATAGAGAGCCTTGGCGATCACCTGGCAGGCCTTGTCGCGGGCTGCTGCGACTGCCCGTGCACAAGTTCGGGATACTAGGGTACCACTACTTTAGTACACCGATAGGAGCCCCCGGGCCTAGGCCACACACGGTGCCGAGCGCTGTTGGGCCAGGCCCAAAACAGGGCACGGGCACGCGCGGCCTGGGTCACGTCGCACCTTGCTCCGTATCCACCGCGTCCTCCTGGAACGGCACGCGTCGATTGCGGCGTCGTGGGAGAGGTCGCGGGTGGTTCCTTTATTCAGAAAGGCGAAACGTCCGCCTCCTGGCGGTTCGTATCTTCCTCATAAACGGAGGGAGGCGTGGAGGCGTGGTCTTCGAGGCGTCCACTCCCCACGATCACGGGGTGGGGAGAGGTCACTTCACCCGTCGCCTCAACTCTGCACTCCTGCCACGCGGCCTCCATGCGCTTGGAGTGGCGAACGGTGGAGGCAGGAAACCGGGCCGTCTCGGGTCGAGGCAACGGGTCGGGCCCAGTTCCCTGCACCTTCTGTGTCTTGATTGGCTGAGCGAGGCGGCCGAGCCCCCACCCCGCTCCTTTATAAGGAGCGGGATAGGGGGGACGGAAACCCGCATTCTCTCATCTCCTCCTTTCTTCAGCTTGTACTCCCCTCTCTCTCATTCGCCATGGAGAAAGGGAACCCTGGTCCTTTGATGGTGGCGACGAGGGTTGCCGCTAGGCAACGCGTCCCTCCTTCCCCCGCACCCGTGGTGGCAGAGCCAGCTGCAAGGGGAAGAGGGAGGGGACGAGGCCGCGGGCGAGGTCGAGGCGAGGCCGAGGCGGTCGGGGAAGAGGTGGGCGAGGCAGTCCGCCGGCCTCGCCTATGCCAGCAGATCCTCTCCCCGTGGCGGATCATATCGGGGACGACCCTTGCGAGTTCTTCGTCAGGCTGCGTCGGCCGCCTCGTCGTCGCCTTCGTCTCCCGACTCCGTTTGCGAGCGAGATGGAGTTGGATCCGCCCGAGACACTGAGGTTGCACATGAGGGGTTGTGGAATCAGCGGTACGCGAGTCCGCGATGATTTCCTGGCCCCTAATGTGATGTATCTTGGTCGAGGGTGGAAGACGTTCACCCGCATCCACAGCTTGATGGCGGGGCTCACCCTCCATTTTAAGCTGACGGAGGGCGGTCTCCTCTCCGTCAAGGTCTTCGGGTGCTTCGGAACTCGGGCACGGTGCTGCGTGGAGAGCTCCTCCGACAGCGAAGGCTCCTCCTCGGGCGGGAGTGACGAGGAGGACAGCGACAGCGATGACGAGGGCGGCGGGCGGCGGGATGACGGGTCCGACTAGGTGTCGGGTGCCGCTCCGCGTGGCACCGGCGACCCCATCATCCGCGTCGCTGGCTCCTGGAGCTTCTCGGGGCCGTCTCCTTGGGCGGCTGGCGTAGGGAGGCTGCGGAAGAGGAAGAGGGCAGGCGGCAAGGCCGTCAACTCGGAGTACAAGGGCACGACGCCCTCGACAGCGTGCTGACGTCCTGTCGCCTCATCTTCGAGCTCTGCCTCCATCACCATGCCGCCGAGACGTTCTCTTGGTGTCTTCTGCCACCCGTAGCTCGTCTAGGCGCCCCTTTTGCCCTTTTCGCCTCCTTGACCTGCCTCCTGAAGAGAGGGACAAGAGAGGGATTACGGGCACCTTATCTCTTTTTAATTTGTAAGCCCTCGGGCCTTAGTTGCATTTAAAGCTTGTAATCCCATTATTCATGATTTTCATCCTCTCATGAACTGTACCTGAGTGGAATGCTCTTTAATGAAAAGGGGATGCTTGCCGGGTCACTTGTCCCGTGGGTGGAACCCACGTCAAGGAGCGAATCCTTTATATCTTTAAGATAGACACTTCCTTTCCCGGCAGCAGGCCCTGCCTTCTCCCCGCGCCGCTCAACCTTTCTCACGCTTTTGGCGGAGGCAGGGAAGGGGCGGGTTCAGGCTCCTCGCTTCGTCCCTTTGCTGCCGCGACTACGACCAAATCTGGCCTCAGGAACAAGCCCGAGGGCCTAGAGTTAAGGGAGCACGGTAGCTTTTAGGAAGAAACGAGGTTTCGCATACCCCAGCCCATAAGAGAATACATGATAAGGGATGAAAAACTTATCTGAGATCGCAGCCCCCGGCAACTTCGGTTCGCCATGGGCTAATCTTTGCACTTGCAGCCCCCGACAACGCTGGCTTGCCGGGGTGTTGCAGCCCCCGGCAACTTTGGCTTGCCGGGGTTCGGGTGTTGGTCCGTCCGTCTTCTTCTTTTCGTCCTTAAGTGGTCCGGTCAGGGTGCGCGAGTCCTGCGAACCAAGGGAAACGAAAGAAGGACAAAAGGACGCACACTCGACCTCTAAGGTAGGGGTTAGCCGCTAGTAAGCACTGTCAACCCTAACCAAGGACGAAACTCGACTCATCATGCATGCTAAAACTCAGGGCGCCAGCGCTCTATCTTCGCTCAGGGTCTGCACCTGGCTTTGTACAAAGGATTACATGCAACAGCGGCAAGACTTGTACAAAATGGTGGTTGTCGGACAGGGTCCGACAACCGCGCCTTACGGGTAAAACTTACGAAGATGCTCGATGTTCCAGGAGTTGCTCACCGGAAAGCCATCCTCGGTCTCAAGGCGGACAACGCCAGGCCTAGTGACTTGTTTCACCCAGTAAGGGCCTTCCCACTTCGGCGTCAACTTGTTGGAATTCTTGGCGGAATGAACGCGCCGAAGAACAAGGTCGCCTTCCTCGAGATTTCTGGCTTTAACTTTGCGGCTATGGTAGCGGCGCAAAGCTTGCTGGTATCGAGCAGCTCGTACAGCAGCCTGAAGACGGTCTTCCTCAAGGAGCAGCGCGTCATCTTCTCGCAGCTGCTCTTGCTCGAGCTCATCATAAGCGAGCACTCGAGGTGACCCGTATATGAGTTCCGTGGGGATAACTGCCTCTGCTCCATATACTAGAGCGAAAGGTGTCTGGCCGGTGGCTCGATTTGGCGTCGTCCTGATCGACCAAAGAACCACCGGCAGCTCCTCGATCCAGTTCCTTCCGCACTTGTGCAGCCTGTCGAAAGTCCGGGTCTTTAGTCCACGCAGCACTTCAGCATTTGCCCTCTCTGCTTGACCGTTGCTCCTGGGGTGAGCAACAGAAGCGAAGCAGACCTTGGCGCCAAGGTCTTGGACGTACTGCATGAAGGTGCGACTCATGAATTGTGTACCATTGTCGGTGATGATGCTGTTAGGGATTCCGAAGCGGCAAACAATCGACCTGAAGAACTTGACTGCTGACTGTGTTGTCACCTTCCTCACTGGTTCCACTTCCGTCCACTTTGTGAACTTGTCGATTGCGACGTACAAGTACTCAAAGCCCCCGGCTGGTCGAGGGAAGGGGCCGAGGATGTCGAGCCCCCAGACCGAAAATGGCCAGCATAAAGGGATCTTCTAGAGAGCTTGAGCTGGCTGGTGTATCTGCTTGGAATGGAACTGGCATGCTTCACACTTGGTTACTTGTGCAGTTGCATCCTGGAGGGCTGTCGGCCAAAAGAAACCTTGCCGGAAAGCTTTGCCGGCAGGCGCTCTTGCGCCAATGTGGTGACCACAAATGCCTCCATGTATCTCTGCCAACAGCCTCTGTCCATCTTCCCGGGGAATACACTTCAATTTCACACCGTTGAGTCTTCTTCTGTATAGTGCGTTGTCGACGAACTGGTACATACTTGACTGTCGGGCTACTCTTTCCGCTTCTTCTGGCTCATCGGGAAGTTCTCCTGACTGGAGGAAACGGACGATCTGCTGTGCCCATGCTGGAGCCTGTGGCTCGACAACAAGGACTAAAGGCATATCTGCTGCTGGGGGAACATCCGCTTCTACGGCGAGAACCTGTGGTTCAGCCGGAGCTTGATGATCCCCGGCAAGCTTGCCGGAGCGAAGCTTGTCGGGAGCGTCTGCTACAACGAAACAAACCCTGGGGCTTGTCGGAGCAGACTGCTCCTCAGCACTCTTGGCGTTGATCCTGGGGACCTTCTTGGCGACGGCTTCGGGAAGCTCTCCCGGAAGATAGTTACCAGAAATCAACTTCCTCTTCTTGCTCTGTCCAGTTGATGGCGTCATGGATGGTTGAGTCAGCTTGAGCACAAAGATCCCTGGTTCCACAGGTAACTTAAGTGCCGCGCACTTTGACAGGCCGTCAGCGATGTCGTTTTGAGCTCTTGGAACATGTTCCATCTATAGCCCGACAAAGCACTCTTCCAGCTTCCTCACTTCATCAACGTAAGCTTCCATCAACGGACTCTGATAATTCTTGTTCACTTGGCGGACGACAAGCTGTGAGTCACCCCTGACAATGAGTTGCTTGATCCCAAGGTCTGCCGCGATCCTGAGACCGGCGAGCAATCCTTCATACTCTGCAGTATTGTTTGTTGCTTGCTCCTTGGGAAAGTGCATCTGGACCACATACTTGAGGTGCTCTCCGGTGGGTGCGACAAGCAGCACGCCAGCACCGGCGCCTTGCAGCGAGAACGCACCATCAAAGTACATCAGCCACTCTTTGTTTGTTTCCTTGACGGGGATGCTCGTCTTTGGAATTTCTTCGTCTGGTGTTGGTGTCCACTCTGCTATGAATTCTGCCAATGCTCTGCTCTGGATAGTTGAAGTGCTCTCAAACTTGAGGCCAAAGCTTGACAGTTCCTGTGCCCACTCAACAATCCTGCCTGTTGCTTCTGGATTCTGCAGTATCCTCTTCAGCGGAAAGCGAGTGACAACTGTGATCTCATGTGCTTGGAAGTAATGGCGCAGCTTTCTCGAGGCCATGAGAAGGCCGAAAAGCAACTTCTGCACACCAGAGTACCTTGACCTAGCCCCCTGCAGAAGGGAACTGACAAAGTAGACTGGGCGCTGCACCATTTTCTTCTTCTGTATCCCTTCGCACATCTGCGCAGATCCATCTTCGTCGGGATCAGAGCTTGTCGGGGAAGCCCCCTGCTTGTCGCTGGATGTGCTTGCCGCGGTTGCTGGCTCATCATTTGCCTCTCTCTCCGCTACTAACGCAGCACTAACCACTTGATTGGTTGCCGCCAGATATAGCAGCAACTTCTCTTGTGGTTTAGGTGCGACAAGTATTGGAGTGGAGGACAGGTATCTCTTCAAGTCCTGCAGCGCAGCCTCCGCTTCCGGAGTCTATTTCATTGGACCTGCCTTTTTCAAGATTTTGAAAAACGGCAGGGCGCGCTCAGCAGACTTAGAGATAAACCTGCTGAGAGCCGCCACGCAGCTGGCAAGTTTTCGTACATCCTTGACGCGCTTCGGTGCTTCGATCTGCTCAATGGCCTTGATCTTGTCGGGATTGGCTTCAATACCCCTCTGAGACACGAAGAATCCGAGAAGCTTGCCGGACGGGACTCCGAACACGCACTTCTCGGGGTTGAGCTTGAGGCTGATCTTGCGTAGATTTGCAAAAGTCTCTTCTAGATCTTGAATCGGAGTTGCTTTGTCCCTGCTCTTGACCACTATGTCGTCCATGTAGGCTTTCACATTTCTGTGTATTTGTGGCTCAAAAGCAGTATGGACTACCCTTGCGAATGTTGAACCAGCATTCTTCAAACCGAAAGGCATTCGTACGAAACAGTACGTGCCACATGGAGTGATGAACGCGGTTTTCTCCTCATCCTCTTCTGCCATGAAGATCTGATGGTATCCTGAGTATGCGTCAAGAAATGAAAGCAAGTCGCATCCGGCTGTGTAGTCGACAATCTGGTCAATGCGCGGCAAGGGAAATGGGTCTTTGGGACAAGCTTTGTTGACGTCGGTGAAGTCGATGCAAAGTCTCCATTTCCCGTTTGCCTTGCGCACGACTACAGGATTGGCCAACCACGTGGGATGGAGCACTCCTCTGACGAGGCCTGCTGCTTCCAACTTCTTGATCTCTTCGGCGATGAACTCTTGGCGCTCCACTGCTTGCTTCCTGACTTTCTGCTTGACAGGCCGCGCATGAGGACAGACGGCGAGGTGGTGCTCAATTACTTTCCTGGGAACACCGGGGATGTCAGACAGTTGCCATGCAAACACATCGACATTCGCCCGCAGGAAAGCAACGAGCGCGCTTTCCTATTTAGGGTCGAGAGTGTCACTTATAGTGAAAGTACCACCAGTGCCGTCCTCCTTGGCGGACACCTTCTTGGTCGCTGGCGGAGCTGCCATCGTCTTCTTACACTTGCCGGTGGAGCTCGATGGTGCGCCCTCGACGGTAGCGCAGCACTCCGAAGAGGTGCGCTTGCTGGAGTGGGCATCAGAGCTCTTGCCGGACTTGGTCTTCTTCTTCCCCCCGGGAGCTTCAGCGGCAAGTGTCTCGCGATCTGTGGCGGCTGCTGCTTCCCGGTAGATCTTGTCGGCGCAGATAAGAGCGTCTTTCTTGTCGCCATGTACAGAGATGACACTTATCGGGCCTGGCATCTTCAGCATGTTGTACGCGTAGTGAGAGGCCGCCATGAATTTGGCGAGCGCTGGACGGCCGAGAATTCCATTGTAAGACAATGGAAAATCGGCAACGTCGAAGGTGATCCTCTCAGTCCTGAAGTTCAGCTCGCTCCCAAATGTTACCGGCAGCATGATCTTCCCCTTCGGCTTGCTCCTTCCCGGGTTGATTCCTTGGAACATGCCGGTCTCTTCGAGCTCGCTGTCAGGGACTTGGAGTCTCCGGAGCACAGCGGAGGAGATCAGGTTCAAGACGGCCCCGCCGTCAACTAGCATCTTAGTGACCTTGAGGTTGCGGATAGTTGGTGAGACCAACATCGGCAAACACCCGACAGCAGTTGTGCGATCGGGGTGGTCCTCAATATCAAAGATGATAGGCGTGCTGGACCATTTCAGAAGCTTGCGTGACTCAACGGGTGGTTCTGCTGCATTGACTTCCCGCACCCACTGCTTGAGTTGGCGGTGTGAAGTATGCAGAGAAGCACCGCCGTCAACGCACAAAACTTCTGTGGCTTTCTGGAACTCCTGCTCGCTGGTCTCGGCGTCATCCATGTCTTCTTCTTCGTCGTCTTCATCCTTGTCGCAGCCGCGGGGAAGTCTGTCACCTTGCCGCTGCTTGGCGTTGCCGCGGCGTCCCCCTCGGCCGGTGCGCTTCATACCGGATCCTCCAGCACCTCCTTGGGCCTTCTCCTTGTCGCGTCGCTTGTATTCGGCCTTTTGCAGCTCAACGAGCTGCTCGACCTTCTTGCAGCTCTGGAGGTCATGGCCTTTGGTGCGGTGAATCTTGCAGTACTGCTTGTTGGTGCCGTCCTGCTTGTCGGCGGCTGCCACAGCCTGGCAGTTGGCGCATGCGGCAACCTCCTGGCCGGAGCTACCAGTCTTGGCTGTCTTGGCGCCACCTTCGTTGCCGGACTGCTCGACAACTAGCACATCTTTGCCTTTCCTCTTCCTGTTGTTCCGCCGCCGGTTTTTGCTTGCCGGGGCGCCATCATCGCTGTCAGATCCTCCTGTTCCTGTATTTTCTCCGGGGTGTTTCCTCCCCTCCTCAGCACGTGCACATCTGTCGGCCAGGGCATACAGCTCACTGACATCTCTGATCTTGCACATCGCCATCTCCTCCCGCATCATGCGGTTACGCACGTTCTGGTGGAACGCACTGATGACCGCGGCCGGGTGGACGTCTGGGATGTTGCGTTGCACTTGGCTGAATCTCTGAATGTACTTGCGCAGAGGCTCCCCTTCCTTCTGGGCAAGCAGGTGAAGATCACTCTCCTGGCCATGAGGTTTGTGGCCGCCTGTAAAGGCGCCGACAAACTTATGGCATAGGTTCGCCCAGGAAGATATGGAGTTTTCCGGCAAGTGCATGAGCCAGGACCTGACGTTGGGCTTGAGCACCAGAGGGAAGTAGTTGGCGAGGATCTTGTCGTCTCGCCCCCCGGCAGCCTGCACCGCGATGGTGTAGATGCTGAGGAACTCCGACGGATGCAGCCTGCCGTCGTACTTCTCTGGTACGTCTGGCTTGAAATTCTTCGTGCTAGGCCACTGGACTTGCCGTAGCTCACGAGTAAACGCAGGGCAACCTACCGCGTACGGCAGATCGCCTGGTTCCCCTGGCGCTTGCATGTCGACAGTGGGGCCAGCGCGTCGGTCTGATTGACGCCGCGTTTCTCTTCGGCGCTCGATGCGGGTACGAGCGTCTTCTTGCTGCCGTTCGTGAAGAACGTGGCGCTGATCGCGACGAGTTCGCGGATCTGATGAAGCAGTGGAGTCGCTGTCGTGGCAGACCCGGCGAGTCGGCGACCTTGGCTTCCGGGGCGGAGAGTGCACGGTGGTTGCACCCCCACCAGTTTTGTCGCCATCGGCTCGCACCTGGCTGGCCTGCCGCGGCTGCGATGTGGTCGCCAGCCATGGAGTGTCGCCGTTAGCGAAGCCGATGAGACTCTGAATGGTGGACCTCCAGTCGTCGATCTTGTCTGGCGTTGGAGGGAAGTCTAGGAGCAGTTGAGCTCGTGCCAAAGCTTCTGCTGGAGTGGCGGGTAGCGGTGGCGAACGGGGCGAGGAGCAGGATATGCTCGGACTTCCAACGATGTTAGAAGGAGCAGTATTCCGTCCAGGCGACCGTGCCTCGCTCGCGCCAGCACGTTGGCGTGCATGTTGGCCTTGAGCATCCCGGGATCCGCCAGCTCGATTTGGGTCCAGCGAGCGTATGGTACCGTGAGTACCACGACGCTGCTGGTCCTGCGCCTCTTGAGATGGGCGCGGTGCGTCTACAGACGCCCGGTCGTCGTGGGAGCCGGCTACGCCGCCGACAGGCAGCGCGGTCTTGTCCTTGGACTTGGTGGCACCGTGGGCTCCCTCGTCGACGCCCGTTCTTCCGCCGGCGTCTTCCCCACCGGCCGTTTGTTCCGGCGGCGGTGGATTCGACGCGGACGGCGCAGCCGCCTCCGAAGCCTTCTTCTTCGGCGGCATGTCGATGAAGTCGATGAAGATTTAGCTCGCGTGAACGCCGGATCAGGTTCACACAACCTCGACGCCCAATACCTGGCGCGCCAAAGATGCCAGGGTTTTCTGGCTCCCCGAGCACCTATGGGGACGGAGTCCCTTCTCGGTTCGGCGGGGGGCGGAGGTCGCGCGAAGAGCAGATCGAGGCGAAGCACACGGGGGTTTTTTACCCAGCTTCGGAGCTCTCCGAAGAGATAACACTCCTACTGCTGCTTTGTGGATTGTATTGAGTTCTTGCTCGGGAGCGCTGAGTGCTACAGTACACTCAAGCAGCTAACGAGACCGAGTGTTCTTCTGTTTGTCCTCTCAGAGATCGCTCTCCAGGGATCGATCCCCCCCTACGTTGTGCATGGGCCTCCTTTTATATGTTCAAGGGGTCTCCAACAGGTGGCAACGTAGGTAAGGGCAAAAATGGAAACATGCTGTGGTAGGTACAGCTACCTACACAGTGTATCATACCTAACCCTGACGGCAGGGGACAAAGGCATTAAATGCCTATCTACGTCGCCCAGACGGTGCAGAAAAAGGGACTGTCAGGGGCGCCACCGCTTGCCACGATGGCGATCTTGTAAGCGCTGCATGCCACAGTGTACCCCTGGCTGCACAGCCTCCCGCCACGTACGCCTGGAAGGGTCCCGGAGCGACACGTAGGTGGGTGAGCTGGAGCGCAATTACATAGTGGTTGCTTGTCGCGGCCGTTGTCTTGCCGCGTCCGGGAGCTTGTCGCTCACCAAGTCCTGCCGGGACGCGTGGCGCGTCGCGGCAAGTTCTTTGAGATGCTTCGGTTGGCCTTACCGGCAAGCTCCTCTTGCCGGGGTCTTGAGCCTCGAGCGGCCTTCCCGGCAAGCTCCTCTTGCCGGGGACTTGTCTCCTTGGCTTAAATACTTTGTTCTTGAATGGCTCCAAAGGAACCATAGAGAGCCTTGGCGATCACCTGGCAGGCCTTGTCGCGGGGTGCTGCGACTGCCCGTGCACAAATTCGGGATACTAGGGTACCCCTACTTTAGTACACCGACAGGAGCCCCCGGGCCTGGGCCACACACGGTGCCGAGCGCTGTTGGGCCAGGCCCAAAACAGGGCACGGGCACGCGTGGCCTGGGTCACGTCGCACCTTGCTCCGTATCCACCGCGTCCTCCCCGAACGGCACGCGTCGATTGCGGTGTCGTGGGAGAGGTCGCGGGTGGTTCCTTTATTCAGAAAGGCGAAACGTCCGCCTCCTGGCGGTTCGTATCTTCCTCATAAACGGAGGGAGGCGTGGAGGCGTGGTCTTCGAGGCGTCCACTCCCCACGATCACGGGGTGGGGAGAGGTCACTTCACCCGTCGCCTCAACTCTGCACTCCTGCCATGCGGCCTCCATGCGCTTGGAGTGGCGAACGCTGGAGGTGGGAAACCGAGCCGTCTCGGGTCGAGGCAACGGGTCGGGCCCAGTTCCCTGCACCTTCTGTGTCTTGATTGGCTGAGCGAGGCGGCCGAGCCCCCACCCCGCTCCTTTATAAGGAGCGGGATAGGGGGGGACGGAAACCCGCATTCTCTCATCTCCTCCTTTCTTCAGCTTCTACTCCCCTCTCTCTCATTCGCCATGGAGAAAGGGAACCCTGGTCCTTTGATGGTGGCGACGAGGGTTGCCGCTAGGCAACGCGTCCCTCCTTCCCCCGCACCCGTGGTGGCAGAGCCAGCTGCAAGGGGAAGAGGGAGGGGACGAGGCCGCGGGCGAGGTCGAGGGCGAGGCCGAGGCGGTCGGGGAAGAGGTGGGCGAGGCAGTCCGCCGGCCTCGCCTACGCCAGCAGATCCTCTCCCCGTGGCGGATCATATCGGGGATGACCCTTGCGAGTTCTTCGTCAGGCTGCGTCGGCCGCCTCGTCGTCGCCTTCGTCTCCCGACTCCGTTTGCGAGCGAGATGGAGTTGGATCCGCCCGAGACACTGAGGTTGCACATGAGGGGTTGTGGAATCAGCGGTACGCGAGTCCGCGATGATTTCCTGGCCCCTAATGTGATGTATCTTGGTCGAGGGTGGAAGACGTTCACCCGCATCCACAGCTTGATGGCGGGGCTCACCCTCCATTTTAAGCTGACGGAGGGCGGTCTCCTCTCCGTCAAGGTCTTCGGGTGCTTCGGAACTCGGGCACGGTGCTGCGTGGAGAGCTCCTCCGACAGCGAAGGCTCCTCCTCGGGCGGGAGTGACGAGGAGGACAGCGACAGCGATGACGAGGGCGGCGGGCGGCGGGATGACGGGTCCGACTAGGTGTCGGGTGCCGCTCCGCGTGGCACCGGCGACCCCATCATCCGCGTCGCTGGCTCCTGGAGCTTCTCGGGGCCGTCTCCTTGGGCGGCTGGCGTAGGGAGGCTGCGGAAGAGGAAGAGGGCAGGCGGCAAGGCCGTCAACTCGGAGTACAAGGGCACGACGCCCTCGACAGCGTGCTGACGTCCTGCCGCCTCATCTTCGAGCTCTGCCTCCATCACCATGCCGCCGAGACGTTCTCTTGGTGTCTTCTGCCACCCGTAGCTCGTCTAGGCGCCCCTTTTGCCCTTTTCGCCTCCTTGACCTGCCTCCTGAAGAGAGGGACAAGAGAGGGATTACGGGCACCTTATCTCTTTTTAATTTGTAAGCCCTCGGGCCTTAGTTGCATTTAAAGCTTGTAATCCCATTATTCATGATTTTCATCCTCTCATGAACTGTACCTGAGTGGAATGCTCTTTAATGAAAAGGGGATGCTTGCCGGGTCACTTGTCCCGTGGGTGGAACCCACGTCAAGGAGCGAATCCTTTATATCTTTAAGATAGACACTTCCTTTCCCGGCAGCAGGCCCTGCCTTCTCCCCGCGCCGCTCAACCTTTCTCACGCTTTTGGCGGAGGCAGGGAAGGGGCGGGTTCAGGCTCCTCGCTTCGTCCCTTTGCTGCCGCGACTACGACCAAATCTGGCCTCGGGAACGAGCCCGAGGGCCTAGAGTTAAGGGAGCACGGTAGCTTTTAGGAAGAAACGAGGTTTCGCATACCCCAGCCCATAAGAGAATACATGATAAGGGATGAAAAACTTATCTGAGATCGCAGCCCCCGGCAACTTCGGTTCGCCATGGGCTAATCTTTGCACTTGCAACCCCCGGCAACGCTGGCTTGCCGGGGTGTTGCAGCCCCCGGCAACTTTGGCTTGCCGGGGTTCGGGTGTTGGTCCGTCCTTCTTCTTCTTTTCGTCCTTAAGTGGTCCGGTCAGGGTGCGCGAGTCCTGCGAACCAAGGGAAACGAAAGAACGACAAAAGGACGCACACTCGACCTCTAAGTTAGGGGTTAGCCGCTACTAAGCACTGTCAACCCTAACCAAGGACGAAACTCGACTCAGCATGCATGCTAAAACTCAGGGCGCCAGCGCTCTATCTTCGCTCAGGGTCTGCGCCTGGCTTTGTACAAAGGATTACATGCAACAGCGGCAAGACTTGTACAAAATGGTGGTTGCCGGACAGGGTCCGACAACCGCGCCTTACGGGTAAAACTTACGAAGATGCTCACAAGTTCGGGATACTAGGGTACCCCTACTTTAGTACACCGACACCGCCAGGTTATCCCTGGCAAGAGACCAACTTAGGCCAAAAGCCTAAGCTTGGGGGAGTACGTATTTCTCACCGACATTACATTTATGTTCACACACACTCATTGCTAGATGTCGGTGCTCATACTCTTTTACTGTAAGATCCATGCTAGTTTATTTCTTTTTTCCTGCTTTCTTCTTGTGTGTTGGTTAAACCTTAAGAAAAACAAAAAAAATTAGTAATAGTTTACTTTTCTGTTGTAGTAGTAAGTAAAAAGAAAACCCAAAAATATTTCCCGTTCTTCTTTTGCTTGTTGGGAGCTTTCCCATGAAAATAGTCTTATTTTCTTTTATTTTCTTTGGGGGTCAGTAGGAGAAGACCATGATTAAACTGTTGAAGTGGCTCCTATATGCATTATGGTTGATTTAACCAAGAGCCCATATTGCCTTGTCTTCTCTTGTTTATTGAATGCTCGCAGATTCCAGCTTAGTCCAATGCACGTGCACTCTTATTATTATTCACACCGTTCGGTCATGCAAGTGAAAGGCAATTATGATGATATATGATGGACTGACTGAGATGGGAAAAGCTGGTATGAACTCGACCTCTTTTGTTTTTGTAAATATGATGAGTCCGTCGTTCTTGATTCAGCTTATTATGAATAAACATGTTTGCAATGACAATTAAAGATCATAGTTGCTTGTGCCATGCTTGATTAGCTATGAGTTATAATGATTTACCTTGCGTGCCAACATGCTATTGAGATTATTATGATGTGGTATGATGGGTTGGTATCCTCCTTTGAATGATTTAAGTGACTTGACTTGGCACATGTTCACGCATGTAGTTGAAACAAATCAACATAGCTTTCACGATATTTATGTTCATGGTGGATTATATCCTACTCATGCTTGCATCCAATGTTATTAATTTTAATGCATGTACATGGCTGTTGTCACTCTCTATTTGGTCGCTTCCCAGTCTTTTGCTAGCCTTCACCTGTACTAAGTGGGAATACTGCTTGTGCATCCAATCCCTTAAACCCCAAAGTTATTCCAGATGAGTCCACTATACCTTCCTATATGCGGTATCTACCTGCCGTTCCAAGTAAATTTGTATGTGCCAAACTCTAAACCTTCAAATAAACATTCTATTTTGTATGCTCGAATAGCTCATATATCAACCAAGGTTGTCCTTATCTTCCGTGTTAGGCGGGTTATTCTCAAGAGGAGTGGACTCCGCTCCTCACTCACGAGAAAATGGCTGGTCACCGGGATGCCCAGTCCCATGCTTTAAGCAAACTAAATCAAAATTAATTGCAAACAAAACTCCCCCTGGGACCTTATGTATGTTGGAGACACTCGTTGTTTCGAGCAAGTCATGGATTGATGCTTGTTGGTGGAGGGGGAGTATAAACTTTACCATTCTGTTTGGGAACCGCCTATAATGTGTTTAGCATGGAAGATATCGCAATCTCTTAGTTGCTATGTTGACAATGAAAGTATACCGCTCAAAATATAATTTATCTCTATTTCAAAACCGAGCTCTGGCACCTCTACAAATCCCTGCTTCCCTCTGCGAAGGGCCTATCCATTCACTTTTATGTTGAGTCATCACCCTCTTATTAAAAAGCACTAGCTAGAGAGCACAACTGTCATTTGCATTCATCACTATTAATCTATGTTGGGTGTGACTATGATTGGATCTCTTTTACCATGAATTACAATGTCTAGTCAGTCCTTGATCTTTAAAGGTGCTCTGCATTTATGTTTTGCGGTCTCAAAAAGGGCTAGCGAGATACCATCTTGCTATATCATATTATGATTGATTTGAGAAAGTGTTGTCATCCGAGATTTATTATTATGGCTTGCTAGTTGATTATGCTATTGATATGAGTAATTATGAGACCTAAGAATTATTGCAAATGTGGTTAGTTATGATATATGCTGAAAACTTGAATGCTGGCTTGACATAGTTACAACAACAAGAGCAAACAGAGTTTGTAAAAGTTTTCCTTTTTCTCTTTCAGTTTGTCAACTGAATTGCTTGAGGACAAGCAAGGGTTTAAGCTTGGGGGAGTTGATACGTCTCCGTCGTATCTACTTTTCCAAACACTTTTGCCCTTGTTTTGGACTCTAACTTGTATGATTTGAATAGAACTAACCCGGACTGACGCTGTTTTCAGCAGAATTGCCATGATGTTGTTTTATGTGCAGAAAACAAATATTCTCGGAAAGTCCTGAAACTCCACGGAACACCTTAGAAAAAACAATAAAAAATTCTCGCCAGAGATGAAGACCAGGGGGCCCACACCCTATCCAGGAGGCTGGGGGCGCCCCCCCTCTAGGGAGCGCCCCCTACCTCGTGGGCCCCCTGGATGCCCTCCGACGCCAACTCCAACTCTATATATTGGCTATCGGGAAGAAAAAAATCAGAGAGAAGAAATCATCACGTTTTACGATACGGAGCCGCCGCCAAGTTCTAAAACCTCTCGGGAGGGCTGATCTGGAGTCCGTTCGGGGCTCCGGAGAGGGGGATTCGTCGCCGTCGTCATCATCAACCATCCTCCATCACCAATTTCATGATGCTCACCGTCGTGCATGAGTACGTGCATCGTAGGCTTGCTGGACGGTGATGGGTTGGATGAGATTTATCATGTAATCGAGTTAGTTTTGTTAGGGTTTGATTCCTAGTATCCATTATGTTCTGAGATTGATGTTGCTATGACTTTGCTATGCTTAATACTTGTCACTAGGGCCCGAGTGCCATGATTTCAGATCTGAACCTATTATGTTTTCATGAATATATGTGTGTTCTTGATCCTATCTTGCAAGTCTATAGTCACCTACTATGTGTTATGATCCGGCAACCCCGAAGTGATAATAATCGGGACCACTCCCGGTGATGATCATAGTTTGAGGAGTTCATGTATTCACTATGTGATAATGCTTTGTTCCGGTTCTCTATTAAAAGGAGGCCTTAATATCACTTAGTTTCCAATAGGACCCCGCTGCCACGGGAGGGTAGGACAAAAGATGTCATGCAAGTTCTTTTCCATAAGCACGTATGACTATATACGGAATACATGCCTACAATACATTGATGAATTGGAGCTAGTTCTGTGTCACCCTATGTTATGACTGATACATGATGAACCGCATCCGGCATAATTATCCATCACTGATCCGGTGCCTACGAGCTTTCCATATACTTGTTCTCGCTTATTTACTTTCCCGCTGCTACTGTTACAATCACTACAAAATACCAAAAACATTTACTTCTGTTGTCTTCACTTTTGTTACTGTTACCACCATTATCGTATTACTTTGCTACTAAACACTTTGCTGCAGATACTAAGTTTCCAGGTGTGGTTGAATTGACAACTCAGCTGCTAATACTTGAGAATATTCTTTGGCTCCCCTTGTGTCGAATCAACAAATTTGGGTTGAATACTCTACCCTCGAAAGCTGTTCCGATCCCCTATACTTGTGGGTTATAACCCGTTTGTTGCACGGAACATCAAGATGCATTCGTATGAGTAGTTTATCTTGTGAGAGAAAAGGTTGAACGAGGGAAGGCCTTATTTGCGAACGTGGAGAGACTTGTGGGTATATTTTTGCAAAATTGCCATACTTTCTTTCCTATCCGTTAGATATAAATCCGACGACCTATATTGCAGGATGGCACGCACACCATCATCACCAACTCTTTTTCTACTCCCGCCGTCCAAAAATACTAGTCATCAAAATGGATAAAAAGTGATGTATCTAAAACTAAAATGCGTCTAGATACATTTCCTTTTATCCATTTTGATGACAAGTATTTCCGGACGGAGGGAGTATTTGTCTTTTTAGAGATTTCAATAAGTGACTATGACTGGACCTTACCAACATACTCAAAAAAGTAGTCCATAATTTTGATGTTACCCTCTTTTCTTGGCGGTGCAGTGCCATCTGGATACCTCATAAATAAATCAAGGACAAATCTGACCCCTTCCTGAAAAGACATACGGATCAAAATGAGTGAATCTACACTCTAAAATATGTCTACATACACATCCGTATGTGGTAGTCCATTTGAAATATGAAAAAGATAAATATTTAGGAACGAATGGAGTATATATAAGAGTAGACATGGAGATATATCTTCAGCATGGTCAACAACAAAAATGTGTTGGGCTGGTTAGCGCCGGATGCTCGCAACGCGATGACATGAGTTCGTATTCTGTCTTTTAACTTCATATTTTTACATTATATATTACTCTACTTATTTGATATATACTTCTTTCGCCACTGTACTGACAGTGGAACCCATAGAGTACTTAGAATACAATATTAAGGATGGACTTGTTTCTTTTTAACTTTTTGTACGAAGCTGTAGCCACCCTGCAAGTCATGTGTACACTGTCCATGCAATTAACTTTTTATAGAGGGACAATCATACAGGCAATTAACTCAAATGGATTGGATGTCACTCTATTATTTCCAGCATAAAGAGCATCTCCAACGGCAGCCGGCAAATTTCCTCCCGCTTAGACGACATCAAACGCCAGCGGCATACATTTTTACAACTCTAACCAACCAGATAAATTCGTGCAAACACGGACTGATTTCATATAAGCATGAAGGATTTCGTATAGAAAAGCCGGAACTTCATATAAACATCATGGATTTCATTACATTTACATGAACTAAGTGTTGCCAATCCGGCTCTCATGTATAATTAATACTCCCTCCGTCTAGAAATGGATGTATCTAGACTTATTTTAGTTCTAAATGGCCGCTCGCGGATCCCTTTGTCTTCCTCATATCCATCAGACACTTGCGGGGTCGACGAAGGTCCTCGGAAGAGACGAAGCAGCAAAGAAACCACCTGAATCCGCGGTCGTCGCCTCGGCGGTGGCCTTCATGGGTCCCAAGTGGCGGTGGCCTCCCGTGTTCTACTTCTCCTCGATGATGGCGGCGGACACGGAGAAGCTGGCCACTGACTCGTCGCTCTCCACGCACCTGGCTTCTGTCTCTGCCTGCATGGCGCTGCCGCAAGCACGGGAGGCGCGCCCATAGACACGGGAGGCGCGGCCACTTCAGACACTGGACGCGGCAATGACGGCGCCCGTACCGGCGTGCTCGCCGCCGTGCTGGCGTGGAGCAACTCGCCACTCCTCATCGAGCTTTACTGGAGCGGCGAGTTGCTGAACCACGCGCCTGCTGGGGCGGCAACTGGCTCCGTCGGGCCAAGCGAGGTTGGTGAAGCACCGAGCGGCCTCGCCCGTATCCGGAGGGCTCGGCGGGCCATGCAGCCGGGTAATATGCTGGAGAACGGCTCATCGGAAGCCATCGGAGGAGTGGAGAAAATGGTGAAGGAGGAGATGGGGGAGCGGCAGAGGGGTGCGATTCTTGCCCGCCGTCTCTCTGGCCTCGTGTAAATAGAGGGCGGACGGTAGGAGCTTGGCAGGCGTCTGGCCTCGTTTAAACTGAGGGATGATGGGAGGAGCTCGGCCGGTGTTGCGTTTAATTCCGGCCCGCTCATGAACGGATGTGTGGCCGGAGTAGGATTCTCGGTTTGCATGCACGGAGGGGTTTAATGGAGGCGCCGGGCGTGCAGCGGGCGGCGCAGTACTATTAGATTTGACAGCAGTAATGAGCCATCAAATCACAAAGGCCCCCGCCTCTCGTGAAACCGACCGAGCTAGACTGCCCTGCCCTCTAGCCTTTTAAAGAATGCATATACTCTACTTTTGTACAGTAGTCGTATCAATGGATTGCGTCATGGAGCAAAACTTGAAATTAAAAAAAAGGTAGTACATATAGAGAGCGCTCGTCGCCAAATTATGCATATAGTACTATTAAAAAGGCTTGTCACAATAATGGTGTCCAGCACAAGTGCACAACCCACCCCTCAAATAAAGCTAAGCACCCTGGAATTCTTTGACAAAACTAAGCACCCTGAAATTCTTTGACAACTAAACTGCTGGCTATATGATGTTGGCCATATATATTGTACGTATATAATGTGAAGAAACGAGTGGTAGTACTATACCAACTAAAAGATGAAATGTAAGAAATACTAGTATGTACGTACTGAAGAGTTAAAGAAACAAGAAGAAACATAACATAGTTCTGCTGGGGGCTCAGCACAACACACCCCTCAAATTAAATTAAGCACACCTGAAATTAAACTTTGCAACTATTCCGGTAGACACTGCATTAGAACCACCATGAGAAACGACACTGCCACCTTACTCGGAGTCCTCGTCCACGTCCTCGACTTCGTCCATGTCCCTCTTCCTCTTGGCCGATACTTCTTTGCTTGAACCGCACACTTGGCTGTTGCTCTTCATCCAACCCTTGTAGATATTGAAGCAAAGGTAGCCATCCATTGCAGCGCAGTGGATGTGGTCTATATCTAGTACATGCCGCTGCCATGCATGACGATGAAACGTGTATGGAGGTTTCACCAGTTTACCGTATGAAGGATGAACCATGGCCCCTGCCAGGGTCAGCATTGAAGGCTGACGAGAGGGCACCAGCCGATTCTTCTGGAGGTCGAAGGGGTTGCCTACAACGAGGCCTATCCGACCCAGGATTTCTTCGTCGTTCGTAAAGTCTACAGTAACGAATTTCACTGTTTTGTCCTTGAGGAAGTTCTTAAAATCCTCGCACTCAACGTCGGCATGGCATATGTGGTAGACCAAGCACACGTTATGTACACAAACCTGGATCATGGAGGGCTTCTTCCTCTCTTCGTCCTTTAGATCCTTCTCTCGTCCCAGGACTGTGGTGTACTCAACATCTAGCCCAGCGACCCACTCATCATCTGAGTTTTCGAACATGTGTCTGAAGCGAGAAAGGCATCCTTTCACCGTCGCGGAAGACCGGGTGTAGATGACGTCGAACTCATCACCGGTGATGGTTCTAACCTTGTACTCACCGCCGATCATGGAGATTTGGGACGCCATGGATTTGGGAGGAGGGTTAGGATTAGTGGAACTACCGTAATGTGAATGGGCAGGACGACTAGGAGCGAACCGACGTAGTATAGAAGGACGTGCAGGGACGAGTAGGAGCGAACCGCCAGCGTGCGAACAGCAGGGTAGTGGCTTTCCATTCTCCCATGATACGGGCTTCCGAGAGCCCTTGGATCTGAGATCGAACGGTTGCATGGCGTGATTCTAGACCTATGGGCGAATATCCTATCATGGAGGGTTATTCTGCAAATTTTTAGCAACTTAGCATGCGATCGTTTGATCTCAGATCCAAGGGCTGCCAGCAGCCCGTATCATGGTCGCGCCTACCACGACCGTCGCGTCGCTCGCGCGGTCGCGCCCTTGGAGATTTAACACGGTGCGTTAGGCTATCTGATGTTGGCATGTCATACATAGTCATCAGTTGGTCACTCATACTACAACAAGGTTGGCTATAAGCGTTTTTTTACTCCTCTCTATCTCTTTCTTCGTACTCAAGGAAGAAACGGTGCTAGTAAGCGCGTGTATTTATTGCATTTGCCAAGGAGTGACCTCTTCCAATGAAATGGTGTTGCTAAGTTTGCTTCATTTAATTAGCTATAGACTCAAAATTGTCTTTTCACCTAGGTACACGCGCTTAGCCCCGTTTCTTCCTTGGGTCACCAAACTAGTCTCTCTCTTCTTGATTAACTTGCCACATTAGACTTTATGCCTATGTGGCAAGCTTAAGCACCTATAGGAGCAAGTAAAAGTAAGTACAATAGTGCGCTTTACATGGCATTTTTGCATATGTGGAGGAAATAGAGGCAAGGAAAAAGTGGAGAAGTGGGCTCTCATGCAAGAGCCAGCCTCTACTACATGGTGGAGCATTGGGAGAGGCACCTGTATGGAGGTGGTTAGGAATCTGGGAGACTCACGCCGGTCGTAGCGCCGCAGTTAAAATGATAATGGCAAGTCAAATCACGGGGCCCCACCTGTCCAGCAGTAACTCGCTGTCAAATCACACAGCCCTACGTTTGCAGCAGCCTACTCCATCGTCTTCTCGCATCTCTGTCGAACCGACTAGGCGGGACTGCCCCGCCGCCTACCGTGCAGGAAAAGCCCCGCCCTCGACTTTTAAATACAACTACATCCGCTTAAGAATCCAATGATATACTTTTTGTGACATAGTAACTCATATTTAGTTAGTCTGTCTAGGTGAGTAAGTCATCTTAGGTTGTGCACCGTGACCAAGGAGGACGGGAAAACGAGAGAACTTAATGTTTATTTGCTAATTAATAGCATTGCATGCAATGAACTAACCACTAGAGGTCGCTCTCGCTGCGAGGCGCCTCGCCCAGCAAGAATTCGTCGACCTACACATCCACGGTACGAGCAAATCGTGTACATAGGTATCTACACTGCCAGTGAGGACGCTACGAGGTTGGCCTTCCTCAACCAACTGGAAGCCTTGGATGCCTTTGCTGAGAAGCACCTCGACCTCTCCACAAAAGCCGCCGCTCCTTAGCCGCCGGTCGGTGGCCCAACGCACTAAGTTGAGGAGGAGGAGGTAGTACGTTGGTGGATCCATCTTTCTTCTTGCCTTCTGTAACCACCACTGCAATTGCATCATCGTGGCCTTAATTCTTATTGTGCTGTTGCATTCTCGTTCCAGTCAATACCGACATGTGCGATCCCTTTGCTTAATTATATGCATCATTGTAACTAGTACTCCATCTGTCAATTTATAAGTTGTGCTTACCTTTTCCATCAACTTCGTGCAACGCGCGGGCATCTTGCTAGAAACACTAGAATATGTCTATATAATCCGTATGTGATAGTCCATTTGAAATCTCAAAAAAGACAAATATTTAGGTACGGAGGGAGTAATATATTAGGAGTATATCATGCACACAAAGGCAGAGGAGCGGTGGGGCCAAGAGGGATGAGGGGCACGTCGGGGGGATGAGGATCCCCTGACGCAAACAATCCTAACATTTTGTCACTGACATGTGGGACCCATAAGCGTGGGTCCCACCTGTCAGCAAAGGAAAGGCAGGGCAAGGCAGTGATAGCCACGTCAGAGGATCCATGTCCACGTCGGGGGACGTCGTGTCGTGGGTTGGAGCGGCGTCGTGGGAATTGCGTGTGGGTGTGGCAGTGGTAGAAACAAGAAACGTGATGGTCGCCGTGGTTCAACTTCCATGGACAAGCTGTCATGTCTGCTGACACATGTATATCAAAAATAGAGTGTTTATATTTCAAGCACGTGAACAAGTATTATTCGACTACTTTGGATCCATTGCAACGCACGGGCCAGCACATTGGTAGTAGTAGTGTCCATCTCTATCTCTAGAGGCCTTCCCTCGTTCATCCTTTTCTCTCACAAGATAAACTACTCATACAAATGCATCTTAATGTTCCGTGGAATGCACGAGGATGTTTCCTTGGGGGTCTCTCCAGCGCGGCGTGGCCGTAGTTGCAAGTTGACGCCCCTTGAGATGCCGACGTTGAGGGGCACTCGGATTTCCTCCGATGAGCAGGCAAGATGAGTTTGATCACGTAGTAAATGCATTCTAAAGACTACTTCCGTGTCCATTTCCTAATTCTCCCCCTGCCCACTGTTTCACTGGTTAGGCTCGGTGTGAGTGGAGATTGGCTTGCATATGTACGGGAGGGTACCAACATCAATTTGGACAACATTTACAATGGTGACACCGTTCCCGTAGAACCTTTGTCCAACATTGGGATCAGCCATGCAACCGGCCACCGCATAAATTGGTATGATGGAACCACGGTGAGATTGAATAAGATAGCACGAACCTTGCACATGGTGGTCAAAGGCGGACCATGCTGTCTGCGACCGATTTGTTGCCGTACGAGTAGGAAGACGCTGTGCTCCTTTCTAACCGCATCTTCGCGATGACAAACCAGGGGACTTATTTTGTATGGGACACATCCTATGATATACTCCCTCTCTCCCAGTTTATTTGTTTTGAATCTTTTCATTTTATAAGTTTCAAATTCAAATTTAGAGCTCCCCATCACGTGTTGAGATTACAATGTCCATTAAATCGTTACGTGCATGTATAGTAAAGAAACAAATCTCAAGTTCGGCACGAGTTCGTGCTGCGGGAGCACCACAAGCCCTGGCGCAGGAGTTACATTTCCCTCTCAGGGCCGTCGGGACTGAGCTTCAGCGCCTTACTACACCTACCTTTGAGTCAATAACATGTGGACCCGATAGGTGACTGGTCCACATGTAATGCTCCCATAGGCAGAGGGGCAGTGGGGCCAAGAAGGGTGAGCCGCAGGTCGGGGGACATGTGGTTTCATGGGTTCAAGCGACGTCATGGGAATCGCGGGTGGCTGTGGTAGAAACTTGATGCTCGTCGCATTTTAGGTGGCCCACATGTCATGCACACAAAGGCAGAGGGGCGGTGCGGCCGAGAGGGGTGAGGCGCACGTCGGGGGGCGTGGTGCCATGGGTTGGAGAGGCGTCATGGGAATCGCGAGATGAAACGTGATGGTCGCCGTAGTTGGAACTTCCATGGACAAGCGATCAAGTCTACGGACACATGCACTGCATACCGATCACTGGAAGGAGTAGCAGAGAAAGCTATATATGCGGATAAATAGTTCCTTATAGTCAAGCGGACCCATGCTACTACTCTGTTCCAAAGACATGCACACCATCGAAATAGTCCATCTATATCAATATACACCGAGAGGGAATAATTTTTTTACAAGAGAGGAAATAGTTCATCCATCCATAATGCCCTCCTGCTGGTGCAGCCTTTTCTTCTTCTTCTTCTTCTTCTTCTTCTTCTTCTTCTTCTTCTTCTTCTTCTTCTTCTTCTTCTTCTTCTTCTTCTTCTTCTTCTTCTTCTTCTTCTTCTTCTTCTTCTTCTTCTTCTTCTTCTTCTTCTTCTTCTTCTTCTTCTTCTTCTTCTTCTTCTTCTTCTTCTTCTTCTTCTTCTTCTTCTTCTTCTTGAGGTGAAGAAGCCGAGGAGAATCGGTTCCTGATAGAGAAGGAGTAAATGGAGAAGTGGCGTGCAGGCAGTTGATTAGACGGCTAGGTAGACTAAACGAAAAGGCTATGCGGGTAGACTGATGAGTCGTACCTGTTCGTGTACATGCCCATCCTTCCTGATAGGTGGGACCTATGCAAACAGATAAAAAAATGTGTCATAGTTTTTTTTTGAGCGCGTGAGTGGGAGACAGAACATTCTCTGGTTAAGGAATACTCCCTCCGTTTAGGTGAGTATAAGTCACCTTATGAAAATAAGGTTTTCCCAAAACCTATAGGCGTGGAGCATTAACTTCCTTCTCGATCCCCTCCCATCCTCGTTAGCCAGCGTTCTCTTCCTCTGCTGCAGCGTTCTACCTTTCCATTTTTCCTCTTCTCAAGTGTGGAACGATCTGCATGCCGTCCTTGATGCACCAGAACGACCACTGCATGCATCGTGGCAGAGCGTTGATTGGGCATGCACGAGAATTTGGTTCTGCTCGCAATATGGATGATACCTGAACGATGAAGTGAACATGCATGCTAGCACGGGAGACCTATTTACGCTATACAATACTGGAGTACTCATGTACCTACTAGTAGTAGTAGTAGTACAACTGTGGTACACTTGATGGTCAAAATACTATTCATCCGGTCCTCACAGTGAAGTGACAACACCCTGCGCCTGACACTAGTCCAGGCGGCGTGTTCGGGTTACCAAAGTCAGCCTCACCCTGTGCACAGTGCAGTCTATCACCGCCGTTGTATAGCACATTGGCGCCTCGCCTCGTCTCCCTCTCCGCTCCCATAGCACCACTCCATCTCCATCTCCTTCTCCGTCCCCATTTCACTGTGCCCCCATGTACCGTCACCTCACTCGCCTCCCCCAATACCACTATTCAGTCGCTTGCCGCTCCAGCACCGACATCCTTCTCCCCCGTAAATCAAGCCCCCTTCCAAACTCCACCATGGCCGAACGCGAACCGCGCATCATCCATATGATCCGTGATTGGAGCAATCTCCCCAGTGACATCCTCGACCTCTGTTGTTCGTGTATGGATATGTTGAGCGCCCTGCGGCTGGCTGCATGCTCGAGGGACATGCACATAGCCATCGTAGAAGTGAGACCTAAGCTTTTCAAGACACCCTGCTTGCTGCTATCTGGTCTTGCGAGATTGGCTCACCATGATACGGAGGCGTGCATGATGCCCCTCGACTTCAATCCGATCTCCATTAGCCGAAACTTCTTTGCAGGTATGTAGTGGGTCGCCATACATCATTTCCCTCGACATTGATCCGATCACCATCGCCCGAAACTTCTTGGCAGGTATATACTGGGTCGGCATGAACTCCCACTGGATGGCTGCCTTCACTAAAGACGGTAAAAAGTTGGTGCTCATGAACTTCCAGGCCTCCCATGAGATTATCCTTCCTCCGTTGGATTATATAGAGTATTACCATCGCGGTCCAAGTCATCTAGATTACTACGCCAGTTGGACGGACCTTGTTTTGCAGAAGATTGTAATCTGCCAAGTGCCCACACGACATGCGAATTACGCAGACTTCAAGCTAATTGCCTTGTTCGACCGCAGACTCGCCTATCTTTACGCCGGTGCCTTCTTTAGCTGGAGACAACTCAGCTCGCAGTGGATCATCGTCAAAGCTGATACACACTTCTGTGATGCTATTGAACACAATGGCATCATCTACACGATCGACAAAGCAGATGGCACCACGTATTGCTGGGACGGCGCGTGTAAGTTGTTTCCTCTCATGTTAATGATGACGCCATGACACTGTTTGAACTTTTTGTGATGATTTGCATATCTCTGTTTGAGCAGAATTTGAGTAGAACTATGGCAATGTATTAGAGACGTCGTAAATCAGCTATATTTGGAATCAATTAATTCATGCGATTGTGACCATGTCATTACAGCCGATTTGTACCCTGAATAATCAAACGGTTAGGAATATATGGATATTATCCTTATTTTACAGTAATCTATATACTACTACTAAATATGAGTGTGTATCAATGGCCATGTTAGTTTCCTCATTTTCATGATGTAGAAACATGCACCACACTGTTGATTTCATCTAACCATACATTAGGGAAGTAAATGTGCATATGGAGAACTCTATATTTGGAAGTAGTGAAATCCTGCAATGCTTACCATGTGTACATACCTATATTCGCCCTTCAGCAATCAATGGCTAGAATAATATCCTCACAAAAAATTTGCCCACAGAACACGAGTATATAACAATGCATGGTCTGTTAGTTACCTTGAAGAATTTGTTTGTGAAGACAGAACATGATTACATAACATGCATGACATGGTAGTTTCCTGTGAAGAATCGATTGGGAGATAACATGAGTATAACCATGCATGTCACTTCTATATTTTCGAACCCAGTATACATTTCCCTGTATTTACCTCCCAGTTCCAACAGGGACATATCAATGTTGTTTCTTGCATTATCCTACTCATACTCTGAACAATGCTGATCTTACATTAACAATGCTTGTCCTTTTTGATATGATGAAGTGTCCCTACAGTTACTGCCCTTTGTAATCACACCACCTTTGCCAAAAACAGGGAAGCACAACTGGTTCCTCGCTCGATCAGACGACGGCAAAAGACTGATGATCATTCGGACAGATGAGCTAGAAAAGTTATATTGCAAAAACCCCACTGTATACAAGCACCGTGTAATACGTGAGTATCTGGACAGTGGATGTTACGTCTACGAGCAGGATACCAACTTGTTGGGGCCTTTAGGATTTTTTAGTTGGAGGCGGGTAAACAGCCATGGTTCACACTCTCTGTTTCTCGGACTCAATTATCCGATTAACCAGGAGATCACCATTGGCAAGGACCTTGATGGCAGAGAGGCTCTGTTTGCTATGGAAAACTGTGTCTACACGGCGAGCCCTAGGAATTCGGGAGCAAACTCCCTTGATTGTCAACGATACAGCTTGTAGCCAAAAGAAGGTGAGAATAACAAAGGCATACAGATTAACTTTGATCCTTGGATGTCTCAATTATGACTCTAAGGCCGGGCTCTCCAAAAAAGAAAGAATAAGGACTCTTAGGCCGACATGTGGGCGCCACCGGTGTTTTCGTGCGCTTGCGCGCTGAGAGCATATTGGCGCGTGCTCGAAATTCAAGCTACCTTTTCATCCCAGTCTCCTGCCCCTCCCCCACCTATGGAATCTCGATTCCTACTCCAGTTCCCCCAAATCCCCCTCCTGTACTCCCTGTACTCAAGCGCACTATCATGTCGCTGGTCAACGCAGATCTCCGAGCCAGAGAACCTGAGGTCCGTCCTGCCTTCGGTCGCTGCGTGCTGTCGCTCAACAGTGGCATGGCGGCGCTTGACGACCAGTTTGCCAGCAAATTGCTGATGGTAACCATCAACGGCGACCAGCCTCCCGTCTCGCCGGATGACCTTGTCAAAGCTCTTGGCATAGCGCACGGCATCCAAATAAGTGACATGCTCGTCGAAGTCTGTCCGCCACCGGCTGATTTCTTCGTCAGGTTCCGGACAACTTTCGACTGCAGTCGTGTGTTCGAATCTTCCCGGCGTTTGTTCTGCGATGGCGCGCTGGTGAGCTTTGATCGGTGGCACCCAGGATGGGGCTCGGTGCCCTCTCAGCTTGAGTTTTTAATAAAGCTTACCTTCCACGGCATGCCTCGACGTGCTTGGAACAGCGAGTCCATGAACGAGCTTATCAACGCCCTTGGAGGTGAGCTCGTAAGTATGTTTGTTCCTCCAGACAGCTGGGCTCTGACGGTTATGGCATGGATGAAGAAGCCGTCCACCATACCAAAGGTGATTGGTGTTGAGATACCGGTGCAGGAACCGGGGTTGTACTATTCGTCGCCACCAAGGCCACCGCGGACCACGTTAGGGATGTACCTGTATCGAGTGTTCGTGCATGTCGAAGAAGTGGTCAATCCATCAATCAAAGTCCTGCCGCCGCCGCTGGTGCCAGGGTCCGTCAACGACGTCCATTACAGGAGTCAACGTCAGACTTTCCCCGTGTTGCTCAGAACGATGGATGGCATAGGGCCTACTCCATCGCGCGGCGGAGGCCACTGCTTCTTTGGGAGAAGAGGCAGGGCTGGCTGCCTGGATGTGCTCTAATTTGAGGTAACAACTGAATCTTGTCAGATACTATTTAAATCCGAGCTATGGGTGTGAAGCACGGATATGCCAGTACATCTGATTGTGACCTGTTCTAATTTTGTACCTGAATTTTTTTAGAAAGGGTTGTACGTCAACTTAATGTGCTAGCAGAACTTATTGTGTTGTCTGTCTGTTTGCTTTGCACAACATTCATGATATTTCCCCGTCATTGATAAAGACGATGAACCGTTATGTACGACTTCGTTGGTTTCAACATAGCCCTTCCCGTAGCGATCCACTGCTTCCATCCTGATTGTGCCGCCTGCGTGAAATTTGTGTATGCAAGTTCAGTTTGCTATGATGTTCTATATGATTGTGTCAACTATATAAGTTTTTACTGAGCATCAGCAATGCATACGGCTGAAAGATGTATTTACGAGCATCGGTCGATTGGTCTCTCTCTCTCTCTCTCTCTCTCTCTCACACACACACACACACACACGCACGCACGCACAAGTGGGACTCGTTGAATTATTTATTTGCTCGTGACGGCTTTTAATTAGGTTCCACTATAATCTAACTTTTTTCTTAAGTTATTAATTGAGCTCAGTGACTTCAAAAGGTTGTACAGAAGCCTTGTTTGAGCCTTTCCGGCGTCGCTAAATGTGGGCTGAGTAACCATGTTAGGTTGTACTGTACTACACAGGCCTTTTTTGCTATTTTTTTTAAATAATACATTTTTTATTAATTTTCATAAATAGTACGCTGGGCAAAAAAATTCAAAAATAATACACCGTCTGCCCGCTACAGGCTGACTGGGCCTAGTCGGCCCACGGCAGGCCGATTGGATTCCAGTCGGCCTACAGCTGGCCGACTGGCCCCTGTCGGCCCACTGTGGGCTGAGTGGGTCCTGTCGGCCCACTGTGGGCCGACTAGAGCTAATTGGCTCGCTGTGGGCTAATTGTTTTTGCAAAAGTGTTAATCATGTATTTAAAAAATATGTGTATTGTGACCTCCTCCGCTTGCTGTGGGCCCACTGTTGACTAAAAAATATGTTTTAAAAAGTGTTAATCATGTATTTAAAAATTGTTAAATGTGTGCATAAAAAATGTTCCTTATCTATACAAAAAAATTTAAATGTGTCTATTAAAAATAGCTATTTTTTCAACATCAGCAATGCCACTGGGCCGACAGTTGTACTCAATATCCGGGTCAACTTGCTATTCTCCGCCCGCTGGGCTGCAAACTTTCCTAGGAGGTATGCATTAGGCTTAACAAGAAAATGGACTTTATAAAATAATAAATGGGATGTAATTATAATAACTGGACAGTTACTATGCACCAAACACGTAATTAGTTTGAAAATATATTATTTTTGGAATTTGAAAATTTTAATTTCATTATTTGTTGCGCACGCAATATTTCGTTGGATTTTAACGTAATACAACTTTATTTTGAAATTATATTTAACCTGACTAGAAATTTTGGATAAAAATATTTCGGATCCCATCAAAATGTGGGAATTGTTTTTAATTCTGTTTTGAGCGGTTGTTTGAAATTATTAATCGTTGTCCTAGCTAGAAGTTGGGCTGTACTTTTAACAAACTGTAAATGGGTTGTAGTAAATTCCGTTAGAATTAAAAAATGGGTTGTACATTCTTACAAATCGCAAATGGGCTATATGTTCTCTGACAAATCCGAGCTGTGGGTCTACTAAGTTGACGCGTACCAAGGGCTTTGTCAACTTAGTCAATATAAACGATTCTAGCTGCAGTAATCGTACGATGTCCATCCAACGACCGTAGTGCTTCTTCAACCTCTGGTCTTCTTGCTCCAGCCGCCCAAAGCAGCGCCGGTCGTGTCACGTGCTCCTGCCTCCCGTGGCCGGCTGTGATGTCGCGGAGGCCTCACCGCCCCGTACTACTCCCACTGCTGGCCAGGCCATCCCTCTAGTCACCCACACCCCCTATTATTCTGCGGCGACGGCAGCCTCACACCGCAGCCGAAATAGTGAACCCTCGTACTCTTCTCCGTGCGGGCTCCCACTACTGCATCTTCCCCGGCTCCGTGTCGTCCCCTTCCTAGGCCTCGCCGTCGTCCAGACCACCGCCCTGGTGCTCTCGGTGCAGCGTGGTCAACGTGGTCAACGACCGACTTCCATCGGAAGAGTACCGTATGTGGAGAGGCTGACAGCTGGGTCCATGGCAGCCGCAAGGAACCGCCTCCTTATTACGCGCAAAATAATTATTCCTCCACCTGACAGCGGGAACCCACCGGACGGGCCACCGTATTACGCAAAAAAATGATTCGCCCCCTGACTGCTGGGACCCACGAGCTACATATTCGCACGCAAGGAAGTGCGTCTGGAAAAAAAATGATTCGCCCCCTGACTGCTGGGACCCACCAGCCCCCCGACTGCTGGGACCCACCAGCTACATCTTCGCACGCAAGAAAGTGCGTCCGGGCAAAAAAACGATTCGCCCCCTAACTGCTGGGGCCAGCCAGCTACATCTTCGCACGCAAGGAAGTGCCTGACAGTCGGGACCCCACCTGGTCGAAGCGTACGTAGCGTTGTCATTCTGGTCGCGAACGTGTACGTACATATATACTGGTGGATGTAGAGGCGCGCACGTGTCGTAGTGGAGGCGCGTACATGTCGTAGTAGAGGCACGCACGTAGCATGTACACGTACGTGCAGCGGACAGGGTGCAAGAAAGAAAATACGGCCACATACGTACATACCGGCAGGGTCTCGAACGCCTACTTGCGCATACGTACGACCAGGGCTCGTGTACATGGCTGGGTCGGAACGAAGAAACAGCATCGTCGTCATGTTCATGGGGAGACAACGGAATGCGTCGTGTTCATTGGGAGGCAACCGAATGCGTCGTGTTCATCGGGAGGCAACGGAACGCGTGGGAGCCAACCGGCTGGGTCGGAACGGAATGTGTGGTCGTGTTCATCGGGAGGGCTTGGACGGAACAGGCGATGGAAACGAGGCCTGGCGTACCGCACAACGGAGGAAACGGACCTCCTACGTTTGGAACGGGGTCCTGTTGATCGGGAGTGGTCTGGCGTACCGCAAAACAGAGGAAACGGACCTCCTACGGTCGAAACGGGGGTCCTATTGATCGGGAGGGGTGTGGCGTACCGCAAAACGGAGGAAACAGACTTGTGTTGGAGCGCTAGGTCGAAACAGGGGTCTTGTTCATCGGGAGGGGTGTGGCGTACCGCAAAACGGGACTCCACGGGACACTGTTCATCTCCACCGTCGACCCCCTCCAGCCACCACGAGCTACTGTTCATCCACCGTCGACCTCCTCCAGCCTCCACGGGCTCCTGTTCATCCAGCCTCCACCGCGCGCTACTCCACCGGCTATTGTTCAACCACCCCTCCACCGTCTACTGTTCATCCAGCCCTCCACACCACGGGGTCCTGTTCAACCACCCCTCCACGGGCACCCCTCCACCGTCTACTGTTTATCCTGCCCTCCACGGGGTGGTCCTGTTCATCCAGCCCTCCACGGGGTCCTGTTCATCCAGCCCCAACCGGCTCGATCGATCGGGGTCTTGTTCATCCAGAGGCAACATCACGGGGTCCTGTTCATCCACCCTCACTGGGAACTGTTCATCCAACCCCCCCCCCCCCAACGCTCACAGTTCATCCAGAGGCAGCATCGATTGGCTTCAGTTAGCAGCAGTAGCGAAGGAATCGCTCGATCGGGTTCAGTTAACAGCCAGAGATCAATCTCTCGGGTTCAGTAACAGGTAGCCTACAGTGCAATCGCTTGGGTTCAGTTAGAGCCCAGCGCCTCGCTCGGGTTCAGTTAGAGCCAACACCTCGCACACACGCGCGTACGTGTACGAGAGAAACGCGCATCGCTCGGCCCCCGACCTCCCACCGTAACCGGGAACTCCCCGAAATTTTCCTCCCCCTCGCTTCTACCACTGTTTTTTCCATCATGGACGGCCCAAAGAATGTCATGCAGCTGCGTCTCCGGCCCGCCCAAGACGAAAAGCCCATTTTCTGTCATGATTTTTTGTCATAGAAGTAGGAGCCCACCACATCTATGATGATACCGGGTTTTGTCACAATTATCGTCATAGAAGTGTCATATGTATGACAGAAAAAAAAATTGTTCGGCCCAAAATGTCACGGATGTGTCTTTTTTTTGTAGTGTGTATTGGGTGTGTTGGGGACACAAGAGACTCTTTGCTATTTGGTTGCAGGGTTGTTTGAGAGAGACCATCTTCATCCTACGCCTCCCATGGATTGATAAACCTTAGGTCATCCACTTGAGGGAAATTTGCTATTGTCCTACAAACGTCTGCACTTGGAGGCCCAACAACGTCTACAAGAAGAAGTTTGTGTAGTAGACATCACTTGCTTGCGTACAATTTCCTCAAATTGCTTACTTCCGGCAAGACTCTTGTAAACACCTTTCTCTATAATTCCCTTCTTTTTTTCTCTCTATAATTCCCTTCAATAAGCTATTTTCTTGCTCAAGTGTAACTTGGCTGAGAGAATCATTAGTGGAATCAAGAGAACTACTAGAAGCAACAACATTGGATTTAGCATGATTGCTGTTACTACTAGAGGAAGAATCTGTCTTGTTCTTGTTGCTAGATTTAACTTGTGGCATGTAAGTAGACAAGAGTAAACACTTGGCAATGTAGGAAGAACTTTTCTTGCGAAGATCAACATTGATTGCTTTTAAGAACTCAAGCTCTTGCTCATGGTTGAGCTTTTCAAAGCGTAGCTTCTCATGAGTCTTTAAAAGTTCTCGATGATCTTCCAAGGTAGTTTCATGAGCTAACTTAAGAGTGTTTAGTTCTTTAGTTAGACGCTCAATCTCCTTCTTATCATCGTCATTCGTTTTATCTTGATTATCATGATTAATAGCAAGTTCATCATAGTTTTCATAACTAGAGTTGTCAACAAGTAAATCATCATCTCCTAGCAAATCAACTTCATCACTATTAAATCAACATACTCGCGGTGTGCTACCTTTGGGCCTTTAGCCATGAAGCATCTTCCAATTCCTTCATTAGGTGAGTCAAATATGTCGTAGGAGTCGGTTGACACAAGTGCTAGACCGGCAACACCTTCATCTTGAGTATATTCGGAGTCGGAGTGATAACTTCTGGCGGAGTGATGGTCGGAGTCGGAGTCGGATACCCATTCACCAACATGAGCTTGATGTCTTCTTTTTGTGTAGCTCTTTGATGATTTGTCCTTCCTCTCCAAATCCTTGCTTCTCCGAGAGGGTCTTCATTCATAACGATCATCTCTACTCCTTCTCTCTCTTGGCGGTGATTCTTCTCTACTTATTTTGGGAGAATCTTCTCTTCTTTTGTAGTGAGCCGTACACTCATTGGAGTAGTGTCCGGGTCTTCCACAATTATAGAAATTTCGTTCACGACTTGAAGATCTCTTGTCATTGTAGGACCTTGACTTGGAGATTCTTTCCTTGCATCTACTATTGTAGAATTTGTTGAAGTTCTTCACCATTAGGCTCAATTCTTCATTGAAGGTTTGTTTCTCACTTGATGGTGTGGGAGCTTCACATGAGGCTTTGTAAGCAGCACTTGACTTGTTGTGGAGCTCTTCCTTATCCTTAAGTGACATCTCATGAGCAACAATTCTTCCAATGACTTCCGTTGGCTTGAGATCTTTGTAATTGGGCACCCTTATCTCTTGACGTAGGGTCCAAGTCCATCCAGTAGCTTTCGTTCCAAAAATAACCTCTCCAGTTGATTTCGTTCCGTTTTGACTCTGTTTGATATTCCTTTTCTTCGAAACACTGAAATAGGCAAAAAAACAGCAATTCTGGGCTGGGCCTCCGGTTAATAGGTTAGTCCCAAAAATAATATAAAGATGGATAATAAAGCCCGATATTGCCCGAAATAGTAGATAATATAGCATGGAGCAATCAAAATTTATAGATACGTTGGAGACGTATCAGGCATCCCCAAGCTTAATTCCTGCTCGTCCTCGAGTAGGTAATGATAAAAAAGATAATTTTTGATGTGGAATGCTAGTGAGTGCTTAAGTTTGACCAATGATAATTCCAATCACTTTTTCTAGCATCATTACCTATCATAACAATACCTCATCTCATAAAACTTTTCATGATCAAGTAACAAGAAAGTCACAAGTTTAAATTATGGATCATAAACTTTCTTGAAAACTAACAAACAACATTCTCAGTCATCACAATTGCAATTCATCCTATTTTCAGGAAGAGTCTATGTCAGAGCTTTGATTTAGCAAACTTCACATACTCAACTATCATGTAGTCTTTCACAATTGCTAACACTCACGCAATACTTGTGGTTATGGAGTTTTAATCGGACACAGAGAAAGATAGGGGCTTATAGTTTCGCCCCATAACCTTTTACCTCAAGGGTAATGTCAACAATAATAACTCATGCTCCCCTACATCCAATTATATATATATATATATATATATATATATATATATATATATATATATATATGAAGTTCTTTCCAACATGTTGGGCTTGCCAAAGGATAAAATGAAAAAGGAAAGGTGAAGATCACCGTGACTCTTGCATAAGGTAGAAGATAATAAATAAAATATAGGCCCTTCGCAGAGGGAAGCAGAGGTTGCCATGCGCTTTTATGGTTGGATGCACAAAATCTCAATGCGAAAGAACGTCACTTTGTATTGCCCCTTGTGATATGAACCTTTATTATGCAGTCTGTCGCTTTTATTACTTCCACATCACAAGATCATATAAAGCTTATTTCTCCCACACCAATCAATCATACATATTTGGAGCAATTTTTATTGCTTTGCACCGATGACAACTTACTTGAATGATCTTACTCAATACATAGGTAGATATGGTGGACTCTCATGGCAAAACTAGTTTAAGGATTTTGGAAGCACAAGTAGTATCTCTACTTGGTGCTGAGAATTTTGGCTAGCATGAGGGGAAAGGCAAGCTCAACATGTTAGAGGATCCATGAAAACATACTTTATCTCAGATATAAGAAAACATAACTCGTTACGTTGTCTTCCTTGTCTAACATCAACTCTTTAGCATGTCATATTTTAATGAGTGCTCCCAATCATAAAAGATGTCCAGGATAGTATATTTATATGTGAAACCTCCCTTCCTTCAATATTCTTTCATGAATTGTTCAAGTGACCAATTCAACGCTTGCTAACTTTCAATAAGTTTTACTACCCATACTCATTATGTGTGAAGTCATTACTCCCCATGTTATAAGCATATGAAACATATATAAATTCAGGTTTATGACATCCAATTCGTTCAACCATTGACTCATAGGATATACATGAAGCACATGAGCAAATGACCAACTACTACAAAAGATTTGAGTGAAGAGCACTGAGTAGTCAAATAATTAACTAACCATGGGAGGATTCTTTTTCATTCAATATTTCAGATCCAATGATTTTATTCAAACAACAAGTAAAATTTCAAATACGCTCCAAGAAAAACACATATCATGTGATGAATAAAAATATAGCTCCGAGTAAAGTATACCGATAGTTTTGAAGACGAAAAAGAGGGGATGCCTTCCGGGGCATCCCCAAGCTTAGGCGCTTGAGTCTTCCTTGAATATTACCTTGGGGTGCCTTGGGCATCCCCAAGATTAGGGTCTTTCCACTCCTTATTCTCCTCATATCGATATCTCACCCAAAACTTGAAAACTTCAATCACACAAAACTTGACCAAACTTCATTGAGATAGGTTAGTACGATAAAAGAGCAAACCATCCACTTTGGTACTGTCAAAGACAAGGTTCATAATTGTTTTCACACAATGCCTACTGTACCATATCATTTCTACAATTTATATTGAGGAGTATAAGTCATAGAAACTAGAAAACAAGCAAACTATGCAATGAAAACAGAATCTGTGAGAAACAGAACAGTTTGAAATGATCTGAACAATAACCATACTTGTGCTACTCCAAAAATTATGAAATTAATTGGTGGACGTGAGGAATTTGTCTATTAATCTTCCGCAAAAAGAATCAACTCAAAATCACTCTTATGTCAAAAATGACATCTATTCTCGTCAGCGCAAAGTTTCTGTTTTTTACAGCAAGATCACATTAACTTTCACCCAAGTCTTCCCAAAGGTCTTACTTGGCACCTTATTGAAACAAAATCTATAAAAAATGATTAATACAGTAGCTTAATCATGTAAACACACAAAAAACAGTAAGGGTAAATATTGGGTTGTCTCCCAACAAGCGCTTTTCTTTAATGCCTTTTAGCTAGGCATGATGATTTCAATGATGCTCACATAAAAGATAAGAATTGAAACACAAAGAGAGCATCTTGAAGAATATTACTAGCACATTCAAATCTAACACACTTCATATGCCTAGGGATTTTGTGAGTACACACTTATGGGAACAAGAATCAACTAGCATAGGAAGGCAAAACAAGTATAACTTCAAAACTTTAAGCACATAGGGAGGAAAGTTGATATTATTGCAACTCCTACAAGTATGTATTCCTCCCTCATAATAATTTTCAGTAGCATCATGGATAGCAACTTTGTTCTCATACTCAATTGGAACCTCTTCCTAAATAGTGGAATCATTACTAGCTAAAGTTGACACTCTTCCAAATCCACTTTCATTAATATCACACTAAGATTCAACATCCTCCAAAATAGTGGGATCACTAATTCCTAAAGTTGACACTCTTCCAAACCCACTTTAAATGATAGTATTATTCATACTCCAAAATATATAAGTGAAGTTCATGGAGCATTCTACAACTAACCAATATCCAAGCTCAAAATATATAAGTGAAGCACATGAAGCATTCTATAAAACCATACTCAAAAGATTTAAGTGAAGCACCAAGAACAATTCTCTAAGATCATACTTAAAATATTTTAGTGAAGCACATGAAGTATTCTATAAATCAATGAAGGTCTATCTCATGCCAGCATGGTCCTTAAAGGAAAAACAAAAACACAAAGGACACAAATCATGTGAACAAAGCAAAAACCGAGGTATACCGATATTTGTTGAAGAAGAAAGATGGGATGCCAACCGGGGCATCCCCAAGCTTAGATGCTTGAGTATCCTTTGAAATATTTACTTGGGGTGCCTTGGGAATCCCCAAGCTTGAACTCTTGCCTTTCTTTATTCTTCTCATATTGATAGCTCCTCGACCTTCGAACACTTCATCCACAAAAACTTAAAAGAAACTTTGTGAGACCCGTTAGTATAACAAAGCAAATCACTACTATAAGTACTATAATGAACTAATTATTTATTTATATTTGTGTTAAACCTACTGTATTCCAACTTCTCTATGGTTCATACCCTCCGATACTAGTCATAGATTCATCGAAATAAGCAAACAACACACGCAAAACAGAATCTGTTAAGAACAGATCAGTCTGTAGTAATCAGGAAGTTTTGCAAACTTATGTAACTTCTAAAATTATGATCTAAATTTTAAAATTTGAAAATTTTGTATAGAAGTAATGTGCAACAAGTTTCGGACCTATTTGACTTTCCAGTAAAAAATGTAAATTCACGCACTACAGCCAAAGTTTCTGTTTTTGTTCTGCACATAGCAAACAAGCAATCTAATCATCCTAGACCCAAAGCTTGGCACGTTATTTTTATATTACAATGAATATATACAAGGGGATAATTATTTACAGAGAAACTTCCATGAAAAATTCTACATTATTTCCGTGAGCATGAACACAAGTGCTCAAGGTCGACCCTCACTTCTTCAATGCAAAACCTTCCAATCACTTCTCTTTTTGAAAATCTTTTTAGGCATGAGAGGCAAGTAATAATTTTTTTGTATTTTCAATCTTTAAATTTGTTTTGTATGTTTCATCCACAACTAAACAGAAACAAAAAGTAAAAACAAAATCTACTTGTGCTTCCTCCGATCACTTGTGCTTCCTTCCTCTGTTTCATCCACAACTAAACAGAAACAAAAACTAAACATGATGATGCTGATGTTGATGAAGACGATCACCGTGGTGATGATTCCCCTCCCGATGGCACTCCGACGCCACCGGAAGAGAGGAGGAGAGGTGCTCCCCCTTGTGCTTCCTCCTCCATGGCCTCCACCTTCTGGTCCTTGGCCTTCAAGGTGATGATGGCCCCTCCGGGATACTCCTCCATGGCCACCGGTGATGATGGCCCCCTCCGGCAGGGTGCCGGAGAGGTCCTAGATTGATTTCTTGTGGCTACAGAGGCTTGCGGCGGCGTAACTTCCGATTTAATCTCCGTTCTGGAAGTTTTAGGGTACGAGAGTATATATGGGTGCAGGGGGTACGTCGGAGGAGCTTCGGGGGCCCCACGAGGCAGGGGGCGCGCCCTAGGGGGGTGGGCGTGCCCCCCACCCTCGTGAGCACCTCCCTTATCTCCTGACGTAGGGTCCAAGTCCATCCGGTAGCTTTCCTTCCAAAAATAACTTCTCCAGTTGATTTCGTTCCGTTTTGACTCCGTTTGATATTCCTTTTCTTCGAAACACTGAAATAGGCAAAAAACAACAATTCTGGGCTGGGCCTCCGGTTAATAGGTTAGTCCCAAAAATAATATAAAGATGGATAATAAAGCCTATTGCCCGAAACAGTAGATAATATAGCATGGAGCAATCAAAAATTATAGATACTTTGGAGAAGTATCAGAGGCCGCGCCTCCACCCCTTGTACAATTTAGTTTGGACAGGGGGAGGCGCGCGCCACCTCGTGGCCCGTCTTCCCTCCCTCCACTAAAGCCCAATAAGGCCCATTAACTTCCCCCGGCGAATTCCCGTAACTCTCCGGTACTCCGAAAAATATCCGAATCACTCGGAACCATTCGAGTGTTCGAATATAGCCGTCCAATATATAGATCTTTACCTCTCGACCATTTCGAGACTCCTCATCGTGTCCGTGATCTCATCCGGGACTCCGAACAAACTTCAGTCATCAAATCACATAACTCATAATATAAATCGTCATTGAACGTTAAGCGTGCGGACCCTACGGGTTCGAGAACTATGAAGACATGACTAAGACACATCTCCGGTCAATAACCAATAGCAGAACATGGATGCTCATATTGGTTCCTACATATTCTACAAAGATCTTTATCGGTCAAACCGCATAACAACATACGTTATTCCCTTTGTCATCGGTAAGTTACTTCCCCGAGATTCGATCGTCGGTATCATCATACCTAGTTCAATATCGTTACCAGCAAGTCTCTTTACTCGATCTGTAATGCATCATCCCGCAACTAACTCATTAGTCACATTGCTTGCAAGGCTTATAGTGATGTGCATTACCAAGAGGGCCCAGAGATACCTCTCCGATACACGGAGTGACAAATCCTAATCTCGGTCTATGCCAACCCAACAAACACCTTCGGAGACACCTATAGAGCATGTTTATAATCACCCATTTACGTTGTGACGTTTGATAGCACACAAAGTGTTCCTCCGGTATTCGGGAGTTGCATAATCTCATAGTCACAGGAATATGTATAAGTCATGAAGAAAGCAATAGCAATAAAACTTAACGATCATTATGCTAAGCTAACGGATGGGTCTTGTCCATCACATCATTCTCCCAGTGATGTGATACCGTTCATCAAATGACAACACATGTCTATGGTCAGGAAACTTAACCATCTTTGATTAACGAGCTAGTCAAGTAGAAGCATACTAGGGACACTTTGTTTTGTGTATGTATTCACACATGTATCAAGTTTCCGGTTAATACAATTCTAGCATGAATAATAAACATTTATCATGATATAAGGAAATATGAATAACATCTTTATTATTGCCTCTAGGGCATATTTCTATAAGATTCGTCATGGTCAAGTAACATGACCTCCAGAACAGGATTACTGTAACACTCTGGTGCGGATCGTACTCTGGTTGACCTACGAGGTTCAACAGTAACTTGATCTGAAGTTTCATGATCATCATCATTAGCTTCCTCACTAATTGGTGTAGGAATCACTGGAACTGGTTTCGGTGATGAACTACTTTCCAATTCAGGAGAAGGTACAATTACCTCATCAAGTTCTACTTTCATCCCACTCACTTCTTTCGAGAGAAACTCCTTCTCTAGAAAGGATCCATTCTTAGCAACGAATATCTTGCCTTCGGATCTATGATAGAAGGTGTACCCAACAGTCTCTTTTGGGTATCCTATGAAGACACATTTCTCCGATTTGGATTCGAGCTTATCAGGTTGAAGCTTTTTCACATAAGCATCGCATCCCCAAACTTTAAGAAACGATAGCTTAGGTTTCTTGTCAAACCACAGTTCATATGGTGTCGTCTCAACGGATTTAGATGGTGTGCTATTTAACGTGAATGCAGCCGTATCTAAAGCATAACCCCAAAACGGTAGCGGTAAATCAGTAAGAGACATCATAGATCGCACCATATCAAATAAACTACGGTTACGACGTCGGACACACCATTACGCTGTGGTGTTCCAGGTGGCGTGAGTTGCGAAACTATTCCACATTGTTTCAAATGTAGACCAAACTCATAACTCAAATATTCACCTCCACGATCAAATCGTAGAAACTTTATTTTCTTGTTACGATGATTTTCCACTTCACTCTGAAATTCTTTGAACTTTTCAAATGTTTCAGACTTATATTTCATCAAGTAGATATACCCATATCTGCTCAAATCATCTGTGAATGTCAGAAAATAACGATACCCGCCGCGAGCCTCAACACTCATCGAACTACATACATCAGTATGTATTATTTCCAATAAGTCAGTGGCTCGCTCCATTGTTCCGAAGAACGGAGTTTTAGTCATCTTGCCCATGAGGCATGGTTCGCAAGTATCAAGTGATTCATAATCAAATGATTCCAAAAGCCCATCAGCATGGATTTTCTTCATGCGCTTTACACCAATATGCCCTAAACGGCAGTGCCACAAATAAGTTGCACTATCATTATTAACTTTGCATCTTTTGGCTTCAATATTATGAATATGTGTATCACTACGATCGAGATTTAATAAACCATTTATATTGAGTGTATGACCATAGAAGGTTTTATTCATGTAAACAGAATAACAATTATTCTTTGGTTTAAATGAATAACCGTACTGCAATAAACATGATCCAATCATATTCATGCTCAATGCAAACACCAAATAACTTTTATTTTAGGTTTAACACTAATCCCGAAGGTAAAGGGAGTGTGCGATGGTGATCTTATCAATCTTGGAATCACTTCCAACACACATCATCACCTCGCCCTTAACTAGTATTTGTTCATTTTGCAACTCCTATTTCGATTTACAAATCTTAGCAACTGAACCGGTATCAAATACCCCGGGGTTACTATGAACACTAGTGAAATACTCATCAATAACATGTATATCAAATATACAGTTGTTCACTTTGCCATCATTTTTATCCGCCAAGTATTTGGGGCAGTTCCGCTTCAAGCGACCATTTCCTTTATAGTAGAAGCACTCAGTTTCAGGCTTAGGTCTAGCTTTGGGCTTCTTCACGGGAGTGACAACTTGCTTGTCATTCTTCATGAAGTTCCCTTTCTTTTCCTTTTCCCTTTTCTTGAAACTAGTGGTCTTGTTAACCATCAACAATTGATGCTATTTCTTGATTTCTACCTTCGCCGAAATCAGTATCGCGAAGAGCTTCAGAATCGTTTTCGTCATCCATTTATAGTTAATCACGAAGTTCTAGTAATTTGGTGATCGTGACTAGAGAACTTCATCAATTACTATCTTATCTGGAAGATTAACTCCCACTTGATTCAAGCAATTGCAGTACTCAGACATTCTGAGCACATGCTCACTGGTTGAGCTATTATCCTCCATCTTGTAGGCAAAATACTTGTCAGAGGTCTCATACCTCTCGACTCGGGCATGAGTCTAAAATACCAATTTCAGCTCTTGGAACATCTTATATGCTCCTTGGCGTTCAAAACATTTTTTGAAGTCCCGGTTCTAAGTCGTAAAGCATGGCGCACTAAACTATCAAGTAGTCATCATACCTAGCTTGCCAAACGTTCATAACGTCTGCATCTGCTCCTGCAATAGGCCCGTCACCTAGCGGTGCATGCTACCTCTTGAGCACTGCGTTGGTTTTCCCTTGAATAGGAAAGGGTGATGCAGTAAAGTAGCGTAAGTATTTCCCTCAGTTTTTGAGAACCAGGGTATCAATCCAGTAGGAGACCACACGCGAGTCCCACACACCTACACAAACAAACAAGAACCTCGCAACCAACATGATAAAGGGGTTGTCAATCCCTTCACGGTCACTTACAAGAGTGATATCTGATAGATATGATAGGATAATATTTTTGTCATTTTTATGATAAAGAGTAAATAGAGATGCAAAGTAAAATAAACGGCAATAGAATTAACTAAGTGTTGGAAGATTAATATGATGGAAAATAGACCTGGGGGCCATAGGTTTCACTAGTGGCTTCTCTGAAGAGCATAAGTACTACGGTGGGTAAACAAATTACTGTCGAGCAATTGATAGAATTGACCATAGTTATGAGAATATCTAGGTATGATCATGTATATAGGCATCACGTCCGTGACAAGTAGACCGAAACGATTCTGCATCTACTACTATTACTCCACACATCGACCGCTATCCAGCATGCATCTAGAGTATTAAGTTCATAAGAACAGAGTAATGCTTTAAGTAAGATGACATGATGTAGAGGGATAAACTCATGCAATATGATATAAACCCATAATTTTATCCTCGATGGCAACAATACAATACGTGCCTTGCTGCCCCTGCTGTCACTGGGAAAGGACACTGCGAGATTGAACCCAAAGCTAAGCACTTCTCCCATTGCAAGAAAGATCAATCTAGTAGGCCAAACCAAACTGATAATTCGAAGAGACTTGCAAAGATAACCAATCATACATAAAAGAATTCAGAGAAGATTCAAATATTGTTCATAGATAACCTTGATCATAAACCCACAATCATCGGTCTCGACAAACACACCGCAAAAGAAGATTACATCAAATAGATCTCCACAAGAATCGTGGAGAACTTTGTATTGAGATCCAAAAAGAGAGAAGAAGCCATCTAGCTAATAACTATGGACCCGAAGGTCTGAGGTAAACTCCTCACACATCATCGGAGGGGCTATGGTGTTGATGTAGAAGCCCTCCGTGATCAATGCCCCCTCCGGCAGGACGCCGGAAAAGGCCCCAAGATGGGATCTCACGGGTACAGAAGGTTGCGGCGGTGGAATTAGGTTTTCGTGGATGCTTCTGTTGGTTTGGGGGTACGTAGGTATATATAGGAGGAAGAAGTGCGTCGGTGGAGCAACATGGGCCCCACGAGCATGGAGGGCGCGTAGGTGTGCCCCCTGCCTCATCCTCTCCTCGCTGCTTTCTTTACGTGGACTCCAAGTCCTCTAGATCACGTTTGTTTCGAAAATCACGTTCCCGAAGGTTTCATTCCGTTTGGACTTTGTTTGATATTCTTTTTCTGCAAAACTCTGAAATAGGCAAAAAACAAAAATTTGGGCTGGGCCTCCGGTTAATAGGTTAGTCCCAAAAATAATATAAAAGTGTATAATAAAGCCCATTAAACATCCAAAACGGAACATAATATAGCATGGAACAATAAAAAATTATAGATACGTTGGAGACGTATCAAGCATCCCCAAGCTTAATTCCTGCTCGTCCTCGAGCAGGTAAATGATAAAAACAGAATTTTTGATGTGGAATGCTACTTAGCATAATTTCAATGTAGTTTTTCTTATTGCGGCACGAATGTTCTGATTCGATATGATTCAAGATAAAATTTTAATATTGACATAAAAACAATAATACTTCAAGCATGCTAACCAAGCAATTATGTCTTATCAAAATAACATAGCCAAAGCAAGTTATCCCTACAAAATCATATAGTATGGCTATGCTCCATCTTCCCCACACAAAATATTCATATCATGTACAACCCCGGTTTTAGCGAAGCAATTGGTTCATACTTTTTAACGCGCTTCAGCCTTTTCAACTTCTATGCAATACATGAGCGCAAGCCATGGATATAGCACTATGGTGGAATATGGTATAATGATAGGGGTTATGTGGGAAGACAAAAAAGGAGAAAGTCTCACATCGACGAGGCTAATCAACGTGCTATGGAGATGCCCATCAATTGATGTCAATGCAAGGAGTAGGGATTGCCATGCAACTGATGCACTAGAGCTATACGTGTATGAAAGCTCAAACAAAAGAAACTAAGTGGGTGTGCATCCAACTTGCTTGCTCACGAAGACCTCGGGCATTTGAGGAAGCCCATCATTGGAATATACAAGCCAAGTTCTATAATGAAATTTCCCACTAGTATATGAAAGTGACAAAATGAGAGACTCTCTATCATGAAGATCACGGTGCTACTTTGAAGCACAAGTGTGGTAAAACGATAGTAACATTGTCCCTTCTCTCTTTTTCTCTCATTTTTTTATTTGGGCCTTTTTCTTTTCTCTTTTTTTTGGCCTCTTTTTTCTTTTTATTTAGTCCAGAGTCTCATCCCGACTTGTGGGGGAATCATAGTATCCATCATCCTTTCCTCACTTGGGACAATGATCTAATAATGATGATCAACACACTTTTATTTACTTACAACTCATGAATTACAACTCAATACTTAGAACAAGATATGACTCTATGTGAATGCCTCTGGCGGTGTACCGGGATATGCAATGAATCAAGAGTGACATGTATGAAAGAATTATGAACGGTGGCTTTGCCACAAATACGATGTCAACTACATGATCATGCAAAGCAATATGACAATGATGGAGCGTGTCATGATAAACGAGACGATGGAAAGTTGCATGGCAATATATCTCGGAATGGCTATGGAAATGCGACAATAGGTAGGTATGGTGGCTGTTTTGAGGAAGGTATAAGGAGGTTTATGCGTGATAGAGTGTATCATATCACGGGGTTTGGATGCACCGGCGAAGTTTGCACCAACTCTCAAGGTGAGAAAGGGCAATGCACGGTACCGAAGAAGCTAGAAAATTGTGGAAAGGTAAGTGTGCGTATAATCCATGGACCCACATTAGTCATAAAGAACTCATATACTTATTGCAAAAATTTATTAGCCCTCGAAGGAAAGTACTACTACGCATGCTCCTAGGGGAAGGGTTGGTAGGAGTTAACCATCGCGCGATCCCGACCGCCACACAAAGGATGACAATCAACAAATACCTCATGCTCCGACTTCGTTACATAACGGTTCACCATACGTGCATGCTACGGGAATCACAAACTCCAACAGAAGTATTTCTCAATTTCACAGTTACTCAACTAGCACAACTATGATATTACCACCTTTATATCTCAAAACAATTATCAAGCATCAAATTTCTCATGATATTATAATTAAAGCAAATTGCCATCATGTTTTAAGACTCTCAAAATAATATAAGTGAAGCATGAGAGATCAATAGTTCCTATAAAACAAATCCACCACTGTGCTCTAAAAGATATAAGTTAAGCACTAGGGAAAAAACTATATAGCTCAAAAGATATAAGTGAAGCACATAGATTATTCTGATAAATTCCGATTTATGTGTGTCTCTCTCAAAAGGTGTGTACAGCAAGGATGATTGTGGTAAACTAAAAAGCAATGACCCAAATCATACAAGACGCTCCAAGCAAAACACATATCATGTGCTGAATAAAAATATAGCTCCAAGTAAAGTTACCGATGGAAGTAGACGAAAGAGGGCATAACTTCCGGGGCATCCCCAAGATTTGCCTTTTTGGTGTCCCTAGATTATCTTGGGGTGCCATGGGCATCCCCAACTTATGCTCTTGTCACTCCTTGTTCCACAATCCCCCAAAACTTGAAAACTTCACAACACAAAACTTAACAGAAAATCTCGTGAGCTCCGTTAGCGAAAGAAAAGAAAATGTCGGCGTTCTGGGAACGGGGGTCCCCAGACTTGCCTGCCTGCGGCCTGTGGGGTGGCTCGAAGGGGGCCCCTAGCACGGCCCATCTTCATCAACACAGACCCAAGACCCTCGCGAGGGGCCAAGCCTCGCGGGGCGGACGACATGGAGCTTCCTCAGGCACGGCCTCATCAGGCTGGCTCACGAGGAGGCGGAGAGATCAAGGCGGGGTACCTCACGAGGTGCCCGTGACGCAAGCCATGAAGACCAAGGGCGCCAGGCGGGCGCCAGCCCGCGCAGTGTCCTCCTTTCCTCTTTGGTGCAAAGGGAGCAAGCGCAGGCGAGAGCATCAAGCAAAGGCACCCGTTTCGGTGCAACGAGACCAAGACCAGCCCAACGGCAGGGAGGAAGTCATTGTGGAGCCCAAGCCAGCGTCACCACCAGAGCCTTTGGCAGGCGAGGACCAACTTTAGTCAGGATAAGTGTACCAGATGTTCCCCTTCAAAATGGCCAATTGTTGGCTCCCTTCCCGCTCAATATTTGGGAAGAGGCCCAGGGCCTTTGCCTATAAATAGGACTAGCCACCCCCAGGGTAGAGGCAATCAGGGAAATAGGGGAATCAGAGATCGACCAATCCAGAAACAAGCTAGGATCGGGTCGTGTAGATCAGAGACAAAGAGAGAGAGGGAAGGGTGACTGAACTCCACCTAGCAGTTCACCGCCCCAGCCTAGAATAGAACCTCGCGAGGCTGTTCTTCCTTGTATTGCTCATCATCATCAGCCCAAGAGGCAATCCACTGCACCACACACTGGAGTAGGATATTACACCACAACGGTGGCCCGAACCAGTATAAACCCTATGTCTCTTGTGTTGTTCTTTCCATAGCTTAGATATTAGCGAGGCGGTGGGGTGCAGGTAGGTAGAAGGCAAAATCTCCACGCACACTCCAGTGTTCGAACCTCAAGGGTCTGCCGGAACCCGAAATCCGACATTTGGCGCGCCAGGTAGGGGTGCGCCGGAATTCGTCTTCCACCGCCCCGTTCTCCTCTAACCATCGCGAACATGTCTGATGCTCGGTGGGCCCGCGCCGAGTGCCGAGCCGCTCTTGCTTCCCGCGTCGCCCAGACGGCTCCTGTCGGCGGGCGTCCTCGCCGTTCCCCGTCACCTACCGTCAACGCCGCCACCGGCCCGGCGGGAAACGAGCAGCAATCGTCGTCTCAGCATCCGTCCGTGCAGCAAGACGGCCGCACCGCTACTCCCTCGCTCACCCCAGCTGGTTCTTCGTCCCGTGCGCTCCGCGCACCCATGGAGGCTCGAGCTGTGCTCATCGCGGCAAACGAGCTCCTGCGCTACCATCCCGTCGACGACGTCTACGAAGAATGGCTCGACCGCGTCGCCGAGCTCGTCCGCGCCGCAGGGGGCTCTCCTGCGGCATCCTTTCCGCTGCACCGCACCCCGCCCTGCACGGGCGACGAAGCTCTGGGGGCGCCCCAGCCACCTCCTCCTCAAGAAGGGACCATGGCTCCAAGGCGTGTGGCCCCTGGGCGAAACCCGCTCCGTCAGGTGCCAGCACGGCAAGAGTAGAGCTGCCAAGAAGTCCCTCGCCCGCAAGAAGCTACCCGGGCGCTCCCTGCTCCAGCATGTCGCGACCATGCTCCTGCTCCCGCACGTCAAGACCCCGCGCTGCTCCCAACTGCAGCGCATGGGGACCTGCAAGAACAAGCTCTCCGTCACCCAAGGCCTCCCGTGGCCACAACAGGCTGTCGTGCCGTCACCATCGAGCTACGCAGCGTCGCGTGGCCTGGCAAGTTCAAGCCAGACCTGCCTCCTCGTTACGACGGCACAGCCAACCCTGCGGAGTTCCTCCAGCTCTATGAGCTGGGCGTCGAAGCTGCCAACGGAGATGAGAAGGTCATGGTGAACTGGTTTCCCATGGCGCTCAAGGACGGGGCCCGCACCTGGCTCCTCAACCTGGCTCCAGGCACGATCTCCTCCTGGGATGAGATGCGCACCCGCTTCATCACCAACTTCCAAGATACTCGCGACCGGCCACCCGCCATGAGCGACATGCGCCGCATCAAGCAACAACCCGGAGAGACCCTACAGAAGTACATCCAGCACTTCAACAACGCACGCCTCAAGATTCCCAAGGAGGCCATCATCTCAGCCTTCTCCGACGGCGTGCGCGACGTCAAGATGAAGGAGGAGCTGGCGATGCATGAAGACCTATGCACTTCCTTGGAGCTGTTCAACTTGGAGACCAAGTGCGCCAGGGCTGAGGAAGGGCGCCTCTCCCTCCTCGAGCTGCCTGCCGCAGACCCAGAAGAGAAGAAGCCCAAGGCCAAGGATGTGAAGCGCAAGGGGGCTCCCGTGCTCGCGGCAGAACCAGACACCAAGCGGGGCAGAGATCAGCCCGAGTCTTCCAAGGGCAGTCGGTACTGTGTGTACCACGACCTCCACACCCACAACACCAACGAATGTCAAGAGCTCCGAGCCGTGCGAGAAGGAAGGATTGGCCGTCGCCTCGACCGCGGTGACTGGGGCTACGGTCGAGGAGGAGGAAGGAACGCGGGACGCTGGGAAGACCGCGGCCCGCGCCAAGGGTGGCGCGATCGACCTCGCGAGGACCGCTGGCAAGACCCGCCTCACGAGGGAGACTGGAGGGATCAGCCTCGCGAGGATCGCCCGCAAGGCAACGCAGGCCTCCCTCCGCTGCCGCCGCAGCCAAGGAGAAACGAGGACCGCCATCAGGACGAGGGGGCTGGGGGCTTCCAGGAGCCGCGTGCGATCGCCTGCATCCTGGGCGGGGCTCAAGCCCCAGCCTCTCAGCGCATCTTCAAGCAGTTCGCCCGCGAAGTAAATGCAGTCCTCCCCAAGCTCTAAGCCACGCGCCCTCTCAAGTGGTCGGCGTGCGCCATCATGTTCAGCTCAGCAGATCAACTCAAGTGTGCGGCCACAGCCGGAGTCCTCCCGATGCTTTAATCCCCAATCATCAGCAACGTGATGGTCACCAAGACCCTCATCGATGGTGGGGCAGGGCTCAACGTCCTGTCCGTGGAAACATTCAACAATCTCCAAGTGCCCTACAACCAGCTTCAGCCAACCAAGCCTTTCTCCGGAGTCACCGATGGCTCCACGGTCCCGATTGGGCAGGTCCGCCTCCCTGTCACCTTTGGGACACGCAACAACTACCGTACCGAGCTCATCGACTTCGACGTCGCTCACATTCGCCTGCCGTACAACGCCATCCTCGGGTACCCAGCGCTAGCCAAGTTCATGGCTGTAACTCACCACGGCTACAACGTCCTCAAGATGCCAGGAAGTGGCGGAGTCATCACGGTGCCCTGTGAAGAGAAGGACGCGGTGTGTTCCCTGGAACGAGCCTTTCAGGCCGCATCACTGGAAGACCTGGATCGCGGAAGCAGGAGGCTTCCCGAGACCACCCCCAAGAAGAAGAAGACATCGTCCGGCCCGGCCCCTCAGGAGGCAGGCCCCTCAGGGCCCGCTCCTGCCCAGGGGGAACCTCCTTCCATCGCATAGGAAAGCGCGCTCGGCGCCCTCCTTAGGCAGGGCTCGGGGGCTCTCCCCTGGAGGGCCACCGACCTGGCTAAGGTCACGAGCGAGGCGCTTGGGCACCACATGGAGGCGTGTTTCGAAGCACGTTTCCCTCAAGAAGGAGTAAGGCAAGGAGGGCCAAACCCTCAGGAGTTCGTCAGCAAGGCCATTCAGGAGCTACAGGAATCAAGAGTCATGAGAGGCGGCCGCCGCCTACCAGTTGTGGCTCCCCATCCAGGCGAGGATGGTGGGCTGCGCGTCTGCGTCGACATACCAGGGCTCAATCGAGTCGCCTCTCTGGAGCGCCTCTGGCCCTCACGAGTGGGGCGCTGCGAAGGTCCACCCCACAGCTACATTCGCATGCCTTACGGCTTGCCGAACGCGGCTGCCACGTACCAGCGCCTCATGAGGGGCATCATGGAGGCTCAAGAGGCCAGGCATTCTGCAGCCTTGGCGGAGATGGAGATGGTCCGCGAGGAGCCACCAGCGCCTCCGGAGCCTCCCGAGGCCCCTGGGCCTGGGGGCTCGTGAGGATCGGCTTAAGCAGCCCACCGAGTCTGCTACACCAACACTCCTTCGTCCTCAACATCATCAGGTGACATCTTTCAAGTTTCATTTCCAGCTAGGAGCGCCCCCCAGGGCTGCATTATTCCCAGGCTGCGTGGGTCCGTCCCTGCGGCATGTATCCCTTTTATTTCATGTTGTTAGCTTACTTTGTTGGGGGCGCCCCTCGGGCTACATCATCCCCAAGTCGCTTGGGCCTGACCTAGTGATGTCCGCCTTCCCATCATCTATTTGAATGAATCCACTCCTTCCCGGCTAATGTTTTTGACCTAGTTGCCCACTCAACTGACGCCAACTGACGGAGCTGCTCACAAAACGGCACGACACTTGCGCATGGGTCCGTCCCTGCAACGCCAACAAACCTGAATGGCTAAGATCTGGCCGCGGCAGCCCCGCATGGCGCCACCTCGTCAAGCCTTCAGTGCTTCATCGCCCCTCGGAAGCAACCAACGGCTGACTGTCAATTGTCATGGCAACCCCTCGTTCTTTCTATGATGGGTCTACAGGACCTCCTAAAGGAGCTGCGTCAGGCGAGGACCTTGCGGTGCCTCCTTCACTCTCATCCGCGCGAACCGCTTGCACGTTAAAGGGGGGGTGCCTGAGCATCGCGACTCAGGGCTCCTACTGGCTCTCCAGCCCTCACCCTCTGGCCTTGTCCACGGCATCGCGACCTGGCATACCAGCGACGGCTGAGACTCGCTCGAGGGCCGGGACCCGAGGACGTAGATCAGAAAGGGGAGCAAAGGCGAGAGGGGAGGGACACGCGAGGACCTCGCCGAGCAACCTCACGCATGCGGATGCACGAACCCGGCAACACACCAGCGAGCGGTCCCTGATTCTCGAGATAAGTCACCACCCGGAAGCACCAGCTACCGTGGCACCGTCCCCGCACCTAATGCAATCCCGTTTTAGTGACACCGCTCTCCTTTCTCACCGAACGACGGCTGCTTGAGCGCCAAAGGGGACCTCCTAAGCATCGCGACTCAGGGGCTCTCACCGGAGCCCGGGTCGCTCACCTCCTGGCCTTGACCACGGCATCGCGACCTGGCATACCAGCGACGGCTGAAGCCGCCTTGGGACTGGGACCTATCGGCGTAGAGCACCAAGCCCTCGTGAGATTCGAAAGGGGGAACTGAGCTAAGACGGAATGAGCAACTCGCACAATTCTACGACAAGGCTTATATTAACAAATAGGATCACAGTCACCTTACAAGCCCCCACGGGACGCATCTTTGATTCCTCGCAGGGAACAGATCCTAAAAGGACGCTAACTACACGCGCCCCTGCAAAAGACGCCATCATCAACAGTGGGCCGTCAAGCACTGGCGCCAACCCCATCCAGATCAGAGTCGGCGACGGCCTGACGAGCCCGCCCTGCTCCAGGAGCGACGCCGGCTCGGGGGCTCGTAGCTGTCGTCGCTCGTCTCCGGAGTCACGAAGAGCTCGCCGGAGTCGCTGGATCCTCCGACGCCTCCGCCGCCTGAGGAGCCGCCAAGGGAGCGGTCGGCGAGCCCAGTCCTCGCCGTAGCAGGGTCCCGACCACCTCTCTCGGGGTAGCACTCCAGCCGGCGCCCGTTCGCATCGAAGACCTTGAAGAACATCACCGAAGCACCGTCGTACTCCAAGTGGATCACGAAGGCGCCTCTTGTCCTGCAAACCCGGGCGATTTCGCCCCAGCCTCGAGTCATCAAGACCTCGCCCGGGGCAACGACCGCGACCTCTGCCTCGGTCGCGAGGGTGCTGCAGCCGGCGTGCTATAGCCAAAGTTTCAGGAGTTCTCCATGCGGGGTGATGGAGGCGAGGAAGGGAGGAAGGCGAATCCAAGACTGAGGAGGCATGGCGGCGTGGAGCACGAACTCTCGGGAGGAGCCCTCGGTGTGGACCCCAGGGGGGACGACCCCCACCTTCGTGACCCGTCGGCGCCGACGGCGGCGCCGCCCGTGGCGATCGGTATCGACACCTTCAGAGCCCTCGATGTGAGCGTACAAGGGAAGCGGGAACCCCGGCGGTGCCTGCTCGCCCCAGGGCCTCGACACCATCTGATGGTCCCCCTCATCCCGGCGGCGGAGGGCGAGCCGTTTCTTCGGCGGGAGCGGGTCTGGTTCCTCTCAGGGAGCCTTTCCCTTCTCTGCTGCCGAGAACCGACGGATCGGAGCCATCGCAGCAAGACGGAGCAAGGACCGGGAAGAAGGAGAAGCAAGAAGAGATGGACCGGAAGGGCGCATGCCGTTCTGTAATTTTGGCCGGCGAAGGCCAACCGCCGACCTCCACGATCGCAGGTAATCATGACCCGCTTTGCATGCAGGGACTTGTCAAATCCGCGCAGTTGCCGAGGCATCGTGGGGAAGCGGAGACGCCCACGTCCAATCAACTGCCACGCGGCGCCCAAGGCCGCAGGCTGTTAGGGCCCGCGGCGCTTCGCCCTTGCCCTTTCGCCTCCCTGCACGGCCAAGTCCGGGCGCGCCTTGGGCCCGGGGGCTACTGTCGGCGTTCTGGGAACGGGGGTCCCCAGACTTGCCTGCCTGCGGCCTGCGGCGTGGCTCGAAGGGGGGCCCGGCACGGCCCATCTTCATCAATACAAATCCAAGACCCTCGCGAGGGGCCAAGCCTCGCGGGGCAGACGACACGGAGCTTCCTCAGGCACGGCCTCATCAGGCTGGCTCGCGAGGAGGCGGAGAGATCAAGGCGGGGTATCTCACGTGGTGCCCGTGACGCAAGCCATGACGACCAAGGGCGCCAGGCGGGCGCCAGCCCGCGCAGTGTCCTCCTTTCCTCTTTGGTGCAAAGGGAGCAAGCGCAGGCGAGAGCATCAAGCAAAGGCACCCGTTTCGGTGCAACGAGACCAAGACCAGCCCAACGGCAGGGAGGAAGTCATTGTGGAGCCCAAGCCAGCGTCACCACCAGAGCCTTTGGCAGGCGAGGACCAACTTTAGTCAGGATAAGTGTACCAGATGTTCCCCTTCAAAATGGCCAATTGTTGGCACCCTTCCCGCTCAATATTTGGGAAGAGGCCCAGGGCCTTTGCCTATAAATAGGACTAGCCACCCCAGGGTAGAGGCAATCAGGGAAATAGGGGAATCAGAGATCGGCCAATCCAGAAACAAGTTAGGATCGAGTCGTGTAGATCGGAGACAGAGAGAGAGAGAGAGAGAGAGAGAGAGAGAGAGGGAAGGGTGACTGAACTCCTCCTAGCAGTTCATCGCCCCAGCCAAGAACAGACCCTCGCGAGGCTGTTCTTCCTTGTATTGCTCATCATCATCAGCCCAAGAGGCAATCCACCGCACGACACACTGGAGTAGGGTATTACACCACAACGGTGGCCCGAACCAGTATAAACCCTGTGTCTCTTGTGTTGTTCTTTCCATAGCTTAGATCTTAGCGAGGCGGTGGGGTGCAGGTAGGTAGAAGGTGAAATCTCCGTGCGCACCCCAGTGTTCGAACCTCAAGGGTCTTCCGGAACCCGAAATCCGACAGAAAACACCCCTTCAAGGTACTGTAATGAACTCATTCTTTATTTATATGGGTGTTAAACCTACTGTATTCCAACTTCTCTATGGTTTATGAACTATTTTATTAGCCATAGATTCATCGAAATAAACAAACAACACACGAAAAATAGAATCTGTGAAAAACAGAACAGTCTGTAGTAATCTGTAACTAACGCAAACTTCTGGAACTCAAAAAAATCTACCAAAATAGGAAGACCTAGACAATTTGTTTATTTATCTTCTTCAACTGGAATTAGTATTTTATCACGTTCTGGTGATTTTTAACAATTGTTTTCGTGAACAGAAAGTTTCTGGAATTTTCAGCAAGATCAAATAACTATCACCCAAGAAGATCCTATAGGTTTAACTTGGCACAAACACTAATTAAAACATAAAAACAAATCTAACCAGAGGCTAGATCAAATATTTATTACTAAATAGCAAGGATAAATATTGCGTTGTCTCCCAACAAGCGCTTTTCTTTAAAGCCTTTTTTAGCTAGGCATTGAGATTTCAATGATGCTCACAAGAAAGACAAGAATTGAAGCACATAGAGAGCATCATAAAACATGTGACAAACACATCTAAGTCTAACATACTTCCTATGCATAGGCATCTCATAGGCAAACAAATTATCAAGGCAAGCAAAAACTAGCATATGCAAGGAAGCGGAAAGAAACAATAGCATTCTCAACATAACGAGAGGTAATTTAGTAACATGAAACTTTCTACAATCATATTTTCCTCTCTCATAATAATTACATGTGGGATCATAAGAAAATTCAACAAAATAGCTATCACAAAATATATTCTCAACATGATCCACAAGCATGCGAAGTTGACACTCTTCCAAAATAGTGGGATTATCATTAACTAAAGTCATGACCTCTGCAAACCCACTTTTATCAAAAATGTCATAAGATTGAATATTCTCCAAATATGTGGGATCTAAAGTTGACACTCTTCCAAACCAACTTACAATAATATTGCAAACATTATTATCAATCTCATATCCATCATGGGGCTTAAATAAATTTTCAAGATTATAAGTAGAATCACCCCAATCATGATCATTGCAACAAGTGTTCATAGCAAAACTAGCATCCCCAAGCTTAGGGTTTTCCATATTATTATCACAATTGACATCAAGAGAATTTATAGTAAAATCATTGCAATCATGCTTTTTATTCAAAGATCCATCATGAATCACTCCATAAAGTACTTCATCACAATTTTCAGATTCACGAATTTCAAGAAAAACTTCATAAAGATAATTTAGTGCACTTAACTCACTAGCAATAGGTTCATCATAATTGGATCTCTTAAAGAGATTAGCAAGTGGATGAGGATCCATAAAATTTTAGCAAGCGAAGATGCAAGAAAAAAAGAAGGTACATGGTAACACAAGATCGAACGGAATGAGGGCGAATAAACGGCAAGGGTGAAGTGGGGGTGTCGGTGTCAAAACCAGCGGATCTCGGGTAGGGGGTCCCGAACTGTGCGTCTAAGGCGGATGGTAACAGGAGGCAAGGGACACAATGTTTACCCAGGTTCAGGCCCTCACGATGGAGGTAATACCCTACTTCCTGCTTGATTGATCTTGATGATATGAGTAGTACAAGAGTTGATCTACCATGAGATCGTAGAGGCTAAACCCTAGAAGCTAGCCTATGGTATGATTGTTGTTGTCCTATGAACTAACCCCTCCGGTTTATATAGACACTGGAGGGGGCTAGGGTTACACAGAGTCGGTTACAAAGGGAGGAGATCTACATATTCGTACCGCGAAGCTTGCCTTCCACGCCAAGGAGAGTCCCATCCGGACACGAGACGAAGTCTTCAATCTTGTATTTTCATAGTCCAACAGTCCGGCCAAAGGATATAGTCCGGCTGTCCGGATACCCCATAATCCAGGTCAGTAGCCCCCAAACCAGGCTTCAATGACGATGAGTCCGGCGCGCAGATTGTCTTCGGCATTGCAAGGCGGGTTCTTCTCCAAATCCTGAATACATGTTAAATAGTGTTCGGCTTCTCATAAATACTTGCGCTTCTTGGCTCCCACGCCCAATAATGGCCATCTTCCACGTGTCGAACGAATGCGAGAAGCCAAGGCGTTTTTACATCTACCACCCTAGCTATGTGAATAAACGGCCTATTTAAAGAGACGAGGATTCTCATATCGAAATCACACCATCTTCCTTCAGCGAGCATTCATCAGAGCGCGCCTGAGCAAAATCCATTGCAACATGGCCAGCCAGCGCAGCTCCTCCTCTCGCCCCCGTAGCCCTAAGCCCGAAGATTGGATGAAGTGTTCCATCCCGCACAGCCAATTAGTGAAGCTACAGACCCAGGGATTCCTCCTCCCAGCGTACATGGTCCCTGTTCGAGCTGGGCTCGCCACCTATAATGGCGGAGAGCAAGCGGAGAGCTTTCCTGACCCCTCCAAGGGGGAGCGGGTATGCCTCATTCCTTATTTATTAAGGGGACTCGGATTTCCAATCCATCCGTTCCTACGAGGGCTCCTGGAGTTTTAGGTCTCCAATTGCATAATCTCACCCCTGCCTCCATATTACACATCGCTGGTTATGTGGCCCTTTGCGAGCTGTTTCTGGGCTGCGAAGCTCATTTCGCGCTGTGGAAAAGGCTATTCTGCCTTGTGCCCCGTACACACAGGGGCTCAATATTTCAAGTGGGTAGAGCCGAAATATGGCGCATCGCCGGGACCGGATACCTATCCGATACCCCGAAGAAGACGTCCGAAGACTGGCCTTCAGAGTGGTTCTATATAAAGGACGTCCCCCTCTCGGATCCTATTCGGATTGGCCTTCCTGAGTTCAATAATGCTCCTTTGAAGAAGCGCCTAAGCTAGCGACCAAGGAGCCCTCAGGAGGAAGATGATAGAGACGTGTCTTACCTGATGGGCCGGATAAAGGCGCTGGCTCTATTAGGACTGACTACAGCCGAGGTCATGTCAATATGCATTATGCGAGGAGTGCAGCCACTTCAATATCAAGGCCACCCTATGTGGGATTTTAACGGGGAAGATGATGCCACCCGCTGTGGCCGTAAGGGCTGGACTCAGTTGCCGCTCTGGCAAAAATTATGTTCGGTCTGTACAAGGGAGAGGAAGAGGAGTTCCTCCGCATCAAGATGCGGGGCGGATTCTCCAGTTTCAACCCTCCGAGTTGGGTAAGCTGCGACTTTTTATACCCATCTTTTCCGCATTTTTGCAATAAATATTTCATCTCGCCATTTCATCGCAGGAGCTGCGTAAAGCTATAGGGGAGATCAGCAACCCACCTCCACAACCAGAGGATCCCGAACGGTCCCTTGACTCCGGCCTTAAAGAAGATCCGGATGTATTTGTGGAGCTGATTGACAGAATATTCTATCAATTAAGCTGTGATGAGGCCATGGTGGCTATCACAGCTAACTATCTCGGACTACTCCCTGCTTCGCGAGTAAGTGAGATCAGAGTCCCAACCTTTTGAGAAGAATCCCTTTGTACGCCCTTCACCTACCGTATCTGTACGGTGTTTTACAGGGAAGGTCCTCAGGACACCATGCCGAGCCCGTGGCGAGTCGCCAACGAGGGGTGCCAAAGCCAGGCAGGCTGAAAAGGAAAGCGGTTCGGACTGAAATGCCGGCACAGAGGTATGATATAAAACCTCACTCCGTGGTAGTTGTCTTTAAAAACATAATAACACCCATGTTTCCCAGAAAGAAAAACGCTCGCCGGACTATATCCGGAGAAGTTGCCGATCATGCCTCCACCAGTCGGGCTCCAGGGCCGGACACGGAGGCGAGGCACGCGTCGGACGTTCCTCCAACAGAGGATGCGGATAAAATATCCGCTACAAATTCCGAAGTGGAGAGCGCCATGAATCAAAGGCATCGCCGGGCCGTACTCCGTGATGCTTGTTTCTCTCAAGAGGCGTTTAACACCTTCAACTCGGGACATGCGTACATCCGTGCCGCTCAAAACGGTCTTGCCGCAGCCACGGACCAGTATGTAAAGGATATACGGGTAAGAAAATTTGATGATTATATATACTGGTAGCCCCTGAGACTTGAAATAGTTGGCACAACTGATTTAAGGATTATTATTGATGCAGGTTCTTACTGAGAAGAATACCCAATTGTCTCAAGAGTTGGAGGAGTGCAAGGCCCAGCTACGGGCCGCAATGGCCGCATTGAAGGATTCCGAGAGGGGCCCCTCCGGTAACACATGTTTTAAAGAATGACGGGTACCATATAGGATGCGGCATGCACACAATTCTGACAATAAATATTGCAGATGACGCCGGATTGAATCCTAATGAGCAACATGCCATACGGCAGCTAAAGGCTGGCGAGCACGTGCTTACAAAAGTTAGGCAGGAGAAAAACGATCTCCAAGATGCCAATACCCAGCTGAGCGTGGAACTAAAGGATGTTCGCGCCCAGCTGTCGGACTCCGTGAAGGAGAATAAGCGGCTTCGACGCGGCATTTTCAGTAAGTGCTTGAGCGAACTTTAAAAAGAGTTCGGCGAAGAAGCGAGCTAACACAGTTATGTCTGCAGGTATGCTGACGGGTCGTCCCGCGAATGAGATGTCCGGGTCCGTGGGTGCCCTTCTACCAGAGCTCTCGCAACTACACGAACAAGTTCGGCAGGTGATGCACGGTATTGCCCAAGCCTTGTGGCCATCCGTCTCCCTGCCCGAAGGCCTTGGAGAGCTTGCGGAGAAGCTCAAGGGAACGCGGCGGCGCTTCCAATTATGGAAGGTATCGGCCTGCCGTCAAGGTGCCAGAGAAGCCTGGGCCATGGTGAAGACACGGTATACCAAGGCTGACCCAAACCACATGGCCGAGGTTGGACCTGTGGGGCCCGATGGGAAAGAAATCTCTGTCAGTTTGGTGTATCACCAAGTAGAGTTAACCGCAAAGTATTCCCAGCAGGATTGTAGGCTAGACAGCCTGTTGGATGGTATAGAAGAAGAATTTAGTCAGTCTAAGTGATTGTGTAATGTAAATGACATGTAGAATGTCGCTAGCCGGATTATAATTCATTTGTCATGGCGGACCTTTTAGCTTCGACCCCGGGACCCAATAGTCCGGAGTGTATCTGAATACCCACTCAGCTATGTAAAAACCGGGGTATGCGTGGAAACCAGGCGTAGGGGTCATAAGTGCTTGAACAGACAAGTACCCAACTAGTTATGTTATATTACATGGATAGTAAGAAACATCTTCCAGGGAGAATAGTTCCGTTAAGGGTTCCTTTCCCTGGGTACGCATGCCCTAATGTGCATGTCCGGACTGCGAGAAGAGACGCAGGCAAAACACATCTGGGGGCGTGCATTAAAAATAAATAAAAATCATCTTTTGTTCACCGATCGAATATTCCCTTAAGAACGCTAGCTTTCGGCTTCACCCAGTCTGAGGTACACATCCGGCTGACCCGGCAGTAACAATCGCAGGGGTGCTCCCCTTATGCCCTAGCCGAATTAACGGGAACGTAGGGCATAAATACAAGAGCCAGGCAACCCAGCTTGGCCAAAACTTAAGTCATATCGATGCATATAATGGCGAAAAAAGGTACATGCGGAAGAATAACACATGTGTAGGGCATGAGGCCCAGTAAAATAATTAAGCTTCTGTGTAAGAAGCCCCCAGGTATCATGAGCGCGGCTAGCGCGTCAAAATTGTGTAGTCAAAACATCTTTTAGCCTATTAAGTCCTTGAAAGAAAAAGGGGAAGAAAGAAAGAAGGAAAAGACAGATAACACGTGTGAAAATTTTAACAGAGTTAAGGAGACGAACACGGGGTCCAGCACTAGGCGTAGAATCTTCGAAGTCTGGCTGCGTTCCATGGATTTGGCTCGAGTCGATTGTCCGATGCATCTCGCAGACGGTACGCTCCACCGGTCAGAACTTGGTCAATAACGAAGGGACCTTCCCATTTGGGCTTGAGCTTGTCCTTTTTCTTCTCTGGTAGGCATAGAACGAGTTCACCAACATTATAGGTTTTGGCCCGTACTTCTCTGCTTTGGTATCTTCTAGCCTGTTGTTGATAGAATGCGGAACGAGCTTTTGCCACGTCATGCTCCTCCTCGAGGGCGTCCAAAACTGTCCTACCGATCGAGCTCGGCCGCTCTTTCTTCATACATGCGCACTCGAGGTGAGTCATGAATTATGTCACAGGGCAGAACCGCCTCTGCGTTGTACACCATAAAGAATGGTGTGTATCCGGTAGTGAGATTTGGCGTGCTCCGCAGCCCCCAGAGGACGGAGTCTAGCTCCTCTACCCAGTGCGTGTTAGATTCCTTTAAGTACCGCACTAATCTGGGTTTGATGCCGCTCATGATAAGGAGAGAATTCCTTATTTGACACTCCCTTAAAATCATGTTCCTTATTTGACACTCGAAAAAATTTCTTCCCTATATGACCTATAGTCTTAATTTATTTCCCTATATGACACTCTAGTTCATTTTGTACACGTGAAAAGACCTTTTTAACCCTGTACATAATGTGGACAGAAATATGCAGCATTGAGCCTAATTAAGGAAAATTCGTTTATGAGAGTGAGCACAGCTGAACATGTTATCTCCTTCGTTGGTCTCTTTTGGGATGCGTGTGTACTCTGTATTCCTGCCGACCGCTAGTGCCTGCCACCGTGCGCGCTTGCGATCATGTGATGTCAGTTGGCTTGCGAGCACAGAATTCGGGGAATGGGGGAAAGCGGTGCCAGTTTGTTTCCTGCCGGATCGATAGATTTTTTAGCGAAGGTAACAAAACCACCGATGGATGCGTGGCACATGGGTGGGCAGGTTACAGTGTGCAGCTTTCTGGGCTTATGGGCCATGTCATGGGTAGTGAAGGTGGGCTGGCCTCTGGTTTTTGGGCTTGATTAGTTAGCTAGCACGTTTATTGCCTCAGTTTTGTTTTTTCCTTGTACGTACATGTGATATACACTATATATACCCAGTTTTGGGGTAAAATTAATGGGTATTCAGTTGAATACCCTTGAATTGAGGTGGGCGCGCCCCTGCGTGTTGCGGTTGCTGTCCGGCCGGTTGACTCTGTTCACCCACCCCACCGCTCATCCAGGGGAAATTCCTAAACATAGTAGACTTGACCTGATTTTTTACCGGCCGGCCTAATTCAACAGACTCTTCGAAAGTTTGGGGGGTCAAACCAAACCACATGCTTTCTTGAGGTCAAATGTTTACGTGACCTTGCACGTACGCACCTACGTACGTACGATGCTCCTCATGTTGCACAGTTGCATGGTGATGCATGCTGGCGTGCTCCCATATTTAACAAAAAATGTAGCATGGATCATTTCCATAGATATGCTACTGCAGGTATACAATCTAACCGGAACAGTAGCAAATCACTGGCATGACAATACCAGCATATCTGATGTCACATATGGATAACTCGACTGATTCTTTTTGGAACAACCATTATCTTGTACATATTTGTGGTCACATTATACATATGGGTAAAATGGTCTTTTCATGTGTACAAAATGCACTAGAGTGTCATATAAGGAAAAAAATTAAGACTAGAGATTGTATAGGGAAGAAAATTTTCTACAGTGTCAAATAAGGAACACAATTTTAAGAGAGTGTCAAATAAGGAATTCTCTCCATGATAAGACCATTTGCTCGCTAGACTTGACCGTTAGTTTGTGGGTGATAGACAGAAGCATAATCGAGCTTGATGCCCATGTTTCTGCACCATAGTTTTACCCCGTTGGCAGTAAAGTTCGTGCCGTTGTCAGTGATGATGTTGTGGGGGACGCCATAACGGTGTACAACCCTGGATATGAAGTCTATCACTGGTCCGGATTCGGTCATTTTAACAGGTTTGGCTTCTATCCATTTGGTGAATTTATCCACCATGACCAGTATTTTTTTATGGGTTCCCCTTTTAAGGGGTCCAACCATGTCAAGCCCCCAGACCACAAAAGGCCAGGTAATGGGGATTGTTTGTAGGGCGACGGGTGGCATATGGCTTTGGTTTGCAAAAAGCTGGCAACCGACGCAGCGTTGGACCAAGTCATGTGCATCCGCCTGGGCCGTCGGCCAATAGAATCCTGTACGGAAGGCCTTACTTACGAGGGCCCGGGCTGCGGCGTGGTGGCCGCCAAGTCCGGCATGGATTTCTGCCAGAAGCTTCCGCCCTTCCTCTTCGGGGATGCACCTTTGAAGGACTCTGGTGGTGCTTTTCTTATAAAGCTCTCCCTCGTGGACCTTGTAGGCTTTATATCGCCGCAAGCGTGCCTCACTTTGGTCTTTGGGAAGTTCCTGCCTAGTTAGGTAGGCCAGGAATAGTTCGGTCCATGGGGCAATGACTGCCAATATTACATGGGTTGAAGGCGTTATTTCGGTGGCGGAGCCTCTGATTATGTCAGAGTGTTCGGTATCTGGCGTTGTAGCCGGGTCCGGACTATTGTTGCCGGTGCCCCCTTCCCATAACACGGATGGCTTGGACAGTCTTTCCAAGAAGATGTTGGGTGGGACCGTATCGCGCTTAGCGCCGATACGGGCGAGGATATCCGCCGCTTGGTTGTTTTCCCGAGCCACATGGTGGAATTCGAGCCCCTCGAACCGAGCTGACATCTTGAGGACGGCGTTGCGATAAGCCGCCATTTTCGGATCTTTGGCATCAAAGTCTCCATAGCGAGGTTAGAGTCCCCACGCACCTCTAGGCGTCGGATGCCCATGGAGACTGCCATCCAGAGACCGTGTAACAGGGCCTCGTATTCTGCTGCGTTGTTGGAGTCTGTGTATAATATTTGGAGTACATATTGGACTGTATCTCCGGTAGGGGACGTCAGAACGACGCCAGCCCCCAGACCAGCCAGCATTTTAGAGCCGTCGAAGTGCATAATCCAATTGGAGTACGTGCCGTACTCTTTAGGGAGTTCCGCTTCTGTCCATTCAGCGACGAAATCGGCCAATACATGCGACTTGATGGCTCGCCGAGGTTTATATGTTATGTCGAATGGGAGGAGCTCAATGGCCCATTTGTCAATCTGGCCCGTGGCGTCGCGGTTGTTTATTATATCATTCAGTGGTACTTCCGAGGCCACTTGAATTGTACACTCTTGGAAGTAGTGTCGTAGTTTCTGGGATGCCATGAATACCGCATATGCTATCTTTTGATAGTACGGGTACCGTGATTTGTATGGAGTGAGGACAGTGGATACATAGTATACCGACTTTTGAAGGGGAATTTGTCCATCTGTGTCTCGTTCGACGACGAGCACTGCGCTTACAACTTGATGAGTTGCCGCTATATATAGCAGCATTGGTTCGCCGACGCTTGGCGCGGCCAGGATTGGGTTGGTGGCTAGAATGGCCTTTATGTCTTCCAGTCCGGCCGTGGCCGCGTCCATCCACTCGAAGTGTTCAGTGCGCCGAAGGAGGCGATAAAGTGGTAATGCCTTTTCTCCTAAGCGGGAGATAAAGCGGCTTAGGGCCGCCACGCATCCAGTTAATTTCTGGATTTGCTTGAGGTCAGTTGGGATGGCCAACTATGACAGGGCTCGGATTTTAGCCGGATTTGCTTCGGTTCCTCTACTAGAGACGATAAAACCCAGGAGCTTTCCGGCGGGTACTTCGAAGACGCATTTTTCCGGGTTGAGCTTAATGTCGTTTGTTCGGAGATTGTCGAACGTGAGCCTCAAGTCGTTTATTAAGGAGTCGATGTGTCTGGTTTTATCGATCACGTCGTCAACATATGCCTCCACTATTTTGCCGATATGCTTTTCCAGACATGTTTGAATCATGCGTTGATACGTTGCACCGGCGTTTTTGAGCCCAAAAGGCATTGTATTGAAACAGAAAGGGCCGTTGCGGCTTGGTCGGACTCCGCCATTTTTATTTGGTGGTAGCCGGAGTATGCGTCGAGGAAGCACAATGAGTCGTGTCCTGCGGTAGCGTTGATAATTTGATAGATGCGGGGGAGGGGGAAGGGATCCTTTGGACAAGCCTTGTTGAGATCCTTGAAATCGACGCACAGGCGCCAGGATTTGTCTTTCTTTGGTACAATCACCAGGTTTGCTAGCCAGTCCGGCTGTTTTATTTCTCTGATGAATCTGGCCTCCAATAACTTGGCTAGTTCCTCTCCCATAGCTTGTCTCTTAGGTTCAAAGAAACGCCGAAGAGTCTGTTTGACCGGCTTGAATCCTTTTAAAATGTTAAGGCTATGCTCGGCCAACCTGTGTGGGATTCCTGACATATCTGAAGGATGCCAGGTGAATATTTCCCAATTTTCGAGCAGGAACTCTCGTAGTGCGGCATCCACGGCGGGGTTTAGCTGTGCCCCGATGGAGGCTGTTTTTGCGGGGTCCGTTGGGTGGACTTGGAATTTGACTATCTCGTCCGCTGGTTTGAAAGAGGTGGACTTGGATCTCTTGTCGAGTATCACGTTGTCCCTGTCCATGGTGGAGCGTAGCGCAGTTAACTCCTATGCCGCGAGGGCTTCGGATAATGTCTCGAGGGCCAGTGTGGCTGTTTTGTTTCCGGTGCGGAGCGCTATGTCCAGATCACTAGCCAAGGTGATGATCCCATTGGGCCCGGGCATTCTGAGCTTCATGTACCCGTAATGGGGTATGGCTTGGAAGATCGTGAATGCCTCCCGCCCTAAAAGGGCGTGGTATCCGCTACTGAACGGGGCCACTTGGAATGTGATTTCTTCGGACCTATAATTCTCAGGCGTGCCGAATACCACGTCTAGTGTGATTTTCCCAGCGCAATGTGCTTCCCGACTAGGGATGATTCCTCTGAAGGTTGTCCTGCTTTGCTCGATGCGGTTCTTGTCTATTTCCATTTTTTGAAGAGTTTCCTCATAAATGAGGTTTAATCCACTGCCGCCATCTATGAGCACTTTAGTGAGCCGAAAACCGTCAACAATTGGACTAAGGACCAATGCGGCTGGTGCTTGGGTTGTTCGGAATTTAGGTTCGTCACAAGCATTGAAGGTGATGGCCGTGTCGCTCCATGGGTTTATTGTTGCTACCTGGCAGATTTCGGCAAGGCTGCGGAGTGTTCGCTTGCGCCTATGTTTGAGGCGAGTGTCTCGAAGACTGTTGATACCGTATTGTAATCCACGGGATGGTGCTCTGCGGTATTTTGAATGAGGAGATCCTCACCGCTCTTGGCAACCTGCCGGAGTACCCAACATGCTCTAAGGCTGTGTGTTGGTATGGTATCTGCTGTGCTGTGAATTTTGCAGGGTCCATTAAGCCATCCCTCCAATACAATTCCATGCCCTGTCGTGGGCTTTTGCTTTTTGGTGACTGAGTCGGGCGACTTATGAGTATGCACCCTTTTAATTCAGACTGGGTGTTTAATCAGAGCCGTATCATCCCAAAATTTTGTTTCAGTTTTCCAGGCACTTTCCATCGCACAGTACTTCCGTACTATGGCCGCCAAGTCAGCGAAGTGCGCTATGTTACGGCGACTTATGGCGTTAAGGATGCCCTTGTCCGTGCAATTATTGCAAAAGAATGAGATTGCGTCTTCCTCACGATAGCCCTTGACCTTGTTCATTACAAGGAGGAATCTGGCCTAGTAGTGATGTACTGTTTCCTAGGGCTCTTGCCTAATGTGGGAGAGATCGGTTATATCTGGGTGGGTGGGTAGACTTGAGTCCAAACCCTGACCCGATCTGAGACCCACGGCAGGGGAGTTTCCGATCTGGGAAGTTCGGGCTCCGGGATGTTGCCCGATAGGTCCGGCCCATTGCCTGATTCTAGGTTCAAGGCTTGGGAGATGTCCTTCCGTAAACGGGTATCCGGCTCGGAGAGCTCTGGAATCCGGACATAGTTTGTCCTCAAGATACAGGAAGAATTGCCGCATTGTTCCTCCACCACCGCTATCTCATGGGTGACCGGCGGAGAGTTAATCTCCCTTTGGTCAGGTTTAAGCCCGATCCGGTCGTAGTCTGTAGCGACTCCCAAAGCGGTGAAGCGATCCAAGAGCTCGTTTAGGGAAGAGAGCTCCACCGAATCCAACTTCTCGGCAAGTTCCGAGCCGACGTGGAGGCTGTTTTCGATGACCCGAGAAGTCATCATTGGCGCAGCAGCCGAACGGGCAGTCATGACGAAACCGCCTAGTCGGAGAGTCTGGCCGACAGTCAGGTCTCCCCCAGAGGTGACGCTGTCCCCGACAACGAGACGAGGCATCCTTCCTTATGGTGGCGACATAGTGGAACTCTCAATGAAAGCACCAATGTCGGTGTCAAAACCGGTGGATCCCGGGTAGGGGGTCCCGAACTGTGCGTCTAAGGCGGATGGTAACAGGAGGCAAGGGACACAATGTTTACCCAGGTTCGGGCCCTCACGATGGAGGTAATACCCTACTTCCTGCTTGATTGATCTTGATGATATGAGTAGTACAAGAGTTGATCTACCACGAGATCGTAGAGGCTAAACCCTAGAAGCTAGCCTATGGTATGATTATCCTACGGACTAACCCCTCCGGTTTATATAGACACCGGAGGGGGCTAGGGTTACACAGAGTCGGTTACAAAGGGAGGAGATCTACATATCCGTACCGCCAAGCTTGCCTTCCACGCCAAGGAGAGTCCCATCTGGACACGAGACAAAGTCTTCAATCTTGTATTTTCATAGTCCAACAGTCCGGCCAAAGGATATAGTCCGACTGTCCGGATACCCCCTAATCCAGGACTCCCTCAGGGGGAGAGGAAAACGAGAGGCAAATAGCAAATAATGTAATGCGAGGGATAAGAGTTTGTGATGGGTACTGGGTATGTCTTGACTTGTGCGTAGACTCCCCAGCAACGGCGCCAGAAATCCTTCTTGCTACCTCTTGAGCACTGCGTTGGTTTTCCCTTGAAGAGGAAAGGGTGATGCAGTAAAGTAGCGTAAGTATTTCCCTCAGTTTTTGAGAACCAAGGTATCAATCTAGTAGGAGACCACGCGCGAGTCCCACGCACCTACACAAACAAACAAGAACCTCGCAACCAACGTGATAAAGGGGTTGTCAATCCCTTCACAATCACTTACGAGAGTGAGATCTGATATATACAATAGGATAACATTTTTGTTATTTTTATGATAAAGAGTAAATAGAGATGCAAAGTAAAATAACTGGCAATAGAAATAACTAAGTGTTGGAAGATTAATATGATGGAAAATAGACCCGGGGGCCATAGGTTTCACTAGTGGCTTCTCTCAAGAGCATAAGTATTACGGTGGGTAAACAAATTATTGTCGAGCAATTGAAAGAAATGAGCATAGTTATGAGAATATCTAGGTATGATCATGTATATAGGCATCACGTCCGCGACAAGTAGACCGAAACGATTCTGCATCTACTACTATTACTCCACACATCGACCGCTATCTAGCATGCATCTAGAGTATTAAGTTCATAAGAACAGAGTAATGCTTTAAGTAAGATGACATGATGTAGAGGGATAAACTCATGCAATATGATATAAACCCCATATTTTTATCCTCGATGGCAACAATACAATACGTGCCTTGTTGCCCCTGCTGGGAAAGGACACCGCCAGATTGAACCCAAAGCTAAGCACTTCTCCCATTGCAAGAAAGATCAATCTAGTAGGCCAAACCAAACTGATAATTCAAAGAGACTTGCAAAGATAACCAATCATACATAAAAGAATTCAGAGAAGATTCAAATATTGTTCATAGATAATCTTGATCATAAACCCACAATTCATCGGTCTCGACAAACACACCGCAAAAGAAGATTACATCAAATAGATCTCCACAAGAATCATGGAGAACTTTGTATTGAGATCCAAAAAGAGAGAAGAAGCCATCTAGCTAATAACTATGGACCCGAAGGTCTGAGGTAAACTACTCACACATCATCGGAGGGGCTATGGTGTTGATGTAGAAGCCCTCCCTGATCAATGCCCCCTCTGGCAGGACGCCGGAAAAGGCCCCAAGATGGGATCTCACGGGTACAGAAGGTTGCGGCAGTGGAATTAGGTTTTCGTGGATGCTTTTGTTGGTTTGGGGTATGTAGGTATATATAGGAGGAAGAAGTACGTCGGTGGAGCAACGTGGGCCCCACGAGGGTGGAGGGCGTGCCTGGGGGTGGGGGGTAGGCGCGCCCCCTGCCTCGTGCTCTCCTCGCTGCTTTCTTTACGTGGACTCCAAGTCCTCTGGATCACGTTTGTTCCGAAAATCACATTCCTGAAGGTTTCATTCCATTTGGACTTCGTTTGATATTCTTTTTCTGCGAAACTCTGAAATAGGCAAAAAAACAGCAATTTGGGCTGGGCCTCCGGTTAATAGGTTAGTCCCAAAAACAATATAAAAGTGTATAATAAATCCCATTAAACATCCAAAACAGAATATAATATAGCATGGAACAATAAAAAATTATAGATACGTTGGAGACGTATCAGTGCATCAAGGACATAATTCTTCTGTGCTGCAATGAGTATAATCCTCAGATTACGGACCCAATCCGCATCATTGCTACTATCATCTTTCAACTTAGTTTTCTCTAGGAACATATAAAAAATAAAAACAGGGGAGCTATACGCGAGCTATTGATATACAACATAGATATGCAAAAAACTATCAGGACTAAGTTCATGATAAATTAAAGTTCAATTAATCATATTACTTAAGAACTCCCACTTAGATAGACATCCCTCTAGTCATCTAAATGATCATGTGATCCACATCAACTAAACCATATCCGATCATCTCGTGAGATGGAGTAGTTATCAATGGTGAACATCTCTATGTTGATCATATCTACTATATGATTCACGTTCGACCTTTCGGTCTCAGTATTCCGAGGACATATCGGCATATGCTAGGCTCGTCAAATTTAACCCGAGTATTCTGCACGTGCAAAACTGTCTTGCACCTATTGTATGTGAACGTAGAGATTATCACACCCGATCATCACGTGGTGTCTTGGCATGACGAACTGTCGCAATGGTGCATACTTAGGGAGAACACTTATACCTTGAAATTTAGTGAGGGATCATCTTATAATGCTACCGCCGTACTAAGCAAAATAAGATGCATAAAAGATAAACATCACATGCAATCAAAATATGTGACATGATATGGCCATCGTCATCTTGTGCATTTGATCCCCGTCTCCAAAGCACTGTCATGATCTCCATCGTCACCGGCTTGACACCTTGATCTCCATCATAGCATCGTTGTCGTCTCGCCAACTATTGCTTCTACGACTATCGCTACCGCTTAGTGATAAAGTAAATCAATTACATGGCGATTGCATTTCATACACTAAAGTGACAACCATAAGGCTCCTGGCAGTTGCCGATAACTTTTACAAAACATGATCATCTCATACAACAATTTATATCCATCATGTTTTGACCATATCACATCACAACATGCCCTGCAAAAACAAGTTATACGTCCTCTACTTTGTTGTTGCAAGTTTTACGTGGCTATTACGGGCTTCTACCAAAAACCGTTCTTACCTACACATCAAAACCACAACGATTTTTCGTCAAGTGTGTTGTTTTAACCTTCAACAAGGACCGGCCATAGTCAAATTTGATTCAACTAAAGTTGGAGAAACAGACACCCTCCAGCCACGTGTGTGCAAAGCACGTCAGTAGAACCGGTCTCATGAATGTTGTCATGTAATGTTGGTCCGGGCCGCTTCATCCAACAATACCGCCGAATCAAAATAATATGTTGGTGGTAAGCAGTATGACTATTATCGCCCACAACTCTTTGTGTTCTACTCGTGCATATCAACTACACATAGACCTGGCTCGGATGCCACTGTTGGGGAATGCAGTATTTAAAAAATTTACCTACGATCACGCAAGATCTATCTAGGAGATGTTGGGAACGTAGTAATTTCAACAATTTTCCTACGCACACGCAAGATCATGGTGATGCATAGCAACGAGAGGGGAGAGTGCCGTCCACATACCCTCGTAGACCGTAAGCGGAAGCGTTATGACAACGTGGTTGATGTAGTCGTACATCTTCATGATCGACCGATCCTAGTACCGAACGTACGACACCTCCGTGATCTGCACACGTTCAACTCGGTGACGTCCCACGAACTCACGATCCAGTAGAGCTTCGAGGGAGAGTTCCTTCAGCACAATGGCGTGATGACGGTGATGATGAAGCTACCAACACAGGGCTTCTCCTAAGCACCGCTACGATATGACCGAGGTGGATTACAGTGGAGGGGGGCACCGCACATGGCTAAGAGATCAATGATCAACTTGTGTCTCTATGGGGTGCCCCCCTCCCCCGTATATAAAGGAGTGGAGGAGGGGGAGGGCAGGCCCTCTACTATGGCGCGCGCTGGGGAGTCCTACTCCCACCGGGAGTAGGATTCGCCCCCTTCCAAGTAGTAGGAGTAGGAGAGAAGGAAGGGGAAGAGAGAAGAGAAGGAAGGAGGGGTGCCGTCCCTCCCCCTAGTCCAATTCGGACTAGGCCTTGGGGGGCGCGTGGCCTGCCCTAGGCAGCCCCTCTCTCTCTCCCCTTATGCCCAATAAGGCCCATATACTAGCCGGCAAATTCTCGTAACTCTCCGGTACTCCGATAAATACCCGAACCACTCAGAACCTTTCCGATGTCCAAATATAGCCTCCCAATATATTGATCTTTATGTCTCGAACATTTCGAGACTCATCATCATATCCCTGATCTCATCGGGACTCCGAACAACCTTCGGTATATCAAAACACATAAACTCATAATACCGATCGTCACTGAACGTTAAGCGTGCGGACCCTACGGGTTCGAGAACTATGTAGACATGACCGAGACTCATCTCCGGTCAATAACCAACATCGGAACCTGGATGCTCATATTGGCTCCTACACATTCTACAAAGATCTTTGTCGGTCAAACCGCATAACAACATACGTTGTTCCCTTTGTCATCGGTATGTTACTTGCCCGAGATTCGATTGTCGGTATCTCAATACCTAGTTCAATCTCGTTACCGGCAAGTCTCTTTACTCGTTCCGTAATGCATCATCCCGCAACTAACTCATTAGTTAGATTGCTTGCCAGGCTTATAGTGATGTGCATTACCGAGAGGGCCCAGAGATACCTCTCCAACAATCGGAGTGACAAATCCTAATCTCGATCTATGCCAACTCAACAAGTACCATCGGAGACACCTGTAGAGCACCTTTATAATCACCCAGTTACTTTCTGACATTTGGTAGCACACAAAGTGTTCCTCTGGTTTTCGGGAGTTGCATAATCTCATAGTCATAGGAACATGTATAAGTCATGAAGAAAGCAATAGCAATATACTAAACGATCAAATGCTAAGCTAACAGAATGGGTCATGTCAATCACATCATTCTCTAATGATGTGATCCCGTTAATCAAATGACAACTCATGTCTATGGCTAGGAAACTTAAACATCTTTGATTCAACGAGCTAGTCAAGTAGAGGCATACTAGTGACACTCTGTTTGTCTATGTATTCACACATGTACTAAGTTTCCGGTGAATAATGAACATTTCTCATGATATAAGGAAATATAAATAACAAATTTATTATTGCCTCTAGGGCATATTTTATTCAGGAGATGCATAGCAACGAGACAAGAGAGTGTGTCCACGTACACTCCTAGACTGAAAGCGGAAGTGAGGGAGTCCTGGATTAGGGGGTGTTCGGATAGCCGGACTATACCTTCAGCCGGACTCCAGGACTATGAAGATACAAGATTGAAGACTTCGTCCCGTGTCCGGAAGGATCTTTTCTTGGCGTGGAAGGCAAGCTAGGCGTGCGGATATTCGAGATCTCCTACCATTGTAAATGACTCTGTGTAACCCTAACCCTATCCGGTGTCTATATAAACCGGAGGGTTGTAGTCCGTAGGACAACCATCATCATACACAATCATACCATAGGCTAGCTTCTAGGGTTTAGCCTCCTTGATCTCGTGGTAGATCCACTCTTGTACTACCCATATCATCAATATTAATCCAGCAGGAGTAGGGTTTTACCTCCACCGAGAGGGCCCGAACCTGGGTAAAATAAAGTGTCCCTTGTCTCCTGTTACCATCCGACATTGATGCACAGTTCGGGACCCCCCACCCGAGATCCGCCGGTTTTGACACCGACATTGGTGCTTTCATTGAGAGTTCCTCTGTGCCGTCGCGATCAGGAAGGATGCCTTTTCCCGTCTTTAAAGATGGCGCCGTTACTAAGGGAGCCTTGGCTATCGGCCAAACCCTCCGGCTAGGTGGTTTTCTCATGACCGCCTGTTCGGCCGTTGCGCCGACGGTGACCTCTCGGGTCATCGAAAGCAACCTCCACGTCAGCCCGGAACTTGCCGAGCAGCTGGATCCGATGGAGCTCTCTTCCGTAAATGAGCTCTTGGATCGCATCGCCGCCCTGGGGGTCGCTACAAATTACGACCAGGTTGGGCTTAAACCCGATCTAAGGGAAATTAACTCTCCCCAAGTCACCCACCACGTTGCTGTGGTGGAAACACAATGCGGCGACCCTTCATCTATCTTAAGGACTAGCCACGTCCGAATTGCTGAACCCTCCATGCCGGATATCTGCAGAAGGGAGGGTACAATCCAAGACCTGAGCCTAAAATCAGGCGAATCGGACAACGTCCAAGACTCCGGATCTCAGAATCCGGAAGTTCTTCGGCTTCCGAACAGCAAACCGGGCGAAGTCTCATATTCAACGATGCCCGACCACCCGATCTTAAGCGATCTCTCCCAAATTAGGCAGATGCCCAAAGAAACAGTACATCATTACTAGGCCAGATTCCTCCTACTTATGAACAGGACAAAGGACTGCCGCGAGGAAGACGCGATTTCAATCTTTTGCAGTAACTGCACGGACAAGGGAATACTCAACGCCATAAGCCGTCGTAATATTACACGCTTTGCTGACCTGGCGTCCATAGTACAAAAATACTGTGCCATGGAAAGTGCTTGGAAAACCGAAATTGAATTTTTGGGATAATCCGGCCTTGAATAGCAATCCCGTCCGAATCAAGAGGGCGCACCACAGTAAGGCGCCCGGACTAAACACTAAAAAAATAAAAAACCCTCTAGGGGGCATGGAACCGTACTGGAAAAGTGGCTAGATGGACCCTGCAAGATTCATAGTGCAGCGGACGCCACCCCAACCCACAGCCTCAGGGCATGTTGGATACTCCGGCAGGTGGCCAAAATTGGCGAGGACCTCCTAATTCCAGAGGTCGAAGGAAACCGGCCAGGGAATTTCAGTTCCATTCTCACAGTCTTTGAGACTTTCGCATCGAATAACATGCGAAAAAGAACACCTCGCAGCCTCACCGAAGTCTATCAAGTAGCGACAATAAATCCATGGAGTAATACTGCTATCACTTTCAATGCGAGTGACGAACCTAAATTTCGAACAGCCAAAGCACCAGCCGCACTGGTCCTCAGTCCCATAGTGGACGGCTGTCGCCTCGCAAAGGTACTCATGGACGGAGGCAGCGGATTGAACCTCATCTACGAGGAAACCCTCCAAAAGATGGAAATAGACTGGAACCGCATTGAGCGAAGCAGCACAACTTTTAGAGGAATAATTCCCAGTCAGGAAGCGCGCTGCACCGGAAAAATCACACTAGATGTGGTGTTCGGCACACCGGATAATTACAGGCCCGAACAAATCACGTTCCAGGTAGCCCCGTTCAAAAGCGGATACCACGCTATACTAGGGCGGGAGGCTTTTATAGTTTTCCAAGCTATACCCCATTACGGGTACATGAAGCTTAAGATGCGTGGGCCAAACGGAATTATCACTCTCGCTAGTGATCCGGACATAGCACTCCGCGCCGAAAACAAGACAGCCGCATTGGCCCTCAAGGCACTATCAGAAACCTTAGCGCCCGAAGAACTGACTGCGCTGCGATCCACGGTTAACAGGGACGATGTGATACTCGATAAGAGATCCAAATCCACATCCTTCAAACCAGCGGACGAAATAGTCAAATTCCAGGTCCACCCTACGGACCCCAATAAAACAGCCTCCATCGGGGCACGACTGAACCCTGATGTAGACGCCGCACTGCGAGAGTTCCTACGAGAGAACTGGGACATTTTCGCTTGGCACCCCTCAGATATGCCAGGAATCCCACGCAGGCTGGCAGAACACAGTTTAAATATCCAGCAAGGATTCAAACCTGTCAAACAAACCCTTCGGCGTTTCTTTGAACCAAAGAGACAGGCTATGGGAGAGGAGCTAGCCAAGTTATTGGAGGCCGGATTCATCAGAGATATAAAACACCCGAACTGGCTAGCAAACCTGGTGATGGTACCAAAGAAGGACAAATCCTGGCGCCAGTGTGTCGATTTCAAAGACCTCAATAAGGCTTGCCCAAAGGATCCTTTTCCCCTCCCTCAAATAGATCAAATCATCGATGCCACCGCAGGACACGATTCCCTGTGCTTCCTCGACGCATACTCCGGTTGCCATCAAATCAAGATGGCAGAATCAGACCAAGCCGCAACAGCATTCATCACACCATACGGCCCATTCTGCTTCAACACGATGCCCTTTGGACTAAAAAACGCCGGTGCGACATATCAGCGCATGATTCAAACATGTCTGGCAAACCAGATCGGCAAAACAGTGGAGGCGTATGTAGATGATGTGGTCGTTAAATCAAGACATGTCGAATCTCTAGTAGACGACTTGAGGCTCCCATTCGACAACCTCCGAAAATACGACATTAAGCTCAATCCGGAAAAATGCGTTTTCGGCGTTCCAGCCGGAAAGCTACTGGTCTTCATTGTATCCGGTAGAGGAATTGAAGCAAATCCAGCTAAAATCCGAGCTTTGTCACAATTGGATGTCCCAAAAGACCTCAAACAAATACAGAAACTCACCGGATGCATGGCGGCCTTAAGCCGCTTTATCTCCCGCTTGGGAGAAAAGGCACTACCCCTTTACCGCCTCCTTAGGCGCACCGAACACTTCGAGTGGACGGAAGCTGCCATGGCCGGACTCGAGGAGATAAAGGCCATCTTGGCAACAAACCCAGTCCTGGCCGCGCCGAACATTGGCGAGCCCATGTTATTATACATTGCCGCAACTCATCAAGTTGTTAGCGCAGTACTCGTCGTCGAGCGGGCAACGGACGGACACAAACTCCCCCTTCAAAGGCCGGTTTACTACGTGTCCACTGTCCTTACACCATGCAAATCACGGTACCCACATTACCAAAAGATCGCATACGCGGTGTTCATGGCATCCCGGAAGCTACGTCACTACTTTCAAGAGTGTTCCATAAAAGTAGCCTCGGAAGTACCACTCAATGATATTATCAACAACCGCGATGCAACGGGCTGGATAGCCAAATGGGCCATAGAGCTCCTCCCGTTTGACATAACCTACAAACCACGACGAGCAATTAAATCGCAAGTCCTAGCCGACTTCGTCGCCGAATGGACAGAGGCCGAACTCCCTAAAGAGTACGGCACATATTCCAACTGGATCATGCATTTCGACGGATCCAAAATGCTGGCCGGACTGGGGGCTGGCATTGTTTTGACGTCCCCTACAGGGGATACAGTCCAATATGTACTCCAAATCATGTACGCGGACTCCAACAATGCAGCCGAGTATGAGGCCCTTCTACATGGTCTCCGGATGGCAGTATCCATGGGCATTCAACGCCTGGAAGTACGCGGGGACTCCAACCTCGTGATATCCCAAATAAATGGCGACTTCGACGCCAAAGACCCAAAAATGGCAGCTTATCGCAATGCCATCCTAAAAATGTCAGTTCGGTTCGAAGGACTGGAGTTTCACCATATAGCCCGAGAAAATAATCAGGCAGCGGACGTCCTGGCACGTATAGGAGCAAAACAAGATGCAGTCCCCCCCAACATCTTCTTAGAGAGAATATTCAAGCCATCTGTAGCATGGGAAGGGGAACCCTCGGTCCACAGTCCGAACACAACCGCACAGCCCGACGCCGAACAATCTGACATAATCAGAGGCCCTGCCACCGAAATCACACCCTCAGCCCACGTAATAATGGCGGTCATCGCCCCGTGGACAGAACCATTCCTCGCCTACCTTACTAGGCAGGAACTCCCAGAGGACCAAAACGAGGCACGCTGCATAGTGCGGCGCTCTAAAGCCTATAAAGTCCACGAGGGAGAGCTCTATAAGAAAAGTACTACAGGAGTCCTCCAAAGATGTATCTCAGAAGAGGAAGGGCGGAGTCTGTTGGCTGAAATTCATGCCGGACTCGGTGGCCACCACGCTGCAGCTCGATCCCTTGTAAGCAAGGCTTACCGTACAGGCTTTTATTGGCCAACGGCCCGAGCAGACGCCCATGACTTAGTCAAACGATGCGTCGGTTGCCAGCTCTTTGCAAACCAAAGCCATATGCCGCCCAACACCCTCCAAACTATCCCCATCACTTGGCCTTTTGCGGTATGCGGGCTTGACATGGTAGGACCCCTTAAAGGTGGAACCCACAAGAAAAAATACTTATTGGTCATGGTGGATAAATTCACCAAATGGATAGAAGCCAAGCCTGTTAAGATGGACGAATCCGGACCTATGATAGACTTCATATACGGGGTTGTACACCGTTACGGTGTCCCCCACAGCATTATCACCGATAACGGCACAAACTTCACCTCTGACGAAGTAAAGCTGTGGTGCAAAAACATGGGCATTAAGCTCGATTATGCTTCTGTCTATCACCCACAAACTAACGGTCAGGTCGAACGTGCAAATGGTCTCATCATGAGCGGTATCAAACCCAGACTAGTGCGGTCCCTAAAGGAATCTAATACGCACTGGGTAGAGGAGCTCGACTCCGTACTCTGGGGGCTGCGAACCATGCCGAATCGTACCACCGGATTCACACCATTTTTTATGGTGTATGGCGCTGAGGCAGTTCTGCCCTGCGACATAATTCATGACTCACCTCGAGTGCGCATGTACGAAGAAAGAGAAGCCGAACTTGATCGGCAGGACAACCTGGACGCCCTAGAGGAGGAGCGCGATGTGGCTAAAGCCCGTTCCGCATTTTATCAGCAGCAGGCTCGAAGATATCAAAGCAGAGAAGTACGGGCCAAAAATTACAATGTTGGCGAACTAGTTCTACGCCTGCCGGATAAGAAAAAGGACAAACTCAAGCCCAAATGGGAAGGTCCCTTCATAATTGACCAAGTCCTCACTGGTGGAGCGTACCGCCTGCGAGACGCGTCAGACAACCGACTCGAGCCGAACCCATGGAACGCCACACGTCTCCGAAGATTCTATGCCTAGCGCCGAACTCTGAGTTTGTCTCCTTCCTCTGTCCATTTTTACATATATCTTTCTGTTTTTATTTTTGTCTCCTCCAACTCTTTCCTTTTCTAGCCCTTAAAGGCTCATAATATGACGCGCTACCAGCGCTCCTTAAACCTGGGGGCTTCTTTAACAGAAGCTTGTTTATACGGGTTTCACACCCAACGCATGCGCCAGACTTCCGCGTGCACCTTTTCTTCACCATTATATGCATCGATATGACTTAAGTTTTGGCCAAGCTGGGTTGCCTGGCTCCTGTGCTTACCCCTACGTTCCCGATTGTTCGGCTAGGCGGTAAAGGAAGCACCTCTGCGATTGCTACTGCCGGATAAGCCGGATGTGTACCTCAGACTGGGTGAAGCCGAAAGCTAGCGTTCTTAAGGGAATATTCGGTCGGTGAACTAAAGATGAACCTTTTTTTTACTTATCCATGCCCCCAGATGTTTTCCTGCATTTGCAGTCCGGACGTGCACTTCAGGGCACGCCACCCCAGCGAAAGGAACCCTTAACGGAACTATTCTCTCCGGAAGATGTTTCTTACTAACCATGTAATATAACAAAACTAGTTGGGCACTTGTCTGATAAAGCACTAATGACCCCTACGCCTGGTCTCCATGCATACCTCAGTTCTTATATAACCATTATGGTATTCGGACACACTCCGGACCGTCAGGTCCCGAGGTTGAAGCGAAAAGGTCGGCAACGACAAACGATCTACAATCCGGCTAGAAGGCATTTCACGTGTCAATTAATAAATTACATAGTCATCCTGACTGATTGTATTCCTCCTCTATACCATCTAACAGGTTGTCTAATTTACAGTCCTGCTGAGAATACTTTGCGGCCAGTTCTACCTGGCCATACACTAAGCTCACAGGGATCTCCTTCCCGTCGGCCCCACCGGTCCGACCTCGGCCATGTGATTGGGGTCAGACTTCGTAAAGCGGGTCTTCACCATGGCCCAGGCCTCCCTAGCGCCTTGTCGGCAGGCTGATATCTTCCACAATCGGAAGCGTCGCCGAGCTCCCTTCAGCTTCTCCGCAAGCTCTCCAAGGCCCTCGGGCGTGGGGTGGGCAGGCCATAAGGCTTGGGCAACGCCACGCATCGCCTGCCGAATTCGCTCGTGCAGTTGCAGGACTTCGGGGAGTAGGTCACCCGTAGAACCGGGCATCTCCTCTGCAGGACGACCTGTGAGCATACCTACAGACAATACTCTGTTATTCGACTTCCTCGCCGAACTCATTTTTCAAAGTTCGTTCAAGCACTTACTAAATATGTCGCGTCGAAGCCGCTGATTCTCCTTCATGGAGTCCGACAACTGGCCACGAATGTCCTTCAGTTCAACATCCAGCTTGGTGTTGGCATCCTGAAGATCATTCTTCTCTCGCCTCACCCTTGTCAACATACTCTCACGGCCTTTAACCGGCGTAAGAGTTGTTGCCTCTCCGGATCAAGTCCGGCGCCATCTGCAACATGAATTGTCAGATTTGCACCCATGCCGCACAATACTAATCTTTCGAAGTGTATCTTACCTAAGGGGGTCCCTTTGGGCTCCCCTGTTGCGGCTAGTGCGGCCTCTAGTTGGGCCTTGCACTTTTCCAGCTCCTGGGACAGCACGGTGTTCTTCTCTGTAAGAACCTGCATGTTATATGATCCTTAAATCAGTTACTTTAACTGTTTTAAGTCTCGGGAGCTACTGATATATATATATATATATATATATATATATATATTTAACCAAAATTTTCTTATCCGTATGTCTTTCACATACTGCTCCGTGGCTTTGGCTAAACCATCTTGAGCGGCACGAAGGTACGCATCTCCCGAATTAAAGGCATTTAAAGCCTCTCGGGAGAAACAAGCGTCGCGTAGAACTGTCCGGCGATGCCTGTGGTTCATAGCACTCTCCACTTCTGAATTTGTGGCAGACAGCCGGTCTACATCCTCTGTTAGAGGAGCGTCCGGTGCGCACCTAGTGCTCGTCCCCGCTTCCGGACCAGACGTTGGAACCTGGCTAGTGGAGGCGCGATTGGCGACCTCTCCGGACATAGTCCGGCGAGGCCTCTTCGTCCTGGAAACAGCACGAATGTTAATATGCCTTGAAAGAATAACACCAGGGATACGGAGGGCGTGTTATACCTTTGTGCCGGAATCTCAGTCCGGACTACATTTCTTTTTGCCCCACGGGGCCCTACGGCCCCTCGTTGGCTAGCCGCTGGAGGTTCGGCCTCCCGCCTTGGAAATCTTCCCTGCAAAATACGGTTGTCGTTTGAAATGCCGGAATATGTGAGAATGGAATCTCTCTTGAGGGAATAAACACTCCGGTTTCTATCACCTGGGAGGCCGGGATTAACCCGGGGTAATCGGCCGTGATGGCCACCAAGGTATCGTCCTTGCTTAACTGATGGAACACTCCGTCGATGAGCTCCACCGGTATGTTTGGATCCTCTTAGGAGTCCGGATCGAGGGACCGTTCTGGGTCCTCAGGCTGTGGAGGGCGGCTATTGATATCCTTTACTTCCTGCCGCAGTTCCTGCATTGAAATCGTCAGATTACGTATCTACTCGTGGGCGCGTTAAACAGACAGGCAAGTGCAATTGTTCACTTACCCAACTTGGAGGTTCGTACATAGTGAATCCGGCCCGCGGGTTGACGCGGAGGAAGTCCTCCTTTTCTCCCTCGTACAAAGATGTTAAAATCTTTACTAGAGCAGCAGCTGTGGCTGGCCCCTTACGACCATAACGGGTGGCGTCATCCTCCCCGTTGAAATCCCAGATGGGGTGGCCTCTATATTGAAGCGGTTGCACCCCCCGCATAATGCATGTGGCCATGACTCCAATCATGGTTAGTCCGGAATGAGCCAACAGTCTTATCCGGCCCATCAGGTAAAGGACGTCTCTGTCACTTTCTCTCTAAGAGCTCCGCGGACGCCAGCTCAAGCGTTTCTTCGGTGGAGCACTGTTGAACTCGGGGAGACCGACCCGGATAGGGTCCGGCAACGGGACGTCATCTATGTAAAACCATTCCGAAGGCCAGTCCTCGGACGCCTCTTTTGGGGTTCCGGATGGGTATTCGGTCCCAGCGATGCGCCATACTTCGGCTCCGCCCACTTGATAAATGGACCCCTTTTGAGAACGGGGCACCAAGCAGAAAAACCTCTTCCACAGCGCAAAATGAGCCTCGACGTCTAAAAATAGCTCGCAAAGGGCAACGAAGCCCGCAATATGTAGTACGGAGCCGGGCGTGAGATTGTGCAGCTGGAGGCCGTAGAACTCCAGAAGCCCGCGGAGGAATGGATGAATTGGAAATCCCATACCCCTTAATAAATAAGGGACGAGGCACACCCGCTCTCCTTTAGAAGGATTGGGGGTGCTCTCCGCTTGCTTTCCGCCATTATAGGTGGCGAGTCCGGCTCGGACCGGGACCATATATGCCTGGGGAAGGAATCCCTTGGCCTGCAGCGACACTAACTCGCTGTGTGGGATGGTGCAACTCTCCCAGTCTCCAGGTTTAAGACTGGAGGGGCGAGGGGAGGAGCTGCGACGGCTGGCCATGTTGGAATGGACCTTTGCTGGAGACACTCTGATGATAACTCGTGGAGAGGAGAAGATGTGGTTTGGATCTAAATCCCCATCCCGTTAAATAGGCAGCTCGTTTATATGACTAAGGGTGTGCATGTAAAAACACCCCAAGCTTTTCGCATTCGTTCAGCACGTGGAAGACGGCCATTATTGGGCACTGAAGCCGAGGAGCGCTACATTACAAAAATCGGACGTCATTCGTACAGGTACACAGGATTCGGAGGAGGAACCCGCCTTGCAATGCCGAAGACGATTTGCGTGCCGGACTCGTCGTCATTGAAGCCTGGTTCGGGGGCTACTGAGGGAGTCCTGGATTAGGGGGTGTTCGGATAGCCGGACTATACCTTCAGCGGGACTCCAGGACTATGAAGATACAAGATTGAAGACTTCGTCCCGTGTCCGGAAGGATCTTTTCTTGGCGTGGAAGGCAAGCTAGGCGTGCGGATATTCGAGATCTCCTACCATTGTAACCGACTCTGTGTAACCCTAACCCTATCCGGTGTCTATATAAACCGGAGGGTTGTAGTCCGTAGGACAACCATCATCATACACAATCATACCATAGGCTAGCTTCTAGGGTTTAGCCTCCTTGATCTCGTGGTAGATCCACTCTTGTACTACCCATATCATCAATATTAATCCAGCAGGAGTAGGGTTTTACCTCCACCGAGAGGGCCCGAACCTGGGTAAAATAAAGTGTCCCTTGTCTCCTGTTACCATCCGACATTGATGCACAGTTCGGGACCCCCCACCCGAGATCCGCCGGTTTTGACACCGACAGGAAGCGTTTAGTAACGCGGTTGATGTAGTCGAACGTTTTCATGATCCAACCGATCCAAGTACCGAACGTAAGGCACCTCCGTGTTTAGCACACGTTCAACACGATGACGTCCCTCGAGCTCTTGATCCAGTTGAGGACGAGGGAGAGTTCCATCAGCACGATGGCGTGGCGACGGTGATGATAAAGTTACCGGCGCAGCGCTCCGCCTAAGCACTACGACGATATGACCGACGTGTGTGACTGTGGAGGGGGGCACCGCACACGGCTAAGACAAATCTTGGAGTGCCTTTGGGGTGCTGTAACGCCCTCGATGCGGCTATATCTCCCACGTGTCGAGGCACGACTTAGAGGCATAACCGCATTGAAAGCAATGTCGCAAGTGAGGTAATCTTCACACAACCCATGTAATACATAAGGGAAAAAGATACATAGTTGGCTTACAGTCGCCACTTCACACAATACATAAATAAACATTCATCATCCAGATTACACTCAAGGTCCGACTACGGTACCAAAATGAAAGAAGACTACCCCAAATGCTACACAGATCCCCGATCACCCCAACTGGGCTCCACTACTGATCAACAGGAAAAGACACATAGTAACAGCCACGTTCCTCGTCGAACTCCCACGTGAGCTCAGTCGCGTCATCTGCACTGGCTTCGTTGGTACCTGCAACTGTTGTGGTAGAATCTGTGAGTCACGGGGACTCAGCAATCTCACACCCGCGAGATCAAGACTATTTAAGCTTATAGGTAGGAAAGGATTGTGAGGTGGAGCTGCAGCAAGCGACTAACATATATGATGGCTAACAACGCAAAAAAGAGCGAGAAGAGAAGCAAAGCACGGTCGTGAAGCTAGAAGTGATCAAGAAGTGATCCTAGAACAACCTACGTCACACATTACTCCAACACCGTGTTCACTTCCCGGACCCCGCCGAGAAGAGACCATCACGGTTACACACGCGGTTGATGTGTTTTAGTTAAGATCAACTTCGGGTTCTCTACAACCGGACATTAACAAATTCCCATCTGCCTCATAACCGCGGGCACGGCTTTCGAAAGATAATACCCTGCAGGGGTGTCCCAACTTAGCCCATTATAAGCTCTCACGGTCAACGAAGGATATTCCTTCTACCGGGAAGACCCGATCAGTCTCGGAATCCCGGACTACAAGACATTTCGGCAGTAATAAAACAAGTCCAGCAAAACCGCCCGATTATGCCGACAAATCCTGATAGGAGCTGCACATATCTCGGTCTCAGGGCACATCCGGATTGTCCAAACTTCTGGTAGGCCAGTCCAGAGTTGCCCCTGGCGACCACCGGCGGCTGACAGTTCGGACCAACACTCGAAGGAGCACTGGCCCGGGGGGGTTAAAATAAAGATGACCCTCGGGCTCGCGAAAACCCGGGGGGGAAAGGCTTAGGTGGCAAATGGTAAAACCAAAGTTGGGCCTTGCTGGACAAGTCTTATTCAAAGCGAACCGTCAAGGGGGTCCCATAAATCACCCAACCGTGTAAGGAACGCAAAAATCAAGGAACATAACACCGGTATGACGGAAACTAGGGTGGCAAGAGTGGAACAAAACACCAGGCATAAGGCCGAGCCTTCCACCCTTTACCAAGTATATAGATGCATTAATTAAATAAGAGGTATTGTGATATCCCAACAAGTAAACATGTTCCAACAAGGAACAACAAGTCCATGTTCCAACAAGGAACAAACTCCATCTTCACCTGCAACTAGCAACGCTATAAGAGGGGCTGAGCAAAGTGGTAACATAGCCAATCAACGGTTTGCTAGGACATGGGTGGTTAGGGGCTGACATGGCAATATGGGTGGCATGATATAGCAAGTGGTAGGTATCGCAGCATAGGCATAGCAAAAGAGCGAGCATCTAGAAAGCAAAGATAGAAGTGATTTCGAGGGTATGGTCATCTTGCCTGCAAGGTTCTCAGAGTTGTCGAAAGCTTGGTCCTAGTAAGCGTTCTCAACAGGTTCCTCATTCACGTACTCGTCTCCCGGATCTACCCAAGACAAGAACACAAGCAAAGGAACAAATATCAACCACGATGCAATGCACAACCAACATGATGCAACACATGGCAAGATATGCGAGATGTGGTATGCAATGCATATGCGTGCTCCGGAAGGAAAAAGAGGAACAAGGCATAATCTTGGCAAACCAAGTATGCCACTGGATAGGTGAGGTGATTTCGGTTGAAATCGATATAAAGATCACCGGAATCGGATGCACGGTTTGCAAATGACAAGCAAAATAAGAATGACAAGAATCTACCATTAACAGCATGATGCTACTTAGCAAGCAACAAGAAATTAAGCTACTGCACCCAAACATATCAACAAAGCATATGACAGTAATCTACTCAAGATACTTGACAAAAGATGAACACTGAGCTACGGCTGATTCACACCACAACAGGTTCAAACAAGCATGGCAAAATGCAAAAGATAATAGGTTCACAGACTGTGAAAATAACATGCCAGAAATTAACATCAGGATGACATGTTTAGAGCAAGCAAACAACATGCTACAGGATCAGGACATAGCAAAACAAGGCATGGCATCAATTTAATCAAAGCACTTGACAAAAGTCCCTTACGGACCATAAGCCAAAAAGGATCAGAAAATATGATAACACCCATGTCAATTAAGCAAGTTTTGTTACAGGTTTCAGACTTAGCAGAAAACTGGACATGTCAAAAACAGATAACAAGTAGGCATGTTCGTGAGCTCGATGCACTCACTACAGAGCATTACATGATAAACTAAGCATACATACATCAATAAGACATGGCATAGAAGATATACATGGCAAGAATAACATCATAGCATGCAAGGATCAACTACAACAAGCTTGGCTAAATCGAATAACATGTAAACAATCTGCCAGCAACATTTTATAGCAAAAGTAGAGCTCGATTGACTCAAGCTATGGCACTCCATAAATACAAACAAAGGCATGGATGGATAGAGCAAATCCATATGTTCAAAACACCCTTACTAATCATTCTCAAAAGGAGCATAGATCTCTCTGAAACAACATGAACACATGGCATAAAAATAACAGCAGGCAGGGACTTAGTGAAATTACTAAGTCTCTGAAATCAGCAACATTATGTACCCTAGTTTGCATGCTTGTGCTAGTCACCACAAAGATCACAAAAATACATGGCATAAACCTCTGGAAATATAACATGGCATGTTACAAAACTCATGTAGGACTCAACTTCATAGGGTGCACACATCAATCATGGCAAAAATGACAAAAGTGCATGTTCTGATAAGAATCAGAAACTAACATCACATAGCCCTCTTCCAACAGCATTTCGGGCATCAAGATGACCTAAAATGAAAATGATGCAGTGGAATGAAATGATGAACTCATCGAGACGAACAATTTGACATATTATACGCACGAAATGGAGCAATATACAGCAAGTTATGATGCGATGAACATGTGACAGTTATGCAATATTTTCGGGACTTAGTGGAATTTTAGAGGGGGAGAAAGTCAACCGCGCGTAGATCGAGGTTCGCCGGAGAGGACTCGCCGGAGATGGCCGGGGAAGCGCGGGGTGGCCGGATCTGGGCGGCGCCGGCCCGGATCTGGGCGCGGGACGGCGCACGCGGCGGCGGCGCGGTGCAGCGGCGGGGAGGCGGCGATCGACGGCGGTGGCGGCGCGGCGGCCGGCGCGGGGAGGCACGGGAGCCGGGCGCGCAGCTCCCACGGAGGGGCGCGGACCCAGCGGGCGGCGGCGGCGGGCTTCGGGGGCCGGCCTCGGGCCCGGCGGGCTTCGGCGGGCGGGGGCGGCGACGGGCCACGTGGCACGCCCTGGTTGGCCCGGGGCGGCGGCGCGGACGGTGTCCGGCGCAGCCCGGACACGTCCAGTGGCGGCGGAGGAGATTGGACTAGGGTTAGGGTGGTTTTGATCTGGGATTTGAGGGGGGGATGCCTTTTTATAGGTAGAAGGAGCTAGGAAGCTCCAAATGAAGTGCGGTTTTCGCCCACACGATCGTGATCGAACGGCGGTGGACATGGGAGTGACTTAGATGGGTTATTGGGATGTTATGGAGGGGTTTTGGGCTGCAATACACACAAGGCCTTTACGGTTACCCGGTTAACCGTTGGAGTATCAAACGACCTCCGAATGACCCGAAACTTGACAGGCGGTCTACCGGTGCTATACCAAGGCCGCTTGACAAACCTCGGTCCATTCCGAGAAAGTTTAATACCCGCTCACGGAAAAATGTAAAAGGGCACGCCGGGGAACATAGGAGCGCCGGATTGCAAAAGGACAACGGGGAAAATGCTCGGATTCATGAGACGAACACGTATGCAAATGCGATGCACATGATGACATGATATGAAATGCATGACATGAACAAAATGCAAAACGACGGGAAACCCAACCACGGAGGGAATATCATATCACATAGCCGAAAATGGCAAGAGTTGGAGTTACAATTATGGCAAGTTACATCCGGGGTGTAACAGGTGCCCCCTGCCCACGGATATAAAGGAGGGAGGTAGACAGGCCGGACCTCCTAGGGGCGCGCCAAGTGTAGGGAGTCCTAATAGGACTCCTAGTCCTAGTAGGATTCCCTTTCCTTTTCGGAGTAGGAAAGAAGGAAAGATGGGAGAGGGAGAAGGAAAGGGGGGCTGCGCCCCCACCCCTTGTTCAATTCGGTTTGGGCAGGGGGGAGGCGCGCGCCACCTCGTGGCCATTCTTCCCTTTCTCTAGTAAAGCCCAATAAGGCCCATTAACTTCCCCCGGCGAAATCCCGTAACTCTCCGCTACTCCGAAAAATACCCGCATCACTCAGAACCATTCCGACGTCCGAATATAGCCTTCCAATATATTGATCTTTACCTCTCGACCATTTCGAGACTCCTCTTCATGTCCGTGATCTCATCCGGGTCTCCGAACAAACTTCGGTCATCAAATCACATAACTCATAATATAAATCGTCATCGAACGTTAAGCGTGCGGACCCTACAGGTTCGAGAACTATGCAGACATGAGCGAGACACATCCCCTGTCAATAACCAATCGTGGAACCTGGATGCTCATATTGGCTCCTACAATTCTACGAAGATCTTCATCGGTCAAACCGCATAACAACATACGTTATTCCCTTTGTCATCGGTATGTTACTTGCCCGAGATTCGATCATCGGTATCATCATACCTAGTTCAATCTCGTTACCGGCAAGTCTCTTTACTCGTTTGGTAATGCATCATCCCGCAACTAACTCATTAGTCACATTTCCTGCAAGGCCTATAGTGATGTGCATTACTAAGAGGGCCCAGAGATACCTCTTCGATACACGGAATGACAAATCCTAATCTCGATCTATGCCAACCCAACAAGCACCTTCGGAGACGCCTATAGAGCATCTTTATAATCACCCAGTTATGTTGTGACGTTTGATAGCACACAAGGTGTTCCTCCGGTATTCGGGAGTTGCATAATCTCATAGTCAAAGGAATATGTATAAGTCATGAAGAAAGCAATAGCAATAAAAATGAACGATCAACATGCTAAGCTAATCGACGGGTCTTGTCCATCACATAATTATCCTAATGATGTGATCCCGTTCATCAAATGACAACACATGTCTATGGTCAGGAAACTTAACCATCTTTGATTAACGAGCTAGTCAAGTAAAGGCATACCAGGGACATTATGTTTTATCTATGTATTCACACATGTACTCCGGTTAATACAATTCTAGCACGAATAATAAACATTTATCATGATATAAGGAAATATAAATAACAACTTTATTATTGTCTCTAGGGCATATTTCTTTCAAGTCAAGAATGCCCAGATTTTCCTATCATTCAATATGCAGATGACAATTCTAGTGCACCCTGCTGATGCAAGACAATTGACACGTCAAAACCCTAATTTTGCACTATTCAAAGTATATTGGGCTCAAAGTTAATTATGAAAAATCCTTCATGGTGCCCATAAATGTGTCAGAACCACATATGGCTAGTCTTCTTAATATCATGGGGTGCAAGCAGGGTCATTTCCCATTCACATACCTTGGATTGCCTCTGGGCACAACAAAGCCAAAGATTGAAGAGTTTAACCCAATGAGGCAAAGAATAGAAAGAAGGCTCACAGGGTGTTCAACTATGCTTTCTTATGATGGCAGACTAATTCTTATTAAATCCGTCTTTACTGCTTTACCAGTCTTCTTCATGTGCACTCTGGCTTTATGTGTTGGAGTAATTGAACATGTAAACAAATATTTGAGATACTTTCGTTGGAGAAAATTTGGCATGGAGGACAAGGGGACAACACTGATTACATGGTGCAAAGTCTGTCAGCCAAAAAAACAAGGAGGCCTGGGAATATTGGACATTGCTCTTCACAATAAAGCTCTCCTCATGGAAAACCTACTCAAGTTCCTCAACAAGGAAGATATCCCTTGGGTGAATTTTATTTGGGAGAAATATTATCACACTAAGGCACCAAGGGGAAAGGCAGAAGGCTTCTTCTGGTGGAAGGCTCACATCTCACTAATGGAGAGGTTTAAACAAGTAAGCAGTTGTACCATTGGATCAGGTCAATCTCTTTTGTTCTGAAAAGATAAATGGCAAGATCATACTCTGCAGCAAGTACGCCCACAAATTTTCTCCTTTGCCATCAATGATGATCAAATTGTTCATCACTTTTTGGTAACCCAGGATTGGAAAGATCACTTCCACCTCCCAATGTCAGTAGAAGCTTTTGAACAATTTAATCAATTGGCAGAACTGGTTTCACAGTTGCATATTCATAGAAAGGATAGTTGGACCATAAAGGGATCTGCTGGAAAAACTTCAGCTATTCGTATCTATAACCAGCTGATGGAGCATAAAGAGGAGCACCCATTCTTTAACATTATTTGGAGCGGTTCTAGCAGACTCAAACACAAAATATTCTTTTGGCTGGTGGCACACTATAGAATCAACACCGGAGCACTTCTAGGTAGAAAAGGCATGCACCTTGATGACCCATTCTGCCCAAATTGCATTCAGCGGGCACAGGAGACAACCATGCATCTGCTTTGGGACTGCAATTTTGCACAAGATTGCTGGAATTCATTGATCCCTAACAGACAAAGAGGAACATCAGTATATGAGGATACAACACTTGCAATGAAATGCTTGCCAAAACCATTTGCTGCTCAAATAGTTATACTGGGATGCTGGAACATTTGGATACAGAGAAATGGGAAAGTCTTCAGATCACTCCCACACACTATACAATCGTGGAGATTTCATCTCAAGCAAGATTTAGGACTACTTCGACATAAGATCAAAAATAAGTTTGAATCAAGTTTCCTTCAATGGTTAGGCAATAACATGTAGAAGCATGACTTCTATTCCTAGAACAGGCATTGGGGTTTGTACCATATTTTATTTTTCTACGGTGTTGTGGTTCCAAAAAAAAACTCGTTTGGTGTTGATGTGCACAGACAGTTCTGTCATGCATCACCGAGGGTATGCACCTGCGTCCAGCGTACGTACGTGTGGCGTCACTGGTTACGTAATTCCTATCCTCCGCAGCTGTCACGTTGCATGTCTTGATGGCCCGCACAAAGCCACGGCCAAATATCCATCCATCCAGATTTGTGCTCGTCCTCCACGTTTTCATTGCCCGTTCGTTTCGCTTCAAAGATTCGCGAAAGACCTGAGACGAATTCAAGACAGAGAGATGAAAATCGCCATTACGGGTCGGATACACTGGACTGCTCCCGGAGCTGGCGTCGCAATCAAAGGTGGGCCGCCTCGTCTGCTCGTTGCCATTGTTGTAGGCCCAGGATCTAGGCCTTTTGTTTCTTCTTTGGAAGGTAGCCCGACGCCTTCGGAGCTAAGAAAGCCACGTAACGTGTACCTATTGCCATCGGCCACCTCGATGCATGCACCCGACCGGTTATTTTGCCTGGCGAACACGTACTGACGATGTGCGATCCTCCTGGCGGATGTAAGGCCACTTGCCCTTAATCTATCCTCGCCAGCTTGCTTATGGTTCTCGTCACTCTCTCCGTGCTTATTTTATCTCTTCACTACGTACAACCTGACACGACTGCCACACACTCTTCCGTCTTCACTTCACCATCCGGCGGAGCGCGGCACGTTCTTATCCAGTCTGTCAACTCGCACATGTCCATTGAACGAGGCCTAGACTTTCTAGAGCCCCGCCCTGCTCCACAAATATCATGGCGCGCCACAATTTATTTGATCCAGAAAATGTGCGTGGAGTCGCTCTGCTCGCAGTCATCCGGCCGGCACAAGATCCCGCTGGTCTAGATCCGATCCACTACAGCCGGAACCCGTGACAAGAAAGTCGTTCATGGCCACGTGCGGATGTCCATACGTTGTCACCAACGTACGACAGCAGTCGACAGTGACAGAGAGCCATCGCAGGAGACAAAACAGCAACTGCACATAGGAGTTGTTAAGATGAGAGAGAAAGTACAACTGTTCATAGCAGTTAGAGAGTATAAGGTCGGTTCCTATGTCGGTTCCTCAATTAGCATTTGTTAATTAGTAAATTAACAAATACTTTAACTCTATTCCTAACACTCCCTCTTGGATCACGCATCTTCTAGAAGAATCCATCATCTAGTGTTTCGTGTATATTTCATCATCTAGTGCTTCTTGTATAATCGTCATCCAGCTTGAGAATCATTTTAGCAATTTAAGAACCTCCCCCAAAAAACCCGTGGGAAAAATATGAGAAGTAATAGATACACCATTGAAAACTCCTTTTAAAATCCTGTGGGGAAAATATAAGGAGAAAACGATATGGTATAATTTATATTGCCTCATTAAAAACCTTTTATGAGAAAATCGATGTAAAAACTCATAAGGAAAAGAGTACAATAATTATTATCTGATGATAACTAACGGGTCATAATTCTAGGAGTTTTCTCCCCCTGAAATTTGCAAATCCCGAAAGCGTCTCATACCAATCCCATGAATACATTTCTGGAATGTTGAATTTGGTAAAGACTTTGTGAACAAATCTGCTAGATTATCACATGATTTGGTTTGCAAAATATCAATTTCTCCATCTTTCTGTAATGAATGTGGAAAGTACAATTTAGGAGAAATATGTTTTGTGATATTACTTTTAATATAACCCATTTGTATTTGAGCAATTCAAGCTGCATTATCTTCATAAAATAATAGTTGGTGATCCTAATGAACCAATACCACACGAAGTTTGAATGTGGTTAATCATCCTGCGAAGCCATACACATTCCTTTGATGCTTCAAATAATGCAATTATTTCGGAATGATTAGTGGAAGTTGCTACGAGAGTCTATTTTTGTGACTTTCATGAAAAAGCAGTTCCAACATATAAGAATACGAAACCTGTCTGTGACCTAGCATTGTGAGGATCAGATAGATAGCCAGCGTCAGTATATCCTACGATAGTTATATCTTGGTTTTTCTGATAGAATAAGCCAAGATCTTTTGTGCCATGTAAATATCTAAAGATATTCTTTACTCCTGTCCAATGACGTTTTGTTGGAGCAGCGCTATGTCTAGCTAGTAAATTTACCGCAAATGCAATATCAGGCCTGGTGCAATTTGCAAGGTACATTAGCGCACCAATAGCACTGAGATACGGGAACTCAGGTCCTGATATCTCTTCATCATCATCCCGAGGTCTAAAAGGATCTTTATTCATATCAAGGGATCTGACAACCATGGGTGTTTTGGTTGGATATGATTTATCCATATTCAATTTTTCCAAAACCTTTTGAATATAAGCAGGTTGGTATACTAAAATTCCTGAGGGAAGATGCTCAAGCTGTATGCCTAAGCAAAATTTGGTCTTTCCCAAATCTTTCATCTCAAATTCTGCCATTAAATGATTGCGTGCTTCTTTTATATCATGTGTACTCCCAATGATATTGAGATCATCAACGTACACTGAGATGATGCAAAATCCATTTGAGGATTTCTTTATAAATAAACAAGGGCAATCATCATTATTTGAGTATCCTTTCTGAATAAGAAACTCACTCAGTCGGTTATACCACATTCTACCCGACTGTTTTAAGCCATAGAGTGACTTTTGTAATTTTACACAATATGTGTTGCGATTTGCTTTTGGATTCGGCATTTTAAGTCCTTCGGGAACTTTCATATATATGTCCGATTTGAGTGACCCATACAAGTATGCTGTCACTACGTCCATTAACTACATAAATAAATTCATTTGTACTGCCAAAGATATTAAATATCGAAACGTTATTCCACTCATGACAGGGGAGTATGTACCATCATAATCGATGCCAGGTCTCTGCGTGAACCCTTGTGCTACAAGCCTCGCTTTGTATCTCACCACCTCGTTGTTTTCATTCCTTTTTCGAACAAAAACCCATTTTGCTCCCACAGGGAAGACATTCTGAGGAGTAGGTATTACTGAGGAAAATACCTCTCTTTTGTTGAGCGAGCGCAGTTCTGCCTCAATTGCTTCCTTCCATTTAGGCCAATCAGGACGCTTGAGGCAATCCCTGACGGTCTTTGTAGTCTCTCTGTTGTATGATCCTTCCATTTAGGCCAATCTAGTTGAAGGGTTTCAGCAATTTCAGAGGCAAAATATATGTCGACAATTGTAGTCTCTCTGTTGTATGATTCTCCTGATTCTATATAGTTTATGGAAATTTCTTTTATACCTTCAGACTCTATGTGATTTCCCACAACAATAGAGTCATGGTGTTCCGATGTCCCAGCTATTATATTTGTATGCGCATTTATGCTGGGTTCTAGATGTTGAGCATCTGATTGGTGTCCTTCAACTTGAGGTTGAATTGCATTTACTGGTAGAGGATTTGATTTCCTCTGTTTCCGCGAAGGCTTTTGAGAAGCTATATTCCGGCTAACCAGATTTCTCCCCCTCTTACTGTCATTTGGGGTTTGAGTGGTTTTACTTGGTACCTCCACTCGTTCTGGTGCATTAACAGCGGGAATATGTGATTTAGTGACACCTTTATGGTCAGTAAATGCATCTGGCAGATTATTTGCAATGTGTTGCAAATCTATAATCCTCTGAACTTCAGTTTCAGATTCTTTAGTACGTGGATCTAAGGACTGGATGCCTGTTACATTCCAATCTATTTCCTGGCATTCTTTGTGGTTTGATTCTCCCCCTAATGTCGGGAAATGGTCCTCATCAAAAATAGAATCAGCGTATCGAGCAGTAAACAGGTTCCTTGTAAGAGGTTCAAGATATTTTATAATTGACGGAGAATTATAACCCACATAGATCCCAAGTTTTCTGTGGGGGCCCATGGTTGTACGCTCGGGTGGTGATATCGGCACGTATACTGCGCAACCGAATTTTCGCAGATGGGAAATACTTGGCTGAGTGCCACAAACTAGTTGCAGCGGGGAGGTTGTGTGATATGCAGTTGGTCTGATTTGTATCAGATCTGCGGCGTGTAATACCGCATGTGCCCAACAAGATGTTGGCAAATTACAATTCTGTAATAATGGTCGAGCAATTAATTTTACTCTTTTGATGAGAGATTAAGCCAATCCATTTTGAGTATGAACATAAGGCACATAATGTTCTAAATTAATGCCCATAGCCATGCAATAGTCATTAAATGCGCGTGAAGAAAATTCAGCAGCATTATCCATTCGAATTGTTTTTATCTTATTTTTGGGATGGTTTGCTCTTAATTTGATAATCTGAGCAATTAACTTGGCAAATGCATGATTACGTGTGGATAATAGACACACGTGCGACTATCTAGTAGATGCATCTATGAATACCATGAAATACCTAACACTGGTAGAAAAAAGCCCTTTAGTCCCGGTTCGCCACAGCCTTTAGTCCCGGCTGCGCAACCGGGACTAAAGATGCGCGACTAAAGACCCCCCCCCTTTAGACGCGCCTCTTACGGACCGCGACTAAAGGCTTTAGTCCCGGTTCTTGTGGCCGACCGGGACTAAAGGCCCGTCCACGTGGGCGCCCGTGGTCCGTCGGGGCGGAGGACCTTTAGTCCCGGTTCTCGTGGCCAACCGGGACTAAAGGCCTCCTCCGCAGGTTTAGGGTTTCAGCCCCCCTAAACCTGGTTTCTTTTTAATTTGTAGTGTTTTATTTGTTTTATATTTTATTTTGTGTTTTATTTTATTTTTGATGAAGTTCCAGTACACATATTCTACGCTACTATATACATGCATATGAAATTTCAAACAAGAAGAATTCAAGAGGAATATATAATATATATTCAATCTCGGGTGACCATATACAACTTCGAACAAGTTTCCATATACAATTAGGATGGATGACCATATACAACTTCGAACAAGATTCAATCTCGGGTATGCATATAAATTTCTTCGTCCTCGGTATAGTGCTCTCCTTTAGGATTGATGACTTCCCTCATGAAAAATCCTGCTAATTCTTCTTGAATTGGTCGGAAGCGAGCTTCTGGACTAAGCCTCCTCCGCAAGTTATCCGTCGCGTTCCGCACGCTATCTGATGCCTTCCGCTCAGTGGTGTGTCTTCGGATGTTCTCACAAACATAGTATCCACATAGATTGGTCTCCGGTGGCTGCTTATCTACATTAACTAACCTTCTGAAATCTAGCTCATGTTTGAATCCACCGACAATTTCTTCTGAGAACCGTCTCCAAACCCTACAGGGCAAAGAAAATTAAATGAATAAGGGAGTTATTAGTTACTTGATATTAGGAAATGAACGAAAGAGACCGATCGATATAGAGCTCAAATGATTGAAAATAATTACTTTTGCAGCATTTTTCTCATGTCGGCCCAACGCTTTGGATCCGAATCCATAGAGTCCATGATTAGAACTCTGGAGGTGTGAAGTTCAATATTTAGCAGAATCTAGTGGAACCTGCGGACACGTTACATGCACAGTCATGCATAACTCATCGATTAGACATACCATGCATGGAGTAAACAAAAGAGAATGGGCACAAGAGAGAAACACTCACTCAAAATTGTAAGGAAATAGAATATGACTTTTGAGTTGATGCTTTCTAAGAAACATGTACAGGTCTTTCTCCACGTCTTTGGGGTGATGTTGTAACACATGTCCATTAACGATATGTGGGTCAATGAACCCAACATCATGGATGTTTCTTATTTTGCATTCCCAAATCTTCAATCTGCATAATAGCGTACGCAACAATATAGTTAGGACAATATATATATATATAGTGCAGGCAATGAAGAGCGAGATGAGGTAGAAATAAATCACTTACAGAACGTAACAACTCAGCATAGATTTGTCGAGCTCGCGCAGATTGAACAGCTGGAACAATTCACTCATATGAATTTCTACAGAGTACCGTTTGGTGTGATGCTGTTCTGTAACATCCGCATAAACATATTCTTTGTCGGCCCATGTTACGAATTGCTTGTACCAACGTAGCAGATTTCGCATTTGTGGTGGTAGATTATTTTCATGCGCAGGCACGACGAGAGGCCCATTCGGCACATATTGTAATGCTATCTCACATACTGGCGCATCCTCAAGGTCTAAGAAGGCACGAAGAGTCAAACCCATCTCGGACGCTTGTTTCATGGCACCCGCTACAGTCAATCCAAGTGCTGCCGCAGCTGCTATGATCTCGGGGTCCTCTTCCGGACCGGCTTTCACTATGAGCGGGGGGATCGATTGTTTCTTCTGCATCCCGAGCTGGTCAACTTGTTTCCCGCTTTTTTTACTTTCTTCCTCCTTCAATATTTTTGCTTGCCTACGAAGTTCATGTCCATAGTCGTCAGGCATATTCAGCTCGGCTTGGGACGGTGTCGTCAAAAAATCCTTAGCCCACTTCTTTTGCTTGTCAGTGAATACTTGCTTGGGCTCAGGCTCTTTTTTCGCCTTCATATCCGCCTTCCATTTCTCATAATCAGCAGACGCGGCCAATTTGAGTTCAGCTTCACTAAGTTCCCCAGGCCTTGGGAGGAGAGGCTTCAGTGATGGCTCCGGTACCCTTGTGGTCTTAGGTACATAAGGGTCCGGGTTAATAGTCCAGGAGCGGGTTTCCTTGTTGTCCGCCTGCTTCTGCTTCTTCGCCGGAGGTGGATTGGGGGGCGTCGTACCCGCCGGAGGAGGATTGGGGGGCGTCGTACCCGCCGGAGGTTGTGGATCGGGGGACGGCGTCGAATGGCGTGAAGGAGGTGTAGGTGAACCACCACGACCACCACCACCGCCACCACCGCCACCACCACCACCACCATCGGAGGGGGGGGGGACTTGCTAGCCTTGGCGCCTCGCCTGGAAACACTATGTACTTCTTTTTCCATAGAATGTACTGGCGCTTGACATCTCCAAGTCTTCTCTCCCCTTCGGGTGTAGGTTTGTCAATCTCCAGGTCCTCAAACCCTTGGACTATGTCTTCCACCGTGACACGAGCATAGCCATATGCAATGGGGTTGTTGTGGTGGAGTGCTCCAGGTGTACAGGGTAAAGCACTGCCGCTAGCTACCTTCGTGGAAACGTTCCCCACGGGATAATGCAGATCACATTCTTTCATCTCCTTTACATCATCCACGGGGTAGTGAGGCTCCGGTGCACGAATCTCGATCATCGGTGCACTAGCACCAGGCGGGGCATCCGTGGAAGCCACGCTGCTTCTCCGCTGCTGGCTTCCGCGATCCGCTTCATGATCTTCATGCGGCCCTGCAGCCGATTTTTCTTTCACTAGTTCATGCACGGTCTGCTTCAACTTATGGAGTTTCGATGCAAACTTCGTCATAAGATCTGCATCCCGGTCCGTCTTTCTCTTACGGCTTCTGTAACAGTACGGGTCATTGTCCTGGGAAAACCCTACTTTCCACGAAACTTTGCCTTTGCCTCGTACACGTCCTCCGTGTTCATCATTCCCGAGGGCTATTGTCAGTGCGTCTTTCTCTCTGTTGAACTTGATCAAGCCCTCTTGAGCTTGGGTCATTGCGTCAATAAGGGCTTGGGTGGGAGCAAAATGTCTCTGCCGGTGAACACACACCCCTGTCTCCGGGTCTAGCGATCCCCCATGCCCGTACCACCAGCTTTTGGCCCTTGGGTCCCATCCCTCTGTACCTAGAGGGATTCCTCGCACCCTCAGGTCCTCCTCCATCTTCTGCCACCTAGGCTCCGAAAGGAGGTATCCTCCTGGCCCCATAATATGATGGTACTTTTTCTTACTCGCATTATCCTTATTTTTTTTCGATATTTCCTTGAAATGCTCCGATTGCTTTTGCCTCAGAAATTCTGGCCAATCATCTTTCAGTTTCTCATGTTGTCCATTGAAATCCGGAGTCTTACCCTTGTTGACATAGTCACGGGTTAAATTTTTCTTGAAGTTCCGGAATGCTTCGCCCATCTTCTGAAGAGTGAACTCTTTAACTAGCCTCCTCCTCTGACGTCCACCCGGAACCTCGTTACCAAATTCATCGACTTTGTTGTATTCCGGAGGTAGAATGAAATGTTCCATAAGCTTTCTCCAGCAATCCTTTTTCGTTCTCTTGTCGACAAAACTGAAACCAAGACGTGCCTTCTTTGGCTCCTTCCATTCCTGGACGGTGATCGGGACGTTGTCTCTAACAACGACTCCGCATTGGTTGATAAACTTTGAGGTGTGCTGTAGGGGCTTGCCGGTTTCACTGACAAACTCAATGGCATATGTTTCTCCTGTTTTCATCGCCTTGGATTTGCCACGCTTTGTCGTACTCGATCCGGAGGGCTAAAAAAAGAAAGAGAGTCGCGCGCGTTAATACATATGTATTCACATTTCAGTAAGTTTGTATCACGAGAGGCTCTCAACGTATATATATACCTCGCCGGAGGTGGTTGCTACTTGCAATTCGAGATCGTCGGTTGTTGACGGTTGACCTTCGTCGACAATGTCCGTTCCTTCACCTTCTTGATCATCGACAATCTCTGTTCCACCGTCAAGGTTCAGATAAGAAGAGACTACATCCTCTTGTTGCTCATATTCTGAGCCCGGCACATAAGGAATCTCGTTGTTGATGATGCCCATTAAATAACGTTCAGCCTCCGGATCCCTAAGCGGCTCGGTTCTATTGTCCGCCATATGTCACTCCTGCATGTAGTAAAAATTCTTTAAGTATAAAGGAATTAAAAAATAAGATTAAGGGGACATAGAGGAGGAGGAATTAAAAAATAAGATTCTTTAAGTAAAAATTTCTTTTTTTCTTCTTCTTCCTTTCTTCTTCCTCTTTCTTCTTCTTCCTTTCTTCTTCTTCCTTTTTCCTTTCTTCTTCTTTCTTTCTTCTTCTTCCTTTCTTCTTCTTCCTTTCTTCTTCTTCCTTTTTCTTTTTTCTTTCTTTCTTCTTCTTCCTTTCTTCTTCCTTTCTTCTTCTTTTTTTCTTCTTCCTTTTTCTTTCTTCTTTCTTTCTTCTTTCTTTTTTTCTTCTTCCTTTTTCTTCTTTCTTTTTTTCTTCTTCCTTTGTTTTTCTTCTTCCTTTCTTTTTCTTCTTCCTTTTTATTTCTTGTTTTTTCTTCTTCCTTTTTCTTTCTTCTTTCTTTCTTCTTTCTTTTTTTTCTTCTTCCTTTTTATTTCTTCTTTCTTTTGGTTTTCATTTGGTTTTCATTTGGTTTTCATTTTTTTCTTCTTCCTTTTTATTTCTTATCTTTTTCTTCTTCCTTTTTCTTTCTTCTTTCTTTCTTCTTTCTTTTTTTCTTCTTCCTTTTTTCTTCTTCCTTTTTTTTCTTCTTCCTTTTTTTTCTTCTTTCTTTTGGTTTTGTTTTGTTTTCATTTTTTTTCCTTTTTCTTTCTTCTTTTTTTCTTCTTCCTTTTTCTTTCTTCTTTCTTTCTTCTTTCTTTTTTTCTTCTTCCTTTTATCTTCTTCCTTTTTTTCTTCTTCCTTTTTTTTCTTGTTTCTTTTGGTTTTGTTTTGTTTTCTTTTTTTTCTTCTTCCTTTTTCTTTCTTCTTTCTTTTTTCTTCTTCCTTTTACTTTCTTCTTTCTTTCTTCTTTCTTTTTGGTTTCTTTGGCAGGGGCAGCGGGCGGTGGGCAGGGGCAGCGGGCGGGCGGTGGGCGCCGGGCAGGGGCGGCGGGCAGGGGCGGGCAGCGGGCGGCGCGCGGGCGGTGGCGGCGGCCAGGGGCAGGGCCAGGGGCGGCGGGCAGGGGCGGGCAGCGGGCGGCGCGCGGGCGGTGGCGGCGGCCAGGGGCAGGGCCAGGGGCGGCGGGCGGTGGGCAGGGGGGCGGCGGGCGGCGGGCGGCGGGCAAGGGCAGGGCAGGGGCGGCGGCGGCGGCACGCTAGGGCAGGGCACGGGCGGCGGCGGCGCTCACTGGGGGCGGAGGCGGCGGCACACAGGGCAGGCGAAGTGGGGGCCGGCGTAGCTCACTGAGGGCAGGGCGTCGGCGTCGGGGCAGGGCGTCGGCGTCGGCGTCGATCGGCGTCGGGGCAGGGCTTCGGCGTCGATCGGCGTCGGGGCAGGGCTTCGGCGTCGGGGCAGGGCGTCGGCGTCGGCGTCGATCGGCGTCGGGGCAGGGCTTCGGCGTCGATCGGCGTCGGGGCAGGGCTTCGGCGTCGAGAGAAGAATAGGAAGTGGCGGAAACTGCTAAGTGCAGTATATATAGACAGACCTTTAGCCTCGGTTGGGGAGGCGGACCGCGACTAAAGATACCCTTTAGTCGCGGTCCGCCACACCAACCGTGACTAAAGGGTTTTGGCGCCGCTTTCGTTCCCGCGCAGAAAGAGCCTTTAGTCGCGGTTGGGGACAACAACCGCGACTAATTCATTTCAATATCTTAAAAATACAATTATATATATCAAAAAATCAGAAAAATAAAACTAATTCATTTTAAAATCTTAAAAATACAATTATATATCAAAAAAATCAGAAAAATAAAACTAATTCATTTTAAAATCTTAAAAATACAATTATATATCAAAAAAATCAGAAAAATAAAACTAATTCATTTTAAAATCTTGAAAATACAAATAATATATCAAAAAAATCAGAAAAATAAAACTAATTCATTTTAAAATCTTAAAAATACAATTATATATCGAAAAAATCAGAAAAATAAAACTAATTCATTTTAAAATCTTGAAAATACAAATAATATATCAAAAAAATCAGAAAAATAAAACTAATTCATTTTAAAATCTTAAAAATACAAATAATATATCAAAAAAATCAGTTCATCGATCCCTGGAAGGTTTGACAAAAGGTTTGATACATCATTCAGTTTATCGACCAAATACAAATCATCCGGATTCGCCATCGTACGTTTTAATTCACATGATCCATTCAACAAAGTTTGGTACAATAAATTATTACACATCAATTCTTCCCTTGTGTCCCTGCTTGCTTACGATTGTGCCGTATCCATGGAGCATCCTCATCATTTAACTTAATGCTTGGGTCAGTGTTCACTTTGAAGGGCGGAATTTCACCAAACATATTATAATCTTCTGACATGTCTGTCTTGTCCTCCACTCCCACGATGTTTCTTTTCCCTGAAAGAATAATGTGGCACTTTGGATCATCGCATGATGTACTGATCGTTTTCTTATCTTTCCGTTTCCTCGGTTTGCTACTCATGTCCTTCAAATAAAAAACCTGAGCGGCATCTTTGGCAAGGACGAATGGTTCGTCAAGGTAACCAAGATTGTTGAAATCCACCATTGTCATTCCGTATTGCTCGTCCACCTTTACCCCACCTCCTGTTAGCTTGAACCATTTGCACCAGAACAAAGGGACCTTAAAGGAGGGTCCATAGTCAAGTTCCCATATCTCCTCTATGTAACCATAATATGTGACCTTTTGCCCATTCTCGGTTGCTGCATCAAAGCGGACACCACTGTTTTGGTTGGTGCTCTTTTTATCTTGGGCGATGGTGTAAAATGTATTCCCATTTATCTCGTACCCTTGGAAAGTCGTTATAGTCGAAGATGGTTTCTTGGCCAACATGTACAGCTGATCTCCAACATCATTGTCATTCATTAAATGTTTTCGCAACCAACTGCCAAAAGTCTCCATGTGGGCCTTTCTAATCCAGGATTCAGGCTTCCCCGGGTTATCCGAGCGTAAAATATTCTTATGTTGCTCGAAGTACGGAGCCACCAAGCTGGAGTTTTGCAGAACTGTGTGGTGTGCTTCAGTCATAGAGTGACCGTCCATACATATCGTGGATTCCCTTCCGATCTTGCCTTTTCCACTTAGTCTCCCCTCGTGCCGCGATTGAGGAATACCAATCGGCTTAAGGTCAGGAACATAGTCAATACAGAACTCAATTACCTCCTCATTTCCATAGTCCTTGACGATGCTTCCTTCTGGCCTAGCACGGTTACGAACATATTTCTTTAATACTCCCATGAACCTCTCAAAGGGGAACATATTGTGTAGAAATACAGGACCGAGAATGGAAATCTCTTCGACTAGGTGGACCAGGAGGTGCGTCATAATATCGAAGAAGGATGGTGGGAACACCAACTCGAAACTGACAAGGCATTGGACCACATCGTTCTGTAACCGTGGTAGATCTTCTGGATTGATTACCTTCTGAGAGATTGCATTGAGGAATGCACATAGCTTCACAATGGCTACTCGAACATTTTCCGGTAGGAGCCCCCTCAAAGCAATCGGAAGCAATTGCGTCATAATCACGTGGCAGTCGTGAGACTTCAGGTTTTGGAACTTTTTCTCCAACATGTTTATTATTCCCTTTATATTCGACGAGAAGCCAGACGGAACCTTCATACTGCTCAGGCATTCAAAAAAAATGACCTTCTCTTCTTTGGTAAGAGCGTAGCTGGCACGACCTTGAAACCATTCCGGATGCCGGTCATCTGGGTCTTTCAAAAGTTGCTGGTCCTGCCGTGCTTCCTTTGTATCATTTGTCTTCCCATACACGCCCAAGAAGCTTAGCAGGTTCACGCAAATATTCTTCGTAACATGCATCACGTCGATTGCAGAGCGGACATCTAGGACTTTCCAATATTCTAGCTCCCAAAATATAGATTTCTTCTTCCACATGGGTGCGTGCCCGTCAACTCCCCGCGGAACTGATTGTCCGCCAGGACCCTTTCCAAAGATGACTTTCAAATCCTTGACCATATCAAATATCTCAGCACCAGTACGTTCCGCAGGCTTCGGCCGGTGATCTGCCTTCCCGTTGAAATGCTTGCCTTTCTTTCTTACGTTATGATTTCGGGGAAGAAATCGACGATGACCCAGGTACACGTTCTTCTTACAATTAACCAAACGTACACTTTCAGTCTCATGTAAGCAGTGCGTGCATGCATTGTATCCCTTATTTGTCTGTCCCGAAAGGTTACTGAGAGCAGGCCAATCGTTGATGGTTACAAAAAGCAACGCTCGTAGGTCAAATTCCTCTCCTTTGTGCTCATCCCAGACACGTACACCAGGTCTGGCCCACAACTGTAAAAGTTCTTCAACTAATGGCCTTAGGTACACATCGATGTCGTTGCCGGGTTGCTTAGGACCTTGAATGAGAATTGGCATCATAATGAACTTCCGCTTTCATGCACAACCAAGGAGGAAGGTTGTAGATGCATAGAGTCACGGGCCAGGTGCTATGGCTGGAGCTCTGCTCGCCAAAAGGATTAATGCCATCAGTATTTAGACCAAATCTTATGTTCCTTGCGTCAGCTGCAAAATCTTTGAAAACTCTGTCGATCTTTCTCCATTGCGTTCCATCAGCGGTGTGTCTCAACTCCCCGTAGGACTTACGGTCCTCTTTGTGCCATCGCAACGACTTGGCATGCTTTTTGTTCATGAACAGACGTTTCAACCATGGTATTATAGGAGCATACCACATCACCTTGGCGGGAACCCTCTTCCTGGGTTTCTCGCCCTCAACATCGTCACCAGGGTCATCGCCTCTGATCTTATAACGCAATGCAGTGCATACAGAGCATTCATTCAAATTCTCGTATTCATCACGGTAGAGGATGCAGTCATTAATGCATGCATGTATCTTCAGAACCTCTAAACCTAGAGGGCAGACAACCTTCTTTGCTTCGTACGTACTGGCGGGCAACTCGTTATTCTTCGGGAACATATTCTTCAACATTTTCAGCAAATTTTCAAATGATGAGTCACCTACACCTTCCTGTGCCTTCCATTTTAGCAAATCCAGTGTGCAGCCCAGCTTTTTCAGACTATTATCGCATCCTGGATACAACGACTTTTTGTGATCCTCTAACATGCGATCCAAATTCTCCCTCTCCTTGTCAGTTTCGCAGCGTCTCCGTGAATCAGCAATGGTCCGACCAAGATCATCAGCGGGCTCATCATGTGCCTCTTCTTCACCTTCACCTAACCCTTCCCCACCTTCAGCATCATCCTCCATGAAAGTATCACCGAAATGATCACGATAGATGTCATCGATATCATCCCCTTCTTCATCTTCTTCCATTCTAACCCCTCTTTCTCCATGCTTGGTCCAACAATTATAGCTTGGCATGAAACCATGCTTCAGCAGGTGCATGTGAACGTCTCTTGAGGAGGAGTAACCCTTCCCATTCTTACAGACAGCACATGGACAGATAATAAAACCTTGCTGCTTGTTCGCATTTGCCACTACGAGGAAATCTTTCAAACCCGTAGTGAACTCGCCGGAGACTCGGGGACCGTACATCCATTGCCGATTCATCTGCATTATTATTATATAAAGTATATAATTAACCATCATGCATTTGTTAAACTAACTAGCTAGAAATAATACAAATTAAACAATGAACTACACACATGCGTATTTTATCAATGACACATGAAAGGTTCAAGTTGCTAACCGCGATCGCGGAGGAAAAATAAATGAGAAAGCTCAAGTGTGGCTCGGACACTTCATACCATGTTTGTTTCAGGCTCTCGGGCATTTCATCAAACACCTTGTGTGCATAGGCTCTCGGGCATTTCATCAAACACCTTGTGTGCATAGGCTCTCGGGCATTTCATCAAACACCTTGTGTGCATAGGAGAAACCAAAAGCAAACCCACCACCACCTTCTGAAAATTGTGAAGTGAGCTGAGTGAAGTGAAGTGAGCCGAGTCCTATATATAGGGATGGGCCTTTAGTCGCGGTTGGCCAGGCCAACCGGGACAACAGTCCCTCCCGTCCGCCAGCTGGATGGGCTTTAGTCCCGGTTGGCCTGGCCAACCATGACTAAAGGCCTTCGGGGACCTTTAGTCCCGGTTGGCCAGGCCAACCGGGACTAAAGCCCCTCCCGTCCGCCAGCTGTCGACCGAACGCGCTGGGCCCAGATAGCTGGTCGCGGGTCTTCTCCCGAACCGCGACTAAAGACCCCTTTGGTCGCGGTTCGATTGGTTTGGGGACTAATGGGGGCGTATGGAAGCCTCTTTTTCTACCAGTGTAAAGGGTCCTGATAGTGGTTGAATTGGACCACATATATCTCCTTGAATGCGTTTAAGGAAATTTAATGACTCATTTTTTACTTTAAGATAAGATGGTTTTATAATTAATTTTCCAGTTGCACATGCGGTGCACACAAAATCCGATGATTTGGGGAATCTTTTAGTTGGAAGGCTGTGACCAATAGAATTGTCAATAATTTTTCTCATCATCCCTATGCCAGGATGACCTAGGCGATCATGCCAAGTCTTGAATTTATCAGGGTCTTGAAAAATTATTTTGTACGCAACATGTGGTACGGGTTTTATATAACTGTAATATAATCCAGATGAAAGTGAGGGGAATTTCTCAAGAATTTGTTTCTCAGACCCATTGCTCTTTGTTAAAAGCAAATATTCAGTATTATTTTCAGAGATAGTTTCCATATGGAAATTATTTGATCGAATGTCTTTGAAACTTAGAAGGGTGCGAGTAGATTCAGGATACAAGAGTGCATCCTCAATTACAATGGTAGTACCCATAGGCAGAACGAGTGTGGCTCGTCCTGAACCAATAATTGACGCATCGCGACCGGCAATGGTCATAATATTCCCTTATCTATTAGTTAGAGTTTGGAAATAATTTATTTCCCTTAATATTGTGTTAGTGGTACAACTGTCCACCAAACATAGTTCTTCTTCCATTGGATTATCTTCCCGTAAAATCTTTCCTGCGATGGCTCTCTGTCGCTCTCGGCAAAGCGATTACTGATAACGTGTAAAGTGAAAAAGTGATTTGCCAGAAGTAGTTGATTCTCATTGATTGAGCACTACATATACAGGGAGCGGTTACAATTCTGTGAGAGCATTTCTAACCGCAACATGCGGTTGCCAATGCGTGAGACAAAACAACAACTGCACATAACAGTTGTTAAGATGAAAGAGGAAGTACAACTGCTCATAGCAGTTAGAGAGTACAAGGTCCATTCCTATGTCGGTTCCTCAATTAGCATTTGTTAATTAGTAAATTAACAAATACTCTAACTCTATTCCTAACAACAACAAACAACTCTGCCTGCCGATTCCAACTGCTAGAGTTGTTGTTGTAAAAGCCACCAGATTAGGATCATTCCAACTGCTACATCGATCGTCCGGAAGAGATAACGCCTTCATCGGGAAGCCGATCACGTCACACACTAATTTTGTAGACTTAATGACCCCTCAAACAAAAAATGTACGTAGGAGTACCATTATCGTCCGGAGTAGACCTAATGCACCAACAATCACGTCACAAACTCACACCACATCCATATACTACGTACGTAGGAGTACCATTTTTGGAACTTGCTTTCTGAAACATAGGAACTCAATACTTCGAGGCGCAAATGTTATACGCCCCGTATTTACGGGAGAAACCGTACATACACCCCATACATACACGAAGATGTGCCGTAGTGTGTGACGTAAGCCGCACAACGTCACGCCATGACGCACATGCCCGGGACGGCACAAAACTCAACTGGCCGACATGGAGAGAAGGGCGGGGAGTGGAGTGCTACAGTTTTCCTCTGCGCTTGTTTTCAACTTTTTGATTTTAGAAGTATAATATCCCAGTTGATGCGAGTGAGACGGGAAGCCCGAAAGACGGTCCACTTGGCCATGTTGATCCAATCACACGCGGAGACACGCATTGTACTGCTCCGGGAGAGCTCCCATGTCAAGCCACCATTGGTTGCCTGAAGAAAGTTAAGGTACTTCCCCAGTAAACCCCCTGCATTGTATGAGAATCACACTAAATAACCCCTCCCAAGGCGGGAACTGCTAGCCCTCTGGTGTGGTCACCTGCCGCCGAACCCCTCATCATGGTCGTCGATTAGTCGGGGGCTTAGTTGCAAGAATACCTCATGCCGTGAGATCCAAATGCAAAAAAATAAAATAAAATAAAAAGCCCTAAACAAATGCCATTCACCGCTACAAAGCCACCTCCGCGTAGCCGCAGCCTCCCACTCTAGCTCGCACGCACCCACCACACTCGTCCACTCGCCTACATTTCTCTGGGCCGGCCGGCCGGGGCTTCCTTGCACGCGCGCGACGCCATGGACGGCGGCCAGGGCCAGAGGAGGAAGCCGGACGGGAACCGGAACCCCAAGCGAGGCAGCATCATCAAGACCATCATCGCCGACTTGACCGGCGGCGGCGGCAGCCCCGCGACCTCCGGCGGCGGCGGCGGCGGCGGCGGCAGCCCCGCGACCTCCGGCGGTGATGGCGGCGGCGGGGGTGGGAACGACGACAGCGGCAACGGCGGCGGCTCCTAGCGATCGAGCATGGCTGCGCGCGCGCGTGCGACGAGATGGTTAGTTTGAGCCTACGCAGCTAGCTAAATAATGCGTCTCGTTGTGCGTGTGGCGGTTGTAAAAAGAGCGGGCGTGTGTGCCTGGTTGTGTGTGTGTGTGTGTGTGTGTGCAGCTTAATTGTGTTCTGTAGATCTTGATTAAGCACTCATGGGGCCGCCCGCGCCGGCCATCTAAGAAATGCTTGGATTTGGATCTGATCTATGGCTTATTTTCCGTCTGTTCTTCTTGTTCTTCTTGCTGCTTGTGCTGTTGCCCTGCTCTTGTTGTTCTTTCCCGCATGCAACTATGGATCGACCGCGCTTGTCGATGGGTTCGGTGTTCGACTTCTAAGCCATTAGGGTTTAGGGTTTAGGCCTCGGCAATTTCATGGCGCTCCTTTTTCTTGATCCATGTTTGTCTAGTGTAAGTAAAAATACATTCAAATCAATTATTTATCCGGCCCTGTGGGCATGTAATAATTGGCGCTAGGCATTCATTAATTTTCTCGACAAACAAATGATCAGGCGACCTTATCTAGAATCTCCAGCTTCGCTTTGTCTGCCTACATTATCCCGACTCCACACTCCACATCTCGTACATGTCCGAATGGACGGGCCCTCGCACACGCTCCACACGAGCTTCGTACGGAGCACCGATGAACATTAGAATAACCTCACCTCACATGCATAGATCATACCGTACGAGCTTGATCAGTTCAGTAGTAGGACTTATAGAAAACGGATTAGGTGCCGGACATGCTATCACGTGAGCATGGTACTCACGACACTCATTTCTACGTGATTCGTTTTGTATTCACACCGCCGAGCATATATAACTATCCTAGGAGCCCAGGAATCTTGTTATGTTAAACAACCTAATTGTGTACGTGACAGGGGCGACCAGAGCATCTTCAACCGTGAGCAATCTTCACATGGTAGTACCAAGCTCGCACCATGTCCTCCCTTCTCCGGCTTCCCTCTGTCCAGCCTCGTCTAGTGGCAGTTGGCCTCGCCCTGCATGCTGCTTGGTTGGTCAGCATGTGCCCAGTACGCCCCGTGCGGGTGTCCATTTGCCGCTGGGTTGTTTGGTTCGCATGTGCCGGGTACACTGGTGCGGTGCCGATGGGCACATGGTGTGTGCTTGGTCGGCATGTCTCACCGCGCCCGGAGATGCCTCGCGTACTAACCCTTACCTTCGCCTTGCATGCATGTATTAGTCCGCATGCGCCAGATTACAGAACTATGGTAGTATGTGGTTACCGATATTCAAAAGGCGAAAGTGGTTTCAAAGCAACGGAATAATTATTGTGTCCGATGCCAGAATTGATGATCTCATCGGAAGGTGGCTCATGAATTGCATACGAGTCCACGCGGGAGGAATAACTTTGGAAACAGGGGTGTACAGGAGAGTCAGGTTTCGATCCCGCGGAACTGTGGGTTATGGGACCACCATGTGGTTAAAAGTAGGAAAAGCGTTGATATCTTGCACGGTCATGATAGGAAGACATGTCAGAGGGTAGCCTATTAGTTATGTTGGCAACAATGTCGATACCAAGGGCGAGGGACGAAGAGAACCATTTTCCTGCTCGTTGAACGAGGCGGACCATTAGGCAACGTTCTCGTCCACCGATGGCTACCGATATGTCATCAATTATAGTAATAGGGTCTTACTGACAGAGTTGTACACCGAGGTTTTTACATAAGCAGTGAATTATTACTGCTTATATTATATAGATCACAAGAAGGTCAAACAAACCAATGGAAAGGACAATGTGATCATCATGTTAACCAGAAAACAATGGAAAGGAGAATGTGTTTAAACACATATTTCAAAGGTATATCCTTCCCAAGGACAAGTAGAGCATGATATCCATGACAGGATATAATGTAGAAAACTCTTTAGGTACGGGAGAGAATTTTCATGACATTACCCATACAGTGGTGTTTGGATAATTGAGCAGGAAACATTTAACATTGGGCTTCAAATGTTCTTGTTGAAAATCGGATTACCACATACATGCTTCGAGATAGCATTGACATGGTCACTGGGTAAAGATCAAACTTTGGAGACAAAAAGGATTCACCAGGAACAACTTATAGAATAAGTCTTACAATTTCCTCACGGAAGAATGACTAACCTTGCCAAAAGGAAACTATAACAATAGGCCCTCCGGTCAGGTGTGCTAGGCATGACGTCACCTTACCAGGTCATATAAAGACCAATGTTATAACTCTTGGAAATATGTCCCAACCATCATATCTGACTGAGATTCAGATCTGATTGGTGTCAGGATACCTCAGACTTAGGATCCCGAGATAAAAAGGTGCGACACGAATTGATGAGAAGACATCTAAGATTCTCGGGAAATGAACTATGGAAGCGAGTATCGACACAAGAGTTCATCATTTAAACCAAAGAGAGGAGGACAGGGTAGCTGATGGAGTCAGCGACAATCCTCGAAATTTCCAAAAAGGTGGATTTCCACAGTTACGTGAACAAGAAGATAACATTTGTCGGATCAAATGATATAATGATGTATGCTCGAGGAAAACATACACAATTAAAAATTGGTTGAAAAGTGCACCCAAAATATGGGCTTATAGTAGCATGATCAACGTTAGAATGGTGGTTCAGCAACCGATAGGCTAAGAATGAATTATCGATCATTAACTTCAGAGCAATAGGGTTGCTAGAAGTGCAGAATCTAAACAACGTCGTTCACTTGTGGGTACCCCGGTTGGAGACACGAGGACCAAGAAAGAATGGTGATGGTGAGAAGTATCTTTATAGCAAGAATTCTTAAGAGGTGGAGCAATCCCAACAACATTCTCGACATAATAGACAGTAATACTTCAAGGCAAAACACAACACTAACTGGAGAGCAAGTTGCATTCTTTATGTGGACAAGGTCGCGATGAAAGGAAGTCAAGGGTGTTGTCAATGATAATAAAAATCATCGAGGGCAAGGAGGGTATTTCTCATCATGAACACAGTTGACATCTTGGAAGAAGTCAAAGTGTTGAAGGTGATCCGGCACATTTGCCGGGAGGTTTCAAGAGGATGCAATCAAATAACAACGACAACAAGCAAGGAAATGACGAAGTGGCAAGTTATAGGATCAATATATAAGAGGCAAGCTCGGAACCAAAGTTGCCTTTCAAGGCAAGCAACAAGATGTTGAAGGCTTGACGTAAGTCGTGCTCACACACTGAAGAATACGTGCACCAGAGAAAGGACAAGGTAGCACAGTCAAAGGTAGCAAGATCAGGATGCAGCCGATAGTCTAGGAATGACCTGATTGAGTTCAGAATTTCCTAGTAAGAATACTAGGGGTATTTGATTTGTAGTGCGGAATAATTTCACTAGTCGGTGTCCTCGGTTGATAACAACCCAGAACCCGTAGAGTGATTACGATAAGGGAAGACATTACTTCAACAAAGTTAGTAAGTTGTGGTGCAATGGCAAGACATCTCCGAGATACTAGGAGGTAATTATTTTTACGAGCAGCTTCCATGATAAGTTATACATCGTGTCCCTGGGCATGAACGCAAGGTTCAAGGTCGACTCCCACTTCTTCAATGTATAACATTCCATTCACTTTTCGCTTTGATAAAGGCATTAGTGTTGAAAGTTTTACTTGGTGAAATACCAGATGAGTATGACTCGTGAAAACTTCCGAGTTCACACATATAAAGGAAGGCATAGGTTCAACCCGTTAGGGTATCGTGGAAACATATACCACAAGCTTCAATAGTAAATACCACCAGCTCGAAAGCAGAGCATGTTTGGCCAAGCAGATGATACAACTTACCAAGGGCATTATGTATCAGGTAAAGAACTCACAAGAATTTTGGTTGTGAAGGACATTGTCGGATAATAACCTGGCAATGGGTATGGCGGTCCACAACGGGGCTGATGTGAGTATCCGTACTCAATCAAAGGAAGAAGGAATGCCATGGCATCAGGTTATAGAAACAACTGACTAATTCAAAGCTTAATGCAAAGAATTTTATGATTTCCAAATTAAGGGATCAGAAGCAATCGGTCTGATCGAAAATGAATAAGTTCGATAGACTTAGAAGCACAACCGATCTAGGCATTGATTGGTCAAGAACCAGCTCATATCCAAATGACGTCTGAGCTGAAAGGATAATCCTAGGATTCGACTAATGATTGTGAACATTCACAACTTATTGAATCAATGGACTCAAAAATGTGAGTGACCAAGGATGCCAATAAGATTATTATACTTATGGGATTAACCATAATGCAAGCAAGCAAGAATTTCAAGAATAACAGGCTGTTGAGGATTTTCGAATGATCAAATAGTATTTCGAAGGCCTATGTGAAACACCTGAACAACCGAGAAGGAGCGGATAGTCAAAAAGTGCAAGGAATTATCCGTATGGGTATTCATGTGGTAAAGAACTGCAATGCAGTGAGCTCAAAGATTCTTGAGACAACAAAGAGTATTTCGGGGCATCTTGTAATAACAAGATCAATGGGGAATGACTGTATGAATGGCAAGTGTATGCAATTTTCATAGGGGTTGACGGTGGAAGGAAATCGCAAATGCGATGGCATAAAGACTCGAGAGAACATCGTAGAGTAACTTCGAAATCTTCTAGTGCAGCAGGCGATCATCTGGCCTGAAGGGTCTCTCCAGGAGGAAGTATCTTCGAGAACCTAAAGTTAGATTTTAGCAAAATCACTTAACCCGAATAGAAGAGAGTTCAGAGTCCCAAAGTAAAGGTCGAGGAATAAAAAGATCCTACTACCACCCAATGGCGACGTGGGCCCGTAAGGCACACAGCCATGTTAGTAAAGTTTTTGCAATGTCTAGACTCGACTTCGGCCAAGGAGTGTGGAAGGGGGATTCCTACAGGCAGTCGGCTCTGATACCAACTTGTGACGCCCCCGATTCAATCGTACACTAATCATGCACGCAAATGTGTACGATCAAGATCAGGGACTCACGGAAAGATATCACAACACAACTCTACAAATAAAATAAGTCATACAAGCATCATAATACAAGCCAGGGGCCTCGAGGGCTCGAATACAAGTGCTCGATCATAGACGAGTCAGCGGAAGCAACAATATCTGAGTACAGACATAAGTTAAACAAGTTGCCATAAGATGGCTAGCACAAACAGGGATACAGATCGAACGAGGCGCAGGCCTCCTGCCTGGGATCCTCCTAACTACTCCTGGTCGTCGTCAGCGGGCTGCACGTAGTAGTAGGCACCTCCAGTGTAGTAGGAGTCGTCGTCGACGGTGGCGTCTGGATCCTGGGCTCCATCGTCTGGTCGCAGCAATCGGGTAGAGAGATGGGGAAAAGGGGAAACAAGGCAACCGTGAGTACTCATCCAAAGTACTCGCAAGCAAGGAGCTACACTACATATGCATGGGTATATGTGTAAAGGGCCATATCAATGGACTGAACTGCAGAATGCCAGAATAAGTGGGGGATATCTAATCTTGTCGAAGACTACGCTTCTGGCAGCCTCCGTCTTGCAGCATATAGAAGAGAGTAGACTGAAGTCCTCCAAGTAGCATCGCATAGCATAATCCTACCCGGCGATCCCCTCCTCGATGCCTTGTTAGAGAGCGATCACCGGGTTGTATCTAGCACTTGGAAGGGTGTGTTTTATTAAGTATCCGGTTCTAGTTGTCATAAGGTCAAGGTACAACTCCGGGTCGTCCTTTTACCGAGGGACACGGCTATTCGAATAGATAAACTTCCCTGCAGGGGTGCACCACATAGCCCAACACGCTTGATCCCATTTGGCTGGACACACTTTCCTGGGTCATGCCCGGCCTCGAAAGATCAACACGTCGCAGCCCCACCTAGGCTCAACAGAGAGGTCAGCACGCGGTCTAAATTCTATGCGCGCAGGGGTCTGGGCCCATCGCCTATTGCATACCTGCACGTTGCGTACGCGGCCGGAGAGCAGACCTAGCAACCTCCATTACAAAGGAAGTCACGTTACGCGGTCCAACTCGGCGCGCGCCGCTCAGTCGCTGACGTCACGAAGTGCTTCGGCTGATACCACGATGCCGGAATACCCATGACTACTCTCGCGTAGATGGTTAGTGCGTATAGACCAAATGGCCAGACTCAGATCAAATACCCAGATCTCGTTAAGCGTGTTAAGTATCCGCGAACGCCGACCAGGGCCAGGCCCACCTCTCTCCTAGGTGGTCTGAACCTGCCCTGTCGCTCCGCCACAAAGTAACAGTCGGGGGCCGTCGGGAACCCAGGCCCACCACTACCTGGGTGGAACCACCTGCCCCTTCAGCCCCCATCTCCGAACAGTATCACAGGTAATGTAACAGTGTAAAGTATATAGTATGTGCCTGCGATCACTTCCCGAAGTGATCACGGCCCAGTAGTATAGCATGGCGGACGGACATGAGTGTAGGGCCACTGATGGAACACTAGCATCCTATACTAAACAGTAGGATAGCAGGTAAAGGTAACAACAGTAGTAGCAAGGACAGGCTATGCAGCATTATAGGATTAACTGAAAGCAGTAACATGCTACACTACTCTAATGGAAGCAGTATAGAGAAGAATAGGCGATATCTGGTGATCAAGGGGGGGCTTGCCTGGTTGCTCTGGCAAGTAGTAGGGGTCGTCTTCGATGTAGTGTAACACACGAACATCGGCAACGGTCTCGAAGTCTACCGGAAATAAGTAACGGAGGGGGACACAATAAATAACAGAGCAATCAAATGTAATGCAAAGCAAGACGCGGCAATACGCGGTGCTAGAGGTGACCTAACGCAGCAGGAGGTGATACTGGCGAAGGGGGAAAACATCCGGGAAAGTATCCCCGGTGTTTCGTGTCTCCGGACAGATGAACCGGAGGGGGAAAGTTGCGTGTTTGCTATGCTAGGGATGTGTGGCGGATAAACGGGCTGCGTAACCGGGTTCGTCTCGTTGTTCTGAACAACTTTCATGTTGAAAATATTTTAATCCGGGTTACGGATTAAAAGATATGATTTTCTAAAGATTTAAATCATTATTGGAATTATCTTATTAATTTAATTAGAAAAGGCTATTATGATGTCAGCGTGATGTCATCATGAAGTCAGCAGGGTCAAAGGTGGACTAGGTCAAATTGACCTGTGGGTCCCACACGTCATAGGCTGAAGACTAACAATTTGTTAACATTTAATTAGCAGGTTAATTAGAGTTAACTAGTTAACTAAACCGGACTAATTAACTTGATTAATTTAGTTAATTAATTAATTAATTTAATTATTATTATTTATTTAATTATTTTTATTATTATTATTATTTTATTCTTTTAATCTTTTTTTTAATCATTCTAGGGGCTAGGCCCCACATGTCATTGGCCCATAGGGGAGCCTAGCGGGCACTGTCCTAGCGGTTGCGGGCGCCAGCCCATGCGAGCGCCTGCCCAGACGATGCAAGGCGACGACCACCGCGGGACGCCAGAGCGGCGCGGTGCCAGAACGGCGCGGTGAGGGGAGGCTGTAGTGGGGCGAGGCCACCGGGGCTGCGGCGGGGCACCAGCCAGGGCGGTGGCACGGTAGCCGGCAGGGGTGGCAGCGGGGCGGCCATGGCTGCGTCCAAGGTGGGAGCAGTAGCAGAAGCAACAACGCAGCAACGGCGCCGGTGCGGGCGCGAGCAGGCGCGCGGGGACGCGGCCTGGCAAAGCAGCGCGTGCGCTTGCGGGTGCGGTCTGGCCACGGCCGGGCGGGCGGCAGTGCTGGCGAGCGCGCGGGCGAGGGTGACGGCGCGTGAGCGCGTGCACGTACGTGCGCACGGGGACAGGGGAGAGAAGGAGAGGGGGCTCACGGGGGAATCGTAGGGCACGGGCAGCGGGGTTGAGGAGGAGTCAGTGACGACGGCGTGAGGAGGTCCGGCGAGGGAGAGGCGCCAGGATGAGCGACGACCGACGAGCGCCAATGCGGTGAACCTGGCCCCGGCGCGGCTAGGTGCGCGGGCAAGGGGGAGGCCAGGGTGCGCGAGGTCGCCGACTCGGGTGACGACGTTGAGGTGGCGGGGCGGTCCGGCGATGGCGGGCCGGCGTCGGGGATGGGCGACCGCGGGGCGCGGGGTCGTTGACGACGGCGGGGTTGGGCGCCCCGATCCAGAATGGGGAGGGAGAGGGAGGAGTGGATCGAGAGGGGAGTGGGGATCATGGTGAGGAATGGGTTAGGTCACGGGTGGGGGGTAGCGGGGCCTTAGTAGGCCAAGCGAGCGGGGTGGGCCGGCCGGCTGATTAGCTGGGCCGAGGCCCCGCGGGAGAGGGGGGTTATTCCTTTTTTTGCTTGTTTCTTTTTCTTTTCTTTTTTTACTACTTTCGTTTTTTTTAGTCACACTTTGTTTTATTTTTTTGTAAAATATGACCATAGCTCCCAAAACAAGGTTTCAGAACAATCCTCTACCATAAACAGTTTGGTGGTCAAATAAACTAGTTTATTATTTGTTTATTATTTAAAATCATTTAAATAATTGTTTTGCTACGGTTTTATTCATTTTAGAGTATTTAGTCATTTCATAAAAGTGTGGTTTCTCCACCCTAATTACCTATGCATCCTTTAACACAATCCGAACATTTTAGTTTTAATGTTTGAAAACTTTTACCGTTTGGTTTGTTTTTGAATTTGAATTTGAATCGGTTTCGAACTAACGCGAGATTAGCAACGGTAACCGTAATGACTGGCATCATTAGCGTAGGTTTACTGTAGCATAATTATTCGGGCGTCACAATACCTCCGAATACAACACCAACTCCGACTAAACTTCCTCGTCAACACACTATTCACCCTTGATTCCTAAAAGGAGGTGACAAGTGGGTGGCGGAATTTGGTTGATCCACAAAAGCCAGCGTCTTGGACTCACCGGCGATGACATACATTGTGCCACTAAAGATCACCTTGAAAAATGGCGAGCTCCAGAAGTAGCGCAACATGGAACCTCAAGACCATGTCTTCAAGCCCGATGCTCCCAACAGAGTAGCGACACCAAAGACGCCGCCATCGCGTTGATTCAACTCCGAACCTAGGCTTTCGCTACAAGACAACCACCAATCCCGAGGGCGAGCGATGGAGATGCCGACACACCTTGGCGGCGCCTCCAAGGAGGGGAACGACACCCATGGGTGTCGTCGTCGCCATCACCGACCGAGTGCGTGCATGAATTTCTTCCGAATCGTCGCACACCTTCATCCCTTGCCACCGGGTTGGGGCACACCATCCAAGTTCACAATTTCGTTGTCGCCGAATCACTTCGCCAGCATAGTCGAGATGTCAAGGCCCACCCAAGACCCACACAAACAGGAGCACACAGCTCAAACACCAACATCCCCACAACTGAGAGCTCCACCGAGCTGCCTCCATGCCCGATCAAGGTTCACAGGAATTGCATACCGCAACCATCTGGCCAACTCCTGGTAGACGCCCATGTCGCGGTCCTATGGCCTAGATCTGGCCCATCCAGCCCGCGCCGCCTCCTCCAACACCTCCGACCACGAATCCTGGAGGAGGCACCACGATGCGTGATGAACCAGCATGCTCAGCCGCTGCAAGCGCAGCAACTCCTCGCCGAGCACCACCATGCCGCCATGGTTGAGCTGCGCCGTCACCGCCTCCAGGAAGAGCCACCATCCAGACCCTACTCCTCTCACAAGCCCAATCGCACACCTCCACTGTTGTGAACTCAGTTGTGCGCCGTCTCACCAGCACCAAAGCCCGCGCGCGAGCAGTACCACGATCCCATACTGCCAGCCTGCCGAACACCAGATCCCTCCGCCGCCAGCCGTCAACGGATGTACGTGGACGACAGCGAGGGAGGGGGAGGGAGAGGAGGCGGCGACGGTGGTTGTTAGGGTTTTCGCCCGAGCCGCCCCTAGGGAGAGAAGGGGGGGGGGTGGGGGAGGGGGGAATCCCGAGGAATTCATTTGATCATTTTGACGTGGAGCGTGCAGATAGTAGTGTCATGTATCTAGGGTCGGTTTGGTTTGCACTGTGAGATCCATGCTTGAAAAATTTTGGTGCCTGGCATGGGCGTGCAATGTTGAAGTTTTCTGCCTGCCTAGGCTAGCCATGCAGAGGTGTGTTTGGTTTCTACCCTGGTCTGCTGCTTTGTCCTTTTATGATTAGAAAACCTTTTTCAGGCGAGGCTGCAGCCCGTCTAGGCGAAGGAAACCGGACGACTGGACCAGGCTAATCACTCTGCCTAGGCGTTTTTGTTTTTTTACCAGACTAATCACATAACCAGGCGAGTCAGGTATTTTCTTTAGTGTTTAATTAGATCATTCTTTAGAAACCAAACAACTACCAGGCCGACTCCTAGCACTACCTAGGCCAGGCATATATGGGTGTGGACGCAAACCAAATTGACCCCCTGGAGCGTATGCACCTCTGTTTGTACCGTGTACGTGTGGCTGTGTGGCATCACGTGTTAATTCATATCCTCACGGCCAACGAATGCCACGACCAAATATATGCTCTTCTTTTTCTTTTGAGTCGAGTTTCATGTGCTTCACCCGTCGTTTTCATCGCTAGCTCAGTCGTTCGTTTCAAAGATTCGCGTGCGACTGACGGACCGAGACGAATTCAAGACAAAGAAACGTAGACCTCCATTTCCGGGCCGGATACACTGGACTCGACCGGAGTGATCTATCATGGATCTAGTTTGATTGCTTTGTAGTACCATCATGGTCCCTCCACGAGCCGCTTCAGGCCAACTCCACCACGCGATCCCAAACGGACGTCCGTTTTGTCCTGTTTTTGTCCCTTTGGGTAGGTACTTGGGGTCGTGTCCGGGCCTGTCCTGGGATGCGGTGGCCGTGCGCCCAGCGCGCGGCTGCATACTTTTGCCCCATCCTGTCCGTCAGGGCCAAGAATTGCCTAAATTTGCATTAAACTAGTTTCGAACCCAAATATTTGTCTGAAAATTAAAATAGTTTTACAACCCAATTAAAATTGTCTTTAATAAAATAGTTTTACAACCAAATCGAAAATGTCTTGACTGAACATAAAATGGATAAATACATCTATTGGTTGCCAATGTGATCCCACACGTGCTCAACCAAGTCATTTTGAAGATTGACATGAGTGTGTCAATCACGCATCTCACGGTGGAATTGGGCAAATTGTTCAAATGTGGCCGGGTCTTGGTGCAGGGGCTCAATATTTTCACCTTGATAATCAAATCCTTGGTCGAAAATACTCTCATCACGCTCGTCCTCGACGATCATGTTGTGCATGATCACACAAGCAGTCATCACCTCCCAAAGCTTTCTTTCATCCCATGACAGTGCAGGGTTTCGAACGATACCCCACCGGGATTGAAGCACACCAAAAGCACGTTCCACATCCTTTCTAACACTCTCTTGCATTTGGGCAAATCTCTTTGTCTTCTCACCTTGGGGTTTCGAAATTGTCTTCACAAAAGTTGACCACTGAGGATATATACCATCTGCTAGATAGTATCCCTTGTTGTAATGGTGGCCGTTGATCTCAAAGTTGACAGGTGGGGAGTGGCCTTCTGCAAGCCTCGCGAAGACTGGAGAACGCTGCAGCACGTTGATATCATTGTGAGAACCTGCCATGCCGAAGAAAGAATGCCATATCCAAAGATCTTGTGATGCCGCTGCTTCTAATATGACAGTGCACCCGTTAACATGCCCCTTGTACTGGCCCTGCCAAGCAAATGGACAGTTCTTCCACTCCCAGTGCATACAATCTATACTGTCAAGCATACCTGGAAAGCCTCTAGCTGCGTTTGTCGCCAACAATCTCTCTGTATCAGCGGCAGTTGGCTGCCTCAAGTACTCTGGGCCAAAGACCTCGATCACAGCCTGGCAAAACTTGTACATTGACATCAGACATGTTGTCTCACTCATACGCACATACTCATCCACCAGATCGCCTGGAATTCCATATGCAAGCATGCGGATGGCCGCGGTGCATTTCTGATAAGAGGAGAATCCAAGCTTGCCAAGGGCATCCGTCTTGCACTCGAAGTATGGGTCATGAGCAACCACTCCCTCTCAGATACGATTGAACACATGCCTGGCCATACGAAAACGGCGACGAAATTTATCCGGCCTGAAGAGCGGGGTGTTGGCAAAGTAATCTGCATAGAGCAGGGCGTGGCCTCTCTTCCCGTTGCGGTTCAGGTTGGGAGCACGGCCAGGGACTGACCCCCTGTACCGAGGAAGCTGCCGTTGAATATGGTCGTGAACGACCAGTGCAGCCACCACAAGATCTTCATCATCGGACGATGAATCGTCCGATGAACAAAGGAAGTGATGGTAGAAAAGCTCGTCTCCACTGTCCATACCTTTGTTGGCAAAAGGTCGAACACCTTGCGCTCGTGGTGGCGAAGAGGCCGCGATGATCACCTCGACGCAGCAGGGTGGTTGCCGGCCGGCTACAGTTCGCTCTGGAGCTCTAGTGGGAATCTGCCTCGGCCGCCGTGGTACGTCGCTGGCAGTCGTATCCCCTCTGCCACCGGCAAGGACGGCGAGGGCCAACCCTCCTCCGATCGACGATCAAAACTACGGCGGAAGCGCGGGCGTGGTGGCGGCCATGTCGAGACGTGGTTTGGTACGGACGGCGGGGGGGCTGCGCGGTGAGGAGGCGGACGGAGAATAGCGGCGGCGCCGGCGGCGGGGCGGGGCGGGGAGAGAGGGTGAAGTGTTGGGAGCAGAGGAACTGCTAGTGTCCCCGACAGGCGGGCCACGGGGGGGGGGGGGACAAGGGGTGCGTCGAGGCCGTCCGCGCGTGTCCGTTTCACCCCAAACCGAGCGCAAGTTTGGGCCGGGGATGGGTCGAAAGCAGACGGAATCCGGATATTTGTCCGTTTGCGCCCGCGCGCTGGGCCGTCTCGTTTGTCCCTTTTACCCCAAACGAACGGGGGCGGACAGGATAGGGTCGCGCGGTGGAGTTGGCTTGTAGATCGTTGCCACTATTTTGTAGGCCCAGCATCCAACCCTTTTGATTTCTTTTATGGAAGGTGGTAGCTCGACGCCTTCGGAGCCAAGAAAAGCCGCGTGACGTGAATCTATTGTCACCGTCGACGTGGATGCACCCGACACGACCAGTTTACTTATTCATTTGGCCAACACGTGGTGCCAGTGTGCGATCCTCGTGGCGTCCTCACGGCAGTGGCGGAGCCACCGCCCAGCGACCCTGGGCAGTTGCCCGGGCTCGCTGGCTGCACGACAGCAGCGATCGACAAATTTTTAATGGGCCAAACCTGTTCGCTAGCTTGTTTTACCCGGGCAAAAAATAGCTGGGCCCTTTTTTCTCACCGGCTCGTAGGGTGACTCGTAGCCCAGGCGGAAAACAAATGAGGCGAGGGAATACCTACGACGGAGACAGATCGATGTCTCCGATTCCCCGTCTCTTCGTTCCTCATAGGCGGCAAGGGCAGGGACTGGGCGACAGGTGCTGGCGGCTGGCCCTAGACGGCTACACACGGCCGGCGCGAGCGGACGGCCGGCGCCGATGCAGGTCTACTCGTTCCTCATCCCCTCCTTTCTCTCATCTTTGGCAGTTCTAATCTAAGAAAGTAAGAATCCTCCATGGTAGTTAGGGCTAGGGTCTAGGGATCCCTCATCTAGTCATCTCTGAATAATTTGCTTGGGCTAGGGATTGAAGCGCAACCAAGATCTCAAGTGCAAGTGTACACAGTGGCAGCAGCAGCAGCGTGCCTAACATCACGTGTGTGGAATAGCTGCATCTGAATTCTGAATAGCTCTTGCCAGATAAGCTTTTAGTTAGTTTTTGTGATGATGATATATCATCAACTGAGTGTACAACCTCAACACAGTAGCAGCAGCAGCGTGCTCCTCCATTCTATGCTACTAGTTAAAGTGTTAATTACTACCCCTTGTCCACCTCCGTTCCTAAATATAAGACTTTTTGGAGATTTCAATATGGACTGCATACGGAGCAAAATAAGTAAATCTACACCCTAAAATACGTCTATATACATCCGTATGTAGTCTGTATCAAAAGATCTTTGAAAAGGCTTATATTTAGAAATGGAGGGAGTACTACATTACTACTACAGGTCTCCAGAAGAAAGAGTTTTGATACGGAAGTGTTTGATGATTTCCTTACATCTGAAAAGTCATTTGCAATGAACAAATATACTTAGGGCTTAAATTTAGGGAATGATTTGTTGAAGCTTAAGGGAATTTTGATATGTTCCATCTAACCATCTCTATTCTTGCAATCTTTCTATTTTCAATATATTCACATCTCACAACTAAATTAATTTCAGTTACAAATCCATTTTTTATCTTGTAGTGTCTTTTGGGACTTTGGCAACATGGCGAGTTTGTCTTTATGCAAGGATGATTATATGATTTTCTTCTGACAAAAATGAAAGTCAGAGGTGCTTTTAATCATGGTGGAAGAAATTGCATAATGACAACTGGTATGGATAGCTTTACTTTTGTTGGATACATGACGAGTTTGCCTCTGTTGTCAATTCTCAAATTTACTTACTCTATTGAACTATATTTTGTTAGACTATTATGTTTATGTTTTCACTTCATTATTAATATGAATTTGTGGTTTGGAAGTTTGGTGTTGTATTATATGTTGTTTATCCGAATACCCGATTTTAGATTTCTAGACTATACACTTAGGCTTAACTTGCCCAGGCTCCACAAAAGTTCTGGCTCCGCCACTGCCTCACGGACCTTTGCCCTTGATTTATCCTCGCCAGCTTGCTTATGGTGCTCGTCACTCTCTCGGTCAGAACAGGATGCTGACCTTCCTGGACCGTGGTGCGCAAACGGCGTTGGGGTGACAAAAAAAAGTGGGACCAATTTGAGGCTATTCCTGTCCGGTAGACTGGTCACTGGTGCCCGTGCTGTCGCGGAGGTTCGAGAGGGAGAACAAGGGATTAGGCATGCTAGATTTAATTAATTATTGTTGCCTTCATCTTACATAATGAAAACTTTGCAGTGAACGGTAAATGTTTTTGAATTACACCATGTACACTTTTAACGCACAATAAATTGTCGTGGTTCAGGAAAAAAAACTAAATTTCCATACCTCTAAAAATGAATTTTCCATGCCACTGAAAATAAAATTTTCCATGGTCTAGCGATGCAATTTGTCATGGTAAAATATGTTTTCTTACATTTTGAAAAAAAAAATGTCATTGATGTAAAACTAGCCATGGACCAGCAACGCAATTCGCCATTGCTCAAAAGTGAATTCGCGAAATGGATGTAAACTTGTTATGGTCAAGAAAAAGGTAAATTTCCATGGCTTTAAAAATAAATTTGCGGCAGATCTGATTTTTTTTCAATGGTCTAGCGATGCAATTTGTCATGGTAAAATGTATTGCCACGTTACAAACTCTATGTAATTTTCTTACGTTTTGATTTTTTTTTTTGCCATTGATGTAAAACTAGCCATGGACCAGCATGCAATTTGCCATCGCTCAAAAGTTTGAATTCACGAAATGGATGTAAACTTGTTATGGTCAAGAAAAAGGTAAATTTCCATGGCTTGAAAAATAAATTTGCCATAGATCTGATATATATTTTTTTGCATTGGTCAAGCAATGCTATTTGTTATGTTAAAAGCGTTGCCATGCTACAAACTCTATGTTTTTTAGGTTTCTTGTGCATCTAAATTTTGACAAGAATTTTGTTGCCATGTTAAAAGCGTTGCCATGCTACAAACTCTATGTTTTTTAGGTTTCTTGTGCATCTAAAATTTGACAAGAATTTTGTTGCCATGCTCCAAAACTAGCCACGGTCCAACTCTGCAATTTGTCATGTCTCGGAAGTGGAATTTGCAAATTGATGTAAATCTTCCCATGGACCAGAAAAGGTAATTTCCTATGGCTGCGAACATAAATTTGCCATGGACCAACAATGATATTTCCAATGGTAAATTTTTTTGCCACGATACAAACTCTGTGTGTTTTGTTTCTATTTTGTGCGTCCAAGATTTGACAGGAAGAGCTTTTCCATGCTACACACAAACTTTTTTTGTTGCCAAAAGACAAGTTCAATAATTTTGCCGTGATATAACAACGAATTTGCCGTGGTAAAAAATACAAAAGAATTCAAATGCATCAAAATCGCTATGGTGTTGTACAAGAAACACGCGACTTAAAATTGTCCTTTTTTGGAGAGAAAATGTTCCATATATCATGGAAAATTTAGGAAAAATCATTCCCTAAATCATGTCAACTTAAGGGGAGGAGGATTTTAATACGCGTGGAAAATTTAAGATTTTTGTTCTTTTGAAAAGATGGCAAATTTAGGAATTTAATGGGCACATGATAAATGTATGATTTTTCCTCAAAAAACATGGCAAATTTATTAATTTTCCATGTCACCGAAGAGAAACTTGCCACATGTTCAATAACTACAGGGTGGGGAAGTGGTGGCATAAATAATCTACCAAGTAGAATCAAGAGAATTTAATCATGGCAAAAAAAACAGCTAGTAAATCACATATGTAAACAAGGAGATCTCTAGCAATTAATTTAATTGATTCTTCCTCTTACCGACGGGATCATCTTAAAATATCTCAATAAAATGAGTGATCACGGTGTGGCCCAGCCCCCCATCTGCCGACGTGCACATGTCTGGCCGTTACGTAGAGCGTGGGGTCTGGGGTGTGAAGCATGGCAATGGCACAGATTGGTCCTGTACGTCATCGCCACTTCCAGCAAACGTCTGTTCACTATGCACCTGGCTCCCGTCACCGCATGGGGCTCAAATATAATAAGGGTTTAGAAAGGATGTATACATCTGACAATTCCTGGCGCAACCGTATCTTGATGTGACCTGTTGAGTATATGTGTTATTGAGTTCGCCTCCTAGTTCCTTTATAGTTGAGGTATGTGGCCCACCTTTATACATCATATATACGTGCCTATGCACGAGAGCAATACATTGTGTAATCATACATGGTGTCAGTTTTTAGGTTTTACCCCTAGTCTTCCGCCGCCGCCGCCGCCTCCCTTTGCCGCCGCCCGCGCAACCCCGCACCGGCCGCCGCTACTCTGCCCGTCCGCACCGCGTCGCTCCACCCGCTGTCGCCAGCCTCGCGTCGCTCCACCCCGCGTCGCTTCCCCGCTGCCGCCAGCCCCGGCTCCACGTGCTGCGCCTCGCTCCACCTGCTGCACCTCGCTGCACCTGCAAGCTGGCTAGAGAATCCGTACCAAACTAGCACCAAGCTGATTGTTTTTAGGTGGACATGTACTCCCTCCGATCCTATTTAGTGTGCGCATAAGGAGCATCACAGATACCAAGGAGGGCCTGGCTGGGTGTTTTTTTGACCTTTTTACCCCTGTGCATGCATGGAAAGAGGCGTGCTGTATTAATTGCTGTATGCAGTTCATTGGCCGGTCCCTTGGGTCTCCTTTTATGTACCCCACGCACACAACATGTAAGCACTGCATGGCGCGACTGATTGGTTGGCGCTTTGCTGCCACTGCCAAAGGCAGGCTAATTTATTGCAGCCAAAGCGGAGCACGGCTGGAAAGTAGCGAGGAAAGAGCGAAACGCGCAGAGTAATAAGGCTGGTCACAATGGGTAAGAACATAAGCTAGTAACTTACACACTTCCCTAGACTATGTTACTACCTCCATAGTGGGTAGGAACATCTATGTAGTGTCATGCAACGATATATTTATTAGGTTATAGACTCATTGTTTCTTGGAGTGTGTGATGTTTCGGTAACTTAGCTAGTTACCACAAGCACCTCTCTCTTCATTAAATATGTGCCACATAAGCAAAGTTGTATTGGAGTGTGTGATGTTACTCCTAAGTTCCTCCCCATTGTGACCAGCCTAAGGGGAAAACGGGAAAAACTTATGCACAAACTAAATAGGATCGGAGGGAGTACTATTTTACTGCAAGCCAAAGCTAGCTAGCATCGATTCCGGCAAGACACAACACATGCACACGTGAATCTCTCCTGCCCCGCGTAGCAACACCCGCCAAGCCACGCCAAATCGCCTCGCTGCTAAATCGCCTCCAGCCGCCCAATCGCCTCGCTGCCGCTGCATCACGCGTCAAGTCGCTTTTGCTGCTGCTGCATCACGCGCCTGCCCGCCTGCCAGCCGATTTGTCCGAGCTGTCCGCACGCCGACCGCCGCTGCCCAGCCGCCGCCATTGGACCGCGATGGCGTCCGCCGTCCCGCCGCCGGCGCCCTATGGTGCGGCCTTGCCAACCCGTCCCGACTTGCCGTACGGCTCGGCTCCGCTACCCCCGCTGGCGTACGTCGCCTCCCCATCGACGGCGCTATCCGGCCAGTCCGTCGTCCCCTCTCCGCCGGTGCCGACTCTTATTGCGCGGCGCGTTCGACGCGCCCGTGTACGGAGCTCCCCGGGTACTGGTGGGGGTCGTCCGCAGGCCAGCACTCGCCCGCTGGGCCGCAGCCAGACGGCACCCAGCACCTGCAGCATCTGTCAGCGGGCCAGCAGATTTTTCCGGCGGACCATCTGGCCTACCCGGCACCGCAGTCGCAGCCAGGGTTGCTTCCCATACCGTCTGGAGCGTACCCACCGCCGCTGCCGAGCGGTGGCTACGGCCTCCCCATGGCGTCTCTGTCCCCCTCGCCGGCCCTGCCGCCGGCGCCCTGGGACCCGGTGCTCCTTCCCGCACTACATGCCGTTCCTACGCCGAACAACTACACCGGAGGTGATGATTGGTACATGGACACCGGGGCTACGGCTCACATGTTTGCTCATCCTGGTAATCTTGCCTCCTTCACTCCCGTCACCATCGACCGCCGCATCATTGTCGGCGACGTTTCCACACTCCCTATCACACATGTCGGGCACACTTCTTTTCCTTCTAATTCCATGCCTATTACTTTGTCTAACATAATTGTGTCACCTCATCTTATTAAGAACCTTGTTTCCGTTCGTCGTTTAACTCGTGAAAATCCTGTTACTGTTGAATTTGACGGGCTTGGGTTTTGTGTCAAGGACGCTCGCACCAGGATGGTACTTCACCGATGTGACAGCTTCGACGAGCTCTATCCGGTGCATTCGCCGTCCACCTCCACCACCGCACCGGTTGCTCTCTCCGCCGGCGTCGATCTCTGGCACGCTCGTTTGGGCCATCCCAACCCCGTCACACTTCGTCATATTCTTAGGAGTTTCAGTTTCAGTTGCCATAAGATAGAGGATCACACCTGTCATGCCTGTCGTGTCGGCAAACATGTTCGCCTCCCGTTTAATACTTCCACCACCACCGCATCTTTTCCTTTTCAGTTGATTCATAGCGATGTGTGGACCTCTCCGGTTCCTAGTAATTCGTGCTATTTATATTATCTAGTTATCCTTGATGATTATTCTCATTATGTGTGGACTTTTCCTTTGCGCAGAAAGTCGGATGCACTCTCCACTTTGACGGCTTTTTACCCCTATGTCAACACGCAGTTTGGGCGTCCCATCCTTGCTCTTCAGACTGACATTGAAAAAGAGTTCGACAATCTTGCTTTCCGCACTTTTCTATCGCATCACGGCACAATTTTTCGTCTCACCTGCCCGTATACTTCATAGCAGAACGGTCGAGCCAAACGCGTTCTTCGCACTCTGAACGACTGCGTTCGCACGCTCCTGTTTCATGCCAACGTGTCGCCTCATTTCTGGCCGGGCGCACTCGCCACTGCATCACTTCTCCTTGCCGCCCACGATGGAACTACGCATCTCACCATCTTCTCTTTGGTACACCCCCATCTTATGATGGCTTACGTATTTTTGGGTGCCTTTGCTATCCCAGCACTGCTGACACTGCTTCTCACAAGTTTGCACCTCGATCTATCGCTTGCATCTTCATCGGTGTAAGTGCATCTAGTGCCACCCCTAGTTGGTTTTGGAGTATTGACGACAAAGTTGGTTGAGGGACTAATGTGTTTGTGAGAATTGCAGGATAACACAGGTAGTAGTCCCTCATTGATTCGGTTTACCTACAGGAGATGACCCCTAAAAATGTATGAAGACATTGACGACAATGGTGGTATGAGAAGATATTCATATTGAAGACTATGACATGAGAAGACAGTGTTTGAAGACTATGGAGCGCGAAGACTTAGTCATTTCGTTGTTTCCTTTTCTTCTTTGTTGAGTCATAGGAACCACCGTACTGTTAAGTGGGGTCTAAGTGAACATAGTCAGGATGACTGAAGTGATGCTCAACCCACATCCTATGTCTTCGAGCGAAGACAATGAGAGCAAATCTTATCCAGAGTTGGATGAGTCAGCTTTGCTTGTAGCCCAAATAAAGTTGTCGTGTGTGTTTGAAATCTGATCGTTGGAACACGTGTCAGTTCCTTAGTGACCCAGGGTCATTTCGGACATATCAGGTCGGGTTGCCTAGTGGCTATAAATAGCCCACCCCCTACACCATAAATTGGTGGCTCCTCAGAGTTAGTGCACGGCTTTCGTCGTATTTAGAGCAACCCACCTCGAAGCCTTTGAGAGAGAGAAATCCTTGCGAGGACAAAGCCCAAACACCCAGATCCAAAGAGTGTTAGGCATCACTGAAGTCTTTCTGTCTGTGTGACCTGAAGACTTATTACACTTGAGGACTGTGAATCCTCCAGCCGGTTAGGCGTCCCGTTCTGAGCATCCAAGAGTCATTGTGGATCGCCGGTGAACGAAGTCTGTGAAGGTCCGGAAGTCTACCTTGAAGACTTACCAGAGTGATTGGGCGAGGACTGTGTGTCCTTAGCTCAAGGGGAATAAGGTGAAGATGAGGTCTTCTGAGTTGAATCTCAGCCTCCCTAACCAGACGTACAATTGTCACAGCAACTAGAACTAGTCCAACAAATCCTGTGTCTTCAACAAGTGACTGGTTCTATCCTCTCTCTCTCTCTTTACTTAGAGTTTGTCTTCGTGAAGTCATTGCGTGTTTGCTATACCTGTTTGACTTCATTGCTTGACTACTATTGTTGTTTGGCTTCATACTATCTTCCATCCTGATCTTTACTACCTAGCTGATGTTAGTCCTTGTGATTTCACTTCATTACGTATTTGACTATGGCTTGCTTAGTGTAGTCTACCTTCCGCTGCATCTCAATAGGATCATTTCTATTGTTTGTCTTTGAAACTTTCATGTTTTGAAGACTTTCATAAAAATCGCCTATTCACCCCCCTCTAGTCGATAACTAGCACTTTCAATTGGTATCAGAGCAAGGTACTCCCTTGTTCTGTGTGATTCGGTTTAACCACCTGAAGTTTTAGCTATGTCGACTGCAGGGATAATCAAAGTCTCCGCTGCTTGCCCCGTGTTCGATGGAACTGAATATCCCTACTGGAAGAATAAGATGCGCATGCATGTTGAAGCCATTGATGTCGACCTCTGGTATGTCGTCAAGAATGGCGTTCCCAAGACTGGTGAAGGTGTCACCCCTACTGATGTCAAGAAGTTCATTCAACTGGACTCTACTGCCAAGAACATCATCTGTGGTCATCTGACCAAAGGACAATATGGCCGCATGAGTGCTCTGGAAACATCGAAGCTAGTCTGGTACTGGCTATCCAAGGTCAATGAAGGCGTCTCAACCCAGAGAGATCAAAGGATCAGTGTTGTTCGCAACCTCTTCAATCGCTTCAAGAGAAACGACAATGAAAATGTCCAGCTCACATTCGATCGCCTCACTGACATCACAAATGAGCTTCGTGCTCTCGGCGCCATTGAGGTTACCAAGCATGAAATCGTCAAGACACTACTGAGATCACTTGACAGCTCCTTTGACACCCTTGCCCTCATGATACAAGAACGTCCTGACTTCAAGACACTCGATCCGTCTGATATACTTGAGAGGCTCAACACACATGAGTTCCAGCTGTCTGAGAAAAGAGATATCTATGGTCCCAACTATGGCCGAACTCGCGCTTTTTAGTCAAAAGCTATTTCCTCATCTCAAGAAGAATCTGACTGCAGTTCTGATGATCCTGAAGACATTGGAAAGGAACCTGCTATGCTAGTGAAGAACTTAACTAAGAAGAAGGGCTATAGAAAGTCTTCACGATCCAGCTCAAGAAATGATGAAGCTCCCACTCACGACTACAAGAAGAGAACATGTCACAAGTGCAAGAAACCTGGCCACTATATCTCTGAGTGTCCAGTGTGGGACAATGATAAGAAGAAGAAGAGCAACAAATATGATTCTGATAACAAGAAGAAGAAGAGATCTTCAAAGTCTTCTTCCAAGACCTCATCCAAGTCTTCATCTCATAAGAAGAGCTCATCTGGCAAGGCTCGTGCTTTTGTTGGCAAGAAAATGAATTCAGAGGAGGAGTCTGCTTCTGAGGAGGCGGAGGTGGAGTCCGAGGAGGAGTCCGACCCTGGTGTCGCAAGTCTGGCTCTAGCCACAGCCTACGTTGCCAAGTCCATCTTCAACACTGAAGACAATGACTTCCACACCAACGCTAAAGCTGATGACAAGGACGACCCTGCTCCCACCTACTGCTTCATGGCACGTGGTGCCAAGGTAAAATCACGCGATGCTTACTTTCAACCATCTAGTGAAGATGACTCTGATTGTGAATCCAAACCCAGCTACAAAAACTTGCTAAAATTGCAACTGAACAACAAAAGGCTATGGAATATACTCAAAAACTGTTAGACAAAAGCGATGACCTGTTGGACGCGGAAATGACTCGTTCACAGTCCTTAGTTGAAGACATAAAAAATCTTCATGCTAAGTACAAAGAACTTGAAAGTCGTCATGAAACACTCTCAACAACTCATGAAAAGCTCTCCTATGATTATCTTCAAAGGAAGCAAGAGCTTGAGAAATTGAGAGCAGCTCATGAAGATCTGCAAAAAGAAAATGAGTCACTTCGTGCTCAACAGATCAGTCCCGCTCAAGATGGATTTGAACCACCATGTCTGAAATGTCTTGAGCGTGATAACGCTACCTCTGTTGCTGAATGTTCCACTGCTGCTAATGTTGCATTGTCTTCAATTACTAATGTGGTAACTAACCCCTCTGCGGAGGATACCACTACTATTGCTGATGAAAATGCTAAGTTGAAGACATTTCTTGAAACAGGGATGTATAAAAGTCTGAAAGGGCATCAGACACTTTGCGATGTCCTCAAAAAGCAGATTCTGAACCGAAACCCTAGGAAAGAGGGTGTTGGGTTCGAGAGGAAAATGAATGTTGATGGTTCCTACTGGAAGCCTGAGCAGTATCCCAAAACCACATGGGTTGCTGCAAAGGGACCTTCAGTGGATCCATCTACCTTATCTGGCTTTACCTGTGCTAACTCTATTATCATTGATGAATCCTTTGATGCAAACTATAAACTGTTTAAGAATCAGAATGGTGAAGTGTTTGCCAGATATGTTGGTACTAACTGCAGGAATGGGCCACCTATGAAGAAGATCTGGGTTCCCAAAAGCTGTCTTGAGAATCTTCCAGTATATGTCATCATGACACCACCTGGGAAAAAGACAAACCCCAGATCAAACGCTTCATATGGTCCAAAGGCTTCATACAGACAGAGGACTCACCTGAGTCACCCTAACGCCAATGTTTTGCAGCGAAACCATACTCAGACTTATGAATATGAGCGTGTGTCTTCAAACCGATGTGTTCATAGAACTAAGAATTTTTCTGCTTATTCATATGAGTATCATTCATCTCCTGCAAGGCTATTTGCTAGGGCTCCAAAGCCCAAATTCTCAGATGCTGCACTTAGACTCATAGTTTCTAAGCCACCCCTGAAGATGTGGGTGGTTAAGAAGAATTAACTTTCTCGTGCAGGGAAAGGTCTCCAGCCAAAAACCAAAGGCGTCTGATGCTATTGCTGGGGACCTAAAACATCTTGTAGGGCGCAAGATCAAATGCCCAAATGGTCTTACTATGTATTTTGTTCCTGAATCGTTTGCCATTCATCCTATCAGTCCTAATCTTGATCTGAGCTTCAATAATCCTCTTGCCCGTCAAATGTTTATGCTTCACAATGCTCTTGGTGAAGCCTATCCCCCTAACTGTACTGTAGGGTATGACACCTCGTGCTTCAGAATGGATTATGGACAGCGGATGCACTAATCACATGACTGGTGATCGAAGTCTTCTCATGGACTCAACTTTACGTCCATCTGATAAGAGTCACATCACATTTGCTGACACTGGTAAAAGCAAGGTATTGGGTCTAAATAGAGTTGCAATCTCAAGGGATCAGCACATGGATAAAGTGATGCTTGTTGAATCCCTTGGCTTCAACTTAATGTCTGCCTCAATGCTTTGTGACTTGAACATGATTGTGATATTTGGAAAATATCGTTGCCTTGTACTTATGGAATCTGACAAATCTCTAGTCTTTGATGATTTGTGCATGGTAGATTTCTCAGCAGGACCACAGCTTGCCGTATGTCTTCTCACAAAAGCTTCAGAGTGCTGGCTATGGCATCGGAGGATGGGGCATGCTGGCATGAGGAACTTACATACTCTCACCAAGAAGAAGCATGTCATAGGCATCGAGGACGTCAAGTTCAAGAAGGATCATCTGTGCGGTGCCTGTGAAGCCGGAAAGATGACTAGGGCTAAGCATCCCTCGAAGACAATCATGACGACATCTCAACCCTTCGAGCTGCTACACATGGACTTATTTGGCCCTACTCACTACTCTACCCTCACAACAACTGCTTGTCTCTATGGCTTCGTCATTGTTGATGATTATTCAAGATATACGTGGGTGCACATAATTATCTTCAAGACTGAAGTGCAAGATGTCTTCAGACGCTTCGCCAACCGAGCCATGAACAATTATGGTGTCAAGATCAAGCATATCAGAAGTGACAACGGCACTGAATTCAAGAACACCGGACTTGATCTTTATCTGGATACAATGGGAATCACTCATGAGTTCTCCGCTCCCTACACACCTCAGCAAAATGGCATCGTAGAGCGCAAGAACAGAACCCTCATTGAGATGGCTCGAACGATGCTCGACGAATACAAGACACCAAGAAAGTTCTGGCCTGAAGCTATTGATATAGCGTGTCACGTCATCAACCGTGTTTAAATCCATAAGCTTCTGAATAAAACATCCTATGAGCTCCTCACTGGCAAGAAGCCAAATGTCAGTTACTTCAGAGTATTTGGAGCTAAGTGCTGGATAAAGGATCCCCATCACAAGTCAAAATTTGCACCTAAAGCTCACGAAGGCTTCATGCTCGGTTACGGAAAGGACTCGCACTCTTATAGAGTCTTCAACCTCTTTCTCTACAAAATCGTTGAAATTGTGGACGTGCGGTTTGATGAAACCAATGGTTCACAAAGAGAGCTCCTGCCAAATACACTAGACGAAGCTTCACCCAGTGAATCTATCAAGCTAATGGGAACTGGTGAAATCATGCCTTCTGAAGCACAGCCTGAAGAGGAACTTATCATCTCTGCACCTAACCAACCTGAAGACAATACTCAGCCTGAAGACAATCCTCCCAATGATGACAATGATCAGCAAGAGCAAAATCTTCGTCCAGTTCATCCTCGTGTTGCAAATGAAGTACAGATTGAGAAGATAATTGATGGTATCAATGCACCTGGTCCACTTACTCGCTCAAGAGCAACACAGTTAGCAAATTTCTATGGACACTTTTCTTTTGTGTCAATATCAGAACCCAAGAAAGTTGCTGAAGCCTTTATGGAACCTGAATGGATTCAAGCTATGCAAGAAGAGCTTCAACAGTTCAAGCTGAACAATGTTTGGGAACTTGTCAAGCGTCCTGACCCTCGCAAGCATAACATTATTGGCACAAAATCGATATATCGAAACAAGCAAGATGAGCACGGACAAGTCGTCAGAAACAAAGCACGTCTTGTGGCTCAAGGATATACTCAATTTGAAGGGATTGACTTCGATGAAACATTTGCTCCTGTGGCTAGGCTTGAAGCTATTCGCATACTGCTAGCCTATCCTAACCACCACAACATCTTGCTATATCAAATGGATGTGAAGAGTGCATTTCTCAACGGCAAGATTGAAGAAGAAGTATACATCGCTCAACCACCTGGCTTTGAAGTTCCAAAACATCTTGATATGGTGTACAAGCTAAACAAAGCACTATATGGCCTCAAACAAGCTCCTCGCGCCTGGTATGATACGATCAAAGATTTCATGAAGAGCAAAGGCTTCAAACCTGGATCCCTCGATCCCACACTCTTCACGAAGACATATGATGGTGAACTGTTTGTGTGCCAAATCTAAGTGGAGGATATTATCTTCGGCTGCACCAATCAGAAATACAGTGATGAGTTTGGATACATGATGCAAGAGCAATATCAGATGTCCATGATGGGAGAGCTGAAATTCTTACTTGGTCTTCAAATTCGTCAGCAAAGAAATGGCATCTTCATATCTCAAGAAAAATACCTCAAAGATTGTCTGAAGAAGTTTGGAATGCAAGATTGCAAAGGCTACACGACGCCAATGCCAGCCAAACATCATCTGGGTCCCGACGACAATGGTAAAGAGTTCGATCAAAAGGTATACTGATCCATGATTGGTTCTTTACTTTACCTATGTGCATCTAGGCCAGATATTATGCTTAGTGTTTGCATGTGTTCTCGATTCCAAGTGGCACCAAAGGAATCGCATCACTTAGCTGTGAAGCAAATTCTTCGATATTTGGCTTACACCCCAACACTAGGATTATGGTATCCAAAGGGCTCAGAGTTTGATCTGGTTTGATTCTCGGATGCTGATTATGCTGGTGACAAGGTGGATCACAAGTCTACATCAGGCACATGTCACTTTCTGGGATGATCACTTGTGTGTTGGTCTTCAAAGAAGCAAAACTGTGTATCACTCTCAACTGCTGAATCTGAATACATAGCTGCTGGATCTTGCTGCGCTCAGCTTCTATGGATGAAGCAAACTCTCAAGGACTATGGCATCAATCTGAAACAAGTACCTCTCTTCTGCGACAACGAAAGCGCCATCAAGATTGCCAACAACCCAGTTCAGCACTCGAAGGCAAAGCACATTGAAATTCGTCATCACTTCCTCAGAGATCATGTCATGAAGAAAGATATTGATATCATTCACGTCAACACTGAAGAGCAACTGGCAGATATCTTCACAAAGCCCTTGGATGAGAAAAGGTTTTGCAAGTTACGCTGTGAGCTAAATATCTTGGAATCATCAAATGTCCTGTGATCAGGCACACATCCTAACACTTATGCATGTTGATGACTTAGATACGCAACACACGAGGTAAAGTATATCGTCAATCAATGAAGACTTACATTCTGAGTGTGAATACATTAACGTGGAATTTGATTTCGGAGCGCCACGATAATTGTGTGCCGTGTCTGGGTCTAATACTTCCTATACGGTGGGTAACACCACCACCAAATTTTTCTTTTTGAAGTGTTTCTCTCATGACGTTACATTTGACACGTCTTTGCATTTGGTTTGTCTTCAAGTTCAATTTATCTTCATGATTATCTTCACTATATTGATTTGATTGCTTTCTGATATATACTAGTGTTCTGTCCTCTACAGCATTCACTTATAGCTATGTCTTTCTTGTTGAATCTTTTGAACTAAGTGAATGTGATCGGACCCTAATCTCTCTATGCTTGTTATCTCAAACTCTATCTGTCCAAATCATATGCATACTATTGAAACTGTCAAATGTCTTCTCTGCGTCCTTGTCAGCAGAAGACACAGAGACAAACATCAAAGTCGATTTTAAATGCTCTATCCTTATTGCCTGAAATCCGGAGAAGCCGGAACGACCATCCGACAAACCTGGCGGGAGTGGGAACGTGGGACAACTCTAAGTATGTTGCATGCTTGCCACGTGCCCCTCAGATGTGAACCGCGAGGGGCACATGTGTAATTGCGCTGTGCTGCACACTTCCTTATAAATACATGTCCCCTGCTGTAAAGAAAACCTTCTTCCACCTCTCCACCTCGTCAAAACCCTAGCGCCATCGCTAGCTCTCGACGACGCCGGCGATGAAGCGCTTAGCTGTCGCGACTTCTCCGACCCGTCCTCACGCCGGCCGCGGACATCGTCTTCTCCGGCGCCGCCGTAGGTGTCCTCCGTTGCCAAGTTAGGGCATGGTGGATTGAACTGCTCGGTCTCCTACTCTTCCCATCTAGCAGTTCCTCGCGTGGTAAATATAACTCTATTTTTACCGTCTTTTTTATCCTCAAAGATTCATCCTGTTTGCCAAAATAGGTTTCTGCCTATACAATGTTAGATCTATCATGTCTGCATCTCATACTGCCTAGTATATTCACTTAAGCTTCACATCTAGTTAGATTCCTCACTTGTACTTATTCGCTGATTCGTACAAATCTGGAACCAACTCTCAACACACAAGTGAATGTCTTCGCATCATGAGGTCAATGTCTTCAAACTGATTTATCTTCAAAATCTTCTGAGAATGCATATGACCTCTTCCCCTTCCCTCGCATCTCTAATGCTGTCACAGGTACATGTCCGTGGGAGAATCCCTTGGTTCTCATAGTCTGCATTCGTTTGCAGAATTCTTACAGCATCACATTAACTCTCCCGAAGCCAGTTCCTGTTTGTCCAACAAGCGAAAGCCTTTGAAGCCTTTGAACGTGTTGAAGCCATTCAGTTTAAAGTACATGGCTGCAGAGAAATCAGTAAGGAAGGGTGGCAGACAGCGTCGTGGGGGAACGTCAAGAGATTTGCCTGATGACCTCTCAGAGCTTTACAAGACAGATCCAGAGGAGGATTACAATCAGCGCAAGACCCGAATCCAATGGATTCGAATATATTGGGCAGAATAGTGGTATAAGTACAGGTTCATGACCCAGGAATACGCAGAGAAAAATGCCATCAAGCGACCATGGGGAGATATTTTGTACAGAAATCTTCCACCCAGGTCCAGAGCTGATGCCATTGAGCAAGGTTTCTATCCTTGCATGGTCCGTGGGCCACAACCAGCTGATGCCGACCCATCATCTTTACTATGGTGTCGCGAAGACAATCTGTTCAAGCGCAATTATCAGTTTGCAAAAGCCTCAGCAAAGAAGAACAAAGATTCTTTGGGGTTAGACTTCAATCCTGGTCCTCCTGCTCCCCGTGCTGATGGCACACGCGATGCAGAACCAAACATCATCGGACCCTTCTACAACCTTGATGGCCTCATCACCCACTTCTTTGTTCAAGGTGCCAAAGTGGATCACTCTGATGATGATGCTGACACAGATGAAGCCCCTGCTCCAAAACCCCAGAAGCAGAAGAAGTCTAAAGCTTCAAAGTCAGCTGCTCCTCCTAAAGTTTCACGAGCGAAGCCACTGGCCACTACACCTCCTGAAGACAGTGTGCAGTCTGAAGATCTATCACGTATCTCCAAGAAGACGGAGAAGAAAAAGAAAATCATCAAGAACACTGATCAAACCTTGACCCCTGCTGCCATTCTGCGAGAAGAGCACATTGATCTGTCCAGTGATGAAGATCTTGCAGATGACACTCTTGAGCAACTGATCAAGAGCAAGGAAGAAGCAGAGATCTTCAACGATTTGCCTCTCTTTGATGTGGCAATCATCCATAACTTCATTGATGAGTGGTTTGACACCCCAAATCTCAGCTTTGAAGATCTGCAACTTCCCATTGGTCTCAGCGTCTCCTTCAATGGCGCCATTGCTTCTGAGCTAGCTCTTGCTCAGTGCATTGTTGAACTGAAGCACAAGATCGACTATGAGAAAGCTCAGTTCAAGAAGCATGTGGCAAAGCTCAGCGTGCAAGATGTCAGATGCTTCAAGATCATGCTGCACGAGCTCAAAGAAGCCTTTCTCAAGAAGCACGAAGAAGCTAAAGGTTCTCGTGAGCGCATGAAGAGCCTGGCTGACAAGTGTGTGCAAGGCTACAATGAGGCTGAGAAGCGCAAGGCTCTTGGTCGCCCTGGCATCGACCCAAGAATGGCTGCAAAGAAGAAGAAGCCATCGACTGACCAATCTGCACCTTCAAGGCAGGAAGAGCCACACATAGTCTTCCCACGCAGCATGACTGGCTCGAAGCCAAAAGTCAAGTCAACAGGTTCACAACTAAAGAAGACAAGGGTTGCCGAGGCTGAAGCCAGAAAAAGGAAAAATCCTGATGCTTCTGATGCAGCTCCCTCCAAAAAGAAGCGCAGAACCAAGAAGGATCGGGCTGCTCCCATAGAGCCCTTAGTTGTTGAACCCATCTCAATGGTTCGCCCTGCATCTGAACACCAAGAACGACAGATGATAGTTCATGAGCCTGCTTCCACAGAGGCTCATGAAGGTGAAGACATTCCAGCAGTTGACCCCACCGTTGCTGAAGACATTGGTCACCGTGACAATGTTGAAGATGACGAAGTTTTTCCTCAGATCGAACACAACTTGGTATCATCGCCTGTTCTCATGAACAGCGAACTCATCAGCATTGGTCGTCCTCTGACGCCAATTGCTCAGGATGCTTCGTGGGCTGATCACCCACAACAACAAGAAACTCCAAGTACCCCCCCCCCCCAACAACAACAAGTCACACCACCTGCGCAAGAAGAAGAAGATGACCTTGAGGCTCAGCCAACTCCATCTCTAAAGGCGTCGCTAGCATTCCGCAGGCTTCAAAGGACCAAGGCCTCAAGTCCCTCTTCCGAGCGTTCCAGAAGGAGAAGTGCCTCAACAATCTGTTGCACGTCAAGTGTTTCCAGATGCCACTCCGACTGTGAATGTCTCCAAGTCTGAAGCCAAAGGTGCTGAAGACAATCCGGCTGCATCAGCCGATGACAAACAAGAAGATGAACGTGTCCCTACTCACCCCATTACTGAAGAAGTTGCTCCTCCTGTGAATGTGTCTGTGTTTGACCCTCCAGCTCATCAAGTGGATGTTGAGAATCTTGAGGCTGCCACCACCAACACCAATGAAGCCAGTGACGTAGTCATGGCTGAAGCAAATGTGGAGCCTGCACCAAACAATGTGCCACATGCTAATGAAGCCAATGATGCATCTGCGCCAGATGCCTCTGTTGATGCCACTACTCCTGTTCCACCACCAAGGCCACACACTATCGAGCAAGCATTCAACTACGACCAGCTTGTTACTGTCAAATGGCCCGTTCTGGTTCCTCCGCCTAATGCCTCTGGTCCCCAATTTGACTACCACATCGAGCACAGGCCTCAGGTTCAGAAGCCCATGCCAAGGTTGCCCAGGTTTCCAGGTACTGCATCAGCACCCGGATCTTTTAATATCAATGGCTTCAAGGCACACAACACCTTCTTCAATAGTGCCAAGAACCCCTACTCCACGGCAAGAATATCTTCTGATCGGTTCTGGAGCTATCAGCAGCGCAGTTATTACTCATGCATTCTGTACAATCAAGGTCGCATTTTTCCACATATGCGTCTTGACACTGAAGCCATAACTGGTCTGCCATGCTTGGAAGAAGCTCTGGACTGCTTCAGAGAGTCTGGCTTGCTGCAGTTCGTCACAGACAAGGAGCATAGGAATGAAGAATTACTGCTCCAATTCTATGCCACTCTGCATATTTGTGGCTACAACAGGGATCCGAAGACTTGGGTCCTTGAGTGGATGACAGGCAATGTTCATCATGAAGCCAATGCCTTTGATGTCATTGAGCTTACTGGCCTGCCCACTCCAGGTGATCTCTATGAACCTGGTTGTCAGCTTCACAATGATGCTATGGAGAGCATCTTCCACAAGCCTGATCCCAATATGAGTCCGATGCATAGCATGATGAAGCCTTTGCCTCCAGATGCTGAATACCCCAAGGAGTTCTTTGTTGAAGACCTTGAGTATCTGCCTCGCACCATCTATCATATTATAAGACGAACTCTCTGGCCCATCAAAGGACATTCTCCACATGCCAAACTGGAAGGCGCAATGAAGACTTTGGTCTTTTCTATTCTTCATGGCAAAAGCTTCAATGCACAAGACTTCTTTATCCGCCAACTTGCCGCATCAGGGTCTGATGTATTTGGTCTGAAATTCTATGCTCCCTGGATCATGCGTTTGATCAAGCTCCACTCTGCCTTCAACTATCAACCTTCTGCACGCAATCATATCATCTTTTTGCCAGAAGTTGATTTGTCTGTTGAAGCCATATATCCAGAGCCTGCCAAGGAGCCCCTTAGTCTTCAGAATGCTGATCACCAAAGCTGAAGGAGTTCAAGCTGTCGCTCGCATCTATGCATTGGCTGGGATTACTCGCTTGCCTCATGATGTCTACTACACAACCTTCTTCTTGTAGACGTTGTTGGGCCTGCAAGTGCACAGGTTTGTAGGACAGTAGCAAATTTCCCTCAAGTGGATGACCTAAGGTTTATCAATCCGTAGGAGGCGTGAGGATGAAGATGGTCTCTCTCAAGCAACCCTGCAACCAAATAACAAAGAGTCTCTTGTGTCCCCAACACACCCAATACAATGGTAAATTGTATAGGTGCACTAGTTCGGCGAAGAGATGGTGATACAAGTGCAATATGGATAGAAGATATAGGTTTTTGTAAACTGAAAATATAAAAACAGCAAGGTAACAAGTGGTAAAAGTGAGCGTAAACGGTATTGCAATGATAGGAAACAAGGCCTAGGGTTCATATTTTCGCTAGTGCAAGTTCTCTCAACAATAATAACATAGATAGAACATATGACAAGACCTGAACATGCAACAAAGAGTCACTCCAAAGCCACTAATAGCGGAGAACAAACGTAGAGATTATGGTCGGGTACGAAACCACCACAAAGTTATTCTTTCAAATCAATCCGTTGGGCTATTCCTATAAGTGTCACAAACAACCCTGGAGTTTTTACTAGAATAACACCTTAAGATACAAATCAACCAAAACCCTAATGTCACCTAGATACTCCATTGTCACCTCAAGTATCCGTGGGCATGATTATACGATATGCATCACACAATCTCAGATTTATCCAACCAACATAAAAGTACTTCAAAGAGCGCCCCAAAGTTTCTACCGGAGAATCAAGAACGTGTGCCAAACCCTATGCATAGGTTCCCAATGTCACGAAACCCGCAACTTGATCACCAAGACATACATCAAGTGTTCTCATAAAGACTCAATCCGATAAGATTACTTCAAAAGGGGAAACTCAATTCATCACAAAGGAGTAGAGGGGGAGAAACATCATAAGATCCAACTACAATAGCAAAGCTCGGGATACATCAAGATCATGCCATAGAGGAACACGAGAGAGAACACGAGAGAGAGAGAGAGAGAGAGATCAAACACATAGCTACTGGTACATACCCTCAGCCCCGAGGGTGAACTACTCCCTCCTCATCATGGAGAGCGCCGGGATGATGAAGATGGCCACCGGAGATGGATCCCCCCTCCGGCAGGGTACCGGAAAGGGGTCCCGATTGGTTTTTGGTGGTTCTGGAGGCTTGCGGCGGCGGAACTCCCGATCTATCTTCTCTTCTGGAAGTTTTAGGGTACGACGGTATATATGGTTGAAGGGGGAACGTCGGTGGAGCTACGGGGGCCCCACGAGGCAGGGGGCGCGCCTAGGGGGGAGGGCGCGCCCTCCACCCTCGTGACCGCCTCGTGGCTCTTCTGACGTGGGGTCCAAGTCCATCAGGTGGGTTTCCTTCCAAAAATAACTTCTCCAGTTGATTTCGTTCCGTTTTGACTCCGTCTGATATTCCTTTTTCTCGAAATACTGAAATAGGCATAAAACAACAAATCTGGGCTGGGCCTCCGGTTAATAGGTTAGTCCCAAAAATAATATAAAAGTGGATAATAAAGCCCAATATTGCCTAAAACAGTAGATAAAGTAGCATGGAGCAATCAAAAATTATAGATACGTTGGATACGTATCAAGCATCCCCAAGCTTAATTCCTGCTTGTCCTGGAGTAGGTAAATGAGAAGAAAGATAATTTTTGATGCGGAGTGATACTTTGGCATAATTTCAATGTAATTCTTCTTACTTGTGATATGAATATTCAGATCCGAAAGATTCAAGACAAAAGTTCATATTGACATAAAAATGATAATACTTCAAGCATACTAATCAAACAATTATGTCATCTCAAAATAACATGGCCAAAGGAAGTTCATCCCTACAAAATCATATAGTTAGGCTATGCTTCATTTTCGTCACACAAAGATGTTCCCAACTTCTATACCCCCGATGACAAGCCAAACAATTGTTTCATACTTAAATAATCTCTAACTTTTTCAACCTTCACGCAATACATGAGTGTGAGCCATGGATATAGCACTATGGGTGGAATAGAATATGATGATGGGGATTGTGTGGAGAAGACAAAAAAGGAGAAAGTCTCACATTGACGAGGATAATCAACGGGCTATGGAGATGCCCATCAATTGATATCAATATGAGGAGTAGGGATTGCCATGCAACGGATGCACTAGAGCTATGAATGCTCAACAAAAGAAAACTAGTGGGTGTGCATCCAACTTGCTTTCTCATGAAGACCTAGGGCATTTTGAGGAAGCCCATCGTAGGAATATACAAGCCAAGTTCTATAATGAAAAATTCCCACTAGTATGAACAAGACAACTCACTATATGAAAAACATGGTGCTACTTTGAAGCACAATATATGAGACTCACTACATGAAGAACAAGGTGCTACTTTGAAGCACAAGTGTGGAAAAAGAAATAGTAGCATTGCCCTTTCTCTTTTTTTTGGGCCTTTCTTTTTTTTGGCCTTTCTCTCTCTCTTTTTTTTGATTGGGCAATGCTCTAATAATGATGATCATCACACTTCTATTGATTACAACTCGATACTAGAACAAGATATGACTCTATTATGAATGCCTCCGGCGGTGTACCTGGATGGTGCAATGAATCAAGAGTGACATTTATGAAAAATAATGCATGGTGGCTTTGCCACAAATACGATGTCAACTACAAGATCATGCAATGGCAATATGACAAAAGTAAAGCATGTCATGATGATGATGATGATGATGGTGGAAGTTGCATGGCAATATATCTCGGAATGGCTATGAAAATGCCATGATAGGTAGGTATGGTGGCTGTTTTGAGGAAGATATAGGGAGGTTTATGTGTGAAAGAGCGTATCATATCACGGGGTTTGGATGCACCGGCGAAGTTTGCACCAACTCTCAATGTGAGATAGGGCAATGCACGGTACCGAAGAGGCTAGCAAATGGCGGAAAGGTAAAAGTGCGTATAATCCATGGACTCAACATTAGTCAAAAGAACTCATATACTTATTGCAAAAATTTAGAAGTCATCAAAAATCAAGTACTATGCGCATGCTCCTAGGGGGATAGATTGGTAGGAAAAGACCATCGCTCGTCCCCGACCGCCACTCATAAGGATGCACAAGCCAGGTACACTTCATGCTTCAAATTTGTTACACAACTTTAACCATACGTGCATGCTACAGGACTTGCTAACTTCAACACAAGTATTTCTCAAATTCACAACTACTCAACTAGCACGACTATGATATTATCACCTCCATATCTGAAAACAATTATCAAGCATCAAACTTATCTTAGTATTCACCCCACTAAAAAGAAAGTTTCACATATCTTGAATACCAAGTATATTAACATTAAGCAAATTACCATGCTATTAACGACTCTCAAAATAATCTAAGTGAAGCATGAGAGATCAAGTTTCTTTAAAACAATCCACCACCGTGCTCTAAAAGATCTAAGTGAAGCACTAGAGCAAAAATTATCACGCTCAAAAAGATATAAGTGAAGCACATAGAGTAAACTATCAAGCTCAAAAGATATAAGTGAAGCACATAGAGTAAACTATCAAGCTCAAAAGATATAAGTGAAGCACATAGAGTATTCTAACAAATTTCAATTCATGCATGGCTCTCTCAAAAAGTGTGTACAGCAAGGATGATTGTGGTAGACTAAAAAGCAAAGACACAAATAATACAAGACGCTCCAAGCAAAACACATATCATGTGGTGAATAAAAATATAGCTCCAAGTAAATTACCGATGGAAGTGGACGAAAGAGGGGATGCCTTCCGGGGCATCCCCAAGCTTTGACTTTTTTGTGTCCTTGGATTATATTGGGGGTTCCATGGGCATCCCCAAGCTTAGGCTCTTGCCACTCCTTATTCCATAGTCCATCGAAGCCTTACCCAAAACTTGAAAACTTCACAACACAAAACTTAACAGAAAACTCGTGAGCTCCGTTAGCGAAAGAAAACAAAACACCACTTCAAGGTACTGTAATGAACTCATTATTTATTTATATTGGTGTTAAACCTACTGTATTCCAACTTCTCTATGGTTTATAAACTATTTTACTAGCCATAGATTCATCAAAATACGCAAACAACACAATGAAAACAGAATCTATCAAAAACAGAACAGTCTGTAGTAATCTGTAACTAACGCAAACTTCTGGAACTCCCAAAATTCGAAAATAAATTGGTGGACCTGAGGAATTTGTCTAGTAATCATCTGCAAAAAGAATCAACTAAATAGCACTCTGCAGTAAAAAGTTCTAGCTATTCTCGTGAGCGCTAAAGTTTCTGTTTTTTACAGCATGATCATAAAGACTTCACCCAAGTCTTCCCAAAGGTTCTACTTGGCACAAACACTAAATTAAACATAAAACCACATCTAAACAGAGGCTAGATGGATTATCTATTCCTAAACAGAACCAAAAAGAAAGAAACTAAAATAAAATTGGGTTGCCTCCCAACAAGCGCTATCGTTTAACGCCCCTAGCTAGGCATGATGATTTCACACTAGTAGAAAACTGGCCTTTTGTCCCGGTTCGTAAGGGCCTTTAGTCCCGGTTCACGAACCGAGACTAAAGGGTCGTTACTAATACCCTCACCCTTTAGTCCCGGTTCAAACCAGAACCGGGACAGATGGGCCTCCACGTGGCCGCTGCCGGCAGCCCAGGCAGGGGCACCTTCGGTCCCGGTTTATAACATAAACCGGGACCAAAAGGGTTCTACGCGTCAGCAGGAGGTTTTTCTTTTTCTCTTTTAAAAAGTGGCCGTTTTAGGGGTTTAGGGGGTTATTTTTAGGTTGTTATTAGCTAGCTAATAGAGAGAAATGTCTTCTCTTATATGTAGTCCTTGGTTTACGTACCTACGCTACTGCTATGTTCATTTCACCCGCAGATATATATATATAATAACTCATGCATGCTCGCATCATACATCATCATATATAATAACAAGTCCTACTAATTAATCAAGCATCATCATACAACTTCTATTCGTTATTAATAATAAGTCATACGATCATCATCCTCATAGTCATCGAACCCAACCCTACATAATTGTTCTTAGCACATGATCATCAAGTATCAGGTAGGATCGGACCTAAACACACTTAAGGTAAAATAGCATAAAACAATATAGACCCTGACTCTCCATTATGAAGAATGGAGATCATCCTGTCTCCAATTCTTGCGCCTCGCTTCCTTTTGCTTCCAAGAAGCTCCTTACGACTGTCCATACATTTTTTCCATCCTTTGACTGTCATGTCTCCACTTCTTTTAGAAATCCGGTATGGACAGTTGAGATTCGTAGGATGACCTGGATATATGTTCAAAACATGAAGGCTGCCGCCATTCTGATACATCAAATGAGGCACACAATCCTCTGGGATAAGCTGTTGAAAAACATAGTAATAACTTCGTAGTTAGCAATGATGTACTAGTTTTAGAAGTATGCAAAAAGATGCACGGATGTCGTAATAGTAAAAAAACTAACCAGGGTATCTCCATGGTAGTTACCGTAGTTCAACACGTGCACTAGTGGCACGTATTGACCATAATGTTGAGGAGTTCGATTGTAGATATTGTAATTCTCAATATCATTACAAAATCCAACCAGATGAGTTTTCTCCTTGTAAGTTAACTCAGAGCCATCGGTGTAGTAAGTTCTATCTACCATCTTCTGCACATTCTTCGATACTCCAAAATAAGCTGTCAATGGAAATAAGCTGTCAACTATTTTGAAATGAACAATATAAGTTCTATTAATAATTAACTATGTTTGGGAAACTCACATAGCGGTAGAACTGGAGGAGTATAAACAAGGACCCAAATGTCCATATTGTCTTGCTCGATTTCAGGATCACCAAGATCCATGGTGACAAGCATACCCTCATCAAAACCATACAATTTGCAAAATGCTTCCCAATTTTTGCAACCAAAATGGGTTACGCTCTCAGCATTATACAACTTTACTTCAAAATCCACATCCTTAGGTGAATTTTCTTTGTTTCAGAATTTTCATGGTCTTCAAAATCCATCCTCTCCAAGACATAGCGTCTTGCATGGCATGGGATCAACTATACTCGAATTGTAAAAGATGAAAATTACACATTGAAATAGTTGAAGTCATGCTTAATTATGAAAAAAAACACTTGTCGTCGTTGCGTACCATTTCAACTTCGAAGATCTCCTCGAGTTTAATGCTGAAGCGCCGACCATCGTCCAGGTGAGGCCTGTCGCACTCACCTCGATCGTCGTGGCACCAGTCGCACTCCCCCGGGAGACTTTCGTCGTCCGATGATGACATTTCCTATACGTTCATAATTCAAAGACTAAATTAGATCATTATTATTCAACTAATCATATGCATATGACTTGCATAGTGCTCTCCAATTTGAGCATTCAATAAGAAAAATCAAATCGCAAAATTAAGTAGTATTCAAATTAGGATGCCTTCAATTATAAGAAAAATTACATCATCTCTATTTGTCCGTACATCGAATATTATCACTAATACACGTCGAATACTATATATCATACATATCGCCAGTACAGCTAGAACAGTAGCGCCCGACGGGTATCGGCGCGGGCGGTGGACACCCAAAGGGAAGGAACCATCACAGGATCATAGCTCCAGTGAGATCCCTGAAGAACCTGCCAGGTATTCTCGAACCTGCCCTCCAACGCAACCATGTACCGACGGACGTGCTGGTCCTCCTCGCTGACACGATGACGTACCACCTCCGCGGTGTCCGGAAGTCTCTGCACCGTCACTGGCCCACGCGACCGCCACCAAACAAGGATCGGGTCAACGACGGGCTGGCTCCTCACCAAGCTACGTCCCCCGGAAGGTAGCGCCTCCCAGTACCACCCCGGCGAAGCCCAGTCCCGGACATGGCCCATCTGGTCAAGCAGGTGTCGTCCGCCCCCGACTCGACGACGAGGATGCGGGATAGGCATCGTCCACGTCGATGCGGGAATAATTGCTTTAACTAAAAAAATAAACTAGTTCCATTAATTTTCTTGCTAAAAATAAACTACTTCTATAGTAAAATAAACCAGTTTTATTAAATCAACTAGCTAGTTCAACTACGAAGCACTTACTATAAATAAAATAAAATAGTACGACTTACTAAAAATAAACTAGTTTAACTATAGTTATATTATTTTTCTAACTAATTATATTAAACACTTTCTCTTCTTATTTTTTTCCTTTTTCCTCTATTCTAAATATGAACTTATTCATAAATGACATATATCATTCACAATTTTCCTATACATACACAATAAATTGACAAAGAAAATACTATGAACAAAAAAATCATTAATAAATCTAAATTATAACAGAAAAAATCATAAATAAATCTAACACAATATGAACAAATTAATTACACAATATGAAAAAAAATATAACAGAAAAATCTATGAACTACACATCTAAATTACTACACATCTAACAAAAAACTATGAACTACAAAAAAATCTAACAAAATCTAACTCAATTAACTATACTAGTAACATCAAATTAAATTAGTTGCTCACGACGACGGTGTCGGGGACGGCGACGGCGACGGCGACGGCGAGGTGCGGCGCGGGGCGGGGCGGGGCGGCTCGGCGACGGGTAGGGGCGGGGCGGGTCGGGGCGGCGTCGCGGGGCGGTGGGTGGCGACAGCGTCGATCGGGGCGGCGCGGGGCGACGACGGCGACGACGGGGCGGCGCGGGGCGACGACGGCGACGACGAGGCGGATACGGCGGGCAGCCTGGCGGCGTCAGGAGGGCGGGGAAGAACGAACTGAACCAAAATTTCACGAGTGTTGCTTATATAGATGGCGCATTGGTCCCAGTTCGTGGCACAAACCGGGACTAATGCCCCCCTTTAGTCCCGGTTGGTGCCACCAAGCGGGACCAAAGGCCACTTTTCGGCAGCCCAAAGGGCGGGAAGCGGCGGCCTTTGGTCCCGGTTGGTGTCACCAACCGGGACTAAAGGGGGGAATTAGTCCCGGTTTGTGCCATGAATCGGGACCAATGCCACCCATTGGTCCCGGTTCGTCCTACCAACCGGGACCAAAGGCCTTCTACTGCGCCGCGCCCAAAAGTTTAGTCCCACCTCGCTAGTTGAGAGGGCTCGGGAGTGGTTTATAAGCGCTGCTGCGCCCACCCTCTCGAGCTCCTCTCAACTGCAGGCTTTCGGGCCTAATCTGTCACTGCAATGCCTGTGGGCCTATTGGGCCTGCTGCGGGCCTGAATCCTGGCCCATAGTTGGGTTTCTAGTCGTATTCAGGCCGTGGTGGCCCAGTAGGTGGCATTTCTTTTGCTATTTATTTTTTCATTTCTACTTAGAACTAAATACTTATAGTTTTTTAGTGATTTCTTTTTTCTTTTAGGTCACAAAAATTATAAACTTTCTGTTAGTGCCATTAGCTTTAAAATTTGAATAGTTTAAATTTGATTTTTTTAAAATTTGTGTGAATCACTAGTTTATGAATCACTAGTTACTAAATTTATGTGAAAACACTTTGTGTATTATATTTACTATGTATAATCTTTCTGCACAGAGATACCAAAAATTATAAACTTTCTGTTAGTGCCATTAGTTTTCAAATTAGAATAGTTAAAATTTGAATTCTTTGAAATTTGTGTGAATCTCAAGTTTGTGATTAACTTTACTAGTGCCATTAGTTTTCAAATTAGAATAGTTAAAATTTGAATTCTTTGAAATTTGTGTGAATCTCAAGTTTGTGATTAACTTTACTAGTGCCATTATTTTTTCATTTCTACTTAGAACTAAATGCTTATAGTTTTTTAGTGATTTTTTTTATTTTAGGTCACAAAAATTATAAACTTTCTGTTAGTGCCATTAGTTTTAAAATTTGAATAGTTTAAATTTCAATTTTTTAAAATTTGTGTGAATCACTAGTTTATGAATAACTTTACTATAAACTTTCTGTTAGTGCCATTATACTAAATTTGGTAATTTTAGTTAGTCATAACAAATATTATAGGCATTTTTTTCTTTTTTGATATTTATTTTTTTCATTCCTACTACTTAGTGTGAATCACTACTTAGTGCATATAGGCATTTTTTTTCTTTTTCTTTTTTAGTCATTTCTATTTATACTAAATACTAATAGTTTTTTACTGATTTCTTTTTTCTTTTAGGTCAAAAAAAAACTTCTCTGTTAGTGAACATAGATGCACTTATAGAGAAAATTAGACATAAATTCATAATCAATTTCTATTTATGAATTTATGTCCAATTTTCCTCTATAGGTGCATCTATTTTCACTTTGAGAGGAGCTCAACAATGCAGAGAGGGACGGGCTTATAAACAGGTGTCGGCGCCCTTCGGTTGGCGAGGTGGGACTATACTGTGGGTGCAGCGAGGGCCGACCCTTTAGTCCCGGTTCGTGGCACGAACCGGGACTAAGGGGGAGCCTTTGGTCCCGGCTCATGCCATGAACCGGGACCAATGGTGGTGGGCCAGGAGCCAGGTACATTGGTCCCGGTTCGTCCCACCAACCGGAGCAAAAGGTCCAGACGAACCGGGACCAATGGCCCACGTGGCCCGGCCGGCCCCCTGGGCTCACGAACCGGGTCCAATGCCCCCATTGGTCCCGGTTCTAGACTGAACCAGGACTAATGGGTTGCCCCGGCCTGGACCATAGCCCCCTTTTCTACTAGTGTCAATGATGCTCACATAAAAGATAAGAATTAAAACATAAAGAGAGCATCATGAAGAATATGACTAGCACATTTAAGTCTAACCCACTTCCTATGCATAGGGATTTTGTGAGCAAACAACTTATGGGAACAAGAATCAACTTGCATAGGAAGGCAAAACAAGCATAACTTCAAAAATTTAAGCACATAGGGAGGAAACTTGATATTATTGCAATTCCTACAAGCATATGTCCCTCCCTCATAATAATTTTCAGTAGCATCATGAATGAATTCAACAATATAACCAGCACCTAAAGCATTCTTTTCATGATCTACTTGCATAGAAAATTTACTACTCTCCACATAAGCAATTTTCTTCTCATGAATAGTAGTGGGAGCAAACTCAACAAAATAACTATCATATGATTGAAAATTAAGATCAAGATGACAAGTTTCATGGTTATCATTATTCTTTATAGCATACGTATCATCACAATAATCATCATAGATAGGAGGCATGCTTTCATCATAATAAGTTTGCTCATCAAAGCTTGAGGGACAAAATATATCATCTTCCTCAAACATAGCTTCCCCAAGTTTGTGGCTTTGCATATCATTAGCATCATGGATATTCAAGGAATTCATACTAACAACATTGCAATCATGCTCATCATTCAAAGATTTAGTGCCAAACAATTTATAGATTTGTTCTTCTAGCACTTTGGCACAATTTTCCTTTCCATCATACTCACAAAAGATATTAAAAAGGTGAAGCGTATGAGACAAACTCAATTCCATTTTTTGGTAGTTTTCTTTTATAAACTAGACTAGTGCTAAAACAAGAAACAAAAATATTTGATTGCAAGATCTAAAGATATACCTTCACTTACCTAGCCTCCCCGGCAACGGCGCCAGAAAAGAGCTTGATGTCTACTACACAAGCTTCTTCTTGTAGACGTTGTTGGGCCTGCAAGTGCATAGGTTTGTAGGACAGTAGCAAATTTACCTCAAGTGGATGACCTAAGGTTTATCAATCCGTAGGAGGCGTGAGGATGAAGATGGTCTCTCTCAAGCAACCCTGCAACCAAATAACAAAGAGTCTCTTGTGTCCCCAACACACCCAATACAATGGTAAATTGTATAGGTGCACTAGTTCGGCGAAGAGATGGTGATACAAGTGCAATATGGATAGAAGATATAGGTTTTTGTAAACTGAAAATGTAAAAACAGCAAGGTAACAAGTTGTAAAAGTGAGCGTAAACGGTATTGCAATGATAGGACACAAGGCCTAGGGTTCATACTTTCGCTAGTGCAAGTTCTCTCAACAATAATAACATAGATAGAACATATGACAAGCCCTCAACATGCAACAAAGAGTCACTCCAAAGCCACTAATAGCGGAGAACAAACGTAGAGATTATGGTCGGGTACGAAACCACCACAAAGTTATTCTTTCAAATCAATCCGTTGGGCTATTCCTATAAGTGTCACAAACAACCCTGGAGTTTTTACTAGAATAACACCTTAAGATACAAATCAACCAAAACCCTAATGTCACCTAGATACTCCATTGTCACCTCAAGTATCCGTGGGCATGATTATACGATATGCATCACACAATCTTAGATTTATCCAACCAACATAAAAGTACTTCAAAGAGCGCCCCAAAGTTTCTACCGGAGAATCAAGAACGTGTGCCAACCCCTATGCATAGGTTCCCAATGTCACGAAACTCACAAGTTGATCACCAAGACATACATCAAGTGTTCTCATAAAGACTCAATCCGATAAGATTACTTCAAAAGGGGAAACTCAATTCATCACAAAGGAGTAGAGGGGGATAAACATCATAAGATCCAACTACAATAGCAAAGCTCGGGATACATCAAGATCGTGCCATAGAGGAACACGAGAGAGAACACGAGAGAGAGAGAGAGAGAGAGAGAGAGATCAAACACATAGCTACTGGTACATACCCTCAGCCCCGAGGGTGAACTACTCCCTCCTCGTCATTGAGAGCGCCGGGATGGTGAAGATGGCCACCGGAGATGGATCCCCCCTCCGACAGGGTACCGGAAAGGGGTCCCGGTTGGTTTTTGGTGGTTCTGGAGGCTTGCGGCGGCGGAACTCCCAATCTATCTTCTGTTCTGGAAGTTTTAGGGTACGACGGTATATATGGGTGAAGGGGGAACGTCGGTGGAGCTACGGGGGCCCCACGAGGCAGGGGGCGCGCCCAGGGGGAGGGCGCGCCCTCCACCCTCGTGACCGCCTCGTGGCTCTGCTGACGTGGGGTCCAAGTCCATCAGGTGGGTTTCCTTCCAAAAATAACTTCTCCAGTTGATTTCGTTCCGTTTTGACTCCGTCTGATATTCCTTTTTCTCGAAATACTGAAATAGGCATAAAACATCAAATCTGGGCTGGGCCTCCGGTTAATAGGTTAGTCCCAAAAATAATATAAAAGTGGATAATAAAGCCCAATATTGCCTAAAACAGTAGATAAAGTAGCATGGAGCAATCAAAAATTATAGATACGTTGGAGACGTATCACCTCACCGTGCGCAAACTGAAGCTACTGAAAGCACAATTGCCCAAAGGCGTAAGAAGCGCTCTCGCGTTCTCAATGACCGAGAGCTTCTGGTTGCCCTTCATCAAAAACAAGATAAGCATCATGACTGGCTGAAGCGCCAAATGCAAAGCCTCTTGGTGGACGTCAACAGAATTCGCAACCTTGCCACCAAAAATGCCTTTGTCGCTCTTGAAACTTGTCGGCGATCATGGAAGAGTTTGACCCTGCTTAGTGCTGAAGCAGATCTTCAAGACGATGGCTTCACTGAAAATTTCAAGTTTGACTCCACTCCTCCACGGAATGCTGTCTTACGTCGAACTCCATCTCTTGAAGACTCTGACTATTCTTCCTCCGCGGCAACTGTGAACGCCAGAGTGATCGATGATGAAGACGATGCTACTTCACCGCCCCCTACTTCTGCACGCATCGACACTGCACCAAGTTCGTCTGCACCGCCAAACAACACTGACGACCCTGCTGCTTCACCTACTCCTCATGGGAACGAGTAGATACTCTATGTCTTCAAACCTTTTTGGTCATTACTGACAAAAGGGGGAGAAGCATATGAGTTTGATAGTCTTCAAGCGGGTCCATATGGGCGGTTGCTTTATATTTTGCCTAGTGTTTACAACTCTCGTTTTTGATACATTTGGTTCTTTGAGTTGTAACACTTAAACTTGATGGTCGTCTGCTACTTATTTGCTATTCTGTGATGCGATGATAAATTCCGCATGTACGATGATATCTTCCGCACTTAGGTCATCTTGCACACATTCATTTTTCATTATGCATTTCATTATCTTCATTATATCTTATCATGCATGATGAATTGTCGTCATAAGTTGAAGAGGATCTCCACAAGTACAACCTGCCATGTGCATTTGCATTCCAAAAGCAAATTACTTATATGCACATCTTCAGGGGGAGCCTTTGCCACTTATGAAGACAATACACTATCCTTTACAATTTCACATACTTTATCCCCGTTGAAAACCTCAACCAGTTTGTCATCAATCACCAAAAAGGGGAAGATTGTAAGTGCATATAGTGCCACCCCTAGTTGGTTTTGGAGTATTGACGACAAAGTTGGTTGAGGGACTAATGTGTTTGTGAGAATTGCAGGATAACACAGGTAGTAGTCCCTCATTGATTCGGTTTACCTACCGGAGATGACCCCTAAAAATGTATGAAGACATTGACGACAATGGTGGTATGAGAAGATATTCATATTGAAGACTATGACATGAGAAGACAGTGTTTTAAGACTATGGAGCGCGAAGACTTAGTCGTTTCGTTGTTTCCTTTTCTTCTTTGTTGAGTCATAGGAACCACCGTACTGTTAAGTGGGGTCTAAGTGAACATAGTCAAGATGACTGAAGTGATGCTCAACCCACATCCTATGTCTTCGAGCGAAGATAATGAGAGCAAATCTTATCCAGAGCTGGATGAGTCAGCTTTGCTTGTAGCCCAAGTAAAGTTGCCGTGTGTGTTTGAAATCTGGCCGTTGGAACACATGTCAGTTCCTTAGTGACCCAAGGTCATTTCGGACATATCAGGTCGGTTGCCTAGTGGCTATAAAAAGCTCACCCCCTGCACCATAAATTGGTGGCTGCTCAGAGTTAGTGCACGGCTTTTGTCGTATTGAGAGCAACCCACCTCGAAGCCTTTGAGAGAGAGAAATCCTTGCGATGACAAAGCCCAAACACACAGAGCCAAAGAGTGTTAGGCATCACTGAAGTCTTTCTGTGTGAGTGACCTAAAGACTTATTACACTTGAGGACTGTGAATCCTCCAACCGGTTAGGCGTCGCGTTCTGAGCATCCAAGAGTCACTGTGGATCGCCGGTGAACGAAGTCTGTGAAGGTTCGGAAGTCTACCTTGAAGACTTACCAGAGTGATTGGGCGAGGACTGTGTGTCCTTAGCTCAAGGGGAATAAGGTGAAGACGAGGTCTTCTGAGTTGAATCTCAGCCTCCCTATCCAGACGTACAGTTGTCAAAGCAACTGGAACTGGTCCAACAAATCCTGTGTCTTCAACAAGTGACTGGTTCTATCCTCTCTCTCTTTACTTAGAGTTTGTCTTCATGAAGTCATTGCCTGTTTGCTATACCTGTTTAACTTCATTGCTTAACTACTATTGTTGTTTGGCTTCATACTATCTTCCATCCTAATCTTTACTACCTAGCTACTGTTAGTCCTTGTGATTTCACTTCATTACGTATTTGACTATGGCTTGCTTAGTGTAGTCTACCTTCCGCTGCATCTCAATAGGATCATTTTTATTGTTTGTCTTCGAAACTTCCATGTTTTGAAGACTTTCATAAAAATCGCCTATTCACCCCCCCTCTAGTCGATAACTAGCACTTTCAATCGGCTACCCCTCCAACTCCAAGGGATATCGGTGCTATGATCCCGTCTCCCACCGTGTGTTCACTTCCCGGCACGTTTACTTTGATGATCATGTGTTTCCGTTTCACCAGGTACCCCCGGCTGTTCCTCCCGCCACTGGTGACGCGGGCTCCTCGACGCCTCTCCCAGGGCGCTCGCACGCCTCTCTTGGCCCGCCCCCTGGCTTTGCGGCGCGCTCCTCGCATGCGGCACCTCCTACAGCCGCGGCGCTGGCGCCCCCGACATTGGCGCCCGCGGCTCCTCCGGCACCCTCGGCCCCCGCGGCGCCCCCGGCGCCCCCGACGTTGGCGCCCACAGCTCCTCCGGCACCCGCGGCGCCCCCGGTGCCGACGGCCCCCCCGACGCCCCCGATGTTGGCGCCCGCGGCCCGCGCGCCCCCCTCGGCGCCCCCGGCCCGCCCGCCCCCCTCGGCACCCCCGGCCCCCTCGGCGCCTGTGGCCGGTCCGGTCACCCGCGCCCGTACGGGCGTTTTTCGCCCGAGCTCGTGCTACGCCTCGGCTGACTACGTCCATGTGGCGTCCACCTCTGAGCCGTCGCCATTGCCGTCCTCCGTTTGAGCTGCTCTTCGTGACCCGCTCTGGATGGCTGTGATGCAAGAGGAGTTTGACGCCCTGTCGCGCAACCGGACGTGACAGCTTGTTCCCCGTCCCCGGCACGCCAACGTGATTAGCGGGAAGTGGGTCTTTAAACACAAGCTCCGTCCTGATGGTACCCTTGATCGCTACAAAGCGTGTTGGGTCGTTCGTGGCTTCCGACAGCGTGCTGGCATCGACTTCACCGACACCTTTGCTCCAGTCGTCAAGCCCGGCACGATACGCACGGTTCTCCACCTTGCGGTCTCCCGTGCTTGGCCGGTGCACCAGATGGACCTCTCGAACGCCTTCCTCCATGGTCACCTCGAGGAGCAGGTCTTCTGCTAGCAGCCCACTGGGTTTGTTGACCCGGCACTTCCCGACCACGTGTGGCCGCTTTCGCGGTCCTTGTACGGACTCAAGCAGGCTTCGCGCGCTTGGTACCAGCGCATCGCGGCGTTTCTCCACCAGCTTGGGTTCCGCTCGGACGCCTCACTCTTCGTCTATCATCAGGGCTCTGACACGGCCTACTTGCTGCTCTATGTCGACGACATCATCCTGACGGCATGTACGACTGGTCTCCTTAGTCTGCTCACGGCTCGTCCTCGCGCTGAGTTCGCCATCAAGGACTTGGGTCCTTTGCACTACTTCCTCGGTGTCGAGGTGGTGCGCCGTCCAGATGGCTTCTTCCTTCATCAGCGGAAGTACGCTCATGAGCTCCTCGAGCGCGCCGGCATGCTTAACTGCAAGCCCGCCGCTACGCCTGTTGATACGAAGGCCAAGCTTTCTGCCACGGACGGTTCTCCTGCTTTGGATGCTGCTTTCTATCGGTCTATTGTTGGTGCTCTCCAGTACCTCACTCTGACTCGACCGGAGATCCAGTATGTCGTGCAACAGGTGTGTCTTCATATGCATGCTCCTCATGACGTTCATTGGGCTGCCGTCAAGCGGATTCTCTGCTATATCTGTGGCACTATGGATCTTGGCGTCACGCTTCACGCCTCCGCCGACACCGCCCTCACCGCCTACTCCGATGCAGACTGGACGGGCTGCCCTGACACTCGTCGCTGCACTTCGGGCTATTGTGTCTACCTTGGACTCTCACTCATCTCGTGGTCGTCCAAGCGGCAGCCTACGGTCTCTCATTCCAGTGCTGAGGCTGAGTATCGTGCGGTGGCCAACGCCGTCCCCGAGTGTTCGTGGCTTCGCCAGCTGCTTCAGGAGCTCTCTTGCCCTGTTGACCGTGCCACGGTCGTCTACTGCGACAACGTCTCGGCGGTCTACCACTCCGCTAACCCGGTGCATCATCGACGGACCAAGCATATTGAGTTGGATATTCATTTTGTTCGGGAACAGGTGGCCCTTGGCCATATTCGTGTTTTACACGTCCCTACTTTCCAACAATTTGCAGATATCATGATCAAGGGCTTGCCTACGGCGTCATTTCAGGAGTTCCGGTCCAGTCTTTGCGTCAGTCGCGGTGCCGCTTTGACTGCGGGGGGGGGGGGGGTGTTGAGTATATGTGTTATGTGCATATTGTGTATTGGGTCCGTCTCCTAGTTTCTTGTATAGTTGAGGTATGTGGCCCATCTTTATACATCATATATACGTGCCTATGCACGAGAACAATACATTGTACAATCATACATGAACGAGCGGCGAGGGATTCCGAGAGCGTGCGAGCTCGTCCGCTCCTGTGACTTTTCGGTAGCTAAGCCACCAGACTAGGATTGTTCGAACTGCTATATCGATCAAAAGGATGAGGTAGGATGACCATGGGCAAGCCGATCACGTCACACACTAACTGCAGAGTTGATGCACAAACAATCACGTCACAAACTGACACCACATCCATATAATGTACTGTATGACTCTGCCTCTACGTACTCTTTTCGTTTTTTGAACCCCTGCATACTCTCTTTCTGAAACATACACCACTCTCTTTCTCAAACATTCGGAGGCACAAATTTTATGTACCCTGTATATACCCGAGAAATCATATCGACTACGTAATAGTATACGGTGGTGACGTGAGCGGCACCACGTCACAGTGATGACGCAAGTACGCGAATTGCCGACAAGGAGAACGAGGGAGTGCAGTGCTTCAGTTTTCCTCTCCTTCATTTTTTTTTCGAGACCCCGTTTCTTTGGCTTAGCATAAAATATTCCCAGTTGATGCGAGCGAGACGGGCAGCCCGGCACACGATCCACTTGTCTCTGTTTATGCAAGGTAAAAGTCTAAAACAAACCCTAATCTTGTAGACGAAACATAAATCAAACCTTGAATCTCTAATATCTCTGAAATCAGCACATCAATCTCTTTGATCTTGGTATATTTTAAACTTGACTGTGTTTTCAACTGGATTGTCGACGCGACAACAGGTTAGACCGGGATTATGGGCCGGCCCACCAAGCAAGAAGTGTGTTTGTCTTTTTCGACTTAAAAATAACACTCATAAAATCCATTGCCCAGGTTGTACCTATTTATTCCATGTCTTGTTTTAAGCTCCCACGTGGCCTATGTGAACATATTAATTTTTTGATTAGAAAATTTTGGTGGGGAAGTAAATAAGGTGAAAGAAAGGCTTGCCAGGTGTCCTGGAGTGTGATGACGAGACCTAAGTTTGTCGGTGGTCTCGGATTTCGCGATAGTAAGCTCTTCAACCTCTCTTGGCGAGACAAGCTTGGCGTATATTGACAAAACCCAACTCCTTAAGTGCCAGGTAGACCTGGCCATGGGCAGCCCGGCCCGACCCGGCCCGAAAAAGCCCGACCCGGCCCGGCCTGACGCTGCCCCCGGGCCGGGCTCGGGCCTAGATTTTGAGCCCGGTGGCCGGGCCGGGCCCGGGGCCGGGCCCGTCATTTTTCCAGTTTTCTGAAGGTCGGGTCGGGCCAGCCCGAGGCCCGGCGGGCTTTTGCATGTTCGGGCCGGGCTCGGGCCTAGAAAACAGGCCCGATGGCCGGGCCGGGCCGGGATCGGGCCTGGGTTTTTTCGTCGGGCTTGGCTAGGCCCGGCCCGTAGCCCGGCCCGGCCCGAGGTTTGGCCAGGTCTAGTGCGAGGATATTAAAAGCTAAGTATTTTTCTAGGACTGAGTTTCTTCATGCCGATCTTGGGACCGTCCCAGATTTGGAGGTCCATCCTTGAAGGACGTGATGTAATTGTGCAGGGTTTGATCCGCCGCATCGGTGATGGTATGATCACAAATATTTGGCGCGACCAATGGCTACCGAGGGTGCACAACATGCGGCCGGTAACATCCCTCATAGTTGATCCACCTAAGTTGGTCAATGAGCTTATTTTTGCCGTTGATGGAGTGGGATCTGGCGAGGATCTCTCAAGTTTTTCTGCCTACAGACGCTCAAGCAATTTTGTCCATCCCTCTTTGCACAAGACGGCTCGATGATTGAGCGAAACAGTGTTTTTTCCATCGGCATACCGCATACTGGTATCAACTAAATTCCGTCGGAAAGCATGGTTGGAAGGTCGTGGTAACAACTCAAATTCTGATGTAGAAATACAAGGATGGAATAATGTGGAAGATTGATGCTCCATCAAAAATAAAAATAAAAATATGGAGGCTAGCACAACAGTCCTTGCCAACTTCAGACTTGCTCAAACACCGAAAGATGGCAGTACAATCAAAGTATGACTTTGTGGCTCTAAAGATTCCTGGCCGCATTCTTTGATGTAGTGTAACATGGCACGCTACGTTTGGGCATTAGAGGATGATGATCTGATGGAAGTTATGATGCAGTGTAAAGAACCTGATGCAAAACGCTTCATTTTCTCACTCATGGAGTCTATACCGCATGAGGATTTCATCAAGATACTTGTAACACTATGGGCGATTTGGCAATGCTCGTAGAGAGGCCATCCATGAGTATGAATATCAGGGGCGTTTGCTACTAATTAGTTTGTCAAGAATTATCTAAGGAGCCTTCAGATTTGCAAACCCTTGAAGCAACATGCAACTGTACAAAACCTCTGAGACAACATCACAGATGGATCCCGCCGCCTGCAGGAACTGCAAAAATTCGTGTTGATGGTGCCGTGTAACGCGACATAATGGAAGGGACTTACAATGCAGTTTGCAGGGATACCACTAGGAAATATCTAGGCTCTTCAGCGATAAAATGTCAAGGTGTGACTGACCCAACATCATTGGAGGCTTTGGCTCGTCGAGAAGCGCTTTCATTTGCTCTTGACTTATCACTTGAAGACATATAGATAGCTTCAAACTGTCAAGGTGTGATCAAAGATATCCACAAAAATATGGGTGGGTTACACTCTAGCATTATTAAGGAGATCAATCTTACATCTCAACAGTTCTTTCGTTGTTCCTTCACCTTCGAAGGAAGAGAAACTAATCTTGAGGCACATAGCCTCGCTAAACACACTCTAGGCCTTTCTTTAGGACGCCATGTGTGGCTCCTTAATCCGCCAAATCTACATTGTATTTCTATGAACTTTTACAATCAATAAAGTGGAGTGTGTTTAGAGTAAAAAAAAATTTAAATACCACTTTTTTGACTTATAGAAATACCAAAAAATACAACTCTTGGGGGGAATCGAACTTGATATCTGGTGCTTCCGAACTCCAACTATTAGCCACACCAATTAATGAATTTTACTAACAAAATTAAAGCGCGGAAATATTTAACCACACAACGCAGCATGGAGATTTGAACATTTTTTAAGTTTTTTGAAACATTTTCTTGAAAATTGTCAACGATTTTGTTATCCGAATATTCTTAAAAGCAAAAATCAGTTTTAAAGTGAGAAGAATTTCTCAAACCTCACCAAAATTTTAAAGAACAATTTTCCAAAGCACAAACAATTCCCTAAAAAATGAACATTTTTAAACATAAACATATTTTGAAAAAGGGGAACAAATTATGAAACCTGAACGATTTTTTAAAATGCAAGCACTTTCTGAAATTTTTATAAACTGGGAAATTTTTTTCTCACTTTAATTTTTTTGTTCACGTTTCCAAATTGTTCATGTTTTCAACAGCTTGTTCCATATTCTCAAAAGAGCATTCACACTTTAAAAAATGCTCGGGGATTTAAAAATGGTTCACGTTTTCATAAAATATATGTTTTCAAAAACGGTTCGTAATTCCAATAAATTTTCCACATTCTATAAAAATGTTTGCAGTTTTATTTTATTTTTTGCTTTTATGAATATTCAGATTTCATTTTTTTATGAATTTTTCAAGAAAATGTTTTGCAAAAAAGTTTTCAAATGTCGACGCTGAGGCGTGTTTAAATATTTTCGTGCTTCTCTTATGTCACCAACAACCATAAGTTAGAGTAGCTAGCATTTGGGCTTCACTAGTACCATGTTCCAAGTTCAATTCACAGGAGATCTCCTTTTTTGCTATTTTTAAGTCGCTCGCGCAATTCGGGAAAAACTTTGCCAAAAAAAAGAACACGCTTTGCGCTTTGTGCTATTGTTACGTCTACGTTGTGCGATTCGGAAAAACAGTTGCAAAAGAAAAAACAATCTTTATGCTTGGTGGGCCGGCCCAATCACGTCCGGATCCCGGTTCGACCTGCCACATCGATAATCCCTGTTTGGAAACGCACTCAAGGTTCAAAATAGACCGGATCAGATAGTTTGCTGTGCTGATTTCAAGAATGAGAAGTTTAGAGTTCAATTTAGCTTTCGTCTATAATTTCAAGGTTTATTTTAAACTTTTTCCTTTATCCAATCATCCACGTGCTCCCAAGTTAAGCTACCAGTGCATCGATAAACCATGCATTGTAAATTTGCAATCATCCCCGGCGGACGTTTACTGAATGGGCGAGACCCCCATCCACACGCCCGGTCTTTCTACAATCGCCGCACGTACAACACGCCCGGTCTTTCTACAATCGCCGCACGTACAACGAGACGCATGTTGTACGTGCGGCGATTGTAGAAAGACCGGGCGTGTGTTCGTGCCTGGTTGTGTGTGTAGCTTAATTGTGTTCTGTAGATCTTGATTAAGCACTAATGGGGGTCGCCCGCGCCGGGCATCTAAGAAATGCTTGGATTTGGATCTGGGCTTATTTTCTGTCTGCTCTTCTTGCTTGTTGCTGCTGATCTGCTCTTGCTGTTCTTGCGTGCATGCGCCTATGGATCGACCGCCCTCGTTGATGGATTCGGTGTTTGACTTCCAAGCCATTAGGTTGTAGGCATCGGTAATTTAACGACGCTCCTTTTTCTTGATCCATGTATGTCTAGTGTACTAAGTAAAAATACATCTAAATCAATTGTTCATCCGGCCTGTGAGCATGTAATAATTGGCGCTAGGCATTCATTAATTTTCTCGAAAAACAAATGACCAGGCGACCTTATCTAAGAATCTCCAGCTTCGCTTTGTCTGCCGACATTGTCCCGACTCCCCTCCCCCAACTCCACATCTTGTAAGTAGTAGTACTACTACATGTTAAAATAGACGGGCCGTCCCACACGTGCTCCACACGAGCTTCGTACGCAGCACCGATGAACATTACAATAACCTCATCTCTCATGCATCGATCATACGTACCGTACAAGCTTGATTAGTTCAGAGATACCTAGAGAAAACGGATTTGGTGCCCAAAATGCATGAGTGGACATGGTATCACGTGAGGATGGTACCCACCCCACTCATTCATACGTGACTCGTTTTGTATTCACACCGCCGAGCACATATAATTATTCTAGCAGCCAAGGAATCTTGTATATGTTAAACATCCTAATTGTGTATGTGATAAGGGCGACCAAAGAATCTTCAACCGTGAGTAATATCTTCACATAGTAATCAAAACCTCCCTCTTCCGTCGTATCTAGCCTTCACCACATCATCCCACTACCAATCTCGCACCATGCCCTCCTCCCCTGGCTCCCCTCTGTCCGGCCTCGTCTAGCAGCAGTTGGCCTCGCCCTGCGTGCTGCCTGTTTGGTCAGCATGTGCCCAGTTCCCCCTATGCGGGTGGCCACTGGATGTGTGTTTGGTCTTTGTGTTGGCGTCGTCCATTTGCCGCTGGGTTGTTTGGTTCGCGTGATACACCCGTGCGGATGGGCATACGGTGTGTGTTTGGTCGGCATGTCTCGCCGCGCTCGGAGACGCCTCGCTGACTGACCCTTGCCTTCGCCCTGCATGCAGGTAAGGCTAGTCATAGTGAAAGTAACTTAGCTAGTAACATAGCGCACTTCAAGAAAATTCTGCTTATGTGGCAAATAATTAATAAGAGGTGGTAACATAATATGTTACTGTAACATAGCGTTTTCCAAGACAAGATGAGTATACGAGCTAATAAATGAAGCAATATATGATACTACTATTATGTTACTTTGCATTATGAAGGTAGTAACTTAGACTAGTGTCATATGCATGACACTAGTCTAAGTTACTCCCCACTATGACCAGCCTTAGTTCGCATGCGCCGGATTACATAACTATGGTAGTTTGTGGTTACCGATATTCACCCCGTTGCGGCCTTGTCGAGTGGAGTGCACTTTCAGGAGTTAGTCAAGATTGCTATGCCTTTTAGGCTAAGATTCAACTTGTGTACCGCTCTAATATTTATTTTAGCCCTTATGTAGTTGTTTGCCAAGAAGTTTGTGCTGTTGATGGGAACATATGTGAAATTAAATGTCAAGTGCATAATTATGTGTTTGAAATCCAAAGAATATGAGCATCGGGTGGAAGGGGCGATTGCGAACTAGATACACCATTAATAGGGGCGATGAGCTTGAATTCGAGAGGCGGATAGACAAATAGTGGGAGGAGGATGAAGAACAATAAGAAGAAAGATTGATAAACAAACAAGAGCTGTTTTACGGTGATTGGGTTAGTACTCGGAGTACTTAGCAATACTTACATGTCTGATCACGTCTGATTTTTATTAGCCGTCAGATCTTGCGGGGAATTTTAATTGATTAAATTTAATATGTTAATTGCGATAAGGGCATAATGGTCCAGGGGAAAATATATTATTTTGAACCGATCACCTGAGGACCAGATCCATGTCTACTCGATCCAGTTCAGAATCCTCCTCCGATCTATTTGTCGCCGCTCGCCGCTCCTTACCTTCTCTGTCCTCGACCTGCCCGGCGAGAGGAATAAATTCATCGTCCTCGTCCTCCACCCAACCAACCCCAGCCCCCCACGCCGTCACCAAAGAAGAAGAAGGCCGGATCTCCGGCGGCTGAATCAGCGGCGACCGCGGCGGGCGATCCCATCTCTTCGCGCGTACCATCCTTAAGGTATGAATTCGGCTTGGTGTTCTGCTCGTTCTCTTGGCCGTTGCGCCCCTCCACCGTGCATGCAGTACAACCTCAACCCCACAAGATCCGGGTACGGACTAGAACAACGAATGGAAAGCTTCATCATGGCATATTTTCTCTTGAGCTAATCGCATCATGTTTGTTTAAGTTAGATGTTGAGGGCATTGCTTACTTCCTTTGGTACCACAGAAAAAAAGTGACTTACTTGATGTTTGAGATGAGATATACTAAAGGAAGATGAGATACTGGTTCCATAGTTCACTTAATTTAGTTTATTAAAGTCATCATCACTTTAGGTTTGCATAACGCATGAAATATAGTTTAAAGGAAGATGAGATACTACTTGTTGGACGTTGATGATTGGTTTCCCTCACATGTCAAACCAGCAAAGTCTTTTCCATGCACTTGTCTTTGCCTATGAGCTATTTTACACCTGCAACATTGATAAACAGAAAGATGTTGATGATTGGTTTCCCTCACATGTCATATGCAGGAAGACATGGCGTATGCAAGTGATGAGAGTATGTTCGAGTATCTAAATGTTGTCAGCAAGATGTTTGATAGTGAGGCTGAAGGATATGAATTCTACAACAAATATGCTCTTGAGCAAGGTTTTAGTGTGAGGAAAAGCTACGTTGAGTGGGATGGATCCAACAAATACATAATTTTAAGGAAAATTGTGTGTAGTCGTCAAGGGTTTCGCGAAGACAAGCACATGAAAAAAAAGATGGAAGATAGAAAGAGGAGGCCACGAAGTTTAACTCGTGTTGGGTGTAATGCTAAATTGGTCATTACGAGACAGGAGGAAACCGGTCGGTGGTTTGTCAAGGATTTCATCGATGAGCACAGCCATCCTCTAGCCCCACGGGATCTTTCTTGTCTACTGCGTTCGCACAGACGAATTAGCGATGAGCAGAAAGCGGACATTGCGGACATGAAAAAATGTGGGATCCGCAAATACCGTATTATGGATATTTTGTGCTTTCAATACGGTGGATTTGATAAGGTTGGATGCATAAAGAGGGACATTTATAATTTCTGCCATGCTAATAAGTAGGAGACAATCAGTGCCGGTGATGCTAATACGGTGATCATGCACATGATGACGAGGCGAGAGCGAGATGTGGATTTTTTCTTCAAGTACTTGGTAGACGAGCATGGCCATCTGAAGGGACTGTTCTGGGCTCATAGTCAATCGCGACTTGACTACGAGGCTTTCGGAGACGTCATTGTTTTCAATAGCACATACAGAACTAACAAATACAATCTGCCATTCGTGCCGTTTGTCGGGTTGAATCACCACCGCAGCACTGTTATATTTGGCTGTGGTATAATTTCTCATGAAACAAGCCAGGCATACGAGTGGATGTTGCGGACCTTTTCTGATTGCATGGCACAGAAGCATCCGATATCTGTGATCACAGATGGGGACCTTGCAATGCAAAGAGCAATAAGGGTGGTCTGGCCAGACTCAAACCATAGACTATGTATATGGCACATTCAGCAGAACATTGTACGCCATCTGCATGATGACGACGTAAAGGAGAAATTCAGATCTTTCATTTATGATACTTCTTCCATTGAAGAGCATGAGATAAAATGGATACAATTCTTACAACGGAATAAAGTAACCAGTGAGGAGTCTTGGCCGCATCAGATGTATCAGATGAGAAAGGTGTGGTGTGCTCCATATCTTGAGTGGCGTTGTTTCCTAGGATTGAGCAGCAATCAGAGGAGTGAGAGCTTGAACTCTGTGCTACATACGCATCTTGAGGGTAAGATGTCGTTGTTTGAAATGCTAGAGCACTATGAGAGTTGCCTTGCGTCGCGACGGATTAACGAAGCTCTCCATGACGTCGAAGCCTTGCAGTCCGTTCCATTTATAGAGGAAAATGCTTCGCCGCTTGAGAAACACGCCGCAACAGTTTTCACACCTAGTATCTTTAAGATGGTCTTATAGAGCACAGATGCTGTCAGCAAATGTCAGATCAGAGAGATACTAGATGGATCAGAAGATTCCACTTATGTTGTGTCCAAGCAGGAAAGAATGGATAAAAAGTTTGGAGTGCGCATTGAAGAGCAAGGAGGTCTTTCGCACAGGGTGAGTTGTTCTTGCCGTAAGCTGGAATGCGCAGGCACACCATGTTCCCACATTTTTTACATATTGGGGATTTTAAAACAAACAATTCTGCCCGGTTGTTGCGTTCCCACTAGGTGGACTATGAATGCAAAATGTGCATACACACCTACCAGAAAAAACCAGATGTATGACTATTCGGTAAGCCTGCAGAGGTACCGCGAGTTGCGGAATTGTAGTCACACTACAAGTTTCAAGGCATGCCACTCTGATGAGGACTATCACCGTCTAAAGATGCTTTTGCAAGCACAACATCATGGCAAGCAATCAAGTTTTGAACAAGCTGACAGCAAGGAGTCAACTAATGCTTAGCATAACAGCATTAGGTTTGGCCCGTTGATGCCGCACTCGCAGAAAGTTGATAAGGTTCTGGATCCCGTGCATGTGCCAGGACGAGGTGCACCGAAGAAAAGGCTGCATGCAAAGACAAAGAAGTCAAGATCACAAAATATCTATGGCTATTGCAAGAAACCAGGTCACAATCGACGTAAATGCGCTAAATTGCTAGAGGTACGAAATATGTTCATATTTTTTGCATGTGTTTTACTCATAATTGATGTCCATGTGATTTATTGTATTCTTCTGTGTAGGATCTCGAGGCTGAACTGTGATATCTACATACAACATGAACCGACGATGAGCCAGAGAAAGTCGTGTGCCATTCAGCTTTGTGTGACGTGGTCTTTACATTCTATTTCATCGTGACAGTAATTTAGTGAAGTGCAGTTGTACTGCCATGTTACTGTATTAGTTCGACATCTTTCGTTTCCATTTTCTATGTGTATCATTTGATGTCCAACTTTAAGAATGATGATGTATTTCGACAAATTGGGCACTATGATTCTTCACCCTTACTATGGTTGTCATGCATATTCATAATCATCATGCATATTCTTCATTTACAGAGCAATAATGACTGACGTATTTTTTAAATAAGCGGGGCCCACTGGGGTGTGCTTGGAAATCTTTGAAAAACCTCCATGCACGTTCATCTTCGCTGCATGCAAATCGGGCGGCAGCCGCTGTGCCAGTAGCTGTCAAGGCCTTGATGAATCACTATTCACATGCAGGTCCCCGACTCTTGCATGCAGGTCCCCGACTCTTGCATGCAGGTCCCAAATTTTCTTGTACATGATGACCCACATGTGCCAAACATGTGTATGAAAGAAAATTTTGGAAAAGATTATTTCACAATGCCCCCTTGAGGCATAGGCCGATGTTTTCAGCAGTCAGTCTAGAGAGCATTATAAATTCAAAAAAATTCAAAAAAATTCAAAAACTTGGAAACCTAGTTTTTTTTGTGGAAGAGATCATGTGCGCCAAAAGTGAGGTGATTTGGAGGTGGTCGAAAAAATGCCCGCATTTCGGAGGGACCATTTGGTCTTAACTTAAGCCAGTTTTTGAAAAAACGTGAATTTTTCCACCACCTCTAAATCACCCAAATTTTCTTGTACATGGTGACCCACATGTGCCAAACATGTGTATGAAAGAAAATTTTGGAAAAAATTATTTCACAATGCCCCCTTGAGGCATAGACCGATGTTTTCAGCAGTTAGTCTAGAGGGCATTATAAATTCAAAAAAATACAAAAACTTGGAAACCTAGTTTTGTTTGTGGAAGAGATCATGTGTGCCAAAACTAAGGTGATTTGGAGGTGGTCGAAAAAATGCACATTTCTGATATTTTCACAGGTTACAAAATATATTATTGGACAGAATATAGACAGCAGCACACAGTAACAGCACATTCATCGAATACAATAGAAGATTAGTCTCCGAATACAATTCATCATATTAGTCTCCGAATTCAAAAGACCGAACAAAGATAGAACTTTACAAGTCTCGAAACCGCGAGTAGCGAGTTTGTCTTCACATTACAAGTCGATATCGATCATCTAAACTACCATCACATAGAAGAGAGTTGCGGTCATCACGATGAGCATCTTCGCAATGAAACCGGTCTTCATCCGGTTCCTCCAACGCTCCCTCCTCTCTCTCGCTAGATAGCAGGCGTATCTAGATTCCGCCTCCGCCCTAGTGGTGTACCCTTTGTAACTGTTACCGCTAAAACGGTGAACCTGTCTCCGACACTCCTCCCAGTCATCGTAGGCTCTGGGAACCTTACCCTTGTACACGACATACGACGGCATCTCTATGCACAAGCCAAACAACAGACAATACATAAGCAATACATAAGTATGCAACAAAAGGATCGGGAGAGAAAAGCAAGACATTAATAGCACAATTCATGGTCCTACTAATAAATAGCATCGATTACATCTAAGTTGAACGACTGTCCAATCAATGTTTCAGAACTACACATAGCATCACTACTTTCGACTCAACTCATGGGACCGGAGCATGGATGAAGCCGCCGTCTGTCCTGATGGTCATGAAATCGCGGGCGTTGTTAGCCTGCATTTGTAGCGTTGTGTCTATCTCACTGCACAGAACACGGAATGTTAGAAAAAAAAGAACGATCGAAATCTAAGAAATCATATGTTACGGGGTGGATGATCCTGATGTGATCCTGATGTAGTTTTTCTACTACAATTCTCTCCAGGTAGCAAAATGCATGAGACTTTGGTGATGAAGAGTCAGATGGTGAAGATATAATGCAAAATTTGGTGCCATTTTGGCTGATGGTGAAGATACAATGCATTAAAACTCTGGTGCCATTTTGGCTGATACTTTGGTGCAATTTTGGTCGCATTTTTTGCTGTTTTGGCTGATGTTGTTTTGGTGCTGTTTTGGTGCCATTTTGGATGGCTGCAGTGACTTTTTGGTGCCATTTTTGATCTCTTAATATGGTTGCAGTGATCATTAAGTTTAGAGCAAAATATGGCTGTTATTTTTTTGTTTTGTTTCAGAAACAGGACAAACCAAAGGGCCCATGTCTCCCCTCTAGATTTTTCGAGGGCCAAAGGGCAGGACGTTTGAGTTTTTGAGGCAACTCTCCACGTCTCCCCTCCACTGGCAACTCCCCACGACTCCCCTCCACTGGCAAGTCCCCACGACGCAGTGAACTCCCCTCCTATTCCATTGCTGCTCCATCTGCCTTCCTCTGCCTCCCTCCTCATTCCATTGCCGCTCCGTCTTCCTCCCTCTGCCTCCACCATCAAGCAACTCCCCTCTGCCTCCACCATCGCTGGCCAGGAGGGCAATGGCGGAGGAATCATGGAGCAACTCCCCTCCATCTGCCAAGAGAATGGCGGGGGCATCGTGGAGCAACTCCCCTCCGTCTGCCAAGCATCACCTAGGTGAGGCGTCTGGCAAGGCGCCGCTGGTGGTCGACGACGACGTTTCGGTCCCCGGGCAAAAGCAGGACTACACCGTGCCGCTCATGGTTGATATCCACCTGAAGAAGGAGAAGCTGGATGTCGTATGCACCAGCAATCCAGACGAAGCCGACAAGAGGATCCGCGAGATCAGGAGGAGGCTCGGCGGCATGCTTTCTCGGTCGATCGGCGTTGATGTCGAGTATACGAGGGAAGACGAACCTCCGCAAATGGCTATAGTTCTGCAGTTATGCGTGGAGGATCTCGTCCTGGTATACCACATCACCGCGGCAACCAAATGGTAAAAACATCCAGTTCTGAAGTTTCTGAAGTTCTGACGTTTCTGTCTAATTAGTAGTTTCTGAAGTTTGTGAAGTAGATGCAATAGTTCTGAAGTTGTGAAGTAGATGCAATACTAGTTCTGAAGTTCTGAAGTTTCTGTCTAATTAGTAGTTTCTGGAGTTTCTGAAGTTTCTGAAGTAGACGCAATAGTTCTGAAGTTCTGAAGTAGATGCAATACTAGTTCTGAAGTTCTGAAGTTTCTGTCTAATTAGTAGTTTCTGTAGTTTATGAAGTTTCTAAAGTAGATGCAATAGTTCTGAAGTTCTGAAGTATATGCAATACTAGTTCTGAAGTTCTGAAGTTTCTGTCTAATTAGTAGTTTCTGAAATTTCTCAAGTAGATGCAATAGTTCTGAAGTTCTGAAGTAGATGCAATACTAGTTCTGAAGTTCTGAAGTAGATGCAATACTAGTTCTGAAGTTTCTGTTTAATTAGTTGTTTCTGAAGTTTTTGAAGTAGATGAATTTGATGCACCAGATTAATTTGATGCAGGCCCAAGGAACTCCGCCCGCTCCTGCAGGAGAAGAAGCTGTACACCTTTGTTGGCTTCTCCATTGTAGGTGACAAGGAGAAGCTGAAGTTGTCTAGTTTGGAGATCAACCCCGACAAGTACGTCGACATGTAGTGCAAATGGAGAGTTCCAAACAATGGAAAGAAGTGGCAGTCTTTGGATGAGTTTGCAGCCAGCCTCATCCACCCATCGTACAAGGAAATGAAGCAGGAGATCAACAAGAAATTGGACCACAAACTATGGGGGGACAGCCCACTGCCAAACAACCTCATCGAGTACACAACGAAAGATGCGTACGTCACCTACGAGGCATGGAAGAAAATCGAAACCATCAAAGAAGGTTTGAAGCAATGGCAAGAGGCGGAGGATCATTGGGATGACCCCTACTACTAGGGATATTGAGTTGTTTGTGGTATTATGTGTCTCAGTTTGTAGTTATGTGGTTGGACAAGTTTGCTTTTGTAATAATGAACAAATTTGCTTTTGTTATGTTGAACAAGTTTGCTTTTGTAATGATGAACAAGTTTGCTTTTGTTATGTAGTTATGTGATTGTTATGATGCTGGTGCAGAACACTTATGGTTGTGATGTGATGCAAAATCCTTCAAGTTTTGGTGATCATTTAGTTCAAGTTTTGGTCAGATCATACAGAATGTTGTCTAGAAGTTTTTGTGATCATTTAGTAGTTTTTTTTATACAGAAGCCTTTCACTACAACTGTCTGATCCTAGCAAAAACATGCATGACACATAACTACTCCCGCAAAACCTGCAGAAGTGCAATAACTGAAAAAGCTGAAGTTCTCAGCATGAAGAATCACACAACACAACACCTACATTATGATGATACACTATCAACTGCAGACCTGAATGCATCCAGTTCGGCCTTTCCCAAGAAGTGATGGTAACTGAAAGTATGACAACTAAAAACGCTGCTCTACTGTATGTGTCCAATAGTGCCATCATAACAGAACTTTGAAAAGTCCTATATTATACAGTAGCAAGCATCACAAGTTTCAGATGGTTTTCTAGCAAGTATTTTCCAGAAAAGTGGATTGGTGGCACAAAATTGCTACACTCAGTCGATCTACCTAGCATTATCAGCATGGATACCGTTGAGACGTGAACAGAAACTGGGGTACCTGCGCTGTCCTGCGGTGGTTGAGGAGATGGATCCGGCAGCGCGCTCGGCCGATCTTGTTCGGGGGGCGCGGGGGCGGCGGGGGTGGAGTCGCCGACGGCGTGCAGGCGCGGCGGACAGAGGGGGTCGAGTGGGGGATCTGGCGATGGAGGGAGGGAGGCCACAGTGCGAGGGGAATAGCTGGAGTGGAGGGAGGGTTCTAATGGCCTAATTCGGATGGGCCTAATTCGGATGGGCCGTCCCATGGCAGCCTCACCCGCTGGGTCGCTGGATTGACCGTTGGGCCATCTCGTTGTCTGCGCCTGAGGCATGCGTGCATGGAAATGGCGGCGACGTGGGTTTGCATGCGCGGGTGGCGGACGTGAACTTTATATATCCGAACTATGTTATGATTTCTACCCGAAAACAAGCTCTCGTGCGACGCGCTCCCGTGCGACGCACGCCTCTCGCGTGATACGCGATTCCGATGCGACTGCGTGCCAAATCTCGGCACGGCATTGCTGATCTTCCGACCAGGTTCGGTCCGCCGGCGAGGGCGCCGCCTTGAGCTCGCCGACGTCGATGGGGTGGTGGTGGACGCGCGAAGCTAGCCCGAGGACGTTGGGTTCACGATGGGCCGAATGGTGGAATTCCCATGCCATTTGGCATGTATCGCAGTGGCTGACCGGTGGGGCGACCCCATGGCGGTTCCCGAGGTGAGTAATGGCGACGGGGGTGGTGGGGGGAGGGGGAGAGGTTATTAGGCCGACGCATCGGCTCTCCGCCACTTCCTCCCTCTCAGATCTCATCCAAAACAACCGTTGCGACGCGACGCTCCCAGGGCTAGGGTTTGATGACGACGCACGAGCAGCAGATGTGGGCTCTCGCCGCCGGCGACGAAGTGCTGATGGGGAGGCTTCAGGAGCTCAATGGCTGGTTCCCGACGGCGAAGGCCCTCAACGACGCGTTGGAAATGGTGAGAGACAAGCTCAGGGGAGAAGAAATCCTCCGCTGCTTCCCCAACTACGAGCGCCAGCCGGCGATGGGGGTGCTCCTCTGGGCGATGCTGGAGGCGGAGTCTCTGGATCCAGAGCAGAGGGAGAAGTGGAAGGTGTTCCGCTCCCTCCGCTACCGCCTGATCCAGCCGCGGGCGCCGCCGGTGGCGCAGCCACAGGTGCCACCGCAGGCGGTGGTGATGGGGATTCCGTCTCCTGGATCCAGATGGCTCCCACTTGTGATCGAGGAGGACGAAGTGCTGGCTGTGACTCCAAGACGCAGGGCCAGGACGCCAGCGACTCCAACCACGCTTCCCCGCCGCTCCCCTCGCTTCCCGAGGTGCTCGCCTCGCCTCCTTGCCCTCTCCCGCCGCCAGTAGGACGCTCCCCGGCTGGTAGCCGTTTCTGGTTAATGGCATGTGGTGGCCTTTTGGTGGGTTGTTTTTCATGTTGGTTGTGGGTTCTGTTCCGTTCTGTAATGTCTAGTACTTTTTTATGATTTCTAACCGTCTATTTGATATGTCGTTGGTTAACTAGAAATTGTTTTTCGACGTTGTATGGTTTTGTAGGCTATAATGATTACGCACACGTGTAGATGAAAGGCACGAAAAAACAGTTTCAACAAAGACAACATAAATGATTTTTTACAAGTTTTATAGATGGAAAATTCTTTAGATGCAATGCCATCTCACAAACAACTGTATGATTGATCATAAAACACATGCATTGTTGTTCAAAGAACTGTCTCATGAATAAATTGTACCATAATTGCGAACATAGTGTGAAACAGAAAAAAAATGTTTGTTTGCAACAAAATAATCCTGGTTTGAAGCTTAAACTGGTCTTGTAGTCCTAGGTTCTAGTACTATATTACAAGTTTTAGAGTGGTTGGGCTTTCTTAGAATTGTTTTCGACTCCGAAAACAATTGAGCCTACTCCATATGGTCTTCTGCACTGCCAAAATCCAGTGACCTCTTGTGTTGCATCGTTGGAGATTGCGTCGGGCTTGGAGACGACCCATGTGCTTCAATCTTTTTCTCTTTAACATCAATGTAACCATACAACTGAAGTTGTTCTTGGTCTTTCTCCGCCAACTCTCTAGCAAGACCCTCCATTTCTTGGATTCTCACTTCCTGTAGAAAACCATAGGAATTGTATTAGGAAGAACTCAAAAAAGACGTAGCCATAAACTAGATGCATGTAACATTTAAAATTTAAACCTCTGGATCAATGTCATCCTCGGGAAAACAACCCGTGGTTCTATTGTACACAATGTACAGGTGACATGTCTTGCTGCCATTCAGATCAGAAAGCACTTTTTCTACATCATCTGGTCCTGCAATCAAGAACATTCCTTCTGGCAGCTTCCAGGTGGACCCGGCTAAGAAGTAGTACAGTTCTGCTCCCATTTTGCAACCAAAAGAATCTCTCATTTCACTCATAATGAGATCGTAGGTCACTTTGGCGGGTTAAAAAATTCTGACTTCTGCCGGGTGTTCATCAAAGTATGCTCTCGGGACATGTGACATCTCATCATCCCTACTAACAAAAAATTCCATGACTAACACCTAGTATCTCACATCAGAGTTAATACATTCAATGAGTAAAGGGGCAAACATAATTTTGTATGTGCATAGCAACATTGCGGCATTGTTACCTACTTTTGTGGATGTATCCTTCATGTGGAGTGACTGGGGATTGTGCCATCTCAAACCTTCTCACCTTGTTATGTGGAATGTATCCTTCATGTGGTGTGACTGGGGACTCTGCCATCACAGGTTTCTTATCCTGCGTATGAAACGTCGACAGTGGGTTTACACACAAGTTTTGAAAGGTCATACCATATCTTGGGTGTGCATCGTTGCGAGGTACTTACAAGGGGAGAATTGACGATATGTTGTTGGGGTGGACTGATGTGGCATTGAACGGGTGACTCTATTGCAATGTCTCGAGTGAATGGCGACTGTGCCGTCTCATGATGCTTAGCCTACATACAATCGCCGACATAAGGTTGCCACAAATTGAAGATGTTTGTATCATAGAATACGTAGGTCCTTAATATAAAGAATCGGTGCGGGATACTTACAGGGGGAGAATAATTGAAGACATGTTGTCGGGGTGGCCGTGAGATCGCACGGTCTTCTAACATATGTCCTTCCAAGCGGACCTTCTCCAGCATGGCCTTATAATCCATGTCCGACCGCTCCTGTAGCAGCTTACTGTCCACATCCGCACGTGCCTGCAACACATAGGCATCCATCCTGACTCGCTGTGTCTGTATAATACTGTCCACAAGCTTCCGGTCCTTCTGCAACGTTTGATGCATTTCCTTGTAGCCAAAGACAAACTTTTTTCCATGTACTCACAGTCCCGCTTATACTTTTCTTCAATCTCAAGACGCATCTTCGCCATCTTACGGGACAACTCCTCACGTTCCTCCTTTATCATCCTGTCCACGTATGAACGTTCTTTTTTCAGTTTCTTATCTACCTCAGCGCGATCCTTTTGCACCTTCAAGTCGATCTCCCGACGCGCTTCATGCAAAGACTTGTCGTACTCCGCACGGTTGTTATGCACCTCTGAGACCATGGTCCCTACAGCAACACATATACCCATAGTATGAAAACTACATCCACAACCTCATCCAACTAATTCGAAACAATACGACCGTGAAAAAATATTCATAATCAGTTCGTACGATCAACTACTACAAACTATCAATCAAAAAGATCTTGCATGACATCCTGTACTCGAACTACACCAGAACTACTCAACTATGGCAAAAGCTGGATTTTCTAATCTCTTCGGAAATTACTTCTTGGTCGAATCAATGTAAAAAATAATCAGCACCGCAATCGATTCGGAAATTACTTCTTGGCGCGATCCCGGCAATGGCTATGTGAGGAGAAACAAGGTAGATGGGGGTGGTTAGGATATAGGGTAGATATGCGGTAGAATGGGAAGGTATATATCCGTGATTGTAGGGTTAATTAGTTATTTTGAAGTAATGCGCTTCGATGCAAGTTTTTTTTAACGAGCGCGGTCTTTTCGGGGCTTCCAAAACATGTGCACTGACCGCAGGTCGAACCACATATCACACAAGCCCGAGCCATCACTGTGCCCGTGCCAACCTGCGGCCCACCATTCTAACTTATTGTTCTCTAAAAAAGGAAGAGCAATAAATTCATTCCAAGAATTTCCAGAAATAAATGTCAACCCATTTTCGTTGGTAATTACGAGATATGTTTGGCGCAATTAGTGGCTAACTGGTTTTTTTGAGGAATAGTGGCAACTTGGTTTGATACATGCCAAACGTTACGTTCAGATTAGTTGCATTATTTCGTTCATTTTTTACCAAAAAAATCTATACAAAGTGTTAATTGGACAATGTGAACAATGTGGCACGAAGGTTGTCGGGCCAGCCAGTGGATGGAACGGATGGTACATGTACACGAAAGTACGATCTCTGACACGCGCATTTCGGGTCCCTGTACATGTACATGTAAACCAACCCAACATCGATCCGGTTCAGTGGATGCATGCATGCTCCATGTGGCACGAAGTATGTCGGCCGAGCGACTCGACGGACCAGATCGATGCTACAGGAGGGAATACATTGTAGACCAACGCTCCATCAATGTCCGGTGTGTGTGCTACGTCCACCGTAAGACAAACATAGTTTCGTCAACCCTAAAACCCTTAAACCCTAAACCCTGATAACCCTAACTCCCCCCCCCACTAAACCGTAAAAACATTCAAATTTTTGCCCCACATGGAAACCATTATGCATGCATTCTCTATGGGGTCATGGGATGCCATGAAAAAAGTTTGGGATTATACACGCAAGTACGATCTCTGACACACGCATTTCCGGCCTAGCATGTCAACACCCCGAAAGCACTAGCTGGTTTCCTCACCTGTATGAAACGAACCCAACATTGATCCGGTCCAGTGGATGGATGCATGCTCTATGTGGCACGAAGTTTGTCGGCCGAGCCATTCAACGGACCGGATCGATGCTACCGAAGGGAATCCATTGTAGACCAATGCTCCACCAATGTCCGGTGTGTGTGCTACGTCCACCGTGAGACAAACATAGTTCCGTCAACCCTAAAACCCTTAAACCCTAAACCCCCCCCCCCACTAAACCATAAAAACATTCAAATTTTTGCCCCACATGGAAACCATTATGCATGCATTCTCTATGGGGTCATGGGATGCTATGAAAAAAGTTTGGGATTATACACGCAAGTACGATCTCTGACACGTGCATTTCCGGCCTAGCATGTCAACACCCCAAAAGCACTAGCTGGTTTCCTCACCTGTATGAAACCAACCCAACATTGATCCGGTCCAGTGGATGGATGCATGCTCTATGTGGCACGAAGTTTGTCGGCCGAGCCATTCAACGGACCGGATCGATGCTACCGGAGGGAATCCATTGTAGACCAACGCTCCACCAATGTCCGGGGTGTGTGCTACGTCCACCGTAAGGCAAAGATAGTTCCGTCAAGCCTAAAACCCTTAAACCCTAAACCCTGATAACCCTAAACCCCCCCCACTAAACCGTAAAAACATTCAAAATTTTGCCCCACATGAAAACCATTATGCATACATTCTCTATGTGGTCATGGGATGCCATTAAGAAAGTTTGGGATTATACACGCAAGTATGATCTCTGACACGTGCATTTCCGGCCTAGCATGTCAACACCCCGAAAGCACTAGCTGGTTTCCTCACCTGTATGAAACCAACCCAACATTGATCCGGTCCAGTGGATGGATGCATGCTCTATGTGGCACGAAGTTTGTCGGCCGAGCCATTCAACGGACCGGATCAATGCTACCGGAGGGAATCCATTGTAGACCAACGCTCCACCAATGTCCGGTGTGTGTGCTACGTCCATCGTAAGACAAACATAGTTCCGTCAAGCCTAAAACCCTTAAACCCCTAAACTCTGATAACCCTAACCCCCCCCCACTAAACCGTAAAAACATTCAAAATTTTGCCCCACATGGAAACCATCATGCATGCATTCTCTATGTGGTCATGGGATGCCATTAAGAAAGTTTGGGATCATTAGTACATATACATGCAAGTACGATCTCTGACACGCGCATTTCCGGGCTTGCATGTAAACACTCAACCCTAACCCCTGATAACCCTAACCCCTGATAACCCTAAACACTGAACCCCTAAACCCCTAAACCCTAATAACCCTATACCCCTAAACCCTAAACCCCTAAACCCCTAAACGAGTTGACAAGATTTTCTTATTTCTTTATATCATTTATCCAAATCTCACATAACTCACGCGGCCCACCCCTCCCTAAATCCCGCGATTACAGCTCCGCATTCTAACCACCCGGGCCGTCCGCACCTCCCACGACCGCTGCAAGATCAGATCGGAGACGCCGGTCGCCCACAGAATACAGGAGTCGGCGGCCACCACTCGCCGCCCACCGCCAACGTGATCTGAGGGCTCGGATGTCAATGTTCTTCTCGCCGCCTCCTCCTTGCGTGAACGCGCCATTTTTCCTTTGCACCGTCGACCGCGCTATACCGGCACTTATAGTTTCCGACGCACTAACCGCCGCCATCTACTCGGTGGCACCGTCTCTGAGATAAGGTATTAGCTGATCGTAACTCTTTATAATCGTTGTCCGCCGCTGCTTTAGTTGTTTAACCCTCATAGGTTTTGCACCCAAATAGGTTCTGTGCTTAAACCCATAAGTGGATCATATGTTAAATGAGCCAGTTAATTTTGTTAAAATTAATTGTCTGCTAATTTTGTTATACATTTTCCAATTTTTTCAGATTAATTGAGCCGGATTTTATCATTGCATACGAGGCAGCAATGTCAGTTTCAGATACGAACCTTCATAATGGAGAAAAGCCCATCTCCGAAACTACCGATGCAGTAAGTAATTGACTGTTTGTGTACAATCGTTTCGTACACATAATTCATGTGTACTAAGTATAATTGAACTTTCTATATCCGATTTTTTATTTGGTACTAATGGTTCATTATATTTTATAAAAATAGGCTGTCATGGAAATTTGTGCTCCTCAACGACCGTCCGAGAATTCTAATAATTTTCCAAGAAAAAAAGATGAACATGTGCATCAACATGATTCGTATCGAGCACCATCACAAGGACAACAATTTAGTAGCTAGCAAGTATGTACTCCAAAGACTATTTGTTTTTGCAATATCACAAATAGGTGTCATGGAACCTCATTCGTTTAGCTATTGTTACCAACGGGGTTTTATTTTGTTTACACAGATTGAAATGGTAGTTGAAGTCATGAATGCACGCATTGCTGATCAAAAGAAGGTAGGCAGGAAGTTAATTGAAATTGAGCACATATTTGATGTCAAATACCAGACTCTAGGTGAAGACTTGATCGACATGAAGTCTAAAACTGGCACTAATCCTAGGTTGTCGAAGGCCGAGGACGAAATTAAAGACTTAAGGAGGGAACTCCATGTATGTCATACTGTGCATTTTGTATTTTTTATGAATATGCTCCTTCATGTTCATTATTGTTTGCATTGTTACAGGAATTAAAATCCGAATTTACAAGCAAGCGACAATCAGTGTCACAGAAAGGAGGCGTGCAGGTGATCAATATGGCCCAACACGTTAATATCTAAAAGTAACAAACTAATGATGAACTACCTTTGTTCATTATAGGATCAAGTCAATGTGTGCAATTCATCCCTGACAGGAACTCCTAGGGCTAGCCAATTCACGACAGGGACTTCGAGTACACCAAGTGCAAGACATGTGAGGGAAAACAATGAGGAACCACAATTAACTCTGATGAAGCCTGTCTTTGGTAGTGATTACAAGTTCATGGATGAGGACATAGAGACAGTCGTTTACATCCGCGGAACATACGACCCTGTTGAAATAGCTAGAATCGGAGACATTACCCTCACAGCAGAAAATCTGAAGTGAAATTTGGACGACAAATGCATTTATGGTGATGTAAGCCCATTATACTCTATTCTACATCATTACTGCAACAACTGTCTTATTATTGTATGATTGAAAATTTGGCAGGTTATTATGGCATATGCTAGCATTAGCCAAATTGAGAATGATACTACCTCAACCATATCCCCTCAAGAAACCGAAAAGCTGTTACAAATGAAGGGGGTGGTTCCTGTTGGACGTGCAGCCTCATGGTTAGCTCGTGTAGCAAGAAAATTTGTAGGGCGACGAAAGGTACACGTTTTCCACACTTTCATAGTTTACGTACACACTGTACACGACAAATTTCGGTTCTCAACTCAACCCAAATTTTACTGCAGGTGCATGTCCCACTGAATGTACACCAAAACCATTGAATGCTAATGATGTTTAATTTTGACAAAAAAGAAATTCAGACTCTGAACTCCATGAATTATCATTGTGACAAGACCAAGGAAGATTCTCTTGTAAGTGTTCTCTTGCTGCCTCTTTTGATCCGCATGGAACATGAGCTCCCAAAGTACCGTAACCCTATGTATAACTCGCCGTACCCTAGGTGGACTCGATTCAGTTCTGCATTGATGAAGCTGTCAAGAAAGGGTTGATATCACCAGCTAAAAACATCAATTTTGCCGAATGGACCAAAAAACGCTATGAGAACATACCACAATAGACTGATGGGTATGCATGGCCTCATAAATTATTATTTGCGTACACGAATAAGATTACTGATCTTTAACTAAACATCGCAGGACTTCCTGTGCGGTTTGGACACTGCAGTACATGTTGTCATGGAACGGGGATGAAATGACCGATATTTTGAAACAGGTAATTGAATGCCTAATTTAAATTTGTACTTTGTTTAGCTTGAAAGCTATGCTGACGTCAGTGTCGGTTATCCAATATAGGAAAGGATAGATATTTTCAGGTGGAAAATATGTACAGCCTTACTGCATTCAAATTGCAATGCGCTTCGTCTCGAATCATATAAGTTCCCCATAACGGTTAGCGCTACATCAAGAATATATCATTTATTTCACAAGTCTCATGATTAGAACTAACGCAGCACTCTCTCTTATACAGAAGGAGGTGTACGATGCCCAGCAAGCAGTTCTACCTGATGCTTCAGAAGAGGACGTACAATTAGTCAACAATCCTGATGGTTCCAACAAACTTGACACATCCAACTCCCAGAAGGATACCGGTGCACCCAACTTCCCCAAAAATGGTGCACCCAACTCCCCCAAAAGGAAGAGAGCACGTGGACGCCCGATAAAGCTAGTCGATCCCGAGGAAGCAGCAAAAACAAAGAGTCTTAAAGAACTGAAACTTAAATTTGACAGCAAGACCATAGCCAACCAAGTGTCTTCGTTACCATCACGGTCACGCAGAGAGCATAAACCAGCACCAGCTTTATTGAGCCCATTCAAACACAAATAGGTAGCATCAATTGATCATTAATTGATACATGCTCATGCTCATGCTCATTCTCTACTTTTAGCATCATTTGATACACGTTTTGTTTTTCTTATCAGAAAGTGGAAATAGGTACTTTTGGCAATCATGAGCATCCTCTACTTATTGCAATATCTAATGCATTGATACATTCTCATGCTCATGCTCTACTTTTAGCATCATTTGATACACGTTGAGTTCTTGTCAGAAAGTGGAAATAGGTACTTTCGGCAATCATGAGCATCCTCTACTTATTGCAATATCTAATGCATCATCAGTACAAAGCTTGATTTGGCAATAGGTGGAATCGGCAATCATTTGCATGCTTTAATTTTGTCAAAAATTAATGCATAGTTCAGTTGTAACTGCTCATAGATATGGCAGGAACATGCTGAGTTATACACTAAGCATAGTCATGCCAAGCTATAACTACCATACTCATATTATTAGAGTTCCTAGCATGCATCACCGTACGGCAGAATAACACGGCAACCATAACATAGACCACCATACGATACTTGAGTTGCTAAGGCCTTGTACAATGCAAGGTGCTTAGGGGAGTTGCTTATAGAAATAAACCAGGCTTTTCTTAAGCACAGGTGCTTATTTGTACAGGGTAGACGCATAACTAGGCGTCTCTCCTGTAGAAATAGGCACCGGTGCTTCAGAAAAACCCTGTTTATTTTTCTAAGCACCACCCTAAGCATCTAGCATTGTACAAGGCTTAAACATGCATCACCAAAATAGTATTAACAACTAGGAACACTAAACCATAGTAGCAGCAAACTCTTAACATAAACGGCAGATCAACCACCGCTCAGCATAGGTTCAGACACACCATAGGACATCAGTTTTAGACTCGAACAACAAAGGAACATAGATAACATAAGAGGACACGGCGGTCCTGGGGCAGCAGCAGCACTCTAGCAGCACATCACTTCTCTTCCTTCTTCAATGCATGTTGTAGGGCTCATTGACTTTGACAATCTCAAGGAAGCGTGCGTAGGCAGCATGTTTAGCCAGAGTACCGGCACTACGATTCTTACCATGTCCATTGCCAGTGCTGAAGGCATGGTGGATCATGCCATCTTTGCCGCCACCGATCACCTTTCAACAGAAAGGGCACCCAATCTTGCCACAGAAACGGTACTTGATCTTCCCAGCAATCAGATGCCTCAGGGTGTACCGGCTCTTGCTGTGCCTGCTGTCCATGCTGTAGTCCACGTCGTCGTCATCCTCCTGTGAATTAGTGAATTAGTACACATAGAACAACTCAGCTAATCTATTATGGTACATTGATTTTAATTACAATGTTTTGAAAGTACACATGTGTAACATGGCAACTATCTATTTGCTAGAAATAAGGCGTATGTGCACATACATAATTGAGCCAAATAAATTGACATGCATAAATATGGACGGTGGAATGGTTGCATTTATAGATTAGTGCACAAGTAGTACATAATTAGCACATGAAAGACTTCATGAAGTGGCTTGGTTTAATGATATTTGATACTTGTTACATGTGTAATTCTTATTGGAATCAGAAAAATGGCTTCATTGTACTCCTCCATGTTTCACACAAGGGGGGTTTGTTCTATATACTGGAATGAAGAAACCATTATTCTTTCTGACAGCGACAATACTGCTTCTCCAACATTGTTAGACCCTAATAACTTTCAGAAGGAAATTGGTAAAGGAGCTATGGGGTGTCTCACTGCTCATATTGATGAGAGATGTGGCTGTGACCATCTAGATAACATACTGTGGAAAATTGGCTAGATGATATGTTTTGATTTTTTGGTATCCAGTGGATATGTAATGTCAGCCCATAATTATTAAGGGAGCGATCACTTCCTTTGCAAAATGGAAATCTGTATTGTATTTGCAAATGGATCATCTATGAACATGTGTGCAAACTAATCATCTATGAACATGTGTGCAAATTAATTCATCTACATAAACTAAAATGAATCAGGAACTGCAGCATTTTGTCACTGTCCTGGGGAAGCCAATGGAGAATCCTGCCATATATCCATTGTTTAACCCACTTTTTTCATTAATGTATCCCTGCCATGAACATTTTCTTGTATTTGGGTTCATTACCCCACTTCTTTCATTAACGTATCCCTTATGAAACTTATGCTCATCTAGTTAACAAGACTAACCCCAATGCCATGAAAAAAAACCTAGAGTATCTGCTGAAATCAGAATGTGAATCAGATTTAGAAATCCACATCCAACATGAAGATCTATGCTAGATCCCTACAATCCTACATACGTACAACTAGCACGCCCAAGTGAAATTGATGCTCATCTAGTTAACAAGAAAGACCCCAATGTCATGAAAAAAACAGAGCAAAAAACAGAGTACTACCTCAGATAGCTCGTCGATGGCATCCTCGTCGAAGTCGCTGCCCTTCCTGCTATCTAAGTCGAACTCCTTTATGGCGTTCTCCTTGAAGAGCTCTTTGATTTCGTCATGCACCTTGCGCTTACGCCTTCCCATCTCCTCCTCCTCCAGATCTTTCCCGACCTTGTGCTCGCCGACGGGTGCCTCGACGGCTGTGATGGCAGCGGGAGCAGGCACAACGGTCGCTGCACCGCCAGCTTCCGCCGCTACGGCGGACTCAGCCGCTCCACCCACGGCTGCAGCCACGGCAGCAGACTGCTCTGCTCCGATGGTTGCCTCCGGCTCGTCCGCCGCATCTTCACGCCCGCGCTTCATTGTCGGTCGAAGAGGGTGGAGGGTGGTGAGGAAGGAGGAGAGGGTGGTGAGGTGGTGAGGAAGGAAGAGAGGGTGGTTAGGTTCGGGAGAGGATGAGGGTTTTCTACCCGATTTGGGGAAGAAAGGCACTGCTCCTGCCTCTTGGAGTTACCGAGAAGCCGCGGGTGCCGATTTGACTTGACACACCCACCCGGCCGTCCCCATTCCACGTGGGGACGTGGCGGTCGTGCACGCGGTCGTGCACCTCCTGCGGTTTGCCATCAATTGCTATCGGTCTCACAAGTGGGTCCCCTTGTCATCCACACAACTGAGCCACCACATGTACCACATTTTTCTTTCTCCCCGTCTCGACCACTCCACATCTTTCTTTCTCCCCTTCTCGACCAGCGCCGCCGCCTCCGCCGCCATCTCCCGATGACCCCTCTTTCCGCTGCCGGTGCGCGGCCGCCGCCAACTACGGCAAGTACGTGAGATCTCCCCTCTTCTTCCCTTCCCCAAACGCGTGTCCCTACGGAGGCGGATCTGAGCCGATTGGTTTGGACTGAAACTTAGTTTTTGGATTGGATCTTGATTTGGTTTATATGGTTTGAGACCAAATCAATCAATTAGTTTGAGCCGCCACTACCACCTACTACTGCTTCAAATCCAAGAGCTGATGTTGCCGGCCGGAGCTCGTCGGCTCTCTCGAGCTTTGACGCCATTTCTGATCTAGATTCATGACGTGCCCTCGCATATGGCTTTGTCCACAGTTTGAACCTTTGGATTCAATTCAAAAGTTGAAAACGGTTTGGACTGGGTTGGATGACGCGCATGTATAGTTCGGTTTGTTCTAGATTCTAAATGAAAAATATCTGGATTGGTTTGGTTTTGATGTGTTCCGTGGATTGGACTGGTTTTAGTTTCGATGCCGAACTATCCCCAGGTTTAGATGAGACGGGCATTGCCATTGTCATTGGTATTGCTTTATTACGTAGATGATAGAAAATAGATTGATTGGCCATTGCCAGTATAGGTTATCACTACGATTTATTGTATGTATGATCTTTGTATTGTACTATGTACAATTCAACTTAGAGTTCAACATGTTCTATGTAGAATGGAGGAAGCACAATGTGGACGCTGCAACTCACGGTGCCGGACCAGCCTTTCTACTGCCACGTTGTTCGGCATCTACTTCCAGCCTTCTTTTGTTGTTGCAGCGGTAATAATTTATATGAACCTTCTGACAGTACATTCTTTTTGTTTTTTTGCTATTTCCACTAATGTATTGTGTCTGCTATTTGTTTTTATCTTACACAGATCGTACCATGCAATGTGAGATTGGCATTCAATGAGCTCGTCGCAGACACCGTGACCTTCGACGCTCCTGGGGGCCCATACACTATGCAGGTCGAGAAGGGGCGAAAGATAAACCAGATAGGAGGAGATGATTGGGATCATTTCATCGCCCGCATGCGTCTTAGTGGGGGTGAATTGATCAGCTTTAACTTCAGAAGAGATAGGCCCAGGATTTCTGTTATCTATCTAAATTTGATTCCGGATAGTGAGGATGAAGTTCGTGAGGAGGAAGATGGTGCTGATTCAGATGATGATGAGAACCCACTTGTTGAATACCTGTATGCCCAAGGACTCAGACTGGGCGACGAGGAAATCGGCAACCTCTGGGACATGCTTCCGCTACATGAAGACTACCTAGGGAAGCCATTCGTGACCCGCCTCACAAGGACGAATGTTAAACGGCATATCATGGTATGTTACTTAGTGTGATAATTACATGATATGCATGCTTAGTTAGTGTAGTAGTTCATATGATATGCATGTTGTAGTACTGTGATGAGAGGCCTAGTTTAGAATTCATTTAGTGAAGAATTTTATGACATGCATGTAGTGTAGTAATATGCGATGATATGCTTAGTGTACGCAGTAACCTAATGATATGCCTAATTACTGTAGTAATTTGATGCTTGGCGTATAGTGTAGTGATGTGATGATATATATGCTCAGTGTTGAATCCAATGATATATGTGTCTTGAAGTATATGCTTTGTTGATAATTGCACGTGACATGATCATATATCATGTCAACTGTTTTCAGAAATTACCTAAGAGGTTACTTGATAGCTGTGGCATCGACCCGGGCGAAGAAGGCATGGCTGCTGGACTACGCCTTACCAGAACGGGCTCCATCACATGTTGTGCCTATGCAGTGGACACGAACGGTCGCACTGTCTTGAGCAGGGCAGGATGGAAGAAGTTCCTTCGTGCCAAGAATCTTCGGGTAGGACAGGCCATCCTACTCACTGTTGCGAACACCCGTCGCCATGACTTGAGGATGATGATCACCATCCACCTCATTTAGAACTGGGGTGGGCCATGTATCAATGTGAAATGAACTTGTTATGTTAGCTCTTGTTTGCGAGTACTTGTCGTGTATTACCGTACCTATATCTACTCATATCTAGGTACTATTGCTTGTGATGGATTGCAACTATTATTAACTGGTAACTAATGCTCTACTAGCTATGATTATTCCACTGTGTGATGTTTTATATGTTGTAGTGTGACATGGTAACTGTTATATATGGTAGAGGCTGGTCTCTAAGAACTTGTACAATGCAAGGTGCTTAGGGATGTGCTTCCACTATGTGATGTTTTGTACGTGCCAGGTTGTAGTATGAAATGCTCACTGTTTTATATGGTAGTGGCTGGTCTCTAATTGGACCGACATGTTGAACTATAGTATCAATGGTAGAGGCGTTTCATTGTGCGCCACATCCAACACTTCACATAATTAATTATCCAAAGAGTAAGGTATGAAACCCTTGGTCCTACATAGCAACATTTCGTTCCAAAAATTAAGGTACTTCCACATTCAAACTAACTAATACTACAAATTCGAAGGAACTACTTAATACATTAACAGCACATAGGGAAGTAGCCCTGGTCCAACGGCTTGAGAAATGACGAACAAAAACTGAAAGAAGAAGGATCAGCCAGTAGCAGCACCATCAGCCTCCCAGCCTCACAACTTCAGCCAGCCTGGTGAACTCCAGGTTTTTTCCTACAAAACACACATGTGATGTAGGAGGCAAGAAAATAAATACGCCAGGGGTCTTGTCATGGCATCTAATCGCATGGAATGCTAGTACAAATGATGGAGAACAAAACATCCAACATGAGCAAATTCATAGGAGTTCTAGATCCATGGATACCATCAAGAAAAAATGCTCAGTTTTAATTCAGACACAAGACTTGGTGAAAACATGCATATTCATATCAGCAACATTGATATGGCATCTTTGCAAGCTTGGGTCAGTGACTTGTCTTGTGTTTCATGGCATGACAATAATTTTAACAATAAATAGACATGAAATTGACCCAAACTCATGTACAAAGTTATGCCATATGATGCATGGATTAATTCACACATAAATGACAAAATGCCAACTTTGTATAGAATTTGCAGTACTGAAATATTTCAGTGTGTACTGAAACTGCTGTAGTGAAATAATTTAGTGTGCATCGGTGTGTACTGAAATTGTAGTAACGAAATATTTTAGTGCCTACCGGTGTGTACCGAAATATTTCAGTGTCGACCACTACAACATTACAAATTTTGCCTAGGGCAGTACCGAAATATTTTAGTGCCTACCGGTGTGTACCGAAATATTTCAGTGTCCACCACTACAACATTACAAATTTTGCCTAGGGCAGTTCCGAAATATTTCAGTGTCTACCGGTGTGTACCAAAATATTTCAGTGTCTACCACTAGAACATTACTAATTTTTCCTAGGGTTCATATGATGCCTAGGGTTCACATACATCATAATCCATCCTCCAAATCCATGTACTCAAATATTCATGCAATTCATTGAGATTAAAATGCCATCTAGCATTCCCTCTCTGAGCTATTACGATCAGTATCACCACGATGTAAGCACGAGCAGTAGGAAGATGAGGAGTGGGGAAGCTTACTCTAAACATAGCTACCGCCGCCGTTCAGACGAGGAGAGCGGCGAGGGAAGCATGGAGAACGGCGGGGAAGCGAGGTCGCGACCACTGTCCTCCTCATCTTGCGCTTCGGAGTCTCCGGTGACTCGGTTGGAGGCTGCACAATCTGCAACGGCACCTCGTGCACGGTGGGTTCCTGATCCAGTGGATGCTCTACCCTGGATCTGAACGCCCACCACCTCCGCCTGGTCCACTCGCTGGACGAATTGGCCTGCTCCATCGCCCAGAGGAGGATCTCGATCTTGTGAATCGGTTGTGCGGGCGGGGGGCAAAGCTTTGCCCTCTCCTTCTTCGTCAAATTCTTGAGAGTGGCCATTGCCGTCCAGTTCATCTGCCTTGTGTTGTCAAACCAACAACGGATCTCCCTCAACCTGGCCAACTTGACCTGGTCGCCCCCAGCGATCTGCACGAAGTCGGTGTTCTCGCCGCCAGCCATCAGCTCGATCTGCCGTGGAAGAGGGGTGGGGGTGGGTGGGGGGGTTGCCTGAGTGGAGCGAAGTTGCAGCGGCAAGAAGGAGGAGATGACTGCGGTGGACTTGGAGGAGAGGGATGAGATGGCCGCCGATGAGTAATTGTGGAATGTGTAGCACCATGGCGGCGGTTATGCATTCGACGAGAGGGGCGGCGCGTGCAAATTTTCCTAAGACTAAACTTCCCCTAGATTAAAACGCGTCCCCACCTTGTCACGAGTACCGGCCCCACTCGTTTTAGTACTTTCGCGTACTTTCATTGGAGTACTACCCAGTACTTCGTATTTGTCTGCCGTTAGATCGACATCAACGAATGGTTTAAAAAAAGCCCAACCACTCTAAAACTTGTAAACAAATAATGCCAATCTGATGCACATAAGAATTCATGCCAAACACTGTTAGTGTTAAACCACCAGAATATACGTGTTTCTATGCAACACATGGGCAATTACCTAGTATGAAAAAAGGACGACATCTTCATCCCGGGCCTCTTAAAAGTCATGGTTTCCAAGTTGTGTCGTGCTTTTCCGCCGAGTGTCAATGCAATTGACCATTGAGTTTATTAGAGATCGATGATAATTACTAAGGTCGGCCTAATTTGCATGTGAAAAATAAAAAATTAATTTGGATTATATCTTTTTTCAGGGAAGAAATAGTTTGGATTTAGTGGAATTTGAATCCAGAGGAATTTTTTAGAGTAAGTGACCATACCTTTATATAAGGCAGAATTTCAAATACAAGACGACTACAACTTGTTGCGAACAACGAGCTTAGTGATACTCCACACCAGGGCTAGTCTAAAGACAACTACTACCGACAACACAACTACAAAGCAAAAAAGAGCTTGTTCAAGACTGAGCAACATCGCCACATCTTAACCAACATCGGTCACCTCCGAACACAACACCAACTCCGATTGAACTTCCCTCATCGAAGCACGATCCACCCTTGATGCCTAAAAGGAGGAGCAAGTAGATGTCGGAATTTGGTTGATCCACAAAAGCCACCATCTTGGACTCATCGGCGATAACATACATTGCGCCACTGAAGATCACCTTGAACAATGGCGAGCACCGGAAGTAGCACAACATAGAACCTCAAGGTTTGTGTCTTCGATCGCGATGCTCCCAACAGAGTAGCGACGTTAAAGACGCCGCCATCGCGCCGATTCAACTCCAAACCTAGGCTTTCTCTCGAAGACAACTACCAATCCTAAGGGCGAGCGATGGAGATATCGACACACCTCGGTGACGCCTCTAAGGAGGGGAACGACACCCACGGGGGCTGTCGCCGCCAGCCCCGACTGAGTACGGGCATGAATTTCTTCCGAGTCGCCGCCCGCCTTCATCCTTTCCCACCGGATTGGGGCACACCGTCCAAGTTGACCACTTCGCCATCGTTGCAGCACTTCGCCAGCATAGCCGAGATGTCGAGGCCCGCCCAAGACCTGCACAACCAGGAGCAGAACCCAAACACCAGCATCCCTACGGTTGAGAACTGCGACGACGAGCTCCCTCCATGTCCGATCAATGTTCACCGGGACTGCACACCGCAGCCATCTAGCCTACTCCTGGAAGACACCCGTGTCGCGGCCTTGCGGCCTACATCTGGCCCATCTGGCCCGCGCCGCCGCCTCCAACACCTCCGACCACGAATCATTGAGGCGCCACGAGGCGCCATGAACCAACGTGCTCGGTCGCTGCAAGCGCAACAACTCCTGGCTGAGCACCACCACGCCGCCACGGCCTTGCTGCACCGCCGCCGGCTTGACTCATGCCGCCACCTCCAAGAGGAGCCACCGGTCGCACCCTACTCCTCCCGCGAGCTCCAGCCGCGCACCTCCAAACCGATGTGAACTCTGTCGTCTCACCAGCACTAGAGCCCGCGGCGAGCAGCACCACGGCCCGTACCGCCGGCCCGCAGAACACTAGATCCCGCCGCCGACGGCCGTCAAACGGGCTTTACCCGCCCATGTGCGCCAACAGCGGCGACGATGGTTGTTAGGGTTTTTGCCGGAGCCACCCCTAGGGAGAGACGCGGAAATCCAGAGGAATTCGTTTAATTATTTTGATGTAGATGTGTGCAGACAATGGTGTCATGTATCTAGAGCATATGCTGTTTGGACTGTGTGCGTGTGGCTGTGTGGCATCACGTGTTAATAATTTCTATCTTCACGACCAACGAATGCCACGACCAAATATCCAGGTTTGTGTTGGTCTTCTTTTTCCCTTTGGAGTCGAGGTTCATGTGATTCACTTGTGGTTCTCATCGCTAGCTCAGTCCTTCGTTTCAAAGATTCGCGTGCGACTGACGGACTGAGACGGATTTTCAAGACAAAGAAACGAAGACCGCCATTTCCGGGTCGGATACACTGGACTCGACCGGAGTGATCCACCATGGATCCAGTTTGATTGCTTTGTAGTACCATCATGGTGCCTCCACGAGCTAGCGTCGTGATCCAGAGGAATTCATTTGTCCCGCCTCTTCTGCTCGTCGTCATTTGTTTATTTTATTTTTTTGCGAGGGGTCATCATTTGTTTGTAGGCCCGGGATCTCAGGCTTTTGATTCCTCTTTTGGAAGGTAGCCCCGACGCCTTCGGAGTTAAGAAAGCCTTCACGTAACGTGATCTATTTTCATCGTCGACGTCGATGATGAACCTTTAATCTATCCTCGCCACTCTTGCTTATGGTTCGCGTCACTCTCTGTGTGCTTATTTTATCTCTTCGCGACAACCTAACACAGCTGCCAAGTGCAATGCACATCCTTCACTTCACCATCCATCAGTGCAGCACGTTCTATCCTCTACAATCTCTCAACTCGCACGTGTCCATTGGACGAGCCTGATTTTTTCTGCTCCACAAAAAACAAGGGTGGCGAACGAACTGGCCATAGATAAAAATCATGTCTTTAATCCAGAAAATGTGCGTGGCGGTCGCTCTGCGGGCACTGACCCATCATCCCATCCGGCACCAAATATCCCCCGGTCCAGATCGAACCCACTAGAGCCGGCGCCCGTGACAAGAAAGTCGTTCATGGCCACGTGCAGATGTCACAACCATCGAGACCTACGTACGACAGTCGACAGTGACAAGAAAGGAGTGGCGACTAAGAAACGGTAGGTAGCGGTTCCAGATAAATTTTGGTAGCTAAGCCGGCAGGTTAGGATCGTTCGAACTGCTATATCGATCGAAAGTAAAAGATGATGCGACCATGGCGAAGCTGATCACGTACGTCACACACTAATTGCAGAGTTAATGCACAAACAATCACGCCACAGACTCACGCCACGTCCATGTATGATGTATGTATGACTATGCTCTACGTACTCTTTTCTTTCTTCAACTCCTTCATACTCTCTTCTGAAACGTGTACTCTCTTTCTGAAACATAGAACTTCAATACTTGGAAGGCACAAATGTTATACGCCTCGTATATACGCGAGAATTCGTATAGGCCCTGTAGTAACAGTATGGGGCTGTGACGTAGCAGCACCACGTCACACGCGATGACGCACATGCCGACATGGAGAACGAGGGAGTTGAGTGCTTCAGTTTTCCTCTCCGTGATTTTTTTAGAGAACCCTCTCCAGATGATGCACCCGATCAATTTGCCTCTGTTTATCCAATCACACACGCGTTGCTCCAAAGTAAGCTACACTACCACCTCCCGATAGACCCTGCATTGAACAAGAATCACACTGAACCACCCACTCCCATCCCAAGGAGTCATCGTCGTGGATTAGTCGCCGGTCTGGATGCAAGAATACTTCATGCCCGGAGCGCCAAATCAGAAGATTGTCCTAACAATTAACAATGCTACTGTGTTTAGCGCTATAAAGCCGACCACTTGCTCATAGGCGCATAGCTCCCCCTCCAGCTCGCACGCGCGCACCCACCACAATCGTCCACTCGCCGACGTTTCTCTGGGCCTGCCGGCCGGGGTTTGCTTTTACGCGCGCGACGCCATGGATGGGCAGGATGGCGGCCAGGGCCAGAGGACCAAGCCCGACGGGAATCGGAACCCCAAGCGCGGCAGCATCATCAAGACCATCATCGCCGACTGGACCGGCGGCGGCGGGACGCCAACGACTTCCGGCGGTGGCGGCGGCGGGGGAGGAGGAGGAGGAAACGAGGACACCGGCAACGGCGGCGGCTCCTAGCGATCGAGCATGGCTGCGCGCGTGCGCACGACGAGATGGTTAGTTTGAGCCTACGCAGCTATATATACTGGAGCACTGCTACACAGACGATATCCTGGAGCCGATTTATGCACGACACGTGATCGATGCCATCCATCACTTTGGCTCCATGGGTTAGAGCCATCGATCACAGCATCGTCCATAAATCGTCCGCCAAGGTGTCGTGTGCACAGTAATATCGTATATACTGGGCTGCTGAATAATGCGTCTCGTTGTACGTGTGGCGGTGGTAAAAAGACATCCCTATGTTTGTGTCTGATTGTGTAGCTTAATTGTGTTCTGTAGCTCTTGATTACGCACTCATGGTGGCCGCACGCACCGGCAGGCATGTAGGATATGCTTGGATCTGTGGATGGATGGATGTTATAGCCCTCTTTGTTGCACCTAAACCTAATGAGCTTATTTTCTTTGTTCTTGTTGCTGAGGTTCTGGCCTGCTCTTTGCTGTTCTTTGGTACGCGCGCCTATGGATCGACCGCCCTCGTCGATGGATTCGTTGTTGGACTCGTATGCCATTAGGGTTTAGGCATCGGCAATTTAATGACGCTTCTTTTTCTTGATCGATCTATGTTTGTATCTTGGAAGAATGCATCTCATCTTCATCCGGCCCTGTGGCATGTAATAATTGGCCCTAGACATGCTTTAATTTTCTCGACTAACAACTGGTGACATGGTCGCTTTCAGGCGATCTTATCTAGAATCATTAACTTCGTTTTGTTTGTGTACAGTATGGCGATTCCCCAATCCCCGTCTTGAACATGTCCAAACGGACGTGCCCTCCCACTCGCACGTGTGGCACTACGGAGCGCCAGCTGAACCTTAGAATAATCTCATCTCACCTCGCATGCATCAACTGATCGATCATACAATATCGGTTCAGAGTAAGACTTATAGGATACGTTGATTAAGTGCCAAGTTTCTTGTGTCCCTACGAACTACTGGACACAGCTCATTTTCGTTTGCCGATGTTGCCGGTCTTTTCTTTTAATTCGCAAAAAAATTGTAAAAGTTCTGATATCAAATATTTAAGCATGGCAGATTGAATGCCCGAGGTGGTAATTTATGTTGTCGCAAACATGTCAATTTCCTCCGTCAAAAAAACATGAATCGCAAGAATTTGCCATGCTCGCGACAACATAAATTGCAATTTCACACGTAGAACTGTCATGCTTTAAAATTTGACATCAGACTTTTAACATTCTTTAAAAAAAAATGGTGTTGTCAGGTTTTCCTATCGGATTGGCTGTTTGAGCAAAGTGGGCCATGCGATGGCTCACGGCTCATCACAGCCGCCGTGATTATTTATACTCTTTGACTATTTCTGCTCTTCTTCTTTTTTTGAGCAACTTCGATTATTTCTGCTAGGCAGGCCTAGTTCCGTTTTGTGATTAGCAGTCATTCAATAAGGATGATAGCCCATATTCAACAACACTTACGTCGTGTCTCGTGTGAGCCCATGAGCAAACATCTCCAACAAGGGAGCGGGCTTTCCCTATTTGAAACCCGTTGTGTCACAAATGGCAGGGACTGTGTGTTGTTTATTGCGAGACCAAAAATGGAATTTCCTAACGGACGCTCTCTGCGTCAAGTTGTCGCTGCTTCACACAGAGCCGAGCGACCCGGCGACGGGGTGGGCCGGCCCAATTTCCTAACATATCAGGTTTTGGGAACCTTCTAGAAAGTTCCTGACCAGTTTTGGGAACCTTCTATAAGGTTCCTCAACCGGTTTCACTGCTATTTTATTTTTTATTTTTTACATTTATTTTTTCCTTTTTTGTTTCGCTTTTCCTTTTTTATTTACTTATTTCATTTACTCTATTTCTTTCATAATCCATTTTTCGTATGCATTTTTTGTTTCTATTTTTCTTTCAGATTTCAAAATTTGTTTGAAAATTCAAAAAAATCCTCTTATTTTTTTCACTAACTCAAAAACCATTTGAATTTTCAGAAATGTTCGCATATTTAAAAAAGTGTTCTCCTTTCAAAAGAATGTTCTTGATTTAAAATTTTGTTCCCAAATTAAAAAAATGTTCGCATATTTCAAATAATACTATTTCCATATTTTGTTCATAGTTTCAAAATACATACAACTATGCAAAAAAATGTCCTTTTTTCATAAAATGTCAATGTTTTCAAAAATTGATCCACTTTTTCACCATCGAACTGAGTCAGGCATTGTGGCTAGCTATACCTGTCTACAGGCTCGCGGTCGCGGGTTTGAATCCTAGCTCAAGCGCTGTGTTATTCATTCATTTTTTACACCGCTCGCTGCCTTCCTGGGCCGGCCCAATCAAGGGACTACCCTATGCGAAGCCTCGACATCCGGTAACCACATTGCGCTTGTGTCATGTTTGTTTTTGCTTTTTTTCATTTGTTTACATTTTAAAAATTACTAATACATATATTATAAAGACATTAAGTTTTTAAAGTTCTCAACGCATATTAAAAAATGTAAATGTGCCAAAAAAATCTCACTCAGAAAAATGTATGTAACTTTTCAAGAAAATGTATGCGTTTCATAATAATATACGTGACATTTTTCTAAGGTTTTATACAAAGTAAAAAATGTGTAAGTCCAAAAAATAGTTCATACCATCAAGAAAAGTACTTTAAATTTAGAGAAATGATCACAGGTTTCAAACAAAAAGTTTGCGACATTTTGAAACACGTTTATAATATGTATACAAACATTCAGACTGTTTAAAATAATTTCTTTTACCATAGAAAAAACTTTTCAAAGTGTGTATGAAAAGTTAAACACGTATTAAAAATTAAAAACAAATATTCCAAAAATATGTTAATAATATATTTAAAAAATTATACATTTATGAAAATGCTTTAGATGCACATAATATATAATGTGTATGAAAAATGTAGACATAAAACCATATATTTGATCCCCTAAAAACATTTTTAAATGTTAACCTTGCATTTATAAATATTAAACTTGTATAAAAAAATAATGATGTATAGGAGAAATGTACAATGTGTATAAAAAATCAGACATGTATTTACAAAATAAAAAATAAAAATAAAATAAGGAAGAAAAAAGGAAAGCGAAGAAAACCAGAGGAAAAAAGGAAAAATAAAAAAGAAAACAAATCAAAGAAAATAGTGGAACAAAAATGAAAACAGAAGAAAATTAAGAAAGAAAACCAAAGTAAAATGAACTAGAAAACGAAAAAACAATGCAAAGCAGTGGGAACACAGCCTAAAGAACACTACAATGCTGGGTTGGCCCATATTCCGCCCTGTAATCAAGGCCGATTAATACTCACTACAAGTGATGTATACCACTTGCAGTGAGCGGGAGCTATAACTCGCATTAAGCGAGACAGGACCTACTATCAGGTGAACGTCTACAATGATGGGCCGGCGCACAAGCGCAGTTAAAAGAATAGACTATAGGAAAAGGGACCGAGCGGGATTTAATCCTAGGACCTCCTCATTACAGTGCAATGCGGCTAGCCACTAAGTTGTCGTCGAATTCATGTTACACTGCTAGGGCGAGACGAACTTGAACAAAACTACACGTGCTTACACATGCTTTCCGGGTTCTTTTGTTTTTTGTTTTTTCCTGGTTTCCTCCGGTTTTTCTTCCTTTATTTCTCTGTTTTTACTGGGTATTTTTCTTTGTTTTTCTTTGCTTCTTTCTCAGTTTTCCATAGCTTTTTTTCTCTTCTTTTAATTCCGTATTGTTTGTTTCTTTTTCGTTTTACATCTGTTTTTCTTTGGTATTCCCTCGGGTTTTCATTCTTTACCTACTTATTTTTCTGTATATATCTAATCTATTTTTCAAATACTTATTAACCATTTTTTAAATACATGGTCAATATTGTTTGCTATACACATTTAACCTTTTTTAAAATGCTTAATAAACATTTTTCAAATACTTGTTCAACATTTTTATCAAATGCTTGATTAATATTTTTATATAGATGATAAAAAATCATTATTTTTCCAATACATGGTCAATACTTTTTTGTACACATTCAACATTTTTAAATTGCTTGATTAATTTTTTTGAATACTTATTCGAAAAATTCAATTGCTTCATTAACATTTTTATGTACATGATCAAGTTTTTTTTGTCATTTTCCATACATGCTCCGCCATTCTTTTCTTCGGTGGCTGTTGTGGTGGTGCCGGAGGCAGGTGACGGGCATTGGTGTCAAGTTCAGAAAAGTTCTGCTATCTTTTCAGTTTTGTCATGTCGGTGTTTACGTGACTTGTACTTTGTTCGTTATGATATGATATGAATGAGACACGTATTACCAGGCAAAAAAACATTTTTATATACACATTTAACATCCTTTAAATGCTTGATTAACATTTGATAAATATCTGTTCAACATTTTTTATATGCGTGATTAGCATTTATATATACAAGATAAAAAAATCATATTTTTGAAATAGATGGTCAACATTTTTATATAAATAGTTAACCATTTTTATGTGAATGATTAAAAAAATTAAATACTTATTCAACATTTTTTCAAAATGCTTGATTAACATTTTTCAAACACAAGTTTAACATCTTATGAAAACATGGTCAATATGTTTTTTATACAAATTTAACAATTTTCAAATACAAGCTTAATATTTTTAATACATGGTTAACAATTTTTCTTTGCATACTTAACACTTTTAAAATACAAGTTTAACATTTTCTGATAAGTAGTTCAACATTTTTTTCAAATGCTTTGATTAACATCTTTTAAATAAATGGTCTACATTTTTTTCTGTACACATTTCACGTTTAATTTTCTGTATACATGAGGAATATTTTTCTATACACATTAAACATTTTTTAAATGGGTGATTAACATTTTCTGAAATGTTTTATGTAAAATATGTTTTGTAATATAGAATATATGGAAATATAAATAAAGTAAAAACAAAAACGAAGAAACAATTAAAAAAACTGAGTATATGGCCTGTGGCCTATGGCTAGCGGCGCGATGGCCGGTCCAATATGGAGCTCGCCTTCAGCGAGACTTTCTCTCGTCTGTCTCTAGGCAAGACACCTTAGCACCCCTGGCAGTACCAAATACGAGATGCCTACATGGAGGGACAGTTGGTAGCCCAATAAATTGCATTTGGAGGGCTCGTTTCAATGCTTTTACCTGGATTAGTTCGTTTTTCCTTTTGTTCCTGTTTTTAGTATCCCTTCCAATTCACATTACTTGTCCTAGATTTGTCTAGACACGAATATATATAAATACATTCGTATCTAGACAAACGGAAGACAAGTAATATGGATCGGAGAGAGTAGTTTTTTTGGTTTTCTTTCACATTTTTCTTTGTTTATATTTACATTTTTGTAAATAAACATTTTTTGAATTGAAAAATTAATATATATTCATTGTTGACATGGATTTTGACCAAGATAAATTAAAATGTATGAACCACATAAAATATAAATGCAGAACGGCAAACAAAAAATTAAAAAGGGATCAATTAAAGAAAAGACAATCAATCGCTCAAAATGCGGAATGACAAAATAGGCGCGCGACATATTTTCGAAGGTTGATAATGCACGCTGCTACTAATGCCGAAGATACAAACATAAAATTGTCGGAAAGGACGCAAATATCACCGGAATGTCGACTGACTATATGATAAATGTTCGGCTTCCATTGACGAAGTGAAATATTGAAACGACGCATAAAAAAATACGTCAGGCAAATAAAATATACGCATGGTGTACTTTGTCAAATATCAAATATCCATATAACGCTGGACCTTAAGTTTCAGCCAAAAATATTTAACGTGTACGTCTACCTTAATGAGCCGCTAACTAATGGCCGATTACGGCCAGCCCATTAAAATATGTTAAAGCGCATGCGAGTGGATGACACCAAGGCCCATACTTTGATTAGAAAAGAAAGGGTTCACCTATCCCACCAGTCAAACTACGTGGTTGGATCAATTAGAGATTAAACAAATAAGTAAAAGATGCAGCCACGTCCCATGATCTCACACGATCCCACGAGGTGGAGAAACGTGGGAGCGTCCCACCAATTGGATTCCTGGTGCTGCACTCCTCCTCCTCCTCCTATATAAATACAAGGCCCCTTGGCTGCTCTCGGGGTTCGGTTCACATACTCTTGGGTTCTCTGGTCTCCTTCCCTCCTCTCTAGTAGCAATATTCTACTATACATCATATTATACACAAAAGCACACCGTGAGAAAAGGAAGCAAGGAGCAAGGGAAAGAACCTTGGTTGGTTCCAAGGAGGAAGAAGGTGAAATACGATGCTACTCTCATGCCCTTAGTTTCGGCCATTTGGTTCAGAGCAAGGAGTCCTCTCTACTCATCCACGAAATCTTGTCCTTAGTTTCGGCCGTTTTATTCGGATCAAGGAGATCTCTCCCTTACTCATGAATTCTTGTCCTTACTTTCGGCCATATTGGTTTGGATCAAGGTTCCCTTTCTCCCTCACCCATGAAATGTTGTCCTTAGTTTCGACCATTTTGGTTCGGATCAAGGAATACATATGCATGAAATCACACCTTAGCTTCGGCCTTTTGGTTCGGATCAAGGAATATGCACATCATGAAATTATACCCTTAGGTTCGGCCTTTTTGGTTCGGATCAAGGAATATATAAACCCACAAAAATCATGCCCTTAGGTTCGGCCTTTTTGGTTCGGATCGAGGATTTTACATACTACATGAAATCAAGGAGTAGCATATTTTTCATATAGAAATCTTGTCCTTAGTTTCGGCCGTTTGGTTCGAATCAAGGATGCATATTTCTCTTCACGCGGACATGTCATGTCTAGGGGACATATAAAATGCTCCGAGTGAAGGAAATATGCCCTAGAGGCAATAATAAAGTTATTATTTATTTTCTTATATCATGATAAATGATTATTATTCATGCTAGAATTGTATTAACCAAAAACATAATACTTGTGTGAATACATAGACAAACAGAGTGTCACTAGTATGCCTCTACTTGACTAGCTCGTTGATCAAAGATGGTTATGTTTCCTAGCCATAGACATGAGTTGTCATTTGATTAACGGGATCACATCATTAGGAGAATGATGTGATTGACTTGACCCATTCCGTTAGCTTAGCACTTGATCGTTTAGTATTCTGCTACTGCTTTCTTCATGACTTATACATGTTCCTAAGACTATGAGATAATGCAACTCCCGTTTACCGGAGAAACACTTTGTGTGCTACCAAACGTCACAACGTAAATGGGTGATTATAAAGGTGCTCTACAGGTGTCTCCAAAGGTACTTGTTGGGTTGGCGTATTTCGAGATTAGGATTTGTCACTCCGATTGTCGGAGAGGTATCTCCGGGCCCTCTCGGTAATGCACATCACTATAAGCCTTGCAAGCAATGTGACTAATGAGTTAGTTGCGGGATGATGTATTACGGAATGAGTAAAGAGACTTGCCGGTAGCGAGATTGAACTAGGTATTGAGATACCGACGATCGAATTTCGGGCAAGTAACATACCGATGACAAAGGGAACAATGTATGTTATTATGTGGTTTGACTGATAAAGATCTTCGTAGAATATGTAGGAGCCAATATGACCATCCAGGTTCCGCTATTGCTTATTGACCAGAGATGTGTCTCGGTCATGTCTACATAGTTCTCGAACCCGTAGGGTCCGCACGCTTAAAGTTAGATGACGATCGGTATTATGAGTTTTGTGTTTTGATGTACCGAAGGTAGTTCGGAGCCCCGGATATGATCACGGACATGACGAGGAGTCTCGAAATGGTCGATACATAAAGATTGATATATTGGAAGCCTATATTTGGATGTCGGAAGTGTTACGGGTGAAATCGAGATATTTCCAGAGTACCGGGGGTTACCGGAACCCCCGCAGGAAAGTAATGGGCCTATTGGGCCTTAGTGGAGAAGAGGAGGGGCGGCTAGGGCTGGCCGCGCCCCTCCCCCTCTAGTCCGAATTGGACAAGGAGGGGGGGCGCCCCCTTTCCTTCCCCCTCTCTCCTTCCCTTCCTTTCCCCCTCCTACTCCAACTAGGAAAAGAGGGAGTCCTACTCCCGGTGGGAGTAGGACTCCTCCCTGGCGCGCCCTCCTCCTGGTCGGCCGCCTCCTCCCCTTGCTCCTTTATATACGGGGGCAGGGGGCACCTCTAGATACACAAGTTGATCTGTTGATATCTCCCAGCCGTGTGCGGTGCCCCCCTCCACCATATTCCACCTCGGTCATATCGCAGCGGTGCTTAGGCGAAGCCTTGCGTCGGTAGCAACATCATCACCGTCACCACGCCGTTGTGATGACGGAACTCTCCCATGAAGCTCTGCTGGATCGGAGTTCGCGGTACGTCATCAAACTGAACGTGTGCTGAACAAGGAGGTGTCGTACGTTCGGTACTTGGATCGGTCGAATCGTGAAGACGTACGACTACATCAACCGCGTTGTGCTAACGCTTCCGCTTTCGGTCTACGAGGGTACGTGGACAACACTCCCCCCTCTCGTTGCGATGCATCACCATGATCCTGTGTGTGCGTAGGAAACGTTTTGAAATTACTACGTTCCCCAACACCGTGCATGGGTTCTTTCTCGTGAATTCCATGGCACGATGCATAAAATGACTAGAAGTACAAACTATGACACTATATGGGTTTTCACTCATGCATTCCATGCTATGACATGATATGGGTTTTCACTCATGCATTCCGTGGAGTGATCCAGAAAATGAATGAAATGCAAATTATGATATGTCATGGGTTCTTCTCAAATGAATTCCATGGCATAATCCATAAAACAAAGAAAAATGCAAAGTATGCAATGGGTTCTTTCATGCGAATTCCATGGCATAAACTATAACATAACAAAACACAAACTATGCTATGACATGGGTTTCTTGATGAATTCCGTGGGATAAGTCATAAAGTAAACAAAATGCAAACTACCCTATGACATAGGCTCTTTCATAGATCCCATGGCATAATAAAAATTGTATTATGGTGTGGGTTCTTTCAAGTGAATTCCACGGCATAAACCATCAACCAAAGAAAACAAAATTGTGCTCTAAGCATGGGTTCTCCTATATGAGTTCCGTGATATGATTTACAAATATAAAAAATATATGCATACATCCTATGCATCAAAACATGGGGCCTAATCAACCTTCATTTACACCATAACATAAATGAGGTCGAGCACGAACAAAATATCTTGCATGCATGGTAAAGAAGCATATGACATAATATCAAACATAATGTCATCAAAGAAAGCCTACATGGATAAACTTCAAGTTCCCCCAGGCCAGAGTTTAGCGTCGATCATGAGGATGAATTCTGTGGCATAAGTCATAAAGTAAACAAAATGCAAAATACCATATGACATGGGTTCTCTCATGAATCCCATGGCATAATAAAAATTGTATTATGGCGTGGGTTCTTTCAAACGAATTCCACGGCATATACCATCAACCAAACAAAACAAAACCTTTTGCTCTAAGCATGGGTTCTCCTATATGAATTCCATGACGTGAGTTACAAATATTGAAAATATATGCATGCAAATATGGGGCCAGATTAAGCCTCGCCAAAATCAACATTCACTTTACACCATAATACAAATGAAGTTGAGTATGAACCAAACATCAAACATAATGTCGTCAAAGATAACCTACACGGATAAACTTCAAGTTCCCCAAAGACGAAGTTCAGCGTCGACTGCAAGGATGATTTTCTTTTTCTTGTAGCATATTGTAATAGGCATGTGATGTAATCCTATGTAGTAGATATGTTGGAATTCTTAATTAGAGCTTCTCTTCGGAGATGTAATTAACATAATTTTTATGTAAATGTAAGAGTTCTGGAAATGAAGTACCTACAATGTTTGATTCTATTTTTATTTTATGCATTTAAATTTCACTCTGTATCAATGACGTGGACACATGTCTCACGCCCGCCATTTTCTCGTCATCAGATTCTGGCACGCCCAGTGGGACCTATTTCTCCCCTCATCTTCGAATTCCAACATATGAATTTTTATCTAAAAGTATATGAAGTTTATAAACATTCTGTACGCTAAATATACTCAAAGAAATCTGATATAAAGTTTTATTTATTCGAAGGTATGGAAGGTCAAGTGCCGCAGTCAGTCACGCTCTGCATTGGAGATATTTGGCTTGATGTGCTAGTTGGTCCATGTGCGGCTTCAACAAATCAACATCTCGATAGTATGACTGCATCACCAACTAAACATGACCAAGGAATGGAAGTCTTGTCTCCACTCAAGTTTGGGGGAAGTATGAGGGTAGACAAAGAAGGAAAAGGGAAGACAATGGACAAACTCCACTATGAGCAACCTATGAATGGGGGCAATTGTTGGGGAACATAGTAATTTCAAAAAAATTCCTACGCACACGCAGAATCATGGTGATGCATAGCAACGAGAGGGGAGAGTGTTGTCTACGTACCCTCGTAGACCGTAAGCGGAAGCGTTTATCAACGCGGTTGATGTAGTCGTACGTCTTCACGATCCAACCGAATGCACGACACCTCCGAGTTCTGCACACATTCAGCTCGATGACGTCTTCGCCTTCTTGATCCAGCAAGACGGGTGAAGTAGTAGATGAGCTCCGGCAGCACGACGGCGTGGTGACGGTGTTGGGAAGAACAATCTCCGCAGGGCTTTGCCTAAGCACTATGAAAACTATGACGGAGGATAAACTAGAGGGGACGGGGTTGCCGGCACACTGCTTGGTGTTTCTTGATCTGTCTTGGGTGCTATCCCTACCCCTCTATTTATATGTTGAGCCTTGGGGTTTAAACTTGGAGTAAAAGCCTCCACAAAGTCGGTTTCACCCGAAAGGCAAGAGTCCTTCTCGGACTCCAGGACTAGACACCAGGGTTTCCGGCGGACCCTGGCGTCTGGCCCCTGGACTCTGGCAAACTTCCTTTTGTGCTTTCCAAAAACCTCGTGGGCTTTCCCCTTTGACCCAGATAAAGTGTTCTCGTGCCCAACCATTTCGGGAAACATCCGGAACCCCTTCCGATGGATTCCGGAACCCTTCCGGAGATCAAACACTACTATCCACATATAAATCTTTACTTCTGGACCATTCTGGTGTTCCTCATCATATGCGTGATCTCATCCAAAACTCTGAACAACATTCGGTCGCCAACATACATAACTCATAGTACTATATCGTCAACGAACGTTAAGAGTGCGGACCCTACGGGTTCGAGAACTATGTAGACATGACCGAGACACCTCTCTGGTCAATAACCAATAGCGGAACCTGGATGCCCATATTGGCTCCTACATATTCTACGAAGATCTTTATCGGTCAGACCGCATAACAACATACGTTGTTCCCTTTGTCATCGGTATGTTACTTGCCCAAGATTCGATCGTCGGTATCTCAATACCTAGTTCAATCTCGTTACTGGAAAGTCTCTTTACTCGTTCCGTAATACATCATCCTGCAACTAACTCATTAGTTACAATGCTTGCAAGGCTTATAGTGATGTGCATTACCGAGTGGACTTGATCCCGGATGGAGTTGAAGCATCTCTTGATGTGCTTGGTTCTCTTGTGAAATCTAGATTCCTTTGCCAAAGCAATTGCACCAGTATTGTCACAAAAGATTTTCATTGGACCCGATGCACTAGGTATGACACCTAGATCGGATATGAACTCCTTCATCCAGACTCCCTCATTTGCTGCTTCCGAAGCAGCTATGTACTCCGCTTCACATGTAGATCCCGCTACGACGCTTTTGTTTAGAACTGCACCAACCGACAGCTCCACCGTTCAATAAAAACATGTATCCGGTTTGCGATTTAGAATCGTCCAGATCAGTGTCAAAGCTTGCATCGATGTAACCATTTACGATGAGCTCTTTGTCACCTCCATAAACGAGAAACATATCCTTCGTCTTTTTCAGGTATTTCAGGATGTTGTTGACCGCTGTCCAGTGATCCACTCCTGGATTACTTTGGTACCTCCCTGCTAAACTAATAGAAAGGCACACATTAGGTCTGGTACACAGCATTGCATACATGATAGAGCCTATGGCTGAAGCATAGGGAACACCTTTCATTTTCTCTCTATCTTCTGCAGTGGTTGGGCATTGAGTCTTACTCAACTTCACACCTTACAACACAGGCAAGAACCCTTTCTTGCTTGATCCATTTTGAACTTCTTCAAAACTTTGTCAAGGTATGTGCTTTGTGAAAGTCCAATTAAGCGTCTCGATCTATCTCTATAGATCTTGATGCCCAATATATAAGCAGCTTCACCGAGGTCCTTCATTGAAAAACTCTTATTCAAATATCCTTTTATGCTATCTAGAAATTCTATATCATTTCCAATCAACAATATGTCATCCACATTTAATATCAGAAATGCTACAGAACTCCCACTCACTTTCTTGTAAATACAGGCTTCTCCAAAAGTCTGTATAAAACCATATGCTTTGATCACACTATCAAAACGCTTATTACAACTCTAAGAGGCTTGCACCAGTCCATAAATGGATTGCTGGAGCTTGCACACTTTGTTAGCTCCCTTTGGATCGACAGAACCTTCCAATTGCATCATATACAACTCTTCTTCTAGAAATCCATTCAGGAATGCAGTTTTGACATCCATTTGCCAAATTTCGTAATCATAAAATGCGGCAATTGCTGACATGATTCGGACAGACTTAAGCATCGCTACGGGTGAGGTCTCATCGCAGTCAATCCCTTGAACTTGTCGAAAACCTTTTGCAACAAGTCGAGATTTATAGACAGTAACATTACCGTTGGCGTCAGTCTTCTTCTTGAAGATCCATTTATTCTCGATGGCTTGCCGATCATCGGGCAAGTCAACCAAAGTCCATACTTTGTTATCATACATGGATCCCATCTCAGATTTCATGGCCTCAAGCCATTTTGCGGAATCTGGGCTCACCATCTCTTCTTCATAGTTTGTAGGTTCGTCATGGTCTAGTAACATAACCTCCAGAACAGGATTACCGTACCACTCTGGTGCGGATCTTACTCTGGTTGACCTACGAGGTTCAGTAATAACTTGATTTGAATTCTCATGATCATATCATTATCTTCCTCACTAATTGGTGTAGACGTCACAGGAACCGGTTCCTGTTATGAACTATTTTCCAATAAGGGAGCAGTTATTGTTACCTCATCAAGTTCTACTTTCCTCCCACTCACTTCTTTCGAGAGAAACTCCTTCTCTAGAAAGGATCCACTCTTAGCAACGAATGTCTTGCCTTCGAATCTGTGATAGAAGGTGTACCCAAAAGTTTCCTTTGGGTATCCTATGAAGACACATTTCTCCGATTTGGGTTCGAGCTTATCAGGTTGAAGTTTTTTCACATAAGCATCGCAGCCCCAAACTTTAAGAAACGACAACTTTGGTTTCTTGCCAAACCACAGTTCATAAGGCATTGTCTCAACGGATTTTGATGGTGCCCTATTTAACGTGAATGCAGCCGTCTCTAAAGCATAACCCCAAAACGATAGCGGTAAATCAGTAAGAGACATCATAGATCGCACCATATCTAGTAAAGTACGATTACGACGTTCGGACACACCATTACGCTGTGGTGTTCCGGGTGGCGTGAGTTGCGAAACTATTCCACATTGTTTCAAATGTAGACCAAACTCGTAACTCAAATATTCTCCTCCACGACCAGATCACAGAAACTTTATTTTCTTGTTACGATGATTTTCAACTTCACTCTGAAATTTTTTGAACTTTTCAAATGTTTCAGACTTATGTTTCATTAAGTAGATATACCCATATCTGCTTAAATCATCTGTGAAGGTGAGAAAATAATGATACCCGCCGCGAGCCTCAACATTCATTGGACCACATACATCAGTATGTATGATCTCCAACAAATCAGTTGCTCGCTCCATAGTTCTGGAGAACAGCGTTTTAGTCATCTTGCCCATGAGGCAAGGTTCGCAAGTACCAAGTGATTCATAATCAAGTGATTCCAAAAGTCCATCAGTATGGAGTTTCTACATGCGCTTTACACCAATATGACCCAAACGGCAGTGCCACAAATAAGTTGCACTATCATTATCAACTCTGCATCTTTTGGCTTCAACATTATGAATATGTATATCACTACTATCGAGATTCATCAAAAATAGACCACTCTTCAAGGGTTCATGACCATAAAAGATATTACTCATATAAATAGAACAACCATTATTCTTAGATTTAAATGAATAACCGTCTCGCATCAAACAAAATCCAGATATAATGTTCATGCTCAACGCTGGCACCAAATAACAATTATTTAGGTCTAAAACTAATCCCGAAGGTAGATGTAGAGGTAGCGTGCCGGCGGCGATCACATCGACTTTGGAACCATTTCCCACGCGCATCGTCACCTCGTCCTTAGCCAGTGTTTGCTTAATCCGTAGTCCCTGTTTTGAGTTGCAAATATTAGCAACAGAACCAGTATCAAATACCCAGGTGCTACTGCAAGCTCTGGTAAGGTACACATCAATAACATGTATATCACATATACCTTTGTTCACCTTGCCATCCTTCTTATCTGCCAAATACTTGGGGCAGTTCTGCTTCGAGTGACTAGCCTGTTTGCAGTAGAAGCACTCAGTCTCAGGCTTAGGTCCAGACTTGGGTTTCTTCTCTTGAGCAGCAACTTGTTTGCTATTCTTCTTGAAGTTCCCCTTCTTCTTCCCTTTGCCCTTTTTCTTGAAACTGGTGGTCTTATTGACCATCAACACTTGATGCTCTTTCTTGATTTCTACCTCCGCAGCCTTTAGCATAGCGAAGAGCTCGGGAATCGTCTTATCCATCCCTTGCATGTATAGTTCATCACGAAGCTCTTGTAGCTTGGTGGCAGTGATTGAAGAATTCTGTCAATGACGCTATCATCCGGAAGATAGAACTATGCTCACTGATTGTTATAACCAAACATTCTGAGTATATGCTCACTGATAGAACTATTCTCCTCCATCTTGCAGCTGTAGAACTTATTGGAGACTTCATATCTCTCAATCCGGGCATTTGCTTGAAATATTAACTTCAACTCCTGGAACATCTCATATGCTCCATGACATTCAAAACATCGTTGAAGTCCCGGTTCTAAGCCGTAAAGCATGGCACACTAAACTATCGAGTAGTCATCAGCTTTGCTCTGCCAGACGTTCATAACATCTGATGTTTCTCCTGCAGCAGGTTTGGCACCTAGCGGTGCTTCTAGGATGTAATTCTTCTATGCAGTAATGAGGATAATCCTCAAGTTACGGACCCAGTCTGTGTAATTGCTACCATCATCTTTCAACTTTGCTTTCTCAAGGAATGCATTATAATTCAACGGAACAACAACACGGGCCATCTATCTACAACAAACATAGACATGCAAAATACTATCAGGTACTAAGTTCATGATAAATTTAAGTTCAATTAATCATATTACTTAAGAACTCCCACTTAGATAGACATACTTCTAATCATCTAAGTGATCACGTGATCCAAATCAACTAAACCATAACCGATCATCACGTGAAATGGAGTAGTTTTCAATGGTGAACATCACTATGTTGATCATATCTACTATATGATTCACGCTCGACCTTTCGGTATCAGTGTTCCGAGGCCATATCTGCATATGCTAGGCTCGTGAAGTTTAGCCTGAGTATTCTGCGTGTGCAAAACTGGCTTGCACCCGTTGTAGATGGACGTAGAGCTTATCACACCCGATCATCACGTGGTGTCTGGGCACGACGAACTTCGGCAACGGTGCATACTCAGGGAGAACACTTATACCTTGAAATTTAGTGAGAGATCATCTTATAATGCTATCGTCAAACAAAGCAAGATAAGATGCATAAAAGATAAACATCACATGCAATCAATATAAGTGATACGATATGGCCATCATCATCTTATGCTTGTGATCTCCATCTTTGAAGCACCATCATGATCACCATCATCACCGGCGTGACACCTTGATCTCCATCGTAGCATCGTTGTCGTCTCGCCAACTTATGCTTCTACGACTATCGCTACCGCTTAGTGATAAAGTAAAGTATTACAGGGCGATTGCATTGCATACAATAAAGCGACAACCATATGGCTCCCGCCAGTTGCCGATAACTCGGTTACAAAACATGATCATCTCATACAATAAAATATAGCATCACGTCTTGACCATATCACATCACAACATGCCCTGCAAAAACAAGTTAGACGTCCTCTACTTTGTTGTTGCAAGTTTTACGTGGCTGCTATGGGCTGAGCAAGAACCGTTCTTACCTACGCATCAAAACCACAACGATCACTACAAAAAAATACACTTCCGTGATGATACGTGTTTGTCACAGTAAGTCGCTTTTTTTGTCATGCATGTACATCCATGACAAATTTATGACATAATCAAGATAGTCATACTTGTGCTGTCGTAGAAGTGTTCCATGACATTACCAAAATTATCATCACGGAAGTGTCCACTTCCATGATGATAAATCGCACGTCACAGAAGTGCTTTCGTCAAGGGTGACCAACACGTGGCATCCACCGTAACGGAACGCCATTAAGCTATCGGGTCGGGTTTTGGATCTGATAACCCGTTAACAGCCCCGACCAATGGGAAATTTCCATGTGTAAAATTCTTATTGGCCGGACGAAACACGTGTCAGCTCGTCAGTGGGTCAGATAGGCGCCTATGATATGTCGACACGTGGCACGGCCCAACAGTGGCCCATTTAGCTTACAAAGCCGGCCCGTTTGACTAGATCAAAAGTTAATGGTCTGGCCCATGAAAAGCCTGTTAACGGCCTCTTCGCAAATAGCCCATTTTGCGGCCCGTTAACTCACGGCCCGTTAAGCCCTAAAGGAAATCGGCCCAACAACGTCATGTGGGCCGTCGAATATAATACCAACCCATTTCACTTTTGGCCCATGTATGGCCCACAACGTCTTTCGGCCCATATGAGGCCTTCGTATCTTTCGGCCCATTACAGACCCACTGTGAGTCTAGCCGATAATGAATAGTAATTTTCTTTATACCCGTTAACGGCCTGTGATTTACATGGGCCGTTTCCAGCCCGTGTTAGTTTTCGGCCTATTGACGGCCCATACGTTCTTGGGCTCCTTTTCGGCCCTCAATTACTTCCGGCCCTTTACTGGCCTGTTCCACTAATGGGCCAAATTCGGCCCATGGCAAGAGTCAGCCCGTTATTGGCCTATTACCCTAATGGGCCAAAATCGGCCCATGGCAAGAGTCGGCCCGTTTCTGGCCTGTTAACCCGTTGCCCCGTTTCCAGCCCGTCCTATATTTTGGCCCATTAACGACCCGTTATGCTTGTGACAGAATTAAGCCTTTGCTGTCCTACGGCCTGTTAACGGCCTGTTACTGTGCTGGGCCGATACCAATCACACCCGATTATGGCCCATGTAGACACATTTATCCGATGGCCCGAGGTCCACCGATTATAGGCCCATTTATCGACGGTCCGTAGGTGACCCATGGATCCTATGGCCCGTATATGGCACATGGTAGTTGCGGCCACTAGCAAACCAGGGAAAAAGAAGACTAGGAAATAAATAAGGCCGAAACTAACGCTAGGCTATTAAGGCGATTGCACAGATTACATCCACTCGACATCAAAGATCGCCACCAGTGCAAATATAGGGAACACCCTACACTATACAAAAATGGCTTGCTGTTTTCTTCAGGCGGTGGCTGCACGTTAAGAATACATTTTGTATCGTACCAAAACAAATTTCAACTATATAACAAAAGGAAGGTTGGCATAAAACTTAACAGTCTAGCAGATAAATGCACCACCAGAAGTTCAGAAGCTCAGTTCATTTGACCTGACTGTTACATTTTCATGTTGTATTGTCCGATGGAGCACCATAACCCTCGCCTTCATTTCCCCTAGGCTCCTGAACAACATAGCAAATGTCTGATAGTCTGGTTTCAAAACCATGCATATCTTGACGACATTGAGCAATGTTTCTCCTTGTTTCACAAAGGGTCTTTGTTAGGGAATGGACTTGTGTCTGGAGCGCAGATACAACATTGCTTTGAGCTTGCATATCTTGATCATGAGGCAGTTTGGACGATATTGCCTTAACAACCAACCCAGTATTACGTAGGAACGTGCTTTTGGCACTCTTGGTGGACAGGTACTCACCCACAGCAGCAAGAGCTAACATTGTGGTTATAGTTGCCTCGCCACCTTCAGAAGGTGGCGGTTCCACCATTTTTTCCATAGCTCGCTGAAAAGTTGAGGTTTTACATTAGTAGTACCAGAACAGAAGATATTAAGGAGGCATCAAAACCAAACAAAATAGCTTTGGTCTATATACAGAACTTATTCTGGTGAACCCATGTAAAATATTAGTTGTATTTTATTGCAAAGTACATAATAAAACCAGGTTCCAAACATATGACCATGTACCATCGCTAATGTATTGTCTATTTCTTCACATTGTATTGAGGGCTAAGGATGAAGAGACGAAGTTTATAATACGGTAAGCATAGTATGACGTCATTCATATCACAAAACAACTGAGAACAGACAAATAGGCAATTGTAACGTTGTGTGGGCAAGTCTAGCACGGAACTAGATTACGGGTCAAGATGAAAGGAACATCACTCCTCTATTTTAAACCTTGTAAGGTGCAATGATACGCTAAGACAATTGTGTATAAAATTGAAAAGAGTAATAAACATTGGCTGCAAACCATGCAGTTCAAGGCACAAGTCAGAGTAAGTAGTAGTTAAAAGGCATGAGGATTAAGGACTTACAATAGCGGCTTTGACTGGTGTAGTCATACCCTTCTTCTTGCTGGTGTGACAGTCCTTGAAGATTTCCACAACATTTGGTTCAGGTACTTTTTGGTCCTTGCGGGCTTTCCTCTGCATTTGGAACAAGTCAATATAGATCTGATAATATGGTACAGCGAAAAGAGTGAAATAGTAGCTAATTACAAGAGCCTCACAGTGTGCAATATAGCTACGAGATCCTGTCCTTTGTTGGAATTTCACTTTCGTACGGTTGGCCTTGTTCTTTGAACAGTTCACCTACAAGAAGATAGATTTGTATGGCACATGTGTAAATAGGACTTCAACATGTGATCTGATGACATATATATAATGTACCTGATACTTCGGATCGGACCAGTGTTTAACGAGGCCTCTCTAGTCTTCATCAGATATATTTTCCACTGGAGATGTTTGGGCAAGTTCACTGTTAGCCTTGCCTTCAAAGTGAGTTTTCCTCAAGTTATACCGATACTGTCACAGAGCAGACTTGAAAACATGGGTGCAAGCTTGTCTGGTTGCATCATCTTGGCTATCCAATTTGAACCTCATCTGTTGAAAATTATGGGAGTCTCATTATCAGCAACCTAGAAAGTATTGGACAGAGCAAGACGATATTACTAGTTTCCATCCATAACCATACTTACAGATAAATGGTCGAGGAAGGTGTTGAACTGGGTTTCGTCTTTGTCATTCCTGTACTGAATCCATGTTGGGAGGATACTGATGTCTACTACACAACCTTCTTCTTGTAGACGTTGTTGGGCCTGCAAGTGCACAGGTCTATAGGACAGTAGCAAATTTCCCTCAAGTGGATGACCTAAGGTTTATCAATCCGTGGGAGGCGTAGGATGAAGATGGTCTCTCTCAAGCAACCCTGCAACCAAATAACAAAGAGTCTCTTGTGTCCCCAACACACCCAATACAATGGTAAATTGTATAGGTGCACTAGTTCGGCGAAGAGATGGTGATACAAGTGCAATATGGATGGTAGATATAGGTTTTTGTAAACTGAAAATATAAAAACAGCAAGGTAACAAGCGGTAAAAGTGAGTGTAAACGGTATTGCAATGATAGGAAACAAGGCCTAGGGTTCATACTTTCACTAGTGTAAGTCCTCTCAACAATAATAACATAACTGGATCATATAACTATCCCTCAACATGCAACAAAGAGTCACTCCAAAGTCACTAATAGCAGAGAACAAACAAAGAGATTATGGTAGGGTACGAAACCACCTCAAAGTTATTCTTTCCAATCAATCCGTTGGGCTATTCCTATAAGTGTCACAAACAACCCTAGAGTTCGTACTAGAATAACACCTTAAGATACAAATCAACCAAAACCCTAATGTCACCTAGATATTCCAATGTCACCTCAAGTATCCGTGGGTATGATTATACGATATGCATCACACAATCTCAATTCATCTACTCAAACCAACACATAGAACCTCAAAGAGTGCCCAAAGTTTCTACCGGAGAATCACGACAAAAACGTGTGCCAACCCCTATGCATAGGTTCATGGGCGGAACCCGCAAGTTGGTCACCAAAACATACATCAAGTGGCACGTGATATCCCATTGTCACCACAGATACGCACGGCAAGACATACATCAAGTGTTCTCAAATCTTTAAAGACTCAATCCGATAAGATAACTTCAAAGGGAAAACTCAATCCATTACAAGAGAGTAGAGGGGGAGAAGAAACATAAGATCCAACTATAATAGCAAAGCTCGTGATACATCAAGATCGTGCCAAATCAAGAACACGAGAGAGAGAGATCAAACTCATAGCTACTGGTACATACCCTCAGCCCCGAGGGTGAACTACTCCCTCCTCGTCATGGAGAGCGTTGGGATGATGAAGATGGACACCGGTGAGGGTTCCCCCCTCCGGCAGGGTGCCGGAACAGGGTCCCGATTAGGTTTTTGGTGGCTACAGAGGCTTGCGGCGGCGGAACTCCCGATCTAATCTCTGTTTTGGAAGTTTTAGGGTATATGGGGTTATATAGGCAGAAGAAGCACGTCAGGGGAGCCACGGGGGCCCCACGAGGCAGGGGGGCACGCCCCAGGGGGGTGGGTGCGCCCCCCACCCTCGTGGGCAGCTCTCGTATCTTCTGACGTGCACTCCAAGTTCCCTGGGTCTTATCCGGTGAGAAAATCACGTTCCGAAAAGGATTTTTCTGTTTGGACTCCGTTTGATATTCCTTTTCCTCGAAACACTAAAATAGGCATAAAACAACAAATCTGGGCTGGGCCTGCGGTTAATAGGTTAGTCCCAAAAATAATATAAAAGTGGATAATAAAGCCCAATATTGCCTAAAACAATAGATAATATAGCATGCAGCAATCAAAAATTATAGATACGTTGGAGACGTATCAAGCATCCCCAAGCTTAATTCCTGCTCGTCCTCGAGTAGGTAAATGATAAAAAGATAATTTTTTATGTGGAATGCTAGTTGGTATAATTTCAATGTAATTCTTCTCACTTGTGATATGAATATTCAGATTCGAAAGATTCAAGACAAAAGTTCATATTGACATAAAAATAATAATACTTCAAGCATACTAACTAAGCAATTATGTCATCTCAAAATAACATGGCCAAAGAAAGTTCATCCCTACAAAATCATATAGTTTAGTCATGCTCCATTTTCGTCACACAAGAATGCTCTCATCATGCACAACCCCGATGACAAGCCAAGCAATTGTTTCATACTTTAATAATCTCAAACTCATAAACCTTCACGCAATACATGAGCGTGAGCCATGGATATAGCACTTTGGGTGGAATAGAATACGATGATGGGGGTTATGTGGAGAAGACAAAAAAGGAGAAAGTCTCACATCAACGAGGCTAATCAATGGGCTATGGAGATGCCCATCTATTGATGTTAATGCGAGGAGTAGGGATTGCCATGCAACGGATGCACTAGAGCTATAAATGTATGAAAGCTTAACAAAAGAAACTAAGTGGGTGTGCATCCAACTTGCTTGCTCACGAAGACCTAGGGCACTTGAGGAGGCCCATTGTTGGAATATACAAGCCAAGTTCTATAATGAAAAATTCCCACTAGTATATGAAACTGATAACTCAAGAGACTCTCTATATGAATAACATGGTGCTACTTTGAAGCACAATATATGAGACTCGCTATATCATGGTGCTACTTTGAAGCACAAGTGTGGAAAAAGGATAGTAGCACTGGCCCTTTTTATTTTCTCTTTTTTGGGCCTTTCTCTTTTTTTGTGGACAATGCTCTATTGAATGATGATCATCACACTTCTATTTATTTATAACTCAATGATTACAACTTGATACTAGAACAAACTATGACTCTATATGAATGCCTCCGGCGGTATACCGGGATATGCAATGAACCAAGAGTGACATGTATGAAAGAATTATGAACGGTGGCTTTGCCACAAATACGATGTCAACTACATGATCATGCTAGCAATATGACAATGATGGAGCGTGTCATAATAAACTGGATGGTGGAAAGTTGCATGGCAATATATCTCGGAATGGCTATGGAAATGCCATAATAGGTAGGTATGGTGGCTGTTTTGAGGAAGATATAAGGAGGTTTATGTGTGAAAGAGCATATCATATCACGGGGTTTGGATGCACCGGCGAAGTTTGCACCAACTCTCAATGTGAGAAAGGGCAATGCACGACACCGAAGAGGCTAGCAATGATGGAAGGGTGAGAGTGCGTATAATCCATGGACTCAACATTAGTCATAAAGAACTCATATACTTATTGCAAAAAATCTACAAGCCATAAAAAACCAAAGCACTACGCGCATGCTCCTAGGGGGATAGATTGGTAGGAAAATACAATCGCTCGTCCCCGACCGCCACTCATAAGGAGGACAATCAAATAACACCTCATGTTTCAAATTTGTTACATAGCGTTTACCATACGTGCATGCTATGGGACTTGCAAACTTCAACGCAAGCATTTCTCAAATTCACAACTACTCAACTAGCACAACCTTGATATCACTACCTCCATATCTTGAAACAATCATCAATCATCAAACTTCTCTTAGTATTCAACACACTCATAAGAATTCTTACAAATCTTTTATGCTTAGCATATTAGGATTTTAAGAAAATTACCATGCTATTTAAGACTCTCAAAATAATATAAGTGAAGCATGAGAGTTCATCTATTTCTTCAAAATAAAACTACTAACGTGCTCTAAAGATATAAGTGAAGCACTAGAGCAAACAGCAAACTACTCCGAAAGATATAAGTGAAGATCAATGAGTAGTCAAATAATTATGCAACTATATGAAGACTCTCCCATTTAATAATTTCAGATCTTGGTACTTTATTCAAACAGCAAGCAAAGCTAAATAAAATGACGCTCCAAGCAAAACACATATGATGTGGTGAATAAAAATATAGCTCCAAGTAAAGTTACCGATGAACGAAGACAAAAGAGGGGATGCCTTCCGGGGCATCCCCAAGCTTAGACGCTTGGTTATCCTTGAATATTACCTTGGGGTGCCTTGGGCATCCCCAAGCTTAGGCTCTTACCACTCCTTATTCCATAGTCCATCGAATCTTTACCCAAAACTTCAAAACTTCACAACACAAAACTTAATAGAAAACTCGTGAGCTCCGTTAGTGAAAGTAAACAAAACACCACTTCAAGGTACTGTAATGAACTCATTCTTTATTTATATTGGTGTTAAACCTACTGTATTCCAACTTATCTATTGTTTATAAATTATTTTACTAGCCATAGATTCATCAAAATAAGCAAACAACACAATGAAAACAGAATCTGTCAAAAACAGAACAGTCTGTAGTAATCTGTAACTAACGCAAACTTCTGGAACTCCAAAAATTCTAAAATAAATTGGTGGACCTGAGGAATTTTTCTAGTAATCATCTTAAAAATAATCAACTAAATATCACTCTCCAGTAAAAAGTTTTAGCTAATCTCGTGAGCGCTAAAGTTTCTGTTTTTTATAGCATGATCATAAAGACTTCACCCAAGTCTTCCCAAAGGTTTTACTTGGCACAAACACTAATTAAAACATGAAACCACATCTAAACAGAATCTAGATGTATTATTTATTCCTAAACAGAACCAAAAAGCAAGGAACTAAAATAAAATTGGGTTGCCTCCCAACAAGCGTCATTGTTTAACGCCCCTAGCTAGGCATGATGATTTCAATGATGCTCACATAAAAGATAAGAACTGAAACATAAAGAGAGCAACATGAAGAATATGACTAGCAGATTTAAGTCTAACCCACTTCCTATGCATAGGGATTTTGTGAGAAAACAATTTATGGGAACAATAATCAACTTGCATAGGAAGGTAAAACAAACATAACTTCAAAACTTTAAGCACATAGAGAGGAAACTTGATATTATTGCAATTCCTACAAGCATATATTCCTTCCTCATAATAATTTTCAGTAGCATCATGAATGAATTAAACAATATAACCATCACCTAAAGCATTCTTTTCATGATCTACAAGCATATAATTTTTATTACTCTCCACATAAGCAAATTTCTTCTCATGAATAATAGTGGCAGCATCATAAGAGACTTGAACACTATAAATTGTTTCCACATTAAAGGAGTAACGTTCAGAGAAAGGGTACTCATAATCACGACAAGTTTTATAAATATAATCATCACTACTCTTTATAGCATAAGTTTTATCACAATAATCATCATAAGTAGCAACTTTGTTCTCATCATAATCGATTGAAACCTCTTCCGAAATAGTGGAATCATTACTAAGTAAAGTCATGACCTCTCCAAATCCAATTTCATAAATATTATAAGATTCAACATCCTCCAATATTGTGGGATCACTACTTCCTAAAGTTGACACTCTTCCAAACCCACTTTCATCAAATTCGTCATAAAGATCTAAATACTCCGAATTTTTGGAACGCCTTCTAGAGAAAGGAAGATCATATTCAGTTTCATCAAGATTCATATTGCAAAACAAAGATTCGATAGGGGACACATCAATAACTTTTAGATCTTCATCTTGATTTTCATAGGTATTGGAAGAACACACTTTAATAAAGGCATCTTTTGAAGCACGCATCCTAGCGGTTCTTTCCTTGCACTCATCAATGGAAATTCTCATAGCTTTGAGAGACTCATTGATATCATGCTTAGGAGGAATAGATCTAAGCTTTAAAGAATCAATCTCAAGAGAAATTCTATCAATGTTCCTAGCCAAATCATCAACTTTAAGCAATTTCTCTTCAAGCAAAGCATTAAAATTCTTTTTTGAATTCATAAACTCTTTAACACTATTCTCAAATTCAGAGGGCATCTTATTATAATTTCCATAAGAGTTGTTGTAGGAATTTCCATAATTATTAGAAGGATTACTAGGATATGGCCTAGGATTAAAATTTCCTCTATAAGCGTTGTTACCAAAATTATTCCTACCAACAAAATTCACATCCATAGATTCATTGTTATTCTCAATCAAGGTAGACAAAGGCATATCATTAGGATCAGAAGAAACACTCTTAGTAGCAAATAATTTCATAAGTTCATCCATCTTTCCACTCAAAACATTGATTTCTTCTATCGCATGCACTTTTTTATTAGAAGATCTTTCAGTATGCCATTGAGAATAATTAACCATAATATTATCTAAGAGTTTAGTAGCATCTCCTAAAGTGATTTCCACAAAAGTGCCTCCCGCGGCCGAATCTAAAAGATTTCTAGAAGCAAAATTCAATCCGGCATAATTTTTTTGTATAATCATCCACAAATTTAAACCATGAGTAGGGCAATTACGTATCATTAATTTCATTCTCTCCCAAGCTTGTGCAACATGTTCATGATCAAGTTGCTTAAAATTCATAATATCATTTCTAAGAGAGATGATCTTAGCGGGAGGAAAATACTTAGAGATAAAAGCATCTTTGCACTTGTTCCAAGAATCAATACTATTTTTAGGCAAAGATGAAAACCAAGCTTTAGCATGATCTCTAAGCGAAAAAGGAAATAGCTTCAATTTAATGACATCATTATCGACATCTTTTTTCTTTTGCATATCACATAAATCAACGAAGCTATTCAGATGAGTAGCGGCATCTTCACTAGGAAGGCCGGCGAATTGATCTTTCATAACAAGATTCAACAAAGCAGTATTGATTTCAAAAGATTCAGTATTGGCAAGAGGAGCAATCGGAGTGCTAAGGAAATCATTATTGTTGGTATTGGTGAAGTCACACAATTTGGTAGTATCTTGAGCCATCGCGACAAACAAGCAATCCAACACACGAGCAAACGAAAGGCAAGCGAGAAAAAGGCAAACGGAGAAGGAGAAGGAGAAGGAGAAGGAGATTGGGAAAGAGAGGGCGAATAAGACGGCAAGGGTGAAGTGGGGGAGAGGAAAACGAGAGGCAAATGGCAACTAATGTAATGTGGGAGATAGGGATTGTGATAGGTACTTGGTATGTTGACTTTTTGCGTAGACTCCCCGGCAACGGCGCCAGAAAAGAGCTTGATGTCTACCACACAACCTTCTTCTTGTAGACGTTGTTGGGCCTGGAAGTGCACAGATTTGTAGGACAGTAGCAAATTTCCCTCAAGTGGATGACCTAAGGTTTATCAATCCGTGGGAGGCGTAGGATGAAGATGGTCTCTCTCAAGCAACCCTGCAACCAAATAACAAAGAGTCTCTTGTGTCCCCAACACACCCAATACAACGGTATATTGTATAGGTGCACTAGTTCGGTGAAGAGATGGTGATACAAGTGCAATATGGATGGTAGATATAGGTTTTTGTAAACTGAAATTATAAAAACAGCAAGGTAACAAGCGGTAAAAGTGAGCGTAAACGGTATTGCAATGATAGGAAACAAGGCCTAGGGTTCATGCTTTCACTAGTGTAAGTCCTCTCAACAATAATAACATAACTGGATCATATAACTATCCCTCAACATGCAACAAAGAGTCACTCCAAAGTCACTAATAGCGGAGAACAAACAAAGAGATTATGGTAGGGTACGAAACCACCTCAAAGTTATTCTTTCCAATCAATCCGTTGGGCTATTCCTATAAGTGTCACAAACAGCCCTAGAGTTCGTACTAGAATAACACCTTAAGATACAAATCAACCAAAACCCTAATGTCACCTAGATACTCCAATGTCACCTCAAGTATTCGTGGGTATGATTATACGATATGCGTCACACAATGTCAATTCATCTACTCAAACCAACACATAGAACCTCAAAGAGTGCCCAAAGTTTCTACCGGAGAATCACGACGAAAACGTGTGCCAACCCCTATGCATAGGTTCATGGGCGGAACCCGCAAGTTGGTCACCAAAACATACATCAAGTGGCACGTGATATCCCATTGTCACCACAGATACGCACGACAAGACATACATCAAGTGTTCTTAAATCTTTAAAGACTCAATCCGATAAGATAACTTCAAAGGGAAAACTCAATCCATTACAAGAGAGTAGAGGGGGAGAAGAAACATAAGATCCAACTATAATAGCAAAGCTCGCGATACATCAAGATCGTGCCAAATCAAGAACACGAGAGAGAGAGATCAAACACATAGCTACTGGTACATACCCTCAGCCCCGGGGGTGAACTACTCCCTCCTCATCATGGAGAGCGCCGGGATGATCAAGATGGCCACCGGTGAGGGTTCCCCCCTCCGGCAGGGTGCCGGAACAGGGTCCCGATTAGGTTTTTGGTGGCTACAGAGGCTTGCGGCGGCGGAACTCCCGATCTAATCTCTGTTCTGGAAGTTTTAGGGTATATGGGGTTATATAGGTAGAAGAAGCACGTCAGGGGAGCCACGGGGGCCCCACGAGGCAGGGGGTGCGCCCCAGGGGGGTGGGCGCGCCCCCACCCTTGTGGGCAGCTCCCGTATCTTCTGATGTGCACTCCAAGTTCCCTGGGTCTTATCCGGTGAGAAAATCACGTTCCAAAAAGGATTTTTCTGTTTGGACTCCGTTTGATATTCTTTTTCCTCGAAACACTGAAATAGGCATAAAACAGCAAATCTGGGCTGGGCCTCCGGTTAATAGGTTAGTCCCAAAAATAATATAAAAGTGGATAATAAAGCCCAATATTGCCTAAAACAGTAGATAATATAGCATGGAGCAGTCAATAATTATAGATACGTTGGAGACGTATCAGATATGTACATGACACCTAACAGCAACCGCTGCCTCTGATACTAACTTGGCTGACCCTGTAGCATCACGTGGCCTTTTTAAACCTGCCTCAAAACGGATCTCCATTCTTCCTCCTCTAGATTTAGTTAACCTATCGAGCATTATCCCTGATGTTTGTTTCCTCTTGCGCCTAGGTGCTAGTCCAACAACAAACATAGGAAGTGTTAGTGTACATCAAACTGTGAGACTACATATAAAGAAGCATGCAACTGTAACTTGACTCCAGCAACTACCTTCTTGCTGTTGAAGCTCACAAGGTTCATCTGATATTGCCAACTCGTCTTGTGTCAAGAGTGCTTGGGAAGTAGTGTCAGGTGGCAAGGGAGCTTGGGAACGTGCTGCTAGCTCAGTTGATGCACGAGTACGTCGTGCAGCTGGTAGTACTGTGGTAGGTGTTGCAAGAACTAGGGTTGTCTCTGCTTGTTTGGTGGCAACTATTTGTTTCTGTTTGTCTTTTTTTGCAACTCTTGTAGCATGGGATGCCGTGTTTGTAGAATTTTCTGCTGGACTTTGACCTTCTATTGCACCATCAGTACTAGCAGAATCTGCAGGATTCATCTGCTTCTCATTCCCTGCCATTCTGTGTTTCTTCCTCTCTCTCTGTGCCATGTTAAGTCAAGCCGACAAGAAAAACGAATAACAATTTAGTTCTTCAGAACAAATTGATGCGTGATGCAGACGAACTAAACTTTGATGTTAGACAACCACATGATAGGAGGATGTAATATGTATGAAAAACAGGACGGAAGAGATAACCAGAACTATGATGTGTAAACTAAGAAGAAGACATTTCACCAAATTAGAAGCAATGCAATGGAAGGTAGACACCATATGAAAGATGCTACAAATATCGCTCTGCCAAGTTAACAGTGTCTCATCATAAATGTCGTTTAAACAAATGTGAAGCAGTACAAGAAATAAATCATATGCAAGATGCAAACAACATCACACTACCATGTTAGAGGTCTCTCATCATTAGTGCCATTGCATATTCACAGCATTCCATATTCACAACTTATGATGTGTAAACTAAGGAGAAGTCATTTCAACAAATTAGAAGCAATGAAAGCTAGACACCATATGAAAGATGCAACGAATATCACTCTACCAAGTTAAAACTGTCTCGTCATAAGTGCCATTTCAACAAATTAGTAGCACAAGCTAGAAAAGAATGTGAGATGTAACCTATATCACACTTCGAAGTCAAACGTGTCTTATGATAAGTGATTGTTGCAGGTTACACAACAGTAGTAATATGGTGTAAGAACATGGTGTGATAGACATATATTTTATGTTCTAGAAACAGGAACACGTGTCTTACTCAAGTATAATGTGTAAAGTAAGCATATGGAATTCAACAAAATTAGAAGCAATACAAGCTAGACATCACACATAACATGCAACCACATATAACAGTGCCAAGTCAGAGGGAGCACCGCTGATGCTGCACTAGGGGAGACGTGCTAATCATAAACACAGCTTTGTTGAGTGTCTATGCATGTGTTGTCTTGGAAATCATCTTGGGGGTGTGGAGGAGTAGAAACTGTAGTGGCCCTCCGTTCGGAAGGAGCACCTTTATCCGCTGCCTTTCTAACTTCCTTCCGCTTTATTGATTTTGAATTGTCAAGTAAAACCAACAAGAAAAAGCAATACAATTGTCTCTTCAGAACTCATTCATGCATGATACTGACAATCACTACTTTGATGTAAGGCAAACACATGATACCATGATGGAATATGTACGAAAAACAGGACGGCATGGCATGTTCACAACTGTTTGTGTAAACTAAGAAAAAACCATTCCAGCAAATAAGAAGCAATGCAAGCTAGACACCACATGAAAGATGCAACCAATATGACTCTGCCAAGTTAAAAGCGTCCCATCATAAATGGAATTTCAACAAATTAGAAGTAGCGCATGCTATAAATCATATGAAAGATGCAACTAATATCGCACTGCATATACTAAAGGTGTCTCGTCATGTTGATTGATGCAGGATACAAAAAAAACAATAGTTTTATGTAAGGACATGCTTAATAGACAGATGTACTATATACTAAATACAGGAAGGCATGTCACATTAACAGGTATAATGTATAAGCTAAGCAGACTAGCACATGCAGTTTAACCAGATTGGAAGAATTACAATCTAGACACCATATGCAACATGCAACCACATATCACGCTGCCAAGTTAGAACAAGCACCTGTGATGCTAGTGTAGGGGAAATGCTGTAATCAACTACAGAGCTACGTTCACTATCTTCATGTAGCATTTCTGTTTCTTGAGAATCATGTCGGGAGGCTGACGATGCATTCTTTAAATGAGGAGTAGTCCCCTTGCCAACCTGCCTCGTCATAAGTGATTGATGAGGGATACACAAGAACATTAGTTTGATGTAAGAACATGGTTAATACATAGATGTACTAGTATGTACCAAAAACAGAAAGGCATGTCATATTCAAAGGTATAATGTGTAAGCTAAGCAGATGCAATTTAACCAAATTGGAAGCAATACAAGCTAGACATCCGGCTGGAGTGGTGAGCATGATCATCTAGGACCTAAGAGCCTGGTGGGAGGCGGGCTGCTTCGCCACCATCACAGCTTTTTAGTTGGCTTCCAGGTGATGCCTATCTTTGCTGGGCTTGTCACTAGCTCGGCCAGTGCCCTGACTAGCTATTTGTCTTCTGGTGCTCACGAGATGGTGGTTCATGTAAAAAAAATATCTTTCCTTATCTTATCGACTTCGGCCTTTCGAATACAAGCTAGACACCATATGGAACATGCAACCACATATGACACCGCGAAGTTAAAGCAAGCACCTGGGATGGTGGTTCATTGCGAGTGAGGTCATCAACTCCAGAGCTACGTTCCCCGTCTCCATCTGCTGACACTGCACCCATTAAAGCGTTGAAACGTGTCTTGCCTAGCCGCACAACAAGCTGGAGCGACTTATCTCTTTTCTTTTTGGCTTCTCTCATGGCAGCAGAGTCTGAAATACCCTTGCATAAAAACACAACAGTGAGAGTAAGGGTGAAGTGTGTGCAGAACTAGTGCACTGTAAAAGTAGCAGATAGTAGGTGGCTGAAAAATAAATGACAGGAGACATATGATAGCTCTACAACATTGCATGGCAAACAAAATTAGATTCTACTCCGTATGATTTTGTAATATATGAGCACAGGAAATGCAGGTACTCCTCCTGCACACCACCACATCTGGTCATATCTAAGATAACAGTCGACTGAAAATAAATAGGTCAGTCGATTTTTTAATGAACCGTCCGATTTATAAGGAACGGGCAGATGGCCTTCGTCTACCTCCCGCCAGCCACTGTTGACGATCTTTCTCGAACCGCCAGCGACCACCGGCCCAGACCCCTGCCTCCGCCGCCCCTCCCTCCCATCGACCTCACACCACCATCGTGCTTGGCAGTGCCCCCAGGCCATCCCTTTAATCCCGGACGACCTCCAGATCGGGCGCCAGTAGCTCTAGGCCACACACGCCCCTAAGATAAACACCAAGGCGTTGCTTCCCTGGCATAATAGGCGTACTAGCGCCTGTTACACCGGGGAATGCTTCTGTTAATTGGGAATCAATTGGCCAGAAATTGAAATTCAGGGGGGCGACGGACCTCTAGCTAAGGTGAAATAGTATATGAGGAGAAACCTTGTGCATCGCGAGTTACTAGGAACATCTAGTATCAAGAAGAAGCGGTCAACTAGTATCTTCTGTGGGATGAATACCGTGCAAGCAGAGGCGTAAGATTTGCACGAATAAGGGAAGAGGAGTACCTTTTTCGGTTGCCGGTGTGGTCACCCCCACATGTCGCGCTGATCTTCTTGTTTTTACCGGGGAAACCGATGTTCTGGAGGGTGCATGCTTGGACGAACCCATGGCCAAATTGTTGACTGTGTTGCCGTGGCCGTATGTCGGCAGAGGGGAAGCAGATCCGAGGCGGCGAAGGACGGCGTAGCAGGACCAGCTCCGGTGCGGTGGAGGGTGGCAAAGTTGGAGCGGCAACGGTGAGGCGCAGGACGGCGTGGTTGAACTGGCTCGGGTACAGACGGCTCGGCCTCGACTTAAACTACTAGCCGTGGAGGGCGTTGCAGTTGAGGTTGCGGTGGACGACAACATCGGGGTATCGGCTCCGGCGTGATGGAGGAGGGCGGCAGTTAATGGGTGGGATGGGGTGGCGGACGGAGGACGCCAGGGTTTCGCGGCTGGTGGAGAGGTAGTTTTGGCGCCCATGGAGTACGAATGGGGAATCGGACGGGTGGGGGGAACCATGTTTCGGTCTGGGACGCGCTTGTTTTTGGCTTTTTTGAACAGAAGATGGGACGCACTTGTTTGAAATTTGGGGAAAGTACAAACTTTGCCCCCCCTCTTAAATTTGGGACCTACTGCGGGTTGGAGGTAGGATGGTAATCCCAGGTGTCCCAAATAGTGGGCGGGAGCGATTTCGGCCGCGCGCATGTGTGCTTAGGCGCCATTGTGTATGAATGTTTTTCGGATGCGGTTGCGTGGCGTCTAGATGAAGCTACAAACCTACCCCGGTTTAGACCTTTGGACGTCGGGCCGGTAGGTTTCACGGGTGAGAGTTATTAGAAAAGTAATTTCCTTGTACTACCAAACATTGGTCTCACGCAGTTTCGGGCGAGTAGAGGCTCTTTTGGCGCTTCGTTCGAAATTTTGAAACACAAGCATTCACGTTTAGAGTACTCTTGAACTATGAGGATTGACCTAAATATACAACGTTATATTTGACCTTGTATGTTTGAAAACCTCATTAAATTATCCGCTTCTTTTTGAAATTTTGACACTTGAAAATCCTATAACTACGATTATTTTGGAATGGAGGAGCTAAATTTTAATCTATTTTGTACACGACTACATATGCTATTATGTACAAAATCAGAGCAAAGATTGGTGCCCCCATAATTTAGGTATGGTTTACAAATGCCATGATATCAAATTCAAATAATTGAATGGACTACACGTTGAATTCGATTTTTTAAACCACCTTAAGTTGAATTCAAATGTATGCTAGTTCATAGGTAGTAGCTATTTATAATGTCCATTGGGTAAATTTTGTATGTATAATGTGCTTTACACACACAACATGAACTATACTCACGTTTATATTCGATTGCTAAAGCGATGCATTGTCTGGAGTTCAAAATACTAACTATGTGGATCAATTGTGTCGAATAATAACATAGACATGCTCAAATTCGATAGAATCTAGATGTCTGATGGTTCAATGACCGCTCCTTATGCGATTTGCAAATATCATGATCCCATCCTAATATTTGGATACAATTTATATCTTTAATCAATGTGTAGAGCAGTCTTTTACGTGTAGTTTCACTCTCCATCGGTGGTCTCTCACACATGCTCACACACTCTCTCCCGAGGTGTCTTTCTCGCACACATGCTCTAGATATAACCCTCCCTCCCTCTCTTAACCATTTACAACTATTTTCACCAACCTTTATCACAAGCACTCTTCCTCTCGCAAACATACACACACACAATCCTCATCGACCCTTTCTATATACATGGACCTGCCTATGTGTCTCATGTACGCACATTATCTTTACGCCTGTCTCTCACGCATTGTCTCACACCTCTCTTCCTAATCGACGAGTATGATTCTAGCAGAGCATTCTGTAGGATGCCCCTTAAAGTTAGGTTGGATGAATAGTAATATCAGAGATAAAGGGGTTACCTTAGTCCGAGAACCTAGGGTTACAAATCCTAGCCGGCTTTGTCAGTGGACACAAAGTCCTTCACAATTCTGCTATCTTTGTCTTGTACGACTAGTCATCCATGGGTCTTCCTAAATGCGTCACGGGCCGACCAATGTGGCGCAGGACGGAACAGAACGAAGGGCCTCACCTCGACCCACCGGACCTCACGCGGTGACACACCCTCTGCCCCCATGTCTCATTATCTTCTCACACCCACACATACCAGCACAAACACCACACACATAGAAAATTTCTCCTGGTGCCTCTATTCCCTCCCCCCTTGCATATAAACACTCAACGGAATGGAATCTCTTGTCGTGACGTCATATTCGTCTCTCTCTCTCTCTAGACTACTCTCATTTCTCGTGCTATCTCTCCCACGCCCCCCCGTCGGACCCTCTATCCATGCCTCTCTCGAATACGTAATACACACACATACCTCTCTAGGCCCCGCCAAATGCATCAACTACACATTCACACATGTTACATCACGTACCCCATTGATCTAAAAAGCCCTCTCTTCACGTTTATTTCGCATACAACATTCCTTTTGAATAAAGTGTGGCCAAAAAAATATTTTAGAGTTTCTACATATATACAACATTACAAAGCTATATGGAGGAGTACGAACGCTAATTTGCATTGCATGGTGCCCACAATGATATTTATTCCGCACTGTGAATTTGTATATTTTTATACTATATACAAAGTTAGTCATAATAAAGAGAAATGAAGAGCATCTCTCTCTCCATCGCATACCCCCCTGTACGCCCTTCACGTATGCATACAATACTATCTCCAGGTCCTCTAAAAGTAAGCCCCCCAGAAAATTCAGGCATGTTTCATCTTTCTCTCGCGATATATGCAATGACGATCATTGTATTTGAAGCGAAAGCACAATACGTACATTGGGCTTCAGAATCCACTCATTACGGTCACCATTTATGTTTAGTGGTTATTATGCAGTCACGGGCTCACCGTACAACTCTGTATTTACTCATGACATGACTAGTTGACCAGTTAAACGCTCCACGTGGCACCTCTAGTGTTGCATCACATTATCTCACTACCATCGTGCCCACCTGCCGACTTGTATCTACTCTACATCTACACTCTTATAAAATACATAAAATACACTCTTATAAAAAATAGAGTTGGTGATGATGGTGTGCCTGCCATCCTACAATATAGGCCGTCCGATTTATATCTGACGGATAGGAAAGAAACTATGGCAATTTTGCAAAAAGGTACCCACACACCTCTCCACATTTGCAAATAAGGCCTTCCCTCGTTCATCCTTTTCTCTCACAAGATAAACAAGTCATACAAATGCATCTTGATGTTACGTGCAACGCACGGGCATCTTTCTAGTAAGAATGAAAACAAACGACAAAAAATATTTGGACGGTGGTTCGAAGTCATGACCGCGGGCACAACGGACAAGGTGGCCTTGTATTGGTATGCTGAGCCGTCTGCTTTAACACACAGGAGCTGCGTGTGGTGATTATACACACACGCACGCATGCACACGAACTGCATCCACGCAACACTCACACAAACACATGCACCCACGCACGCACGCAACACTCACACGTACACACACAGCCACGCACGCACGCAACACTCACACGCACGCACGCAACACTCACACGCACACACGCACGCATGCATGCACACACCAGTGCACCACATGACCAACACACACTCTCACGCTCACGGGTTGGAGCCTTGTCGCGCCTGCGTAAATTTGTGTTTATCTGACCTTTCGCCTATGCGAACTGACAGGTGGGACCCACAACGAACATGGTCAATTTAACTAGTCAACATGGCGCCATGCAGACTATTTGGCCGGTCAACAGAGTGCAATCCGATGCTGAGCTGTGAGCAAGTGACCGTATAATCACCGCAAAACGTATATAGTGACTGTAATCAGCTTATCCTGAAGTTCGGTGACCGTATTATGCTTTTCTCTCTGTAGGCCCTCCAAAACTACATCTCTACACGTTCTCGCATGTTACATCTAACAACTATGCAATATAGCACTACTACTACACTCTAACACAATAAATCATATGTGTTTTTAGTTTTACTAGATATCATATTGTTACTTATAATTATTCAGTTTGCATACATTAAAATTGCCTTTGAAATGTATGGCTAGTATCATCTACCGCGCGGGAAAAATCCCGCCCTTTCCTGTTTAATTGGGTTTTGTATCGATGGATCGTGTGAAACAACAAAACTATACTAGTACTATACAGTACAAGTGACAGTTCACTGGGCCGTCGTGTCGTCTACTCCTCCGTCGTAAGAGTGGAGCGCTCACTTTCATAAATATTCTAGTTCCTTTTGCCGACATGTGGGACATCAAGCTACCGGGTCCACGTGCCATACCGGAATATAGTGCAGAGCAGCCGGGGTGAAGCACCCTAGTCATGGCGCCGGCGTAGTAATGAACAATGAGGCGTCAAATCACAAAGCTGCACCTTTCCCGCAGTTAAGTTGGAGGGACGAAGCAACCATCATTTCACTCGTTGCTGAATCCGCTTCTCCCTCATCTTCTTCAACTTAACCACGTGTTGCTTCTACCGTTGTTCTGCCTCATGTGGGACGCAGATCAGCTTGGTAAAGCACTGACACGTGGGACCGCATGTTAGCAAACCGCCAGGACAACATCCTCCGAAAATAAGAAGCCTAATCCTAGACTTACAAAGGGCTACGTAGCTGCTACGTATACTTTCCATCTAATCTATATATGCCCCCTGATTTTCAGGTGGGGTGGGCCTAATCCTCTCCTTTAATCCAATCAAATAGTCCCACATCACATCAGTTCGTAACTTTACGTAAACCATTACGTGGATGTAGCATTGCTCAAATAAGAAACCTCCCCCGCCATCTGCATGGCAAAATCACCTCCTTTTTCTAATCTCGATTCTATAATTTTTTAGATCAATATAATTGAGATTTGTATAGATAGCACCGAGGAGCAAAACCAAGTGGTACGGTTAAGGGCATCCACAATGTGTAGCCAAATGTGAAAATAGCTTTTGGCATCGTGGGAACCATTGTGGACGGTGTTGCCAAAGCGAAAAAGATGGAACCGAAGCTCCGTGATTGATTGATAGAATAGAAATATGCAACGTCTCTCCTCTTTCTCCCATGCTTGGACGCATGTAGTACTACAGTATAGAGCACAGAGTCTACTCCCCCGTCCCTTCTATCACAAATCACAAAGCAGTGAGGCATCAAATCACAAAAGCACGGACGAAGCAACCATCATTTCACTCTTCGCTGACTCCGCTTCTCCATCGTCTTCTTCGAGAAGCCATCTCACTGCATTAGTTACTCCTAGTAGTACTAGTAAAGGACTTCCTGGATGCAAATGGTGTTCTCTGTCGAACGCGCTTCGCCAAACCACCACAAAAAAAAAATTGTCGACGTCACCGCAATGGGGAAGGAAGTCAAATATAGTTACTACCTCCATTTTTTGTACACAAGGCCAGTATATCAAAATTACAATTTGGAAAGGGCCACTAACACTAATCGAGGCAAAATTGATGGGGTTAGCAACCAAGGACATTAATATCCCCTGCATGCATGCGGAAGTGAGAAGGTTGGTTTGCATGGTGCTGCATTAATCAAGCGATGAGGAGTGAGATGGTTAGCTCTTTGGTCTTTGGAGAAGAAAATACGCATTAATTGACACGTGAAACGAGAATTTGTATCGATTAAATCTCGCGAAGGAAAACCTAGCCTTTCTTTTTTAACACTAGTACTCCTAGTACGTACGTACTTATCCTGTTTGGGTCTAGGCCTTGCATTGCCAAACTTCGCCACACATTTTTGCCAAGCTTGCCTAAAGTTTTCAAAATGAGAATGAGGTACACTTGCGCACGGCTATCGCGGTCGCACCGCACCCTCACATGGTCGCTCCTGCACGTCGCGGTCGCACCGCACCCTCACACAGTCGCTCCTGCACGCCGCAAACCCAACCAAGGGAACGCACCCGCACTGACACGTGTTGTCGCATGTGAACACACCAAACTCAGCCATCCTATCGCTGACACATAATTTTCGTTCATAGAGTATGTTTATCCAACCGCATGTTGGGGAGTATCCGTACGGCCCGTGCGGTGGTCTGTTGGGGAAGAAGAAGAGGTGAGGAAGAAGGAAAGAAGGGTTAGGAGACGTAGGATATTCATCCAACCGCCTGAAATGGTAGACTGACCCAAGTCAGGCGACTTGCATAACAAATATATGTTTTTACACAGCAAAAGATCCATGAAAACAACAACATAAAGAAAAACTATCACTGCTCACAGAAAGAGACGGCCTCGTCGTCTTTGGCTGCCAGCGCGAACCAGCCGTCGCTGCCGACGTGTGCCTCTGCACCGTGGTTGTCCTCGGCCTCTAGCTACTTGTTCAAGCGGAGCGTGCGGGCGCTCTGCACGGACAAGAGCACAGCCCGGTTCAAGTCGAGGACGTCCGGTTCCGCTTGCAGGAGGGCCTCGATGGCAGCGACATCCGCGTGCTCTGCGTCGAGTCGAGCCTCTGCCGCCTGGTTCAAGTCCAGGACGTCCGGTTCCGCCTACAGGAGGGCGTCGATGAGAGAGGCATCCGCGCGCTCTGCGTCGAGTCGAGCCTCTGCCGCCCGGTTCAAGTCTAGGACGTCTGGTTCCGCATGCAGGAGGGCCTTGATGGCAGCGGCATCTGCGCGCTCCGCCTCAAGTTGAGCCTCCGCCGCCCGGTTCACATCCATGCCATCCGGTTGTGCCTGCAGGAGAGCCTCGATGGCAGCGGCATGCGCGCGCTCTGCTTTGAGTTGAGCCTCTGCCTCCCGGTCCTCCTTTAGTATCGCCATGTTGAACCGCTGGTCCGCCTACACCATGTGGGACTCGAACGCCGGCACGAAGTCGACGTCCATCGTCTCATACCCATCGGGGGCCTTCTGTGCCGCGACCTCCGCCATGAACATTGGATCGGCTGCCTCCTCCTCATAGCTTGGCTCCAGAGAACTCGGGGATTGGTCTGCCGCAAAGCGAGCTTGGGAACGGAGGTCTGTGGCGCCGACCGCCACCGTGATTTCTGCGCGGCGCTCCGGCGTCCGCATCTTGTAGTAAGTGATCTTGCGGCGCACCATGGCTTTCCGGCGAACTAGGGGACGCTTGATGCGGGCTAGGGGATCGAAAGGTGGGGGAATGGGCTGGAGATTTGGTGTGGTTTTAGGACAGTGGCTGGCGTAGGACGAGCAGCGAAGGTTCTGGTGTGAATAGTGGTTCCGGTGACGACCGGTCAATCGGTTTTGACTGTACATCGCTCTTGTCGCGTTCGCGTTGCAGCCCGGCATGCTGGACCCTCCATGTCGCCCACCGAATGAAACGTGCTTCGTCTTGCGTTTTTGCTCGCTTGTGGGACCGCAGTTGAGAGCAAACCGACGTCCCTCCCCCTCCCCCGCCTGCGTCATTTATTATACCACCACTCCCTCCGTTTTATGCGGAGTAAATAAAAACAGAGGGAGTATTACTACGGATGAGGATCCCCTGACGTGGCCGAACCCATTAAGTAACTGACATGCAGGGCCTAGCAAGCATGGGGTCCGCCAGTAAGTGACCAAAAGGGAGGGTAAGGCAGGGATACCTACGTCAGAGGTTCCACTTCCACTATACTACTTTGACCAAATGTTAGAGTAATAATATATGACATGCAACTTACACAAATGTTAGAGTAATAATATATGACATGCAACTTACACAAAGCATACATGGTCTAATGCGTTTTTCGAGGCTAACTTTGACCAAATGTTAGAGTAATAATATATGACATGCAATTTACACAAAGCATATGGTCAAATTCGTATGTGAAAGGAGTTTCCAATGATATAATTTTCACATTATACATCTCATGTACTATTAATCTTGTCAATAGTCAAATTGGAAACCATCTCGAGTACAAATCTAGGAGTACGTACGAATCTAACAATATTGATTGGGCGTTGTTGAATGTTGATACCTTTTTTTTATCAAAGTAGATATACTTTGACTACACATAAAACTTATATGTAAACTACTCCCTCCTTCCATCTGTATAGGGCCTAATGCGTTTTCGAGGCTAACTTTGACCAAAAGGTAGAGCAATAATATATGACATGCAAATTAAATAAAGCATACCATCAAATTCGTATGTGAAAGGAGCTTCCAATGATATAATTTCGCATTATACATGTCATGTACTATTAATCTTGTCAATAGTCAAAGGCGGTCTTGAAAAATGCATTAGGCCCAAAATAGATGGAAGGAGGGAGTAGAAAGGATAGGAGGGAGTATATTGCATGTTCAAAAACGAAACGAACATTGAATACCCTTTATATATGATTTGCGGATGCTATGATCACCGGTTCAAAATTTTGAATCCGCCTTAGGTATCACGTGCCCCCACTCGTTCCCTCTCGATTTCATCTCGGGGTCCGGAGATCTATTGAAAGAGGACTAGGGTGGGTACATGCAAATGATACTCGGCGGAATGTTCAAATGAGGCATGCGGGAGGATGGAATCGACTGGAGGGCGACATGATCGATGGAGAAGAGGGTTGGAGAGGAATGAGAAATAAGCAAACGCCACATGATTATACTTGATCTGCTCAAATAAACAATAAGTTGTCTCGCTTGGCCTACATAGTGAAAGGCCTAATGTGCAACGCGGAGCACTGACGCTCGAATATGGCCGGGAAAACAGGGAAACAGACACGCGGGGCACACCCGTCGGGACGACGTAGCGCAGACTAGTCCAATGGAGGATCTGGCCCACGACCTCCTCACCACCGACAACCGTTCATGTGGGTTGTTGGGGCCAACAACGGGGCGCAGCTCCAGCACCGCCTCTGGACACGGCGACCGCGGTGAGCGACACGCTCATATCGTCGCTAGACACGGTCGGTTTCAGTTTGCCGAGGGTGGCGTTAGTGCTGTGGCACGACCAACGGTATGTTTGGTTTGTGCCCGAGGTTTCCCCATCAAAGCATTGGGTAGCCAAAATTTTGGTTGAGGTATTGGTTGCCCATGATTTGGCCGACATTGGCAAGAAAAATGAACTTGAGTTGGCTAGAGTTCATTGGCATGCCAAAGAAATGGCAACCATCCAAACAAAGACCAATCTTTGGGTCATGACCAAAATTTTGGTTGAGGTATTGGTTGCCCATGATTTGGCTGACATTGGCAAGAAAAATGAACTAGAGTTGGCTAGAGTTCATTGGCATGCCAAAAAAATGGCAACCATCCAAACAAAGACCAATCTTTTGGTCATGGCCAAAATTTTGGCAAGGTGCACTTTGGCCACAATCCAAACACACCCCAACACCTGGCTCGTCGAGGACGCACGGGGCGCCGCGACGCGTCCGCGGAGTGGTGTAGCGTGGCCAACTGCATCCTCTGGACCTGAGACCATGCCGGGTCGTCTTGCTTTTTCAATGACATGCGGGATCGCGTGTGAGCAAAGGGCATCTCCAACGTTGCCATGACCGCAGCTGACTACCCTGGCACACCAAAACCCTCGTCCCTCGCGCCGTCGTGCGGTGCGTTCCCAGCCGGCGCCAGCTGCCCGCATTCATGCCGTCCGGACGCTTGGCCTCGGTGCCCGAGGAACAACTCCGGTGACTTAATGACGCACCCGGACGCTTGGCCTCACCGGAATGCGATACTTAAAGCGGCAACGCCCAGCTAACCTCCACACCATAGCGCATCGTCTTCCTACCTAGAACCACATCCGCCATGACCGCAAGCGCGAACGCTCTGCGGGAGAGCTTGTCTTCGAGGATGGGGCTCGAGGTCGCCGCCCTCGCTGAAGTCGCCGCACAAGCGGTGGCCACGCTGGCGGCCGACGATGGGAGCACCGTCAGCCACGCGTCCTACTTGCCACCGTCCAACGTCCGGCACCGCCGAGGTCAGGGACTCCTCCGAGGATGAGTAGGGCATGGGAGGCGGCAGGGCATGGTGTGCCAACTGGCCGGTCCATCTCCCGTGTTCTACTTTTCCTCGTCGGAGACCGCACCTTCACTTCACGGGTCTTGAACCCCGCCCCCGTACATGGAGATCACAGATGGAGGACGTCGGTCGCCGCCGTAGAATAGGTTTAGGGTCGGTTTTTTTTTATTTTTTTGTCCTATAAAAGTTCGAAATGTAATGAAAATCTGCCGTGTTTGCATTAATCTCGGCCGGTGTATATGAACTTTCACAATAATATACTTATTGTAGGAGTACTAGCAAGATGCCCGTGCGTTGCACGGAAGATCAAGATCTTGTGGGAGAAAAGGATGAACGAGGGAAATCCTTATCTGCAAATGTGGAGAGGAGTGCGGGTAAATTGTCATAGTTTCCTTCCTATCCGTTAGATATAAATCGGACGGCCTATATTGCAGGATCGGACACATCTTTCTACATCTACGGGAACCTACGAAAGGGTTAACGTAAATTGCCTCTCTCTCTCCTCCCATGATTTTCATGGTGGTGGGCCCCTCCCTCCCCCCAATCTACAATCAACAGCTCACACGTTTCACATTACGTTAATTACGTAACTGGGATTACGTAGGTGTAGCATTACTCGTCCTAAAAAACCCAACTAAGCCAACCTCCCAGCATATCGCGTGGGAAAAGACCCGGCCGCACCGTTTTAGTCGGGATTACCGGATTGATAGTAGGAGTATCCATGGATCACGCGAAGCAACAAATTTTTTTGTGGGGGCGAAGCACCTAGTTTAAAAGGAAAAATGTGGTACACTCACAACACTCCTGTCGCGGTCGCATTGCACCCCACACACATTCGGTCCTGCACACGGCTCACGCAAACGGAACGCGCTTCGGCTTGCCTCTTCACTGACACGTGGGACTGCACTTGGAGAAACCGACCATGCGCCAAACTCCCCCGGCTACCGCGCGAAAATCCTCCCCCCCACACCCAAAAATTCCCCCCAAATCCGATTCAACCGCCCTTTGGCCAACTAGCCAATAATATTCCCCAAACTCCCCTCCCCCCTGTTCCCCTCCACTCCATTCGCTTCGCTAAAGCCGCCCTCCGCGCTGCGCCGATACGTCGGCGCCGCAGTTCGGCGATCCTCTCGCTCCCACAGTACGCTCTCGTAGACTGTCGTCCTCTATCCGCGCCGCCACCTCTGGCTACGTTCTTGTGGAGGCACATGGCGGTCAGCGCTGCCACCGCTGGCGACGTTCGTGTGGAGACGCACGGCGGTCAGCTTCTCCCACGGTACACGCATTCTAGACTGAGGCCCCATTCATGTCGGTGTAGCGCTGAATGTTAGCTGATAGACGCTGTTAATCTCACTGTGTGCCAAAGTAGTTTACTGTCAATATGCTCTGCTTAAGAAGCTTCCTTGCCCTGTTCTGCACTCAATCTGCTTAGCTGAGATGGCATGCCAAGACTGATTAGTTGCTAAAATATCCTTCCATATATTTATTGTGACATAGATTGCCATGGTCTAGTAGCCAATCTGTTAGGTGAAATAGCTCTACACCATTTTATACTCGATCTTTGTTGCTGCGATGGCCTTCGACAGTATGATGGCTGTGTGCTCAGCCTCATTGACTGCTGAAACAACCTACCATAATTTGGCACTCAAATCTGTTTGCTGAATTAGCTTTACATATATTTCGTTACTTAGATCTGCTCGTCCAAATATCTTGCCATAGCTTTAGACATCGACCTAGGTATTTTTTCTGGACTTCATAAAAAAGCATATATGTTTTTCCTGTAATATCTAGTAGAAGAACTAATTTGTATGTCTAACAGATGGACATGACTTGGATAACTTCTGCTCGAAGATTCTCCGCTGCATATGTCGAGGGGGTTGAAAACTTCATGAACTTTATCAGAGCTGAGTACGGTGGTCCGAAATCAGATGCGCTCTGCCCATGTAGCAGTTGTATGAATTCAGTTACAAGACCCCAGTCAACTGTGCAAAATCATCTACACTTGTATGGGATGTCGGTCACATATACTAGGTGGGTTCATCATGGTGAAGCTGTGAACATCAATGTTATTGACTACGTGGAAGCAACAGATCACCATCTTGATCTGCCTGATGCTCAGGTGGAAGAGGAGGAGGAGGTGGTGGTGGCGGAGCCAGTGAGTTTGACCAACATTGAAACAGTGCTACGAAATGCTCGTGCATTCCGTGAACTTTCACCCGCAGAAGAAAAACGGTGGGCCCGCATGTTGGAACTATGCAACGTTGCTGTCACCCCAGGAAATAAGCTGTCAGTATTCTCAGCTATGGTCACCTTTCTTCAGGTAAAGACATCTGAGCAGATGACCAACAAATCATTCGATGCGATGTTGGCTGCTTTCCGCGAATCTTTCCCAGATGCGTCTGAGCTGCCACACACCTACAGTAAAATGAAGAATTTCCTTCGTGTAGTTGGAATTGGATATGATATGATCCATGTTTGTAAGAATAATTGTGTTCTGTTCCGGAAGGATTATGCCAACTTAAGTGAATGCCCGAAATGCAAATCATCAAGATGGAAAGATGGCGATGCTGTGAAGAGGATTCCTCATAATGTTCTGAGACATTTTCCAATTACACCAAGATTGCAGAGGTTGTTTCATGATGCTGAAACAAGAGAGGATGTACTGTGGCATTCTAGGAACTAGGAGTACAGAGATCAGAATGTAATGAGCCATCCATCTCATGGTAGTGAGTGGAAAAGCTTCAATGATAAACACAAAGAGTTTGCTGCTGACCCGAGAAACATTAGACTTGGCTTAGCTTCAGATGGATTTAACCCATTTGGCCACCAGAGCACCACATATAGCATGTGGCCAGTGCTTGTTATCCCTTACAACATGCCTCCAAATGTCTGCACCAAAGAATCAAACTACATGATGGCCTTGCTCATCCCAGGTCCAAAAAGTCCTGGAAAGGATTTTGATTTGTTCATGGAGCCTCTTGTGGAGGAACTTCAACAGCTATGGAAGGGTGTTCTCACTCGAGACCTATATAGCAGCCCACCAGCTGATTTCTTTCTGCGTCCTGTTATAATTTGGTGCATCCATGATTATCCTGCTTTGGGCACTATGTCAGGGCGAATGACACATGGTTACAATGCATGTGTTCACTGTGACAGGAATCCTCTGTCATACGCAATACTTAGCAAGATCTGTTACATTGGACACCGCCGTTTCCTTGCCAAGTGCAAGCCGTTTCCTAAAAAATACCGAAGACATGTGTTCAATGCAAAGCATGAAAACCGTGATGCGCCAAAGAGGCTCACCGCCGATGAGTTGCAAGTGGAATTAGAGAAGGTTAGGCATATTACACCAGGAAACCATCCTGATAATGGTAGCGGGAAAAGGAAGCGTGGCAGGGCAGAAGAGAGATTATTGTTTACCCGCAGGTCCACTTTGTGGGACTTGGAGTATTGGAAAGATTTGGATCTGCGGCATAATCTTGATGTGATGCACATCGAGAAAAATATATGTGACAGCATTATCGGCACACTTCTTAATATTGAAGGAAAGACGAAAGATACCTTAAAATCTAGGATTGATTGGACACACCTGGGTATCAGACAGGATTTGCAGGTGCAAGATGAAGGTAAACCATGGGATATGGCACTAGATGTGTACGTCTTGGACAAGGTAAAAAGAAAAGAATTCTGCGAGGTCCTGTCACGTGTGAGATTCCCACATGGATTTGCTTCCAACCCTGAAAGGAGAGTCAGTGCAGATGGAAACAAGGTACACGGGTTGAAAACTCATGACTGCCACGTCCTACTTCAAAGGGTTTTACCTATTATTCTTAGAGGATTGGGCCGCCCTGACTTATACAGAGCAGTTGCAGAGTTGGGACAATTCTTCAGGGAACTCTGCACTAGGAATATCAGGATAGATGCTTTGGAGCATCTTAATGACAAGATACCAACTATCCTATGCGACCTTGAGAAGATATATCCTCCAGCCTTCTTTGATGTGATGGTGCATTTGGCTGTTCATCTACCTGATGAGGCACTACTTAGAGGTCCAGTACAGTATGGCTGGATGTACCCTATTGAAAGGCGGTTAGGCACTTTCAAGGGCTATGTTAGGAACAGAGCTAGACCCGAGGGTTCCATTGCAGAGGCCTACATTGCTACAGAAGCGTTGACATTCTGCTCAAAATACATTGAAACAGCTGATCAGCTTAGCAAAGAGGTGGGTGAAGACAATCCCGGGCTCAATGTTTTTGATTATTCTGTTCGAGTTACAGGGAAGAGCCGACAAGAGGACAAACCTAAAGATTTGGACAAAATGGTTTGGTATGTGTTGAATAACTGTCCTGAGATACTACCTTATATCAAGTAAGTGCAGTACTGCAACTTATACATCGTAATCTACCAAACTTGCAACACATTCTTATATGTTTAGATGTTTGACGCGATCACTATGTTGTGCAGCATCTACAAAGAGGAGTTACTGCCGCAAAATCCAAGAAACATTGACAAACTGGTTATGGCAGGACTTGCGAAATGGTTCAAGAACCATGTAAGCTTTTGAAGTGCACTGTCAGTTTTTTTAATATATTGAGTACATAAGATGACCAGCTTGTCTATTTTCTAACCATAGGTTAAGAAGATGCGGGAGGATGGGCAGGCAGTTGATGATGCCCTTTACTCACTAGCAATGGGTCCTGATACTCGGGTATGCCATTATGAATCTTGCGTTGTTGGAGATGTGCGCTACAACACCCTTGCACGAGACGAAGGCAGGAAGACACAAAACAGTGCCATCATGAGCACGGATACGTATGACAAAGAGACAAATGTATTCTAACATAACAGACATTGTTCAGTTGTAGTATATCTCCAGTTTTGAGGATCATCGGTCTGTGGTTCTGTTGTGCTGTCGTTGGTATAACCTGTTGAGGGAGTCCTGGATTAGGGGGTGTTCGGATAGCCGAACTATACCTTCTGCCGGACTCCAGGACTATGAAGATATAAAGTTGAAGACTTCGTCCCGTGTCCGGAAGGATCTTTTCTTGGCGTGGAAGGCAAGCTAGGTGTGCGGATATTCGAGATCTCCTACCATTGTAACCGACTCTGTGTAACCCTAACCCTATCCGGTGTCTATATAAACCGGAGGGTTGTAGTCCGTAGGACAACCATCATCATACACAATCATACCATAGGCTAGCTTCTAGGGTTTAGCCTCCTTGATCTCGTGGTAGATCCACTCTTGTACTACCCTTATCATCAATATTAATCTAGCAGGAGTAGGGTTTTACCTCCATCGAGAGGGCCTGAACCTGGGTAAAATAAAGTGTCCCTTGTCTCCTGTTACCATCCGACCTTGACGCACAGTTCGGGACCCCCTACCCGAGATCCGCCGGTTTTGACACCGACATTGGTGCTTTCATTGAGAGTTCCTCTGTGTCGTCGCTTTTAGGTCCGATGGCTCCTTTGATCATTAGCAATGATGAGGTCCAGGGTGAGACTTTCCACCCCGGACAGATCTTCGTCTTCGGCGGCTTCGCTCTGCGGGCCAATTCGCTCGGTCATCTGGAGCAGATCGAAAGCTACGCCCCTGGCCATCAAGTCAGGTTTGGAAGCTTAAACTACACGGCTGATATCCGCGGAGACTTGATCTTCGACGGGTTCGAGCCACAGCCAAGCGTGCCGTGCTACTTCGAGGGGCATGATATGGCTCTGCCTCCGAATAGCACCCTGGAGGCCACACACGCTCCGGCCCCGATCTTTGATTCGGAGCCCGTTGCGTTCTCTGAGGATGAATGGTTGGACGTCACCTCGGGGGCTGCGATCTCAAAGGCGATCGAGCCAAACGCAAGCCCCGTACTCCGCACGGCCCTGGACTCTAAGGAGCCGGACTCTTCTCCGAACTCCGAGCCTTCCGCGCCCCCGCTAATCGAATCTGATTGGGCGCCTGTAATGGAGTTCACCGCCGCGGACATCTTTCAGTGCTCACCTTTCGGTGATATCCTGAATTCTCTCAAGTCTCTCTCTTTATCAGGAGAGCCCAGGCCGGACTATGGTCTGCGAGGTTGGGATTCGGACGACGAAGAAATTCAAAACCCACCCACCACCCACTTGATAGCCACTGTCGATGATTTAACCGACATGCTCGACTTCGGATCCGAAGACTTCGACGGTATGGACGACGAAGATGGAGATGAACAGGAACCAGCACCTATAAGGCGCTGGACCACCACCCCACCTAATGATGTACTCATGGTGGATACCCCTAAAGGAAACGACAACGAGGAAAAAGGGGACGAAAAAAGGGACAAACCCTCCGAAAAGCAATCAAAGCGGCGACGAAAACGCCGAGCCAAGCCCTGCCTCGATCAAGACCCAGCCATAGAGCAGGACGAGCCGGTAGACGACGAGCGCGCCTCAGAGCAACCGTCCGAACATGGCAACTCGGATAGAGAGGACAGATAGCCCTCCCCCGGCCATAACAGAACTCCGGACAATCTCACACCGGATAAAACCACGGAGCAGAAGAATCTCCACGAAAGGCTCGTTGCTACAGCATGCAGCCTGAAAAAGCAGAAGCGAAAGCTAAAGACGACGGAAGATGCACTCAGAATAAGATGGAGCAAGGTAATCAAGACCGCAGACAAATACGGCGGCAGCCGCCGCACTAAAAGCTATCCGAAGAGAAAACTACTGCCCGAATTCGATCAAGAGGCCCTAGAGCCCTCGCATTCAAGAAATAAAAAAGCCATACGGTCGGATAGGCGACCACACGGCCACCATAAAACGGCAAACGGCGCCGCATTCAATGCGGCATACGACCCAATTAAAGACTCGCACCATGGCCCAGCCAGGTCCATTTACGGGCCAAGAAAGCAAGCTATCGCAAGCAATGCAAAAAAGCCATCATCAGAATCCGGCACACCCAAATACAGGGGCGCCGCACACCCCCTATGTTTCACCGATGAGGTCCTGGAATACGAATTCCCAGAGGGATTCAAACCCGTCAACATAGAGGCGTACGATGGAACAACAGACCCTGGAGTCTGGATCGAGGATTATATCCTCCATATACATATGGCAAGAGGAGATGATCTCCACGCCATTAAATATCAACCCCTTAAGCTCAAAGGGCCAGCTTGGCACTGGCTTAAAAGCCTTCCCGAAAACACAATTGGAAGTTGGGAAGAGCTCGAGGACGCTTTCCGAGCAAATTTTCAAGGGACCTACGTTCGCCCTCCGGACGCAGACGATCTCAGTCACATAACTCAACAACCCGGAGAATCAGCGCGACAGTTTTGGAACAGATTCCTTACTAAAAAGAATCAGATAGTGGATTGTCCGGACGCCGAGGCCTTAGCAGCTTTCAGGCATAATGTCCGAGACGAATGGCTCGCCAGACACCTCGGCCAGGAAAAGCCAAGAACAATGGCCGCACTCACAAGCCTCATGACCCGCTTTTGCGCAGGAGAGGACAGCTGGTTGGCAAGGCGCAGCCCCAGCGACCCAAGTACATCCGAAATCAGGGATGGAAACGGAAAACCGCGACGAAATAAGGATCGTCGCCGAATCAAAGGAAAAAGTCCGAAGAGCGCGGCAGTCAATGCCGGATTCAAAAGCTCACGTCAAAATCAAACAAAACCATCCCCTCAGGATAACAGGGATGATCCGTCCAGCTTAAATAGAATCCTGGGCAGAATATGTCAGATACACAATACTCCTGGGAAGCCTGCCAATCACACCCACAGAGAGTGTTGGGTTTTTAAACAATCCGGACAGCTTAACGCCGAACACAAGGGGCTCGACACACCAAGTGAAGAAGAGGACGAACCCCAAAGGCAGAGTACCAGGAAACAAAAGAACTTCCCACAAGAAGTCAAAACAGTGAACCTACTTCATGTCACAAAACGTATGGGACCCATAAAGGTACGTACAATCAAACTTTCCCCTCAGGAGTCCCGCCACTGGTCACTAAAGCCAATCATTTTTGATCAGCTAGATTATTCTAGAAATATCAAAAACGCAGGCCGGACTGCCCTGATACTAGATCCAATAATAGATGGATTCTAGTTTACCAATGTCCTTATGGACGGAGGCAGTGGACTAAACCTGATATATCAGGATACAATCCGCCGCATGGGCATAAACCCAGCAAGAATCCGCCATAGCAAAACCTCCTTTCAAGGGGTAGCACCAGGCCCGGACACCCACTGTATGGGTTTTCTCCGGCTTGTGGTCATATTTGGCTCTCCCAAAAACTTCCGTCGCGAAAAGCCGACTTTCCATGTAGTCCCGTTTTCAAGTCGCTATCATGCACTAATGGGACGCGGAGCTTTCGCTCGCTTTAACGCCATACCGCATTATGCGTCTCTCACACTTAAGATACCCGGTCCATGAGGCATCATCTCTTTAAAGGGAATGCACTAAAATGCGCCTCCTCCAAACGGAGGACTGCGCGGCTGCTTAAACAGCCGCACAATAAAGTGGCCTCGCCAGCCAAAAGACCTTTCTTTTTATAAGTCATCAAAGGCCACGGACCCGGACTCAACAAAGTTCGGCACACGTCCGTCATCAATGCAGGCTCATAAACGCCATATGCCCCCGTACCAGGGGCTATACGCAGAGACAATAAAGCTCAACTTAATATATTTTTTACTTTATATTTTGTTTATTATCTTTTTATTCCGCACAACCCATTTTTCAATTTAGTTCCTCTCTTTTACAGATGAACGTCATGCGGCGTCCGTCCAGGACACGACACAGCGGAGACACAGGTGCAGACGTGCAGTAGGGACCCGTCTTAAGGTTTCTTTTTAGATTAAGACCCTGCGGAAACCTTTTTTACTGTCTCTTGCTGCTATACATCCCCTGGTTTGTTCTGCCATAACCAAGGAGGAGGCTGGCGTTTTGGCATGTGGCCATGCCAGAGTTATTGCTCGTACCTAGACACTAGGGGCTCTTTTTTTAGGGTGTTGTCTCACCCGCACTGATAAAGACCGAACACCTTAGGGAGTGTCCGGCGTCGCGAGTTTTGGCACTATATGCATCAGCTCTGAATCATGATTTTGGTCATATGTTGGGTTGCCCAGCTCCTGAGTTCGGCCACCTTACGTTCCGTTCTATTGGCTAAGATAGCACCAGGAGAACTACTGCGATTGTGCCCCGGTTCGGCCGGGTGAGCACCTCAGTAGAGAAAGCCGAAAACCGACTGTCATGATGTAGCGTGAGACTGGTCGCCACTCGATGACTCATAGGGATTTTTCGAATCCCTCCGCTTTGACGAAGGGCCGTTTCCCGGTCAGGCACGCACGCGCTCCGAATTCGGGCAAAGCGCATTCGCCACAAAAGGGCTACCTAAAGAGTCCCACTGTCAAGCTCCTATGGCTAAGTGAAAGTGTTAAAGCATTATAGTCCGGTTGCCTCGCCCGCTGCGCTATCACCTCCTTTGTAGGACCAAGACGTTGGGTTAAGTGTGAAAATGCGTCTTCTGCACGCACCCCCGCACTATGTGCGTGGGGGCTGAAGCCAACGACTGCAATCTTTCAGAATTTATATATATTAAAACGGCTGCACAGGAGGTGTTCCTAATACTTGAAGGCACAAGTCTAAAAATGCCACTACAATTTATCAAAATACTGTTTTATGATTACATATGCTATCATAATATAGCATCCTTCGAGCACTGCGTCTCTATTATGCGAGCGCCTTCGAGGACTTCCTCAAAATAGTGCTCGGCAGGTGTTCGGCTTTTGTCCGAATCCCGGGACGCAACAGTGGTGGGCTCCATATCTGCCCAGTATGTCTTGACACGGGCAAGAGCAAGCCGAGCGCCCTCTACGCACGCTGACCTCTTCATAGCATCGACATGTGGCACCACATCCAGCAATTGCTACACCAAGCTGAAATAGCTCTTCGGCTTCGATCTCCCCGGACACAGACGATCCATGACGTACTTCATGGCGAGTCCGGACAACCTATTCAGATCGGCCCATTGGGCCAGGCGATCGTCCACTGCCAGCGGACGCTCTGGATTGATGAATTGCGACCAAAAGAGCTTCTCCACTTCATGATCCTTTTTATCCCGAAAGTGTTCGGTCGCATCAGTGGCACTAGCCGCCAAATCCAGATAGGTGTCCTCTATACTCCACATCCGGTTTAACGGGGCAAACTTCGGATCACAAAATTTTCTCCGCAGCGAGAAGGGCTTTCCATCCGCAATCTGTCCGGCTTGACACAGCTCTTCCTTCGCCGCTCTCATTATAGAGCGGGCATCCTTGGCGTCAGCAACAGACTTCTCTTAGCTAGTTTGCTTCGCTCGATCTTCTTCTTCAAGAAGCTTGCAACGGTCAGTAGTGCTCTTTAACTTTACGGCCATATCAGCCATTTCATCCTTGCTTCGGCAATGGGCAGTCTGTTCGGCTTTCAGCTCTTCAAGGGCTTTTACGGCAGCCGCATCACTTTTTCTGGCTTGATCCTTCGCTCGGGCGAGTTCGGCCCTAAGACCTTCCACGGCGGCCGCACCATCTGCGTCAAGCACACACACGGTAAGATATTGACATACAACTCGTCTTACTAACAATCGCCTAATGATTTCAATACCTTGAGCACCATCAAATCGCTTGTTAACAAGCACGATGTCGTCTTCTGCCTCATCCAGTTGTCGCTTTAGTTCGGCATATTCACAAGTCCGGCTTGACTCCGGACAATCAGCCACCTACATATAAAGGTGCCACTTAAAGGACCTGGGATTAAGATCCTCTGCGCGTCGTACACCTTTACGACGCACAGAGTCTCAGGGGCTACTATCTATACATGGCGCACTTTATTTATGCGCAATTAACACAAATATACGTTATTTAAAACGTACCTCAAGGCCTGCCACTAAGCTCTTGACGGCCTCGTGCAGTCCGCTTTTTGTAGATGAAATCTTTTCAATCACCGTGCTCATTAACGCACGGTGCTCCTCTGAGACAGAGGCTCGCCCCAGCAGAGTCTTTAGCTCCTCCGACCGAACACCAGATGGTGCCGGACTCGTCCCATGGCCTTCCTCAAAGGCCGGACACGGTAAACCTTGGGGGGCAGCACCGTCTGCCCTTAGCGGATCCAGAGAAATCCCCCGCGATGACACTTCAGCGTCGCCCGCCTTGCTAGGCAATACAGAAGGAGGAGGCGTGCCGCTCTCCATCATTTCCGGAAGAAGATCCCCCGAGGACGAGTTCTGCTGAGAAGGGCTAAGGTCCGAACTACAAATTAAGGTTTCGGTTAAAATTTCCCAGATATAAATCAAGGATTTCTCTTAATAGAAAAACTCTTCCTCTACTTACGGTTCGCTGGAGAGCTGGTCCCTTTTTGGGTTTAGTTCGGCCGAGGGACTCCCCGGCGTTTGGTTCTTTGACAAGGATTCTTTCCCCCGCTTCGAGGCTACGGTCTCCGGGTCATCAGAGGTGGCCCTTTTCTTTACCTTAGGAGAGGAATTGTCGATTCCCCCCTTCGGAAGGGCCTCTTTCGAGGAGGCCACGGTTTCCTTGTCCTCCCCCTTATTTCCCTCCAAAGGCACTTCCTCCAGCATCCTGACTAGCACGGGATCCAGCCTGGTTTCGGGAAGGGGAGCCGAACACCTGATCAGCTTCGCCTTCGCTATCCACTCCTGCTTAAAAGGAGAAACGCTGTTAAAAGCAAGTTAATTATGCGGATAGAAGGTCCGGTCACAAGGTCACTTACTTGAGTATCCGGGCGATTGCGGCTTAAACCAGCATCCTCGGTCAAATCCGGAGTCACTTCTTGTGATCCGAAGAACAGTTTATACATCTCCACAGGCGTTACGCCCATAAAATTCTGGAGAGCTCGTGGTCCCTCCGGATTGAACTCCCACAAGCGAAGGGGGCGACGTTGGCCGGGCAGTGTCCGACGAATCAGCATGGCCTGTGTCACCTTGACCATGTCGAAGTCTCCCTTCAAGAGATCCTTAATGCGACCCTACAACAGAGGAACGTCTTTGGGCAAGCCCCGATCTAACCCCGTGTTAATCCACGATGCTAACCGTGGTGAGGGACCCGAGCGAAAGGCCGGAGGCGCCACCCATGCGGTGCCCCGAGGAGCGGTGATGTAGAACCACTCCTGTTGCCATAAGCTGAGCTCCTCTTGAAAAGCGCCCTCGGGCCATGGAGCGTTGGCATTTCTTTTTACAACAGCGCCTCCGCACTCTGCATGGCGCCCTTCGATTATCTTCGGTTCTACTTTGAAGGTCTTGAGCCACAGTCCGAAGTGAGGGGTGACACGGAGGAATGCTTCGCACACAACTATGAACGAGGAGATATGGAGGATGGACTCCGGAGCTAAGTCATGGAATTCCAGCCCATAATAAAACATCAGCCCCCTTACAAAAGGATCCACGGGGAAGCCTAATCCGTGAAGGAAGTGGGATATAAATACCACACTCTCGCCAGGCTGAGGGCTAGGGATCACCTGTCCTAGAACAGGTATCCTGTGGGGAATCTCCCTGGTCAGGAATCTAGCTTCCCTCAATCTTGATACGTCCTCCTCCGTAACAGAGGAGGGCATCCATCAGCCTTGGAGGTCGGAGCCGGACATTGTCGAAGATCCGGTGTGCTCGGAATCTGGAAGCTTAGGGTGCTGGAACTCGAGGCGATGGGCGAACTTGTTTTGAGAATAGAAGCGGGGAACATGGCCTTGGTCTCTTTATATAAGAGGCAGAATATCAAGCTCCCCCCCCGTAACCGTCTTGGACTAACCTTTAATTAAGGCAAGACGTGCCAACAGGCACAATTGGGTTGCCCACGTTCGTATTAATGAGAATCCCGTTAAAGGGGGGCACACGATCTCTGCTTCGACAAGACGTGCCAAGGAAACCGCCTCGCTATACGAGCTGAGGTGGAACGATGAGAACAATTTATAGAAGGCTTGGCCGCAGTGTTATGACGCACTGTGGTGTTTATAATCTTCTTGAAGAACTTGGAGGAGGAACCCGCCTTGCAATGCCGAAGACAATCTGCGCGCCGGACTCGTCGTCATTGAAGCCTGGTTCAGGGGCTACCGAGGGAGTCCTGGATTAGGGGGTGTTCGGATAGCCGAACTATACCTTCTGCCGGACTCCAGGACTATGAAGATATAAAGTTGAAGACTTTGTCCCGTGTCCGGAAGGATCTTTTCTTGGCGTGGAAGGCAAGCTAGGTGTGCGGATATTCGAGATCTCCTACCATTGTAACTGACTCTGTGTAACCCTAACCCTATCCGGTGTCTATATAAACCGGAGGGTTGTAGTCCGTAGGACAACCATCATCATACACAATCATACCATAGGCTAGCTTCTAGGGTTTAGCCTCCTTGATCTCGTGGTAGATCCACTCTTGTACTACCCTTATCATCAATATTAATCTAGCAGGAGTAGGGTTTTACCTCCATCGAGAGGGCCTGAACCTGGGTAAAATAAAGTGTCCCTTGTCTCCTGTTACCATCCGACCTTGACGCACAGTTCGGGACCCCCTACCCGAGATCCGCCGGTTTTGACACCGACACCTGTTTTCCAGGATCGCAAAACCCAGAGCTGATGATTATTTCAAATCCATCAATGTCAAGGCGGCGTACCAGACCAACGAGCCTTTTATTTTGGCAAGTCAAGCAACACAAATATTTTTCTTGGAAGACACATTTGCACATAGCGATGACTGGAGAGTATTGCAAAGGTTTGAGCAGAGGAATTTGGTTAATGAAGTTGCACAACAAGATGATGCTTACACTGCTCCTGATGTACAAGATAACACAGATGTTCCTAATATCTTTGAGAACCATCACGTCAATGACGCCAGCGAAAAGATTGCCTGTCGTGCTGTGGACATACAAGAGTTGATCAAGAAGAAGCCAACGTTCGAGGACGTTGAGGACGAAGAAGAAGATGACACCGTGGGGAATTACGATTCAGACTGATACACATGGCGAAGATGTTGACGCTGCTGCTGCGGATGATGATTACATTGCTTTTGTCGTATTTGCCTGTCAGAAGACGTTTTTTATCTACTATGTGAAATTGTGTTTGCTATGACAACTGAAACCTGATGAACATGTTGTTTAGTATTTTGCTGTGAGAACATCACTTGTTATGTATGCTGATTTGTGTTTGGTGATTGTATGACAACTAAAACATGATGACATTGTTGTTTAGTTGTACTCATATTTGGCTGTGAAACTTGAATTTGATGACATAGTTTGCTGTTGGACTGCAATTTGCTCGACGTCTTCGAATGAGAACAAAGCTGACCCGACAGGGCCTCTGCTATTTATTTGTTTATATGAGCAAAAGGGGATACCCTCTGATTTCCGTTAATAGAAATCATTAGATGTTCAAAACACTATGCCCAGCCTGCTACACAGGTTTCATTCATTACTAGTTTCAGCAAAGTGCTCATGTCGTAGCCACTGAATACATCACGAGTGCTACATACACCGCAAATAAAGAGACAATCATCCTACAAAGCACACCGATTTTGCCCATTATCTTCACAAGCTCTTTCATCTCCTCATTGCTGTCAAGGCCGTTCAGCAGCTGTTGCTTGGCCATGATCAGAGGAACTGCATCTTTAACCTTCTGCTCTGCATCTTCCTCTTCTGCTGTTCCTTCAGTTACTTGTCCAACAACCCAACCTGCTGGTATTGGGATTCCTCGGCTAACCAAATAATCAGCGTAGTTGCATTCCCCCACATCAGTAACTTCCCAGAAATACAAATCACACAAATCTTCCCTTTTCTGCACGAATCAAATTGGTAGATCATCAACCAAACTATTAAAAAAATCAGCAACTGAAAGCAGCAGAACAACACTTAAACATATTATTACCCCATGATTCGGGCATTTGTAGAAGACTCGACCAGGGTTGCGGATTGTGGTTGAGACGCGGCAGATGACTCTGCGTGATTTGCTGCAGTGGCACCACACCAACGGCAGCGGGTTGCGATGAGCAATCGGCTGCGGTGCGCGTGCCGGCGAGGGTGTGATGAGACCCACAGGCGATGGTACGGGTTGCGACTTGGCGCATATCTGGTTGTTGCCTGCTGAAGAGCAGGTGGACGAGCAACCAGTGGACATGGTTGCTGCGGCCAGAGCTTCTCATGCTAGGCAGAGTAAGTAGAGAAGAGGAGAAGCGAACGTTGGATATGTCAGTTTCATTACTTGCAGAGTAGCATAGCACCATATATAGTCATAGTCTAGGTTTGGATTCGAACCAGCTACAGGAGCACGTCTTTATTTTTTCTAAAACTCGGCAACGTCTCTTTACTGGTACACTAGCTTGTTCTGTACGCCTTCCCAAGTCTTTGGTTTTCTTTCCCTTTTTTTGCGAGGACCTGACAGCTGGGACCCACCGGAAGGGCCTCTGTATTTTGCCAAAAAAACGTTCCCCCCACTGACATATCGGACTCACCAGCTATATCTTCGCACGCAAGGAAGTGCCTCCTTATTACGCACAAAAAAATGAATACCCCCTGCTAGCTGGGACCCACCATAGTGGGAGGATGACTTGTGGGCCAACAAAGTTGACGGGGACGGAGGGCTTTGTCAACTTAGTCAATATGAACGATTCTAGCTCCAGTGACCGTACGATGTCCATCCAACGGGCGTAATGCTTCTTCATCCTCTGGTCTTCTTGCTCCAGCCGCCCAAAGCAGCGCCGGTCGTGCCGCATGCTCCTGCCTCCCGTGGCCGGATGTGCTGCCGAGGAGGCCTCACCGCCCCCTACTATTCCCACTGCTGGCCAGGCCCTGCGACGACGGCAGCCTCACACCGCAGCTGGACCAGTGAACCCTCGTACTCCTCTCCGCGCGCGCGGGCTTCCACTGCCGCGTCTTCCCCGGCTCCCCGTCGTCCCCTTCCTAGGCCTCGCCGTCGTCCACCACCCTGGTGCTCTCGGCGCGACATGGTCAACGTGGTCAAGGAACGACTTCCATCGGACATGGACTGTACGTGGAGAGGCTGACAGCTGGGTCCACGGCGGCAGCAAGGAAGTGCCTCCTTATTACGCGGAAAATAATGATTCCTCCACCTGACAGCAGGGACCCACCGGACGGGCCACTGTATTTCGCGAATAAACGTTTCCCCCCTGACTGCTGGGACCCACCAGCTACACCTTCGCACGTAAGGAAGTTCCTGACAGTCGGGACCCACCTGGTCGAAGCGTACATAGCGTTGTCATTCTTGTCGCGAACGTGTACGTACATATATACTGGTGGATGTAGAGGCGCGCACGTGTCGTAGTAGAGGCGGCCAGGGTGCAAGAAAGAAAATACGGTCACGTATGTGTACATATGGGCGGGTGAGGGAGTCCTGGATTAGGGGGTGTTCGGATAGCCGAACTATACCTTCAGCCGGACTCCAGGACTATGAAGATACAAAGTTGAAGACTTCGTCCCGTGTCCGGAAGGATCTTTTCTTGGCGTGGAAGGCAAGCTAGGTGTGCGGATATTCGAGATCTCCTACCATTGTAACCGACTCTGTGTAACCCTAACCCTATCCGGTGTCTATATAAACCGGAGGGTTGTAGTCCGTAGGACAACCATCATCATACACAATCATACCATAGGCTAGCTTCTAGGGTTTAGCCTCCTTGATCTCGTGGTAGATCCACTCTTGTACTACCCATATCATCAATATTAATCTAGCAGGAGTAGGGTTTTACCTCCATCGAGAGGGCCTGAACCTGGGTAAAATAAAGTGTCCCTTGTCTCCTGTTACCATCCGACCTTGACGCACAGTTCGGGACCTCCTACCCGAGATCCGCCGGTTTTGACACCGACATTGGTGCTTTCATTGAGAGTTCCTCTGTGCCGTCGCGATCAGGAAGGATGCCTCTTCCCGTCTTTAAAGACGGCGTCATTACAAAGGGAGCCTTGGCTGTCGGCCAAACTCTCCGGCTAGGTGGTTTTCTCGCAACCGCCTGTTCGGCTGTTGCGCCGACGGTGACCTCCCGGGTCATCAAAAGCAACCTCCACGTCGGCTCAGAACTCGCCGAGCAATTGGATCCGATGGAGCTCTCCTCTGTAAACGAGCTCCTGGATCGTATCGCCGCACTGGGTGTCGCCACAAATTACGACCAGGTTGGGCTTAAACCCGATCTGAGAGAAATTAACTCTCCCCAGGTCACCCACCACGTTGCTGTGGTGGAGACACAATGCGGCGATCCATCATCTATCTTAAGGACTAATTACGTCCGAATTCCCGAACCCTCCATGCCGGACATCCGCGGAGGGGAGGAAACAATCCAAGACCCGAGCTTAAAATCAGGCAAATCGGATAACATCCAAGACTCCGGATCTCAGAATCCGGAAGTTCTTCGGCCTCCGAACAACAAACTGGGCGAGCTCTCAGATTCAACGACACCCGCCCACCCGATCTTAAGCGATCTTTCCCAAATCAGGCAAATGCCCGAAGAATCAGTACATCATTACTGGGCCAGATTCCTCCTGGTTATGAACAGGATAAAGGACTGCCGTGAGGGAGACGCAATTTCAATCTTTTGCAGTAACTGCACGGACAAGGGAATACTCAACGCCATAAGTCGTCGTAATATTACACGCTTTGCTGACCTGGCGTCCATAGTACAAAAATACTGTGCCATGGAAAGTGCTCGGAAAACCGAAATTGAATTTTGGGATAATTCGGCCCTGAATAACAATCCCGTCCGAATCAAGAGGTTGCACCGCAGTAAGGCGCCCGGATTAAACGCTAAAAAATCAAAACCCTCCAGGGGGCATGGAACTGTACTGGAGAAGTGGCTAGATGGACCCTGCAAGATTCATAGTGCAGAGGACGCCACACCAACCCACAGCCTCAGGGCATGTTGGATACTCCGGCAGGTGGCCAAAATTGGCGAGGACCTCCTAATTCCAGAGGTCGAAGGAAACCAGCTCGAGAATTTCAGTTCAGTTCTCACAGTCTTTGAGACTTTCGCATCAAATAACATGCGAAAAAGAACACTCAGCAGCCTCACTGAAGTCTATCAAGTAGCGACAATAAACCCATGGAGTAATACTGCTATCACCTTCGACGCAAGTGACGAGCCTAAACTTCGAGTAGCCAGGGCACCAGCCGCACTGGTCCTAAGTCCCATAGTGGACGGCTGTCGCCTCACAAAGGTACTCATGGACGGAGGCAGTGGATTGAACCTCATTTACGAGGAAACCCTCCAAAAGATGGAAATAGACTGGAACCGCATTGAGCGAAGCAGCACAACCTTTAGAGGAATAATCCCTAGTCAGGAAGCGCGCTGCACAGGAAAGATCACACTAGATGTGGTATTCGGCACGCCGGATAATTACAGGTCCGAACAGATCACGCTCCAGGTGGCCCCGTTCAAAAGCGGATATCACGCTATACTAGGACGGGAGACTTTCACAATTTTTCAAGCCATACCCCATTACGGGTACATGAAGCTTAAAATGCCTGGGCCAAACGGAATTATCACCCTCGCTAGTGATCCGGACACAGCACACCGCGCCAAGAACAAGACAGCCGCACTGGCCCTCGAGGCACTATCCAAAACCTTAGCGGCCAAGAACTGACCGCGCTGCGATCCATGGTAAATAGGGATGACGTGATACTCGATAAGAGATCGAAATCCACATCCTTCAAACCAGCGGATGAAATAGTCAAATTCCAGGTCCACCCAACGGACCCCAATAAAACAGCCTCCATCGGGGCACGACTAAACCCTGATGTAGACGCCGCACTGCGAGAGTTCCTACGAGAGAAATGGGACATTTTCGCTTGGCATCCCTCAGACATGCCCGGAATCCCACGCAGTTTGGCCGAACACAGCCTAAACATCCAGAAAGGATTCAAACCTGTCAAACAGGCTCTTCGGCGTTTCTCCGAACCAAAGAAGACAGGCTATGGGAGAGGAGCTAGCCAAGTTATTGGAAGCCGGATTCATCAGAGACATAAAACACCTGGACTGGCTAGCAAACCTAGTGATGGTACCAAAGAAGGACAAATCCTGGCGCCTGTGTGTCGATTTCAAAGACCTTAACAAGGCTTGCCCAAAGGATCCCTTCCCCCTCCCTCGAATAGATCAAATCATCGATGCCACTGCAGGACACGTTTCATTGTGCTTCCTCGACGCATACTCCGGTTACCATCAAATCAAGATGGCAGAATCAGACCAAGCCACAACAGCATTCATCACACCATACGGCCCATTCTGCTTCAACACAATGCCCTTTGGGCTAAAAAACGCCGGCGCAACATATCAGCGCATGATTCAAACATGTCTGGCAAACCAGATCGGCAAAACAGTGGAGGCGTATGTAGACGATGTGGTCGCTAAAACAAGACATGTCGAATCTCTAGTAGATGACTTGAGGCTCACATTCGACAACCTCCGAAAATACGACATTAAGCTCAACCCGGAAAAATGCGTTTTCGACGTTCCAGCCGGAAAGCTCCTGGGCTTCACTGTATCCGGTAGAGGAATTGAAGCAAATCCAGCTAAAATCCGAGCTCTGTCACAATTGGATGTCCCAAAAGACCTCAAACAAATACAGAAACTCACCGGATGCATGGCGGCTTTAAGCCGCTTTATCTCCCACCTGGGAGAAAAGGCATTGCCCCTTTACTGCCTCCTTAGGCGCACCGAACACTTCAAGTGGACAGACGCCGCCACAGCCGGACTCGAGGAAATAAAGGCCATCTTGGCAACAAACCCAGTCCTGGCCGCGCCGAACACTGGCGAACCCATGCTATTGTACATTGCCGCAACCCATCAAGTTGTTAGCGCAGTACTCGTCGTCGAGCGGGCAACGGACGGACACAAACTCCCCCTTCAAAGGCCGGTCTACTACGTGTCCACTGTCCTCACACATGCAAATCACGGTACCCGCATTACCAAAAGATCGCGTACGCGGTGTTTATGGCATCCCGGAAGCTACGACACTACTTTCAAGAGTGTTCTATAACAGTAGCCTCGGAAGTACCACTCAACGATATTATCAACAACCTCGATGCAACGGGGCGGATAGCAAAATGGGCCATAGAGCTCCTCCCGTTCGACATAACCTACAAACCACGGCGAGCCATTAAATCGCAAGTTCTAGCCGACTCCGTCGCCGAATGGATAGAGGCCGAACTCCCTAAAGAGTACGGCACATATTCAAACCGGATTATGCATTTCGATGGCTCCAAAATGTTGGCCGGACTAGGGGCCGGCGTCGTTTTGACGTCCCCTATAGGGGACACAGTCCAATATGTACTCCAAATTATGTACACGGACTCCAACAATGCAGCCGAATACGAGGCCCTTCTACATGGTCTCCAGATGGCAGTATCCATGGGCATTCAACGCCTGGAAGTACGCGGGGACTCAAACCTCGCGATATCCCAAATAAATGGCGACTTCAACGCCAAAGACCCAAAAATGGCAGCTTATCGCAATGCCGTTCTAAAAATGTCAGTTCGGTTCGAGGGACTGGAGTTTCACCATATAGCCCGAGAAAACAATCAGGCAGCAGACGTCCTGGCACGCATTGGAGCAAAACGAGATGCGGTCCCCCCCAATATCTTCGTAGAAAGATTATTCAAGCCATCTGTAGCATGGGAGGGGGAGCCCTCGGACAACATTCCGGACATAACCGCACAACCCGACGTCGAACAATCCGACATAATCGGAGGCCCTGCCACCGAAATCACACCTTCAGCCCACCTAATAATGGCGGTCATCGCCCCGTGGACAGAACCATTCCTAGCCTACCTTACTAGGCAGGAACTCCCAGAGGACCAAAACGAGGCACGCTGCATAGTGCGGCGATCTAAATCCTATAAAATCCACGAGGGAGAGCTATATAAGAAAGGAACTACAGGAGTCCTTCAAAGATGTATCTCCGAGGAGGAAGGGCGGAGTCTGTTGGCTGAAATTCATGCCGGACTCGGCGGCCACCACGCTGCAGTTCGGTCCCTTGTAAGCAAGGCTTTCCGTACGGGCTTTTATTGGCCGACGGCCCGAGCAGACGCTGATGACTTAGTCAAACGATGCGTCGGTTGCCAGCTCTTTGCAAATCAAAGTCATATGCCGCCCAACGCCCTCCGAACCATCCCCATCACTTGGCCTTTTGCGGTCTGGGGGCTTGATATGGTGGGACCCCTTAAGGGTGGAACCCACAAGAAAAAATACCTATTGGTCATGGTGGATAAATTCACCAAATGGATAGAAGCCAAGCCTGTTAAGACGGCCGAATCCGGACCCGTGATAGACTTCATATCCGGGGTCGTACACCGTTACGGTGTCCCCCACAGCATTATCACCGATAACGGCACAAACTTCACCTCTGATGAAGTAAAGCTGTGGTGCAAAAACATGGGCATTAAGCTCGATTTTTCTTCTGTCTATCATCCACAAACTAACGGTCAGGTCGAACGTGCAAATGGTCTCATCATGAGCGGTATCAAACCCAGACTAGTGCAGTCCCTAAAGGAATCAAATACGCACTGGGTAGAGGAGCTCGACTCCGTACTCTGGGGGCTGCGAACCACACCGAATCGTACCACCGGATTCACACCATTCTTTATGGTATACGGCGCAGAGGCAGTTCTGCCCTGCGATATAATTCATGACTCACCTCGAGTGCGCATGTACGAAGAAAGAGAAGCCGAGCTTGATCGACAGGACAACTTGGACGCCTTAGAGGAGGAGCGCGACGTGGCTAAAGCCCGTTCCGCATTTTATCAACAACAGGCTCAAAGATATCAAAGCAGAGAAGTACGAGCCAAAAATTACAACTTTGGCGAACTAGTCCTGCGCCTGCCGGATAAGAAAAAGGACAAACTCAAGCCCAAATGGGAAGGTCCCTTCATAATTGACCAAGTCCTGACTGGTGGAGCGTACCGCCTGCGAGATGCGTCGGATAACCGACTCGAGCTGAACCCATGGAACGCCGCACGTCTCCGAAGATTCTATGCCTAGCGCCGGACTCGGGGTTTGTCTCCTTCCTCTGTCCACTTCTATATATATTTTTCTGTTTTTGTCTCCCCCCACTCTTTCCTTTTATAGCCCTTAAAGGCTCATCATGTGACGCGCCACTCGCGCTCCTTAAACCTGGGGGCTTCCCTAACAAAAGCTTGTCTATATGGGTTTCACGCCCAACGCATGCGTCAGACTTCCGCATGCACCTTTTTTTCACCACTATATGCATCGATATGACTTAAGTTTTGGCCAAGCTGGGTTGCCTGGCTCCTGTGCTTACCCCTACGTTCCCGATTGTTCGACTAGGCGGTAAAGGGAGCACCTCTGCAATTGGTACTGCCGGATAAGCCGGATGTGTACCTCAGACTGGGTGAAGCCGAAATCTAGCGTTCTTAAGGGAATATTCGGTCGGTGAACTAAAGATGAACCTTTTTTACTTATACGTGCCCCCAGATGTTTTCCTGCATTTGCAGTCCGGACGTGCACTTCAGGGCACGCCACCCCAGTGAAAGGAACCATTAACGGAACTATTCTCTCTGGAAGATGTTTCTTACTAACCATGTAATATAACATAACTAGTTGGGCACTTGTCTGATAAAGCACTAATGACCCCTACGCCTGGTCTCCACGCATACCTCGGTTCTTATATGACCGTTATGGTATTCGGACACACTCTGGACCGTCAGGTCCCGAGGTCGAAGCGAAAAGGTCGGCAACGACAAACGATCTACAATCCAGCTAGAAGGCATTACACATGTCAATTATAAATTACATAGTCATCAAGACTGATTGTATTCCTCTTCTATACCATCTAATAGGCTGTCAAATTTATAGTCCTGCTGGGAATACTTTGCGGCCAATTCTACCTGGCCATATACTAAGCTCACAGGGATCTCCTTCCCGTCAGGCCCCACCGGTCCAACCTCGGCCATATGATTGGGGTCAGACTTCGTAAAGCGGGTCTTCACCATGGCCCAAGCCTCCCTAGCGCCCTGCCGGCAGGCCGATATCTTCCACAACCGGAAGCGCCGCCGAGCTCCCTTCAACTTCTCTGCAAGTTCTCCAAGGCCCTCGGGTATGGAGTGGGCAGGCCACAAGGCTTGGGCAATACCTCGCATCGCCTGCCGAACTCGTTCGTGCAGTTGCAAGAGTTCGGGAAGAAGATCGCCCGTTGAACTGGGCATCTCCTCTGCAGGACGACCTATAAGCATACCTACAGACATAACTTTGTTAGTCGTCTTCCTCGCCGAACTCCTTTTTCAAGAGTTCGCTTAAGCACTTACTAAAAATGCCGCGTTGAAGTCGCTGATTCTCCTTATTGGAGTCCGACAGTTGGGCTCGAACATCTTCCAGTTCAACACCCAGCTTGGTGTTGGCATCCTGGAGATCATTCTTCTCCTGCCTCACTTTTGTTAGCACGCTTTCACCAGACTCTAACCGGTGTAGAAGCTGTTGCCTGTCCGGATCGAGTCCGGCGCCATCTACAATACAATTTGTCAGATTGGCACTTAAATCCGTACAATCCTAATTATTCTAGAGTATTTTTTACCTGCAGGGTTCTCTTTAGACCCTCCTGCTGCCGATCGTGCGGCCTCTAGTTGGGCCCTGCACCTTTCCAGCTCCTGGGACAATGCGGTATTCTTCTCGGTAAGAAACTGCATGTTATATGATTCTCGAATCAATTATTTCCACTGCTTCAAGTCTCGGGCGCTACTGGCATATCTATATTTACCAAAAATTTCTTACCCGTATGTCTTTTACATACTGCTCCGTGGCTCTGGCTAAACCATTTTGAGCGGCACGAAGGTACGCGTCTCCTGAATTAAAGGCATTTAAAGCCTCCTGGGAGAAACAAGCGTCGCGAAGAACCGTCCGGCGATGCCTGTGGTTCATGGCACTCTCCACCTCGGAATTGGTGGCAGACAACCTATCCGCATCCTCTGATGGAGGAGCATCCGGTGCGTGTCTTGTGCTGACCTCCGCCTCCGGGCCGGGCGTTGGAGTCTGGCTGGTGAGGCCCGATTGGCAACCTCTCCGGGTATAGTCCGGCGAGGTCTCTTCGTCCTGAAGATAGCACGAATGTTAATATACCCTGGAGGAGTAAAACACCAGGGAAAAAGAGAGGGTACGCCATACCTTTGTTCTGGCACCTCAGACCGGACTACGTTCCTTTTTGCCCCACGGGGCCCTGCGGCTCCCCGTCGGCTAGCTGCAGCAGGGTCGGCTTCCCCCCTCGGGAATCTCCCCTACGAAGCACGGTTGTTGTCAGAACAACCAAGCCCATGAAAACGGAACCCCTCTTAAGGGAGTAAAGCTTAGGTATTTGTCACCTGGGAGGCCGGGATCAACTCTGGGTAATCAGCTATAATAGCTACCAAGGTATCATCCTTGCTTAGCTGATGAAACACTCCGTCAATGAAGTCCACTGCTAAGTCCGGATCCTCTTCGGAGTCCGGATCGAGGGGCCGGTCTGGGTCCTCTGGCTGTGGAGGACGGCTGTTTATGTTTTTTACCTCCTGACGCAGGTCCTGCATTAAAGTCGTTAGACTGCCTATCCAATCATGGGAATGTAAAATGAACAGAGAAGTACGACTGTCCGCTTACCCAATTCGGAGGATTGTACATGGAAAATCCACCCTGCGGATCGACGCGGAGGAATTCCTCTTCTTCTCCCTTGTACAAAGAGGATAAGATCTTCATTAGAGCGGCAGGCAAGTCCGGCCCCTTGCGTCCGTAACGGGTGGCGTCATCCTCCCCGTTAAAATCCCACATGGGGTGGCTTCTGTATTGGAGCGGCTGCACCCCTCGCATAATGCATATAGCCATGACTTTAATCATGGTCAGTCCGGAATGAGCCAGTAGCTTGATCCGGCCCATCAAGTAAAGGACGTCTCTGTCGTTCTCTCTATGAGGGTTCCGAGGGCGCCAGCTCAGGCGTTTCTTCAGGGGAGCGTTGTCGAACTCAGGGAGACCGGCCCGGACAGGGTCCGGCAGGGGGACGTCGTCTATGTAGAACCATTCTGAAGGCCAGTCCTCGGACGCCTTCTTCGGGGTTCCGTACGGGTATCCGGTCCCGGCTATATGCCATACTTGGGCTCCGCCCACTTGATATATAGACCCATTTTGGGAACAGGGCACCAGGCAGAATATCTTCTTCCATAGCGCAAAATGAGCCTCGACGCCTAAAAATAGCTCGCAAAGAGCTACGAAGCCCACAATGTGTAACACGGAACCGGGTGTAAGGTGGTGCAGCTGGAGGCCATAGAACTCCAAAAGCCCACGGAGAAAGGGATGAATTGGAAATCCGAGTCCCCTTACTAGATAAGGGACCAGGCACACCCGCTCCCCTTTAGAGGGACTAGGTGAGTTCTCCGCTTGTTTTCCGCCTTGATAAGTGGCGAGTCCGGCTCGGACCGAGACCATGTAGGCTTGAGGGAGGAATCCCTTGGCTTGGAGCGACACTAACTCGCTGTGTGGGATGGTGCATCTCTCCCAGTCTCCAGGTTTAGGACTGGAGGGGCGAGGGGAGGAGCTGCGGCGGCTGGCCATGTCGAAATGGACCTTTGCTCGAGACGCTCTGATGATAACTCACAGAGAGGAGAAGATGTGGTTTGGATCTAGATCCCCATCACGTTAAATAGGCGGATCGTTTATATTACAAAGGGTGTGGATGTAAAAAACACCCCAAGCTCTTCGCATTCGTTCAACGCATGGAAGACGACCATTATTGGGCACTGAAGCCGAGGAGTGCTACATTACAAAAAGCGTACAATATTCGTACAGGTACACAAGATTCGGAGGAGGAACCCGCCTTGCAATGCCGAATACGATTTGCGCGCCGGACTCGTCGTCATTGAAACCTGGTTCGGGGGCTACTGAGGAGTCCTGTATTAGGGGGTGTTCGGATAGCCGAACTATACCTTCAGCCGGACTCCAGGACTATGAAGATACAAAGTTGAAGACTTTGTCCCGTGTCCGGAAGGATCTTTTCCTGGCATGGAAGGAAAGCTAGGTGTGCGGATATTCGAGATCTCCTACCATTGTAACCGACTCTGTGTAACCCTAACCCTATCCGGTGTCTATATAAACCGGAGGGTTGTAGTCCGTAGGACAACCATCATCATACACAATCATACCATAGGCTAGCTTGTAGGGTTTAGCCTCCTTGATCTCATGGTAGATCCACTCTTGTACTACCCATATCATCAATATTAATCTAGCAGGAGTAGGGTTTTACCTCCATCGAGAGGGCCTGAACCTGGGTAAAATAAAGTGTCCCTTGTCTCCTATTACCATCCGACCTTGACGCACAGTTCGGGACCCCCTACCCGAGATCCGCCGGTTTTGACACCGACAGCGGGGTCTCGAACGCCTACTCGCGCATACGTATGGTGACAGTTCGTGTACATGGCTGGGTCGGAATGGAGAAACAACGTCGTCGTCGTGTTCATGGGGAGGCAACGGAATGTGTGGTCGTGTTCATCGGGAGGGATTGGACGGAAGAGGCGATGGAAACGAGGCCTGGCGTACCGCACAACGGAGGAAACGGACCTCCTACGGTCGAAACAGGGGTCCTGTTGATCAGGAGGGGTGTGGCGTACCGTAAAACGGAGGAAATGGACCTCCTACGGTCGAAACGGGGGTCCTGTTGATCGGGAGGGGTGTGGCGTACCGCAAAGCGGAGGAAACGGACTTGTGTTGGAGCGCTACAGTCAAAACGGGGGTCCTGTTCATCGGGAGGGGTGTGCGTACCGCAAAACGGGACTCCACGGGATACTATTCATCTCCACCGTCGACCCCCTCCAGCCTCCACGAACTACTGTTCATCCACCCTCGACCTCCTCCAGCCTCCACGGGCTCCTGTTCATCCAGCCTCCACCGCGCGCTAGTCCACCGGCTACTGTTCAACCACCCCTCCATCGTCTACTGTTCATCCAGCCCTCCACACCACGGGGTCATGTTCAACCACCCCTCCACGGCCACCCCTCCACCGTCTACTGTTCATCCTGCCCTCCACAGGGTGGTCCTGTTCATGCAGCCCTCAACGGGGTCCTGTTCATCCAGCCCCAACCGGCTCGATCGATCGGGGTCCTGTTCATCCAGAGGCAACACCACGGGGTCCTGTTCATCCACCCCCACCGGGAACTGTTCATCCACCCCCCGCAATGCTCACTGTTCATCTAGAGGCAGCATCGATCGGCTTCAGTTAGCAGGAGTAGCCAAGGAATCGCTTGATCGAGTTCAGTTAATAGCCATCCATCGACCGCTCGGGTTTAGTAATGCGTAGCCTGCAGTGCAATCGCTCGGGTTCAGTTAGAGCCCAACGCCTCGCTCGGGTTCAGTTAGAGCCAACGCCTCGCACACACGCGCGTACGTGTATGAGGGAAACGCGCATCGCTCGGCCCCGACCTCCCACCGTAACCTGGAACTCCCCGAAATTTTCCTCCCCATCGCTTCTACCAAGGTTTTTTCCATCATGGACGGCCCAAAGAATGTCATGTAGCTGCGTCTCCGGCCCGCCCAGGACGAAAAGCCCATTTTCTGTCATGATTTTTTGTCATGGAAGTAGGAACCCACCACATCTATGATGATACTGGGTTTTGTCACAATTATCGTCACAGAAGTGTCATATGTATGACAAAATAATTTTCGTTCGGCCCAAAATGTCACGGATGTGTCTTTTTTTGTAGTGGATAGTTCGTCAAGTTAGTGTTGTTTTAACCTTCTCAAGGACCGGGCGTAGCCACACTCGGTTCAACTAAAGTTGGAGAAACTGACACCCGCCAGCCACCTGTGTGCAAAGCACGTCGGTAGAACCAGTCTCGCGTAAGCGTACGCGTAATGTCGCTCCGGGCTACTTCATCCAACAATATCACCGAACCAAAGTATGACATGCTGGTAAGCAATATGACTTGTATCGCCCACAACTCACTTGTGTTCTACTCGTGCATATAACATCTACGCATAAAACCTGGCTCTGATGCCACTGTTGGGGAACGTAGTAATTTCAAAAAAATTCCTACGCACAGCAGAATCATGGTGATGCATACCAACGAGAGGGGAGAGTGTTTTCTACATACCCTCGTAGACCGTAAGCATAAGCGTTTATCAACTCGGTTGATGTAGTCGTACGTCTTCACGATCCGACCGATCCAAGTACCGAACGCACAACACCTCCGAGTTCTGCACACGCTCAGCTAGATGACGTCCTCGCCTTCTTGATCCAGCAAGACGGGCGAAGTAGCAGAGTTCCGGCAGCACGACGGCGTGGTGACAGTGTTGGTGAAGAACAATCTCCGCAGGGCTTCGCCTAAGCACTACAAAAACTATGAAAGAGAATAAACTAGAGGGGACGGGGTTGCCGGCACACGGCTTGGTGTTTCTTGATCTGTCTTGGGTGCTAGCCCTACCCCTCTATTTATATGTTGAGCCTTGGGGTCGAAACTTGGAGTAAAAGCCTCCACAAAATTGGTTTCACCCGAAAGGTAAGAGTCCTTCTCGGACTCCAAGACCAGACGCCAGGGTTTCTGGCGTCTGGACCCAGACGCCAGGTCTGGCCCCTGGACTCTGCAAAACTTCCTTTTGCGCTTTCCAAAAACCTAGTGGGCTTTCCCCTTTGGCCCAGATAAAGTGTTCTCGTGCCCAAACATTTCGGGAAACATCCGGAACCCCTTCCGATGGATTCCGGAACCCTTTCGGAGATCAAACACTACTATCCACATATCAATCTTTACTTTCGGACCATTCCGGAGTTCCTCGTCATATCCATGATCTCATCCGAAACTCCGAACAACATTCGGTCACCAACATACATATCTCATAGTGTTTGATCCTACGGGTTCGAGAACTATGTAGACATGACCAAGACACCTCTCTGGTCAATAACCAATAGCGAAACCTGGATGCCCATATTGGCTCCTACATATTCTACGAAGATCTTTATCGGTCAGACCGCATAACAACATACGTTGTTCCCTTTGTCATCGGTATGTTACTTGCCCAAGATTCGATCGTCGGTATCTCAATACTGATAACCCACAAGTATAGGGGATCACAATAGTTTTTGATAAGTAAGAGTTTCGAACCCAACGAGGAGCTAAAGGTAGAACAAATATTTCCTCAAGTTCTATCAACCACCGATACAACTCTATGCACGCTTAACGTTTACTTTACCTAGAACAAGTATGAAACTAGAAGTACTTTGTAGGTGTTTTTGGATAGGTTTGCAAGATAATAAAGAGAGCGTAAATAAAAACTAGGGGCTGATTAGATAAAGACACAATAAAGTAAATATAGCGAGTGTGGAAAAGTGGTGGTAGGAGTCGCGAAATTGTCCCTTAAGCAATTGACTACTTTACTAGACCGATAGCAAGTATCATGTGGGAGAGGCCACTGCTAGCATGTCATCCCTAACTTGGAATAATATGCACTTATGATTGGAACTATTAGCAAGTGTCCACAACTACTAACGCTCATTAAGGTAAAACCCAACCACAACATTAAGTTATATTGGTCCCCCTTCAATCCCGTCTGCATCAATTTCTATGCTAGGCTGAAGCTTCTGTCACCCATGCCCTCCAATACATAGTCCTATCAACATACAACTAACCCTATGGTGTGATCCACGCGCGCGCTCATATGATGGGCACCAAAGGACAGCAACATAACCACAAGCAAATTAAATCAATCATAGCAATTCATCAACCACCGATAGGACAACGAAAATCTACTCAGACATCATAGGATGGCAACACATCATTGGATAATAATATGAAGCATAAAGCACCATGTTCAAGTAGAGGGTACAACGGGTTGCGGGAGAGTGGACCGCTGTAGATAGAGGTGGGAAGGTGATGGAGATGTTGGTGAAGATGGCGGAGGTGTTGGTGTAGATCGCGGTGATGATGATGATGGCCATGACAGCGTTCCGGCGCCACCGGAAGAGAAGGGGAGAGGGGGCCCCTTCGTCTTCTTCTTCCTTGACCTCCTCCCTAGATGGGAGAAGGGTTTCCCCTCTGGTCCTTGGCCTCCATGGCGTGGGAGGGGCGAGAGCCCCTCCGAGATTGGATATATCTCTCTATTTCTCTCTGGTTCTGCGTTCTATTCTGCTGCCTTTTCACCGTTTCTTTTATATCCGGAGATCCGTAACTCCGATTGGACTGAAACCTTCGCCGTGATTTTTTTTTCCAAAAATTAGCTTTCTTGCGGCCGAAGAAGGGCATCAACCGCCTTACGGGTGGCCCACGAGGGTGGGGGCGCGCCCTCCTGGTACGGGCATGGGCCCCTGCCTCGTGGCCACCTCGAACACCGTTTCGCGTTGATCTTTCTCCCAGATTTTCCAAATATTCCAAAAATAAGCTCCGTCCGTTTTTATCCCATTTGGACTCCGTTTGATATGGATATTCTGCGAAACCAAAAACATGCAACAGACAGGAACTGGCATTGGGCACTGGATCAATATGTTAGTCCCAAAAATAGTATAAAAAGTTGCCAAAAGTATATGAAAGTTGTAGAATATTGGCATGGAACAATCAAAAATTATAGATACGACGGAGACGTATCAGCATCCCCAAGCTTAATTCCTGCTCGTCCTCGAGTAGGTAAATGATAAAAAAGATAATTTTTGATGTGGAATGCTACCTAGCATAATCTTGATCATATGTCTAATCATGGCATGAATATTAAGACACGAGTGATTCAAGGCAATAGTATATCCTTTGACATAAAAACAATAATACTTCAAGCATACCAACCAAGCAATTAAGTCTTATTGAAATAACATAGCCAAAGAAAGCTCATCCCTACAAAATCATATAGTCTGGCTATGCTCCATCTTCACCACACAAAATATTCACATCATGCACAACCCCGATGACAAGCCAAGCAATTGTTTCATACTTTTGACGTTTCTCAAACCTTTTCAACTTTCACGCAATACATGAGCGTGAGCCATGGACATAGCACTATAGGTGGAATAGAATGTGATGATGGGGGTCATGTGGAGAAGACAAAAAAAGGAGAAAGTCTCACATCGACGCGGCTAATCAACAGGCTATGGAGATGACCATCAATTGATGTCAATGTGAGGAGTAGGGATTGCCATGCAACGGATGCACTAGATCTATAAGTGTATGAAAGCTCAAACTGAAACTAAGTGGGTCTGCATCCAACTTGCTTGCTCATGAAGACCTAGGGCATTTGAGGAAGCCCATCATTGGAATATACAAGACAAGTTCTATAATGAAAATTCCCACTAGTATATGAAAGTGATAGCTCAAGAGACTCTCTATATGGAGAACATGGTGCTACTTTGAAGCACAAGTGTGGTAAAAGGATAGTAACATTGCCCCTTCTCTCTTTTTCTCTCATTTTTTGTTTTCTCTTTTTTTCCTTTTTTGGGCCTTCTCTTTTTTTTTGTCCGGAGTCTCATCCCGACTTGTGGGGGAATCATAGTCTCCATCATCCTTTCCTCACTGGGGAAATGCTCTAATAATGATGATCATCACACTTTTATTTACTTACAACTCGATATTACAACTCGATACTAGAACAAAGATATGACTCTATATGAATGCCTCTGATGGTGTACCGGGATGTGCAATGATCTAGCATAGCAATGACATCAAAAAAACGGACAAGCCATGAAAACATCATGCTAGCTATCTTACGATCATGCAAAGCAATATGACAATAAATGCTCAAGTCATGTATATGATGATGATGGAAGTTGCATGGCAATATATCTCGGAATGGCTATGGAAATGCCATGATAGGTAGGTATGGTGGCTGTTTTGAGGAAGATATAAGGAGGTTTGTGTGTGATAGAGCGTATCGTATCACGGGGTTTGGATGCACCGGCGAAGTTTGCACCAACTCTTGAGGTGAGAAAGAGCAATGCACGGTACCGAAGAGGCTAGCAATGATGGAAGGGTGAGAGTGCGTATAATCCATGGACTCAACATTAGTCATAAAGAACTCACATACTTATTGCAAAAATCTATTAGTCATCGAAACAAAGTACTACGCGCATGCTCCTAGGGGGATAGATTGGTAGGAAAAGACCATCGCCCGTCCCCGACCGCCACTCATAAGGAAGACAATCAATAAACACCTCATGCTCCGACTTCATTACATAACGGTTCACCATACGTGCATGCTACGGGACTTGCAAACCTCAACATAAGTATTTCTCAATTTCATAATTGCTCAACTAGCACGACTCTAATATCACCACCTTTATATCGCAAAACTATTGCAAGGAATCAAACATATCATATTCAGTGATCTACAAGTTTTATGTAGGATTTTATGACTAACCATGTGAATGACCAGTTCCTGTCATCTCTCTAAATAGATATAAGTGAAGCACGAGAGTTTAATTCTTTCTACAAAATATATGCCCACGCTCTAACAAATATAAATGAAGCAAAAGAGCATTCTACAAATGGCGGTTTTTCTAAGTGAAGAGAAACAGGCAATCCAAACTTCAAATGATATAAGTGAAGCACATGAAGCATTCTATAAAGCCATACTCAAAAGATATAAGTGAAGTGCAGAGAGCATTCTATAAATCAAACAAGGACCATCTCATACCAGCATGGTGCATAAAATAAAAATGAAAACTAAATGCAAAAGACGCTCCAAGATTGCACATATCGCATGAACGAAACGAATCCGAAAACATACCGATACTTGTTGAAGAAAGAGGGGATGCCTTCCAGGGCATCCCCAATCTTAGACGCTTGAGTATCCTTGAATATTTACTTGGGGTGCCTCGGGCATCCCCAAGCTTGAGCTCTTGCCTCTCTTCCTTCTTCTCACATCGAGACCTTCTCGATCATCGAACACTTCATCCACACAAAACTTCAACAGAAAACTCGGTAAGATCCGTTAGTATAATAAAGCAAATCACTACTCTAAGTACTATTGCGAACCAATTCACATTTTGTCTTTGCATTGTGTCTACCGTAGCATAACTTTTCCATGGCTTAATCCACTGATATAAATCGATAGTTTCATCAAAACAAGCAAACTATTCATCCAAAATAGAATCTGTCTAAAACAGAACAATATGTAATAATCTGAACATTAATCATACCTATGGTACATGAAAAATTCTAACAAAATTAGTAAAAATAAAAAATTTGTATAGCAAGACAGTGCAAAAAGAATCAGAACCATTTGACCTTCCAGTAGAAAATGTAAAATCGTGCACTACAGCCAAAGTTTCTGTCCTGCACCGCACAAACCAACAAGCATTGTAAACATCCTAAAGGCAAACCTTGGCACATTATTTTTTTATAATACAATGGAATTGTACAAGGTAATAATTATTTTTGTTGAAAAGTTTCTGTAATCAAGACTCACAAAGTTTCCGTGAGCATGAACAAAGTTCAAGGCTAGCTCCCACTTCAACAATGCTTGTCTTTCTTACTTTCGCTTTTCTTTTTGAAAAAGTTTTGGGTTTGCCTCTTTATTTTTGTTGTTTTTAAACTATATAAAAGCACTCAACATAAATAAATGACTCTCTAAAACTTCCGGGTTGTCTCCCTGGCAGCGCTTTCTTTAAAGCCGTTAAGCTAGGCATATAGTGCTCAAGTAATGGATCCACCCGGATCCCAAGGTATATCAAAGCCAATTTTAATTAGCAATGATTTGGCATTTAGTAGTGAGCACAAGGCAACATATATCATGCAACAACAAAGTCTAACTCTCTTTCTATGCATCGACATGTCATAAAAGAACAATTCATGCACACATAGTAAAGGCCAATGCATAGTATAAACAGTTTCTTGCAATTTTATCATGTGGGAAACATAGAGAGGTGGAGATATAGTTCCTCTCTCATAATAATTGCAAGTAGGAGCAGCAAGCACATCCATATTATATTCATCAAAATCATCATGTGTAATAGTAAAAGGCAACCCATCAATTTAATCCTTAATAAGAGCAAACTTCTCCGATATAGTATAATCGGGAGAATTCAAGAAGATAATAGGACTATCATGCGTGGGTGCAATAGCAACAATTTCATGTTTAACATAAGGAACTATAACAAGTTCATCTCCATAAGCATAATTCATATTGGTATCTTGGCCACAAGCATAACAAGCATCATCAAAAAGGGATATTTCAAGAGAATCAACGGGATCATAACAGTCATCATAGCAATCATCCTTCGGTAAGCACGAAGGGAAATTAAAAAATGTATGAGTTGGAGGGTTACTCTCATTAGAAGGTGGGCACGGGTAGCTAATCTGCTCTTCCTCCTTTTGTTCTTCGCTCTCCTCATCATCTTTTTCATCCAATGAGCTCACAATTTCAGAAATTTCTTCTTCCATAGACTCCTGCAAAATATTAGTCTCTTCTTGGACAGCGGAGGAGTCCTCAATATATGGTTCAACATAGGCATTAGAAGCATAACTATCATAGCAATATTTTAGTATGGCAAAATTTTCAGATTCGTAAAGAGTAGCACCATACTTTTCAATCAAAGAAGCAATTTCATAAGCACCCTTAAAAGCAACAAATTCTTCAATTTGTTGAACATCATAGTAATTATAAACACCCTTAGCATACGAAGATACGATTCCATTATCACTAAACTCACATTTAGGGAAGGTGCTTCTTAGGGTTTTCAGAACAACAAGTAAAATCATATATTTCACATAAATTCCAGGCATAGCATTGCATAGTATTAATTTGATGCTGTAAAAGTTTCCCTTTTTGAGATAAACAGTGTCGCACATAACAAGCATGCTCATCTAAAGATTTGCCCTCAACTAAGCTAGTTGGGGTCTCAGCACGAGCACAAAGGGATCGAAGATGATCCAAGTAAAAAGCTTCAGGAGTGTGATAAATTTTGAGTGGTTCTTCAACCATTGGTTCAGTAGGTACAACTAATTTTTTTGGTATTTTGCATTTCCTACCCATAGCTAAAGATGTAAAACAACTAAGAATAGCAAATAAAAATTACTTAGTGATAAAGCAAACAAGCACACACGAGAATATTCACCCCATGCTATTGCTCCCCGGCAACGGCGCCAGAAAAGGTCTTCATAACCCACAAGTATAGGGGATCACAACAGTTTTTGATAAGTAAGAGTGTTGAACCCAACGAGGAGCTAAAGGTAGAACAAATATTTCCTCAAGTTCTATCGACCACCGATACAACTCTATGCACGCTTAACGTTTACTTTAACTAGAACAAGTATGAAACTAGAAGTACTTTGTAGGTGTTTTTGGATAGGTTTGCAAGATAATAAAGAGAGCGTAAATAAAAACGAGGGGCTGATTAGATAAAGACACAATAAAGTAAATATAGCGAGTGTGGAAAAGTGGTGGTAGGAGTCGCGAAATTGTCCCTTAAGCAATTGACTACTTTACTAGACCGATAGCAAGTATCATGTGGGAGAGGCCACTGCTAGCATGTCATCCCTGACTTGGAATTCTATGCACTTATGATTGGAACTATTAGCAAGTGTCCACAACTACTAACGCTCATTAAGGTAAAACCCAACCATAGCATTAAGTTATATTGGTCCCCCTTCAATCCCGTATGCATCAATTTCTATGCTAGGCTGAAGCTTCTGTCACCCATGCCCTCCAATACATAGTCCTATCAACATACAACTAACCCTATGGTGTGATCCACGCGCGCGCTCATATGATGGGCACCAAAGGACAGCAACATAACCACAAGCAAATTAAATCAATCATAGCAATTCATCAACCACCGATAGGGCAACGAAAATCTACTCAGACATCATAGGATGGCAACACATCATTGGATAATAATATGAAGCATAAAGCACCATGTTCAAGTAGAGGGTATAGCGGGTTGCGGGAGAGTGGACCGCTGTAGATAGAGGTGGGAAGGTGATGGAGATGTTGGTGAAGATGGCGGAGGTGTTGGTGTAGATCGCGGTGATGATGATGATGGCCACGGCAGCGTTCCGGCGCCACCGGAAGAGAAGGGGAGAGGGGGCCCCTTCGTCTTCTTCTTCCTTGACCTCCTCCCTAGATGGGAGAAGGGTTTCCCCTCTGGTCCTTGGCCTCCATGGCGTGGGAGGGGCGAGAGCCCCTCTGAGATTGGATCTATCTCTCTGTTTCTCTCTGGTTCTGCGTTCTTTCCTGCCGCCTTTTCACCGTTTCTTTTATATCCGGAGATCCGTAACTCCGATTGGACTGAAACCTTCGCCGTGATTTTTTTCCAAAAATTAGCTTTCTTGCGGCCGAAGAAGGGCATCAACCGCCTTACGGGTGGCCCACGAGGGTGGGGGCGCGCCCTCCTGGTACGGGCGTGGGCCCCTGCCTCGTGGCCACCTCGGACACCGTTTCGCGTTGATCTTTCTCCCAGATTTTCCAAATATTCCAAAAATAAGCTCCGTCCGTTTTTATCCTGTTTGGACTCCGTTTGATATGGATATTCTGCGAAACCAAAAAATGCAACAGACAGGAACTGGCACTGGGCACTGGATCAATATGTTAGTTCCAAAAATAGTATAAAAAGTTGCCAAAAGTATATGAAAGTTGTAGAATGTTAGCATGGAACAATCAAAAATTATAGATGCGACGAAGACGTATCAAATACCTAGTTCAATCTCGGTACCATCAAGTCTCTTTAGTTGTTCCGTAATACATCATCCCACAACTAACTCATTATTTACAATGCTTGCAAGGCTTATAGTGATGTGCATTACCGAGTGGGCCCAGAGATACCTCTCCGACAATCAGAGTGACAAATCCTAATATCGAAATACGCCAACCCAACAAGTACCTTCGGAGACACCAGTAGAGCACCTTTATAATCACCCAGTTACGTTGTGACGTTTGGTAGCACACAAAGTGTTCATCCGGTAAACGAGAGTTGCATTATCTCATAGTCATAGGAACATGTATAAGTCATGAAGAAAGCAGTAGCAGAATACCAAACGATCAAGTGCTAAGCTAACGGAATGGGTCAAGTCAATCACATCATTCTCCTAATGATGTGATCCCGTTAATCAAATGACAACTCGTGTCTATGGCTAGGAAACATAACCATCTTTGATCAACGAGCTAGTCAAGTAGAGGCATACTAGTGACACTCTGTTTGTCTATGTATTCACACAAGTATTATGTTTCCGGTTAATACAATTCTAGCATGAATAATAAACATTTATTATGATATAAGGAAATAAATAATAACTTTATTATTGCCTCTAGGCCATATTTCCTTCAGCAATACCATGATTATATTTCCCTCCTCATCGTTTGTGCATGGAAGGACGTCAAAGGTTCAGAATAAAGTTCAATTTGATGCTTCAGAGCCTATTCTTTCGCTGGCCGATAAATCCATTGGAGAATGCTGTGAGATGATTCTCAAGTTTCCCCTTGAATGCAAGACAAAGCACCCCGATTCCCATGGCTATGAAACATGTCATGTGAACCCAATATCAACATTGTCAAGTCCCTTGTCGTCATCAACACCCGTCGCATATGATTCCACTCTGACTTCATTTGAGTCGATGCACCGTCAACCTCAGCGAAGAAATGTTCGCCATGTCAACCTTCACAATATTAAGGCCGGCAAAGTCCGTGTCCAATTCCCCAAGAGTGTGGACAACAATCATCCAGACCGCCTTTTTCATATCAGCAAGGGCGGTATTAGAATTCATACTACAGTGACTAGCAACCCTTCAGCTGTTGTTGCCTTCATCAGGTTCATCTGGAAAAAGTATCTTAATCACGCCAAGTGGCATGTTGTTGGCCTTGACTGTGAATACACTAGATATGTCCACAACAAAGAGCGTAAGAAGCTTCCACTTGAGCAATGAGTTGCTCTCTCTAATCAAGAGCCACAATGCGCTACTGTCTTGCAGCTTTGTGTGGGTAAGCATTGCCTAATTTACCAGCTATACCAGGCTCATGCCAGGAGTTTCATGCCTCCACTTCTCCGTAGCTTCCTTGACAATGACAGAGTCGAATTTGCGGGTGCCGCCATTGGCAATGACATAGAAAAACTCAAGTTCTATAACTTGGGTATCAGAAAACCTGTTGATGTGCAGGGACTGGGTATCAAGGTTCATAATCAAAAAGTTGGCAACTTGGCTTCATTGGAGAAGCTAGCAAAGAAGTTTGCAAACATAAGTCTTAACAAGGAAAGCATCACTGTCAGTCAGTGGGAGAAGTCCAACCTGGACCATGACCAGATCAAGTATGCATGCTTGGATGCCTATGCGAGCTTCGAGGTTTACAGACGACATTCCAACATAACCGGCTATCTTAGAACTCGTTGAAAGGTTCGTTCCTAGGTGAAATATGTAAGGAAAAAGTCGTTGAGTCTTTATCAAAGAAAATATGTACACGACCATGTTTTCTTCATATTATGGTTATGCCTTCCACTAGGGGACTTTTAAATATGATGATGCAGTGAAGCAAATGTTCTTGTATCGTCATAATTTGACCTTGTAGAAGACAAGTGAAATCAGAATAGAAATGACATATCTTTTGCATTAATGCATGCAATACGAATGTTGCTATGTTATGTGCACTTGAAAAAAAACAATTGCGATAAAAGAAAAACCACTCTACAATTATAAAATTATGACAAAATAAATAAATATTCATAAAGTCATGTGATTGAAAAAAAAGAATCATCATATACACTCCATACCCTCACGAGTCTAGACTGGGGCACATAAGAAAAAAAAATACTCCATACCCTCAAGAGTATAAACTGGGGCACACACAAAAGAAAAACTCCAACGACTTACGAGTACAAACTGTGATGCCAAAAAAATTCATCAGACACTCCATACCCTCACGAGTCTAAACTGGGGCACAAAAAACATATACTCCAATAAACTTATGAGTCTAAACTACGACATCTAGAAAAAGATATACTCCAATAACTTATGAGTGTAAACTGTACCATATAACCAAAATACTCCAATAACTTACGAGTCTAAACTGTGTCATATAACAAAATACTCCAACAACTTACGAGTCTAAACTGTGATGCAAAAAAAAAATCACCAAACATACTCTAATACCTCACGAATATAAATTTTGGCATAAAAACAAATATTCTCCAAAAACTTATGAGTCTAAACTATGTCATCTAAAAACAAAAATATATTATTCCAATAACTTACGAGTTTAAACTGCGACATAAAAATCTATCACTCCAATAAACTTACGAGTATAAACTATGACATAAAAATCTACTCCAATGCCTCATGAGTATAAACTATGTCATATATAAAGAAAATATTACTCCAACAACTTACAAGTCTAAACTGTGATGCAGAAAAATCACCAAACAAACTCTACGGGAAAATCATCAAACAAACTCTATAGAAAAATCATCAAACAAACTCCGAAATAACGTGAGTATAGATTGTGTCATATAAATATAATTTACTCCAAAAGCTCACGAGTTTAGACCATGTGATAAAATATGGCAATTTTACTCCAATAATTTATGATTATAAATTAGGACATAAAAATATACTACGCCAATATCTTACGAGTCTAAACTATGGCACTACAAATAGAAATAAACTGATGGTTCAAATACCTTACCAGCTAACTATGGTGAACGTGAGCAAATTTATGTGATGAGTGTAAGGTGTGGTGCACTAAGAAAATACGAACCATGCTTCAGCTACTCAAGATATAAAAATTGTTTTTTAAATGGTTATAACAACGAGTCGAACATAAAGAATGACATAGTTGCCCATCGTGAAGTAAAATGCTATATAATAAAAGGCAAAATAAAATGAAACACAAATATGAGAATGACTCATTCCTATCAATTTTGAAGAAGGAATGTGTGCTCCATGATGATCTCTATGCTTGAATATTGTTGGTTACTTCCATGATGGGCCCAAAGGGAATACTAGCACCAAGAAGGTGGTGTCATAAAAGAGCACCACCATGCTCAAAAAGTTCTCAACAACCCCAAATGGATGCAACTCCACTGAAAGTAAATAAATATGCAAGTTTACGGGAGAAGATTCAAAAGAGTGCAGGGAGCAAGTTTACCCTGAATCTTGTATAGTACTAAGCTTGACTTCAGAAAAATATTCTCCATAGATGTTGGGAGAATATTTGATCCAAACATCTCCTAATATGTAGGACTTGTGAGACGTGGAAATGGAAATTTGTTCTGGGTACCCCGTGGCGCGCGGGAGGGAAGTTCATCTACAGCACTCCCATATATAACTTTATGCAAGCAAATGAAGATCCTACCCCAGGAGGTTGGGGGAAAATCAACCTTACCTTATCCAATATGCTAAGGACAAACTCATCCAAAGATTTCCAAGGCTAGCAAAACGCAATATCATTGAAGGTTGAAGGCATCCACAAATGTCACATACATATCACCTTTATATTCATGGTAAATGCCAAAACCGCTATCGAGGAATACATGGGTAAAGTTCATCTCGCCCTTCAGCAAAAGTGGGAAAAGATTGCTGAATCTTGAAATCATTTGGCTACTTACATATATATAACAAAACAAAATACATCATGGAGTCGAGGCGTCCATCCATCTCGAGGCTCATTGTGCATATAAACATGCATACTGCATCATGAGACCAGGGTACATCAAACCCTACAACATGAGCTACATAAAATAAAATATTTTGAATCACATGAGTATAGAAAGATGTTCAAGGAGACATGAGTATGGATTGTTAGCCAAATGTACAAAAATATTATAAATTTATATATACTCCAACATCTTAAGAGTATAAATTGTGCTGCAACAAATCAATGGAAATTAAATATTCATCAAAAATTTGAAGTTCAAACATGTGCATCTGGGAGTAAATACTCCTAACATCAAATTAAATAACCATATGTCTAAAAGTGCTCCAATGCTGCAAGAGATGAAACTGCGAGCATACATTGTTCTCTCGAGCAAAAGGCGCAAGATCAATAATATTTCGCCAAAACTTGCCTCACCGGCTCAAACTGGAAATGCAAGTTTAAAAAATCACTGTGTATTGTCAGCCTACATAATGATTGATCTAAATTTCAGAAGTTTTTTTGGAAAATAGCAGAAGCACTCATAATCAAGTGTCTAAAGCCCACCCGGGAGTACCAGCGAAATGGAAAAAGGATCAATTACGCTCCTTTGTTTCTTTTAAACAAAAATATGTTAACAACAAATAATATCTTATGTGAAATCTTAGTAAGTCAAAGAACAATCAATTTCAAACATATGATCCAATGCCATATCAACATAAGCTAGGTCACTGAAATAACTCTCTAATGCTTAACAAGATAAAAATATAAGCATGGATATTCTCTGTATAAAAAAACCCACTCTTTCATGAGTCTTGCGAGAAACCAAACTAATAGCATCATCTTTTTAAAAAAGGGTCACGTGAATTAAGAAAAATAATAGTCAAAAAATATGATCAACTTGACAAATACATACAAAAGGGATACCATTAAGATATGGTGGTAAATCAAGAGCATTGGGATAGGGGCACCATCATCCAAGGATGCTACACGTGAAGCATATATCCAATGGCACATAAGGAAAATGCACACTCAATATCTAGTGCAAAAAAGATTCTGGTTCGCGATAGATCCAATCTTGCCATAACCTAAAATACTGGGGGCAAACCCATCAAAATTTGTTGAAAATAATCATATATATGTCAACACACATGCTTCCAAATTTCTCAACGAAAAAGTTGTGGATGAGGTCATACCATGATCTTTCATGTGGTATAGAATGCTAAGGGTGCATTGTAGTGCAACCAGACATCTAACCTAGTGACCTTCAGGTTACATATGGTTATGCCAATTTTCATCCAGAACAAATTCTGCAGGTTGAGGAGTGACTTCTGTTGAGGAGCAGTTATCTCAATTAAATGTTTTCTTCCATAAAAACTAGGAAGAATTTGCATACCTTGGAAATAAATAACACATCCTCAAGCAAAGGAAGTTATGTATCTTCTTGTGTCACTCTTGAGATAACAAAATAGGTGATTTCCTAGCAAGCTAAGGCTCAATATATGGAGACATAGCATGCCAACTGGCCAAGGTATGTCAAACCATACCCTCCATATGGTGGTTTGACTCCTTTTCCAATCGAATGTTAACATATAGCTCATATAGTCGTCATGTACCAAGATTTGACATGTAGCAAAGCTATATTCTTTCAACAATTGTTCAAATTTCATCGGGACTAATTGTGTCCTTGGTACAAAAAAAAGTTACAACCATGTTCGATCATGACTCGAAAAAATGCAAGATGTCCTTCTTGGATATTTTGTAACACAAAAAAAATATTGCATATTTCCCAAATTGGCCTATACAAAGAAAAAGCTGAACAAAATTGCTTCTAAGTTATTATTAGGTGGGGAATTTAAGCCTCAGTATGAAGAACAATTCATTGAGGTTGGCATAATATGGATGTCCGCGGATAGTCTCCTACCAAGTGTGTTGGCACTTACAAGGGGTGTGACGAATAACTTTTGATGACCTGGCCCAGAAAGCCAACGACATAGGAAACCATGAATAAAAAGTTGCTCATCAAAATCATTCCATTGAATGACCCATGACTACAAACAATCAGAGTTACAACAAAAATGAACAAAAAGCATACTCCAACATAAATTATTGGCACCGTGCAAACACATCGACAGAAAATACTTCGATGTTACGCAAAGCATGATTCGCTGGCAGCATGACTACAAAAGCATGATATGTGTATCCTTCATATGGAAAATATAAGCTCCCAGGATATACGAGTATAAACTAGTAGCCATATATGAAGGGAAAGAGATATAATGCTCCAATGCTATATGACCCTAAACTACAAGCGTCGTGTGAAACTTTGAACACACATAAAATGCTCAATGCTATATGAGCCTAACTATAAGCATGTTTCAAAAATGTTAACTTTGACCCAATATTCATGAGTTTAAACTCCCAATTTTAAGTCGTGCGCTCCAAAAATAAGGATTTCTGAGCCTAAATTACAATAAAAAATGAACTATGTAGACAAAAAAACTGCACATCCACGTATAGCTGGGATGAATCTAAATAGAAAATGAGATGCTGAAAAAGAATACTAAAACAAATCATGAGCCATGTATGGAAATACTCTAAGCACAAAATAGATTATCAAGTTTCAAGCTCTGGGTCCGAGTAAAAAAAAAATCTTCGAACCCAGACCTTGAGGGGCATCTGTTGACATGGATTTTGACCAAGATAAATTAAAATGTATGAACCACATAAAATATAAATGCAAAAAGGCAAACAAAAATTAAAAAGGGATCAATTAAAAAAATATAATTAATCGCTCAAAATGAGGAATGACAAAATAGGCGTGCGATATATTTTCGAAGGTCGATAATGCACGCTGCTAGTAATGCCGAAGATACAAACATAAAATTGTCGGAAAGGACGCAAATATCACCAGAATGTCGACTGACTATATGATAAATGTTCGGCTTCCATTGACGAAGTGAAATATTGAAACGGCGCATAAAAAATACATCAGGCAAATAAAATATATGCATGGTGTCGTGGAATTGTCACGGCAGATGTCCTCGTGAAAGGACTTAGTCGTGGAGCCATCGCAACTAGGAAGCTTAAAGGGGTTAAAGTGGGACAAAGGACACAGGAGTTTTATAATAGTTCAGCCCCTTACGATGAAGGTAAAAGCCTACGTCTAGTTGTGATGGAATTACTGGGGTTCCGATTACCAGGGAGCAAATCTGCTATGCCCGGCTCTCGATTTAGTGTTACTTGCCCTAAGCCGCCGGCGGGTCGTCCCCTCATATACACGGGTTGACGCCCTACTGCCTACAGAGCCCCGTCCAACTCATAAACAGCGTCCGGCTTGGTGACTAGTTAATTTTGCCTTGCAACACAAGTCATGCCAATGCGGCGGTTTATTACTATGGGCCTTAAGTCGCCTGTGGGCTTTAGGCCCTTTAGTGAACCGCCATCTTCAAGCTTGATATTGGGCTTCATACGATGAATCGCCATTGCGTAACCCGGCCCCTCCTGGGCAGTTTACACAAATAGTTATATCCCCAACATTAGGCCCCAGATGGATTTGAACCGGAAACTTTTACTTTGTCATAGTCTTCGTACTCCATAATGCCTCCCAAAGCTCCCAAAGCATTCGTTACATGCAACTGGGTTAGATCCATCGTCACAGAGAACACTTTTAAAGAGTTTGTGAAGACGGGTTATTTGCCGAAGAAGGAAGTGATGTCCTATCGCGCTCCTGACCCGGCAGAAGAAAAACCCCAACCTAAGGAAGGAGAAGTTATTGTCTTCACTGATCATATGAACCGGGGCTTTTCTCCGCCCGGCTCAAAGTTCTTCAGAGACGTCTTGCACTTTTTTGACCTACGATCTCAAGACATCGGACCTAACTATGCGTCAAATATCTGCAATTTTCAAGTGTTCTGTGAGGTGTACCTTGGAGAGGAACCCAGCTTGCTGCTCTTTAGGGAGTTATTTTATTTGGGCCATCAAAATGAACGCGCCAATGGACCCAGCTTGGATCTTGGTGGAATCTCAATCCAGCGACGGAGGGACTGTCTCTTCCCATATGTTGAACCGCCGAGTCATCCTAAAGATTGGAACGAGACATGGTTCTACTATCAAGATACTTCGCCGGCTGATGAGAACCCTCTGCCCGGCTTCCGTGCCCTGCGCCTGGAGTCAACTCACCCCTGCCAAACAAGCTGTCTCCGGCTGAACGCCTAACACTCACCCCCACTATGAGCAAGGTCAAGGCTCTTTTGGGGAATGGCCTAAACGACATTGATCTGGTCCGAGTCTGGCTTGCCTGGCGGGTTATTCCTTTGAGCCACCGCCCTGGCTTGATGTGCGATTACACAGGCCAAAAGACTGATCCTCTACGGCACAGTCCTGACGACTTACCTGAGGATGTTGTTGATGACATGACCAAATCTCTTCTAAACGAGAGCCTGGCAGATTGCGGGAAAGTGGGCTTAAGTCCTTTCTGCAAGACTAACCCGGCTCCAGCAAAGATGCGGAACTCTCCTCCGGCTTACCAGATGTAACAAGGAAGCGCCGGACTGAGGTCATCTTCGATTTACATTCTTTTTACCCTTTGGCGGGTTTCATTCGTCAACCACTCAATTCATCTGACTCAAACTATCACGAAACTTCACCTTCCTCCGGCGAATCAATGCAGGCCAATATGCCAGCTTTCAAAACTGCCCCAGGGTAATGATAACCTGTTTATCTTATGCTTATCTTACTCATATTTTTATACTAACCCTTCTGATTTGTACACAGCGTACAAGTGAAGCCCAGCAAGAGGGCAAAGAATAATAAGCCGACCGAAGAGCCGGTCGTGACTGAACTGGAGCTCAGAACGGCTGCTCCTGACACCTCTGCACATGAGCCGTCGCCTGAACCAACCCACAACATTCCAGCGCCTACTTCTGATCCGCCTGCCGAGCAAGCCCTTGACGACTCTGAGAACCCGGAGATCCCTAGCCTGGCCAAAGCAGATGACCCGGATGTCGAGATCATTAAGACTGACTTTGTTGAACCGGGAAGACCCACTGTGCTGGCCAAGTGCTCTGCCAAGGAAGAACTTTTGGAACGCCGCAAAGCCAAGCTGGATGTCACTGATTATACTCATCTGAGTATTGGAGAAATTGTCTCTGGCTATATGAGTCAAGTGCACAGCAGCCGTGACCTGGAAGTTGACATGGTAAAACAGATACACCACAAATCTGAGGTATAACTCTTGTTGCTATTCTTTATTTATCCTTACTACACCAGCCCCCAAGTCTATTGCTTATGATGAAATATGTTTAGACTTAATATCAGCTTAGTAATGTTTGCCAGAAGCCCAGCTTATCCTGTAGCACCCGAAGGCCGGCCTAAAACAAGATGTTTGAACCGGTCCTTACCATGTTTTAATAAAATACTTGAACTGCAATGTGCATTAGCCCCCAAGTCCCAAGTACCTTTGCTTGCAAAGTGCTTGGGACTTAATTACATGAACCGCCGTAGTAAACAGAGTTGCTAAGCCTACATTAGCCCCCAAGTGCCAAGTATCTTTGTTTGCAAAGTGCTTGGGACTTAATGTTGCATTATGATGATTCTGACTGTAACCTGACATTGATACAGGCTGCCATGAGTCAATTTGAATTGGAGATTTCTGACTTGAAGAACTGCCTGGAAGCTCAGGAGGCTGAAACCCAAAAGGCCAATTCCAAATTTGAGTTCAGTGTATCTGAACAAGAGAAATTGAAAAAGAGCTTTGAAGCAGATAAGAAGGCTTGGGCTGATGAAAAGGTCTCCTTGATCAACCGGGTAGAGAAAGCGGAGGCATCTCTTGGAGAAACCACTGCCGAGTTATCCGACATAAAACGCCATATATCTCAGATGGTCTCAGCAATCTTTGGTAAGTTACTCTGCAAGTGTCAGATACTTGAAATCTGTTTCAACAAGTATCTCAATTGTCACCGATTGACCTGATTTTGTTAATGCAGGCCCCAGGAGCTCCAATATGAACCAGAGCATGGTGATAAAGCTAAAGACGGTCTATACACTGGTGGAACAACTCTACACCGGGTGTCATGGTTTTGTCGCGGCAGATGTCCTCATGAAAGGACTTAGTCGTGGAGCCATCGGAACGGGTTAGCTTGAAGGGGTTAAAGCGGACACACGGAGACGAGAGGGTTTTATACTAGTTCGGCCCCTTCGATGAAGGTAAAAGCCTACGTCTAGTTGTGATGGAATTGATGGGGTTTTGATGACTAGGGAGCAAACAAGCTTCGCCTAAGTCTCGAGTTGTTGTCTGGTGTCCCTGAACCGCCGCCGTGTCGTCCCCTTATATACATGGGTGACACCCGTCGATTTACAGAGTCCCAACACCAGCTCATACTCATGTCCGGTTTGGTCTCTACTTATTCCTAACTTGCAACACAAGTTTACATACTGACGCCGGTTTACGGCTACAGGCCTTAAACCGATCATGGGCTTTTAAGCCCCTATCTACCTTCATGGGCTTTTACATACTCAACTACTGATGAAGTTAACCCGGCCCAGATAGGCCGGTTTACGCCCAGTAGTAATATCCCCAACATTAGGCCCCGGATTGATTTGAACAGGTTCATGTCAATCCTTATCAAAAAACTTCATCTTCAACATCTTCTTGTAGTTTGGTGAACTGCCGTGACGTCATCTTCTCTGATTGCTATAAACCGGAGCGACGTCATCTGTAATAAAGAAGTTATCAATGATGCCTCCTTGTTTAATAGATCTGCGATAATCAAGGCGATAGCTCCGTTTCCAAACCCGCGGCCCCTTGATTCTCGCGCCTGACACATGTCCTCTTCCTTATAAATAGGACCGAAGGGTCATTTCTTTTCTCCCCTTCGTGCTCCTCTTCTTCGTCTTCCTTGCATCGCCTAGCTTCGGAGTGCCACCGCCGCTGCCAACCTCTGCATCAACTTGGGCCGCTGCATCACCCTGATTGTACCAGAGCACCGCGGCGATCTCCCGCTTCATCCTCAGCTCTGGTGAGTCTTCTATCCTTTTCATTACAGATCTGTTCTAGGGTTTCCATGTTCTCTAGTGTTCTTCGCCTGCTTCTTGTTCATATGCTAGATCCAACGCTGTAATATTTTCTCTTGCGTAACAGTAGCGTCATCTTCTGTTTTTACTTTCACCTATTAAGACCATAGATCTTATCTGTAGCAATGGCTTACTGATTCAGCACTGCTCCTTTTGGGCCTTGAAATTTTTATCCCTTTTACAAACATGTTCTAGATCCAACGCTGTAGTACAATCTTATGAAACCTGTTTTTGCATATTTACTCATCTGCAATCTCGACTGCTTCAATGTTTAGACCAGGCGGCTTAACTTTGTAGAAAAATTGACAAACCGGTATATGTACCATTAGTCCCCTGGTTGAACCGCCGGAATTCCTTATCCAGACCATGCCGCCTTGTAAAAACTCTGGTTTAGAAAATACCTATCTCCGGTTTAGTAATATACGCATCAGGGTATACCTTTCCAATATCTTCTTGAACCGGCAATTGCTACTTTGCAGACTGCACTATGGCCAAACAAGTGTACGAGTGCAACCGGGTTCCTTCTCGTGTGACTGAGACTCAACTGACCAATTTAGTCAAGATTGGCGCTTTAAGCAGACATGACGTTATTCATTGGAGGGTCCCAGGCACATAATGTCCTCCCCAACCTAAAGAGGGAGAAGTGGTTGTTTTTGCTGATCATCTAGCCCGGGGCTTCAAGCCTCCGAGTTCAAAATTTTACCGGGACGTCCTAGCCAATTTCCAACTTCGTCCGCAAGATACAGGCCCAAACTCCGTAACCAACATCTGTCACTTTCAAGTGCTCTGTGAGGTGTTCTTTCAAGAGGAGCCAACAGTTGAATTATTCAGAGATTGCTACCATTTAAACCGCCATACTGAATTTACTGACGGTCCCAACACAGAGTTAGGTGGTATGTCAATTCAAAAGAGGAAAGAGGTCACTTACCCTCACGCCAAACTGTACAGCCATCCCAAAGAGTGGAATCAAACATGGTTCTACTGCAAAGATACCTCTCCTTCTGACGAAAATCCTTTGCCGGGTTACCATCCAGAGCAGCTTAGCAACACACATCCTTTTCCACAAAGGCTGGCCGCTAAGGAGAGAAGCAAATATGCTCCTCAATTATCCAAACTCAGGGCCTTCATGGCTAATGGGCTGACAGGGGTCGACCTTGCCCGCTGCTGGATATCATGGAGTATACTGCCCTTAAGTCAGCGTTCCGGTTTGATGTGCGAGTACACAGGAAGTGAAAAAGACGCTCTTCGACACATTGACATCCAGCTCTCAGACGACGAAGTCACAGAAGCTATGAAAAAGATACTGAATGAACCGGAAGCTGCCTGCTCCCAAACCGGCCCGGCTCCCTTCTGTGCCATCAACAAACCGCCAGCTGTAAGACTTATACCTTGTACTTTTCATTGAATCTGCCTGCTCAAAGTATCAATTTGCTAATATCAACATTTTTCAAACAGGGCGATTGAAAGCACAAGTGCTCCCTGGGTGGTTTTGGTAATTAATGTCAACATATCTCTTGTTGGACTAACACTTTTACCTAGTATGTTTCAGATAAGTTCAACAATGGAGTGGCATGGACTAAAGGATGTGGAACCCCTTCAAGAAGCTAAGGACAAAGGATTGGCTCAAGCTTCAAGAACAAGACTCTACATTTTATATTTTAGTGATCCAAGATCACATTGAGTCCATAGGAAAAGCCAATACTATCAAGGAGGGATGAGGTGTTGCTTAATGAGCCTCTTGCTTCATGTGCTTAGTGATGTGCTCCAAAATCCTCAACTACCTTTCCATATCCACATATGACCCAAACCTAAAGTCAAACTCGGCCCCACCGATTCTTTCTATCCAGAGCCACCGAGTTTCACATGTCATAGCCACTGCCACAAACCCTAGCAAATCGGTTTCACCGATAGGGATCTCGGTCTCACCGAGATGGGATTGCAATCTCACTGTGTATGTCCATTGCCAAAATCGGTCTCACCGAGTTTGCGCAATTGGTACTACCGAGATTACAATGCAAATCCTCTGGTTAGCTTATTACCAAATCGGTCCCACCGAGTTTGTGTAATCGGTCTCACCGAGTTTGCCTGACCAACTCTCTGGTTAGCTTATTACCAAAATCGGTCTCACCGAGTTTGTGTAATCGGTCACACCGAGATTACGTTATGCCCTAACCCTAACCATATCAGTCCTACCGAGTTGCATCTCAGTCCCACCGAAAATCCTAAGGGTCACTAGGTTTGCTGAATCGGTCCGACCGAGTTTAATGATTCGGTCCCACCGAGTTTAGCAGATTGTGTGTAACGGTTAGATTTTGTGTGGAGGCTATATATACCCCTCCACCCACTCTTCATTCGTGGAAAAAGCCATCAGAACAGATCTTCACTTCCAATACACATTTTCTGAGAGAGAACCACCTACACTTGTGTTGAGCTCAAGATATTCCATTCCTACCATATGAATCTTGATCTCTAGCCTTCCCCAAGTTGCTTTCCACTCAAATCTTCTTTCCACCAAATCCAAATCCTATGAGAGAGAGTTGAGTGTTGGGGAGACTATCATTTGAAGCACAAGAGCAAGGAGTTCATCATCAACACACCATTTGTTACTTCTTGGAGAGTGGTGTCTCCTAGATTGGCTAGGTGTCACTTGGGTGCCTCCGAAAGATTGTGGAGTTGAACCAAGGAGTTTGTAAGGGCAAGGAGATTGCCTACTTCGTGAAGATCTACCGCTAGTGAGGCAAGTCCCTCGTGGGCGACGGCCATGATGGAATAGACAGGTTGCTTCTTCGTGGACCCTTCATGGGTGGAGCCCTCCGTGGACTCGCGCAACCGTTACCCTCCGTGGGTTGAAGTCTCCATCAATGTGGATGTACGATAGCACCACCTATCGGAACCACGCCAAAAACATCCGTGTCTCAAATTGCGTTTGAATACTCCAAACCCTTCCCTTTACATTCTTGCAAGTTGCATGCTTTACTTTCCGCTGCTCATATACTCATTGCATGCTTGCTTGATATGTATTATGTTTGTTAAACTTGTGCCCAAACTCCACCTAAACTTAAGAATTTCAAAAACTGCAACTTTTGGTACTTAGTGTCTAATCACCCCCCTCTAGACACCTCTTCTCGATCCTCTCAGCGATGATCCGTTTTGGAGCAAGAAACCTCCACAAGAGAAACCGGAGAAGCCAGAGAAACCGGAGAGACCAACCCGGCCCAAGACCAGAGTTGTGAAGAGGCCTGCTAACAGGAAGAGAACCACTGCGTCTTCTGATCCGGCAGTTGACGATGATGTGGGTAAACCGGACCTTGAAGTAGAGCTTGATTCACTTGGATTATTTTTCACACGTCTTATTGATAATGACCATTGTCAGGATGATGCGGAAGGCAGTCAGGCTGATGCTGTAGAGGTAATCACTCTGTCCTCCGATTCAAGCCCTTTACCTCCACTAAAAATCCGTCGGGTAAACCGGAAAATTAAATTTTCTCATCCTCTTGCTTATTTGGACCCAAACTTTCTTGTGAAGACACAACAGCATGAAGCCCGCCGCACAACCCGGCACAGCGGCCAGGTAGTTACCTCCGCCGGTTTACCGAACAGTCCGGTTCGGAAACGCCCTTCAGAGGTCTCTAACTCTCTTGTCAATACTTGTCCTAAAGCGGGTTGTTTTCGTCAACCTCTTAATCCATCTGACTCCGATTATCATGACACTTCTCATTCGTCTTCTGGCGAGTCATCAGCTACTCAGCTTCCCCCACTCAAGACGATGCTTGGGTGGGCTATATTTCTTATAATATTTCTGAAGTATGACTTTGCAACATATGCTATATTGTTCTGTCTTATTCCTTTTCAGGGCCAAGCCTAGGCCAAGCAAGAAGGCTCGCCTGGACAAAGCGGCAGAAGAAAATACTGCTTCTGAATCGGACAAAATACCAGATCTTGAAGCGGCTATTCGTGATGATGTGCCAAACGAACCACCACCGCAAGATGATAACTTTGTCGCTGAAGAGACACATGTTGATACCTCAGGCCCTGTTGATTAGCCCGCAAGTCTCGTCCGGTTTGATAGATCCACTAGTCCATCAAAGCCTACCGACAAGCCGACGGTCCTAGCGCAAACCGCTGAAGCAAAAGATGATGAAGTTGTTATTACTGGCTTTGGTCGCACAGAGCCAAGCAATCCCGTCGCTTTATCCAGACATACTGCCAAAGAGGAATTCACTGCCATTGGCAAAGGCAAATGGAATGCTGATCTGGCAACTTATGCCGCTCTGAACGCCCAAGATCTCCATTCCGGCTATCTGAACCGGCTATATACCAGTCGTGACTATGAAGCCGGTCTAGTTAACATGATGAAAGACAAATATGAGGTAACTTCCATATGCTTCTCTGTTTGTACGTTTCAATCTATCAACTCCCCTAGCCCCCAAGGACCGGTTTAAGATCTTCAACTTAAACCGGGACTTGCCGATGGAAACTTCACTGTATCTGAATTTGCTGCTGTAGCCCACAAGGGCCGGTTCAACTTAGTGTAGTTAAACCGGGACTTTAGGTAATAAAGATTGTAGCATCAGTACTGACTGAGCAAATAGCCATTAGCCCCCAAGTGCCAAGTTGAATACTTGTATTGAGCTTGGGACTTTATGAACAATTATAGGATGAAGAGCAAATATACATTAGCCCCCAATTACCAAGGGCATAACTTGTTATGTGGTTGGTACTTCAATTCTTGTACCGCTATCTGAATCATATTACTGTCTGTATGCAGGCTGAGCTGAACAAAAGAGAAAGCCAAATCGCCGATCTGCAAGAAAATCTGAAGTCCCAACAAAGCGAAACTTCCAAGGCGAAAGAGGAATTAACCAGTGCTTTAAGCGTCATGGAACAGCTTAAGGAGGGCTTCAACAAAGAGCGGGCGGATTGGGCTACTGAGAAGTCCGCTTTAACTCAGCGAGCAGAGAATGCCGAAGCTGCACTCAAACCGGTAGTGGATGAACTGACCAGCATAAAGCGGCAAGTGCATGCTATGACCGCTGCAGTCTTTGGTAAACCTTCTTGATTTTTGAATTAATGAAGCTTTCTTATGTAACTGCCAGTTTACTAACCCATTGTATGATACAGGGACGCGGATTGGGCACTTGGGATGAGATGTGCGGAAGAAACTGAAAGCCGCCTATACCTTGATAGAGCAATTGTATAGCGGTGCACAGCGGATCATCTCTACTGCTTCGCACAACAACCCGACACCCGCCTTGATCCAAGATACCCTTAAAAGGTTGTCTATGCTTCCTGCCCGGGGTGAAGAGCTGAAGAAATCTGCTGCTCGAACCGGTGCTATAAACGCCTTGATCCGGGCAAAAGCATGGGTGCCGGATTTTGACCCTATTGAAGCGGCTCAGGGCTATCCCAGCTTGAAGGAAGACGGGTCACAGTTCAGTGAAGCGGATCTGCGACCAATAAACCGGGAGGTGCGTCCTCTAGGTTGTCAATTGGTTGAAGAGGCAGACTTGTCTCATTATCAAGCCCAATATGATGACCAAAACAAGCGAGTAGCTGCACCAATTCTTGAAGCGAAGAATCTTATCCCTCCAATCTGTAAGCATACTTACGCTCCTAACATTGAACCGTCGTTGCTGATCCATGATGAAGCTGTCTTTCAAGCATTAACGGGAATCGACTGGACAACTGTTGATTTCCAGCCGCTGGGTAGAGAAGCAGAAGTTGAGGCGGCGCGAGATGACCCGCAACCGTCAGGCCAGACTGGTGACCAAGTTTGAAACGGAAGCCGGTTTAAATTACTGCTCCTTTGTGTGACGCAGAAAAACAATGATCTTATCTGGGTAACCGTGTTGCCTTGTAATAGACTAGCCGACACATTTGATATGCCTTCGTGCATAGTTATTGCAACTTGTGATTTCTTTGGATGATCAATCTCCAAACTATTTTCTGCAATCAAAAAATCTTAAAGCACCGCCGCGGTTGTACCGCCAGGCGGGTTATGATATGAAATATAATATCTTATATTTAAGCATATGATCAAACATTGTGATACATAATACCTGTCGTCGTTGGGCATGAAGTTTGGCTTTGCCAATCTTGAAGCGGAGTTTTATAAACCCGTACTGCTTGGAGGAGAAAAAACAGATCCTGTGTATATCATGCCGGTTTACCATGTAAACCGCTCCGGGTTATGATGAACGCCGGTGTTACTCCATAATAGGATGTTTAACAAAATTAGTCAAACCGGGCAAATAATCTCCGGATTAAGAGCTGACCGTGTTCCGTCAAGTGACAGTCGAACCGGGTTAAGAATTGTCAGTTTAAAAAACGCAACAAAAGAAATATTTATCAAAACAAAATTTCAAGCAAAGGCAATGATAAAACCATTTGCAAAAAGAGTCTATTGAGCCGATCAAGTGGCATTACCATGGTCGGACACGACCAAGCCCCCAATGGGCGTAGCTATGGTTCAAGTCAGCCAGGTCCCCAAATGATGCAGTGGCATTATGCCGATCAAGAGGTGTAGCGATGGTTCAGGTTCGACCAAAGCCCCCAAGTGATTCTGTGGCCTTAGGCCGACTAAGAGGTGTGACTGGTTCAGACGTGACCAAGTCCCCAAGTGATCTTGTGGCTTTCGCCTATCAAAAGGTGTTGCATTGGTTCGGATACGACCAAGCCCCCAAGTGATCTTGTGGCTTTCGCCTATCAAAAGGTGTTGCATTGGTTCAGATACGACCAAGCCCCCAAGTGATCTTGTGGCTTTCGCCTATCAAAAGGTGTTGCATTGGTTCAGATACGACCAAGCCCCCAAGTGATATAACATCAAACTTTTAAAAAGCTAACTCAAGGGGTAAACCGGAGGCCGCTTTAAGACAGAAAAACTCCGTGTAACCACACATGATGTAAAAAGAACAGAGACTCCGCTTTGGCTGAGGCTCCCGTTTATTGAATTGATCATAATATATACATTGTCATAATATGTACATGAGTAGAGCCGGTGGCTCATGTATAGTAAGGCCGAAGATGAGCTATGTTCCACGGCCAGTTGGTCTCCTCTTCTGATGTACGTGAGTCTTTATGCTCTCGAATATCAATCAGATAGTATGACCCGTTGTGCAGATTTTTGCTGCACGAAAGGCCCCTCCCAAGGCGGGGATAACTTGTGCATATCAATCTAGTCCTGGATAAGTCGAAGCACCAAATCTCCTTCTTGAAAGGTTCTGGTTCTGACCCGGCGATTGTGATGACGACGAAGATCCTGTTGCTAAATCACCGAGCGGGCAGCTGCTATGTCACGCTCCTCGTCCAACAGGTCCAAAGCATCTTGCCGTGCTGCCTTGTTGTCCACTTCAACATAAGCCGCTACACGAGGTGAATCATGATGGATATCACTGGGGAGAACCGCCTGCGCTCCATAGACCATGAAGAACGGTGTGTATCCTGTTGATCTATTGGGTGTGGTATTGATACTCCGTAGCACAGATGGTAACTCTTCCACCCAACAACCTGGCGTACTCTGCAAAGGAACCATAAGCCGGCGTTTGATGCCTCGCAAGATCTCTTGATTAGCCCTCTCTGCTTGGCCATTGGACTGTGGGTGAGTCAGTGATGAAACGTCAAGCCGGATGTGCTCACGTTCACAGAACTCCCTCATAGCACCTTTGGATAAATTAGTACCATTATCAGTGATGATGCTGTGTGGAAAACCAAACCGGAAAATCACCTTTTTCATGAATTGAACCGCCGTGGCCGCATCACACTTGCTAACGGGTTCTGTGTCCACCCACTTTGTAAACTTATCAACCGCCACCAAAAGGTGGGTCTTCTTGTCTTTGGACCTTTTGAAAGGCCCAACCATATCCAGCCCCCAAGTCGCAAACGGCCAAGTGATTGGAATCATCCTCAATTCTTGAGCCGGCACATGAGCGCGTCTTGAGAACTTTTGGCAACCGTCACATCGTCTGACCAGATCTTCCGCATCAGCATGAGCAGTCAACCAATAGAAGCCGTGGCGAAATGCCTTAGCCACCAAAGACTATGAACCGGCATGGTGACCACAATCTCCTTAATGGATCTCACGTAAGATTTCACAGCCTTCCTCACGAGATACACAACGTTGAAACGCCCCTGACACACTGCAATGATGCAACTCGCCATTGACAATAGTCATGGATTTAGATCGCCGCATTATCTGTCTGGCCAGAGTGTCATCCTCTGGTAACTCACCCCGGTTCATGTACGCAAGATAAGGAATCGCCCAATCCGGAATGACATGAAGAGCTGCCACCAACTGAGCCTCCGGATCAGGAATAGTCAAATCCTCTTCACCAGGGAGCTTGACAGACGGATGATGCAAAATATCCAAGAAAACATTAGGCGGGACCGGTTTACATTGAGAACCCAACCGGCTTAAAGCGTCCACCACTTTATTCTTTTGCTGGTCCACGTGATCCACCTGATAACCTTTGAAGTGACCTGCAACAACATCCACCTCACGATGATATGCTGCCATGAGCGGGTCCTTGGAATCCCAAGTGCTAGACACCTGTTGAGCTACCAGGTCCGAGTCACCGAAGCACTTAACTCGGCTTAGATTCATCTCTTTAGCCATCTGGAGACCATGGAGTAAGGCTTCATACTCAGCTGCATTGTTAGTACAAGGGAACATTAAGCGGAGAACATAACAAAACTTATCACCTCGTGGGGAATTTAACACGACTCCAGCCCCCGAGCCCTCCAGTTGCCTAGACCCGTCAAAATGGATAGTCCAATATGTGTGATCCGGCTTCTCTTCAGGTGCTTGTAGCTCTGTCCAATGATTGATGAAATCCACAAGTGCTTGAGACTTGACCGCCGTCCAAGGCACGTATTTCAATCAGTGCGGCCCAAGCTCTATAGCCCACTTGGCAATCCGGCCGGTTGCCTCCCTGTTCTGGATTATGTCTCCCAAGGGAGCAGAACTGACCACTGTGATGGGGTGTCCCTGGAAGTACTGCTTAAGCTTCCGGCTTGCCATAAAAACTCCATATACCAGCTTCTGCTAATGCGGGTACCTTTGCTTGGACTCAATAAGTACCTCGCTGATATAGTAAACCGGACACTGAACCGGATACTCCTTGCCTGCCTCCTTGCGCTCCACCACAATAGCCACGCTGACTGCACGAGCATTAGCTGTGACATATAGTAGTAACGGCTCCTTGTCAATTGGAGCGGCGAGAACAGGCGGATTGGCTAACTGCCGCTTCAGATCCTCAAATGCTTTATCAGCAGCAGTTCCGTCTTCTTCAACATTTGATACAAAGGGATCGCTTTTTCACCAAGGCGGCTGATAAACCAGCTCAACGCGGCAATCCCGCCTGCCAAACGCTGAACGTCATTGATACACTTCGGTTTAGCCAGGGAAGTGATAGATGTAATCTTCTCCAGATTAGCCTCAATTCCCCTGCTGGACACCAGAAAACCCAATAACTTGCCTGTCGGTACACCAAAGACACATTTGGCCGGGTTGAGCATCATCTTGTATGTCCGTAGGTTATCAAAGGTTTCCTTCAAATCGTCAACCAGAGTCTCTTTCTCCCTTGACTTAACCACAATGTCATCCACATAGGCATGTACATTACGACCAATCTGTTTATGAAGGCAATTTTGTACACACCATTGATAAGTTGCCTGGGCACTCTTGAGCCCAAAGGGCATTGACACATAGCAGAAGGCTCCAAAGGGAGTTATGAACGCCGTCTTCTCCTGGTCCTTAACTGCCATCTTGATTTGATGATATCCAGAATATGCATCCAGAAAGCTCAACCGCTCGCAACCCGCCGTAGCATCAATAATTTGATCAATATGGGGGAGGGCAAAAGGATCTTATGGACAAGCCTTGTTAAGATCTGTGTAATCCACACACATGCGCTAGGTGCCGTTTTTCTTAAGGACCAACACCGGATTAGCCAGCCATTCAGGATGGAACACTTCAACGATAAAACCAGCCGCTAAAAGCCTGGCTACTTCTTCTCCAATAGCTTTCCGTCTTTCTTCATTAAACCGGTGGAGAAACTGTTTCACCGGTTTGTATTTGGGATCAATATTAAGGGTGTGCTCAGCGAGTTGTCTCGGTACTCCTGGCATGTCAGAAGGCTTCCATGGAAAGATGTCCCGATTCTCACGGATGAGCTCGATGAGCGCGCTTTCCTATTTTGGATCCAAGTTGGCACTAATACTGAACTGCTTGGACGAATCACCAGGCAAGAAGTCAACAAGCTTAGTCTCAGCTGCCAATTTGAACTTCAGGGCCGGATCATGCTCTGTAGTTGGCTTTTCAACGGAGTCATGTCTGCTGGATCAACATTGTCCTTATAATATTTCAGCTCCTCTGTGGCACAAACCGACTCTGCATAGCATGCATCACCTTCTTCACACTCCAAAGCGATCTTACGGCTTCCATGAACCGTAATTGTTCCCTTGTGACCCGGCATCTTGAGCTGCAAATATACATAACAGGGTCGTGCCATAAACTTGGCGTAAGCCGGCCGCCCAAACAGGGCGTGATACGGACTTTGAATTTTCACCACCTCAAAGGTCAATGTCTCCGATCTGGAATCACGATCATCTCCAAAGGCCACTTCCAGAGCTATTTTGCCAACAGGATATGCTGACTTACCAGGTACCACACCATGGAATACCGTATTGGACGGTTTAAGATTCTTATCTGTTAGTCCCATACGGCGGAAGGTTTCATAGTATAGGATGTTAATGCTACTCCCTCCATCCATGAGCACCTTTGTGAATTTATAACCTCCCACCTGATGTGCCGCCACCAATGCTAGTTGACACGGATTGTCAACCCGGGGAGGGTGATCCTCTTTGCTCCATACAATTGGCTGCTCAGACCAGCATAAATAACGGGGCACGACCGGTTCAACAGAATGTACCGCCCGCTTATGAAGCTTCTGGTCCCGCTTGTCCAAGCTAGTGGTGAAGACATGATATTGCCCACTAATTAACTGCTTCGGGTGACTTTGATAACCCGACTGCTGCTGTTGATTGTAACCGCCTTGATTACCTTGGTTGTGTTGTCCGCCCTGATTACCATTAAAGCCTGAATCGGAGTTTCCTCCGCCGTGACCCGGCCCTTGAGATCCCAATGCTGAACCACCACCTGACCCGTGATCATATCGGAAAGTGTTAGAATTTTTGAACTCTTGCATGATGTAACAATCTTTCCAAAGGTGGTTGGCCGGCATCTCCTTCGTCCCATGCTTTGGACAAGGCTGATTTAACAGGTAATTCAAGCGGTCCGGTTGGGATTAGGAGCACTGCCGCGATTCGGCGGTTTACCCTTGCGTCGCTGGCCGTTGTCCTGCGCGTTGGTATTAGCCACAAAGTCCATGCTGCTATCCGCTTTACGCTTGCCTCCATTTCCATGACCTGCCAAGTTGTGCTGCTGCCCTTTGGAGTTGTTGTTCTTCTTTCCCTTCCCTGTCTTGTCATCGTCAGACTCGGGATCCTTGGTACTATCAGAATCAGCATACTTCACTAACGCAGCCATGAGGGTCCCTATATCGTTGCAATGGCGCTTCATCCGTCCTAATTTCAACCTTAGAGGCCCAAACAGGCAGTTGTCTTCCAAGGTTATGACCGCGGTATCGGCATTGATACGATCTGATGAATGTAAAATTTGCGAGACCCGGCGCACCCAACGGATCGTCGATTCTCCTTCCTCCTGGACACAGGCAGCCAAGTCCACTATCGACATAGGCTGTTTGCATGTATCCTTGAAATTCTGGATAAACCGGGCTCACAATTGGGCCCATGAACTGATAGAGTTGGCCGGTAAACTTTTTAGCCAAGTGCGGGCCGTCCCTTCGAGCATCATGGTAAAGTACTTTGCACACGCCGCATCATCTACATCAAGCACCTCCATGGCCATCTCATAGCTCTCCACCCATGTCTCTGGAGGCTGATCAACTGTGTAATTTGGCACTTTGCATGGGCCCTTGAAATCCTTGGGTAGGCGCACATTGTGTAAAACGGGGACAAGACAAGGTACCCCCAAAGAACTAGAAGTAACGCCAGGCTCGACTGAGGTAGTTGGACGAACCGGCGTGAGCTGACGAGCCTCATACTGCGCCGCTAACTCGGCCTCCCTGCGTGCTTGGGCCCGATCCACTACTTCCTGGGCATCACCAACACCACCTTCAGGATTGATGCCACGGGGCGCTTCACGGTTTCGGGCATTACTTGACACAGCCGGTCCATCCATACGCCTGGTGTGGCTCCGGCTTGGGCGAGGGGTAGAATGAATCCGGTCGCGGCTGTATGAATATGCTTCCTGTTGAATCAGAGCTGTTCGAAGAAGCTCCTTAACCCGACGCGTCTCCACCGCCTGCGGAGAATCACCTTCAATCGGGATGGCCTCCAGTCGTGAAGCGGTAGCCACGAGGTTGTCCATTGGATTGGAATAATGACCCGGAGGCGTCGGGACAGGCTGCGGTATGATGTTATTCTGACGAGGCGGGTCCATCAAGCGTGGCTGAATCGACGCATCAGCTCTGGGAGCTTCCGCCCGGTTTAACACCGGCGGGTTACTGGCCCCTGCTCTTGGAGTGTTGAAGAGGCACCTCACATCGTAAACCGGAGGTAGGCGAGACCGGTGCTTCCTTTACAAGACTTCGTGCGATGCGTTCCGATCCAGCATAAGCCGGTAAGCCTGCGCATCCAAAGCGGCCCGCTCTGCAGTCATCCTGGCATTCTCAGCCGCTAGGTCGGCCTTGGCTTGAGTGATCTGATCTTCCACCTTCGCAATTTCCGCTTCGTGGGTGTTCTGGTCCGCCGGATTAGCTTCTGCCATGAGCGTAGCCAACGTATCAAACAGATCAGATAAAACTTGAGCCGGCGGGTGCACAGGGCCTCCTGCCCCGGCTGCCGTCGCTGTCCCTGACCCGGAGATCATTGCTGCTGCAGTCGAAGAGTGGATCGCTGCTTGGGTACCGGCCATGAATATTCCAACCTGGTTGGGCAGATTGGAGGGGTCCGGAATACTGTCGCCATCGGAACTACCCCAATCTGGCCATCTTGTAGCTAATACAACGATTCGGTTTCCCCGGTTGATGACTCGTCGCCGGAATAAACGATGGTCTCGCCACCAGATTCTGATCCATCCTCATAGTCTCCTCCGTGGATGACTCCCACGAAGGCACGCTTCATGGCCGGTTTAAACTGGGCGGATCGTGCACGCTGTGCCATTTCGACGAGGTCGGTGCAGATGTCCGGCTCAGGGCCCGGTTCACCGATCTTTCCAATGAAGACGTGTATGCCACCAAAGGGGAACCGGTACCCGTACTCAATTGAGCCGGCCTCGGGGCCCCATCCTGCATCATCGATGTAGAGCTTGCCGCGACGACTCTTGGTCATGCGGCCCATAGTGTAACCCTTGAGTCCTTTGAAGTTGCCCTCCAAGAACTTGAAACCATCGTGCGATAGCCCCACGGTGGGCGCCAACTGTCGTGGTTTTGTCACGACAGATGTCCTCATGAAAGGACTTAGTCATGGAGCCATCGGAACGCGTTAGCTTGAAGGGGTTAAAGCGGACACAGGGATGCGAGAGGGTTTTATACTAGTTCGGCCCCTTCGATGAAGGTAAAAGCCAACGTCTAGTTGTGATGGAATTGATGGGGTTTCGATGACTAGGGAGCAAACAAGCTTCGCCTAAGTCTCGAGTTGTTGTCTGTTGTCCCTGAACCGCCGCCGGGTCGTCCCCTTATATACATGGGTGACACCCGTCGGTTTACAGAGTCCCAACACCGGCTCATACTCGTGTCCGGTTTGGTCTCTACTTATTCCTAACTTACAACACAAGTTTACATACCAACGCCGGTTTACGGCTACAGGCCTTAAACCAATCATGGGCTTTTAAGCCCTTATCTACCTTCATGGGCTTTTACATACTCAACTACTGATGAAGTTAACCCGGCCCAGATAGGCCGATTTACGCCCAGTAGTAATATCCCCAACACCGGGTCACAACGTGCTTTGGCCATTGTGGCTTTGTCGAATGAGGTTCCCACTCTCCTGGTGGATGTACTAAGGCGGCTTGTCGTGCTGCCTCAACGGGTCCAAGAGTTAAGAAGGGCTTCTGCAAGAGCCGGAGCCATAGCCGCATTAAGCCAGGCCAAGGCGTGGCTACCAGAGCTAGACCCGGCCGACATCGCCCTTGGATATCCAAGCCTGAAGGAGGACGGCACCCCATTTGACCAGAAGAATTTCGCCGCCTGCGTGAAGGAAATACGCCCTGTGGCCACTCTGATTTGTAATGACACGGACCTTACCAAGTACCAGCCGGGTTATGACAACCAGAATCAGAGAATCCCAACGCCACATTATGAAGCAGTCAGCCTAATCCCTCCAATTCGTAAGCATACCTTCGCCCCTGAAGTCGATCCGGCTGGGTTAATTGATGATGAAGCTGAATTTGAAGCTTTGAGTGGCATTGACTGGTCATCATCAACCTTCTAGGACAGGTCAACAGACGGAGGAGCGGAAATGGATGACCCGGAAGCTTTAGGCCAACCAGACGAGTGATCCGTTGGGCGACTTATACTTATGCCTTGATAAAAACTATGCTTCACTATCTGGACTCGGGGAGTCATGTAATAGGGTAGCAAAACACTTAATTTTGTCGTTATCACACACGTGTGTGGTGCTCAACACTTTTTAAGCCGCCATCTTATATTCCTCTGTTTTATGCTAATCTTCTGCTTTCCTTACTCTTAAAGAGCTACTTTAACTGTCCTGCATACAGACCAAGACAAAAGTCCCTTGGCGGCTTACCGCATGGAGGATCATAAACTTACAGATAACCCGGAATATGAAAAGAAAAATCATAAAAAACTGGTTCTCAATTATGTCCTTGAGATATAATTATAACAGTATACCTGTGATCCTGTGATTATGCTACCGGTTTATGTGACCCGAACAATGAGGGTAAGAGCTCAACCCTGAAATAACCGACATATATGATGTTTGTTATGTGCTAACAACTGTATTGATCAAGATTAAGCCGGTGGAATAGAAACCACCCCATAAATGCTTTCAAAAAATGATCTTAAGACAGTCAAATAATTGTGATTGCAAAATGTTATGAGAAATAGACAAAATTCTAAGGCTTCTGATTCAAATACGATCAGTAAACCGTTCCAAAGGGGTTAAGCTAAAATTCGGATACGATCATATAGCCCCCAGCGGATTTGGCGTTGCCAATCAAGAGGGTATCGACAGCTATGTTCTCTTTGGTTCGAATACGACCTATGTTTGAATAGGAAGCCCCCAAGTGACCTTTAAAGTTGTTTAATGACACTGATTCGAATATGATCCACGTCAGACTCAAAAGGGTTTGAGCTATGATTCGGATACGATCAAGAAGCCCCCTAGTGAGCTTGGCAGTATGCCGATCAGGAGGGTATCGACAGCTCTGTTCTCTTTGGTTCGAATACGACCTATGTTTGAACAGGAAGCCCCCAAATGACCATGGCTAGATTCAAATATGATCATAAGCCGTACCAAAGGGATAGCCGGATTCAAATGTGATCTGCTCCCTGCTGGTTGTTTCAACAATATAATAAGGAAGACATATAAGTTTTTCAGGATAAAAAGGACAGAGGTCCTGCTTTATTGCTTTTCATAATATATACATCGTCAAAATATGTACATCCTGAGAGCCATGGCTCAAGTGTAGTAAGGCCGAAGATGAGCGATATCCCATGGCTGGCGGGTCTCTTCTTCTGACTTACGTGAGTCTTTGTGCTCTTGAACATAGATGAGGTAATATGACCCGTTGTTCAGGTTCTTGCTGACCACAAAGGGTCCTTTCCAAGGGGGGGTTAGCTTGTGCATATCGGATTGATCCTGGATGAGCCGAAGCACTAAGTCACCTTTTTGAAAGGTTCTGGATCTAACCCGACGGTTGTGATAACGGTGCAGGTCCTGTTGGTAAATCGCCGAGCGGGCTATCGCCAAATCTCGCTTCTCATCCAACAAATCAAGTGCATCCTGACGAGCTTGTTCATTATCAGCTTCAACATAAGCCGCCACTCGGGGCGAGTCATGACGGATGTCACTTGGCAGGACCGCCTCTACTCCGTAAACCATGAAGAAAGGTGTAAAACCCGTAGATCTGTTAGGTGTAGTGTTGATGCTCCAAATCACAGAGGGTAATTCCTCCACCCAACAACCCGGCGTCCGCTATAGAGGGAGCATGAGCTGGGGTTTTATACCGTTCAAGATCTCTTGATTGGCTCTTTCAGCTTGACCATTGGATTGAGGATGAGCTACTGCTGAAACATCAAGCAGGATATGTTCTCGTTGACAGAACTCTTCCATAGCACCTTTGGATAGGTTAGTACCATTGTCAGTGATGATGTTGTGTGGAAAACCAAAACGAAAGATCACCTTTTTCATGAACTGAACCGCCGTGGCTGCATCACACTTACTGACCGGCTCTGCCTCAACCCACTTTGTGAATTTATCAACCGCCACCAGGAGGTGCGTCCTTTTATCCTTGGACCTTTTGAAAGGCCCGACCATATCAAGCCCCCAGACTGCAAACGGCCAAGTAATTGGAATCATCCTTAATTCTTGAGCAGGCACATGAGCTCTTCGTGAGAATTTTTGACAACCATCACATTTACTGACCAGATCCTCCGCATCAGCATGAGCCGTTAGCCAATAAAAACCATGACAGAAAGACTTGGCCACAAGAGATTTTGAGCTGGCGTGATGACCAAAATCCCCTTCATGGATCTCACGAAATATTTCTTGACCTTCCGCAGGAGACACACAACGTTGAAACGCCCCAGTGACACTGCGATGATGCAACTCACCAAGAACAATTGTCATGGATTTGGACCGCCGGATGATTTGTCTAGCCAAGGTCTCATCCTCTGGCAACTCCTCCCGGGTCATGTAGGCCAAATATGGCACTGTCTAATCCGGGATGACGTGAAGAGCCGCCACCAGCTGCGCTTCTGGGTCTGGAACAGCTAAGTCTTCCTCTGTGGGCAACTTGACAGAAGGATTATGCAAAACATCCAAAAAGGTGTTAGGCGATACTAGCTTACGCTGAGACCCCAGCCGACTTAAAGCATCAGCCGCCTCATTCTTCCTTCGATCAATGTGCTCCACTTGATAACCCTTGAAGTGCCCAGCTATAGCATCAACTTCACGGTGATAAGCCGCCATGAGGGGATCCTTAGAGTCCCACTTGCCTGACACCTCTTGAGCCACCAGATCTGAGTCGCCCAAGCACCTTACTAGGCTTAAGTTCATCTCCTTAGCCATCTGGAGACCATGGAGCAAGGCCTCATACTCAGCTGCATTGTTAGTACAAGGAAACATCAACTGGAGCACATAACAAAATTTGTCACCTCAAGGGGAAGCTAAAACGACTCCAGCCCCCGAGCCCTCCAACTGCCTGGATCCATCAAAGTGAATAGTCCAATATGTGTTATCCGGCTTTTCCTCAGGTGTATGCAGCTCTGTCCAATCATTGATGAAGTCCACCAGTGCTTGAGATTTAATAGCAGTGCATGGCACATACTTCAAACCATGAGGCCCAAGCTCAATGGACCACTTGGAGACTCGTCCTGTAGCCTCTCTGTTCTGGATGATGTCTCCCAAAGGAGCAGAACTTACCACAGTGATGGGGTGACCCTGAAAGTATTGCTTAAGTTTCCGGCTCACCATGAACACCCCATAAACAAGTTTCTGCCAATGTGGATATCTTTGCTTAGAATCAATAAGCACCTCACTGATGTAGTAAACCGGCCGTTCAACCGGATGCTCCTTGCCAGCCTCCTTGCGCTCCACCACAATTGCAACACTGACAGCACGTGAGTTAGCAGCCACGTATAACAATAGCGGCTCTTTATCAATGGGAGCCTCAAGGACCGACGGCTCAGATAACTGTCTCTTTAAATCTTCAAAGGCAGCATTAGGAGCATCACCCCAGACGAAATTATTTGTTTTCTTCATCATCTGATACAGCGGTATGGCCTTCTCACCTAACCGGCTTATGAACCGGCTTAAAGCAGCGATACGACCCGCCAGTCGCTGAACATCATTGATGCACACCGGCTTAGCCAAAGAGGCAATTGCCTTGATCTTCTCCAGATTAGCTTCAATGCCTCTGTTCGAGACTAGAAAACCCAAAAGCTTGCCTGCTGGCACGTCAAAGACACATTTGGCCGGGTTAAGCATCATCTTGTAGACCCGGAGATTATCAAAGGTTTCCTTTAGATCATCTATCAAGGTTTCCTTCTCTTTGGATTTCACCACTATATCATCCACATAAGCGTGAACATTGCGCCCACTCTGATTGTGGAGACAGTTCTGCACACATCGCTGATAAGTCGCCTGGGCACTCTTGAGCCCAAATGGCATAGATACATAACAGAAGGCTCCAAACGGAGTGATGAAAGCCGTCTTCTCCTGGTCCTTAACTGCCATTTTGATCTGATGATAACCAGAGTAAGCGTCCAAGAAGCTCAAACGCTCACAACCCACCGTAGCATCAATGATTTGATCAATACGGGGAAGAGCAAAAGGATCAGCCAGACAAGCCTTATTTAAGTCGGTGTAATCCACACACATCCGCTAGGTGCCATTATTTTTAAGTACAAGCACCGAGTTAGCCAGCCAGACTGGGTGAAAAACTTCAACAATAAACCCGGCCGCTAAGAGCCGGGCCACCTCCTCACCAATAGCTTTCCGTCTCTCTTTGTTGAACCGCCAAAGAAACTGCCTAACCGGCTTAAACTTTGGATCAATATTAAGAGTGTGCTCAACGAGTTCTCTCGGTACACCCGGCATGTCAGAAGGTTTCCATGAAAAGATGTCCCTATTCTCACGGATGAACTCGATGAGCGTGCTTTCCTATTTAGGATCCAGATTAGCACTGATACTGAATTGTTTAGATGAGTCACCTGGAGTAAAATCAACAAGCTTGGTGTCATCAGCCGACTTAAACTTCATCACCAGGTCGTGCTCTGTGGTTGGCTTCTTCAGAGATGTCATGTCCGCCGGGTCAACGTTATCCTAATAAAACTTCAGCTCTTCTGCTGCACAAACATATTCGGCATAGGCAACATCACCCTCCTCTAACTAATGGCCGATATAATGCTGGACCTTAAGTTTCAGCCAAAATTAATTAATGTGTACGTCTACCTTAATGAGCCGCTAACTAATGACTGATTAAGGCTAGCCCATTAAAATATGTTAGAGCACATGCGAGTGGGTGACGCCAAGGCCCATACTTTGATTAGAAAAGAAAGGGTTCAGCTATCCCACCAGTCAAACTATGTGGTTGGATCAATTAGTGATTAAACAAATAAGTAAAAGAGGCAGCCACGTCCCATGATCTCACACGATCCCACGAGGTGGAGAACATGGGAGCGTCCCCACCGATTGGATTCCTGGTGCTGCACTCCTCCTCATATACCCCTTGGCTGCTCTCGGGGTTCGGTTCACATACTCTTGGGTTCTCTGGTCTCCTTCCCTCCTCTCTAGTAGCAATATTCTACTACACATCATACTACACACAAAAGCACACCGTGAGAAAAGGAAGCAAGGAGCAAGGGGAAGAACCTTGGTTGGTTCCAAGGAGGAAGAAGGCGAGATATGATGCTACTCTCATGCCCTTAGTTTTGGCTGTTTGGTTCGGAGCAAGGAGTCCTCTCTACTCATCCACGAAATCTTGTCCTTAGTTCCGGCCGTTTGGTTCGGATCAAGGAGATCTCTTCCTTACTCATGAATTCTTGTCCTTAGTTTCGGCCATATTGGTTCGGATCAAGGTTTCCTTTCTCCCTCACCCATGAAATGTTGTCCTTAGTATCGGCCATTTTGGTTTGGATCAAGGAATACATATGCATGAACTCACACCTTAGGTTCGGCCTTTTGGTTCGGATCAAGGAATATGCACATCATGAAATTATACCCTTAGGTTTGGCCTTTTTGGTTCGGATCAAGGAATATATGAACCCACAAAAATCATGCCCTTAGGTTCGGCCTTTTTGGTTCGGATCGAGGATTTTACATACTACATGAAATCAAGGAGTAGCATATTTTTCATATAGAAATCTTGTGCTTAGTTTCGGCGGTTTGGTTCGAATCAAGGATGCATATTTTTCTTCACGCGGACATGTCATGTCTAGGGGACATATAAAATGCTCCGAGCATGGGTTCTTTCTCGTGAATTCCATGGCACAATGCATAAAATGACTAGAAGTACAAACTATGACATGATATGGGTTTTCACTCATGCATTCCATGGAGTGATCCACAAAATGAATGAAATGCAAATTATGATATGTCATGGGTTCTTCTCAAATGAATTCCATGGCACAATCCATAAAACAAAGAAAATGCAAAGTATGCAATGGGTTCTTTCATGCGAATTCCATGGCATAAACCACAAAATAACAAAACACAAACTATGCTATGACATGGGTTCCTTGATGAATTCCGTGGCATAAGTCATAAAGTAAACAAAATGCAAACTACCCTATGCCATAGGCTCTTTCATAGATCCCATGGCATAATAAAAATTGTATCATGGTGTGGGTTCTTTCAAATGAATTCCACGGCATAAACCATCAACCAAACAAAACAAAATTGTGCTCTAAGCATGGGTTCTCCTATATGAGTTCCATGATATGATTTACAAATATCAAAAATATATGCATACATCCTATGCATCAAAACATGGGGCCAAATCAGGCCTGGCCAAAATCAACCTTCATTTACACCATAACATAAATGAGGTCGAGCACGAACAAAATATGTTGCATGCATGGTCAAGAAGCATATGACATACTATCAAACATAATGTCATCGAAGAAAGCCTACGCGGATAAACTTCAAGTTCCCCCATGCCAGAGTTTAGCGTCGATCACGAGGATGAACTCCGTGGCGTAAGTCATAAAGTAAACAAAATGCAAAATACCATATGACATGGGTTCTCTCATGAATCCCATGGAATAATAAAAATTGTATTATGGCGTGGGTTCTTTAAAATGAATTCCACGGCATATACCATCAACCAAACAAAACAAAAACCTTTTGCTCTAAGCATGGGTTCTCCTATATGAATTCCATGACGGGAGTTACAAATATTGAAAATATATGCATGCAAATATGGGGCCAGATTAAGCCTCGCCAAAATCAACATTCACTTTACACCATAATACAAATGAAGTTGAGTATGAACCAAACATCAAACATAATGTTGTCAAAGATAGCCTACACGGATAAACTTCAAGTTCCCCCAAGACAAAGTTCAGCGTCGACTGCAAGGATGATTTTCTTTTTCTTGTAGCATATTGTAATAGGCATGTGATGTAATCCTATGTAGTAGATATGTTGGAATTCTTAATCAGGGGTTTTCTCTTCGGAGATGTAGTTAATAGAATTTTTATGTAAATGTAAGAGTTCTGGAAATGAAGTACCTACAATGTTTGATTCTATTTTTATTTTATGCATTTAAATTTCACTCTGTATCAATGACGTGGATGTGTGTCTCACGCCCGCCATTTTCTGATCATCATTCATATATGATAATCATTTTAAAAATACACAAAAAATTTCTAAATACACTATAATAATTTTAAACTCGCATTGCACATTTTTTTAATACCGATAAATTTACTCATTTCTCAAAAGATTTTTTATCTTAAAATTTATTCAAAAAATATATATTTGTAAACGTAAGTTTTATTTTTTATCTTAATATATACTATTCTGTTACTAATAACAAGATAATATTATGTTAATGCAGCCCCTATATAGGCCCTCACCGTGTGTTCCCACAACTGGTATTGTTATTAAGAAAAAAATAAAAAATCAAAAAGAAAGGTGACAACCGACGAGCCTTATCTCATCCTTGTGCATCCTCCCCACTTCCACCTCCTCTCACCAACTCCCATCGACGCCCCCTCCCCACCTTCACTCCAAGCTTCGGTCGCTGCCCCACTCCCACGTTCTCCCTCAGATCTGATTGTCGCTGCACTCCCACATATTTCCTTGAATCCGTCTGCCATACCACCCCCACCTTCTTCCCCGGCTCCGTATGCCACCCCACCTCCAACTTCTCCAATGGTTGCGGTCGCTGCGACGCCCTACCACCTCCCGATAACGTGCCCCAGTGTAGATCACAGTGCGCCCAATATACTGCCACCCCCTGGTTCCCTTCGTCTCCAGTGTTGGTCGGGTGACACTGCGCCGAGATGTGCCATCGTCGGGCCACTATGTGTTCCGATGAACTAAGAACATTTTCCCCGCTTTCCTTGGATCCCGGCATGCAATCGCCCACCGGAATGTCGCTCTCGTGCTATCGTATGCTGATGTCCGCAAGAATTTGTGCGACCCCAAAAGCTGGTGAGATAGTACCTAGACGCCGACGTGCTCATCTAAAACATCACATTACTTCTCCCAGTTTATTTTCTCTGTTTAGTTTAGCATTTATTTTTCATTCATTTTAGTACTTAGTTTAATTCCCTCTTTTAGTTGTTTCCCCTAGGAACTGGCTTTAATGATTTTTTTAAAACTCTGGTTCGGGCGTGATTGTAGTTGCGTAAGTGAATACGTGGATGTGTGGATAGTGGTACCTTCCTTTCGCTCCATGTGGGGTCCACAAAACTTACTGTGAAATTGGTACTTCGCCTTGTGCACTTGCATGCCATCAGATCATCACACATCGAGCCGGCGTGCACGCGCGGGCCCGACTGGCAGGAGCGAAGCACCCCGGCCAGGGCTGAAGGATGTTAACATTGGGACCCGTCCCACCCATCGTCTGGTTAGATGGTCACACGCCGAGTTGGGTGCACGCGCATGTCCTACTAGCGTGACTAAAGCACCTCGGTCGAGGCCGAAGGACGTTGTCACAACGAGCCATCGCGCCCACCGCGCACGGGCAACACTAGAGACTTCACACGCGGGCGCGACCGAAAACACCACCGTGAGGTTGGCCAAGTCGTGCCCGCGGCCCACCTGTCATTGAGCCCCAAGGGAAAACGTATGGGTGATGAGTGCGTAGATGGGACAGACGGGAGCTCACCAGGCAGCCATCCACGGGAGGCCCTCGCGCAATGTATGAGGTGGATGGCACACTCTCCCACGAAGACCCGGGAAGGCGGGTAACTTCAACGCTCTTTATAGTAGTAATGTTTGGAAAAAAAAGAGAAGGAATGTTTCCGATCCTCTTCATTCTTCAATATTTTTGCAATAATAGTTTACTTTCTAACGATCATAAATTCATAATTCAGCAGATTGTGTGCAAACTTAGGGCCTCTTGATTTGTAGCATTCTCAAAATGCAGGAATAGGGTGGCATGTCCTATACTATGTAGGATTTGAGTAAGTGTTTGATAGCACGGGAAAAACAAAAGGAATCCTGCAATAAGGTTTGAGTGGATGGATCTTTTTCCAAAATATAGTAGAAATGAACCATATCATAAAATTCCTAAGGATTCCAATCATACTCCCTCCATTTTCCTAATGTAGTGTACCCATGTTTTTCAAGATTCAGCTTTGACCATAAATTAGACCAATAATACATAAATCATTTTACTGAAAAACTATACCTTTGAAAATTTCTTTCGAATATGCATTCAAAGGAATCTGTTATGCTCCCGCCACAGTTATCCATGTTGGTTAAATTTATGGTCAAAATTAAATTTCGAAAAACATGGATGCACTACATTATGAAATGGAGAGGGTACGAATCAAACGGCCATTACAGGAAAAAAATTCTTAGGGTCCAAATCCTCCAAAACTCATTTGAATCAAAAGAACACTCATGTGTATGCGCTGGTCAGTTCATGTACGGATCTACATGTATTGTACTGCAACGGATAGCAACTACTAGCGAACACTAAATCAAAAATTAGGGTATGGGTGCTTTGCACGTCATTATATATTAGTATAAGACAACTCAACATTGCGAAGATAAACCTCGAAGTCAAATCAATGTGGAAGACAAACCAAATGCGAAGACTATGCAATTATGACACCAAATGAAACACTGCAATTAGAATTTGGTGGTAGCGTTACTCACTGTCTAAGAAGTATTAAACCCAGACACGGTGCACAATTATCGTGGCGCTCCGAAGTCAAATTCCGTGTTAATGCATTCACACTTAGAGTGTATGTCTTCAACGATTGAAGATATACGTTACTTCGTGTGTTGCACATCGAAGTCATCAACATGCATAAGCGTTAGGATGTGTGTCCAATTACATGACATTCGAGGATTCTAAGATATTTAGCTCACACCGCAACTTGCAAAACCTTTTCTCATCCAAGGGCTTTGTGAAGATATCTGCCAATTGCTCTTCAGTGTTGACGTGAATGATATCAATATCTTCCTTCATGACATGATCTATGAGAAAGTGATGACGGATCTGAATGTGCTTTGTCTTCAAGTGCTAGACTGGGTTGTTGGCAATCTTGATGGCTCTTTCATTGTCGTAGTATAGTGGCACATGCTTCAGGCGGATGCCATAGTCGTTGAGAGTTTGCCTCATCCATAGAAGCTGAGCGCAGCAAGATCCAGCAGCAATTTATTCAGATTCAGCAGTGTAGAGGGATACATAGTTCTAGCTCTTCGAAGACCAACAGACAAGAGATCGTCCAAGAAAGGGACATGTGCCTGATGTGGACTTGCGATCAACCTTGTCACCAGCATAATCAACATCTGAGAATCCAACTAGATCAAACTCTGAGCCCTTTGAATACCATAATCGTAGTGTTGGGGTGTAAGCCAAATATCGAATAATTTGCTTCACAGCTAAGTGATGTGATTCCTTTGGTGCCGCTTGGAATCGGGCACACATGCAGACGCTAAGCATTATATCTGGCCTAGATGCACATAAATAGAGTAAAGAACCAATCATGGAGCGGTATACCTTTTGATCGAACTCTTTACCATTGTTGTCGGGACCCAATTGACCTTTGGTTGGCATTGGCGTTGTGTACCCTTTGCAGTCTTGCATTCCAAACTTCTTCAGGCAATCTTTGAGGTATTTATCTTGTGATATGAAGATGTCGTTGCTCTGCTGACGGATTTGAAGACTGAGGAAGATTTCAGCTCGCCCATCATGGACATTTGATATTGATCTTGCATCATATGTCCAAACTCATCACTGTATCTCTTGCCAGTGCAGCCGAAGATAATGTCATCCACATAGATCTGGCACACAAACAGTTCACCATCGTATGTCTTCGTGAAGAGAGTGGGATCCAGGGAACCAGGTTTGAAGCCTTTGCTCTTCAGGAAGTCTTTGAGTGTGTCATACCAAGCGCGAGGGGCTTGTTTGAGGCCATACAGTGCCTTGTTGAGCTTGTATACCATGTCAGGATGTTTTGGGTCTTCAAAACCAGGTGGTTGTGCAACATACGCTTCTTCTTCAATTTTGCCGTTGAGAAAGGCACTCTTTACGTCCATTTGGTACAGAAGAATGTTGTGATGGTTGGCATAGGCTAGCAGTATGCGAATGGCTTCAAGTCTTGCCACAGGAGCGAAAGTTTCATCAAACTAGATCCCTTCTACTTGAGTGTAACCTTGAGCAACGAGACGAGCCTTGTTTCTGACAACTTGACCATGCTCATCTTGTTTGTTGCGATAGAGCCATTTGGTGCCAACGATGTTATGCTTGCGCAGATCAGGACGCTAAACCAATTCCCACACATTGTTCAGCTCGAACTGTTGAAGCTCTTCTTGCATCGCTTGATTCCATTCAGGTTCCATGAAGGCTTCAACAACTTTCTTGGGTTCAGATATAGAGACAAATGCAAAGTGCCCACAGAAATTTGCTAGCTGTGTTCCTCTTGAATGAGTGAGTGGACCAAGTGAATTGATGCTATCAATTATCTTCTGAATCTGTACTTCATTTGCAACACGAGGATGAACTGGTCGAAGATTTTTCCCTTGCTGATCATTGTCTTCATATTCAACATTGACTTCAGGCTGAGCAGTGTCTTCGGGTTGACTAGGTGTAGAAATAATGATTTCTTCTTCAGCCTGTGCCTCTGAAGGTATGATTTCTCCAGTACCCATAAGCTTGATAGATTCACTCGGTGCTGCTTCATCTAGCACATTTGGCAGGTGCTCTCTTTGCGAGCCGTTAGTCTCAACGAACCGCACATCCACAGTTTCAACCACTTTATAGTGAAAGAGGTTGAAGACTCTGTAGGAGTGCGAGTCTTTTCCGTATCCAAGCATAAAACCTTCATGTGGTTTCGGTGCAAATTTTTGAAGTGTGATGTGGATCCTTGATCCAGCACCTAGCACCAAATACTCTGAAGTAGCTGATGTTTGGCTTCTTACCAGTTAGGAGCTCATAGGATGTCTTCTTCAGAAGCTTGTGAAGATAAACACGGTTGGTGATGTTGCACGCAGTATCAATGGCTTCATGCCAGAACTTTCTTGGAGTCTTGTACTCATCAAGCATCGTTCGTGCCATCTCAATGAGGGTTCTATTCTTTCGCTCCATGATGCCATTCTGCTGAGGTGTGTACGGAGTTGAGAACTCATGTGTGATGCCCAATGTATCGAGATAAGTGTCAAGGCCGGTGTTCTTGAATTATGTGCCGTTGTCACTCCTAATGTGCTTGATCTTGATGCCATAGTTCATCATGGCACGATTGCCGAATCGTCTGAAGACATCCTGCACTTCATTCTTGCAGAGGATTATGTGCACCCATGTATATCTTGAGTAATCATCAACAATAACAAAGCCATAGAGGCAAGCAGTGGTAGTAAGGGTAGAGTAGTGAGTAGGGCAAAATAAGTCCATGTGAAGCAGCTCGAAGGGATGGGACGTCATCATGATTGTCTTCGAGGGATGCTTGGCCCTAGCCATCTTCCCAGCTTCACAGGCACCACACAGATGATCCTTCTTGAACTTGACGGCCTCGATGCCTATGACATGCTTATTCTTCGCGACAGTGTACAAGTTCCTCATGCCGGCATGCCCTAGCCTTCGATGCCAGAGCCAACACTCTGAAGCTTTTGCTAGAAGACATACGGCTAGCTATGGTCCTGCTGAGAAATCTAGCATGTACAGATCGTCTTTTCGATACCCTTCAAAGACTAGAGATTTGTCAGATTCCATAAGAACAAGGCAACCATACTTCCCAAATATCGCAATCAAGTTCAGATCACAAAGCATTGAGACAGACATTAAGTTGAAACCAAGGGATTCAACAAGCATCACTTTATCCATGTGCCGATCCTTTGAGATTGCAACTCTACCTAGACACAATACCTTGGTTTTACCAGTGTCTGGAAATGAGATGTGACTCTTGTCAGATGGGCCTTGGGTTGAATCCATGAGAAGACTTGGGTCACCAGTCATGTGGTTAGTGCATCCACTGTCCATAATCCAATCTGAAGCCTTTGGTGTCATACCCTACAGTGTAGTTTGGAGGATAGGCTTCACCAAGGGTATTGTGAAGCATAAACATTTGACGAACAAGCAGATTATGAAAGTTCAGATCTTGGTTAGGATAAATAGGATGTTTGTGTAGCGACCTGACCTCAAATGGTCAAATCTCTGTGCATAAGTGTCATCCCTGGATCGGGAATGCTGACACAAACAGTACTTGAAGGATTTATAACAGAGTGCAATCACACACTTATTACAGAGTGCATCAAAGGAAAACTCTATGGGCCCAGTAACTGGCGTGAATGTCCTTCCTAGAACATGAAATCGAATCATCCAACGCTCCTCTTCTGGTAGAGTGGCGATGTAGGTCCCAGTGAATCTTGGTATTCCGATGTTCAGGTACCTAATGACTTCCTTCAAGTGTCGTCCAAAAGGGGTGCCTTCATCCAGTTGAGCAAACTTGTTCCTTGGGTCCGCCATCTATAGAGTGGAAAATGGAGAGGAGTCAGAAATGAGTAGAGAAGAGTGACCTATGGCTTATCTTAGTGGTCGCGTCCTACAGTCGGCGAGTTCTCTGATACCATCTTGTAGCGATCCGACCTCAAACGATCAAATCTCTGTGCATAAGTGTCATCCCTGGATCGGTAATGCTGACACACACATCACTTGAAGGATTTATAACAGAGTGCAACCACACACTTATTATGATAATATGGCTTAAGGCCATCTAAGTAAGATAACTGCGGAAGCATCGAAGGTAAATGAGTCCATCAACTCCAACGACATAGCTGAGTGCACGACAACGCCTAACGCACCTTACTCTTCGTCTGAAAAGTCTGCAACGTAATACTTTGCAGCCCAAAACGGGTCAGCACATGGAATATGCTGGCAAAATAACACTGTAGAGCAATGAACAGGTAATAGCTATAACTATATGCATATACGGCTGGTGGAGGCTCTACGGTTATCATGTTTTTGTGAAAAGCCAATTTTTCCCTACAACAAAGGAATATATTTTGTTTAACTATCATGGTGGTTGATAATCATTGAGAAGGTTCCTCCAACTCAATCCCAATTAAACAGTATTAAGAACCCAACAAATTAATTTAGAGTGATGAGATCAAATCAATAATTCAAGAACCAGATACTAAAGATGTCCATAACCGGGCACACGGCTAACCATGATTAGTTTGTACACTCTGCAGAGGTTTGTGCACTTTTCCCCACAAGACTCGATCTCCTCCGTTGGATTTCTCGCACTACATGGTGTTTGAGAAACGGATGACCGAGACATAGTCTTTCAGAAGCATTTACTCTTTACTCTGGGTAGACAGTACCACCTACATCCCCTACATCTGCTAGTCTACCACTGAAAGAGGTCACGCAACATACTCAACTATGCCAGAGCCCATAATGGCTTGTGGCTGCGCACGGAAGTTTCTAGCATGAATAATCTTATGATCCCTTTTAGCCTGGGTGGCGAACCGTAGGATGATCACACGGGTACTCCAGGATATCCTTGGACAACACTGGATTCTCCAGGTGCCCGCAACCAATCCACATAGATGTGTATTAAAGTATCCACCTTAAGTTAACCATTATTTAACAACTCTCACATCTGTCATGAATACACTCAAACAATCCACGTCTACGAGCATAGCATAGTAGTGTAAGCATAACGTAGAAGTAACTCCCATGGTTTGATATAAAGGACAATGGGTTCTACCTCATCATCTACTTCCCAATACCCGCATGTTATCAATCCTACTCATGCAATGTTTGAGGGTTGAAACTAATGCATAAAAATTGGGTAATAAAGGGGTATGATCAAAGTGTTACTTGCCTTGCTGACGATCTGAAAACCCTAGTGACTTGTAGTAGCACGCTTCGAACTCCGGAAATTCTATCGCAAACAAACAATAGCATACATAAGCAATCAAGAATAGGTGCAAGGGTAAACTCAGATAAAAAGATCCAAACTGAAAGTTCAACTGAAGTGCTTCGATTTGCAAAAAGAATCAATCAAATCGGAGCTACGAAACTCAAACTATGATCAGAAGAAGTTCGAATTCAAATCTGCTTGCAACCAAATTTTAATTTGTCGAAACCATGTTCAAGTTGATTAGCTGGAAAGAGGGGTCCGAGATGAAGATTTTGGCGTGGGTTTCACTAAATTTGGACGAATGGTTGCAAGTTGAGAGGGTTTGAAGATCAGGGGCTAATCTACGATAAAAATAATCACTGATAGGTCCCTGGTGAAAGTAAACAGAAAAAGAAAATCTATCGGAAGAACGTCCGCTAACAGAGACAAACGAATGAATTCATTCGTTTTAAGAACTAAACGAACAAGCGTTCGCAAAATAGATCTAAATCAGAGAAAAACCGAGAAAACCGATCTATATAAATAAACCTAATTAGATCTAGGGTTTACCAAAGAAAACCGGACAAAAACCGGTCGACGGCGGCAGATCCGAACGGCGGCGGGGTGGCGGGATCCGGCGCGAGCGGCGGCGTTGGTGCAGGGCGGCGCCAGCAGCGAGCAGCAGCGGCGGCGGCATCGGCTAATGGCGGCGGCTTAGGAGGTGGCGGTGGCTGCGGTGGCGGGGTGGGGATGTGGTGGCGGGGCGGGGCTGCTTATAAGAGGGGGCGGGGCGAGGCGGCTTGAGGGAGGGGGCAAGGCAGCGGGGCGGCGGGGCCAAGCCGGACTCGGCGTCCGTGCGGCGGCGGGGCTTCGCTGGAGGAAGGCGGCGTGGCTGAGGCGGGCCGGCCTGCTCGGCTGGGTCGTTGGCCCAGTCGGGCGGAACTTTTTTTTAAATAAATTCCGCCGAAGAATAATCCTAATAATATATAAAAAATTCAAAAAATGGCAAAAACAATTTTCACCGTCTAAATAAAATATTTAGAACAAAGTGAACATTTTGTGGCCTTAAAATGCAATTTTGAAAAATGCATATTTTTTTCTAATTCAAATGAAATTTTGAATAAAATCCAAGTAAAATATTTATTTGATTTTAAAATCTTTCCTCCTCTCTTTTTGAAGAAGTCATATTATCTTCTCTCTTTTATTTTAATATCGGAAATATTTCGGAGAGAAAAATTATTAAAAATCAAAATGATCCTCTTTTCAAATTTGAGAAAAAATCAAATATGAAAATAAATGAAATCCCCAACTCTCTCTGTGGGTCCTCAAGTTGCTTAGGATTTCTAGGATCACAAACAAAATGCAAACAAAATATGATATGCATATGATGACCTATGTATAACATCCAAATTGAAAATTGGGATGTTACAAACCTACCCCGCTTAAGATGAATCTCGCCCTCGAGATTTGGGTTGGCTAGAAAATAGGTGTAGGTGGTCTTTCCATGGTCTTCCTCTTGTTCCCAGGTGGCTTCATCCTCGGTATGGAGGCTCCACTGAACTTTGCAAAACTTGATAACCTTACTGCGCATAACTCAGCTGGCAAACTCGAGAATCTTGACGGGTTTCTCCTCGTAGGTTAGGTCACTGTCCAACTGAGCTCCTTCCAGGGGCACTGTATCTCTCAGAGGAATATCGACCATCTCAGCATGGCACTTCTTCAACTGGGAAACGTGAAACACATCATGAACTCCTGACAATCCTTCGGGTAACTCCAACTTGTAGGCTACTTATCCCATACATTCCAAAACTAGGTATGATCCTACAAATCTCAGGGCTAACTTTCCCTTAACTCCAAATCGTGTAACTCCGCGCAGAGGTGACACACGAAGATATGTTCTGTCTCCGATATCTCATATACTACCTCCTTGCGTTTTGTATCGGCGTAACTCTTCTGCCTGGACTGATCTACCTTCAGTCTATCACCAATCAACTTGACCTTCTCTTCAGACTCTTTGATCAAATCTGGTCCAAACAACTGGCGGTCTCCAACTTCATCCCACATTAACGGTGTCCTGCACCTTCTCCCATACAAAGCTTCGAAAGGTGCCATCTTCAAACTAGCTTGATAACTGTTATTGTATGAGAACTTCGCGTACGGCAAATTGTCATCCCAACTGGATCCATAATCTAATGCACAGGCTCTCAACATGTCCTCCAGAATCTGATTAACTCTCTCGGTCTGTCCATCTGTCTGGGGATGAAAAGTCATACTAAACTAAGATCTTCAGCAAGATTATCGGCTCCAAATGAAGCTCCCTGAGATCTTAGGCTAACTCCTTTGGTAACCCTCCGCTTACGAGGGTATTGACATAACTCTTCCGGCTCAAAGCATCTGCTATGACATTGGCCTTTCCTGGATGATAGTGTAGCTTCATATCATAATCCTTTATAAGCTCCAACCATCTCCTCTGCCGGAGATTCATCTCTTTCTGCGTGAAAATGTACTTCAAACTCTTGTGATCCGTGTACACATCACAACGGTTTCCAATGAGAAAATGTCTCCAGGTCTTGAGCGCATGCACTACGGCTGCTAACTCCAAATCATGCGTGGCATAATTCAACTCATGCAGTCGAAGCTGACATGAGGCATATGAGACAACTCTTCTGTCCTGCATAAGTACACCTCCAAGTCCTAAGCGAGAAGCATCACAATACACTTGGAAATCCTTGCTTATATCTGGAAGAATTAGCACTAGGGCTGTAACCAAACTTTTCTTCAACTCCTGAAAACTAGCCTCACATTCATCCGTCCATTTAAACTTGGTGTCCTTCTTCAACAACTCCGTCATGGGCTTTGCAATATTGGAAAAATACTCAATGAATCTCCGATAATATCCCGCAAGTCCAGGAAACCTGCGGATCTCTCCTACTGAGGTGGGTGACAACCAATCAGTGACTGACTGAACCTTGGTAGGGTCTACTACTATACCCTCTCCTGATATAACATGTCCAAGGAATCCAACTTCCTTCAACCAAAACTCACATTTGCTGAATTTGGCATACAACCGATGTTCCCTGAGCTTCTCAAGAATTAAACACAAATTCTCCATGTGCTCCTCTTCATTCTTCGAGTATACCGAAATATCATCAATGAACACCACAACAAACTTATCCAAGAACTCCATGAACACGTTATTCATCATACTCATGAAATAGACGAGGGCATTAGTCAATCCAAATGACATAACCGTGTACTCATATAGCTCGTACCTTGTGGTGAAAGCTGTCTTAGGTATATCCTATTCTCGGATCTTCAGCTGGTAGTATCCTGATCACAGATCGATCTTGGAAAATACTTTCGCTCCTTGCAGCTGGCCAAACAAATCGTTGATCATCGATAGTGGGTACTTGTTCTTGATCGTCACTTCATTCAATGCACGATAATCAACAACCATTCTCAAAGATCCATCCTTCTTCTCAACCAAGAGCACTGGGGTTCCCCATGGTGACAAACTTCGTCGAATGTGACCTTTGTCCAATAGCTCCTTAATCTACTTCCTAATTTCCTCCAAATCATTTGCAGGCATTCGGTATGGTCTCTTCTCTTTGATATCGGTCCGGTGCCTGGCAACGGCTCTATCAGAAATTCTATATCTCGATCCGGCGGCATGCCTGGTAGTTCCTCTAGGAATACATCCGGGTAATCCTTCACTACATGCACTTCCTCATGAACAACTCCTGAGAGGGAATTTACATGGGTCCTTCTTGGCACATACCTGGATGCATACTTGATCCTTTTTCCCTCTGGGGTGGTGAGCAGAATTGACTTACTAGCACAGTCAATGTTTCCTCCATACTTCGATAGCCAATCCATGCCTAGTACTATATCCAATCCTTGTGACTCCAAAATTACTAGGTCGGAGGGGAAAACATGGCTACCAATGGTTAAGGGTAACCGATCACACCATCGACTGGCCATATACTCTGCTCCTGGCGAGCTTACTAACATGGGTGACCTAAGGGCTAAGGTGGGTATCTTAAACTTATCCACAAATCCCCTTCATATGTATGAATGAGATGCACCAGTATCAAAAAGAACAAGAGCTATAAATTGTCGGTGGGAACAACACCTATGGGATCACTGGGACCCCTTCTACGGTTGGTGGGCACGGGGTTGTGCAAAGATAAGGTCTGGTAGGAAGCACAAAGATCGTTTACCCAGGTTCGGGCCGCGAGGATGTGTAATACCCTAGTCCTGCTTTGGTGTATGTATTTGAGTGTCCTTGAGTTCTTTAGATAGCTACGGTGCGTGGGTAGCCCAAAAGATCTGAATCCTTCTCCTGGTCGCCTCGGGCCTCCTTTTATAGGCAAAAGGGGTTGCCATAGTGGCACACAGGAGGTGGAAAGGTCTACAGTACACAAGCTTATCGCATGTCATTACGGGACAAGACGCATTAAATGCGCCCCCTTAGGTGTCATATAGCTTTGTTGGAGATGACAACGAGGCCCGTCCCGTCCGTCGCCGCCTCGCCCTGCTTCGACGCGCGTCCAGGCCAACGATGCATGCGGCGCCATGTAGGCTGGCAGGCTGCTAAGATGACGAGGTGGTAGGGTCTTCACAAAGATCTGCATGCCACCACACAGGTGCTTGCTGAGCTGGCCTGGAAGCTGCACTTCGCCACACAGGTGCCTGCCCAGCTGGTCCGGCTGGCAGCTACATGGGAACGATGGTGGAGCCTTGGCTGACGCGGGCCGGGCTGTGGCCCCGTAAGTGTCCTCGGCAAGAGCCTTGCCAGGTCGCCGGCAAGGGTCTTGCCATGGCATCGTAGTCATCCCCGGCAAGCGTCTTGCCGGGGGTCTCGTGGATGTCCTCGGCTAGGATCCTGCCGAGGATCGTCATCTTCTGGTCCTCATCTGATCTAGTATGTTTATGATCTTGACAAAGATCTACATGCCACCACAGAGGTGCCTCCCGAGCCTTGGTTCCAATGTGGTTGTCGGAACCCTTGGGCTCAAGGGTGGCACGCCCCGGTGGCATCGGGCAAGTTTCCCGGCAAGGCTTTTGTCGGGGCCACGGAGGCCGCCCTGCAAGGGTCTTCCCAGGGGAGTTCGCCTCGCCCCTTTGCTCGTTGTGGTCTCTGGTCTTGGCATTGCTCTGATCGCCTTGTGCTCCGGCTCCCCTCTTCTTCCCTGCTCAGTGTGGCCGTGGGCGCGGCTCCGACTGTCCGTGCACAAGTAAAGGGGTAAAAAGGAGTGCCCCTACTTTTCTACACCAACAGGAGCCCCCGGGCCTGGGCCATACATAAGCGCGACGCGTTGTTGGGCCAGGCCCAGAACGGTGCGCGGGCAGGCGGGGCGGGATTTTTACCGCGGTAACTTCTTCGCTCGCTTGCGCTTCCCCACGACCCACATTGAATGCAAGTCGTGGAGGGTCGTGTGTGACGTGGGGGTCATGCGTGGGGCGGTTCCCGCACGCATTCATCACATCACAGTAAATGGTAAAGAGGTGGCCCGCGCCTTCCCCATAAAAAGGAATAACCGCAGGCACGCTGCTCATTTACCCTCTGTGCCTTTTCCAATCTCGGAACCGCCGTCCCCTTCTTCCTCCCTCTCAAGCTCTCACCTTTTCTTTCCGCTGTCGCGCCTTCGTCGTACTTCATCCTTCGCCTCTCGCAGCCGCCATGGCACCCAAAACCAGCAAAGGCAAGGGAGTGGCCAAGGACGTCAGGGCGAAGGAGCCGCCGGAGAGCGAGTTGGCGGCATGGCGGACGCAGTTCGCCTACTTCCCCTCGACGGTTGACGCGGTCCATCTCTGGGAGTACTTCAAGCACATGTGGGAGTGCAGGACGGGGGGGGGGGAGGAGACGACGAGGCATCCGGCCATGCGCCTCATCCCTGCTGCTTTCGCCGTAGCCGGCCCGAATCGGTACCCATTCTTTGTTGACTACTTTTCTTGCGGCCTCTACCCCCCTTCTCTGATTTCTTCAATGATATCATGCACACCTTTGGTTTCCACCTTCTGGATTTCACTCCAAACACCATGGCGTGCAAGGCTCTTTTTGCGCATCTCTGCGAGGGCTTCACCGGAGTGCTCCCCAACACGGCGCTCTTCCGCACTAATTTATCCTTGAATCCCAAGGACCAAAGGGACATACCCGGAGGGTGCTCATAAGGAGAGGTGGGAGGAGTGGCGGGGCCGATGGTGCTGGATTGGGGAGGAGGACCCACAGGAATTTTGCCAGGTTCGCCAGGCGCCGCCGGTTCGCAGAAACAACTGGGGTGATGACGACGCTGACAATGGGGAGCTCACGGTCGCCACTGAAGGAAATATGCCCTAGAGGCAATAATAAAGTTATTATTTATTTCCTTAATTCATGATAAATGTTTATTATTCAAGCTAGAATTGTATTAACAGGAAACATAATACATGTGTGAATACATAGACAAACAGAGTGTCACTAGTATGCCTCTACTTGACTAGCTCATTAATCAAAGATGGTTATGTTTCCTAACCATGAACAAGGAGTTGTTATTTGATTAATGAGGTCACATCATTAGTTGAATGATCTGATTGACATGACCCATTCCATTAGCTTAGCACCCGATCGTTTAGTATGTTGCTATTGCTTTTATCCATGACTTATACATGTTCCTTTAACTATGAGATTATGCAACTCCCGTTTACCGTAGGAACACTTTGTGTGCTACCAAACGTTACAACGTAACTGAGTGATTATAAAGGTGCTCTACAGGTGTCTCCGAAAGTATTTGTTGGGTTGGCATATTTCGAGATTAGGATTTGTCACTCCGAATGTCGGAGAGGTATCTCAGGGCCTTCTCGGTAATGCACATCACATAAAGCCTTGCAAGCATTGCAACCAATGAGTTAGTTGCGAGATGATGTATTACAGAACGAGTAAAGAGACTTGCCGGTAACGAGATTGAACTAGGTATTTGTCGTGGACTTGTCACGCCAGATGTCCTAGCGAAAGGACTTAGTCGTGGAGCCATCGCAACGGGTTAACTTGAAGGGGTTAAAGCGGACGCAAGGACACGGTGTTTATACTAGTTCGGCCCCTTCAATGAAGGTAAAAGCCTACGTCTAGTTGTGATGGGATTGATGGGTTTCGAGGGCTTAGGGAGCGATAAGCTTCGCCTAAACCTCGAGTTCTTGTTCTCTGTCCCCAAACCACCGTCGGGTCGTCCCCTTATATACACGGGTGACGCCCGTCGGTCTGTAAAGTTCCAACCCCCGGTTCATAAACGTGCCCGGGTCGGTCTCTCTATTCCTAATTTACAATGCAAGTTTACCTCAGGCCGGTTTACGCCGCAAACCTCTAAACTGATTATAGGCTTCGGGCCCTTCTATTTCTCCTTGGGCTTTAACATCTCGGGTCCATTGACGGAGCTAACCCGGGCCCTATAGGCCGGTTTACCCCAAATAACAATATCCCCAACATTAGGCCCCAGATTGATTTGAACAGGTTCATGTCAATCCTTAATAAGAATTTCTGCCTTCAACTGTCTTCCAGTAACTGTTAAACCGCCGTTTCTTCGTCTCCTTTTGCTGCGGTAAGCCGATATGACGTCAGCGCAAAGTTACCATCTTCTTTTACTAATCCGCAATAAACAGGGCGACGGCTGGGCTCCCGAAATCACCGGCCCCTGGATTCGCGCGCCTGGCACGCGCGCCGCGCCTTATAAATAGGGCTTGAAGGCCATCTTCCTTTCCTCCCTTTCGTCCCCTTCTTCGTCTTCCTCGCGACCCAGACCTCGGAGCTCTGCCGCTGCCGTCAGCTACTGCATCAACTCCGGCCGCTGCATCACCCTGATCGGACCAGAGTATCGCGGCGACCTTCCACATCCGTTTGGATTCCGGTAAGGCTTCTGTTCCTCTTGCTTTAGATCTGTTCTAGGGTTCGTCCTCCTGCCAATGTTCCTTGTTCATCTTCATAACAGCTTTTGCAAACAGATGATGATATCTATATTGTGATTTGTAGTCCCTCTCAGTACTCGCCATAAATCTGTACTCATCTCCTTAGATCCCACTCATTTCCCTGCTTGTCGAACTTATGTTGTTCTGCTGCGAGCCAAACCTCATATTTTTATTTCTTTTTCGCCCTAGCTGTAGATCCATTATTTTGAAAGAATCCGTACGGGATCTGTTTCTGCTTTCATATTCACAACTGTTAGATCGGTCGGTTTAACTTGTAGCAGAGCGAGCACTCCAATCCATATATCCAATAGTCCCCTTGATGAACCGCTAGATGATATCATTATAGATAACTTCACTCTATATAAGAGCATTTTCGGTTTACAATCACACTTGTTCTCAAACCGGAATACCTTTGTCTTGTAGATTTCCTCATGGCAAAACAGGTGTACGAATGCAACTGGGTTCCCTCTCGCATCACTGAGACCCAATTAAACAACTTAGTTCTGACTGGCGCTTTGAGTAGCAAAAATGCCATCCATTGGAGGGTTCCAGGGGATGAATGTCCTCCTACCCCACAGGAGGGAGAAGTGGTGGTGTTTGCGGATCACCTGGCCCGGGGTTTTAATCCACCCGGTTCAAAATTTTATCGGGACGTCCTGGCTAATTTTAGGCTGCGCCCACAAGATGTTGGACCAAACTCACTCACGAATATCTGCCATTTTCAAGTGCTTTGTGAGGTGTACCTCCAGGAGGAACCTACTGTAGAGCTGTTCCGAGACTGTTTTCATTTGAACCGACGTACTGAATTCACCGACGGCCCTAATATGGAACTGGGTGGTATGGCGATTCAAAAGAGGAAAGAAGTGACCTATCCTCATGCCAAGTTGCATAGTCATCCGCAAGAATGGAATCACACTTGGTTCTATTGCAAGGATACTTCTCCTGCTGAAGAAAATCCTCTGCCTGGCTTTCGTCCAGAGAGACTTAGCAATACACACCCCTTCCCCCCAAGACTAACCGCCAAAGAGAGGAGTAAGTATGCCCCTCAGCTGTCCAAGCTCAGAGCCTTCATGGCCAACGGTTTAACGGGGGTGGATCTTGCCCGTTGCTGGATTTCATGGAGCATCCTGCCCCTTAGCATTCGCTCCGGTTTAATGTGCCAATACACGGGCCGGGTTGATGATCCTTTGAGGCACTGCAACATTCAGCTGACGGAAGACGAAGTTACTGAAGCTGTGAAAAAGATGCTGAATGAACCGGAATACATTTGCGCCCGAACTGGCCTGCTTCCCTTTTGTGCTATAAACAAACCACCTGCTGTAAGCATCTCACCTCTGTTTGTTATAGAAGTTATGATCTCCTTATATACATTTTGTTAACTCCAGTCCTTTCTGAGACAGGGAGATGATCCGTTTTGGAGCAAGAAGTTTCAAGAGCCGACCGAAAAGGTAACCCGACCCAATACAAGGGTGAAGAAAACCCGCTCAGAAGAAAAGGAACACCGCTTCCTCTACCCCGGATTTAGAGGAGGATGATGTGGGTAATCCGGACCTTGGGGTAGACCTTGATTCAATTGGCTTACTTTTTATACGTCTTATTGATGATGATATTTGTCAGGACGACGCTGAAGCGAGTAATGCTGAAGGCCCAGAGGTAACTATTCTTTCTTCTGATGCAGTTCCTTTGCCTTTGAAAAGATCTCGCCAAGCAAACCGGAAAATTAAATTTTCTCATCCTCTTGCTTACTTGGATCCCAAATTTCTTGTGAAGACCCAGCAACATGAAGCTCGACGCACCACCCGGCATAGCGGCCAGGTAGTTACCTCCGCCGGTTTACCGAACAGTCCGGTTCGAAAACGCCGCTCAGAGGTCTCCGATTTATGCGCCAGCTTTCCTCCTAAAGCAGGTTTAACTCGTCAGCCTCTTAATCCATCTGACTCCGATTATCAGGTCACTTCCCATTCATCTTCTGGTGAATCCTCAGCCACTCAACTGCCACCGCTAAAGACAGTTATTGGGTAAGTTGGACCGATCACAACACATTTCTACATGGGTTTCTTAATCCATCTTATACCGTTCTTTCAATCTTTGAGTCTTTCCCAGGGCTAAACCTAGACCGAGCAAGAAGGCTCGTCTGGATAACCCGGCCGAAGGAACTGCCGCTCCTGAACCGGAGAGAACTCCTGGTGCTGATGCTCTGTGCCGTGAAGACGTTCAGAATTATCTACCTCCACAGACGACGCCTATGCTGAAGCAAGGCCTACCGATCCTGCCAGCCGTACTGATCAGCCTGCTAGTCCTGTTCGGGTTGAGGGATCCGTCCCCCCTTCTGGAACTGTTGATAAACCGACAGCGCCAATGCAGAGCAGCGACTCCAAAGATGATGATGTTGTAATTACCGGCATTGGCCGCTCTGAACCGGGGAATTCCGCTATTCTGGCCAAGCATACTGCCAAGGAAGAAATCTCGGCCATAAAGGGCAAATGGTACGTTGATTCCTCCACGTATGCCGCTTTAAGCGCCCCAGATCTTTATTCTGGGTACCTGAACCGACTGTACACCAGTCGTGATTATGAAGCTGGCATGATCAGGATGATGAAGGAGAAACTTGAGGTAACTTTCTCATGCTTCATTCCATTGCAACTTAGCTTATCAATTCTTCCAAACCGAGATGGTAATCCGGATCAGGCTGCCTTGACAACTAAGGTCCGGTTTAAAAACATCATCAAATACCTATTATCCCCCAAGTACCAAGTTTAAATACTTGTATAAACCCTGGGACTTTGCAATTGAAAACATGCATTAAGATCAAGTACGCATTAGCCCCCAAGTATCGAGCACATAACTTGCTTGTGTGGTTGATACTTCCAAACCGTGCAATATTTTCTGAACACTGCTAATGACCTGCTGCAGGGGGATCTGAAGACCAAAGAGAAACAAGTCTCGGACCTTCAGGAAACTCTAAAAACCCAGCAGGCTAAAACTGCAAAAGCGAAGGAGGAATTGACCAATGCCTTAACCGTTATGGAACAGCTGAAAGAAAGCCGCAAAAAGGAACAAGCTGATTGGGCTACTGAAAAAGCTCTTTTGACGAAGAGGGCTGAAAATGCCGAAGCTGCTCTCAAACCGGTGGTTGATGAATTATCCACCGTGAAGCGACAAATACACTCCATGACCTCTGCCGTCTTTGGTAAATTTCTTTCGATGCCCTTCTTCCAATTTGTACCTTGTCTGCTATATCCTATGTCCGGTTTGTAATCCATCCTGAAACACTGCAGGCACACGTATTGGACACTTGGGTTCTGATGTGCGGATGAAACTCAAAGCTGCCTATACTCTGATTGAACAGTTGTACACCGGAGCACAGAGAGCTATCACCACTGCATCGCATAACAACCCTGCACCGTCTCTGATTCAAGACACGTTAAAAAGGCTATCCATGCTTCCAGCCCGGATTGAAGAGTTGAAAAGATCAGCTGCTCGAAATGGAGCCATCACTGCCCTGATCTGGGCAAAAGCGTGGGTACCAGATTTCGATCCTATAGAAGCGGCCCAAGGATATCCCAGCTTGAAAGAAGATGGTTCAGACTTTGGCGAAAATGACTTGAGGGCGATAAACCGGGCGGTGCGCCCCCTAGCTTGTCAATTGGCTGAAGAGGCAGATCTGACACATTACCAGGCCCAATATGATAACCAGAACAAACGAGTAGCTGCCCCGGTCCCTGAAGCGGAAAACCTTATTCCTCCAATCCGTAAGCATACCTACGCCCCTGACATTGAACCGTCTTTGCTGATTCACGAAGAAGCTGTCTTTCAAGCGCTAATGGGAATCGACTGGACCACTGCTGATTTCCAGCCAATGGGTAGCCAAGATAAAGCTGAAGCGGCGCAAGATGATCCACAGCCTTCGAACCGAGGCGGCGAACAGGCGTAATCAACGCTCCGATTCACCTTAGTTGGTGACGTTTAATCCGTCAAAAAAACAATATATTCAGGCACTACGCTGCCTTGTAATAAGATAGTTTAATACCTCTGCGTTTGAATGCGCCTTTGCGCACGGGTACTGACGCCCTTTCCAACGACTTTTTCCAACTTATGTTTCCTGTCTTTACTGAGTACACAAGGTGATCTTTCGACCACCTGAACCGTGCTGCGCCTTTGCCAAACCGGGCAACTTGCCTCCGGGTTAAAAAACGGACCAGGCTGTGTCAGCTGAATCGGTTTAAAAGTACTTGACGTTTCGAAGAACAAAAAACACCACAATGAAGGCAGAAAACAAAAACCAAATACGAGAGGATAACGCGATAGCAAAACGCATGCAAATAGTGGTTGCTATGAACCGTTCAGAAGGCGTGACCGTTGTCGAGACAAAAGAAACCAAGCCCCCAAGAGGTGTAGCTACGGTTCAGGTCGACTAGGTTCCTAACTGAATCGTGGCAAATATGCCGGTCAAATGGCATTGCATTGGTTCGGATTCGACCAAGCCCCCAAGTGACTCAATGGCCAAGGGCCGATCAAGTGGCATTGCGTTGGTTCGGACACGACCAAGCCCCCAAATGATTCATTGGCTAAAAAGTCGATCAGAAGGCATTACCATCATCAAGACATGACCGAGCTCCCATAAGGTGTAACTACGGTTCAAGTCGATTAGGTCCCCGACTGATTCAGTGGCAAATATGCCAGCCAGAAGGCATTACCGTCGTCAAGACATGACCAAGCTCCCCGGAGGTGTAGCTACGGTTCAGGCCGACTAGGTCCCCAACTGACTTTATAAGGATAGCTATGTTCTCTTTGGTTCGAATACGACCTATGTTTGAACAGGAAGCCCCATGTTTGAGCCGCGCATCATGTCAGCAGGCCCTCTTCCGTAACCTTTAACCTTTCTGCAAGAGGTAAATTTTCCTTGACCCGGGATCTTGAACTGGATACTAAGAGCTTCACAGCTTTGTGGGAGACATCTTCCCTTGAACCGGCTTTTAAGCCGGAATCTTTACTTTGATCTTCTCTGAAGCGACCTCAAGGGGTAAACACGCATGATGTGAAGAACAGCAGAGACCCCGCTTTACTCGAGGCTCCGGTTTATTGTATTAATCATAATATATACATGGTCATGATATGTACATAAAAAGAACCCAAGGCTCATGTATAATAAGGTCGAAGATGAGCTATGTTCCACGGCCTGCTGGTCTCCTCCTCTGATGTGCGTGAATCCTTGCGCTCTCGAATATCAATCAGGTAGTATGCCCCATTATTCAGATTCTTGCTGACCACAAAAGGTCCCTCCTAAGGCGGGGATAATTTATGCTGATCAGACTGATCCTGGATGAGCCGAAGCACCAAATCCCCCTCCTGAAAGGTTCTGGTCCTAACCCGACGGCTGTGGTAACGGCGAAGATCTTGCTGGTAAATCGCTGAACGGGCAGCTGCTAAGTCACGTTCCTCATCCAACAAGTCAAGAGCGTTCTGCCGTGCCTGCTCGTTGTCCGCTTCAACATACGCTGCCACACGAGGTGAGTCATGTCGTATATCACTTGGGAGAACCGCCTCTGCTCCATAGACCATAAAAACGGCGTAAACCCCGTGGATCTGTTGGGCGTGGTGTTGATGCTCCATAATACAGACGGTAGCTCCTCCACCCAACAACCCGGCGTCCTTTGCAAAGGGACCAGAAGCCGGGGTTTGATACCTCTCAAGATTTCTTGATTCGCTCGTTCTGCCTGACCATTAGATTGTGGGTGAGCTACCGAAGAAACATCAAGCCGTATATGCTCCCGTGCGCATAACTCTTTCATGGCCCCCTTGGATAGATTGGTACCATTATCTGTGATGATGCTGTGCGGAAAACCAAACCGGAAGATCACCTTCTTTATAAACCGAACCGCCGTGGCCGCATCACATTTACTGACAGGTTCTGCCTCCACCCACTTTGTAAATTTGTCAACCGCCACCAGTAGGTGGGTCTTCTTATCTTTGGAACGCTTAAAAGGCCCAACCATATCAAGCCCCCAAGTCGCAAACGGCCAAGTGATCGGAATCATCCTCAATTCTTGAGCCGGTATGTGCGCTCGTCTGGAAAATTTCTGGCAACCATCACATAACCTGACCAGGTCCTCTGCATCAGCATGAGCAGTTAACGAGTAGAAACCGTGGCGGAACGCTTTAGCCACCAATGATTTTGAACCGGCGTGGTGGCCGCAATCCCCTTCATGTATTTCACGTAATATCTCGCACCCCTCCTCAGGGGATACGCACCGTTGTAATGCTCCTGACACGCTGCGATGATGTAGCTCCCCTTTAAGGATGGTCATAGACTTGGACCGCCGTACTATCTGTCGAGCCAAGCTTTCATCTTCTGGCAACTCACCCCGGTTCATATATGCCAGATAAGGGAGCGTCCAATCCGGGGTGACATGAAGAGCCGCCACTAATTGAGCCTCCGGATCAGGAACAGCCAACTCCAGCTCACCGGGTAACTGTACCGATGGGTGATACAATACATCCAAGAAAACATTGGGTGGGACCGGTTTACGCTGAGAGCCCAAGCGGCTTAAAGCGTCTGCTGCCTCATTCTTTCTGCGGTCCACATGGTCCACTTGATAGCCTTTGAAATGCCCGGCTACCATATCTACTTCACGTCGGTATGCAGCCATGAGCGGGTCCTTTGAATCCCAGGTGCCAGATACCTGCTGAGCCACCAGATCCGAATCACCAAAGCACCTAACTCTGCTCAGATTCATCTCTTTAGCCATCCGAAGACCATGCAGCAAAGCTTCATACTCAGCCGCATTATTTGTACAGGGGAACATTAAACGGAGGACATAACAAAACTTATCACCTCGTGGGGAAGTTAAAACGACTCCAGCCCCCGAGCCTTCCAATTGTCTTGACCCGTCAAAATGAATGGTCCAATAGGTGTTATCTGGCTTCTCCTCAGGCGCTTGTAACTCTGTCCAATCGTTTATGAAATCGACAAGTGCTTGTGACTTTATGGCCGTCCGGGGTACGTATCTTAAATCGTGCGGCCCGAGCTCGATAGCCCACTTGGCAATCCGACCGGTCGCCTCCCGGTTCTGTATGATGTCACCCAAAGGAGCAGAACTGACCACCGTGATGGGGTGTCCTTGAAAATATTGCCTCAGCTTCCGGCTTGCCATAAAAACACCATATACCAGCTTCTGCCAATGCGGATACCTTTGTTTGGACTCGATAAGCACTTCACTGATATAGTAAACCGGTCGCTGAACCGGATGTTCCTTTCCAGCCTCCTTTCGTTCTACCACCATCGCCACACTAACCGCTCTGGCATTCGCAGCAACATATAACAGGAGTGGCTCTTTGTCTACAGGGGCTGCCAACACTGGCGGATTGACTAGCTGTCGCTTCAAGTCCTCAAACGCTTTATTAGCCTCCGGACTCCAGACAAATTGATCCGTCTTCTTGAGCATTTGATACAAGGGGATCGCCTTTTCACCGAGGCGACTGATAAACCGGCTTAACGCTGCAATCCGCCCGGCCATGCGCTGAACATCATTGACGCATTTCGGTTTGGCCAGGGAGGTTATGGCTGTGATCTTTTCTGGATTGGCCTCAATTCCTCTATGGGACACTAAAAATCCCAACAACTTGCCTGCAGGTACACCAAAAACACATTTAGCTGGGTTGAGCATCATTTGGTACACTCTCAAGTTATCGAAAGTCTCCTTCAAATCGTCAACCAGGGTCTCCTTCTTTCGTGACTTGACCACAATATCATCCACATAAGCATGCACATTACGACCAATCTGCTCGTGGAGGCAATTTTGCACACATCGTTGATAAGTAGCCTGCGCACTCTTAAGCCCGAAGGGCATAGACACATAGCAGAAGGCTCCAAAGGGAGTAATGAACGCCGTCTTCTCCTGGTCCTTAACTGCCATCTTGATCTGGTGATAACCCGAATAGGCATCCAAAAAACTCAAACGCTCGCAACCTGCCGTAGCATCAATGATCTGATCAATCCGGGGGAGAGCAAAAGGATCCGCTGGACAAGCTTTATTCAAGTCTGTGTAATCCACACACATGCGCCAGGTGCCGTTTTTCTTAAGAACCAGCACCGGATTAGCAAGCCATTCGGGATGAAAAACCTCAACGATAAACCCAGCTGCCAGGAGCCTGGCCACTTCCTCACCAATCGCTTTACGTCTTTCTTCGTTAAACCGGCGTAAGAACTGCTTTACCGGTTTATACTTAGGATCCACATTAAGGGTGTGCTCAGCGAGTCGCCTCGGTACACCAGGCATGTCAGACGACTTCCATGCAAAGATGTCCCGATTCTCACGGATGAACTCGATGAGCGCGCTTTCCTATTTTGGATCCAGGTTTGCACTGATGCTGAACTGCTTGGACGAATTGCCAGGTACAAAGTCAACAAGCTTAGTTTCGGCAGCCGATTTGAACTTCAAGGCCGGATCGTGGTCCGTGGTTGGCTTCTTCAACGAAGTCATGTCCTCCGGGTCAACACTGTCTTTGTACTGCTTTAGCTCCTCCGTAGCACAAACCGATTCTGCATAAGTCGCATCTCCTTCCTCGCATTCCAAAGCGATTCGACGGCTCCCATGAACCGTTATAGTGCCCTTGTAACCCGGCATCTTAAGTTGCAGATATACATAGCAGGGCCGTGCCATAAATTTTGCATAGGCTGGCCGTCCAAACAAAGCGTGGTACGGACTTTGGATTTTAACCACTTCGAACGTCAGCGTCTCTGATCTGGAATCGTGACTATCGCCAAAGACCACTTCAAGGGCTATCTTACCAACCGGGTATGCAGACTTGCCAGGCACCACCCCGTGGAACACTGTATTGGTCGGTTTGAGATCCTTATCTATCAGTCCCATGCGACGGAAAGTCTCATAATACAAGATGTTAATGCTGCTTCCTCCGTCCATGAGCACCTTGGTGAGCTTATAGCCTCCCACCTGAGGCGCCACCACCAATGCTAACTGACCCGGATTGTAAACCCTGGGAGGGTGATCTTCTCGGCTCCATATGATAGGCTGTTCCGACCAGCGCAGATAGTGAGGCGTGGCCGGTTCGATAGCACTAACTGCCCGCCTCTGAAGCTTTCTATCCCGTTTATCCAAGCTTGTAGTAAAGACATGATACTGTCCACCACTCAATTGTTTCGGGTTGCTCTGATAACCTGATTGCTGCTGTCCATAACCACTTTGATTACTTTGATTATTTTGGCTGTCCTGTCCGCCCGGGTTACCATGGAACCCTGGACCGGAATTTCCGCCACCGTATCCTGATCCGGAACCTGAACCGCCGCCGGAGCTGTGATCATATTGGAAAGTGTTTGAGCTTTTGAATTCCTTCATGATATAACAATCCTTCCAAAGATGGGTTGCTGGTTCCTCTTTTGTTCCGTGCTTCGGACAGGGCTGGTTTAAGAAAAAGTTCAAACGCTCCGGATTAGGACCGGGATTTGCGCGGAAACTTGGCTGTTTCCCCTTACGCCGCTGGCCTTTATTCTGTGCACTTGTGTTGGCCACAAAATCCATGCCCCCGTCCGGTTTACGCTTACCTCCGTCTCCATTACCTGTCGGTCGATGTTGCTGGCCTTTGGTGTTGCTATTCTTCTTTCCCTTCCCTGCTTTGTCATCACCAGAGTTGGGATCCTTGGTACTGTCAGAATCCGCATACTTCACTAAAGCGGTCATGAGCGTTCCTATATCTGTACAATCACGCTTCATCCGGCCTAACTTTAGCTTCAAAGGGCCAAACCGACAGTTACTTTCCAACAGCACCACGGCGGTGTCTGCGTTGATGCGATCTGACGAGTGCAAAACTTCTGATACCCGCCGTACCCAATGGGTAGTTGATTCCCCTTCTTGCTGAACGCAGGCTGCTAGGTCAACTATCGACATTGGCTGTTTGCATGTGTCCTTGAAATTCTTGATAAACCGGGCGCGCAATTGGGCCCACGAACTAATAGAATTAGGCGGTAAGCTCTTTAGCCAAGTCCGGGCAGTTCCTTCTAACATCATAGTAAAATACTTGGCACACGCCGTGTCATCCACATCCAGCATCTCCATAGCCATCTCATAGCTCTCCACCCATGTCTCCGGAGGCTGATCTGCCGTGTAGTTTGGTACCCTGCGGGGGCCTTTGAAGTCTTTGGGCAGGCGTACGTTGCGCAAAGCGGGAACAAGGCACGGTACTCCCAAAGAACTGGAGACCACCCCCGGTTCAACCGTAGCCGCCGGGAAGATAGGTGTAAGCTGACGAGCCTGATGCTGCGCTGCTAATCCGGCCTCCCGCGCACGGGTGCGATCCACATTCTCCTGAGCATTGTCGACGCCCGCCGGATTGTTGCCGCGGAGCGCTTCACGCCTGGCATTACTTGACACAGCCGGCTCCTCCATGCGCCTACTATGGCTCCCGCTAGGGCGAGGGGTGGAGTGAATCCAATCACGGCTTTGCGAATATGCTTCTTGTTGGGCCAACGCGGTCCTAAGGAGCTCCTTGACCCGGCGTGTCTCTACATCCTGCGGTGAATCGCCTTCGATCGGAATGGCTTCCAACCGAGCTGCCGCCGCGACGAGGTTATCCATCGGGTTGGAATAATGACCTGACGGTGTTGGCACGGCCTGTGGTGTACCAGTGTTGTGACGAGGCAGGTTTATTATCCGGTGCTGAACCGGGGCGCCGACTGTCGCCCCCGCACGGTTTACCCCCGGGGTGTTGAAGAGATTTCGGGCGTCGAGGGCTGCGGGCAATCGAGATCGGAATTTCCTCTTCAGGACTTCCTGAGACGCATTCTGGTCCATCATGAGCCTGTAAGCCTGTGCATCTAAAGCGGCGCGCTCCGCCGTCATCCTGATCTCTTCTGCTGCCAGCTCCGCTTTAGCTTGAGTGATCTGCTCTCTCACTTTGGCAATCTCAGCATTGTGAACCTCCTGATCCACCGGGTTGGCTTCCGCCATGAGCGCTGCCAGTGCGTCAAACAGGTCTGACAAAACTTGGGCTGGTGAATCCGCAGGGCCTCGTGCCCGCGCAGCTGTTGCCGCTGCCGATCCGGAGATCGCTGCTGCTGCAGTTGATGAACGTGGCGCCGCCTGTGTTCCAGCCATGAAGATCCCAACCCGATAGGGCAAATCAGAGGGGTCCGGAATACTGTTGCCATTGGAGCCGCCCCCAATCCGATCGTCTTGCAGCTGGTAAAGAGATTCGGTTTCCCCGGTCGACGTTTCATCACCGGAGTAGATGGCGGTTTCGTCACCGGATTCGGATCCTTCCTCGTAGCTTCCTCCATGGATGACTCCCACGAAGGCGCGCTTCCTGGTCGGTTTAGCCAGGGTCGATCTTGTGCACTGAGCTGTCTCGACGAGGTCGGTGCAGGCGCCTAGCTCGGGGCCTGGTTCACCGATCTTGCCGATGAAAACATGGATGCCGCCAAAGGGGACCCGGTACCCGTACTCGATCGAGCCGGCGTCGGGGCCCCAGCCTGTGCTGTCGATGTAGAGTTTTCCGCGACGACTCTTGGTCATCCGACCCACAGCGTAACCCTCGAGTCCTTCAAAGCGGCCCTCCAAAAACTTGAAACCATCTCGCGATCGCCCCACGGTGGGCTCCAACTGTCGTGGACTTGTCACGGCAGATGTCCTAGCGAAAGGACTTAGTCGTGGAGCCATCGCAACGGGTTAACTTGAAGGGGTTAAAGCGGACGCAAGGACACGGTGTTTATACTAGTTCGGCCCCTTCAATGAAGGTAAAAGCCTACGTCTAGTTGTGATGGGATTGATGGGTTTCGAGGGCTTAGGGAGCGATAAGCTTCGCCTAAACCTCGAGTTCTTGTTCTCTGTCCCCAAACCACCGTCGGGTCATCCCCTTATATACACGGGTGACGCCCGTCGGTCTGTAAAGTTCCAACCCCCGGTTCATAAACGTGCCCGGGTCGGTCTCTCTATTCCTAATTTACAATGCAAGTTTACCTCAGGCCGGTTTACGCCGCAAACCTCTAAACCGATTATAGGCTTCGGGCCCTTCTATTTCTCCTTGGGCTTTAACATCTCGGGTCCATTGACGGAGCTAACCCGGGCCCTATAGGCCGGTTTACCCCAAATAACAATATCCCCAACAGTATTGGATACCGACGATCGAATCTCGGGCAAGTAACATACCGATGACAAAGGGAACAACGTATGTTGTTATGCGGTCTGACCGATAAAGATCTTCGTAGAATATGTAGTAACCAATATGGGCATCCAGGTCCTGCTATTGGTTATTGACCGGAGACATGTCTCGGTCATGTCTACATTGTTCTCGAACCGTAGGGTCCGCACGCTTAACGTTACGATGACAGTTATTATGAGTTTATGCATTTTGATGTACCGAAGGAGTTCGGAGTCCCGGATGTGATCACGGACATGACGAGGAGTCTCGAAATGGTCGAGACGTAAAGAATGATATATTGGAAGCCTATGTTTGGACATCGGATGCATTCCAGGTGAAATCAGGATTTTACCGGAATACCGGGAGGGTTACCGGAACCCCCCGGGAGCATAATGGGCCAACATGGGCCTTGGAGGAGAGGTGAGAGGGCTGCCCTCATGGGCTGCACGCCTCGCCCCCTTCCCCTAGTCCTATTAGGACTAGGAGAGGTGGGCGCCCCCTCTCTCTCTCTCTCCCCCTTGGAGAATCCTAGTCCAACTAGGATTGGGGGGGGGGAATCCTACTCCCAGAGGGAGTAGGACTCTCCTGGCGCGCCAGGCTTGGCCGGCCAGCCCCTCCCCCTTGGCTCCTTTATATACGGGGGCAGGGGGCACCCCAAAGACACACAAGTTGATCTACGGATCGTTCCTTAGCCGTGTGCGGTGCCCCCTTCCACCAAATTCCACCTCGGTCATATCGTTGCAGTGCTTAGGCGAAGCCCTGCGCCGGTAACACATCAAGATCGTCACCACGCCGTCGTGCTGACGGAACTCTTCCCCGACGCTTTGTTGGATCGGAGCCCGGGGATCGTCATCGAGCTAAACGTGTTCCAAGAACTCGGAGGTGCCGGAGTAACGGTGCTGTGATCGGTTGGATCGCGAGGAGAACGTACGACTACTTCCTCTACGTTGTGTCAACGCTTCCGCTTCGGTCTACGAGGGTACGTAGACAACACTATCCCCTCTTGTTGCTATGCATCACCATGATCTTGCGTGTGCGTAGGAACTTTTTTGAAATTACTACGTTCCCCAACAGTGGCATCCGAGCCTAGGTTTTTATGGTTTGATGTTATTTGCACGAGTAGAACACAAGTGAGTTGTGGACGATACAAGTCATACTGCCTACCAGCATGTCATATTTTGGTTCAGCGGTATTGTTGGACGAGACGATCCAGACCAACCTTACGCATACTCTTACGCGAGACCGGTTCCCTCGACGTGCTTTGCACATAGATGGCTTGCGGAAGACTGTCTCTCCAACTTTAGTTGAACCAAGTGTGGCTACGCCCGGTCCTTGAGAAGGTTAAAACGGAGTCTATTTGACAAACTATCGTTGTGGTTTTGATGCGTAGGTAAGATGAGTTCTTGCTTAAGCCCGTAGCAGCCACGTAAAACTTGCAACAACAAAGTAGAGGACGTCTAACTTGTTTTTGCAGGGCATGTTGTGATGTGATATGGTCAAGACATGATGCTAAATTTTATTGTATGAGATTATCATGTTTTGTAACCGAGTTATCGGCAACTGGCAGGAGCCATATGGTTGTCGCTTTATTGTATGCAATGCAATCGCGATGTAATGCTTTACTTTATTACTAAGCGGTAGTGATAGTCGTAGAAGCATAAGATTGGCGAGACGACAACGATGCTACGATGGAGATCAAGGTGTCGCGCCGGTGACGATGGTGATCATGACGGTGCTTCGAAGATGGAGATCACAAGCACGAGATGATGATGGCCATATCATATCACTTATATTGATTGCATGTGATGTTTATCTTTTATGCATCTTATCTTGCTTTGATTGACGGTGGCATTATAAGATGATCTCTCACTAATTATCAAGAAGTGTTCTCCCTGAGTATGCACCGTTGCGAAAGTTCTTCGTGCTGAGACACCACGTGATGATCGGGTGTGATAGGCTCTACGTTCAAATACAACGGGTGCAAAACAGTTGCACACGCGGAATACTCAGGTTATACTTGACGAGCCTAGAATATAACAGATATGGCCTCGGAACACGGAGACCGAAAGGTCGAGCGTGAATCATATAGTAGATATGATCAACATAGTGATGTTCACCATTGAAACTACTCCATCTCACGTGATGATCGGACATGGTTTAGTTGATTTGGATCACGTGATCACTTAGAGGATTAGAGGGATGTCTATCTAAGTGGGAGTTCTTAAGTAATATGATTAATTGAACTTTAATTTATCATGAACTTAGTCCTGGTAGTATTAGCATATCTATGTTGTAGATCAATAGCTCGCATTGTTGCTTCCCTGTGTTTATTTTGATATGTTCCTAGAGAAAATTGTGTTGAAAAATGTTAGTAGCAATGATGCGGATTGGATCCGTAATCTGAGGTTTATCCTCATTGCTGCACAGAAGAATTTTGTCCTTGATGCACCGCTAGGTGACGGACCTTTTGCAGGAGCAGATGCAGACGTTATGAACGTTTTGCTAGCTCAATATGATGACTACTTAATAGTTTAGTGCACCATGCTTAACGGCTTAGAATCGGGACTTCAAAGACGTTTTGAACGTCATGGACCATACGAGATGTTCCAGGAGTTGAAGTTAATATTTCAAGCAAATACCCGAGTTGAGAGATATGAAGTCTCCAACAAGTTCTATAGCTAAAAGATGGAGGAGAATCGCTCAACTAGTGAGCATGTGCTCAGATAGTCTGAGTACTACAATCACTTGAATCAAGTGGGAGTTAATCTTCCAGATAAAATAGTGATTGACAGAATTCTCTAGTCACCATCACCAAGTTAGTAGAACTTCGTGATGAACTATAATATGCAAGGGATAACGAAAAATATTCCCAAGCTCTTCGCGATGCTAAAATCGGCGAAGGTAGAAATCAAAGAAAAACATCAAGTGTTAATGGTTGACAAGATCACTAGTTTCAAGAAAAGGGCAAAAGGAAAGAAGGGGAACTTCAAGAAGAACGGCAAGCAAGTTGCTGCTCAAGTGAAAAAGCCCAAGTCTGGTCCTAAGCCTGAGACTAAGTGCTTCTACTGCAAAGGGACTGGTCACTGGAAGCGGAACTACCCCAAGTGATTGGCGGATAAGAAGGATGGCAAAGTGAACATAAGTATATTTGATATACATGTTATTGATGTGTACTCTGCTAGTGTTCATAGCAACCCCTCAGTATTTGGTACTAGTTCAAGTTGCTAAGATTAGTAACTCGAAACGGGAGTTGCAGAATGAACAAAGACTAGTTAAAGGGCAAGGTGACGATGTGTGTTGGAAGTGGTTCCAAGATTGATATGATCATCATCACACACTCCCTATACTTTCGGGATTAGTGTTGAAACTAAATAAGTGTTATTTGGTGTTTGCGTTGAGCATGAATATGATTTGATCATGTTAATTGCAATACGGTTATTCATTTAAGTAAGAGAATAAATTGTTGTTCTGTTTACATGAATAAAACCTTCTATGGTCATACACACCAATGAAAATAGTTCATTGGATCTCAATCGCAGTGATACACATATTCATAATATTGAACCAAAAGATGCGAAGTTAATAATGATAGTGCAACCTATTTGTGGCACTGCCGTTTAGGTCATATTGGTGTAAAGCGCATGAAGAAACTCCATGCTGATGGGATTTTGGAATCACTTGACTATGAATCACTTGATGGTTGCGAACCATGCCTCTTGGGCAAGATGACTAAAACACCGTTCTCCGGAACAATGGAGCAAGCAACAGATTTGTTGGAAATCATACATACTGATGTATGTGGTCCGATGAATATTAAGGCTCGCGACAAGTATCATTATTTTCAGAACTTCACAGATGATTTGAGCAGATATGGGTATATCTACTTGATGAAACATAAGTCTGAAACGTTTGAAAAGTTCAAAGAATTTTAGAGTGAAGTGAAAATCATCGTGACAAGAAAATAAGGTTTCTACGATCTGATCGCGGAGACAAATATTTGAGTTACGAGTTTGGTCTTCAATTAAAACAATGTGGAATAGTTTCACTAATTCATGCCACCTGGAACACCACAGCATAATGGTGTGTCCGAACGTCATAACCGTACTTTATTGGATATAGTACAATCTATGATGTTTCTTACCGATTTACCAATATCGTTTTGGGATCATGCATTAGAGACAACTGCATTCACGTTAAAAGAGGCACCATCTAAATCCGTTGAGACGACACCGTATGAACTATGGTTTAGCAATAAACCTAAGCTGTCGTTTCTTAAAGTTTGGGGCTGCGATGCTTATGTGAAAAAGCTTCAACCTGATAAGCTCGAACCCAAATCGGAGAAATGTGTCTTCATAGGATATCCAAAGGAAACTGTTGGATACACCTTCTATCACAGATCCGAAGGCAAGACTTTTGTTGCTAAGTTCGGAAACTTTCTAGAGAAAGAGTTTCTTTCGAAAGAAGTGAGTGGGAGGAAAGTAGAAAACTTGATAAGGTAATTGTACCTTCTCCCTTATTGGAAAGTAGTTCCTCACAGAAATCTGTTCTTGTGACTACTACACCAATTAGTAAGGAAGCTAATGATGATGATCATGTAACTTCAAGATCAAGTTACTACCGAATCTCGTAAGTAAACCAGAGTGAGATCCGCACCAGAGTGGTTCGGTAATCCTGTTCTGGAAGTCATGTTACTAGACCATGACGAACTTGCGAACTATGAGGAAGCGATGATGAGCCCAGATTCCGCGAAATGGTTAGAGGCCATGAAATCTGAGATATGATCCATGTATAAGAACAAAGTATGGACTTTGAGGGATTTGCCCGATGATCGGCAAGCCAAAGAAAATAAATGGATCTTCAAGAGGAAGACGGACACTGATAGTAGTGTTACTATCTACAAAGCTAGAATTGTCGCAAAAGGTTTTCGACAAGTTCAAGGTGTTGACTACGATGAGAGTTTCTCACTCGTATCTATGCTTAAGTCTGTCCGAATCATGTTAGCAATTGTCGCATTTTATGAAATCCGGCAAATGGATAAATAAAACTACATTCCTTAATGGATTTATTAAAGAAGAGTTGTATACGATGCAACTAGAAGGTTTTGTCGATCCTGAAGGTGTTAACAAAATATGCAAGCTCCAGCGATCCATCTATGGACTGGTGCAAGCATCTCGGAGTTGGAATATACGCTTTGATAAGTTGATCAAAGCATATAGTTTTATACAGACTTGCGGTGAAGCCTGTATTTACAAGAAAGTGAGTGGGAGCACTACATCATTTCTGATAAGTATATGTAAATGACATATTATTGATCGGAAATAATGTAGAATTATTCTGTAAAGCATAAAGGAGTATTTGAAAGGAGTTTTTCGAAGAAGGACCTCGGTGAAGCTGCTTACATATTGAGCATCAAGATCTATAGAGATAGATCAAGACGCTTGATAAGTTTTTCAATAAGTACATACCTTGAAAAGATTTTGAAGTAGTTCAAAATGGAACAGTCAAAGAAAGAGTTCTTGCCTGTATCACAAGGTGTGAAATTGAGTAAGACTCAAAGCCCGACCACGGCAGATGATAGAAAGAGAATGAAAGTCATTTCCTATGCCTCAGCCATAGATTCTATAAAGTATGCCATGTTATGTACCAGATCTATTGTATACCCTACACTGTGTTAAGCAAGGGAGTACAATAGTGATCTAGGAAGTAGATCACTGGACATCGGTCAAAATTATCCTTAGTAAAATAAGGATATGTTTCTCGATTATGGATGTGACAAAAGGGTTCGTCGTAAAAAGGTTACGTCGATGCAAGTTTTGACACTAATCTAGATGACTCTAAGTCTCAATCTAGATACATATTGAAAGTGGGAGCAATTAGCTAAAGTAACTCCGTGCAGAGCATTGTAGACATAGAAAATTGCAAAATACATAACGGATCTGAATGTGGCAGACCCGTTGACTAAACTTCTCTCACAAGCAAAACATGATCACACCGTAGTACTCTTTGGGTGTTAATCACATAGCGATGTGAACTAGATTACTGAATCTAGTAAACCCTTTGGGTGTTGGTCACATATCGATGTGAACTATGGGTGTTAATCACATGGTGATGTGAACTATTGCTATTAAATCACATGGCGATGTGAACTAGATTATTGACTCTAGTGCAAGTGGGAGACTGAAGGAAATATGCCCTAGAGGCAATAATAAAGTTATTATTTATTTCCTTAATTCATGATAAATGTTTATTATTCATGCTAGAATTGTATTAACAGGAAACATAATACATGTGTGAATACATAGACAAACAGAGTGTCACTAGTATGCCTCTACTTGACTAGCTCATTAATCAAAGATGGTTATGTTTCCTAACCATGAACAAGGAGTTGTTATTTGATTAATGAGGTCACATCATTAGTTGAATGATCTGATTGACATGACCCATTCCATTAGCTTAGCACCCGATCGTTTAGTATGTTGCTATTGCTTTTATCCATGACTTATACATGTTCCTTTAACTATGAGATTATGCAACTCCCGTTTACCGTAGGAACACTTTGTGTGCTACCAAACGTCACAACGTAACTGAGTGATTATAAAGGTGCTCTACAGGTGTCTCCGAAAGTATTTGTTGGGTTGGCATATTTCGAGATTAGGATTTGTCACTCCGAATGTCGGAGAGGTATCTCACGGCCTTCTCGGTAATGCACATCACATAAAGCCTTGCAAGCATTGCAACCAATGAGTTAGTTGCGAGATGATGTATTACAGAACGAGTAAAGAGACTTGCCGGTAACGAGATTGAACTAGGTATTGGATACCGACGATCGAATCTCGGGCAAGTAACATATCGATGACAAAGGGAACAACGTATGTTGTTATGCGGTCTGACCGATAAAGATCTTCGTAGAATATGTAGGAACCAATATGGGCATCCAGGTCCCGCTATTGGTTATTGACCGGAGACATGTCTCGGTCATGTCTACATTGTTCTCGAACCGTAGGGTCCGCACGCTTAACGTTACGATGACAGTTATTATGAGTTTATGCATTTTGATGTACCGAAGGAGTTCGGAGTCCCGGATGTGATCACGGACATGACGAGGAGTCTCGAAATGGTCGAGACGTAAAGAATGATATATTGGAAGCCTATGTTTGGACATCGGATGCATTCCAGGTGAAATCAGGATTTTACCGGAATACCGGGAGGGTTACCGGAACCCCCCGGGAGCATAATGGGCCAACATGGGCCTTGGAGGAGAGGTGAGAGGGCTGCCCTCATGGGCTGCGCGCCTCCCCCCCTTCCCCTAGTCCTATTAGGACTAGGAGAGGTGGGCGCCCCCTCTCTCTCTCTCTCCCCCTTGGAGAATCCTAGTCCAACTAGGATTGGGGGGGGGGGGGGAATCCTACTCCCAGAGGGAGTAGGACTCTCCTGGCGCGCCAGGCTTGGCCGGCCAGCCCCTCCCCCTTGGCTCCTTTAGATACGGGGGCAGGGGGCACCCCAAAGACACACAAGTTGATCTACGGATCGTTCCTTAGCCGTGTGCGGTGCCCCCTTCCACCAAATTCCACCTCGGTCATATCGTTGCAGTGCTTAGGCGAAGCCCTGCGCCGGTAACACATCAAGATCGTCACCACGCCGTCGTGCTGACGGAACTCTTCCCCGACGCTTTGCTGGATCGGAGCCCGGGGATCGTCATCGAGCTGAACGTGTGCCAAGAACTCGGAGGTGCCGGAGTAACGGTGCTGTGATCGGTTGGATCGCGAGGAGAACGTACGACTACTTCCTCTACGTTGTGTCAACGCTTCCGCTTTGGTCTACGAGGGTACGTAGACAACACTCTCCCCTCTCGTTGCTATGCATCACCATGATCTTGCGTGTGCGTAGGAATTTTTTTGAAATTACTACGTTCCCCAACAGCCACCACCAGGATTCATCGCCTCACCGTTGCTGGGCTCACCCTAGAGATGATTGGGGCGGACTTCATCCGCTGCTGAATCGCTCCTCTGCACAACAAGGGGAGGCCGGCCTAGCTTTTCAGGAATGCGGCTGACATCATGAGGCTTCGCCCCGGCCTGAATCACAAGTTCACGGTGATGGGGCACGCCCACTTCTGCCAGCGGCTCTTCCATCTCGACGTGAACCGCGGCGGCAAGGTCGAGAGGTCCGGCAAGGCTGTGAAGGCCGGCAAGGTCTCCAAGGGGCCCTTGTTTGGGTTGCCAGCGGGGTGGTCTTGCTGAGCAATAACTTGCGCCAAACCGACATCATTGCCATGATGCCGGATTTCAACGCGCACGGCCTCGTCCCAAATTGGGCCGAGCCGCCGGCGGATCAGGTGCAGGAGTTCTTCGATACCTTGGTGGAGAGGTACGTCCGCGACGAGCCGCTGCTCATCTAGGACACCACCCAAGTGGAGCTGGACTACATCGCCTCCAGGGCGATGGAGGCAGAGCTCGCCAGGGAGGCCGGCAGCGCTGGCGGCATGGAGAACGAGGCCACGGTAGCCGCGGAGGAGAGGGAGCTCGCCCAGTGGGCGGAGTCCGCTGGGGAGGCCAGCAGCGCTGGTTCCGGGGCCCCTCTCATTGAAGATGTGGTCGACGAGTCGTGGGAGGAGGAGGTCGAGACTGTCGACCCTCTGGTCACGAGGAGAGGGTGAGTCCTGCAGCGGGCCACCTCTGGCGAGCCGGTCCGACCCGGCAGGGCCGTGCAACCGCAGCAAGCCCAGGAGGCGTCCATGCGCCAAATGAGGGTCGCGCCGGCGAGGAAGTTGGTGAAGGCCGCGGTGGCGAAGAAGAAAGCAACTGCCTCTTCTTCGTCCAAGCGTGGCCAGACTCCACCCTCTTCCCTTCCTCCGGCAGATGTCGACGCGGAGGTCGTCTTTGATTTTGGGTCCCTCCACCCAAGAAGGAAGAGGAAGGCAGCAAAAGAGGAGGTGGAGGATGGGTAAGTATCTTGCTCTTTTTTGTCATCTCCGTCTCCTCAGACTATGCCGCTTATCTTGATTTGTCTTCATCTTTGCAGGGATGCGGAGACGCTGGCCCAGAGGGTGAAGAGGGCCAGGGCCTCGGCGGGCGGCCAGCCCCCGGCAGGCACTTCCAGTACACCGCTGGTGGTGGTGACCAGCCCGAACAGCAGCACCCGGCGCAGCCCCCATCGTAAGTTCACCACTTGCCTCTCGTCAATGTTTGTTGGGGGTATGATCCCTCGGCTCTGACCTTGCCGTGATTGCAGGAGGAGGACGACAGCAGGAGGAGCCTCTGAGGGCTACCCCCAACATGCCGCCCCCATCAACCACGCCGCCCCGAGGGGCGTCCTCGGCAAGGGCGCCAAGCACCGAGCCCATGCACACGGAGGAGGAGGCAAACTTGAGCACTGGTGGCTCCGCCTCGGCGCCAGATGTTGGTGGGGAGGGGGCCACTTCTTCCCAGCCTGGCACGGGTAAATCACTCGCCTTCCGTCCCTGTTCTTTGTCTTCTTCTTTCTGAATCTTGGTCTTGGCTTCGCCTCATACCCTTCTCGATATCCAGATCCTCCCTTGGTGGACCGGGAGGACATAGACACCGTCATCGAGGATGTCGCCAGGGACGCCGCGGCGGAGGCCAACAAGATTGCCGCCGAGGAGGCCGCCAAGGGCGCTGCTGAGAACGCCGCCAAGGGGTCTATCGGGTAGTCCGGCAAGGCTGCTGCCGAGGAGGCCAGCAAGGGGCCTGCTGGGGAGGCCGACAAGGCCGCTGCCGAGCAGGAGGTGGTTGACGACCAACCTTCCTCCTTCGCTGCCTCTGGCTCAGGCCGGTACCTGAAGGTGAGCGACAAACTATTCGTTCACCTCCCAGGGACGGTGAGCACTAGGGCGCCCGCCGAGGGTAGGTGTTTGATGACGAAGTGCTCACCGCCGCCGGGCTTGAGGTTGTTGACGAGCCGAGCACCGGTGGCGGCGGTTCCCAGGAAGAGCGGCTCCTCCAGGCCATGAGTGCCAACTTCCAAAAGCTCCAGGCGCTTCACCGCGCCCTCCTGGACAAGGCCAAGTCCAGGATGGTGGTGGTGCACAAGGCGGTGGCGGACCTCGAGGAGCGTGTCGCCGAGGCGCAGGCTTGGTTCCGCCAGGCCCACAAGGACTTGAAGGTCGCCCAAGACATGCTGGCTGAGCGCAAGCTGGAGCTCGTCATGAAGCAGGCCGACATCGAGAAGGCCCAGGAGCTGGCGAAGCAGCAGGCCGCCCAGGCCGAGGCTGCTCGGGACCAGCAGTAGGCCGCGCTAAACTCCTAGGAGGAGGACCTTGCCGCGCGTGAGGAGAAGCTCGCTGCGACACTCCATGGCAAGGACGAGGAGGTCGAGAAGCTTGTCATGCAGTGGACCCAGGAGCTGGAGCAGAGGCACCGGAAGGTGCTCGATGCCCAAGCCCTGGTCCATGCCGGCAAGGTGAAGGAGCTGGAGGTGGAGCGGGATGGGCTGAAGGATCAGGCCCTGAAGTTGGCACAGGAGAAGGACACGCTCAACAGTTCTCTCATGGAGGCGCAGGGCGCAGTCCTCGGCAAGGCTGAGCAGCTCTCCAAGGCCAGCAACTCCATCAAAGACCTAAAGCTGAAGCAGGAGGGTCTTGAGGGAACACTATGGAGGTCAAGGCCCGGGAGGAGACCCTGGACAAGGACCTAGAGGCCGAGAAGCAGCTGCGGAAGAACGAAGCCGCCAACCACAAGAACTTTGTGAAGGGCAAGAAGCTCTGGGCCAGCCGCCTCGCCGAGGTCGCTGGGAGGATCACCACACAGCTGGCCACCATGGGGATGCCAAACATGAGGTACGTCCCGGAGCCGAGCGTGAGTCCCAACGCCAAGTTGACCCTGTTCTTCGAGGGTGTTCTCGGGGCCCTGGAGCAGTTCCGCTCCAACAGGGCGGCCTCTCTGGCTGACTAGGCCCGGAAGCTTTGTCAGGGCGCCATGACCAAGGTCCTCACCAAGGTGGCGTACTGCAACCCCGACCTCGACTTGCCGGAGGGTGTGGACCTCGCGACACTCGAGGAGCATATCAAGCCCATCATCAGCCGCGTCGGCGGAATCCAGAGGGTGGAGAGCCAGCGCCGGGATTAGGCACCCCATTTCTTGTCGCCGCTGCAGGTTCATGACCAAGACAATTTTTATCTTTAGTTAGAACCGCAGCAACAATTGATGTAATATAACTCTACAATACTTTTGGAAACGATGCATATTATTTCCCTCTTTGATCCCCCCTTTGTATGTCCACCCTATGTGGATCGGGTAGGCTTGCCGGCGCATAATCCAGGCCACGACGCCTTGAGGACGGATCCCCAATAGCCTGCCGGGTATGCTTGCTGCCAGGCAAACCACCTTACTGCTCTCAACGCGGTCGCACGAATTGTCGAGCGGACTCGAGGCAGAACGAGAGCGTTGCCAATTGCAGAAGGCGACCATGCCGTTCTCGACGCAACCGCTTGAACTGTTGAGCGGACTCGAAACAGAGCAAGGGCGTTGCCAATAGTGGGGGCCCCACCGCATGCATGTTTTCCATACATAGGGCAAGATCTTCGAGGACGATAACCTTATATATATATATATAAAGGGAATTGCCCAAAGTTTCGCATGACTTAGCTTTTCTGTCGTTGCGTGAGCGTTTACTGCATCCGCAGATGACGTCGCCCGTTTGGTCGTCTTCTTCCTTGGAGCGATGACCACGATGAAGCCGCTGCCCCAACCATACCAGATTTCCACAACTGCGCTCCCTACCTGGCGCGCCAAAGATGTCGGTGGGAACGACACCTATGGGATCACAGGGACCCCTTCTACGGTTGGCGGGTGCAGGGTTATGCAAAGAGTAGGTCTGGCAGGAAGCACAAAGATTGTTTACCCAGGTTCGGACCGCGAGGATGCGTAATACCCTAGTCCTGCTTTGGTGTATGTATTTGAGTGTTCTTGAGTTCTTGAGCTAGCTATGGTGCATGGGTAGCCCAAAAGATCCGAATCCTTCTACTGGTCACCTCGGGCCTCCTTTTATAGGAAAAAGGGGTTGCCACAGTGGCACACAGGAGGTGGAAAGGTCTACAGTACACAAGCTTATCGCCTGTCATTACGGGACAAGACGCATTAAATGCACCCCCTTAGGTGTCCTGTAGCTTTATTGGAGATGGCAACGAGGCCCGTCCAGTCCGTCGCTGCCTGGCCCCGCTCCACACGCGTCCAGGCCAACTATGCATGCGGCGCCATGTAGGCTGGCAAGCTGCTGAGATGGCGTGGTAGTAGGGTCTTCACGAAGATCTACATGCCACCATGCAGGTGTTTGCTGAGCTGACCTGGAAGCTACACGTTGCCACGCAAGTGCCTGCCCAGCTGGTCCGGCTAGCAGCTGCACAGGAATGGCGGTGGAGCCTTGGCGGACGCGGGCCGGGCTGTGGCCCTGTAAGTGTCCTCGGCAAGAGACTTGCCAGGGCCCCGGCAAGGGTCTTTCCGTGGCATCGTAGTCATCCCCGGCAAGCGTCTTGCCGGGGGTCTCGTGGATGTCCTCGTCTAGGTTCCCGCCGAGGATCGTCGTCATCTGGTCCTCATCTGATCTCGTGTGTTTATGATCTTGACAAAGATCTGCATGCCACCACGGAGGTGCCTCCCGAGCCTTGGTTCCAATGTGGTTGTCGGAACCCTTGGGCTCAAGGGTGGCGCGCCCCGCTAGCATCGGTTAAGTTGCCCCAGCAAGGCTCTTGCCGGGGCCACGGAGGCCGCCCGGCAAGGGTCTTGCCGGGGGAGTCCGCCTCGCCCCTTTGCTCGTTGTGGTCTCTGGTGTTGGCGTTGCTCTGATTGCCTTGTGCTCCGGCTCTCCTCTTCTGTTCTGCGCAGTGTGGCCGCGGGCGCGGCTCTTACTGTCCGTGCACAAGTAAAGGGGTAAAAAGGAGTGCCCCTAGTTCTATACACCGACATAAATGACTTAACCAAAAACTTACCAATCACTGCGTCAGGCTGATCTTCAACCTCCTGCACGTTGATGTGGTTCACCTGACCTCTGGTGAAGGGATTGGGCTTCTTCCCAGAGCTTCCATTGCCATTTCCATTATTGGCTTCAGAACACTCAGTGGCGTAGTGACCAGTCTTCCCGCACTTGAAACAAGTAATGTGACTTAGATCCTTCTTGGCGGGTTTAGTGGGGTTGGAATGGTTCTAGCTGCTGCTTCCTCCATTGCCATTCCCATTCTTGGGGCCACTATGGTTATGTGAACTTCCTACATTGTAAAGTATGCTGATTCTGATAGTACCAAGGATCCCGAGTCTGATGATGAAAAGACAGGGAAGGGAAAGAAGAACAACAACTCCAAAGGTCAGCAACATCACTCAGCAGGCAATGGCGGCGGAGGCAAGCGTAAAGCAGATGGCAACATGGACTTTGTGGCTAATACTAATGCGCAGGACAAGGGCCAGCGACGTAGGGGTAAATTGCAGAATCGCAGTGGAGCACCTAGTCCTAATCCGGACCGCCTGAATTATCTATTGAACCAGCCCTGTCCGAAGCATGGGACGAAGGAAGTGCCAGCAAACCACCTTTGGAAGGATTGCTACATTATGCAGGAGTTCAAAAGCTCTAATGCTTTCCGGTATGATCACAGCTCCGGCGGTGGATCCGGGCTGGGTTACGGTGGAGGAAATTCCGGTTCAGGATTTAATGGTAATTCGGGCGGACATAACAATCAGAACAATCAGAATAACCAGGGTGGTTACAATCAGCAACAACAGCAGTCAGGTTATCAGAGCAACCCGAAGCAATTGAATAGTGGGCAATATCACGTATTCACCACCATCTTGGACAAACGAGACCGGAAGGTCCAGAAGCGGGCAGTTAATTCTGTTGAACCGGCCGTGCCACGATATTTACGTTGGTCAGAGCAGCCAATCATATGGAGTAGAGAGGATCACCCTCCCCGGGTTGACAATCTGGGTCAACTGGCTTTGGTGGTGGCGCCTCAGGTGGGAGGTTATAAGTTCACCAAGGTACTCATGGATTGGGGTAGCAGTATTAACATCCTGTACTATGAGACCTTCCGTCGTATGGGGCTAACAGATAAAGATCTTCGTCTGTCGAATACGGTTTTCCATGGTGTGGTACCTGGCAAGTCAGCATACCCCGTTGGTAAGATAGCACTGGAAGTGGCCTTTGGAGATGATCATGATTCCAGATCAGAGACGCTGATATTTGAAGTAGTAAAAATCCAAAGCCCGTATCACGCCCTGTTTGGGCGACCGGCCTACGCCAAGCTCATGGCACGACCCTGTTATGTGTACTTGCAGCTCAAGATGCCGGGTCATAAGGGGACTATAACGGTTCACGGAAGCCGTAAGGTCGCTTTGGAATGCGAAGAAGGAGATGCGGCTTACGCAGAATCGGTTTGTGCCACCGAGGAGCCGAAGTATTACAAGGACAATGTTGATCTGGCGGATATGACTCTTTTGAAGAAGCTGTAACGCCCTCGATGCGGCTATATCTCCCACGTGTCGAAGCACGACTTAGAGGCATAACCGCATTGAAAGCAATGTCGCAAGTGAGGTAATCTTCACACAACCCATGTAATACATATGGGAAAGAGATACATAGTTGGCTTACAATCGCCACTTCACGCAACACATGAGTAAAGCATTACATCAAACAGATACACTCAAGGTCCGACTACGGAACCAAAATAAAAGAAGACTACCCCAAATGTTACACAGATCCCTGATCGTCCCAACTGGGCTCCACTACCGATCAACTGAAATGAAACAACACAATGAATAAGATCTTCATCGAGCTCCTCCTTGAGCTAGGTTGCGTCACCTGCACGGTATCATCGTCGGCACCTGAAACTGGTTGTGGAAGTATCTGTGAGTCACGGGGACTCAGCAATCTCACACCCGCGAGATCAAGACTATTTAAGCTTATAGGTAGGGTAAAAGGTATGAGGTGGAGCTGCAGTAAGCGACTAGCATATATGGTGGCTAACATACGCAAAAGAGAGCGAGAAGAGAAGGCAAAAGCACGGTCGATGAACTATGATCAAGAAGTGATCCTAGAACAACCTACGTCAAGCATAACTCCAACACCGTGTTCACTTCCCGGACTCCGCCGAGAAGAGACCATCACGGTTACACACGCGGTTGATGTATTTTAATTAAGTTCAACTTCAGGTTCTCTACAACTAGACATTAAGAAATTCACATTTGCCACATAACCGCGGGCACGGCTTTCGAATGATAATACCCTGCAGGGGTGTCCCAACTTAGCCCATTATAAGCTCTCACGGTCAACGAAGGATATTCCTTCTACCGGGAAGACCCGATCAGTCTCGGAATCCTGGCTACAAGACATTTCGACAATGGTAAAACAAGACCAGCAAAGCCGCCCGATGTGCCGACAAATCCCGATAGGAGTCGCACGTATCTCGTTCTCAGGGCACACCGGATGAGCAAGACGTCGGGTTGGCATAGACCCTAGTTGCCCAAGGGGCGCCGGACATCGCTCGGTTTGGACCAGCAATCGAAGGAGAACTGGCCCGGGGGTTTAAAATAAAGATGACCCTTGAGTCTGCAGAACCCAAGGGAAAAAGGCTTAGGTGGCAAATGGTAAAACCAAGGTTGGGCCTTGCTGGAGGAGTCTTATTCAAAGCGAACTGTCAAGGGGGTCCCATAAATCACCTAACCGTGTAAGGAACGCAAAATTCGGGAACATAATATCGATATGACGGAAACTAGGGCGGCAAGAGTGGAACAAAACACCGGGCATAAGGCCAAGCCTTCCACCCTTTACCAGGTATATAGGTGCATTAATTAAATAAGATATATTGTGATATCCCAACAAGTAAACATGTTCCAACAAGGAACAACATCTCCATGTTCCAACAAGGAACAAACTTCATCTTCACCTGCAACTAACAACGCTATAAGAGGGGCTGAGCAAAGCGGTAACATAGCCAAACAACGGTTTTCTAGGACAAGGTGGGTTAGAGGCTTGACATGGCAATAGGGGAGGCATGATAAGCAAGTGGTAGGCATCGCAGCATAGGCATAGCAAAAGAGCGAGCATCTAGCAAGCAAAGATAGAAGTGATTTCGAGGGTATGGTCATCTTGCCTGAGATCCCGCCAGGAAGAAGAACGAGTCCATGAAGAAGACAAACGGACGTAGTCGAACGGATCCTCACAACTCCGGAACGAAACCGAAGCTAACGGGAGAGGCAACCCGGAAACAAACAAACAACATGGTAAACCAACAAGCACAAACATGGCATGATGCACAACCAAGTATGATGCATGTCCGGTTTAAAGAGGCATGGCATGGCAAAGTGCAACAACCAACACTACAAATTAAGTGGATATCAATAAGCAACGAGTTGCATATTGACGAAACACCACATTCAATTTATTTGGTTCGATCTCGTTTAGGTACTCAACAATATTAAGTGTTGTTAAACATGGCAAGAGGGTGAAGCAAATGAATACTGCCTATCTAGGCAAGTTTAAATGAGGCCGGAACAACAAAACAACAATTCCGGAAACTCCTCATATGCATATATTAGGTTTGGTACTGTTCTGTCCTAAACACAATTTTAATATTGTTAAATAGCAAAATTAAGTGCACCATGTTAAACTAGGCATTTTTTCACCCCATTTACATATAAAGTTTATTAAATTCCGAGTCACGGTTATTTAGTTATGAAATAAATCATTTTAACATGGCATTTAAGAAAAATTAAAGCAAACAACAAGTTTAAGCATTTTAACAGGGATGAAAGTGGAAAATTATGAAACTAGATGAAAATCTAAGCATTTTACGTATTAAAATCATTTTAATCCGATGCACCATTTGTGAGTTATTAAATGCATGATCTAGAGTGCTTTTCTGTAATTATGCAGTCTCTGGAATAATAGACAAATTCGTATAACCAGAAAAAAACATGAACGGGCCGAAACAGAGGCTGGCCCAACAGTGCACAGGGAGCGGGGGCTGCTCACCATGGGCCATTGGCCGGCTCGGAGTTGGGCTTGGTCACGGCCTCGGCTGGGGTTCTCACGCACTGGCTGACGAGGCAGGAAGTGGTCAACGCATACAGCGCTCGTGATCTCCTCGCGTAGCAGACCGATGCAGAGGAAGCAGGGGATGGACTTGGCGCGAGGATGCCAGGCGAGGAGGAGGTCGGAGGCGCTGGTGACCCGTACCGGCGATGAAGCAGAGGAACGAGCGGACGCCGCGGTTCAGGCGGACGAAGGCAAGGACGACGGGGAAGAGGGCGGATCCGGGCGGAGGGGAAGGAACGGCGACGAGGACAAACGGTCGCCGTGGTGTGGTGCTCCTTGAGGTGCTCCCATGGCTGTCCTACACGGGACAGAGAGAGGGCACTGAGAGAAGAGCGGGGCAGGGGGAAAAGAAGGAGCAGGGGCGCAAGACGACCTGTGAGAGGCGACGCCGCCTGCTGGTCTTCGGGTGGCACCTCCGGCCACGACGAGCGCAACGACGAGGGAGGAGAGGGCGACCGAGGCCGAGGAAGGAGGAGGCGCGCGGGCGACAAGGAGGTCGGGACGGCATGGATCCGGGCGGCGAGGCGGCTGCAAGGAACTCCATGGGAGGCGTTGGGCGCTCCTGTTTGAACAGAGAAGGAGAGACAGGGAGGTGAGAAGAGGAAGGCAGAGAAACCACAGGAGGAGGAGAAGAGCAGCGAAGCTTATCTCGTGGTCGCCGGCGGCGGCGCCAGTCGCCGGACGACGAGGCGAGGTAGAGGAGCCAGGGGAGGCTCGGACGGCTACAGGCGCGAGAGGACGAGCTCGGGTGGCCGTGGCTGTAGGGGTGGATCGAGTAAAGGCCGGTGAGGTTGGTCGGGGATGGATTTTTGGATTGGCTTGGTGGTTAGTTGGGTGAAGAGCTCGAGGTTGATTGGATCGGAAGGGATCCCGAGGAGGAAGAGGACTGGTGGCGGCGGGTGAGGGGATTTGGTGGATGGGACAAGGGGGAGGATTTTTAGGGTTTGCCAAAATGGACTAGGGGTGGATGAATATATACATCACGGATTAAGTTAGGGGTTACCTCGTCCCTCCGATCGCAATCGGACGTACGCAAATAAATAGGCTAGGGAGTCCAAATAAGAAAACGGTGATGTTTTATAGATGTTTGGGGATGATCTGAATGCAACGGTGATGAGTGAGCGGTTCGGGTTCGGGGCAGTTCGGACACGCACACGAGCGGTCAAGAGAGGTCAACGAGGACAAGGGCCTGACAAAATGACAACGGAGGCAAAATGAGAAAGGGCAACTGCGAACGGCTACAAGTTTTTAGAAAACATGCGATGCAATGCTCATGATGACATGATGAATGCAACAAACAAATAAATACACGCGATGGTAACGAAAAACATGGGAGGCGCCTGGAGCGTCGGTCTCGGGGCATTACAGAAGCCTACCACGGAGCATGATCCGGCCCTGAAGTTCATATCGGCGACTGAGACTAAGCTTGTTGACTTCGTACCTGGCGATTCATCCAAGCAGTTCAGCATGAGTGCCAATTTGGATCCGAAATAGGAAAGCACGCTCATCGAGTTCATCCGTGACAATCGGGACATCTTTGCATGGAAGCCTTCTGACATGCCAGGTGTACCGAGGCGACTCGCTGAGCACACTCTTAATGTGGATCCTAAATACAAACCGGTGAAACAGTTCCTCCACCGGTTCAATGAGGAAAGACGCAAGGCTATTGGAGAAGAAGTGGCCAGGCTCTTAGAAGCTCGCTTCATCATTGAGGTTATCCACCCTGAGTGGCTTGCTAATCCGGTGCTGGTCCTTAAGAAAAACGGCACCTGGCGCATGTGTGTGGATTACAATGATCTTAATAAAGCTTGTCCAGCAGATCCTTTTGCCCTCCACCGTATTGATCAAATTATTGATGCTACGGCGGGTTGCGAGCGTTTAAGTTTTTTGGATGCATATTCCGGCTATCATCAGATTAAAATGGCAATTAAGGACCAGGAGAAGACAACATTCATAACTCCCTTTGGAGCCTTTTGCTATGTATCTATGCCCTTTGGGCTCAAGAGTGCCCTGGCAACCTATCAACGGTGTGTGCAAAATTGTCTTCACAAGCAGATTGGCCGCAATGTACATGCCTATGTGGATGATATTGTGGTCAAGTCACGGGAGAAGGAGACTTTGGTTGATGATTTGAAGGAGACCTTTGATAACCTGAGGACGTATAAGATGATGCTCAATCCGGCCAAGTGTGTCTTCGGTGTACCGACAGGCAAGTTGTTGGGCTTTCTGGTGTCCAACAGGGGAATTGAGGCTAATCCGGAGAAGATTACGACCATCACCTCCTTGGCTAAACCGAAGTGTATCAATGACGTTCAACGATTGGCCGGCCTTATTGCCGCGTTGAGCCGGTTTATCAGCCGCCTTGGTGAGAAAGCAATCCCCTTGTATCAGATGTTGAAAAAGACGGATCAATTCGTCTGGAGTTCTGCTGCTGATCAGGCGTTTGAGGACCTAAAGCGGCAATTGGCCAATCCGCCCGTGCTCGCCGCTCCCATTGACAAGGAGCCATTGCTACTGTATGTTGCTGCTAACGCTCGCGCGGTCAGTGTAGCTATTGTGGTGGAGCGGAAGGAGGCAGGCAAAGAGTATCCGGTTCAACGTCCGGTTTATTATATCAGCGAGGTGCTTATTGAATCCAAACAAAGGTATCCACATTGGCAGAAGCTGGTATATGGAGTTTTCATGGCAAGCCGGAAACTGAAGCAATATTTCCAAGGGCATCCCATCACAGTGGTCAGTTCTGCCCCCTTGGGTGATATCATCCAGAACCGGGAAGCGACGGGCCGGATTGCCAAGTGGGCTATAGAGCTTGGTCCGCACAGTATAAATTCGTGCCTCGAACGGCGGTGTAATCCCAAGCGCTTGTTGATTTCATCAATGACTGGACGGAGCTGCAGGCCCCTAAAGAGAAGCCGGATCACACATATTGGACCATCCATTTTGACGGATCACGACAATTGGAGGGCTCAGGGGCTGGAGTCGTATTAACTTCCCCACGAGGTGACAAGTTTTGTTATGTTCTCCGCTTAATGTTCCCTTGTACTAACAATGCAGCTGAGTATGAAGCCTTGCTCCATGGTCTCCGGATGGCTAAAGAGATGAATCTAAGCCGGGTTAAGTGCTTCGGTGACTCGGATCTAGTGGCTCAGCAGGTGTCTGGCACTTGGGATTCTAAAGACCCACTCATGGTTGCTTATCGTCGTGAGGTGGATATTGTTCCGGGTCACTTCAAGGGCTATCAGGTGGACCACGTGGACCGTCGGAAGAATGAGGCGGCGGACGACCTGAGCCGGTTGGGCTCCCAGCGTAAACCGGTCCCGCCTAATGTTTTTCTCGATGTATTGCACAACCCGTCGGTCAAGCTCCCAGGTGAAGCGGATTTGGCTGTTCCTGACCCGGAGGCTCAATTGGTGGCAGCTCTTCACGTCATTCCGGATTGGACACTTCCTTACCTGGCATACATGAACCGGGGCGAGTTACCAGAGGATGAGACTCTGGCCAGACAAATAATACGGCGGTCCAAATCCATGACAATCGTCAATGGCGAGTTGCACCATTGCAGTGTATCAGGAGCATTTCAACGTTGTGTATCTCCTGAGGAAGGCTGTCAAATTTTGCGTGAGATCCACGAAGGGGATTGTGGTCACCACGCCGGTTCAAAATCTTTGGTGGCTAAAGCATTCCGCCACGGTTTCTATTGGTCAACTGCCCATGCTGATGCAGAGGATCTGGTCAGACAATGTGATGGTTGCCAAAAGTTCTCAAGACGCGCTCATGCACCGGCTCAAGAATTGAGGATGATTCCAATCACTTGGCCGTTCGCAACTTGGGGGCTAGATATGGTTGGGCCTTTCAAAAGGTCCAAGGATAAGAAGACCCACCTCCTGGTGGCGGTTGATAAATTTACAAAGTGGGTAGAGGCGGAGCCTGTTAGCAAGTGTGATGCAGCCACGGCGGTTCAGTTCATCAAAAAAGTGATTTTCCAGTTTGGCTTTCCACACAGTATCATCACAGATAATGGTACCAATTTGTCCAAAGGTGCCATGAAGGAGTTTTGCGAACGGGAGCACATCCGCCTTGACGTTTCATCAGTAGCGCGCCCACAGTCCAATGGTCAAGCAGAAAGAGCTAATCAGGAGATCTTGAGAGGCATCAAACCGCGGCTTATGGTTCCTTTGCAAAGGACGCCGGGTTGTTGGGTAGAAGAGTTGCCATCCGTATTATGGAGCATTAATACCACACCCAACAGATCAACAGGATACACGCCGTTCTTCATGGTCTATGGAGCGGAGGGGGTTCTCCCTAGCGATATCCGTCACAATTCACCTCGTGTGGCGGCTTATGTTGAAGCGGACAACGAGATAGCTTAGCAAGACGCTTTGGACCGGTTGGATGAAGAGCGAGACATAGCAGCTGCCCGCTCGGCGATTTACCAACAGGATCTTCGTCGCTATCACAGTCGTCGAGTCAGAACCAGAACCTTTCAAGAAGGAGATTTGGTGCTTCAGCTCATTCAAGATCAAACCGATATGCATAAATTATCCCCGCCTTGGGAGGGACCTTTCGTGGTCAGCAAGAATCTGCACAACGGGTCATACTATCTGATCGATATTCGAGAGCGAAAAGACTCACGCAAATTAGAAGAGGAGACCAACAGGCCGTGGAACATAGCTCATCTTCGGCCTTACTATACTTAAGCCATTGGCTCTGCTTATGTACATATTATGACAGTGTATATATTATAAATACAATAAACCGGATCCTCAGCTAAAGCGGGGTATCTGTTATTTTACATCATGCATGGTTGCATGGAGTTGTTCTGTCTTAAAGCGGCCTCCGGTTTACCCCTTGTAAAAATTATAAATATCACTAGGGGGCTCGGTCATGTCTGAACCGATGCAACACCTTTTGATAGGCGAAAGCCACCAGATCACTTGGGGGCTCGGTCGTGTCTGAACCGATGCAACACCTTTTGATAGGCGAAAGCCACCAGATCACTTGGGGACATGGTCAAGTCTGAACCAGTCACGCCTCTTGATCGGCCTAAAGGCCATAGAATCACTTGGGGGCTTGGTCGAACCCGAACCATTGCCATGCCACTTGATCGGCGTAATGCCACGGTTTCATTTGGGGATCTGGCTGACTCGAACCATAGCTACACCTATTGGGAGCTTGGTCGTGTCCGACCATGGTAACACCATCTGATCGGCTCAGTAAAGCCTCTTTTTTGCAAACGGTTTTATCATTGCCTTTGCTTCGATATTTTTCTTGATAAACTACTGTTTTATCTTGGTTGCGTTTTTAAACCGACAACGTTTTACACCGGTTCAAGCTGCCAATTTGGCGGAACACGGTCCATTTTTAAACCGGAGATTATTTACCCGGTTTTGATTTCTTCTGTTAACATCCTTTTTTTTGGAGTAACAAAATGTTTATTATGACCAAGCACGATTTACATAGTAAACCGGCATTGTATATACGGGAGCTGTTTTCTCCCATGACGGTGCAGGTTTATCAAACCGCCGTGTCAAGATTGGCTAAGCCTACTTCCTGCCCAATGATGGCAGGTATTTTGTATCACAAAATTTGATCATATATGTCAATCTCCTTGCATATATACGAAGTTCATAAACCGGCTGGCGGTACAACCGCCCTGGTAGTTTAAGATTTTATGATTGCAGGAGGTATAGATTGGCAGTTTCGATCTTTCAACCAAAAGTATCAGTTCAGATGCACGAAGGCAGCTCAGAAGCAAAAGTGTTGGCTATCCTATTACAAGGCAACATGGTGCCCAAATAAGATCATTATTTTCTGGCAAAATATAACAAGGCAGCCTATTAAACCGGTCTCCGGTTCAAGCTTGGTCACCGCCTTGATCTGATGGTCGTGGGTCGTCCTGCGCCGCTTCAGCTTCTTCTGCCCTACCCAGTGTCGGTGTACTAAAGTAGGGGTACCTTAGTCCCCCGAACTTGTGCACGGGCAGTCGTAGCACCCCGCGGCAAGGCTTGCCAGGCGACCGCCAAAACTCTCCGTGGTCCCTTTCTGGGCCATCCAAGAACAAAGTATTTGAGCCAATGGCCCCGGCAGGAGGAGCCTGCCGGGAAGGCCCCCCCGAAGAGAGCAAGTCCCCGGCAAGAGGAGCTTGCCGGGACGACCGCTCGAAGCACAAGGCCCCGGCAAGAGGAGCTTGCTGGGAAGGCCGACCGAGGCACGACAAGATACTTGCTGCGATGCGCCCCGCGTCCCGGCAAGGACCGGTGAGCGAAAAGCTCCCGGGCGCGACAAGGCACCAACCGCGGCAAGGCACTTGCCGCGGCAAGTCACCACCCCGCGCCTGCGCTCCAGCTCATCCACCCACGCGTCGCTCTGGGGCCATTCCAGGCGTACGTGGCGAGAGGCTGCGCAGCCAGGGGCATGCGGTGGCGAAGCAACGCTGACAGAGTAGCCATCGTGGCAAACGGTGGCGCACCTGATGGCCCCTTTCCTGCACTGTTTGGGCGACCCAGACGGGCATTTAATGCCCTTGTCCCCTGCCGTCAGAGTTAGGTATGATAGCACTGTGCAAACAACTGTACCCAACACAGCGTTTTCCAGTTTTACCCCCGCCTACGTTGCCACCTGTGGGTAACCCCTTGCACATATAAAAGGAGGCCCCATGCGCAACGGAGAAGGAGGGAGGGAGGAGGCCATTCTCGCTCGGTCTCACCAGCAGCTCGCGTGTACTGTAGCACCACACGCTCCCGAGCAAGAACACAATACAAAACCACAAAGCAGCAGTAGGGTTTTACGCATCCGTGCGGCCCGAAGCTGGGTAAACCCCTTGTGTGCATCGCCTCGATCCGCTCTTCGCGCGACCTCCGCCCCCTGCCGAACCAAGAAAGGGGCTCGGTCCCCATAGGTGTTCGTGGAGGCAGATTTCCCACCAACATCTTTGGCGCGCCAGGTAGGGGGCGTCGAAGTTGTGCGAACCTGATCCGGCGTCTGCACGGGCTAGATCTCCATCATCTACATCGACATGCCACCGAAGAAGAAGGTTCCGGAGGTGGCTGGTCCGTCCGCGTCGAACCCACCGCCCCTGGAGCAAACGGGTGGTGGGGACGGCACCGGCGGCGGGACGGGCGCCACCGAGCCAGCTCATGGTGCCACGGCGTCCGAGCATGCACCGCGCCCCTCTCTGGAGGCACGGGACCAGCAGCGTCTTGGCACTCACGGTACCATACGCTCGCTGGACCCAGATCGAGCCGGCGGATCCCAGGGCGCTCAAGGCCAGCACTCACACCAACGCGCTGGCGCGAGCGTGGCGCGACTGCCTGGTCCGGGTGTTGCTCCTTCTAACGTAGTTAGAAGTTCGAGCACATCCCGCTCCACGCGTCGTTCGCCACCGCTGCCCGCAACTCCAGCAGAAGCTCTGGCGCGAGCTCAACTTCTCCTAGACTACCCTCTAACAGCAGACAAGCTCGACGATTGGAGGGCCACGATACAGAGCCTCATCGGTTTCGCTAACGGCGACACCCTGCGGCTGCACAGTGCGTCGCAGCCGCGGCAGGTCGGCCAGGCGAGAACCGTTGGCGCCAAGACCGGTGGGGCCGCGACCACCGTGCACTCCCTGCCCCAAAGGCCAAGATCGCCGACTCACCGGAACCATCACGACAACGACTCCACCGCGTCGTCGAATCCGCGAACTCGTCGCGATCAACGCCAAGTTCTTCACGAGCGAGAGCAAGAGGACGCTCATACTCGCATTGAGCGTCGGAGAGAAGTGCGGCGTCAATCAGACCAGCGCGCTGGGCCCTCTGTCGACATGCATGCGCCCGGGGGACCAGGCGACCTGCCGTACGCGGGAGGCTGCCCTGCGTTCACCCGTGAGCTGCGGCAAGTCCAGTGGCCCAGCACGAAGAATTTCAAGCCAGACATACCAGAGAAGTACGACGGCAAGTCGCATCCGTCGGAGTTCCTCAGCATCTACACCATTGCGGTGCAGGCTGCTGGGGGGGCGGGACGACAAGATCCTTGCCAACTACTTCCCTCTGGTACTCAAATCCAACGTCAGATCCTGGCTCATGCACTTGCCGGATAACTCCATAACCTCCTGGACAGACTTGTGCCATCAGTTTGTTGGCGCCTTTACAGGCGGCCACAAACCCCATGGCCAAGCGAGCGACCTTCATCTGCTCGTCCAGAAGGAAGGGGAATCCTTGCGCAAGTTCATCCAGAGATTCAGCCGCGTACACTACAACATCCCGGACGTCCACCCTGCCGCGGTTATCAGCGCGTTCCATCAGAACGTGCGTAACCGCAGGATGCGGGAGGAGATGGCGATGTGCAAGATCAAAGATGTCAGCGAGCTGTATGCCCTGGCCGACAAGTGTGCACGTGCTGAGGAAGGGAGGAAACTCCCCGGAGAGAACACTGGAGCAGGAGAGTCTGACAGTGAGGATACCGCCCCGGCAAGGAAGAACCGGCGGCGGAGCAACAGGAAGAAGAAGAACCAAGAAGTACTGGTTGTTGAGCAGTCCGGCGATGAAGGCGCCGCCAAGAAGGCCCAGGCTAGTAGCTCCGACAAGGAGGTTGCCGGATGCGCCAACTGCCAGGCTGTGGCGGTCGCCGACAAGCGGGACGACACCAACAAACAGTACTGCAAGATCCACCGCACCAAGGGCCATGACCTCCAGAGCTGCAAGCAGGTCGAGCGGCTCGTCGAGCTGCAAAAGGCCGAGTACGAGCGACGCGACAAGGAGAGAGCCCGGGGAGGTCGCGGAGGATCGGGCACGAAGCGCCCCGGCCAGGGAGGACGCCGCGACAAGGACAAGCAGCGGCAAACGGACAGACCTCCCCGTGGCCGCGACAAGAACGAAGACGACGACGAAGACGAAGACATGGATGACGTCGAGACCAGTGAACAGGATTTTCAGAAAGCCACATAGGTCTTGTGCATAGACGGCGGTGCTTCCCTGCATACTTCTCACCGCCAGCTCAAGCAGTGGGCGCGGGAAGACAATGCAGCGGAACCACCCGTCGAGTCACGCAAGCCTCTGAAATGGTCCAGCACGCCTATCATCTTCGACATTGAGGACCACCCTGACCGCACAACTGCGATCGGGTGCTTGCCGATGTTGGTCTCGCCAACAGTCCGCAACCTCAAGGTCACCAAGATGCTAATCGACGGCAGGGCCGGCTTGAACCTGATCTCCTCCGCTGTGCTCCAAAAACTGCAAGTCCCCGACAGCGAGCTCGAAGAGACCGACACGTTCCAAGGAATCAACCCGGGAAGGAGCAAGCCGAAGGGGAAGATAACGTTGCCGGTAACATTTGGCAGCGAGCTGAACTTCAGGACAGAGAGGATCACTTTTGACGTTGCCGATTTTCCGTTGCCCTACAATGGAATTGTTAGTCGTCCAGCGCTCGCCAAATTCATGGCGGCCTCTCACTACGCATACAACATGCTCAAGATGCCAGGCCCGATAAGCGTCATCTCTATCCCTGGTGACAAGAAGGATGCCCTTATCTGTGCCGACAAGATCTACCGGGAAGCAGCAACCGCAGCGGATCACAAGCCACTTGCCGCCGAAGCTCCCAGAGGGAAGAAGAAGACCAAGCCCGGCAAGTGCTCTGGTGCCCACTCCGGCAAGCGCACCTCTACGGAGTGCTGCGCTACCGTCGAGGACGCGCCATCGAGCTCCGCCGGCAAGAAGAAGACCAAGCCCGGCGAGTGCTCTGGTGCCCACTCCGGCAAGCGCACCTCTTCGGAGTGCTGCGCTGCCGTCGAGGACGCGCCATCGAGCTCCACCGGCAAGAGTAAGAAGACAATGGCAGCTCCGCCAACGACCAAGAAGGTGTCCGCCAACGAGGACGGCACTGGTGGTACCTTCACCATCAGTGCCACTCTCGACTCCAAATAGGAAAGCGCGCTCGTTGCTTTCCTGCGGGCGAATGTCGATGTGTTTGCCTGGCAACCATCTGACATCCCCGGCGTTCCCAGGAATGTGATTGAGCACCACCTCGCAGTCTGTCCTCATGCGCGGCCCGTCAAGCAAAGAGTCAGGAAGCAAGCGGTGGAGCGCCAAGAGTTCATCACAGAAGAAATCAAGAAATTGGAAGCGGCAGGCCTCGTCAGAGGTGTGCTCCATCCGACGTGGTTGGCCAATCCTATTGTCGTGCGCAAAGAAAATGGGAAATGGAGGCTTTGCATCGACTTTACTGATGTTAACAAAGCTTTTCCCAAAGATCCTTTTCCCTTGCCACGCATTGACCAGATTGTTGACTCCACGGCCGGATGTGACCTGCTTTCATTTCTTGACGCATACTCAGGATACCATCAGATCTTCATGGCTGAAGAAGACGAGGAGAAGACCGCATTCATCACTCCATGTGGCATGTACTGTTTCGTACGGATGCCTTTCGGTTTGAAGAATGCTGGTTCAATGTTTGTGAGGGTTGTCCATACCACTTTTGAGCCACAGATCCACACAAATGTGGAAGCCTACATGGATGACATAGTGGTCAAAAGCAGGGACATGGCAACCCTGATTCAAGATTTAGAAGAGACCTTCACGAACTTGCGCAGGATCAGCCTCAAGCTCAACCCCGAGAAGTGCGTGTTTGGAGTCCCTTCCGGCAAGCTTCTCGGGTTCTTCGTGTCTCAGCGAGGAATCGAAGCCAATCCAGACAAAATCAAGGCCATCGAGCAGATTGAAGCACCAACACGCGTCAAGGATGTACGAAGGCTTGCCGGCTGCGTTGCGGCTCTCAGCAGGTTTATTTCCAAGTCTGCAGAATGCGCCCTGCCATTTTTCAATGTTTTGAAAAAGGCGGGTCCAGTGAAATGGACTCCGGAAGCGGAGGCTGCGCTGCATGACTTGAAGAAATACCTATCCTCCGCTCCAATACTTGTCGCGCCTAAACCACAAGAGAAGTTGCTGCTGTACCTGGCGACAACCAATCAAGTGGTTTGTGCTGCGTTAGTAGCGGAGAGGGAGGCAGATGATGAGCCAACAACCGCGGCAAGCACGTCCAGCGACAAGCAGGGGGCTTCCCCGACAAGCTCTGGCCCCGACAAGGATGAATCTGCGCAGGAGCAAGTAGAGGTGCATAAGAAGAAAATGGTGCAGCGCCCAGTTTACTTAGTCAGCTCCCTTCTGCAGGGGGCTAGGTCAAGGTACTCTGGTGTGCAGAAATTGCTTTTCGGCCTTCTCATGGCCTCGAGAAAGCTGCGCCATTACTTCCAAGCACATGAGATTACAGTTGTCACCCGCTTTCCGCTGAAGAGGATACTGCAGAATCCAGAAGCAACAGGCAGGATTGTCGAGTGGGCGCTGGAACTGTCGAGCTTCGGTCTCAAGTTCGAGAGCACCTCGACTATCCAAAGCAGAGCCTTGGCGGAGTTCATAGCGGAGTGGACACCGACGCCAGACGAAGAAATCCCAGAGACGAGCATCCCCGCCAAAGAAGCAAGCAAAGAGTGGCTGATGTATTTTGATGGTGCCTTCTCGCTGCAAGGCGCCGTTGCTGGCGCGTTGCTTATCGCGCCCACCGGAGAGCACCTCAAGTACGTAGTCCAGATGCACTTCCCCAAGGAACAAGCAACCAACAATACTGCAGAGTATGAAGGTCTGCTCGCCTGTCTCAGGATCGCAGCAGAACTTGGGATCAAGATGCTCATTGTCAGGGGTGACTCGCAGCTTGTCGTCCGCCAGGTGAACAAAGATTACCGGAGTCCGATGATGGAAGCGTACGTTGATGAAGTGAGGAAGCTAGAAGAGCGCTTTGACGGCCTGCAAATGGAACACGTTCCAAGAGCTGAGAACGACATTGCTGATGGCCTGTCAAAGTGCGCAGCACTTAGGTTACCTGTGGAACCAGGAACCTTTGTGCTCAAGCTGACTCAGCCATCCGTGACACCATCAACCGGACAGAGCAAGAAGTGGAAGTTGGTCTCCGGCGACTATCTTCCGGCAGAGCTCCCCGGAGCCGCCGCCAAGAAGGTCCCCAAGATCGACACCAAGAGCGCTGAGGAGTCGTCTGCTCCGGCAAACCCCAGGGTTTGTTCCGTAGAAGCAGGCGCTCCCGACAAGTTTTGCCCCGGCAAGCTTGCCGGGGAACGTCAAGCTCCGGCTGAGCCCCAGATCCTCGCCGTAGAAGCGGACGTTCCCGCAGCAGCAGATGTGCCTTCAGTCCTTGTTGTCGAGCCACAGGCTCCAGCATGGGCGCAGCAGACTATCCATTTCCTCCAAAACGGAGAACTTCCCGAAGAGCAAGAAGAAGCGGAAAGAGTAGCCCGGCGCTCGAGTATGTACCAGTTCGTCGACAACACACTGTACAGAAGAGGGCGCAACGGTGTGAAATTGAAGTGTATTTCCCGGGAAGACGGACAGAAGCTGTTGGCAGAGATACATGGAGGCATATGTGGTCACCACATTGGCGCCAGAGCACTTGCCGGCAAAGCGTTCCGGCAAGGTTTCTTCTGGTCGACAGCCCTCCAGGATGCAACTGCACAAGTAACCAAGTGTGAAGCGTGCCAGTTCCATTCCAAGCAGATACACCAGCCAACTCAAGCTCTCCAGACGATCCCTTTATCTTGGTCATTTTCGGTCTGGGGGCTCGACATCCTCGGCCCCTTCCCTCGAGCTGTCGGGGGCTTTGAGTACTTGTACGTCGCAATCGACAAGTTCACAAAGTGGCCGGAAGTGGAACCAGTGAGGAAGGTGACAGCACAGTCAGCAGTCAAGTTCTTCAGGTCGATTGTTTGCCGCTTCGGGATCCCCAACAGGATCATCACCGACAACGGTACACAATTCACGAGCCGCGCCTTCATGCAATACGTCCAAGATCTCGGCGCCAAGGTCTGCTTCGCTTCTGTTGCTCATCCCAGGAGCAACGATCAAGCGGAGAGGGCCAATGCCGAAGTGCTGCGCGGGCTCAAGACCAGAACTTTCGACAGGCTGCACAAGTGCGGAAGAAACTGGATCGAGGAGCTGCCGGTGGCTCTTTGGTCGATCAAAACGACGCCAAATCGAGCCACTGGCCAGACACCATTTGCTCTAGTCTATGGAGCAGAAGCAGTTACCCCCACGGAACTCGTATACGGGTCACCTCGAGTGCTCGCTTATGATGAGCTTGAGCAAGAGCGGCTGCGTGAAGATGACGCGCTGCTCCTTGAGGAAGATCATCTTCAGGCTGCTGTGCGAGCCTCTCGCTACCAGCAAGCTTTGCGTCGCTACCATAGCCGCAAAGTTAAAGCCAGAAGCTTCGAGGAAGGCGACCTTGTTCTTCGGCGTGCTCCGTCCGCCAAGAATCATAACAAGTTGACGCCGAAGTGGGAAGGCCCTTACCGGGTGAGACGAGTCACGAGGCCCGGCGCCGTCCGCCTCGAGACCGAAGATGGCACTCCGGTGAGCAACTCCTGGAATATTGAGCATCTTCGTAAGTTTTACCCATAAGGCGCGGTTGTCGGGCCCCGCCCGGCAACCAACCTTTTGTACAAGTCTTGCCGCAGTTGCATGTAATCCTTTGTACAAAGCCAGGCGCAGACCCTGAGCAGCAGTAAATGAAGCGCTGGCGCCCTAAGTTTTAGCATGCATGCTGAGTCGAGTCTCGTCCTTGGTTAGGGTTGATAGTGCCTAACAGCTGCTATCCCCTAGCTTAGAGGTCGAGTCTGCGTCCTTTTTCCTGTTCTTTCGTTTCCTTTGGTTCGCAGGGTTTTGCATATCCTGGCCAGACCGCTTAAGGACGAAGAAGAGAAGAAGGGCGGACCAGCATCTGGTCCCCGGCGAACCAGTGTTGCCGGGGGCTGCAAGCACAAAGATTCGCCCGCGACAAGCCAAAGTTGCCGGGGGCTGCAATCCCAGATAAGTCTTTCATCCCTTGTCATGCATTCTCTTATGGACTGAGGAATGCGAAAACCTTGTTCCTTCCTAAAAAGTTGCCGTGCTCCCTTAACTCTGGGCCCCGGAGCGCATTCCTGGGGCCAGTTTTGGTAGTAGCCGCGGCGGCAAAGGAACGGAATGAGGAGCCCGAACCCGCCTCATCCCTGCCTCAGCCAAAGGCGTGAGGAAGGTCGAGTGGCGCGGGAAGACGGCAGGGCCTGTTGCCGGGCAAAGAAGTGTCTATCTTAACGACATAAAGGATTCGCTCCTTGGTGTGGGTTTTACCCACGGGACAAATGGCCCGGCAAACATCCCCTTTTCATTAAAAACATTCCGCTCAGGTACAGCTCAGAGAGAATGAAAAACATGAAAGATGGGATTACAAGTTTTAAACACAGCTAAGGCCCGAGGGCTTACAGATTGAAAAAAGATAAGATGCCCGTAATCCCTTTCTTGTCTCTCTCCTCAGGAGGTAGGACAAGGAGGCGAAAAGGGCAAAAGGGATGCCTAGGCAAGCTACGGGTGGCAGAAGACACCAACAGAACGCCTCGGGGGCCGGCTGAAAGCTGGAAGGTGGCGGCGGCGCCGGAAGCAGGGCTCGATGGGGCGGCAGGACGTCAGCACGATGTCGAGGGCACCTCGCCCTCGTACTCCAACTTGACGGCCTTGCCGCCAGCCCTCTTCCTCTTTCGCAGCCTCGCCATGCCAGCCGCCAAGGAGACGACCCCGGGAAGCTCAAGAAGCCGGCGACACGGATGATGGGGTCGCCGGTGCCACGCGGAGCTGCGACGGACGCCTAGTCAGACCCGTCATCCCGACGACCGCTACCCTCGTCGTCGCTGTCGCTCCCCTCCTCGTCACTCTCGCTCAAGGAGGAGCTTTCACTGTCAGAGGAGCTATCCACGCAGCACCGGGCCCGGGTCCCGAAGCACCCGAAGACCTTGACGGAGAGGAGATCGCCCTCCATCAACTTAAAATGGAGGGTGAACCCCTCCATCAAGCTGTGGATACGAGCGAACGTCTTCCACCCTCGACCAAGATACATCACGCCGGGGGCTGGTGACTCGACGTGGACCCGCGTGCCGCTGATCCCGCAGCCCCTCATGCGCAGTCTTAGCGTCTCGGGTTGTTCCACCTCCATCACGCTTGCGAAGGGGGCCGGGAGGCGGAGGCGGCGACGAGGCGCCTGGCGCAGCCTGACGAAGGACTTGCAGGGGTCGTTCCCGATGTGGACTGCCGTGAGAAGAGGGGCCGCTGGCGGAGGCGAGGCCGGCGCGTCGCCCCGTCCGCCTCGTCCCTGAGCGCCTCGGCCTCGTCCACGACCTCGCCCCCTCCCCCTTCCCCTTACGGTTGGCTCCGCCACCGCGGGTGCAAGGGGAGGAGGGGCGCGTTGCCTAGCGGCGACCCTCGCCGCCACCGATGAAGGACCAGGATTCCCTTTCTCCATGGCGAATGGAGAGAGGGGATCAGAAGCTGAAGAGAAGCAAAGATGGAGGAGTGTGGGTTTTCGTCGCCCCCCCTCTTGCTCTTTATAAAGGAGCAGGGTAGGGGCTCGACCGCCCCGCTCGGCCAATCAAGACGCGGGAAGGGCAGGCGACTGGGACCGGCCTGCTGCCTCGGCCCGGTTTCCTGCCTCCACCGTCCGCGACCCCAGGTGCATGGGAGCCGCGTGGCCGGCGTGCAAGACCGAGGCGACGGCTGAGGCGACATCCCCTCGCCCCGTGATCGTGGGGAGCGGACGCCTCAGAAACCGTGCCTCGGCCCCGTCCAGCAAACGAGCCGCACCTCCACGCCTCCCTCCACTTATGGAGATAGCGCGAACCGTCCCCCTTTATTGCGACGTGACGCATGCCTGCGGGGCTCAGCCCCGCGCACGCCGCCCATGTCACGCACGCCTCTCCCCACGATGCCGCATTCGACGCGTGCCGTTCGGGGAGGACGTGGTGGACGCAGAAGAAGATGCAGCATGACCCAGGCCACGCGTGCCCGTGCACTGTTTTGGGGCTGGCCCAACAGCGCTCGGCACCGTGTATGGCCCAGGCCCGGGGGCTCCTGTCGGTGTACTAAAGTAGGGGTACCTTATTCCCCCGAACTTGTGCACGGGCAGTCGTAGCACCCCGCGGCAAGGCTTGCCAGGCGACCGCCAAAACTCTCCGTGGTCCCTTTCTGGGCCATCCAAGAACAAAGTATTTGAGCCAATGGCCCCGGCAGGAGGAGCCTGCCGGGAAGGCCCCCCCGAAGAGAGCAAGGCCCCGGCAAGAGGAGCTTGCCGGGACGACCGCTCGAAGCACAAGGCCCCGGCAAGAGGAGCTTGCTGGGAAGGCCGACCGAGGCACGACAAGATACTTGCTGCGACGTGCCCCGCGTCCCGGCAAGGACCGGTGAGCGACAAGCTCCCGGGCGTGACAAGGCACCAACCGCGGCAAGGCGCTTGCCGCGGCAAGTCACTACCCCGCGCCTGCGCTCAAGCTCATCCACCCACGCGTCGCTCTGGGGCCATTCCAGGCGTACGTGGCGAGAGGCTGCGCAGCCAGGGGCATGCGGTGGCGAAGCAACGCTGACAGAGTAGCCATCGTGGCAAACGGTGGCGCACCTGACGGCCCCTTTCCTGCACTGTTTGGGCGACCCAGATGGGCATTTAATGCCCTTGTCCCCTGCCGTCAGAGTTAGGTATGATAGCACTGTGCAAACAGCTGTACCGAAAACAACATTTTCCAGTTTTACCCCCGCCTACGTTGCCACCTGTGGGTAACCCCTTGCACATATAAAAGGAGGCCCCATGCGCAACGGAGAAGGAGGGAGGGAGGAGGCCATTCTCGCTCGGTCTCGCCAGCAGCTCGCGTGTACTGTAGCACCACACGCTCCCGAGCAAGAACACAATACAAAACCACAAAGCAGCAGTTGGGTTTTACGCATCCGTGCGGCCCGAAGCTGGGTAAACCCCTTTTGTGCATCGCCTCGATCCGCTCTTTGCGCGACCTCCGCCCCCCGTCGAACCAAGAAAGGGGCTCGGTCCCCATAGGTGTTCGTGGAGGCAGATTTCCCACCGACACCCAGCGGCTGGGAGTCAACAGTGGTCCAGTCGATTCCCATTAAAGCTTGAAAAACAGCTTCATCATGGATCAGTGTAGACGGTTCAATATCAGGAGCATAAGTATGCTTACAGATTGGTGGGATCAGATTTTCTGCTTCAGGAACTGGTGCAACCACTCGTTTGTTCTGATTATTCTATTGGGCTTGATAATGCGTCAAATCTGCCTCTTCTACCAATTGACAAGCCAGAGGGCGCACTGCCCGGTTTATTGCTCTCAGATCATCTTCATTGAACTTTGACCCGTCTTCCTTCAAACTGGGATAGCCCTGAGCTGCTTCCACAGGATCAAAGTCTGGCACCCATGCCTTTGCTCGGATTAAAGCGTTGATGGCGCCGGTTCGAGCAGCAGATTTCTTGACCTCTTCAATCTGGGCGGGAAGCATTGACAATCTCTTAAGAGTATCTTGGATTAACGTGGGTGCCGGATTGTTATGTGATGCAGTCGAGATAATCCGCTGCGCTCTAGTATACAACTCTTCGATTAATGTGTAGGCAGCTTTCAATTTCATCCAAACATCTGACCCCAAGTGACTAATGCGGGTGCCTGCGGCATGATAGAAAAGTTCACAAACCGGACCTATCATAGGAAGGTCAAAATTATCACAGAAGTCAAAGGAAGCTTACCAAAGATGGCGGTAGTCATTGCATGCACTTGTCGCTTTACGCTGGTCAGTTCATCTGTTACCGGTTTAAGGGCAGCTTCAGCAGTTTCAATCTTCTTGGTCAAAGCGGCTTTCTCAGTGGCCCAATCCGCCCGATCTTTCTTGAAGCCCTCCTTCAGCTGTTCCATGACGCTTAAAGCGCTGGTCAACTCCTCTTTCGCTTTGGAGGTTTCAGCTTGTTGGGATTTTAAGTTTTCTTGAAGATCGGCGAGTTGATTTTCTTTGGTCTTCAGCTCAGCCTGCATTCAGACAGTTATATGGTTTAACAAACGGTATAAGAATTGAAGTACCAACCACATAACGAGTTATGCACTTGGGACTTGGGGGCTCATGCCTATTTGATCTACAACTGTTAACTGATTGCAAAGTCCCAAGCTCAATACAAGTATTCAACTTGGCACTTGGGGCTAATGGCTATTTGCTCAAAAAAGTATTGATGCTGTTATATTCAATTACTTAAAGTCCCAGTTTAATTACATTAAGATTAAACCGGCACTTGGGGGCTACATCAATGAAATTCGAAGCATTCAGGTTTATGTTAGTAAGTCCCAGTTTAACTACATTCAGTTGAACCGGCCCTTGGGGGCTACATCAGCACATTCTAAAACTATTCAGCTTTATATTTCGCAAGTCCCGGTTTGAAAGAAGTTTACAAACCTACCCTTGGGGGCTAGGAGAATCAACAAGATTACAAAATATACAAGCAGGAAGAGGCATATGGAAATTACCTCAAATTTTTCCTTCATCATGTTCACTAGGCCAGCTTCATAATCGCGACTGGTATACAGCCGGTTCAGATAACCAGAATGAAGGTCTTGAGTGTTCAGAGCAGCATAAGTCGCCCAATCGACATTCCACTTGCCCTTGCCCATTGCGGCATATTCGTCCTTGGCAGTATGTTTGGACAACGCGACAGGATTGCTTGGATCGGTATGACCAACGCCAGTGATAAAAACTTCATCATCCTGGGCATCACCGGTTTGCACTGTGGCTGTCGGTTTACCAGTAGCCTTGGATGGACTTGTGGTTTTTTCATTCCGGACTGGACATCTAGGCTGGTCAGCAGGACCGGAGGCATCAACAGGCCTTTCTTTAGCAATAAAAACCTCATCTTGTGCTGGCGGGTCGTTGGGCACGTCTTCATGGATAGCCGCTTCAACGTCTGGGGTGTTGCCCGGTTCAGGGGCAGTTTCTTCTTCGGCCGCTTTATCCTGGCGAGCCTTCTTGCTCGGCCTCGGTTTGGCCTTGAAAGGGGTAGCAAAATCAAAAACGATATATGTTGCAAGATGCAATACCAGGAATATTATGATAAGTGCAAGCTTACCCAAGCACGGTTTTAAGCGGTGGCAGCTGGGTACCTGTTGACTCGCCGGAGGATGAATCGAAGGTAACCTGATAATCGGAGTCAGATGGGTTAAGCGGTTGATGAAAACTGCCCGCTTTAGGACAAGTACTGACAAGCAAATTAGAGACCTCTAAACGGCATCTCCGAACCGGATCATTCGGTACACCGGCGGAGGTAACTACCTGGCCGCTATGTCGAGTTGTGCGGCGCTCTTTGTGCTGTTGGGTCTTCATAAGAAATTTGGGATCCAAGTAAGCAAGAGGATGAGAAAATTTAACTTTCCGGTTTGCCTGACGGATTTTTAGTGAAGGCAAAAGGTTCGAATCAGAAGAGAGAGAGAAATTACCTCTGCATCATCAGCATGGCTAGCTTCGGCATCATCCTGACAAATATTATCATCAATAAGGTGTATAAAAAGCAGGCCAAGTGAATCAAGTTCTACCTCAAGGTCCGGATTACCCACATCATCATCAGCGGGAGGATCAGAGGATGCAGTGGTTTTCCTCTTATGAGCAGGTTTCTTAAGGACTTTTGTCTTGGGCCGGGTCGGTCTTTCCGGCTTGTCTGCTTTCTCCCGCGTGAGCTTCTTGCTCCAAAATGGATCATCATCCCGCTTCAGCAGATATTGGTATCAAGTAATAAGCAGATGTAATGTTATCAGAGTTAATGAAATGGAAAATTCAGACTTACAGCTGGCGATTTGTTGGTGGCGCAGAAAGGAAGCAGGCCGTTTCGGGCGCAGACATATTCTGGTTCATTCAAAATTTTCTTTACAGCTTCTGTGACTTCTTCGTCAGTAAGCTGGATGTTCACGTGCCGCAGCGGGTCATTAACACTGCCCGTATATTCACACATCAAACCGGAGCGTTGGCTGAGAGGCAGTACGCTCCAGGATATCCAGCAACGAGCGAGATCAACCCCTGTTAAACCGTTGGCCATAAAGGCTCTGAGCTTGGACAGTTGGGGGGAATATTTACTCCTCTCTTTGGCAGTCAACCCCTGTGGAAAAGGGTGCGTGTTGCTAAGGCGCTCCGGACGAAAGCCAGGCAAGGGATTTTCATTAGCAGGGGAGGTGTCTTTGCAATAGAACCATGTTTGATTTCATTCCTGGGGATGGCTGTGCAGTTTTGCGTGAGGATAAGTGACCTCTTTCCGCTTCTGAATCGCCATGCCACCCAATTCCATATTGGAACCATCAGTAAATTTTGTGCGACGGTTTGGATGGAACAAATCTCGGAATAACTCGACTGTAGGTTCCTCTTGAAAGAACACCTCACAGAGCACTTGGAAATGGCATATGTTGGTGACAGAATTGGGGCCAGTGTCTTGCGGACGAAGTTGGAAGTTGGCCAAGACGTCCCGGTAGAATTTTGAACCGGGCGGATTAAAACCTCGGGCTAAGTGATCCACAAAAACTACAACCTCTCCTTCTTGAGGTGTGGGAGGACATTCTTTGCCTGGGACCCTCCAGTGGATGGTATTCTTGCTGCTTAAAGTGCCAGTCAAGACTAAGTTAGTCAGCTGCGTCTCTGTAACGTGAGAAGGAGCCCAGTTGCACTCATATACTTGTTTGGCCATGGTGGAGTCTACAAAATAAGCGATTCCGGTTCAAGATTGTGCTGGGTACAAAACATACACTGATATGATCGGGGTTAAACCGAGGATTACTATATTCAAACCGAAGCTCCATGAAGCGATGGACTATGGCTAAGGGATCCTGGCGGTTCAATAAGGGGACTAATGGTATATACCAGTTTATTAACTTTTCCTATGGTAGGTTAAACCGCCTAATCTAAATATTTAAAGCACTTGAGGTTGCGAAATGGCTAAGTATGCAGAAACATGTTTCACAAAAGTTCTATTACAGCAATGGATCTAAGGTAACTTCAGAAAAATAGAAAAAATATTCAAAGGTTTCAAAGCAGAGCGGAAGTGAATCAATGGGCAGATATACAGATGAGATCCACGGACTTTAACATGAGACTATAGGTGGATGCGAAAAGCTAAGTGGTATTCAGTACAAGGTTTTACAGATCTATACAGAGGTTAACACATGAACATGAGCAGTCGATGAACATCGCAAGAACAAGGAACCCTAGAACAGATCTAGGTTAAGAAGAACAGAGGGCTTACCAGAACGGAGGAGGGTGCGGAAGATCACCGCAGTTTTCTGGTGCGTTCAGGTCGATGCAGCAGCCAAGGTCGAGGCTGAAGGCGACGGCGGAGGCGGAGCTCTGAAGCTGACGACGCGAGGAAGACGAAGATGAGAAGGAAGGAAGGGGAAAAAGGAAATGACCCTTCGGTCCTATTTATAAGACAAGAAGATATGTGTCAGGCGCGACAAACCAGGGGCCACCGAACGGAGCTGTCGCCTTGATTTTCGCAGCCCTATTACAATGATAAGGTATTACGGATACTTTCTTTATGACAGATGATGTCACCCTGTTTAACAGCAATTGGGGAAGATGACGTCAAGACGGGTCAACAATTACAAGAAGATGTTAAAGATGAAGATTTCTGCTAAGGATTCACATGAACTCGTTCAAATCAATCTGGGGCCTAATGTTGGGGATATTACTACTGGGCGTAAACCGGCCTACCTGGGCCGGGTTAACTTCATCAGTAGTCCCAGAGCGTTAAAGCCTAAGAAGATAGATGAGGGCCCAAGGCCGTAGTCGGTTCAACATTTGTAGCCGTAAACCGGCTTTGTATGTAAACTTGTATTGTAAGTTAGGAATAAGGAGAGGCCAACCGGGATACGAATATGGACCGGAGATTGGGACTCTGTGAACCGACGGGCGTCACCCGTGTATATAAGGGGACGACCCGATAGCGGTTCAAGGACAGACAACCACAACTCGAGACTTAGGCGAAGCTTGTTTGCTCCCTAGTCATCGAAACCCCATCAATTCCATCACAACTAGACGTAGGCTTTTACCTTCATCGAAGGGGCCGAACTAGTTGTAATGCCCTCGATGCGTCTATATCTCCCACGTGTCGAAGCACGACTTAGAGGCATAACCGCATTGAAAGCAATGTCGCAAGTGAGGTAATCTTCACACAACCCATGTAATACATAAGGGAAAGAGATACATAGTTGGCTTACAGTCGCCACTTCACACAATACATAAATTAACATCCATCATTCAGATTACACTCAAGGTCCGACTACGGAACCAAAATGAAAGAAGACTACCCCAAATGCTACACAGATCCCCGATCGTCCCAACTGGGCTCCACTACTGCTCATTAGGAAAAGACACATAGTAACGACCACGTTCCTCGTCGAACTCCCACTTGAGCTCGGAAGCGTCATCTGCACTGGCATCGTTGGCACCTGCATCTGTTTTGGTAGAATCTGTGAGTCACGGGACTCAGCAATCTCACACCCGCGAGATCAAGACTATTTAAGCTTAAACGTAGGATAGGGTTGTGAGGTGGAGCTGCAGCAAGCGACTAGCATATATGGTGGCTAACAACGCAAAAGAGAGCGAGAGGAGAGGCAAAGCACAGTCGTGAAGCTAGAAGTGATCAATAAGTGATCCTAGAACAACCTATGTCAAACATAACTCCAACACCGTGTTCACCTCCCGGACTCCGCTGAGAAGAGACCATCACGGTTACACACGCGGTTGATGTGTTTTAGTTAAGGTCAACTTCGGGTTTTCTACAACCGGACAATAACAAATTCCCATCTGCCTCATAACCGCGGGCACGGCTTTCGAAAGATAATACCCTGCAGGGGTGTCCCAACTTAGCCCATTATAAGCTCTCACGGTCAACGAAGGATATTCCTTCTACCGGGAAGACCCGATCAGTCTCGGAATCCCGGACTACAAGACATTTCGACAGTAATAAAACAAGTCCAGCAAAACCGCCTGATTGTGCCGACAAATCCTGATAGGAGCTGCACATATCTCGGTCTCAGGGCACATCCGGATGAGACAGGCTACGAGTAAAACCATCCATCGAGTTTCCCCGAGGTGGCCCCGCAGGCGGCTCGGTTTGGACCAACACTCGGAGGAGCACTGGCCCGGGGGGGGGGGGGCTAAAATAAAGATGACCCTCGGGCTCGCAAAAACCCAAGGGAAAAGTATGGTGGTAGATGGTCAAATGGTAAAACCAAAGTTGGGCCTTGCTGGAGGAGTCTTATTCAAAGCGAACTATCAAGGGGGTCCCATAAATCACCCAACCGTGTAAGGAACGCAAAAATCAAGGAACATAACACCGGTATGACGGAAACTAGGGTGGCAAGAGTGGAACAAAACACCAGGCATAAGGCCGAGCCTTCCACCCTTTACCAAGTATATAGATGCATTAATTAAAATAAGAGATATTGTGATATCCCAAAATAATCATGTTCCAACATGGAACAAACTTCATCTCCACCTGCAACTAGCAACGCTATAAGAGGGGCTGAGCAAAGCGGTAACATAGCCAATCAACGGTTTGCTAGGACATGGTGGGTTAGAGGTTTGACATGGCAATATGGATGGCATGATATAGCAAGTGGTAGGTATCGCAGCATAGGCATAGCAAAAGAGCGAGCATCTAGCAAGCAAAGATAGAAGTGATTTCGAGGGTATGGTCATCTTGCCTTCAAGGTTCTCAGAGTTGTCGAAAGCTTGGTCCTCGTAAGCGTTCTCAACAGGTTCCTCGTTCACGTACTCGTCTCCCAGCTCTACCCAAGGCAAGAACACAAGCAAAGAAACAACTATCAACCACGATGCAATGCGCAAACAACATGATGCAAAACATGGCATGATATGCGAGATGTGGTATGCGATGCATATGCATGCTCCGGAAGGAAAAGATGAACAAGGCATAATCTTGGCAAACCAAGTGTTCCACTGGAAAGGTGAGGTGATTTTGGTTGAAATCGATATAAAGATCACCGGAATCGGATGCACGGTTTGCAAATGGCAAGCAAAACAAGAATGACAAGTTCCTGCCATTAACAGCATGATGCCACTTAGCATGCAACAAGAAATTAAGCTACTGCACCCAAACATATCATCAAAGCATATGTCAGTGATCTACTCAAGATGCTCGACAAAGGATTAACACTGAGCTACGGCTAAACCACATCACAACAGGTTCAAACAAGCATGGCAAACGTGCAAAAGATAACAGGTTCACAGACTTAGTGAAAATACTATCATGCCAGAAATTAACATCAGGATGACATGTTTAGAGCAAGGAAACAACCTGCTACAGGAACATGACATAGCAAAATATGGCATGGCATGGATCTACTCAAAGCATTGAACAAAAGTCCCTTACTGAACATGAGCCAAAAAGGACCAGAAAATATAATAGCACCCATGTCAAATATGCAAGTTACATTACAGTTTTCAGACTTAGCAGAAAACTGGACATGTAAAAAACAGATAACAAGTAGGCATGTTTACGAGCTCGATGCACTCTCTACAGAGCATTTCATGATAAACTAAGCATACACCCATCAATAAGACATGGCATAGAAGCTATACATGGCAAGAACAACATCATAGCATGTAAGGATCAGCTACAACAAGCTTGGAAAAATCGAATAACGTGTAAACAATCTGCCAGTAACATTTTATAGCAAAAGTAGAGCTCGATTGACTCAAGCTATGGCTCTCCATATGTTCAAATCACTCTTACTGATCATGCTCAAAAGAGGCATAGATCTCTCTGAAACAACATGAACACATGGCATAAAAATAACAGCAGGGAATGACTTAGTGAAATTACTAAGTCCCTGAAATCAGCAACAATATGATCCCTAGTTTGCATGCTTGTGCTAGTCACCAAAAAGATCACAAAAATACATGGCATACACCCCTGTAAAGATGGCATGGCATATTACAAAACACATGTAGGACTCAACTTCATAGGGTGCACACATCAATCATGGCAAAAATGACAAAAGTGCAAGTTCTGAAACAGATCTGAAACTAACATCACATAGCCCTCTTCTAACAGCATTTCGGGCATCAAGATGAGCTCAAATGAAAATGATGCAATGAGATGAAATGATGTACTCATCGTGTCGAACAATTTGACATATTAGACGCACGAAACGGAGCAGTATGCAGCAAGTTATGATGCGATGAACATGCAACAAAATAACTGCAGAAAAATGACTTAGAGGAATTCGGGGACTCGGGGAAAGTCAACCTCAGATCTGGATCGGGGCTGCGTCGGAGACGGGGAAGATGACGGCGGCCGGCGGGGCTCGGGGCGCGGGGAGGTCGGGGAGGCGCGGCCGGGCGCGGACGCCGGCGAGGAGGCGGCGGTCGGCGTGCGAAGGCGGTGGCGCGGCCGAGCGGCGGCGGGGCGAGCGCGGCGGCCGGCGCCGGCGCGGGACGGCGGCGGGCGCGGGCGACGAGATCCAGGCGGCGCGGGCGCTCAGGAGGTAGCGCGGAGGCGATGGGCCTCGCGGGCCCGCTGCGGGCTCGCGGGCCGGCGGCGGTGGGCGGCGGCGCGGGGACAGGTGGCGGCGCGTGATTCGCCGGGCGGCGGCGGCGGACGTGTCCGGCTGCGGCCGGACGTGTCCGGCGGCGCGGGGGAAAGGAGGCTAGGGTTTGGACCCGGAATTGGAGGGGGAGATGCATATTTATAGGTAGGAGGAGCTAGGAGGCTCCAAATTGAGCACGGTTTGCGGCCACGCGATCGTGATCGAACGGCGATGGACATAGGAGTGTCTTAGATGGGTTATTGGGCTGATTTGGAGGGGTTTTGGGCTGCAACCCAAAAGAGGCTTTCACGGTTACCCGGTTAACCGTTGGAGTATCAAACGACCTCCGAATGACCCGAAACTTGACAGGCGGTCTACCGGTGCTAAACCAAGGCCGCTTGACAAACCTCGGTCCATTCCGAGAAAGTTTAAAACCCGCTCACGGAACAAGGTAAAAGGGGACGCCGGGGAATATAGGAGCGCCGGATTGGAAAACGGACAACGGGGAAAATTCTCGGATTCATGAAACGAACACGTATGCGAATGCGATGCACATGATGACATGACATGAAATGCATGACGAGGACAAAATGCAAAATGAAGGGAAACCCAACCACGGAGGGAATATCATATCACATTGCCAAAAATGGCAAGAGTTGGAGTTACAAATATGGCAAGTTACATCCGGGGTGTTACACTAGTATAAACCCTTTGTGTCCCCATGTCCACTTTAAGCCCTTCGAGTTAACCCGTCGCGATGGCTCCACGACTAAGTCCTTTTGCTAGGACATCTGCCGTGACAAAACCACGACACTACTGATAATATGGTGGTCGACTAGAAATTTTGATTGGTGGAAGACTCCATGATATCCGCTCTAGCTTCGTCTTCGTCATCATCATCACTACTGTCGGGGTCGGAATCAGTGTCGTTGATGATGATGTAGTCCTCGGGATGGTCGTCATCTCCTCCTAACATGGGGTCTCCCATGAATACTCCTAGCTTCCTCGTCAGGTCTTCATTGTTTTCCACAAGCACTGCGATTTCCTCCTCACATCCGTCGCGTGTAGACTTGAGTTCCTCTTCAAGCTCCATGTTCCTAGTCATCATTGAGGGAGTCCTGGATTAGGGGGTATCCGGACAGCCGGACTATAACCTTTGGCCGGACTCTTGGACTATGAAGATACAAGATTGAAGACTTCGTCCCGTGTCCGGATGGGACTTTCCTTGGCATGGAAGGCAAGCTTGGCAATACGGATATGTAGATGTCCTTCCATTGTAACCGACTCTGTGTAACCCTAGCCCTCTCCGGTGTCTATATAAACCGGAGGGTTTTAGTTCATAGAACGAACAACAATCATACCATAGGCTAGCTTCTAGGGTTTAGCCTCTCTGATCTCGTGGTAGATCTACTCTTGTACTACCCATATCATCAATATTAATCAAGCAGGAGTAGGGTTTTACCTCCATCGAGAGGGCCCGAACCTGGGTAAAAACATCGTGTCCCTTGTCTCCTGTTACCATCTGCCTAGACGCACAGTTCGGGACCCCCTACCCGAGATCCGCCAGTTTTGACACCGACATTGTTGCTTTCATTGAGAGTTCCTCTGTGTCGTCATCATCGGGCTTGATGGCTCCTTCGATCATCGTTGGCGATGTAGTCCAGGGTGGGACTTTTCTCCCCGGACAGATCTTTGTATTTGGCGGCTTTGCACTGCGGGCCAATTCGTCTGGCCATCTGGAGCAGATTGAAAGCTATGCCCCTGGCCATCAGGTCAGATTTGGAAGTTTGAACTACACGGCTGACATCCGCGGAGACTTGATCTTCAACGGATTTGAGCCTCAGCCGAGCGTGCCGCACTATCACGATGGACATGATTTAGCTCTGCTGCCGAACAATGCCCTGGAGGCCGCGCCCGCATCCGCTCCGACCCTTAGCTCGGAGCCAACTACGCCAATCGAGGACGGATGGCTAGACCCCGCCGCAGGGGCTGCAATCTCAACGACGATCGAGACGAACACCAGCCTTATCCTCTGCGAAGCCAGTGACTCCAAAGTGCCGGACTCTTCTCGAGACTCCGAGCCCTCCACGCCCCTGCCAATCGAATCCGATTGGGCGCCCATCAAGAAATTCACCACCGCAGATATCTTTCAGCACTCGCCCTTCGGCGACATTATGAATTCACTAAGGTCTCTCTCTTTGTTAGGAGAGTCCTGGCCGGATTATGACCGGCAGGATTGGGATGCAGACGACGAAGAAATTCGACGCCCACCCACCACCCACTTTGTAGCCACTGTCGATGATTTAACTGACATGCTAGACTTCGACTCCGAAGATATCGACGGTATGGACGACGGTGTAGGAGACGAACAGGAACCAGCACCTATAGGGCACTGGAAAGCCACCTCATCATATGACATATATATGGTGGATACACCCAAAGAAGGCAATGGCGACGCGAGGGATGACCCCTCGAAAAAGCAACCTAAGCGTTGGCGTCAGCGGCGCCGCTCTAAATCCTGCCAAAGCAAAAATGGTGATTCCGGCGCGGGAGATAATAACACCCCGGACAGTGCCGAAGACAACTCCCTCCAGCAAAATTCAGCGCATGAGGATGGAGAAGCCAGCCCCCTAAGAGAGAAGCAGACAAAGAAGAAGAGGATGACAATTACATAACTCCCTCCGAAGACGAGGCAAGCCTCGGCGACGACGAATTTGTCGTGCCTGAGGATCCCATCAAACAAGAGCGCTTCAAGCACAGGCTTATGGCCACGGCGAATAGCCTTAAGAAAAAGCAGCAATGGCTTAGAGCTGATCAAGATTTCCTAGCCGACAGATGGACTGAAGTCCTTGTGGCCGAGGAGTACGAACTCGAACGCCCCTCCAAGAGCTACCCAAAGCGTAGGTTGCTACCCCGATCAGAGGAGGAAGCACTTAAACCTACATCACCAGCGCATGATGTGGCTGACCGGCCTGCTCGTGGCCGCGACAGAGAGGCCTCCCGGCCCTCCACTCAAGCCGCACCCCAGCATCGCTCAAAAAATACAAAGGCACGGGGAAACACACCAGACCTGCGAGATATGTTGGAGGACAAGGCAAGGCAAACAAGATCGATCTACGGATCACGCGGGCGCCCCACGTCACGAGACGATAACCGTCATGCCGGATACAGTAAAACCGGTCGGGACGAACACAGCAGACAAAGCTCATTTGAGCTACGTCGTGATATAGCCCAGTACAGAGGTGCCGCACGCCCACTATGCTTCACAGATGAAGTAATAGATCATCAAATCCCAGAGGGTTTCAAACCTGTAAATATTGAATCATACGATGGCACAATAGGTCCTACGGTATGGATCGAGGACTATGTCCTTCATATCCACATGGCCCGTGGCGACGATCTACACGCCATCAAATACCTCCTACTCAAGCTTGAAGGACCAGCTCCGCATTGGCTTAACAGCTTGCCAGCATAATCAATTGGCTGCTGGGAGGACCTGGAAGTCGCATTCCTCGACAATTTCCAGGGCACCTATGTGCGACCACCAGACGCTGATGACCTGAGCCACATAATCCAGCAGCCAGAAGAATCTGCCAGACAATTCTGGACACGGTTCCTAACCAAGAAAAATCAAATCATCGACTGTCCGGACGCAGAGGCCCTAGCAGCCTTCAAGCATAACATCTGTGACGAGTGGCTTGCCCAACACCTTGGACAGGAAAAGCCGAAATCTATGGCAGCCCTCACGACACTCATGACCCGCTTTTGCGCGGGAGAAGACAGCTGGCTGGCTCATAGCAATAACATGACCAAGAGCCCTGGTAATTCGGATACCAAGGACAGCAATGGCAGGTCGCGTCGCAACAAGCACAAACGCCTCATTAATAGCGACAATGGTGAAGATACAATAGTTAATGCCGGATTCAGAGGCTCTAAACCCGATCATCGGAAAAATCCTTTCAAAAGAAACACTCCGGGCCCATCCAGTCTGGACCGTATACTCGATCGCTCATGCCAGATACATGGCACTCCCGAAAAACCAGCCGATCACACTAACAGGGATTGCTGGGTGTTAAATGCCGAAAACAGAGACAAGGGGCTACATAGCAACGACGAGGAGGAGCCCCGGCCGCCGAACAATAGTGGACAGAAGGGCTTCCCCCTACAAGTGCGGATGGTGAACATGATATACGCAACCCACATCCCCGAGAGGGAACGGAAGCGTGCGCTAAGGGACATATACGCGTTGGAGCCAGTCGCCCCGAAGTTCAACCCGTGGTCCTCCTGCCCGATCACTTTCGATCGAAGGGACCACCCCACTAGTATCCGCCATGGCGGATTCGCCGCATTGGTTCTCGACCCAATCATCGATGGATTTCACCTCACTCGAGTCCTAATGGACGGCGGCAGCAGCCTGAACCTGCTTTATCAGGACACAGTACGCAAATGGGCATAGATCCCTCAAGGATCAAACCCACAAAGACTACCTTTAAAGGTGTCATACAAGGTGTAGAGGCCCATTGCACGGGCTCAGTCACACTTGAAGTGGTCTTCAGATCCCCGGATAATTTCCGAAGCGAGCAGTTAATCTTCGATATAGTCCCGTTCCGCAGTGGCTATCACGCACTGCTCGGGCGAACCGCATTTGCAAAGTTCAATGCGGTGCCGCACTACACATATCTCAAGCTCAAGATGCCAGGACCTCGAGGAGACATTACGGTCAACGGAAACACCGAACGCTCTCTCCGAACAAAGGAGCATACGGCGGCCCTCGTAGCAGAAGTACAAAGTAGCCTCTCAAGGCAATTCTCCAGTCCGGCAAAAAAACATCCGGACACCGTCAAGCGCGCTCGGAGTAACCTACAACAAGACCCCCTGGCACGTTCCGAGCAAGCGTAGCAATGCGGCCCCAACCCCAGCCCTCGCGAAACTGCGAAATCAGTACTACGCGTACATAATTACGCTCTGAAAATACCATGGGCACAGGTGGAGGGGCATGACCACGACACGCCCCAACACACGGCTCAACCGCACTAGGGGCCGCCGATTCTATCATTTTTCTTACTTTCAAGACCTTACTCTTTGGAAGACCTGTTCGGCAGTACAATCGCCGAACACACGATGCAACAACCAAGGAGGCAGAAAAGCTACGTCGAATTCCCAGGTGGTCTCTATAACGAGCAAATACGTGTCTTACATACTGTCCCGCAGACCGCCCCTGGAGGGGGACATGTCAAATAGTCCCATCTCTTGCTTATCGCACTATTGTATCGTTCTGCTTCTAGCGCAGCCTTTGGGAATAAACAATGCTTAGCTTCAGCTTATTATTTGCATTCTCTATTCATTCCTTTTTCATATACATGTTCAGTTATGACATTTAGCACCCGTACACTTTGGAACGGCCAATACGCCAGGGGCTTAAGCACCCCTTAATATGGCATGAGAAGTCCGAACACTTTCACAAGTGCGGCACCCCGAACTTATAGCATTATATGCATCAGCTCTGAATCATGTCTTGGGTCAATAGTTGGGTTTGCCCGGCTCCCATGTTTTGGTACCTTACGTTCCATTATATTAGCTAAGGTAGCGCTGGGAGAACTACTACGATTGCGCCCCAGTTCAGCTGGGCTAAGCACCTAAGTAGAGAAAGCTAAAACTGACAGTCATGATAGGGCGAGAGCTGGTCGTTGTTCGAGAGGTTTCGAGTCCTTAAAGACTTATGCCGCTTAGAGCGAGGAGTCGGCTTTGTCCGGCCTAAGGCGTGTATAGCGCCCCGAACTCGGTCTTCCGAACAATAGGGGCTTCGCCGAAATTTAAAATTATAGAATTCTATGGCTAAGTGAGAGTGATAACGCACTATAGTCCGATTGCCTTGTTCGCCAGGGTGAGCACCTCCCTCGAAGGACCCAATAATGGGAAAAAGAGTGCTCATGTTTATCCCCGAACACCCCAGCACTAGTGGCATGGGGGCAGAAGCCGACGACTCGCCATCTCTCAGATTTAATAAACGGCCGCATAGAAGGTAATATTTTAAATTAAAACAAGCGTTGCATAGCGCATATGAACAAGTTTTCAGCGCACAGGATAAAACAAACAAGCTTACTGAAATATTACATCCTTGGAACATTCATCCGCCACAAGGCGGGCACCCTTCAGGACGCCCTCGTAATACATCTCGGGGTGGCGATGCTCCTTGCCCGGCGGTGGCCCGTCCTTCACAAGCTTCTCAGCATCCATCTTGCCCCAGTGCACTTTAGCACGGGCAAGTGCCCTACAGGCACCCTCGATGCAGACGGAGCGCTTGATGACTTCAAGCCGTGGACAGGCATCCACCAGCCGCCTCACCAGCCTGAAGTAGCTCCCAGGCATGGCCTCTCCGGGCCACAGCCAGACTATGAGACCCTTCATGGCCTGTTCGGCCACCTTATGGAGCTAGACCAGCTGCTTCAGCTGGTCGCTCAAGGGCACCGGGTGTCCGGTCTCAGCATACTGAGACCAGAACACCTTCTCCGTTGAGCTCCCCTCCTCAGCCTAGTAGAAGGCGGCAGCATCTGACATGCTGCGGGGCAAATCAGCGAATGCTCCTGGAGAGCTCCGGACTCGGGTAAGTAACAAGTAATTCACTTTCACGTGCTTGCTTTGCATAAAGACTGCCTTACCCGCTGCTATCTTCTTCATCACCTCAACTTCCTGGAGGGCTTTCTGGGCTTCGGCCTTGGCAGACTTGGCGCTTTCGAGGGCTGTTGCGAGCTCGGACTCTCGCGTCTTTGAGTCAAGCTCCAAACTCTCGTATTTTTTCACGAGAGCCTAGAGCTCTTGCTGTACTCCGCCAACTCACGCCTCATGCTTCTCCCGCTCAGTGCGCTCTGTGGCCGCCTTCTTTTCGGCCTCGGAAAGCGCTTGCTTCAGGGTCGCCACCTCAGTCGTGGCCCCTAAGACACCAATAACGACCCTGTCATTTTTTGCAACTGCATCTTTTATATAATTACACAAGGCATTACGTACCTTGGCTCTCCTCGAGCTGCTTCTTGGCAAGGCCGAGCTCTTGCTCGGACCGCTCGAGGTTCTGCTTCAGCATGTCCACCTCCGAAGTCAGTGCGGCAGAGGCCAGCAGCGAAGCCTGCATACGCATATCGACATAATTATGTTAGACTCCTGCAAATATTATTAGATCCTCTATTCGGCTTTTCCTTGTGAACGCCAAATAGAGCATCAGGGGCTACTGTCTATGCGGTAATATTTTTATATATTTTTTACTAACCTCAAAACTTGTTAGAAGGCTGGCACAAGCTTCGGTCAGCCTGCTTTTGGTGGACTGAATTTTCTGGATCACCGCACTCATGATAGTACGGTGCTCCTCGTCGATGGAGGCGTCGTTAAGCACCTCCAGCAAGTTATCCGGTGCCTCCGGCTGGACGGAGGTCACCGGCGTGGTAGGCTTGCCCTTCTTGGCGGGGGGGCCTGCTGGACTCCGGAACCGATGAAGGTTCCGGTACGGTGTTCGGCCCGGGGCCGGACTTGGAGCCCTTAGGAGCCTTGCTCCCTTTTTGTCTGCAGTCCGGAAGGTCGCCTTGCGGCGCCTCCAGGACCACCTCCCCTTGGCTTGGAACCTTTCGGGACAACACCTCGGCGTTGTCCGTAGGGTGAGGGGTGGAAGCGGTTGGAAGTGAAAAGCTATTCACATCCGACGAATCCAAGGAGCCGCTCGACGATACGTCGAGCCGGGCTCGGGCCGGACTGCATGATTATATTCGGCGATTAGGGAAAGTTGTGCAATAAAGGAACACTATGAGTCACTCTGGTGTCCGAATACTTACGACTTCGCCAGGGGCTTGGCCCTGGGCGGCCACTCCTCCTCGCTGTCGGCGGCGTTGGTGGAGTAGTCCGGAGGAAGGGTCCTCCCCTTCTTGGACCCTCCAACCTCCCCAGTTGGGGCGGCCTTCCTTTTCTTTTCTTCCCCTGCTGGGGAAGAAACCTCTCTTTCCTCCTCCTCCTCTCCAGGGGAGGACTGCGCCTCGGAGTCATAGGACGATGAGTCCGACTCCACCGGGCGCCGGGAACTCTTCTGGGTTCCCGTGGCCTTCTTCTTGGCCTTCTTCTCCGGCACCACGTAAGGTGCCGGGACCAGCAGCTCCGCTAGGCGGGCATCTGCTGGGTCTTCGGGCAAAGGAGCCGGACAGTTGATTTGTCCGGCCGTCCTATGCCAGTCCTGTCAAAGGCATGGGGGCTTAGATCCCGCATAGAGTCAAACTATGAAAGACAAATATCCTGTAAGAGGTAAAACAACTTACCGCGTTGGCTTGACGCTGCGCGCAAAATCTGCGATCCTCGGTGGTGGAAGCAGGAGCCTCGGCGCCCATGAATAGCACCTTCCAGGTATCTTCGTACGTTGTGTCGAAGAGTCTGCTCAGAGTTTGGTGTTGGGCCGGGTCGAACTCCCACAAGCTGAAAGCCCGTTGTTGGCATGGGAGGATCCGGCGGATGAGCATAACCTGGACTACGTTGACGAGTTTGAGCTTCTTGCTCACCAGGTTTTGGACGCATGTTTGGAGTCCGGTCAGCTCTTCCGAACTACCCCACGGCAGGCCCTTCTCTTTCCAGGAGGTGAGCCGCGTAGGGATTCCGGATCGGAACTCGGGGGCTGCGACCCATTTAGGGTCACGTGGCTCGGTGATGTAGAACCATCCCGATTGCCACCCCTTTATGGTCTCCACGAAGGAGCCCTCGAGCCATAGGACGTTGGGCGTCTTGCCCACCATGGTGCCTCCGCACTCCGCCTGGCGGCCGCCTACTACCTTCGGCTTGACATTGAAGGTCTTCAGCCATAAGCCGAAGTGGGACTGGATGCAGAGGAAGGCCTCACACACGATGATAAACACCGAGATGTTGAGGATGAAGTTCAGGGCCGGATCGTGGAAGTCCAGGTCGTAGTAGAACATGATCCCCCGGACGAATGGGTGTGATACGTCTCCAACGTATCTATAATTTTTGATTGCTCCATGCTATATTATCTACTGTTTTAGGCAATATTGGGCTTTATTATCCACTTTTATATTATTTTTGGGACTAACCTATTAACCGGAGGCCCAACCCAGATTTGCTGTTTTATGCCTATTTCAGTGTTTCGAGGAAAAGGAATATCAGACGGAGTCAAAACAGAACGAGATCAACTGGAGAAGTTATTTTTGGAAGGAAACCTACCTGATAGACTTGGGCTCTGCGTCAAAAGATACGGGAGCTGGCCACGAAGGTAGGGGGCACGCCCCTGCCTCGTGGGGCCCCCGCAGCTCCACCGACGTACCCCTTGCACCCATATATACCTACGTATCCTAAAACTTCCAGAACAGAGATTAGATCGGGAGTTCCGCCGCCGCAAGCCTCTGTAGCCACCAAAAACCTCTCGGGACCCTGTTCCGGCACCCTGCCGGAGGGGGGAACCCTCATCGGTGGCCATCTTCATCATCCCGGCGGTCTCCATGACGAGGAGGGAGTAGTTCACCCTCGGGGCTGAGGGTATGTACCAGTAGCTATGTGTTTGACCTTTCTCTCTCTCTCGTGTTCTTGATTTGGCACGATCTTGATGTATCGCGAGCTTTGCTATTATAGTTGGATCTTATGTTTCTTCTTCCCCTCTTCTCTCTTGTAATGGATTGAGTTTTCCCTTTGAAGTAATCTTATCGGATTGAGTCTTTAAAGATTTGAGAACACTTGATGTATGTCTTGCCATGCTTATCTGAGGTGACAATGGGATATCACGTGCCACTTGATGTATGTTTTGGTGATCAACTTGCGGGTTCCGCCCATGAACCTATGCATAGGGGTTGGCACACGTTTTCGTCGTGATTCTCCGGTAGAAACTTTGGGCACTCTTTGAAGTACTTTGTGTTGGTTTGAATAGATGAATCTGAGATTGTGTGATGCATATCATATAATCATGCCCACAGATACATGAGATGACATTGGAGTATCTAGGTGACATTAGGGTTTTGGTTCATTTGTATCTTAAGGTGTTATTCTAGTACGAACTCTAGGTTTTTTGTGAGACTTATAGGAATATCCCAACGGATTGATTGGAAAGAATAACTTTGAGGTGGTTTCGTACCCTACCATAATATCTTCATTTGTTCTCCACTATTAGTGTCTTTGGAGTGACTCTTTGTTGCATGTTGAGGGATAGTTATATGATCCAACTATGTTATTACTGTTGAGAGGACTTGCACTAGTGAAAGTATGAACCCTAGGCCTTGTTTCCTATCATTGCAATACCATTTACGCTCACTTTTACCACTTGTTACCTTGCTGTTTTTATATTTTCAGTTTACAAAAACCTATATATACCATCCATATTGCACTTGTATCGCCATCTCTTCGCCGAACTAGTGCGCCTATACAATTTACCATTGTATTGGGTGTGTTGGGGACACAAGAGACTCTTCGTTATTTGGTTGCAGGGTTGCTTGAGAGAGACCATCTTCATACTACGCCTCCCACGGATTGATAAACCTTAGGTCATCCACTTGAGGGAAATTTGCTACTGTCCTACAAACCTGTGCACTTGCAGGCCCAACAACGTCTACAAGGAGAAGGTTGCGTAGTAGACATCAGGGTGGAGAGGCAAGCCTAGTCCACGGAGGAAATGGGTGAGGAACACCACCCTCTCATGGGGCCTGGGGGTGGGGATGAGCTGCCCCTCATCTGGAAGCCGGTGCGCGGTGTCGTCAGACAAGTATCTGGCTCTCCTCAGCTTTTTGATGTGTACCTCCGTGACGGAGGAGACCATCCACCTGCCTCCCGCTCCGGACATGATTGGAGAAGGTTGAGGTGGGGAATGCGAACTTGGGCGCTGGAGCTCGAGTATGCGAAAATGGATGAGCAAAGGAGGAAGAAGGCGTGGATGAAAAGGCGGATCCTTATCCCCTTATATGGGCGGATGAAACTATGCGTCCCCACCAGCCTGGTAAAACTCGCTTATCTCCCAAGCGTCGTAATCAATGGTGTGGTTGGGTTACCCACGCCCGTATTGATGAGAATCCCGGGATAAGGGGACACGATCTCTGCTTCGACAAGACGTGCCAAGGAAACCGCCTCACAAAACGCACCGAGGTGGGACGGTAAAAACGTTTCGAATAAAGGCTTGGCTGTGGTGTGATGGCATGCTACAGAATACGTCAGCAGATTAGATTTGTGTAAATATTATTCTCTCTACGGTGGCATGTGGAACTTATTTTGCAGAGCCGGACACTATCCTTGTGTTCAAAATCTTCTATGAAGTATTCGGAGGAGGAACCCGCCTTGCAATGCCGAAGACAATCTGCGCGCCGGACTCACCGTCATTGAAGCCTGGTTCAGGGGCTACTGAGGGAGTCCTGGATTAGGGGGTATCCGGACAGCCGGACTATAAGCTTTATCCGGACTCTTGGACTATGAAGATACAAGATTGAAGACTTCGTCCCGTGTCCGTATGGGACTTTCCTTGACGTGGAAGGCAAGCTTGGCAATACGGATATGTAGATATCCTTCCATTGTAATAGACTCTGTGTAACCCTAGCCCTCTCCGGTGTCAATATAAATCGGAGGGTTTTAGTCCATAGGACGAACAACAATCATACCATAGACTAGCTTCTAGGGTTTAGCCTCTCTGATCTCGTGGTAGATCTACTCTTGCACTACCCATATCATCAATATTAATCAAGCAGGAGTAGGGTTTTACCTCCATCGAGAGGGCCCGAACCTGGGTAAAAACATCGGGTCCCTTGTCTCCTGTTACCATCCGCCTAGACGCATAGTTCGGGACCCCCTACCCGAGATCCGCCGTTTTTGACACTGACAATCACCTTCTTCAGATCTATCATGCTTGTGCACATTTGGTTCTCCAGGCGACGAATGTGCTGGTTTAACTCCTGGAAGAAAGCTGCAATGGACTTGTCCCTCCTGGTGCTGATCATCTCCCATTGCTCATCTCGGCGCCCACATATCTGGTAGATGATGTCCTTAAGATCCTTGTGATAAACTTCGCCGATGCGTCCCATGGTGATGTGAGCTGCCATGCTCTTTCCTAGACTCCAGGTTGGTGCATCAAAGGAAAACTCTGTGGGCCAGTAACTGGCGTGAATGTCCTTCCTGGAACATGAAATTGAATCATCCAACGCTCCTCTTCTGGTAGAGTGGCGGTGTAGGTCCCAGTGAATCTTGGTATTCCGATGTTCTGGTACCTAGTGACTTCCTTCAAGTGCGTCCAAAAGGGGTGTCTTCATCCGATTGAGCAAACTTGTTCCTTGGGTCTGCCATATATAGAGTGGAAAAAGGAGAGGAGTCAGAAATGAGTAGAGAAGAGTGACCTATGGCTTATCTTAGTGGTCGCGTCCTACAATCGGCGTGTTCTCTGATACCATCTTGTAGCGATCCGGCCTCAAACGGTCAAATCTCTGTGCATAAGTGTCATCCCTGGATCGGTAATGCTGACACACATCGTACTTGAAGGATTTATAACAGAGTGCAATCACACACTTATTACATCGAATGTCTCAAAAGAGAACTTATTACGATAATATGGCTTAAGGCCATCTAAATAAGATAATATCGGAAGCATCGAAGGTAAATGAGTCCATCAACTCCAACGGCATAGCTGAGTGCATGACAACGACCTAGCGCACCTTACTCTTCGTCTGAAAAGTCTGCAACATAATACGTTGCAGCCCGAAATGGGTCAGCACATGGAATATGCTAGCAAAATAACACTGTAGAGTAATGAACAGGTAATAGCTATAACTATATGCATATACGGCTGGTGGAGGCTCTACGGTTATCATGTTTTTGCGAAAAGCCATTTTTTTCCAACAACAAAGGAATATATTTTGTTTAACTATCATGGTGGTTGATAATCATTGAGAAGGTTCCGCCAACTCAATCCCAATTAAACAGTATTAAGAACCCAACAAATTAATTTAGAGTGATGAGATCAAATAAATAATTCAAGAACCAGATACTCAAGATGTCCATAACCGGGGACACGGCTAACCATGATTAGTTTGTACACTTTGTAGAGGTTTGCGCACTTTTCCCCACAAGACTCGATCTCCTCCGTTGGATTTCTTGCACTACATGGTGTTTGAGAAACGGATGACCGAGACACAGTCTTTCAGAAGCATTTACTCTTTATTCTGGGTAGACAGTACCACCTACACCCCTACATCTGCTAGCCTACCACTGAAAGAGGCCACGCAACATAGTCAACTATGCCAGAGCCCATAATGGCTTGTGGCTGCACACGAAAGTTTCTAGCATGAATAATCTTATGATCCCTTTGAGCCTGGGTGGCGAATCGTAGGATGATCACACGGGTACTCCGGGATATCCTAGGACAACACTGGATTCTCCAGGTGCCCGCAACCAATCCACCCAGATGTGTATTAAAGTAGCCACCTTAAGTTAACCATTAATTAACGACTCTCACATCTATCATGAATACACTCAACCAATCCACGTCTACGAGCATAGCATAGCAGTGTAAGCATAATGTAGAAGTAACTCCCATGGTTTGATATAAAGGACAATAGGTTCTACCTCATCATCTACTTCCCAATACCCACATGTTATCAATCCTAATCATGCGATGTTTGAGGGTTGAAACTAATGTATAAAAACTGGGTAATAAAGGGGTATGATCAAAGTGTTACTTGCCTTGCTGACTATCTGAAAACCCTAGTGGCTCGTAGTAGCATGCTTCGCACTCCGGAAATTCTATCGCAAACAAACAATAGCATACATAAGCAACCAAGCATAGGTGCAAGGGTAAACTTAGATAAAAAGATCCAAACTAAAATTTCAACTGAAGTGCTTTGATTTGCAAAAAGAATCAATCAAATCGGAGCTACGAAACTCAAACTACGATCAAAAGAAGTTCGAATTCAAATCTGCCTGCAACCAAATTTTAATTTGTCAAAACCATGTTCAAGTTGATTAGCTGGAAAGTGGGGTTCGAGACGAAGATTTTGGCGTTGGTTTCACTGGATTTGGGCGAATGGTTCAAAAGTTGCGAGGGTTTGAAAATCAGGGGCTAATCTGCGATAAAAATAATTGCAGATAGGTCCCTGGCGAAAAAACAGAAAAAGAAAAATCTATCGAACGAACGTCCGCTAACAGAGACAAACAAACGAATTCGTTTGTTTTAAGAACTAAACAAACAAACATTCACAGAATAGATCTAAACCGGAGAAAAACCGAGAAAACTGGTCTATATAAAAAACCTAATTACATTTAGGGTTTACCGAAATAAACTGAAGAAAACCGGACAAAAACCGGTCGGCGGCGGCGGATCCAAATGGCGGCGGGGCAACGGGGTCCGTCTCGGGCAGCGGTGTTGGTGACCTAAAATATTTAGAACAAAGTGAACATTTTTCTCGCCTAAAAATGCAATTTTGAAAAATGCATATTTTTTCTAATTCAAATAAAATCTTGAATAAAATACAAATAAAATATTTATTTGATTTTAAAATCTTTCCTCCAATATTCCTCTCTTTTTGAAGAAGTCATATTATATTATCCTTTTATTTCAATATCGGAAATATTTCGGGGAGAAAAATTATTAAAAATCAAAATGATCCTCTTTTCAAATTTGAGAAAAAAAATAAAATATGAAAATAAATGAAATCCCCAACTCTCTCCGTGGGTCCTTGAGTTTCTTAGGATTTCAAGGATCACAAACAAAATGCAAATAAAATATGATATGCATATGATGACCTATGTATAACATCCAAATTCAAAATTGGGATGTTAGAGTTTGTCAAGGAATCCTGGAACGAAATACATAGTAAGACCATTTGGGCATTTTAACTTCCGCCCCACAAGATGTTTTAGGTCTCCAGCATAAGCATCAGACGCCTTTGATTTTCAGTTGGAGACCTTTCCCTGCAAAAGAGAGTTCGTTTTTCTTAACCACCCACATCTTCAGGGGTGGTTTAGAAGCAATGAGTCTAGGTGCAGCATCTGAGAACTTCGGCTTTGGAGCCATAGCAAATAGCCTTGCAGGTGGTGAATAATACTCATAAGAATAAGAAGAAAAGTTCTTGGTCTTATGAACATAGCGGTTTGATGAAACACGCTCATATTCATAAGTCTGAGTATGGGCAAAACATTGGCGTTAGGGTGACTCTGGTGAGTCCTCTGTCTGTATGAAGCCTTTGGTCTGGGGTTTGTCTTCTTCCCAGGTGGTGTCATGATGACATTCACAGGAAGATTCTCAAGACAACTTTTGGGCACCTATATCTTCTTCAAAGGTGGTCCAGTCCTGCAGTTAGTATCGATATACCTGGCAAACACTTCACCATTCTGATTCATAAACAGTTTATTGTTTGCATCAAAGGATTCATCAATGATAATCGGGTTAGCACAAGTGAAGCTAGATAAGGTAGATGGATCCACTAAAGGTCCCTTTGCAGCAACCCATTTGGTTTTGGGGTACTGCTCAGGTTTCTAGTAAGAACCATCAACATTCATTTTCCTCGAACCCAACACCCTCTTTCCTAGGGTTTCGGTTCAGAGTCTATTTCTTAAGGACATCACATAGTGTTCGATGCCCTGTGAGACTTTTGTACATTCCTGTCTCAAGCAATGTCTTCAACCTAGCATTCTCATCAGCAATAGTAGTGGTATCCTCGGTAGAGGGGTTAGTTACCACATCAGCAGTTGAAGATATTGCAACAGTAGCAGCAGTAGAACATTTAGCAACAGAGACAACATTATCACGCTCAAGACATTTTAGACATGGTGGTTCAAATCCTTCCTTAGCGGAACTGATATATTGAGCGTGAAGTGACTCGTTCTCTTTTTGAAGATCTTCATGAGTCGCTCTCAAGTTCTCAAGTTCTTGCTTCCTTTGAAGATAATCATAGGAAAGCTTTTCATGAGTAGTTGAGAGCGTTTCATGATGACTTTCGAGTTCCTCGCACTTAACGTGAAGATTTTTTATGTCTTAAATTAAGGATTGAGATCGGGTCATTTCCGCGTCCAACAGGTCATCGCTTTTGTTTAGAAACTTTTGAATATGTTCCATAGCATTTTGTTGTTCACTTGCAATTTTAGCAAGTGTTATGTAGCTAGGTTTAGATTCACATTCAGAGTCATATTCACTTGATGTTTGAAAGTAAGCATTGCGTGAGTTTACCTTGGCACCTCATGCCATGAAGCAGTAGGTGGGAGCAGAGTCATCCTCATCATTAGCATCAACGTTGGTGACGGGGCCATTGTCTTCAGTGTTGAAGATGGACTTGGCTACATAGGCTGAAGTTAGATCCGGGCTTGTCACGCCTGAATCAGATTCCTCTTCAGACACCACCTCTGCCTCCTCAGAAGCAGACTCCTCCTCTGAATCCATATCCTTGCCAACAAACGCACGAGCCTTGCTTGATGAGCTCTTCTTGTGTGATGAAGACTTCGACGAAGACTTGGAATAAGACTTTGAGGATTTCTTCTTCTTCTTGTCATCAGAATCATATTCCTTGCTCTTCTTCTTCTTCTTCTTCTTCTTCTTCTTCTTAGTCTCATTGTCCCATTGTGGACTGATACGTCCATTTTGCATCATGCTTTTATATTGATATTTATTACATTTTGGCCTGTTATTACACATTATGTCACAATACTTATGCCTATTCTCTCTTATTTTACAAGGTTTACATGAAGAGGGAGAATGCCGGCAGCTGGAATTCTGTGCTGGAAAAGGAGCAAATATTAGAGACCTATTCTGCACAACTCAAAAAGTCCTGAAACTTCACGGAGGCACGTTTTGGAATATATATATATATATATATATATATATATATATATATATATATATATATATATATATATAAAATACTGGCGAAAGAATCAACCAGAGGGAGCCCACACCCTGGCCACGAGGGTGAGGGGCGCGCCCTACCCCCTGGGCGCGCCCCCTGTGTCATGGCCCACCTGGCAGGCCTCCAGTGCCCATCTTCTGCTATATGAAGTCTTTCATCCTAAAAAAATAAGGAGTAAGCTTTCGGGACGAAGCGCCGCCGTCTCGAGGCGGAACCTTGGCGGAACCAATCTAGGGCTTCGGCGGAGCTGTTCTGCCGGGGAAACATCCCTCTGGGAGGGGGAAATCATCACCATCGATCCTCTCGTCGGGAGGGGGTCAATCTCCATCAACATCTTCACCAGCACCATCTCATTGTATCCGATCTTTGTCTCAAAACCTCAAATTGGTACCTATGGGTTGCTAGTAGTGTTGATTATTGTTTGTAGTTGATGCTAGTTGCTTTATTCGGTGGAAGATCATATGTTCAGATACTTTATGCATATTAATACCCCTCTGATTATGAACATGAATATGATTTGTGATTAGTTATTTTGTTCCTGAGGACATGGGAGAAGTCTTGCTATAAGTAGTCATGTGAATTTGGTATTCGTTTGATATTTTGATGAGGTCTATGTTGTCTTTCCTCTAGTGGTGTTATGTGAACATCGACTACATGACACTTCACCATTATTTGGGCCTAGGGGAAGGCATTGGTAAGTAATAAGTATATGATGGGTTGCTAGAGTGACAGAAGCTTAAACCCTAGTTTATGTGTTGCTTCGTAAGGGGCTGATTTGGATCCACAGGTTTCATGCTATGGTTAGCTTTACCTTAATACTTCTTATGTAGTTGCGGATGCCTGCAATAGGGGTTAATCATAAGTGGGATGCTTGTCCAAGGAAGGGCAGCACCCAAGCATCGGTCCACCCACATATCAAATTATCAAAGTAACGAACGCGAATCATATGAGCGTGATGAAAACTAGCTTGACGATAATTCCCATGTGTCCTCGGGAGCGCTTTCCTTTATATAAGAGTTTTTCCAGGCTTGTCCTTTGCTACAAAAAGGATTGGGCCATCTTTATGCACATTATTTACTTTTATTACTTGTTACCTATTACAAATTAGCTTATCACAAAACTATCTGTTACCGATAATTTCAGTGCTTGCAGAGAATACCTTACTGAAAGCCGCTTGTCATTTCCTTCTGCTCCTCGTTGGGTTCAACACTCTTACTTATCGAAAGGACTACGATAGATCCCCTATACGTGTGGGTCATCAAGACTCTTTTCTAGGGCCGTTGTTGGGGAGTGAAGCGCCTATGGTAAGTGGAATTTGGTAAGGAGAAAAATATATAGTGTGCTGAAATTTACTGTCACTTGTTACTATGAAAAGTAATCCTTTGAGGAGCTTGTTCGGGGTATCTTCACCCCGACCAGTAGATCAAAGAGTTGCTCCTCAACCTACTGAATCTACTAAAAAATTTTACTTTGAAATTCCTTCGGGTATGATAGAGAAACTGCCAGCTAATCCTTTTACACATGATGGAACATTACATCCCGATTTGCACCTAATCTATGTGGATGAAGTTTGTGGATTATTTAAGCTTGCAGGTATGCCCGAGGATGTTATTAATAAGAAGGTATTCCCTTTATCTTTGAAGGGTAATGCATTGACATGGTTTAGGCTATGTGATGATATGGGATCATGGAATTACAACCGATTGAAATTGGAATTTCATCAGAAGTTTTATCCTATGCATCTTGTTCATCGAGATCTTAATTATATATATATATATATATATATATATATATATATATATATATATATATATATATATATATATTGGCCTCGTGAAGGAGAAAGCATCTCTCAAGATTGGGTGAGGCTTAAGTCAATGTTATATTCATGCCCCAATCATGAGCTCTCAAGAGAAATTATTATTCAAAAGTTTTATGATCGGCTTTCTCTCAATAATCGCTCCATGCTCGACATTTCTTGTACTAGTTCTTTTATGATGAAGACTATTGAATTCAAATGGGATTTATTGGAAAGAATTAAACACAACTCTGAAGATTGGGATCTCAAAGAAGGTAAGGAGTCAGGTATAACACCTAAGTTTGATTGTGTTAAATCTTTTATGGATACTGATGTTTTCCGTGAATTTAGCACTAAATATGGACTTGACTCTGAGATAGTAGCTTCTTTTTGTGAATCATTTGCTACTCATGTTGATGTCCCTAAGGAGAAGTGGTTTAAATATTGTCCTCCCATTGAAGTAAAAGTAGTTGAACCTATTAAAATTGAAGCAAAGACTATCACTTACAATGTTGATCCAATTGTTCCCAGTGCTTATATCGAGAAACCACCTTTCCCTACTAGAATAAAGGATCATGCTAAAGCTTCAACTGTAGTTCCTAAGAGTAATACTAGAACACCTACACCTTTTGAGCAAATTAAAGTTGAAACTAGTATTGCTATGGTTAAAGATCTATTGATGGGCATGTTATTTACTTCTGTGATGAAGCTGCTAGAATTGCTAGACCCGATACTAAAAATAAACATAGACATGTTGTAGGCATGCCTGTTATTTCTGTTAAAAGAGGAGATCATTGTTATCATGGCTTGTGTGATATGGGTGCTAGTGCAAGTGCAATACCTCATTCCTTATACAAAGAAATTATGCATGATATTGCACCTGCTGAGATAGAAGAAATTGATGTTACAATTAAGCTTGCCAATAGAGACATATTTCACCAGTTGGGATTGTTAGAGATGTTGAAGTTTTGTGTGGCAAAGTTAAATATCCTGCTGATTTTCTTGTTCTTGGTTCCCCACAAGATGACTTTTGTCCCATTATATTTGGTAGACCCTTCTTGAATACTGTTAATGCTAAGATAGATTGCAAACATGATGTTGTTACTATTGGATTGGGGGATATGTCTCATGAGTTTAATTTTGCTAAATTTCGTAGACAATCCCATGATAAAGAATTGCCTAGTAAATATGAAATTATTGGTCTTGCTTCTATTGCCGTGCCTCCTAATGATCCTTTAGAACAATATTTGCTAGACCATGAAAATGATATGTTTATGAATGAAAGAAGGGAAATATGTGAAGTATTCTTTAAACAGGGACCTATTTTGAAACACAACTTGCCTATTGAAATCCTTGGGGATCCTCCTCCACCCAAGGGTGATCCCGTTTTTGAGCTTAAACCATTACCTGGTACTCTTAAATATGCATATCTTGATGCAAAGAAGATATATCCTGTTATTATTAGTGCTAACCTTTCAGAGAAGGAAGAAGAGAAATTATTGAAAACTCTGAAGAAGCACCGTGCTGCTATTGGATATACACTTGATGATCTTAAGTGCATTAATCCCACTCTATGCCAACATAAAATAAAATTGGAGAAACACACTAAACCGGTTGTTGATCACCAACGATGGTTAAATCCTAAGATGAAAGAAGTGGCAAGAAAAGAAATACTAAAGCTTATGGAGGCCGGTGTAATTTATCATGTTGCTGATAGTCAGTGGGTAAGTCATGCCCATTGTGTCCCTAAGAAGGGAGGTATCACTACTAGGGAAAAGCCTAGCAACAATGTGGGTTTTAGGCCTATCAGTAGCGCGGGCAGGGACGCTACTGGTACGACGCTACAGCTAAAGGTTATCAATAGCATTGGTCAACCCACACTACTGCTACACCGACTTAGTAGTAGCGCTTTCTCCACGCGGCCCTACTGGTAATTACTAGTAGCACTTCTCCCAGCCCGCGCTACTACTATTATTCCGTATTTTATTTCTTTCTTATTTCATGTTGTATTCATACACCTCTATACAAGTTTTCATACAGCAGCAATTTAGATATTGTTTTTACATCATAATTAGTTATTACATCACTGGGTGAAAGAACCGTGGACTAGTTTCAAGTGGATGGACATCCACTTGAAACTAATATGTGGTTCTTTCACGCAATGATATAATAAATATCATCATCATATCATTAACAACTTATCATCATAATACTTCATTGTCATATAACACCTCCTCATGATCATCGTTTTCATCGATGAGACATCACATAGCAAGTTGGTCACTAGTCATAATCACAACTACTCCTCATCATCAACTCTAACACATTGTACCACATAATAAACATATTGTACCTCATAGGACCTACTACATTCTCTTAGGACCTACTATATTCTCTAAGGTAAAATAGCAAAAAACAAGATAGCCCCTGGCTCTCCATTATGGAGAATGGAGATTATCCTATCTCCAATTCTTGCCTTTCGCTTAATGTTGCTTCCAAGAACCTCCTTACGAATGTCCAAAGATTTTTCCATTCTTTGATTAGCATGTGTTCACCGGTTTCAGAAATCCGATATGCACAGGTGAGATCCTTAGGATGACCTGGATGTATGTTCAGAACTTCAAGGCGACCATTCTGATACATCAGATGAGGCACACAACCCATCGGGATTTTCTGTTGAAAAACATAGTAATAACTTCGTAGTTAGCAATGATGTACTAGTTGTAGAAGTATGCAAAAGATGCACGGATGCCGTAATAGTAAAAAATCTTACTAGGGTATCTCCATAGAATTTATCGTGGTTCAACACGTGCACTAGTGGCACGTATTCACCATAATTTGGAGGAGTTCGATAATAGGTATTGTAATTCTCAAAGAAAGTACAAAATGCGATCAGATGATTGTTCTCCTTATATGTTAATTCGGAGCCATCGGTGTAGTGGGTTTTGTCTACCATCTTCCACACATTCTTTGAAGAATGAAAATAAGCTGTCAATGGAAATAAGCTGTCAACTATTTTGAAATAAACAATATAAATTAGTTAATAACTATGTTCGAGAAACTCACATAGCGGTAGAATCGGAAGCGTATCATCAAGGACCCAAATGTCCATATTGTTTTGCTCGATGTCAGGATCACCAAGATCCATGGTGACAATCATACCATCATAAAAACCATACATTTTGCAAATTGCTTCCCAATTTTGGCAACCAAAATGGGTTACGCTCTAAGAATTGTACAGATTTACTTCAAAATCCATATCATGATGGGTCCTTAGGTGTATTTTCTTTGTTTCAAAATTTTCATGGTCTTCAAAACCCATCCTCTCCAAGACATAGTGTCCTGCATGGCATGGGATAAGCTAGTCGAATTGTAAAAGATGAAAATTAGACGTTGAAATAGTTGAAGTCGCGCTTAATTACGAAAAAACACTTGTCGTCGTTGCGTACCGTTTCAATGTCGAAGGTCTCCTCGAGCTTAATGCTGAAGCGCCGATCTTCGTCTAGGTGAGGGCACCTGTCGCACAGACCTCGATCGTCATGGCACCAGCTGCACTCCCCCGGGAGACTTTCGTCATCCGAGTACGACATTTCCTACGTTCATAATTCAAAGATTAAACTTGTACAATTAAATATATGTACTAAAAAACCTAAATTAGATCATTATTTTTCGAGAAAATCCAGGCCACTCGATATTTCCTACATATTCTAGCACAATTCATGCCAGAATTCACGGAAAATTCTGGCATGACCTTTCCTAAAAAGGACATATCGAGTGCCTGAAATTTGCCAGAACGGAAATTAATCAACACTCCGGCAAAACATAGGCCACTCGGAGGTGTAACCTGAACATGACCGGCCACTTGGGCAACCACATATCCTATTTGAGCAACACAGGATATACATGTTTTTATCTACATCATATATATCTTATAGGACTCATATTGACACAGAGATTTGGCTGTTCTCACCTCGAGGTCGGAGGGGGTCGGTGACGGGGACGACGGCGGGGATGATGGAGGAGCTCCTTGATTTCTGCAAAAGCAAAAACCCTATAAGTTATCACTAATACATCCCGAATAATTGCCTAAACTAAAAAAATAAAAACAAATATGACATGTTCAACTAGTTCTATTAATTCAACTAGTTCTTACTAAATATAAACTTACTATAAATAAAAAACTAGTTCTTTCTAAAAATAAAGTAGCTCAACTAGTTATATTAATTTTCTTACTAAAAACACATTAGTTCTATCAATTTAACTAGTTCAACTAGTTTATTAATTTACTTACTAAACTAGTTCAACTAAAACTAAACTAGTTTAATTACTACTAAAAATCATTTTCTATGAACCCTAAATTAACATCTACTACTGCTAAAAAATATCTACTAACTAAGCAGAGAGGGGCGGTGGGGGATGGGTGGGGGCTTACAGAGAAGGGAGAGACGGTGGCGGGGAGGTGCTCGGCGACGGAGGTAGGGCGGCGAGGGCGGACTCGGGATCGGGGGGTGGCGATCCTGGGCGGGCTCGGGCGGCGGCGGTGAGGTCGAGCGCGGTGGCGGTGAGGTCGAGGGTGGCGACGGTGAGGTCGAGAGCGGCGGCAGGCGGCGGCGGTGAGGTTGAGGGCGGCCTCGGGCGGCGGCGGTGAGGGCAGTCTCGGGCTCGGGCAGCGGTGACAGAGGAGTAGGGGAACACGGGGAGAAAGGAGGGACTTAGCAAAATTTTGTGCCCACGCCGGTGGTTAAGTCGAACTAGTAGTAGCGCTCATTAGAAAACGCGCTATAGCTAATTTAGCTATAGCGCGTTTCAAAGAAAAATGCTACTGCTAATGGAAGTAGTTATTTTTTAAGAGAAAAATGCTATAATTCTAAGCAATGTAAAAACATCAAAAATATACATTGGTCATCATTGATCTTTTTGCGTAGAATCTAAATAGTCAACATGAATCCTCACTATACCTGTATAGGTATAGGCGAGGATTCATATTGCAGCCACAAATCCTACACATATAGATCAATGAAGACCAAGTGCTCGAGATAGTTTGAGAAGTAACATATTTAAGGTGGTAAACACCTTGTTCGCTTAGCAGTATGGGACTAAACTTAATTAGTTGCGGTGATACTTAGCAGCAGCGAGTTTTGAAGAAAAACATTGCTACTAAGTACTTTAGCAGTAGCGCGTTCAGGATAAGGGCGCTGCTACTATATCTAGCCTGGAGGCAACACCGTGGCAATTATAGCAGTAGCGCTCTTTCCACCTAGAGCGCTACTACTACTCAGCTATTAGTAGCGCGGTTTCCTGAAGCTCGCTACTGCTAAGTAGCAGTAGCATTTGTTTTTGAACCATGCTGCTGCTAAGATTCTGTGTATATGGTTTTCCCTAGTAGTGTATTACTGTTGTTCCTAATGATAAAGATGAATTGATCCCACAAAGAATTGTTACAGGTTATAGAATGGTAATTTATTTCCGCAAACTAAATAAAGCTACTAAAAAGGATCATTACCCTTTACCTTTTATTGATCAAATGCTAGAAAGATTATCCAAACACACACATTTTTGCTTTCTAGACGGTTATTCTGGTTTCTCTCAAATACATGTGTCAAAAGAGGATCAAGAAAAGACCACTTTTACTTGCCCTTTCGGTACCTTTTCTTATAGACGTATGCCTTTTGGTTTATGAAATGCACGTGCTACCTTTCAAAGATGCATGATGGCTATATTCTCTGTTTTTTTGAAAAGATTGTTGAGGTTTTCATGGATGATTTTTTTTGACCAGAAACACTAGGAAAGGCTCCTACTGTTTAAATATATTAAAGTAAAGGATCTATACAAGGTGAGTATTTACATCATGGGGGGGGGGGTAGGTTAGACCACTTTGGGTCCCACCCAGAAGAAGAAAGAGAGAGGGGTCTAGTGTAAAGAGTTTACAAAATCCAGTACGAGAGGCTTATTTGCCTCTTTGACCCTATGCCGCAGAAGTCCAAAGTCTTTCTTGAATCTATCTAGCCACGATCGTATGGAAGGATCAATCGATCTGAAATGCTTGTTGTTTCGTTCCTTCCAAATGCTCCACGCCGCCACAACCAAATTTTCAAACAGCATGGGCGTAGGGTGGTTTGTTTTTTGGTCTTCAATAGCTTGCAACCTATTGCCGAAAGGTTCCCAATTTATATCCAGGGCTCGCCAGCATCGCTTACTAAACGTTCACATAAAAATCATGTGCTCCACTGTTTCCTCGATGTTGCGCCCACACAGCAGACAGTTGTGGTCGTCACCGATGTTGTAATGGCGTCTTTTCAGCATATTTCGGGTGTTCAGCCAGTCATGGAGGAGAAGCCATGCAGAGACTTTCAACTTCATAGTACATTTAGACCTCCAAAGCCAGTCAAAAACTTTATGAGCTTGGACCTCCCGAAAGAAGAATTGGTAGTAGTACGTTGATCTGTAAATAGTTTTGCCCCAAACATAGCTCCAGACATCCGTAGCAGAGGTCATAGGTTGGAATGATGAAGCGATCGTCTGAATGTGCCGGATCTCATCAAACGCTTGGGGGGAGAGTGGCAGGTGAAAGGCCATTCGAAGAGACGTGCTCCCCAAGAAATCACAGACAGAAATATCTTCATTGATTGCATGCGAGTAAACCCGAGGATATGAGTCCAGTAGCAGATGATTAGCCCAGAGATCTTTCCAAAAGTGGGCAGTGGAGCCACACACAATATTAACATGAGAAATCCCGCGAAACGTCGGCGTGAGCTTAAGTATGTCACGCCACCAGAAAGAGCCAACCGGATCCACAGCGTGTGGGATTTTCTGGTCATAGTATGTGTCCCATGTAAGTTGCACCCAGTGAATATCCAGCTTGTTATAAAACTTGTGTAAGAATTTCAAGAGAAGAGCTTCATTCTGGATCTTGAGGTTTATCACACCAAGCCCTCCTTTCTTCTTCGGTTTACAAACCATGTCCCAGGCAGCAAGTGAGATGGATTTCTCACCTTGATCAGTTTTTTGACCCAGAGGCATCTTTTCCTGATTTTATCCAATATATCAATGAGTTTGGGTGTGAACTTGAGCATACACATAGCATAAATGAGTAGATACGTGACTGCGGTGTTGAGGAGTGTGAGCTTCCCAGCGTATGACATGAGTGATAGCGTGGAAGAAAGATTTCGTTCCACATTGCTAACTAGAGGCATAAAATCAAGAAGTGTTGGTCGGGAGGTGCCTTGGGGCAGGCCCAGGTAGGTGAAGGGCATGGATCCAATAGAACATCCAAAGATTTAGGCAATATCTGCAGCCATTTGCGGGTCCAAGTTGATGGGTATTAATGTGGACTTATGGAAGTTAATCTTCAAGCCAATGGACTGGGCATAATCAGATAGAATGTTCTTGATGATCACGGCTTGTCTAGGGCACGCAGGCATGAGAAGTATCGTATCATCGGTGTATTGGAATATCGGGTAATCCATATTACCATTGGAGGGGAACGGATGATGAATCAGACATCTCCTGAAGGCATCATTAATAGCTGATTGTAGAAGATTCGCAGCGAGGACAAAAATGAGAGGCGAGACAGGATCTCCCTATCTGACGCCACGTCTGCAGTGAAACTGACGGCCCGGCACACCGTTGAGCAAAATAGACGAGCGTCCCGAGGAGAAGATCGTTCTGATCCAAGACAACCATTTGTCATTGAAACCCATGTGTTTCATAATGTTGATCATTGCTTCATGTTCAATGGTGTCGAAGGCTTTAGCAAAGTCTAGGTCCAGAAGCACAATCTGTCTTTTGGAGCCTGGCACTGATGGATATACTGAAATGTCCAAGCCAAACAATCTTGGATGGACCGTCCTTTAATGAAGCCGTATTGGTTGCGATGAATGATACGTAGAATCACCTTTTGCAGACGATTGGCCAGCAGCTTAGTGATAAGCTTGAGACAACAGTTAAGCAATGTGATCGGGCAATAGTCATTAACTATGGTTGGTGATCCATTCTTGGGGATGAGAGTAATTAGGCCGTCATTAATACTTTGGAGATTAAGATCGCCAGCGTGGAATTGAGCGCACAGTGTATACAAGTCTTCCTTGATAATTTGCCAACAGGCTTTAAGAAATAAACCACAAACCATCTGTGCCTGGGGCACGATCTGCTGGCATTTCTTTGACAACCCCATCAATTTCTTCCTTTGTAAATGGATCGGTGAGGTGATCAAGGTTTGCAGTCGGTTGAATAAGAGCAGGAAGATCAAAGCTCATCTGTGTAGGGTTGGACGTACCAAGCCACTCCGTGTATGCATGAAACAATAAAGCTTCTTTACCCGTACGATCGTCTACCATCATGCCATCATCAGTTTGGAGTATAGCCACATTATTCTTCCTGTACTTCTCAGTGGCAACTGCTTGGAAAATTTTGGTATTTTCTTCACCGAATTTAACCCAGCGTATGGTGCAACATTTTTTCCAATACTGCTTTTGATAGTCCAACAGCCTAAGGAGGTGATTTTTGATGATCTTACGAAAGTTGCATTCAGGGTTGGTGAGAGGTCTTATGTTTTCTAGATCATCCAACTCATTGAGCGTTTTATTTGTGTTCTCGATTGCCACCGACAATCTTGAGATATTTTTGCTCCACGCTTTGAGCTCTTGACGCAGGATCTTGAATTTGCGGCAAAGTACCGTGGCCGCATTGGAGGAGTTGACAGGCCGAGCCCAAACCTTCTTAACAACATCCATGAAACCAGGGTGCAGTAACCAATATGCTTCAAATCTGAAAAGTTTGGCACGGGAGATTTTTGTCTTGATGCTTACCACACAAGGAGTATGATCTGAAACCGGCTTGCAAAGAGGTTTGACAATTGTGTTTGGGTAGGCAAGCATCCAGTGCAGAGAAGTGAAGAACCAGTCGAGTTGTTCTAGCAAAGGATCGTGTTGCATATTGCTCCAAGTATACAGACGCCCTTTGAGTGGTAATTCAATTAGGTTGTGTTTACGTATAATATCATTAAGAGTGCACATGTCATTGGGGTCTCCACCAGGTTTGTTGCGGTTCTCAGGGCCACGAATGAAGTTGAAATCGCCAAGGAAAAGACAACCATCATTTGAGCTAATATCCATATCATACAGCCACTGAATGAAATCCTCACAGGTCGGCCCTGTGCAAGATCCATAAACATTATATAGAGACCATGGCTGAGCAGAAATTATGCTGGCGAATTTGACACCCAAAACAAAGTCATTCGAGATGATCACATCACGAGAGAAGACAGAGCTGTTCCAAATAGTGAGGATACCACCCGAGGCATCGTGAGAGGGAACAAAAGCAAACTTGTCGAATCTCTTAGGGCAACAGGTTTTAATAAACGCCAGATCAACATGATGTTTTTTAGTTTCCTGAAGGCAAACTATGGCGCAACCACTAACAGAGATAGCATTAGAGAGAGCCAAGAGTGTTTTGTCCGAATTTAAACTGCGAATATTCCAATAGAGTACATTCCAGTTACGCAAAAGGGGCATAATGAAAAAACCAGGAAATTACTCCAAGGAGGTAGCGTCCTCTCTGTCAGTCCCTGCCTGATCATCAGGGATTGCAGCAGCCAGCAACGCCTCCTCCATGAGCTCAGAAGGAGGGAAAGCATAGCGGTTGATGCCGATCTCCTGCATAATGCGAAGAGGTGTGGATGGAGGGGCCTAGACAAGTGGAGGCACGGAGGAGCTTGAAGCAGCAGATGGAGCCTGTCTTGGCTTGACCTTGGAGACAGGAGGTCGAACATCAGAAATTTGTGGCACTCTGGAGCCATCATATCTAGTGGAGCGAGTACTGCGCCTAACTTCAGTAGTGACCAATGGAACCTGAAACTTGGAGCGACAGGCGCGAGCAGGGGATGGGCCTGGATCTGGTAGCATTTGGGCCAAGCCCAAATCAGATGCCTCAAAAGGTTGAGACAGAGCAAGAGGTTGTTGAACTTTCAGTTGGCGCCAAAGCAGCATCCTCCTCCCGCTGCACAAGAGAGCTCAGCAATTCCAGCAGCAACCACGGCAATATTAACCAGTTGGTCAGTCAAGGCAGGCAGAATAGAGTGAGGAACATCTTCAGGAGGGTGCTCAATATGTTCCTCCACAGCAGACAGAGACACAGTAAGCGGTGAGTGCAAAACAGCTTCATCAGTAGGGGCCTCTTCATCAGACAAATGCTCTGAGATCTGCACTGAAGATGGCCTTGGGGGCATGTTCAGAATACGTGGAGAGAGACGAACTGAAATCAGAGCATCAACAGTTCCCACTTGGAATTCAGTGACAGGAACAGTAGTTTGCAGAGCAAGCAGGGGAAATCCATACCTAGAGCTCCAGGGGCCATAGGCAGTGACGACAGACAAAATAGAGCTAGAGAGATATGCCGTAAATGTGTTGCAGGGAATTATGTCATTCATGAGCACATTGGTCAGATCATTACCTTCCACAGAGATGCTAACACGAAGATTATCAGCAGGAACAACAATGTCAACAGCAATTACGTCATGCCTAGTAGGAATCACCAGCAGAGTATTGACAAGGCCATCAGCAGATTGGACTGACCTAGTAGTGCTGCCAGTAGAGCTAGAAGTCCAAGCAAAGTTAAGACTGTCTGAAATGTTGTCTTCAGGGAGAATGCCATCTTGAACATGCAGACCCTGAGCCGCTAACCAGGCCTGAGAGTTGACCAGTGTTGCAGGCATTTTAGGCACATGAGGTTCAGGCCAAGCATCCCACTGAGCGTGTTGAGGAGCATCTTGATGGGCAGCATTATGAGGTCCATTTTCATGGATGATTTCTCCATATATGGAACTTCTTTTGATGATTGCTTGAGAAACCTTGATCGAGTTTTGCAGAGATGTGAAGAAACTAATCTTGTCTTGAAGTGGGAGAAGTGCCACTTTATGGTTAATGAAGGTATTGTCTTGGGGCATAAAATTTCTGAAAGAGGTATTGAAGTTGATAAAGCTAAAGTTGGTGCTATTGAAAAGATGTCGTGTCCTAAGGACATCAAAGGTATAAGAAGTTTCCTTGGTCATGTCGGTTTTTATAGGAGGTTCATTAAAGACTTCTCAAAAATTTCTAGGCCTCTAATTAATCTTTTACAAAAAGATGTTCCTTTTATCTTTGATGATGATTGTGTAGAAGCATTTGAAATACTTAAGAAAGCCTTGATTTCTGCACCAATTGTTTAGCCACCTGATTGGAATTTACCCTTTGAAATTATGTGTGATGCTAGTGATTATGCTGTAGGTGCTGTTCTAGGACAAAGAGTTGATAAGAAATTAAATGTTATCCAATATGCTAGTAAAACTCTAGACAGTGCCGAGAGAAATTATGCTACTACTAAAAAAGAATATTTAGCAGTTGTACTTGCTTGTGATAAGTTCAGACATTATATTGTTGATTCCAAAGTAACTGTTCACACTGATCATGCTGCTATTAAATATCTTATGGAAAAGAAAGATGCTAAACCTAGACTTATTAGATGGGTCCTATTGCTACAAGAATTTGATTTACTATTGTTGATAGAAAGGGAGCTGAGAATCCCGTTGCAGACAACTTGTCTAGGTTAGAGAATATTCTTGATGACCCACTACCTATTGATGATAGCTTTCCTGATGAACAATTAGCTGTCATAAATGCTTCTTGCACTGCTCCATGGTATGCTGATTATGCTAATTACATTGTTGCTAAATTTATACCACCTAGTTTCACATACCAGCAAAAGAAAAGGTTTTTCTATGATTTAAGACATTACTTCTGGGATGACCCACACCTTTATAAAGAAGGAGTAGATGGTGTTATTAGACGTTGTGTACCTGAGCATGAATAGGAACAGATCCTACGCAAGTGTCACTCCGAGGCTTATGGAGGACACCACGCTGGAGATAGAACTGCACATAAGGTATTGCAATCCGGTTTTATTGGCCTACTCTCTTCAAAGATGTCCATAAGTTTGTCTTGTGTTGTGATGAATGTCAAAGAATCGATAATATTAGTAGACGTCAAGAAATTCCTATGAATTATTCACTTGTTATTGAACCATTTGATGTTTGGGGCTTTGATTATATGGGACCATTTCCTTCCTCTAATGGCTATACACATATTTTAGTGGCCGTCGATTACGCTACTAAGTGGGTAGAAGCTATTCCAACTAGTAGTGCTGATCATAACACCTCTATTAAGATGCTTAAAGAAGTTATTTTTTCAAGGTTTGGAGTTCCTAGATATTTAATGATTGATGGTGGTTCACATTTTATTCATGGTGCTTTTCCTAATATGCTTGCTAAATATGATGTTAATCATAGAAGTGCATCTCCATACCACCCACAGTCTAGTGGTCAAGTAGAACTAAGTAATAGAGAGATCAAATTGATTTTGCAAAAGACTATTAATAGATCTAGAAAGAATTGGTCCAAGAAACTTGATGATGCATTATGGGCCTATAGAACTGCATATAAAATCCTATGGGCATGTCTCCGTATAAAATGGTTTATGGAAAAGCATGTCACTTACCTCTCGAACTAGAACATAAGGCATATTGGGCCATTAAAGAGCTCAATTATGATTTCAAACTTGCCGGTGAGAAGAGGCTATTTGAAATTAGCTCACTTGACGAATGGAGAACCCAAGCTTATGAGAATGCCAAACTGTTTAAAGAAAAAGTTAAAAGATGGCATGACAAAAGGATACAAAAGCGTGAGTTTAATGTAGGTGATTATGTGTTGCTATTCAACTCTCGTTTAAGATTTTTTGCAGGAAAACTTCTCTCTAAATGGGAAGGTCCTTACGTTATTGAGGAGGTCTATCGTTCCGGTGCCATAAAAATCAACAACTTCGAAGGCACAAATCCAAAGGTGGTGTACGGTCAAAGAATCAAACATTACATCTCAGGTAATCCCATAAATGTTGAAACCAATGTTATTGAAACCGTAACCCCGGAGGAATACATAAGGGACACTTTCCAGAATGTTTCAGACTCCGAAAAGGAATAGGTATGTGGTACAGTAAGTAAATCAACTCCAAAATAGTTCTAATAGCATTTTTTCTCCGTTTTGGAATATTTAAGAAAATAGGAAAATAAGAAGTAGTCCAGGAAGGACACGAGGCGTCCACAAGGGTGGAGGGCGCGCCCCTGCCTCCTGGGCACCTCGTGTGCTCTCCGGACTCCGTTTTCTTGCATGATACTTCTTTTGGTCGGTAAAAATTCATTATATAATCTCCCAAAGGTTTTGACCCTCGTATCACGCAAATATCCTCTGTTTTTGTTTCGAGTTGTTTTCTGCCATAGTTGTCAAGGCCAGGCATCATGTCGTCCCCCTCCTCCAACAATGAGGGCAACTATGCTTGGCTAATGAAGGTAGAGCTGAAGAGAGAAGAACCCGGGGAGATCAACAAGGATGATGGGATCAAGAAGGCCATGGAGGATCAAGCTCCGGCAGCAGAAGAAGAAGACATCCTTCAACCTCATTACAATCTTCTTACCCCAACGGAGATTGAAGCTTTCAAGATGATTGAGTTAGCTCGTATACAAAACAAGTATCTCACACGTGAAAATGTTTTGTTGAAGGAGCATATCGCCGCACTTAAGGGCATTATCCGCAAATTGGAGGATCTCCTACGCTCGATGTGCGAGTATCCATCATAAGCACCATCTTCTTCACCAGCAAAGGAGAACTGAGTATCTGGTATGGGCACTCCCCTTGGCAAGCCAAGCTTTGGGGAGGTGCCCCGGTATCGTATCACCATCACACTCCTATCTTTACCGTTTTTATTAGTTTGATCCTTTTGGTAATATCTTGATCTAGTACAATAAAGTTTTAGTATGATCTAGATTTGAGTTTTGCTTTATGATCCTTCTATGTAATCGAGTCCTTGAGCCATATATAATAAAGATTAGTTTTGAGTCAAGGGCTTTGCTATCTTTCTATGATCTTGAGGGAATAAAAGAAAAAGAAAGAATGAAAAGAATTAAAGAGACCATATTGATCTTATGGAGAGTAATGACTTCACATATAAAAGAGTATGATGAATAAAAGTTGTTGAGAGTTGACAAACATAGTTTTGGTCTTCGTTGCAATTAATAGGAAGTAATAAAGAAAGAGAGGTTTTCACATATAAATATACTATCTTGGACATCTCTTATGATTGTGAGCACTCATTAAAGTATGACATGCTAAAAAGTTGATGTTGGACAAGGAAGACAACGTAATGGGTTATGTTTTCTTATATCCGAAATAAAGTATATTGTCATGGATCATCCAACATGTTGAGGCTACCTTTCCCCCTCATGCTAGCCAACGTAATGGGTTATGTTTGCTTATATCCGAAATAAAGTATATTGTCATCGATCATCCAACATGTTGAGCTTGCCTTTCCCCCTCATGCTAGCCAAATTCTTTGCACCAAGTAGAGATACTACTTGTGCTTCCGAATACCCTTAAACCCAGTTTTTCCATGAGAATCCACCATATCTACCTTGGATTGAGTAAGATCCTTCAAGTAAGTTGTCATTGTTGCATGTAATAAAAATTGCTCTCTAAATATGTATGATTTATTAGTGTGGAGAAAATAAGCTTTATACGATCTTGTGATGTGGAAGAAATAAAAGCGACGGACTGCATAATAAAGGTCCATATCACAAGTGGCAATATAAAGTGACGTTCTTTCGCATTAAGATTTTGTGCATCCAACCATAAAAGCACATGACAACCTCTGCTTCCCTCTGCGAAGGGCCTATCTTTTTCTTGTCTTATACCCTATACAAGAGTCATGGTGATCTTCACCTTTTCTTTTTACATTTTATCCTTTGGCAAGCACATTGTGTTGGAAAGATCCTGATATATATATATAATGGATGTAAGTTATCATGAACTATTATTGTTGACATTACCTTTGAGGTAAATGGTTGGGAGGCAACACTATAAGCCCCTATCTTTCTCTGTGTCCGATTAAAACTCCATACCCATAAGTGTTGCATGAGTGTCAGCAATTGTGAAAGACTAAATGATAGTTGAGTATGTGGACTTGCTGAAAAGCTCTTATATTGACTCTTCCGATGTTATGATAAATTGCATTTGCTTCAATGACCGAGATTATAGTTTGTTAGTTTTCAATGAAGTTTCTGATTCATACTTTACATTGTGAATAGATTGTTACTTTAGCATAAGAAATCATATGACAATATATATATATATATATATGTTGCTGTTATAAGAATGATCATGATGCCCTCACGTCCGTATTTTATTTTATTGACACCTCTATCTCTAAACATGTGGACATATATTTTGTTATCGGCTTCCGCTTGAGGACAAGTGAGGTCTAAGCTTGGGGGAGTTGATACGTCCATTTTGCATCATGCATTTATATCGATATTTATTACATTTTGGGCTGTTATTACACATTATGTCACAATACTTATGCCTATTCTCTCTTATTTTACAAGGTTTACATGAAGAGGGAGAATGCCGGCAGCTGGAATTCTGGGCTGGAAAAGGAGCAAATATTAGAGACCTATTCTGCACAACTCCAAAAGTCCTGAGACTTCACAGAGGCACGTTTTGGAATATATAAAATACTGGCAAAAGAATCAACCAGAGGGGGCCCACACCCTGGCCACGACAGTGGGGTACGCGCCCTACCCCCTAGGCGCGCCCCTGTCTCGTGGGCCCCCTGGAAGGCCTCCAGTGCCCATCTTCTGGTATATGAAGTCTTTTGTCCAATAAAAAATAAGGAGGAAGCTTTCGGGACGAAGCGCCGCCGTCTCGAGGCGGAACCTTGGCAGAACCAATCTAGGGCTCCGGCAGAGCTGTTCTGCCGGGGAAACATCCCTCCGAGAGGGGGAAATCATCACCATCGTCATCACCATCGATCCTATCATCGGGAGGGGTCAATCTCCATCAACATCTTCACCAGCACCATCTCATCTCAAACCCTAGTTCATATCTTGTATCCAATCTTTGTCTCAAAACCTCAGATTGGTACCTGTGGGTTGCTAGTAGTGTTGATTACTCTTTGTAGTTGATGATAGTTGGTTTATTCGGTGTAAGATCATATGTTCAGATCCTTTATGCATATTAATACCCCTTTGATTATGAACATGAATATGATTTGTGAGTAGTTACGTTTGTTCCTGAGGACATGGGAGAAGTCTTGCTATAAGTAGTCATGTGAATTTGGTATTCGTTCGATATTTTGATGAGATGCATGTTGTCTTTCCTCTAGTGGTGTTATGTGAATGTCGACTACATGACACTTCACCATTATTTGGGCCTAGGGGAAGGCATTGGGAAGTAATAAGTAAATGATAGGTTGCTAGAGTGACAGAAGCTTAAAAACCTTGTTTATGCGTTGCTTCGTAAGGGGCTGATTTGGATCCACATGTTTCATGCTATGGTTAGGTTTACCTTAATCCCTATTTTGTAGTTGCGGATGCTTGCAATAGGGGTTAATCATAAGTGGGATGCTTGTCCAAGGAAGGGCAGCACCCAAGCACCGGTCCACCCACATATCAAATTATCAAAGTAACGAACGTGAATCATATGAGCGTGATGAAAACTAGCTTGACGATAATTCCATGTGTCCTCGGGAGCGTTTTCCTTTATATAAGAGTTTGTCCAGGCTTTTCCTTTGCTACAAAAAGGATTGGGCCATCTTACTGCACCTTATTTACTTTTATTACTTGTTGCCTGTTACAAATTACATCATCACAAAACTATCTGTTACCGATAATTTCAGTGCTTGCAGAGAATACCTTACTGAAAACCGCTTGTCATTTCCTTCTGCTCCTCGTTGGGTTTGACACTCTTACTTATCGAAAAGACTACGATAGATCCCACGTACTTGTGGGTCATCATGGACACTCAGAGATGTAGTGACCAGGTTTCTTGCATTTGTGGCATGTCCTCTTCTTGTGGTCATGAGCAGAAGCTTCATCATTTCTGGAGCTGGATCTTGAAGACTTTCTGAAGCCTTTCTTCTTGGTGAACTTCTGGAACTTCTTCACAAGCATAGCAAGCTCCTTTCCATTGTCTTCAGGATCCCCAGAACTGCAGTCAGATTCTTCTTTAGATGAGGAAATAACCTTTGCCTTCAAAGCGCGAGTTCGTCCATAGTTGGGACCATAGATATTTCTCTTCTTAGATAACTGGAACTCATGTGTATTGAGCCTCTCAAGTATGTCAGACAAATCGAGAGTCTTGAAGTCAGGACATTCTTGAATCATTAGGGCCAGAGTGTCGAATGAGCTGTCAAGTGATCTCAGAAGCTTCTTGACGATTTCGTGCTTGGTGATCTCAGTGGCGCCGAGTGCGCAAAGCTCATCTGTGATATTAGTGAGGCGATCAAACCTGAGATGGACATTCTCATTGTCGTTTCTCTTGAAGCGGTTGAAGAGGTTGCCAAGAACATCAATCCTTGAGTCTCTCTAGGTTGAGACGCCTTCGTTGACCTTGGAGAGCGAGTCCCAGACTAGCTTCGCAGTTTCCAGAGCACTCACACGGCTATACTGTCCTTTGGTCAGATGACCACAGATGATGTTCTTGGAGGTAGAGTCTAGTTGAATGAACCTCTTGACATCAGCAGCGGTGACACCTTCATCGACCTTGGGAACGCCGTTCTTGACGACATACCAGAGGTCGACGTCAATGGCTTCAAGATGCATACACATCTTATTCTTCCAATAGGGGTAATCAGTGCCATCGAAGATAGGGCATGCAACGGAGACCTTGCTTATCCCTGCTGTTGACATAGCTAAAACTCCGGGTGGTTAAATCAAATCACACAGAACAAGGGAGCACCTTGCTCTGATACCAATTGAAAGTGCTAGTTATCAACTAGAGGGGGGTGAATAGGCGATTTTTATGAAAATCTGCAAAACACGGGAGCTTTGAAGACAAACAATAGAAAAGAACCTATTGATATGCAACGGAAGGTAGACTACACTAGACAAGCCATAGTCAAGTAAGCAATGAAGTGTAAGTACGAAGACTATCAGTAGCTAGGTAGTATGGATCAGGATGGAAGATAGTATGAAGCCAAACAACAACCAGTCTTCACATAGTGAAGCCAATCAGATCATGCAAGCAGGCAATGACTTCACGAAGACAAACTGTAAAGCAAAGAGATGGGATAGAACCGGTTGCTTGGTGAGGACAAGGATTTGGTAGACCAGTTCCAATTGCTGTGACAACTATACGTCTGGTTAGGGAGGCTGAGACTTAACTCAGAAGACCGCGTCTTCACCTTATTCCCCTTGAGCTAAGAACACTCAGTCCTTGCTGAAGGAAATATGCCCTAGAGGCAATAATAAAGTTATTATTTATTTCCTTATATCATGATAAATGTTTATTATTCATGCTAGAATTGTATTAACCGGAAACATAATACATGTGTGAATACATAGACAAATAGAGTGTCACTAGTATGCCTCTACTTGACTAGCTCGTTAATCAAAGATGGTTATGTTTCCTAACCATGAACAAAGAGTTGTTATTTGATTAACGGGATCACATCATTAGTTGAATGATCTGATTGACATGACCCATTCCATTAGCTTAGCACCCGATCGTTTAGTATGTTGCTATTGCTTTCTTCATGACTTATACATGTTCCTATGACTATGAGATTATGCAACTCCCGTTTACCGGAGGAACACTTTGTGTGCTACCAAACGTCACAACGTAACTGGGTGATTATAAAGGTGCTCTACAGGTATCTCCGATGGTACTTGTTGGGTTGGCGTATTTCGAGATTAGGATTTGTCACTCCGATTATCGGAGAGGTATCTCTGGGCCCTCTCGGTAATGCACATCACATAAGCCTTGCAAGCATTACAACTAATGTGTTAGTTGTGAGATGATGTATTACGGAACGAGTAAAGAGACTTGCCGATAACGAGATTGAACTAGGTATTGGATACCGACGATCGAATCTCGGGCAAGTAACATACCGATGACAAAGGGAACAACGTATGTTGTTATGCGGTCTGACCGATAAAGATCGTCGTAGAATATGTAGGAGCCAATATGGGCATCCAGGTCCCGCTACTGGTTATTGACCGGAGACATGTCTCGGTCATGTCTACATTGTTCTCGAACCGTAGGGTCCGCACGCTTAAGGTTTCGATGACAGTTATATTATGAGTTTATGAGTTTTGATGTACCGAAGGAGTTCGGAGTCCCGGATGGGATCGGGGATATGATGAGGAGTCTCGAAATGATCGAGACGTAAAGATCGATATATTGGACGACTATATTCGGACACCGGAAAGGCTCCGAGTGCTTCGGGTATTTTCGGAGGTACCGGGGAGTTACGGGAATACGAGGAAGAAGCAATGGGCCTTGATGGACCTTAGTGGGAAGGACCAGGAGGTGGCGCGCGCCCCTCCCAAGCCCAGTCCGAATTGGACAAGGGGTTTGGGGCGCGGCCCCTCTCTCCCTTCCTTCCCCTCTTCCCCTCTTTCCCCCCTTGACCTAGTTGGACTAGGAAAGGAGGAAACCTACTCCAACTAGGAGTAGGAATCCTACTCCTTGGCGCGCCCCCTAGGCCGGCCACCCCCTCCCCCTTGCTCCTTTATATACGGGGGCAGGGGGGCACCCCATGACACACAAGTTGATCTTCGTGATCGTTCCTTAGCCGTGTGCGGTGCCCCCCTCCACCATATTCCACCTCGGTCATATCGTTGCAGTGCTTAGGCGAAGCCCTGCTTCGGTAGTACATCAAGATCGTCACCACGCCGTCGTGCTGACGGAACTCCTCCCCGAAGCTTTGCTGGATCGGAGCCCGGGGAGCGTCATCGATCTGAACGTGTGCCAAGAACTCGGAGGTGCCGGAGTAACGGTGCTTGGATCGGTCGGATCGGGAAGACGTACGACTACTTCCTCTACGTTGTGTCAACGCTTCCGCTTCGTCTACGAGGGTACGTAGACAACACTCTCCCCTCTCGTTGCTATGCATCACCATGATCTTACGTGTGTGTAGGAAATTTTTTGAAATTACTACGTTCCCCAACAGTGGCATCCGAGCCTAGGTTTTATGGTTTGATGTTATATGCACGAGTAGAACACAAGTGAGTTGTGGGCGATATAAGTCATACTGCCTACCAGCATGTCATACTTTGGTTCGACGGTATTGTTGGATGAAGCGGCCCGGACCGACATTACGCGTACGCTTACGCGAGACGGGTTCTACCGCCGTGCTTTGCACACAGGTGGCTGGCGGGTGTCAGTTTCTCCAACTTTAGTTGAACCGAGTGTGGCTACGCCCGGTCCTTGCGAAGATTAAAACGGCATCAACTTGACAAACTATCGTTGTGGTTTTGATGCGTAGGTAAGATTGGTTCTTGCTTAAGCCCGTAGCAGCCACGTAAAACTTGCAACAAACAAAGTAGAGGACGTCTCACTTGTTTTTGCAGGGCATGTTGTGATGTGATATGGTCAAGACATGATGCTAAATTTTATTGTATGAGATGATCATGTTTTGTAACTGAGTTATCGGCAACTGGCAGGAGCCATATGGTTGTCGCTTTATTGTATGCAATGCAATCGCCCTGCAATGCTTTACTTTATCACTAAGCGGTAGCGATAGTCGTAGAAGCATAAGATTGGCGAGACGACAACGATGCTACGATGGAGATCAAGGTGTCGCGCCGGTGACGATGGTGATCATGACGGTGCTTCGGAGATGGAGATCACAAGCATAAGATGATGATGGCCATATCATATCACTTATATTGATTGCATGTGATGTTTATCTTTTTATGCATCTTATCTTGCTTTGATTGACGGTAGCATTATAAGATGATCTCTCACTAAATTATCAAGAAGAGTTCTCCCTGAGTATGCACCGTTGCCAAAGTTCGCCGTGCCCAGACACCACGTGATGATCGGGTGTGATAAGCTCTACGTCCATCTACAATGGGTGCAAAACAGTTGCACACGCGGAATACTCGGGTTATTCTTGACGAGCCTAGCATATGCAGATATGGCCTCGGAACACGGAGACCGAAAGGTCGAGCGTGAATCATATAGTAGATATGATCAACATAATGATGTTCACCATTGAGAACTAATCCATTTCACGTGATGATCGGTTATGGTTTAGTTTGATTTGGATCACGTGATCACTTAGATGATTAGAGGGATGTCTATCTAAGTGGGAGTTCTTAAAGTAATATGATTAATTGAACTTTAATTTATCATGAACTTAGTCCTGGTAGTATTAGCATATCTATGTTGTAGATCAATAGCTCGCATTGTTGCTTCCCTGTGTTTATTTTGATATTTTCCTAGAGAAAATTGTGTTGAAAAATGTTAGTAGCAATGATGCGGATTGGATCCGTGATCTGAGGTTTATCCTCATTGCTGCACAGAAGAATTATGTCCTTGATGCACCGCCAGGTGACGGACCTCTTGCAGGAGCAGATGTAGACGTTATGAACATTTTGCTAGCTCAATATGATGACTACTTAATAGTTTAGTGCACCATGCTTAACGGCTTAGAATTGGGACTTCAAAGACGTTTTGAACGTCATGGACCATACGAGATGTTCCAGGAGTTGAAGTTAATATTTCAAGCAAATACCCGAGTTGAGAGATATGAAGTCTCCAACAAATTCTATAGCTAAAAGATGGAGGAGAATCGCTCAACTAGTGAGCATGTGCTCAGATTGTCTGGGTACTACAATCGCTTGAATCAAGTGGGAGTTAATCTTCCAGATAAGATAGTGATTGAAAGAATTCTCTAGTCACCATCACCAAGTTAGTAGAACTTCGTGATGAACTATAGTATGCAAGCGATGACGAAAAAGACTCCCGAGCTTTTCATGATGATGAAATCGATGAAGGTAGAAATCAAGAAAGAGCATCAAGTGTTGATGGTTGACAAGATCACTAGTTTCAAGAAAAGGGCAAAGGGAAAAAGGGGAACTTCAAGAAGAACGGCAAGCAAGTTGCTGCTCAAGTAAAGAAGCCCAAGTCTGGTCCTAAGCCTGAGACTAAGTGCTTCTACTGCAAAGGGACTGGTCACTAGAAGCGGAACTACCCCAAGTGATTGGCGGATAAGAAGGATGGCAAAGTGAACATAAATATATTTGATATACATGTTATTGATGTGTACTTTACTAAGTGTTTATAGCAACCCCTCAGTATTTGATACTAGTTCAGTAGCTAAGATTAGTAACTCAAAACAGGGAGTTGCAGAATAAACAGAGACTAGTTAAGGGTGAAGTGACGATGTGTGTTGGAAGTGGTTCCAAGATTGATATGATCATCATCGTACACTCCCTATACTTTCGGGATTAGTGTTGAACCTAAATAAGTGTTATTTGGTGTTTGCGTTGAGCATGAATATGATTTGATCATGTTTATTGTAATATGGTTATTCATTTAAGTTAGAGAACAATTGTTGTTCTGTTTACATGAATAAAACCTTCTATGGTCATACACACCAACGAAAATGGTTTGTTGGATCTCGATCGTAGTGATACACATATTCATAATATTGAAGCCAAAAAGATGCAAAGTTAATAATGATAGTGCAACTTATTTGTGGCACTGCCGTTTAAGTCATATTGGTGTAAAGCGCATGAAGAAACTCCATGCTGATGGGATTTTGGAATCACTTGATTATGAATCACTTGATGCTTGCGAACCATGTCTCTTGGGCAAGATGACTAAAATGCCGTTCTCCGGAATAATGGAGCGAACAATAGATTTGTTGGAAATAATACATACTGATGTATGCGATCCGATGAGTGTTAAGGCTCGCGACAAGTATCATTATTTTCTGACCTTCACAGATGATTTGAGCAGATATGGGTATATCTACTTGATGAAACAATAGTCTGAAACATTTGAAAAGTTCAAAGAATTTCAGAGTGAAGTGGAAAATCATCGTGACAAGAAAATAAGGTTTCTATGATCTGATCACGCAGACAAATATTTGAGTTACGAGTTTGGTCTTAAATTAAAACAATGTGGAATAGTTTCACAAACTCATGCCACCTGGAACACCATAGCATAATGGTGTGTCCGAACGTCATAACCGTACTTTATTGGATATAGTACAATCTATGATGTTTCTTACCGATTTACCAATATCGTTTTGGAATCATGCATTAGAGACAGCTACATTCATGTTAAAAAGGGGCACCATCTAAGTCCGTTGAGACGACACAATATGAACTATGGTTTGGCAAGAAACCAAAGTTGTCGTTTCTTAACGTTTGGGGTTGCGATGCTTATAAGAAAAGGTTTCATCATGATAAGCTCAAACCCAAATCGGAGAAATGTGTCTTCATAGGATACCCAAAGGAGACAGTTGGGTACACCTTCTATCACATATCCAAAGGCAAGACATTTGTTGCTGAGAATGGATAATTTCTACAGAAGGAGTTTCTCTCGAAAGAAGTGAGTGGGAGGAAAGTAGAACTTGATGAGGTAACTGTACCTGCTCCCTTATTGGAAAGTAGTTCATCACAGAAATCTGTTTCTGTGACACCTACACCAATTAGTAAGGAAGCTAATGATATTGATCATGAAACTTCAGATCAAGTTACTACCGAATCTCGTAGGTAAACCAGAGTGAGATCCGCACCAGAGTGGTACGGTAATCCTGTTCTGGAAGTCATGTTACTAGACCATGACGAACTTGCGAACTATGAGGAAGCGATGATGAGCCCAGATTCCGCGAAATGGTTTGAGACCATAAAATCTGAGATATGATCCATGTATGAGAACAAAGTATGGACTTTGATGGATTTGCCCGATGATCGGCAAGCCATAGAAAATAAATGGATCTTCAAGAGGAAGACAAACGCTGATAGTAGTGTTACTATCTACAAAGCTAGAATTGTCGCAAAAGTTTTTTGACAAGTTCAAGGTAATGACTACGATGAGAGTTTCTCACTCGTATCTATGCTTAAGTCTGTCCGAATCATGTTAGCAATTGCCGCATTTTATGAAATCTGGCAAATGGATAAAACAAAACTGCATTCCTTATTGGAATTATTAAAGAAGAGTTGTATATGATGCAACCAGAAGGTTTTGTCAATCCTAAATGTGTTAACAAAATATGCAAGCTCCAGCGATCCATCTATGGACTGGTGCAAGCATCTCAGAGTTGGAATATACGCTTTGATAAGTTGATCAAAGCATATAGTTTTATACAGACTTGCGGTGAAGCCTGTATTTACAAGAAAGTGAGTGGGAGCACTACAACATTTCTGATAAATATATGTGAATGACATATTGTTGATTGGAAATAATGTAGAATTATTCTGCAAATCATAAAGGAGTGTTTGAAAGGAGTTTTTCAAACAAAGACCTCGGTGAAGCTGCTTACATATTGAGTATCAAGATCTATAGAGATAGATCAAGACGCTTGATAAGTTTTTTCAATGAGTACATACCTTGACAAGATTTTGAAGTAGTTCAAAATGTAACAGTCAAAGAAAGAGTTCTTGCCTGTGTTACAAGGTGTGAAATTGAGTAAGACTCAAAACCCGACCACGGCAGAAGATAGAAAGAGAATGAAAGTCATTCCCTATGCCTTGGCCATAGGTTCTATAAAGTATACCATGCTGTGTACCAGATCTATTGTATACCCTACACTGATTTTGGCAAGGGAGTACAATAGTGATCTAGGAGTAGATCACTGGACATCGGTCAAAATTATCCTTAGTGAAATAAGGATATGTTTCTCGATTATGGAGGTGACAAAAAGGTTCGTCGTAAAGGGTTATGTCGATACAAATTTTTGACACCAATCTAGATGACTCTAAGTCTCAATCTAGATACATATTGAAAGTGGGAGCAATTAGCTAGAGTAGCTCCGAGCAGAGTATTATTGACATAGAAATTTGCAAAATACATATGGAGCTGAATTTTGGCAGACCCGTTGACTAAGCTTCTCTCACAAGCAAAACATGATCACACCTTAGTACTCTTTGGGTGTTAATCACATAGAGATGTGAACTAGATTATTGACTCTAGTAAACCCTTTGAGTGTTGGTCACATGATGATGTGAACTATGGGTGTTAATCACATGATGATGTGAAATTTTGATGTTAAATGACATGACGATGTGATCTAGATTATTGAATCTAGTGCAAGTGGGAGACTGAAGGGAATATGCCCTAGAGGCAATAATAAAGTTATTATTTATTTCCTTATATCATGATAAATGTTTATTATTCATGCTAGAATTGTATTAACCGGAAACATAATACACGTGTGAATACATAGACAAACAGAGTGTCACTAGTATGCCTCTACTTGACTAGCTCGTTAATCAAAGATGGTTATGTTTCCTAACCATGAATAAAGAGTTGTTATTTGATTAACGGGATCACATCATTAGTTGAATGATCTGATTGACATGACCCATTCCATTAGCTTAGCACCCGATCGTTTAGTATGTTGCTATTGCTTTCTTCATGACTTATACATGTTCCTATGACTATGAGATTATGCAACTTCCGTTTACCGGAGGAACACTTTGTGTGCTACCAAACGTCACAACGAACTGGGTGATTATAAAGGTGCTCTACAGGTATCTCCGATGGTACTTGTTGGGTTGGCGTATTTCGAGATTAGGATTTGTCACTCCGATTGTCGGAGAGGTATCTCTGGGCCCTCTCGGTAATGCACATCACATAAGCCTTGCAAGCATTACAACTAATGTGTTAGTTGTGAGATGATGTATTGCGGAACGAGTAAAGAGACTTGCCGGTAACGAGATTGAACTAGGTATTGGATACCGACGATCGAATCTCGGGCAAGTAACATACCGATGACAAAGGGAACAACGTATGTTGTTATGCGGTCTGACCGATAAAGATCTTCGTAGAATATGTAGGAGCCAATATGGGCATCCAGGTCCCGCTATTGGTTATTGACCGGAGACATGTCTCGGTCATGTCTACATTGTTCTCGAACCGTAGGGTCCGCACGCTTAAGGTTTCGATGACAGTTATATTATGAGTTTATGAGTTTTGATGTACCGAAGGAGTTCGGAGTCCCGGATGGGATCGGGGATATGACGAGGAGTCTCGAAATGGTCGAGACATAAAGATCGATATATTGGACGACTATATTCGGACATCGGAAAGGCTCCGAGTGATTCGGGTATTTTCGGAGGTACCGGGGAGTTACGGGAATACGAGGAAGAAGCAATGGGCCTTGATGGACCTTAGTGGGAAGGACCAGGAGGTGGCGCGCGCCCCTCCCAAGCCCAGTCCGAATTGGACAAGGGGTTTGGGGCGCGGCCCCTCTCTCCCTTCCTTCCCCTCTTCCCCTCTTTCCCCCCTTGACCTAGTTGGACTAGGAAAGGAGGAAACCTACTCCAACTAGGAGTAGGAATCCTACTCCTTGGCGCGCCCCCTAGGCCGGCCGCCCCCTCCCCCTTGCTCCTTTATATACGGGGGCAGGGGGCACCCCATGACACACAAGTTGATCTTCGTGATCGTTCCTTAGTCGTGTGCGGTGCCCCCTCCACCATATTCCACCTCGGTCATATCGTTGCAGTGCTTAGGCGAAGCCCTGCGTCGGTAGTACATCAAGATCGTCACCATGCCGTCGTGCTGACGGAACTCCTCCCCGAAGCTTTGCTGGATCGGAGCCCAGGGAGCGTCATCGAGCTGAACGTGTGCCAAGAACTCGGAGGTGCCGGAGTAACGGTGCTTGGATCGGTCGGATCGGGAAGACGTACGACTACTTCCTCTACGTTGTGTCAACGCTTCCGCTTCGGTCTACGAGGGTACGTAGACAACACTCTCCCCTCTCGTTGCTATGCATCACCATGATCTTGCGTGTGCGTAGGAATTTTTTTGAAATTACTATGTTCCCCAACACTCGCCCAATCACTCTGGTAAGTCTTCAAGGTAGACTTCCAAACCTTCACAGACTTCGTTCACTGCCAATCCATAATGGCTCTTGGATGCTCAGAACATGACGCCTAACCGGCTGGAGGATTCACAGTCCTCAAGTGTAACAAGTCTTCAGATCAAGCGGATAGAATGAATTCAGTGATTCCTAACACTCTTTTGCTCTGGGTGTTTTGGGCTTTGTCCTCGCAAGGATATCTCTCTCAAATGCTTCGGAGGTGGGTTGCTCTCAAACGACAAAAGACGTGCACTAACTCCGAGCAGCCACCAATTTTTGGTGTAGGGGGTGGGCTATTTATAGCCAGGAGGCAACCCGACCTGATTTGTCCGAAATGACCCTGGGTCACTAAGGAACTGGCACGTGTCCAACAGTCAGATTTCAAACACACGCGGCATCTTGACTTGGGCTACAATTAAAGCTGACTCGTCCAACTCTGGATAAAATTTGCTCTCATTGTCTTCGCTCGAAGACATAGGTATTGGTTGAGCATCACATCAGTCACTCTGACTTTGTTCACTTGGACCCCACTTAACAGTACAGTGGTTCCTATGACTCAACAAAGAAGAAAAGAAAACTATGAAACAACTATATCTTCGCACTCCATAGTCTTCATGTGAATGTATTCTGAAGTCATAATCTTCATTGTGAATATCTTCGCAGACCACCATTGTCTTCGATGTCTTCGCACATTTTAGGGGTCATCTCTGGTAGGTAAACCGAATCAATAAGGGACTACTACTTGTGTTATCGTGCAATGATCACAAACACATTAGTCCCTCAACCAAGTTTGTCATCAAGACTCCAAAACCAACTAGGGGTGGCACTAGATGCATTTACGTTATCTTCAAAGGAAGCAAGAACTTGAGAATCTGAAAGTGTCTCATGAAGATCTTCAAAAGCAGAACGATTCACTTCGCGCTCAACAGATCAGTTCCGCTCACGAAGACTTTGAGCCACCTTGTTTAAAATGTCTTGAGCATGATAATGATGTCACTGTTGCTGAATGTTCTACAGCTGCTATTGTTGGAATATCTTCAACTGATGATGTGCTCACTAACCCCTCTTCCCAGACACTTGACGAAAAATCGTTGTTGTTTTGATGCGTAGGTAAGAACGGTTCTTGCTAGAAGCCCGTAGCAGCCATGTAAAACTTGCAACAACAAAGTAGAGGACATCTAACTTGTTTTTGCAGGGCATGTTGTGATGTGATATGGTCAAGACATGATGTGATATACATTATTGTATGAGATGATCATGTTTTGTAAAAGTTATCGGCAACTGGCAGGAGCCTTATGGTTGTCGCTTTATTGTATGAAATGCAATCGCCATGTAATTGCTTTACTTTATCACTATGCGGTAGCGATAGTTGTAGAAGCAATAGTTTGCGATTCGACAACGACGCTACGATGGAGATCAAGGTGTCAAGCCAGTGACGATAGAGATCATGACGGTGCTTTGGAGATGGAGATCAAAGGCACAGGATGATGATGGCCATATCATGTCACATATTTTGATTGCATGTGATGTTTATCTTTTATGCCTCTTATTTTGCTTAGTACGGTGGTAGCATTATAAGATGATCCCTCACTAAATTTCAAGGTATAAGTGTTCTCCCTGAGTATGCCCCATTGTGACAGTTCATCGTGCCGAGACACCATGTGATGAACGGGTGTGATAAGCTCTACGTTCACATACAACGGGTGCAAGACAGTTTTGCACATGCGGAATACTTGGGTTAAACTTGACGAGCCTGGCATATGCAGATATAGCCTCAGAGAACTGAGACCAAAAGGTCGAACGTGAATAATATAGTAGATATGATCAACATAGAGATGTCCACCATTGAAAACTACTCCATCTCACGTGATGATCAGACATGGTTTAGTTGATATGGATCACGCGATCATTTAGATGAATCGAGGGATGTCTATCTAAGTGGGAGTTCTTAAGTAATATGATTAATTGAACTTAATTTATCATGAACTTAGTCCCGATAGTATTTGCATATCTATGTTGTAGATCAATAGCTCGCGTATAGCTCCCCTATTTTATTTTCGATCTGTTCCTAGAGAAAACAAAGTTGAAATGTGATAGTAGCAATAATGCGGACTGGGTCCATGATGTGAGGATTATCCCCATTGCTGCACAAAAGAATTATGTCCTTGATGCACCGCTACATGACAGATCTATTGCAGGAGCAGAAGCAAACGTTATGAACATTTTACAAGCTCGGTACGATGACTGCTTGATAGTTTAGTGTGCCATGCTTAAACGGCTTAGAACTGGGACTTCAAAAATGTTTTGAACGCCACGGGGCATATGAGATGTTCCAAGAGCTGAAATTGGTATTTCAGACTCATGCACATGTCGAGAGGTATGAGACCTCTGATAAGTACTTTGCCTACAAGACGGAGGAGAATAACTCAGCCAGTGAGCATGTACTCAGAATGTCTGGGTACTACAATCGCTTGAATCAAGTGGGAGTTAATCTTCCAGATAAGACATTGATTGACAGAATTCTCTAGTCACTATCACGAAGCTACTAGAACTTTATGATGAACTATAATTTGCAAAGGATGACGAAAATGATTCCTGAGCTCTTCGCGATGCTGAAATCGGCGAAGGTAGAAATCAAGAAAGAGCATCAAGTGTTGATGATTAGCAGGACCACTAGTTTCAAGAAAAAGGGCAAGAAAGAAAGGGAACTTCAAGAAGAATGGCAAGAAAGTTTCCACTCCCATGAAGAAGCCCAAAGCTAGACCCAAGCCTGAAACTAAGTGTTTCTACTACAAAATAAATGGTCACTGGAAGTGGAACTGCCCTAGATACTTGGCGGTAAGAAGGATGGCAAAGCGAACAAAGGTACATTTGGTATACATGTTATTGATGTGTACTTTACTAGTGTTTATAGCAACCCCACGGTATTTGATACTACTTTAGTTGCTATGAGTAGTAACTCAAAACAGGAGTTGCAAAATAAACAGAGACTAGTTAAGGACGAGGTGACGATGTGTGTTGTAAGTAATTCCAAGGTTGATATGATCACCATCGCACACTCCATCTACCTTCGTGATTAGAATTGAACCTAAATAAATGTTATTTGGTGTTTGCGTTGAGCATTAATATGATTAGATCATGTTTATTGCAATACAGTGATTCATTTAAGGCAGGCAATAATTGTTATTCTGTTTATATGAATAAAACCTTCTATGGTCATACACCCAATGTGAATGGTTTGTTGAATCTCGATCGTGGTGATACACATATTCATAATATTGATGCCAACAGATGCAAACTTGATAATGATAGTGCAACATATTTCTAGCACTGCCGTTTAGGTCATATTGGTCTAAAGCGCATGCAGAAACTCCATGCGGATGGATTTTAGAATCACTTGATTATGAATCATTTGATGTTTGCGAACCATGCCTCATGGGCAAGATGACTAAAACTCTGTTCTTTGGAACAATGCAGCGAGCCAATGACTTACTGAAAATAATACATACTGATATATGCGGTCCGATGAGTGTTTAGGCTTGCGGCGGGTATCGTTATTTTCTGACCTTCACAGATGATTTGAGGAAATATGGGTATATCTACTTAATGAAACATAAGTCTGAAACATTTGAAAAGTTCAAAGAATTTCAGAGTAAAGTGGAGAATCATCGTAACAAGAAAATAAAGTTTCTATGATCTGATCGCGGAGGCGAATATTTGAGTTACGAGTTTGGCCTTCATTTAAAACAATGTGGAATAGTTTCACAACTCATGCCACCGGGAACACCACAACATAATGGTGTGTCCGAATGTTGTAACCGTACTTTATTAGATATGGTGCGATCTATGATGTCTCTTACCGATTTACCACTATTGTTTTGGGTTTATGCATTGGAGACAGCTGCATTCACGTTCAATAGGGCACCATCTAAATCCGTTGAGATGACACCGTATGACCTGTGGTTTGGCAAGAAACCTAAGCTGTCGTTTCTTAAAATTTGGGGTTCGGATACTTATGTGAAAAAAGCTTCAACCTGATAAGCTCGAACCCAAATTGGAGAAATGCGTCTTCACAGGATACCCAAAGGAAACTGTTGGGTACACCTTCTATCACAGATCCAAAGGCAAGATATATGTTGCTAAGAATGGATACTTTCTAGAGAAGGAGTTTTCTCTCGAAAGAAGTGAGTGGGAGGAAAGTAGAACTTGATGAGATAATTGTACCGTCTACCGAATTGGAAAGTAGTTCATCACAGAAATTAGTTCTAGTGATGCCTACACCAACTAGTGAGGAAGTTAATGATGATGATCATGAAACTTCAGATCAAGTTACTACCGAACCTCATAGGTCAACCAGAGTACGTTCCGCACCAGAGTGGTATGGTAATCCTATTCTGGAAGTCATGTTACTAGACCATGACGAACCTACAAACTATGAGCAAGCGATGATGAGCCCAGATTCCGTGAAATGGCTTGAGGCCATGAAATCTGAGATGGGATCCATGAATGAGAACAAAGTGTGGACTTTGGTTGACTTGCCGATGATCGGCAAGCCATGGAGAATAAATGGATCTTCAAGAAGAAGGCTGACGTTGACAGTAATGTTACTGTCTACAAAGCCCGACTTGTTGTGAAAGGTTTTCAACAAGTTCAAGGAGTTGACTACGATGAGACCTTCTCACCCGTAGTGTTGCTTAAGTCTGTCCGAATCACGTTAGCAATTGCCGCATTTTATGAAACCTGGCAAATGGATGTCAAAACTGCATTCCTTAATGGATATCTTAAAGAAGAGTTGTATATGATGCAACCACAAGTTTGTGTCGATCCTAAAGGTGCTAACAAAGTGTGCAAGCTCCAGCAATCCATTTATGGACTGACACTACTTCAGGATGCTGCTAACACGACACTACGACCAGAGACCCTTCGACAAAATTGTGTGCGATGCCATAATCGCAAATGGTGGTGTAAAATAACCGTAAAAAAAGGTGCAAAACGTTTGCGATGGAGGATGCATAAAAAACGGTTCAGATTTTAGTTGTGTGTGCGATGCAGGGCATACGATTCAGCTCAACTAACTATTTGCAATGAGGAGGAACAAAAGGAACAGGCTGCCAGATGAAGGTATGTGCGATGTACAACATACGTTTCACTCGGATGAACTGTTTGTGATTAGGCAACACAAAAGAAATGGTCAGCCCGATCAAGGTGTGTGCGATGTACAACATACGGTTCACTTGGATGAACTGTTTGTGATTAGGAAAGAGAACAAAAATGGTTCAGTATAACAAGATGTGTGTGATACGAGGCAAACAGGTATATAATCAGAAATGTGTGTGAAGACCGATAATAACGCAGACGATTGCTTCTAATAAGACGTATGTGATATGTTCTGTCTACACAACATCTATTGGCCATTGTGGGACGGGCGGTCATCCAGATACGCCATAAGGATGTGAAGAGGCATTCCTATCAGCAAGGACTAGCTGTTCCACCAGTAGCTCATGTAAGAAAACTATCAAGTTAAGTGTGCTTAGGCTAGAGCAGCCATCGGATGGGTGACTGGAAGGGAAGTTGTGTCGATGTTAAATTAGGTGATGGGATGGGTCATTTCAGTCAAATGATTGAAATACCCCATTCTCTCAGCTAATTTAACCTCGAGGTCCTTATTATTTTTTTAACACATGTTAAAGAAGGTCTACCGCATTACTTTTTGACAACGTGCGATACGTGGCATACAGTTGATCCATCCGACCTATTTGTGATGGAATAGGTCATGTGTGTTGTGGGCAAATGCTTGCTAGTATTCAACTGTTTGGGATTGATGAATTCATCACTGACATGTTCCCTAGTGTGGTCCGTGTTCATCTGATCATCATCTACTTCTTTTTTTGACAGAAATCATCATCTACTTCTTGTGCTAGCTCGATGCTAAGTTTCCATTAATTGATGGCGTTTTCTGAACACGGCACCGTTTCCTGCCATTTCCTCACCTGTTACCCGCCACCCTGTTATATTGCGCATAGGGGGCGCGCGAAGCACGGAGGCGACAGACACAGCCTGTAGCACATCCACCTTTTCCAAGCATGCCAACCCACCAAAGCGTCGCCTTTGCCATGAACCTCGTCGACGAGGAATACGAGCAGGCGCCATGGCCCGTCGAGGCCGAGGCGCTCCCCGGCAACACGATGGACGACGCCGTGATGCGCGTCATCGCCAGGGTTGAGAAGACCTTTGGTGCATGGCGCTTGAGCGGCGCAGATCAAGATAGGCATGTCAGCGCCGACAGGCTGCAGCTCGCTGCACAACATGATCGATGGCGCGCCGCAGAGCAAGCTAGGCGCGTCCACGCTGATAGGCTGTGGCTCGCTGCACGGCGAGACCGTTGGAGCGCCACAGAGCGAAAGCCGTGGTGCACCATAGAGCGAGAGGCGCGGCGCGCCGCATAGCAAGAGCGGATCCATCGGCGCTTGCCTGCTATCGACACGGCGTCGCAGCTGGGTACACATCCCGTCAGTACACCCATTCCTCACCAGGAGTGGGCAGAGGCCCTGAGCGCCATACTTGCACCAGCGGCTGGCCGCGCCGTACTTGCACCGGACGCCTGCCTCGACGTTTGCATGGGTGCCGTCGTTCGCCTTGTCCGCGGCCCGCTGTATGCCAACACGCTGGTCCGTAGGCTCGACCGCCTCCTTGGCCCAGGTGTCCACCTGGGCGCAGTAGAGGAACATGGCCGTCGCATCCTTGAGCTGGTGATCTCCAATGAAATAGCCAACTTGGAGCTCGAGATCGTGATGTACCGCGAGCGTGTCGACCGCTTGGATGAACGCCTGCACGAGTTCAGGCAGAGCCAAGAGCTACCCTAGGCAAGGGCTGCTGGTCATGGTCTCATGGACGTGTTTTATTTTGAAAAGTCGTTTTGACGTGGATAGCTATGTATTCACAGCAATCATAGTATTGCTCTATTTCAATGTGTGTACTCTATTTTCCATTCTTATATGTTATGTTTCAATGTGTGTGTATACGCTTTCCATTCTGTATATGTGGATGATAACAACTAGATTCAAATTAGTATACAAAAATAGATAGAAAATGGAATTCATAATATATATATATATATATATATATATATTATATTAATTGTTCATTAGATATAATATATATAATATCATCACATATACGTGATGATACTTAACTACTAGGTACAATGCATAAAATTGAAAACGAACAATACTAAAACTAATAATCCCTCCTGGGGCCAGTATTCCGGCAGCCCCTCGCCAGCAGCTCCCTGGTGCGCTGCTATCTCTTGAGCATGCGTTGGTTTTCCTTGAAGAGGAAAGGGTAATGCAGCAAAGCAGTGTAAGTATTTCCCTCAGTTTTTGAGAACTATGGTATCAATCCAGTAGGAGGCCACACGCAAGTCCCTCGTACCTACACAAACAAATAAGAACCTTGCAACCAACATGATAAAGGGGTTGTCAATCCCTTCACGGCCACTTGCAAAAGTGATATCTGATAGAGATGACAATATTTTTGGTATTTTTATGATGAAGATTGAAAGTAAATATTGCAAAATAAAAATAGATTGGAAACTTATATGATGGAAAATAGTCCCCGGGGGCATAGGTTTCAGTAGTGGCTTCTCTCAAGATAGCATAAGTATTACGGTAGGTGAACAAATTACTGTCGAGCATTTGATAGAAAAGTGCATAATTATGAGAATATCTAGGCATGATCATGTATATAGGCATCACGTCCGCAACAAGTAGACCGACTCCTGCATGCATCTACTACTATTACTCCACACACCGACCGCTATCCAGCATGCATCTAGAGTATTAAGTTCATAAGAACAGAGTAACGCATTAGGCAAGATGACATGATGTAGAGGGATAAACTCAAGAAAAATGATATAAACCCCATCTTTTTATCCTCGATGGCAACAATACAATACGTGTGGTTTCCCCTTCTGTCACTAGGATCGAGCAACGCAAGATTGTGATGAGGACATCAATACCATTGTTACACCCACATCCCCTACTACTATACATACTGGACCAATTACTAGAGCTCGCGCACGCCAATTAAATTACCAGGTACTTTTGTTTCTTAGTAATGATTCTAATGTTCATGAGAATATGATGCTGCCTAAATTGGATACATTTGTTTTGCTTACAAATGAAGAGCCTATCTTGGAGAAGGATGAACATTGGAGCAAGAACAAGAATGGAGTTGATGGCATGCGCAAGGGAAACAAGAACGGAGTTTCCGGTGATGATTTCAGGACTTTGAACCCACCATAATGAGTGCATGAAGCCTTGGACGAAATATACAAGATGCCACTTCATAAATTTCGTGCAGAGTCTATTCTAGGTGTTGCACCACCTTATTATTGGGCCAGGCCCATGTAATTTCGAAATACTTGAATATAGGCTGTTTTTAGAGTCCTTATGTGTGGGGAAACAAGAGACAGGGTTGGTTTCGGACCCCTCCTTCAAGGGCCACGAAATCCCCCCTTCCTCCATATATACAGCCCTTAGGGCATCGTTTAGACTTTAGGTCTTGTTTAGATTAGAAGTTCGCCATAGCTGCAACTTCGCGTACTTCGTTTGTGTTCAACGACCAGACCAAGACGTCACAGAACCCCACCTTGATCAATAAAGCTTTCCTCTTATATTCGCAATATCCAGATTGCAATCTTAGTTTCTTGCTTGTTCTTCGTTTGCCTGCAGGAAACAGACCTTCGTGGTTAGGTTGATCGTGCTCCGGCGTGGTCAATAACCTCTCGGAGTTGGTTTAGCTATTGCTAAGGCGCGACGTCCTCGCACGTTCGTTGTAGGATCGTCAAAGTCGAATTCCTCCAAAACGATAGCCACCGTCTCATCGAAAGACGGGACACCTTTGCCTCTATCAAGTGGTATCAGATTTCCAGGTTGCTCGGTGAGATTTTCCAGTTTTTCGTAGTTTAGATCGAGTCTGTTCTTCATACGTACAGTCCACAAAAAAGCCAAAAATATAGGGCTAGTTCATCATATCCGAACTAGTCTGAGCCTTTGCATAGTCTTTTCAGTATTTTACTTTATTGAATTTGCGGTTGCATCATCGTGTCAAGTTGCTGGTCTTAGCGTCTGGTTTCCCTTAGAGTTTCGAGTTCTGTTCATAAGTTGTCACGCCGCCGCCGCACCATCATTATCGTTCCTACCATATACCACCACCACCAACATATGCCTTACCGCTGCCATATACATCCGCCTGTCCACCACCAATCCGAGTCCACATATACATCTGCCTGTCCACCACCAATCCGAGTCCACATATACATCCGCATGTCCACCACCAATCCGAGTCCACATATACATCTGTCTGTCCACCACCAATCTGAGTCCACATATACATCCGCCTGTCCACCACCAATCCGAGTTCTTTTCGAGATCCATCTAGTGTTCGTTTTGTGTTTCCTTGACTGAGTAGGTCTAAAAAAAGAGTCTGGAGACCCCCGGGTAGTTTTTAGGCCAAATTTTCGGTGACCAAAAATATTTTTCCCTATCCTCTTTTTAGGTCCCACGGAGCGTTTTGAGACACTCGCCATCATAGTGATTTTTTGTCGCACTTTTTTTGTCGTCGCTGCCCTAATTTCCGAAGAAAAAAATTGTCAAAAAAACATTTCGTGCCATCCTGTCAGTTTGACCTGGGAAGAGTTTTGAGACACTCGCCATTATAGTGATTTTTCACAAAAAAAAGAGGAGCGCAAAAAAACAGAGAAAAAAATCCAGAGTATGCTTTTCCCTTATTTTACGTGCAGCGTCGTGATTTTGTTAGTGTTCTAGGCTCGCGTCTCTAGCACAGTCTAGCCTAGGACCAGCACAGTACCGTCGTTGAGCGTTTATTCAACTTGGCATATCTGAATTGATTATTGCTGACCCTTTTTTCTATCATATTAAGCCTTCCCAGCTCCACATACATCTACGTCGTGTGTTTGACTCTGCCTGGTAATCGCTCTATCCAAGCTTTGAGAGTTTTGACTATAACGGTTGCTAGTCACCACCTCCTGCTTGGTAAGAACTGGTAAGAATTTGATATTTGCTTGACGGATTTGTGACACCCACCACCACCACCACTTGTTAGTAGTCTGTAGGATCATATTCTTGTGTGTTTCTATTGCTGCTAACCATGCCAGAATCACAAGCCGATGAGATCGACTGGGAGAACTTAACGAACAAGGAGCTTCATGATAAGTTTCAGCAAATGATGACTGAATAGGTGCAAGATGTGCTGAACAATTTTGAAGAGTCCATGGAGAAGATCACTGGCCTTGAGAAGACGTTCGAAACAAAGCTCGATAACAGATTTAATGAACTGCTTGCGCGTCTTCCACCATCGGCTGCACCTGCCGCACCTCTGCAACAATAACAACAACAACAACCTCCACGTCATGAAACAGCCCTCCGTCGAGCGTGTCGTGTCCTTCTTCAGCCTGGCCAAACTGTTAGTGCTGCTGTTGATACTTCTGTGTCTCCTGATGCTGATGCGGAGGATGATTATGCGGGAGATTATGAGGATGAGGTTGATCAAAATCAGAACTACGTGCAACCGCCAGTACCACAACCACTAGGTCGTCCACATGCAAATAATCACAATGGTAGGGCTCTCCCTCAGGTACGAGATCATGACCATCTTCCTAAACTGAAATTGAATATGCCACCATTTGAGGGTAGATATGTTCCTCATATATATCTTACTTGGGTATTAGAAACTGAACAACGATTTACACTACTAAAAAATACACTTCCGTGATGATACGTGTTTGTCACAATAGGTCGCTTTTTTGTCATGCATGTACATCCATGACAAATTTATGACATCATCAAGATAGTCATACCTGTGCTGTCGTAGAAGTGTTCCATGACATTACAAAATTATCATCACGGAAGTGTCCACTTCAATGACGATAAATCACGCGTCACAGAAGTGCTTTCATCAAGGGTGACCGACACGTAGCATCCACCGTAACGAACATTGTTAAGCTATCGGGTCGGGTTTTCGATCCGATAACCCGTTAACAGCCCCAACCAATGGGGATTTTCCACGTGTAAAATCATCATTGGCTAGAGGAAACACATGTCGGCTCATCATCGGGACAGATGTCATCCACTCACTGGACAGAAGGCGCCTATGATACGTCGACACATGGCACGGCCCAACAAGTTTAAATGGGCTGGCCCAACTAAAGGCCCACAAGATTTTGCGGACCATAATGGGTCAGCCTAGGTAAAGGCCCACGATATTTTGCGGGCCATAATGGGCCGGCCCAGGTAAAGGCCCATAAGATTTTTGTTTGCCGTAATGGGCCGGCCCAGGTAAAGGCCCACAAGATTCTTGCGGATCATAATGGGCCGGCCCAGCTAAAGGCCCATGAGATTTCACCGACATTAATGGGCCGGCCCAGCTGTAGGCCCACAAGATTTTGAGGACCCTAGTAGGCCGGCCCATTAACTGCCTGCCATGTTTTGGGCCAAATGCTGGCCCATATTTGATTCGGTCCATTAATGGCCTGCAACGCTCCGGGCCTAATAGTGGCCCATATGAGATCCGGCCTATTAAAGGCCTACCATGTTCTGGGTCAAATTACGGCCCAGATCAGGTTCGGCCCTTTAAGAGGCTTTGGGCTCAATTATGGCCCATATCAGATTCGGCCCGTCAACTGGACACTGTGCTTTTGGGCCCACTTGCTAAAGGCCCACTTAGTAATTCGACATGATATTAGTTTTGGCCTGTTAAGGGCCCCTTTAACATTTCGGCCCTATATTAATTTTAGCCTGTTAAAAGCCCGTCATATAGTTGGGCCTAACTACGGCCCGGTTTGCATCCGGCCTGCTCGCAGCCGATATCTGATTGGCCCAAACAAGGACCGAGACAATTTTTTGGCCTGTTAAAAGCCCGTGATTTGATTCGCACAATCATGGGCCGGGGTTCATTTTGGGCTGCTGCCGGCCCGTGAGCTGATCGACACGTTTCAGGCCCAACCTACATCGTGATTGCATGATGGCCCGAATATGTACCGTAATTTTACGGTTTGGCCGGTTTACTGCAAAGACACGATATATATATATATATATATATATATATATATATATATATATATATATATATATATATATAGTAAAATAACTACAGCATCGTGAATAAGAAAAAACCTATACTATACAATAAAGAAATTACGGCATATTACATCCACTGGGCATCAAAGTTTGCCACTATGATAATAAAGCACAAGCAGACAGCAGATTACATACACTGGGCATCAAAGATTGCCTCCAGTGCAAATAAACACGCCGACAAAATAATATACAAAACCGACAACACTTCAATAGAGTTCAAGAAAGGTTAGCCCTGCTGGGGAGCTGCAGCGCAAGCAGCTGAGCAAGATGATGAGACTGCGCTTGTTCAACACTTATATCTTCCTCACTCTGAAAGATAAACAAGCAAACAGATGATAGGTTTTGCACATAAAAGTATCAGTGCTGACAATTCATCACATTTCTTACTGAAGAATAAAGTGACACAGTTTAAATTTGCATTAACACAATATGGTATTGTTCAGGTCAAGACATGGCAGGAAATGACATTGTGGAGGAGTTGGCAGCTTCACGACACCACTGGATTACAGATCAAGAACTCATAAGTATCAATGGTTAGTGTGCTGTCAATTTATACCATTTTAGATTGGCAAATAAAGAGACGGTTTAAATAATAGTAGAATGATATGACATTGTTCATAGTTAGGACATTGTAGAATATGACATTGTGTTGTAGTGGGTAGGTTCACCACACCACTGGATTACAGATGAAGAAGAGAAGCATATATGCAGTGCAAAAGAAGATCACTTGCTCTGTATAGTTTAATTTACATGGTATGAAGAAGGAACTTGGTTGTACAACTGAAAACTTAAATTGAGAAAGGACGAACTTTTGTTTATGAACTACATATAATAAACTTAAACAAGCAATTTGATGCAAACACCAAAAATAAACAGTTGTTGCAGTCATGCCTAACCAAATATATACAACAAAGTTTCAAGGCTTGAGATGGACAAACTTACATTATTGGTGAAGACAGGCCCTATAAAGGCCTTGCCCATGCTGATGGGGGGGCAATTCAAGAAGTTTACCACAGAATCTTCTTCAAAAGCATTGCCTTTATTCTACATTTTGTTAAGAGTAAATATAGATGTGATAATATACGAAAAAATGGAGAATATTTAAGATAAGATGAAGAGTGATGCTACATAACCAAGTAGCTATAAATGTAAGTGCGGCGATACAGGCAAAAGGTACAGCCAAGAGCAATGCACAGCTAAACTTCTTCAGTACCAACCTTATGGTAAGAGTAAATATAGATCTGATGTGTAGAAAATGGAGGGCAAAGGAAAATAAGTTGCAGAGTGATGGTACATGAAGAATTACCTGTCATTATAATTACATTGATAAAGGACAGCATGTAGTTACAAGAACAATGTAGAGCTAAAAAACATTGGCATTGGATATATTCTACACTAATGTAACCATTCATACAGATCAGATAATTTGGAGCGAAAAATTGATAAGCAAGCTATCATGCATACTGCTGTCACATAATGAACCAGGTATGTATGCAAGTACAGTGATACAGGACAACAAGTACTAAGAAGAGCAAAGCAGCGGGCAGCATATTTGCGATATCCTGTCGTTCTTGTCAAACCGAAATTCTTCTTCGAGCAGATTTCCTGCAAAAAAGATCCGTAAGGCACATGTGGAAAAGTAGAAGTTCAAACTGTCATGTGATTTCATAGACAGTACCTCATCCTGGGAACGAGATCAGTGCATAACAAGGTTTTTCCATTCAATGTCTTCTAAATTTAGCACAGGAGACTTCACCAGAAATACTGCTGCAATGCTTCCTTGAAAAGCACAAGCAAGCTTTGCTCGTCAAGACTATCCAGATTAACCCTCGCCTAGTTACAACAATGTAATGTAAATCATTGATGTGCTCAATCAGCAGAAACAGGAAAATAATAACCATGAATAATAGCACTTACACGTAAGTTGGACAGGAAGATGTGATAATGGTGTTTGTCTTCACAATAATCTTCCCATGATGGGAATATATGCACATAGTCCCTAACAACATTGAAAGCATTGTCTTTTAAACTGGGAATAAATGGAATGGGGTTCCAATCTGCAGGAATTGGCCGTCTCTGCAGTTGGGATAGGTCTTCGGCGGGTGGACTTGCTGTACTTTTTGCTGGAGTGGGATTTTTCTGTGGTATAGCTGGTGCTATGCCAAATCAAATCGGTATACCTTTTGCTGGAGCGCAGGTCCTGTGTGGTCGAGCTAATGGTGTGGCCAGTGAAGTATGGGTACAGTCTGCTGGAGTCGATCCTACATTTTGTGTCACTGGTTGTACATCCAATATAAGTGGGGTGCTGTCTGATTTCTCCAGCACCACCACGTTTTTCAAGGACTTTGCTGGTGCTCCTTCAGATTCGGCAATCACCCTCTTCCTTTTTGATGTATGATGCACAAGAACAGCATTTGAGTGAAAAAACATGGTACGATGACAGATGTAATATGTATTGACAATGGATGGGCATGGCATCTCGACATATATGATGAGTAAACTAAGTAGATGGCGGTGCAACAAAGTAGAAGAAATGCAAGACAACATATGCAAGATATGCGGAATCAATAAAACCTTGCCAAATTAGAGCAGGCACCTTGATGGGTGAACATGACATGCCATGTGCCTTTGACTCCTCGAGGTTAGAATAGTCATTAGGATGATATTCTGAACAAGAATCAACAGGTGGGGAGCGTACGAGTTTCATTGCTTCCAGAATGGCACTCAATGCCTTGGTGCCAATTTTGTAAGTCATTGCAGTGTTCCACAATATTCTTCTGATGGGCGGATTCTGATATTCATTGTAATTGCGTATGATATCTGAGAACCATGAAAACCTAAATAGTTGTGAGATTATCTTTGTAATGCAGATGATATTCTAATATAGGGGCGCCCCTGTAAACACTTGTGTGCTATCACTGGATTCTAATGAGAGAGCTCATGTGTGCTGTAATATGGTGTGTGCATTTGTATAATCTGGCATAAGTACACACAAAAATAGGCTCCATAAGTAAGGATAGCTGGCAGATGATAGGTTCATAATATACTGTATAGAGAGTTTATTGCCAGACCATGATAACAAGAGCACACAACAACTAGGCAGATCATAGTGTACATAACAGGGGTACACCATAACCAGGATATATAAATCGGGAAAGCAGAACTGGCTGGAAATTACGGTGTTGTATTGCCGCTAGTAATTGAAAACCTATCGATCACGTACAGGCCAGCTCTATCAGCTGTTGACTGTAGATGTCCCTGCTCCCCTTCCTGACAAGGAACATACTGTGCTTCCCATACAGAACACCGCACGGGCCGCCGGCCGAACCACTGGCCCCACCGCCTGTGTTCCTCCGCCATCCCCACCCCCACCCCCGCCCCCACCCACGTCGAGTTTTCTTTGTTCGACGAGGCCCCACCACCGCCCCCACAACCATCGTCCCCACCCGAGCCCCTTCGATCGCATCGGCGAACTCCGGCGAGCTCTGAAAAATCGACTGACCCAATTTTGAAATTTAGTCTATTGTGATTTAACTAGTGTGGAATATAAAAGGGGAAAACCATGAGCATTGCGAGTATGGTGTTGAGCGTGCCATGGCGGATCTGAAGGTACAAACCGGACAAAGGCAACTTCGCAACCAAGTCAAGAAATCAGAGTAAAGAAGTGGCGATCTATTTTCTTGCTGCGATAAATAAGTTGAGCAAATACGAAAGAGTACCGCCTCTGGTGCGGCGCCGTGTACGCATCTGCTGAGAATTTGACGGTGTTGCAGTAGCGATGGCTGTCGGCAGCGTGGAAGCACATCTAGGAGGGTAGACGGTGGCGGCGGGGCACGGTGGACGAGACGGTCGTAGGAGCGGCGCCGACAAGGTGGACGACGGCGGGGATGAAGCGAGAGGACGGGATGCAAGGATCCCGGTCCGAAGCCGTGGATGAGAGAGGTCGATCTCTTGTAATGGACGGCGGCGGTGGGGTATTAGCTCCGGCATGGTGGAGGAGGACGGCGGTGGACGGGGTGGCGGACGGCGGCGGACGGAGGAGGGTGGGGTGGAGAGGGTGTTTTGGCGCCCACAGAGTACGAATGGGGAAAAGGGAGGTAGAGAGGAAGGGGGAACCATGTATTCAGGGCGCGCTTGTCTCAAATGCGAGGAAATTTACAAACTTAGCCCCCGTTTCAAATTTCTACTACATCACAACAACACTAGTCGGTTGGGAATAGGACGGTAATCTCGCATAAACCGAATATTTGCCGACGAGAGTTTGTTTTTGGCACCCACCGTGTATGAATATGAATCGGGGAGGGAGTCGATTTCGGTCGAGGACACACTATGTTTTGGCACCCACCGTGTATGAATCCGGGTGAGAGGCGCGTTTGGGTGAAATTACAAACCTACCCCTATCGAAACCTATAGAAATCCAGCATATAGGCTTTGCATGGCAGGGATGGGCAGTAGTGATTTCCATCTCACAGATTTTGGTTTCGGGCGCTTACTGCGACTTTCCCCGCTTCGTTCAAATTTTGCAGAGTGCACGTTTACCGTGCCAACTCAATTCCAATCCCGTTTGTGTTCTATTTTTTCGGGCGGGATCCATTTTCAATTGGAATTACATTCTATATACATCATTTTTATATACTTTCAAAAGCACAACAAAGAATTCTGCTCCTTTATATGTATAATATGATTTACAAATACAACGATCTCGAAATCTTAAGGTTGAATTCGAAAATTTTAACCAAATTATGTTCTACTAAAATGTATGGATCAGTAATATCTACATATTAAATAACATAGATGTGTGTGAATTCATATGAGTATGCATGTTTGATAGATCAATTTTGGTTCGAGTATGGATTACATGTATCATCATCTCGAATTCAAATATTTGAATCCCTTTTTTGTTCACTCCTTTCACGCCCATCTCTCTCGCATGCATGCTCCTTCAGGTAGCTATCACTCTCTTTTCTCCAGCTCACCCGCACGCTCACTTCATGTTGCTCATATCCTCGCAAACATGGTCTCTCGACGTCTCCCTTGAGAAGTGTCACACTCTCCCTATCATTATACATTACACGGTTTTCATTATCTCTCACGTCTCTACTGTTCTCTAGTATTACTCGGTACCTATGCTTTCTTTTTCACCGCCAAACACACAGTCTCCACTCGTCTTTCACTTTGTCTTTCTCTCTATGGGATTCTCTCACACACCCTATATGTCTCTACATATGACTCATCCCACTAAAATTACTCTCTCTATCTCTCCTGTAGACACAACATTTGTTGCGGTCTCCTTTTCGTCTCCATCCCAGACTGACATTATTCATTTGTTTACCGATCAGACAACCCCAACTACCGTCTCCTCTCTCTCTCTCTCTCACACACACACACAACTCCTGTTTCCACTCCCCTTCCCGACTATCATCTCTCTCACACACACAAAAAACTCTCGCTTTCGCACCCCGACTCGTATTTCTCTCACAAACATTTATCGACTAGCTAGCCTCTAGATAGGTTTATACACTCGCACACTCGTGCTTCCACCATCGCATACATGTCTCTCTCCCGCTCCTTGTATCTATGTAGATTTTTCTTCCCTTCTTGAGACACGCCCTCTCGTTCGTGCACACACACACTATCGCCTCATTTTAAGCTGATACCTATCGCACACACACTCCTTGTGTCTTTGTCACACATGCACTCCGTCCTCCTCCACTCGCCCTCTCTCTCACACACACATGGGCTTTTTGCAACAACTAGCAAGATGCCCATGCGTTGCACGGAACATCAAGATGCATTTTGTATGAGTAGTTTATCTTGTGGGGGAAAAGGATGAACGAGGGAAGGCCTTATTTGCAAATGTGGAGAGGGGTGTGGGTATATTTTTGCAAAATTGCCATAGTTTCCTTCCTATCCGTCAGATATAGACCGGACGGCCTATATTGCAGGATGACAAGCACACGATCATCACCGACAATGCTTATTATAAGAGTAGGGATAAAAAATAGAGTTGGTGATGATGGTGGGCCTGCCATCCTGCAATGTAGGTCGTCTGATTTATATCTGACAGATAGGAAGGAAAATATGGCAATTTACCCGCACTCTTCACCACATTTGCAGATAAGGCCTTCCCTCGTTCATCTTTTTCTCTCACAAGATCTTGATGTTCCGTGCAACGCACGGGCATCTTGCTAGTAAGAGTAGAAATTAGACATATACCACTTCTCGAATCTTGAAACCAACAACATTCCTCCCTTATCTCATCAAAACCGCCAAAGGAATATATATTGAGTGAAACATAACATATTTTTAGTGATATACGTATTTCAAAGCTAGAATTTTTTTTCTATCAAATCGGTGAATATGTATTAATCTAGTGGCGGAGACAGGCCTGGGGCAGCTAGGGCTATAGCCCCAGGCCTAGAAACAACTTCCTTTGTAATTTCTTCATGCAAAGCATAGAAAATCACAGAAGTTTATCACTCAACATAGCACAGCCCCAGGCGTAATCTGCATCTAGCTCCGCCACTGTATTAATCTACTTTTGTGTGGCAACGCATTGGCACATTGCTAGTAGTTATTATAATTTTTTGGAAACCAGACAAACGGTGGAGTACATATATGAAGAGAAAAGGCGCACGCACGCAGTCGGCCTCTTGCTGTCTCGCACACATGAGCGTTACGTAAAGGTGACGTTAACAAATAAACTCTAAAACCCTAGGGGCACGATTGCTGCATTCGCGGGTACCGGGTACATGGCGGAGCACCTTTGTAGGAATAGTCAGCTCGCGTGATAATTTGATCCGTAGGAGTTGATGGTCGGGACCACAGGTGAACGACTTGGAGCGTGGTGGCTCGCTAGTTGCCACAGATCGAGTAGCCACGTTTAAAATATCATTTTTTAGCAGGATTAAGAGTTCCGATTTTCAATGGCGCGTTATAAGTAGTAAGTAGTTTTTAGAATGATTGGTATGTAGCGAAAATGGAATTCATAGTACTACGTACCTCCTTGGCGTATGGTTGTATGGTTTGTTGATGGAGGTTGTATGGGTTTATGTTGCGAGATGTTCAACCTGGTAGTTCTAGGGCAAATACTATGGTTTAGATTTAGAGATGTTGGTTTGCTTTAATGAAAATCGGAAGGGGAAACCCTTCTTTGATTGAAAAAACTACTACCTCCATTCTGGTTTACTAGTCCCCATCGTACTTTGGGTCAAAGTTTGTCCATGAACTTTACTTGTAAAATGTGAATGGAAAACGAGATTTTGTTATACCCAAACAAAAAAGGACTGGAGGGAGTGATTGCTCTGACACGGACGCGATCTCTCATAGCGCAGGCATTAAACCGGCGCGCCGGCCAAGAGGGCCGCACTCACTGCAGGCCCGACTGAGCACGCCTCCTCGACGCGTGTAACCAGCTTAAGACTGCCCCGCCTGCCTTCATTGAATCCACGCGTGTGCCGGCAACATGTCCTTCTGCGAGCCGGCAGGCATTTTAGAACACAAAAAATGACTAAAATATAATTAATTTACGCATGGTCTTGACTTGTTGTGCTCGCACTGGTAGCAGGAACTAGTAGAGGATTTTCTTTATTTATAACTCTCCTCACATTTTTTTGGCTTTGAAGTGAATCATGGTTGTGGACATTATGTATGAATGTGCAGATAGCTGTGAACATGAGTTTGATGTGGAAGTTGAACTTGGAATGTCGGGCTTACGCGTGAACTATACCATGTCCAATGCTTCGTCTGTTATTGTTTGGAAAGTAATTGTTGTTATTACATGACCCGAAAAAAAACATTTTGTGCGACATGAGTAGATGCACGGACATCACAACAGGCATGCTGACTGGATAAACATTTGAACCTAGCTATTATCAAGGAAATTTTGTATTGACAGCAGTTTTAGATAGCAGGAGACGTGTAGCCTGCTCTGCCTCTGCTAGCTTATTTCTGGCTTCTTCTATCTCTTCTTTGGCTTGGGTGAAGAGAGCATCTGATTGCTCTTTTCGCTTCTTCAGGAACTCAGATACATTCTCAAGGGCTGCTGCACGCTTTCTTTCAGCCTTTACTAATGCCACGAGGACACGAACAGCTGACGACTCCACCTGGCTTGTGTGTAATCCAGCATCATCTAGGAATTTGCACCTTATGTCTAATCCAACATCATTAGGGAACTGGCACCTTGTGTGTAATCCAGCCTCATTTTGGAAACATGATCTCAAGGTTGACCATACTTCCCTCCTCGAAGGAACTGCATCCTGACATGAAGTTACTTCTTTTTTAGATCAATACTCAGAGCAACCTAGATCCATTTAGTAGAAGCTAGATAAATAGAACTCGGAGAAGTGAATTCAAAAGGAAAAAATAAATAAAAACAAACTACAAGGTGAGAACACCCACTTCCTGTTGGGGAACGTAGTAATTTCAAAAAAAATTCCTACGTACACGCAAGATCATGGTGATGCATAGCAAGGAGAGGGGAGAGTGTTGTCTACGTACCCTCGTAGACCGAAAGTGGAAGCATTATATCAACGCGGTTGATGTAGTCGTACGTCTTCACGATCCGACCGATCCAAGCACCGTTACTCCGGCACCTCCGAGTTCTTGGCACACGTTCAGCTTGATGACGATCCCCGGGCCCCGATCCAGCAAAGCGTCGGGGAAGAGTTCCGTCAGCACGACGGCGTGGTGACGATTTTGATGTACTACTGACGCAGGGCTTCGCCTAAGCACTGCGACAATATGACCGAGGTGGAATTTGGTGGCAGGGGGCACCGCACACGGCTAAGGAACGATCTCAAGGATCAACTTGTGTGTCTATGGGGTGCCCCCTGCCTCCGTATATAAAGGATCCAAGGGGAAGGGGCTGGCCGGCCAAGGGTGGCACGCCAGGAGAGTCCTACTCCCTCCGGGAGTAGGATTCCCCCCCCCCAATCCTAGTTGGAATAGGATTCCTCAAAGGGGGGGAGAGAGAGAGGGGGCCGGCCACCTCTCCTAGTCCTAATAGGACTAGGGGAGGGGGGGAGGCGCGCAGCCCATGAGGGCAGCCCTTTCACCTTTCCACCAAGGCCCATGTTGACCCATTTGGCTCCCGGGGGGTTCCGGTAACCCTCCCGGTATTCCGGTAAAATCCTGATTTCACCTGGAACACTTCCAATGTCCAAACATAGGCTTCCAATATATCAATCTTTACGTCTCGACCATTTCGAGACTCCTCGTCATGTCCGTGATCACATCCGGGACTCCGAACAACCTTCGGTACATCAAAATGCATAAACTCATAATAACTGTCATCGTAACGTTAAGCGTGCGGACCCTATGGTTCAAGAACAATGTAGACATGACCGAGACACATCTCCGGTCAATAACCAATAGCGGGACCTAGATGCCCATATTGGCTCCTACATATTCTACGAAGATCTTTATCGGTCAGACCGCATAACAACATACGTTGTTCCCTTTGTCATCGGTATGTTACTTGCCTGAGATTCGATCGTCAGTATCCAATACTTAGTTCAATCTCGTTACCGGCAAGTCTCTTTACTCGTTCCGTAATACATCATCCCGCAACTAATTCATTATTTGCAATGCTTGCAAGGCTTAAGTGATGTGCCTTACCGAGAGGGCCCAGATATACCTCTCCGACGATCGGAGTGACAAATCCTAATCTTGAAATACGCCAACCCAACATCTACTATTGGAGACACCTGTAATACTCCTTTATAATCACCCAGTTACGTTGTGACGTTTGGTAGTACCCAAAGTGTTCCTCCGGCAAACGGGAGTTGCATAATCTCATAGTCATAGGAACATGTATAAGTCATGGATAAAGCAATAGCAACATACTAAACGATCGGGTGCTAAGCTAATATAATGGGTCATGTCAATCAGATCATTCAACTAATGATGTGACCTCGTTAATCAAATAACAACTCTTTGTTCATGGTTAGGAAACATAACCATCTTTGATTAACGAGCTAGTCTAGTAGAGGCATACTAGTGACACTCTGTTTGTCTATGTATTCACACATGTATTATGTTTCCGGTTAATACAATTCTAGCATGAATAATAAACCTTTATCATGATATAAGGAAATAAATAATAACTTTATTATTGCCTCTAGGGCATATTTCCTTCAGTCTCCCACTTGCACTAGAGTCAATAATCTAGATTACACTGTAATGATCCTAACACCCATGGAGTCTTGGTGCTGATCATGTTTTGCTCATGGAAGAGGCTTAGTCAACGGGTCTGCAACATTCATATCCGTATGTATCTTGCAAATCTCTATGTCTCCCACCTGGACTAGATCCCGGATGGAGTTGAAGCGTCTCTTGATGTGTTTGGTCCTTTTGTGAAATCTGGATTCCTTTGCCAAGGCAATTGCACCAGTATTGTCACAGAAGATTTTCATTGGACCCGATGCACTAGGTATGACACCTAGATCAGATATGAACTCCTTCATCCAGACTCCTTCGTTTGCTGCTTCCGAAGCAGCTATGTACTCCGCTTCACATGTAGATCCCGCTAGATGCTTTGTTTAGAACTGCACCAACTGACAGCTCCACCGTTTAATGTAAACACGTATCCGGTTTGCGATTTAGAATCGTCCGGATCAGTGTCAAAGCTTGCATCAACGTAACCTCTTACGGTGAGCTCTTTGTCACCTCCATATATGAGAAACATATCCTTAGTCCTTTTCAGGTATTTCAGGATGTTCTTGACCGCTGTCCAGTGATCCACTCCTGGATTACTTTGGTACCTCCCTGCTAAACTTATAGCAAGGCACACATCGGGTCTGGTACACAGCATTGCATACATGATAGAGCCTATGGCTGAAGCATAGGGAACATCTTTCATTTTCTCTCTATCTTCTGCAGTGGTCGGGCTTTGAGTCTTACTCAATCTCACACCTTGTGACACAGGCAAGAACCCTTTCTTTGCTTGATCCATTTTGAACTTCTTCAAAATCTTGTCAAGGTATGTGCTTTGTGAAAGTCCAATTAAGCGTCTTGATCTATCTCTATAGATCTTTATGCCTAATATGTAAGCAGCTTCTTCGAGGTCTTTCATTGAAAAACTTTTATTCAAGTATCCCTTTATGCTATCCAGAAATTCTATATCATTTCCAATCAGTAATATGTCATCCACATATAATATTAGAAATGCTACAGAGCTCCCACTCACTTTCTTGTAAATACAGGCTTCTCCGAAAGTCTGTATAAAACCAAATGCTTTGATCACACTATCAAAGCGTTTATTCCAACTCCGAGAGGCTTGCACCAGTCCATAAATGGGTCGCTGGAGCTTGCACACTTTGTTAGCTCCCTTTGGATCGACAAAACCTTCCGGTTGCATCATATACAACTCTTCTTCTAGAAATCCATTCAGGAATGCAGTTTTGACATCCATCTGCCAAATTTCATAATCATAAAATGCGGCAATTGCTAACATGATTCGGACAGACTTAAGCATCGCTACGGGTGAGAAAGTCTCATCGTAGTCAATCCCTTGAACTTGTCGAAAACCTTTTGCGACAAGTCGAGCTTTGTAGACAGTAACATTACCATCAGCGTCAGTCTTCTTCTTAAAGATCCATTTGTTCTCAATTGCTTGTCGATCATCGGGCAAGTCAACCAAAGTCCATACTTTGTTCTCATACATGGATCCCATCTCAGATTTCATGGCTTCAAGCCACTTTGCGGAATCTGGGCTCACCATCGCTTCTTCATAGTTCGTACGTTCATCATGATCTAATATCATGACCTCCAGAACAGGATTACCGTACCACTCTGGTGCGGATCTCACTCTGGTTGATCTACGAGGTTCAGTAGTATCTTGATCTAAAGTTTCATGATCATCATCATTAGCTTCCTCACTTATTGGTGTAGGTGTCGCAGAAACAGTTTTCTGTGATGTACTACTTCTCAATAAAGGAGTAGGTACAATTACCTCGTCAAGTTCTACTTTCCTCCCACTCACTTCTTTCGAAAGAAACTCCTTCTCTAGAAAGTTTCCGAACTTAGCAACAAAAGTCTTGCCTTCGGATCTGTGATAGAAGGTGTATCCAACAGTTTCCTTTGGATATCCTATGAAGACACATTTCTCCGATTTGGGTTCGAGCTTATCAGGTTGAAGCTTTTTCACACAAGCATCGCAGCCCCAAACTTTAAGAAACGACAACTTTGGTTTCCTGCCAAACCATAGTTCATAAGGCGTCATCTCAACGGATTTAGATGGTGCCCTATTTAACGTGAATGCGGCCGTCTCTAGAGCGTATCCCCAAAACGATAGCGGTAAATCAGTAAGAGACATCATAGATCGCACCATATCTAGTAAAGTACGATTACGACGTTCGGACACACCATTACGCTGTGGTGTTCCGGGTGGCGTGAGTTGCGAAACTATTCCACAATTTTTCAAATGTACACCAAACTCGTAACTCAAATATTCTCCTCCACGATCAGATCGTAGAAACTTTATTTTCTTGTTACGATGATTTTCAACTTCACTCTGAAATTCTTTGAACTTTTCAAATGTTTCAGACTTGTGTTTCATTAAGTAGATATACCCATATCTGCTTAAGTCATCTGTGAAGGTGAGAAAATAACGATATCCGCCACGAGCCTCTATATTCATCGGTCCACATACATCGGTATGTATGATTTCCAACAAATCTGTTGCTCTCTCCATAGTACCGGAGAACGGTGTTTTAGTGATCTTGCCCATGAGGCACGGTTCGCAAGTACCAAGTGATTCATAATCAAGTGGTTCCAAAAGTCCATCAGTATGGAGTTTCTTCATGCGCTTTACACCGATATGACCTAAACGACAGTGCCACAAATAAGTTGCACTTTCATTATCAACTCTGCATCTTTTGGCTTCAACATTATGAATATGTGTATCACTACTATCGAGATTCATCAAAAATAGACCACTCTTCAAAGGCGCATGACCATAAAAGATATTACTCATATAAATAGAAGAACCATTATTCTCTGATTTAAATGAATAACCGTCTCGCATTAAACAAGATCCAGATATAATGTTCATGCTCAACGCTGGCACCAAATAACAATTATTTAGGTCTAATATTAATCCCGAAGGTAGATGTAGAGGTAGCGTGCCGACCGCGATCACATCGACTTTGGAACCGTTTCCCACGCGCATTGTCACCTCGTCCTTTGCTAGTGTCCGCTTATTCTGTAGTCCCTGTTTCGAGTTGCAAATATTAGCAACAGAACCAGTATCAAATACCCAGGTGCTACTGCGAGCATTAGTAAGGTACACATCAATAACATGTATATCACATATACCTTTGTTCACCTTGCCATCCTTCTTATCCGCCAAATACTTGGGGCAGTTCCGCTTCCAGTGACCAGTCTGCTTGCAGTAGAAGCACTCAGTTTCAGACTTAGGTCCAGACTTGGGTTTCTTCTCTTGAGTAGCAACTCGCTTGCCGTTCTTCTTGAAGTTCCCCTTTTTCTTCCCTTTGCCCTTTTTCTTGAAACTAGTGGTTTTGTTAACCATCAACACTTGATGCTCCTTCTTGATTTCTACCTCCCCAGCTTTTAGCATTGCGAAGAGCTCGGGAATAGTCTTGTTCATCCCTTGCATATTATAGTTCATCACGAAGCTCTTGTAGCTTGGTGGCAGTGATTGGAGAATTCTATCAATGACGCAATCATCTGGAAGAGTAACTCCCAATTGAATCAAGTGATTATTATACCCAGACATTTTGAGTATATGCTCACTGACAGAACTGTTCTCCTCCATCTTGTAGCTATAGAACTTATTGGAGACTTCATATCTCTCAATCCGGGCATTTGCTTGAAATATTAACTTCAACTCCTGGAACATCTCATATGCTCCATGACGTTCAAAACATCGTTGAAGTCCCGGTTCTAAGCCGTAAAGCATGGCACACTGAACTATCGAGTAGTCATCAACTTTGCTCTACCAGACGTTCATAACTTCTGGTGTTGCTCTAGCAGCAGGCCTGGCACCTAGCGGTGCTTCCAGGACGTAATTCTTCTGTGCAGCAATGAGGATAATCCTCAAGTTACGGACCCAGTCCGCTACCATCATCTTTCAACTTTGCTTTCTCAAGGAACGCATTAAAATTTAACGGAACAACAGCACGAGCCATCTATCTACAATCAACATAAACAAGCAAGATACTATCAGGTACTAAGTTCATGATAAGTTTATGTTCAGTTAATCAAATTAATGAAGAACTCCCACTTAGATAGACATCCCTCTAATCCTCTAAGTGATCACGTGATCCAAATCAACTAAACCATAACCGATCATCACGTGATATGGAGTAGTTTTCAATGGTGAACATCGTTATGTTGATCATATCTACTATATGATTCACGCTCGACCTTTCGGTCTCTGTGTTCCGAGGTCATATCTTATATGCATAGCTCGTCAAGTATAACCTGAGTATTCCGCGTGTGCAACTGTTTTGCACCCGTTGTATTTGAACGTAGAGCCTATCACACCCGATCATCACATGGTGTCTCAGCACGAAGAACTTTTGCAACGGTGCATACTCAGGGAGAACACTTCTTGATAATTTAGTGAGAGATCATCTTATAATGCTACCGTCAATCAAAGCAAGATAAGATGCATAAAAAGATAAACATCACATGCAATCAATATAAGTGATATGATATGGTCATCATCATCTTGTGCTTGTGATCTCCATCTCCGAAGCACCGTCATGATCACCATCGTCACCGGCGCGACACCTTGATCTCCATCGTAGCATCGTTGTCGTCTCGCCAATCTTATGCTTCCACGACTATCACTACCTCTTAGTAATAAAGTAAAGCATTACATCACGATTGCATTGCATACAATAAAGCGACAACCATATGGCTCCTGCCAGTTGCCGATAACTCAGTTACAAAACATGATCATCTCATACAATAAAATTTAGCATCATGTCTTGACCATATCACATCACAACATGCCCTGCAAAAACAAGTTAGACGTCCTCTACTTTGTTTGTTGCAAATTTTACGTGGCTGCTACGGGCTTAAGCAAGAACTCATCTTACCTACGCATCAAAACCACAACGATAGTTTGTCAAATAGACTCCGTTTTAACCTTCTCAAGGACCGGGCGTAGCCACACTCAGTTCAACTAAAGTTGGAGAGACTGTCTTCCGCAAGCCATCTATGTGCAAAGCACGTCGAGGGAACCGGTCTTGCGTAAGAGTACACGTAAGGTTGGTCCGGATCGTCTCGTCCAACAATACTGCTGAACCAAAGTATGACATGCTGGTAGGCAGTATGACTTGTATCGTCCACAACTCATTTGTGTTCTACTCGTGCAAATAACATCAAACCATAAAAACCTAGGCTCGGATGCCACTGTTGGGGAACGTAGTAATTTCAAAAAAAATCCTACGTACACGCAAGATCATGGTGATGCATAGCAACGAGAGGGGAGAGTGTTGTCTACGTACCCTCGTAGACCGAAAGCGGAAGCGTTATATCAACGCGGTTGATGTAGTCGTACGTCTTCACGATCCGACCGATCCAAGCACCGTTACTCCGGCACCTCCGAGTTCTTGGCACACGTTCAGCTCGATGACGATCCCCGGGCCCCGATCCAGCAAAGCGTCGGGGAAGAGTTCCGTCAGCACGACGGCGTGGTGACGATTTTGATGTACTACTGACGCAGGGCTTCGCCTAAGCACTGCGACAATATGACCGAGGTGGAATTTGGTGGCAGGGGGCACCGCACACGGCTAAGGAACGATCTTAAGGGTCAACTTGTGTGTCTATGGGGTGCCCCTGCCTCCGTATATAAAGGATCCAAGGGGGAGGGGCTGGCCGGCCAAGGGTGGCGCGCCAGGAGAGTCCTACTCCCTCCGGGAGTAGGATTCCCCCCCCCCCCAATCCTAGTTGGAATAGGATTCCTCAAAGGGGGAGAGAGAGAGGGGGCCGGCCACCTCTCCTAGTCCTAATAGGACTAGGGGAGGGAGGAGGCGCGCAGCCCATGAGGGCAGCCCTTTCACCTTTCCACCAAGGCCCATGTTGGCCCATTTGGCTCCCGGGGGGTTCCGGTAACCCTCCCGGTATTCCGGTAAAATCCTGATTTCACCTGGAACACTTCCGATGTCCAAACATAGGCTTCCAATATATCAATCTTTATGTCTCGACCATTTCGAGACTCCTCGTCATGTCCGTGATCACATCCGGGACTCCGAACAACCTTCGGTACATCAAAATGCATAAACTCATAATAAATGCCATCGTAACGTTAAGCGTGCGGAACCTACGGTTCGAGAACAATGTAGACATGACCAAGACACATCTCCGGTCAATAACCAATAGCGGGACCTGGATGCCCATATTGGCTCCTACATATTCTACGAAGATCTTTATCGGTCAGACCGCATAACAACATACGTTGTTCCCTTTGTCATCGGTATGTTACTTGCCCGAGATTCGATCGTCAGTATCCAATACTTAGTTCAATCTCGTTACCGGCAAGTCTCTTTACTCGTTCCGTAATACATCATCCCGCAACTAATTCATTAGTTGCAATGCTTGCAAGGCTTAAGTGATGTGCATTACCGAGAGGGCCCAGAGATACCTCTCCGACGATCGGAGTGACAAATCCTAATCTCGAAATATGCCAACCCAACATCTACTATTGGAGACACCTGTAATACTCCTTTATAATCACCCAGTTACGTTGTGACGTTTGGTAGTACCCAAAGTGTTCCTCCAGCAAACGGGAGTTGCATAATCTCATAGTCATAGGAACATGTATAAGTCATGGATAAAGCAATAGCAACATACTAAACGATCGGGTGCTAAGATAATATAATGGGTCATGTCAATCAGATCATTCAACTAATGATGTGACCTCGTTAATCAAATAACAACTCTTTGTTCATGGTTAGGAAACATAACCATCTTTGATTAACGCGCTAGTCTAGTAGAGGCATACTAGTGACACTCTGTTTGTCTATGTATTCACACATGTATTATGTTTCCGGTTAATACAATTCTAGCATGAATAATAAACCTTTATCATGATATAAGGAAATAAATAATAACTTTATTATTGCCTCTAGGGCATATTTCTTTCACTTCCTACATCAAGCTAAAAACAAAAGCATTAGGACGATTAAGACTCTTCTTATTACACATCGAAGAACACCAAGCTTAAGAGAAACAGAAACAACAACATATACACATCGAAGAACACGAGGCTACACGAAAATAATTGAAAGGGTGTTACTTACCAAAGCTCGTTTTACAGGTTCGGTGCAGCTCCTCTTTAACTTGCCACGCTCCTTGAAGATGTCCCGAATATCCCGTGTTTGGTCTTCATTGCTCCTCTGCATGTTCGCACTCGTGGTTTTAAAATCTCAACATGGCAAGAAAATATACTACTAGTAATACTCGCGCATCTTGTGGGCAACATTAAAGCACTCATCTGCCATGTTAGAGCATCTCCAACAAGATAAACTACTCATACAAATGCATCTTGATGCGTGCAACGCATGGGAATTTTGCTAGTTCTAAAAACCTTACCATCATTTGCCACACTACTGGTTGCAGATGAAAAACCCACCCAAGCACAGTGCGATACAGGAGCGACGCACAATTACAAGATGATATTCTGTTGGACAATGGAGGCTATAACCAATTACTTATACGGGAACAATAGCACCCAGGAAATTTGAAGGGTAGGTATGAACAAAATTGGAACTGCACATGTACTGCTAAGTGATTCAATACACACATTACCAATCGAGGAGGAGAACGACGGCCGCGGCGGCCTCTGTGAGTCATGGTCGGCAATGGGAGTCAGTTCATTGTCCACGACGGTGGTACTTCTGCGCTTGGCGTAGGCTTCCGGGAAGCAGATCCGAGACCATGGAAGACGATGCCGGGGAAGAGGATCCGTGTACGACGATGACGGTGGACCGGCTACAGTGCGGCATACGAGGTCGTCGATGAGGCAGATGCGCTGCCGTGGACGAGTGCGCCGATGTAAAGGGGAGGAGCACGAAGGCTGCGGTGCCGTGGGGAAGTCTATTTTGCAGTGGGGATAGAAATTGGGGAGTATTCAGGTGTACTACTCTGGGTGCCGAGGTGGGTTGGCTTGGTAGGGTGAACCTGAAGTTACGAAAACAGCCCCGTACCAAGCGTCATCCGTAGGCCTGTTCCGAAGGCTATGATGGTAACTTCCCACTGCTCGAATCAGGGTCGCGGGAGATTTTCCCGCCGACCTCAAAATTTTGTGACACTGGACTCCCCGTGTGGCGTGTTGAGTGATTCGGCTAAGCAACTAGCGAGTAGTAGTAGTGAACTCTGCATATTAGGTTTGACCAAAGTCAAACTTCCTAAAGTTTGACCAAGTTTATAGAAAAATATAAACATTTACCATAACAAATATGTATGATGTGAAAGTACATTCAATAATGAATCTAATGGTATTTATTTGTTATTGTATATGTTAATATTTTTTGTTATAAGCTTGCTGAGAGTTTACAAAACTTGACTTGGACCAATGCTAATATGCGGACTTCAATAAAAACAGAGGGAGTACACATTTGTTTTCTTAGTTTGTAGTGAACTAATCATTTGTTGAAATTGTGAAATAAATATATTAGGCTATTGATTTTGAATGTAATGGTCTATACAATTCAATAGCTACAATCATTGTCGAATCCCAAGATGTATACAAGGTCTATGTACTTCACAACATGCTCAAACTCACATAATCCCAGTCAAATGAGAATCTAAATGCATTTCATAGTTATTACTTTGTAGGATGCAACAAGAACAACCATAACTCTACATCAGCCATTATATAAGCAACATTTTGACATATCCTAATGTGTGAATGAAACGTGCAGAGAGAGCTTTTGAAGATGGAGCATATAGGGCGGGAAAGATTGTATGTATGTGGACGAGAGAGTAGGAGACAAACCTAACGAGACAGAGAGAGAGAGATAGATAGAGAAAGAGAGAGGAAGAAGTTAGGTCTGTGAGAAAGATGCATACATGTAATATACATGAGATGCGTGTGCATCTGGATTCTGTATACATGGAAGGAGAAGAGACAACATGTTTGATGAGTGAGCAGGAAAAACATGGACGAGAGGGGAAGGATATCGTGGGTTGAGGGATTGGCAATTTTGTGCGGGGAGAGAGGGATTAGTAATTTTGTGCAAGAGAGAGAGAGGGTGGGGGAGGAGTCAGTCAGCCTTCGTCACATCACCCTGCTTCCAAATGATCCCGCATTCTCTAGCGTGGTGTGGTCGCCATCTTCGATCTGCTCGTTGCCCTCTTTGAAGATTGAGGTGTTGTGCATCTTGGGGTGCAAAGAAGCAGAAGCGAGAGTGGTCGCCGTATAACCTTGGATGGGGATGAATTGTGTGCTCGGGGGAGTGTGTGTGTGTGTGTGTGTGTGTTGTGTTGCGTTTGTCTCTCTATGTGTGTGTGTGTCAGATATTGAGAGAAAACAAATATAAGGAGAGAAATGGGTATTCACGATGAGATTGTGCGGGCCTTGAGGTGGGCAGGGACCGGGTGAGCGTGTCAAAATGTGTGCGTTGATGCATGTGTTGCATGCGACCATGCGAGGGACGGACGAATCGAGAGAGATGGTTGTTGTGTTACGGATGCTCCTCTCTCTGTCTCTCTCTCTCTCTCTCTCACACACACACACAAGTAAACTAGAAGACCGTTCTCTCATGTATACACAACGTATCGGCATTTGTCTATGTCTCACTCATGCATGATCATTTGCACATTCACACCTCTCTATGTCTGTATCACATGCACACCGTCTCCACATTGCCCTTCCGCCACAACACACATATGGACACATACACACGTTCTCTCTCAGTCACACACACAAAATCAGTATTAAAAAAAACTAGGGCGCACCTAAAACGTCCAAATCCAAATAAACACGAACTGCAGCTAAATTCAAATATATGAAAATATTGCAGCGTCAAGAACTTTCACAGGAAAAAAAGGTGAGTAATACTCGAGGATTGTTTTCACACACACAAAAAGGTCCGGTGGATGTCCTTCGAGCGCGACATGGTGACGCACCGTTCGATCGACCGCGCGGCCGCGGTTCACGCGCTTGCACAGGATTCCGTATCATGGTTGTGGTACTAACTAATAAAAGCGCTGCCTAAGTCTAATGTTTACGTGTACTAGTACGGTTTTCTTTTAAGTTTGACCAACCTTATATTTAAAACTAAAGTAAGCTCCCACACGCGCACTCATCAATATGCGCCGTCGCCGTTGCGCATGCCGGCGCCCGCCTGCTCCGGCCAACAATTTCTCTCCCATCACCGTCGTGTCGCCGCCATTCCTGTGCCATGAAGCCGCAGGGTCGCCCGCTCACGTCGTCTGCAGTCCCTCCTCGCGATGCCGCCGCGCTGCCAAGCACGCGAGCAGCTGGTGGAGCTGCGTCTATGCACGCAGCGTACGAAGAGGAGGACGCGCGTGTGCTCTAGCACGCCGACGAGGAGGAACTAGTGTGTCATTGTCGTCTCCTCCCGCACGGAGGAGGCGCGCATGGTGGCTGTCGCGGTGGAAGCCGGTCGCGCGCGCGTCGAGCCCGCAAACCGGGTGCGGACGCGCAATCTACCTTCGAGACCTTGAATGCCACGTGGATCCTACAATCTGAAGGAGCAATTTGGGTCAGTCGACTCATGTGAGCTGTTTGATGCAACATGGATGGCTAGAAGGGCTTCTTCCACCTCTTCTTCCGTCTTCTCCCTTCGCTCCGTCGAACTTCTTTCACAAATCGACTGACCCGAATTATACTACTAGTACGAACGTATTAAGTACAGTAGGAACACGAAGATACGAGCAGTAGTTGCAACTGCAAGAAGAACAGTAGTAAGATATAGTACTAGTACTACTTTACGTACTAAAGAGTTTAAATAACGAGAAAGAACATGAACATAGTTCTGCTGGGGCCTCAGCACAACACACCCTTGAAAATAAACTAATAAGCAACTAGTCCGCTTGACACTACAGTAGAACCAGCATGAGCGACGGCACTACCACCTACTTGGAGTCCGAGTCCACGTCCTCGACTTCGTCCTCGTCCCTCTTCCTCTTCCTCTTCGCCGATGCTTCTTTGCTTGAACTGGACACTAAGCTCTGCTTCTTCATCCAACCCTTGTAGATATATAAACAAAGGTAGGCATCCATTGTTCCGTACAGGATGTGATCTTCATCTAATGTCTTCGACTCCCATGCATGATGAAACTCGTGATGAGGTTTCTTCAGTTTAGCGTATGAAGGATCAATCATGGCTGCTGCCAGGGTCAGCATTGAAGGTTGAGAGGAGGACACCAGGCTTGCCTTCTATAGATCGAAGGGCTGGCCTACAACGTGACCTATCCGACGCAGGACGTCACTGTCGTTCTTAAAGCCTACAGTAACGAATTTCACTCTTTTGTCCTTGAGGAAGTTCTTAAAATCCTGGCACTCAACATCGGCATGGCGTATGTGGTAGACCAAGCAAATGTTATGTACGCAAACCTGGATCACGGCGGGCTTCTTCCTCTCTTTGTCCTTTAGATCCTTCTCTCGTCCCAGAACTATGGTGTACTCAACATCTAGCCTAGTGACCCACTCATCCGTTGAACTGTTGAGCATGCATAGGAAGCGAGCAAGCCATGCTTTCACCGTCTCGGATCCATGTGTGTAGATGATGATGAACTGATCGCTGGTGATGGCTCTAACCTGGTACTTAGCGGCGAGCATGGAGATTTGGGAGGCCATGGATTTTGGAGGAGGGGTAGGAGAAGTTGAACTGTTGTACCCCGAAAAAAACTGGGAGTGAACTAATGTGAAAGGACGGGACGACTGGGAGCAAATTGTTGTAAGGTACAAGACAGGGACGAGTAGGGCGTGCGAATGGCATGGGGTTGCTGGCTTGCCCGGTGGATAAACGGCTGCAAGCCCCCAAAGAGTTCTCGAGAACTATGCGGGACCCACTAGATGTCATGTCTACTAGACCCATATCGTAGGCCTGACAGTATAGCATCTGCCTGTTCGCACGCCATGTCGGCGCGTGGATGTAACTTCACTTAATTCCGTCAAATGTCGCGCCTCCCACGACCTTCCCCTCCCTCGCGCGGTCGCGCCCTTGGAGACTTCGACCGGCTATAAATGAGCAAAAATTTTTTGCCTTTTTTTAGACAAGCAATTTTTTTGCCTACTCCGCATGCATGATACTCCCTCTGGTCCTTTTTACTCCCGTCAACCGTTTGCAAAGTGTTTGACCAAATTTATACTTTTTTGAACACCACCTTATATTAATTAACCAGCCACACCAGTACACTCATTCGATACAATATTCCCAAAACACTTAGGCGTGGTGCATTAACTTCTACCTCGTCTCTTGTTTCTTGACATATCAACCAATAGGAGATGTGGGTGTGCATGCTTTTAATGACTTGAGACTACCAAACACGACATGCAGTGGTTAGTTCATTGCATGCAATGCTATTTATTAGCAAATAAACATTAAGATCTCTCGTTTTCCCCTCCTCCTTGGTCACAGTGCACAATCTAAGATGACTTGCTCACCTAGACGGAGGGAGTACTGATTATAATGAGTATAAGAACTACATTTTATAATGAGTGTAAAAATATTGATTTAACATTGTGAATGTTGACACATTGTGGAATAGTTTTTGAAGTCTGCAAAAGTACTCAACTGGTGCAGTCGTTCTCCACAAAAAAATGTGTTTACCAATGCATGCATGAACACTAGTTACTCTAACCCCCCTCTCTTCTTTAATTCTTTGCCACATCTGCATGTTTGCTATTCCCGCGTGCATGATACCAGCTAAGATACCACCATTATGGTCAGCCTTAATCATCACATGCAATAATTTAGTGCACCTTGAAATATGAACATGTGTGGGGCGTGTTTGTTTTTAATGACTTGAGACTATACCTAGCCCGGCATGCAAGATGACTTATTATGCACCGTTCCCCATACCTGCAGGAAGCTCGTTCGTCTCCAAATATTTTCCTCTCCATGTGTGGAAACAATATGCCTGTCAAACTCTCCTTCTCACTCTGGCGGTCCCACCACTCCACCCCGTGTGAAAAAATCTGCATGCATGACTCTCCTCCCCCCACGCTCGTCCAATCTGTTGTGACCAGCAATATTTCCACCCCTTCGCTCCCCCGTAATTTACTCCAACAAATATGCCCACGTAGTTGTTACTTAACTACAGGTGCATTCGGTCACTGACATATGGGCCCAACAGGGGTCTGGCCCACATGTCAGTGATGCAACTGGACCTGCAGTTAAGTCAGTGCAGCTCAGTCCATATCTTATGTAGGTGTGCCATTGCTCGCTATAAATACTGCGCCTCCCACGACATCGCTATCTCCTCCCCCTCACGTTCACGTTCATAGCTATCTCCTCCCCCTCCCTCTCACGTCGACCACCATGGCATCGCCCCTCCCAAGCCCTAGGATCCCCTCGCTGCATCGTGCGGACGGTCACGCGTAACCGTTCCGTTCCTCGCCGCCACTAGTCGAGGAGGACGCGTCGGTGTTCCGCTCCTCACTGCTATGCGACGCGTTGCCATTCCGTTCCTCGCCGCTACCCGACGCGTCGCCGTTCCATTCCTCGTCACCACTAGTCGAGGAGGACTCGTCGGCATTCCATTCCTCGTCGCGACGCGACGCGTCGCCGTTCCGTTCCTCGCCGCCACTAGTCGAGGAGGACGCGTCGGCGTTCCATTCCTCGTCGCGACGCGACGCGTCGCCGTTCCGTTCCTCGCCGCCACTAGTCGAGGAGGATGCGTCGACGTTCCGCTCCTCGCCGCGATGTGTTGAGGTGGATGCGTCGGTGTTCCCAATCTCGCCAGCACGCGCGCCGGAGGACGCATCGGCTCCCTGCTACGAGGAGAACACCGCGCCGCCCGCCGAGCCCCCCCAGCCTTGATGAGCTTTGGAAAGAAATGGATGTCGCCTTGTGGGAGGCTTTGCCTCCAGAAGAGCGCGCCAAAATAGAGGCGGAGAAGAAGGCCGAGGAAGAGAGGCGCACCGCGGAACAAAGTGCCTGGGAGGCCTATGTCGCGTTCGAGAGAGTCAGGCAATTGGCTCTTTGGCAGAAGGCTCGAGCGAGGGCCGTGAGGGTGGCGGAGGACGCCCGTGCCGACGCCCTGAGTGCAGTCGGGCCCAACGCCTCATCTACGCTTGGCGGTACGTGGACCGGGTGCACGCTTCCAGCGAGGAGGAGTACCTGTTGGCGCCGGATCACCACACCGGTGAGATCGCGCTCGCCCGTCGGCAAGCCGCCAATGAGCACCTCGCGAGTTGCGAGGCTGAGCAAGAGGCGATGTGTCAGCGCGCTGGGAAATGGCTGCGCACCAGGGCACTCGTGGTGCGCCGCAAGCGCTCCTGCGAGCGTTGTGGCTTTTAGAAGGAGTATAATTTTTGTTTCGTAAGGCGATCTCATTAGTTTTGGGATGCAAATGATAAATCCCGAACGTTCAGGAATTTTTAGCGTCCTTAATTAAGTATGTAAAAGGGAAAGTTTGGAAACCTTGTGTATTCGTACGCATTTTGCAAGTATGTGCATATAGCACAAACTTTACTATATACTATCACACTACACGTCTCTCTCGATATATGCTTGCAAACTGTGCTACTCCCTCCGTCCAGGTCAATAAGTCATCTTCGGTTGTGCACCGTGACCAAGAAGGAGGGAAGACTTATACACCTAGACGGAGGGAGTACTACTATTACTTATGTACGTGCAAATGCACGTTTTAACATTATGATGCGGTTTTTGTAAAAGTGGAAAAACAGCACTAGTCAAGCTTGTGAAATGATTCGGTGCAAAACAAATGCAAAAATGATTGTTTGATTGTTTACTTTTAGCTTCCTTCTCTGTGGTTATTTCTCTGCCATACTTTGTACGGAGTATCTCACTGGTTGGAAAGGCATGCAAATTCCCAAACCGCTTCCTACACCCCGTATCGAATTTTTTGCCTAACAGGTTGTGCCGTGCAATTGGAATTCCAACTTGAGTACTACTACTAGTAGGAGTATGAGGGGCCAGTTCTTTTAGGCTTCTAGATTAGTAATCCCATAACTGCTACCTCTCTCCTGGTTTATTGGTCCCCATTGTAATCTATGTCAAACTTTTGGTCAAAATTTAGCACAAATTACAATTGTGAGGAATAAACCAGTTAAATCTTTGGTCAAAATTTAGCACAAATTACAATGGTGAGGAATAAACCAGGAAGGAATGGTAGTTTAGAAGCCCAAATAAATGAGTGAGGTGCCTTATTGTTACTCTCCACTGTGACTAGTCTTGCGGGAAAAGCTGAGGAAGCCGCCAAAAGAACTGGCCCTAGGAGTAGTAGCTAGGGATCGAGTGTGTGAGATGAACCAGAGAAAGTAAATGCAGAGAGATGAAATGCAAAAAAGACGGAGGGATGTGATGGTTGCTTGTCCGTTTATTTTACCATGCCACTTATTACTGGGAGTGGTTGGGTTTTGTGATATGACGGCTTTACTGCCGCGCCACGAGCGGGGTGAGAGGTGAGACTCCCATGCAGCACCGCCCTCTACACGTACTACTACTCCCTCCAACCATTTTTACAGGGCCTAACTTGTCAATCTTTCGTACCAAGGCATGTCCGCAAAAAGAGGAACTGATTTTGGGACTAGTATCTGGATCCCGTGTAATCTTGCATGCAGACTCCTTTGAATGCCTAGCCGCTGGCCTCCCTTCCTTTAATCCCTCGCATGCAAATTACTCTCCTCCCTTTTCTAAATGCATGCCCAACCATAATTCCTCAAATCATGCATGCCTTGGCTGAAATATAGAGCTCGCTCCTCCTTTGAAAATATGGTGGTGCTATCCATGCATGCAAATCAATGCGACGACCAGAGCATTTTCACGATGAAGGGACCACGCACGACTTGATTAAGATGGAGATGCCTCGGTTAGTTCATTTGGATAGGTTTGTTCAGATATTATTTCATCTCTAGAGCTCACAAACATCCGGGTGAAATAGATAAAAAGTATTTTTTGCAAACAAAAGCGTTCAACTGTTCAACCTACATCCAAAACTTGTGAAGAAATAACCCTTGTTGTGCTTTGCAGGAAATGATCTTCAAGAATTAGTTTTTGAGTATCCATTTTTATACATGTTGGCTACAGATGACACGGCACTTTCTTGTAGCCAACAGTTGGCTATACTATTTAAGTATTAACCATGCCCTTATACACCTAGACGGAGGGATTAAATCAGGATGACTTGGGAGGGGGCAGAGGATATGTAAGAAATGGTTCATCATAAGTCTTTCACCAGTACTGTAGTAAAAATTCATACATGGAAGATTCTAGACTAAACCATAAATGGATACACTTTTATTCATGCGCGATACTCCAATAGATCAAGATCATGCATTGAAGATTCTAGACTAAACCATAAATGGATACAGTTTTATTCATGCGCGATACTCCAATAGAGCAAGATCATGCATGGAAGTCTCCACATGCTTAGACAGTGGATTACATTGAGCGAAGACTAATGATCAACATTTAACTTGATAAAGCAGATGTCCAGGTGAACCTCCTTGGAGTCCCCCTGTACATCGTTGGGGTTCAAATAACACGGTGCCCTTTCCATGTCCACATCGGCGGGAAAGTCCCAGCTCCGCAGAGTCCAAGTATGCTTGTCGTAGCCAATGTCGCCGCCCACGCGACGCCGAGGGGTAGTAATAGTGAGCACGCACCCGTACATTGGCCTCGTGTCAGCGTCAGCGTCAGCGGCGTCGCCCCTGACACACATTACAGAGATGTGACGGTGGCCTGCACGGGCCTCGCCGGTGGCCACGATCAAGAGGAAGACGCTGCCGTCCTCCTTCGGAAATAGCAGGTGGCGCTGATCCTCCAGCGACTCCGGCGCGGTGAATGGGTAGCACGTCTCGTACTTGATGTTCTCCGCCAAGGGCCAGTAGTGATTGCCGCGCGCATCCGTGAGGTGATGCACCATGTCCGTCGGCGAGCCACAAAACGGCACCGGGCACTCGTAGCAGTAGATGAAGGGCTCCTTGGAGGCATCGAGCAGGCCGTCCATGAAACCGGAGTGGCTGTAGGGGACGTTCCGCCAGTTGAATATATGAGCAAGTTACTACGAGACTTACTACAAAATAAATCATGACGGCTATAACAGAGATTAAACTAATCATGCACACTAGCATAGTAGATGAACAGATCGAATCTAGGACATAGACTAGAAACATGAATTCTACCACGATTTCAAACAGGAAGGATAGAAACACATACGATGCACCGGGAGCAGCACCATTGGCATTGAGGTTGTCGCCCATGTCATTGAGGAAGAGGTTGCCGAGGTCGGGTAAGAAGTCGTCGTCGGTGAAGTCATCGCTGCTAGCAGTCACGAGAGTGCGCTCCCCAAATTTCAACAGCGCCCGCCGAATGGAGCGCAGGAGGGAGTGGTTGTAGGGGACGTTGCGGCCACCGAATGGAGCGCAAGAGTAGCCCACGAAGCAGTAGATGGTGCTCCTCCCTTGTCTCTATTCTTATCTCTATCTCTACTACTCTTCTTTGTTTTTTATAATATACTGGTTGTAGTTGTCAAATCGAATAGTACTGTGCCGTCCACTGCGCCGTCCACCGAAGAGTGAAATGCATTGATCGGGGAGTTGTTTATTTTGACAAAGGATGTGGGGGTCATATCATGTGTAACGGGTATCGATAGGTTTCTTCGGATATTATTTCATCTCTAGAGCTCACAAACATCCGGGTGAAATAGATAAAAAGGTCTCTTTTGCAAACAAAAGCGTTCAACTGTTCAACCTGCATCCAAAACTTGTGAAGAAATAACACTTATTGTGCTTTGCAAGAAATGATCTTTAAGAATTAGTTTTTGAGTATCGATTGTTATACATGTTGGCTATAGATGACATGGCACTTTCTTATAGTCAACAGTTGGCTATATTATTAAGTAATATTAACCATGCCCTTATACACCTAGACGGAGGGATTAAATCAGGATGACTTGCAAGCCGGCAGAGGAGATGTAAGAAATGGTTCATCATAAGTCTTTCACCAGTATTGTAGTAAAAATTCATACATGGAAGATTCTAGACTAAACCACAAACGGATACACTTTTATTCATGTGCAATACTCCAATAGAGCAAGATCCTGCATGGAAGTCTCCACATGCTTAGTCAGCGGATTACATTGAGCGAAGACTAATGATCAACATTTAACTTGATAATGCGTATGTCCAGGTGAACCTCTTTGGAGTCCCCGTGCACCGCGTGGGCGGGTAAAAGATGCCATGGGTTTTCCAAGTCCACATTGGTGGGATAGTCCCAGCTCCCCAGAGTCCAAGTCCATTCGATGAGGCCGGTGTCGCCGCCCACGCGACCCGGAGGGGTAGTAACACTGACCACGCACCCGTACATCCGCCTCGTGTCAGTGTCAGCGTCAGCGGCGTCGCCCCCGACGCACATTAAAGAGACGGGGCGGCGGTCTGCGCGGGCCTCGCTGGTGCCCATGATCAAGAGGAAGACGCTGTCCTCCTCCTCCGAGACTAGCAGGCGGCGGTGATCCTCCAGCGACTCCGGCATGGTGAACGGGTAGCATGTCTCGTACTTGATGTTCTCCGCCAAGGGCCAGCAGTGACCGCTGCACGCATCCGTGAGGTGATGCACCATGTCCGCCGGCAAGCCACAAAACGGCATCGGGCACTCATAGTAGTGGACGAAGGGCCTATTATCAGGTTTTTGGATTGTTGGAAATATGAGCAAATTACTATGATATTTAATCTGAATAAATAGGAAATAGATCATGACAGCATTGATAGAGATTAAACTAATCATGCGAACTAGCATAGCAGATGAACAGATCACATACTAGAAACATGAATTCTACCACGATCTCGAACAGGAAGGATAGAATCACATACGGTGCAGCGGGAGCAGCACCGCCGGTGTTGACGTTGTCGCCCATGTCATCGAGGATGAGGTTGCCGAGGTCGGGGAAGAAGTCGTCGTTTGCGAAGTCGTCGCTGCCAGCAGTCGCGCGAGTGCCCTCCCCAAAAACTTGACCGCCCCTCTCCCGTACAGGATCACGAGAGGCGGGGTTCCGGAGGCCTGCTGTCCCTTCTCCCGGTGCACACCGAAAGGAGGGATGGAGAAGACTTGCTTGGCGGCGCAATGATCTGGAATGGTGGTGAGAAACTATATAGTGTGGGCCGGGTAGGTCGTGGGAGTATAGCTCTGTCCTTGGCTCGACTCAATCCCGTAACCCGCGGCGCGTCGTGACGAGGCGTGGCGTGGCGAGGCGAGCGAGGAGGAGGAGCGTGCGTGTAGGTCTCCTCTTCTCATGCTCATACAAGTGATAGAAGAGCTCACCTTATAAAGGCCTACTAGCAAAATTCCAACATCGACCAGGCCGTCCATGTACGGGAGTGGCTGTAGGGGACGTTGCGCCAGTTGAATATATGAGCAAGTTACTACGAGATTTAATCCGAATAAGCACAAAATAAATCATGACGTCTATAACAGAGATGAAACCAATAATGTGGACTAGCATAGTAGTAGGATACAGAGTAGAAACATGAATTCTATCACGATTTCGAACAGGAAGGACAGAAACACATACGGTGCAACGGGAGCAGCACCGTTGGTGTTGAGGTTGTCGCCCATGTCCAAACACCACACAGACACGGTCTTTATGCATGGTTCATAGTCGTTCCACGCTCGGGCATTGAAGTTTGTAACTATTTTAGATTAGAATATACCACTCCTCCGGTGCTAGTAGTAGAGTAGAGTCCTACTCTACTACTCTACTCAAGCAAGTTAGGGCATAGCACTATAGGGAGCACCAGTACTGTGATCACTCAAGCAAGTTGTCTGGCATCGACATGACCCTACGTTGCTGGTATGTGTCTCGTATGTCAAGCGGCATGTTGTAGTCATCATCACCTGTCCACTTCCCGCAACACATATTCGCTTCTCCATCTTTGTCCGCACATAATCTCATCCAATCTTCCATCCCCGCTAAGGCGCCTCCCCCCTTGTCCGAAACCCAAGCACTAACAATGGCTGAACCGAGCAGCGTCCGCTGAAAGAGTGGCTGGAATTCGCTCCCCACAGAGGTAATCAAGCTCATTGTTTCGCGTGTGGACAATCTCAGTACCATGCCGCTCACCGCGTGCTCGTTGGGGTTGTACCGTTTACTCAAAGCCCTCAGGCCGGAGCTTTTTAAGCCAGCTCCTTGCTTGCTGATGCCGCCTGATCTTCAGAAACGGCATGTCACGCAGCATAACGATCGTAGGGTGGCGAGCATCAAGCCCCTTGACTGCGATCCGATCCCCGTCAGCCTCAACTACTTTAACGGTATGTACTGGGTCGACATGAACACGTCTTGGATGGTGCTCGTCGACGGTCGCGGTAGCTGGATGCTCGTGGAGGTTTACACCCGGCGATTGATCCCCCTTCCTTCGATTAACATTGCACTTCTTTGGCACCGCTGTCGGATTTCGGGTTCCGGCAGACCCTTGAGGTTCGAACACTGGGGTGCGCGCTGAGATTTCGCCTTCTACCTACCTGCACCCCACCGCCACGCTAAGATCTAAGCTATGAAAAGAACAGCACAAGAGACACAGGGTTTATACTGGTTCGGGCCACCGTTGTGGTGTAATACCCTACTCCAGTTTGTGGTGTGGTGGATTGCCTCTTGGGATGATGATGATGAGCAATACAAGGAAGAATAGCCTCGCGAGGATCTGTTCTTGGCTGGGGCGATGAACTGCTAGGAGGAGTTCAGTCACCCTTCTCTCTCTATACTTAGGCACTATCATATTTCTCTCCCCTCTACTCTGTGGTGGCTAGTCCTATTTATAGGCAAAGGCCCTGTGCCTCTTCCCAAATATTGAGCGGGAAGGGCGCCAACAATTGGCCATTTTGAAGGGGAACATCTGGTACACTTATCCTGACTAAAGTTGGTCCTCGCCTGCCAAAGGCTCTGGTGGTGACGCAGGCTTGGGCTCCACAATGACTTCCTCCCTGCCGTTGGGCTGGTCTTGGTCTTGTTGCATCGAAACGGGTGCCTTTGCTTGACGCTCTCGCCTGCGCTTGCTCCCTTTGCACCAAAGAGGAAAGGAGGACACTGCGCGGGCTGGCGCCCGCCTGGCGCCCTTGGTCGTCATGGCTTGCGTCATGGGCACCTCGTGAGGTACCCCGCCTTGATCTCTCCGCCTCCTCGCGAGTCAGCCTGATGAGGCCGTGCCTGAGGAAGCTCCGTGTCGTCCGCCCCACGAGGCTTGGCCCCTCGCGAGGGTCTTGGGTCTGTGTTGACGAAGAAGGCCGTGCTGGGCCCCCCTTTGAGCCACGCCGCGGGCCGCAGGCAGGCAAGTCTGGGGACCCCCGTTCCCAGAACGACGACAGTAGCCCCCGGGCCCAAGGTGCGCCCGGACTTGGCCGTGCAGGGAGGCGAAAGGGCAAGGGCGAAGCGCCGCGGGCCCTAACAGCCTGCGGCCTTGGGCGCCGCGTGGCGGTTGATTGGACGTGAGTGCCTTAGCAACCGCGCGAGTTGATAAGGGAGCGGCATCTGCCTAGGCTTTGCTCTTTTTTGCTCTCTCCGGTTGCTGCTCAGATCTCCTTTCTTGCGCCTCCGCAACTGCACGGATCGGACAAGTCCCTGCATGCAAAGCGGGTCGTGATTACCGGCGATCGTGGAGGTCGGCGGTTGGCCTTCGCCGACCATACGTACGGAACGGCACACGCCCTTCCAGTCCATCTCTTCTTGCTTCTCCTTCTTCCCGGTCCTTGCTCCATCTTGCTGCGATGGCTCCGATCCGCCGGTTCTCTGCGGCAGAGAAGGGAAAGGCTCCCCGAGAGGAACCAGACCCGCTCCCGCCGAAGAAGCGGCTCACCCTCCGCCGCCGGGACGAGGGGGCCTGTCAGGTGGTGTCGGGCCCTGGTACCTCCGCCACCGCCGGGGTTCCCGCTTCCCTTGTACGCCCACCTCGAGGGCTCTGAAGGAGTCGATGTCGATCGCCACGGGCGGCGCCGCCGTCGGTGCCGACGGGTCACGAAGCTGTGGGTCGTCCCCCCTGGGGTCCACACCGAGGGCTCCTCCCGAGAGTTCGTGCTCCACGCCGCCATGCCTCCTCAGTCTTGGATTCGCCTTCCTCCCTTCTTCGCCTCCGTCATCCCGCAGGGAGACCTCCTGGAGCTTTGGCTGCAGCATGTCGGCTGCAGCACCCTCGCGAACGAGGCAGAGGTCGCGGTCGTTGCCCCGGGCGAGGTCTTCTTGACTCAAGGCTGGGGCGAAATCGCCCGGGTTTGCAGGACAAGAGGCGCCTTCGTGATCCCCTTGGAGTACGACGGTGCTTCAGTGATGTTCTTCAAGGTCTTCGATGCGAATGGGCGCCAGCTAGAGTGAGCCTTTCAGATTCCACAAAATCATAGGCCTGGCACCAGATCTGGTGGCCACAACATGTTGAGCCGACAGATTCTTGGGGGTGGGCCATGAACTGGGTCGAGGCCGTGAAGGGTCGCACAGAGGCTCTGCTGGGGAAGTTCCGGGCCTTCAGCACCAAGCCAAAGCGAGGCGCTGCCGACCCTGCTGCTCCATGAGGCGAACCCACTCCGCGCTGCTCCACCGCCGTCAAGTGATTCCATTGTGGCTCCTGTCCTGCCTTTAATTCCTGCACATGTATCATGCCTCGGGGGGGCGTTTAAACTTGCGTCTGGCATTGAGATAACAGTGTGGACTGTAATATTTGCTTTTGAATTCCTTGAAATTTATGCTTTTCCTTCCTACTTGCATATGTTCTACGCCTGCAGAGCCCGTCCCCGCGCATACCTCACCCAGCATTAGCCCCGACCGGAAATCAGGACGGGACCAAGGAGTGAGGGGCTACATGACTAGTTAGGCTCCTGAGTCGCGATGCTCAGGAGTCCCCCTTGGCGCACGAACAGCAAGTAGGGAGGTGATCCTTGAAATTTACGCTTCCTGCTTGCTTATGTTCTACGCCGGCAGAGCCCGGCTCCGCGCGTACCTCACCCAGCGTTAGCCCCAACCGGAAACCAGGATGGGACCAAGGAGTGAGGGGCTACGTGACAAGTTAGGCTCCTGAGTCGTGATGCTCAGGAGTCCCCCTTGGCGCACGAACAGCAAGTAGGGAGGTGAGATGTGGGTAGATCTACCGTTCTACGTCTGCAGAGCCCGGCCCCGTGCGTACCTCACCCAGCGTTAGCCTTTCGGAACTAAGGAGTGAGGGGCTACGTGACCAGTTAGGCTCCTGAGTCGCGATGCTCAGGAGTCCCCCTTGATGCTCACACGGCCTTCGTACCTTGGCTCCGCTCGGGGAGAGACGCGCGACGAACCAGGCCCGGGGGGGCTGGCTGGGTGGCGTGCGTCTGGGCGTGACCCAGGCGCAGCCCCCGTTCCCAGCCCCCTCGCGCGGCACTCCCGAGGAGAGGCGTTATGATGAGGCTAGACACTAAGCTCTGGGCTCCCTGAGGTTAATGCGGCCCGGGGGCCACCCTCAGTTGTTTATCACCAGCGCGGAGCATAGCGCTTCCGTATGTGTACGAGCATAGCCGCTCCTCGACAGTGTCGTCAGCCAGCGCAGAGCATGGTGCTTCCACTGGTACGTGGGAGGGGGATCCCCTCCGGGAGGAGCCCCCGGGGCGTGTACAGCCCCGCCCTGACACGTGGCTGGCACGGTAGGGCCTGGTGAGGTGTATCTGGGCACCCGTGAGCCAGCGCGGGACTCACAGGGCCCTACCTCTAGGCGGGTTGCGCCTGGCACTGGGCCTTATCTTGTGATGTGTCCCTGCAAATTTGGTTAGATACCTGCACTCCACGTCCTCGTGTCCCGGCCCTCGAGCTGGTCTCAACCGTCGCTGGTATGCCAGGTCGCGATGCCGTGGACAAGGCCAGAGGGTGAGGGCTGGAGAGCCAGTAAGAGCCCTGAGTCCCGATGCTCAGGTACCCCCCCTTTAACGTGCAAGTGGTCGGCATGGAGAAGAAGAGGTGCCGTGGACCGGCGTCAAATAATCAAGCATGGTGGGTCGAACGCATAGCCGGGAATAAACGCAAAAGGGATACATGCTGCTGGGTCTGGCCCGAGCGGCTTGGGGATGATGCAGCCCGAGGGGCGCCCCCAACAAAGTAAGCTAACAACATGAAATGAAAGGGATACATGCCGCAGGGATGGACCCACGCGGCCTAGGAATGATGCAGCCCTAGGGGGCGCTCCCAGCTGGAAATGAAACTTGAAAGATGTGACCTGATGATGTTGAGGGCGAATGAGTGTTGGTGTAGCAGACTCGGTGGGCTGCGGAAGCCGATCCTCATGAGCCCCCAGGCCCAGGGGCCTCGGGAGGCTCTGGAGGCGCTGGTGGCTCCTCGCGGACCATCTCCATCTCCGCCAAGGCTGCGGAATGTCTGGCCTCTTGAGCCTCCGTGATGCCCCTCATGAGGCGCTGGTGCGTGGCAGCCGCGTTCGGCATGCCGTAAGGCATGCGAATGTAGTTGTGGGTCGGACCTTCGGAGCGCCCCACTCGCGAGGGCCAGAGACGCTCTAGAGAGGCGACTCGATTGAGCCCTGGTATGTCGATGCAGATGCGCAGCCCACCATCCTCGCCTGGATGGGGAGCCACAGCTGGTAGGCGGCCGCCGCCTCTCATGACTCTTGACTCCTGTAGCTCCTAAATGGCCTTGCTGATGAACTCCTGAGGGTCTGGCCCTCCTTGCCTTACTCCTTCTTGAGGGAAACATGCTTCGAAACACGCCTCCATGTGGTGCCCAAGCGCCTCCCTCGTAACCTTAGCCAGGTCGGTGGCCCTCCAGGGGAGAGCCCCCGAGCCCTGCCTGAGGAGGACGTTAGGCGTGCTTTCCTATGTGATGGAAGGAGGATACCCCTGGGCAGGCGCGGGCCCTGAGGGGCCTGCCTCCTGAGGGGTCGGGCCGGACAATGTCTTCTTCTTCTTGGGGGTGGTCTCGGGAAGCCTCCCGCTTCCGCGATCCGGGTCATCCAGTGATGCGGCCTGAAAGGCTCGTTCCAGGGAACACACCGCGTCCTTCTCTTCACAGGGCACCGTGATGACTCCGCTACTTCCTGGCATCTTGAGGACGTTGTAGCCGTGGTGAGTTACGACCATGAACTTGGCCAGCACCGGGTATCCAAGGATGGCGTTGTACGGCAGGCGAATGTTAGACGTCGAAATCGATGAGCTCGGTGCGGTAGTCGTTGCGTGTCCCGAAGGTGACAGGGAGGCGGACCTGCCCAATCGGGACCGTGGAGCCGTCAGTGACTCCGGAGAAAGGCTTGGTTGGCTGAAGCTGGTTGTAGGGCACTTGAAGATTGTTGAATGTTTCCACGGACAAGACGTTGAGCCCTGCCCCGCCATCGATGAGGGTCCTGGTGACCAGCACGTTGCTGATGATTGGGGAACAAAGCATTGGGAGGACTCCGGCTGTGGCCGCACACTTGAGCTGATCCGCTGAGCTGAACGTGATGGTGCATGCCGACCACCTGAGTGGGCGCGTGGCTTTGAGCCTGGGGAGGAATGCATTTACTTCGCGAGCGAACTGCTTGAAGATGCGTTGAGAGGCTGGGGCTTGAGCCCCGCCCAGGATGCAGGCGATCGCACGCGGCTCCTGGAAGCCCCCAGCCCCCTCGTCCTGAAGGCGGTCCTCGTTTCTCCTTGGCTGCGGCGGCAGTGGAGGGAGGCCTGCGTTGCCTTGCGGGTGATCCTCGCGAGGCTGATCCCTCCAGTCTTCCTTGCGAGGCGGGTCTTGCCAGCGGTCCTCGCGAGGTCGATCGCGCCACCCTTGGCGCGGGCCGTGGTCTTCCCAGCGTCCTGCGTTCCTTTCTCCTCCTCGACCGTAGCCCCGGTCACCGTGGTCGGGACGACGGCCGATCCTTCCTTCTCGCACGGCTCAGAGCTCTTGACATTCGTTGGTGTTGTGGGTGTGGAGGTCGTGGTACACACAGTACCGACTGCCCTTGGAAGACTCGGGCTGATCTCTGCCCCGTTTGGTGTCCGGTTCTGCCGCGAGCACGACAGCCCCCTTGCGCTTCACATCCTTGGCCTTGAGCTTCTTCTCTTCTGGGTCTGCGGCAGGCAGCTCGAGGAGGGAGAGAGGCCCTTCCTCAGCCCTGGCGCACCTGGTCGCTAAGTTTAACAGCTCCAAGGAAGTGCACAGGTCTTCATGCATCGCCAAGTTTAACATCTTGACGTCACGCACGCCGTTGGAGAAGGCTGAGATGATGGCCTCCTCGGTCACCTTGGGAATCTTGAGGCGTGCGTTGTTGAAGCGCTGGATGTACTTCTGCAGGGTCTCTCCGGGTTGTTGCTTGATGCGGCGCATGTCGCTCACGGAGGGTGGCCGGTCGCGAGTACCTTGGAAGTTGGCGATGAAGCGTGTGCGCATCTCGTCCCAGGAGGAGATCGTGCCTGGAGCCAGGTTCAGGAGCCAGGTGCGGGCCCCGTCCTTGAGAGCCATGGGAAACCAGTTCGCCATGACCTTCTCGTCTCCGTTGGCAGCTTCGATGCCCAGCTCTTAGAGCTGGAGGAACTCCACAGGTCGGCCGTGCCGTCGTAATGGGGAGGCAGGTCTGGCTTGAACTTGCCGGGCCACATGACGCTGCGCAGCTCGGTGGTGAAGGCTCGGCAGCCTACTGTGGCCATGGGAGGCCTTGGGTGACGGACAGCTTGGTCTTGCGGGTCCCCATGCGCTGCAGCTGGGAGCAGTGCGGGGTCTTGACGTGCGGGAGCAGGAGCATGGTCGCGACGTGCTGGAGCAGGGAGCGCTCGGGCAGCTTCTTGCGGGCGAGGGACTTCTTGGCAGCTCTGCTCTTGCCGCGCTAGCACCTGACGGAGCGGGTTCTGCCCAGGGGCCACGCGCCTTGGGGCCAGGGCGCCTTCTTGAGGAGGAGGCGGCTGGGGCGCCCCCGGAGCTTCGTCGCCCGCGCAGGGCGGGGTGCGGTGCAGCAGAAAGGACGGCGCAGGAGAGCCCCCTGCGGCGGGGACGAGCTCGGCGACGCGGTCGAGCCATTCTTCGTAGACGTCGTCGATGGGACGGTAGCGCAGGAGCTCGTTTGCCGCGATGAGCGCAGCTCGAGCCTCCATGGGTGCGCGGAGCACGCGGGACGAAGAACCAGCTGGGGTGAGCGAGGGAGTAGCGGTGCGGTCGTCTTGCCGCACGGACGGATGCTGAGACAACGCTTGCTGCTCGTTCCCCGCCGGGCCGGTGGCGGCGTTGACGGCAGGTGACGGGGAACGGCGAGGACGCCCGCCGATAGGAGCCGTCTGGGCGCCGTGGGAAGCGAGAGCGGCTCGGCGCTCGGCGCCAGCCCGACGAGCGTCAGACATGGACGCGATGGTCGGAGGAGAACGGGGCGGTGGAAGACGAATTCCGGCGCACCCCTACCTGGCGCGCCAAATGTCAGATTTTGGGTTCCGGCAGACCCTTGAGGTTCGAACACTGGGGTGCGCACGGAGATTTCGCCTTCTACCTACCTGCACCCCACCGCCACGCTAAGATCTAAGCTATGAAAAGAACAGCACAAGAGACACAGGGTTTATACTGGTTTGGGCCACCGTTGTGGTGTAATACCCTACTCCAGTTTGTGGTGTGGTGGATTGCCTCTTGGGCTGATGATGATGAGCAATACAAGGAAGAACAGCCTCGCGAGGGTCTGTTCTTGGCTGGGGCGATGAACTGCTAGGAGGAGTTAAGTCACCCTTCTCTCTCTATACTTAGGCACTATCAGATTTCTCTCCCCTCTACTCTGTGGTGGCTAGTCCTATTTATAGGCAAAGGCCCTGGGCCTCTTCCCAAATATTGAGCGGGAAGGGTGCCAACAATTGGCCATTTTGAAGGGGAACATCTGGTACACTTATCCTGACTAAAGTTGGTCCTCGCCTGCCAAAGGCTCTGGTGGTGACGCCGGCTTGGGCTCCACAATGACTTCCTCCCTGCTGTTGGGCTGGTCTTGGTCTCGTTGCACCGAAACGGGTGCCTTTGTTTGACGCTCTCGCCTGCGCTTGCTCCCTTTGCACCAAAGAGGAAAGGAGGACACTGCGTGGACTGGCGCCCGCCTGGCGCCCTTGGTCGTGATGGCTTGCGTCACGGACACCTCATGAGGTACCCCGCCTTGATCTCTCCGCCTCCTCGCAAGCCAGCCTAATGAGGCCGTGCCTGGGGAAGCTCCATGTCGTCCGCCCCGCGAGGCTTGGCCCCTCGCGAGGGTCTTGGGTCTGTGTTGACGAAGATGGGCCATGCTGGGCCCCCCTTTGAGCCATGCCGCGGGCCGCAGGCAGGCAAGTCTGGGGACCCCCGTTCCTAGAACGCCGACAACCGCGGCTCGGAATCTTACAGTAGCCAACATGATACCAAGTTTGATTTGCTCAAGGTTGTAATCTGCCAAGTGCCACAGGATCTGTGAATTATAAAGACTTCAGGCTAATTGCGTTCTTCAACCACGGTCTCGCCTATCTGACAGGTCACTGCGGTAAGTGGATAAATCTGCACGTCCATCGCAGGATCATATATCCTCCATGGTTCTCTGATGCCATTGAACACAAGGGCTTCATTTACACTGTCGACTCCTTCTATGGCTGGAGGTATTGCTGGCCTACTCCAGTCATCGCTACAGACGGCTGTTACAGCAGTATGTTACTTTCCTATGATATCATGATGGCTTGCTTATATTACTGTCAACATTTGCTGAAAAAATATTCATGCTCATAACATGTTGTTCTTAATATTAACTAAACCAAGAGACCTTTTTTATTTGACTCCAACTTGATATGATGTTGTAGGCCGCCTGGTGTCCCTACCCTTCCTAATCCCAGAACCTTTCAAAGAAAAGCGGCATGGCAGTTGCAGGTGCTTCCTGGCTCGATCAGACGACGGCGAAAGATTGATGATCATTCGCACGTACTGGACGTGTTGTTTCGCGGAATACAATCACAGTCACTGCAAGGTCTTTGAGCAGGATCCCAGCTTCTCTGGGCCTTCAGGAATTTTTGACTGGAGGATGGTAAGTAGCCTTGGTGCACGCTCTCTGTTTGTCGGACTGAATTATCCGATTAACCAGGAGATAACCGACGGCAAGGATCATGATGGCAGCGCGGTTTCGTTCATCAGGCAAAACTGTGTGTACACAGCGTACCATGCGTCTCTGCATGCACCATACCCTGATATGTGCCGCCACGCTCTGCAGCCCAAAGTAGGAGAGAGGGTCACAAGTATCAGACTTTGACCTGCTGGCTGGAGTTTCCCCCGTCAGGCACCCATCTGGTTCAAGCCGTCAGCCAATCTCCACAGCTTAATAAATAGTAACGTCTAACTGAGCCAGTTAGTTAGATGTGTACACTTGGTGTAGTAGGAACTTTATTTAGTTTGATGCATACACTTGTTCTTTTTTGGTAGCCCTTTTGTAATGATGGCTGATGCTTGGTTTGGAAGAGAGAGCTGCGTCTTCACTCTTCTGGCCTGCTTACTGCTTCTGTTGCACCCCCAGCCCTGGTTGCTACTGCTGTTGTTTTCAATGTGCAATCAGTAGTATATTTCGTCTGTTGGTTGAATAAATGTGTTGTTAGAACGACAAACACAATGTTTTGGAAGTCGTTGCACGGTTCGATCCTTTAGTGCCCTATACCGTACGTAGCGCATACTATTTATCGTACGGAACACATTTTTTTTAAAACTCGGAACACATTTTCCACTTGTTGATAACATGCAGCCCACTAATGAAGGCCCAATAGAGAAGCCATAATTAACTGGAAGGGAGGCTCTCACATGAATCCGGCCCAGGTACATGCTCATGGTCTCCTAAACATAAATAAGTAAATAAATAAATAAATAAAGCTAAATGCTCATGCACCAGTTCTTTGGGAAAATAGGTAGCCCAGTATTTCTTTTTGAAGAATACCCAAGCTAGGCCTATTTGTTTTCTCCGAATTATTGGGCTACAAATCTTTCAAGACGAGGAGGGATGCATTCCGGCCTGGCTTAAGAGTATGGTCAATGTCTGTTAAAAGTAATATCAAAAGGGGTTGAAAATTCCAAAGAAATTATACCAAATGGGATATAAGTTTCTTTTTTTGTTTTTGTTCTTCACTGATATCTTATACGTATTTCATTGGATTTAACATGACATAGTACTAATTTATTTTTAAATTTGTTTTACTATCGCTATTATTTTTTGGATTAAGAATATTTCGTTCCCCAGCAAAAAATTGCGAATTTTCAAAATTTCCCACATATTTAGTTAATTTTTTGACCCGGGTACTGACCAGAAAATGGCCAGCAATTCTAAAAATGGAAAACGGGCTGCAATAAATTCCATATGAATTAGAAAATGAGCAAAAATTATAAAAATAATAGCAAATGGGCTGTACACGCCACGGATTTCGAGGCTAGCTTGTTTACGCAAGGCTTTATGAGTGAACACACGATTCTAGCAGCAGTTAGTGTTGGATGTCCATCCAACGGTCGACGTGCTTCTTTAATCTCTGATCTTCCTGCTCCAGCCGCCTAAATTAGCGTCGGCGGGACTGCCTGCTCCCTCCTCTTGTGGCCCGCTGTGATGTCGCGTAGGCTTCCTCGGCCCACCCTACTCCCTCCGCTGGCCTGGCCGCACGCAATCAACTGCCTCCTTATTACGCAAAAAAAATGATTCCTCCCACTGACATCTGGGGCGCACCGGTTGGGAGGCTGACCTGTGGGCCTACTAAGTTGACGCGTACGCAGGGCTTGTCAACTTAGTCAACAAACGATTCTAGCAGCAGTAACCGTTGGATTTGAATCGAATGGTCCTGCTGCTTCTTCAATCGCTACTCTTCTTGCACCAGCCGCCCAAACCAGCGCTGGGGAGACCGCCTGCTCCTGCCTCCAGTGGACGGCTGTGCTGCCGATGAGGCCTCATCGCCCCCTACTACTCCCACTGCTAGCCAGGCCCTGCGGCGACGACAGCCTCACACCGCAGCCGAACAAGTGAACCCTCGTACTCCTCTCCGCGTGGGCATCCACTGCCGCGTCTTCCCCGGCTCCACATCGTCCCCTTCCTAGGCCTCGCCGTCGTCCACTGCCTTGGTGCTCTTGGCGCGGCGTGGTCAACGTGGTCAATGACATTCCATCGGAAGAGTACTGTACGTGGAGAGGCCGATAGCTGGGTCCACGGCCACAGCCCAGTTTTTTTTATTTGCCAAGTAAGTCGCTTTGTCAGGCCTGTTGGGCTGCAAATCTTTCAAGACGAGGAGAGCCTTCATTCGGCTGGCCGAGAAAATGGCCCATCAGTAATGAGAAATGGGATGTATATTTTTAAAACACATCAAACCATTAATTAGTTTCAAATATCTTTTTTTCATTTCAAGATTTGAAATTACATTAATTTTTATGCGTGGAGAATTTGTTGGATTTTATATTGATATACATTTATTTTTAAAATCAGTTTGAATGTGAGTCAAAATTTCGGGATTAAAAACAGTTCGGACCGCACCGAAATATGCAAAATTTCGTATAATTTTTAACTGTGGCCACAATATGGGTTGTAATGCTAACAAAAAGAATATGGGCTCCAAAACAATCTTAATAATTAGCAAATGGGCTGTAAATTATTAGAAATAATGGCAGATGGGATGTATGTTGTTTTCCACAGATTTGAGGCTTTCCAAAAAATGGTTGACGCACAAGCAGTGACTGTTGGATGGCCATCCAACGGCCGTCGTGCTTCTTCAATCTCTGCTCTTCCTGCTCCAGCCGCTCAAACAGGCGCCTAGCCATCCCTCTACTCACCCACGCCTGCTGTTATTCTCCGGCGACGGCAGACGAACCAGTAAACCCTCGTACAGTCATACTCCCCTCCGCGTGCGAAACAACTGCCGAGTCTTCCCTGCCTCTGTGTCGTTCCCTTCCTAGGCCTCGCCGTCGTCCACCACCCTGGTGCTCTCGGCGCGGCCTGGTCAACGTGGTCAATGACCGACATGCATCTGAAGTGGACTTTGCGTGGAGAGGCCGACAGCTAGGTCCTTGGCCGCACGCAAGGAAATGCCTCCTTATTATGCGCAAAATAATGATTCCTCCACCTGACATCAGGGACCCACCGAAAGGGCCTCTGTATTTCGCGAAAAAACGTTACCGCCGCTGACAGCTCGGACCCACCAGCTATATCTTCGCACGCAAGGAAGTGCCTCCTTATTACGCACAAAAAAAATAAATACCCCCTGCTAGCTGGGACCAACCTTGGTGGGAGGCTGACTTGTGGGCCTACTAAGTTGACGGGGACGGAGGGCTTTGTCAACTTAGTCAATATGCACAATTCTAGCTCCAGTGACCGTACGATGTCCATCCAACGGTCGTAGTGCTTCTTCAACGTCTGGTCTACTTACTCCAGCCGCCCAAACCAGCGCCGGTCGTGCCTCGTGCTCCTGCCTCCCGTGGCCGGATGCGATGCGGCGGAGGCCTCACCGCCCCCTACTACTCCCACCGCTGGCCAGGCCATCCCTCTACTCACCCACACCCCCTGTTATTCTGTGGCGACAGCAGCCTCACACCGCAGCGAATTAGTGAACCCTCGTACTCCTCTACGCGTGAGCATCCACTGCCGCGTCTTCCCCGGCTCCGTGTCGTCCCCTTCCTAGGCCTCGCCGTCGTCCACCACCCTGGTGCGCTCGGTGCGCCGTGGTCAACGTGGTCAAGGAACGGCTTCCATCGGACGTGGACTGTACGTGGAGAGGCTGACAGCTGGATCCACGGCCGCAACAAGGAAGTGCCTCCTTATTACGTGCAAAATAATTATTCCTCCACCTGACAGTGGGGACCCACCGGACGGGCCACCGTATTTCGCCCCCTGACTGCTGGGACCCACCAGCTACATCTTCGCAGGCAAGGAAGTGCCTGACAGTCGGGACCCACCTGGTCGAAGCGTACGTAGCGTTGTCATTCTGGTCGCTAACGTGTACGTACATATATACTGGTCGATGTAGAGGTGCGCACGTGTCCTAGTAGAGGCGCGCACGTAGCATGTACACGTATGTACATCTGCTAGGGTGCAAGAAAGAAAATACGGCCACGTATGTCTACATACGGGCGGGGTCTCGAACGCCTACTCGCGCATACGTACGGCCAGGGCTCTGTACATGGCTGGGTCGGAACGGAGAAACAGCGTCGTCATCGTGTTCATGGGGAGGCAACGGAATGCGTCGTGTTCATGGGGAGGCAACGAAATGCGTCGTGTTCATCGGGAGGCAACGGAACGCGTGGGAGCGAATCGGCTGGGTCGGAACGGAATGCGTGGTCGTGTTCATCGAGAGGGCTTGGACGGAACAGGCGATGGAAACAAGGCCTGGCATACCGCACAACGGAGGAAACGGACCTCCTACGTTCGAAATGGGGTCCTGTTGATCGGGAGGGGTCTGGCGTACCGCAAAACGTACGAAACGGACCTCCTACGGTCGAAACGGGGGTCCTGTTGATCGGGAGGGGTGTGGCGTACCGCAAAACGGAAGAAACGGACCTCCTACGGTCGAAACGGGGGTCCTGTTCATCGGGAGGGGTGTGGCGTACCGCAAAACAGGACTCCACAGGATACTGTTCATCTCCACCGTCGACCCCCTCCAGCCTCTACGAGCTACTGTTCATCCACCGTCGACCTCCTCCAGCCTCCACGGGCTCGTGTTCATCTAGCCTCCACCGCGTGCTACTCCACCGGCTACTGTTCAACCACCCCTCCACCGTCTACTGTTCATCCAGCCGTCCACACCACGGGGTCCTGTTCAACCACCCCTCCACGGGCACCCCTCCACCGTCTACTGTTCATCCTGCCCTCCACGGGGTGGTCCTGTTCATCCAGCCCTCCACGGGGTCCTGTTCATCCAGCCCCAACCGGATCGATCGATCGGGGTCCTTTTCATCCAGAGGCAACACCACGGGGTCCTGTTCATCCACCCCCACCGAGAACTGTTCATCCAACCCCCCTCCCCCCGCAATGCTCACTGTTCATCCAGAGGCAGCATCGATCGGCTTCAGTTAGCAGCAGTAGCGAAGGAATCGCTCGATCGGGTTTAGTTAACAGCCATCGATCGATCGCTCGGGTTCAGTAACGCGTAGCCCCTGCAGTGCAATCGCTCGGGTTCAGTTAGAGCCCAACGCCTCGCTCGGGTTCAGTTAGAGCCAACGCCTCGCACACACGCGCGTACGTGTACGAGAGAAACGCGCATCGCTCGGCCCCCGACCTCCCACCGTAACCGGGAACTCCCCGAAATTTTCCTCCCCCTCGCTTCTAACACGGTTTTTTCCGTCATGGACGGCCCAAAGAATGTCATGCAGCTGCGTCTCCGGCCCGCCCAGGACGAAAAGCCCATTTTCTGTCATGATTTTTTGTCATAGAAGTAGGAGCCCACCACATCTATGATGATACCGGGTTTTGTCACAATTATCGTCATAGAAGTATCATATGTATGACAGAAAAAAATTTCGTTCGGCCCAAAATGTCACGGATGTGTCTTTTTTTGTAGTGTTACATGTTTACAATATCTTGAGGAGAGACGTGTTCCTGCTGCTATTTGTGCTTTCACTAGCTTTGCATGTGTCTGGTGGTCTGAACATTGTAGATTATATCCTATTCCAGCTACCTGGGCTGCTTTGAAAACTGTTGTGCGTACTCGTTGGGTTCCACCATATTATCAACGTGAATTAATTCAAAAATTGCAGCGTTTAAGACAAAGAAAAAATTCTGTAGAAGAATATTGTCAGGAATTACAAAATGGCATGATTAGATGTGGTATTGTTGAGGAGAATGAAGATATGCTTTCATGTTTCATGGGTGGATTAAATACAGAGATTCAGACCATTCTAGAGTATAAGGAGTATAATAATATCACTCGTTTATTCCATCTTGCTTGTAAATCTTAACGTGAAGTGCAGGATCGACATGCATTGGCGCGAACTAACTTTTTTGCAGGTCGACCTTCATCATGGACACCACGTGCATCCTCTACTTCCACTGCACCATCACCTCCATCAGTTGCCACCTCCAGCCGTGATACAAGAAAGCAGGCAGAACCACCACTCTCTGCCAAGAGCACACCTGTCGGGCCTGCGCAGAGCTCTTCTTCTTCCATGGCGTTAACAGGGCACACAAGTGATATTATTTGTCGTCATTGTAAGGGAAGAGGACATTTTGCGAGAGAATGCAAATCTCAGCGTGTGATGATTGCTACCGAGGATGGTGGGTATGAGTCCGCTAGTGACTGTGATGAGGAGACTTCGGCTCTTATTACACATGCAGAACACGGTGGAGATGATTCTGATCATGAGACGCAATACATGGCTGCTCAAGATGCTGACAGGTTTTGAGTGTGCAGGTTACACAAGCTGAGCAGAATCAGAGGTATAATTTGTTCCATACAAAGGGAGTTGTGAAGGAACGTTCTATTCGTGTCATCATCGATGGAGGGAGCTGCAACAACTTGGCTAGCATGGAGATGGTGGAGAATCTATCTCTCACCACCAGACCACATCCGCATCCTTATTACATCCAATGGTTCAACAACAGCGGCAACGTTAAGGTAACACGTACTGTTCGTGTGCATTTTAGTATCTCTACATATGCTGATTATGTTGATTGTGATGTGGTACCTATGCAAGCATGTTCCTTATTACTTGGTAGACCATGGCAATTTGATAAAAATTCTGTACACCATGGTAGAAACAATCAGTATACTCTTGTTCATAAGGATAAAAATATTACTTTGCTTCCTATGACTCCTGATTCCATTTTGAAAGATGATATTAATAGAGCTAATAAAGCAAAAGAGGAGAAAAATAAGAGTGAAAATCATATTGTGGCAAAAGAATTTGAGCAACAAATGAAGCCTAATAATAAACCATCTAGTGTTGCTTCTGAAATTAAATTGAAAAGTGCATGTTTACTTGCCACCAAATCTGATATTGATGAGCTAGATTTTAGCAAATCTGTTTGAGATGCTTTTGTGTGCAAAGAGGCATTATTTTCATTCGAGGACATGCCTTCCTCTTTGCCCCCTGCTATCACTAACATTTTGCAGGAGTTCGCTGACGTCTTCCCACAAGACGTACCACCGGGATTACCACCTATTCGAGGGATTGAGCATCAAATTGACTTAATTCCCGGTGCATCGCTACCCAACCGTGCACCATACCGTACCAATCCAGAGGAGATGAAGGAGATTATGCGTCAAGTACAGGAGCAGCTTGACAAAGGTTATATACGTGAATCCCTTAGTCCTTGTGTTGTTCCTATCATTTTAGTGCCTAAAAAGGATGGTACATCGCGTATGTGTGTTGAGTGTAGAGGCATTAATAATATCACTATTTGTTATCATCATCCTATCCCTAGGCTAGATGATATGCTTGATGAATTGAGTGGCTCTACAATATTTTCCAAAGTTGATTTGCGTAGTGGATACCATCAAATTCGTATGAAACTGGGAGATGAATGGAAAACAACATTTAAAACTAAGTTTGGTTTATATGAGTGGTTAGTCGTGCCTTTTGGGTTAACTAATGCACCTAGTACTTTTATGAGACTAATGCACGAAGTTTTACATGCTTTCATTGGACGATTTGTGGTAGTCTATTTTGATGATATACTGATTTATAGCAAATCTTTGGAAGAACATTTGGAACATTTACATGTTGTTTTTATTGCTCTACGTGATGCATGTTTGTTTGGTAACCTTGGGAAGTGCACCTTTTGCACCGACCGAGTATCTTTTCTTGGCTATGTTGTTACTCCACAGGGAATTGAAGTTGATAAAGCCAAGATTGAAGCTTTTGAGAGTTGGTCGCAGCCCAAAACGGTCACACAAGTGAGGAGTTTCCTTGGCCTCGCTGGTTTCTATAGGTGTTTTGTGAGAGATTTCAGCATCATTGCTGCACCTCTCAACGAGCTTACAAAGAAGGATGTGCCTTTTGTTTGGGGTACCACACAAGAAGAAGCCTTCACGGTATTGAAAGATACGTTGACACATGCTCCTTTACTCCAACTTCCTGATTTTAATAAGACTTTTGAGCTTGAATGTGATGCTAGTGGAATTGGATTAGGAGGTGTGTTATCACAAGATGGCAAACCTGTTGCATACTTTTCTGAAGAACTGACTGGGCCTAGTCTGAACTATTCTACTTATGATAAAGAATTATATGCTCTTCTTCGGACATTAGAAACATGGCAACATTATTTATGGCCCAAGGAATTTGTTATACATTCTGATCATGAATCTTTGAAACACATTAAAAGTCAAGCAAAACTGAACCGTAGACATGCCAAATGGGTTCAATTCATTGAGACTTTCCCTTATGTCATTAAACACAAGAAGGGTAAATAAAATGTTATTGCTGATGCATTGTCACGTCGTTATACTATGCTTTCACAACATGACTTTAAAATATTTGGTTTGGATACCATCAAAGATCAATATGTGCATGATGCTGAATTTAAAGATGTTTTGCAGAATTGTAAGGAAGGGAGAACTTGGAACAAGTTCGTCGTCAATGATGGATTTGTGTTTCGTGCTAACAAGCTATGCATTCCAGCTAGCTCCGTTCATCTTTTGTTGTTGCAGGAGGCGCATGGAGGAGGATTAATGGGACACTTTGGCGTGAAGACGACGGAGGATATACTTGCTACACATTTCTTTTGGCCAAAGATGAGACAGGATGTTGAGCGTTTTGTTGCACGCTACACTACATGTCAAAAAGCTAAGTCACGACTCAATCCTCATGGTTTATATATGCCTTTACCTGTACCTAGTGTTCCTTGGGAGGATATATCTATGGACTTTTTTTAGGTTTACCTCAAACAAAGAAGGAGAGGGATAGCATATTTGTTGCCGTGGATAGGTTCTCGAAAATGGCACACTTTATACCATGTCATAAAAGCGATGATGTTGTTAATGTTGCTGATTTGTTCTTTCGTGAAATCATTCGCTTGCATGGTGTGCCAAATACTATTGTTTTAGATCTTGATACTAAATTTCTTAGCCACTTTTGGAGATGTTTATGAGCTAAGTTGGGGACTAAACTGCTTTTTAGTACTACATGTCATCCCAAACTGATGGACAAACTGAAGTAGTAAATATAACATTGTCTACCATGCTTAGGGTTGTTTTGAAGAATAATAAGAAAATGTGGGAAGAATGCTTGCCTCATATTGAATTTTCTTATAATCGTTCATTGCATTCTACTACTAAGATGTGCCCTTTTGAAATTGTGTATGGTTTCCTTCCTCGTGCACCTATTGATTTGTTGCCCCTTCCATCTTCGGAGAAGGTTAATTTTGATGCTAAACAACATGCCGAATTGATCTTAAAAATGCATGAGTTAACTAAGGAAAACATTGAGCATATGACTGCTAAATATAAACTTGCCGGAGATAAGGGTAGAAAACATATTGTGTTTGCACCTGGAGACCTTGTTTGGTTACATTTGCATAAGGATAGATTTCCTGATTTGCGCAAATCAAAGCTAATGCCACGTGTTGATGGTCCCTTTAAGGTGTTAGAGAAAATAAATGATAATGCATATAAACTTGAGCTGCCTGTAGATTTTGGAGTTAGTCCCACTTTTAACATTGCAGATTTGAAGCCCTATTTGGGTGAGGAAGATGAGCTTCCGTCGAGGACGACTTCATTTCAAGAAGGGGAGGATGATGAGGACATCAATACCATTATTACACCCACATCCCCTACTACTATACATACTGGACCAATTACTAGAGACCGCGCACGCCAATTAAATTACCAGGTACTTTCGTTTCTTAGTAAAGATTCTAATGTTCATGAGAATATGATGCTGCCTAAATTGGATACATTTGTTTTGCTTACAAATGAAGGGCCTAGCTTGGAGAAGGAGGACATTGGAGCAAGAACAAGCATGGAGTTGATGGCATGCGCAAGGGAAACAGGAATGAAGTTTCCGGTGATGATTTCAGGACTTTGAAGCCACCATAATGAGTGCATGAAGCCTTGGACGAAATATACAAGATGCCACTTCATAAATTTTATCCGGAGTCTATTCTAGGTGTTGCGTCACCTTATTATTGGGCCAGGCCCATGTATTTTCAAAATACTTGAATATAGGCTGTTTTTAGAGTCTGTATGTGTTGGGAAACAAGAGTTACGGTTGCTTTCGGACCCCTCCTCCAAGGGCCACGAAATTCCCCCCTCTTCCTACATATATACAGACCTTAGGGCATCGTTTAGACTTTGGGTTTTGTTTAGATTAAAAGTTCGCCATAGCTGCAACTTCGCATACTTCGCTTGTGTTCAACGACCAGACCAAGACGTCACAGAACCCCACCTTGATCAAAAAAGTTTTCCTCTTATATTCGCAATATCCAGATTGCAATCTTAGTTTCTTGCTTGTTCTTCATTTGCCTGCAGGAAACAGACCTTCGTGGTCAGGTTGATCGTGCTCTGGCGTGGTCAATAACCCCTCATAGTTGGTTTAGCGATTGCTAAGGCGCGACGTCCTCGCACGTTCGTGGTCGGATCGTCAAAGTCGACTTCCTCCAAAACGATAGCCACCATATCATCAAAAGACGGGACACCTTTGCCTCTATTAGATAAAACCCAAAGCTAAGCACTTCTCCAATTGCAAGAAAGATCAATCTAGTAAACCAAACCAAACTGATAATTCGAAGAGACTTGCAAAGATAACCAATCATACATAAAATAATTCAGAGAAGATTCAAATATTGTTCATAGATAATCTTGATCATAATCCCACAATTCATCGGATCTCGACAAACACACCGCAAAAAGAGTTACATCGAGTAGATCTCCAAGAAGATCAAGGAGAACTTTGTATTGAGATCCAAAGAGAGAGAAGAAGCCATCTAGCTAATAACTATGGACCCGAAGGTCTGTGGTAAACTACTCACACATCATCGGAGAGGCTATGGTGTTGATGTAGAAGCCCTTCATGATCGATGCCCCCTCCAGCGGAGCACAAGAAAAGGCCCCAAGATGGGTTCTCACGGGTACAGAAGGTGGCGGCGGTGGAAACAGGGTTTCGTCGTGCTCCTGGGTGGTTTCGGGGTACGTAGGTATATATAGGAGGAAGAAGTAGGTCAGTGGAGCCATGAGGGGCCCACGAGGGTGGGGGCGTGCCCAGGGGGCAGGCACGCCTCCCTGCCTCGTGGCCTCCTTGGTTGTTTCTTGACATCCACTCCAAGTCCTCTGGATCACGTTTGTTCCAAAAATCACGTTCTCGAAGGTTTCATTCCGTTTGGATTCCGTCTGATATTCCTTTTTGCGAAACACTGAAATAGGCAAAAAACAACAATTTGCACTGGGCCTTGGGTTAGCAGGTTAGTCCCAAAAATAATATAAAAGTTTATAATAAAGCCCATTAAACATCCAAAACAGAATATATAATAGCATGGAACAATCAAAAATTATAGATATGTTGGAGATGTATCAAGCATCCCCAAGCTTAATTCCTGCTCGTCCTCGAGCAGGTAAATGATAAAAACAGAATTTTTTATGTGGAATGCTTTCTAGCATATTGTTCAATGTATTTTTCTTTATTGTGGCATGAATGTTCAGATCCGAAAGATTCAAGATAAAAGTTTAATGTTGACATAAAAATAATAATACTTCAAGCATGCTAACCAAGCAATTAAGTCTTATCAAAATAACATAGCCAAAGAAAGCTTATCCCTACAAAATCATATAGTTTGGCCATGCTTCATTTTCGTCACACAAAATGCTCTCATCATGCACAACCCCGATGACAAGCCAAGCAATTGTTTCATACTTAGCCTTTTCAAACTCTTTCAACTTTTACGCAATATATGAGCGCGAGCCATGGGCATAGCACTATGGGTGGAATAGAATATAATGATTGAGGTTGTGTGAGGAGACAAAAAGGGAGAAAGTCTCACATTGACGTGACTAATCAACGGGCTATGGAGATGCCCACCGATTGATGTCAATGCAAGGAGCAGGGATTGCCATGCAACGGATGCACTAGAGCTATAAATATATGAAAGCTCAACAAAATAAACTAAGTGGGCGTGCATCCAACTTGCTTGCTCACGAAGACCTAGGGCATTTGAGGAAGCCCATCATTGGAATATACAAGCCAAGTTCTATAATGAAAAATTCCCACTAGTATATGAAAGTGACAAAGTAATAGACTCTCTATCATGAAGATCATTGTGCTACTTTGAAGCACAAGTGTATAAAAATGATAGTAACATTGTCCCTTCTCTCTTTTTCCCTCATTTTTTTCTTCTCTTTTTTTTTATTTGGTCCTTCTCATTTTTTCTTTTGGCCTCTTTTTTTCTTCTTTTTTTTCTTTCGTCCAGAGTCTCATCCCGACTTATGGGGGAATCATAGTCTCCATCATCCTTTCCTCACATGGGACAATGCTCTAATGATGATCATCACACTTTTATTTACTTACAACTCAAGAATTACAACTCGATACTTAGAACAAAATATGACTCTATGTGAATGCCTCCTGCGGTGTACCGGGATATGCAATGAATCAAGAGTAACATGTATGAAAAACTAAGCATGGTGGCTTTTCCGTAAATACGATGTCAACTACATGATCATGCAAGGCAATATGACAATGATGATGTGTGTCATAATAAACGGAACGGTGGAAGGTTGCATGGTAATGTATCTTGGAATGGCTATGGAAATGCCATAATAGGTAGGTATGGTGGCTATTTTGAGGAATATATAAGGAGGCTTATGTGTGATAGAGCGTATCATATCACGGGGTTTGGATGCACCGGCGAAGTTTGCACCAACTCTCAAGGTGGGAAAGGGCAACGCACGGTACCGAAGAGGCTAGCAATGATGGAAGGGTGAGAGTGCGTATAATCCATGGACTCAACATTGGTCATAGATAACTCACATACTTATTGCAAAAATCTGCAAGCCATCAAAACCAAGCACTACGCACATGCTCCTAGGGGGATAGATTGGTAGGAAAAGACCATCGCTCTTCCCCGACCGCCACTCATAAGGAAAGCAATCAAAGAACACCTCATGCTTCAAATTTGTCACACAACATTTACCATACGTGCATGCTACGGGACTTGCAAACTTCAACACAAGTATTTCTCAATTTCAAAATTACTCAACTAGCACACCTCTAATATTACCACCTTTATATCTCAAAACAACTATCAAGTATCAAACTTCTCTTAGTATTCAATGCACTTTAAAGTTTTTATCTTGGATGCCTATCATATTAGGACTAATTTTATAACCAAAGCAAATTACCATGTTGTTCTAAAGGACTCTGAAAATAATATAAGTGAATCATGAGAGATCAATTATTTCTATAAAATAAAACCACTGCCGTGCTCTAAAAAGATATAAGCGAAGCACTAGAGCAAAATTATCTATCTCAAAAGATAGAAGTGAAGCACATAGAGTATTCCAATGAATTCCGATTCATGTGTGTATCTCTCAAAAGGTGTTTACAGCACGGATGATTGTGGTAAACTAAAAAGCAAAGACTAAAATTATACAAGACGCTCCAAGCAAAACACATATCATGTGGTAAAAATATAGCTCCAAGTAAAGTTACCGATGGACGAAGACGAAAGAGGGGATGCCTTCCGGGGCATCCCCAAGCTTAGGATTTTTGGTTGTCCTTGTATTTTACCTTGGGTTGCCTTGGGCATCCCCAAGCTTAGGCTCTTTCCACTCCTTGTTCCATAATCCATCAAATCTTTACCCAAAACTTGAAAACCTCACAACACAAAACTTAACAGAAAATCTCGTGAGCTCCGTTAGCGAAAGAAAACAAAACACCCCTTTAAGGTACTGTAATGAACTCATTATTTATCTATATTTGTTTTAAACCTACTGTATTCCAACTTCTCTATGGTTCATAAACTCCATTACTGGCCATAGATTCAACAAAATAAGCAAACAGCACACGAAAAACAGAATTTGTCAAAAACAGAACAGACTATAGTAATTTGTATCTAACGCAAACTTATGGAACTCCAAGAATTCTAAAATAAATTTCTGTACGTGAGATATTTATCTATTAATCGTTTGAAAAAAGAATCAGCTACATAGCACTCTCCAGCAAAGAGTTGTAGCTAATCTCGTGAGCGCTAAAGTTTCTGTTTTTTACATCAAGATCAAAAAGACTTCACCCAAGTCTTCCCAAAGGTTCTACTTGGCACAAACACTAATTAAAACACAAAAGTGCATCTAACCACAGGCTAGATGAAATATTATTTGCTAAACAGTAAGGATAAATATTGGGTTGTCTCCCAACAAGCGCTTTTCTTTAAAGCCTTTTAGCTAGGCAATGAGGTTTCAACGATGCTCACATGAAAGACAAGAATTGAAGCCAAAAGAGAGCATCATAAAACTTGTGAAAATCACATCTAAGTCTAACATACTTCCTATGCATAGGCATCTTATAGACGAACAAATTATCAAGGCAAGGAAAAACTAGCATATGCAAGGAAGCGGAAAGAAACAATAGCAATCTCAACATGACAAGAGGTAATTTAGTAAAATGAAAATTTCTACAACCATATTTTCCTCTCTCATAATAATTACATGTAGGATCATAGGAAAATTCAACAAAATAGCTATCACATAACATATTCTCAACACAATCCACATGCATGCAAAGTTGGCGCTCTTCCAAAATTGTGGGATTATCATTAACTAAAGTCATGACCTCTCCAAACCCACTTTTATCAAAAATACCATAAGATTGAACATTCTCCAAATATGTGAAAAGTTGACACTCTTCCAAACCCACATTCAATATTATTGCAAACACTATTATCCATCTCATATTCATCTGTCACATCCCTAGCTAGGCCATGCATTACAGTGTGCATCATGTTTACATTCTATTAATTCTGAAATGGGAAATGCCAGAACCCCCAACACACACTTCCTCCCCCCCCTGGAAATAACTAGGGTTTACTAAAATCTTTTTCAATGAACCTGAAATGCCCTTCTGAAATGTTCACCCCCTTTGTTTTGGGTTTTAACCTTTGACAAAAGTGGTGCACAATTTTCTAGGTCAACAGAAGGTTTTTGAATTAACACATAAGTATTTGAATTTGGGCATTTAAAATTTATAAAAATATTTTAAATGTTCAAATATTCTCAAACAGAAATGTTTCATGTTGTCTATATTTTAAATAGCAAGCATGTGCAGTTTGAGGATTTTTGGAGTTGTTTAAGTATTTTAAATAAGTCCACAAAGTCGCAGAAATAATAGAAAAAGAAAACAGTTAAACAGAAGAAAACTAACCTGGCCAAACCCACCTGCCGGCCCACCTGGCGGCCCAGCACTGTGCTGGCCCGCGCCAGCCAGCTGCTTCGTCCCCGCCAGGCAGGCAGGGAGCTGACGCCGGCGAGCGTGAGCTCGCCACGGCGTCACCTGCTCGCCGCTTCGCCGCCCGACGCGCTGGACGTCCTCCACGTCACGCCCTCGACCCCGTGGACACCTCACTTCTCCCCCTGGCTCTCTCTCTCGCTCTCCAGCGCCATGGCCGCCGCACCCGTCGCCGCTCCGCCGCCATAGCCGCGTCCACCGTCGCCCCCTCGCCCCTCTGACCTGCCCAGAGGCTCCGCCACTTCGCCCTCGCCCTCCCCACCGAGCCACGCCTCGCCGGAGGCCCTGCATCGCCGCCATCAGCTCATCTCCGACCCCGGTGCCCGCCGGCCACCGTTCTTCGATTCGCGTCGCTCCGTTCGCCCCCGAGCCCGCTGAGCTGCTCGTCGACCTCCCTGTGAGCTCCCGCACCTTCTCCCCCTCCTCCCATGGCTGCTAGCTCGCCGTAGCGCCCGTCCCCGACGAGCCCGAGAGCTTGGCTCCGCCGGCCATGTCGCCACCGCGGCCATAGCCCCTGCCAACCGCGCCTGAGCGCGTCAACGTGCTCCTGGAGCTTCCAGGAGGCCAAAACAGCCACCAGCCGGCCCCCTAACGCACCGTAGCGCCAAAGCCACCTCCACCCGAGCCCCGGCGCCGCCAAACCCGTCGCCGGCGATGTTTCCGGCCACCCTGAGCCCAGCTGTTGCCACCGAACGCCGCGGGAGGATCTCAGCTACCCGTAGATGGCCTCCGCGCCTTGTTTGGTGGCCAAATCGAGCAAAATCACTTGCTCCGCCGCGTCTGGCCTCGCCGGCGGCTAGACGCCGGCGAGTTGACCCTAACCGTTGACTTGTGGACCCAGTTTGACTCCTCTGAGTCTATGACATGTGGGCCCCGACTGCTAATTAATCCAGGTTTAAAAAAATAATCTAATCTGTTAAGTTAATGACCCTGACACGCGGGACCCACGTGTCAGGTTTGACCTGGACCGGTCTGTTGACTTGCTGAGGTCAGCATGACTTCATGCTGACGCAGTAATCTATTTTGCTGGATTTATTTTTATACAGGAAAATCCAGAAAATGGTTCAAACTTCAAAAATTCATAGAAATTTATCTGTAGCTCCAAATGCAAAGTTCTATATATGAAAAATTATCAGAAAAATCCAATCTATCCAATGGAACTAGTTTCATGCATGTTAAAACAAGTTAAACCCACTGTTTAGGCATTGTAAGATATTGCACTAATATGATCTTATAAATGCACTACCATTTGAATCTTTGGTTCAAATAGGGTCATTTCCTTCTGGTTTAACTTGCACAAGACCAGGACACATTCATATTGCCATGTCATTGCATGCATCATATTGTTGCATATCGTCATGTATTGATTGTGTTACAATGTGTCATCCGTGGTAGGTTCTGCCTCCGAGGGTATCTCCGAGTATCCAGTTGAAGGGCAGTATCCCACCACCACTCCATCAGGCAAGCAAACCATTGATCATTCCGATACAAACCCATGTTCTCGCTTCTGCTCTCGTTTACTGCATTAAGACAATGCGTTTCAAACTGCTGTGTGTCGCGGTAGTTGAACCCACTTCCTTTGCATGACCTCTCATTGCCACAGTAACTAGATGAAACCCACTAGCATGTGTAGGAGTTGATTGAGCCAATACATGTGTATGTGTGTTCCTACCATGCTATGCTTGCTATGCTTAGAGTTGTGTCAGGTCTGGTTCATCGGGATGATGATCCGGAGTGAAAGGTTGGGTCGTTGTCGAAAGTGTGGAAGTGTTGAACACGATTTGGTAAAGGAATTGATGAAAGGCCATGTAGGAGTACATGGTGGGTTGTTTCATTGAGGCCGTCCCTAAGAACTGAGATCTGTGTTTGTGATCCATGATTCAGCTACTACCACACATTGGGCCCTGAAATATGACCCCGCTCGACTTCTTAATCACCCCTGTTCTCTGTCCAGGAGTTGCAAGTAGTTTCTGGTGTTTGTAGTATGCTGGGGGCCGCACGCGGTGCTGACCATCGGGGTGGGCTGTGTTGCGGTAGGCACGTGGCCGGGTCAACCGGGCGCCCGTTTGGTGTCTCGGAACCCTGTTCACATCGTTCGGGGCCGTTAGTGGAAACCTCGGCCGGACTCCCTGCGGATGGAACCCGAATAGGCGATAAACCTGGACTGGAGACTTGAGTGTTTAGGTAGGTCGTGGTCTACATCCACGTCGGCTTTCGCTTGAAGTCTGCCGAGCACATGTCGTGTGCAGACGCTAAGTGGTGGAAACATGTGTGAAGAAGTACACCCCTGCAGGGTTATAAATAATCTATTCGAATAGCCGTGTCCGCGGTAATGGACTTCTGGTTCGCTTATATCAGTTCATAGACAAGTTAAATGGATACTGCTAAAAATCTCAAGATAAGTGTGAGTACCGCGGATGGCCCTCTCGTGGGATGGCGAGAGAGGATCCACGGTGGAGTATTGTGTTGGTGTTAGTGGACTCGTGTGCGACAAATGATTTACAAATGGTGTCTATCGTAGGATAGCTTAGCCAAGGGTCTAAGCTGGCTTGCTGCAATAACCCCACTACCTTCTTGAGAATGTGCATGTATGATAGGTTCCTGTTGTAAGACTTGCTGAGTACCTCCGTACTCATGTTGCTTTAATCATGTTTTTCAGACGACTGCACCAACCCCTCTGATGGGTTCTATGTAGACCTCGACGTTGACGAGTGACTTATCACCCAGGTGGTGATCCAAGACTTGTGAAGGGTCGTTGTAGATAGACAGGCTTCGTCAAGCCTTCTTTCTTTCTAGTGTCTGTACTCAGACTACTTTGCTTCCGCATGTGCTTGTATGTTTGTATGACTTGAGTGTTGGGTCATGTGACCCCTATCTGTATGGATGATATGTATGGCTCCTCGGAGCCTTCTAAATAAAGTACTTGAGTCGTAGAGTACTGTTGTGATGCCATGTTGTATTTACTCATATCGGGCATATTGTGTGTATGATTGAAATGCTTGGTATGAGTGGGATCCGACTATCTAGTTGTTTATCCTTGGCAGCCTTTCATATGGGGAAATGTAAGTCTTGTGCTTCTGAGCGATAGTAGTCCGCTACAGCCCGGTTCACCGGAGTCCTGCTAGCCCAGCACTACTGCTTGGACACTTGACTGGCCGGCATGTGTTTCACGTCGTTCCTATGTCTGTCCCTTCGGGGAAATGTCACGCGCTGATATTCGGAGTCCTGCCTAGCCTGCTACAGCCGGGTTACTGGAGTCCTGTTAGCCCAGTGCTACAGCCCGAATAGATACGTTGATGACCGACATGTTCGATGTGACTCATGTATGCCTGTCCTCATAGGCTAGCGCCGCTTTGGGTTCACGACTAGCCATGTCGGCCCGGGTTCTCTGTCATATGGATGCTAGCGACACTATCATATACGTGAGCCAAAAGGCGCAAACGGTCCCGGGCCAGGTAAGGTGGCACCCGTGGGAGTACCGTGCGTGAGGCCGCAAAGTGATATGATGTGTTACACGCTGGATCGATGTGGCTTAGGATCGGGGTCCTGACAGCGTTGGCATCAGAGCCGGACTGCCTGTAGGTTCGCTAAGCCAAACTGGTCGGTGTCGAGTCTAGAAATGCTTTAGTTATATGTAGGGGAATTGATTGTGGGAGGGAACGTAAGGCTCTTTTACTCCTTTACCTTATGCCCTCTATTCTGAGTCATTCTCTTCTCATTCTACGTGGGTTAAGGAACTAGGCTCTCTTCTCTCTATCAGGTTCACGTGATACTAAATCCGTAGAAACTTATAGGATTGTTGGATACAACCCAGTTCAGTTCTACTAAAGTTTAGTATGTTACCAATTGAACCAGAACCTTGATATGTTGTTGTTGAGTGGTTTCGCAAACTGTTGTGGATGTCTCAATTCCTTTTCTGAGCATTTACAGCCGTTATGCTGTCCAATTTCATCCAGAAATTCTAATGCCTTTGCACTAATTTGTGCTTTCAGATGGCTACCCGTCCCCAAAACCAAGTGGTTCGTCTGACCCGTTGCATCGGTGTATGTGGTCATACCGCCATGTTGGTTCGAGTGATGGTGGAGGCAGGATACCGATGGTACCCTGAATACACCGTCGAAGAGCAGTTTAGAGATTTCAACCAGAGCCAATATCTGTGCACGGTCAGGATATATCCATCTTATCCCGGAGCCACGGAACCACTCCACCGTTCTTATGGACTCGGGATCACTATTGGGATGTCCGTTCAAGATGCAGCCTACTCGATGATGACCATTATGCGAGCTAGAACTGCTTTGTTGAGCAACACTGAATTTCGTTACATGCCAGCATCCCTCCCTGGGGCGCATGGTTACCTTCAGGGCATGTACAGTGATGCATCCCATGAGGACTCACTCCTTTGCACCACTACTGAGATGTTGGAAGATAAGGACCGTGAAAACCGGGCCTTGCGTATGGAGCTCTTTAATGCTCGTGCTGATCATTGGGCCACCTTGACGAGGTTTGCACCTGCTGTGCAAGCCGGATACATGGACACGAGAGACTTGTACCCTGTGCGGGCTAGTCTGCCAGACTTCATCGAATGGCGTGAGGTGGGAGGCATCACCCCTCCTCGTGGGCCTCTTCTACCACCATCTGTTGGACCGAGGCCGCACCCAAGTCCCTATGGTCCACAAGCACCGCAGAACCGTCTGTTCCCAGATGACCATGTTCCGCTTCCAGGTCTGGGTGGTGACTTCTATGAGGACTTCTACGGAGCCGTCTGAGCTAGTAGTAGTCTCGCTAGTATTGTAATAGTTGTATGTCCACCGTCCTGCGTGATTGTGGAATATAACTTAGTGTGTATCAATTCCGGAGGTGTAGAAAAATAATGTATAGGAGCTTGGAATGCCTCCGATGAGATGTAACGTCTTTCGTCTTAGTTGTACCTCAGCTTGAGCTTGTACTAAACTATGTATGACGTGTATGACCGTTGGTATATATATGGCAGTTTCTATATTACCATGTCATACGGATGATCATCTCTGCATTCCTTGTTATCCATTACATTCCGCACTTCCTTGGCCAGATTTTGCCATCCTGGTTTAAATCGTTGTTTTGTTTCCCAGGATGGTCAACACCCGCAGCAACCCTGCTGCTTCGGAGCAGGGAGAAGCTAGTGCACCTAGAGAGGAAAGTCTGCCTCAACCACCTTCTCTGGCCGAAGTGATGCTGGAGGCAGAGCGCAACAGGCGCGACACCAACCGTTTGCTGGAGCGGATTGAACAAAACACTACACGTCAGCAAAGGGTCAATCCAGTGTCCATCAATGACTTTGTCAAGCTGTACCCGCCAAAGTTCAATCATTCCATCGAACCTCTCGATGCGGATGACTGGCTCCGCAGCATCGCCCATAAGCTACGTTCTGCCAACGTAGCTGAAGATGATAAGGTCACCTTTGCTGCCTATCACCTCGAAGGCCCTGCCAACCTTTGGTGGGAGAATTATGAAGCTATGCGTCCGGTCGGCCAACTCACTACTTGGCCTGATTTCAGTGCCGCTTTTCGTGAGCATCATATTCCGGAAGGTCTCATGGATCGCAAGAGGGAGGAGTTCTGTAACTTCACCCAGGGGAAGCTGACTGTGGATGCATACAGTCGCGAGTTTGGGAAGCTTGCACGCTATGCTCCCGAAGAGGTATCCACCGATGCCAAGAAGCAGGCAAGGTTCCGCAAGGGACTTAGCCCTGAGCTCCGACGTGACCTTCGTCTGCATGAATGCATTTCTTTTCCGAAGCTAGTCAATAAGGCCATCAGTGCCGAGACGGGGCAGAATGATTTTGAAGCTTCACGCAAACACTCCCGTGACTATGGATCTTCATCCGGCTCTGGATCTCAGAAGCGCCGGGTCTGGATTCCAAATTCTGCTATGCCACCCAGGTATACCCCGAGGCCATCCTTTGAGGCGCCTCGTCCAAATCAACAGTATGTGCCGCCCAAGACTTTTGGAGGCCCCACTGCCAATACTGCTCCACGCCCCAATATAACAACTTGCTTCAAGTGTGGTGAGCCAGGCCACTATATCCGTGAGTGTCCCCAGAACAACCCCAGCCAGTTCGGAAAGTCTGTTGGACGTGGCAAGTCAACAGCAAAAGTGCTTGTCGCCAAGCCAGCCACCACTGCTCGTGGCCATGTCAACTACGTTTCAGCTGCAGAAACTCAAGAGGACCCCAACGTCGTTCTCGGTACGCTCCTTGTTAATTGCCATCCGGCAACTGTTCTCTTTGATACTGGAGCATCTCATTCATTTATTTCTGAGAGCTATGCTCGTTTGCACAACACCACTTTTTGTGACATGCCCACCTCCATGGAAATTCAAACTCCCGGTTCTAGATGGCAAACCTCTAGGATCAGCCATGGAAATGAAATTCTTGTCGACAGATTGGTTTTTCTCGCGTCACTAATAGCTCTCAAGTCCTCGGACATAAACATCATCTTGGGTATGGACTGGATGTCAGCTCACTACGCCAAGATTGATTGCTCAACTAGAACTGTTCAACTTACCCATCCATCGGGTAAGACAGTCAATGTTCTGACCCGAGTATCGGAGCGTCAGCTCTACTCTCTAAATGCCAACCCCCTTCCAGACCTCGAAGATATTCCGGTAGTTCGTGACTTCCCGGATGTCTTTCCAGAGGAACTGCCAGGTGTTCCACCTGACAGAGATGTCGAGTTCGTAATAGACCTTGTTCCAGGAACCGTCCCAATCTCTAGGAGACCTTATAAGATGGCACCCCTAGAACTAGCTGAGCTTAAGAAACAACTCGATGAGTCCTTGCAAAAGGGTTTCATCCGTCCTAGTTCATCTCCATGGGCTTGCCCCGTCCTCTTCGTCAAGAAGAAGGATGGAACGGATCGGATGGTTGTAGATTACCGACCTGTCAATTTGGTCACTATCAAGAACAAGTATCCGCTCCCCAGGATCAACGACCTGTATGACCAGCTCGCTGGATCCTCAGTCTTTTCCAAAATGGATTTGAGGTTGGGCTACCATCAAATCAAAATCAAGAACGGGGACATTCCCAAAACGGCCTTTGTCACTCGTTACGGCCAATACGAGTACACCGTCATGTCCTTTGGTTTAACCAATGCTCCAGCCACCTTCTCTCGGTTAATGAACTCGATCTTCATGGAGTATTTGGATAAATTCGTCGTGGTTTACCTCGATGATATACTCATCTACTCCAAGAATGAGGAAGAACATGCCGAACATCTAAGGCTAGTATTGATGAAACTTCGAGAGCATCGCCTTTATGCCAAATTCTCCAAGTGCGAATTCTGGTTGCCAGAAGTGACCTACCTGGGCCATGTAATCTCTGGCAAGGGCATTGCTGTCAATCCCGAGCGAGTTCAAGCTGTCCTTGACTGGACTCCACCTGAAACGGTCAAGCAAGTTCGGAGTTTTCTTGGTTTGGCGAGCTATTGCCGCCGCTTCGTCGAGAATTTCTCCAAGGTTGCTAAGCCTCTAACTGAACTCCTCAAGAAAGATAAAAAGTTCGAGTGGACCCCACAGTGCAAGTTCAGCTTCCAGGAACTAAAAAGACGCCTGACGTCTGCTCCCGTACTGGTACCACCAGATTTCTCTAAGGATTTTGTTATCTATTGCGACGCCTCGCGACAAGGACTAGGTTGCATACTCATGCAAGATCGTCATGTGATTGCCTACGCATCTCGACAGTTGCGTCCACATGAGGATAATTATCCTACTCATGATCTAGAGCTTGCAGCAGTAGTCCATGCACTCAAAACCTGGCGACATTACCTTCTAGGTAACCGTTGCGAAATTTACACTGATCATCAAAGTTTGAAATATATCTTCACCCAACCGGATTTGAATCTCAGGCAAAGACGTTGGGTCGAGTTGATCTCGGATTACGACTTAGGAATAACTTACACCCCAGGCAAAGCCAATGTCATGGCTGATGCACTAAGTCGTAAATCTTATTGTAACAACCTGATGTTACAACAAGGTCAACCACTTCTCCACGAGGAATTCCATAAGCTTAACCTTCACATTGTTCCTCGAGGATTTCTTTCCACCCTGGTGGCGAAACCTAACCTTACGGATCAAATCATAGCTGCCCAGAAGCGCGATAAGGGCATATCTCAGATTAAGGAAAACATCGCTAGCGGATTTGCTAAATGTTTTTCCATGGATGAACGAGGTGTTGTCTTCTTCGAGAACCGCTTGGTGGTTCCCAAGAAGCAACATTTACGTCAATTGATTCTTAAGGAAGCTCATGAATCCCCTCTCACCATTCATCCCGGTAGCACTAAAATGTATCAAGACCTACGCCAGAGGTTTTGGTGGACTAGGATGAAGAGAGAAATCGCTCAATACATTGCTAATTGCGACGTCTGTCGTCGTGTTAAAGCAGAGCATCAACGGCCTGCTGGCACCCTTCAACCATTGGAGATTCCTGAATGGAAATGGGATAAAATCGGTATGGATTTCATCACCGGGTTTCCCAGGACCAAAAGAGGGAATAATGCTATCTTCGTTGTTGTCGATCGTCTCTCCAAGGTAGCCCACTTTTTACCTGTTCGCGAGAGTATAACCGCTGGCCAGCTAGCTGACTTATACATCTCTCGAATTGTGTCTCTTCATGGTGTTCCATTAGAAATTAATTCGGACCGTGGAAGTCTTTTCACCTCTCGATTTTGGGAAAGTTTCCAAAATGCTATGGGGACTCGTCTCTCCTTTAGCACCGCCTTCCATCCTCAGTCAAGTGGTCAAGTAGAACGAGTCAATCAAATTCTGGAGGATATGCTCCGAGCTTCTGTCATCTCTTTCGGTATGAATTGGGAGAAGTGCCTTCCATTCGCCGAGTTCGCTTATAACAACAGTTATCAAGCTAGCTTGGGCAAAGCCCCTTTCGAAGTTCTTTATGGACGAAAATGTCGGACGCCTCTTAACTGGTCAGAAACCGGCGAGAGACAACTCTTTGGCCCGGACATGATCCAGGATGCAGAAGAGCAGGTTCGCATTATTCGTGAGAAGTTGAAAACCGCCCAATCCCGGCAAAAGAGTCAGTATGACCGCAAGCATAAGCCCATGGCTTATGAAGTCGGCGAGATGGCTTACCTTCGGGTTACACCTTTAAAGGGGACCCATCGATTCGGTATCAAAGGCAAATTGGCTCCTCGCTACATTGGACCCTTTCGCATTCTTGCCAAGCGAGGGGAAGTTGCCTACCAACTGGAACTACCTCCGCATCTCTCCAGAGTTCATGATGTCTTCCATGTTTCTCAACTCAGGCGTTGCTTCGCGGATCCTATCCGGGGAGTGGACCACGAAACGCTTGATCTCCAAGATAACCTCACCTATCGGGAATACCCCGTTCGTATCCTTGATCAAGCCGAGCGTACCACTCGACGCCATAATATCAAGTTTCTCAAGGTTCAATGGTCACACCATTCTGAGCAAGAGGCTACCTGGGAAAGGGAGGATCGTCTTCGACTTGAGTACCCCGCCTTCTTTCCGGAGGAACCTAAATCTCGGGACGAGATTCTTTTGAGTGGGGGTGAGTTGTCACATCCCTAGCTAGGCCATGCATTAGAGTGTGCATCATGTTTACATTCTATTAATTCTGAAATGGGAAATGCCAGAACCCCCAACACACACTTCCTCCCCCCCTGGAAATAACTAGGGTTTACTAAAATCTTTTTCAATGAACCTGAAATGCCCTTCTGAAATGTTCACCCCCTTTGTTTTGGGTTTTAACCTTTGACAAAAGTGGTGCACAATTTTCTAGGTCAACAGAAGGTTTTTGAATTAACACATAAGTATTTGAATTTGGGCATTTAAAATTTATAAAAATATTTTAAATGTTCAAATATTCTCAAACAGAAATGTTTCATGTTGTCTATATTTTAAATAGCAAGCATGTGCAGTTTGAGGATTTTTGGAGTTGTTTAAGTATTTTAAATAAGTCCACAAAGTCGCAGAAATAATAGAAAAAGAAAACAGTTAAACAGAAGAAAACTAACCTGGCCAAACCCACCTGCCGGCCCACCTGGCGGCCCAGCACTGTGCTGGCCCGCGCCAGCCAGCTGCTTCGTCCCCGCCAGGCAGGCAGGGAGCTGACGCCGGCGAGCGCGAGCTCGCCACGGCGTCACCTGCTCGCCGCTTCACCGCCCGACGCGCTGGACGTCCTCCACGTCACGCCCTCGACCCCGTGGACACCTCACTTCTCCCCCTGGCTCTCTCTCTCTCGCTCTCCAGCGCCATGGCCGCCGCACCCGTCGCCGCTCCGCCGCCATAGCCGCGTCCACCGTCGCCCCCTCGCCCCTCTGACCTGCCCAGAGGCTCCGCCACTTCGCCCTCGCCCTCCCCACCGAGCCACGCCTCGCCGGAGGCCCTGCATCGCCGCCATCAGCTCATCTCCGACCCCGGTGCCCGCCGGCCACCGTTCTTCGATTCGCGCCGCTCCGTTCGCCCCCGAGCCCGCTGAGCTGCTCGTCGACCTCCCTGTGAGCTCCCGCACCTTCTCCCCCTCCTCCCATGCCTGCTAGCTCGCTGTAGCGCCCGTCCCCGACGAGCCCGAGAGCTTGGGTCCGCCGGCCATGTCGCCACCGCGGCCATAGCCCCTGCCAACCGCGCCTGAGCGCGTCAACGTGCTCCTGGAGCTTCCAGGAGGCCAAAACAGCCACCAGCCGGCCCCCTAACGCCGTAGCGCCAAAGCCACCTCCACCCGAGCCCCGGCGCCGCCAAACCCGTCGCCGGCGATGTTTCCGGCCACCCTGAGCCCAGCTGTTGCCACCGAACGCCGCGGGAGGATCTCAGCTACCCGTAGATGGCCTCCGCGCCTTGTTTGGTGGCCAGATCGAGCAAAATCACTTGCTCCGCCGCGTCTGGCCTCGCCGGCGGCTAGACGCCGGCGAGTTGACCCTAACCGTTGACTTGTGGACCCAGTTTGACTCCTCTGAGTCTATGACATGTGGGCCCCGACTGCTAATTAATCCAGGTTTAAAAAAATAATCTAATCTGTTAAGTTAATGACCCTGACACGCGGGACCCACGTGTCAGGTTTGACCTGGACCGGTCTGTTGACTTGCTGAGGTCAGCATGACTTCATGCTGACGCAGTAATCTATTTTGCTGGATTTATTTTTATACAGGAAAATCCAGAAAATGGTTCAAACTTCAAAAATTCATAGAAATTTATCTGTAGCTCCAAATGCAAAGTTCTATATATGAAAAATTATCAGAAAAATCCAATCTATCCAATGGAACTAGTTTCATGCATGTTAAAACAAGTTAAACCCACTGTTTAGGCATTGTAAGATATTGCACTAATATGATCTTATAAATGCACTACCATTTGAATCTTTGGTTCAAATAGGGTCATTTCCTTCTGGTTTAACTTGCACAAGACCAGGACACATTCATATTGCCATGTCATTGCATGCATCATATTGTTGCATATCGTCATGTATTGATTGTGTTACAATGTGTCATCCGTGGTAGGTTCTGCCTCCGAGGGTATCTCCGAGTATCCAGTTGAAGGGCAGTATCCCACCACCACTCCATCAGGCAAGCAAACCATTGATCATTCCGATACAAACCCATGTTCTCGCTTCTGCTCTCGTTTACTGCATTAAGACAACGCGTTTCAAACTGCTGTGTGTCGCGGTAGTTGAACCCACTTCCTTTGCATGACCTGTCATTGCCACAGTAACTAGATGAAACCCACTAGCATGTGTAGGAGTTGATTGAGCCAATACATGTGTATGTGTGTTCCTACCATGCTATGCTTGCTATGCTTAGAGTTGTGTCAGGTCTGGTTCATCGGGATGATGATCCGGAGTGAAAGGTTGGGTCGTTGTCGAAAGTGTGGAAGTGTTGAACACGATTTGGTAAAGGAATTGATGAAAGGCCATGTAGGAGTACATGGTGGGTTGTTTCATTGAGGCCGTCCCTAAGAACTGAGATCTGTGTTTGTGATCCATGATTCAGCTACTACCACACATTGGGCCCTGAAATATGACCCCGCTCGACTTCTTAATCACCCCTGTTCTCTGTCCAGGAGTTGCAAGTAGTTTCTGGTGTTTGTAGTATGCTGGGGGCCGCACGCGGTGCTGACCATCGGGGTGGGCTGTGTTGCGGTAGGCACGTGGCCGGGTCAACCGGGCGCCCGTTTGGTGTCTCGGAACCCTGTTCACATCGTTCGGGGCCGTTAGTGGAAACCTCGGCCGGACTCCCTGCGGATGGAACCCGAATAGGCGATAAACCTGGACTGGAGACTTGAGTGTTTAGGTAGGTCGTGGTCTACATCCACGTCGGCTTTCGCTTGAAGTCTGCCGAGCACATGTCGTGTGCAGACGCTAAGTGGTGGAAACATGTGTGAAGAAGTACACCCCTGCAGGGTTATAAATAATCTATTCGAATAGCCGTGTCCGCGGTAATGGACTTCTGGTTCGCTTATATCAGTTCATAGACAAGTTAAATGGATACTGCTAAAAATCTCAAGATAAGTGTGAGTACCGCGGATGGCCCTCTCGTGGGATGGCGAGAGAGGATCCACGGTGGAGTATTGTGTTGGTGTTAGTGGACTCGTGTGCGACAAATGATTTACAAATGGTGTCTATCGTAGGATAGCTTAGCCAAGGGTCTAAGCTGGCTTGCTGCAATAACCCCACTACCTTCTTGAGAATGTGCATGTATGATAGGTTCCTGTTGTAAGACTTGCTGAGTACCTCCGTACTCATGTTGCTTTAATCATGTTTTTCAGACGACTGCACCAACCCCTCTGATGGGTTCTATGTAGACCTCGACGTTGACGAGTGACTTATCACCCAGGTGGTGATCTAAGACTTGTGAAGGGTCGTTGTAGATAGACAGGCTTCGTCAAGCCTTCTTTCTTTCTAGTGTCTGTACTCAGACTACTTTGCTTCCGCATGTGCTTGTATGTTTGTATGACTTGAGTGTTGGGTCATGTGACCCCTATCTGTATGGATGATATGTATGGCTCCTCGGAGCCTTCTAAATAAAGTACTTGAGTCGTAGAGTACTGTTGTGATGCCATGTTGTATTTACTCATATCGGGCATATTGTGTGTATGATTGAAATGCTTGGTATGAGTGGGATCCGACTATCTAGTTGTTTATCCTTGGCAGCCTTTCATATGGGGAAATGTAAGTCTTGTGCTTCTGAGCGATAGTAGTCCGCTACAGCCCGGTTCACCGGAGTCCTGCTAGCCCAGCACTACTGCTTGGACACTTGACTGGCCGGCATGTGTTTCACGTTGTTCCTATGTCTGTCCCTTCGGGGAAATGTCACGCGCTGATATTCGGAGTCCTGCCTAGCCTGCTACAGCCGGGTTACCGGAGTCCTGTTAGCCCAGTGCTACAGCCCGAATAGATACGTTGATGACCGACATGTTCGATGTGACTCATGTATGCCTGTCCTCATAGGCTAGCGCCGCTTTGGGTTCACGACTAGCCATGTCGGCCCGGGTTCTCTGTCATATGGATGCTAGCGACACTATCATATACGTGAGCCAAAAGGCGCAAACGGTCCCGGGCCAGGTAAGGTGGCACCCGTGGGAGTACCGTGCGTGAGGCCGCAAAGTGATATGATGTGTTACACGCTGGATCGATGTGGCTTAGGATCGGGGTCCTGACATCATCATGGGGCTTAAACAAATTTTCAAGATCATGAGAATAATCACCCCAATTATGATCATTGCAACAAGTAGTAGACATAGCAAAACTAGCATCCCCAAGCTTAGGGTTTTTCGTATTATTAGCACAACTGACATCAAGACAATTTATAGTAAAATCATTGCAACCATGCTTTTAATTCAAGGAGCTATCGGGGATCTCTTCATAAATTTCTTCATCACAATTTTCAGATTCACGAATTTCAAGCAAAACCTCATAAAGATAATCTAGTACACTCAAATCACTAGAAATTGGTTCATCATAATTGGATCTCTAAAAAAGATTGGCAAGCGGATGAGGATCCATAGATCTTAGGTTCTCTGTTTAGCAATAAATACACAATCATTCCAACCAAACTAGCAAACGAGCCAAGTAAGGCATCAAGGCAAACGAAAAGACAAACAGAAGAAGGGCGAAGAAAAGGCAAAGGTGAAGTGGGGGATAAGAAAATGAGAGGCAAATGGAAAATAATGTAATGCGAGGGATAAGAGTTTGTGATGGGTACTTGGTATGTCTTGACTTGTGCGTAGACTCCCTGGCAACGGCGCCAGAAATCCTTCTTGCTACCTCTTGAGCATGCGTTGGTTTTCCCTTGAAGAGGAAAGGTGATGCAACAAAGTAGCATAAGTATTTCCCTCAGTTTTTGAGAACCAAGGTACCAATCCAGTAGGATGCCACACACAAGTCCCTCGTACCTACACAAACGAATAAGAACCTTGCAACCAACGCGATAAAGGGGTTGTCAATCCCTTCACGGCCACTTGCAAAAGTGAGATCTGATAGAGATGATAATATTTTTGGTATTTTTATGATAAAGATTGAAAGTAAATATTGCAAAACAAAAATAGATTGGAAACTTATATGATGGAAAATAGACCCGGGGCCATAGGTTTCACTAGTGGTTCTCTCAAGATAGCATAAGTATTACGGTGGGTGAACAAATTACTGTCGAGCAATTGATAGAAAAGTGCATAATTATGAGAATATCTAGGCATGATCATGTATATAGGCATCACATCCACAACAAGTAGACCGACTCCTGCCTGCATCTACTACTGTTACTCCACACATCAACCGCTATCCAGCATGCATCTAGAGTATTAAGTTCACAAGAACAGAGTAACGCATTAGGCAAGATGACATGATGTAGAGGGATAAACTCAAGCAATATGATATAAACCCCATCTTTTTATCCTCGATGGCAACAATACAATATGTGTCGATTCCCCTTCTGTCACTAGGATTGAGCAACGCAAGATTGAACCCAAAGCTAAGCACTTCTCCCATTGCAAGAAAGATCAATATAGTAGGCCAAACCAAACTGATAATTCGAAGAGACTTGCAAAGATAACCAATCACACATAAAATAATTCAGAGAAGATTCAAATATTGTTCATAGATGATCTTGACAAACACACAACAAAAAGAGTTATCAGTGATAATCTTGACAAATACACCGCAAAAAGAGTTATCTTGACAAACCAAACTGATAATCTTCACAAACCCACAATTCATTGGATCTCGACAAAAACACCGCAAAAAGAGTTACATTGAATAGATCCCCAAGAAGATCAAGGAGAACTTTGTATTGAGATCCAAAGAGAGAGAAGAATCCATCTAGCTAATAACTATGGACCCGAAGGTCTGTGGTAAACTACTCACACATCATCGGAGAGGCTATGGTGTTGATGTAGAAGCCCTCCGTGATCGATGCCCCCTCCGGCGGAGTGTCGGAAAAGGCCCAAAGATGGGATCTCGCGGGTACAGAAGGTTGTGGCGGTGGAAATAGGGTTTCATGGTGCTCCTGGATGGTTTAGAGGTACGTAGGTATATATAGGAGGAAGAAGTAGGTCGGTGGAGCCACGAGGGGCCCACGAGGGTGGGGGCGCGCCCAGGGGGTGCAGGCGCACCTCCCTGCCTCGTGGCCTCCTCGGTTGTTTCTTGGCGTCCACTCCAAGTCCTCTGGATCACGTTTGTTCCAAAAATCACGTTCCCGAAGGTTTCATTCCGTTTGGATTCCGTTTGATATTCCTTTTCTGCGAAACACTGAAATAAGCAAAAAAAACAGGAATTTGCACTGGGCCTTGGGTGGTTAGTCCCAAAAATAATATAAAGGTGTATAATAAAGCCCATTAAACATCCAAAACAGAATATATAATAGCATGGAACAATAAAAAATTATAGATACGTTGGAGATGTATCATGCGCGGCGTCTTCCAAGTGCGGAGGCAGTACTCCGACTCCTCCGCCTCGCAGCGCTTGACGTACCGATCTGCCTCTTGCTGGCGGACGTGCGCGGTCGATCTTGCCATCTTTTTGGGCGCCCACCGGAGCTCCTCGTCAGTGGCACCTTGGAGCTTATTGGCCCACCTCCACGCAGCGACGAGGCGCCCAGCGCCTATGGCCTTCCTCACAAAGTACCCGTCTTCGTACACCTCCTCGGCACGACGACGCGCCCGCCCCCAAAGCTCTGCCGCCTCCTTTTTCCAGGCGACATCATGGGCTTCACAGGCCGCCTGGTACCTGGAATCCTCCTGCGCCATCTCCTTCTTGAATGCCACTTGACTGGCTTTCTCAGCCGGCGGCAGCGACTTCCACAGACAAAGATCGTACTGGCCCCAAAACCAATCCAAAGTTGGGGGGTCCGGTGCAACCCCGTCAGGCGGCGCCTAGCGGTCCTCGTCGCTGCTAATCCAGTGAGTGTCCTTGGGGGGCGGCGACTCCTCGTCGGCGCGTGGGCAGACCGGTAGCGCCATGGCAGAGATTTGAGAGAGAGAGAGAGAGAGAGAGGGCGAGCGAGGGGAGGATGTAGATGAGAATGTAGGCGGGACGACATGAGCAAGGTAGTATTTATTGGCGGCTGGAATCTAGACCGACGGGGATAGTACACACACCGGTCGCTGGAATTTACGAGTACTGTAGTTTGAATTACACACAATTTCCGCAGCAAATCTCTGTGTGAACATAATAGCTGACGGTTTCCAATACAGAACCGTATCTGATTAATGATCCCCGGCAATCACCTACCAAACCTTGAGCCGCAAGATAGAGTGCCAATCATGTGGGGCGGTTGTCTTGCCAGATCTTTACATTTTCTTTTTTGAACACCAGATATTTACATCATCTGGTGATTTTTTAACTCGCACACAAGTACACAAAAATAAGATTTTTCAAACTGTTTTGGTTAGGCGTTGCATGTAGATGTAGTTCAAATTTGAATTATGGTCATTAAATGGTTAGAAAATCACTTAAATGTCTTTAAAAGGTCAAATGACACCCGAAAATTTCCAAATTTTCACATCACAGTTGTATTAGTGCACGTTAAACGTAGGAAAAAAAATTGAAGGCCGTAAAAGGAAGCTATCTCCCGTCAGTCAGCAAACATGCATTGTTCCCTCTTGGAGCCACGAACCTTCTAGTGAGTTGCTCCGGTTTGTGAGGGGTGTGTGTCCAAACTTTCGTCAAACAGGCCAATTTTTTTACCACGTCATCTTGGTGGCATGACATTAAATCATGCAAGGTTTCATGTTTTTCTGATCATTTTTTAATTTTTTGGAATTAAAATGCCATGGCATGCACTCCATGCATGTGCCCATGCCTTGACACCAATATGTTTGAAAATTCCTTCTAATTTACTGCACATGTAATTAACTCGCACACAAGTACACAAAAATATGATTTTTCAAACCGTTTTGGTTAGGCGTTGCATGTAGATGTAGTTCAAATTTGAATTACGGTCATTAAATGGTTAGAAAATCACTTAAATATCTTTAGAAGGTCAAATGACCCCTGGAATTTACCAAATTTTCACATGACAGTTGCACGTTAAACGTAGGAAAAAATTTGAAGGCCGTAAGAGGAAGCTATCTCCCGTCAGTCAGCAAACATGCATTGTTCCCTCTTGGAGCCACGAACCTTCTAGCGAGTTGCTCCGGTTTGTGAGGGGCGTGTGTCCAAACGTTCGTAAAAAATGTCAATTTCTTTACCACATCATCTTGGTGGCATGACATTACATCAACCAAGGTTTCATGTGTTTCTGATCATTTTTCTATTTTTTTGAATTAAAATGCCATGTCACTACATGCATACGTATGCATGTGTCCATGTCGTGAGACCAATATGTTTGAAAAATCCTTCTAATTTACTGCACATGGAATTAACTCGCACACAACTACATAGATATGATTTTTCAAACCGTTTTGGTTAGGCATTGCATGTAGATGTAGTTCAAATTTGAATTACGGTCATTAAATGGTTCAAATGACCCCTAGAATTTTCCAAAAATTCACATTACAGTTGTAGTAGTGCATGTTAGACGTAGAAAAAAATTGAAGGCCGTAAGAGGAAGCTATCTCCCGTTCGTCTACAGGTCTCTCCAAAGGTACATGTTGGGTTGGCGTATTTCAAGATTAGGATTTGTCACTCCGATTGTCGGAGAGGTATCTCTGGGCCCTCTAGGTAATGCACATCACTCAAAGCCTTGCAAGCAATGCAACTAATGAGTTAGTTGCGAGATGATGTATTACAGAACGAGTAAAGAGACTTGCAGGTAACGAGATTGAACTAGGTATTAAGATACCGACGATCGAATCTCGGGTAAGTAACATACCGATGACAAAGGGAACAACGTATGTTGTTATGCGGTCTGACCGATAAAGATCTTCGTAGAATATGTGGGAGCCAATATGAGCATCCAGGTTCCGCTATTGGTTATTGACCGGAGACGTGTCTCGGTCATGTCTACATTGTTCTCGAACCCGTAGGGTCCGCACGCTTAACGTTACGATGACAGTTTCATTATGAGTTTATATGATTTGATGTACCGAAGGTTGTTCGGAGTCCCAGATGTGATCACGGACATGACGAGGAGTCTCAAAATGGTCGAGACAAAAAGATCGATACATTGGACGGCTATATTCGGACACCGGAAGTGTTTCAGGTGATTTGGGAGAAAACCGGAGTGCCGGAGGGTTACCGGAACCCCCCGGGAGAAGTAATGCGCCTTATGGGCCCTAGTAGAGAAAGAGAGGGGCGGCCAGGGTGGGCGACGCGCCCCTCCCCCTCAGGTCCGAATTGGACTAGGAGAGGGGGGGCGGCGCCCCCCTTTCCTTCTCCCTCTCCCCTTCCTTTCCCCCTCCTAGTAGGAGTAGGAAAGAGGGGAGTCATACTCCTACTAGGAGGAGGACTCCTCCTCCTGGCGCGCCCTGCTAGGGTCGGCCGGCCTCCCCCCTTGCTCCTTTATATACGGGGGCAGGGGCACCTCTAGACACACAAGTTGATCTTCGTGATCGTTCTCTTAGCCGTGTGCGGTGCCCCCCTCCACCATAATCCTCGATAATATTGTAGCGGTGCTTAGGCGAAGCCCTGCAACGGTAGAACATCAAGATCGTCACCACGCCGTCGTGCTGACGGAACTCATCCCCGACACTTTGCTGGATCGGAGTCCGGGGATCTTCATCGAGCTGAACGTGTGCTAGAACTCAGAGGTGCCGTGCTTTCGGTGCTTGGATCGGTCGGATCGTGAAGACGTACGACTACATCAATCGCGTTGATATAATGCTTCCTCTTACAGTCTACGAGGGTACATAGACAACACTCTCCCCTCTCGTTGCTATGCATCACCATGATCTTGCGTGTGCGTAGGAATTTTTTTGAAATTACTACGTTCCTCAACAGTGGCATCCGAGCCTAGGTTTTATGTGTTGATGTTATATGCACGAGTAGAACACAAGTGAGTTGTGGGCGATATAAGTCATACTGCTTACCAGCATGTCATACTTTGGTTCGGCGGTATTGTTGGATGAAGCGGCCCGGACCGACATTACGCGTACGCTTACGCGAGACTAGTTCTATCGACGTGCTTTGCACACATGTGGCTGGCGGGTGTCAGTTTCTCCAACTTTAGTTGAACCGAGTATGGCTACGCCCGGTCCTTGCGAAGGTTAAAACAGCACCAACTTGACAAACTATCATTGTGGTTTTGATGCGTAGGTAAGATTGGTTCTTGCTCAGCCCGTAGCAGCCACGTAAAACTTGCAAAAAACAAAGTAGAGGATGTCTAACTTGTTTTTGTAGGGCATGTTGTGATGTGATATGGTCAAGGCATGATGCTAAATTTTATTGTATGAGATGATCATGTTTTGTAACCGAGTTATCGGCAACTGGCAGGAGCCATACGGTTGTCGCTTTATTGTATGCAATGCAATCGCCCTGTAATGCTTTACTTTATCACTAAGCGGTAGCGATAGTCGTAGAAGCATAAGTTTGGCGAGACGACAACGATGCTACGATGGAGATCAAGGTGTCGCGCCGGTGACGATGGTGATCATGACGATGCTTCGGAGATGGAGATCTCAAGCACAAGATGATGATGGCCATATCATATCACTTCTATTGATTGCATGTGATGTTTATCTTTTATGCATCTTATCTTGCTTTGATTGACGGTAGCATTATAAGATGATCTCTCACTAAATTGAAGGCCATAAGAGGAAGCTATATCCCGTTCGTCATCAAACATGCATTGTTCCCTCTCGGAACCACGAGCCTTCTAGTGAGTTGCTCCGTTTTGTGAGGGGTGTCTGTCCAAACTTTGGTCAAACATGCCAATTTTTTACCACATCATCTTGGTGGCATCACATTGCATCAACCAAGGTTTCATGTGTTTCTTATTTTTTATTTTTTGGAATTAAAATGCCATGTCACTCCATGCTTAATTGTGTCATAGCCGTTAGACCAATATGTTTGAAAATTCCTTCCAATTTACTGCACATGGAATTAAATTGCACACAAGTACATGAAATATGAGTTTTCAAATAGTTATGGTTAGTTGTTGCATGTACATCTAGTTCAAATTTCAATTATGGTCATTAAATGGCTAGAAAATCACTTAAATCTCTTAGAAGGTCAAATGACCCCTGGAATTTTCCAAAATTTGACATGACAGTTGTATTAGTACTAGAAAATTTCTCGTTCATTTAAAACTCCATCCGTTGGCACTTTATTCCAAATTCGTCTTTCACAGCTAATAAAAAATATCTACAACATCACAAACAGTTGTTTTCTAGGAACCGTTTGCGATGAAAATATCTGGGTCAATTTAAGTCTCCCTCCTTAAGCTTCGCCGGCTCATCTGCTCTAGTGTCGGCAACCCCGGAATCCACGAATCCTGATCCCCATTCCCGCACCCCCTTCTTCCAAAGATGACGCCGTGGAAACGGTTTGTGAAGGCCCGTACAATGGCCGCGTCCCCCCCACCCCCCCCGAGCGCGGCCGCCTGCGCTGAGAGCGTGGCCGCCTACGCCGAGAGTGTTTCCGCATCCGCATTGAGCGCGGCCGCTTCCGCCGAGAGGGCGTCTGCGGCAGCCGACAGGGTAGCTGCAGCAGCCGAGACGGCTGCAGCTGCTACTGTGATGGCGGCTGCAAACACCAAGAGCGCTCGAGCTGCCATCCATGCCGCTGATGTGGCCCTGGCCCGGGTCGAGGCCATCCACGCCAAGATCGAGGATGCACATGCCAAGATATTCCAGGCCACCTAGGACTCCAGCATGCAACCCACGTCTGAAAAGGCGGCGGTGGCCATGGAGCACCTGCTTCCTCATGAGGTCGCCGAGCAGGAGTTGGAGATGTAGGAGGCAGCGGAGATCGAGGAGCACCGGGAGGAGGATTTGCACGTGGCCGAGGTCGAGGTAGAGAAGAGTCTGTTCGTCGAGGAATCGGCGGTGGAGTACCAACGCGAGCTCTGGCGCAGCCACTACTACGAGTACTACAACCTTGAGGGCGGCGCCGAGGAAGAGGACGAGGACGCGGTCAACTTCAGCAGGGGGGACGCGGAGTCCACCAACGGCGGCATGTCGCCAGGACAAGTCATCGACTTCTCATCTCACACCGGCGATGCATAGGCCGGTGCGGCGGCGGATTTTTAATTATGCGTACTTAGGCTTTGTTTTTAATGCTCGTCTTTTGTTAAAGCAATGTTTAGGTCAACTGGCTCTGGGTAATTACTAAAATTGCTCGATTCAGTAAGTGTGGTATGTCTGTTGTACGCTCTTTTGTGTGCCCAAATTAGCAAGCGATGTTAAATTATGCAATGACGTACCCAGGGAAATTTCCACCAAAATTTGAATTATCAAACTCATCCCATGCGCGTAAAGCAGAAGAATCATTTGTGATGCACACAATCGTTCAAAGTGAATGGTCTGGCGGCACCGCGCGGGTTTAAAGTGAATGTGCCCATGCCTTGAGACCAAAATTTGAATTATCAAACTCATCCCATGCGCGTAAAGCAGATGAATCGTTTGCGAGGCACACAATCGTTCAAAGTGAATGGTCCGGCGGCACCGCGCGCAAAGTTTCCCTCAACGTTTCCAAAATTTTGGCCTACCGCCAAAATATCTATCCCCGCCCCTTCCCCCCTTCCACACCCCCTTTTCTCCCCGACCACAAGTCACATTTCCCCTGTTTCCTCCTTCCTTCCTTCCTTGCTAAGCTATAGTCGCTTCCTCACTCTCGCCATCTCGCATCCTACCGCCGGGGTATCCATGGTCTTCTTCAAAGACATCTCCAGCGGTTCCTCCTCCGGCGACTACTCCTTCACCACCCGGGTATGCCTCTCTTCTCTCTCTCAGGCTATGACTTGGAATGAAGGATTTTTACCCAGCGGTCGATTTGAGTCGTTTCTTCCTCTTGTAGCTCCCTAAGACCATCAGCGGCAACGAATGGAGCGGGGTGGGTGAACATCTATCTGCTCATTGTCACCATCAATCTCCATGCGTGAAGCTAGTTGCGTTTGATTCTATGGACAGTGGGAAGAATTTTCTCGCATGTGCAGAGAAGGTTAGACCTTCTTTCGTTCTTACAAACCATTTGCTAGATGTGATTCAGACACTGTCATGGTCCCAACCCATTCATACCACACCTTCAACCAAAGGCATCCTAAAACAGTGTCACAGTTTGTACCTAGTATCTTAAATTGTTGCCATCTCATCAGCGGTGCCATTGGAAAATTATTTGGCACCGCTTCAGCAGTTTGTGCAGCCAACTTTGGTCCACACATCCGAGCAGCCAAGCAGTAAAATACTAAATCTTTATGGCACGAAGGAACTGGGCATCGGAGCAACTACGTGCTCCGGAGTCCGGGTCCCTGATTTTTTTCCGCTGCATCGGCTCGCCAATGCAGGGCACCGGTGCGAGATGTAGCAACAGTTGTCTTTACCCCAGTTTTGGCATACATAGTGGACGGCCTTAGTGCTATTAGTTCTATCTTACTAAATTTGTGAATGTACGCACCTGTTAGTATCAATTTGCTGTCATCCAAACACTGTCGTTATGTTGTTGTAGTTATATTTACCATCCTCATAAAATGTTCAATTTTTTATTTATTGTACATGAGTAAGAACTTGTAGCGTCGTTGTAGCTAATTATTGCTTCTGATGTTCCAGAATTTGGTTGTTGTCTCAGTACCAATTATTCCATTTGCACATTGATCTTTTTGAGAAGATATGTCATAATTAACATGTTTCTTCTGTTTTTTAAAATAAGCAATGGTGATTTTCTATGTTGCTATAAACCCATTTCCCCTACAATTGTTACTGATCTGGTTTAAAATATTATAGGATGAATGGAAGTGTTCTTACATGGAGTGGGTTGATCAAGAGTGTCCATAGTCTTTGAAGATGTGCCTAACGAAGCTCTGGAGCATGTATGAGGAAGAGAACACACGTAGGCTTAGAGAAAGTCTTGTCAACGCTGAAGCATATTTAAGATGCGGGATAAAAAGTTGAAGGTGGAGAATGAACTCAGATTTTTTAAATCAGACTTTGCTAAGATGGTGTCGGCGAAGGAGGAGGCACTTTCCCAGTTGGCCCATGCAAAACGGGTTCTTACTGAATTGAAAGCAGAGGTGGATAAGATGAGCCTGGATGATCTTGATTAGGGAAATGAATATATTGCTCTTACGAAGTTGAACTAGCTATATGTTGTATTGTGTTGTTTTCATGTAGCTATCATACTGTGATGTTATAATATATTTATGTGCCTGTTATGAAATTGGCAAAAAGATGTTCGATATGAAATGTGAATTTGCATAATACTGGAATTATTAATTGTAAACTAATAAACCTGCTAAATGTGTCATGGACCTTTGCAAACGGTTCTAGCAGTAAAGGCGCTTGCGATGGATATCCCAATGCCACACAGTTTTCTTCATCAAATCATGTGTGATATAGTTGATAAAAGCAAACAGTTAACCAAGGAATACCGTGTGTGATAGTTACACCTTTCACACACGAGCCTACACATAAAACTGTGTGGGATGTACGTCTGAACAGAAACGTTTTCCCTGGATTGACTGTGTGGGATGTACATAAGAACGGAAACGTATTCCTTGGATTGACTGTGTGTGATATACATACGAACGGAAATGTTTTTCTAGGATTCACCGTGTGGATGTACATACCTACGGAAATGATTTTCTCGGATTACAGTGTGGGATGTACATACCTACGGAAATGATTTTCTCGGATTATCGTGTGGGATGTACATACCTATGGAAATGATTGTGTTTCGATGCCTCGCCCGATCGCACACGGTCCCAGCCTGGGTCCCAGGAGGGCCTATCCCCGACGATTTCTGGGTCGTGTGGGAAGGACACCCTATCGCACACACTCACTTGGCGACGGTTCCAAATGTCATCGCGGAAAGGGGTTAAAACCGTTTGTTTAGGACCAATGCGCATTAGTGTGGTGCAAGCCTCTCAGAGTTGGAATATATGCTTTGGTAGTGTGATCAAACCACGTGGTTTTATACAGACTTTTGCAGAAGCCTGTAATTACAAGAAAGTGAGTGGAAACTCTGTAGCATTTCTAATATTATATGTGGATGACATATTGTTGATTGGAAAAAATACAGAATTTCTAGATAGCATAAAAGGATACTTGAATAAGAATTTTTCAATGAAAGACCTCTATAGAGATAGATCAAGACGCTTAATTGGACTTTCACAAAGCACATACCTTGATAAAGCTTTGAAGAAGTTCAAAATGGATCAGTCAAAGAAAGGGTTCTTGGTTGTGTTACAAGGTGTGAAGTTGAGTCAGACTCAATGCCCGACCACTGCAAAAGATAGAGAGAAAATGAAAAGTCATTCCCTATGCCTCAATCATAGGTTCTATAAAGTATGATATGTTGTGTACCAAACCTATTGTGTGCCTCACCATGAGTTTGGCAAGAGGGTACAATAGTGATCCAGGAGTGGATCACTCGACAACCGTCAAAATTATCCTTAGTGGAATATGGATATGTTTCTAGGTTATGGAGGTGACAAAAACTTTGTCGTAAAGGGTTACATCGATGAAAGCTTTGACACTGATCTGGATGACTCTAAATCTCAATCTGGATACATATTGAAAGTGGAAGCAATTAGCTAGAGTAGCTCCGTGGAGAGCATTGTAGACATAGAAATTTGCAAAATACATACGGATCTGAATATGGCAGACCCGTTCACTAAACTTCTCTCACAAGCAAGACATGATCACACCTTAGTACTCTTTGGGTGTTAATCACATAGCGATGTGAACTAGATTATTGACTCTAGTAAACCCTTTGGGTGTTGGTCACATGACGATGTGAACTATTGGTGTTAAATCACAGGACGATGTGAACTAGATTATTGACTCTAGTGCAAGTGGGAGACTGAAGCAAATATGCCCTAGAGGCAATAATAAAGTTGTTATTTATGTTTTCTTATATCATGATAAATATATATTATTCATGCTAGAATTGTATTAACCAGAAACTTAGTACATGTGTGAATACATAGACAAAACAGAGTGTCCCTAGTATGCCTCTACTTGACTAGCTCATTCATCAAAGATGGTTAAGTTTCCTGACCATGGACATGTGTTGTCATTTCATGAATGGGATCACATCATTAGGAGAATGATGTGATGGACAAGACCCATCTGTTAGCTTAGCATAATGATTCTAGGGTATAAGAGTATATATAGGTGAACGAAGTACGTCGGTTGAGCTACGAGGGGCCCACAAGAGTGGGGGCGCCTACCCCCTGGGCGCGCCCTCCTGCCTCGTGGCCTTCTCGTGGAGTTCCAGACTTCAACTCCAAGTCTTCTGGTTTGCTTTCGGTCCAAGAAATATCATCGTGAAGGTTTCATTCCGTTTGGTATTCCTTTTCTGCAAAACTCTAAAATAGGTAAAAAACAGAAACTTGCACTGGGCCTCCGGTTAATAGGTTAGTCCCAAAAATAATACAAAAGAGCATATTAAAGCCCATTAAGCATCCAAAACAGATCATATAATAGCATGGAACAGTCAAAAATTATAGATACATTGGAGACGTATCATATAGTAGATTTTTGATATGTTCCTAGAGAAAACTAAGTTGAAAGATGATAGTAGCAACAATGCGGACTGGGTCCGTGATCTGAGGATTATCCCCATTGCTGCACAAAAGAATTATGTCCTTGATGCACCGCTACATGACAGATCTATTGCAGGAGCAGAAGCAAACGTTATGAATGTTTGACAAGCCTGGTATGATGACTACTTGATAGTTTAGTACGCCATGCTTAAACGACTTAGAACCGGGACCTCAAAAATATTTTGAACACCACAGAGCATATGAGATGTTCCAATAGCTGAAATTGGTATTTCAGGCTCATGCTCGTGTCGAGAGGTATGAGACCTCTGAAAAGTACTTTTCCTACAAGATGGAGGAGAATAACTCAGCCAGTGAGCATGTACTTAGAATGTCTGGGTACTACAATCGCTTGAATCAAGTGGGAGTTAATCTTCCAGATAAGAAATGATTGAAAGAATTCTCTACACTAGTACACATCGGTCCTAAACAAACGGTTTTTAACCCCTTTCCATGACAGCATTTGGAACCGTCGCCAAGTGAGTGTGGGTGATAGGGGGGGTCCTTCCCACACGACCCAGAAACCGTCGGGGATAGGGCCCCTACAGTACTCCTACTCGTTTTTGCTTGCATTGCCATCGCAGTTGGTATTTTGTGGTGCTACATTTATGATGCACAGCCCATCACAAACGGTTCACTATTATAGAACGTGTATGATGTGCGGCCCCTCACAAACGGTTCACCGTTAAGAAGATTAGCTAATCGTCGTACGAGTGTCGGACAGGATTACGAAACGTCATGCCGTCGTAACATCGTCATACACGACAACTATCGCACAGGCTATTCTGTGCTACAACGTTTACGATACATACTTCATCAGAAAAAGTTCATGGTTGCAGATCGTGTACGATAAGGCAACTAACACAAACGTTTAGTTTGCTCGCACCATTTGTGATATTGTCTAACATCGCACACGCTTTGCAACAGCAATTGTGTGCATGCTTGCACACGTTTCCTCCCTCTGAACCATCTCGGATTATGGTGCATATCACAAACGTTTGTGTTTTACCAACCGTGTGTGCCGTAACAACCTGGAGAGCGTAATTTCACCATAATTTAATTGTTGCTTTTCCAAATTGTACCAGATTTGGATATGAATTTGAATTTGAATGTATGCTACAGCTTTATTCATATCCATCAGGTTCAAACAATCAATGCATTATTTGGTTCATAGGTACATATGTTCAAGAATTACATAAGAACCAAATAAAGAATGATGAACCATAGTTGTATACTTGTACTATTAAAGACGGTAAAGAAAGAGGCGAAATATATTCTGGTTGCTGAACAAGGTGAAGCGGAATGCCCATGTTGTGCCCTCCTCCGTGCAGAAGGCACGCATGACTCTAGTCCAACCCCTTATGATGGCTGACCGCCCATCCTTCACGGTCTTCATGAAAACATCTAGATAATCATCGTGTTCTGGTAGAAATACTTTAACCTTTGCATGCCCACCAATCATATAGTTTAAGAGGTAATCTTGAGTAAACTGCTTTGGCAACCACTGCAAAGGAAAAAGATTTAGACATTGTCATCTAACACAACTCATTATGGGCAGTAAAAAGAAGGCTCCAGAGTTCTTACTTACCATCCTGCAATTCGTTGTTGTCTTGGATAAAGTGTAAACAAATAGTTTAATTGCCATCTTTGGACCCATTTTACTAACAATCTTTATCAACTTCCTCACTTGATGTTGGTTCAACGATATCTCATTGACCCATATGCAGAAAGGGTCGAAATGCGGATCTTTACCAATGACATATGTACCTAAAAGCACAATGTTAATATTAGAAGCTAAACAGCAATTGCACAATGATGTAGTACAACACACTTTTATTATATGTCTATATACATCCGTATGTGGTAGTCCATTTGAAACCTCTAAAAAGACAAATATGTAGGAACGGAGGGAGTATCTTATAACATCCAATATACTCACATATTAGTTGAGTTAACATCTTGTATTATGGGCCGGAAGGAGTTTAGTTCATTCTTACAAATTATCGGTTGATTAACTGCTGTTGTATCCATGGGGTACAGTTAGTTTGAGCTACTTCGGGCTCAAATATCCCTAAAGTATATCTAAACATGAGGGTTAGTTTGAGCTAGTTGCATCTATAACCTACCCCAAAAAACTATCCAAACCAAGAGGTGCTAATTGGAGCTAGTTCTCCTAGTGCATTTATTGTCAATCTAACCCTGCCATCCAAACAACTGTTTGGATGGAGTTAGTTCACGGTTAGTAATGAGCTAGAAACTAACTCTAACCTCTAGCTAAGTTGAGTATCCAAACAGGGTTGTGTTGTTGTTGTTGCTGCTGCTGCTATTCTACGTATATCTAGACATCATTAGAACATTAGTGTAACACTCTTCCTTGTTGCTACTTAGCCTAGGAATGCATACTTAGACATTAAGTACAGTGCATGTTGCTATGTAGCCTCAGATATATTACATATGGCCCTAGTTAACCTAACGAAAAATAGGTTGCAGATATCTTCAGTTAAAAGTCCGATTCACCGATTAGTCCCTTATCAGCCGCCTGCCTATATGGTACCAGCAACCGATATCCTGAACAGTGAGCAAATATAAGCCATGGGATGAAACTAACCTCAATGGAAAACAATAGTCATTCCCAAAATTGTCCTGTGTAGGTACATCGAGAAGCATGTTAAGCACAACAGGCTAAACATCAACCAAAATTATACATGGCAGACAAAATAATCTCTAAAAGATAGCTTCGGTGTGCAGGTTTAAGCACGCTAGTAAAGCAAAACAAGTGGCAAGGTGTGCTAACTGCAACAGGCCTAACATTTAACAACAAGCAAACATAGTCATTCAAACTGGTATTGTGCCGGTCTAAGTACACTAGTTATGGTTAAATAAAAATGGAAAGGCGTGTTAACTACAAGATGCAGCAACCAAATGTAGTCATTCATAGTGGTGTTGTTGAAACTGGCACTGATGAAATTGAACTGCACAGTTCATACTTGCACATATAGAACATCACATTGTGAATAACTGGAATAAACAAGGCATACTACGAACAACCAAAGATGGCATTTGAAACTGAACATATGCTAACTACAAACAACCAAACAATCAACAAACTTTAAAAGAGGAATATGCTAGCTATAACAGGCTTAACAGCAAGCAAATATATGCATTCCTATCGGTATGTTTAAAATTGGATTGATGAAATGTACTGCACAGTAAATAATTGCACATATAGAGCATCACATTGTGAACAACTGAAATAAACAAGGCATACTGCAAACAACCAGATAGCAATTAAAACTGGACATATTCTCACTACACTACAAAAGGGACTCGGCAAAACAAATCATGGGTTTCCTCACTTGTCATAGATGGGCTCTGAGGGAGTCCTGGATTAGGCGGTGTTCGGATAGCCGAACTATACCTTCTGCCGGACTCCAGGACTATGAAGATACAAGATTGAAGACTTCGTCCCGTGTCCGGAAGGATCTTTTCTTGGCGTGGAAGGCAAGTTAGGTGTGCGGATATTCGAGATCTCCTACCATTGTAACCGACTCTGTGTAACCCTAACCCTATCCGATGTCTATATAAACCGGAGGGTTGTAGTCCGTAGGACAACCATCATCATACACAATCATACCATAGGCTAGCTTCTAGGGTTTAGCCTCCTTGATCTCGTGGTAGATCCACTCTTGTACTACCCATATCATCAATATTAATCTAGCAGGAGTAGGGTTTTACCTCCATCAAGAGGGCCTGAACCTGGGTAAAATAAAGTGTCCCTTGTCTCCTGTTACCATCCGACCTTGACGCACAGTTCGGGACCCCCTACCCGAGGTCCGCCGGTTTTGACACCGACATTGGTGCTTTCATTGAGAGTTCCTCTGTGTCGTCGCTTTTAGGCCCGATCGCTCTTTTGATCATCAACAACGACGAGGTTAAGGGAGAGACTTTCCTCCCCGGACAGATCTTCGTCTTCGGTGGCTTCGCTCTGCGGGCCAATTCGCTTGGTCATCTGGAGCAGATCGAAAGCTATGCCCCTGGCCATCAAGTCAGGTTTGGAAGCTTGAACTACATGGCTGATATCCGCGGAGACTTGATCTTCGACGGATTCGGGCCACAGCCAAGCGCGCCGCGCTATTTCGAGGGGCACGATATAGCTCTGCCTCCGAATAGCACCCTGGAGGCCGCACACGCTCCGGCCCCGATCTTCGACTCGGAGCCCGCTGCGTTCTCTGAGGATGAACGGTTGGACGTCACCTCGGGGGCTGCGATCCCAAAGGCGATCGAGCCGAACGCCAGCCCCGTACTCCGCACGGCCCAGGACTCCAAGGAGCCGGACTCTTCTCCGAACTCCGAGCCTTCCGCGCCCCCATCGATCGAATCTGATTGGGCGCCTGTAATGGAGTTCACCGCCGCGGACATCTTTCAGTGCTAACCTTTCGGTGATATCCTGAATTCTCTCAAGTCTCTCTCTTTATCAGGAGAGCCCAGGCCAGACTATGGTCTGCGAGGTTGGGATTCGGACAACAAAGAAAATCAAAACCCACCCACCACCCACTTAATAGCCACTGTCGACGATCTAACCGATAGGCTTAACTTCGGCTCCGAAGACTTCGACGGTATGGACGACGAAGGAGGAGACGAACAAGAACCAGCACCTGTAGGGCGCTGGACCGCCACCTCGTCATATGACATATACATGGTGGATGCTCCAAAGGATGCGGATGGCGATGGAGCAGCGAAAGACGACACATCGAAAAAACCACAAAAACATCGGCGCCAACGGCGCCGCTCTAAATCCCGCCATAGCAGAAACGGTGATTCCGGCACGGGAGATAATACTACCCCGGACAGCGCTGAAGAACACCAGAACCAGCAAGATTCGGCGCAGGAAGATGGAAAAGCCAGCCCTCAGGAGAGAGCGGCAGAACAAGAGGTTGAGGATGATAACTACATGCCTCCCTCCGAAGACGAGGCAAGCCTCGACGACGACGAATTCGTCGTACCATCAGACCCCGCCGAACAAGAGAGTTTTCAACGCAGGCTTCTAGCCACGGCCAACAGCCTAAAGAAAAAGCAGCAACAGCTTAGAGCTGATCAAGATCTGCTAGCTGATAGATGGACAGAAGTCCTTGCGGTCGAAGAGTATGAACTCGTGCGCCCCTCCAAAAACTATCCTAAGCACAGGCCGCTACCCCAATCAGAGGGGGAAGCATATGACATGGCAGACCGGCCACCCCGTGGCCGCGACAGGGAGGCCTGTCGAGCCCCTCAGCAAGCCATGCCCCGGTGCCGCTCGAATAAGGCACGGGAACACGAGCCAGACCTGCGAGACATACTAGAGGATAAAGTAAAGCAAACAAGATCGATCTACGGATCGCGCGGACACCCGAAGACACGTGATGATCGTCACTCCGGACACAATAAATCCTGCCGGGCCAAACACAGCAGGCACAGCTCTTCCGAGTTGCGTCGCGACATAGCCCAGTACAGGGGCGCCGCACACCCACTATGCTTCACAGACGAAGTAATGGATCACAAAATCCCAGAGGGTTTTAAACCCGTCAATATCGAGTTGTACGATGGTACGACAGATCTGCAGTATGGATTGAGGACTATCTCCTTCACATCCACATGGCACGTGGCGATGATCTGCACGCCATCAAATATCTACCCCTCAAGCTTAAAGGACCAGCCCGACACTGGCTTAACAGCCTACCAGCGGACTCAATCAGTTCTTGGGAGGACCTGGAGGCCGCATTCCTCGACAACTTTTAGGGGACCTATGTGCGGCCACCTGACGCCGACAACCTAAGCCACATAATCCAGCAGCCAGAAGAATCGGCCAGGCAATTCTGGACACGGTTCCTAACAAAGAAAAATCGGATAGTCGATTGTCCGGATGCAGAGGCCCTAGCAGCCTTCAAACATAACATCCGTGACGAGTGGCTTGCCCGGCACCTGGGATAGGAAAAGCCGAAAACCATGGCAGCCCTCACGACACTCATGACCCGCTTTTGCGCGGGCGAGGATAGCGGCTAGCTCACAGCAACAACTTATCAAAGAAGCCCGGTAATTCGTATACCGAGGACAAAAGTGGCAGGTCCCGTCGAAATAATCAAAAGCGCCGCGTTAGCAGCGACAGCAATGAGGATACGACAGTCAATGCCGGATTCAGAGGCTATAAATCCGGTCAGCGGAAAAAGCCATTTAAAAAGAATACCCAGGGCCCGTCCAGCTTGGACCGGATACTCGATCGCTCGTGCCAGATTCATGGCACCCCCGAAAGGCCAGCTAATCACACCAACAGGGATTGTTGGGTGTTCAAGCAGGCAGGCAAGTTAAGAGCCGAACACAAGGACAAGGGGCTGAATAGCGACGACGAGGAGGAGCCCAGGCCACCGAACAACAATGGACAGAAAGGGTTTCCCCCACTAGTGCGGACGGTGAACATGATATACGCAACCCACATTCCCAAGCGGGAGAGGAAGCGTGAGCTACGGGACGTATACGCGATGGAGCCAGTCGCCCCAAAGTTCAACCCATGGTCCTCCTGCCCGATCACTTTTGATCGAAGGGACCACCCCACTAGCATCCCTCATGGCGGTTTTGCCGCACTGGTCCTCGACCCAATCGTGGACGGATTTCATCTCACAAGAGTCCTCATGGACGGCGGCAGTAGCCTGAACCTGCTTTATCAGGATACAGTGCGGAAAATGGGCATAGATCCATCAAGGATCAAGCCCACAAGGACGACCTTTAAAGGCGTCATACCAGGTGTAGAGGCCAATTGCACAAGCTCGATAACACTTGATGTGGTCTTCGGATCTCCGGATAACTTCCGAAGCAAAGAGTTAATCTTCGATATAGTGTCGTTCCGCAGTGGCTATCATGCCCTCCTCGGACGAACCGCATTCGCTAAATTCAATGTGGTGCCGCACTAGGCATATCTCAAGCTCAAGATGCCAGGCCCTCGAGGAGTAATTACGGTCAGCGGAAACACAGAACGCTCCATCCGTACGGAAGAGCACACGGCGGCCCTCGCAGCGGAAGTACAAAGCAGCCTTTCAAGGCAACTCTCCAGTCCGGCCGTTAAAAAACCAGACAATGCAAAGCGCACCCGGAGTAACCTGCAACAAGACCACCTGGCACGATCAGAGCAAGCGTAGCAATACGGCCCCGACCCCAGCCATCGCAACATAGCGGAGCAAGTACCTCGAGTACACAATTACGCCCTTAAAATTCCATGGGCACGGGGGGAGGGGCACATTAACGGCATGCCTACAACACGGCGTCAAACGTACTAGGGGCTGCCGGATTTTTTCTTTTTTAATTTCAGGACTCCATACTCTGGACAACCTGTTCGGCAGAGTTGCCACACAGACGAAGCAAGATCCAGGAAAGTAGACAAATCTACGCCGCATTCCGGAACTCTCAGGTGGTCTCTATTTCGAGCGATATATCTGTTTCTAAATTCCGCGGCCTGTGCCTGGTCAGGACATGTTAAATAGTCCAATATCTTTTTTGCTTATCACACTACTTGTATCGTTCGGCTTTGATAAATAGCCTCTTTATAAAACAATGCATAGCCTTTTATCTATTTTTTGCATTGTCCCCTTTGAATATATGTGTTTATGATATAACATGATCGCACCCGTACACCATGGTACGGCAAACCACGCCAGGGGCTTCATTACCCTTTTATCTGGTGTGAGAAGTCCGTACACTTCCACAAGTGCGGCACCCCGAACTTATAGCACTATATGCATCGTCTCCGAGTCATGGTTTTGGTCACATGTTGGGTTTGCCCGGCTCCTATATTTTGGTACCTTACGTTCCGCTCTATCGGCTAAGGTAGCACTAGGAGAACCACTGCGATTGTGCCCCAGATCAGGTGGGTTGAGCACCTCAGTGGAGAAAGCTAAAACAGACTGTCATGATAAGGCGCGAGACCGGTCGCTGTTCGAGAGGTTTTTCGAGTCCTTAAAGGCTTATGCCGCTTTGAGCGAGGAGCTGGCTATGTCCGGCCAAAGGCGTGGATAGCGCCCTGAATTCGGCCTTCCGAACTAAGGGCTTCGCCGAAATTTAAAATTATAACATTCTATGGCTAAGTGAGAGTGTTCAAGCATTATAGTCCGATTGCCTGGTTCGCTGTGCTGAGCGCCTCCCTCGAAGGACCCAACCTTGGGAACAAGAGCCCTCAGGTTTATCCCGAACACCCCAGCACTAGTGGCATGGGGGCAGAAGCCGACGACTCGCCATCTCTCAATTTTTTTTATAAACGGCCGCACAGAAAATAATATTTTAAATTAAAAAGCATTGCTTAGCGCATATGAACAAGTTTTCAGCGCACAGGATACAAACGAGCGAGTTCATTCAAATACTACATCTTTAGTACATTCATCCGCGACAAGGCGGGCTCCGGCAAGAACGTCCTTGTAGTAGTTCTCGGGCTTGCGATGCTCCTTCCCCTGCGATGGCCCGTCCTTCACCAGCTTCTCTCCGTCCAGCTTGCCCCAGTGTACCCTTACACGGGCAAGGGCCCTCCGGGCACCTTCAATGCAGACGGAGCGCTTGATGACTTCAAGCCGTGGACAGGCCTCCACCAGCCGCCGCACCAACCCGAAATAGCTCCCAGGCAGGGCCTCTCCAGGCCACAGCCGAACTAGTAAGCCCTTCATGGCCTGTTCGGCCGCCTTGTGGAGCTCGACCAGCTGCTTCAGCTGATCGCTTAAGGGTACGGTGTGTCCGGCCTCAGAATACTGAGACCAGAACACACTCTCCATCGAGCTGCCCTCTTCAGCTCGGTAGAACACGGCGGCGTCGGATACGCTGCGGGGAAGATTGGCAAACGCCCCTGGAGAACTTCGGATTCGGGTAAGTAATAGGTAGTTTACTTTTTTCCTACTCTGCATTGAGAATGCCTTACCCGTTGCTATCCTTTTCACATCCTCCAACTCTTGGAGGGCCTTTTGGGCTTCGTCCTTAGCACTCTTGGTGGTCTCGAGGGCCGACGCGAGCTCGGATGCTTGCGCTTTCGCCTCAAGCTCCAAACCCTCATGTTTTTTCATGAGAATTTGCAGCTCTTGCTGCACCTCGCCGACTTGAACCCCAAGCCTCTCTCGCTCGGCGCGCTCCTCGGGCGTTTTCTTCTCGACCTCAGCCAGCGCCTGCTTCAGGGCTGTCACCTCGGTTGTGGCCCCTACAATAAGCAGTACAATCCTGTTATTTCTTTCTGCAATCAAGCCTCTCTATAGCCACCTTTTTCTTCTTTTTAGGTAATTCTTACCTTCCTTCTCCTCGAGCTGCCGTTTGGCAAGACCGAGCTCTTGCTCGGTCTGCCCGAGGTCCTGTTTCAGGACATCCACCTGCGCAGTTAGTGCGGCGGTGGACAGCAGTGAAGCATGCATACGCATATTTGACCTTTTTTATTAGACTCCTGCGAAAATTATTAGATCCTCTATCCGGCTTTGCTTTCCGAACACCGAACAGAGCATCAGGGGCTACTGTCTATGCGGTAAATAAATTGGCACATTTTTTACTTACCTCGAAGCCTGTTAGAAGGCTAGCGCAAGCTTCGTTCAGTCCGCTCTTGGCGGACTGAATCCTTTGGATCACCGTACTCATAACAGTACGGTGCTCCTCGTCGATGGCGGCGCCCTCAAGCACCTCCAGCAAATTGTCCGGCGCCTCCGGTTGGACAGAGGCCGCCGGCTCGGATGGCTTACTCCTCTTGGAAGGAGTTCGCCCGCCGCGGACTGGGACTGTCGAGTCCGGCGCGGTGTCCGGCATAAAGCCGGACTTGGTGCCCTGGAGGGTTTCATCCCCTCCACTCCTGGGGTCTGTAGGATTGCCTTGTGGCTCCTCCAGGACCATTTCCTCCTGCCCTGAAGCTTGGCGGGGCGCCACTTCGGCATCGTCCGCCCCGCGGGGGGAGACCGCGGGCAGAACAGAGTTCACGTCCGACGAATCCAGGGAGCCGCTCGACGAGTCGTCGAGTTCGGCCCGGGGCGGGCTGCATAAAATGCGTGTGATATCAGGGAAAGCCGCACACACAAAAAAAGGGGTATCATGAGTTACTCTGGTGTATAAATACTTACGATTTCACCGGACGCTTGGTCCTGTCCGGCCACTCCTCTCCGCCCTCTTCGGCGTCGTGGGAGTAGTCCGGCAAAGGGGTCTTCCTTTTCCTTGACCCCTCGGCCTCCCCTGTTGGGGCGGCCTTCTTCTTCTTCGCTCCCCTCGCTGGACGGGGGGAGATTCCTTGTTCCTCCTCCTCGTTTTCGCGAGAGGAGGGCGTTGCGGACTCGTTGGATGACGAGTCCGACACCACCATGTTGCGGGAACTTTTTCGAGTCCCGGTGGTTTTCTTCTTCTTGGCCTTCCTCTCCGGCACCACGTAAGGTGCCGGAGCCATTAGCTTCACCAAGAGAGCTGGGGCCGGGTCTTCGGATAGAGGGGCCAGACAGTTAATCTGTCCGGATATCTCCAGCCAAGCCTGTCAAAGGTAAAAGGGGTTTAGATCCCGCATAGAGATAATCTATGAAGAAGAGCTTAACGAACCCGTCAAAGGTATAGATAGCTTACCTCGCCGGCGATACGCTGCGAGCTGTATCCGCGATACTCGGAAGCGGATGTGGGCGACTCGGCGCCTTTGGTTAGCACCTTCTAGACGTCTTCATACGTCGTGTCGAAGAGCCTATTGAGGGTCTGGTGCTGCGCCGGGTCGAACTCCCACAATGTAAAATCCCGTTCTTGGCACGGGAGGATCAGGAGAACGAGCATGACCTGGACTATGTTGGCGAGCCGGATTGGCTTGTCCACCAGGGACTGGATGCATGTTTGCAACCCAGTCACTTCTTCCTCGTTGCCCCATGACAGGCCTGTCTCTTTCCAGGACATGAGCCGCGTGGGGGGTCCGGATCTGAACTCAGGGGCCGCGACCCATTTCGGATCGCGGGGCTCGGTGATGTAAAACCACCCAGCCTGCCACCCCTTTAGGGACTCCACGAGGGAGCCACCGAACCAGAGGACGTTGGCTATCTTACCAACCATAGCGCCTTCGCACTCCGCCTGGGTGCCGGACACCACCTTGGGCTTGACGTTGAAAGTCTTGAGCCAGAGGCCGATGTGGGGGCGGACGCGGAGAAAGGCCTCACACACGACGATAAACGCCGAGATGTTGAGGACGAAGTTCGGGGCCAGATCGTGAAAATCTAGGCCGTAGTAGAACATGAGCCCCCGGACAAATGGGTGAAGTGGAAAGCCCAGTCCGCGAAGGAAGTGGGGGAGAAAAACTACCCTCTCATGGGGCCTTGGGGTAGGAAGAAGATGCCCCTTATGAGGAAGCCGATGCGGTATCCTTGGATAAGTATCCGGCTTTCCTTAGCCTTTTTGCTTGAGCCTCCATAACGGAGGAGACCATCCACTTGCCTCCCGCTCTGGACATTGTTGGAGAAGGTTGAGTAAGAAGAGCGGACTTGGGCGCTGGAGCTTGAGTGCGCGAGAGATGGATTGGCAAAGGAGGAAGAAGGTGTAGGTTAAAAAGGTGAATCCTTATCCCTTTATATAAGCAGGTGCGGTTAGGCGTCCTCACCTACCTAATAAAACTCACTTGCCTCCCAAACGCCGCGGTAAATGGCGTGGTTGGGTTGCCCACGTCCGTATTAATGAGAATCCCGTTAAAGGGGGGCACACGATCTCTGCTTCGACAAGACGTGCCAAGGAAACTGCCTCGCTATACGAGCTGAGGTGGAACGATGAAAACAATTTATAGATGGCTTGGCGCAGTGTTATGACGCACTGCGGGATACGTCAGCAGATTTGATTTGTGTTAATATTATTCTCTGTATGGCAATATGAGGGAAACTTATTTTGCAGAGCCGGACACAATTCTGTGGTGTTTATAATCCTCTTGAAGAACTTGGAGGAGGAACCCGCCTTGCAATGCCGAAGACAGTCTGCGCGCCGGACTCGTCGTCATTGAAGCCTGGTTCAGGGGCTACTGAGGGAGTCCTGGATTAGGGGGTGTTCGGATAGCCGAACTATACCTTCTGCCGGACTCCAGGACTATGAAGATACAAGATTGAAGACTTCGTCCCGTGTCCGGAAGGATCTTTTCTTGGCGTGGAAGGCAAGTTAGGTGTGCGGATATTCGAGATCTCCTACCATTGTAACCGACTCTGTGTAACCCTAACCCTATCCGATGTCTATATAAACCGGAGGGTTGTAGTCCGTAGGACAACCATCATCATACACAATCATACCATAGGCTAGCTTCTAGGGTTTAGCCTCCTTGATCTCGTGGTAGATCCACTCTTGTACTACCCATATCATCAATATTAATCTAGCAGGAGTAGGGTTTTACCTCCATTGAGAGGGCCTGAACCTGGGTAAAATAAAGTGTCCCTTGTCTCCTGTTACCATCCGACCTTGACGCACAGTTCGGGACCCCCTACCCGAGATCCGCCGGTTTTGACACCGACAGGCTCGTTATCGTGGGAAGAGCACGGACCCTGGATGCGCTCCATGTTGTCGCAGATGGGCTCCTTCCCCTTGGAAGAGCACGGCTGTAGGGTGCCCTCCCTGATGTCGCAGACGGGCGTTTTCCCCTTAGAAGGGCAGATGGGCTCTTTCCCCTTGGAAGAGACGGAGAGGGTGCCCTCCTCGTGGTCGCCGTCGATGAGGTCTGACTTGAAAGCTGTGGATCCCAAGCCAGCGTCGCAGAACGTGTCCTTCGGAAATGACAAAAGGGGCTCAATGGCGATGTAGAATGGCAAATTGTTGATAGCGAGCCATAGGAGATCAGTGGCGGGGCCATGGATGAGACCGACGACGGTTGAACCCGAGGGGTTGGGGGTGGGCAACTTAACCTGTGACACGGCCCGCCTCATGCCGTCGTTGTCGATGACCTCGATGTCGTAGCCGGTGGCCAAGACATGCCCGCATACTCTAGCCCGCTGCTTGAGTGCCTGCCGCCAGTAATGGTCGTCAGCTTCCTCGGTGACGTCGGGCGAAGAGACCGCTATACACCTCTTTTTGGCTAGTCGCTCCTCGAGCTATATGGGAAGCGTAGTCGGGCTTAGGCTGCGACACTCTGGAGTGGGGGATGGGGATGGGGATGGGAATCTGTTGGAAATGGGGCATTTGGCAGGCGTCATCTAAGAAACTCAGGGCGGCCTGGGTATGGAGATCGGTGGGTAAGCTGCACGGGCAAACTGGGAGATGTTGACAATGGAGGCCTTGCAGCAGCGGCAGCGGCGGCGGGGACCTAGCTAGGGTTTTGAGGGAGGGAGGGTGTGTGTGTGTGCGCATGCCCAAGGAGGTTTTGGTGTGTGTGTGTGTGTGTGTGTGTGTGTGTGTGTGTGGAGGGGGCGCGGGGTGTTTGAGGAAATGACACGGGTACTGAAATTTTTACTACGCGGGAGTGAAATGTTGGGCTATTGAAAATTTTAATGATAGTGCATCGCACACGGTCGGGAGATCACAACCGTGTGTTATGAAACAGAAAAAGCCTCGAGGCGGGCAGATATTTTCTGGGGATGCAGGTGGGATTGGGAACAAGAAACATCGCACACGGTCGGGAGATAACAACCGTGTGTTATGAAACAGAAAGACCCTCGAGGCGGGTAGATATTTTTTAGGGATGCAGGCGGGATTGGGAACAAGAAACATTGCACACGGTCCAGAGATAACACCCATGTGTTATGAAACAGAAAAACCCTTGGGGCGGGTGGATATTTTTGAGAGGGGGAGCCTCGTCGAGCCCAATGTACTGTGTGGATGTGTGCGTGACAGGTGCACCAGCGTGGCACACGGTAGTTTGAGTGAACCGTGTCTGTTGCGTCATGTGACTTGTCTAATGTTCATAAATTTGGCGGAAATGACGCGGGAGAGGGTCAGAACGATAACACACTTGCATGTGGACCAAATTTATGTATCAAAAGGGTGGTTTGATTTTCGAATACCAAATGCAACTTCGACGTGGCACCTCTCTCACAAAGCGCACGATATTGCTTGCCCCCACACCCCTCGTGTCGGCACAAAGGGAATCCTAAGCTGTGAATGCATGCCCCCTCCACCCCAACTGAGGTTCACCTAGCAAAGTGTGAAGTAGCTAGCAACCCCCCTCCTCCCTCGTGTCGGCACGAAGGGAATCCTAAGCTATGAAGCATGCCCCCCCCCAACCGAGGTTCATTCACCTAGCAAAGTGCAAAGTAGCTAGCAGCCTCCCCTCCCTCGTGTCGGCATGAAGGGAATCCTAAGCTATGAATGCATGCCCCCCCAACTGAGGTTCACCCTAGCAAAGTGCAAAGTAGCTAGCAGCCCCCCTCCCTCGTGTCGGCACAAAGGGAATCCTAAGCTATGAATGCATGCCCCCCCAACTAAGGTTCACCCTAGGAAAGTGTGAAGTAGCTAGCAACCCCCCCCCCCCACCCTCGTGTCGGCACGAAGGGAATCCTAAGCTATGAATGCATGCCCCCCCCCCAAATCGAGGTTCATCTTGAATAGTGTGAAGTAGCTTGCATCCCCCCTCCCTCGTGTCGGCACAAAGGGATTCATAAGCTACGAATGCATGCCCCCCCCACCGAGGGTCACCTAACAAAGTGCGAAGTAGCTAGCAGCCCCCTCCCTCATGTTGGCACGAAGGGAATCCTAAGCTATGAATGCATGCCCTCCCCCCCCCCAACCGAGGTTCACCCTAGCAAAGTGCGAAGTAGCTAGCAGCCACACCTCCCTCGTGCCCGCATGAAGGGAATTGAGGTTCACCTGGCAAAGTGCGAAGTAGCTAGCATCCCCCCACCCCCCTCGTGTCGCCATCAAGGTAATCCTAAGCTATGAATGCATGCCTCCAACCGACATTCACCTAGCAAAGTGTGAAGTAGCAACCCCCCCCCCACACACACACACTTTCAGTCGGCAGGCCAGAGAGGCATATATCTCACCAAGATGGATCGTAAAACGGACCAAGAATAATCCACCTTGGTTGTACAACCTCTCTCTTGTTGTTGGTCAAAGTGATGGTCGTCCATTCGACCCCGGAGATGGGCTAGCTCGCCAATAATCACGCAAGTAGCTAGTCCCCGAAGGACTGCATGCGTGTGGCCATAACATGTTTATGGAGAGGTGTGTTTTTGAGTAACAATGGAACAACTTTGATGTGGCACCGTGATTTCAAACTAGAAATCCCCACACCGAGAGAGGGTTAGGTTGACGATGCATATGTATGTTACACCACACTTCAAGCCAACGACGGGGATTCATGCATGCATGCGTGCATAGTATATGCGCTCAAACTTAATTAGGTCTGAATCTCACCATGACCTATACTACGATAACACGAACCAAATGAAGAATCCGCCATGGTAACCTATCTTGTTGTTGGTCAAGGTGATCATGGATTTCCACGTGGGCCCACGAATATATAGGCTTGTCGTCGATAACCACGTGAGGGAGTGCATCGTTCAAAGGAAACCACTACATGCATATGTATGGAGGTGATGCATGCATGCATGTTTGAATACACAACATTGATGTGGCGCGTGTGTCAAAAATCGTACACTAGCTCCCCACACAGAGCGAGATCGGTTCATGATGTGTCGTTGTACTAGCCACTTCGACTCGATGGGAGGGATTCATGCGTACAGATGCATGTGTGTGTGCTCAAACTATAACATGCATGTCATCCCAGAGCAAAAATAATAATCCCCTCCTGAGTCAAATTAACATCTCTTGTTGTCAGGCAAAAAGTAGTGATGGACCAAGTGGGCCCACAGATGGAAAGCATCGATATCGCTGATAACCGCTTAAGTGGGTGCGAGAGGACAACCACCACAGCTTTGCATGTGGGCCAAACATATATATGTTGAATACTCAAGATGAACAACTTTGATGTGCCACATGCCTCAAAAACCGTAAACCATGCACCCACACAGAGTGAGGTTCATATCAAGTGTACTATATATGATGGTCTCCTTCCCCCCTCTTCACCACATACTATATGCTCCTGTCGTAATATATGTACAACCCAAAAGAATCATCATCGATGGTGAAATTAATTAACCTCTCCCGATGTAGGTCAAAGTGATGCATGCAAGCATCGACGATGGCCTCATGGGCCCACAGATGGAAGCGTCACATGTGAGTCCTAGCTAGGATATGAATGTGGCCCAAAAAGGTGGTGTGTGATGTTTGAATAACCAATTTCACAATTTTGATGTCGCACGTGCCTCGGTAACTGTCGGGGGATATCGGCCTCCACGAGCACCTATGGGGACGGAGCCCCTTGTCGGTTCGGCGGGGGGCGGAGGTTGCACAAAGAGCAGATCGAGGCGACACACACACAACGATTTTACCCAGCTTCGGGCCGCACGGATGCGTAAAACCCTACTGCTGCATGTCTGGTTGATTCGAGTTCTTGCTCTAGAGCGCAAGAAGCTACAGTAAGTTGGAGCTGGACGTAGACGAGGGTCTACTGGGTGTCCTCCTTCTCTCCTTTGGTCCTCCAACTCCCCTACATGCGCATGGGCCTCCTTTTATATGCTAAGGGGTTTTCCACAGGTAGCGACGCAGGTGAGGGTAGAAATGGCAAGGAACTGTGCGAACAGTGGCCACACAGTGCTATCGCACCTAACTCTGACGGCAGGGGACAAAGGCATTAAATGCCCGTCTGGATCGCCTGAACAGTGCCGAGGCGGACCGTTAGGGGCGCCTCCGCTTTCCACGGGGGCGACTCCGCCAACGTCGCATGCCACGCGCGCGCCCCAGGCTGCGCGGCACCCCGCCACGTGTCTCTGGGGGAGCTCCAGAGTGACGCGTGGGCAGGTGAGCTGGAGCGCACGCCTGAGGTGGTGTTTCGCCGCGGCAAGTGGCTTGCCGTGGTGGTTGTCTTACCGCACCTGAGAGCTTGCCGCTCGTCAAGCCTTGCCGGGGCGCGCGGCGCGCCGCGGCGGGCTTCTCTTGGGGTGCCTTGGTTTGGCCGTCCCGGCGAGCTCCTCCCGCCGGGGCCTTGGCGCTTAGGCTTAGTCGTCCCGGCAAGCTCCTCTTGCCGGGGCCTTGTCGCCTTGGCCCGGCAAGCTCCTCTTGCCGGACCTCGCCTTCTTGGCCCAGCAAGCTCCTCTTGCCGGGGCTTGGTCTTCTAGGCTCGATCACTTGGCCTCCGTCCGGCCCAGAAAGGGCCGTGGAGACTCTTGTCGCTCCCCTGGCAAGCCTTGCCACGGGACGCTACTACTGCCCGTGCACAAGTTCGGGGCACTAAGGTACCCCTACTTTAGTACACCGACAGGAGCCCCCGGGTCTGGGCCTTACACGGTGCCGAGCGTTGTTGGGCCAGGCCCTAACAGTGCACGGGCACGCGTGGCCGGGGTTGTGCTGCTCCTTAACTCCGTGCCCGTCGTGCCCTCCCAAAGTGGCGCGCGCTTATCGCGGCGTCGTGGGGGGCGAGGCATGCGAGACATGCGTGACGTGGGTGGCGTGCGCGGTGCTTGAGGCCCGCAGGCATGCGTCACGTCGGGCACGATTCCTTTATTTGGAAAGGCGAAACGTCCGGCCCCACTTTCGAGTGGGGGGGGGGAGAGGTCGCCTCATCTGTCGCCTTGGCCCTGCTCGCCCGCCACGCGTCCTCCATGCGCTTGGGGTTGCGGTGGTGGAGGCAGGGAGCCGGGCCGACGCGGGTCGAAGTAGAGGGTCGGCCCCGTCGCCTGCCCTTCCTCTGCTTTGATTGGTCGGGCGGGGCAGCCGAGCCCCCATTCCGCCCCTTTATAAGGAGCGGAAGGGGATGATGAGGGTCCGCACTCCTCCCTTCTTCCTTCTCTTAGATCCCTGGTCCCCTCTCCCCAACCGTCATGGAGAAAGGGAACCCTGGTCCTTCTTCAGTGGCGGCAAGGGTTGCCGCCAGGCAGCGCGCCCCTCCTCCCCTTGCACCCGCGGCGGCGGAGCCAACCGTAAGGGGAAGGGGGAGGGGGCGAGGTCGTGGACGAGGCCGAGGCGCTTGAGGCGGGCGGGGCGGCGCGCCGGCCTCGCCTCCACCGGCGGCTCCGTTTCCCCCGGCGGTTCATCTCGGGGACGACCCCTGCGAGTTCATCATCAGGCTGCGACGGGCGCCTCGCCGTCGCCTCCGCCTCCCGGCTCCCTTCGCGGACGTCCTGGAAGCGGAGCAACACGAGACGCTGAGACTGCGCATGAGGGGCTGCGGGATCAGTGGTGTGCGAGTCCACGTCGAATCCCGAGCCCCCGGCGTGATGTGTCTCGGCCGAGGGTGGAAGTCGTTCGCCCGGATCCACAGCTTGACCGAGGGGTTCACCCTCCATTTTAAGCTGATGGAGGGTGATCTCCTCTCTGTCAAGGCCTTCGGGGACCTCGGCACCCGGGCCCGGTGCTGCGTGGATAGCTCCTCCGACAGCAAAGGCTCCTCCTCGAGCGAGAGTGACGAGGAGGGGAGCGACAGCAACGGCGAGGGGGGCGGCCGCCGGGATGACGGGTCCGACTAGGTGCCGGTCGCAGCTCCGCGTGGCACCGGCGGCCCCCATCGTCCGCGTCGCTGGCGCCATGAACTCCCCGGGGTCGTCTCCCTGGGCGGCTGGCATAGGGAGGCTGCGGAAGAGGAAGAGGGCGGGCGGCAAGGCCGCTGCCTCGTCTTCCAACTTCGCCCCAGACGCCGTCACCACCCCTGCTTGCGGCGACGACCACCGGGGTCTTCTCTCCGGCCTGGCAAGCTCCTCTTGCCGGGGCTTCTTCTTCTCGGGCGGCCGAAGGGGCGAGGCTGCGGAAGAGGCTGGCGGCAAGGCCGTCAACTCGGAGTACGAGGGCTAGATGCCCTCGACAGCGTGTTGACGTCCCGCAGCCTCCTTCTCGAGCTCCGCTTCCAGCGCCGCCGTCTCCATCCGGCCTCCGGAGCCCCGGGGCGGAGCCCCAGATGCTCTCTTGGCGTCTTCTGCCACCCGTAGCTCGTCTAGGCGCCCCTTTTGCCCTTCTCGCCTCCTTGCCCTACCTCCTGAGGAGAGAGACAAGAAAGGGATTACGGGCACCTTATCTCTTTTTATCTTGTAAGCCCTCGGGCCTTAATTGTGTTTAAATCTTGTAGTCCCATCTTTCATGTTTTTCATTCTCTCTGAGCTGTACCTGAGTGGAATGTTTTTAATGAAAAGGGAGTGTTTGCCGGACCATTTGTCTCGCGGGTACATCCCGCGGCAAGGAGCTAACCCTTTGCATCGTTAAGATAGACACTTCCCTGCCCGGCAATGGACCCTGCTGTCTTCCCGCGCCCCTTGGCCCTCCTCACGCTCTTGGCGGAGGCAGGGAGAAGGCGGGTTCTGGCCCCTTGCTTCCTAGTCTTGCCGCCGCGGCTACTATCAGAAGCGGGCCCCAGGAACGCGCTCCGGGGTTTGTCGCTTAAGAGAGCACGGCAGCTTTTAGGAGGAAGCAAGGTTTTCGCATTCCGCAGCTCACGAGAGAATGCATGATGAGGGATGTAAAGACTTATCTGAGATTGCAGCCCCCGGCAACTCTGGCTTGCCGGGGCGCGGGTGCTGGCTCGCCCTTCTCCCCTTCTTCGTCCTTGAGCGGCTCGGCAAGGGTATGCAACTCCTGCGAGCCAAAGGGAAAGGACGGGAAAAAGACGCGGACTCGACCTCTAAGCTAGGGGTTAGCGACTGTTAGGCACTATCAACCCTAACCAAGGACGAGACTCGACTCAGCATGCATGCTAAAACTTGGGGGCGCCAGCGCTTCATTGCTACCAGGGTCTGCGCCTGGCTTTGTACAAAGGATTACATGCAACTGCGGCAAGACTTTTGTACAAAGAGTTGGTTGCCGGACGGGGTCCGACAACCGCGCCTTACGGGTAAAACTTGCGAAGATGCTCAATGTTGCAGGAATTGCTCACCGGAGTACCATCTTCGGTCTCGAGGCGGACGGCGCCGGGCCTCGTGACTCGTTTCACCCGGTAAGGGCCTTCCCACTTCGGCGTCAACTTGTTGTGTATCTTGGCCGACTGAACGCGCCGAAGAACAAGGTCGCCTTCCTCGAGGCTCCTGGCTTTAACTTTGCGGCTATGATAGCGACGCAGAGCTTGCTGGTAGCGAGCGGATCACACAGCAGCCTGGAGACGATCCTCCTCGAGGAGCAGTGCGTCATCTTCACGCGACCGCTCTTGCTCAAGCTCATCATAAGCGAGCACTCGAGGTGACCCATATACGAGTTCCATGGGGGTAACTGCTTCTGCTCCATAGACTAGAGCAAATGGTGTCTGGCCGGTGGCTCGATTTGGTGTCGTTCTGACCGACCAAAGAACCGCCGGCAGCTCCTCGATCCAGTTCCGTCCGCGCTTGAGCAGCTTGTCAAAACTTCTGGTCTTGAGCCCGCGCAGTACCTCGGCGTTGGCCCTTTCTGCTTGACCGTTGCTCCGGGGATGAGCAACGGAAGCGAAGCAGACCTTGGTGCCGAGGTTTTGGGTGTACTGCATGAAAGCGTGGCTTGTGAACTGCGTACCGTTGTCGGTGATGATCCTGTTGGGGATCCCGAAGCGGCAAACAATCGACCTGAAGAATTTGATCGCGGACTGGGCAGTCACCTTCCTCACCGGTTCCACTTCTGGCCACTTTGTGAACTTGTCGATGGCAACGAACAAGTACTCAAAGCCCCCGACGGATCGGGGGAAGGGGCCGAGGATATCGAGCCCCCAGACCGAGAAGGGCCAGGACAAAGGGATCATCTGGAGAGCTTGAGCTGGCTGGTGTATCTTCTTGGAATGGAACTGGCACGCTTCACACTTGGTTACTTGTGCAGTTGCATCCTGGAGGGCTGTGGGCCAAAAGAAACCTTGCCGGCAAGTGCTCTGGCGCCAATGTGGTGCCCACATATGCCTCCGTGTATCTCCGCCAACAGCTCCTGTCCGTCTTCCCGGTGAATGCACTTCAATTTCACCCCATTGCGTCCTCTCCTGTACAGTGCGCCGTCGACGAACTGGTACATACTGGACTGCCGGGCTACTCTTTCCGCTTCTTCTTGTTCTTCGGGAAGTTCTCCTGTCTGGAGGAAACGGACGATCTGCTGTGCCCACGTCGGAGCCTGCGGCTCGACGACGAGGACCAAAGGCATGTCGGCGGCTGCGGGAACATCAGCTTCTATGGCGAGGACTTGGGGCTCAGCCGGAGCTTGACGTTCCCCGGCAAGCTTGCCGGGGCATGACTTGCCGGGAGCGCCTGCTTCGTCGGGACAAACCCTAGGGCTTGCCGGAGCAGGCAGCTCCTCAGCACTCTTGTCGTCGATCTTGGGGACTCTCTTGGCGGCGGCTTCGGGAAGCTCTGCCGGGAGATAGTCACCGAAGACCGATTTTCTCTTCTTGCTTGGCCCAGTCGATGGTGTCACGGATGGCTGAGTCAGCTTGAGCACAAAAGTCCCTGGTTCCACAGGTAGCTTTAGTGCGGCGCATTTTGACAGGCCGCCAGCGATGTCGTTCTCTGCTCTTGGAACGTATTCCATTTGCAGGCCGTCAAAGCGCTCTTCCAGCTTCCTCACTTCATCAACGTAAGCCTCCATCAACGGGCACTGGTAATCCTTGTTCACTTGGCGGACGACGAGCTGCGAGTCACCCCTGACAATGAGCTTCTTGATCCCAAGTTCCACCGCGATCCTGAGACCGGCGAGCAAACCTTCATACTCTGCCATATTGTTGGTTGCTTGCTCCTTGGGAAAGTGCATCTGGACGATGTACTTGAGGTGCTCTCTGGTGGGCGCGATGAGCAGCACGCCGGCACCGGCGCCTTCCAGCGAAAAGTCACCATCAAAGTACATCAGCCACTCTTTGGTTGCTTCCTTGCCGGGGATGCTCGTCTCTGGAATTTCTTCGTTCGGTGTTGGCGTCCACTCTGCTATGAACTCTGCCAATGCTCTACTCTGGATGGTCGATGTGCTCTCGAACTTGAGGCCAAAGCTTGACAGTTCTAGTGCCCGCTCGACAATCCTGCCTGTTGCTTCGGGATTCTGCAGTATCCTCTTAAGCGGAAAGCGAGTGACCACTGTGATCTCGTGTGCTTGGAAGTAATGGCGCAGCTTCCTCGAGGCCATGAGAAGGCCAAAGAGCAATTTCTGCACACCAGAGTACCTCGACCTAGCCCCCTGTAGGAGGGAACTGACGAAGTAAACTGGGCGCTGCACCATCCTCTTCTTCTGCACTTCCCCTTGCGCTTGCGCGGATTCGCCTTTGCCGGGGCCAGAGCTTGTCGGGGAAGCCCCCTGCTTGTCGCCGGACGCGCTTGCCGTGGTTGCGGGCTCGTCATCAGCTTCCCTCTCTGCTACTAATGCAGCACTAACCACTTGATTGGTTGCCGCTAGGTAGAGCAGCAACTTCTCTTGCGGTCTAGGCGCGACAAGTATAGGAGCGGAGGACATGTATTTCTTTAAGTCTTGCAGCGCAGCCTCCGCTTCCGGAGTCCATTTTACTGGACCTGCCTTTTTCAAGATTTTGAAAAACGGCAGGGCGCGTTCCGCAGACCTGGAGATAAACCTGCTGAGAGCCGCCACGCAGCCGGCAAGTCTTCGCACGTCCTTGACACGCGTTGGTGCTTCAATCTGCTCGATGGCCTTGATCTTGTCGGGGTTTGCTTCGATCCCACGCTGAGACACGAAGAACCTGAGAAGCTTGCCGGAGGGAACTCCGAACACGCACTTCTCGGGGTTGAGCTTGAGGCTGATCCTGCGCAAGTTCGCAAAGGTCTCTTCCAAGTCTTGAACCAAGGTTGCCTTGTCTCTGCTCTTGACCACAATGTCGTCCATGTAGGCCTCCACATTTCTGTGGATCTGTGGCTCGAAAGCAGTGTGGAGAACCCTCGCAAACGTCGAGCCTGCATTCTTCAGTCCAAAAGGCATCCGCACAAAACAGTACGTGCCGCATGGAGTGATGAACGCAGTCTTCTCTTCGTCTTCTTCAGCCATGAAGACCTGGTGGTACCCGGAGTAGGCGTCAAGGAATGAAAGCAGGTCGCATCTGGCCGTGGAGTCAACAATCTGGTCGATGCGCGGCAAGGGAAATGGATCTTTAGGGCAAGCTCTGTTGACATCGGTGAAATCGATGCAAAGCCTCCACTTCCCGTTTGCTTTGCGCACGACAACAGGATTGGCCAACCACGTCGGATGGAGCACGCCTCTGACGAGGCCTGCCGCTTTCAACTTCCTGATCTCCTCTGCGATAAACTCTTGGCGCTCCACCGCTTGTTTCCTGACTTTTGCTTGACGGGCCGCGCATGGGGACAGACGGCGAGGTGGTGCTCAATCACTTCCCTGGGAACGCCGGGGATGTCAGATGGTTGCCAGGCAAACACATCGACATTCGCCCGCAGGGAAGCAACGAGCGCGCCTTCCTATTTGGGGTCGAGAGTGGCACTGATGGTGAAGGTACCACCAGTGCCATCCTCCTTGGCGGGCACCTTCTTGGTCGCTGGTGGAGCAGCCGTCGTCTCCTTGTGTTTACCGGCGGGGCTCGGTGGTGCGTCCTCAATGGCAGCGCAGCGCTCTGAAGAGGCGCGCTTGCCGGAGTGGGCACCAGAGCATTCGCCGGGCTTGGCCTTCTTGCCGGCGGGGCTCGATGGCACGTCCTCGACGGCAGCGCAGTACTCCGAAGAGGCGCGCTTGCCGGAGTGGGCGCCAGAGCACTTGTCGGGCTTGGCCTTCTTGCCGGCGGGGCTCGATGGCACGTCCTCGACGGCAGCGCAGTACTCCGAAGAGGCGCGCTTGCCGGAGTGGGCGCCAGAGCACTTGCCGGGCTTGGCCTTCTTGCCGGCGGGGCTCGATGGCGCGTCCTCGACGGCAGCGCAGCACTCCGAAGAGGCGCGCTTGCTGGAGTGGGCGCCAGAGCATTCGCTGGACTTGGTCTTCATGCCGGCGGGGCTCGATGGCACGTCCTCGACGGCAGCGCAGCACTCCGAAGAGGCGCGCTTGCCAGAGTGGGCGCCAGAGCATTCACCGGACTTGGTCTTCATGCCGGCGGGGCTCGATGGCACGTCCTCGACGGCAGCGCAGCACTCCGAAGAGGCGCGCTTGCCGGAGTGGGCATCGGAGCACTTGCCGGACTTCTTCTTTCCCCCGGAAGCTCCAGCGGCAGGTGGGCCGCGGGCCGTTGCTGCTGTTGCGTCCCGGTATATTTGGTCGGCGCAGATAAGGGCATCCTTCTTGTCGCCGGGGACAGAAATGACGCTTATCGGGCCAGGCATCTTGAGCATGTTATACGCGTAGTGAGAGGCCGCCATGAACTTGGCGTGCGCTGGTCGGCCGAGGATCCCGTTGTAGGGCAACGGAAAGCCGGCGACGTCAAAGGTGACCTTCTCGGTCCTGAAATTCAGCTCGCTGCCAAATGTTACCGGCAGCGTGATCTTTCCCTTCGGCTTGCTCCTTCCCGGGTTGATTCCTTGGAATGTGCCGGTTTCTTCGAGCTCGCTGTCGGGAACTTGGAGTCTCCGGAGAACAGCAGAGGAGATCAGATTCAAGCCGGCCCCGCCGTCAACTAGCATCTTAGTGACCTTGAGGTTGCGGATCGTTGGGGAAACCAACATCGGCAAGCACCCGACCGCGGTTGTGCGATCAGGGTGGTCCTCAATGTCGAAGATGATAGGCGTGCTGGACCATCTCAGGGGTCTGCGCGACTCGACGGGTGGTTCCGCTGCATTGACCTCCCGCACCCACCATTTAAACTGGTGGTGGGAAGCGTGCAGGGAGGCACCGCCGTCCACACACAAGACCTCAGTGGCTTTCTGAAACTCCTGCTCGCTGGTCTCGGGGTCTTCCATGTCTTCTTCGTCGTCATCGTCTTCGCCCTTGTCGCGTCCCCGGGGAGGTCTGTCTGCTTGCCGCTGCTTGTCCTTGCCGCGGCGCTCCCCTGGGCCGGGACGCTTCGTGCCGGATCCCCCGCCGCCTGCTTGGGCTCTCTCCTTGTCGCGTCGTGCGTACTCGGCCTTCTGCAGGTCGACGAGTCGCTCAACTTGCTTGCAACTCTGGAGGTCGTGGCCCCTGGTATAGTGGATCTTGCAGTACTTCTTGTCGGTGCTGTCTCGCTTATCGGCAGCAGCCACCGCCCGGCAGTTGGCGCACCCGACAACCTCCTTGTCGGGGCCTCCCGCCTGGGCTTTCTTGGCGGAGCCCTCGCTGCCGGACTTCTCGACAACCAGTACCTTTGGGTTTTTCTTCTTCGGCGCCATGCCGGCGCAAACAATGAGAGTCTGGCTCGCGCGGACGCCGGATCTGGTTCACGCAACCTCGACGCGCCCCCTACCTGGCGCGCCAAATATGTCGGGGGATATCGGCCTCCACGAGCACCTATGGGGACGGAGCCCCTTGTCGGTTCGGCGGGGGGCGGAGGTTGCACAAAGAGCAGATCGAGGCGACACACACACACAACGATTTTACCCAGCTTCGGGCCGCACGGATGCGTAAAACCCTACTGCTGCATGTCTGGTTGATTCGAGTTCTTGCTCTGGAGCGCAAGAAGCTATAGTAAGTTGGAGCTGGACGTAGACGAGGGTCTACTGGGTGTCCTCCTTCTCTCCTTCGGTCCTCCCCCTCCCCTACGTGCGCATGGGCCTCCTTTTATATGCTAAGGGGTTTTCCACAGGTAGCGACGCAGGTGAGGGTAGAAATGGCAAGGAACTGTGCGAACAGTGGCCGCACAGTGCTATCGCACTTAACTCTGACGGCGGGGGACAAAGGCATTAAATGCCCATCTGGATCGCCTGAACAGTGCCGAGGCGGACCGTTAGGGGTGCCTCCGCTTGCCACGGGGGCGACTCCGCCAACGTCGCATGCCACGCGCGCGCCCCAGGCTGCGCGGCGCCCCGCCACGTGTCTCTGGGGGAGCTCCAGAGTGACGCGTGGGCAGGTGAGCTGGAGCGCACGCCTGAGGTGGTGGTTCGCCGCGGCAAGTGGCTTGCCGCGGTGGTTGTCTTGCCGCACCTGAGAGCTTGCCGCTCGTCAGGCCTTGCCGGGGCGCGCGGCGCGCCACGGCGGGCTTCTCTTGGGGTGCCTTGGTTTGGCCGTCCCGGCGAGCTCCTCCCTCCGGGGCCTTGGCGCTTCGGCTTAGTCGTCCCGGCAAGCTCCTCTTGCCGGGGCCTTGTCGCCTTGGCCCGGCAAGCTCCTCTTGCCGGACCTCGCCTTCTTGGCCCGGCAAGCTCCTCTTGCCGGGGCTTGGTCTTCTAGGCTCGATCACTTGGCCTCCGTCCGGCCCAGAAAGGGCCGTGGAGACTCTTGTCGCTCCCCTGGCAAGCCTTGCCGCGGGACGCTACTACTGCCCGTGCACAAGTTCGGGGCACTAAGGTACCCCTACTTTAGTACACCGACAGTAACCAAAAAGTCCCGACACTGAGTGAGGTGTACTTGTTCACGGACGCGCACGTATAGTATATATGCTAGTCCCCTCCCACCTCTTCGATGTGTACTATATACCACCATAACACAAACAAAAAGATTCTACCTTGCTAGTCAAATTAACCTCACTGCCGGCTGTTCGTCAAAGTGATGGACGACGACCTCGCGTGCCCACAAAAAGCGTCACACGCGAGTATCAAGTGTCGTGTAGGACAACCATCGACTGCATGTGGCCAAAACATTTATGTATGAAAGGGTTGTGTAATGTTTTAAATAACGATTTCACGACTCTGATGTGGCACCGGCCTACCTAACAAAACGGCCAACCCAAACGGTGGCTCATAACTCATAGTGTACTGCGAGCCACCCGCCACCCCCAGACGCACACACCCACACACACACCGCGAATCCACCGCAACTATGATGCATGTTAAATTAATTATCCCGCGGTGAACATACATGTTACAAAAGGAGGGACGTTTTAATTTCAAAAAAATCACATAGATCATTAAGACGTTTTAGTACATTGACTGATTGATTTTCTATGGGTATAATGTGCAAAAATCAAATTTGAGCTACATGCACACATAACAGCACACCTAAGTGGATTGCAAAAACACATGTGTCTAACTAGGTGCATGTTTACTCCCCGTGCAACAAATATCAAACATTGAGAATCTTGATTTTTTAAATTCTAGTACATCAAAACTTATTTTAAGTTCATGAAACTTATCGTGTTGTCATATGGACACCAGTACAAAGTGGCATTGTACTTTTTTTGTCAAATTTGAGACCAGTTTTGATGTAATCTTTATCTAATTATAGACGGGAGATTATTAATAATTGGGAACCAATATCCCAAACGGATTATTTATTCGAACCGTGAGCGTTAGACCAACAATGGATACGCCCCATGCTTCGGTTAAGCAATAAAGCGGAAGAATTAATCATCCAAATAGGAAAACAATATACGTGCAGCAGCGTGACCCGTGTGGCGTGCGAGCACGGGACGCATGCGAGCAGTCCGCCACGCAGGCAGACGGGGAGGCGTGCGTGCAGGTGTGTGAATTGACGGATGCGTGCTCGATGCACATGTCATCGGGAGGCATGCAAGTAGCTGTGTGAAACTTTGGTAGGCATGCCAGTAGTCCAGTGTGCAGGCTCACCGGGAGGCAAGCCATCGGTTTGACCTCCGCCCGCCTCTCTCCCACAACTCCCACTACGCCATATTAATGGTGCGCCCAAGCGGCCGCACCCCCCATCCTCGCTACGCACACACAATCCTCTCTCTCCGCTTGCATCCTCGACGCCGCTCTCAGTCCTCAAAGCCGTCAGTTTATGAGGATGCCGCCGAAGCACTCCATCAGAGGAAGTGGCGACGCCGGGGCTGCTAAAGCACCGAAGCACGGTGTGGAGATGGAAACAGAGGTTGCTGTCATCGCCGGCGAGTTATCGTTGCACCCTGACATCGTCGGTTGCATCAAGTTTCCACAGCCGGAGGCGGAGTTCCACACCGACTCCGACGACCACTCCGGCGCCGACCCCGATGACCACTCCGGCAACGACTCCCGCGACGACGGACAGCTGGTTAGTCATCTATACCCATTTATGTGTCAAATAGATCATAGGGTTTCTCTGGTTACTCCTACCTCCTCCTTTTTGGAATAGAAATCCCGCGGTATGTTCTCCCAATCCATGAAATTTGATTAAGTTTCGTTAGATCCGTGTAGTGTATTGATTGTTTGAATGGTATTGGTGATAACTGATTAGTTGTTTCATCTGTGCAAATGATTTGTGCTAGTAATCCAACTAGGGTTAGTGTTCGTGCTAATAATTCCTAGCCAGGACTTGACAATTGATTTGAATAACCTACATATGTTTGTGTCATTAATTTCTTCAAGATTGGTCTGTACCTGGACGATAATACTTAAAATCGAACCATAATCTTTGGATATGTATAAATAAATAGCCATAAATTCCTAATCCTACTTCACGGCATGTAATCAGTGATTTGATGCCAAATTTGTTTTACTATTTGTATAGGTGCTGTCTGACGATGTGCACAACGAGGATGAAGATGCCTAGAGGAGGTACAAGAGGCGAAACATGAGGGAGCTTTATGCGGGAATGCATAACAGGCGTATTAGGACCTGGAACAACGGTTATGGATGCCCATTTTGCAACAAGCTTCATGATGCGTATCTAAGTGTTCTGGCGCAAGCAAAAGGACGGGCTGTTGGCTCCTTCAAGCAGAAGTATTCTCGCAGGATGGCGCACGGCGCATACGGCGAGTACCTGGAGACGCTTCAAGATTGTGCCGGCCGCATGTGAGATGAGATGTGGGATGGATCGAACTATGTACGCTTGAGTATGCTTAATGATGGTTGAACTATGTACTTATGATTGAACTATGCTTATGTAGGTGTACCCTTATTATCTATGTCTGAGTATGTTAAACATTTCGCCAAATTTTGGTAAAAATTACAACGAGGGACCAATAAACCAGGACAAAGGTAGTACGTCAATCACACACGGTTTCCAAAATTGGAACCGTGTGCAATGACTTTTATTTTGCCTGCTACGTCAATCACACACGGTTCGCTCTAGCAAACAGTCGCCCCCAAAATTCTTTGTGGGACAGAAAACCCTCACCACCCAATTCAAAAAAGAAAAAAGAAAACCCTCACCACCCAATTCAAAAAAGAAAAAAGAAAACCCTCACCATCCCCGCGTCACAAAAACCCTCACCCCGCCCGCCACCCCCTCGGACCCTCCGGTACGTTCCCCATTCACACCTGCACAAGCTCTTCCGCGTCTATGCCATGGCACCGCCTATCGCGGCGGTAAATACTTAGCTCGACGCCTGCCGCTGTCGTCAGGCTGCCGGCAAAGCCCACCGCATTTCGCCACTACCTCTTGCCGCCACCTATCTCCATCGACTTTCTCGACGCTGCTCGCAGTCGATCCAGCTCCGCTCGGTTGGGGAATCTGCCGTACTGAGGGTTATTTCTCATGGACGACAAGGTAACTGATTTAACGAGATATTATCTCATCTCTTATCCCAGTTCATCTGCCTCCTTTAATCACCCGGTGGAAATCGTCGTGAATTCATTTTTATTCAAGTTGATTTGCGGGTTTTCTTTCATTCATAGAATGTACAGTGCGCCGACACTTTAGGAATTCGTGACCGCCGCGAGAGATTCCATCTCATCGTACCAGATAACTTGAGGATGCGCACGGTATGTTCAATCTCACCCTAAATCGGTTGACATGGCGTACTTTCCTGAACATATTCTAAATATTTCTACATTTTGATAAAAGGTGCCACATGCACCATATACGTCAAAGGGGATTTTCCCCCTCATATTTGTATATTAGGCAAATTAATGATGTATTATTCCTTCGATTACTCTCATTTTTCCATTACATCATGTTTACCCTATCTGTTTAATTATAGATTTTTGTCCTTCGATTTCAACTGCTGTACAGTTCTTTCAATTTGGGCCCATATTTGCATGTTACCATATTTTCTTTAACAACCTACCATTTTCTGCAGAACATCCCTCGCTATGCAACAGATTATGTAGTGCACAATTTTCCCTTTACATAGATCAAGGCTCCACGGATGTCATACTGCACACAAACCATGGATTTACAATCGTTGCTACTGTATGACTTGATGAACGTGGTGACTCCTATTTTGGCACTGGCTTTTGGAATGAAATTGCAAAGTTTTATTGTAACGCCCCGAGACCGATGTGCCACGTGTCCTCCGCTTAGTTGATGTTGTTGCCTCGTCTTTTGCTTGCGTGTCATGCATTTCATATCTTTGCATCATGTGCATTGCATCATGTCATAAATCTTTTGCTTCTCAACTAAATAAATTGCATGGATCTTCGGTCCATTTAAATCGAGGGAATTCACTCGTGATTTCTCTTTATAACATATTAAAGCCTCTCAATATTATTAGGGAGCTATAATAAAATTATTCCATTTATTTGGAATTAACCATAACACACTTGCAAAATATCCCATGCCTTTGTTATCTCAATTCTTGGCCTCTAACCTTGCCCATAATTTCTTTCATCATTTTCCGAGGCTCTTCCTAATTTCTCAACATTTTTGAACACTTATAAATCCTCGTCCTTGTTCAAAACATTTGATTTAAATTCAAATGAATTTGAATTTAATTCTTGCAATCATGCCTCTCCTATTTTTCGTGGACCATGCACATTTTTACGAGTCCGTAAAAATTGTCTGTGTGTCAAACTTCTTCCTCTAACCCCTCTTTCTTTTCTTTCTTTATGTCTGTCTTTTTCTTTTCTTTATTAGAGAGAGTGAGAGAAGGAGCCCAGCAGCCTGGGCCTCCCAACCTCCCGCGCAGGCCCACCTAGGCCCAGCCGCCGGCCTCCTAGGCCCACCTAACCAGCTCTAACCCTAGCCCCAATCCTCCCGATGACCATCTCCTTCCCTCCAGCGCCGCATCGCGCCCGAACCCCGCACCTCTCCCTCTCGTTCCCTCTGCCGCCGCCACACTTCCCTCGATCCCATCTCTCTCCCTCGACCCCCCTCCTTCTTCCACGCATCGAGCCAGGGAGACAAGAGCCCCTGCGCCCGATCCCCTCGCTCGTCCTCCTCCCGTTCCCGTCGCCCTCCTCGTCCTCAGCTCCTCCTCCACCTCGCCTTGGCGCGCGAGTCCCGCGCCCCGCCTCCTCGTCACCGTGCCGCTCCGGTGACCCAGCCGCCGGCAGGGCCCCGTCCCCACCTCCGGCGCGCCAGGCTCGCCGCCTCCCTGCCAGGCCAGAGCCCCGTCGCCACCCGCCGCCGTCGGCGACCGCTAGGAGGGCCACCCCGCGCCGCTCATGCTCCGCGCCATCCTTCCCCCTGCGCCAAGTCCGTCTGCCGTGCCGCCATGCTCTGGGTCGCCCTCGCCTCGTCGGCTTCGTCTACGACCAGGGAGCCCCGCCACTCGCCTGAGCGTGGCATCCGCCTCGTTTTTCGTGCTGCATCGCCTCCGTGCTGCTGCTGCTCGCCTTGCCGCTGCCATGTTGCTGCCCCGGGCGAGACCGTCAAGTACCACGATAGACCGCGAGCTCCACGGATTCGCCAAGTACCACGACGACCGAAGCATAGTACCTCTACGTTTGCCTTGTACATCCACCGTCACCGAAGACCCGTTTGTGGATTTCGTCAAGTTCAACGGTGAACCCCGAAGCCCTCGGATTCGTCAAGTCCGTAGGTGCAAGTACCACTCCGAACCATGTACGACGACCGTCGCCGAAAACCCGTGAAACGTGAACATAAACGACTACCGTCGCCACGTGAACAACTACTTCCCACGACGACCCGTGAACGACTACTTCCTCTACATCGTACCGAACCCAAACCGCTCCGAAATGCACGCGTCGAAGGTATAACCCTGAGAAGTCCTTCCGAGAACGAATGTTGTGTGATGTATGAGATGAACCGCGTGTTTGCACCGTTTGCGGTTGTTCGTTGCGATGCCGTTCTTTTGCCATACCACCGACTCGTGGGAAACCCGGTAACCGGGATCACCCCACCTTCTATCACGTGTCACGCTCTCGCCACGTTTCCTTTTGCACCGGTATCTTCATGTGTACCGGAACCGATATGTTGCCGTGGCACCATTTTCAGATTCGTTGCCATGGCACACTTTCTTTCTGCCACGATGACAAGTGCTTCTTAATGCTCTTATCAACATTTTCATAATAATTGCATAAAACTTGAAATTGTCATCCGCATCATGATAACAACATTTAAAATGCTTAAAATTGTTGTTTGCATTTATTTTGCTAAATGCCATGTTAAAATGATTTATTCCATAACTAAATAACCGTAACTCGGAATTTAATAAACTTTATATGTAAATGGGGTAGAAAAATGCATAGATTAACATGGTGCACCTTATTTTGCTGCTTAACAACATTAAAATATGCTTTAGGACAGAACAGTACCAAATCTAAAATACGCACATGAGGATTTTCCGGAATTGTGGTTGTTATTTCCGGCCTCATTTAACCTTGCCTAGATAGCTAGTTTACTTATGCTCCACCCCTTGCCATGTTAAAAACATTTAATATTGATGGGTACCTAAACCAGAGAGAACTAAATAATTGTTGTGGTGTTTCATCAATATGCAACTCGTTGCATATTGAGCTCCACTTAACTTGTAGTGTTGTTTGTTGCACTTTGCCATGCCATGCCTCATTTAAACCGGACATGCATCATCCTTGATTGTGCATCATGCCATGTGTATGTGATGGTTGTTTACTATGTTGTTTGTTTCTTTCCGGGTTGCTTCTCTCGTTAGCTCCGGTTTCGTTCCGGAGTTGTGAGGATTCGTTCGACTACGTCCGCTTGTCTTCTTCATGGACTCGTTCTTCTTCCTAGCGGGATCTCAGGCAAGATGACCATACCCTTGAAATCACTTCTATATTTGCTTGCTAGTTGCTCGCTCTTTTGCTATGCCTATGCTGCGATACCTACCACTTGCTTATCATGCCTCCCATATTGTCAAACCAAGCCTCTAACCCACCTTGTCCTAGCAAACCGTTGATTGGCTATGTTACCGCTTTGCTCAGCCCCTCTTATAGCATTGTTAGTTGCAGGTGAAGATGAAGTTTGTTCCTTATTGGAACATGGAGATGTTGTTCCTTGTTGGAACATGTTTACTTGTTGGGATATCACAATATATCTTATTTAATTAATGCATCTATATACTTGGTAAAGGGTGGAAGGCTCGTCCTTATGCCTGGTGTTTTGTTCCACTCTTGCCGCCCTCGTTTCCGTCATATCGTTGTTATGTTCCCGGATTTTGCGTCCCTAACGCGGTCGGGTGATTTATGGGACCCCATTGACAGTTCGCTTTGAATAAGACTTTTCCAGCGAGGCCCAACCTTGGTTTTACCATTTGCCTCACCACCACCTACTTTCCCTTGGGAGTAATTAACCCAAGGGTCATCTTTGTTTAGCCCCCCGGGCCAATGCTTGTCTAAGTGTTGGTCCAAACTAGAGCACCGTGCGGGACCGTCCCTTGGCAACTTGGGTTATGTTGGTACCTGTACGCCTCGCTTATCCGGTGTTGCCCTGAGAACGAGATATGTGCAGCTCCTATCAGGATGTCGGCGCATCGGGCGGTTTTGCTGGACTTGTTTTATTACTATCGAAATGTCTTGTAGCCGGGATTCCGAGACTGATCGGGTCTTCCCGGGGAGAAGGAATATCCTTCGTTGATCGCGAGAGCTTATCATGGGCTAAGTTGGGACACCCCTGCAGGGTTTGAACTTTCAAAAGCCGTGCCCGCGGTTATGTGGCAGATGGGAATTTATTAATGTCCGGTTGTAGAAAACCCGAAGTTGATCTTAATTAAAATACACCAACCGCGTGTGTAACCGTGATGGTCTCTTCTCGGCGGGGTCCGGGAAGTGAACACGGTTGTTGGAGTTATGTCTTACGTAAGTAGTTCAGGATCACTTCTTGATCATAGTTGTTCGACCGTGCTTTTGCCTTCTCTGCTCGCTCTCATTTGCGTATGTTAGCCACCATATATGCTAGTCGCTTGATGCAGCTCCACCTCACTACCCTGTCCTACCTTTAAGCTTAAATAGTCTTGATCTCGCGGGTGTGAGATTGCTGAGTCCCCGTGACTCACAGATACTTCCAAAACCAGTTTGCAGGTACCGATGAGACCGAGCAGGTGACACACCCGAGCTCAAGGAGGAGCTCGATGAAGACCTTGTTCATTGTGTTGTTTCGTTTCAGTTGATCAGCAGTGGAGCCCAGTTGGGGTCGATTGGGGACCTTTGTCGCTTTTGGGGTTTCTTCTTTTATTTTGGTTCCGTAGTCGGACCTTGATTGTATCTGTATGATATAATGCTTTACTCATGTATTGTGTGAAGTGGCGATTGTAAGCCAACTATGTATCTCTTTCCCTTATGTATTACATGGGTTGTGTGAAGATTACCTCACTTGCGACATTGCTTTCAATGCGGTTATGCCTCTAAGTCGTGCTTCGACACGTGGGAGATATAGCCGCATCGAGGGCGTTACAAGTTGGTATCAGAGCCTTCCCCGACCTTAGGAGCCCCCTCTGCTTGATCGTTTTTAGCGGCCGAGTTGTGTCTACAAAAATGTTTTGAGTCATTTAGGAATTATATATCGGAGAGTTTAGGAATTCTTTTTTACTTCCCAGTCTCCTCATCGCTCTGGTAAGGCATCCTGACGTAGAGTTTTGTCTCTTCTCTTCTCAAATTTCACTAAAAAAAAATTTTAGGATCACGCGGGTATCTTAGAATCGTTCCGATGGTTTTGTGATGACAACACTGTCTTGGTGCCTCCTGTCAGCAGAGGTTTAGTGGAGGTGTCCCGGGGAGTTGAGCTCCGAGGTGTTGTCGTCATAATTTTATCGTTGCAGTTCTGGAATACCTGAGTTTAGTACGCCGACATCGAAAAACTCTTTTGTACAGTTGTTGGTGAGATAACCCTGATAGCCCAGTACTGAGGCGAGTGCGGGAGTATTGCCATGACTCGTATAACGGATGCTTTTCGAAGGTTGAGGTAGATGATTTCCGAAGGTTTCTTGGTTATGTGTTGAAGGATGGATACAGCTGGATCTAGGTATTGTTAGTTTGGGTGATATATTTTGTGTCCCCAGTATCCCCAACACCTGATTGCATAACCAGAAAGTTTCGGGAGTTTATAGGTGGGAATTCAAGTAGCTCCTAGATTACCTTTCCTACAGACACATGATACGATATGGGGTCTATCATATGTTTGTTTCCGGCTCATTTCCTAAGCCAATCCCTTGTTTTGTTTTAGTTGTGGTATTCGAGTTGCTTCAAAGTCAAGTGTTGATTCCATACCTTTTCCAAGTGGTGTTCTCATATTGCTATGTGAATACTAATCCTTCTTGATCATCGAGGTTGTCATGTTAATTCTTTTTCAACCGGTGTGTCCCTCTTCAAGTGGATCTGATCACTTCAACATTCGCAAGATCAATTATCACTTCTTCTCAACGGTGTTTGTTTCATCCGTCCCAAATTGTCTTTGTTTTTCCCGCCCTCCCACCCTTTTTTCTTCAAGGACTCAGATTTCTCAATCAAGTATCCTTTTTATTGATGGAAGTTTCTTCATCCTTTCCTTCAATGTTCTTTCCGGTGATTATCATGAAGATGGTCAGGAGTTTCAAGTTCATCATTCGTCATTCTTTTCTTCTCCGGTGGTTCCAATTCAAGCTTTGTCGATCATATCTTTCCTCGTTTCAAATGTTTTCTCGTACCGGTGAACCTCTTAATCATCCAGTTCTCGTTATTCAATTGTTCCGGAGTGATGAAGATATCTCAGAAGATTCAAGTTTCCATTCTCAATTCACTCAAGTTCTTTTGAGGATGCTATCTCATTCAAGCCATTTAATTCAACCGATGCAATCTCTCCTTTCAAGCAATCGTTCAACGGTGGTTCTTTTGAGTGGGCCCTAACCCACAGGACTTTTTCCAGGATCTTACCTGACTCTTCTAATTTTTCCCGGAGTTATTCTCAAATTCTTTTCGAAGTTTGACGTAAGAATGAAGTATCATCAATCATATTCCTTCTCCAAGATCGCTTTCAAATTCTTTTCATCGTTGGTTCAACCTTTCTAATTTTCATTCCAGAGTGCTTCAATAATTCATGGTGGTGTTTCTCCTCGTCATTCTCAACATTTGAAGACCGAAGAAGAGTTTCTCTTAAATCTTGCTCCATTCTCTTCAGGATTCATGGTTCTAGCTTGATGCAATCCTCTCATAACTATTTTGATTGTGAGAATTCTTTTCACCCATCCGGAGCAATTCAGGAGTCTTTTCAGTTTGACTCTTCCGAGCCTATCATCTCAGAATTATTCGTTCTCAGCTTTCAGCTCTTGTTCTCCAAATCTTACCGATGCATCATTCAATATTCTCTAATCAGTTCATGATCTCTTCGTTCTCATGTATCTAAATTCTGTCAAGTTTCTTTATTCGTTTTTTTTATTTCTTCCCGGTGAATTGTGCCTTCGCTACTTTCATTTCCGATTCTTACGGTGGTTCGTTCAAGAGTTCTCTTCCATCGTTATTATATAGATTCATTCGTTATTCCCAAATCCTACCGGCGGATCGTTGAAGACCTTCCCAAGTTGAGCAATATCTCTCTTCAATCCTTTTTCAACGAGAATAAGTAGTATGACTAATCCGTTGCTTGTCATCAATTTAATTGGTGAAGGATGCGCATAACATAATTCTTGTTCTTGTTTCATCCAAGTGATTAATTCCTTCTTTCGGAGTTTGTTCATGATGAATAAATTCTCGGTTTCAATTGTTTCATCTTTTCTTTTCCCGGAGTTCCAAACTCTCATCATCACGAAGATCCATATAATCATTGCAAGGCTTCACCTTGTGTTCAACTTCTCTTCCTTTTTATCATCCTTTTATTACTGGAGTTCTTTATGGAGGATACATGATGGTTCACAAAGGATTTAATTCCTTCTCGAAGTGCTCATCGAGATTCTTTTCAGAGGAGCTCGAGTATTCTTTATCTTGCATTTTAAAGTGCAATTCTTTCAACCGTATCATTCGAGGTGGTATTATGTCATTCTTGATAACTTGAGTTCATGTCTCATGATTCACATGTTGTCGAGAATGAGGTATATTAAATCCATCAATTTCGTCCTTGGAGTTATCTTGGGTTAGATTTCACCTAAAGCCTTCCCTAAGGATTGTTGCTATTTGTGGTGCTTATCAATGATCCATGTTTTCTCCTATCCTCTCGGCGAGAGAAGTTTTCATCTCTTCGTTGATCTCAAGCAAGCAGTTGTTTCCGTTAGTGGCGTTTATCACCTCATAATGTTGAGATGTTTCCATAAGTCCACTACAAGCTTATTCTTTTCGTTGTTGGTTTTCCAACAACTCCGTTCAATCTTTCTTTTAAGGAGACTCTTTCAAATTCAATTGTGATAGAAGTTGTTGTTCTCTTCTCTGTTCTCTTGATTCCACTCTTTCATTTGTCCCGAAGGCATTGTGATGTTGCTCTCTTTGCACATCATCTGAAATTGTGAGGATCGTGTCCTTTTCCTTGCTTATCGATTTAACCAGAGTGTTGTGTCTATCATTCCTCTTTAACCGGAGTCTCATCCAAGTGCTTTAATTTTGCCAAGTTCATATTCTATTACTTCCATTTCCAACCGGAGTGTGGTGTTCTCCCTTGAAGTTCTTTTCATCTTATCAAGTTCTGCATCTCTTTTCAACCGGAGTGGTTCCAACGTCTATCTTTTTACTTAAGCTCTTCGTTCTCGCCGTATTCCTTGTTCCTTGTCCAACGGAGTATTTCATTTCGTTCATCTCCATGTTATTCTTTCTTGCATTTTGCTCAACCTTTCAAGCTTCTTTGGTTTCACTCTTTTGTCAAAGAAGCAACTTAGTTTTACCTCTTCCTCTTCCGCTTCTCTCCGGTGCCATTCTAGATCTCGGGACGAGATCCTCTCGTAGTGGTGGAGTGTTGTAACGCCCCGAGACCGATGTGCCAGGTGTCCTCCGCTTAGTTGCTGTTGTTGCCTCGTCTTTTGCTTGCGTGTCATGCATTTCATATCTTTGCATCATGTCATAAATCTTTTGCTTCTCAACTAAATAAATTGCATGGATCTTCGGTCCATTTAAATCGAGGGAATTCACTCGTGATTTCTCTTTATAACATATTAAAGCCTCTCAATATTATTAGGGAGCTATAATAAAATTATTCCATTTATTTGGAATTAACCATAACACACTTGCAAAATATCTCATGCCTTTGTTATCTCAATTCTTGGCCTCTAACCTTGCCCATAATTTCTTTCATCATTTTCCGAGGCTCTTCCTAATTTCTCAACATTTTTGAACACTTCTAAATCCTCGTCCTTGTTCAAAACATTTGATTTAAATTCAAATGAATTTGAATTTAATTCTTGCAATCATGCCTCTCCTATTTTTCGTGGACCATGCACATTTTTACGAGTCCGTAAAAATTGTCTGCGTGTCAAACTTCTTCCTCTAACCCCTCTTTCTTTTCTTTCTTTATGTCTGTTTTTTTTCTTTTCTTTATTAGAGAGAGTGAGAGAAGGAGCCCAGCAGCCTGGGCCTCCCAACCTCCCGCGCAGGCCCACCTAGGCCCAGCCGCCGGCCTCCTAGGCCCACCTAACCAGCTCTAACCCTAGCCCCAATCCTCCCGATGCCCATCTCCTTCCCTCCAGCGCCGCATCGCGCCCGAACCCCGCACATCTCCCTCTCGTTCCCTCTGCCGCCGCCACACTTCCCTCGATCCCATCTCTCTCCCTCGACCCCCCTCCTTCTTCCACGCATCGAGCCAGGGAGACGAGAGCCCCTGCGCCCGATCCCCTCGCTCGTCCTCCTCCCGTTCCCGTCGCCCTCCTCGTCCTCAGCTCCTCCTCCACCTTGCCTTGGCGCGCGAGTCCCGCGCCCCGCCTCCTCGTCACCGCGCCGCTCCGGTGACCCAGCCGCCGGCAGGGCCCCGTCCCCACCTCCGGCGCGCCAGGCTCGCCGCCTCCCTGCCAGGCCAGAGCCCCGTCGCCACCCGCCGCCGTCGGCGACCGCCAGGAGGGCCACCCCGCGCCGCTCATGCTCCGCGCCATCCTTCCCCCTGCGCCAAGTCCGTCCGCCGTGCCGCCATGCTCTGGGTCGCCCTTGCCTCGTCGGCTTCGTCTCCGACCAGGGAGCCCCGTCACTCGCCTGAGCGTGGCATCCGCCTCGTGTTTCGTGCTGCATCGCCTCCGTGCTACTGCTGCTCGCCTTGCCGCTGCCATGTTGCTGCCCCGGGCGAGACCGTCAAGTACCACGACAGACCGCGAGCTCCACGGATTCGCCAAGTACCACGACGACCGAAGCATAGTACCTCTACGTTTGCCTTGTACATCCACCGTCACCGAAGACCCGTTTGTGGATTTCGTCAAGTTCAACGGTGAACCCCGAAGCCCTCGGATTCGTCAAGTCCGTAGGTGCAAGTACCACTCCGAACCATGTACGACGACCGTCGCCGAAAACCCGTGAAACGTGAACATGAGCGACTACCGTCGCCACGTGAACAACTACTTCCCACGACGACCCGTGAACGACTACTTCCTCTACATCGTACCGAACCCGAACCGCTCCGAAATGCACGCGTCGAAGGTATAACCCCGAGAAGTCCTTCCGAGAACGAATGTTGTGTGATGTATGAGATGAACCGCGTGTTTGCACTGTTTGCGGTTGTTCGTTGCGATGTTGTTCTTTTGCCATGCCACCGACTCATGGGAAACCCGGTAACCGGGATCACCCCACCTTCTATCACGTGTCACGCTCTCGCCACGTTTCCTTTTGCACCGGTATCTTCATGTGTACCGGAACCGATATGTTGCCGTGGCACCATTTTCCGATTCGTTGCCGTGGCACACTTTCTTTCCGCCACGACGACAAAAGCTTCTTAATGCTCGTATCAACATTTTCATAATAATTGCATAAAACTTGAAATTGTCATCCGCATCATGATAACAACATTTAAAATGCTTAAAATTGTTGTTTGCATTTATTTTGCTAAATGCCATGTTAAAATGATATATTCCATAACTAAATAACCGTAACTCGGAATTTAATAAACTTTATATGTAAATGGGGTAGAAAAATGCATAGATTAACATGGTGCACCTTATTTTGCTGCTTAACAACATTAAAATATGCTTTAGGACAGAACAGTACCAAATCTAAAATACGCACATGAGGATTTTCCGGAATTGTGGTTGTTATTTCCGGCCTCATTTAACCTTGCCTAGATAGCTAGTTTACTTATGCTCCACCCCTTGCCATGTTAAAAAACATTTAGTATTGATGGGTACCTAAATGAGAGAGAACTAAATAATTGTTGTGGTGTTTCATCAATATGCAACTCGTTGCATATTGAGCTCCACTTAACTTGTAGTGTTGTTTGTTGCACTTTGCCATGCCATGCCTAATTTAAACCGGACATGCATCATCCTTGATTGTGCATCATGCCATGTGCATGTGATGGTTGTTTACTATGTTGTTTGTTTCTTTCCGGGTTGCTTCTCTCGTTAGCTCCGGTTTCGTTTCGGAGTTGTGAGGATTCGTTCGACTACGTCCGCTTGTCTTCTTCATGGACTCGTTCTTCTTCCTAGCGGGATCTCAGGCAAGATGACCATACCCTCGAAATCACTTCTATCTTTGCTTGCTAGATGCTCGCTCTTTTGTTATGCCTATGCTGCGATACCTACCACTTGCTTATCATGCCTCCCATATTGTCAAACCAAGCCTCTAACCCACCTTGTCCTAGCAAACCGTTGATTGGCTATGTTACCGCTTTGCTCAGCCCCTCTTATAGCGTTGTTAGTTGCAGGTGAAGATGAAGTTTGTTCCTTATTGGAACATGGAGATGTTGTTCCTTGTTGGAACATGTTTACTTGTTGGGATATCACAATATATCTTATTTAATTAATGCATCTATATACTTGGTAAAGGGTGGAAGGCTCGGCCTTATGCCTGGTGTTTTGTTCCACTCTTGCCGCCCTAGTTTCTGTCATATCGTTGTTATGTTTCCGGATTTTGCGTCCCTAACGCGGTCGGGTGATTTATGGGACCCCATTGACAGTTCGCTTTGAATAAGACTTTTCTAGCGAGGCCCAACCTTGGTTTTACCATTTGCCTCACCACCACCTACTTTCCCTTGGGAGTAATTAACCCAAGGGTCATCTTTATTTAGCCCCCCGGGCCAATGCTTGTCTAAGTGTTGGTCCAAACTAGAGCACCGTGCGGGACCGTCCCTTGGCAACTTGGGTTATGTTGGTACCTGTACGCCTCGCTTATCCGGTGTTGCCCTGAGAACGAGATATGTGCAGCTCCTATCAGGATGTCGGCGCATCGGGCGGTTTTGCTGGACTTGTTTTATTACTGTCGAAATGTCTTGTAGCCGGGATTCCAAGACTGATCGGGTCTTCCCGGGGAGAAGGAATATCCTTCGTTGATCGCGAGAGCTTATCATGGGCTAAGTTGGGACACCCCTACAGGGTTTTAACTTTCGAAAGCCGTGCCCGCGGTTATGTGGCAGATGGGAATTTATTAATGTCCGGTTGTAGAAAACCCGAAGTTGATCTTAATTAAAATACACCAACCGCGTGTGTAACCGTGATGGTCTCTTCTCGGCGGGGTCCGGGAAGTGAACACGGTTGTTGGAGTTATGTCTGACGTAAGTAGTTCAGGATCACTCCTTGATCATAGTTGTTCGACCGTGCTTTTGCCTTCTCTTCTCGCTCTCATTTGCGTATGTTAGCCACCATATATGCTAGTCGCTTGCTGCAGCTCCACCTCACTACCCTGTCCTACCTTTAAGCTTAAATAGTCTTGATCTCGCGGGTGTGAGATTGCTGAGTCCCCGTGACTCACAGATACTTCCAAAACCAGTTTGCAGGTACCGATGAGACCGAGCAGGTGACACACCCGAGCTCAAGGAGGAGCTCGATGAAGACCTTGTTCATTGTGTTGTTTCGTTTCAGTTGATCAGCAGTGGAGCCCAGTTGGGGTCGATTGGGGACCTTTGTCGCTTTTGGGGTTTCTTCTTTTATTTTGGTTCCGTAGTCGGACCTTGATTGTATCTGTATGATATAATGCTTTACTCATGTATTGTGTGAAGTGGCGATTGTAAGCCAACTATGTATCTCTTTCCCTTATGTATTACATGGGTTGTGTGAAGATTACCTCACTTGCGACATTGCTTTCAATGCGGTTATGCCTCTAAGTCGTGCTTCGACACGTGGGAGATATAGCCGCATCGAGGGCGTTACAAGTTGGTATCAGAGCCTTCCCCGACCTTAGGAGCCCCCTCTGCTTGATCGTTTTTAGCGGCCGAGTTGTGTCTACAAAAATGTTTTGAGTCATTTAGGAATTATATATCGGAGAGTTTAGGAATTCTTTTTTACTTCCCAGTCTCCTCATCGCTCTGGTAAGGCATCCTGACGTAGAGTTTTGTCTCTTCTCTTCTCAAATTTCACTAAAAAAAAATTTTAGGATCACGCGGGTATCTTAGAATCGTTCCGATGGTTTTGTGATGACAACACTGTCTTGGTGCCTCCTGTCAGCAGAGGTTTAGTGGAGGTGTCCCGGGGAGTTGAGCTCCGAGGTGTTGTCGTCATAATTTTATCGTTGCAGTTCTGGAATACCTGAGTTTAGTACGCCGACATCGAAAAACTCTTTTGTACAGTTGTTGGTGAGATAACCCTGATAGCCCAGTACTGAGGCGAGTGCGGGAGTATTGCCATGACTCGTATAACGGATGCTTTTCGAAGGTTGAGGTAGATGATTTCCGAAGGTTTCTTGGTTATGTGTTGAAGGATGGATACAGCTGGATCTAGGTATTGTTAGTTTGGGTGATATATTTTGTGTCCCCAGTATCCCCAACACCTGACTGCATAACCAGAAAGTTTCGGGAGTTTATAGGTGGGAATTCAAGTAGCTCCTAGATTACCTTTCCTACAGACACATGATACGATATGGGGTCTATCATATGTTTGTTTCCGGCTCATTTCCTAAGCCAATCCCTTGTTTTGTTTTAGTTGTGGTATTCGAGTTGCTTCAAAGTCAAGTGTTGATTCCATACATTTTCCAAGTGGTGTTCTCATATTGCTATGTGAATACTAATCCTTCTTGATCATCGAGGTTGTCATGTTAATTCTTTTTCAACCGGTGTGTCCCTCTTCAAGTGGATCTGATCACTTCAACATTCGCAAGATCAATTATCACTTCTTCTCAACGGTGTTTGTTTCATCCGTCCCAAATTGTCTTTGTTTTTCCCGCCCTCCCACCCTTTTTTCTTCAAGGACTCAGATTTCTCAATCAAGTATCCTTTTTATTGATGGAAGTTTCTTCATCCTTTCCTTCAATGTTCTTTCCGGTGATTATCATGAAGATGGTCAGGAGTTTCAAGTTCATCATTCGTCATTCTTTTCTTCTCCGGTGGTTCCAATTCAAGCTTTGTCGATCATATCTTTCCTCGTTTCAAATGTTTTCTCGTACCGGTGAACCTCTTAATCATCCAGTTCTCGTTATTCAATTGTTCCGGAGTGATGAAGATATCTAAGAAGATTCAAGTTTCCATTCTCAATTCACTCAAGTTCTTTTGAGGATGCTATCTCATTCAAGCCATTTAATTCAACCGATGCAATCTCTCCTTTCAAGCAATCGTTCAACGGTGGTTCTTTTGAGTGGGCCCTAACCCACAGGACTTTTTCCAGGATCTTACCTGACTCTTCTAATTTTTCCCGGAGTTATTCTCAAATTCTTTTCGAAGTTTGACGTAAGAATGAAGTATCATCAATCATATTCCTTCTCCAAGATCGCTTTCAAATTCTTTTCATCGTTGGTTCAACCTTTCTAATTTTCATTCCAGAGTGCTTCAATAATTCATGGTGGTGTTTCTCATCGTCATTCTCAACATTTGAAGACCGAAGAAGAGTTTCTCTTAAATCTTGCTCCATTCTCTTCAAGATTCATGGTTCTAGCTTGATGCAATCCTCTCATAACTATTTTGATTGTGAGAATTCTTTTCACCCATCCGGAGCAATTCAGGAGTCTTTTCAGTTTGACTCTTCTGAGCCTATCATCTCAGAATTATTCGTTCTCAGCTTTCAGCTCTTGTTCTCCAAATCTTACCGATGCATCATTCAATATTCTCTAATCAGTTCATGATCTCTTCGTTCTCATGTATCTAAATTCTGTCAAGTTTCTTTATTCGTTTTTTTTATTTCTTCCCGGTGAATTGTGCCTTCGCTACTTTCATTTCCGATTCTTACGGTGGTTCGTTCAAGAGTTCTCTTCCATCGTTATTATATAGATTCATTCGTTATTCCCAAATCCTACCGGCGGATCGTTGAAGACCTTCCCAAGTTGAGCAATATCTCTCTTCAATCCTTTTTCAACGAGAATAAGTAGTATGACTAATCCGTTGCTTGTCATCAATTTAATTGGTGAAGGATGCGCATAACATAATTCTTGTTCTTGTTTCATCCAAGTGATTAATTCCTTCTTTCGGAGTTTGTTCATGATGAATAAATTCTCGGTTTCAATTGTTTCATCTTTTCTTTTCCCGGAGTTCCAAACTCTCATCATCACGAAGATCCATATAATCATTGCAAGGCTTCACCTTGTGTTCAACTTCTCTTCCTTTTTATCATCCTTTTATTACTGGAGTTCTTTATGGAGGATACATGATGGTTCACAAAGGATTTAATTCCTTCTCGAAGTGCTCATCGAGATTCTTTTCAGAGGAGCTCGAGTATTCTTTATCTTGCATTTTAAAGTGCAATTCTTTCAACCGTATCATTCGAGGTGGTATTATGTCATTCTTGATAACTTGAGTTCATGTCTCATGATTCACATGTTGTCGAGAATGAGGTATATTAAATCCATCAATTTCGTCCTTGGAGTTATCTTGGGTTAGATTTCACCTAAAGCCTTCCCTAAGGATTGTTGCTATTTGTGGTGCTTATCAATGATCCATGTTTTCTCCTATCCTCTCGGCGAGAGAAGTTTTCATCTCTTCGTTGATCTCAAGAAAGCAGTTGTTTCCGTTAGTGGCGTTTATCACCTCATAATGTTGAGATGTTTCCATAAGTCCACTACAAGCTTATTCTTTTCGTTGTTGGTTTTCCAACAACTCCATTCAATCTTTATTTTAAGGAGACTCTTTCAAATTCAATTGTGATAGAAGTTGTTGTTCTCTTTTCTGTTCTCTTGATTCCACTCTTTCATTTGTCCCGAAGGCATTGTGATGTTGCTCTCTTCGCACATCATCTGAAATTGTGAGGATCGTGTCCTTTTCCTTGCTTATCGATTTAACCGGAGTGTTGTGTCTATCATTCCTCTTTAACCGAAGTCTCATCCAAGTGCTTTCATTTTGCCAAGTAAATATTCTATTACTTCCATTTCCAACCGGAGTGTGGTGTTCTCCCTTCAAGTTCTTTTCATCTTATCAAGTTCTGCATCTCTTTTCATCCGGAGTGGTTCCAATGTCTATCTTTTTACTTAAGCTCTTCGTTCTCGCCGTATTCCTTGTTCCTTGTCCAACGGAGTATTTCATTTCGTTCATCTCCATGTTATTCTTTCTTGCATTTTGCTCAACCTTTCAAGCTTCTTTGGTTTCACTCTTTTGTCAAAGAAGCAACTTAGTTTTACCTCTTCCTCTTCCGCTTCTCTCCGGTGCCATTCTAGATCTCGGGACGAGATCCTCTCGTAGTGGTGGAGTGTTGTAATGCCCCGAGACCGATGTGTCAGGTGTCCTCCGCTTAGTTGCTGTTGTTGCCTCGTCTTTTGCTTGCGTGTCATGCATTTCATATCTTTGCATCATGTCATAAATCTTTTGCTTCTCAACTAAATAAATTGCATGGATCTTCGGTCCATTTAAATCGAGGGAATTCACTCGTGATTTCTCTTTATAACATATTAAAGCCTCTCAATATTATTAGGGAGCTATAATAAAATTATTCCATTTATTTGGAATTAACCATAACACACTTGCAAAATTTCCCATGCCTTTGTTATCTCAATTCTTGGCCTCTAACCTTGCCCATAATTTCTTTCATCATTTTCCGAGGCTCTTCCTAATTTCTCAACATTTTTGAACACTTCTAAATCCTCGTCCTTGTTCAAAACATTTGATTTAAATTCAAATGAATTTGAATTTAATTCTTGCAATCATGCCTCTCCTATTTTTCGTGGACCATGCACATTTTTACGAGTCCGTAAAAATTGTCTGCGTGTCAAACTTCTTCCTCTAACCCCTCTTTCTTTTCTTTCTTTATGTCTGTTTTTTTTTCTTTTCATTATTAGAGAGAGTGAGAGAAGGAGCCCAGCAGCCTGGGCCTCCCAACCTCCCGCGCAGGCCCACCTTGGCCCAGCCACCGGCCTCCTAGGCCCACCTAACCAGCTCTAACCCTAGCCCCAATCCTCCCGATGCCCATCTCCTTCCCTCCAGCGCCGCATCGCGCCCGAACCCCGCACATCTCCCTCTCGTTCCCTCTGCCGCCGCCACACTTCCCTCGATCCCATCTCTCTCCCTCGACCCCCCTCCTTCTTCCACGCATCGAGCCAGGGAGACGAGAGCCCCTGCGCCCGATCCCCTCGCTCGTCCTCCTCCCGTTCCCGCCGCCCTCCTCGTCCTCAGCTCCTCTTCCACCTCGCCTTGGCTCGCGAGTCCCGCGCCCCGCCTCCTCGTCACCGCGCCGCTCCGGTGACCCAGCCGCCGGCAGGGCCCCGTCCCCACCTCCGGCGCGCCAGGCTCGCCGCCTCCCTGCCAGGCCGGAGCCCCGTCGCCACCCGCCGCCATCGGCGACCGCCAGGAGGGCCACCCCGCGCCGCTCATGCTCCGAACCATCCTTTCCCCTGCGCCAAGTCCGCCCGCCGTGCCGCCATGCTCTGGGTCGCCCTCGCCTCGTCAGCTTCGTCTCCGACCAGGGAGCCCCGCCACTCGCCTGAGCATGGCATTCGCCTCGTTTTTCACGCTGCATCGCCTCCGTGCTGCTGATGCTCGCCTTGCCGCTGCCATGTTGCTGCCCCGGGCGAGACCGTCAAGTACCACGACAGACCGCGAGCTCCACGGATTCGCCAAGTACCACGACGACCGAAGCATAGTACCTCTACGTTTGCCTTGTACATCCACCGTCACCGAAGACCCGTTTGTGGATTTCGTCAAGTTCAACGGTGAACCCCGAAGCCCTCGGATTCGTCAAGTCCGTAGGTGCAAGTACCACTCTGAACCATGTACGACGACCGTCGCCGAAAACCCGTGAAACGTGAACATGAACGACTACCGTCGCCACGTGAACAACTACTTCCCACGACGACCCGTGAACGACTACTTCCTCTACATCGTACCAAACCCAAACCGCTCCGAAATGCACGCTTCGAAGGTATAACCCCGAGAAGTCCTTCCGAGAACGAATGTTGTGTGATGTATGAGATGAACCGCGTGTTTGCACCGTTTGCGGTTGTTCGTTGCGATGCCGTTCTTTTGCCATGCCACCGACTCGTGGGAAACCCGGTAACCGGGATCACCCCACCTTCTATCACGTGTCACGCTCTCGCCACCTTTCCTTTTGCACCGGTATCTTCATGTGTACCGGAACCGATATGTTGCCGTGGCACCATTTTCGGATTCGTTGCCGTGGCACACTTTCTTTCCGCCACGATGACAAAAGCTTCTTAATGCTCGTATCAACATTTTCATAATAATTGCATAAAACTTGAAATTGTCATCCGCATCATGATAACAACATTTAAAATGCTTAAAATTGTTGTTTGCATTTATTTTGCTAAATGCCATGTTAAAATGATATATTCCATAACTAAATAACCGTAACTCGGAATTTAATAAACTTTATATGTAAATGGGGTAGAAAAATGCATAGATTAACATGGTGCACCTTATTTTGCTGCTTAACAACATTAAAATATGCTTTAGGACAGAACAGTACCAAATCTAAAATACGCACATGAGGATTTTCCGGAATTGTGGTTGTTATTTCCGGCCTCATTTAACCTTGCCTAGATAGCTAGTTTACTTATGCTCCACCCCTTGCCATGTTAAAAAACATTTAGTATTGATGGGTACCTAAATGAGAGAGAACTAAATAATTGTTGTGGTGTTTCATCAATATGCAACTCGTTGCATATTGAGCTCCACTTAACTTGTAGTGTTGTTTGTTGCACTTTGCCATGCCATGCCTAATTTAAACCGGACATGCATCATCCTTGATTGTGCATCATGCCATGTGCATGTGATGGTTGTTTACTATGTTGTTTGTTTCTTTCCGGGTTGCTTCTCTCGTTAGCTCCGGTTTCGTTCCGGAGTTGTGAGGATTCGTTCGACTACGTCCGCTTGTCTTCTTCATGGACTCGTTCTTCTTCCTAGCGGGATCTCAGGCAAGATGACCATACCCTCGAAATCACTTCTATCTTTGCTTGCTAGATGCTCGCTCTTTTGTTATGCCTATGCTGCGATACCTACCACTTGCTTATCATGCCTCCCATATTGTCAAACCAAGCCTCTAACCCACCTTGTCCTAGCAAACCGTTGATTGGCTATGTTACCGCTTTGCTCAGCCCCTCTTATAGCGTTGTTAGTTGCAGGTGAAGATGAAGTTTGTTCCTTATTGGAACATGGAGATGTTGTTCCTTGTTGGAACATGTTTACTTGTTGGGATATCACAATATATCTTATTTAATTAATGCATCTATATACTTGGTAAAGGGTGGAAGGCTCGGCCTTATGCCTGGTGTTTTGTTCCACTCTTGCCGCCCTAGTTTCCGTCATATCGTTGTTATGTTCCCGGATTTTGCGTCCCTAACGCGGTCGGGTGATTTATGGGACCCCATTGACAGTTCGCTTTGAATAAGACTTTTCTAGCGAGGCCCAACCTTGGTTTTACCATTTGCCTCACCACCACCTACTTTCCCTTGGGAGTAATTAACCCAAGGGTCATCTTTATTTAGCCCCCCGGGCCAATGCTTGTCTAAGTGTTGGTCCAAACTAGAGCACCGTGCGGGACCGTCCCTTGGCAACTTGGGTTATGTTGGTACCTGTACGCCTCGCTTATCCGGTGTTGCCCTGAGAACGAGATATGTGCAGCTCCTATCAGGATGTCGGCGCATCGGGCGGTTTTGCTGGACTTGTTTTATTACTGTCGAAATGTCTTGTAGCCGGGATTCCGAGACTGATCCGGTCTTCCCGGGGAGAAGGAATATCCTTCGTTGATCGCGAGAGCTTATCATGGGCTAAGTTGGGACACCCCTGCAGGGTTTGAACTTTCGAAAGCCGTGCCCGCGGTTATGTGGCAGATGGGAATTTATTAATGTCCGGTTGTAGAAAACCCGAAGTTGATCTTAATTAAAATACACCAACCGCGTGTGTAACCGTGATGGTCTCTTCTCGGCGGGGTCCGGGAAGTGAACACGGTTGTTGGAGTTATGTCTGACGTAAGTAGTTCAGGATCACTTCTTGATCATAGTTGTTCGACCGTGCTTTTGCCTTCTCTTCTCGCTCTCATTTGCGTATGTTAGCCACCATATATGCTAGTCGCTTGCTGCAGCTCCACCTCACTACCGTGTCCTACCTTTAAGCTTAAATAGTCTTGATCTCGCGGGTGTGAGATTGCTGAGTCCCCGTGACTCACAGATACTTCCAAAACCAGTTTGCAGGTACCGATGAGACCGAGCAGGTGACACACCCGAGCTCAAGGAGGAGCTCGATGAAGACCTTGTTCATTGTGTTGTTTCGTTTCAGTTGATCAGCAGTGGAGCCCAGTTGGGGTCAATCGGGGACCTTTGTCGCTTTTGGGGTTTCTTCTTTTATTTTGGTTCCGTAGTCGGACCTTGATTGTATCTGTATGATATAATGCTTTACTCATGTATTGTGTGAAGTGGCGATTGTAAGCCAACTATGTATCTCTTTCCCTTATGTATTACATGGGTTGTGTGAAGATTACCTCACTTGCGACATTGCTTTCAATGCGGTTATGCCTCTAAGTCGTGCTTCGACACGTGGGAGATATAGCCGCATCGAGGGCGTTACATTTATGTACTGAAAGCTGGCACTAAAATTGCACTGCACATAAAGGAGTCTAGTAATGAGATATATGCTAACTTCCCCTACAAAATCATTCGTCCAAACATTGTTCGAAGTAAGTTTTCTTTCAACTATCTGCATATGTTGACTTACCCAACAATGTCAAATGAATTGGGTAGTATTTAAGCAACCAATTGTTATTCCCTTTTCTTACTATATTCCTACCTAATAACTTCTAGTTACCAATACACTTTTCTATTGCCCTGTTTTAACTAAATATTCCCTGTACTCCCATTTCTATCAGAAAGCGCCGCTGGCAAGGAGACTCCGGAGGTGGAGAACAGGGCTACCAACAAGCGGAGGTGGGGTGAGCTAGAACTAAAAGCGACTCCAGCAGGCCTAGACTTAATCAGTAGCCTCCCTGATGATATATTGAGAGTCATCATCTCCCTCCTCCCAATCAAATGTGGTGATGACAACATGTACCTAGGTTAGGGTCATAGGCCTGACCTAGACGCCCTCCCCAAGGACATTTACCTAAAGTCAGAAAGATTCAAGGGATACCATCATCCACTCAACCAGAAACATTCCACTCGGAAGATTCAAGTTCACTCGACCAGGAAGTACTCACTCGATCGTACCAAGAATCACTCGACGGATAGAAGATCTAAAGTCACTCTGTATGGCAACGGTCAGGCGTTACCCTGTAGACTTAATGGTCATTCATGTATCTTTATTGCTGGCGTTATCAGTAATGCCCTATCTTTATGTACCTTAAACCATGTGTAACTGAGGGCCGGAGGGGCTGGCGAACACTATATAAGCCACCCCCTCCTTAGGGACAAGGGTTCGCACCCCCTGTAACTCCACACACATAATCCAATCGACCGAGATCCCGAGCACCAAGACGTAGGGTTGTTACTTCCACCGTGAAGGGCCTGAACTCGTAAACCTTGTGTGTACAACTTCATCATAGGTAGGATCTTGCCTCCTCATACCAACCCCCCATTCTACTATCAGTCTTAGAACCATGACAGTTGGCGCCCACCGTGGGGCAGGTGTCTTAGCAACTTTTTGGTGAGGTTGCGATTTTTTTGATTCCCATCATCATGGTTTCCAGCGGTGGATTGGCGGAGGGCCGCGAGATCCGTCTCGGCGCACTCGTCTTCGTCGCCGACGACTCCGCCTGGATCCAGGAAGCTCCCCTCGACATCGAGATGCTCCCCATCCGCGGGGTGACACACTTTCGCGCGTGCGTTCGCGGCGTCCTTCTGCGGTAGCCGTCGACCCAGTATCGGTCCGCTCCCGTGGTGTCCTCGCTCCCCACTGTTCGCTGATGCAAGCGGTCCGGTCGGTCGCGGCTTCGGCGGTGGGTGAAACACACGGTGGCACGTCAGTCAGCCACCCCACAAGTCGCGACAATCGAGCCCGACGAATCTCTCTACGGCCTGTTCGACTGGCTCCGTCGAGACCCACTCCGAATGTGACAGCAGCGACCCGGCGGCGGAGGTCTTGGTGGCCAATGTGCCGCATAGCCCACCCGGGTTTCGTCGCGATGGCGGTGGCAACTCGTCACGTGTTCACGAGGAGTATCATCCTAAAGCCCTTTCCCCGCAGTAGAGACAGGAACTTCGTCGCCGCAATGAAGAAGCGCTTCACACACCTATCGTTAGGGAGACTCCGAGGCTCGGGCCTTGGAGGCAGCGCGCCTGGCCACTTTGGCTGAGTGCACTTGTCTAGAGAACCTTCAACATGCACTCGACGAGCATGCTCGGTAGCGAATCCCTGAGTCCAGTCGACGGCAGCGACAGCTTTTCCCGCCTCAGCATCAGGTATACTGCACTACGATTCAGAATCTTACACCTACAATCCGTATAGCAGAGTCCATACAGCCTTCCCAGTCGGAGGCTGGAAGAGGTTTGATGCAGATCCGGGCTTTACTTTGGGCAGTAGGAGAGCAGAACACAGCAGTGTCTCAGTCGCGGGATATAATTCATAGGAGATCTGTGGTGTCTGATATAGTCCAGTCGGCCCACAACCCAAGATCACCTCAGAGGTGAGAGGGACGTGGGCATCGTCAAGAGCAGTACTGGGACCGGAATCATGAGCAGTTGGATAATCGATTTGACCGCGATAACCGCCGTCGAGTGCCTACTCCCCTCGGAGGGGCGGGTCCTATGTGCCCCGTCATCATGATGATAGGCGCTCACACGATGGTGAGAGAAGATTGCCAGTCGACCCAAGAGAGCCAGGCTTTGATGCGAGATCGATTCTTGTTCAAGGTCTGGTCGATAGGAACAGAGCACAGAGAGAAGGATTTGACAGAGATCGCTCGACTGGTAGCAGAGTTCATGTCTCAGGCCCAGAGTGTTTCAGCAGAGCCATCCGGGCTGCAGAGATTCCTGCCAACTTCAGGTTGGCGACTGGAGTCAGCAAGTTCACTGGTGAGTCCAAGACCGACACTTGGCTTGAGGATTACTGAGTGGTTGTGCAGATTGGTGGTGGCAATGATGAAGTGGCCATGAAGCATCTTCCTTTGATGTTGGAAGGTTTGGCCAGAGCATGGCTGAATCAATTGACCCCAAGCAGTATATTCAGTTGGGAAGAACTTGCCCGAGTGTTTGTCAGGACTTTTGTGGGAACCTGCAAACGGCCAGCAGGTTTCACAGAATTGCAGCATTGCATGCAAAAACTGAATGAGACTCTGAGAGATTACATTCAGAGGTGGACCACTTTGCATCACACAGTGGAAAATGTATCTCAGCATCAAGCAGTTTGTGCCTTTAAGGAAGGCATTAGGTATCGAGAGCTTAACCTGAAATTTGGTTGGACAGGAGATATGTCTCTGACTCGGATGATGGAAATAGCCACTCGGTATGCTAACGGAGAAGAAGAAGATCGACTCCGCAGTGGGAAGAGCAAACCAGTCAGTCAGGACACTAGTGGGGGCAGTTCCAATCGGAAACAGAAGCGTAAAGCTGAGCCTGCAGGACCTGGTGAAACTGCGGCAGTGATCCAAGGAAATTTTAAAGGGAAACCCAAGGGGCCCAGGACCCCCAAGAAAGTGAAAGGTCAGGCGGGAAATGATGTGTTGGATTTTCTAGGTCACATTCACACCAAGAAGGATGAATAAGGTAATCAGATTTATCCTAAACATACCAATCGATAGTGTCGGCTCCTGATCCAGCAATTCCGAGAGAAGCAGCCCAGTGAAAAGTAAAAGGAGTCAGACAAGGATGAGGACAAAGAGGAAGATGACGGTTTTCCCAATGTTAATTCCACCCTGGTGATTTTTGCTGATGTTGAGAGAAAAATTCGACTGAAAGTGATAAATAGAGAAGTGAATATGGTTGCTCCGGCAACGACAACATACCTAAAGTGGTCACAAACAGCTATCACATTCGACCAATCTGATCATCCTGCACGCGTTGCCACTCCAGGGAGGCAAGCGCTGGTAGTCGACCCAGTTGTTGGAGGCACTCGACTGACCAAAGTATTGATGGATGGTGGTAGTGGCCTGAATATTCTTTACACTGAGACCTTGAAGGGGATGGGCATTCCGATGTCCAAGCTTAGCGAGAGCAACATGAGTTTCCATGGCATTATCCCTGGAAAGAAAGCCGAATCACTTGGCCAAATCTCTCTTGACGTGGTTTTCGGTGATTCAAAGAATTACAGTAAGGAAAAGTTGACATTTGAAGTAGTGGATTTCCATAGTGCTTATCATGCTATTTTGGGTAGGCCTGCATATGCATGTTTTATGGCTCGACCATGTTACGTGTACCTCAAATTGAGAATGCCCGGTCCCAAAGGAGTGATCACGACCACTGGCAATCGGCAGAAGGCAGAAGAGTGCCTCCAGAAAGGTTCAAAAATTGCCGATGCTCAAATGGCAGTTGTTGAAATGCAAGAATACCATAAGAATGCAGATCCAAGTAATTTTTTGCGAGCCAAGAAGCCTGCCACAGATTCTGCATTTCAGTCGTATGGTGAAACGAAGCCGGTTCATACCCATCCGACCAATCCTAATGCTGCTCCTACTCATATCTCAACATCATTCGACAGCAAATAGGAAGAAGTGCTCATCCAGTTCCTCCATGAGAACTGGGACATCTTTGCATGGAAACCTTATGAGATGCCGGGTGTACCCAGGGGACTGGCTGAGCACCGTTTGTGAGTCGACCCAAAAGTGAAACCAGTCAAAGAGCATCTTCGATGGTCCGCCGTACAAAAGAGAAAGGCAATTGGCGAGGAAGTGGCTCGGCTTCTGGCAACTGAGTTCATCCGAGATATTTACCACTCTGAGTGGCTCGCCAATGTTGTCATGGTACCCAAGAAGGACGAATCACTTTGTATGTGTATTGACTTCAAGCATATCAATTGGGCCAGCCCAAAAGATTATTTCCCTCTCCCCCGCATTGACCAAATCGTCGACTCAACTGCGGGGTGTGAGTGTTTGTCTTTTCTGGACGCATATTCCGGGTATCATCAGATCCGACTGTATGGACCCGATGAAATAAAAACAGCTTTCATCACCCCATTAGGGTGCTTTTGCTATGTCACCATGCCATTCGGTCTCAAGAACGTTGGTGAAACATTTATGAGGATGATTCAGAAGTGCATGCTCACTCAAATCAGTCAGAATGTGGAAGCATATATGGATGACATTGTGGTCAAGTCGCGTAAAGGTTCCGACCTGCTGACTGACCTCACCGAAACCTTTGCCAACCTGAGAAGGTATGATATCAAGCTTAATCCATCGAAGTGCACATTCGGAGTTCCAGGTGGAAAGTTACTCAGTTTCCTCGTTTCCGAACGAGGGATCGACGCGAACCCAGAGAAAGTTGGGGCCATACTCCGAATGAAACACCCTGTGCATGTGCATGACGTTTAGAAGCTTACTGGTTGTTTGGCCGCCTTGAGTCGATTCATCTTTCGCCTCGGTGAAAAGGCATTGCCTCTTTACCGACTGATGAAGAAATCTGATAAGTTTGAATGGACTCCTGAAGCTGGCGTGGCGTTTGCAGAGCTCAAAGCCCTGCTTTCCACCCAGCCGGTGCTCACTGCCCCAATCAGCAAAGAGCCTTTACTGCTTTATATTGCAGCCACTGGACAAGTTGTCAGTACAGTACTCATGGTCGAGCGGGAAGAAGAAGGAAAAGCTTATAAAGTTCAGCGCCCATTGTACTATATTTCTGAAGTCTTGACTCCGTCCAAGCAGAGATATCCGCATTATCAGAAGCTTGTTTATGGAATTTACATGACCACGAAGAAGGATGCACATTATTTCTCAGATCATTCCATTACAGTCGTCAAAGACACACCATTGTCAGAAATTCTAAACAACAGAGATGCAACTGGTCGAGTGGCAAAGTGGGCGATTGAACTCCTTCCATTGGATGTCAAGGTTGTGGCAAATAAAGCTATCAAGTCCCAAGCAATAGCAGATTTCCTCGCCGAATGGGTTGAGCAGCAACAACCGACTCAGATTCACTCGGAGCATTGGACCATGTTCTTTGATGGATCGAAGATGTTGAATGGTTCTGGTGCTGGGGTGGTACTGGTATCCCCCTGAGGCGACAGGCTCAGCTATGTTCTCCAGATTCATTTTGATTCCTCCAACAATGAAGCTGAATATGAAGCACTTCTGTACGGGTTGTGTATGGCCATTTCACTCGGCGTCCGTCGCCTAATGGTCTACACCAACTCAGATTTGGTGGTTAATCAAGTAATGAAGGAGTGGGACATCAGGAGCCCGACTATGACTGGCTATTGTAATGCAGTGAGAAAGTTAGAAAAGAAGTTTGAGGGGTTAGAGCTTCATCATATACCCCGACTGAAAAATCAAGAAGTTGATGATTTAGCAAAGATAGGTTCCAAGCGTGAGCCTATTCCTAGTAATGTGGTTTTGGAGCATCTTCACACGTCGTCAGTTCAAGAGGATCCCTTCACGGAAGAGCCCCCACAACCTAAGAGCCCTACTGATCCGACTGAAGTTGAAATCCTAGCCGTGGTTGACTTGATCATGGAAGTTTTGGTAGTCATACCTGATTGGACGGTGCCGTACATTGCATATATTCTCAGGAAAGAGCTTCCAGAGGATGAATAAGACCCATCAGATTGTTCGTCGATCCAAAGCTTTTGCAGTAATGGCTGGGCAGCTTTACAGAGAAAGCGTTACTGGAGTCACTCAGAAGTGCAACACACCAGAAGAAGGTCGAGTGATCCTCAATGACATCCACTTGTGGACCTGTGGTCACCATGCGTCCTCTCGGACCATTGTGGCCAAAGCATACCGAGCGGGATTTTATTGGCCACAAGCGAATGAAATGGCAAAAGACATAGTCGACAAATGTGAAGGTTGTCAGTTCTATTCTAACATGTCCCATAAGCCCGCGTCAGCCCTGAAGACCATTCCACTCGTCTGGCCTTTTGCTGTTTGGCGATTAGATATGGTTGGACCTCTGAGGACCGGCAGGAGCGGTTTCACTCACGTGCTTGTAGCAGTTGACAAGTTCACCAAGCGGATTGAGGCTAAACCAATCAAAAACCTTGAAGCAAGTACTGTCGTCAGCTTCATCAGAGAGTTAACATTCAGATATGGAGTTCCACATAGCATCATCACAGATAATGGGTAGAACTTCGACTCCAATGAGTTCAGAGCTTTCTGCGCTTCCCAAGGTACTCGGGTTGACTATGCTTCAGTCGCCCATCCTTAGTCGAATGGGCAAGCTGAAAGAGCAAACGGATTGATTCTCAAAGGGTTGAAACCCCGATTGATGTGTGACCTCAAGCATGCAGCAGGTGCTTGGGTCGATGAGCTTCCATCAGTGCTTTGGGGTTTGAGGACAACTCCTAATCAGTCGACCGGTCGAACTCATCTTGGTCTATGGGGCTGAAGCTGTGCTTCCGAGTGACTTACTTCACAATGCACCCCGAGTCGAACTTTTCTCAGAAGATGAAGCAGAATAGGATCGGCAAGATGCAGTTGATCTCCTGGAAGAGGAAAGAGAGATGGCCCTGATCCGGTCGACCATTTATCAGCAAGACCTGCGTCGATTCCACGCCAGAAACGTGAGGGGTCGAGCATTTCAAGAGGGAGACTTGGTTCTTCGAGTGGATCAGCAGCGACCACACAAGCTCGCTCCTGCTTGGGAAGGCCCCTTCATCATCACCAAAGTGCTCCACAACGGAGCATATCGCCTCTACAATGTGGAGCACAATAAAGACGAGCCACGTGCTCGGAATGCGGAGCTACTCCGCCCCTTTTATACTTAAGCATTCAGACTGTTGAGATGTAATAAGAAATACCTCCTAGTTTGATTATCAAAGACACAGTTTTACAGTCTCCTAATTGATAGTTATTCCTTTTTATACGTTTTAAAATCCCCCAGTGGGTGCCTTAGCTACGAATCCGTTTCGCCTAAGTTTAAAAAATCTTACCGAGTGGTGAGCAAGCCTCTCACTCGGGGGCTTAGCTGCGAACTCGTTTCGCCTAAGTTTAAAAAATCCTACCGAGTGAAGAGAAAGCCTTCACTCGGGGGCTTAGCTGTGAATCCGTTCCGCCTAAGTTTTAAAAAATCCTACCGAGTGAAGAGCAAGACTCTCACTTGGGGGCTTAGCTGCAAATCCGTTTCGCCTAAGTTTGGGAAATCCTACCGAGTGAAGAGCAAGCCTCTCACTCGGGGGCTTAGCTGCGAATCCGTTTCGCCTGAGTTTGAGAAATCTTACCGAGTGGTGAGCAAGCCTCTCACTCGGGTGCTTAGCTGCAGTCCAGTACTCGCCTAAGTTTGAAAAAATCCTACCGAGTAAAGAGCAAGCCTTTCACTCGGGGGCTTAGCTGCGAATCCATTTCGCCTAAGTTTAAAAAAATCCTACCAAGTGAAGAGCAAGCCTCTCACTCGGGGGCTTAGCTGTGAATATGTTTCGCCTAAGTTTGAGAAATCCTACCGAGTGGTGAGCAAGCCTCTCACCGGGGGCTTAGCTGAAGTCCAGTACTCGCCTAAGTTTGAAAAAATCCTACCGAGTGAAGAGAAACCCTCTCACTCGGGGGCTTAGCTGCAGTCCAGTACTCGCCTAAATTTGAGAGATCCCACCGAGTGAAGAGCAACCCACTCACTCGGGGGCTTAGCTGCAGTCTAGTACTCGCCTAAGTTTGAAAAATCCCACTGAGTGAAGAGCAACCCTCTCACTCGGGGGCTTAGCTGCAATCCAGTACTCGCCTAAGTTCGAGAAATCCCACCGAGTGAAGAGCAACCCTCTCACTCGGGGGCTTAGCTGCAGTCCAGTACTCGCCTAAGTTTGAGAAATCCCACCGAGTGAAGAGCAACTCACTCACTCGGGGGCTTAGCTGCAGTCCAGTACTCGCCTAAGTTTGAAAAATCCCACCGAGTGAAGAGCAACCCTCTCACTCGGGGGCTTAGCTGCAGTCCAGTACTCGCCTAAGTTTGAGAAATCCCACCGAGTGAAGAGCAACCCACTCACTCGGGGGCTTAGCTGCAGTCCAGTACTCGCCTAAGTTTGAGAAATCCCACCGAGTGAAGAGCAACCCTCTCACTCGGGGGCTTAGCTGCAGTTCAGTACTCGCCTAAGTTTGAGAAATCCCACGGAGTGAAGAGCAACCCTCTCACTCGGGGGCTTAGCTGCAGTCCAGTACTCGCCTAAGTTTGAGAAATCCCACCGAGTGAAGAGCAACCCTCTCACTCGGGGGCTTAGCTGCAGTTCAGTACTCGCCTAAGTTTGAGAAATCCCACGGAGTGAAGAGCAACCCTCTCACTCGGGAGCTTAGCTCCAGTCCAGTACTCGCCTAAGTATAAAACACGTTCCGAGTGAGGACCGATCTTCTCGCTCGGGGACTTGGCCACACGCTCCATCCTGATCCGCAAGGACGGCAAGGTGCAGGTCCACTGCGACCTTCTCCTCAGAGTTGCGCCATAAATACAATGTGCCCTCCATCCTGATCCGCAAGGACGACGAGGTACAGGTCGACCACAATTTCCTCCTCAGAGCTACAACACAAGTACAAAGATTGTTCCGAGTGAAAAAACAAGTTCCACTCGAAGGCAAACACCAGCATATTCAGAGATAAACCAAGTTCAGATAAATCCTAAGGTTCAAGACCACGGATAAAAGTACTCGGGCATCAAGCCCGAAGGATATTAACGGTTACAAAATCACTCGGCATTCTGAGGCAATTTTAAGGCGAGGCATAAAGTTTGTTCACTCCGTAGGAGGAGGGCTAGCAGATTCAACGAACTCGTCTAGGTCGATTCCATCACCGATCCAAGTGGCAGTGGCAATGAAGGTTTCCATGGAAGATTGGAAATCATGCTTTTTGGTATACGCAACTTTGATTGCCGCCAGCTTCTCTTCTCGAACTTCCTTGCAGTGGACACGAACCAGAGACAGAGCCACGTCAGCACCACATCGAGCGGAAGACTTCTTCCATTCTTGCACTTGACCAAGGACCTCATTGAGTCGAGCCATTAGAGACTCGAGGTCATTTTGGAGCGTCGCCCCTGGCCAGAGTGCTGTGTCGATTCGCAACACCGCAACTTTCAGCCAAGCAAGGTAGTCGACAACACTAGCAACACGAGATTCCAGTCGGAGCACGTTCATGGCAGCTTCGTCCTTAACAGGAGAGAGGATGGGGTCCAAGCTCGTCTCAATTCGCCCAGTCTCTTCCTCGAAGTTCTGGCAAACTTCTGCACATGCAATACAAAGATGAGTCAATAGCTATATATCGAGTCGACAGCAACAAGTCAATCGGACAAAGGAAAGCACCTTCAAGCATGATGAACAACTTCTTGGCAAGTCCTCCCAGATAATTCTCCAAGTCGTCTCTCTTGCGGGCGATGTCTTCCACTCTGTTGGTCAGGGCCCTCTTGTCCTTCATTAGATGAGTCGCTTCCTTGTTGGCTTCATCAAGGGCAGTTTTCAGCTTGGCGTTCTCTTCCTCCAGTTTGCCGACTGAAACCAGCTTCTGGTCGGCCAGTGCATTTTTCTCTTCGGCTATTTTCTGCACGGCTGCAAGGTCCAGATCCTTCTTCGCTAGAGCCTGGTTCATTCTTTCTGAAAGAAATAACGCTTGGTTCAGAAAAACCAAATAACACCCGGTTCAGGAACAATTTTTTCGTACCAGCGGCTTCATCCTTGGCCTTCTACAAGTTTGTCTTGGCTAGCTCCAGATCGAGATTGAGCTGAATCTGCTTCCGCTCTAGGTCAGCAAAACGAGCTCCAAGTTCACAGGATTTCTGTAATCAAAGGACGGTCAGTCGACAGATGAAAAGATTGGTTACTTCAGCACAATAGAGTGATAAATTCAACAAGTTCTAAGACTACTGTCGAATCAAACATCCAACAATAGTCTCGGGGACTACACCCAGTGGGTGCACTTAGCGTGCCCCCACTGGTCCAGTTTCCACTCGACATGGTTCGTCCAGGCAGAGTGTAAAAAAAGGAGGAAAGTAGTTCTCAGACCACAGTCGACTGCCCGCAGTCGACTATGGTCTCGGGGACTACACCCAGTGGGTGCACTCAGTGTGCCCCCACTGGTTCAGGTTCCACTCGACGTGATCCGTTCTGACCGAGTGAGAAAGATCTGATTCTTAGACCATAGCCGACTAGCCGCAGTCAACTATGGTCTCGGGGACTACACCCAGTGGGTGCACTCAGCGTGCCCCCATTGGTTCAAAGACTCAATCGACACAACTTAGTCGACTCAAGAAGCAAAACTATTCAGTAGTAAACTAAACACCCAGTGGGTGTACAAATGCAAAATGCAGACTGACGAAAAGATGCACAAGGAAAATTTTCAGGTAGCATATCCTAACAGAACAAGCGACAAGCTAAGGGATCAGTCGGTGATCAACCAACCTGGACGTTGCTTTGGAGAGCTGAGCTGGCGTCATAAGCAGCTTGACTGGCCGCCCGAACCACCTTTATATGCTCCATCATGATGCCTGCCTGGCGTATAGCTTCCTTGGAAGCACCCACTTGGTCCTCCGGGACGTGATGTGCAGCAAAGAGTGAAGACAGGATATCGGCTGGAATCTATGCAGTCGACGCTGAAGGTTGGGCACTCGACAATGGTACGGCAAAAGTCACAGAAGCCCGGTTGGCATCGCCGGTCTCCTGGACTGGCCTCCCGAACCACCTTCTCATCTACCAAGTATCTAGGGTAATTCTGCTCCAGTGGTTGTTCCCCTTATTACAGAAGCACTCAGTCTCGGGTTTGGGTTCAACCTTGGGTTTCTCCACTAGAGCAGCAGCTGATTTGCCGTTTCATAAAGTATCCCTTCTTGCCCTTGCCCTTCTTGAAACTAGTGGTTTCACTAACCATCAACAATTGATGCTCCTTCTTGATTTCTACTTTCGCGGTGTCAAACATCGCGAATATTTCAAGGATCATCATATCTATCCCTGATATGTTATAGTTCATTATGAAGCTCTAGCAGCTTGGTGGCAATGACTTTGGAGAAACATCACTATCTTATCTGGAAGATCAACTCCCACTCGATTCAAGTGATTGTTGTACTCAGACAATCTAAGCACAAGCTCAACGATTGAGCTTTTCTCCCTTAGTTTGCAGGCTAAGAAAATTCGTCGAAGGTCTTATACCTCTTGACATGGGCACGAGCCTGAAATCCCAATTTCAGCCCTCGAAACATCTCATATGTTCCGCGACATTTCAAAAATGTCTTCGGTGCCTCAATTCTAAACCATTTAACATTACCGAACTATCATGTAGTCATCAAAACGTGTATGTCAGATGTTCGCAACATCCACAGACCACGTTCGAGGTCCAGCACACCGAGCGTTGCATTAAGGACATAAGCCTTCTATTGTCCGCATAATTGCTACTATTAACTTTCAACTATATTTTCTCTAGGAACATATCTAAACAGTGGAACTAAAGCGCGAGCTTACGACATAATTTGCAAAGATCTTTTGACTATGTTCAGGATAATTAAGTTCATCTCACGAACTCCCACTCAGATAGACATGCCTCTAGTCATCTAAGTGATTACATGATCCGAGTCAACTAGGTCGTGTCCGATCATCACGTGAGACGGACTAGTCATCATCGGTGAACATCTCATGTTGATCGCATCTTCTATACGACTCATGTTCGACCTTTTGGTCCTCCGTGTTCCGAGGCCATGTCTGTACATGCTAGGCTCGTCAAGTTAACCTAAGTGTTTCGCATGTGTTCCGAGGCCATGTCTGTACATGCTAGGCTCGTCAACACCTGTTGTATTCGAACGAAAGAATCTATCACACCCGATCATCACGTGGTGCTTCGAAACGACGAACCTTTGCAACGGTGCACAGTTAGGGAGAACACTTTCTTGAAATTTTAATGAGGGATCATCTTATTTACTACCGTCGTTCTAAGCAAATAAGATGCAAAAACATGATAAACATCACATGCAATCAAATAGTGACATGATATGGCCATCATCACTTTGCTCTTTTTGATCTCCATCTTCGGGGCTCCATGATCATCATCGTCACCGGCATGACACCATGATCTCCATCATCGTGTCTTCATGAAGTTGTCTCGCCAACTATTACTTCTACTACTACAGCTAACAGTTAGCAATAAATTAAAGTAATTACATGACGTTTACGTTGACACGCAGGTCATAAATAAATTAAGACAACTCCTATGGCTCCTGCCGGTTGTCATATTCATCGACATGCAAGTCGTGATTCCTATTACAAGAACATGATCATCTCATACATCACATATATCATTCATCACATCCTTTTGGCCATATCATATCACATGGCATACCCTGCAAAAACAAGTTAGACGTCCTCTAATTGTTGTTTGCATGTTTTACGTGGCTGCTATGGGATTCTAGCAAGAACGTTTCTTACCAATGCAAAACCACAACGTGATATGTCAATTCCTATTTACCCTTCATAAGGACCCTTTTCATCGAATCCGATCCGACTAAAGTGGGAGAGACTGGCACCCGCTAGCCACCTTATGCAACTAGTGCATGTCAGTCGGTGGAACCTGTCTCACGTAAGTGTACGTGTAAGGTCGGTCCGGGCCACTTCATCCCACGATGCCGTCGAATTAAGATAAGACTAGTAATGGCAAGTAAATTGACAAAATCGACGCCCATAACTACTTTGTGTTCTACTCGTGCATAGAAACTACGCATAGACCTAGCTCTGATACCACTGTTGGGTAACGTAGCAGAAATTCAAAATTTTCTACGCAACACCAAGATCAATCTATAGAGTAATCTAGCAACGAGGGAAGGAGAGTGCATCTACATACCCTTGTAGATCGCTAAGCGGAAGCGTTCAAGTGAATGGGGTAGATGGAGTCGTACTCGTCGTGATCCAAATCACCGATGATCCTAGTGCCGAACGGACGGCACCTCCGCGTTCAACACACGTACAGCTCAGGGACGTCTCCTCCTTCTTGATCCAGCAAGGGGAGAGGAGAATTTGAGGGAAAACTCTGACAGCACGACGGCATGGTGGTGATGGAGCTCGTGGCTCTCCGGCAGGGCTTCGCCAAGCACTACGGAGGAAGACGAGGTGTTGGAGGAGGGAGAGGGCTGCGCCAGCGGAAGGGTGCGGCTGCCCTCTCTCTTCCTCACTATATATAGGGGTAAGGGAGGAGGCGGAAGCGCCGTAGGGTTCCCTAGGGGAGGTGCGGCGGCCACAGGGGAAACCCTAGATGGGTTTGGGCGCCCCCACCCCCTAGGAAACTTGCCCCCCAAGCCGGGAGGGGCGGCTGCCCTAGGGTGGCGCCCCCACCTCTCTGATTATGTGAGATGGGGTTGGGAGGGGCGCTCAGCCCCTTAGTGGGCTGATGTGCCCTCTCCCCTTGGCCCATAAAGCCCCCCAACGCTTGCCGGGGCCTCCGAAACCCCTTTCGGACACGCTGGTCATCACCTGGTACCCCCAGAACAATTCCGGACTCCAATACTCTTCGTCCAATATACCGATCTTCACCTCCGGACCATTCCGGAGCTCCTCATCATGTCCGAGATCTCATCCGGGACTCCGAACAACCTTTGGTAACCACATACTATTTCCCATAACAACTCTAGCGTCACCGAACCTTAAGTGTGTAGACCCTACGGGTTCGGGAACCATGCAGACATGACCGAGACAACTCTCCGGCTAATAACCAACAGCGGGATCTGGATACCCATGTTGGCTCCCACATGTTCCATGATGATCTCATCGGATGAACCACGATGTCGAGGATTCAATCAATCCCGTATTTAATTCCCTTTGTCTAGCGGTATTGCACTTGCCCGAGATTCGATCATCGGTATCTCGATACCTTGTTCAATCTCGTTACCGGCAAGTCTCTTTACTCGTTCCGTAACACATCATCCCGTGATCAACTCCTTGGTCACATTGCGCATATGATGATGTCCTACCGAGTGGGCCCAGAGATACCTCTCCGTTACACGGAGTGACAAATCCCAGTCTTGATTCGTGCCAACCCAACAGACACTTTCGGAGATACATGTAGTGTACCTTTATAGCCACCCAGTTACGTTGTGATGTTTGGTACACCCAAAGCATTCCTGCGGTATCCGGGAGTTGCACAATCTCATGGTCTAAGGAAATGATACTTGACATTAGAAAAGCTTTAGCATATGAACTACACGATCTTTGTGCTAGGCGTAGGATTGGGTCTTGTCCATCACATCATTCTCCTAATGATGTGATCCCGTTATCAACGACATCCAATGTCCATGGTCAGGAAACCATAACCATCTATTGATCAACGAGCTAGTCAACTAGAGGCTTACTAGGGACATGGTGTTGTCTATGTATCCACACATGTATCTGAGTTTCCTATCAATACAATTATAGCATGGATAATAAACGATTATCATGAACAAGGAAATATAATAATAAACAATTTATTATTGCCTCTAGGGCATATTTCCAACAGTCTCCCACTTGCACTAGAGTCAATAATCTAGTTTACATCGCCATGTGATTAACACTCACAGGTCACATCGCCATGTGACCAACATCCAAAGAGTTTACTAGAGTCAATAATCTAGTTCACATCACTATGTGATTAACACTCAATGAGTTCTGGGTTTGATCATGTTATGCTTGTGAGAGAGGTTGTAGTCTACGGGTCTGCAACATTCAGATATGTATGTATGTCATCTTGTGGATGCAGCTAATACGCTATATTTGGAGCCATTTCAAATAACTGTTCTACTATACGAATCCGGTATCTCTACTCAGAGCTATCCGGATAGGTGTTAAGCTTGCATCAATGTAACTCTTTACGTCGAACTCTTTATCACCTCCATAACCGAGAAACACATCCTTATTCCTCTAAGGATAAGTTTGACCGCTATCTGGTGACCTACTCCTAGATCACCTTTGTACCCTCTTGCCAGACATGTAGCAAGGCACACATCAGGTGCGGTACTCAGCATGGCATACTGTATAGATCCTATGACAAAAGCATAGGGGACGACCTTCATCCTTCCTCTTTCTTCTGCCGTGGTCGAGCTTTAAGTCTTGACTTCATACCTTACAACTCAGGCAAGAACTCCTTCTTTGACTGATCCATCTTGAACACCTTCAAGATCATGTCAAGGTATGTGCTCATTTGAAAGTACCATTAAGCATTTTTTATCTATCCTTATAGATCTTGATGCTCAATGTTCAAGTAGCTTAATCCAGGTTTTCCGTTGAAAAACACTTTTCAAATAACCCTATATGCTTTCCAGAAATTCTACATTACTTCTGATCAACAATATGTCAACAACATATACTCATCGGAAATTCTATAGTGCTCCCACTCACTTCTTTGGAAATACAAGTTTCTCATAACTTTGTATAAACCCAAAATCTTTGATCATCTCATCAAAGTGTACATTCCAACTCCGAGATGCTTACTCCAGTCCTTAGAAGGATTGCTGGGGCTTTGCATACTTGTTAGCATCTTTCAGGATCGACAAAATCTTCTGGTTGTATCACATACAACCTTTCCTCAAGAACAAGGAAACAATATTTTGACATCCTATCTGCAAGATTTCATAAATAATGCAGTACCTGCTAATTCCAACAGACTCTTAGCATCGCTACGAGTGAGAAAGTCTCATCGTAGTCAACTCCTCGAACTTGTCGGGAAACATCTTAATGACAAGTCGAGCTTTCTTAATGGTGACATTTACCATCATTGTCCGTCTTCCTTTTAAAATCCATCTATACTCAACAGCCTCACGACCATCGAGCCGTTCTGCCAAAGTCTACACTTTGTTTTCATACATGGATCCTCTCTCGGATTTTATGGCCTCGAGCCATTCATCGGAATCTGGGCCCACCATCGCTTCTCCATAGCTCGTAGGTTCATTGTTGTCTAGCAACATGACTTCCAAGACAGGATTACGTACCACTTTGAAGTAGTACGCATCCTTGTCATCCTACGAGGTTTGGGAGTGACTTGATCCGAAGTCTCATGATCAATATCATAAGCTTCCACTTCAATTGGTGTAGGTGCCACAGGAACAACTCTTTGTGCCCTGCTATACACTAGTTGAAGTCACGGTTCAATAACCTCATCAAGTCTCCACCATCCTCCCATTCAATTCTTTCGAGAGAAACTTTTCCTCGAGAAAGGACCCGATTCTAGAAACAATTCCTATTGCTTTCGGATCTGAGACAAGAGGTATACCCAACTATTTTAGGTATCCTATGAAGATGCATTTATCCGCTTTGGGTTCGAGCTTATCAGCCTGAAACTTTTTCACATAAGCATCACAGCCCCAAACTTTTAAGAAATGACAGCTTAGGTTTCTCTAAACCATAGTTCATACGGTGTCATCTCATCGGAATCACGTGGTGCCCTATTTAAAGTGAGTGCGGTTGTCTCTAATGCCTAACCCATGAACGATAGTGATAATTCGATAAGATACATCATGGTATGCATCATATCCAATAGGGTGCAGTTATGATGTTCGGACACACCATCACACTATGGTGTTCCAGGCGGTACTAGTCGTGAAACAATTTCCACAATGTCTCAATTGTGTACCAAACTCGCAACTCAGATATTCATCTCTATGATCATATCATAGATATTTTATCCTCTTGTCACGACGATCTTCAACTTCATTCTGAAATTACTTGAACCATTCAATAATTCAGACTTGTGTTTCATCAAGTAAATATGCTCAGTATCTACTCAAATCATCTGTGAAGTAAGAGCATAACGATATCCACTGCGTGCCTCAGCACTCATTGGACTGCACACATCAAAATGTGTTACTTCCAACAAGTTGCTTTCTTGTTCCATTTTACTGAAACCGAAGCTTTCAGTCATCTTGCCCGTGTGGTATGATTTGCATGTCTCAAGCGATTCAAAATCAAATGAGTCCAAACGGTCCATCTGCATAGAGTTTCTTCATGCGTATATACCAATAGACATGGTTCACATGTCTCAATCCTTTTCAAAAATGAGTGAGTCCAAAGATCCATCAACATGGAGCTTCTTCATGCGTTTTATACCAATATGACTTACATTGCAGTGCCACAAGTAGGTGGTACTATCATTACTATCTTATATCTTTTGGCATGAACATGTGTATCACTATGATCGAGATTCAATAAACCATTCATTTTAGGTGCAAGACCATTGAAGGTATTATTCAAATTAATAGAGTAACCATTATTCTCCTTAAATGAATAACCGTATTGCGATAGACATAATCCAATCATGTCTATGCTCAACGCAAACACCAAATAACAATTATTTAGGTTTAACACCAATCTCGATGGTAGAGGGAGCGTGCGATGCTTGATCATATCAACCTTGGAAACACTTCCAACACATCTCGACAGCTCACCTTTAGCTAGTCTCCGTTTATTCCGTAGCTTTTATTTCGAGTTACTAACACTTAGCAACCGAACCGGTATCTAATACCCTGATGCTACTAGGAGTACTAGTAAAGTACACATTCACATAATGTATATCCAATATACTTCTATCGACAGCCTTCTCATCTACCAAGTATCTAGGGTAATTCTGCTCCAGTGGTTGTTCCCCTTATTACAGAAGCACTCAGTCTCGGGTTTGGGTTCAACCTTGGGTTTCTCCACTAGAGCAGCAGCTGATTTGCCATTTCATAAAGTATCCCTTCTTGCCCTTTCCCTTCTTGAAACTAGTGGTTTCACTAACCATCAACAATTGATGCTCCTTCTTGATTTCTACTTTCGCGGTGTCAAACATCGCGAATATTTCAATGATCATCATATCTATCCCTGATATGTTATAGTTCATTACGAAGCTCTAGCAGCTTGGTGGCAATGACTTTGGAGAAACATGACTATCTTATCTGGAAGATCAACTCCCACTTGATTCAAGTGATTGTTGTACTCAGACAATCTGAGCACAAGCTCAACGATTGAGCTTTTCTCCCTTAGTTTGCAGGCTAAGAAAATTTGTCGAAGGTCTTATACCTCTTGACGTGGGCACGAGCCTGAAATCCCAATGTCATCCCTCGAAACATCTCATATATTCCGCGACATTTCAAAAATGTCTTTGGTGCCTCAATTCTAAACCATTTAACATTACCGAACTATCATGTAGTCATCAAAACGTGTATGTCAGATGTTCGCAACATCCACATACCACGTTCGAGGTCCAGCACACCGAGCGTTGCATTAAGGACATAAGCCTTCTATTGTCCGCATAATTGCTACTATTAACTTTCAACTATATTTTCTCTAGGAACATATCTAAACAGTGGAACTAAAGCGCGAGCTTACGACATAATTTGCAAAGATCTTTTAACTATGTTCAGGATAATTAAGTTCATCTTATGAACTCCCACTCAGATAGACATGCCTCTAGTCATCTAAGTGATTACATGATCCGAGTCAACTAGGTCTTGTCCGATCATCACGTGAGACGGACTAGTCATCATCGCTGAACATCTCATGTTGATCGCATCTTCTATACGACTCATGTTCAACCTTTCAGTCCTCCGTGTTCCGAGGCCATGTCTGTACATGCTAGGCTCGTCAATTTAACCTAAGTGTTTCGCATGTGTTCCGAGGCCATGTTTGTACATGCTAGGCTCGTCAACACCCGTTGTATTCGAACGAAAGAATCTATCACACCCGATCATCACGTGGTGCTTCGAAACGACGAACCTTCGCAACGGTGCACAGTTAGGGAGAACACTTTCTTGAAATTTTAATGAGGGATCATCTTATTTACTACCGTCGTTCTAAGCAAATAAGATGCAAAAACATGATAAACATCACATGCAATCAAATAGTGACATGATATGGCCATCATCACTTTGCTCTTTTTGATCTCCATCTTCGGGGCTTCATGATCATCATCGTCACCGGCATGACACCATGATCTCCATCATCATGTTCTCCATCATCGTGTCTTCGTGAAGTTGTCTCGCCAACTATTACTTCTACTACTACAGCTAACGGTTAGCAATAAAGTAAACTAATTACATGACGTTTACGTTGACACGCAGGTCATAAATAAATTAAGACAACTCCTATGGCTCCTGCCGGTTGTCATATTCATCGACATGCAAGTCGTGATTCCTATTACAAGAACATGATCATCTCATACATCACATATATCATTCATCACATGCTTTTGGCCATATCATATCACATGGCATACCCTGCAAAAACAAGTTAGACGTCCTCTAATTGTTGTTTGCATGTTTTACGTGGCTGCTATGGGTTTCTAGCAAGAACGTTTCTTACCTACGCAAAACCACAACGTGATATGTCAATTCCTATTTACCCTTCATAAGGACCCTTTTCATCGAATCCGATCCGACTAAAGTGGGAGAGACTGGCACCCGCTAGCCACCTTATGCAACTAGTGCATGTCAGTCGGTGGAACCTGTCTCACGTAAGTGTACGTGTAAGGTCGGTCCGGGCCGCTTCATCCCACAATGCCGCCGAATCAAGATAAGACTAGTAACGGCAAGTAAATTGACAAAATCGACGCCCACAACTACTTTGTGTTCTACTCGTGCATAGAAACTATGCATAGACCTAGCTCTGATACCACTGTTGGGTAACGTAGCAGAAATTCAAAATTTTCTACGCAACACCAAGATCAACTATGGAGTAATCCAGCAACGAGGGAAGGAGAGTGCATCTACATACCCTTGTAGATCGCTAAGCGGAAGCGTTCAAGTAAACGGGGTTGATGGAGTCGTACTCGTCGTGATCCAAATCATCAATGATCCTAGTGCCGAACGGACGGCACCTCCGCGTTCAACACACGTACAGCCCAGGGACGTCTCCACCTTCTTGATCCAGCAAGGGGAGAGGAGAATTTGAGGGAAAACTCCGACAGCACGACGGCATGGTGGTGATGGAGCTCGTGGTTCTCCGGCAGAGCTTCGCCAAGCACTACGGAGGAAGACGAGGTGTTGGCGGAGGGAGAGGGATGCGCCAGGGGAAGGGTGCCGCTGCCCTCGCTCTTCCTCACTATATATAGGGGTAAGGGAGGAGGGGGAGGCGCCCTAGAGTTCCCTAGGGGAGGGGCGGCGGCCACAGGGGAAACCCTAGATGGGTTTGGGCGCCCCCACCCCCTAGGAAACTTGGCCCCCAAGCCGGGAGGGGCGGCTGCACTAGGGGTGGCGCCCCCACCTCTCTGGTTACGTGAGATGGGGTTGGGAGGGGCGCTCAGCCCCTTAGTGGGCTGATGTGCCCTCTCCCCTTGGCCCATAAGGCCCCCAACGCTTGCCGGGGCCTCCGAAACCCCTTTCGGACACGCTGGTAATCACCTGGTACCCCCAGAACAATTCCAGACTCCAATACCCTTCGTCCAATATACCGATCTTCACCTCCGGGCCATTCCGGAGCTCCTCGTCATGTCCGGGATCTCATACGGGACTCCGAACAACCTTCGGTAACCACATACTATTTCCCATAACAACTCTAGCGTCACCGAACCTTAAGTGTGTAGACCCTACGGGTTCGGGAACCATGCAGACATGACCGAGACAACTCTCCGGCCAATAACCAACAGTGGGATCTAGATACCCATGTTGGCTCCCACATGTTCCACGATGATCTCATCGGATGAACCACGATGTCGAGGATTCAATCAGTCCCGTATTCAATTCCCTTTGTCTAGCGGTATTGCACTTGCCCGAGATCCGATCATCGGTATCTCGATACCTTGTTCAATCTCGTTATCGGCAAGTCTCTTTACTCGTTCTGTAACACATCATCCCGTGATCAACTCCTTGGTGACATTGTGCATATGATGATGTCCTACCGAGTGGGCCCAGAGATACCTCTCCGTTACACGGAGTGACAAATCCCAGTTTCGATTCGTGCCAACCCAACAGACACTTTCGGAGATACCTGTAGTGTACCTTTATAGCCACCCAATTATGTTGTGACGTTTGTTTCACCCAAAGCATTCCTACGGTATCCGGGAGTTGCACAATCTCATGGTCTAAGGAAATGATACTTGACATTAGAAAAGCTTTAGCATATGAACTACACGATCTTTGTGCTAGGCTTAGGATTGGGTCTTGTCCATCACACCATTCTCCTAATGATGTGATCCCGTTATCAACGACATCCAATGTCCATGGTCAGGAAACCATAACCATCTATTGATCAACGAGCTAGTCAACTAGAGGCTTACTAGGAACATGGTGTTGTCTATGTATCCACACATGTATCTGAGTTTCCTATCAATACAATTATAGCATGGATAATAAACGATTATCATGAACAAGGAAATATAATAATAAACAATTTATTATTGCCTCTAGGGCATATTTCCAACAGTCTCCCACTTGCACTAGAGTCAATAATCTAGTTCACATCGCCATGTGATTAACACTCACAGGTCACATCGCCATGTGACCAACATCCAAAGAGTTTACTAGAGTCAATAATCTAGTTCACATCACTATGTGATTAACACTCAATGAGTTCTGGGTTTGATCATGTTATGCTTGTGAGAGAGGTTGTAGTCTTCGGGTCTGCAACATTCAGATCTGTATGTATGTCATCTTGTGGATGCAGCTACTACGCTATATTTGGAGCCATTTCAAATAACTGTTCTACTATACGAATCCGGTATCTCTACTCAGAGCTATCCGGATAGGTGTTAAGCTTGCATCGATGTAACTCTTTACGTCGAACTCTTTATCACCTCCATAACCGAGAAACACATCCTTATTCCTCTAAGGATAATTTTGACCGCTATCGGGTGACCTACTCCTAGATCACCTTTGTACCCTCTTGCCAGACATGTAGCAAGGCACACATCAGGTGACTCGACTTCTTTGCCACTGCTCGAGTCCTCGCTTTCCTCCTCCTCCTCTCCTCCATCAGACTGCGAATCCATGCTCTCGCCTCTGCTTTCTTCTCCTTCCTGGTACTGCTCTTGCTCACCGTTCGGCATTGAGTAGGTCTCCGTATAGATCTGCGAAGCAAAAGAGGTGAACAAAGGATGGTGGACTCAATAAACAACTACAAGTCAGAATGAAAAACACTCGGAAATAAAGAATAGACCTGGTCTAGTTGGCTGTTGGCGTCGAATAGTAAAACTCTTCGGGACCCCCTGGGGTTATCCTTGTTTCCTGTGATGCCTTGCACCCACTGCGCCACCGTCTTCTCATCGACGTCCTCCGGGTGGATCCGAGTGGAATCTTCAATCCCCGAGTACATCCACATGGAGTGATCACGAGCCTGGAGAGGCTGGATACGTCAACTGAGGAATATCTCGAGCAGATCCATACCAGTCACACCCTCATGGATCCGCTGAACTACTTGCTCCATCAACATGGTCACCTCCACCTTCTCTGCTGGAGTCACTCTCAAGGTAGTGGGTTTCTGGACTCGCTCCAAGGAAAAGGAAGGGAGACCAGTCGAATGACCAGGGGTCGACTTGTATTTGCAATAAAACGAAGTTGACTGCCACCCTCTAACCGAGTCAGGGAGAGTCATCATGGGAAAAGCACTCTTCCCCCTGATACGTCTCCAACGTATCTATAATTTTTGATTGTTCCATGCTATTATATATTCTGTTTTGGATGTTTAATGGGCTTTATTATACACTTTTATCCTATTTTTGGGACTAACCTATTAACCGGAGGCCCAGCCCAAATTGCTATTTTTTTGCCTATTTCAGTGTTTCGAAGGAAAAGGATATCAAACAGAGTCCAAACGGAATGAAACCTTCGGGAACATGATTTTTGGAACAAACGTGATCCAGAGGACTTGGAGTGGACGTCAAGAATTCAATGGGGAGGCCACGAGGCAGGGAGGCGTGCCTGCCCCCCTGGGCGCGCCCCCCACCCTCGTGGGCCCCTCGTAGCTCTCCTGACCAACCTCTTTCGCCTATATATACTCATATACCCTGGAAACATCATATCCGGAGCCAAAACCCTATTTCCACCGCCGCAACCTTCTGTACCCGTGAGATCCCATCTTGGGGCCTTTTCCGGCGCTCCGCCGGAGGGGGCATTGATCATGGAGGGCTTCTACATCAACACCATAGCCTCTCCGATGATGTGTGAGTAGTTTACCTTAGACCTTCGGGTCCATAGTTATTAGCTAGATGGCTTCTTCTCTCTCGGATCTCAATACAAAGTTCTCCTCGATTCTCTTGGAGATCTATTTGATGTAAAGCTTTTTGCAGTGTGTTTGTAGAGATCCGATGAATTGTGGGTTTATGATCAACATTATCTTTGAACAATATTTGAATCTCATCTAAATTCTTTTATGTATGATTGGTTATCTTTGCAAGTCTCTTCGAATTATCAGTTTGGTTTGTCCTACTAGATTGATCTTTCTTGCAATGGGAGAAGTGCTTAGCTTTGGGTTCAATCTTGCGGTGCTCGTTCCCAGTGACAGTAGGGGAAATGACATGTATTGTATTGTGGCCATCGAGGATAAAAAGATGGGGTTTATATCATATTGCATGAGTTTATCCTTCTACATCATGTCATCTTGCTTAAAGCGTTACTCCGTTCTTATAAACTTAATACTCTAGATGCATGCTGGATAGCGGTTGATGTGTGGAGAAATAGTAGTACATGCAGGCACGAGTCGGTCTAGTTGTCATGGACGTGATGGCTATATACATGATCATACCTAGATATTCTCATAACTATGCTCAATTCTTTCATTTGCTCGACGGTAATTCGTTTACCCACCGTAATACTTATGCTATCTTGAGAGAAGCCACTAGTGAAACCTTGGCGGGTCTATTCTCCATCATATAAGTTTACATCTATTTTACTTTGTGTTCTTTACTTTCACTCTTTATCATAAAAATACCAAAAATATTATCTTATCATCTCTATCAGATCTCACTTTTGCAAGTGGCCGTGAAGGGATTGACAACCCCTTTATTACGTTGGTTGCAAGGTTCTTATTTGTTTGTGTAGGTGCGTGGGACTTGTGCATGGTCTCCTACTGGATCGATACCTTGGTTCTCAAAAACTGAGGGAAATACTTACGCTACTTTACTGCATCACCCTTTCCTCTTCAAGGGAAAACCAACGCGGTGCTCAAGAGGTAGCAAGAAGGATTTCTGGCGCCGTTGTCGGGGAGTCTACGCACAAGTCAAGACATACCAAGTACCCATCACAAACTCTTATCCCTCGCGTTACATTATTTGCCATTTGCCGCTCGTTTTCCTCTCCCCCACTTCACCCTTGTCGTTTTATCCGCCCTCTTTTTCCGTTCACCTCTTTTTCGTTTGCCTGTTGTTTGCTTATGTGTTGGATTGCTTGCTTGTCACGATGGCTCAAGACAATACTAAATTTTGTGACTTTACCAATACCAAAAACAATGATTTTCTTAGCACTCTGATTGCTCCTCTTACCAATGTTGAATCTTGTGAAATTAATGCTGCTTTGCTAAATCTTGTCATGAAAGATCAATTCACCGGCCTTCCTAGTAAAGATGCCGCTACCCATCTAAATAGCTTTGTTGATTTGTGTGATATGCAAAAGAAGAAAGATGTGGACAATGATATTGTTAAATTGAAGCTATTTCCTTTTTCGCTTAGATATCGTGCTAAAACTTGGTTTTCGTCTTTGCCTAAAATAGTATTGATTTTTGGAATAAGTGCAAAGATGCTTTTATCTCTAAGTATTTTCCTCCCGCTAAAATCATCTCCCTTAGAAGCGATATTATGATTTTAAGAAACTTGATCATGAACATGTTGCACAAGCTTGGGAGAGGATGAAATTAATGATACGTAATTGCCCTACTCATGGTTTGAATTTATGGATGATTATACAAAATTTCTATGCCGGATTGAATTTTGCTTCTAGAAATCTTTTAGATTCGGCTGCGGGAGGCACTTTTATGGAAATCACTTTAGGAGAAGCTACCAATCTCCTAGATAATTATTCTCAATGGCACACCGAAAGATCTACTAGTAAAAAGGTTCATGCGATTGAAGAAATTAATGTTTTGAGTGGAAAGATGGATGAACTTATGAAATTGTTTGCTAATAAGAGTGTTTCTTCGGATCCTAATGATATGCCTCTGTCTACCTTGATTGAGAATAATGATGATTCTATGGATGTGAATTTTGTTGGTAGGAATAATTTTGGTAACAACGCATATAGAGGAAACTTTTATCCTAGGCCGTATCATAGTAATTCCTCTAATAATTATGGTAATTCCTACAACAACTCTTATGGAAAATATGCCCTCTGGTTTTGAGACTAGTGTTAAAGAGTTTATGATTTCTCAAAAGAATTTCAATGCTTTGCTTGAAGAAAAATTGCCTAAGATTGATGAATTGGCTAGGAACGTGGGTATAATTTCTTTTGATGTTGATTCTTTGAAACTTAGATCTATTCCACCTAAGCATGACATCAATGAGTCTCTCAAAGCCATAGAATTTCCATTGATGAGTGCAAAGAAAGAACCGCTAGGATGCGTGCTAAGAAATATTGCTTTGTAAAAGCGTGTTCTTCAAATTTTTATGAGAATAAAGATGAAGATCTAAAAGTTATTGATGTGTCCCCTATTAAATCTTTGTTTTACAATATGAATCTTGATAATGATGGGACTGGAGATGAGTCAACTTTAGTTAGAAGGCGTCCCAAAAATTCGGAGTTTTTAGATCTTGATGCAAAAATTGGTAAAAGTGGGATTGAAGAGGTCAAAACTTTAGATATCAATGAACCCACTATCTTGGATTTCAAGGAATTTAATTATGATAATTGCTCTTTAATAGATTGTATTTCCTTGTTGCAATCCGTGTTAAATTCTCCTCATGCTTATAGTCAAAATAAAGCTTTTACCAAACATATCGTTGATACTTTAATGCAATCTTATGAAGAAAAACTTGAGTTGGAAGTTTCTATCCCTAGAAAACTTTATGATGAGTGGGAGCCTACTATTCAAATTAAAATTAAAGATCATGAATGCTATGCTTTGTGTGATTTGGGTGCTAGTGTTTCCACGATTCCAAAAACTTTGTGTGATCTGCCAGGTTTCCGTGAATTTGATGGTTGTTCTCTAAACTTGCATCTTGCGGATTCCACTATTAAGAAACCTATGGGAAGAATTAATGATGTTCTTATTGTTGCAAATAGGAATTATGTGCCCGTAGATTTCATTGTTCTTTATATAGATTGCAATCCTTCATGTCCTATTATTCTTGGTAGACCTTTCCTTGGAACGATTGGTGCAATTATTGATATGAAGGAAGGAAATATTAGATTCCAATTTCCGTTAAGGAAAGGCATGGAACACTTTCCTGGAAAGAAAATAAAATTACCTTATGAATCTATTATGAGAGCCACTTATGGATTGCCTACCAAAGATGGCAATACCTAGATCTATCCTTGCTTTTATCCCGAGCTAGGGGCGTTAAACGATAGCGCTTGTTGGGAGACAACCCAATTTTATTATAGTTTTTTTTGCTTTTTGCTACTGCTTAGGAATAAATATTTGATCTAGCCTCTGGTTAGATTTCTTTTTGTGTTTTAATTAGTGTTTGTGCCAAGTAGAACCAATAGGACCTTCTTGGATGATAGTTATTTGATCTTGCTAAAAAGACAGAAACTTTGCACTCACAAATATAATTGTTTAAACTCACCAGGACGTGATAAATTACTGATTCTTTTTGCAGTAGATCAGTACGCAAATTGTCCAGGTTGTCCTAGTTTTCAAGATTTTTGGAGTTCCATAAGTTTTCGAAAAAATCTGATTACTACAGACTATTCTGCTTTTGACAGATTCTGTTTTTTGTGTGTTGTTTGCTTATTTTGATGAGTCTATGGTTAGTAAAAGAGTTTATAAACCATACAGAAGTTGGAATACAGTAGGTTTAACACCAATATAAATAAAGAATGAGTTCAATACAGTACCTTGAAGTGGTGTTTTGTTTTCTTTCGCTAACGAGGCTCATGAGATTTCCTGTTGAGTTTTGTGTTGTGAAGTTTTCAAGTTTTCAAGTTTTGGGTAAGGATTTGATGGATTATGGAACAAGGATTGGCAAAAGCCTAAGCTTGGGGATGCACGAGGCACCCCAAGGTAAAATTCAAGGACAACCAAAAGCCTAAGCTTGGGGCATCCCCTCTTTCGTCTTCGTCCATCGGTAACTTTACTTAATGTTATATTTTTATTCACCACATAATATGTGTTTTGCTTGGAGCGTCTTGTATGATTTGAGTCTTTGCTTTTTAGTTTACCACAATCATCCTCGCTGAATACACTTTTGAGAGAGACACACATGATTCGGAATTTATTAGAATACTCTATGTGCTTCACTTATATCTTTTGAGCTACATAGTTTTTGCTCTAGTGCTTCACTTATATCTTTTAGAGCACGGTGGTGGTTTTGTTTTATAGAAATTATTGTTCTCTCATGCTTCATTTATATCCTTTTGAGAGTCCTACAAAACAGCATGGTAATTTGCTTAAATTATGAAATTAGTCCTAATATGATAGGCATCCAAGATTAGTAAAAACTTTCTTATAAGTGAGTTGAATACTAAGAAAAGTTTGATGCTTGATGACTGTTTTGAGATATGGAGGTAGTGATATTAAAGTTGTGCTAGTTGAGTAATTGTGAATTTGATAAATATTTGTGTTGAAGTTTGCAAGTCTCGTACCATGCACGTATGGTAAACGTTGTGTAACAAATTCGAAACATGAGGTCTTCTTTGATTGTCCTCCTTATGAGTGGCGGTCGGGGATGAGTGATGGTCTTTTCCTACCAAACTATCCCCCTAGGAGCATGTGCGTAGTGCTTGGTTTTTGATGACTTGTAGATTTTTGCAATAAGTATGTGATTTCTTTATGACTAATGTTGAGTCCATGGATTATACGCAGTCTCATCCTAACATCATTGCTAGCCTCTTCGGTACCGTGCATTGCCCTTTCTCACCTTGAGAGTTGGTGCAAACTTCGCCGGTGCATCCAAACCCCGTGATACAATACGCTCTATCACACATAAACCTCCTTATATCTTCCTCAAAACAGCCACCATACCTACCTATTATGGCATTTCCATAGCCATTCCGAGATATATTGACATGCAACTTTCCACCGTTCCCTTTATCATGACACGCTTCATCATTGTCATATTGCCTTGCATGATCATGTAGTTGACATCGTATTTGTGGCAAAGCCACCATGCATATTATTTCATACATGTCACTCTTGATTCATTGCCCATCCCGGTACACCTCCTGAGGCATTCATATAGAGTCATACTTTGTTCCAGTATCGAGTTGTAATCATTGAGTTGTAAATAAATAGAAGTGTGATGATCATCATTCATAGAGCATTGTCCCAAAAAAAGAGAAAGGCCAAATAAAAAAAGAAAGGCCCAAAAAAAGAAAATAAAAAGGGGCAATGCTACTATCTTTTTTTCCACACTTGTGCTTCAAAGTAGCACCATGATCTTTATGATAGAGAGTCTCTTGTATTGTCACTTTCATATACTAGTGGGAATTTTTCATTATAGAACTTGGCTTGTATATTCCAACAATGGGCTTCCTCAAATGCCCTAGGTCTTCGTGATCAAGCAAGTTGGATGCACACCCACTTAGTTTCTTTTGTTGAGCTTTCATACATTTATAGCTCTAGTGCATCCGTTGCATGGCAATCCCTACTCCTTACATTGACATCAATCGATGGGCATCTCCCTAGCTCGTTGATTAGCCGCGTCAATGTGAGACTTTCTCCTTTTTTTGTCTTCTCCACATAACCCCCATCATTATATTCTATTCCACCCATATGTTATATCCATGGCTCACGCTCATATATTGCGTGAAAGTTGAAAAAAGTTTGAGATTACTAAAGTATGAAACAATTGCTTGTCTTGTCATCAGGGTTGTGCACGATGAGAGCATTCTTGTGTGACGAAAATGGAGCATGACCAAACTATATGATTTTGTAGGGATGAACTTTCTTTGGCCATGTTATTTTAAGAAGACATATTTGCTTAGTTAGTATGCTTGAAGTATTATTACTTTTATATCAATATTCATGCCACAAATAAGAGAATTACATTGATAATTATGCTAAGTAGCATTCCACATCAAAAATTCTGTTTTTATCATTTACCTACTCGAGGATGAGTAGGAATTAAGCTTGGGGATGCTTGATACGTCTCCAACGTATCTATAATTTTTTTATTGTTCCATGCTATTATATATTCTGTTTTGGATGTTTAATGGGCTTTATTATACACTTTTATATTAATTTTGGGACTAACCTACTAACCGGAGCCCCAGCCCAAATTGTTGTCTTTTTGCCTATTTCAGTGTTACGAAGGAAAAGGATATCAAACGGAGTCCAAACGGAATGAAACCTTCGGGAACGTGATTTTCGGAACAAACGTGATCCGGAGGACTTGGAGTGGACGTCAAGCAATCAATGAGGAGGCCACGAGGCAGGGAGGCGCGCCTGCCCCCCTGGGCGCGCCCCCGCCCTCGTGGGCTCCTCGTAGCTCTCCTGACCGACCTCTTTCGCCTATATATACTCATATACGCTGGAAACATCATATACGGAGCCAAAACCCTATTTCCACTGCCGCAACCTTCTGTACTTGTGAGATCCCATCATTGGGCCTTGTCCGGCGCTCCGCCAGAGGGGGCATTGATCACGGAGGGCTTCTACATCAACACCATAGCCTCTCCGATGATGTGTGAGTAGTTTACCTCAGACCTTCGGGTCCATAGTTATTATCTAGATGGCTTCTTCTCTCTCTTTGGATCTCAATACAAAGTTCTCCTCGATTCTCTTGGAGATCTATTTGATGTAACTCTTTTTGCGGTGTGTTTGTCGAGATCCAATCAATTGTGGGTCTATGATCAAGATTATCTTTGAACAATATTTGAATCTCCTTTGAATTCTTTTATGTATGATTGGTTATCTTTGCAAGTCTCTTTGAATTATCAGTTTGGTTTGGCCTACTAGGTTGATCTTTCTTGCAATGGGAGAAGTGCATAGCTTTGGGTTCAATCTTGCGGTGCTCGATCCCAGTGACGGTAGGGGAAACGACACGTATTGTATTGTTGCCATCGAGGATAAAAAGATGGGGTTTATATCATATTGCATGGGTTTATCCCTCTACATCATGTCATCTTGCTTAAAGCGTTACTCCGTTCTTATGAATTTAATACTCTAGATGCATGCTGGATAGTGGTCGATGTGTGGAGTAATAGTAGTAGATGCAGGCAGGAGTCGGTCTACTTGTCATGGACGTGATGCCTATATACATGATCATACCTAGATATTCTCATAACTATGCTCAATTCTATCAATTGCTCGACAGTAATTCGTTTACCCACCGTAATACTTATGCTATCTTGAGAGAGGCCACTAGTGAAACATATGGCCCCCGGGTCTATTCTCCATCATATAAGTTTACATTTATTTTACTTTGTGTTCTTTACTTTCACTCTTTATCATAAAAATACCAAAAATATTATCTTATCATCTCTATCAGATCTCACTTTTGCAAGTGGCTGTGAAGGGATTGACAACCCCTTTATCGCGTTGGTTGCAAGGTTCTTATTTGTTTGTGTAGGTGCGTGGGACTTGAGCATGGTCTCCTACTGGATTGATACCTTGGTTCTCAAAAACTGGGAAATACTTACGCTACTTTACTTCATCACCCATTCCTCTTCAAGGGAAAACCAACGCAGTGCTCAAGAAGTAGCACCCCCTCATCTGAATACCTAAGCCCCCACACATCTGGATCACCTGGGTTTTCTCGTCACTCCGGCTAGCTTTTTTCACAGTCTGCGAGCGGCATGTGAAGATGTGCTTAAACAGACCCCAGTGCGGTCGGCAGCCCAGGAAATTCTCACACTGGGAGACAAAGGTAGCAAGATATATGATAGTGTTGGGATAGAAATAGTGGAGTTGAGCTCCGAAGAAGTTCAGAAAAGCACAGAAAAAGGGATGTGGGGGCAAGGAAAAACCGTGGTCGACGTGAGTGGCGAGTAAGACGCACTCGCCCTCCTGAGGCTGCGGCTCAGTTTTATCCCCCGGGGGCCTCCAGGAACCATGCTCAATCAGCCCGCTCTCGGCTAGATCTTGCAAGTCATCCAGCTCGATTGTGGACTGGATCTAGTCGCCCTGGACCCAGCCGCGCGGCAAGACGGATCTCGATGACGACCCGCTCCTGCCGGTCTTCTTCCCCTTCCCCTTCGCCTCCCCCTTCTCTGCGCACTCCAGCGCCGTCGTCTTGTCCTTCGCCATCGCAGCAAGAGGCGCACGGGTGGGAGGCGGCGTCGGGAGCAGAAGCAGTAGCGGTGGAGAAGCAGAGGAGGAAGAAGGATAAATTGGGGCGTACTGTGCAAAATTCCCCAACCCAACGCCTTATATGGAGTCATTTCCGAGTGACTGATGGCTGGGCCCGGGCGATCCTGTCAAATCTCGCAACTCTCGCTCGCTCGGTATGTGGCGAAAAAGGTGGCACGGAGATCGAGGCGCCCCTGCCTAATCCATCCCGGTTACTGTGGCCTCCTCCATCTCGCACGCTTCCCAATATTTTGAATCCCGCAAGATCTGGGAGCAGCAGAGCAACCTGTCAGACTAAAGATTTTTTCCATATAAACTCTCAAAGCTTATCAGCAAAGTTCACTCGACTACTTTAGAATGGATCAAGGCAACTGAAAATGAAGTCAAAGTTGTCACATGGCTCACAGGTTTAAGGAAAACGCTTCCGCGATGTGTAACTGAGTCAGAACACTACAAAGAAATACACTTCCGTGATGATACGTGTTTGTCACAGTAGGTCACGTTTTCTATCATGCATGTACATCCATGACAAATTTATGACAGAATCAAGATAGTCTTACATGTGCTGTCGTAGAAGTGTTCCATGACATTACCAAAGTTATCATCACGGAAGTGTCCACTTCCATGATGATAAATCGTGCGTCACAGAAGTGCTTTCATCAAGGGTGACCGACATGTAGCATCCACCATAACGGAATGCCGTTAAGCTATCGGGTCCGGTTTTGGATCCCATAACCCGTTAATAGCGCCGACCAATGGGGATTTTCCACGTGTAAAATCATCATTGGCTGGAGGAAACACATGTCGGCTCACCGTTGGGACAGATGTCATCCACTCATTGGACCCAAATCGCCTATGATACGTCGACATGTGGCATGGCCCAACAGTGGCCCATATAGTTTAAATGGGTCGGCCCAACTAAAGGCCCACAAGATTTTCCGGACCATAATGGGACGGCCCAACTAAAGGCCCACAAGATTTTGTGGGCAATAATGGGCCGGCCCAGGTAAAGGCCCACAAGATTTTTGCGCGCCATAATGGGCCAGCCCAGGTGAAGGCCCACAAGATTTTGGTGAACCATAATGGGCCGGCCCAGCTAAAGGCCCACGAGATTTCACCGACATTAATGGGCGAGCCCAGCTTTAGGCCCACAAGATTTTGAGGACCCTAGTAGGCCGACCCATTAACTGGCTGCCATGTTTTGGGCCAAATGCCGACCCATATTTGATCCGGTCCATTAATGGCCTACCACGTTATGGGCCTAATAATGGCCCATATGAGATCTGGCCCGTTAAAAGCCTACAACGTTCTGGGCCAAATTACGGCCCAGATCAGTTCCGGCCCTTCAAGAGGCTTTGGGCTAAATTATGGCCCATATCAGATTCGGCCCGTCAACTGGACGCTATGCTTTTGGGCCCATTTGCTAAAGGCCCATTTAGTAATTCGACCTGATATTAGTTTCTGCCTGTTAAGGGCCCGTTTAACATTTCGGTCCTATATTAATTCCGGCATGTTAAAAGCCTGTCATATAGTTGGGCCTAACTACGGCACGGTTTGCATCCGGCCTGCTCGCAGTCGATAATCTGATTGGGCCAAACAAGGACCGAGACAATTTTGGCCTGTTATAAGCGCATGATTTGATTGGCACATTCATGGGTCGGGGTCTATTCTGGCCTGCTGCCGGCCCGTGAGCTGTTCGGCATGTTTCAGGCCCTACCTACTTTTCTGCCTCCTAAAGGCCCATTGAGTTTTCTTGGGAAAATAGGGCCGGCGGTTTACTCGGCCTATTAAAGGCCCGCATCTACTAGTGGGCCAGTTTACATTTAGGCATGTTAACAGACCAAGATGACGGGGCCCATGATGCGGATCATACATGGTGATTTGCATGACGGCCCAATTATGTAGCGTAATTTTACGGTTTGGCCGGTTTACTGCGAAGACAGGATATATATACAGTAAAATAACTGCAGCATCGTGAATAAGAAAAAACCTAGACTATACAATAAAGAAATTACGGCATATTACATCCACTGGGCATCAAAGTTCGCCACTATGATAATAAAGCACAAGCAGACAGCAGATTACATACACTGGGCATCAAAGATCGCCACCAGTGCAACTAAACATGCCAAGAGAATAATATACAAAACCGATAGCCCTTCAATAGAGCTCAAGAAAGGATAGCCCTGCTCGGGAGCTGCAGCCCAACCAGCTGAGCAAGCTGGTGAGACTGCACTTGTTTGACACTTATATCCTCCTCACTCTGAAAGATAAGCAAGCAGACAGATGACAGGCTTGGCACATACAAGTATCAGTGCTGACAATTCATCACATTTCTTACTGACGAATAAAGTGACACAGTTTAAAATAGCATTAACACAATATGGTATTGTTCAGGTCAAGACATGGCAGGAAATGACATTGTGAAGGAGTTGGCAGCTTCACGACACCACTGGATTACAGATCAAGAACTCATAAGTATCAATGGTTAGTGTGCTATCAATTTATCCCATTTCAGATTGGCAAAATAAGATCACTTGCTCTTATAGTTTAATTTACATGGTATGAAGAAGGAACTTGGTTGTACAACGGAAACATAAATTGAGAAGGACAAACTTTTGTTTATGAACTGGAGTACATAATAAACTTTAAACATGCAATTTGATGCAAACACCAAAAATAAATAGTTGTTGAAGTCATGCCTAACCAAATATACACAACAAAGTTTGAAGGCTTGAGAAAGACAAACTTACATTATTGGTGAAGGCAGGCTCTATAAAGCCCTAGTCCATGCTGATGGGGGGGCAATTCAAGAAGTTTACCATAGAATCTTCTTCATAAGCATTGCCTCTATTCTACATTTTGTTAAGAGTAAATATAGATGTGACAATATAAGAAAAAATGGAAAATATTTAAGATAAGATGAAGAGTGATGCTACATAACCAAGTAGCTATAAATGTAAGTACAGCAATACAGGCAAAAGGTACAGCCAAGAGCAATGCAGAGCTAAACTTCTTCAGTACCATCGGTGTTATCCAACCTTATGATAAGAGTAAATATAGATTTTATGTGTAGAAAATGGAGGGCAAAGGAAAATAAGCTGCAGAGTGATGGTACATGAACAACTATCTGTCAATATAAGTACACTAATAAAGGACAGCAAGTACTTACAAGAACAATGCAGAGCTAAAAATATTCATTGGCATTGGATATATTCTACACTAATGTAAACATTCATACAGATCAGATAATTTGGAGCGAACAAACGATAAGCAAGCTATCATGCATACTGCTGTCACATAATGAACCAGGTATGTATGCAAGTACAGTGATACAGGAAAACAGGTACTAACAAGAGCAAAGCAGCAGGCAGCATTTTGCGATATCATGTCGTTCTTTTCAAACCGGAATTCCTTTTCGAGCAGATTTCCTGCAAAAAAGATCCGTAAGGCACATGCGGAAAAGTAGAAGTTCAAATTGTCATGCGATATCATAGACAGTACCTCATCCTCGGAATGAGACCAGTGCATAACAAGGTTTTTCCATTCAATGTCTTCTGAATTTAGCACTGGAGACTTCACCAGAAATTCGTTTATAGACTTGCCATCAAAGTGTGATTTCCTCAGGTAACACCAATACTGTTGCCATGCTTCCTTGAAAAGCGCAAGCAAGCTTTGCTCGTCATGACTATCCAGATTGACCCTCGCCTACTTACAACAATGTAATGTAAATCATTGATGTGTTCAATCAGCAGAAAACAGGAAAATAATCACCATCAACAATAGCACTTACACGTAAGTGGGACAGGAAGATGTGAAAATGGTGTTTCTCTTCACTATAATCTTCCAATGATGGGAATATATGCACGTACTCCCTAACAACATTGAAAGCATTGTCTTTTAAACTAGGAATAACTAGAATGGGGTTCCAATCTGCAGGAATTGGCCGTCTATGCAGTTGGGATAGGTCTTCGGCCGGTGGACTTGCTGTACTTTTTGCTGGAGTGGGATTTTTCTGTGGTATGGCTGGTGCTATGGCAACTGAAATCGGCATACCTTTTGCAGGAGTGCAGGTCCTATGTGGTGGGGCTAGTGGTGTGGCCAGTGAAGTATGGGTACAGTCTGCTGGAGTCGGTCCTATGTTTTGTGTCACTAGTTGTACAACCAATATAAGTGGGGTGTTGTCTGATTTCTCCGGCACAACCACGTTTTTCAAGGACTTTGCTAGTGCTCCTTCAGGTTCGGCAATCACCCTCTTCCTTTTTTATGTCTGATGCACAAGATTAGCATTTGAGTGGAAAAACATGGTATGATGACAGATGGAATATGTGTTGATAATGGATGGGCATGGCATCTCGACATATATGATGAGTAAACTAAGCAGATGGCGGTGCAACAAAGTAGAAGAAATGCAAGACAACATATGCAAGATACGCGCAATCAATAAAACCTTGCCAAATTAGAGCAGGCACCTTCATGGGTGAACATGACAGGCCATCTGCCTTTGACTCCTCGAGGTTAGAATAGTCATTAAGATCATATTCTGAACAAGAATCTACAGGTGGGGAGCGTATGAGTTTCATTGCATCAAGAATGGCACTCAATGCCTTGGTGCCAATTTTGTAAGTCATTGCAGTGTTCCACAATATTCTTCTGATGCGCGGATTCTAATATTCACTGTAATTATGTATAATATCTGAGAACCATGAAAACATAAATAGTTGTGAGATTATCTTTGTAATGCAGAGGATATTCTAATATAGGGGCGCCCCTGTAAACACTTGTGTGCTATCACTGGATTCTAATGAGAAAGCTCATGTGTGTTGTAATATGGAGCGTGCATTTATATAATCTGGCAACAAGTACACAAAAAATAGGCTCCGGAAGTAAGGATAGTTGGCAGATGATAGGTTCAAAATATACTATATAGAGAGTTTATTGCCAAACCATGATAACAAGAGCACACAACAACTAGGCAGATCATAGTGTACATAAAAGGGGTACACCATAACCACGATATATAAATCAGGAAAGTGGAACTGACTTGAAAATACGGTGTTGTATTGCTGCTAGTAATTGAAAGCCTATCGATCAAGTACATGCCAGCTCTATCAGCTGTTGACTGTAGATGTCCCTGCTCCCCTTCCTAATAAGGAACATACTGTACGTATTAAATACAAAATACCAAAAGAGGACCATGTTAAAGAACAGAAGAGGAAGCATATTCTTGAGGTGCCGCTTAATTGCATACAATGTTGGTTGCCCACTCATGATGAATCACAGCACCCAAAGAAATGCAATTCCATGTTGTCTCTCTATATGTGGCAATTTTGAACAAGAGTCAACAGGTGGGGAGCGTATGAGTTTCATTGCATCCAGAATGGCACTCAATGCCTTGGTGCCAATTTCGTAAGTCGTTGCGGTGTTTAGCTTCAAGAGTGGACTGCTGCTAGTGCGACACAAAGCAGCTACATAGATCATAGTGTAGATATAGCGGGAAAACCATAAGCATCAGAGTAAAATCAGCAAAGTGGAACTTGCTGGAATATATGTGCTAGTATTGCCGGTACAGCTAGAAAGGCTTTGGATACCAGCTCTCTTCAACTGAATGTGCGGTACTGTTAATATAGTGTAACTCTCAAAGGTGACACAGCTCCCCGCATTTTCTTGCTATTCTTATAGGACTCAAGTGGGCAGGCCACTACAAATCCTATTCCCATGTTTACAAAATCCTATGAATCAAAGAGGCCCGACGAGTTCAAAGTGTCCATACCAACCGACCGTATAGACCTCTACACTGCAAATGTCCCTGCTCATATTCACTACAAGGAACATACTGTACTACTATCATACTCCCTCCGTTCCAAAATATAAGTCTTGGTAGAGATTTCCGCTATGGATCACATACAGATGTATCCAGATACATTTTAGAGTGTAGATTCACTCATTTTGCTCCATATGTAATCCATGGTGGAATCTATACAAAGACTTGTAGGAACGGAGAGAGTACTTATTAAAGAAGAACGGAAGAGGAACATGGTAAAGAAGAGCAAGCAGATTTTGGATAATAAAATGTTCGTTGCGCAGTGCCCACACATGATGAACCAGAGCGCATTAAGAAAGCAACTCCCAGCTGTCTCTCTATATGTGGTGCACGTGCTTTTTCGAAAGTAAAGTAGGAACATTAGCTGACCAATTAAATGTTATCTGTTTTAGTAATATCAGCATCATATCAGATTCGTACTTGAGCAACAAGTTTGGAATTATGAGTGGCATGTTGTTTAGCTTGATAGATTCAGGAGCAGTGCTAAGCAGGTACGATGATGGTACTGAATATAAAGGCATGTCTGCATTTGGGTCAGTCGACCATTTCAATCGGTTGGATGAAGATCCTACGTCTCCTAACCCTTCTTCTTCCTCGTCTCTGATTCTTCCCATACAGAACACCGCACGAGCCGCCGGCCGGACCATCGGCCCCCACCGCCTGTGTTCCTCCGCCACCCCAACCCCCCACCCCTGCCCCCACTCGCATCGAGTTTTCTTCATTCGGCAAGGCCCCCCACCGCCCCAACAACCAAAGTCCCACCCGAGCCCCTTCGTTCGCACTGGCGAACTCCGGCGAGCTCTGAAAAATCAACGGACCCAATTTTGAAATTTAGTCTACTGTGATTTAACTAGTGTGGAATATAAAAGGGTAAAACCATGAGCATTGGGAGTATAGTGTTGAGCGTGCCATGGCGGATCTGAAGGTGCAAACCGTACAAAGGCAAATTCGCAACCAATGTTTTCTCTCAACTAGCAAGTAAGTGATGGACAAGAAATCAGAGTAAAGCAGTGCCGATCTATTTTCTTGCTGCGATAAATAAGTTGTGCAGATACGAAAGAGTACCGCCTCTGGTGCGGCACCGTGTATGCATCTGCTGAGAATTTGACGGTGTTGCGGTAGCGATGGCAGTCGGCGGCGTGGAAGCAGATCTAGGAGGGTAGACGGTGGCGGCGGGGCGCGGTGGACGAGACGGTCATAGGAGCGGCACCGGCAAGGTGGACGACGGCGGGGATGAAGTGAGAGGACGGGATGCAAGGATCTTAGTCCGAAGCCGTGGATGAGAGAGGTCGATCTCTTGTAATGGACGGTGGCGTCGGGGTATCAGCTCCGGCATGGTGGAGGAGGACGGCGGTGGATGGGGTGGTGGACGGAGGAGGCTGGGGTGGAGAGGGTGTTTTGGCGCCCACGGAGTACGAATGGGGAAATGGAGGTGGAGAGGAAGGGGGAACCATGTCTTCAGGGCGCTTGTCTCAAATGTGAGGACATTTATAAACTTAGCCCCCGTTTCAAATTTCTACTACATCACAGCAACACTAGTCGGTTGGGGATAGGATGGTAATCTCGCATACACCGAATATTTGCCGACGAGAGTTTGTTTTTGGCTCCCACCGTGTATGAATAAGAATCGGGGAAGGAGTCGATTTCAGCCGAGGACACACTGTGTTTTGGCGCCCACCGTGTATGAATCCGGATGAGAGTCGGTTATGTCACGTTCGAGTGAAATTACAAACCTACCCCTATCGAAACCTATAGATATCGAGCAGATAGGCTTTGTGTGGCAGGGATAGGCAGTAGTAATTTCCATCTCGCAGATTTTGGTTTCGGGTGGTTACTGCGACTTTCCCCGCTTCGTTCAAATTTTGCAGAGTGCACGTTTACCGTGCCAACTCAATTCGAATCCCGTTTGTATTCTATTTTTTTCGGGCGGGATCCATTTTCGATTGGAATAAAATTCTATATACATCATTTTTTATATATACTTTCAAAAGCACAACACCCTTTATACATAAATATGGTTTACAAATGACATGATCTCAGATTCATAAGGTTGTATCCATCAATTTGGATTTTCAAATATTTGAAACCACTTTATGTTGAAATCCAATGTATGCATTCCTCGCTAACTGTCTCCAATTAATGTGTGTTTCATGAGGGTTTTTTTTACTTCTCAAACATGTATAATGTGTTTCACACACGCAACATATAGTGTATCCCGTTTAGACATTAATCGCATATAAACCATGCATTGTTTCTAAATAAATAATCTATGGATCACCAATATTAATAAACTATATAACATTACACGTGTCCCGAAATTCGAATGAATATGCATGTTTGATAAACCAATTTGCGTTATGATATTATCGATGTCGTGATCTCCACTTTAAATAATTTAATCCCATTTAATCCAGATATTTCGTCTCATATAACTATCACTCATGCTTATATAGGACTATCTCTCTAGACCTGTACGCGTTCATCGTCTCTCGGGTATCTCTCGTGCTACCTGTATGTCGACAATGATCGTAACACACTGACGGTACTCTCTCCCTCGACCTTCATCACTCTATCTCTCTCTAAGTATATCTCGCTCCCTGCTATGTGTCTCTAACTATGATTCTCCATGTGGAATCTCTTTCTCTCACACAAACACAAAACTTTGTCTTCCGGGGTCTCATTTCTCTCTACTATTCCCCTGTGTGCAACTCGCACACCCCTAATACAGAGATGTCTTTCGCTCCTTAGGTATGAGAACCTATGACTCTTCCTCTTAAATATCTCTTTCTGTCACACAAACACAAACTCTGTCTCCGAGGGTCTCATATTTCTCCACTGTTCTCTTGTATGTCGCTCACACACATTGTCTCTCCCTAGAGATATATTGTGTTCCCTCATATGTTTCTCTAGCTATCACTCTCGTTTTGAAATATCTTTCTCTCTCGCAGACACAAAACTCCATCTCTCGGGATCTCATTTCTCTCCAATATTTGTTTGTATGTGAGTCACATGCACCCTTTGTTCATCTCTCTCACACCCACACCCATAACTCAGCCTTCTGATCCACTCGACTCCTATCACTAACACACACTAGCTAGCATATTTATATTTCTATTTATCTGTTTCTCCATCAACCTTCTTTCATTTATAGGTTGATCTCTTTTGCACAATCGTTGTGCCTCACTCCCTCTGCTCGCCATAGGTGCATGCTCCAGCCCACGCCACTATCTCTTAAAGACAAAAACACATGCTCAATTGTCGGGCCTTGTTCTCTGCATTCTCGCATGCATGCATATTGTCATACCTGTCCGTCTCTCCCATGTCGTTGATCTTAGCTTATGACTTATGTCTTCTTTCTTTTATCTCGATCATGCGCGCGCACACACACACATCCCACGTATACATGTATACCTCTCACACATGCACGTTGAAGGTCTCTATGTCTCCATACGTAGTTAATTACCCTCAACCCTAACGCCACATCGAATCGTTCTCTTCTTGTGTGCACATAACTTCCGCCTGGATGGGTAAAACACACACTCACACTTAACAATCTCCTTGTAGCTACCCCCCCCCCTCTCACTCTTCTGCTATATCCCCGAAACCAATAGGACCATCCCTTTGTTTAATTCCCGCCTACATGCACCATCGATATATAGTAGTCTTCCTTGGTGTCTCTCGAACAAACACGTTCTCTCGATGTCGACTACTCTCACGCGCACACACACCTTCTCTTCCCTCTCTACGGGCATTTTCTCTCTCGCACCCCATCGTTGGTGGCCTCTACCATAAAAATCACCTCTCTATGATGAAGCCATGCACACTTAAATTACATCCGCCACCAAAGACCCTGTGACACACACACACACACATGCACGCACGCACCCACCCCCACACACACACACACACGCACACGCACACACACACACACAGTAAGACTCCATCACACACACGCACACACACACACTAAGAATCCATCTCTCTCTCTCCCGCCCCCCCCCCCACACACACACACTGAGACTCCATATCACACACACATGCTCTAGGTGGAGCATTTATTCCTACCACCCTTCATCCACCCTTACCCGTATGATAAACAATCACCTTAATTTACTTGTATAACATGGACAAATTCCACTTTACTTTAGTAGTTAGCAAACTTATCATTTGTACCCTTATAAAAACCGAGTTGGCGATGATTGTGTGCCTGCCATCTTGTAATATAGACCGTCTGATCTATATCTGACGGATAGAAAGCAAACTATGATAATTTAACAAAAGATAGCCGCACCTCTCTCCACATCCTTATCTCCCACACCTCATTGCTGAGCAATTAAAAAAGAAAGTCTCCGGAACAATCAAGCATGGTGGCCGCTGCCGCCTGCCGGCGCCGTCCATCCCCGTGCCTCCGCCCATTTCGACCACCAGTCACCACCACGCTCCACTCCTCCTCACCTTATCTCTCATCTTTCATTTTTTTGATGACATACTCGAGATACCAGTTTTCCGATAAAATTCTCGAAATATCATTAGTTTTTACACATCGGATTACTCCTGCATGGGTAAATCACAACATGTGTTTTGTAAAAAAATGCATATTGATGTTCTGTGCAATGCATGAGCATCTTGCTTGTAATTATATAATGCAAATCACGAGCAGGAAGTGACATTTTGTTTACACAACCACGTTAACATGGCCACGTAAATCACTAGCTAAAGTAAATACCATTATACTTATATCCCGATGCAAAAGGTTGAGTACATGTCCAAAGAGTAGAGTCACACACACGCACTCTGTCTCTCAGAATCTCTCTCTCTCTCTCACACACACACACACCAGTTACGTGATGCCCACTTAAGCAGACACGTATGTTACAATTTGTGCACCCGCGGGTACACGTGATGCTGCGCATTTATTTAATCCGGACGGCGAACCCAAATAGTAGTTGCATTCATTCCCCTCCTGCCGCCTCTTCTCTTGTCGCCGTCGCCCGGTAGCCATGGCCTGGCCGAAGGTAACAACATACGCCATACTCCCGCCGGAGCGGCTGTTTAATCTGGAAAATTTAGTGGTCATGCATGCATCTTTTTGTGCTAGCACTCTTATATAAGGGTAGGCCGGTCGCTTCCCGCGGACGTGCGTGGGCGGTGAAAGAGGAAGGAGAAGGGAAGCGGGCTGTGGAGTAACGTTTTTTACCACAATTTCTTAGGAAACTGAGTGCAATAATTGAGTAGTTTTGCAAACTACCAGTACTACACATGAAATGGTTCAAAACCTATACTCCCTTGCCAGCGCGCGCTTCCCGCGTGAAATGGTCAGCGTCGCCCTGGAGCCTCAGTGCCGCATTAATGCTCGGCCAGAGAGGAGGCGACCTCTCACTGGCGCTGGCTTTGAAGCGGCGCGACGGCCGAGAGAGCGCCGCTTCTCGGTGAACCGACTGCTCCGCGTCGAGGCTGGCCATCGACCGGGGTGATGCCCTCCTTCCGTTCCGCACTCTAATCTGGTGCATGACACGTATTACGTCGACCTGGATGATGTTGGTTGTCCCACATGTCGGCGAAGTAGTACGTAGTAGTAAGAAGAAGCAAAGAATCATGCGGTATACTAGAGATTCCAACAAGTGACTAGACTACACCGCGTGCAGTGTCTCAAATCTCCCTTCCGGTTTATAGGGCTCAAATCTCAAATCTCATCAACCAAGGCATTTTGCGATTGGAGGAATGTATCTCGTACTTTACAAAACTACCCTAATTAAACTCATGCATTAATTACGTAGTTTTCTCGTTTTGCTCTCCGCCTTGGTCGTGGTGCACAATATGAGTAGCTGCTCTATCTACATGCGGGACATCAAAGCATCCGGGCCCGTGTGCCATCCACCAAATCAAAGCGAGGTGCTACTGTCGAAACTCACCGGTCACCTCGGTGTGGCCGTCATGACCCGTCATATCACAAAACCCACACCTTTGCCCGCAGTGGTAAAGTGGCCTCAAAGTTGGACTGGACAAAGCAACCATCATTTCACTTGAACGCTTGTTGAAGCCCTTTCTCGCCTTTCTTAAAGAAAACCTCACTCCAGGCTACTCACTTCTGCCATTTTTCTTCTGTACCGACGAAGGAAAGGTGGGTGAATCAGTGATGCTGCTATATTTCCATTCCAAGAATCTTCTTTTTGCGAAGCACCGACCGATTCTCATAGCCTATTCTTTTCCCGTTTTCATTGCGATTGTGGTTTCCTTTCGATTGCTTTTTGTTTGTCAGTTCATTGATGGATCCTGGAGCACTAGGCAAAGAATTGCCGGCGGACAACCCACTGGAGATAGCGATCTCCAGGAAGCGAGCATCGACCAACGAGTTGACCATGTTGGCGGGCCAACCCATGGAGACGAAGAACTCCGAGAAACAAGCACTGGCCAAAGAGTTGATGACGTTGGCGGATGAACTCCTCAAACAAAGTTGGAAGAACAGCATCTAATGGCCACCTTTGCGCGGCTCAAGGCCGAGTTTGAGGAGATAGTCGCCGTTGAGAAGCAGTATTCCCCTGGCAAGGTGATGGACCCCATCGAGGACGAGGAGATAGCCCCCGGAGGGATGGGATCCCCCGGTGAGCTGCACAAGGTAAAAAAATGAAAGTTGTGGTTTTTTATTATTTGCAATGTGCTTGCTAATATGTTAGGGTTGTGCAGGTGCCGATGGACTTCCTTGATGATTCTGATGTCACGGCCCGTCCTATGGACAACGCCCCAGAGATCGTTTTCGATGTCGTGGTCCATCCTGTTGGCATCACCCCGGAGATCGATTTTGATGCTGCTGTCCATCCTGTGGACATCGCCCCAGAGATCGGTTCCTATGTCGCGGTCAGTCCTGTGGACATCGCCCCAGAGATCGATTCTCATGCCGCTGTCCGTGCTGTGGTCATTGCCCGAGAGATCGATGACAAGAAATAGTCGGTCGCGCTAATCCTTCAGGGTAGTTTGCATTGCCCTGTGTTTAATTACCAGAACGATGCGTGTTATCAAACCATCTTAGGGCTAGTGCACTGTCTTGTGTGGGCGGTACTTGCTAGTACTTTTGTTTGATAGTGAATCATGCGAACCCTCTCCGAGTTATGGAAACAGATGTATCCTCACCATCTTTTGATGTAATATATGGCATGCTTAGATGTAAGTTTGAACTGTTTATCGTATCAGCAGGGCTTATTTGATGATTCTTTGTGTTAATAGGCTAGCTATTGTGCGAGTCATAGTACTTGCAAAACACTCACCGAAGAGAAATGTTGGGGCTGGTGAGCTCGTGGTACGCTTATACTGATCCGTCGTCGATCGGCCAATAGCCCAAGCTCCTAAAATTGTAGGCTTAGCGATCGATCAGACAATAGTCGACACAGATACATTCAGGCCTCATTCGGTTCATAGGTTAGGAAAATCGTAGCAAAAGTACAGAGACGTACAACACAGAATCATAGCAGCACAGAGACGTCCCTCCGTTTCAAAATAGATGAGTCAACTTTGTAGTACTAACTTTGAAATGGAGGGAGTACAGATCCTAGGCGGGCTAGTTTGGCCTAGTGGGTTTTAGTGATATGACGTGGTACAATGACGTCCAGTCTTCGTGTGTGGTAGCAGTACTGCGGGTAGAGTAAGTTTTCTTGAAGAAGCGGAATTCAACGAAGTCATGATAGTTCCTTCGTCTGACTAACTTATAGTGGGAAAGGTTGAGCCTGCGCTAGGACTGGGGTGGACCAGGATAATTTTGTGCATGGCAGGTGGACCAGGATGGTCGACATCCCACATGGCAGCGAATGAAAGTATTCTTTCTGATATAGTAGACGAGCAACGAGTATTCATTGTTTATTTTTTATGAAACCTATTGTCCCCACTGTTACGACGGAGGAGTGTGAAACACGGCAGCCTAGTGAACTTGGCATGTGCACCACTCCCTCCTTCCTCATGTAATACTACCATAGTGTTGACTATAAGGTTACAACTTTTTCTCACTTTCTCTCTATCTATTTCCTCTTAAATGTTTTTTACCTTTCTTTTTTTAGACACAATTGTTTTTATGCCTCTTTTTTTAGAATTAGTTTTTTATACCTAGGAGCACGTGTAGAGACGAGCTCCAATAGATCCCACTCCTTGACTTTGTCAATGCCTCTCTCTCCTCCACATAAGCGGGCTTGTCAAGAAGACAAGAGATGATCTCTTGGCACAATATGTTTCACCATGTTTTTAGGAATAACTAGTTATTGAAGATAAGGCTAAGTGATGATCCATTGTACACGTGTTTTTTGTCATCTCTAAATTACATGCAAGACTTATGCTAAGACTATCTTATCAACCATTGTACATGCCCTTTATAGCCCAGAATTTTACTAGTAGTACTTGCTATGAATGCGGGCGGCTGGCCTCTGAGAAGGGGAGCGCGCGCGGGGAGGTGGTGGGGTGGGGGAGGGGTTCTGGTGGGCCAGGGCGGTAAGAAGCGGGCTTGGAAGCGGTGCGGACTCCCGCATGGCCCACCTCACATTATCACCACATATTTCTTGGAGTCCGTGCACGGCTAGCGGGCGATCTCTTCTCCCTCCCCCGTCTCTCTCCTCTCAGCTGACGCCCGCCGAGAGATTAGATTTCGGCTATCGATGGTTTATTCAATTGCAGTCCCACATGTCAGTGAAAATGCAAGACAACGCGTGTCCCCTCTTGTGAGCGGCGTGCGAGCCGGACTGTCGGGGGTGCGACGTGAACGCGTCGCGTACGAGTTGTAAGTGTGCTGCCTTTTCCTTTTGAACTTGCAAAGCGTAACATTTTCGTGCGATCGATTGATAGAAATCCAGAACAAAATGACGAGGGCGGTGCTTTCCCGCGCGTTAGGCGGGCTAGTTTGAGTGATATGACGTGCTATAGTGCCGTACACTTGCTCCATTTTTATGTAAGCAAGAGTCTACACTCTTACGTGGGAGGAGTGCGAAACACGGCGGATCTGATTTTGATCGAGGGATAACTGTTCCCTGCGAAATAATGGAGCACTGTTAGTGATTATAGCATGATAGTTAGGGCATCTCCAGCGCTAGCCCTCAAATTTACACCGGGATTTGTCCGAGGACACTTGTGGATGCCATCCAATGCTGCCCGCATACCTTTCGACAACTATATGAACTAACCGGACAAAATTCGTGCAAACAAAGCAAATTTCAAATTGACCGGATGAAATTCATTACATTTTGAGAACTTTTTCTATAAACTAGACGAAATTCATTACAAATTTCGCACAAACCGTACTAAAACCTACTGTAAACCTAATCTGAACGATCGTCGGGCCCCGACCACCATGTACGGCCCTGAACCTGAGAAAGCTGGTCATTGCCTTTGCCTCCTCCTTATCCGCCTCGATAACCTCCTCCTCCAGAGCACAAGGTTATGTAGATTCCGCCTCCACGTCACCGTCAAGCGGCTAATCGGCCGCCGATTTTTATCCCACCAAGCTTGGCGTCGACTGAGTGGAGGAGCGGTGGCCTTCCTGGGACCAGAGCGGTGGCGACCTACCATGTACTACTCTTCCTCGTTGCCGGCTACGCCCGCGCACGCGCGCCGGCTTCGTGGTCGTGGTGGCGGAGGGTGGCTTGGGGAGCCGGGGATCTGCTTCGTCTGCTCCTGCGAGAGTACGTCCAAGAGAGCTTTGGAGTGTGCTCGGAGCGGAGCCACCGATGTCCTTCGTCTGCTCCTGCGATAGTACGTCCAATAGAGCTTTGGAGTGCGCAAAGGCCATGGTTGGAGTGGTGCCAACAGAAGGAAGGGACCGGAGGAGAATGAGTGTGGGTCTTTGGCTATGGCTGGGAGCTAGGGCTCACGTTAATATAGCGGGCGAATGGCAATGAGTCGCGGCAGACGGATGGACGGCTGGCACCGGAGTAGGTTTGTCGGTAGTCGTGGCATAACGCGGAGCAATCGCTTGCACCGGGATGCCGCGCGGGTGGCGCTCTCTCGGTCGTCGCGCTGCTGCAATGCCGGTGCCAGTGAGAGGTCGCGTCAGGCGTGAATGCGGACGCTGCTTCAGTGACTTAACCCCAGGTGCTTTGTCTCACTGACAGGTGTTGTTTTATAGATTGTTGCTACGTCTCGAGCTAGCGTTGGTTTTCCCCGAAGAGGAGGGGGTGATTCAGCACAGTAGCGTAAGTATTTCCCTCAGTTTTTGAGAACCAAGGTATCAATCCAGTAGGAGGTCACGCGCAAGTCCCTCGTACCTGCACAAAACGGTAGCAACTCGCAACCAACGCTTAGGGGTTGTCAATCCCTTCACGGTCACTTACGAGAGTGAGATCTGATAGAGATAATATTTTTGGTATTTTTGGTATAAAGATGCAAAGTGAAAAGTAAAAGCAAAACAAGTAAAATAAAGTAATGGAGAGTTATATGATGAGAATAGACCCGGGGGCCATAGGTTTCACTAGTGGCTTCTCTCAAGAGCATAGATATTCTACGGTGGGTGAACAAATTACCGTTGAGCAATTGATAGAATTGAGCATAGTTATGAGGTTATCTAGGTATGATCATGTATATAGGCATCACGTCCGTGACAAGTAGACCGACTCCTGCCTGCATCTACTACTATTACTCCACTCATCGACCGCTATCCAGCATGCATCTGGAGTATTAAGTTAAAAACAGAGTAACGCCTTAACCAAGATGACATGATGTAGAGGAATAAATTCATGCAATATGATAAATACCCCATCTTGTTATCCTCAATGCCAACAATACAATGCGTGCCTTGCAACTCTTTCTGTCACTGAGTAAGGACACCGCAAGATTGAACCCAAAGCTAAACACTTCTCCCATTGCAAGAACTACCAATCTAGTTGGCCAAACCAAACGGATAATTCAAAGAGACTTGCAAAGATAACTCAATCATACATAAAAGAATTCAGAGAAGATTCAAATATTATTCATAGATAAGTTGGATCATAAACCCACAATTCATCGGTCTCAACAAACACACCGCAAAAAGAAGATTACATCGAATAGATCTCCACGAGAGAGGGGGAGAACATTGTATTGAGATCCAAAAAGAGAGAAGAAGCCATCTAGCTACTAGCTATGGACCCGAAGGTCTGAAGTAAACTACTCACACTTCATCGGAAGGGCTATGGTGTTGATGTAGAAGCCCTTCGTGATGGATGCCCTCTCCGACGGAGCTCCGGAACAGGCCCCAAGATGGGATCTCATGGATACAGGAAGTTGCGGTGGTGGAATTAGGTTTTTTGCTCCGTCTCTGGTCTAATGGGGGTACGTAGGTATATATAGGAGGAAGGAGCACGTCGGTGGATCTCCGAGGGGCCCACGAGGCAGGGGGCGCGCCCTCCACCCTCACGACCTCCCCGGAAACTTCTTGGAGTAGGGTCCAAGTCTCCTAGATCACGTTCGGTGAGAAGATCATGTTCCTGACGGTTTCATTCCGTTTGGACTCCGTTTGATATTCTGTTTCCTCGAAATACTAAAATAGGCAAAAAACAACAATTCTAGGCTGGGCCTCCGGTTAATAGGTTAGTCCCAAAAATAATATAAAAGTGGAAAATAAAGCCCAATATAGTCCAAAACAGTAGATAAAGTAGCATGGAGCAATCAAAAATTATAGATACGTTGGAGACGTATCAGGCATCCCCAAGCTTAATTCCTGCTCGTCCTCGAGTAGGTAAATGATAAAAGGAGAATTTTTGATGCGGAGTGATACTTTGGCATAATTTCAATGTAAATCTTCTAAATCATGGTATGAATATTCAGATCCGAAAGGTTCAAGACAAAAGTTCATATTGACATAAAAATGGTAATACTTCAAGCATACTAATCAAACAATTATGTCATCTCAAAATAACATGGCCAAAGGAAGTTCATCCCTACAAAATCATATAGTTAGGCTATGCTTCATTTTCGTCACACAAAGAGGTTCCCAACTTCTATACCCCTGATGAGAAGCCAAGCAATTGTTTCATACTCAAATAATCTCAAACTTTTTCAACCTTCAAGCAATACATGAGTGCGAGCCATGGACATAGCACTATGGGTGGTATAGAATATGATGATGGGGATTGTGTGGAGAAGACAGAAAAGGAGAAAGTCACACATCAACGAGGCTAATCAATGAGCTATGGAGATGCCCATCAATTGATGTTAATGCAAGGAGTAGGGATTGCCATGCAACGGATGCACCAGAGCTAAGAATGCTCAACAAAAGAAAACTAGTGGGTGTGCATCCAACTTGCTTGCTCATGAAGACCTAGGGCATTTTGAGGATGCCCATCGTTGGAATATACAAGCCAAGTTCTATAATGAAAAATTCCCACTAGTATGAACAAGACAACTTATGAGACTCACTATATGAAAATCATGGTGCTACTTTGAAGCACAATATATGAGACTCACTACATGAAGAACAAGGTGCTACTTCGAAGCACAAGTGTGGAAAAGGAGATAGTAGCATTGCCCTTTTTATTTTCTCTTTTTTTGGCCTTTCTTTTTTTTTCTTTTTGGCCTTTCTCTCTTTTTTTTGATTGGGCAATGCTCTAATAATGATGATCATCACACTTCTATTGATTACAACATAATGATTACAACTCGATACTAGAACAAGATATGACTCTATATGAATGCCTCCGGCGGTGTACCGGGATGGTGCAATGAATCAAGAGTGACATGTATGAAAAATAATGCATGGTGGCTTTGCCACAAATACGATGTCAACTACAAGATCATGCAATGGCAATATGACAAAAGTAAAGCATGTCATGATGATGATGATGATGATGATGGTGGTGGAAGTTGCATGGCAATATATCTCGGAATGGCTATGGAAATGCCATGATAGGTAGGTATGGTGGCTGTTTTGAGGAAGATATAGGGAGGTTTATGTGTGAAAGAGCGTATCATATCACGGGGTTTGGATGCACCGGCGAATTTTGCACCAACTCTCAATGTGAGAAAGGGCAATGCACGGTACCGAAGAGGCTAGCAAATGGCGCAAAGGTAAAAGTGCGTATAATCCATGGACTCAACATTAGTCAAAAGAACTCATATACTTATTGCAAAAATTTAGAAGTCATCGAAAATCAAGTACTACGTGCATGCTCCTAGGGGGATAGATTGGTAGGAAAAGACCATCGCTCGTCCCCAACCGCCACTCATAAGGATGCACAAGCCAGGTACACTTCATGCTTCAAATTTGTTACACAACTTTAACCATACGTGCATGCTACGGGACTTGCTAACTTCAACACAAGTATTTCTCAAATTCACAACTAATCAACTAGCATGACTATGATATTATCACCTCCATATCTCAAAACAATTATCAAGCATCAAACTTATCTTAGTATTCAACCCACTAAAACGAAAGTTTCACATATCTTGAATACCAAGTATATTAACATTAAGCAAATTACCATGCTATTAACGACTCTCAAAATAATCTAACTGAAGCATGAGAGATCAAGTTTCTTTAAAACAATCCACCACCATGCTCTTAAAATATCTAAGTGAAGCACTAGAGCAAAAATTATCACGCTCAAAAAGATATAAGTGAAGCACATAGAGTAAACTATCAAGCTCAAAAGATATAAGTGAAGCACATAGAGTATTCTAACAAATTTCAATCCATGCATGGCTCACTCAAAAGGTGTGTACAGCAAGGATGATTGTGGTAGACTAACAAGCAAAGACACAAATAATACAAGATGCTCCAATCAAAACACATATCATGTGGTGAATAAAAATATAGCTCCAAGTAAATTACCGATGGAAGTGGACGAAAGAGGGGATGCCTTCCGGGGCATCCCCAAGCTTTGACTTTTTGGTGTCCTTGGATTGTCTTGGGGGTGCCATGGGCATCCCCAAGATTAGGCTCTTGCCACTCCTTGTTCCATAATCCATCAAAAGAATTCACCCAAAACTTGAAAACTTCACAACACAAAACTCAATAGAAATCTCGTGAGCTCCGTTAGAGAAAGAAAACAAAAGACTACTTTAAGGTACTGTAGTGAACTTGTTATTTATTTGTATTGGTGTTAAACCTAATGTATTCCAACTTCTATATGGCTTATAAACTATTTTACTAGCCATAGATTCATCAAAATAAGCAAACAACACATGCAAAACAGAATCTGTCAAAAACAGAACAGTCTGTAGTAATCTGTTACTAACGCAAACTTCTGGAACCCAAAAAATTCTACCAAAATTAGAAGACCTGGGCAATTTGTTTATTGATTAGCAGAAATTGGAATCACTATTTTATCACGTTCTGGTTATTTTTAACAATTCGGGCACTGAGCGCAAAGATTCTGGAAATTACAGCAAGATCAAATAACTATCTTCCAAGAAGATCTAATAGGTTTAACTTGGCACAAACACTAATTAAAAGATAAAACCACATCTAAACAGAATCTAGATGGATTATTTATTCCTAAACTGAACCAAAAACAAAAAACACAAAATAAAATTGGGTTGCCTCCCAACAAGCGCTATCGTTTAACACCCCTAGCTAGGCATAAAAGCAAGGATAGATCTAGGTATTGCCATCTTTGGTAGGCAATCCATAAGTGGCTCTCATGATAGGTTCATATGGTAATTTTATTTTCTTTCTAGGAAAGTGTTCCATGCCCTTCTTTAAGGGAAATTGGAATTTAATATTCCCTTCCTTCATATCAATAATTGCACCAATCGTTCTAAGGAAAGGTCTACCAAGAATAATAGGACATGAAGGATTGCAATCTATATCAAGAACGATAAAATATATGGGCACATAATTCCTATTTGCAACAATAAGAACATCATTAATTCTTCCCATAGGCTTTTTAATAGTGGAATCTGCAAGATGCAAGTTTAGAGAGCAATCATCAAAGTCACGGAAATCTAGCAAATCACACAAAGCTTTGGGGATAGTAGAGACACTAGCACCCAAATCACACAAAGCATGAAACTCATAATTTTTAATTTTAATCTTAATTGTAGGTTCCCACTCATCATGGAGTTTTCTAGGGATAGAAACTTTCAACTCAAGCTTTTCTTCATAAGATTGCATTAAGGCGTCAACAATGTGTTCGGTAAAGGCCTTATTTCAACTATAAGCATGAGGAGAATTTAACACGGATTGCAACAAGGAAATACAATCAATTAAAGAGCAATTTTCATAGTTAAATTCCTTGAGATCCAAAATAGTGGGTTTAGCAATATCTAGATTTTTATTTCTTTCAATCCCTTTTTTATCAATTTCATCATCAGGATCTAAAAACTCAGAATTCTTAGAACGCCTTCTAGGTAAGGGAAGATCATAATCAGATTAATCAAGATTCATATTGCAAAACAAAGATTTAATAGGGGACACATCATAAACTTTTAGATCTTCATCTTGATTCTCATAGTTATTCGGTTTAGCGGCCATCTTATTGACTAAGGTGGCTTGCATATCCGAAATTTCAGCGGTCATTTTTTCAAGATGAGCAATTTGGGCTCTTACACCATCAAATTCTTTGGACATATCATCGAGCTCTTTATTCATATAACTCAAAAAACTCTTTTGTTCCTTAAGCTCGTTTCTAAAGAAATTATTATGCTCAAATTGCAAGACCATAAACTTCCTGACATTGTTTTCGATATCTTCTAGCCTTTTAAGGTGAAGATCACCAAAATTAGGTAAGGCCATCGTGACGAACAAGCAAGCAAACTAACACACGAGCAAACAAAAGGCAAAGGGAAAGAGAGGGCGAATAAAACGGCAAGGGTGAAGTGGGGAAGAGGAAAACGAGAGGCAAATGGCAAATAATGTAATGCGAGAGATAGAGATTGTGATGGGTACTTGGTATGTTGACTTTTGCGTACGCCTCCCCGGCAACGGCGCCAGAAATCCTTCTTGCTACGTCTCGAGCTAGTGTTGGTTTTCCCCGAAGAGGAGGGGGTGATGCAGCACAATAGCGTAAGTATTTCCCTCAGTTTTTGAGAACCAAGGTATCAATCCAGTAGGAGGTCACGCGCAAGTCCCTCGTACCTGCACAAAACGGTAGCAACTCGCAACCAACGCTTAGGGGTTGTCAATCCCTTCACGGTCACTTACGAGAGTGAGATCTGATAGAGATAATATTTTTGGTATTTTTGGTATAAAGATGCAAAGTGAAAAGTAAAAGCAAAACAAGTAAAATAAAGTAATGGAGAGTTATATGATGAGAATAGACCCGGGGGCCAAAGGTTTCACTAGTGGCTTCTCTCAAGAGCATAGATATTCTACGGTGGGTGAACAAATTACTGTTGAGCAATTGATAGAATTGAGCATAGTTATGAGGTTATCTAGGTATGATCATGCATATAGGCATCACGTCTGTGACAAGTAGACCGACTCCTGCCTGCATCTACTACTATTACTCCACTCATCGACCGCTATCCAGCATGCATCTAGAGTATTAAGTTAAAAACAGAGTAACGCCTTAACCAAGATGACATGATGTAGAGGAATAAATTCATGCAATATGATAAATACCCCATCTTGTTATCCTCGATGGCAACAATACAATACGTGCCTTGCAACTCTTTCTGTCACTGAGTAAGGACACCGCAAGATTGAACCCAAAGCTAAACACTTCTCCCATTGCAAGAACTACCAATCTAGTTGGCCAAACCAAACGGATAATTCGAAGAGACTTGCAAAGATAACTCAATCATACATAAAAGAATTCAGAGAAGATTCAAATATTATTCATAGATAAGTTGGATCATAAACCCACAATTCATCGGTCTCAACAAACACACCGCAAAAAGAAGATTACATCGAATAGATCTCCACGAGAGAGGGGGAGAACATTGTATTGACATCCAAAAAGAGAGAAGAAGCCATCTAGCTACTAGCTATGGACCCGAAGGTCTGAAGTAAACTACTCACACTTCATCGGAAGGGCTATGGTGTTGATGTAGAAGCCCTCCGTGATGGATGCCCTCTCTGGCGGAGCTCCGGAACAGGCCCCAAGATGGGATCTCGTGGATACAGGAAGTTGCGGTGGTGGAATTAGGTTTTTGGCTCCGTCTCTGGTCTAATGGGGGTACGTAGGTATATATAGGAGGAAGGAGCACGTCGGTGGAGCTCCGAGGGGCCCACGAGGCAGGGGGCGCGCCCAGGGGGGCGCGCCCTCCACCCTTGTGACCTCCCCGGAAACTTCTTGGAGTAGGGTCCAAGTCTCCTGGATCACGTTCGGTGAGAAGATCACGTTCCCGAAGGTTTCATTCCGTTTGGACTCCGTTTGATATTCTGTTTCCTCGAAATACTAAAATAGGCAAAAAAAACAGCAATTCTGGGTTGGGCCTCCGGTTAATAGGTTAGTCCCAAAAATAATATAAAAGTGGAAATAAAGCCCAATATAGTCCAAAACAGTAGATAAAGTAGCATGGAGCAATCAAAAATTATAGATACGTTGGAGACGTATCAATTGTCGTTGTGACGGATGATATACATGAGCAAGGCGTCGAGTCATGAGTATGACCGTTGGTGTTGATCTAGGTGAATACATGCTCGGTGTTCGCGGAGGCCTCTAGCAAACGTCTAAACAGTAATGTCACATACGCATAATTTGGGTTTTTATTTCTTTCTCCACTGATAGGTAGGCCCACATAGATAGATAAAAACACGAGCTGATGAGGCGCATGCGGACTGTTTGACTGGTCAACCAGAAAAATACGAAGCTATACGCTGAGCTAGTGACCGTATAATCACCATATCTCGTATACAATGATCAAAGTGAGCTATCAAGACAAGTTCAATGACCGCTAATGCATTTTACTCGATAATAAATGACCAGGATTGAAGGGGAATCCAAATTTCCTTCGTCTTCTGTCCTTGAGCTCTTGACAAACCAATGCACTTTACGGTTGTCCGGCCACTCCACCCCAGAGTTGTCACCAAGCGTCGTTCATGCCACCGCGCCGCACACTAGCCAGTAAGGAAGCGATGGCATCCCGGCGCGCCGAGTTCCTCCACGCCCACGACCGCACACAGAATGGTAGGCAAGCGGTGGCATCCCGCCGTGCCGAGTTCATCGCCGCTCACGACCTCACACCTATGTGGGCGGAATTTGAAGCTGACAAGGCCGAATGGGCGGTAGAGCAAGAGGTGGCCAAAGCCGCACAGAGGGAGCGGAAAAGTCAGAAAGCACTCAAGAAAAGAGAGGCCCGCAGCCGCAAGAAAGAAGAGGGCGCACGCGCTGTTGCGGAGAGGTTGGCGGAGATCCAAGCACGGTGGGGTGTCACCGACAAAGCCGGGAAGGAGAACGACGGTGTCTGGCCATCATGTGAGAAGTAGCAGTACTAGTAGTTAGTGTGTGTGTCTGTGTCACCCATACGTTTGTTTAATGAATTACGAGCATGTAACAGTACTACTAGTTACTACTATAGTTTTTAGAGCAAATTACCAGTACATTAGCCTAGACTCAATGGAAAAATTCCTATCCTATGCATCAAATGGCATATCTTTCTCTATAGGAATGAGATGCATGTCATCTCACTTCATATGATTTTCATATTCCTATAAAATTCCTATCCTATGAACCAAAGGAGGCCTCTGCTGGAGTAACTACTGTAGCTAGCAGTACTGCTGGTACAGTAGTTTTCTTCAAGAAGCGAAATTCAAAAAGTCATGATGGTTCCTTCGTGCGAGCAACTTCACAGTGGGTAAGGTTGGGCCTGTGATTTGACGGCTCATTAGTAATTACTGTTGCGCGACGACCGGGGTGAGTCTCCCTTGGAGTTCTGTGGGCATGGCAAGTGGACCAGGATGGTCGACGTCCCACATGTCGGCGAGCGGAAGTATTCTTTCCAATATCGAGGAGCAAGGAAACCGTGTGGTATAGTATCACTGGTGATTTATATTTATTTTTTATTTCTAATGAATGCTAGCGTCTCAACTCTTACGACGAAGGAGTGCCAAACACATGGCACGTGCTGGATGTCGCACACGTCAGCGAAAGGAGTGGGACATGAACAACGTGGTAGAGCGTCTCCACTTTTGGGTCGGAGACCACATGTAGTAGTACTACTGTACTAGTGGTATGAATGATACAAAGTGCGACTCGGAGAGAAAGACACGTCTAGTTGGAAGGTCTGGGGGCATGCACGTAAACAAATATAAAACCTAATATGTGCCTCCAATTAACACAGTAGTAGTAGAGTACTTAGTCACGTACTCCATAACATCACCGGGCATTGCACGTACAACATTTAGTGGTAGTAAGAGACAAATGCCTATATGCCACACATGTTCATACTATTTGTGCCTTTCTATTTCACTTACTGTGCTACGTTACACGGGTTCGCACGTCCACTTCTGGGTACATGTTCATCTCGTAGTTCTAGTCCCATGTGTTCTTCATATAGATGGAACGATCCTTGCATGACACGTGCACCTTGATGCTATATGTGTCGCGTGTTGGCAAAAGGATGAACAAAGCTCACGTAAAAAAAGAGTGGAAGAACATAGATTCCCGACGACCGAGAAGGAGCAAGGAACCTCGGGGTGGAGCGTCTGCACTCATAATATTTTATATTATTAAGCGATATAAAACACCAATCATCTCCACAGTGGACTGGAAGAGTACGAAACACGGCAGCCCAATGTAGTTACATCATACTAGTACATGGCTAACCCACGCTATCACCATATTTCTTGGCTTCCGTGCGACACATATCTGTAGTAGTCCAGCAGCCAGTATCGCTTCTCCCTCCTCGTCTCTCTCTCAAAGGCCCTGTTTGGATACTCTAACTCAGTTAAAGGTTAGAGTTAGTAATCTTGAACTAACCCTGAAGTAACTCTAGCGAAAGAGGTGTTTGGATGACAGGATTAGATGGAGCGCGGATACGGCGAGGTGCCTTCATGGGCAGTGTGAGAGGGAGGGAGGGAGAGGACGAGAAGCTTCGAGGATGTGGGGAGGGATCTGCTGTGGGGAGAGCGAGAGAAAAATGTGTTTTTTAGTGTCACGAGAAGAACTAACCCAAATAAGCACCTCTTGGGTGGGTTAGTTGAGTTCAAACTAACCCAAACTAACTCTAACACGTGAATCCAAACAGTAACCCAAACTAACCCTCCTATTTGGATATTTTTGGGTTAGTTGAGTTCAAACTAACCCTCCTGTTTGAATATTTTTGGGTTAGTTGAGTTCAAATCGCACAGCCCGACCTTTCCAGCAGTAAGTAAGTTGAATCCTCTACTCCCTCACCCTCCTCGCCTCTCTGTCAAACCTCCCACCGAAAACTGTCGCGCGTACTGCCCGGGAAAAGCCCCGCCCTCAACTTTTAACTACGTGAAAATAGTTCAAGCTTGTTCGTTCTATATAAATACTAGTATTGTATGTTTATTCACTTGTGGGGTTGTTCAATGAATGGAGGGCTGGGGAGCGCAAGTGAACAATACTACTACTACTACTACTAGTAAGTAGGAGTCGTACAGGTAGTCACCTTAAATAGAGAGTTTATTTTCTTTAATGCCACGTACACAAATTGAAACGCTTGTTGTGGAGAGAAAAAGATAATCACTCCACTATATATGTACGCAGGGGCCTGAGCGCTTGCTTTACTAGGGTTGCTCTCTTCATTCTCTCATCCTCTCTAGATATAAACAAGACAGCGGTATCGACATTTTCTCTCTGCCCACCGCTGGCCACAGATCCGGCCGGATCCCTTCGGCTGATGTGTGTAGAGGACTAGGTGCATCGTTCACGCAGTCATCACCAGCGAGGGAGGAAACCCACAGCTGCCGGACGGACCCGATCCTCTGGCCGTGTTGTTCTCTCCGACACAGCGCCGGCTCGGGAGGTCCTCTGACCCTTCTTCCTCCCTGTCGTATTGTCCGCAGATCCGACCTGCCGTCGCCAACATCCTGACGACCCTTAGGTATAAGTTCTTCAAAAGCGGCCTTGCTCTACTGCCCCAGCTCCCCACGTGTCTGCATGTGCATCTTTTTCTACTCCCATCAGCTCTTACAGAGCCACCTAAATTTTTAGTATTATTAGAGGTAAAGCTACTTCATGCATTCGAATCTAGGGCTTTGTTCAAACAATGAAGAAAGGGGGAAAGTTGTAGCATGAATCTAGGACTTTATTCAAAGAGGAAATAATATGGTGAAATTAGTAGAGACCGGATACCCAACCAGTCTCTTGGTTGAAAAGGGAAATAATGGGAAAACAAAGTACAAACTGGATAAGGAACAGATCTATTATTGGTTGAAAAAAGGACAGAAAGTGGCGGCTGGTGGACAAGTCAACACAGTATGTCCAGGATTAGATTTGTTGCCCTCACATAGTAAAAGGTCTCCAGGATTAGAATTGCTGCCCTCACATAGTAAAAGGTCTCAGGATGAGATTTGCTGCCCTCACATAGTAAAAGGTCTCCAGGATTAGATTTGCTCCCTCACATAGTAAAAGGTCTCCAGGATTAGATTTGCTGCCCTCACATAGTACAAGGTCTCCAAGATTAGGTTTGTTGCCCTCACATAGTAAAAGGTCTCAAGGATTAGATTTGCTGCCCTCACATAACATGAACAAACTCTGCATCACCACTTTATGCCTCCTTGTAGGTACATTGTGCTGATGCGTCCACTGTCGCATGTCCTTATACCAACTTTTTGCTGTTGTTAATGTACGAGCGCATGTAAAATGAAGCGATCACACTGTTACCTTAAGGACATGTCTAACCAGTGTTATTGTTAATCTAATGCCTCCAGTGACATGATGCAATTAAACTGTGTTACAAATGGTACTCCTGTTGTTTTCCCCAGTATGATAAGTAAGTTGCTTCTTTACACTGCTGAGTGTCCTGGTACCCCCACGGTCCTGTGCCCTTAAACCAACTCTTTAGCTGTTGTTGATTTGTTGTATTTGGTAAACAAGCAATGCCACCATTAAAGTAATCCCATATTTGACGAATGTCATTGTTGATCGTAATGCTTTGGGTAACATGAAGCATTGCCGACGTTTTAAAATTTCTACTGTCCTTGCATGATTTCCATGAACATAATTAAGATGCTTCTTTTCATTTCGTCTATGTTCGTATCTTCTTATTGACCAGCAACTGTTTACTTTCTATCCTTTTGTGCAGATAGGGATATCCATTTCACCTTGTTGCTATTGTGACCTTTTGGTGAACTGCACAAAACACTTTTTTGGAATGAGTGTCTTGTGCAGTTCAACTAAAATGTCACGTGGGAAACATCTCTCAATTTTGGTGGAACTGCACAAAATGGTGATTGGAGTTTCCAAAATCTTCGTCAAATTCTGCTGGTTATCTCGTGCAATATTTTATTAGCCTTTGCAAGATGAGCCGTAGCTGAACGATGCAATCTTTGCTTCATTTCAGGTGAACTGCACAAAAAGTGGAATGAATTGAATCATCGAGTGGAGCGGGAGGTTGAATTCCACTTGTGCCAGTATTATAGTAATCATGCTCTTTATTATCTGCGTTGTGCAAACAGGAATACTCAACTACAGATGTTGTGACGGACAAGAGCATTCGCCAAGTTCTTCGATTGTATGACATGGCTAGCCAAGATGGATTTAATCCCGATATTCACTTTATCAAAAGGCTCTGATGGGTTGGTTCTGAATCTTGCAAGCTGGGAATCGATGAGATGTGTAGGCATCTTTGTTGTAGTTATTATTTGAATCTTATTTGTTGGTTCTGAATCTTGCAAGATGGGAATCAATGAGATGTGTAGGCATCTTTGTTGTACTTACTATTTGGATCTTATTTGTTGGTTCTGGATCTTGCAAGCTGGGAATCAATGAGATGTGTAGGCATCTTTGTTGTACTTATTATTTGGATCTTATTTGTTGGTTTTGAATCTTGCAAGATGGGAAACACGGCATGATTATGCAGAGGACAACAACCATAACAAACAGTTCAAACTTGGTAGTATTATCTTTGTGAAAGTGCGACAAATGTGCTGATCGTGTGCGTCCTGAGAACAATAATTCTAATTGTTGTGCATGTTGATCCTGTGCCACTGATAGAACGAGCCAACACATTGCTTGTTTTAAGTATAAATTTCTATTAAAGCTAATTAAATTTAAGTAAAGTGACCACTAACTCCTATTATTACAGTACCAATACAGACCCGCTCGTGAACCGACGTGTGCCTGGAGTAGGTTTCTTAATGGAGGCGTTTGAATGCGCCGAGGGTGCATCTTCTACCGGGTGTGCAGTGGACGAGGGAGGGATAGTAACTGTTGTCGCATGTACACACTCAGTTTACTGTTGAATCCAGTTCCCAAAGAGCTGAAAAACAAACTGTTGTCGCCGCCTACACACTCGTTCACTTGAAGAGACTCCAATGGCGATCCGAGGGGTGAGCCTGCTGGATGTGGACTTCAGCAAGGAGTTCCCCTTTGAGTTCGCCGTTCAGTCCTATGGCTGCACCAAGTTGAATGTGATGTACACCAACGATCCAGACTCGGTGAAGCTCTGCCTTGCCAAGTTCAATCAGTACCTACAAGATGAGAAAGCACAAGGTTGCAGGACTAGACCTTGTGCCCATCCATTCGTCTCCTGACAGGGACCAGCGGATCGCCGTCGCCCAGGTATGTGTGCGGGACGAGGTTCTCATCTACCACTTCTGTAGGGCCATCAGAGGTTCTAGAGCATTCGCCCGTTTCATCGGCAACGCCGACTGCACCTTCGCTACGGTGGAGAGAAGGAAGAACGTGATGATTCGGCCATCTGGTGCAACAAGCTTGTCGACATCCAGAAGCAATACAAGATCATCAGCAACGGGCAGGAGAAGGACTCCGTGGTTGACCTCACCAAGACCATCATTGACCCCTGATACGCCAACATGAAAGAAGACAACGATACCAAGGACCTGAACACGTGGGAGGTACCTCTGAATCTAGCCTACATAACCTACGCGGCCAAGGACACATACGCATGCTACGACATGTACAGGAAGATCTTGGACATGAGGGCGTGTCTGCTTCCCGTAACCGACGAGTACACGGACAGCCGCAGCGTCATGATCAAGCGTGCTAGGAAGGTCTAGATATTGTACTTTATCTGTTTATAAGCACCTTTATCATCTGAGTGTTTCATGCATTAGCCTAAGTGTCGTAATTATCTGTTTTGTCCGAAATATTTCTTTTAATAACCCATTAACCTGTTTGCTTTTTGTAGTGGCTATTTGCTTATGTATGTAACTAGTTCACTTGTCCGTTAAAAAAAACTAGTTCACTCGGCTGCCGTGCTTTGAATCTCCTTGCTCCCAACATATTCCCCTCCTCAGGTGGACCTAGCAGGTCTCGTACACAGACATATGGGACCAACCACCTATCCATTTGTATTTCTTTATTTTGTTCAATCTTTCGTCCTCTTCCTATATAGCTCAGTTCTATTTTTCGTTTTCATTAATCCTATATCTGAATTTTCTCCCACTTTCTTTTTCGATGTAAACTGAGTTTTCTCCCAGTACTTTTCCCTAGAACCAACTCAATTGTCCCATGTCTAGCCTAAAAATAATAATACCCCACGTACTATTAACTCATCAAATTTCAATGATATTTTATTTCGTAAGTTGAAAGTTCTTACAAAATAATAATAATAATTGTTTATATATAACTTGGCAAGTTAACTCCTAGTGATTGCGTACATAAGCTTGCAAAGATTTTACTGACCAATGCAGTAATAGACGTGCAATCATGTGTTTATGTTTTTATAACATTTCTCCGTCTAGCCCAACATGATATTTTCACCCAGCCCAGCAAGTTCGCGAATTTCAAAAAAAATGTAAATGGGCTTTAAATTCTACCATATATATAAACGAGCTGCATAGATCTACATCATTGTTTCACCTAGCCCACCAAATGGACTAAAAAAGCGAATGGACTGGCTGACATGTGGGCCAGTAGGTCGAAGTCTAAGAAGGTGTTGGATTTACATCCAACGGCCGACATTCTTCTTCAATCTCTCGTCTTCTTCCCCCAACGCTACCGGGACCGCCTGCTCCAGCCTCCAGTGTCCAGTGGCATTGTTTTGCGCTCCTCAGCAAAACGCTACCCCACCGACGGCCAGGCCATCCCTCCACTCCGCACCTCCTGCTATTCTCTGCCGAGTGTAGGCCCACCCCGCACCCGAACCAGTCAAGTTTCCCACTCCTCTCCGTCTACGACTCCACTGCCGCGTCTTCCCCATCTCCGGGTCATTCCAGTCTGGGGCCTTGCCGTCGTCAACCGCCTCCGTGCGCTCGGTGCGGCGTGGTCAACATACAAGAGTCATCGGAAGAGGACAGTACATGGAGAGCCTGACGGCTGGGACCCACGAGGTCCATGGTCGCACGCTAGGAAAGTTCTTCCTTATTACGCACTGTACGTGGGAAGGGCTTCTGTATTTCGCGAAAAAACATTCCCCCTGCTGACAGATCGGACCCACCAGCTATATCTTCAAACGCAAGGAAGTGCCTCCTTATTACGCACAAAAAATGAATACCCCCTGCTAGCTGGGACCCACCATAGTGGGTGGCTGACTTGTGGGCCTACTAAGTTGACGGGGACGGAGGGCTTTGTCAACTTAGTCAATATGAACGATTCTAGCTCCAGTGACCATATGATGTCCATCCAATGGCCATAGTGCTTCTTCAACCTCTGGCCTTCTTGCTCCAGCCGCCCAAAGCAGCGCCGGTCGTGCCGCGTGCTCCTGCCACCCGTTGTCGGTTGTGATGCCGTGGAGGCCTCACCGCCCCCTACTACTCCCACCGCTGGCCAGGGCATCCCTATACTCACCCACACCCCCTGTTATTCTGCGGCGATGGCAAACTCACGCCGCAGCCGAACCAGTGAACCCTCGTACTCCTCTCCGCATGGGCATCCACTGCCGCGTCTTCCCCGGCTTCGCGTCGTCCCCTTCCTAGGCCTCGCCATCGTCCACCGCCTTGGTGCTCTCGGCGCGGCGTGGTCAATGTGGTCAACGACCGACTTCCATCGAAAGAGTACTGTACGTGGAGAGGCTGACAGCTGCGTCCACGGCCACAGCCCAGTTTTTTTGTGATTTGCCAAGTAAGTCGCTTTGTCAGCCTATTCGGCTGCAAATCTTTTAAGACGAGGAGAGCTTCATTCGACTAGCCGAGAAAATGGCCTATCAGTAATGAGAAATGGGTTGTACATTTTTAAAACACATCAAACCGGCAATTAGTTTCAAAATTCTTTTTTTCATTTCGAGATTTTAAATTGCATTAATTTTTATACGTGGACAATTTGTTGGATTTTATATTTATATACATTTATTTTTAAAATCAGTTTGAATGTGACTCGAAATTTCGGGATTAAAAACAGTTCGGACCGCATCGAAATATGCAAATTTTCGTATAATTTTTTAACCGTGGCCACAATATGGGCTATAATGCTAACAAAAAGAATATGGGCTCCAAAAAACCTTAAGAATTAGCAAATGGGCTGGAAATTATTAGAAATAATGGCAGATGGGTTGTATGATGTTTTCCACAGATTTGAGGCTTTCCTAAAAAAAGGTTGACGCACAAGCAGTGACTGTTGGATGTCCATCCAACAGCCGTCGTGCTTCTTCAATCTCTGCTCTTCCTGCTCCAGCCGCTCAAACAAGCACCGGAGAGACTGCCTGCTCCCTCCTCCCCATGGCCGGCTGTGCTGCCGCGCAGGCCTCACCGCCCCACCGTGCTCCCATCGCTGGCCTAGCCATCCCTCTACTCACCCACACCTGTTGTTATTCTCCGGCGACGGCAGACGAACCAGTAAACCCTCGTACAGTCGTACTCCCCTCCGCATGGGAAACAACTGCCGAGTCTTCCCTGCCTTCGTGTCGTTCTCTTCCAAGGACATGCATCTGAAGTGGACTGTACGTGGAGAGGCCGGCAGCTGGGTCCACGGCCGCACGCAAGGAAAGCCTCCTTATTACACGCAAAATAATGTTTCCTCCACCTGACATCAGGGACCCACCGAAAGGGCCTCTGTATTTCGCGAAAAAAACGTTAACGCCGCTGACAGCTCGGACCCACCAGCTATATCTTCGCACGCAAGGAAGTGCCTCCTTATTACGCACAAAAAAAATGAATACTCCCCCTGTTAGCTGGGACCCAGTATAGTGGCAGGCTGACTTGTGGGCCTACTAAGTTGACGGGGATGGAGTTCTTTGTCAACTTAGTCAATATGAATGATTCTAGCTCCAGTGACCGTACGATGTCCATCCAACTGTCATAGTGCTTCTTCAACCTCTTGTCTTCTTGCTCCAGCCGACCAAACCAGCGCCGGTCGTGCCTCGTGCTCCTGCCTCCCATGGCCGGCTGTGTTGCCGCGGAGGCCTCACCGCCCCCTACTATTCCCACCGCTGGCTAGGCCATCCCTCTACTCACCCACACCCACTATTATTCTGCGGCGACGGTAGCCTCACACCTCAGCGAACCAGTGAACCCTCGTACTCCTCTACACAGAGTCGGTTACAACGGAAGGAGACCTACATATCTGTATCGCCAAGCTTGCCTTCCACGCCAAGGAAAGTCCCATCCGGACACGGGATGAAGTCCTCAATCTTGTATCTTCATAGTCCAGGAGTCCGGCCAAAGGTTATAGTTCGGCTATCCGGACACCCCCTAATCCAGGACTCCCTCAGTAGCCCCTGAACCAGGCTTCAATGACGACGAGTCCGGCGCGCAAATTGTCTTCGGCATTGCAAGGCGGGTTCCTCCTCTGAATACTTCATAGAAGATTTTGAACACAAGGATAGTGTCCGGCTCTGCAAAATAAGTTCCACATATTGCCATAGAGAGAATAATATTTACACAAATCTAATCTGCTGACGTACTCCGTAGTGCGACATCACACCACGGCCAAGTCTTTATTCGAATCGTTTTGTTGTCCCACCTCAGCGTGTTTAGCGAGGCGGTTTCCTTGGCACGTCTTGTCGAAGCAGAGATCGTGTCCCCTTATTTCGGGATTCTCATCAATACGGGCGTGGGTAACCCAACTGCGCCATTGATTACGGCGCTTGGGAGATAAGCGAGTTTTACCAGGCTGGTGGGGGCACGCAGCTTCTTCCACCCATATAAGGGGATAAGGATCCACCTTTTCACCTACGCCTTCTTCCTCCTTTGCTCATCCATCTTCGCGCACTCGAGCTCCAGCGCCCAAGTTCGCACTCCCCACCTCAACCTTCTCCAGCCATGTCCGGAGCGGGAGGCAAGTGGATGGTCTCCTTCGTCACGGAGGGACACATCAAAAAGCTGAGGAACGCCGGATACTTGTCTGACGACATCGCGCACCGGCTTCCCGAAGAGGGGCAGCTCATCCCCATCCCAAGGCCCCATGAGAGGGTGGTGTTCCTCACCCATTTCCTCCGCGGACTAGGTTTTCCTCTCCACCCATTTGTCCAGGGTCTCATGTTCTACTACGGCCTATATTTCCATGATCTGGCCCCGAATTTCATCCTCAACATCTCGGCGTTTATCGTTGTGTGCGAGGCCTTCCTCTGCATCCCACCCCACTTCGGTTTACGGCTGAAGACCTTTAACGTCAAGCCGAAGGTAGTGCACGGCTGCCAGGCGGAATGTGGAGGCGCCATGGTGGGCAAGATGCCCAACGTCCTATGGCTCGAGGGCTCCTTCGTGGAGACCCTAAAGGGGTGGCAATCGGGGTGGTTCTACATCACCGAGCCGCGTGACCCTGAATGGCTCGCAACCCTCGAGTTCCGATCCGGAGCCCCTACGCGGCTCACCTCCTGGAAGGAGACGGGCCTATCGTGGGGTAAGAAAGGAGAGCTGACCGGACTCCAAACATGCGTCCAAAGCCTGGTGAGCAAGAAGCTCAAACTCGTCAACGTAGTCCAGGTCATTCTCATCCGCCGGATCCTCCCGTGCCAACAACGGGCTTTCAGCTTGTGGGAGTTCAATCCGGCACAGCAACAAACCTTGAGCAGGCTCTTCGACACTACGTACGAAGATGCCTAGAAGGTGTTGTTGAAGGGTGCCGAGGCTCCCGCATCCACTACCGAGGATTGCGGATACAGCGCGCAGCGTCAAGCCAACGCGGTAAGCTGTTTTTACCTCTTACAGGATATTTGTCCTTCATAGTTTGACTCTATGCGGGATCTAAGCTCCCTTACCTTTGATAGGATTGGCAGGAGACGTCCGGACAGATCGACTATCCGGCTCCTTTGCCTGAAGACCCAGCGGACGCCCGCTTAACGGGGCTGCTGGTTCCGGCACCCTACGTGGTGCCGGAGAAGAAAACCAAGAAGAAGGCCACGGTAACTCGAAAGAGTTCCCGGCGCCTGGTGGTGTCGGATTCATCGTCCGACGACTCCGAGACGCGCTCCTCCCGCGAAGACGAGGAGGAGGAAGAAGAGGCCTCTCCCCCTCCTGTGGGGGGAGGAAAGAAAAGGAAGGCCACCCCATCTGGGGAGGCCGGAGGGTCCAAGAAGGGAAGGACCCTCCTTCCGGACTACTCCACCAACGCCGATGATGGCGAAGAGGAGTGGCCGCACAGGGCCAAGCCCCTGGCAAAATCCTAAGTGTTCGGATACCAGAATGACTCATGGCGTTCCTTTATTGCATTTCCTGATGCCAGATATATTTATGCAGTCCGCCCAAAGACCGGCTCGACGTGTCGTCGAGTGGCTCCCTGGACTCGTCGGATGTGAATTCACTTCCGACCGCTACCTCCCCCCGCCCTACGGACGACGCCGAAGTGTTGTCCCAGGAGGTTCCCAACCAGGAGGAGGTGGTCCTGGAGGCACCGCAAGGCGACCTCCCGGACTCCAGGTGCCCAGGGGACAAAACCCCCAAGGGCTCCAAGTCCGGCCCTGGGCCAGACACCGCTCCGGAACCTTCAAAGGTTCCGGAGTCTGGCAGGCGGACCCCTAAGAAGAAGGGCAAGCCTACGACGCCGGTGACTTCCGCCCAACCGGAGGCACCGGATAACTTGCTGAAGGTGCTTAACGGTGCCTCCATCGACGAGGAGCACCGCACTATTATGAGTGCGGTGATTTAGAAGGTTCAGTCCGCTAAGAGCAGGCTGACCGAAGCCTGTGCCAGCCTGTTGACAGGCTTTGAGGTATGTAAAAAATATGTAAAAATATTACCGCATAGACAGTAGCCCCTGATGCTCTGTTTGGCGTTCGGAAAGAAAAGCCGAATAGAGGATCTAATAACATTCGCAGGAGTCTAACAAAAGTAAGTCAATATGCGTATGCAGGCTTCGCTGCTGGCGTCCGCCACACTGACTGCGGAGGTGGACACGCTGAAGCAGAACCTCGAGCGGTCCGAGCAAGAACTCGGCCTTGCCAAGAAGCAGCTCGAGGACAAAGAAGTTAAAAGATACCTTATTTAAATATATAAAAGGTGCAATTGCAAAAAAATGACAGGATTAATGTGGCTATTGTAGGGGCCACAACCGAGGTGGCGACCCTTAAGCAAGCGTTGTTCGAGGCCGAAAAGAGGGCGGCCACGGAGCGCACCGAGCGGGAGAAGCATGAGGCGCAGGTTGGCGAGGTGCGGCAACAGCTCCAGGCTCTCATGAAAAAACATGAGAGTTTGGAGCTTGACTCGAAGACGCGAGAGTCCGAGCTCGCGGCGGCCATTGAAAATGCCAAGTCTGCCAAGGCCGAAGCCCAGAAGGCCCTCCAAGAAGTTGAGGCGATGAAGAAGATAGCGGCGGGTAAGGTTTTCTTTATGCAAAGCAAGCATGTGAAAGTGAATTACTTGTTACTTACCAGAATCCGGAGCTCTCCAGGAGCATTTGCAGATTTGCCCCGCAGTGTGTCCGATGCCGCCGCCTTCAACCGAGCCGAGGAGGGCAGCTCGACGGAGAAGGTGTTCTGGTCTCAGTACGCTGAGGCCGGACACCCGGTGCCTTTGAGCGACCAGTTGAAGCAACTGGTCGAGATCCACAAGGTGGCCGAACAGGCCCTAAAGGGCTTTATAGTTCGGCTGTGCCCTGGAGAGGCCCTGCCTGGGAGCTACTTCGGGCTGGTGAGGCGGCTGGTGGACGCCTGTCCGAGGCTTGAGGTCGTCAAGCGCTCCGTCTGTATCGAGGGTGCCCGTAGGGCCCTTGCCCGTGCTAAGGTGCACTGGGGCAAATTGGATGTCGTGAATCTTGTGAAGGACGGGCCACCACAGGGCAAGCAGCATCGCCACCCCGAGATGTATTACGAGGGTGTCTTGAAGGGTGCCCGCCTTGTGGCGGATGAATGCTCGAAAGATGTAATATTTGAGTGAAACTTGTTCATTTTATCATGTGCGCTGAAAACTTGTTCATATGCGCTATGCAACGCTTGTTTAATTTAAAATATTACCTTCTGTGCGGCCGTTTATTAAATTTGAGAGATGGCGAGTCGTCGGCTTCTGCCCCCATGCCACGAGTGCTGGGGTGTTCGGGATAAACCTGAGCACTCTTTTTCCCATTCTTGGGTCCTTCGAGGGAGGTGCTCAGCACAACGAACAAGGCAATCGGACTATAATGCGTTATCACTCTCACTTAGCCATAGAATTCTATAATTTTAAATTTCGGCGAAGCCCCTAGTATTCGGAAGACCGAGTTCGGGGCGCTATACACGCCTAGGCCGGAGAAAGTCGGCTCCTCGCTCTAAGCGGCATAAGTCTTTAGGGACTCGAAACCTTCCCGAACAGCGACCAGCTCTCGCCCTATCATGACAGTCAGTTTTAGTTTTCTCTACTGAGGTGCTTAGGCCCAGCTCAAATGGGGCACAATCGCAGTAGTTCTCCCAGCGCTACCTTGGCCGATATAGCAGAACGTAAGGTACCAAAACATGGGAGCCGGGCAAACCCAACTATTGACCAAAGACATGATTCGGAGCTGATGCATATAATGCTATAAGTTCGGAGGGCCGCACTTGTGAAAGTGTTCACACTTCTCACGCCGTGTTATGGGGTGCTTGAGCCCCTGGCGTATTGGCCGTACCAAAGTGTACGGGTGCTAAATGTCATAACTGAACATATATATTAAAAAAGAAATGAATAGAGAATGCAGTAATAAGCTGAACCTAAGCATTGTTTATTTTAAAATGCTGCTGTAAAAGCAGAACGATACAAATAGTGCGATAAGCAAGAGATGGGACTATTTGACATGTCCCCCTCCAGGGGCGAGCTATGAGACGATATGTAAGACAGGTATTTTGCTCGTTATAGAGACCACCTGGGAATTCGGCATGGCTTCCTGCCTCCTTGGTTGTTGCATCGTGTGTTCGGCGATTGTACTGTCGGACAGGCCTTCCGTATGATGGAGTCCTGAAAGTTAGAAAAAATGACGAAATTGGGAGCCCCTAGTGCGGTCGAGCTGCATTTAGGGCATGCCGTGGACGTGCCTCTCCCCCTGTGCCCATGGAATTTTCAGAGCGTAGTTGTGTACGCGTAGCACTGATTTCGCGGTTTCGCGAGGGCTGGGGTTGGGGTCGTATTGCTACGCTTGCTCGGAACGTGCCAGGAGGTCTTGTTGTAGGTTACTTCGGGCGCGCTTGACGTTGTCTGGACGTGTAAAAGCCAGACTGGAGAATTGCCTTGAGAGGCTGCTCTGTACTTCCGCTGCTAGCGCCGCCGTATGCTCCTCTGTTCGGAGAGAGCGTTCGGTGTTTCCATTGACCGTAATGACTCCTCGAGGGCCTGGCATCTTGAGCTTGAGGTATGCATAGTGCGGCACCGCACTGAACTTTGCAAATGCGGTTCGTCCGAGCAGTGCGTGATAGCCGCTGCGGAACGGGACTATGTCGAAGATTAGCTCCTCGCTTCAGAAATTATCCGGTGATCCGAAGACCACTTCAAGTGTAACTGAGCCTGTACAGTTGGCCTCTACACCTGGTATGACGCCTTTAAAGGTCGTTTTTGTGGGTTTAATCCTTGAGGGATCTATGCCCATTTTCTGCACTGTATCCTGATAAAGCAAGTTCAGGCTGCTGCTGCCGTCCATAAGGACTCTAGTGAGGTGAAATCCGTCAATGATTGGGTCAAGAACCAATGCGGCGAATCCGACGTGACGGATGCTGGTGGGGTAGTCCCTTCGATCAAAAGTGATCGGGCAGGAGGACCATGGGTTGAACTTTAGGGCGACTGGCTCTAACGCATATACGTCCATCAGTGCATGCTTCCGCTCCCGCTTGGGGATGTGGGTTGCGTATATCATGTTCACCGTCCGCACTTGTGGGGGGAAACCATTCTGTCCACTATTGTTTGGTGGACGGGGCTTCTCCTCGTCATCGCTATGCAACCCCTTGTCTCTGTTTTTGGCATGTAACTTGCCTGCCTGTTTGAACACCCAACAATCCCTGTTAGTGTGATTAGCTGGCTTTTCAGGGGTGCCATGTATCTGGCACGAGCGATTGAGTATTCGGTCCAAACTGGACGGGCCCGGAGTATTTCTCTTGAATGGATTTTTCCGCTGACCGGGTTTAGAGCCTCTGAATCCGTCATTAGCTGTCGTATCATCAGCACTGTCGCCGTTAATGCGGCGCTTGTGCTTGTTGCGACGCGACCTACCATTGTTGTCCTTGGTATCCGAATTACCAGGGCTCTTGGTCATGTTATTACTATGAGCTAGCCAGCTGTCTTCTCCCGTGCAAAAGCGGGTCATGAGTGTCGTGAGGGCTGCCATAGATTTCGGCTTTTCCTGTCATAGGTGCCGGGCAAGCCACTCGTCACGGATGTTGTGTTTGAAGGCTGCTAGGGCCTCTGCGTCCGGACAGTCAACGATTTGATTTTTCTTGGTTAGGAACCGTGTCCAGAATTATCTGGCCGATTCCTCTGGCTGCTGAATTATGTGGCTTAGGTCATCGGCGTCTGGTGGTCGCACATAGGTGCCCTGGAAATTGTCGAGGAATGCGGCTTCCAGGTCCTCCCAACAACCAATTGATTCTGCTGGCAAGTTGTTGAGCCAATGCCGAGCTGGTCCTTTAAGCTTCAGTGGGAGGTATTTGATGGTGTGTAGATCATTACCGCGGGCCATGTGGATATGAAGGAGATAGTCCTCGATCCATACCGCAGGGTCTGTTGTGCCATCGTATGATTCGATATTTACGGGTTTGAAACCCTCTCGGATTTGATGATCCATTACTTCATCTGTGAAGCATAGTGGGTGTGCGGCGCCTCTGTACTGGGCTATATCACGACGTAGCTCAAATGAGCTTTGTCTGATGTGTTCTACCCGGCCGGATTTGCTGTATCCGGCGTGACAGTTATCGTCTCAAGTCGTGGGGCGCCCACGCGATCCGTAGATCGATCTTGTTTGCCTTGCCTTGTCCTCCAACATATCGCGCAGGTCTAGCGCGTTTCCCCGTGCCTTGGTGTTTTTTGAGCGACGCCGGGGTGCAGCTTGAGCAGAGGGTCGTGAGGCCTCTCTGTCGCGGCCACGAGGTGGCCGGTCGGCCGCGTCATGCGCTGGTGATGTAGGTTTAGGTGCTTCCTCCTCTAATCGGGGTAGCAGCCTGTGCTTTGGGTAGCTCTTGGAGGGGCGTTCGAGTTCAAACTCTTCGGCCGCAAGGACTTCAGTCCATCTGTCGGCTAGCAAATCTTGATCAGCTCTAAGTTGTCGCTGTTTTTTCTTAAGGCTGCTCTCCGTGGCCATAAGTCTGCGCTTAAAGCGCTCTTGTTCGGCGGGATCCTCAGGCATGACAAATTCGTCTTCGCCGAAGCTTGCCCCATCTTCGAAGGGAGGCATGTAATTATCATCCTCTTCCTCTCTGTCTACCGCCCTCTTAGGAGGGCTGGCTTCTCCATCCTCCTGCGCTGAGTCTTGCTGGAGGGAGTTGTCTTCGGCACTGTCTGGGGTGTTATTGTCTCCGGTGCCGGTTTCACCGTTTTTGCTTTGGCAGGACATAGAGCGGCGCCGCTGACGCCGGCACTTGGGTTGCTTCTTGGAGGGGTCATCCCCCATTGTTCCATCGCCATTGCCTTCTTTGGTTGTATCCACCATATATATGTCATATGACGAGGTGGCTTTCCAGTGCCCTATAGGCGCTGGTTCCTGTTCGTCTCCTAAATCGTCGTCCATACCGTCGATGTCTTCGGAGTCGAAGTCTAGCATGTCGGTTAAATCATCTACAGTGGCTACAAAGTGGGGGGTGGGTGGGCATCAAATTTCTTCGTCGTCCGCATCCCAATCCTGTTGGCCATAATCCGGCCAGGACTCTCCTGACAAAGAGAGAGACCTTAGTGAATTCAGAATATCGTCGAAGGGCGAGTGCTGAAAGATGTCCGCGACGGTGAATTCCATGATCGGCGCCCAATCGGGTTCGATTGGCAGGGGCGCGGAGGGCTCAGAGTCCGGAGAGGAGTCCGGCACCTTGGAGTCACGGGCTTCGCAGAGGATGATGCTGGTGTTCGGCTCGATCACCGTAGAGATTGCAGCCAGCGAGGCGGTGTCCAGCCACTCGTCCTTGATTGGTGCAGTCGGCTCCGAGCTAAGGGTCGGAGCAGACACGGGTGCGGCCTCCAGGGCACTGTTTGGCGGCAGAGCTAGATCATGCCCTTCGTGACAGTGCGGCACGCCCGGCTGTGGCTCGAATCCGTCGAAGATCAATTCCCCGCGGATATCGGCCGTGTAGTTCAAACTTCCAAATCTGACCTGATGGCCAGGGGCGTAGCTTTCGATCTGCTCTAGATGGCCAAGCGAATTGGCCCGCAGTGCAAAGCCGCCGAATACGAAGATCTGTCTGGGGAGAAAAGTCTCACCCTGGACCGCATCGCCGTTGATGATCGGAGGAGCCGTCGGGCCTAAAAGTGACGACACAGAGGAACTCTCAATGAAAGCGCCAATGTCGGTTTCAAAACCGGCGGATCTCGGGTAGGGGGTCCCGAACTGTGCGTCTAGGCGGATGGTAACAGGAGACAAGGGACACGATGTTTTTACCCAGGTTCGGGCCCTCTCGATGGAGGTAAAACCCTACTCCTGCTTGATTAATATTGATGATATGGGTAGTACAAGAGTAGATCTACCATGAGACCAGAGAGGCTAAACCCTAGAAGCTAGCCTATGGTATGATTGTTGTTCGTCCTATGGACTAAAACCCTCCGGTTTATATAGACACCGGAGAGGGTTAGGTTACACTGAGTCGGTTACAATAGAAGGAGATCTACATATCCGTATCGCCAAGCTTGCCTTCCACGCCAAGGAAAGTCCCATCCGGACACGGGACGAAGTCTTCAATCTTGTATCTTCATAGTCCAGGAGTCCGGCCAAAGGTTATAGTCCGGCTATCCGGACACCCCTAATCTAGGACTCCCTCACCATATCTTTATGTACCTTAAACCCTGTGTAACTGAGGGCTGAAGGGGCTGGCAAACTCTATATAAGCCACCCCCTCCTCAGGGACAAGGGTTCGCACCCCCTATAACTCCACACACATAATCCAATCGACCGAGCTCCCGAGCACCGAGACGTAGGGTTGTTACTTCCACCATGAAGGGCCTGAACTCGTAAACCTTGTGTGTACAACTTCACCATAGCTAGGATCTAGCCTCCTCATACCTACCCCCATTCTACTATCAGTCTTAGAACCACGACACATGGGGCGTGGACAACCCTCCTTTCCCGGCGGTGGCGCCCCCTATGGAACTTCAGCCCTCTCAACCTCATCGACACCCACGAGCTCTTCCATGGCTATCGCAAAAGCTTGGATGCGTTCTCCAAGGTCCTCGGCAGTCACCTTGGCCCAAGCAAAGGCCTTAGAATGGGCAAGTTTCGTTCCAACGGCAAGGACCAAGCCAAGCTTGACGACTGGTTCCGATCCCCCGCCCTAGATCAGCTCGAGGAGCTCACTTTTGATGATGGGCATATGCGGTCGCTGCCAACGTCTGCACTCCACCTCGCGCCCACGCTGCGCGTCGCCAAGTTCAGGAACTACCATTTCCCGCCCCTTAACAACGCGCCCGCTCTTATTCTACCACGACTGGAGCACCTCGAGCTCGTCGCTATCTTCCTCTCAGTGGGTGACATGGAGCGCCTGCTCTGTGGTTGTACTGCACTCAAGTACCTTCGTCTTTAGGCGATCAATGGGTTGAGTACCTTCCACATCACCTCCATGACTCTCCGGACTATTTATGTGTGTTGCTGGTGCGGCAGGAAGACATCACAAAAGGTGGACCACGGTATGGTCATCTAGGACACACCTGCACTTCAGAGATTACTTGTAGTTGATCAAGAAGGTCCAACAAGAATCAATGTCATTTCTGCGCCAAAATTGACAGTGGTGGGCCACTCGTCTGACAAATACTCCGAACTTGTTATTGGATCCACACCCGTTCAGGTACAACAGCCGCCTTCTACCTCTCCTTCTACGAATTAACATTATTTCTAATTTTGAAGATGTTTGTTCGTCTATCATTCAGAAAATGATTCCGACAAGCTTGACCCTGAAACTGCGCATAGTGAAGGTCTTGGCACTAGAATCTATCGGCCCCGACCTGGAGCAAGTTGTCAGTTTCCTGAGATGCTTTCCGTACCTGGAGAAGCTATATATCGAGGTGATGTTCCTTTCCTGTTAAATGTTAACCATAAGGGAGTTCAATTTGTGACACCTTTTTCCAAGTTTACAATGACAATGTACTAAGATTTCTGAAGGTTCTTTTGGAGGATTTCAGTACATACATGCCCCCCCCACATTGGTTGCTTGATCCATATGGTTACAATCAATAAGTGTTTCTCCTTTGGACTCATCTGTACTAGTTTTCTTAGGGAACTTTTCATCCACTCCAACCTCTTGTGAAGAAGCCTACATTTTTCTAGAATGTAATCAAATGCCCATGTTAATCATGTCAGATCGAAGATGGCATGTTAGTGCATTTTACAAATCCTACAAACTAAATAGGCATGTCCTAATGTTCAAAACTGCATGTAGGCACTAACACGTTCTCTTCTTTTGCAGATCAGATTAGGCCCAGTGGTGGATAATGTGATACAATATAACAATAACGTCGAATGCCTAGATTTGCATCTCTCAAAAATTACTATGAAGAACTACCGAGGGACCTTACCGGAGATTATATTCACCAGGTTCTTTGTTCTCAGAGCGAGGGTGCTGAAGGAAATGAGGTTTGCCCTACATTTATTTCGCAAAAATGAATGGTTTGTTGATCAGCACCAGCGCATGCGGCAGAATGGAGTAGGCTCCAAAAATGTTGAATTTCATTTTGGAACTTCATATGACAGAGTAATCGGAAGCATTGTGTCAACCCCATACATGACTTCTCAGTGGCTGACCCCTTTGCAAAAATTGTGAGGTTTCAAAACCAGACTTAGAAGCGGTGATATTAGTTTGAACCTCTCTGATATCCATGTTCAGCGGATCAGCGCGAGCGTTTGCAGCTGATGAGCTGAATTTCATTTCTAATATCAGTTTGAACCTTGTAATCTTCGAATTTGAGCCATATAACTCTGGAATTTGAACCTTGTAACATTTCGAGCTTTTGTGGTACAATCGTTGAAATGGCATCGTATGAGACTCGTATATTGCTAGCACTATTTTCACCTTAATATGCAATGGTCTTAGATTTTATTAACCATTCTCGAATCAGTTTACCTTGTCGATCTCACAGCACACGATTTGTATAGCTAACTCGACTATGATCTTCGACATTATTGCACATAGTTGGTTTCTTCCACCGTGTGGACTGTAGAGCGCAGAATTAATTATCGCACTCGAGTGTCCATCATCACCCTTCTGTGTAACTTTGAAGTCGTCACCCAAGGGTAAACTTATGACCGAAGTCATTCCACGCACTTCGTTTTTACAAAGCTTTTTGCCAATAAACGCCCACGATTTGTCCCTCTTCTAGCCGACGCGTGGCCAAACTAGCCGGGCGGGAAGCTTGCGCGGTAAACAGCGCGGTAGCGCGGGAACAGGTTCACTGATGATACATTTGGCGCCTCTTCGAGCCCATGCGTGCGGTGCGGTGTTGTCAAGCATGCACTGGATTCTGGAATCCTCCGCTATGAACACCGTGACAAGACATGACGATTACAGGCCAGCCGGCCCCATTTAACAGCGGCCATTTAACCTACCCATGTGTCTCTTTAACCTTTCGATCGTGCCCCACCATTGCAAGAAGCACACCCACCACAAGAAATTCTTAGAGGGTATCCTGCGCGGCTCTAATGGCGCTCTGAGCGCTGCCGTCGACGAGTAGCAGTTCACCATGTGTGCCGTGGTGGACACCCACAGAAGGTTCATGGACCTCTCGATGGTGTACACCAACGATCCAGTCTTGGTGGAGCACTCCATCCACATCATGGAGCTGTTGCTTGCCGAGGAGAAGTACAAGGTGGTCGGGTTCGACCTTGAGTACACCCGCGCTCGTGCCGGGTCTCGACCCAAGGTCGTCGTCGCCCAGATGTGCATGCGCCACCACGTCCTCGTCAACCACTACTGCCTGGCCACAAGGCCTTGCGAGCGTTTTGCCAGGTTTGTCAACAGCCCCCACTACATGTTCGCTACGGTGGATGCTACCTCTTGAGCATTGCATTGGTTTTCCCTTGAAGAGGAAAGGGTGATGCAGTAAAGTAGCGTAAGTATTTCCCTCAGTTTTTGAGAACCAAGGTATCAATCCAGTAGGAGGCCACGCTCAAGTCCCTTGCACCTACACAAACAAATAAAAACCTCGCAATCAACGCAATAAAGGGGTTGTCAATCCCTTCACGGTCACTTACGAAAGTGAGATCTGATAGATATGATAAGATAAGATTTTTGGTATTTTTATAATAAAGATGCAAAGTAAAATAAAAGGCAAAAAAAAGCTAAGTGTTGGAAGATTAATATGATGGAAAATAGACCTGGGGGCCATAGGTTTCACTAGTGGCTTCTCTCAAGAGCATAAGTATTACGGTGGGTGAACAAATTACTGTTGAGCAATTGATAGAATTGAGCATAGTTATGAGAATATCTAGGTATGATCATCTATATAGGCATCACGTCCGTGACAAGTAGACCAACTCCTGCCTTCATCTACTACTATTACTCCACACATCGACCTGAAGGAAATATGCCCTAGAGGCAATAATAAAGTTATTATTTATTTCCTTATATCATGATAAATGTTTATTATTCATGCTAGAATTGTATTAACTGGAAACATAATACATGTGTGAATACATAGACAAACAGAGTGTCACTAGTATGCCTCTACTTGACTAGCTCATTAATCAAAGATGGTTATGTTTCCTAACCATGAACAAAGAGTTGTTATTTGATTAACGAGATCACATCATTAGTTGAATGATCTGATTGACATGACCCATTCCATTAGCATAGCACCCGATCGTTTAGTATGTTGCTATTGCTTTTATCCATGACTTATACATGTTCCTTTAACTATGAGATTATGCAACTCCCGTTTACCGTAGGAACACTTTGTGTGCTACCAAACATCACAACGTAACTGGGTGATTATAAAGGTGCTCTACAGGTGTCTCCGAAGGTACATGTTGGGTTGGCGTATTTCGAGATTAGGATTTGTCACTCCGATTGTCGGAGAGGTATCTCTGGGCCCTCTCGGTAATGCACATCACATAAACCTTGCAAGCATTGCAACTAATGTGTTAGTTGTGAGATGATGTATTATGGAACGAGTAAAGAGACTTGCCGGTAACGAGATTGAACTAGGTATTGGATACCGACGATCGAATCTCGGGTAAGTAACATACCGATGACAAAGGGAACGACGTATGTTGTTATGCGGTCTGACCGATAAAGATCTTCGCAGAATATGTAGGAGCCAATATGGGCATCCAGGTCCCGCTATTGGTTATTGACCGGAGACGTGTCTCGGTCATGTCTACATTGTTCTCGAACCGTAGGGTCCGCACGCTTAAGGTTTCGATGACAGTTATATTATGAGTTTATGAGTTTTGATGTACCGAAGGAGTTCGGAGTCCCGGATGAGATCGGGGACATGACGAGGAGTCTCGAAATGGTCGAGACGTAAAGATCGATATATTGGACGACTATATTCGGACATCGGAAAGGTTCTGAGTGATCCGGGTATTTTCGGGAGTATCGGGGAGTTACGGGATTACGGGAGAAGTAATGGGCCTTGATGGGCTTTAGTGGGAAGAAGAAAAAGGCTGCTGCGCCCCCCTTCCCTCTGGTCCGAATTGGACTAGGGAAAAGGGGGCCGGCCACCTTTCCTTCTCCTCCTATCCGTTCTCCCTTCCTCCCCTCTTGGTGGACTCCTACTAGGACTTGGAGACCTAGTAGGACTCCACACCCTGGCGCGCCAAGCCTTGGCCGGCCTCCTCCTCCTCCTCCATCCTTTATATACAGGGGCAGGGGGCACCCCATAGACACACAATTGATCATTGAGATCTTTCTTTAGCCGTGTGCGGTGCCCCCTTCCACCAAATTCCACCTCGGTCATATTGTTGCAGTGCTTAGGCGAAGCCCTGCACCGGTAACACATCAAGATCGTCACCACGCCGTCGTGCTGTCGGAACTCTTCCCCGACGCTTTGCCGGATCGGAGCCCGGGGATCGTCATCGAACTGAACGTGTGCCAAGAACTCGGAGGTGCCGGAGTAACGGTGCTGTGATCGGTCGGATCGCGAGGAGAACGTATGACTACTTCCTCTATGTTGTGTCAACGCTTCCGCTTCGGTCTACGAGGGTACGTAGACAACACTCTCCCCTCTCGTTGCTATGCATCACCATGATCTTGCGTGTGCGTAGGAATTTTTTTGAAATTACTACGTTCCCCAACAGTGGCATCCGAGCCTAGGTTTTTATGGTTTGATGTTATTTGCACGAGTAGAACACAAGTGAGTTGTGGACGATACAAGTCATACTGCCTACCAGCATGTCATACTTTGGTTCAGCGGTATTGTTGGACGAGACGATCCGGACCAACCTTACGCGTACGCTTACGCGAGACCGGTTCCCTCGACGTGCTTTGCACATAGATGGCTTGCGGAAGACTGTCTCTCCAACTTTAGTTGAACCGAGTGTGGCTACGCCCGGTCCTTGAGAAGGTTAAAACGGAGTCTATTTGACAAACTATCGTTGTGGTTTTGATGCGTAGGTAAGATGAGTTCTTGCTTAAGCCCGTAGCAGCCACGTAAAACTTGCAACAACAAAGTAGAGGACGTCTAACTTGTTTTTGCAGGGCATGTAGTGATGTGATATGGTCAAGACATGATGCTAAATTTTATTGTATGAGATGATCATGTTTTGTAACCGAGTTATCGGCAACTGGCAGGAGCCATATGGTTGTCGCTTTATTGTATGCAATGCAATCGCGATGTAATGCTTTACTTTATTACTAAGCGGTAGTGATAGTCGTGGAAGCATAAGATTGGCGAGACGACAACGATGCTGCGATGGAGATCAAGGTGTCGCGCCGGTGACAATGGTGATCATGACGGTGCTTCGAAGATGGAGATCACAAGCACGAGATGATGGCCATATCATATCACTTATATTGATTGCATGTGATGTTTATCTTTTATGCATCTTATCTTGCTTTGATTGACGGTAGCATTATAAGATGATCTCTCACTAATTATCAAGAAGTGTTCTCCCTAAGTATGCACCGTTGCGAAAGTTCTTCGTGCTGAGACACCACGTGATGATCGGGTGTGATAAGCTCTACGTTCAAATACAACGGGTGCAAAACAGTTGCACACGCGGAATACTCAGGTTTAACTTGACGAGCCTAGCATATAACAGATATGGCCTCGGAACACGGAGACCGAAAGGTCGAGCATGAATCATATAGTAGATATGATCAACATAGTGATGTTCACCATTGAAACTACTCCATCTCACGTGATGATCGGACATGGTTTAGTTGATTTGGATCATGTGATCACTTAGAGGATTAGAGGGATGTCTATCTAAGTGGGAGTTCTTAAGTAATATGATTAATTGAACTTTAATTTATCATGAACTTAGTCCTGGTAGTATTAGCATATCTATGTTGTAGATCAATAGCTCGCGTTATTGCTTCCCTGTGTTTATTTTGATATGTTCCTAGAGAAAATTGTGTTGAAAAATGTTAGTAGCAATGATGCGGATTGGATCCGTGATCTGAGGTTTATCCTCATTGCTGCACAGAAGAATTATGTCCTTGATGCACCGCTAGGTGACGGACCTATTGCAGGAGCAGATGCAGACATTATGAACGTTTTGCTAGCTCAATATGATGACTACTTAATAGTTTAGTGCACCATGCTTAACTGCTTAGAATCGGGACTTCAAAGACGTTTTGAACGTCATGGAGCATATGAGATGTTCTAGGAGTTGAAGTTAATATTTCAAGCAAATACCCGAGTTGAGAGATATGAAGTCTCCAACAAGTTCTATAGCTAAAAGATGGAGGAGAATCGCTCAACTAGTGAGCATGTGCTCAGATTGTCTGGGTACTACAATCGCTTGAATCAAGTGGGAGTTAATCTTCCAGATAAGATAGTGATTGACAGAATTCTCTAGTCACCATCACCAAGTTAGTAGAACTTCGTGATGAACTATAATATGCAAGGGATAACGGAAAATATTCCCAAGCTCTTCGCGATGCTAAAATCAGCGAAGGTAGAAATCAAAGAAAAACATCAAGTGTTGATGATTGACAAGATCACTAGTTTCAAGAAAAGGGCAAAAGGAAAGAAGGGGAACTTCAAGAAGAACGGCAAGCAAGTTGCTGCTCAAGTGAAAAAGCCCAAGTCTGGTCCTAAGCCTGAGACTAAGTGCTTCTACTGCAAAGGGACTGGTCACTGGAAGCGGAACTACCCCAAGTGATTGGCGGATAAGAAGGATGGCAAAGTGAACATAAGTATATTTGATATACATGTTATTGATGTGTACTTTACTAGTGTTCATAGCAACCCCTCAGTATTTGGTACTAGTTCAAGTTGCTAAGATTAGTAACTCGAAACGGGAGTTGCAGAATGAACAAAGACTAGTTAAAGGGCAAGGTGACGATGTGTGTTGGAAGTGGTTCCAAGATTGATATGATCATCATCACACACTCCCTATACTTTCGGGATTAGTGTTGAAACTAAATAAGTGTTATTTGGTGTTTGCGTTGAGCATGAATATGATTTGATCATGTTTATTGCAATACGGCTATTCATTTAAGTAAGAGAATAAATTGTTGTTCTGTTTACATGAATAAAACCTTCTATGGTTATACACACCAACGAAATGGTTTGTTGGATCTCGATCATAGTGATACACATATTCATAATATTGAAGCCAAAAGATGCAAAGTTAATAATGATAGTGCAACTTATTTGTGGCACTGCAGTTTAGGTCATATTGGTGTAAAGCGCATGAAGAAACTACATGCTGATGGGATTTTGGAATCACTTGATTATGAATCACTTGATGCTTGCGAACCATGCCTCTTGGGCAAGATGACTAAAACGCCGTTCTCCGGAACAATAGAGCAAGCAACAGATTTGTTGGAAATCATACATACTGATGTATGTGGTCCGATGAATATTAAGGCTCGCGACAAGTATCATTATTTTCAGAACTTCACAGATGATTTAAGCAGATATGGGTATATCTACTTAATGAAACATAAGTCTGAAATGTTTGAAAAGTTCAAAGAATTTCAGAGTGAAGTGGATAATCATCGTAACAAGAAAATAAAAATTTCTACGATATGATCGCAGAGGTAAAATATTTGAGTTACGAGTTTTGGCCTTCAGTTAAAACCGTGTGGAATAGTTTCACAAATTCATGCCACCTGGAACACCACAGCATAATGGTGTGTCCGAACGTCATAACCGTACTTTATTGGATATAGTACAATCTATGATGTTTCTTACCGATTTGCCAATATCGTTTTGGGATCATGCATTAGAGACAGCTGCATTCACGTTAAAAGGGGCACCATCTAAGTCCGTTGAGACGACACAATATGAACTGTGGTTTAGCAAGAAACCAAAGTTGTCGTTTCTTAAAGTTTGGGGTTGTGATGCTTATATGGAAAAGTTTCATCCTGATAAGCTCAAACCCAAATCGGAGAAATATGTCTTCATAGGATACCCAAAGGAAATTGTTGGGTACACCTTCTATCACAGATCCAAAGGCAAGACATTTGTTGCTGAGAATGGATCCTTTCTAGAGAAGGAGATTCTCTCGAAAGAAGTGAGTGGGAGGAAAGTAAAAACTTGATAAGGTAATTGTACCTTCTCCCTTATTGGAAAGTAGTTCATCACAGAAATCTGTTCTTGTGACTACTACACCAATGAGTAAGGAAGCTAATGATGATGATCATGTAACTTCAAGATCAAGTTACTACCGAATCTCGTAAGTAAACTAGAGTGAGATCCGCACCAGAGTGGTACGGTAATCCTGTTCTGGAAGTCATGTTACTAGACCATGATGAACTTGCGAACTATGAGGAAGCGATGATGAGCCCAGATTCCGCGAAATGGTTTGAGGCCATGAAATCCGAGATATGATCCATGTATGAGAACAAAGTATGGACTTTGATGGATTTGCCCGATGATCGGCAAGCCAAAGAAAATAAATGGATCTTGAAGAGGAAGATGGACACTGATAGTAGTGTTACTATCTACAAAGCTAGAATTGTCGCAAAAGGTTTTCGACAAGTTCAAGGTGTTGACTACGATGAGAGTTTCTCACTCGTATCTATGCTTAAGTCTGTCCGAATCATGTTAGCAATTGCCGCATTTTATGAAATCCGGCAAATGGATAAACAAAACTACATTCCTTAATGGATTTATTAAAGAAGAGTTGTATACGATGCAACTAGAAGGTTTTGTCGATCCTGAAGGTGTTAACAAAATATGCAAGCTCCAGTGATCCATCTATGGACTGGTGCAAGCATTTCGGAGTTGGAATATACGCTTTGATAAGTTGATCAAAGCATATAGTTTTATACAGACTTGCGGTGAAGCCTGTATTTACAAGAAAGTGAGTGGGAGCACTACAGCATTTCTTATAAGTATATGTAAATGACATATTATTGATCGGAAATAATGTAGAATTATTCTGTGAAGCATAAAGGAGTATTTGAAAGGAGTTTTTCAAAGAAGGACCTCAGTGAAGCTGCTTACATATCGAGCATCAGAATCTATAGAGATAGATCGAGACGCTTGATAAGTTTTTTCAATGAGTACATACCTTGACAAGATTTTGAAGTAGTTCAAAATGGAACAGTCAAAGAAAGAGTTCTTGCCTATGTTATAAGGTGTGAAATTGAGTAAGACTCAAAGCCCGACCATGGCAGAAGATAGAAAGAGAATGAAAGTCATTCCCTATGCTTTGGCCATAGGTTCTATAAAGTATGCCATGCTGTGTACCAGACCTATTGTATACCCTACCCTGAGATTGGCACGGGAGTACAATAGTGATCTAGGAGTAGATCACTGGACGGCGGTCAAAATTATCCTTAGTGGAATAAGGATATGTTTCTCGATTATGGAGGTGACAAAAAGGTTCGTCGTAAAGAGTTACGTCGATGCAAGTTTTGACACTGATCCAGATGACTCTAAGTCTCAGTCTAGATACATATTTAAAGTGGGAGCAATTAGCTAAAGTAGCTCCGTGCAGAGCATTGTAGACATAGAAAATTGCAAAATACATAACGGATCTGAATGTGGCAGACCCGTTGACTAAACTTCTCTCACAAGCAAAACATGATCACACCGTAGTACTCTTTGGGTGTTAATCATATAGCGACGTGAACTAGATTACTGAATCTAGTAAACCCTTTGGGTGTTGGTCACATATCGATGTGAACTATGGGTGTTAATCACATGGTGATGTGAACTATTGCTGATAAATCACATGGCGATGTGAACTAGATTATTGACTCTAGTGCAAGTGGGAGACTGAAGGAAATATGCCCTAGAGGCAATAATAAAGTTATTATTTATTTCCTTATATCATGATAAATGTTTATTATTCATGCTAGAATTGTATTAACTGGAAACATAATACATGTGTGAATACATAGACAAACAGAGTGTCACTAGTATGCCTCTACTTGACTAGCTCATTAATCAAAGATGGTTATGTTTCCTAACCATGAACAAAGAGTTGTTATTTGATTAACGAGATCACATCATTAGTTGAATGATCTGATTGACATGACCCATTCCATTAGCATAGCACCCGATCGTTTAGTATGTTGCTATTGCTTTTATCCATGACTTATACATGTTCCTTTAACTATGAGATTATGCAACTCCCGTTTACCGTAGGAACACTTTGTGTGCTACCAAACGTCACAACGTAACTGGGTGATTATAAAGGTGCTCTACAGGTGTCTCCGAAGGTACATGTTGGGTTGGCGTATTTCGAGATTAGGATTTGTCACTCCGATTGTCGGAGAGGTATCTCTGGGCCCTCTCGGTAATGCACATCACATAAACCTTGCAAGCATTGCAACTAATGTGTTAGTTGTGAGATGATGTATTATGGAACGAGTAAAGAGACTTGCCGGTAACGAGATTGAACTAGGTATTGGATACCGACGATCGAATCTCGGGTAAGTAACATACCGATGACAAAGGGAACGACGTATGTTGTTATGCGGTCTGACCGATAAAGATCTTCGCAGAATATGTAGGAGCCAATATGGGCATCCAGGTCCCGCTATTGGTTATTGACCGGAGACGTGTCTCGGTCATGTCTACATTGTTCTCGAACCGTAGGGTCCGCACGCTTAAGGTTTCGATGACAGTTATATTATGAGTTTATGAGTTTTGATGTACCGAAGGAGTTCGGAGTCCCGGATGAGATCGGGGACATGACGAGGAGTCTCGAAATGGTCGAGACGTAAAGATCGATATATTGGACGACTATATTCGGACATCGGAAAGGTTCTGAGTGATCCGGGTATTTTCGGGAGTATCGGGGAGTTACGGGATTACGGGAGAAGTAATGGGCCTTGATGGGCTTTAGTGGGAAGAAGAAAAAGGCTGCTGCGCCCCCCCTTCCCTCTGGTCCGAATTGGACTAGGGAAAAGGGGGCCGGCCACCTTTCCTTCTCCTCCTATTCGTTCTCCCTTCCTCCCCTCTTGGTGGACTCCTACTAGGACTTGGAGACCTAGTAGGACTCCACACCCTGGCGCGCCAAGCCTTGGCCGGCCTCCTCCTCCTCCTCCATCCTTTATATACAGGGGCAGGGGGCACCCCATAGACACACAATTGATCATTGAGATCTTTCCTTAGCCGTGTGCGGTGCCCCCTTCCACCAAATTCCACCTCGGTCATATTGTTGCAGTGCTTAGGCGAAGCCCTGCGCCGGTAACACATCAAGATCGTCACCACGCCGTCGTGCTGTCGGAACTCTTCCCCGACGCTTTGCTGGATCGGAGCCCGGGGATCGTCATCGAACTGAACGTGTGCCAAGAACTCGGAGGTGCCGGAGTAACGGTGCTGTGATCGGTCGGATCGCGAGGAGAACGTATGACTACTTCCTCTACGTTGTGTCAACGCTTCCGCTTCGGTCTACGAGGGTACGTAGACAACACTCTCCCCTCTCGTTGCTATGCATCACCATGATCTTGCGTGTGCGTAGGAATTTTTTTGAAATTACTACGTTCCCCAACACGACCGCTATCCAGCATGCATCTAGAGTATTAAGTTCAAAAGAACAGAGTAATGCTTTAAGTAAAGTGACATGATGTAGAGGGATAAACTCATGCAATATGATATAAACCCCATCTTGTTATTGATGTCTACTACACAACCTTCTTCTTGTATACGTTGTTGGGCCTCCAAGGCAGAGGTTTGTAGGACAGTAGCAAATTTCCCTCAAGTGGATGACCTAAGGTTTGTCAATCCGTGGGAGGCGTAGGATGAAGATAGTCTCTCTCAAGCAATCCTGCAACCAAATAACAAAGAGTCTATTGTGTCCCCAACACACCCAATAGAATGGCAAATTGTATAGGTGCACTAGTTCGGCGAAGAGATGGTGATACAAGTGCCATATGGATGGTAGATATAAGTATTTGTAATCTGAAAAATATAAAAACAGCAAGGTAGCAAGTGATAAAAGTGAGCACAAACGGTATTGCAATGCTACGAAACAAGGCCTAGGGTTCATACTTTCACTAGTGCAAGTTCTCTCAACAATAATAACATAATTGGATCATATAACTATCCCTCAACATGCAACAAAGAGTCACTCCAAAGTCACTAATAGCGGAGAACAAACGAAGAGATTATGGTAGGGTATGAAACCACCTCAAAGTTATTCTTTCCAATCAATCTCTTGGGCTATTCCTATAAGTGTCACAAACAGCCCTAGAGTTCGTACTAGAATAACACCTTAAGACACAAATCAACCAAAACCCTAATGTCACCTAGATACTCCAATGTCACCTCAAGTATCCGTGGGTATGATTATACGATATGCATCACACAATCTCAGATTCATCTATTCAATCCAACACAAAGTACTTCAAAGAGTGCCCCAAAGTTTCTACCGGAGAATCAAGACAAAAATGTGTGCCAACCCCTATGCATAAGTTCATGGGCGGAACCCGCAAGTTGATCAGCAAAACATACATCAAGTGAATCACGTGATATCCCATTGTCACCATAGATACGCACGGCAAGACATACATCAAGTGTTCTCAAATCATTAAAGACTCGATCCAATAAGATTACTTCAAAGGGAAAACTCAACCCATTACAAGAGAGTAGAGGGGGAGAAGAAACATAGGATCCCACTATAATAGCAAAGCTCACGATACATCAAGATCGTGCCAAATCAAGAAGACGAGAGAGAGAGAGAGAGAGAGAGAGAGAGATCAAACACATAGCTACTGGTACATACCCTCAACCCCGTGGGTGAACTACTCCCTCCTCGTCATGGAGAGCACCGGGATGATGAAGATGGCCACCGGTGAGGGTTCCCCCTCCGGCAGGGTGCCGGAACAGGGTCCCGATTGACTTTGGGTGGCTACAGAGGCTTGCGGCGGCGGAACTCCCGATCTATTCTGTTCTTCGATAGTTTTTGGGTACGTGGGTATATATGGGTGAAAGAAGTACGTCGGTGGTCCTCCGAGCTATCCACGAGGCAGGGAGCGCGCCCTAGGGGGGCGCCCCCACCCTCGTGGGCAGCCCGGGACTCCCCTGGCGTGCACTCCAAGTTTTTCCCGTAGCTTTCCTTCCAAAAATAACTTCTCCAGTTGATTTCATTCCGTTTCGACTCCGTTTGATATTCCTTTTCTTCGAAACACTGAAATAGGCAAAAAACGACAATTATGGGATGGCCCTCCGGTTAATAGGTTAGTCCCAAAAATAATATAAAAGTGGATAATAAAGCCCAATATTGTCCAAAACGGTAGACAATATAGCATGGAGCAATCAAAAATTATAGATACGTTGGAGACGTATCAAGCATCCCCAAGCTTAATTCCTGCTCGTCCTCGAGTAGGTAAATGATAAAAAAGATAATTTTGATGTGGAATCCTAGTTGGCATAATTTCAATGTAATTCTTCTTAAATGTGGTATGAATATTCAGATCCGAAAGATTCAAGATAAAAGTTCATATTGACATAAAATAATAATACTTCAAGCATACTAACTAAGCAATCGTGTCTTCTAAAAATAACATGGCCAAAGAGAGTTATCCCTACAAAATCATATAGTCTGGCTATGCTCTATCTTCACCACACAAAGTATTTAAATCATGCACAACCCCGATGACAAGCCAAGCAATTGTTTCATACTTTTGACATTCTCAAAACTTTTTCAATCTTCACGCAATACATAAGCGTGAGCCATGGATATAGCACTATATGTGGAATAGAATGGTGGTTGTGGAGAAGACAAAAAGAGAGGAAGATAGTCTCACATCAACTAGGCGTGTCAACGGGCTATGGAGATGCCCATCAATAGATATCAATGTGAGTGAGTAGGGATTGCCATGCAACGGATGCACTAGAGCTATAAGCATATGGAAGCTCAAAAAGAAACTAAGTGAGTGTGCATCCAACTCGCTTGCTCACGAAGACCTAGGGCATTTTGAGGAAGCCCATCATTGGAATATACAAGCCAAGTTCTATAATGAAAGATTCCCACTAGTATATGAAAGTGACAACATAGGAGACTCTCTATCATGAAGATCATGGTGCTACTTTGAAGCACAAGTGTGGTAAAAGGATAGTACCATTGTCCCTTCTCTCTTTTTCTCTCATTTTTTTATTTTTTTGGGCCTTTTCTCTTTTTTTATGGCCTCTTTTTTTTTGTCCGGAGTCTCATCCCGACTTGTGGGGGAATCATAGTCTCCATCATCCTTTCCTCACTGGGACAATGCTCTAAAAATGATGATCATCACACTTTTATTTTCTTACAACTCAACAATTACAACTCGATACTTAGAACAAAATATGACTCTATATGAATGCCTCCGGCGGTGTACCGGGATATGCAATGAATCAAGAGTGACATGTATGAAAGAATTATGAACGATGGCTTTGCCACAAATACGATGTCAACTACATGATCATGCTAGCAATATGACAATGATGGAGTGTATCATAATAAACGGAACGGTGGAAAGTTGCATGGAAATATATCTCGAAATGGCTATGAAAATGCCATGATAGGTAGGTATGGTGGCTGTTTTGAGGAAGGTATATGGTGGGTGTATGATATCGGCGAAAAGTGTGCGGTATTAGAGAGTCTAGCAATGGTGGAAGGATGGGGAAAAGTGCGTATAATCCATGGAATCAACATTAGTCATAAAGAACAAATATACTTATGGCAAAAATCTAGAAGTTATCAAAGCAAAGTATTACACGCATCCTCCTATGGGGATAGATTGGTAGGAAAAGACCATCGCTCGTCCCCGACCACCACTCATAAGGAAGACAATCAATAAATAAATCATGCTCCGACTTCATCACATAATGGTTCACCATACGTGCATGCTACGGGAATCACAAACTTTAACACAAGTATTTCTCAAATTCACAACTACTCAACTAGCATGACTCTAATATCACCATCTTCATATCTCAAAACAATTATCAAGCATCAAACTTTTCTTAGTATTCAACGCACTAAAAAGAAAGTTTTACAAATCTTGAATACCAAGCATATTATTATTAAGCAATTACCATGCTATTTAAGACTCTCAAAATAATATAAGTGAAGCATGAGAGTTCATCTATTTCTTCAAAATAAAACCACCGTCGTGCTCTAAAAGGATATAAGTGAGACACTAGAGCAAATGACAAACTACTACGAAAGATATAAGTGAAGATCAATGAGTAGCCGAATAATTATGCAACTATGTGAAGACTCTCTAACATTTAAGAATTTAAGATCTTGGTACTTTATTCAAACAGCAAGCAACGATAAATAAAATAAAATGACGCTCCAAGCTAAACACATATCATGTGGTGAATAAAAATATAGCTCCAAGTAAAGTTACCGATGAACCACGACGAAAGAGGGGATGCCTTCCGGGGCATCCCCAAGCTTAGACGCTTGGTTATCCTTGAATATTACCTTGGGGTGCCTTGGGCATCCCCATGCTTAGGCTCTTTCCACTCCTTATTCCATAGTCCATCGAATCTTTACCCAAAACTTGAAAACTTCACAACACAAAACTTAACAGAAAATCTCGTGAGCTCCGTTAGCGAAAGAAAACAAAACACCATTTCATGGTACTGTAATGAACTCATTCTTTATTTATATTGGTGTTAAACCTACTGTATTCCAAATTCTCTATGGTTTATAAACTATTTTACTAGCCATAGATTCATCAAAATAAGCAAACAACACACGAAAAACAGAATCTGTCAAAAACAGAACAGTCTGTAGTAATCTGTAACTAACGCAAACTTCTGGAACTCCAAAAATTCTAAAATAAATTGGTGTACCTGAGGAATTTGTCTAGTAATCATCTTCAAAAAGAATCAACTAAATATAACTCTCCAGTAAAAAGTTGAAGCTAAACTCGTGAGCGCTAAAGTTTCTATTTTTTACAGCATGATCACAAAGACTTCACCCAAGTCTTCCCAAAGGTTCTACTTGGCACAAACACTAATTAAAACATAAAACCACATCTAAGCAGAAGCTAGATGTATTATTTATTCCTAAACATAAGCAAAAAGCAAGAAACTAAAATAAAGTTGGGTTGCCTCCCAACAAGCGCTACCATTTAATGCCCCTAGCTAGGCATGATGATTTCAACGATGCTCACATAAAAGATAAGAATTGAAACATAAAGAGAGCATCATGAAGAATATGACTAGCACATTTAAGTATAACCCACTTCCTATGCATAGGGATTTTGTGAGCAAACAACTTATGGGAACAATAATCAACTAGCATAGGAAGGCCAAACAAGCATAACTTCAAAACTTTAAGCACATAGAGAGGAAAGTAGATATTATTGCAATTCCTACAAGCATATATTACTCCCTCATAATAATTTTCAGTAGAATAATGAATGAATTCAACAATATAACCAGCACCTAAAGCATTCTTTTCATGATCTACAAGCATACAAATTTTATTACTCTCCACATAAGCAAATTTCTTCTCAATCGGAATAGTAGGAGTACCATATGAGACTTGAATACTATAAATTGTTTACACATTAAAAGAGTAATGTTCAAAGAAAGGGTACTCATAATCATGAAATTTTTTATAAATATAATCATCACCACTTTTTATAGCATAAGTTTCATCACAATAATCATCATAAGTAGCAACTTTCTTCTCATCATAATCAATTGAAACCTCTTCCGAAATAGTGGATACATCACTAAATAAAGTCATGACCTCTCCAAATCCACTTTCATAAATATTATAAGATTCAACATCCTCCAAAATAGTGGGATCACTACTTCCTAAAGTTGACACTCTTCCAAACCCACTTTCATCAATATAATAATCATAGGTAGAAGGCATGCTATCATCATAACAACTTTGCATACCAAAACTTGGGAGGCTAAAAATATCATCATTATTAAACATAGCATCCCCAAGCTTGGGACAAACATTAATTGCAGCAAATATATTCTTAAATATGTCATCCTCATCAAACATAGCTTCCCCAAGCTTGGGCCTTTTTATATCATAAGCATAATCACTCTCATCATTAATAGTATGGATAGCACCAATAATATAGCAAACATTATTATCACATTCTTCCAAGCAAGTGCCAAAAATATTTTCAAGATCATAAGAAGTATCATTATCTTCCCAATCATAATCATCACAACAAGCAATAGGCATAACGAGATCATCATCAAGTGCACCATCTTCCACAATTATTTTTGATTCATTTTCATGAGGCGCAACAATAATAGGAGGAACTTTATTTGGGAGAGATACCTTTTTGCCTCTCTTCCTTTTTCTTTTCTTCTTCTTAACCTCATGTGTGGGTTCATTCCTCTTTTTGGAGCTCCTTATTAATGAGATTGGTTGAATGGAAGGCTCCTCCTCGTTACCTGATTCATCATAAGAAATAATAGGATAATATTGGGAAGTCTCTTCCCTTTCGTTAGTATTCTCTTCATCTTCTATTTGTTTTCTTTTCTTTATGTAATTGGCAATATAAGGATTTTCAATGCAATTCACCGTGCAATACATATAAATTTCCTCTAGATCAAAATGAAGAACTCTATCAAGGGCAAAATTTGGAATATCCTTAGTTATATGTTTAATTTCTTCATAACCCAAGAGCAAACTAAGTTCATTATGATGTGCAAGGGAAATCAAGTCATCACAATTTTTGGACACGATAAGATCATGAAACAACTTGCATTGGGTACTAAATGATCACGTTCATTGCAAAGTTCACAAGTATGGCTAAGAAAAATAAATTTTCAGCACAAACATCCATCCTTTCTTGCAACCATTTAGTTTCTAAGTACTTATGCCTCTTGCAATATCTATCTTCCCTATTTGGTGTGTACTTGCAAACCCAATACACTCCACAAAAATTGACATGCTTATAGGAGATATTTTCATCGTAACTAGTGCAATCATCATTAGTACCATGGATATTCAAGGAGTTCATACTAACAACATTGCAATCATGCTCATCATTCAAAGATTTAGTGCCAAACATTTTAATGCATTCTTCTTCTAACACTTTGGCACAATATTCCTTTCCATCATACTCACGAAAGATATTAAAAAGATGAAGCGTATGAGGTAAACTCAATTCCATTTTTTATAATTTTCTTTTATAAACTAAACTATTGCTAAAACAAGAAACAAAAAGATGCGATTGCAAGATCTAAAGATATACCTTCAAGCACTCACCTCCCCGGCAACGGCGCCAGAAAAGAGCTTGATGTCTACTACACAACCTTCTTCTTGTAGACGTTGTTGGGCCTCCAAGTGCAGAGGTTTGTAGGACAGTAGCAAATTTCCCTCAAGTGGATGACCTAAGGTTTATCAATCCGTGGGAGGCGTAGGATGAATATGGTCTCTCTCAAGCAACCCTGCAACCAAATAACAAAGAGTCTCTTGTGTCCCCAACACACCCAATACAATGGAAAATTGTATAGGTGCACTAGTTCAGCGAAGAGATGGTGATACAAGTGCAATATGGATGGTAGATATAAGTATTTGTAATCTGAAAATATAAAAACAGCAAGGTAGCAAGCGATAAAAGTGAGAACAAACGGTATTGCAATGCTAGGAAACAAGGCCTAGGGTTCATACTTTCACTAGTGCAAGTTCTCTCAACAATAATAACATAATTGGATCATATAACTATCCCTCGACATGCAACAAAGAGTCACTCCAAAGTCACTAATAGTGGAGAACAAACGAAGAGATTATGGTTGGGTACGAAACCACCTCAAAGTTATTCTTTCCAATCAATCCGTTGGGCTATTCCTATAAGTGTCACAAACAGCCCTAGAGTTCGTACTAGAATAACACCTTAAGACACAAATCAACCAAAACCCTAATGTCACCTAGATACTCCAATGTCACCTCAAGTATCCGTGGGTATGATTATACGATATGCATCACACAATCTCAGATTCATTTATTCAATCCAACACAAAGTACTTCAAAGAGTGCCCCAAAGTTTCTACCAGAGAATCAAGACGAAAACATGTGCCAACCCCTATGCATAAGTTCATGGGCGGAACCCGCAAGTTGATCAGCAAAACATACATCAAGTGAATCACGTGATATCCCATTGTCACCACAGATACGCACGGCAAGACATACAGCAAGTGTTCTCAAATCATTAAAGACTCGATCCGATAAGATTACTTCAAAGGGAAAACTCAATCCATTACAAGAGAGTAGAGGGGGAGAAGAAACATAAGATCCAACTATAATAGCAATGCTCGCGATACATCAAGATCGTGCCAAATCAAGAACACGAGAGAGAGAGAGAGATCAAACACATAGCTACTAGTACATACCCTCAGCTCCGAGGGTGAACTACTCCCTCCTCGTCATGGAGAGCACCGGGATGATGAAGATGGCCATCGGTGAGGGTTCCTCCCTCCGGCAGGGTGCCGGAACAGGGTCCCGATTGACTTTTGGTGGCTACAAAGGCTTGCGGCGGTGGAACTCCCGATCTATTCTGTTCTTCGATAGTTTTAGGGTACGTGGGTATATATCGGTGAAAGAAGTACGTCGGTGGACCTCCGAGCTGTCCACGAGGCAGGGGGCGCCCTAGGGGGGTGCACCCCACCCTCGTGGGCAGCCCGGGACTCCCCTGGCGTGCACTCCAAGTTTTTTCGATAGTTATCCTTCCAAAAATAACTTCTCCAGTTGATTTCATTCCGTTTCGACTCCGTTTGATATTCCTTTTCTTCGAAACACTGAAATAGGCAAAAACAGCAATTCTGGGTTGGTCCTCCGGTTAATAGGTTAGTCCCAAAAATAATATAAAAGTGGATAATAAAGCCCAATATTGTCCAAAATAGTAGATAATATAGCATGGAGCAATCAAAAATTATAGATACGTTGGAGACGTATCAGTTATCCTTGATGGAAACAATATAATACGTGCCTTGCTGCCCCTGCTGTCACTAGGAAAGGACACCGCAAGATTGAACCCAAAGCTAAGCACTTCTCCCATTGCAAGAAAGATCAATCTAGTAGGCCAAACCAAACTGATAATTCGAAGAGACTTGCAAAGATAACCAATCATACATAAAAGAATTCAGAGAAGATTCAAATATTGTTCATAGATAAACTTGATCATAGACCCACAATTAATCAGTCTCAACAAACACACCGCAAAAGAAGATTACATCGAATAGATCTCCACGAGAATCATGGAGAATTTTGTATTGAGATCCAAAGAGAGAGAAGAAGCCATCTAGCTAATAACTATGGACCCGAAGGTCTGAGGTAAACTACTCACACATCATCGGAGAGGCTATGGTGTTGATGTAGAAGCCCTCCATGATCAATGCCCCCTCCGGAAGGACGTCAGAAAAGGTCCCAAGATGGGATCTAACGGGTACAGAAGGTTGCAGCGGTGGAATTAGGTTTTTGTGGATGCTTCTGTTGGTTCGGGGGTACGTAGGTATATATAGGAGGAAGAAGTATGTCCGTGGAGCAACATGGGCCCCACGAGGGTGGAGGGCGCGCCCAGGGGGTAGGCGCGCCCCCTGCCTCGTGCTCTCCTTGTTGCTTTCTTGACATGGACTCCAAGTCCTCTGGATCACGTTTGTTCCGAAAATCACGTTCCCGAAGGTTTCATTCCATTTGGACTCCGTTTGATATTCTTTTTCTGCGAAACTCTAAAATAGGCAAAAGGCAACATTTTGGGCTGGGCCTCCGGTTAATAGGTTAGTCCCAAAAATAATATAGAAGTGTATAACAAAGCCCATTAATCATCCAAAATAGAATATAATATAGCATGAAGCAATAAAAAATTATAGATACTGAAGGAAATATGCCCTAGAGGCAATAATAAAGTTATTACTTATTTCCTTATATCATGATAAATGTTTATTATTCATGCTAGAATTGTATTAATCGGAAACATAATACTTGTGTGAATACATAGACAAACTAATCATCACTAGTATGCCTCTACTTGACTAGCTCGTTAATCAAAGATGGTTATGTTTCCTAACCATAGACATGTGCTGTCATTTGATTAATGGGATCACATCATTAGGAGAATGATGTGATTGACATGACCCATTCCACTAGCTTAGCACCCGGTCGTTTAGTATGTTGCTATTGCTTTCTTCATGACTTGTACATGTTCCTATGACTATGAGATTATGCAACTCCCGTTTACCGGAGGAACACTTTGTGTGCTACCAAACGTCACAACATAACTGGGTGATTATAAAGGTGCTCTACAGGTGTCTCCAAAGGTACATGTTGGGTTGGCGTATTTCGAGATTAGGATTTGTCACTCCGATTGTCGGAGAGGTATCTCTGGGCCCTCTCGGTAATGCACATCACTTAAAGCCTTGCAAGCAATGCTACTAATGAGTTAGTTGCGAGATGGTGTATTACGGAACGAGTAAAGAGACTTGCCGGTAACGAGATTGAACTAGGTATTAAGATACCGACGATCGAATCTCGGGCAAGTAACATACCGATGACAAAGGGAACAACATATGTTGTTATGCGGTCTGACCGATAAAGATCTTCGTAGAATATGTGGGAGCCAATATGAGCATCCAGGTTCCGCTATTGGTTATTGACCGGAGACGTGTCTCGGTCATGTCTACATTGTTCTCGAACCCGTGGGGTCCGCACGCTTAACATTACGATGACAGTTTCATTATGAGTTTATATGTTTTGATGTACCGAAGGTTGTTCGGAGTCCCGGATGTGATCACGGACATGACGAGGAGTCTCTAAATGGTCAAGACATAAAGATTGATATATTGGACGACTATATTCGGACACCGGAAGTGTTTCAGGTGATTTCGAAGAAAACCGGAGTGCCGGAGGGTTACCGGAACCCCCCGGGAGAAGTAATGGGCCTTATGGGCCCTAGTGGAGAGAGAGAGGAGCGGCTAGGGTGGGCCGCGCCCCCTCCCCCTCTGGTCCGAATTGGACTAGGAGAGGGGGGGCGGCGCCCCCCTTTCCTTCTCCCTCTCCCCCTTCCTTTCCCCCTCCTAGTAGGAGTAGGAAAGAGGGGAGTCCTACTCCTACTAGGAGGAGGACTCCTCCTCCTAGCGCGCCCTGCTAGAGCCGGTCGGCCTCCCCCCTTACTCCTTTATATACGGGGGCAGGGGGCACCTCTAGACACACAAGTTGATCTTCGTGATCGTTCCCTTAGCCGTGTGCAGTGCCCCCCTCCACCATAATCCTCGATAATATTGTAGCGGTGCTTAGGCGAAGCCCTGCGATGGTAGAACATCAAGATCGTCACCACGCCGTCGTGCTGACGGAACTCATCCCCGAAACTTTGCTGGATCGGAGTCCGGGGATCGTCATCGAGATGAACGTGTGCTAGAACTCGGAGGTGCTGTGCTTTCGGTGCTTGGATCAGTCGGATCGTGAAGACGTACGACTACATCAACCGCGTTGATATAACGCTTCCGCTTATGGTCTATGAGGGTACGTAGACAACACTCTCCCCTCTCATTGCTATGCATCACCATGATCTTGCGTGTGCGTAGGATTTTTTTTTTGAAATTACTACGTTCCCCAACAGATACGTTGGAGACGTACCAAGCATCCCCAAGCTTAATTCCTGCTCGTCCTCGAGTAGGTAAATGATAAAAACAGAATTTTTGATGCGGAATGCTACTTGGCATAGTTTTAATGTAACCCTCTTAAATGTGGTATGAATATTCAGATCCGAAAGATTCAAGATAAAAGTTTAATATTGACATAAAAGCAATAATACTTCAAGCATACTAACTAAGCAATTATGTCTTCTCAAAATAACATGGCCAAAGAAAGTTCATCCCTACAAAATCATATAGTTTAGTCATGCTCCATTTTCGTCACACAAGAATGCTCTCATCATGCACAACCCCGATGACAAGCCAAGCAATTGTTTCATACTTCAGTAATCTCAAACTTTTTCAACCTTCACGCAATACATGAGCATGAGCCGTGGATATAGCACTATGGGTGGAATAGAATATAATGATGGGGGTTATGTGGAGAAGACAAAAAGGAGAAAGTCTCACATCAACGCGGCTAATCAACAGGCTATGGAGATGCCCATCGATTGATGTTAATGCAAGGAGTAGGGATTGCCATGCAACGGATGCACTAGAGCTATAAATGCGTGAAAGCTCAACAAAAGAAACTAAGTGGGTGTGCATCCAACTTGCTTGCTCACGAAGACCTAGGGCATTTGAGGAAGCCCATTGTTGGAATATACAAGCCAAGTTCTATAATGAAAAAAATTCCCACTAGTATATGAAAGTGACAAAACAAGAGACTCTCTATCATGAAAATCATGGTGCTACTTTGAATCACAAGTCTGGAAAAAAGGATAGTAGCATTGTCCCTTTTTATTTATATTCTTTCTTTTGGGCCTTCCTTTTTTTATTTGGACTTTCTCTCCCTTTTTTATTATTAGGACAATGCTCTATGAATGATGATCATCGTACTTCTATTTTTTTACAACTCAATGATTACAACTCGATACTAGAACAAAGTATGACTCTATATGAATGCTTCTGGCGATATATCGGGATAGGCAATGAATCAAGAGTGACATGTATGAAAAATTATGAACGGTGGCTTTGCCACAAATACGATGTCAACTACATGATCATGCAAAGCAATATGACAATGATGAACATGTCATGATAAACGGAACGGTGGAAAGTTGCATGGCAATATATCTCGGAATGGCTATGGAAATGCAATAATAGGTAGGTATGGTGGCTGTTTTGAGGAAGATATAAGGAGGTTTATGTGTGACAGAGCGTATCATATCACGGGGTTTGGATGCACTGGCGAAGTTTGCACCAACTCTCAATGTGAGAAAGGCCAATGCACGGTACCGAAGAGGCTAGCGATGATGGAAGGGTAAGAGTGCGTATAATCCATGGACTCAACATTAGTCATAAAAAACTCACATACTTATTGCAAAAATCTACAAGTCATCAAAAACCAAGCACTATGCGCATGCTCCTAGGGGGATAGATTGGTAGGAAAAGACCATCGCTCGTCCTTGACCGCCTCTCATAAGGAAGACAATCAAAGAACACCTCATGTTTCAAATTTGTTACATAACGTTTACCATGCGTGCATTCTACAGGACTTGCAAACTTCAACACAAGTATTTCTCAATTTCGCAACTACTCAACTAGCACAACTTTAATATCACTACCTCCATATCTCAAAACAATCATCAAGCATCAAACTTCTCTTAGTATTCAGCACACTCAGAAGAAAGTTTTTACTAGTTTTGAATATTTAGCATATTAGGATTAATTTCCCTGTTTAAGCAAATTACCATGCTGTTTAAGACTCTCAAAATAATATAAGTGAAGCATGAGAGAATAATAGTTTCTATAAAACAAAACCACTGCCGTGCTCTAAAAGATATAAGTAGAGCAAAAACTATATAGCTCAAAAGATATAAGCGAAGCGCATAGAGTGTTCTAATAAATTCCGAATCATGTGTATCTCTCTCAAAAGGTGTGTACAGCAAAGATGATTGTGGTAGACTAAAAAAACAAAGACTCAAATCATACAAGAAGCTCCAAGCAAAACACATATCATGTGGTGAATAAAAATATAGCTCCAAGTAAAGTTACCGATGGAAGTAGACGAAAGAGGGGATGCCTTCCGGGGCATCCCCAAGATTTGGCTTTTTGGTGTCCTTATATTATCTTGGGGTGCCATGGGCATCCCCAATCTTAGGCTCTTGCCACTCCTTGTTCCATAATCCATCAAATCTTTTACCCAAAACTTGAAAACTTCACGACACAAAACTTAACAGAAAATCTCGTGAGCTCCGTTAGCGAAAGAAAACAAAACACCACTTCAAGGTACTGTAATTAACTCATTCTTTATTTATATTGGTGTTAAACCTACTGTATTCCAACTTCTCTATGGTTTATAAACTATTTTACTAGCCATATATTCATCAAAATAAGCAAACAGCACACGAAAAACAGAATCTGTCAAAAATAGAACAGCCTGTAGTAATCTGTAACTAACGCAAACTTCTGGAACTCCAAAAAATCTACCAAAATAGGAAGACCTAGATAATTTACTTATTGATCTTCTGCCATTGGAATCAATATTTTATCGCGTTCTGGTGATTTTTAACAATTGTTTTCGTGAATAGAAAGCTTCTGGAATTTTCAGCAAGATCAAATAACTATCATCCAAGAAGATCCTATAGGTTTAACTTGGCACAAACACTAATTAAAACGTAAAAAAAGTCTAACCAGAGGCTAGATCAAGGATTTATTCCTAAATAGAAGAAAAAAGCAAAAATTCTAAAAATAAAATTGGGTTGCCTCCCAACAAGCGCTATCGTTTAACGCCCCTAGCTAGGCATTGATAATTTCGATGATGCTCACACAAAGACAAGAATTGAAGCACAAAGAGAGCATCATATAGCATGTGAAAAACACATCTAAGTCTAACATACTTCCTATACATAGGCATCTTATAAGCAAACAAATTATCAAGACAAGCAAATACTAGCATATGCAAGGAAGAAGAAAGAGATGATAGCAATCTCAACATGGTGAGAGGTAATTTAGTAACATGAAAATTCCTACAACCATATTTTCCTCTCTCATAATAATTACATGTAGGATCATAAGAAAATTCAACGATATAGCTATCACATAATATATTATCAACACGATCCAAATGCATGCGAAGTTGACACTCTTCCAAAATAGTGGGATTAACATTAGCTAAAGTCATGACCTCTCCAAACCCACTTTTATCAAAAATTTCATAAGATTGAACATTCTCCAAATATGTGGGATCTAAAGTTAACACTCTTCCAAACCCACTTTCAATAATATTGCAAACACTATTATCAATCTCATATTCATCATGGGGCTTAAATAAATTTTCAAGATCAAAAGAAGAATCACCCCAATCATGATTATTGCAAAAAAAATAGTAGACATAGCAAAACTAGCATCCCCAAGCTTAGGGTTTTGCATATTATTAGCACAGTTGTCATTAAGAAAATTTATAGTAAAATTATTGCAATCATTCTTTTCATCGAAGGAACTACCAAGTATGGGTGCAATAGCAACGATGTCATGTTTAACGTAAGGAACTATAGCAAATTCATCTTCATAAATATTGGCATCATGGCCACAAGAAGCATCATGTTCATCAAAGGATATTTCAATCAAATCATCGAAATCATAATTATCTATAGATTCGTGCATATCATTATTTTCTTTAGAAGCAACGGTCATTCTTTCAATAAATTCTTACATAGACATTATGAGCATAGTTTTCATAGCAATATTCAAGTATGTCAACATTTTCAGATTCGTAAAGAGTAGTACCATACTTTTCAATCAAAGAAGCAACTTCAAAAGAACCCTTAAAAGCAACAAATTCTTCAATTTGTTCAATATTATAGTAGCTATAAACACCCTTTGCATAAGAAGATAAGATTTCATTTTCATTAAACTCACATAGGTAGGGGAGGTGTTTTTTAGGGTTCTTAGAGCAACAAGTAATATCACAAATTTTACAAACATTCCAAGCATAACACAGCAATTTGTTTATTTGATTCCATAAGAGTCTCCCTCTTTCAGACAAACAGTGACGCACAAAATTAGCATGCTCATCTAAAGATTTCCCATCAACTAGGCTAGTTTGGGTTTCAGCACGAGCGCATAAGGATCAAAGATGATCCAGGTAAAACACTTTAGTGGATCCATACAATAGATTTTTAGCAAGGAAAGATGCAAGCGAATAGAAGGCACGTGGAAACACAAGCAAAAAGGCATACGGAAGAAGGGGAATAAAACGGCAAGGGTGAAGGGGGAGAGGAAAACGAGAGGCAAATGGCAAATAATGTAATGCGAGGGATAAGAGTTTGTGATGGGTACTTGGTATGTTGACTTTTTGCGTAGACTCCCCTGCAACGGCGCCAGAAATCCTTCTTGCTACCTCTTGAGCACTGCGTTGGTTTTCCCTTGAAGAGGAAAGGGTGATGCGGTAAAGTAGCGGAAGTATTTCCTCAGCTTTTGAGAACCAAGGTATCAATCCAGTAGGAGGCCACACTCAAGTCCCTCGCACAGGGGCAGACGCACATTGAGCTTAGTGGGGGCTAATGCCCCCACTCGATTTTTGCGCCCCCCCCCCCCGGTAATACTAGGCCCATAGTATAAGGCCTTGCCCCCACTCAGCCCATACTCTTTGCCCCCACTCGTTTATTTTTCTGGTTGTTTTCCAAACAAAACCCGTATGTGAAAAAGAGAAACAAGTCAGCCCATATGGCTTGGACACGTACGAACTACCAGCAGGCAGGCTTTGCAATAAAGTTTTGGTTTACCACTAAAAAAAAGCAGGCAGGCTTTGCAAAACTCCGTACGCGGAAGCGTTGCCTTCCGCTCTTGAATCGCGTGAGCCGGAGTCCGGACGCGACCCGCCGCCTCTTCCGCCCAGTCGGCCAGACGAGATGTTACGCGCCCTCGCCAGCTCGCCTTCGATCTCCGATAATCGACGTCGATCTGAGTATGTACACGCTGCCCAACCGGTGGCCGTTCTTTGCTCCTTGCGCCTTTAATTAATCAAAGGTCGGCCCTAGCCCTAGGTTCAGTTCATCTTTACAATCTTCTATTCCAATTTTTAAATTAGTGTTCTTATACAATTTTCATGTTAGAAATCAGTGAGTTCTACTTTTGACGATTCAAGCAAGGTGCTTCTGCGATTTCATATAGATCGGGTAAAGAACAAAAAAGACATGGCGATGTCTTTTATCAAAAGGGAAACTAGGTTAAAAACTAAAAGAACAAAATTAAGAGAAAATAAGGAAAAACAACTATGTCGACGCCGGTCGACAAAAACACCATTGATAGGGGGAGCTAAATGAAGAGATTTTTTGGCAAAATCTACAACTGGCAACACCCATGAATTTTGTTGATTTGAACTAACTTTCTATGAATCCATCTAAAAGAAAGAGAAGTACATATTTCCTTTGCTTTGTAGAAAAGAAAATTTTGGATATTATCCCGAATGAGATGATAGTTAAACAATTCCATGGAAAAAATCGTGAGTGGGACGAAACAGAATGAGGTGATGCGCTCAAGATTATTTCTCACTAAATTTTACATGTTTTGTTCTTACAAATTGCATGCCATAAATTGTATTCAAGACTAAAAAATGGCATATTGATATTTCTCAATTTACCAGGTCATGATTAGTTTACTTTTACTTTGGCGATGAGCTTATCGTAATTATGTGTGATGAAATTATATTATAAGGAAATATATGATATTTTATTCTTCTTAGGCACTATATGTATGCTTGTGTAGTTGTGTCGCTAGTTTTTATAAATGATTTAGCCATTAGTTCTTACACCGTCTCCCTAAAAAAATCGCTATACATCTTTGCCCCCTCTCAGTTTTCATCCTAGCTCCGCCCCTGCCCTCGCACCTACACAAACAAATAAAAACCTCGCAACCAACACAATAAAGGGGTTGTCAATCCCTTCACGGTCACTTACGAAAGTGAGATCTGATAGATATGATAAGATAATATTTTTGGTATTTTTATAATAAAGATGCAAAGTAAAATAAAAGGCAATAAAAATAGCTAAGTGTTGGAAGAATAATATAATGGAAAATAGACCCGGGGGCCATAGGTTTCACTAGTGGCTTCTCTCAAGAGCATAAGTATTACGGTGGGTGAACAAATTACTGTTGAGCAATTGATAGAATTGAGCATAGTTATGAGAATATATAGGTATGATCATGTATATAGGCATCACGTCCGTGACAAGTAGACCGACTCCTGCCTGCATCTACTACTATTACTCTCACATCGACCGCTATCCAGCATGCATCTAGAGTATTAAGTTCAAAAGAACAGAGTAATGCTTTAAGTAAAGTGACATGATGTAGAGGGATAAACTCATGCAATATGATATAAACCCCATCTTGTTATCCTCTATGGCAACAATACAATACGTGCCTTGCTGCCCCTGCTATCACTGGAAAAGGATACCGCAAGATTGAACCCAAAGCTAATCACTTCTCCCATTGCAAGAAAGATCAATCTAGTAGGCCAAACCAAACTGATAATTCGAAGAGACTTGCAAAGATAACCAATCATACATAAAAGAATTCAGAGAAGATTCAAATATTGTTCATAGATAAACTTGATCATAAACCCACAATTCATCGGTCTCAACAAACACACCGCAAAAGAAGATTACATCGAGTAGATACCCACGAGAATCATGGAGAACTTTGTATTGAGATCCAAAGAGAGAGAAGAAGCCATCTAGCTAATAACTATGGACCCGAAGGTCTGAGGTAAACTACTTACACATCATCGGAGAGGCTATGGTGTTGATGTAGAAGCCCTCCGTGATCAATGCCCCCGGCAGGACGCCGGAAAAGGCCCCAAGATGGGATCTCACGCGTACAAAAGGTTGCGGCGGTGGAATTAGGTTTTCGTGGATGCTCCTGTTGGTTTGGGGGTACGTAGGTATATATAGGAGGAAGAAGTACGTTGGTGGAGCAACATGGGCCCCACGAGGGTGGAGGGCACGCCCAGGGGGTAGGCGTGCCCCCTGCCTCGTGCTCTCCTCATTGCTTTCTTGACGTGGAATCCAAGTCCTATGGATCACGTTTGTTCCAAAAATCACGTTCCCAAAGGTTTCATTCCGTTTGGACTCCGTTTGATATTCTTTTTCTGCGAAACTCTAAAATAGGCAAAAAAACAGCAATTTGGGCTGGGCCTTCGGTTAATAGGTTATTCCCAAAAATAATATAAAAGTGTATAACAAAGCTCATTAATCATCCAAAACAGAATATAATATAGCATGAAGCAATAAAAAATTATAGATACGTTGGAGACGTATCAATGGACATCACCAACGATGTAAAGGCACTCGAGAGTTTGGGCATCGCCTGCCAGAATCTTGTCGACATCCAGGGCCAATACAAGATCTGGGGCAGCAAGGAGCATGAGAAGGACTCACTGGTTCACCTCACCGAGGCCATCATCGACCCCTACTACAGAGACATGAAGGATTCGTGCAACAAGGACAAGCGTTCCTGGCACTCGTCCTTGATGGAGAAACTTGACAAAGCGCACGTCGTGTACGCGGCCAAGGAGGCGTACACGAGCTACGACATGTACTGGCGGATCGTTGACATGAGGAAGTGCCTCCTTCCCGAAAATGGCCAGGGATCCAGCCGGAAGCAGAGCAATGGCAAGCGTCGTCGCAAAAATAAGTAGATGATTAGATCCTCGTTTCTCCTACTTCAGTATGCACATAATTGCTTACTTTGGTATGTGCAAATGTTATGTGTGTAGTCACTTGTGTAATTGTATGCTTAATTTGGTTATGCAATGATGTCTTTTTAAGTATATATGTTGATGGTCTGTAGACAGAGCGTAGATGGTGTGCGGACAAAGAAAATCACATCGCACACGGACTAAACAATGGAACCCGTCGGTGATGTTTTCATCAATCACTCACAATTGTATACCAGCAATCGTTTGCTCACAACACACACGGCTAGTTAGCAGCAACTGTCTCTGTTATTATCGGTCTTCACACACATTTCTGATTACAGACTTGTTTGCCGTGTATCACACACATCTTGTTAAGTTGAACCATTTCTGTTCTCATGTCTCAACGCAAATAGTTCATCCGAGTGAACCGCTTGTCGTATATCGCACACACCTTTGATCTGGCTGACCGTTTCTTTTGTGTTGCCTAATCACAAACAGTTCATCCGACTGAACCGTATGTTGTACATCACACACACCTTCATCTGGCTGCCCGTTTCTTTTGTTCCTCGTCATTGCAAACAATTAATTGAACTGAACCGTATGCCTTGCATCGCACACGCAACTAAAATCTGAACCATGTTTGATGGCTCCACCATCACAAATGTTTTGCACCTTCTTTGATGGGTTTTTTACACCACCGTTTGCGACTATGGCATCACACACAGTTTCGTCGAAGGGTCTCTGATTGTAGTGTCGCGTTAGCAGCATCCTGCAGTAGTGCTAGTCACTATCATGAAGCTACTAGAACTTTGTGTTGAACTATAATTTGCAAAGGATGACGAAAATGATTCCTGAGCTCTTCGCGATGCTGAAATGGGCGAAGGTAGAAATCAAGAAAGAGCATAAAGTGTTGATGATTAGCAAGACCACTAGTTTCAAGAAAAAGGGAAAGGGAAAGAAATGGAACTTCGAGAAGAATGACAAGCAAGTTGCCACTCCCATGAAGAAGCCCAAAGCTAGAACCAAGCCTGAAACTGAGTGTTTCTACTGCAAAGGAAATGGTCACTAGAAGTGGAACTGCCCTAGATACTTGGCGGATAAGAAGGATGGCAAAGTGAACAAAGGTATATTTGATATACATGTTATTGATGTGTACTTCACTAGTGTTTATAGCAACCCCTCGGTATTTGATACTAGTTCGGTTGCTATGAGTAGTAACTCGAAACAGGAGTTGCAAAATAAACAGAGACTAGTTAAGGATGAGGTGACGGTGTGTGTTGGAAGTAATTCGAAGATTGATACGATCACCATCGCACACTCCCTCTACCTTCGGGATTAGAATTGAACCAAAATAAATGTTATTTGGTGTTTGCGTTGAGCATTAATATGATTAGATCATGTTTATTGCAATACAGTTATTCATTTAAGTCAGAGAATAATTGTTATTATGTTTATAAGAATAAAACTTTCTATCGTCATACACCCAATGTCAATGGTTTGTTGAATCTCGATCATGATGATACACATATTCATAATATTGATGCCAAAAGATGCAAAGTTGATAATGATAGTGCAACATATTTGTGGCACTGCCGTTTAGGTCATATTGGTGTAAAGCGCATGAAGAAACTCCATGCAGACGAATTTTTAGAATCACTTGATTATGAATCACTTGATGTTTGTGAACCATGTCTCATGGGCAAGATGACTAAAACTCCGTTCTTTAGAACAATGGAGCGAGCCAATGACTTATTGGAAATAATACATACCAATGTATGCGGTCTGATGAGTGTTGAGGCTTGCGGCGGGTATCGTTATTTTCTGACCTTCACAGATGATTTGAGCAGATATGGGTATATCTACTTAATGAAACATAAGTCTGAAACATTTGAAAAGTTCAAAGAATTTCAGAGTAAAGTGGATAATCATCGTAACAAGAAAATAAAGTTTCTATGATCTGATCACGGAGGTGGATATTTGAGTTATGAGTTTGGCCTTCATTTAAAACAACGTGGAATAGTTTCACAACTCACGCCACCTGGAACACCACAACATAATGGTGTGTCTGAATGTCGTAACCGTACTTTATTAGATATGGTGCGATCTATGATTTCTCTTACCGATTTACCACTATCGTTTTGGGGTTATACATTAGAGACAGTTGCATTCATGTTAAATAGGGCACCATCTAAATCCGTTGAGATGACACCGTATGAACTGTGGTTTGGCAAGAAACCTAAGATGTCTTTTCTTATAATTTGGGGTTGCGATGCTTATGTGAAAAAGCTTCAACCTAATAAGCTCGAACCCAAATCGGAGAAATGCGTCTTCATAGGATACCCAAAGGAAACTGTTGGGTACACCTTCTATCACAGATCCAAAGGCAATATATCTGTTGCTAAGAATGGATCCTTTCTAGAGAAGGAGTTTTCTCTCGAAAGAAGTGAGTGGGAGGAAAGTAGAACTTGATGAGATAATTGTACCTTCTACCGAATTGGAAGGTAGTTCATCACATAAATCAGTTCTAGTGATGCCTACACCAACTAGTGAGGAAGTTAATGATGATGATCATGAAACTTCAGATCAAGTTACTACCGAACCTCATAGGTCAACCAGAGTACGTTCCGCACCAGAGTGGTACGGTAATCTTATTCTGGAAGTCATGTTACTAGACCATGACGAACCTACAAACTATGAGGAAGCGATGATGAGCCCAGATTCCGCGAAATGGCTTGAGGCCATGAAATCTGAGATGGGATCCATGTATGAGAACAAAGTGTGGACTTTGGTTGACTTGCCCGATGATCAACAAGCCATAGAGAATAAATGGATCTTCAAGAAGAAGACTGACGCTGACGGTCACGTTACTGTCTACAAAGCTCGACTTGTTGCGAAAGGTTTTCGACAAGTTCAAGGAGTTGACTACAATGAGACCTTCTCACCCGTAGTGTTGCTTAAGTCTGTCTGAATCATGTTAGCAATTGCCGCATTTTATGAAATCTGGCAAATGGATGTCAAAACTGCATTCCTTAATGGAAATCTTACAGAAGAGTTGTATATGATGCAACCAGAAGGTTTTGTCGATCCTAAAGGTGTTAACAAAGTGTGCAAGCTCCAGCGATCCATTTATGGATTGGTGCAAGCCTGTCGGAGTTGGAATATACGCTTTGATAGTGTGATCAAAGCATATGGTTTTATACAGACTTTTGGAGAAGCCTGTATTTACAAGAAAGTGAGTGGGAGCTCTGTAGCATTTCTAATATTATATGTGGATGACATATTGTTGATTGGAAATAATACAAAATTTCCGGATAGCATAAAAGGATACTTGAATAAGAATTTTTCAATGAAAGACCTAGGTGAAGCTGCTTATATATTGGGCACCAAGATCTATAGAGATAGATCAAGACGCTTAATTGGACTTTCACAAAGCACATACCTTGATAAAGTTTTGAAGAAGTTCAAAATGGATCAGTCAAAGAAAGGGTTCTTGCATGTGCTACAAGGTGTGAAGTTGAGTCAGACTCAATGCCCGACCACTTCAGAAGATAGAGAGAAAATGAAAAGTCATTCCCTATGCCTCAGTCATAGGTTCTATAAAGTATGTTATGTTTTGTACCGGACCTATTGTGTACCTCACCATGAGTTTGGCAAGAGGGTACAATAGTGATCAAGGAGTGGATCACTAGACAACGGTCAAAACTATCCTTAGTGGAATAAGGATATGTTTCTCGGTTATGGAGGTGACAAAAAATTCGTCGTAAAGGGTTACGTCGATGCAAGCTTTGACACTGATTCGGATGACTCTAAGTCTCAATCTGGATACATATTGAAAGTGGGAGCAATTAGTTAGAGTAGCTCCATGCAGAGCATTATAGACATAGAAATTTGCAAAATACATACAGATCTGAATATGGCAGACCCATTGACTAAACTTCTCTCACAAGCAAAATATGATCATACCTTAGTACTCTTTGGGTGTTAATCACATAGCGATGTGAACTAGATTATTGACTCTAGTAAACCCTTTGGGTGTTGGTCACATGACGATGTGAACTAGATTGTTGACTCTAGTGCAAGTGGGAGACTGAAGGAAATATGCCCTAGAGGCAATAATAAAGTTGTTATTTATATTTCCTTATATCATGATAGATATATATTATTCATGCTATAATTGTATTAACCGAAAACTTAGTACATGTGTGAATACATAGACAAAACAGAGTGTCCCTAGTATGCCTCTACTTGACTAGCTCATTCATCAAAGATGGTTAAGTTTCCTGACCATGGACATGTGTTGTCATTTGATGAACGGGATCACATCATTAGGAGAATGATGTGATGGACAAGACCCATCCGTTAGCTTAGCATAATGATCGTTTAAGTTTTATTGCTATTGCTTTCTTCATGACTTATACATATTCCTCCGACTATGGGATTATGCAACTCCCGAATACCGGAGGAACACCTTGTGTGCTATCAAACGTCACAATGTAACTGGGTGATTATAAAGATGCTCTACAGGTGTCTCCGGAGGTGTTTGTTGGGTTGGTATAGATCAAGATTAGGATTTGTCACTCCGAGTATCGGAGAGGTATCTCTGGGCCCTCTCAATAATACACACCATTATAAGCCTTGCAAGCAATGTGACTAATGAGTTAGTTGCGGATGATGTATTATGGAACGAGTAAAGAGACTTGCTGGTAACGAGATTGAACTAGGTATGAGGATACCGACGATCAAATCTCGGGCAAGTAACATACCGATGACAAAGGGAATAACGTATGTTGTTATTGCAGTTTTACCGATAAAGATCTTCGTAGAATATGTAGGAGCCAATATGAGCATCCAGGTTCCGCTATTGGTTATTGACCAGAGATGTGTCTCGGTCATGTCTACATAGTTCTCGAACCCGTAGGGTCTACACGCTTAACGTTCGATGACGATTTGTATTATGAGTTATTTGTTTTGGTGACCGAAGTTTGTTCGGACTCCCAGATGAGATCACGGACATGACGAGGAGTCTCGAAATGATCAAGAGGTAAAGATTCATATATTTTAAGGTTATATTCGGACATCGGAATGGTTCCGAGTGATTCGGGTATTTTTCTGGAGTACCGAGGGGTTACCGGAACCCCTCGGGGAAGTATTGGGCCATCATGGGCCTAAGGGAGAGAGAGGGAAGCTCACGGGGATTGGTCGCGTGCCCCCCTCCTTGGGAGTCCGAATAGGACAAGGAGGAGGGGGCGGCGCCCCCTTCCCTTTCCCTCTCCCTCTCCTTCCTATTCCCTCTGGTGGAAGAAAGGAAAAGGGGGGCGAATCCTACTTGGACTAGGAGTCCAAGTAGGACTCCCCCCATGGCGCGCCCCTCCTGGCCGCCGGCCTCTCTCCCCCCTCCTTTATATACGTGGCCAGGGGGCACCCCAAAGGCACAACAGTTGTTTATTAGCCATGTGCGGTGCCCCCTCCACAGTTTACCACCTCGGTCATATTGTCGTAGTGCTTAGGCGAAGCCCTGCACGGATCACATCACCAACACCGTTGCCACGCTGTCGTGCTGACGGAACTCTCCCTCGACCCTCTACTGGATCAAAAGATCGAGGGACGTCATCGTGCTGAACGTGTGCTGAACACGGAGGTGCCGTACATTCGATACTTGGATCGTGAAGACGTTCGACTACATCAACGGCGTTACTAAACGCTTCCGCTTTCGGTCTATGAGGGCACGTGGACACACTCTCCCCGCTCGTTGCTATGCTTCTCCTAGATAGATCTTGCGTGATCGTAGGAATTTTTTTGAATTACTACGTTCCCCAACATGTGAGAGCCTACATGTCGTGCGACGCGTGGCTGGAGCGGGTGGTACGCGCATCAGTGGCGTCTTCACTGCGCCGCCCGTGAGGCATCAATGGAGGCTGACCGGCGTGACAACCTTGGCATTGATTCCCGCGGGAACCTTGGCGATGAGGATGACGAAGCGGCGTCTCGCTAACTTGGCGGTCCCATCCCCAGTCGCACCAAAAACGCCTTCCCCGGCACCCCCAGGCGACCCCAGCGTGCCGAGTTCGGCCTGGGTCCGCCGGCGCCAGTTTCGGCCCAAATCAGTGAAAAACGGGCTCCTGGGGGCGCGACTGGGCCGTTTTTGGGCGCCGGCGGCAAAAAAAGCCTGGGGGCTGTTGGGGGCGCGGCTGAAGATGCTCTTAGACAGTAGCAAGCGGTGGGATTAGTTGTAGCGCATGTGTCGTTCAGCAAAGTGTCATCCTTGATGTACTTTCGTTCACGAAAAAAAGATTTAACTTAGTTCTTATCTCTCTTGAATCAAGATTGTTCTAGCCTCTTTTTATTAGAGTATCAGATAAGCATGTAGATAGATGCTTCTAGAACACATGAGATGGTAGAGTTAGGGATTCCATTAGAAGGCCAAGTGGCAGAATCCTGTGAGTTGAAAACTTTATCCAACGAATGATAATGCTCGGATTTGCCATCTCTCGGCCGTTGGATGAGAATATCCAACAAGTAATATTTGAAGCTATTGGCACACTATATAGTCCTATAGACATATAGATATAGATACAGATACCTGCCATCCGTCGGGCCGGGTCTACCAAAGCCCGACACGGAAAATCTAGGCCTGAGCCCGGCCCGACCGTCGGGCCTAAAATTCTAGCCCAAGCCCGGCACATCACACAAAAAGCTCGTCAGGCCTCTTCCTTAAATTGGAAATACGACAGGCTCAAGCCTAGCCCGGCCCGGCCATCGGGCTCTGAAAGTGCAACTATCCCTAGGTGGTTTTGGTAATTCATATCAACATATAGCTCATTGAGCTAATGCTATTCCAAGATGATTATTTCAGGAAAGCTCAATGATTGGCATGGCATGGATGATGAAAGTGGATCCCTCAAAATGCTAAGGACAAAGGATTGGCTCAAGCTCAAAAGCTCAAGACTCTTCATTTTATATTTTAGTGATCCAAGATCACGTTGAGTCTTTAGGAAAAGCTAATACTATCAAGGAGGGATGAGGTGTTGCTTAATGAGCCTCTTGTTTCATGTGCTTAGTGATATGCTCCAAAACCCTCAACTACTTTCCCATATCCACACTTGACCTAAACCCAAAGCCAAACTCGGACCTACCGATTCTTTCAATCCGGCGCCACCGAGTTTCACATGTCATAGCCACTGCCAAACCCTAAGCAAATCGGTTCTACCGATAGGGATCTCGGTCTCACCGAGATGGGATTGCAATTTCTCTGTTTCCTTTTCGTAACTTTTCGGTCTCACCGAAAGAGCGGATCGGTCCCACCGAGATTGCAATGTAAACTCTCCGTTTCCTTTTTGTAACTTTTCGGTCTCACCGAAAGAGCAAATCGGTCCCACCGAGTTTACCTGACCAACTCTCTGGTCAGCTTATTACCAAATCGGTCTCACCGAGTTTGTGTAATCGGTCTCACCGAGATTACATTATGCCCTAACCCTAACCATATCGGTCCTACCGAGTTGCATGTCAGTCCCACCGAAAATCACTAACGGTCACTAGGTTTACTAAATCGGTCCGACCGAGTTTGTTGATTCGGTCCCACCAAGATTGGTAAATTGTGTGTAACGGTTGGATTTTGTGTGGAGGCTATACATACCCCTCCACCTCCTCTTCATTCATGGAGAGAGCCATCAGAACACATCTACACTTCCAACTCACATGTTCTGAGAGAGAACCACCTACCCTTGTGTTGAGCTCAAGATATTCCATTCCTACCATATGAATCTTGATCTCTAGCCTTCCCCAAGTTTCTTTCCACTCAAATATTCTTTCCACCAGATCCAAATCCTATGAGAGAGAGTTGAGTGTTGGGGAGACTATCATTTGAAGCACAAGAGCAAGGAGTTCATCATCAACACACCATTTGTTACTTCTTGGAGAGTGGTGCCTCCTAGATTGGCTAGGTGTCACTTGGGATCCTCCGACAAGATTGTGGAGTTGAACCAAGGAGTTTGTAAGGGCAAGGAGATCGCCTACTTCGTGAAGATCTACCGCTAGTGAGGCAAGTCCTTCGTGGGCGACGACCATGGTGGGATAGAAAAGGTTGCTTCTTCGTGGACCCTTCATGGGTGGAGCCCTCCGTGGACTCGCGCAACCGTTACCCTTCGTGGGTTGAAGTCTCCATCAACGTGGATGTAGGATAGCACCACCTATCCGAACCACGCCAAAAACATCCGTGTCTCCAATTGCGTTTGAATTCTCCAAACCCTTTCCTTTACATTCTTGCAAGTTGCATGCTTTACTTTCCGCTGCCTATATACTCTTTGCATGCTTGCTTGAATTGTGTGATGATTGCTTGACTTGTCCTAAAGTAGCTAAAATCTGCCAAACTCTAAAATTGGGAAAAAGGCTAAGTTTTTATTGGTCAAGTAGTCTAATCACCCCCCTAGACATACTTCAAGGTCCTACAAGTGGTATCAGAGCTTTGGTCTCCATTTGCTTTGATTTCCATAGCTTTTGGTGGTCATAGCCTTGGTTTCACAACCTAGGAGAGTATGGCGTCTAGCGAGGGAAATTATCACCGTAGAGGTCCTTACTTTGATGGTACTACTTTTGCTAGTTGGAAGCATAAGATGAAAATGCATATTCTCGGACATAACCCCGCCGTTTGGGCTATTGTGTGTGTTGGTTTGCAAGGTGACTTCTTTGATGGGAAAGAACCAAATCGTGAAGCTACCGCGGAAGAGTTGAAGATGCTGCAATACAACGCTCAAGCTTGTGATATTCTCTTCAACGGATTGTGCCCCGAAGAATTCAACAAAATCAGCCATCTTGAGAATGCAAAGGAAATTTGGGATACTTTGATTGATATGCACGAAGGTACCGACTCCGTCAAGGAATCCAAATTGGATGTGCTTCAAAGTCAACTTGACAAGTTCAAAATGAAGGATGGTGAAGGTGTCGCTGAAATGTACTCTAGGCTTGCTCTCATCACAAATGAGATTGCCGGCTTAGGAAGTGAAGAGATGACCGATAGATTCATCATCAAGAAGATCCTAAGAGCCTTGGATAGAAAATATGATACCGTGTGCACATTGATCCAAATGATGCCCAATTACAAAGATCTCAAGCCAACGGAGGTCATTGGAAGAATTGTTGCTCATGAGATGTCACTCAAGGATAAAGAGGAACTTCACAACAAATCAAGTGGAGCTTACAAAGCCTCATGTGTAGCCCCCACATCATCAAGTGAGAAACAAACCTTCAATGAAGAATTGAGCTTAATGGTGAAGAACTTCAACAAGTTCTACTAGAGTAGAAGCAAAGATAGAAGCTCCAAGTCAAGGTCCTACAATGACAAAAGATCTTCTAGTCGAGAGCGAAACTGCTACAATTGTGGAAGACCCAGACACTACTCCAATGAGTGTACGGTACCCTACAAAAGAAGAGAAGATTCTCCAAAAAGAAGAAGCAAAAGAGAAGAATCACCATCTAGAGAAAGAAGTGGAGATGATCGTTATGAACGAAGATACTCACGGAGAAGCAAGGATTCGGAAAGAAAGGAAAAGTCATCAAGGAGCTACACAAAACGAAGACATAAAGCTCATGTTGGTGAATGGGTATCCGGCTCCGACTCCGACAACCACTCCGAGAGAAGTTATCACTCCGATTCTGAATATACTCAAGATGAAGGTGTTGTCGGTCTAGCACTTGTGTCAACCGACTCCTACGACATATTTGACTCACCAAATGAAGGAGTTGGAAGATGCTTCATGGCCAAAGGTCCTAAGGTAACACACCCCGAGTATGTTGATTTCAATAGTGATGAAGATGACTTGTTAGGTGATGATGATTTACTTGTTGACAACTCTAGTGATGAATACTATGATGAAACGTCAATTAATCATGCTAATCAAGATAAAATGAATGACAATGATAAGGAGAAGATTGAGGCTCTAACTAAAGAACTAAACACTCTTAAGTTAGCTCATGAAACTATCATCGAAGATCATCGAGAACTTTTAAGAGCTCATGAGAAGTTACGCTTTGAAAAGCTCAATCTTGAGCAAGAGCATGAGTTTTTAAAAGCAATTAATGATGATCTCCGCAAGAAAAGTTCTTCTTACATTGCCAAGCATTTACTCTTATCCACTTACATGCCTCAAGTCAAATCTAGTAACAATAACAAGAAAGATTCTTCCTCTAGTAGTAACAATGATCATACTACATCCAATATTGTTGCTTCTAGTAGTTCTCTTGACTCCACTAATGATTATCTTAGCCAAGTTACACTTGAGCAAGTAAATAGCTTATTGAAGGGAATTATAGAGAAAGGAGTCTACAAGAGCCTTGCCGGAAGTAAGCAATTCGAGGAAATTGTACGCAAGCAAGGAAGGCACCGGAAGAATCAAGGTGTTGGTTTTGAACGAAAGTTCAACGCCAATGGAGTTGAGTGGGAAGAAGATCAATACCCCAAGACGAAGTTTGTTCCTCAACAAGAGAAGTATGATCCTACTTCCTTCAAGGGGACACAAGCTCAAGATGATCTTCCACCACAAGACTACAAGCAAAAAGGCAAGGACAAGCTTCAAGAGGAAATTGATGCATTTGAAGAAGCTCCTAAGACCTTAGTCAAGTGGATTCCCAAGACTACTTCAAGTTCCACTTCATCAAGTACGACTACAACTCCAAGGATTCCCATCAAGATGGTGTGGATCCAAAAGAAGAAGAACTAGAGAGTTCTTGAGGGTGACTCCGCCAACATACTTCACTCTTATCATTTTGGCAAGAACAAGTGCAATCAACTTCCACATCTTGCACTAGTTCAAGGAGTCACAAACCCTCTTGTTGGTAAGTCAAGGGACAAGGTAACCTAAACGCTTTCATGGACATCATCTTGTGTGTGAATCACTCTATGTCTATGGATATTCTTGTTTGTTCCTTGTGGGACTAACCCATGTAGGTATTGAAAGTGCAATTCACTCCAATGGATAGCTCCAATTGTTCTACATCAATATTGAGCATCCACATCTTCAACATCTACATGAAGTCATCATCGACAAAACCCAAGGTTAGTTCATCCCTCTTAGGGGGGATATCACATCTAGGGGGAGCTTTACTCTAAGACTTGAGCTAAAGCAACTCTAATGATGTGAACACAACAATGCTTTATGTAAAAGTGGTAACCCCAGTTGTGCTTAAACGATGAGCATGACCTATGATCAAATGTTCTCATTTGACTCCTATGTCAATATACTCATATATAGATGACCTAGTCATCGCCAATTGCTTGATAGATGCTAGAATTGGTTGTGCATGCTTTGCCACATATTTCAATTGCCATTTTATTGTGTGAGCATGTTGGTTGCATATTTTACTCATTCAAGGACATGCACTTGTTGTTTTGATTGATTGGTTTTCTTTTCTCTTGCCAAGTGGATGGACAAGAATGCCTAAGAACCTTCTCTAGCTATCTATGCTTTTCTCGTCTCAAACTCTATTCATGCTACATCACAAAATTTGATCAAGTCAGATTCGAACCACTCTGTGTGAGGAGCACTCGGAGTCCCCGGTTCGTCATAGACTTAAACTTCCAAAACTTCTTTGTGATTCTCGGTTTGACCGATATCTTATTTTCGGTCCTATCGAGATCATCAAGTCGATCTATGTTTTCGATCTCGGTGCAACCGATTTGAACCATTCGGTCACACCGAGTTGCAATAACTGTATACAGTTTTGCATCTCGGTGCCACCGAGTTGTTCCACTCGGTCACACCGACAAGGTCGGGCTATATATAGACACGGGCAAAAATTTGGAAATTTCTCCGAACCCCTTCGCCCGCGCGATAGCTCGCTCTGCCTACGTGGTCTCCGGATCGTCTTCTCGCCGCCAGCCGCCTCCAGTCGCTGGTCTCCATCGCCGTCAACGGAATTCAACCCCGCCGTTGCTGCCGTAGCGAGTCTCCGCCGAACTAGGGTATGGACTCGATCTTTGTGCTATTCCCCATCTGATTCCTAGAACATTGTGATCTTATTGATTCTAGCCACGAATGAAACACTCCTATCCAGTCAATGCAATTCATAGAATAGGTTTGATTCAAAACATTTAGGGTTAGGTTTCCGCCGAAACCATCTCGGACCCACCGAGTTGAAAAACTCGGTCCCACCGATTTGGCTCATGCCATTGCACAAGTAAGACTCGGTCTGACCGAGAATTACTAATCGGTGTGACCGATTTTGGAACTTTGTGAAACCCTAGCAGTCTCGGTGCCACCGAACTGTGACTTGGTCAAACCGAGTTCACTAGTTTAGGTTCCAAAACTGCTTCGGTATCACCGAGTTTAAAAATCGGTAAATCCAAAATGATTTCTATGGGAAACTAAAACTAAGATTTTGAATCATTCTTTTGCAAAAATCTCTGCATTTTGTGATGCTCATCTATAAACTCTTCACAGGGTCAGCAGTCAGCTTTTACATCATGTCTGATCAGAGTGACAGCCAGAACATGTCAGAAGAGCAAGTGCACATGAGTGAGGGCACTAGTCCCTCCAGTTCTTCAGATGAAGGCAGCAGGAGCACCCCTAGCAATTTGCCAAAAGCTGCCACCAAACAAAAGAAGAAGAGAACCTCAGACTTAGAGGATGAGGATTATGTGGCAGAGGAAGAGGAAGCTACTTCAAAGAGAGTAGTGCTCAAGAAGGAGTATGGCTCAGCACAGAGCACAAAGCCAGGCTTGAAAGTCAAAAGGTCAGCAGGTAGGCAGCCTATGCCAAAGGCTAGAGCTTCAACTAAAATTCCTGAAAAGCCTGCACCCAAAGGGCTAGTTGCTGCTGAAGGGAAGAAGGAAAGAAAAAGGGGCAGATGGTGCAAGAAAGTTGATCCAATGGCTGAGTTTGAAAAGCATTCTTCTGGAGAAGAAGAAGAAGAAGAAGAGGTTGCTGCACCAGCACCTAAGGCACCAAAGCTTATGGGTGATGCTATAAAATCAGGGGCTACAGCATCCAAGCCCAAAGAAGCACCCAAAGCTGCCTCCAAGGCCAAGTCAGCTCCAAAGAGAAATACAAGGAGCATACCAGCTGCTGAGAAGAACAAGGCCCCAGTGCCTGAAGCTGTTGGAGAAGATGAAGAAGGACAAGTTCTGAGAAAACTCAAGCCCAAGATTACAGACCACAATGATGCTCATCCTGTGGCTGAGAACATGAAAATCAGAAGAGACTCAGGGTTAAGAAAGTGGAGAGAAGCAGATCCATATGCTACAAGGAGAAGAACTGATGTTGACTACAGGTTCCACACAAAGGAACAATAGGACTTCTATGAGACAGTTTTGTTGGATAAGAAGCCTATCATTTGTGACATGAGGTGGGTCGACTGGACCTACATCAAGGAGAATGAGCAGCACTATCCTGGAGTGCAAGACAGCTTCAGTGCTTGTGGAGTTGCTGACTTTGTTGGGCAGAAGCTCACAAAGTGGAACGAGGAGCTCATTATGCAATTCTACTCCACAGCACACTTCTACCCAGATGGAAGGATAGCATGGATGTCTGAAGGTACAAGGTACCAATCAACTGTTGAGGAATGGGCAAAGTTGATCAATGCCCCAGAGGAAAATGAAGATGACTTGGATGTCTATGCCAAGAAAAAGATGGATCATAACACAATGGCAAATATGTACAAGGAGATTCCAGTAGATGATCTTGACACTCACCAGCTTGGGTCCGTGAAACACTTGTTGTCAGGACTGCCTACGATCAACTGGATCCTTAGGCACACACTCTTGCCCAAGTCTGGAGATCACAGAATGATCAGAGGTCATGCCATTAACTTGCTACACATATTTGATGTGCCTCAGAAATTCAAGGTCATGAGCCTCATAATAAAGACTATCAAGAGGACTGCAGCAGACCAGAAGAGGAGCTGTGGTTATGCCCCTCAGATCCAGGAGTTAATTAACTCAAAGATGGGCACAGGCACTTACTTGTTGGACAAGGAACACTTGCCTATTCATCTAGATTTCGAGGACAATCAAGTTGTGATGAATGAGAATGAACCATCATCAGCTCAAGCTCAAGCAAAGAAGGAGAAGGCAAGGAAGGAGAAAGCTGCCAGGATGCCAACTCAAGAGGAGGCATCTGAGTATTTCTTGAAAACCAAGCAGGAGCAGCTTAGTTACTTGATTGCATCTACACTGAGGATTGAGAAAGGACTGGCCACCCTCACTCAGAATCAGGAGAGCTTAGAGAGAATCGTGGAACAAAAGTTCTATGACTTGGATGTAAAAGTAACAGAGATTCAGTCTGCAGTGGAGCAACTTCAAGATGACATGCAGGAGAGGAAAGGGAAGACTACAACTGATGCATTTGCCAGAGTGCCACGAGCTCAGAGGTCAACTGCAGTGCCAGTTTCTGACACCAGAGCAACCACATCAGCTCCAGCTACAGTACCAGCCCAACCAGCTCCAGCATTCACCTCAGCTCCAGTTCCAATCACTTCTACAGAAGCCTTCGTCCTTGGAGTGATCCAGACTCCACCACCACCAGAAGATCAAGCCTGAGAGTCGATCTAGCACTATGCATTTTCTAGGAACTTTTTGGTAACTTGTTGCCAAGGGGGGAGAAAAATGTATAGATCATAGGCTTCGAGAGAGAGTGTGTGTTGCCTTTATTCTCTCTTGCTTTATTTGGTGGTTTTTCAAACCTGTTTGCTTTTGGTTGAGATACTATGATATGCTTGTGAGACATTGATGATCATGTGTTTGATCATAAGCTACACTTATGCATGCTTGATATTATCCTATCTATCTTATGTGATCATTCACTTTTCTTGGTGATGAGTGCATGTATTTAATTCTTATCACTTTGAGCGCTCCACCAAGATGTATGTGACATGGAAGAGTAACCTATGATTCTAACTCTTTGTGCATTTGCAGTCCAAAGAAAATTTTAAAACATGCACAAATTTAGGGGGAGCTCTTGCTTTTCACATACCTCTCAAAGCAACGATGTTCTAAAATCTTATTATCATTTATCGAAGCTTTGATCTATATGTTGTCATCAATTACCAAAAAGGGGGAGATTGAAAGTGCAACTATCCCTAGGTTGTTTTGGTAATTCATAACAACATATAGCTCATTGAGCTAATGCTATTCCAAGATGATTATTTCAGGAAAGCTCAATGATTGGCATGGCATGAATGATGAAAGTGGATCCCTCAAAATGCTAAGGACAAAGGATTGGCTCAAGCTCAAAAGCTCAAGAGTCTTCATTTTATATTTTAGTGATCAAAGATCACATTGAGTCCATAGGAAAAGCCAATACTATCAAGGAGGGATGAGGTGTTGCTTAATGAGCGTCTTGCTTTATGTGCTTAATGATATGCTCCAAAATCCTCAGCTACTTTCCCATATCCACATATGACCTAAACTCCAAGCCAAACTCGGACCTACCGATTCTTTCCATCCGGCGCCACCGAGTTTCACTTGTCATTAGCCACTGCCAAACCCTAAGCAAATCGGTTCTACCGATAGGGATCTCGGTCTCACCGAGATGGGATTGCAATTTCTCTGTTTCCTTTTCGTAACTTTTCGGTCTCACCGAAAGAGCGGATCGGTCCCACCGAGATTGCAATGTAAACTCTCCGTTTCCTTTTTGTAACTTTTCGATCTCATCGAAAGAGCAAATCGGTCCCACCGAGTTTACCTGACCAACTCTCTGGTCAGCTTATTACCAAATCGGTCTCACCGAGTTTGTGTAATCGGTCTCACCGAGATTACGTTATGCCCTAACCCTAACCATATGGGTCCTACCGAGTTGCATGTCAGTCCCACCGAAAATCACTAACGGTCACTAGGTTTACTAAATCGGTCCGACCGAGTTTGTTGATTCGGTCCCACCGAGATTGGTAAATTGTGTGTAACGGTTGGATTTAGTGTGGAGGCTATATATACCCCTCCACCTCCTCTTCATTCGTGGAGAGAGCCATCAGAACACATCTACACTTCCAACTCACATGTTCTGAGAGAGAACCACCTACCCTTGTGTTGAGCTCAAGATATTCCATTCCTGCCATATGAATCTTGATCTCTAGCCTTCCCCATTTGAAGCACAAGAGCAAGGAGTTCATCATCAACACACCATTTGTTACTTCTTGGAGAGTGGTGTCTCCTAGATTGGCTAGGTGTCACTTGGGAGCCTCCGACAAGATTGTGGAGTTGAACCAAGGAGTTTGTAAGGGCAAGGAGATCGCCTACTTCGTGAAGATCTACCGCTAGTGAGGCAAGTCCTTCGTGGGCGACGGCCATGGTGGGATAGACAAGGTTGCTTCTTCATGGACCCTTCGTGGGTGGAGCTCTCCGTGGACTCGCGCAACCGTTACCCTTCGTGGGTTGAAGTCTCCATCAACGTGGATGTAGGATAGCACCACCTATCCGAACCACGCCAAAAACATCCGTGTCTCCAATTGCGTTTGAATTCTCCAAACCCTTTCCTTTACATTCTTGCAAGTTGCATGCTTTACTTTCCGCTGCCTATATACTCTTTGCATGCTTGCTTGAATTGTGTGATGATTGCTTGACTTGTCCTAAAGTAGCTAAAATCTGCCAAACTCTAAAATTGGGAAAAGGCTAAGTTTTTATTGGTCAAGTAGTCTAATCACCCCCCCCCTCTAGACATACTTCAAGGTCCTACATGCTCAAAATCTAGGCCCAGGCCTGGCCCGTGGGCAAGGTCGGGTTGGGCTTTTCGGGGTTGCCCGGGCCAGGCTGCCCATGGCCAGGTATAGCTACAACCCACTAGGCAGTGGGCACTGCAGGCTGCCGCACTGGGCACCGGGTATGTGCGCCATCACACAGGGCAGTGGGAGCCGTGGACGCACGGCGAGGACGGGCGAGGTGGGGAGTAGGGCTATCTCCCCCGCCCCTCGGACTAGTGGCAGAGCTAGCAAATTGCTAAAGCCAGGGTACATTATAAGCTGAAGTATATTTTGGCCTTCCAAAAACCACAAGTATCACATATCTGAGCTGTCAAAATATGCTCAATTATGAGATTTGAACAAACATAATTTATATCCACACAGTCATTGGTAAATTGCATATGCTTTTGTTAAATTACAAAAAATAAATCACCTAATTATCGTGTGCCGTCAGCAGCCCTCGTTGACAGTTTGGTGCTAGACGCGGCTTTGCGTAGGTCGAACACTTGGCAGTGATGCTGGCACTGCTACTGTGGATGACCAAGAGTCACCGTCCGTTGGAGACGGAGTGAAATTTCCACGGGAGGAGCCGCCGTCTGGGGGCTTGCACTTTCGATTGTACGTGACCCTCGCCCGCCTTGCCCTTCGGAGTAGTGGCCCAACCGCGTGCCAACACTCTTGCGGATTACCGTTCATCGGTGCCCTCCGGCAGTCTGCCCTCCACCTAGTGGCCAGATTGTCTTCGAGACCGGAGTACCGAGCTAGGGTTTGGATGTGCCGCGCGAGCGCCCGTTCCCATCACCCCGAGTTCCTCGTCCCGTCCACTTCCACTGTCCCATCTCATTGTTCTGACGTATAGTAGGCCGGAATTTTCAAGTCCAATTGTAAATGCTCTTACAACACAGCGGAAATACACACATGCACACAAATCGTAAAATCGTCTGCATCAACGGCAATAGACGTGACGGAGACTTTGCTAAATCTGACTTGAGTGAGATGTAACAAAACCGTATTAAAATTCGTTCACTTGTGCCAAATTTGTTTCGATCCACTGAAAATGTCCATATACCCCGGCCCGTATACAATCTTCTCCCAACTCAAAGTCAAGCTGCGACTCCTTGCAGCTCGCATGCTCAAGAAGTGCCCATGAAACACCGACAATACCATTGGAAATACGGAGTAAGAGGCACCGAAGTATTATAGCAACAGTTTGTCTAATTCACATCTAGATATTTTTTAAGGACGACATATCTAAGCTTCTACAAGTATATAATGTAGCAACAAGAAATAAAAAAACTAGATAAAAAAATAGACCACAAACAAAGTAAACATCAGCTTAGATGTGAACCACAAACTATGTCACATCTAGACGTGTCCTAGACAGACCCTTGTAGCAATACCATGTGCCGTGCGTGGTCGATGAAAGCACGTAACCGGAGAACGATAAAAATATTTTGCCGCCGGTGGGGGCAAACAGCAAACTGCGTCAAGCCGTCCGAGCGCGACCGCGAGATGCATCGCCGCCGGCATGGCGCGATAGGATATTGGGCGCGTCCGCGTCAGGTTCACACGATGCTCCGCCGCGCGGCCATTACTCCCTGTCGCATCTGCGCGGGCGCCTTTGATGCGGTAGGTGAAGATGCTTCCGGACCGACGAGGTACGCTTGGCCGCCGGGTCGAACAAGGTCCCGTGGCTCGCCTAAACGGTCAATTCCCTTTCTCTGATTCCCCAGCTTTTGTGTTTTTCCTTATTCCCTGCCAGCCCTTTCCTCCTTGATTCCCTGCTTTAGTGCTTTTTACCATCTTCCGAACCAGAAAGGACACGAATTTGATTGACACGGTCATTATTGGTTTTCCTTTGGTGGTCATCGGTTGATTGCTGCAGTAGTGCACTATCTCGTATCTTTCTTTGATAATGAACCACTTGTCTTGTAGTATTCTCTGTTTTGTTTAGTCATAGGTGGACTGTTTAGTTAGTGGCTTAGAGGGTCCTTGATACGTTTTAGTCCCATGACTAAAAGTATTGGGACTAAAACATACTAACCTTACCCATGCTTGGATCAAATACTAAAAAGGCTAAAATTAAGTTAATGAGCATTTATTATCCTACAAACCCTTCAATTCAGAACTCGTCTGTGTTAAAAAGGGGAGTTAAATGAGTAGAAAGAGGACTAATCCACATTTTAGTAGGGGTACCCCTGACTAAAAAAATTTAGTCTCAAGACTAGTTTTAACCCCTCTTTAGTGAGGGGTGCTTGGAACTTTAGCCTCTTAAAAGACTATTTTTAGTCAGACTAAAATAAGTCCCTTGGATCTAAACATCCTCTTAGTGCACACAGGGAGCAGGAGCATCTACAACCGCGGACAGCAAATCCAACCCCTCAAATGCTCGCCGACGTCATCAGGCACGTCCGCAGGGGCACGCTTCAAATTTGCTCACCTGCACCCGGATGCATCATACTAGAAACATTAAATCCATACAAAAGCATGCAAACGCACATCCACATTCTACGTAGATCAAACAACCTATGCTACCCTAATCCTCATCAAAGGTGTTCACTATCTCTGTGCCCGGCTCCGGGTACATGGGCGGCAGCCGCAGCTCCGGCTCTTTAGCCTTCGCCTCAAGTTCGACAAAAAGCGCGTCGGTTGCCGCCCGCTCCTGTGGGATGAACTGCCGGTTGGCCTCCACATATGCCTTATTCTGAATGGACTCCAGGATGGACTTCCGCTCCGTCATCTTGTCCGCTTGGGCAACCGCGGACTCTGCCTCTGCAGCCTCTATGTTGAAGCCCGGAGCCGGCACCAGCTCCTCCTGCTGCTGCTATGCCTCATCCTCCTCCGGATCCGCCACCGCCATCGGAGCCGGTTGCTACTCCTCTCCGCCCTCCTCGCCGGCTCTCCGGAGGCAACCCTCTTGTACCGGCGCTCCGGCGTGCGCATAGCATACGTGGTTATCTTTTTGCTGAACCATGGCGAAGCCGGAGAGTGTGGGAAGAGCGGCGGAGCGGGAGAGAGGAGGTGGACGGGCTCGGGCTGGCGACGCGAAGAGGGACGAGGTGGATGTGGCTAGGGCTGGGCGACGTCGGCCTGCTTAAATAGCTGGATTTGGCCTCGAACGGCGAGCCGGGGCGGCGCTACGCGACGTTCACATTACCCACCGAAGGAAACGTCCATCAGACTGCTGGGTTTCCGGACGATTCTGTGTGGGACCCAATTGTCAGTCCAACGTGACGAACAGACGCCCTATAACCGTCCTAAATTTGGTCTAGACATGAGGGGCGCCGATCAATCCGGACGTTTGAGGCCCATATAAGGAGCTAGTCTGGGTCATTTTTTTCATGACCGGTCAGTCCGTCCGGATGTTTGAGCAGGTTTTGGGTGCTCTACTGTAGATACTCTTGCTCGGAGGCTCTCTGCCTGACCAAGTCTGGAACGGGTTTTATGTCTGAGACCGTCACCATGCTCGTTTAGACCCAACTTCCGGTCAAGCAGACGAGGTTTTTCAGTGATCGCCAGGCCAAGACGATCAACGTCATAGCATTAAACGTCTTGGCCGGGGGTTTCGAGAGCTATGCCAACAAGTGTACTGCTATCGTAGGGTAGGAACCAGCGGCTACTACGGAGAGACGGGACAGATGAGGCCAAGCTTCACAATGAGAAACGGATCCACCAAGAGGCATCATTCATCTGCATTCTATATGGGCTAACGAAGATGGAAAATTAGACCAAACCTCTGGCGATGCGAAACGGATCGGTCGCAGCGGCACCGCGTACACACCATTGGTAGTCTTCTCAAGCTCACGCTCACGCTCACGTTCGTAGTTCGCCAAAGACGACGACGCACATGCACCGGTAGTCTTCTCAAGCTCACGTGCACTAATCTGCACACAAGAGAAAAAGAAAAAAGAAAGAAAGGAAAGAAGCTGAAACGAAATTGCTGGGAGGCCGACGCGGATGGATGAGGCCAGGCACACTTCCCGAGCAAGGCTGGGCCGGGGATAGCGGGGCAGCGTGCGTTACCGGAGGCAGCAACGACGGACCCGGGTCCACTCCAGCCGCGCCCGTACCAACCGGCTCAGGCCACGTGTCCCACCAGCCCGTGAAGCCGTGAACCGTCGCCGCTACTCGCAGACGAAGACCGCGGGGCTCCCAGCGAAATGACCAAAGCAGCCGCACCACCTTCCTCCTTTCGCCGCAAAGCAGGGACAGAATCGTAACTGCACGGCCGATTCCCTCCTACCCCCCACTCGGCCATCACTGCTCGCGTGCCTATCACGCGCGTCCAAATGGACCGCCGCCCCCACCGCCGGATCGCCCGAGATCGACGGCCGAGAGGCGCCCTCCCAGAACCTTCCCTTGACCCCTGCGCCGTCGATATAAACCCCCGGGGGAGCGTGGTTTCCATTCGCCCCATCCTCCTCGCTGTCTTTTTCTTCACTTCCCCCTCGCCTTCTCCTGCCCTCCCATCCTGATCGGAGTCTCAGCCGCGGCAGCCATGGCGAAGACCTACCCCGTTGTCAGCGCCGAGTACCAGGAGGCCGTCGAGAAGGCCAGGCAAAAGCTCCGCGCCCTCATCGCCGAGAAGAACTGCTCCCCGCTCATGCTCCGCCTCGCGTAAGCGCCCCCCCTCTCCTACCCGCGCGCGTTCGGATTATCGACGGAGTTTTTTTTTTGCCTTTTTCATGGCCTGATCTGTTGTCGTCGCGCAGGTGGCACTCCGCTGGGACCTTCGACGTGTCGTCAAAGACAGGCGGCCCGTTCGGGACGATGAAGAAGCCGGCGGAGCAGGCGCACGCCGCCAACGCGGGCCTGGACATCGCCGTGCGGATGCTCGAGCCCATCAAGGAGGAGATCCCCACCATCTCCTACGCTGATCTCTACCAGGTTCGACGCGAGTTCGGTCAGATCTGGTTGACAGTCCCCATTCGGTCCACTGGATGTGGTTTCTGATGATTCATTTCTCCTGCGTGCAGCTTGCGGGAGTTGTCGCGGTGGAGGTGTCCGGTGGGCCCGTGATCCCCTTCCACCCAGGGAGGGAGGTGATATTTCTTAACCTTGGTTAACTTTGCAGTTTCCTCAGGGTTTTAGTCAGGGGACAGTGTGGGTAGGTTGGTGGTGCCGAGTTTAAGGCTTTAACTAGCAGTATTCTTGTCATCATGTGATTTCGTGTTTGGGTTGGTGGCTCTTGGTACAAGCGACTACATTAGTCTATGTCCGGCGGCTAATTTGTTTGACACCACCTATATTTTTATTATTTCGTGGAACACCACGGAGTTGTATGATCCTGACGCTCGGCCTAATTAGTGGTTTTGGTGGGCGGCAATGTTTGTGCTGTCTTGACTTGATGTGCTTGCTATCTCACGTTTAGAGCTTCAATATCCTCTAGTGTACGACATTTAATTAGTCACTGTAATGTTTATTGTACATCACGTGTTGTGGCATTCAGTTCTCATTCTGTATATGCAATCTTTCTAGTCTAGGTATTAGTTCTTGTTGGCTCACATTTTTGTCAAGCATTCACCAAAATCGTAGTAGAATTATGCTGTTAGAGCTTCCTCCCACGAATAACTCTAGAAGGATGAGGTTGCTATGTTCCTGATGGTAATGCCATTACAGGCTTCAATGAAATAGAAAGGGCCAAGCAAACAAAATTAATCTTATTTTTATTCTAGTTAGAACTTTTTTTGCGTGCAGTCGGGAAGACCAAGTTATGATACTTATGCTGTGATATGTGATAATCGATGAGCACTGAGTGCTCTTGGTTATAGTTTTTTTTTTGTAATTGTTTAGCTGAGCACATTTTAAACTTAATATGTGCCTTTTACAGGACAAGCCTCAGCCTCCACCTGAGGGTCGCCTCCCTGATGCTACCAAGGGTACCATTCTAACCCTCACAACATTTTTCAAACTATAGAAAAGACGTATTCACTATGGAACAAATATTTATAATTAATACTGTTGTGAAACGATTGTAAATGGAAATCTTGCTTTGATTGCGTACTTATTTCCAATATCTGTTTGCTCAATAAAGAAGGCTTCTTCCTTAAACTACACAGTTGAACCATATTCTGTGTTGATTAGTCCAGGTATACAACGATCCAGGTATATAATATGTATACAATTTGTGCAGTCCAGTCTATGCTAGTTTTCCCCTTTAGCAATTGTGACATGGTGTGTATGTGCATGAAAGTACCTTTTCCATCTGTATACTGTTTGGTTATATGGAGGCAGCTGATGGTGAACTTATGAAATTTTATTGTGTTGATTATTCTGTTGGCTCAAGTTGCAAGAAATCACTTTTTTTACTTTCACTAATGGTTCCATTCCTTACCGTTCACCCAGGTTCTGACCACCTAAGGCAAGTCTTCGGCAAGCAGATGGGCTTGAGTGATCAGGATATTGTTGCCCTCTCTGGTGGCCACACCCTGGTTAGTTTGCATATTTGCTCAATCTGCTTTCATATTATATACCTGGATCGTTGTATGCATGCATTGACATTGTTTTCTTGTGTTCTTCTTTTTCTATAGGGAAGGTGCCACAAGGAGAGGTCTGGCTTTGAGGGACCCTGGACAAGGAACCCTTTGAAGTTTGACAACTCTTACTTCACGTAAGTGGTTCTCTAGTACCTTGATTTCCCCTACTTGGTGCACGGCATTTGTTGGTGATTACATAGTGAATCTGTATTTATGTTACTACAGGGAGCTTCTGAGTGGTGACAAAGAGGGACTTCTTCAGCTTCCAAGTGACAAAACCCTGCTGACTGACCCTGTCTTCCGCCCTCTTGTGGAGAAATATGCTGCGGTATGTCTCCCATCAGCGTCCACTTCACTGGTTGTAGTAGATATAAGCAGCACCAGGATGCTGATTATTATTTTCCCGTTAATTCTGGTAGGATGAGAAGGCTTTCTTCGAGGACTACAAGGAGGCACACCTCAGGCTCTCCGAACTGGGGTGAGTGGCTGTCGTGTATTCTCTTGGGCATTGATAGTATCTTTCGTCAACGCGACTGTCTTATCGGTTACCTTTGTGAACTGTGAAATACAGGTATGCCGAAGCCTAAGAGGTGTCTACTACTGCTGCTACTATGTGAGACCAGGGTGATCTTGTTCTGCTTCTAGACTAGGGGTCAGTGTAAACCAGCAGACTGCTAAGTAATCATCTCTGTAATAATGTCCGTTGGCTTGAGGCCATGCCTTATACGCTGTCAGTGGTTTGGTGTGCCGTTGCACTGGGTTGCCTTATGCCACAGATCTATCGTATGAAATGCAGTAGTGACTTTTCATGGTACCTTGTGCGTGATCTTTATGTGCATTTTATTTTTGAGATGCTCTTGATTTCAGTCGCAATATTGCTTAGGTTTCGTTACAGGATCAAAGATACTGAAAATGGGATAGCTCTTGTTGTTTGCCGACTCTTCACATTGTCAGCAACCCAATTTGATGGCTTTGAAGTTGTGTCTAGCTCTATTGGTCGAGACCGTCTCGTCTCAACCGTCCTCAGTCCCCTGGGTCGTTTGCACGGGCCCACCGCCGCCGGAGAAGCCATTGGTTGATACGACGACTGCGGCTACCCTTGCCATCCCTTTGTTCCCTCCCCATCTGTTAGGTACTGAGTTCGATCTATTACTCTCAACAGGAATTATCTCAGTTCGTACATCACACGCTGGTGTTCTTGTCGAAGAAGAAAGGAAAGAGGAAGTAGGTGAGGAAAGAGAGGCGCCGTTCATAGCTTGATCCAACTGGATGCCTATACAGTCGTCGCTAGGGATTAAGTAGTAGTCAGCGACGACGCGTGACTCAGTGGGCCCATTTTGGCCCTACGAATCTTCTGTTGGGCTGCACGATCCTCTTGGGCCTGCTGTCGACCAGTCTTCTACGAAGCTGACTTTGGAGGTGTGACTCGCTGCCATGGCAGGTTGTGTGTTGACATCCCCTCCTCCTTGAGAGTTGGCTTGTCCCCAAGCCAGGAGTGTGGGGGTAGCGGTCGCGCATCGTCTTGGCGTCTTCCCAGGTGGCGTTGAGGATGGAGGGATTGGACCAGCGCACAAGGACTTGTTCACGTCGGCCTTGTAGGGTGTGGCGCCATCTTGTAGTGATGATCTCGACCGGTGTCAGGGGTTCGTCCGTGGGGGCTGGCAGCGTCGTCTCGATCGGTGTAGAGGTGGGCAGGGCTCGGCGGAGCCGCCACACGTGGAAGACAGGGTGCACCTTGGCGACGGCGGGGAGTTCGAGCTCGTAGGCAACGGGGTTGACGACGCGGATGATCTTTTAGGGCCCGAAGTAGCGCAAGGAGAGCTTGTGGTCGGATCGACGGGCCACCGTCGTTTGGACGTACGGTTGCAGCTTGACGAAGACTGAGTCGCCAATCACGAAGGAGCGATCGGTGCATTTCTTGCCGGCTTGACTCTTCATAATGTTGCGTGCTCGATGCAGGTGCTTGTTTGCGCTCTTCGAGCCAGTCCTTGAGCTGCGGCAGCTTGCATGTGGAAGCAGCTTCGATTCCCCAATGGCGTGGCTCGTGGCCGTAGAGAGCTGCGAAAGGAGAAGTATTGAGAGCGGAATGAAAGCTGGAGTTATACCAAAATTCCGCCAGAGCCAAGTATGATGCCACTTGCTTGGGTTGGCGTGGGTGAAGCATGTGAGGTAAATCTCAAGCACTGGTTGACACGCTCCGATTGCCCATTTGTTTGGGGGTGATTCGGCGTGCTCATATTGAGTTCGGTGCTTATAGTTTAGAAGAGCTCGCGCCGAAAGCTGCTGGTGAACACATGGTCTCTATTAGAGATTATTGCTTCAGGAAGACCGTGCAATTTGTAGATGTTCTCCAGGTAAGAGTGTGCCACCTTCGCCACTCTGAAGGGGTGGCTTAGGGCGACGAAATGGGCATAGCGGGTGAACTTGTCGACCACGACGAGAATGCAATTGAACTTGCCTGAAGAAGGAAGACCATCAATGAAGTCCATGGTGACTACCTTCCACGCGCGGGACTGGGAGAGGTTTGAGCAACCCGGTACGGTGCACGATTGCACATACTGCTTGATATGCTCTTTCATTTTGGGCCAAGCAAACAGGTGGCAGAGGCGCATCTAGGTCACCGGCACTCCTGAATGGCCGCCCATTGTGTTGTCGTGGAAGTCACGGAGCATTTGTTGTTGCAGAGAAGGAGAGCCTCCTAGCCAGATTATGTCTCTGAAATAAAGCAAGCCATCACGTATCGCAAAACATTTCTTGGGGCCCCGTCGTCTGTCAAGATCACGAATGATGTTCTACACTTGTGGGTTGGTTTCATAGCTTGCCATGATAACATCTAGCCAGGCAGGTTTGCAGACTGAGATGGCTGTAACGGAAGCGTCGGTGTACGACGGGACAGAGCATCAGCAACTGAATTGGTAGGGCCTGGCCGAGCAATTTAGTGAAGGCTTTTTGTTGCCATAGGGTGGACAAGTGTTGATCATCAAGGTGCACTAGGCTGCGTTGATCCGTGCGAATGATGAACTCTTCATTGTGCGGGTATGGACGCCACTGCTCGATTGCCATGATAATCGCCATGCATTCTTTCTCGTATGTGGATAGGCTTCTGTTACTGGGACCCAGAGGCTTGCTCATGTATGCTATGGGGGTGTTCTTCTTGTTGAAGAACTGCTCCAGCTCCGTAGGCGCACGCGTCCGTATCAATGGTGAATTTCTTGCTGAAACCGGGCAACTGTAAGACATGGGCTGTGACTAGTTTCAGTTTTAGAGTGTCAAAGGCCTGCCGTGTGTCACTTGTCCATACAAACTGTTGGGAAACATAGCATGCAATTTCAAAAAAATTCCTATGCTCATGCAAGATCTATCTAGGAGATGCATAGCAACGAGAAGTGGGAGAGTGTGTCCACGTACCCTCGTAGACCAAAAGCGGAAGCGTTTGACAACACGGTTGATGTAGTCGAACTTATTCTCGTTCTGACCGATCAAGCACCGAGCGTACGACATCTCCGGGTTCTGCACATGTTCAGCTCGATGACGTCCCTCGAACTCTTGATCCAGCAAAGTGTCGAGGGAGAGTTCCGTCAGCACGACGGCGTGGTGACGGTGATGGTGAAGTGATCCGCGCAGCGCTTCGTCTAAGCACTACGTGAATATGACCGGAGGCGTAAACTACGGAGGGGGGGCGCCGCACACGACTAACAATGTTTGTTGTGTGTTCTAGGCGTCCCCTTGCCCCTTGCTGCCATGGCAGGTTGTGCGCTGACACCATCACCTATGGTTGTTTTCCACCTCGTTGATTTGTAGCGCACTCGCCAGATCCGCCTCTGCTGTGGCGTTGACTTGGTGTGTAGCGACGCGCCCACGGCGTTGGGCATGATCACATCTCGCTAAGGTGCCTGCCTTGTCGGGTTCCATCTCTAGCCATGGTCGTGTGCGTGGAGTTAGCTAAAGCGTCTGGATCCGAGCAAGGGCCAGAGGTCGCGACCACCCAATAGTGGTCGATAAAGGCCGCGACGGTCTGGGGCATGGTGTTGGTGAATAGGATTCGATCAAGTAAAGTGAGATGAGAAGCAATCTATGGACCAGGAGGATATGGTTGTGTGGCAGCGGGGGAGGGACTTCTGACCCAACACATGTAACTGCAGGGATCTTGGAAAAATGATGGTGACAACAGATTGACTTCTATTTGGTGGTGCTTCTCAAGTACGTGTTATCAAGCTTCAGGGTGAAAATCCTAGGGACCCGTGTTGGTTATACCCGACAATGTCGATGTTTTTGCATTGTTGCCTTGTTGAAGCATTGCTCGGATATGTTCAGACTTGTCCTTGAGGGTGAAAACCTAGAATCTGGCCTTTGGTGGTGGATCTAGTGACAGCGGCGCTTGAGTGTTGTTTACATTTCAGGCGCTGCTACCGAAGAACCTTGTTGCCTTTATGGTGTGAAGAGATCGTTGGTGCGGAGATGGTCATTGATGTAGTTTGTTGATTTTTCCTTTTCCTCACTGCATAGATTTGGTCTTGTATGACTTTGCTATTTGTCAGCGTGTTTATTTGTGTATGTGCTTTGATGTTGGTTGTATGCATCCTAACTATGCAGAAATCGGGTGTCTACTTATTGTATTTGTATCCGCTTCATGCTCCATTTTAAGTTAATAAAATCCACTTTTTTTATTAAGAAAGGCCCTTCTCTATGACTTTATTCTTGGAGGTTTTGAATAGCCGAAGTGCCCACAAGAAGGGGTGAGCCACATGCATGACTATTCTTGGCTACTGGACCACAAATACTTCATTCTTGGACATCGCTTTTGAATATTTTGACTCTTCCATGCTGTCTCTTAGGAACCTTTTCAATAGGTTCGGATTGCCAGCTCCCGTTCATAGTTCTGCTACAGACGATACCATATGTCTAGAACTCAGTCGACTAAGATTTCACGAAATTTCAATCGAGTGACGTCGGCGTAGTTGTGGTGCTGCAAGCGGCATGGCTGAATGCTGCAAATGGCAATGAAAAATGTTGTGACAGTACTGCAAGCAATGACAACATATGCTACAACCATTCTGACTAAAAATGCTACAACGTCAAAAGAGGATGCTGCAACCGATGAGATCACGTGCTACAATCAATGAGGGACGACATGCTACAACCAGCAAGACGGATGTTGCAACCAGCAGGAAGAAATATTGCAAACGATGGGACAAAATGCTGCAAGGTCGACAGAGACTGTTAAATCTTAGTCCACTGAGTTTTTGCAAGCCCGATACGGAAAACCTTGGATGAGATATGAGAAACCAAAACATCACTAGCTCTGTGGCGTTGGCCGCGAAGGCTACACTATGCAGGGATGGAGCTGGGAGGTCGTTATTCTGCACGATGTCACCTGTACCGTCAAGATGCTATCACTACTGCCCATCCCCTGCCCCCCTTCCCAGGGGTGAGAAGATCACGGGAGATGTGGGGAGCCGACGTAGATAGTGGTAGAAGACAATGGCTGCTCTTTTGGGTTTCACTAAGTCCAAATTCCGAGCCAACCAAAATACTCCCCCTGTAAAGAAATATAAGACCGTTTAGGCACTACTTTAGTAATCTAAACGCTCTTATATTTCTTTACGAGAGGAGTATTTGTCATCTTGTCGAACAGCCGTGCTAAGAGGGTGGGAGTATCTTTCATTGCTTTATGCATAACCATTTTTCATTTAATCGACAATAGTAAAATTATGTAGCACTTGCAGGAGACACGTTAAGGGATATGTCAAAACAGGCTGAGGCGACCTAATGTGTTCATTTAGTGTCTAATTTGTACTAGATGCTAGGTTCATCTTAGAGTCTAATTTGTAGATTCTAGGGATGCGTATGCACTCACGTTGAGATTCCTGTAAGAAATACTATGATGAAAATGGCACTCCAAGGTCCTGTAAGAAACATAGTAAATCCTAAATACTGCTGCGTTTCATATAGTATATAGATATAAACTGCATTCTCAATATCAGGTGAGCATCCACCTGATTAATAAAATCCATTTCTTCATAAACTAGAGAATGATTTGCTCTCAAATCATGCTCCAAACTTTTTATTCGCACAGCCGGACAAAGGTCTGAAGCAGCAGCAACAACTTACACGGAACAAACAAACAAATGCAGTGCGCAATCTACTATGTTCTTTGACCTTACTCCTATTTACAGAAAATTTTACACCGAAATCATACTGTTGGGGGTTGGGTAACTAGGAATGAATCGTCTAGTATCGGAAGTTGGGGTTCAACTCCAGGGCTTCGTTGAATATGAGCTGTTTCATTTGGTCTTCCGTCAGAGGATGCTGCTCGAAGTCGAAGGAGAAGGGGTCCGTGCAGATGGGCTCGTCGGCGACGTCGTGAAGCCGCTCTAGGTATGGGTGCTCCAGCGCCTCTTCAACTACATCACAAGAGCAATTTCAGTAAGAATCCACATCAGTCAGACACTAATTAACTGATGAAACATACTCCCTCCATAAAGAAATTCATTAAGAATCCACATCAGTCAGACACTAATTAACTGGAGTACAAGAGTGTTTAGATTACTATTCTTTACAGAGGGAGTAACTTTCTACGTGACAAGAGCAATTTCAGTGAGAATGCGCGTCACTCAGACATCAAGTACGTATAGCAAGAAAATATAAACTACTGTACTTCCTAGCCTTCCCTACTATTCTCTGGCCGACGTCTCAAAAAGCCACTTCTATTATTGCTGTTGTGAAACAGATGCAGGACTCAGATTGTACTACGTAAAGAAACATGGCAACTTGTTCCTCGATAGAAGTATGGATGCTATCCAACAACAAATTTCTCTCTCTAAATATAGCACACAAACGGAAAAATGGAGCTTTTCTCATTCTGAGTTGATTTGAACAATTTATGTCACTAGAGTGATAAATGTATCTCAAATTTGACTCTCTAGATATGGCACGATCGGCCATGCTGCCCACGGTTATCCTTGGTGTTTGTTGCCTAGATCTTCTAAACATGACCATCATGTAAGCATACAATCCAGCCACTAGACCGGCTCCTCTCATAATTAGTTGCCTTCGTTTTCTTGCCAATTCATCCATCTATGACAATACAAATAACAGGAAACTTAGCACACGTTAATTTTTTCAGCATGACAAGCAATGGAGAGAAGATAAATAGTTCAATAAATACCTTCATGCATAAATTTTTGTCTTAACCATAGTACAATCTCTCTACAGAATATAGACAGTAAATACAATCATACTCGGCTGTGTTTCTCTGTACAGCAACAAGGGCTCGGGGGCTCGGGCTCTTCCCTGTTAAAGGTTGGGAGCCGAGGCAGGAAGGACAGGGATAGGGGAAGGAAGAGAGGAGGAAGGCGGGGGAAGGGAAGAAAGGGGCGGATCTGCTACCTCTCCCGTGTCAGGATGTACTCCGGCGGCGGCGGCGAGTTGAGGCCGGCCAGGAGCAGGGGCAGGCCGGCGACGAGAGGCGGAACGGCCAGGCGCAGGGGCAAGGCGTCGACGAGGTAGCGCGAGAGGACCGGCTGCGGGCGGGAGATGGGACTGGCGGCGGGGTAGCGCGAGGGGACCGGCGGCGGGCGGGCGCTGGCGGCTAGGTTTGGATGGGGTCGCGCGAGGGGAGGAGAGGGTCGCGCGAGGGCAGGCCCGGGTTGGTCGTTCGAGGAAAGTGGGTCGGGGGGAGATTTTTCTCCTGTGCGTCCTCAGCCTCGCTCGACCCAGCAGGCCTGTGTGGGGTGCTTCGATCGAGCATAGCGGAGAGCGTTTTTTGCATGAGATCGACATAGCCCAACAGAGCCCACCCACCCTACCAAACAGCAAAAGTGGATCGAATAGGGAACTTTCAGCCTCGTGCACCCTCCACGCAGGCTATCAAACACACCCTGAGAGTAGCTGTAGCAGATCTCTTCCATTCATATCTGTTGCCAAAAACAGATACGTTCTTCTAACAAAAGTGTGATTCTGCACTACACGCACAGTCCTTGTCGTCTACAGCACATACTACTAGCTCCAAAGATAGGCAAAGATCTTTTCTTAATCAAGTGGGCAGCACACATGGTTTTTGTCTAAAAAGGGAGCACATGTCAACATGCAGTAAAAACTTAAAAATAGGGGCCGAAGTGGCTGCAGATTGCATCTACTCCTACTTATAACCAGCACAAAGATGTGACCCCAACACTGGCCGTACGAAGCCAGTCAACAAAGCACGGCGCTCTAACAGCAGCAGCATTGCGTGCAGTGCAGTGCAGTGCGGCGCTACGAAATTCACACGTGAAGATCAAAGCATAGTGACGCGGACGTGGAGCGCAACGCACCTGTGATCCTCTGCAGCGGGTTGAAGGTGAGCATCCTCTCGATGAGGTCCAGCGCGGCGGGCTGCACCTTGGGGAACTGTCCCGGGAAGGACCGGCGAGGGAACTGCGGCAGGTGCCTCATGTACCTCCTGGCGTCCTCGTTCCGGATGAAGCCCAGGTCGTCGTCGGTGGGGGTGCCGATCACCTCCGTGATGAGCCGCATCTGGTGCATGTGGTCCCTCCCCGGGAAGAGCGGCGCGCGGTTGATGAGCTCCATGAAGATGCAGCCGACGGACCAGACGTCGATGGCCGCGGAGTAGTCGGTGGAGTTGAGCAGCAGCTCCGGGGCCCGGTACCACCGCGTGACCACGTACTCCGTCATCATGTCGCTCTCGGACGACGGCCGCGCCAGGCCGAAGTCGCAGATCTTGAGGTCGCAGTTGGCGTTCAGCAGCAGGTTGCTCGGCTTGAGGTCGCGGTGGATCACGTTCGCCGAGTGGATGTACTTGAGGCCGCGCAGCAGCTGGTACAGGAAGTACTGAAAGCCACCGAAGAACACCACGTCGCGTGAATATACATACGGATCAAATTGTCACAAACATGAACAAAATGAATGGCTTATTTCCCCTCCTTGCTACCTGGCAGTGTTCTTCCGAGAGTTCTTGGTTGGAGCGGATGATGTGGTGGAGGTCCGTGTCCATGAGCTCGGTGGCGATGTAGACGTCGTTGAAGGACTGCGGGATCGCCGGCGGGATCACATCTCGGAGGCCTACTATCTGCATCCATGTAGCGGAACAGGTTAGCGCCTGAATTGCCGAATTCAGTCAGATACATACACACATCTGAAGCGGAAGAGATAGATGTTGATTACGTTCTCGTGGTCGAGGTGCCTGAGGAGCTTGATCTCCCGGAGCGTGCGCTTGGCGTCCATGTTGTTGTCGAACGCGTTGGCGATCTTCTTGATTGCCACCATCTCCCTCGTCTCGAAGTTCATCACCGAGCTGCGCCCACGCAACCACAAGTGGAATTTCAGGACAAGATTAAACACCACCAACCACAGAGCACTGACAGATTCACATATTTGCTCAACTGATAAAGTTATAGTGCTACTAAACTAGTGTCGTTCACAGAAAGGAGTGAATTGGCCTAATCCTATCTTTCCCCATGGCCCGAGCCAATCCCCCCTCTGTTCTCCGATCGGAGCCGCAACGACATGAACAATCTTGGCAAGAAATCGATGGTGATTGAGGAGCAAATTAAGACGGGCGGAACGTACCAGACGATCCCGTAGGCGCCGCGGCCGATGGGCATGATCGGCGGCTGGTACTTGGCCGTGATCTCGAACTGGTTGCCGAATATGTTGTAGAGGAGGAAGCGGCCGCCGTGCGTCATCGTCGGCCGGAACTCGGCCACCGGAGCGCCGTCCATTCTCAAACACAGCCAAGAAACTCTCAAAACCCAATCACAGGAGGGAGGCAACACGCACGCACGCACGCGCAACGGGATGAGGCTGAGCTGATGATTGACTTGATCCCGGCTCTCGATTCTTGTAGGGGTGAGGAGGAGAGAATTATAAATAGAAAAGGGCGGCTCCGCTAATGCCCTCGGCCCAGCTGAGGAAGGTAGCGAGAAAGCGAGCGGGAGCACACCACAGCTGCTGTGCTGGTGCGCGCGGTCTCTGGCTCCTTTTTTGTGCGTATCGCCCGGGAATTGAGGGGATGGCGCCGAGACGGACGGACGGCTCGATGGAGGCCGTCTCGTGGCAGCGCGCTCATCGAACGGCTGGGGAAGGTTCAACGGTCAACCGGCAGCTGCTGCTCTCTTGTATGGACGCGCGCTGCACGCACCAACCGGATCGGGCTGGACTGGGGCGCAGTGTGGCTGGCGGGTGGGGCCGCGCTTGTCAGTTTGTGTGGATTGCGCGTGACGCAGGGTGTTGAGGGCGTGGAAATCCAGGGGCCGATGGGGACGGAGCGAATGGAAGGTAGTAGCAGCCGACGCGTTATTATTTTGCTTGGCGAGTCTGCTCGGTGTGGTGCCATTTGACCGACCGGCCACCTGGTTTTTTCTTTGGCTTTTCCTGGGCACCGTGGAAACGCTCCGGTTGGGAAGTCTACGCTCCAAATCTGGAGACGGGGCAATCCTGCGTCCCGGTCAAGAGGGGTCAGAGTCGTGGAATCACATACCCACTCCGTCCCATACGTGAGAAGTTCTTTTTTTTTACTCTATGCAATGTAAAAAATCGTCTTATGTCAAAATAAATGTCTTACATTAGTAGGACGGAGGGAGTAGTATTTCTCTTGGGGATGCGTACCGTGAGTGATTCGTTGCTCTCTTTTCTGCTATCAAAGAAGGGATGCAAGTGGGGCGGGTTGGCAGGCCACAACACACTGTAATAGGTTACGAGGTTTTGCATGTTGTTATAGTGTGATAAGGGATCGTTGTTGGAGGAAATTATCCGAGTGACAACACTATCACTTTATGCTCTTCACAGCGTAAGCAATCCTTATTGTGCCACTTCTAGTTGAAAGGTTTGGAACAAAGGCCACAAATCGTCGATGAGTAGGTCCCGTGATGCTTCATTAGTTTAGGAGATCAAATCTCTGATCAAGAGTGAGAGGAAGATAGAGATTATTGCTATCTGGCGTCAGACGAATAATGTTAGCCATGAACTTGCTAGGATTGGCTATATGTAGGTTAAAACAACAGTCTGGTTACATTCATGATTGAATGGGGTTGTAAAACTGTTGAAATCGGATCTCTTTGATCCAGATTGATCAATAGAAAATCCCTCCCCCCACCCACCCACCCTGCAAAAAAGTAGCCACAATTTGGGACCTTCCTGATATACTCCCTCCGTTTCTTTATATAAAGTGTATTTGATTTTTGATAAAAATTCATAAGTAAGCTGTATTCGTTCTAATTCCGATCTTAGCCCTCTAGAAAAAGGAAAGTATCTCTTCTTATATAAAGAAAAAAAAAGAAAATTATCTCTCTCCCGATTGCGTGTATCTCTTCCTTTCCTAGACCAAAGGATTTACTTGCCGCTAATCCACAAATTAGTCAAGGATAATTTTGGCATAAATTGTCTACAATTATGTGACTTAGTCACCATGCTAAAAATAGTACACCTTACGTAAAGGAATGAAGTGAGTATGGTACGTATAGGTGATTTGAAAAACACTATAATTACAATCCTAAGTATAATGACTTGATTTCACTTATTACGCTAGATATGAAAAGAAATAACAAAATACCAAGAATATTTTATTTACCCGGCACTCCCTTGCAGACACATCAGAGTTTTGCAGACGTTGAGGCTGGATTGGAAGTACAAGAACAAAGGAGACGACAACCCCTTGGTGAAGATGTCCATGAACTATTGAGATGACGGCACATGGAACACTCTAATGTCCTGAAGAGCGACTCGGTCGCAGACAAAGTGCAGGTCAATCTCGATGTGTTTGTTAGATTAAATCCAAGGCATATCATCGATCATCTGAGGACCAAATAATCACACGAATACGACACCGAAATTTGTTAACGAGGTTCACCGATATGGCTACATCCCCGGGGCCTGACTACGGGCGCTCCTCCCCGTGACACCGTCACAATACCGCACACCGGCCACCTGGGCGCCGGCATACGCCGCCGGCTCCCCCTTGCGCGCCTGTGCTATTATGCTGGCATAGGTTACATCGTGTGTCTACCCTCGCTATATATGAGAGGCCTAGGACACAAGTGTCCTACTTGAACACGACTCAATATCCTATGTAACACAATACAACTCCTGGTCCAACTGTAACCTACCTTGTACACTATATTCGACACAACTCTAACAAACTCCACCTTGGCGAATATTCTCCACCACCTTGAATTCGTCAATGCGTCAAACTTTCATGTACATTGGACTTGAGCTTATCCCGTGAGCACCGCTGCTACTCCAAAGACTCCATGTGACTCCACCTGCAACTTGTAGTCCCTTTTTTTCTTGACCACAGTCAACACTCGAGCAAAATTAAGTTCCTTGTTACTCTAGTTTGTGCTCCCAACTTCCAGAGTATTAGTCCAACGCCATCACACACTGATCACTGACCTGCGTGAAAGTGAACAACTCATATATTGGGTGTCACACATAAGAGTTACCTGAACTCAACATCATCACTCTTCCTTGACCACCCTGTCTGAAACTTGAAGGAATTTCACCATTGCTTGTAGTCATCCTGAATCAAATTCGCAGTTGTCTCACCACATGTATGACCACCAGAGCCCTGGCCCGTCTCCATGTCCCGTGCATACCGCACGCCTCGCCGCTACTACCGCGTCGAGCCTTCGCTGGCCCGGTCGAGTCTCAAGGGTCGTGAACCCACACCACTCAACCCCCACTGCGGAGTACCACCGATCATCACCGACAGATGACGAGTCTCACGCTTCCATCAGACCACTGGGCTCCAGTCCGAACTGCGTGTCACTCACTTTTTTTCCGCCTGCTGAATAGGCTTCGACCCTGTCGACTTACGCCGTAGCCCCTCAATTCAGCTCCACCTTCAACATGACTCCATGGTAGATGACCAGTCCACCCCTCGCGCCCCGTCGACTTCAAGCTCACATGTGCACCGTCTTGAATCAACCCCGCGCCATAGTCTTGTCGAAGCCACACAAGCACTCGCGCCTGCGCCACGTGTTTCCACGCCGAGAAGTCGTCACCATCAGCATCACGCTCCTATGTCGTTGTCGCTGATTCCACCACCATCTTCTGTACCAACCGACTCACGTCGATCCGTCAGACTGTCCAGTCCGACCCAGCCGAACATATCCGACTGCACGGCATGCTCTAAACTCCACGAGCCTTATACACATGTCGTTATCCATGCCACACACACCACAGACCATCAGACTACCATCCACGTACTCAACGTGTTTGAAGAAACGAAGCCAACCTACCTCATAAGCCTTCCTGTGCACTCCAACATAGAGATCAAAGGAAAATTTCCAAACTCCACCACGTGCATACATAAGCTGTATATAGGTCCATTAGCTTTGCCTTGCTCTTCATCCAGATGGAAAACACCAGTCTGTCACGTAGCTCTTTTTCAAACAAATCTCCGGCCTGTACAGCACCTAGCTTGCATCGCGCGAGAGCCACGCACGCACATCACACGGCCAACTCGGCCAGCCCGCCTGCTTCGTGTCCGTATAGGCCACGGCCTAGTAGCCCTGTCGACTGCCCTGCGCACACCGCACGCACGCGCTTGCCGCCTGGGCCGCAGCCCTAGCGAGCGCTTTGCCCGCCTTGCTGCCACGCATAACGCCGCCGCCGCACGTCTGGCCTGACGTACGTGCATTGCCTGTACGCTCGCCTGTCGATCCGCCCGATCGATCGCCGTATGCATGCTGCCTTGATCGCTTATATTCCGACGAAAATTGCAACCAACATCTGCATCTCGATGTAACTCGCCGACGACAACGCCCGTATTACAATCGTCTTTTGCAGATTTCCTGTTGATATTTTCATCCTCCTTTCAACGATCCACGACCTCCGAACAACCTAGCTCTGATACCACTTGTTAGAATAAATCCAAGGCATGCCATCGATCATCCGAGGACCAAGCAATCACACGAGCACGACACCGAGATTTGTTAACGAGGTTCACCGATATGGCTACATCCCCGGGGCCTGACTACGGGCGCTTATCATCGATCATCCGAGGATCAATCAATCACACGAGCACGACACCGAGATTTTTTAACGAGGTTCACCGATATGGCTACATCCCCGGGGCCTGACTACGGGCGCTCCTCCCTGTGACACCGTCACAATACCGCACACCGGCCACCTGGGCGCCGGCACATGCCGCCGGCTCCCCCTTGCGCGCCTGTGCTATTATGCTGGCATAGGTTACATTGTGTGTCTACCCTCGCTATATATGAGAGGCCTAGGATACAAGTGTCCTACTTGAACACGACTCCATATCCTATGTAAACACAATACAACTCCTGGTCCAACTGTAACCTACCTTATACACTATATTCGACACAACTCTAACAGTGTTTGGTTCATTGATGTTGAACCGGATGCATGGATTTGTAGGACACCACATTTACATTGTCGGAGAACAGGATAGTAGCATGACGTAGAGAGCGTTGCAGTTTTGACAGGACCAGACGAAGACAACTATCTTCGGCAACAACATTGGCGACGACTCGGTTTGCGACTTCAGCACTATAGCGAGAAACGGTGTGTTGGCGTTTGGAATGCCAAGACATGAGATTCTCACTAAGGTAAACAAAGTAGTTGGAACTGGGGCGACGAATGTTGGGGTAGCCAGCCTAGTTGGTGTTGGTGTGGGCAATGAGAGAGTCGGTGGCGGACGGTGTTAGCTGCAAGTTGTGGTGAAGGGTGCCCAGGAAGTACGAAATAACTCATTTGACCAGTGAGATATGATGCTAATGCAAGGAGAGGCAATTTGTTGCACCACATAGGCAATGTCAGGATGTGCGAACATCAAATACTACAAAGTTGTTTGCCAAAAGGTACCACAAAGCTCGACGAGGCGTAGGTGAGCCGTTGGGTCGTCCACGGGGATCAGGGTGGCTACCTTCAAACACATAGGCTTGCAGCTGCTCATGCCGACACGCTCGATGATTTCAATTGCGTACTTGGTCTGAGAGAGAAACATGCCATATAAGTCATGTTGAACCTGTTGGGAAACGTTGCATGGAAAACAAAAAAAAATCTACGCACACGCAATGATCTATCCATGGAGATGCATAGCAATGAGGGGGAGAGTGTGTCTACGTATCCTCGCGTAAGCGGAAGGTTAAACAACACGGTTGATGTAGTTGAACCTCCTTGCGCTTCAACCGATCAAGTACCGAACGCACGACACCTCCGCGTTATGTACACGTTCAGCTCGGTGACGTCCCTTGCCTTCTTGATGCAGCATGATGTCGAGGTAGTAGATGAGTTCTGTCAGCACGACAGCATGGCGACGGTGATGGCGAAGTGATCCTCGTAGGGCTTCGTCTAAACACTACGAAAATATAACCGAGGGGGTAAACGGTGGAGCGGGCGCCACGCACGGCTAGGCAATTGTCTGGGGTGTGCTAGGGGCGCCCCCCACATATATATAGGTGGGAGGGAGAGGGGAGAGGCCAGGAGGTGCCCCAAGTAGGACCAAATCCTACTTGGGTTCCTCCAAGGTCGGACGTCCCCTTCCTTATTTATCGGAGGGGGAAGGAAAGAGGAGGGGGGAGGCGAACGGACTTGTAGCCTAGTGGTTGCAGCAACCTTAGTAGCACCCCAGGTCCTGGGTTTGACTCCTGGTGGGAGCGGATTTAAACAGGCCTAGGTAAAAATTTCTGGAATAAAAGGACTGTAGGGCTGCTGCTCTATAGTAAATAGTCAAAAAAAGGGAAGGGGGAGGCCGAATCCCCCCTTTCCTTTCTCTTCCCCCCTTTCATTCTCCCTTTGGTTCGGCCCATATGGGGGGCGCACCAGCCCCTGGTGGCTGGTGCGTTTCCCCTCTTGGCCCATTAGGTCCATATCTTTTGCCTGGGGTGCCCGAAACCCCTTCCGGTGACCCGATATGTACCCGGTACCCTCCGAAACACTTCCGGTATCCAAATACTGTAGTCCTATATATCAATCTTTACCTCTCAGCCATTTCAAGACTCCTCATCATGTCCGTGATCTCATCCGAGACTCCGAACAACATTCGGTTACCAACGTTAAGCATGCGGACCCTACGGGTTCGAGAACTATGTAGACATGACCGAGACACCTCTCCGGTCAATAACGAGTAGCGGAACCTGGATGCCCATATTGGCTCCTACATATTCTACGAAGATCTTTATCGGTCGACTGTTATGACAACATATGTTATTCCCTTTGTCTGTCGGTATGTTACTTGCCCGAGATTCGATTGTCGGTATCTTCATACCTAGTTCAATCTCGTTACTGGCAAGTCTCTTTACTCGTTCCATAATACATCATCCTGCAACTAACTCATTAGTCACTTTGCTTGCAAGGCTTCTTATGATGTTTATTATCGAGAGGGCCCAGAGATACCTCTCCGATACTCGGAATGACAAATCCTAATCTCAATCTATGCCAACTCAAAAAACACCTTCAGAGATACCTGTAGAGCATCTTTATAATCACCCAGTTACGTTGTGACATTTTATAGCACACAAGGCATTCCTCCGGTATCCGGGAGTTGCATAATCCCATAGTCGAAGGAATATGTGTTTGACATGAAGAAAGCAATAGCAATAAAACTGAACAATCATAATGCTAAGCCAAATGACGGGTCTTGTCAATCACATCATTCTCTTAATGATGTGATCCCGTTATCAAATGACAACTCATGTCCATGGTTTGGAAACCTTAACCATCTTTGATCAACGAGCTAGTCAAGTAGAGGCTCACTAGGGACATGGTGTTTGTTTATATATTCACACCTGCATTTAGATTTCCGATCAATACAATTCTAGCATGAATAATAAACCTTTATTATGAGTAAGGAAATATAAAATAACAACTTTATTATTGCCTCTAGGGCATATTTCCTTCAGTCTCTCACTTGCACTAGAGTCAATAATCTAGATTACATTGTAATGAATCTAACACCCATGGAGTCTTGGTGCTGATCATGTTTTGTTCGTGGAAGAGGCTTAGTCAACGGGTCTGCTACATTCAGATCCATATGTATTTTGCAAATTTCTATGTCTCCCTCCTTGACTTGATCATGGATGGAGTCGAAGCGTCTCTTGATGTGTTTGATTCTTTTGTGAAATCTGGATTCCTTCGCTAAGGAATTGGTCCAGTATTGTCAGAAAAGATTTTCATTGGACCCGATGCACTAGGTATTACACCTAGATCGGATATGAACTCCTTCATCCAGACTCCTTCATTTGCTGCTTCCGAAGCAGCCATGTACTCCGCTTCACATGTAGATCCCGCCACGGCGCACTGCTTGGAACTGCACCAGCTGACAACTCCACCATTAATATAAATAAGTATCTGGTTTGTGACTTAGAGTCATCCGGATCAGTGTCAAAGCTAGCATGGATGTAACCATTTATGACAAGCTCTTTGTCACCTCCATAAATGAGAAACATATCCTTGGTCCTTTTCAGGTACTTCAGGATATTCTTGACCGCTGTCTAGTGATCCACTCCTGGATTACTTTGGTACCTGTTAACCCACAAGTATAGGGGATCGCAACAGTTTTCGAGGGTAGAGTATTCAACCCAAATTTATAGATTCGACACAAGGGGAGCCAAAGAACATTTGAAGGTATTAGCAGCTGAGTTGTCAATTCAACCACACCTAGAGATTAATTATCTGCAGCAAAGTGATCAGTAGCAAAGTAGTTTGATAGTTTTGATAGTAGTGACAACAGCAATGGTAACAGTAACAGTGATATCAGTAATTTTTAGCAAGTGTAACAGTGATGATAGCAATAGTAATGCAGCACGATCAATAAGGATAAATTCGTAGGCATTGGATCGGTGACTTGTTGGATGATATTCATCATGTGACAGTTATAACCTAGGACGATACGACACTAGCTCCAGTTCATCGATATAATGTAGGCATGTATTCCGTAAATAGTCATACGTGCTTTATTACAAGAACTTGCACGTCATCTTTTGTCCTACCCTCCCGTGGCAGCGGGGTCCATATTGGAAACTAAGGGATATTAAGGCCTCCTTTTAATAGAGAACCGGAAGAAAGCATTGACACATAGTGAATACATGAACTCCTCAAACAACGATCATCACCGAGAGTGGGCCCGATTCTTGTCACTCCGGGGTTGTCGGATCATAACCGTAGTAGGTGACTATAACTTGCAAGATAGGATCTAAAACATGGATATAATGATGAATTCATAAACGGTTCAGATCTGAGTTCATGGCACCTGGGCCCAAAGTGACAAGCATTAAGCATAACAAAGTCATAGCAACATCAATCTAAGAACATAGTGCATACTAGGCATCAGGCCCTAACAAAACTAACTCGATTACATGATGAATCTCATCCAACTCCTCACCGACCAGCGAGCCTATGAAGGAATTACTCACTCCCAGTGGGGAGCATCATGGAGTTGGCGACGGAGATAGGTTGGTGATGACGAAGAATGAAGATCCCCCTCACCGGAGCTCCAAACGGACTCCAGATCTGCCCTCCCGAGGTAGAACAGGGCTTGGCGGCGGCTCCGTCTCTTGGATCGCGATAATTCTTTCTCCCTGATTTTTTTTGGAAATATGTGATTTTATAGTATCAGGGGGTCATCTGCGGGGCCACCAGGTGGGTACAACCCACCTAGACGCGCCAGGAGAGGGGGGGGGGCGCCCTTGTGGGTTGTGCCCACCCAGGGGCCCCTCTCTGGTGGGTCTTGGCTCCAGAAATTCTTATTATTGATATAAAAAATCCTCGCAAAGTTTCGTTTCATTCCGAGAACTTTCATTTCTGCACAAAAACAACACCATGGTAGTTCTGCTGAAAATAGCATCGGTCCGGGGTTAGTTTCATCCAAATCATGCAAATTAGAGCCCAAAACAAGAGGAAAAGCGTGAGAAAAAGTAGATACGTTGGAGACGTATCAACTCCCCCAAGCTTAAACCTTTGCTTGTCCTCAAGCAATTTAGTTGATAAACTGAAAGTGAGAAAGAAAAACTTTGACAAACTCTTTTGCTCTTGTTTGCATAAATAAGCTTAAACAACACCCAAGTTTTCAGCCGACATTATAACTAACCATGTCAACAATAACTCTTAAATATTATAATGACTCATATCAATGATATAATCAGCTAGCGAGCAATAATAAGATATCTCAAACAGCAACATGTTGTCAAAACAACCATGATATAATATGACAATAGTGGTATCTCGCTAGCCCTTTTTGAGACCGCAAAACATAAATGCCGAGCACCTCCAAAGTTCAAGCATCGGCTAAACATTGTAATTAATGGTAGAAAAGATCCAGTCATGATGCACCCAACATTAGCTACACACGATACATAAATCATGACAGCTGTGCTCTACTCAGTTTCTGGTGCTTGTTTTTAGAAGGTGGTGACACAACATAAAAGTAAATAGAAAGTCCCTTCGCAGAGGGAAGGAGTGATTTAGAGAGGTGCCAGAGCTCAGTTTTTAAAACAGAGATAAATGATTATTTTGAGACATGCACCCTTCCTATTCACTTCATTACCATCAGTTATCAATATCTTCCATGCTAAGCACGCTAGTGGCGCTTCCCAAGCAATAAAAGTAAAGGTTTTGACTCCGCTTGGAGTTTTTGTTTGATTATTTCAGAGATGAACTCTTTTCACGTTTGCAGTTTGGGGACTGAGCATCCCTATTACCACCCATTTCCTCGTGCGATGGAGAGTGAATAAACACTCGACCTGAGGATAACCCGCTTAGCACGGAAGATATCGACCACCTCCTGTCGTTCCATGAACGATCCAGGCACACAAAAAGGATAATTTTTTAGAAGTTTTTAGAGGTGGCACATGCAAATTTACCTAGGATGGCAGGGTAATACCGTATATAGGTAGGTATGGTGGACTCATCTGGAATAACTTTGGGTTCAAGGTTTTTGATGTACAAGCAGAATTCCCACTTAGTACAGGTGAAGGCTAGCAATTAAGATTGAGAAGCGGCCAGCTAGAGAGCAACAACGATCATAACCATGCATTATGCATAAGTAACATTGGACACTAGCATGAGTAGGATATGAACACCATGAACGTAAATATTATAGAGGCTATGTCGGTTTTGATTCAACTACATGCATGAACATGTACCAAGTCAAGCCACTCGAACATTCGGAGGAGGATACCATATCATCATACTACATCACAATCATCTTAACACTATGTTGATATCCAAGATAAATCATTATCAACTTCCAGCTACTTATGCATGGCATGAGAAAGTATAATTTCTAATTGTCATTGTAAACATGTTTAATCATAATGGGTTGAATCATGGATACTAGGTTAAACATATTTACACAAACAGAACAAGTCGAGTTCTTATCAGTTTCTCTCTGCCACGGCCAGTTCATCGAATGTCGTCATTATTGCCTTTCACTTGCACGACCGAACGATATGAAAATAATAATAATGCAAGAGTGCCATGGACTAAGCTGAAATCTGCAAACATTTTATTCAACAAGAGAAGACAAGGTAAAATGTGCTCTTTATTAGATCAACAATTATTCATATGAGGGCCACTCAACATTTTCATCGTGGTCTTCTCCTCGGTACAACTAAGAAATTCAGAGGAACACACTGAAATATTTTTGGAGTTTTTTGGTTTTCTAGAACGAGCAAATAAAAAGCAAAAACGAGAAAAACTATTTACACGGGAAAGCTCCCAACAAGCAAAAGAAGAACAAGGAAATCATTTTGGGTTTTCTTTTAGTACTACTACTAAGCATGCATAGAAAGTAAATTACTACATCTAATTTTTTGGTTTTTTCTAAAGTTTTTCAAACACACAAGAAGAAAGCAAGAAAATAAATCTAAGCATGGATGATACAATGAAAAAGTGTGAACACCGACAAATGGAATAAGTAGACATGAACGTAAAGTCGGTGGAAACACGTACTCCCCCAAGCTTAGGCTTTTGGCCTAACTTAGTAGTCGATCAGTAGCCTGGAGGGTAGTAGGGATCCTGAGGAGCGGGCATCCACTCATCCCACTGCTGAGGTACCTGTGCAGCCTCTGCTGCAGGGTGAGCATTCCAGTAGGCGATGATGTCTGCAGGCATAATCCTATATCCGCCCCTGGCAATAGAATCAAACAATGCAGGTGTAGGCAAGGGGATAACATCACGAGTTCTAACGCTATAGACCAGGTTATAGGAAATGGCAATATCAGGACGATCATGTGCAAGAAAGTGATGGTGATCCATGGCTGCTCGGTCTAGGTAAACCTTGGTGACAGGGTAATCATGAGGGCGTATCTCAACCTTGAAGTGAGCCGCCAAACGAGTAGCAAAAATCCCACCATGTATTTTACCCTGGGATTTATTAAGATGCAGGCGACGAGCCACGATAGCTTCCAAGCTATACGTGTTGTCGCCCTCAAGTGCACGAGTAAACCAGTAAGGTCCGGTGAACTAAGTGCACCCACCTTCTCCCTAGCAAGCAAGCATTTGGTGATAAAGAGTGCAAAGTAACGAACAACAGGAAAATGTAAGCCAGCGACAGTGATGGCTGGCACTCTTCTCTCATCACCCACTGTCAAAGTGCGACAAAAGTCCTCAAACTCGGCCAGCCTAGGCTCAGCCAAGCTCCCATCAGACGGGATCATGCATATGTCACAAAATTTAGTAAGTGGTATCTGATGGTTTTCAGCATATAAATCAAAGCTCACTTCAGGAGGATTATTTCTAGGCAATAAAGTAAAGCTTTGAACAAAGATGTTTGTGAGCATTTGGTGCTGGTCACACTCATCTGCGATGAAGTCGGTGAGGCCGGCATTAGCAATAAATTGCATGAACTCCTCATGAATTCCAACCTCTTGCAAGAACGGGGTGTGCGGCCATTCGCATGGCCGTACCTCCGCCAACCTCCGAGGGTGGAGATAATTGTCAGAAGACTCCCCAATAACACCTTTGGAGTTCTTCTTTGAGCCAAACTTCCTGAAGATATTCATGTCCGCGTCCAATTTTTCTTATGAACAAAAATCTGAATTTTTAGTTCACAAAATTTTCTCAACAAAATTGATAGCAACTACTCATAGGGATACATAGAGGCCATAGCAAGAATTCAAACTACTTAGAACACTAAGAATTCAACATGCAAGCACATCTACAACAACACCAAGAGTAGCTAATTATTCAAAGTATGAACCATTAAAACAAAAATTAATTGGACAAATGGTGGAGTCACATACTGTAGGATCGGAAGTATGTCTAGAGGGGGGGGGGTGATTAGACTACTTGACCAAATAAAAACTATGCCTTTTCCCAATTTTAGTTCTTGGCAGATTTTAGCAACTTTAGGACAAGTCAAGCAATCATCACACTATTCAAGCAAGAATGCAAAGAGTATATAGCAGCGGAAAGTAAAGCATGCAACTTGCAAGAATGTAAAGGGAAGGTTTTGGAGAATTCAAATGCTATTGGAGACACGGATGTTTTTCCCATGGTTCGGATAGGTGGTGCTATCCTACATCCACGTTGATGGAGACTTCAACCCACAAAGGGTAATGGTTGCGCGAGTCCACGGAGGGCTCCACCCACGAAGGGTCCACGAAGAAGCAACCTTGTCTATCCCACCATGGCCATCGCCCACGAAGGACTTGCCTCACTAGCGGTAGATCTTCACGAAGTAGGCGATCTCCTTGCCCTTACAAACTCCTTGGTTCAACTCCACAATCTTGTCGGAGGCTCCCAAGTGACACCTAGCCAATCTAGGAGACAGCACTCTCCAAGAAGTAACAAATGGTGTGTTGATGATGAACTCCTTGCTCTTGTCCTTCAAATGATAGTCTCCCCAACACTCAACTCTCTCTCATAGGATTTGGATTTGGTAGAAAGAAAATTTGAGTGGAAAGCAACTTGGGGAAGGCTAGAGATCAAGATTCATATGGTAGGAATGGAATATGTTGGCCTCAACACAAGGGTAGGTGGTTCTCTCTCAGAACATATGAGTTGGAAGTGTAGATGTGTTCTGATGGCTCTCTCCACGAATGAAGAGGAGGTGGAGGGGTATATATAGCCTCCACACAAAATCCAACCGTTACACACAATTTACCAATCTCGGTGGGACCGAATCAACAAACTCGGTCGGACCGAAAAGGTAAACCTAGTGACCGTTAGAGATTTTCGGTGGGACTAACATGCATCTCTGTAGGACCGATATGGTTAGGGTTTGGGCATAACGTAATCTCGGTGAGACCGATTACACAAACTCGGTGAGACCGATTTTGGTAATTAGCTAACCAGAGAGTTGGTCAGGCAAACTCGGTGGGACCGATTTGCTCTTTCGGTGAGACCGAAAAGTTACAAAAGGGAAACAGAGAGTTTGCATTGCAATCTCGGTGGGACCGATCCGCTCTTTCATTGAGACCGAAAAGTTACGATAAGGAAACAGAGAGTTTGCAATCCCATCTCGGTGAAACCGAGATCCCTATCGGTAGAACCGATTTGCTAGGGTTTGGCAGTGGCTAATGACAAGTGAAACTCGGTGGCGCCGGATGGAAAGAATCGGTAGGACCGAGTTTGGCTTGGAGTTTAGGTCATATGTGGATATGGGAAAGTAGCTGAGGATTTTGGAGCATATCATTAAGCACATAAAGCAAAAGGCTCATTAAGCAACACCTCATCCCTCCTTGATAGTATTGGCTTTTCCTATGGACTCAATGTGATCTTGGATCACTAAAATGTAAAATGAAGAGTCTTGAGCTTTTGAGCTTGAGCCAATCCTTTGTCCTTAACATTTTGAGGGTTCCACTTTCACCATCCATGCCATGCCAATCATTGAGTTTTCCTGAAATAATTGTCTTGGAATAGCATTAGCTCAATGAGCTATATGTTGTTATGAATTACCAAAACCACCTAGGGATAGTTGTACTTTCAATCTCCCCCTTTTTGGTAATTGATGACAACATATAGATCAAAGCTTCGACAAATGATAATAAGAATGAATTATATCATCGCTTTGAGAAGTATGTGACAAGTAAGAGCTCCCCCTAAATTTGTGCATATTTAAAATTTGCTTTGGACTGCAAATGCACAAAGAATTAGAATTATGGGTTACTCTTCCATGTCACATACATCTTGGTGGAGCGCTCAAAATGATAATAATGAAATACATGCACTCATCACCAAGGGAAAGTGAATGACCACATAAGATAGATAAGATATATCAAGCATGCATAAGTGTAGCTTATGATCAAACACATGATCATCAATGTCTCACAAGCATAACATAGTATCTCAACCAAAACAAAACAATGTTTGAAAAATCATCAAATAAAGCAAGAGAGAAAAACAACACACACTCTCTCTCTCGAAGCCTATGATCTATTCATTTTTCTCCCCCTTTGGCAACAAGTTACCAAAAAGTTCCTAGAAAATGCATAGTGCTAGATCGACACTCAGGCTTGATCTTCTGGTGGAGGTGGAGTCCTGATCACTCCAAGGATGAAGGCTTCCGTAGACGTGGTTGGAGTTGGAGCTGAAGTAGATGCTGGAGCAGGTTGGGTTGGTGCTATGGCTGGAGCTGAGGCTGTGGCTCTTGTGTCAGGAACTGGCACTGCACTGGACCTCGGACCTCATGGTACTCTAGCAAATGCATCAGTGGTAGTCTTCCCTTTCATCTCCTGCATGTCATCTTGGAGTTGCTCCACTTCAGTCTGAATTTCTGTCACCTTGATATCCAAGTCATAGAACTTTTGTTCTACGATTCTCTCTAAGCTTGCCTGGTTCAGAGTCAGGGTAGCTAGTCCTTTCTCAATCCTCAGGGTGGATGCAATCAGGTAACTGAGCTGCTCTTGCTTGTTCTTCAAGAAGTACTCAGATGCCTCCTCTTGAGTTGGCATCTTGGCAACTTTCTCCTTCCTTGCCTTCTCCTTCTTGGCTTGTGCCTGGACTGATGATGGTTCATTTTCATGCATCACAACTTGGTTGTCCTTGAAATATGGATGGATAGGCAAATGTTCCTTGTCCAACAAGTATGTGTCTGTGCCCATTCTTGAGTTGATCAACATTTGGATCTGCGGGGCATATCCACAGCTCCTCTTCTGATCTGCTGCAGTCCTCTTGATAGTTTCTATTATGAGGCTCATGACCTTAAACTTTTGAGGCACATCAAAGATATGTAGCAGGTTGATGGCATGACCTCTGATCATCCTGTGATCTCCAGACTTGGGCAAAAGTGTGTGCCTAAGGATCCAATTGATCGTAGGCAGACCTGACAACAAGTGTTTCACAGACCCAAACTAGTGAGTATCAAGATCATCTGCAGGAATCTCCTTGTACATATTTGCCATAGAGTTGTGATCCATCTTCTTCTTGGCATAGACATCCAAGTCATCTTCATTTTCTTCTGGGGCATTGATAAGCTGTGCCCACTCAGCAACTGTTGATTGGTACCTCGTACCTTCAGACATCCAAACAATCCTCCCATCTGGATAAAAATGTGTTGTGGAGTAGAACTGCATGATAAGCTCCTCATTCCACTTTGTGAGCTTCTGCCCAACAAAGTCTGCTACTCCACAAGCTCTGAAGCTATCTTGCACTCCAGGGTAGTGCTCTTCATTTTCCTTGATATATTCCAAGTCGACCCATCTCATATCACAAACAATGGGCTTCTTGTCTAACAAGACTATCTCATAGAAGTCCTGCTGTTCCTTAGTGTGGAACCTGTAGTCAACATCAGTCCTTCTCCTGGTAGCATAGGGATCCTCAGCTCTCCATTTTCTCAGCCCAGAGTCTCTTCTGATCTTCATATCCTCAGCCACAGGATGAGCATCATTGTGGTCTGGGATCTTGGGCTTCAGCTTTCTCAGCACTTGGCCTTCCTCTTCTTCTGCAATGTCAGGCACTGGGGCCTTGTTCTTTTCAGCAGCTGGTATGCTCCTTGTGTTTCTCTTTGGTTTTGGCTTTGGAGCTGGCTTGGCTTTGGATGCAGCCTTGGGGGCTTCCTTGGGCTTAGATGCAGCTGCCCCTGTTCTTATAGCATCACCCATCAGTTTGGTTGCCTTGGGTGCTGGTGCAGCATCCTCTTCTTCTTCTTCTTCTTCATCAGAAGAATGCTGTTCAAATTCAGCCATGGGATCAACTTTCTTGCACCATCTGCCTCTTTTCCTTTCTTTCTTTGTCTCAGCTGCAACTGGCTCTTTGGGTGCAGGCTTCTCAGGAATCTTTGTTGAGGCTCTGGCCTTTGGCATGGGCTGCCTGCCTGCTGGCCTTTTGACCTTTAAGCCTGGCTTGGTGCTCTGCCTTGAGCCATGCTCTTTCTTGAGTTCAACTCTCTTGGAAGTTGTTTCCTCCTCTGCCACATAATCTTCATCCTCTGATTCTGAGGTTCTCTTCTTTCTTTGTCTTGTGACAGCTTTTGGCAGGTTGCTAGGGGTACTCCTGCTGCCTTCATCAGAAGAGCCGGAGGGACTAGTGCCCTCACTCATTTGCACTGGCTGCTCTGACAAATTCTGGCTATCACTCTGGTCTGACATGATGAACAAGTTGACTGCTCACCCTGTGAATAGTTTATAGATGAGATAGAGTGGATGAGCATCACAAAATGCAGAGGTTTTTGCAAAAGAATGATTCAAAAACTTAGTTTTAGTTTCCCACAGAAAGCATCTCGGATCTACCGATTTCTAAACTCGGTGATACCGAAGCAGGTTTTTGGAACCTAAACTAGTGAACTCGGTCAGACCGAGTCACAGTTTGGTGGCACCGAGACTGCTAGGGTTTCACAAAGTTCCAAAATCGGTTGCACCGATTAGCAATACTCGGTCAGACCGAGTTTTACTTGTGCAATGGCATAAGCCAAATCGGTGGGACCGAGTTTTTCAACTCGGTGGGTCCGAAATGGTTTCGGCGGAAACCTAACCCTAAAGTTTTCGGATCAAGCCTATTCTATTGAATTCGTTGACTGGATAGGAGTTTATCAAACATGGCAAAAATACATCTGATCACAATGTGCTAGGAATCGGATTGAGGAATAGCACAAAGATCGAGTCCGTACCCAAGTTAGGCGGAGACTCGCTACGGTGGCAACGGCGGGGTTGATTCCCGTTGACGGCAATGGAGACCAGCGACTGGAGGCTGCTGGCGGCGAGGAGATGATCCGGAGACCACGTAGACAGAGCGAGCTATCGCGCGGGCGAAGGGGTTCGGAGAAATTTCCAAATTTTTGCCCGTGTATATATATAGCCCGACCCTGTCGGTGTGACCGAGTGGAACAACTCGGTGGCACCGAGATGCAAAACTGTGTACAGTTATTGCAACTCGGTGTGACCGAATGGTTCAAATCGGCTGCACCGAGATCGAAAACATAGATCAACTTAATGATCTCGGTAAGACCGAAAGTGGGGTATCGGTCAGACCGAGAATCACAAAGAGGTTTTGGAAGTTTAAGTCTATGACGAATCGAGGACTCCGAGTGCTCCTCACACAGAGTGGTTCGAATCTGACTTGATCAATTTTGTGATGTAGCATGAATAGAGTTTGAGACGAGAAAAGCATAGATAGCTAGAGGGGGTTCTTAGGCATTCTTGTCCATCCACTTGGCAAAAGAACAATAAAACCAAACGATCAAAACAACAAGTGGATGTCCTCGAATGAGTAAAATATGCAACCAACATGCTCACACAATAAAATGGCAATTGGAATATGTGACAAAGCATGCACAACCAATTCTAGCATCTATCAAGCAATTGGCGATGACTAGGTCATCCATATATGAGTATATTGACTTAGGAGTCAAATGAGAACATTTGATCATAGGCCATACTCATCGTTTAAGCTCAAGTGGGGTTACCACTTTTACATAAAGCATTGTTGTGTTCACATCATTAGAGTTGCTTTAGCTCAAGTCTTAGAGTAAAGCTCCCCCTAGATGTGATATCCCCCCAAGAGGGATGAACTAACCTTGGGTTTTGTCGATGATGACTTCATGTAGATGTTGAAGATGTGGATGCTCAATGTTGATGTAGATCACTTGGAGCTATCCTTTTGAGTGAATTGCACTTTCAATACCTACATGGGTTAGTCCCACAAGGAACAAACAAGTATATCCATAGACATAGAGTGATGCACACACAAGATGATGTCTATGAAAGCTTTTATGTTACCTTGTCCCTTGACTTACCAACAAGAGGGTTTGTGACTCCTTGAACTAGTGCAAGATGTGGAAGTTGATTGCACTTGTTCTTGCCAAAATGATAAGAGTGAAGTATGTTGGCGGAGTCACTCTCAAGAACTCTCTAGTTCTTCTTCTTTTGGATCCACACCATCTTGATGGGAATCCTTGGAGTTGTAGTCGTACTTGATGAAGTGGAACTTGAAGTAGTCTTGGGAATCCACTTGACTAAGGTCTTAGGAGCTTCTTCAAATGCATCAATTTCCTCATAGATACCGATAGGTACAGCAGTTGATTTGTCTACAGTATTCAATCAATAACATCCCCTACAGTATTCAAGAAGGGTCTACCAAGGATAATCGACATGTTGTCGTCCTCGGGCATCTCAAGTATAACAAAGTCAGTCAAAATAGTAACATTAGCAACAACAACGGGCACATCCTCACAGATACCGATAGGTACGACAGTTGATTTTTCAGCCATTTGCAAAGATATTTCAGTAGGTGTGATTTTATTCAAGTCAAGTCTTTTATATATAAAGGAAGGCATAACACTAACACCAGCTCCTAAATCACATAAAGCAGTTTTCACATAATTCTTTTGGATAGAGCAAGGTATAGTTGGTATTCCCGGATCTCCAAGTTTTTTAGGTACTCCATCTTTGAAAGTATAATTAGCAAGCATAGTGGAGATTTCAGCTTCCGGTATTTTTCTCTTATTAGTGATGATGTCTTTCATGTATTTTGCATAAGGAGGCATTTTCAAGATATCAGTCAAGCGAGTACGCAAAAAGACTGGCCTCAACATTTCAGCAAAGCGTTCAAATTCTTCATCATCTTACTTTTAGTTGACTTGGGTGGAAAAGGCATAGGTTTTTGAACCCACGGTTCTCTTTCTTTACCGTGTTTTCTAGCAATGAAGTCTCTTTTATCATACCTTTTATTCTTAGGTTGTGGGTTATCAAGATCAACAGGTGGTTCTATCTCAACATCATTATCTGGTTCTTTTTCATTACTTGGTTGAGTGTCTTCATGAACCTCATCATTATCTTTTTCATTATCACTAGGTGAGTGTTCATTACCAGATTGAGTTTCAACATCAGAGAAGAAGTTTCATTTTCATTATCAGGAGGTTTTTCTATTTTAGGTTCACTAGAAGTGTGCAAAGTCCTATCATTTTTCTTTTTCTTTATATTTTTAGAAGGACTATGTCGGATGTGGAGTTCCGGCAAACCCTTAAGGTTCGAACACTGGGGTGCGTGCGAAGTCTTTCCCTCCTACTGATCTACGCTCTAGCTCGCTAAGATCTAGCGGACGAACTCGACGAACTCACAACACAGAAAGAGACACGAGGTTTTTACTTGTTCGGGCCACCGTTGTGGTGCAATACCCTACTCGAGTGTGGTGGTGGTGGATTGCCTCTAGGGCTGATGATGAACCGTACAAGAGGAGAACAGCCTCCTGAGGTTGAGGTGTTCTTGTGTGAGTATTGCTTCTCGATCTGTCCCGGTTCTCTCTCCTTCTTCCCTTTACTACTGTAGTGGCTAGACCTATTTATAGAGGCCCTGGTCCTCTTCCCAAATGCTGAGCGGGAAGGGAGACAACAACAGCGGGCAAATTCGAAGGGTGACAGCTAGTACAAGCTATCCTAACAAAAGCGGCCTTCGCCTGCGAAAAGCCCTGGGATGACGCCGTCTTGGGCTCCACGATGACCTCCGCCATGCCGTCCTCCTGGTCTTGGTCTTGTTGCACCAATATGGCAACCCTTGCCTGATGCCTCGGTACTCTTCGTCTGCGCTTGCCTCCTTAGCACCAAAGAGGAAATGGGGACGCTGTGCGTACTGGCGCCCGCCTGGCACCCGCCTGGCGCCATTCGTCATGGCTCACATCACGAGTGCCTCGTGAGGTTTACCCCGCCTTGATATCTCTGCTCCTCGTGAGGCTGCCTGGCTAGGCTAGTCCAGAGGAAGTCTTGCGTCGTCCGCCTCGTGCCGCTTGGACCCTCGCGAAGGTCTTGGATGCCTTGTTGATGAAGATGGGCCGTACGGCCTGCTGCTTAGCCATGCCATGGGCCGCAGGCAGGCAAGTCTGGGGACCCTCGTTCCCAGAACACCGACAGTAGCCCCCGGGCCCAAGGTGCGCTCGGGCTTGGCTTCGCGGCGAAGCCAAGGGTCAAGTTCGGAGCGCCGCGGGCCCCAAAAGCCTGTGGCCTCAGTCGACGTGTGGCGGTTGATGGGACGTGGGCGTATCCGCTTCCCCATGCTGCCTTTGAATCCGCCTGGCTATGCGGCCCCTGCGGCCTACAAAGTTATTCCTCCGCCTCTTGCGTCTTGCCTCCCCAATTCCTCTGCTTCCTTGCGACTCTGCTTCTCTTCCCCAATCTGACTCGTGCTCCGCCCGCTCCATAGCCATGGCGCCCAAGCAAGCTGAGAAGGGGAAGAGCCCTTTGCGTCTTTCGGCCACGCCTCCGCCCTTCGCACCGGCGCTCGGCCGGTCTCGCGTGCTCAACACCGAGGCCATGGACAAGGTGCGCCCGATGCTTGCCTCCAGCTTCAGTGAGTGGGGGGAGATGGTGGCTTGGCCCGCATCCGCACTTGCTCGGTTCAGACGGCCACTGAGATCCCAATCTTTATCGACGCCCTCTGGGCAGGCCTGATTCCTCCCTTCTCCTCCTTCTTCAACACTGTGCTTGAGCACTACCAGATCCACATGCTGCACCTCGACCCTCAGTCCGTGACACTTCTTGCCGTCTTCGCCTTCGTGTGTGAAGCCATGGTGGGCATTTCTCCTTCAGTGGCTCTCTTCCGCCACTTCTTCTCATTGCATCTGGCCGACCCTCAGTAGTGCTCAGGGTGCGTGAGCTTCCAGGCTGTGGCCGCGACATCAGGCGATGGGATTGATTTTGAGCTTCCTCCATCTACGAGCAACTTCCGGATACGACGGGTGTTTGTTGATGCCAACGTGCTCAGTCCTCTGCTCCAGGCTCCGTCGGGGCCCGCTGTTCCTAACCCCGACTGGGGCCATCAGCAGCTCGCGAGCCCTAGCCTCGCTCGTGTCTGGCTCAGGTTGAAGTTGCTGAAGAATCGCGGCGTGACTGCGCCGATGGTGGTGAAGGAATTCATCCGATGCCACGTCGCTCCGCTTCAGCGCCATTCTCACCCAATGTGGACCTTACTCAGCAGCCAAGATCACATGAGGTTTCAAGAGTCCGGGCTCCTCCTTGGGACGCGGGGGACGGTGCTCAAGGTCCTGACGGGTGTCTTTCTGCCGGCCGAGCTGCCCGAGAATAGTTGCCTGCTGTACCGTTGCAATAATAAGGATGAATTTGTAAAGGACATGCCTCTCTTTGATGAATGGGGGCCGCGGCCGATCGGCCTGGAGGGGCCTCGGGAGAACCCTGTCGTTGTGGTTCCCTTTCTCACTCCTGATGCTGGGCTCGCCCCAAGTGACGGTGCAGGTGGACGAGCTCGGGCGGAGACCGGCGGCTCGTGTGTTGATGAGCACGTGTCGGGCGGTGATCCTGGGGCATCGTCTTCAGGAGCCTGCCACACCCCTCCTGAGGCGTCAGTTGCTGAGGAGACGCTGTGTGCGACTCCCGAGGCCAAGGCTCCAGGAACCTCGGGAGATCGTGGCGAAACGGTGCTTGGCTGTTCACCACAACCGGGCGACCCTGAAGATATTCTCCAGAGCTCTTCTGCGGCCCCGCTGCGCCCCAGCCGTCACGTCCAGCGTTTCGGTCGTCTTTGCATAGACTTCGAGGAGCTCCGCAAGAGGAAAGGATCCCCCAGCGGCAGCAACGTCTTCGGTACGCTGAAGCGGAGGAAATACTACGCCATTGACGTGTAAGTATCGCGCAGTCGTAGCTTTCCGTGTGCTGCTTTCTTCTTCTGACGCTAGTCTTTCAGGGATCCTTCCTCTGAGGCCGCTGGATCTCCCGAGAAACGGCCACCTTCTTTGTCAACTACCTCGCCAGCCGCGGGCGCCTCGAGTCCAGCCCCTGGGGCAGAATTGGTTGAAGGGGCACCTATGCCTTCCTCGCGTGCTGATCCTGCGGCCTCGCCACTCCTTCCCATTGGCCTGGCGTGGAGCTTGGCAGGCGTGCCCAAGACTCCTCCGCTGATCTTCAGTGGTAGCTTGTTGGCTTCGATCCTCGGCTCCTCCTCAAGCAGCAAGCCCGAGCAGGCTCAGGCTTCTCGCGAAGACGGGTTGGTGTCGGGTGCGGCGCCGGCCTCCAGCCTCCTGCCGAGGGGTGACGCGCCATGTGGCGCCCTGCCTGCAGCCCCCGAGGCAGGGGACGAAGAAGGCCGGGCGTGAACTTGAGCGTGGGCGGAGCGTGGTCCGCCATGAGCTCTTTCAGGAGGCGATGACTGCGATGGGACGGCTTGGTGAAGAGCTCACGAGTGTTGATTCGCGTCTCGAGGCAGAAGGTCTCCGGCTAGTAGAGGAGCGGCGCAAGCTGAAGGTGGCCATCAACCTTGGCCGCTATCAGCGTGACCTTGAGCACGCCAAGGCTGAGGCGTCTCTCCAGGTTTCCTACGAAGCCCGCTCTCGGGCCTTGGAGGAGGCTCGCGAGGCTGATCACCGCTGCGAGGCTGCGGAGAAGCCCGCGTGGGAACTCCAGGCCTGGAGCGCGTCTCGGGAGCGGCAGGTGGAGGCGCGCAGGGCCGCCCTTGCGTCGCTGAGGGGGACGCCCGCGGAGGAAGAGGAGGCCCGGAAGCGTGATGAGGCATTGGCCCTGGATGCCATGGAGCGTAGCCGCGAGCTCGAGCAACTGGAGACAAGGGAGCGCCAAGTTGCCCAAGCAGAAGATGCTGTAGGAGCTCGTGAGGCTGGAATCGAGGAGGAGGTGAACCGCCGGGTTGCCGAGGTACGCGCGGACCTGGAGGGCAGGTACGACCTGAAGCTGAAGCTCGCAGGCATGGAGGATGAGGGCAGGGCCGCTGCCCTCAGGCCCAGGTTGAACGAGGATGAGAGGCGCGCGGAAGCCACGTCCGCAGCCCTGGTCACGGCGCAGGCGAACTTGGCCTCCGCCCGCGCCGAGCTGCGCTCCCTCCGGAGACGGGTTGATGACGCAGAGGCCGTCGCGTGGCAGAACACGAAGGAGGTGCTCCGACGCCGACCGCTGGAGCGCGAGCACGCCCCCATGCTTTAGGAGCTTCGGAACAGGGCCAATATCGCCCTGGGCCACATTCACTATGTGGAGGCGCCGACTCCTCACTCGAACGATTACGCTAGTGTAACACCCCGGATGTAACTTGCCATATTTGTAACTCCAACTCTTGCCATTTTCAGCAAGGTGATATGATATTCCCTCCGTGGTTGGGTTTTTTCTTCATTTTGCATTTTGTCCTTGTCATGCATTTCATGTCATGTCATCATGTGCATCGCATTCGCATACGTGTTCGTCTTATGCATCCGAGCCTTTTCCCCGTTGTCCGTTTTGCAATCCGACGCTCCTACGTCCTCCGGCGCCCCCTTTTACCTATTTTCATGTGCGAGTGTTAAACGGTCTCGGAATGGACCGAGGTTTGCCAAGCGGCCTTGGTATAGCACCGGTAGACCGCTTGTCAAGTTTCGGGTCATTTGGAGGTCGTTTGATACTCCAACGGTTAACCGGGTAACCGCGAAGGCCTCTTGTGGGTTGCAGCCCAAAACCCCTCCAAAACAGCCCAATAACCCATCTAAGTCACTCCCATCCTCTAAGTTGTTCGATCACGATCGTGTGGGCGAAAACCACAACTCATTTGGAGCTTCCTAGCCCCTCCTACCTATAAATACACCCCTCTACCGAAATTTTTGAATCAAATCCACCCCTAACCCTAGCTCCTCTCCCTCTCCGCCGCCGAACGAAAGCCCAGCCGGCCGGACACGTCCGCCCGCGCTGCCCGGGCCTATCGCACGCCGCCACGTGGGCACCCGCGCCCACATCGCCGCCTCCCACCGCGGCCCGCCGAAGCCCACGGCCGGCCCGTCCCGGGCCGCGCCGGGCCCGACCGCGCGAGCCCGCGCCCCCGCCGCTAGGCGCCGCAGTCCGCCGCGCCGCCCGCCGCTCCGCCGCGCCGCCCGCCGCTCCGCGCGCCGCCGCCGCAGCTCCACCGCGCCGCCAGTCGCCGCGCCGCGCACCGCCGAGCCCCCAGCGCCACGCCGTCGCCTCCCCGGCGCCGATCCGACTCCGGCCGCCTTCCCCCATCTCTCTCCGGCGAGATCCCGGCCGCCTCGGTTCGCGTGCCGCGGAGGAACCCTAGATCTGAGAATTTCCGAGGTTGAATTTTCCCCAAGTCCCGAAGTTTTTCAATATTCTATTGCTCTGTTCATCGCACCATAACTCTGCGTCCGTGGCTCCGTTTTGGGCGTGTGGCATATCAGTTTGTTCGTCTCGAGGAGTAAATCATTTCATCTCATTGCGTCATTTTCATTTGATCTCATCTTGATGCCCGAAATGCTGTTGGAAGAGTGCTAGTTTCTGTTAGTTTCAGATCAGTTTCAGCACTTGCACTTTTGTCATTTTTGCCATGATTGATGTGTGCATCCTATGAACTTGAGCCCTACATGTGTTTTGAAATATGCCATGCTATCTTTACAGGGGTTTATGCCATGTATTTTTGTGACCTCTGTGGTGACTAGCACAAGCATGCAAACTAGACATCTTAATGTTGCTGATTTCAGGGACTTAGTAATTTCACTAAGTCATGTCCTGCTGTTATTTTTATGCCATGTGTTCATGTTGTTACAGAGAGATCTATGCCCATTTTGAGCATGATAAGTAAGGGTGTTTTGAACACATGGATGTTATAGAGAGATCTATAGCCATGCCTTGCTTTGCTATATTGTGTTCCTGTAGCATGTTGTTTGCTTGCTCTAAACATGCCATCCTGATGTTAATTTCTGGCATGTTGTTATTTTCACTAAGTCTGTGAACCTGTTATCTTTTGCACTTTTGCCATGCTTGTTTGAACCTGCTCTGATGTGTTTTAGCCGTAGCTCAGTGTTCATCTTTTGTCAACCATCTTGAGTAGATCACTGCCATATGCTTTGTTGATATGTTTGAGTGCAGTAGCTTAGTTTCTTGTTGCATGTTAAGTGGCAACCTGCTGTTAATCACAGATATGTGCCATATTTGTTTTGCTTGTCATTTGCAAACCGTGCATCCGATTCCGGTGATCTTTATATCGATTTCAACCGAAATCATCTCACCTTTCCAGAGGCATACTTGGTTTGCCAAGTTAATGCCTTGTTCATCTTTGTCCTTCCGGAGCACGCATATGCATTGCATATCACATCTCGCATATCATGCCATGTTTTGCATCATGTTGTTTGTGCATTGCATCGTGGTTGATAGTTGTTCCTTTGCTTGTGTTCTTGTTTTGGGTAGAGCCGGGAGACGAGTACGTGACCGAGGAACCTGTTGAGAACGCTTACGAGGACCAAGCTTTCGACAACTCTGAGAACCTTGCAGGCAAGATGGCCATACCCTCGAAATCACTTCTATCTTTGCTTGCTAGATACTCGCTCTTTTGCTATGCCTATGCTGCGATACCTACCACTTGCTATATCATGCCACCCATATTGCCATTTCAAACCTCTAACCATCCTTTCCTAGCAAACCATTGATTGGCTATGTTACCGCTTTGCTCAGCCCCTCTTATAGCGTTGCTAGTTGCAGGTGAAGATGAAGGTTGTTCCATGTTGGAACATGATTATTTTGGGATATCACAATATCTATTATTTAATTAATGCATCTATATACTTGGTAAAGGGTGGAAGGCTCGGCCTTATGCCTGGTGTTTTGTTCCACTCTTGCCACCCTAGTTTCCGTCATACCGGTGTTATGTTCCTAGATTTTGCGTTCCTTACACGGTTTGGTGATTTATGGGACCCCCTTGACAGTCTGCCTTGAATAAGACTCCTCCAGCAAGGCCCAACTTTGGTTTTACCATTTGCCACCTAAGCCTTTTCCCCCGGGTTTTCGCGAGCCCGAGGGTCATCTTTATTTAACCCCCCCGGGCCAATGCTCCTCTGAGTGTTGGTCCAAACTAGAGCACCGTGCGGGACCGTCCCTAGGCAACTTGGGTCACGTTGGTACCTGTACGCTTAGCTTATCCGGTGTGCCCTGAGAACGAGATATGTGCAGCTCCTATCGGGATTCCGAGACTGATCGGGTCTTCCCGGTAGAAGGAATATCCTTCGTTGACCGTGAGAGCTTATAATGGGCTAAGTTGGGACACCCCTGCAGGGTATTATCTTTTGAAAGCCGTGCCCGCGGTTATGAGGCAGATGGGAATTTGTTGATGTCCGGTTGTAGAAAACCCGAAGTTGACCTTAATTAAAACACATCAACCGCGTGTGTAACCGTGATGGTCTCTTCTCGGCAGAGTCCGGGAAGTGAACACGGTGTTGGAGTTATGTTTGACGTAGGTTGTTCTAGGATCACTTCTTGATCACTTCTAGCTTCACGACCGTGCCTTGCTTCTCTTCTCGCTCTCTTTTGCGTTGTTAGCCACCATATATGCTAGTCGCTTGCTGCAGCTCCACCTCACAACCCCATCCTACCTTTAAGCTTAAATAGTCTTGATCTCGCGGGTGTGAGATTGCTGAGTCCCCGTGACTCACAGATTCTACCAAAACAGTTGCAGGTGCCAACGATGCCAGTGCAGATGACGCAACCGAGCTCAAGTGGGAGTTCGACGAGGAACGTGGTCGTTACTATGTGTCTTTTCCTGATGATCAGTAGTGGAGCCCAGTTGGAATGATCGGGGATCTGTGTAGCATTTGGGGTAGTCTTCTTTCATTTTGGTTCCGTAGTCGGACCTTGAGTGTAATCTGGATGATGGATGTTTATTTATGTATTGTGTGAAGTGGCGACTGTAAGCCAACTATGTATCTCTTTCCCTTATGTATTACATGGGTTGTGTGAAGATTACCTCACTTGCGACATTGCTTTCAATGCGGTTATGCCTCTAAGTCGTGCTTCGACACGTGGGAGATATAGCCGCATCGAGGGCGTTACAAGTTGGTAATCAGAGCCATCCCTGACTTAGGAGCCCCCCCTGCTTGATCAAATCGCTGGCGTTGTTGAGTCTAGAAAAATGTTTTGAGTCTTAGGATTATATATATCAGAGAGTAGGATTCTTTTTACTCCCCAGTCCCTTCATCGTTCTGGTGAGGCCTCCTTACGTAGAGTTTTGACTCTCCTCTCCTCAAATTTCACTAAAATTTTTTTTAGGATCACGCGGGTATCTTAGAATCGTTCCGATGGTTTTGTGACGAGAACATTGTTCTTGGTGCCTCCTGACATTTAAGGGTTGTGGCAGTGTCCCGGGGAGTTGAGCTCCGAGGTGTTGTTGTCACAATTTTATCGTTACAGTTCTGGAATACCTGAGTTTTGCCGACATCGAAAATCTCTTTTGTACAGTTGTTGGTGAGATAACCCCGATAACCCAGTACTGGGGCGAGTTCGGGAGTATTGCCATAACTCGTATAGCGGATGCTTCTCGAAGGTTGAGGTAAACGATTTCCGAAGGTTTCTTGGTTATGTGTTGAAGGATGGATACAGCTGGATCTAGGTATTGTTAGTTTGGGTGATATATTTTGTGTCCCCTGTATCCCCAACACCTGATTGCATAACCAGAAAGTTTCGGGAGTTTATAAGTAGGAATTCTAGTAGCTTATAGGTTATCCTTCCGACAGATGTATGATTAGAGATTGGGGTCCAACGTCTAGTGGTCCGCCTATTCACGGTCGATTTACAGTGGTCGCGAGGCGTCTTAAAGAATCCTTGGCTATGCTGATTCGGGGACGTCTTGTTTGTCATTCGTGACATCCGCTGTACGTCGTGCCCGTGTGGGCCCCACCACGAACACTTTGGGCGAAATCTCTATCATGTGTTTGTTCCGGCTTATTTTACAAGCCAATCTTTTGTTTTGTTTTCAGTTGTGATATTCGAGTTGTTTCGAAGGCAGATGGTGATTCCATACCTTTATCTAAATGGCTTCTCAGCTTATGGAAGTGTGATGCTTTACTTTGGAATTCATTCGTTCACTCTTGTTCGAATGTTTATTGTGAGGACTATATGTTGCAATTTCGATCCTTTCATTCAGCTTGAATATATGTCTTTCAAGATGCTAACGGATGTCACCCTCTTCAGGATGGCTCCGCCAACGCGTCAGAATCCGGAACGCAATGATGGGAGTCAGGCGAACCCTCCGCCACCACCTCCGCCTCCGGAGGCATGGCAAGCCTTGATGACAGCCACCAATGCCAACGCTCAGATTCTGATTCAGCTCTTGCAAGATCGCAACCAAGGGCAAGGTAATCAGGGAAATCAAGGCCAAGGCAACAATCAGCCGCACTTCGCTACCCTCAATCAGTTCCTTGCAAATCAGCCAAAGACTTTCAGCTACCGTGTCGAGGCCACAGACGCCGATGATTGGCTCGTGGACATCAACAAGCATTTCGAATGTAGCAATGTCAGACCTGAGGACTTTGTCAAGTTTGCCTCTTTTCAACTCAAGGATCAAGCTGCTGAGTGGTACCAACAATAGAAAGATTCCAGAGGAGGTCGTGTGATTACCTGGGATGATTTCCGCCGAGACTTCAAAGCTCATCACATTCCAGAAAGTGTTGTTGAGAGTAAGCGTGAGGAGTTCCGCAATCTCAAGCAAGGCAACATGTCTGTGTATCAATACAACACTCAGTTCCAGAAGCTCTCTCGTTTTGCTAAGCAAGACATCCCTGATGAGAAGAGCATGATTTACCAATTCAGGCGTGGCCTTAGAGAAGATCTGCAACTAGCTCTCGTGCTTTTTGAGCCGAAAAAGTATGATGAATTCTACAACATGGCACTGAAACAAGAGGCTGCCCAGCTTAAGTGTGAGGCTTCTAAGAAAAGTGTCAGGGACGTAGTTTAGTCCTCTTCTTCCTCACTAGTGGCGGCCAAGCAACAGAAGTTCTGGTTGCCTCCTCCTCCTCCGTTCCGTCAGCCTTACCAGCAGAAGAACTCAGGTGGTCGTGGATCTTCCCACCCACCCAACCCAGGCTATCAGAACAAGTCTCAGAATCAAGCTCCAAGGTCAAATGCTCCTTATCATCGTCCGCTCTCAGAAGTGACTTGCAACAAGTGTCAGCAAAAGGGTCACTATGTGAACAAGTGCTTCAACCAAAGGCGCCTTCCGCCTCCTCCTCCTGTAAGATCTTCCAGCAATGCAGTGGTCAAGCATAATTCCAAGTCTGCAAAGGTGAACATGATGAACGCAGCTCAGGCAGAGGATTCTTCAGAAGTAATCATGGGTAACCTTCCTGTTAATGATATTCCTGCAAAAGTCTTATTTGATACTGGTGCATCGCATTGTTTCATGTCAAGATCATTTGTTTCAAAGCATGATTTTATTTCGGAAATGTTGGGTAAACCCATGGGGGTTGTTTCTCCGGGCAAGCCTATGAGGGCTACCACGATGATCCCGGATGTTTCTTTCAAGATGGGCAACTATAAATTTCTATCTTCTCCAATGGTTCTTGGTGACTCGGATATTGATCTAATTCTCGGGATGGACTGGCTTTCTAAGCACAAGGCTCAGCTTGATTGTGCTGCCAGGGAAATTCAATTGACTCACTCTTCTGACGATGTGATCATTTATGCCGCTCGTGATGAAACCATTCGGTTGTTCTCTCTCAATGAGAAGGGCGAATTGGATGCTATCTCTCAGATTCTAGTCGTTTGTGAGTACCAAGATGTCTTTCCAGAAGAACTTCTGGGTATGCCTCCTCACCGGCCAGTTGAATTCGTTATCGATCTTGAGCCTGGCACGGAACCCGTTTGCAAGCGTCCTTACAAGCTTGGACCAAAAGAGTTGAAGGAATTGAAGAAACAACTCGATGAACAAGAGCGTCTGGGACTGATTAGACCGAGTTCATCTCCTTGGGGTTGTGGTGTTCTTTTTGTCTAGAAGAAGGATGGCACGGACCGACTTTGCATCGATTACCGTCCGTTGAACAAGAAGACTATCAAGAACAAGTATCCACTTCCCAACATCAATGAGCTATTCGAGCAACTTAAAGGTGCTAAAGTGTTCTCCAAGCTTGACCTTCATATGGGTTATCATCAGATTCGCATTCGTGAAGAAGATATTCCCAAGACAACATTCAGAACAAGCTTTGGTTCTTATGAATATACTGTCATGTCTTTCGGCCTTGTCAATGCTCCTCCAACTTTCTTCCGAATGATGAACTTCATCTTCAACCCCTACACCAATTCGTCTTGGTCTATCTCGATGATATATTGGTCTTCTCCAAGAATAAGAAGGATCATGCCAGACATTTGCGATTGGTGCTCGACAAGCTCAGAGAGTATCAATTCTATGCGAAGTTCTCCAAATGTGAATTCTGGTTTGATGAAGTTCTTTACCTTGGTCATATCATCTCTGCCAAGGGCATCGCTGTTAATCCCGAGAGGGTGTCTGCAATTTTGAATTGGGAACCTCCTCAGAATGTGAAGCAGCTTCGCAGTTTTCTTGGACTTGCAAGCTATTACCGAAGATTCGTTGAGAATTTCTCAAAGATTGCAAAGCCTCTTTCCAACCTCCTCCAGAAGCATGTGAAGTATGTCTGGTCTCCGGAGTGTGACGTTGCTTTCAACACTATCAAAGAGAAACTCGTCACTGCTCCAGTTTTGACTCCTCCTGACGAATCCAAGCCTTATGAAGTTTTCTGTGATGCTTCTCTTCAAGGTCTCGGTGCTGTGCTAATGCAAGAGAAGAAGGTTGTGGCCTATACCTCTCGTCAGTTGAAGCCCAATGAAAAGAACCACCCCACTCACGATCTTGAGTTGGCGGCAGTTGTCCATGCATTAATAACATGGAGACATCTCTTGTTGGGAAGGAAAGTGGACATATTCACCGATCACAAGAGTCTCAAGTACATCTTCACTCAGCCCAACCTCAACCTCAGGCAGACTCGATGGGTCGAAATGATTCAAGAGTACAACCCGAGTATTGAATATACTCCAGGCAAGGCCAATGTCATTGCAGATGCTTTGAGCAGGAAGGCTTATTGCAACAGCTTAATCCTCAAGCCCTTTCAACCGAATCTCTGTGAAGCTTTCCGCAAACTGAATCTCCAAGTTGTTCCTCAAGGCTTTCTTGCCAACCTCATAGTCTCTCCTACTTTGGAAGATCAAATTTGTGAGGCACAACTCCTGGATACCATGGTGAAGAAGGTGAAACGTGGTATTGACAAGGGCATTTCCAAATACAAGTGCTATCGCGTTGATGACAGAGATACTCTTTTCTTCGAGGACCGGATTGTGGTTCCTAAGGGTGATCTTCGTAAAGTCATTATGAACGAGGCTCACAATTCACTCCTATCCATTCATCCTCGAAGTACAAAGATGTACCATGACCTCAAGCAGTCGTATTGGTGGACTCGAATGAAGCGAGAAATTGCTCAATTCGTGAATGAATGTGATGTCTGTCGAAGGGTGAAAGCAGAACACCAACGACCAGCTGGTCTACTCCAACCTCTTGCTATTCCAGAATGGAAGTTTGATCATATCGAAATGGACTTTGTGACTGGATTTCCTAAGTCCAAGCATGGAAATGATGCCATCTTCGTCGTCATTGACAAGCTCACTAAAGTGGCTCATTTTCTTCCTATCAAAGAGTCTATCACAGCAGCGCAGCTGGCAGAGCTTTACACCTCCAGAATTGTCTCCTTGCACGGCATTCAACAATTGATCTCTTCAGACCGTGGCAGCATCTTTACCTCCAAGTTTTGGGATTCTTTTCAGAAGGCCATGGGCACAAATATTCGCTTCAGCACAGCTTTCCATCCTCAAACTAGTGGACAAGTCAAGCGTGTCAACCAAATTCTTGAAGATATGCTCAGGGCTTGTGTTATCTCTTTCGGCATGAAGTGGGAGGATTGTCTTCCATATGCTGAGTTCTCTTACAACAACAGCTTTCAAGCGAGCTCGGGCAAAGCCCCATTAGAGATTCTCTATGGCAGAAAGTGCCGTACTCCTCTCAATTGGTCAGAGACGGGCGAATGCCAACTTTTTGGCAACGACTTGATCACAGAGGCTGAAGATATGTGTAAAGTCATTCGTGGGAATCTCAAAGCCGCTCAATCGCGCCAGAAGAGCTATTATGATAGCAAACACCGTGATTTGGCTTTCGAGATCAGAGACCATGTCTACCTCCGCTTCTCTCCAATGAAAGGCACTCGTCGCTTCGGTATCAAAGGGAAACTTGCCCCTAGATACATCGGTCCTTTCAAGATAGTCGGCAAAAGAGGCGATCTCGCCTATCAACTTGAGCTTCCCTCCAACTTTGCTAATGTGCACGATGTGTTTCACGTGTCACAGCTTCGCAAGTGCTTCAAGACGCCTGAGCGCACCATCAACTTCGAAGAGATTGATCTTCAAGAAGATTTGTCCTATCATGAGCATCTCGTTGCTATTCTTGAAGAAACTGAGCGCAAGACTCGCAACAAGTCCATCAAATTCCTGAAAGTGAAGTGGTCTCATCATTTTGACAGAGAAGCCACCTGGGAACGCGAGGACCACCTCCGTTCCGAATATCCGGAGTTCTTTTAGTCCTAGATCTCGGGTCGAGATCCTCTCATAGTGGTGGAGTGTTGTAACACCCCGGATGTAACTTGCCATATTTGTAACTCCAACTCTTGCCATTTTCGGCAAGGTGATATGATATTCCCTCTGTGGTTGGGTTTTTTCTTCATTTTGCATTTTGGCCTTATCATGCATTTCATGTCATGTCATCATGTGCATCGCATTCGCATACGTGTTCGTCTTATGCATCCGAGCCTTTTCCCCGTTGTCCGTTTTGCAATCCGACGCTCCTACGTCCTCCGGCGCCCCCTTTTACCTATTTTCATGTGCGAGTGTTAAACGGTCTCGGAATGGACCGAGGTTTGCCAAGCGGCCTTGGTATAGCACCGGTAGACCGCTTGTCAAGTTTTGGGTCATTTGGAGGTCGTTTGATACTCCAACGGTTAACCGGGTAACCGCGAAGGCCTCTTGTGGGTTGCAGCCCAAAACCCCTCCAAAACAGCCCAATAACCCATCTAAGTCACTCCCATCCTCTAAGTCGTTCGATCACGATCGTGTGGGCGAAAACCACACCTCATTTGGAGCTTCCTAGCCCCTCCTACCTATAAATACACCCCTCTACCGAAATTTTCGGATCAAATCCACCCCTAACCCTAGCTCCTCTCCCTCTCCGCCGCCGAACGAAAGCCCAGCCAGCCGGACACGTCCGCCCGCGCTGCCCGGGCCTATCGCACGCCGCCACGTGGGCACCCGCGCCCACATCACCGCCTCCCACCGCGGCCCGCCGAAGCCCACGGCCGGGCCGTCCCGGGCCGTGCCAGGCCCGACCGCGCGAGCCCGCGCCCCCGCCGCCAGGCGCCGCCGTCCGCCGCGCCGCCCGCCGCTCCGCGCGCCGCCAGTCGCCGCGCCGCGCACCGCCGAGCCCCCAGCGCCGCGCCGTCGCCTCCCCGGCGCCGATCCGACTCCGGCCACCTTCCCCCATCTCTCTCCGGCGAGATCCCGGCCGCCTCGGTTCGCGTGCCGCGGAGGAACCCTAGATCTGAGAATTTCGGAGGTTGAATTTTCCCCAAGTCCCGAAGTTTTTCAATATTCTATTGCTCTGTTCATCGCACCATAACTCTGCGTCCGTGGCTCCGTTTTGGGCGTGTGGCATATCAGTTTGTTCGTCTCGAGGAGTAAATCATTTCATCTCATTGCGTCATTTTCATTTGAGCTCATCTTGATGCCCGAATTGCTGTTGGAAGAGTGCTAGTTTCTGTTAGTTTCAGATCAGTTTCAGCACTTGCACTTTTGTCATTTTTGCCATGATTGATGTGTGCATCCTATGAACTTGAGCCCTACATGTGTTTTGAAATATGCCATGCTATCTTTACAGGGGTTTATGCCATGTATTTTTGTGACCTCTGTGGTGACTAGCACAAGCATGCAAACTAGGCATCTTAATGTTGCTGATTTCAGGGACTTAGTAATTTCACTAAGTCATGTCCTGCTGTTATTTTTATGCCATGTGTTCATGTTGTTACAGAGAGATCTATGCCCATTTTGAGCATGATAAGTAAGGGTGTTTTGAACACATGGATGTTATAGAGAGATCTATAGCCATGCCTTGCTTTGCTATATTGTGTTCCTGTAGCATGTTGTTTGCTTGCTCTAAACATGCCATCCTGATGTTAATTTCTGGCATGTTGTTATTTTCACTAAGTCTGTGAACCTGTTATCTTTTGCACTTTTGCCATGCTTGTTTGAACCTGCTCTGATGTGTTTTAGCCGTAGCTCAGTGTTCATCTTTTGTCAACCATCTTGAGTAGATCACTGCCATATGCTTTGTTGATATGTTTGAGTGCAGTAGCTTAGTTTCTTGTTGCATGTTAAGTGGCAACCTGCTGTTAATCACAGATATGTGCCATATTTGTTTTGCTTGTCATTTGCAAACCGTGCATCCGATTCCGGTGATCTTTATATCGATTTCAACCGAAATCATCTCACCTTTCCAGAGGCATACTTGGTTTGCCAAGTTAATGCCTTGTTCATCTTTGTCCTTCCGGAGCACGCATATGCATTGCATATCACATCTCGCATATCATGCCATGTTTTGCATCATGTTGTTTGTGCATTGCATCGTGGTTGATAGTTGTTCCTTTGCTTGTGTTCTTGTTTTGGGTAGAGCCGGGAGACGAGTACGTGACCGAGGAACCTGTTGAGAACGCTTACGAGGACCAAGCTTTCGACAACTCTGAGAACCTTGCAGGCAAGATGGCCATACCCTCGAAATCACTTCTATCTTTGCTTGCTAGATACTCGCTCTTTTGCTATGCCTATGCTGCGATACCTACCACTTGCTATATCATGCCACCCATATTGCCATTTCAAACCTCTAACCATCCTTTCCTAGCAAACCATTGATTGGCTATGTTACCGCTTTGCTCAGCCCCTCTTATAGCGTTGCTAGTTGCAGGTGAAGATGAAGGTTGTTCCATGTTGGAACATGATTATTTTGGGATATCACAATATCTATTATTTAATTAATGCATCTATATACTTGGTAAAGGGTGGAAGGCTCGGCCTTATGCCTGGTGTTTTGTTCCACTCTTGCCACCCTAGTTTCCGTCATACCGGTGTTATGTTCCTTGATTTTGCGTTCCTTACACGGTTTGGTGATTTATGGGATCCCCTTGACAGTTCGCCTTGAATAAGACTCCTCCAGCAAGGCCCAACTTTGGTTTTACCATTTGCCACCTAAGCCTTTTCCCCCGGGTTTTCGCGAGCCCGAGGGTCATCTTTATTTAACCCCCCGGGCCAATGCTCCTCTGAGTGTTGGTCCAAACTAGAGCACCGTGCGGGACCGTCCCTAGGCAACTTGGGTCACGTTGGTACCTGTACGCTTAGCTTATCCGGTGTGCCCTGAGAACGAGATATGTGCAGCTCCTATCGGGATTCCGAGACTGATCGGGATTCCGAGACTGATCGGGATTCCGAGACTGATCGGGTATCCATCAGCCTGCATCGCAGCAGCTCTCTTGCCACCGTAAGTGCCGCCCGCATGTTCGCTTGCTCCCGCGGCGAGTGCGGTGCTGTTGCTGTGGCATGGCTCGCTGCTCTCGCCGGGCCCGTACTTGTCGTGGGGTGAGGGTGGATGACGCCTGACCGCGCTGTCCACGCCTAGCGGAGCTTGGTGGCGCCCGTGCCACTTGAGGTGCGGGGTCGAGATCTCCATGGGAAGGCGGCGTCGTCCGGGCCGGCCAGGCTGCCCAGCGGTCGGAGCCGGTCCTTGGGTCGCCGGACATCGCAGTCGGCGAACGTCGAAGAGCTGGTTGGCGGAGAAGAAAGCTCCGGTGCACCCCTACCTGGCGCGCCAAATGTCGGATGTGGGGTTCCGGCAAACCCTTAAGGTTCGAACACTGGGGTGCGCGCGAAGTCTTTCCCTCCTACGGATATACGCTCTAGCTCGCTAAGATCTTGCGGACGAACTCGACGAACTCACAACACAGAAAGAGACATGGGGTTTATACTGGTTCGGGCCACCGTTGTGGTGTAATACCCTACTCCAGTGTGGTGGTGGTGGATTGTCTCTTGGGCTGATGATGAACCGTACAAGAGGAGAACAACCTCTCGAGGTTGAGGTGTTCTTGTGCGAGTATTGCTTCTCGATCTGTCCCGGTTCTCTCTCCTTCTTCCCTTTACTACTGTAGTGGCTAGACCTATTTATAGAGGCCCTGGTCCTCTTCCCAAATGTTGAGCGGGAAGGGAGCCAACAATGGCGGGCAAATTTGAAGGGGGACAACTAGTACAAGCTATCCTGACAAAAGCGGTCTTCGCCTACGAAAAGCCCTGGGATGACACCGTCTTGGGCTCCACGATGACCTCCGCCTTGCCGTCCTCATGGTCTTGGTCTTGTTGCACCAATATGGCAACCCTTGCCTGATGCCTCGGTACTCTTCGTCTGCGCTTGCCTCCTTAGCACCAAAGAGGAAATGGGGATGCTGTGCGTACTGGCGCCCGCCTGGCACCCGCCTGGCACCGTTCGTCATGGCTCACATCACGAGTGCCTCGTGAGGTTTGCCCCGCCTTGATATCTCCGCTCCTCGTGAGGCTGCCTGGCTCGGCTACTCCAGAGGAAGTCTTGCGTCGTCCGCCTCATGAGGCTTGAACCCTCGCGAAGGTCTTGGATGCCTTGTTGATGAAGATGGGCCGTACGGCCCGCTGCTTAGCCACGCCATGGGCCGCAGGCAGGCAAGTCTGGGGACCCCCGTTCCCAGAACGCCGACAGACTAGGTGCACTAGTGTTGTTTCTTTTTGAATCTTGTTCAATTCTTTTTGGGTGCCCCTCGGGATAAAGTGGTTCCTGAGTCATTTTACCTCCTCTAGTTGCAACTCTAACAACAAAGTCATGCATATTACGATTCATTTCATCAAGCAATTCTCTTTGTGATTTAGCAACTTGTTCTAACTGAGTTTGAACCATAGAAGCATGTTTTCCAACACCTCTAACATCATTTGAGATTCTAAATAACAAGTCACTCAAGCGAGAAATCATATCAGAATTATATTTCAATTGTTTCATAACATTTGCATTGAAGTGATCTTGATTTCTAATATAGTTTTCAAACTCATAAAGGCATTGACTAGGATGCATCTTGTGAGGATTTTCATTTTCATTGAACTTCATAAGAGAATTTACCTCTACCACCTTAGGAAGTGGTGGTGTATTAAGCCCAAGTATTTCTTTAGTAGGAGATAAATTTTTAACATCCTCAGCTTTAATACCTTTTTCCTTCATAGATTTCTTTGCCTCTTGCATATCTTCAGAACTGGGATATAATATACCCCTCTTCTTTGGAGTAGGTTTAGCCGGTGGTTCGGGAATATTCCAATCATCATAATTTTTCAATATGTTATTCAATAATTCTTCAGGTTGAGCAATAGTTCGTTCCCTGAAAACACAACCAGCACAACTATCTAGGAAGTCCCTAGAAGCATCGGTTAGTCCATTATAGAAGATTTCAAGTATTTCATTTTTCTTAAGAGGATGATCAGACAAAGCATTAAGTAACTGGCAAAGCCTCCCCCAAGCTTATGGGAGACTCTCTTCTTTAATTTGCACAAAGTTAAATATTTCCTGTGAGGCAGCTTGTTTCCTATGAGCGGGATTTTTTTCCAGAGAAGTAGTAGATCATATCCTGGGGACTACGCACACAACCAGGAGCAACAGTATTGTACCAAGATTTAGCATCACCCTTTAATGAGAAAGGAAATAATGTGAGAATAAAGTAACAGCGAGTTTTCTCATCATGAGTAAAAAGGGTGGCTATATCATTCAACTTAGTAAGATGTGCCACAACAGTTTCAGTTTCATAACCATGGAAAGGATCAGATTCAACCAAAGTAATTAACTCTGGGTCGACAGAGAATTCATAATCCTTATCATCAATAAAAATAGGTGAAGTAGAAAACTTAGGATCACATTTCATTCTATCATTCAGAGATTTTTCTTTATACTTGCGTAATAATTTCTCTAGATCATCTCTATCATTGCAAGCAAAAATATCTCTAGTTATTTTTTCACTCATAGCATAACCTTCCGGTACCTTAGGCAATTCATATCTAGGAAGGTTAGTTCTAGCAGGTGTTTCAGGAGTTTCAGTTTCAAGCTCATCATCAGATTCAACAACATCATGTTGTATTATTCTAGCAATTTGTTCATCAAGGAATTCACCAAGTGGCACATCATCATTATCAGGCAAGGTACTAGCATCATCATAAGCATCATTCATAGTAGAAGTAGCATCATCAATAACTTGCGACATATCAGAATTAGTAGCATGTGGTGGTGTTAAAAGTTTACTCATAACAGAAGGTGAATCTAAAGCAGAACTGGATGACAGTTTCTTACCTCCCCTCGTACTTGAGGGAAATATCTTAAGATTAGGATCCTTCAGATTCTTCATAGTGATAATATGATAATAATCCCAAGTGACTCAACAAATATAGCTATGTTCCCCGGCAACTGCGCCAGAAAAAGGTCTTGATAACCCACAAGTATAGGGGATCACAACAGTTTTCGAGGGTAGAGCATTCAACCCAAATTTATAGATTCGACACAAGGGGAGCCAAAGAATATTTGAAGGTATTAGCAGCTGAGTTGCCAATTTAACCACACCTAGAGATTAATTATCTGCAGCAAAGTGATCAGTAGCAAAGTAGTTTGATAGTTTTGATAGTAGTGACAGCAGCAACGGTAAGAGTAACAGTGATAAGAGTAATTTGTAGCAAGTGTAACAGTGATGATAGCAATAGTAACGCAGCAAGATCAATAAGGATAAATTCGTAGGCATTGGATCGGTGACTTGTTAGATGATATTCATCATGTGACAGTTATAACCTAGGGCGATACAGCACTAGCTCCAGTTCATCGATATAATGTAGGCATGTATTCCGTAAATAGTCATACGTGCTTTATTAAAAGAACTTCCATGCCATCTTTTGTCCTACCCTCCCGTGGCAGCGGGGTCCATATTGGAAACTAAGGGACATTAAGGCCTCCTTTTAATAGAGAACCGGAACAAATCATTAACACATATTGAATACATGAACTCCTCAAACTACGATCATCATCGAAAGTGGGACCGGTTGTTGTCACTCTGGGGTTGTCGGATCATAACCATAGTAGGTGACTATAACTTGCAAGATCGGATCTAAAACATGGATATAATGATGAATTCATAAATGGTTCAGATCTAAGTTCATGGCACCCGGGCCCAAAGTGACAAGCATTAAGCATAGCAAAGTCATAGCAACATCAATCTAAGAACATAGTGGATACTAGGGATTAGGCCCTAACAAAACTAACTTGATTACATGATGAATCTCATCCAACTCCTCACCGACCAGCGAGCCTACGAAGGAATTACTCACTCCCGGTGGGGAGCATCATGGAATTGGCGATGGTGATAGGTTGGTGATGACGAAGAACGAAGATCCCCCTATCCGGAGCCCCAAACGGACTCCAGATCTGCCCTCCCAAGGAAGAACAAGGCTTGGCGGAGGCTCCGTCTCGTGGATCGCAATAATTCTTTCTTCCTGATTTTTTTCTGGAAATATGTGATTTTATAGTATCACGGGGGTCGTCTTCGGGGCCACCAGGTGGGTACAACCCACCTGGGCGCGCTAGGAGAGGGGGGCGCACCCTGGAGGGTTGTGCCCACCCAGGGGCCCCTCTCTAGTGGGTCTTGGCTCTAGAAATTCTTATAATTGATATAAAAAATCCTCGCAAAGTTTCGTTCCATTCCGAGAACTTTCATTTCTCCACAAAAACAACACCATGGTAGTTCTACTGAAAACAGCGTCAGTCCGGGGTTAGTTTCATCCAAATCATGAAAATTATAGTCCAAAACAAGAGGAAAAGCGTGAGAAGAAGTAGATACGTTGGAGACGTATCAGTACCTCCCTGCTAGACTTATGGCAAGGCACACATTAGGTCTGGTACATAGCATAGCATACATGATAGAACCTATGGCTGAGGCATAGGGAATGACTTTCATTTTCTCTCTATCTTCTATAGTGGTTGGTCTTTGAGTCTGAGTCAACCTCACACCTTGCAATACAGGCAAGAACCCTTTCTTTGACTAGTCCATTTTGAACGTCTTCAAAACTTTGTCAAGGTATGTGCTTTGTGAAAGTCCTATTAAGCGTCTTGATCTATCTCTATAGATCTTGATGCCCAATATATAAGTAGCTTCACCGAGGTCTTTCATTGAAAAACTCTTATTCAAGTATCCTTTTAAGCTATCTAGAAATTCTATATCATTTCCAATCAACAATATGCCATCCACATATAATATTAGAAATGCTACAAAGCTCCCACTCACTTTCTTGTAAATACAGGCTTCTCCGGAAGTCTGTATAAAACCATATGCTTTGATCACCTCATCAAAGCGTATATTCCAACTCCGAGATGCTTGCACCAGTCCATAGATGGATCGTTGGAGCTTGCACACTTTGTTAGCATCTTTAGGATCGACAAAACCTTCTGGTTGCATCATATACAACTCTTTTTAATAAATCCATTAAGGAATGCAGTTTTGACGTCCATTTGCCAGATTTCATAATTATAAAATGCGGCAATTGCTAACGTGATTCGGACAGACTTAAGCATCGCTACGGGTGACAAAGTCTCATCGTAGTCAACTCCTTGAACTCGTCGAAAACCTTCCGCGACAAGTCGAGCTTTGTAGATAGTAACATTACCATCAACGTCAGTCTTCTTCTGGAAGATCCATTTATTCTCTATGGCTTGCTGATCGTCGGGCAAGTCCACCAAAGTCAACACTTTGTTCTCATACATGGATCATATCTCAGATTTCATGGCCTCAAGCCATTTATCGGAATTTGAGCTCATCATAGCTTCTTCATAGTTCATAGGTTCGCCATGGTCTAGTAACATAACTTCCAGAATAGGATTACCATACCACTCTGGTGTGAAACGTGCTCGGTTCGACCTACGAGGTCCAGTAGTAACTTGATCTGAAGTTTCATGATCATCATCATTATCTTCCTCTCTAGTTGGTGTAGGCATCATGGGAACGGATTTCTCTGATGTGCTACTTTCCAATTCGACAGAAGGTACAATTACCTCATCAAGTTCTACTTTCCTCCCACTCACTTCTTTCGAGAGGAACTCCTTCTCTAGAAATGTTCCATTCTTAGCAACAAAGATCTTGCCTTCAGATGTATGGTAGAAGGTGTACCCAATTGTTTCCTTAGGATATCCGATGAAGACGCACTTCTCTGATTTGCGTTCGAGCTTATCAGGCTAAAGCCTTTTGACATAAGTGTCGCAACCCCAACCTTTAATAAACGACAACTTAGGTTTGTTGCCAAACCATAGTTCATACGGTGTTGTCTCAACAGATTTAGACGATGCCCTATTTAACGTGAATGCAGTTGTCTCTAATCATAACCCCAAAATGATAGTGGTAAATCGGTAAGAGACATCATAGATCGCATCGTATCTAATAAATTATGGTTACGACGTTCGGACACACCATTACGCTGTGGTGTTCCAGGTGGCGTGAGTTGTGAAACTATTCCACATTGTTTTAAATGAAGGCCAAACTCGTAACTCAAATTTTCGCCTCCGTGATCAGATTGTAGAAACTTTATTTTCTTGTTACGATGATTCTCCACTTCACTCTGAAATTCTTTGAACTTTTCAAATGTCTCAGACTTGTGTTTCATTAAGTAGATATACCCATATCTACTCAAATCATCTGTGAAGGTCAAAAAATAATGATACCCGCTGCGTGCCTCAACACTCATTGGACCACATACATCGGTATGTATTATTTCCAATAAGTCATTGGCTCGCTCCATTGTTCCAAAGAACGGAGTTTTAGTCATCTTGCCCATGAGGCATGGTTCACAATATCAAATGATTCATAATCAAGTGATTCCAAAAGCCCATCTGCATGGAGTTTCTTCATGCGCTTTAGACCAATATGACCTAAATGGTAGTGCCATAAATATGTTGCACTATCATTATCAATATTACATGTTTTGGCATCAATATTATGAATATGTGTATCACCACAATTGAGATTCAACAAAAATAGACCACTCTTCAAGGGTGCATGACCATTAAAGATATTACTCATATAAATATAACAACCATTATTCTCTGATATAAATGAATAACTGTCTCACACTAAGCAAGATCCAGATATAATGTTCATGCTCAACGCTGGCACCAAATGACAATTATTCAGGTCTAAATCCAAAAGGTATATGTAGAGGTAGCATGCCGACGGCGATCACATTGACCTTGGAACCATTCCCGACCCGCATCGTCACCTCGTCCTTAGCCAATCTTCGTTTCATCCGTAGCTCCTGCTTCGAGTTACAAATATGAGCAACCAAACCAGTATCAAATACCCAGGCGCTACTACGAGCATTAGTAAGGTACACATCAATACCATGTATATCAAATATACCTTTGTTCACTTTGCCATCCTTCTTATCCACCAAATACTTAGGGCAGTTCCGCTTCCAATGACCAGTCCCTTTGTAGTAGAAGCACTCAGTTTAAGGCTTGGGACCAGCTTTGGGCTTCTTCCTGGGAGTGGAAACTTGCTTGCCATTCTTCTTGAAGTCCCCCTTCTTTCCCTTGCCCTTTTTCTTGAAACTAGTGGTCTTGTTAACCATCAACACTTGATGCTCCTTCTTGATTTCTACGTCCGCAGCTTTGAGTAGTGCGAAGAGTTCAGGAATTGTCTTGTCCATCCCTTGCATATGATAGTTCATCATGAAGCCTTTGTAGCTTGGTGGCAGTGATTGAAGAACTCTGTCAATAACACTATCATCTGGAAGATTAACTCCCAGCCGAGTCAAGTGATTATGATACCCAGCCATTTTGAGTATGTGTTCGCTGACATAACTTTTCTCCTCCATCTTGTAGCTATAGAACTTGTTGGAGACTTCATATCTCTCAACTCGGGCATTTACTTGAAATATTAACTTCAACTCCTGGAACATCTCATATGGTCCATGACGTTCAAAACGTCTTTGAAGTACCGATTCTAAGCCATAAAGCATGGCACACTGAACTATCGAGTAGTCATCAGATCGAGCTTACCAGACGTTCAAAACATTAGCATCTGCTCCTGCAGCAGGCCTTTAACCTAGCAGTGCATCAAGGACATAATTCTTCTGTGTAGCAATGAGGATAATCCTCAAGTTATGGACCCAATCAGTGTAGTTTCTACCATCATCTTTCAACTTAGCTTTCTCTAGGAACGCATTAAAATTCAGGGGAATGGTAGCACGGGCCATTGAGCTACAACATAGATATGCAAATACTATCAGGACTAAGTTCATGAAAAGATAAGTTCAATTAATCAAATTACTTAATAACTCCCACTTAGATAGACATCCCTCAAGTCATCTAAATGATACGTGATCCAAATCAACTAAGCCATGTCCGATCATCACGTGAGATGGAGTAGTCATCAATGGTGAACATCTCTATGTTGATCATATCTACTATAAGATTCATGATCGACCTTTCGGTGTCCAGTGTTCCGAGGCCATGTCTTTACATGCTAGGCTCATCAAGTTTAACCCAAGTATTCCACATGTGCAAAACTGTCTTGCACCTGTTGTATGTGAACGTAGAGTCTATCACACTCGATCATCACGTGGTGTCTCAACACGACGAACTGTAGCAACGGTGCATACTCATGGAGAACACTTGTACATTGAAATTTAGTTAAGGGATCATCTTATAATGCTACCGCCGTACTAAGCAAAATAAGATGCATAAAAGATGAACATCACATGCAATAAAAAATATGTGACATGATATGGACATCATCATCTTGTGTTTTTGATATCCATCTCCAAAGAATCGTCATGATCTCCATCGTCACCGGCTCGACACCTTGATCTCCATCGTTGCGTCGTGGTCGTCTCGCCAACTATTGCTTCTACAACTATCGCTAACGCGTAGTGACAAAGTAAAGCAATTACACGGCGTTTGCATTTCATACAATAAAGATACAACCATAAGGCTCCTGTCGGTTGCCGGTAACTTTTACAAAACATGATCATCTCATACAATAACGTATATGACATCATGTCTTGACCATATCAGTTATCACATCATAACATGCCCTGCAAAAACAAGTTAGACGTCCTCTACTTTGTTGTTGCAAGTTTTGCGTGGCTGCTACGGGCTTCAGGCAAGAACCGTTCTTACCTACGCATCAGACCACAACGGTGTTTCGTCAAGTTTGCTGTTTTAACCTTCTTCAAGGACTGGCCGCAATCAATTCGATTCAACTAAAGTAGGAGAAACACACACCCGCCAGCCACCTTTATGCAAAACTAGTTGCATGCTGTCGATGGAACCGGTCTCATGTGCGTGGACATGTAAGGTTGGTCCGGGCCGCTTCATCCCACAATACCACAGAATCAAAATAAGACGTTGGTGGTAAGCAGTATGACTATCACCGCCCATAACTCTTTGTGTTCTACTCATGCATATCATCTGCGCATAAACTTGGCTCATGATGCAACTGTAGGGAAACGTTGCATGGAAAACAAAAAAAATCTACGCACACACAATGATCTATCCATGGAGATGCATAGCAACGAGGGGGAGAGTGTGTCTACGTACCCTCGTAGACCGTAAGCAGAAGCGTTAAACAACGCGGTTGATGTTGCCAAACTTCTTCGCGCTTCAACAGATCAAGTACCGAACGCACGACACCTCCGCGTTCTGCACACGTTTAGCTCGGTGACGTCCCTCGCCTTCCTGATCCAGCAAGATGTCGAGGTAGTAGATGAGTTCCGTTAGCACGCCGGCGTGGTGACGGTGATGGCGAAGTGATCCTCGCATGACTTCGCCTAAACACTACGAAAATATGACCGAGGGTGTAAACGGTGGAGGGGGGCGTTGCACACGGCTAGGAAATTGTCTAGGGTGTGCTAGGGGCGCCCCCCATGTATATATAGGTGCGAGGAAGAGGGGAGAGGCCAGGAGGCGCCCCAAGTAGGACCGAATCCTACTTGGGTTCCTCTTAGGCCGTCTGCCCCGCTTCCTTATTTTCCGGAGGGTGAAGGAAAGAGGAGGGGGAGAAAGGGAAGGGGGAGGCCGAATCCCCCTTTCTTTCTCCCTTTTGTTCGGCCCATATGGGGGGCGCACCGGCCCCTGATGGTGACCGGAACCCCTTCCGGCGACCCGATATGTACTTGATACCCTCCGGAACACTTTCGTTGTCCGAATACTATCCTCCTATATATCAATCTTTACCTCTCGACCATTTCGAGATTCCTTGTCATGTCCGTGATCTCATCCAGTACTCCGAACAACATTCGATCACCAAATCACATAACTCATATAATATTATATCATCAACGAACGTTAAGCGTGCGGACCCTACGGGTTCGAGAACTATGTAGACATGACCGAGACACCTCTCCGGTCAATAACCAACAACGGAACCTAGATGCCCATATTGTCTCCTACATATTCTACGAAGATCTTTATCGGTCGAATTGTTATGACAATATACGTTATTCCGTTTGTTTGTCGGTATGTTACTTGCCCGAGATTCGATCGTCGGTATCTTCATACCTAGTTCAATCTCGTTACCGGCAAGTCTCTTTACTCGTTCCGGAATACATCATCCTACAATGAACTCATTAGTCACTTTGCTTGCAAGGCTTCTTATGATGTGTATTACCGAGAGGGCCCAGAGATACCTCTCCGATACTCGGAGTGACAAATCCTAATCTCGATCTATGCCAACTCAAAAAACATCTTCGGAGATACCTGTAGAGCATCTTTATAATCACCCAGTTACGTTGTCATGTTTGATAGCACACAAGGCATTCTTCCGGTATCCGGGAGTTGCATAATCTCATAGTCGAAGGAATATGTATTTGACATGAAGAAGCAATGTCAATAAAATTGAACGATCATAATGCTAAGCCAATGGACGGGTCTTGTCCATCACATCATTCTCCTAATGATGTGATCCCGTTATCAAATGAGAACTCATGTCCATGGTTAGGAAACCTTAACCATCTTTGATCAACGAGCTAGTCAAGTAGAGGCTCACTAGGGACACGATGTTTGTTTATATATTCACACATTTATTTAGGTTTCCGATCAATACAATTCTAGCATGAATAATAAACATTTTTTATGAATAAGGAAGTATAAAATAACAACTTTATTATTGCCTTTAGGGCATATTTCCTTCAGAACCGCATGCCGAGGAATTAGTAAAGGTCGCCCATGTCGGTCATGGCGAACTCGGTGCTGAGGGCAGTGACGACGCAAGCGAGGAAACCCTAAGGATGATGTCATTGACACAGAGAATAAATGCCGTGCATGTCTTGTTGTGTAGAACACAAAGCAACGTGTCCAACTTAGAGCAGGTGAATCGTTGGTGGTGAAGGTAGCGAAGCATTAGTGCCCAGGAGTGAGGGGGGACTTGCTTCAGTCCATAGAGAGAACGTTTCAGCCGGCACACGTGACGGACACTGATGGTAGTCGGTTTAACAACTAGGCTAAACGTCTCATTGAAGTAACACCTTGTTATTGCCAGAAGCCTCGAAGAACTCCAACAAGTCATGTCGTCCGAGGGAGCAGTTATGACTGACCTTGTAGCAAAAATCAATTTGTCGGAGACGATGTTTGTAACATATGTCATCATTGCATCATCAACATCACATTGGCATCATATTCCATTAACTAAATAATTAATTCACCATTTTGTTTAATAGTGGATAAGTAAACCCTTCTCCCTTTTGATATTCTGTACCGAGACTCACCCCGAAACCTTGCACCGGCCCGTTTATGACATTTGGGAGCTACCCAAATCATCTCACAATTTTAGCACAAGCTAGCTCTCACTCATCGCGCAAACCCATTTATTCAATTAAATGACGACATTATCTAAATAGGAATTAAATGAGATCCGAATGACTTGGATTATTTTATGTAGCCTCACTGTAGTATAGAGAGACTTTGTTTTAAAATTCATCCGATGTGGAGTTCTATTAATTCCCAACGATTAAATATGAATATGCTATAGCCGGTCAAATAATAAACCAATTTATTAAATACACTTGCTAATTGAACTACCTCGTTTCCCTCTCTCAGAACTAGCCTAATAGCCCACCTAGTCTCCACTTAGCCCCTGCCTATATAAGGCAACCCCTCTCATCTATTTGAGGCAAAACCCTAAATTTTAAGAGACAAACGCTCTCCTACCAAAAATGCCACCCACCTCGTCGCTGCACTCAGCACCAACCACATTCGGTGTAGCTTGGATGGGCTCCGTCTTTATTTCCATCCGCGGAGAGTTTGTGGTGTCCATTTTGGTGGACCGCGTTGGAGTTGCCCTTTTTTGGACCGTAGATGGACCTTGTGTAAATTTTGAGGATCTCCGGTGCACACCTTGAGAGTTTGAGGACTAAGTTGCACTGCGAGCACACGTTCAGTGACTTCTAATGCATTTCACTCGCATATGACCAAACCTAAATGATACTCTTTTTTAAAAGGGCAAAAGACTCCAGATTCCTTAATTAAGAAGAAGTTTAACAATGTAATAGGCCGTAGGCCAATACAAAAGCCTACTCTCCTGGCATAATATCTCCCATGTATCTGGCCCCAGCAAGAAATTCAATTCTTCGGCTCACAACGGATTTTGCTGAAGATGACGAAAAGTGAGGCGGAGATGGTGTTGAAGATCCTCGAGTTGCGCTCACTCCGAAGCTCCCACGAAACCAGCATGATGAGCGACACCATCACCTTACGCCTGTCGTGCCTGCCGTGCACCATGGCAATCCACCAAGATTTGACGTCGCCATAGACCTAAATGATACTCTCATACGGTAAGCAGGGACTTCATCAGGGATAGAGATAGGGTGATTCGGCGGCTCGATGCAGATTAGTATAGTAGCAGTTGATGTGGCAGTGCCGCAATTTGGCCCAAAATTATCTCAAGAAAAAGAGCCGGATGGATGAGGACTGCTAACTAATTTGATGTGCACTGCTGGTAGTACTCTATTGCCCAGCCGATTGGAACGAGGACCTGAGGCGAGGCTTAGAAACCGAGGTTATGACTGCGAGATGAACTTTCTAATCTTCTCAAAACTACTTTGATTTAGAGATATAATCTTCTATGGAGCATCATGCTTTGATTTAGATATATATATAGGGTCCGACTATGTCACATCTAGATGTGAGATAATATCTCACATCTAACCATGACATCATCCAATCTTAGTAGATAAACAACCCACGACAAAGTCCACATCACGTATTTCTGTTTGTTTGTCTCGTTTTCACGTTGTCTACATTGTTTGTTCTGCGGAGCGTTAAACAATCTGCAGCGTGCCACTTCTGCGCGTCCCACATGCATCCTTTGCCGCCGGTTGCACTGTACGCGGTCTGGGACGCCACAATGAAGAAGCCCATGCACGTATTAGCATGTGAAGGTGAGCCGGTGACACTGCTTTTCTTTGGTCTGGAGTTCTCCTGGATCTATTCAGATAGAGCGAATGCCATAATGTCCAAAATATTCTTATATTATGAGACGGAAAGAGTATTTTTGAAAAGTCGAATATAGCATTTTCTGACAAGAGTGAATTCTATTGACTCGAAATGAAGTATTAAGAGGATAAAAATATAAAGAGCACACACGTGGCCTCTACATATCTACAATGCACACAGCCAAACACAAAACACACACGCGCGCGCACACACACACAAACACCGACAAATAGCAAATTCATAGAAGGCCAAAGCTATGCCTAAGAAAGATTTACACTTCCAAACATTTTCTGATAACATGATTTTTTTTTGAAAAATGCGTACACTTTTTTAGAAAGCTGAACATTTTTTTAATTTGCATACAATTTTTTAGAAATGTGAACATTGCTTCGAACATTTGAACTACCTTAGCAAAACACAAACATTTTCAGAACTTGCGAACAATTTTTTATAAAATGAAGAGTATTTGAAAATTTCATTTTTTTATAAAACGAACAATTTTGGAAAAAAAATGAAAAACATTATGTATTTTTGAAAAAATTGAAACTTGTGAATTTGCGAAAAATAAAAAAGACTTAGAAAATAAAAATGGAAAATGAGAGCGAAATTTGAAAAACAGAAACAATTAAAGGCGAGGAAAACCAGTGAAGAAAAGATGATAAAAGAAAAACATGAAGAAAAAAAACGTAGCCTAGCTAGTTAGGTCGGCTCATCTGCCTTTGCTTGCTGTCGGTGGTGGATTGGCAACATGGACAAAAAAACGGTTGGACCTCCAGTTGCGAGTCGAGTTTGGACTTGCAACTAGGACAAGAAAAAGGTTGGGCCCGAGTTGCGAGTCGATGGTGGACTTGCAACTGGGAGAAAAAAAGGTCGTGTCCTAGTTGCGGGTCGAGGATGGACTTGCAACAGGGACAAAAAAAGTCAGGCCCCAGTTGCGAGTCGAGGGTGGACTTGCAACTGGGACAAAAAAAATCAGGCCCGAGTTGCGATATGATAGTGGACTTGCAACTCGGACAAAAATACTGGGTCCCAGTTGCAAGTCGAGGGTGGACTTGCAACTCGAACAAAAGACGGTCGGTCCCAGTTGCGAGTCGAGGGTGGACTTGCAACTGGAAAAAAAAGTTGGGCCCAAGTTGCGAGTTGTGGGTGGACTTGCAACTAGGGGAAAAAAGGTCAGATCCTAGGTTCGAGTCAAGGGTGGGATTGCAACTAGGACAAAAAAAGATCGGGTCCCAGTTTCGAGCCAAGGGTGGACTTGGAACTAAAGGAAAAAATGTCGAGTCCCAGTTGCGAGTCAAGGGTGGACTTGCAAGTGGGATAGAAAAATATATAGCCCCAGTTGCGAGTTGAGGGTGGACATGCAACTGGGATAAAAATAGGTCGACCCCAGTTGTGAGTCGAAGGTGAACTTGCAATTCGGACAAAAAAGGATGGGCCCCTAGTTGCGAGTCGAGGGTGGACTTGCAACTATGATAAAAACACGTCGGGCCCTAGTTGTGAGTCGAAGGTGAACTTGCAACTGGAAAAAAAGGATGTCCCCCTAGTTGTGAGTCGAGGGTGGATTTACAACTGGGACAAAAAAGGTCGGTTCGCAGTTGCGAGTCGAGGATGGACTTTCAACTGGGATGGAAAAGGCCGGTACAGAGTTGAGAATCGAGGGTGGACTTGCAAATGGGACTAAAAAACTCACCAGTTGCGAGTCTAGGGTGGACTTGCAACTCGGACAAAAAAGGTTGGACCCAAATTGCAAGTCAAGGGTAGACTTGTAACTCCGATAAAAAAGGTTGGGCCTGAGTTGCGAGTCGAGGATGGACTTGTAATTCGAAAAAGAAGGTTGGGCCCTAGTCGAGGGTGGACTTACAACTTGGACAAAAAAAGGTGTGGCCCCATTAGTGAATCGATAGTGCACTTGCAACTAGGACAAAAAAATGTTCGACCCCAATTATGAATCGAGGGTGGACATCCAACTGCGACAAAAAAGGTCGAACCCAAGTTGCGAGTCGAGCATGGACTTGCAATTAGGATAAAATAATGCCAAGACCCAATTGCAAGTCGAGAGTAGAATTGCAACCGGAAAAAAGGTCGGGCCATAGTTACGACTCGAGGGTAGACTTGAAATTGGGACAAGAAAATATCAGACCCCAGTTGCGAGTCTAGGGTAGACTCGCAATTGGTACTAAAAAGGTTAGGCCCCAATTGTAAGTCAAGGGTGGACTTGCAATTGGGACAAAAAAAGGTCGGATACCAGTTGTGAGTCGATGGTGGATTTGCAACTGGGACAAAAAAATGTTAGACCCTCATCGCAAGTCGAGCGTGGACTTGCAGTTGTGGGACTAAAAAAGTTCGGGCCCCAATTGCGAGTCAAGGGTGGACTTGCAACTCTGACAAGAAATTTTGGGTCCCAGTTGCGAGTCGAGGGCGAACTTGCAACTCGAATAAAAAAGGTTGGGCCCTAATTGCGAGTGAAGGCTGGACCTGCAACAGAGACAAAGAAAAGGTCCGTCCCCAGTTATGAGTTGAGAGTGGACTTGCAGGACAAAAAAGGGTGGACCACAGTTACGAGTCAAGGATAGACCTGCAAGTGGGACAAAACAGACTGGGCCCAGTTGCAGTTGCAGAAGAAAGATGATAACAAAAGAGACAACGAACAAAGCATCATGTCTCTTTCACTTCTATAAAAAAAGGTCAATAAGAATTGAAAAAAATCCCAAAAAATGACCAGGGAAAAACAAAGCTTAGGCAAAAAATGGACCAACAAAAACCGGTTGACAAACTGGTCACGACGACGTAGAGACGCTCAACAAAAACAACGTGTGGTCGAATTTGCGCAAAGATTACAACAATAGATCGGACAAACCACACGTTGTTCATATATTTTTAAAATGTTCATAAATTAAAAAACATAAATTCAAATAAGTGTTCACAAATTAAAAATTCAGAAATTTTAGTAAGTGTTTGCACAATTCAAAAAATGTTCATGTCCTAAAAATATCATGAATTAGAAAAAATGAAAAAAAAAGAAATGAAAAGAAAAAAGAACAACAACAAAAAACAGCTCAAACAAAGGGAACAAAGTAAAGGGAAAAAAGTACCCAAATAGAAAGTGAGAGCAGAGGCAACCACCAGATTCTTCGTATGGCATCTGTTGACACTTCCTATTCTCTACAGCTCAGAAAATCAAGCCGATAAAAAAGGAATGAAGCAATGCCATGCAGTCCGGAAAAGACAAAAACAAAGGCCCGACAGCCCACTAGCAAAGACCTGGACACGGGCCGCACACGAGACAACGCGCAGCAAAAGCGCGCCAGCCAACGTAGTCGATCCAACTGTGTTTGCGTTAATCTCAAAGCAAGATGAGATTCAACGGTTCTAGGCTTAGATGTGAGATAACTATTTCACATCTAGATGTGAAATAGCAAAACCGATATATATAGGCGTGTGTACTCCATCCGTACAAGGGTAAACGTTGTTTTCAAACTCGTGTACTATCGACGGCAATGAAATTTATATACCACGAACGGGTTATGCAACTGAATGGATTATATTAGGAGTTAAAAATTCAGCTACGGGGAAAGCCAGAACTCGTTGAACAGAGGAACCCATACTATCGAATGTTTTTTTCAGGGGCTCTACCACCGATTGCTATGTTTATTTCTTGGGTGTGTCTAGGGCACATCTAGATATGCTCTACTTATTGCACATCTAAGTGAGTGAATTAAGTATAGAGAGAAAGAGAAAAAAGAAAAAGAAAATATCTATACGAATCTCAACATAAGATCAATGACATAGGACTTAGATGTGCAATACTTATAGCACATCTAGATGTGCTTTAGCAAAACTGTTCTTTATTTTTTAGTCACACTACCGAACGCTATGTTTTGTTTTTTTGAGGCGAATGCTATGTGTAGCCCATAACGAGCGCTACTAGCCAAATGGCCCACAGGGCACGGGAAGTAGGCCAGCCCAGTAGCGCTCGCTACGGGGGGTTCCGCTTGTTTACTTTGGGAGGTTCACAATTTCTCCAAAAAAAAAGAACTTTGGAAGGTTCCCAGCGGGTTTATCTGTTTTCGTTTTTTCCGGTTAGCTATTCTTTTTCCCCTGTTTCCTTCCTCTTCTTTTTATTTCTCCGTCTCTTAAAAATGTACTTAAAAAACTTTTTATTTAAATAATTCATGATTTTCAAAATTAGCAAAAATTCCTAAATTGATTTTTTCTTTCAAATTCGTGAATATTTTTTGAATGCATATTTTTTTTGGAATTCAGTAGCATTTTTATATTTTCTGGATTTTTTTGAATCTTTAACCTTTTAAAAGTTCATGTTTTTTCAATATTTGACTTTTTTTAATTCCCCAATGTCTTTCCAGTACGCATTTTCTAATTCGCGGGCTTTTCAAATTTTGTTTATCTTATATTTTTTTCAAAATAGTAAATTTTTTGGACTTACTATTTAAAAAATCATGAAAAACTATTGAATTTCATGAATATTTTCAAAAGTGCGCACATTTATCATATTTGTGACCATTTCAGAAATAAAAGAAAATCCACCAAGATATATCGTTGAGGTAATAAAACTGGCCGATATAAAAAAAGGTGAAAAATCAAAAGAAAAAAAAAAGAGTTTTTGCTCGTGGAGACGGGTGTATTATCGCGAGTCCCATTGGAGCATGAGATGATGAGTGGAATACACATGCTCCTCCATCATCGCTCCTTGCAACCACGTGTGTGCCCCATGTTTCCGTGAACAAGGTGAGCCGAGTTTAGACCTATGTCATATATACGCTTTATTTTTGCCGGTTGGAATGGAGCCGTTCCCGATCCGTTTGGATAGTGAGTTGTTACCTACTCTGTCATGGGATTAACCGCATGCCGCACGTCTTCTTGCCTGACCACCTATATATTGGAGAGGTCAGCAAACCTAGACATCACTTGGTCAGATCACATCTGTTGTCTGCCTCCTCGGGCACACACCACCATCATTCTCTTGATGTCGTTGCTCCCGGGTACAACATCTTGGTGACCACGTGCAAGGCTGTACGGGAGAGCAGGTCTCGAAAGCTACATCCATTGAGATCCTACACCGAAAAAAGTGTTGGACAATTTTTGAGGAGCTTCTCAGTGCTACCGCTCGCTTTCGCCCCTTTGCATTCATAACTTCGACTACTTCTGCAACGCCCCCAATGATGCCAAGGGTGACACCACTGATGCTACCAAGAAAACTTATGATTTCAATGTTATCGTCTCTCACTTTCGCAGGTATGATATTTTATCTCACTTTTACCGGTTCATGCATTTGTCGTACTTATTGTGATCATAGATATGCATGTTCCATGCTTACGACGTGCTCATATGATTGCATTAGAATATGACTTTAATCTTGACAGCACTAGGTCATGTTTTCATATGGATTAAATTAAACAAAAAATTGCTAATATATTGAACAATTTAAAAACATATTTTTATATGGAACGTTCAATCAATGGCTTTGCTGCTGCATTGATACCGACCCTATTTATGATTGTTCACATCAAGCATTGGTGGACCAAAACTATCATGTAGCTCACGGCTATGAATGTGTGCTAGATCATCGATGGCGCGCGTTGCCGCGCCCGTCCATTATGGCAATAGAATGACAGGCATATCATGACACAAAAATAAAATTTAAAAATAGAGGTTTTTCTGAACCACTAATATAAAAAATAGATGTTAGTATCAAGAATAACCATACATCTGAAGTAGAAGTGTCTAGCAAATAGTATTTTAACCAATATCATAAGAATAGTATCTTCATTTCCAAAATAATAGCAACACAGATAATTTAACAATACACATTGCTGGAAACAAACCGAAAGATAGAAGATTTTTTGCTTGGAAAACAGCTTTAAGCAACAAGCGGAAACAATATTATCATTGAAGAGCAGACTAAGGCATAGCCTAGTGGTGGGAAGGGGCTGATGCCTTCCCACCCACTCAGGTTCAAGGCATGGTACTTGCAATTTGGGGTTGTTGCACCAATTACACTGTAGGGGGTTCCCTTACAGTCTTTCTATAAAAAAAACATTATCATTGAAGAACTTGAGATAAAATTCATCAAATGTACCAAGTTAAAATCATGTATATTATATTGCAATGTATTGTGCAAAAATCAAAATGTAGGTATCGCTATCCTAGACTACACCATTATGTGATGCTATCCTTCACTTGGTTAAATAATGAAGAAAATTCCAATGCCGTCCTTCACTTTTGATGACATCCTTCACCGAATGAAGATGTAATGTGCTGAAGGCATGCATAGAAGTTCTACTGACTAAAAGAATCTTCATATGGTATGCCATTAAAAAGGGCCATATCTCATGACACGGCTAGTAAATTCTACCTTTTTCACAAGCCCAAACAGTCCAACTTTGTTCACAACATAACAATAAAGGTGATAAGTAGCATGTACAATGTAATAGTTCTTACTCATTTGCTGCACAAAATTTAAGAAAAATAGATATCATATAGAGTTGAGAACACAAAGAGAAAAATGACCAATGGAAATCAAAGAATTGTATAATCAGTAAATATATCAGGATTGTTTTGAAGCAAACGGTGCAGCATACTGTTGGCTAATCCGGTGGATTTCTACAATACATAGTGCGATGAGCACTCACACTCCCAACAAATGAGTACACTACAACTGTTTCTAACAGGCCAAACCACTGGTGCAGTGAAAACTTCTATCATTTAGAGCAAATTATGAGATTGGTCACGAACTGAAGGCTAAATAGCCTTAAACCAAGACAAAGAAAATCGTCTCAAATTGGCAATGATAAAACCGAGGAGACGCTTGAGAATATCGGACACAACATTTAACTAATTAGCTTTCCAAACTATGCATGAACCTTTTCAAGGCATGTTTCCTCAGAGCTCAGCCTTTTATCTAAAAATCTCATTTCTATCTTCACATGCAAAAAACGGATAGATAATCCTTAGAATGTGAAAAAAATTATATTAGCAGAAAAAAGTTTTAGTGCAACCAGAACAGGCGATATAGAAAATTGCAGAAAAATTACAATAAATAATGATCTAATAGGGGTAGTAAAAACATAAGCCCAGGACAAAATTTAATATTTGTATAAGGGAAAGGAGGAAATAAAGACATGTCAAATATTGGCCCAAAGGGATTTCGCCAAATAATACTGCGCCAATGAAGTAGTAACTATTTATTCATGGACTATAAGACAGTCACAGATGCGAGGATACATGTTTCAAATTTATGATTTGCTACTCTTCCCCAACGCTTAATTTAAATATACAAAAACTAATAACTAATTGATGGATAGATGGAACTAAGTGTTAACAACACAAGCAGGTGAATGTCAATAAATGAGAGTACCTAGTAGAAGCAAAGGTTGTTGTTCTCATTCTTAATCGGGTACAGTTTGCGTCTCTTGAGAAGCAGGCATGTTATTGATAAACGGACACACCAGCAAGAAGTGTGTTGGCATAAAAATATTCAGTTGTCGGTCCCTTATTTCACTGCATAGTAAAAAAATACATTGTTGTAGTGACAAAAAAAATGAAGTCTAGCCTCTCCAGGAAAAGGAAGCAACATTAAGGACATATGCAAATAAGCAGAGGTTGAAGATAAGAAATCGGTTGGCACAAGTGAAGAACCAAAGGCTATAAGAATAAATATGGGCCAATAAAAGGAACACCATGTTGCTAGCTTTAAGAAGGTAATAACAGATAATGTTGCTGATAGGTTATTTACAACCCATATTGCATCAAAGTAGTCTGCTTAGATGTAAATAATCCTTTCTTGAACAACATTCTACAGCGTGTGCAGTTCATAATTCTTACTGAACTTAAACTTAAATACTTCTAAATTAGAAAGCCCGAAGCGAATTCTAAACTTGTAATTTCAAGTCTATATTAACCGCTTCACCAAATATACAGTTTATGATTGAACTGTTTTCTTTTGAGAGACTTGCCTGAACATTACGGGTGCAGTACATTGTCCCTTTTCAGTTTGTATCTATACAAATTTGGGACTTTCATTGTACTGCTCTTATCATTACATAAATGCATCTTATGAGGTTTTCGGGGATGCAGGGCGGCGAATCGGACCAAGGAGGACAAGTTGCAGGTGGCGGTGTCGCCTCAGATCTGGTGCACTGCGCATCGTGCTTGGATGCTAAATAATGTCCATTCAGTTTGGTTATTTGCATCAAATTAGGAACCAATGTATAAAGTTTCTTCAACTGATATGTAAATGAAGAATAAAATATAAGAATTTTTTTAGTGTCCTGCTTTTATAAAAAGCAAAGTTTCCAGCCTCGACATGATCTCTATTGTATTGTCTCAGCCCATGATCTCTACTGTATTTGCCAACATCATGTCCAGCCGCAGTGAATAAAAAAAATCAAATAATACAGATAAAAATCTCAAGAAGGGAAGGGGGCTTATCATGTTGACTTGGACGGATAGTTCGCTGCTAGTTGGCCGAAAAGCTCTTGCTGGAAATTGAAATCAAAGGGAGTAAAGAAGGAGATGGATTTGGGGATGCACACCTTGCAAACGATCTGGCCGGACTCTGACTTCATTGTATAGTTTGATGCCAAGCTGACGAGCTCACTCCGCTGGCTTCTGCCGACGCAGTGGAAATGGCCGGCCCAGCGTCGCCTCTCCCGCTCGTGCGTCCTTGTCTCCAGTGCTGATGCTTGACATGCAACTATCTCCTCGCAATGGCCCCTCCCTCCTCGATCTCCTCTACCCTCCTTCGTCTTACATTTCTTTTTAAGGACACCCTGTCTTAATTAAGGAGAGGGTTCCATGGAGAATAAAATAGGGAGCTAACACTGATAAGATGAACATTTTTTTGGAATCCCATTAAGATGTTCTTTGTACCTGGTGAACCCATATCTTTAGGATATAATTGACAGATTAAGAACAGTGTGTATGAGAGGACATACTCTGCATACCTCAAAGAAGCTGCAGTGTAGTTGCACTTTCATTCTGGTTCCACACTTTGATGACATGAACAACCTCCTGATGCTAGCGTTAACAGTGCCAGAATGAATTGTATATTTTCTTCTCCCTGAACAGAATCACCACCAGTCAGGACGTCTGTATAGAGTTGAGTTGGGTCAGAAATCACAGGAAGTCTGTACATATTACAATATTATCATTGGATCAATGAAATTCAGTTACTAAAGTATGAAAACTCCGGTTCAAATTTCTTGGACATTGACATCATAAATTACAAAAGGGGCTCTTGGGAAAATTCAGTCATAACTAAAGAAGAGATCTCAATACAGAAACGAATCTTAGTGTCTTTGGACAGATTCTTAATGCAGGAATCAGTCTCTTCCCATCTCTTCTCTCGAACGATGATCTAAGAAATATGAGCACTTGAACATCCCATAAAATAGATGGAAAGGAGGGGGAGGGGGCGTTCAAAAGGGACTCACCAGTACAAACCACAGCCAGATCTGGGCTCTGACGGGCAAAGAAGACACGGCATCCACGAAAGAAAGGAGGTGGAAATAGAAAGGGCTCCTCGTCTCTGCCGCTGCCGCTGCAAGGAACGTCATTCATACTCTCCTCTCCTATCGCAGGAGTCTGGCGTGAGATTGGATGGCGCCGAAGGACTGCAGGAGCGGCGGCTTTGGCGAGGTTAGAGCGAAAGGGACGGGGATGAACAACAGCCACGGGGATGGGGGTGGAGAGACCCTTCGCTAGGGTTTGAGGCCCAGTAGGCCAATACGCCCAATTGAACGTGAGACACTCAAAAAAGCCACCGGAGCAGCGGCCCAAAAAGGCTAGCGCAACCTGACGCGCGAGTTAGCGTGCGGACGAGATTTAGGTGGGACTAACAGCGAATCCGACGGCCAAAAATGGCTAAAAGTGACGATCTAACGGCTAGAAATGCTGATGGCCTGAGAGGGCTGGGAGGGTGCTCAATTTTAATATATCTAAACTAGGTGGTCAAAGTAGTACATTTGTCCTCTGCCACGAAGAGAAGCTGCATAGTGCAACAATAACAATTTTTCGTAGCGCAACTACGCGACCGCTTGTTGTACTGCATCAAGTCTTCATCATGTATACAACAATCTGGGTTCCAGGCGAAGGGGAGACCAGAAAATGCCTTTCGTTTCCCCCCTTCAGCGTCCCTAGCCGCCTTCCTTAACAAGCCCTCGAGCCTCCTTTGCGCCGCCTTCCTCATAGAAGCCACTGGGTGGACCCCGAAGGCCGAATTCAATGGTAGAGACGGCTTTGATAAGAATTTGGCGATGAGAAACCTTCTTAAGTATTGCAAAAGAAGGGGCCTGCTGATAGAGCTGGCCGGGGAGGCGATACTAGTTATCAGGTCAGAGAGAGGCCTAGCCCGTAAGCTGCCCCCCTATAAAAGCCATTCCTTATTAATAAGGATTTGTTACGCGCGATATGCCGACGACTTATTGATCAACTACACCGAAAAAATCTTCATAAGTTCTAAGAGAGAACTTGCAAGTTTTTAATAATGTTTTATGACATGATCTGCCTGCTTCTAACCCTAGTTTTTGCATCATTAGAGTATTGTATTTTATACTCCTTGGTAATTTTAGTAATTGAATTATTGCCTATACTTTGCAACAACGTGTACCCAAGAAGAGGCGTTGTAGAAAGGAGTATTACAAACAGATTAGTTACTTATCAAATCTGATTAGAATTATGTTGGTTATTAAATAGGTTCAAGGTTTTAAATTGCTAGATAGCTATGCTATAGCCTTTTGGGGACCAAAAGCGAAGATGTGTCACTTTGTGCCGTGTTACACTAATGCAGAAAAGCCTAGCTATGGCGTGCCAAAAACAACCTTACTGACGTGGAAGCCCGACGCCACCAATATGGTGCCATTGTTAAAAAATAGTGGTGGCGTTGGAGGCCATGTCAACAATATTTTGGATATCTATGACGTTGGGCAAAATTGCACGATGGCAATATCTGTTGGGGAACACAGTATTTCAAAAAAAAAAATCCTACGATCACGCAAGATCTATCTAGGAGAGGCATAGCAACGAGACGGGAGAGTGTGTCCACTTACCCTCGTAGACAAAAAACAGAAGCGTTTAGTAACGCGGTTGATGTAGTCGAACGTCTTCATGATCCAACCGATCCAAGTTCCGAACGTACGCCACCTCCGAGTTCAGCACACGTTCAACACGATGATGTCCCTCGAGCTCTTTATCCAGTTGAGAACGAGTGAGAGTTCCGTCAGCACGGCGGCGTGGCGACGGTGATGATGAAGTTACCGGCGCAGGGCTTCACCTAAGTACTACGACGATATGACCTAGGTGTTAAACTGTGGAGGGGGGCACTGCACACGGCTAAGAAATTGTCTGTTGTGCTATTGGGGTGCCCCTGGCCACGTATATAAAGGAGGAAGGGAGATAGGTCGGCAGCCAGGAGGGGCGCGCCAAGTAGGATTCGCCCGCCCCCTTTTCCTTTCTTCCACTAGAGGGAAAGGAAGGAGGGGAGAGGGAGAAGGAAGGAGGGGGTCGCACCCCCACCCCTTGTCCAATTCGGTTTGGGCAGGGGGAGGCGCGCGCCACCTCGTGGCCCTTCTTCCCTCTCTCCACTAAACCCCACTAAGGTCCATTAACTTCCCCGGGGGTTCCGGTAACCCCTCGATACTCCGGAAAAATACCCGGATCACTCGGAACCATTCCGATGTCTGAATATAACCTTCCAATATATGAATCTTTACCTCTCGACCATTTCGAGACTCCTCGTCATGTCCATGATCTCATCCGGGACTCCGAATAAACTTCGGTCATCAAATCACATAACTCATAATACCTCTCTCTCAGTTTACAGGGCGTGCGCGTACCCCTAGGTCGTCAATTTGACCAACCTAATACAAGTCATATATTACAAAAAAATATCAACATAAACTTCGGAGTTTCTACTTTCAAAAGATATAATTTTTGTGTTATATAGTTTATATTAGGGTGATAAAATTGGCAACCTAGGTATACGCGCAGGACTTGTAAACTGAAACGGAGGTAGTAATACAAATCGTCATCGAACGTTAAGCGTGCGGACCCTACGGGTTCGAAACTATGAAGACATGACCAAGACACATCTCCGGTCAATAACCAACAGTAGAACCAGGATGCTCATATTGGATCCTACATAGTCTACGAAGATCTTTATCGGTTAAACCGCATAACAACATACGTCCTTCCCTTTGTGATCAGTATGTTACTTGCCCAAGATTCAATCATCGGTATCATCATACCTAGTTCAATCTCGTTACTGGCAAGTCTCTTTACCCGTTCCGTAATGCATCATCCCGCAACTAACTCATTAGTCACATTGCTTGCAAGGCTTATAGTGATGAGCATTACCAAGAGAGCCCAGAGATACCTCTCCGATACACGGAGTGACAAATCCTAATCTTGATCTATGCCAACTCAACAAACACCTTCGAATACACCTGTAGTGCATCTTTATAATCACCCAGTTACGTTGTGACGTTTGATAGCACACAAAGTGTTCCTCCGGTATTCAGGAGTTGCATAATCTCATAGTCAGAGGAACATGTATAAGTCATGATGAAAGCAATAGCAATAAAACTAAACGATCATTGTGCCAAGCTAACAGATGGGTCTTGTCCATCACATCATTCTCTAATGATGTGACCCCATTCATCAATTGACAACACATGTCTATGGTCAGGAAACTTAACCATCTTTGATTAACGAGCTAGTCAAGTATAGGCATACTAGGGACACTCAGTTTTCTCTATGTATTCACACATGTACTAAGTTTCCGGTTAATACAATTCTAGCATGAATAATAAACATTTATCATGATATAAGGAAATATAAATAACAACTTTATTATTGCCTCTAGGGCATATTTCCTTCAGTCTCCCACTTGCACTAGAGTCAATAATCTAGATTACATAGTAACGATTCTAACACCCATGGAGTCTTGGTGCCGATCATGTTTTGCTCATGGATGAGGCTTAGTCAACGGGTCTGCAACATTCAGATCCGTATGTATTTTGCAAATCTCTATGTCTCCCTCCTTGACTTGATCGCGGACGGAATTGAAGCGTCTCTTGATGTGTTTGGTTCTCTTGTGAAATCGGGATTCCTTCGCCAAGGCTATTGCTCCAGTACTGTCACAAAAGATTTTTAATAGACCCGATGCACTAGGTATTACACCTAGATCGGATATGAACTCCTTCATCCAAACTCCTTCATTTGCTGCTTCCGAAGCAGCTATGTCGGCTTCACACGTATATCCCGCCACGACGCTCTGCTTGGAACTGCACCAACTGACAGCTCCACCATTCAATATAAATACGTATCCGGTTTGTGACTTAGACTCATCCGGATCAGTGTCAAAGCTTGCATCGACATAACCATTTACGACGAGCTCTTTGTCACCTCCATAAAGGAGAAACATATCCTTAGTCCTTTTCAGGTATTTCAGGATGTTCTTGACCGCTGTCCAGTGATCCACTCCTGGATTACTTTGGTACCTCCCTGCTAAACTTATAGCAAGGCACACATCAGGTCTGGTACACAACATTGCATACATGATAACACCTATGGCTGAGGCATAGGGAATGACTTTCATTTTCTCTCTATCTTCTGCAGTGGTCGGGCATTGAGTCTGACTCAACTTCACACCTTGTAACACAGGCAAGAACCCTTTCTTTGGCTTATCCATTTTGAACTTCTTCAAAACTTTATCAAGGTATGTGCTTTGTGAAAGTCCAATTAAGCGTCTTGATCTATCTCTATAGATCTTGATTCCCAATATATAAGCAGCTTCACCGAGGTCTTTCATTGAAAAATTCTTATTCAAGTATCCTTTTATGCTATCCAAAAATTCTGTATTATTTCCAATCAACAATATGTCATCCACATGTAATATTAGAAATGCCATAGAGCTCCCACTCACTTTGTTGTAAATACAGGTTTCTCCAAAAGTATGTATAAAACCATATGCCTTGATCACACTATCAAAGCATATATTCCAACTCCGAGAGGCTTGCACCAGTCCATAAATGGATCGCTGGAGCTTGCACACTTTGTTAGCACCTTTAGGATCGACAAAAACTCCTGGTTGCATCATATACAACTCTTCTTTAAGATATCCATTAAGGAATGCAGCTTTAACATCCATTTGCCAAATTTCATAATCATAAAATGCGGCAATTCCTAACATGATTTGGAAAGACTTAAGCATCGCTACGGGTGAGAAGGTCTCATCGTAGTCAACTCCTTGAACTTGTTGAAAACCTTTCGCAACAAGTCTTGCTTTGTAGATAGTAACATTACCGTCAGCGTCAGTCTTCTTCTTGAAGATCCATTTATTTTCTATAGCTTGTCGATCATCGGGCAAGTCAACCAAAGTTCAGACTTTGTTCTCATACATGGATCCCATCTCAAATTTCATGGCCTCAAGCCATTTCATGGAATCTGGGCTCATCATCGCTTCCTCATAGTTCGTAGGTTCGTCATGGTCAAGTAACATGACCTCCAGAACAGGATTACCGTACCACTCTGGTGCGGATCGTGCTTTGGTTGACCTACGAGGTTCAGTAGTAACTTGATCTGAAGTTTCATGATCATCATCATTAGCTTCCTCATTAATTGGTGTAGGAATCACTGGAATTGATTTCTATGATGAACTACTTTCCAATTCGGAAGAAGGTACAATTACCTCATCAAGTTCTACTTTCTTCCCACTCACTTCTTTTGAGAGAAACTCCTTCTCCAGAAAGGATCCATTCTTAGCAACGAATATCTTGCCTTCGGATCTGTGGTAGAAGGTGTACCCAACAGTCTCCTTTGGGTATACTATGAAGACACATTTCTCCGATTTGGGTTCGAGCTTATCAGGTTGAAGCTTTTTCACATAAGTATCGCAACCCAAACTTTAAGAAGCGACAGCTTAGGTTTCTTGCCAAACCATAGTTCCTATGGCGTCGTCTCAATGGATTTAGATGGTGCCCTATTTAACGTGAATGCAACCGTCTCTAAAGCATAACCCCAAAACGATAGGGATAAATCAGTAGGAGACATCATAGATCGCACCATATCTAATAAAGTACGGTTACGACGTTCAGACACACCATTACGCTGTGGTGTTCCAGATGGCGTGAGTTGCGAAACTATTCCACATTGTTTCAAATGTAGACCAAATTCATAAGTCAAATATTCTTCTCCACGATCAAATCGTAGAAACTTTATTTTCTTTTTACGATGATTTTCCACTTCACTTTGAAATTCTTTGAACTTTTCAAATGTTTCAGACTTATGTTTCATGAAGTAGATATACCCATATCTCCTCAAATCATATGTGAAGGTCAGAAAATAACGATACCCGCCGCGACCCTCAACACTCATTGGACCGCATACATCAGTATGTATTATTTCCAATAAGTAGTTGCTCGCTCCATTGTTCCAGAGAACGAAGTCTTAGTCATCTTGCCCATGAGGCATGGTTCGCAAGCATCAAGTGATTCATAATCAAGTGATTCCAAAAGCCCATCAGCATGGAGTTTCTTCATGCGCTTTATACCAATATGACCTAAACGGCAATGCCAGAAGTAAGTTGCACTATCATTATTAACTTTGCATCTTTTGGCTTCAATATTATGAATATGTGCATCACTACAGTCGAGATTCAAGAAAAATAGACCACTCATCAAGGGTGCATGACCATAAAAGATATTACTCATATAGATAGAACAACCATTATTTTCTAATTTAAATGAATAACCGTCTCGCATCAAACAAGATCTAGATATAAGGTTCATGCTTAACGCTGGCACCAAATAAAAATTATTCAGGTCTAAAACTAATCCTGACGGTAGATGTAGAGGTAGCGTGCCGACGGCGATCACATCGACTTTGGAACCATTTCCCACGCGCACCATCACCTCGTCCTTAGCCAATCTTCGTTTAATCCGTAGCCCCTGTTTCAATTTGCAAATATGAGCAACAGAACTAGTATCAAATACCTAGGCGCTACTACGAGCATTAGTAAGGTACACATCAATAACATGTATATCAAATATACCTTTCACTTTGCCATCCTTCTTATCCGCCAAATACTTGGGGCAGTTCCGCTTCCAGTGACCAGTCCCTTTGTAGTAGAAGCACTCAGTCTCAGGCTTAGGTCCAGACTTGGGCTTCTTCACTTGAGCGGCAACTTGCTTGCCGTTCTTCTTGAAGTTCCCCTTCTTCCCATTGCCCTTTTTATTGAAACTAGCGGTCTTGTTAACCATCAACACTTGGTGCTGCTTCTTGATTTCTACCTCCGCAGCCTTTAGCATCGTGAAGAGCTCGGGAATTGTCTTATCCATTCCTTGCATATTATAGTTCATCATGAAGCTTTTGTAGCTTGGTGGCAGTGATTGAAGAACTCTATCAATGACCCCATCATTAGGAAGATTACAGTTGAGTTGAGTGGTTGTGGAACCCAGACATTCTGAGTATATGTTCACTGACATAACTATTCTCCTCCATCTTGCAGCTATAGAACTTATTGGAGACTTCATATCTCTCAGTTCGGGCATTTGCTAGAAATATTAACTTCAACTCCCGGAACATCTCATATGCTCCGTGACGTTCAAAACGTCTTTGAAGTCCCGATTCTAAGCCGTAAAGCATGGCACACTGAACTATCTAGTCATCAGCTTGGCTCTGCCAAACGTTCATAATGGCCGCAGTTACTCCTGCAATGGGTCTTGCACCTAGCGGTGCTTCCAAGACGTAATTCTTCTGTGCAGCAATGAGGATAATCCTCAAGTTACGGACCCAGTCCGTGTAGTTGCTACCATCATCTTTCAACTTAGCTTTCTCTAGGAACGTACTAAAATTCAAGGGAATGGTAGCACGGGCCATTGATCTACAATAACATAGACATGCCAAAATTATCAGGTACTAAGTTCATGATAAATTAAAGTTCAATTAATCATATTACTTAAGAACTCCCAGTTAGATAGACATCCATCTAGTCATCTAAATGATCACGCGATCCAAATCAACTAAACCATGTCCGATCATCACGTGAGATGGAGTAGTTTTCAATGGTGAACATCACTATGTTGATCATATCTACTATATGATTCACGTTCGACCTTTCGGTCTAAGTTTTCCGAGGCCATATCTGCATATGCTAGGCTCATCAAGTTTAACCCGAGTATTATGCACGTGCAAAACTGGCTTGCACCCATTGTATGTGAACGTAGAGCTTATCACACCCCATCATCACGTGGTGTCTCGGCACGTGATACGTCTGCAACGTATCTATAATTTTTGATTGTTCCATGCTATTATATTATCTGTTTTGGATGTTTAATGGGCTTTAATATGCTCTTTTATATTATTTTTGGGACTAACCTATTAACCGAAGGCCCGGTGCAAATTGCTGTTTTTTTTGCCTATTTCAGTGTTTCGCAGAAAAGGAATATCAAATGGAAAGAAACCTTCGCGAGGATCTTTCTTGGAACTAACGCAACCCAGGAGTCTTGGAGTGGAAGTCTGGAACTCCGCGAGGAAGCCACGAGGTAGGAGGGCGCGCCCCAGGGGGGTGGGTGCGCCCCCACCCTTGTGGGCTCCTCGCAGCTCCACCGACCTACTTCTTTCGCCTATATATACTCTTATACCCCGAAAACATCCAGCTGAGCCACAAAACCACTTTTCCACTGCCGCAACCTTCTGTACCCGTGAGATCCCATCTTGAGGCCTTTTCCAGCACTCCGCCGGAGGGGGAATCGATCATGGAGGGCTTCTACATAACCACCATAGCCTCTCCGATGATGTGTGAGTAGTTTAGCACAGAGCTTTGGGTCCATATTTATTAGCTAGATGGCTTCTTCTCTCTTTTTGGATCTCAATACAAAGTTCTCCTCGATGTTCTTGGAGATCTATTCGATGTAATACTTTTTATGGTGTGTTTGTTGAGATCCGATGAATTGTGGGTTTATGATCAAGATTATCTATGAACAATATTTGATTCTTCTCTGAATTCTTATATGCATGATTTGATATCTTTGCAAGTCTCTTCAAATTATCAGTTTGGTTTGGCCTACTAGATTCTTGCAATGGGAGAAGTGCTTAGCTTTGGGTTCAATCTTGCGGTGCTCGATCCCAGTGACAGAAAGGGAACCGACACATATTGTATAGTTGCCATCGAGGATAAAAAGATGGGGTTTATATCATATTGCTTGAGTTTATCCCTCTACATCATGTCATCTTGCCTAATGCGTTACTCTGTTCTTATGAACTTAATACTCCAGATGCATGTTGGATAGTGGTCGATGTGTGGAGTAATAGTAGTAGATGCTGAATCGTTTCGGTCTACTTGACACACACGTGATGCCTATAATCATGATCATGCGTAGATATTCTCATAACTATGCGCTTTTCCACCAATTGCTCGACACTAATTTGTTCACCCACCGTAATATATGCTATCTTGAGAGCAGCCACTAGTGAAACCTATGGCCCCCGGGTCTACTTTACATCATACTCCTTCCATCCCGTAATTCTTGCCGCGCCCATAGTTCATTGGTAATTTTGCAAAAAAGCCCTCGTAGTTACAAAACCGTCGCAAGCAAGTCCCTCCACCCCCGTCTTCTTCCTACGTCATCGCCCATGCATCGGTAGTGGCCGGCGCCGCCAAGCTGCGTGATTTGCCGCCCATCAGGAAGTGCTCCGCCTCCGTCGCCACATACCTTCGACGTCGCCGTCGTCGCCAAGTACCTGCTCCGCCACCGCCGCCCAAACCTGCGCCGCTGTGATCCCCTCCCGACGGATTACCTGCAAAAGGCGCCAGAATTTCCCACCATGATCCAGCGGAACAGGAGCTCCCTCTCATCTTCCTCGAGCTACCGTGATTCCTCCTTGAGCTCCCGCGAGTCCACCTTGAGATGCCTCCCGTGCGCCGCCGTGATCCCTCCTGCCGTGATCTCCTAGGGGCATCGCCGGAACCTGCCTCCATGATCCGGTGGACAGGAGCTCGCACGCGTCCTCCTCTATCTCCCGCAAGTTCTCATCGAGCTCCCACGAGCTGCCGTGCTGCTCCTTCTCCTCTGCCCGCGTGCCTGCTGCTGCTCTGTTTCTCCTCTGCTTCTCCCCTACCGCCGGCGGAGCTAGCCCGTGCTGCTGCTCCTCTGCCCGTGTTGATGCTGCTACTCCCCTGCCTTTGCTGCTGCTGTTGATCCAAGTGAACATGTCGTGTTGCTGCTGCTGCTGATCCAAGTGACCGTGTCATGTTGTTGCTGTTGCTATTTGCACTCTGAAGAAGGTACAGTGTAATCTCTGATCTCTAGATTGATCTATAGAAATGAATTGTTCGGTATGAGATTAATGAGAGGAGTAGCACTGGATTTTTCCCTTCTTAAAAAGCACCGAATTAATCCATCTCAAGGTCCTAGCTGTAGATTAAACATCAACTCAGATACAGGCAAGTGTTATAATCATTTTAGGCTATAACATGAGAACAAATACAAAATCAGAGACAAGCAGGAGTACAAGGGAGGAAAAACAAGGGTGCTACCATCATGAATAATAGCTGAAACTATTCATCGTAAATTTAGTTGGCTGGAAAAACAAGGGAGGCCTGAAATCCTCACCTCAAAGCCCCGCCTTGACAAGCTTCCGAAGCTCTCTCTAACATCATAGACTACGCTGCAGAAAGGCATATCTGACCGCAATTCTGCGATGACAAGCAGAACTTCACCAAACTCCAAGTGACCAAGGTCATCTGAACGATCTAGCCAGCACTGTGTACACATAAGGAAACCAAATAGGAAGATCAGCGTCTGCGGTGTAGTAGTACTGTACGAGCAATCAACACGTATAAACTAACAAATCGAGAAACTACTCCCATCTCTTTGAGTAGAGTAAGATTCAGTTAAAACTACTATAAGTAGAGGAAAATTCAGTTTAATCTACTTTAAGTAGAGTAACTTCAGTTAAAACTACTGTAAGTAGAGTAAAATTCAGCAAAACTACTCTAACTAGAGTAAAATTCAATTAACTACTCTAACTAGAGAAAATGGCTTATGGTTAGAGTATAATTTGTTCTAAAGTGAATCACATTGATGCAGCAATGATGGCAGGATAATTTGCCAACACGTTTTGTTCAGTCTAGTGAACAATTTTTTCTACTGGATCTACAGTGAACAAATTTGCCAAGACAATTTGTTCTACTGGATCTACAGTAAATAAATTTGAGAACATATTTTCTTCAGTTCCTCACTGACAACACAATTTTTTTGGATGCATTCAACTTGAACATGGAGTACTTTCAGCAAAAAAAACTTGAGTATGGCAGCATTTTCTGCAAAAAAACATCTTGAGCATGAAGTATAAGGGGTATTTTCACCAACTTACAAGGAGTATTTGAAAATTTGGTCACTACAGGACCACTACACTACTCCAGGACACTACTGTTCAGAAACAAACTTGTCTGAAAATCCAGTCATTCTAAAATTTATTTTAGTGTACTCCTAAAATTCAGCACAAGAAGATCTTCAACACTCCAATTTCATTCAGTTTTGACAGTTTATTTCCAGTTTCAAAATGCAAAATACACATCTTTAATACTCCAATTTTACAAACTGGAAATTATGACAGTACAGGCAGATCTCAGTTTTGAAATGGAGTAATTTACAAGCAGGTCTAAAAAATGCACTTGTTTGTGTGGAGTAATTTTGTAGCAGTTTGTAGAGTACTGTCAAAATTCAGAATGGTGACTGAATTTAATTGATTTTTCAGTAAAGTTCATATGGAAAGGTAATAAATCAGTTTTGATTCTATTGACAGAGTACATTGAACTCTATCAATACAATTAGACATGAATAAGAACTCTGTCTAGACATCCAGTTTTGTCATAAATAAGAACTCTGTCTAGACATGAATAAGAACTCTGTCTAGCATGGCCACTGACCTGTGGATGGCATCTAGACAACACACACAGAGATACAGTACATCACACACACATACAATTTACTAAATTAGAAGCCACAAAGACACCTGGGCTCTTTCTTTGTCAACTGAATTTTGATGGTAGTAAAAATGAAAATTTCAGACTTTACCCAATGAAGACTTGTAGAGCACTTGTGCATGAGGCTGATGAGCATGAGGAGGAGCCATCGTCGTCGATGGGCCAGACCTGCAAAGCCACAATATAATCCATGATTCAGTACTGCACAACAATGAGCAAATCTTATTAAACTCTGAGACAGTACTAATTTCAGAGTTCAGAGTTCATGGGTGAATTTTGAGACAGTACAAATCTTACTAAAATGTTGGATTTGGGTCGCCTATGTGTCCTGAATGTACAATCATCTTTTTTAAAACTTAACAAGGTTCATGATTCAGAAATTCCATTGGTTCAGAACTTAAATGATTCAAAACATGATTTAGTAACAAGGTTCAGAACTTAAATGTTGTCTCCAACTTAAATCTAGTAACAAGGGAGAGCAAAAACCTTTTGCTGCTGCTGGAGGAGAACGGAGGAGGCCGGTTGCTTGGTTGCAGAACGTGACCAAATCTCCAGGCCGGTGCTGCTGCAACTTCAATTTTTAGTTCTACTCAAATTTTCAGTCAAACATTACAGTTTGGATCCTCACCTTTGCTGGGTGGCGAAGACGGGGATGGTTGCTCCTGCCGACAGGGGAAAGTAGAGAGCTTCTGCTGACTCGAGAGAGGTGCGCCAAAGAGCGAGGTGGACGAGGTTGGCGGTGAGGCGAAGGAACTGGCAGGGACCGGCTTCGTGTTCGATGGCGGCCAGCCGGCGAGGAGATGGTTGATGATGGGAAGGGCCAGCTCCAGCTCGCCAAGCTCGGGGAAGGCCGGCGTTGTCGGAGAGCAGATCAAACACAAAAACTAAGCCTTCTCCTTCCCGTGGGGCACGAGCAAGGGGACAAGGAGAGGGAAGCAACGCGGTGGAGGCGTGGGGCGAGGCAGCTCCAGCGATGCGCACGGGAGCCGAGCAGGGGAGCTCTGGCGTGGGGGATCCGAGCGGGAGGGCTCCGGCATGCAGGGGAGACGAGCGAGGATGTGAGGGAGATGACCAGGGACTGCGGGTTGTGTCGGGAATTCGCAGAGGGGGTTTCGCAAAAATGCCACTGCGACAGTAATTTCGGGACGGAGGGAGTGTTATTTTCCCATCAACTAGCTATTTCTTTCGCCGTTTATTTTGCAATCTTTATTTTCCAATCTACACAACAAAAATCTTTATTCCAAGACATGATGCTAAATTTTATTGTATGAGATGATCATGTTTTGTAACCGAGTTATCGGCAACTGGCAGGAGCCATATGGTTGTCGCTTTATTGTATGCAATGCAATCGCCCTGTAATGCTTTACTTTATCACTAAGCGGTAGTGATAGTCGTAGAGGCATAAGATTGGCAAGACAACAACGATGCTACGATGGAGATCAAGGTGTCGCGCCGGTGACGATGGTGATCATGACGTTGCTTCGGAGATGAAGATCACAAGCACAAGATGATGATGGCTATATCATATCATTTATATTCATTGGATGTGATGTTTATCTTTTATGCATCTTATCTTGCTTTGTTTGACGGTAGCACTATAAGATGATCTCTCACTAAATGTCAAGATAAAAGTGTTCCCCCTGAGTATGCACCGTTGCCAAAGTTCGTCGTGCCCAGACACCACGTGATGATCGGGTGTGATAAGCTCTACCTCCATCTACAACGGGTGCAAGCCAGTTTTGCACACGCAGAATACTCAGGTTAAACTTGACGAGCCTAGCATATGCAGATATGGCCTCGGAACACTGAGACCGAAAGGTCGAGTGTGAATCATATAGTAGATATGATCAACATAGTGATGTTCACCATTGAAAGCTACTCCATTTCACGTGATGATCGGTTATGGTTTAGTTGATTTGGATCACGTGATCACCTAAAAGATTAGAGATATGTCTTTCTAAGTGGGAGATCTTAAGTAATATGATTAATTGAACTTAAACTTATCATGAACTTAGTACCTGATAGTATCTTGCTTGTTTATGTTTGATTGTAGATAGATGGCCCATGCTGTTGTTCCGTTGAATTTTAATGCGTTCCTTGAGAAAGTAAAGTTGAAAGATGATGGTAGCAATTACACGGACTGGGTCCGTAACTTGAGGATTATCCTCATTTCTGCACAGAAGAATTACGTCTTGGAAGCACCGCTGGGTGCCAGGCCTGCTGCTGATGCAACTGACGACGTTAAGAACGTCTGGCAGAGCAAAGCTGATGACTACTCGATAGTTCAATGTGCCATGCTTTATGGCTTAGAACCGGGTCTTCAATGACATTTTGAACGTCATGGAGCATATGAGATGTTCCAGAAGTTGAAGTTAATATTTCAAGAAAATGCCTGGATTGAGAGATATGAAGTCTCCAATAAGTTCTATAGCTGCAAGATGGAGGAGAACAGTTCTGTCAGTGAGCATATACTCAAAATGTCTGGGTATAATAATCACTTGATTCAACTGGGAGTTAATCTTCCAGATGATTCCGTCATTGACAGAATTCTCCAATCATTGCCACCAAGCTACAAGAGCTTCGTGATGAACTATAATATGCAAGGGATGGACAAAACAATTCCTGAGATCTTCGCAATGCCAAAGGCTGCAGAGGTAGAAATCAAGAAGGAGCATCAAGTGTTGATGGTCAACAAGACCACTAGTTTCAAGAAAAAGGGCAAAGGGAAGAAGAAGGGGAACTTCAAGAAGAACAGCAAGCAAGTTGCTGCTCAGGAGAAGAAACCCAAATCTGGACCTAAGCCTAAAATTGAGTGCTTCTACTGCAAGGAGACCGGTTACTGGAAGCGGAACTGCCCCAAGTATTTGGCAGATAAGAAGGATGGCAAGGTGAACAAAGGTATATGTGATATACATGTTATTGATGTGTACCTTACTAGAGCTCGTAGTAGCACCTGGGTATTTGATACTGGTTCTGTTGCTAATCTTTGCAACTCGAAACAGGGACTACGGATTAAGCGAACACTGGCGAAGGACAAGGTGCCGATGCGCGTGGGAAATGGTTCCAAAGTCGATGTGATCGCGGTCGGCACGCTACCTCTACATCTACCTTCGGGATTAGTATTAGACCTAAATAATTGTTATTTGGTGCCAGCGTTGAGCATGAACATTATATCTGGATTTTGTTTGATGCGAGACGGTTATTCATTTAAATCGGAGAATAATGGTTGTTCTATTTATATGAGTAATATCTTTTATGGTCATGCGCCCTTGAAGAGTGGTCTATTTTTGATGAATCTCGATAGTAGTGATACAGATATTCATAATGTTGAAGCCAAAAGATGCAGAGTTGATAATGATAGTGCAACTTATTTGTGGCACTGCCGTTTAGGTCATATCAGTGTAAAACGCATGAAGAAACTCCATACTGATGGACTTTTGGAACCACTTGATTATGAATCACTTGGTACTTGCGAACCGTGCCTCATGGGCAAGATGACTAAAACACCATTCTCCGGTACTATGGAGAGAGCAACAGAATTGTTGGAAATCATACATACAGATGTATGTGGTCCGATGAATGTTGGGGCTCGCGGCGGATATCGTTATTTTCTCACCCACAGATGATTTAAGCAGATATGGGTATATCTACTTAATAAATCATAAGTCTAAAACATTTGAAAAGTTCAAATAATTTCAGAGTGTAGTTGAAAATCATCGTAACAAGAAAATAAAGTTTCTACGATCTGATCGTGGAGGAGAGTATTTGAGTTACGAGTTTGGTCTACATTTGAAACAATGCGGAATAGTTTCGCAACTCACGCCACCCGGAACACCACAGCGTAATGGTGGGTCCAAACGTCGTAATCGTACTTTACTAGATATGGTGCGATCTATGATGTCTCTTAAAAATTTACCGCTATCATTTTGGGGTTATGATTTAGAGACAGCCGCATTCACATTAAATAGGGCACCATCGAAATCCGTTGAGACGACACCTTATGAACTGTGGTTTGGCAAGAAACCAAAGTTGTCGTTTCTGAAAGTTTGGGGCTGCGATGCTTATGTGAAAAAACTTCAACCTGATAAGCTCGAACCCAAATCGGAGAAATGTGTCTTCATAGGATACCCAAAGGAGACTGTTGGGTACACCTTCTATCACAGATCCGAAGGCAAAACATTTATTGCTAAGAATGGATCCTTTCTAGAGAAGGAGTTTCTCTCGAAAGAAGTGAGTGGGAGGAAAGTAGAACTTGATGAGGTAACTGTACCTGCTCCCTTATTGGAAACTAGTACATCACAGAAACCGGTTTCTGTGACACGTACACCAATTAGTGAGGAAGCTAATGATGATGATCATGAAACTTCAGATCAAGTTACTACCGAACCTCGTAGATCAACCAGAGTAAGATCCGCACCAGAGTGGTATGGTAATCCTGTTCTAGAAGTCATGCTACTAGATCATGGTGAAACTATGAACTATGAAGAAGCGATGGTGAGCCCAGATTCCGCAAAATGGCTAGAAGCCATGAAATCTGAGATGGGATCCATGTATGATAACAAAGTATGGACTTTGGTTGATTTGCCCGATGATCAGCAAGCAATTGAGAATAAATGGATCTTCAAGAAGAAGACTGACGCTGACGGTAATGTTACTATCTACAAAGCTCGACTTGTTGAAAAAGGTTTTCGACAAGTTCAAGGGATTGACTATGGTGAGACCTTCTCACCCATAGCGATGCTTAAGTCTGTCCGAATCATGTTAGCAATTGCCGCATTTTATGATTATGAAATTTGGCAGATGGATGTCAAAACTGCATTCCTGAATGGATTTCTAGAAGAAGAGTTGTATATAACGCAACCGGAAGGTTTTGTCGATCCAAAGGGAGCTAACAAAGTGTGCAAGCTCCAGCGATCCATTTATGGACTGGTGCAAAGCCTCTTGGAGTTGGAATAAACGCTTTGATAGTGTGATCAAAGCATTTGGTTTTATACAGACTTTTGGAGAAGCCTGTATTTACAAGAAAGTGAGTGGGAGCTCTGTAGCATTTCTGATATTATATGTGGATGACATATTACTGATCCGAAATGATATAGAATTTCTGGATAGCATAAAGTGATACTTGAATAAGAGTTTTTCAATGAAAGACCTCGGTGAAGCTGCATACATATTGGGCATTAAGATCTATAGAGATAGATCAAGACGCTTAATTGGACTTTCACAAAGCACATACCTTGACAAAGTTTTGAAGAAGTTCAAAATGGATCAGGCAAATAAAGGATTCTTGCGTGTGTTACAAGGTGTGAAGTTGAGTAATTCTCAATGCCCGACCACTGTAGAAGATAGAGAGAAAATGAAAGATGTTCCCTATGCTTCAGCCATAGGCTCTATCATGTATGCAATGCTGTGTACCAGACCTGATGTGTGCCTTGCTATAAGTCTAGCTGGGAGGTACCAAAGTAATCCAGGAGTGGATCACTGGACAGCGGTCAAGAACATCCTGAAGTACCTGAAAAGGACTAAGGATATGTTTCTCGTATATGGAGGTGACAAAGAGCTCATTATAAATGGTTACGTTGATGCAAGCTTTGACACTGATCCGGACGATTCTAAATCGCAAACCGGATACGTGTTTACATTAAACGGTGGAGCTGCCAGTTGGTGCAGTTCTAAACTAAGCGTCGTGGCGGGATCTACATGTGAAGCAGAGTACATAGCTGCTTCGGAAGCAGCAAACGAAGGATTCTGGATGAAGGAGTTCATATCCGATCTAGGTGTCATACCTAGTGCATCGGGTCCAATGAAGATCTTTTGTGACAATACTGGTGCAATTGCCTTCGCAAAGGAATCCAGATTTCACAAGAGAACCAAGCACATCAAGAGACGCTTCAATTACATCCGGGATTTAGTCCAGGTGGGAGACATATTGATTTGCAAGATACATACGGATTTGAATGCTGCAGACCCGTTGACTAAGCCTCTTCCACGAGCAAAACATGATCAGCACCAAGGCTCCATGGGTGTTAGAATCATTACTGTGTAATCTAGATTATTGACTCTAGTGCAAGTGGGAGACTGAAGAAAATATGCCCTAGAGGCAATAATAAAGTTATTATTTATTTCCTTATATCATGATAAATGTTTGTTATTCATGCTAGAATTGTATTAACCGGAAACATAATACTTGTGTGAATACATAGACAAACAGATTGTCACTAGTATGCCTCTACTTGAGTAGCTCATTAATCAAAGATGGTTATGTTTCCTAACAATAGACATGTGTTGTCATTTGATTAAACGGGATCACATCATTAGGAGAATGATGTGATTGACATGACCCATTCCATTAGCTTAGCACCCGATCGTTTAGTATGATGCTATTGCTTTCTTCATGACTTATACATGTTCCTATGACTATGAGATTATGCAACTCCCGTTTGCCGGAGGAACACTTTGTGTGCTACCAAACGTCACAATGTAACTGGGTGATTATAAAGGAGCTCTACAGGTGTCTCCGAAGGTACATGTTGGGTTGACATATTTCGAGATTAGGATTTGTCCCTCCGATTGTCGGAGAGGTATCTCTGGGCCCTCTCGGTAATGCACATCTCTTAAGCCTTGCAAGCAATGCAACTAATGAGTTAGTTGCGAGATGATGTATTACATAACGAGTAAAGAGACTTGTCGGTAACGAGATTGAACTAGGTATTGAGATACCGACGATTGAATCTCGGGTAAGTAACATACCGATGACAAAGTGTAGCGACCAGACCTCAAACAGTCTGACCTCTGTGCTCAGATGTCATCCCTGGATCAGTAATGCTGACACCACACAGTACTTCGAAGGATTTATAACAGAGTAGCAATCACACACTTATTACATCGATGTCTCAAAGAGAACTTATTACAATAAATATGGCTTAAGGCCATCTAATATCGATAACAGCGGAAGGCTTGGAAGATAAGTGAGTCCATCAACTCCAACGGCATCACTGAGTATAGAACCACGACCTAAAAGGCACCTTACTCGTCGTCTGAAAAGTCTGCAACATGAAACGTTGCAGCCCGAAAATGGGTCAGCACATGGAATATGCTGGCAATGTAACACATAGAGAGTAATGAATGATAAACCTGTACTACATGCATATATGGCTGGTGGAAAGCTCTATGGTTACAGTTTTGCGTAAAGCCAAATTTTCCCTACTGCAAAGGAATACAATTATTTAACTATCATGGTGGTTGTTAAACATTGAGAATGGTTGACAGCATCCTCAATCCCAATTAATAATAATCAACATTAGAAACCCAACAATATTAATTTAGAAGTAACATGATGAGATTCACATGATATCCAAGTACTAGATACTCAAAATGTCCATAACCGGGGACACGGCTAACCATGATTAGTTTGTACACTCTGCAGAGGTTTGTGCACTTTTCCCCACAAGACTCGATCGCCTCCGTTTGATTTCTCGCACTACATGGTGTTTGAGAAACGGATGACCGAGACACAGTCTTTCAGAAGCGCTAGCACCTTACGACGGATAGACCGGTACACCTACTTTCCCCTACATCTGCTATTCTACCCTGTAAGAGTTCGCACGACTTAATAAACTATGCCAGAGCCCATAATGGCTTGTGGCTGCACACGGAAGTTTCTAGTTTGAATAATCTAATGATCCCTTTGAGCCTGGGTGGCGGTCCAAAAAGAAACAGACAATCCTGGAATACCCAGGTGCCTCAATCCACCCAGATGTGTGTTTAAGTTGCCACCTTAGATAAACCATTAATTAACAATCTCACATCTGTCATGGATATCACTCACACAATCCACGTCTACTAGCATAGCATGGCATACTAAGAAAACGTAGAAATAACTCCCAAAGGTTTCATAAATACACAGGTAATAGGTACTACCTCAACTACTTCCCATCCCACAATTTAAATTATATCCTAATCATGCAGTGTTTGAGGATTGATCTAATGCAATAAAACTGGGTAGTAAAAGAGGTATGATCAAAGTGTTACTTGCCTTGCTGATGATCCGCGAAACCTAGAGATTCGAAGTAACAGGCGGCGCACTCCGGGTGTTCTATCGCAGACAAACAAACAAGCATACCATAAGTACTCATCTAATGCATAGGTAAAACTCAAATAAAAGATCTAACCAGAAAGTTCAACTTAAGACCTCCGGTTTGCAAAAAGAATCAAATCGAACGAAGCAACGAAAGTCAAACGGCGAAAGAAAACAACTTCGTTCTAGTAATCTGGACCTAAGTCAAATTTTACAGTAGCAAAAACTTGTTTAAGTTGATTAATCGGAAAGAGGGTTTCGAGGCGAAACTCCAGGCGCTTGAATCGCCTGATTCTGATAAACGAGCGAAAAGTTACACTAAAACGAAAATTGGATCAGAAATCCCGATCACAAAATAACCGCGAAAAATTCGACGAAAAAGAAAAACGACGAACGGATTAATTTGTTAATTTAACCTAATCCGAAAATAATAATAAAATAAATAAAATAATAATAATAAAAAAATGAAAAAAAGAAACGAAAATAAAACCGACGAAAACCAATCGGTTTTTTATTTTACTTTTTTTTTAAAAAAAACCGGCACGGATTTCGAGGCGGCGGCGAACCTCGGGCGACGCGCGTCGCGGCGGCGGCGGCTCCGGCGGGCGGGTGGGCTGGCGGCGGCGGTTATGGGCTGGGGGGCTCGGGTGCGGCGCTATTTAAAGGCGTCCCCCGGGCGGAGTCCCGCTCGGGCACGGCCCAAGGTCGGTTTCGTTTTTTTAAATAATTACGCTCGGAAGAAAAATAAGAAGAAATACTAAACTGACTCCAAAAATCCCGGAATAAATTTTCCCGGGCTTCTAAAATCACCTCCGACAAAGTGAACATTTATTTGGGCCCTAAATGCAAATTTGAAAAACGCATATTTTTCCTAAATTCAAATAAAATATTGAAAAACTCCGAAATAGATTCTTATTTGATTTTATTATTATCCTCAATATTTATATATTTTGGGAAAGTCATTTTATTCCCTCTCTCATATTTTTGTAATAGAAATAATTGATGATAAAATAAATAAAATCAAATGATCCTATTCTCAAAATTTGAGAAAACACAAATATGAAAAATAACGAAATCCCCAACTCTCTCCGTGGGTCCTTGAGTTGCTTAGGATTTTTATATGATCAAAACCAAAAGCAAATAAAATATGATATGCACGATGATCTAATGTATAACATTCCAAATTGAAAATTTGGGATGTTACACAAAGGGAACAACGTATGTTGTTATGCGGTCTGACCGATAAAGATCTTCGTAGAATATGTAGGAGCCAATATGAGCATCCAGGTTCCGCTATTGGTTATTGACCGGAGACGTGTCTCGGTCATGTCTACATTGTTCTCGAACCCGTAGGGTCCGCACGCTTAACGTTACGATGACAGTTTCATTATGAGTTTATATGTTTTGATGTACCGAAGGTTGTTCGGAGTCCCGGATGTGATCACGGACATGACGAGGAGTCTCGAAATGGTCGAGACATAAAGATTGATATATTGGAAGCCTATATTTGGATATCAGAATCATTCCGGGTGAAATCGGGATTTTACCGGAGTACTGGGGGGTTACCGGAAACCCCCCGGGGGTTAATGGGCCTACATGGGCCCTAAGGGAGAAGAGGAGGGCCGGCCAGGGCAGGCCGCCCCCTCCCCCCTAGTCCGAATAGGACAAGGAAGGGGGAGGGGGCGTCGCCCCCCTTTCCTTCTCCAACAAGGCAAGAGGGGGGAGTCCTACTCCCGGTGGTAGTAGGACTCCGCCAGGCGCACCCCTAGGGGCCGGCCGCACCTCCCACCTTCCTCCTTTATATACGGGGGTGAGGGGGCACCCCAAGACACACAAGTTGATCTTCGTGATCGTTCCTTAGCCGTGTGCGGTGCCCCCTTCCACCATATTCCACCTCGGTCATATCATAGCGGTGCTTAGGCGAAGCCCTGTGACGGTAGAACATCAAGATCATCACCACGCCGTCGTGCTGACGGAACTCATCCCCGACACTTTGCTGGATCGGAGTCCGGGGATCGTCATCGAGCTGAACGTGTGCTAAAGCTCGGAGGTGCCGTAGTTTCGGTGCTTGATCGGTCGGGCCGTGAAGATGTACGACTACATCAACCACGTTGTTATAACGCTTCCGCTTTTGGTCTACGAGGGTACGTGGACAACACTCTCCCCTCTCGTTGCTATGCATCACCATGATCTTGCATGTGCGTAGGATTTTTTTTGAAATTACTACGTTCCCCAACAGGATCATCTTATAGTGCAACCGCCGTACTAAGAAAAATAAGATGCATAAAAGATAAACATCACATGCACTCAAAATATGTGACATGATATGGCCATTATCATCTTGTGCCTTTGATCTCCATCTCCAAAGCACTGTCATGATCTGCATTGTCACCGGTTTGACACCTTGATCTCCATCGTAGCATCGTTGTCGTCTGGCCAACTATTGTTTCTACGACTATTGCTACTGCTTAGTGATAAGTAAAGCAATTACATGGCGATTGCATTTCATACAATGAAGCGACAACCATAAGCCTCCTGCCAGTTGCTGATAACTTTTACAAAACATGATTGAGGGAGTCCTGGATTAGGGGGTGTTCGGGTAGCCGGACTATACCTTCACCGGACTCCTGGACTATGAAGATACAAGATTGAAGACTTCGTCCCGTGTCCGGATGGGACTTTCCTTGGCATGGAAGGCAAGCTTGGCGATGTGGATATTCAAGATCTCCTACCATTGTAACCGACTCTGTGTAACCCTAACCCTATCCGGTGTCTATATAAACCGGAGGGTTGTAGTCCGTAGGACAATCATCTTCATACACAATCATACCATAGGCTAGCTTCTAGGGTTTAGCCTCCTTGATCTCGTGGTAGATCTACTCTTGTACTGCCCATATCATCAATAATAATCAAGCAGGAGTAGGGTATTACCTCCATCGAGAGGGCCCGAACCTGGGTAAAAACATCGTGTCCCTTGTCTCCTGTTACCATCCGGCCTTGACGCACAGTTCGGGACCCCCTACCCGATGGCTCCTTTGATCATCAACAACGAGGTCCAGGGTGAGACTTTTCTCCCCGGACAAATCTTCGTCTTCGGCGGCTTCGCTCTGCGGGCCAATTCGCTTGGTCACCTGGAGCAGATCGAAAGCTACGGACCTGGCCGTCAAGTCAGGTTTGGAAGCTTAAACTACACGACTGATATCCGCGGAGACTTGATCTTCGACGGGTTCGAGCCACAGCCAAGCGCGCCGCACTATCTCGAGGGGCATGATCTAGCTCTGCCTCCAAATGGTGTCCTGGAGGCCGCACACGCACCGGTTCCGACCCCTAACTCGGAGCCTATTGCGCCAATTGAGGATGAGCGGTTGGACGTCACCTCGGGGGCTGCGATCTCAAAGGCGATCGAGTCGAACGCCAGCCCCGCACTCCGCGTGACCCGTGACTCCGAGGGTCCAGACTCTTCTCCGGACTCCGAAACCCCCGCGCCCCTGCCAATCGAATCCGATTGGGCGCCGATAATGGAGTTCACCGCCGCGGACATCTTTCAGCACTCGCCCTTTGGCGACATCCTGAATTCTCTCAAGTCTCTCTCTCTCTCTCTCTCTCTCTCTCTCTCTATCAGGAGAGCCCTGGCCGGACTACGGTCAGCAAGGATGGGACATGGACGATGAAGAAATTCAAAGCCCACCCACCACCCACTTTGTAGCCACTGTCGACGATTTAACCGACATGCTTGACTTTGGCTCCGAAGACTTCGACGGTATGGACGACGAGGTAGGAGACGAACAAGAACCAGCACCTGTAGGGCACTGGAAGGCCACCTCATCATATGACATATATATGGTGGATACTCCAAAAGATGGAGATGGTGATGGAACAGCGGGGGATGACACCTCCAAGAGACAGCCAAAACGCCGGCGTCAGCGGCGCCGCTCTAAATCCCGCCAAAGAAAAAACGGTGATTCCGGCATGGGAGATAATACTACCCCGGATAGCGCCGAAGAACACCCACCCCAGCAAGATTCGGCGCAGGAAGATGGAGAAGCCAGCCCTCATGAGAGAGCGGCAGACCGAGAGGTTGAGGATGATAATTATATGCCTCCCTCCGAAGACGAGGCAAGCCTCGATGACGACGAATTCGTCGTACCATCAGACCCCGCCGAACAAGAGCGTTTCAAACGCAGGCTTTCAGCCACGGCAAACAGCCTTAAGAAAAAGTAGCAACAGCTTAGAGCTGATCAAAATTTGCTAGCTGATAGATGGACTGAAGTCCTTGCAGCCGAAGAGTATGAACTCGAACGCCCCTCCAAGAGTTACCCAAAGCGTAGGCCGCTACCCCGATCAGAGGAGGAAGCGCCAACATCACCAGTGCACGACATGGCAGACCGACCACCTCGCGGCCGTGACAGAGAGGCCTCTCGGCCCTCCACCCAAGCCATGCCCCGACGCCGCTCAACTAAGGCACGAGAAAATGCGCCAGACCTGCGAGACGTACTGGAGGATAAGGCAAGACAAACAAGATCGATCTATGGATCGCGCAGGCGCCCGACGACACGTGACGATGATCTTCACTCCGGACACAACAAATCCGGCCGGGCCAAACACAACAGACATAGCTCTTCCGAGCTGCGTCGTGACATAGCCCAGTACAAGGGGCGCCGCACACCCACTATGCTTCACAGATGACGTAATGGATCATAAAATCCCAGAGGGTTTCAAACCCGTGAACATCGAATCATACGATGGCACCACAGATCCGGCGGTATGGATCGAGGATTATCTCCTTCACGTCCACATGGCACGTGGCGATGATCTACACGCCATCAAATACCTCCCGCTCAAACTCAAAGGACCGGCCCGGCACTGGCTTAACAGCTTGCCAACGGACTCAATCGGTTCTTGGGAGGACCTGGAGGCCGCATTCCTCGACAACTTCCAGGGCACCTACGTGCGACCACCGGACGCCGACGACTTAAGCCAAATAATTCAGCAGCCAGAAGAATCGGCCAGGAAATTCTGGACACGGTTCCTAACAAAGAAAAACCAGATAGTCGACTGTCCGGACGCAGAGGCCCTAGCAACCTTCAAGCATAACATCCGCGACGAGTGGCTTGCCCGGCACCTGGGACAGGAAAAGCCGAAATCTATGGCAGCCCTCGCGACACTCATGACCCGCTTTTGCCCGGGAGAAGGTAGCTGGCTAGCTCGCAGCAACAACTTATCAAAGAACCCTGGTAATTCGGATACCAAGGACAAAAGTGGCAGGACACGTCGAAATAAGCAAAAGCGCCATGTAAGCAGCGACAGCAATGAAGATACGGCAGTTAATGCCGGATCCAGAGGCTATAAATCCGGTCAGCGGAAAAAGCCATTCAAAAAGAATACTCAGGGCCCGTCCAGTTTGGACTGAATACTCGACCCCTTGTGCCAGATCCATGGCACCCCCGAAAGACCAGCCAATCACACCAACAGGGATTGTTGGGTGTTCAAGCAGGCAAGCAAGTTAAGAGACGAAAACAAAGACAAGGGGATGCATAGCGATGACGAGGAGGAGCCTAGGCCACCGAACGACAATGGACAGAAGGGGTTTCCCCCACAAGTGCGGACGGTGAACATGATATACGCCACCCACATTCCCAAGAGGGAGCGGAAGCGTGCGCTATGGGACGTATACGCGATGGAGCCAGTCGCCCCAAAGTTCAACCCATGGTCCTCCTGCCCGATCACTTTTGATCGAAGGGACCACCCCACTAGCATCTGTCATGGCGGCTTTGCCGCATTGGTTCTCGACCCAATCATCGACGGATTTCATCTCACAAGAGTCCTCATGGACGGTGGCAGTAGCCTGAACCTGCTTTACCAGGATACAGTGCGGAAAATGGGCATTGATCCCTCAAGGATTAAGCCCACAAAGATGACCTTTAAAGGCGTTATACCAGGTGTAGAGGCCAATTGCACAGGCTCAGTAACACTTGACGTGGTCTTCGGATCTCCGGATAATTTCCAAAGCGAAGAGTTAATCTTCGATATAGTCCCGTTCCGCAGTGGCTATCACGCCCTGCTCGGACGAACCACATTTGCAAAATTCAATGCGGTGCCGCACTACGCATACCTCAAGCTCAAGATGCCAGGCCCTCGAGGAGTAATCACGGTCAACGGAAACACCGAACGCTCCCTCCGTACGGAGGAGCACACGGCGGCTCTCGCAGCGGAAGTACAAAGCAGCCTTCTTAGGCAATTCTCCAGTCCGGCCGTTAAAAAGCCAGACACTGCCAAGCGCGCCTGGAGTAACCTACAACAAGACCGCCCGACACGTTCTGAGCAGGCGTAGCAATGCGGCCCCAACCCCAGCCCTCGCGATATAGCGAAACCAGTGCCTCACGTACATAACTACGCCCTTGAAATACCATGGGCACGGGGGAAGGGGCACAATAACGGCACGCCCAAAATACGGCTTAAAACATACTAGGGGCTGCCGGATTCTTTTTTTCTTACTTTCAGGACTCCACACTTCGGACGACCTGTTCGGCAATTCGACTGCCGCACAAACGATGCAAGATCCAGGGAAGCAGACAAAGCCATGCCGCATTATGGAACTCCTAGGTGGTCTCTGTTATGAGCGGTATACCTATTTCAAATACAATTCCGCCGCCTGCCCCTGATCAGGCCATGTTAAATAGTCCAGTATATTTTTGCTTATCGCACTACTTGTATCGTTCGACTTTGATAAATAGCCTCTCTATAAACAATGCATAGCTTTCAGTCTATTTTTTGCATTATCCTATTTTCATATATATGTTTTAACATAATTGCATCCGTACAACATGGTACGGCCAACACGCCAGGGGCTTCAGTACCCCTTAATATGGTGTGAGAAGTCCGTGCACTTTCACAAGTGCGGCACCCTGAACTTATAGCACTATATGCATCGGCTCCGAATCATGATTTGGGTCAATAGTTGGGTTTGCCCGGCTCCTATGTTTTGGTGCCTTACGTTCCGTTATATCGGCTAAGGTAGCACTAGGAGAACCACTGCGATTGTGCCCCGGTTCAGCTGGGTTAAGCACCTCAGTGGAGAAAGCTAAAACTGACTGTCATGATGGGGCGAGAGACCGGTCACTGTTCGAGAGGTTTTTCGAGTCCCTAAAGACTTATGTCGCTTCGAGCGAGGAGCTGGCTTTGTCCGGCCAAAGGCGTGGATAGCGCCCCGAACTCGGTCTTCCGAACTAGGGGCTTCGCCGAAATTTAAAATTATAAAGTTCTATGGCTAAGTGAGAGTGTTCAAGCATTAGAGTCCGATTGCCTGGTTCGTTGTGCTGAGCGCCTCCCTCGAAGCACCCAACCATGGGAAAAAGAGCGCTCAGGTTTATCCCGAACACCCCAGCACTAGTGGCATGGGGGCAGAAGCCGACGACTGGCCATCTCTCAATTTTTTGATAAACGGTTGCACAAAAATAATATTTTAAATTCAGTAAGCATTGCTTAGCGCATATGAACAAGTTTTCAGCGCATAGGATAAACACGAGCGAGTTCATTCAAAAATTACATCCTTCGTACATTCATCCGCCACAAGGCGGGCACCTGCAAGAACATCCTTGTAGTAGTTCTTGGGCTTGCGATGCTCCTTCCCCGGCGGCGGCCCGTCCTTCACAAGCTTCTCTCCATCCAGCTTACCCCAGTGCACCTTTGCACGGGCAAGGGCCCGACGGGCACCTTCGATGCAGACAGAGCGCTTGATGACCTCGAGCCTTGGACAGGCCTCCACCAGCCGCCGCACCAGCTCGAAATAACTCCCAGGCAGGGCCTCTCCGGGCCACAGCCGAACTATGAAGCCCTTCATGGCCTGTTCGGCCGCCTTGTGGAGCTCGACCAGCTGTTTCAGCTGGTCGCTCAGGGGTATAGGGTGTCCGGCCTCAGAATACTGAGACCAGAACACACTCTCCGTCGAGCTGCCCTCTTCAGCTCGGAAGAATGCGGCGGCGTCGGATACGCTGCGGGGAAGATCTGCGAATGCCCTTGGAGAGCTCCGGATTTGGGTAAGTGACAAGTAGTTTACTTTTATATTTCTGCTTCGCATTAAGAATGCCTTACCCGCTGCTATCTTTTTCATCTCCTCCAACTCTTGGAGGGCCTTTTGGGCTTCGGCCTTGGCACCCTTGGCGGTCTCAAGGGCCGACGCGAGCTCGGATGCTTGCGCCTTTGACTCAAGATCCAAGCTCTCATGTTTTTTCATGAGAGCCTGCAGCTCTTGCTGCACCTCGCCGACCTGAGCCCCAAGTCTCTCTCGCTCGGTGCGCTCCTCGGCCGTTTTCTTCCCGGCCTCAGATAGCGCCTGCTTGAGGGTCGCCACCTCAGTTGTGGCCCCTATAATAAGCAGCATGATCCTGTTATTTTTTGCAATCACGCCTCTCTATAGGCACCTTTTTCTGTAAGGTCTTTCTTACCTTCTTTTTCCTCGAGCTGCCGCTTGGCAAGGCCGAGCTCTTGCTCGGTCCGCCCGAGGTCCTGTTTCAGGACACCCACCTCCGCAGTTAGTGCGGCGGTGGATAGCAGCGAAGCCTGCATACACATATTGACTCCTTTTTGTTAGACTCCTGTGAAATTTATTAGATCCTTTATTCGGCTTTTCTTTCCGAACGCCAAACAGAGCATCAGGGGCTACTGTCTATGTGGTAATATTTTGATATATATTTGCTTACCTCGAAGCCTGTCAGAAGGCTAGCGCAAGCTTCAGTCAGTCGGCTCTTGGCGGCTGAACCCTCTGGATCACCGTACTCATGATAGTACGGTGCCCCTTGTCGATGGAGGCGCCGTCAAGCACCTCCAGCAGATGGTCCAGCGACTCCGGTTGGACGGAAGTCGCTGGCTTAGAAGGCTTGCTCCTTTTGGAAGGAGTTCGCCTACCGCGGCTCGGAACTGTTGAAGATTCCGGCACGGTGTCCGGCTCAAAGCCGGACTTGGAGCCCTGGGGGATCTTGTCCCCTTCACTCCTGGAGTCCGGGAGGTTGCCTGGTGGATCCTCCAGGACCACCTCCTCCTGCCCCGAAGCTTGTCGCGACGCCACTTCGGCGTCATCCGCAGTGCGGGGGGAGACAGCGGGCGGGACGGAGTTCACGTCCGATGAGTCCAGGGAGCCGCCCGACGATTCGTTGTATTCGGCCTGGGGCGGGCTGCATAATTACATTCGACATTAAGGAAAGCTGTGCAACAAAGGAACATCATGAGTTACTCTGATATCCGAACTTACGATTTCGCCGGACGCTTGGCCCTGTTCGGCCACTCCTCTTCGCTCTCTTCGGCGTCATGGGAGTAGTCCGGCGGAGGGGTCTTCCTTTTCCTAGACCCCTCGGCCTCCCCTGCTGGGGCGGCCTTCTTCTTCTCTCCTCCCTCCGCTGGGGGGGGGAGAGCTTTCTTCTTCCTCCTCCTCGTTTTCACGGGAGGAGGGCGTCTCGGACTCGTCAGACGACGAGTCCGACACCACCACGTTACGGGCACTCTTTCGAGTCCCCGTGGTCTTCTTCTTCTTGATCTTCTTCTCCGGCACCACATAAGGTGCCGGAACCAGCAGCTTCACTAGGAGCGCAGGGGCTGGGTCCTCAGGCAAGGGAGCCGGACAGTTAATTGGTCCGGATATCGCCTGCCAAGCCTGTCAAAGGTTAGGGAGTTTAGATCCCGCACAGAGTCAAAACTGTGAAAGGAAAAAAAAGAGCTCAGTATCCTGTAAAAGGCGAAGATAGCTTACCTCGCCAGCGTGACGCTGCGAGCTGTATCCGCGGTCCTCGGAAGCGGATGCGGGAGCCTCGGCGCCTTTGATTAGCACCTTCCAGACGTCTTCATACGTCGTGTCGAAGAGCCTGTTAAGGGCTCGGTGCTGCGCCGGGTCGAACTCCCACAGAGTAAAGTCCCGTTGTTGACACGGGAGGATTCGGCGAACGAGCATGGCCTGGACTACATTGACAAGCCTGATTGGCTTGTTCACCAGGGACTGGATGCAAGTTTGCAATCCGGTCACCTCTTCTTCGTTGCCCCACGACAGGCCCATCTCTTTCCAGGACATTAGCCGCGTTGGGGGTCCGGATCGGAACTCAGGGGCTGCAACCCATTTCGGATCGCGTGGCTCGGTGATGTAAAGCCACCCTGCTTGCCACCCCTTTAGGGTCTCCACAAAGGAGCCCTCGAACCATAGGACGTTGGCCATCTTGCCCGCCATGGCGCCTCCGCACTCCGCTTGGCTGCCGCGCACCACCTTGGGCTTGACGTTGAAAGTCTTAAGCCAGAGGCCGAAATGGGGGCGGACGCGGAGGAAGGCCTCGCACACGACGATAAACGTCGAGATGTTGAGGATGAAGTTTGGGGCCAGATCGTGGAAATCCAAGCCGTAGTAGAACATGAGTCCCCGGACAAATGGGTGGAGTGGAAAACCCAGTCTGCGGAGGAAGTGGGGAAGGAAAACTACCCTCTCATGGGGCCTTGGGGTGGGGGGAAGCTGCCCCTTCTCGAGAAGCCGGTGCGGAATGTCCTTGGACAGGTATCCGGCCTTCCTCAGCTTTTTCACTTGAACCTCCGTAACGGAGGAGACCATCCACTTGCCTCCCGCTCCGGACATTGCTGGAGAAGGTTGAGGTGGGAAGAGCGGGCTTGGGCGCTGGAGCTCGAGTGCGCAAGAGATGGATTGGCAAAGGAGGAAGAAGGCATAGGTAAAAAGGTGGGTCCTTATCCCCTCATATGGGCGGATGCGGTTATGCGTCCCACCTGCCTAATAAAACTTGCTTGCCTCCCAAGCGTCGTGGTAAATGGCACGGTTGGGTTACCCACATCCGTATTGATGAGAATCCCGTAAAAAGGGCACACGATCTCTGCTTTGACAAGACGTGCCAAGGAAACCGCCTCGCTAAACGTGCTGAGGTGGAAAAGTAAAAGCGATTTATGTAAAGAACTTGGCCGTAGTGCGATGATGCACTGCGGAATACGTCAGCAGATTTGATTTGTGTTAATATTATTCTCTCTATGGAACTATGCGGAAACTTATTTTGCTGAGCCGGACACTATTCTTGGTGTTTATAATCTTCTACGAAGGACTTGGAGGAGGAACCCGCCTTGCAATGCCGAAGACAATCTGCGCGCCGGACTCATCGTCATTGAAGCCTGGTTCAGGGGCTACTGAGGGAGTCCTGGATTAGGGGGTGTTCGGGTAGCCGGACTATACCTTCGCCGGACTCCTGGACTATGAAGATACAAGATTGAAGACTTCGTCCTGTGTCCGGATGGGACTTTCCTTGGCGTGGAAGGCAAGCTTGGCGATGCGTATATTCAAGATCTCCTACCATTGTAACCGACTCTGTGTAACCCTAACCATATCCGGTGTCTATATAAATCGAAGGGTTGTAGTCCGTAGGACAATCATCTTCATACACAATCATACCATAGGCTAGCTTCTAGGGTTTAGCCTCCTTGATCTCGTGGTAGATCTACTCTTGTACTACCCATATCATTAATATTAATCAAGCAGGAGTAGGGTATTACCTCCATCAAGAGGGCCCGAACCTGGGTAAAAACATCGTGTCCCTTGTCTCTTGTTACCATCCGGCCTTGACGCACAGTTCGGGACCCCCTATCCGAGATCCGCCGGTTTTGACACCGACAATGATCATCTCATACAACAATTTATATCTCATAACGTCTTGACCATATCACATCACAACATGCCCTGCAAAAACAAGTTAGACGTCATCTACTTTGTTGTTGCAAGTTTTACGTGGCTGCTACGGGCTTCTAGTAAGAACCGTTCTTACCTACGCATCAAAACCACAACGATTTTTCGTCAAGTGTGATGTTTTAACCTTCAACAAGGACCGGCCGTAGTCAAACTCGATTCAACTAAAGTTGGAGAAACATACACCCGCCAACCACCTGTGTGCGAAGCACGTCGGTAGAACCAGCCTCATGAACGCAGTCATGTAATGTCGGTCCGGACCGCTTCATCCTACAATCACCGAATCAAAGTAAGACATTGGTGGTAAGTAGTATGACTATTATCGCCCACATCTCTTTGTGTTCTACTCGTCCATATAACATCTACGCATAGACCTGGCTCTCATAGCACTGTTGGGGAACGCAGTATTTCAAAAATATTCCTACGATCACGCAAGATCTATCTAGGAGATGCATAGCCATGAGACGGGAGAGTGTGTCCATGTACCATCGTAGACTGAAAGCGGAAGCGTTTAGTAACGCGATTGATGTAGTCAAACGTCTTCACGATCCAAATGATCCAAGTATGAACGCATGGACCCTCCGTGTTCAGCACACGTTCAGCAAGATGACGTCCCTCGACCTCTTGATCCAGTTGAGGATGAGGGAGATTTAGGTCAGCACGACGGCGTGGCGACGGTGATGATGAAGTTACCGGCGCAGGGCTTCGCCTAAGCACTACGACAATATGAGGGAGGTGTTAAACTGTGGAGGCGGGCACCTCACACGGCTAAGAGATTGTTTGTTGTGCTATTGGGGTGCCCCCTGGCCACATATATAAAGGAAGGAGGGAGAGAGGCCGGCGGTCAGGAGGGGCGCGCCAAGGGGGAGTCCTACTTGGACTCCTAGTCCAAGTAGGATCCCCCCTTTTCCTTTTTCCACTTGAGGGAAAGGAAGGAGGGGATAAGGAGAAGGAAGGAGGGGGCCGCGCCCCCACCCCTTGTCCAATTCGGTTTCGGCAGGGGGAGGCGCACGCCACCTCATGTCCCTTTTTCCCTCTCTCCACTAAAGCCCACTAAGGCCCATTAACTTCCCCACGCGTTCTGGTAACCCCTCTGTACTCCGAAAAAATACCCGGATCACTCGGAACCATTCCGATGTCTGAAGATAACCTTCCAATATATGAATCTTTACCTCTCGACCATTTCGAGACTCCTCGACATGTCCGTGATCTCATCTGGGACTCCGAACAAACTTCGGTCATCAAATCACATAACTCATAATACAAATCGTCATCGAACGTTAAGCGCGGACCCAACGGGTTCGAGAACTATGTAGACATGACTGATACACATCTCCGGTCAATAACCAACAGCGGAACCTGGATGCTCATATTGGCTCCTACATATTCTAGGAAGATCTTTATCGGTCAAACCGCATAACAACATACGTCATTCCCTTTGTCATCGGTATGTTACTTGCCCGATATTCGATCGTCGGTATCATCATACCTAGTTCAATCTCATTACTGGCAAGTCTTTTCACTCGTCCCGTAATGCATCATCCCGCAACTAACTCGTTAGTCACATTTCTTGCAAGGCTTATAGTGATGAGCATTACCGAGAGGGCCCAGAGATACCTCTCCGATGCATGGAGTGACAAATCCTAATCTTGATCTATGCAAACTCAACAAACACCTTCGGAGACACCTGTAGAGCATCTTTATAATCACCCAGTTATGTTGTGAAGTTTGATAGCACACAAAGTGTTCCTCCGGTATTCGGGAGTTGCATAATCTCATAGTCAGAGGAACATGTATAAGTAAAGATGAAAGCAATAGCAATAAAACTAAACAATCATTATGCTAAGCTAACGGATGGGTATTTTCCATCACATCATTCTTTAATTATGTGATCCCGTTCATCAAATGACAACACATGCCTATGGCCAGGAAACTTAACCATCTTTGATTAACAAGCTAGTCAAGTAGAGGCATACTAGGGAGGGAGGGAAGGAAAGGGGAGGCGCCCTAAGGCAGCCATCTCCCTTTCCTTCCCCCCTCATGTCCAAATAAGGAAAGGGGGGGGGGGGGCATGATAACCCACAAGTGTAGGGGATCGCAACAGCTTTCGAGGGTAGAGTATTCAATCCAAATTTATTGACTCGACACAAGGGGAGCCAAAGAATATTCTCAAGTATTAGCAACTGAGTTGTCAATTCAGCCACACCTAGATAACTTAATATCTGCAGCAAGGTATTTAGTAGTAGAGTAATATGATAGTAGTGGTAATGGTAACAAAAGTAAAGAAAGCAAAAGTAATATTTTTGGTGTTTTGTAGTGATTGTAATAGTAACAATAGGAAAGTAAATAAGCAAAAACCAGTATATGGAAAGCTCGTTAGCATTGGATCGGTGATGGATAATTATGCCGGATGCGGTTCATCATGTAACAGTCATATAGGGTGACATAGAACTAGCTCCAATTCATCAATATAATGTAGGCATGTATTCCGAATACAGTCATACGTGCTTGTGGAAAAGAACGTGCATGACATGTTTTGTCCTACCCTGCCGTGGCAGCGGGGTCCTAATGGAAACTAAGGGATATTAAGGCCTCCTTTTAATAGAGAACCGGAACAAAGCATTAGCACATAGTGAATACATGAACTCCTCAAACTATGGTCATCACCGGGAGTGGTCCCGATTATTGTCACTTCGGGGTTGCCGGATCATAACACATAGTAGGTGACTATAGACTTGCAAGATAGGATTAAGAACTCACATATATTCATGAAAACATAATAGGTTCAGATCTGAAATCATGGCACTCGGGCCCTAGTGACAAGCATTAAGCATAGCAAAGTCATAGCAACATCAAATTCAGAATATAGTGGATACTAGGGATCAAACCCTAACAGAACTAACTCGATTACATGATAGATCTCATCCAACCCATAACCGTCCAGCAAGCCTACGATGGAATCACTCACGCACGGTGGTGAGCATCATGAAATTGGTGATGGAGGATGGTTGATGATGATGACGGCGATGAATCCCCCTCTCCGGAGCCCCGAACGGACTCCAGATCAGCCCTCTCGAGAGGTTTTAGGGCTTGGCGGCGGCTCCTTATCGTAAAACGTGATGATTTCTTCTCCTTTATTTTTTCTCTCCAAAAGCAAATATATAGAGTTGGGGTTGGCGTCGGAGGAGCCTCAGGGGGACCACGAGGTAGGGGGTGCGCCCTAGGGGGGCGCGCCCCCACCCTCGTGGACAGGTGGTGGCCCCCCTGGCCTTCATCTTTTGCAACGATTTTTTTTATTTCTGAAAAGATGTTCCGTGAAGTTTCAGGTCATTCCGAGAAGTTTTGTTTCTGCACATAAATAACACTATGGCAATTCTGCTGAAAACAACGTCAGTCCGGGGTTAGTTCCATTCAAATCATGCAAATTAGAGTCCAAAACAAGGGCAAAAGTGTTTGGAAAAGTAGATACGACGGAGACGTATCAACTCCCCCAAGCTTAAACCTTTGCTTGTCCTCAAGCAATTCAGTTGACAAACTGAATGTGATAAAGAAAAACTTTTACAAACTCTGTTTGCTCTTATTGTTGTAAATATGTAAAGCCAGCATTCAAGTTTTCAGCAAAGATTATAACTAAGCACACTTGCAATAACTTTCAGGTCTAATGTTTACTCATATCAATAGCATAATCAACTAGCGAGTCATAATAATAAATCTTGGATGACAACACTTTCTCAAAACAATCGTAATATGATATAACAAGATGGTATCTCGCTAGCCCTTTCTGAGACCGCAAAACATAAATGCATAGCACCTTAAAAGATCAAGGACTGACTAGACATTGTAATTCATGGTAAAAGAGATCCAATCATAATCATACCCAATATAAATTAATAGTAATGAATGCAAATGACAGCTGCGCTCTCTAGCTAGTGCTTTTAATAAGAGGGTGACGACTCAACATAAAAGTAAATAGATAAGCCCTTCGCAGAGGGAAGCAGGGATTTGTAGATGTGCCAGAGCTCGGTTTTGAAATATAGATAAATAATATTTTGAGCAACATACTTTCATTGTCAACATAACAACTAAGAGATGGCGATATCTTCCATGCTACACACATTATAGGCGGTTCCCAAACAAAATGGTAAAGTTTATACTCCCCTCCACCAACAAGCATCAATCCATGACTTGCTCGAAACAACGAGTGTCTCCAACTAGCAACAGTCCCAGGGGGATTTTTGTTTGCAATTAATTTTGATTTAGTTTGCATAAAGCATGAGACTGGGCATCCCGGTGACCAGCCATTTTCTCGTGAGTGAGGAGCGGAGTCCACTCCTCTTGAGAATAACACGCCTAACATGGAAGATAAGGGCAGCCCTAGTTGATACATGAGCTATTCAAGCATACAAAACAGAATGTTTATTTGAAGGTTTAGAGTTTGGCACATACAAATTTACTTGGAACGGCAGGTAGATACCGCATATAGGAAGGTATGGTGGACTCATATGGAATAACTTTGGGGTTTAAGGGATTGGATTCACAAGCAGTATTCCCGCTTAGTACAAGTGAAGGCTAGCAAAAGACTGGGAAGCGACCAACTAGAGAGCGACAACAGTGATGAACATGCATTAAAATTAATAAACATTGGATGCAAGCATGAGTAGGATATAATCCACCATGAACATAAATATCGTGAAGGCTATGTTGATTTGTTTCAACTACATGCGTGAACATGCGCCAAGTCAAGTCACTTAAATCATTCAAAGGAGGATACCACCCCATCATACCACATCACAACCATTTTAATAGTATGTTGGCACGCAAGGTAAACCATTATAACTCATAGCTAATCAAGCATGGCACGAGCAACTATGATCTCTAATTGTCATTGCAAACATGTTTATTCATAATAAGCTGAACCAGGAACGATGAACTCATCATATTTACAAAAACAAGAGAGGTCGAGTTCATACCAGCTTTTCTCACCTCAGTCAATCCATCATATATCATCATAATTGCCTTTCACTTGCACAACCGAACGATGTGAATAATAATAAGAGTGCACGTGCATTGGACTAAGCTGGAATCTGCGAGCGTTCAATAAACAGGAGAAGACAAGGCAATATGGGCTCTTGGTTAAATCAACAATAATGCATATAAGAGCCACTTCAACAATTTAATTATGGTCTTCTCCTATCGACCCCCAAAGAAAAGAAAAGAAATAAAAACTATTTACACAGGAAAGCTCCCAACAAGCAAAACAAGATCGAGAAATATTTTTGGGTTTTCTTTTTAATTATTACTACTACAACAAAAAAGTAAACTACTACTAATTTTTTGGTTTTTCTTAAGGTTTAACAAACACACAAGAAGAAAGCAGGAAAAAGAAAAATAATCTAGCATGGATATTACAGTGAAAGAGTATGAGCACTGACATCTAGCAATGAGTGTATGTAAACATAAATGTAATGTCGGTGGGAAATACATACTTCCCCAAGCTTAGGCTTTTGGCCTAAGTTGGTTTATTGCCAGGGATGGCCTGGCGGATACCCATAGGTGTAGCTGGGGTCGTACTGTGATGAAGAGGACTCTGATTGCCACTGGCTGGCAGCCATCTCCGGATCCCAAGAATAAACAGACTGGCGTGGAGGCTCATATTGTGGTTCCGGCTCCGGGGCTGGTGTAGGATTCCGGTAGGCTTGAACGGCCGCCCACGGAACGAGATAAGGACCTTCAGACAAATTAAACAAAGAAGGAGCAGGCAAAGTAATAGTCTCAGGATGATGTTTATTTAAGTACAATTTATATTTAAGCTCTCCTTCCCTGCCCTTAACAATAAAATCATGCGCTAGCATACTCTTATAATGTAAATAAGCACTAGGCAGCAATTTTTATTCTTTCTCATAAAGCCTAATAGGTATGTTAAAATGTGCAGCTAGGCGTGGAGCATAAATACCTCCAAGGATGGGCCCTTAGTATGGTTCAAACTTAACCGTTTAGCAATAATTCCTCCCATACTAACAATGTTATCGCGGTATAACCCATGGAACAAAATTAAAATATCAGGAACACTAAGGTTTCCACAGGTTCCGCGACCAATCAAACAACGACTAGCAAATAAGGCAAAGTAGTGTAAGACAGGAAAATGTATGCTAGTGATTCTTACATCGGAAACCTTCCTGGTTTCCCCCACAGTGATGGTGTCAATAAATTCTTCCACATCTTTACGGTGTGGTTCATCTAAAGTGCCCTCAAAGGGTATTTTGCAAACCTTGCAAAATTCAGCTAATGGCATTTTTTTAGCAACATCATATAAATGAAACTCTACTGAAGGAGGTGATTCCTTAGGAGATAAGCCCCTCAAAAGTCTCTTCATCATTTTCTGAAATATTCTAAAATTTTTAGTAACTTCAAACTAAAGTGAGCCAAGCTCAACAAAATTGATAGCAACTACTCCTACAAGTGCCTAGAGGATATATCATGCATTAGAACTACTTGGAGCCATATAAATTTGACATGCAGGCTCAAGAACATGGTCACCTATGCAGCACAAATTTGCAATGAATAAAGCACTAGAGCAAAAACTAATTGGACCAATGGAGGAGTCACATACTAAGGAACAATCTCCCCTAGCAGTTTTGTGAGAGGTGCTTTGAGCAAGGAGATCGAAAATCACAGCAAAGTGAGCTAGAACTCGTGCTTGAGTTGGATATTCGTGTTTGGGGGAGGAAGAAGAAGAGGATAGGTGCAGGAATAAGTGGAGGAGGGCCACCATGGGCCCACGAGCACTACAAAAAAATACACTTCCGTGATGATACGTGTTTGTCACAGTAGGTCGCGTTTTTTGTCATGCATGTACATCCACGACAAATTTATGACAGAATCAAGATAGTCATACCTGTGCTGTCGTAGAAGTGTTCCATGACATTACCAAAATTATCATCACGGAAGTGTCCACTTCCATGACGATAAATCGCGCGCCACAGAAGTGCTTTCGTCAAGGGTGACCGACACGTGGCATCCACCGTAACGGAACGCTGTTAAGCTATCGGGTCGGGTTTTGGATCCGATAACCCGTTAACAGCCCCGACCAATGGGAAATTTCCACGTGTAAAATTCTTATTGGCCGGACGAAACACGTGTCAGCTCATTAGTGGGTCAGATTGGCGCCTATGATACGTCGACACATGGCACGGCCCAACAGAGGCCTATTCCTGTGAAAAGGCCAGCCCGTTTGACTTGGTCAAAAGGTGGCAGGCCGGTCCATGGAAAGCCTGTTAATGGCCTGTTCGCATATAGCCCATTTACAGCCCGCTAACCCAAGGCCCGTTACACCCTATGTGAATTAGGCCCAGTAGCGTCATCTGGGCCATCCAATATGATCCCAACCCGTTTTCACTTCTGGCCCATGTATGGTCCATGACGTCTTTCGGCCCATATGAGGCCCTATGTAACTCTTGGCCTATTAACGGCCCGTGGTGAAACTGGCCCGTAATGAACAGTGTATCACTTTACACCCATTAATGGCCCGTGGTGAAACTGGCCCGTAATGAACTGTGTATCACTTTATACCCATTAACGACATGTTATTCCGTTGGGCCGTTTCCAGCCCATGTTATCTTTCGGCCTTCTCAGAGCCCATTTATTCTTGGGCTCATTTCCAACATTCGTTTACTTACGGCCCGTTACTGTCATGTTCTGCTTGTGGGCCAAATTCAGCCCGTGGTTACAGTCGGCCCGTTTATGGTCCGTTAATACGTTGGGCCATTTTCATAGCATCATCAAATACGGCCTATTAACGATGGCCCGTTACGGTCAGCCCATGAACGGATGATTCCAACTCTAGCCCGTTTACGGCCATAATGCGGCCTGTTATTGGCCCATGTTTGGCCAATCGATCATACGACCCGTATAAGGCCCATTGATGATACGGCCCATAGAAGGCCCATTGTTTCTACGGCCCGTAGAAGGCCTACTGTTTCTACGGCCCGTAGAAGGCCCACTGTTTCTACGGCCCATAGGAGGCCCAGTGTCACTACAGTAAATATTAGCCCATGGTTATTGTGGCCTAGTTTTAAAAAATAGGTTATTGCAGCCAGTAGCTAACCGCGGAAAAAGAACTGCAATGACTACAAGCAAACAAATAAACAAGACAACAAGGAAATAAACAAGCAAGCAACTAACGCTAGGCTATCACGGCTATTACACATATTACATCCACTAGGCATCAAAGTTCGCCACCAGTGCAAATATAGGGAACAAAGCAGCATATCATATACACTGGCCGTCAAAATTGGCCACCAGTGCAAATAAACGTGGCAGCAAAACAAGAGCATAACTGAAACAACTTCAGAAGAGCTCAAGAAACGTTATCTTGGGTATCCACCATGCTGGCAATAAGCTTAGCAAGCTGATTAGCTTTGTCCTGTTTGGCGCTAAAATCCTCCAACACTTGCTGTTGCACTAGAAAGTATGCATCTGAATGCTCCAGGGACTTCCGCAGTCCTTCCGCTTCTTGTCGCAACACAGCTGATCGATGTCTTTCAGCTTGTAGATGAGACTCAAGAAACCGAACTGATTCATACAGTGAGTTTGAATAGCTTGTGCAAGCGGTAGTAGCCAGTAACTCCAACACTAAACCAAGACAGGATGTGTCACTATCCTGAACCTTATCTGCATTACTTCCTTTACCGTTGCTTAATAAGGCACTCTTCCCCAATATTCTGTCAGCATTCTAAAAGAAGAAACAAGCAGACACATAACAAGTTTAGCATGTACTAGTATATGAAACTCATTTCGGTGAACTAGTTCATTAGTAAGGTGGACAGGATTAAACTACCAAGTCTTCTATTTCCAAGTACTAGTACATAATAAAAGCATCAAACAAACATATATCTATGTCCTATGGTAGCAATGGAAACTTAAATTAGAACAGTTGTTCTTCAGGTTTAGGCACTTGTTCTACATGAACAGAGTACAATAAGACACAAGAATATAATACTTAAAAATAGAAAATGAGCTCATAGACCTTACCACATTCTTTGTTCGGGACCAATACAGAACAAGGCGTTCCCAGTCATCGTCCAGTAAATGTGTCTCAGGAGAACGTAAGGGAATTTGATGAGTTTCTTTGCCGGTGAAGTACGTTTTCTTCAAGTAATTCTGATACTCCACCAAGCATTCTTGAAGATAGAAGAGGTATTAGCACAGGTTACCTCATCCTGAGTTTCCAATTCGGTCCTTCTCTATAGAGAAAAATGGGAAAATTTGCTGTATTATAACCATCATGGCGGTAGGATGTATGGGACGAAGCAAAGTAATTGCCATGAATAACATTACTTACACATAACTCCTGGACAAACACCTGCAACTGGCATTTTCCTTCATCTTCAGTATAATATTTCCAAGATGGGAAGATACGCACATACAATTTAACAACATCAAATGCGATAGATGCTAAACTACGACTAGCTGGTTGTGCTTCCTCCACAGGAATAGGCGTACTAACTAGTGGAGTTGGGGTTCGCTGTGATAGTACTGGCCCTTTGGGCACTGGAGCTGCCTTACTAACTGCTCTTGTTTGGGAGCTCTGTGGTGGAGATGGTGCTGTGTCAACAGGAACCGGGTTACTATCGGCTGGGGTTGGGGTTAGATTGGGTGAAGCTGGTTCTCTGTCCATCGCAGTAGGGGTACAATCTGTGAGAGTTTGGGTTATGTGTGGTAGGGCTGGTTCTTGTGCATGTACAACCGGGGTGCTATCTCCACCAAGAGGTAGCACTATTTTATTTGAAGATCGTGTTTTTAGTCCGCTAGATACTGGCATCACCCGCTCCAATTCAAATGGCTGATAAACATGAAACATAGTTGAATGTACAGACATTGTATGAGAGACAGATGCAATAGATAGTGTGGAAAAAAGAGGGCATGAAATAGTTGACATGTATATTGTTTAACTAAAACGGATAGCATGACATAATTTCACATATATGATGTCTATCTAAACTGGATAGCATAGCATAACATAATTCAAAGATATGATGAATAACTAAACAGGATCGCATGACATAATTCACCTACATGTTATCTAAGTAATTAGGATCGCATCATTTAATTCACATATGTGATTTATACGCTAAACAGAGGGCATTCGATATGATGTCTGAACTAAGAACATGGTGTTGAATATTGTGTATATGATGTCTAAACTATGCAATGTAAGACACCGTATGCATGATATGAGCAGTATAACCGTGCCAAGTTAGAGCATACACCTCAGTGGGGGAATAGGAGGTCTCTGAATCCATCTCTGAGGAGCTATCGGGACCCAACAAGAGATTTGCTTCGATAGGTAGCACTGTGTGCTCTGAAGGCCTTGTTTTCACTCCAGATTTTTCCATCTCCCACCCAAATGGCTGATTCACAAGAAGAGTAGTTTAATGTACAAACATTGTCGACAAATGGAAATGTAATGAAGAAAAGGATGGGCAAGATATCATTCAAATATATGATGCCTGGTTAAATAGGATGGCATTGCACATTTCACATATATTATGATTGGCTAAAAGACATGAGACAGCATAATTCCCATATATGATATAGAAACTAAACAGGTGGCATTACAGAACATGTCTAAACTAAGAAGATGACATATATGATGTCAAAAGTAGGCACTGCAAGGCAACATATGCATGATATGCCTAACATCATCATGCCAAGGTAGAGCAAACACCTTGGGGGTTAAATAGGAGTGGTCAGTGGCGTCTGAATCCGTCTCAGAACAGATATCTTCCTCTGGATTACAATCTGGAGAGGGGTGGGGAGGGTTTGTCATTGAACCCACCATGGAGCGATGTCTGCATGACATTGTATTGCCGCGCAAAACTCTTCTCTTTTTCTCTACATGTTCAGCATGACTGTGTACAATATCTGACATGCATACGAAAAAAATATGGTGAGATTATGTAAGGAGAGCATGCAGAAATTTAGAGTGATGGTACCAACCAGTGGATCGGTGTTTTTCCATTGAACCAAAATAGCCCTAATGGATCGACGTGAATGTATAGTAATAAGTGATGCAACAAGTGTACAACCTCTTTGCCGTAGCCGTGTCGACCTCAGCATCATTGGGTTGGTCGCTGAAGCAGTTGAGGCAGAGGTGGCTGTCGGAGGTGTGGAGGAAGATCTGAGGAATCTGTAGATGGCGTCCAGAGCACTGCTCTGTTGTGATGGATCGTTCTGTCGTTGGAGCAGCTCCGGTGAGCCGTAAGACGTCAAGGCTGAAGCAGCACAAGACAAACATCGTCAATCTCAAGTGGGATTCTAATAGCATCTCCAATAGATGATGTAAAATGGATGTAAAATAAACATCACCAAAAACCACCTGACTACAACAGATGAGGTAAAAACTGTTGACTCTGAATTTAACTGTCGAAACTGAAATTTACTATGGAATCTGAATGCTACTGTCGAAACTGAACGCAATGGTAGCAGAGAGGCACTTGACATGTAGTTTAGGGAGGGCCTGCAGTTCATCTTCAACCTGCACCCCCCTAAGCCGCCAGCCACCACCGGCCGAACCGCCGGCCCCAGCGCCGCCTCGCCGCCCCGAAACAACTTTCCACCGCCACCCCGGCCAGCCCTCTAGGCCCCCCGCCCCCACCCTGAACCCTAAGATAGATAGTGGGGCACCTCTCAGGCGAGCCCCCGTCCCCGCTGCGGGTGGTTCTTCCTTAACTCAGGCGAGCCCCCCAACCCCTAAAAATCGACTGACCCAAAAGTCAATTCAGTCGTATGAAGTGTGACTTAATCGGAGCAGAGCAGTAGCACGAGTGAGGGGGAGAGCAGCAACAACAGCTGGGCGAGCGAGCGATTGAGCGAGAGCCGAAGCAGCAGCAGCGCGAGCGAGCGAGCGAGAGCCGGAGCAACAGCAGCAGATCCGGCTGGTATGGACGCCTCTGCCGAAGGGGCCTCGCACTGGGGGAGAGCCGCCATGGAGATGTCGCTCGTGACGCCGGCTTCAAGGTAGCCGCTCCATGGGGGTGCGGGATGGAGCACCGTCGGCGCCGGGTGGTCGAGTTAAGGAGAAGGTGCGATGCGATGAGTGTACAACCTCTTTGGTGGCGCCGAGTAGGCCTCGGCTTCGTCCGATGAGTCGGTGAGGATGCTGCGGTTCCGGTGAAGTAGGTTAAGGCGGCTCTGTGGGGATGGAGCAGCCGCGATAGACGAGGCGATCATCGGAGCAGCTCCTTGGAGGTGGAGGACGGGGCGGCTGAACCGGTGGGACAACGAGATGGACGACAAATCCTCATCCTGTAACGACCAAACCTCGAAGGATTTGAGTCTCTGTGCTTACCGTGCTAGTCCCTGGATCGAACTCGCTAGCACACACAGTATAGATGAATACCAGAATAGCAAGTGCATTATTTATTACAATGTATGATCCAGAGTATATAAAATAAAACAATCTGCATAGCACTTGGCTAGCTTTATTCAATCAAACAGCGGAAAGTAGCAGAAAATAACGATGAGTCCCATCATAGCTCACTGGCGATGCTGAGTGCAGACTCGCGACCCTAACGGTACCTTACTCTTCGTCTGAAAATCCTGCAACATGAGACGTTGCAGCCATATAGGTCAATACTTGGAATGTATTGGCAAGTTACATAGGAGTAATAATATAGCAGACCTACATGTATATGCATAGTACAACAAAAGGAAAGCTTGAGGGTTTATTTTGCAGAAAGCTGATTTTGTCCTAATAACTACCTAATAGTCAAATTTTTATTTAGTTCTTTTATTACTACAATTAAATACACAAGGTTGAGTTGGCAAAATCAACTCCAACCTACCCATTATTAAGTTGCCCACAAATATTATTAATTGTCACATCTATCAAGATCATCCAACAACTGTAATGGCATAGTGGCTCAAAGTTACCCATAACCGGGGGCACGGCTAATCATGATTAGTTTTAATACTCTGCAGAGTTTTGTACGCTTTACCCACTGGACCCAATCCGAAGATTGAGACAAAGTCTTTCAGAAGAGGTTCCCTTAACCACCTGACGGCCACATCCCACCTACATATGCTACATCTGTCGACACTGTCTGGGCCAGGGTTCCAACAACTGATCAACTAAGCCAGAGCCCATATAGCCAGTGGCCGCACATGGAAGCTACTAGTCACTAAGTCTGTCTGATCTTTTTGAACCTGGGCGGCATTCCACTTAGGTTGCACTCTCATGAGCGCATGGCCTTAGAAAAGGTGCAAGACCCCATGATGCCTTCCCTCAACACCAAGCAATACCACTTCCGCCCAGAGGTGAGTTAAATCCTGAGTTACTACTCAATTTGTTAAAAATATAATCCTCACATAAACTCAATGAATACACGAACCACCCCCGTCTACAAAGCATAGCAAACTACAACTACCACGATTTGCAAAAACGGGAAGATAGCTCAACAGCATAGCAAAATAATATAGTATTCCTATACATGCATATATTCATAGTGTGATATAACTACATGCATAGAAAACAATAGGTAAAGGATGATCAACATGTAACTTGCCTTGGTTCTGGTTTAGAAAGTCACACTCCTGACAATAGTTCGCGTCGCACTCCGGACAATCTACACGTTTCACACAGTTCAACAAATCAATCATCGGAACACGAAAAGAACCAAAACAAAACAACCAGCAAGAAAAACATTTTTAAAACTCAACAACAGAAGCTTAACAGCACCTAAATTGCACTACGGTCACAATGAAAAAAGAATCACTCGATTCCGATAAACGGTTTGAGAGTTATGGCCTCCGGAGGATTTAATTTGAATTTGAACAAATTCAAATTTAAAAAGTGCAAACATGTGCAAAGTTGGTACTGTGATAAAGTGCTGGTCTTTGTGAGTGCATAGGAAAAAGAATTACCTAAATTGGACTTATAGAATAAATGATATAGCTAAAAGAATTTTGGAAGAAAATCTGTGAAAAACAAAAAGAAACAGAAAACCCCTGGACACTGTAGCAACTCTTGCGGCGAACTCCTGTAGCGAAGTGCCACCTGGCACCGCGGGATTGGCTGTGGTTTGCTGTGTGCGCGTGCTCACCAAAAGCAGAGGACGGCGGCGGCGGTCTCGGGCGTCGGCGGCGGCGCTTCTCCGGCGAAGACGAAGCGACAGATGGGTGCGGCGGTGAGTGGCGGAGGCGTAGGTGAGGTCGGGCGGCGACGGGGCGTCCTCTGCGGGCAGCAACGACGACGGGAACGGTGGGGTGCTCCGGCGGCGGCGGACGTCGGTGGCGGCAGCGTTCTGGTGCTCTGCAGGGTACTTCGAGGTGTCAAAAGAGTTCGTAGTCGAGTGGGGCTTCGAACGGTGACAAGTGGAGCGGCCGGGCGTCCTTACGGTGGTGGATTTGGACGGTCAACGACGGCGGCCTCAGAGCTCGACGGCGAGATCCGTTTTCGCCCAACAGCGCGTGAGACAACGAAGAGGATTGGGACAGGAGCTGCGGGGTCTCCCCTAGGGGTTTTTCTCGCATACGGCAGGTCAGGCGCGCTCGGGGTGGACCAGGGGCGCTGGGCGATCCGGCTCGGCCTCGGCGTGCGTGCGGTGGCGGCAGCGTCCGGCTCGGGGTGGGAGAAGCGACGCGGGGCTCGGGTGCGGGCAAGGGGAGCTGCTGGGCCTGTACCGCTTCGCTAAGCTAGGTGGGCTACGGCTGTGCGGTGTGGCGCTGCTGGGCCGGCTGGCTGGCTGGGCTGCTGGCTAGCTGGCTGGCCGGCTCGCTTCTTTTTTTTAACAGAAACAACAGCAGCAAAAAAAACTAAAAAAAATAAAACAACAAAAAAAACCTAAATAAAAATACATAGACATACAGTAAAAATATCCCTATAGCTATAAACTACAGGAACACTAGTTCCAATACTAATGCAATTTTGTAAAATAATTTTGATGCAATAGGCCACTCAAACAACAATAAAACAATCAAATAAAATATTTTGAAGATTGCAAAAATTACCAAAACATATCAGGTGAAATGGAAATAATATTCTGCACATTATGAACATTTTTAAAATAGAGGAGAAGTCATGTTATCTCCACTCCAAATAAATTGCCTTTTGTTGCATAATGATTTGAATATTTCAGAAAAGCAAATAATGCAATAAAAATATGATATGCATATGAATGATCTATTAACATCCTAATTGGGAAAATTGGGATGTTACAAACCTACCCCCCTTAAGATGAAGCTCGCCCTCGAGATTCGGGCTGGCTAGCAAATAGGTGTGGGTGATCCTGCCTGAGATCTTCCTCTCGTTCCCAGGTAGCTTCCTCCTCTGTATGATGATCCCACTGAACCTTGCATAACTTAATTGTCTTGGCGCGAGTAACTCTCTCTGCTGTCTCCAGAATTTTAACAGGCTTCTCCTCATATGTCAAATCATTCTCCAACTGAATTGCCTCAAGTGGCACTGTGTCCCTCAATGGAACATCCATCATCTTTGCATGGCACTTCTTCAACTGAGATACATGAAAAACATTATGAACTCTTGACAAGGATTCTGGCAACTCCAGCTGATAAGCTACCTCTCCTCTATGCTCCAAGATCTTGTAAGGCCCCACAAAACGTGGTGCTAACTTACCCTTAATTCCAAACCTCTTAATTCCACGAAGTGGTGAAACACGAAGGTATGCACGGTCTCCTACCTCATATGTCACCTCCTTACGTTTTGCATCTGCATAACTCTTCTGCCTGGACTGTGCTATCTTCAGCCTGTCACGAATCAACTTGACCTTCTCCTCAGCATCTCTGATCAAGTCTGGTCCAAAGAACTGACGTTCTCCAACCTCATCCCACATCAATGGTGTCCTGCACTTTCTACCATACAATACCTCAAATGGTGCCATCTTCAGACTAGCCTGATAACTGTTATTATATGAGAACTCTGCATAAGGTAAATTATCATCCCAACTGGACCCATAGTCCAAAGCGCAAGCTCTCAACATATCCTCCAAAATCTGATTTACCCTCTCTGTCTGCCCATCTGTCTGTGGATGGAAAGCTGTACTGAACTCCAGCCTGGTGCCCAAGGATTCATGCAACTGACGCCAAAATTTAGATGTGAACTGAGTACCTCTATCAGACACTACCTTCCTTGGAACTCCATGCAGACAAACAATCTTAGACATATAAATCTTTGCTAGCTGAGCACTGGTATAAGTAGTCTTTACCGGGATGAAGTGAGCAACCTTAGTCAAACGATCAACAACTACCCAAATAGAATCATAACCTGACCGAGTCCTGGGTAGACCTGTAATGAAATCCATACCAATCTCATCCCACTTCCAATCAGGTATAGGCAATGGCTGTAACAAACCTGCTGGTCTCTGATGTTCTGCTTTAACCCTCTGGCACACATCACATGTTGCAATATATCCAGCAATTTCCCTCTTCAGGCTAGGCCACCAAAATCTTTCCCTCAAATCCAAATACATCTTAGTATTACTTGGGTGAATAGAATAAGGTGAATCATGCGCCTCCTGAAGAATCAACTTCCTGATATCTGCATCTTGAGGTACACAAATACACTTCTCAAACCATATGGCCCCATGTTCATCCTCATGGAAACCTTCTGCCTTACCTTTAACCATGTTCTCTTTTATCTCAGCAATCTCCTTATCACCCTTTTGAGCTTCTCTGATCCTGTCAAGCAAAGTAGGCTTTACCTCAAGTGTTGCTAAATATCCCTTAGGAACCATCTCCAACCTGAGATTCCTGAACTGTTCACATAACTCGGGTGGCATATTATCAATATTAATTGCATTAGCGTGGCTCCTATGACTCAATGCATCAGCAACAACATTAGCCTTACCAGGATGATACTGCACATTCAAATCATAATCCTTAATAAGCTCCAACCATCTCCTCTACCTAAGGTTCAAATCCTTCTGGGTAAAAATATACTTCAAGCTCTTATGATCAGTAAATATATCACAATGATTACCAATAAGATATGGCCTCCAAGTTTTCAATGCATGCACAACTGAGGCTAACTCCAAATCATGTGTAGGATAATTATGCTCATGATTCTTAAGCTGACGTGAAGCATATGAAACAACTTTACCTTCCTGCATCAAAACACTCCCAAGTCCTTGACAAGAAGCATCACAATATACCTGGAAGTCCTTATGTATATCTGGCAGAGTTAAAACTGGTGATGTAACCAAACGCTGCTTCAATTCCTGAAAGTTGGCTTCACATTCATCGGTCCAAACAAACTTCTTCTCCTTCTTCAACAATTCAGTCATAGGCTTTGCAATTTTGGAAAAGTTCTCAATAAACCTCCTGTAATAACCTGCAAGGCCCAAAAAGCTGCGAATCTCTCCAACTGTCATGGGTGCCTCCCACTCTGTAACTGCAGCAACCTTAGATGGATCGACTGCAACTCCATTACCTGACACAACATGTCCAAGGAATGCTACCTCATCCAGCCAAAACTCACATTTGCTGAACTTGGCATACAACTGATGTTCCCTCAATTTCTCCAATACCAAACGCAAATGCACCTCATGCTCTTGCTTATTCTTGGAGAACACCAATATATCATCAATGAAAACAACCACAAATTTATCCAAGAACTCCATAAACACCTTGTTCATCATATTCATGAAGTATGCAGGGGCGTTAGTCAATCCAAATGACATAACAGTATATTCATACAACCCATACCTCGTAGTAAAAGCAGTCTTTGGAATATCTTGCTCACGAATCTTTAATTGATGATAACCAGAATGAAGATCAATCTTAGAAAACACAGTAGCTCCCTCCAACTGGTCAAATAGATCATTTATCATAGGCAAAGGATACTTATTCTTAATGGTTACCTCATTCAGAGAACGATAATCAACACACATCCTCAAGGTCCCATCCTTCTTCTCCACAAACAAAACTGGAGCTCCCCAAGGTGATGAACTTGGGAGAATAAATCCTTGTGCCTGCAATTCTCTTATCTGCTTCTTCAATTCCTCCAACTCTTGAGGAGGCATTCTATACGGTCTCTTTGCAATAGGTCCAGTGCCTGGTATTAAATCAATAAGAAACTCAATATCTCTATCTGGTGGCATACCTGGCAACTCCTCTGGAAACACATCTGGATAATCTCTCACAACTGGCACCTCTTCCAGGCTACCCCCCTTAAGAGAGTTCACCTGCACCTGATTACGCTTATACTTACACACATATTTGATCCTCTTCCCTCCTGGTGCACTGAGAGTAATAGATCGACTGGCACAATCAATACGACCTTTAAATAACTGCAACCAATCCATACCCAAAATAATATCGAGACCTTGTGACTTCAATATAATCAAATCCGTAGGAAACTCATGCTTCCCAATAGACAAAGTCAACTAATGACAACCAACACCTACTATCATCTCAGCTCCTGGGGAACTCACTCTAATAGGCATACTAAGTGTTTTGGTTGGCAATCCATGTTTATCAACAAATACCCTCGAAATAAATGAATGCGATGCACCAGTATCAAAAAGAACAATCGTAGGTACTGAATTAATCAAGAACTTACCAATCACTGCATCAGGTTCATTATAGACCTCCTCAACATTAACATGGTTGACATGACCCTTTTGGAAGGGGTTTGGCTTGTTGACTCCTGAATTCTTCGCCCCGGGGCATTCTGTGGCATAGTGCCCCATAGCCTTACACCTGAAGCACTGCACCTGACTCAAATCACTTGGCGCACGTGTAACCTGGTGGTTCTGGTTATTGTTCCCTCCATTGCCCTTACCATTACCATTACCTTTTCCATTGCCATTGTTATTCTTGTGCCCATTATGATGATGGTGGCCATTATGGTTGTGGCCATTCCCTCCATGATGATTATGATCACTACCTCCATGATGATTATGCCCATTACCTCCATTACCATGATATGAAGTGCGTGGCTTCTGCTGTGGTCCTGAATTATACCTGTTATTGTTGTTGTACTTCCTCTTGCGATTCTCTATGGCCTGTTGCTTTCCCTCCAACACAATGGCCTTATCAATCAGATCCTGGCAATTCCTAAAAGTGGCCACTGTCAACTGAAGGCTCAAGTCATCATTTAGGCCCTCCAAGAATTTCTCCTGCCTAGCTGCATCAGTGTTAACATCATTAGGAGCATAACGTGCAAGATTATTAAATTCCTCCACATAAGCATTAACTGTGCGACCTCCCTGGCGCGAACTGCGAAACTCCTTCTTTTTCAGACTCATAGCACCAGCAGACACATGTGCAGCACGAAAAGCATCGTGAAACTGAGTCCATGTGATAGTAGCAATGGGATAAGTGACCAAGTAGTTGTCCCACCAAGCTGCAGCAGGACCCTCCAACAAATGTGAGGCAAACCTCACCCTCTCTGCATATGTGCACCCAACCGTCTCCAGGTTCCTATTGACTGCACGGAGCCAATCATCAGCCACAATAGGTTCAGGGGAACTGGAGAACCTCTGAGGATTCAACCTCAAGAACCTGGTAAGCATATCCATGGGTGAAGCACCTGCTGCATGTATGGCGGTACATCATTGCCATTGTTGTCTCCTCCTGCAGCATTACGCCTATTATCACGCCTCGGCGGCATCTGGTGGGCAAGCATAGAAGAGTTATAGATATAATAGGGCCAAGGCTATGTATATATAAATATATTCTACCCATATGCATAATATGATCAAGCCAACAAAACACAACAACGAATAACACCAACAAACAAACAAACAACAAACAATATGATAATATTATATATATATATAGTCGAATAATTCCGACACTAAGCAATTTAACAAACAACTATCAATCAAGCAAACAATCTAGTATCTTCATACCACAAAAGTGGACATAATCAGATACGCTAACACGATAACATTGCAATATAAAACAAACATGAATGGTGGTCTCACCACTAGTTCCTACTTAACTGTTCAAGATACTTGAGGGATTTAATAATAAACAGTAAGAAGTATAGCTAGTTTATCAAATAATTTCACACCTATGGCTTTTCTAATCCATTTTCTAGGGTCACGTCCTACAGTCAACACATTGCTCTGATACCATCTGTAACGACCAAACCTTGAAGGATTTGAGTCTCTATGCTTACCGTGCTAGTCCCTGGATCGAACTCGCTAGCACACACAGTATAGATGAATACCAGAATAGCAAGTGCATCATTTATTACAACGTATGATCCAGAGTATATAAAATAAAACAATCTGCATAGCACTCGGCTAGCTTTATTCAATCAAACAACAGAAAGTAGCAGAAAATAACGATGAGTCCCATCATAGCCCACTGGCGATGCTGAGTGCAGACTCGCGACCCTAACGGTACCTTACTCTTCGTCTGAAAATCCTGCAACATGAGACGTTGCACCCATATAGGTCAATACTTGGAATGTATTGGCAAGTTACATAGGAGTAATAATATAGCAGACCTACATGTATATGCATAGTACAATAAAAGGAAAGCTTGTGGGTTTATTTTGTAGAAAGCTGATTTTGTCCTAATAACTACCTAATAGTCAAATTTTTATTTAGTTCTTTTATTACTACAATTAAATGCACAAGGTTGAGTTGGCAAAATCAACTCCAACCTACCCATTATTAAGTTGCCCACAAATATTATTAATTGTCACATCTATCAAGATCATCCAACAACTGTAATGGCATAGTGGCTCAAAGTTACCCATAACCGGGGGCACGGCTAATCATGATTAGTTTTAATACTCTGCAGAGTTTTGTACGCTTTACCCACTGGACCCAATCCGAAGATTGAGACAAAGTCTTTCAGAAGAGGTTCCCTTCACCACCTAATGGCCACATCCCACCTACATATGCTACATCTGTCGACACTGTCTGGGCCAGGGTTCCAACAACTGATCAACTAAGCCAGAGCCCATATAGCCAGTGGCCGCACATGGAAGCTACTAGTCACTAAGTCTGTCTGATCTTTTTGAACCTGGGCGGCATTCCACTTAGGTTGCACTCTCATGAGCGCATGGCCTTAGAAAAGGTGCAAGACCCCATGATGCCTTCCCTCAACACCAAGCAATACCACTTCCGCCCAGAGGTGAGTTAAATCCTGAGTTACTACTCAATTAGGTAAATATATAATCCTCACATAAACTCAATGAATACACGAACCACCCCCGTCTACAAAGCATAGCAAACTACAACTACCACGATTTGCAAAAACGGGAAGATAGCTCAACAGCATAGCAAAATAATATGGTATTCCTATACATGCATATATTCATAGTGTGATATAACTACATGCATAGAAAACAATAGGTAAAGGATGATCAACATGTAACCTGCCTTGGTTCTGGTTCAGAAAGTCACACTCCTGACAATAGTTCGCGTCGCACTCCGGACAATCTACACGTTTCACACAGTTCAACAAATCAATCATCGGAACACGAAAAGAACCAAAACAAAACCAACAGCAAGAAATACATTTTTAAAACTCAACAACAGAAGCTTAACAACACCTAAATTGCACTACGATCACAATGCAAAAAGAATCACTCGATTCCGATAAACGGTTTGAGAGTTATGGCATCCGAAAGATTTAATTTGAATTTGAACGAATTCAATTTAAAAAGTGCAAACATGTGCAAAGTTGGTACTGTGATAAAGTGCTGGTCTTTGTGAGTGCATAGGAAAAAGAATTACCTAAATTGGACTTATAGAATAAAAGATATAGCTAAAAGAATTTTGGAAGAAAATCTGTGAAAAACAAAAAGAAACAGAAAACCCCTGGACACTGTAGCAACTCCTGCGGCGAACTCCTGTAGCGAAGTGCCACGTGGCACCGCGGGATTGGCTATGGTTTGCTGTGCGCGCGTGCTCACCAAAAGCAGAGGACGGCGGCGGCGGTCTCGGGCGTTGGCGGCGGCGCTTCTCCGGCGGGTCTCCGGCGAAGACGAAGCGACGGATGGGTGCGGCGGTGAGTGGCGGAGGCATAGGTGAGGTCGGGCGGCGACGGGGCGTCCTCTGCGGGCAGCAACGACGACGGGAACGGTGGGGTGCTCCGGCGGCGGCGGACGTCGGTGGCGGCAGCGTTCTGGTGCTCTGCAGGGTACTTCGAGGTGTCAAAAGAGTTCGTAGTTGAGTGGGGGTTCGAACGGTGACAAGTGGAGCGGCCGGGCATCCTTACGGTGGTGGTTTTGGATGGTCAACGACGGCGGCCTCGGAGCTCGACGGCGAGATCCGTTTTCGCCCAACAACGCGTGCGGCAACAAAGAGGATTGGGACAGGAGCTGCGGGGTCTCCCCTAGGGGTTTTGCTCGCGTACGGCAGGTCAGGCGCGCTCGGGGTGGACCAGGGGCGCTAGGCGATCCGGCTCGGCCTCGGCGTGCGTGCGGTGGCGGCAGCGTCCGGCTCGGGGTGGGAGAAGCGACGCGGGGCTCGGGTGCGGGCGAGGGGAGCTGCTGGGCCCATACCGCTTCGCTAAGCTAGGTGGGCTGCGGCTGTGCGGTGTGGCGCTGCTGGGCCGGCTGGCTGGCTGGCCGGCTCGCTTTTTTTAACAGAAACAACAGCAGCAAACAAACTAAAAAAAATAAAACAACAGAAAAAAACCTAAATAAAAATACGTAGACATACAGTAAAAATATCCCTATAGCTATAAACTACAGGAACACTAGTTCCAATACTAATGCAATTTTGTAAAATAATTTTGATGCAATAGGCCACTCAAACAGCAATAAAACAATCAAATAAAATATTTTGAAGATTGCAAAAATTACCAAAACATATCAGGTGAAATGGAAATAATATTCTGCACATTATGAACATTTTTAAAATAGGGGAGAAGTCATGTTATCTCCACTTCAAATAAATTGCCTTTTGTTGCATAATGATTTGAATATTTCAGAAAAGCAAATAATGCAATAAAAATATGATATGCATATGAATGATCTATTAACATCCTAATTGGGAAAATTGGGATGTTACACATCCGGGGAGGTGGACGAGGGACGTCGAGCTGTTACGGTGGACGACGTCGTCGGGGAAGAGGCTCCGGCTGGGCAGCAGTGACGTGGCGGACGGAGGAGGGTGGAGTTTCGCGGCTGGAGCAGAGAGGTTATGGCGGCCTGGGATTTCGAATGGCGAAAAGGGGGCGATGGGAGGGGGGTGAAGCATGACTTAGGAACGTGCTTGTCCAAAATGTAGGGTGTGTTACAAAAGTACTCCCCACCAATTTGAACTAGCGGCCCTTTCGGCTCAGGGTTAGAAGGGGGATTTCGCGTGTCGGGATTTGGCAGCTGGAGGCATTTTTCGTGCGCGTTGTAATTTCGGGATAGCAAGGTGCGGGTTGTGAAGGCGCCGGTTTTGGGAGCACGATATCTGAATTTTCGGGATATAACAAGACGCGGGTTGAATTTTAGGGACAAGCCTAACGTGTACTAATATTGTACTTGTACGTACCAAATCAATTCGCACTTCCCTCAACCAAAAAGAAAACGAAAAAAATAAAACTATTCACACCACACAAAGAGAGAGTCTTGCCCTGTTTTACTATACAAATGCTATTCAAAGCTACCCCCTCCTTCCATCTATATAGGGCCTAATGCATTTTTCGATGCTAACTTTGACCAAATATTAGAGCAATGATATATGCCATGCAACTTACACAAAGCACACCGTTAAATTCATCTGTGAAAGGTTCTTTCAATGATATAATTTTCACATTGTGCATGTCTGTACTATTAATCTTGTCAATAGTCAAAGGCGGTCTTAAAAATCTCATTACGCCCTATATAGATGGAAGGAGGGAGTATGAATCCATGTTATGTCCGATTAGATTTTTTCGCTTGCTGTATAATGCATGTAACCTACTCATACCAACATTTTAGTGCATTCCAAATGTCTATACTACCGCTGCAATTCGAACTAAATTTGAATTTGTTTCTCTATTTCAATAAGAATCTACAATCATGATTGTTGCCAACTTCAACCATCATAGTTTCCTTGCTATCCGCCAGATATAAATCAGATGGCCTATAATGCAGGATGACAGGCACGCCATCATCAACAACTCTGTTTTTTATAAGAGTAGAGATAAAATATATTAAATGTAGTATACCATGTTCATAACCACACCATGTGTATCACCGTTATATATATTCACACATGCGTCGGTTTGAAACACTATGATAAATTCTTCAAATATCCGAATTTTCTTTTTATAATGAAGTATATATGATCTCTATTCGTCTTTTACACCCACACAACCCTCTTATCTTTGTAGCTAGCGCCTAGAAGATCAATCGGTCTCGTACTCGCACACTCCTCCCCCCTCGATATAGTATGCCTCTCGTACCACCTCCTACATGCATCCCTCTCTCTCTATCGTTCTCCTCGTGCCTCATTTGCTTCTAACACACACATGCATGTATACCGATCGATCTCCCAACATATACCTAGATCGACTTTAACTACCCCCCATCGATCGACGTACCTCACAAGTTATGTCTCTCCTTTCTCTTACAAAGGGTGATTGATCTTCCTATGAAGTTACGTCTGCTTACCACAGTCACATCGTCCCCCCTCATCATTCGTGCATGCCTCCTGACCCGTCCCTCACACGCACGTGCACAGACAACAAGCAGCCATCTCCTCTCTTATTGATATTGCGGGCGTGCCCTCCATTTGTCTAGCAAGCCTATCCCACCATTTGTTAGAAGCAACTCCACTACCACCCCCTCCAACACTCTAGCTCTGTCTCTCTCCCAACCTTATTCATCTCCTGCACATATGCATGGATGCCGATCGATCTCCCTTAATACATGAGGCAGATCGATCTCCTTAATACATGAGGTAGGCCTCTCTCCTCCTCCACACATATAACAGCCATTGTACCTCTATAGTTAATTGGGCCTCCCTCTTCCCCCACCACACACCGATAGTCGAGCGCTGCAGGTAGGTATCCATGCCACAGAGACAAACTACACATTTCCCATCTCACATTCTAGTAGGCCAGCCACTCTTATCTTTGATGTGGGCACACACAAATTTGATGGCACTCTTTATCGATCGCGCGCGCGCACACACACACACATCATCCCTCTCTTCGATTCTATGGACACCTCAAGCCGATGATACCTCCACTCTCTTCTCGTGGATCACCCCCTCTATATATATGTTATATCCAAGACTCTATTTCACACACATTGCATATATTACATTTTTTGATTGACCCCCCCAAAAGAAACTCTCAAGAACCCACACACTATATCTCTCTAGGTTTGTATCTCTCTCACACAAACCTACATAGGTGGTGTACGTATACAAGAAGAGAATAGGTGCACCGTGCACGTACTCACGCTTCGTGCCCAGCCACACCCGCGCGGGTACACATTAGAGCTCATTTCTTTACGAAATGGCAGCCCACGTGCTAATTTGAACGCTTGCAGCGGTTGTTTACCTAGGGAGGTCATGTACCATGCGTGCACGAAACAAAGTTTGACATGACGCATTGTCGCGTTATTTTTAAATAAAGTTATAGCGCTCAATGGCACATGCACAGAATATAAAAAGATTTTTATGGAGAAAAAGGTAGTCCGCTCACTATATACAATGGACCCTGCCTGCCTGGTTTGTCGCCCTCTAGAGTATCTCACACAAGGCTCCGGTGGCCTCTCTCTCTCTCACCGTTGGTCACTGATCCGGCCGCATCCCGTCCGCCGGGGAAAAGGGAGTGCGGTGGCCTCTCTCTCTCTCTCTCACCGTTGGTCACTGATCCGGCCGCATCCCGTCCGCCGGGGGAAAGGGAGTGCGGTGGCCTCTCTCTCTCTCACCATTGGTCACTGATCCGGCCGCATCCCTCCACCGGGGGAACGGGAGGAAGTGCATCGTTTCTCCGTTCGACGGCGCCGAGGCAGCACGTCCCGATCTGCGGTACACGCCGTTCTCTCTGACCAAGCTCCGGCGCGGCAGGGCCTACGCCACCTGCTCGCAGATTCCGCCCACCGCCGCTCACCTAGTTACATCCCGACGACCTCCAGATATCCCCTCCGGCCTTGCTCCACTGCCCGTTTTCCCACGCTGTTGCACGTGGATCTTCCATAGTTCTTTGCCCAAAACGTAGCTCGTCCGACGTACTTTCCATATTGCATTCTCGTCCTCACACCATTTTAGACAAACACAACCGTGTTGTTATCTCCCCTTAGCACAAGGAATATGCTTCTTTTTTGTCATCGACTGTGTCATCAAATGTTATTGGCCAGTAATTGTTTCCTTTCTACCTCTTTTTTGCAAACAGGTCTATCCATTTCACCTCGTTGCTATTGCGACCTTTTGGTGAACTGCACAAATCACTTTTTTCTTAAGAGTGTTTTGTGCAGTTGTACTAAAATGTCACACGGGTAACGTCTCTACATTTCAGTGCGACTGCACAAAGGGAGATTGGTTTTGCTCTATCCTCCTCATCCAACTACGAGCCTAATCTTCTCCAACTAGTTAGTCTTAAGAGAGACTGCAAAGGTGACCGACCTCTATTTGTGTGTTTATTGTTTCATCAGCAGTCCTCTATTATCGTAATCACACTTGATATCTTTGGAACAGGGATGCTCAGCTCTATTTTGGTGGAATTGCACAAAATGATCGGAATGTTGCATGCTCCAGACAGCTACTTTTTTCCCCAACATGCCATGTTGATTTAGACAGAGCTGGGGGGACGTTGCTGCCAATGAAAGCATGGATCAATTTTAATTTAACACCCTCTCACAACTTTGTCTTCAGTTGTGATGTAATTATTAGCTCTGATATGCTAATAATTGACATGCATTAGCAAGGAAGTTAGTTTTTTATTGTTTCCGAAAGAGCATCGATGGCAAGACACGCGAAACAAAAGCTGAAAGCTCACACCATTGTACAATTTCATGTCGCTGGAAAATTATTTGTATAGTACGTCAATTATGTAAACAAATGATGGAAGCTTGATAGCATTGCCAGAAGCCTCTTCATCATCCGGGCCCATGTGCCATGCACAAAATTATACTCCTTCGTTCCTAAATATTCGTCTTTTTACAAATTTCAAACGGGCATATTTTAGAGTGTAGATTCACTCATTTTGCTTCGTATGTGTACTCCCTCCGTTCCTAAATAATCTATTCGTCTTTCCAGAGATTTCAACAAGTGACTACATACAGAGCAAAATGAGTGAATCTACACTCTAAAATATGTCTATATGCATCCGTATGTGCCAGTCCATTTGAAATCTCTAAAAAGACAAATATTTGAGTAGTCACTCATTGAAACCTCTAGAAAGACAAATACTCCGGAGTATATTTAAGAACCAAGGGGGTAGTGCACAACCGCATGGGAGACTCAGCCCGGTCATTGCGCCGCATTAATAGTGAGTAATGAGCAGTCAAATCATAAGCCCCACCATCCCCACTGTAAGTTGCTCTGAAGAAGCAACCCTCAATACGCTCTTCTTCGAATCCGCTCATACTACTCCATCAGTCACTGTTTATACAGCGCGCTTCAGAAAAAAGAAAAAAAATCTATGGGACCAAGGCGACTAGCGATCGGCCTGAAAAATAGCATTGGTAGTTATAGCACGGCGTCTATTACTAGAGGGAATAATGTGTACACACATGCATGCAGTGCTTCCACCCCGGGTACACACATGCATGCACTTACTCCACTCCGTAGTAGTACAGTACATGGAGAGAAAATTGTGGACTTGATTGTGGTTACCACACCCTAATTAATTAAGCATTAAACCAAACGCGTCTAAAGTCTCTCTGGTGGTGGAAATGCATTGAGAGAAATGCATCATAATGAAGCGCGCCCTGTAAACTGTGACGGAGGGAGGAGTAGTATGAAGGTGTAAAACCAAGTATGCGTACTACTGCGCTTGGCTCTTCGCCTCTTCATGAAGTCGAACAATGATGGTACTCCGCATTTTGGGTACTACAGTGTATGCCTCTGACAATCTGACACCGAATGGACTGATGCATGTCCACCGAGGGTAGGTTGCATTGGTCAAAAGGCGTAAGCGAGCTTCTCCTCGTTCTGCGAGTTGGCGGGACACACCAAAAAGTAGTGCTAGTCCATACTCCCTCCTTTCCGGTTAATATGGCTTAATCTTTTTTGCGGGTAAATGAGAGAGCTTTATTCATATATAAGCATTCTTAGGACGATCAGCCAAGACACTGGTCACTAGGAAGCGAGGTACCCCGCAAAAAAAGAAGTAGGAAGTGAGGTGTTTCATCAAGCCAGCTCTCGGCCACATTCAAAGTGCAGCAAGCACGGTTCGCACGAAGATGCGCCGCAAGGTTTGCTGGCCTGTTACATGCTGAATAACAAAAAAAGAGGAAATATTACTGAGCGCTACTATTTGTAACAGGATATGAGCCAGAATTAATCGAGAATTGTGGCGAGTGTTCCATGCAATCAACTTCCATTATCACATGCGAGAACCCTCGAGGAGAACCAAATGTGTTGAAGATTGCTTTATCACATTTTAAAATTATAATATGAGTGCAGACGCTCCTCCATCCGGTTCCTAGTACTAGTATAGTACGTACCTTTATGGACTATAGTAGTAGTACTAGTAAACTTTGCGCTTGGTTGTTTGGGAAGTCGAACAATAATAGCACTAGTAGTATAGTGTATGCTTCTGGCAATCTGACACCGAATTAACTGTTGCACGTCCACCGCCTGAGCGAGGGAGAGCTTGCATTAGTCAAAAGTTTCTCCTTGTCCTGCGAGCCACCGCGTGCAAACTTCACCCGTCCTGCAACCTTCTCCTCGTTCGGCAAGTTGACGGGACACAACAAAGTCATGCTAGTCCATACTGCCTCCTCTCCGGTTAATATGGCTTAATTTCAAACGAGATAAATACACTGTCTGTCACTGTATATTTGTAAAAATACGGTCAATGGACTTCATAATACGCTCATTGCGCTCAACATATATATTTTCCGGTGTTCATACGGTCACTAGCTCACCCTGACTGAGTATGTGTGTGCATGCACGTGTAGGTTGAGCACTTGAGCGTGACCGTGTGTGTTCCGTCGTGTGCTCCGACATGCATGCATTAGGGCGTCGCGCGCGTTTTTGCATCCATGTGTACGTGTGACTGTTGCATACACGTAGGGGGAGTACGTGTAGGGGCCACTAAGGAGCAGTCAAATCACACAGTAAGTTAGTCGGAAGAAACAACCATCATTTCACTCTTGAATGACACGTACGCAATATAAAATGGTTGATATGGAGAGAAAAAGAAAACCACTATATATACACTAGCAGGAGCCTAAGCTACAAGCCTGCTTGCTTAGGTTGCTCTCTTCACAAGCATAGAATGATGGGCTTGATCCCGCAGCTGGGGGAAGGGAACAATGTTCCGCGTAGACGCGGTCGACATCAGCGAGGGAGAAAACCCATAGTCGGTGCGTCCCAATCGGGGGTCACCGCGGTATGGGCCGATGCCGCGTCCCAACCGCCCTTTAGCTATAGCCCGATGTCCCAATGTCGGGGAAACTGATCCGCGAGCACCTATGGGGACCGGTGGACCGGTGTCGGCGGGGGCGGAGATCACACGAAGAGCAGATCGAGGCGAAGCACACGAGCACTTTACCCAGGTTCGGGCCGCACGGATGCGTAAAACCCTACTCCTGCTTTGTGGTTTGTATTGAGTTCTTGCTTGGGAGCGCTGAGTGCTACAGTACACACCAGCAGCTAACGAGACCGAGCGTGAGTGTTCTTCTCTTCCCCCCCTCGACGTTGCGCATGGGCCTCCTTTTATATGCTCAAGGGGTCACTGACAGGTGGCAACATAGACAGGGGTAAAAATGGAAAGGTGTTGCGGTTGGTACAGCTACCTGTACTGTGTATCATACCTAACCCTGACGGCAGGGGACAAGGGCATTAAATGCCCATCTACGTCGCCCAAACAGTGCAAAAAGGGACCGTCAGGGACGCCACCGTTCGCCACGATGGCAATCTTGTCAGCGCCGCTTGCCACCGCATACCGCTGGCTGCACAGCCTCCCGCCACGTACGCCTGGAAGGGTCCCAGAGCGACACGTTGGTGGATGTGCTGGAGCGTGGGTACGGAGTGGTAGCTTGCCACGGCAAACGCCTTGCCGCGGTCGTTGTCTTGTCGCGTCCGGGAGCTTTGCCTCTCACCGGGCCTTGCCGGAACGCGTGGCACGTCGCAGCAAGTTCCTTGAGATGCCTTGGTTGGCCTTCCCGGCAAGCTCCTCTTGTCGGGGTCTTGTACCTTGAGTGGCCTTCCCGGCAAGCTGCTCTTGCCGGGGCCCTGTCTCCTTGGCTTGAATACTTTGTTCTTGAATGGCTCCAAAGGAACCACGGTGGACCTTGGCGGTCATCCCACAAGCCTTGCCGCGGGGTGCTACTACTGCCCATGCACAAGTTCGGGATACTAGGGTATCCCTACTCTAGTACACCGACAGGAGCCCCCGGGCCTGGGCCATACACGGTGCCGAGCGCTGTTGGGCCAGGCCCAAAACAGGGCACGGGCACGCGCGGCCTGGGTTACGCCGCATCTTTCTCCGTATCCACCGCGCCCTCCCCGAACGGCATGCGTCGATTGCGACATAGTGGGAGAGATCGTGGGTGGTTTCTTTATTCGGAAAGGCGGAGCGTCCGCCCCCTCCCTCCTTATAAGCAGGGGAAACAGGGTCAGTTCGCCCATCCGCCAGTTTCTATTCCAACCTTGAAAATCTCCGCCACTCCCCTTCTTGCCAAAGCCGAAAGAGAGCAGCGCTCCGCCCCCCATCGCCACCAGCACCACCAACGTCGTCGACCTCCCTCACCACTTCCGCCATGGCTCCGAAAGCCGAGAAGGGGAAGGTCATGAAGTCGGCCGAGGCGCAGCGGCTCGCGGCGCTGCCAAAGGAGCAGGCAATCTTCCCCCCCAAGCTTGCCGCGAGGGACCTGAGGGTGTACTACTACCTCTTCTGGTCGACGGAGACGCGGGCGCTCCCGCGCACGAAGGTACTTCCAGCCGCCGCTTGGAAAATGGCTCCAACTGGATATCCCTTCTTCGCCTTGTTCTTCTACTGCGGCTCTGCCCGCCTTTCTCTGAATTCTTCTGTGATATTATGAACACCTACGGGTTCCGCCTCCTTGACTTCACCCCCAATGATGTCCTGACGATGGCAGTTTTCGCACATCTCTGCGAAAACTTTGTCGGAGTCCATCCAAATGTAGCCGCCACTTCTTTATGCCCCGAGTTGAGAAAGGAGGGCCTTTATCCGGCGGAATCGCCTGGATCTCAAAAGCCGGCAAGAAGGAAGCTTATCTGGAGGGAGAGCTCCACAGCAAGTGGGAGGAATGGAGAGCAGACTGGTGCTGGATTGTCGAGGAGGACCCGCAGCCGTTTACCGCCCGGCGCCAAACTCCAGTAGTGCGCGGCAGCGATTGGAGCAACGTGGCCCCGGAAGACGACAGGCTGAAGATTGCCGTCGCCCAGATCCAACGCCTCAGGCTTGCCGGGCTCACTGTAGGCGCCGTTGGCGCAGATTTCCTTCGCCGCCGCATCGCCCCCCTGCAGGAGAGTAGGAGACCCGCCTGGGAGTTCAAGAATGCGGCGGATATCATGAGGCTGCGTCCGAGCCTCAACTTCAACTTCACTGTTCTGGAGCTTAACGCGATGCTCCAGGAGCTGTTCAAATACGACCCTCAACATCCCGAAGTGTTCAGGTTGCCGAAGGGTGTCGTTCCATTGTGCAACAATTCCTTGCTCAGCCGCATCCGTGCAATGATACCGCTGTGCAACTCGCATGGAATTGACCCAGCTTGGCTAGAGCCTGCAGACGATGTCGTGCAGGCGTTCTTCGATGGCTTGGTAGAAATGCCGATCCGCTCCGACGAGCAGAAGGGCCTCACTCGCGCCACCACCGATGAGGAGGTGAAGCGCATCGCCACTAGGCTGGAAGAGGCGGCGGCAGCCGCAGCCGCGGGCGAGTTTGGGTTCACCATGGAGGAGGCGGAGGCAGCGGAGGCGGCAAGACTTGCCGAGCGAGAGGGACTTGCTGGCGAGGAAGAGCCTGCCGGGCATGACGTCGAGTCGGGCGAGCCCGCCGAGGATACGAGCGGCTCGTTGGAGATCGACTCCTCTTCCTCCTCATCTTCGGGCAGCTTGCCGCAAGCAGAGCCCCCGGCTCCACCAAGAAGGCGTCTCCGCAAGGCCGGGGACGTAGCGGAGCGGCAGACGAGTCGACAGCCGCCGCGCCGCGCGACACGCTCCACCGCTGCAAGTTCTGTTGCCGCGGAAGCACCTCACGCTGCTGCGGCAACTGGAGCGGGGTCTTCTCACCACCGTCACTGCTCCCGCCAAGCGGCCAAGGGAACCTACTCCTCCGCCTCCTCGCGCCGAAGGTGAGCCAGGCTTTGACTTCTCTGCGCTTAGCTCCGACGAGGAAGAAGAAGAGTAAGATTCTTGTTGTACTTGTATTTCTTCAATTCTTGCTGCTTTGTCTTGTATCTCATTTGCTTTACTCTGAACTTATTCCTTTTTAGGACTCTAGCCCAGAGAGCGGCAAGAGAGCCAAGGTCCCGTTGATTATCATCGAGGACGAACCCACCGCGACAGCAGGGGGTGCGTCCGAGACAACCTTGCCGGACCCGGTAACTGTTCTTCAGAGCAGCCCCCAGCGCAGCCCCCAGCGTAAGTACATGGTTTGCTTCCCGCTGTTAGGTGCGCATGGATACTCTTTGTTTGCTGATATCTGACTGCTGGTTTGTGTAGGAGCAGAGCAGCCACACCAGGAGCGTCCGGAGGACGCCCCTGACATGCCATCTGCTTCGACTACACCGCTAAGGGAGAGTTCTCCGGCGAGGGAGAATCCTCCGACAAGGGAGAGCTCTCCGGCAAGGGGGAGTTCTCCGGCAAGGGAGAAGTCTCCGGCAAGGGACAACACCAGCGGCCCCCCGGCGGCGGAGACCACAACTGCGGAGCACGGTATAGGTAAACCTCTTGCTTTGAAACTTCCCTTGGGTTCTTCTTCGTTTGATCTTCTTTTTGGATATTTGCTCGACTTTTCTTCCTTTTCCGGCCGTCAGACCCATCTGCTGCGGAGCCGATGGAGACCGAGGTTGCTGTCGACGACGCCGCTGCCATCGAAGAAGCGGCCGGTGCTTATGATCCCGCCGGCGAAGAGGCCGCCAAGGCTGCCGCCACAGTAGCTGGCGAGGGGTCTAGCGATCGCACTAACGGCCCTGAGGCCGCAGGAGCGCCAGGCGCTACGCCGACCGCCGACCCTTCTGCCGCTGCCGCAGCGCCAGGCTCCGAAGAGCCTCAGCCAGGCGTCTACTTGAAGGTCGGCGATGGCGTCTTCATCAACCTCCCCTGGGCGTCAATGTCCAGGGCGCAGGTCGAAGGAGAAAGCTTCGACGGAGAGGTGCTCGCCTCCGCTGGGCTGACGCTGGTTGACGCGCCAAGCAGCAGCAGCGGCGAGCCCGAGGAGGAGCGGCTGCTGCGGAAGCTGTTGTCGCTCTACCGCGCTCGGCAAGCCAAGCTGGAATCTCGCGAGGCGCTTGTCGCGAAGGCGGGAGCAGACATTGAGAAGCGCGCGGAGGAGCTCCGAGGTCTCAACCAGGCAGCTCTCCGGTCCCTGGCGGAGGAGCAAGAGCAGCTCGCTGAGGAGCAGAAGGCCTTCCTCCTCGAGAAGGCTGACGTCGAAGAACAGCAGCGGCTTGCCGCTGAGAAGCTGTCTGCACAGGAGGGCGACCTGGCGCAGCGGAAGATCAACCTCGATAGCCACGAGGAGGAGCTTGCCGCGCGCGAGCGAACATTCGGCGGAGCTCTCAAGCAAGCAGAGGACGCTGCCGCAGCTGCCGAGGCCGCCAAGAAGGAGCTGGAGACGAAGGTGGCGCGGCTGGAGGCCGATCTCAAGGCGAGCGGCGAGGAGCTTGCCGCGCTCAAGCGCGAGTGGGAGAAGGACGCCTACAACCATTCAGAGCTGCAGGCCCGTCTCACCGAGAAGGGCAAGGAGCTCAGCGCCGCCAAGGACTCCAACGCAGATCTTGAGTTGAAGCTGACCACTTTGAGCAAGACGCTGGACGGCGCCAGGGAGCAGGTGGTGGCCTTGAAGGAGGAGATCAAGGTCGACAAGGCGCTGCTGGAGAGTGATGCTGCCGCCCAGAACACTTTTAGGGAGACTGTGGAGCACTGGACGGAGGGTCTTGTGAATGTTGCCGCAGACATTGATAGGGAGCTGGCGCAACTGGGGATGGAGGATCTCGGGTATCCCTCCGATGAGAACCTCCAATCCAGCGCCAAGCTCACCTTGTTCTTCAAAGGCGTGGCGACGGCCCTCCAGCGACTCCGGGAGAGGATCCCAAAGCAGCTGGCCGACGAGTCGCGCAAGATCTGCACGGGAGCTCTTCAAAAGGTGTTGGTGAAGGTGGCCTTCCGCAACCCGGGCCTCAACCTCACCAACGTCCTCAAGACCCTGCCGCCGGATGCTGATCTGGAGGCGCTCAAGGCCCTTGTCGCACCCATTGTGGACAAGGTGAGCGGGATCAAGAGGGTTGAGGGCGATCGTGTAGACTAGGCCGCCCGTTTTCTTCTTTTCTTGTCGCTGCTGGTCATGTTATGAAAACAATCTATTAGAGCCGCGACAAGCTATCTTGTAATATAACTCTATTTTGGGTAGTGATTGCAATGTTATTTCCTTTACTTGATTACTTCCTTTGTATTGTTTTTGCCCTACGCTTTTAGGGAACTTGCCGGCGCAGGCACCTTAGCCGCGCGCGCTGAGTGCGGGACGTCAGCAGCCTGCTGGCGGTGGCGTTACCGACAAGAAACCTTGTCGCAACTAGTCGCAGCTCACTTAAGTTGTTGAGCGGACTCGAAACAAAGTAAGGGCGCAACTAGCCATGAGCTGGTTCCTCCGCGCACAGGTTTTCCATACAAAGCATGGTCGTTCAAGGAAGATAACTTAAATTTTTTAAAAAAATCTGATTGCTCAAACTTTGGCAACTTAGCTTTTCTGTTGTTTGCTTTCCGGCAAGGCGAAACTTTCTTGAACGACGCCTGGTCCATACCATTATCTTCTCCTCCCCCCCGGCAAACTTGTGGGCGAGGGAACCTTCCTTTCCTTGAGAAAAAAGAAAGAAGAGAAAATAAAAATATGGAGCCTTATGGCTCGTTATTGCTTACCGGGGGTTGGAGCTGCACAAAGTGTCAGATAACTCATGCAAAAAATAAAAAGCATGAAATTGACAAGATGTGCGGAGCACATGAGCTTTATTTATGCACAGGGTCTGCGCCTGGCTTTGTACAAAGGATTATATGCAACAACGGCAAGACTTGTACAAAAGGTGGTTGCCGGAACAGGGTCCGGCAACCGCGCCTTACGGGTAAAACTTACGAAGATGCTCAATGTTCCAGGAGTTGCTCACCGGAATGCCATCTTCGGTCTCAAGGCGGACAGCGCCAGGCCTAGTGACTCGTTTCACCCGGTAAGGGCCTTCCCACTTTGGCGTCAACTTGTTGGAATTCTTGGCGGACTGAACGCGCCAAAGAACAAGGTCGCCTTCCTCGAGACTTCTGGCATTGACTTTGCGGCTATGGTAGCGGCGCAAAGCTTGCTGGTAGCGAGCAGCTCGTACAATAGCCTAAAGACGGTCTTCCTCAAGGAGCTGCGCGTCATCTTGTCGCAGCTGCTCTTGCTCAAGCTCATCATAAGCGAGCACTCGAGGTGACCCGTATACGAGTTCCGTGGGGAGAACTGCCTCTGCTCCATAGACTAGAGCGAAAGGTGTCTGGCCAGTGGCTCGATTTGGCGTCATCCTGATCGACTGAAGAACCACCGGCAGCTCTTGAATCCAGTTTCTTCCGCACTTGTGTAGCCTGTCAAAAGTCCTGGTCTTGAGCCCACGCAGCACTTCAGCATTTGCCCTCTCCGCTTGACCGTTGCTTCTGGGGTGAGCAACAGAAGCGAAGCAGACCTTGGCGCCAAGATCTTGGACGTACTGCATGAAGGTGCGGCTCGTGAATTGCGTACCGTTGTCGGTGATGATCCTGTTAGGGATCCCGAAGCGGCAAACAATCGACCTGAAGCACTTGACTACTGACTGTACTGTCACCTTCCTCACTGCTTCCACTTCCGGCCACTTTGTGAACATGTCGATTGCAACGTACAAGTACTCAAAGCCCCCGACTGCTCGGAGAAAGGGGCCGAGGATGTCGAGCCCCCAGACCGAAAATGGAAAGGATAAAGGGATCGTCTGGAGAGCTTGAGCTGGCTGGTGTATCAGCTTGGTATGGAACTGGCACGCTTCACACTTGGTTACTTGTGCAGTTGCATCCTGGAGGGCTGTCGGCCAAAAGAAACCTTGCCGGAATGCTTTGCCGGCAAGTGCTCTTGCACCAATGTGGTGACCACATATTCCTCCATGTATCTCCGCCAACAGCTTTTGTCCGTCTTCCCGGTGAATACACTTCAATTTCACACCGTTGAGTCTTCTTCTGTACAGTGTGTTGTCGACAAACTGGTACATACTTGACTGCCGGGCTACTCTTTCCGCTTCTTCTTGCTCTTCGAGAAGTTCTCCTGTCTGAAGGAAACAGACAATCTGTTGTGCCCATGCTGGACCTTGCGGCTCGACAATAAGGACTAAAGGCACATCTGCTGCTGCGGGAAGATCCGCTTCTACGGCGAGAACCTGCGGCTCAGCCGGAGCTTCACGTTCCCCGGCAAGCTTGCCGGAGCAAAACTTGTCGGGAGCGTCTGCTTCAACGGAACAAACCCTGGGGCTTGCCGGAGCAGACTGCTCCCCAGCACTCTTGGTGTTGATCTTGGGGACCTTCTTGGCGGCGGCTTCGGGAAGCTCTGCCGGAAAATAGTCACTAGAAATCAACTTCCTCTTCTTGCTCTGTCAAGTTGATGGCGTTACAGACGGTTGAGTCAGCTTGAGCACAAAGATCCCTGGTTCCACAGGTAACTTAAGTGCTGCGCACTTTGACAGGCCATCGGCAATGTCATTCTGAGCTCTTGGAACATGTTCCATCTGTAGGCCGTCAAAGTGCTCTTCTAGATTTCTCACTTCATCAATGTAGGCTTCCATCAACGGACTCTGATAACTCTTATTCACTTGGTGGACGACAAGCTGCGAGTCACCCTTGACAATGAGCTTCTTGACCCCAAGGTCTGCCGCGATCCTGAGACCGGCAAGCAAACCTTCATACTCTGCAGTATTGTTTATTGCTTGCTCCTTGGGAAAGTGCATCTGGACTATGTACTTGAGGTGCTCTCCGGTGGGTGCGATAAGCAGCACGCTAGCACCGGCGCCTTGCAGTGAGAAGGCACCATCAAAGTACATCAGCCACTCTTTGCTTGCTTCCTTGACGGGGATGCTCGTTTTTGGAATTTCTTCATCTGGTGTTGGCGTCCACTCTGCTATGAATTCTGCCAATGCTCTGCTTTGGATAGTTGAAGTGCTCTCAAACTTGAGGCCAAAGCTTGGCAGTTCCAGTGCCCACTCAACAATCCTACCTGTTGCTTCTGGATTCTATAGTATTCTCTTCAGCGGAAAACGAGTGACAACTCTGATCTCATGTGCTTGGAAGTAATGGCGCAGCTTTCTCGAGGCCATGAGAAGGCCGAAGAGAAATTTCTGCACACCAGAGTACCTTGACCTAGCCCCCTGCAGAAGGGAACTGACAAAGTAAACTGGGCGCTGCACCATTCTCTTCTGTATCTCCTCGCGCGCCTGCGCGGATCCATCTTTGTCGGGACCAGAGCTTGCCGGGGAAGCCCCCTGCTTGTCACTGGATGCGCCTGCCGTGGCTGCTGGCTCATCGTCTGCCTCCCTCTCCGCTACTAACACAACACTAACCACTTGATTGGTTGCCGCCAGATACAGCAGCAACTTCTCTTGTGGCTTAGGTGCGACAAGTATTGGAGTGGAGGACAGGTATCTCTTCAAGTCTTGCAGCGCAGCCTCCGCTTGCGGAGTCCATTTCATTGGACCTGCCTTTTTCAATATTTTGAAAAACGGCAGGGCGCGCTCAGCAGACTTAGAGATAAACCTGCTGAGAGCTGCCACGCAACCGGCAATTCTTCGTACATCCTTGACGCGCTTTGGTGCTTCAATCTGCTCAATGGCCTTGATCTTGTCGGGATTGGCTTCAATTCCCCGCTGAGACACGAAGAACCCGAGAAGCTTGCCGGAAGGGACTCCAAACACACACTTCTCGGGGTTGAGCTTGAGGCTGATCTTGCGCAGATTTGCAAAAGTCTCGTCTAAATCTTGAATCAGAGTTGTCTTGTCCTTGCTCTTGACCACTATGTCATCCATCTAGGCTTCCACATTTCTATGTATTTGTGGCTCAAAAGCGGCATGGACTACCCTTGCGAATGTTGAACCAGCATTCTTTAAACCGAAAGGCATCCGTATGAAACAGTACGTGCCACATGGAGTGATGAATGCGGTCTTCTCCTCATCCTCTTCTGCCATGAAGATCTGATGGTATCCTGAGTATGCGTCAAGAAATGAAAGCAAGTCACATTCGGCCGTGGAGTCAACAATCTGGTCAATGCGCGACAAGGGAAATGGGTCTTTGGGACAAGCTTTGTTAACATCGGTAAAGTCGATACAAAGCCTCCATTTCCCGTTTGCCTTGCGCACGACTACAGGATTGGCCAACCACGTAGGATGGAGCACTCGCCTGACAAGGCCTGCCGCTTCCAACTTCTTGATCTCTTCTGCGATGAATTCTTGGCGCTCCACTGCTTGCTTCCTGACTTTCTGCTTGACGGGCCGCGCATGAGGAAAGACGGCAAGGTGGTGCTCAATTACTTTCCTGGGAACACCGGGGATGTCAGACGGTTGCCACGCAAACACATCGACGTTCGCCTGCAGGAAAGCAATGAGCGCGCTTTCCTATTTAGGGTCGAGAGTGGCACTAATGGTGAATGTACCACCAGTGCCGTCTTCCTTGGCGGACACCTTCTTGGTCTCTGGCGGAGCTGCCATTGTCTTCTTACATTTGCCGGTGGAGCTCGATGGTGCGTCCTCGACGGTAGCACAACACTCCGAAGAGGTGCGCTTGCCGGAGTGGGCATCAGAACTCTTGCCGGACTAGGTCTTCTTCTTTCCCCCGGGAGCTTCAGCGGCAAGTGACTTGCGATCCGTTGCGGCTGCCGCTTCCCGGTAAATCTTGTCGGCACAGATAAGAGCATCCTTCTAGTCGCCAGGGACAGAGATGACACTTATCGGGCCTGGCATCTTCAGCATGTTATACGCATAGTGAGAGGCCGCCATGAACTTGGCGAGCGATGGACGGCCGAGAATCCCATTGTAAGGCAATGGAAAATCGGCAACGTCAAAAGTGACCCTCTCAGTTCTGAAGTTCAACTCACTGCCAAATGTCACCGGCAACGTGATCTTCCCCTTCGGCTTGCTCCTTCCCTGGTTGATTCCTTGGAATGTGCCGGTCTCTTCGAGCTCGCTGTCAGGGACCTGGAGTTTCTGGAGCACAGCGGAGGAGATCAGGTTCAAGCCGGCCCCGCCGTCAACTAGCATTTTAGTGACCTTGAGGTTGCGGATAGTTGGTGAAACAAACATCGGAAAGCACCCGACCGTAGTTGTGCGATCAGGGTGGTCCTCAATATCAAAGATGATAGGCGTGCTGGACCATTTTAGAAGCTTGCGTGACTCGACGGGTGGTTCTGCCGCATTGACTTCCCGCACCCACTGCTTGAGTTGGCAGTGTGAAGTATGCAGAGAAGCACCGCCGTCAACGCACAAGACCTCTGTGGCTTTCTGGAACTCCTGCTCACTGGTCTCGACATCATCCATGTCTTCGTCTTCGTCGTCATCTTCATCCTTGTCGCGGCCGCGGGGAGGTCTGTCTCCTTGTCGCTGCTTGGCCTTGCCGCGGCGTCCTCCCTGGCCGGGGCGCTTCATGCCGGATCCTCTAGCACCTCCTTGGGCTTTCTCCTTGTCGCATCGCTCGTATTCGGCCTTTTGCAGCTCGACAAGTTGCTCGACCTTCTTGCAGCTCTGGAGGTCATGGCCCTTGGTGCGGTGGATCTTGCAGTACTGTTTGTTGGTGCCGTCCTGCTTGTCGGCGACCGCCACAGCCTGGCAGTTGGTGCATGCGGCAACCTCCTTGCCGGAGCTACCAGCTTTGGCTTTCTTGGCGCTACCTTCGTTGCCGGACTGCTCAACAACTAGCACATCTTTGCCTTTCCTCTTCCTGTTGTTCCGCCGCCGGTTTTTCTTTGCCGGGGCAGCATCCTCGCTGTCAGATCCTCCTGCTCCTGTATTCTCTCCGGGGAGCTTCCTCCCTTCCTCAGCACGTGCACACTTGTCGGCCAGGGCATATAGCACGCTGACGTCTTTGATCTTGCACATCGCCATCTCCTCCCGCATCCTGCGGTTACGCACGTTTTGATGGAACGCGCTGATAACCGCGACAGGGTGGACATCTGGGATGTTGTGCTGTACACGGCTGAATCTCTGAATGTACTTGCGCAGGGGCTCTCCTTCCTTCTGGGCGAGCAGATGAAGGTCACTCTCCTGTCCATGAGGTTTGTGGCCGCCTGTAAAGGCGCTGACAAACTGATGGCATAGGTCTGCCCAGGAAGATATAGAGTTGTCCGGCAAGTGCATGAGCCAGGACCTGACGTTGGGCTTGAGCACCAGCGGGAAGTAGTTGGCAAGGATCTTGTCGTCCCGCCCCCCAGCAGCTTGCACCGCGATGGTGTAGATGCTTGTCACGCCCGGATAATTAAGCTACAGTAATCCCACGTTAACGATGCCACCTCACCACGGTTATCGTTTCTATTCTCGCGTTAGTTCGAAACTGATTATAATTCAAAATTAAAATTCAAGCAAACAATAAAAGTTTTCAAATATTAACACTAAAATGTTCAAGAAATAGTAGATAAATCAGAGGTTATGATAAAACTGTAAACAACATTATTGAAATTTAATAAGTGCCTTAAACAACCTCAAACAGTGGCTGGAAACATTATTTAATAACCTTTTTATTAATACAAAATAAATACGTAATGATAATTAACCCAAACTAGTTTTTGGTGGTAGGATTTATTGTGCTGTGATTTGTGGGCCAGCTCTCATATTATACAAAACTCAATTGGTGCCCAAACAATTAGCAAAAATAGCAAAAGAAAAATATGAAAAAGTAAAAGAAAACAAAATAAACATAAACAAAAAAAGGGAAACCCCGCTGGGCCAACCGGCCCAGTTAGCTGGCCAACCGCCCGGCCCGCTACCCCCCTGCTTAACCCCCACCCGTAGCCAAACCCTAACTCCCCCACGCCTCGCTCCTCTCCTTCCCCGTCTGGATCGGGATCGAGGCAGCTGGGCCCCCCCGACCCCGCCGATGCCGCGTGCCACCTCGCCGCACCTCGTCGCCGCCCCGGTGCCCGCTGCCATCCTCGGATCTCTCGCGCCTCTCCCTCGTGGGATCGACTCCGCCGCTCGACGCCCTGGTCGCCTGGTCACCTCTCCGCCGCCACGGATGCCTCACCGGTGCCTCCTCCCCGATGGTCTGCCTCCTCTTTGCCGGTCGTCGCCTTCGCCCTCCCCAACCCCCACTGCCTAGACCCAACGACCCCGTGGTGAGGCCCCGACATCCCTCCCTCCCCTGCTCGCGCCCGACACCGCCACTGCCGGCGTGCTCGCCGCGCCCGCTCACGCACGCCCGCTCCTCGTCGCGCCCGTGGCGCGCCCCGCAACCGCCGCCCGCACGTCCCGCGGCCCCTGCTCGCTGCTGCGCGCCCCTCCTCCTGCCTGCGCTCGGCAGTCGTCGTACACGACCACGCCACTGCAGCTCGTCGCCCGCTCCACCCTCCAGCTACTCGCGCTCACCACCGCGTGGCCACACTCACGTGCGCCCTTGGCCGCACACACCCTGCAACGCCGTCAATCGCCTGGCCCCGCTCCCGCTGTCGCCTGCTTGGCCTCGCCTCGCTCCTCGCCTTGCTGCGCTTCACCGTCCCGCCTCTGCCGCTGGCCCCGCCCCATCCCTGCTCCGGCTGCGGCCGTGGCCGCCGGCGCCGGGCCACGGCGCCCGCACGCACGGGCCGTGCCCGTAACCAGCAGCGCTTAGCGCCCATGCTCGTTCGGGCGGCGCCCACGCCCGCACTGCCCGAACCCTCTATGGCCCCTTGGGGCCTATGACATGTGGGGCCCGGCCCCAGAATGTTTAAAAAAAAGAGAAGAAAAGAAAAGGGAAATAAAATAAAAATGAATTAATAAAGTTAACAATTAATTAATTAGTGAATTAATTAACTTAATTAATCTTGTTTAGTTAACCTAATTAACAATTGTGAATTAATTAAACTGTAATTAGATTAGTTAAATCCTAATTAGAGTAATCAGAGTATGACATGCGGGACCCACACGTCAGATTGACCCAGTCAACTCCCTGTTGACTGCTGACGTCATGCTGACGTCATGATGACGTCAGCGTGCACTATTCTGGATAATGTTGAATTAAATAAATTAAATAAATTCTAAAAATGATTTAAAACATTGAAAATTAATATTAAATAAACCGCAGCTCGGATCAAAAAACTTTGTACATGAAAGTTGCTCAGAACGATGAGACGAACCCGGATACGCAGCCCGTTCGTCCGCCACACATTCCTAACATATCAAACTCGCAACTTTTCCCCCTCTGGCTCCTGTGCTCGAAAACACGAAACCCCGGGAAAACTTTCCCGGATGTTTCCCCCCTTCACCGGTATCACCTCATACCGCGTAGGGCACCTCTAACGCCGTTACTTTTCATGTCATGCATCATTATGCATCTGCTTGCTTAAATATTTATTGTTTCTCCCCCCTCTTCTCTCGATAGACGCCGAGACCGGCGCTGCTGCTGCCCCGTTCGACTACGGAGTTGACGATCCCTCTCTCTTGCCAGAGCAACCAGGCAAGCCCCCCCCCCTTGATCACCAGATATCGCCTACTCTCCTCTATACTGCTTGCATTAGAGTAGTGTAGTATGTTACTGCTTTCGTTATTCCTATCCTGATGCATAGCCTGTCTTTGATACTGCTGTTGATACCTTTACCCGCAATCCTACTTGCTTAGTATAGGATGCTAGTGTTCCATCAGTGGCCCTACACTCTTGTCTGTCTGCCATTCTATACTACTCGGCTGTGATCACCTCGGGAGGTGATCATGGATATATATTATACTATATACATGATACATGTGGTGACCAAAGTCGGGTTGGCTCGAGGAGTACCCGCGAGTGGATCTTTGAGGCGGAGCGGCAGGGCAGTTCGGGGCTACCTGGGTGTGAGGTGAGCCTGGCCCTGTTGGCGTTCGCGGATACTTAACACGCTTAACGAGATCTGGGTATTTGATCTGAGTCTGGCCATTTGGTCTATACGCACTAACCAACTACGTGGGAAAGATATGGGCACTCGGCGTCGTGGTATCAGCCGAAGCACTTTTTTGACATCAGCGACTGAGTGGCGTGCGCCGCATTGGATCGTAAGCTCGCACTTGTATTAAGGGGGCTAGATCTGCTTCCGGCCGCGTACGCAACGTGCAGGTGTGCTCAGGGCGATGGGCCCAGACCCCTGCGCGCATAGGTTTAGACCGGCGTGCTGACCGCTCTGTTGTCCCTAGGTGGGGCTGCGACGTGTTGATCTTCCAAGGCCGGGCATGACCCAGGAAAGTGTGTCCGGCCAAATGGGATCAAGCGTGTTGGGTTATGTGGTGCACCCCTGCAGGGAAGTTTATCCATTCGAATAGCCGTGTCCCTCGGTAAAAGGATGACCCGGAGTTGTACCTTGACCTTATGACAACTAGAACCGGATACTTAATAAAACACGCCCTTCCAAGTGCCAGATACAACCCGGTGATCGCTCTCTAACAGGGCATCGAGGAGGGGATCGCCGGGTAGGATTATGCTATGCGATGCTACTTGGAAGACTTCAGTCTACTCTCTTCTATATGCTGCAAGACGGAGGCGACCAGAAGCGTAGTCTTCGATAAGACTAGCTATCCCCCTCTTATTCTGGCATTCTGCAGTTCAGTCCACTGATATGGCCCTTTACACATATATCCATGCATATGTAGTGTAGCTCCTTGCTTGCGAGTACTTTGGATACGGTTGCTTTTCTCCCCCTTTTCCCCTTTCCCTTCTACCCGGTTGCCGCAAACAGACGATGGAGCCCAGGATCCAGACGCCACCGTCGACGACGACTCCTACTACTCTGGAGGTGCCTACTACTACGTGCAGCCCGCTGACGACGACCAGGAGTAGTTAGGAGGATCCCAGGCAGGAGGCCTGCGCCTCGTTCGATCTGTATCCCCGTTTGTGCTAGCCTTCTTAAGGCAAACTTGTTTAACTTATGTCTGTACTCAGATATTGTTGCTTCTGCTGACTCGTCTATGATCGAGCACTTGTATTCGAGCCCTCGAGGCCCCTGGCTTGTATTATGATGCTTGTATGACTTATTTTTATTTGTAGAGTTGTGTTGTGATATCTTCCCGTGAGTCCCTGATCTTGATCGTACACATTTGCGTGCATGATTAGTGTACAATTGAATCGGGGCGTCACAATGCTGAGGAACTCCGACGGATGCGACTTGCCGTCATACTTCTCTGGTACGTCTGGCTTGAAATTCTTTGTGCTGGGCCACTGGAATTGCCGCAGCTCATGGGTAAACGCAGGGCAACCTACCGCGTACGGCAAGTCGCCTGGTTCCCCTGGCGCATGCATGTCGACAGAGGGCCCAGCGCGCTGGTCCGATTGACGCCGCGCTTCTCTTCGCTTTTTAGGAAAGGAGGGGCGGAAAGTAGTATAGACTGGCTATCCAGCCGCTTTTTAGGTCGAAAAGGGAAAAAGGGGGTAACCCAGTACACACATTTGTAAGGAACCGATCTCTTTGTTGAAAAGGGAAAGAAACTGGGGGTCGGGTAGTTTGTGCACGACTAAATTTGCTGCCCTCACATAGGAAGAAGGTTCAAAGAGAAAAAATATGGGACCAGCGCATATATGCTGCTTGGCTACATACTCTGCATCACCCATTTATACGTGTGGACGCACATGGTGCTGGCATGTCCCATGCAGCTATTTTACTGTTGTTAATCTAAGAATGCCGCCGGAAAATTGAAGCAATGCCACTGTTAAAAGTAAATTACTTTTTTTAACGAATGTTGTTTCAAGAGAATGTCTCTGTTAATATGAATCAATGCAACCGTTTTAGAACTGCTACTGTCCTACTTTGTTTTCCATCCAAGATAAGTTAGATGCTTCTTTCTGTCACCGTTTGTTTCATCCTCCTTTATCGACAAGTAATTGTTTCCTTTTTTGCCTCTGTTAAAACAGGGGTATCGATTCAACTTGTTGCTATTGCGGCATTTTGCTTCACTACTCGAAACACTTATGTTTTAAGAGTGTTTTGTGCAGTTTAACTTGAATGTCACACCGGTGACTTTGCTTAATATTTTTGGAACTGCACAAAAGGAGATCGAGATTTGTTTCCAGTCTTCGTGGCGATTTGTTTCGAATCTTGGTCTCAACCACATGATGTGTAGTGTGCTTTGAGATGTTGTGCTACTTGTTTTGGTACTGTTTTTTCCCATTAAGTAGTGAACAAAAATGGGACCAACCCAGACATGATGCTTGTTGCATTGTTACAACAAATCCAGCATCACCCCCTTTATAAGCCAGTAATTGATGCCACTCTCAGAATTAATTACTGATCTGTTTTAAGAGAATTTCTCGGTTAATGTGAATCAATGCAACCGTTTTAGAAATGCTACTGTCCTATACTTTGTTTTCCATCAAGATAAGGTAGATGCTTCTTTTTGTGGCCGCATGTTTCATCCTCCTTTATTGGCCAGTAATTGTTTTCTTTTTTGCCTCTTAAAACAGGGATATATATTCAACTTGTTGCTATAGAAAACTTAAATGTCACACCGGCAACTTTGCTTGATTTCAGTGCAACTGCACAAAACTTGATTGGATTTCCTATTCATGTTGGTAGATTTGTATTTTATGTTGGTCGTCTCATGAAAGGTCAGTACAGGCCTTCATCCACATGATTGTGCAGTGTGCTTTGAGATGCTGTGCTACTTGTATTGGTACTATTTTAAATAAATGATGAATTGAAGCTATTGTATTGCTGTCTTTTCCCATTAAGTAGTGAACAAAAATGGGACCAACCCAGACATGATGCTTGTTGCTTTGTTACAACAAATTCAGCATCACCCCCTTTATAAGCCAGTAATTGATGCCACTCTCAGAATTAACTACTGAATCTTATTTCAAAACTGCAACACTTGTTAGGGATTGGCGGGATTACCATTTTTGTGGCCGCATGTTTCATCCTCCTTTATTAGCCAGTAATTGATTCCTTTTTTGCCTCTGTTTAAACAGGGATATCTATTCAACTTGTTGCTATTGCGACATTTTGCTTCGCTACACGAAACACTTTGCTTGATTTCAGTGCAACTGCACAAAACGAGATTGGATTTCCTATGCGTGTTGGCAGATTCGTATTTTATCATTGTCGGTCTCAAGAAAGGTCAGTACAGGCCTTCATCCACATGATTGTGCAGTGTGCTTTGAGATATTGGGCTACTTGTATTGGTACTGTTTTAAATAAATGTTGAATTGAAGCTATTGTATTGATGTCTTTTCCCATTAAGTAGTGAACAAAAATGGGACCAACCCAGACATGATGCTTGTTGCTTTGTTACAACAAACTCTGCATCACCCCCTTTATAAGTAGATGGAAGCACATACTGTTGTTGCGCCCACTCTCCCCTGGAACTATTTATGCTTTTCGTTAATCTAATGCCGCTGGTAAAATTAAGCAATGCCACTCTCAGAATTAATTAACTACTGAATCTTAGTTCAAAACTGCAGCACTTGTTAGGGATTGGCGGGATTACCATTTTTGTGGCCGCATGTTTCATCCTCCTTTATTGGACAGTAATTGATTCCTTTTTGGCTCTGTTAAAACAGGGATATCTATTCAACTTGTTGCTATTGCGACATTTTGCTTTGCTTAATTTTGGTGGAACTGCACAAAATGAGACCGGATTTCCATATATGTGTTGAGATCTCTTTGAGATCTTCCTCACGAGTTGTTCCAAATATTGGTATTGAATGGTCAGTACCGACCTTCCTCAGAATTAACTACTGAATCTTAGTTCAAAACTGCAAACACTTGTTAGGGATCGGCAGGAGTACCATTTCTGTTAGGGATCGGCCGGACTACATGTTTAAGAAATGTATTGTTTAGATAATGTCTCTGTTATTATATATTAGTTACAGACTTACAATGTTTTACAAATTGTACTATCCTGCTTTGTAGTTCTTTCTACATGTTTAACCAAGGTAGTGTTAAGATAATGTCTTTGTTAAAATGAATCAGTCGTATTGTTTTAGGAATGATACTTTTCTGCTTTTTCATTCTTTATACATGTTGAAACAAGGCATTGTTAAGATAATGTCTCAGGTAATATGAATGAATCACACTGATTGAGAATTGCTACTCTCCTGCTTTGTTTCCCATTAAGATAAGGTAGATCAGTAGATGTTTTTCTTCTGGGAGTACAAGTCATCAACTGTTATTTCTCAGTAATTGTTTCCCTTATACCTTTTGTTGCTTACAGGGATATCAAAATTAAAACTCGGTTTTATTCCGACTTCGATTTTAGTTCAACTGCACAAAAGGAGCCAATGTGTCCAAGGAAAACTGGTCCATTACTAGGTCCAATTGGTCGTTCCACTTTGCAGAAAGAAGCAGTCACTGTTTGCGCTACATTACAGAAGGAATGACCGAGAAGCTTTACAGAGTATTAGGCCTTCCACTATGTAGGCCAAAAGAGGTGTTAATTTCACCTTTTCTTAGTTTGGCACCGAATCCCTCCATTGCTACAGCCGGTGCCATAAATATTAGACACCGGTGACATGACTAGTCTGCAGAGACCATTGGCAATTTAACAACACGTGGAGTGCCCTGGGAAAAAAGTTCCCAAACAAGTACAAGAAGCGACAGGACTCCACGATCATAGGCATTACATATTTTGAATGGGAAAAGCTTGTCAAAGTTTAATCATTGATGTTAGCAAGAAGCGACAGGACTCCATGATCATAGGCATTACATATTTTGAATGGGAAAAGCTTGTCAAAGTTTAATCATTGATGTTAGCAAGAAGACGTTAGTTTAATATATTGGAATTGGAAAACCTTGTCAAAATTTTCTCATTGATGTTAGCCAGAAGACATGCATTTGATATTTTTTAGTGGGACGCCCTTGCTGTGAGCAGCGTCGAGTGTTTTTTCCTATTCCTGTGTTCAGTTTAGAAGTAAATAGTTACTCTGCTGAGATATTCTTGTGTTAAGAGTTTGTTCTGAATATTGTCTATGTAATGCCAGGCCTTGTGTTTGATTGCAAAGTTGAGCTTGGAATGTTGTGGCATGCGGCATCACGAGCTGTTCACCGTGCCTCCGGAGAATAATGCTTCGTATTGTTTTGCATGTCGATCTAATGCCAGTGATTTGCTTGTTAAGAAGATCATCCTCTTCTTTTGTTTCCGTGCTTAAGAAGTTCATCGTCTGATGTTTCATTCATAGCCTATGCGACAAGTCGGGTAGGTTAGACGTGAAACCTTATGATCTTCCGACCAACTCATGATATTGGGCCATGATTGGATCGCCGTTTTCCTACCAAAACCGCTTGTAAAACTGACGCTTGTAAATTAAAGCAGATGGTCTCGGGCGAAGGCGCTTGGTTGGTCGATTTTGACTAGTAAAATATCGGAAGTACTTGACACACGATAAAAACACTGAACGACACTTGGATGATTGCTAATCCAGCCATTAGCTGCTGTTTCAGCCTTGCCCATGGATGGCATGATACACACGTCGTGCATGTATCGTCTGGTAATGTCGTCCATATAGCAGTGCTCGTAAAATATACACTGGTCTCGCAAATTACACGTGTAACCCGCCGGTTTTACTTACAGACCTCGGGCCCTCGGTTTCATTACGCCTGTATTTTACGCGTTGTTTCCGATGACGAGTAAATTACACTTGTATGTTAATACAGGTTTGAAATAAACCAGAGCTCCCAAGCGCGACCTTACCGTTTCATGCCGTCTCAGTTTCTCGAAGGTGCTCATAGGTGTCCGATGATCCTGGCTTCCTGAATAAGCAGCGGGCGCTGTATCAGACCATCCGTAGGGCCCGTGAGGCCCTCTCCGTTGTCCTTCGAGTTGTTGCGCTCGTTGTGGCGCCGAGCATTGTTAACATCGTCAACGAACATGAGGATTCAGGAGATGACTTTATTTTGACTGGATGACACTAGGGACCCACTAGGGCCATAGCCGTACGTACGCAAGTGCCTCCTTGTTATGTACAACTATATTTTTTTTGCTTTCTCCTGGTTTCCTGACATCACGGTCCCACACCATTGTCAACCTATGTAGTCAATATAAACGAGAGAATTGCACAAGGTGCGGCCGACAGCTGGGACCAAGCAGTTCGAGCAGTATTTGTGTTTTTGAGGCATGAGCACTACATAGTTTTTCTTGGCGATGATTTCGTTGTTGTTCAGAGGAGAGCAAGGTATTAACTGGCAGGGCTGTGGCCCGTCTAGCCCAGGCCAGATATCCAGCCCAGATACTAATTTTTTGAAGATGAAAATGGCTAGCCCAGCTATACGTCTTTTTGAGGAATACCCAGGCAAGGTCAACTTGTTATTCTCCGCCCCGCTGGACTGCAAATCTTTCCTAGGAGGGATGCATTAGGCTTAATAGGAAAATGGGCTTTAAAAAATAATAAATGGGATGTAATTATAAAAACTGGGCAGTAACTATAAAAAAAATTCACCAAACACGAAATTAGTTTATAAAATATTATTTATGGATTTTGAAAATCTTAAATTTTCATTGTTGTGAGCGCAATGTTTCGTTGGAGTTTTACGTAATACAAATTTATATTTAATCTGACTAGAAATTTCGGGATAAAAATATTTTGGAGCCCATTGAAATGTGGGAAATTTTATTGAATTATGTCTTCAACGGTTGTTTGAAATTATTAATCATTGTCCTAGCTAGAAAATAGGTTGTACTTTTAACAAACTGTAAATGGGTTGTTGTAAATTCCATTAGAATTCCAAAATGGGCTGTACATTCTTACAAAACGCAAATGGGCTACAAGTTCTCTGCCACACACTTGTGGGCCTACTAAGTGACGCGTCCCCTAAAAAAATAAGTTGACGCGTATGCAAGGCTTTGCCAACTTATTATAGTCAACACACGGTTCTAGCAGCAGTGGCCGTTGGATGTCTATCCAACGGATGTCGTGCTTCTTCTTCAATCTCGGATATTCTTAGCTTCGGCCGCCCAAAAAATGATTCCTCCCCCTGACATCTGGGGCGCACCGTTTCGGAGGCTGACCTATGGGCCTACTAAGTTGGAGCATACCAAGGGCTTTGTCAACTTAGTCAATATAAACGATTCTAGCTTCAGTGACCGTACGATGTCCATCCAATGGCCGTAGTGCTTCTTCAACCTCTGGTCTTCTTGCTCCAGCCGCCCAAAGCAGCGCCGGTCGTGCCGCCTGCTCTTGCCTCTCATGGCCGGCTGTGTTGCCGAGGAGGCCTCACCGCCCCCATACTACTCCGACCGCTGGCCAGGCCATCCCTCCACTCCACTCACCCACACCCCCTGTTATTCTGCGGCGACGGCAGCCTCACACAGCAGCCGAACCAGTGAACCCTCGTACTCCTCTCCGCGCGGGCTTCCACTGCTGCGTCTTACCCGGCTCCGCGTCGTCCCCTTCCTAGGCCTTGCCGTCATCCAGACCACCGCCCTGGTGCTCTCGGCGCGGCGTGGTCAACGTGGTCAACAACCGACTTCCATCGGAAGAGTACTATACGTGGAGAGGCTAACAGCTGGGTCCAGGCGGCCACAAGGAAGTGCCTCCTTATTACGCGCAAAATAACTATTCCTCCACCTGACAGCAAGGACCCACTGGACGGGCCACCTTATTTTGCAAAAAACGTTTCCCCCCTGACTGCTCGGACCCACCGGACGGGCCAGCGTATTTTGCGAAAAAAATGTTCCCCCCGCTGTCAGCTCGGTCCCACCGGAAGTGCCTCCTTATTACGCACAAAAACATGAATACTCCCCCTGCTAGCTGGGACCCACCATGGTGGGAGGCTGACTTGTGGGCCTACTAAGTTGACTGGGACGGGGGCCTTTGTCAACTTTAGTCAATATGAACGATTCTAGCTCCAGTGATCGTACGATGTCCATCCAACGGCCGTAGTGCTTCTTCAACCTCTGGTCTTCTTGCTCCAGCCGCCCAAAGCAGTGCCAGTCGTGCCGCATGCTCCTACCTCTCGTGGCCGGCTGTGCTGCCGTGGAGGCCTCACCGCCCCCTACTATTCCCACCGCTGGCCAGGCCCTGTGGCGACGGCAGCCTCACACCGCAACCGAACCAGTGAACCCTCGTACTCCTCTTCGCGCGGGCTTCCACTGTCGCGTCTTCCCCGGCTCCCTGTCGTCCCCTTCCTAGGCCTCGCCGTCGTCCACCGCCCTGGTGCTCTCAGCGCGGCGTGGTCAACGTGGTCAAGGAACGACTTCCATCGGACGTGGATTGTACATGGAGAGGCTGACAGCTGGGTCCACGGCCGCAGTAAGGAAGTGCCTCCTTATTACGTGCAAAATAATTATTCCTCCACCTGACAGCGGGGACCCATCGGACGGGCCACCGTATTTCGCGAAAAAAAGTTTCCCTGCAGACTGCTGGGACCCACCAGCTACACCTTCACATGCAAGGAAGTGCGTCCGGGCAAAAAAAACAAAAAGATTCGCCCCCCTAACTGCTGGGACCCACCAGCTACATCTTCGCATGCAAGGAAGTGCTTAACAGTCGGGACCCACCTGGTCGAAGCATACATAGCGTTGTCATTCTGGTCGAAACGTGTACGTACATATATACTGGTGGATGCAGAGGCGCGCACGTGTCGTAGTAGAGGCGGCCAGGGTGCAAGAAAGAAAATACGGCCACGTATGTGTACAAACGGGCGGGGTCTCGAACGCCTACTCGCGCATACGTACGGCGAGGGCTCATTGACATGGCTGGGTCGGAACGGAGAAACAACGTCGTCGTCGTGTTCATGGGGAGGCAACAGAATGCGTCGTGTTCATGTGGAGGCAACGGAATGCGTCGTGTTCATCGGGAGGCAACGGAACGCGTGGGAGCCAACCGGCTGGGTCGGAACGGAATGCGTGGTCGTGTTCATCGGGGGGGCTTGGACGGAACAGGCGATGGAAACAAGGCCTGGCGTACCGCAGAACAGAGGAAACGGACCTCCTACGGTTGAAACGGGGGTCCTGTTGATCGGGAGGGGTGTGGAGTACCGCAAAACGGATGAAACGGACCTCCTACAGTCGAAACGGGTGTCCTGTTGATCGGGAGGGGTGTGGCGTACTGCAAAACGGACGAAACGGACCTCCTACAGTCGAAACGGGGGTCCTGTTCATCGGGAGGGGTGTAGCGTACCGCAAAACGGGACTCCACGGGATACTGTTCATCTCCACCGTCGACCCCCTCCAGCCTCCACGAGCTACTATTCATCCACCGTCGACCTCCTCCAGCCTCCACCTGCGACTGTTCATCCACGGGATCCTGTTCATCCAGCCTCCACCGCGTGCTACTCCACCGGCTACTGTTCAACCAGCCCTCTCCACGGGCTCCTGTTCAACCACCCCTCCACGGGCTACTATTCATCCAGCCCTCCACCGTCTATTGTTCATCCTGCCCTCCACGGGGTGGTCCTGTTCATCCAGCCCTCCACGGGGTCTTGTTCATCCAGCCCCAACCGGCTCGATCGATCGGGGTCCTGTTCATCCAGAGGCAACACCACGGGGTCATGTTCATCCACCCCCACCGGGAACTGTTCATCCAACCCCCCCCCCCCCCACAACGCTCACTGTTCATCCAGAGGCAACATCGATCGGCTTCAGTTAGCAGCAGTAGCAAAGGAATCGCTCGATCGGGTTCAGTTAACAGCCATCGATCGATCGCTCGGGTTCAGTAACGCGTAGCCTGCAGTGCAATCGCTCGGGTTCAGTTAGAGCCCAACGCCTCGCTCGGGTTCAGTTAGAGCCAACGCCTCGCACACACGCGCGTACGTGTATGAGAGAAACGTGCATCGCTCGACCCCCGACCTCCTACCGTAACCGGGAACTCCCCGAAATTTTCCTCGCCCTCGCTTCTACCACAGTTTTTTCCTTCATGGATGGCCCAAACAATGTCATGCAGCTGCGTCTCCGACCCGCCCAGGATGAAAAGCCCATTTTCTGTCATGATTTTTTTTCATAGAAGTCGGAGCCCACCACATCTATGATGATACCAGGTTTTGTCACAATTATCGTCATATAAGTGTCATATGTATGACAGGAAAAAAATTCGTTCGGCCCAAAATGTCACGGATGTGTCTTTTTTTTGTAGTGGAGGCAGGGGGCGCCCCCTGGGGGTAGGGCGCGCCCTCCACCCTCATAGCCAGGTGGTTCACCCCCCTGGTGTGTTCTCAGTTCCATAAATCCTCAAATATTCTAGAAAAAATCATATTAAATTGGCATGGCATTTGGAGGACTTTTATTTTCGAGGTATTTTTATATTGCACAGATAAATCAGAAAACAGACGAAAAATACTATTTTTACTTTATTTCAACTAAATAACAGAAAGTATAAAGAGGGTACAGAAGGTTGTGCCTTCTAGTTTCATCCATCTCATGCTCATCAAAAGGGATCCACTAACAAGGTTGATCAGGTCTTGTTAACAAACCCATTCCGATTAACATGGAATTGGAGAATTTCGAATAACACTATGTTACCTCAACTGGGATATGAACATCCCCTATAATAAGTATATCATATTTCTTCTTAACAGTAGGAAGAGGAAATTCAAAACCTCCAAATATAATCGATGGAATTTTTCCAATAGAGTTGATACTATGAACTTGAGGTTGTTTCCTCGGAAAGTGTGCCGTATGCTCATTACCATTAACATGAAAAGTGACATTGCCTTTGTTGCAATCAATAACAGCACCTACAGTATTCAGAAAAGGTCTTCCAAGAATAATAGACATACTATCGTCCTCGGGAATATCAAGAATAACAAAGTCCATTAAAATAGTAACGTTTGCAACCACAACACGCACATCCTCACAAATACCGACAGGTATAGCAGTTGATTTATCAGCCATTTGCAAAGATATTTCAGCAGGTGTCAACTTATTCAAGTCAAGTCTATGATATAAAGAGAGAGGCATAACACTAACACCGGCTCCAAGATCACATAAAGCAGTTTTAACACAATTTCTTTTAATGGAGCATGGTATAGTGGGTACTCCTGGATCTCCAAGTTTATTTGGTATTCCACCTTTGAAAGTATAATTAGCAAGCATGGTGGAAATTTCAGCTTCCGGTATCTTTCTTTTACTAGTGACAATATCCTTCATATACTTAGCATAAGGATTCATTTTGAGCATATCAATTAATCGCATACGCAAAAGGATAGGTCTTATCATTTCAGCAAAGTGCTCAAAATCCTCATCATCCTTTTTCTTGGATGGTTTGGGAGGATAAGGCATGGGTTTCTAAACCCATGGTTCCCTTTCTTTACAATGTTTCCTAGCAACAAAGTCTCTCTTATCATAACGTTGATTCTTTGATTGTGGGTTATCAAGATCAACAGCAGGTTCAACTTCTACATCATTATCATTACTAGGTTGAGCATCATCATTAACATTTTCACTCGGTTCATGTGCATTACCAGATTGTGTTTCAGCATCAGACATAGATATATCATTTGGATTCTCAGGTGGTTCAGCAATAGGTTCACTAGAAGTTTGCACAGTCCTATCATTTTTCTTTTTTCCTTTTAGAAGAACTAGGTACATCAATATTATTTCTCTGAGAATCTTGCTCAACTCTCTTAGGGTGGCCTTCAGGATACAAAGGTTCCTGAGTCATTCTACCTGTTCTAGTAGCCACTCTAACATCATAATCATTTTTCTTATTATTCATTTCATTTAGCAAATCATTTTGAGCTTCAAGTACTTGTTCTACTTGAGTGGTAACCATAGAAGCATGTTTGCTAACAAGTTTAAGTTCTCCTCTAATATTATCCATACAATCACCCAAGTGTTTAAGCATACCGGAATTGTATTTCAATGGTCTACCAAAATAAGCATTAAAATTTTCTTGTTTGACAATAAAATTATCAAACTCTTCTAAGCATTGTCTAGCAGACTTATAGTGAGGAATATCACCTTCATCAAATCTATAGAGAGAATTTACCTTTACTACCTGTGTCGGGTTATCAAAACCAGGAGGTTCTTCAATAGGTAATGGATCAAGATCATATGTTTCTTCAACAGGCGGTAGATTAAGACCATGTATTTCTTCAATAGGAGGTAAATTCTTGACATCTTCAGCTTTAATACCTTTTTCTTTCATAGATTTCTTTGCCTCTTGCATATCTTCAGGACTGAGAAATAGAACACCTCTCTTCTTCAGAGTTGGTTTAGGAATAGGATCAATAATTGATTCAGGGGCTGGCTCAGGAGGTGCCCAATTATTTTCATTTGTCAACATATTATTCAATAGAATTTGAGCTTCATTCGGTGTTCTTTCCCTAAAAAGAGAACCAGCACAACTATCCAGGTAATCTCTGGAAGCATTGGTTAGTCCATTATAAAAGATATCAAGTATTTCATTTTTCATAAGAGGATGATCAGGCAAAGCATTAAGTAACTTGAGAAGCCTCCCCCAAGCTTGTGGGAGACTCTTTTCTTTAATTTGCACAAAGTTGTATATTTCCTTTAAAGCAGCTTGTTTCTTATGAGCAGAGAAATATTTAGCAAAGAAGTAATAAATCATATCCTGGGGACTACGCACACAACCAGGATCAAGAGAATTAAACCATATCTTACCATCACCCTTTAATGAGAACGGAAATATTTTAAGGATATAAAAGTAGCGAGATCTCTCATCATTAGTGAACAGGGTGGCTATATCATTTAATTTAGTAAGATGTGCCACAACAGTTTCAGATTCATAGCCATGAAAAGGATCAGATTCAACAAATGTAATTATATCAGGATCAACAGAGAATTCATAATCCTTATCGGCAACACAAATAGGTGAAGTAACAAAAGCAGGGTCGGGCCTCATTCTATCATTAAGAGATTGATTATTCCATTTAGCTAATAACCTTCTAAGCTCATCGTTATCTTTGCAAGCCAAAATAGCATCAGAAGCTTCTTTATCAAAAATATAACCCTCAGGAATAACAGGCCTATCTTCATCATCACTTTCATCATTATAATCAACATCAATAATTTCTTTCTCTCTAGACCTAGCAATTTGTTCATCAAGAAATTCACTAAGGGGCACAGTAGTATCAAGCATAGAAGTAGTTTCATCATAAGTATCATGCATAACAGAAGTGGCATCATCAATAACATGCGACATATCAGAACAAATAGCGGGAGCAGGTTTAGGCGTCGCAAGCTTACTCAAAACAGAAGGTGAATCAAGTGCAGAGCTAGATGGCAGTTCCTTACCTCCTCTCGTAGTTGAGGGATAAATTTTTGTTTTCTCGTCTTTCAAGTTCTTCATAGGGTCTAGCAGATATAAATCCCAAGTGACTCAAAGAATAGAGCTATGCTCCCCGGCAATGGCGTCATAAATTAGTCTTGATAACCCACAAGTGTAGGGGATCACAACAGCTTTCGAGGGTAGAGTATTCAACCCAAATTTATTGATTCGACACAAGGGGAGCCAAAGAATATTCTCAAGTATTAGCAACTAAGTTGTCAATTCAGCCACACCTGGATAACTTAATATCTGCAGCAAGGTATTTAGTAGCAGAGTAATATAATAGTAGTGGTAATGGTAACAAAAGTAAAGAAAGCAAAAGTAATATTTTTGGTGTTTTGTAGTGATTGTAATAGTAACAGCAGGAAAGTAAATAAGCGAAAACCAGTATATGGAAAGCTCATAGGCATTAGATCGGTGATGGATAATTATGCCGAATGCGGTTCATCATGTAACAGTTATAACATAGGGTGACATAGAACTAGCTCCAATTCATCAATATAATGTAGGCATGTATTCCGAATATAGTCATACGTGCTTATGGAAAAGAACTTGCATGACATCTTTTGTCCTACCCTCCCGTGGCAGCGGGGTCCTAATGGAAACTAAGGGATATTAAGGCCTCCTTTTAATAGAGAACCGGAACAAAGAATTAGCACATAGTGAATACATGAACTCCTCAAACTATGGTCATCACCAGGAGTGGTCCCGATTATTGTCACTTCAGGGTTGCCGGATCATACCACATAGTAGGTGACTATAGACTTGCAAGATAGGATCAAGAACTCACATATATTCATGAAAACATAATAGGTTCAGATCTGAAATCATGGCACTCGGGCCCTAGTGACAAGCACTAAGCATAGCAAAGTCATAGCAACATCAATCTCAGAACCTAGTGGATACTAGGGATCAAACCCTAACAAAACTAACTCGATTACATGATAGATCTCATCCAACCCATCACCGTCCAGCAAGCCTACGATGGAATCATGCACGACGGTGAGCATCATGAAATTGGTGATGGAGGATGGTTGATGACGACGACGGCGATGAATCCCGCTCTCCGGAGCCCCGAACGGACTCTAGATCAGCCCTCCCAAGAGGTTTTAGGGCTTGGCGGCGGCTCCGTATCGTAAAACGCGATGATTTCTTCTCCTTTATTTTTCTCTCTCCGAAAGCAAATATATAGAGTTGGAGTTGCCGTCGGAGGAGCCTCAGGGGGGCAATGAGGTAGCGGGGCGCCCCCACCCTCTTGGACAGGTGGTGGCCGCCTGGCCTTCATCTTTTGCAACATTTTTTTATTATTTCCGAAAAGATGTTCCATGAAATTTCAGGTCATTCCGAGAAGTTTTGTTTCTGCACATAAATAACACTTTGGCAATTCTGCTGAAAACAGCGTCAGTCCGGGGTTAGTTCCATTCAAATCATCCAAATTAGAGTCCAAAACAAGGGCAAAAGTGTTTGGAAAACTAGATACGACGGAGACGTATGAGGGCACAGGGTAAGTGAGCATCCCTAGGGCTACCGCCAGGTCTCTTGGGGCACCCTAGGGGCTGCCTCCTCCCCTCCCACCTATATATACATGGGGAGGGGGTGCCACACAAGTACGCAACATTGTCTCAGCCGTGTGCATTTCCACTGTCCACCGTTTACTCCCTCGTTCATATTTTCGTGGTGCTTAGGCGAAGCCCTGCGGAGATCACATCACCATCACCGTCACCACGCCGTCGTGCTGTCGGAAATCATCTACTACTTCACTGTCTTGTTGGACCAAGAAGGCGTAGGACATCTCTGAGTTCAACGTGTGCAGAACGCGGAGGTGTCGTGCGTTCGGTACTAGATTGGTTGGAGCGCTAAGAAAGTTTGACTACATCAACCGCGTTGTTAAACGCTTTCGTTTATGGTCTACGAGGGTACGTAGACATACTCTTCCCCCCATTGATATGCATCTCCATGGATAGATCATTGCGTGTGCATATTTTTGTTTTGTTTTCCATGCAATGATTCCCAGAAGTGGCATCCGAGCCAAGTCTATGTGTAGATGATATGCACGAGTAGAACACAAAGAGTTGTGGGCGGTGATAGTCATACTGCTTACCACCAACGTCTTATTTTGATTCAGCGGTATTGTGGGTGAAGCAGCCGGGACCAAACTTACAAGTCCACGCATATGAGACCGGTTCCACCAACTAACATGCAACTAGTTTTGCATAAAGGTGGCTGGCGGGTGTCCATTTCTCCTACTTTAGTTGAATCGAATTTGACTACGACCGGTCCTTGAAGAAGGTTAAAACAGCAAACTTGATGAAACACTGTTGTGGTTTTTGCGTAGGTACGAACAGGTCTTGCTAGAAGCCCGTAGCAGCCACGTAAAACTTGCAACAACAAAGTAGAGGACGTATAACTTGTTTTTGCAGGGCATATTGTGATGTGATATGGTCAAGGCATGATGTGATAGACGTTATTGTATGACATGATCATGTTTTGTAAATTATCGGCAACCGGCAGGAGCCTTATGGTTGTCTCTTTATTGTATGAAATACAAACGCCATGTAATTGCTTTACTTTATCACTATGCGTTAGCGATAGTTGCAGAAGCAATATATAGTTGGCGAGACGACCTCGACGCAGCGATGAAGATCAAGGTGTCGAGCCCGTGATGATGGAGATCATGACGATGCTTTGGAGATGGAGATCAAAAGGACGAGATGATGATGGCCATATCATGTCACATATTTTGATTGCATGTGATGTTTATCTTTTACGCATCTTATTTTGCTTAGTACGGCGATAGCATTATAATATGATCCCTTCACTAAATTTCAAGGTAAAAGTGTTCTCCCTGAGTATGCACCATTGCTACAGTTCGTCGTTTCGAGACACCACGTGATGATCGGGTGTGATAGACTCTACGTTCACATACAACGGGTGTAAGACAGTTTTGCACATGCAGAATACTTGGGTTAAACTTGACGAGCCTAGCATGTATAGACATGGTCTCAGAACACTGGAGACCAAAAGGTCGAACATGAGTCATATAGTAGATATAATCAACATAGAGATGTTCACCATTGATGACTACCCCATCTCACGTGATGACCGGACATGGTTAGTTGATTTGGATCATGTATCACTTAGGTAAACTTGAGGGGTGTTTACTTATGTGGGAGTTCATTAGTGATTTGATTACATGAACTTAATTTATCATGAACTTAGTCTTGATGGTTTTGCATATCTATGTTGTAGATCAATAGCTCACGATATAGCTCCTTACTTTTTTGATATGTTCCTAGAGAAAACTAAGTTGAAAGATGATAGTAGCAATGATTCAGACTGGGTCCGTGAACTAAGGATTATCCTCATTGCTGCATGCTACTTCTTGATCTTGCGTCGGTTTTTCCCTTGAAGAGGAAAGGATGATGAAGCAAAGTAGAGATACGTATTTACCTCAGCTAAGAATCAAGGTATCAATCTAGTAGGAGAAGAACGCACAAATCACCAATACCTGCACAAACAATCAAACACTTGCACCGAACGCGATAAAGGGGTTGTTAATCCCTTCACGGTCACTTGCAAAGGTGAGATCTGATAGAGATAGATAAAACTAAACAAAAGATAAATTAAATATTTTTTGTTTTTTTGGTTTATAGATCTGAAAATAAAAGATTGCAAAATAGTAGATCGGAAACTTATATGATGGAAAGTAGACCCCGGGGCCATAGGTTTCACTAGATGCTTCTCTCAAAATAGCAAATAATACGGTGGGTGAACAAATTACTGTCGAGCAATTGGTAGAAAAGGCAAAGTTATGATGATATCCAAGGAAATGATTATGCAATATAAGCATCACATCCATGTCAAGTAGACCAACTCCTGCCTGCATCTACTACTATTACTCCACACATCGACCGACTCCTGCCTGCATCTAGAGTATTAAGTTCATGAAGAACAGAGTAACGCTTTGAGTAAGATGACATGATGTAGAGGAATAAACTCAAGCAATATGATGTAAACCCCATCTTTTTATCCTTGATGGAAACAACACAATGCGTGCCTTGCTACTCCTACTGTCACTGGGTGAGGACACCGCAAGATTGAACCCAAAGCTAAGCACTTCTCCTATAGTTCGAAGAAAATTACAAAGATATCAAATCATGCATAAAATAATTTAGAGAAGATTCAAATAATATTCATAGATAAGTTGATCATGAATCCACAATTCATCGGATCTCGACAAGCACACCGCAGATCTCCAAGAACATCGAGGAGAACATGGTATTCAGAATCAAAGAGAGAGAAGAAGCCATCTAGCTACTAGCTATGGACTCGTAAGACTGTGGTAAACTACTCATGCTTCATCGGAAGGGCAATAGGGTTCATGTAGATGCCCTCCGTGATTGAATCCTCCTCTGGCAGGATGCCGGAAAAGGCCCCAAGATGGGATATCACGGGAACAAAAGGTTGCGGCGGTGAAAAAGTGTTTTCGTGGGTACTTCCGGTGGTTTGGGAATATATGTGAATATAGGAGGAAGATCTAGGTCAGGGGGTTACCAAGGGGCCCACAAGGTAGGGGGCGTGCTCTCCACCCTTGTGTCTGCCTCGTGGCTCTTCTGACTTGCACTCCAAGTCTCCTGGGTGTCTTCTAATCCAAGAAAAATCATCGCGAAGGTTTTATTCCGTTTGGACTCCGTTTGGTATTCCTTTTCTTCGAAACTCAAAAACAAGGAAAAACCAGAAATTGGCACTGGGCTCTAGGTTAGTAGGTTAGTCCCAAAAATAATATGAAATAGCATATTAATGCATATAAAGTATCCAAAACATATAATATAATAGCATGGAACAATAAAAAATTGTAGATACGTTGGAGACGTATCACTTCACAAAAGAATTCTGTCCTTGATGCACCGCTAGGTGACAAACCTGTTGCAGGAGAAGATGCAGACGTTTGAACGTTTTGCAAGCTCAATATGATGACTACTTGATAGTTTAGTGTGCCATACTTTACGGCTTAGAACCGGGACTTTAAAAACGTTTTTGAATGCCACGGAGCATAAGAGATGTTCCAAGAGCTGAAAATTGGTATTTCAGACTCATGCCCATGTCGAGAAGTATGAGACCTCTGACAAGTACTTTGCCTACAAGATGGAGGAGAATAGTTCAACCAGTGAGCATGTGCTCAGAATGTCTAGGTACTACAATCGCTTGAATCAAGTGGGAGTTAATCTTCCAGATAAGATAGTGATTGACAAAGTTCTCTAGTCAGTATCACCAAGCTACTAGAACTTTGTGTTGAACTATAATATGCAAGGGATGACCAAAATGATTCCCGAGCTCTTCATGATGCTGAAATCGGCGATGGTAGAAATCAAGAAAGAGCATCAAGTGTTGATGCTTAATAAGACCACTAGTTTCAAGAAGAAGGGGAAGGAAAAGAGAGGGAACTTCAAGAAGAATGCAAGCAAGTTGCTGCTCCCATGAAGAAGCCCAAAGCTGGACCCAAGCCTGAAACTGAGTGCCTCTACTGCAAAGGAAATGGTCACTGGAATCAGAACTGCCCCAAATACTTTGTGGATAAGAAGGTTGGCAAAGTGAACAAAGGTATATTTGATATACATGTTATTGATGTGTGCCTTACTAGTATTGATAGTAGCCCCTAGGCATTTGATACTTGTTCAGTTGCTAAGATTAGTAACTCAAAACAGGAGTTGCAGAATAAACATAGACTAGTTAAGGGCGAGGTGACGATGTGTGTTGGAAGTGATTCCAAGGTTGATACGATCTCCATCGCACACTCCCTCTACTTTCCGGATTAGTGTTGAACCTAAATAAATGTTATTTGGTGTTTGCATTGAGCATGAATATGATTTGATCATGTTTATTGCAATACGGTTATTCATTTAAGTCAGAGAATAATTGTTGTTCTATTTACATGAATAAAACCTTCTATGGTCATACACCAATGTGAATGGTTTATTGAATCTTGACCGTAGTGATACACATATTCATAATATTGATGCCAAAAGATGCAAAGTTGATAATGATAGTGCAGCATACTTGTGGCACTGCCGTTTAGGTCATATTGGTGTAAAGCGCATGAAGAAACTCCATGTGGATGGACTTTTGGAATCACTTGATTATGAATTATTTGATACTTGCGAACCATGCCTCATTGGCAAGATGACTAAAACTCCGTTCTTCGGAACAATGGAGCAAGCTAATGACTTATTGGAAATAATACATACCGATGTATGCAGTCCGATGAGTGTCGAAGCATGCGATGGGTATCGTTATTTTCTCACATTCACAGATGATTTGAGTAGGTATGAGTATATCTACTTGATGAAACACAAGTCTGAAATGTTTGAAAAGTTCAAAGAATTTCAGAGTGAAGTGGAGAATCATCGTAACAAGAAAATAAAAAATTCTATGTTCTAATCACAGAGGCGAATATATGAGTTATGAGTTTGGCCTTCATTTTAAAACAATATGGAATAGTTTCACAACTCATGCCACCTGGAACACCACAGCGTAATGATGTGCCCGAACATCATAACCGTACTTTGTTAGAAATTATGCATTCTATGATGTCTCTTTCCGATTGCCACTATGATTTTGGGGTTATGCATTAGAGACAGCTGCATTCACGTTAAAATGGGCACCGTATAAATCCGCTGAGACGACGCCATATGAACTGTGGTTTGGCAAGAAACCTAAGCTATCGTTTCTTAAAGTTTGGGGATGCGGTGCTTATGTCAAATGGCTTCGGCCTGATAAGCTCGAACCTAAATCGGAGAAGTGCATCTTCATAGGATACCTTAAGGAAACAATTGGGTACACCTTCTAACACAAATCCGAAGGCAAGATCTTTGTTGCTAAGAATGGGTCATTTATGGAGAAGAAGTTTCTCTCGAAAGAAGTGAGTGGGAGGGAGGTAGAACTTGATGAGGTAATTGTACCTTCTCTCGAATTGGAAAGTAGCTCATCACAGAAAAGCATTTCCGTGATGCCTACACCAACTAGAGAGGAAGCTAATGATAATGATCATGAAACTTCGGATCAAGTTACTACTAAACCTTGTAGGTCAACCAGAGCACGATCCACACCAAAGTGGTATGGTAATCCTGTCCTGGAAGTCATGTTACTAGACCAAGGCGAACCTACGAACTATGAAGAAGCTATGATGAGCCCAGATTCCGACAGATGGTTTGAGGCCATGAAATCTGAGATAGGATCCATGTATGAGAACAAAGTGTGGACTTTGGTGGACTTGCCCGACGATCGGCAAGCCATAGAGAATAAATGGATCTTCAAGAAGAAGACTGACGCTGGTGGTAATGTTATAGCAATTGCCACATTTTATAATTATGAAATCTGGTAAATGGATGTCAAAAACTGCATTCCTTAATGGATATTAAAAAAGAGTTGTATATGATGCAACCAGAAGTTTTTATCAATCCTAAAGGTGCTAACAAAGTGTGCGATATCCAGCGATCCATCTATGGACTGGTGCAAGCATCTCAGAGTTGGAATATACGCTTTGATGAGCTGATCAAAGCATATTGTTTTTATACAGACTAAATAGCGGGGTGACCCGCGCATTTGCGCGGCTAGACCATAGTCTTTATATATGTAATATCTATACTCCAAATGTGTATAAAAATTATTGTCAGAGTTTTTTGTGAGAACTTAATTGATATTCATGTCCATGCAAGTTATTTTCCCCCAAGATTATTTTATTTGTCTCAAATTGCACTTATTAACACAACTATTACATAGACATTTGGAACAATTTTCTACCAAATCATCATTATAAGAAAAACTATGTGATACTATAATTTGAAATTATAATTTCTATTGTGCGGCGTACAACATCATAGAGTTCAATAATAATCTCCAACGCCACCGCTCATACCTCTCTGTTTGCCATTCATACAATAGATATTTAGAGCATATATCTTCTTTCAGACATATATATTTTTATGTAGACAAAGTCAATAAAAAAATTCTTAGTTGCCTAATATGTTTAAGCATATCATTCACCTTATACTTTAATTTGTGAACTTTAAGCATAAAAGTTTGCACCCGATGTAGGTAAGTTAATTCTATGAAATGTTAGTGTAATATTTTTTAGGTTATATATGGACTAATTCATAGATGAAGATAGTTGGTTAAACATGGAAAAATGCGATTGAGAATTTAGTAAAATGATTATTTTATGATACAGAAACAACCAATATGTGTGTCGTTAGAATGAGTAGCACAAAAATAATATCTAAAATATTTTTAGTTGTTCCATGTACCAGCTTACAGCTTGATATTCCAAACACTCTAGACCATATCTTGTAGCTCGACCTACTGATGATGTGTCTGAGTTCAATCCAAAAACTGATGTGAATCGTTGATGAAATTTTTACGGTATCGATAGGTGTTTTTCTCTTAACTTTGTACAACTTAAAGCATGCCGAATTAGAGCAGAATATTTAATTAGTAATATAACCTATGTGTGAACACTTCAGCACATATTTCCTTCCATACATTGTAAAGCAAAGTTAATTAGTGGTACTACAATATAGATGTTAAAACGTATTAACCTGAAAGGAATAAATTAACTATACACGTATGCAAATATAAAATTCTACTCTCAACTTTGCACGCACATTTACATGTTTGGAGATAAAACTGGTTCGTAGAAGAAAGAGATTATTTCTTTTGAACTCCATACCTTAAAATTAAATAAAATCATTGTTGAGACACAGATAAAAATACGAATAATCCTATATTGATATTATAGATTTTGAACTCACGTGAAATAAACATAGTATCAGGGAGATTTGACGGTTTTGCAAAAGTTTGAGCCAGGTACACCGTAATTCAAAGTATGCGTCACAAACAATACAATGATCGTACTAACCTTAAGGTAAAAAAATACAAATTTTCGATTATGTAAAAAAAAGCATACCAAATCTAAATGGACCAGACATTATATCATACATCTTGAAAGCTTTCAGCATAAACAATCTATAGAACGGATGGCGACCGTTCACAGAGTGCATAGCTTTGCTAGATATAAAAAATGGGTGCTAACCTAAGAATTTAATAAGCAAGAAAATTAGTATGAACGTTTCGTGACATGTCAACTCAAATAGTGGCAGATAACAGTGTCACAGAAGACATGTTGAATATTGCATATAGTTACGACTACAAACGCACATTTTCACACAAAATGAAAAAACAACCAAACTTGCTATCCAGATATTTATGAAATAAATATTCTATCCATTAGAAATTAGCCATTCTTGTGCATACCTTTATATTCTCCTAGTGATTCTTCAAATATCTCATAATACTCCTGATCAGAGCAAATAAAATAAAAATGAAATTAAGCACATGTTCTCATTATCAAAGCTCATCTCAAGTAAAAATACGATGGCAGTAATGTTCATTTCATATACTGCGGAAGTAATATCAACTGCTTTTCTATTACCACGAAACAACGATGACCAACAGAAATGTACTTTGAGGAAGGGTTGCGAGTCGCATATGCCATTACTTTAAGTTTGAACGGCTATCATAAGCCAACACATACCCATGGCTCCAGATCATGTTCGTGAAGACATTTCGTCGACTAACACAAATTCTACTATAGATTCCATGGTTGCATGCAATTTAACAACCCTATTATAAAACACCCAGGGAGTTGACATCCATAGAAAAATGATTTTTTTCTGAAATGTTGAAGGTAAGGAGAAACATCATTCTTCCTATTTGAGTGTACTACCTCCCATATGGGCATACTACATGGATCTGAATGTATATTTCCTCCAGTAAGGATCTCTGGTCTTTTAAGTTTGCATTTAGCTCCTATCTGTATGGGAACAAAAATACATGATGGAAATAAGGTGTAAATCGGTTTAAATGGCATTCTACTAAGTATAGAAGACATGCAGGAGGCAAGTGAAGTACATGTTTCTCATATCAAGGTAGTTGTAGGAGTTGAGAAGGTACAATGTTTTGACTTACACATAGAAATAACACGACATTCCACAACATGTAAAAATTGAAAAAAAGAATCTAATATTTTATTGTATGCAGGCCTATTTATGGTGTTATATGAAATTGGTTAGCAGAACAACATCACCAATACTTCACTTGCCATGACATAGATCTGGCAACACCAATAGGAGAGATGATCGGTTCCAAATGTCATCTCCTGTAGTAGAAATAAAAAATCCAAACCCAATGTTAACAGCTACCAGTTATGTTTTGACATAAATACAAATTATATTAGTGGACGTCCTCTCTCTCAAATGAATTCTCACAGTGATTGTTTATTAGAAATTTATGCGCTTCGTATAATCAGAGCAACATGGAGGAGTCTGAGGCTGGTGCATGAATTCTCCTCCAATTCCACCTTACAACCTTTGTGGAAAAGAAAGAAATATTTGCTTTGGTGGGATTCTTCATCGAGCACCTAGCAACAATTCAGAGAAACCATGAGAGGAGAGGCCTGTACATCTACTACAGGGACTCGAGTCAACATTAACTGGTGCAACAATAAAAATGCATTGTAGATCAGTAAATCAACCGTAAATAAAATAGCCCTAACACAACCAATTAAATCACTATAATCACCTGACTTAGATATCGAGGTTGTGCACATGGCATGATCTAAGAACCGTACATATATATATTGCTTATACCTACACATCTTGATTGCAAAGTCATAAACCGAACCTCCTTACATAAACCGAAATTGACTAATGTCAAACTGAATCAGGATACCTAGTGGTCATGGCTGGAAGGAGGCACGCCGCACGCGTGGCAACGTGACCCTTGCTGCTGCCGCTCATGGTCCAGCTATGTCGCCGTTGTAAATAAAATAGCCCTAACACAACCAATTAAATCACTATAATCACCTGACTTAGATATCGAGGTTGTGCACATGGCACGATCTAAGAACCGTACATGTATATATTGCTTATACCTACACATCTTGATTGCAAAGTCATAAACCGAACCTCCTTACATAAACCGAAATTGACTAATGTCAAACTGAATCAGGATACCTAGTGGCCATGGCTGGAAGGAGGCACGCCGCACGCGTGGCAACGTGACCCTTGCTGCTGCCGCTCATGGTCCAGCTATGTCGCCGTTGATTTACCAGTGGCGACATGGAGACTTGGAGAGAGTCTGAGGCGCTTGATTGGAGAAGACGAAGCAGGGAAGAGCCGACTGCCGAGTAGTCGACGGCCGTGACTTGGCAGAGATCGGGAGAGCCAATCAAGGATCTGCTTTTTCTTGGCAGGGATCAAGAGAGCCAATCACGGAAGTGCTTTCCTTTTCGTGAGGAGCCAATAGAATTAATTTGTGCAGGACGGAAGGGCCATGAGGATATTGTACGTGGATCAGATTTCTTTTCCTGTTTCTCACGTATTGCAACATAAGTCTGATTTGGAGTTCCCTTTTTTGAAAGTCTGATTTGAAGTTTCTATGTTTCCTCTCCTGGGTTATGTTAGTATATGAATCGTATAAGAATATTATTTCTTTCCACACTTTTCAGCTTTACCCCACGTACACGTGATAGGCCCATGCAAAGGTTTTTCCTTTTTTTTAGTTTTTTCTCCTATTATTAGATCTCTTACTCTCACCTCCATGTTTTTTTTAAATTCGTCCATGTTTTTCTTTTCAGATTATTTACGTGGTTACAACCCATGTACGTGTCATGTTTGACTACGGTTTATTCAATGTTTACTTTTTCCATGTAACGTTTTCTTATTTAATCTCAACCATCGAAATCAAAGATTAACGACGTATAATATTTTAGCCTATGTGGATCCACCAAGTCGCTTCTTTTACTCTCGTTTTAATTATATAATAGATGATGTGATGGACAAGACCCTTCCGTTAGCTTAGCATATTGACCGTTCAGTTTATTGTTATTACTTTGTAACATCCCATATTTTCAATTTGGAATGTTATACATTAGATCATCACGCATAACATATTTTCTTGCATTTTGGTCGATCCGAGAAATTTCACGCAACTCAAGGACCCTCGGAGAGAGTTGGAGATTTCGTTATTTTCATATTTGAGTTTTCTCAAATTTTGAAAAGAGGATCATTTGATTTTATTTATTTTACCTTCAATTATTTTCCCAATATCAAAAATATGAGAGAGGAATAATATGACTTTCCCAAATTTAGGAAAAAAATTAAGATTTAATAAATAAATCAAATTTTGGAATTTTTCCGGAGTTTATTTGCATTTTAATTGGATTAGGGAAAAATGCGTGTTTTCAAAATATTGCATTTAGGCCCCGAGTAAAAGTTTATTTTGTTCGACTCATTTTTAGGAGTCGGGGAGAATTAACTTCGGAATTTTTGGAGCTCGTTTAGATTTTCTTTTCTTCGTTTTTCTGCGCGCATAACTATTTAAAAAAAATCCGCAGCGCCCGACTAGGCCAAGGGCCCAGCCGAGCCGGCCCACGCCGCCGCCCCTCCCCGCGCGCGCGCCCGCGCGCCGCCGCTGCTGGCCGAATCCGAGGAGGATTCCTCCTCCTCCCCCCCCCCCTTGCCTTGCCCCCTCCCCCAAGCCACCTCCCCTCCCCCTCATAAATACCCCCCTATCTCCTCTCCTCCCCAAGCCACCCCGCGCCGCCGCCAGCGCCCGCCGCCGCCGCCGCAAGCGCCGCCCGCGCCCCGCCTCGCCCCGCGCCACCCCGCCGCCCGCGGGAGCCCCTCGCCGCCGAGGTAGCCGCCGCCCGCGCCAACCCTCGCCTCGGTTCGGTTTTTTTTATAAAAGCTGTTCCGGTTTCTTTTCGTGTCGTTGTTTCGGTTTTTTTCGAAACCCTAGATCGGTTTTCGTTTTTCTTTCGGTTTAGTTGTTTAGCGAGCGTTCGCCGGACCGTTTGTCTTAACGAACGTGATCACCGGTTATTCTCGGTTAACGAACGTCCGTTCGTTTAACCGTTCGTCGTCTTCTTTTTCGTCGGATTTATTCCGCGATTTTCTGATCGCGATTTCAGATCCGATCTTCTTTCTAGTTTATCTTCTCGCTCGTTTATCGGAATCAGGTGATTCAAGCGCCTGGAGTTTCGTTTCGAAACCGCCGTTCCGACTAATCAGCTTACACAAGTTTTTGCTACTGTAAAATTTGACCTAGTTTCAATTTGCTAGAACCGAGTTGTTTTCTTCCGCCGTTTGTTTTCCGTTACTTTGTTCGGTTCGTTTCTCTTTGCAACCGGAGTTCTTAAGTTGAACTTTCTGGTTCGATCTCTTGTTCGAGTTTTACCTGTGCATTAGATGAGTACTTATTGTATTCTTGTTGTTTGTCTGTGATAGATCACCCTGAGTGCGCCGCCTGTTATTTCGAATCTCTAGGTTTCGCGGATCATCAGCAAGGCAAGTAACACTTTGATCATACCCTTTTCTACTCCCCAGCTTTATTGCATTAGATCAATCCTCAAACATTGCATGATTAGGATCTAATTAAATTGTGGGATGGGAAGTAGTTGAGGTAGTACCTATTACCTGTTTTACTTATGAAACCTTTGGGAGCTACTTCTACGTTGCTTATTATGCCATGCTATGCTAGTAGACGTGGATTGGGTGAGTGATATCCATGACAGATGTGAGTATTGTTAATTAATGGTCTTATCTAAGGTGGCAACTTAAATACACATCTGGGTGGATTGAGGCACCTGGTTTCTATCAGGACTTGCCTGTTTTTTTGGACCGCCACCCAGGCTCAAAGGGATCATAAGATCATTCATGCTAGTAACTTCCGTGTGCAGCCACAAGCCATTATGGGCTCTGGCATAGTTGATTAAGTTGTGCGAACTCTTACAGGGTAGACTAGCAGATGTAGGGGAAAGTAGGTGTACCGCTCTATCCAACGTAAGGTGCTAGGCTTCTGAAAGACTATGTCTCGGTCATCCGTTTCTCAAACACCATGTAGTGCGGGAAACCAAACGGAGGCGATCGAGTCTTGTGGGGAAAAGTGCGCAAACCTCTGCAGAGTGTACAATCTGATCATGATTAGCCGTGTCCCCGGTTATGGACAACTTGAGTATCTAGTACTTGAATATCATGTGAATCTTATCATGTTACTCTAATTAATATTGTTGGGTTTTAATTGTTCATTTAATTGGGATCGGAATGCTGTCAACCATTCTTGATGTTTAACAACCACCATGATAGTTAAATAAATTTATTCCTTTGCAGTAGGGAAAAATTGGCTTTACGCAAAACTGTAACCATAGAGCTTTCCACCAGCCATATATGCATGTAGTATAGGCTTATCATTCAATACTCTCTATGTGTTACATTGCCAGCATATTCCATGTGCTGACCCGTTTTCGGGCTGCAACGTTTCATGTTGCAGACTTTTCAGACGACGAGTAAGGTGCCTTTTAGGTCGTGGTTCTATACTCAGTGACGCCGTTGGAGTTGATGGACTCACTTATCTTCCAAGCCTTCCGCTATTATCGATATTAGATGGCCTTAAGCCATATTTATTGTAATAAGTTATCTTTGAGACACCGATGTAATAAGTGTGTGATTGCTACTCTGTTATAAATCCTTCGAAGTACTGTGTGGTGTCAGCATTACTGATCCAGGGATGACACCGGAGCACAGAGACTTGACCATCTGAGGTCGGGTCGCTACATACTTTCTTCATGTCAAATACATATTCCTTCGACTATGGGACTATGCAACTCCCAGATACCGGAGGAATGCCTTTGTGCTATCAAACGTCACAACATAACTGGGTGATCATAAATATGCTCTACAGGTATCTCTGAAGGTGTTTGTTGAGTTTGCATAGATCGAGATTAGGATTTGTCACTCCGAGTATCGGAGAGGTATCTCTGGGCCCTCTCAGTAATATACATCGTAAGCTTGCAAGCAAATGACTAAGGAGTTAGTCACGGGGTGATTTATTATGGAACGAGTAAAGATACTTGCCGGTAACGAGATTGAACATGGTATAGAGATACCGACGATCGAATCTCAGGCAAGTAACATATCGATGACAAAGGGAATTATGTATGTTGTCATAACGGTTCGACCGATAAAGATCTTCGTAGAATATGTAGGAGCCAATATGGGCATCCAGGTTCCACTATTGGTTATTGACCGAAGAGGTCTCTCGGTCATGTCTACATAGTTCTCGAACCCGTAGGGTCCGCACGCTTAACGTTCGTTGATGATATGGTGTTATATGAGTTATATGATTTGGAAACCTAATGTTGTTCGGAGTCCCGAATGAGATCATGGACATGATGAGGAGTTCCGGAATGGTCTGGAGGTTAAAATTGATATATAGGACGATGGTATTTGGACACCAGAAGTGTTTCGGTTGGTACCGGGTACTTATCGGGTCACCGAAAGGGGTTCCGAGCAGCCCCGGTAGGTTATTGGGCTTTATGGGCAAAAAGGGGAAGAACACACCATCCCACAAGGGGCTGGTGTGCCCCTCTACCCCCTGCCCACGCAACAAAGGAGGGAAGGAAGGAAAGGGATGGCGCCCTAAGGCAGCCATCTCCCTTTCCTTTCCCCCTCATGTCCAAATAAGGAAAGGGGGCACAAGGCAAGGTAGCAGCCCTAGGGCTGCTGCCGAGTCTCTTGGGGCGCCCTAGGGGATGCCTCCTCCCCTCCCACCTATATATACATGGGGAGAGGACGCCACACAAGTACACAACATTATCTCAGCCATGTGCGGCGCCCCCGTCCACCATTTACTCCCCCGGTCATATTTTTGTAGTTCTTAGGCGAAGCCCTTGAGATCACATCACCATCACCGTCACCACGCCGTCGTGCTGTCGGAACTCATCTACTACCTTGTTGTATTGCTAAATCAAGAAGGCGTAGGACATCCCCAAGATGAACGTGTGCAGAACGCAGAGGTGTCGTGCATTTGGTACTAGATCGGTTGGAGCACGAAGAAAGTTCGACTACATCAACCACGTTGTTAAACGCTTCCGCTTACGGTCTACGAGGGTACGTAGACATACTCTTCCCCTCGTTGCTATGCATCTCCATGGATAGATCATTGCGTGTGCGTAGAAATTTTTTGTTATCCATGCAACGGTTCCCAACAATAGCTAGCTATCACTATCCTATTACATCAATAAGAAGGATCATTAATGTATTTCTTTGTTGGATCCGCAAGAGAAACCGGTCTGTCAGCATCGTGCCTCTGCAGACTAAGGCGAGATTTTATCTCCTCCGAGCTGGTAGGTGCGCCGCCGTTCAAAACATCGACATGGTCGATGATGGTAGCAAACTTGAGTTGGATGCATTTGAACTCATCTCTACTATCTCCTGGGCTAATTTCCTCCATTTTCATCCCCCATGCGATGAAGTTAGAGTCCTTTTTAAGGCGTTCTCTTTCCCGTATGTACTCCTCCATGTGGTGGACGACGTAGTAGTCGTCTGAATCAATGTTTTCCTGCTGCTGCATGCAACAAAAGTCAGTTTTGTGGCCGAAGTATATTGCTTTAAATTTGTCAAACTTGCAATATCCGTCTCTGAGCACTCCTTCTCGGCTAGTATAATCGACGAGTGCTTCATCGAGAACCTTCTTGATGCCTCTATGGTCCTTCTTCACCTTCGTCATCGAATCCAAGGAATAAGTTTCGGCGAACTTCAGGGTAATAGCGATGAGGACACAATGTTCTCTGCATAAAAAGTAGAGAAAAACCAATTATCCTTGAGTATATAATGTTTTGACGTGGAAGCAGAACAAGATTGTACGAAATAATATTGTGCACCGAGTACTGAATGACTTACTTCGGATGGTCGGGCACTAGAAGGCAATCTTTTTCCATGTTGGCAAACATGAGGTTTGTCAGGTAGTTCCTCCTAGCTTGATGGTGACCAGGGAGATTGATGTTGGTCTCGTGCAGGAGGTAGGGGTCCCCTACCACGACTACCTTGTTGAGCTCACATTTGGCAATGTATGCACTATTGATTGCCCATAGGCGTATTAAGGAAGGACCAAGCTTGTCTAGGTGGAATAGGTTGAAGATGTCTTCGAATGGCACACAGAACTTGTCCGTGGGAAATTGTCGCACAAACCAATATTAGGTGGCACCATCACTGTGAAAATGGGGCGATGTCCACCTGCATGAGAAAAGGTGTACTTCTCCCTAGAGAGAATTGTGTCATGCAGCACCCTAAATTCTGTCTATAGAAGATCGCTGAGCTCCTTCAGAAGGATGGGTTCAGCCGGGGAATGGTAAGTCCGCCATGCAACACGACGAACTACTTGTTTATTATTCTGAACTGGCTGACAGGCGGTGGCAGTGCCCTTCTTACTACCATTTCCTGGCCACCTCCTCTTCTTGCATGGCATGTTAGGTTGGCTGGCTGCACCGCCCGGCAGTGCATTTGCTAGCATCTCATTGAGTGTGTTTGGACTCAGCAACGCTCCCCTGGATGGTGGCACTTGTGTGTCTGGTGGCGTGAAGTACTCGTTGGAAAAACTCTTCTGGCGAGGAACAACATGTTGATCATCTTGGACAGCAGGAGGCACAAAGAATGTTTGGACGGGTCAGCAGGCATAGGTCCATCAAGATTGCACACGACATCTGATTCTGATATTCATGAACCAAGAATAGTCGATTGACAAGTAGTTCATTATTATTTAATTTGTCCTCAATGACATCCACATTGTTGTTATTTCAGATCGACTCTGGCCCAAAGGAGATGGTCCTCGACACGTCTTGCCATTGTTCATCTGCTGCGAGCTTGTTGGGATTTGGACATTTCCTAGCCGAATTTGATTCTTCGGCCACATCATTGGCCAACATAAGCACTGACCAAGGGTAAGCTGGCTATCCGTACCTGGAGGTTGTATCGGAGGAGGAATATCATCCTTACCATTTAAGACAATAGACAACTCAACTTTCAAGACCCCCACAGGCATCTGTACTCCTTGCATGATGGTATCTTTGGGGCGAATGATCGAGCCGATTGTAACTTTAATCAGCTCACCATTCACATGGGCTAAGAGACTGCACAGAGTGTCTTCCGTAAGAGCGTCAAGAGTAGCCATTGGCGATGGATGATATGTCTCCAACATATCTATAATTTTTGATTGTTCCATGCTATTATATTATCTGTTTTGGATGTTTAATGGGCTTTAATATGCTCTTTTATATTTTTTTCGGGACTAACCTATTAACTGGAGGCCCAGCACCAGTTTATGTTTTTTTTGCCTATTTTAGAGTTTTGAAGAAAAGGAATACCAAACAGAATGAAACCTTCGCGATGATCTTTCTTGGACCGAAAGCAATCCATAAGACTTGGAGTCGAAGTCTGGAACTCCACGAGAAAGCTACGAGGCAGGAGGGCGCGCCCCCCTGCCTTGTGCTCTCCTTGTTGCTTTCTTGACGTGGACTCCAAGTCCTCTGGATCACGTTTGTTCCGAAAATCACGTTCCCGAAGGTTTCATTCTGTTTGGACTCTGTTTGATATTCTTTTTCTGCGAAACTCTGAAATAGGCAAAAAACAAGAACTTGGGCTGGGCCTCCGGTTAATAGGTTAGTCCCAAAAATAATATAGAAGTGTATAACAAAGCCCATTAATCATCCAAAATAGAATATAATATAGCATGAAGCAATAAAAAATTATAGATACAGAAGGAAATATGCCCTAGAGGCAATAATAAAGTTGTTTTTACATCGCAGAAAATCAATACCAAACAGAGTCCAAATGCAGCGGAACTTTTTGGAGATTTTTTCTGGACTAGAAGACACCCGGTGGGCCAAAGAAGTGCCAGAGGGGAGCTCTGAGGAGAGGACAACCCACCAGGGCGCACCTGGGGGCCCAGGTGCGCCCAAGTGGGTTGTGCCCACCTCGGTGGCCTCCCGCACCGCCTCTTCGCCCTATAAATTCACAAATATTCCACAAACCCTCGGGGTAACCCTAGATAGGAAGTTCCATCATCGCAAGCCTCTGTAGCCACAAAAAACCAATCAGGAGCCCATTTCGGCACCCTGCCGGAGGGGGAGATCATCACCGGAGGCCATCTTCATCATCCCTATGGTCTCCATGATGAGGAGGGAGTAGGCCACCCTCGGGTATGAGGGTTTGTACCATTAGCTATGTGTTTAATCTCTCTCTCTCTCTCTCTCTCTCGTGTTCTTGATGGCATGATCTTGATGTATCGGTGGCTTTGTTAATATAGTTGGATCATATGGTGTTTTTGTTGGGGAACGTAGCATGCAATTTCAAAAAAAATCCTACGATCACGCAAGATCTATCTAGGAGATGCATAGCAACGAGAGGGGGATAGTGTGTCCATGTACCCTCGTAGACCGAAACCGGAAGCGTTAGGTTAACGCGGTTGATGTAGTCGAACGTCTAAACGATCCAACCAATCTAGTACCGAACGTATGGCACCTCCGAGTTCAGCACATGTTCAGCTCGATGACGTTTCTTGAAATCTTGATCCAGCAGAGGGTCGAGAGAGAGTTCTGTCAGCACGACGCGCGTGGCGACAGTGATGGTGATGTGATCCGCACAGGGCTTCGCCTAAGCACTAAGACGCTATGACCGGAGGAGTAAACTGTGGAGGGGGCACCACACACGGCTAAGAGAACTCTTGGTGTGCCTTTGGGGTGCCCCCTGCCCACGTATATAAAGAAGGTGGGAGAGAAGCCGGCGGCTAGGAGGGGTGCGCCATGGGGGGAGTCCTACTTGGACTCCTAGTCCAAGTAGGATCCCCCCTTTCCTTTCTCCATCGGAGGGAATAGGAAGGAGAGGGAGAGGGAAGGGGGCGCCGCCCCCTCCTCCTTGTCCTATTCGAAATCCCTAGGAGGGGCGCGCGCAGCCACCCCCACGGGCTTCCCTCCCTCTCCCTTAGGCCAATGTTGGCCCAACACTTCCCCGGGGGGTTCCGGTAACCCCTCGTTACTCCGGTAAAATACCCGAATAACTCGGAATCATTCCGATGTCCGAATACTACCTTCCAGTATATGAATCTTTACCTCTCTACAATTTCGAGACTCCTTGTCATGTTCATGATCTCATCCGGGACTCCGAACAAACTTCAGTCACCAAAACACACAACTCATAATACAAATCGTCATCGAACGTTAAGCGTGCAGACCCTACGGGTTAGAGAACAATGTAGACATGACCGAGACACATCTCCGGTCGATAACCAATAGCGGAACCTAGATGCTCATATTGGCTCCTACATATTCTACGAAGATCTTTAACGGTCAAACCGCATAACAACATACGTAATTCCCTTTGTCATTGGTATGTTACTTGTCCGAGATTCAATCATCGGTATCATCATACCTAGTTCAGTCTCGTTACTGGAAAGTCTCTTTACTCGTTCCGTAATGCATCATCCCGCAACTAACTCACTAGTCACATTGCTTGCAAGGCTTATAGTGATGTGCATTACCGAGAGGGCCCAGAGATACCTGTCCGATACACGGAGTGACAAATCCTAATCTTGATCTATGCCAACTCAACACACACCTTCTGAGACACCTGTAGAGCATCTTTATAATCACCCAGTAATGTTGTGACGTTTGATAGCACACAAAGTGTTCCTCTGGTATTCGGGAGTTGCATAATCTCACAGTCAGAGGAATATGTATAAGTCATGAAGAAAGCAATAGCAATAAAACTAAACGATCATAATGCTTAGCTAACGGATGGGTCTTATCCATCACATAATTCTCTACTGATGTGATCCCGTTCATCAAATGACAACAATGTCTATGGTTAAGAAACTTAACCATCTTTGATTAACGAGCTAGTCAAGTAGAGGCATACTAGGGACACTCTATTTTGTCTATGTATTCACACATGTACTAAGTTTCCAGTTAATACAATTCTAGCATGAATAATAAATATTTATCATGATATAAGGAAATATAAGTTGCCTCTAAGGCATATTTCCTTCAGTTTTCCCCTCTCTATCTTGTTGTGATGGATTGAGTTTTCCCTTTGAGATTTCGTTTTATCGGATTGAATACCTTTATGGATTTGTGAGCACTTGATATATGTATTGCATATGAATACCCTGGTGACAATGGGGTATTATTTTGATTCACTTGATATACGTTTTGGCACTCAACTCGCGGATTCCCGAGGTGACATTGGGGTCATCTGTGCATAGGGGTTGATGCACATTCTTGTCTTTCTTTCTCCAGTATAAATATTGGGGCACTCTTTGAGGTTCTTTGTGTTGGATCGAGTATTATAGATCCGAATTCGCTTTGGTGTTATTTTAGTACGAACTCTTGATAGATCGATCGAAAAGAATAGCTACAAACAATTTCTTCTTATGTTCTCCGCTAGATAAGAACTTTGGAGTGATTCTTCGTTGCATGTTGAGGGATGGTTATGTGATCCAATTATATTAGCATTGTTTAGAGATTGCACTAGCGAAAGTACAGACCCTAGGCCTCATTTTCAAGCATTGGAATACCTTTTGTGCTTACTTTTGTTACTTTCTACCTTGATATTTTTTTAATGTTACTATTACAAAAACCAATATCTAATATCATTACTACACTTTTCTTACCATCTCTTCGCCGAACTAGTGCACCTATACAAATTACCATTGTATTTGGTGTGTTGGTGACACAAGAGACTCTTTGTTATTTGGTTGCAGGGTTGTTTGAGAGAGACTATCTTCATCCTACGCCTCCCACGGATTGATAAACCTTAGGTCATCCACTTGAGGGAAAATTGCTACTGTCCTACAAAACTTTGCGCTTGGAGGCCCAACACGTGCCTACAATAATAAAGTTGCGTAGTAGACATCAAGCTCTTTTCTGGCGCCGTTGCCGAGGAGGTGCGTGCTTGAAGGTATATCTTTAGATCTCGAATCTTTTAGTTCCTTCTTTCATCACTAGTTTGCTTTATAAAAAGAAAATTACAAAAAATGGATTTGAGGTGGTCTCATGTTGTTCATCTTTATAATGTCTTTCTTAAAAATGATGGAAAGGAAAATTGTGCTCAATTGATAGAAGAAGAATTCAATAAAATGTTTGGCATGAATGATGAGCATGATTTCAATTGTTAGTATGGATTCTTTGAATATCCAAAATACTAATGATGATTGCACTAGTTATAATAAAAATGTTCTTATAAGCATGTCAATTTTTGTGGAGTGCATAAAGTTTGTGAAGACGTGCCTTATAGGGAAGATAGAGTTTGTAAGAAGCATAAACATGATAGAACCAATTTTTTTCTCAAAGTGATAGATGAATTTGCAACAAAATTATGTTCTCTTTGTCCTATTACTTGTGAACTTCGCAATAAAGTTGGTCACCTTAATTTCCAATGCATGATTTTTCATGATCGAATCGTGTCCAAATATTGCAATAATTTGATCGCCCTAGAACTTTATATTGAACTTTGTTTATTTTTGGGGAGTGAAGAATTGACATATAAAAATAGTTGGTTTGAAGTATTTGTTCTCATGGACGATGTTGAAACTAATCTAACAAATATCTATATGTTTTGCATGGTAAATTGCAATGAGAATGCTTATATTGCCAACTATAGAAAGATGGGAAAACCAATAGAAGGAATACTAATGAAAGGGTAAAAAATTCCACTTTCCCTCCTATTATCTCTCATGATGAAATAGGTGACGAGGAGGAGCTCCCTATTCAACCAATCTCATCAATGAGAAGCTTGAAAAAATTAATTAAACCCAGACATGATGTGGTGAATAAGAATAAAAGAAGAAAGAATAGAGGTAAAAAGGTATATCTCCCAAATAATGTTGCTCCTATTATTGTTGTGCCTCATGAAAATGAATCAAAAATAATTGTGGAAGATGATGCACTTGATGATGATATTGCTTCTATTTCTTATAGCACAATGTCCGAGAGCACTATTGATGATGATTTTGTTATGCCCATTGCTTGTTGTGATGATTATGATTGGGAGGATAATCATACTTATTATAATCTTGGAAATTTTTTTGGCACCAACTTGGGAAATTATGATGATAGAAATTGTTATATCGTTGGTGCTATTCATACCATTAATGATGAGAGTGATTATGCTTATGATATGCCAAGCCACAAGCTTGGGGATGCTATGTTTGATGAGAATGATATGTTCGAGAATTTATTAGCTGCAATTAATGTTTGTCCCAAGCTTGGGGATGCTATGTTTAACGAAGACGATATTTTTAGTCCCCCTACTTTGAATGATCAAATTTGCTATGATGATTGCATGCCTCCTATCTACGATGAGAACAAAGTTGCTACTTATGATGATTATTGTGATGATACTTATGTTACAAAAAGTAGTGATGATTATATTTATAAAACTTGTCATAGTTATGATTACCCTTTTCCTGAACATTACTCTTTTTATGTGGAAACATTTTATAGTATTCGAGTTTCATATGATACTCCCACCATTGTGAATGAGAAGAAATTTTCTTATGTGGAGAGTAATAAAATCTCTATGCTTGTGGATCATGAAAAGAATGCTTTATGCGATGGTTATATTGATGAATCTATTCATGATGCTACTTAAAATTATTATGAGAAAGGAACTTATGATTCATGATGCTCTCTTTTATGTTTCAATTCTTATCTTCTATGCGAGCATAATTGAAATCATCATGCCTAGCTAAAAGGCATTAAAGAGAAGCCCTTGTTGGGAGACAACCCAACACTTTTACCTATTGTTTTTGTGTGTTCACATGATTAGGCTATTGTAGTATTCATGTTTTATAGCTTTTGTTTCAATAAAGTGCCAAGTAAAGCCTTTGGGATAGTGTGGATGATAGTTGACTTGATTCTGTGCAAAAACAGAAACTTTTGCGCTCAGTCTAGGAATTTTGAAAATTCACTGGAATATGATTTTGATCTGAATTTTTTACAGAAGATTTATATACAAATTACCTATGTTTTCGTAATTGTCCATAATATTTCGAGTAGTAGAAGTATGGTTTGAGTACAAATTACTACGAACTGTTCTGTTTCTGACAGATTCTGTTTTCAATGCATAGTTTGCTTGTTTTCTAGTTTCTATGGCCTATATTTCTCAATATAAATTGCAGAAATGATAGAGTACAGTAGGAATTATGTGAAACAATGACGAATCTTGTATTTTATAGTACCCAAGTGAATGGTTTTCTCTTTATGATACTAACCTATCTCATGAAGTTCTGTTAAGTTTTGTGTGATTGAAGTTTTGAAGTTTTGGGTGAGATATCGATATGACGAGAATAAGCTGTGAAAAGACCCTAAGATTGGGGATGCCAAAGGCACCCAAAGGTTATATTCAAGTAAGATCCAAGCAACTAAGCTTGGGGATTCCCCGGAAGGCATCCCCTCTTTCGTCTCCAACAATATCGGTAACCTTACTTGAGGCTATATTTTTATTCGTCACATGATATGAGTTTTGCTTGGAGCATCATTTTATTTTGTTATGATTTGCTTTCTATTACTTAGAATAATGTTTTGTATCTTTTATTTCAATAAAGTGGCAAGGATAGCCTTTACCATGCTTATTTTGCAAGTATATGAGTTGCTGTTTCAAAATAGAAAGTTTGTCGCTGTTGCAAAAATTCCTGAGAAAAGTAAGAATGTGATAAAATGTTGAAACTTTTTGCAAAATAAGCTATGATAAATTTTCTAAAATTTGGTAAATTTTAAGAATTTTTGAGGTTAAATAAGTATTAATACTCTTGCATCCTTTACAAACTGTCCTGTTTAGACAGATTGCATTTATGTTTGCTTGTTTAATGATTCTATTTGAGGATAGGAGTATTAAAATGCAGAGGCTTTTAGTATGCAATGTTGAATATAATTTTAGTGATTTTCTACAATAGAGAATGGCAAGGTTTTTGCATTTATTTTTACTAACTTATCTCACGAGTTCTTGTTGAGTTTTGTGTGGATGAAGTTTTTGAGATTTAGGGAAACCGTGATATAAAAGGAATTAAGGAGACACAAAAGTTCAAGCTTGGGGATGCCCAAGGCATCCCAAGATAATATTTCAATAAGTCTCAAGCATCTAAGCTTGCGGATGCCCCGGTAGGCATCCCACCTTTGTTCATCAATAATTATCGGTTAGTATCGGTTGAGCCTAAGTTTTTGCTTCTTCACATGAGTTGAGCTATTCTTGGAATGTCATTTTATTTTGTTTTGCTTGATTTTTTTAATAAAATACTGAAATCTGAAGGTTTTTTAATAAGAGAGAGTCCACAATTAACTACCTACTTACTTAACTACTCGCTTGGTCTTCACTTATTTCTTTTTGGAGCAGTTTGTCATTTACTCTCGTGCTTCACTTATATCCTATGAGTAAATTGTTGAATAAATTGGGTGTAATAAAGTTGAAATCATATGTTCATATCATGCCTAGTGGTAGCTTCACATTGGGTTTAGAAAGTGAAATCTTTTGAAGCTTGACAATCACAATATTGGTCATACAAGCAATTCATGAATGATTACTATAAGGAAGAGAACTTTCACATGCAAATATATTATCTTGGAAATATTCAATGATTGTGAATACCCATTAATTATTTTCAAACTTGAGCAAATTAGTTGAAGTTGGACAAGAACACAATGTAATGAGTTATGTTTGGGTATATTTGCATAGAAGTTATATTGTTATGGATCCTCCAACATGTGATGTTTGCCTAGGATCTTTTGCTAGCCAAAAATTCGTACTAAGTAGAGATACTACTTGTGCATCCAGAAACCCTTAAACCCAGTTTCTTGACATGAGTGTCCACCATACCTGCCTATGGATTGAATAAGATCATTCAAGTAAGTTTTCATCGGTGCATAAAGCAATAAAAATTGCTCCTAAATATGCTTGATCTTTTATTGTAAGGGGAAATTAAGCGTTGTACGAACTCGTGATGGCAAAGTAATAAAAGCAATGGACTGCATAATAAAGGTTGCTATCATAAGGGACAATATAACGTGACATTCCTTTGCATTAAGAGCTTGGGCATCCAAATAAAAAAGGGCATGACAACCTATGCTTCCCTCTGTGAAGGGCGTATCTTTTACTTTTCAGTATTTACTTTTATGCAAAGAGTCAATAGTATGCATTATCATTTCAATCTCAATTATTCTCTAGTTGGCAAGCATCATGTGGTGGGGAAAGATCTAGGCACATATGACCAGTCAAATATATTTGATCATGATTTATTATTGTTGACAATTATCTCTATGATAAATGAGTTGGGAGGCAAAATATTAAGACCCTATCTTTCTTTGTGTTTGATGGATGCCATTTGTTCTAAGAATATGCTTTGAGTACTAGCAATCATGGAAGACTATATGATGATTGAGTATGTGGAGCTCTTACTTAGACTCTGTTGAATAAGTTGAATTGCAATTGTTTGGTGACTAATATACGTTGTTCAGTTTCAAGAGAATTCATTGTTTGAACCTTATCATGTGAATTGGTTGCTACTTTAACATCATAAGTTTTATAAGAAAGAATTATTGTTATGATGCTAGGAGAAGTGATCGAAATTATCATTGATCAAACTTATGCACTTTGCTAGCATTCACACTTCATAAATTATTTCTTTTATCATTTACCTACTCGAGGACGAGTAGGAATTAAGCTTGGGGATGCTGATACGTCTCCAGCGTATCTATAATTTAAGAAGTATTCATGCCATTATATTATCATTCTTGGATGTTTTACAATCATTTTATAGCAACTTTATTTCATTTTTTGGGACTAACCTATTGACACAGTGCCCAGTGCCAGTTGTTGTTTTTTGCTTGTTTTTTACATCGCAGAAAATCAATACCAAAAAGAGTCCAAACAAAGCGAAACTTTTTGGAGATTTTTTTCTGGACCAGAAGACACCCGGTGGGCCAAAGAAGTACCAGAGGGGAGATCTGAGGAGAGCACAACCCACCAGGGCGCACCTGGGGCCCAGGCGTGCCCAGGTGGGTTGTTCCCACCTCGGTGGCCTCCCGCACCGGCTCTTCACCCAAAAAATTCCCAAATATTCAAAAAAAACCTGGGGGTAACCCTAGATCAGAAGTTCCGCCGCCGCAAGCCTCTGTAGCCATGAAAAACCAATAGGGAGCCCATTTCGGCACCCTGCCGGAGGGGGAGATCATCACCAGAGGCCATCTTAATCATCCCTATGGTCTCCATGATGAGGAGGGAGTAGTTGTTGGGGAACGTAGCATGCAATTTCAAAAAAATTCCTACAATCATGCAAGATCTATCTAGGAGATTCATAGCGACGAGAGGGGGAAAGTGTTGGGGAACGTAGTATTTCAAAAACATTCCTACAATCACGCAAGATCTATCTATGAGATGCATAACAACAAGAGGGGAGAGTGTGTCCACGTACCCTCGTAGACCGAAAGCGGAAGCGTTAGGTTAACACGGTTGATGTAGTCAAACATCTTCACTATTCAACCGATCCAAGTACCGAACGTACGGCACCTCCACGTTCAGCACACGTTCAGCTCGATGACGTCCCTCGAACTCTTGATCCAGTAGAGCGTTGAGGAAGTAGATGAGTTCTGTCAGCACGACGGCGTGTCGACGGTGATGATGAAGTTATCCGTGCAGGGCTTCGCCTAAGCACTGCGAGAATATGACCGGAGGCGTAAACTGTGGAGGGGGGGCACCGCACACGGCTATGAAACAATGTTGTGTGTTCTAGTGGTGCCCCCCCACATATATATATATATATATATATATATAGGTGGGTGGGGGGGAGCAGCAGGAGGCGCGCCCAAAGTAGGAGGAATCCTACTTGGGTCCTAATCCTATTCGGCCTCCCCCCTTTCCATGTTTTCCGGAGGGAGAAGGAAAGAGGAGGGGGAGAGAAGGAAAGGGGAGCCCGAATTGCCCCCCTTCCTTCCTCTCCTCTCCCTTTCCTTTCTCCCCCCTATTCGGCCATGTATGGGCCGCACCAGCCCACTAGGGGCTGGTCTATCCCACCCTAGGCCCAATAAGGCCCATATCTTGGCTGGGGGTGCCCGGAACCCCTTTCTGGTGAACCGATACGTACCCGGTACCCACAAAACACTTCCGATGTCCAAATACTATCGTCCTATATATGAATCTTTACCTCTCTACCATTTCGATACTCCTCGTCATGTCCGTGATCTCATCCGAGACTCCGAACAAACTTCGGTCATCAAATCACATAACTCATAATACAAATCGTATCGAACGTTAAGCGTGCGAACCCTACAGGTTCGAGAACTATGTAGACATGACCGAGACACATCTCCGGTCAATAACCAATAGCGGAACCTGGATGCTCATATTGGTTGCTACATATTCTACACAGATCTTTATCGGTCAAACCGCATAACAACATACGTTGTCCCTTTGTCATCGGTATGTTACTTGCCCGAGATTCGATCGTCGGTATCCTCATACCTAGCTAGTTCAATATTGTTACCGGCAAGTCTCTTTACTCATTCCGTAATGCATCATCCCTCAACTAACTCATTAGTCACATTGCTTGCAAGTCTTATAGTGATGTGCATTACCAAGAGGGCCCAGTGATACCTCTCCGATACACGGAGTGACAAATCCTAATCTTGATCTATGCCAACTCAACAAAAACCATCGGAGACACCTGTAGAGCATCTTTATAATCACCCAGTTACATTGTGACGTTTGATAGCACACAAGGTGTTCCTCCGGTATTCGGGAGTTGCATAATCTCATAGTCACAGGAACATGTATAAGTCATGAAGAAAGCAATAGCAATAAAACTAAACGATCATTATGCGAAGCTAACGGATGGGTCTTGTCCATCACATAATTCTCTAATGATGTAATCCCGTTCATCAAATGACAACACATGTCTATGGTTAGGAAACTTAACCATCTTTGATTAACGAGCTAGTCAAGTAGAGGCATACTAGGGACACTCTGTTTGTCTATGTATTCACACATGTACTAAGTTTCCAGTTAATACAATTCTAGCATGAATAATAAACATTTATCATGATATAAGGAAATATAAATAACAACTTTATTATTGCCTCTAGGGCATATTTCCTTCAGAGAGTGTGTCCACGTACCATCGTAGACTGAAAGCGGAAGCATTAGTTTAACGCGGTTGATGTAGTCAAACGTCTTCGCGATCCAACCGATCAAGTACCAAACGTCCGGCACCTCCGAGTTCAGCACATGTCCATCCTGATGACGTCCCTCGAACTCTTGATCCGGCAAAGTGTCGAGGGAGAATTTTGATAGGACGATGGCTTGGTGACGGTGATGGTGATGTGATCCGCGTAGGGCTTCGCCTAAGCACTACGACAATATGACCGGAGGAGTAAACGATTGAGGGGGGAACTGCACACGGCTAAGAAACAATTAATGTGCTATGGGATGCCCCGCTGCCCTCGTATATAAAGGAGGAAAGGGAGGAGGCCGGCCCTAGGGGGCACGCCAAGTGGGGGGAGACCCACTAGGACTCCTAGTCCTAGTCGCCCCCCTTCCTTCTTTCAGAGGGGGAAGGGGAAAGGAGAGGGAGAGGAAGAAGGAAAGGGGGGCCATGCCCCCTCCCCTTGTCCAATTCAGACTGCCCATGGGGGGCACCCCTTGTAGGCTGCCCTCTCTCTCCCCTATGGCCCATGTTGGCTCATTACTTTCCCCGGGGGGTTCCAGTAACCCCTCGCTCTCTAAAAATAAATTTCTGAAATGCTCCAAAACCATTCCAGTATCTAAATACTATTGTCCAATATATCAATCTTTACCTCTCAACCATTTCGAGACTCCTCGTCATGTCTATGATCTCATCTGGGACTCCGAACAATCTTCGATCACCAAAACACATAACTCATAATACAAATCGTCGTCGAACGTTAAGCGTGCGGACCCTATGTGTTGGGGATGTTGCTATCTGGGGTAAACCGGCCTGCAGGGCCCGGATTACCGCCGTCAACAGACCCGAGATGTTAAAGCCCAAGGAGAAATAGGAAGGCCCAAGGCCTATAACCGGTTTAAAGGTTTATGGTGTAAACCGGCCTGGGGCCAACTTGTATTGTAAGATAGGAATAGAGAGACCGACCCGGGCACGTTTATAAGCCGGAGGTTGGGACTTTGCAGACCGACGGGTGTCACCCGTGTATATAAGGGGACGACCCGTCGGTGGTTTGGGAAGAGAAGAAGAATTCGAGGTTTAGGCGAAGCTTATCGCTCCTTAAGCCCTCGAAACCCGTCAATCCCATCACAACTAGACGTAGGCTTTTACCTTCATCGAAGGGGCCGAACTAGTATAAAAACCGTGTCCTTGTGTCCACTTTTAACCCCTTCAAGCTAACCCGTTGCGATGGCTCCACGACTAAGTCCTCTCACTAGGACATCTGCCGTGACAAATCCACGACAGTTGGCGCCCACCGTGGGGCTATCGCGAGATGGTTTCAGGTTCTTGGAGGGCCGCTTTGAAGGACTCAAGGGTTACGCTGTGGGACGGATGACCAAGAGCCGCCGCGGAAAACTCTACATCGACAGCACAGGCTGGGGCCCCGACGCCGGCTCGATCGAGTACGGGTACCGGGTCCCCTTTGGCGGCATCCATGTTTTCATCGGCAAGATCGGAGAACCGGGCCCCGAGTTAGGCGTCTGCGCCGACCTCATCGAGACAGCTCAGTGCACGAGATCGACCCTGGCTAAACCGACCAGGAAGCACGCCTTCGTGGGAGTCATCCATGGGGGAAGCTACGAGGAAGGATCCGAATCTGGTGACGAAACCGCCATCTGCTCTGACGATGAAACGTCGACCGGGGAGACCGAATCTCTTTACCAGCTACAAGATGATCGGGTTGGGGGCGGCTCCGATGGCAACAGTATTCCAGACCCCTCTGATCTGCCCTATCGGGTTGGGATCTTCATGGCTGGGACACAGGCGGCGCCACGATCATCAATTGCAGCAGCAGCGATCTCCGGATCGGCAGCAGCAACGGCTGCGCGGGCAGGAGACCCTACGGGATCACCAGCCCAAGTTTTGTCAGACCTGTTTGACGCACTAGCAGCGCTCATGGCGGAAGCCAACCCGGTGGATCAGGAGGTTCACAATGCTGAGATTGCCAAAGTGAGAGAGCAGATCACTCGGGCTAAAGCGGAGCTGGCAGCAGAAGAGATCAGGATGACGGCGGAGCGCGCCGCTTTAGATGCACAGGCTTACAGGCTCATGATGGACCAGAAGGCGTCTCAGGAGGTCCTGAAGAGAAAATCCCGGTCTCGGTTGCCCGCCGCCCTCGACGCTCGAAATCTCTTCAACACCCCGGGGGTAAACCGTGCGGAGGCGACAGCCGGCGCCCCGGTTCAGCACCGGATTATAGACCTGCCTCGTCATAACACTGATACGCCACCGGCCATGCCAACGCCGTCAGGTCATTATTCCAACCCGATGGATAACCTCGTCGCGGCGGCGGCTCGGTTGGAAGCCATTCCGATCGAAGGAGATTCACCGCAGGATGAAGAGACACGCCGGGTCAAGGAGCTCCTTAGGACCGCGTTGGCCCAGCAAGAAGCGTATTCGCAAAGCCGTGATCGGATTCACTCCACCCCTCGCCCCAGCAGGAGCTATAGTAGGCGCGTGGAGGAGCCGGCCGTTTCAAGTAACGCCAGGCGTGAAGCGCTCCGCGGCAACAATCCGGCGGGCGTCGACAATACTCACGAGAATGTGGATCGCACCCGTGCACGGGAGGCCGGATTGGCAGCGCAGCATCAGGCTCATCAGCTTACACCTATCTTCCCAGCAGCTGCGGCTGAACCGGGGGTGGTTTCCAGTTCTTTGGGAGTACCGTGCCTTATTCCCGCCTTGCGCAACGTACGCCTGCCCAAAGACTTCAAAGGCCCCCGCAAAGTACCAAACTACACGGCAGATCAGCCTCCGGAGACGTGGGTGGAGAGCTATGAAATGGCTATGGAGATGCTGGATGTGGATGACGCGGCGTGTGCCAAGTATTTTACTATGATGTTAGAAGGAACGGCCCGGACTTGGCTAAAAAGTTTGCCGCCTAATTCAATTAGCTCGTGGGCCCAATTGCGCGCCCGGTTTATCAAGAACTTCAAGGACACGTGCAAACAGCCAATGTCAATAGTTGACCTAGCAGCCTGCGTTCAGCAAGAAGGGGAATCAACTACCCATTGGGTACGACGAGTATCAGAAGTTTTGCACTCATCAGATCGCATCAACGCAGACACCGCTGTAGTGCTGTTGGAAAGCAACTGTCGGTTTGGCCCCTTGAAGCTAAAGCTGGGCCGGATGAAGCGTGATTGTACAGATATAGGAACGCTCATGACCGCTTTAGTGAAGTATGCGGATTCTGACAGTACCAAGGATCCTGACTCTGGTGATGACAAAGCAGGGAAGGGAAGGAAGAATAGCAACACCAAAGGCCAGCAGCATCGACCGACAGGTAATGGAGGCGGAGGTAAGCGTAAACCGGACGGGAGCATGGACTTTGTAGCCAACACAAGTGCACAGAATAAGGGCCAGCGGCGCAAGGGGAAACAGCCAAGTTTCCGCACAGATCCTGGTCCTAATCCGGAGCGTTTGAACTTTTTCTTAAACCAGCCTTGTCCGAAGCACGGAACAAAGGAGGAACCAGCAACCCATCTTTGGAAGGATTGTTATATCATGAAGGAGTTCAAAAGCTCAAACACTTTCCAAAATGATCGCAGCTCCGGCGGCGGTTCAGGTTCCGGTCCAGGGTTCCAGGGCAATCCGGGCGGACAGGTCAGCCAAAATAATCAAAGTAATCAGAGTGGTTTCGGGCTGCAGCAAACAGGTTATCAGAGCAACCCGAAACAGTTGAGTGGTGGACAGTATCATGTCTTTACTACAAGCCTGGATAAACGGGATAGAAAGCTTCAGAGGCGAGCAGTTAGTGCTATCGAACCAGCCACGCCTCACTATCTGCGCTGGTCAGAACAGCCTATCATATGGAGCCGAGAGGATCACCCTCCCAGGGTTTATAATCCGGGTCAGTTAGCATTGGTGGTGGCGCCTCAGGTGGGAGGTTATAAGCTCACCAAGGTGCTCATGGACGGAGGGAGCAGCATTAACATCTTGTATTACGAGACCTTCCGTCGTATGGGACTGGTAGATAAGGATCTCAAACCGACCAATACAGTGTTCCACGGGGTGGTGCCTGGCAAGTCTGCATATCCGGTTGGTAAGATAGCCCTTGAAGTGGTATTTGGCGATAGTCACGATTCCAGATCAGAGACGCTGACGTTCGAAGTGGTTAAAATCCAAAGTCCGTACCACGCTTTGTTCGGACGGCCAGCTTATGCAAAATTTATGGCACGGCCCTGCTACGTGTATCTGCAACTTAAGATGCCAGGTTACAAGGGCACTATAACGGTTCATGGGAGCCGTCGAATCGCTTTGGAATGCGAGGAAGGAGATGCGACTTATGCAGAATCGGTTTGTGCTACGGAGGAGCTAAAGCAGTACAAAGACAGTGTTGATCCGGAGGATATGACTTCATTAAAAAAGCCAACTACGGACCACGATCCGGCCTTGAAGTTCAAGTCAGCGGCCGAAACTAAGCTTGTTGACTTCGTACCTGGCGATTCATCCAAGCAGTTCAGCATCAGTGCAAACTTGGATCCAAAATAGGAAAGCGCGCTCATCGAGTTCATCCGTGAGAATCGGGACATCTTTGCATGGAAGCCATCTGACATGCCTGGTGTACCGAGGCAACTCGCTGAGCACACCCTTAATGTGGATCCTAAGTACAAGCCGGTAAAGCAGTTCTTACGGCGGTTTAACGAAGAAAGACGTAAAGCGATTGGTGAGGAAGTGGCCAGGCTCCTGGCAGCTGGGTTTATCATTGAGGTTTTTCATCCCGAATGGCTCGCTAATCCGGTGCTAGTTCTTAAGAAAAACGGCACCTGGCGCATGTGTGTGGACTACACAGACTTGAATAAAGCTTGCCCAGCAGATCCTTTTGCTCTCCCCCGGATTGATCAGATCATTGATGCTACGGCAGGTTGCGAGCGTTTAAGTTTTTTGGATGCCTATTCGGGTTATCATCAGATCAAGATGGCAGTTAAGGACCAGGAGAAGACAGCGTTCATTACTCCCTTTGGAGCCTTCTGCTATGTGTCTATGCCCTTTGGGCTTAAGAGTGCGCAGGCTACTTATCAACGATGTGTGCAAAATTGCCTCCACGAGCAGATTGGTCGTAATGTGCATGCTTATGTGGATGATATTGTGGTCAAGTCACGAAAGAAGGAGACCCTGGTTGACGATTTGAAGGAGACTTTCGATAACTTGAGAGTGTACCAAATGATGCTCAACCCGGCTAAATGTGTTTTTGGTGTACCTGCAGGCAAGCTGTTGGGATTTTTAGTGTCCCATAGAGGAATTGAGGCCAATCCAGAAAAGATCACAGCCATCACCTCCCTGGCCAAACCAAAATGCATCAATGATGTTCAGCGCATGGCCGGACGGATTGCAGCATTAAGCCGGTTCATCAGTCGCCTCGGTGAAAAGGCGATCCCCTTGTATCAAATGCTCAAGAAAACGGATCAATTTGTCTGGAGTGCGGAGGCGGATAAAGCGTTTAAGGATTTGAAGCGGCAGCTAATCAATCCGCCAGTTTTGGCAGCCCCTGTAGATAAAGAGCCACTCCTGTTATATGTTGCTGCGAATGCCAGAGCGGTTAGTGTGGCGATGGTGGTAGAACGAAAGGAGGCTGGAAAAGAACATCCGGTTCAGCGACCGGTTTACTATATCAGTGAGGTACTTATCGAGTCCAAACAAAGGTATCCGCATTGGCAGAAGCTGGTATATGGTGTTTTTATGGCAAGCCGGAAGCTGAGGCAATATTTTCAAGGACACCCCATCACGGTGGTCAGTTCTGCTCCTTTGGGTGACATTATACAGAACCGGGAGGCGACCGGTCGGATTGCCAAGTGGGCTATCGAGCTCGGGCCGCACGATTTAAGGTACGTACCCCGGACGGCCATAAAATCACAAGCACTTGTTCATTTCATAAACGATTGGACAGAGTTACAAGCGCCTGAGGAGAAGCCAGATAACACCTATTGGACCGTTCATTTTGACGGGTCAAGACAATTGGAAGGCTCGGGGGCTGGAGTCGTTTTAACTTCCCCACGAGGAGATAAGTTTTGTTATGTCCTCCGTTTAATGTTCCCCTGTACAAATAATGCAGCGGAGTATGAAGCTTTGCTTCATGGTCTTCGGGTGGCTAAAGAGATGAATCTGAGCAGAGTTAGGTGCTTTGGTGATTCGGATCTGGTGGCTCAGCAGGTATCTGGCACCTGGGATTCTAAGGATCCGCTTATGGCTGCATACCGACGTGAAGTAGATATGGTGGCTGGGCATTTCAAAGGCTATCAAGTGGATCATGTGGACCGCAGAAAGAATGAGGCAGCGGACGCTTTAAGTCGCTTGGGCTCTCAGCGTAAACCGGTCCCACCCAATGTTTTCTTGGATGTATTGTACCACCCATCGGTACAGCTGCCCGGTGAGCTGGAGTTGGCTGTTCCTGATCCAGAGGCTCAGTTAGTGGCGGCTCTTCACCCCACCCCGGATTGGACGCTCCCTTACCTGGCATATATGAACCGGGGTGAGTTGCCAGAGGATGAAAGCTTGGCTCGACAGATAGTACGACGGTCCAAGTCTATGACCATTTTCCAAGGAGAGTTACATCGTCGCAGCGTGTCAGGAGCGCTGCAACGGTGCATATCCCCTAAGGAGGGGTGCGAGATACTACGAGAAATACATGAAGGGGATTGCGGCCACCACGCCGGTTCAAAATCATTGGTGGCTAAAGCGTTCCGCCACGGTTTCTATTGGTTAACTGCTCATGCTGATGCGGAAGACCTAGTCCGGTTATGTGATGGTTGCCAGAAATTTTCCAGACGAGCGCACATACCGGCTCAAGAATTGAGGATGATTCCAATCACTTGGCCGTTCGCGACTTGGGGGCTTGATATGGTTGGGCCTTTTAAGCGTTCCAAAGATAAGAAGACCCACCTACTGGTGGCGGTTGACAAATTTACAAAATGGGTGGAGGCCGAACCTGTCAGTAAGTGTGATGCTGCCACGGCGGTTCGGTTTATAAAGAAGGTGATCTTCCGGTTTGGTTTTCCACACAGCATCATCACAGATAATGGTACCAATCTGTCCAAGGGGGCCATGAAGGAGTTCTGTGCACGGGAGCATATACGGCTTGATGTTTCTTCGGTAGCGCACCCACAGTCTAATGGTCAGGCAGAACGAGCGAACCAAGAGATCTTGAGAGGTATCAAACCCCGGCTTCTGGTCCCTTTGCAAAGGACGCCGGGTTGTTGGGTGGAGGAGCTACCGTCTGTATTATGGAGCATCAATACCACGCCTAACAGATCCACGGGGTTTACGCCGTTTTTTATGGTTTATGGAGCAGAGGCGGTCCTCCCAAGTGATATACGACATGACTCACCCCGCGTGGCAGCATATGTTGAAGCGGATAATGAGCAGGCACGGCAGAACGCTCTTGACTTGTTGGATGAGGAGCGTGACTTGGCAGCTGCCCGTTCAGCGATTTACCAGCAAGATCTTCGCCGTTACCACAGCCGTCGGGTTAGGACCAGAACCTTTCAGGAGGGGGATTTGGTGCTTCGGCTCATCCAGGATCAATCTGATCAGCATAAATTATCCCCGCCTTGGGAGGGACCTTTTGTGGTCAGCAAGAATCTGAATAATGGGTCATATTACCTGATTGATATTCGAGAGCGCAAGGATTCACGCACATCAGAGGAGGAAACCAGCAGGCCGTGGAACATAGCTCATCTTCGACCTTATTATACATGAGCCCTGGGCTCTGTTCATGTACATATCATGACCATGTATATATTATGATTAATACAATAAACCGGAGCCTCGAGTAAAACGGCGTCTCTACTGTTCTTCACATCATGTGTGCTTACCCCTGGAGGTCGTTTCACAGAAATTCAAATTATAGACTCCGGTTTAAAAGCCGGTTCAAGGGAAGATGTCTCCTGCAAGGCTGTGAAGCTCTTAATATCCGGTTCAATATCCCGGTTCAAGCATGAGGCTTCCTGTTCAAACATAGGTCGTATTCGAACCAAAGAGAACATAGCTATTCAAACACGGGGCTTCCTGTTCAAACATAGGTCGTATTCGAACCAAAGAGAACATAGCTATCCCTATAAAGTCAGTTGGGGACCTAGTCGGCCTGAACCGTAGCTACACCTCCGGGGGGCTTGGTCATGTCTTGACGACGGTAATGCCTTCTGGCTGGCACATTTGCCACTGAATCAGTTGGGGACCTAATCGACTTGAACCGTAGATTACGCCTTATGGGAACTCGGTCATGTCTTGATGATGGTAATGCCTTCTGGTCGGCTTTTTAGCCAATGAATCATTTGGGGGCTTGGTCGTGTCCGAACCAACGCAATGCCACTTGATCGGCCCTTGGCCATTGAGTCACTTGGGGGCTTGGTTGACGAACCAATGCAATGCCATTTGGCCGGCATATTTGCCACGATTCAGTTAGGAACCTAGTCGACCTAAACCGTAGCTACACCTCTTGGGGGCTCGGTTTTGTCTTGACGATGGTCACGCTTTCTGAACGGTTCATAGTAGCCACTATTTGCATGCGTTTTATTATCGCGTTGCCTTTTCATATTTGGTTTTTGTTTTCTGCCTTTATTGCGGTATTTTTTGTTCTTCGGAACGTCAAGTGTTTTTAAACCGATTCAGCTGACATAGCCTGGTCCGTTTTTTAACCCAGAGGCAAGTTGCCCGGTTTGGCAAGGGCGCAGCACGGTTCATAGGGCCGGAAGATCTTGTGTACTCAGTAAAGACAGGAAACAAAGTTGGAAAACGTCATTGGAAAGAGCATCAGTACCCGTGCGCGAAGGCACATTCAAATGCAGAGGTATTAAACTATCTTATTACAAGGCAAACGTAGTGCCTGAATATATTGTTCGTTGACGGATTAAAACGTCACCAAGTAAGGTGAACCGGAGCGTTGATTAGGCCTGTTCGCCGCCTCGGTTCGAAGGCTGGGGATCGTCTTGCGCCGCTTCAGCTCTATCTTGGTTACCCATTGGCTGGAAATCAGCAGTGGTCCAGTCGATTCCCATTAGCGCTTGAAAGACGGCTTCTTCGTGAATCAGCAAAGACGGTTCAATGTCAGGGGCGTAAGTATGCTTACGGATTGGAGGAATAAGGTTTCCCGCTTCAGGGACCGGAGCAGCCACTCGTTTGTTCTGGTTGTCGTATTGGGCTTGGTAACGTGACAGATCTGCTTCCTCAGCCAATTGACAAGCTAGGGGGCGCACCGCCCGGTTTATCGCCCTCAAATCGTCTTCACCAAAGTCTGAACCGTCTTCCTTCAAGCTGGGGTATCCTTGGGCCGCTTCGACAGGATCGAAATCTGGTACCCATGCTTTGGCCCGGATCAAGGCAGTAATGGCTCCAGTTCGAGCAGCTGATCTTTTCAATTCTTCAATCCGGGCTGGAAGCATGGACAGCCTCTTTAATGTGTCTTGAATCAGAGACGGCGCAGGGTTGTTATGCGACGCAGTGGTAATAGCCCTTTGTGCTCCGGTGTACAACTGTTCAATCAGAGTATAAGCAGCTTTGAGTTTCATCCGCACATCAAAACCCAAGTGTCCAATACGTGAGCCTGCAGTGTTTCAAGATGGATTACAAACCGGACATAGGATGTAACAGATAAGGTACAAATTGGAAGAAGGGTGTCGAAAAGCTTACCAAAGACGGCAGAGGTCATGGAGTGTATCTGTCGCTTCACGGTGGATAATTCATCGACCACCGGTTTAAGAGCAGCTTCGGCATTTTCAGCCCTCTTCGTCAAAAGAGCTCTCTCAGTAACCCAATCAGCTTGTTCTTTCTGGTGGCTTTCTTTCAGCTGTTCCATAACGGTTAAGGCATGGGCCAATTCGTCCTTCGTTTTTTCAGTTTCAGCCTGTTGGGTTTTTAAGATTTCCTGAAGGTCCGAGACTTGTTTCGCTTTGGTCTTTAGATCCCCCTGCAGCAGGTCGTCAAAACAGTGTTCAGAAAATATTGCACGGTTTGGAAGTATCAACCACACAAGCAAGTTATGTGCTCGATACTTGGGGGCTAATGCATATTTGATTTTAACGCAAGTTTCCCATTGCAAAAAGTCCCAAGATTAATACAAGTATTTAAACTTGGCACTTGGGGGCTAATAGTTATCTAATGATGTTTTCTGGTTATGACCTATGTTGAAGCCTTGGGTTTTCTAAACCGGACTTTAATTGTCAAGACAGCCTGATCCGGTTTACAATCTCGGTTTGGAAATATTGATAAGCTAAGTTGCAATGGAATGAAGCACAAGGGAGTTACCTCAAGTTTCTCCTTCATCATCTTGATCATGCCAGCTTCATAATCCCGACTGGTGTACAGTCGGTTCAGGTACCCGGAATAAAGATCCGGGGCGCTTAAAGCGGCGTACGTAGAAGAGTCAAGGTCCCATTTGCCCTTCATGGCCGAGATTTCGTCCTTGGCAGTATGCTTGGCTAAGGTAGCAGTGTTCCCCGGTTCAGAGTGACCGATGCCGGTAATCACAACATCATCATCCTTGGAATCGCTGCTCTGCAGTGGCCCTGTCGGTTTATCAGCAGTTCCAGAAGGGGGGATGGATTCCTCAACCCGAACAGGACTGGCAGGCGGATCAGTATGGCTGGCAGGTTCGATAATCCTTTCTTCAGCGCAGGTGTCATCTTGCGGGGATAGATAACTCTGAGTATCTTCACGACCCAGAGCGTCAGCACCAGGAGTTTTCTCCGGTTCAGGAGCGGCAGTTCCTCCAGCCGGGTTATCCAGACGAGCCTTCTTGCTCGGTCTAGGTTTGGCCCTGGAAAAAGCCCAAAGATTGAAAAAACGGTATAAGATGGATTAAGAAACCCATACAGAGATATGTTGTGATCGGTCCAACTTACCCAATAACTGTCTTCAACGGTGGCAGTTGAGTGGCTGAAGATTCACCGGAAGATGAATGGGAAGTGACCTGATAATCGGAGTCAGATGGATTTAGAGGCTGACGAGTTAAACCTGCTTTAGGAGGAAAGCTAGCGCATAAATTGGAGACCTCTGAGCGGCGTTTCCGAACCGGGCTGTTCGGTAAACCGGCGGAGGTGACTACCTGGCCGCTATGCCGAGTGGTGCGTCGAGCTTCATGTTGCTGGGTCTTCACAAGAAATTTGGGATCCAAATAAGCAAGAGGGTGAGAAAATTTAATTTTCCGGTTTGCTTGGCGAGGTTTTTTCAAAGGCAAAGGAACGGCATCAGAAGAAAGAATAGTTACCTCTGGGCCTTCAGCATTGCTCGCTTCAGCGTCGTCCTGACAAATATCATCGTCAATAAGACGTACAAAAAGTAAGCCAACTGAATCAAGGTCTACCCCAAGGTCCGGATTACCCACATCATCCTCCTCTAAATCGGGGGTACAGGAAGCAGTGTGCCTTTTCTTTGTAGCAGGCTTCTTCACCCTTGTCTTGGGTCTGATTATCTTTTCGGTTGGCTCCTGAAGCCTCTTGCTCCAAAACGGATCATCTCCCTGTTTCGAAAAGGACTGGAAGTTAACAAACATATATATAAGGAGATCAAAGATTCTATAAACAGAGGAGTTACTTACAGCAGGTGGTTTGTTTGTGGCACAAAATGGAAGCAGGCCGGTTCGAGCGCAAACATGTTCCGGTTCGTTCAGCATCTTCTTCACAGCTTCAGCGACTTCGTCCTCCGTCAGCTGAATGTTGCAGTGCCTCAAAGGATCATCAACCCGACCCGTGTATTGGCACATTAAACCGGAGCGGATGCTAAGGGGCAGGATGCTCCATGAAATCCAGCAACGAGCAAGATCTACCCCCGTTAAACCGTTAGCCATGAAGGCTCTGAGCTTGGACAGCTGAGGGGCATACTTACTCCTCTCTTTGGCAGTTAGCCGTGGGGGGAAGGGGTGAGTATTGCTAAGTCTCTCTGGACGGAAACCGGGCAGTGGATTTTCTTCAGCAGGGGAAGTATCCTTGCAATAGAACCAAGTGCAATTCCATTCTTGCGGATGACTATGCAACTTGGCGTGAGGATAAGTCACCTCTTTCCTCTTCTGAATCGCCATACCACCCAGTTCCATATTAGGGCCATCGGTAAATTCAGTACGTCGGTTCAGATGGAAAAAGTCCCGGAACAGCTCTACAGTGGGTTCCTCTTGAAAGTACGCCTCGCAAAGTACTTGAAAATGACAGATGTTCGTGACTGAATTTGGACCAACATCTTGTGGGCGCAACCTAAAATTAGCCAAGACGTCCCGATAAAATTTTGAACCGGGTGGGTTAAACCCCCGGGCCAGGTGATCCGCAAACACCACCACTTCTCCCTCCTGCGGGGTAGGAGGACATTCGTCTCCTGGAACCCTCCAATGGATGGTATTTTTGCTACTCAAAGCACCAGTCAGAACTAAGTTGTTTAGTTGGGTCTCAGTGAAGCAAGAGGGAACCCAGTTGCATTCGTACACCTGTTTTGCCATGCGGAAATCTACAAGATAAATGTATTCCGGTTTGAGAACAAGTGTGATTATAAACCGAAGATGATCTTATATAGAGTCAGGTTATCCACAATGATATCAACCAGCGGTTCATCAAGGGGACTAATGGATGTGTGGATCGTTTTGTTCACTTTGCTAAGAGTTAAACCGACCAGATCTAACAGCTGTGAGTATGAAAGCAGAAACAGATCCCATACGGATTCTTTCAAAGCAATGGATCTACAGCTAGGGCGAAAAAGAAATAAAAATATGAAGTTTGGCTCACAGCAGGACAACATAAGTTCGACAAGCAGGAAATGAGCGAGATCTAAGAAGACGAATACAGATTTATGGCGAATACCGAGAGGAACTACAAATCCAGATACAAGTATCATCATCTGTTCGCAAAGGCTGCTATGGGGATGAGCAAGAAACAGTAGCAGGACGACGAACCCTAGAACAGATCCAAAGCAACAAGAACAGGGGCCTTACCGGGGTCCAAACAGATGTGGGAAGTCGCCGCGGTGCTCTGATCCGATTAGGTTGATGCAGCGGCCGGAGTTGATGCAGCAGCTGACGGTGGCGGCGGAGCTCTGAGGTCTGGGTCGCGAGGAAGACGAAGAAGGGGAGGAAAGGAAGATGGCCTTCAAGTCCTATTTATAAGGCGCGGCGCGCGTGTCAGGCGCGCGAATCCAGGAGCCGGAGATTTCGGAAGCCCAGCCGTCGCCCTGATTCTTGCGGGTTAGCGAAAGGAGACGGTAACTTGCGCTGACGTCATATCGGTTTACCATAGCAAGAGGAGACGGAGAAACAGCGGTTTAACAAGTTACTGGAAGACATTTGAAGACAGAAATTCTTATTAAGGATTGACATGAACCTGTTCAAATCAATCTGGGGCCTAATGTTGGGGATGTTGCTATCTAGGGTAAACCGGCCTGCAGGGCCCGGATTACCGCCGTCAACAGACCCGAGATGTTAAAGCCCAAGGAGAAATAGGAAGGCCCAAGGCCTATAACCGGTTTAAAGGTTTATGGTGTAAACCGGCCTGGGGCCAACTTGTATTGTAAGATAGGAATAGAGAGACCGACCCGGGCACGTTTATAAGCCGGAGGTTGGGACTTTGCAGACCGACGGGTGTCACCCGTGTATATAAGGGGACGACCCGTCGGTGGTTTGGGAAGAGAAGAAGAATTCGAGGTTTAGGCGAAGCTTATCGCTCCTTAAGCCCTCGAAACCCGTCAATCCCATCACAACTAGACGTAGGCTTTTACCTTCATCGAAGGGGCCGAACTAGTATAAAAACCGTGTCCTTGTGTCCACTTTTAACCCCTTCAAGCTAACCCGTTGCGATGGCTCCACGACTAAGTCCTCTCACTAGGACATCTGCCGTGACAAATCCACGACACTATGGGTTCGAGAACTATGTATACATGACCGATACACATCTCTGATCAATAATGAACAACGGAACCTCGATGCTCATATTGGTTCCTACATATTCTATAAAGATCTTTATCCGTAAAACCGCAATGACAACATACGTCATTCCCTTTGTTATCAGTATGTTACTTGCCCGAGATTCGATCGTCGGTATCCTCATTCCTAATTCAATCTCGTTACCGGCAAGTCTCTTTACTCGTTCCGTAATGCATCATCCTGCAACTAACTCATTAGTCACATTGCTTGCAAGGCTTATCATGAGGTGCATTACCGAGAGGGCCCAAAGATACCTCTCCGATACTCGGAGTGACAAATCCTAATCTCGATCTAGGCCAACTCAACAAACACCTTCGGAGACACCTGTAGAGCATCTTTATAATCACCCAGTTATGTTGTGACGTTTGATAGCACACAAGGTGTTCCTCCCGTATTCAGGAGTTGCATAATCTCATAGTCAAAGTAATATGTATAAGTCATGAAGAAAGCAATAGCAATAAAACTTAACGATCATTATGCTAAGCTAACATATGGGTCTTGTCCATCACATCATTCTCCTAATGATGTGATCACGTTCATCAAATGACAACACATGTATATGGTCAAGAAACTTAACCATCTTTGATTAACGAGCTAGTCAAGTAGAGGCATACTAGGGACACTTTGTTTTGACTATGTATTCACACATGTATCAAGTTTCCGGTTAATACAATTCTAGCATGAATAATAAACATTTATCATGATATAAAGAAATATAAATAACAACTTTATTATTGCATCTAGGGCATATTTCCTTCAGTAGTCCACCCTCGGGGCTGAGGGTTTGTACTAGTAGCTATGTGTTTAATCTCTCCTCTCTCTCTCTCTCTCTCCCTCGTGTTCTTGAAGGCACGAAATTGATATATCAGGGGCTTTGTAAATATAGTTGGATCATATGGTGTTTTCCCCTCTCTATCTTGTTGTGATGAATTGAGTTTTCCCTTTGAGATTTCATTTTATCGGATTGAATACCTTTATGGATTTTAGAGCAGTTGATATATGTCTTGCATATGAATACCCGTGGTGACAATGGGGTATTATTTTGATTCACTTGATATATGTTTTGGCACTCAACTCACGGATTCCCGAGGTGAGATTGGGGTAATCTATGCATAGGGGTTGATGCATGTTCTCGTCTTTGTTTATCCGGTAAAAATCTTGGGGCACTCTTTGAGGTTCTTTGTGTAGGATCGAGTATTATAAATATGAATTTGCTTTGGTGTTATTTTAGTACGAACTCTTGATATATCGATCGAAAAGAATAGCTACAAACAATTTCTTCTTATGTTCTCTGCTAGATAAGAACTTTGGAGTGATTCTTCGTTGCACGTTGAGGGATGGTTATGTGATCCAATTATATTAGCATTGTTGAGAGATTGCCCTAGCAAAAGTACAGACCCTAGGCCTCATTTTCAAGCATTGCAATACCTCTTGTGCTCACTTTTGTTACTTGCTACCTTGCTATTTTTTATTGTTACTATTACAAAAACCAATATCTACTATCATTACTACACTTTTATTACCATCTCTTCACCGAACTAGTGCACCTATACAAATTACCATTGTATTTGGTGTGTTGGGGAGACAAGAGACTCTTTGTCATTTCGTTGCAGGGTTGTTTGAGAGAGATTATCTTCATCCTACGCCTCCCACGGATTGCTAAACCTTAGGTCATCCACTTGAGGGAAAATTGCTACTGTGCTACAAAACTCCGCGCTTGGAGGCCCAACACGTGTCTACAAGAATAAAGTTGCGTAGTAGACATCACTTGGGCATGGGCTTGGCTTTGCGTATTGATGTGTGCTTCAATGTCAGCAGTTGTTGCGGATGTGGCTGCAATTATTTTCTGTTCGATGGTCTGCTTGTTGGCTCTCCTTCTCTGCCGTTGCTGCTTGATACGTCTCTGTCGTATCTACTTTTCCAAACACTCTTGCTCTTATTTTGGACTCTAATTTGCGTGATTTGAATTAAAATAACCTGGACTGACGATGTTTTCAGCAGAATTTCCATGGTGTTGTTTTTGTGCAGAAATCAAAGTTCTCGGGTTGACCTGAAAACTTATGGAGAATTTTTATGGAAAATATAAGAAATACTGGTGGAAAGATATACCCGAGGGGGTCCACCCAGGAGCCACAAGCTGAGGGGGCCCACCCCCCAGGGCACGCCCTACGAGCTTGTGGGCCCCCTAGACCTCCGACAACCCTACCTCGGACTTCATATATTCCTATTCGTCAAAAAAATCAGAGGGAAGGATTCATCGCGTTTACGATACGGAGCCGCCAACACCTCCCGTTCTTCATTGGGAGGGGCTGATACGTCTCCATCATATCTACTTTTCCTAATGCTTTTGCTCTTGTTTCAGACTCTAATTTGCATGATTTGAATGAAACCAACCCGGACTGACGCTGTTTTCAACAAAACTAGCATGGTGTTGTTTTTGTGCAGAAACAAAAGTTCTCGGAACTAGACGAAACTTTTGGAGAATTATTTTGGAATAAATAAAAAACTGGAACCAAGACCCACTGGAGGGGGGCAGCTGCCCACTAGGCATCAGGGCACGCCACCCCCCTATGGTGCGCCTTGGTGGGTAGTGGGGCCCATGAGGCTCCGCTAACCCTAATTACAACTCTATAAATTCCTGTTTCCAAAGAAAAAATAGGAGTGGAAGTTTTATCATATTTTATTATACGGAGCCACCGCCACCTCCTATTCTTCATCGGGAGGCCAGATCTGGAGCCCGTTTGAGGCTCTGGAGAGGGGAATATAAGGTCTTCATCATCATCAACTATCCTCCATCACCAATTCCATGATGCACACCGCCGGGAGTGAGTAATTCGTTCATAGGCTTGCTCGATGGTGGTGGGTTGGATGAGAATCATCATGTAATCGAGTTAGTTTTGTTAGGGCTTGATCCCTAGTACCCACTATGGTCTGAGATTGATGTTGCTATGACTTTGCTATGCTTAATGCTTGTCACTAGGGTGCCATGATTTCATATCTGAAAGGTTTATGTTTTCGCCATTATATCTATGTTCGTGATCCGATCTTGCAAGTTATATGCACCTATTACGTGTTATGATTCGTAAACCCAAGGTGACAATAATTGGGATACTTTCCGGTGATGACCGTAGTTTGAGGAGTTCAAGTATTCACTATGTGTTAATGATTTGTTTATGTTCTCTATTAAAAGGAGGCCTGAATATCCCTTAGTTTTCTTATGGACCCCGCTGCCACGGGGTAGTAGGACAAAAGATGTCATGCAAGTTCTTTTCCATAAGCACGTATGACTATTTACGGTATACATGCCTACATTATATTTATGAAGTGGAGCTAGTTCTGTGTCGCCCTAGGTTATGACTGTTACATGATGAATATTATCCAATGTTATCACCGATCCAATGCCTACGAGTTTTTCACATATTGTTCTTTGCTGCGTTGCTATTGCTATTGCTACTATTACAACTGTTACAAAACTATTATTGTTGTTACCATTGCTAGTGCTATCGTTACTACTACTACTATCAAACAATCATATAATTGTGCTACTGATCACTTTGCTGCAGATATTTAATCTCCATATTTTGTTGAATTGACAACTCAACTTCTAATACTTACAAATATTCTTTGGCTCCCCTTGTGTTGAATCAATAAATTTGGGTTGAATACTCTACCCTCGAAAACGGTTGCGATCCCCTATACTTGTGGGTTATCAAGGGCTCATCTAGAGTTTGTTCTAGGCTCCGGAGAGGGGGATTCGACGCCGTCGTCATCGTCAACCTTCCTCCATCACCAATTTCATGATGCTCACCATCCGAAGTGAGTAACTCCTTCGTAGGCTTGCTAGACGGCGATGGGTTGGATGAGATTTATCATGCAATTGAGTTAGTTAATTTTGTTAGGGCTTGATCCCTAGTATCCACTATGTTCTGAGATTGATGTTGCTATGACTTTGCTATGCTTAATGCTTGTCAGTACGGCCCGAGTGCCATGATTTCAGATCTGAACCTATTGTGTTTTCATGAATATATGTGTGTTCTTGATCCTATCTTGCAATTATATGCACCTATTACGTGTTATGGTCTGCATACCCCAAGGTGACAATAATTGGGATTCTTTCCGGTGATTACCGTAGTTTGAGGAGTTCATGTATTACTGAAAGTGCAACTATTGCTAGGTGGTTTTGGTAATTCATAACAACATATAGCTCATTGAGCTAATGCTATTCCAAGACAATTATTTAAGGAATGCTCAATGATTGGCATGGCATGGATGGTGAAAGTGGAACCCTCAAAATGCTAAGGACAAAGGATTGGCTCAAGCTCAAAAGCTCAAGACTCTTCATTTTACATTTTAGTGATCCAAGATCACATTGAGTCCATAGGAAAAGCCAATACTATCAAGGAGGGATGAGGTGTTGCTTAATGAGCTTTTTGCTTCATATGCTTAATGATATGCTCCAAAATCCTCAACTACTTTCCCATATCCACATATCACCTAAACCCTAAGCCAAACTCGGTCCTACTGATTCTTGCTATCTGGCGCCACCGAGTTTCACTTGTCATAGCCACTGCCAAACCCTAGCAAATCGGTTCTACCGATAAGGATCTCGGTCTCACCGAGATGGGATTACAATTTCTCTGTTTCCTTTTCGTAACTTTTCGGTCTCACCGAAAGAGCGGATCGGTCCCACCGAGATTGCAATGTAAACTCTCCGTTTCCCTTTTGTAACATTCCGGTCTCACCGAAAGAGCAAATCGGTCCCACCGAGTTTACCTGACCAACTCTCTGGTTAGCTTATTACCAAATCGGTCTCACCGAGTTTGTGCAATCGGTCTCACCGAGATTACGTTATGCCCCAACCCTAACCATATCGGTCCTACCGAGTTGCATGTCAGTCCCACCGAAAATCTCTAACAGTCACTAGGTTTACTATTTCGGTCCGACCGAGTTTGTTGATTCGGTCCCACCGAGATTGGTAAATTGTGTGTAACGGTTGGATTTTGTGTGGAGGCTATATATACCCCTCCACCTCCTCTTCACTCGTGGAGAGAGCCATCAGAACACATCTACACTTCCAACTCATATGTTATGAGAGAGAACCACCTACTCATGTGTTGAGACCAAGATATTCCATTCCTACCATATGAATCTTGATCTCTAGCCTTCCCCAACTTGCTTTCCACTCAAATCTTCTTTCTACCCAATCGAAATCCTGTGAGAGAGAGTTGAGTGTTGTGGAGACTATCATTTGAAGCACAAGAGCAAGCAGTTCATCATCAACACACCATTTGTTACTTCTTGGAGAGTGGTGTCTCCTAGATTGGCTAGGTGTCACTTGGGAGCCTCCGACAAGATTGTGGAGTTGAACCAAGGAGTTTGTAAGGACAAGGAGATCGCCTACTTCGTGAAGATCTACCGCTAGTGAGGCAAGTCCTTCGTGGGCGATGGCCATGGTGGGATAGACAAGGTTGCTTCTTCGTGGACCCTTCATGGGTGGAGCCCTCCGTGGACTCGCGCAACCGTTACCCTTCGTGGGTTGAAGTCTCCATCAACGTGGATGTAGGATAGCACCACCTATCTGAACCACGGGAAAAACATCCATGTCTCCAATTGCGTTTGAATTCTCCAAACCCTTCCCTTTACATTCTTGCAAGTTGCATGCTTTACTTTCCGCTGCCTATATACTCTTTGCATGCTTGCTTGAATTGTGTGATGATTGCTTGACTTGTCCTAAAGTTGCTAAAATCTGCCAAGAACTAAAATTGGGAAAAGGTTAAGTTTTTATTTGGTCAAGTAGTCTAATCACCCCCCATCTAGACATACTTCCGATCCTACAAGTGGTATCAGAGCTTTGGTCTCCATTTGCTTTGATTTCCATAGCTTTTGGTGGTCATAGCCTTGGTTTCACAGCCTAGGAGAGTATGGCGTCTAGCGAGGGAAATTATCACCGTAGAGGTCCTTACTTTGATGGTACTAATTTTGCTAGTTGGAAGCATAAAATGAAAATGCATATTTTCGGACATAACCCCGCCGTTTGGGCTATTGTGTGTGTTGGTTTGCAAGGTGACTTCTTCGATGGGAAAGAACCAAACCGTTAAGCTACCGTGGATGTGCTGAAGATGCTGCAATACAATGCTCAAGCTTGTGATATTCTCTTCAACGGATTGTGCCCCGAAGAATTCAACAAAATCAGCCGTCTTGAGAATGCAAAGGAAATTTGGGATACCTTGATTGATATGCATGACGGTACCGACTCCATCAAGGAATCCAAATTGGATGTGCTTCAAAGTCAACTTGACAAGTTCAAAATGAAGGATGGTGAAGGTGTCGCTGAAATGTACTCTAGGCTTGCTCTCATCACAAATGAGATTGCCGGCTTAGGGAGTGAAGAGATGACCGATAGATTCATCATCAAGAAGATCCTAAGAGCCTTGGATGGAAAATATGATACCGTGTGCACATTGATCCAAATGATGCCCAATTACAAAGATCTCAAGCCAACGGAGGTCATTGGAAGAATTGTTGCTCATAAGATGTCACTCAAGGATAAAGAGGAACTTCACAACAAATCAAGTGGTGCTTACAAAGCCTCATGTGAAGCCCCCACATCATCAAGTGAGAAACAAAACTTCAACGAAGAATTGAGCTTAATGGTGAAGAACTTCAACAAGTTCTACAAGAGTAGAAACAAAGATAGAAGCTCCAAGTCAAGGTCCTACAATGACAAAAGATCTTCTAGTCGAGACCGAAACTGCTACAATTGTGGAAGACCCGGACACTATTCCAATGAGTGTACGGCTCCCTACAAAAGAAGAGAAGATTCTCCAAAAAGAAGTAGCAAAAGAGAAGAATCACCATCAAGAGAGAGAAGGAGTAGAGATGATCGTTATGAACGAAGATACTCACGGAGAAACAAGGATTCCGAAAGAAAGGAAAAGTCATCAAGGAGCTACACAAAACGAAGACATCAAGCTCATGTTGGTGAATGGGTATCCGGCTCCGACTCCGATAATCACTCCGAGAGAAGTTATCACTCCGACTCCGAATATACTCAAGATGAAGGTGTTGCCGGTCTAGCACTTGTGTCAACCAACTCCTACGACATATTTGACTCACCAAATGAAGGAATTGGAAGATGCTTCATGGCCAAAGGTCCTAAGGTAACACACCCTGAGTATGTTGATTTTAATAGTGATGAAGATGACTTGTCAGGTGATGATGATTTACTTGTTGACAACTCTAGTGATGAATACTATGATGAAACGTCAATTAATCATGCTAATCAAGATAAAACGAATGACAATGATAAGGAGAAAATTGAGGCTCTAACTAAAGAACTAAACACTCTTAAGTTAGCTCATGAAACTATCTTCGAAGATCATCGAGAACTTTTAAGAGCTCATGAGAAGTTATGCTTTGAAAAGCTAAATCTTGAGCAAGAGCATGAGTTTTTAAAGGCAATCAATGATGATCTCTGCAAGAAAAGTTCTTCTTACATTGCCAAGCGTTTACTGTTATCCACTTACATGCCTCAAGTCAAGTCTAGTAACAAGAACAAGAAAGATTCTTTCTCTAGTAGTAACAATGATCATGTTAAATCCAATATTGTTGCTTCTAGTAGTTCTCTTGATTCCACTAATGATTCTCTTAGCCAAGTTACACTTGAGCAAGAAAATAGCTTATTGAAGGGAATTATAGAGAAAGGAGTGTACAAAAGCCTTGCCGGAAGTAAGCAATTCGAGGAAATTGTACGCAAGCAAGGAAGGCACCGGAAGAATCAAGGTGTTGGTTTTGAACGAAAGTTCAATGCCAATGAAGTTGAGTGGGAAGAAGATCAATACCCCAAGACAAAGTTTGTTCCTCAACAAGAGAAGTATGATCCTACTTCTTTCAAAGGGACACAAGCTCAAGATGATCTTCCAGCACAAGACTACAAGCAAAAAGGCAAGGACAAGCTTCAAGAGGAAATTGATGCATTTGAAGAAGCTCCTAAGAACTTAGTCAAGTGGATTCCCAAGACTACTTCAAGTTCCACTTCATCAAGTATGACTACAACTCCAAGGATTCCCATCAAGATGGTGTGGATCCAAAAGAAGAAGAACTAGAGAGTTCTTGAGGGTGACTCCGCCTACATACTTCACTCTTATAATTTTGGCAAGAACAAGTGCAATCAACTTCCACATCTTGCACTAGTTCAAGGAGTCACAAACCCTCTTGTTGGTAAGTCAAGGGACAAGGTAACCTAAAAGCTTTCATAGACATCATCTTGTCTGTGCATCACTCTATGTCTATGGATATCCTTGTTTGTTCCTTGTGGGACTAACCCATGTAGGTATTAAAAGTGCAATTCACTCAAAAGGATATCTCCAAGTGATCTACATCAACATTGAGCATCCACATCTCCAACATCTACATGAAGTCATCATCGACAAAACCCAAGGTTAGTTCATCCCTCTTAGGGGGGGAAATCACATCTAGGGGGAGCTTTACTCTAAGACTTGAGCTAAAGCAACTCTAATGATGTGAACACAACAATGCTTTATGTAAAAGTGGTAACCCCACTTGAGCTCAAACGATGAGTATGACCTATGATCAAGTGTTCTCATTTGACTCCTAAGTCAATATACTCATATATAGATGACCTAGTCATCGCCAATTGCTTGATAGATGCTAGAATTGGTTGTGCATGCTTTGTCACATATTTCAATTGCCATTTTATTGTGTGAGCATGTTGGTTGCATATTTTACTCATTCGAGGACATCCACTTGTTGTTTTGATTGTTTAGCTTTATTTTTCTTTTGCCAAGTGGATGGACAAGAATGCCTAAGAACCTCCTCTAGCTATCTATGCTTTTCTCGTCTCAAACTCTATTGATGCTACATCACAAAATTGATCAAGTCAAATTCGAACCACTCTGTGTGAGGAGCACTCGGAGTCCCCGATTCGTCATAGACTTAAACTTCCAAAACCTCTTTGTGATTCTCGGTCTGACCGATACCCCACTTTCGGTCTTACCGAGATCATTAAGTTGATCTATGTTTTCGATCTCGGTGCAACCGATTTGAAACATTCGGTCACACCGAGTTGCAATAACTATATACAGTTTTGCATCTCGGTGCCACCGAGTTGTTCCACTCGGTCACACCGACAGGGTCGGGCTATATATAGACATGGGTAAAAAATTGGAAATTTCTCCGAACCCCTTCGCCCACGCGATAGCTCGCTCTGCCAATGTGGTCTCCGGATCGTCTCCTCGCCGCCAGCCGCCTCCAGTCGCTGGTCTAAGTCGCCGTCAACGGAATTCAACCCCGCCGTTGCCGCCGTAGCGAGTCTCCGCCAAACTAGGGTATGAACTCGACCTTTGTGCTATTCCCCAATCCGAGTCCTACCACATTGTGATCATATTGATTCTAGCCGCGTTTGAAACACTCCAATCCAGGAGTTGAAGTTAATATTTCAAGGAAATACCCGAGTTAAGAGATATGAAGTCTCCAACAAGTTCTATAGCTAAAAGATGGAGGAGAATCGCTCAACTAATGAGCATGTGCTCAGATAGTCTGAGTACTACAATCGCTTGAATCAAGTGGGAGTTAATCTTCCAGATAAAATAGTGATTGACAGAATTCTCTAGTCACCATCACCAAGATAGTAGAACTTTGTGATGAACTACAATATGCAAGGGATGACGAAAGTAATACCCAAGCTCTTCGTGATGCTGAAATCGACGAAGGTAGAAATCAAGAAAAACATCAAGTGTTGATGGTTGACAAAACCACTTGTTTCAAGAAAAGGGCAAAGGGAAGAAGGGGAAATTCAAGAAGAATACCAAGCAAGTTGCTGCTCAAGTGAAGAAGCCCAAGTCTAATCCTAAGCCTGAGACTAAGTGCTTCTACTGCAAAGGGACTGGTCACTGGAAGCGGGATTACCCCAAGTGATTGGCAGATAAGAAGGATGGCAAAGTGAACATAAGTATATTTGATATACATGTTATTGATGTGTACTTTACTAGTGTTTATAGCAACCCCTCAGTATTTGATACTAGTTCAGTTGCTAAGAATAGTAACTCGAAACAGGAGTTGCAGAATGAACAGAAACTAGTTAAGGGTGAAGTGACGATGTGTGTTGGAAATAGTTCCAAGATTGATATGATCATCATCGCACACTCACTATACTTTCGGGATTAGTGTTGAACTTAAATAAGTGTTATTTGGTGTTTGCGTTGAGCATGAATATGATTTGATCATGTTTATTGCAATACGGCTATTCATTTAAGTTAGAGAACAATTGTTGTTCTGCTTACATGAATAGAACCTTCGATGGTCATACACCCAATGAAAATAGTTCGTTGGATCTCGATCGTAGTGATACACATATTCATAATATTGAAGCCAAAAGATGCAAAGTTAATAATGATAGTGCAAATTATTTGTGGCACTGCCGTTTAGGTCATATTGGTGTAAAGCGCATGAAGAAACTCCATGCTGATGGGATTTTGGAATCACTTGATTATGAATAACTTGATGCTTGCGAACCATGTCTCTTGGGCAAGATGACTAAAACGCCGTTCTCCGGAACAATGAAGCAAGCAACAGATTTATTGGAAATCATACATACTGATGTATGTGGTCCGATGAATATTAAGGCTTGCAGCAGGTATCATTATTTTCTGACCTTCACAGATGATTTGAGCAGATATGGGTATATCTACTTGATGAAACATAAGTCTGAAATATTTGAAAAGTTCAAAGAATTTCAGAGTGAAGTGGAGAATCATCGTAACAAGAAAAATAAAAAGTTTCTACGATATGATCGTGGAGGAGAATATTTGAGTTACGAGTTTGGTCTTCAATTAAAACAATGTGGAATAGTTTCACAAACTCATGCCACCTGGAACACCACAGCATAATGGTGTGTCCGAACATCATAACCGTACTTTATTGGATATAGTACAATCTATGATGTCTCTTACCAATTTACCACTATCGTTTTGGGGTTATGCATTAGAGACAGTTGCATTCACGTTAAATAGGGCATCATCTAAGTCCGTTGAGACGACACAATATGAACTGTGGTTTGGCAAGAAACCAAAGTTGTCGTTTCTTAAAGTTTGGGTTGTGATGCTTATATGAAAAAGTTTCATCCTGATAAACTCAAACCCAAATCGGAGAAATATGTCTTCATAGGATACCCAACGGATACTGTTGGGTACACCTTCTATCTCAGATCCGAAGGCAAGACATTCGTTGCTGAGAATGGATACTTTCTAGAGAAGGAGTTTCTCTCGAAAGAAGTGAGTGGGAGGAAAGTAGAAAAATTGATAAGGTAATTGTACCTTCTACCTTATTGGAAAGTAGTTCGTCACAGAAATCTGTTCTTGTGATTACTACACCAATTAGTAAGGAAGCTAATGATAATGATCATGTAACTTCAAGATCAAGTTACTACCGAATCTCGTAAGTAAACCAGAGTGAGATCCGCACCAGAGTGGTACGGTAATCCTGTTCTGGAAGTCATGTTACTAGACCATGATGAACTTGCGAACTATGAGGAAGTGATGATGAGCCCAGATTCCGCGAAATGGCTTGAGGCCATGAAATCTGAGATATGATCCATGTATGAGAACAAAGTATGGACTTTGATTGACTTACCCGATGATCGGCAAGCCATTGAGATTAAATGGATCTTCAAGAGGAAGACGGACGCTGATAGTAGTGTTACTATCTACAAAGCTAGAATTGTCGCAAAAGGTTTTCGACAAGTTCAAGGTGTTGACTACGATGAGAGTTTCTCACTCGTATCTATGCTTAAGTCTGTCCGAATCATGTTAGCAATTGCCGCATTTTATGAAATCTGGCAAATGGATAAACAAAACTGCATTCCTTAATGGATTTATATGATGCAACTAGAAGGTTTTGTAAATCCTAAAGGTGTTAACAAAATATGCAAGCTCCAGCGATCCATCTGTGGACTGGTGCAAGCATCTCGGAGTTGGAATACACGCTTTGATAAGTTGATCAAAGCATATAGTTTTATACAGACTTGCGATGAAGCCTGTATTTACAAGAAAGTGAGTGGGAGCACTACAACATTTCTGATAAGTATATGTATGACATATTGTGGATCAGAAATAATGTAGAATTATTCTGTAAAGCACAAAGGAGTGTTTGAAAGGAGTTTTTCAAAGGAAGACCTCGGTGAAGCTACTTACATATAGAGCATCAATATCTATAGAGATAGATCAAGACGCTTGATAAGTTTTCAATGAGTACATACCTTGACAAGATTTTGAAGTAGTTCAAAATGGAACAGTCAAAGAAAGAGTTCTTACATGTGTTACAAGGTGTGAAGTTGAGTAAAGACTCAAAGCCCGACCACGGCAGAAGATAGAAAGAGAATGAAAGTCATTCCCTATGCCTCAATCATAGGTTCTATAAAGTATGTCATGCTGTGTACCAGTACTATTGTATACCCTACACTGATTTTGGCAAGGGAGTACACTAGTGATCTAGGAGTAGATCACTAGACAGCGGTCAATATTATCCTTAGTGAAATAAGGATATATTTCTCGATTATGGAGGTGACAAAAAGGTTCGTCGTAAAGGGTTATGTCGATACAAGTTTTGACACCAATCTAGATGACTCTAAGTCTCAATCTAGATACATATTGAAAGTGGGAGCAATTAGCTAGAGTAGCTCCGAGCAAAGTATTGTTGACATAGAAATTTGCAAAATACATACGGATCTGAATGTGGCAGACCCGTTGACTAAGATTCTCTCACAAGCAAAACATGATCACACCTTAGTACTCTTTGGGTGTTAATCACATAGCGATGTGAACTAGATTACTGAATCTAGTAAACCCTTTGGGTGTTGATCACATATTGATGTGAACTATGGGTGTTAATCACATGATGATGTGAACTATTGCTGTTAAATCACATGGCGATGTGAACTAGATTATTGACTCTAGTGCAAGTGGGAGACTGAAGGAAATATGCCCTAGAGCCAATAATAAAGTTATTATTTATTTCCTTATTTCATGACAAATGTTTATTATTCATGCTAGAATTGTATTAACCGGAAACATGATACATGTGTGAATACATAAACAAACAGAGTGTCACTAGTATGCCTCTACTTGACTAGCTCGTTAATCAAAGATGGTTATGTTTCCTAACCATGAACAAAGAGTTGTTATTTGATTAACGGGATCACATCATTAGTTGAATGATCTGATTGACATGACCCATTCTATTAGCTTAGCACCCGATCGTTTAGTATGTTGCTATTGCTTTCTTCATGACTTATACATGTTCCTTTGACTATGAGATTATGCAACTCCCATTTACCGGAGGAACACTTTGGGTACTACCAAACGTCACAACGTAACTGGGTGATTATAAAAGAGTACTACAGGTGTCTCCAAAGGTAGATGTTGGGTTGGCGTATTTCGAGATTAGGATTTGTCACTCCGATTGTCGGAGAGGTATCTCTGGGCCCTCTCGGTAATGCTCATCACATAAGCCTTGCAAGCATTGCAACTAATGTGTTAGTTGTGAGATGATGTATTACGGAACGAGTAAAGAGACTTACCGGTAACGAGATTGAACTAGGTATTGGATACCGACGATCGAATCTCGGGTAAGTAACATACCGATGACAAAGGGAACAACGTATGTTGTTATGCGGTCTGACCGATAAAGATCTTCGTAGAATATGTAGGAGCCAATATGGGCATCCAGGTCCCGCTATTGGTTATTGACCGGAGACGTGTCTCGGTCATGTCTACATTGTTCTCGAACCGTAGGGTCCGCACGCTTAAGGTTTCGATGACAGTTATATAATGAGTTTATGAGTTTTGATGTACCGAAGGAGTTTGGAGTCCCGGATGAGATCGGAGACATGACGAGGAGTCTCGAAATGGTCGAGACGTAAAGATCGATATATTGGACGACTATATTCGGACATCGGAAGGGTTCTGAGTGGTTCGGGTATTTTCGGAGGTACCGGGGAGTTACGGGAATACGAGGAAGAAGCAATGGGCCTTGATGACCTTAGTGGGAAGGACCAGGAGGTGGCGCGCGCCCCTCCCAAGCCCAGTACGAATTGGACAAGGGGTTTGGGGCGCGGCCCCTCTCTCCCTTCCTTCCCCTCTTCCCCTCTTTCCCCCCTTGACCTAGTTGGACTAGGAAAGGTGAAATCCTACTCCCGGTGGGAGTAGGACTCCCCTGGCGCGCCCAAACCTAGGGCCGGCCTCCTCCCTCCCTTGCTCCTTTATATACGGGGGCAGGGGGCACCCCATGGACACACAAGTTGATCTTCGTGATTGTTCCTTAGCCGTGTGCGGTGCCCCCCTCCACCATATTTCACCTCGATCATATCGTTGCAGTGCTTAGGCGAAGCCCTGCGCCGGTAGAACTTCATCATCGTCACCACGCCGTCGTGCTGACGGAACTCCCCCCGAAGCTTTGCTGGATCGGAGCTAGGGGTGCGTCATCGAGCTGAACGTGTGCCAAGAACTCGGAGGTGCCGGAGTAACGGTGCTTGGATCGGTCGGATCGGGAAGACGTACGACTACTTCCACTATGTTGCGTCAACGCTTCCGCTTCGGTCTACAAGGGTATGTAGATGACACTCTCCCCTCTCGTTGCTATGCATCACCATGATCTTGCGTGTGCGTAGGAAATTTTTTGAAATCAATACGTTCCCCAACAGTGGCATCCGAGCCTAGGTTTTTATGGTTTGATGTTATTTGCACGAGTAGAACACAAGTGAGTTGTGGGCGATATAAGTCATACTGCCTACCAGCATGTCATACTTTTGTTCGGCGGTATTGTTGGACGAGACGATCCGGACCAACCTTACGCGTACTCTTACGCGAGACCGGTTCCCTCGACGTGCTTTGCACATAGATGGCTTGCGGAAGACTGTCTCTCCAACTTTAGTTGAACCGAGTGTGGCTACGCCCGGTCCTTGAAGAAGGTTAAAACGGAGTCTATTTGACAAACTATCGTTGTGGTTTTGATGCGTAGGTTAGATTGGTTCTTGCTTAAAGCCCATAGCAGCCACGTAAAACTTGCAACAAACAAAGTAGAGGACGTCTAACTTGTTTTTGCAGGGCATGTTGTGATGTGATATGGTCAAGACATGATGCTAAATTTTGTTGTATGAGATGATCATGTTTTGTAACCGAGTTATCGGCAACTGGCAGGAGCCATATGGTTGTCGCTTTATTGTATGCAATGCAATCGCCCTGTAATGCTTTACTTTATCACTAAGCGGTAGCGATAGTCGTAGAAGCATAAGATTGGCGAAACGACAACGATGCTACGATGGAGATCAAGGTGTCGCGCCGGTGACGATGGTGATCATGACGGTGCTTCGAAGATGGAGATCAGAAGCACGAGATGATGATGGCCATATCATATCACTTATATTGATTGCATGTGATGTTTATCTTTTATGCATCTTATCTTGCTTTGATTGACGGTAGCATTATAAGATGATCTCTCACTAATTATCAAGAAGTGTTCTCCCTGAGTATGCACCGTTGCGAAAGTTCTTCGTGCTGAGACACCACGTGATGATCGGGTGTGATAGGCTCTACGTTCAAATACAACGGGTGCAAAACAGTTGCACACGCGGAATACTCAGGTTATACTTGACGAGCTATGCATATAAGATATGACCTCGGAACACGGAGACCGAAAGGTCGAGCGTGAATCATATAGTAGATATGATCAACATAATGATGTTCACCATTGAAACTACTCCATCTCACGTGATGATCGGACATGGTTTAGTTGATATGGATCACGTGATCACTTAGAGGATTAGAGGGATGTCTATCTAAGTGGGAGTTCTTAAGTAATATGATTAATTCAACTTAAATTTATCATGAACTTAGTCCTGGTAGTATTAGCATATCTATGTTGTAGATCAATAGCTCGCGTTGTTGCTTTCATATGTTTATTTTGATATGTTCCTAGAGAAAATTGTGTTGAAAAATGTTAGTAGCAATGATGCGGATTGGATCCGTATTCTGAGGTTTATCCTCATTGCTGCACAGAAGAATTATGTCCTTGATGCACCGCTAGGTGACGGACCTATTGCAGGAGCAGATGCATACGTTATGAACGTTTGGCTAAGCTCAATATGATGACTACTTAATAGTTTAGTGCACCATGCTTAACGACTTAGAATCGGGACTTCAAAGACGTTTTGAAACGTCATGGACCATATGAGATGTTCCAGGAGTTGAAGTTAATATTTCAAAAAAATACCCGAGTTAAGAGATATGAAGTCTCCAACAAGTTCTATAGCTAAAAGATGGAGGAGAATCGCTCAACTAATGAGCATGTGCTCAGATAGTCTGAGTACTACAATCGCTTGAATCAAGTGGGAGTTAATCTTCCAGATAAAATAGTGATTGACAGAATTCTCTAGTCACAATCACCAAGATAGTAGAACTTTGTGATGAACTACAATATGCAAGGGATGACGAAAGTAATACCCAAGCTCTTCGTGATGCTGAAATCGACGAAGGTAGAAATCAAGAAAAACATCAAGTGTTGATGGTTGACAAAACCACTAGTTTCAAGAAAAGGGCAAAGGGAAGAAGGGGAAATTCAAGAAGAATAGCAAGCAAGTTGCTGCTCAAGTGAAGAAGCCCAAGTCTAATCCTAAGCCTGAGACTAAGTGCTTCTACTGCAAAGGGACTGGTCACTGGAAGCGGGATTACCCCAAGTGATTGGCAGATAAGAAGGATGGCAAAGTGAACATAAGTATATTTGATATACATGTTATTGATGTGTACTTTACTAGTGTTTATAGAAACCCCTCAGTATTTGATACTAGTTCAGTTGCTAAGAATAGTAACTCGAAACAGGAGTTGCAGAATGAACAGAAACTAGTTAAGGGCGAAGTGACGATGTGTGTTGGAAATAGTTCCAAGATTGATATGATCATCATCGCACACTCACTATACTTTCGGGATTAGTGTTGAACTTAAATAAGTGTTATTTGGTGTTTGCGTTGAGCATAAATATGATTTGATCATGTTTATTGCAATACGGTTATTCATTTAAGTTAGAGAACAATTGTTGTTCTGCTTACATGAATAGAACCTTCGATGGTCATACACCCAATGAAAATAGTTCGTTGGATCTCGATCGTAGTGATACACATATTCATAATATTGAAGCCAAAAGATGCAAAGTTAATAATGATAGTGCAAATTATTTGTGGCACTGCCGTTTAGGTCATATTGGTGTAAAGCGCATGAAGAAACTCCATGCTGATGGGATTTTGGAATCACTTGATTATGAATAACTTGATGCTTGCGAACCATGTCTCTTGGGCAAGATGACTAAAACGCCGTTCTCCGGAACAATGAAGCAAGCAACAGATTTATTGGAAATCATACATACTGATGTATGTGGTCCGATGAATATTAAGGCTTGCAGCAGGTATCATTATTTTCTGACCTTCACAGATGATTTGAGCAGATATGGGTATATCTACTTGATGAAACATAAGTCTGAAATATTTGAAAAGTTCAAAGAATTTCAGAGTGAAGTGGAGAATCATCGTAACAAGAAAAATAAAAAGTTTCTACGATATGATCGTGGAGGAGAATATTTGAGTTACGAGTTTGGTCTTCAATTAAAACAATGTGGAATAGTTTCACCAACTCATGCCACCTGGAACACCACAGCATAATGGTGTGTCCGAACATCATAACCGTACTTTATTGGATATAGTACAATCTATGATGTCTCTTACCAATTTACCACTATCGTTTTGGGGTTATGCATTAGAGACAGTTGCATTCACGTTAAATAGGGCATCATCTAAGTCCGTTGAGACGACACAATATGAACTGTGGTTTGGCAAGAAACCAAAGTTGTCGTTTCTTAAAGTTTGGGTTGTGATGCTTATATGAAAAAGTTTCATCCTGATAAACTCAAACCCAAATCGGAGAAATATGTCTTCATAGGATACCCAACGGAGACTGTTGGGTACACCTTCTATCTCAGATCCGAAGGCAAGACATTCGTTGCTGAGAATGGATACTTTCTAGAGAAGGAGTTTCTCTCGAAAGAAGTGAGTGGGAGGAAAGTAGAAAACTTGATAAGGTAATTGTACCTTCTACCTTATTGGAAAGTAGTTCGTCACAGAAATCTGTTCTTGTGATTACTACACCAATTAGTAAGGAAGCTAATGATAATGATCATGTAACTTCAAGATCAAGTTACTACCGAATCTCGTAAGTAAACCAGAGTGAGATCCGCACCAGAGTGGTACGGTAATCCTGTTCTGGAAGTCATGTTACTAGACCATGATGAACTTGCGAACTATGAGGAAGTGATGATGAGCCCAGATTCCGCGAAATGGCTTGAGGCCATGAAATCTGAGATATGATCCATGTATGAGAACAAAGTATGGACTTTGATTGACTTACCCGATGATCGGCAAGCCATTGAGATTAAATGGATCTTCAAGAGGAAGACGGACGCTGATAGTAGTGTTACTATCTACAAAGCTAGAATTGTCGCAAAAGGTTTTCGACAAGTTCAAGGTGTTGACTACGATGAGAGTTTCTCACTCGTATCTATGCTTAAGTCTGTCCGAATCATGTTAGCAATTGCCGCATTTTATGAAATCTGGCAAATGGATAAACAAAACTGCATTCCTTAATGGATTTATATGATGCAACTAGAAGGTTTTGTAAATCCTAAAGGTGTTAACAAAATATGCAAGCTCCAGCGATCCATCTGTGGACTGGTGCAAGCATCTCGGAGTTGGAATACACGCTTTGATAAGTTGATCAAAGCATATAGTTTTATACAGACTTGCGATGAAGCCTGTATTTACAAGAAAGTGAGTGGGAGCACTACAACATTTCTGATAAGTATATGTATGACATATTGTGGATCAGAAATAATGTAGAATTATTCTGTAAAGCACAAAGGAGTGTTTGAAAGGAGTTTTTCAAAGGAAGACCTCGGTGAAGCTACTTACATATTGAGCATCAATATCTATAGAGATAGATCAAGACGCTTGATAAGTTTTCAATGAGTACATACCTTGACAAGATTTTGAAGTAGTTCAAAATGGAACAGTCAAAGAAAGAGTTCTTACATGTGTTACAAGGTGTGAAGTTGAGTAAAGACTCAAAGCCCGACCACGGCAGAAGATAGAAAGAGAATGAAAGTCATTCCCTATGCCTCAGTCATAGGTTCTATAAAGTATGTCATGCTGTGTACCAGTACTATTGTATACCCTACACTGATTTTGGCAAGGGAGTACACTAGTGATCTAGGAGTAGATCACTAGACAGCGGTCAATATTATCCTTAGTGAAATAAGGATATGTTTCTCGATTATGGAGGTGACAAAAAGGTTCGTCGTAAAGGGTTATGTCGATACAAGTTTTGACACCAATCTAGATGACTCTAAGTCTCAATCTAGATACATATTGAAAGTGGGAGCAATTAGCTAGAGTAGCTCCGAGCAAAGTATTGTTGACATAGAAATTTGCAAAATACATACGTATCTGAATGTGGCAGACCCGTTGACTAAGATTCTCTCACAAGCAAAACATGATCACACCTTAGTACTCTTTGGGTGTTAATCACATAGCGATGTGAACTAGATTACTGAATCTAGTAAACCCTTTGGGTGTTGATCACATATTGATGTGAACTATGGGTGTTAATCACATGATGATGTGAACTATTGCTGTTAAATCACATGGCGATGTGAACTAGATTATTGACTCTAGTGCAAGTGGGAGACTGAAGGAAATATGCCCTAGAGGCAATAATAAAGTTATTATTTATTTCCTTATTTCATGATAAATGTTTATTATTCATGCTAGAATTGTATTAACCGGAAACATGATACATGTGAGAATACATAAACAAACAGAGTGTCACTAGTATGCCTCTACTTGACTAGCTCGTTAATCAAAGATGGTTATGTTTCCTAACCATGAACAAAGAGTTGTTATTTGATTAACGGGATCACATCATTAGTTGAATGATCTGATTGACATGACCCATTCTATTAGCTTAGCACCCGATCGTTTAGTATGTTGCTATTGCTTTCTTCATGACTTATACATGTTCCTTTGACTATTAGATTATGCAACTCCCGTTTACTGAAGGAACACTTTGGGTACTACCAAACGTCACAACGTAACTGGGTGATTATAAAAGAGTACTACAGGTGTCTCCAAAGGTAGATGTTGGGTTGGCGTATTTCGAGATTAGGATTTGTCACTCCGATTGTCGGAGAGGTATCTCTGGGCCCTCTCGGTAATGCTCATCACATAAGCCTTGCAAGCATTGCAACTAATGTGTTAGTTGTGAGATGATGTATTACGGAACGAGTAAAGAGACTTACCGGTAACGAGATTGAACTAGGTATTGGATACCGACGATCGAATCTCGGGTAAGTAACATACCGATGACAAAGGGAACAACGTATGTTGTTATGCGGTCTGACCGATAAAGATCTTCGTAGAATATGTAGGAGCCAATATGGGCATCCAGGTCCCGCTATTGTTTATTGACCGGAGACGTGTCTCGGTCATGTCTACATTGTTCTCGAACCGTAGGGTCCGCACGCTTAAGGTTTCGATGACAGTTATATAATGAGTTTATGAGTTTTGATGTACCGAAGGAGTTCGGAGTCCCGAATGAGATCAGGGACATGACGAGGAGTCTCAAAATGGTCGAGACGTAAAGATCGATATATTGGACGACAATATTCGGACATCGGAAGGGTTCTGAGTGGTTCGGGTATTTTCGGAGGTACCGGGGAGTTACGGGAATACGAGGAAGAAGCAATGGGCCTTGATGACCTTAGTGGGAAGGACCAGGAGGTGGCGCGCGCCCCTCCCAAGCCCAGTCCGAATTGGACAAGGGGTTTGGGGCGCGGCCCCTCTCTCCCTTCCTTCCCCTCTTCCCCTCTTTCCCTCCTTGACCTAGTTGGACTAGGAAAGGTGGAATCCTACTCCCGGTGGGAGTAGGACTCCCCTGGCGCGCCCAAACCTAGGGCCGGCCTCCTCCCTCCCTTGCTCCTTTATATACGGGGGCAGGGGGCACCCCGTGGACACACAAGTTGATCTTCGTGATCGTTCCTTAGCCGTGTGCGGTGCCCCCCTCCACCATATTCCACCTCGATCATATCGTTGCAGTGCTTAGGCGAAGCCCTGCGCCGGTAGAACATCATCATCGTCACCACGCCGTCGTGCTGACGGAACTCCCCCCGAAGCTTTGCTGGATCGGAGCTAGGGGTGCGCCATCGAGCTGAACGTGTGCCAAGAACTCGGAGGTGCCGGAGAAACGGTGCTTGGATCGGTCGGATCGGGAAGACGTACGACTACTTCCACTATGTTGCGTCAACGCTTCCGCTTCGGTCTACAAGGGTATGTAGACGATACTCTCCCCTCTCGTTGCTATGCATCACCATGATCTTGCGTGTGCGTAGGAATTTTTTTGAAATTACTACGTTCACCAACAGCTTATCCACTCTACCTCATCTATAAACTATTCACAGGGTCAGCAGTCAGCTTGTTCATCATGTCAGATCAGAGTGACAGCCAGAACATGTCAGAACAGCCAGTGCACATGAGTGAGGGCACTGGTCCCTCCAGTTCTTCAGATGAAGAAAGCAGGAGCACTCCCAGTAACCTGCCAAAAGCCGCCACCAGACAAAGGAAGAAAAGAACCTCAGAATCAGAGGATGAGGACTATGTGGCAGAAGAAGAAGCTACTTCCAAGAAAGTTGTGCTTAAGAAGGAGTATGGCTCAGCTGCATCCATCAAGCCAGGAATGCACAAAAAGGCACCTGCTAGGAGAGTTCCTACCTCCAAGCCTAGGAAGGTTGTCCCTGATGAAACTATAAAATTCACTATGGAATCTGAAGAGGAAGAAATTGGTCAGGACAAGAAAAAGAAGAGAGCCAGAACTACCACTGCAAGAGTAGTTGTCAAGCCTTCTATGAGGAAAGATTCTTCAGAGGAAGAAGAAGAAGAGGTTGCTGCACCAGCACCTAAGGCACTCAAGCTAATGGGTGATGCTATCAAATCACGGGCTACTGCATCCAAGCCCAAGGAAGCACCCAAGACTGCATCAAAGGCCAAGACAGCTCCAAAGAGGAATACAAGGAGCATCCCAGCTGCTGAGAAGAACAAGGCCCCAGTGCCTGACACTTCAGAAGAAGAGGAAGGGCAAGTTCTCAGAAAGTTGAAGCCCAAGATCCCAGACCACAATGATGTTCATCCTGTGGCTGAGGATATGAAGATCAGAAGAGACTCAGGACTGAGAGAGTGGAGAACAGAAGATCCATATGCTACCAGGAGGAGAACTGTTGTTGACTACAGGTTCCACACTAAGGAACAATAGGACTTCTATGAGACAGTCTTATTGGATAAGAAGCCCATTGTTTGTGACATGAGATGGGTCGACTAGGAATACATCAAGGACAGTGAAGAGCCCTATCCTGGAGTGCAAGACAGCTTCAAGGCATGTGGAGTAGCTGACTTTGTTGGGCAGAAGCTCACAAAGTGCAATGAAGAGCTGATCATGCAGTTCTACTCCACAACACACTTTTATCCAGATGGAAGAATTGTATGGATGTCTGAAGGTACGAGGTACCAATCAACAATTGCTGAGTGGGCACAGCTCATCAATGCCCCAGAGGAGCATGAGGATGACCTAGATATATATGCCAAGAAGAAGATGGACCACAACTCTATGTCCAACATGTACAAGGAGATCCCAAACAAGGCACATGACACTTTCAAGTTTGGATCAGTACATTATCTTCTGTCAGGATTGCCAACCATCAATTGGATACTGAGGCACACCTTGTTGCCCAAGTCGTGATCACAAGATGATCAGAGGCCATGCAATCAACTTACTTCATATCTTTGATGTACCACAGAAATTTAAAGTCATGAGCCTCATGGTAGAAACAATCAAGAGGACTGCAGCAGACCAGAAGAGGAGCTGTGGATATGCCCCTCAGATCCAGGAGCTGATTAACTCCAAGATGGGCACAGGCATATACCTCTTGGACAAGGAACATTTGCCTATTCATCCAGATTTTGAAGATAATGAAGTTGTGATGAACAAGGATGAACCATCTTCAGCCCATGCACAAGCACAGAAGGAGAAGGCAAGGAAGGAGAAAGCTGCAAAGATGCCAACTCAAGAGGAGGCATCTGAATATTTCTTGAAAACCAAGCAAGAGCAGCTCAGTTACTTGATTGCATCCACCCTGAGGATAGAGAAAGGACTGGCCACCCTCACTCAGAATTAGGAGAGCTTGGAGAGGATCGTAGAACAAAAGTTCTATGACTTGGATGTCAAAGTGACAGAGATCCAGTCTGCAGTGGAGCAACTTCAAGATGACATGCAGGAGAGGAAAGGGAAGACTACCACTGATGCATTTGCCAGAGTGCCACGAGCCCAGAGGTCGTCTGTAGTGCCAGTTCCTGACACAAGAGCCACCACCTCAGCTCCAGCCACAGCACCAGCCCAACCAGCTCCAGCATCTACTTCAGCTCCAGCTCCAACCACGTCTACAAAAGCCTTCGTCCTTGGAGTGATCCAGACTCCACCACCACCATAAGATCAAGCCTGAGTGTCGATCTAGCACTATGCATTTTCTAGGAACTTTTTGGTAACTTGTTGCCAAAGGGGGAGAAAAATGTATAGATCATAGGCTTTGAGAGAGTGTGTGTTGCGTTTAATCTCTCTTGCTTTATTTAGTGGTTTTTCAAACTTTGTTTGCTTTTGGTCGAGATACTTTGATATGCTTGTGAGACATTGATGATCATGTGTTTGATCATAAGCTACACTTATGCATGCTTGATATATCTTATCTATCTTATGTGACCATTCACTTTTCTTGGTGATGAGTGCATGTATTTCATTCTTATCATTTTGAGCGCTTCACCAAGATGTATGTGACATGGAAGAGTAACCCATGATTCTAACTCTTTGTACATTTGCAGTCCAAAGCAAATTTTAAATATGCACAAATTTAGGGGGAGCTCTTACTTATCACATACTTCTCAAAGCGACGATATAATTCATTCTTATTATCATTTGTCGAAGCTTTGATCTATATGTTGTCATCAATTACCAAAAAGGGGGAGATTGAAAGTGCAACTATTGCTAGGTGGTTTTGGTAATTCATAACAACATATAGCTCATTGAGCTAATGCTATTCCAAGACAATTATTTCAGGAAAGCTCAATGATTGGCATGGCATGGATGGTGAAAGTGGAACCCTCAAAATGCTAAGGACAAAGGATTGGCTCAAGATCAAAAGCTCAAGACTCTTCATTTTACATTTTAGTGATCCAAGATCACATTGAGTCCATAGGAAAAGCCAATACTATCAAGGAGGGATGAGGTGTTGCTTAATGAGCTTTTTGCTTCATGTGCTTAATGATATGCTCCAAAATCCTCAGCTACTTTCCCATATCCACATATGACCTAAACCCTAAGCCAAACTCTGTCCTACCGATTCTTGCTATCCGGCGCCACTGAGTTTCACTTGTCATAGCCACTGCCAAACCCTAGCAAATCGGTTCTACCGATAGGGATCTCGGTCTCACCGAGATGGGATTGCAATTTCTCTGTTTCCTTTTCGTAACTTTTTGGTCTCACCGAAAGAGCGGATCGGTCCCACCGAGATTGCAATGTAAACTCTTTGTTTCCCTTTTGTAACATGTCGGTCTCACCGAAAGAGCAAATCGGTCCCACCGAGTTTACTTGACCAAATCGGTCTCACCGAGTTTGTGTAATCGGTCTCACGGAGATTACGTTATGCCCCAACCCTAACCATATCGGTCCTACCGAGTTGCATGTCAGTCCCACCGAAAATCTCTAACGGCCACTAGGTTTACTATTTCGGTCCGACCGAGTTTGTTGATTCGGTCCCATCGAGATTGGTAAATTATGTGTAACGGTTGGATTTTGTGTGGAGGCTATATATACCCCTCCACCTCCTCTTCACTCGTGGAGAGAGCCATCAGAACACATCTACACTTCCAACTCATATTTTCTGAGAGAGAACCACCTACTCATGTGTTGAGACCAAGATATTCCATTCCTACCATATGAATCTTGATCTCTAGCCTTCCCCAAGTTGCTTTCCGCTCAAATCTTCTTTCTACCCAATCCAAATCCTGTGAGAGAGAGTTGAGTGTTGGGGAGACTATCATTTGAAGCACAAGAGCAAGGAGTTCATCATCAACACACCATGTGTTACTTCTTGGAGAGTGGTGTCTCCTAGATTGGCTAGGTGTCACTTGGGAGCCTCCGACAAGATTGTGGAGTTGAACCAAGGAGTTTGTAAGGGCAAGGAGATCGCCTACTTCGTGAAGATCTACCGCTAGTGAGGCAAGTCCTTCGCGGGCGATGGCCATGGTGGGATAGACAAGGTTGCTTCTTTGTGGACCCTTCGTGGGTGGAGCCCTCCGTGGACTCGCGCAACCGTTACCCTTCGTGGGTTGAAGTCTCCATCAACGTGGATGTAGGATAGCACCACCTATCTGAACCACGGGAAAAACATCCGTGTCTCCAATTGTGTTTGAATTCTCCAAACCCTTCCCTTTACATTCTTGCAAGTTGCATGCTTTACTTTCCGCTGCCTATATACTCTTTGCATGCTTGCTTGAATTGTGTGATGATTGCTTGACTTGTCCTAAAGTTGCTAAAATCTGCCAAGAACTAAAATTGGGAAAAGGTTAAGTTTTTATTTGGTCAAGTAGTCTAATCACCCCCCCCCCTCTAGACATACTTCCGATCCTACAATTACTAAGTGCCAATGCTTTGTTCCGGTTCTCTATTGAAAGGAGGCCTTAATATCCCTTAGTGTCCTTATGGACCCTAGTGCCACAGGAGGGTAGGACAAAAGATGTCATGCAATTTTTTTTCCATAAGCACGTATGACTTATACGGAATACATGCCTACATTATATTGATGAATTGGAGCTAGTTTTGTGTCGCCCTAGGTTATGACTGTTGCATTATGAATGTCATCCAACGCAATTATCTATCACTGATACAATGCCTACGAGCTTTTCATATAGTGATCTTTGCGAAGCTACTTTAGTTGTTGTTGATGTTATAATGTAACGCCCCGGATTCGATGCGCCAGGTGTCCGCCAGTTATTCGCCTTCATTGCTATGTCTTTTGCTTGCGTGTTGCACTTTGCCATGTCATTATCTGCATTTCATATCATGTCATCATGTGCATGTCATTTTGCATGCGTGTTCGTTTCATGCATCCGAGCATTTTCCCCGTTGTCCGTTTTGCAATCCGACACTCCTATGTCCCCGGCGCCCTCTTTTGCCTATTTTCATGTGCGGGTGTTAAACTTTCTCAGAATGGCCCGAGGTTTGCCAAGCGGCCTTGGCACACCACCGGTAGACCGCCTGTCAAGTTTCGTGCCATTTGGAGTCCGTTTGATACTCCAACGGTTAACCGGGTAACCGCAAATGCCTCTTTTGTGTGCAGCCCAACATCCCTTCAAAGTGGCCCAAAACCCATCCTAACCCCTCCATCCTCTCGGTCGTTCGATCACGATCGTGTGGGCCAAAACCGCACCTCATTTGGACACTCCCACCTTCTTCTACCTATAAATATGTGCTCCTCCCCAGATTTTTCACGCAGTCCAAACCCTAGCAAACTCCTCCCCGCGCCACCAGACGCGTCCGCACCGTGCCGGACACGTCCACCACCGCCGCCACGTCGCTCCGGCCAATGAGAGGCCGCCACGCCACCTCCGCCGCCGCCCACAGCCAATCGAGGCGCGCCACCTCACCCGCCTCTCTCTCCTCCGCTGCCGCTGGCCCGCGGGGCCAATCGAGGCGCGCCACCTCACCTCGTCCAAGAACTCTGGCGAACCTCGATTCCCGTGCGAAGAACCCTAGATCTTGGCGAGGTCAATTTCGTCAAAGTCTTTTCCCCCTCCCCCCGATATTTTATGCCATGTTCATCGCATCATAAGTCCATGCATACTGCTCTGTTTTGCATGTATAATATATCAAAATGTTCATCTAGATGTCCTATCCATTTTGTTCCATTATGCCATGTTCATTAGTGTTCATATTGATGCCCTAATCATCGTTGCAAGAGTGCTTTATAATGTTGTCTGCTGCCTGTTATCGGAACATGCTCATTTGTCATTTTTGTATCTTTTTGTGTGATTTTATTTTCAGTATGATGTCTTCATGTGTTATGAGCTACAACATTCCATATTTGCTGTGGTGCAACCCATTCTTCATGATATGCCATTTATTGATTGTTTCAAGCTTGCAAAATAGCCTCCATGATGTTGCTGATTTCAGTGACTTGGAATTTCTCCAAGTCCTTGTTCTGCTGTTATTTTCATGCCATGTATTCATGTTGCTACAGTGAGATCCATGCCTCTTTTGAGTATGTTCAGTAAGGAATATTTGGACATATGGTTATGCTATATCCATCCGTGCCTCTTTTTGTATTAATACAGTGCCCTATCATATCTTAATCTTGCTCTACCTTTGCTATAAAATGTTCCTGGTAGATTGTTTACATGTTATTCAATTTTGCCATGGTTGTTGTTAGGTATCCATGCATGCTATGAACTTGATCTTGCCATTCTTAGCTTCATGAACATGTCTTCTTTCTGTTGCTATGCTTATATTGTCATGCAATGCCTTGTGGTGAGTGATTCAAGCTCACCAACATGCCTACTTATCATTGTTCCTGCCATGCTCTGTTAATTTCACCAAGTCTGAATCTGTAACGAAACTTGCTATGTTTACATGGGTGCCAACATATTTTCCGTGCCCTTTTGGCTCATGGTCAGTAAGGTAATGTTGTTATATGAAATCAGTAGATTCATGCCATGCCTTTTGTTGACATGATAAGTTCCTGTAGCATGTTGTTTGATAGCTCTAAATATTGCAACCTGATGTTATTTCTGCCATGTCCTGTGAATTCTGCCAAGTCTGTGAACCTGTTATTATTTGCAATCTTGCCATGTACTTTTGAGCATGTTCTAGTAGTTTCTGGAGATAGCTCAGTGTTCATGTTTTGTTATGCTTTACCTGTAGATCATGCCCATGCCTTTTGTTTTCATTTTGAGATCTTGTAGCTTGTTGTTTTGATGCTTGCTATATGCCTAGTTGCTGTTTTGGACAGCTTGTCCTTTAAACTTGTATAGAGTGTATGTGTTGAACCGTTGCCCCGTTGTGAGTGTGATCTATATGAAACTTGCTTATTTTTGCATATAGTTTCATATTACCTTGTAACATCCATGTTTTGGAGTGTGTGCTTGATGTTTGAATGCATTTTGCATCAATGCCATGTTTACCTTGTTTTGCTCATATCTTCTAGGCCGTAGCTCTGAACCTAATGAACTTTATATGTAACTTGACTAGAATTTCGTGTAGATCATCATGGTGCATATTAACTTGCTGTTTAACAACTTGAACATAAGGTTTATTCAGATCTGGACCAATTTCGAAATTTGCATATGGGGACTTACCGAAATTGTTATATGTTGTTTCCGGCCTCATTTAAACTTGCTTTGATGTGTTGCTCTCGTATGCATCATCTCTTGCCATGAGTAGCTTCATGTAGCCTTGTCATGCATCATACTTGGTTGAGCATCATGCCTTGTTCATGTGTGGTGTGTTTACCATGTTGTGTGCTTCTTCTCGATAGTTCCCGTTTCGTTGCGATCGTGAGGATTCGTTCGTCTACGCTTGGTTCGTCTTGTGGCTTCATCTTCTTCATGGACTCGTTCTTCTTCCTAGCGGGATTTCAGGCAAGATGACCGTCACCTTGGATCTCATTACTATCATTGCTATGCTAGTTGCTTCGTTCTACCGCTATGTTGCGTTACCTACCACTTGCTTATCAAGCCTCCTAAATTGCCATGAACCTCTAACCTTTGTCACCCTTCCTAGCAAACCGTTGTTTGGCTATGTTACCGCTTTTGCTCAGCCCCTCTTATAGCATTGCTAGATGCAGGTGAAGATGAATATTGCTCCATGTTGGATTATGTTTATGTTGGGATATCACAATATCCCTTATACTATTAATGCATCTATATACTTGCTAAAGGGTGGAAGGCTCGGCCTTATGCCTGGTGTTTTGTTCCACTCTTGCTTCCCTAGTTTCCGTCATATCGGTATTATGTTCTCGGATTTTGCGTCCCTAACGCGGTTGGGTGATTTATGGGACCCCCTTGACAGTTCACTTTGAATAAAACTCCTCCAGCAAGGCCCAACATTGGTTTTACCATTTGCCCCACATATGCCCTTTCTTTTCCCTTGGGTTTCCGGAGCCCGAGGGTCATCTTTATTTTAGCCCCCCCCCGGGCCAGTGCTCCTTCGAGCGTTGGTCCGAACCGAGGAACCTGCGGGGCCACCACAGGGAAACTCGAGGCCTGGTTTTACTCGTAGCTTGACTTATCCGGTGTGCCCTGAGAACGAGGTACGTGCGACTCCTATCGGGATTTGTCGGCACATCCGGGCGGCTTTGCTGGTCTTGTTTTACCATTGTCGAAATGTCTTGTAAACGGGATTCCGAGACTGATCGGGTCTTCCCGGGAGAAGGAATATCCTTCGTTGATCGCGAGAGCTTATAATGTGCTAAGTTGGGACACCCCTGCAGGGTTTGAACTTTCAAAGGCCGTGCCCGCGGTTATGTGGCAGATGGGAATTTGTTGATATCCGGTTGTAGTAAACTTGAAGTAAACTCTTCTAAAATACACCAACCGTGTGCGTAACCGTGATGGTCTCTTTTCGGGTTGTTCGAGAGGAGAACACGGTTCTTGGGTTAGGTTTGACGTAAGTAGGAGTTCAGGATCACTTCTTGATCATTACTAGTTGACGACCGCTTGCTTTGCTTCTCTTCTCGCTCATATTTGCGTAAGTTAGCCACCATACATGCTTAGTCGCTGCTGCAACCTCACCACTTTACCCCTTCCTCACCTATTAAGCTTTGCTAGTCTTGATACCCATGGTAATGGGATTGCTGAGTCCTCGTGGCTCACAGATTACTACACCACCAGTTGCAGGTACAGGTTATGCGATGATCATGACGTGAGAGCGATGTTTATCTGTGTTGGAGTTCTTCTTCTACTTCTTCTTCGATTGAGGGATAGGTTCCTAGTCGGCAGCCTGGGCTAGCAGGGTGGATATTGTTTGAGTTTCTGCTTATGTTTTCATCCGTAGTCGAATGTTGATCTTGTATGTTGTATTGTTGTATTCATGTGACATTGTATGTCTTGGATGTATCCCCACTATTATGTAATGTTGATGTAATGATATCCACCTTGCAAAAGCGTCTTCAAGATGCGCTTCTATCCTTGGTGGGACCTTCGAGTTCCTTTAGGATAGGGTCACATCTTGGGCGTGACATATAATCACTACAAAATCGTTACTGTTACCGTTACTATCATACTACTTTGGTATTGATCACCTTGCTGCAGATATTAAGTCTTTCAGGTGTGGTTGAATTGACAACTCAACTGCTAATACTTACGAATATTCTTTGGCTACCCTTGTGTCGAATCAATAAATTTGGGTTGAATACTCTACCCCCGAAAACTGTTGCGACCCCCTATACTTGTGGGTTATCAAGACCTTTTTCTAGCGTTGTTGCCAGGGAGCATAGCTATATTTATTGAGTCACTTCGGATTTATATCTGTTGATCACTATGGGGAATCTTAAGGGTTATAGAACCAAGGTCATTCCCTCTAAGATGAGAGGAGGTAAGGAACTGTTGATACGTCTCCAACATATCTATATTTTTTGATTGTTCCATGCTATTATATTATATGTTTTGGATGTTCTATATGCATCAATATGTTACTTTATATTATTTTTGGGACTAACCAATTAACCTAGAGCCCAGCGCTAGTTTCTGTATTTTCCTTGTTTTGAGTTCCGCAGAAAAGGAACACCAAACAGAGTCCAAAGGGAATAAAACCTTCGCGATGATTTTTCTTGGACCAGAAGACATCCAGGAGACTTGGAGTGCAAGTCAGAAGAGACACGGGCAGCCACAAGGGTGGAGGGCGCGCCCAGGGGGGTAGGGTGCGCCCCCTACCTTGTGGGCCCCTCGGTGACCCCCTGACCTAGATCTTCCTCCTATATATTCACATATATTCTCAAACCACCAGAAGTACCCACGAAAACACTTTTCCACCGCCGCAACCTTCTGTTCCCGTGAGATCCCATCTTGGGGCCTTTTTCGGCATCTTGCCGGAGGGGGATTAGATCACGGAGGGCATCTACATCAACCATATTGCCCTTCCGATGAAGTTTGAGTAATTTACCATAGACCTACGGGTCCATAGCTAGTAGCTAGATGGCTTCCTCTCTCTCTTTGACTCTCAATACCATGTTCTCCTCAATGTTCTTGGAGATCTATCCGATGTAATCTTCTTTTGCGGTGTGTTTGTCGAGATCCGATGAATCGTGGATTTATGATCAACTTATCTATGAATATTCTTTGAATCTTCTCTAAATTCTTTTATGCATGAATTGATATCTTTCCAATTCTCTTTGAACTATCGGTTTGGTTTGGCCAACTAGATTGGTTTTTCTTGCAATGCGAGAAGTGCTTAGCTTTGGATTCAATCTTGCGGTGTCCTCACTTAGTGACAGTAGGGGTAGCGAGGCACGCATTGTATTGTTGCCATCGAGGATAAAAATATGGGTTTTGCATCATATTGCTTGAGTTTATTCCTCTACATCATGTCATCTTACTTAAAGCGTTACCTTGTTCTTCATGAACTTAATACTCTAGATGCAGGCAGGAGTCGGTCGATGTGTGGAGTAATAGTAGTAGATGCAGGCAGGAGTCGGTCTACTTGACACGGACGTGATGCCTATATTACATAATCATTGCCTTGGATATCGTCATAACTTTGCGCTTTTCTATCAATTGCTCGAAAGTAATTTGTTCACCCACTGTATTATTTGCTATTTTGAGAGAAGCCTCTAGTGAAACCTATGGCCCGAGGGTCTATTTTCCATTATATAAGTTTCTGATCTACTATTTTGCAATCTTTTATTTTCAGATCTATAAACCAAAAAACCCAAAAATATTTACTTTATCTTTAGTTTTATCTATCTCTATCAGACGTCACCTTTGCAAGTGACCGTGAAGGGATTGACAACCCCTTTATCGCGTTGGGTGCAAGTGTTTGATTGTTTGTGTAGGTATTGGTGATTTGTGCGTTCTTCTCCTACTGGATTGATATATTGGTTCTTAACTGAGGTAAATACTTATCTCTACTTTGTTGCATCACCCTTTCGTCTTCAAGGGAAAAACCAACGCAAGCTCATGAAGTAGCAGGAATAATTTTTGGTGCCATTGCCGTGGAGATCTATGCCAAGTCAAGACATACCAAGTACCCATCATAAAACTCTCATCTCTTGCATTACATTATTCGCCATTTGCCTCTCGTTTTCCTCTCCCCCGCTTCTAAAACAATTTTCGAAAAGATTTCCCTTTTCGTTCGCCCTTCTTCTTTTCGTCTTTTTGTTTGCTTATTGTGTGCTCGTGTGTTAGATTGCTTGCTTTGTCACGATGGCTCAAGAGAATACCAAATTGCGTGACTTTTCCAATACTAATAATAATGATTTTATTAGTACTCTGATTGCTCCCACCATTAGTGCAGAATCTTATGAAATTAATGCCGCTTTGCTGAATCTTGTTATGAAAGATCAATTTTCCGGCCTTCCTAGTGAAGGTGTCGCATCCCATATGAATAATTTCGTTGAGTTGTGTGATATGCAAAAGAATAAATATGTGAATAATGATATTGTTAAATTGAATCTATTTCCGTTCTCACCACGAGATAGTGCTAAAACTTGGTTTTCATCTTTGCCTAAAAATAGTATTGATTCATGGAATAAGTGTAAAGATGCTTTTATTTCCAAGTATTTTCCTCCCGCTAACATCATCTCCCTTAGGAACGATATTATGAATTTTAAGCAACTTGATCATAAACATGTGGCAAAATCTTTGGAGAGGATGAAATTGATGATACGAAATTGCCCTACTCATGGTTTGAATTTGTGGATGATTAAACAAAAAAATAATGCCATATTGAATTTTGCTTCTAGAAATCTTTTAGATTCGGCTGCGGGAGGTACTTTTATGGAAATTACTTTAGGATAAGCTACTAAACTCCTAGATAATATTATGGTTACTTATTCTCAATGGCTTACCAAAAGATCTTCTAGTAAAAAAAAGTGCATGCGATTGAAGAGATTAATGTTTTGAGTGAGAAGATGGATGAGCTTATGAAATTATTTGCTAGCAAGAGTGCTTCTATTAATCCAAATGATATGCCTTTGTATACTTTGATTGAGAATAATAATGAATCTATGGATGTGAATTTTGTTGGTAGGAACAATTTTGGTAATAACGCGTATATAGGTAATTTTAATCCTAGGCCATTTCCTAGTAATTCCTCTAATAATTATGGTAATTCCTACAACAATTCTAATGGAAATTATAATAATATGCCCTCTGATTGAGAATAGTGTTAAAGAATTTATGAGTTCTCAAAAGAATTTCATTGCTTTGGTTGAAGAAAATTGCTTAAGATTGATGATTTGGCTAGGAACGTGGATATAATTTCTCTTGATGTTGATTCTTTGAAAATTAGATCTATTACACCTAAGCATGATATCAATGAATCTCTAAAGGCTATGATAATCTCCATTGATGAGTGCAAAGAAAGAACCACTAAGATGCGTGCTAAGTGAGATTGGTTTGTAAAAGTGTGTTCTTCTAGTTTTTTTAAAAATAATGATGAAGATCTTAAAGTGATTGATGTGACTCCTATTGAATATTTGTTTTGCAATATAAATATTGATAAAGATGGGACTAGAGATGAGTCAACTTTAGTTAAAGGGTGTCCCAATGATTCGGAGTTTTTAGATCTTGATGCAAAAATTGATAAAAGTGGGATTGGAGAGGTCAAGACTTTAAGTAGCGATGAACCCACTCTTTTGGGTTTCAAGGAATTTAATTATGATAATTTTTCTTTAATAGATTGCATTTCCTTGTTGCAATCCATGTTGAATTCTCCTCATGCTTATAATCAAAACAAAGCTTTTACTAAACATATCGTTGATGCTATGATGCAATTTTTGAAGAAAAGCTTGAATTGGAAGTTTCTATCCCTACAAAACTTTATGATGAGTGGGAACCTACTATTAAGATTATGAGTGCCATGCTTTGTGTGATTTGGGTGCTAGCGTTTCCACGATTCCAAAAACTTTATGTGATGTGTTAGGTTTCTTTAAATTTGCATCTTGCGAATTCCACTATTAAGAAACCTATGGGAAGAATTAATGATGTTCTTATTGTTGCAAATAGGAATTATGTGCCCATAGATTTCATTGTTCTTGATATAGATTGCAATCCTACATGTCCTATTATTCTTGGTAGACCTTTCCTTAGAACGATTGGTGCAATTATTGATATGAAAGAAGGAAACATTAGATTTCAATTTCTGTTAAGGAAGGGCATGAAACACTTTCCAAGAAAGGAAATTAAATTGCCATATCAATCTATTATGTGAGCTACTTATGGATTGCACACCAAAGATGACAATACCTAGATCTATTTGTGTTTTTATGCCTAGCTAAGGGCGTTAAACAATAGCGCTTGTTGGGAGGCAACCCATTTTTTTGCTTTTAGTTCCTGTTTTGCTTTGAATAATTCATATAGCCTCTGGTTAGATATGGTTTTGTGTTTTCATTAGTGCTTATGCCAATTAAGACCTTTGGGATGGCTTACGGTGATAGTTGATTTGATCTTGCTGAAAAACAGAAACTTTTGCGCTCAGGAAAACAATTCTCATTTTTAACAGAAGCGTGATAAAATATTGATTCTTTTTGCAGAAGATTAATAAACAATTTTCTCAGGTTGTCCTAATTTTTCAGAATTTTTGTAGTTACAGAAGTATTCGAGAGTTACAGATTACTACAGACTGTTTTGTTTTTGACAGATTTTGTTTTCTATGTGCTATTTGCTTATTTTGATGAATCTATGGGTAGTATCGTGGGTATGAACCATGGAAAAGTTGGAATAGAATAGATATTACACCAATATAAATAAAGAAAGAGTTCACAACAGTACCAAAAGTGGTGATTTATTTTCTTATACTAACTGAGCTTATGAGATTTTCTGTTGAGTTTTGTGTTGTGAAATTTTCAAGTTTTGGGTAAAGATTTGATGGACTATGGAATAAGGAGTGGTAAGAGCCTAAGCTTGGGGATTCCCAAGGCACTCCAAGGTAATATTCAAGGACAACCAAGAGCCTAAGCTTGGGGATGCCCCGGAAGGCATCCCCTCTTCCGTCTTCGTCTATCGGTAACTTTACTTGAGGCTATATTTTTATTCACCACATGATATGTGTTTTGCTTGGAGAGTCCTGTATGATATGAGTCTTTACTTTTTATTTTGCCACAATAATCCTTGATGTACACACCTTTTGAGAGGGACACGCATGAATCGTGATTTATTAGAATACTCTATGCGCTTCACTTATATCTTTTGAGCTAGGCAATTTGGCTGTAGTGCTTCACTTATATATTTTTAGAGCACCGCGATGGTTTTATTTTGTAGAAATTATTAAACTCTCATGCTTCACTTATATTATTTTGAGAGTCTCTAAACAACATTGTAATTTGCTTTGGTTATGAATTTAGTCCTAATATGATAGACATCCAAGAGGGATATAATAAAAACTTTCATATAAAGTGCATTGAATACTATGAGAAGTTTGATTCCTTATGATTGTTTTGAGATATAAAGATGGTGATATTAGACTCATGCTAGTGAGTAATTGTGGTTTGTAGAAATACTTGTGTTAAAGTTTGTGATTCCCGTAGCATGCACGTATGGTGAACCGTTATGTGATGAACTCGGAGCATGATTTATTTATTGATTGTCTTCCTTATGAGTGGCGGTCGGGGATGATCGATGGTCTTTTCCTACCAATCTATCGCCCTAGGAGCATGCATGGAGTTCTTCTTTTTGATGACTAATAGATTTTTGCAATAAGTATGTGAGTTCTTTATGACTAATGTTGAGTCCATGGATTATACGCACTCTCACCATTCCACCATTGCTAGCCTCTCTAGTACCGCGCAACTTTCGCCGGTGCCATACACCCACCTATTACCTTCCTCAAAATAGCCACCATACCTACCTATTATGGCATTTCCATATCCATTCCGATATATATTGTGATGCAACTTTCCATCGTTTTGTTTTCTTATGACACGCACCATCATTGTCATATTGCTTTGCATGATCATGTAGTTGACATTGTATTTGTGCCAAAGCCACCTTTCATAATTCTTTCATACATGTCACTCTTGAGTCATTGCACATCCCGGTACACCACCGGAGGCATTCATATAGAGTCATATTTTGTTCTAAGTATCGAGTTGTAATTCTTGAGTTGTAAGTAAATAAAAGTGTCATGATCTTCATTATTAGAGCATTGTCCCATGTGAGGAAAAAAATAAAAAAGGCCAAAGATGCCCACAAAAAAAGAGGCCAAGAAGCCCACCAAAATAAAAAATGAAAATAAAGAGAGAAATGAGAGAAGGGGCAATGTTACTATCCTTTTTCCACACTTGTGCTTCAAAGTAGCACCATGATCTTCATGATAGAGAGTCTCCTATATTGTCAATTTCATATACTAGTGGGAATTTTTCATTATAGAACTTGGCTTGTGTATTCCAATGATGGGCTTCCTCAAACTGCCCTAGGTCTTCGTGAGCAAGCGAGTTGGATGCACACCCACTTAGTTCTTTTTGAGCTTTCATAAACTTATAGCTCTAGTGCATCCGTTGCATGGCAATCCCTACTCACGCACATTGATATCTATTGATGGGCACCTCCATAGCCCATTGATATGCCTAGTTGATGTGATACAATCTCCTTTTGTCTTCTCCACAACCACCATATTCTATTCCACCTATAGTGCTATGTCCATGGCTCACGCTCATGTATAGCGTGAAAGTTGAAAAAGTTTGAGAACAACAAAAGTATGAAACAATTGCTTGGCTTGTCATCGGGGTTGTGCATGATTTGAATATTTTGTGTGATGAAGATGGAGCATAGCCAGACTATATGATTTTGTAGGGATAAGCTTTCTTTGGCCATGTTATTTTGAGAAGACATAATTGCCTTGTTAGTATGCTTGAAGTATTTTTATTTTTATGTCAATATTAAACTTTTGTTTTGAATCTTATGGATTTGAACATTCATGCCACAATAAAGAAAAATTACATGGATAAATATGTTAGGTAGCATTCCACATCAAAAAATCTGTTTTTATCATTTACCTACTCGAGGACGAGCAGGAATTAAGCTAGGGGATGCTTGGTACGTCTCCAACGTATCTGTAATTTTTCATTGTTCCATGCTATTATATTATCTATTTTGGATGTTTTATATGCATCAATATGCTATTTTATATTATTTTTGGGACTAACCTATTAACCTAGATCCCAGTGCTAGTTTCTGTTTTTTCCTTGTTTTTGAGTTTCCCGGAAAAGGAATACCAAATGTAGTCCAAACAGAATAAAACCTTCGCGATGATTTTTTTTGGACCAGAAGACACCCAGGTGACTTGGAGTGCAAGTCAGAAGAGCCATGAGGCGGCACAAGGGTGGAGGGTGCGCCTAGGGGGTAGGGCGTGCCCCCCCTACCTTGTGGTCCCCTTGGTGACCCCCTGACCTAGATCGTCCTCCTATATATTCATATATATTCCCAAACCACCAGAAGTACACACGAAAACACTTTTCCACCGCTGCAACCTTCTGTTCCCACAAGAACCCATCTTGGGGCCTTTTCCGGCATCCTGTCGGGGGGGGATTCGATCATGGAGGGCATCTACATCAACCCTATTTCCCTTCCGATGAAGCGTGAGTAGTTTACCATAGACCTACGGGTCCATAGCTAGTAGCTAGATGGCTTCTTCTCTCTCTCTCTCTCTCTCTCTTTGATTCTAAATACCATGTTCTTCTTGATGTTCTTGGAGATCTACCCGATGTAATCTTCTTTTGCGGTGTGTTTGTCAAGATCTGAGAATTGTGGATTTATGATCAGCTTATCTATGAATTTTATTTGGATCTTCACTGAATTCTTTTATGCATGATTTGATATCTTTGTAATTCTCTTCAAACTATCGGTTTGGTTTGGCCAACTAGATTGGCTTTTCTTGCAACGGGAGAAGTGCTTAGCTTTGGGTTCAATCTTGTGGTGTCCTCACCCAGTGACAGTAGGGGTAGCGAGGCACACATTGTATTGTTGCCATCGAGGATAAAAAGATGGGATTTACATCATGCTGCTTGAGTTTATTCCTCTACATCATGTCATCTTACTTAAAGTGTTACTATGTTCTTCATGAACTTAATACTCTAGATGCAGGCAGGAGTTGGTCGATATGTGGAGTAATAATAGTAGATGTAGGCAGGAGTCGGTCTACTTGACACGGACGTGATGCCTATATTACATAGTCATTGCGTTGGATATCGTCATAACTTTGCGCTTTTCTATCAATTGCTCGAAAGTAATTTGTCCACCCACCGTATTATGTGCTATTTTGAGAGAAGCCTCTAGTGAAACCTATGGCCCCCGGGTCTATTTTCCATCATATAAGTTTTCGATCTACTATTTTGCAATCTTTTATTTTCATATCTATAAACCAAAAAACCTAAAAATATTTTCTTAATCTTTTGTTTAGTTTTGTCTATCTCTATCGAATCTCACCTTTACAAGTGACCGTTAAGGGATTGACAACCCCTTTATCGCGTTGGGTGCAAGTGTTTGATTGTTTGTGCAGGTATTGGTGATTTGTGCATTCTTCTCCTACTGGATTGATACCTTGGTTCTTAACCGAGGTAAATACTTATCTCTACTTTGCTGCATCACCGTTTCCTCTTCAAGGGGAAAACCAACGCAAGCTCAAGAAGTAGCAACTGCCATCAAGCTCTGCACTTGATTCACCTTCCATTTTAAGTAAACTTGCAACATCACCCCCTGCTATTGTTGGGTTCTACAATAGGGTGCGTCGACTGCAAATTAAAATTTCCTACGTGCAGAACAGCCAAGAACATGCTACGGGAGATGGGTCACAGTTCGTTACCACTAGACGCGCAGTGCCGTGGAGCGGAAGAAGAGTTGGGGCAGCGCGTTCGCGTGGCTCGTCTCCTCCTCGTCCGATCTCCCTCGAGCAGCCGGTCGTCGGTTCCCACGCACAGTTTCGCCGGAGCGGCGCAAGTGCACCGCCTCTAACGGTATCCGCGCATGCAGGAGGAACGTCGTGCGGCGGACTGCTAGGTCCGATCACACAACCGGCGGCGAGCGGAGGTGTCTATTCGCAACACATGCAAACCCTAGTGACAGCATCGAAGCGTTCAACCCCTGAGTGTGCTGCACCTCCACTTTATATAGGCGTCTGTCGCGGGCTCAACACTTGGGCCTCGCACGGACCCTAAAGGCCCATAAGTCTACTCGGCCACAATCCGAATACAACTCGGATCACATCCGACCAGTGTCCTCGGATCCGACCTCGTAGGTTCCTTCCCTTAAGCGCGTGACCCCTTAGGTTCAAGTCGTCTTGGTCGCAGTTCGGATCACCTCCGAAATGCACCATTGGTAGCGGCCTTTAGCAAGGTATACCGAAAACCAAGCAGACTATGAAGCTGGATAGCGAACCTGTACATTACACTTCCATTCCTTTTACCACACGATATACATTGTCGAGCTCAAGGCGATTTTGTCATCCTTGTGCTAGCCCGACCTCTTTCTCATTCCAGTGATGCCGACCACTATCCGGATTATCTCATAATTCTTGTCGCATGGCCATGCTTATCCTGGTCAGATCATACGAGGGGCCCAGAGTATATCTCTCCTGATTGGAGGGGCAAATCCCGTCTTGCTCGACCATGTCTCGCAACATGGGTCTGGACAAGCCTGTAACCTACCTTTGTAACTACCCAGTCACGGAGTAGCATTTGGTCGGCCCAAAGCAAGTCTGTCACCATCCCGAGTACATGCGCCAGCTCAGGTCTTAGGACCTAGAACGTATGTTGTACTAGATACTCACAGATGACATATCGCTGCGTCTCATAGTTGGGTCTGTCCGACTCGGACCTTATCTCGACTCGGATCCGACTACGTCGAATCTGACCAGATCCTTCCAAGTCCATATTATCCGGTTAGCATCCAATGCTCCATGGCTAGTGAGACCAAGCCATCGACCGTGTCATATGCAAGTCTAGTCAGCTGCGCGTCCACACAGCCCTTTCGACTAGGGACCTTTTAGGACAGTCATCATACAATGCATAGTCCCACAAACAAGTCACGTACTTGCTGACACACATCATTGATAATGTCCAAGGACTATCTTTATTCATAAACATATAGGAAATATCATCATACATGATTGCCTCTAGGGCATATCTCCAACAACTATTGTTTCTGATATGTCGCAAATAATTGATGATGCCACTTATGCTATGCATGATGCTGATGCTATGGATGATGATATTGATGATGCTAGTACTTTGCTTGATGATATTGTGCCACTAGGTGAATTTCTTGATGAACAACCTGCAAGAGCTAAAGAAATTGAGAATATTGAAACTAATGAAATTATTGAAACTGGAAATTTTGAAACACCTATTAGACCTAGCTCTTAGATATGAATTGCCTGAGATACCTGAGGGTTATGTTACGGATGGAGAAGTATCTAGGGACTTTCTTGCTTGTAAGGATGGAGATGATCTTAAGAAATTACTATGCAAGTTGAAAGAAAAATCTTTGAATGCTAGAATGCAATATGATCCTAAGTTTGCTACTTCACCTATCTTTATTACTGATGAGGATTATGAATTCCCTGTTGAGCCTGAGTTAATTGCTTCGCTTGAATCGGATCCTTTCCATGGTTATGAATCTGAAACTGTTGTGGCACATCTTACTATGTTGAATGATATAGCCACCCTATTTGCCCATGAGGAAAAAATTCGCTACTACTATATTATTAAGTTGTTTCCTTTCTCATTAAAGGGTGATGCTAAGATATGGTTTAATTATCTTGCTCCTGGTTGTGTGCGTAGTGCCCAGGATATGATATATTACTTCTCTGAAAAATATTTTCCTGACCATAAGAAACAAGCTACTTTACAGGAAATATTTAACTTCTTGCAAAGTAAAGAAGAGACTCTCCCTCAAGCTTGGGGGAGGCTTCTCCAGTTACTTAATTCTTTGCCTGATCATCCTCTCAATCAAAATAAAATACTTGATATCTTTTATAATGGACTAACCGATGCTTCTAGCGACCACCTAGATATTTGTGATGGTTGTGTTTCCAGGGAATGAACCATTGAACAAGCTGAAGAACTACTGAATAATATATTGACGAATGATAATGATTGGACTCTTCCTGAACCACCGCCCAAGCCAACTCTGAAGAAGAGAGGTATTCTATTTCTCAGTCCTGAAGATATGCAAGAGGCAAAGAAATATATGAATGAAAAAGTTATTAAAGGTGAAGATGTTAGGAATTTACCACCTATTGAAGAAATACATGGCCTCGATACCCCGACACAGGTATTACAGGTAAATTATCTCTATAGATTTGATGAAGGTGATATTCCTTATACTAAATCTGCTAGTCAATGCTTGGATGAACTGGATAACTTTATTCGTAAACAAGAAAATTTTAATGCATATGTTAGTACACAATTGAAACGAAATGCATATATGATTGAACACTTGATTGACTATATCTTTAGAACCGTTAATGATGTCAAGGGTGTGATTAAACATGCATTCATGATAAAAACTCAAGTAGAACAAGGCATCAAGTCACAAAATGATTTGTTTAATGAGGTGAACAATAAGATGAATGATCATGTTGTTAGAGTTATGACTAGGGCTGGTAAAATGACTCATGAAACCTTGTATCCTCAAGGTCACCCTAAGAGAACTGAACAAGATTCTCCATCTAAAAAGAATAAGAAAGATGATAGGACTTTGCATGCTTCTAGTGGACCTACTGTAGACACACCTGAGAATCCAAATGATATTTCTATCTCTAATGTTGAAACACAATCTGGTGATGAACATGAACCTAGTGTCAATGACAATGATAATTTTCATGTGATGCTCAACCTAATAATGATAATGATGTGGAAAAGCAACCAGCTGTTCATCTTGATAACCCACAACCTAAGAATAAAAGATATGATAAGAGAGACTTCATTGCTAGCAAACAAGGTAAAGAAAGAGAACCATGGGTTCAGAAACCCACACCCTTTCCTCCTAAAGCTTCAAAGAATAAGGATGAAGAAGAATTTGAGCGCTTTGTTGAAATGCTTAGACCTGTCTTTTTGCGCCTTCATTTGATTGATATTCTAAAAATGTCTCCTTATGCTAAGTATAGGAAAGATATTGTCACAAATAAAAGAAACATACCCGAAGCTGAAATTTCCACCATGCTTGCAAATTATTAATTTAAGGGTGGAATACTAAAGAAACTAGGAGACCCAGGAATACCAACTATACCATGCTCCATTAAAAGAAACTATGTTAAAACTGCTTTATGTGATCTAGGAGCCGGTGTCCGTGTTATGCCTTTCTCTTTGTATCCAATACTTGATTTGAATAAGTTGACACCAATTGAAATCCCTTTGCAAATGACTGATAAATCAACTGCTATACTCATCGGTATTTGTGAGGATGTGCCTGTCATAGTTGCAAATGTTGCTATCTTAAAAGATTTTGTTATTCCTGATATACCCGAGGACGACAGCACGTCAACCATCCTTGTTAGACCCTTTTTGAATACTGTAGGGGCTGTTATTGATTGCAACAAAGGCAATATCACTTTTCATGTCAATGGTAATGAGCATACGGTACACTTTCCAAAGAAACAACCTCAAGTGAATAGTATCAGTTCTATTGGAAAATTTTCTCACTATTGGAGGTTTTGAATTCCCTATTCCTATTGTCAAAATGAAATATGAAATTCTTATTGTTGGGGACATGCATATCCCCGTTGAGGTAACCTAGTGTTATACAAAGATTCTCCGGTTTCATGTCATTAGGAAGAAGTTTGTAAATAAGACTTGATCAACCTTATTAATGGATTCCTTTTGACGGGCATGTGGTCGATGAATTTAGTAAACACAACTTTTTGTACCCACTTTTTACTTTCTGTTATTTAGAGTTAATAAAGTAGAAATGCTATTATTTTACTGCTTTATAAATTACCCGTGCAATTAAATATGAAAAAGTTCTCAGAATGACCTGAAAATTGACTAGAAAATAAAAGTTCTCAGAATGACCTGAAAATTTAATATGATTTTTTTTGCAAAATATGAAAAATAGTGGCACTGAACACAAGCTAGGGGGATGCACCTATGAGCCACAAGCTCACAGGGCGCACCCACCCCCTGGGCGCACCATGCAACATTGTGGGGCCCACGTAGGCCCCCTCACTTATTGCTGCCACCCATGCTCATCCTCTTCCTCTAGAAAAATATCAAACTTGTTCCATAGCTCGTGTTCTTGATCTTCTTGCTGCGATTTTTGATTTTCTTCTCGTAGCTCCATTTCCAAAACTGTTTTGGGGGATTGCTCACTGATATGTGACTCCTCTGATGGTCCAATTAGTTCTTGCTCTAGTGGTTTATTATTTGCACATTTAGCTACTGTTGGCGACCATGTTCTTGAGCTTGCATGTCAAATTCATATGGTTCAAACATGTTTTGGTGCATTATATGGCCCCTAGACACTTGTAGGAGTAGTTGCTATCGATTTTGTTAAGTTTGGATTATTTTTATTACGAGTTACTAAAAAAATTCAGAAATTTTCAAAGGGAGAAAATGTTTAGGGAGATATTCCAAGGTGGTTCCTCGAGCAAGAAATCCCCAAGGCTTGCATTATGTGAGCCGGACCTCGAACCACCACGGGAAGCTCTAGTGCAACCTTGCGAATGGCCGTCAAGTTACTTCATGACTCAAGCCAGTTTGAAAGTAGAATTTTATATGTACGTGCACAATGTCGGCTTGATGGATTTCGTGCCAGATAAGTAGTTACAATATTACAACCTCACTGATTCTTTTGTGCTAAAATTGAAGTATTCAGTCGAGCAAAGTTTGCATGTTGTTATATTTAATCTCAATGAAAACACATTTCGCATGGACCTTGAAGAGTTTAATGAAGCGTGCAAAATTCAACAATGGGCCACTTACATTCAACCTCATAAATGTGACTGCGTTGAGTTCCTTGCTAGCATCACTAGCGGTGAAACTAGAGGCATAACACAAGCTACTATAGGGAGTATTCATTTTTCCTGCTTCGCATTATTTTGCTCTCTTCATAGGTAGATGCATTAATGGTAAACATGACCATAGCCACCTTTGCAATAAACAATTTAACTTGGGGGCTATTGTTGCATGTCGATTACATAATAATGCCTTAGATGGAGATTTCTTTGGTGGAATTTATGCCACTCGTTAAGCTGATTATCTTGGGGTGTCAAGAAAAGAAAGTGATACCCAGTTGCCGCCTGCTTTCCTTGATTATGCTGCTATAGAACATTTCCAGTTTCTTAAAACAGGTGATATGTCGTTCCACTACAGGCTAATCTTTAATAGGCACCACGTTTTCCATATTACGCTTCCCTCTCCTGCCTTATTTTACATTCAAGGACAAAATTTCATACTTATGGAGGAGGCTGTCGGGGGGAAATCTGCCTCCACGAACACCTATGGGGACCGAGCCCCTTTCTTGGTTCGGCGGGGGGCGGAGGTCGCGCGAAGAGCGGATCGAGGCGATGCACACAAGGGATTTACCCAGCTTCGGGCCGCAAGGATGCGTAAAACCCTACTGCTGCTTTGTGGTTTGGTATTGTGTTCTTGCTCGGGAGCGTGTGGTGCTACAGTACACGCGAGCTGCTGGCGAGACCGAGCGTGAGTGGTCTCCTCCCCCCTTCCTCGTTGCGCATGGGGCCTCCTTTTATACGTGCAAGGGGTTACCCACAGGTGGCAACGTAGGCGGGGGCAAAACTAGAAAACGCTGCGTTGGGTACAGCTGTTTGCACAGTGCTATCATACCTAACTCTGACGGCAGGGGACAAGGGCATTAAATGCCCGTCCGCATCGCCCAGACGGTGCAGGAAAGGGGACCGTCAGGAGCGCCACCGTTTGCCACGATGGCTACTCTGTCAGCGTTGCTTCGCCATCGTATGCCCCTGGCTGCGCAGCCTCTCGCCACGTACGCCTAGGATGGCCCCAAAGCGACGCGTGGGTGGATGAGCTGGAGCGCAGGCGCGGGGTGGTGACTTGTCGCGGCAAGCGCCTTGCCGCGGTGGGTGCCTTGTCGCGCCCGGGAGCTTGTTGCTCACCGGTCCTTGCCGGGACGCGGGGCGCGTCGCAGCAAGTATCTTGTCGTGCCTCGGTCGGCCTTCCCGGCAAGCTCCTCTTGCCGGGGCCTTGTGCTTCGAGCGGTCGTCCCGGCAAGCTCCTCTTGCCGGGGCCTTGCTCTCTTCGGGTGGCCTTCTCGGCAGGCTCCTCCTGCCGGGGCCTTGGCTCAAATACTTTGTTCTTGGATGGCCCAAAAAGGGACCAGGGAGAGTCTTGGCGATCGCCTGGCAAGCCTTGCCGCGGGGTGCTACGACTGCCCGTGCACAAGTTCGGTGTACTAAGGTACCCCTACTTTAGTACACCGACAGGAGCCCCCGGGCCTGGGCCATACAAGGTGCCGAGCGCTGTTGGGCCAGGCCCAAAACAGTGCACGGGCACGCGCGGCCTTGGTCACGCTGCATCTGCTTCTGCGTCCACCACGTCCTCCCCGAACGGCACGCGTCGAACGCGGCATCGTGCGGAGAGGCGTGCATGACGTGGGCGGCGTGCGCGGGGCTGAGCCCCGCAGGCGCGCGTCACATCGCAGGTGATTTGTTTATTCGGAAAGGCGAAACGCCCCCTCTCTTCTCCCTTATAAGCAGGGGAAACAGGGGCAGTCCGCCCACCCGCCAGTTGCGATTCCTCGAAAACCACCGCCACTTCCCAAGAGAAGCAGCGCTCCGCCCCTTCCGCCGCCACCAGTGCTACCGACGCCGTCGACCTCCCTCCTTCTTTCCGCCATGGCCCCGAAGGGCGACAAGGGGAAAGGGAAGGCCGTGAAGTCGGCCGAGGCGCAGCGGCTTGAGGCGCTGCGAAAGGAGCAGGCGACCTTCCCCCCTGAGCTCGACGCGTTGGTCCTGAGGGAGGAATACTGCCTCTTCTGGTCGACGGGGACGCGAGCGCACCCGCGCACGAGGTTTCTTCCCGCCGCCGCCCAGAAGGAGTATCCGACCGGGTATCCCTTCTTTGCTCTGTTCTTCTATTGCGGGCTCTGCCCGCCCTTCTCTGAATTTTTCTGCAACATCATGAACACCTACGGGTTCCACCTCCTTGATTTCACCCCCAATGTTGTCCTGACCATGGCAATTTTCGCACATCTTTGCGAAAATTTCGTCGGAGTCTTTCCAAACGTAGCTCTCTTCCGCCACTTCTTCACGCCTCGAGTAGAGAGAGGAGAGCCCCTCTCCGGCGGGATCGCTTGGTTCTCGAAGCTCGGCAAGAAGGATGCTTATCTGGAGGGAGAGCTCCGCAGCAAATGGGAGGAATGGAGAGCAGACTGGTGCCTGATCGTCGAGGAGAACCCGCAGCCATTCACTGCCGTGCGCCAAACTCCTGTGGTGCGCGGCAGGGATTGGAGCGACGTGGCTCCGGACGACGACAAGCTGCAGATTTCCGTCACCCGGATCCTGCGGCTCAGGCGTGCCGGGCTCACAGTTGGCGCTGTTGGCGCAGATTTCCTCCGCCGCCGCATCGCTCCCCTGCAGGAGAAAAGGAGGCCCGCCTGGGAGTTCCAGAATGCGGCGGACATCATGAGGCTGCGAACCTGGCCTCAACTTCAATTTCACCGTCTTGGAGCTTGACAGGACGCTCAGGGAGCTGTTCAAGCACGACCCCGACCACCCCGAATGGTTCAAGCTGCCGCGAGGCGTCGTCCCGTTGTGCAACAATTCGTCGCTCAGCCGCATCCTTGCAATGATGCCGCTGTGCGACTCGCACGGGATCGACTCCACTTGGCAGGAGCCCGCCGACGATGTCGTGCGGGCGTTCTTCGACGACTTGGTGGAGAGGCCAGTCGACGCCGACGAGCAGAAGGGCCTCACCCGAGACACCACCGACATGGAGTTGGCGCGCATCGCCTCCAGGATGGAAGAGGCGGCGGCAGCCGCGGCCGCGGGCGAATTTGGCTTCACATTGGCGGAGGCGGACGCAGCGGAGGCGGAAAGCCTTGCCGATCGAGCGGAGTTTGCCGGCGAGGAAGAGCTTGCCGGGCACGATGCAGGGGCGGACGAGTCCACCGAGGGCACGAGCAGCTTGCCGGAGGCTGATGCCTCTTCCTCCCGACCTTCGGGCAGCTCGTCGCAAGCGGAGCCCCCGGCTCAACCACGGAGGCGTCTCCGCAAGGCCGGAGAGGTGGTACGGCAAGCGAGCCAACAGCCGCAGCGCCGCGTGACGCGCTCCGCTGTTTCAGCAGGAGCGGGGTCTTCGCAGGCTGCTGCTTCTGCTCCTGCCGCCCCTCGCGCCACGGCGGCGGCCGGGGCAAAGCCGTCTCGGGCTAGCGCCACCACTGCCTCCGCCAAGCGGCCGAGGGAGCCTACTCCTCCGCCTCCTCGCGCCAGAAGCGGGCCAGTCTTCGACTTCTCCGCGCTTAGCTCCGACGAGGAAGAGGGAGAGGAGTAAGACCCCCGCTGTTCTTGTGTTTCTTAAATTCTTGTAGTTGTGTCTCGCATCTCATTTGCTTTCCTCTGAATTTGCCCCTTTTCAGGACTCTGGCTCAGAGGATGGCAAAGAGAGCCAAGGTCCCGGTGGTCATCCTCGACGACGAGCCCACCGTGACGGTAGGGGGTGCACCCGAGATGACCTTGCCGGACCCACCAATTAATCCTTAGAGCAGCCCCCAGCACAGCCCCCAGCGTAAGCATATGATTTGCTTCCCGCCGTTGGGCGCGCCCGGGAACTCTTCGCTTTTCCTGACATCTGGCTGATGATTTGTGTAGGAGCAGAGCAGCCCCACCAGGAGCGTCCGGAGACCGCCCCCGATGAGCCACCCGCTACAACTACACCGCCAAGGGGGAGTTCTCCGGCAAGGGAGGAGTCCCCGACGAGGGAGCCGTCTCCGGCAAGGGAGCAGTCCCTGGCGAGGGAGCAGTCTCCGGCGAGGGACAGCACCGGCGACCCCCCGGCAACGGAGATCGCGACTGCAGACCCTGGCGCAGGTAACTTTCTTGCTTCGAAACTCCCCTGGGGTTCTTCTTCTTTGGATAGTTGCTTGATTTCTCCCTTTCTTTCGGCCCGCAGACACGTCCACCACGGACCCGATGGAGACCGAGGTCGTCGTCGAGGAGGAGGCGCGCGGCCATACTGACGACGTGGCTGCCACCGGAGAGACGGATGGTGCTGAAGATCCGGCCGGCGAAGAGGCCGCCAAGGCTACCGCGGCAGCCGCGGGCGAGGGGGCCGGCAATCGTACTGACGGCCCTGGGGCCGCAAGAGCGCTAGGCGCTGCGCCGACCGCCGATCCCGCCTCCGCAGCAGCGTCGGGCCCCGAGGAGCCCCAGCCAGGCGTCTACCTGAAGGCCGGCGATGATATCTTCATCAAGCTCCCCTGGGAGTCGACTTCCAGGGCACCGGTCGAGGGGAGGACCTTGGATAGAGAGGTGCTCGCCTCCGCTGGGCTGACGCTGGTTGATGCGCCAGGCAGCAGCGACGGCGAGCCTGAGGAGGAGCGGCTGCTCCGGAAGCTAGTGTCACTCTACCGCGCCCGACAAGCCCAGGTGGAACACCGGGAAGCGCTTGTCGCGAAGGCGGGAGCGGACATGGAGAAGCGCGTCGGGGAGCTCCGGGAGCTCAACCAGGAGGCCCTCCGATCCTTGGCGGAGGAGCGAAGGCAGCTCGACGAGGCGCAGACGGCCTTCATCCTCGAGAAGGCAGAAGCCGAAGAGCAGCAAAGGCTTGCCGCCGCGGGGCTATCTGCACGGGAAGGTGAGCTGGTGCAGCAGAAAGCCAGCCTTGCTAGCCACGAGGAGGAGGTCGCCGCGCGCGAGCAAGCGCTTGGCGGGGCCCTCAAGCAAGCGCAAGATGCTGCCGAGGCCGCCGAGGCCGCCAAGGAGGCACTGGAGGCGAAGGTGGCGTAGCTCGACACTGACCTCAAGGCGAGTGGTGAGGAGCTCGCCGCGCTCAAATAGGAGTGCGAGAAGGGTGCCCACACCCTTGGCGAGCTGCAGGGCCGCTTCGCCGAGAAGATCAAGGAGCTCGACGCCGCCAAGGACTCCAACGCCGATCTCGAGGTGAAGCTGGGCACCTTGACCAAGGCGCTGGAGAGCGCCAAGGAGCGGGAGACGACCTTGCGGAAGGAGGTCGCAGACAACGAGGCGCTGCTGAAAAGCGCCGCAGTTACCCAGAACAACTTCAGGGAGATGGTAGAGTAGTGGACTGAGGGTCTCGTGGACATCGCCGCCGCCATCGACAAGGAGCTGACGCTGCTGGGGATGGAGGGTCACGAGTATCCCTCTGGCGAAAACGTCCCACCCAGCGCCAAGCTCACTTCGTTCTTCAAAGGCATGGTGGCGGCCCTTCAGCATCCCCGGAACGCGATCCCAGAGCAGCTGGCCGGCGAGACGCGCGATGCCATCGCTGGAGCCCTCGAGAAGGTGTTGGTGAAGATCGCCTTCCGCAACCCCGGCATCAGGCTCACCAACGTCCTCAAATCCCTGTCGGCAGACGCTGACCTCGAGGAGATCAGGGCCCTCGTCGCGCCCATTGTGGAGAAGGTGGCCGGGATCAAGAGGATCGAGGGCGACCGTGTGGATTAGGCCGCCTCCCCTTTTCTTTTCTTGTCGCTGCAGGCCAAGTCATGAAAGCGATTCATTAGGGCCGCGACAAACTATCTTGTAATATAACTTTATCTTAGGTAGTGATTGCACTGTTATTTCCTCTACTTGACTCCGTGCTTTGTATGTTTTGCCCTACGCTTTTGGGGACTTGTCGGCGTAGGCCTCCGCCTTACCGCGGGCTCTGAGTGCGGGACATCAGCAGCCCGCCAGCGGCGCCACTACCGGCAAGAAACCTTGCCGCGGCTAGCTGCGGCTCACTTAAATTGTTGAGCAGGCTCAAAGCAAAGTAAGTGTTGCGACTGCAGTCGCGGCACACTTAAGCTGCCGAGCGAGCTCGAAACAAAGTAAGGATGCCACTCTGGTTGTAGCACACTTAAGTCGTTGAGCGAACTCGAAACGAAGTAAGGGCGCAACTAGCCACGAGCCGGTCCCTCCGCGCACAGGTTTTCCATACAAAGTACGGTCGTTCGAGGAAGATAACCTCAAAATTTTAAAAACTCGATTGCTCAAACTTTGGCAACTTAGCTTTTCCGTGGCTCGCTGCCCGGCAAGGTCGCTTTCCGGCAAGGCGAAACATGGGGCTCGCCGTTGCTTACCGGGGGTCGGTGCTGCACAGAGTGTCAGATAATGCATGCAAAGGATAAAGAGCATGAGATCGACAAGGTGCGCGGAGCACATGAACTCAATCTGCGCACAGGGTCTGCTCCTGGCTTTGTACAAAGGATCACATGCAACAGCGGCAAGACTTTGTACAGAAGGGTGGTTGCCGGACGGGGTCCGACAACCGCGCCTTATGGGTGAAACTTACAAGATGCCCAACGTTCCAGGAGTTGCTCACCGGAGTGGTATCTTCGGTCTCAAGGCGGACAGCGTCAGGCCTAGCGACTTGTTTCACCCGGTAAGGGCCTTCCAACTTCCTCGGAACTTCTGGCACTAACTTTGCGGCTATAAAAGCAGCGCAAAGCTTGCTGGTAGCGAGCAGCTCGCACAGCGGCCTGAAGACGGTCCTCCTCGAGGAGCAGCGCGCCATCTCGTCGCAGCTGCTGTCACTCGAGCTCAGCGTGAGCGAACACTCGAGGTGGCCCGTATGCGAGATCCGTGGGGCTAACTGCCTCTGCTCCATGGAATAGAGCGAAAGGTTGCCTGGTCATACCAGGGCTTACCTGCGCCGAGAGGTGTCGGCGTATGTTCGGACGCCGTGGCACCATGAGCTCGGTGCATGTTCGGACGCTGTGGCGCCATGAGCTGGCTCGACGACGCCCGTTCCGCCGCCGGTGCCGTCCCCACCACCTGTTTGCTCCAAGGGCGGTGGGTTCGACGCGGACGGACCAGCCACCTCCGGAGCTTTCTTCTTCGGTGGCATGTCGATGAAGATGATGGAGATCTAGCTTGTGCAGACGCCGGATCAGGTTCACACAACTTCGACGCCCCCTACCTGGCGCGCCAAAGATGTCGGGGGGAAATCTGCCTCCACGAACACCTATGGGGACCGAGCCCCTTTCTTGGTTCGGCGGGGGCGGAGGTCGCGCGAAGAGCGGATCGAGGCGATGCACACAAGGGATTTACCCAGCTTCGGGCCGCAAGGATGCGTAAAACCCTACTGCTGCTTTGTGGTTTGGTATTGTGTTCTTGCTCGGGAGCGTGTGGTGCTACAGTACACGCGAGCTGCTGGCGAGACCGAGCGTGAGTGGTCTCCTCCCCCCTTCCTTGTTGCGCATGGGGCCTCCTTTTATACATGCAAGGGGTTACCCACAGGTGGCAACGTAGGCGGGGGCAAAACTGGAAAACGCTGCGTTGGGTACAGCTGTTTGCATAGTGCTATCATACCTAACTCTGACGGCAGGGGACAAGGGCATTAAATGCCCGTCCGCATCGCCCAGACGATGCAGGAAAGGGGACCGTCAGGAGCGCCACCGTTTGCCACGATGGCTACTCTGTCAGCGTTGCTTTGCCACCGCATGCCCCTGGCTGCGCAGCCTCTCGCCACGTACGCCTGGGATGGCCCCAGAGCGACGCGTGGGTGGATGAGCTGGAGCGCAGGCGCGGGGTGGTGACTTGTCGCGGCAAGCGCCTTGCCGCGGTGGGTGCCTTGTCGCGCCCGGGAGCTTGTTGCTCACCGGTCCTTGCCGGGACGCGGGGCGCGTCGCAGCAAGTATCTTGTCGTGCCTCGGTCGGCCTTCCCGGCAAGCTCCTCTTGCCGGGGCCTTGTGCTTCGAGCGGTCGTCCCGACAAGCTCCTCTTGCCGGGGCCTTGCTCTCTTCGGGTGGCCTTCTCGGCAGGCTCCTCCTGCCGGGGCCTTGGCTCAAATACTTTGTTCTTGGATGGCCTAAAAAGGGACCCGGGAGAGTCTTGGCGATCGTCTGGCAAGCCTTGCCGCGGGGTGCTACGACTGCCCGTGCACAAGTTCGGGGTACTAAGGTACCCCTACTTTAGTACACCGACAGAGGCAGAGGAGTATGAGAGGGCGAGGGAGACCGCTCGCCTCCCCGAGGCATCCCGCCAAGGGGTGGCAGCTGCAATCTAGTATAACCCAAACTACGACTATGAGTATCATCCAAGCCAGCCGTGGCCATAGACCAACTTACGCCAAAACTCTAATCTTGGGGGAGTACGTATTTCTCACTGACATTACATTCATGCATCACACATTCATTCCAGCTGCCGATGTTCATCCTTTTTCATTGTATAATCCATGTTAGTTTTATTTTGCTATCTTCTCATGTGTTTTAAAAATTGCGAAACCCAAAAATATTTCTTGTGTATTTTTAGTTTTTCTTTCTGTTTTATTCGCTTAGTAGTTTGCAATATTAAAAGAAAGCCCAAAAAGATTTCACGTTCTTCTTTTGCTTGTTGGGAGCTTTCCCGTGTATATAGTTTTTCTCATTTTCGTTTTTCTTTCATTTTGCCTTCTTCAAAAAAAACAAAAATCCAAAAATATTTCAGTGTGTTTGTTTGAATTGTTTTTCTTTTCTTTGGGTCGTAAGAAGAAGACCACAATGAAAATGTTGAGTGGCTCTCATATGCATTATTCTTGATCTAACAAAGAGCCAATATTACCTTGTCTTCTCCTTAGAATAAATGTTTGCAGATTCCAGCTTAGTCCACGGCACGTGCATTCTTATTATTATTATTCACATTGTACGGTCTTGCAAGTGAAAGGCAATAATGACGAAATTTGATGAATTGATTGAGGTGAAGAAAAGCTGGTATGAACTCAACCTATTTTTGTTTTGTAAATATCATAAGCCCATCGTTCTTGATTCAGCCTATCTTTTCCTAATAATAAAGCAGCTATTGCTTCTGCCCGTCTGCTCACCGTCGCCGTGTTTTTGCAGAAAAACGCTTATCCGAAGTGGTATTAAAATAGTTGTCCGTCAGTGCATAAATAAATCTAACTGATATTGGGCCTCACCTGCGTATCAATGCAACAACCTGGGCCTCAACCCGTCCTCGTGCGGCCACCTGCGCACCAACCTGGGCCTCAACCCGTCCTCCAGAGAGCTCCTCCTTGGCGCCTTCAGCGCCCGCAGGCGATTCCAGCGCCCACTGTGTCGCTAGACTGGGCCTGGCCCAGCAGCGAACGCTGGCTGCTGCCGCTCGCTTGATCGCTGGCTATCGCTGCCCGCTCGATCGCTGGTTCCGGCTTGATCTTTTTTTCCTTCATTCTAAAAACAGCTACAGTACAGCCCCCCCAAAAAAAACTGCTACAGTACAGACTATATTTCTTAGAAAAAACCGGTTTGCTACTGTATGTTCTCTTGTCTTAGAAAAAGTTCATCGACTTTAAAAATAAGTTCATTGAATTTGAAAAACAATTCATCGAGTTTCAAAAAAGTTCATCGAGTTTGAAAAAAGTTCATCGAGTTTGAGAAAAAGTTCATCGAGTTTGAAAAAAGTTCATCGAGATTCAAAAAAGTTCATCAAGACTTAAAAAAGTTCATCGAGTTTGAAAAAAGTTCACCGATTTTGAAAAAAGTTCATCAAGATTCAAAAAAGTTCATCAAGATTTAAAAAAGTTCATCAAGATTTAAAAAAGTTCATCGATTTAAAAAAAATTCATCGAATTTGAGAAAAAGTTCACCAAAATTTGAAATATAAATTTCATCGAATTTGAGAAAAAGTTCATCGATTTTGCATGAAACCCAGGAAGAAGAGAAAAAAGAAAAATGGAAAAATAAAAAAATAAAAAGGAAAAAGGAAAAAAGAAAAGACAAGGAAGAAAAGAACAAGAAAGATGCATGTAATCACATTAGGCTTGCTGGCGTGGTGGTTAGTGCTGTATACCGTGAGGCAGAAGGTTGCCTGTTCGAATCCTGGTTCACCCGCTTTTCTTTTGCTTCGCGATTGCGGGAAGCAAAACGGGCCAGGCCCAAAATAGCGACGCGAGGAGAGAGGGCTATGCGCCGGATTGCAGGAACAACTAAAACGGGCGCTTAAGGTACCAAATAGGATTTAGCCGTCCTCCAAGCGGGTCCCATGCAGTGCCAGCTGCCAAAAGACGAGCGGGCCACATGCAGTGCCAGCCGCCAAAAAAATTGCCTGCACGCCAGATCGAACTCCCGACCTAAACTCCAACATCGTAGGCACATTCCACTGAGCCAAGCCACTCTGTGTGTATAAAACAGGAAACGACCCAATCTTTAATAATCCTACCTCGCCCCCTTACCTCCTGATGAACTAATTTATATACGTGTTTGATTTTAAATCTGCAAGCTCGAGAGTCAATAAGAAAAGGGATCAGGAACATCGATGCTACACAAGATGTCTTGTGCTCCGATATACATGAGCAGGAAGTAATGAGACGGAATATACGAAATATGTGGATCTATGCAGGCCAGTAATTAGTGCATGAGTGGAAGCGAGTAAATTACGGGAACAAATAAATGCATAGCCTTGCATGTGTGGCGAGTAAATTACGGGGAAAACGCTCCCTTAAAATTAAATTGGGGCACCACTAAAGGCCGGTAATTAGTGCGTGAGTTATGGAGGACAAATAAATGCATATCATTGCAAGTGGGGAGACGGGTACGCATTGTGCACAATGGGGGAGTTCTCCCGTCGACCAGCTGCTTGCCTGCACCAGTTGGCAGAAAAAAATTCTTTTGCAGGATAAAGATGAATCTACTGGTGAATAAGAGCAACTTTAATGGGGCGACCCATTTCGTCCGCCCGCGTCCGTTTGGGTCGGCGCGGATAAAAGTGGCGGCCCAACGTGCCGACCCAAACAGACGCGCGTCCGTTTTTCGTCTGCAGGCGATCCATCCCTCGCCCAATTTTGAGCCGGATTTGCGTTGGCGCGGACACGAGACGGACGCGCGCGCGCCTACTCTTCTCCCCGGGCCCGCCTGTCGGTGACAGCCACCACCATTTCCCCCACTTTCCCCAAAAACGCTCCCGCCCTCGCGCGCCCCCGCCCCCAACCAGCCATGGAGGACGCCATCAACCTCGACCTCGATGCCGCCGCCGGCCTCGCCTCCCTCGCCTCGCCCGGCGCCGTCGCCCCCTCTAGGAAAGGCAAGCCTCGTGCCTCGCGCAAGACCGCCGCGGCGACCAAGCTGAAGAAGGCGCTGACGCCCGAACGACGGGCAAGGGAGTCGGCCAAGAGGAAGGGCCAGAGGCACGCCACAGACGCGGGGGATGAGGCCGCGGCGCAGGCCGCCGCCGCGCAGCAGGAGTTCACCAACGCCTGCGTCGTCGCGGCAATGAGGGAGGCGCTCTACATGCTTGGGGTAAACCCTAGACAGCACAGCCTTGTCCAAGCCGCCGTCGCCGCGGCCAGCACCGGCTCGTCGGCGTTTCCTCGGATGGTGATGCCCGACTCACCCCGCGCATCGGCTTGCTACCCGGTCCCCGGCTTCCATGTCTACCCGGAGGCCTCCCGCCTCTCCGGGGAGTGCTCACCCGACGTGAGCGTGGTCGCGCCTTCCACGCCCGCGCCCACGCCCATCGACCTCAACGCCACCCCGGTGGTCGGTGGCTCGTAGTCCGGTGGAGATCATGAAGGTGGATCTCAACGGGGTGGAGATCATGAAGGTGGATCTCAACGCCTTGTCGCCAAGGAAGAGGTCGTGGTTCGAGAAGATGCAGGCCGACATGCTCAAGTTCGACGACGAGTGATCTATGGCGTCGAGGGGCCATCTTTTTTGTATGCCGGCAGGTGTGCCGGCATGACCACGGGAGCCGCGATGGCGTGGTCGAACTCAAGTCCCGCCATTTTCTGTGTGCTGGCATGTGTGCCGGCCGGCTGGCGAGTGCACCAACATGAACTGTGGTGTTTTCTGAAGCCGGCATTGTATGCCGGCGTTGGCATGGTGTCAGCATGAGACATGGCCGCTGGCATGATCGGCCGCGGGCCTTTTTTATTTAAAAGTTGAATGCAGACATGAAATGGGTCGGCGCGTTGGGCGCATTGCCGACCCAAATGCAAAACTGGACGGACGCGTGGGCGGGCGGCCGACCCAAACGGACAAAAGGCGGACAAATGTGCCGTCCGTTTGGGTCGCCCCATTGGAGTTGCTCTAATACCACATGAGTTTGTCAGTAAATGCTAGCCTACATGGATAATAAGTTGTGCGGTGGATCAACTCGTCATCTTGGGATTGGTCACATTTGGGTGTTTTGTGATCACGTGGACTTCACGACTATTAACGACGAGGATGCGGAAGAGGATACGCTGCAAAACAAGTGAGATCGTCGAGTTGAAATAGTGGAAGTGTGTGTCCCCTTTTTGGAGGGCCAGGGGATGTGTGATATTGTTTTTCACCCGTAGCAACACACGGGCTTGTTTGCTAGTTATAAATAAACATGTTTGCAATGATAATTAGAAATCATAGTTAATCATGCCATGCTTAAATATCTAGTAGTGGATAATGTTTTGTCTTAAGTGTCGACATGCATTTAGAATGGTTATGATGTAGTATTATAGGATGGTATCCTCCTCTGAATGATTCAAGTGGCTTGACCTGGCACATGTTCACGCATGTAGTTGAATCAAAACCAACAAAGCCTCAACGATATTTATGTTCATGGTGTTTTGTATCCTACTCATGCTCGTATTCAGTGTTGATTAATCTCAATGCATGCTTATGATCGTTGTCTCTCTCTGGTTGGTCGCTCCTCAATCTATTTGCTAGCCTTCACCTATACTAAGCGGGAACAGTGCCTGTGCATCCAAATCCTTACACCCAAAGTTATTCCATATGAGTCTACCTTACCTACCTATATGCGGTATTTACCTGCCGTTCCAAGTAAATTTGCATGTGCCAAACTCTAAATCTTCAAATAATAATCTGTTTTGTATGCCCAAATCGCTCATGAAGCGAGAAGGGGCGGTCAACACCTTCCATGCTAGGTGGGTTATTCTCATGATGAGTGTTTATTCACTTGTCATTCACTAGAAAGCGGCTGGTAATTGGAATGCCAAGTCCTATGATCAATACCAAAATGTAATAATGAAACAAAACTCCCCCGCACTGTTGTTGGTATGGAGAGAAACCCGAGGATTCGGCTAGCCATGGCTTGTGTTTGTTGGTGGAGAGGGAGTAAAACTTTACCTTTCTGTTTGGGAACCACCTATAATGTGTCTAGCATGGAAGATGTTGAAAACTCTCGGTTGCTACGTTGACAATGAAAGTATACCTCTCAAAATTATATTCATCTCTAAAAGCTTCGAGCTCTGGCACCTCTGCAAATCCCTGCTTCCCTCTGTAAAGGGCCTATCTATTTACTTTTATTGTTGAGTCATCATCTTCTCATTAAAAGCACCAGCTGGAGAGCATTATTGTCATTTTTATGCTTTGTGTTTAGTTGTTGTTGAGTATGAGTGTGACTGGATCTCTTTTACCATGAATTAAAATGTCTAGTCAGTGCTTTAACTTCAGAGGCGCTCTACATTTATGTTTTGCGGTCTGAGAAAGAGCTAGTGAGATACCATTATTTCATATTGTATCATGATTGTTTTGAAAAAGTTTTGTCATCCAAGATATCTTATTATTCCTCGCTAGTTAATTATGTCATTGATATAAGTAAATGAGATACCTAAATGTTATTGTGAATATGGTTAGTTCATAATCTTTATTGAAAACCTAAACATTGGCTAGACATATTTGCAACAACAAGATCAAACAGAGTTTGTAAAAATTTTCTTTGTAACATTCAGTTTGTCAAATGAATTTCTTGAGGACAAGCAATGAGTTAAGCTTGGGGGAGTTCATACGCCTCCGTCACATCTACTTTTCCAAACACTTTTGCTCTTGTTTTGGACTCTAATTTGCTTGATTTGAATGCAACTAACCTGGACTGACGTTGTTTTCAGCATAATTGCCATGGTGTTGTTTTTGTGCAGAAATCAAAGTTCTCGGATTGACCTAAAAATTTATGAAGACTTTTTATGGAAAATATATAAAATACTGGTGGAAAAATATACCAAAGGGGGGCCACCCGGGAGCCACAAGCTCAGGGTGCGCGCCCACCCCCCTAGGGCGCGCCCTATGAGCTTGTGGGTCCCCTGGAGCTCCGGTAACCCTAATTCCAACTCCATATATTCATATTCGCCAAGACAAAATCAGAGGGAAGGATTCATCGTGTTTTACGACCCAGAGACACCGTCACCTCTTGTTCTTCATTGGGAGGGCTGATCTGGAGTCCGTTCGGGGCTCCGGAGAGGGCGATTCAACGTTGTCGTCATCATCAACCTTCCTCCATCACCAATTTCATGATGCTCACTACCAAGAATGAGTAATTCTTTCATAGACTTGCTGGACAGTGATGGGTTGGATGAGATTAATCATGTAATTGGGTTAGTTTTGTTAGGGCTTCAACCCTAGTATCCACTATGTTCCGAGATTGATGTTGATATGACTTTGCTATGCTTAATGCTTGTCACTAGGGCCCGAGTGTCATGATTTCAGATCTGAACCTATTATGTTTTCATGAATATATGTGTCCTTGATCCTATCTTGCAAGTTATATGCACCTATTACGTGTTATGATCCGCATACCCCAAGGTGACAAAATTGGGATTCTTTCCAGTGATTACCGTAGTTTGATGAGTTCGTGTATTCACTAAGTACTAATGCTTTGTTCCGAATCTCTATTAAAAGGAGGCCTTAATATCCCTTAGTTTCCTTATGGACCCCTTTTCCACGGGAGGGTAGGACAAAAGATGTCATGCAAGTTCTTTTCCATAAGCACACGTATGACTATATACGGAATAAATGCCTACATTATGTTGATGAATTGGAGCTAGTTATGTGTCGCCCTAGGTTATGACTGCTGCATGATGAATGCCATCCAACACAATTATCCATCACTGATCCAATGCCTACGAGCTTTTCATATATTGATCTTTGCTAAGTTAATTTAGTCCTTGCTGCTATTACAATCACTACAAAATTGTACTATTACTATTGCTACTGTTACTGTTACTATCATACTACTTTGCTACTGATGACCTTGCTGCAGATATTAAGTCTTTCAGGTGTGGTTGAATTGACAACTCAACTACTAATACTTGCAAATATTCTTTGGCTCCCCTTGTGTTGAATCAATAAATTTGGGTTGAATACTCTACCCTCGATAACTGTTGTGATCCCCTATACTTGTCGGTTATCACTGGTCGCGGTCTTTGACATAATGATGCTCCCGTTTGGCTCCGCATATGGTGTCGTGATAACCCACCGGTGGATGCAATGAGTCCTTGCCGAGGGTCACATTGATCGACCGGTTAAGAGGAGTGTTCCACCTGGACGTGCACCCTTGAGAGCTCTAAGGTTCCACATGTTGCCTTGCCAGTTCTTCTTCAAGTCTTCTTGTTTGGTGCTCGGCAGAAAATTCCCCTGACTTATAATCATAATAGTACCGGCCCCTGACATAGTTATATTTGAGGGGGGGTCTTTGAATTGCTTGAAGTGGTTTGGTATGCCCTTTGTTGCAAGTATAGTGTCCTGCTTGTCCCACATGGGCTTCTTCCCAACAAACCATGACTTCCAAGGGTGTGGTTACTTAATGCCTTTGATGGAATGTCCTTCTCCCATGTCGGTTGGCTCTGCACCACCGGGTTCTCCTGATTTTGCATCTTGAAAATGTTTCAGTCATCTTCACTAATGGTAGGCCACTTCTTCTGGATCACAGAGTAATCTTCGTGAACCTCTTGCGAATGATTTCCAAGAACTCAAATTCTTTGAGAACTTATGGATTGCATGGTTGTTAACCTGATTCTTTGGGTACGATAGGTTGTCATACTCGCCAGGAAACTTAAATCTTGCATGCACCCTTCTTATGAGGAGTTCTCGCAGATTATGTTTGCCTAAATCCCTTATATTGGACTCATTGATGGAGCAGACTTCTCGAAGGATGACACCTAGGGCATTATCGTAGTGAGTCGCAACCTTTCGCGGACTAATAGGCTCACCAGTGGAGTTAGGTTGAGTAACCACAAGCATGTCAGTGCCAATAGCATTTTGACTCCTAGGTTTTCGCTGCTTCTTGATTTTTTGAGCATCCTCCACCTTCACCTCCACCTCCTCCTCTTCCTCAGCACAATACTCATCGGTATCGTCTTCAGCAGTACCAGCGCCCTGATCAGGATTACTCTCCTCACCAGGAATATCTTTGTAGCCACTGCCTCTCACATATCACTCATCCAGATTTATCTCCTCCTGATGAAGATCTTCACCATAATCGTTGTTTCTCTGTGCATCCGTAAAGGCCGCTTCACTGTTGGCCGAATGTGTCAAAGAAGAGCCCACGTCGGACATGTACAAACAAATAGGACATATACTTAATTCGTATACAAAATACAAAATTTCGAGATGACCCTTCCTAAAAATATGACATATTGGTTGCCAGAAATTTGACGAAACGGAAATTAATCAATGTTTCGACAAAACATTGGCAACCCTATACAGTCCCTGCAAACAACTCATCACCAACAATACATGATTTCAATCACATTTCCTCAAAAATTCGACAACAATTGTAACAAATTTGTCTATGAACAATTAAATCTTTGTGATTTCAACTACATTTCCTCAAATCCATGTCCAAAACAACTCACAATGTTACTACTAGAACTAATTTACCCTGGAATGTAGATGTGTAGCAATTGTAACAAATATGTCTATGAACTTAAAAAAGAGGGGAGATCTCGCTTACCGGCAGAATCGCAGTATCCTCGACTGGGCACAAACCACAAAGCAGGAGTAGGGTTTTACGCATCTGTGCGGCCCGAACCTGGGTAAACTGCTCGTGTGCTTCGCCTCGATCTGCTCTTCGTGCGATCTCCGCCCCCGCCGAACCAAAAGGGGCCCGGTCCGCCGGTCCCCATAGGTGCTCGCGGATCAGTTGCCCCGACATCTTTGGCGCGCCAGGTAGGGGGCGTCGAGGTTGTGTGAACCTGATCTGGCGTTCACGCGAGCTAGATCTTCATCATCTTCATCGACATGCCGCCGAAGAAGAAGGCTTCGGAGGCAGCTGCTCCGTCCGCGATAAACCCACCACCGCCGGAGCAAACGGCTGGTGGGGTAGACGCCGGCGGAAGAACGGGCGCCAGCGAGGGAGCTCATGGTGCCGCCAGGTCCAAGGACAAGGCTGCGCTGCCCATCGGCGGCGTAGCCGGCTCCCACAACGACCGGGCGCACTCCAAGACCTCGGCGTCCGTACATGCATCGCGCTCATCTCAGGAGGCGCGGGACCGGCAGCGTCATGGTACTCACGGTACCATACGCTTGCTGGACCCAGATCGAGCTGGTGGGTCTCGGAATGCTCAAGACCAGCATGCGCGCCAACATGCTGGCGCGAGCGAGGCACGGTCACCTGGACGGGATACTGCTCCTTCTAACATAGTTAGAAGTCCGAGCATATCCCGCTCCTCACACCGTTCGCCACCGCTACCCGCCACTCCAGCAGAAGCTTTGGCGCGAGCTCAACTGCTCCTAGATTACCCTCCAACGGCGGACAAGATCGACGACTAGAGGGCCACCATTCAGAGTCTCATCGGCTTTGCCAACGGCAACGCTCCACGGCAGCCGAGTACATTGCAGCCGCGGCAAGTCAGCCAGGCACGAGCCGGTGGCGACATGACCGGTGGGGGTGCAACCATCGTGCACTCCCCGCCGTAAAGGCCAAGATCGCCGCCTCGCCGGATCCACCTCGACAGCGACTCCATCGCGTCATCGGATCCACGAGCTCGTCGCGACCAACGCCAAGTTCTTCACGAACGACAGCAAGAAGACGCTCGAACTCCCATCGAGCGCCGAAGAGAAGCGCGGCGTTAATCAGACCAGCGCACTGGGCCCTCTATCGACATGCATGCGCCAGGGGAACCAGGCGACTTGCCGTACGCGGTAGGTTGCCCTGCGTTTACCCATGAGCCGCGGCAAGTCCAGTGGCCCAGCACAAAGAATTTCAAGCCAGACGTACCAGAGAAGTACGACGGCAAGTCGCATCCATCGGAGTTCCTCAGCATCTACACCATCGCGGTGCAAGCTGCTGGGGGACGGGACGACAAGATCCTTGCCAACTACTTCCCGCTGGTGCTCAAGACCAACGTCAGGTCCTGGCTCATGCACTTGCCGGACAACTCCATATCTTCCTGGGCAGACCTATGCCATCAGTTTGTCGGCGCCTTTACAGGCGGCCACAAACCTCATGGCCAGGGGAGTGACCTTCATCTGCTCGCCCAGAAGGAAGGAGAGCCCCTACGCAAGTACATTCAGAGATTCAGCCGTGTACAGCACAACATCCCAGATGTCCACCCTGCCGCGGTTATCAGCGCGTTCCGTCAGAACGTGCGTAACCACAGGATGCGGGAGGAGATGCCGATGTGCAAGATCAGAGATGTCAGTGCGCTGTATGCCCTGGCCGACAAGTGTGCACGTGCTGAGGAAGGGAGGAAACTCCCCAGAGAGAATACAGGAGCAGGAGGATCTGACAGCGAGGATGCTGCCCCGGCAAAGAAAAACCGGCGGCGGAACAACAGGAAGAGGAAAGGCAAAGATGTGCTAGTTGTTGAGCAGTCCGGCAACGAAGGTGGCGCCAAGAAAGCCAAAGATGGTAGCTCCGGCAAGGAGGTTGACGCATGCGCCAACTGCCAGGCTGTGGCGGTCGCCGACAAGCAGGACGGCACCAACAAACAGTACTGCAAGATCCACCGCACCAAGGGCCATGACCTCCAGAGCTGCAAGAAGGTCGAGCAGCTTGTCGAGCTGCAAAAGGCCGAATACGAGCGACGCGACAAGGAGAAATCCCAAGAAGGTGCTGGAGGATCCGGCATGAAGCGCCTCGGCCGGGGAGGACGCCGCGGCAAGGCCAAGCAGCGGCAAGGAGATAGACCTCCCCGCGGCCGCGACAAGGATGAAGATGATGACGACGACGAAGACATGGATGATGTCGAGACCAGTGAGCAGGAGTTCCAAAAAGCCACAGAGGTCTTGTGCGTTGATGGCGGTGCTTCTCTGCATACTTCACACCGCCAACTCAAGCAGTGGGTGCGGGAAGTCAATGCGACAGAACCACCCGTCGAGTCACGCAAGCTTCTAAAATGGTCCAGCACGCCTATCATCTTTGATATTGAGGACCACCCTGATCGTACAACTACGGTCGGGTGCTTGCCGATGTTGGTTTCACCAACTATCTGCAACCTCAAGGTCACTAAGATGCTAGTTGACGGCGGGGCCGGCTTGAACCTGATCTCCTCCGCTGTACTCCAGAAACTCCATGTCCCTGACAGCGAGCTCGAAGAGACCGGCACATTCCAAGGAATCAACCCGGGAAGGAGCAAGCCGAAGGGGAAGATCATGTTGCCTGTGACATTTGGCAGCGAGTTGAACTTCAGAACTGAGAGGGTCACTTTTGACGTCGCCGATTTTCCATTGCCTTACAATGGGATTCTCGGCCGTCCAGCGCTCGCCAAGTTCATGGCGGCCTCTCACTATGCGTATAACATGCTGAAGATGCCAGGCCCGACAAGTGTCATCTCTGTCCCTGGCGACAAGAAGGATGCTCTTATCTGTGCCGACAAGATTTACCGGGAAGCGGCAGCTGCAACGGATCGCAAGTCACTTGCCGCTGAAGCTCCCGGGGGGAAGAAGAAGACCAAGTCCGGCAAGAGTTCTGATGCCCACTCCGGCAAGCGCACCTCTTCGGAGTGCTGCGCTACCGTCGAGGACGCACCATCGAGCTCCACCGGCAAATGTAAGAAGACAATGGCAGCTCCGCCAGAGACCAAGAAGGTGTCCGCCAAGGAAGACGGCACTGGTGGTACATTCACCATCAGTGCCACTCTCGACCCTAAATAGGAAAGCGCGCTCATTGCTTTCCTGCGGGCGAACGTCGATGTGTTTGCGTGGCAACCGTCTGACATCCCCGGTGTTCCCAGGAAAGTAATTGAGCACCACCTTGCCGTCTTTCCTCATGCGCGGCCCGTCAAGCAGAAAGTCAGGAAGCAAGCAGTGGAGCGCCAAGAATTCATCGCAGAAGAGATCAAGAAGTTGGAAGCGGCAGACCTTGTTAGGGGAGTGCTCCATCCTACGTGGTTGGCCAATCCTGTAGTCGGGCGCAAGGCAAACGGGAAATGGAGACGTTGTATCGACTTTACCGATGTTAACAAAGCTTGTCCCAAAGACCCATTTCCCTTGCCGCGCATTGACCAGATTGTTGACTCCACGGCCGGATGTGACTTGCTTTCATTTCTTGACGCATACTCAGGATACCATCAGATCTTCATGGCAGAACAGGATGAGGAGAAGACCACATTCATCACTCCATGTGGCACGTACTGTTTCATACGGATGCCTTTCGGTTTAAAGAATGCTGGTTCAACATTCGCAAGGGTAGTCCATGCCGCTTTTGAGCCACAAATACACAGAAATGTGGAAGCCTACATGGATGACATAGTGGTCAAGAGCAAGGACAAGGCAACTCTGATTCAAGATTTAGACAAGACTTCTGCAAATCTATGCAAGATCAGCCTCAAGCTCAACCCCGCGAAGTGTGTGTTTGGAGTCCCTTCCGGCAAGCTTCTCGGGTTCTTCATGTCTCAGCGGGGAAATGAAGCCAATCCCGACAAGATCAAGGCCATTGAGCAGATTGAAGCACCAAAGCGCGTCAAGGATGTACGAAGACTTGCCGGTTGCGTGGCAGCTCTCAGCAGGTTTATCTCTAAGTCTGCTGAGCGCGCCCTGCTGTTTTTCAAAATATTGAAAAAGGCAGGTCCAATGAAATGGACTCCGGAAGCGGAGGTTGCGCTGCAAGACTTGAAGAGATACCTGTCCTCCACTCCAATACTTGTCGCACCTAAGCCACAAGAGAAGTTGCTGCTGTATCTGGCGGCAACCAATCAAGTGGTTAGTGCTGCATTAGTAGCGGAGAGGGAGGCAGACGATGAGCCAGCAGCCACGGCAGGCGCATCCAGCGACAAGCAGGGGGCTTCCCCGGCAAGCTCTGGTCCCGACAAAGATGGATCCGCGCAGGCGCGCAAGGAGATACAGAAGAGAATGGTGCAGCGCCCAGTTTACTTTGTCAGTTCCCTTCTGCAGGGGGCTAGGTCAAGGTACTCTAGTGTGCAGAAATTGCTTTTCGGCCTTCTCATGGCCTCGAGAAAGCTGCGCCATTACTTCCAAGCACATGAGATCATAGTTGTCACTCGTTTTCTGCTGAAGAGAATACTGCAGAATCCAGAAGCAACAGGTAGGATTGTTGAGTGGGCACTGGAACTGTCAAGCTTTGGCCTCAAGTTTGAGAGCACTTCAACTATCCAAAGCAGAGCATTGGCAGAATTCATAGCAGAGTGGACGCCAACACCAGATGAAGAAATTCCAGAAACGAGCATCCCCGTCAAGGAAGCAAGCAAAGAGTGGCTGATGTACTTTGATGGTGCCTTCTCGCTGCAAGGCGCCGGTGCTGGCGTGCTGCTTGTCGCACCCAACGGAGAGCACCTCAAGTACATAGTCCAGATGCACTTTACCAAGGATCAAGCAACAAACAATACTGCAGAGTATGAAGGTTTGCTTGCCGGTCTCAGGATCGCGGCGGACCTTGGGATCAAGAAGCTCATTGTCAAGGGTGACTTGCAGCTTGTCGTCCGCCAAGTGAATAAGAGTTATCAGAGTCCGTTGATGGAAGCCTACGTTGATGAAGTGAGAAATCTAGAAGAGCACTTTGACAGCCTACAGATGGAAAATGTTCCAAGAGCTCAGAACGACATTGCCGATGGCATGTCAAAGTGCGCAGCACTTAAGTTACCTGTGGAACTAGGGATCTCTGTGCTCAAGCTGACTCAACCGTCTGTAACGCCATCAACTGGACAGAGCAAGAAGAGGAAGTTGATTTCTGGTGACTATTTTCCGGCAGAGCTTCCCGAAGCAGCCGCCAAGAAGGTCCCCAAGATCAACACCAAGAGTGTTGGGGAGCAGTCTGCTCCGGCAAGCCCCAGGGTTTGTTCCGTTGAAGCAGACGCTCCCGACAAGTTTTGCTCCGGCAAGCTTGCCGAGGAACGTCAAGCTCTGGCTGAGCCACAGGTTCTCGCCGTAGAAGCGGATGTTCCCGCAGCAGCAGATGTGCCTTTAGTCCTTGTTGTCGAGCCGCAAGCTCCAGCATGGGCACAACAGATTGTCCGTTTCCTTCAGACAGAAGAACTTCCCGAAGAGCAAGAAGAAGCGGAAAGAGTAGCCCGGCAGTCAACTATGTACCAGTTTGTCCACAACACACTGTACAGAAGAAGACTCAACGGTGTGAAATTGAAGTGTATTCACCGGGAAGACGGACAAAAGCTGTTGGCAGAGATACATGGAGGCATATGTGGTCACCACATTGGCGCAAGAGTACTTGCCGGCAAAGCATTCCAGCAAGGTTTCTTTTGGCCGACAGCCCTCCAGGATGCAACTGCACAAGTAACCAAGTGTGAAGCGTGCCAGTTCCATTCCAAGCAGATACACCAGCCAGCTCAAGCTCTCCAGACGATCCCTTTATCCTGGCCATTTTCGGTCTGGGGGCTCGACATCCTTGGCCCCTTTCCCCGAGCAGTCGGGGGCTTTGAGTACTTGTACGTTGCAATCGACAAGTTCACAAAGTGGCCGGAAGTGGAAGCAGTGAGGAAGGTGACGGCACAGTCAGCAGTCAAGTTCTTCAGGTCGATTGTTTGCCGCTTCGGGATCCCTAACAGGATCATCATAGACAATGGTACACAATTCACGAGCCGCACCTTCATGCAGTACGTCCAAGATCTTGGCGCCAAGGTCTGCTTCGCTTCTGTTGCTCACCCCAGAAGCAACGGTCAAGCGGAGAGGGCAAATGCTGAAGTGCAGCGTGGGCTCAAGACCAAGACTTTCGATAGGCTACACAAGTGCGGAAGAAACTAGATTGAAGAGCTGCCGGTGGTTCTTTGGTCAATCAGGATGACGCCAAATCGAGCCACTGGCCAGACACCTTTCGCTCTAGTCTATGGAGCAGAGGCAGTTCTCCCCACGAAACTCGTATACAGGTCACCTCGAGTGCTCGCTTATGATGAGCTTGAGCAAGAGCAGCTGCGACAAGATGACGCGCTGCTCCTTGAGGAAGACCGTCTTCAGGCTGCTGTATGAGCTACTCGCTACCAGCAAGCTTTGCGCCGCTACCATAGCCACAAAGTCAATGCCAGAAGTCTCGAGGAAGGCGACCTTGTTCTTCAGCGCGTTCAGTCCGTCAAGAATTCCAACAAGTTGACGCCGAAGTGGGAAGGCCCTTACCGGGTGAAATGAGTCACTAGGCCTGGCGCTGTCAACCTTGAGACCGAAGATGGCATTCCGGTGAGCAACTCCTGGAACATTGAGCATCTTCGTAAGTTTTACCCGTAAGGCGCGGTTGCCGGACCCTGTTCCGGCAACCACCTTTTGTACAAGTCTTGCCGCTGTTGCATGTAATCGTTTGTACAAAGCCAGGCGCAGACCCTGTGCATAAATAAAGCTCATGTGCTCCGCACATCTTGTCAATTTCATGCTTTTTTTTGCATGAGTTATCTGACACTTTGTGCAGCGCCAACCCCCGGTAAGCAATAACGAGCCATAAGGCTCCATACTTTTATTTTCTCTTCTTTCTTTTTTCTCAAGGAAAGGAAGGTTCCCTCGCCCACAAGTTTGCCGGGGGGAAGGAGAAGATAATGGTATGGACCAGGCGTCGTTCAAGAAAGTTTCGCCTTGCCGGAAAGCAAACAACAGAAAAGCTAAGTTGCCAAAGTTTGAGCAATCAAATTTTTTAAAATTTTTAAGTTATCTTCCTTGAACGACCATGCTTTGTATGGAAAACCTGTGCGCGGAGGAACCAGCTCGTGGCTAGTTGCGCCCTTACTTTGTTTCGAGTCCGCTCAACAACTTAAGTGAGCTGCGACTAGTTGCGACAAGGTTTCTTGTCGGTAACGGCACCGCCAGCAAGCTGCTGACGTCCCGCACTCAGCGCTCGCGGCTAAGGTGCCTGCGCCGGCAAGTTTCCTAAAAGCGTAGGGGAAAAACATACAAAGGAAGGAATCATGTAAAGGAAATAACATTGCAATCACTACCCAAAATAGAGTTATATTACAAGATAGCTTGTCGTGGCTCTAATAGATTGTTTTCATAACATGACCAGCAGCGACAAGAAAAGAAGAAAACGGGCGGCCTAGTCTACACGATCGCCCTCAACCCTCTTGATCCCGCTCACCTTGTCCACAATGGGTGCGACAAGGGCCTTGAGCGCCTCCAGATCAGCATCCGGCGGCAGGGTCTTGAGGACGTTGGTGAGGTTGAGGCCCGGGTTGCGGAAGGCCACCTTCACCAACACCTTTTGAAGAGCTCCCGCGCAGATCTTGCACGACTCATCGGCCAGCTGCTTTGGGATCCTCTCCCAGAGTCGCTGGAGGGCCGTCACCACGCCTTTGAAGAACAAGGTGAGCTTGGCGCTAGATTGGAGGTTCTCATCGGAGGGATACCCGAGATCCTCCATCCCCAGCTGCGCTAGCTCCCTGTCAATGTCTGCGGCAGCATTCACAAGACCCTCCGTCCAGTGCTCCACAGTCTCCCTAAAAGTGTTCTGGGCGGCAGCAGCACTCTCCAGCAGCGCCTTGTCGGCCGTGATCTCCTCCTTCAAGGCCACCTCCTACTCCCTGGCGTCGTCCAACGTCTTGGTCAAAGTGGTCAGCTTCAACTCAAGATCTGCGTTGGAGTCCTTGGCGGCGCTGAGCTCCTTGCCCTTCTCGGCGAGACGGGCCTGCAGCTCTGAATGGCTGTAGGCGTCCTTCTCCCGCTCGCGCTTGAGCGCGTCAAGCTCCTCGCCGCTCGCCTTGAGATCGGCCTCCAGCTGCGCCACCTTCGTCTCCAGCTCCTTCTTGGCGGCCTCGGCAGCTGCGGCAGCGTCCTCTGCTTGCTTGAGAGCTCTGCCGAATGTTCGCTCGCGCGCGGCAAGCTCCTCCTCATGACTATCGAGGTTGATCTTCCGCTACGCCAGCTCGCCCTCCTGCGCAGACAGCTTCTCAGCGGCAAGTCGCTGCTGTTCTTCGACGTCAGCCTTCTCGAGGAGGAAGGCCTTCTGCTCCTCAGCGAGCTGCTCTCGCTCCTCCGCTAGGGACCGGAGAGCTGCCTGGTTGAGACCTCGGAGCTCCTTCGCGCGCTTCTCAATGTCTGCTCCCGCCTTCGCGACAAGCGCCTCGCAGGATTCCAGCTTGGCTTGCCGAGCGCGGTAGAGCGACAACAGCTTCCGCAGCAGCCGCTCCTCCTCGGGCTCGCCGCTGCTGCTGCTTGGCGCGTCAACCAGTGTCAGCCCAGCGGAGGCGAGCACCTCTCCGTCGAAGCTTTCTCCTTCGACCGGCGCCCTGGACATTGACGCCCAGGGGAGGTTGATGAAGACGCCATCGCCGACCTTCAAGTAGACGCCTGGCTGGGGCTCTTCCGAGCCTGGCGCTGCGGCAGCGGTGGAAGGGTCGGCGGTCGGCGTAGCGCCTGGCGCTCCTGCGACCTCAGGGCCGTCAGTGCGATCGCCAGACCCCTCGCCAGCTGCTGCTGCGGCAGCCTTGGCGGCCTCTTCGCCGGCGGGATCATCAGCGTCGGCCGCTTCTTCGGTGGCAGCGGCGTCGTCGACAGCAACCTCGGTCTCCATCCGCTCCGCAATAGATGGGTCTGACGGCCGGAAAAGGAAGAAAAGTCGAGCAAATATCCAAAAAAAGATCAAACGAAGAAGAACCCAAGGGAAGTTTCGAAGCAAGAGGTTTACCTGTACCGGGCTCTGCAGTTGTGGTCTCCGCCGCCGGGGGGCCGCTGGTGCTGTCCCTTGCCGGAGACTTCTCCCTTGCCGGAGAACTCCCCCTTGCCAGAGAGCTCTCCCTTGTCGGAGGATTCTCCCTTGCCGGAGAACTCTCCCTTGGCGGTGTAGTCGAAGCAGGTGGCATGTCAGGGGCGGCCTCCGGACGCTCCTGGTGAGGCTGCTCTGCTCCTACACAAACCAGCAGTCAGATATCAGCAAACAAAGAGTATCCATGCGCACCTAACAGCGGGAAGCAAACCATGTACTTACGCTGGGGGCTGCGCTGGGGGCTGCTCTGAAGAACATTTACCGGGTCTGGCAAGGTTGTCTCGGACGCACCCCCTGCTGTCGCGGTGGGTTCGTCCTTGATGATAATCAACGGGACCTTGGCTCTCTTTGCCGCTCTCTGGGCTAGAGTCCTAAAAAGGAATAATTCAGAGTAAAGCAAATGAGATACAAGACAAAGCAGCAAGAATTGAAGAAATACAAGTACAACAAGAATCTTACTCTTCTTCTTCCTTGTCGGAGCTGAGCGCGGAGAAGTCAAAGCCTTGCTCACCTCCGGCGCGAGGAGGCGGAGGAGTAGTTTCCCTTGGCCGCTTGGCGGGAGCAGTGACGGTGGTCTGAGAAGACCCCGCTCCAGTTGCCGCAGCAGCGTGAGGTGCTTCTGCGGCAACAGAACTTGCCGCGGTGGAGCGTGTCGCGCGGCGCGGCGGCTGTCGCCTCGTCTGCCGCTCTGCTACGTCCCCGGCCTTGCGGAGACGCCTTCTTGGTGGAGCCGGGGGCTCTGCTTGCGGCAAGCTGCCCGAAGATGAGGAGGAAGAGGAGTCGATCTCCAACGAGCCGCTCGTATCCTCGGCGGGCTCGCCCGACTCGACGTCATGCCCGGCAGGCTCTTCCTCGCCGGCAAGCCCCTCTCGCTCGGCAAGGCTTGCCGCCTCCGCTGCCTCTGCCTCCTCCACGGTGAACCCAAACTCGCCCGCGGCTGCGGCTGCCGCCGCCTCTTCCAGCCTAGTGGCGATGCGCTTCACCTCCTCATCGATGGTGGCGCAAGTGAGGCCCTTCTGCTCGTCGGAGCGGATCGGCATTACTACCAAGCCATCAAAGAACGCCTGGACGACATCGTCTGCAGGCTCTAGCCAAGCTGGGTCAATTCCATGCGAGTCGCACAACGGCATCATTGCACGGATGCGGCTGAGCGAGGAATTGTTGCACAATGGAACGACACCCTTCAGCAACCTGAACACTTCAGGATGTTGAGGGTCGTATTTGAACAGCTCCTGGAGCATCGCGTTAAGCTCCAGAACAGTGAAGTTGAAGTTGAGGCCCGGATGCAGCCTCATGATATCTGCCGCATTCTTGAACTCCCAGGCGGGTCTCCTCCTCTCCTGGAGGGGGGCGATGCGGCGGCGAAGGAAATCTGCGCCAACGACGCCTACAGTGAGCCCGACAAGCCTGAGGCGTTGGATCCGGGTGACGGCAATCTTCAGGCTGTCGTCTTCCGGGGCCACGTTGTTCCAATCGTTGCCGCGCACTACTGGAGTTTGGCGCCGGGCGGTAAACGGCTGCGGGTCCTCCTCGACAATCCAGCACTAGTCTGCTCTCCATTCCTCCCACTTGCTGCGGAGCTCTCCCTCCAGATAAGCTTCCTTCTTGCCGGCTTTTGAGATCCAGGCGATTCCGCCGGATAAAGGCTCTCCTTTCTCAACTCGGGGCATAAAGAAGTGGCGGCTACATTTGGATGGACTCCGACAAAGTTTTCGCAGAGATGTGCGAAAACTGCCATGGTCAGGACAACATTGGGGGTGAAGTCAAGGAGGTGGAACCCGTAGGTGTTCATAATATCACAGAAGAACTCAGAGAAAGGCGGGCAGAGCCCGTAGTAGAAGAACAAGGCAAAAAAGGGGTATCCAGTTGGAGCCATTTTCCAAGCGACGGCTGGAAGTACCTTCGTGCGCGGGTGCGCCCGTGTCTCCGTCGACCAGAAGAGGTAGTAGTACTCCCTCAGGTCCCTCGCGGCAAGCTTGGGGGGGGGGGAGATTGCCCGCTCCTTTCGCAGCGCCGCGAGCCGCTGCGCCTCGGCCGACTTCACGACCTTCCCCTTCTCAGCTTTCGGAGCCATGGCGGAAGTGGTGAGGGAGGTCGACGGCGTTGGTGGTGCTGGTGGCGATGGGGGGCGGAGCGCTGCTCTCTTTCGGCTTTGGGAAGAAGGGGAGTGGCGGAGATTTTCAAGGTTGGAATAGCAACTGGCGGATGGGCGAACTGACCCTGTTTCCCCTGCTTATAATGAGGGAGGGGGCGGACGTTCCGCCTTTCCGAATAAAGAAACCACCCACGATCTCTCCCATGACGCCGCAATCGACGCGTGCCGTTCGGGGAAGGCGCGGTGGATACGGAGAAAGATGCGGCGTAACCTAGGCCGCGCGTGCCCGTGCCCTGTTTTGGGCCTGGCCCAACAGCGCTCGGCACCATGTATGGCCCAGGCCCGGGGGCTCCTGTCGGTGTACTAGAGTAGGGGTACCCTAGTATCCCGAACTTGTGCACGGGCAGTCGCAGCACCCCGCGGCAAGGCTTGCCAGATGACCGCCAAGGTCCTCCGTGGTTCCTTTGGAGCCATTCAAGAACAAAGTATTCAAGCCAAGGAGACAAGGCCCCGGCAAGAGGAGCTTGCCGGGAAGGCCACTCAAGGCATGAGACCCCGGCAAGAGGAGCTTGCCGGGAAGGCCAACCAAGGCATCTCAAGGAACTTGTCGCGACGCGCCACGCGTCCCGGCAAGGCCCGGTGAGCGGCAAAGCTCCCGGACGCGACAAGACAACGACCGCGGCAAGGCGTTTGCCGCGGCAAGCTACCACTCCGTACCCACGCTCCAGCACATCCACCAACGTGTCGCTCTGGGACCCTTCCAGGCGTATGTGGCGGGAGGCTGTGCAGCCAGCGGTACGCGGTGGCAAGCGGCGCTGACAAGATTGCCATCATGGCGAACGGTGGCGTCCCTGACGATCCCTTTTTGCACTGTTTGGGCGATGCAGATGAGCATTTAATGCCCTTGTCCCCTGCCGTCAGGGTTAGGTATGATACGCTGTACAGGTAGCTGTACCAACCGCAACACCTTTCCATTTTTACCCCTGTCTACGTTGCCACCTGTCGGTGACCCCTTGAGCATATAAAAGGAGGCCCATGCGCAACGTAGAGGGGGGGAACAGAAGAACACTCACGCTCGGTCTCGTTAGCTGCTGGTGTGTACTGTAGCACTCAGCTCTCCCGAGCAAGAAATCAATACAAACCACAAAGCAGGAGTAGGGTTTTACGCATCCGTGCGGCCCGAACCTGGGTAAACTGCTCGTGTGCTTCGCCTCGATCTGCTCTTCGTGCGATCTCCGCCCCCGCCGAACCGAAAGGGGACCGGTCCGCCGGTCCCCATAGGTGCTCGTGGATCAGTTTCCCCGACAAATAACATGTATATATATAACTGAAATAAACATCCAATTACATAAGTGACTATACAGATCATTCGTACACACCTCAATAAACAATTGCATGCATTCTAAAGTGGGAGAAACGATCGTCTAGTCATCTACTTCTTGTGACGCTCCCGCCACTGCTATGTGGCTCGATCCCTCATCTGGGTCAGGAAGAAGACAATTCCTCATGTCAACGATCCGCCTGTACATCTCGTAGCTTGTGTACGCGTCCATGGCCGCGTACTTGACATGTTGTTCATCCAGTCTCTTATGCCACACACTGTGTCAGGCGTTCTTGTCCTTATTGCTCTCTTGCTTCATCTTCGCGTAGTAGGGGTCGATGATGGCCGAGGCGAGGTCAACCAGGGAGTTCAGTTTGCTTTTGTCGGTGCCCCAGACCTTGTAGTGGTGCTGGATGTTGACAAGATTCGGGCATTTCAAGTCCGAAACCTTGAGCGCTTTTAGATCATTGGTGGTGTCCACCGTAGGGAAACTATAGTCGGAGCTCTTGATAAACCTGGAGAAACGCTCGCAAGGCCTTGTGGCAAGCTGGAAATAGTAGACGAGGACGTCATGTCACACGCACAACTGGGCGACGGCAACCTTCTGATCGTGCCAGGCATGACCGATGGTGTACTCGAGGTCGAAGCCGACCACTCGGTACTTGTCCTCGGCACGGAACTGCTCCATAGTTTGGATGGAGCTCTCCACCGAGATCGGATCATTCGTGTACACCACCAAGAGGGCCTTCCCCCTCACGTGGGTGTCCACTACATGATGCGTGGTGAACTGCCTATTGTTGTCATTGTCGGCCGCTGGGAGCGCCATTGGAGCCACGGGGAGGGCGATTGGAACCGCTGGATGTCCTCTCTGTATGTGTCCTCGTGGGTGTGCTTATTGTGACGTGTGAGACGAGAGATGAAGGTAAATGGCCGCAGGAATAAAAGGGGGCTGGGCGACATGGATTATCAGCGAGTCCGCATGGCAGTTTTTGCAGCGGGTAACTGCATCGTTGCACCGCGCCCGGCGCAACCACTTGCAAACGAACGTGCCTGATCGTGCGCCGACGCAAAACACTTGCAGCGCGCGTGGAGGGACGAGGGCAGAGCACCCGGAGGGACACGAGAGCAGAGCGCGCGCGGCGGGACGCGAGCAGAGCGCGTCGCAGCCGCCTGAACCGCAAGCAACCACACGCATGGAGCAGTTGAACACGCAGCAAATGGTCACCTTCAAGCCGGCCGATAGTTGGTCGCTGTGTAGAGAGCGGTCGTGTGGTACCACCTCCGTCTAGTCTATAGTCTCCTCACTACAAAAAAAAGACACATCCGTGACATTTTGGGCCGAACGAATTTTTTTCTGTCATACATATGACACTTCTATGATGATAATTGTGACAAAACGCGGTATCATCATAGATGTGGTGGGCTCCTACTTCTATGACAAAAAATCATGACAGAAAATGGGCTTTTCGTCCTGGGCGGGCCAGAGACGCAACTGCATGACATTCTTTGGGCCGTCCATGACGGAAAAAACCGTGGTAGAAGCAAGGGGGAGGAAAATTTCGGGGAGTTCCCGGTTACGGTGGGAGGTCGGGGGCCGAGCGATGTGCGTTTCTCTCGTACACGTATGCGCGTGTGTGCGAGGCGTTGGCTCTAACTGAACCCGAGCGAGGCGTTGGGCTCTAACTGAACCCGAGCGATTGCACTGCAGGCTACGTGTTACTGAACGCGAGCGATCGATCGATGGCTGTTAACTGAACCCGATCGAGCAATTCCTTCGCTACTGCTGCAAACTGAAGCCGATCGATGCTGCCTCTGGATGAACAGTGAGCATTGCGGGGGGGTGGATGAACAGTTCCCGGTGGGGGTGGATGAACAGGACCCCATGGCGTTGCCTCTGGATGAACAGGACCCCGATCGATCGAGCCGGTTGGGGCTGGATGAACAGGACCCCATGGAGGGGTGGACGAACAGGACCACCCCGTGGAGGACAGGATGAACAGTAGACGGTGGAGGGGTGCCCGTGGAGGGGTGGTTGAACAGGACCCCATGGTGTGGAGGGCTGGATGAACAGTAGATGGTGGAGGGGTGGTTGAACAGTCGCCGGTGGAGTAGCGCGCGGTGGAGGCTGGATGAACAGGAGCCCGTGGAGGCTGGAGGAGGTCGACGGTGGATGAACAGTAGCTCGTGGAGGCTAGAGGGGGTCGACGATGGAGATGAACAGTATCCCGTGGAGTCCCGTTTTGCGGTACGCCACACCCTCCCGATGAACAGGACCCCCGTTTCGACCGTAGCGCTCCAACACAAGTATGTTTCCTCCGTTTTGCGGTACGCCACACCCCTCCCGATCAACAAGACCCCCGTTTCGACCGTAGGAGGTCCGTTTCCTATGTTTTGTGGTACACCACACCCCTCCCAATCAACAGGACCCCCGTTTCGACCATAGGAGGTCCGTTTCCTCCGTTGTGCGGTATGTCAGGCCTCGTTTCCATCGCCTCTTCTGTCCAAGCCCTCCCGATGAGCACGACCACGCATTCCGTTCCGACCGAGCCGCGTTGCCTCCGGATGAACACGACGCATTCCGTTGCCTCCCCATGAACACGACGACGATGTTGTTTCTCCGTTCCGACCCAGCCATGTACACGAGCCCTCGCCGTACGTATGCGCGAGTAGGCGTTCGAGACCCCGCCCGTATGTACACATACGTGGCGATATTTTCTTTCTTGCACCATGGCCACGTGTACATGCTACGTGCGCGCCTCTGCTACGACACGTGCGTGCCTCTACTACGACACATGCGCGCCTCTACATCGACCAGTATATATGTACGTACACGTTCGCGACCAGAATGACAACCCTACGTACGCTTCGACCAGGTGGGTCCCGACTGTCAGGCACTTCCTTGCGTGCGAAGATGTAGCATGTGGGTCCCAGCAGTCAGGGGGGCGAATCGTTTTTTTTGCCCAAACGCACTTCCTTGCATGCGAAGGTGTAGCTGGTGGGTCCCAGCAGTCAGGGGGAAACATTTTTTTCGTGAAATACGGTGGCCTGTCCGGTGGGTCCCTGCTGTCAGGTGGAGGAATCATTATTTTCCGCGTAATAAGGAGGCACTTCCTTGCTGCCGTCGTGGACCCAGCTGTCAACCTCTCCACATACAGTCCATGTCCGATGGAAGTCGTTCCTTGACCACGTTGACCACGCCGCGCCGAGAGCACCAGGGCGGTGGACGACGCGGAGCTGGTGAAGACGCGGCAGTGGATGCCCACGCGAAGAGGAGTATGAGGGTTCACTCGTTCGGCTGCGGTGTGAGGCTGCCGTCGCCGCAGGGCCTGGCCAGCGGTGGGAATAGTAGGGGGCGGTGAGGCCTCCGTGGCAGCACAGCCGGCCACGGGAGGCAGGAGCAGGCGGCACGACCGGCGCTGCTTTGGGCGGCTGGAGCAGGAAGACCAGAGGTTGAAGAAGCACTACGGCCATTGGATGGACATCGTACGGTCAATGGAGCTAGAATCGTGCATATTGACTAAGATGACAAAGCCCTCCGTCCCCGTCAACTTAGTAGGCCCACAAGTCAGCCTCCCACCAAGGTGGGTCCTAGCTAGCAGGGGGAATTCATTTTTTTGTGTGCATAATAAGGAGGCACTTCTGGTGGGTCCGTCGGGTGGGTCCCAGAAGTCAGGGGCAAATGTTTTTTCGCGATATACTGGTGGGCGTCCGGTGGGTCCCTGCTGTCAGGTGGAGGAATAATTATTTTCCGCGTAATAAGGAGGCACTTCCTTGCGGCTGCCGTGGACCCAGCTGTCAGCCTCTCCACATACAGTATTCTTCCGATGGAATTCGGTCATTGACCACATTGACCACGCTGCGCCGACAGCACCATGGCGGTGGACGACGGCGAGGCCTACGAAGGGGACGACGCGGAGCCGGGGAAGAAGCGGCAGTGGATGCCCACGCGGAGAGGAGTACGAGGGTTCACTGGTTCGGCTGCGCTGCCGTCGCCGCAGAATAACAGGGGGTGTGGGTGAGTGGAGTGGAGGGATGGCCTGGCCAGCGGTGGGAGTAGTATGGGGGCGGTGAGGCCTCCGCGGCAGCACAGCCGGCCACGGGAGGCAGGAGCAGGCGGCACGATCGGCGCTGGTTTGGGCGGCTGGAGCAAGAAGACCAGAGGTTGAAGAAGCACTACAGCCGTTGGATGGACATCGTACGGTCAGTCGAGCTAGAATCGTGCATATTGACTAAGTTGACAAAGCCCTTCGTCCCCGTCAACTTAGTAGGCCCACTATACTGGGTCCCAGCTAGCAGGGGGAGTATTCATTTTTTGTGCGTAATAAGGAGGCACTTCCTTGCGTGCGAAGATATAGCTGGTGGGTCCGAGCTGTCAGCGGCGGTAACGTTTTTTTTGTGAAATACAGAGGACGTTTCGGTGGGTCCCAGATGTTAGGTGGAGGAAATCATTATTTTGCGCGTAATAAGGAGGCATCTCCTTGCGTGCGGCCATGGACCCAGCTGTCAGCCTCTCCACGTACAGTCCACTTTAGATGCATGTCGGTCGTTGACCACGCTGACCACGCCACGCCGAGAGCACCAGGGCGGTGGACGACGGCGAGGCCTACGAAGGGAAGGACACGGAGGCTGGGAAGACTCGACCGTTGTTTTTGTTTCCCACGCGGAGGGGAGTAAGACTGTATGAGGGTTTACTGGTTCGTCTGCCGTCGCCGGAGAATAACAGCAGGTGTGGGTGAGTAGAGGGATGGCTAGGCCAGCGATGGGAGTACGGTGGGGCAGTGAGGCCTGCGCGGTAGCACAGCCGGCCACAGGGAGGAGGGAGCAGGCAGTCCCGCCGGTGCTTGTTTGAGCGGCTGGAGCAGGAAGAGTAGAGATTGAAGAAGCACGACGACCGTCGGATGGACATCCAACAGTCACTGCTTGTGCGTCAACCTTTTTTTAGGAAAGCCTCAAATCTGTGGAAAACAGCATACAACCCATCTGCCATTATTTCTAATAATTTTCAGCCCATTTGCTAATCTTAAGGTTTCTTTTGGAGCCCATATTCTTTTTGTTAGCATTACAGCCCAAATTGTGGCCACGGTTAAAAAATTATACGAAATTTTGCATATTTCGGTGCGGTCCGAACTGTTTTTGATCCCGAAATTTCGACTCACATTCAAACTGATTTTAAAAATAAATGTATATCAGTATAAAATCAAACAAATTCTCCACGCATAAAAATTAATGTAATTTAAAATCTTGAAATGAAAAAAAAAGATATTTGAAACTAATTGTCGGTTTGATGTGTTTTAAAAATGTGCGGCCCATTTCTCATTACTGATGGGCCATTTTCTCGGCCAGCCGAATCAAAGCTCTCCTCGTCTTGAAAGATTTGTAGCCCAACAGGCCTGACAAAGTGACTTGCTTGGCAAATCACAAAAAAACTGGGGTGTGGCCGTGGACCCAGCTGTCAGCCTCTCCACGTACAGTACTCTTCTGATGGAAGTCGTTTCTTGACCACGTTGACCACGTCGCGCGGAGAGCACCACGACGGTGGACGACGACGAGGCCTAGGAAGGGGACGACACGGTAGTGGAAGCCCGCATGGAGAGGAGTACGAGGTTCACTGGTTCGGCTGCGGTGTGAGGCTGCCGTCGCCACAGGGTCTGGCCAGCGGTGGGAATAGTAGGGGGCGGTGAGGCCTCCGCGGCAGCACAGCCGGCCACGGGAGGCAGGAGCATGCGGCACGACCGGAGCTGCTTTGGGCGGCTGGAGCAAGAAGACCAGAGGTTGAAGAAGCACTACGGCCGTTGGATGGACATCGTTATTTTGCGCGTAATAAGGAGGCACTTCCTTGCGTGCGAAGATATAGCTGGTGGGTCCGACCTGTCAGCGGGGGGAACGTTTTTTTAGTCCATTTGGTGGGCTGGGTGAAACAATGATGTAGCATCTACGCAACCCGTTTAAATCCCATTTGCATTTTTCTCGAAATCCGTGGACTTGCTGGGCTGGGTGAAAATATCATGTTGGGCTAGACGGAGAAATGTTATAAAAACATAAACACATGATTGCACGTCGGTAAAATCTTTGCAAGCTTATGTACGCAATCACTAGGAGTTAACTTGCCAAGTTATATATAAACAAGTATTATTATTATTTTGTAAGAACTTTCAACTTACGAAATAAAATATCATTTTAATTTGATGAGTTAATAGTATGTGCGGTATTATTATTTTTTAGGCTAGACGTGGGACAATTGAGTTGGTTCTAGGGGAAAGTACTGGGGGAAAACTCAATTTACATCGAAAAAGAAAGTGGGAGAAAATTCAGAGACCTGCTGGGTCCACCTGAGGAGGGGAATATGTTGGGAGGAAGGAGATTCAAAGCACGGCAGCCGAGTGAACTAGTTTTTTTTACGGACAAGTGAACTAGTTTACATACATAAGCAAATAGCCACTAAAAAAAGCAATCAGGTTAATGGGTTCTTAAAAGAAATATTTCGGACAAAACAAATAATTACGACACATAGGCTAATGCATGAAACACTCAGATGATAAAGGTGCTTATAAACAGATAAAGTACAACATCTAGACCTTCCTGGCATGCTTGATCATGACGCTGCGGCTGTCCGTGTACTCGTCGGTTACGGGAAGCAGACACGCCCTCATGTCCAAGATCTGCCTGTACATGTCGTAGCATGCGTATGCGTCCTTGGCCGCGTAGGTTATGTAGGCTAGATTCAGAGGTACCTCCCACATGTTCAGGTCGTCTTCTTTCATGTTGGCGTATCAGGGGTCGATGATGGTCTCAGCGAGGTCAACCACGGAGTCCTTCTCCTGCCCGTTGCTGATGATCTTGTATTGCTTCTGGATGTGGACAAGCTTGTTGCACCAGATGGCCGAATCGTCGCGTTCTTCCTTCTCTCCACCGTAGCGAAGGTGCAGTCGGCGCTTCCGATGAAATGGGCGAATGCTCCAGAACCTGGTGCAGCCAAAGGACTGAGGCGAGGTAGAGCTTCACCGAGTCCGTATCGTTGCGTACATCACATTCAACTTCGTGCAGCCATAGGACTGAACGGCGAACTCAAAGGGGAACTCCTTGCTGAAGTTCATATCCAGCAGTGAGAGGGTAATGAGAGGCTCCGGGCCGAGCGCGACCTGCTGAGGGAGAAGATCGTCCGAAGTGCAGACCAGCAGGAGGATACCACTGCCTTGGCGAAGAGGACCAACGTCATCGTCAAGAAACTTATGGACGAGAATGACATGCTCCGCAACGAGCGCCAAAGGCTGGTGAAGGAATCCGTGGATGTTCTCAAGCAGCGTCTTGAGGACACGAAAGAGCTCATCGCTGCTCGCCGCGGAGACTAGTTCCCACGGGCTGCAGCAACGCATCAAGAATGTAGAGATCAGCGAGCCAGATCCTTGTCTTCCTTCTTCTTTTGCCCTTGTGTATTTCGGGCGTAGCCGCATGTGGCTTTTTTAATTATCTTTCTAATTATGTAAGACAATTAATCGTCCTTATCTTTCTGTGGAAGATCAATGTTGCGAGGCTGGGATGAAGAAAACTCTTGCTGTGGCGACCCTGGCGTTGCTGTTCTTCTAGTTGCTGCTAGGCTTCCTTCAGTTTCCTGGTTTCTTTTGATGTAATAATCAGTTTAGGATGTGTATTGTGTCGTCGGTTGTAATGTTGGGTTCTAGCACGGATGTTTGGCCTTTGTTGGCCTCTTGGGATGTTGCGATTTCAATCTGGTAGCTTTTAGTCCTTCGTGTTAGGCTGGAGTTGTGCTGAACTTCTTGTGAAGTGTGGTGGTTTTCAGTAATGAAAATCGGAAGGGACAAGCCCTTCTTTGATCAAAAAAAATTAATCGTCCTTATATATTCATCAGTCTTGCTATAAGTCGCAGTAGATGCTACATAGGTCCGTCGGATCTTACATCAAGATCCGTGCTTTCAGATTTTCTTTTTTCTCTCTTAAATCTCAGTCGAGTGAGACATAGCCATGCCATTAAACAGAGGCTCGTGCGCCATTAATGGAGACCTTGTGAGAGAGGTGGATGGTAGATGGAGGTCAAAGGGCTCTCCTCCCGATAAGCACGCGCAGGGGTCTGATCGCACGCCTCTCGTACTACTCAAATAGCTACCCTGCACGGCGCGGCGCCTCCTTGCTAATAAAAAATGGGGACGCGTGGCGGCACGTAAATGGTACTAGTAAGTAGAACGTCCACGGTTTCAACAATACTTGTGTTTCCGATTGTAACGTGACAGCGCTTGTTCCAAAAATGACTTTGTTGATTGCTAATGTGTGCGCCTTCGCAAATCGGACTGCAAATTTACCACAGCATGTTGGTGCCATGTCATGGCACCAAGCCAAGTTTCATTATTTTCATGTGTGTTTTGGATTTACAGGAATTAAAAAACTAAGTTTCTCAATGTTTCCAACCCAGCCACGACGCCCAAAATTTTGAATTTCATTCCCATTTCTTGCATGTAACCTAGAAATTTACCCGAGGACACACATGTGATTTTTCAACCAACTTTGGTGCACTGGAACATGTGCTTGTATTTCAAATTTGAATTATGCACACAAAGGTGACACATTCCCTCCCAGAACCACGAGCCTTCTTGAGAGAAGCTCCGATTTGCAAGAAGCTTATACCAAAATTTGTTCCTATTCGGCCAATTTTTTTTACCACGGCATGGTACTACCATCACATGAAACCATGCCAAGTTTCATGATTTTAAAACCAAGTTTCTCAATGTTCTCGACTGAGCCACGATGCCCAGATGTTTGAATTTGATTCTCATTTTTGCATGGGACCTAGAAATTCACCCGAGGACACAAATGTGATTTTTCAACCAACTTTGGTGCACAGGAGCATGTGCTTGTAGTTCAAATTTGAATTATGCACATTAAATGACCAAAAACTCAATTAATGTGTAAATAAGGCCAAACGAAGCCGGAATAATTCCAAAATTTAACAGGGCACTCATGTAGTTCTATGTTGCCTTTGTAAATAAACTCAAGGGGGACAACGTATATCGTTTCACACTCAAAGGTGGCACGTTCCCTCTCAGAACCATGAGCCTTCTTGAGAGAAGCTTGGGTTTGCAAGAAGCTTATACCAAAATCTGTTCCTATTCGTCCAATTTTTTTTACCACAACATGGTAGTACCATGACATGACATCCATGCCAAGTTTCATGATTTTCAGACGTGTTTTGGATTTACAAGAATTTTAAAACCAAGTTTCTCAATGTTCTCGGCTGAGCCACGATGCCCAGATGTTTGAATTTGATTCTCATTTCTTGCATGGGACCTAGAAATTCACCCGAGGACACAAATGTGATTTTTCAACCAACTTTGGTGCACGAGAGCATGTGCTTGTAGTTCAAATTTGACTTATGCACATTAAATGACCAGAAACTCAATTAATGTATAAAAAACAATAAACGAACCTAGAATAATTCCAAAATTTAACAGGGCACTAATGTAGTTCTATGTTGCCTTTGTTAAGAAACTCAAAGGGGGGGCAACGTATATCGTTTCACACTCAAAGGTGGCACGTTCCCTCTTAGAACCACGAGCTTCCAAATCGGCCCAATTTTTTACCACAACATGTTGGTGCCATGACATGACACCATGCCAAGTTTCACGATTTCCAGGCGAGTTTTGGATTTACATGAATTTAAATCAAAGTTTCTCGATGTTCTCGGCCGAGTCATGACGCCCAGATGTTTGAATTTCATTCTCATTTCTTCCATGGGACCTAGAAATTCAACTAAGGACACACATGTGATTTTTCAACCCACTTTGGTGCACCGGAGCATGTGCATGCAATTCATATTTAGATTATGCACATTAAAAGTCCAGTAACTCAATTAATGTATAAAAAGGCCAAATGAACCCGAAATAATTCCAAGATTTAACAGGGCACTCATATAGTTCTATGTTGCCTCTGTAAATAAAATCAGGGGGGAGGCAGCGTATATCGTTTTGCACACAAAGGTGACACGTTCCCTCTTGGAACCACAAGGCTTGTTGAGAGAATCTCGGGTTTTGCAAGAGGCTTATACGAAAACTTGTCCCAATTCAGCCAAAATTATACGTATGAAAACAGGGTTTAGATTATCCCAAACATCTCGCTACCTAGACCAATAATGTACTATGATTTGAATTCAACATAAAATGGATACAAATATTTGAATTGGAGAGCGTATGTTACATGTAGTTCATAGTGAAATATGATTACTGCTATATGTATGTTTTTTGTTATCAAGATAATATTTAAATTATTGTATAACTTGACAACAATCGTATTCAAATAAGGAAAATTGATTCAAATTTAGTCCATATGGTAGACGACAATATATATGTTCACATGGTGGAGTAAAAAGTTCATATATGATGGAAGATCAAAATGTATGACTACATCAACTATAAACCGCAAGGTCACCTAACGATATATTCGAATTCAACATAACGTGGATTCAAAAATTGAAATTCGAGATAATGGCATCTGTAATCATATAAAAAGGGACATTACTCTTTCTTTGGTGGGAATTGATTTTTTTTTGTTCTTGTTGAGGGAAGTGCGAATCGATTTGCTACTGTGCAGGGTAATCTTGTTCTCCCGATTTTTTTTACATTTTTCTTGTAGTTTTTTCAATGGCATCTGTAGCAATATAGTAAAAGGGGACATGACTCTCTTGTGTCTTGTATGAATTGTTTTTTTACATGTTAAGTTTGTTCTGCCGAACAAGGAATCCGCACCTTGTTATCCCGAAATTTTCAAGATCGAGTATCTTTTGTCTCACCTGCTTTGAAACTCCCGCTTCTTCAACCCGCGCCGCGCCTTGTTATCCTGAAATTTGGACGCGCGTGAGCCAGCAATGAATAGTATCTGTCTACTATCTAGTTCATCTGGTGTCTTCTATGTGGTTCATGTTGGGTGGGCAACAAACAATAGATGATCCATTGTCTATCTTTTTAAACTGAAGCTATCATCTACCTGGTATCATTAGTTTTGGATCCATCCACTCGTTTGCTACCATCAGTCTTGATTTTTGCATGCACCCCTTAGGCCTTACAAAATCTAACTATTTTTTTATTATGCGTGTCAGATATTGTACACAATCATACTGAACATGTAGAGAAAAAGAGAAGACTGTTGCGTGCGAATATAATGTCATGCAGACGCCGCTCCATGGTGGGCGAAGTGCCGCCCCCCTCCTGCATTTCCAGATTGTATTCCAGAGGAAGATAGCTGTTCAGATGGAGATTCAGAAGGAGCCGACCACGCATGTTTACCACCTGAGGTGTTTGCTCTAACCTGGCATGCTGATGTTGGTCGTATCATGCATATGGTGCCTTGCATTGCTTACATTATACATCTTATATGTCATCAACTTAGTTTAGATTTGCTTTGTGTGAATGCCACCTGTTTGGTTTCTATATCATACTCCCACCATTCCTAAATATTTATCTTTTTAGAGATTTCAACAAGTGACTACATACGGAACAAAATGAGTGAATCTACACTCTAAAATATGTCTTTATACATCCGTATGTGGTAGTCCATTTGAAATCTCTAAAAAGACAATTATTTAGGAACAGAGGGAGTATATGGGAATTATGCAATGCCATCTTCTTTAGCTAGGCATCATATACGTGAATCATGCAATGCCATCCTGTTTAGCCAGTCATCGTATATGTGAATTGTATCATGCCATATTTTTTTCCATAATGTATTCCATTTGTCAACAATGTTTATACATTCATCTACTCTTCATGTGCATCAGCCATTTGAGTCGGTCATTGGAAAATCTGGAGTGAAAACAAGGTCTTCTGAGCAGTCAGTGCTACCTGTCGATGCCGATTTCTTGCTGGTTACAGATAGCTCCTCAGAGGAGGATTCAGAGAGAGATGACCAGTCTTATTCCCCTCCCCCCGAGGTGCATGCTCTAACTTGGCTGGGTTATATTGCCCATATCTTGCATATCTTGCATTGCCATGCCATCTGCTTAGATTAGAGATGCTTTGTGTGAATGCCTCCTGTTTGCTTTCTATATAAGATATGTGAATTATGCAATGCCATGTTTTTCAGCCAGTTATCATATATGTGAATTATGCACCGCCATGGAGCCAGGCATCATATATGTGAATTATCTCATGCCATCTTTTTTTTCATTACGTATTCCATTTGTCGACAATCTGTGTATATTGAACTACTCTTCATGTGTAACAGCCATTTGAGCCGGTTATGGAAAAATCTGGAGTGAAAACAAGGTCTTCAGAGCAGGCAATGGTACCTGTTGAAGCATATATCTCGATGGTTACAGGGAGCTCCTCAGAGGAGGATTCAGAGACAGATGACCAGTCCTATATCCCACCTGAGGTGTATGCTCTAAGTTGCAATATTTATATTTCTCATATGATGCATATGGTGTCTTGCATTGCTTAGTTTAGACATCATATGCACACTATTGAATTCTATCTGCTTAGTTTAGAGATCATACATGCGAGTTCCAGTTGCTTAGTATATGAATCAATTATGTCAATTATATCATGCCATCCTGTATACTTAGACAACATGTATGTGAATTATTTCATCCCAACCTATTTTAGAAAGACATCATATAGTTTTGTCATGTCATCCTGTTTAGGTACTCATCATATGTTGAATTATGCCATTATATCCTGTTAAGTTATCCATCATATATCTGAAACTGTGTCATGCTATCCTGTTTAGTTAGGCATCATATATGTGAAATTGTGTCATGTTGTCCTGTTTGGTTAGACAACATACATGTGAATTACCACATTTGTCTATCATACAATGTCTGTATGTTCAATTTCTTTTCTTGTTTATCAGCCATTTGAATTGGAGGGGGTGATGGCAGTATCTAAGGGAGCAAAAACCCGTTCTTCACAAAAGACAGTGCTACCCGTTCATGCAGATAGAACCATGGTTGTACTAGCCCACAAACTAGCCCCACCACACATAATCGAGACTCTTCCAGATTGCACACTTACACCGTTGGGCAGAGAACCAGCTACAACCCATCTAACCGCAACCCCAGCGGATAGTAACCCACTTATAGTTGACAAAGCACCATGTCCACCACAGAGTACCCCCACACGAGCAGTTTGTAAAGCTACTGCAGTGCCCAAAGCATGAAGACCACCACAACTAACCCAAACTCCACGTTTAAAGCAGAAGAGCAACTGTTCTCAGGTCAGATTCCGTAGCTATGGTCCATACTCCTTTGCTGTTGCATCACTGTATTTACTCATACCAACTACTTCCGAATTTGAAGGATCCAATTGAAACTCCAATGGCGCAACAGGTATGTTTTAAACCTATTTCTTTAACTGGATTGCTTTTCTAACTTGCTCTATGTTGATTTCAGTTTAAGTTGCATAAACAGTTATGTTCTCATGTGATGCACATTACAAGTGATGCCAATGCTGTGTAGTTTCTCACACTTATATTCTCTCTATGCTGTTGTGTCTTAAAAATATATGAGTTGAACTGTGTCTCTATCTTGATTAGGGAACATAAACTAGAATGATATGGACAATACAGTGACCATAGTACATAGATATATGTTTGTTTCATGCTGTTATCATGTCCACCTTACTACTGAACCGGTTTACCAAAATGAGTTTTGTATACTACAAGCTAAACCTGTGATGTGTCTGCTTGTTTCTCTTGTAGTATGCAAACAGAATATTGGAGAAGAGCACCCCACTATGCAATGGTAGAGAAAGTAATGCAGATAAGGTTCAAGATAGTGATACAACCCTGTTAGTCTCCAAGAAAGGTGATAAAAATGATCTTGTAGACAGTGAGAAAACCCCACAGTCCTTCATAGATGCAATGTTCGAGTTACTGGCCAGTACCGCTGGCACAAGCTCTTCGAACTCGCTGCCTGAATCACTTCGGCTTCTTAGTCTCAGCTACAAGCTGAAAGGCATCAGTCAGCTGTGCTGCGGCAAGAAGCCAAAGGACTGAGGAAGTCCCTGCATAATTCAGATGCGTACTTTCTTGTGCAACATGAAGCGATGGAGGATTTAAGCGCCAAACAAGAGAAAGTTAATAAGCTTGCTAAGCATCTTGCCAGCATTATGGGTACCCAGGATATTGTTTCTTGAGCTCTTCTAAATTGGTTTCAGTTCTGGACTTGTTTTGCTGCGGCGTTTATATGCTGGTGTGTTCCCTATATTTGCACTGGTGGCGAACTCTGATGCCCAGTGGATGTAATATGTGTAATAGCCGTGATAGCCTAGCATAAGTTGCTTGCTTATTTATTTCCTTGTTTTGTTTATTTGTTTGCTTGTAGTCAGTGCAATTCTTTTTCCGCGGTTTGCTAGTGGCTGTAATAACCTATTTTTTAAAACTAGGCCACAATAACCATGGGCTAATATTTACTGTAGTGACACTGGGCCTCCTACGGGCCATAGAAACAGTGGGCCTTCTACGGGCTGTAGAAACAGTGGGCCTTCTACGGGCCGTAGAAACAATGGGCCTTCTACGGGCCGTAGAAACAATGGGCCTTCTACGGGTCGTATCATCAATGGGCCTTATACGGGCCGTATGATCGATTGGCCAAACATGGGCCAATAACAGGCCTCATTATGGCTGTAAACGGGCTAGAGTTGGAATCGTCCGTTCATGGGCCGACCATAACGGGCCATCGTTAATAGGCCGTATTTGATGACGCTATGAAAACGGCCCAACGAATTAATGGACCACAAACGGGCCGACTGTAACCACAGGCTAAATTTGGCCCACAAGCAGAAAATAACAGTAATGGGCCGTAAGTAAACGAATGATGGAAATGAGCCCAAGAATAAATGGGCTCTGAGAAGGCCGAAAGATAACATGGGCTGGAAACGGCCCAACGGAATAACGGGTCGTTAATAGGTATAAAGTGATACACTGTTCATCACGGGCCAGTTTCACCACTGGCCGTTAATGGGTGTATAGTTATACGCTGTTCATTACGGGCCAGTTTCACCACGGGCCATTAGTAGGCCAAGAGTTACATAGGGCCTCATATGGGCCGAAAGACGTTATGGGCCATACATGGGCCAAAAGTGAAAACGGGCTGGAATTATATTGGATGGCCCAGATGACGCTACTGGGCCTAATTCGATTAGGGCGTAACGGGCCTTGGGTTAGCGGGTTGTAAACGGGCTATATTCGAACAGGCCGTTAACAGGCTTTCCATGGGCCGGCCCGCCAGCTTTTGACCAAGTCAAACGGGCCGGCCTTTACACAGGAATGGGCCTTGTTGGGCCGTGCCATGTGTCGACGTATCATAGGCGCCTATCTGACCCACTGACGAGCTGACACGTGTTTCGTCCGGCCAATAAGAATTTTACACAAGGAAATTTCCCATTGGTTGGGGCTGTTAACGGGTTAACCGATCCAGAACCCGACCCGATATCTTAACGGTGTTCCGTTATGGTGGATGCCACGTGTCGGTCGCCCTTGACGAAAGCACTTCTGTGACGCGCAATTTATCCTCATGGAAGTGGACACTTCCGTGATGATAATTTTGGTAATGTCATGGAACACTTTTATGACAGCACATGTATGACTATCTTGATTCTGTCATAAATTTGTCATGGATGTACATGCATGACAAAAAAGCGACCTACTGTGGCAAACACGTATCATCACGGAAGTGTATTTTTTTGTAGTGCCTTTATATTCCGTGCCATACATCACCCTCGAATTCAACCAACAAAATGTTAATGCATGTTTTAAAAATAATATAATTAGAAACTATGTTCAAATACAAACCCAACTATATAATCTTTGGCGACATGCATTCGTATTTTATTAGTTAAATCATAATTATAAACCAGGACGGTGGTATAGTAGGTAATTAAATCGCAAACGTTTTTTTATTAACCATATGTGTACGTGGCCTTTCGTCCTCCTCTCGCACGTCTAGTCACCCCGTTGCCGCAGACGGCTTACAGCTCAAGCTTGCGCAGCATGTGGGGGCATCCTTTTTTCCAAACAGTGGCGTCAATGAATCGTCGGTGAGCCCATTCCCGTGCAACCTCACAGGTTCCCGCGCCAGCTTCCCGCCCGACTCAGTGAAATCCCCCAAAATCCCAATGCTTACCAGCCTACTATAAAACCCTCACGGCCGGCGAGTCCTGTGTCGCATGTTCCCCTCCATCCCTATAGCTTATCTCGTCTGCTTCTCCCCCATTAGCCAATAGCACCGGTCCTTCGTCGTCGCTCAGCCACTCCGACGTCATAAGAGGACAACTCCAGCTGGGAGGCTACACAGCAGCGGCGGCGCAATCCCCGGCATAGTGTAGTGTGCGTGGCGTCCCTGTTGGGTGTGCGCGGAACACCCACCACACGCTCCACCGCCGGTGCCCGTCGGCAGCTGTTGCCAGCCGCCGTTGCCGCCACACCACCGTCGAAATCCAGGGCCATCGCCCGCTCCGCCGCCGCGGCCCGAAGGCGGGAGATGGCTGTCGTGGCCACCACCCCACTGCCGGCCACTGTGGCCATCACCTGCTCCGCCACCGTGGCCCGAAGGCGGGAGGTGGTGGTCATGGCCACCACCCCGTCGTTGGCCGCCGTGGCCACCAGCCCACCGTCGACTGCGGGGGTCATCACCCGCTCCGCCACCGCCGCCCGAAGGCGGGAGGCGGAGGTGGATGCCCGCACATGCGACAGCAACCTTGCGCGCTACACTGAGTTCCTGCGGGAGGAGGAGGAGCGCCTCGTCGAGCACGCAAAGATCCTTACCGCCACAGTGGCAGTGGCACAGGCCGCCTCAGAGGCGAGGAATCAGGAGATCTACAAGGAGAACCACCGCTTCGAGAGGGGTCGTCTGCAGCGACAGAGGGCGTTCGAGGCGAGCGTCGCTGAAGCTGCATTAGCGGCAGGCACCGCATTGCGGTTGCCCAGCTTGTCGGTAGGATCCTCCTCCTTCGCCTCTTACTGAGCGCGCTCGGCAGAGGAGAGGCAGCCGAAAGTAGTACAAAGCCCCTCCGCAGTAGTAGTAGTAGTATTTAGGAGCTATTTTGTTCAGTTCATCTGACTATAGATGTGGTGGAACTATACAACGTACTTAAAATTAGCTAGTATATATAGTTGGACTAACTATTTCAGTACGTGGTTGGCAACAATTGGGGAAAAGTTTGGTCGGTTAAGTTGTCGAGTTGAACTGTTTGTATAATTAAGAACGACTGCTTAATCTATGAATGAAATCTATGCTTAATTACTGAGTTTTAGTTGCAAAAATTAGATACTGCTAGTGATTTTTAGCTTCATATTTTGACAAATCGTAGCGTTACAAGGATTGAAAAATCTTACCAAATTGTTTGTACGTGGTTGCACACGGGTCATCCAAAACAACCGCTTGTGTTGAAGGGATGCACAAATCCTGCGCTGCTCTCACTTTGCATACGGGTGTTCTATCTAAAACGTTTGCGATCAAGAGCTACAGAAATCCTGCTCGGCACATTTTCTCTTGGCTTCCTGGGGAAGCTGTCGGTTTGCATACGGGTGTTCTAACTGAAACGTTTGCGCTGAGTGTTATATATTTAAAAGCGAATTAAACTGCGGCTTGGGCACCATTAACGGAGACGATGCGAGCAAGGCGGGCAGCCATGGAAGTCAAAGGGCTCGCTTCCCAGTGAGCCTGCGCAACGTACAGCTCGCACGCTTCCCGGTGAGCCTGCGCACTCAAGGACAGCTTGCACGCCCCTCAGTCAGCCTGTGCACCGGACGGCATTCACATGCCTCCCGTTCAGTCAAGGTCAAGGAGCTGTCCGCACGACACCTCCTACAGCCATTAAAACCAAGGCACATCGCGTCACGTGAATGGTTAACAGAAGTTTGGATTTACTAGAATTAAAAAACTAGGCATCTCAATGTTTATCCGGCAATCAACGGTGCCCGGGTGTTTGAAATTCATTCCCATTTCTTGCATGGGACCTAAGCATGCACCCAAGGACATAGCTTTGATTTTTCAACCAATTTATATGCACTGGAGCCTGTGCATGTAGTTCAAATTTGAATTATGCACATAAAATGCATTGAAAACTCAGTTAATGCATAAAAATGTCCAAACGAACCCCAAAAAATCACAAAAAATCACACAACACTCCTGTTGTTCTATGTTGACACGAGAAAAAAATTCAAAGCAATAATAGGCAATGGATATCGTTTCGTCCCCAAAGGTAGGATGTTCCCTACCGAAAACTATCATGCTTGTTGTGAGAAGCTCCGGTTTGTGAGAAGCATATACCCAAACCTGCCCCAAATGGGACAAAATTTGTACCACGACATGTTGATGCCGCTCCATGATAGCATGCCAAGTTTCATGAATTTCAGACGAGTTTTAGATTTACTAAAATTAAAAAACCAGGCTTCTCAATGTTTTACCGGCAATCAACGGTGCCCCGGTTTTGAAATTCATTCCCATTTCTTGCATGGGACCTAAGCATGCACCCAAGGACATAGATTTGATTATTAAACCAATTTATATGCACTAGAGCATGTGCATGTAGTTCAAATTTGAATTATGCACATAAAATGCATTGAAAACTCGGTTAATGCATAAAAATGTCCAAACGAACCCCGAAAAATTACAAAAAATCACACAACACTCATGTTGTTCTATGTTGAGACGAGAAAAAAAATGAAAGCAATAACAGGCAATGGATATTGTTTCGTCCATAAAGGTGGGACGTTCCCTACCAAAAACCATCATGCTTGTTGTGAGAAGCTCCGGTTTGTGAGAAGCATATACCCAAACCTGCCCCAAATGGGACAGAATTTGTACCACGGCATGTTGATGCCGCTCCTTGATAGCATGCCAAGTTTCATGAATTTCAGACGAGTTTTGGATTTACTAGAATTTGAAAACCAGGCAACTCAATGTTTTGCCGGCAATCAACGGTGCCCCGGTGTTTGAAATTCGTTCACATTTCTTGCATGGGACCTAAGCATGCACCCAAGGACACAAATTTGATTTTTCAACCAATTTATATGCACTGGAGCATGTGCATGTAGTTCAAATTTTAATTATGCACATAAAATGCATTGACAACTCAGTTAATGCGTAAAAATATCCAAACGAACCCCGAAAAATCACAAAAAATCACAGAACACTCCTGTTGTTCTATGTTGACACGAGTAAAAAATTTAAAAGCAATAAGAGGCAATGGATATCGTTTCCTCCACAAAGGTGGGATGTTCCCTACCGAGAACCATCATGCTTGTTGTGAGAAGCTCCGGTTTGTGAGAAGCATATACCCAAACCTGCCCCAAATGGGACAAAATTTGTACCACGACATGTTGATGCCCCTCCATGATAGCATGCCAAGTTTCATGAATTTTAGACGAGTTCTGGATTTACTAGAATTTAAAAACCAGGCATCTCAATGTTTTCCCAGCAATCAACGGTGCCCCGTTGTTTGAAATTCATTCCCATTTCTTTCATGGGACCTAAGCATGCACCCAAGGACATAGCTTTGATTTTTCAACCAATTTATATGCACTGGAGCCTGTGCATGTAGTTCAAATTTGAATTATGCACATAAAATGCATTGAAAACTCAGTTAATGCATAAAAATGTCCAAACGAACCCCAAAAAATCACAAAAAATCACACAACACTCCTGTTGTTCTATGTTGACACGAGAAAAAAAAATCAAAGCAATAATAGGCAATGGATATTGTTTCGTCCCCAAAGGTAGGATGTTCCCTACCGAAAACTATCATGCTTGTTGTGAGAAGCTCCGGTTTGTGAGAAGCATATACCCAAACCTGCCCCAAATGGGACAAAATTTGTACCACGGCATGTTGATGCCGCTCCATGATAGCATGCCAAGTTTCATGAATTTCAGACGAGTTTTGGATTTACTATAATTTAAAAACCAGGCATCTCAATGTTTTACCGGCAATCAACGGTGCCCCGGTTTTGAAATTCATTCCCATTTCTTGCATGGGACCTAAGCATGCACCCAAGGACATAGATTTGATTATTCAACCAATTTATATGCACTAGAGCATGTGCATGTAGTTCAAATTTGAATTATGCACATAAAATGCATTGAAAACTCGGTTAATGCATAAAAATGTCCAAACGAACCCCGAAAAATTACAAAAAATCACACAACACTCATGTTGTTCTATGTTGAGACGAGAAAAAAATTGAAAGCAATAACAGGCAATGGATATTGTTTCGTCCACAAAGGTGGGACGTTCCCTACCAAAAACCATCATGCTTGTTGTGAGAAGCTCCAGTTTGTGAGAAGCATATACCCAAACCTGCCCCAAATGGGACAGAATTTGTACCACGGCATGTTGATGCCGCTCCTTGATAGCATGCCAAGTTTCATGAATTTCAGACGAGTTTTGGATTTACTAGAATTTGAAAACCAGGCATCTCAATGTTTTTCCGCCAATCAATGGTGCCCCGGTGTTTGAAATTCGTTCACATTTCTTGCATGGGACCTAAGCATGCACCCAAGGACACAAATTTGATTTTTCAACCAATTTATATGCACTGGAGCATGTGCATGTAGTTCAAATTTTAATTATGCACATAAAATGCATTGACAACTCAGTTAATGCGTAAAAATATCCAAACGAACCCCGAAAAATCACAAAAAAATCACAGAACACTCCTGTTGTTCTATGTTGACACGAGAAAAAAAATTAAAAGCAATAAGAGGCAATGGATATCGTTTCGTCCACAAAGGTGGGACGTTCCCTACCGAGAACCATCATGCTTGTTGTGAGAAGCTCCGGTTTGTGAGAAGCATATACCCAAACCTGCCCCAAATGGGACAAAATTTGTACCATGACATGTTGATGCCCCTCCATGATAGCATGCCAAGTTTTATGAATTTCAGACGAGTTCTGGATTTACTAGAATTTAAAAACCAGGCATCTCAATGTTTTGCCGGCAATCAACGGTGCCCCGTTGTTTGAAATTCATTCCCATTTCTTGCATGGGACCTAAGCATGCACCCAAGGACACAAATTTGATTTTTCAACCAATTTATATGCACTAGAGCATGCGCATGTAGTTCAAATTTTAATTATGCACATAAAATCCATTGAAAACTCAGTTAATGCATAAAAATGTCCAAACGAACCCCGAAAAATCAGAAAAATCACACAACACTCCTGTTGTTCTATGTTGACACTAGAAAAAAAATTAAAAGCAATAAGAGGCAATGGATATCGTCTCGTCCACAAAGGTGGGACGTTCCCTACCGAAAACCATCATGCTTGTTGTGAGAAGCTCCGGTTTGTGAGAAGCATATACCCAAACCTGCCCCAAATGGGACAAAATTTGTACCACGGCATGTTGATGCCGCTCCATGATAGCATGCCAAGTTTCATGAATTTCAGACGAGTTTTGGATTTACTATAATTTAAAAACCAGGCATCTCAATGTTTTACCGGCAATCAACGGTGCCCCGGTTTTGAAATTCATTCCCATTTCTTGCATGGGACCTAAGCATGCACCCAAGGACATAGATTTGATTATTCAACCAATTTATATGCACTAGAGCATGTGCATGTAGTTCAAATTTGAATTATGCACATAAAATGCATTGAAAACTCAGTTAATGCATAAAAATGTCCAAACGAACCCCGAAAAATTAGAAAAAATCACACAACACTCATGTTGTTCTATGTTGAGACGAGAAAAAAATTGAAAGCAATAACAGGCAATGGATATTGTTTCGTCCACAAAGGTGGGACGTTCCCTACCAAAAACCATCATGCTTGTTGTGAGAAGCTCCAGTTTGTGAGAAGCATATACCCAAACCTGCCCCAAATGGGACAGAATTTGTACCACGGCATGTTGATGCCGCTCCTTGATAGCATGCCAAGTTTCATGAATTTCAGACGAGTTTTGGATTTACTAGAATTTGAAAACCAGGCATCTCAATGTTTTGCCGCCAATCAACGGTGCCCCGGTGTTTGAAATTCGTTCACATTTCTTGCATGGGACCTAAGCATGCACCCAAGGACACAAATTTGATTTTTCAACCAATTTATATGCACTGGAGCATGTGCATGTAGTTCAAATTTTAATTATGCACATAAAATGCATTGACAACTCAGTTAATGCGTAAAAATATCCAAACGAACCCCGAAAAATCACAAAAAATCACAGAACACTCCTATTGTTCTATGTTGACACGAGAAAAAAATTTAAAAGCAATAAGAGGCAATGGATATCATTTCGTCCACAAAGGTGGGACGTTCCCTACTGAGAACCATCATGCTTGTTGTGAGAAGCTCCGGTTTGTGAGAAGCATATACCCAAACCTGCCCCAAATGGGACAAAATTTGTACCACAACATGTTGATGCCCCTCCATGATAGCATGCCAAGTTTCATGAATTTCAGACGAGTTCTGGATTTACTAGAATTTAAAAACCAGGCATCTCAATGTTTTGTCGGCAATCAACGGTGCCCCGTTGTTTGAAATTCATTCCCATTTCTTGCATGGGACCTAAGCATGCACCCAAGGACACAAATTTGATTTTTCAACCAATTTATATGCACTAGAGCATGTGCATGTAGTTCAAATTTTAATTATGCACGTAAAATCCATTGAAAACTCAGTTAATGCATAAAAATGTCCAAACGAACCCCGAAAAATCACAAAAAATCACACAACACTCCTGTTGTTCTATGTTGACACTAGAAAAAAATTGAAAGCAATAAGAGGCAATGGATATCGTCTCGTCCACAAAGGTGGGACGTTCCCTACTAAAAAACCATCATGCTTGTTGTGAGAAGCTTCGGTTTGTGAGAAGCATATACCCAAACCTAGCCCAAATGGGAGAAAATTTGTACCACGGCATGTTGATGGCGCTCCATGATAGCATGCTAAGTTTCATGAATTTTAGATGACTTTTGGATTTACTAGAATTTAAAAACCAGGCATCTCAATATTTTGCTGGCAATCAACGGTGCCCCGGTGTTTGAAATACATTCCCATTTCTTGCATGGGACCTAAGCATGCACCCAAGGACACATATTTGATTTTTCAACCAATTTATATGCACTAGAGCACGTGCATGTAGTTCAAATTTTAATTATGCACATAAAATGCATTGAAAACTCAGTTAATGCATAAAAAGTCCAAACGAACCCCGAAAAATCACACAACACTCCTGTTGTTCTATGTTGACACGAGAAAAAAATTTGAAAGCAATAAGAGGCAATGGATATCGTTTCGTCCCCAAAGGTGGGACGTTCCCTACCGAAAACCATCATGCTTTTTGTGAGAAGCTCCGGTTTGTGAGAAGCATACACCCAAACCTACCCCAAATGGGAATATTGTACCACGGCATGTTGTTGCCACTCCATGATAGCATGCCAAGTTTCATGAATTTCAGACGACTTTTGGATTTACTAGAATTTAAAAACTAGGCATCTCAATGTTTTGCTGGCAATCAACGGTGCCCCGGTTTTGAAATTCGTTCCCATTTCTTGCATGGGACCTAAGCATGCACCCATGGACACAAATTGATCTTTCAACCAATTTATATGCACTGGAGCATGTGCATGTAGTCAAATTTGAATTGTTCACCTGAAATGGCTAGAAAACCAATTTAATGTATAAAATGTGCAAACGAACCCTGAATAATTCAAATTCTTTTACGACACACATATAGTTGCATGTTCACTCAAGATAAAAGGTCTACCAATTCAAACACCGTTCATTGCCGTTGTGACCCCATTATGTAATTCAAATCAAGATGAAAAATCAAGTAGATCGCACACAGTTTATTATCAGCAACCGTGTGAGATGTAGTACAAAATATCTTGGAGCACCGTTGGTGTATAGTACGCCTATGGCTTACGCGAGAAGGTGTGTCGGCTACAGTCCACAGCCAGTGTGTCAAGCACACTAGCTCGCTCCCCAAATATCATTTCACTGTTCAATCGTCGCCGGTGAAAGATGGGCATGTGGACCCGCATCATGAGGGCAACTTCGATGGCCCACTCCGGCGAGAGCGCGGCCGCAGTTGCCATGCGCATGATAACATGGTGCATGAGCATGGCCGAAATTTGCAACCGGGCGGCAAAGGCAGCCCAAACGGCCGCTGTTGCTTCTCAGGTGGCGGCAGCAACATCTGCCTCGGGGATAGCAACTAGCGAGAGTGGCACAACAACTGTCCGTTCCGCAGCCGCGGTCTTAGCCCTGATGGAGGCCGCCCACAACCATGTCGAGGCCGCCCACGCCCAACTCCTAGGGGTCAACGCACAAATCGAACGAAGCTTCTCCGACGACGGTCGGCAACCCACGGCCGAAGAGCTTGCAATCGCCGAGAGCATTCGAGCAGCCGTCCGTTCCTCCGCCGCATACCTTGTAACGACGGAGCCCGTCCAAGCCCAGATCGCGTCCGCCCACGCCCAGCTCGTGGCGGCCTTTTCCAAAGAGATGGCGGACGCGGATGGCGAGATGCTTGCTGAGTATGGTGCGATGGATGCCATGGAGCCCCTTCCCTAGGAGACCGTCGGGCGCGAGCTGGACATGGAGGCGGCAGCGGAGATCAACGAGCACCAACCATAGTAGTACTCTATGTTTTGTTTAGTTAAGAACGCCGGTATTTAATTTGTCAGATTAATGTTTAGGTCAGCTACCTCTGTTTAATTGATGAACTTTCTCGACTAAGAAGTGTGGGTGTGCTGTAGTCTCCTTTGTGTACCCAAATTATGCAATGACGTGGATGACCACTATAACCATGGAAATTCGAACCAAAACTTTTGATGTTCAAACTCATCACACACGGGTTAAGCTATCTGAATTGTTTGTGATGTCCACATATCGTACACAGTTCTGAATAAGGGACCGTGTCTGATGACACTTTGCGCGCCAGATTTTTGGCTGAAGTGATTCCAAATTTTTGGCTTCCGCGGAAATATCTACCTCCCCGCTCCCTCCCCCTTACCAAAAGCCACATTTCCCCTCTTTCCACCTTCCTTTCCAAATTGAAACCTTCACTCCTTGCTTGCAGCACCGCCGCCTCCTCGCCGGCAACCCTCCTTCACGCTGCTCGGCCTCCTCTATCCAGGCAGGTAATCCACACCCGATCCCCATCCTCCTCCTCCTTCCACATCCCACATGCCTCGACCGCCGGCGCGAGCGCGTCACCTTCAACCCAAATCACCGACCCCTCCACCAAATAAGCGTCGGCCTAAGCCATGGTGCACGCAGTATAGCCAGGACCTCAAGGAGCATTTGGCAGCGGAGAAGCAAATCGCGGCTGCACTCGCGGATGAGGTCGCGATGGTTGCCATTTGTGCCGACCCCCAGATCTTGGAGGAGCACCTTGCCAATTGCTAGCTACGCCGGTTAAGCATGCTCGGTTTACCCGTTGCGTGTGCTGCTCCTGCCTTTCCTTCACAAAATCTAGTGAATTGTGCTATCTAATTTCACCATGCAATCTGTTGCTCTAGTGTATATGTTCTATATGTCGTGCAGTGTGGTGCTCACTTATTAACTATTTTGTTAATTAGTTGTCGTCTTCAGTTAACTGTTTGGTTCAATTCTGCGAATGTGATGTTCAATTCTTCAGGCTGCAATTTTGTATTGTCTTCCATGTGAGAAATAAATTGAATTTATCTTTAGAAAATTGTGGGTGCATTCTGTTATTGTATACCATGTGAGGAATAAATTGAATTTGGCTGTAGTAAATACATGATAAACAAATACAATTGCTACAATTGGTTGTAGTTAACTATTTGGTTAACTCTCTGATCTTCTATTAGGAGTATGTTATATTGTGCAATGTGGTGCTCAGTTAATGTTTGGTTCATTTGTTGTGGTATTTAGTTAACAGCTTGGTTCAATGTCATATTGTGCAATGTGGTGCTCAGTTAATGTTTGGTTCATTTGTTGTGGTGTTTACTTAACTGCTTGGTTCAATTTTGCAATGCGATGTCCAATTGTCGTAGGTAGAATTTTGTATTGTCGTGCATGTGAGGAATAAATCGAATTTGGCTGCACTTAATACATGAGAAACATATACACGTGCTATATTTCCTAGTTCTTAATCATGCTTTGTTTGGGTAAATGGGTTTTTTGTGTGGCTTCAATTAATCTGATGAATCTGCAATGTGCTTATTTTTCATCAACATATTTTACTGATAGCATGCGAACCCTTACTTAACCTGATGACTAACTACCTTATATGTGTTGCAGGGAAACAATGGGAAGCACTGAGGTTTACAATCGAGGTTAGCACATGCATGGTCCGTTGTCTAATAGCACATTATTGTGCAATTGCAGGAACCATTCTAATATTTTGGTTTTTAACAATTTGGTCTTGCACATGTAGGTCCTGCTATCAGAGGTTTTGACCCACTGTTCGACCCTTTTTGCATATGGGGAAATGAGTTGTCCATGAATATCAATCAAATCAAGAAACTCAGAAAGATTGTTAGGGTAAAGAAATTAGCGACAAAAAATAACAAGATCTTTGTCTGCACAATGAAGAAGACATCAGTTCACTACAAGATGGTACTAACTATTATACCTTGCCTTTTTTTATTCCTTTGCCCCATTTCCAATATAGAAAAGATATTTATGCAAATCCTTGTTTTCAGGCCTTTCCAAAGCAGTTCACTGATGATTACCTATCAAACCACCTCTATGGTCAGGAGGAGAGGAACGTTTTCATACAACACCCACGGTTCAGTATTGAAGTGTTCCTGAAGAGGTCGAAGGACGGACGGTCAATCATCCATAGGCACTAGCCTAAAGTTGCAAAGACCTTCAACATGAATGAAGGCTCAATATTCGCCTTCCGCTTCAGCAGTTTTCCAGATGAGATGCATATGTCTATATAGCGTCTATGATGCTAATTTCGAAAGGTTCTACATGTTGCATGTGGAACTTGCTGCTGGTGCAGTTGTGTAATGGGGTATCTGAGTGCTGAAGCTATATCATGTTGTACTCTGATGTATTTAAATTATGAAATTCTGCTTCCTTAATATGGAAATGAAATATATTGTGTGCTTAATATGAATGTTGATTAGATAAATAAATGGATTATTAATAATAGGGCAATTAGCCTGCTAATGGCGAATTAGCCCGCTAATTGGGTTTTGATATTGCAAACGGTTGTTGAAAAAATACCGTGGGCGATGACCTCAGGCAACGCACACAGTTTCTAGGAATAAACCGTGTTGGATCAACGAACAATCACACACGACTTTCTCTTGAAAACTGTTTGCGTTAGGCCACCTTGTGCAAACGTTTACCACATAAAAGTTGTGTGTCATGGACAGCCTTTGCCACACAGTTTCTTCTACGAACCATGTGTGCTACATTCAATAACGCAAACGATTTAACAGGAAAAATTGTGTGTGATGTACCTGTGAATGGAAACATTTTCCTTGGAGCGATTGTGTGGGATGTGCATACAAACGGAAACATTTAGCCGAGACTGACTGTGTGGGATGTACTTGCGACCGGAAACAATTTCGCCATATAATTGTATTTTTTTAGCTCTACTGTACGTATTTCCGTATTTGAGTGCTCGCCGGTCGCACACAACCTCATTTTGCCGAACGTGTGTGCTAGGAGGGCATATCCTCGACGGTTTCTGGGTCGTGTGGGAAGGACCCTGTTGTAGGGTGGAACCCTAAGTGGAGATCTTTCACGAATTGGAGGGGGAATCCCCAAGAACAAGATGAACACAAGAGGGAAAACAAGAGGACACTCAAGAACAAGTCCAATCACACATCCACTAGACCAAAAAACACACAAGATCCACAAGGTACATGAACAATCAAAGGGAAACAAGATACATGGTAGAGTTCATCCCAAATCCTATGAAGGAGATGAGGGCTTGATGATCTAGGTAGATCCTTCACCAAGAGGAGGGCTTGATATCCACAAGTGGATCTTCCCCCTTAGGAGGTCATGATCTCCATGAGGAGGAAGATGAGCAAAGCTCTCTCTTTGTCTATCAAATACTTTGCTATCCTCTAAATGAGCTAGGTGGGAGGTATTTATAGTCTAGGGACAAAATAGAGGGAAAGGGGGATACAAAGGTCCAAAATGACCCTAAAAATGCACACACTCTCGGAGGGGTCCGGGCACCCGGTCCGGCCAGGGAGGCCGCAGCCAAGTGGCTGTAGGGACCGGGCACCCGGGGGTTGATGGCCCGGGCACCCGGGGCGGTGGAGAGCCGGCTGGAGGGGAGGGGCCGGGCACCCGGGGCAGCGGTGCATCTCCCAGCTGGGGGGGGGGGCGGGCACCCGGGCTGCTCAGGGGCGCCACCCAGGCCATGGCCAGGCACCCGGGGCTCCAAGGGCCGGGCACCCGGGGTGCACAGCGGGCAGGCCCTGGGCGGTTGCCGAAGGCCTGGGCACCCGGGGCTCCAAGGGCCAGGCACCCGGGGTGCACAGCGGGCAGGCCCTGGGCGGTTGCCGAAGGCCTGGGCACCCGGGGGCTTGGAGGGCCGGGCACCCGGGGGTCCTAAAGCCTCCGAGGCTTCGCGCTTCTCGCGTCCATCTTCCTTCTCCTCCTCCATAGTTGTTTGTGTCTCCGTCCTTGCCTCTTCACGATCTTCTCTTCGGTACCTACAAGTGCATAGAGTTTCCATTTAAGGTAGAATTCGACTCTCGTGTGAATCCGAATGAAACTCAAAGAGGAAGGAGTTCACCTCGGTTTCGACGGTGTGTGCGCGAGCTCTCGTCGTAGGTCCTTTCCGTGATTGCGGTGGTGGTGTGACGTCCATGGTGATGGTCGAGGGATGCTCCGCATCATCTCCCCCCCCTCTTGGGAGAGATCCGTCCACGGATCATGATCTTCATCACCATGGGAAAGAGATGGCATCGTCGTGTAGAAGTGGACAACCACCAAGCACTTGTCATGTTGAATCTCGAAATGGGCACTCTTTGATGTCGCACCGTCTTGTGATTCCTTCAAAAGGGGCAAGAACAACAAACAGTTGGAAAAATGAATGTGGTTAGCGTTAGTGCAACACCAAGCATTCAAGAGGTGATTCACCAAAAAAGTGTCATCATCAAGCATAGCATATGGTGTGACAATGGATTGTGACATGTCATGCAAGAACATAAATTGAGCGAAGTCACGGACATCATGGAAACAAGCATGTAAATGGGAGGTAGCAATGCAAATATGTGTGTCAAGAGAATAAGCATCTACCTCAAGCTCATAGCAAGCATGCATAAGACTCTCTATGAACGGTCTATGGTAGGCATAAGAGTCATTCACAACACCTAATAAGAGAAGATGTCTAAACACATGGGGTAAGTGCAAGACAATCGAAGCATAAAGTGCATATGGTGTAGTGAAAATCGTGTGGCACTCAACACAATACAAAGAGCAATTGTTCATCATGTGTGAGGCAATCAAATCAATCATGTGACAAGCAATGGTACATGGCATGTGTGAAGTAATGACATTGTTGCAACCCAACATATGATAGGAGCAAGTAATCCAAGAATTGGATGCAACATGAGAAAGCATAGCAATCAACTTGTGCAAACTAGTGGAGCGAAGATGCAACACACTAGAGGACGTCATGGCAATCATGTCATGTGAGAACATAATAGATATAGGTAATGCACATGAAATATTGCAAGCAAGAACACAAAGCAAGATCATAGTATTATCGTAGGCATGGGGCACATAGCAAACATGGCAATAACAAGCAATATCTCCAACAAGCTTGCAAATACACATACAAGTAGGAGAATCAATCATCATGTGTAATGCAAAGCATGGGTCACAAATGCATGGCAAAGGCATAGGAATGAGCATATCATGCAAAGTGAACATGGCAAGATGGGCATATAGTATGTAGTGGACGATAACCCATAACCATGTGAGAGCCATGTAGAAGAAATGCGTGAAGTCTTTGCGCGAAGAGAGCGGTGGGAAAGACAATCCATGGGATCCCAAGTCATCATTGCTCTCTAGAGCTCGTTTTGTCAACTCATGGGATTGTGAGGTTGACAAGTATTCATGGGTACCTACACAAAAGAGACACAAACCAAAGAAAGTGTGTGCATGGTAAATTTACACATCATCCATCATGATGTCTATGTGCATGTGTGAGTTAGCACAAGATAAGCATATCTCAAATAAATTTGATGCATGATATAAGAACATGTCACCCATCATGAAAGAATAATTATTGTGTATAACACGACGAGGACACAAATTGAGAATGCAACTATATGGCACATCAATATCATTATCATTCATGGGGAGCATATGGTGCACACAAGTCGTGGGATCATGCAAAGAATGGGATGTCGCAAAATCTCCTAATGGGTATGAGGAAACTATGTGGGTCTCCTCATGAGCAATAGCGGAAGCATAATATGGAGAATATTGACAACATGGCAAACAATGCGTTTCCGAAGCTAGGTGGTCATGGCATGGCATATGAGATAAATGATGCAAAGGGAGCATATCGATATCACCACAAGAAAAACAAATGCCAATAACCATGGGCTTGTCATCTATGCCATATGTGCAAATTGGGTTTATTTTAATGGCATATGCATATTCACTATGAAGAGATTGCAAATATGACATATTGTTGACCTCATGCATAGCATATGACAAGTCAAGGGGATTGTCAAACATGATGTGACCAAGAGAATTATCACAAGAAATCCTATGTAACATGGCATCACAACTAATAGACTCCACATGGCAATCATCAAACTCATCATAAATGGGTAAATCATCGCATGGGGAAATCACACTAGCATGAAGCATGACAATAGGTGGATCAACATCATGCCAGCAATCAATGTTAAGAACGTCCGCTAGTGGGACAAGAGCATAACCTTCACCTATGTTACCTTTCTCGTTCCACTCAAGTGGTGTAGCTGAGGTGGGAAAGACCAAAGCGTGGTCAACGTCATCATCATGATGGAACCATGTGGGGGTGCATCATAGTCCACCATGGCCATCGTCTTGTCCATAGGAAGGACGAAGCACCAAATGAGAAGACACAATAGAGGTAGAGGTTAAGTTGTTAGAAATCGAAATGGCCTCACTCTCTCTATGTGGTGGTGGCTCACTCACTACCTCAAGGTAGGTGCACTCAATGTCACATATGGTGGAGTCACTCATCTCACTCAAGTGGTGGGGGTTGTGGCTCTCCTCACATGGGAATTGTGGCAACTCATCATATATGGGGCTAGTGGTGAAGTCACTCTCACTCTCAATATGGTGGCACAAGTCACTCATGTCATCATACGTTGCCGTGGTCGAAGGGAAACTCCCATGCTCAACCATCGCGTCATCGTCGCCGTGGATGAAGGCTGAAGATGGCACATCATCGCTCTCGTCGTGGATGAAGGCCGAAGATGGCATGTCATCACTCTCGTCGTGGATGAAGGCCGAAGATGGCACATCATCACTCTCGTCGTGGATGAAGGCCGAAGATGGCACATCATCACTCTCCTCCATGACCGAAGGGAAAATCCCATGCTCGATCATCTCGTCACCATCGTCGTGGATGAAGGCCGATGTAGGCGTACTCGTCGGAGGTAGGCGAAGCTGCCGTACGTCCAAAGGCGAAGATGCCTTGAGAACACTTGGCGAAGATGCCAAAGTAGTCGAAGTAGTCGTAGCTCCGTCTTGGTGGTGCTTGTCTCGCGATCTTCTCTTGTGCTCACGAAGTTTGGCCGTAGCTTGATGTAGAGCTTTTTGGGACTTGTAGGTGTACGCATCACGAGCATCGTCATCTTGATGGTGTTGTAGTGCTTGAGCTCGATGATGTTTCGAGGATTGGCCACTTGAGCATCGCTGCCTTGAAGATGACGAAGGGGAAGAAGACTTGTAGTTGGCCAACATGTCGTGGACTTGATCCCTTTGTTCCGCCAACTTGGTGTCGATGTAGTCCCTTGTCCGTGCTTCACGTTGATGAATGTCGGCGGTGAGTCGCTCAATGCCTCGCATTGCTCGTTGTAGTCCAAAGATGGGCGTTTTGGTGATGTAGTTGTTCGCGCCATCATTGTCGTGGAAGACCGGAGATGAAATGCCTTGCCTATACATCACATGACTCGAGTAGAGGTGAGTAAGAAATGAGATAAACAATACCAAGTTACCTTTTCCCACAGTTGAGGATGTATCCCGTTTCACTCAATGTGAGATGAAAGAATAGTGGAATTGGTACCGGACTTGTTCACTCACACCTATCAAGTAAAGCTTATGGAGGAGCTCGGTGAGGATAGTGGCACAAAAATTTGATGCAAAATGTTAGCAAGAGTCAATAATGTTGGAAAAGATTCACAAATTCGCAAGTGAAACAAGTAGACCAATAGCAATATGTGGCATGCGGAAAAACACACACGGATAGATAAATGGGGTCATGCAACCAAGGAATGAGCACAAAATGTGGAATCCACGGAAAACGCTCGTGTTGCACAACTCAAGAGAGACGCTAGCACGATTGCTCAATAGGCGGATACGACACTTGTGCACAACCTATAAGATGCAAAATGTATCAACTTTCTATCCCAAGTGTCGGTGTCAAAACCGGCGGATCTCGAGTAGGGGGTCCCGAACTGTGCGTCTAGGAGGATGGTAACAGGAGACAAGGGACACGAAGTTTACCCAGGTTCGGAGGTAAAACCCTACTCCTGCTTGATTAATATTGATGATATGGGTAGTACAAGAGTAGATCTACCACGAGATCAAGGAGGCTAAACCCTAGAAGCTAGCCTATGGTATGATTGTTGTATGATGAAGTTGTCCTACGGACTAGAACCCTCCGGTTTATATAGACACCGGATAGGGTTAGGGTTACACAGAGTCGGTTACAATGGTAGGAGATCTTGAATATCCGCATCGCCAAGCTTGCCTTCCACGCCAAGGAAAGTCCCTTCCGAACACGGGACGAAGTCTTCAATATTGTATCTTCATAGTCCTGGAGCCCGGCTGAAGGTATAGTCCGGCTATCTGAACACCCCCTAATCCAGGACTCCCTCAGTAGCCCCTGAACCAGGCTTCAATGACGATGAGTCCGGCGCGCAAATTGTCTTCGGCATTGCAAGGCGGGTTCCTCCTCCAAGTTCTTCAAGAAGATTTTAAACACCAAGGATAGTGTTCGGCTCTGCAACATAAGTTTCCACATATTGCCATAGAGAGAATAATATTAACACAAATCTAATCTGCTGACGTATTCCGCAGCGTGACATCACACTACGGCCAAGTCCTTTACTCGAATCGTTTTTACTTTTCCACCTCGGCATGTTTTGCGAGGCGGTTTCCTTGGCACGTCTTGTCAAAGCAGAGATCGTGTGCCCCTTTTTACGGGATTCTCATCGATACGGACGTGGGTAACCCAACCGCGCCATTTATCACGGCGCTTGGGAGGCAAGCGAGTTTTACTAGGCTGGTGGGGACGCACAGCCGCATCCGCCCATATAAGGGGATAAGGATCCACCTTTTTACCTACGCCTTCTTCCTCCTTTGCCTATCCATCTCCCGCGCACTCGAGCTCCAGCGCCCAAGCCTGCACTTCCCACCTCAACCTTCTCCAGCAATGTCCGGAGCGGGAGGCAAGTGGATGGTCTCCTCCGACACGGAGGGCCATGTCAAAAAGTTAAGGAAGGCCGGATACTTATCCAAAGACATCGCGCACCGGCTTCCTGAGGAGGGGCAGCTTCTCCCCACCCCAAGGCCCCATGAGAGGGTAGTATTCCTTCCGCACTTCCTCCGCGGACTGGGTTTTCCACTCCACCCATTTGTCCGGGGGCTCATGTTCCACTATGGCCTAGATTTCCATGATCTGGCCCCGAACTTCGTCCTCAACATCTCGGGTTTATCGTCGTGTGCGAGGCTTTCCTCCGCATCCGCCCCCATTTCGGCCTCTGGTTCAAGACCTTCAATGTCAAGCCCAAGGTGGTGCGCGGCAGCCAGGCGGAGTGCGGCGGCGCCATGGCGGGCAAAATGGCCAACGTCCTATGGCTCGAGGGCTCCTTTGTGGAGACCCTAAAGGGGTGGCAATCCGGGTGGTTTTACATCACCAAGCCACGCGATCTGAAATGGATCGCAGCCCCTGAGTTCCGATCCAGACCCCCCACGCGGCTTATGTCCTGGAAAGAGACGGGCCTGTCATGGGGTGACGAAAAAGAAGTGACCGGACTGCAAACATGCATCCAGCCCCTGGTGGACAAGCCGATCAAGCTTGTCAATGTAGTCCAGGTTATGCTCGTCCGCCAGATCCTCCCGTGTCAACAACGGGACTTTAATCTGTGGGAGTTCGACCCGGCGCAGCACCAAACCCTTAACAGGCTCTTCGACACGACGTATGAAGACGTCTGGAAGGTGCTAACCAAAGGCGCCGAGGCTCCCACATTCGCTTCCGAGGACCGCGGATACAGCTCGCAGCATCACGCTAGCGAGGTAAGCTATTTTCACCTTTTACAGGATGTTAAGTTTTTTCATAGTTTGACTCTATGCGGGATCTAAACTCTCTCACCTTTGACAGGCTTGGCAGGCGATATCCGGACTGATTAACTGTCCGGCTCCCTTGCCCGAAGACCCAGCCCCTGCTCTCCTAGGGAAGCTGCTGGTTCCGGCGCCTTATGTGGTGCCGGAGAAGAAGGCCAAGAAGAAGAAGGCCACGGGGACTCGAAAGAGTGCCCGTAACGTGGTGGTGTCGGACTCGTCATCCGATGAGTCCGAGATGCTCTCCTCCCGTGAAAACAAGGAGGAGGAAGAAGAAACCTCTCCCCCTCCAGTGGGGGGAGGAAAGAAAAGGAAGGCCGCCCCAATGGGGGAGGCCGAAGGGTCCAAGAGGAGGAAGACCCCTCCGCCGGACTACTCCCCCAACGCCAACGAGGATGACGAGGAGTGGCCGGACAGGGCCAAGCGTCCGGCGAAATCGTAAGTATTCGGATACCAGAGTAACTCATGATATTCCTTTGTCGCTCAGCTTTCCCTAATGTCGAACATAATTGTGCAGCCCGCCCCGGGCCAAACTCGACGAGTCGTCAAGCGGCTCCCTGGATTCATCGGACGTGAACTCAGTTCCGCCCGCTGTCTCCCCCGCACTACGGACGACGCCGAAGTGGCATCGCAACGAGCTCCGGGGTAGGAGGAGGTGGTCCTGGAGGAGCCGCAAGGCGACCTCCCGGACTCCAGGAGTAAAGGGGACAAAACCCCCCAGGGCTCCAAGTCCGGCTTTGAGCCGGACACCGCGCCGGAATCTTCAACGGTTCCGGACCGCGGCAAGCGAACTCCTGTCAAGAGGAGCAAGCCTTCTGAGCCGGCGGCCTCCGTCCAATTGGAGGTGCCGGACAGTCTGCTGGAGGTGCTTGACGGCGCCTCCATTAACGAGGAACACCGTACTATTATGAGTACGGTGATCCGGAAGGTTCAGTCTGCCAAGAGCAGACTGAACGAAGCTTGCGCTAGCCTTCTAACAGGCTTCGAGGTAAGTAAAAAATATGTAAGAATATAACCGCATAGACAGTAGCCCCTGATGCTCTGTTTGGCGTTCGGAAAGAAAAGCCGAATAGAGGATCTATTAAATTTCGCAGGAGTCTAACAAAAAAGAGTCAAATATGCGTATGCAGGCTTCGCTGCTAGCCACTGCTGCACTGACTGCGGAGGTGGGTGCCCTGAAACAGGGACTCGAGCGGACCAAGCAAGAGCTCGGCCTTGCCAAGCGGCAGCTCGAGGAGAAAGAAGGTAAGAAATTCCTTACAGAAAAAATGCCTATAGAAAGACGTGATTGCAAAAAATAACAGGATTGTACTGCTTATTGTAGGGGCCACGACTGAGGTGGCGACCCTCAAGCAGGCACTGTCCGAGCCCGAAAAGAAAGCGGCCGCGGAGCACACCGAGCGAGAGAAACTTGAGGCCCAGGTCGGCGAGGTGCGGCAAGAGCTTCAGGCTCTCATGAAAAAACATGAGAGTTTGGAGCTTGAGTCAAAGACGCAAGCGTCCGAGCTCGCGGCGGCCTCTGACGCTGCCAAGTCTGCCAAGGCCGAAGCCCAAAAGGCCCTCCAAGAGTTGGAGGAGATGAAAAAGATAGCAGCGGGTAAGGCATTCTTTATGCAAAGCAGAAATATAAAAGTAAACTACTTGTTACTTACCCGAATCCGGAGCTCTCCAGGGGCATTCGCAGATCTTCCCCGCAGCGTATCCAACGTCGCCGCATTCTACCGAGCTGAAGAGGGCAGCTCGATGGAGAAGGTGTTCTGGTCTCAGTATGCTGAGGCCGGACACCCTGTGCCCTTGAGCGACCAGCTATAACAGCTGGTCGAGCTCCATAAGGCGGACGAACAGGCCATGAAGGGCTTCATAGTTTGGCTGTGGCCTGGAGAGGCCATGCCTGGGAGCTACTTCGGGCTGGTGCGATAGCTGGTGGAGGCCTGTCCAAGGCTCGATGTCATCAAGCGCTCCGTCTGCATCGAAGGTGCCCGTAGGGCCCTTGCCCGTGCAAAGGTGCACTGGGGTAAGCTAGACGGTGAGAAGCTTGTGAGGGACGGGCCGCCGCCGGGGAAGGAGCATCGCAAGCCCGAGAACTACTATAAGGATGTTCTTGCGGGTGCCCGCCTTGTGGTGGATGAATGTACCAAGGATGTAATTTTTGAATGAACTCGCTCGTGTTTATCCTGTGCGCTGAAAACTTGTTCATATGCGCTAAGCAATGCTTGTTGAATTTAAAATATTATTTTCTGTGCGGCCGCTTATCAAAAAATTGAGAGATGGCGAGTCGTCGGCTTCCGCCCCCATGCCACTAGTGCTGGGGTGTTCGGGATAAACCTGAGCGCTCTTTTTCCCATGTTTGGGTCCTTCGAGGGAGGCGCTCAGCACAACGAACCAGGCAATCAGACTATAATGCTTGAACACTCTCACTTAGCCATAGAACTTTATAATTTTAAATTTCGGCGAAGCCCCTAGTTCGGAAGACTGAGTTCGGGGCACTATCCACGCCTTGGCCGGACAAAGTTGGCTCCTCGCTCGAAGCGGCATAAGTCATTAGGGACTTGAAAAAACCTCTCGAACAGCGACCGGTCTCTCGCCTCATCATGACAGTCAGTTTTAGCTTTCTCCACTGAGGTGCTTAACCCAGCTCAACCGGGGCACAATCGCAGTGGTTCTCCTATTTCTACCTTAGCCGATATAGTGGAACGTAAGGCACCAAAACATAGGGACCGGGCAAACCCAACTATTGACCCAAATCATGATTCGGAGCCGATGCATATAGTGCTATAAGTTCGGGGTAAAGCACTTGTGAAAGTGTACGGGCTTCTCACACCATATTGAGGGGTACTGAAGCCTCTGGTGTATTTGCCGTACCACGGTGTACGGGTGCCACATGTCATTAATGAACATATATATAAAAAGGGGATAATGCGAAAAATAGACAAAAAGCTATGCATTGTTTATAAAGAGGCTGCTATCAAAGCAGAACGATACAAATAGTGCGATAAGCAAAAGATATTGGACTATTTAACATGTCCTGGCCAGGGGCAGGCCGCGGAATTATATTCAAAACAGGTATACTGCTCGTAACAGAGACCACCTGGGAGTTCCATAGTGCGGCGTGGCTTGTCTGCTTCCCTAGATCTTGCATCGTTCGTGCGGCGGTTGAACTGCCGAACAGGTCGTCCGAAGTATGGAGTCCTGAAAGTAAGAAAAAAAAAAGAATTCAGCAGCCCCTAGTACGTTTTAGGCCGTATTTTGGTCTTGCCATTATTGTGCCCCTTCCCCTGCGCCCATGGTATTTCAAGAGCGTAGTTATGTACGCGAAGCACTGGTTTTGCTATGTCGCGAGGGCTGGGGTTGGGGCCGCATTGCTACGCCTGCTCAGAACGTGCCAGGCGGTCTTGTTGTAGGTTATTCCTGGCGCGCTTGGCAGTGTCTGGCTTTTTAACGGCCGGACTGGAGAATTTCCTAAAAAGGCTGCTTTGTACTTCCGCTGCGAGGGCCGCCGTGTGTTCCTCCGTTCGGAGGGAGCGCCCGGTGTTTCCGTTAACTGTAATTACTCCCCGAGGGCCTGACATCTTGAGCTTGAGATATGCGTAGTGCAGCACTGCATTGAACTTTGCAAATGCGGTTCGCCCGAGTAGGGCGTGATAGCCACTGCGAAACGGGACTATATCGAAGATTAACTCTTCGCTTCGGAAATTATCCGGAGATCCGAAGACCACTTCAAGTGTTACTGAGCCTGTGCAGCTGGCCTCTACACCTGGTATAACGCCTTTAAAGGTCGTTTTTGTGGGCTTGATCCTCGAGGGATCGATGCCCATTTTCCGCACTGTATCCTGGTAAAGCAGGTTCAGGCTGCTGCCGCCGTCCATGAGGACTCTTGTGAGATGAAATCCGTCAATAATTGGGTCAAGAACCAATGCGGCAAACCCGCCATGACGGATGCTAGTGGGATGGTCCCTTCGATCGAAGGTGATCGGGCAGGAGGACCATGGGTTGAACTTTGGAGTGACTGGCTCCAGTGCGTATACGTCTCGTAGCGCACGCTTCCGCTCCCTCTTGGGAATGTGGGTTGCGTATATCATGTTCACCGTCCGCACTTGTGGGGGAAAACCCTTCTGTCCACTGCTGTTCGGCAGCCTGGGCTCCTCCTCGTCATCGCTGTGCAGCCCCTTGTCCCTGTTTTCGGCTCTTAACTTGCCTGCCTGCTTGAACACCCAACAATCCCTGTTGGTGTGATTTGCTGGCCTTTCGGGGGTGCCATGTATCTGGCACAAGCGGTCGAGTATTCGGTCCAAACTGGACGGGCCCTGAGTATTCTTTTTGAATGGCTTTTTCCGCTGACCGGATTTATAGCCTCTGAATCCGGCATTTACTGCCGTATCCTCGTTGCTGTCACTGTTAACACGGCGCTTTTGCTTGTTCCGGCGTGTCCTGCCACTTTTGTCCTTGGTATCCGAATTACCAGGGTTCTTTGCTAAGTTGTTACTGCGAGCTAGCCAGCTATCTTCTCCCGCGCAAAAGCGGGTCATGATTGTCGTGAGGGCTGCCATAGATTTCGGCTTTTCCTGTCCCAGGTGCCGGGCAAGCCACTCGTCGCGGATATTATGCTTGAAGGCTGCTAGGGCCTCAGCGTCCGGACAGTCGACTATCTGGTTTTTCTTTGTTAGGTACCGTGTCCAGAATTGCCTGGCCGATTCCTCTGGCTGCTGAATTATGTGGCTTAGGTCATCGGCATCCGGTGGTCGCACATAAGTGCCCTGGAAGTTGTCGAGGAATGCGGCTTCCAGGTCCTCCCAAGAACCGATTGAATCTGCTGGCAAGCTATTGAGCCAATGCCGGGCAGGTCCCTTGAGTTTGAGTGTGAGGTATTTGATGGCGTGTAGATCATCACCACGGGCCACGTGGATATGAAGGAGATAATCCTCGATCCAAACCGCGGGATCTGTTGTGCCATCGTATGATTCGATGTTTACGGGTTTGAAGCCCTCAGGGATTTTATGATTCATTACTTCATCTGTGAAGCATAGTGGGTGTGCGGCGCCTCTATACTGGGCTATATCACGACGCAGCTCAGAGGAGCTTTGTCCATTGTGTTCGTCCTGGCCGGATTTATCGTATCCGGAGTGACGATCACCGTCACGTGTCGTGGGGCGCCCGCGCGATCCGTAGATCGATCTTGTTTGCCTTGCCTTGTCCTCCAGTATATCTCGCAGGTCTGGCGTGTTTTCCCATGCCTTAGCATGTTTTGAGCGGCGTCGGGGCATGGCTTGAGTGGAGGGCCTAGAGGCCTCTCTGTCGCGGCCACGAGGTGGCCGGTCGGCCATGTCACGCGCTGGTGATGTAAGTGCTTCCTCCTCTAATCGGGGTAGCAGCCTGTGCTTTGGGTAACGCTTGGAGGGGCGTTCGAGTTCATACTCTTCGACCACAAGGACTTCAGTCCATCTGTCAGCTAGCAAATCTTGATCAGCTCTAAGCTGTTGTTGCTTTTTCTTGAGGCTGCTTGTCGTGGCTAAAAGCCTGCATTTGAAACGCTCTTGTTCGGCGGGGTCTGATGGTACGACGAATTCGTCGTCATCGAGGCTTGCCTCATCTTCGGAGGAAGGCATGTAGTTATCGTCCTCAACCTCTCGGTCTGCCGCCCTCTCATGAGGGCTGGCTTCTCCATCTTCCTGTGCCGAATCTTGCTGGGGGGGTGTTCTTCAGCGCTATCCGGAGTAGTATTATCTCCGGTGCCGGAATCACCGTTTTTGCTTTGGCGGGATTTAGAGCGGCGCCGCTGACGTCGGTGTTTGGGATGTTTCTTAGAAGTATCATCTCCCGCTTTTCCATCGCCATCTCCATCTTTTGGAGCGTCCACCATATATATATATATATATATATATATATATATATATATATATATATATATATATATATCATATGACGAGGTGGCCTTCCAGCGCCCTATAGGTGCTGGTTCCTGTTCGTCTCCTGCATCGTCGTCCATACTGTCGATGTCTTCGGAGTCGAAGTCAAGCCTGTCGGTTAAATCATTGACAGCGGCTACAAAGTGGGTGGTGGGTGGGGTTTGAATTTCTTCATCATCCGTATCCCATCCTTGCTGGCCATAGTCCGGCCAGGGCTCTCCCGATAAAGAGAAGACTTTAGTGAGTTCAGGATGTCGCCAAAGGGCGAGTGCTGAAAGATGTCTGCGGCGGTGAACTCCATGATCGGCGCCCAATCAGATTCGATTGGCAGGGGCGCGGGGGGTTCGGAGTCCGGAGGGGAATCCGGATCCTCGGAGTCACGGGTAATGCCGAGTGCGCGGCTGGTGTTCGGCTCGATCGCCTTTGAGATCACAGCCCCCGAGGTGACGTCCAACCGCTCACCCTCGATCAGCGCCGCAGGTTCCGAATTAAGGGTCGGAACCGACGCGCGTGCGAGCTCCAGGGCACTGTTAGGCGGCAGAGCTAGATCATGCCCATCGAGACAGTGCAGCGTGCTGGGCTGTGGCTCGAATCCATCAAAGATCAAGTCCCTGCGGATGTCAGCCGTGTAGTTCAAACTTCCAAACCTGACCTGATGGCCAGGGGCGTAGCTTTCGATCTGCTCCAGGCCGCCAAACGAATTGGCCTGCAGTGCGAAGCCGCCGAAGACGAAGATCTGTCCGGGGAGAAAAGTCTCACCCTGGACCGCATCGTCGTTGATGATCAAAGGAGCCATCGGGCCTAAAAGCGACGACACAGAGGAACTCTCAATGAAAGCACCAATGTCGGTGTCAAAACTGGCGGATCTCGGGTAGGGGGTCCCGAACTGTGCGTCTAGGCGGATGGTAACAGGAGACAAGGGACACGAAGTTTACCCAGGTTCAGGCCCTCTCGATGGAGGTAAAACCCTACTCCTGCTTGATTAATATTGATGATATGGGTAGTACAAGAGTAGATCTACCACGAGATCAAGTAGGCTAAACCCTAGAAGCTAGCCTATGGTATGATTGGTGTATGATGAAGTTGTCCTACGGACTAAATGTTGGGGAACGTAGTAATTTCAAAAAAATTCCTACGCACACGCAAGATCATGGTGATGCATAGCAACGAGAGGGGAGAGTGTTGTCTATGTACCCTCGTAGACCGTAAGCGGAAGCGTTATATGAACGTGGTTGATGTAGTCGTACGTCTTCACGATCCGACCGATCCAAGCACCGAAAGCACGGCACCTCCGAGTTCTGCACATGTTCGGCTCGGTGACGTCCTCGCCTTCTCGATCCAGCAAGAGGGGCAAAGTAGTAGATGAGTTCCGGCAGCACTACGGCGTGGTGACGGTGTTGGTGAAGAACAATCTTCGCAGGGCTTCGCCTAAGCACTACGAAAACTATGACGGAGGATAAACTAGAGGAAACGGGGTTGCCGGCACACGGCTTGGTGTTTCTTGATCTGTCTTGGGTGCTAGCCCTACCCCTCTATTTATATGTTGAGCCTTGGGGTCGAAACTTGGAGTAAAAGCCTCCACAAAGTCGGTTTCACCCGAAAGGCAAGAGTCCTTCTCGGACTCCAGGGCCAGACGCCAGGGTTCCCGGCGTCTGGGCCTAGACGCCAGGGACCCTGGCGTCTGGCCTCTGGACTCCGCAAAACTTCCTTTTGCACTTTCCAAAAACCTCGTGGGCTTTCCCCTTTGGCCCAGATAAAGTGTTCTCGTGCCCAAACATTTCGGGAAACATTCGGAACCCCTTCCGATGGATTCCAGAACCTTTCTGGAGATCAAACACTACTATCCACATATCAATCTTTACTTCCGGACCATTCCGGAGTTCCTCGTCATATCCGTGATCTCATCCAAAACTCCGAACAACATTCGGTCACCAACATACATAACTCATAGTACTATATCGTCAACGAACGTTAAGCGTGCGGACCCTGCGGGTTTGAGAACTATGTAGACATGACCTAGAACCATTCTCGGTCAATAACCAATAGCGGAACCTGGATGCTCATATTGGCTCCCACATATTCTACGAAGATCTTTTATCGGTCAGACCGCATAACAACATACGTTGTTCCCTTTGTCATCGGTATGTTACTTGCCCGAGATTCAATCGTCGGTATCCAATACCTAGTTCAATCTCGTTACCGGCAAGTCTCTTTACTCGTTCCGTAATACATCATCTCGCAACTAACTCATTAGCTGCAATGCTTGCAAGGCTTAAGTGATGTGCATTACCGAGAGGGCCCAGAGATACCTCTCCGACACTCGGAGTGACAAATCCTAATCTCGAAATACGCCAACCCAACAAGTACCTTCGGAGACACCTGTAGAGCACCTTTATAATCACCCAGTTACATTGTGACGTTTGGTAGCACACAAAGTGTTCCTCCGGTAAATGGGAGTTGCATAATCTCATAGTCATAGGAACATGTATTAGTCATGAAGAAAGCAATAGCAACAAACTAAACGATCAAGTGCTAAGCTAACGGAATGGGTCAAGTCAATCAGATCATTCACCTAATGATGTGATCTCATTAATCAAATAACAACTCTTTGTCTATGGTTAGGAAACATAACCATCTTTGATTAACGAGCTAGTCAAGTAGAGGCATACTAGTGACACTCTGTTTGTTTATGTATTCACACATGTATTATGTTTCCGGTTAATACAATTCTAGCATGAATAATAAACATTTATCATGATATAAGGAAATAAATAATAACTTTATTATTGCCTCTAGGGTATATTTCCTTCAGTCTCCCACTTGCACTAGAGTCAATAATCTAGATTACACAATAATGATTCTAACACCCATGGAGTCTTGGTGCTGATCATGTCTTGCTCGTGGAAGAGGCTTAGTCAACGGGTCTGCAACATTCAGATCCGTATATATCTTGCAAATTTCTATGTCTCCCACCTGGACTAGATCCCGGATGGAATTGAAGCGTCTCTTGATGTGCTTGGTCCTCTTGTGAAATCTGGATTCCTTCGCTAAGGCAATTGCTCCAGTATTGTCACAAAATATTTTCATTGGACCCGATGCACTAGGTATAACACCTAGATCGGATATAAACTCCTTCATCCAGACTCCTTCATTTGCTGCTTCCGAAGCAGCTATGTATTCCGCTTCACACATAGATCCCGCCACGACGCTTTGTTTAGAACTGCAGCAACTGACAGCTCCACCGTTTAAAGTAAACACGTATCCGGTTTGCGATTTAGAATCTTCCGGATCAGTGTCAAAGCTTGCATCAACGTAACCATTTACGATGAGCTCTTTGTCACCTCCATATACGAGAAACATATCCTTCGTCCTTTTCAGGTATTTCAGGATGTTCTTGACCGCTGTCCAGTGATCCACTCCTGGATTACTTTGGTACCTCCCTACTAAACTTATAGCAAGGCACGCATCAGGTCTAGTACACAGCATTGCATACATGATAGAGCCTATGGCTGAAGCATAGGGAACATCTTTCATTTTCTCTCTATCTTCTGCAGTGGTCGGGCATTGAGTCTTACTCAACTTCACACCTTGTAACACATGCAAGAACCCTTTCTTTGCTTGATCCATTTTGAACTTCTTCAAAACTTTGTCAAGGTATGTGCTTTGTGAAAGTCCAATTAAGCGTCTTGATCTATCTCTATAGATCTTAATGCCCAAAATGTAAGCAGCTTCACCGAGGTCTTTCATTGAAAAACTCTTATTCAAGTATCCCTTTATGCTATCCAGAAATTCTATATCATTTCCAATCAGTAATATGTCATCCACATATAATATTAGAAATGCTACAGAGCTCCCACTCACTTTCTTGTAAATACAGGCTTCTCCAAAAGCCTGTATAAAACCAAATGCTTTGATCACACTATCAAAGCGTTTATTCCAACTCCGAGAGGCTTGCACCAGTCCATAAATGGATCGCTGGAGCTTGCACACTTTGTTAGATCCCTTTGGATCGACAAAACCCTCTGGTTGCATCATATACAGCTCTTCTTCCAGAAATCCATTCAGGAACGCAGTTTTGACATCCATTTGCCAAATTTCATAATCATAAAATGCGGCAATTGCTAACATGATTCGGACAGACTTAAGCATCGCTACGGGTGAGAAGGTCTCATCGTAGTCAATCCCTTGAACTTGTCAAAAACCTTTTGCAACAAGTCGAACTTTGTAGACAGCATCATTACCGTCAGCGTCAGTCTTCTTCTTGAAGATCCATTTATTCTCAATTGCTTGCCGATCATCGGGCAAGTCAACCAAAGTCCATACTTTGTTCTCATACATGGATCCCATCTCAGATTTCATGGCTTCAAGCCATTTTGCGGAATCTGGGCTCACCATCGCTTCTTCATAGTTCGTAGGTTCATCATGATCTAGTAGCATGACTTCCAGAATAGGATTGCCGTACCACTCTGGTGCGGATCTTACTCTGTTTGATCTACGAGGTTCTGTAGTAACTTGATCTGAAGTTCTATGATCATCATCATCAACTTCCTCACTAATTGGTTCAGACGTCACAGAAACCGGTTCCTGTGATGTGCTATTTTCCAATAAGGGAGCAGGTACAGTTACCTCATTAAGTTCTACTTTCCTCCCACTCACTTCTTTCGAGAGAAACTCCTTCTCAAGAAAGTTTCCGAATTTAGCAACAAAAGTCTTGCCTTCGGATCTGTGATAGAAGGTGTATCCAACAGTCTCCTTTGGATATCCTATGAAGACACATTTCTCCGATTTGGGTTCGAGCTTATCAGGTTGAAGCTTTTTCACATAAGCATCGCAGCCCTAAACTTTAAGAAACGACAACTTTGGTTTCTTGCCAAACCATAGTTCATAAGGCGTCGTCTCAACGGATTTTGATGGTGCCCTATTTAATGTGAATGCGGCCATCTCTAAAGCATAACCCCAAAACGATAGCGGTAAATCATAGATCGCACCATATCAAGTAAAGTACGATTACGACGTTCGGACACACCATTGCACTGTGGTGTTCCGGGTGGCGTGAGTTGCGAAACTATTCCGCATTGTTTCAAATGTACACCAAACTCGTAACTCAAATATTCTCCTCCACGATCAGATCGTAGAAACTTTATTTTCTTGTTACGATGATTTTCAACTTCACTCTGAAATTCTTTGAACTTTTCAAATGTTTCAGACTTATGCTTCATTAAGTAGATATACCCATATCTGCTTAAATCATCTGTGAAGGTGAGAAAATAACGATATCCGCCATGAGCCTCAACATTCATCGGACCACATACATCTGTATGTATGATTTCCAAAAAATCTGTTGGTCTCTCCATAGTACCGGAGAACGGTGTTTTAGTCATCTTACCCATGAGGCACGGTTCGCAAGTACCAAGTGATTCATAATCAAGTGGTTCTAAAAGTCCATCAGTATGGAGTTTCTTCATGCGTTTTATACCGATATGACCTAAACGGCAGTGCCACAAATAAGTTGCACTATCATTATCAACTCTGCATCTTTTGGCTTCAACATTATGAATATGTGTGTTACTACTATCGAGATTCAATAAGAATAGACCATTCTTCAAAGGTGCATGACCATAAAAGATATTACTCATATAAATAGAACAACCATTATTCTCTAATTTAAATGAATAACCATCTCGCATCAAACAAGATCCAGATATAATGTTCATGCTCAACGCTGGCACCAAATAACAATTATTTAGGTCTAATACTAATCCCGAAGGTAGATGTAGAGGTAGCGTGCCGACCGCGATCACATCGACTTTGGAACCATTTCCCACGCGCATCGTCACCTCATCCTTAGCCAATCTTCGCTTAATCCGTAGCCCCTGTTTCGAGTTGCAAATATTAGCAACAGAACCAGTATCAAATACCCAGGTGCTACTGCGAGCATTAGTAAGGTACACATCAATAACATGTATATCACATATACCTTTGTTCACCTTGCCATCCTTCTTATCCGCCAAATACTTGGGGCAGTTCCGCTTCCAGTGACCAGTTTGCTTGCAGTAGAAGCACTCAGTTTCAGGCTTAGGTCCAGGCTTGGGTTTCTTCTCCTGAGCAGCAACTTGCTTGCTGTTCTTCTTGAAGTTCCCCTTCCTCTTTCCTTTGCCCTTTTTCTTGAAACTAGTGGTCTTGTTGACCATCAACACTTGATGCTCCTTCTTGATTTCTACCTCCGCAGCCTTTAGCATTGCGAAGAGCTCGGGAATTGTCTTATCCATCCCTTGCATATTATAGTTCATCACGAAGCTCTTGTAGCTAGGTGGAAGTGATTGGAGAATTCTGTCAATGACGCTATCATCCGGAAGAGTAACTCCCAGTTAAATCAAGTGATTACAATACCCAGACATCTTGAGTATATGCTCACTGACAGAACTATTCTCCTCCATCTTGCAGCTATAGAACTTATTGGAGACTTCATATCTCTCAATCCGGGCATTCTTTTGGAATATTAACTTCAACTCCTGGAACATCTCATATGCTCCATGACGTTCAAAACGTCGTTGAAGTCCCGGTTCTAAGCCGTAAAGCATGGCACATTGAACTATCGAGTAGTCATCAGCTTTGCTCTACCAGACATTCTTAACGTCGTCAGTTGCATCAGCAGCAGGCCTGGCACCCAGCGGTGCTTCCAGGATGTAACTTTTCTGTGCAGCAATGAGGATAATCCTCAAGTTACGGACCCAGTCCGCGTAATTGCTACCATCATCTTTCAACTTTGCTTTCTCAAGGAACGCATTAAGATTCAACAGAACAACAGCACGGGCCATCTATCTACAATCAACATAGACAAGCAAGATACTATCAGGTACTAAGTTCATGATAAATTTAAGTTCAATTAATCATATTACTTAAGAACTCCCACTTAGATAGACATCCCTCTAATCCTCTAAGTGATCACGTGATCCATATCAACTAAACCATGTCCGATCATCACGTGAGATGGAGTAGTTTCAATGGTGAACATCACTATGTTGATCATATCTACTATATGATTCACGCTCGACCTTTCGGTCTCCGTGTTCCGAGGCCATATCTGTTATATGCTAGGCTCGTCAAGTTAAACCTGAGTATTCCGCGTGTGCAACTGTTTTGCACCTGTTGTATTTGAACGTAGAGCCTATCACACCCGATCATCACGTGGTGTCTCAGCACGAAGAACTTTCGCAACGGTGCATACTCAGGGAGAACACTTTTACTATGATAATTTAATGAGGGATCATCTTATAATGCTACCGTCAATCAAAGCAAGATAAGATGCATAAAAGATAAACATCACATGCAATCAATATAAGCGATATGATATGGCCATCATTATCTTGTGCTTGTGATCTCCATCTCCGAAGCACCGTCATGATCACCATCGTCACCGGCGCGACACCTTGATCTCCATCGTAGCATCATTGTCGTCTCGCCAATCTTATGTTTCTACAACTATCGCTACCGCTTAGTGATAAAGTAAAGCATTACAGGGCGATTGCATTGCATACAATAAAGCGACAACCATATGGCTCCTGCCAGTTGCCGATAACTCAGTTACAAAACATGATCATCTCATACAATAAAATTTAGCATCATGTCTTGGCCATATCACATCACAACATGCCCTGCAAAAACAAGTTAGACGTCCTCTACTTTGTTGTTGCAAGTTTTACGTGGCTGCTACGGGCTTAGCAAGAACCAATCTTACCTACGCATCAAACCACAACGATAGTTTGTCAAGTTGGTGCTGTTTTAACCTTCGCAAGGACCGGGCGTAGCCACACTCGGTTCAACTAAAGTTGGAGAAACTGACACCCGCCAGCCACCTGTGTGCAAAGCACGGCGGTAGAACCAGTCTCGCGTAAGCGTACGCGTAATGTCGGTCCGGGCTGCTTCATCCAACAATACCGCCGAACCAAAGTATGACATGCTGGTAAGCAGTATGACTTATATCGCCCACAACTCACTTGTGTTCTACTCGTGCAAATAACATCAAACCATAAAACCTAGGCTCGGATGCCACTGTTGGGGAACGTAGTAATTTCAAAAAAATTCCTACGCACACGCAAGATCATGGTGATGCATAGCAACGAGAGGGGAGAGTGTTGTCTACGTACCCTCGTAGACCGTAAGCGGAAGCGTTATATGAACGCGGTTGATGTAGTCGTACGTCTTCATGATCCGACCGATCCAAGCACCGAAAGCACGGCACCTCCGAGTTCTGCACACGTTCGGCTCGGTGACGTCCTCGCCTTCTCGATCCAGCAAGAGGGGCGAAGTAGTAGATGAGTTCCGGCAGCACGACGACGTGGTGACGGTGTTGGTGAAGAACAATCTTCGCAGGGCTTCGCCTAAGCACTACGAAAACTATGACGGAGGATAAACTAGAGGAAACGGGGTTGCCGGCACACGGCTTGGTGTTTCTTGATCTGTCTTGGGTGCTAGCCCTACCCCTCTATTTATATGTTGAGCCTTGGGGTCGAAACTTGGAGTAAAAGCCTCCACAAAGTCGGTTTCACCCGAAAGGCAAGAGTCCTTCTCAGACTCCAGGGCCAGACGCCAGGGTTCCCGGCGTCTGGGCCCAGACACCAGGGACCCTGGTGTCTGGCCTGTGGACTCCGCAAAACTTCCTTTTGCACTTTCCAAAAACCTCGTGGGCTTTCCCCTTTGGCCCAGATAAAGTGTTCTCGTGCCCAAACATTTCGGGAAACATTCGGAACCCCTTCCGATGGATTCCAGAACCTTTCTGGAGATCAAACACTACTATCCAGATATCAATCTTTACTTCCGGACCATTCCGGAGTTCCTCGTCATATCCGTGATCTCATCCAAAACTCCGAACAACATTCGGTCACCAACATACATAACTCATAGTACTATATCGTCAATGAACGTTAAGCGTGTGGACCCTACGGGTTCGAGAACTATGTAGACATGACCTAGAACCATTCTCGGTCAATAACCAATAGCGGAACCTGGATGCTCATATTGGCTCCCACATATTCTACGAAGATCTTTTATCGGTCAGACCGCATAACAACATACGTTGTTCCCTTTGTCATCGGTATGTTACTTGCCCGAGATTCGATCGTCGGTATCCAATACCTAGTTCAATCTCGTTACCGGCAAGTCTCTTTACTCGTTCCGTAATACATCATCTCGCAACTAACTCATTAGCTGCAATGCTTGCAAGGGTTAAGTGATGTGCATTACCGAGAGGGCCCAGAGATACCTCTCCGACACTCGGAGTGACAAATCCTAATCTCGAAATGCGCCAACCCAACAAGTACCTTCGGAGACACCTGTAGAGCACCTTTATATTCACCCAGTTACGTTGTGACGTTTGGTAGCACACAAAGTGTTCCTCCGGTAAACGGGAGTTGCATAATCTCATAGTCATAGGAACATGTATTAGTCATGAAGAAAGCAATAGCAACAAACTAAACGATCAAGTGCTAAGCTAACGGAATGGGTCAAGTCAATCAGATCATTCACCTAATGATGTGATCTCATTAATCAAATAACAACTCTTTGTCTATGGTTAGGAAACATAACCATCTTTGATTAACGAGCTAGTCAAGTAGAGGCATACTAGTGACACTCTGTTTGTTTATGTATTCACACATGTATTATGTTTCCGGTTAATACAATTCTAGCATGAATAATAAACATTTATCATGATATAAGGAAATAAATAATAACTTTATTATTGCCTCTAGGGCATATTTCCTTCACTAGAACCCTCCGGTTTATATAGACACCGGATAGGGTTAGGGTTACACAGAGTCAGTTACAATGGTAGGAGATCTTGAATATCCGCATCGCCAAGCTTGCCTTCCACGCCAAGGAAAGTCCCTTCCAAACACAGGACGAAGTCTTCAATCTTGTATCTTCATAGTCCTGGAGTCCGTCTGAAGGTATAGTCCAGCTATCCGAACACCCCCTAATCCAGGACTCCCTCACCAAGTATGCTATGTGTATGATGTTCCCGGTGTTTCGCACACGATGATCCAATATGATCAATATGGTAGTACGATATGCAATGTGGCGATGCTATGGCTCTTGCTTACAAGCTCTTTGCTCTCTTTTCCCTTTTTGCTTAAAAGCTTATTCTCTTTTTTATATGGCCACTTATGCGAAATGCACAAACCAAGATAGCAATTGTGTATATGCGGGAACAAACTTGTGACACAAGGGATGATATGATGATACCAATATGATATGGTATGTATGCAATGGAAGGTACGGATCACTAATGTGCACCAGTAATGTTGCCGGCAATACTCAAAGGCTTGTCTCGATAGGCATGTGACGCAAAATGGGCTAAGGGTTTAACAATGTAATGGCAAGAATGTACAATGATGAGATACCACGATACCAAGGTGATATATAGGTTACCGTTCTTGCTTACGGTTAGGGTGTCAAAATGGTGAAGTGGTCGATGTCGATGACGACCTCGTGGCGATGATGAGTGGCGGTGTTCTTGATGTAGACACTAAGATGATGTATACCCGTCCCTAAGTATCCGAAACACCTTAGGAAACGGTAAAAAACCGCGAACTCAAAATCTCCAAAGGCAAATGGCAAATGGTGGTAGCGGAATGCGATGGAGGTTCCGGGTTTAGCTATGCGGAAGTGGTGGTGGTGGTTGATGACGAAGAAACCGTCCCTAAGTAGCCCAAACACCTTAGGAGACTCAAGTCACCACTCAAGCAACCACAAATGCTATATGGAGCAAAATGGGTTAGGTTGCGGAAAGTTATGGTGGTTTGCGTGGATGATATGGTGGATGGCCTATGCAAAGATGCCAAAATGCAAAAAAAAATATGGAGTCAAATGGTGTTGGAACCTATCTAGGTGGATGTGGGATGTCAATAGCTACTCAACGAGCTAAAGAACGCGAAAATCGGACTCCGGGAGCGAAAGTTATGGTCGAAACGGTAAAGTGCACGCGGCTGATTCTGGGGGTGCGGGTGTCCGGGGTTTGGGGGTGCGGGTGCCCGGGGTGGGCAGGGGCAAACAGCCCGAGGGTGCAGGCACCCGGGGTTTGGCGTGCACGGGGGGTCCGGGTGTCCGGGGTTTGAGTTCCGGGTGCCCGGGGGTGTCGGATTTGGGCGGAAATTCGTGGGAGATGCAAGAAATTGGTGGATTTTGTGGAGGGAAAGGTGGAGATGGATGGGGGAATGCTAGATCCACTTGAAACCAAGCAAATCCATGGATCAAATCCAACAAAACCTCATCAAACCAACAAATCACAAAAAAATGGGGCTATTTTTGGTGGGGAAATTTTCGAATTTGGGGAAGAACACAACAAAATTAGGCTAGAGAACAAGAAGGGGGGCTCCAATTTCGTGAGAAACCATGGCTCATGATACCAAGATGTTGTAGGGTGGAACCCTAAGTGGAGATCTTTCATGAATTGGAGGGGGAATCCCCAGGAACAAGATGAACACAAGAGGGAAAACAAGAGGAACACTCAAGAACAAGTCCAATCACACATTCACTAGACCAACAAACACACAACATCCACAAGGTACACGAACAACCAAAGGGAAACAAGATACATGGTAGAGTTCATCCCAAATCCTATGAAGGAGATGAGGGCTTGATGATCTAGGTAGATCCTTCACCAAGAGGAGGGCTTGATATCCATAAGTGGATCTTCCCCCTTAGGAGGTCATGATCTCCATGAGGAGGAAGATGAGCAAAGCTCTCTCTTTGTCTATCAAATACTTTGCTATCCTCTAAATGAGCTAGGTGGGAGGTATTTATAGTCTAGGGACAAAATAGAGGGAGAGCGGGATACAAAGGTCCAAAATGACCCTGAAAACGCACACACTCTCGGAGGGGTCCGGGCACCCGGGGTGCGGAGGACCGGGCACCCGGTCCGGTCAGGGAGGCCGCGGCCAAGTGGCTGTAGGGACCGGGCACCCGGGGCGGTGGAGAGCCGGCTGGAGGGGAGGGGCCGGGCACCCGGGGTTGATGGCCCGGGCACCCGGGGCGGCGGTGCATCTCCCAGCCGGGGGGGGGGGGCGGCGGGCACCCGGGGCCAGTTGGTCGGGCACCCGGGCTGCTCAGGGGCGCCACCCAGGCCATGGCCGGGCACCCGGGGCTCCAAGGGCCAGGCACCCGGGGTGCACAGCGGGCAGGCCCTGGGCGGTGGCCGAAGGCCCGGGCACCCGGGGGCATGGAGGGCCGGGCACCCGGGGGTCCTAGAGCCTCCGAGGCTTCGCACTTCTCGCATCCATTTTCCTTCTCCTCCTCCATAGTTGTTTGTGTCTCCGTCCTTGCCTCTTCACGATCTTCTCTTCGGTACCTACAAGTGCATAGAGTTTCCATTTGAGGTAGAATCCGACTCTCGTGTGAATCCGAATGAAACTCGAAGAGGAAGGAGTTCACCTCGGTTTCGACGGTGCGTGCGCGAGCTCTCGTCGTAGGTCCTTCCCGTGATTGCGGTGGTGGTGTGACGTCCATGGTGATGGTCGAGGGATCCTCCGCATCAACCCCCCCTATCGCCCACACTCACTTGGCGACGGTTCCAAATGCCATCGCGGAAAAGGGTAAAAAACCGTTTGTTTAGGACCAACGCGCACCAGTGATTTCCTACAAAAGGGTCTCCAACATGACTATATATATCTTTTGCTAAAAAATGGAAAATGAAAATTGGGCATATTACCTAGATTAGATTGATAGTCGTCGATAGATTAAATCGTCCGAGGGCAGCAGATGACCACGTGTATTATCTAGGATCTGCAGAGAGAAACAAGATTGACAAAAATTATAAGAGATAATGTTGAGAGCTTGAGCTAGCTAGGCACAACTATTTATACGTAGAGTTGCATATACTTATGGCGTGCGACCTGTTGGAACAACAACACAATATCTGTGAACTGATTGTGGTACCCACTTAAAATACTGGTGACGTTGCTACAAAATCTTACGCCACAAGTATGAGACACAGTGCTAGCGTGGGTATTTTTTCTATGCCAGCAGTACTCTACCGATGGTGATGATGATGGGGCGCACATACAGATAGCGTTGCCTAAAATTCCTAAGCCAACAATAATCACATAGCTATGACGTACGGTTTAAGCCGACACTAACACTATTTGAAAAAACTAGTGCTGACGTTGATTAAAAATGACGCGCCATCAACAAAAGTTGTGGATAGCATTTTTTCCACTAGTGTTACTAGCTACAACTACTATAACACTATTGGGCATAGCTCTCTATTAGCACGTACTAAATAACATGAAAAACATAAATCATAACAGTGTACCATCCAACCTTTCTTGGGAGTTTTTTTTGTCTTGAAGGTTCAGATGACTGACGACTCCCACCCACACTCACGACGACACCACGATGATGGGTTCTTCTTAGACCTTACTATTTGGCCAATGTTTTTTTTTTAGTAATTTTATTTCCCAGATGCTGAAAAGTACAGCTGCACTTTTCTGCCAAACCAAGCGCACACCTCCCGACCACACGATTCAACCAATCTAGACACGTACTGTCCGATCACACCAGCGCTCACCAGCCACGCACACCAGAGGCAGGTCTATCCTACCCCGCACCAGAGTCCCCAACCAACCCAACCCAGTTCTGCGGGAATCAGCGGGCGGAGCGGAGAGGAGGCGGTTGGGGTAGATGACCGCCGACCGCGGGCTCAAGCACGGCGAGGTGAAGGTGGAGCTGTCCACTGATAAGCCCCCACAACCTGCTCTGCTGTTTTGTCCCCGAATCAAAGAACCGATTTGCGTTTGACCTATGAAATTTGCTGGAGCGGGGGTCGACAAGAGCTTCTATATGGGAGCCCATGGCGATTCACGCTGGTTTTTCGTCTCGGATGGGTAGGGAAGGGAGTTGGGGGTTGAGAAGGGGGAGGGTAAGCCGACAGGAGTAAGGGAGAGAGGGCGGGGTGGAGACAATGATAGGCAGAGAACGGCGATGGCCTCCTGATTCAGAGTTCGCAATAAGTAGATCATCATCTTCACCTGGGTATTTGTGCGATTTATGGGACAACGACCGACTAGATTTTCTTAGGAGAATGGCGATGACCGAATGGCTTATCATGATTTGCAACTGAGCCGAGTGCGTACTTCTCCTGAAAAGCAGAGAGAGGGCAGTAGCAGATGCACGACCATGGGTTGGCTTGTTGGTTGAACATCATGAACTAGAAATAGAGCTGATGTTGGAGAATAGTTTGTGGAGTTTGTTGGCGAAGCAGTAGGAATTTTCCAGCACAACTGCTTTGGTTGGCTCGGAAAGCATTCCTAGTTGTGCACCGGTTTTCAGGGTGTTTGTGTGGCGAAAGCAATAGTAGTTGTGCAGTATAGTTGATGGAGGTGATGCATCAACATGTCTTTTGTCGTCAGTGTTTTAAGCCAAGTTAGCGCAAGCTAACGTGTTTTGTTGCCCATGATGTTTGTAGGACAGAACGGGGATTTAGCAAAATGGAAGCGGACGGAGGCACATGTGTCGGCCGAGGACAACATCCTGAGGTATCCATTGATGTACTTCGAGCAAAAAACCATCAGCGTTCATGAAGCTTATTTCATCATTTTTTCCTTTTTGTGGCAGGGGGTAACCTTCATGGTGAGTGCCATAGGAGTAAATCGGCCATGGCCATAGCCATGGAATAAAGATGGTGGAACTCAAGAACCCAAGGTAATGTTTCTCATTGTACACAGTCAACAGTCAACACACTATCTGATTGAAATTGAAGAGCGACTTTTAAGATGTCTAGATGGAACAAGCACAATGTCATGTTGATATATGTTCCATTGGCCCTAAATAAGATGTTTGTTCGAATGTGTGCATAAGTTTTGCAAAGCCCGGAAATGGTATAGCAGTTGCTGCATGGTAGCATAAGAGTTGCTCAAAAATGAAGACATAGTACACAGTGGGTTGAGTTGATGCTTGTAGTTTTATTTATTTATGCAAAGCTGATGCAATAATGGATTTTCTATGTTTTATTTTTCATGCATTATTGTATGAGGCTAACAATGTTTTCTGTGCAATCGAAGGACTTTTTCTTTTTCTGTGCAATCGAACTACTTACTCACTAGCGATCGCGACCGGGTTAAGTGGACAACAAACTAGTCGGCGGTGGCAAGGCAGGGAGTTGGTGAGTTGGGTGGGGCGCTCGTCGGCTGAGACGTTGTTTTTGCCCAACTGCTGGATGGCGGCGTTACAGCTCTCGGCTTCTTGTGGCTCGGGGGAAGGAGGAAGAGAACAAGGTGGCTCACGGGAGGGATGAAGAGAACAAGGGGGGTTGTAGTTGCTGCACATCAAGAAAGGGTTGCTCAAAATCAATCATGGTAGATCCATGTATAAGTGTAGTTTTCTTTTGCCTCTCTTCTCAGTCAAGGTAGCAGATAGGTGAATTTTTTGTGAGATGAATGATGGGCTAGATTGAGGATAAGTGGAGTTTGCTTATATATAGAATCAGACTGCCACAGTTTTTATTTTTGTCTATAAAATGAAATGAATATGCTCCATGCAACTCAGGGGGTTTTGGTGTTGGTTTTGCATGAGATACAGCTGATTTTACTATCATAAACTCATTTTTTTTGTGCAACTTGTGGCTTCAAAGCATGAGTTCGCCTGCAATTTTCAACTAAAAGTGCTTAGTTTTACTGAATTCGTGGGGGCTTTATATTCAATGATCTGCAGTTTACCTTTTTTATTTGTTACTCTACAAACTGATGCCTACTATCATGGAACTACATGCAAATAGTTGCTCCAGTTTTTAACATGTTTGCCTAGAATTACAAGGAAAGTTGCTTTAATTTTTTGGGAAATGATAGTGCCTTCTTCCAATTATCTTCGGTCTATCATCTATATTTTGTGTCATTCCTGAACTGATTCTTACTGCCAGGGAACTGTTTGCAACTAGTTGCTCCTGTTTTTATCACGAGTTGCCTACAATTACAATTAGAGTTGCTTCAATTTTTTAGTGATGCAGGAAATGGTGATTTATGGGCCTAACTTATTTACCACTGCAGATTGATTCACAACAAAAAAAGACACATCCGTGACATTTTGGGCCGAACGAAATTTTTTCTGTCATACTTATGACACTTCTATGACGATAATTGTGACAAAACCCGGTATCATCATAGATATGGTGGGTTCCTACTTCTATGACAAAAAATCATGACAGAAAATGGGCTTTTCGTCCTGGGCGGGCCGGATACACAGCTGTATGACATTCTTTGGGCCGTCCATGACGGAAAAAACCGTGGTAGAAGCGAGGGCGAGGAAAATATCGGGGTGTTCCCGGTTACGGTGGGTGGTCGGGACCGAGCGATGCGCGTTTCTCTCGTACACGCACGCGCGTGGGTGCGAGGCATTGGGCTCTAACTGAACCCGAGTGAGGCGTTGGGCTCTAACTGAATCAGAGTGCTTGCATTGCAGGCTACGCGTTACTGAACCCGAGCGGTCGATCGATGGCTGTTAACTGAACCCGATCGAGCGATTCCTTCGCTACTGCTGCTAACTAAAGTTGATCGATGCTGCCTCTGGATGAACAGTGAGCGTTGCTGGGGGCTTTGGATAAACAGTTCCCGGTGGGGGTGGATGAACAGGACCCCGTGGTGTTGCCTCTGGATGAACAGGACCCCGATCGATCTAGCCGATTGGGGCTGGATGAATAGGACCCCGTGGAGGGCAGGATGAATAGTAGACGGGGGAGGGCAGGATGAACAGTAAACGGGGGAGGGCTGGGTGAACAGTAGCCCGTCGAGGGGTGGTTGAACAGGAGCCCGTGGAGAGGGCTAGTTGAACAGTAGTCGGTGGAGTAGAGTGCGGTGGAGGCTGGATGAAAAGGAGCCCGTGGATGAACAGTCGCAGGTGGAGGCTGGAGGAGGTCGACGGTGGATGAACAGTAGCCCGTGGAGCCTGGAGGGGGTTGACGGTGGAGATGAACAGTATCCCGTGGAGTGTCGTTTTACGGTACGCCACACCCCTCCCGATGAACAGGACCTCCGTTTCGACCGTAGCGCTCCAACACAAGTCCGTTTCCTCCGTTTTGTAGTACGACACACCCCTCCCGATCAACAGGACCCCCTTTTCTACCATAGGAGGTTTGTTTCCTCCGTTTTGCGGTACGCCAGACCCCTCCCGATGAACAGGATCCCGTTTCGAACATGGCCGGTCGAACACAAGGTTGTTTCCTCCGTTCTGCGGTACGCCAGGCCTCGTTTCCATCGGTAGTTCCGTCCAAGCCCTCCCGATGAACACAACGGCGCATTCCGTTCCGACCCAGCCAATTGGCTCCCCATGAACACGACGAGATGCTGCTGTTTCTCCGTTCCGACCCAGTCATGTACACGAGCCCTGGTCGTACGTATGCGCGAGTAGGCGTTCGAGACCCTGCCCGTATGTACGTATGTGGTCGTATTTTCTTTCTTGCACACTGGCCGTTGTACGTACGTGTACATGCTACGTGCGCGCCTCTACTACGAAACGTGCGCGCCTCTACATCGACCAGTATGTACGTACACGTTCGCGACCAGAATGACAACGCTACATACGCTTTGACCAGGTGGGTCCTGACTGTCAGGCACTTCCTTGCGTGCGAAGATGTAGCTGATGGGTCCCAGCAGTCAGGGGGCGAATCATTTTTTTTGCCCGAACGCACTTCCTTGCGTGCGAAGATGTAGCTGGTAGGTCCCAGAAGTCAGGGGGAAACATTTTTTCACGAAATACGGTGGCCCGTCCGGTGGGTCCCTACTGTCATGTGGAGGAATAATTATTTTGCGCGTAATAATGAGGCACTTCCTTGCTGCGGCCGTGGACCCAGCTGTCAGCCTCTCCACGTACAGTCCACGTCCGATGGAAGCCGTTCCTTGACCACGTTGACCACGCCGCGCCGAGAGCACCAGGGACGCAGGGCGGTGGACGACGACGAGGCCTAGGAAGGGGTCGACGCGGAGGCAGGGAAGACACGGCAGTGGATGCCCACGTGGAGAGGAGTACGAGGGTTCACTGGTTCGGCTGTCGTGTGAGGTTGCCATCGCCGCAGGGCCTGGCCAGCGGTGGAAATAGTAGGGGGTGGTGAGACCTCCGCGGCAGCACAACCGGCCACGGGAGACAGGAGCATGCGACACGACCGGCGCTGGTTTGGGCGGCTGGAGCAAGAAGACCAGAGGTTGAAGAAGCACTACGGCCATTGGATGGACATCGTACGGTCACTGGAGCTAGAATCATTCATATATTGACTAAGTTGACAAAGCCCTCCGTCCCCATCAACTTAGTAGGCCCACAAGTCAGCCTCCCACTATGGTGGGTCCCAGCTGGCAGGGGGTATTCATTTTTTTGTGCACAATAAGGAGGCACTTCCTTGCGTGCGAAGATATAGTTGGTGGGTCCGACCTGTCAGCGAAGGGAATGTTTTTTTCGCGAAATACAGAGGCCCATCCAGCGGGTCCCGGATATCAGGTGGAGGAATCATTATTTTGCACGTAATAAGGAGGCATTTCCTTGTGTGCGGCCTTGGACCCAGCTGTCAGCCTTTCCATGTACAGTCCACTTCTGATGGATGTCGTTCATTGACCATGTTGACCACGCCGCGCCGAGAGCACCAGGGCGGTGGACGACGACGAGGCCTACAAAGGGAACGACACGGAGCCCGGGGAAGATACGGCAGTGGAAGCCCGTGCAGAGAGGAGTACGAGGGTTCACAGGTTTGGCTGTGGTGTGAGGCTGCCATCGCCGCAAAATAACAGGGGGTGTGGGTGAGTGGAGGGATGGCCTGGCCAGCGGTGGGAGTAGTAGGGGGCGGTGAGGCCTCCGCGGCAGCACAGCCGGCCACGGGAGGAAGGAGCAGGCGGCACGACCGGTGCTGCTTTGGGCGGCTGGAGCAAGAAGACCAGAGGTTGAATAAGCACTACGGCCGTTGGATGGACATCGTACGGTCACTGCAGTTAGAATCGTTCATATTGACGAAGTTGACAAAGCCCTTGATACGCATCAACTTAGTAGGCCCACAGGTCAGCTTCCGAAACGGTGCGCCCCAGATGTCAGGGGGAGGAATCATTTTTTGAGCGGGTGAAGCCAGAATATCCGAGATTGAAGAAGAAGCACGGCATCCGTTGGATGGACATCCAACGGCCACTGCTGCTAGAACCGTGAGTTGACTATAATAAGTTGGCAAAGCCTTGCATACGCGTCAACTTCTTTTCTTTAGGGGACACGCCAACTTAGTAGGCCCACAAGTGTGTGGCAGAGAACTCATAGCCTATTTGCGATTTGTAAGAATGTACAACCCATTTTTGAATTCTAATGGAATTTACTACAGATTGTTAAAAGTACAACCCATTTTCTAGCTAGGACAACGATTAATAGTTTCAACCAACCGTTCAAGACAACATTCAATAAAATTTCCCACATTTTGATCGGATCCAAAATATTTTCATCCCGAAATTTCTAGTCAGATTAAATATAAATTTGTATTACGTAAAAATCTAACGAAACATTATGCGCGCAACAATTAAAAATTAAGATTTTCAAAATCCATAAATAATATGTTATAAACTAATTTCGTGTTTGGTGCATTTTTTTGTAGTTACTGCCCAGTTTTTATAATTACATCCCATTTATTATTTTTTAAAGCCCAATTTTCCTGTTAAGCCTAATGCATCCCTCCTAGGAAAGATTTGCAGCCCAGCGGGGCGGAGAATAACAAGTTGACCTTGCCTGGGTATTCCTCAAAAAAACCAATAGCTGGGCTAGCCATTTTCATCTTAAAAAAATTAATATCTGGGCTGGATATCTGTCCTGGGCTAGACGGGCCACAGCCCGCCCAGTTAATACCCTGCTCTCCTCTGAACAACAACGAAAACATCGCCAAGAAAAACTCTGCAGTGCTCACGCCTCAAAAACACAAATACTGCTCGAGCTGCTTGGTCCCAGCTGTCGGCCGCACCTTGTGCAATTCTCTCATTTATATTGACTACATAGGTTGGCAATGGTGTGGGACCGTGATGTCAGGAAACCAGGAGGAAGCAAAAAAAATATAGTTATGCATAATAAGGAGGAACTTGCGTACGTACGGCTATGGCCCTAGTGGGTCCCTGCTGTCATCCAGTCAAAATAAAGTCATCTCCTAAATCCTCATGTTCATTGACCATGTTAACAATGCTCGGCGCCACGGCGAGCGCAACAACTCGAAGGACGATGGAGAGGGCCTCGCGGTCCCTATGGATGGTCTAATACAGCGCCCTCTCTCATTCAGGAAGCCAGGATCATCGGACACCTATGAGCACCTTCGAGAGACTAAGACGGCATGAAACAGTAAGGCCGCACTTGGGAGCTCTGGTTTATTTCACACATGTATTAAGATACAAGTGTAATTTACTCGTCATCGGAAACAACGCGTAAAATACAGGCGTAATGAAACCGAGGGCCGGAGGTCTGTAAGTAAAACCGGCGGGTTATGCTTGTAATTTGAGACACTAGTGTATATTTTACTAGTCGAAATCGACCAACCAAGCGCTTCGCCCGAGACCATCTGCTTTTATTTACAAGCGATTTTGGTTGGAAAACGATGATCCAATCACGGCCTAAGATGATGAGTTGGTCGGAAGATCATATGGTTTCACGTCGAACCTACCCGACTTGTCGTATAGGCTATGAATCAAACATAACACGATGAACTTCTTAAGCACGGAAACAACAGAAGAGGATGATCTTCCTAACAAGCAAATCACAGGCATTAGATCGACATGCAAAACAATATGAAGCATTATTCTCAGGAGGCACGGTGAACAGCTCGTGATGCCGCATGCCACAACATTCCAAGCTCAACTTTGCAATCAAACACAAGGCCTGGCATTACATAGACAATATTCAGAACAAACTCATAAAATATCTTACATATGTCAACATTCATGTGACTATGCATCTCAGCAGAGTAAATATTTAGTTCTGAACTAAAGACAGGAATAGGAAAAAACGATCGACGTTCTCACAGCAAAGGGCGCCCACTCAAAAATATCAAATGCATGTCTTCTAGCTAACATCACTGAGCAAAAATTGACAAGGTTTTCCAATTCCAATATATCAAACTAATGTCAACTTTGACAAGCTTTTCCCATTCAAAATATGTACTGCCTATGATTGTGGAACGGGTAGGGTTTGTCATCAGTTTGTCATCTGATAGTCCGGTGGCTCAAGGTGACGACAAATGATTAGAGAGAACCATTCGATGTATTGTGCATGATGAAGTATTATGGAGGACACGAACCATCTAAACATTTTGTGCAGTTCCACTAAAATCAAGCTGAGCATCCCTGTGGATTTCGTATTTATATGCTACCAGAAAACAAAGACACATCAGCACACACATGAATATTGGCCCCAGTGTCAACCCACCAATCGGTGGAATAACAAACTGAAAGTACGGTAAACAGATTACCATACCCAGATGCCCCATCATTGTTGCTTAGAGTGACATTGACAGACTTGGAGTCCTGTCCTGGCTTCTTGGTACTTGTTTGGGCACTTGTTTGCCCAGTGTTCCTCCAAACCACAAGTAAAGCAGCCATCTCTATTTTTGTCTTTCTTCTTACCCTTCTTAATGGCCGACGCTGGCAGCACCATTCAAACATATAGTCTGGTGGCTCAAGGTGACGAAGAATGATTAGAGAACCATTCGATGTATTGTGCATGATGAAGTATTATGGAGGACACAAACCATCTGGACATTTTGTGCAGTTCCACTAAAATCAAGCTGAGCTTCCCTGTGGATATCGTATTTATATGCTGCAAGAAAACAAAGACACAGCAGCACACACATGAATATTTGCCCGAGTGTCAACCCACCAATCGGTGGACTAACAAACTGAAAGTACGGTAAATAGATTACCATACCCAGATGCCCCATCATTGTTGCTTAGAATGACATTGACAGATTTGGAGTCCTGTCCTGGCTACTTGTACTTGTTTGGGCACTTTTTTCCCAGTGCACTCCACGTGTTGTAGAGTTTCCTATGCTCTCTGCAGACTAGTCATGTCACCAGCGTCTACTAATACTCTGTAAAGCTTCTCCACCATTCCTTGTGTAATGTAGCACAAACAGTGACTGCTTCTTTCTGCAAAGTGGTAAGACCAACTGGACCCACTAATGCAATAGTTTTCCTTAGACACATTGACTCCTTTTGTGCAGTTCAATGAAAATCAAAGTCAGAATAAAACCAAGCTTTAATTTTGATATCCCTGTAAGCAACAATAGGTATAAGGGAAACAATTACTGAGAAATAACGGTTGATGACTTGTACTCCCAGAAGAAAAACATCTACTGATCTACCTTACCTTAATGGGAAACAAAGCAGGAGAGTAGCAATTCTCAATCGGTGTGATTCATTCACATTAACTGAGACATTATCTTAACAATGCCTTGTTTCAACATGTATAAAGACCGACAAAGCAGAAAAGTATCATTCCTAAAACAATGCGATTGATTCATTTTAACAGAGACATTATCTTAACAATACCTTGGTTAAACATGTAGAAAGAACTACAAAGCAGGATAGTACCATTTGTAAAACACTGTGAACTGATATATATAATAACAGAGACATTATCTCAACAATACATTTCTTAAACATGTACTCCGGCCGATCCCTAACAGAAATGGTACTCCCGCCGATCCCTAACAAGTGTTGCAGTTTTGAACTAAGATTCAGTAGTTAATTCTGAGGAAAGTAGGTACTGACCTTTCAAGACCAAGATTTGAAACAACTCCTGAGGAAGATCTAAAAGAGATCTCAACACATATATGGAAATCCGGTCTCATTTTGTGCAGTTCCACCAAAATTAAGCGAAGCAAAATGTCGCAATAGCAACAAGTTGAATAGATATGCCTGTTTTAACAGAGGCAAAAATGGAATCAATTACTGGCCAATAAAGGAGGATGAAACATGCGGCCACCAAAATGGTAATCCCACCAATCCCTAACAAGTGCTGCAGTTTTGAAATAAGATTCAATAGTTAATTCTGAGAGTGGCATTGCTTAATTTTACCAACAACATGTGCTTCCATCTACTTATAAAGGGGGTGATGCAGAGTTTGTTGTAACAAAGCAACAAGCATAATGTCTGGGTTGGTCCCATTTTTGTTCACTACTTAATGGGAAAAGACAGCAATACAATAGCTTCAATTCAACATTTATTTAAAACAGTACCAATACAAGTAGCACAACATCTCAAAACACACTGCACGATCATGTGGATGAAGGCAACTACCAACCTGTCATGACGCACACAAGATCACGTACGAATTTGCCAACACGAATAGGAAATCCAATCTCGTTTGCAGTTGCACTGAAATCAAGTAAAGTCGTCGGTGTGACATTTAAGTTTGCTAAGCAACAAGTTGAATAGATATCCCTGATTTAATAGAGGCAAAAAAGGAAACAATTACTGCCAATAAAGGAGGATGAAACATGTGGTCACAAAAAGAAGCATCTACCTTATCTTGATGGAAAACAAAGTATATGACAATAGCATTTCTAAAACGGTTGCATTGATTCATATTAACAGAGAAATTCTCTTAAAATGGTTCAGTAGTTAATTCTGAGAGTGGCATTGCTTAATTTTACCATCGACATTAGATTAAGAAAAAGCATAAACAGTTCTAGAGGCAAGTGGGCGCAACAACACCATGTGCTTCCATCTACTTATAAAGGGGGTGATGCAGAGTTTGTTGTAACAAAGCAACAAGCATCATGTCTGGGTTGGTACCATTTTTGTTCCCTGCTTAATGGGAAAAGAGAGCAATACAATAGCTTCAATTCAACATTTATTTAAAAAAGTACCAATACAAGTAGCACAACATCTCAAAACACACTGCACGATCATGTGGATGGGACATGGGACATGCCAGCACCATGTGCGTCCACACGTATAAATGGGTGATGCAGAGTATGTAGCCAAGCAGCATATCTGTGTTGGTCCCATATTTGTTCTCTTTGAAACTTTTTCCTATGTGAGGGAAGCAAATCTAGTCCTGCACAAACTACCCGACCCCCCAGTTTCTTTCCCTTTTCAACAAAGAGTTCGGTTCCTTATAGATGTGTGTACTGGGTTACCCCCTTTTCCCCTTTTTGACCAACAAAGCGGCTGGATAGCTAGTCTATACTACTTTTCCTCCCTCCTTTCCTCATTGAACCACGTCCTAGATTCATGCTCCACTCCACCGCACCCTTCTTTCCTCTTTGAACCAAGACCTAGATTCAACTACAGACTAGAAAAAGATCCGCATGCAGCTAGACCAATGACGGTTTCAAAGAAACTTATACCTTAGGGTCGTCGGGATGTGGCAAGGCGTGCGGCGGGAGGTCCGATCTGCCCACACTACGTACGACAGCGCGGAAGAAGGGGTCGGTGGCCCTCCCGCACAGGCGCTGGGTGAAAGAGAAAAGCGCAGCTGGCAGTGGATTGCCTCCCTCGACGAAGGCGATAGAGTGAACGCTGCACCTCCTCCCCTTCCCGGTGCGACGGGATCCGGATGCCTCCTTCACCAACTGTGAGGGGGGTGAGAGAGACAGAGGCCACAACGCAGTCTTGTTTAGATCTGGTGAAGAGGGTGAGAGACTGTGAATATAGCAAACCCTAGCAAAGGAACGCTGAGCCTCCAGCGTGTATATATATATATATATATATATATATGTAGTGCGGCGAGAGTGTGGAGAGTGCAAACCCTAGCGAACAAGCGCTGAGGCTCCAGCTTATATATATACTGTAGTACGGACTGAGCTCCGGTGCCTTAACTGCACCTGCTTTTGGCTGTATGACAGGTGGGCCAGCCACATTTTGGGCCCACCTGTCATAAACCCAAAGGCAGGTGCACTAAAGTCAATGAAGCCGCGTCCATATAGTACTCGTGTATACGACTAATATATAGTGGAGTGGTTTTCTTATTCCCTCCATAACAATCGTTTTAAATTGTGTAAGTATGAAACGATACTCTTTATTTAATGTACCAGTGAGGAAAACTACTACTCCCTCTGTTCCTAAATATTTGTCTTTCTAGAGATTTCAACAAATGACTACATACGGAGCAAAATGAGTGAATCTACACTGTAAAAAATGTCTATATACATCTGTATGTGATAGTCCATTTCAAACCACTTGAAAGACAAATATTTAGGAACGGAGGGAGTACTTCCGATGAACTAACGATCCACGCATCCTGGTCGCACTTCCTGTCCTTCACGTGCGGTACACTACCCTCCCTTAAGTGAACAACCACACATGCGCCAAATTATTGGAAACGTGTGAGAGTTTGTACAAATAAAGAATTTTAATTTCAATTATCGGAAAGGTTTGAGAGTATGTACAGTTTGCCCTCTCTAATAATTATGGTTTGTTGTGTTCGGCCTAAACTTGGTCAAACTTTACAAAATTTGACTTCAGTCAAATCTAATATGCGGAGTAAATAAAAATGGAGGGCTACTACGTCCATCCGGGTTTTTAGTCCACACCATTTTTTTAATCAAAGTTAATAGCTGGACAAATAAAATTACAAGGGAGCTGGAGACAAAGTTGTGAGAAGGCTTAGAAATCAATACAAAACTTATGCTCTTAGTACCAACGTCGATCCTTCTTCGAGGAAACATTTGGTTCATAGCCAATTGTGTGATAAAATTGCACCAACGTGAAAGACGACTGCGTCTCCAACGCAACCAAGGTGAACTGACGAAGGATATCATCTTTGTGGGTAACAAGAAAAGAGCACTGATGGAAGACATCTTGTTTTTCATTGAAAATCAATCAGCTTCACCAGCCGACGCAACCATGAGGCGCAACCATGAGCATCGATTGGTCATCGTGGTGATGCATCATCTATTTGGCATCAAGTTTGGGTGAGGCACCTATGAAGTTCGACAAATCCTCACTGTGGTTTGTTTCTTCTCAGTAGTCAAGCTCGAGGAAGGAAGAACCATGTGGCAGAGGACAGTGAGGCAGAACAACAATGGCCATCCAATTTTGTGCAGTTCCACTAAAATTGAGGAAGACATGCCCGGGTATGGAGATACGCATCGCTGTCTCCAAAAATATAAAAAAGGGATATAGTGTTGTTACTTTGTTTTACAAGATTAACAACGACATCTCAATTGTCAATAATAATTATGAATAGTACACCAACAAACAAAAGCATCATGATTATCTTGATGGGAACTAAACCAGGATACCTGAGAAAAAAACATTTCTTCATTTAACCAGTGATAGTATTAGATTAGCAGCAGCAATAGGAGCATATGGACAATGACCGCACAACCACCATGTACTTTTTGTCGAAACAACATGTATACCTCCATCGAGGCATAAATCAGGACAACTTTTCAAGTGGCATTTCCTATATAATAGTAGGTGATGTTGGACCAGCCGACGAACCCTAGCTACTATACATGAGGAGCTGGGGAGTAGTCGCATAGAAGAAAACCCGCATGCAGCGACCTGGGGAGCTGGACCAGTACAAGAAGTTATACCTCAGGTGGGCGAGATGTCGCTTAGGCGGGCGGGCGGGATCTGCCCACACGACGGCAGCGAACAAGGGCGCGGAGGACCTTCGTCCGCGCCAGCGCCGGCTCCAAGAGGATGGTGCGCATCAGCTTCCTCCATCGCCGACGGCGACAACGTCAATGCTGCACCTCCTCACCTCCCACAATGGACGGGATTCGGCCGGATCTGTGACCACCGGTGAGGAGAGAGATAGTGTGGACAATGTCATCTTGTTTTGATATGGAGACGGTGACAGAGCGAGACGCGAGAAACTCTATCAAACAAGAGGCTATAATGGAGTAGAACAATCTCTCCATAGCAGTGGTTTTAAATAGAATACGCGTGTTCCCAGAAAAAAGAAACGAAAACTCGCGAACAATTTTTTAACATACCAAGAAAGAAAACTCGATCAAAAACACGCCCCCGCTTCCAGGTCGCGAGAGTCGTCGCGCACACACACATAGACATAGACATGCATATCCGTGTTTACGTAAAATTCCATTTCCATCTCCATCTCTAATCATATTTGTCCAACTGGCACATTATTTACATTGTTAACTATATACGCGGCAATATTAACGTACAACATCTCTTGTTTGCAGGCGTCCGGACCGCTGCCACGGTCGCTCGTCACCAACCCGAACCCTCTTCATCACCCCGCGTGCTTCCCGCCCGAAACGGTCAGTGCCGCATTCATGCCCGGCTAGAGCGGACGCGACCTCTCACTGGCGCTGGCATTGAAGCGGCGCGCCGGCCGAGAGTCGCCCCCGCCGCTTCCTGGTGCACACGACTGCTCCGCGTTCAAAGGTCGCAATATCCGGCCACAACATGCATGTAAAAAGTTCTTGGGAGTCCGTGCTATAGCTAGCTGTCCTCCCCCAACTCGTCGATCTCTTCCAGTAGTACTAGTACTCCATGGAGTGATCCATCGACAAGCAGCCGGGAAAGTTATCGTATTCTCGGTTTGTGGTGAGTGGTATGCCGAGCGACCATGTGGGGTCGAGCCGTGGAGGAGGGTGAGACCGAATGCAACAGACGTGATTTAAACGTTGGTTTTGCTCGATGGTGCGATCCAACGAAACGGAACGTTGGTTTCTCCCCATTTCCATTTTTTCTCCGAAAAACAGAAACTTTCCACTCCATTTTCATTCCTACTCCAAGGTTGCCCCGTTACAACATTCCATCAAATACAAAGGAAAACTAACACGCATGCTGATGCATCTCAATGATTCACAGATCATAGCCAATATTTACTTCACAACTAAAGGCAAAAGTTGTGAGAGCGTGTACGAAAGAAAAACTACTGATGGGGTCACTACGACTTAAACCCTAAACCCTAAACAGGATTTAATTTCCTGGCCAGGTAGAACTTATCGAAGGAAAGACGGCCAGCACCCTCGGATCATACGATGGTTTTGTGCAGTTCCACTAAAATCAAGCTAAGCACCCCTGATGGCAAAGATATTGAAGAAGTGTGATTGGAATAATAGTACTGGCACTAGTTCATGAGACATAAACTCATCACAAGTAGAAGCCGGTAGAAGTAGAGAAAGATCGACATGGAGATGGAGCTACGTGGGGAGCTGCGGTAGTGGAGCAAGCCAGCTCCAAAAGGAAGATGGACTACCTGGGACGTCGGGCTGTAGCTAGAAGGGCAGTTGGGACGTGTCATCAGCCCATACCGCGGTGACCCCCGATTGGGACGCACCGACTATGGATTTTCTCCCTCGCCAATGTCGACCGCGTCTACGCAGAACATTGTTCCCTTCCCCGAGCTGCGGGATCAGGACGGATATGTGACCAGCGGTGTGGCCATCGTCGTTCTATGCTTGTGAAGAGAGCAACCCAAGCAAGCAGGCCTGTAGCTTAGGCTCCTGCTAGTGTATATATAGTGGTTTTCTTTTTCTCTCCATATCAACCATTTTATATTGCGTACGTGTCATTGAAGAGTGAAATGATGGTTGCTTCTTCTGACTAACTTATTGTGTGATTTGACTGCTCCTTTAGTGGCCCCTACACGTACTCCCCCCACGTGTATGCAATAGTCACACGTACACATGGACGCAAAAACGCGCGCGACGCCCTAATGCATGCATGTCCGAGCACACGATGGAACACACACAGTCACGCTCAAGTGCTCAACCTACACGTGCATGCACACACATACTCAGCCAGGGTGAGCTACTGAGCGTATAAACACCAGAAAATGTATATATTGAGCGCAATGAGCGTATTATGAAGTCCACTGACCATATTTTTATAAATATACAGTGACAGGCAGTGTATTTATCTCGTTTGAAATTAAGCCATATTAACCGGAGAGGAGGCAGTATGGACTAGCATTACTTTGTTGTGTCCTGTCAACTTGCCGAATGAGGAGAAGCTTGCAGGACAGGAGAAGCTTGCGCGCGGTGGCTCGCAGGACAAGGAGAAACTTTTGGCTAATGCAAGCTCTCCCTTGCTCAGGCGGTGGACGTGCAACAGTTAATTCGGTGTCAGATTGCAGAAGTATACACTATACTAGTACTATTATTGTTCGACTTCCTGAAGAGGCGAACAACCAAGCGCAAAGTTTACTAGTACTAGTACTACTACTATAGTCTATAGAGGTATGTACTATACTAGTATACTAGCAACCGGATGTAGGAGCGTCTGCACTCTTATTATATTTTTTAAATGTGATAAAGCAATCTTCAACACATTTGGTTCTCTTCGAGGGTTCTCGCATGTGATAATGGAAGTTGATTGCATGGAACACTCGCCACAATTCTCGCTTAATTCTGGCTCATATCCTGTTACAAATAGGAGCGCTCGGTAATATTTCCTCTTTTTTGTTATTCAGCATGTAAACAGGTCCGCAAACCTTGCGGCGCATCTTTGTGCGGACCGTGCTTGCTGCACTTTGAATGTGGCCGAGAGCTGGCTTGATGAAACACCTCGCTTCCTACTTCTTTTTTGCGGGGTACCTCGCTTCCTAGTGACCAGTGTCTTGGCTGATCGCCCTAAGAATGCTTATATATGAATAAAGTGTTGGAGATCGTAGCAGAAATTAAAATTTTCCTACACATCACCAAGATCTATCCATGGAGTATTCTAGCAACGAGGGGATAGGAGAGCATCTACATACCACTTGTAGATCGCAACGGAAGCGTTCAAGGAGAACGTGGATGATGGAGTCGTACTCGCCGTGATCTGAATCACCGATGACCAGCGCCGAAAGGACGGCACCTCCGCGTTCAACACACGTACGGGACGATTGACGTCTCCTCCTTCTTGATCCAACAAGGGGGAAGGAGAGGTTGATGAAGATCCAGCAGCACGACGGCGTGGTGGTGGATGCAGCAGAGTTCCAGCAGGGCTTCGCCAAGCTTCTGTGGAGAGAGGGAGAGGTGTAACGGGGAGAGGGAGGCGCCAATGCAGCAGGGGTGCGGCTGCCCTCCCTCTCCCACCTTTATATGGGCCCCCTAGGGGGGGGCGCAGCCCTGGAGATGGATCTCCAGGGGGGGCGGCGGCCAAGGGTGGGGGGCTTGCCCCCCAAGCAAGGGGGGCGCCCCCACTAGGGTTTCCCCCCAACCCTAGGCGCATGGGCCCAAGGGAAGGGGGTGCGCCCAGCCCTCCAGGGGCTGGTTCCCTGCCCCTTGTGGCCCATGAAGCCCTCCGAGAGGGCTGGCCCCTCAAGGTGGACCCCCGGTGCCTCTCCGGTGGCCCCGGTACAATACCGATATGCCCCCGAGACTTTCCGGTGTCCGTACAACAACTTACCATATATAAATCTTTACCTCCGGACCACTCCGGAACCTCTCGTGACGTCCGGGATCTCATCCGGGACTCCGAACAACCTTCGGTTTGCTGCATACTAATATCTTTAACAACCCTAGCGTCACCGAACCTTAAGTGTGTAGACCCTACGGGTTCGGGAGACATGCAGACATGACCGAGACGATCTCCGGTCAATAACCAACATCGGGATCTGGATACCCATGTTGGCTCCCACATGCTCCTTGATGATCTCATTGGATGAACCACGATGTCGAGGACTTTAATCAATCCCGCACTCAATTCCCTTTGTCCATCGGTACGATACTTGCCCGAGATTCGATCGTCGGTATACCGATACCTTGTTCAATCTCGTTACCGGCAAGTCTCTTTACTCGTTCCCGTAATACATCATCCCGTGAACAACACCATGATCACATTGAGCTTATTATGATGATGTCTTACCGAGTGGGCCCAGAGATACCTCTCCGTCACACGGAGTGACAAATCCCAGTCTCAATTCATGCCAACCCAACAGATACTTTCGGAGATACCTGTAGTGCACCTTTATAGTCACCCAGTTACGTTGTGACGTTTGATACACCCAAAGCACTCCTATGGTATCCGGGAGTTGCATAATCTCATGGTCTAAGGAATGATACTTGACATTCAGAAAAGCTCTAGCAAATGAACTATACGATCTTTTGTGCTATGCTTAGGTTTGGGTCTTGTCCATCACATCATTCTCCTAATGATGTGATCCCGTTATCAATGACATCCCCATGTCCATAGTCAGGAAACCATGACTATCTATTGATCAACGAGCTAGTCAACTAGAGGCTTACCAGGGACACATTGTGGTCTATGTATTCACACATGTATTATGATTTCCGAACAATACAATTATAGCATGAAAAATAGACAATTATCATGAACAAGGAAATATAATAATCCATTTATTATTGCCTCTAGGGCATATTTCCAACAGTCTCCCACTTGCACTAGAGACAATAGTCTAGTTACATTGTGATGAATCGCACACCCATGGAATTTTGGTGTTGATCATGTTTTGCTCTAGGGAGAGGTTTAGTCAACGGATCCGCCACATTCAGGTCCGTATGTACTTTACAAATCTCTATGTCTCCATTTTGAACACTTTCACGAATGGAGTTGAAGCGACGCTTGATATGCCTGGTCTTCCTGTGAAACCTGGGCTCCTTCGCAAGGGCAATTGCTCTAGTGTTGTCACAGAAGAGAGTCATCGGGTCCGACGCATTGGGTATGACTCCTAGGTCGGTAATGAACTCCTTCACCCAGACTGCTTCTTGTGCTGCCTCCGAGGCTGCCATATACTTTGCTTCACATGTAGATCCCGCCACGACGCTTTGCTTGCAACTGCACCAGCTTACTGCCCCTCCATTCAAAATATACACGTATCCGGTTTGTGACTTGGAGTCATCCATATCTGTGTCGAAGCTAGCGTCGACGTAACCCTTTACGACGAGCTCTTCGGCACCTCCATAAACGAGAAACATATCCTTAGTCCTTTTTAGGTACTTCAGGATGTTTTTGACCGCTGTCCAGTGTTCCTTGCCGGGATTACTTTGGTACCTACCTACCAAACTTACGGCAAGGTTTACATCGGGTCTGGTACACAGCATGGCATACATAATAGACCCTATAGCTGAGGCATAGGGGATGACACTCATCTCTTCTATATCTTTTGCCGTGGTCGGGCATTGAGTCGTGCTCAATCGCACACCTTGCAATACAGGCAAGAACCCCTTCTTGGACTGATCCATTTTGAACTTCTTCAAAATCTTGTCAAGGTACGTACTTTGTGAAAGACCGATGAGGCGTCTTGATCTATCCCTATAGATATTGATACCTAATATATAAGCAGCTTCTCCAAGGTCCTTCATTGAAAAACACTTGTTCAAATAGGCCTTTATGCTTTCCAAGAATTCTATATCATTTCCCATCAATAGTATGTCATCCACATATAATATGAGAAATGCTACGGAGCTCCCACTCACTTTCTTGTAAACGCAGGCTTCTCCATAAGTCTGCATAAACCCAAACGCCTTGATCATCTCATCAAAGCGAATGTTCCAACTCCGAGATGCTTGCACCAGCCCATAGATAGAGCGCTGGAGCTTGCATACTTTGTTAGCATTCTTAGGATCGACAAAACCTTCCGGCTGCATCATATACAATTCTTCCTTAAGGAAGCCGTTAAGGAATGCCGTTTTGACGTCCATTTGCCATATCTCATAATCATAGTATGCGGCAATTGCTAACATGATTCGGACAGACTTCAGCTTCGCTACGGGAGAGAAAGTCTCATCGTAGTCAACCCCTTGAACTTGCCGATAACCCTTAGCGACAAGTCGAGCTTTATAGATGGTCACATTACCATCCGCGTCTGTCTTCTTCTTGAAGATCCATTTATTTTCTATGGCTCGCCGATCATCGGGCAAGTCATTCAAAGTCCATACTTTGTTTTCATACATGGATTCTATCTCGGATTTCATGGCTTCTAGCCATTTGTCGGAATCTGGGCCCGCCATCGCTTCTTCATAGTTCGAAGGTTCACCGTTGTCCAACAACATGATTTCCAGGACAGGGTTGCCGTACCACTCTGGTGCGGAACGCGTCCTTGTGGACCTACGAAGTTCAGTAGGAGCTTGATCAGAAGTATCTTGATCATCATCATTAACCTCCTCTCTAATCGGTGCAGGCACCACAGGAACATTTTCCTGAGCTGCGCTACTCTGATTTTCAAGAGGTAGTACTTCATCAAGCTCTACTTTCCTCCCACTTACTTCTTTCGCGAAAAACTCTTTCTCTAGAAAGGACCCGTTTTTGGCAACAAAGATCTTGCCTTCGGATCTGAGGTAGAAGGTATACCCAACTGTTTCCTTGGGGTATCCTATGAAGACGCATTTTTCCGATTTGGGTTCGAGTTTTTCAGGTTGAAGTTTCTTGACATAAACATCGCAACCCCAAACTTTCAGAAACGACAGCTTAGGTTTCTTCCCAAACCATAATTCATACGGTGTCGTCTCAACGGATTTTGATGGAGCCCTATTTAAAGTGAATGCGGCTGTCTCTAGAGCGTATCCCCAAAATGATAGCGGTAGATCTGTAAGAGACATCATAGACCGCACCATATCCAATAGAGTGCGATTATGACGTTCGGACACACCGTTACGCTGAAGTGTTCCAGGCGGCGTGAGTTGTGAAACGATTCCACATTTTCTTAAGTGCGTGCCAAATTCGTGACTTAAATATTCTCCCCCATGATCTGATCGTAAGAACTTTATTTTTCTGTCATGTTGATTCTCAACCTCACTCTGAAACTCCTTGAACTTTTCAAAGGTCTCATACTTGTGTTTCATTAAGTAGACATACCCATATCAACTCAAATCATCAGTGAGAGTGAGAACATAACGATAGCCTCCGCGAGCCTCAACGCTCATTGGACCACACACATCTGTATGTATGATTTCCAACAAGTTGGTTGCTCGCTCCATTGTCCCTGAGAATGGAGTCTTGGTCATTTTGCCCATGAGGCACGGTTCGCACGTGTCAAATGATTCATAATCGAGAGACTCTAAAAGTCCATTAGCATGGAGCTTCTTCATGCGCTTGACACCAATGTGACCAAGGCGGCAGTGCCACAAGTATGTGGGACTATCGTTACTAACTTTACATCTTTTGGTATTCACACTATGAATATGTGTAACATCACGTACGAGATTCATTAAGAATAAACCATTAACCATCGGAGCATGACCATAAAACATATCACTCATATAAATAGAACAACCATTATTCTCGGATTTAAATGAGTAGCCATCTCGTATTAAATGAGATCCAGATACAATGTTCATGCTCAAACTTGGTACTAAATAACAATTATTGAGGTTTAAAACTAATCCCGTAGGTAAATGTAGAGGTAGCGTGCCGACGGCGATCACATCGACCCTGGAACCATTCCCGACGCGCATCGTCACCTCGTCCTTCGCCAGTCTCCGTTTATTCCGCAGCTCCTGTTTTGAGTTACAAATATGAGCAACAGCACCGGTATCAAATACCCAGGAGCTACTACGAGCACTGGTAAGGTACACATCAATTACATGTATATCACATATACCTTTAGTGTTGCCGGCCTTCTTATCTGCTAAGTACTTGGGGCAATTCCGCTTCCAGTGACCAGTTCCCTTGCAATAAAAGCACTCAGTTTCAGGTTTGGGTCCATTCTTTGACTTCTTCCTGGCAACTGATTTACCAGGCGCGGCAACCTCCTTGCCGTCCTTCTTACCCTTGCCTTTCTTGAACTTAATGGTTTTATTCACCATCAACACTTGATGTTCCTTTTTGATCTCCACCTCTGCAGATTTCAGCATTGAATACAACTCGGGAATGGTCTTTTCCATCCCCTGCATATTGTAGTTCATCACGAAGCTCTTGTAGCTAGGTGGGAGCAACTGAAGGATTCTGTCAATGACCGCCTCATCCGGGAGATTAACTTCCAGTTGAGTCAAGCGGTTGTGCAACCCAGACATCTTGAGTATATGTTCACTGACAGAGCTATTTTCCTCCATCTTACAGCTAAAGAACTTGTCGGAGACATCATATCTCTCGACCCGGGCATGAGCTTGGAAAATCAATTTCAGCTCCTCGAACATCTCATATGCTCCGTGTTGCTCAAAACGCTTTTGGAGCCCCGGTTCTAAGCTGTAAAGCATGCCGCACTGAACGAGGGAGTAATCATCAGCACGAGACTGATGGGCGTTCATAACGTCCTGGTTTGCTGGGAATGGTGCATCACCTAGCGGTGCTTCTAGGACATAATCTTTCTTGGCAGCTATGAGGATGATCCTCAGGTTCCGGACCCAGTCCGCATAGTTGCTGCCATCATCTTTCAGCTTGGTTTTCTCTAGGAACGCGTTGAAGTTGAGGGTGACATTAGCGTGGGCCATTTGATCTACAAGACATATTGTAAAGATTTAGACTAAGTTCATGATAATTAAGTTCATCTAATCAAATTAATGAATGAACTCCCACTCAGATTTGACATCCCTCTAGTCATCTAAGTGATACATGATCCGAGTCAACTAGGCCGTGTCCGATCATCACGTGAGACGGACTAGTCATCATCGGTGAACATCTCCATGTTGATCGTATCTTCTATACGACTCATGTTCGACCTTTCGGTCCTCCGTGTTCCGAGGCCATGTCTGTACATGCTAGGCTCGTCAATCCAACCTAAGTGTATTGCGTGTGTAAATCTGGCTTACACCCGTTGTATGCGAACGTAAGGACCTATCACACCCGATCATCACGTGGTGCTTTGGAACGACGAACCTTAGCAACGGTGCACAGTTAGGGAGAACACATTTTTGATATTTTAATGAGGGATCATCTTATTTATGCTACCATTGTTCTAAGCAAATAAGATGTAAAACATGATAAACATCACATGCAATCAAATAGTGACATGATATGGCCAACATCATTTCGCTCCTTTGATCTCCATCTTCGGGGCGCCATGTTCATCGTCGTCACCGGCATGACACCATGATCTCCATCATCGTGTCTTCGTGAAGTTGTCACGTCAACTATTACTTCTACTACTATGGCTAACACTTTAGCAATAAAGTAAAGTAATTACATGACGATTTAAGTTGACACACATGTCATAAATAAATAAAGACAACTCCTATGGCTCCTGCCGGTTGTCATACTCATCGACATGCAAGTCGTGATTCCTATTACAATAACAAGATCATCTCATACATCACATGATTCATCACAACTTCTGGCCATATCACATCACAAAGCACTTGCTGCAAAAACAAGTTAGACGTCCTCTAATTGTTGTTGCAAGTTTTTACGTGGCTGTTATAGGTTGCTAGCAAGAACGTTTCTTACCTACGTTAAAACCACAACGTGAATTGTCAATCTCTATTTACCCTTCATAAGGACCCTGTTCATCGAATCCGATCCAACTAAAGTGGGAGAGACAGACACCCGCCAGCCACCCTATGCAACTAGTGCATGTCAGTCGGTGGAACCTGTCTCACGTAAGCGTACGTGTAAGGTTGGTCCGGGCCGCTTCATCCCACAATACTGCTGAACCAAGACAGGACTAGTAACGGCAAGAAGAATTGACAATTCGACGCCCACAACTACTTTGTGTTCTACTCGTGCATAGAAACTACGCATAGACCTAGCTCATGATGCCACTGTTGGAGATCGTAGCAGAAATTAAAATTTTCCTACGCATCACCAAGATCTATCCATGGAGTATTCTAGCAACGAGGGGATAGGAGAGCATCTACATACCACTTGTAGATCGCAACGGAAGCGTTCAAGGAGAACGTGGATGATGGAGTCGTACTCGCCGTGATCCGAATCACCGATGACCAGCGCCGAAAGGACGGCACCTCCGCGTTCAACACACGTACGGGACGATCGACGTCTCCTCCTTCTTGATCCAGCAAGGGGGAAGGAGAGGTTGATGAAGATCCAGCAGCACGACGGCGTGGTGGTGGATGCAGCAGAGTTCCAGCAGGGCTTCGCCAAGCTTCTGTGGAGAGAGGGAGAGGTGTAACAGGGAGAGGGAGGCGCCAATGCAGCAGGGGTGCGGCTGCCCTCCCTCTCCCCCCTTTATATAGGCCCCCTAGGGGGGGCGCAGCCCTGGAGATGGATCTCCAGGGGGGCGGCGGCCAAGGGTGGGGGGCTTGCCCCCCCAAGCAAGGGGGGCGCCCCCACTAGGGTTTCCCCCCAACCCTAGGCGCATGGGCCCAAGGGAAGGGGGTGCGCCCAGCCCTCCAGGGGCTGGTTCCCTGCCCCTTGTGGCCCATGAAGCCCTCCGAGAGGGCTGGCCCCTCAAGGTGGACCCCCGGTGCCTCTCCGGTGGCCCCGGTACAATACCGATATGCCCCCGAGACTTTCCGATGTCTGTACAACAACTTACCATATATAAATCTTTACCTCCGGACCACTCCGGAACCTCTCATGGCGTCCGGGATCTCATCCGGGACTCCGAACAACCTTCGGTTTGCTGCATACTAATATCTTTAACAACCCTAGCGTCACCGAACCTTAAGTGTGTAGACCCTACGGGTTCGGGAGACATGCAGACATGACCGAGACGATCTCCGGTCAATAACCAACAGCGGGATCTGGATACCCATGTTGGCTCCCACATGCTCCTCGATGATCTCATCGGATGAACCACGATGTCGAGGACTTTAATCAATCCCGTACTCAATTCCCTTTGTCCATCGGTACGATACTTGCCCGAGATTCGATCGTTGGTATACCGATACCTTGTTCAATCTCGTTACCGGCAAGTCTCTTTACTCGTTCCCGTAATACATCATCCCATGAACAACACCTTGATCACATTGAGCTCATTATGATGATGTCTTACCGAGTGGGCCCAGAGATACCTCTCCGTCACACGGAGTGACAAATCCCAGTCTCGATTCATGCCAACCCAACAGATACTTTCGGAGATACCTGTAGTGCACCTTTATAGTCACCCAGTTACGTTGTGACGTTTGATACACCCAAAGCACTCCTACGGTATCCGGGAGTTGCATAATCTCATGGTCTAAGGAATGATACTTGACATTCAGAAAAGCTCTAGCAAATGAACTATACGATCTTTTGTGCTATGCTTAGGTTTGGGTCTTGTCCATCACATCATTCTCCTAATGATGTGATCCCGTTATTAATGACATCCCCATATCCATAGTCAGGAAACCATGACTATCTATTGATCAACGAGCTAGTCAACTAGAGGCTTACCAGGGACACATTGTGGTCTATGTATTCACACATGTATTATGATTTCTGAACAATACAATTATAGCATGAACAATAGACAATTATCATGAACAAGGAAATATAATAATCCATTTATTATTGCCTCTAGGGCATATTTCCAACATAAAGTTCTCTCATTTAAACGGAAAAAAGATTAAGCCATATTAACCGAAAGGAGGGAGTATGGACTAGCACTACTTTTTGGTTTGTCCCGTCAACTCGCAGAACGAGGAGAAGCTTGCAGGACAAGGTGAAGCTTGCTTACGCCTTTTGACTAATGCAACGTACCCTCGCCCAGGCGATGGACATGCATCAGTTCATTCGGTGTCAGATTGCCAGAGGCATACACTGTAGTACCGAACATGCGGAGTACCATCATTGTTCGACTTCACGAAGAGGCGAAGAGCCAAGCGCAAGGTTTAGTAGTACGAGTAGTACTACTACTAGAACCGCATGGTGGAGCCTCTGTACTCTTATTTTTTTTAATCTCTGATAAAGTACACATTTATTCCGGAGAAGGGCGGAAAACAGCAGCCCAACATGTAATGATGATATCGATCAACCATGCTCGAATATATCTTGGCCTCCGTGCGAGCCTGTCTGTGTGTTCTCGCTCCTCGTCTCTCTCTAGGAATGGCGGGTTGGCCATTTTGCCGTCAATTGAGATCGGTTTGCTCACACTCCGGTCCCACATGTTAGTGATATGCCAAGAGAAGGTGCGCTGACCGACTGGCGATACGCGTACTTGGTTTTGCGCCTTCATACTACTCCTCCCTCCGTCACAGTTTACAGGGCGCGCTTCATTATGATGCATTTCTCTCAATGCATTTCCACCTCCAGAGAGACTTTAGACGTATTTGGTTTAGTGCTCAATTAATTAGGGCGTGGTAACCGCAATCAAGTCCACAATTTTCTCTCGGTGTGCTACGGAGTGGAGTAAGTGCATGCATGTGTGTACCCGGGGTGGAAGCACTGCATGCATGTGTGTACCCATTATTTCCTCTAGTAATAGACGCCGTGCTATAACTACCAATGCTATTTTTCAGGCCGATCGCTAGTCGCCTTGGTCCCAGAGATTTTTTTTTCTTTTTCTTAAGCACGCTCTATAAATAGTGACGAATGGAGTAGTATGAGCGGATTCAAAGAAGAGCGTATTGATGGTTGCTTCTTCCGAGCAACTTACAGTGGGAAAGGTGGGGCTTATGATTTGACTGCTCATTACTCACTATTAATGCGGCGCAACCACCGGGCTGAGTCTCCCATGCGGATGTGCACTACCCCCTCGGTTCTTAAATATACTCCGGAGTATTTGTCTTTCTAGAGATTACAACGAGTGACTACTCAAATATTTGTCTTTTTAGAGATTCAAATGGACTACTACATACTGATGTATATAGACATATTTTAGAGTGTAGATTCACTCATTTTACTCTGTATGTAGTCACTTGCTGAAATCTCTAGAAAGAAAATATTTAGGAACGAAGGGAGTACACATACGAAGCAAAATGAGTGAATCTACACTCTAAAATATGCCCATTTGAAATTTGTAAATAGATAAATATTTTGGAACGAAGGAGTATAATTTTGTGCATGGCACATGGACCCGGATGCCGAAGAGGCTTCTGGCAATGCTATCAAGCTTCCAGCATTTGTTTACATGATTGACGTACTATACAGATAATTTTCCAGCGACATGAAATTGTACAATGGTGTGAGCTTTCAGCTTTTGTTTCATGTGTCTTGCCATCGATGCTCTTTCGGAAACAATAAAAAACTAACTTCCTTGCTAATGCATCTCAATTATTAGCAGATCAGAGCTAATATTTACATCACAACTAGAGACAAAGTTGTGAGAAGGTGTTAAATTAAAATTGATCCATGCTTTCATTGGCAGCAACGTCCCCCAGCTCTGCCTAAATCAACAAGGCATGTTGGGGAAAAAAGTAGTTGTCTGGAGCATGCAACATTCCGATCATTTTGTGCAGTTCCACTAAAATAGAGCTGAGCGTCCCTGTTCCAAAGATATTAAGTGTGATTACGATAATAGAGGACTGATGATGAAACAATAAACATACAAATAGAAGCCGGTCACCTTTGCAGTCTCTCTTAAGACTAACTAGTTGGAGAAGATTAGGCTCGGAGTGGATGAGGAGGATAGAGCAAAACCAATCTCCCTTTGTGCAGTCGCACTGAAATGTAGAGACGTTGCCCGTGTGACATTTTGGTAGAACTGCACAAAACACATTTAAGAAAAAAGTGATTTATGCAGTTCACCAAAAGGTCGCAATAGCAACAAGGTGAAATGGATAACCTTGATTGCAAAAAAGAGGTAGAAAGGAAACAATTACTGGCCAATAACAGTTGATGACACATGCGACGACAAAAAAGAAGCATATTCCTTGTCCTAAGGGAAGATAACAACACGGTTGTGTTTGTCTAAAACGGTGTGAGGACGAGATTGCAATATGGAAAGTACGCCGGACGAGCTACGTTTTGGGCAAAGAACTATGGAAGATCCACATGCAACGACGTGGGAAGACGGGCAGTGGAGCAAGGCCGAAGGGGATACCTGGATGTCGTTGGGATGTAACTAGGTGAGCGGCGGCGGGCGGAATCAGCCCATACTGCAGCCGTGAGCAGGTGGCGTAGGCCCTACCGCGCCAGAGCTTGGTCAGAGAGAACAGCGTGTACCGTAGATTGGGACGTGCTGCCTCAGCGCCGTCGAACGGAGAAACGATGCACGTCATCCCTTTCCGCGGGCGGACGGGATGCGGCCGAATCAGTGACCAACGGTGAGAGAGAGAGAGAGAGAGAGAGAGAGAGAGAGAGAGAGAGAGAAAGAGGCCACCGCAGCCTTGTGTGAGATACTCTGAAGAGAGACAAACCAGGCAGGCAGGCTCCATTGTATATAGTGGAGCGGACTACCTTTTTCTCCATAAAAATCATTTTATATTCTGTGTACGTGCCATTGAGCGATATAACTTTATTTAAAAATAACACGCCAATGCATCAAGTCGAACTTTGTTTCGTGCACGCGTGGTACACGACCTCTGTAGGTAAACAACCGCTACACGCGTTCAAATTAGCACGTGGGCTGCCATTTCGTAAAGAAATGAGCTCCACCGTGTACCCGCGCGGGTGTGGCTGGGCACGAAGTGTGGGTACGTGCATGGTGCACCTATTCTCTTCTTGTATACGTACACCACCTACGTGGGGTTGTGTGAGAGAGATACAAACGTAGAGAGATATAGTGTGTGGGTTCGTGAGAGTTTGGGGGGGGGGTCAATCAAAAAATGTAACATATGCAATGTGTGTGAAATAGAGTCCTGGATATATCATATATATAGAGGAGGCGATCCACGAGAAGAGAGTGGAGGTATCATCGGCTTGAGGTGTCCATAGAATCGAAGAGAGGGATGATGTGTGTGTGTGCATGCGCGATCGATAAAGAGTGCCATCGAATTTGTGTGTGCCCACGTCAAAGATATAGAGTGGCTGGCCTACTGGAACGTGAGAGGGGACAGGTGCAGTTTGTCTTTGTGGCATGGATACCTACCTATAGCACTCGGCTATCGGTGTGTGGTGGGGGGAGGGAGGCCTAATTAACTATAGAGGTACAATGGCTGGTATATGTGTGGAGGAGGAGAGAGGCCTACCTCATGTATTAAGGGAGATCGATCTACCTCATGTATTAAGGGAGATCGATCGGAATCCATGCATATGTGTAGGAGAGGAATAAGGTTGGGAGAGAGACAGAGCTAGAGTGTTGGAGGGGGTGGTAGTGGAGTTGCTTCTAACAAATGGTGGGATAGGCTTGCTAGACAACCGGAGGGCACGCCTGCAATATCAATAAGAGAGGGTATGGCTACCTGTTTGTGCACGTGCGTGTGAGAGACGGGTCAGGAGGCATGCACGAATGATGAGGGGGGACGATATGGCTGTGGTAAGCAGACATAACTACATAGGAAGATCAATCGTCCTTTGTCAGAGAAAGAAGAGAGATAACTTGTGAGGTACGTCAATCGATGGGGGGCATAGTTAAAGATGACCTAGGTATATGTTGGGAGATCGATCGGTATACATGCATGTGTTAGAAGCAAATGAGGCATGGGGAGAAGGATAGAGAGAGGGATGCATCTAGGAGGTGGTGCGAGAGTCATATACTATATCGAGGGGGAAGGAGTGTGCGAGTACGAGATCGATGGAAAGAGTGGTAGGAGTGAGGCATGGACGATGATAAGAGAAGAGGGGAAGCTTGTGTTTGTGCTAGGCTGATACGTCTCCGTCGTATCTACTTTTCCAAACACTTTTGCCCTTGTTTTGGACTCTAACTTACATGATTTGAATGGAACTAACCCGGACTGACGCTGTTTTTAGCAGAATTGCCATGGTGTTATTTTTGTGCAGAAATAAAAGTTCTCAAAATGACTTGAAAATCAACGGAGATTATTTTTGGAATTAATAAAAAATACTAGAGAAAGAATCAAGGCTAGGGGGCCCACACCCTGTCCACGAGGGTGGGAGGCACGCCTACCCCCTTGGGCGCGCCCCTGCCTCATGGGCCCCCTGGAGCTCCACCGACCTCAACTCCAACTCTATATATTCACGTTTGGGGAGAAAAAAATCAGAGAGAAGGATTCATCGCGTTTTATGATACGGAGCCGCCGCCAAGCCCTAAACTCTCTTGGGAGGGCTGATCTGGTGTCCGTTCGGGGCTCCGGAGAGGGGAATCCATCGCCATCGTCATCATCAACCTTCCTCCATCACCAATTCCATGATGCTCACCACCGTGCGTGAGTAATTCCATCGTAGGCTTGCTGGACGGTGATGGGTTGGATGAGATTTACCATGTAATCGAGTTAGTTTTGTTAGGGTTTGATCCCTAGTATCCATTATGTTCTGAGATTGATGTTGCTATGACTTTGCTATGCTTAATGCTTGTCACTAGGGCCCGAGTGCCATGATTCCAGATCTGAACCTATTATGTTTTCATGAATATATGTGAGGTCTTGGTCCTATCTTGCAAGTCTATAGTCACCTATTATGTGTTATGATCCGTTAACCCTGAAGTGACAATAATCGGGATCCTTACCGGTGATGACCGTAGTTTGAGGAGTTCATGTATTCACTAAGTGTTAATGCTTTGGTCAGGTACTCTATTAAAAGGAGGCCTTAATATCCCTTAGTTTCTAATAGGACCCCTTTGCCACGGGAGGGTAGGACAAAAGATGTCATGCAAGTTCTTTTCCATAAGCATGTATGACTATATTCGGAATACATGCCTACATTACATTGATGAATTGGAGCTAGTTCCGTGTCACCCTATGTTATAACTATTGCATGACCAATCGCATCCGGCATAATTCTCTATCACCGATCCAATTCCTACGAGCTTTTCACATATTGTTCTTCGTTTAGTTACTTTACCGTTGCCACTGTTACAATTACTGCAAAACTATCACTGTTACTTTTGCCACCGTTACTGTTACTTCCATACTACTTTGCTGCAAATACTAAGTTATCCAGGTGTGGTTGAATTGACAACTCAACTACTAATACTTGAGAATATTCTTTGGCTCCCCTTGTGTCAAATCAATAAATTTGGGTTGAATACTCTACCCTCGAAAACTGTTGCGATCCCCTATACTTGTGGGTTATCAAGACTATTTTCTGGCGTCGTTGCCAGGGAGCATAGATCTATTCTTTGAGTCACTTGGGATTTATATCTCCTGGTCACTATGAGGAACTTGAAAGATGAGAAAACCAAGATTTATCCCTCAACTATGAGGGGAGGTAAGGAACTGCCATCTAGCTCTGCACTTGATTCACCTTCTGTTTTGAGTAAGCTTGCGACACCTAAACCTGCTTCTATTATTAATTCTGATATGTCGCATGTTATTGATGATGTCACTTCTGCTATGCCTGATACTTATGATGAAACTACTTCTATGCTTGATAATACTGTGCCACTAGGTGAATTTCTTGATGAACAACTTGCTAGGGCTAGAGAGAATGAAATTATTGAAACTGATAATATTGATGAAAGTGGTGATGAAGATTCTCCCCCTAGATATGAATTGCCTGTTGTGCCTGAGGGTTATGTTATGGATGAAGAAACTGCTAGAGACTTTCTTGCTTGCAATGGTAGAAATGATCTTAAGAAATTATTAGCTAAGCTTAAAGAAAAATCTCTGAATGCTAGAATGAAATATGACCCTGCTTTTGCTACTTCACCTATCTGTGTTACTAATAAGGATTATGATTTCTCTGTTGATACTAAGATAATTACTTTGGTTGAATCTGATCCTTTCTATGGCTATGAATCTGAAACTGTTGTGGCACATCTTACTAAATTAAATGATATAGCCACCCTATTCCCTAATGATGAGAAAACTCGTTACTACTATATTCTTAAATTATTTCAGTTCTCATTAAAGGGTGATGCTAAAACATGGTTTAATTCTCTTGATCCTGGTTGTGTGCGTAGTCCCTAGGATATGATTTATTACTTCTCTGCAAAATATTTCCCTGCTCATAAGAAACAAGCTGCTTTAAGGGAAATATATAATTTTGTGCAAATTGAAGAAGAGAGTCTCCCACAAGCTTGGGGGAGACTTCTCCAATTACTTAATGCTTTGCCTGATCATCCTATCAAGAAAAATGAAATAGTTGATATCTTTTATAATGGACTAACCGATGCTTCCAGAGACCACCTGGATAGTTGTGCTGGTTGCGTTTTCAGGGAAAGAACAGTCGATCAAGCTGAATTGCTATTGAATAATATGTTGACTAATGAAAATAATTGGACACTTCCTGAACCAACTCCTAAGCCAACTCCGAAGAAAAGGGGTATTATATTTCTCAGTCCTAAAGATATGCAAGAGGCAAAGAAATCTATAAAAGAAAAGGGTATTAAAGCTGAAGATGTTAAGAATTTACCTCCTATTGAAGAAAAACATGGTCTTAATTTGCCACCTGTTGAAGAAATACGTAGTCTTGATAACCCGACACAGGTAGTAAAGGTAAATTCTCTCTATAGATTTGATGAAGGTGATATTCCTCGTTATAAGTCTGCTAGCCAATGCTTAGATGAGTTTGATAATTTTATTGTTAAACAAGAAAACTTCAATGCTTATGTTGGTAGACAATTGAATCGTAATGCTTATATGATTGAACACTTGAGTGATTATATGTCTAGAGTTAAAGGTGAACTTAAACTTATTAGTAAACATGTTTCTATGGTCACCACTCAAGTAGAACAAGTATTTAAAGCTCAAAATGATTTGCTCAATGAATTAAATAATAAGAAAATTGACTTTGTTGTTAGAGTTGCAACTAGAGGAGGTAAAATGACTCAGGAACCTTTTTATCGTGAGGGTCACCCTAAGAGAATTGAGCAAGATTCTCAGAGAACTAATGTTGATGCACCTAGTCCTGCTAAGAGGAAGAAAAAGAAAAATGATAGGACTTTGCATGCTTCTAGTGAACCTGTTGTTGACACACCTGAGAATCCCAATGATATTTCTATTTCTGATGCTGAAACACAATCTGGTAATGAACATGAACCTAGTGTTAATGTTAATGATGATGTTCATGTTGATGCTCAACCTAGTAATGACAATGATGTAGAGATTGAACCTGTTGTTGATCTTGATAACCCACAATCAAAGAATCAACGTTATGATAAGAGACTTTGTTGCTAGGAAGCATGGTAAAGAAAGAGAACCATGGGTTCAGAAACCCATGTTGTTTCCTCCTAAACCATCCAAGAAAAAGGATGATGAGGATTTTGAGCGCTTTGCTGAAATGATTAGACCTATCTTCTTGCGTATGCGTTTTACTGATAAGCTTAAAATGAATCCTTATGCCAAGTATATGAAGGGTATTATTACCAATAAAAGAAAGATACCGGAAGCTGAAATTTCCACCATGCTTGCCAATTATACTTTTAAGGGTGGAATACTTAAGAAACTAGGAGATCCAGGAGTACAAACTATACCATGCTCCATTAAAAGAAACTATGTTAGAATTGCTTTATGTGATCTTGGAGCCGGTGTTAGTGTTATGCCTCTCTCTTTATATCGTAGACTTGATTTGAATAAATTGACACATACTGAAATATTTTTGCAAATGGCCGATAAATCAGCTGTTATACGTGTCGGTATTTGTAAGGATGTGCCTGTTGTGGTTGCAAACGTTACTATTTTAACGGACTTTGTTATTCTTGATATTCCCGAGGACGATAGTATGTCGCTTATCCTGGGTAGACCCTTTTTGAATACTGTAGGGGCTGTTATTGATTGCAACAAGGGCAATGTCACTTTTCATGTTAATGGTAATGAGCATACGGTACACTTTCCGAGGAAACAACCTCAAGTCCATAGTATCAATTCTATTGGAAAAACTCCATCGACTATTATTGGAGGTTTTGAAATTCCTCTTCCTACTGTCAAGAAGAAATATGATATTCTTATTGTTGGGGATGTGCATATCCCCATTGAGGTAACCTAGTGTTATTCGAAATTTCTCCAGTTTCATGCATTCGGAATGAGTTTGTTAACAAGACTTGATCAACCTTGTTAGTGGATTCCTTTTGATGAACATGAGATGGATGAAGTTAGAAAGCACAACCTTCTGTACCCTCCTTTTACTTTCTGTAATTTAGATAAAATAAAGCAAAAATAGTATTTTCTGTCTGTTTTCTGAATTATCCGTGCAATAAAAAATACCCCGAAAATAAAAGTTCTCCAATTGCCCCGAAATTGAAATATGATTTTTTCTGGAATATTTGAGAATATCTGGCACTGAGAACACATCAGGGGGAGCAAGCACCTGGCCATGAGGGTCCAGGGCGCGCCCACCCCCCAGGCGCGCCCCGCTGGCTCGTGGGCCCATGGTGGCTCCCCTCCCCTTATTCCAGCCACCACACACTCCTTCTTCCTCCCAAAAAATCACCAACCAGCTCAAGCACGAGTTTAGCTCATCTTGCTACCTTTTTTATCTCCTTGCTCAAATCTCCACTCACAAAACTGCTTTCGGGGATTGTTCTTCGGTATGTGACTCCTCCAATGGTCCAATTAGTTTTTGTTCTAGTGCTTTATTCATTGCATTTTTTTGCTGCCTAGGTGACCCTGCTCTTGAGCTTGCATGTCAAATTTATATGGTCCCAAGTAGTTCTAATGCATGATATAGTCTCTAGGCACTTGTGGGAGTAGTTGCTATCAATTTTGTTGAGTTTGTTTCACTTTTATTTTAAGTTACTAAAAATTTCACAAATTTTTCAGAGGGAGAAATATGTTTAGGAGAATGTACCAAGGTAGTTCTTCAAGGAAGCAAGGACCCAGGCCCGCAATGCGTGAGCCGGACCATGAACTACCCAGAGAAGCTCAAGTGCGGCCGTCAGGCGATTTCATGGTCTGAGCAGGAATTAAGGAGGAATTTGACGCGTATGTGCGCAATGCTGAACTCGATGGCTTCGTGATTGATAAATGCCCTCAGTATTATCATCTTAACTGATTCCTTTGTGAGAAGGTTCAAATTTTCATCTTCACGTAATTCTCACACTGTCCTATTTGATCTTTATGATAAATCTTATACTATGGACTTAGAAGATTTTAATACTGCTTGTAAACTTCCGCAGTGGGGTAGTTTCAATGAACCTCGCAAATCCGAGTTTAGGGATTTTCTTGCTAGTATCACAATGGGGGAATCTAGAGATATAACACAAGATACCATAGGGAGCATTCATTTTCCTGCTATACATTATTTTGCTCTCTTTATAGGTAGATGCATAAATGGCAAGGATGACGCATGTCACATGTGCGTCCCTGATCTTAGTGTTCTCAAAAGTGTTGTGTTAGGAGATAAACAATATAACTTGGGGGCCATCGTTGCACGAAGGTTGCATAATAATGGTTTAAGTGGAGACCTTTTTGGTGGAATTTATGCAACCCGTGTGGCTAATTTTCTTGAGATACCCATACCTGAAAATGATATGGAATTGCCCTCCCTTATCTAGATTACGAGGCTATGGTTCGCCATCAGTTTATTGAGAGGAATGAACAACCTCTCCAGTATCGACTAACGTTTGACAAGCGCCGCATTTTCCATGTTGCTCTCCCTGCTCCTACTTTCTTTGACTTTTAGGCAAAAGGGAGACATATTATGACCAGGGAGGAGGCGAACGAATATAAGAGGAGGACTGAGACAACTCGCCTCCAAGCGGCAGCTCATGAGGCAATAGCTGTTGCATCATAGTACAACCCCAACTACAGCTTTCGATATCCGCCAGGCCTGCCGTGGCCATAGACCAACTTAGGCCAAAAGCCTAAGCTTGGGGGAGTACGCATTTCTCACCGACATTACATTCATGTTCACACACTTATTCTAGTTGTCGGTGCTCATACTTTTTCATTGTACTATCCATGTTAGTTTATTTTCTTTTCTTGCTTTCTTCTTGTGTGTTTGAAAACCTTAAGAAAAACAAAAAAATATTAGTAGTAGCTTTTAGATAGTTTACTTTTCATGCTTGTAGTAGTATTAATTAAAATAAAACCCAAAAAGATTTCGTGTTCTTCTTTTGCTTGTTGGGAGTTTTCCTATGTAAATAGTTTTATTTCTTTTCTTTTCTTTGGGGGTCGAGAGGAGAAGATCATAATGAAAATGTTGAAGTGGCTCTTATATGCATTATTGTTAATTTAACCAAGAGCCCATATTATCTTGTCTTCTCCTTTGTATTGAATGCCTGTAGATTCCAGCTTAGTCCAAAGCACGTGCACTATTATTATTATACACACTGTTTGGTCGTGCAAGTGAAAGGCAATAATGACGAGATATGATGAACTGATTGAGATTAGAGAAGCTGGTATGAACTCGACCTCTCTTGTTTTTGTAAATATGACTAGTTCATCGTTCCCAATTCAGCCTATTATGAATAAACATGTTTGCAATGACAATTAGAGATTATAGTTTCCCATGCCATGCTTAATTTGCTAGGAGTTTATAATGGTTTACCTTGCGTGCCAACATGCTATTAAAATGGTTGTGATGTGGTATGATAAGGTGGAGTCCTCCTTTGAACGATTCGAGTGACTTGACTTGGCACATGTTCACACATGTAGTTGAAACAAAATCAACATAGTGTCCTCGATATTTATGTTCATGGTGGATTATATCCTACTCATGCTTGCACTCAATGTTTATTAATTTTAATGCATGTTCATGACTGTTGTCGCTCTCTAGTTGGTCGCTTCCCGGTCTTTTTCTAGCCTTCACTTGTACTAAGAGGGAATAATGCTTGTGCATCCACTTCCATAAACCCCAAAATTATTCCATATGAGTCCACTATACCTTCCTATATGCGGTATCTACCTGTCGTTCCAAGTAAATTTGTATGTGCCAAACTCTAAACCTTCAAATGAAATTCTGTTTTGTATGCTTGAATAGCTCATGTATCAACTAGGGATGTCTGTATCTTCCATGCTAGGCAGGTTATTCTCAAGAGGAGTGGACTCCGCTCCTTATTCACAAGAAAATGGCTGGTCACCGGGATGCCCAGTCCCATGCTCTAAGCAAATCAAATCCAAATAATTGCAAACAAAACTCCCCCGGGACTCTTGTTAGTTGGAGGTACTCGTTGTTTCGATCAAGCCATGGATTGATGCTTGTTGGTGGAGGGGGAGTATAAACTTTACCATTCCGTTTGGGAACCGCCTATAATGTGTGTAGCATGGAAGATATCGAGATCTCTCGGTTGTTATGTTGACAATGAAAGTATGCCGCTCAAAATATTATTAATCTCTATTTCAAAATCGAGCTCTGGCACCTCTACAAATCACTGCTTCCCTTCGCGAAGGGCCTATCTATTTACTTTTATGTTGAGTCATCACCCTCTTACTAAAAAGCACCAGCTGGAGAGCACCGATGTCATTTGCATCCATTACTATTAATTTATATTGGGTATGACTATGACTGGATCTCTTTTACCATGAATTACAATGTTTAGTCAGTCCTTGATCTTCAGAGGTGCTCTGCATTTATGTTTTGCGGTCTCAGAAAGGGCTAGCGAGATACCATCTTGTTATATCATATTATGATTGTTTTGAGAAAGTGTTTTCATCCGAGATTTACTATTATTGCTCGCTAGTTGATTATGCCATTGATATGAGTAAACATGAGACCTAAATGTTATTGTGAATATGGTTAGTTCATAATCTTTGCTGAAAACTTGAATGCTGGCTTTACATATTTACAACAACAAGAGCAAACAGAGTTTGTAAAAGTTTTTCTTTATCACTTTCAGTTTATCAACTGAATTGCTTGAGGACAAGCAAAGGTTTAAGCTTGGGGGATTTGATACGTCTCCATCGTATCTACTTTTCCAAACAGTTTTGCCCTTGTTTTGGACTCTAACTTGCATGATTTCAATGGAACTAACCCGGACTGATGTTGTTTTCAGCAGAATTGCCGTGGTGTTATTTCTATGTAGAAATAAAAGTTCTCGAAATGACCTGAAAATCAAAGGATATTATTTTTGGAATTAATAAAAAATACCGGTGAAAGAATCAAGGCCAGGGGGCCCACACCCTGTCCACGAGGGTGGGAGGCGCGCCTACCCCCCGGGCGCGCCCCCTGCCTCATGGGCCCCCTGGAGCTCCACCGACCTCAACTCCAACTCTATATATTCACGTTTTACAATACGGAGCCACGCCAAGCCCTAAACTCTCTCGGGAGGGCTGACCTGGTGTCCGTTTGGGGCTCCGGAGAGGGGAATCCATCGCCATCATCATCATCAACCTTCCTCCATCACCAATCCCATGATGCTCACCACCGTGCGTGAGTAATTCCATTGTAGGCTTGCTGGACGGTTATGGGTTGGATGAGATTTACCATGTAATCGAGTTAGTTTTGTTAGGGTTTTATCTCTAGTATCCATTATGTTCTGAGATTGATGTTGCTATGACTTTGCTATGCTTAATGCTTGTCACTAGGGCCCGAGTGCCATGATTTCATATCTGAACCTATTAGGTTTTCATGAATATATGTGAGTTCTTGATCCTATCTTGCAAGTCTATAGTCACCTATTATGTGTTATGATCCGTTAACCCCGAGGTGACAATAATCGGGATCCTTACAGGTGATGACCGTAGTTTGGGGAGTTCATGTATTCACTAAGTGTTAATGCTTTGGTCCGGTACTCTATTAAAAGAAGGCCTTAATATCCCTTAGTTTCCAATAGGACCCCACTGCCACGGGGGGGGGGGGGGGGTAGGACAAAAGATGGCATGCAAGTTCTTTTCCATAAGCAGGTATGACTATATTCGGAATACATGCCTACATTACATTGATGAATTGGAGCTAGTTCTGTGTCACCCTATGTTATAACTATTTCATGAGGAATCGCATCCGGCATAATTCTCCATCACCGATCCAATGCCTACGAGCTTTTCACATAGTGTTCTTCGCTTAGTTACTTTACCGTTGCCACTGTTACAATTACTACAAAACTATCACTGTTACTTTTGCCACCGTTACCGTTACTTCCATACTACTTTGCTGCAGATACTAAGTTATCCAGGTGTGGTTGAATTGAAAACTCAACTGCTAATACTTGAGAATATTCTTTGGCTCCCCTTGTGTCGAATCAATAAATTTGGGTTGAATACTCTACCCTCGAAAATTGTTGCGATCCCCTATACTTGTGGGTTATCATGGGCACACCTGGCTAGAGAGGCATATCAATCGATGTGTGTCGTAAAGAAGGAGCTGGGGGGGCCTACACACACCATGGGTGAACGACCTAAAGTGAAAAAGAAGAAGTTGCGCGATGGAGCTAGAGAATGCTGAGGGAGGGTGAGAAGGATGCGGGTGTGTGCATGCACGAGAGAAAGTTAGCGCTTGCTACAAAGATAAGAGGATTGTGTGGGTGTAAAAGACGAATTGAGATCACACTTCATTATAAAAAGCGAATTCAGATATTTGAAGAATTTATCATAGTGTTTTAAACCGACGCATGTGTGAATATATATATAACGGTGATACACATGGTGTGGTTATGAACATATTATACTACATATAATATATTTTATCTCTAATCTTATAAAAAATGGAGTTGTTGATGATGGTGTGCCTGCATCCTGCAATATAGGCCGTCCGATTTATATCTGACGGATAGGAAGGAAACTATGGCAATTTTGAAAAAAGATACCCACACCCCTATCCATATTTGCAAATTAGGCCTCCCCTTGATCATGTTGATGTTTTGTGGAATGCATGGGCATCTTGCTAGTACTATGTATAATATATAGAACATTGATCATAATTTGGGCTAATGTGTGGCTTTTGCAGCTTAGATCTAAATACTTGTCATGATGTAGGGGGCGGGGCACTATACTATGTTTGATAAACACGGTGTACGTGTGGAACATGGTTTAGATTATGAATATATAGTTAGTACATCAAATGTACTATTATTTGGAATCAACATCAAGTGTATTCAAAAAATAGAATTTGAGTTCATGTAGTACACATAGTTCATATCTATCTCTATAGTAATCATGTGGTGTGCTATTAAGGTAATACACGAATGATGGTTGAAGTTGGCAACAATCATGCATGATTGTACATTCTTATTAAAATAGAGAAACCAATTCAAATTCAGTTCGAATTGCAGCGATAGTGTAGACATTTGGAATGCACTAAAATGTTGGTATGAGTAGGTTACATGCATTATACAGCAAGCAAAAAAATTTAATTGGACATAACATGGATTCATACACCCTCCTTCCATCTATATAGGGCGTAATGCATTTTTTGAGACCGCCTTTGACTATTGACAAGATTAATAGTACATGACATGCACAATGTGAAAATTATATCATTGAAAGAACCTTTCACAGACAAATTTAACGGTGTGCTTTGTGTAAGTTGCATGTCATATAGTATTATTGCTCTAATATTTGGTCAAAGTTAGCATCGAAAAACGCATTAGGCCCTATATAGATGGAAGGAGGGAGTAGCTTTGAATAGAATTTTTATGGTAAAACGGGGCAAGACTCTCTCTTTGTGTGCTGTGAATAGTTTTATTTTTTCGTTTTCTTTTTGGTTGAGGGAAGTGCGAATTGATTTGGTACGTACAAGTACAATATTACACGTTACGCTTGTCCCTAAAATTCAACCCGCGCCTTGTTATATCCCGAAAATTCAGATATCATGCTCCCAAAATTGGCGCCTTCACAAGCCGCGCCTTGCTATCCCGAAATTACAACGCGCGTGAAAACTCCCTCCAGCTGCCAAATCCTGACACGTGAAATTCTCCTTCTAACCCTGAGCCGAAAGGGCCGCTAGTTCAAATCGGTGGGGGTTACTTTTGTAACACACCCTACATTTTGGACAAGCGCGTCCCTAAGTCATTGAGGGAGTCCTGGATTAGGGGGTGTTCGGACAGCCGAAATATATCATCAGCCGGACTCCAGGACTATGAAGATACAAGATTGAAGACTGTGTCCCGTGTCCGGAAGGTTCTTTCCTTGGCGTGGAAGGCAAGCTAGGCGTGCGGATATTCAAGATCTCCTACCAATGTAACCGACTCTGTGTAACCCTAACCCTATCCGGTGCCTATATAAACCGAAGGGTAGTAGTCCGTAGGACGAACACATCATAACCATCATCATACCTATAGGCTAGCTCCTAGGGTTTTAGCCTCCTTGATCTCGTGGTAGATCTACTCTTGTACTACCCATATCATCAATATTAATCTAGCAGGAGTAGGGTTTTACCTCCATCGAGAGGGCCCGAACCTGGGTAAAATAAAGTGTCCCTTGTCTCCTGTTACCATCTGACCTTGACGCACAGATCGGGACCCCCTACCCGAGATCCGCCGGTTTTGACACCGACATTGGTGCTTTCATTGAGAGTTCCTCTGTGCCATCGCGATCAGGAAGGATGCCTTTTCCCGTCTTTAAAGACGGCGCCGCCACTGAGGGAGCTTTGGCTGTCGGCCAATCCCTCCGGCTGGGTGGTTTTCTCATGATCGCCCGTTCGGCCATTACGCCGACGGTGACCTCTCGGGTCATCGAAAACAATCTCCGCATCAGCTCGGAATTGGCCGAGCAGCTAGATCCGGTGGAGCTCTCCTCCATAAACGAGCTCCTGGATCGCATCGCCGCCTTGGGGGTCGGTACAAACTACGACCAGGTTGGGCCTAAACCCGATCTAAGGGAAATCAACTCTCCCCAAGCCACCCATCATGTTGCTGTGGTGGAAACACAATGCGGTGACCCTTCATCAATCTTAAGGACCAGATACGTCCGAATTCCGGAACCCTCCATGCCGGATATCCACGGAGGGGAGGATACAACCCAAGACCTGGGCTTGGAACCAGGCAAACCGGAAAGCATACTGGACTCCGGATCTCGGAATCCGGAGGTCGTGCGGCCTCCGAACAGCAAACCGGGCGAAGTATCAGATCTAATGAATTCCGCCCGTCCGATCTTAAGCGATCTCTCCCAAATCAAACAGATGCCCGAAGAAAAAGTACATCATTACTGGGCCAGATTCCTCCTTCTTATGAACAGGATAAAGGACTGCCACGAGGGAGACGCGATTTCAATCTTCTACAGTAACTGCACGGACAAGGGGATACTCAACGCCATAATTCGTCGTAATATTACGCGCCTTGCTGACTTGGCGTCCATAGTACAAAAATATTGTGCGATGGAAAGTGCTCGGAAAACCGAAATTAAATTTTGGGATAATCCGGCCTTGAATAGCAATCCCGTCTGAATCAAAAGGGCGCACTACAGCAAAGCGCACGGATTAAATAAAAAATCAAAACCCTCTAGGGGGCACGGAACCATGCTAGAAAGGTGGCTCGATGGACCCTGCAAGATTCATAGTACAGAGGATGCCACCCCAACTCACAGCCTCAGGGCATGTTGGATACTCCGGCAGGTGGCCAAAATTGGCGAGGACCTCCTCAATCCAGAGGTTGAAGGAAACCAGCCTGAGAATTTCAGTACCGTTCTCACAATCTCCGAGACTTTCGCATCAAATAACATGCGAAAAAGAACACTTCGCAGCCTCGCCGAAGTCTACCAAGTAGCGACCATAAATCCATGGAGCAATACTGCCATCACCTTCAATGCGAGCGACGAACCTAAATTCCGAACAGCCAGAGCGTCAGCCGCATTGGTTCTCAGTCCCATAGTGGACGGCTGTCGCCTCGCAAAGGTACTTATGGACAGAGGCAGCGGATTGAACCTCATCTACGAGGAAACCCTCCAAAAGATGGAAATAGACTGGAACCGCATTGAGCGAAGCAGCACAACCTTTAGAGGAATAATCCCCAGTCAGGAAGCGCGCTGCACCGGAAAGATCACACTAGATGGGGTATTCGGCACGCCGAATAATTACAGGTCCGAACAAATCACGTTCCAGGTGGCCCCGTTCAGAAGCGGATATCACGCTATATTAGGACGAGAGGCATTCACAGTTTTCCAAGCCATACCCCATTATGGGTACATGAAGCTCAAGATGCCTGGGCCAAACGGAATTATCACTCTCGCTAGTGATCCGGACATAGCACTCCGCGCCGAAAACAAGACAGCCGCATTGGCCCTCGAGGCACTATCCGAAGCCTTAGCGTCCGAAGAACTGACGGCGCTGCGATCCACGGTTAGCAGGGATGATGTGATACTCAATAAGAGATCCAAATCCACATCCTTCAAACCAGCGGACGAAATAGTCAAATTCCAGGTCCACCCAACGGACCCGAATAAAACAGCCTCCATCGGGGCACAATTGAGCCCTGATGTAAACGCCACACTGCGCGAGTTCCTACGAGAGAACTGGGGTATTTTCGCTTGGCACCCCTCAGATATGCCAGGAATCCCACGCAGGCTGGCTGAACACAGCTTAAATATCCAGAAAGGATTCAAACCTGTCAAACAAACCCTTCGGCGTTTCTCCGAACCAAAGAGACAGGGCATGGGAGAGGAGCTAGCCAAATTATTGGAGGCCGGATTCATTAGAGATATCAAACACCCGGACTGGCTAGCAAACCTGGTAATGGTACCAAAGAAGGACAAATCCTGGCGCCTATGTGTCGACTTCAAAGACCTTAATAAGGCTTGCCCAAAGGATCCCTTTCCCCTCCCTCGAATAGATCAAATCATCGATGCCACCGCAGGACACGATTCCCTGTGTTTCCTTGACGCATACTCCGGTTACCATCAAATAAAGATGGCAGAATCCGACCAAGCTGCAACAGCATTCATCACGCCATATGGCCCATTCTGCTTCAACACAATGCCCTTTGGGCTCAAAAACGCCGGCGCGACATATCAGCGCATGATTCAAACATGTTTGGCAAACCATATAGGCAAAACAGTGGAGGCGTACGTAGATGATGTGGTCGTTAAATCAAGACACGTCGAATCTCTAGTAGACGACTTGAGACTTACATTCGACAACCTGCGAAAATACGACATCAAGCTCAATCCGGAAAAATGTGTTTTCGGCGTCCCAGCCGGAAAGCTCCTGGGCTTCATTGTATCCGGCAGAGGAATTGAAGCAAATCCAGCTAAAATCCGAGCTCTGTCACAATTGGATGTCCCAAAAGATCTCAAGCAAATTCAGAAACTCACCGGATGCGTGGCGGCCTTAAGCCGCTTCATCTCCCGCTTGGGAGAAAAGGCACTACCCCTTTACCGCCTCCTTAGGCGCACCGAACACTTCGAGTGGACGGACGCTGCCACGGCTGGACTCGAGGAAATAAAGGCCATCTTGGCAACAAACCCCGTCCTGGCCGCGTCGAATACCGGCGAACCCATCCTATTGTACATTGCCGCAACCCATCAAGTTGTTAGCGCAGTACTCGTCGTCGAACGGATAACGGACGGACATAAATTACCCCTTCAAAGGCCGGTTTACTACGTGTCCACTGTCCTTACACCATGCAAATCACGGTACCCGCATTATCAAAAAATCGCATACGCGGTATTCATGGCATCCCGGAAGCTATGACACTACTTTCAAGAGTGTTCTATTACAGTAGCCTCGGAAGTACCACTCAACGATATTATCAACAACCGCGATGCAACAGGCCGGATAGCAAAATGGGCCATAGAGCTCCTCCCGTTTGATATAACCTACAAGCCACGGCGAGCAATTAAATCGCAAGTCCTAGCCGACTTCGTCGCCGAATGGACAGAGGCCGAACTCCCTAAAGAGTACGTCACGTACTCAAACTGGATCATGCACTTCGACGGCTCCAAAATGCTGGCCGGACTGGGGGCTGGCGTCGTTTTGACGTCCCCTACAGGAGATACAGTCCAATATGTACTCCAAATTATGTACACGGACTCCAACAATGCAGCCGAATACGAGGCCCTTCTACATGGCCTCCGGATGGCGGTATCCATGGGCATTCAACGCCTAGAAGTACGTGGGGACTCAAACCTCGCGATATCCCAAATAAATGGCGACTTCGACGCCAAAGACCCAAAAATGGCAGCTTATCGCAATGCCGTACTAAAAATGTCAGCTCGGTTCGAGGGACTGGAGTTCCATCACATAGCCCGAGAAAATAATCAGGCAGCGGACGTCCTGGCATGCATTGGAGCAAAACGAGATGCAGTCCCTCCCAACATCTTCTTAGAAAGATTATTCAAACCATCCGTAACATGGGAGGGGGAACCCTCGGATAATAGCCCGGGCATAACCGCACAACCCAATGCCGAACAAACAGACATAATCGGCGGCCCCGCCACCGAAATTACATCCTCAGCCCACGCAATAATGGCGGTCATCGCCCCGTGGACGGAACCATTCCTATCCTACCTTACTAGGCAGGAACTCCCCGAGGACCAAAATGAGGCACGCTGCATAGTGCGGCGATCTAAAGCCTATAAAGTCCAAGAGGGAGAGCTATATAAGAAAAGCACTACAGGAGTCCTTCAAAGGTGTATCTCCGAAGAGGAAGGGCGGAGTCTGTTGGCTGAAATTCATGCCGGACTCGGTGGCCATCACGTCGCGGCTCGGTCCCTTGTAAGCAAGGCTTTCCGTACTGGCTTCTATTGGCCGACGGCTAGAGCATACGCTCAGGACCTAGTCAAACGGTGCGTCGGTTGCCAGCTCTTTGCCAACCAAAGCCATATGCCGCCCAACGCCCTCCGAACTATCCCCATCACTTGGCCTTTCGCGGTCTGGGGGCTCGATATGGTGGGACCCCTTAAAGGCGGAACCCACAAGAAAAAATACTTATGGGTCATGGTGGATAAATTCACCAAATGGATAGAAGCCAAGCCTGTCAAGACGGCTAAATCCGGACCTGTGATAGACTTCGTATCCGGGGTCGTACACCGTTATGGTGTCCCCCACAGCATTATCACCGATAACGGCACAAACTTCACCTCTGATGTAGTAAAGCTGTGGTGCAAAAACATGGGCATTAAGCTCGACTACGCTTCTGTCTATCACCCACAAACTAACGGTCAGGTCAAACATGCAAATGGTCTCATCATGAGCGGCATCAAACCCAGACTAGTGCGGTCCCTCAAGGAATCTGATATGCACTGGGTAGAGGAGCTCGACTCCGTACTCTGGGGGCTGCGAACCACGCCAAATCGTACCACCGGATTCACGCCATTCTTTATGGTGTACGGCGCTGAGGCGATTCTGCCCTGCGACATAATTCATGACTCACCTCGAGTGCGCATGTACGAAGAAAGAGAAGCCGAGCTTGATCGGCAGGACAACCTGGACGCCTTAGAGGAAGAGCATGACGTGGCTAAGGCCCGTTCCGCATTCTATCAACAGCAGGCTCGAAGATATCAAAGCAGAGAAGTACGGGCCAAAAATTACAACGTTGGTGAACTAGTTCTGCGCCTGCCGGATAAGCAAAAGAACAAACTCAAGCCCAAATGGGAAGGTCCATTCATAATCGACCAAGTCCTAACTGGTGGAGCGTACCGCCTGCGAGATGCGTCGGACAACCGACTCGAGCCGAACCCATGGAACGCCACACGTCTCCAAAGATTCTATGCCTAGCGCCAGACTCTGTGTTTGTCCCCTTCCTCTGTCCATTATTTACATTTATACCTTTTTTTACTTTGTCTACTACTCTTTTCTTTTCTAGCCCTTAAAAGGCTCATTATGTGACGCGCTATCCGCGCTTCTTAAACCTGGGGGCTTCTTTAACAGAAGCTTGTTTATATGGGTTTCACACCCAATGCATGCGTCAGACTTCCGCATGCACCTTTTCTTCGCCATTATATGCATCGATATGACTTAAGTTTTGGCCAAGCTGGGTTGCTTGGCTCCTGTGCTTACCCCTACGTTCCCGATTGTTCGGCTAGGCGGTAAAGGGAGCACCTCTGCGATTGTTACTGCCGGATAAGCCGGATGTGTACCTCAGACTGGGTGAAGCCGAAAGCTAGCGTTCTTAAGGGAATATTCGGTCGGTGAACTAAAGATGAACCTTTTTATTTTATACATGCCCCTAGAGGATCTTCTGCATTTGCAGTTCGGAGGTGCACTTTAGGGCACGCCACCCCAGCGAAAGGAACCCTTAACGGAACTATTCTCTCTGGAAGATGTTTCTTACTAACCATGTAATATAACATAACTAGTTGGGCACTTGTCTGATAAAGCACTAATGACCCCTACGCCTGGTCTCCATGCATACCCCGGCTTTTATATAGCCGTTATGGTATTCGGACACACTCCGGACCGTCAGGTCCCGAGGACGAAGCGAAAAGGTCGGCAACGACAAACGATCTACAATCCGGCTAGAAGGCATTACACATGTCAATTATAAATTACACAGTCATCTTGACTGATCGTATTCCTCCTCTATACCATCTAACAGGCTGTCTAATTTACAGTCCTGCTGGGAATACTTTGCGGCCAGCTCTACCTGGTCATACACCAAGCTCACAGGGATCTGCTTCCCATCAGGCCCCACTGGTCCGACCTCGGCCATGTGATTGGGGTCAGACTTCGTAAAGCGGGTCTTCACCATGGCCCAGGCCTCCCTCGCGCCTTGTTGGCAGGCTGATATCTTCCACAACCGGATGCGCCGCCGAGCTCCCGTCAGCTTCTCTGCAAGCTCTCCAAGGCCCTCAGGCGTGGAGTGGGCAGGCCATAAGGCCCGGGCAACCCCTTGCATTGCCCGCCGAATTTGTTCGTGCAGTTGCAGGAGTTCGGGGAGAAGGTCACCCGTAGAACCGGGCATCTCCTCTGCAGGACGACCTATGAGCGTACCTAGAGACATAATTCTGTTATTCGTCTTCCTCGCCGAACTCCTTTTTCAAGAGTTCGCTCAAGCACTTACTAAATATGCCGCGTCGAAGACGCTGATTCTCCTTCATGGAGTCAGATAGCTGGCCACGAACGTCTTTCAGTTCAACATCCAGCTTAGTGTTGGCATCCTGAAGATCATTCTTCTCTCGCCTCACCCTTGTCAACGTACTCTCGCCAGCCTTTAACCGGCGTAAGAGTTGTTGCCTCTCCGGATCTAGTCCGGCACCATCTGTAACATTAATTGTCAGATTCGCACATAAGCCGCACAATACTAATCTATCAAAGTATATCATACCTGAAGGGGTCCCTTTGGGCTCCCCTGTTGCGGCTAGTGCGGCCTCTAGTTGGGCCTTGCACTTTTCCAGCTCCTGGGACAGCACGGTGTTCTTCTCAGTAAGAACCTACATATTATATGATCCTTAAATCAGTTAGTTTAAGTGTTTCAAGTCTCGGGGGCTACTGGTATATATATATTTAAATTTTCTTACATGTATGTCTTTTACATACTGCTCCGTGGCCCTGGCTAAACCATCTTGAGCAGCACGAAGGTACGCATCTCCCGAATTGAAGGCGTTTAAAGCCTCTCGGGAGAAACAAGCATCGCATAGAACTGTCCGGTGATGCCTATGGTTCATGGCGCTCTCCACTTCTGAATTGGTGGCAGATAGCCGGTCCGCATCCTCTGTTGGAGGAGCGTCCGGCACAAGCCTGGTGTTCGTCCCCGCCTTCGGACCAGACGTTGGGGCCTGGCTGGTAGAGGCGCGGTTGGCGGCCCCTCCAGATATAGTCCGGCGGGGCCTCTTCGTCCTGGAAACAGTACGGATGTTAACATGCCCTGACAGAATAACGCCAGGAAGACAGAGGGCGCGTTATACCTTTGTGCCGAACTCTCAGTCCGTACTTCATCCCTTTTTACCCCACGGGGCCCGGCGGCTCCTCGTTGGCTATTCGCCACAGGTTCGGCCTCCCTCCTCGGAAATCTCCCCTGTAAAATACGGTTGTCGTCAGAAACACTGGAATATGTAAGGACGGAATCTCTCTTGCGGGAATAAACACTCCGGTTTCTGTCACCTGGGAGGCCGGTATTATCCCGGGATAATCAGCCATAATGGCCACCAAGGTATTATCCTTGCTTAACTGGTGGAACACCCCGTCGATGAGCTCCACCGATATGTCCGGATCCTCTTCGGAGTCCGGATCGAGGGACCGTTCTGGGTCCTCGGGCTGTGGAGGGCAGCTTTTGATGTCCTTTACCTCCTGTCGAAGCTCCTGCATTGAAATCACCAGATTACGTGTCTAGTCATGGGAGCATTAAATAGGCGGGCAAGTGCAATTGTTCACTTACCCAACTTGGAGGTTCATACATAGTGAATCCGGCCTGCGGGTTAACACGGAGGAAGTCCTCCTTTTCTCCCTTGTACAAAGATGTTAGAATCTTTACTAGAGCGGCAGCTGTGTCTGGCCCCTTGCGGCCGTAGCGGGTGGCATCATCCTCCCCGTTGAAATCCCACATGGGGTGACTCCTATATTGAAGCGGCTGCACCCCCCGCATAATACATGCGGCCATGAATCCAATCATGGTTAGTCCGGAATGAGCCAACAGTCTTATCCGGCCCATCAGGTAAAGAACGTCTCTGTTGTTTTCTCTCTGAGAGCTCCGCGGATGCCAACTTAAGCGTTTCTTTAAGGGAGCCATGCTGAATTCAGGGAGGCCGACCCGGACAGGGTCCGGCAGCGGGACATCGTCTATGTAGAACCATTCTGAAGGCCAGTCCTCGGACGCCTTCTGTGGGGTTCCGGATAGGTATCCGGTCCCGACGATGCGCCATATTTCGGCTCTGCCCACTTGGTATATAGACCCCTTCCGAGAATGGGGCACCAAGCAGAATAACCTTTTCCACAGCGCAAAATGAGCCTCAACACCTAAAAATAGCTCGCAAAGGGCAACAAAGCCTGCAATATGTAGCATGGAGCCAGGCGTGAGGTTGTGCAGCTGGAGGCCGTAGAACTCCAGAAGCCCGCGGAGGAATGGATGGATTGGAAATCCCAGACCCCTTAATAAATAAGGGACGAGGCACACCCGCTCTCCTTTAGAAGGATTGGGGGTGCTCTCCGCTCGCTTGCTGCCGTTGTAGGTGGCGAGTCCGGCTCGGACCGGGACCATATATGCTTGGGGAAGGAATCCCTTGGACTGCAGTGACACTAGCTTGCTGTGTGGGATGGTGCAACTCTCCCAGTCTCCGGATTTGGGGCTGAAGGGGTGAGGGGAGGAGCTGCGACGGCTAGCCATGTTGGAATGGACCTTTGCTGGAGTCACTCTGATGATAACTCGCGGGGAGAAGAAGATGTGGTTTGGATCTAGATCCCCATCCCGTTAAATAGGCGGCTCGTTTATATGACCAAGGGTGTGAATATGAAAACACCCCTGGGCTTTTCGCATTCGTTCAACACGTGGAAGACGGCAATTATTCGGCACCGAGACCGAGGAGCGCTACGTACATTATTCATACAGGTACACAAGATTCGAAGGGGGAACCTGCCTTGCAATGCCGAAGACAAATTTGCGCGCTGGACTCGACGTCATTGAAGCCTGGTTCGGGGGCTACTGAGGGAATCCTGGATTAGGGGGTGTTCGGACAGCCGAACTATATCTTCAGCCGGACTCCAGGACTATGAAGATACAAGATTGAAGACTTCGTCCCGTGTCCGGAAGGTTCTTTCCTTGGCGTGGAAGGCAAGCTAGGCGTGCGGATATTCAAGATCTCCTACCAATGTAACCGACTCTGTGTAACCCTAACCCTATCCGGTGCCTATATAAACCGGAGGGTAGTAGTCCGTAGGACGAACACATCATAACCATCATCATACCTATAGGCTAGCTCCTAGGGTTTTAGCATCCTTGATCTCGTGGTAGATCTACTCTTGTACTACCCATATCATCAATATTAATCTAGCAGGAGTAGGGTTTTACCTCCATCGAGAGGGCCCGAACCTGGGTAAAATAAAGTGTCCCTTGTCTCCTGTTACCATCTGACCTTGACGCACAGATCGGGACCCCCTACCCGAGATCCGCCGGTTTTGACACCGACAGTCATGGTTCACCCCCTCCCATCGCCTCCTTTTTCCATTTGAAATCCTAGGCCGCCATAACCTCTCCGCTCCAGCCGCGAAACCCCACCCTCCTCCGTCCGCCACCTCGCTGCTGCCCAGTCAGAGCCTCTTCCCCGATGATGTCGTCCACCGAAACAGCTCGACGTCCCTCGTCCAACTCCTCGGATGAGGATCCGTCGTCCATCTCGTTGTCCCGCCGGTTTAGCCGCCCCGTCCTCCACCTCCAAGGAGCTGCTCCGATGATCGCCTCGTCTATCGCGGCTACTCCATCCCCACAGTGCCGCCTTAACCTGCTCCACTGGAACCGTAGCATCCTCACCGACTCCTCGGACGAAGCCGAGGCCTACTCGGCACCACCAAAGAGGTTGTACACTCATCGCATCGCACCTTCTCCTTAAATCGACCTCCCGGCGCAGACAGTGCTCCATCCCGCACACCCATGGAGCGGCTACCTTGAAGCCGGCGCCGCAGGCGACATCTCCATAACGGCTCTCCCCCAGTGTGAGGCCCCTTCGGCAGCGGCGTCCATACAAGCCGGATCTGCTGCTGCTGCTCTGGCTCTCGCTCGATCACTCGCTCACCCAGCTGTTGCTGCTCCGTCTCTCGCTCGCTCGCGCTGCTGCTGCTGCTCTCCCCCTCGCTCGTGTTGCTGCTCTGCTCCAATTTAGCTACACTTCAGTCGACTGAATCGACTTTTGGGTCAGTCGATTTTCAGGGGGTGGGGGGCTCGCCAGAGTTAAGGAAGAACCACCCACAACGGGGACGGGGGCTCATCGGAGAGGTACCCCACTATCTATCTTAGGGTTCAGGGTGGGGGCAGGGGGCCTAGAGGGCTGGCCGGTGCAACGGCGGACCGGCAGTGGGGAGTTGTTTTGGGGCCGCGAGGCGGCGCTGGGGCCGGCGGTTCGGCCGGTGGAGGCTGGCGGCTCAGGGGGTGCAGGTTGAAGATGAACTGCAGGCCCTCCCTAAACTACATGTCAAGTGCCTCTCTGCTCCCATTGCGTTCAGTTTCGACAGTAACATTTAGATTCCACAGTAAATTTCAGTTCCGACAGTTAAGTTCAGAGTCAACAGTTTTTACCCCATCTATTGTAGTCAGGTGGTTTTTGGTGATGTAAATTTTACATCTATTTTACATCATCCATTGGAGATGCTATTAGAATCTCACTTGAGATTGACGATGTGTGTCTTGTGCTGCTTTGGCCTTGACATCTTACGGCTCACCGGAGCTGCTCCAAGGACAGAACGATCCATCACAATAGAGCAGTGCCCTGGACGCCGTCTACAGATTCCTCAGATCTTCCTCCACACCTCCGACAGCCACCTCTGCCTCAACTGCTTCAGCGACCAACCCAATGATGCTGAGGTCGACACGGCTACGGCAAAGAGGTTGTACACTTGTTGCATCACTTATTAATATACATTCATGTCGATCCATTAGGGCTATTTTGGTTCAACGGAAAAACATAGCAATAGGGAATTTTCCAATGGCACTCTACTATTCAATTATTCATGCATTTTGTTGAAAGGAATGAAGCAAAACATCCACCTAGACCTACTTTTCAAAATCCTATGCATGAAAACAAGACCAAGTGCATTAGTGGCAGAATAACATTCTAACTGTACACACTTTCACATGGTTTCACTTTATTTTCACCATGTTTCTTTGCATTCCTCTACTCTTCCGATTCCTGTAAACCAAACACCCAAGTTGACAGAAATCCTGTGTTTACAAATGCTCTGTTTACCATGTGCATTCCTATCCTATTCCGGTGTTTTTCCTATCCCTGCGTTTTTAGAATCATGCAAGCCAAATGAGTGATGTCTACTACGCAACCTTCTTCTTGTAGACGTGGTTGGGCCTCCAAGTGCAGAGGTTTGTAGGACAGTAGCAAATTTCCCTCCAGTGGATGACCTAAGGTTTATCAATCTGTGGGAGGCGTAGGATGAAGATGGTCTCTCTCAAGCAACCCTGCAACCAAATAACAAAGAGTCTCTTGTGTCCGCAACACACCCAATACAATGGTAAATTGTATAGGTGCACTAGTTCGGCGAAGAGATGGTGATACAAGTGCAATATGGATGGTAGATATAGGTTTTTGTAATCAAAAATTATAAAAGCAGCAAGGTAACAAGCGATAAAAGTGAGCATAAACGGTATTGCAATTGTAGGAAACAAGGCCTAGGGTTCATACTTTCACTAGTTAAAGTTCTCTCAACAATAATAACATAATTGGATCATATAACTATCCCTCAACATGCAACAAAGAGTCACTCCAAAGTCACTAATAGCAGAGAACAAACGAAGAGATTATGGTAGGGTATGAAACCACCTCAAAGTTATTCTTTCTGATCGATCTATTCAAGAGTCTGTAGTAAAATAACACGTAGCTATTCTTTCCGTTCGATCTATCATAGAGTTCATACTAGAATAACACCTTAAGACACAAATCAACCAAAACCCTAATGTCACCAAGATACTCCAATGTCACCTCAAGTATCCGTGGGAATGATTATACGATATGCATCACACAATCTCAGATTCATCTATTCAACCAACACAAAGAACTACAAAGAGTACCCCAAAGTTTCTACCGGAGAGTCAAGACAAAAACGTGTGCCAACCCCTATGCATAAGTTCATGATGTTACGGAACCCGCAAGTTGATCACCAAAACATACATCAAGTAAATCACATGAATATCCCATTGTCACCACAGATAAGCACATGCAAGACATACATCAAGTGTTCTCAAATCCTTAAAGACTCAATCCAATAAGATAACTACAAAGGGAAAACTCAATCCATTACAAGAGAGTAGAGGGGGAGAAACATCATAAGATCCAACTATAATAGCAAAGCTCGCGATACATCAAGATCGTACCACCTCAAGTACACGAGAAAGAGAGATCAAACACATAGCTACTGGTACATACCCTCAGCCCCAAGGGTGAACTACTCCCTCCTCATCATGGAGAGCGCCGGGATGATGAAGATGGCCACCAGTGATGGATCCCCCCCTCCGGTAGGGTGCTGGAACAGGGTCCCAATTGGTTTTTGGTGGCTACAGAGGCTTGCGGCGGAGGAACTCCCGATCTATTCTATTCCCCGATGTTTTTAGGGTATATGGACATATATAGGCGAAATAAGTCGGCCAGGGGAGCCACGAGGGGCCCACAAGGGTGGGGGCGCGCCCAGGGGGGTAGGGCGCGCCTCCCTGCCTCGTGGCTTCCTTGAAGCTTCCCTGACGTCTACTCCAAGTCTCCTGGATTGCTTTCGTTCCAAAAATAACTCTCCCGAAGGTTTCATTCCGTTTGGACTCAGTTTGATATTCCTTTTCTTCGAAACACTGAAATAGACAAGAAAATAGCAACTTGGGCTGGGCCTCCGGTTAATAGGTTAGTCCCAAAAATAATATAAAAGTATTTAGTAAAGCCCATAAACATCCAAAACAAATAATTTAATAGCATGAATACTTCATAAATTATAGATACGTTGGAGACGTATCAGCATCCCCAAGCTTAATTCCTGCTCGTCCTTGAGTAGGTAAATGATAAAAGAAATAATTTATGAAGTGTGAATGCTAGCAGGTGCACAAGTTTGATCAATGATAATTTCAATCACCTTTTTTAGCATCATTATATGTCATAACAGTAGCTCGTATCATAAAGCTTTTCATGATCAAGTAACAAACTATTCACATGTTAAAGTATAGATCATAAACTTTCTTGAGAACTAATAAACCGTGTTATTAGTCATCAAACAATTACAATTCATCTTATTTTCAGGAAGAGTCTATGTCAGAGCTTTTATTCAGCAAACTTCACATACTCAACTATCATTTAGTCTTTCACAATTGCTAACACTCACGCGGTATTTATGGGTTCAAAGTTTTAATCAGACACAGAGAAAGATAGGGGCTTATAGATTCGCCTCCCAACCTTTTACCTCAAGGGTAATGTCAACAATAATAGTTCATGATGCCTTACATCCAATTGGATATATATATATATATATATATATATATATATATATATATATATATATATATATATATATATATATATATATCAGGATCTTTCCAACACAATGTGCTTGCCAAAGGATAAAATGTAAAAAGGAAAGGTGAAGATCACCATGACTCTTGCATAAGGTATAAGACAAGAATAAAATATAGGCCCTTCGCAGAGGGAAGCATAGGTTGTCATGCGCTTTTATAGTTGGATGCACAAAACCTTAATGCTAAAGAACGTCACTTTATATTGCCACTTGTGATAGGGACCTTTATTATGCAGTTTGTCGCTTTTATTGCTTCCACATCACAAGATCGTATAAAGCTTATTTTCTCCACACTAACAGATCATACATATTTAGAGAGCAATTTTTGTTGCATGCACCGATGACAACTTACTTGAAGGATCTTACTCAATCCATAGGTAGGTATGGTGGACTCTCATGGCAATACTAGTTTAAGGGATGTTTGGAAGCACAAGTAGTATCTCTACTTGGTGCAAAGTATTTGGCTATCATGAGGGGGAAAGGCAAGCTCAACATGTTAAATGATCCATGACAATATACTTTATTTCGGATATAAGAAAACGTAAACCATTATGTTGTCTTCCTTGTCCAACATCAACCTTTTAGCATGTCATATTTTAATGAGTGCTCACAATCATAAAAGATGTCCAAGATAGTATATTTATATGTGAAATCTCTCTTCCCTCAATATTTTTTCATGAATTGTTCAAGTAACCAATACAATGTTTGCTAACCTTCAATAAATTTACCACCTCTACTTCTTATATGTGAAGTCATTACTCCCCATGGGATAAGCATATAAAACATATATAATTTCAGATTTATGATATTCAAATCATTTGACTATTTACTCATAGGATATAAGTGAAGCACACGAGTAAATGACAAACTACTCCAAAAAGATATAATTGAAGATCAATGAGTAGTTAAATAATTATTTAGCTATGTGGAGACTCTCCCATTTAATAATTTCAGATCTTGATACTTTATTCAAACATCAAGCAAAAAAATGACGTTCTAAGAATAACAAACATCACGTGAAGAAGCAAAAACTTAGGATCAACCGATACTAGCCGATAGGTTGAAGAAGAAAGGTTGGATGCCAACCGGGGCATCCCCAAGCTTAGACGCTTGAGACTTCTTGAAATATTATCTTTGAATGCCTTGAGCATCCCCAAGTTTGAGCTTTTGTTTCTCCTTAATTCCTCTCATATCACGGTCTCCCTAAATCTCAAAAGCTTCATCCACACAAAACTCAACAAGGACTCGTGAGATAAGTTAGTATAAACCAATGCAAAAACCTTATCATACTATACTGTAGCAAATCACTAAAATTATTACTCAACATTGCATACTAAATTCCTCTGCATATTTAATAGTCCTATCCTCAAATAGAATCATTAAACAAGGAAACATATGCAAACAATGCAAACATAACAACAATCTGCCTAAACAGGACAGTCTGTAAAGAATGCAGCAAGATCCATACTTCCCTAGCTCCAAAAATCATGAAAGAAAATTCCCACTGTAGTAAATTTATCATAGCTTATTATGCAAAAGTTTTCAACATTTTATCACATTTTGACTTTTCTAGGGAATTTTTGCAATAGCGGTAAACTTTCTGTTTTCAAACAGCAACATGAATACTTGTAAAATAGGCATAGTAAAGGCTATCAATGCCACTTTTATTGAAATAAAAGATGCAAAACATTGTCCTAAATAACAGAAAGCAAATCCTAACAAAATAAATTGATGCTCCAAGCAAAACACATATCATGTGGTGAATAAAAATATAGCCCCAAGTAAAGTTACCGATAGACGAAGACGAAAGAGGGGATGCCTTCCGGGTCATCCCCAATCTTAGGCTCTTGGTTGTCCTTGAGTATTAACTTCGGGTGCCTTGGGCATCCCCAATCTTAGGCTCTTGCCACTCCTTATTCCATAGTCCATCGAATCTTTACCCAAAACTTGAAAACTTCACAACACAAAATCAACCGAAAACTCTTAAGCTCCGTTAGTATAAGAAAATAAAACCACCACTTAGGTACTGATGTGAACTCATTCTAAATTCATATTTGTGTAATATCTACTATATTCCAACTTCTCTATGGTTCATACCCTCCAATACTACTCATAGATTCATCAAAATAAGCAAACAACATATAGAAAACTGAATCTGTCAAAAACAGAACAGTCTGTAGTAATCTGTATCAAACGTATACTTCTGGAACTCCAAAAATTCTGAAATAAATTGGTGGACCTGAGGAATTTGTCTATTAATCATCTGCAAAAATAATCAACCTAAAAGCACTCTCCAGTAAAAAAAAGTTAGATAATCTCGTGAGCGCTAAAGTTTCTTTTTTTTACAGCATGATCATAAAGACTTCACCCAAGTCTTCCCAAAGGTTCTACTTGGCACAAACACTAATTAAAACATAAAACCACATCTAACCAGAGGCTAGATAGATTATTTATTGCTAAACAGGAGCAAAAAGCAAGGAACAAAATTAAATTGGCTTGTCTCCCAACAAGCGCTAACGTTTAACGCCCCTAGCTAGGCATGATGATTTCAATGATGCTCACATAAAAGATAAGAATTGAAACATAAAGAGAGCATCATAAAGAATATGATAAGCACATTTAAGTCTAACCCATTTCCTATGCATTGGGATTTTGTGAGCAAACAACTTATGGGAATGATAATCAACTAGCGTAGGAAGGCAAAACAAGCATAACTTCAAAACTTTAAGCACATAGAGAGGAAAGTTGATATTATTGCAATTCCTACAAGCATATATACCTCCCTCATAATAATTTTTAGTAGCATCATGAATTAATTCAACAATATAACCAGCACCTAAAGCATTCTTGTCATGATCTACAAGCATGAAAATTTTATTACTCTCCACATAAGCAAAATTCTTCTCTTTCGGAATAGTGGGAGTATCATAAGAGACTCGAATACTATAAATTGTTTCCACATTAAATGAGTAGTGTTCAGAAAAAGGGTAATCATAATCATGACAAGTTTTATAAATATAATCATCACTACTCTTTATAGCATAAGTTTCATCACAATAATCATCATAAGTAGCAACTTTGTTCTCATCATAATCAATTGAAACCTCTTCCAAGATAGCGGAATCATTACTAAATAAAGTCATGACCTCTCCAAATCCACTTTCATGGTTATCACAATAATATTCAACATCCTCCAAAATAGTAGGATCATTACTTCCTAAAGTTGACCCTCTTCCAAACTCTATTTCATCAATATAATCATCATAAGTAGGAGGCATGCTATCATCATAACAAATTTGCATATCAAAACTTGGGAGGCTAAAAATATCATCTTCATTAAACATAGCATCCCCAAGCTTGGGACAAACATTAATTGCAGCAAATATATTCTCAAACATGTCATTCTCATCAAACATAGCATCACCAAGCTTGGGCCTTTTCATATCATAAGCATAATCACTCTCATCATTAATAGTATGGATAGCACCAATAGTATAGCAATTATCATCATCACAATGAGTAATATGAGCAACATCATTTGGGAGGGATACCTTTCTACCTTTGCTTCTCCATCTTTTTTTTTTTTTCACATCATGTGTGGGTTTAACCCTCTTTTTTGAGCTCCTTATTAATGAGATTGGTTGAATAGAAAGCTCCTCCTCATTACCTGATTCATCATAAGATATAATAGGAGGATATTGGGAAGTCTCTTCCCTTTCATTAGTATTATCTTCATCGTCTATTTGTTTCCTTTTCTTTATGTAAGTGGTAATATAAGGATTTTCAATGCAATTCACCACACAATACATAAAAGTTTCTTCTCGATCAAAATCAAGAAATCTATCAAGATTAAATTTTGGAATACCCTCAGTTATACATTTCATTTCTTCATACCCCAAAAGAAGACTAAGCTCTTTATGATGCTCAAGGGTAATCAAGTTATCACAATTTTTGGACACGATTTGATCATGAAACAAAAAGCATTGGAGCTTTAAATGACCATGTTCATTGCAAAGTTCACAAGGATGGCGATAAATATTGAATCTTTCAGCACAATCATCTAGCCTTTCTTGCAACCATTTAGTTTCCAAATACTTATGCCTCTTGCAAAATCTATCTTCCCTATTTGGTGTGTACTTGCAAACTCTATGCACTCCACAAAAGTTGACATGCTTATAAGAGACATTTTCATCATGACTGGTGCAATCATCATTAGTACTATGGATATTCAAGGAGTTCATACTAACAACATTGCAATCATGCTCATCATTCAAAGATTTAGTGCCAAACATTTTATAGACTTCTTCTTCTAGCATTTGAGCACAATCTTCCTTTCCATCATTCTCACGAAAGATATTGAAAAGATGAAGCGTATGAGGCAAACTCAATTCCATTTTTTTTGTAGTTTTCTTTACAAACTAAACTAGTGCTAAAACAAGAAACTAAAAGATTCGATTGCAAGATCTAAAGATATACCTTAAAGCACTCACCTCCCCGGCAATGGCGCCAGAAACTGCTTGATGTCTATTGTCCAACCTTCTTCTTGTAGACGTTGTTGGGCCTCCAAGTGCAGAGGTTTGTAGGACAGTAGAAAATTTCCCTCAAGTGGATGACCTAAGGTTTATCAATCCGTGGGAGGCGTAGGATGAAGATGGGCTCTCTCAAGCAACCCTACAACCAAATAACAAAGAGTCTCTTGTGTCTGCAACACACCCAATACAATGGTAAATTGTATAGGTGCACTAGTTCGGCGAAGAGATGGTGATACAAGTGCAGTATGGATGGTAGATATAGGTTTTTGTAATCTGAAATTATAAAAACAGCAAGGTAACAAGCGATAAAAGTGAGTGTAAACAGTATTGCAATGCTAGGAAACAAGGCCTAGGGTTCATACTTTCACTGGTGCAAGTTCTCTCAACAATAATAACATAATTGGATCATATAACTATCCCTCAACATGCAACAAAGAGTCACTCCAAAGTCACTAATAGCGGAGAACAAACGAAGAGATTATGGTAGGGTACGAAACCACCTCAAAGTTATTCTTTCTGATCGATCTATTCAAGAGTCCGTAGTAAAATAACACGTAGCTATTCTTTCCGTTCGATCTATCATAGAGTTTGTACTAGAATAACACCTTAAGACACAAATCAACCAAAACCCTAATGTCACCTAGATACTCCAATGTCACCTCAAGTATCCGTGGGTATGATTATATGATATGCATCACACAATCTCAGATTCATCTATTCAACCAACACAAAGAACTTTAAAGAGTTCCCCAAAGTTTCTATCAGAGAGTCAAGTCAAAAATGTGTGCCAACCCCTATGCATAAGTTCATGATGTTACGGAACCCGCAAGTTGATCACCGAAACATACATCAAGTAAATCACATGAATATCCCATTGTCACCACAAATAAGCACATGCAAGACATACATCAAGCGTTCTCAAATCCTTCAAGACTCAATCCGATAAGATAACTTCAAAGGGAAAACTCAATCCATTACAAGAGAGTAGAGGGGGAGAAACATCATAAGATCCAACTATAATAGCAAAGCTCGCGATAAATCAAGATCGTACCACCTCAAGAACATGAGAAAGAGAGATCAAACACATAGCTACTGGTACATACCCTCAGCCCCAAGGGTGAACTACTCCCTCCTCGTCATGGAGAGCACCGGGATGATGAAGATGGCCACCGGTGATGGATCCCCCCCTCCGGCAGGGTGCTGGAACAGGGTCCCGATTGGTTTTTGGTGGCTATAGAGGCTTGCGGCGGCGGAACTCCCGATCTATTCTGTTCCCCGATGTTTCTAGGGTAGATGGACATATATAGGCAAAAGAAGTCGATCAGGGGAGAAACGAGGGGCCCACGAGGGTGGGGGCGCGCCCAGGGGGGTAGGGCGTGCCTCCCTGCCTCGTGGCTTCCTCGAAGCTTCCCTGACGTCTACTCCAAGTCTCTTGGATTGCTTCCGTTCCAAAAATAACTCTCCTGAAGGTTTCATTCCGTTTGGACTTCGTTTGATATTCCTTTTCTCCGAAACACTGAAATAGGCAAGAAAACAACAATTTGGGTTGGGCCTCCGGTTATTATGTTAGTCCCAAAAATAATATAAAAGTGTTTAGTAAAGCCCATAAACATCCAAAACAGATAATATAATAGCATTAATACTTCATAAATTATAGATACGTTGGAGACGTATCAATGAGCCCTTACAGAATTACTTCAGTTATAGGTAGGTGTCGAAGGGAACTTTGCGTGGTTTGTCCTGCTCCTGCCGCGACGTCGTCCACCTCACCTGAGCTGCTCCATCGACAGAAACATCCACCAAACCAGACATCATGACTCCTGACCGTCTTTCGCCGCCTCAGATCCCCTTCCCTGCCGCTGGCAGCCACCGCAACGGCATCACCATCATCAACTCAGCAGATGAACCTGAGGAGTACACTGGTCCACAAGAGAGGTTGCACTCTTTTGTTTCTGCTTATGTTATGCATTGCTTAAAATTACCTGCTACTTTTTGTCCTATTCACCTCTTGGACTCCAAGTCAGGTCCAAATTAATGTTCAAACTTGAGTTCTAAATTAGTTGTGGGGCACATATCGAGGAAGCAATGAATAGTATCTCTGTCTAATATTGTCGGTGTACTAAAGTAGGGGTACCCTAGTATCCCGAACTTGTGCACGGGCAGTCGCAACACCCCGCGGCAAGGCCCGCCGGGTGATTGCCAAGGCTCTCTACGGTTCTTTTGGAGCCATTCGATAACAAAGTATTTAAGCCAAGGAGACAAGTCCCAGGCAAGAGGAGCTTGCCGGGAAGGCCGCTCGAGGCACAAGACCCCGGCAAGAGGAGCTTGCCGGGAAGGCTAACCAGAGCATCTCAAGGAACCTGCCGCGATGCGCCACGCGTCCCGGCAGGACTCGGCGAGCGACAAGCTCCCGGACGCAACAAGACAACGGCCGCGGCAAGGCACTTGCCGCGGCGGGCAACCACTCTGTACCCGCGCTCCAGCTCACCCACCTACGTGTCACTCCGGGACCCATCGTGGCGTACGTGGCGGGAGGCTGTGCAGCCAGGGGTACACTATGGCATGCAGCGCTGACAAGATCGCCATCGTGGCAAGCGGTGGCGCCCCCGACGGTCCCTTTTCTGCACCGTCTGGGCGACGTAGATAGGCATTTAATGCCTTTGTCCCCTGCCGTCAGGGTTAGGTATGATACACTGTGTAGGTAGCTGTACCTACCACAGCATATTTCCATTTTTGCCCTTACCTACATTGCCACCTGTTGGAGACCCCTTGAACATATAAAAGGAGGCCCATGCACAATGTAGGGGGGGATCGGACCCCGGAGAGCGATCTCTGAGAGGAAAACAGAAGAACGCTCGGTCTCGTTAGCTGCTTGAGTGTACTGTACCACTCAGCGCTCCCGTGCAAGAACTCAATACAATCCACAAAGCAGCAGTAGGAGTATTATCTCTCCGGAGAGCTCCGAAGCTGGGTAAAAAACCCCGTGTGCTTCGCCTCGATCCGCTCTTCGCGCGACCTCCGCCCCCCGCTGAACCAAGAAGGGGCTCCGTCCCCATAGGTGCTCGGGGAGCCAGAAAACCCCGGCATCTTTGGCGCGCCAGGTAGGGGGCGTCGAGGTTGTGTGAACCTAATCCGGCGTTTACGCGAGCTAAGTCTTCATGAACTTCATTGACATGCCGCCGAAGAAGAAGGCTTCGGAGGAGGCTGCGCCGTCCGCGTCGAATCCACCGCCACCGCAGCAAACGGCCGGTGGGGAGGACGCCGGCGTAAGAACGGGCGTCGACAAGCGAGCCCACGGTGCCACCAAGTCCAAGGACAAGACCGCGCTGCCCGTCAGCGGCGTAGTCGGCTCCCACGACGACCGGGCGTCCGTAGACGCACCGCGCCCATCTCAAGAGGCGCAGGACCGGCAGCGTCGTGGTACTCACGGTACCATACGCTCGCTGGACCCAAATTGAGCTGGCGGATCCCGGGATGCTCAAGGCCAACATGCACGCCAACGTGCTGGCACGAGCGAGGCACGGTCGCCTGGACGAAATACTGCTCCTTCTAACATCGTTGGAAGTCCGAGCATATCCCGCTCCTCGCACCGTTCGCCACCGCTACCCGCCACTCCAGCAGAAGCTTTGGCACGAGCTCAACTACTCCTGGACTTCCCTCCAACGCCAGACAAGATCGACGACTGGAGGGCCACCATTCAGAGTCTCATCGGCTTCGCCAACGGCGACACTCCATGGCCGGCGACCACATCGCAGCCGCGGCAGGCCAGCCAAGTGCAAGCCAATGGCGACAAAACCGGTGGGGGTGCAACCACCGTGCACTCTCCGCCCCAAAGGCCAAGATCGCCGACTCACCGGGTCCGCCACGACAGCGACTCCACTGCTTCCTCAGATCCGCGAACTCGTCGCGATCAGCGCCACGTTCTTCACGAACGGCAGCAAGAAGACGCTCGTACCCGCATCGAGCGCCGAAGAGAAACGCGGTGTCAATCAGACCGACGCACTGGCCCCGCATTCGACATGCAAGCGCCAGGGGAACCAGGCGACCTGCCGTATGCGGTAGGTTGCCCTGCGTTTACTCATGATCTACGGCAAGTCCAGTGGCCCAGCACAAAGAATTTCAAGCCAAACGTACCAGAGAAGTACGACGGTAGGCTGCATCCGTCGGAGTTCCTCAGCATCTACACCATCGCGGTGCAGGCTGCCAGGGGGCGAGACGACAAGATCCTCGCCAATTACTTCCCTCTGGTGCTCAAGCCCAACGTCAGGTCCTGGCTCATGCACTTGCCGAAAAACTCCATATCTTCCTGGGCAGACCTATGCCATCAGTTTGTTGGCGCCTTTACAGGCGGCCACAAACCTCATGGCCAGGAGAGTGATCTTCACCTGCTTGCCCAGAAGGAAGGGGAGCCTCTACGCAAGTACATCCAGAGATTCAGCCAAGTGCAACGCAACATCCCAGACGTCCACCCTGCCGCGGTCATCAGTGCGTTCCACCAGAACGTGCGTAACCGCAGGATGCGGGAGGAGATGGCGATGTGCAAGATCAGAGACGTCAGTGAGCTGTATGCCCTGGCCGACAGATGTGCACGTGCTGAGGAAGGGAGGAAACTCCCCGGAGAGAACGTAGGAACAGGGGGATCTGACAGCGATGATGCCGCCCCGGCAAGCAAAAACTGGCGGCGGAACAACAGGAAAAGGAAAGGCAAAGATGTGCTAGTTGTCGAGCAGTCCGGCAACGAGGGTGGCGCCAAGACAGCAAAGACTGGTAGCTCCGGAAAGGAGGTTGCCGCATGCGCCAACTGCCAGGCTGTGGCGGCCGCCGACAAGCAGGACGGCACCAACAAGCAGTACTGCAAGATTCACCGCACCAAAGGCCATGACCTCCAGAGCTGCAAGAAGGTCGAGCAGCCGAGCTGCAAAAGGCCGAATACGAGCGACGCGACAAGGAGAAGGCCCAAGGAGGTGCTAGAGGATCCGGTACGAAGCGCACCGGCCGGGGGGGACGCCGCGGCAACGCCAAGCAGCGGCAAGGCGACAGACCTCCCTGCGACCGTGACAAGGATGAAGATGACGACGATGACGAAGACATGGATGACGCCGAGACCAGCGAGCAGGAGTTCCAGAAAGCCACAGAAGTTTTGTGCGTTGACGGCGGTGCTTCTCTGCATACTTCACACCGCCAACTCAAGCAGTGGGTGCGGGAAGTCAATGCAGCAGAACCACCCGTTGAGTCACGCAAGCTTCTGAAATGGTCCAGCATGCCTATCATCTTTGATATTGAGGACCACCCCGATCGCACAACTGCTGTCGGGTGTTTGCCGATGTTGGTCTCACCAACTATCCGCAACCTCAAGGTCACTAAGATGCTAGTTGACGGCGGGGCTGGCTTGAACCTGATCTCCTCTGCTGTGCTCTGGAGACTCCAAGTCCCTGACAGCGAGCTCGAAGAGACCGGCACGTTCCAAGGAATCAACCCGGGAAGGAGCAAGCCGAAGGGGAAGCTCACGCTACCGGTGATGTTTGGCAGCGAGCTGAACTTTAGGACTGAGAGGATCACTTTCGACGTTGCCGATTTTCCATTGCCTTACAATGGAAGTCTCGGCCGTCCAGCGCTCGCCAAGTTCATGGCGGCCTCTCACTACGCGTACAACATGCTGAAGATGCCAGGCCCGATAAGTGTCATCTATGTACATGGCGACAAGAAAGACGCTCTTATCTGTGCCGACAAGATCTACCGGGAAGCAGCAGCTGCCGCAGATCGCGAGACACTTGCCGCTGAAGCTCCCGGGGGGAAGAAGAAGACCAAGTCCGGCAAGAGCTCTGATGCCCACTCCGGCAAGCGCACCTCTTCAGAGTGCTGCGCTACCGTCGAGGACGCACCATCGAGCTCCACCGGCAAATGTAAGAAGACGATGGCAGCTCCGCCAGCGACCAAGGAGGTGTCCGCCAAGGAGGGCGGCACTGGTGGTACCTTCACCATCAGTGCCACTCTTGACCCTAAATGGGAAAGCGCGCTCGTTGCTTTCCTGCGGGCGAATGTCGATGTGTTTGCGTGGCAACCGTCTGACATCCCCGGCGTTCCCAGGAAAGTAATCGAGCACCACCTTGCTATCTGTCCTCATGCGCGGCCCGTCAAGCAGAGAGTCAGGAAACAAGCAGTGGAGCGCCAAGAGTTCATCGCCGAAGAGATCAAGAAGTTGGAAGAAGCAGGCCTCGTCAGAGGAATGCTCCATCCTACATGGTTGGCCAATCATGTAGTCATGCGCAAGGCAAATGGGAAATGGAGACTTTGCATCGACTTCACCGATGTCAACAAAGCTTGTCCCAAAGACCCATTTCCCTTGCCGCGCATTGACCAGATTGTCGACTCCACAACTGGATGCGACTTGCTTTCATTTCTTGACGCATACTCAGGATACCATCAGATCTTCATGGCAGAAGAGGACAAGGAGAAAACCGCGTTCATCACTCCATGTGGCACGTACTGTTTCGTACGAATGCCTTTCGGTTTGAAGAATGCTGGTTCAACATTCGCAAGGGTAGTCCATACTGCTTTTGAGCCGCAAATACACAGAAATGTGGAAGCCTACATGGATGACATAGTGGTCAAGAGCAGGGACAAAGCAACTCTGATTCAAGACCTAGAAGAGACTTTTGCAAATCTACGCAAGATCAGCCTCAAGCTCAACCCTGAGAAGTGCGTGTTTGGAGTCCCGTCCGGCAAGCTTCTCGGATTCTTTGTGTCTCAGAGAGGAATTGAAGCAAATCCCGACAAGATCAAGGCCATTGAGCAGATTGAAGCACCGAAGCGCGTCAAGGATATACGAAAACTTGCCGGCTGTGTGGCGGCTCTCAGCAGGTTTATCTCTAAGTCTGCTGAGCGCGCCCTGTCGTTTCTCAAAATCTTGAAAAAGGCAGGTCCAATGAAATGGACTCCGGAAGCGGAGGCTGCGCTGCAGGACTTGAAGAGATACCTGTCCTCCACTCCAATACTTGTCGCACCTAAACCACAAGAGAAGTTGCTGCTATATCTGGCGGCAACCAATCAAGTGGTTAGTGCTGCGTTAGTAGCGGAGAGAGAGGCAGATGATGAGCCAGCGACCGCGGCAAGCACATCCAACGACAAGCAGGGGGCTTCCCCGACGAGCTCTGGTCCCGACGAAGATGGATCTGCGCAGATGTGCGAAGAGATACAGAAGAAGAAAATGGTGCAGCGCCCAGTCTACTTTGTCAGTTCCCTTCTGCAGGGGGCTAGGTCAAGGTACTCTGGTGTGCAGAAGTTGCTTTTCGGCCTTCTTATGGCCTCGAGAAAGCTGTGCCATTACTTCCAAGCACATGAGATCACAGTTGTCACTCGCTTTCCGCTGAAGAGGATACTGCAGAATCCAGAAGCAACAGGAAGGATTGTTGAGTGGGCACTGGAACTATCAAGCTTTGGCCTCAAGTTTGAGAGCACTTCAACTATTCAAAGCAGAGCATTGGCAGAATTCATAGCAGAGTGGACGCCAACACCAGACGAAGAAATTCCAGAGACGAGCATCCCTGTCAAGGAAGCGAACAAAGAGTGGTTGATGTACTTTGATGGTGCGTTCTCGCTGCAAGGCGCCAGTGCTGGCGTGCTGCTTGTCGCGCCCATCGGAGAGCACCTCAAGTACGTGGTCCAGATGCACTTTCCCAAGGAGCAAGCAACAAACAATACTGCAGAGTATGAAGGATTGCTCGCCGGTCTCAGGATCGCGGCAGACCTCGGGATCAAGCAACTCATTGTCAGGGGTGACTCACAGCTTGTCGTCCGCCAAGTGAACAAGGATTATCAGAGTCCATTGATGGAAGTTTACGTTGATGAAGTGAGGAAGCTGGAAGAGCGCTTTGTCGGCCTACAGATGGAACATGTTCCAAGAGCTCAGAACGACATCGCCGACGGCCTGTCAAAGTGCACGGCATTTAAGTTACCTGTGGAACCAGGGATCTTTGTGCTCAAGCTGACTCAACCATCCGTGATGCCATCAACTGGACAGAGCAAGAAGAGGAAGTTGATTTCTGGTGACTGTCTTCCGGCAGAGCTTCCCGAAGCCGCCGCCAAGAAGGTCCCCAAGATCAACGCCAAGAGTGCTGAGGAGCAGTCTGCTCCGACAAGCCCCAGGGTTTGTTTCCTTGAAGCAGACGCTCCCGACAAGTTTTGCTCCGGCAAGCTTGCCGGGGAACGTCAAGCTCCAGCTGAACCGCAGGTTCTCGCCGTAGAAGAGAATGTTCCCGCAGCAGCAGATATACCTTTAGTCCTTGTTGTCGAGCCACAGGCTCCAGCATGGGCACAGCAGATCGTCCGTTTCCTCCAGTCAGGAGAACTTCCCGAAGAGCCAGAAGAAGCGGAAAGAGTAGCCCAGCAGTCTAGTATGTACCAGTTCGTTGACAACGCACTGTACAGAAGAAGACTCAACGGAGTGAAGTTGAAGTGTATCCCCCGGGAAGATGGACAGAAGCTGTTGGCAGAGATACATGGAGGCATTTGTGGTCACCACATTGGCGCAAGAGCGCTTGCCGGCAAAGCATTTCGGCAGGGCTTCTTTTGGCCGACATCCCTCCAGGATGCAGCTGCACAAGTAACCAAGTGTGAAGCGTGCCAGTTCCATTCCAAGCAGATACACCAGCCAGCTCAAGCTCTCCAGACGATCCCTTTATCCTGGCCCTTTTCGGTCTGGGGGCTCGACATCCTCGGCCCCTTCCCCCGAGCAGTCGGGGGCTTTGAGTACTTGTACGTCGCAATCGACAAGTTCACAAAGTGGCCGGAAGTGGAACCAGTGAGGAAGGTGACAGCACAGTCAGCAGTCAAGTTCTTCAGGTCGATTGTTTGCCGCTACGGAATCCCTAACAGGATCATCACCGACAACGGTACACAATTCACGAGTCGCACCTTCATGCAGTACGTCCAAGACCTTGGCGCCAAGGTCTGCTTTGCTTCTGTTGCTCACCCCAGGAGCAACGGTCAAGCAGAGAGGGCGAATGCTGAAGTGCTGCGTGGACTCAAGACCCGGACTTTCGACAGGCTGCACAGGTGCGGAAGAAACTGGATCGAGGAGCTGCCGGTGGTTCTTTGGTCAATCAGGACGACGCCAAATCGAGCCACTGGCCAGACACCTTTCGCTCTAGTCTATGGAGCAGAGGCAGTTATCCCCACAGAACTCGTATACGGGTCACCTCGAGTGCTCGCTTATGATGAGCTTGAGCAAGAGCAGCTGCGACAAGATGACGCGCTGCTCCTTGAGGAAGACCGTCTTCAGGCTGCTGTACGAGCTGCTCGATACCAGCAAGCTTTGCGCCGCTACCATAGCCGCAAAGTTAAAGCCAGAAGTCTCGAGGAAGGCGACCTTGTTCTTCGGCGCGTTCATTCTGCTAAGAATTCCAACAAGTTGACGCCGAAGTGGGAAGGCCCTTACCGGGTGAAACGAGTCACTAGGCCTGGCGCTGTCCGCCTTGAGTCCAAGGATAGCTTTCCGGTGAGCAACTCCTGGAACATCGAGCATCTTCGTAAGTTTTACCCGTAAGGCGTGGTTGTCGGACCCTGTCCGGCAACCACCATTTTGTACAAGTCTTGCCGCTGTTGCATACAATCCTTTGTACAAAGCCAGGCGCAGACCCTATGCATAAATAAAACTCACGTGCTCCGTACACCCTGTCAATTTCATGCCTTTCTACATGAATTATCTGACACTTTGTGCAGCGAGCCCCCTCGGTAAGCAATAATGGGCCATAAGGCTCCATACTATTGTTTTCTCTTTTCTCTTTTTCTCAAGGAAAGGAAGGATCCTTCGCCCACAAGTTGACCGGGGGGAGGAGAAGATAATGGTGTGGACCCGGCGTTGTTCAGGAAAAATTTTGCCTTGCCGGGGAGCAAACGACAGGAAAGCTAAGTGCCAAAGTTCGAGCAATCAGATCTTTTAACTTTAAGTTACTTTCCTTGAACGACCATGCTTTGTATGGAAAACCTGTGCGCGGAGGAACCAGCTCGTGGCTAGTTGCGCCCTTACTTTGTTTCGAGTTCGCTCAACAGTTTAAGTGTGTTGCGACTAGAGTCGCGCCCTTACTTTGTTTCGAGTTCACTCAGCAACTTAAGCGAGCTGCGACTAGTCGCGACAAGGTTTCTTGTCGGTAACGGCACCGCCAACAGGCCGCCGACGTCCCGCACTCAGCGCTCGCGGCAAAGGTGCCTACGCCGGCAGGTTCCCTAAAAGCGTAGGGCAAAAACATACAAAGGAAGGAATCGAGTAAAGGAAGTAGCATTGCAATCATGACCTGAAACAGAGTTATATTACAAGATAGTTTGTCGCGGCTCTAATAGACTGTTTTCATAACATGACCAGCGACGAAAAAAAAGAAGAAGAAAATAGGCGGCCTAGTCCGCGCGGTCGCCCTCAACCCTCTTGATACCGCTCACCTTGTCCACAATGGGTGCGACGAGGGTCTCGAGCTCCTCCAGATCAGCTTCCGGCGGCAGGGACCTGAGGATGTTAGTGAGGCGGAGGCCCGGGTTGCGGAAGGCCACCTTCATCAGCACCTTTTTGAGAGCTCCCGCGCAGATCTCGCGCGACTCGTCGGCCAGCTGCTTTGGGATCCTCTCCTGGAGTTGCTGGAGGGCCGTCGCCACGCCTCTGAAGAACAAGGTGAGCTTGGCGCTGGATGGGAGGCTCTCGTCAGAGGAATACCCGAGATCCTCCACCCCCAGCAGCGCCAACTCCTTGTCGATGTCTGCGGCAGCATTCACAAGGCCCTCCGTCCACCGCTCCACAGTTCCCCTGAAATCGTTCTGGGTGGTGGCGATGCTCTCCAGCAGCTCCTTGTCGGCCTTGATCTCCTTCTTCAAGGCCGCCTCCTGCTCCCTGGCGCCGTCCAGCGTCTTGGTCAAAGCAGCCAGCTTCAGCTCAAGATCCACCTTGGAGTCCTTGGCGGCGTCAAGCTCCTTGACATTGTCGGCGAGACGACCCTGCAGATCGCCAAAGGTGTAGGCGTCCTTCTCGCGCTCATGCTTGAGCGCGGCAAGCGCTTCACCGCTCGCCTTGAGATCAGTCTCCAGCTGCGCCACTTTCGCCTCCAGCTCCTTCTTGGCGGCCTCGACGGCTGCGGCAGCGTCCTTTGCTTCCTTGAGTGCTCCGCTGAGTGCTTGCTCGCGCACAGCTAGCTCCTCTTCGTGGCTGTCCAGGCTGGCCTTCAGCTGCACCAACTCACCGTCCCGCGTAGACAACTCCTCGGCGGCAAGCCGCTGTTGCTCTACAATCTCTGCCTTCTCAAGGATGAAAGCCTTCTGCACCTCATCGAGCTGCGCCCGCTCCGCCGCCAGCGACTGGAGAGCTGCCTGGTTGAGGCCTCGGAGCTCCTCCGCGCGCTTCTCCACGTCCACCCCCGCCTTCGCGACAAGCGCTTCGCGGGACTCCAGTTTAGCCTGGCGGGCGCGGTAGAGCGACACCAGCTTCCGCAGCAGTCGCTCCTCCTCGGGCTCGTCGCTGCTGCTGCCTGGTGCGTCGACCAACGTCAGCCCAGCGGAGGCAAGCACCTCCACGTCAAAGCTTTCTCCTTCGACCGGCGCCCTGGACGTTGACACCCAGGGGAGGTTGATGAAGATGCCAGCGCCAGCCTTCAAGTAGACGCCTGGCTGGGGTTCTTCGGATCCTGACGCTGCGGCAGCGGCGGGAGGATTGGCGGTCGGTGCAGCGCCTGTCGCTCCTGCGGCCCCAGGGTCGTCAGTACGATCACCGGGCCCCTCGTCAGCTGCTGCGGCGGCAACCTTGGCGGCCTCTTCACCGGCGGGATCTTCAGCGCCGGCCGTTTCTTCGGTGGCAGCAGCGTCATCAATAACAACCTTGGTCTCCATCGGCTCCACAGTGGATGGATCTGACGACCAGAAAAGGAAGAAAAGTCAAGCAAATATCCCAAAAAGAAGAACCCAGGGGAAGTTTATAAGCAAGGAGTACCTGTACCAGGCTCGGTAGTTGGGATCTCCGCTGCCGGGGGGTCGCCGGTACTGTCCCTTGCCGGAGACTTCTCCCTTGCCGGGGAGCTCTCCCTCGTTGGAGACTTCTCCCTTGCTGGGGAGCTCTCCCTCGGCGACGTAGTCGAAGCAGGTGGCACGTCAGGGGTGGCCACCGGGCGCTCCTGGTGGAGCTGCTCTGCTCCTGCACAAGCCAACGGTCAGATATCAGCAAGCGAATTGTATCCATGCGCGCCTAACAGCTGGAAGTGAACCATATATTTACGCTGGGGGCTGCTCTAAGGAACAACTGCCGGGTCCGACAAGTTTGGCTCAGGCGCACCCCCTGTTGCCACGGTGGGATCATCCTCGATGACAATCACCGGGACCTTGGCTCTCTTTGCCATTCTCTGGGCCAGCGTCCTAAAAAGGAATAAGTTCAGAGTAAAGCAAATGAGATACAAGACAAGACGGCAAGTATTGAAGATATGCAAGTACAACAAGAATCTTACTCATCTTCTTCCTCGTCGGAGCTGAGCGCGGAGTAGTCAAAGCCTGGCCCACCTCCGACGCGAGGAGGCAGAGGAGTAGGATCCCTTGGCCGCTTGGCGGAAGCTGGAGCGGCAGGCCAAGAGGACCCCGCCCCAGTTGCCGCTGCAGCAGGAGGTGTTTCCGCGGCAACAGAACTCGCCGCGGTGGAGCGTGTCGTGCGGCGCGGCGGGGGTTGACTCGCCCGCCGCTCCGCTACGTCCCCGGCCTTGCGAAGACGCCTTCTTGGTGGAGCCGGGGGCTCCGCTTGAGGAGCCGGGGGCTCTGCTCATGGAGTCAGGGGCTCTGCTTGCGGCAAGCTGTCCGAAGATGAAGAGGAAGAGGAGCCGATCTCCAACGAGCCGCTCGTGTCCTCGGCGGGCCCACTCGGCCCGACGTCATGCTCGGCGGACCTCTTCTCGCTGGCAAGCTCCTCTTGGTCAGCAAGGCTTGCCGCCTCCGCTGCCTCTGCCTCCTCCACGGTGAACCCGAACTCGCCCGCAGCGGGAGCTGCCGCCGCCTCTTCCATCCTGGTGGCGATGCGCTTGAGCTCATCATCGGTGGTGTCCCGGGTGAGGCCTTTTTAATCGTCGGCGTCGACCGGCACTTCTATCAAGTTGTTGAAGAACGCCCGCACGACATCATCCGCAGGCTCTATCCAGGCTGGATCAATTCCATGCGAGTCGCACCGCGGCATTATCGCACGGATGCGGTCGAGCACGGAGTTGTTGCACAGCGGGACGACACCCCTCGGCAACCAGAACACTTCGGGATGCTGTGGCTCGTGCTTGAACAGCTCCTGGAGCATCGCGTTGAGCTCCAGGATAGTGAAGTTGAAGTTGAGGCCCGGGCGCAACCTCATGATATCCGCCGCATTCTGAAACTCCCAGGCGGGTCTCCCCCTCTCCTGCAGGGGGGCGATGCGGCGGCAGAGGAAATCTGCGCCAACCGCTCCTATGGTAAGCCCGGCAAGCCTGAGGCGTAGGATCCGGGTGACGGCGATCCTTAGTCTGCCATCTTCCGGGGCCAGGCTACTCCAATCACTGCCGCGCACTACTGGGGTTTCGCGCAGAGCAGTAAACGGCTGCGGGTTCTCCTCAACGATCAGACACCAGTCCGCCCTCCACTCCTCCCACTTGCTGCGGAGCTCTCCCTCCAGATAAGCATCCTTCTTGCCGGCTTTCGAGATCCAGGCGATTCCGCCGAATAAAGTTTCTCCTTTCTCAACCCGAGGCGAAAAGAAATGGCGGAAAAGGGCTACGTTTGGATGGATCCCGACAAAGTTTTCGCAGAGATGTGTGAAAACTGCCATGGTCAGGATAGCATTGGGGGTGAAATCAAGAAGGTGGAGCCCGTAGGTGTTCATGACATCGCAAAAGAATTCTGAAAAGGGCGGGCAGAGCCCGCAATAGAAGAACAAGGCAAAGAAGGGATACCCAGTGGGATACTTATCCCAAGCAGTGGTTGGGAGTACCTTCGTGCGCGGATGCGCTCGCGTCCCCGTTGACAAGAAGAGGTAGAAGTCCTCCTTCAGCTCCGCCGCCTCAAGCCTCGGAGGGAAGAGTGCCCGCTCCTTCCGCAGCGCCGCGAGCCGCTGCGCCTCGGCCGACTTCGCCTTCTTGGCTTTCGGAGCCATGGCAGAAAGGGGGAGTGAGGACGGCGACGTTGGCGGTGCTGGTGGCGCTGGGGGAAGGGCGCTGCTCTCCTTCGGCTTTGGGAAGAAGGGGAGTGGCGGAGATTCTCGAGGAGGGAATAGCAACGGGCAGATGGGCGAACTGCCCCTGTTCCTCCCTGCTTATAAGGAGGGAGGGGGCGGACGTTTCGCCTTTCTGAATAAAGAAACCACCCACGACCTCTCCCACGACGCCGCAATCGACGCGTGCCGTTCAGGGAGGGCGTGGTGGATGCGGAGCAAGGTGCGACGTGACCCAGGCCGTGCGTGCCCGTGCCCTGTTTTGGGCCTGGCCCAACAGCGCTCGACACCATGTGTGGCCCAGGCCCGGGGGCTCCTGTCGGTGTACTAAAGTAGGGGTACCCTAGTATCTTGAACTTGTGCATGGGCAGTCACAGCACCCCGCGGCAAGGCCCGCCAGGTGATCGCCAAGGCTCTCTATGGTTCTTTTGGAGCCATTCGAGAACAAAGTATTTAAGCCAAGGAGACAAGTCCCCGGCAAGAGGAGCTTGCCGGGAAGGCCGCTCGAGGCACAAGACCCCGGCAAGAGGAGCTTGCCGGGAAGGCCAACCAGAGCATCTCAAGGAACCTGCCGCGACGCGCCACGCGTCCCGGCAGGACTCGGCGAGCGACAAGCTCCCGGACGCAGCAAGACAACGGCCGCGGCAAGGCCCTTGCCGCGGTGGGCAACCACTCTGTACCCGCGCTCCAGCTCACCCACCTACGTGTCGCTCCGGGACCCTTCCTGGCGTACGTGGCGGGAGGCTGTGCAGCCAGGGGTACACTATGGCATGCAGCGCTGACAAGATCGCCATCGTGGCAAGCGGTGGCGCCCCCGACGGTCCCTTTTCTGCATCGTCTGGGCGACGTAGATAGGCATTTAATGCCTTTGTCCCCTGCCGTCAGGGTTAGGTATGATACACTGTGTAGGTAGCTGTACCTACCACAGCATATTTCCATTTTTGCCCTTACCTACGTTGCCACCTGTTGGAGACCCCTTGAACATATAAAAGGAGGCCCATGCACAACGTAGGGGGGGATCAAACCCCGGAGAGCGATCTTTGAGAGGAAAACAGAAGAACGCTCGGTCTCGTTAGCTGCTTGAGTGTACTGTAGCACTCAGCGCTCCCGAGCAAGAACTCAATACAATCCACAAAGCAGTAGTAGGAGTATTATCTCTCCGAAGAGCTCCGAAGCTGGGTAAAAAAAACCGTGTGCTTCGCCTCGATCCGCTCTTCGCGCGACCTCCGCCCCCCGCCGAACCGAGAAGGGGCTCCGTCCCCATAGGTGCTCGGGGAGCCAGAAAACCCCGGCAAATATCTGGTTCACCTAGGGTATGCCTATGTTGTTCATCTTGGGTGGGAAACAAATAGTAAAGCAATCATCATCTGTCTTTTTATTAAATTAAAGCAATCATCAGCTTGCTATCATTATTTTTGGATCCATCCACTGGTTGTTACCATCACTCTAAATTTCTGCATGCTCTCCTTACATAATCTCACCACATTTTTTTCGTATGCATGTCAGATATTGTACACAGTCATGTTGAACATGTAGAGAAAAAGAGAAGAGTTTTGCGTGGCAATACAATGTCATGCAGACATCGCTCCATGGTGGGTTCAATGGCAAACCCTCCCCACCCCTCTCTCAGATTGTAATCCAGAGGAAGATATCTGTTCTGAGGCGGATTCAGACGCTGCTAACCACTCCTATTTACCCCCCAAGGTGTTTGCTCTACCTTGGCATGATGATGTTAGTCATATCATGCATATGTTGCCTTGCAGTGCGTACTTTTGACATCATATATGTCATCTGCTTAGTTTAGACATGTTCTGTAATGCCACGTGTTTAGTTTCTATATCATATATGGGAATTATGCAGTCTCATGTCTTTTAGCCAGCCATAATATATGTGAAATGTGCAATGCCAACCTGTTTAACCAGGCATCGTATATTTGAATGATATCTTGCCCATCCTTTTCTTCATTACATTTCCATTTGTCGATAATGTTTGTACATTAAGCTACTCTTCCTGTGAATCAGCCATTTGGGTGGGAGATTGAAAAATCTGGAGCGAAAACAAGGCCTTCAGAGCAGACAATGCTACCTGTCAAAGCAGATCTCTTCTTGGGTCTCGATAGCTCCTCAGAGATGGATTCAGAGACAGATGACCAGTCCTATTCCCCCACCGAGGTGTATGCTCTAACTTGGCACGGTTATACTGCTCATATCATGCATATGGTGTCTTGCATTGCATAGTTTAGACATCATATACACAATATTCAACACCATGTTCTTAGTTCAGACATCATATCTAATGCCCTCTGTTTAGCATAAAAATCACATATGTGAATTAAATGATGTGATCCCGGTTACTTAGATAACATGTAGGTGAATTATGTCATGCAATCATGTTTAGTTATTCATCATATATCTTTGAATTATGTTATGTTATGCTATCCAGTTTAGATAGACATCATATATGTGAAATTATGTCATGCTATCCGTTTTAGTTAAACAATATACATGTCAACTATTTCATGTCCTATTTTTTCCACACTATCTATTGCATCTGTCTCTCATAAAATGGTTGTACATTCAACTATGTTTCCTGTTTATCAGCCATTTGAATTGGAGCGGGTGATGCCAGTATCTAGCGGACTAAAAACACGGTCTTCAAATAAAACAGTGCTACCTCTTGGTGGAGATAGCACCCCGATTGTACATGCACGAGAACCAGCCCTACCACACATAACCCAAACTCTCGCAGATTGTACCCCTACTGCGATGGACAGAGAACCAGCTTCACCCAATCTAACCCCAACCCCAGCAGATAGTAACCCAGTTCCTGTTGACACAACACCATCTCCACCACAGAGCTCCCAAACAAGAGCAGTTAGTAAGGCAGCTCCAGTGCCCAAAGGGCCATTACTACCACGGCGAACCCCAACTCCACCAGTTAGTATGCCTATTCCTGTGGAGGAAGCACAACCAGCTAGTCGTAGTTTAGCATCTATCACATTTGATGTTGTTAAATCATATGTGCGTATCTTCCCATCTTGGAAATATTATACTGAAGATGAAGGAAAATGCCAGTTGTAGGTGTTTGTCCAGGAGTTTTTTTATATAAAGACTGTAAGGGAACTCCCTACAGTATAATTGGTGCAACAAACCCAAATTGCAAGTACCATGCCTTCAACCTGGGTGGGTGGGAAGGCATCAGCCCCTTCCCACCACTAGGCTATGCCTTAGTCTGTTGTTTGTCCAGGAGTTATGTGTAAGTAATGTTATTCATGGCAATTACTTTGCTTTGTCCCATACATCCTACCTCCATGATGGTTATAATACAACAAATTTTTCCATTTTTCCCTATAGAGAAGGACCAATTTGGAAACTTAGGATGAGGTAACTTGTGCTAATACCTCTGCTATCTTCAAGAATGATTGGTGGCAGTATCGGAATTACCTGAAGAAAACGTACTTCACCAGCAAAGAAACTCATCAAATTCCCTTATGTTCTCCTGAGACACATTTACTCGACGATGACTGGGAAGGCCTTGTTCTGTACTGGTCCCGAACCAAGAATGTGGTAAGGTCTATGAGCTCATTTTCTATTTTTAAGTACTATATTCTTGCGTCTTACTGTACTCTGTTCATGTAGAACAACTGCCTAAACCTATAGAACATCTGTTCTAATTTAAGATTCCATTGCTATCGTAGTTCAAAAAAGCGCTAGGCGTTAATTGTGTGTTTTGCCACCGCCTTGCGCTTTACTAACCAAAGCGCATGCTTATGCGCAGTTATGCACAGATTAAGCATAGTTATGCGCAATGCGTTTTGCCAACGCCTAGAGCCTAGGCGCGCTTAAGCGCTCGCTTAGGCGCACCTTTTTTAACTATGATTGCTATCGTGCATACTGCTTTGCTCTTGTATCACTGTATTTACTCATACAAACTTATTTTTAAATTGAAGGATCCAATCGAAACTCCAATGGCATAGCAAGTATGTTCACGCATGTTTCTTTAACAGGCTTGCTCTTATTAATAGCTCTGTTGATTTCAATTTCAATTGTGTATACAGTTGACTTCTCATATCATGCACATTACTAGCATCACAACGGAGCCATGTTGTACATGTAGACCCGTGGTACCCATCTGAAATCTTGTTGTGCCGTGTAGTTTCCCACGCTTTGTATTCTTTCACTGCTGCTTTGTCTTGAACTGATATGATTTGAACTGTGTCTCTATTTTGATTTGGCAAGACAATGCAGTGACCATAGGACATAGATATATGTTTGTTTGATGCTTTTATTATGTACTAGTACTTGGAAATAGAAGACTTGGTAGTTTAATCATGTCCACCTTACTAATGAACTGGTTCACCGAAATGAGTTCCATATACTAGTACATGCTAAACCTGTTATGTGTCTGCTTGTTTCTTCTTTTAGAATGCTGACAGAATATTGGGGAAGAGTGCCTTATTAAGCAACTGTAAAGGAAGTAATGCAGATAAGGTTCATGATAGTGACACATCCTTATTGGTCTCCAACAAAGCTGATAAAACAGCTAAGGAAGACTATCTCGAAGACAGTGAGACAACCCCAAAGTCCTGTCTTGGTTTAGTATTCCAGTTACTGGCTACTACCGCTTGCACAAGCTATTCAAACTCACTATATGAATCAGTTCGGTTTCTTGAGTCTCAACTACAAGCTGACAGACATTGATCAGTTGTGCTGCGACAAGAAGCGGAAGGACTGCGGAAGTCCCTGGAGCATTCAGATGTATACTTTCTGGTGAAACAGCAAGCGTTGGAGGATTTTAGCGCCAAATAGGACAAAGCTAATAAGCTTGCTAAGCTTATTGCCAGCAAGGTGGATACCCAGGATAACGTTTCTTGAGCTCTTCTGAAGTTGTTTCAGTTATGCTCTTGTTTTGCTGCCGCGTTTATTTGCACTGGTGGCCAATTATGACAGCCAGTGTATGTAATATGCTTCTTTGTTCCCTATATTTGCACTGGTGGCGAACTTTCATGCCCAATGGATGTAATATGTGTAATAGCGGTAATAGGCTAGAGTTAATTGCTTGCTTATTTATTTCCTTATCGTCTTGTTTAGTTGTTTGCTTGTAGTCACTGCAGTTATTTTTTTGTGTTTTTTTAGTGGCCACAATAACCTATTTTTGGAAACTAGGCCAAAATAATCATGGCAACACACGGACTGTTGTAACCATGGGCCTCCTGCGGGCCGTATGATCCATGGGCCTTCTACGGGCCGTAGGATCCATTGGCCTTCTATACGGGCCGTAGGATCCATGGGCCTTCTGACGGGGAACGTAGTAGAAATTCAAAATTTTCCTACGTATCACCAAGATCTATCTATGGAGAGACCAGCAACGAGGGGAAAGAGAGTGCATCTACATAACCTTGTAGATCGCTAAGCGGAAGCGTTCAAGTGAATGGGGTTGATGGAGTCGTACTCGCCGTGATCCAAATCACCGATGACCAAGTGCCGAACGGACGGCACCTCCGCGTTCAACACACGTACAGCCCGGTGACGTCTCCCATGCCTTGATCCAGCAAGGAGAGAGGGAGAGGTTGAGGAAGACTCCATCCAGCAGCAGCACAACGGCATGGTGGTGCTGGAGGAGCGTGGCAATCCTGCAGGGCTTCGCCAAGCACCGCGGGAGAGGAGGAGGGAGAGAAGCAGGGCTGTGCCAAGAGAGATTGAATCGCGTATTGTGGGCAGCCCCCTAGGCCTCATATATATAGGGGAAGGGGAGGGTTGCGCCCCCTCTAGGGTTTTCCACCCCTAGGGGGTGCGGCAGCCCTAGATGGCCAAGGGGTGGCGGCCAAGGGAGGGGAGAAGGGGGAGGCGCCCCTAGGGTGGGCCTTAAGGCCCATCTGGACCTAGGGTTTGCCTCCTCCCACTTCCCCTGCGCCTTGGGCCTTGGTGGGAGGCGCACCAGCCCACTAAGGGGCTGGTCCCTCACCACTCTTGGCCCACGCAACCTTCTGGGGTTGGTGGCCCCACCTGGTGGACCCCGGGGACCCTCCCGGTGGTCCCGGTACATTACCGATAAAACCCGAAACTCTTTCGGTGACCAAAACAGGACTTCCCATATATAAATCCTTACCTCCGGACCATTCCGGAACTCCTCGTGACGTCCGGGATCTCATCCGGGACTCCGAACAACATTCGGTAACCACATACAAGCTTCCTTTATAACCCTAGCGTCATCGAACCTTAAGTGTGTAGACCCTACGGGTTCGGGAGACATGCAGACATGACCGAGACGTTCTCCGGTCAATAACCAACAGCGGGATCTGGATACCCATGTTGGCTCCCACACGTTCCATGATGATTTCATCGGATGAACCACGATGTCAAGGACTTAATCAATCCCGTATACAATTCCCTTTGTCTATCGATACGATACTTGCCCGAGATTCGATCATCGGTATCCCAATACCTTGTTCAATCTTGTTACCGGCAAGTCTCTTTTACTCGTTCCGCAACACATCATCCCGTGATCAACTCCTTGATCACATTGTGCACATTATGATGATGTCCTACCGAGTGGGCCCAGAGATACCTCTCCGTCACACGGAGTGACAAATCCCAGTCTCGATTCGTGCCAACCCAACAGACACTTTCGGAGATACCTGTAGTGTACCTTTATAGCCACCCAGTTACGTTGTGACGTTTGGCACACCCAAAGTATTCCTACGGTATCCGGGAGTTGCACAATCTCATGGTCTAAGGAAATGATACTTGACATTAGAAAAGCTTTAGCATACGAACTACATGATCTTGTGCTAGGCTTAGGATTGGGTCTTGTCCATCACATCATTCTCCTAATGATGTGATCCCGTTATCAACGACATCCAATGTCCATGGTCAGGAAACCGTAACCATCTATTGATCAACGAGCTAGTCAACTAGAGGCTTACTAGGGACATGGTGTTGTCTATGTATCCACACATGTATCTGAGTTTCCTATCAATACAATTTTAGCATGGATAATAAACGATTATCTTGAACAAGGAAATATAATAATAACTAATTTATTATTGCCTCTAGGGCATATTTCCAACAGTCTCCCACTTGCACTAGAGTCAATAATCTAGTTCACATCGATATGTGATTAACACTCAAGGTCACATCCCTATGTGACTAACACCCAAGAGTTCTGGGTTTGATCATGTTATGCTTGTGAGAGAGGTTATAGTCAACGGGTCTGCAACACTCAGATCCGTATGTACTTCGCAAATCTCTACGCTATATTTGGAGCCATTTCAAATAACTGTTCTACTTGGAGCTATTCTAAATTGTTGCTCCATTATATGTATCCGGTATCTCTACTCAGAGCTATCCGGATAGGTGTTAAGCTTGCATCGACATAACTCTTTATGTCGAACTCTTTATCACCTCCATAACCGAGAAACATATCCTTATTCCTCTAAGGATAATTTTGACCGCTATCTGGTGATCTACTCCTAGATCACCTTTGCACCATCTTGCCAGACATGTGGCAAGGCAAATGTCAGGTGCGGTACACAGCACAGCATACTATGGAGCCTATGTCTGAGCATAGGGGACGACCTTCGTCCTTTCTCTCTGTTCTGCCGTGGTTGAGCTTTAAGTCTTAACTTCGTACCTTACAACTCAGGCAAGAACTTCCTTCTTTGACTGATCCATCTTGAACACCTTCAAGATCATGTCAAGGCATGTGCTCATTTGAAAGTACCATTAAGCGTTTTGATCTATCCCTATAGATCTTGATGCTCAATGTTTAAGCAGCTTAATCCAGGTTCTCCATTGAAAAACACCTTTCAAATAACTCTTTATGCTTTTCAGAAATTCTACATCATTTCTGATCAACAATATGTCATCCACATATACTTATCAGAAATTCTGTAGTGCTCCCACTTACTTCTTTGGAAATACAAGTTTCTCATAAACTTTGTATAAACCAAAATCTTTGATCATCTCATCAAAGCATACATTCCAACTCCGAGATGCTTACTCCAGTCCTTAAAAGGATTGCTGGAGCTTTGCATACTTGTTAGCATCTTTCAGGATCGACAAAATCTTCTGGTTGTATCACATACAACCTTTCCTCAAGAACAAGGAAACAATATTTTGACATCCCATCTGCAAGGTTTTATAAATAATGCAGTACATGCTAATTCCAACAGACTCTTAGCATCGCTATGAGTGAGAAAGTCTCATCATAGTCAACTCCTTGAACTTGTCGGGAAACACCTTAACGACAAGTCGAGCTTTCTCAATGGTGACACTTACCATCATTGTCTGTCTTCCTTTAAAATCCATATGTACCCAATAGCCTTACGACCATCAAGTAGTTCTTTCAAAGTCTACACTTTGTTTTATATATGGATCCTTTCTCGGATTTTATGGCCTTGAGCCATACATCGGAATCCAGGCCCACCATCGCTTCTCCATAGCTCGTAGGTTCATTGTTGTCTAGCAACATGACTTCTAAGACAGGGTTACGTACCACTCTGAAGTAGTACGCATCCTTGTCATCCCACGAGGTTTGGGAGTGACTTGATCCGAAGTTTCATGATTACTATCATAAGCTTCCACTTCAATTGGTGTAGGTGCCACAGGAACAACTCTTTGTGCCCTGCTATACACTAGTTGAAGTGATGGTTCGTTAACCTCATCAAGTCTCCCCATCCTCCCACTCAATTCTTTTGAGAGAAACTTTTCCTCGAGAAAGGACCCGATTCTAGAAACAATCCCTTATTGCTTTCGAATCTGAGACAGGAGGTATACCCAACTGTTTTTGGGTTGTCCTATGAAGATGCATTTATCCGCTTTGGGTTCGAGCTTATCGGCCTGAAACTTTTCCACATAAGCGTCGCAGCCCCAAACTTTTAAGAAATGACAGCTTAGGTTTCTCTAAACCATAGTTCATACGGTGTCATCTCATCGGAATTACGTGGTGCTCTATTTAAAGTGAATGTGGTTGTCTTTAATGCCTAACCCATAAACTATTGTGGTAATTCGATAAGAGACATCATGGTATGCATCATATCCAATAGGGTGCAGTTATGATGCTCGGACACACCATCACACTATGGTGTTCCAGGCTGTATTAGTTGTGAAACAATTTCCACAATGTCTTAATTCTGTGCCAAATTCGTAATTCAGATATTCATCTCTATGATCATATCATAGATCTTTTATCCTCTTGTCACGACGATCTTTGAACTTCACACTGAAATTACTTGAACCTTTCAATAATTCAGACTCGTGATTCATCAAGTAAATGCACTCAACATCTACTCAAATCATCTGTGAAGAAAGAACATAACGATATCCACTACATGCATCAGCACTCATTGGACTGCACACATCAAAATGTATTACTTCCAACAATTTGCTTTCTAGTTCCATTTTACTGAAACCGAGGCTTTCAGTCATCTCGCCCATGTGGTATGATTTGCATGCCTCAAGTGATTCAAAATCAAGTGAGTTCAAACGGTCCATTTGCATGGAGTTTCTTCACGCATATACACCAACAGACATGGTTCGCATGTCTCAAACCTTTCAAAAATGAATGAGTCCAAAGATCCATCAACATGGAGCTTCTTCATGCGTTTTATACCGATATGACTTACGTGGCAGTGCCACAAGTAGGTGGTACTATCATTACTATCTTTTGGTATGAACATGTGTATCACTACGATCGAGATTCAATAAACCATTCATTTTAGGTGTAAGACCATTGAAGGTATTATTCAAACAAACAGAGTAACCATTATTCTCCTTAAATGAATAACCGTATTGCGATAGACATAATCTAATCACGTCTATGCTCAACGCAAACACCAATTTCAATGGTAGAGGGAGCGTGCGATGCTTGATCATATCAACATTGGAAACACTTCCAACACATATCGTCAGCTCACCTTTAGCTAGTCCCCGTTTATTCCGTAGCTTTTATTTCGAGTTGCTAACACTTAGCAACCGAACCGGTATCTAATACCCTGGTGCTACTAGGAGTACTAGTAAAGTACACATCAACACAATGTATATCCAATATACTTCTATCGACCTTGCCAGCCTTCTAATCTACCAAGTATCTAGGGTAATTCCGCTCCAGTGGTTGTTCCCCTTATTACAGAAGCACTTAGTCTCGGGTTTGGGTTCAACCTTGGGTTTCTTCACCAGAGCAGCAGCTGATTTGCCGTTTCATGAAGTATCCCTTCTTGCCCTTGCCCTTCTTGAAACTAGTGGTTTCACTAACCATCAACAACTGATGCTCCTTCTTGATATCTACTTTTGCGGTGTCAAACATCGCGAATATCTCAAGGATCATCATATATGTCCCTAATATATCATAGTTCATCACGAAGCTCTAGCATCTTGGTGGTAATGACTTCGGAGAAACATCACTATCTCATCTTGGAAGATCAACTCCCACTTGATTCAAATGATTTTTGTACTCAGACAATCTGAGCACAAGCTCAACAATTGAGCTTTTCTCCCTTAGTTTGTAGGCTAAGAAAATCGTCGGAGGTCTTATACCTCTTGACGCGGGCACGAGCCTGAAATTCCAATTTCAGCCCTCGAAACATCTCATATGTTTCGCGACGTTTCAAAAACGTCTTCGGTGCCTCAACTCTAAACCGTTTAACTGAACTATCATGTAGTTATCAAAACGTGTATGTCAGATGTTCGCAACATCCACAGACCACGTTCAAGGTTTAGCACACTGAGCAGTGCATTAAGGACATAAGCCTTCTAAGAAGCAATGAGGACAATCCTCGGTCTACGGACCTAGTCCGCATAATTGCTACTATCAACTTTCAACTAAATTTTCTCTAGGAACATATCTAAACAGTAGAACTGAAGCGCGAGCTACGACATAATTTGCGAAGACCTTTTGACTATGTTCAGGATAATTAAGTTCATCTTATGAACTCCCACTCAGATAGACATCCCTCTAGTCATCTAAGTGATTACATGATCCGAATCAACTAGGCCGTGTCCGATCATCACGTGAGACGGACTAGTCAACGTCGGTGAACATCTTCATGTTGATCGTATCTTCCATACGACTCATGCTCGACCTTTCGGTCTTCTATGTTCCGAGGCCATGTCTGTACATGCTAGGCTCGTCAAGATAACCCTAAGTGTTTTGCATGTGTAAAACTGTCTTACACCCGTTGTATGTGAACGTAAGGATCTATCACACCCGATCATCACGTGGTGCTTCGAAACGACGAACTGTAGCAACGGTGCACAGTTAGGGGAGAACACTTCTTGAAATTGTTGTAAGGGATCATCTTATTTACTACCGTCGTTCTAAGCAAATAAGATGTATAAACATGATAAACATCACATGCAATCAAATAGTGACATGATATGGCCATCATCACTTTGCTCCTTTTGATCTCCATCTTCGGGGCTCCATGATCATCATCGTCACCGGCATGACACCATGATCTCCATCATCATGATCTCCATCATCATGTCTTCTTGAAGTTGTCACGTCATCTATTACTTCTACTACTACAGCTAACGGTTAGCAATAAAGTAAAGTAATTACATGACGTTTATGTTGACACGCAGGTCATGAATAAATAAAGACAACTCCTATGGCTCCTGCCGGTTGTCATACTCATCGACATGCAAGTCGTGATTCCTATTACAAGAACATGATCAATCTCATACATCACATATATCATTCATCACATCCTTTGGCCATATCACATCACATAGCATACCCTGCAAAAACAAGTTAGACGTCCTCTAATTGTTGTTGCATGTTTTACGTGGCTGCTATGGGTTTCTAGCAAGAACGTTTCTTACCTACGCAAAACCACAACGTGATATGCCAATTGCTATTTACCCTTCATAAGGACCCTTTTCATCGAATCCGATCCGACTAAAGTGGGAGAGACAGACACCCGCCAGCCACCTTATGCAACTAGTGCATGTTTGTCGGTGGAACCGGTCTCACGTAAGAGTACGTGTAAGGTTGGTCCGGGCCGCTTCATCCCACGATGCCGCCGAATCAAGATAAGACTAGTAACGGCAAGCATATTGAACAAGATCAACGCCCACAACTACTTTGTGTTCTACTCGTGCATAGAATCTACGCAATAGACCTAGCTCATGATGCCACTGACGGGGAACGTAGCAGAAATTCAAAATTTTCCTACGTATCACCAAGATCTATCTATGGAGAGACCAGCAACGAGGGGAAAGAGAGTGCATCTACATACCCTTGTAGATCGCTAAGCGGAAGCGTTCAAGTGAACGGGGTTGATGGAGTCGTACTCGCCGTGATCCAAATCACCGATGACCAAGTGCCGAACGGACGGCACCTCCGCGTTCAACACACGTACAGCCCGGTGACGTCTCCCATGCCTTGATCCAGCAAGGAGAGAGGGAGAGGTTGAGGAAGACTCCATCCAGCAGCAGCACAACGGCATGGTGGTGCTGGAGGAGCGTGGCAATCCTGCAGGGCTTCGCCAAGCACCGCGGGAAAGGAGGAGGGAGAGAAGCAGGGCTGTGCCAAGAGAGATTGAATCGCGTATTGTGGGCAGCCCCCTAGGCCTCATATATATAAGGGAAGGGGAGGGTTGCGCCCCCTCTAGGGTTTTCCACCCCTAGGGGGTGCGGCAGCCCTAGATGGCCAAGGGGTGGCGGCCAAGGGAGGGGAGAAGGGGGAGGCGCCCCTAGGGTGGGCCTTAAGGCCCATCTGGACCTAGGGTTTGCCTCCTCCCACTTCCCCTGCGCCTTGGGCCTTGGTGGGAGGTGCACCAGCCCACTAAGGGGCTGGTCCCTCACCACTCTTGGCCCACGCAACCTTCTGGGGTTGGTGGCCCCACCTGGTGGACCCCGGGGACCCTCCCGGTGGTCCCGGTACATTACCGATAAAACCCGAAACTCTTTCGGTGACCAAAACAGGACTTCCCATATATAAATCCTTACCTCCGGACCATTCCGGAACTCCTCGTGACGTCCGGGATCTCATACGGGACTCCGAACAACATTCGGTAACCACATACAAGCTTCCTTTATAACCCTAGCGTCATCGAACCTTAAGTGTGTAGACCCTACGGGTTCGGGAGACATGCAGACATGACCGAGACGTTCTCCGGTCAATAACCAACAGCGGGATCTGGATACCCATGTTGGCTCCCACACGTTCCACGATGATTTCATCGGATTAACCACGATGTCAAGGACTTAATCAATCCCGTATACAATTCCCTTTGTCTATCGATACGATACTTGCCCGAGATTCGATCATCGGTATCCCAATACCTTGTTCAATCTCGTTACCGGCAAGTCTCTTTTACTTGTTCCGCAACACATCATCCCGTGATCAACTCCTTGATCACATTGTGCACATTATGATGATGTCCTACCGAGTGGGCCCAGAGATACCTCTCCATCACACGGAGTGACAAATCCCAGTCTCGATTCGTGCCAACCCAACAGACACTTTCGGAGATACCTGTAGTGTACCTTTATAGCCACCCAGTTACGTTGTGACGTTTGGCACACCCAAAGTATTCCTACGGTATCCGGGAGTTGCACAATCTCATGGTCTAAGGAAATGATACTTGACATTAGAAAAGCTTTAGCATACGAACTACATGATCTTGTGCTAGGCTTAGGATTGGGTCTTGTCCATCACATCATTCTCCTAATGATGTGATCCCGTTATCAACGACATCCAATGTCCATGGTCAGGAAACCGTAACCATCTATTGATCAACGAGCTAGTCAACTAGAGGCTTACTAGGGACATGGTGTTGTCTATGTATCCACACATGTATCTGAGTTTCCTATCAATACAATTTTAGCATGGATAATAAACGATTATCATGAACAAGGAAATATAATAATAACTAATTTATTATTGCCTCTAGGGCATATTTCCAACACCTTCTACGGGCCGTACGATCCATGGGCCTTTTATGGGCCATAGGATCCATGGGCCTTCTACGGGGCGTATCATCATTTCGCCAATCACGGGCCGTACTATTCGTGGACAATAACTGGCCGTTAATAGGCCGTATTTGATAACTCTATGAAAATAGCCCGACGGGTTTTTATGACATGAAAACGGCCCAACGTATTAGCGGGCCACAAACGGGCCGACTGTAACCACGGCCTGAATTTGGCCCACAAGCAGAAAATGACAGTAACGGGCCGTAAGTAACCGGATGCTAGAAATGAGCCCAAGAATAAATGGGCTCTGAGAAGGCCGAAAGATAACATGGGCTGGAAACGACCCAATGGAATAATGGGCCGTTAATGGGTATGAAGTGATACACTGTTCATTACGGGCCAGTTTCACCACATGCCGTTAATGGGTATCAAGTGATACACTATTCATTACGGGCCAGTTTTACCACGGGCCGTTAATGGGCCGAGAGTTACAAAGGGCCTCATATGGGCTGAAAGACGTCATGGGCCATACATGGGCCGGAAGTTAAAACGGGCTGGAATTATATTGGACAGCCCAGATGACGCTACTGGGCCTAATTCGGATAGGCCGTAAACGGGCCCTGGGTTAGCGGGCTGTAAATGGGATATATGCGAACAGGCCGTTAACAGGCTTGCCGTGGGCCGGCCCGCCACATTTTGACCAAGTCAAACGGGCCGGCCTTTTCACAGGAATGGGCCTCTGTTGGGCCGTGCCACGTGTCGACGTATCATAGGCGCTTTGGGTCCAATGAGTGGATGACATCTGTCCCAACGGTGAGCCTACACGTGTTTCCTCCAGCCAATGATGATTTTACATGTGGAAAATCCCCATTGGTCAGGGCTGTTAATGGGTTATCGGATCCAAAACCGGACACGATAGCTTAACGGCGTTCCGTTACGGTGGATGCCACATGTCGGTCACCCTTGACGAAAGCACTTCTATGACATGCGATTTATCGTCATGGAAGTGGACACTTCCGTGATGATAATTTTGGTAATGTCATGGAACACTTCTACGACAGCACAGGTATGACTATCTTGATTCTATCATAAATTTATCATGGATGTACACGCATGACAGAAAACCTGACCTACTGTGACAAACACGTATCATCACGGAAGTGTATTTTTTTTGTAGTGATTGGGTAATTTTATTCCTAACAAAGCTTCTGAACTCTGTTGACTGTAGCTAGAGTGCAGATGGAGCAAAGGAGTCGAGGTCCCGGTGAGCAGTGGAAGACTCCTTTTTAGCTGGTTAGAAGGTAGGCACCATTAGTTATGAACAGAAACATTACCAAGACCACGATCTGGCCAACATCTAAAGATTTTAGATATCTCTTAATTAAGTTTGTGTCATAGTGGTGTGTCAGGAATTTCTTCTCTTTGTGTGGGATCCCTTGGTATGATGGTAAACGCTTGGCGAATGATCATAGAGGGTGGCGGGGTGGAGTTGGTCACGGGGACATAACTAAAACCATGAAGTTTTTTATGAGATTAAGTTTATTTGTGAACCCCTAAAAAGCAAACATGTGTGTGTTCTTTAACCCCTTTTCAAGTGTCATAGTTGCGCACAATCAACTATACAGTTGCCTAGGACCATGTATCCAGTTGCCCAATCCTCATGAACAAAAACATTACCAGGACCATAATTTGGCTTATATGTAAAGGTTTTAGATACCTTTCAATTAAGGTTGTGTCATAGAGACGCATCAAGAATTTTATCTTCTCAGGGTTGGACCCGTTGGTATGATCATAAACACTAGGCGAATGATCATAGAGAGGGAGCGGTGTGGAGCTCGTCATGGGTACATAACTAAAACCATGAAGTGTTTTTAGGGGACTAAGTTTATTTGTGACCCCCTCCAAAAATGAACATGTGTATGTTCTTTATCTCTTTTTTAGGTGTCATAGTTGCCTACAATCAACCACAATGTTTCCTACAACCATGCATCCAGTGTCCACAATCAACCATACAGTTGTCTAAAACCATGTATCCAGTTAGTCAATCCTCATGAACAGAAACATTATCAAGACCATAATTTGGCTAATATGTGAAGATTTTAGGTACCTTTCAAGTTTGTGTCATAGAGATGCGTCAAGAATTTATCTCCACAGGGTGGGATCCCTTGGTATGATAGTAAATACTTGGCGAATAACCATAGAGGGGGACCAGGGTGGAGTTGGTCATGGGGACGTAACCTAAACTGTGAAGTGTTTTTAAGGGATTAAATTTGTGTGTGAACCCTCCAAAATGAACATATGTATGTTCTTTATCCCTTTTTCAGGTGTCCTAGTTGCCCACAATCAACCATACAGTTGCCTAAAGCAGTCACTTGGATTTGTAGAAGAGTTGCATCGTATCGTAATTCAGTTGCTTAGTTTGGTTAGGACAGCTGCTTGGTTTTGCTATGGTAGTTTTGCATTGTGTTTTTTTGGTAACGCGGTGGTTGGATTTTGCTAAGACAATTGCTTCGTTTGCTAGTACTGTTGCTTGGTTTTTGTTAGAACAATTTGCATTGTGTTTTTCATAATACAGTTGCTTATATTTTTTGTTAGTTAGTTGCGTTTGATTTCGCTAGAACAGTCTCTCTATGTAGATATATATAGTTGCATACATAGAAGATGAGTAGTAGTTGCTCACAGTGTGAAATCAAGTTGCTAGGGGGGATCCGAAGTTGACATTTTTTTAATCTTTTGAGTGATATGATGTTTTGCCACTTTTCTACCTAAAGTAGTAATGTTAGAGTTCTTTCACTTATTTTCCATTTTTTCAACTATCGTGCATGCGATGAGTGGGGTTGGAGAGGAGAGGTGGCGAGAGGTTGAAGAATATAGGAGTTGCTCATACGACGAGCATGAGTTGCTCAGTGTGAGGATGAGTTGGGATAGGGGGGAGATGAGAAGTTGCGTAGGGGGGAGGGCGTAGGGGCGATCAAACAGTTAAACACAAACCTACGCAAGTTGTTCATAGTTTTTGCAAGAGTTGCCCACAAAAATCATTGAAATCTACAGACATGAGTTGACTGATGAACGCACTGGAGTTGCATAAAAACACCACAAAAGTTGCTGACCTTTTTCGTGTGCTACTCGAGTGCATACCGATCTAAAAGTTTATTGACCTTTTTTGCCTCCAATAACCCTCTGATCTTTTCCATATGTCGGTGAGCAGGAGTTGTCCACAGTGTGAGGATGAGTTGTTTACGGGGGGGACGATGAGTTGCATAGGGGTCAATGCAAGTTGTTCATAATTTTTGCACGAGTTGCTCGCAAAAATCATTCAAATCTACAGATATAATGCCGAAACGCACACATGAGTTGCCTGATCAATGCATAGGAGTTGCATAAAAACACCCAAAAAGTTGCTGACCTTTTTTGTGTGCTACTCCAGTGCCTAAATGATCTCAAAGTTTCTTGTCCTTGAGTGCACAATGATCTCAAATTTTCTTGTCCTAGTTTTGCCTCTAATAGCCCTACCAAAGTGAACTTAGGTTTTTTCATATGTCGATGAGCAGGAGTTGCTCAGATTGTGAGGATGAGTTGCCGTCGTGGGCAGATGACAAGTTTCATTAGGGATGATGAGAGATTTCATAGGGGACGATTAAACCGTTATACACAAACCTACACAAGTTGTTCATAGTTTTCGCACTAGTTGCCTGCAAAATTCATTGAAATTTACGGATATAATGATGAAAAACACACATGAGTTTGAAGGAAATATGCCCTAGAGGCAATAATAGAGTTATTATTTATTTCCTTATTTCATGATAAATGTTTATTATTCATGCTAGAATTGTATTAACCGGAAACATAATACATGTGTGAATACATAGACAAACAGAGTGTCACTAGTATGCCTCTACTTGACTAGCTCGTTAATCAAAGATGGTTATGTTTCCTAACCATGAACAAAGAGTTGTTATTTGATTAACGAGGTCACATCATTAGTTGAATGATCTGATTGACATGACCCATTCCATTAGCTTAGCACCAGATCGTTTAGTATGTTGCTATTGCTTTCTTCGTGACTTATACATGTTCCTATGACTATGAGATTATGCAACTCCCGTTTGCCGGAGGAACACTTTGTGTGCTACCAAACGTCACAACGTAACTGGGTGATTATAAAGGAGCTCTACAGGTGTCTCCAAAGGTAGATGTTGGGTTGGCGTATTTCGAGATTAGGATTTGTCACTCCGATTGTCGGAGAGGTATCTCTGGGCCCTCTCGGTAATGCACATCACATAAGCCTTGCAAGCATTGCAACTAATGTGGTAGTTGTGAGATGATGTATTACGGAACGAGTAAAGAGACTTGCCAGTAACGAGATTGAACTAGGTATTGAGATACCGACGATCGAATCTCGGGCAAGTAACATACCGATGACAAAGGGAACAACGTATGTTGTTATGCGGTCTGGCCGATAAAGATCTTCGTAGAATATGTAGGAGCCAATATGGGCATCCAGGTCCCGCTATTGGTTATTGACCGGAGACGTGTCTCGGTTATGTCTACATTCTTCTCGAACCGTAGGGTCCGCACGCTTAAGGTTTCGATGACAGTTATATAATGAGTTTATGAGTTTTGATGTACCGAAGGATTTCGGAGTCCCGGATGAGATCGGGGACATGACGAGGAGTCTCGAAATGGTCGAGACGTAAAGATCGATATATTGGACGACTATATTCGGACATCGGAAAGGTTCTCAGTGGTTCGGGTATTTTCGGAGGTACCGGGGAGTTACGGGAATACGGGGAAGAGTATTGGGCCTTATTGGGCCTTAGTGGGAAGGAGCCAGGAGGTGGCGCGCGCCCCTCCCAAGCCCAGTCCGAATTGGACAAGGGGTTTGGGGGCGCGGCCCCCTCTCCCTTCCTTCTCCACTCCCCTCCTTTCCCCCTTTCTCCTAGTTGGACTAGGAAAGGTGGAATCCTATTCCCGGTGGGAGTAGGACTCCCCTTGGCGCGCCCCTTCTAGGCCGGCCGCCCCCTCCCCCTTGCTCCTTTATATACGGGGGCAGGGGGCACCCCATGACACACAAGTTGATCTTCGTGATCATTCCTTAGCCGTGTGCGGTGCCCCCCTCCACCATATTCCACCTCGGTCATATCGTTGCAGTGCTTAGGCGAAGCCCTGCGTCGGTAGTACATCAAGATTGTCACCACGCCGTCGTGCTGACGGAACTCTTCCCCGACGCTTTGCTGGATCGGAGCCCGGGGATCGTCATCGAGCTGAACGTGTGCTAAGAACTCGGAGGTGCCGGAGTAACGGTGCTTGGATCGGTCGGATCATGAAGACGTACGACTACATCAACCGCGTTGATATAACGCTTCTGCTTTCGGTCTACGAGGGTATGTAGACAACACTCTCCCCTCTCGTTGCTATGCATCACCATGATCTTGCATGTGCGTAGGGAAATTTTTTGAAATTACTACGTTCCCCAACAGTGGCATCCGAGCCTAGGTTTTTATGGTTTGATGTTATTTGCACGAGTAGAACACAAGTGAGTTGTGGATGATACAAGTCATACTGCCTACCAGCATGTCATGCTTTGGTTCAGCGGTATTGTTGGACGAGACGATCCGGACCAACCTTACGCGTACGCTTACGCGAGACCGGTTCCCTCGACGTGCTTTGCACATAGATGGCTTGCGGAAGACTGTCTCTCCAACTTTAGTTGAACCGATTGTGGCTACGCCCGGTCCTTGAGAAGGTTAAAACGGAGTCTATTTGACAAACTATCGTTGTGGTTTTGATGCATAGGTAAGATGAGTTCTTGCTTAAGCCCGTAGCAGCCACGTAAAACTTGCAACAAATAAAGTAGAGGACGTCTAACTTGTTTTTGCAGGGCATGTTGTGATGTGATATGGTCAAGACATGATGCTAAATTTTATTGTATGAGATGATCATGTTTTGTAACCGAGTTATCAGCAACTGGCAGGAGCCATATGGTTATCGCTTTATTGTATGCAATGCAATCGCGATGTAATGCTTTACTTTATTACTAAGCGGTAGTGATAGTCGTGGAAGCATAAGATTGGCGAGACGACAACGATGCTACGATGGAGATCAAGGTGTCGCGCCGGTGACGATGGTGATCATGACGGTGCTTCGGAGATGGAGATCACAAGCACAAGATGATGATGACCATATCATATCACTTATAATGATTGCATGTGATGTTTATCTTTTTATGCATCTTATCTTGCTTTGATTGACGGTAGCATTATAAGATGATCTCTCACTAAATTATCAAGAAGTGTTCTCCCTGAGTATGCACCGTTGCAAAAGTTCTTCGTGCTGAGACACCACGTGATGATCGGGTGTGATAGGCTCTACGTTCAAATACAACGGGTGCAAAACAGTTGCACACGCGGAATACTCAGGTTATACTTGACGAGCTATGCATATAAGATATGACCTCGGAACACGGAGACCGAAAGGTCGAGCGTGAATCATATAGTAGATATGATCAACATAATGATGTTCACCATTGAAGACTAAGCCATTTCACGTGATGATCGGTCATGGTTTAGTTGATTTGGATCACGTGATCACTTAGAGGATTAGAGAGATGTCTATCTAAGTGGGAGTTCTTAAGTAATATGATTAATTGAACTTAAATTTATCATGAACTTAGTTCTGGTAGTATTAGCATATCTATGTTGTAGATCAATAGCTCGCGTTGTTGCTTCCCTATGTTTATTTTGATATGTTCCTAGAGAAAATTGTGTTGAAAGATGTTAGTAGCAATGATGCGGATTGGATCCGTGATCTGAGGTTTATCCTCATTGCTGCACAGAAGAATTATGTCCTTGATGCACCGCTAGGTGACGGACCTATTGCAGGAGCAGATGCAGACGTTATGAACGTTTTGCTAGCTCAATATGATGACTACTTAATAGTTTAGTGCACCATGCTTAACGGCTTAGAATCGGGACTTCAAAGACGTTTTGAAACGTCATGGACCATATGAGATGTTCCAGGAGTTGAAGTTAATATTTCAAGCAAATACCCGAGTTGAGAGATATGAAGTCTCCAACAAGTTCTATAGCTAAAACATGGAGGAGAATCGCTCAACTAGTGAGCATGTGCTCAGATTGTCTGGGTACTACAATCGCTTGAATCAAGTGGGAGTTAATCTTCCAGATAAGATAGTGATTGACAGAATTCTCTTGTCACCATCACCAAGTTAGTAGAACTTCGTGATGAACTATAATATGCAAGGGATAACGGAAAATATTCCCAAGCTCTTCGCGATGCTAAAATCGGCGAAGGTAGAAATCAAAGAAAAACATCAAGTGTTGATGGTTGACAAGATCACTAGTTTCAAGAAAAGGGCAAAAGGAAAGAAGGGGAACTTCAAGAAGAACGGCAAGCAAGTTGCTGCTTAAGTGAAAAAGCCCAAGTCTGGTCCTAAGCCTGAGACTAAGTGCTTCTACTGCAAAGGGACTGGTCACTGGAAGCGGAACTACCCCAAGTGATTGGCGGATAAGAAGGATGGCAAAGTGAACATAAGTATATTTGATATACATGTTATTGATGTGTACTTTACTAGTGTTCATAGCAACCCCTCAGTATTTGGTACTAGTTCAAGTTACTAAGATTAGTAACTCGAAACGGGAGTTGCAGAATGAACAAAGACTAGTTAAAGGGCAAGGTGACGATGTGTGTTGGAAGTGGTTCCAAGATTGATATGATCATCATCACACACTCCCTATACTTTTGGGATTAGTGTTGAAACTAAATAAGTGTTATTTGGTGTTTGCGTTGAGCATGAATATGATTTGATCATGTTAATTGCAATACAGTTATTCATTTAAGTTAGAGAACAATTGTTGTTCTGTTTACATGAATAAAACCTTCTATGGTCATACACACCAATGAAAATAGTTCATTGGATCTCGATCGTAGTGATACACATATTCATAATATTGAAACCAAAAGATGCGAAGTTAATAATGATAGTGCAACCTATTTGTGGCACTGCCGTTTAGGTCATATTGGTGTAAAGCGCATGAAGAAACTCCATGCTGATGGGATTTTGGAATCACTTGATTATGAATCACTTGATGCTTGCGAACCATGCCTCTTGGGCAAGATGACTAAAACGCCGTTCTCCGGAACAATGGAGCAAGCAACAGATTTGTTGGAAATCATACATACTGATGTATATGGTCCGATGAATATTAAGGCTCGCGACAAGTATCATTATTTCCTAACCTTCACAGATGATTTAAGCAGATATGAGTATATCTACTTAATGAAATAAGAAGTCTGAAACATTTGAAAAGTTCACATAATTTCAGAGTGAAGTGGAAAATCATCGTAACAAGAAACTAAAATTTCTACGATCTGATCATAGAGAAGAGTATTTGAGTTACGAGTTTGGTCTTCAGTTAAAACAATGTGAAATAGTTTCACTACTCACGCCACCTGGAACACCACATCATAATGGTGTGTCCGAACGTCATAACCGTACTTTATTGGATATAGTGCAATCTATGATGTTTCTTACAGATTTACCAACATCGTTTTGGGGTTATGCATTAAAGACAGCTGCATTCACGTTAAAAAGGGGCACCATCTAAGTCCGTTGAGACGACACAATATGAACTGTGGTTTGGCAAGAAACCAAAGTTGTAGTTTCTTAAAGTTTGGGATTGTGATGCTTATATGAAAAAGTTTCATCCTGATAAGCTCAAACCCAAATCGGAGAAATATGTCTTCATAGGATACCCAAAGGAGACAGTTGGGTACACCTTCTATCACAGATCCGAAGGCAAGATACTCATTGCTGAGAATGGACCCTTTCCAGAGAAGGAGTTTCTCTCGAAAGAAGTGAGTGGGAGGAAAGCAGAACTTGATAAGGTAATTGTGCCTTCTCCATTATTGGAAAGTAGTTCATCACAGAAATCTGTTCCTGTGGCTACTACACCAATTAGTGAGGAAGTTAATGATGATGATCATGTAACGTCAGATCAAGTTACTACCGAATCTCGTAGGTAAACCAGAGTGAGATCCGCACCAGAGTGGTACGGTAATCCTGTTCTGGAAGTCATGTTACTAGAACATGACGAACTTGCGAACTATGAGGAAGCGATGATGAGCCTAGATTCCGCGAAATGGTTTGAGGCCATGAAATCTGAGATATGATCCATGTATGAGAACAAAGTATGGACTTTGATGGATTTGCCCGATGATCGGCAAGCCATAAAAATAAATGGATCTTCAAGAGGAAGACGGACGCTGATAGTAGTGTTACTATCTACAAAGCTAGAATTGTTGCAAAAGGTTTTCGACAAGTTCAAGGTGTTGACTACGATGAGAGTTTCTCACTCGTATCTATGCTTAAGTCTGTCCGAATCATGTTAGCAATTGCCGTATTTTATGAAATCTGGCAAATGGATAAAACAAAACTGCATTCCTTAAAGGATTTATTAAAGAAGAGTTGTATATGATGCAACCAGAAGGTTTTGTCAATCCTAAAGGTGTTAACAAAATATGCAAGCTCCAGCGATCCATCTATGGACTGGTACAAGCATCTCGGAGTTGGAATATACGCTTTGATAAGTTGATCAAAGCATATAGTTTTATACAGACTTGCGGTGAAGCCTGTATTTACAAGAAAGTGAGTGGGAGCACTACAGCATTTCTGTTAAGTATATGTAAATGACATATTGTTGATCGGAAATAATGTAAAATTATTCTGTGAAGCATAAAGGAGTATTTGAAAAGGAGTTTTTCGAAGAAGGACCTCGGTGAAGCTGCTTACATATTGAGCATCAAGATCTATAGAGATAGATCAAGACGCTTGATAAGTTTTTCAATAAGTACATACCTTGACAAGATTTTGAGGTAGTTCAAAATGGAACAATCAAAGAAAGAGTTCTTGCCTGTGTTACAAGGTGTGAAATTAAGTAAGACTCAAAAACCCGACCTCGGCAGAAGATAGAAAGAGAATGAAAGTCATTCCCTATGCCTTGGCCATAGGTTCTATAAAGTATGCCATGTTGTGTACCAGATCTATTGTATATCCTACACTGTGTTTAGCAAGGGAATACAATAGTGATCTAGGAGTAGATCACTGGACAGCGGTCGAAATTATCCTTAGTGAAATAAGGATATGTTTCTCGATTATGGACGTGACAAAAAGGTTCGTCGTAAAAGGTTACGTCGATACAAGTTTTGACACTAATCTAGATGACTCTAAGTCTCCATCTAGATACATATTAAAGGTGGGAGCAATTAGCTAAAGTAGCTCCGTGCAGAGCATTGTAGACATAGTAAGTTGCAAAATACATACGGATCTAAATTTTGGCAGACCCGTTGACTAAGCTTCTCTCACAAGCAAAACATGATCACACCTTAGTACTCTTTGGGTGTTAATCACATAGCGATGTGAACTAGATTACTGACTCTAGTAAACCCTTTGGGTGGTGATCACATATCGATGTGAACTATGGGTGTTAATCACATGATGATGTGAACTATTGCTGGTAAATCACATGGCAATGTGAACTAGATTATTGCCTCTAGTGCAAGTGGGAGACTGAAGGAAATATGCCCTAGAGGCAATAATAGAGTTATTATTTATTTCCTTATTTCATGATAAATGTTTATTATTCATGCTAGAATTGTATTAACCGGAAACATAATACATGTGTGAATACATAGACAAACAGAGTGTCACTAGTATGCCTCTACTTGACTAGCTCGTTAATCAAAGATGGTTATGTTTCCTAACCATGAACAAAGAGTTGTTATTTGATTAACGAGGTCACATCATTAGTTGAATGATCTGATTGACATGACCCATTCCATTAGCTTAGCACCAGATCGTTTAGTATGTTGCTATTGCTTTCTTCGTGACTTATACATGTTCCTATGACTATGAGATTATGCAACTCCCGTTTGCCGGAGGAACACTTTGTGTGCTACCAAACGTCACAACGTAACTGGGTGATTATAAAGGAGCTCTACAGGTGTCTCCAAAGGTAGATGTTGGGTTGGCGTATTTCGAGATTAGGATTTGTCACTCCGATTGTCGGAGAGGTATCTCTGGGCCCTCTCGGTAATGCACATCACATAAGCCTTGCAAGCATTGCAACTAATGTGGTATTTGTGAGATGATGTATTACGGAACGAGTAAAGAGACTTGCCAGTAACGAGATTGAACTAGGTATTGAGATACCGACGATCGAATCTCGGGCAAGTAACATACCGATGACAAAGGGAACAACGTATGTTGTTATGCGGTCTGACCGATAAAGATCTTCGTAGAATATGTAGGAGCCAATATGGGCATCCAGGTCCCGCTATTGGTTACTGACTGGAGACGTGTCTCGGTCATGTCTACATTCTTCTCGAACCGTAGGGTCCGCACGCTTAAGGTTTCGATGACAGTTATATAATGAGTTTATGAGTTTTGATGTACCGAAGGAGTTCGGAGTCCCGGATGAGATCGGGGACATGACGAGGAGTCTCGAAATGGTCGAGACGTAAAGATCGATATATTGGACGACTATATTCGGACATCGGAAAGGTTCTGAGTGGTTCGGGTATTTTCGGAGGTACCGGGGAGTTACGGGAATACGGGGAAGAGTATTGGGCCTTATTGGGCCTTAGTGGGAAGGAGCCAGGAGGTGGCGCGCGCCCCTCCCAAGCCCAGTCCGAATTGGACAAGGGGTTTGGGGGCGCGGCCCCCTCTCCCTTCCTTCTCCACTCCCCTCCTTTCCCCCTTTCTCCTAGTTGGACTAGGAAAGGTGGAATCCTACTCCCGGTGGGAGTAGGACTCCCCTTGGCGCGCCCCTTCTAGGCCGGCCGCCCCCTCCCCCTTGCTCCTTTATATACGGGGGCAGGGGGCACCCCATGACACACAAGTTGATCTTCGTGATCGTTCCTTAGCCATGTGCGGTGCCCCCCTCCACCATATTCCACCTCGGTCATATCGTTGCAGTGCTTAGGCGAAGCCCTGCGTCGGTAGTACATCAAGATCGTCACCACGCCGTCGTGCTGACGGAACTCTTCCCCGACGCTTTGCTGGATCGGAGCCCGGGGATCATCATCGAGCTGAACGTGTGCTAAGAACTCGGAGGTGCCGGAGTAACGGTGCTTGGATCGGTCGGATCATGAAGACGTACGACTACATCAACCGCGTTGATATAACGCTTCCGCTTTCGGTCTATGAGGGTACGTAGACAACACTCTCCCCTCTCGTTGCTATGCATCACCATGATCTTGCATGTGCGTAGGGAAATTTTTTGAAATTACTACGTTCCCCAACAGAGTTGACTGATGAACGCACTGAAGTTGCATAAAAACACCACAAAAGTTGATGGCCTTCTTCGTGTGATACTCTAGTGCATAATGATCTCAACGTTTCTTGTCCTTGTTTTGCCTTCAATAGCCCTATCAGTTTTCCCGTATGCTGATGAGCAGGAATTGCTCATAATGACCCAAGTTGTTCATAGTTTTCGCACGAGTTGCCCGCAAAAATCATTCAAATCTCCAGATGTAATGATGGAAAACACACATGAGTTGCTTGATGAACGCACAGGAGTTGCATAAAAACACCCCAAAGGTTGTTGACCTCTTTTGTGCGCTACTCGAGTGCATAACCATCTCAAAGTTTCTTGTCCTTGTTTTTCCCCCAATAGCCCTATCAAAGTGAACTTAGGTGTTTCCATATGTCGATGAGCAGGAGTTTCCCACAATGTGAGGATGAGTTGTTGTCGGGGGCAGATGACCAGTTGGACGATCAGAAATTTCATAGGGGACAATCAAACCACTATACACAAACCTACACAAGTTGTTTATAGTTTTCGTATAAGTTGCCCGTAAAAATCATTGAAATATCTAGATATAATGTTGGAAAACACACATGAGTTGCATAAAAACACCCCAAAGTTGCTCACCTTTGTTGTGCGCTACTCGAGTGTATATCGATCTCAAAGTTTCTCGTCCTTGTTTTTCCTCCAATAGCCCCATCAAAGTGAACTTAGCCTTTTCTATATGTCGATGAGCAGGAGTTGCTCGCAGTGTGAGGATGAGTTGTGTGTGTGTGTGTTTTAGGGGGGTGGGGGTGGGGGATGAGAAGTTGCATACCGTCACGTGACAAATCAAGAGTGTCCACAACTACGGTCACACAACGACGCTATATGAAATGGAGTGATGCCTTTGTTTCAGAGATGTGGCTCCGCTTTCATTTTGAGGTAATAGTGGTGGTCATGGCAAGAGGCACGAATCGGCTGTGGTAGTGATCATCATAGAAGAGGTCGCGAGGGATGTTATTCAGCACACGCCCCGAAGGAGAGGGGCACAAGGGATGTAGTGTGGCGTCGGGGCCGTAAGATCGGTCGGCCTGACTCTTGGTCAACAGTACCAATGAGCGGTACGTCAGGCGGCATGCGAATAGATCGGCTGGAGAGGTGGCGCTCGGCCATGATACGTCTCCAACGTATCTATAATTTATGAAGTATTCATGCTATTATATTATCCATCTTAGATCTTTTATATGCATTTATATGCTATTTTATATGATTTTTGGGACTACCTATTAACCTAGAGCCCAGTGCCAGTTTATGTTTTCTCCTTGTTTTTGAGTTTTGCAGAAAAGGAATACCAAACGGATTCCAATTGATGTGCCAATTTTTGATGATCTTTATGGACCAAAAGAAGACCACGGAGCATCGGAGTTGGGCGAGAAGAGTCTCGGGCTGCCCACGAGGGTGGGGGCGCGCCCACCCCCCATGGGCGCATGGGCCTGCCTCGTGGACAGCTCGGGCACCTCCTTGACGTGAGACCAACGCCAAAAATTCTTATAAATACAGAAACCTCGGAAAATTAACCTAGATCAGAAGTTCCGCCGCCGCAAGCCTCTATAGCCACGAGAAATCAATCTAGGCCCTCTCTGGCTCGCTGCCGGAGGGGCCCATCATCACCGGTGGCCATGGAGGAGTATATCGGAGAGTCCATCATTGCCATGAAGGCCAAGGATCAAAGGGAGAACCTTTCCCCATCTAGGGGGGAGGCCATGGAGGAGGAAGCACAAGGGGGAGAACCTCCCCTCCTCTCTCTTGGTGGCACCGGAGTGCCATTAAGAGGGGAATCATCGCCACGGTGATCGTCTTCATCAACATCACCACCATCATCACCATCCTCATCTCTTTTACGCGGTCCACTCTCCCACACCCCGCTGTAATCCCTACTTGAACATGGTGCTTTATGCCACATATTATGATCCAATGATGTGTTGCCATCCTATGATGTTTTGAGTAGATATCTTTTGTCTTTGGGTTGATTGATGGTCTAGATTGGTACGAGTTGTATGTTTTATTTTGATGTTGTCCTATTGTGCCCTCCGTGTCGCGCAAGCGTGAGGGATACCCGTTGTAGGGTGTTGCAATACGTTCATGATTCGCTTATAATGGGTTGCTTGAGTGACAGAAGCATAAACCCGAGTAAGGGGGTTGTTGCATATGGGATAAAGGGGACTTGATATGTTAATGCTATGGTTGGGTTTTACCTTAATGATCCTTAGTAGTTGCGGATGCTTGATAGAGCTCCAATCATAAGTGCATATGATCCAAGTAGATAAAGTATGTTAGCTTATGCCTCTCCCTCATATGAAATTGCAATGACGACTATCGGTCTTGTTAACAATTGCCTAGGACAATTCCGCACACCAATCCACCATTATTCCACACTTGCTATTTATAATATTTAGTAATATATTCTAAGTTTATGATAACAGCACCTACTTTTATATTTTAGCTCTCCGATATCATACAAAGTTATCCTCTTCATACCCACAACATAGTTCTATTTCTCGTTGCTAGTTGGAAGCAAACGTTCGGTGTACGTAGAGTCGTATCAGTGGCAGGTAGGGCTTGAGAGAATATTGATCTTACCTTTAGCTCCTTGTGGGTTCGACACTCCATACTTATCACTTCCACCTTTGGAAATTGCTACGATGATTCCTTGCACTTGGGGATTATCAAGCTCTTTTCTGGCGACGTTGCCGGGGAGCAATAGCGTGGGATTGATATTCTCGTGTGTGCTTGTTTTCTTTCTTCACTAAGTAGATTTTGTTTTTCCTTTTTGTTTCTGTTTAGTTTTGGATGAAACATACAAAAAAACTTAAAAGAATGAAAATACAAAACAAATTGCTTGCCTTTCATGCCTAAAAAGTTTTTCAAAAAGAGAAGTGATTGGAAAGTTATGCATTGAAGAAGTGAGGGTCGACCTTGAGCACTTGTGTTTAGGCTCACAGAAACAATGTAGAATTTTTCATGGAATTTTCTCTATAAATAATTATCCCCTTGTATATATTCATTGTATTATAAAAATAATGTGCAAAGCTTTGGTTTTAGGATGATTAGATTGCTTGTTTACTATGTGCAGAACAAAAACAGAAACTTTGGCTGTAGTGCGTGAATTTAATTTTTTTACTGGGAAGTCAAATGGGTCTGAAACTTTTTTCAAATTACTTATTTACAAATTTTTCAAATTTTCATATTTATTTCATAATTTTAGGAGTTACATAAGTTTACCAAACTTCCAGATTACTACAGACTGTTCTGTTTTTAACAGATTCTGTTTTGCGTGTGTTGTTTGCTTATTTCGATGAATCTATGGCTAGTATCGGGGGGTATGAACCATAGAGAAGTTGGAATACACTAGGTTTAACACCAATATAAATAAAGAATGAGTTCATCACAGAACCTAAAGGTAGTGATTTGCTTTATTACACTAATGGATCTCACAAAGATTTTGTTAAAGTTTTGTGTGGATGAAGTGTTTGAAGATGGAGGAACTATCAATATGAGAAGAATAAAGAGAGGAAAGAGTTCAAGCTTGTGGATGCCCAAGGCACCCCAAGTAAATATTTCAAAGGATACTCAAGCATCTAAGCTTGGGGATGCCCCGGTTGGCATCCCATCTTTCTTCTTCAACAATTATCGGTATACCTTGGTTTTTGTTTTGTTCACATGATTTGTGTCCTTTGTGTTTTTGTTTTTACTTTAAGAACTATGCTAGCATGAGATAGACCTTCATTTATTTATATAATACTTTATGTGCTTCACTTATATCTTTTAATTATGATCTTATAGAATTACTCTTTGTGCTTCACTTAAATCTTTTGAGTGTGGTTTTATATAATGCTTCATGTGCTTCACTTATACATTTTGAGCTTGGATATCGGTTAGTCTATATTAATTGTAGAATGCTCCATGAACTTCACTTATATCTTTTGGAGTATGAATAATACTATCATTTAAAGTGGGTTTGGAAGAGTGTCAACTTTAGGAATTAGTGATCCCACTATTTTGGAGGGTGTTGAATCTTAATGTGATATTTATGAAAGTGGATTTGGAAGAGTGTCAACTTTAGCTAGTAATGATTCCAGTATTTCGGAAGAGGTTCCAATTGAGTATGAGAACAAAGTTGTTATCCATGATGCTACTGAAAATTATTATGAGCGAGGAATACATGCTTGTAGGAGTTGCAATAATATCAAGATTCCTCTCTATGTGCTTAAAGTTTTGAAGTTATACTTGTTTTGCCTTCCTATGCTAGTTGATTCTTGTTCCCATAAGTTGTGTGCTCACAAAATACCTAGGCATAGAAATGGGTTATATTTAAATGTGCTAGTCATATTCTTCAAGATGCTCTCTTTGTGCTTTAATTCCTATCTTTTATGTGAGCATCATCGAAATCATCATGCCTAGCTAAAAGGCATTAAAGAAAAGCGCTTGTTGGGAGACAACCCAATATTTACCCTTACTGTTTTTGTGTGTTTACATGATTAAGCTACTGTAGTAATCATGTTTTATAGCTTTTGTTTCAATAAAGTGCCAAGTAAGACCTTTGGGAAGACTTGGGTGAAAGTTAATGTGATCTTGCTGTAAAAAACAGAAACTTTGCGCTCAGGAGATTAGCTGTCATTTTTTTTACAGAAGAGTGCTTTTGAGTTGATTCTTTTTGCAGAAGATTAATAGACAAATTCCTCATGTCTACCAATTTATTTCATAATTTTTGGAGTAGCAGAAGTATGGTTTATGTTCAGACCATTACAGACTGTTCTGTTTCTGACAAATTATGTTTTCATAGCATAGTTTGCTTGTTTTCTAGTCTCTATGGCTTATATTTCTCAATATAAATTGTAGAAATGATATGGTACAGTAGGCTTTGTGTGAGAACAATTATGAACCTTGTCTTTGACAGTACCAAAGTGAATGGTTTGCTCTTTATCATACTAACCTATCTCACAAAGTTCCGTTAAGTTTTGTGTGATTGAAGTTTTCAAGCTTTGGGTGAGATATTGATATGAGGAGAATAAGGAGTGGAAAGACCCTAAGCTTGGGGATGCACAAGGCACCCCAAGGTAATATTGAAGGAAGACTCAAGCGCCTAAGCTTGGGGATGCCCCGGAAGGCATCCCCTCTTTCGTCTTCAAAACTATCGGTATACCTTACTCGGAGCTATATTTTTATTCGTCACATGATATGTGTTTTGCTTGGAGCGTATTTTCAATTTTACTTGCTGGCTAGTTAATTATTTGCCTACTTAATGTTCTTCACTCATATCTTTTGGAGTAGTTTGTCATTTACTCATGTGCTTCACGTATATCCTATGAGTAAATGGTTGAATAAATTGAATGTCATAAATCTGAATTTATATATGTTTCATATGCTTATAACATGGGGAGTAATGACTTCACACATAATAAGTATAGGTAGTAAACTTATTGAAAGTTAGCAAACGTAGAATTGGTCACTTGAACAATTCATGAAAGAATATTGAAGGAAGAGGGATTTCACATATAAATATACTATCTTGGACATCTTTTGTAATTGTGAGCACTCATTAAAATATGACATGCTAAAAGGTTAATGTTGGACAAGGAAGACAACGTAATGGGTTATGTTTTATTATATCTGAAATAAAGTATATTGTCATGGATCGCCCAACACGTTGAGCTTGCCTTTTGTTGGGGAACGTTGCAGAAAATTAAAATTTTCCTACGGTTTCACCAAGATCCATCTATGAGTTCATCTAAGCAACGAGTCATGGGAGAGAGATTGCATCTACATACCACTTGCAGATCGCGTGCGGAAGCGTTCAAGGGGATGGTGATGACGTAGTCGTACTCGTCGTGATTCGAATCACCGATGACCAAGTGCTGAACGGACAGCACCTCCGCGTTCAACACACGTACGGGACGATCGACGTCTCCTCCTTCTTGATCCAGCAAGGGGAAGGAGAGGTTGAGGAAGAAGACTCCAACGGCAGCACGACGGCGTGGTGTGGTTGGTGCAGCAGAACTCCGACAGGGCTTCGCCAAGCGCGTACGGAGGAGGAGAGGTGTTGGGGAGGGGAGGGGCTGCGCCTTGACTTGTGTGTGCAGCCCTCCCCTCACCCCTCTATTTATAGGGGAAGGGGCAAGGGGGGCCGGCCCCCTCTAGATGGATCTAGAGGGGGGGGCGGCGGCCAAGGGGGAGGGGGCTTGCCCCCCAAGCAAGGGGGCGCCCCCCTTTAGGGTTCCCCCAAACCCTAGGGCGCATGGGCCCTTGGGGCTGGTTCCCTTCCCCTTTGCAGCCCATGAGCCCTTCCGGGAGAGGTGGCCCCTCCCGGTGGACCCCCGAGGCCCCTCCGGTGGCCCCGGTACAATACCGATATGCCCCCGAACTATTCCGGTGTCCGTATGACAACTTCCCATATATAAATCTTTACCTCCGGATCACTCCGGAACTCCTCGTGACGTCCGGGATCTCATCCGGGACTCCGAACAACATTCGGTAATCACATACAAGTCTTCCTAATAACCCTGGCGTCACCGAACCTTAAGTGTGTAGACCCTACGGGTTCGGGAGACATGCAGACATGACCAAGACGACTCTCGGACAATAACCAACAACGGGATCTGGATACCCATGTTGGCTCCCACATGTTCCTCGATGATGTCATCGGATGAACCACGATGTCGAGGGTTCAAGCAACCCCGTAAACTATTCCCTTTGTCAATCGGTAGGTTACTTGCCCGAGACTCGATCGTCGGTATCCCAATACCTCGTTTAGTCCCGTTACCGGCAAGTCACTTTACTCGTACCGTAATGCATGATCCCGTGGCCAAACACTTGGTCACTTTGAGCTCATTATGATGATGCATTACCGAGTGGGCCCGGTGATACCTCTCCGTCATACAGAGTGACAAATCCCAGTCTTGATCCGTGTCAACCCAACAGATACTTTCGGAGATACCTGTAGTGCACCTTTATAGTCACCCAGTTACGTTGTGACGTTTGGTACACCCAAAGCACTCCTACAGTATCCGGGAGTTACACGATCTCATGGTCTAAGGAAAAGATACACGACATTGGAAAGCTCTAGCAAAACGAACTACACGATCTTGTGCTATGCTTAGGATTGGGTCTTGTCCATCACATCATTCTCCTAATGATGTGATCTCGTTATCAATGACATCCCCATGTCCATAGTCAGGAAACCATGACTATCTATTGATTAACGAGCTAGTCAACTAGAGGCTTACTAGGGACATATTGGTGTCTAGTATTCACACATGTATTACGATTTCCAGATAACACAGTTATAGCATGATAAAGACAATTACCATGAACAAGGAAATATAATAATAATACTTTTATTATTGCCTCTAGGGCATATTTCCAACAGTCTCCCACTTGCACTAGAGTCAATAATCTAGTTACATTGTGATGAATCGAACACCCATAGAGTTCTGGTGCTGATCATGTTTTGCCCTAGGGAGAGGTTTAGTCAACGGATCTGCGACATTCAGATCTGTGTGCACTTTACAAATTTCTATGTCTCCATCTTGAACATTTTCACGGATGGAGTTGAAGCGACGCTTGATGTGCCTGGTCTTCTTGTGAAACCTGGGCTCCTTGGCCAGTGCAATAGCTCCAGTGTTGTCACAGAAGAGTTTGATCGGCCCCGACGCATTGGGTATGACTCCTAGGTCGGCGATGAACTCCTTCACCCAAATTGCCTCATGCGCTGCCTCCGAGGCTGCCATGTATTCCGCTTCACATGTAGATCCCGCCACGACGCTCTGCTTGCAGCTGCACCAGCTCACTGCTCCACCATTCAACATATACACGTATCCGGTTTGTGACTTAGAGTCATCCAGATCTGTGTCGAAGCTAGCATCGACGTAACCCTTTACGACGAGCTCTTCGTCACCTCCATAAACGAGAAACATGTCCTTAGTCCTTTTCAGGTACTTAAGGATATTATTGACCGCTGTCCAGTGTTCCTTGCCGGGGTTACTTTGGTACCTACCTACCAAACTTACGGCAAGGTTTACATCAGGTCTGGTACAAAGCATGGCATACATAATGGATCCTATGGCTGAAGCATAGGGGATGACGCTCATCTCTTGTTTATCCTTTGCCGTGGTCGGGCATTGAGCCGAGCTCAATTTCACACCTTGCAATACAGGCAAGAACCCTTTCTTGGACTGATCCATTTTGAACTTCTTCAAAATCTTATCAAGGTACGTGCTTTGCGAAAGACCTATGAGGCGTCTTGATCTATCTCTATAGATTTTGATGCCTAATATATAAGCAGCTTCTCCAAGGTCCTTCATTGAAAAACACTTGTTCAAATAGGCCTTTATGCTTTCCAAGAATTCTATATCATTTCCCATCAATAGTATGTCATCCACATATAATATGAGAAATGCTACGGAGCTCCCACTCACTTTCTTGTAAACGCAGGCTTCTCCATAAGTCTGCATAAACCCAAACGCTTTGATCATCTCATCAAAGCGAATGTTCCAACTCCGAGATGCTTGCACCAGCCCATAAATGGATCGCTGGAGCTTGCACACCTTGTTAGCATTCTTAGGATCGACAAAACCTTCCGGCTGCATCATATACAGTTCTTCCTTAAGATAGCCGTTAAGGAATGCCGTTTTGACGTCCATTTGCCATATCTCATAATCATAGTATGCGGCAATTGCTAACATGATTCGAACGGACTTCAGCTTCGCTACGGGAGAGAAAGTCTCGTCGTAGTCAATCCCTTGAACTTGCCGATAACCCTTAGCGACAAGTCGAGCTTTATAGATGGTGACATTACCATCCGCGTCCGTCTTATTCTTGAAGATCCATTTATTTTCTATCGCTCGCCGATCATCGGGCAAGTCTGTCAAAGTCCATACTTTGTTTTCATACATGGATCCTATCTCAGATTTCATGGCTTCTAACCATTTGTTGGAATCCGGGCCCGCCATCGCTTCTTCATAGTTCGAAGGTTCACCGTTGTCCAACAACATGATTTCCAGGACAGGGTTGCCGTACCACTCTGGTGCGGAACGTGTCCTTGTGGACCTACGAAGTTCAGTGGAAGCTTGGTCCGAAGCATCTTGATCATTATCATTAACCTCCTCTCTAATTAGAGCAGGCACCACAGGAACATTTTCCTGCGCTGCGCCATTCTCCGTTTCAAGAGGCAGTACTTCATCAAGCTCCACTTTCCTCCCACTTACTTCTTTCGAGAGAAACTCTTTCTCCAGAAAGGTTCCGTTCTTGGCAACAAAGATCTTGCCCTCGGATCTTAAGTAGAAAGTATACCCTATGGTTTCCTTAGGGTATCCTATGAAGACGCATTTTTCCGATTTGGGTTCGAGCTTTTCAGGTTGAAGTTTCTTGACATAAGCCTCGCATCCCCAAACTTTTAGAAACGACAGCTTAGGTTTCTTTCCAAACCATAATTCATACGGTGTCGTCTCAACGGATTTAGACGGTGCCCTATTTAAAGTGAATGCGGCTGTCTCTAGAGCATATCCCCAAAATGATAGCGGTAAATCGGCAAGAGACATCATAGATCGCACCATATCCAATAAAGTGCGATTACGACGTTTAGACACACCATTACGCTGAGGTGTTCCAGGCGGCGTGAGTTGTGAAACTATTCCACATTTTCTTAAGTGCGTGCCAAATTCGTGACTTAAGTACTCTCCTCCATGATCCGATCGTAGAAACTTGATCTTTCTGTCACGTTGATTCTCAACCTCACTCTGAAACTCCTTGAACTTTTCAAAGGTCTCAGACTTGTGTTTCATTAAGTAGACATAGCCATATCTACTCAAATCATCAGTGAGTGTGAGAACATAACGATATCCTCCGCGAGCCTCAACGCTCATTGGACCGCACACATCAGTATGTATAATTTCCAATAAGTTGGTTGCTCGCTCCATTGTTCCGGAGAACGGAGTCTTGGTCATTTTGCCCATAAGGCATGGTTCGCATGTGTCAAACGATTCATAATCGAGAGACTCTAAAAGTCCATCAGCATGGAGCTTCTTCATGCGTTTGACACCAATGTGACCAAGGCGGCAGTGCCACAAGTATGTGGGACTATCGTTATCAACTTTACACCTTTTGGCATTCACACTATGAATATGTGTATCATCACGCACGAGATTCATTAAGAATAAACCATTAACCACCGGAGCATGACCATAAAACATATCACTCATATAAATAGAACAACCATTATTCTCGGATTTAAATGAGTAGCCATCTCGTATTAAACGAGATCCAGATACAATGTTCATGCTCAAACTTGGCACTAAATAACAATTATTGAGGTTTAAAACTAATCCCGTAGGTAAATGTAGAGGTAGCGTGCCGACGGCGATCACATCGACCTTGGAACCATTCCCGACGCGCATCGTCACCTCGTCCTTCGCCAGTCTTCTCTTATTCCGCAGCTCCTGCTGTGAGTTACAAATATGAGCAACAGCACCGGTATCAAATACCCAGGAGCTACTACGAGCACTGGTAAGGTACACATCAATTACATGTATATCACATATACCTTTAGTGTTGCCGGCCTTCTTATCCGCTAAGTACTTGGGGCAATTCCGTTTCCAGTGACCATTTCCCTTGCAATAAAAGCACTCAGTTTCAGGTTTGGGTCCATTCTTTGACTTCTTCCTGGCAACTGATTTACCAGGCGCGGCAACCTCCTTGCCGTCTTTCTTGAAGTTCTTCTTACCCTTGCCTTTCTTGAACTTAGTGGTTTTATTCACCATCAACACTTGATGTTCCTTTTTGATCTCCACCTCCGCAGATTTCAGCATTGAATACAACTCGGGAATGGTCTTTTCCATCCCCTGCATGTTGTAGTTCATCACGAAGCTTTTGTAGCTAGGTGGGAGCGACTGAAGGATTATGTCAATGACCGCCTCATCCGGAAGATTAACTTCCAGCTGAGTCAAGCGGTTGTGCAACCCAGACATCTTGAGTATGTGTTCACTGACAGAGCTATTTTCCTCCATTTTGCAGCTAAAGAACTTGTCGGAGACTTCATATCTCTCGACCCGGGCATGAGCTTGGAAAATCAATTTCAGCTCCTCGAACATCTCATATGCTCCGTGCTTCTCAAAACGCTTTTGGAGCCCCGGTTCTAAGCTGTAAAGCATGCCGCACTGAACGATGGAGTAATCATCAGTGTGTGACTGATGGGCGTTCATAACGTCCTGGTTTTCTGGGAATGGTGCATCACCTAGCGGTGCATCTAGGACATAATCTTTCTTGGCTGCTATGAGGATGATCCTCAAGTTCCGGACCCAGTCCGAGTAGTTGCTGCCATCATCTTTCAGCTTAGTTTTCTCTAGGAACGCGTTGAAGTTGAGGCTGACATTACCGTGGGCCATTTGATCTACAAGACATATTGTAAAGATTTAGACTAAGTTCATGATAATTAAGTTCATCTAATCAAATTAATGAATGAACTCCCACTCAGATTAGACATCCCTCTAGTCATCTAAGTGTTACATGATCCGAGTCGACTAGGCCGTGTCCGATCATCACGTGAGACGGACTAGTCATCATCGGTGAACATCTCCATGTTGATCGTATCTTCTATACGACTCATGTTCGACCTTTCGGTCTCCGTGTTCCGAGGCCATGTCTGTACATGCTAGGCTCGTCAAGTTAACCCTAAGTGTTTTGCATGTGTAAAACTGTCTTACACCCGTTGTATGTGAACGTATGGATCTATCACACCCGATCATCACGTGGTGCTTCGAAACGACGAACTTTAGCAACGGTGCACAGTTAGGGGAGAACACTTCTTGAAATTTTGTAAGGGATCATCTTATTTACTACCATCGTTCTAAGTAAACAAGATGTAAAACCATAATAAACATCACATGCAATTATATAGAAGTGACATGATATGGCCATCATCATATAGCTCCTTCGATCTCCATCTTGGGCTCCATGATCATTTGTCACCGGCACGACACCATGATCTCCATCATCATGATCTCCATCATCGTGTCTCCATGGAGTTGCTCGCCAACCATTACTACTACTACTATGGCTAACACGTTTAGCAATAAAGTAAAGTAATTTACATGGTGACACGCAGGTCATAAAAGAATAATGACAACTCCTATGGCTCCTGCCGGTTGTCATACTCATCGACATGCAAGTCGTGATTCCTATTACAATAACAAGATCATCTCATACATCACATGATTCATCACAACTTCTGGCCATATCACATCACAAAGCACTTGCTGCAAAAACAAGTTAGACGTCCTCTAATGTTGTTGCAAGTTTTTACGTGGCTGTTATAGGTGGCTAGCAAGAACGTTTCTTACCTACGTTAAAACCACAACGTGAATTTGTCAATCTCTATTTACCCTTCATAAGGACCCTATTCATCGAATCCGATCCAACTAAAGTGGGAGAGACAAACACCCGCCAGCCACCTTATGCAACTAGTGCATGTTAGTCGGTGGAACCGGTCTCACGTAAGCGTACGTGTAAGGTTGGTCCGGGCCGCTTCATCCCACAATACCGCTGAACCAAGATAGGACTAGTAACGGCAAGAAGAATTGACAATTCGACGCCCACAACTACTTTGTGTTCTACTCGTGCAATAGAGAACTACGCATAGACCTGGCTCTGATACCACTGTTGGGGAACGTTGCAGAAAATTAAAATTTTCCTACGGTTTCACCAAGATCCATCTATGAGTTCATCTAAGCAACGAGTCATGGGAGAGAGATTGCATCTACATACCACTTGCAGATCGCGTGCGGAAGCGTTCAAGGGGATGGTGATAACGTAGTCGTACTCGTCGTGATTCGAATCACCGATGACCAAGTGCTGAACGGACAGCACCTCCGCGTTCAACACACGTACGGGACGATCGACGTCTCCTCCTTCTTGATCCAGCAAGGGGAAGGAGAGGTTGAGGAAGAAGACTCCAACGGCAGCACGACGGCGTGGTGTGGTTGGTGCAGCAGAACTCCGACAGGGCTTCGCCAAGCGCGTACGGAGGAGGAGAGGTGTTGGGGAGGGGAGGGGCTGCGCCTTGACTTGTGTGTGCAGCCCTTCCCTCACCCCTCTATTTATAGGGGAAGGGGCAAGGGGGGCCGGCCCCCTCTAGATGGATCTAGAGGGGGGGGCGGCGGCCAAGGGGGAGGGGGCTTGCCCCCCAAGCAAGGGGGCGCCCCCCTTTAGGGTTCCCCTAAACCCTAGGGCGCATGGGCCCTTGGGGCTGGTTCCCTTCCCCTTTGCAGCCCATGAGCCCTTCCGGGAGAGGTGGCCCCTCCCGGTGGACCCCCGAGGCCCCTCCGGTGGCCCCGGTACAATACCGATATGCCCCCGAACTATTCCGGTGTCCGTATGACAACTTCCCATATATAAATCTTTACCTCCGGATCACTCCGGAACTCCTCGTGACGTCCGGGATCTCATCCGGGACTCCGAACAACATTCGGTAATCACATACAAGTCTTCCTAATAACCCTGGCGTCACCGAACCTTAAGTGTGTAGACCCTACGGGTTCGGGAGACATGCAGACATGACCAAGACGACTCTCGGACAATAACCAACAGCGGGATCTGGATACCCATGTTGGCTCCCACATGTTCCTCGATGACGTCATCGGATGAACCACGATGTCGAGGGTTCAAGCAACCCCGTAAACTATTCCCTTTGTCAATCGGTAGGTTACTTGCCAGAGACTCGATCGTCGGTATCCCAATACCTCGTTTAGTCCCGTTACCGGCAAGTCACTTTACTCGTACCGTAATGCATGATCCCGTGGCCAAACACTTGGTCACTTTGAGCTCATTATGATGATGCATTACCGAGTGGGCCCGGTGATACCTCTCCGTCATACGGAGTGACAAATCCCAGTCTTGATCCGTGTCAACCCAACAGATACTTTCGGAGATACCTGTAGTGCACCTTTATAGTCACCCAGTTACGTTGTGACGTTTGGTACACCCAAAGCACTCCTACAGTATCCGGGAGTTACACGATCTCATGGTCTAAGGAAAAGATACACGACATTGGAAAGCTCTAGCAAAACGAACTACACGATCTTGTGCTATGCTTAGGATTGGGTCTTGTCCATCACATCATTCTCCTAATGATGTGATCTCGTTATCAATGACATCCCCATGTCCATAGTCAGGAAACCATGACTATCTATTGATTAACGAGCTAGTCAACTAGAGGCTTACTAGGGACATATTGGTGTCTAGTATTCACACATGTATTACGATTTCCAGATAACACAGTTATAGCATGAATAAAGACAATTACCATGAACAAGGAAATATAATAATAATACTTTTATTATTGCCTCTAGGGCATATTTCCAACAGTCTCCCACTTGCACTAGAGTCAATAATCTAGTTACATTGTGATGAATCGAACACCCATAGAGTTCTGGTGCTGATCATGTTTTGCCCTAGGGAGAGGTTTAGTCAACGGATCTGCGACATTCAGATCTGTGTGCACTTTACAAATTTCTATGTCTCCATCTTGAACATTTTCACGGATGGAGTTGAAGCGACGCTTGATGTGCCTGGTCTTCTTGTGAAACCTGGGCTCCTTGGCCAGTGCAATAGCTCCAGTGTTGTCACAGAAGAGTTTGATCGGCCCCGACGCATTGGGTATGACTCCTAGGTCGGCGATGAACTCCTTCACCCAAATTGCCTCATGCGCTGCCTCCGAGGCTGCCATGTATTCCGCTTCACATGTAGATCCCGCCACGACGCTCTGCTTGCAGCTGCACCAGCTCACTGCTCCACCATTCAACATATACACGTATCCGGTTTGTGACTTAGAGTCATCCAGATCTGTGTCGAAGCTAGCATCGACGTAACCCTTTACGACGAGCTCTTCGTCACCTCCATAAACGAGAAACATGTCCTTAGTCCTTTTCAGGTACTTAAGGATATTATTGACCGCTGTCCAGTGTTCCTTGCCGGGGTTACTTTGGTACCTACCTACCAAAATTACGGCAAGGTTTACATCAGGTCTGGTACACAGCATGGCATTGATCAAACTTAAGCACTTGCTAGCATTCACACTTCATAAATTATTTCTTTTATCATTTACCTACTCGAGGACGAGCAGGAATTAAGCTTGGGGATGCTGATACGTCTCCAACGTATCTATAATTTATGAAGTATTCATGCTATTCTATTATCCATCTTAGATGTTTTATATGCATTTATATTCTATTTTATATGATTTTTTGGGACTAACCTATTAACCTAGAGCCCAGTGCCAGTTTCTGTTGTCTCCTTGTTTTTGAGTTTTGCAGAAAAGGAATACCAAACAGAGTCCAATTGATGTGCCAATTTTTGATGATTTTTTATGGACCAAAAGAAGACCACGAAGCATCGTAGTTGGGCCAGAAGAGTCTCGGGCTGCCCACGAGGGTGGGGGCGCGCCCACCCCCTAGGTGTGTGGGCCTGCCTCGTGGACAGCTCGGGCACCTCCTTGACGTGAGACCGACGCCAAAAAATCCTATAAATACATAAACCTCGGAAAATTAACCTAGATCGTAAGTTCCGCCGCCGCAAGCTTCTGTAGCCATGAGAAATCAATCTAGGCCCTCTTTGGCACCCTGCCGGAGGGCGCCATCATCACCGGTGGCCATGGAGGAGTATCCCGGAGAGGCCATCATCGCCATGAAGGCCAAGGATCAGAGGGAGAACCTTTCCCCATCTAGGGGGGAGGCCATGGAGGAGGAAGCACAAGGGGGAGAACCTCCCCTCCTCTCTCTTGGTGGCACCAGAGTGCCATTGAGAGGGGAATCATCGATGCGGTGACCGTCTTGATCAACATCACCACCATCATCACCATCCTCATCTCTTTTACGCGGTCCACTCTCCCGCACCCCGCTGTAATCCCTACTTGAACATGGTGCTTTATGCCACATATTATGATCCAATGATGTGTTGCCATCCTATGATGTTTTGAGTAGATATCTTTTGTCTTTGGGTTGATTGATGGTCTAGATTGGTACGAGTTGTATGTTTTATTTTGGTGCTGTCCTATTGTGCCCTCCGTGTCGCGCAAGCATGAGGGATTCCCGCTGTAGGGTGTTGCGATACGTTCATGATTCCCTTACAGTGGGTTGCTTGAGTGACAGAAGCATAAACCCGAGTGAGGGGGTTGTTGCGTATGGGATAAAGGGGACTTGTTATGTTAATGATATGGTTGGGTTTTACCATAATGATCTTTAGTAGTTGCGGATGCTTGCTAGAGTTCCAATCATAAGTGCATATGATCCAAGTAGAGAAAGTATGTTAGCTTATGCCTCTCCCTCATATGAAATTGCAATGACGACTATCGGTCTTGTTAACAATTGCCTAGGACAATTCCGCACACCGATCCACCATTATTCCACACTCGCTATTTATAATATTTAGTAATATATTCTAACTTTATGATAACAGCACCTACTTTTATATTTTAGCTCTCCGATATCATACAAAGTTATCCTGTTCATACCCACAACATAGTTCTATTTCTCGTTGCTAGTTGGAAGCAAACGTTCGGTGTACGTAGAGTCGTATCAGTGGCAGATAGGGCTTGAGAGAATATTGATCTTACCTTTAGCTCCTTGTGGGTTCGACACTCCATACTTATCACTTCCACCTTTGGAAATTGCTACGATGATTCCTTGCACTTGGGGATTATCAGGCCATAAGATCGGTCGACCCGGTTTTCAGTTTTCGGCCAACGGTGCCAACGGACAATACACAAGGCAGCATGCAGAAGGATTGGTCGGTGAGATAGTGCATGCGGATGAAGTAGGGATTGGCGACATGCCGCGACACAACGAGTTAGGCCACACAGTCACACGCGTGCAAGAAGATATAGCAGCACGGAGAACAGCAAACTAGCACACACGACGTGCTACGCACCAACTACCTTGCCATGCACAGGTACGTGGTGGCTAGCTGCTGTCGGATGGATGGATGCATGGGCGGGTAAAAAGGGCGCTAGTTGTGAAGCGTGCGCATGCGGGAGGGTGCGCTCCGAACCACGAACCAGCACAGCGGCGCTCTGTAGCGAAGTCCATGGACGTGGCTCGCTGGCGCACGGGTGCCCGATGATAGCATCGAGCGCTCTCCCAGAAAAGGAAGGAGCGGCCCACGCACGCGACCAGACAGCCAAAAACGAAAGACAGCCTCGCGTGCGCGAAATCGAGGAATCCAAGCCCGCGTGAATCACGGGTGGATCGCGCGCGCCCCGATCACACTTGGTCCCCCTCCTGGTCCCCGCGTGTTGTCCCTCTTCTCTCTCTCACGTGCCACGGCAATCCCCCTCTCCCTCCTCTCTTTTCTCTCTTTCTTGACCAACACGTTCAGATCTCCCCTTTCCTCCTCCTTTCCTTCTTCCTCTTCCTTTGTAACCAGATCTGGAGAATCAGGTTGATCTTGGGGTGTCCATGGTGTCTTGACAAAGCAAGATCAAAAGGTAACTACCATCCTCCAAAACCTCTGCCCCCTCTTCTGTTCGTGATTTGCCTAGAAAAATCAAGTAATTCTCGTCCCTCTCTGGTCGGATTTGTAGGGGTGTGCAAAAAACTAAGGAACTAGTGATTAAATTTTGGGCAATTCTATTACTTTGACTAAGCAACTGCAAAAAAACAGTCCCTCGCATGCTTGATCATGAACCCCACCCCCTTCATGCTTGGTAAACTGAGCAACTGGTACTCCAACTTTTGGCAATTCCATTGTGGTCGTTGAGCAACTGCAAAAAAAGAGGGGGTATGAACAAGAAACATAAAACATTTGTCCCTGCTTGTGATCTCAATAGGGTTTGTCTGTTCCTGATTTCAAAACCGAGCATCTATGTGCATTGTGTTTGTTTGTTCCTGATCAATAGGCCTATAGTTGTTTTGCAAAAAAAACTGAGCAACTAGTGCTCCAACTTTAGGCAATTCCATTGTGGTCGTTGAGCAACTGCAAAAAATGAGGGGGTATGAACAAAAAACCTAAAACCTTTGTCCCTGCTTGAGATATCAAAAGGGTTTGTCTGTTCCTGATTTCAAAATTGAGCATCTATGTGCATTGTGTTTGTCTGTCCCTAATCAATAGGCTTACAGTTGTTTTGCAAAAAAAACACTGAGCAACTGATCCTCCTACTTTACGCAACTGTATTGTGTTTGTTGAACAACTGCATAACAAGGGGGAGGGTTGAACGAAAATAGCTTTGCCCCTGCTTGAGGGATCAAGAGGGGGTGTTTCTTTTCCTGATTTGTAAAACTGAGCAACTATGTCCATTATGTAAAGGAAAGAGAAACAATTTCGAAGCAACTTCCCACCTCTCAAGGGTTTTGCAGAGAAAACTGAGCAACATACAGTTGTCATGAACAAAAGTCTGCATTAGGATGCTTGCAATTCAACAATCTGGCAAAAACTGCATACGGTTCTCAATCTGGTAAAAACAGAAAATCTTCACACAAAAGCATTCAAACGTAGTTCAGTACATGTGCATCCTCTCACAAATAAAAACATATGAAAAGTAACAATGTTGCATATATAGAAGATCTGCCTAAATCCACACAAATCTACTACTAAAAATGAAAAAAGGTCTTCTGCCCATGCTTAGATCTTCCTAACATATATGCATCTTTCCCCCACTGCAAAAAACATTTGCCACCTCCTGCTGAAGAACAAAAAGGAAACACACGTGTCAGCAAATTATACACATATTATGAGTTGGTGGGTAACAGAGAGAAGAAAATGTATGACAAAAAATTGAACTTGTGTGAAAACAACACAAAAGTTGCCTCTGCTTATCTTTAGAGTTGCCTAGAAAATTGTATATGGTTGCCCTGATTTAATCTAGTATAGACTTTTACCTCGATTTGTCCTCCTAACAGAAAAAGTATGTTTGTATTGGCTATGTCATTGACAATGAAAATGTCTCTATAGGGTGAGCTAGTAAACAAAACAGAGAGGGACAAGAAGAAGAAAACAAAACGATGATTGATCTCAATGAACCACCGGTTGTCGTAGAGTCTCTCAACATTTTGGTTGAGTTGGGTGCGTCGTTCTTAAATACAGCCTATGATCAGCTGGATATCCATTTGGAAGAGGGGGCTGGTGAGTCACCAGACCCCCGACATTGGCTCTAATGATGCTCATGCTCCGACCACCCATGTCGTTGCTCCCAATGCTGTAGTTGGTCCTGCTAATGCTACAGTTGATGATAAACCTGACTTGGAAGATGAAGAAGCAGGGTCGCAGCCGCAACTACCCTATGTTGGTATGCGCTTTGACACGCTAGTGGGGGTAAGAGAACACTACAATCACTATGCTCTAGGGGTGGGTTTTTCAATCAAGTCGAACATGTACCACAGGTCAGCATACACAGGGGTGCTGGATAGGCAACAATTCTGTTGTAACAAGTTTCGTAAGCTTGTGGAGAGGGTTGGAGTATCAGATGTCTCGTCAAGCAAAAAAAGTGCATGCACAAGCTCCCCTGAAGAAGAAGACATTGAAGAGGATGATGAAGAACCCACTTATAATAAGAAGCAAAAAAGGGAGACTATAAAGCAGACCAAATGCCCTGCTAAGATGGTGGTCAAGCTAATAGATGGCGGATGGGAGGTTATAAACTTCATTGCAGATCACACCCATCCGTTGGTTGACAAACCTTCACTATCCAAATATCTCCGTTCCCACCAAGGCATCCCCCCAGAGGAGAAAAAATTTCTGACTCGTCTACACGACAACAACTTGACAGCAGGTACATAAAAAACAACACCCCACCACCCCTCATCTTTTTGGTCAGAAAAAAAGCAACTCTGGCAACTCTCTTTTTTACTTTGAGCAATTCTGTTTTGGCTTTGAGCAACTCTGATAAGATACATGGTGCCCAACATATAAAAAAACTACTAACTTCTCACATTGTGCACTTCGTGTGCATAGGGGGAAACTAGTAAAAAGAAAGAACTATTTATGTATATGAAGTTGCTCTATTTTATGCATAAGTTGCTCCTTACATCATGTTTTTGTTGCTTGAAAAAAATAACACAAGGTATTGTGAAAAAATGTCTTTGACGGGGAGAATGATGATGGTGATGTTATCATACTATGGGTCAGAGTTGATCGTCCCTTACACGTTCAAAGCCATACATAACCACTGTTCAAAATTGAATGCTGCAACTAAAGACAACGACGTTGAAGAAACCCTGAACTACTTTTGCAAAGTTAAGGAAGCAGACCCTGGTTTTTTCTTCAAGTGCAAGACGGATGCGGAAGGCAGGTGTGAGAACTTGTTTTGGGTGGATGGTGCAACCCGGAAAGCTTATGCGACGGCTTACCACGATTGCGTATCATTTGATGCAACTTATCTCACGAACATGTATAGTATGCCGTTTGCCCCTTCATTTGCATCAACAGACATGGGCAATCTATTATTCTTGGGTGTGGCTTTGTCCGGAAGGAGCTAGCCTCAAGCTATGACTGGCTATTTGATGCGTTCTTGGAGGCAATGGATGGATTGGCTCCGGACAACATAATCACAGACCAAGATGCTGCAATGGCGGCATCTATCAAGAACAAGTTCCCCGCAGCAATACACCATTGTTGTCGTTGGCATATCATGAAGAAGGCGCAAGAAAAGCTTAGAGCAGTGTTGGCTAGGAACCCAGATTTGGTGAAGGACTTCAAAGAGTGTATTGACTTCAGTTTCACCCCCGCGGAATTTGAGCGAAAGTGGGTTGCACTCTTGCTAAAGTATGAGGGGCTCACTTGATGTGCTGGAAAAAAAGATGAAAAACCTCCATACCGCTCTCCTTTTACTTTTGGTTTGAGAATCCCCTGCCATGGCTCCGAGTTCAGGTCACACTTGATCATGGAGACGGTCATTCGCTTCCTGATATTCTGTATGTCAGCTTGTCCGTAGTTTGGAAGCCATGTCCCATTCCACAACCGTACGTTCATTAGAGCAAAAATCCCACAATCACCTCTGCATAATAAAGAGAGAATCCTTTATGTCAGAAGAACACTTGAAAAAAACCACACATAACTCCTACGATCTCTGCAAGTAAGTAGTTCTCACGCTATGATCTGCTTCGATGCATCAATGTCAACTAGTGGGAATATCTCCATGATTTTTGCCTACATTGGATAATGTATATCCCACAATGTCTGAACAGATGCTACAATGCACCTTGCTACCTCGTCCAACCTTTTGCTTTTCTTGACGAGTCTCAGCGAGTCCAACACCTCAAACCTGTCGTCCCTCAAATTTATGTTGAAAACCCAGTAGTGGCTTGTGCCATTGGGTGTGTCTGGCTCTAGGTTTTCAAGCACAGGGATCATCACCTACAGAAGGAAAAAAAGTGGTTACAATCAACAAGAGTTTTGAGGCAACTCTGAGAATGTTTACAGGCAACTTCAATATTTAAAAAGTGCAAAGTGATGAAGAAAATGCAGCAAAGCTCACTGAACCTTACATTTGATTGTGCTTAGAATTTGAGTATTGTTATAACCAACTAGCAAACAAAATCTTTGAGAAAAAAGTGGTTACAATCAACAAGAGTTTTGAGGCAACTCTGAGACTGTTTACAGGCAACTTCAATATTTAATAAGAGCAAGTGCTGAAAAAAATGCAGCAAAGCTCACTGAACCTTACATTTGATTGTGCATAGAATTTGAGTATTGTTATAACCAACTAGCAAACAAAAACTTTGAGAAAAAAACGGTTACAATCAACAAGAGTTTTGAGGCAACTCTGAGACTGTTTACAGGCAACTTCAATATTTAAAAAGAGCAAGTGATGAAAAAAATGCAACAAAACTCACTGAACCTTACATTTGATTGTGCTTAGAATTTGAGTATTGTTATAACCAACTAGCAAAACAAATCTTTGAGGGGGTGTTTGTCAGCAACTCTGAAGGTAGCTATGGGCAGTTGCTGATTTTCTTTTGAGTGTGGTTTTGAACAAATTCTTGGTGTGGTTGTAGGGAACTTAGGTATGTAAAAAAAGAAAAAATCTCGGGATAGTTGAAAAGCAACTTAGATCTCGAAAAAAAGACATCAGTTATACGCAACTTTTAATTTAATTGTGATTATAATTTTAGTGTGGTTATAAAAGCGACTAGCAAAACAAAATTGAAATGTGTTTATAAGCATCTCTAGGTGTGGTTATATGCAACTTCAAAAAAATTTAAAAACTGCAAAGTGATAAAACAAAAAATTCAGCAAAACGCTATGAAACTTACATTGATTGTGCTTACAATTTGAGTGTGGTTATAAACAGGCCTCAAAAAATCTTTTAGGGGGTGGTTGTGAGCAACTCTGAAGATATCTCTGGCCAGTTAATAATTCTCTTTTTGGGTCTGGTTTTGGGCAACTCTAGGGTGTGGTTGCAGGCAACTTAGCTACTTAACGGAAGCAACTCTGGGTATAGTTGAAAGCAACTTAGATATCTAAAAAAAGAGAGCACTTGTTGCTGTGTGGATACATACCATATCTTGCTGATCCAGATGGTTTTCTGCCTTAAACCTGTTCGTCAACTCAGCCCCGCTCAAATCAACTTTTTGGAGCGCAATCTGGGGGAACAAGCACCAAATAAAAAATCAGTGCCAACAAAAAATAAAAAATAAAGAAAAAATAATTTGAAAAAAATAGAAGTTGATTATTCTTACCGAAAACCTTAGAGGCATGATTACTTTCTTGGACCCCTGCCTTCTGTTGAACATGATTGCCTCGATCGCTAACTCAAAGACATGGGTCCTGAGCCACCCATTCCTCATTGATTGAGCTAGCTCCTTCAATGTGAAAAAATAGCCACGGTAATTTATGACATGCGGCCTGTATAAGCAGAAGAAGGAGGTGTTTCAAAAAAGACCAACAGATAAGTTAGGGTGATGCCAAAAAAACATGTTACTGGAAAAAAGAAAGAACCGTGCGTTTTATCCTCCTGACTTGATGTCCTTGTTGTCCCCGTTCCTGCTCCTCCGAGCATCAGAACCAATGCATACAACCTGTTTACTTCTGGTGAACAATTGAAGTCCTTTTTTACTTCTAAGTTCACATACGGTGACCTTTGTGATGGAGGTGGTTTTAGTATTCTCCTCTCACGCTTCTGGGTAATGGGCTCGTCGTGGTTGCAGGCACCACCTTGGCTAGACTCTCCTGCACCGGGAATTTTTGCCTCTCTGGTTGGCGTGCAAAATCCAGAAGGTGAAATTTGCCCCGACCCCTCACCTGCAACACTTTTGACTGCCCCTTCAACAACTTCATCGAAATCCAGGTTGGACCAGTCAATTCCCTACTCAAAGTCCGTAGTGGCAGGTTCGTTTGTCGCCCCCTTGTCACATCTTCTTGTCCTCCTCCACTTTGTTTTCTGGCATTTCATCTATTCCAAGATCGAAAGGTGGGGCTGGGCAATAATTATCCCAAACAACGTTTCCAGACTTTGATCTTTGGAGTGATTGTTGTGCTTCACATGAATCAGACACTTCTTTGCTTATTGCCTGATTAAGAACGGGAGACGCCCGTATTACTGGAATAGTGCCGGCAGACTTACTTCTCATGAGTGGTGGCGTTGACCCTGGAGTCACACACTTTTCCAGCAGCTCGTTTATGCCCCTGATATCAGTAAAATATATTTCTTTCCTTTGTCCAAAGCAAGCTTGCTTGGTGTGAACAATAGGGGACTTCTTTGTTGTCTGGTCTGCAACTTCCTCTGTAGTTGACTGGTTTACTACAGGAGTTGCTTCCTTAATCAATGTAGTTGTTTCTTTCGGCACTGCAGCTCCTTTCCCCTTGATATCCTCTTTGGCACTCTCATTGACTGTTGGCTGTTTCGACTGCTCACAAGTCTGTGCTGGCTGCATTTTGCTAGACTCTGCTGGTTCCGACACTTTGCCTCCATGCTTGTCCTGTCCAGATACAAGTGCACTCTTGACCACTGGCTCGGTGTGTTGCTTGCGAGGAGCTTCTACCTGCATGCTGACCATAGTTGCTTGAGATGTAGCTGCAGTTGCTTGCAAAATGCCAACAGTTGCTTTTTTTGCTTGCTGGCTGATTTTTTCTGAAACACCTTGGGTTTTGGAGCTGCTGTGACTGTCTATTTTTCTGAATCAGCTGCCAAACTGTGGACATGTGTGGGAGCTTGCTGCTTAGCTGTCTGGCTTGGTTCCGGGGATGCAGCGCTAGCCTTCACTGTCCTGTGGGTTATTTTCTTAACCTTCTTCTTCCCACCCGCCTCGGCTCCTTTTTGTAATTGTGTATCACTACCATATTTTGGGACGTCAGTAAAACGTTTCAACCCATCTTCCACAATCATTTATTCGCAGTGAAAGTCTGTACGTGGCAAGAAATCTTCAGGTGGCAGCACGGGCAACGGGAATAAAGGTATATCTCAAATCTCAGGCGCTCTCTTCTTCTACTTTAAAGTAGAATCTCCCATTATGACCACCTCTGCAGCAGTCAAAACGGGCGTGCTGTCTACCTCGAACGGTTCCTTTTGAATGTGCATCTTAACAAAGTCGTTGCGAAAAAAACTGCCAGCACTTTGCATGCTCCCCTGTGTTTCGCTGGTGGTCGTGCACGGGTGTGATTGCTCCTGCTCCTTGGCACCACGCTTCAGCTTCTCCATGATAGTGCTCAGTGAGACCTCATCATCAAAACCGCCCGTGCACCACCCCGGGGGTTTTGCACCTCCATCGTGGCCGCTCCTCCAAGTGGTGTTGTCAGCGCTAGCGTTGCTGCCTTTCTAGTCATCATGCTTGTCGTCTTCCCCCTTATTCCCTCCCACACAACCTTCTTCCTCCTCATCCTTCTCTTGTTCATCTTCACCTTCATCCTTCCCAAATTCATCCTTCTCTTGCTTCTCATCTTTGTTCTTTTCATCCTCCCATTTCTGCTCTTGTTCAAGCTCTTCTTTTCCCTGTTGCTCATTTCCCTTCCTCTGCTCCTGATTCCTGTCCTCGTCTACATTATTTGCATCTTCCTCCTTCCCATCCTCCTCCTCCTTGTCTTCCTCCTCCTCGTCTTCCTCCTCTTCCTCCCCCTCAACATCGTCCTCTTCCCCTCCTCATCATCCTCTTCTTCCTCCTCCTCATCACCCACCTCTTCCTCCTCCTCATCAACCTCTTATTCCTCCTTCTCATCACTTCCCTCTTCCTCCTCCTTTTCATCCTCGTCTTCATCCCCATAGGCATCCATGCGCTCAATGTCGGCAGGGTCTGTTGCTGTTGGCGGGCTCTCTAAACCATCATTGTTATCATTGTCATGTTCATCATCGTCGTCGTCGTTACCTTCCCCATTGGAAGTGTCCTCATCTCCAGATTCATCATCGTACTCTCCTTCCCCCTCTTCCTCTTCATCTGAAAGTTCTAGGTCGTCGTCCTCCGTTTCCTCCTCATTATCATCAGACAACAAAGGGCTCTCCCCATCATGAGTTCTGCTGCCCTTTCCTTTCTTCTTCCTTTCAACATTTTTCACTTTAGAAACTGTCGCTGCTCTTCTATGCCTTTCCTTCACCAATGGTTGGCATGGTTCCGAGTCCCTGGAAGTACTCGTGTCTAGCACATGTTCCTCCTCATCAAGCTTGCCGACACCTAGAACTAACTTCCCCACTTGGGAAGATATTACAGAGCACATGTTGTGTACAAGCACCGTCAACTTCTTTTGTTTCTGCAAAAAACAAACAAGACAAACATAGATAAAATATACATTTCATTATCAACTTTGCATAAAAAAGTGTCGGATACTAGAAAAAGCACAGTAAAAGGAACATACATTGATGTCGTAATTCTGGGGTAGCCTGGCAGCAACAAACTTCTCGATATGATCCATGCTACCAAACTGAATGTCTTCGGCACACCTTGAGAACTCAGTTTCAATTGTGGTGTTGATGGGCACGTGTCAGAAATCAACAGTCAGGGGGAAAAATGTTGAAGGAATTAAAAATCAATCACACAAAAAAATGATATTATATTGCGAGGTTTATCAAAGTGCTTCCCTGAAAATTAGGGCAACAACATGCATATTGTTGGGCAACTCCCGCAGAACACATGATGTAAAACTGGAAAAACCCATACATAACTATTTGGACTGAACAACATAGAACTCCAAAAAAATGGATCATGCTGATGAGCAAATACAACTATGTACATGGGCAACTCTAACTGTAAATGGAGCAAGTCCATCTCTGATTGTGGGCAACTACAAAACATACTGGAGGGCAAGTCCACCTCTGATTATGGGCAACTACAAAAACCTACTGGTGAGCAAGTCGAGATCCACTCAATCGACCTAGTGGTAAAATGCCCTAAAAATTAGGGCAACAACATGCATATTGTTGGGCAACTCCCGCAGAACACGTGATATAAAACCGGAAAAACCCATACATAACTATTTGGACTGAATAACACAGAACTCAAAAAAAATGGATCATGCTGATGAGCAACTACAACTATGTACATGGGCAACTCTAACTGTAAATGGAGCAAGTCCACCTCTGATTGTGGGCAACTACAAAACATACTGGAGAGCAAGTCCACCTCTGATTATGGGCAACTACAAAAACCTACTGGTGAGCAAGTCGACCTTGAAAAGTACATGCCTACTTGATAAAACACGAGGCTCTACATGCTGAACAACCATGAGAAAAAAGTGCATTGGGGAAAAACAGGGAAAAACTTACTCACAACTTTCCATATACACCCTCTCTGATCCTGTCCTTTTTCATGACTGCCTTGATAAGACCCTCGTTCCATGCCTTAACCCTTGGAAGAATATTCATCATGTCTTCATCCACAAAGTCCTTGGAACTGGTCCTGAAGTCCACATCTAGTGAGTCGAGGTAAACGAGCTGTCTCGCAGACCAAAACACAAACAAAAGAAAAAGGAAAAATGACTTATGTTAGTTTCCTATAAAGTATTGACAATGAAAAGAAAGACAATGGACCATGAAAAAGGGGGGATCTAGATCATTTTACCACCAGGTGGAAAAGGCAACAACATATGGTATTCTTCTTGTCTCCTAGCCCCAGGAAAGCGATCCTAAGCTGGTCAACGATGAACTAGCAAACATCTGAATTCACAATGTCGTGTGGGTTCAACGCAGCTGAATAGGTACGCGGTGACACCTTCAAGCTCGTGGTCGGTGCGAGAAAACAGCTGAAAACAATGGCAAGCCAGGCGCTTAAGAACGTGTCATCATGAGCATCTACCATTTCCTTTATCTTCTCCACCCACTTGGTCACTGTTGGGGCAGGCCCTGAAGGAATGTTGAACATCCCGTTGAAGAACTTTACTATGTCTGGATCAATTTCATATGCAACCTTGTTTCGCCCCCTTGGCAGACCCCATATCCTTTCAATGCTATTTGCATCGACAGGGATCTTACCCCTATCAGGTATAACAAGCTGGGAGAACTCCGGGTCATAACAATCCATGACAAACTTCACGATATCTCCTTTCATTGTTCTCGTACCGATATCAAGTACGCCACCGAAACTAATTTCAGAAATGACTCCCCTTTGTGTGTCTACAAGGCCAACATTTAGAGTGAATAGCCTTGAAGGTGATGCCCTTTTCCTTGGTGCCAGCGCACTAGTTCCAATCTGTGGAGACAAAAAACCAGAAGAAAAATAAAAAAAATAAAAAATAAGGTAAGGTTGTTCTGCGTGGGAAACTGAGCAACTACATCTACATTGTAAACAACTGGTTCTACCATACTGGGCAACTAGTACTACCATACTGGGCAACTAGTACTGCTATGATATGCATCTGATAGGGCTATACTAGCAAACTGGTGCTACAAATACTACACAACTAGTACTGCTATAGTATGCAAACTATCTACTATACTGGGCAACTAGTACTACTATACTAGCCAACTAGTACTGCTATACTATGCATCTGGTGCTGCTATACTATGCAACTGGTACTACTATACTGGGCATCTGGTACAACTATACTAGGCAGCAAGTACTACTATACTACATCTAACTAAAAAGCAACTGGTGCTACTATACTAGGCAACTGCTACTACTATTCTGGACAACTACTATGTTCAACTGGTACAACTACTGTATTCAACTACTATATTCTAGTTACCTAATGTCCCTGCCTTTAGATAAACTACAACAGAAACATCTAACCATATCCCCCTGCTACCGAGTTCAAGTTTCTTAGAGAAAAAAAACCTCGTCTCTGCTTTTCTTCACACGTTTCGGCTGCCTCCCTTCTTCATCACGAGGAGCGGAGTCGGTGGCCCGTTTCCCAGCCCATCCAACAAGGACAGGATTATCATTCGTTCGCCCGCGCTTGCGTCAGACCTTGCTTGCCGTTTGGACCAGCTCCTCGTTTCCCTCATTTCCACCTTCGCCATCAGTCCTACCTGCAATCCTCTTACTTTTCCGGGCCATTCTGTAAAACAAAGTATGCAACACCAAAAAAATGTCATTTGCCTGGGAAAAAACACAAAAAAGACCTATGAGCACAATTATACTTGCAGATAGTACTGCGATAAAAAGAAATGCTTAAAAATGTGCTTTTGTTTTAACATCTCCTAACTTGATTCACCATGACTACTGCGAAAAAAGAGAAAGAATGCCTATTATTCCTAATGACATCTCGTCTACTATACGGGCCAACTAGGTGGTGAATCTAGGCAACTGCAGGATGTTGGGTAGGCAACTTGTAGCAACAAAACTAAATAAAAGGACAATAAAAATAACTAAATACCCAAAATTAGCAACTAGTGTTATATTTCTTTGCAAAAAATTTAGAAAAAATAGTAGTAAAATTAAGCAATACTACTGTCATATATACATACACAAACGATCTGGGTGATCCAAACAAACCCAAAAGCATCCAAAAAACTGATAAAAAGAACTACTGTTGCCTCGCTACACAATGCCCCATTAGGTTAGATCCAGGCACTCACAACAAAAAACAACACCGTGATGGCTGTGTCAGCACAGGAAAATACAACAACTGTCGCGCAATTTCATAGCGACGTGTGAGAAAAAATGAGCAACTACTATGACCTGGCTACACAAATGCCCCACATTAGATCCAGGCACCAAGACCGCCGATGGCTGAGACAAAAAACAAAAAACTGCTTCGCAAAAACAGGGCAACTATCCTTAAACAACAGGGATCCTCCCATGGATCCACATGCTCAAAAACAGCACCCGAAAATCCCCCCTTGTTGGGAACTCGACGGGATCTCAACCCCAAACCTCCCTCACCATATCGACAGGATCTCGACCCCGCTCCCCCCCAGCGCACTAGTTCCAATCTGTGGAGACAAAAAACCAGAAGAAAAATAAAAAAATAAAAAATAAGGTAAGGTTGTTCTGCGTGGGAAACTGAGCAACTACATCTACATTGTAAACAACTGGTTCTACCATACTGGGCAACTAGTACTACCATACTGGGCAACTAGTACTGCTATGATATGCATCTGATAGGGCTATACTAGCAAACTGGTGCTACAAATACTACACAACTAGTACTGCTATAGTATGCAAACTATCTACTATACTGGGCAACTAGTACTACTATACTAGCCAACTAGTACTGCTATACTATGCATCTGGTGCTGCTATACTATGCAACTGGTACTACTATACTGGGCATCTGGTACAACTATACTAGGCAGCAAGTACTACTATACTACATCTACACTAAAAAGCAACTGGTGCTACTATACTAGGCAACTGCTACTACTATTCTGGACAACTACTATGTTCAACTGGTACAACTACTGTATTCAACTACTATATTCTAGTTACCTAATGTCCCTGCCTTTAGATAAACTACAACAGAAACATCTAACCATATCCCCCTGCTACCGAGTTCAAGTTTCTTAGAGAAAAAAAACCTCGTCTCTGCTTTTCTTCACACGTTTCGGCTGCCTCCCTTCTTCATCACGAGGAGCGGAGTCGGTGGCCCGTTTCCCAGCCCATCCAACAAGGACAGGATTATCATTCGTTCGCCCGCGCTTGCGTCAGACCTTGCTTGCCGTTTGGACCAGCTCCTCGTTTCCCTCATTTCCACCTTCGCCATCAGTCCTACCTGCAATCCTCTTACTTTTCCGGGCCATTCTGTAAAACAAAGTATGCAACACCAAAAAAATGGCATTTGCCTGGGAAAAAACACAAAAAAGACCTATGAGCACAATTATACTTGCAGATAGTACTGCGATAAAAAGAAATGCTTAAAAATGTGCTTTTGTTTTAACATCTCCTAACTTGATTCACCATGACTACTGCGAAAAAAGAGAAAGAATGCCTATTATTCCTAATGACATCTCGTCTACTATACGGGCCAACTAGGTGGTGAATCTAGGCAACTGCAGGATGTTGGGTAGGCAACTTGTAGCAACAAAACTAAATAAAAGGACAATAAAAATAACTAAATACCCAAAATTAGCAACTAGTGTTATATTTCTTTGCAAAAAATTTAGAAAAAATAGTAGTAAAATTAAGCAATACTACTGTCATATATACATACACAAACGATCCGGGTGATCCAAACAAACCCAAAAGCATCCAAAAAACTGATAAAAAGAACTACTGTTGCCTCGCTACACAATGCCCCATTAGGTTAGATCCAGGCACTCACAACAAAAAACAACACCGTGATGGCTGTGTCAGCACAGGAAAATACAACAACTGTCGCGCAATTTCATAGCAACGTGTGAGAAAAAATGAGCAACTACTATGACCTGGCTACACAAATGCCCCACATTAGATCCAGGCACCAAGACCGCCGATGGCTGAGACAAAAAACAAAAAACTGCTTCGCAAAAACAGGGCAACTATCCTTAAACAACAGGGATCCTCCCATGGATCCACATGCTCAAAAACAGCACCCGAAAATCCCCCCTTGTTGGGAACTCGACGGGATCTCAACCCCAAACCTCCCTCACCATATCGACAGGATCTCGACCCCGCTCCCCCTCCACCATGCCCCCCCTTACAGAAAATCAATAACAGCACCACGATGGTTTGTGTGAGCACAAAAAAACACAGCAACGGCTGCACAATTTCATAGCGACTGTGTGAGAAAAAGAGAGCAACTACTATCACCTGGCTGCACAAATGCCCCACGTTAGATCCAGTCACCAACAGCGCCGATGGCTCAAAAATCAACAACTGCTTCGCATAAACAGGGCAACTATCTGGCAAAAAAACAGGAATCCCCTCATGGATCCACACGCTCAGAACAGAACGCGAAACTCCCCTGTGAGAAACTCGACCGGATCTCAACCCCAAACCCTCACCATATCGACGGGATCTTGACCCCCGCTCTGCCTCCACGACGCCCCCGGCCCCCGCTCCCCCTCCAAGCCCGCGGACGCCATGGACAACCCATGCTCGCCCTCCTCACCCTCCGTGCTCGCCCCCGACACCTGGGCGACACCTCACCCAAACCCTAGCCCTCACCCTCACCAAGACAATCTCTAGGGGAAAAAGCACCAAGAGTGAGATGCGGAATTACCTCTGCCTGTCGCCGCAGCCGCCCCGCGCCGACGTACGGCCTCCCACGCCGGCGAATCCTCGGCGAATCCACGACCGCAGTCCCGCGCACGTCGTCGTCTCCGGAGGAAGAGGTGGAGGCCGTTTTGAAAATGGAGGGAAGGGGGTGGAGGATTTCGAATGAAAAGGGGAAGGGGAGGGCGTGCGAGCAGCGGTTTCGCCTGGATTAATGGGGCGGGGCCCACCACTACCTCCTGGTCCGAACCGTTACCAACGCGCGGTCAAGATCTATCGAATCGCACGGTCGAGCCGCGTGCGCTCGCACGCGCCGAATCGTGCAGCTGCACGATTAAGCAATTGTGTTTTTTTACTTTTTACTTTATGTAAAGGGGACTGCTACGCGTCGGCCGGCGGATCTTTTTAAAAGATCCACCGCCTAGCGAGCCGTCGGATTTGATAAATCAAGCGGATGCACTCTTTCTCTACTTCGCAACAGAGACCTTGTTGCAGAAACACTCGTAAGACAGATTATCCTGTGGATTTTTTCTCTAACATACGTCGTGTTGCGGGATTTTTTTTGCAACATATCTCGTGTTGCGGAATTTATTTTTTGTCTTCATTTTTTGCAACAAAGGTATTATTGCAGAAAAACTTTGCAACTGAGGTGATGTTGTAGATTTTTTTTCTTTGTCACCTTTATATGGTGGTACGAAAGTAAGTTTTGCAACATGACTAATGTTGCAGAAATCTTCCTTGCAACAAATTGAATGTTGCAAAAAAAAACACCATTGTTGTTCGCCACGAGCTCCCGTCGGACGGTGGTGAGGGGGAGCGGCGCCGCCCATCCCTGCTATCGCGTTGCCGCCACGTGCACCTGCCGGACGGTGGTGAGGGAGGAGAGGCGCCGCCCGTCCCCCATCGCGCCGCCCTCGACGAGCGACAGACCTCCGACCGCTTGCTTCGTCACCATCCTCCTCGCCGGCTAGATGTACGCCATTGATAGGCACTTGTATACAGGGGAGAGGGGGTGAAAAAGAGATAAGATGACGGAGAGAGACAAAGAGATAAGACGTGGGTGGCCACATGTCAAGCAAAGGGGCCGGCAGATGGTCTGCAACATAGCATTTGTTGCGGTTTACTTTCTGAAACAGGGGGCCAGTTGCAGGAATGGAAGTAGCTATAAAAACGGATTAGCGACTAACGGGCCTAATCAAGACACGTGGCAAGCATAGGACGCGGCGGACACAAAAGAAAAGATCGGTCGGTTGAACCCCAGCTTTTCCCTTATGTAAACGCTATTGTAAATAGTTTCGGCGATAGCTGACATACCTCTAGCTCGGAGAACCCGCAATACGGCTGAAAACGTGATTTAAAACATTAAATAGTTTCCCTGTTTCTCAAGCAATTATGTATTTACTTGGTTCTCAAGAAAGTCTATATATACTTTCTTGGCTCTAAGTACGTACCTAACCTTCGCTAAATAGATTGGTATTACTCCCTCCGTCTCGGTTTATAAGACATACGCGTCGTTCTAGATTGACAATTTAACTAGCTAAATGTGTATTATATTTGATGAAAAATATATATGTTTAGAAACTACATTCACTTAAGAATCTAATGATATACTTTTTGGTGACATATAACTCATATTTAATTAGTCAAAACAATGACTAAAACTACGTGCACGTCTTATAAACCGAGACGGAGGAAGTAGAATTAAACGAGTACTACTAATTAAATAGATTCCTTGTTTCTCATGAAAACTACTATGTATTTTCTTCGCCCTCGAGAAACCTATGTACTCGTACTTCCGTCCAGGTACGCCCTTCAGTCATATATCTTTCGTCTTTATAGGGCAGTCTGCATCTGCGCCCGGTCGAAAAAAAATTCGTAAAAGATTCAGAAAAATTTAAAATATTCCAAAAAAAATTAGGATGGTAGACAATTTGATGCGTGAGGTACGCTCTAATTTTAAAAACATTTAAACTTCTGTGCAACTCTCAGCAAAAAGACAAATCAGACCAGAACAGTATATGAACAGTGCACATTTTTACAGACCTCGATTTGTCTTTTTTGCTTAGAGCTGCACAGAAGTTCAAATGTTTTGAAAATTGAAGCGTACCTTACGCATCAAATTGTCTACCACCTAAATTTCTTTTAGAATTTTTAGAATTTTTCTAGTATTTATTTTGATTTTTTTCATGAGCGCAGGTGCAGATGAGCTCGGGCTCATATTTGAATTTTCCATTGTTCTTTTACTATTCACTTCCAACAGTTGGCTCGTTATCCTAAAAAAAAAACAGTTGGCTCGTCGCCACGCACTGTTCTCCAGCCTCGCCGCCCGTGCATCGTGTTCCACTTTTCCACCGCACAGAAGAAATCTCGCGTCACGTTTGGAAAATCCCGTGGCCGTGGGGATCATTTTCCTTTTTCGCTTCTCGACTTCCCCAATCGGCCACCCCCCACCCCCTCCTTCCTTCCTGGCCAGCGCGGCGGCTATGGCCTCCATGACCACACCTCGGCTCCCCTTCCTCCCCGCCAGAACCCGCTCCGCCGTCGCCGCCTCCTCCTCTCCGTCCTCCTCCTCCCCGCTACCACGCCGCTCCATCAAATGCAGCAGCTCCACCAACGCTAACTCGGCCCCTCTCCCTTCTACATCGCGGCAGCCCCGGGCGCCCGTGGCGGACGCCGTAGGGTCCGCCGACCTCAACGGCCTCCGGGCCCCGCCTATACCTGTCGCGGACTCCCCTCTACCCGCGTACCGCGATCCGCACGGGCTGCCTCGTAAGTCCAGCGGCGGCGCTTTTTTAGCCGATCTCCAGAAGTTTTTTCTCGTTTGTTTATTATAATATAATAACTAGACTAACTAATCAGCTGGCGCTTTCTTCATGGCGTGCTTGATTCTGTGCTGGGGTTACTAGGGCCTCTCACTAGTGCGGATCTAATGGAGTCGAGCGGGGAGGGGCTCAAGGTTGCCTACCAGGTGCTCGACGAAACGCGTGTGCTGTTTTCGTTTCATTGCGTATCAATCTCCCTGTTTGTGTGTGTGTGTGCTCTTTTTGTTGTGAATCTGAACGGAGTTTCGTTTGGTGTTTGTTCAGGGCTTCCCTGGAGCGTACAGCGAGGCTGCAGCAAAGAAGGCCTATCCAAATTGCCAGACAGTGCCCTGCGAGCACTTTGATACTGCATTTCAGGTATCCTAGTATGATCCTTTGTTGGTCCTGTTTAGATATGTTTGTGTTTGCTGATCGTGGTCTAGTGAGTTGCGCATTTTAGGTTGATTCATGTCATTATTTCAGAAGATGGGACATTGAATCAAATGAGGTTAAATGTTTGTTGATGAAATATGTTGATGGTTTGGAGTTTTTTTTTTTGAAATTCTCTATTTCATTAAGACTGTGTCGGCAAGATCGCCAGCCACCAGAACACTTACATCAACCAGCACAGATTCCACCCAAATACAACAGGTATCCTGGCCACGAGCTCCAAACCCGGCAAGGGCATGAGCAACTTTGAAACATGCACGGGGACTACAGTATAGGAACAGACAACAGAGCTAAAATTAAGCCTCAGGAACTGGCGCATGTCTCTATAGATAACACCCTCTGGTGACAGAACGAAAACTGTGCTTTGCTGTGCCTTAATCAGCTGCTGGCAGTCCGACTCAATTTGAATATTGATCATTCCCCACTCGGCTGCCGTCTGCAGTGCCGCCGAACAGGCCTCCGCTTCAGTCTGACCCGCACTGGACACATGAGTGAATCTTCCTGCACCTGCACCTCGTACAGCTCCTGTTCGGTCGCGTACGACAAAGTCCCAGCCGCCAGACTTTGTTGTGTCGTGAAAAGCACCATCTACATTGATTTTCAAAGTGTCTCCGACGGGACGCTGCCACAATGGTAATACTTGTCTAGCTTGCTGGTTGATGAGCTTCTCATGCAGCTTAAGTGATTCGAACACACACTTCTGTGCCTGAGTGGCTGTGCTTTCAATTGTTTTCACATTTTCCCTCTTATTCAGTTTATTCCTCCTATGCCACCATTTCAAAAGCATGCAAGCTACTAACACCTCTTCCCCTCCTCCAGGCTCAGTATTTGTCGCACGACATCCTTAGCATTAGTGCAAGTACACAGGCATGCTCCGTGTTAGTTTATTAGATGCAATATGCCAGTACTGCACAAAGAACCTATCGCTGACACATATCATTTGTCCATACACCATACTGTTCTTTTCTCGAGACAGCATGCTCATCATTTGGTCATTCATTTCTACTGTAATTTATGTACTCGAACAAAATTATGTATTATGAAAGTACCTGTCTAGTCGAATATATGCATATGGATGGTTTGTAAGTATCTAATTTAAATAGTTTTAAAGATATTGGTAGTCGAGGTTCCGTAAGTTGACCCTACATATGCTCAAAACGACATCCCTTAGGTAACCGGAGAGATTGTTGTATTAGCAAAATCTTCTTCTAAACTAGCCTTTTCAGACAGCAGTAGATCAGAGCAATTGTATTCCATATATTGCATGTCATATTGTAATACATAGAAGGTGTATGTAGCAAAAACAATAAATATGCTGCAATTTTGATGTCTTCTGGTCCTTTATCAGGCTGTTCAAAACTGGATAGTTGATAGGGCGGTACTGCCACTTGAGAATACTCTGGGTGGTAGTATACATCGGAACTATGACCTTTTACTTCGGCATGAGCTGCACATAGTTGGAGAGGTACGCCTTGCAGTTAGGCATTGCTTGTTAGCCAATCATGGAGTGAAGATCGGAAACCTAAGAAATGTCATCAGTCATCCCCAGGTAAAACCTATTGGATAGTGTGGCCTCGATATTTTTCACTTGTTTGTGTAATAACCTTACAGGCACATTAATTTAAATTCTCAGGCTCTTGCGCAATGTGAGCATACGCTGACAGAGTTAGGAATTGAACATAGACAGGCTGTTGATGACACTGCTGGTGCAGCAAAGGTAGAATGATGCTTCCTCTTCTACGTGGAATTTATCTTCTGATGGCTATATATTTGGTTCACTCTTTCAAGTGACTCATGGTGTAAAGTCATTATCATTAACCATAACGCTATATGTTTGTTTCATAGTTAGTCGCAGAACAAATGCTCCAAGATACTGGTGCTGTTGCCAGTTCATTAGCTGCTGAACTTTATGGACTGGATATTCTTGCTGAAAATATTCAGGTATCATGATTTCAGGCTAAATTGGGACATTGTATTCTGTTCTTTATCCTCACCATAAGTCCATTATTTACCTTAGGACGAAAAAGTCAATGTCACCCGTTTTATGATGCTTGCTCGGGAACCTATTATACCTCGGGTTGATAAACCATTCAAGGTACAGATTGCAATGGGAAGTCTCATTCGTCTTCCTTCCAGTCGTCCACTCCTTACGGAGGGGAAAAACAAAGTCGGTTGATTTGTTGCATGATCATTTGATTTTCAGACTAGTATTGTGTTTTCACTTGAAGAAGGACCTGGGCAGCTCTTCAAGGCACTTGCAGTTTTTGCACTGAGGGAAATCAACCTCACCAAGGTGTATTAAACAACCTTGCCTTGTTTCTTCACTTGCATGTGCTTTGTATAACTCTCTAACAGTATGTTGATGTGAAGATAGAAAGCCGTCCACACAAGAAAAGGCCTTTTCGTGTAGCTGATGATGCTTTCTCCACACGCGTCAAGTTAGATAATAACCCTACAACCCTCGTGTTTATTCAATTTTGTTTCATGAAGTGTTACCCAAATATGAAACGCACTAACTCTAACCATTTGATCCTTGGCTGAATAGGTACTTTGACTACCTGTTTTATGTCGACCTTGAGGCGTCTATGGCTGATCCAAAAACTCAGAATGCTCTCAGAAATTTGGAGGTGATATTTCTTGGTAGTTTTTATCTGGCATCATGCGAACAGTGACTCATGTTACTTTTATTTGCAGGAGTTTGCAACCTTTTTAAGAGTCCTGGGGAGCTATCCTACAGACGTGAGCGAAGCTTGAATAGCAAGTACTTGCTGCAGATCACATGTTAGTGATTAATCAATTGTGTGCTTTTTTCTTAATGGATAAACATCCGCCTTTTGATAGCTGTTGTTTGGTGTAATGAAATAAGGATAGTTCTCCATTATAGAGTCAGAAGCATGTAGCTCTCAGAGCATATTTTCTAGTATTTGGATTGGGACTTGAACAGTCTTATTATTACTCATAAAATGTTCGTGTGTAGTCCACAGCAGAATAGCGGATATACTCCTGGGGATTGTTCAGGTTGAGTACAGTGTAGAATCAGAATACTGTACTATGCGTTGTGGGGGTCAACAAAGTGGATATAAAGTGATTGGGGGGAATACTTTCGTGAGGTTTTAAAGCCTTGATATGTTTTGGTTGTGGAAACTTCAAAATTACCAGGCCTTGTAGAATAGGAATAGCTCTGTTTGTAAATCTATACCTTTCTTTTTGCGGGTAAAAGACTTTATTTCATATAATGGTCATATTGTTTACAAGGAGATGAGAACAAAATCAGGGATAGAATTCTCCCAAACATCAGAAGATCGAGTACCAAAGGAATTGGTATTCTTTGCCAAACTGTCTGCCACTTGGTTTGATTCCCTAAAGCAATGCTTGAAGCAAATTTTTGTGAAGTCCATGGCCATTTGTTTACACTCCAAGATTACTGCCACATCTGCTCCTAGGTAGTCATCCATTGCTTGTAGCGATTCAACCGCAAGCATGCAATCCGATTTGATTTCAACACTATTACTGCCAATAGTTGCTCCAAGATACATACAATTCCTAATAGCTAGTAATTCTGCTGATTCAGCATCACGGACGTGGGGTGAGAACCAATTTGCAGCTGCAACAAAATCTCCATAATCATCACGAGCGACAGCTCCACTTGCACCTGAGAGAGTATCTGCGCGACGACATTTATTTTAACAGAACCGTGGCAAGGTTTCTTCCACATATGATCATACTTCTGATCTGGCATCTTAGGAGTCGTTGACTTAATGAAGTTCGTAGCCAAGACCCTAATAGATAGTGCAGTTTATACTGGAGTTTGGACCACTATTCCCTTCACCATCTGACGACGTTGCCATCAAATATACCAGGCCGCTACAAGGGCTAATTCCGCAGTTGGGAGTTCATTTGAGACTGCGTTTAGCTTTTAGTGAAGGGTGAATTCCGTATATGCCACTGAAAACTTGTCCGTACCCCCATCTGCCATTGGCAATTTTCCTCTGTCAAATATGCCACCGAAAATTTACACCGCGTACAGATATGCCACTATGGCCAGTTTGACCGTTAGTTGACCGTCAAGTGGAAGGTGAAAAGACAATTTTACCCCTGACCTACACTGTAACAACAGAGCGACACTGCGGCGTCTGATGCACTGTAGCGCCCACTTTTTAAAAAATGTGAATATCTGTACCGCCCACTTTTTTCAAATTTTGTTCACTTCTAAAAAAATTGTTCACAATATGGGACGGAGTCTGCTGTAGCAACAATTACTGGTAACAATTACTGTAGCGCGTGGTTTTTAAAACTGTGCCGCCCACTTTTTTCAAATTTTGTTCACTTTAAAAAAATGTTCGCAACACAGGCTCCGTCGCAGTAATTGTTCAATTTTAAAAAAATATTATAAAAAATTGTTCGCAATATAGAAGGACACATTTTTAAAAAAATCATGTGCTACAGTAATTGTTACTACAGTACGTTGCCCACTGCACTAGTTGCTCCAGTACTGGACGTGAAAGTATTCTGCGCAGTGCATCAAACGCTACAGTACTAGATCGATAAAGTTGGTGCAGCAGTGCACAAGAACGCCCAGGGGCGAAATCATCTTTTCACCTTCCACTTGACAGTCAACTAACGGTCAAACTGGCCATAGTGGCATATCTATACGCGGTGCAAATTTTCGGTGGCATATTTGACAGAGGGAAATTTCCAATGGCATATGCGGATACGGGCAAGTTTTAAGTGGCATATACGGAATTCCCCATTTAGTGAATTTCCAACGTTATCGGTCTTGATCGATCTTCCATAACAGATCTGTCGATCACTTCTAGCAAACCAAGCTCATCCCAAATCTGCTACACCGGAATAAACAATGATGTACATCTTCATCTCCAACCGCACAAACAGGACACTGGTGAACAAGGTACATGCCGAGAAGCTAGAACACCATAACAAGGGAGAACTCCATGCAAAATGTTTCACCTTACCCGGGACTCGCATCCGCCACAAGTCCTTCCATACTGGGTTGACATCTATACTCCCATGACCATCTGTTCGTGCAAGCCTGTGTCCAAATCGGTGTTTGAATTCTTTGTGATAAGCTGACCGAACTGAAAAGGAACCAGAGCGAGTATAATTCCACGCAACAAAATCCTCGCCCATCTGGACATTCAAGGGGATCTGTAGTATTTTGTGCACGTCGACAGGAGAAAAAGAATCATGTATAAGGTTCTCATCCCAGGTTCCCAGGTGAGGATCGATTGACTCTTCCACTTTTGATAGCATGGTGACGCCTCTAGGGGTGATGATCTTACGAGTAACGCTTGTTGGGATCCAAGGATCCTGCCATATGTTAATTTGAGAACCGGTGCCAACTCTCCAAATACACCCCCTTTTAAAAGTTTGGATGCCTGCAACAATATTTTGCCATGTAAAGGACGACCCCCTTTTAGTACAATATTGAGAATATTTTCATCTCGATAGTATTTAGCTCTCAGCACTTGCGCACATAAAGAGTCAGGGTTCTGAATTAGTCGCCAACATTGCTTTGCTAACATAGCAAGATTGAAACTGCGTAGGTCCCTAAATCCCAAGCCTCCATTCCTCTTCGGTATGCATAAATTTCACCAGGCAAACCAATGCATCTTCTTCTTCTCATCATTATCTCCCCACCAAAAACCAGATCTATCATTGGTGATTGACTTGCAAATTACTTTCGCCATTTTAAAAACTGACATGGCATATGATGGAATTGCTTGTGCCACTGATTTGACCAAGACCTCTTTACCTTGCATTGAAAGTATTTTTCCCTCCAACCTTTCAACCTGTGACACACTCTATCAATTGGAAACAGTCACTCATATCCACACCAACCATTGTAGGAAGGCCCAAATATGTATCTATGAGAGCTTCTGTTAATATATTCAATTCCCTACACACATTTTCCCTTACAACAACATTAGTGCTCGGACTAAAAAAGATACTGGATTTAGCATTACTGAACAGTTGTCCCGAACTCCTGCAATATGTGTCCAACACCCTCATTAGGGTACCCGCACTATGTGTGTCCGCTTTCATTAAGATCAATGAGTCGTCAGCAAATAGCATGTGTGAAACAGGAGGGGCATTCCTACATACTTTAATGCCTTCCAAACCCCCAGTCTCCTCATGAGATAACATGCTTGAAAGGCCTTCTGAATAAAAGAGAAACAAGTATGGGGATAAGGGATCCCCCTACCGTGCCCCCTGGTTGGCAGGAACTCTTCTGTCTCAGTATTGTTGAATCACACTTTGTATGGAACAGAAGAGACACACTCCATAATCAACTGAACCCATTGTTCATGAAACCCCATACTTAGCATTATCGTTTCCAGGAAGCCCCATTCCACACGGTCATACGCTTTCTTCATATCCAACTTCACCGCACAGAATCCGTTTGACCCATGTTTTTTCTTCTTAATGGCATGAGAACACTCATCTGCCACTAAAACATTATATGTGATTAATCTTCCCGGAACAAAGGCACTCTGTGTTGGTGATATTACATCGGGCAAGATCTTCTTCAGTCTATTGGCAATCATCTTTGAAATAATTTTGTAAACAACATTGGAAAGGCCAATGGGCTTGTACTGTGTTATTACCTAGCTATGGGCTCACAACATTGGAATAAGAACAATATTGGTTGAGTTCCAACCTTCAGGAATCTTTCTGTTATTCACAGCATGAAGAACTTCATCGGTCAACTTGTCGCCCACTATGTGCCAAAACCTCTTGAAAAAGATGGCATGTAATCCGTCCGGCCCGGGAGCCTTGAAGTCACCAATCTAGAACATGACTTTTCAGACTTCCTCCCTAGTGTACTCCACAAGTAGGATATCATTCATATAACTTGTGATTGATGGTTTTACCGAGTTCAAAAGACCCGGGCCTATATCGCCCGAAAGTGAAAAGAGAACTAAAATAGTCTCGAATAAGAGGTTTTTAAACCTTCATTACCCTCTACCCAGTTTCCACTGTCCTCTTTCAGCTTTTTTATCCGGTTTCTTCTCCTCCTCGCCGAGGAAAAATGCCAGAAAATGTTGTATTTCGGTCACCTCGCCTTAACCAGCTTACTTTGCCACTCTGAGCCTAATAAATTTCATCCCGCTCAAGCAGATTTTCAACAGAGAGAGAGAGAGAAAGCTCCTTTTGTTTCATTCGAACCTCGCCTCTTGGGGTAGAACGCATCAGCTCCTCGAGCTCAGTTTGTGCTTTCCCAAGCCAAGCCCGAGGTTCTTTAAGAACTCGACGATCCCAGGCCTGCCAATCCTAGTGCACTGATACGTCCATTTTGCATCATGTTTTTATGTTGATATTTAATTATTGCATTATGGACTGTTATTTCACTTTATGATACAATTCTTATGCCTTTTCTCTCTTATTTACAAGATTTGCATGAAGAGGGAGAATGCCGGCAACTGGAATTCTAGACCGGAAAGCAGCAAATCTGAGATACCTATTTTGCACAACTCTAAATATCTTGAAACTTTACGGAGAATTGTTTTGGAATATATAAAAATTGGGCGAAGAAACAACAGAAGGGGCCCACCAGGTGGCCACAAGCCTAGGGGGCACGCCCTACCCCCCAAGGCGCGCCTCCCGAGCTTATGGGGCCCCTAGCCAGCCCTAGGTGTCCATCTTGTGCTATATGGAGGGTTTTGACCTAGAAAAAAGCATAAGAAATCTTTTAGGACGAAGTGCCGCCGTCTCGAGGCGGAACCTAGGCAGAAGCAATCTAGGGCTTCGGCAGAGCTATTCTGCTGGGAAAACTTCCATCCGGGAGGGGAAAATCGAAGCCATCGTCATCACCAACGATCCTCTCATCGAGGGAGGGTCTATCTTCATCAACATCTTTAGCAACACCATCTCCTCTCTAACCCTAGTTCATCTCTTGTATTCAATCTTTGCCTCAAAACCTCAGATTGGTACGTGTGGGTTGCTAATAGTGTTGATTACTCTTTGTAGTTGATGCTAGTTGGTTTGTTTGGTGGAAGATCATATGTTCAGATCCTTAATGATATTCAATACCCCTCTGATCTTGAACATGAACATGCTTTGTGAGTAGTTACGTTTGCTCCTGAGGACATGGGAGAAGTCTTGTTATAAGTAATCATGTGAATTTGGTATTCGTTCGATATTTTGATGAGATGTATGTTGTCTTTCCTCTAGTGGTGTTATGTGAACGTCGATTACATGACACTTCATGATTTGGGTCTAGGGGAAGGCATTGGGAAGTAATAAGTAGACGATGGGTTGCTAGAGTGACAAAAGCTTAAACCCTAGTTTATGTGTTGCTTCATAAGGGGCTGATTTGGATCCACATGTTTCATGCTATGGTTAGATTTATCTTAATTCTTCTTTTGTAGTTGCGGATGCTTGCGAGAGGGGTTAATCATAAGTGGGAGGCTTGTCCAAGTAAGGACAATACCCAAGCACCGATCCACCCACATATCAAATTATCAAAGTAACGAACGCGAATCATATGAGCACGATGAAAACTAGCTTGATGATAATTCTCATATGTCCTCGGGAGCGCTTTGATTTATATAAGAGTTCGTCCAGGCTTATCCTTTGCTATAAAAAGGATTGGGCCACCTTGCTGCACCTATGTTACATTTGTTACTTGTTACCCGTTATGAATTATCTTACTACTAAACTATCTGTTGCCGATAATTTCAGTGTCTGCAAAAAATACCTTGCTGAAAACTGCTTGTCATTTCCTTTTGTTCCTCGTTGGGTTCGGTACTATTACTTATCGAAAGGACCGCTATTGATCCCCTATAATTGTGGGTCATCATGCACCGATCCCGACTTTGTTGTAGCACCCAGTCCTCGCTATGAAGGCTTTTGCCAGGTTGCTTTCACTACCTCCATGGTCTCCTCAGAAAGCCACCGAGCTTCAAACTTTCTTCCATAAGTAGGTCTATTATTAGCCACACTAACAAGGTGATTAGTGTCAAGACAAATAGGCCGATGATCAGATTTTCCCATCTCCAAGTTGCACAAACCATCCAACAAGTGAAGTTGCATCAACTCCATGTTGGAGACCGCACGATCCAACCTCTCCCGCAAACCTCCAAGAAACCATGTAAATTTATCACCCTCGAATCCCATGTCCTCCGTCATGCAATCTGAGAGCGCATCTTGGAATGCTTGCAAACGAGCTTGGTGTCAGGGGCACCGCCTTCCTTTTCCGACGAGTATAATATCTCTTTAAAGTCTCATATGACGGCCCACGGTAAACTAGATTGAGCATGTAGATCACGTAAGATGCGGTATTTACGTTCTTTATTTTTCCCAACTAGGCTCAGCATATAGCCCAATAAGCCGCCACATTACTCCATTGTCCTCCTCCACCGACACATCAATGAAATCGAGGGTAGTAGCCCGGGAGTAGATCCTCACCTCCTTCTTCCAGACTAATAGCAAACCACCCTTTCTTCCATCAAGACATGGAGCAACGATCATATGATCCATGCGAAGTTTTTTCATTAAACCTGTTGCCTTACCTTTGTCCAAGTGCGACTCCGATAGAAAAATCACGTCTCGTTCATGCCGCCTCTGGATGTCTAGCAGGGAGCAGACTATTGGGGCCTCTAGGATGTGACGCTCGATAATTAAGCTACAGTGAACCTCTGCTAATGATGCCACGTCACCTCCGTTACTGATGATTGTTGGGTTCTACGGTAGGGTGCATCGACTGTAAATTAAAATTTCCTACGCGCAGAACAACCAATAACATGCTACGGGAGATGGATCACAGTTCGTTACCACTAGACGCGCAGTGTCGTGCAGCGGAAGAAGAGTTGGGGCAGCGCGTCCGCGTGGATCGTCTCCTCCTCGTCCAATCTCCCTCGAACAGCCGGTCGTTGGTTCCCACGTCACTACAAAAAAAAATACACTTCCGTGATGATATGTGTTTGTCACAGTAGGTCGCTTTTTTTGTCATGCATGTACATCCATGACAAATTTATGACAGAATCAAGATAGTCATACCTGTGTTGTCGTAGAAGTGTTTCATGACATTACCAAAATTATCATCACGGAAGTGTCCACTTCCATGATGATAAATCGCGCGCCACAGAAGTGCTTTCGTCAAGGGTGACCGACACGTGGCATCCACCATAATGGAACGCTGTTAAGCTATCGGGTCGGGTTTTGGATCCAATAACCCGTTAACAGCCCCGACCAATGGGAAATTTCCACGTGTAAAATTCTTATTGGTCGAACGAAACACGTGTCAGCTCGTCAGTGGGTCAGATAGGCGCCTATGATATGTCGACACGTGGCACGGCCCAACAGTGGCCCATTTAGCTTACAAAGCCGGCTCGTTTGACTTGGTCAAAACTTAACGGGCTGGCCCATGAAAAGCCTGTTAACGGTCTCTTCGCAAATAGCCCATTTTACGGCCCGTTAACTCATGGCCCGTTAGGCCCTAAAGGAAATCGGCCCAACAACGTCATGTGGGCCGTCGAATATAATACCAGCCCATTTCACTTTCGGCCCATGTATGGCCCACGACGTCTTTCGGCCCATATGAGGCCTTCGTATCTTTCGGCCCATTACAGGCCCACGGTGAGTCTAGCCCATAATGAATAGTAATTTTCTTTATACCCGTTAACGGCCCGTGATTTACATGGGCCGTTTCCAGCCCGTGTTAGCTTTCGGCCTATTGACGGCCCATACGTTCTTGGGCTCCTTTTCGGCCCTCGATTACTTCCGGCCCGTTACTGGCCTGTTCCCCTAATGGGCCAAATCCAGCCCATGAAAAGAGTCGGCCCGTTACTGGCCTGTTCCACTAATGGGCCAAATTCGGCCCATGGCAAGAGTCGGCCCGTTACTGGCCTGTTACCCTAATGGGCCAAATTTGGCCCATGGCAAGAGTCAGCCCATTTCCGGCCTGTTAACCCGTTGCGCCGTTTCCAGCCCGTCCTATATTCTGGCCCATTAACGACCCGTTATGCCTGTGACAGAATTAAGTCTTTGCTGTCCTACGGCCTGTTAACAGCCTGTTACCGTGTTGGGCTGATACTAACTATGCTCGATTATGGCCCATGTAGACCCATTTATCCGACAGCCCGAGGCCCACCGATTACAGGCCCATTTATCGACGGCCCGTAGGAGACCCATGGATCCTACGACCCGTATGTGGCCCATGGTAGTTGCGACCACTAGCAAACTAGGGAAAAAGAAGACTAGGAAATAAATAAGGCCGAAACTAACACTAGGCTATTAAGGCGATTGCACAGATTACATCCACTCGGCATCAAAGATCGCCACTAGTGCAAATATAGGGAACACCCTACACTATACAAAAATGGCTTGCTGTTTTCTTCAGGCGGTGCCTGCACGTTAAGAATAAATTTTGTATCGCACCAAAACAAATTACAACTATATAACAAAAGGAAGGTTGGCATAAAACTTAACAGTCTAGCAGATAAATGCACCACCAGAAGTTCAGAAGCTCAGTTCATTTGACCTGACTGTTACGTTTTCATGATGTATTGTCCGATGGAGCACCATAACCCTCGCCTTCATTTCCCCCAGGCTCTTGAACAACATAGCAAATGTCTGATAGTCTGGTTTCAAAACCATGCATATATTGACGACATTGAGCAATGTTTCTCCTTGTTTCACAAAGGGTCTCTGTTAGGGAATGGACTTGTGTCTGGAGCGCAGATACAACATTGCTTTGAGCTTGCATATCTTGATCATGAGGCAGTTTGGACGATATTGCCTTAACAACCAACCCAGTATTACGCAGGAACGTGCTTTTGGCACTATTAATGGACAGGTACTGACCCACTGCAGCAAGAGCTGACATTGCGGTTATAGTTGCCTCGCCACCTGAAGGTGGCGATTCCACCATTTTTTCCATAGCTCGCTGAAAAGTTGAGGTTTTACATTAGTAGTACCAGAACAGAAGATATTAAGGAGGCAGCAAAACCAAACAAAATAGCTTTGGTCTATATACAGAACTTATTCTGGTGAACCCATGTAAAATATTAGTTGTATTTTATTGCAAAGTACATAACAAAACCAGGTTCCAAACATATGACCATGTACCATCGCTAACGTATTGTCCATTTCTTCACATTGTATTGAGGGCTAAGGATGAAGAGACAAAGTTTATAATACGGTAAGCATAGTATGACGTCATTCATATCACAAAACAACTGAGAACATACAAACAGGCAATTGTAACGTTGTGTGGGCAAGTCCAGCACGGAACTAGATTACGGGTCAAGATCAAAGGAACATCACTCCTCTCTTTTAAACCTTGTAAGGTGCAATGATACGCTAAGACAATTGTGTATAAAATTGAAAAGAGTAATAGACATTGGCTGCAAACCATGCAGTTCAAGGCACAAGTCAGAGTAAGTAGTAGTTAAAAGGCATGAGGATTAAGGACTTACAACAGCGGCTTTGACTCGTGTAGTCATGCCCTTCTTCTTGCTGGTGTGACAGTCCTTGAAGATTTCCACAACATTTGGTTCAGGTACTTTTTGGTCCTTGCGGGCTTTCCTCTGCATTTGGAACAAGTCAATATAGATCTGATAATATGGTACAGCGAAAAGAGTGAAACAGCAGCTAATTACAAGAGCCTTGCAGTGTGCAATATAGCTACGAGATCCTGTCGTCTGTTGGAATTTCACTTTCGAACGGTTGGCCTTGTTCTTTGAACAGTTCACCTACAAGTAGGTTTGTGTGGCACATACGTAAATAGGACTTCAACATGTGATCTGATGACATATATATAATGTACCTGATACTTCAGATCGGACCAGTGTTTAGCGAGGCCTCTCTAGTCTTCATCAGATATATTTTCCACTGGAGATGTTTGGGCAAGTTCACTGTTAGCCTTGCCTTCAAAGTGAGTTTTCCTCAAGTTATACCGATACTGTCGCAGAGCAGACTTGAAAACATGGGTGCAAGCTTGTCTGGTTGCATCATCTTGGCTATCCAACTTGAACCTCATCTGTTGAAAATTATGGGAGTCTCATTATCAGCAACCTAGAAAGTATTGGACAGAGCAAGACGATATTACTAGTTTCCATTCATAACCATACTTACAGATAAATGGTCGAGGAAGATGTTGAACTGGGTTTCGTCTTTGTCATTCTTGTACTGAATCCATGTTGGGAGGATACGTACATGACACCTAACAGCAACCGCTGCCTTTGATACTAACTTGGCTGACTCTGTAGCATCATGTGGCCTTTTTAAACCTGCCTCAAAACGGATCTCCATTCTTCCTCCTCTAGATTTAGTTAACCTATCGAGCATTATCCCTGATGTTTGTTTCCTCTTGTGCCTAGGTGCTAGTCCAACAACAAACATAGGAAGTGTTAGTGTACATCAAACTGTGAGACTACATATAAAGAAGCATGCAACTGTAACTTGACTCCAGCAACTACCTTCTTGCTGTTGAAGCTCACAAGGTTCATCTGATATTGCCAACTCGTCTTGTGTCAAGAGTGCTTGGGAAGTAGTGTCAGGTGGCAAGGGAGCTTGGGAACGTGCTGCTAGCTCAGTTGATGCACGAGTACGTCGTGCAGCTAGTAGTACTGTGGTAGGTGTTGCAAGAACTAGGGATGTCTCTGCTTGTTTGGTGGCAGTTATTTATTTCTGTTTGTCTTTTTTGCAACTCGTGTAGCATGGGATGCCGTGTTTGTAGAATTTTCTACTAGACTTTGACCTTCTATTGCACCAACAGTACCAGCAGAATCTGCAGGATTCATTCGCTTCTCATTCCCTGCCATTATGTGTTTCTTCCTCTTTCTCTGTGCCATGTTAAGTCAAGCCGACAAGAAAAACGAATAACAATTTAGTTATTCAGAACAAATTGATGCGTGATGCAGACAAACTGAACTTTGATGTTAGACAACCACATGATAGGAGGATGTAATATGTATGAAAAACAGGACAGAAGAGATAACCAGAACTATGATGTGTAAACTAAGAAGAAGACATTTCACCAAATTAGAAGCAATGCAATGGAAGGTAGACACCATATGAAAGATGCTACAAATATCGTTCTGCCAAGTTAACAGTGTCTCATCATAAATGGCGTTTAAACAAATGTGAAGCAGTACAAGAAATAAATCATATGCAAGATGCAACCAACATCACACTACCATGATAGAGGTCTCTCGTCATTAGTGCCATTGCATATTCACAACATTGCATATTCACAGCTTATGATGTGTAAACTAAGGAGAAGGCATTTCAACAAATTAGAAGCAATGAAAGCTAGACACCATATGAAAGATGCAACGAATATCACTCTACCAAGTTAAAGCTGTCTCATCATAAGTGCCATTTCAACAAATTAGTAGTACAAGGTAGAAAAGAATGTGAGATGTAACCTATATCACACTCCAAAGTCAAATGTGTATTATGATAAGTGATTGTTGCAAGTTACACAATAGTAGTAATTTGATGTAAGAACATGGTGTGAAAGACAGATATTGTATGTTCTAGAAACAGGAACACGTGTCTTATTCAAGTATAATGTGTAAAGTAAGCAGATGGAATTCAACAAAATTAGAAGCAATACAAGCTAGACATCACACATAACATGCAACCACATATAACAGTGCCAAGTTAGAGGGAGCACCGGTGATGCTGCACTAGGGGAGACGTGCTCATCATAAACACAGTTTTGTTGAGTGTCTATGCATGTGTTGTCTTGGAAATCATCTTGGGGGTGTGGAGGAGTAGAAACTGTAGAGGCCCTCCGTTCGGAAGGAGCACCTTTATCCACTGCCTTGCTAACTTCCTTCCGCTTTATTGATTTTGAATTGTCAAGTAAAACCGACAAGAAAAAGCAATAAAATTCTCTCTTCAGAAGTCATTCATGCATGATACTGACAATCACTACTTTGATGTAAGGCGAACACATGATACCAGGATGGAATATGTACGAAAAACAGGACGGCATGGCATATTCACAACTGTTTGTGTAAACTAAGCAGAAACCATTCCAGCAAATAAGAAGCAATGCAAGATAGACACCACATGAAAGATGCAACCAATATGACTCTGCCAAGTTAAAAACGTCCCATCATAAATGGAATTTCAACAAATTAGAAGCAGCGCATGCTATAAATCATATGAAAGATGCAACTAATATCGCACTGCATATACTAAAGGTGTCTCGTCATGTTGATTGATGCGGGATACAAAAAAACAATAGTTTTATGTAAGGACATGCTTAATAGACAGATGTACTATGTACTAAATACAGGAAGGCATGTCACACTAACATGTATAATGTATAAGCTAAGCAGACCAGCACATGCAGTTTAACCAGATTGGAAGAATTACAATCTAGACACCATATGCAACATGCAACCACATATCACGCTGCCAAGTTAGAGCAAGCACCTGCGATGCTAGTGTAGGGGAAATGTTGTAATCAACTACAGAGCTACGTTCACTATCTTCATGTAGCATTTCTGTTTCTTGAGAATCATGTCGGGAGGCTGACGTTGCATTCATTAAATGAGGAGTAGTCCCCTTGCCTGCCTGCCTCGTCATAAGTGATTGATGAGGGATACACACGAACATTAGTTTGATATAAGAACATGGTTAATACACAGATGTACTAGTATGTACCAAAAACAGAAAGGCATGTCATATTCAAAGGTATAATGTGTAAGCTAAGCAGATGCAATTTAACCAAATTGGAAGCAATACAAGCTAGACATCCGGCTGGAGTGGTGAGCATGATCATCTAGGACCTGAGAGCCTGGTGGGAGGCGGGCTGCTTCGCCACTATCGCAGCTTTTTAGTTGGCTTCCAGGTGATGCCTATCTTTGCTGGGCTTGTCACTGGCTCGCCAGTGCCCTGACTAGCTATTTGTCTTCTGGTGCTCACGGGATGGTGGTTCATGTAAAAAATATCTTTCCTTATCTTACCGACTTTGGCCTTTCGAATACAAGCTAGACACCATATGGAACATGCAACCACATATGACACCGCGAAGTTAAAGCAAGAACCTGGGATGGTGGTTCATTGCGAGCGAGGTCATCAACTCTAGAGCTACGTTCCCCGTCTCCATCTGCTGACACTACATCCTTTAAAGCGTTGAAACGTGTCTTGCCTAGCCGCACACCAAACTGGAGCGACTTCTCTCTTTTCTTTTTGGCTTCTCTCATGGCAGCAGAGTCTGAAATACCCTTGCATATAAACACAATAGTGAGAGTACGGGTGAAGTGTGTGCAGAACTAGTGCACTGTAAAAGTAGCAGATAGCAGGTGGCTGAAAAATAAATGACAGGAGACATACCGATAGCTCTACAACATTGCATGGCAAACAAAATTAGATTCTACTCTGTATGATTTTGTAATATATGAGCACAGGAAATGCAGGTACTCCTCCAGCACACCACCACATGTGGTCATATCTAAGATAACAGTCGACTGAAAATAAATAGGTCAGTCAATTTTTTTTAATGAACCGTCCGATCTATAAGGAACGGGCACATGGCCTTCGTCTACCTCCCGCCAGTCACTGTTGACGATCTTTCTCGAACCGCCAGCGACCACCGGCCCAGACCCCTGCCTCTGCCGCCCCGCCCTCCCATCGACCTCACACCACCGCCGTGCTTGGCAACGCCCCCAGGCCATCCCTTTAATCCCGGCCGACCTCCAGATCGGGCGCCAATAGCTCTAGGCCGCACACGCCCCTAAGATAAACACCAAGGCGTTGCTTCCTTGGCGTAATAGGCGTACTAGCGCCTGTTACGCCGGGGAATGCTTCCGTTAATTGGGAATCAACTGGCCAGAAATTGAAATTCAGGGGGGCGACGGACCTCTAGCTAAGGTGAAATAGTATATGAGGAGAAACCTTGTGCATCGCGAGTTACTAGGAACATCTAGTACCAAGAAGAAGCGGTCAACTAGTGTCTTATGTGGGATGAATACCGTGCAAGCAGAGACGTAAGATTTGCATGAATAAGGGAAGAGGGGTACCTTTTTCGGTTGCCGGTGTGGTCACCCCCACATGTCACGCTGATCTTCTTGTTTTTACCAGGGAAACCGATGTTCTGGAGGGTGCAGGCTTGGACGAACCCATGGCCAAACTGCTGACTGTGTTGCCGTGGACGTATGTCGGCGGAGGGGAAGCAGATCCGAGGCGGCGAAGGACGGCGTAGCAGGAACAACTCCGGTGCGTTGGAGGGTGGCAAAGTTGGAGCGGCAGCGGTGAGGCGCAGGACGGTGCGGTTGAACTGGCTCGGGTACGGACGGCTCGGCCTCGGCTTCAACTACTAGCCGTGGAGGGGCGTTGCGGTTGAGGTTGCGGTGGACGATGACGTTGGGGTATCGGCTCCGGTGTGATGGAGGAGGGCGGCGGTTGATGGGTGGGATGGGGTGGCGGACGGAGGACGCCGGGGTTTCGCGGCTGGTGGAGAGGTAGTTTTGGCGCCCACGGAGTATGAATGGGGAATCAGACGGGTGGGGGGAACCATGTTTCGGTCTGGGACGTTGTCGGCATTCTGGGAACGGGGGTCCCCAGACTTGCCTGCCTGCGGCCTGCGGCATGGCTCGAGTGGGGGCCCAACATGGCCCATCTTCAGCAACACAAGGTTCAAGACCCTCGCGAGGGGCCAAGCCTCGCGAGGCGGATGGCATGGCGCTTTCTCAAGCACGGCCTCCTTAGGCTGGCTCGCGAGGAGGCGGAGAGACCAAGGCGGGTACCTCACGAGGTGCCCATGACGCAAGCCACGACGACCAAGGGTGCCAGGCGGGCGCTAGCCCGCGCAGCGTCTCCCTTTCCTCTTTGGTGCAAAGGGGGAAAGCGCAGGCGAGAGGATCAAGCAAAGGCACCCATTTCGGTGCAACGAGACCAAGACCAGTCCAACGGTGGGAAGGAGGTCACCATGGAGCCCAGGACGGCGTCACCACAGGACCTTTGGCAGGCGAAGACCAACTTTAGTCAGGATAAGTGTACCAGATGTTCCCTTTCAAATTGGCCAATTGTTGGCGCCCTTCCCGCTCAATATTTGGGAAGAGGCCCAGGGCCTTTGCCTATAAATAGGACTAGCCACCCCCAGGGTAGAAGGGGGGAATGAACTAGAGACCGAATCCAGCATCTAGAGAGAGAGAGAGAGAGAAGGGCGATCGAACTCCCCCTAGCAGTTCATCCCCTAGCCAAGAACAGACCCTCGCGAGGCTGTTCTTCCTTGTACTGTTCTTCCTCATCAGCCCAAGAGGCAATCCACCCACCACACTGGAGTAGGGTATTACACCACAATGGTGGCCCGAACCAGTATAAACCCTGTGTCTCTTGTGTTGTTCTTGTAGTAGTTTAGATCCTTGCGAGACGGAGAGGTAGAGGGCTCGATCTCCGCGCGCACCCCAGAGTTCGAACCTTAAGGGTCTGCCGGAACCCGTGAATCCGACATTTGGCGCGCCAGGTAGGGGTGCGCCGGAGTCCGTCTTCCACCGCTCCGCTCTCCTCCGACCGTCGCATCCATGTCTGATGCTCGTCGGGCCCGCGCCGAGCACCGGGCCGCCATCGCTTCCCGCGCCGTCCAGACGGCCCCCGTCGGTGGGCGTCCTCGTCGTTCCCCGTCGCCCGTCGTCAACGCCGCCACCGGCCCGGCGGGGAACGAGCAACAAGCATCCTCTCAGCACCCGTCCGTACGGCGGGATGGCCGCACCACCACTCCGTCGCTCACCCCGGCCGGTTCTTCGTCGCACGTGCTTCGCGCGCCCTTGGAGGCTCGGGCTGCGCTCATCGCGGCGAACGAGCTCCTGCGCTACCGCCCCGTCGAAGACGTCTACGAGGAGTGGCTCAACCGCGTCGCCGAGCTCGTCCGCGCCGCCGGGGGCTCTCCCGCGCCTTCCGCACCGCTGCGCCGCACTCCGCCCCGCATGGGCAATGAAGCCCCGGGGGCATTCCATCTGCCTCCTTTCCAAGAAGATGCCATGGCCCCAAGGTGCGCAGCTCCTGGGCGGAACCCGCTCCGTCATGCGCCGGCCCAGCAGGAACAGAGCTGCCAAGAAGTCCCGTGACCGCAAGAGGCCGCCCTGGCGCTCCCAGCCCCGGCTCGCCGAGACCCCGCTCCAGCTCCGGCACGTCAAGACCCCGCCCTGCTCCCAGCTGCAGCGCAAGGGGACCCACAAGGCCAAGCTCTCCCTCAACCAAAACGTCCCGCGGCCACCGCTGGCTGCCGCGCCTACACCCCCGAGCTGCGTAGCGTCGCGTGGCCCGGCAAGTTCAAGCCGGACCTGCCTCCTCGCTACGACGGCACAACTGATCCCACGGAGTTCCTCCAGCTCTACGAGCTGGGAATCGAAGCTGCCAGCGGGGATGAGAAGGTCATGGCGAACTGGTTCCCCATGGCGCTGAAGGAAGGTGCTCGCACTTGGGTCCTGAACCTGGCCCCGGGCACGATCTCCTCCTGGGACCAGATGCGTACTCGCTTCATCGCCAACTTCCAAGGTACCCGCGACCGGCCTCCCGCCGTGAGCGACATGCACCGCATCAAGCAGCAACCTGGGGAGACCCTGCAAAAGTACATCCAGTGCTTCAACAGTGCGCGCCTCAAGATCCCCAGGGTGTCCGAAGAAGCCATCATTTCGGCCTTCTCCGACGGCGTGCGCGACGTCAAGATGAAGGAGGAGCTGGCGATGCACGAAGACCTCTGCACCTTCCTAGAGCTGTTCAACCTGGCGACCAAGTGCGCCAGAGCTGAGGAGGGACGCCTCTCCCTCCTCGAGCTGCCTGCCGCAGACCCAAAAGAGAAGAAGCCCAAGGCCAAGGACGTGAAGCGCAAGGGGGCTGCCGTGCTCGCGGCAGAGCCGGACACCAAGCGGGGCAAGGATCTGCCCGAATCCTCTAGGGGCAGCCGGTACTGCGTCTACCACGGCCTCCACACCCACAACACCAATGAATGCCAAGAACTCCGCGCCGTGCGAGAAGGAAGAGTCGGCCGATGCCCTGACCGTGCAGACCGGGGCTACGGCCGAGGAGGAGGAAGAAACCCGGGACGCTGGGAAGATCGTGGCCCACGTCAAGGCTGGCGTGACCAACCTCGCGAGGACCGCTGGCGTGACCAACCTCGTGAGGACCGCTGGCGTGACCCGCCTCGCGAGGGGGACTGGAGGGACCAGCCTCGTGAGGATCACCCTCATGGCAACCCAGGCCTGCCGCCGTTGCCGCCTCAGCCAAGAAGGAATGAAGACCGCCACCAAGACGAGGGGGCTGGGGGCTTCCAGGAGCTCGCGCCATCGCCTGCATCCTGGGCGGAGCTCAAGCCCCAGCCTCTCAACGTATCTTCAAGCAGTTTGCTCGCGAAGTGAATGCAGTTCTCCCCAAGCTCGAAGCAACACGTCCCCTCAGGTGGTCGGCCTGCACCATCACGTTCAGCTCAGCAGACCAGCTCAAGTGCGCGGCCACAGCCGGCGTCCTCCCAATGCTTTGTTCCCCAGTCATCAGCAACGTTCTGGTCACCAGGACCCTCATCGACGGAGGGGCAGGGCTCAATGTCTTGTCCGTGGAAACATTCAACAGCCTCCAAGTGCCCTATGACCAGCTCCAGCCAACCAAGCCCTTCTCCGGAGTCACCGACGGTTCCATAGACCCGATCGGGCAGGTCCGCCTCCCAGTCACCTTTGGCACCTACGACAACTACTGCACCGAGCTCATCGACTTTGACGTCGCCCACATCCGCCTGCCGTACAACGCCATCCTCGGGTACCCGGCGCTGGCCAAGTTCATGGCCGTGACTCACCACGGCTACAACATCCTCAAGATGCCAGGAAGCGGCGGCGTCATCACGGTGCCATGCCAAGAGAAGGACGCGGTGTGTGCCCTGGAGCGAGCCTTTCAGGCCGCGTCACTAGAAGACCCAGATCGCGGAAGCAGGAGGCTTCCTGAGACCACCCCCAGGAAGAAGAAGACGACGTCAGGCTCAGCCCCTCAGGAGGCAGGCCCTTCAAGGCCCGCGTCTGCCGAGGGGGACCCTACTTCATTCGCATAGGAAAGCGCGCCCGGCGCCCTCCTCAGGAAGGGCTCGGGGGCTCTCACCTGGAGGGCCACCGACCACGCCAAGGTCACGAGGGAGGCGCTGGGGCACCATGTGGAAGCGTGTTTCGAAGCACTCTTCCCTCGAAAGGAAGCCAGGGAAAGAAGGTCAGACCAGCAGGAGTTTGTTAGCAAGGCCATTCAAGAACTACAGGAGTCAAGGATCATGAGAGGTTGCCGTCGCCCACCAGTTGTGGCTCCCCATCCAGGCGAGGATGGTGGGCTGCGCGTCTGCGTCGACGTACTAGGGCTCAATCAGATCGCCACGGCGGAGCGCCTCTGGCCCTCACAAGTGGGGCGCTGCGGAGGACCACCCCACAGCTATGTTCGCATGCCTTATGGCCTGCCGAGCGTGGCTGCGGCGTACCAGCGCATCATGAGGAGCATCTTGGGGGCGCAAGAAGACAGGCGTTCCACAGCCCTGGCGGAGATGGAGGCTGCTCACGAGGAGCCACCAGTGCCTCCGGAGCCTCCCGAGGCTCCCGGGCCTGGGGGCTCGTGAGGATCGGCTTCCGCAGCCCACCGAGTCTGCTGCACCAACGCCACTGCACCGACGACATCTTCAGGTGACATCTTTCAAGTTTCATTCCCAGCTGGGAGCGCCCTCCCAGGGTTGCATCATTCCCAGGCCGCGTGGGTCCGTCCCTGTGGCATGTATCCCTTTTTATCTTTTCGGTCGCTAGCTTGCTTTGCTGGGGGCACCCCTCGGGTTGCATCATCCCCAGGCCACTCGGGCTAGGCCCAGCGGCATGTATCCCTTCCGCGTTTATTTCCAATTATGCATTATGCTTGATTGCTCGGTGCCGTCCGCGGCACCTTTTCTTCTTCATGTCGACCACTTGCACGTTAAAGGGGGGGTGCCTGAGCATCACGACTCAGGGCTCTTACTGGCTCTCCAGCCCTCACCCTCTGGCCTTGTCCACGACATCGCGACCTGGCATACCAGCGACGGCTGAGACAAGCTCGAGGGCCGTGACCCGAGGACGTAGAGTGCCGGCATCTAACCAGATTTTGCAGGAACACATCTCAAGATACGGCCCAGTGCCAGGCGCAACCCGCCTAGAGGTAGGGCCTCGTGAGTCCCACGCTGGCTCACGGGTGCCCAGATACACCTCACCTAGCTCTACCGTGCCAGCCACGTGTCAGGGCGGGGCTGTACACGCCCCGGGGGCTCCTCCCGGAGGGGAGCCCCCTCCCACGTACCAGTGGAAGCACCATGCTCCGCGCTGGCTGACGACACTGCCGAGGAGCGGCTATGCCCGTACACATACGGAAGCGCTATGCTCCGCGCTGGTGATAAACAACTGAGGGTGGCCTCTGGGCCGCGTTAACCTCAGGGAGCCCCGAGCTCAGTGGCCGGCTTCATCGCAACGCCTCCCCCCGGGAGCGCCGCGCGAGGGGGCTGGGCACGGGGGCTACGACTGGGTCACGCCCAGCCGTACGCCCCAGCCAGGCCCCTCGGGCCTGGTTCGTCGCGCGTCTCTCCCCGAGCGGAGCCAAGGTACGAAGGCCGTTTGCGCGTCAAGGGGGACTCCTGAGCATCGCGACTCAGGAGCCTAACTGGCTCCGTAGCCCCTCACTCCTTAGTTCCAAAAGGCTATGCTGGGTGAGGTACGCGCGGGGTCGGGCTCTGCAGACGTAGAACGGTAGCCCCGCCTACATTCCATCTCATGTTGTTCGCGCGTCAAGGGGGACTCCTGAGCATCGCGACTCAGGAGCCTAACTGGCTCCGTAGCCCCTCACTCCTTAGTTCCGAAAGGCTATGCTGGGTGAGGTACGCGCGGGGTCGGGCTCTGCAGACGTAGAACGGAAACGCACCTACATCGTGCTTCCCTACTTGTTGCTCATGCGCCAAGGGGGACTCCTGAGCATCGCGACTCAGGAGCCTAACTTGTCACGTGGCCCCTCATTCCTTTGGTCCCGTCCTGGTTTCCGGTCGGGGCTGATGCTGGGTGAGGCATGCGCGTGGCCGGGCTCTGCCGGCGTAGAGCATAAGCAAGTAGGGAAGAGGAACATAAAATTCAAGGAACTTAAAAGTGAATATTACAATCCATAATGTCGCCTTGGTACCAAACGCAAATTTAAATGCCTCCTCGAGGCGTCGTGCATGTGCAGGAATCGAAAGAAGGACAGGAACGATAGCGGAGTCACTTGTCGGCAACGGAGTCGCGTGGAGTGGCTTCACCTTGTGGGGTAGTAGAGCCGGCAGCGCCTCGCTTCGGCTTGGTGCTGAAGGCCTGGAACCTCCCTAGCAGCGCCTCTGCGCGCCCCTTCACGGCTTCGACAGCAGCAGCGGCGCCCTCGCCGCTCACCGGCTCCAGCAGGCTGTCAAGGTCGGCGCTGGGGTCGCGAAGGTAGACATGGGCGAAGACCCGCGTCAGCGCGGCGGAAGACAGGACACGCGCCTCGGCTTCAACCGTGGGGGCGAGTCCGAGGGCGACATCTTCAAGAGCCTTCACCAAGAAGGGAAGCAGTTTGGCAGGGCCGTCCCCGTCGCCAGCCAGCGGGCTATCCAGGCCACTCTCGTAAAGCGTCTTTAGTAAAGCGCGGGCATCCTTCTCCATGTCCGCGAAGGCCACGCGATCCTCGGCAAGGACCCGGGCCTTGGCGTCCAGCTCGGCCTTCGTCGTCTCCAGCTCCTTCTTCAACGCACCGAGGTGGCTGCGGCGCTTCTTGAGCTTCGCCTCCCGGTCCTCGAGCGCCGCCTCGCGAGCCTTCACCCCCTTCTCCTGCTCTTGGCGAAGGCGGGTCTCCTCTGCAAGCTGACCACACAGGCCTTGCAACCCGTCCTCCAGCTCCTTGCAGCGGCCGCGGATGCCAACCGCCTCTCCCAGGGCCGCGTCACGGGCAGCCTTCGCCTCAAGGGTAGCCTCCCTCTCCTCGTCACAGGCCGTCGAGGCCTGAACCAGCGCTGCCCGAATCGAGGCGTCGGAGCGAATCCACCCCGAGGCCAGCTCCTGGCGCCCGGCCACCAGGCGAGGGTCGGCGCCTAGAAGATCCTACCGCAGCCGGTCCAGTCCAGCAACAGCTCGCTCTAGGATGGAAGAAGAAGGCGAAGAAGCATCAGTGCGCTTCAAGGCAGCAGGAGGAGTCGCGGAACCAGCGGCCGGCGGAACAGGAGGAGAAGGTAGCGGCGGCGAGACTGCAGTATCATAAGACGGAGTCTGCTGCACCTCCCCGGCCGTAGCAGCAGCACCAGGCGAGGGCACCTCTGGGGTCGATCGAGCCATGGGGGCTGACGCCCCGGCCAGCTCGGCCAAGCCCCGCAAGGACGAGTGGGCAGGAGAAGCCCGCGCGTCGCGGTCGCCCTCCCCCGCAGGTGGAGGTGTCGTCGCAGCTGGGGCCTCAGGAGTCCCCATCAGCTTCTTCGCCGCAGGTGCCAGCCTGCTCAGGAGAAGTAATCGTCAAGCCTCGTCAGGGGAACAAGAAACCAGGAATCAAGGGTCAAGCACTTACAGGTCGTCGCCAGAAAGCTCCAGCGGTCTCCTGCCAAACTTGAAGCCGGAGAGCCGGCTGGAGGGGTCGACCTCGGAAGCAGAAGGCGCGCCAGCGGTTCGCCCTGGAGTCAGGGCGGACCCGCGGGGAATCAACCCGGTCCTGCCCTTCTTCGGGACCGGGGGCGAGCTCCCGCTGCCCAGCACGTCGTCATCATCATCATCATCGCTCAGCGAAAGGCAGAGAGCGCGGGGCTTGCGCTGGAGCGGGGGAGCCCTAGACTCTCTGTCAGTCGCCTCGGAGTCGGGGCCTGCCTCCTGCTCCTCCTCGCCCCCGTCTCCGCTGGAGTTGCCAGAAGACACATTCACCAGATCCTCGGGAGCCACCACGGGCACGAGCCCGTCCCCGTTGAAAATGGGCATGGACTCCACCACTTGCTCCTAATCGTCGCGCGGGAACAGGGGCGAAGGCGCGCCCTCCAGCCTTGCTACCTCGCCCCCGACCAGGGACTGGAGGACCGCAGACATGTCCTCTTCGCCCACGGCTGCGGGGCTCGGGTGAGGCCTCCACATCGGGGGAGAGTACTGCCGAAGCGGAGCCAGCTGGTGCTCCAGGAACTCCCTCAACAACGACGCCCCGGTCAGCTTCGCCGTCGCCATGTTGGCTGGCTTCGGATCGGCGTCCATCTTCGCGAGCATCGACTTTGCGCGGTTATCCGTGAGCTCCGCCCGGCACCAGTCTTCCGAGCTCACGGTCGGCTCCGTGGGAAGGGCCAACCGAGGGTCGATGCACCCGACGTCAACCAATACCCACTTGTTCCAGAAGCCCTCGATCCTCTTCCCTGGATTCGAGATGGCCATGGAGCTGCCGCACGCGACGAAGCCCACGCACGTAGAAGGAGAACCTTTGGAGGTCCAGAGGTAGAAGTAGTGGCGCAGCAAGGCCACTGAAGGCTGCACCCCCACATGCGCCTCGCAGTAGTAGGCGAAGATCGCCAGGAGAAGGACGGAGTTGGGGTGGAGATGCAAAGCTTGCAAGTTGTAATGGCGGAGGACGGCGAGGAAGAACTCAGAAAAAGGAGGCACCAGGCCTGCTGTAATGGAGCTCACGAAGAAAGGATAGAAGGTGCTCCCTTGGCCTTCAGGGGCATCGGAGCCGACCTTGAACATCTGCGCCCCCTCAATGCCCTGCGCCGCAACCATCCGGTGCAGTAGGGCGAAGCTCACCTTCGACACATTGGGCGAATCCAAAGCAGGCGAGAACCAAGCTTCGGCCGGGGCCCGGCGAGGCGCCATGGCTACCTGGGTCGAGCGGGTGGAGCAGATCTGGAAGCTTGGAGGAAGGGAGGAGAAGCGCAAGAAAGGGGATCTGAGCAGCGGATGAAGAAGGAGAAGAACAAAACCCGAGCAGATGCCACGCCTGTAGTATCCTGCGCAGTTGCAAAAGCACCCACGTCCAATCAACCGCCACGCGGCGCCCGAGGCCGCAGGCTGTTAGGGCCCGCGGCGCTTCGCCCTTGCCCTTTCGCCTCTCGGCACGGCCAAGTCCGTGCGCACCTTGGGCCCGGGGGCTACTGCCGGCGTTCTGGGAACGGGGGTCCCCAGACTTGCCTGCCTGCGGCGTGGCTCGAGTGGGGGCCCAACGTGGCCCATCTTCAGCAACACAAGGTTCAAGACCCTCGCGAGGGGCCAAGCCTCGCGAGGTGGACGACATGGCGCTTTCTCAAGCACGACCTCCTTAGGATGGCTCGCGAGGAGGCGGAGAGATCAAGGAGGGAACCTCACGAGGTGGCCATGACGCAAGCCATGACGACCAAGGGTGCCAGGCGGGCGCCAGCATGCGCAGCGTCTCCCTTTCCTCTTTGGTGCAAAGGGGGCAAGCGCAGGCGAGAGGATCAAGCAAAGGCACCCATTTCGGTGCAACGAGACCAAGACCAGTCCAACGGTGGGAAGGAGGTCACCATGGAGCCCAGGACGACGTCACCACAGGACCTCTGGCAGGCGAAGACCAACTTTAGTTAGGATAAGTGTACCAGATGTTCCCCTTCGAATTGGCCAATTGTTGGCGTCCTTCCCGCTCAATATTTGGGAAGAGGCCCAGGGCCTTTGCCTATAAATAGGACTAGCCACCCCCAAGGTAGAAGGGGGGAATGAACTAGAGACCGAATCCAGCATCTAGAGAGAGAGAGAGAGAGAAGGGCGATCGAACTCCCCCTAGCAGTTCATCCCCTAGCCAAGAACAGACCCTCGCGAGGCTGTTCTTCCTTGTACTGTTCTTCCTCATCAGCCCAAGAGGCAATCCACCCACCACACTGGAGTAGGGTATTACACCACAATGGTGGCCCGAACCAGTATAAACCCTGTGTCTCTTGTGTTGTTCTTGCAATAGTTTAGATCCTTGCGAGACGGAGAGGTAGAGGGCTCGGTCTCCGCGCGCACCCCAGAGTTCGAACCTTAAGGGTCTGCCGGAACCCGTGAATCCGACAGACGTGCTTGTTTTTTGCTTTTTTGAACAGAAGATGGGACACGCTTGTTTGAAATTTGGGAAAGTACAAACTTTTCCCCCCTCTTGAATTTCGGACCTACTGCGGGTCGGGGGTAGGATGGTAATCCCAGGTGTCCCAAATAGTGGGCAGGAGCGACTTCGGCCGCGCGCATGTGTGCTTAGGTGGCCATTGTGTATGAATGTTTTTCGGATGCGGTTGCGTGGCGTCTAGATGAAGCTACAAACCTACCCCGGTTTAGACCTTTGGACGTCGGGCCGGTAGGTTTCACGGGTCGGAGTTATTAGAAAAGTAATTTCCTTGGACTACCAAACATTGGTCTCACGCGGTTTCGGGCGAGTAGAGGCTCTTTTGGCGCTTCGTTCGAAATTTTGAAACACAAGTATTCACGTTTAGAGTACTCTTGAACTATGAGGATTGACCTAAATATACAACGTTATATTTGACCTTGTATGTTTGAAAACCTCATTAAATTATCCGCTTCTTTTTGAAATTTTGACACTTGAAAATCCTATAACTACGATTATTTTGGAATGGAGGAGCTAAATTTGAATCTATTTTGTACACGACTACATATGCTATTATCTACAAAATCAGAGCAAAGATTGGTGCCCCCATAATTTAGGTATGGTTTACAAATGCCATGATATCAAATTCAAATAAATGAATGGACTTAATGTTGAATTCGATTTTTTTAAACCACCTTAAGTTGAATTCAAATGTATGCTAGTTCATAGGTAGTAGCTATTTATAATGTCCATTGTGTAACTTTTGTATGTATAATGTGCTTTACACACACAACATGAACTATACTCACGTTTATATTCGATTGCTAAAGCGATGCATTGTCTGGAGTTCAAAATACTAACTATGTGGATCAATTGTGTCGAATAATAACATAGACATGTTCAAATTCGATAGAATCTAGATGTCTGATGGATCAATGACCGCTCCTTACGCGAATTGCAAATATCATGATCCCATCCTAATATTTGGATACAATTTATATCTTTAATCAATGTGTAGAGCAGTCTTTTACGTGTAGTTTCACTCTCCATCGATGGTCTCTCACACATGCTCACACACTCTCTCCCGAGGTGTCTTTCCCGCACACATGCTCTAGATATAACCCTCCCTCACTCTCGTAACCATTTACAACTGTTTTCACTAACCTTTATCACAAGCACTCTTCCTCTCGCAAACATACACACGCACAATCCTCATCGACCCTTTCTATATACATGGACCTGCCTACGTGTCTCATGTACGCACATTATCTTTACGCATGTCTCTCACGCATTGTCTCACACCTCTCTTCCTAATCAACGAGAATGATTCTAGCAGAGCATTCTGTAGGGTGCCCCTTAAAGTTAGGTTGGATGAATAGTAATATCAGAGATAAAGGGGTTACCTTAGTCCGAGAACCTAGGGTTACAAATCCTAGCCGGCTTTGTCAGTGGACACAGAGTCCTTCACAATTCTGCTATCTTTGTCTTGTACGACTAGTCATCCATGGGTCTTCCTAAATGCGTCACGGGCCGACCAATGTGGCGCAGGAGGGAACAGAACGAAGGGCCTCACCTCGACCCACCGGACCTCACGCGGTGATACACCCTCTGCCCCCACGTCTCATTATCTTCTCACACCCACACATACCAACACAAACACCACACACAGAAAATTTCTCCTGGTGCCTCTATTCCCTCCCCCCTTGCATATACACACTCAAGGGAATGGAATCTCTTGCCGTGACGTCATATTCATCTCTCTCTCTAGACCACTCTCATTTCTCGTGCTATCTCTCCCACCCCCCCCCCCCGTCGGCCCCTCTATCCATGCCTCTCTCGAATACGTAATACACACACATACCTCTCTAGGCCCCGCCAAATGCATCAATTACACATTCACACATGTTACATCACGTACCCCATTGATCTAAAAAGCCCTCTCTTCATGTTTATTGTGCATACAACATTCCTTTTGAATAAGGTGTGGCCAGAAAATTATTTTAGAGTTTCTACATATATACAACATTACAAAGTTATATGGAGGAGTACAACACTAATTTGCATTGCATGGTGCCCACAATGATATTTATTCCGCACTGTGAATTTGTATATTTTTATACTATATACAAAGTTAGTCATAATAAAGAGAAACGAAGAGCATCTCTCTCTCCGTCACATACCCCCCTGTACGCCCCTTTCACGTATGCACACAAAACTATCTCCATGTCCTCTAAAAGTAAGCCCCCAGAAAATTCACGCATGTTTCATCTTTCTCTCGCGATATATGCAATGACGATCATTGTATTTGAAGCGAAAGCATGATACGTACATTGGACTTCAGAATCCACTCATTACGGTCACCATTTACGTTTAGTGGTTATTATGCAGTCACGGGCTCACCGTACAACTCTGTATTTGCTCATGACATGACTAGTTGACCAGTTAAACGCTCCACGTGGCACCTCTAGTGTTGCATCACATTATCTCGCTAGTATCGTGCCCACCTATCGACTTGTATCTACTCTACATCTACACTCTTATAAAATACATAAAATACACTCTTATAAAAAACAGAGTTGGTGATGATGGTGTGCCTGCCATCCTGCAATATAGGTCGTCCGATTTATATCCGACGGATAGGAAATAAACTATGGAAATTTTGCAAAAAGGTACCCACACACCTCTCCACATTTGCAAATAAGGCCTTCCCTCATTCTTCCTTTTCTCTCACAAGATAAACAAGTCATACAATTGCATCTTGATGTTACATGCAACGCACGGGCATCTTGCTAGTAAGAATGAAAACAAACGATAAAAAAATATTTGGACGGTGGTTTGAAGTCATGACCGCGGGCACAGCGGACGAGGTGGCCTTGTATTGGTATGTTGAGTCGTCTATTTTAACACACAGGAGTTGGTGTGGTGATTATACACACGCGCACGCATGCACACGAACTGCATCCACGCAACACTCACACAAACACATGCACCCACGCACGCACGCAACACTCACACGTACACACGCAGCCACGCACGCACGCAATACTCACACGCACGCATGCAACACTCACACGCACACACGCGCGCATGCATGCACACACCAGTACACCACACGACCAACACACACTCTCATGCTCAAGTGCTCAACCTACACGTGCATGCGAACTGACGGGTGGGACCCACAACGAACGTGGTCAATTTAACTAGTCAACATGGTGCCACGCAGACTATTTGGCCGGTCAACAGAGTGCAATCCGATGCTGAGCTGTGAGCAAGTGACCGTATAATCACCGCAAAATGTATATAGTGACCGTAATCAACTTATTCTGAAGTTCGGTGACCGTATTATGTTTTTCTCTCTGTAGACCCTCCAAAACTACATCTCTACACGTTCTCGCATGTTACATCTAACAACTATGCAATACAACACTACTACTACACTCTAACACAATAAATCATATGTGTTTTTTGTTTTACTAGATATCATATTGTTACTTATAATTATTCAGTTTGCATACATTAAAATTGCCTTTGAAATGTATGGCCAGTATCATCTATAGCGCGGGAAAAATCCCGCCCTTTCCTGTTTAATTGGGTTTGTATCGATGGATCGTGCAAAACAGCAAAACTATAGTACTATACAGTACAAGTGACAGTTCACTGGGCCGTCGTGTCGTCTACTCCTCCGTCGTAAGAGTGGAGCGCTCGCTTTCATAAATCTTCTAGTCCCTTTTGCCGACATGTGGGACATCAAGCTGCCGGGTCCATGTGCCATACCAGAATATAGTGCAGAGCAACCGGGGTGAAGCACCCCAGTCATGGTGCCGGCGTAGTAATGAGCAATGAGGCGTCAAATCACAAAGCTGCGCCTTTCCGGCAGTTAAGTTGGAGGGACGAAGCAACCATCATTTCACTCGTTGCTGAATCCGCTTCTCCCTCATCTTCTTCAACTTAACCACGTGTTGCTTCTGCCGTTGTTCTGCCTCATGTGGGACGCGGATCGGCTTGGTAAAGCACTGACACGTGGGACCGCATGTTAGCAAACCGCCAGGACAACGTCCTCCAAAAATAAGAAGCCTAATCCTAAACTTACAAAGGGCTACGTAGCTGCTACGTATACTTTCCATCTAATCTATATATGCCCCCCTGATTTTTAGGTGGGGTGGGCCTAATCCTCTCCTTTAATCCAATCAAATAGTCCCACATCACATCAGTTTGTAACTTTACGTAAACCATTACGTGGATGTAGCATTGCTCAAGTAAGAAACCTCCCCCGCCAATCACCTCCTTTTTACTAATCTTGATTCTGTAATTTTTTAGATCAATATAATTGAGATTTGTATAGATAGCACACAGGAGCAGAACCAAGTGGTACGATTAAGGGCATCCACAATGTGTACCCAAATGTGAAAATAGCTTTTGGCATCGTGGGAACCATTGTGGACGGTGTTGCCAAAGCCAAAAAGATGGAACTGAAGCTCCCTGATTGATCGATTGATTGATTAAAGGAATAGAAAAATGCAACGTCTCTCCTCTTTCTCCCATGCTTGGATGCATGTAGTACAGTATAGAGCACAGAGTCTACTCCCCTGTCCCTTCTATCACAAATCACAAAGCAGTGAGGCGTCAAATCACAAAAGCACGGATGAAGCAACCATCATTTCACTCTTCGCTGACTCTGCTTCTCCATCGTCTTCTTCGAGAAGCCATCTCACCGCATTAGTTACTCCTAGTAGTACTAGTAAAGGACTCCCTGGATGCAAATAAGGCGGTTGTCTCGGCTTGCAGGCGGCACTTGCAAACGACTTACCGTGGTATCCCTCAATGGTGTTCTCCGTCGAACGCACTTCGCCAAACCACAAAAAAAATCGTCGACGTCACTGCAATGGGGAAGGAAGTCAATTATAGTTACTACCTCCATTTTTTTTGTACACAAGGCCAGTATATCAAAATTACAATTTGCAAAGGGCCACTAACATTAATCGAGGCAAAATTGATGGGGTTAGCAACCAAGGACATTAATATCCCCTGCATGCATGCGGAAGTGAGAAGGTTGGTTTGCATGGCGCTGCATTAATCAAGCGATGAGGAGTGAGGTGGTTAGCTCTTTGGTCTTTGGAGAAAAAAATACGCATTAATTGACACGTGAAACGAGGATTTGTATCAATTAAATCCCGCGAAGGAAAACCCAGCCTTTCTTTTTTAACACTAGTACTCCTAGTACGTACGTACTTATCCTGTTTGGGTCTAGGCCTTGCATTGCCAAACTTTGCCACACATTTTTGCCAAGCTTGCCTAAAGTTTTCAAAATGAGAAGGAGGTACACTTGTGCACAGCTATCGCGGTCGCACCGCACCCTCACACGGTCGCTCCTGCACGCCGCGGTCGCACCGCACCCTCACACAGTCGCTCCTGCACGCCGCAAACCCAACCAAGGGAACACACCCTCACTGACACGTGCTGTGGCATGTGAACACACCAAACTCAGCCATCCTATCGTTGACACATAATTTTCGTTCATAGAGTATGTTTATCCAACCGCATGTTGGGGAGTATCCGTATGGCCCGTGCGGTGGTCTGTTGAGGAAGAAGAAGAGGTGAGGAAGAAGGAAAGAAGGGTTAGGAGACATAGGATATTCATCCAACCGCCTGAAATGGTAGACTGACCCAAGTCAGGCGACTTGCATAACAAATATATGTTTTTACACAACAAAAGATCCATGAAAACAACAACATAAATAAAAACTATCGCTGCTCGTGGAAAGAGACGGCCTCGTCGTCTTTGGCTGCCGGTGCGAACCAGCCCTCGCTGCCGACTTGTGTCTCCGCACCGTGGGTTGTCCTCGGCCTCCAGCTACTCGTTCAAGCGGAGCGTGCGGGTGCTCTGCACGGACGAGAGCACAGCCCGGTTCAAGTCGAGGACGTCCGGTTCCGCCTGCAGGAGGGCCTCGATGGCAGCGGCATCCGCGCGCTCCGCATCGAGTCGAGCCTCCGCCGCCTGGTTCAAGTCCAGGATGTCTGGTTCCGCCTGCACGAGGGTGTCGATGAGAGCGGCATCCGCGTGCTCTGCGTCGAGTCGAGCCTCTGCCGCCCGGTTCAAGACCAGGATGTCCGGTTCCGCCTGCAGGAGGGCCTCGATGGCAGCGGCATCCGCGCGCTCTGCCTCAAGTTGAGCCTCCGCCGCCCGGTTCACATCCACGACATCCGGTTTCGCCTGCAGAAGAGCCTCGATGGCAGCGGCATGCGCGCGCTCCGCATCGAGTTGAGCCTCTGCCTGCCGGTCCTCCTTTAGTATCGCCATGTTGAACCGCTGGTCCGCCTGCACCATAGGGGACTCGGACGCTGGCACGAAGTCGACGTCCATCGCCTCATACCCATCGGGGGCCTTCTACGCCGCAACATCCGCCATGAACATTGGATCGGCTTCCTCCTCCTCGTAGCTTGGCTCCAGAGAACTCGGGGATTGGCCCGCCGCAAAGCGAGCTTGGGAACGGAGGTCTGTGGCACCGACCGCCGCCATGATTACTGCGCGGCGCTCTGGCGTCAGCATCTTGTAGTAAGTGATCTTGCGGTGCACCATGGCTTTTTGGCGAACTAGGGGACGCTTGATGCGGGCTAGGGGATCGAAAGGTGGGGGAATGGGCTGGAGATTTGGTGTGGTTTTAGGGCAGTGGCTGGCGTAGGCCGAGCAACGAAGGTTCTGGTGTGAATAGTGGTTCCGGTGCCGACCGGTCAATCAGTTTTGACTGTACATCGCTCTTGTCGCGTTCGCGTTGCAGCCCGGCATGCTGGACCCTCCACGTTGCTCACCGAATGGAACGCGCTTCGTCTTGCGTTTTCGCTCACTTGTGGGACCGCAGTTGAGAGCAAACCGACGTCCCTCCCCCTCCCCCGCCCGTGTCATTTATTATACCACCACTCCCTCCGTTTTATGCGGAGTAAATAAAAACAGAGAGAGTATACTACGGATGAGGATCCCCTGACGTGGCCGAACCCATTGAGTAACTGACATGCGGGGCCTAGCAAGCATGGGGTCTGTCAGTAAGTGACCGAAAGGGAGGGTAAGGCAGGGATACCTACGTCAGAGGATCCACTTCCACTATACTACTTTGACCAAATGTTAGAGTAATAGTATATGACATGCAACTTACACAAATGTTAGAGTAATAATATATGACATGCAACTTACACAAAGCATACAGGGTCTAATGCGTTTTTCAAGGCTAACTTTGACCAAATGTTAGAGTAATAATATATGACATGCAACTTACACAAAGCATACGGTCAAATTCGTATGTGAAAGGAGTTTCCAATGATATAATTTTCACATTATACATCTCATGTACTATTAATCTTGTCAATAGTCAAATTGGAAACCATCTCGAGTACAAATCTAGGAGTACATACGAATCTAACAATATTGATTGGGCGTTGTTGAATGTTGATACCTTTTTGATCAAAGTAGATATACTTTGACTACACATAAAACTTATATGTAAACTAGAAAGGATAGGAGGGAGTATATTGTACGTTCAAAAACGAAACGAACATTGAATACCCTTTATATATGATTTGCGGATGCTATGATCACCGGTTCAAAATTTTGAATCCGCCTTAGGTATCACGTGCCCCCACTCATTCCCTCTCGATTTCATCTCGGGGTCCGGAGTTCTATTGAAAGAGGACTAGGGTGGGTACATGCGAATGATACTCAGCGGAATGTTCAAATGAGGCATGCGGGAGGATGGACTCGACTGGAGGGCGACATGATCGATGGAGAAGAGGGTTGGAGAGGAATTAGAAATAAGCAAACGCCACATGATTATACTTGAACGGCTCAAATAAACAATAAGTTGTCTCGCTTGGCCTACATAGTGAAAGGCCTAATGCGCAACGCGGAGCACTGGCGCTCAAATATGGCCAGGAAAATAGGGAAACATACATGTGGGGCACACCCGTCGGGATGACGTAGCGCAGACTAGTCCAATGGAGGAGCTGGCCCACGACCTCCTCGCCACCGACAAATGTTCATGTGGGTCGTTGGGGCCAACAACGGGGCGCAACTCCAGCACTGCCTCTGGACACGGCGACCGCAGTGAGCGACACGCTCATATCGTCGCTGGACACGGTCGGTTTCAGTTTGCCGAGGGTGGCGTTAGTGTTGTGACATGACCAACGGTATGTTTGGTTTGTGCCCAAGGTTGCCCCATCAAAGCATTGGGTAGCCAAAATTTTGGTTGAGGTATTGGTTGCCCATGATTTGGCCGACAATGGCAAGAAAAATGAACTTGAGTTGGCTAGAGTTCATTGGCATGCCAAAGAAATGGCAACCATCCAAACAAAGACCAATCTTCGGGTCATGACCAAAATTTTGGTTGAGGTATTGGTTGCCCATGATTTGGCCAACATTGGCAAGAAAAATGAACTAGAGTTGGCTAGAGTTCATTGGCATGCCAAAAAAATGGCAACCATCCAAACAAAGACCAGTCTTTTGGTCATGACCAAAATTTTGGCAAGGTGCACTTTGGCCACAATCCAAACACACCCAAACACCCGGCTCGTCGAGGATGCACGGGGCGCCGTGACGCGTCCGCGGAGTGGTGTAGCGCGGCCAACTGCATCCTCTGGACCTAAGACCATGCCGGGTCGTCTTGCTTTTTCAATGACGTGCGGGGATCGCATGTGAGCAAAGGGCATCTCCAACGTTGCCAAGACCGCAGCTGACTACCCTGCCACACCAAAACCCTCGTCCCTCGTGCCATCGCGCAGTGCGTTCCCAGCCGGCGCCAGCTGCCCGCATTCATGCCGTCCGTTCGTATGTCGTCTTTAAGAGGCTCGGTGCTCGAGGAACCAACTCCGGCGACTTAATGACACACCCGGACGCTTGGCCTCACCGGAATGCGCTACTTAAAGCGGCAACGCCCAGCTAACCTCCACACCATAGCGCATCGTCCTCCTACCTGGAACCACATCCGCCATGACCTCAAGCGCGAACGCTCTGCGGGAGAGCTTGTCTTTGGGGATGAAGCTCGAGGTCGCCGCCCTCGCTCAAGTCGCCGCACAAGCGGTGGCCACGCTGGCGGCCGACGGCGGGAGCACCGTCAGCCACGCGTCCTACTTGTCGCCGTCCAACGTCCGGCACCGCTGAGGTCGGGGACTCCTCCGAGGATGAGTAGGGCATGGGAGGCGGCAGGGCATGGTGTGCCAACTGGGGCGGTCTGTCTCCCGTGTTCTACTTTTCCTCGCCGGAGACCGCACCTTCACTTCACGGGTCTTGAACCCCGCCCCCGTACATGGAGATCACAGATGGAGAACGTCGGTCGCCGCCGTAGAATAGGTTTAGGGTCAGGTTTCTTTTATTTTTTTGTCCTATAAAAGTTCGAAATGTAATGAAAATCTGTCGTGTTTGCATTAATCTCGGCCGGTGTATATGAACTTTCACAATAATATACATATTGTAGGAGTACTAGCAAGATGCCCTGGCGTTGCACGGAAGATCAAGATCTTGTGGGAGAAAAGGATGAACGAGGGAAAGCCTTATCTGCAAATGTGGAGAGGAGTGCGGGTAAATTGTCATAGTTTCCTTCCTATCCATTAGATATAGATCGGACGGCCTATATTGCAGGATCGGACACATCTTTCTACATCTACGGGAACCTACGAAAGGGTTAACATAAATTGCCTCTCTATCTCCTCTCTTGATTTTCATGGTGGTGGGCCCCTCCCTCCCCCCAATCTACAATCAACAGCTCACACGTTTCACATTACGTTAATTACGTAACTGGGATTACGTAGGTGTAGCATTACTCGTCCTAAAAAACCCAACTAAGCCAACCTCCCAGCATATCGCGCGGGAAAAGACCCGTCCGCGCCGTTTTAGTCGGGATTACCGTATTACTAGTAGTAGTATCGATGGAACGCGCGAAGCAACAAATTTTTTTTGAGGGGGCGAAGCACCTAGTTTAAAAGGAAAAAATGCGGTACACTCACAACACTCCTGTCGCGGGTCGCATTGCACCCCACACACGTTTGGTCCTGCACATGGCTCACGCAAACGGAACGCGCTTCGGCTTGCCTCTTCACTGACACGTGGGACTGCACTTGGAGAAACTGACCATGCGCCAAACTCCCCCCGCCCACCGCGCGAAAATCCTCCCCCCCACACCCTAAAATTCCCCCCAAATCCGATTCAACCGCCCTTCGGCCAACTAGCCAATAATATTCCCCAAACCCCCCTCCCCCTGTCCCCCTCCACTCCATTCTCTCCGCCAAAGCCGCCCTCCCCGCCGCACCGATACGTCGGCGCCGCGGTTCGGCGATCCTCTCACTCCCACAGTACACTCTCGTAGACTGCCGTCCTCTAGCCGCGCCACCACCTCTGGCTACGTTCTTGTGCAGGCGCACGGCGGTCAGCGCCGCCACCGCTGGCGATGTTCGTGTGGAGACGCACGGCGGTCAGCTTCTCCCACGGTACGCGCATTCTAGACTGAGGCCCCGTTCATGTTAGTGTAGCGCTGAATGTTAGCTGATAGACGCTGTTAATCTCACTGTTTGCTAAAGTAGTTTACTATCAATATGCTCTGCTTAAGAAGCTTCCTTGCCCTGTTCTGCACTCAATATGCTTAGCTGAGATGGCATGCCAAGGCCGATTAGTTGCTAAAATATCCTGCCATATATTTATTGTGACGTAGATTACCATGGTCTAGTAGCCAATCTGTTAGGTGAAATAGCTCTACACCGTTTTATACTCGATCTTTGTTGCTGCGATGGCCTTCGATAGTTTGATGGTTGTGTGCTCGGCCTCATTGACTGCTGAAACAGCCTGCCATAATTTGGCACTCAAATCTGTTTGCTGAATTAGCTTTACATATATTTCATTACTTAGATCTGCTCGTCCAAATATCTTGTCATAGCTTTAGACATTGACCTAGGTATTTTTTTTTCTGGACTTCATAAAAAAAGCATATATGTTTTTCCTGTAATATCTATTAGAAGAACTAATTTGTATGTCTAACAGATGGACATGACTTGGATAACTTCTGCTCGAAGATTCTCCGCTGCATATGTCGAGGGGGTATAAAACTTCATGAACTTTATCAGAGCTGAGTACGGTGGTCCGAAATCAGATGTGCTCTGCCTGTGTAGCAGTTGTATGAATTCAGTTACAAGACCCCAGTCAACTGTGCAAAATCATCTACACTTGTATGGGATGTCGGTCACATATACTAGGTGGGTTCATCATGATGAAGCTGTGAACGTCAATGTTATTGACTACGTGGAAGCAGCAGATCACCATCTTGATCTGCCTGATGCTCAGGTGGAAGAGGAGGAGGAGGTGGTGGTGGCGGAGGCAGTGAGTTTGACCAACATTGAAACAATGCTACGAAATGCTCGTGCATTCCGTGAACTTTCACCTGCAGAAGAAAAATGGTGGGCCCGCATGTTGGAACAATGCAACATTGCTGTCACCCCAGGAAATAAGCTGTTAGTATTCTCAGCTATGGTCACCTTTATTCAGGTGAAGACATCTGAGCGGATGAACAAAAAATCATTCGATGCGATGTTGGCTGCTTTCCGCGAATCTTTCCCAAATGCGTCTGAGCTGCCACACACCTATAGTAAAATGAAGAATTTCCTTCGTGCAGTTGGAATTGGATATGATATGATCCATGTTTGTAAGAATAATTGTGTTATGTTCCGGAAGGATTATGCCAACTTAAGTGAATGCCCGAAATGCAAATCATCAAGATGGAAAGATGGCGATGTTGTGAAGAGGATTCCTCATAATGTTTTGAGACATTTTCCAATTACACCAAGATTGCAGAGGTTGTTTCATGATGCTGAAACAAGAGAGGATGTACTGTGGCATTCTAGGAACCAGGAGTACAGAGATCAGAATGTAATGAGCCATCCATCTCATGGTAGTGAGTGGAAAAGCTTCAATGATGAACACAAAGAGTTTGCTGCTGACCCGAGAAACATTAGACTTGGCTTAGCTTCAGATGGATTTAACCCATTTGGCCACCAGAGCGCCACATATAGCATGTGGCCAGTGCTTGTTATCCCTTACAACATGCCTCCAAATGTCTGCACCAAAGAATTAAACTACATGATGGCCTTGTGATAACCCACAAGTATAGGGGATCGCAACAGTTTTCGAGGGTAGAGTATTCAACCCAAATTTGTTGATTCGACACAAGGGGAGCCAAAGAATATTCTCAAGTATTAGCAGCTGAGTTGTCAATTCAACCACACCTGGAAACTTAATATCTGCAGCAAAGTGTTTAGTAGCAAAGTAATATGATAGTGGTGGTAACGGTAACAAAAGTAAAGACAACAAAAGTAATGTTTTTGGTATTTTTGTAGTGATTGTAATAGTAGCAACGGAAAAGTAAATAAGCATAAACCACTATATGGAAAACTCGTAGGCACCGGATCAATGATGGATAATTATGTCGGATGTGGTTCATCATGTAACAGTCATAACATAGGGTGACATAGAACTAACACGATTACATGATAAATCTCATCCAACCCATCACCGTCCAGCAAGCCTACGATGCAATTACTCACGCACGGCGGTGAGCATCATGAAATTGGTGATGGAGGATGGTTGATGATGACGACGACGACGAATCCCCCTCTCCGGAGCCCCGAACGGACTCTAGATCAGCCCTCCCGAGAGAGATTAGGGTTTGGCGGTGGCTTCGTATCGTAAAACGCGATGAAACTTTCTCTCTGATTTTTTCTCCCCGAAAGCCAATATATAGAGTTGGAGTTGGCGTCGGAGGGCATCCAGGGGGCCCACGGGGTAGGGGGCGCGCCCCCACCCTCGTGGACAGGGTGTGGGCCCCTGGTCTTCATCTTTGGCGAGGATTTTTTATTATTTATTCTAAGATATTCCGTGGAGTTTCAGGTCATTCCGAGAACTTTTGTTTTCTGCACATAAAACAACACCATGGCAATTCTGCTGAAAACAGCGTCAGTCCGGGTTAGTTCCATTCAAATCATACAAGTTAGAGTCCAAAACAAGGGCAAAAGTGTTTGGAAAAATAGATATGACAGAGACGTATCAACTCCCCCAAGCTTAAACCCTTGCTTGTCCTCAAGCAATTCAGTTGACAAACTGAAAGAGAAAAAGAAAAACTTTTACAAACTCTATTTGCTCTTGTTGTTGTAAACATGAAAAGCCAGCATTCAAGTTTCAGCAATTATTATGAACTAACCATACTCACAATAACACGTAGGTCTCACAATTACTCATATCAATAGCATAATCAGCTAGCGAGCCATAATAATAAAACTCGGATGACAACACTTTCTCAAAATAATCATAACATGATATAACAAAATGGTATCTCGCTAGCCCTTTCTGAGACCGCAAAACATAAATGCAGAGCACCTTTAAAGATCAAGGACTGACTAAACATTGTAATTCATGGTAAAAGAGATCCACTCAAGTCATACCCAATATAAACCAATCATAATGAATGCAAACGACAGTGTGCTCTCCAGCGGGTGCTTTTTAATAAGAAGGGTGATGACTCAACATAAAAGTAAATAGATAGGCCCTTCGCAGAGGGAAGCAGGGATTTGTAGAGGTGCCAGAGCTCGATTTTTGAAATAGAGATAAATAATCTTTTGAGCGGCATACTTTCATTGTCAACGCAACAACTATGAGATGGTTGTATCTTCCATACTACATGCATTATAGGCAGTTCCCAAACAGTATGGTAAAGTTTTATACTCCCCCTCCTCCACAAGCATCAATCCATGGCTTGCTCGAAACAACGAGTGCCTCCAACATTCAACGGGTCCCAGCGGGAGTTTTGTTTAATTATTTTGATTTTCTTTGATCTTTTTGGATCATGGGACTGGGCATCCCGGTTACCGGCCCTTTCTCGTGAATGAGGAGCGGAGTCCACTCCTCTTGAGAATAACCCACCTAGCATGGAAGATATAGGCAGCCATAGTTGCACATGAGCTGCTCGAGCATACAAAACAGAATTTCATTTGAAGGTTTGGAGTTTGGCACATACAAATTTACTTGGAATGGCAGGTAGATACCGCATATAGGAAGGTATAGTGGACTCATATGGAACAACTTTGGGGTTTATGGAGTTTGGATGCACAAGCAGTATTCCCGCTTAGTACAGGTGAAGGCTAGCAAAAGACTGGGAAGCAACCAACTGAGAGAGCGACAACAGTCGTAAACATGCATTAAAATTAATTCACGCCGAATATAAGCATGAGTAGGATATAATCCACCATGAACATAGATATCATGAAGGCTATGTTGATTTGATTCAACTACATGTGTGAACATGTGCCAAGTCGAGTCGCTCAATTCATTTAAAGGAGGATACCATCCTATCATACCACATCATAATCATCTCAATAGCATGTTGGCACGCAAGGTTAACCATTATAACTCATAGCTAATCAAGCATGGCACGAGCAACTATAATCTCTAAATGTCATTGCAAATATGTTTACTTCATAATAGCTGAATCAGGAATGATGAATCATCATATTTACAAAAACAAGAGAGGTCGAGTTCATACCAGCTTTTCTCATCCCAATGAGTCCATCATATATCATCATTATTGCCTTTCACTTGCACGACTGAACGGTGTATATAATAATAAGAGTGCACGTGCATTGGACTAAGCTGGAATCTGCAAGCATTCAACTCAAGAGAGAAGACAAGTAATATGGGCCCTAAGTTAAATAAACAATCATGCATATAAGAGCCACTAAGCATTTTCAATATAGTCTTCTCGACCCCCAAAGTAAGGAAAATAAAAATAAAAACTATTTACACGGGAAAGCTCCCAACAAGCAAAAGAAGGACGGGAAATATTTTTGGGTTTTCTTTTTAATTCTACTACAAGCATGGAAAGTAGACTAACTAATTTTTTTCTTAAGGTTTATCAAACACACAAGAAGAAAGCTAGAAAAATAAATTTAAACTAACATGGATATTACAATGAAAGAGTATGAGCACCGACATCTAGCAATGAGTGTGTGTGAACATGAATGTAATGTCGGTGCGAAATACGTACTCCCCCAAGCTTAGGCTTTTGGCCTAAGTTGGTCTATTGCCAGGGATAACCTGGCTGATATCCGTAGGTGAAGCTAGGGTCGTACTGCGATGAAGAATAGTTGGGATCATAATGTGATGAAGAGGACTCTGACTGCCACTGGCTGGCAACCGCCTCAGGATCCCAAGAATAAACAGACATTCGTGGAGGCTCCGGTTCCGAGGCTGGTGCAGGATTCTTATAGGCTTGAACAGCCGCCCACGGAACAATGTAAGTACCTGCAGACAAGTTAAACAAAGAGGGAGCAGGCAAAGTAATAGTCTCAGGGTGATGTTTATCAAAGTACAATTTATATTTAAGCACCCCTTCGCGATTCTTAACAAGAAAATCATGCGCTACCATACTCTTACAATCTAAATAAGCACGGGGCAGCGTTTTTTCTTCTTTCTCCTCATGCCTAATAGGTATTTCAAAATGTTCAGCTAGGCGTGAAGCATAAATGCCTCCAAAGATGGGGCCCTTAGTACGGTTCATACTCAACCGTCTAGCAACAATTCCACCCATACTAACAGAGTTATTGCGGTATAAACCATGGAGCAAAATAATAATATCAGGAATACTAAGGTTCCCACAGTTCCCGCGACCAATCAAGCAACGACTAGCAAATAAGGCAAAGTAGCGTAAAACAGGGAAACGTATGCTAGTAATTCTTGCATCAGAAACCTTCCTGGTTTCTCCCACAGTGATAGTGTCAATATAAGTTTCCACTTCATTACGGTGTGGTTCATCTAAAGAACCCTCGAAAGGTATTTTGCAAACCTCGCAAAATGCAGCTAATGTCATCTCCCTAGCAACATCATATAAATGGAACTCTGCTGTTGGAGGTGATTTCTTAGGGAAAAAGTAGAAGTTATGCACAAAAGTATTTGTGACTAAGAGATACTGATGACGTTGGTCACGGAGGAAGTTGGTGAGGCCGGCGTTCTCAATCAATAGATAGAAATCTTCATAAATCCCGGCACTCCTCAAGAAGTCATCGGAAGGCCATTCACACGGCCGGACCTCCGTGATACGAGGCAGATTAAATTTGGGCTTCTGTTCTTCTTCCTTTTGTTTCTCCTTAGAACTTCGGCTCGACGAGCCCCTCAAAAGTCTCTTCATTATTTCTGAAACAATCTGAAATTTTTAGTAACTTCAAACAAAAGTGAACCAACTTCAATAAGATTGATAGCAACTACTCATACAAGTGCCTAGAGCATATATCAAGCATTAAAACTACTTGGAACCATATAAATTTGACATGCAAACTCAAGAACATGGTCACCTATGCAGCACAAATTTGCAATGAATAAAGCACTAGAACAAAAACTAATTGGACCAATGGAGGAGTCACATACCAAGGAACAATCTCCCCAAGCAGTTTTGCGAGAGGTGCTTTGAGCAAGGAGATCGAAAATCGCAGCAAAAGTTGCTGGAACACGAGCTTGAGTTGGTTTTTCGGGTTCATGTGAGGCAGAGGAAGAAGATGGGTGCAGGGATAAGTGGAGGAGGGCCACCGTGGGCCCACGAGGCAGGGGGGCGCGCCCAGGGGGGTAGGGCGCGCCCTCCACCCTCGTGACCAGGTGGCAGCTCCCCCCGCGGTAATTTTTGCACTAAAAATCCTTAAATATTCCCGAAAAAATCATATTAAATTGGCATGGCATTCTGAGGACTTTTATTTTTGGGATATTTTTATATTGCACGGATAAGTCAGGAAACGGACAGAAAAATACTATTTTACTTTATTTCTACTAAAGAACAGAAAATATAAAGAGGGTACAGAAGGTTGTGCTTCTAGTTTCATCCATCTCCTGCTCATCAAAAAGAATCCACTAACAAGGTTGATCAAGTCTTGTTAACAAACTCATTCCGGTAATCATGGAACCGGAGAAATTTCGAATAACACTATGTTACCTCAACGGGGATATGGACATCCCCAACAATAAGTATATCATATTTCTTTTTTACAGTAGGAAGAGGAAATTCAAAACCTCCAAATATAATCGATGGAATTTTTCCAATAGAGTTGATACTATAAACTTGAGGTTGTTTCCTCAGAAAGTGCACCGTATGCTCATTACCATTAACATGAAAAGTGACATTGCCTTTGTTGCAATCAATAACAGCCCCTGCAGTATTAAGGAAAGGTCTTCCAAGAATAATAGACATACTATCATCCTCGGGAATATCAAGAATAACAAAGTCCGTTAAAATAGTAACGTTTGCAACCACAACAGGCACATCCTCACAAATGCCGACAGGTATAGCAGTTGATTTATCAGCCATTTGCAAAGATATTTCAGTAGGTGTCAACTTATTCAAGTCAAGTCTACGATATAAAGAGAGAGGCATAACACTAACACCGGCTCCAAGATCACAAAAAGCAGTTTTAACATAATTTCTTTTAATAGAGCATGATATAGTAGGTACTCCTCGATCTCCAAGTTTCTTTGGTATTCCACCCTTAAAAGTGTAATTAGCAAGCATGGTGGAAATTTCAGCCTCCGGTATCTTTCTTTTATTAGTAATGATATCCTTCATATACTTAGCATAAGGATTTGTTTTGAGCACATCAGTCAATCGCATACGCAAAAAGATAGGTCTAGTCATTTCAGCAAAGCGCTCAAAGTCCTCATCATCCTTTTTCTTGGATGGTTTCGGAGGAAAAGGCATGGGTTTCTGAACCCATGGTTCTCTTTCTTTACCATGTTTCCTAGCAACGAAGTCTCTTTTATCATAACGTTGATTCTTTGATTGTGGGTTATCAAGATCAACAGCAGGTTCAACTTCTACATCATTATCATTACTAGGTTGAGCATCATCATGAACATCATCATTAACATCTTCACCAGTTTCATGTTCATTACTAGATTGTGTTTCAGCATCAGACATAGAGATATCATTTGGATTATCAGGTGGTTCAGCAAAAGGTTCACTAGAAGTTTGCACAGTTCTATCATTTTTCTTTTTCTTCCTTTTAGAAGAACTAGGTGCATCAATATTATTTCTTTGAGAATCTTGCTCGATTCTCTTAGGGTGGCCTTCAGGATACAAAGGTTCCTGAGTCATTCTACCAGTTCTAGTAGCCACTCTAACAGCATAATCATTTTTCTTACTATTCATTCCATCAAGCATTTCTTTTTGAGCTTTAAGTACTTGTTCTACTTGAGTGGTAACCATAGAAGCATGTTTGCTAACAAGTTTAAGTTCACCTCTAATATTATCCATATAATCACTCAAGCGTTTAATCATAAAGGTATTCTGCTTTAATTGTCTACCAAAATAAGCATTAAAGTCATCTTGCTTAAACATAAAGTCATCAAACTCATCCAAGCACTGACTAGCAATTTTAGTAGGAGGGACTTCAACTTTATCATATCTATAGAGAGAATTTACCTTTACTACCTGTGTCGGGGTATCGGGAGGTTCTTCAGTAAATAAGTAATTGAGATCATATACTTCTTCAACAGGCGGTAAATTAAGACCATGTATTTCTTCAATAGGAGGTAAATTCTTAACATCTTCAGCTTTAATACCTTTTTCTTTCATAGATTTCTTTGCCTCTTGCATATCTTCGGGACTGAGAAATAGAACACCTCTCTTCTTCGGAGTTGGTTTAGGAATAGGCTCAGTAATTGGCTCAGGAGCTGGCTCAGGAGTTGGCTCGGGAGGTGGCTCAGGAGGTGCCCAATTATTTTCATTTGCCAACATATTATTCAATAAAATTTCAGCGTCATCCGGTGTTCTTTCCCTGAAAAGAGAACCAGCACAACTATCCAGGTAATCTCTGGAAGCATCAGTTAGTCCATTATAAAAGATATCAAATATTTCAGGTTTCTTAAGAGGATGATCAAGCAAAGCATTAAGTAACTTGAGAAGCCTCCCCAAGCTTGTGGGAGACTTTCTTCTTCAATTTGCACAAAATTGTATATTTCCCTCAAAGCAGCTTGTTTCTTATGAGCAGGGAAATATTTTAGCAGAGAAGTAATAAATCATATCCTGGGGACTTTGCACATAGGCAGGATCAAGAGAATTAAACCATTTCTTAGCATCACCCTTTAATGAGAATGGAAATATTTTGAGTATATAAAAGTGGCGCGATCTCAGATTATTAGTAAACAGGGCAGCTATTTAATCTAACTTACGAAGATGTGCCACAACAGTTTCAGATTCATAGCCATAAAAAGAGTCAGATTCGACCAAAGTAATTATATCTGGATCAACAATAATATCATAATAATCCTGATCAGGAACACAGATAGGTGAAGTAGCAAAAGCAGGGCCGGGTCTCATCCTACCTCTAAAAGATTCCTTACTCCACTTAATTAGTAACCTCTTACGTTCAGGTTTATCCGGACAAGCAAGAATAGCTTCATAAGATTCATTATTAAAAAGATAACCCTCAGGAATAACATGCATAGGTTCATCATCACTAACATCATCGTGTTCAGGTTCACTAATTTCTCTTTCTCTAGACTTAGAAATTTGCTCATCTAGAAATTCACCAAGTGGCACAATAGTATCAAGCATAGAAGTAGTTTCATCATAAGTATCATGCATAGCAGAAGTGGCATCATCAATAACATGCGACATATCAGAATTCATAGCAGTAGTAGGTTTAGGTGTCGCTAGCTTACTCATAACAGAAGGTGAATCAAGTGCAGAGCTAGATGGCAGTTCCTTACCTCCCCTCGTAGTTGAGGGATAATTTTTTGTCTTGGCGTCTTTCAAGTTCTTCATAGTGTCCAGCAGATATAAATCCCAAGTGACTCAAAGAATAGAGCTATGCTCCCCGGCAACGGCGCCAGAAAAAGGTCTTGATAACCCACAAGTATATGGGATCGCAACAGTTTTCGAGGGTAGAGTATTCAACCCAAATTTGTTGATTCGACACAAGGGGAGCCAAAGAATATTCTCAAGTATTAGCAGCTGAGTTGTCAATTCAACCACACCTGGAAACTTAATATCTGCAACAAAGTGTTTAGTAGCAAAGTAATATGATAGTGGTGGTAACGGTAACAAAAGTAAAGACAGCAAAAGTAATGTTTTGGGTATTTTTGTAGTGATTGTAACAGTAGCAATGGAAAAGTAAATAAGCGTAAACCAGTATATGGAAAACTCGTAGGCACCGGATCAATGATGGATAATTATGTCGGATGTGGTTCATCATGTAACAGTCATAACATAGGGTGACACAGAACTAGCTCGATTACATGATAAATCTCATCCAACCCATCACCGTCCAGCAAGCCTACGATGCAATTACTCACGCACGGCGGTGAGCATCATCAAATTGGTGATGGAGGATGTCGGATTTTGGGTTCCGGCAGACCCTTGAGGTTCGAACTCTGGGGTGCGCTTGGAGTCTTCGCCCTCTACCTCTCCGTCTCGCAAAGATCTAAAACTACAGAATGAACAGCACAAGAGACACAAGGTTTATACTAGTTCGGGCCACCATTGCGGTGTAATACCCTACTCTAGTTTGTGGTGGGTGGATTGCCTCTTGGGCTGATGATGATGAAAAATACAAGGAAGAACAGCCTCGCGAGGGTCTGCTCTTAGCAAGGATGATGAACTGCTAGGAGGAGTTCAACTGCCCTTCTCTCTCTCTCTCTCTTTGTTGCCTGAGTCTTTCTAACTGGTTACCTAATGATCCCCCCACTACCCTAGGGGTGGCTAGTCCTATTTATAGGCAAAGGCCCTGGGCCTCTTCCCAAATATTGAGCGGGAAGGGCGCCAACAATTGGCCGTTTTGAAGGGGAACATCTGGTACACTTATCCTGACTAAAGGTGGTCCTCGCCTGCCAAAGGCTCTATGGTGACGCCGTTCTGGGCTCCACGATGACCTCCTTCCCACCGTTGGACTGGTCTTGGTCTCGTTGCACCGAAATGGATGCCTTTGCTTGATCCTCTCGCCTGCGCTTGCTCCCTTTGCACCAAAGAGGAAAGGGAGACACTACGCGGGCTGGCGCCCGCCTGGCACCCTTGGTCGTCATGGCTTGCGTCATGGGCACCTCACGAGGTACCCTGCCTTGATCTCTCTGCCTCCTCGTGAGCCAGCCTGGTGAGGCTGCGCCTGAGGAAGCTCCGTGTCGTCCACCCCGCGAGGCTTGGCCCCTCGCGAGGGTCTTGAGTCTTGTGTTGATGAAGATGGGCCGCGCTGGGCCCCCCTTTAAGCCACGCCGCAGGCAGGCAAGTCTGGGGACCCCCGTTCCCAGAACGCCGACAGTAGCCCCGGGCCCAAGGCGTGCCCGAGCTTGGCCGTGGTGTGAGGCGAAAGGGCAAGGGCGAAGCACCGCTGGCCCTAAAAGCCTGCGGCCTCGGGCGCTGCGTGGCGGTTGATTGGACGTGGGCGGCACTGTTCCCCACGCCCCCTTATTTTGCGCCTTGCTAGGCGGATTTGTAGTTGTACACAGCCGCTCCCCTTCCTGTCACTCGAGCGTCCTCAGCTCTTTCTCCCTTCGAACGCCAGCTTCCGCTCCCAATCCAATCTCAAATCTTCCCTCTCCTCCCTATCGCCATGGCTCCGACGAAGAAGGAGAGAGGGAAGAATCCCATGCCTCCGTCTTGCTCACCGCCATCGGTGGCCCCCGCCGTTGGCCGGTCGATCATACTCAATCGAGAGTGCCTGAGCAAGCTCATCTCGGCTCTGGCCACCATCTTCAACGAGTGTGGGAGGACGACGGCCTAGCCTACGTCTCACTTCCCCACAGACAGAATAATCACTGAGGTCCATTATTTTGCTGACGCCTTGTGGGCGGGTCTGGTTCCCCCCTTTTCTGATTTCTTCAAGGTCGTCCTCTCCCATTACCAGATTCATATGATGCATCTGGGTCCTGAATCCATCACCCTTCTTTCGGTCTTCGCCTTTGTTTGCGAGGCAATGATGGGCATCTCTCCTTCCGTCGCCTTGCTGCGCCACTTCTTCTCACTGCGCCTCGCCGACCCTACCCAATGTTCGGCGTGTGTGAACTTCGTCGCCGCGCCTGAGACTGCGGCCTCGGGGATCGACTTCATGCTTCCTTTGCCTTTGGCTGGGTTCCGCGAGAGGTGGCTATATGTTGATGTCGGGGTGCCCAGCCCCCTGCTGTCGAAGCCAACCTTGCCTGTTGTCCCTAATTCGGGCTGGGGCCAGGAGACGCTCGAGAGCACCCGACTTGCTTTTGTCTGGCACCGCTTCGGGTTCTTGAAGTCGATCGGTGTGACAGCGCCCAAGGTGGTGAAGGAGTTCCTGTCGTGCCGCATTGCCCCTCTCAGCGCCACTCCCGCCGAATGTGGGCCTTCAGTGGGCATGGTGATCGCACGAGGCTCCAGGAAGAAGACCTGATGCCTGAGGCGCTGAGGACAGTGCTCTTGATCCTGACAGGTGACCCCGACCCGGGCAGCATCCAGCGGGGAGGGGCCCTGCTGTACCTCTGCCAGAACAGGGATGACTTTGTGAAGCAGATGCCTATCTTTGATGAATGGGGACTGCGCCCCGCTGGCCTCTAGGGACCTCGCGAGAACCCAGTGGCGGTGACTGCTCTCCCAGTCGGCCAAGGCGACTTTTCCTCAAGTGGCGGAGCAGGGAGGCATGAGGCGCCAGAGGCCGAGGGGGCTCCTGATGAGGCGACAACGCCGAGTGATGCTCTCGAGGGAGCAGCTCCCGGGACCCGTGTCGCTGAGGCTGAGGGTGGCGAGCAGCCGCTCCCGGCACCTGGGGCTGAGGCCCCTGAGGCCCCGACTGCGTCTTCTGGCAAGGCGATTGGCAGCATGCGTCAGGCAGGCGCCCCTGACGTGAACCGCTTCGATGCTCCGTCTTCGTCGCGGGCTGATCCTTGTGCTCTTCTATTGGGCCGCTTCCGCATGGACTTTGAGGCCCTCCGGAGGAAAAGGGAGGCCCTGAGTGATGACTTAACTTGCCGCTTGCTGAAGCGCAGGAAGTACTTCGCCACTGACGAGTAAGTCTTCTCCTTTCCTGGCTTTTGATTCTCTTGTTGCTGTTACTGACCCTTGCCCCGCAGGCCTCTTCGGGCCGAGCTCGCGGAAGTTGCTGAGGTGCCGCCTCCTTTGGCTTCGCCTCCTCCACCGTCCCCAAGTGCTCCAAGCAGCACTGCTCTTGTGGTAAGGGCGACTGATGGGGTGGACCGTCCCGAGGCGCACCGCGGCCCTTTACTCCCCGCGATTTTCCTTCATGGGCCCTCTCGAGGTATAGCCAGCCTGCCATGGGCTTCTCGTCTGGTCGTGGACTGCGACTGGTTGAGGCGCCCCCTGCGCCCCTCATCTGGAGACGGGATGGCTCCAGGCCGGGCTTCTGGCGCGGCGCGCCCGGTCCTCGCGAGGGCGCCAGCCCCCAGCCCCCTGCCCGGAGGGGGAGCGATGATTCGTGGCCCCGACGCTTGCTTGGGGCAGATGATGGTGTGGAAGACGTGCTCAAGCGCGCTCGGGAGCGCCGTGCTCGTCGCCAAGGGTTCCTCCAAAGGGCGACTGGTGCGGTGGACCTGCTTGGGGAGGAACTCGCTGATGAAGACGCGCGCCTGAAGGCCGAGGGCCTGCGCCTGGCCGCAGGGAGGCGCGAGCTGGAGGCCGCCATCGCCCTCGCGCGCCAGCAGCGTGATCTGGATGATGCAGAGGCGAAGGCATTGCTAGAGGCCTCTCGGGTGTCCCGATCCCAGGCTATCGAGGAGGCCCGAGGAGCTGACCGACGGCGAGAGGCTGCGGAGGAGCGGGCTCGTGAGCTCCTGGCCTGGTGCCACTCACTGGAAGAGCAAATGGAGCTGCGCGAGGCGGCCCTCGCGTCGATGAAGGTGGCTTCTAGCGACCCAACCGAGCTCCAGAAGCGCGAAGAGGCGTTGACGTTGGAAGCCGCCGAACGCACCCGCGAGTACGAGCGGCTGGAGACGAGGGAGCGCTTGGTGACGCAGGCGGAAGACAATGTCGCTGCACGGGAAGCCCATGTCCTGGAAGAGGTTGGTCGTCGGGTGGCGATGGCGCGCCAAGACCTCGAGCGCGAGTTCGAGGGGAGGGTGGAGTTAATCCGGGCCGAGGCTGAGGGGAGGACCGCAGCTTTAGGGCCAAGCGGGAGGAGGCGATGCGGCGAGCCGACGCTTCCCGGGCCGCCCTTGAGGCAGCACAAGGGGAGTTATCCGCCTCCCAGGCCGAGGTGCTCCGTCTACGCCAATGGGTGGAGGGTGCTGAGGCCATTGCGCGCCAGAACGCTGATGAGATACGCCAGCGGCAGGTCTTGGAGAACGTGCACGGCCCCATGCTCGCCACGCTCCGGGAGAGGGCTAACACAGCCTTGGGAAACATCTTCGAGGCGGCTGTCGGAGAGCCGCACACAATCAAATATGCTGGCAACCTTCAGTTCTTCACCGCTGTGGTGACGCAGCTCGAGGCTCGGTCAGTCAGGGCCGACAGATTGGTGGAGGAGAGGAGCCGAGCCCTGCTCGGGCGCGCCTTCTCCCATGTCTTCAGCCATCTCCGGAACATGGATCCCCACTTCGACTTTGACGCCGCTATCGCCCCAGTCCCCCAGGCCGTCCGAGACGACCTGGCGCACTGGGTGGAAGACAACGTGGACGCTCTTGTTAGGGCCTTCGCTTCGGACGACGACGACGTGATCATGGCGGCTGATGAGGGCGGCGTGGTGAACGGCCCTGGCGCCGCTGGTGGCGACACAGACAGCAACGGCGAGTTCAGCGACGCCAGCGACGGCTCGGGAGGTGCTCCTGAGGACGCATTGGGGGATTTGTCTGACTGAGTATGCATCACTCATGTCTTTTTTACCCTGCATGAATAGAACTCAGGTTTTTGACCTGATGGCTGTGAGAGCATTTTGGAAGGGGGAGCCCCCTTATGTAAAACCTTGGTTCATTGTATTAGCAGTTGTTACGTAGCGCGAGCGCCCGCGCCCGGTGGTGGGCTAGTTTACCTTTGTTTCGCGCAGGCCCTGAGACAGTCCGTGGGAGGACGCGATGTCTTGGGTGCCTTCTAGTTGAATCCGTAGGGTGTGAGAGTGTCGCTGGTGGGGAGCTTCACAGGCGTTGTCCTTCTTCATAGGCTCAGGGCCTTTTTATGAGCGCGACAGCTTCACGGGCAGTCGCCTTCTTCTCAGGCTCTGGGCCTTTTCCCAAATGCGATAGCTTCACAGGCAGTCGCCTTCCTCACAGGATCCGGGCCTTTTCCTAAACGCGATAGCTTCACAGGCATTTGCCTTCTTCACAGGCTCCGGGCCTTTTCCTAAACGTGATAGCTTCACAGGCATTTGCCTTCTTCACAGGCTCCGGGCCTTTTCCTAAACGCGATAGCTTCACAGGCATTTGCCTTCTTCACAGGCTCCGGGCCTTTTTCTAAATAGGATAGCTTCACAGGCATTTGCCTTCTTCACAGGCTCCGGGCCTTTTCCTAAACGCGATAGCTTCACGGGCATTTGCCTTCTTCACAGGCTCCGGGCCTTTTCCTAAACGCGATAGCTTCACAGGCATTTGCCTTCTTCACAGGCTCCGGGCCTTTTCCTAAACGCGATAGCTTCACAGGCATTTTCCTTCTTCACAGGCTCCGGGCCTTTTCCTTAAAAGGACAACCTCCGCAGGCACCGAAAAAATCCTCCCGAGGGGGGCGACAGCGGTAGTTCGGGTTGCGCATGAGCTAGGCCCGGCCCGACTCGCGAGGGGCTCGCGAGGGGAGGCAGCTGTGGTGAAGCGGTAACCAGAACACGAGAAATGGCTCGAACGAGACTAAGCACCCTTTCCCCGAACACACACAAATCTCAGATCGAATCCAACTCAAATCCAACAGGGAAAAGTTACAATCAAGGGAAAAGGCAATGAAAGCAAATAAAAGGCCGCGTCCGGCACCTAATCTAGTCTTGGACGTCTTCTCACCAGCGCGGAGCTAAGTGCTGTCCACCGGGCGTGGGAGGGAGCCCCAGGGCCTGAGGCCAGCACCCCTGAGACTCCGGGGCGTGTACAGTCCCACTCATTATTACGTGAGAGTGTCACGGGGCGGCGAGCTTCACAGGCACTGGGCCTTCTTCACAGGTACCGGCCTTGCTTCATATCGCCAGACGAGGGCCCCGCCTTGCGCCACACTCTAGTGCCACCAACGACGACCGGAAACCAGGACGCCGCCGGTGGGGTAGAGCGGTCGCCAGCGGTTCCTCCGACGACCACGGGTCCTCCGCCAGGGGCAGGCCCTTAGGCTCCTCCCCAGCGGAGGGCCTACCTCCTGAGAACGCCTTGCTTCGAACGCCGCGGTGGTGACGTCGGATCTCTGCCCCTCTCCTGCAGCCCCATGCGCCCTCCTCCCGAGGGGTACAAGACTGTGGGAACGGGGCAGCTGCTTGCCGTGGTGACCTGCACCTCCTGTGATCCATGGTTTGCGTACGCCTGCTCCTGAGGAATTAGTGGTACCCGATAATCGCCGCCTCCAGTGTGGCCGGTGGAACCATCTCGGGGCTCCTAGAAGGGCTCAGCTTCTGGTGTCTCGTCTCCCCAGCTCGGGCTGAGGAGCGAGCCTTGTTCGCCCTCGTGAGCGTGCCCTTGGTCCATCATGTGGGGCACGTATTCTTCTGGCGCCGCCACTCCGAAGGCTACGCCGTAGTGCTCCGTGTGCCAAGCAGCTCTGCTTGATGTGCCCACCGTGGGCTGGTAGCGCGGTTGCCCGCTAGCGTCGTGGGCTGCGCCGAGTCCCTCTCCTTCACGCACCGGGGGCGAGGGTAGCGCCACCGTTAGTCCGGTGCCAACGGCTTCACTGGTGTTGGAGTAGCCTTGGGGCCCGCAGGCGCGCGCGGGGCCCCCGCGTGTGCCGCCCTGGGCTTGAGACGGGAGCTGGATGCAAAAGGGGTGAGCCCCAGAAGCGGCAAAGCCCAGGAGCTCGGTAACCCGCTCTAGCAGCACGTCGCGGCCGCCTTCCAGCAGCCTACACTGCAGCAGCTCTCGGGCCACCGTGAGCGCGGCCCTCGAGTTCGCCTGCTCTCGGCGGGTGTACGGTGTCGTGGTCGCGGCGTTATTGGAGGCCCTTGCTGCCGACCGCGCTTGACATGGTGTGAGAGTTGTTGAAGCCTGTCCGCGCTGCCCGCGACCCGCAGCACCCTGCAGACCACGAGCTGCCTGGGGCGTGGGGTCGCCCGAGGCGAGCGGCTCTGCGCGGGCGGGCCACGCTGCCAATGGATCTTGGTCGCCCGCCTGGTCGCCGGACATGGTGATGACGATGCGACGAGAAGCAAGTGGTAGAAGGGTGGATTCCGGCGCACCCCTACCTGGCGCGCCAAATGTCGGATTTCGGGTTCAGGCAGACCCTTGAGGTTTGAACTCTGGGGTGCACGCGGAGACTTCGCCCTCTACCTCTCTGTCTCACAAAGATCTAAAACTACAGAATGAACAGCACAAGAGACACAAGGTTTATACTAGTTCGGGCCACCATTGCGGTGTAATACCCTACTCTAGTTTGTGGTGGGTGGATTGCCTCTTGGGCTGATGATGATGAACAATACAAGGAAGAACAGCCTCACGAGGGTCTGCTCTTAGCAAGGACGATGAACTGCTAGGAGGAGTTCAACCGCCCTTCTCTCTCTCTCTCTCTCTCTCTCTCTCTCTCTCTCTTTGTTGCCTGAGTCTTTCTAACTGGTTACCTGATGATCCCTCCCCCCCACTAACCTGGGGGTGGCTAGTCCTATTTATAGGCAAAGGCCCTAGGCCTCTTCCCAAATATTGAGCGGGAAGGGCGCCAACAATTGGCCATTTTGAAGGGGAACATCTGGTACACTTATCCTGACTAAAGTTGGTCCTCGCCTGCCAAAGGCTCTGTGGTGACGTCGTTCTAGGCTCCACGATGACCTCCTTCCCACCGTTGGACTGGTCTTGGTCTCGTTGCACCAAAATGGATGCCTTTGCTTGATCCTCTCGCCTGCGCTTGCCCCCTTTGCACCAAAGAGGAAAGGGAGACACTGCGCGGGCTGGCGCCCGCCTGGCACCCTTGGTCGTCATGGCTTGCGTCATGGGCACCTCACGAGGTACCCCGCCTTGATCTCTCCGCCTCCTCATGAGCCAGCCTGGTGAGGCCGCGCCTGAGGAAGCTCCGTGTCGTCCGCCCCGCGAGGCTTGGCCCCTCGCGAGGGTCTTGAGTCTCGTGTTGATGAAGATGGGCCGCGCTGGGCCCCCCTTTAAGCCACGCCGCAGGCAGGCAAGTCTGGGGACCCCCGTTCCCAGAACGCCGATAGAGGATTGTTGATGATGACGACGGCGAAGAATCCCCCTCTCCGGAGCCCCGAACGGACTCCAGATCAGCCCTCCCGAGAGAGATTAGGGTTTGGCGGCGGCTCCGTATCGTAAAACGCGATGAAACTTTCTCTTTGATTTTTTCTCCCCGAAAGCCAATATATAGAGTTGGAGTTAGCGTCGGAGGGCATCCAGGGGGCCCACAAGGTAGGGGGGCGCGCCCCCCACCCTCGTGGACAGGGTGTGGGCCCCTGGTCTTCATCTTTGGCAAGGATTTTTTATTATTTATTCTAAGATGTTCCGTGGAGTTTCAGGTCATTCCGAGAACTTTTGTTTTCTGCACATAAAACAACACCATGGCAATTCTGCTGAAAACAGCGTCAGTCCGGGTTAGTTCCATTCAAATCATGCAAGTTAGAGTCCAAAACAAGGGCAAAAGTGTTTGGAAAAGTAGATACGACAGATACGTATCACCTTGCTCATCCCAGGTCCAAAAAGTCCTGGAAAGGATTTTGATTTGTTCATGGAGCCTCTTGTGGAGGAACTTCAACAGCTATGGAAGGGTGTTCTCACTCGAGACCTATATAGCAGCCCACCAGCTGATTTCTTTCTGCGTGCTGTTATAATTTGGTGCATCCATGATTATCCGGCTTTGGGCACTATGTCAGGGCGAACGACACATGGTTATAATGCATGTGTTCACTGTGACAGGAATCCGCTGCCATACGCAATACTTAGCAAGATCTTTTACATTGGACACAGCCGTTTCCTTGCCAAGTACAAGCCGCATCCTAGAAAATACCGAAGACATGTGTTCAATGCAAAGCATGAAAACCGTGATGCGCCAAAGAGGCTCACCACCGATGAGTTGCAAGTGGAATTAGAGAAGGTCATGCATATTACACCAGGAAACCATCCTGGTAATGGTAGCGGGAAATGGAAGCATGGCAGGGTAGAAGAGAGATTATTGTTTACCCGCAGGTCCACTTTGTGGGACTTGGAGTATTGGAAAGATTTGGATCTGCGGCATAATCTTGATGTGATGCACATCGAGAAAAATATATGTGTCAGCATTATCGGCACACTTTTTAATATTGAAGGCAAGATGAAAGATACCTTAAAATATAGGATTGATTTGACACACCTGGGTATCAGAAAGGATTTGCAGGTGCAAGATGAAGGTAAACCACGGGATATGGCACCAGTTGTGTACGTCTTGGACAAGGTAAAAAGAAAAGAATTCTGCGAGGTCCTGTCACGTGTGAGATTCCCACATGGATTTGCTTCCAACCCTGAAAGGAGAGTCAGTGCAGATGGAAACAAGGTACAAGGGTTGAAAACTCATGACTGCCATGTCCTACTTCAAAGGGTTTTACCTATTATCCTTAGAGGATTGGGCCGCCCTGACTTATACAGAGCAGTTGTAGAGTTGGGACAATTCTTCAGGGAACTCTGCAGTAGGAATATCAGGATAGATGCTTTGGAGTGTCTTAGAGACAAGATACCAACTATCCTATGCGACCTTGAGAAGATATATCCTCCAGCCTTCTTTGATGTGATGGTGCATTTGGCTATTCATCTACCTGATGAGGCACTACTTAGAGGTCCAGTACAGTATGGCTGGATGTACCCTATTGAAAGGCGGCTAGGCACTTTCAAGGGCTATGTTAGGAACAGAGCTAGACCCGAGGGTTCCATTGCAGAGGCCTACATTGCTATAGAAGCGTTGACATTCTGCTCAAAATACATTGAAACAGCTAATCATCTTAGCAAAGAGGTGGGTGAAGACAATCCCGGGCTCAATGTTTTCGATTATTCTGTTCGAGTTACAGGGAAGAGTCGACAAGAGGACAAACCTAAAGATTTGGACAAAATGGTTTGGTATGTGTTGAATAATTGTCCTGAGATACTACCTTATATCAAGTAAGGGCAGTACTGCAGCTTATACATCGTAATATACTAAACCTGTAGCACATTCTTATATATTTAGATGTTTGATGCGATCACTATGTTGTGCAGCATCTACAAAGAGGAGTTACTGCCGCAAAATCCAAGAAACATTGACAAACTGGTTATGGTAGGATTTGCGAAATGGTTCAAGAACCATGTAAGCTTTTGAAGTGCACTGTCAGTGTTTTTAATATATTGAGTACATAAGATGATCAGCTTGTCTATTTTCTAACCATAGGTTAAGAAGATGCGGGAGGATGGGCAGGCAGTTGATGATGCCCTTTACTCACTAGCAATGGGTCCTGATACTCAGGTAAGACATTATGAATCATGCATTGTTGGAGATGTGCGCTACAACACCCGTGCACGAGACGAAGGCAGGAAGACACAAAACAGTGCCATCATGAGCACGGATACATATGACAAAGAGATAACTGAAATGTATGCTAACATAACAGAAATTATTCAGTTGCAGTATATCTCCAGTTTCGAGGATCATCGGTGTGTGGTTCTATTGTGCTGTCGTTGGTATAACCTATTTTCCAGGACCGCAAAACCCAGAGCTGATGATTATTTCAAATCCATCAATGTCAAGGCGGCGTACCAGACCAGCGAGCCTTTTATTTTGGCAAATCAAGCAACACAGATATTTTTCTTGGAAGACACATTTGCACGTAGCGATGACTGGAGAGTATTGCAAAGGTTTGAGCAGAGGAATTCATTTAATGAAGTTGCACAACAAGACAATGCTTACACTGCTCCTGATGTACAAGATAACACAGATGTTCCTAATATCTTTGAGAACCATCACGTCAATGACGTCGGCGAAAGGATTACCTATCGTGCTGTGGACATACAAGAGTTGATCAAGAAGAAGCCAACGTTCGAGGACATTGAGGACGAAGAAGAAGATGACACCGTGGGGAATTATGATTCAGACTGATACACATGGCGAAGATGTTGACGCTGTTGCTGCGGATGATGATTACATTGCTTTTGTCGTATTTGCCTCTCAGAAGACGTTTTTATCTACTATGTGAAATTGTGTTTGCTATGACAACTGAAACCTGATGAACATGTTGTTTAGTATTTTGCTGTGAGAACATCACTTGTTATGTATGCTGATTTGTGTTTGGTGATTGTATGACAACTAAAACATGATGACATTGTTGTTTATTTGTACTCATATTTGGCTGTGAAACTTGAATTTGATGACATAGTTTGCTGCTGGACTGCAATTTGCTCGACGTCTTCGAATGAGAACAAAGCTAACCCGACAGGGCCTCTGCTATTTATTTATTTATATGAGAAAAAGGGGATACCCCCTGATTTCCGTTAATACAAATCATTAGATGTTCACAACACTACGCCCAGCCTGCTACACAGGTTTCATTCATTACTAGTTTCAGCAAAGTGCTCATGTCGTACCCACTGAATACATCACGAGTGCTACATACACTGCAAATAAAGAGACAATCATCCTACAAAGCACATCGATTTTGCCCATTATCTTCACAAGCTCTTTCATCTCCTCATTGCTGTCAAGGCCGTTCAGCAGCTGTTGCTTGGCCATGATCAGAGGAACTGCATCTTTAACCTTCTGCTCTGCATCTTCCTCTTCTGTCGTTCCTTCAGTTACTTGTCCAACACCCCAACCTGCTGGTATTGGGATTCCTCGGCTAACCAAATAATCAGCGTAGTTGCATTCGCCACATCATCAACTTCCCAGAAATACAAATCACACGAATCTTCCCTTTTCTGCACGAATCAAATTGGTAGATCATCAACCAAACTATTAAAAAAATCAGCAATTGAAAGCAGCAGAACAACACTTAAACATATTATTACCCCATGATTCGGGCATTTGTAGAAGACTCGGCCAGGGTTGCAGAATGTGGTTGAGACGCGACGGATGACTCTGCGTGATTTGCAGCAGTGGCACCACGCCAACGGCAGCGGGTTGCAATGAGCAATCGGCTGCGGTGCGCGTGTCGGCGAGGGTGTGATGAGACCCACAGGAGATGGTACGGGTTGCGACTTGGCACATATCTGGTTGTTGCCTGCTGAAGAGCAGGTGGACGAGCAGCCAGTGGACATGGTTGCTGCGGCCAGAGCTTCTGATGGTAGGCAGAGTAAGTAGAGAAGAGGAGAAGTGAACGCTGGATATGTCAGTTTCATTACTTGCAGAGTAGCATAGCACCATATATAGTCATAGTCTAGGTTTGGATGCGAACCAGCTATGGGAGCACGTCTTTCTTTTTTCTAAAACTCGGCAACGTCCCTTTACTGGTACACTAGCTTGTTCTATACGCCTTCCCAAGTCTTTGATTTTCTTTCCCTTTTTTTTGCGAGGAAGGAAGGAGGACAAAATTGAGAGTTCCTGGGACTCGAACCCAAGACCTCTCGGTTGAAAACCAAGGGTGCTAGTCACTTATGTGGCGAACGTTCCCTGTGAGGAGGAGGACAGACGAACGCATTTTCCTCGCAGTTTTCTTCCTGTATATAAAAAAGTATGCTACTTGGTGTCCGCTTAGTCAACAAACGATTGTGCCAACCTTGACCGTTGGATTGACATTCAACGTCTGTCGCGTTTCTTCAGTCTCTTCTTCCTTGAGCCGCCAAAGCCAAACCAGCGCCGGCGGGACCCATCGGAAGGGCCTCTGTATTTCGCAAAATAATGATTCCTCCACCTGACAGCTGGGACCCATCGGAAGGGCCTCTGTATTTCGCAAAATAATGATTCCTCCACCTGACAGCTGGGACCCACCGGAAGGGCCTCTGTATTTCGCGAAAAAACGTTCCCCCACTGACATGTCGGACCCACCAGCTATATCTTCGCACGCAAGGAAGTGCCTCCTTATTACGCACAAAAAAATGAATACCCCCTGCTAGCTGGGACCCACCATAGTGGGAGGATGACTTGTGGGCCAACAAAGTTGACGGGGATGGATGGCTTTGTCAACTTAATCAATATGAACGATTCTAGCTCCAGTGACCGTACGATGTCCATCCAACGGCCATAGTGCTTCTTCAACCTCTGGTCTTCTTGCTCCAGCCGCCCAAAGCAGCGCCGGTCGTGCCACATGCTCCTGCCTCCCGTGGCCGGCTGTGCTGCTGTGGAGGCCTCACCGCCCCCTACTATTCCCACCGCTGGTCAGGCCCTGCGGCGACGGCAGCCTCACACCACAGTCGAACCAGTGAACCCTCGTACTCCTCTCCGCGCGGGCTTCCACTGTCGCGTCTTCCCCGGCTCCGCGTCGTCCCCTTCCTAGGCCTCGCCGTCGTCCACCGCCGTGGTGCTCTCCGCGCGGCATGGTCAACGTGGTCAAGGAACGACTTCCCTCGGAAGAGTACTATACGTGGAGAGGCTGACAGTTGGGTCCACGGCCACAACCCAGTTTATTTTGTGATTTGCCAAGTAAGTCGCTTTGTCAGGCCTGTTGGGCTGCAAATCTTTCAAGACGAGGAGAGCTTTCATTCGGCTGGCCGAGAAAATGGCCCATCAGTAATGAGAAATGGGCTGTACATTTTTAAAACACATCAAATCGACAATTAGTTTCAAATATCTTTTTTTATTTCAAGATTTTAAATTACATTAATTTTTATGCGTGGAGAATTTGTTGGATTTTATATTGATATACATTTATTTTTAAAATCAGCTTGAATGTGAGTCGAAATTTCGGGATTAAAAACAGTTCAAACCGCACCGAAATATGCAAAATTTTGTATAATTTTTTAACCGTGGCCACAATTTGGGCTGTAATGCTAACAAAAAGAATATGGGCTCCAAAAAAAACCTTAAGAATTAGCAATTGGGCTGAAAATTATTAGAAATAATGGCAGATGGGTTGTATGCTGTTTTCCACAGATTTGAGGCTTTCCTAAAAAAAAGGTTGACGCACAAGCAGTGACTGTTGGATGTCCATCCAACGGCCGTCGTGCTTCTTCAATCTCTGCTCTTCCTGCTCCAGCCGCTCAAACAAGCGCCGGCGGGACTGCCTGCTCCCTCCTCCCCGCGGTCGGCTGTGCTGTCGTGCAGGCCTCACCGCCCCACCGTACTCCCATCGCTGGCCTAGCCATCCCTCTACTCACCCACACCTGCTGTTATTCTCCGGCGACGGCAGACGAACCAGTAAACCCTCGTATAGTCGTACTCCCCTCCGTGTGGGAAACAACTGCCGAGTCTTCCCTGCCTCCGTGTCGTTCCCTTCCTAGGCCTCGCCATCATCCACCGCCCTGGTGCTCTCGGCGCGGCCTGGTCAATGTGGTCAACGACCGACATGTATCTGAAGTGGACTGTACGTGGAGAGGCCGACAGCTGGGTCCATGACCGCACGCAAGGAAATGCCTCCTTATTACGCGCAAAATAATGATTCCTCCACCTGACATCAGGTACCCACTGAAAGGCCTCTGTATTTCGCAAAAAAAATGTTACTGCCGCTGACAGCTCGGACCCACCAGCTATATCTTCGCACGCAAGGAAGTGCCTCCTTATTACGCACAAAAAATGAATACTCCCCCTGTTAGCTGGGACCCAGTATAGTGGCAGACTGACTTGTGGGCCTACTAAGTTGACAGGGACAGAGGGCTTTGTCAACTTAGTCAATATGCACGATTCTAGCTCCAGTGATCGTACGATGTCCATCCAACGGCCGTAGTGCTTCTTCAACCTCTGGTCTTCTTGCTCCAGCCGCCCAAACCAGCGCCGGTCATGCCTCGTGCTCCTGCCTCCCATGGCCGGCTGCGATGCGGCGGAGGCCTCACCTCCCCCTACTACTCCCACCGCTGGCCAGGCCATCCCTCTACTCACCCACACCCCCTGTTACTCTACGGCGACGGTAGCCTCACACTGCAGTGAACCAGTTCCCTCGTACTCCTCTACGCGTGGGCATCCACTGCCGCGTCTTCCCCGGCTCCGCATCGTCCCCTTCCTAGGCCTCGCCGTCATCCACCGCCCTGGTGCTCTCGGCGCGGCGTGGTCAACATGGTCAAGGAACAGCTTCCATCGGACGTGGACTGTATGTGCAGAGGCTGACAGCTGGGTCCACGGCCGCAACAAGAAAGTGCCTCCTTATTATGTGCAAAATAATTATTCCTCCACCTGACAGCGGGACCCACCGGACGGGCCACCGTATTTTGCCCCCCTGACTGCTGGGACCCACCAGCTACATCTTCGCACGCAAGGAAGTGCCTGACAGTCGGGACCCACCTGGTCGAAGCGTACGTAGCGTTGTCATTCTGGTCGCGAACGTGTACGTACATATATACTGGTGGATGTAGAGGTGTGCACGTGTCGTAGTAGAGGCGGCCAGGGTGCAAGAAAGAAAATACGGCCACGTATGTGTACATACGGGCGGGGTCTCGAACGCCTACTCGCGCATACGTACGGCCAGGGCTCGTGTACATGGCTGGGTCGGAACGGAGAAATAGCGTCGTCGTCGTGTTCATGGGGAGGCAACGGAATGCGTCGTGTTCATGGGGACGCAACAGAATGTGTCGTGCTCATCGGGAGGGCTTGGACGGAACAGGCGATGGAAACGAGGCCTAGGGTACCGCAAAATGGAGGAAACGGCCTTGTGTTCGACCGGACACGTTCAAAACGGGATCCTGTTGATCGGGAGGGGTGTGGCGTACCGCAAAACGGAGGAAACGGACCTCCTACGGTCGAAACGGGGGTCCTGTTGATCGGGAGGGGTGTGGCTTACGGCAAAACGGAGGAAACGGACCTCCTACGGTCGAAACGGGGGTCCTGTTCATCGGGAGGGGTGTGGCGTACCGCAAAACAGGACTCCACGGGATACTGTTCATCTCCACCATCGACCCCCTCCAGCCTCCACGAGCTACTGTTCATCCACCATCGACCTCCTTAGCCTCCACCTGCGACTGTTCATCCACGGGCTCCTGTTCATCCAGACTCCACCGCGCGCTACTCCACCGGCTACTGTTCAACCACCCCTCCACCGTCTACTGTTCATCCAGCCCTCCACACCACGGGGTCATGTTCAACCACCCCTCCACGGGCACCCCTCCATCGTCTACTGTTCATCCAGCCCTGCACACCACGGGGTCCTGTTCAACCACCCCTCCACGGGCACCCCTCCACCGTCTACTGTTCACCTAGCCCTCCACACCACGGGTTCCTGTTCATCCACCCCTCCACGGGAACCCCTCCACCGTCTACTGTTCATCTAGCCCTCCACCACACCACGGGGTCCTGTTCATCCAGAGGCAACGCCACCGCTCACTGTTCATCCAAACCCCCCGCAACGCTGACTGTTCATCCCAACGATCGGCTTCAGTTAGCAGCAGTAGCGAAGGAATCGCTCGATCGGGTTCAATTAACAGCCATCGATCGATCGCTCGGGTTCAGTAACGCGTAGCCTGCAGTGCAATCGCTCGGGTTCAGTTAGAGCCCAACACCTCACTCGGGTTCAGTTAGAGCCAACTCCTCGCACACACGCGCGTGCGTGTACGAGAGAAACGCGCATCGCTCGGCCCCCGACCTCCCACCGTAACCGGGAACTCCCCGAAATTTTCCTCGCCCTCGCTTGTACCACGGTTTTTTCCATCATGGACGGCCCAAAGAATGTCATGCAGCTGCGTCTCCGGCCCGCCTAGGACGAAAACCCATTTTTTGTCATGATTTTTTGTCATAGAAGTAGTAGCCCACCACATCTATGATGATACCAGGTTTTGTCACAATTATCGTCATAGAAGTGTCATATGTATGACAGAAAAAAAAATTGTTCGGCCCAAAATGTCATGGATGTGTCTTTTTTTTTGTAGTGCGTACAGGTTCGCCGGAGCGGCACAAGTGCACCGCCTCTAAAGGTATCCGCGCGTGCAGGAGGAACGTCATGCGGCGGACTGCTAGGTCCGATCACACAACCGGCGACGAGTGGAGGTGTCTATTCGCAACACATGCAAACCCTAGTGACAGCGCCGAAGCGATCAATCACATGAGTGTGCCGCACCCCACTTTATATAGGCGTCCGTTACGGGCTCAATACTTGGGCCTCGCACGGACCCTAAAGCCCATAAGTCTACTCGGTCATGATACGTCTTCATCGTATCTACTTTTCCAAACACTTTTGCCCTTGTTTTGGACTCTAACTTATATGATTTGAATGGAACTAACCCGGACTGACGCTGGTTTCAGCAGAATTGCCATGATGTTGTTTTATGTGCAGAAAACAAAAGTTCTCGGAATGACCTGAAACTCCACGGAATACCTTACAATAAATAATAAAAAATCCTCGCCAAAGATGAAGACCAGGGGGTCCACACCCTGTCCACAAGGGTGGGGGGCGCCCCCCCCCCCCCTAGGGCGCGCCCCCCAACCTCGTGGGCCCCCTAGACACCTTCCGACGCCAACTCCAACTCTATATATTGGCTTTCGGGGAGAGAAAAATAGGAGAGAAGAAATCATCGCATTTTACGATACGGAGCCGCCGCCAAGCCCTAAAACCTCTCGGAAGGGCTGATCTGGAGTCCGTTCGGGGCTCCAGAGAGGGGGATTCGTCGCTGTCGTCTGCCCCTCATGGGTAGCCTCATCTGCCCCCATGGCACTTCAAGACATCGGGGCCGACTGCGCCCCTCAAGGTCTCTAATCTTGGTCGCCGCCTTCCCGTGGCCGGCTGGTCGAATCGGTCGGCTGCCAGAAGGCGGATGATCCCAGGAGACGGCCATGGGACGGGCCGCCTTCTAGCAGGCGGCCTCCAGAGAGGCCGGCTCCTAGCAGGCGACCCCAAGCGCCCTCAAAGTCTGCACCCCCATAAAGACGATGAGACGGGGCGTGGCAACAGTGAAGCCTGCCACCCCCAAATCCAGGGCAAGTCGTGGTTACAGTATGTCGTACAAGCCGAGGATCCCCTACACGGCGCGGCACTATAGCCCCTCCGCCTGTGACATCACCTGCACCACTAGAGACCATGCTCCCACCATGGGCTGTCAGTACAGCCCACAGGCGATGGGCCTTACCTGTCAGAGAGAAGCTAGAAGGCGGCAAGCACGGACCAGTCGGCATGGGGGGAGGCCGGCACCCAGAAGGCGGTCCTCCCCTGCCTGGGAGTTTGCGCGCCATTAATCAGAAGAGATGGGGAATGGCTACAGTGATCGCCCGCCAGGCGGCGGGACTGTAGCCATGCCCTCCCCGACAAAGCAAGCGTCATTAGAAGCATGGCTACAGTGATGAGCCGTCGACCAGACCTGCAAGCGGCGGGCGCGGCCTGTCGGCCAAGTACTAGGCAGCCGGCAGGGCCCACCAGTCGGCGGGCCCCAGCAGCCAGCGGAGAAGCCGGCCACAAGAGACACTGACGGCCTGGGCCTACACCTGGACGGTTTACCATTGTACCCCTAGGGGGTAAGCCTATATAAACCCCCCAGGGCACCATGCAAAGGGTTCAGACCTTAGACTACGCAGCCACACACATAGAGAGAGGAGAGAGCTAGCCTTGCCCTTCTTCCTCCTCTAGCAAACAGCTCAAGGAGCAACTTGTAGCCACTTGTTGATATAGTGATCATGCGGACCCCGCAGAGCAGGACTAGGGGTGTTATCTCCTAGGAGAGCCCCGGACCTGGGTAAAGTTCATCGGCGTACGTGTCTACGCCTCATCCCGCTTCCTGGCGCCAGCGACGTCTTACTGTCCCCCACCATGATAAGCCATCCATTGGCATATGTCGCACCAAAACCCCGACATTTGGCGCTCACCATGGGGCTAGGTGCACCGTCGTCCGAAGATTTGTTTTGGACGGGAAGCCTCTTCCTCCCCGGTGAGCGCAGCCAGCCAGGCATGCTGGATGGCGTTTGCCCCGACGCGCTGCATGGCGTGGAGGTTGCCTGTGCGGCAAGCTGCCTCGCCGACCTTGTTAGCGAGATCCGCCTCTCCAACGAGCCTGCGGCCGACGCAGGCACTGACGGCCCCGAGAGCCGCCTCATCAGCCTCCTCGATCGGCTCCACGTCGCCAACGAGCCAGCCGTCGACTTGGAGTCGGTCGGCTCAACCGACCCGATGCTCGTCGACTCCGACACGGCGTCGCTTGACATGTTCCCCACCAACGTGGTGGTCATCGACGATCCCCTCCCTCGCGCCGACGGCGGCGGCGGCACCGTCACGGAGGTGCTCATCATCAGCCACGATGGAGCTTTCGGTGACTGTGCCCGAGATCCGCTCGAGGCAGCGCTACGAGACCTATCTGTACCCATTGCAGAAGACGCCGATGCTGAGACGCTGGAAGCCCGCCGCGTCTAGCTCGTCGAGAGCGCCAAGAAGCTTGCCAGCATGTGGCACCTCTCAGAGGCTTACCAGCGCGAGATGGACCGCGTCGTTGGCGGCACACCGACTCCTGGCGGGCCCAGCCGCATCGGCACAATCCGGCAACATGGCGCGGCCATAGCTAGCATGTTCGGGGCAGACCGCCCCATCTACGCCACGCCCATGGAGAACATATGAGCTGCTGAGGCGACAGCGGACGAGCTGGACAACCTCGAGGGCGACGAGCGTCGCCACATGACGGAGCGTGTCCAGCGGCTCAATGACGCGGCTGCCGCACCGAAGCACCCAACCAGTGGAACGATGATCCGCCTCCCCGCCGAGAGCATGGCGCGACATCCCGGATGCCGACTGGTGGCGCCCGCGGACGACGAGACAAGGAGCTGGCTGCAAGCCGCAGCCAGACGCACATCACCATCGAGCGCGACCAAGACGGCCGTCCTCGAGCGGTGGAACGTCCAGGCGACTATCAGCCTCCCCCGTGCAGGGAAAGGCGCGTCTTCCCGCCGCCTGTCGATCATCCGAGTCTCGGTGGCCAACTTGGCCCCTGAGAAGGAATCGGAGAAAACGATGCCCACCACCGGACCGACCGCCTCAACCGATCCCTGGCGCTAGAAGAAGATGCACTGGGTCCACCTTGTTTTGGCCCCCGCATCCGCGAAGAGCCCTTCCCCAAAGGGTTCACGCTCCAAGAGACATGCCCAAGTACACTGGCTCCATGAAGCCGAAAGACTGGCTGGTCGACTACTCCATAGCCGTCAGCATAGCAAACGGCAACAAGCGTGTTGCCGTGAAGTACGTCGGGCTCATGCTCCAGGGCACCGCCCGGACATGGTTGAACAACCTGAAGCCCCGCGGCATCAACAGTTGGGTAGATTTCACTGAGGCCTTCATCCGCAACTTCACCAGCACGTACAAGCGGTCGCCCAAGCCCCGCTAGCTCTCTTTGTGCTACCAGGGCCCCATCGAATCGACTTGCGACTACCTTACGCATTGGCCCGAGCTGCGCAACTCTTGCGAAGGCATGCACGAGGTGCATGCCATCGAGTACTTCATAGTCGGGTGCAGAGAAGGCACCCTGCTTGAGCATCGACTTCTCTGCGACGAGCCGGCAACCCTCGACAAGCTATTGATCATAGCGGACAAGTACGCCACAGCTGACTCCTCCATGAAGACGGAGATTCAAGTTGATGCATCCGGAAAAGTGGCTCCTCGGGCCCCTCGAACTCTGGCTGGTGACACCAGTCGGCGTCAGCAGCAAAACGACAACAAGCGCAAGGCGCAACAGCCGGCTTCCACCAGCCGGCAAGTGGCGACAGTCGAAGACCAGCAGCCGGAGGGGCAGCCCGCTCCCAAACGTCAGAGAGGCGGCAAGCCAAATTGGTTGCCCGCCATCTCCTATGAGCAGACCCTTGATGCACCCTGCAAGTTTCACAGCGTCGCGAAGCCGTCCAACCACATCACCCAAAAGTGTCACGGGCTCACCCGAATCTTCAAGGGTGAAGGGTTGCTGCCTCCTCCGCCTGCCAGCCAGCCGCCGCCGCCTCCTCCTCCGCAGCCGGCGGCCCGGCCCATTGTAACCATCAAAGATGAGTACCCAGAAGAGCAAGGAGCCTATGTAGTCTTCACCAGTGTGGCTAGCGACAGGCGCAGCCGGTGCCATCAATCACGAGAGGTGAATGACGTAGCTACTGAAGCCCTAGAGTTCATGCACTGGTCAGAAAAGCCAATCAGTTGGAGCAGAGCCGATCACCCGGAAGTAAAGCCTACTCCGGGTTCTTATGCTCTGGTGTTGGATGTCACTCTTGCTACGGAGAGGCGAGCCGCTCGTTTCTCCCGAATCCTGATAGATGATGGTAGCAGCATCAACATCTTGTACCGCGACACCATGGAGAAATTGAACATCAATCCGAAGCATCTCCTGCCTAGTCGGACTGTCTTTCATGGCATAGTACCAGGCCTCTCGCACTCACCAATCGGCAAGATCAAGATAGATGTCCTCTTCGGGGACAAAACTCATTTTCGCCGGGAGCCCGTCTGGTTTGAAGTAGTTTACCTTGAGAGTCCTTACCATGTACTCCACGGCCGACCTGCTTTGGCCAAATTCATGGCGGTGCCACACTATGCTTACCTCAAGATGAAGATGCCAAGCGCCAAAGGGGTTATCACCATCTCCGGAGATTACCAGAAGTCGTCCGACTGCGCGGCCGCCAGCAGTCGGCTGGTCGAGTCCCTTGTGATCGCTGCCAAGAAGTGACTCCTCGACCGGGTTGTGGCCATGGCCGGCAAGCAGCCGGACATGTCCCCAGGTCCCAAGGAGTTGGAAGTTGAAGGATCCTTCAAGCTGTCCAAGGAGACAAAGAAGATACCATTGGACCCAGAGCACCCGGAGAGGTACGCTATCATAGGTGCAAACCTTGACAGCAAATAGGAAAGCGAGCTCGTCAATTTCCTCCGTGAGAATCGGGACATCTTTGCATGGTCTCCCAAAGACATGTCGGGTGGTCCGACGGATCTCGCCGAGCACAAGCTACACGTCCGACCTGACGCTAAACCGGTTAAGCAGCCCCTCCGTCGCCTGTCGGAAGAAAAGAGAAGAATTGTTGGTGAAGAGATAGCCCGGCTCCTAGCAGTCGGCTTCATTATGGAAGTATTCTATCCGGACTGGCTGGCCAACCCGGTCCTTGTACTGAAGAAGAACAACAAGTGGCACATGTGTACTGATTATACCAGCCTCAACAAAGCTTGCCCCAAAGATCCATTTGCCTTGCCAAGGATTGACCAAGTGACAGACTCCACAGCCGGATGCGAGCTGTTGAGTTTTTTGGATGCATATTCAGGGTACCATCAGATCAAGTTGAACCCGACTGATAGGCTGAAGACCTCCTTCATCACGCCATTCAGAGCCTTCAGCTACTTGACGATGACGTTCGGCTTGAGGAATGTCGGCGCCATGTTTCAATGTTGCATGCAGAAGTGCCTCCTCAAGCAGCTCGGCCGAAACGCCCATGTCTATGTGGATGATGTTGTGGTGAAGGTGGAGAAGCGTGGGACCCTCCTAGAAGATCTCAAGGAGACTTTTGAAAATCTGCGCCGATTTCAGATCAAGCTCAACCCAGAGAAGTGCGTGTTCGGAGTACCAGTCTCCCAGCTCCTCAGCTTCCTGGTCTCCGAGCGCGGCATCGAGTGCAACCCTATGAAGGTCAAGGCCATCGAGAGGATGGAGAAGCCTACCCGACTGAGAGACGTCCAGAAGTTAACCGGTTGCTTAGCATCCATCAGGCGCTTCATTAGTCGGCTAGGCGAGAAGGCTCTTCCCCTATACCAGCTCCTGAAGAAAACCACTCACTTCCAGTGGAATGACAAGGCGGATGAGGCTTTTCTCCAGCTCAAGAAGATGTTGACCACGCCGCCTGTCCTGGCCGCGCCGGCTGCTAAGGAGCCCATGCTCCTCTACATCGCCGCCACCAATCGGGTGGTCAGCACAGTCATAGTGGTTAAGCGCAAGGAAGACGGCAAGGTTCTACCGGTCCAGAGACCGGTCTATTATCTGAGCGAAGTACTATCGGCTTCCAAGCAAAACTACCCCCACTACCAGAAGATGTGCTATGGCGTGCACTTTACCGCCAAGAAGTTGAAGCCATATTTTCAAGAGCATCCCATCACGGTTGTTTGCACTGCCCCGCTTGCTGAAATCATTGGCAACCGAGATCCTTCAGGCCGAGTAGCCAAATGGGCCATCGAGTTGGCTCCCCACACCATCTTCTACCAGCCTCGCACCACCATCAAGTCCCAAGCGCTGGCTGACTTCCTCGTCGACTGGGCCGAGACCCAGTACCTGCCGCCAGCGCCGGACTCCACCCATTGGCGGATGCACTTTGATGGTTCGAAGATGCGCACTGGTTTGGGAGCCGGCATCGTCCTCACCTCTCCCAAAGACGATAAGCTCAGATACGCACTGCAAATCCATTTTGCTGCCTCCAACAATGTGGCCGAGTATGAGGCACTCGTACACGGACTCTGGCTTGCCAAAGAACTCATCATTCGCCGGGTTCTGTGCTACGGTGACTCTGACTTGGTGGTCCAACACTCGTCTGGCGACTGGGACGCCAAGGATGCAAATATGGCAAGCTACCGCTTCCTCATCCAGCAGCTCAGCGGATATTTTGAAGGGTGTGAGTTCCTTCACGTGCCACGGAACGACAATGAGCCAGTTGATACCCTGGCACGGATCGGCTCCACCCGTCAAGCAATACCAGCCGGCGTTTCACTCCAGTACCTCCGCAAGCCATCAATCAAGCCTTCCCCAGAATCAGAGTCTATCTTCGTGTCGGCTGCTCCTGAAACAGTCGGATCCGACTCAAAGGCTGCAGCAGCTGGCTCGGGGACTTCAGCAGTAGCACCCGGCCCGGGGACTGCAGCAGTCGGCTCGGGGACTTCAGTGATACAGCAAGCGGTGGCCGACTCCAACCCGCCACCACCCAGCCCAACCGCCCTCGTACAAGTGGCCACAGTGGCAGTAGAAGAAATCCAAGCACCATCGTGGGCAAAGCCCATCCTCAAGTTTCTGGTAAACAAAGAGATGCCAACTGATGAGATCTCGGTCCGGCAGGTGCAACGTCGGGCAGCAACATACTGAAGGAAATATGCCCTAGAGGCAATAATAAAGTCATTATTTATTTCCTTACATATCATGATAAATGTTTATTATTCATGCTAGAATTGTATTAACTGGAAACATAATACATGTGTGAATACATAGGCAAACAGAGTGTCACTAGTATGCCTCTACTTGACTAGCTCATTAATCAAAGATGGTTATGTTTCCTAACCATGAACAAAGAGTTGTTATTTGATTAAACGAGATCACATCATTAGTTGAATGATCTGATTAACATGACCCATTCCATTAGCATAGCACCCGATCGTTTAGTATGTTGCTATTGCTTTTATCCATGACTTATACATGTTCCTTTAACTATGAGATTATGCAACTCCCATTTACCGTAGGAACACTTTGTGTGCTACCAAACGTCACAACGTAACTGGGTGATTATAAAGGTGCTCTACAGGTGTCTCCGAAAGTATTTGTTGGGTTGGCATATTTCGAGATTAGGATTTGTCACTCCGAATGTCGGAGAGGTATCTCAGGGCCTTCTCGGTAATGCACATCACATAGAGCCTTGCAAGCATTGCAACTAATGAGTTAGTTGCGGGATGATGTATTATGGAACGAGTAAAGAGACTTGCCGATAACGAGATTGAACTAGGTATTGGATACCGACGATCGAATCTCGGGCAAGTAACATACCGATGACAAAGGGAACAAACGTATGTTGTTATGTGGTCTGACCGATAAAGATCTTCGTAGAATATGTAGGAGCCAATATGGGCATCCAGGTCCCGCTATTGGTTATTGACCGGAGACGTGTCTCGGTCATGTCTACATTGTTCTCGAACCGTAGGGTCCGCACGCTTAACATTACGATGACAGTTATTATGAGTTTATGCATTTTGATGTACCGAAGGAGTTCGGAGCCTGGATGTGATCACGGACATGATGAGGAGTCTCGAAATGGTCGAGACATAAAGAATGATATATTGGAAGCCTATGTTTGGACATCGGATGTGTTCCAGGTGAAATCAGGATTTTACCGGAATACCGGGAGGGTTACCGGAACCCCCCGGGAGCATAATGGGCCAACATGGGCCTTGGTGGAGAGGTGAGAGAGCTGCCCTCATGGGTTGCGCGCCTCCCCCCTTCCCCTAGTCCTATTAGGACTAGGAGAGGTGGCCGGCCCCCCTCTCTCTCTCCCCCTTGGAGAATCCTAGTCCAACTAGGATTGGGGGGGGGGGGAATCCTACTCCCAGAGGGAGTAGGACTCTCCTGGCGCGCCAGGCTTGGCCGGCCAGCCCCTCCCCCTTGGCTCCTTTATATACGGGGGCAGGGGGCACCCCATAGACACACAATTGATCATTGGGATCTTTCCTTAGCCGTGTGCGGTGCCCACTTCCACCAAATTCCACCTCGGTCATATCGTTGCAGTGCTTAGGCGAAGCCCTGCGCCGGTAACACATCAAGATCGTCACCATGCCGTCGTGCTGACGGAACTCTTCCCCGACGCTTTGCTGGATCGGAGCCCGGGGATCGTCATCGAGCTGAACGTGTGCCAAGAACTCGGAGGTGCCGGAGTAACGGTGATGTGATCGGTTGGATCGCGAGGAGAACGTACGACTACTTCCCCTACGTTGCGTCAACGCTTCCGCTTCGGTCTACGAGGGTACGTAGACAACACTCTCCCCTCTCGTTGCTATGCATCACCATGATCTTGCGTGTGCGTAGGAAATTTTTTGAAATTACTACGTTCCCCAACACATACACCATCGTCAATAGGGAACTCGTGAGGCATAGTGTCACTGGCGTGTACCAGCGCTGCGTAGAGCCAGAGAAGGGCCAAGTAATCCTCAAGGATATCCATCAAGGCGAGTGTGGCCACCATGCGGCCTCAAGATCACTTGTGGCCAAAGCTTTTCACCACGGTTTCTTTTGGCTGAATACTCTAGAAGATGCCAAAGACTTGGTCAAAAAATGCAAAGGGTGCCAGAAGTTCAGTTCCAAGCAACATCTGACGGCTTCTGCACTCAATACCATTCCCCTTGCCTAGCCTTTTGCCATTTGGGGATTGGACATGGTGAGACCGTTCAAGACAGCACACGGCGGCATGACTCATCTGCTCGTTGCCATGGACAAATTCACCAAGTGGATAGAAGCAAAGCCAATCAAGAAGCTGAATGGTCCGACTGCTGTGACTTTCATCACAGACATCACCACTCGGTACGGCATACCTCACAGCATCACCACCGACAACGGCACAAATTTCGCCAAGGGCGCCTTGGCCCGTTTCTGTGCAACACAGGGCATTCGGCTGGACTTAGCGTCCGTTGCCCACCCACAGTCAAACGGCCAAGTTGAGCGAGCAAACAACCTCATTTTGTCCGAAATCAAGCCCCGACTGGTCGAGCCTCTAGAGCGTTCGGTCGGCTGCTGGCTTGACGAGCTACCGACCGTCCTCTGGAGTTTGTGCACCCCTGTTGAAAGATCGTGGATGTCGCCTAGAGGGGGGGTGAATAGGCATTTTAAAATAATTACGGTTGAGGCTTGAACAAATGCAGAATAAACCTAGCGGTTAATTTGTCAAGCACAAAACCTACAACAACTAGGCTCACCTATGTGCACCAACAACTTATGATAAGCAAGAAAAACTACTTAGGCGATAGCAAGATATATGACAAGAAACAATATGGCTATCACAAAGTAAAGTGCATAAGTAAAGGGCTCGGGTAAGAGTTAACCGAGGCACGCGGAGACGACGATGTATCCCGAAGTTCACACCCTTGCGGATGCTAATCTCCGTTTGGAGCGGTGTGGAGGCACAATGCTCCCCAAGAAGCCACTAGGGCCACCGTAATCTCCTCACGCCCTCGCACAATGCAAGATGCCGTGATTCCACTAAGGGACCCTTGAGGGCGGTCACCGAACCCGTACAAATGGCAACCCTTGGGGGCGGTCACCGAACCCGTACACTTTGGCAACCCTTGGGGGCGGTCACCGGTACCCATCAAATTGCTCGGGGCGATCTCCACAACCTAATTGGAGACCCCGACGCTTGCCCGGAGCTTTACACCACAATGATTGAGATCCGAACACCACCAACCGTCTAGGGCGCCAAGGCACCCAAGAGGAACAAGCTCTAGGGTGCCCAAACACCCAAGAGTAATAAGCTTCTCAAACTTCACTTCCACGTATCACCGTGGAGAACTCAAACCGATGCACCAAATGCAATGGCAAGGGCACACGGAGTGCCCAAGTCCTTCTCTCCCAAATCCCACCAAAGCAACTAATGCTAGGGAGGAAAATGAGAGGAAGAACAAAAGAAGAACACGAAGAACTCCAAGATCTAGATCCAAGGGTTTCCCCTCACTTAGAGGAGAAAGTGATTGGTGGAAACGTGGATCTAGATCTCCTCTCTCTTTTCCCTCAAGAACTAGCAAGAATCATTGGAGGGATTGAGAGTTAGCAAGCTCGAAGAAGGTCAACAATGGGGGAAGAACGCGAGCTAAAAGGATGGAAGAGTTAGTCAACTAGAGGTAGAAGACGCCCCTTATATAGACGAGGGAAAAATCCAACCGTTATCCATCTAACCAGCCCGCGACGCGCGGTACTACCGCTCCGGAGAAGCGGTACTACCGCGAGGCCACGCGGTACTACCGTGGGCGACCACGGTACTACCGCGGCAGCAGCGGGGGCTAGAGCAAGCCTGACAGAGAGCAGTACTACCGCTTGCGCGGTACTACCGCTCCCCCTTGCGGTACTACCGCAAGGCAGGAAAGCCCTATCCTGGGAAGAGCGCGGAAGAAATAAAATTACATCCGTGCCTACTTCCGCTGGAGCTAGCTACGAGAAAAAGACGGCACGGTACTACCGCTCACCTGAAGCGGTACTACCGCTTAAGGGCGGATGTAAAAAATTACATCCGCGCCTACTACCGCATGCAACAGAGCAAGGACATGAGGCAGCGGTACTACCGCTCACCAGGAGCGGTACTACCGCGATGGGCGCGGAAGTAAAAAATTACTTCCGCGCCTACTTCCGCGCGCGCCAGCGTTCTGGGCAAGAGGCAGCGGTACTACCGCTCACCAGGAGCGGTACTACCGCTTGCCCCTGCGGTACTACCGCTCCCTTGAGCAGTACTACTGCGCGCCACAGAGGCTTTAGCACTTGGATGCCTACAAAACGCAGCTAAAGACAACAGACGGATCCAATAAAACCAGAACTGCCATAACTCCTGCAAATGAGCTCCGAATTGAGCAAACTCACGCTTGTTGGAAACAAGACAACGAGTAGCATCAAAACAGCGACTGGTTATAGTAAGAAGAGGCAGGGGAGGTATGCCTAACACAATAGAGGAGTGAAACCTCAAACCGAGAAGAACCGACATAACCTCCAACATCGAAAACACCATAGAAGATGCGAGTGAGCTCCGTTTTCGATGAACTCAAGCTTGTCATCAAGATGACCATAAGCTCTAAGACTCACAAACAGAACCAAACAAGAACCAAGAAGGATGATGCAAGGATGCAATGGTTTGAGCTCTCGACGAACGATACGATCAAGCTACTCACTAGAGAGCCCCCCTTGATAGAACGGCTATCGATCCTATAACCCGGTCTCCCAACTACCACCATGAGACCGGTAAAATAGAAAACCTATCAAGGGCAAACCTTTGCCTTGCACATGATCCACTTGGGCTAGATGATGACGATCTTGTCCTCCTCAAGATGGACCACCTTTCTTGATTGAGTTGGGTCGATGGAGACTAGATGATTGCTCCCCCATACTCCACTATGGGTGAGCCACTCTTTGGCACATCTTCACAAGTCCATTGACACCACAATGGATGGCACGCTTCAAGCACTTGATGTCTTCATGATGCTCCACTTGAACTTGCACATGACAATCTTGATGATGAACACCACTTGATGTCATCCTCTCCATGGGTTGAGGGGTATCTTCCTCTTGACGCAAGCCCATGAACATGTACCTAACCCCACATAGAACTCTCACGTAGACCATGGGTTAGTACACAAAGTGCAATGGACAATGCTTACCATACCATGGGATCACTTGATCCCTCTTGGTACATCTTCTACGCTTTGTGAGTTGATCAACTTGATTCACTCTTGACTTAGTCTTGATCAACCTTGAATCTTTCCAACTCTCTTCATTTGGGTGATGTCTTGAAGGTAAACATGAATGATCACACAATCTTCTTCTTCAAGACATGCTTGCAATAAGCTCAACTCTCACATGACCAATCTTTGGATAATTCCTTAATAGCACCTTGGTCAACACAAACTCTCCTTGAAACCAACACATGTACTCCAAGAAAAGCCTATGGACAAAACCTTCAAATATAACTCAAGGCAACCATTAGTCCATAGAGATTGTCATCAATTACCAAAACCAAACATGGGGGCACCGCATGTTCTTTCACCTGTGAACAAGTCAACCGGCTTCACACCCTTCTTCCTTGTATATGGTGCCGAGGCTGTCATCCCAACTGACATCGAGTTCGACTCACCTCGCGTCACCATGTACACGGAGGCGGAGGCAAAGGAAGCACGAGAAGACGGTGTCGATCTGCTGGAAGAGGGTCGGTTGTTGGCACTCAGTCGGTCCGCCATCTACCAGCAGAGTCTACGCCGCTACCACAGCCGGAAGGTCAAGCCAAGATCCTTCCAAGAGGGAGACCTTGTGCTCCGACTGATCCAGCGAACAGCAGGCCAGCACAAGCTCTCGGCCCCTTGGGAAGGCCCTTTCATCATCAGCAAAGCCTTGGGTAACGACTCCTACTACCTGATCGATGCCCAGAAGCCCAGGGCGCGCAAAAGGGACGACTCCGGCAAGGAAACAGAGCGCCCATGGAATGCAAATCTCCTTCGAAGATTTTATAGTTGATGCAGTATGTACCACGCTACCTTTTGTATTAAGTACGAAGACTTCGGGTCCCTCGAGGAGCACTCGGGGACTGCCCCTTTTTTTATCTATATGATAAGTATTATGCCTATGAATGTGTTATTTCATTCCTTCGCCTGAAACCGGGTTCGATTAGTCATCCCGGGGGCTTGCCGCCTTGTACTATGTCAATATTTCCTGCAGTCGGACAAGTCATGTGCAAGCGCCTAAGCTCTCTCTTGCCACAAGCCATAGCTCACAGAGCGATTGTTCGCTTGGCAAGAGTCAAAGGCAAGAAACATGGCTCACATGAAAAATGGCTAAGGACCAGAACATTTTTCATGTAGGACAAGCCAGCCCCTCTGCCTCACCAACCGGCTGCTGAGCAGCCGGCCGGCCGACTTCCTACTTAGCTTGCAAACGTCCAATCGGTCGAAGTACTTGTCTTCCCACAATGGTGAAATACTTGACCTGGCCGCAGTCCACAGAGCGGTTGTTCGGCTGGCAAGTAGGAAACTGTGGGAAGGCGGCAAAGGAAAAAAGGCAAGGAATAAAAAGCAAGAAAAGTCGGACCTCGGCAAAAGCACAGCTGGTGCAAGAAATAATTTACATACCAAAAGGCCATCGGCCAATATTCAACATAGTTTGAGTACACCCCGCGGGTGGAATTGTGCAAATTTAACAAAAGTTTGTTGAGAAGACTACTAAGCAGGAAAAGCTAAGATAAGTTGGCGGCCTAGACCAAAGGAGCAGCAGGCGAGTCCGGCAGGTTGGTGGAGTCGGGGTCGCCGGCTGGTGGAGTGGCCGGCTGGCGAGTCTCGGCTTGGCCGCTTTCAGCAACAGTCGGCATGCTTGCATGCGGCTTGGTGCTAGAGGCGCGGTCGAGTTGAGGCTAGCCGTCCGCTCCGACCTCCGGCGCGCCGTCTTCATCATCCTCGTCGTCCTCGTGTTCCCCTTCGTAGCTGGAGTCGATGACCTCTGCCGAGTCTTCACCATCATCTGGGTTTAGTCCGACCACTCTAGTGGCACCTCGGCGCCGTTCTCGTTCAGCTCAGGGACGAAGACACTGGTGTCGGTGTACTCTGCGATCACGGCCGCACGAAGAGTAAGGTCACGCTCCACCGCCACCAATTCGGCACTGGCCTCCTGCCAAAATGTGGCCAACTGGGCTAGATCTGGCCCAGGGTACCACGCCTTGGCGAACTCCAAGGACCGTCGCGCTCCTGCTCGGGCCGCGGAGCCCTTCCACGCCTCAAGACGGCCAGCAGCCACTTCCAGCCAAGCTTTTAAATCTCGGCCGATACGACCGATATATAGGCCGATATATCACTTTTGGGGCTCTACCGATATAATCATAACATATCATTTGGTAAATATCATTTTCCAACATATCATCAGATATGGACCGAAATATTCAACCGATATGGCCGATATCTAGCCCGATATGTCCATCGATATAGAACGATATGTAGATGACAACAATTTTTCATTAGAAAGCGGTAAAACAACATTATGCATTTACAACATCATTATATATTTTTACAACTTCATTATATATTATCAAGTCGTGCACAATGTTTTGTACAAATGCATATATATTCTATTGTTTTGAATCATAGAGTAAGGATTTTGCGAATCCTTCCTTAATAGTTTCTTTGTCAACAAGTTAATATACTAGGAATCTAAAGGTGTTATGTTAAAGCATTGATATCATACATTTTATTTTACTAAAAGTAAATATTTTGACAAGAATAATGAAAAAAACTAGACTTGGTTTCTCGGATATATCTACATATCGTCCGATATATCACCCGATATCAGACATCCGATATGTCGAAGCCAAACCGATACGAACCCGATATCCGATATTTTGAAGCTTGCTTCCAGCCAGTCGGTGGTCCGACCGGGCGTGCGTGGGGCTTGCCTGTCTGGCCAGAGGGCGGAGACCACCTAGGCCCCAACACGCTACAGCCGGCGAAGCATCCGGCGGGCCAGCTAGAGACGGGCCTGAATACTGAGGAGCTGCTCGCCAAGGGTCCGAGGGGCGTCGGCGGCAATCTGCGCGCCTTCTGCCATTCACTCCTCATGGCGAGCGTCAATGGCCTGGTTGGCTACGAGGGAATTGCTGGGGAAGAAATCTGCACAAACGAACAAACAGTTAGAAGCTAGAAGCCGGCTCGCTCGACAACCGGTAGTTGAGAGAAGAGAAGGAAGCTCACCATCGACTATGTCCTCAATCTTTACATAGCCGGCAGTCAGCGCCGCCTCCGTCTCAGCCCAGACGGAGCGCTTGGTTTCGAACTCAGCCAGAAACTTGGCTTCGTTGTCTGCTGCCTGCTTCAGGGTCGTCTTGTGAAACTCCGCTTGGTCCTTCAGTTCCTTGGCCAGGCGGTCGCGCTCCTGGACCAGCTTATTACACTCATCCTCCTTGGCAGGCAGTGCGATGTTTGCTTCGCCCAGTTGCTGCTGCAAGACGGCGTTGGTCTCTGCAAGAGCAAGAAAGGAAAGATATCAACAAATCAATAAAAAAGAAGAAGTAATTACCGGAAGATCCGACCCGACTGCTCAGCAGTCGGCTCGCATCACCGGGACTACATCTCTGGAGAAAAGAAGATGGAGCGCTTACTCCGGCTTTCCGTCAAGTCGGCGGTCCAACGATCCAGCTCCTGGACATTGGCGTTGAAGGTGGTTGCGCGGATGTTGTGGTAATCCTGCAATGCGGCAACAGAAAGAGAAGTGAGCCTGAGCTCAGAGCCCACTATGAAGTCCCAAGCCACCTGCTCAGCAGCCGCCCAGAACTCGGGGACTACACCTAGTGGGTGTGCTGGCACGCCCCCATCAAAGATTACAGGAACCAGAAGCAAAAGGCAAGTCACGTACCCGGACGGTAGCCCACGTCTTCACGAACGTCTTCATGCACTGTGAGAGGGCGGCGGCTTCGGCCTTGAAGTCGGCCTGAACGTCTTGTGCCGCCTTGATCAAGGCGCTCGTCCCGCCCCCGTGCACCCATTCTGCATCGGCTTCAGGGGCCGACGAGCTGGCGCTCCCGACCTCCACCGGCCTCGGCGCCGATGCCGCTTTATCCATACGGCGGTGCACTGGGGCGCGGGCCATGGAAGCCAAGCCCACCACCAGCTCGCCTCCGGCTGGCGTCACCAATGGGGCGGCCGACTGGCTACCCTGCGCATCCCCAGTTGGCGGTTGTGGAGGCACTTCCACCTCTGGCAAGACGGCTTCGCCGCCTTCCCTCTCCATGACCGGCTGCTCATCGCCGGCTCCCCCGGCCGCCACCAAGAACTCTGGCGCTGGTGGCGCGGAGTGCAGGGGGTGATGAGCTCCCTCTTGAGCACTGCGTTGGTTTTCCCTTGAAGAGGAAAGGGTGATGCAGCAAAGTAGCATAAGTATTTGCCTTAGTTTTTGAGAACCAAGGTATCAATCCAGTAGGAGATCACGCTCAAGTCCCTTGCACCTACACAAACAAATAAGAACCTTGCAACCAACACGATAAAGGGGTTATCAATCCCTTCACGGCCACTTGCAAAAGTGAGATCTGATAAAGATGATAAGATAATATTTTTGGTATTTTTATGATCAAGATAAAAAGTAAAGATTGCAAAATAAACGGCGCCAGAAATAGCTCGTTGACGGGATATTAATATGATGGAGAATAGACCAGGGGGGCATAGGTTTCACTAGTGGCTTCTCTCAAGATAGCATAATTATTACGGTGGGTGAACAAATTATTGTCGAGCAATTGATAGAATTGAGCATAGTTATGAGAATATCTAGGTATGATCATGTATATAGGCATCAGATCCGCGACAAGTAGACCGACTCATGCCTGCATCTACTACTATTACTCCACACATCGACCGCTATCCAGCATGCATCTAGAGTATTAAGTTCATAAGAACGGAGTAACGCTTTAACCAAGATGACATGATGTAGAGGGATAAACTCATGCAATATGATATAAACCCCATCTTTTTATCCTCGATGGCAACAATACAATACGTGTCGTTTCCCCTAGTGTCACTGGGATCGAGCACCGCAAGATTGAACCCAAAGCTAAGCACTTCTCCCATTGCAAGAAAGATCAATCTAGTAGGCCAAACCAAACTGATAATTCGAAGAGACTTGCAAAGATAACCAATCATACATAAAAGAATTCAGAGAAGATTCAAATATTGTTCATAGATAATCTTGATCATAAACCCACAATTCATCGGATCTCAACAAACACACCGCAAAAAGAGTTACATCGAATAGATCTCCAAGAAGATCGAGGAGAACTTTGTATTGAGATCTAAAGAGAGAGAAGAAGGCATCTAGCTAATAACTATGGACCCGAAGGTATGAGGTAAACTACTCACACATCATCGGAGAGGCTATGGTGTTGATGTAGAAGCCCTCTATGATCAATGCTCCCTCCGGCGAAGCACCGGAAAAGGCCCCAAGATGGGATCTCATGGGTATAGAAGGTTGCGGCGGTGGAAATAGGGTTTTGGCTCCTCTGCTAATGGTTTGGGGGTACGTAGGTATATATAGGAGGAAGAAGTAGGTCGGTGGAGCCACGAGGGTGGAGGGCGCGCCCAGGGGGTAGGCGCACCCCCTACCTCGTGGCCTCCTTGTTGATTGCTTGACGTCCACTCCAAGTCCTCTGGATCACGTTTGTTCCGAAAACCACGCTCCTGAAAGTTTCATTCCGTTTGGACTCCGTTTGATATTCTTTTTCTGCGAAACATTTTAATAGGCAAAAAACAACAATTTGGGTTGGGCCTCCGGTTAATAGGTTAGTCCCGAAAATAATATAAAAGTGTATAATAAAGCTCATTAAACATCCAAAACAGAATATATAATAGCATGGAACAATCAAAAATTACAGATACGTTGGAGACGTATCAAGCATCCCCAAGCTTAATTCCTGCTCGTCCTCGAGTAGGTAAATGATAAAAACAGAATTTTTGATGTGGAATGCTACCAAGCATATTTCTCAATGTAATTTTCTTTTTATTATGGCATGAATGTTCAGATCCGAAAGATTCAAGATTAAATTTTAATATTGACATAAAAATAATAATACTTAAAGCATACTAATCAAGCAATTATGTCTCCTCAAAATAACATAGCCAAAGAAAGCACATCCCTACAAAATCATATAGTTTGGCCATGCTTCATTTCCGTCACACAAGATGCTCTCATCTTGCACAACCCCGATGACAAGCCAAGCAATTGTTTCATGCTTTAGTAATCTCAAACTTTTTTAACTTTCACGCAATACATGAGCGTGAGCCATGGATATAGCACTATGGGTGGAATAGAATATGATGATGGGGGTTGTGTGGAGAAGACAACAAAAAAGTCTCACATTGACGCGGCTAATCAATGGGCTAGGGAGATCCCATCAATTGATGTCAATGCAAGGAGTAGGGATTGCCATGCAACGGATGCACTAGAGCTATAAATGTATGAAAGCTCAACAAAAGAAACTAAGTGGGTGTGCATCCAACTTGCTTGCTCACGAAGACCTAGGGCATTTGAGGAAGCCCATTGTTGGAATATACAAGCCAAGTTCTATAATGAAAAATTCCCACTAGTATATGAAAGTGACAAAACAAGAGACTCTCTATCATAAAGATCATGGTGCTACTTTGAAGCACAAGTGTGGAAAAAGGATAGTAGCATTGTCCCTTTTCCCCCTTTTTTGGGCCTTCCTTTTTTTATTTGGCCTTTCTCTTTTTTTTGGGACAATGTTGTATTAATGATGATCATCACACTTCTATTTATTTACAACTCAATGATTACAACTCGATATTAGAACAAAATATGACTCTATATGTATGCCTCCGGCGGTGTACCGGGATATGCAATGAATCAAGAGTGACATGTATGAAAAATTATGGATGGTGGATTTGCCACAAATACGATGTCAACTACATGATCATGCAAAGCAATATGACAATGATGGAGCGTGTCATAATAAACGGAATGGTGGAAAGTTGCATGGCAATATATCTCGGAATGGCTATGGAAATGCCATAATATGTAGGTATGGTGGTTGTTTTGAGGAACATATAAGGAGGTTTATGTGTGATAGAGCGTATCGTATCACGGGGGTTGGATGCACCGGCGAAGTTTGCACCAACTCTCAGGTGAGAAAGGGCAATGCACGGTACCGGAGAGGCTAGCAATGATGGAAGGTTGAGAGTGCGTATAATCCATGGACTCAACATTAGTCATAAAGAACTCACATACTTATTGTAAAATTCTACATGTCATCAAAAATCAAGCACAACGCGCATGCTCCTAGGGGATAGATTGGTAGGAAAAGACCATCGCTCGTCCCCGACCGCCCCTCATAAGGATGGCAATCAAAGAAACCTCATGTTTCAAATTTGTTGCACAACGTTTACCATACGTGCATGCTACGGGAATTGCAAACTTCAACACAAGTATTTCTCAATTTCACAATTACTCAACTAGCACAACTTTAATATTACCACCTCCATATCTCAAAACAATCATCAAGTATCAAACTTATCCTAGTATTCAATGCACTTATATGGAAGTTTTTATTATATCCATATTGGATGCCTATCATATTAGGACTAATTTCACAATTAAAGCAAATTACCATGTTGTTTAAGACTCTCAAAATAATATAAGTGAAGCATGAGAGATCAATAATTTCTATAAAATAAAACCACCACCGTGCTCTAAAAGATATAAGTGAAGCACTAGAGCAAAAACTATATAGCTCAAAAGATATAAGTGAAGCACATAGAGTATTCTAACAAATTCCGAATCATGTGTGTCTCTCTCAAATGGTGTGTACATCAAGTATGATTGTGGTATACTAAAAATCAAAGACTCAAATCATACAAGACGCTCCAAGCAAAACACATATCATGTGGTGAATAAAAATATAGCTCCAAGTAAAGTTACCGATGGACGAAGACAAAAGAGAGGATGCCTTCCGGGGCATCCCCAAGCTTAGGATTTTGGTTGTCCTTGAATTTTACCTTGGGGTGCCTTGGGAATCCCCAAGCTTAGGCTCTTGCCACTCCTTGTTCCATAATCCATCAAATCTTCACCCAAAACTTGAAAACTTCACAACACAAAACTTAACAGAAATCTCGTGAGCTCCGTTAGCGAAAGAAAGCAAAAGACCACTTCAAGGTACTGTAATGAACTCATTATTTATTTATATTGGTGTTAAACCTACTGTATTCCAACTTCTCTGTGTTTTATAAACTATTTTACTAGCCATAGACTCATCAAAATAAGCAAACAACACACGAAAAACAGAATCTGTCAAAAACAGAATAGTCTGTAGTAATCTGTAACTAACGCAAACTTCTGGAGCTCCAAAACTTATACCAAAATAGGACGACCTATATAATTTGTTTATTGATCTACTGCAATTGGAATCAGTATTTTATCACGTTCTGGTGATTTGTAACAATTGTTTTTGTGAACAGAAAGTTTCTGGAATTTTCAGCAAGATCAAGTAACTATCATCCAAGAAGATCTTATAGGTTTAACTTGGCACAAACACTAATTAAAACACAAAACCACATCTAACCAGGGTCTAGATCAAATATTTATTTAATAACAGCAAGTAAAAATATTGGGTTGTCTCCCAACAAGCGCTTTTCTTTAAAGCCTTTTTAGCTAGGCATTGAGATTTCCATGATGCTCACAAGAAAGACAAGAATTGAAGCACAAAGAGAGCATCATAAAACACGTGACAAACACATCTAAGTCTAACATACTTCCTATGCACAGGCATCTTATAGGCAAACAAATTATCAAGGCAAGCAAAAACTAGCATATGCAAGGAAGCGGAAAGAAACTATAGCAATCTCATCATAACGACAGGTAATTTAGTAACATGAAAATTTCTAGAACCATATTTTCCTCTCTCATAATAATTACATGTAGGATCATAGGAAAATTCAACAAAATAGCTATCACATAATATATTCTCAACATGATCCACATGCATGCGAAGTTGACACTCTTCCAAAATAGTGGGATTATCATTAACTAAAGTCATGACCTCTCCAAACCCACTTTTATCAAAAATACCATAAGATTGAATATTCTCCAAATATATGGGATCTAAAGTTGACACTCTTCCATACCCACTTTCAATATTATTGCAAACACTACTATCAATCTCATATTCATCATGGGGCTTAATAAATTTTCAAGATCAAAAGAAGAATCACCCCAATCATGATCATTGCAACAAATAGTAGTCATAGCAAAACTAGCATCCCCAAGCTTAGGGTTTTGCATATTATTAGCACAATTGACATTCACAGAATTTATAATAACATCATTGCAATCATGCTTTTTATCGAAGGAACTATCAAGTATGGGTGCAATAGCAACGATCTCATGTTTAACACAAGGAACTATAGCAAAATCATCTTCATAAATATTGGCATCATGGCCACAAGAATAGCAAGCATCATGTTCATCAAGGGATATTTGAATCAAATCATCGGAATCATAATTATCTATAGATTCATGCATATCATTATTTTCTTCCTCCATAGACTGCTGCAAAATATCAGCCTCTTCTTGGACAGCGGAGGAGTCCTCAATATATGGTTTAACATAGGCATTGGAAGCATAATTATCATAACAATACTTAAGTATGGCAAAATTTTCAGATTTGTAAAGAGTAGCAACATACATTTCAATCGAAGAAGCAATTTCATAAGCACCCTTAAAAGCAACAAATTCTTCAATTTGTTGAACATCATAGTAATTATAAACACCCTTAGCATATGAAGATATGATTCCATTATCACTAAACTCACATTGGTAGTGAAGGCGTTTCTTAATGTTTTCAGAGCAACAAGTAAAATCATAAATTTCACAAGGATTCCAAGCATAACACATCAATCTGTTTATTTGATCCCATAAGAGTCTCCCCTTTTCTGACAAACGATGACGCACAAAATGAGCATGCTCATCTAAATATTTCCCATCAACTAAGCTAGTTGGGGTTTCAGCACGAGCGCATAAGGATCGAAGATGATCCAAGTAGAACACTTTAAGAGGATCCATATCAATAGATTTTTAGCAAGCAAAGATGCAAGCAAATAGAAGGCACATGGTAACACAAGCAAACAATAGATCTGGCGAGAAAAAGGCAAACGAAAAAGAAGGCGAATAAAATGGCAAAGGTGAAGTGGGGGAGAGGAAAACGAGAGGCAAATGGCAAATAATGTAATGCGAGGGATAAGAGTTTATGATGGGTACTTGGTATGTCTTGACTTGTGCGTAGACTCCCCGACAACGGCGCCAGAAATCCTTCTTGATACCTCTTGAGCATTGCGTTGGTTTTGCCTTGAAGAGGAAAGGGTGATGCAACAAAGTAGCGTAAGTATTTCCCTCAGTTTTTGAGAACCAAGGTATCAATCCAGTAGGAGACCACGCTCAAGTCCCTCGCACCTACACAAACAAATAAGAACCTTGCAACCAACGCAATAAAGGGGTTGTCAATCCCTTCACGACCAGTTGCAAAAGTGAGATCTGATAAAGATGATAAGATAATATTTTTGGTATTATTATGATAAAGATAAAAAGTAAATATTGCAAAATAAACGGTGCCAGAAATAGCTCGTTGACGGGAGATTAAATATGATGGAGAATAGACCCGGGGGCCATAGGTTTCACTAGTGGCTTCTCTCAAGATAGCATAAGTATTACGGTGGGTGGACAAATTACTGTCGAGCAATTGATAGAAATGAGCATAGTTATGAGAATATCTAGGTATGATCATGTATATATGCATCACGTCCGTGACAAGTAGACCGACTCCTGCCTGCATCTACTACTATTACTCCACACATCGACCGCTATCCAACATGCATCTAGAGTATTAAGTTCATAAGAACGGAGTAACGCTTAACCAAGATGACATGATGTAGAGGGATAAACTCATGCAATATGATATAAACCCCACCGTTTTATCCTTGATGGCAACAATACAATACGTGTCGTTTCCCCTACTGTCACTGGGATCGAGCACCGCAAGATTGAACCCAAAGCTAAGCACTTCTCCCATTGCAAGAAAGATCAATCTAGTAGGCCAAACCAAACTGATAATTCGAAGAGACTTGCAAAGATAACCAATCATACATAAAAGAATTCAAAGATGATTCAAATATTGTTCATAGATAATCTTGATCATAAACCCACAATTCATCGGATCTCAACAAACACACCGCAAAAAGAGTTACATCGAATAGATCTCCAAGAAGATCGAGGAGAACTTTGTATTGAGATCCAAAGAGAGAGAAGAAGCCATCTAGCTAATAACTATGGACTCGAAGGTCTGAGGTAAACTACTCACACATCATCGGAGAGGCTATGGTGTTGATGTAGAAGCCCTCCATGATCAATGCCCCCTCCCGCGGAGCGCCGGAAAAGGCCTCAAGATGGGATCTCACGGGTACAGAAGGTTGCGGCGGTGTAAATAGGGTTTTGTCTCCTCTGCTGATGGTTTGGGGGTACGTACGTATATATACGAGGAAGAAGTAGGTTGGTGGAGCCACGAGGGGCCCACGAGGGTGGAGGGCGCGCCCAGGGGGTAGGCGCGCCCCGTGCCTCGTGGCCTCCTTGTTGATTGCTTGACGTCCACTCCAAGTCCTGTGGATCACGTTTGTTCCGAAAATCACGCTCCCGAAGCTTTCATTCCGTTTGGACTCCGTTTGATATTCTTTTTTTGCGAAACACTAAAATAGGCAAAAAAACAGCAATTTGGGCTGGGCCTCCGTTTAATAGGTTAGTCCCAAAAAATAATATAAAAGTGTATAATAAAGCCCATTAAACATCCAAAATAGAATATATAATAGCATGGAACAATCAAAAATTATATATACGTTGGAGACGTATCAGAGCTCGCGCCCGCCCTGTCGGAAGGCGTCGGGCGGTGCGGCGCCTCTTCCTCATCCTCCTCCTCGTACGACCAGTCTTCCACGCCCCCTCCTCCTCCGAAGCCGCCTGCTCCACCACCGCCGCCTGTGGCGTCGTCCTCTAGGGCGGCTGCCCCCAAGTCGGGGTCCGCCACGTCGCTCGTGTCCCGATCCGGCATGAAGTCGGCGTTGGCCTCCAACTGGAGGGGGGACCTGCATCATGGTCGAGCTGGTCAGCCGGCGAGAGAGAAGCCGGCAAGAGAGAAGCTAGCAGGAGAGAAGCCGGCAAGAGAGAGACCGGCAAAAGAGAACCCGGCAAAAAGAAAAAGAAAAGAATTAAGAGCTTACCATAGGCAGCGGACCTGCACGGGAGTACGGCCGCTTGTCGAACCACCACCCCTCCGGCTCGAGCTTGATGTTGATGATCTCTTTCACCAAATAGGCCACCTCAGCAGTCGGGATCTCCTTGGTGCACATCCGGCATGGGTCGTGATGCCCACTCATCTGGCTGATGATGTGAGGCCGGCCTTGGAGCGGGAGGACTCGGCGCACCACGAAGGCGAGCAGCAAGTCGGCCGCCTTGAGGCCCTCCGACTCCTTCATCACCTTGAGGCGGGCGATGGCGGCGGAGGCGGCGGGCGACAGCGGCTTCGGCTTGAAGCCCCAGTTGGTGCGGGGCTCAGCAGGCGACCCGGCCACATACTCCGGCAGGTTGATGAAGTCGATCGCCGAGTTGACGTTCTTCACGTAGAAGTATGACTTCTGCCACGGCTTCACCGACTGTATCAGTTGGATGGCCGGGAAGGCATTCCTTGCGCCCGGATGCCGCACGGCGATGAAAGCACCGCACTGAGCCGCCTCCTCCCTCGCGGAGGTGCCAAGCTTGGTGTAGAAGAATGCTCCCCAAAGCTCAAGGGTGGGGAGGATGCCGAGGTACCCCTTGCAGAGGGTGACGAAGGCCGATAGCAGAACCACCGTGTTTGGTGTGAGGTGGTGTGGCTGTAGTCGATAGAATGTGAGGAATGAGTGGAGGAAGCCGCTCGCCGGCAGGCCGAAGCCGCGGAGGAAGTGCGAGCGGAAGATGATGCGCTCGCCTTCCTCCGGCGTCGGCGAGATCTGCTCGGCGGGCGGCACGCGCGTCTTGATGTAGCCCGCGTCGGGCAGACGCCACGTGTCGCGGAGGAAGGTGAGGTGGTCCTCATGGACGTTGGAGCCATCCTAGTCGCCGGAGCGTTCCATGATGGCTCAAGCTTGACGAAAAGTCCTACGGTGGTGACGAGCACGTGAGCCTGCGGCGAAGCAGAGGGAGGGTTTGGAAAGGAGAAGCTTAAAGGCAACGGCGAGCCGCGGTAGTGCTTCGACGTAGTGCGAGTGCGGAGACGGTGAAGAAGAGGAGAGCAAGAGGAGGCGAGGGAGAGGAGAGCGTGCATGCCTTGGCCGCTCCCCTCCTCCCTCGATTTATAGCCCCTGGCTGCGAAGCCGAGGGGGCGGGGCGTGGGGTCGTGGGATTAACTGCGCACACGTCCCCACGACCCCGCATTTACCGCGCGGTAAAGGCACGTGGTAATGGTGCCTGGGATCCCAACCGCCCCGCCTCGGCCCCAGCGGATCCGCGCGCGTGCCGTGGCCTAGTAGTGGCGGGCCCGGCCTGCAGCATGTCCCATCACGCTCGTGGGCTGGCAGGCCGGCCTGGCTGGCTGGTGCCGCGTGGCATGCGGGTGGCGGGCGACACGCCTAGATGCCTGGCTAGCACGCCACCTGGTTCCCACCTTGACGGTTCGAAATCCACCAAGCGGTCGTCTGCCGCGTCCGACTCCTAGCAGTCGGCGTACCAGAAGACAGACAAGGCAAGAAAACAAGACTATATAGAGTTGGAAGCTGCTGGGGCACCCCGCCTTGTCAGCCGCAGCACCCCACCAGCTTTGGGGACTACTGTCGGGGTTATTGGCCATGGGTAGCCTCATCTGCCCCCCATGACATTTCAAGACATCGGGGCCGATTGCGCCCCTCAGGGTCTCAAAGCTTGGTCGCCGCGTTCCCGTGACATCACCTGCGCCACTAGAGACCATGCTCCCACGATGGGCTGTCGGTACGGCCCACAGGCGGTGGGCCTTACCTATCACAGAGAAGCTAGAAGGCGGCAAGCACGGACCAGTCGGCATGGGGGGAGGCCAGCACCCAGAGGGCGGTCCTCCCCCTGCCTGGAAGTTTGCGCGCCATTAACCAGAAGAGATGGGGAATGGCTACAGTGATCGCCCGCCAGGCGGCGGGACTGTAGCCATGCCCTACCCGACAAAGCAAGCGTCATTAGAAGCACGGCTACAATAATGAGCCGTCGACCAGACCCGCAAGCGGCGGGCGCGGCCTGTCGGCCAAGTACCAGACAGCCGCAGGGCCCATCAGTCAGCGGGCCCTAGTAGCCAGCGGAGAAGCCGACCACAACAGACATTGACGGCCTGGGCCTACACCCGGCCGGTTTACCATTGTACCCCTAGGGGGTAAGCCTATATAAACCCCCCAGGGCACCCATGCAAAGGGTTCAGACCTTTAGACTACGCAGCCACACACATAGAGAGAGGAGAGAGCTAGCCTTGCCCTTCTTCCTCCTCTAGCAAACATCTCAAGGAGCAACTTGTAGCCACTTGTTGATATAGTGATCATGCGGAGACCCCGCAGAGCAGGACTAGGGGTGTTATCTCCTAGGAGAGCCCCGAACCTAGGTAAAGTTCGCCGGCGTACGTGTCTACGCCTCATCCTGCTTCCTGGCACCGGCAACGTCTTACTATCCCCCACCATGATAAGCCATCCATTGGCATGTGTCGCACCAAAACCCCGACAACAACTACGTCGACGACGACCCGTCCTTCTCTGCCGAGCTTCCAGGCAAGCAAATCCCCCTTGATCAACCAGATATCTCCCACACTCTTCTCTCTTATTCTTGCATTAGGTTTGCCACTGTTGTTGATTCGATAGCTCCTATTCTGTTGCATAGCCTGTCATTGTTGCTACTGTTGTTACCTTTACCTGCAATCCTAAATGCCTAGTATAGGATGCTAGTATTCCATCAGTGGCCCTACATTCTTGTCCGTCTGCCATGACATACTACCGTCTCGTGATCACTCGGGAGGTGATCACGGGTATATACTTACATACATATTATATATGATACATGTGGTGTCTAAAGTCGGGTCGGCTCGTAGAGTACCCGCAAGTGATTCTGATGTGGGGGCTGAAGGGGCAGGTGGTTCCAACCAGGTAGTGTTGGGCCTGGGTTCCCGACGGCCCCCAACTGTTACTTTGTGGTGGAGCGACAGAGCAAGTTGTGACCACCTAGGAGACAGATGGGCCTGATCCCTGGTCGGCATCTGCGGATACTTCAAATAACACGCTTAACGATATATGGATATTTGATCTGAGTCTGGCCTATGGCCTATACGCACTAACCAACTATGCGGGAACAGTTATGGGCACTCGACGTCGTGGTATCAGCCGAAGCCTTCTTGACGTCAGCGACTCAGTGGCGCGCGCCGGGTTGGACTAGAACGCCTGCTCTTGTATAAGGGGGCTAGGTCTGCTCACCGACCGCGTACGCAACATGCAGGTGTGCAACGGGCGATGGGCCCAGACCCATGCGTGCTTAGGATTTAGACCGGCGTGCTGACCTCTCTGTTGAGCCTAGGTAGGGATGAGGCGTGTTGATCTTCTGAGGCCAGGCATGACCCAGGAAAGTGTGTTCGGCCAGAGGGATCGAGCGTGTTGGGTAATGTGGTGCATGTTGGGGAACGTAGCAGAAATTTAAAATTTTCCTACGTGTCACCAAGATCTATCTATGGAGAAACCAGCAACGAGGGGAAAGAGAGTGCATCTACATACCCTTGTAGATCGCTAAGCGGAAGCGTTCAAGTGAACGGGGTTGATGGAGTCGTACTCGTCGTGATCCAAATCACCGATGACCAAGTGCCGAACGGACGGCACCTCCGCGTTCAACACACGTACAGCCCGGTGACGTCTCCCATGCCTTGATCCAGCAAGGAGAGAGGGAGAGGTTGAGGAAGACTCCGTCCAGCAGCAGCACAACGGCGTGGTGGTGGTGGAGGAGCGTGGTGATCCAGCAGGGCTTCGCCAAGCACTACGAGATATGAGGAGGAGAGAGGCAGAGCTGCACCAACAGGGAGAGATCGATCGCGTATGTTGGGCAGCCCCTAGGCCTCATATTTATAGGGGAAGGGGACGAGGGTGCGCCCCCTCTAGGGTTCCCACCCCTAGAGGGGCGGCAGCCCTAGATGGGATTGAGGGGGGCGGCCAAGAGGGGGAGGAGAGGGAGGCGCAGGGAGTATGGGCCTTAGGGCCCATCTGCCCTTAGGGTTTGCCCCCTCTTCTCTCCCTTGCGCCTCGGGCACTTGTGGGGCGCACCAGCCCACCTGGGGCTGGTCCCCTCCCAAACTTGGCCCACGCAAGCCTCCGGGGCTTGTGGCCCCACTTGGTGGACCCCCGGACACCTCCGGTGGTCCCGGTACACTACTGATAAACCCTGAAACTTTTCCGGCAACCAAAACAGGACTTCCCATATATAAATCTTTACCTCCGGACCATTCCGGAACTCCTTGTGACGTCCGGGATCTCATCCGGGACCCCGAACAACATTCGGTAACCACATACGAACTTCCTTAATAACCCTAGCGTCATCGAACCTTAAGTGTGTAGACCCTACGGGTTCGGGAGACATGCAGACATGACCGAGACATTCTCCGGTCAATAACCAACAGCGGGATCTGGATACCCATGTTGGCTCCCACATGTTCCACGATGATCTCATCGGATGAACCACGATGTCGAGGATTCGATCAATCCCGTATACAATTCCCTTTGTCTATCGGTACGATACTTGCCCGAGATTCGATCGTCGGTATCCCGATACCTTGTTCAATCTCGTTACCGGCAAGTCTCTTTTACTCGTTCCGCAACACATCATCCCGTGATCAACTCCTTGATCACATTGTGCACATTATGATGATGTCCTACCGAGTGGGCCCAGAGATACCTCTCCATCACACGGAGTGACAAATCCCAGTCTCGATTCGTGCCAACCCAACAGACACTTTCGGAGATACATGTAGTGTACCTTTATAGCCACCCAGTTACGTTGTGACGTTTGGCACACCCAAAGCACTCCTACGGTACCCGGGAGTTGCACAATCTCATGGTCTAAGGAAACGATACTTGACATTAGAAAAGCTTTAGCATACGAACTACATGATCTTGTGCTAGGCTTAGGATTGGGTCTTGTCCATCACATCATTCTCCTAATGATGTGATCCCGTTATCAACGACATCCAATGTCCATGGTCAGGAAACCGTAACCATCTATTGATCAACGAGCTAGTCAACTAGAGGCTTACTAGGGACATGGTGTTGTCTATGTATCCACACATGTATCTGAGTTTCCTATCAATACAATTCTAGCATGGATAATAAACGACTATCATGAACAAGGATCAATTTATTATTGCCTCTAGGGCATATTTCCAACAGTCTCCCACTTGCACTAGAGTCAATAATCTAGTTCACATTGATATGTGATTAACACTCAAGGTCACATCCCTATGTGACTAACACCCAAGAGTTCTGGGTTTGATCATGTTATGCTTGTGAGAGAGGTTATAGTCAACGGGTCTGAACCTTTCAGATCCGTGTGTGCTTTACAAATATCTATGTCATCTCCTAGATGCAGTTACCACGTTCTATTTGGTGCTATTCCAAATAACTGTTCTACTATATGAATCCAGTTTACTACTCAGAATAATCTGGATTAGTGTCAAAGCTTGCATCGGCGTAACCCTTTACGACGAACTCTTTTACCACCTCCATAATCGAGAAAATTCCTTAGTCCACTAGTTAATAAGGATAACTTTGACCGTTGTCCTGTGATCCATTTCTAGATCACACTTGTACCCCTTGACTGACTCATGGTTTGGCACACTTCAGGTGCGGTACATAACATAGCATACTTTAGAGCCTACGACTAAAGCATAGGGGACGACCTTCGTCCTTTCTATTCTGCCGTGGTCATGTCTTGAGTCTTGCTCAATACTCACACCTTGTAACACAGCCGATAACTCCTTCTTTGCTGATCTATTTTTGAACTCCTTCAAAATCTTGTCGTGGTATGTGTTTGTTTGAAAATACTATTAAGCGATTTTGATCTATCCTTATAGATCTTGATGCTCAATGTTTAAGTAGCTTAATCCAGGTTTTCCATTGAAAACACTTTTCAAATAACCCTATATGCTTTCCAGAACTTCTACATCATTTCTGATCAACAATATGTCAACAACATATACTCATCAGGAATTCTATAGTGCTCCCACTCACTTCTTTGGAAATACAAGTTTCTCATAAACTTTGTATAAACCCAAATCTTTGATCATCTCATCAAAGCGTACATTCCAACTCCGAGATGCTTACTCCAGTCCTTAGAAGGATTGCTGGAGCTTTGCATACTTGTTAGCATCTTTCAGGATTGACAAAAATCTTCTGGTTGTATCAGATACAACCTTTCCTCAAGAAAATCGTCGAGGAAACAATGTTTTGACATCCTATCTGCACAATTTCATAAATAATGCAGTAATCGCTAACATAATTCCAACAGACTCTTAGCATCGCTACGAGTGAGAAAATCTCATCACAGTCAACTCCTTGAACTTGTCGGAAAACATCTTAATGACAAGTCGAGCTTTCTTAATGGTGACATTTACCATCATTGTCCGTCTTCCTTTTAAAATCCATCTGTACTCAACAGCCTTATGACCATCGAGCCGTTTTGCCAAAGTCTACACTTTGTTTTCATACATGGATCCTCTCTCGGATTTTATGGCCTCGAGCCATTCATCGGAATCCGGGCCCACCATCGCTTCTCCATAGCTCATAGGTTCATTGTTGTCTAGCAACATGACTTCCAAGACAGGATTACGTACCACTCTGAAGTAGTACGCATCCTTGTCATCCTACGAGGTTTGGGAGTGACTTGATCCGAAGTCTCATGATCACTATCATAAGCTTCTACTTCAATTGGTGTAGGTGCCACATGAACAACTTCCTGTGCCCTGCTACACACTAGTTGAAGTGACGGTTCAACAACCTCATCAAGTCTCCACCATCCTCCCACTCAAGTCTTTCGAGAGAAACTTTTCCTCGAGAAAGGACCCGATTCTAGAAACAATCCCTATTGCTTTCGGATCTGAGACAGGAGGTATACCCAACTGTTTTGGGTGTCCTATGAAGATGCATTTATCCGCTTTGGGTTCGAGCTTATCAGCCTGAAACTTTTTCACATAAGCGTCGTGACCCCAAACTTTTAAGAAACGACAACTCAGGTTTTTCCAAACCATAGTTCAAACGGTTTTGTCTCAACGGAATTACGTGGTGCCCTATTAAAGTGAGTGTGGTTGTCTCTAATGCCTAACCCATGAACGATAGTGGTAATTTGATAAGAGACATCATGGTACGCACCATATCCAATAGGGTGCAGTTATGATGTTCGGACACACCATCACACTATGGTGTTCCAGGCGGTACTAGTTGTGAAACAATTTCCACAATGTCTCAATTGTGTACCAAACTCGCAACTCAGATATTCATCTCTATGATCATATCATAGATATTTTATCCTCTTGTCACGACGATATTCAACTTCATTCTGTAATTACTTGAACCATTCAATAATTCAGACTTGTGTTTCATCAAGTAAAAATGCTTAGTATCTACTTAAATCATCTTTGAAGTAAGAGCATAACGATATCCACTGCGTGCCTCAACACTCATTGGACTGCACACATCAAAATGTGTTACTTCCAACAAGTTGCTTTCTTGTTCCATTTTACTGAAACCGAAGCTTTCAGTCATCTTGCCCATGTGGTATGATCTGCATGTCTCAAGTGATTCAAAATCAAGTGAGTCCAGACGGTCCATCTGCATGGAGTTTCTTCATGCGTATATACCAATAGACATGGTTCACATGTCTCAATCCTTTTTCAAAAATGAGTGAGTCCAAAGATCCATCAACATGGAGCTTCTTCATGTGTTTTATACCAATATGACTTACATGGCAGTGCCACAAGTAGGTGGTACTATCATTACTATCTTATATCTTTTGGCATGAACATGTGTATCACTATGATCGAAATTCAATAAACCATTCATTTTAGGTGCAAAACCATTGAAGGTTTTATTCAAATAAATAGAGTAACCATTATTCTCCTTAAATGAATAACCGTATTGCGATAGACATAATCCAATCATGTCTATGCTCAACGCAAACACCAAATAACAATTATTTAGGTTTAACACCAATCTCGATGGTAGAGGGAGCGTGCGATGCTTGATCATATCAACCTTGGAAGCACTTCCAACACATCTCGTCAGCTCACCTTTAGCTAGTCTTCGTTTATTCCGTAGCTTTTATTTCGAGTTACTAACACTTAGCAACCGAACCGGTATCTAATACCCTGATGCTACTAGGTGTACTAGTAAAGTACACATTCACATAATGTATATCCAATATACTTCTATCGACAGCCTTCTCATCTACCAAGTATCTAGGGTAATTCTGCTCCAGTGGTTGTTCCCCTTATTACAGAAGCACTCAGTCTCGGGTTTGGGTTCAACCTTGGGTTTCTCCACTAGAGCAGCAGCTGATTTGCTGTTTCATGAAGTATCCCTTCTTGCCCTTGCCCTTCTTGAAACTAGTGGTTTCACTAACCACCAACAACTGATGCTCCTTCTTGATTTCTACTTTCACGGTGTCAAACATCGCGAATATTTCAAGGATCATCAAATCTATCCCTGATATGTTATAGTTCATCATGAAGCTCTAGCAGCTTGGTGGCAATGACTTTGGAGAAACATCACTATCTTATCTGGAAGATCAACTCCCACTCGATTCAAGTGATTGTTGTACTCAGACAATTTGAGCACAAGCTCAACGATTGAGCTTTTCTCCCTTAGTTTGTAGGCTAAGAAAATCGTCGGAGGTCTTATACCTCTTGACGTGGGCACGAGCCTGAAATCCCAATTTTCAGCCCTCGAAACATCTCATATGTTCCGCGACATTTCAAAAATGTCTTCGGTGCCTCAATTCTAAACCATTTATCATTACCGAACTATCATGTAGTCATCAAATCGTGTATGTCAGATGTTCGCAACATCCACAGACCACGTTCGAGGTCTAGCACACCGAGCGGTGCATTAAGGACACAAGCCTTCTACTGTCCGCATAATTGCTACTATCAACTTTCAACTATATTTTCTCTAGGAACATATCTAAAACAGTAGAACTAAAGCGCGAGCTTACGACATAATTTGCAAAGATCTTTTGACTATGTTCAGGATAATTAAGTTCATCTTATGAACTCCCACTCAGATAGACATCCCTCTAGTCATCCAAGTGATTACATGATCCGAGTCAACTAGGCCGTGTCCGATCATCACGTGAGATGGACTAGTCAACGTCGATGAACATCTTCATGTTGATCATCTCTACCATACGACTCATGCTCGACCTTTCGGTCTTCTGTATTCCGAGGCCATGTCTGTACATGCTAGGCTCGTCAAGTCAACCTAAGTGTTTGCATGTGTTCCGAGGCCATGTCTGTACATGCTAGGCTCGTCAACACCCGTTGTATTCGAACGTAAGAATCTATCACACCCGATCATCACGTGGTGCTTCGAAACGACGAACTTTCGCAACGGTGCACAGTTAGGGGGAACACTTTCTTGAAATTTTAATGAGGGATCATCTTATTTACTACCGTCGTTCTAAGAAAATAAGATGTATAAACATGATAAACATCACATGCAATCAAATAGTGACATGATATGGCCATCATCACTTTGCTCCTTTTGATCTCCATCTTCGGGGCTCCATGATCATCGTCGTCACTGGCATGACACCATGATCTCCATCATCATGATCTCCATCATCGTGTCTTCATGAAGTTGTCACGTCAACTATTACTTCTACTACTATGGCTAACGCTTTAGCAATAAAGTAAAGTAATTACATGACGTTTATGTTGACACGCAGGTCATAAATAAATTAAGACAACTCCTATGGCTCCTGCCGGTTGTCATACTCATCGACATGCAAGTCGTGATTCCTATTACAAGAACATGATCATCTCATACATCACATATATCATTCATCACATCCTTTTGGCCATATCACATCACATACCATACCCTGCAAAAACAAGTTAGACGTCCTCTAATTGTTGTTTGCATGTTTTACGTGGCTGCTATGGGTTTCTAGCAAGAACGTTTCTTACCTACGCAAAACCACAACGTGATATGTCAATTGCTATTTACCCTTCATAAGGACCCTTTTCATCGAATCCGATCCGACTAAAGTGGGAGAGACTGGCACCCGCTAGCCACCTTATGCAACTAGTGCATGTCAGTCGGTGGAACCTGTCTCACGTAAGTGTACGTGTAAGGTCGGTCCGGGCCGCTTCATCCCACAATGCTGCCGAATCAAGATTGACTAGTAACGGTAAGCATATTGAACAAAATCAACGCCCACAACTACTTTGTGTTCTACTCGTGCAAAGAATCTACGCAATAGACCTAGCTCTGATACCACTGTTGGGGAACGTAGCAGAAATTTAAAATTTTCCTACGTGTCACCAAGATCTATCTATGGAGAAACCAGCAATGAGGGGAAAGAGAGTGCATCTACATACCCTTGTAGATCGCTAAGCGGAAGCGTTCAAGTGAACGGGGTTGATGGAGTCGTACTCGTCGTGATCCAAATCACCGATGACCAAGTGCCGAACGGACGGCACCTCCGCGTTCAACACACGTACAGCCCGGTGACGTCTCCCATGCCTTGATCCAGCAAGGAGAGAGGGAGAGGTTGAGGAAGACTCCGTCCAGCAGCAGCACGACGGCGTGGTGGTGGTGGAGGAGCGTGGTGATTCAGCAGGGCTTCGCTAAGCACTACGAGATATGAGGAGGAGAGAGGCAGAGCTGCACCAACAGGGAGAGATCAGATCGCGTATGTTGGGCAGCCCCTAGGCCTCATATTTATAGGGGAAGGGGAGGAGGGTGCGCCCCCTCTAGGGTTCCCACCCCTAGAGGGGCGGCAGCCCTAGATGGGATTGAGGGGGCGGCCAAGAGGGGGAGGAGAGGGAGGCGCGGGGAGTATGGGCCTTAGGGCCCATCTGCCCTTAGGGTTTGCCCCCTCTTCTCTCCCTTGCGCCTTGGGCACTTGTGGGGCGCACCAGCCCACCTGAGGCTGGTCCCCTCCCACACTTGGCCCACGCAAGCCTCCGGGGCTTGTGGCCCCACTTGGTGGACCCCCGGACACCTCCGGTGGTCCCGGTACACTACCGATAAACCCTGAAACTTTTCCGGCAACCAAAACAGGACTTCCCATATATAAATCTTTACCTCCGGACCATTCCGGAACTCCTCGTGATGTCCGGGATCTCGTCCGGGACCCCGAACAACATTCGGTAACCACATACGAACTTCCTTAATAACCCTAGCGTCATCGAACCTTAAGTGTGTAGACCCTACGGGTTCGGGGGACATGCAGACATGACCGAGACATTCTCCGGTCAATAACCAACAGCGGGATCTGGATACCCATGTTGGCTCCCACATGTTCCACGATGATCTCATCGGATGAACCACGATGTCGAGGATTCGATCAATCCCGTATACAATTCCCTTTGTCTATCGGTACGATACTTGCCCGAGATTCGATCGCCGGTATCCCGATACCTTGTTCAATCTCGTTACCGGCAAGTCTCTTTTACTCGTTCCGCGACACATCATCCCGTGATCAACTCCTTGATCACATTGTGCACATTATGATGATGTCCTACCGAGTGGGCCCAGAGATACCTCTCCGTCACACGGAGTGACAAATCCCAGTCTCGATTCGTGCCAACCCAACAGACACTTTCGGAGATACCTGTAGTGTACCTTTATAGCCACCCAGTTACGTTGTGACGTTTGGCACACCCAAAGCACTCCTACGGTACCCGGGAGTTGCACAATCTCATGGTCTAAGGAAACGATACTTGACATTAGAAAAGCTTTAGCATATGAACTACATGATCTTGTTCTAGGCTTAGGATTGGTTCTTGTCCATCACATCATTCTCCTAATGATGTGATCCCGTTATCAACGACATCCAATGTCCATGGTCAGGAAACCGTAACCATCTATTGATCAACGAGCTAGTCAACTAGAGGCTTACTAGGGACATGGTGTTGTCTATGTATCCACACATGTATCTGAGTTTCCTATCAATACAATTCTAGCATGGATAATAAACGATTATCATGAACAAGGAAATATAATAATAATCAATTTATTATTGCCTCTAGAGCATATTTCCAACAGTGCACCCCTGCAGGGAAGTTTATCTATTCGAATAGTCGTGTCCCTCGGTAAAAGGTCGACCTGGAGTTGTATTCCGACCTTATGACTACTAGAACCGGATACTTAATAAGACACACCCTTTCAAGTGCCAGATACAACCCGGTGATTACTCTCTCACATGGCGACGAGGAGAGGATCGCTGGGTAGGATTATGCTATACGATGATACTTAGTTAACTTACCAGCTACTCTCTTCTACATGCTTCAAGATGGAGGCTGCCAGAAGCGTAGTCTTCGATAGGACTAGCTTTCCACCCTCATATTCTGGCATTTTGCAGTTTAGCCCACAGATATTACGCCTTTATACAGATATCAATGCATATGTAGTGTAGATCCTTGTTTGCGAGTACTTTGGATGAGTACTCATGGTCGCTTTGCTCCCCCTTTCCCCCCTTTCCTTTCTTCTCGATTGATGCAACCAGATGGTGGAGTCAAGGAGTCAGATGACACCGTCGACGACTACTACTACCCCGACGGAGGCTACTACTACGTGGAGGCCGCCGACGACCAGGAGTAGTTAGGAGGATCCCAGACAGGAGACCTTGCCTTTTCGATCTATCCATGTTTGTGCTAGCCATGTTATGGCAACATGTTTAACTTATGTCTGTACTTAGATATTGTTGCTTGCACTGACTATTGTGCTTTCGAGCTTATGTATTCGAGCCCTCGAGGCCCCTAGCTTGTAATATGAAGCTTGTATGTTTTTAATTTGTGTCTAGAGTTGTGTTGTGATATCTTCCCGTGAGTCCCTGATCTTGGTCGTACACATTTGCGTGCATGATTAGTGTACGGTCAAATCAAGGGCGTCACATGGGATGCCCCTACAGTTCCAGCTTATAAGCTTCATTATACCCGACGATCTTCTCCGTAGGTCGCCAATATCATATCACAGTAGCTGACCTTCCTTCAATCTGTAACACTTTGCCTGCAACCACAAAACCACCTTTCAGAGATACCAACAACAGCACCACGACTTCACCACATCCAATCTTAGAAAAATGGAGCACAACTTCCTTCACGAGGCCTTCAAAACCTTATACTCGGATGCTCATACGATCCATACGATAGAGCAAACAAAATGATCTACCACGGGTTACCCGCAGCATAGGCGGCAAATACTCGTAGCAGAAAGGGAAAACCAACAGCGACACCAGGATAAGAAACAAGCCACGACACCCTTACGCCATTGTCCTAGGGCAAGAAATGTCGACCCCCCGCCGTTGTCTAGGAGGCGGCCGACGATGGACCAGCAGAAGCCTAGGTCGCGCTGAGAATAACCTCTCTCAAGAAATACCTACTAATAAAGGGATTAGTGCTTCTGCTCGTCTGTCACACAATTTTCCAGAACCCTCCTCTTCGTTTTCCAGTAATTAATCCGCGGTCCAACTCCAATACACAGAAAATGAATATTTTTTGTTTTATATAAAAACCTCTCCCTTTTCTGGTAATAAACCCACAGTGAATCTTTTAGTGAGAATACAAATCCTTTTTTATGTTTTAGCCGAACCCCCTGCCTTTTCAGACCACCCAAAGCAAATACTATTCTTAAAATATTCATATATTTTAAACCCTAACTCCAATTTTAACATGTTATATATGAAATTTGATTATAAAAATATTTAGAATCTGAATATGATGTATTTTACATGTTAACCATATTTAAAACATTATTAGGGTGCAATCTTAATCAATAGCGCATGGTCTGTCTTTCTTTCGTATAAACACCGATCTGGATTGCAAAACAAACACCTCAGCAAAGGCAGATTGGAGATGAAATAAACCGTCGATAACCATGCATGCACTCCTCGGCAAACCCTTGCATGGGTAAAAAGTAGATTTCTAATCTAATGCCGAGAGAGAGATGCGTCGGCAAGACCTACTGCGGTCTTGAGTCATAGTTATTGGGTTAGGAGCGAGCAGTTAATGCTCGGGCTCTTTTGCTAGTCTCTACTATTAAAGGAGAGTTGGTGATTGTATGTTGGTACGTTACCCACTCCACGTTGGTTTTTCACCTCGTCCTCCCTATTGGTTTTAATCTGATCCATGGGTTATTGTTTTCTAAGCATCCTTTCTCTCCTCACCAATCTCAACCGAATCAAAACTTTCAAAACACAACTATTAAATCAAAAATTTCCTTGCCCTACTATTAAAGGGAGTTTGTGATTGTATATTGGTACGTCCTCCCCCCCCCCCTCCCCGATTGGTTTTCCCCTCATCCTTCCTATTGGTTTTTATCTGGTCCGTGAGTTATTTTTTTCAAGCCTTCTCCTATCCTACTTTTTTATTTATTTAGTTCTTCAATTAACTCAAAGTTCTTTATTTGTCTTTAAATAATTTCACCTTCCTTAAAATATCATAAACAGTTCTTGTCGGTTGAGCACCCTTTTCAAGGAAATAGAGAATAGCTTGAACATTTAAACAAATTTGGTTCTTTATCGGATCATAAAAACCTACCTTTAGAAGATATCTTCCTTCTCTTCAAGATCGAACATCAATTGCAACGATTCGATAGACAGCTTATTGGGATAGATGTACATAAACAACGCCCCTAGAAACGTATATGAGCTTTTCTCCTCATATGGCTCGAGAAAATGATTTGAATTTCTGTCGATAATAATAGAAATTAGACTATGACGTGCATTAATTTCCTTATAGAAAAAGCAAATTTCATTTATACTCATGACTCAAGTGGGCTAATTTTGCCTGACAACTTCGAAGGCAAAATCCTAAAAAAAGGAGTCATCTTTAAACTCTTTTCTTTGTCTCATTTCGAACGAATTGACTTTTATTCCTTATTATGATCCAACTCTGTTGTTGAGACAATTGAAAATTGTGTTTACTTGTTTTGGAATCCTTTATCCTTGTTTTGTGAAATCCTTGGATTTAGACATTTCTTCGGGAATTCCTATTTTTTTCTTTCAAAAGAGTAGCAACATACCCTTTTTTCTTATTTCCTTCGATAAAGCATTTATCTCTTCTATAGAAATCTAAAAGAGGGACTGATTCTGATATACTTTTATTGGACTTTCTTCTTATTTTAACCTTTCGATCTATATCTATATTAAGGATAGACTGACAAAGTTGGCCTAATTTATTAGTTTTCACTAACCCTAGATTCTTTCCCTTGATAAAAAAAAGCATGTCCTCTCGAGCTCCATCGTGTACTATGTTACTTAAACCCAACACAAATTTGGTTCGAAACAAATAGAATAGGCTATGTCAAGCCAAGATTATTTCACCAATCTCAACCGACTCAAAACTTTCCAAAATCACAATTGTTAAACCAAAACTTTCCTTGCCCTACTATTGAAGAGGAGTTGGTGATTATATGTTGGTACGTCACCCCCTCCCCGTTGGTTTTCCCCCTCGTCCTCCTTATTTGTTTTTATGTGATCCATGAGTTATTGGTTTTTTTTCAAGCATCCTTTCTCTCCTCACCAATCTCAACCAAATCAAAACGTTCCAAAATCACAACTGTTAAATCAAAACTTCCCTCGCCGATTTCCTCCATGTTCCTTCTCCACAATATTTCAATTGAATCAAAGATGAATCATATATTTTTCTCTCACGGACAAAATCATATCCAAAAGTCTCGGTTTGTGGCGTAGATAAAATCATGGCAACTTTCCATCGACGTCAACGAGCACTTATAGAGAAGGAGTTTCGAGAGACAAGGCAGGACAATAGGAAGGCCACACCAAGTCGTTTCATGTACTAGCACGCGAGGTACATCACCTAGAGAGCTTTTTGATGGGCGTCGACATCGCAGAATGATCATCCGTGTGCTCATAGGCTTCTAGACCGCCGTAGGACATGTAGTAGGGACGGTTGCCACTATAGGACCTCGAGTCCAGGTTGAGGTCTTCAGGGTGTTCGTGCTCAGCCAGAGGGTCGATAATCCAACTCAGCAGTTATAATTGAGGAATGTGGGAAATAAATAGCCTTAAGCATTCTTGCACCAAGGGAATCAGGAGTCTGTAAAATGAGACATGAATGTCTTGCCAGTAAAGCAAGATTGAATAGCTCAAAATCTGAAAAACAAAGGCCGCCCATAAATTTTGGTTGGGTCATTACCTCCCATGAAACCCAGCTCAGCTTGCGCTTACCATTATTGCTGCCCCACCAAGACTGTTGAATAATCTTATTAAGGTGCTCACACACGCCCCTAGGAAACTTAAAACAAGACATGGAATACAATGGGACCGCTTGTGCAACAGAATTGACCAACACTTCTCTTCCTGATAATGATATTGTTTTCACGATCCACCCAATTATCTTGCTCCACAATATGACCTTCAAATATCTAAAGCCCCCACATTTTGAAGTACCTAAGTCAGAGGGCGTACCTAGGTACTTGTCATTCAATGATTCATTCGGAACTTGTAGTAAGTCCTTAATCTCTTGTATGATGATAGTCGGGCACCCTTTACTAAAAAAGATAAATGGTTTACTATGATTTATCCTCTGCCCTGAAGCATTGTAGTATGTCTCTAGCAGGTTTGACACCTTAGTTGCCTCGGCACTATTAGCTTTGAAGAACAACATGCTATCATCTGCAAACAAAAGATAGTTAACAGGCGAAGCCAAAGGCTCCACTTGGATCCTAACAATTTGAGATGACTTATCTAGATTATTTAGGAGGCACGAAATGCCCTATGGTACCAACAAATATAGGTACGGGAAAATAGGATCCCCTTGTCAAAGTCCTCTGCTTGGTCTGAACTCTTCAAGATTCTTGCCATTGAAAAAGTGAATATGTAATAGAGCTAGCCATGTTCATGACAATTTCCACCCACTTATGAGAAAAATCTCAACTTCATCATGATAGCTCTCAAGTAATCTCACTCAATCCTGTCATAGGCCTTCATCATATTGATCTTGAGTGAACAATGGTGATGCTTAACTGCCTTATTGCGCTTCATGAAGTGGAGACATTCATAAGCAATAATAATATTATTAAATACGCACGTACACACGTAGAAACATAAAGAAAAAACACATAAACACACAGAGGATACCCAACATATTAAGGACAGTATAACCGCACCTAAAGCGAGCCTTCTCAGCGTTTCGCATTTCTGGCCCGTCCGTTCTGCTGATCTGGTCGCTACTGTCCGTCAGATCTGCTCTAGCTAGCTCCTGTAGCGTCCTGGGCCAAGTACTGTAGCTTCCTGGGCCAGCTGTCCTAAGGGGCTGCTGCTCCAGAAGAAAAAACTAAGCCCTCTGGTAAATTGGGCCGCTTTTGCCAGCCCAGTTAGCTACCGAGCACGGTTCAATCAATCTCTCGCTGCGAAACTCTTCGCTCCACATAGGAGAAACGAATCGATTCTAAAAAAAGGAGAAACGAATCGGTCGCTGCTCGATACAGAGGGGATCCAGCCGTGCTTGATGCGGCCATGCGGGGCGACGCGGCGGTCGGTCCTGTGAGGGGAACCAGTCATCCAGACAACGCATTCGAGTCCAGGTTCTTGCGGGCGGAGAGGCGAGCCGGGCAAGCGATGCGAGCGACGCTGCCCTTCTTCGGGCTTCACGGACAGCACTGCTAAGTCGGCGTTTGACTATTGGACAAGTGAAACTGATCCGCTATCATTAGAAGGAAACAATCAATCTTCAGCTTCTGCGGGCATTCATGGAGGATGATGCGCCTTTCTGTTTTCCTAACCAGCTGCATCTGTATAAATGCTTCATCCTCCGACAGTCTGGCGCCGCCCCTGTAGCTGAAGCCTGGAGCCTGGAGGCTGGAGGTTCCGTCGCCGGACAAGTAATTCTTCCACACAATGATTACATTGTGCTAATATCCTCGCAATCCCTATTTTTTACAGGTGGTTTTCATAGTGTCCGTCGTCGATTTGATTTGGCAAATCGTGGAATTCTGTTTTCATGTTTGATTTGGAGAATTCTTCGCTTTACAATCTCTTATGGCCGCTGGACCTTCACATGTATGATTATATAGTAATTCTTATACAAGGACCCTTCAAGGCAGAAATCCCGAAGCAAAACTGCATGCAAGTTCATCACTTGGAACGAGTAAGGAATCACTTCCAACACTGCATATATCGCCACAGATCAATTTACCTACATTTTGTAGTTGCCAATTCTAAATTGAATGCTTACTAACTACTGCAATATCGCTCATGTACCCATATTTTTAGTCATCCTTTCCTGACACCATACAACTTTTGATTTCATAATTTGGTAGCAGCAAAAGCCTATGTTTCTAGACATTTGTTGTTAACACAAATCACATGACCACTTTGATTGAGTTTCTACTCTACTGGTGTTGTTCATGTGTGAGACTCAGATATAAGATGTTGTGTGTTGATGTAGAAGTACTTCCAAGTAAGGGTAATCTATACCCAGAAAATAGAGGTTCTATGGAGAGAATGCGAGTAACCCAAATCATGCATTGGAAAGTGTATGCCAAGATGCTATCACACAGCTGATGACACAATGTAATGATGAGGTTGATGACACACATTACAGTCAAGTTACTGCTCCCCATAGAAAATTACATGGAGCAAAAACCTTTGAGAACATATTCAAAGAAAAAGATGGAGTTGGCATGAGGTATATAGCTTTGAAAAAACAATCACGCGATATTAAAATGCAGTACAGTGGACTTGTTCTAGCTACAGAACAACAAGGAGAGCTTGTTGTCGCACTTGCAGATTTAAAATCAATGGAACTTAATTGCTGGTATTTTGTCGACCGAATCAGAACATGCAAGTGCAGAACATCATACTCCCTCTATTCCTAAATGTAGGGCGCATAGGAAAGTTCAAAAGTCAAACTTCTCCTACTTTGACTACATTTATAGAGGACAAATATCTACATCTACAGTATTAAGTAAATATCATTAGATACATCATTAAGCATATATTTATATTATATTTGTTTGGTATTATTTTGGTTGATGCTTTTCTCACTAAACTTGGTCAAACTAAACAATTTTTGACTCCTAGGAAATTCTATACGCACTACATTTAGGAATAGAGGGAGTACTAAATAGCTTTGGGAATCAGTTTTCACACTACTAACAACTTCAGTCGGAAACTTTTCCAGGAACGAATATTGAGGGTGGCCATTTGGAGCGCTTTTAACTGATATTCAAGATATCTTCTCCAACATATGACTAATGAAATCCTTCAATATTTTCATACATTAAAGGTTACACATTGTTTTGTTCCTCCAAGTAGTTTGCATATTATTAGCTCAATAAAAGTGTATTTTTTCAGAACATATGTTTGTGTGTTAAAACTAATGCACATTATCCGCAAAAAAAAAGAGATTAATGCACATGAATGTTAAATTGGCCAAGATGGAAGAGATCGAAAAAATTATAAATCTTTCTATTCCTAAATTCCACACTTAGTAACAAGTTTACGCACAGGAAAATGTGCCAGCAGAAGAATGTAATACTTAAGGTATTACATCATAGGTAATTATATACAATCAAGCAAAATGATATATTGTTTATATACAATCAAGCAAAATGAAAACATAATCCCTATTAGGTCAGACTTCTCTCATATATTTTTCATTCTATCCAATCTAAAGGCAATGCACAGTCACCATAAAAAAATATTTGATGCCTTCACATATCCGAACCAACCACTAACATAACATTACAATAGACGGGCGCAGCAACGCGCGCCATCGATGATCTAGTACAATAAGTGAATTGAGCTATGCTCAGATGGTTTGGTTCCTTGTGATGGTACCAACCTACAAGGGTTCAAGTTCTAGACTTACATTGATCGTATTTTTCTGGATTTATTTTAGTCCATTTGGCGACGTGCGTTCAATGGAAGAGACATTCACGTCGACTTGGAATGCGTCTGTGGGGACTTCATTAATCTCAAGATGATGTGCCAGCTTAGTATCTTGGAGGTGCTCATAAGGGTAAGATGTGCGTGCGTTCATATGGGTGAGTGTATGCGCATATGTAAAAAAACACATATAAAAAATTATGCTAGCACATAAAAAAGGAATAAATAAAGAAAAGGAACACGACTAGGGAAAGCTTTCCTCCCCTCGATTTCCGTCGGCGAGCCCGTGGATTCGCCTCCCCTCCGCCTGCGCTCCGTTTGCCAGTGGCGGGGAGGGGATTTCTGGTGCCTCGTCTCCGGCCAGTAGATAGGTAGGATTTTAGTTCTCGCAGAGGCGGCGTTTGGACGGATGGCGACGCTTCTTCTTCGAGTCAGTCTTTCGGGCTCCGATCCTCCTCAAGTTCGTCCACTGGGACGGACTAGATGGAGCTCTGGCGTAGATTCCTGCCAACTCCTTGGGGCGGTGAGGTTAGGGTTTCTCGCCATGCGTACGCAATGATGATATTTGGTGTTAAATTCTTCAGATTGATTCAAAGATTCAACGATGATGATTGTGGCTCTGGGACGATGGTCCTTAGGGGCATGTGCACGAAGATTTCTTGGCTTTTATCGACAAGGTCAGGCCAGCTCCAGTATGGGAGCGGCGACAGCGGCGCGTCAGCGGCTTGTTCTGGTGATTACAATGGTCGTTCGGTGGTGCATGGATCTCGATGTAATTCTTATTATGTTTGAGGTGTTTTGTAAGAATCTTTATAATAGACATGATTTTTTTGAAAAAAGAAAAGAAAAAAACTAAATGAAAAAGAAAATACGCAACTTAAAATTAGAAACCCGACCCCCTCCTTCCTCCTTAACCAGCGCGGTGGCTATGGCCTCCATGTCTACCCCTCGGATCCCCTTCCTCCCGGTCCGAACAGGCTCTGGCGCCGTCGCCTTCTCTTCGTTGTCCTCCTCCCCGTTACAATGCTGCCCCGTTAAACGCACCAGCTCCACCAACGCCGACTCAGCCCCTCTCCTTTCTGCCTCGCGGCCAGGGGCGCCGGTGGCGGACGGCTTAGTGTCCGCCGACCTCAACGGCCTCCGGGCCTCTGCTATGCCTGTCGCTGACTGCCCTATACCCGTGTACCCCGATCCACATGGGTTACCTCGTAAGTCGACCGGCGACGCTTTCTTAGCCGATCTCCAGTCGTTCTTTTCTGTATATAATAAACTAACTAATCTGTTGGTGCTTTCTTCATGGCGTGCGTGGTACCGTACCGGGTATTAGGGCCTCTCACAGGTGCGGATCTAATGGAGTCGAGCGGGGAGGGGCTTAAGGTTGCCTATCAGGTGCTCAACGAAACGCGTGTGTTTTTTCAGTTCATTGCGTATCAATCTCCCTCTTGTGTATGTGCTCTTTTCGTGGTAATTCTGAAGGGAGTTTGGTTTGGTGCCTATTCAGGGCTTCCCAGGAGCGTACAGCGAGTCCGCGGCAAAGAAGGCCTATCCACATTGCCAGACCGTGCCATGCGAGCACTTCGATACTGCATTTCAGGTACCGTCATAGGATCCTTTTTGGGGCCTGTTTAGGTATGTTTGTATGGTGTATGTCGTGCAGTGTGTTACACGTTTTGCTTTGTTTGGTTCATTTCTCGGTTTCAGGATGATGGATATTGAGTCAGAAAAGGTTAAATGTTTGTTGCATGAAATTTGTTTGAGGATTTGGTCTTTATGCACGGAGTTGGGCATGCTCCGTGTTTATTTTATGCCGTATGCCAGTATTGCAGAAAGAAATACTAGTTTGCCGAAAGGACCTATCACTGGCACATATCATCTGTCCATAATCATTCCTTTTTCCGAGACAACATGCTCATGAGAGCTCCTGTTGAGGCAAATTTATGCTTATAAGTTTGAAGTATCTAATTTAAATGATTTAAAAAATATTGGCAGTCGAAGTTTCGTAAGTTCACTGTACATATTATGCTCAGAATGGCATCCCTTAAGGAACTGGAGAGATTATTGTATCAGCAAGATCTTCTAAACTGGCCTTTCCATACATGAGTAGATCAAGCATTTCCATATATATCTCTTCCATGGCATATTGTAATACATAGACCATGGTCTTTGTGGCACAAACAAATGAATGTGTTGCAATTTTAATGTCTTTTGGTCCTTTATCAGGCTGTTGAAAACTGTACAGTTGATAGGGCAGTACTGCCACTTGAGAATACTCTGGGCGGTAGTATACATCGGAACTATGACCTTCTACTTCGTCATGAGCTACACATAGTTGGAGATGTTCGCCTTGCAGTTCGGCATTGCTTGTTAGCCAATCGTGGGGTGAAGATTGGAGACCTAAGAAGTGTGATGAGCCATCCCCAGGTAAACATCTTGGATAGTGTGGCCTTAATATTTTAACTTCTTTGTGTAATAACCTTACGAACACATTATTTTATATTCTCAGGCTCTTGCGCAATGTGAGCATACACTGACAGAGTTAGGAATTGAACAGAGACAAGCTGTTGATGACACTGCTGGTGCAGCAAAGGTAGAATGTTACTTTCTTCTACTTGGAATTTTGCTTCTGATGGATATATATTTGGTTCAAACTTTTTGAATCATGTCGATTTTTAATCGATGAATTTCAAGTGCCTCATCAAGTGAAATCACTGTCATTAACATGCTTGTTTCATAGTTAGTTACAGAACAAATGCTCCAAGATATTGGTGCCGTTGCCAGTTCATTAGCTGCTGAACTTTATGGACTGGATATTCTTGCCGAAAATATTCAGGTATTGTGTTTTCATGCTAAATCAGGACACTGTATTCTGTTCTTTATCCTCAACATTAGTCCATCACATCCCTTAGGACGAAAAAGAGAACGTCACCCGTTTTATGATGCTTGCTCGGGAACCTATTGTACCTCAGGTTGATAAACCATTCAAGGTACAGATTGCAGTGGGAACTCACTTTCATGTTCCTTTATAGTCGTCCTTCCCAATGGAAAAACAAAGCTGGTTGATTTGTTGCATGATCCATTTTATTTTCAGACCAGCATTGTGTTTTCACTTGAAGATTGGAAACCTGCACAGCTCCTCAAGGCACTTGCAGTTTTTGCACTGAGGGACATCAACCTCACCAAGGTGTATTGAACAACCTTGCTTTGTTTTATAGCTTGCATGTGTGCTTTGTCGAATTCTCTAACAGTGTGTTTTGATGTGAAGATAGAAAGCCGCCCACACAAGAAAAGGCCTTTCCGTGTAGCTGATGACAATTTGTCCACACCCGTCAAGTTAGATAACAATCCTATGACCGCCACATTTATTCATTTTTGTTTCTTCAAGTCTTAACCAAATATGAAAACCACTAGTTCTAACCCGTTGATCTTTGGCTGAATAGGTACTTCAACTACCTCTTTTATGTCGACCTTGAGGCATCAATGGCTGATCCAAAAACTCGGAAAGCTCTTGGAAATTTGGAGGTCATCTTTCTTAGTTGTTTTATCTGGCATCAAGCGAACGATGACTCATTTTACTTTATTTGCAGGAGTTTGCACCCTTTGTAAGAGTCCTGGGGAGCTATCCTACAGACGTGAGCGAAATTTGAATAACAAGTGCTTGTTGCTAATCACATCCTAGTGAGTAATCATGTTCTAATTATGGAGAGTCAGAAAGATGCAGCTCTCAAAGCCTATTTCCTATTTGGATTGGGATTTAAGCGGTCTTACTCATAAACTGTACCTGGCTATTTAACAGCAGAATAGCGGATGTACTCAGGTTGGGTAGAACTGGAATTCTGAACTATGCATTGTGGGGGTCAACAAAGTGATATGTGGTGATTTTGTGGGTGGGTGGGTGGGTGGGTGGGTGGGTGGGTGAGGTACTGTCACGTGGTCTTTATTTAGTTGGGCCGAAACTTCTTCAAAATTCCCCAATAAGCCCTTCTACAATGGGGAAAGCTCTGTTCATAAATTTGACCAGGAAGCCCAGTTCAATTAAATTAAACTAGAGAGGAACACTAGTACAGAACGAGCTTTGGAGGCTGTTTTCGTTCATAGGCCGGTGGTGGTTCCCCTTTCCATTTCAAAGCTTGTGTCGCTAATACTCGGCACAACAAAGGCGGTTTGCAAAACCACATGCGCTGATGCCCCACCGCAAGCGGTTTACGTAGACAAACCGCCTCCAATTCGAGGACGCCTAAAGTAATGGAATGATCGAAGGCGCCGCTATGGGGGTTCTGGCAGTTCCAATGCTGAACCTTTACTGACCTTTCTGCATTACGAAGAAAACTGTCTTGGTTGCCTTGATGGATGACAAATTGGCATGTTAGCAAAGTTCCAAAATAGTAACAGTAAAGTTGCAATGTCAATAAAGTCACTGTACTTTTTAGTAACAACCTTGCTAGATGATCTTCCGAGTTGTTGGGTTCATAATTCCCACTAGGAGTGACAGATCAGGGGAATATCATCGTGTGGAGGCATTGTTCTGTGCCGGGTGAAACATTCCAGCTGCCAGGGCATGTGCCCAGCTAAGCTAGTATTTACAGCAGGGCTGGATCTAGCATGTGCTCATGGTCATTTGATTCTATAGTCGCTTCGGTTGTTCTTTTTCCTCAAATTGGTCAAATAATACGCAAGAATTTGCCCATATCTCTCGATGGCTGTATGCCCTTCTTTTCTACAAAGCGATTTCTGCGTGAATGATGTATCATTCGTAGTTACTACTAGTATACTTATCAGGAGCAGTGACAGGCATTCATCTTTTCAGGATGACTGCCCATAATGAGAGTAATTTCAGCAGTAACGTAAAATCCAACTCAGCAAATTTGTTTATGTGACAATGATTTAATGAGAGAGATGATTTGAGTAACATAGCTAGTTAGGGCATCTCCAAAGCGGACCCGTAAACCTCCCGCAACCATCCGGACCCCGCTGCTCGGACCGCGGAAGCCATCCAACGCCGACATGTATTGGTCCGGACGCGATTTCTCTCGTAAATCAAAGATAAGCGCGGGGGAGGTTTGCTGGAGTCCGGACCAATCCCAAGCTCGTTTTTTGACAGCCCTGGCCCACCGAAAACGCCGGCGCCAGCTGCCCGCATTCATGCCGCTGTAGAGAGCGCCGCTCAGTATTGAAGACGTCTCAGGGCGGACGCAACCTCTCACCGTCTCCGCCATTGAAGCGGCGCGCCGGCCGAGCTTGACGCCCGCGACGCGTCTCCTGTGTTCGTGCCTGTTCAATGCCGGAGACGCGTGACTGGACAGGACAAATATCTACTGTATCGGTTCAATGTTGTTGTCCATCCGTTTGCCGCCATTAAGCAGGCTCGCCGGCCGAGAAACCCACTCAGGCGCCGCGCATTGACGCACTCGGACGCCTGGCCTCAGTGGAATCTGCTATATAAAGGCGGCCACACCCGGCTAACTCACCACAATGCCAGCCCCTCCACATCCTCCTCCCTTGCACTGCATCCGCCATGACCGCCAGCGGGAAAGCACTATGGGATAGTCTGTCACCGGAGATGAAGCACGCGCTGGCCGCCCTTGCCGCCGCCTAGCATAGCCGTCGTGCCAGGCGGATCGAGGTCGGCTTGCCAGCCAGCTTGCTTGAGGTCTCTGTCGACAAGGATGACACCACGATGGAGACTGGCTCTGACGACTTCGCCCCAGCTCTCGCGCCTCCTGTGCACGCCGGCTTCACCATGGAGCAGGCGCGAGCGCAGTTCAATGCCGCCATGGCAGAGGTGCAGCCTGCGTCGGCGCCTTTCTCGGCGTTCTAGCAGGCGCAGGAAGAACAACAGTACAACATGTTCCTCCTGAAACAATACCGGTTGGCGGAGAGCCAGATCTACGACGAGCGCGCGAGCGAGGAAGCCATGGCGGCCATAGCCGCAGCGAACCCAAATTTCGTCGCGGAGCAGCGTGCCATCTACGATGTCGTCTGAGTTCAAGCCGCCGCTAGCCAGGAAGCGGCAACCGCGAAGGAGAACATAGCCAACTGCGCCTCCTACGCGCCAGTAACGAACCATCAGCCGGCCCGGTGGGACGACGACAGCCAAGACGCCACCATTTCCCTTGTGGACCTCACGTCCACCCGCGACGGACAAGGCGCGTACTCCTCCGAGGATGAGTAGGCCACGGGAGGCGGCGAGGCCTAGTGTTCCATGTGGGCCAGTCCGTCTCCCGTGTTCTACTCTTCCTCGTCGGAGACCGCGCCTTCACTTCATCGGTCTTATCCCCGGTGCTCATAGAGACGGCTGAAGAAGGATGACACAGGCTTGGACGCCGGGCGACACCGCTGTAGGATAGGTTTAGAGGCGGGTCTTTTTTTCTTAATGTTTGAACTGTAGTTAAATCCGTTGTATTTGTATGAAATTTGTCATGTTTATACGAAATCCAATCATGTTTGCAGGAATTTCATCCGTTATGTTGAAAAATAATTTGAAATATATGCAGATAGCGTTGAATGTCGATCTTCTGCATCCATGCCCGTCGACTGGTCCGCCTGTTCGCGAATTGATGCGAGAGGTTTTTTGCAGGTTGCCGTTGGGTAGTTAGTCCTATTGAGTAAAAAGGAATCGTGATGAGAAAGAGAGTTGGGATACTCAAAATCTTAGTCAACGGCTCGGTTCCACGCACTGACACACATGGCCAAATTTCGGATCGCGTGAAATTGGTCTGCCTCGTGACAGTTCATTAGCGTACGATTTCTGCAATGGCTTTTCGTGGTACTGGGTCACACATGTCGTAAAGTTCAAGTATTTTCGCACCTCGCTCTGCTGCTTTTGTTGTGAAGAGGGAGTAATCGGCGGCAAAATTGACAAATTTGACTTATAGACGAAATCAAATCACAGAATTAATTGTCTGTTAAACTATTTCACGCGGTTGACCCGTGGCGCCTAGCTCTCAGGCGCTGCACTAGTGCAACGCCTGGGAGCTAGGCGCTACACTATATAGTGTGGCGCCTAGCTCTCTGGCGCTGCACACATTTAGTAATTTTCGGATTACACGGGTACGACGTTGGCCGTGTAGCGTCTATCTGTGAGACGTTACACAGTGTAGTGTGGCGTCTTCGTGTCGGACGTCACACAAAAAGGTCAGCCACGTGAAATAGTTTAACAGACAGTTTATTCTGTGATTTGATTTCATCATAGGTCAAATTTGTCAAATTTGCCGTAATCGGCAGAGCGACGAGGCGACGAATCGATTCCTCACCACAAGATGCACCAAAATTGAATCGATTCCATTCATTCCTCGGGAACGGGGCGCAATCGGAATATGCCTTTCTCTCGTTTGCCCGCGCCTTTTCCTCCCGTTCAAGCGACTCAGACTAGCCACAGTGGGAGTAACTTCACTAGTAATATCGCGTCCAACTCAGCAATTTTGCTTATGTGGCAATGAGTTAATGAGGAAAGAGATAGTAGTAGTAACTTAGCTAGTTACTGTAATATCACATTTCCCAATGCAATATGAGTCTATAGCATAATAAATGAAGCTCTACATGTTATCACACTTACTATCCACTATGAAGGTAGTAACATAGTCTAGGGATATGTGTATGTTACTAGTGTATGTTACTCTCCATTGTGGCTAGTCTCAATCGTACGTACGTATCCTGCAGCGGTTCATCGTGTCAACTTTGCCAGTAGAAACTACTAACACTATAGGATATGCGACGGGTGTCCTCACAAGACGAGTGAGTATATGTGCGTACATACGAGTGTCTGCGTCTATACCGTATCACTGGAAAGGACTTAGGCACAAAATCTGGCACGCGTCGCCGTCACTACGCGTCGTTGTTACTTACCAGTACGATCAAGCATTAACTACGTACCGTGGTTAGGTGCAGGAACCATCTCGCTGACTTCCTCCAAATGGCGCGTGGAAAACCAACTCGTGTGCGCCCAGCTAGCACGGCCACCTCGCCGCCGGTTCGTGTAGGAGTTCCGTTCATACTTGAGTACCCCTACTTGGACCGTATCCGTTCCGTGACCGTGAGCGGCCGGGTCCAGGAATTAGGCAGGCAATCACTCCGCTGCCGCCGCCCAAGACGTCGACGGCGATCGTTTCCACGATCCGTGGAACCGCGCGTGCAGTCGGCAGTAGCTACTTCTCTAGGTTACGAAAGTTTTAGAGCCGGCTGTTAGACTGTATTATACGTAGACTCTGTATAGGCATTGTATACTGTATTGTACACACCTTGTATATTCCTTATATATATATGAGATAGCCCACCTAGTAAGAGGTAAGGTACAGTTTCCCAAACACTACGTCTAATATGGTATCAGACTAGATCGGTCCCAATGACTTCCGCTGCCCTACCTAGCCCGATCGCCGTCGCCGCCGTTGCCCCGATCGCCACCAACGCCGCCGGCGCGCCGGCGACTGCTCCCGCGACTCCTGCCTCGCCGTTCCTATCTTCGCGACCTCTCGTTTCGGTCTACACCGGTCAGCCGTCTTTGATCGGCGCCTCCTCAGATCGGATGCAACCGTCCGTTCCGCCTGCACCTTCATCGCCTGGGATGGGTGCCCAGACCCACTACGGCCACCCAGCCGGCCACTGGATGGCGCCTCCGTCGCTCCAGCCATTGCCATCGGCGCCATATGCTGATGCGCCTGGGGCTCCCTCTACGCCTCGACGTCGTTGTTGCCTTACGCGGCTGCACCTACGGCTTCGCACGGCGCCGCACCTGCCACGCCCTATGGAGCTCACATGCCGCCTGGTAACGCTGGGTACTACCCGAATCCATCGGGTCAATCGTATCATGGTGCTCCGGTGCTGGATGTGGCTACCTTCTCGGAGCTAGTTCCTGCCGAACGCGGTGGTGCCCCGCCTATGGGGTATTACACGTCGCTCTATGCTGCGGCGCCTCCACCCGATCATGCTACTGCTGCTGCGCCGTTCTACTTTGCGCACCTCATCCCGGTGAAACTCACGACGGATAACTATCTGTCTTGGCGTGCGCAGGTGCTGCCGCTCCTTCGCAGTCGTTACCTGGAGGGTTACGTTGATGGCACCCTGCTGTGCCCTCCGCCGCATCATCCAGCGTATCATGCGTGGGTGGCTCAAGATCAGGCGATCCTCTCTGCGATACTGTCGTCTCTCACAGAGGGAGTATCTTCTTTGGTCCTGTTTGCTACCACCTCTCGGGAGGCGTGGTCGGCCCTGCACACGAGCTTCGCGTCTCAGCAGCAGGCGCGTGCTCACACCATTCACACGGAGCTCGGGGAGACCAAGCTCCTTGATCTTAGTGTCACTGACTACTTCAACAAGATGATGCGCCTTGCCGACACTCTGGCTTCCATTGGCCAGCCGCTTCGTCCTGAGGATTTCACCACCTTTGTTATGAACGGATTGGATGCTGACTATGATAACCTCGCTGAGAACATCAATGGTCGTGACACTCCGCTTCAACCTCGTGAGCTTTACTCACGCCTCCTCGCCACGGAACAACGCGTCAAGTCCCGCCGCTCCAACCCGAGTTTTGTGGCTGCCAACGCTGCCACCCGCGGCAAAGGGAAGCCCTACAAGCCGTCGGCTGGAGACAAGGCGGGGTCTGCTGCTCCTCAGACTCAGTGGCCTCCCGCCGCTGCCTCTATGCCCACGACTGAGGGCGGCCGCTCCTGTTCTTGTTGCCCATCATGCGGCATCCAGCTCCCCTGTCAGTTGTGTGGCCTTCCTCGTCACATAGCACCCCGCTGTCATCGTCGCTTCAAGCGGGACTTCCTCGGCATTGGCAACAATGGAAAAGGTAACGACAAACAGGCTGCCTTGGCTACTCATGAGCATGCACATACTCCATCGTATCCCATTGATCCGACATGGTACATGGATACGGGCGCTACTCATCACCTGACGGGCGAGATGGGTAAGCTTTCCACCCATGAGCCTTATCGTGGTCATGATCAGGTTCACACCGCCAACGGAGCAGGTATGCATATATCACATGTTGGTCAGGCATCCCTTCTAACTCATAACCACAAATCTCTACATCTTCGCAATGTTCTTAGAGTTCCCTCTGCTACTCATAGTTTATTGTCTGTTCCTCAACTTACTCGTGACAATAATGTCTTCACTGAGTTTCATCCTTTTTTTTGTGAAGGATCGGGACACGAGGGACGTTCTACTTAGAGGTTGCCTGCGCCATGGACTATATGCACTTGATATGCCATCTGCTCCTCGAGCGTTCAGTGGTGTCCGTGTTTCGCCCAATCATTGGCATGCACGGCTTGGTCATCCTGCTACTCCCATAGTTCGTTGTATTCTTCACCGTCATGATCTTCCAGTTGTGCCCAATAAAGATGTTGCCACAGTTTGCGATGCCTGCCAGCAAGGCAAGAGTCACCAACTTTTGTTTTCAGAGTCGAGTCGTGTCGTCAAAACTCCACTTGAGCTTGTGTTTTCTGATGTATGGGGTCATGCCCAAACTTCTGTTAGTGGTCATAACTATTATGCCAGTTTTATTGATGCTTATAGTCGATTTACTTGGCTTTCTCTTATCAAACGCAAATCTGATGTGTTTGATGTTTTTCTCCAATTCCAAGCTCATGTTGAGCTTCTTCTTAAGCATAAAATTATTCATGTTCAGTCCGATTGGGGGGTGAGTATCACAACCTCAATGCGTTCTTTAATAAGCTTGGGATTTCTCATCGTGTGTCTTGTCCTCATACACATCAGCAGAATGGCGCAGCCGAACGTAAGCATCGTCATATCGTTGAAACTGGCATCACCCTACTTGCTCATGCGTCAGTACCCTTTCGCTTTTGGAGTGATGCATTTTCGACAGCCTGTTTTCTTATAAATAGGCTTCCTACACGACTCCTTGGGATGAAAACACCACTTGAACTCTTGCTTAACGAATCTCCGGATTATACCTTTCTCAAAGTCTTTGGGTGTGCATGCTGGCCTCACCTTCGCCCTTATAACAAGCGTAAGCTCGAGTTTCGGTCCAAACGTTGTGTCTTTCTTGGGTATAGCTCTCTTCACAAAGGGTACAAGTGTCTTCATATTCCGTCTAATCATGTTTACATCTCGCGTGATGTGGTGTTTGATGAGAATGTGTTCCCTTTTTCATCTCTTTCACTACCTTATGCTCCTCCGGCATCACCTTCCAGCCTTCCACTGCCTGCTCAGTTTGTTGATATTGCATACTCTCCTGCGTTGTTGCCTCATCATGCTGCAGGTACAGGTCGTGGGGCACGTCTTGAGCTGCTAGAGGAACGGGAGTCGTCAGCTACTCCCGACGTGAGCAGCGGTCCAGTGCATGCCCCATGCATGCCTCCTACTCCCGACGTGAGCAGCGGTCCAGTGCATGCCCCATGCATGCCTCCGCTGCCCTCGCCTGGGTCGTCTGCCACCGGATCGGCCCCCTCTGTGTTGGACGCGCCCGTACCAACCTCACATGGGCAGGTCTTCCGCGCATCGGGCGTGCCTGAGCCGGTTCAGCCCATGACGCCTGCCCTTGGCTCGCCTACACCATCTCCTGGGCTGGCGTCTACTACCACGTCACCTGAGCTGGCATCTCCTGCCGCATCGCCTGGCTCAGTTGGAGCGGCCGCCTCGTCACCAGTGGCTTCGCCGGTTCAGTCTTCACCAGCGGTGCCGTCACCACCTGCTGCACCACCGGCTGTGACAGATCATCGTCCTCATACACGCAGCCGGTCCGACATTGTTTGTCCCAAGGAGCGCAAGGATGGGACAGTTGCCTGGCTTGCAACCTATGTGGCACAGTTGCAAGAAGATCCCTTCGCTGAACCTCGACATTTCCAGGCTGCTCTTGGGGTTCCTCGCTGGCGTCAAGCCATGGAACAAGAGTATCAGGCATTATTGAAGAATGGTACTTGGCAGTTAGTCCCTCCGGTCTCTGGTGTTAATGTCATTGATTCCAAGTGGGTTTTCAAAGTTAAAAGGCATGCTGACGGTTCTATTGAACGCTACAAGGCATGGTTAGTGGCGAGAGGGTTCAAACAACGGTATGGTCTCGACTATGAGGATACTTTTAGCCCGGTTGTAAAACCTACTACTATCCGGCTGTTGCTCTCTTTGGCTATTACTCGAGGCTGGTTTCTTCGCCAACTGGATGTTCAGAATGCTTTCCTCCATGGTGTTCTGGATGAGGAGGTGTATATGCGCCAGCCCCCGGGATTTGTTGATCCCGCTCGCCCTCATCACTTGTGCCGCCTGGTCAAGGCGCTCTACGGGCTGAAGCAGGCTCCTCGTGCATGGCATGCGAGGCTTGGCTCCGTTCTTCGGGCGCTTGGTTTTGTTCCTTCCACTGCTGACACATCGCTCTTTCTTCTACGTCGGCCTGAGGTGACTATGTATCTACTGGTCTACGTTGATGACATTATCCTCATTAGCTCCTCTGATGCTGCTGCTGGTCGTTTGATATCCGCGTTGAGTGGTGACTTTGCGGTGAAAGATTTAGGCACTTTGCATTACTTCCTTCGGCTGGAAGTTTCTCGCTCCTCTGCTGGCTTGACGCTCTCACGGCACAAGTACTCTTTGGACTTGTTGCGACGGGCAGGTATGCTGAAGTGCAAACATGTCACAACTCAGATGTCTGCCACTGATCGTTTGTCTGCGTTTGATGGAGATCTTCTTACTTCTGATGATGCAACTGAGTATCGTAGTGTTGTTGGTGGCCTGCAGTACCTCACTATCACTCGGCCCGACATCTCCTATGCAGTCAATCGGGTGTGTCAGTTCCTTCATGCTCCTCGGACTTCTCATTGGACGGCGGTCAAGCGCATTCTATGCTACATATGTCTTACTGTCTCATATGGTTTGCTTCTTCAGCCGGCACCATCCGCTGAGCTTTCGGCGTTCTCTGATGCAGACTGGGCCGGTAACCCGGATGACAGACGATCCACGGGGGGGGGGGGGGCATGCTGTCTTCTTTGGTCCTAACCTGATCGCCTGGACTGCTCGTAAACAAGCTACAGTGTCTAGAAGTAGCACTGAAGCTGAATACAAAGCAGTTGCAAATGCTACGGCCGAGATCATATGGGTACAGTCTTTATTGAGAGAGTTGGGAGTCCCTCAAGTTCAGCCGCCTGTTCTTTGGTGTGATAACATCGGTGCTACCTATCTGTCGTCTAATCCGGTGTTTCATGCTCGAACAAAACACATTGAAGTTGACTATCACTTTGTATGAGAACGTGTTGCACAGAAGCTACTCCACATCAAGTTCATCTCCTTTAAAGATCAACTTGCTGACATCTTCACGAAGCCTCTACCACAACCTCAGTTTGTAGGGTGCAGGCGCAATCTTAACATACTTTGTACCTCAGGGCATAGTTAAGATTAAGGGAGGGTGTTAGACTGTATTATACGTAGACTCTGTATAGGTATTGTATACCGTATTGTACACACCTTGTATACTCCTTATATATATATATGAGATAGCCCACCTCGTAAGAGGTAAGGTGCAGTTTCCCAAACCCTACGTCTAATACCGGCGTTCATGCGGTGCCACCAATTTTAAGGTCGTCGTTGCCAGCTGCGGATTCTTTTCCTGCCGAACCTCTCACCGAACACGCTTTGGAAACCTTTTTTGTTTTGAAACGGGCTTTGCAAACCTTTGTGTTTGTACCGGATGGGTTGTGTCTTTTTTTAAATCACCGGATGGGCTGTGTCGCTATGGCTTAGAGTACGACCAATGTTGTTGCCTTGTTGGAGTTGTTGCTAAAGCTCTGTAGTAATTAGGATGTTGCAAAGGTAGAATTAGTGGTTGACTCTCACGTATCACGATCCATATCATCACGGGCTCAGTTCTCTAAAACCGAGTATTTAACCAAAAACTACCACATTTGACGAAAACGTGACGAAAAACTACCAATTTTTTCCTAAACCGTGGCAAAAAACTACCAACTCGCGGAATCGCTCGCTTCAGCCGCGCTAACCCCGATTCTGACCGGTTGGGCCCACGGACAAGTGCCACACTGGCTACCGGACGGCCGACGCGCGTTGACGGCCGTTAACGGCCTGTCCGCTGTCGGGACGTCGGCTGTCGGTCAGGTGCGGGTCAAGATCTGATCCATTCCCCTCTCGCAGCACTCTCTTCGTCCTCTCCCTCTCTCTGAACTAGGTGGCAGCGGCGACGACGATGATGGCGGCGATGGTTCCGAAGGGGGGCGTCGGCGATATGGGTGGTGGCGGCGGTGGCGATGACGCTGGCGGCGGTGGCACAAGTTTGGACGCTGCGGGCTCAGTCGACAATTGGTTGGGGAGCACCAGTTTCTCGACGCAGGCCGGCTCGCAGCAGCAGGAAGCACAACTCGCCCAGTCATCGCCAATGGGTTGCAGGTATGGCAATATCATCTGCTAGGTTAGCTGCTCATGAATTGGCTAGCTGCTTCAATCTGGCAAATTAGTAAGATGTGTTTGTTAGAGCTTGTTGGACATGTGTAGTGAACTGTATTGCACTTGTAGCTCTGTCATTTTCAATTCAATTCATGAGCACCTATTTCTGCAGTTTTGCTGACAAGAAGTGGGAGATATGGTTTCATTTAGAAGGAAGAAACCCTGTGAAAAGGGGTATATATGAGTTAGGTATATCTTTTGTTACTCTACAATCACTCATTGCTAATGAAGGGTATGGGCAGAGTGATTACATGTACTATGTGAAGGAGGAGGAAATTGGATCCGAAAAAGTAAAGTATTTAGGTAATGAAGCTAGTGTTCATGAAATGTTGGAGTTTTTTAATCATGTCAATGTTGTGAACATAAGGGTTGTGAGAGATGTTGAACCTGGAATAAGTACACAGGCTATTCAGAATTACATGAACACTCAAGAGAGTTGCTGTGTGCAAAAGGTTGTGGAGCAATCTGAGCTTCAGAATGAGATAGATGATAGAAAGGCTTAGCTTGAGAGGAGCAGGATTCAAAGAGAGGCAGATTTAAACCACTTTGAAGGAGACACTGAAGTGTCTGAATTTTGTTCTGATGATTCAGTTCATTCAGATGGGAGTGCTGAAGTTGTTGAACAAATGGAAATAGAGTGTGCCTCTGAAGAGGAAACATCATTGCAAAGTACTGCTATTGTGAAACATGTGAAGAACCCTGGGCCAACTAGCAGATGTCACAATGAGGTAGAGAAAAAACGTTTTGAAGATTGGTTTCCTGAAGCAGATGAGTTTTGTTTTGCTGGTGATGCAGGCATAAGTGATGAGGATGAAGAAGATGAAGTTGAACTACCATACCTCATGAAGAAGCCAAAGACAAAGAGTAGTAAGAAAAAGATGAAGGAAAGGGTATATTTTGACCCTTTAATTCCCAATTCACATTTACTCTTGTGCAAGAGCTTGTGTTTTGATTCTGTTTACCAGTTCAGAGAAGCATTAAGAGATTTTCATATAAGGACTTTGAGGTCTTTTCACTACCACAGGAGCACTCCAACAAGAATTATTGGTTGGTGTTCACAGAGAGAGCATGGATGTGAATTTTACATGTGTGCCTCCAGGATAGCTCATGAAAGAACATTTTGCATTAAGAAGTGTAACATGGAGCACACTTGTCCAGCATCAGCATAGAACACAAAGGTTACTACTAAGTGGCTTTCCAAAGCAGTTGAGCCTTCTCTTAGAGCAGATCCTAGAGCACCTATGGATTCACTTATTAAAAATAACAAAGTCAAGTTTTCAGTTGATGTATCAAAGAGTGTGGCCTATAGGGCAAGGAGGAAGGCTATTAAGGTTGTATAAGGTGACTAGAAGGAGTGGTACTATAGACTGAGGGACTACCTACAAGCAGTTCTTGACACAAACCCTGGTAGCAGGTGTGTAGTTACAACATTTGAGGACCCAGAAAACCCTGCCCCAACTCCTAGATTTATGTACATGTTCTACTGCTTGCATGCATCAAAGCAAGGATTTCTTAATGGTTGCAAGCCCTTTATAGGTAAATCTATAACTGCATTTTGTTCAAAATATCTTGTTGTAATTTTTTGGTAGCTAATTTGGGTATGGATGCAGGGCTTGATGGTTGCTTCATCAAGCTAACCACTGGACAGCAAATTCTTGCAGCCACAGGAAGAGATGGCAACAACAACATCTACCCCATAGCCTTTGGTGTGGTTGATAAGGAAGATCCAGAGAGTTGGACATGGTTCTTAACCTAGCTAAGATGTTGCATTGGAAGTGGAAGCAAATTTGGAACCTACACCATTATTTCTGACAGGCAAAAGGTATGCAACCTATCTTAGCCAGTAGTTCAGATAAATATAGTCATTATTGGCTTTATTTCTTTTTGTTCATGACCATGGTTATTAATTTACAATCAGGGTCTTCTTAAGGCTATAAATGAGGTGTTCCCTGATTCCCCTCAGAGATACTGCCTCAGGCACATCAATGCAAATTTTTAGTCAGCTGGTTTCAGAGGAGCAGAACTAAAAAAGCTAGTAGATCAGGCTAGCTACTCATTCACCAAACATGGCAATGAATTAGCAATGGCAGAGCTTAAAGCAGAGTGTGAGGATGCCTGGAAGTGGCTTACAAAAATTCCAAAGGAGACTTGGTGTAGGTCTTCAATGGATTACAATTGCAAAACTGATCTTGTTGTGAACAACCTTAGTGAGGTTTTCAACAAAATGATCCTTAATGTTAGGGCCAAACCAATTAGGACTATGTTTGAAGGAATAAGGACTAAGCAGATGATCAAAAGGCAGAAGGCTAGGAAAAAACAGAGAACAGCGGGTGGATGATCACACCCAACTATTCAGAGAAACTAGAGGAGAGTAAGAAGTATGCCAAATTTTGTGAGGCACATAAGGCTGGTCCTGACATTTGGCAAGTGTCTAGTAAGGAAAATCAGTACTGTGTCAACCTAGCTACTAACTCATGTGACTGCAGGAGGTGGGACATGACAGGTGTGACATGCAGTCATGCAATTGCAGCAATGAGCAAGATTCACATGCACCCAGAGGACTATGTGCATGGATTTTTCAAAAAACCACTATATATTGAAGCATACAAAGACATAGTGTACCCTGTCCCTGGTCCTGGATTCTGGCCTGACACCCATACTCAGGATATCGAGCCACCAGTGTTCAAAGAAAAAGCAGGGAAGAAACAAACAACTAGGAGAAAGGGCCAGTTTGAGGTGGCTGCACCAAAAGACACAAGCAGGATGGGAACAATTACATGCAACAATTGTGGTCTACAGAGCCATAGATATACTTACTGTGGGAAAGCTCTAAACCCAAGTCTTCAGATGAGAAAGAACTTACACCAGGTCATTTAAAAATGTTGCATTCTTTGTTTAGTTAATAGTTGTTTAATTATTTTAGGTCTGCTCTATGTACTAACTATCTTAATTCTGTCATGCAGGAGAATAGAGAAATTTTTAGGGGTTCCTCTAGTGCTAGTCACCCACCTCCAGAACCACCACATCAACACCAAACTTCACAGATGCCAGCCTCATCTGCTCCACCTCCTAAAGCAGTGAGGAACAGAAAAACAGCAACAAATAAGAGAGCTTCAGCATCTAGAGTTTCTGCAGGAGCAGCTAGGTCTTCACCAGCACCTCCAGCAGGATCAACATCAACAAGAGCTCCAAGAGGATCAGCATCAACAAGAACATTCAATGCACCAAGAGCATCCACTGGAGAACCAGGGATATTAGCAGGCAAGAGGAAGAGGAAACCCCTAGCAAGTTTGCACTATATTTTAGTGCTAGTGGAAACCATTGAAACTCTGTTACTAAGTTTGTGTTCTGCTACTTAGTTTGAGTGTATGGTACTAAGTGTGTGCTCTGCTACTAAATGTGTGATGTGTGTTGTGCTACTAGACTGCTTAAATCCAGACATGTGAACTTGTGGACAATGTTGAATGTATGGTTGCTACTTATTTGTGCCCAATACCAATGGGCTAAGTGCTAGTGATTTGTTTGACTAGCATCGGCCAAACTTATTATATGTTGTTAGCCACGTCGTCTGTTCAGCGTGCGTTGCAGCCGGTAGTGTGGTGAGCATGCGTTGAGTAAACCCAGCTGTTTCGGATTCTACGACTTTATTACGTGTCCACCCACCTAATGACCCACAAGTATAGGGGATCTATCGTAGTCCTTTCGATAAGTAAGAGTGTCGAACCCAACAAGGAGCAGAAGGAAATGATAAGCGGTTTTCAGCAAGTATTCTCTGCAAGTACTGAAATAAGTGGTAACAGGTAGTTTTGTGACAAGATAAATTGTAACGAGCAACAAGTAACAAAAGTAAATAAAGTGCAACAAGGTGGCCCAATCCTTTTTGTAGCAAAGGACAAGCCGGAACAAACTCTTATATAAGGAAAAGCGCTCCCGAGGACACATGGGAATATCGTCAAGCTAGTTTTCATCACGTTCATATGATTCGCGTTCGGTACTTTGATAATTTGATATGTGGGTGGACCGGTGCTTGGGTGCTGTTCTTACTTGAACAATCATCCCACTTATGATTAACCTCTATTGCAAGCATCCGCAACTACAACAGAAGTATTAAGGTAAACCTAACCATAGCATGAAACATGTGGATCCAAATCAGCCCCTTACGAAGCAACGCATAAACTAGGGTTTAAGCTTCTGTCATTCTAGCAACCCATCATCTACTTATTACTTCCCAATGCCTTCCTCTAGGCCCAAATAATGGTGAAGTGTTATGTAGTCGACGTTCACATAACACCACTAGAGGCTAGACAACATACATCTCATCAAAATATCAAACGAATACCAAATTCACATGACTACTAATACCAAGACTTCTCCCTTGTCCTCAGGAACAAACGTAACTACTCACAAAGCATATTCATGTTCATAATCAGAGGGGTAATAATATGCATATAGGATCTGAACATATGATCTTCCACCAAATAAACCAACTAGCATCAACTACAAGGAGTAATCAACACTACTAGCAACCTACTAGCACCAATCCCGGACTTTGAGACAAGAATTGGATACAAGAGATGAACTAGGGTTTGGGGATGAGATGGTGCTGGTGAAGATGTTGATGGAGATTGCCCTCTCCCGACGAGAGGAGCGTGGGTGATGACGATGGTGATGATTTCCCCCTCCCGAAGGGAAGTATCCCCGGCAGAACAGCTCTGCCGGAGCCCTAGATTGGTTCCGCCAAGGTTCCGCCTCGTGGCGGCGGAGTCTCGTCCCGAAAGGTTGCTTCCTCTTTTTTTCTTGTCGAAAGATTTCATATAGGAGAAGATGGACGTCGGAGACCCACCAGAGGTCCCACGAGGTAGGGGGCATGCCCTAGGGGGGGGCGCCCCCACCCTCGTGAGCAGGGTGTGGGCCCCCTGGCCTTCATCTTTTGCGAGGATTTTTCTTTATTTCGTTTAAGATATTCCGTGGAGTTTCAGGACTTTTGGAGTTGCATAGAATAGGTCTCTAATATTTGCTCATTTTCCAGCCCAGAATTCCAGCTGCCGGCATTCTCCCTCTTCATGTAAACCTTGTAAAATAAGAGAGAATAGCCATAGGTATTGTGACATATCGTGAAATAACAGCCCATAATGCAATAAATATCGATATAAAAGCATGATGCAAAATGGACGTATCAACTCCCCCAAGCTTAGACCTCGCTTGTCCTCAAGCGAAAAGCCGATAACAATAAATATGTCCTCATGTTTAGAGGTAGAGGCGTCGATAAAAATAAAATATGGACATGAAGGCATCATGATTATTCTCATAACAGCAACATATAAAGATTTTGTCATATGATTACTTATGTTCAAGTGATGATCTATTCACAATGCAAAAGTATGAATCGGAAACCTTATTGGGCACCAACAAACTATAAACTCAGTCATTGAAACAATTGCAATTTATCATAACATCGGAAAGAGTCTATGTCAGAGCTGAAAAGCAAGTCCACATACTCAACTATCATTTAGTCCTTCATAATTGCTAACACTCACACAATACTTGTGGTTATGAAGTTTTAATCGGACACAGAGAAAGATAAGGACTTATAGTTTTGCCCCACAACCTTTTACCTCAAGGGTAATGTCAACAATAATACTTCATGCTCCCCTACATCCAATTATGTGTGTGTGTGTGTGTGTGTGTGTGTGTGTGTGTATATATATATATATCATGTTCTTTCCAACATGCTGGGCTTGCCAAAGGATAAAATGAAAAAGGAAAGGTGAAGATCACCATGAATCTTGCATAAGGTAGAGGATAATAATAAAAGATAGGCCCTTCACGGAGGGAAGCAGAGGTTGCCATGTGCTTTTATGGTTGGATGCACAAAATCTCAATGCGAAAGAACGTCACTTTATATTGCCCCTTGTGATATGAACCTTTATTATGCAGTCCGTCGCTTTTATTACTTCCACATCACAAGATCATATAAAGCTTATTTCTCCCACACCAATCAATCATACATATTTAGAGCAATTTTTATTGCTTTGCACCGATGACAACTTACTTGAAGGATCTTACTCAATCCATAGGTAGATATGGTGGACTCTCATGGCAAAACTGGTTTAAGGGTATTTGGAAGCACAAGTAGTATTTCTACTTGGTGCTGAGAAATTGGCTAGTATGAGGGGGAAAGGCAAGCTCAACAAGTTATAGGATCCATGACAATATACTTTATCTCGGATATAAGAAAGACATAACTCATTACGTTGTCTTCCCTGTCCAACATCAACTCTTTAGCATGTCATATTTTAATGAGTGCTCCCAATCATAAAAGATGTCAATGATAATATATCTATATGTGAAACCTCTCTTTCCTTATTACTTCCTATTAATTGCAACGATGACCAAAGCTATGTCTGTCAACTCCCAACAACTTTTAATCATCATACTCTTTCTATGTGAAGTCATTACTCTCAATAAGATCAATATGAACTCTCCGTTTCTTTTTATTCTTTTTCTCTTTCCTTTTATTCACCCAAGATCATGGCAAAATAATCAAGCCCTTGACTCAACACTAATCTTTATTATATACAGCTCACGGACTCGATTACATAGAGAGATCATAAAGCAAAACTCAAAACTAGATCATGCCATAAACTTTATTCTACTAGATCAAGATACTACTAATAGGATCAAACTAAGAAAATGGTAAAGATAGGAGTTGTGATTGTGATACGATACCGGGGCACCTCCCCCAAGCTTGGCAGTTGCCAAGGGGAGTGCCCATACCCATGTGATTATGTCTCCCTCTTTGTTGTTGAAGAAGATGGTGGTGTTGACTTAGTTGATGGCTTAGACTTCTCCCTTAATTTGCGCTTGAGGACGGCATTTTGATCCCTCAGATCATCAATCTCCCACTCTAGGGTTAATATCTTTTTACATAGGTCCTGCTTGTTTTCCTGCAAGAGACGAAAAGGAATGAACTCGAACTTGGGTTTCTTTACCCTATCAGGGAGACTTGACTTTTTAAACTCCACGTGCATGTCCCCAGGTTGAGGCAATGGGGCTTCATCTTCATCTGAGCTCATCTCCTCCTTCCCCTTGGGTTCATAGTCCTCTTCTTCCTCCGTGGTCCAGCCATCGTGTTCCACATCTCCATAGACCTTGGGATTTGCTAAATAATCATCCACATAGCTTTCTCCTTCGGAATCCTGGGAAGACATGTTGATCTAATCTGCAGCAGGACAGCTCGAAACGAAAACAGAGGATAATTGCGGGATACGGGAGTCAAAACCTTCGGGAGAATATACAATGAATTTTTACCGACCAAAATACGTATCGTGCAAGAAAACGGAGTCCGGAAGGCACACGAGGTGCTCACGAGGTAGGGGGGCGCGCCCACCACCCTCGTGGGGCCCTCGTGTCCTTCCCGGACTGCCACTTATTTTTTCTATTTTTCTAAATATTCCAAAACGAAGAAATATTGCCCTAAAAATTGTTTTGGAGTCGGTTTACTTACCATACCACATACCTATTCCTTTTCGGAGTCTGGAACATTCTGGAAAGTGTCCCTTATGTATTCCTCCGGGGTTACGGTTTCAATAATATTGGTTTCAACATTTATGGGATTACCTGAGATATAATGTTTAACTCTTTGACCGTTTACCACCTTCGGATTTGTGCCTTCGAAGTTGTTGATTTTTATGGCACCGGAGTGATAGACCTACTCGTTAACGTAGGGGCCTTCCCATTTAGAGAGAAGTTTTCTTGCAAAAAATCTTAAACGAGAGTTGTATAGCAATACATAATCACCTACATTAAACTCACGCTTTTGTATCCTTTTGTCATGCCATCTTTTAACTTTTTCTTTAAACAACTTGGCATTTTCATATGCTTGGGTTCTCCATTCATCAAGTGAGCTAATATCAAATAACCTCTTCTCACCGGCAAGTTTGAAATCATAGTTGAGCTCTTTAATAGCCCATTATGCCTTATGTTCTAGTTCGAGAGGTAAGTGACATGCTTTTCCATAAACCATTTTATACGGAGACATACCCATAGGATTCTTATATGCAGTTCTATATGCCCATAATGCATCATCGAGTTTCTGGGACCAATTCTTTCTAGACCTATTGACAGTCTTCTGCAAAATTAATTTGAGTTCTCTGTAACTCAATTCTACTTGACCACTAGACTGAGGGTGATAGGGAGATGCAATTCTATGATTAACATCATATTTAGCAAGCATTTTATGGAAAGCACCATGAATAAAGTGTGAACCACCATCAGTCATTAAATATCTAGGGGCTCCAAACCTCGGAAAAATAACTTCCTTAAGCATTTTAATAGAGGTGTTATGATCAGCACTACTAGTTGGAATAGCTTCTACCCACTTAGTAACGTAATCAACAGCAACCAAAATATGAGTGTATCCATTAGAGGCAGGAAAAGGTCCCATATAATCAAAGCCCCAAACATCAAATGGTTCAATAACAAGTGAATAATTCATAGGCATTTCTTGACGTCTACTACTATTACCAATTCTTTGACATTCATCACACGACAAGACAAACTTACGGGCATCCTTGAAGAGAGTAGGCCAATAAAAACCGGATTGCAATACCTTGTGTGCAGTTCTGTCTCCATCGTGGTGTCCTCCATAAGCTTCGGAGTGACACTTGCGTAGGATCTGTTCCTGTTCATGCTCAGGTACACAACGTCTAATAACACCATCTACTCCTTCTTTATAAAGATTTGGGTCATTCCAAAAGTAATGCCTCAAATCATAGAAGAATTTTTTCTTTTGTTGGTATGTGAAGCTAGGTGGTATAAACTTAGCAACAATATAATTAGCATAATCAGCATACCAAGGAGTACTAGAGAAGTACTTATAACATTTAATTGCTCATCAAGAAAGCTATCATTAATAGGTAGTGGGTCATCAAGAACATTCTCTAACCTAGATAAGTTGTCTGCAACAGGGTTCTCAGCTCCTTTTCTATCAACAATATGCAAATCAAATTCTTGTAGCAGGAGAACCCATCTAATAAGTCTAGGTTTAACATCTTTCTTTTCCATAAGATATTTAATAGCAGCATGATCAGTGTGAATAGTTACTTTAGAATCGACAATATACGGTCTGAACTTATCACAAGCAAATACAACTGCTAAAAGTTCTTTTCCAGTAGTAGCATAATTTCTTTGAGCATTGTCTAGAGTCTTACTAGCATAATGGATAACATTTAATTTCTTATCAACTCTTTGCCCTAGAACAGCACCTACAGCATAATCACTAGCATCACACATAATTTCAAAGGGTAAATTCCAATCAGGTGGCTGAACAACAGGTGCAGAGACTAATGCTTTCTTAAGTATTTCAAATGCTTCTACACAATCATCATCAAAGACAAATGGTACATCTTTTTGCAATAAATTAGTCAGAGGCCGAGAAATTTTTGAGAAGTCTTTAATGAACCTCCTATAAAATCCGGCGTGACCAAGGAAACTTCTTATACCTTTGATGTCCTTGGGACATGGCATCTTTTCAATAGCATCAACCTTGGCTTTATCAACTTCAATACCTCTTTCAGAAACTTTATGCCCCAAGACAATACCTTCATTAACCATAAAGTGGCACTTTTCCCAATTCAAGACAACATTGGTTTCTTCACATCTCTGCAAAACTCGATCAAGATTGCTCAAGCAACTGTCAAAAGAGGAACCATAGACGGAAAAGTCGTCCATGAAAACCTCACAAATCTTTTCACAAAAGTCAGAGAATATAGCCATCATGCATCTTTGAAAGGTAGCAGGTGCATTACATAGACCAAAAGGCATACGTCTATAAGCAAAGGTACCAAAAGGGCATGTAAAAGTAGTCTTTGATTGGTCTCTAGCCGACACAGGTATTTGAGAGAAACCAGAATAACCATCTAGAAAGCAGTAATGTGTATGTTTGCATAGTCTTTCTAGCATTTGATCAATAAAAGGTAAGGGGTAATGATCTTTCTTAGTAGCCTTATTTAATTTGCGTAAATCAATTACCATCCTATAACCTGTAATAATTCTTTGTGGGATCAATTCATCTTTATCATTAGGAACAACAGTAATACCTCCCTTCTTAGGGACACAATGGACAGGACTTACCCACTGACTATCAGCAACGGGATAAATTATACATGCCTCCAGGAGCTTTAGTATTTCTTTTCTTACCACTTCTTTCATTTTAGGATTAAGACGTCTTTGAGGATCACGAACTGGTTTGGCATCCGCTTCCAAATTTATTTTATGTTGACATAGAGTTGGACTAATGCCCTTAAGATCATCAAGAGTATATCCAATAGCAGCACGATGCTTCTTCGGAGTTTTCAATAATCTTTCTTCTTCATGATCTAAAAGGTTAGCACTAATAATAACAGAATATCTTCTTCTCATCAAGATAAGCATATTTAAGATTATCAGGCAATGGTTTAAGCTCAAACATGGGATCACCCTTGGGTGGAGGAGGATCCCCTAGAATTTCAACAGGCAAATTGTGTTGCAGAATAGGTTCCTGATTAAAGAATACTTCATCTATTTCCCTTCTTTCATTCATGAACATATCATTTTCATGGTCTAGCAAATAGTGTTCTAAAGGATCACTAGGAGGTACGACAATAGAAGCAAGACCAATAATTTCATCCTTACTAGGTAATTCTTCCTCACGATGTTGTTTACTAAATTTAGAGAAATTAAACTCATGAACCATATCATCCAAGCCAATAGTAACAACATTCTTTTCACAGTCTATCCTAGCATTAACAGTGTTCAAGAAGGGTCTACGAAATATAATGGGACAAAAGCTATCTTGTGGGGAACCAAGAACAAGAAAATCAGCAGGATATTTAGTTTTCCCACATAAGACTTCGACATCTCTTAGAATTCCCACTAGTGATATAGTATCCCTATTAGCAAGTTTAATAGTGACATCTATTTCTTCTAACTCAACAGGTGCAATGTCATGCATAATTTCTTTGTACAAAGTATGTGGTATAACGCTAGCACTAGCACCCATATCACATAAGCCATGATAACAATGATCTCCTATTTTAACAAAAATAACAGGCACGCCTACCACAGGTCTATGTTTATCTTTAGCACAATGTTTAGCAATTCTAGCAGTTTCACCTTCGAACTGAATAACATGCCCATCAATATTATCAGACAAGAGATCTTTAACAATAGCAATATTAGGTTCTACTTTAACTTGCTCAGGAGGTGTATATGTTCTAATATTGCTTCTACGAACAACAGTTGAAGCTTTAGCATGATCCTTTATTCTAACAGGGAAAGGTGGTTTCTCAACATAAGCAGTAGGAACAATAGGATCATTATAAGTGACAGTCTTTTCTTCAACTTTAATAGGTGCAGCTACTTTTACTTCTATGGGAGGATGATATTTAAACCACTTCTCCTTAGGGAGATCAACATAAGTAGCGAAAGATTCACAGAAGGAAGCTACTATCTCAGAGTCAAGTCCATATTTAGTGCTAAACTTACGGAAAATATCGGTATCCATAAAATATTTAACACAATCAAACTTAGGTATCATACCTGACTCCTTACCTTCGTCGAGGTCCCAGTCTTCAGAGTTGCGTTTAATTCTATCCAATAAATCCCATCTAAATTCAATAGTCTTCATCATAAAAGAGCCAGCACAAGAAGTATCGAGCATGGTTTGATTATTATGAGAAAGCCGAGCATAAAAACTTTGAATAATTATTTCTCTGGAGAGCTCATGATTGGGGCATGAATATAACATTGATTTAAGCCGCCCCCAAGCTTGAGCGATGCTTTCTCCTTCGCGAGGCCAGAAATTATATATAAAATTGCGATCACGATGAACAAGATGCATAGGATAATAGTTTTGATGAAATTCCAATTTCAATCTTTTATAATTCATCTCATATCATCACATAGCCTATACCATGTCAATGCGTATCCCTTCAAAGATAAAGGGAAGACCTTCTTCTTAGCAACATCATCGGGTATACCTGCAAGCTTAAATAATCCACAAACTTCATCCACATATATTAAGTGCTCATCAGGATGCTTTGTTCCATCTCCTGTAAAAGGGTTAGCTAGCAGTTTTTCCATCATACTTGAAGGAAATCCAAAAGGAGTTTCATTTTCAATAGGTTCAGTAGGTTGAGGAGCAACTCTTTGCTCTAATGGACGGGGTGAAGATACCCCGAACAAGCCCCTGAGAGAATTACTTTCCATAGTAACAAGTGACAGTAAATTTCAGCACACTATATACATTTTTCCTTACCAAATTCCACCTACCAGAAGCGCTACACTCCCCGGCAACGGCGCCAGAAAAGAGTCTTGATGACCCACAAGTATAGGGGATCTATCATAGTCCTTTCGATAAGTAAGAGTGTCGAACCCAACGAGGAGCAGAAGGAAATGATAAGCGGTTTTCAGCAAGGTATTCTCTGCAAGTACTGAAATAAGTGGTAACAGGTAGTTTTGTGACAAGATAAATTGTAACGAGCAACAAGTAACAAAAGTAAATAAAGTGTAGCAAGGTGGCCCAATCCTTTTTGTAGCAAAGTACAAGCCGGAACAAACTCTTATATAAGGAAAAGCGCTCCCGAGGACACATGTGAACATCGTCAAGCTAGTTTTCATCACGTTCATATGATTCGCGTTCGGTACTTTGATAATTTGATATGTGGGTGGACCGGTGCTTGGGTGCTGTTCTTACTTGAACAATCATCCCACTTATGATTAACCTCTATTGCAAGCATCCGCAACTACAACAGAAGTATTAAGGTAAACCTAACCATAGCATGAAACATGTGGATCCAAATCAGCCCCTTACGAAGCAACGCATAAACTAGGGTTTAAGCTTCTGTCATTCTAGCAACCCATCATCTACTTATTACTTCCCAATGCCTTCCTCTAGGCCCAAATAATGGTGAAGTGTTATGTAGTCGACGTTCACATAACACCACTAGAGGCTAGACAACATACATCTCATCAAAATATCAAACGAATACCAAATTCACATGACTACTAATACCAAGACTTCTCCCTTGTCCTCAGGAACAAACGTAACTACTCACAAAGCATATTCGTGTTCATAATCAGAGGGGTAATAATATGCATATAGGATCTGAACATATGATCTTCCACCAAATAAACCAACTAGCATCAACTACAAGGAGTAATCAACACTACTAGCAACCTACTAGCACCAATACCGGACTTTGAGACAAGAATTGGATACAAGAGATGAACTAGGGTTTGGAGATGAGATGGTGCTGGTGAAGATGTTGATGGAGATTGCCCTCTCCCGATGAGAGGAGCGTTGGTGATGACGATGGTGATGATTTCCCCCTCCCGGAGGGAAGTATCCCCGGCAGAACAGCTCTGCCGGAGCCCTAGATTGGTTTCGCCAAGGTTCCGCCTCGTGGCGGCGGAGTCTCGTCCCGAAAGGTTGCTTCCTCTTTTTTTCTTGTTGAAAGACTTCATATAGGAGAAGATGGACGTCGGAGACCCACCAAAGGGCCCACGAGGTAGGGGGGCGCGCCCTAGGAGGGGGGGCGCGCCCCCCACCCTCGTGAGCAGGGTGTGGGCCCCCTGGCCTTCATCTTTGGCGAGGATTTTTCTTTATTTCTTTTAAGATATTCCATGGAGTTTCCGGACTTTTGGAGTTGCACAGAATAGGTCTCTAATATTTGCTCCTTTTCCAGCCCAGAATTCCAGCTGCCGACATTCTCCCTCTTCATGTAAACCTTGTAAAATAAGAGAGAATAGCCATAAGTATTGTGACATATCATGAAATAACAGCCCATAATGCAATAAATATTGATATAAAAGCATGATGCAAAATGGACGTATCACCACCACGCTCTCTGCTCACTCGCCCACTCGCACCACCCACTCCACTTCCCCCTCTCTCCTATCGAAATCGTCGCCGACAACCACCGCCACCGCCGTCGCCATGGACTGGCAGCTGGCCATCGAAGCTCTCGCCGGCAACAACCAGGAGATGCGCGCGCAGTACAGGGAGACCGCGCGCTGGTTCCCCAGTCTGGCGATGCTGAGGAACCACGCCCGCGGCCTCGTGAAGGTGATGACAGCTGCTGAAAAGCAGCGCGCCTTCCCTGCCGGCCGCACCATCCCGCCGCCCGACCATTCTGTTGTGGGCGATGCGCGAGGTGCAACGCTCCCCCGACCCTAGGCAGCGCGCCCGATGGTGGATGCACGGCTCATCCACCACGCCGCCGGCCGCCGCGGACCACGTCACCACCGCTGTCCTCGCGCTCCCATCCCCAATCAACAACGCCTACTGGGAGAGGCGCAATCCGTGGGTCCTTGGGCCCTCTGACGACTCTGACGGCGAGTCCAGTGACGATGATGAGGACGAGTCGTCTGACGAATCTGACGACGAGGTGGATGAGGTCGTCGTCCTCTCCGACGACGAGCCTGAAGTGCAGCTGCTCGCTCCCGTCCTCGACGCCGTGGAGGGGGACAGGAACCTCCCAATCCACGTGGATGCGCTGCCGGAGGTCGATCTCCCAGACGGCATCATCGTGAAGCAAGAACAAGATGGCGGCGAGGAAGATGTGGTGGAGCCGGCGCCGGGCAAGAAGAAGAGGGCGGCCGTGACTGTAGTGTGCCGCTCCCCGCGCCTGAAGATGCTGAAGAAGGAGGAGTGAAGTGCTGCCTTCAGTTACTTCAGTGCAAAAATATTCAGTTTCGTCAGTCCTGAACTTTCATAAGTTCAGTAAGTTCCCAGGTTCAGTTTCGTCAGGCACTATCTACTACTAGTTGCTATCTATGCCAGGCACTATCTACTACTAGTTGCTTTCTATGTCAGACTTGAATGGCAGCACTATCTATCTATGTCATACTATCTATATATGCTACTTGCTACTTGCTACTTGCTACATATGTTAAGTTATTTGTCACACTATCTAAGCTACTTGCTATATATGTTACTTGCTACTTGCCACTTCCAACTATGTCACTACTGTCAGTTATCCACACATGATATATGCAGAGTAAAGCAGCCTCATCATAGATAAAACATTCTTACTTACTTAACTTAGCATGAGTACTCACTTAGCATAGTAGGTCTTAACATAATAGGCATTACATCATAGATAAAACCAACTAGTTCTTAAACCATAACAGTACCTCCCTCCCTCATACCATTCTGAAAGCACATGAAACTTTCCCAAAATATACACCTAACATGCATGACATTCCAAGGCCAGCTATATATATATAGGCCTACTAATTACTTAACCCACACACCAAGCACTTCACTCATTCATAATTGCCTTGATCCTCTCCAGCTTATCTTTGCTGGCATGCCCAACATTGAGCAGATCAGCAATCAGATACTCCAGCTTCTTCTTCTCTTGCTTAAGTAGGTCCCTGTCCCCCTCCACTTCCTTCATGGCCTTCCTCATGTTCTGAATGATATCTGCTTGGCTTTGAAGAATGCACCTTTGCTCCTTGGCAAGCTTCAGCTTTTCCATACTTAACTCAATATTTGCCTGATCCTCAAGTTGTTTCTTCTTCTCAGCTAGTTCATTGATTGCCTGACTAGTATAGTCCATGTCATGAGACATCTTGCCATCTTGATAGTCAAAAAGCTTGGATACATCTTCCACCAACTGGCTGTAGTTGTTTGACAGGAAATCAATTTCCTTCTGTAGCTTGCCCACCTCTTTCTCATGGGCTTGTTTGTCATTCACCCTCCCCAAGTTCTGCTCATGGTACATGTCCCAAATCCTTGTTAGGCACCTTTGTAGAATCTCTGGCCAAGGACCATCCACCCACTCCACAACCCCACAGTTCACACCTACATCCTACAGAAGCAATTATTTATAATTAAGCACAAATCACTTAGTAACAAACTTAGTACATATAACCAAAGTTCACACCTATCAATATGCTCTCTGAATTATGCAAACATAATTCTTTCATAGTAAGCACACAACACCTGACTTAGCATCAGAGATAAATTCAGTTAACAGCTATATTTAGCAGTAGATATAAATTCATTTAACTTTGTTCTTTTTCAGTTAACAGCTATATTCAGTAAACACCTAACTAATACATTCAGTTCACAGTACACTAAAGATCTCGACATGTAGGTGTTCTAAGTTCAGTCATGTATTGAATTCAGTTAACTAAAGATCTACTTTCACATATAGCTTCCATATGTATGGCACTTTCAAGTTTCAGTTCTAAACTACATCACACATCTCTACAAATCACACATCTTTGCACCACATGCTGCACCACACATCTCCAGCAGCAAAACACATCACACATATCCACCATCAAAACAAGTTAGCGTTCAAGATTTAATACTTGCTGCACAGGACAACCCAGGAATCGCCTCCCAGTCAAAGCACCTTGAAAAGCCACCATCTTCTTCGGCCTCTGATGATGCATCATGCACGTCGGCTCAGATTCAGTGTAAGAACCACAGAAAAATGGTTCCACCACACTGTCAGGGGTTTCCTGCAAAAGAAACTTCGAATCAAACCAAAAGCAACTGGGAATCTCCAACTTGGATGAACTAACCCGAACCCTAACTCTGTTCCACCATTATGCACTTACAAAGAGCTGAGGATCCATTGAAACCATGTTGATGTCCTCGTCCGAGCTCTCCTCGTCATTCCAGGATGGCATCCTCAACTTCCACCGGCAGCAATGGCCTCGGCGGTGACGGCGATAGGCTGACCTAGCTCAGAGCACCAGGGAGAGGCGAGAGGATGAGGACGAGTGAGAGCGAGCGAGGAGGAAGAGAATGAGCGAGTGGCTGAGCTCGCTCGATCTCACTTATTGGCCCACCGACAGCCGACGTCCCGACAGCGGACGGGCCGTTAACGGCCGTCAACGCGCGCCGGCCGTCCGGTAGCCAGCGTGGCACCTGTTCGCAGGCCCAACCGGTCAGAATCGGGGTTAGCGAGGCCGAAGCGAGCGATTCTGCGAGCTGGTAGTTTTTTGCCACGGTTTAGGAAAAATTTGGTAGTTTTTCGCACAAAATCATAGAGTGGTAGTTTTTCGTCACGTTTTCGTCAAATGTGGTAGTTTTTGGTTAAATACTCCTCTAAAGCCGGGTAAACGCCCCCTTTCTTAGATCTGTATCATCGAGAGCTAATTAATCAACATTCCTGCTATGCATTTTTCTAAGCCAACTTTACATGAGAAATTAGCATTGAACAAACCAACATAGGAACACAACTAGGCAGACTCTTGGACTTCTATTTCTACATCAAAAAGAAAAACAATCTCTACAACTTCAAAAATAAGTGGTGTTCTTTCTTCTGCCAAGCAGAACTCTTCGTCAACCGGTTTCCCTCATGCCACCATGTCCCTTTATTGATTTCTTTCCATCCAGCCGTTTTTTCCACCACACCATGTTTGCCCGCACCTTCACTTATGATAATCAATCATTTTAATTTAGTTACCTTCTGAACTATTTTTACCTTAATTTACTTACGAAACTTCTCATCAAATTGCAAGGTAAAACACTTACATAATTTAGTAAGGCATTTACAGAATATTTATACCTCGTAGCAATGCACGTGCATTTTCTCGCAAACAAAAAAGCAATGCACGTGCATTATTCTAGTTTGCTTAAATGTTACTTATATTTGATATTTCTCGTAGTAAAGTCTCTGAAGAGCTTGTATATATATTTTTTCTCCTCTCACCTCCACATCATGGATTTTTCCTTGCGAGGAACACCCTAAAAGAACAAATTAGGTGACAAGCACCTTGTGTCATTGCTCTTACAAACATTATAAACATCATAAGTTTTGACAAAAACATCATGAATAACAAGACACTACTACAACAAGATTTATGAGTTTAGAGAAAATTATGAAAAATAAATCAAGTAAAATGAAAAATGTTACAATTATTATGTAAAGTATTTTTTAAAAGTTATGATAAGTATGGATCACAAATGATATTATTGCTTTACTAAATTTCACACATGCACATTCCTGTCCATATTCTACATCTATGGTTTTTAGTCACAATTTTTTTTAGAAAAATCCTAGAGACGCAACTCTTTGCACTAAGTGTTATATGTTATCACCATATGGTCGAGTCTAATTTTTGATAGTGCAACCCGTATCACAAACATTTGGTCATCCCACACACATGTACACGACTTGTAGCATTGGCGGTGATATGTTATCACACTTCATTACATCATCTCCTACCTTTGTATGGGTTTGCAAATGGCATTTTTTTCAAACCCTTAGGTAACCACAATTATGACTCCTTATGATTTGTCTTCCAATATATTTTGTCGCTATCACAACTCATTTACATCTCATCGGTCCATTATCAGCTATTTTCGCATAGTGTAAATGTCATTTGCTATACTTTTTAGCTCAGAAGAACTTCCAAAAAATTGTCTTTTAACATGCAACGTGAATTTAGGATAGGGTTAAATGTTGATTGGCATCTTAAATTACATGATACAGTACTAAATTATGATCCTGTACTTTCTTGTACGTGCTAGAGCAACCCATATCGGTATGGTTTGCAAATGACACGTTCCCAAATCCGCAACTTGCGACAATTATGGCCCCTTATGCTTTATCTTCCAATCAATTTTGTCGCGAAGAGTTGACGTGCCTTAAGCTCAAGTCGGGAATGGATCATAACTCATTTACATCTCATTGATGCAATGTCAGCAATTTTGGGCATAATGTCAATGCCATTTGTTTGGAAATGGCGTGTTTCCAAACTCGCAAGTTGCGACAATGGTGACCCCTTATGCCTTCTCTTCCATTCTATTTTGTCGTCGGGAGCCGACATGTCTTAAACTCAACTCGGTGACGGAACACACCTCATTTATGTCTCATCGACCCAATGTCAGTAATTTTGGGCTAGCGGCAATGCCATTTGTTGCGGTTAGTAGCTCAAAAGTATGTGCAGATATTTTTTATCTGACTTGCCATGTATCTTAAAATTAAGAAATGATTAAACATGAATTGGTATTTTAAATGACCTTAATAGCACTATAATTCTATGGTAAGTTATGATGACATGAAATTAGCAGTATCATTCTTTTCCTCATTTAATACCGCAACATATCAGCAATATGCCTAAGACTGCACGAGACTGCACGAATAATAAATATGAATATGAGTAATTATAAATACTGAACGAAACAAATTTAGGTCGGGAAAGGAGAAAACCAGCCGCCCGCCCCCGTCCGTTCTCGCTGCATCCATCCACCGACAGAGAGAGCCGTCTCCTCCCAATTCCCATAAACACAAGCTCACACGCCTCCGCTCCGAGCCCAAACCCACCACCAATTCAACCGCGACCCAACCCACCCTGTCATTCTCACCACCGGCGCCTCCCCCTTCCTCAGATCCGCGCGCGCCCGCGCGCGACCAGCCGCGATGACGGCCAAGGGCGGCGCGTCGCCGGCGCCGGGCGGCGCGGGGGCTGCGGCCAACGGGCGCTTCTTCACCGTGGGGCTCGTCACCGCCTGGTACTCCTCCAACATCGGCGTGCTCCTGCTCAACAAGTACCTCCTCAGCAACTACGGCTTCAAGTACCCAATCTTCCTCACCATGTGCCACATGTCCGCCTGCGCGCTCTTCTCCTACGCCGCCATCGCCTGGCTCCGGATCGTGCCCATGCAGCTCGTGCGCTCCCGCGTCCAGCTCGCCAAGATCTCCGCGCTCAGCCTCGTCTTCTGCGGCTCCGTCGTCTCCGGCAACGTCTCGCTCCGCTACCTGCCCGTCTCCTTCAACCAGGCCGTCGGTGCCACCACCCCTTTCTTCACCGCCGTGTTCGCCTACATCATGACCGTCAAGCGGGAGTCGTGGATCACGTACCTCACTCTCGTCCCCGTCGTCACCGGCGTCGTCATCGCCAGCGGCGTAAGTTATTACCTGCTCCCTCTCCGTTGCCCGTTTTCGGTAGATCTGTTGGTGTCGGGGTTGGATCTGAGGGGAATTCAGGTTTCGCTAGCTCGGGATTCGGGAGCAGCGAGACTGAGATCTAGCTAATGGGGAGAGGAGGATCTGTCACAATAGTGTCTAATTACTTGGACTAAAATGGTAGGCGACTCTCTCGAGTTGATTGAGCGTGCTGTCTGATACGTCCACAAGGGAGAACTTTAGGGATGATGAGTTGGGCAGGGCAATACTGCAATAGGTTGCCTCATGTCCAGGCATCTCTTTTGACAGCCATTTAGTTGTCTGGAGAGTAATCCCGTTGGCTGATTGTTTGCATGATCATATCGTCATTGGGGGGATTGGTTTGTGTTCCTGAGGAAATATAATCGTTCTGCCATAAAACTCCACAGTGAAAATTCTAGTTTCCAAGTTGACCTTCCGTCATATACAGGAAAACATTTGTTTGTATCTCAACTTTATTGGTTTATTTTAGTATGCATATTATAAGCTTGGGGATCGAAAAACCTTTGGTTTTGAATCTCAGGAAATTACTTGTGGCAACTGATGATATATAGCTTGAATACTCCTGACAAGGAAGATTTTATATTTGTCCGTTAGACGTTGTGATGTTAATTGTGGCATTATTAAGCTGAACCCCTTGCGACGGATTCTGCGGTATGGAGCTGTTGTAATTTCCAGTGTAACACACTAGGTCAGCAAATTGTGGGCTGATGGTAGCAGCACTGCATTTAGTAGATTATGACTTGCATTTATCTTCTGTAGTTAGCAAATTGTTGCTGTTCTTGCAGTCTATGAGAGAGCTGGATTTGCATGTTCTTTCATCAACTAACTATTAAGGCGCAAACCCAATTTACAGGGCGAGCCTAGCTTTCATCTGTTTGGATTCATCATGTGCATTGGAGCCACTGCCGCAAGGGCGTTGAAGACCGTGTTGCAAGGAATTCTTCTGTCGTCTGAGGGGTAATCAGTTTTTCTCTGCATTTGTGTGGATGACACATTATGAATGGATGCTCTATACTATTCATGATAAAATATATAGACAAAAAATAGGAAGCTTCTAGGATTTGCCTTTTTAGGTATATATACCGGGTGTTGTGTGTATACTTCTAGGCTTTGTGTATTTAGGTATATCTTAACCATTCCTTCTAAAAAAAGGTATATCTTGATTCTTGACTATTCTGCCGTCTTGCAGGGAGAAGCTTAATTCTATGAACCTGCTCTTGTACATGGCTCCGATTGCTGTCATTCTCTTGCTTCCTGCTACCCTCTTTATGGAGGATAATGTTGTTGGTGTTACAATAGAACTGGCCAAAAAGGATTTCACCATTGTTTGGTTGCTGTTGTTCAACTCTTGCTTGTCATATTTTGTCAATTTGACCAATTTCTTGGTGACCAAACACACTAGCGCATTGACTCTGCAGGTACGTCATTCTTTCTCGCTGTTAATTAAATTCATTCTCGTTCATAAGTTACTGGCGCATAGCTTAGCAGGCTGTGCAAAAAAGTTGTTTTACATGTGGCCTTTCATGCCAAAATCTCTTCCATTAACCTACCACATTGTAGATTTGATTTTAAAATGTAGTAAAATGATTTGTAATCATCAGTTCATGACCCTGTATATAATTCACATCCACAGCAGAGTATGGCTTTTAATTAATGTATTGTACATTTTGAGGTAACACAGAGAATAGGATCAAAATATTTGTTCCAAATATGCATGTAGATGGCTACTTATTTTTCAGCTGTGTCAACCGCAGTCAGTTGCTGAGCTTGCAAATATGCAAACTGCCACTATCTTGTTTCACTAGAAATACTTATCGTAATTCATTTTTTGTTCTTCATAGTTCCTGTGGAACACACAGCTTCAGGTTTTGTTGAATCATTTGTTATTTGGGTTATAACGATACTGTATGAATCTGCCTGTGTTAATAGTATTGGCTTGTGTGATACACCCGAAGCATTTTATGGATCTGTCTTCAAACTATCGGGTGTTATGGATGGGCCACTAACCCAAATACCAAAACCCTATAGAAATATACGTGGTCCAGATTGTTTTGGGATTTACCTTACCATTCTAGTCAGCTCCTATTATTGTAGCTGTGGAATTCGTATTGGCTCTATGATTATGAAAATGTTTAGTAAAAACACGTATTGTCTGCATCTGTTAAGTAAATATCTCAGAACTGATCTATTTTGACCATAATGCATGGCACTTGGTGAACTATGTGTTGAGTTTTTGCTCACGAGGTTGTCTTATTTCATTCAACCAGTAGATAAGTCCTTGGTTTCAGCAAATGAGCGGCTCGATGATTTAACATATATTCACGTCTCTTTCCAGGTCCTTGGAAATGCGAAAGGTGCTGTGGCAGTTGTCGTCTCAATTCTGATATTCAAGAATCCTGTATCTGTAACCGGAATGCTTGGTTACACCCTCACAGTTATAGGTGTCATTCTTTACAGTGAATCCAAAAAGCGTAGCAAACCCTAAGTTCCCCAGAAAACCGTATATATGGCCGTCCTTTCTCAGTCCGGTCGGTGCCCAGAGCTAATATATGACAGGGAACTACATCCGGGGCGATTGCAACAGATTCTGTGCTGTATGTAGCCGGATGACAAGGACAGAGAAGTCCAATAATACCTGTAGTTTTCCCTTGGATCGCAGAGGCACTTTGTTTTGCTAATGGAAATGATCAATAGAATACAATTTTTTGTGTTTAGAGAATTGTGAGCTGTGGCTCACACTGCCAGCATTGGTTGATACGCTTAGTTTTCGGAAATTGTCTTCCGTTATTCATCACTTATTGTAAGTTCATGACTCCAGTTCTCTTTTTTTGAAGATTGCATGTACCAAACTTTGCCGAAGAACCTCCTAATATATCATGACACTGAATTTGTTGACACTGTTCTTTCTTCAAATTAGTCACAGTTAACTGTTGGTGATTGTTTTGTTCTATTATAGAGTATTTTTCTCTTGAGGGAGCTCATCAAATGATCTCTGGCGCAAATCTGGCGCCGGCTAATTAATGTCCTTGCTTGTTGAAACTTTGTAAGGGCAAGCCCTTAAGCCTGATGCTGTGTTGCTTGGTGAACTATGTGCCGTCTCTTGGATCGGGAACGATTCCATCAAGCGTCTTTTGAGACTTCTATTCTGGTGAATTATGTCGTATGTATGAACTTTGCCATGTATATGACTCAGGTATTCATCTCTTGATTTGTCTGTAGACAAATTTCAAGCTAAAACTTTCTCCGCAGCACACTTTCATGGAGGGTTGTGCGAGAATAGTGCATGACAAATTGAACAACTGCAGTGAATCAGAGCTCCGGCCGATATCACGTTTTTTCTCTTACACATTGCGTGCGTAAATACAGTTGACTAGCCAATTCCGAAATCCCATTGCGTGCCTAAATACAGGGGAATAGCATGTTCATGCATGTTGAAAATATGCCAAATCCCCCCCAACTATGCGGCTAGATACACTAATATATGCTCAAGTAATCTCATTTGACAATAGTAGAGTTGAGCCGATTGAACGCTGCTACACACACGACACAGCCTGAACTATTTCTGAAGCGATGCAGCACATCAAGCCGTTCATGTGTTGAGCAAAAGTGGATAGCACCATTGGAACCTCCATCATGTGGAGTTCAGCCAGCAACTGTCGTTCTCATATTGGACTTGCCACTTTCATCGGTTAAGAAGAAGGGTTAGAGGTTTTTGGCAAATAGCCGAATTACAACACATTGCTCTCGCGGCGCTACATTATTCAAATACTTTGCCCCTGCAAGACACCATAGCTTGGATACATCTTTGATTCTAGCAACAAAAACCCCTACCGGCACCGCGGTGTTAGGGAACATGCGTGCATTTCTCTCGCTCCAAAATTTCCATGAGATAAATCATGAGAGCCGGTTTCGGAGCCGATTTCTTTGTGATAGAAATCTGGTATCCTGCGTTCTTTTTACGCGTGAGAGCCGGTAATGGCGCTCACTTTAACATGGTCTTGCATTACCGACAATCTGTGATTGTTTTTTGGTCATCAGCAGGTTGTTTCCCCCCCTCAGAGGATCTCTCTCAAAGTTCTGTTTTCGAAGTAGAGACACAATGTGAACAGCTAGCATATAGGCAGTTTAACAGTGTGATACTAAGTTTACCAACTCAGCGAGCTCAGACACACACCACTGCGAGCTCAAGAGAATGACCGAAGATTACGACGATTTTATTCAGGTTCACTGCCCCTTGCAGCGATGGGACTACAGACACTTGGTAAAAGGGTTTACCACTGAAAATACGTTGGTAAACGAGAGATAGAGACGGGATGAATCTTTGTTACAGACTTTGCTGGGCCGTGCGCCCCACCCATGGGCGCACGGAGTTAGAGGGAATTGAACGAATTGAACGTGGACGAGCGCTTCTTCTTCTTCTTGTGCAGCAGCTTGTTATAATCAGACAGATCTCGGGCGAGCACCTCTGGTTGGCCTCCTTCTAATTCCTCGCACCGTCACCGTGCCTTCAGCTGCACCCAGCGACCTGCTCCACTGCGCACACGTACGTACAGTGCAGAAAAGATCAGATCTCGCCAGCTTTCGCGGCAAATATTAAGATGGCGCCCATACAATTGCAAAGCTGTGCTGCACGTTGGTGGTTGCTAGCTGCTGTACTGCTACTAGTTTTCTTTCATCTCACTCTTCCCAAATTAATCCTACTAGCAATCTACAGCTAGGGGTAACAATTACAGAGCAATGTTGAGAACTACAGGTGACGAACTCGGTTACCTTTGGGAGGCACCATGACGGTGGGCTTGGAGATGATGGCGGGCACGGTGGGCACGGCGGCGGAGACCGGCGGGAAGAAGCGCGCGGCCGGGACGCCCAGCCCCTGCGAGCCGTGGTAGTGATGATAGTGGTAGTAGGGGTACACGGGCATCATGCCGTTGGGCGCGAGCATGCCTCCATGCGCCGCCGCCGCCGGGTACGAGAAGTGCCCCTGCGGCTGCATGTAGGACCCGCCCGCGCCAGGCGCCGCCGCCGCCTGGCCCAGCTTCTGCTGTCACGTCACAGAAGCAGCAAATTGACACTCGTTAATTCTCGATCTACCATGACTCCATGAGTGACACTGCAGCAGCATAAGGTAGTAACATTTTGATGGGTAACTTACCGCGTTGTAGCTCAGGTCAGTGACGTAGTTTGGGGAGTAGCTGGATGAACACACAGAGCAGACAAATCAGTGGTCAGTTTAATATTTTTGTTTGAGATGCGGTCAGTTTAATATTGATGCTGTAAAAACAGGACAAGGAAAGGCATATCGGGTAATTAAGGCGAGGTTAATAATTTGATTTCCCTTTTTTGTAATCTTTTTTCCCTGCTGCCGTGCAGGCCGGCACGTGGGCACGTGAGGGCACGACGAGGCAGCTGGCTGGCCGAGGGGCGCGGTCCGGTCCAGGTCCAGCCTGTGCCCGTGCTCCCCTTGTCGCGTCGCGTGCTGCGAGCCTCTGCCGCGCATGTGCCCGCGCCACCAGGTCCCCGCGCCCCCTGACGGCCGGGGACCACGTCGCCTCGCCGGCCGCCTGCATGCGAGCGCGACACGCGCCGGTCACGCTCAGCCGCCGCCGCCGCCGGACACGAATCCTCGTACTACCACGTAACAGGGAACACTCTGCCGCGAGGCGCCGGCAGTCCAAAAGCATTGCCGTCGCGAGGAGGAAGAAGGATACACGTGATGCAGGAGGAGGTGCGGCTAGGGCGCGACGTGCGTACGTACCCGTAGTTGGCGGCGGCGGGGTAGAACGGGAGGACGCCGTGGTACTGCTGGTGAGCGCCGTGGCCGTAGTGCGCGGCCTGCGGCGGCGGCGGCGTCGTGGAAGGGTGGTAGTACCACGGCACCGGCGACACGCCCCTGGACCCCACCGCGATGGCTGCGTGTTGATAAATTCCAGAGCCATGTGATCGCCCGTCAGTACGCACGTTGGCGGCAGTAACAACTGGCTTAGCGCGCGCGGATTTGGATTTGCGAGCGTACCTGGCGCGGGCTGGTGGTGAGAGGACGGGAGCGCGGGCATGTGGTGCGGCGCCGGGGTGGTCGGCGGCGAGGGGCGGAGGAGGTGCGGCGGCTGGGGCCGCGGCTTGGCGCCGAGGGAGGCGAGGTTGCAGTTGGCGCGGCGGCCGTTGATGACCGGGGTGCCGTCCTCGCACGCCTTCTTGGCCGCGTCCGCCTCCTTGAACGTCACCTGTTGCATGCAAACGCGTCAGAAGCTAGCATACAACAGCCATGCATGACAATGGAGGGAAGCAGAGCGGGGCCAGGGACTGACGAAGCCGTAGCCCTTGGAGCGGCCGGTGAGCTTGTCGGAGATGATGACGGCCTCGAGGATGTCGCCGAAGCGCTCGAAGTGCTCGCGGAGGGTGTCCTTGTGCGTCTCCCACGCCAGCCCGCCCACGAACACCTTGGTCAGCGTGGTGTCGCCGAACGCCGCCGCCGGCTGCGCCTGAGGCTGCCCCAACATCGTCATGGCCGGCCGCGAGCGAGCTCTGCTACTCGGCTAGCCTACGTGCCGACCTCGACGGCGCAACGAAAGAGACGCGCGGAAGTGAATGGCGATGCACGACGGGGTGGCGACTGGTGAGGAGGCCACCGGGGGGTTTTATATAGACGGGAGTTTATAATTCCGAGGGTGGAGGGGGGGTGGTTGGTTGGGTGGATAACGGAAACAGGAGCGCTACTACTCGTCTGTCGGACTGGTCCAGTGCTCCTCTAGCCTGGCGCCTCTGCGCTGCGCCATGGGGGAGAGAGAGAGATGCCACTCACGTCGCCTCTTCTGCCGGTGTCCTGTCCAGTGTAACGAACAAAAATGGCCTGGCCTGGCTGTGTAGATCCGGTGTTTTTATTGAGGGTGATAAAGGTTTAAGACACTGACAGGTAAGGGCCGATGGGACGCAGGATATTTTCCGTTTACGTGGGAATGAACCGGCCATTATTATTAATAATAAAAAATGGAAAAGAACTTATCTAGGTGAAAAACATTTTTGGTATTCACTGAGGATTTTTTTTTGATAACCCGTATTCACTGAGGATTCATTGACAGCAGATCCGTACTGTATGTGCACTAGCTCGCAGTAGTAAAACGGATGGACGCCCGGGCCGGCCAGACTGGGAGGAGAAGGTGGAGACAGCTGGCCTCGCAGTTTGCCTTTTCCACACAACGTGCTCGCGCCTTTTCTTGGCCAACTAGCTACCTCGCTCTACATGGAGCGATCCTCTTGCACTGTCCTGCTGTAATCTTGTGCCGGGAGGAGATTAGTTAACATTCAGGATCGGTGGCATTTTTACTATTGGTGGTTCCTAAAGGTGGCTTTCCAGGTAACTTTCTTGGTATTTGACTAGTACTTGAACAAAGCGCCAGGGATCGAATACAGTTTCAAGAGAGAGAGAGAGAGAGAGCAAGTTTGTAGCTACTTTTGTCATTTTGTGCATTTAAGTACAAGCATGCTTTTGCTTGAATGATATATGTTGGTTTAGCAATGTTGGTTGAATGCCGATCCGAGTGGCCTATGTTTTGCCGGAATGTTGATTCATTTCCGTTCTGGCAAATTTTAGGCGCTCCATTTGTCCACTTTTTAGCAAAGGTCATGCCGAAAATTTCCGTAATTTTCGACATGACTTGTGCTAGAAACTAGGACATATGGAGTACCCGGGATTTTCCGGAAGGGGAATGAATCAACATTCGGACCAAACATAGGCCCCTTTTCCCTCTTCATTATATCTTTTATTTACAATTGTTGATCAGTAGGAAACATGTCTACCGACGCCGAAGTCGTGGGTGGTTCTGCTCGCCTCGAAGACCCCATCGAGGTAGCAAATCACTATTTCGATTACCTGGACGAACACTAGATGGGGTTGCATGGTGGCGGCAGTGGCACCAACCCCGACACGGACGCTGACACTGGCACCGGAACCGACACCACCCCCGAGACCGGCAACGATGTTGTTGTAGCCGGTAAAGCAACGAAGAAGAAGAGGACATGAAGATGAAACGAGCTTGGAATCGGACAAATTGTGGTCACAGAGATGCACCCCAAGAAGTTAGAGCCAACGGAGCCGGAGGAAGCACGCTCGTGCTGGGGCAATCAACTTGGATGCATCCTCAGGGAAACCGCCAACATCAACGACGAGAGGTTGAGGCAGATACCACATATGGAGAACATGCTCCTAAAGAAGTTGCACAATAGGTTCTTGTTCCCCGACCGGAATGAAGAAAAATATAAAGATCCGTGGGAAGACATCGCCATGACAAAGATAAATGACAAGGCGATGGTGATGTTCACCAACGACTTGTCCTCCTGGAAAGTTCGGGTGAAAAAGCAATTGCAAAGAATGAACCGTGGTCCAAGATTCATGCTGATAATCCGTCAATAACGGAAGAGGACTTTGCAAAATTCAAGGAGAATTGCGGTAAAGAAAGTGTCAAGGCAAAGTTGGAGAAAATGTAGGCGCTCCAGGCCAGGAACATGCCTCCCCACCACCTCGGAAGCTGTAGTTATGAGGGGAAGAGGCACGTATGGGCCAAGGAGGACACCGAACGTGAAAGTCACGGCATCCCAGACCCCTTGGAGGAGTTCACCGACCCGCTGGAGCATGACTGGATCAGGGCCCGGTACAAGTGGGACAAAGTCAAAAAGATCTTTTACACGGACCCGAACACGAGGGAGTTCATGAGACTTCTGGTAATTGTTATATTACCACATTATCATATTAGCTTCCAATCAATTCGACTGCAAGTTTTGTCACATTAGTAAACCATCCACGTTCCTTTTGCAGAAAGAGCAGCACCAAAAGGCAGCCGAAAGTGATGAGTCATCACAGTAGTCGGCGAGGCCAAGTGGGACACCCCATTCAACCGGGCCCTGAACATACTGAAAAAAGTCACGGTGGACAAGCCGCCGTCCTATGGACATGTGCACGGCATCGGAGATGGCGCCTCGTGGAAGACGTGCTACCCCGAGGAGCCAGAGGAAAGAAGGAACAGACAGTCGGTCGTCACTCAGCAGAGCATCGACGAGAAGGTCACGATTGCGGTCAATAAGACCAAAGCTGAGACCAAAGAAGAGTTGCTCGGGGCCGTCAGTGCAGCGGTCACTGACGCGGTGGTCATCATGATTCCGACACTTTTTGAATTCACGAAGAACAATCCAAATGCACGGCCGGAGGACTTTCCCATTCCCAGCTTTGTCGGGAGCAATTCGGCGAACACCACAGCACCAGCACCTGCTCAAGCAACCGCAAAAGGTCCCGCTCCTATTCATAGTAGCCCGACCTCCGTCTCTTGCATGCTCGGTGGGCCTTCATCGCTGGCTGAGCTCGACGCCCTCACGGTAATTACGCGTCATACCCTTTTCACCAGCATGTCTATAGTCTTCCTTTTTAGTTGCCTTTCGGATGTTTGACGTCGCAGACATGTCTCCTTCGTAGGCCGACGACACCCCGTGCACCCTACTCTACGACATCAAGGGCCAGAAGGTGGCCGTGGGAAAGGCAACGATTGTGAAGCCGAAGGACCGCATGTTCCACAACCGAGAGATGTCCGATGGCGTCTTCAAGGTTAACGTGACCAGTGTCTTTGCAGGCTTCGAGGATTTGCCTTCTCCGGTACAAGTCGATGACGACGAGACCCCTAAGATGATTGGCGCATGCAAGAGCTGGTTCTTGCCTTGGCCGAAGTCTCTTCTTCGTCTCGAGGCGCCCAGTATCACGCCAACGCCACCTTCTCAAGAAGGTATGAACACCACCCCACCTACCACATTACCTACACCTGTCGTGGCGAGTGATAGCGGATGACGTGAGGGAGAGCCTCCATTAGTGCCAGATGATGTAGCCCCCACTGTTAAAGAAGCAAATGTTGATGATGACATGGATGATGATGATGATGATGATGATGACCCAGACAAGTATTTCAATACCGCCTATGATGATGGAGGATTGATGGCTCAGGACGACGAAGACTCAGGCTATGAGCGTGGAGATGATGACTTGATCCTGCCTGATTTGTGGGAGCCAGAACTTCCTAAGGCGGAATGCAAAAAGTCTCTCTTCAAGCGATCCTTGCAGGAGACGCCTCCAGATGCCGCTTGTACCCAGTAACCCCCCGAGGCCCGTCCACTGATTAGCCCGACGACACTGGGGTGGTGGTTAGGGAAGGTATGGTGGGCTCACTACCGCCACCCACCAAGAAGCAAAGGAGGAGACCGGACAACAAAGGCCCTAAAGGCGCCAGAGCTGCTTCAAGCAGCTAGCCGCCTCTGAAGCCCTGGGTGGTAGACAGAATACCTGTCCAAGGTACAAAGCGCTTCCATGTCGCCGGCGAGCCAATCCTACCTGCCGAAGTGTTACAACACCTACTGAACAATGATCTAAGGAGGCTGCATGAAGATGTGCTGGCCAGAGAGAAAAGCCTTCTGGTCCCGGAAAAACCAGGATACCCGCTTTACGCGGCTCAGGTGCCGGGTAGGAAGTTGTACGTCGAGAGATGGCCCGCGAATAAGTTCATCCTGCGATTTGACTACATCTACGACATGTTCCACATGACCAAGCTGGATTTCCAGTTCATCCGCATGTATGCGCTGTATCTGAACTACTTCATCAGTGTCGAGAACATCAAATATATCTGCGTCGCGGACCTGTTCTATATGCACGAGAGCTTCTTGGCAGTTTGCAAAGAGCACCGTGACTATGCGAGCAAGTACCTCGCCGAATTCATGATCGCTAATAAGGATAAGGAAGTGATTCTCTTGCCTTATCATCCCATGTAAGTCATCCGCACATATCCTTCATAAGTGTTAATCATTCCTTTGTAGCATGGAGGCTAATTTGAGGTGTACTTAATTTGCGCATCGGGGGGGGGGGGGGGGCGCCGTCCTCATCGTTCTGTCCCCGGAATACTCCCATGCGATGTACTTGGACTCATAGAAGAACCTCAGGAAAAAGGATTCCAAGCACATAAAGAGTGTTCTCGATAGTGCCCTGTTAACCTTTAGTCTGTCTGGTGGATATATGAAGGTGAAAAAGTACAGGAATCGCGGGTTGGCTTTCGGTCATAAGACCGACTTCTGCTGCATCCAGCAACCACACACCAGTATGTCTGATGGATTCTACCTCATATATCACCTGCTCAAGTACAGAAGGGATAATCAACGCCTCCGCATGTCACCTACTACCAACGATGCTGAGATTGTTAGCTGGGCCACAAGCATAGGAAGGACACCGGATCATTGAATCAGAGCTAAGTTTTATCACATACACCGTGAACTTACCCAAGTGATCATGAAGCAGGTCCTCGAACCAACAAGGATGTTCTACCATGGGCCAATCACGCGGGAAGATGTCCGAGCACTGCTACTCGCTCAGCGTCTGGACCTGAAGCCTTTCAAGAAGCTCGGGTGCTTCCTCCCTGACTATGAAGATTGGACCGCCGACATGGAGGACTGATTGTTGATGACAATGTGTCACTACTGTCTTTCTATGGCAAAACTTTGAATTTATGCACGGTGAAACTATGTGATGTAACTAAACCGTGGTCCTGAACTAGCGTAGATCGCTCTAGTTAATTAGTTTGGGTATGAGGAACTTTTTCATTTATGTTTACTATTGGTTGCCTGTATTTTGCTAATTATGCCTCTTTGTTTTCTTAAGTACATTATGTTGCATATTATCGTTCAATTCATCAACTCACGATGCAGGTACATAGATCAGAGATGGTAAAGGGCTACTATGCCGTGTACGTTGGGAGGGTTCCAGGAGTCTACAACCACTGGCCAGCCGCTCAGGCCCAGGTGCACAGGTACCCGGGTGCTAGCCACAGTGGGTTCGACAGCAGAGACGAAGCGGAAAGTAGTTACTTGAGGTGGACACTCCAGCATGAGCAGGGGCGGGACCGCCGGTACTACATAGTCGCACTCTTGCTCATGTTGATCACTCTTCCCTTCTACATCATGGTTTAGATAGAGATGATGAAACTTGTGTGCGTGACATGACCATGCAGTTGCACTTATTCGAGACATGACATGATCACACTTGTGTATCGCTATTTTCGAGATGTGATGATATTTGTGTTGAATGATGATAATGATGATGGTATGATGAGACTACTGTATGTCTATGATATGATGAGATAGTGTATGCTTAGTATGATGTGATGAAACTATGGTATAGAGCCTGTATAAATAGAGCACAAATACATAAGGGGGTGTGATGTCTACTACACAACCTTCTTCTTGTAGACGCTGTTGGGCCTCCAAGTGCAGAGGTTTGTAGGACAGTAGCAAATTTCCCTCAAGTGGATGACCTAAGGTTTATCAATCTGTGGGAGGCGTAGGATGAAGATGGTCTCTCTCAAACAACCCTGCAACCAAATAGCAAAGAGTCTCTTGTGTCCCCAACACACCCAATACAATGGTAAATTTTATAGGTGCACTAGTTCGGCGAAGAGATGGTGATACAACTACAATATGGTTGGTAGATATAGGTTTTTGTAATCTGAAATTATAAAAACAGCAAGGTAGCAAGTGGTAAAAGTGAGCGAAAACGGTATTGCAATGCTAGGAAACAAGGCCTAAGGTTCATACTTTCACTGGTGCAAGTTCTCTCAACAATAATAACATAATTGGATCATATAACTATCCCTCAACTTGCAACAAAGAGTCACTCCAAAGTCACTAATAGCGGAGAACAAACGAAGAGATTATGGTAGGGTACAAAACCACCTCAAAGTTATCCTTTCTGATCGATCTATTCAAGAGTCCGTAGTAAAATAACATGAAGCTATGCTTTCCGTTTGATCTATCCTAGATTTCGTACTAGAATAACACCTTGAGATACAAATCAACCAAAACCCTAATGTCACCTACATACTCCAATGTCACCACAAGTATCCTCGGGTATGATTATACGATATGCATCACACAATCTCAGATTCATCTATTCAAACCAACACAAAGTACTTCAAAGAGTGCCCCAAAGTTTCTACCGGAGAGTCAAGACAAAAACGTGTGCCAACCCCTATGCTTAGATTCCCAAGGTCACGGAACCCGCAAGTTGATCACCAAAACATACATCAAGTGAATCAATAGCATACCCCATTGTCACCACGGGTATCCCACGCAAGACATACATCAAGTGTTCTCAAATCCTTAAAGACTCAATTCGATAAGATAACTTCTAAGGGAAAACTCAATCCATTACAAGAGATAGAGGGGGAGAAACATCATAAGATCCAACTATAATAGCAAAGCTCGCGATACAGCAAGATCGTGCCACATCAAGAACAAGAGAGAGAGAGAGAGAGAGAGAGATCAAACACATAGCTATTGGTACATACCCTCAGCCCCGAGGGTGAACTACTCCCTCCTCGTCATGGAGAGCGTCGGGATGATGAAGATGGCCACTGGTGATGGATTCCCCCTCCGGCAGGGTGCCGGAACAGGGTCCCGATTGGTTTTTCATGGCTACAGAGACTTGCGGCAGCGGAACTCCTGATCTAGGTTTCTTTTCGGGGGTTTCTATATTTATAGGGATTTTTGGCGTAGGGAACAAGTCAGGAGAGTTTCTGAGGCGGCCACGAGGTAGGAGGGTGCGCCCAGGGGGGTAGGGCGCGCCCCCACCCTCGTGGGTGCCTCGGGACTCTTCTGGCCCATCTCCGATACTCATTGGGCTTCTTCTGGTCCAAAAATAATCTCCGTGAAATTTCAGGTCAATTGGACTCCGTTTGGTTTTCCTTTTCAGCGATACTCAAAAACAAGGAAAAAAAACAAAAACTGACACTGGGCTCTAGATTAATAGGTTAGTCCCAAAAATCATATAAAATAGCATATAAAACATCCTAGATGGATAATATAACAGCATGGAACAATAAAAAATTATAGATACGTTGGAGACGTATCAGGGTGCGGATCGACGAAAGCAGGAACATTAGCAGTAGCACTGGAAAGCACCTAGTAGTAGCGCTGGCTTAGCAGCAAAGCTTCATATGAACAAGCGCTACACATAGTTATCAGTAGCGCTGGGCCAGGAAGTGCTAGTGCTAACAATACTTACTAGTAGCGCTGCCCATACCAGCGCTACTGCTACAACTTAGCTGCAGCGCGCTAGCAGTAGCGCTAGACCCAGCGCTACTGCTATGCATATTTCAAGCGCTACTACTAGGGTTTTCCCTAGTAGTGTTTTGTTTGTTTAGGCTAGGATAAAACCGCGGTGGTTGCGGCTTCCTCCGCAACCTTCTTCTTAGAAGCGGCGATGTCATTCATGGGGTCGGTCTCGAGGAAGTAGTCGAAGTCGAGGACGAAGACGAAGAGGGAAGACGCGTCAAGACGCTCATCAAAAGTCTTATCGCCCTTTTCCCAGTGTAGGATCGCAAATGGCGGGGTTTCGGAGGACCGCGGCCGTGCACACAGTTGACTGGATGGAGCACTGGAATAGTGGAGTGACGGCTAGGATTGTGTGCAGGCAGGAACTGAATGTGTCAGCTAGGGTTGTCAACACCTCCAGTATATAGTCGTTTAATTGGCAGTTTTAGCCCTGAGCTTGGGCACATGAACAAGTCGACTATTAGTCCATGGTTCAACGTCTCAAACAGTGGCACATTCATTAATGACTCCTAATTGATCTCAAATTAATTAATTATTCCTAGCTGACAAAATAAAGCGCAAGTATGACATAGGTGTGAGATCAGCTCGGCTCGTTCATGAAACCCGACGTGTGCGTGGGCGAGTTAAGGCATGACAGATAGCAGAGGAGAAGCATGCATGTACGACTCCTCCTATCAGGCTCCAATAACATGCAGAAGAGAATCCTTTATAAACAGGTCTCAACTCTCCTCCATTGGCAGTATGGTACTAAACTTCCCAACATGTCATGACATCCCACATGGGGCTTAGGGAGGAATTATGGTTTATATGGCCCAAGACTCATCTATAATTAAGCAATCCCCCACCAGATCTCGAAGACATTATCTTTAACTATTAATAAAAGACGGAGGTTTTCATAGTTCTCCATACGTCACCCTTTTATACCCGTTGATTTTGCGTAAATTATGAACATTGGAGGATTAGATTTAAAATAAACGAGAAGAGCACAATCTTTCCTAAACAAACTGTATCTATTGTTGTCCCATTGTCTTCCTTCTGTTAAATTGGCCTCTAGCCTGAACCGACTGGTCCTTCCTTCTCTATTAAAATTGGGCTCCACATATCACGTATATGCCAATTAATCCCACAGAATAGGTAGGTACCGGTACGATGTCGGGGTCTACCTGATTTTCTCCATAGTTGCCTTGCTGATTCTTTTTTGCCTTTTCCCTTGCCGATCTCTTTCCTTGCACGCATTTATCCTGGATTTATTTCTGGATTTTCGGCGATGCACGTTCAGTGGGAGGAGACATTCCCGTCGACTACGAGGCGCCTACGGTGACTTCGTAAAATCTCAAGATGATATGTCGGCTCAGTTTTTCAGTGGTGCTCATAGAGGTAGTGTGTGTGTGTGTGCGTTCATAAGTATGGGTGTATGCACGTATATATGAGCGCTTGCGTGTGTACTATGTTTAAAAAAGTGCTTAGAGCAACTCCAACGTGCCGACCCAAACGGAAGGCGATTTTGCTTGCTTTTTGTCCATTAGGGTCGGCCCGGCGGACACCCATGTCCTCTTTCGCATTTGAGTCGGTGCTTGCGCCCAACGCTGGCCCGACCCATTCTCGAGGTCGTGCAAAAAAAACATTACCGCAAACATTTTGAAAAATAAAAACGTTAATTAAACATTAATGCCGGCCATAAAGGCCGGCGAGAGTCCACGAGTCCACTTTTACATTAACTAAAACATTAAATAAAACTAAAAACTGCGAGGAGGCGCGCTGCCTAGGGATCCTCGTCGTCGTCGTCGGGACCAGTGAGGACGATGAGCGTCGGCGCCAGCCCAGCCCAAGGGAATCATGTGCAACATTCTCGAACTAAGCATATTGAAGTTCGTCATCATTTCATTCGTGATCATGTTGCTAAAGGAGATATCAACCTTAAGCATGTTCGTACCGACAAGCAATTGGCCGATATCTTCACTAAACCACTTGATGAAAATATATTTTGCCATTTGAGAGGTGAATTGAATATCATTGATGCTTCAAATTTGGAGTAGAGACTCCTTAGACAGTGCAAGGCATGAGCCTATGTGACTAATCCTTGATACTTCTCTTACAATTATTGTTGGGGATATTACCACTGGGTGTAAACCGGTTAACCCCATAAGTAGTCCATTATATTTGAAGCCCATGAAGACAGATGGAGACGCTTTATGAAGGCCCAGGGCCCAAAACCGGTTTAAGGCCTGTAGACATAAACCGATATTCATATGTATACTTGTGTTGTAAGGTAGAAAGAGCAGAGACCGAGCTGGACACGTTTATGAGCCGGCCTCGGGGTTCTGTAAACCGACATGCGTCAACCCATGTATATAAGGGGATGACCCGGCGGCGGTTCAAGGACAACAGACAACAATTCGAGACTCATGCAAAGCGTATTCGCTCCCTGGTCATCGAAACCCCAGCAATTCCATCACAACTAGACGTAGGCTTTTACCTTCATCGTAAGGGGCTGAACTAGTATAAAACTCTCTTGCATCCCTTGTCCGCTTTAACCCCTTTAAGCTAACCCGTAGCGATGGCTCCACGACTAAGTCCGTTCACGAGGACATCTGTTTTGACAAAACCACGACAGTTGGCGCCCACCGTGGGGCTATCACACGATGGTTTCAAGTTCTTGGAGGGCAGCTTCGAAGGACTCAGGGTTACGCTGTGGGCCGGATGACCAAGGGTTGTCGCGGCAAGCTCTACATCGACGACGCAGGCCGGGGCCCCGAGGCCGGCTCAATCGAGTACGGGTATCGGGTCCCCTTTGGTGGCATACACGTTTTCATTGGCAAGATCGGCAAACCGGGCCCTGAGCCGGACATCTGCACCGACCTTGTCAAAATGGCTCAGCATGCGAGATCTGCCCGGGTCAAGCCAGTCATGAAGCGTGCCTTCATGGGAGTTATCCATGGAGGGGAATATGAAGATAGATTAGAATCTGGTGGTGAAACCGTCGTTTATTCCGGTGACGAGTCGTCAACCGGAGAGACCGAGTCGTTATATCAGTTACAAGATGGCCGGATTGGGGCTGTTCCGATGGCGACAGTATTCCAGACTCCCTTGATCTGCCAAAGCAGGTTGCGATCTTCATGGCCGGTACGCAACCGGCGCTCCACTCTTCGACCGCAGCGGCAATGATTTCTTGATCGGCAGCGGCAACAATAGCGGGGCAGGAGGACTGTGCGGCCGCCGGCTCAGGTCCTATCTGATTTGTTTGATGCGTTGGCAACGCTGATGGCGGAGGTTAACCCGGCGGATCAGGATGCACACAATGCGGAAATCACGAAGGTGAAAGATCAGATCACCCAGGCTAAAGCCGACTTAGCAGCGGAGGATACCAGGATGGTCGCGGAGCGGGCCGCTTTGGATGCACAAGCTTACCAGATTATGCTGGATCAGAGTGCATCGAACGAAGTCCTGAAGAGGAAGTACCGATCTCGCCTGCCGCCGGTTTATGACGCTAGAAACCTCTTTAATACCCCAGGAGCAGGGACCAGTAATCCGCCGGTGGTAAACCGGGCGGAGGCACTGGGGCACGGGCGCCGGTTCAGCCACGTTTGGTGGATCCGCCTCGTTAGAACAACATTCTAACGCCACATGTCCCAACGCCACCGGGTCATTACTCTAACCCGATGGACAACATTGTCGCTGCTGCTTCAGGGCTGGCGGCCATCCCGATTGAAGGCGATTCTCCGGCGGCGGTCGTGACGCGTCGGGTTAAGGAGCTTCTTCAGACAGCCTTGGTTCAACAGGAGGCTTACTCATATAGTCGCGATCGGATTCATTCCACTCCCCCTCCGAGCCGGAGTTACAGCAGATGCATGGATGAACCGGCAATGTCAAGCAACGAACGGAACCGTGATCCGCCCCGTGGCAATAACCCGACGGGTGGTACTGGTGATGCTCAAGAGGTGGTGGACCGGGCTCGGGCACGCAGAGAGGCCGAGTTAGCGGCACAGCATGAAGCCCGTCAACTTACTCCAGTTCGTCCAACCACGTCGGTGGAACCAGGGGTTACTTCTAGTTCTTTGGGAGTGCCGTGTCTCGTCCCAGCGTTGCGCAATGTGCGCCTGCCCAAGGATTTCAAAGGCCCGCGCAAGGTGCCGAATTACACCACCGATTTATCCCCTAAGACATGGGTCGAAAGCTATGAGATGGCCATGGAGATGCTGGATGTGGATGATGCGGCATGTGCAGAATACTTCACCATCATGCTTGAAGGGACGGCCCGCACTTGGCTAAATAGCTTACTGGCTAATTCTATCAGGCCTTGGGCCGAGTTGAGAGCCCAATTTATCCAGAATTTCAAGGATACATGCAAGCAACCCATGTCAATTGTGGACTTAGTTGCCTATGTCCAGGAGGAAGGAGAATCAACAACCCGTTGGGTGCGCCGGTTTTCGAAAACTTTGCATTCATCGGACAACATCAACGCTGATACCGCAATTTTAACATTAGAAGGCAATTGCCGGTTTGAACCCCTGAAATTAAAGTTGGGATGGCTCAAACGTCATTGTAATGACATGGGAACCCTCATGGCTGCTCTGGTGAAGTATGCCGACTCTGATAGTACCAAGGATCCCGAGTCTGACAATGATAAGACAGGGAAGGGAAAAAGGAGCGGCAACGCCAAGGGGCAGCACCACAACCCGGCGGGTCATGGAAACGGCGGCAAGCGTAAAGCGGACCACGACTTAGACTTTGTGGCTAATACCAGTACGCATGACAAGGGCCAACGACGTAAGGGTAAACCGCCTCAGCGCAGTGGAGGACCTAGTCCTAACCCGGACCGCCTGTCTTATCTGTTGAACCAGCCTTGCCCAAAACACGGGACGAAGGAGAATCCGTCCACACACCTCTGGAAAGATTGCTACATCATGCAAGAATTCAAAAATTCTAATTCTTTCCGGTATGATCATGGACCGGGTGGCGGTTCAGGCCCGGGGTCTCATGGGCCGGGTTATGGCAGAGGCAGTTCCGGTTTAGGTTTTCACGGTAACCAGAGCAGGCATGGCAATCAAGGTAATCAAGGCAACCAAGGTGGTTATAACAATCAGGGGAATCAGCAACAGCAGCAGCAATAGTCGGGTTACCAGAGCAACCCGAAGCAGTTGAATAGCGGACAATATCATGTCTTCACCACTAGCCTAGACAAACGCGATCAGAAGCTTCATAAAAGGGTAGTGAATGCCGTTGAACCGGAGGTGCCCCGTTATTTGCGCTGGTCCGAACAGCCGATTGTGTGGAGTAGAGAAGATCATCCGCCCCGGGTTGACAATCTGGGTCATCTGGCACTGGTGGTGGCACCTCAGGTGGGAGGTTATAAGTTCACTAAGGTACTCATGGATGGAGGGAGTAGTATCAATATCCTTTATTATGAAACTTTTTGTTGCATGGGGTTAACAGATAAAAATCTTAAACCATCCAATATGGTGTTCCATGGTGTGGTGCCTGGTAAATCGGCATATCCTGTTGGTAAGATAGCTCTGGAGGTGGCTTTTGGAGATGAGCATGACTCAAGATCAGAAAATTTGACCTTTGAGGTGGTGAAAATCAAAAGCCCGTATCATGCCCTGTTTGGACGGCCAGCTTATGCTAAGTTTATGGCACGGCCTTGTTATGTCTATCTGCAGCTTAAGATGCCGGGTCACAAGGGAACTATAACTGTGCATGGGAGCCGCAAGATCGCTCTAGAGTGTGAAGAAGGTGATGCGGCTTATGCTGAGTCAGTTTGTGCGACAGAAGATTTGAAGTTTTACAAGGACAATTTTGATCCGGCAGATCTGACTTCATTGAAGAAACCAACTACAGAGCATGTGTCAGGACCCCGATCCTAAGCCACATCGATCCAGCGTGTAACACATCATATCACTTTGCGGCCTCACGCACGGTACTCCCACGGGTGCCACCTTACCTGGCCCGGGACCGTTTGCGCCTTTTGGCTCACGTATATGATAGTGTCGCTAGCATCCATATGACAGAGAACCCGGGCCGACATGGCTAGTCGTGAACCCAAAGCGGCGCTAGCCTATGAGGACAGGCATACATGAGTCACATCGAACATGCCGGTCATCAACGTATCTATTCGGGCTGTAGCACTGGGCTAACAGGACTCCGGTAACCCGGGCTGTAGCAGGCTAGGCAGGACTCCGAATATCAGCGCGTGACATTTCCCCGAAGGGACAGACATAGGAACGACATGAAACACATGCCGGCCAGTCAAGTGTCCAAGCAGTAGTGCTGGGCTAGCAGGACTCCGGTGAACCGGGCTGTAGCGGACTACTATCGCTCAGAAGCACAAGACTTGCATTTCCCCATATGAAAGGCTGCCAAGGATAAACAACTAGATAGTCGGATCCCACTCATACCAAGCATTTCAATCATACACACAATATGCCCGATATGAGTAAATACAACATGGCATCACAACAGTACTCTACGACTCAAGTACTTTATTTAGAAGGCTCCGAGGAGCCATACATATCATCCATACAGATAGGGGTCACATGACCCAACACTCAAGTCATACAAACATACAAGCACATGCGGAAGCAAAGTAGTCTGAGTACAGACACTAGAAAGAAAGAAGGCTTGACGAAGCCTGTCTATCTACAACGACCCTTCACAAGTCTTGGATCACCACCTGGGTGATAAGTCACTCGTCAACGTCGAGGTCTACATAGAACCCATCAGAGGGGTTGGTGTAGTCGTCTGAAAAACATGATTAAAGCAACATGAGTACGGAGGTACTCAGCAAGTCTTACAACAGAAACCTATCATACATGCACATTCTCAAGAAGGTAGTGGGGTTATTGCAGCAAGCCAGCTTTGACTCTTGGCTAAACTATCCTACGACACACACCATTTGTAAATCATTTGTCGCACACGAGTCCACTAACACCAACACAATACTCCACCGTGGATCCTCTCTCGCCATCCCACGAGAGGGCCATCCGCGGTACTCACACTTATCTTGAGATTTTTAGTAGTATCCATTTAACTTGTCTATGAACTGATATAAGCGAACCAGAAGTCCATTACCGCAGACACGGCTATTCGAATAGATTATTTATAACCCTGCAGGGGTGTACTTCTTCACACATGTTTCCACCACTTAGCGTCTGCACACGACATGTGCTCGGCAGACTTCAAGCGAAAGCCGACGTGGATGTAGACCACGACCTACCTAAACACTCAAGTCTCTAGTCCAGGTTTATCGCCTATTCGGGTTCCATCCGCAGGGAGTCCGGCCGAGGTTTCCACTAACGGCCCCGAACGATGTGAACAGGGTTCCGAGACACCAAACGGGCGCCCGGTTGACTCGGCCACGTGCCTACCGCAACACAGCCCACCCCGATGGTCAGCACCGCGTGCGGCCCCCAGCATACTACAAACACCAGAAACTACTTGCAACTCCTGGACAGAGAACAGGGGTGATTAAGAAGTCGAGCGGGGTCATATTTCAGGGCCCAATGTGTGGTAGTAGCTGAATCATGGATCACAAACACAGATCTCAGTTCTTAGGGACGGCCTCAATGAAACAACCCACCATGTACTCCTACATGGCCTTCCATCGATTCCTTTACCAAATCGTGTTCAACACTTCCACACCATTGACAACGATACAACCTTTCACTCCGGATCATCATCCCGATGAGCCAGACCTGACACAACTCTAAGCATAGCAAGCATAGCATGGTAGGAACACACATACACATGTATTGGCTCAATCAACTCCTACACATGCTAGTGGGTTTCATCTAGTTACTGTGGCAATGACAGGTCATGCAAAGGAAGTGGGTTCAACTACCGCGACACACAGCAGTTTGAAACGCGTTGTCTTAATGCAGTAAACGAGAGCAGAAGCGAGAACATGGGTTTGTATCGGAATGATCAATGGTTTGCTTGCCTGATGGAGTGGTGGTGGGATACTGCCCTTCAACTGGATACTCGGAGATATCCTCGGAGGCAGAACCTACCACGAATGACACATTGCAACACAATCAATACATGACGATATGCAACAATATGATGCATGCAATGACATGGCAATATGAATGTGTCCTGGTCTTGTGCAAGTTAAACTAGAAGGAAATGACCCCATTTGAATCAAGAATTCAAATGGTAGTGCATTTATAAGATCATATTAGTGCAATATCTTATAATGCCTAAACAGTGGGTTTAACTTGTTTTAACATGCATGAAACCAGTTCCATTGGATAGATTGGATTTTTCTGATAATTTTTCATATATAGAACTTTGCATTTGGAGCTACAGATAATTTTTTATGAATTTTTGAAGTTTGAACTATTTTCTGGATTTTCCTGTATAAAAATAAATCCAGCAAAAATTAACTAATTGCGTCAGCATGAGGTCATGCTGACCTCAGCAGGTCATCAGACCGGTCCAGGTCAAACCTGACACGTGGGTCCCGCGTGTCAGGGTCATTAACTTAACAGATTAGATTATTTTTTAATCCTGGATTAATTAGCAGTCGGGGCCCACATGTCATAGACTCAGAGGAGTCAAACTGGGTCCACAAGTCAACGGTTAGGGTCAACTCGCCGGCGTCTAGCCGCCGGCGAGGTCAGACGCGGCGGAGCAAGTGATTTTGCTCGTTTTGGCCACCAAACAAGGCGCGGAGGCCATCTACGGGTAGCTGAGATCCTCCCGCGGCGTTCGGTGGCAACAGCTGGGCTCGGGGTGGCCGGAAACATCGCCGGCGACGGGTTTGGCGGCGCCGGGGCTCGGGTGGAGGTGGCTTTGGCGCTACGGTGCGTTAGGGGGCCGGCTGGTGGCTGTTTTGGCCTCCTGGAGGCTCCAGGAGCACGTTGACGCGCTCTGGCCCGGGTGGCAGGGGCTATGGCCGCGGTGGCGCCATGGCCGGCGGAGCCAAGCTCTCGGGCTCGTCGGGGACGGGCGCTACGGCGAGCTAGCAGGCATGGGAGGAGGGGGAGAAGGTGCGGGAGCTCACAGGGAGGTCGACGAGCAGCTCAGCGGGCTCGGGGGCGAACGGAGCGGCGCGAATCGAAGAACGGCGGCCGGCGGGCACCGGGGTCGGAGACGAGCTGATGGCGGCGATGCAGGGCCTCCGGCGAGGCGTGGCTCGGTGGGGAGGGCGAGGGCGAAGTGGCGGAGCCTCTGGGCAGGTCAGAGGGGCGAGGGGGCGACGGTGGGCGCGGCTATGGCGGCGGAGCGGCGACGGGTGCGGCGGCCATGGCGCTGGAGAGCGAGAGAGAGAGCCAGGGGAAGAAGTGAGGTGTCCACGGGGTCGAGGGCGCGACGTGGAGGACGTCCAGCGCGTCGGGCGGCGAAGCGGCGAGCAGGTGACGCCGTGGCGAGCTCACGCTCGCCGGCGTCAGCTCCCTGCCTGCCTGGCGGGGACGAAGCAGCTGGCTGGCGCGGGCCAGCACAGTGCTGGGCCGCCAGGTGGGCCGGGAGGTGGGTAGCGTCCAGGTTAGTTTTTCTCTGGTTAACTGTTTTCTTTTTCTATTATTTCTGCAACTTTGTGGACTTATTTAAAATACTTAAACAACTCCAAAAATCCCCAAACTGCTCATGCATACTATTTAAAATATAGACAACATGAAACATTTCTGTTTGAGAATATTTGAACATTTAAAATATTTTTATAAATTTTAAATGCCCAAATTCAAATACTTATGTGTTAATTCAAAAACCTTCTGTTGACCTAGAAAATTGTGCACCACTTTTGTCAAAGGTTTAAACCCAAAACAAAGGGGGTGAACATTTCAGAAGGGCATTTCAGGTTCATTGAAAAAGATTTTAGTAAACCCTAGTTATTTCCAGGGGGGGGGGGAAGTGTGTGTTGGGGGTTCTGGCATTTCCCATTTCAGAATTAATAGAATGTAAACATGATGCACACTCTAATGCATGGCCTAGCTAGGGATGTGACAACTCACCCCCACTCAAAAGAATCTCGTCCCGAGATTTAGGTTCCTCCGGAAAGAAGGCGGGGTACTCAAGTCGAAGACGATCCTCCCTTTCCCAGGTAGCCTCTTGCTCGGAATGGTGTGACCATTGAACCTTGAGAAACTTGATATTGTGGCGTCGAGTGGTACGCTCGGCTTGATCAAGGATACGAACGGGGTATTCCCGATAAGTGAGGTTATCTTGGAGATCAAGCGTTTCGTGGTCCACTCCACGGATAGGATCCGCGAAGCAACGCCTGAGTTGAGAAACATGGAAGACATCATGAACTCTGGAGAGATGCGGAGGTAGTTCCAGTTGGTAGGCAACTTCCCCTCGTTTGGCAAGAATGCGAAAGGGTCCAATGTAGCGAGGAGCCAATTTGCCTTTGATACCGAATCGATGGGTCCCCTTTAAAGGTGTAACCCGAAGGTAAGCCATCTCGCCGACTTCATAAGCCATGGGTTTATGCTTGCGGTCGTACTGACTCTTTTGCCGGGATTGGGCGGTTTTCAACTTCTCACGAATAATGCGAACCTGCTCTTCTGCATCCTGGATCATGTCCGGGCCAAAGAGTTGTCTCTCGCCGGTTTCTGACCAGTTAAGAGGCGTCCGACATTTTCGTCCATAAAGAACTTCGAAAGGAGCTTTACCCAAGCTAGCTTGATAACTGTTGTTATAAGCGAACTCGGCGAATGGTAGACACTTCTCCCAATTCATACCGAAAGAGATGACAGAAGCTCGGAGCATATCCTCCAGAATTTGATTGACTCGTTCTACTTGACCACTTGACTGAGGATGGAAGGCGGTGCTAAAAGAGAGACGAGTCCCCATAGCATTTTGGAAACTTTCCCAAAATCGAGAGGTGAAAAGACTTCCACGGTCTGAATTAATTTCCAATGGAATACCATGGAGAGATACTATTCGAGAGATGTACAAATCCGCTAGCTGGCTAGCGGTTATACTCTCGCGAACAGGTAAGAAGTGGGCTACTTTGGAAAGACGATCGACAACAACGAAGATAGCATTATTCCCTCTTTTGGTTCTGGGAAACCCGGTAATGAAATCCATACCGATTTTATCCCATTTCCATTCAGGAATCTCCAATGGTTGAAGGGTGCCAGCAGGCCGTTGATGCTCTGCCTTAACACGACGACAGACGTCGCAAGTTGCAATGTATTGAGCGATTTCTCTCTTCATCCTAGTCCACCAAAACCTCTGGCGTAGGTCTTGATACATTTTAGTACTACCGGGATGAATGGTGAGAGGGGATTCATGAGCTTCCTTAAGGATCAATTGTCGTAAATGTTGTTTCTTGGGAACCACCAAGCGGTTCTCGAAGAAAACAACACCTCGTTCATCCATGGAAAAACATTTAGCAACTCCGCTAGCGATGTTCTCCTTAATCCGAGATATGCCCTTATCGCGCTTCTGGGCAGCTATGATTTGATCCGTAAGGTTAGGTTTCGCCACCAGGGTGGAAAGGAATCCTCGAGGAGCAATATGAAGGTTAAGCTTACGAAATTCCTCGTGGAGAAGTGGTTGACCTTGTTGTAACATCAAGTTGTTACAATAAGATTTACGACTTAGCGCATCAGCCATGACATTGGCTTTGCCTGGGGTGTAAGTTATTCCTAAGTCGTAATCCGAGATCAACTCGACCCAACGTCTTTGCCTGAGATTCAAATCCGGTTGGGTGAAGATATATTTCAAACTTTGGTGATCAGTGTAAATTTCGCAACGGTTACCCAAGAGGTAATGTCGCCAGGTTTTGAGTGCATGGACTACTGCTGCAAGCTCTAGATCATGAGTAGGATAATTATCCTCATGTGGACGCAACTGTCGAGATGCGTAGGCAATCACATGACGATCTTGCATGAGTATGCAACCTAGTCCTTGTCGCGAGGCGTCGCAATAGATAACAAAGTCCTTAGAGAAATCTGGTGGTATCAGTACGGGAGCAGACGTCAGGCGTCTTTTTAGTTCCTGAAAGCTGAACTCGCACTGTGGGGTCCACTCGAACTTTTTATCTTTCTTGAGGAGTTCAGTTAGAGGCTTAGCAACCTTGGAGAAATTCTCGACGAAGCGGCGGCAATAGCTCGCTAAACCAAGAAAACTCCGAACTTGCTTGACCGTTTCAGGTGGAGTCCAGTCAAGGACAGCTTGAACTCGCTCGGGATTGACAGCAATGCCCTTACCAGAGATTACATGGCCCAGATAGGTCACTTCTGGCAACCAGAATTCGCACTTGGAGAATTTGGCATAAAGGCGATGCTCTCGAAGTTTCATCAATACTAGCCTTAGATGTTCGGCATGTTCTTCCTCATTCTTGGAGTAGATGAGTATATCATCGAGGTATACCACGACGAATTTATCCAAGTACTCCATGAAGATCGAGTTCATTAACCGAGAGAAGGTGGCTGGAGCATTGGTTAAACCGAAGGACATGACGGTGTACTCGTATTGGCCGTAACGAGTGACAAAGGCCGTTTTGGGAATGTCCCCGTTCTTGATTTTGATTTGATGGTAGCCCAACCTCAAATCCATCTTGGAAAAGACTGAGGATCCAGCGAGCTGGTCATACAGGTCGTTGATCCTGGGGAGCGGATACTTGTTCTTGATAGTGACCAAATTGACAGGTCGGTAATCTACAACCATCCGATCCGTTCCATCCTTCTTCTTGACGAAGAGGACGGGGCAAGCCCATGGAGATGAACTAGGACAGATGAAACCCTTTTGCAAGGACTCATCGAGTTGTTTCTTAAGCTCAGCTAGTTCTAGGGGTGCCATCTTATAGGGTCTCCTAGAGATTGGGACGGTTCCTGGAACAAGATCTATCACGAACTCGACATCTCTGTCAGGTGGAACACCTGGCAGTTCCTCTGGAAAGACATCCGGGAAGTCACGGACTACCGGAATATCTTCGAGGTCTGGAAGGGGATTTGCATTTAGAGAGTAGAGCTGACGCTGCGATACTCGGGTGAAAACATTAACTGTCTTGCCCGATGGATGGGTAAGTTGAACAGTTCTAGTTGAGCAGTCAATCTTGGCGTAATGGGCTGACATCCAGTCCATACCCAAGATGATGTTTATGTCCGAGGACTTGAGAGCTATTAGTGACGCGAGAAAAACCAATCTGTCGACAAGAATTTCATTTCCATGGCTGATCCTAGAGGTTTGCCATCTAGAACCGGGAGTTTGAATTTCCATGGAGGTGGGCATGTCACAAAAAGTGGTGTTGTGCAAACGAGCATAGCTCTCAGAAATAAATGAATGAGATGCTCCAGTATCAAAGAGAACAGTTGCCGGATGGCAATTAACAAGGAGCGTACCGAGAACGACGTTGGGGTCCTCTTGAGTTTCTTCAGCTGAAACGTAGTTGACATGGCCACGAGCAGTGGTGGCTGGCTTGGCGACAAGCACTTTTGCTGTTGACTTACCACGGCCAACAGACTTTCCGAACTGGCTGGGGTTGTTCTGGGGACACTCACGGATGTAGTGGCCCGGCTCACCACACTTGAAGCAAGTTGTTATATTGGGGCGTGGAGCAGTATTGGCAGTGGGGCCTCCAAAAGTCTTCGGCGGCACATACTGTTGATTTGGACGAGGCGCCTCAAAGGATGGCCTCGGGGTATACCTGGGTGGCATAGCAGAATTTGGAATCCAGACCCGGCGCTTCTGAGATCCAGAGCCGGATGAAGATCCATAGTCACGGGAGTGTTTGCGTGAAGCTTCAAAATCATTCTGCCCCGTCTCGGCACTGATGGCCTTATTGACTAGCTTCGGAAAAGAAATGCATTCATGCAGACGAAGGTCACGTCGGAGCTCAGGGCTAAGTCCCTTGCGGAACCTTGCCTGCTTCTTGGCATCGGTGGATACCTCTTCGGGAGCATAGCGTGCAAGCTTCCCAAACTCGCGACTGTATGCATCCACAGTCAGCTTCCCCTGGGTGAAGTTACAGAACTCCTCCCTCTTGCGATCCATGAGACCTTCCGGAATATGATGCTCACGAAAAGCGGCACTGAAATCAGCCCAAGTAGTGAGTTGGCCGACCGGATGCATAGCTTCATAATTCTCCCACCAAAGGCTGGCAGGGCCTTCGAGGTGATAGGCAGCAAAGGTGACCTTATCATCTTCAGCCACGTTGGCAGAACGTAGCTTATGGGCGATGCTGCGGAGCCAGTCATCCGCATCGAGAGGTTCGATGGAATGATTGAACTTTGGCGGGTACAGCTTGACAAAGTCATTGATGGACACTAGATTGACCCTTTGCTGACGTGCAGTGTTCTGTTCAATCCGCTCCAGCAAGCGGTTGGTGTCGCGCCTGTTGCGCTCTGCCTCCAGCATCACTTCGGCCAGAGAAGGTGGTTGAGGCAGACTTTCCTCTCTAGGTGCACTAGCTTCTCCCTGCTCCGAAGCAGCAGGGTTGCTGCGGGTGTTGACCATCCTGGGAAAACAAAACAGCGATTTAAACCAGGATGGCAAAAACTGGTCAAGGAAGTGCGGAATGTAATGGATAACAAGGAATGCAGAGATGATCATCCGTATGACATGGTAATATAGAAACTGCCATATATACACCAACAGTCATACACCCATACATAGTTTAGTACAAGCCCGGCTGAAGTACCACTATGATGAAAGACGTTACATCTCATCGGAGGCATTCCAAGCTCCTATACATTATTTATCTACACCTCCGGAATTGATACACACTAAGTTATATTCCACAATCACGCAGGACGGTGGACATACAACTATTACAATACTAGCGAGACTACTACTAGCTCAGACGGCTCCGTAGAAGTCCTCATAGAAGTCACCACCCAGACCTGGAAGCGGAACATGGTCATCTGGGAACAGACGGTGCTGCGGTGCTTGTGGACCATAGGGACTTGGATGCGGCCTCGGTCCAACAAATGGCGGTAGAAGAGGCCCACGAGGAGGGGTGATGCCTCCCACCTCACGCCATTCCATGAAGTCTGGCAGACTAGCCCGCACAGGGTACAAGTCTCTCGTGTCCATGTATCCGGCTTGCACAGCAGGTGCAAACCTCGTCAAGGTGGCCCAATGATCAGCACGAGCATTAAAGAGCTCCATACGCAAGGCCCGGTTTTCACGGTCCTTATCTTCCAACATCTCAGTAGTGGTGCAAAGGAGTGAGTCCTCATGGGATGCATCACTGTACATGCCCTGAAGGTAACCATGCGCCCCAGGGAGGGATGCTGGCATGTAGCGAAATTCAGTGTTGCTCAACAAAGCAGTTCTAGCTCGCATAATGGTCATCATCGAGTAGGCTGCATCTTGAACGGACATCCCAATAGTGATCCCGAGTCCATAAGAACAGTGGAGTGGTTCCGTGGCTCCGGGATAAGATGGATATATTCTGACCATGCACATATATTGGCTCTGGTTAAAATCTCTAAACTGCTCTTCGATGGTGTATTCAGGGTACCATCGGTATCCTGCCTCCACCATCACTCGAACCAACATGGCGGTATGACCACATACACCGATGCAACGGGTCAGACGAACCACTTGGTTTTGGGGACGGGTAGCCATCTGAAAGCACAAAATAGTGCAAAGGCATTAGAATTTCTGGATGAAATTGGACAGCATAACGGCTGTAAATGCTCAGAAAAAGACTTGAGACATCCACAACAGTTTGCGAAACCACTCAACAACAACATATCAAGGTTCTGGTTCAATTGGCAACATACTAAACTTTAGTAGAACTGAACTGGGTTGAATCCAACAATCCTATAAGTTACTACGGATTTAGTAACACGTGAACCTGATAGAGAGAAGAGAGCCTAGTCCTTAACCCACGTAGAATGAGAAGAGAATGACTCAGAATAGAGGGCATAAGGTAAAGGAGTAAAAGAGCCTTACGTTCCCTCCCACAATCAATTCCCCTACATATAACTAAAGCATTTCTAGACTCGACATCGACCAGTTTGGCTTAGCGAACCTACAGGCAGTCCGGCTCTGATGCCAACGCTGTCAGGACCCCGATCCTAAGCCACATCGATCCAGCGTGTAACACATCATATCACTTTGCGGCCTCACGCACGGTACTCCCACGGGTGCCACCTTACCTGGCCCGGGACCGTTTGCGCCTTTTGGCTCACGTATATGATAGTGTCGCTAGCATCCATATGACAGAGAACCCGGGCCGACATGGCTAGTCGTGAACCCAAAGCGGCGCTAGCCTATGAGGACAGGCATACATGAGTCACATCGAACATGCCGGTCATCAACGTATCTATTCGGGCTGTAGCACTGGGCTAACAGGACTCCGGTAACCCGGGCTGTAGCAGGCTAGGCAGGACTCCGAATATCAGCGCGTGACATTTCCCCGAAGGGACAGACATAGGAACGACGTGAAACACATGCCGGCCAGTCAAGTGTCCAAGCAGTAGTACTGGGCTAGCAGGACTCCGGTGAACCGGGCTGTAGCGGACTACTATCGCTCAGAAGCACAAGACTTGCATTTCCCCATATGAAAGGCTGCCAAGGATAAACAACTAGATAGTCGGATCCCACTCATACCAAGCATTTCAATCATACACACAATATGCCCGATATGAGTAAATACAACATGGCATCACAACAGTACTCTACGACTCAAGTACTTTATTTAGAAGGCTCCGAGGAGCCATACATATCATCCATACAGATAGGGGTCACATGACCCAACACTCAAGTCATACAAACATACAAGCACATGCGGAAGCAAAGTAGTCTGAGTACAGACACTAGAAAGAAAGAAGGCTTGACGAAGCCTGTCTATCTACAACGACCCTTCACAAGTCTTGGATCACCACCTGGGTGATAAGTCACTCGTCAACGTCGAGGTCTACATAGAACCCATCAGAGGGGTTGGTGTAGTCGTCTGAAAAACATGATTAAAGCAACATGAGTACGGAGGTACTCAGCAAGTCTTACAACAGAAACCTATCATACATGCACATTCTCAAGAAGGTAGTGGGGTTATTGCAGCAAGCCAGCTTTGACTCTTGGCTAAACTATCCTACGACACACACCATTTGTAAATCATTTGTCGCACACGAGTCCACTAACACCAACACAATACTCCACCGTGGATCCTCTCTCGCCATCCCACGAGAGGGCCATCCGCGGTACTCACACTTATCTTGAGATTTTTAGTAGTATCCATTTAACTTGTCTATGAACTGATATAAACGAACCAGAAGTCCATTACCGCGGACACGGCTATTCGAATAGATTATTTATAACCCTGCAGGGGTGTACTTCTTCACACATGTTTCCACCACTTAGCGTCTGCACACGACATGTGCTCGGCAGACTTCAAGCGAAAGCCGACGTGGATGTAGACCACGACCTACCTAAACACTCAAGTCTCTAGTCCAGGTTTATCGCCTATTCGGGTTCCATCCGCAGGGAGTCCGGCCGAGGTTTCCACTAACGGCCCCGAACGATGTGAACAGGGTTCCGAGACACCAAACGGGCGCCCGGTTGACTCGGCCACGTGCCTACCGCAACACAGCCCACCCCGATGGTCAGCACCGCGTGCGGCCCCCAGCATACTACAAACACCAGAAACTACTTGCAACTCCTGGACAGAGAACAGGGGTGATTAAGAAGTCGAGCGGGGTCATATTTCAGGGCCCAATGTGTGGTAGTAGCTGAATCATGGATCACAAACACAGATCTCAGTTCTTAGGGACGGCCTCAATGAAACAACCCACCATGTACTCCTACATGGCCTTCCATCGATTCCTTTACCAAATCGTGTTCAACACTTCCACACCATTGACAACGATACAACCTTTCACTCCGGATCATCATCCCGATGAGCCAGACCTGACACAACTCTAAGCATAGCAAGCATAGCATGGTAGGAACACACATACACATGTATTGGCTCAATCAACTCCTACACATGCTAGTGGGTTTCATCTAGTTACTGTGGCAATGACAGGTCATGCAAAGGAAGTGGGTTCAACTACCGCGACACACAGCAGTTTGAAACGCGTTGTCTTAATGCAGTAAACGAGAGCAGAAGCGAGAACATGGGTTTGTATCGGAATGATCAATGGTTTGCTTGCCTGATGGAGTGGTGGTGGGATACTGCCCTTCAACTGGATACTCGGAGATATCCTCGGAGGCAGAACCTACCACGAATGACACATTGCAACACAATCAATACATGACGATATGCAACAATATGATGCATGCAATGACATGGCAATATGAATGTGTCCTGGTCTTGTGCAAGTTAAACTAGAAGGAAATGACCCCATTTGAATCAAGAATTCAAATGGTAGTGCATTTATAAGATCATATTAGTGCAATATCTTATAATGCCTAAACAGTGGGTTTAACTTGTTTTAACATGCATGAAACCAGTTCCATTGGATAGATTGGATTTTTCTGATAATTTTTCATATATAGAACTTTGCATTTGGAGCTACAGATAATTTTTTATGAATTTTTGAAGTTTGAACTATTTTCTGGATTTTCCTGTATAAAAATAAATCCAGCAAAAATTAACTAATTGCGTCAGCATGAGGTCATGCTGACCTCAGCAGGTCATCAGACCGGTCCAGGTCAAACCTGACACGTGGGTCCCGCGTGTCAGGGTCATTAACTTAACAGATTAGATTATTTTTTAATCCTGGATTAATTAGCAGTCGGGGCCCACATGTCATAGACTCAGAGGAGTCAAACTGGGTCCACAAGTCAACGGTTAGGGTCAACTCGCCGGCGTCTAGCCGCCGGCGAGGTCAGACGCGGCGGAGCAAGTGATTTTGCTCGTTTTGGCCACCAAACAAGGCGCGGAGGCCATCTACGGGTAGCTGAGATCCTCCCGCGGCGTTCGGTGGCAACAGCTGGGCTCGGGGTGGCCGGAAACATCGCCGGCGACGGGTTTGGCGGCGCCGGGGCTCGGGTGGAGGTGGCTTTGGCGCTACGGTGCGTTAGGGGGCCGGCTGGTGGCTGTTTTGGCCTCCTAGAGGCTCCAGGAGCACGTTGACGCGCTCTGGCCCGGGTGGCAGGGGCTATGGCCGTGGTGGCGCCATGGCCGGCGGAGCCAAGCTCTCGGGCTCGTCGGGGACGGGCGCTACGGCGAGCTAGCAGGCATGGGAGGAGGGGGAGAAGGTGCGGGAGCTCACAGGGAGGTCGACGAGCAGCTCAGCGGGCTCGGGGGCGAACGGAGCGGCGCGAATCGAAGAACGGCGGCCGGCGGGCACCGGGGTCGGAGACGAGCTGATGGCGGCGATGCAGGGCCTCCGGCGAGGCGTGGCTCGGTGGGGAGGGCGAGGGCGAAGTGGCGGAGCCTCTGGGCAGGTCAGAGGGGCGAGGGGGCGACGGTGGGCGCGGCTATGGCGGCGGAGCGGCGACGGGTGCGGCGGCCATGGCGCTGGAGAGCGAGAGAGAGAGCCAGGGGAAGAAGTGAGGTGTCCACGGGGTCGAGGGCGCGACGTGGAGGATGTCCAGCGCGTCGGGCGGCGAAGCGGCGAGCAGGTGACGCCGTGGCGAGCTCACGCTCGCCGGCGTCAGCTCCCTGCCTGCCTGGCGGGGACGAAGCAGCTGGCTGGCGCGGGCCAGCACAGTGCTGGGCCGCCAGGTGGGCCGGCAGGTGGGTAGCGTCCAGGTTAGTTTTTCTCTGGTTAACTGTTTTCCTTTTCTATTATTCCTGCAACTTTGTGGACTTATTTAAAATACTTAAACAACTCCAAAAATCCCCAAACTGCTCATGCATACTATTTAAAATATAGACAACATGAAACATTTCTGTTTGAGAATATTTGAACATTTAAAATATTTTTATAAATTTTAAATGCCCAAATTCAAATACTTATGTGTTAATTCAAAAACCTTCTGTTGACCTAGAAAATTGTGCACCACTTTTGTCAAAGGTTTAAACCCAAAACAAAGGGGGTGAACATTTCAGAAGGGCATTTCAGGTTCATTGAAAAAGATTTTAGTAAACCCTAGTTATTTCCAGGGGGGGGGGGAAGTGTGTGTTGGGGGTTCTGGCATTTCCCATTTCAGAATTAATAGAATGTAAACATGATGCACACTCTAATGCATGGCCTAGCTAGGGATGTGACAGCATGATCCCGCCCTAAAGTTTAAATCGGCTGATGAGACTAAGCTTGTTGACTTTGTGCCTGGCGATTCATCCAAACAGTTTAGCATCATCGCTAACTTGGATCCGAAATAGGAAAGCGCGCTCATCGAGTTCATCCGTGAGAATCGGGACATCTTTGCGTGGAAGCCTTCTGACATGCCAGGTGTACCGAGAGAACTCGCTGAGCACACTCTTAATGTTGATCCCAAGTATAAACCAGTCAAGCAGTTTCTACGCCGGTTCAATGAAGAAAGGCGCAAGGCTATTGGAGAAGAAGTAGCCAAGCTCTTGGCGGCTGGATTTATTGTTGAAGTATTCCATCCTGAGTGGTTGGCTGATCCGGTGCTGGTCCTTAAAAAGAACGACACTTGGCGTATGTGTGTGGACTACACAGATCTCAACAAAGCTTGTCCAACAGATCCTTTTGCCCTCCCCCGTATTGATCAAATTATTGATGCTACGGCAGGTTGCGAGCGTTTAAGTTTTTTGGATGCATATTCTGGTTATCATCAGATCAAAATGGCAGTTAAGTACCAGGAGAAAACAGCCTTCATAACTCCCTTTGGAGCCTTCTGCTATGTGTCCATGCCCTTTGGACTCAAGAGTGCCCAGGCGAGTAATCTACGGTGTGTGCAGAATTGTCTTCATAAATAGATCGGCCGCAATGTTCACGCCTATGTGGATGATATCATGGTGAAATCAAGGAAGAAGGAGATATTGATTGATGACTTGAAGGAAACCTTCGATAACCTGCGGGTTTACAAAATGATGCTTAATCCGTCCAAGTGTGTATTTGGTGTACCTGCAAGCAAGCTCTTGGGCTTTTTGGTGGCTAACAGGGGCATTGAAGCTAATCCGGAAAAGATCAAAGCCATCACCTCCTTGGCTAAACCGAAGTGTGTTAATGATGTTCAGCACCTGGCAGGCCAGATTGCCGCGTTGAGCCGGTTTATCAGCCGCCTTGGAGAGAAGGCCATCCCTTTATATCAGATGCTGAAGAAAACGGATAACTTCGTCTGGAGTGATGCCGCTAATGAAGCATTTGAGGACTTAAAGCGGCAGCTGGCTAATCCGCCGGTTCTTGCCGCTCCGGTTGATAAAGAGCCATTGTTGCTATATGTAGCGGCTAACACTCGGGCTGTTAGTGTGGCTATTGTGGTGGAGCGCAAAGAGGCAGGAAAGGAATATCCGGTTCAGCGTCCGGTTTATTATATCAGTGAGGTACTTATCGAGTCCAAGCAGAGGTACCCACATTGGCAAAAATTGGTGTATGGGGTTTTTATGGCAAGCCGGAAGCTTAAGCAGTATTTCCAAGGTCATCCCATCATGGTGGTCAGCTCTACTCCTTTGGGAGATATAATCCAGAACAGGGAGGCAACTGGCCGGATTGCTAAGTGGGCTATCGAGCTCGGGCCTCATGGGTTGAAATACATACCCCGAACGGCGATCAAATCTCAGGCACTTGTGGATTTCATCAATGATTGGACGGAACTACAAGCACCAGAAGAGAAGTCGGATCATACTTATTGGACTATTCATTTTGATGGGTCTAGGAAATTGGAGGGCTCGGGGGCTGGAGACGTATTAACTTCCCCACGAGGTGATAAGTTTTGTTATGTTCTCCGTTTAATGTTCCCTTGCACTAACAATGCAGCTGAATATGAGGCTTTACTCCATGGTCTTCAGATGGCTAAGGAGATGAACCTAAGCCGAGTTAAGTGCTTCGGTGACTCGGATCTGGTGTCTCAACAAGTGTCCGACACTTGGGATTCCAAGGACCCACTCATGGCAGCATATCGTCGTGAGGTGGATATTGTTGCAGGTCACTTTAAAGGTTATCAGGTGGATCATGTGGACCGGCGGAAGAATGAAGCGGCGGACGCTTTAAGCCGCCTGGGTTCCCAACATAAACCGGTTCCACCTAATGTCTTCCTGGATGTGTTTCATAATTCGTCTGTCAAGCTCCCTGGTGAAGAAGATTTGGCTATTCCTGATCCGGAAGCTCAGTTGGTGGCGGCTCTTCATGTTATCCCGGATTGGACGGTTCCATATCTGGAGTATATGAACCGGGGTGAGTTACCAGAGGATGAGACTTTGGCCAGGCAGATAATCCGGCGGTCCAAGTCCATGACTATTATCAATGGAGAGTTGCATCATTGCAGTGTGACAGGGGCGTTTCAACGCTGTGTGTCTCCTGAAGAAGGCCGTGAAATTTTGCGTGAGATCCACGAAGGAGATTGTGGTCACCACGCCGGTTCAAATCTTTGGTGGCCAAGGCGTTTCGTCATGGTTTTTATTGGTTGACAGCTCATGCTGATGCCGAGGACTTGGTCAAAAGATGTGATGGCTGTCAGAAATTCTCAAGGCGCGCTCATGTACCAGCTCAAGAATTGAGGATGATTCCAATCACCTGGCCGTTTGCGACTTGGGGTCTGGATATGGTTGGGCCTTTCAAGAGGTCCAGGGACAAGAAGACCCACCTTTTGGTGGCGGTTGATAAGTTCACGAAGTGGGTGGAGGCAGAGCCAGTTAGTAAGTGTGATGCAGCCACGGCGGTTCAATTCATCAAAAAGGTGATCTTCCGGTTTGGCTTTCCACACAGCATTATAACAGACAATGGTACCAATCTGTCAAAGGGTGCCATGAAGGAGTTCTGTCAACGTGAGCACATCCGGCTTGACGTGTCGTCAGTGGCTCACCCCCAATCCAATGGTCAAGCGGAGAGAGCCAATCAAGAGGTCTTGAGAGGCATCAAACCCGGCTTATGGTTCCTTTGCAACGAACGCCGGGTTGTTGGGTTGAGGAGCTACCTTCAGTGTTATGGAGCATCAATACCACACTCAACAGATCGACAGGATACACACCGTTCTTCATGGTTTATGGAGCGGAAGCGGTTCTTCCTAGTGACATCCGTCATGACTCACCTCGGGTAGCGGCATACGTTGAAGCTGACAACGAGCACTACAAAAAAATACATTTCCGTGATGATACATGTTTGTCATAGTAGGTCGCGTTTTTTGTCATGCATGTACATCCATGACAATTTTATGACAGAATCAAGATAGTCATACCTGTGCTGTCGTAGAAGTGTTCCATGACATTACCAAAATTATCATCACAAAAGTGTCCACTTCCATGACAATAAATCGCGCGTCACAGAGGTGCTTTCGTCAAGGGTGATCGACACGTGGCATCCATTTAACGAAACACCGTTAAGCTATCAGGTCGGGTTTTGGATCCGATAACCCGTTAACAGCCCCGACCAATAGGGATTTTCCACGTGTAAAATCATCATTGGCTGGAGGAAACACGTGTCGGCTCATCGTTGGGACAGATGTCATCCACTCATTGGACGGAAGGCGCCTATGATACGTCGACACGTGGCACGGCCCAACAGAGGCCCATTCCTGTGAAAAGGCCGACCCGTTTGACTTGGTCAAAAGGTGGCGGGCCGGCCCATGGAAAGCCTGTTAACGGCCTGTTCGCATATAGCCCATTTACATCCCGCTAACCCAAGGCCCGTTACTCCCTATCTGAATTAGGACCAGTAGCGTCATCTGGGCCATCCAATATGATTCCAACCCGTTTTCACTTCTGGCCCATGACGTCTTTCGGCCCATATGAGGCCCTATGTAACTCTTGGCCTATTAACGGCCCGTGGTGAAACTAGCCAAAAATGAACAGTGTATCATTTTACACCCATTAACGGCCCGTGGTGAAACTGGCCCGTAATGAACTGTGTATCACTTTATACCCATTAACGGACCGTTATTCCGTTGGGCCGTTTCCAGCCCATGTTATCTTTCGGCCTTCTCAGAGCCCATTTATTCTTGGGCTCATTTCCAACATTCGTTTACTTACGGCCCGTTACTGTCATTTTCTGCTTGTAGGCCAAATTCAGCCTGTGGTTACAGTCGGCCCGTTTGTGGTCCGTTAATACGCTGGGCCGTTTTCATAGCGTCATCAAATACGGCCTATTAACGATGGCCCGTTATGGTCGGCCCATGAACGGACGATTCCAGCTCTAGCCCGTTTACGGCCATAATGCGGTCTGTTTGGCCCATGTTTGGCCAATCCATCATACGACCCGTATAAGGCCCATTGATGATACGGCCCGCAGAAGGCCCATTGTTTCTATGGCCCGTAGAAGGCCCATTGTTTCTACGGCCTGTAGAAGGCCCACTGTTTCTACGGCCAGTAGGAGGCCCAGTGTCACTACAGTAAATATTAGCCCATGGTTATTGTGGCCTAGTTTTAAAAAATAGGTTATTGCAGCCACTAGCTAACCGCGGAAAAAGAACTGCAATGACTACAAGCAAACAAATAAACAAGACCACAAGGAAATAAATAAGCAAGCAAATAATGCTAGGCTATCATGGCTATTACACATATTACATCCACTGGGCATCAAAGTTCGCCACCAGTGCAAATATAGGGAACAAAGCAGCATATCATATACACTGGTTGTCAAAGTTGGCGACCATCACAAATAAACGCCACAACAAAACAAATCCAGAACTGAAACCACTTCAGAAGATCTCAATAAACAATATCCCGGGTACCCATAATGCTGGCAAGATGCTTAGCAAGCTTATTAACTTTCTCTTGTTTGGCGCTTAAATCCTCCAGCGCTTGCTGTTGCACCAGAAAATATGCATCTGAATTCTGCAGGGACTTCCTCAGTCCTTCAGCTTCTTGTCGCAGCACATCTGATCGATGTCTTTCAACTTGAAGTTGAGACTCAAGAAGACAAACTGATTCAGGTAGCGAGTTCGAAGAGCTTGTGCCAGCAGTAGTGGCCAGTAACTCGAACACTACATCAAGATAGGACTTTTGGGTTCCCTCACTGTCATCAAGATAGTTTTTATCAGCCTTCTTGGAGACCAACAGGGATGTCTCACTATCTTGAACCTTATCTGCATTACTTCCTTTACCATTAGATAACACGGTACTTTTCTCCAATATTTTGTCCGCATTCTAAAAGAGAAACAAGCAGACACATCACATGTTTACCATGTTGTATATGAAACTCATTTTGGTAAATGAGTTCAGTAGTAAAGTGGACAGGATAACAACATGAAACAAACATATATCTATGTACCATGGTCACTTTATGGTCTATATCATTCTAGTTTTTGTTGCCAAATCAAGATAGAGACACAGTTCAAATAATATTTGTTCAAGACAAAGCAGAATAGACAGAATATAAGTGTGGGTAACTATAGAGCAATAACAACACTTGTAATGTGCATGACATGAGAACATAACTGTTTATTCAATTGAGACTGAAATCAACATAGAGCAGGTTACAACAGCAAACCAGTTAAAGAAACAGGTTTAAAACATACCTGTTGCGCCATTGGAGTTTCAATTCTGTCCTTCAAATTTGAAAATAGTTGGTATGAGTAAATATAGTAATACAAGAGCAAAGGAGTATGAACCAAAGCTACAGAACCTGACCTGAGAACAAATCTTCTTCTCCTTTAAGCGTTGAGTTGGGATTCGGAGTGGTGGTCCTCGTGCTTTGGGCACTGCAGTTCCCTTACTAACTGCTCGTGTTTGTGTGCTCTGTGGTGGAGACGGTGCTGTGTCAACTGGAACTGGGTTACTATCTACCGGGGTTGGGGTTAGAAGGGGTGTAGCTGGTTCTCTGTCCAACTGGGTAGGGGTACAATCTACGGGAGTCTGGGTTATGTGTGGTGGATCTGGTCCTTGGGCAAGTACAATCGTGGTTCTATTTGCATCAACTGGTAGCACTATCTTTTCTGAAGACCGTGTTGTTTCTCCCTTAGATACTGCCATCACACTCTCCAATTCAAATGGCTGATAAACAAGAAAAGTAACTGAAAGTATAGACATTGTATGATAGACAGGTGCAATGGTTAGTGGGGAATAAAAGAGGGCATGAAATAATTCATATTTATGTTGTCTAACCAAACAGGATAGCATGACACAATTTCACATATATGATGGCTAACTAAACAGGATAGCATGACACAATTTCACATTATGATGGCTAACTAAAAAAGATGGAAAGACATAGTTCAAAATATGAGACTGTGTAAACAGGATGACATGACATAACTATATAATGTGTTTATTAAATAGGTTGGCATGCCATAATTCACATACATTCACGGATAGAATGCCATAATTCAAAATATGATGACTATAAACACTAAACAGGATGAGATGATATAACTATATGATGTCTTTATTAAATGGGTTGCCATGCCATAATTCAGATAGATGATGTGTATGTACTATGTAAACATGATGACATGATATAATTCAAATAGATGATTTATATAGTAAGCAAGTAAGCATATGGCAATCCATATATGATGTGAAAACTAAGCAATGCAAGACAACATGCATGACATGGGTAATATAACCCTGCCAAGTTTGAGCATAGACCTCAGGGGGGAAATAGGACTGGTCATCAGTCTTTGAATCCTCCTCTGAGGAGCTCTCTGTAACCAGCAAGATGTCTGCTTCAGCAGGTAGCATTGTCTGCTCCAAATACCTTGTTTTCACTCCAGATACTTCCATCACCGCTTCAAATGGCTGATGCATAGGAAGAGTAGTTGAATATACAAACGTTGTCGACAAATGGAACACGTAATACAAAAAATGATAGCATGATATAATTCACATACATGATGATTGGCTAAATAGCATGGCATTGCATAATTCACATATATAATGCCTTTGCAACAAGATATCATTGTATAATTCACATATATAATGTCTTGCAACAAGATGGCAATGCATAATTCACATATATGGTAATTAGACACTGAACAGGTGGCATTCACACAAAGCATGTCTAAACTAATCAAATGACATAGCAATGCGAGACACCATACGCACGATATGAGCAACATAACCCTGCCAAGTTAGAGCATACACCTCGGGGGGGGGGGGAATAGGACTGGTCATCTGCCTCTGAATCCTCCTCCGAGGAGCTATCCGTGACCAGCGAGATATGCGCTTCGTCAGATAGCATAGTCTGCTCTGAAGACCTTGTTTTCACTCCAGAATTTGCCATCACCGTGTCAAATGGCTGATTCACACGAAGAGCAGTTGAATGTACTAACATTGTTGACAAATGTAATATGTAACGAAAAAAGGATGACATGTATAATTTACATATAAGATGACTAGCTAAGCAGGATGGCATTGCAAAATTCACATATATGATGCCTGCCTAAACAAGATGGCGTTGCATAATTCACATAAACGATGAATAAACTAAACAGATGGCATTCGCACAAAGGATGCCTAAACTAAGCAGATGACATATTTGATGTATAAAGTAAGCAATGCAAGACACCATATGCATGATATAACCAACATCAGCATGCCAAGTTAGAGCGAAGACCTCAGGGGGTAAATAGGAGTTGTCTTCTCCTTCTGAATCCCCCTCAGAACAGATATCTTCCTCTCGATTACAATCCAAAATGCGTGAAGGGGGGGCTGCCTTTGCACCTACCATGGAGCGACGTCTGCATGAAATTTTATTGCCACACAAGGCTCGTCTCTTTTGCTCTACATGTTCAGTTCCATTGTTTACAATAAGGGATAATTAGATTTATACCCCTAGTTGTGTCCCACTCGTCTGTTTTACCCCTAATTCCCAAAGGTCACCGGTTCTATCCGAGTCACTTTGCTCCTATTATGCTTTTGCCCTTTGACCGTTTGACCGTCAGTTTGAAAACTTCGTAACTAATTCATACTATATCAGAAAAATGCAAATAAGATACCAAAATGTTCGGAAAACATCACCTATATGTGTGTGTCATTTGCATTCATGAAAAAATTGTTGGAAAGTGACCGTCCGAGTTTTAGCTCTTATTCTAGCACCATGAATAGTAAAATCTAAAAAGTTTCAAATAATTCAAAATAAAATTTTGTGGCAAAGAATGAAAAATGTTTTAAGTGCCTGCCAAGTTTCATCAGGGAATAACATTCATGGGTGCCACGGCAAAAAAAAAAAGAATCAGCACTCCAAAATAGATTATTTTTTTGCCACGACTTCCACGAATGTCGTTCCCTGATGAAACTTGGCAAGCACTTAGAACACTCGTCGTTCTTTGCCACCATATGTTTTTGAATTTTTTTAGATGTTACTATTAATGGTGGTATCAAAAGAGCTAAAACTCAGATGTGCACTTTCAAACACTTTTTTCATGAATGCAAATGACACCAACATATAGGTGGTGTTTTTTTGAACATTTTGGTATCTTATTTGCATTTTTCTGATTTAGTATGAATTAGTTATGAAGTTTTCAAATTGACGGTCAAACGGTCAAAGGGCAAACACATAAGAGGAGCAAAGTGACTTGGACAGAACCGGTGAGTTTTCGGAATTAGGGGTAAAACAGACGAGTGGGACACAACTAGGGGCATAAATCTAATTATCCCTTACAATAACTATCATGCATAGGAGTAAAACATAGTGAGATTATGTAAGGAGTACATGCAAAAATCCAGAGTGATGGTAGCAACCTGTGGATAGACACAAAACCAATAATAGCAGGTAGTGTAATGGCTTCAGTTAAAAAATACAGATAATGGCTTCTTTACTGTTTGTTTCCCACCCAACATGAAACTCATAGTAGACACCGGAGATTAACCAGATAGTAGATAGATACTATTGATAGCGGCCCTGATATGTACCCCACAACCATTTAAAAACTCAAGTTTGACCATTAGTTTGGAGCTGACTCAGAGTCTAATCGGTGAACAGGACGATAAAGTAGCATGTAATATTAAGCGATGCATAACGTAAGCAGACACGAAAGAGTGCGACCTCTCTTGCGGACCTGTGTAGTCCTCGAGGTCATCTGCTCGGTTGATGATGGTAATGCAGTTTTCATGGCTGCCAGCAGCGGGGAAGAAGATCTGAGGCGGCGAAAGACAGTCTGGAGTCCGGATCCCTGCTGTGCTAGACCCTTCTGTCGTTGGAGCAGCTGAGCTGGGGTGGGCGACGACGCAGCAGGAGCGGGACAAACCACATAAGGTTTTCTTTGACAACTATCTGTAGGAGAAGTAATTCTGTAAGGGCACGTTTGAATTGGAGGATTCCAACAATGCAGGGATAGGAAATAGACAGGAATAGGATAGGAATGCACGTGCAAAACAGAGAACTTCAAAACACAAGATTTCTGCCAATCTGGGTGTTTGATTCACAACAATTGGATGATCACAGGATGCAAAGAAGCATGGTAAGGTTAAGTCAAACCACAAGAAAATGTACAATTATAATGCTATTATGCTACTATCTCTTAGTCTTGTGCTTCATGAATAGGAATTTGAAAAGGAGGACAAGTGAAAATTAAAATTCCTATGTTTTTTCTTTCAAGGAGACACTAAGGGAACAAATCTGTGTGCTCAGTGGACAATATATATAACATGTAGAGTAAAAAAGAGATGCAACAAGTGTACAACCTCTTTGGCGAAGCCATGTCGATCTCAGTGTGATTGGGTTGGCCGGTGAGGATGCTCCGGCTGACTTTGTTGTCGGAGGAGGGGAAGAAGATTGTCGGATTTTGGGTTCCGACAGACACTTGAGGTTCGAACACTGGGGTGCGCGCAGAGTTCTCTCCCCTACCGATCTACGTCAGATCTTCTCGTGCGAGCTAAGATGAAAACGATGAACAACACAAGGGACACGAGATTTATACTGGTTCGGGCCACCGTTGTGGTGTAATACCCTACTCCAGTGTGTGGTGTGGTGGATTGCCTCAGGGGCTGATGATGAACAGTACAAAGGAAGAACAACCTCACGAGATGTGTTCTTGGGCTGGTGCGATGAACTGCTTGGGTCAGTTCAGTCGCCTCTCTCTCTCTCTATCTCTCTGCTTAGGCTCTATCAGATTTCTCTATGCCTATGGCCGGGTGGCTAGATCGATCCCCTCTTTTGCCCCCTCTGCGGTGGCTAGCTCTATTTATAGAGGCCCTGGGCCTCTCCCGAAATAATTGAGCAGGAAGGGCGCCAACAATTGGCCATTTTGAAGGAGAACATCTAGTACAAGTTATCCTAACCAAAGGTGGTCTTCGGCTGCCAAAAGCTCCGGTGCTGACGCCGTCTTGGGCTCCACGGTGACCTCCGTCCGGCTGGTCTTGGTCTCGTTGCACTGGAATGGTAACCTTTGCCTGATACCTTGGCCTGCGCTTGCCCCCTTTGCACCAAAGGGGAAACAAGGACTCTGCATAGGCCGGCGCCCGCCTGGCGCCCGCCGGGCCTTGATCGTCATGGCTTGTGTCACTGGATCCTCGCGAGGTACCCTTTCATTGATCTCTCCGCCTCCTCGCGAGCCCTGCCTGATGAGGATGTACTTGAGGAAGCTCTCTATCGTCCGCCCCGCGAGGCTTGGCCCCTCGCGAGGGTCTTGAGCTTGTGTTGATGGAGATGGGCCTCGCTGGGCCCCCACTTGAGCCACGCCGCAGGCTGCAGGCAGGCAAGTCTAGGGACCCCCGTTCCCAGAACGCAGACAGTAGCCCCCGGGCCCAAGGCGCGCGCGGGCTTGGCTTAGCAAAGAAGCGAAGGGGCAAGCGCGAAGCACCGCGGGCCCTAACAGCCTGCGGCCTTGGGCGCCGCATGGCGGTTGATTAGACGTGGGCGTCTGCGTTTCCCCACGACGCCTTGGCAACTGCGCGACTGACCAAAAAGGGGATGCCCGGGCCAGGCTTGCTTACCCTGCTCTCGTCTGTCTTGCCCTAGATCCCCTTTCTCGCTCTCCCTCCTCTTGCTCCCGAAATCCTCCAGATCCATCTCAATCCTTCGCATCCAGCACGCCATGGTGCCACGCTAGTCCTCGGCTAATGCCTGGTACTCGCCGGCCTTGGATTCCCCGAATTTGTCGGAGAAGAACCTTGCCCTCGCGCGCCAGATGACGGTGGCGCAGGGCAGCGAGGGGGCGATTGCGCTCAAGGTCGGCTCCGACCAGCCTGAGGGCAAGGGGAGCACCTTCTATCCGTTCTTCGTGAGCGCCATTGTCGCTGGTCTGGTGCCTCCTTTCTCTGAGTTCTTCCATGCCGTTCTCCGCCAGTACAACTTGCAGGCTCTGCATCTCCACCCCAACTCCGTCCTTCTCCTAGCGATTTTCGCCTATTACTGTGAGGCTCATGTTGGTGTCAAGCCCTTGGTGGCCTTGCTGCGCCACTTTTTCTCCCTCCGGGTCTCCGGCGCACAGGTCTCTGCATGCGCGAGCTTCATTGCATACTCTAGTTCCAACACCATCTCGAAGCCTGGGAAGAGGATCGAGGGCTATTGGAGCAAGTGGGTCATGATGGACGTCGGGCGCCTCCACCCTCGTCTGGTATTGCCCACGGGGCAGCCTAAGTCCGTCGACGCGTGGTCCCGCGTGGAGCTCGTCGACGCTCGCGCGAACGCGGTGCTGAGGAGGATGAACGCGAACCTGAAGCCAAGCAACTTGGGGGCGACGAAGCTGACCGGGGCCTCGCTCCTGAGGGAGTTCCTGGGGCACCGGGTGGCTCCGGTCCAGGAGCACCCGCTCCCACTGTGGAAGCTTGGAAGGGCGGACACCGTCATGTGCCTGAACTCTGAGGCGCTGACCGATGAGGATCTGGCTGCGGCCCTTCATTGCTTGGTTGGGGGAGACGTAGCGAGCCCTGAGGGCGCCCCGTCCCCCTGTTCCTTCATGACGACTGGGAGCAGGTTGTGAACGCCATGCCCACCTTCAATGGCGAGGGGCTGGTGCCCACGGCAGCCCCTGATGACCTGACGATTCTGGCGATGGTGAACTTGTCCTCCGGCAGCTCCAGCGGGGGAGAGGGGGAGAAGAGGTGGAGGAGGAAGCGCCTGACTCGGAGGAGACTGGCAAGGATTGGGGGGAGTCCCTCCTTCAGCGCAGGTCCCAGGCCCTCCGCTCCATGTCGGACAACGACGAGGCTGATGCCAGACAAGGAGGGGAGGGTTCCTCCTCGGTCACGAGGAAGGGCAGGTCGAGCCTGGTTCCCCCAGGGTCTGCTCTGGTCCCCGAGGGGTCCAAGGTCGACGCCATCCCTCCTGAGGCACCTTATGCTTCCGGGCCACCAAGGACCGATCCCCGCAGCAGGCTCTCGGGCTTCAAGTACGGTCGGAGGTTGCTTGAGCCCACGGATGACGCCCAGTAAGTGCTCGATTTATGCTCTGCTCGGTCTCTGCTACTGAAACTTGACGTTTGCGCTCCTTGCCAGGTCGGCACCCGTGGCCAAGAGGTTGAAAGAGGCCTCTGCGGCCCTGCTTGGGGCGAACCCGTCCGCCGGGGTGTCGCCTTCGGCTGCTGGGGGAGGGGACGATGAAGCTCGCACCTCCCTGATCGCGCCGCCCTCGCGAGGCAAATCGGGGCACCTTGGCGAGGAGTCAGCCCCCGTGGTCCCGCTAGGCCTGGAGTCGACTATGCCCGACGCTGCGGCCGATGCAACCAAGGCTCAGGAGGTCCCTTCCTGCCAAGCCGTGGTCACGCTGCTGTCCTCTCTGCCTGCTCCACAGGTCCTCGTCTCTTCTGCTCCCTCTGCTGTTGTCTTGGATCAGGCTGCCAATGAGCTAAGCCAGCTGCGGGAGGATCTTCTGAGCGCGGATCCTCGTCTTGTGGCCGGGCGCTTGGAGTTGGCTTCTGGCTGGGCTCGTTCTGCTCCCTCCGTCCGAGCGGTGCTGACCCAGGCTGTGTTGTCCTCCGACGAGGGGAAGCGGGCCGCCAACCAAGCCAAGGCCGCTCGCGACGCTGCCCTGGGCGACGTTGCAGCCGCCCAGGACCGAGCTGCAGGGCCTGCGCGACGAGCTCGCCAAGGAAGTGCACAGCCGGGAGGAGAAGGAGAAGGAGATGAAGGCCAAGGAGGCCGCCGCTAAGGACCGGGATGCCAAGCTCGACGACCACCATCGCCAATTGGAGATGCTAGAGCAATCGTTGAAGGTGGAGAGGGTCGAGCTGGACGCCAAGGCGAAGGTCCTGATAGAGGACCGGGTGGCCTTTGCGAAGGATGAGAAGAAGGCCCGCGACATACTGAAGACGCTGGATGAGAGCGGCCTGGAGGAGACATTAGCTGGTGCGGAGGATGGCCCTGCCAAGCTGCTCCCGTTCCTGGTTGACGCACTCGAGGACGTCGCAGACGGCCTTAGCCCCACGGTCAAGGCCGAGGCGCGCGCCCTGTCTTCTGCGGCGCTGACGCATGTTCTCAACCACGTCTATCTGCGAGACCCCGACGTTGACTTCGACAGCCTGCTCGAGCCCGTGAGCGGCGACCGTGCCACTGAGGCCGTGAAAGGCCGAGCCGAGATTTTGCTGGGGAAGTTCCGCTCCCGCAGCGTCCTGCCCGGATGCGGCGCCGCCGGCCTTGCGACCTCGAGAGGCAAAGCCGTCCAGCACGACTCCACCACAGGCGGTGGCGCCACTAGAGAGTGACCCCCTCGCAGCTTCTGTCCTGTTTATTATTCCTGCAACATGCACCATGCCTCGCGGAGGCGTTTAAACTTGTGTTTGGCGTTATGGAACAGTCTATGGCTTGTAATATTTGCTTTGAATTTCCTGAAATTTGGATTTTCCTCTCCTACTTGCTTGCGCTCTACGTTGGCAGGGCCCGGCCCCGTGCGTACCTTACCCAGCATTAGCCCCGACCGGAAACCAGGACGGGACTAAGGAGTGAGGGGCTACGTGACAAGTTAGGCTCCTGAGTCGCGATGCTCGGGAGTCCCCCTTGACGCGTGAGCAACAAGTAGGGAAGGGGGGAGCGTGGATTGGCCGTTCTACGCCGACAGGGCCCGGCCCCGCGCGTACCTCACCCAGCGTTAGCCCCGACCGGAAACCAGGATGGGACTGAGGAGTGAGGGGCCACGTGACCAGTTAGGCTCCTGAGTCGCGATGCTCAGGAGTCCCCCTTGACGCTCAAATGGGTTTCTTACCTTGGCTCCGCTCGGGGAGTGGCGTGCGACGACCAGGTCCGAGGGACCTGGCTAGGTGGCGTGCTCGGGCAAGGCCCGGGCGCAGCCCCCGTGTCTAGCCCCCTCGCGCGGCACTCCCAAGGGGAGGCATTGCGATGGTGCCGGACACTGAGCTCTGGGCTCCCTGAGGTTGGTACGGCCATGGGCCGCCCTCAGTTGTTTATCACCAGCGCGAAGCATAGCACTTCCGTATGTGCACGGGCATAGCCGCTCCTTGGCAGTGTCGTCAGCTAGCGCGGAAGCATGGTGCTTCCACTAGTGCGTGGGAGGGGATCCCCTCCGGGAGGAGCCCCCGGGGCGTGTACAGCCCCGCCCTGACACATGACCGACACGGTAGGGCTAGGAGAGGTGTATCTGGCACCCGTGAGCCAGCGCGGGACTCACGAGGCCCTACCTCGAGGCGGGTTGCGCCTGGCTCTGGTCCTTTATCAACTGGTGTGTTCCTGCAGGGTTGTTAGAATGCAAATGCTCTACGTCCTCAGGTCCCGGCCCTCGAGCGAGCTCAGCCGCCGCTGGTATGACGGGTCACGATGCCGTGGGTCAAGGCCAGGGGTGAGGGCTGGAGAGCCAGTAGGAGCCCATGGGTCGCGATGCCCAGGTACCCCCTTTTAACGTGCAAGCAGTCCGTGCTGGAGAGGGGAGAGAGTGCTCGCGACGCCCCAACATTGCTCCTGGAGTAGGTCCTGCACACCAACAATGAGGAGAAACAAGGCCTGCCGTTGCGGTTGCCAGCCAACCCTTGGTCACCCTGAGGAAGTCATTGGGGCACTTGAGGGCCTGGTGAGGTGGCGCCTTGCGGGGCTGCCGCGGCCAGAGCTCGACCACTCAGATTTATCGACATTGCAGGGACGGACCCGTGCGAAAGCGCCGTGCCAGAGCGGGCGGCTCCATAGGTGGGTGTCCACCGAGCATGTGATTAGGTCCATATGTTAGGCATAAAGGAAGGGATTCAATTTCAGGCGAACGTAGGTGAAAGCAACCGCCGCCGGGCCAGGCTCGAGTGGCGTGGGGGTGATGCAGCCCGAGGGGCGCCCCCAACAAGGTAAGTAAAAAACATAAGCAAAATGGATACATGCCGCGGGGACGGACCCACGCGGCCTGGGAATGGTGCGGCCCTGCGGGCGCTCCCAGCTGAAAGTAAAAACTCTGAAAGATGTCACCTGACGCTGTTGAAGATGAAATGATGCCGAAGAAGCGAGCGATGCGTGGTGGAGACGTCGACCCTCACGAGCCCCCAGGCCCTGGGGCCTCGGGAGGCTCCGCGGGCCCAAGCAGGTCTTCGAGAGCCATCTCCACCTCTGCCAGGACCGTGTGGTGCCTGGCCTCCTGAGCCTCCAGAATGCTCCTCAGCAGGCGCTGGTGAGCGACGACCGCGTTCGGCAGGCCGAAGGGCATGCGAACGTAGCTGTGAGGTTGCCCCTCACAATGCCCCACGCGCAAAGGTGAGAGGCGCTCCTGAGTCACGGCTCGGTTGAGCCCTGGGATGTCGATGCAGACGCGCAGCCCACCATCCTCGCCTGGATGTGGGGCTACGACAGGTAGGCGGCGGCTGCCGCACATGACTCTTGACTCTTGCAGCTCTTGAGTGTTTCTTGCGACGAACTCCTGAGGGTTTGGTCTCCCTTGCCTTGTACCTTCCTGAAGGAAAAGCGCCTGAAAGCGCCCCTCCAAGTGATGCCCCAGCACCTCCCTCGTGACCCTGGCAAGGTCGGTGGCTCTCCAAGGAGGAGCCCCCGAGTCTCGCCTGAGGAGGGCGCTGGGCGCGCTTTCCTATGCGTGAGAGGGTGGCGCTCCCTGATCGAGCGCCGAGCTCGACGCAACACCTCCGGAGGCGCCAGCCCCCTTGTGGCTTGAGCCTGGCGAGGTCTTCTTCTTCTTGAGGGTCGCTTCGAGAGGTCTCCTGCCCCTGTGGTCTGGGTCTTCGATTGCCGCGGCTTGGTACGCACGCTCTAGTGAACACACTGCATCCCTTTCTTCACAGGGCACGATGATGACTCCACCACTTCCAGGCATCTTGAGGACATTGTAACCATGGTGAGTCACTGCCATGAACTTGGCTAGGGCCGGGTACCCGAGGATGGCGTTGTATGGTAGGCGGATGTGCGCAACGTTGAAGTCGATGAGCTCGATGCGGTAGTTGTTGCGCTGCCCGAAGGTGACTGGAAGGCGCACCTGCCCAATCGAAACAGTAGAACCATCGGTGACTCCCGAGAAAGGCTTGGTTGGCTGAAGCTGATCATATGGCACTTGGAGATTGTCGAACATCTCGACGGACAGGACGTTGAGTCCAGCACCACCATCAATGAGGGTCCTAGTGACCTGCACATTGCTGATGACCGGGGAGCAAAGCATCGGGAGGGCTCCAGCCGTTGCCGCGCACTTGAGCTGATCCGCTGAGCTGAACGTGATAGTGCATGTAGACCACCTCAGAGGGCACGTGGCCTCAAGCTTGGGAAGAGCTGCGTTCACCTCGCGAGCAAACTGCTTGAAGATGCGCTGTGAGGCCGGAGCCTGAGTGCCACCCAAGATGCAGGCAATTGCGCGCGGCTCCTGGAAGCCCCCAATTCCATTGTCCTGATGCTGGTCTTCATTCCTTCTTGGTGGTGGCGGCAGAGGCGGGAGGCCTGCGTTGTCGTGGGGGCGATCCTCGCGAGGCTGGTCCCTCCAGCCCCCCTCGTGAGGCTGGTCCTGCCAGCGGTCCTCGCGGGGGCGATCACGCCATCCCTGGCGCGGGCCACGGTCTTCCCATCGTCCTCCACCTCTTCCTCCTCCTCGGCCATAGCCCCTATCGTTGCGCTCGGGGCGTCGGCCGATTCGCCCATGTCGCACGACTCTAAGCTCCTGACATTCGCTGGTGTTGTGGGTGTGGAGTTCGTGGTACACACAGTAGCGTCTGCCCTTGGATGACTCAGGCTGATCCCTGCCTCGCTTGGTGTCCGGCTCTGCTGCTAGCACGGGAGCCCCCTTGCGCTTCATGTCTTTGGCCTTGAGCTTCTTTTCTTCTGGGTCGGCTGCCGGGAGCTCGAGAAGGGAAAGGCGCCCTTCCTCAGCCCTGGTGCACTTGGTCGCCAAGTTGAACAACGCCAGGGATGTGCACAGGTCTTGATGGATGGCTAGCCCCTCCTTCATCTTGATGTCGCGCACGCCGTCGGAGAAAGCTGAGATGATGGCTTCCTCAGTCACCTTGGGGATCTTGAGGCGAGCATAGTTGAAGCGTTGGATGTACTTCTGCAGGGTTTCCCCTGGCTATTGCTTGATGCGGCGCAGGTCGCTCACGGCCGGGCGCCGGTCGCGAGTGCCCTGGAAGTTGGCGATGAAGCTGGTGCGCATCTCGCTCTAGGAGGAGATGGTGCCGGGGGCCAGGTTCAGGAGCCAGGTGCGGGCTCCGTCCTTGAGCGCCATGGGGAACAAATTCGCCATGACCTTTTCGTCCCCGTTGGCGGCCACGATGCCCACCTCGTAGAGCTGCAGGAACTCCGTGGGGTCCGTTGTGCCATCGTAGCGAGGAGGGAGGTTAGGCTTGAACTTGCCAGGCCACGTGACGCCGCACAGCTCGGGGGTGAAGGTGAGGCAGCCCGCTGTGGCCACCGGCGCCCTTGGCTGGTGCCGATCTTGCTATTGCAGGTCACCACGCGCCGCCGTTGGGAGCAGCGCGGGGTCTTGTTGTGGAAGCGCTGGGACGCGATCTTGGCGCGCTGGCGCCGGGAGCACGCGAGCACCATCTCGGGGACGCGGTATCTCTTGGCAGCTCCTTTCTTGCTGCGCAGGTGCTGGACATAGCGGGTCTCGCCCTGGGGCTGCACGCCTTGAAGCCAAGGCACCTTCTTGGGGAGGAGGTGCTGGAGGCACCTCCTGATCATCGCCTCCTGTGCGAAATAGAGGGCGTGGTAGCGAGGGGGACCGCAAGGGGGGCCCCTGCGGCGCTGACGAGCTCGGTGATGCGGGCGAGCCAGTCCTCATAGAAGTCGTCGACGGGGCGGTAACGGAGAAGCTCTTTTGCCAAAAGTAGCGAGGCGCGCGCGTCCACAGGGGCGTGCCGGGCGTGGGACGACGAGCTAGCCAGGGTCAGTGATGGGGTGGCAGTGCGGCCAGCCCGCCGCACCGAAGGATGTTGGGACGAAGCCTGTTGCTCGTTCCCCGCCGGGCCGGTGCCGGCGTTGGCGGCGGTCGATGGGGAACGACGAGGGGGACCACCGATGGGCGCCGTCTGGGCGTCGCGGGTGGCGAGAGCAGCTCGGCGCTCGGCGCGATCCCGACGAGCGTCAGCCATGGACACGACGGAATACCTCACGCAAACGGCGGAAAAAAGGATTCCGGCGCACCCCTACCTGGCGCGCCAAATGTCGGATTTCGAGTTCCAGCAGACGCTTGAGGTTCGAACACTGGGGTGCGCGCGGAGATCTCTCCCCTACCGATCTACGTCAGATCTTCTCGTGCGAGCTAAGATGAAAACGATGAACAACACAAAGGACACGAGATTTATACTGGTTCGGGCCACCGTTGTGGTGTAATACCCTACTCAGTGTGTGGTGTTGTGGATTGCCTCAGGGGCTGATGATGAACAGTACAAAGGAAGAACAACCTCGCGAGAGGTGTTCTTGGGCTAGTGCAATGAACTGCTTGGGTCAGTTCAGTCGCCTCTCTCTCTCTATCTCTCTGCTTAGGCTCTATCAGATTTCTCTATGCCTATGGCCGGGTGGCTAGATCGATCCCCTCTTTTGCCGCCTTTGCGGTGGCTAGCTCTATTTATAGAGGCCCTGGGCCTCTCCCCGAAATAATTGAGCGGGAAGGGCGCCAACAATTGGTCATTTTGAAGGGGAATATCTAGTACAAGTTATCCTGACCAAAGGTGGTCTTCGGCTGCCAAAAGCTCCGGTGGTGACGCTGTCTTGGGCTCCACGGTGACCTCCGTCCGGCCGTCCGGCTAGTCTTGGTCCCGTTGCACTAGAATGGTAACCTTTGCCTAATACCTTGGCCTGCGCTTGCCCCCTTTGCACCAAAGGGGAAACAAGGACTCTGCACAGGCTGGCGCCCGCCTGGCGCCTGCCTGGCCTTGATCGTCATGGCTTGCGTCATTGGATCCTCGCGAGGTACCCTTGCATTGATCTCTCCGCCTCCTCGCGAGCCCTGCCTGATGAGGACGTACTTGAGGAAGCTCTCTGTCATCCGCCCCGCGAGGCTTGGCCCCTCGCGAGGGTCTTGAGCTTGTGTTGATGGAGATGGGCCTCGCTGGGCCCCCACTTGAGCCACGCCGCAGGCAGGAAAGTCTGGGGACCCCCGTTCCCAGAACGCCGACAAAGATCTTAGGCGTCTGGAGATGGAGCCCGAGGTACTGCTCCGCTATGATGGAGGGTTTCGTCGTTGGAGCAACTCCGGTGAGTTGGACGACGCCGAGGTTGAAGCAGGACCAGAAAGACAACGAACAACCTTAACCTGAATGGAATTCTAATAGCATCTCCAATACATGACGTAAAATACATAACCACAAAGTGCTAGATGTAAAATACATCAGCCGCTCATCTCTGAAATTAACTGTCGAAACTGAACTTAACTGTCGAAACTGAACTTAACTATCGAAACTGAATTTTGCTGTCGAAACTGAATTTTGCTGCCGAAACTGAACACACTAGCAAGGTGAGGCTACACGTCGGTCGACTGACTTTTTCATCTCTGGTCAGTCGATTTTGCAGCTGTTCAATACGAAATCAAGGGCCTGCGGTTCATCTTCAACCTCCACCCCCTTGAGCCGCCAGCCACCACTGGCCAAACAGCAGCACCCCCGCCGCCCGCGACCGGCGGTGCGCCGCCCCGCCCGCTCCGAAAACACTCCCCACCGCCGGTCCGCCGCCGGCCTGGCCATACCTCTAGGCCCCCCCCGTGCCGAGATTTTTTTGCGGCGATCCCCACGCCACCACCCCGCCAACGCCCCGCAACCGCCGGCGACCACCGCCCCATCCTGAACCCTAAGATAGATAGTGGGGTACCTCTCCAGTGAGCCCCCTCCCCGTTGCGGCTGGTTCTTCCTTCACCCTGGCGAGCCCCCCACCCCCTGAAAACCGACTGACCCAAAAGTCGATTCAGTCGACTGAAGTGTAGCTAAATCGAAGAAACATCGTGATGTCTACTACGCAACCTTCTCCTTGTAGACGTTGCTGGGCCTCCAAGTGCAGAGGTTTGTAGGACAGTAGCAAATTTCTCTCAAGTGGATGAACTAAGGTTTATCAATCCATGGGAGGCGTAGGATAAAGATGGTCTCTCTCAAGCAACCCTGCAACCAAATAATAAAGAGTCTCTTGTGTCCCCAACACACCCAATACAATGGTAAATTGTATAGGTGCACTAGTTCGGCGAAGAGATGGTGATACAAGTGCAATATGGATGGTAGAGATAGGTTTTTGTAATCTCAAAATATAAAAACAGCAAGGTATCTCATGATAAAAGTGAGTGTAAACGGTATTGCAATGATAGGAAACAAGGCCTAGGGTTCATACTTTCACTAGTGCAAGTTCTCTCAACAATAATAACATAGTTGGATCATATAACTATCCCTCAACATGCAACAAAGAGTCACTAATAGCGGAGAACAAACGAAGAGATTATGGTAGGGTACGAAACCACCTCAAAGTTATTCTTTCCAATCAATCCGTTGGGCTATTCCTATAAGTGTCACAAACAGCCCTAGAGTTCATACTAGAATAACACCTTAAGACACAAATCAACCAAAACCCTAATGTCACCTAAATACTCCAATGTCACCTCAAGTATCCGTGGGTATGATTATACGATATGCATCACACAATCTCAGCTTCCTCTATTCAAACCAACACAAAGTACTTCAAAGAGTACCCCAAAGTTTCTACCTGAGAATCAAGACGAAAACGTGTGCCAACCCCAATGCATAGGTTCATGGGAGGAACCCGCAAGTTGATCACCAAAACATACATAAAGTGAATCACGTGATATCCCATTGTCACCACAGATACGCACGGCAAGACATACATCAAGTGTTCTCAAGTCATTAAAGACTCAATCCGATAAGATTACTTCAAAGGGAAAACTCAATTCATTACAAGAGAGTAGAGGGGGAGAAGCAACATAAGATCCAACTATAATAGCAAAGCTCGCGATACATCAAGATCGTGCCAAATCAAGAACACAAGAGAGAGAGATGAAACACATAGCTACTGGTACATACCCTCAGCCCCGAGGGTGAACTACTCCCTCCTCGTCATGGAGAGCGCCGGGATGATGAAGATGGCCACCGGTGAGGGTTCCCCCCCTCCGGCAGGGTGCCGAAACAGGGTCCGATTGACTTTTGGTGGCTACAGAGGCTTGCGTCAGCAGAACTCCCGATCTATTATGTTCCCCGAAGTTTTTAGGGTATATGGATATATATAGGCGGAAGAAGTACGTCGGTGGAGCTCCGGGCTGTCCATGAGGTAGGGGGCGCGCCCTAGAGGGGTGGGCGCGCCCCCACCCTCGTGGGCAGCCCGGGACTCCCCTGGTGCAACTCCGGTACTCCGTGGGCTTCTTCTTCTCCAAAAATAGGTTCCGTGTCGTTTCAGGTCAATTGGACTCCGTTTGATATTCCTTTTCTTCAAAACACTAAAATAGGCAAAGAATAGCAATTCTGGGCTAGGCCTCCGGTTAATAGGTTAGTCCCAAAAATAATATAAAAGTGGATAATAAAGCCCAATATTGTTCAAAACAGTAGATAATATAGCATGGAGCAATTAAAAATTATAGATACGTTGGAGACGTGTCAAGCATCCCCAAGCTTAATTCCTGCTCGTCCTCGAGTAGGTAAATGATAAAAACAGAATTTTTGATGCGGAGTGCTACTTGGCATAATTTCAATATAATTCTTCTTAATTGTGGTATGAATATTCAGATCCGAAAGATTCAAGATAAAGTTCATATTGGCATAAAAATAATAATAATTCAAGCATACTAACTAAGCAATTATGACCTCTCAAAATAACATGGCCAAAGAAAGTTCATCCCTACAAAATCATATAGTTTAGTCATGCTCCATTTTCGTCACACAAGAATGCTCTCATCATGCACAACCCCGATGACAAGCCAAGCAATTGTTTCTTACTTTAGTAATCTCAAACTTTATAAACCTTCACGCAATACATGAGCGTGAGCCATGGATATAGCACTATGGGTGGAATAGAATATGATGATGGGGGTTATGTGGAGAAGACAAAAAAGGAGAAAGTCTCACATCAACGAGGCTAATCAATGAGCTATGGAGATGCCCATCGATTGATGTTAATGCAAGGAGTAGGGATTGCCATGCAACGGATGCACTAGAGCTATAAATGTATGAAAGCTCAACAAAAGAAACTAAGTGGGTGTGCATCCAACTTGCTTGCTCACGAAGACATAGGGCATTTGAGGAAGCCCATCGTTGGAATATACAAGCTAAGTTCTATAATGAAAAATTCCCACTAGTATATGAAAATGACAAAACAAGAGACTCTCTATCATGAAGATTATGGTGCTACTTTACAACACAAGTTTGGAAAAGAAAGGATAGTAGCATTGCCCCTTTTTATTTCTCTCTTTTTTCTCTTTTTTTGGGCCTTCTTTTTCTTTCTTTTGGCCTTTCTCTTTTTTTTTGGGAAAATGCTCTATTAAATGATGATCATCACACTTCTATTTATTAACAACTCAATGATTACAACTCGATACTAGAACATAGTATGACTCTATATGAATGCCTCCGGCGGTGTACTGGGATATGCAATGTATCACGAGTGACATGTATGAAAGAATTATGAATGGTGGATTTGCCACAAATACTATGTCAACTACATGATCATGCTAAGCAATATGACAATGATGAATGTGTCATGATGAACGGTATGGTGGAAAGTTGCATGGCAATATATCTCAGAATGGCTATGGAAATGCCATAATAGGTAGGTATGGTGGCTGTTTTGAGGAAGATATAAGGAGGTTTTATGTGTGAAAGAGCGTATCATATCACGGGGTTTGGATGCACCAGCAAAGTTTGCATGAACTCTCAATGTGAGAAAGGGCAATGCACGGTACCGAAGAGGCTATCAATGATGGAAGGGTGAGAGTGCGTATAATCCATGGACTCAACACTAGTCATAAAGAACTCACATACTTATTGCAAAAATCTACAAGCCATCAAAAACCAAAGCACTACGCGCATGTTCCTAGGGGGATAGATTGGTACGAAAAGACCATCGCTCGTCCCCGACCGCCACTCATAAGGAGGACAATCTAAGAACACCTCATGTTTCAAATTTGTTACATAACGTTTACCATACGTGCATGCTATGGGACTTGCAAACTTCAACACAAGTATTTATCAAATTCACAACTACTCAACTAGCACAACTTTAATATCACTACCTCCATGTCTCAAAACAATCATCAAGCATCAAACTTTTCTTAGTATTCAACACACTCGTAAGAAAGTTTTTACTAATCTTGAATACCTAGCATACTAGGATTATTTAAGAAAATTACCATGCTATTTAAGACTCTCAAAATAATCTAAGTGAAGCATGAGAGTTCATATAATTCTTCAAAATAAAATTACCACCATGCTCTAAAAGATATAAGTGAAGCACTAGAGCAAACAACAAACTACTCCGAAAGATATAAGTGAAGATCAATGAGTAGTTTAATAATTATGCAAATATGTGAAGACTCTCCCATTTAATAATTTAATATCTTGGTATTTTATTCAGACATAAAGCAAAGCTAAAGAAAATAAAATGACGCTCCAAGCAAAACACATATCATGTGGTGAATAAAAATATAGCTCCAAGTAAAGTTACCGATGAACGGAGACAAAAGAGGGGATGCCTTCCAGGGCATCCACAAGCTTAGACGCTTAGTTATCCTTGAATATTACCTTGGGGTGCCTTGGGCATCCCCAAGCTTAGGCTCTTGCCACTCCTTATTCCATAGTCCATCGAATCTTTACCCAAAACTTGAAAACTTCACAACACAAAACTTAACAGAAAACTCGTGACCTCCGTTAGCGAAAGAAAACAAAACACCACTTCAAGGTACTGTAATGAACTCATTCTTTATTTATATTGGTGTTAAACCTACTGTATTCCAACTTCTCTATGGTTTATAAACTATTTTACTGGCCATAGATTCATCAAAATAAGCAAACAACACAATGAAAACAGAATCTGTCAAAAACAGAACAGTCTGTAGTAATCTGTAACTAACGCAAACTTATGGAACTCCAAAAATTCTAAAATAAATTGGTGGACCTGAGGAATTTTTCTAGTAATCATCTGCAATAATAATCAACTATATAGAACTCTCCAGTAAAAAGTTGAAGCTAATCTCGTGAGCGCTAAAGTTTCTGTTTTTTACAGCATGATCATAAAGACTTCACCCAAGTCTTCCCAAAGGTTCTACTTGGAACGAACACTAATTAAAACATAAAACCACATCTAAACAGAAGCTAGAAGTATTAATTATTACTAAACAGAACCAAAAAGCAAATAACTAAAATAAAATTGGGTTGCCTCCCAACAAGCGCTAACGTTTAACGCCCCTAGCTAGGCATGATGATTTCAATGATGCTCACAAAAAATAAATAAGAATTGAAACATAAAGAGAGGATCATGAAGAATATGACTAGTACACTTAAGTCTAACCCACTTCCTATGCATAGGGATTTTGTGAGCAAACAACTTATGGTAACAATAATGAACTAGCATAGGAAGGCAAAACAAGCATAACTTCAAAAATTTAAGCACATAGAGAGGAAACTTGATATTACTGCAATTCCTACAAGCATATATTCCTCCCTCATAATAATTTTCAGTAGAATCAGGAATTAATTCAACAATATAACCAGCACCTAAAGCATTCTTTTCATGATCTACTTGCATAGAAATTTTATTACTCTCCCCATAAGCAAATTTCTTCTCATGAATAATAGTGGGAGCATCATAAGAAACTTGAATACTATAAATTGTTTCCACATTAAAAGAGTAATGTTCAGAGAAAGGGTACTCATAATCATGACAAGTTTTATAAATATAATCATCACTACTCTTTATAGCATAATTTTATCACAATAATCATCATAAGTAGCAACTTTGTTCTCATCATAATCGATTGGAACCTCTTCCAAGATAGTGGATACATCACTAAATAAAGTCATGACCTCTCCAAATCCACTTTCATAAATATTATAAGATTCAACATCCTCCAAAATAGTGGGATCATTACTTCCTAAAGTTGACACTCTTCCAAACCCAGTTTCATAAATATAATCATCATAAGTAGGAGGCATGCTATCATCATAACAACTTTGCATATCAAAACTTGGGAGACTAAAAATATTATCTTCATTAAACGTAGCATCCCCAAGCTTGGGACAAACATTAATTGCAGCAAATACATTCTCAAAAACATCATCTTCATCCAACATAGCTTCCCCAAGCTTGGGCCTTTTCATATCATAAGCATAATCACTCTCATCATTAATAGTATGGATAGCACCAATAGTATAGCAAAAATAATTATTATATTCTCCCAAGAAAGTGCCAAAAAGATTTTCAAGATCATAAGAAGTATTATTATCTTCCCAATCATAATCATCACAACAAGCAATAGGCATAACAAGATCATCATCAAGTGCATCATCTTCCATAATTATTTTTGATTCATTTTCACGAGGCACATCAATAATAGGAGCAACATTATTTGGGAGAGATATCTTTTTTACCTCTATTCCTTTTTCTTTTGTTCTTCTTCACCACATCATGTGTGGGTTCAATCCTCTTTTTGGAGCTTCTTATTAATAAGATTGGTTGAATAGAAGGCTCCTCCTCGTTACCTGATTCATCATAAGAAATAACAGGAGGATATAGGGAAGTCTCTTCCCTTTCGTTAGTATTCTCTTCATCCTCCATTTGTTTTCTTTTCTTTATGTAATTGGCAATATAATGATTTTCAATACAATTCACCGCACAATACATATAAATCTTCTCTAGATCAAAATCAAGAAATCTATCAAGATTAAATTTTGGAATACCCTCAGTTATACGTTTCATTTCTTCATACCCCAAAAGAAGGCTAAGCTCTTTATGATGCTCAAGGGTAATCAAATTATCACAATATTTGGACACGACTTGATGATGAAACAAATAGCATTGGAGCTTTAAATGACCATGTTCATTGCAAAGTTCACAAGGGGCGCGATAAATATTGAATTTTTTAGCGCAATCATCAAGACTTTCTTGAAACAATTTAGTTTCTAAGTACTTATGCCTCTTGCAATATCTATCTTCCCTATTTAGTGTGTACTTACAAACCCAATGCACTCCACAAATATTGACATGTTTATAGGAGACATTTTGATCATTACTAGTGCAATGATCATTAGTACTATGGATATTCAAGGAGTTCATACTAACAACATTGCAATCATGCTCATCATTCAAAGATTTGGTGCCAAACATTTTAATACATTCTTCTTCTAACACTTTGGCACAATTTTCCTTTCCATCATACTCACGAAAGATATTAAAAAGATGAAGCGTATGAGGCAAACTCAATTCCATTTTTTTGTATTTTTCTTTTATAAACTAACTAGTGCTAAAACAAGAAACAAAAATATTCGATTGCAAGATCTAAAGATATACCTTCAAGCACTCACCTCCCCGGCAACGGCGGCAGATAAGAGCTTGATGTCTACTACGCAACCTTCTCTTTGTAGACGTTGTTGGGCCTCCAAGTGCAGAGGTTTGTAGGACAGTAGCAAATTTCCCTCAAGTGGATGACCTAAGGTTTATCAATCCGTGGGAAGCGTAGGATGAAGATGGTCTCTCTCAAGCAACCCTGCAACCAAATAACAAAGAGTCTCTTGTGTCCCCAACACACCCAATACAATGGTAAATTGTATAGGTGCACTAGTTCGGCGAAGAGATGGTGATACAAGTGCAATATGGATGGTAGATATAGGTTTTTGTAATCTCAAAATATAAAAACATCAAGGTAACTAATGATAAAAGTGAGTGTAAATGGTATTTCAATGATAGGAAACAAGGCCTAGGGTTCATACTTTCACTAGTGCAAGTTCTCTCAACAATAATAACATAGTTGGATCATATAACTATCCCTCAACATGCAACAAAGAGTCACTCCAAATTCACTAATAGCGGAGAACAAACGAAGAGATTATTGTAGGGTACAAAACCACCTCAAAGTTATTCTTTCCAATCAATCCATTGGGCTATTCCTATAAGTGTCACAAACAGCCCTAGAGTTCGTACTAGAATAACACCTTAAGACACAAATCAACCAAAACCCTAATGTCACCTAGATACTCCAATGTCACCTCAAGTATCCGTGGGTATGATTATACGATATGCATCATACAATCTCAGATTCATCTATTCAAACCAACACAAAGTACTTCAAAGAGTGCCCCAAAGTTTGTACCGGAGAATCAAGACGAAAAAGTGAGCCAACCCCTATGCATAGGTTCATGGGCGGAACCCGCAAGTTGATAACCAAAACATACATCAAGTGAATCACGTGATATCCCATTGTCACCACAGATACGCACGACAAGACATACATCAAGTGTTCTCAAGTCATTAAAGACTCAATCCGATAAGATTACTTCAAAGGGAAAACTCAATCCATTACAAGAGAGTAGAGGGGGAGAAGCAACATAAGATCCAACTATAATAAAAAAGCTCGCGATACATCAAGATCGTGCCAAATCAAGAACACGAGAGAGAGATCAAACACATAGCTACTAGTACATACCCTCAGCCCCGAGGGTGAACTACTCCCTCCTCATCATGGAGAGCGCCGGGATGACGAAGATGGCCACCGGTGAGGGTGCCCCCCCTCCGGCAAGGTGCCGGAACATGGTCCCGATTGACTTTTGGTGGCTACAAAGGCTTGCGGCGGCGGAACTCCCGATCTATTCTGTTCCGCGAAGTTTTTAGGGTATATGGATATATATATAGGCGGAAGAAGTACGTCGGTGGACCTCCGGGCTGGTCACGAGGCAGGGGGCACGCCCTAGAGGGGTGGGTGCGTCCCCCACCCTCATGGGCAGCCCGGGACTCCCCTGGTGCAACTCCGGTACTCCGTGGGCTTCTTCTGGTCCAAAAATAGGTTCCGTGAAGTTTCAGGTCAATAAGACTCCGTTTGATATTCCTTTTCTTCAAAACACTAAAATAGGCAACAATTCTGGGCTGGGCCTCCGGTTAATAGGTTAGTCCCAAAAATAATATAGAAGTGGATAATACAGCCCAATATTGTCCAAAATAGTAGATAATATAGCATGGAGCAATAAAAAATTATAGATACGTTGGAGACGTATCACATCACAAGCAAGAGCAAGAGCGAGAGCAGCAGCGCGAGCAAGAGCAATAGCAAGAGCAGACCAGGCAGGGGACCGAGAGCAAGAGCAGAGCAGCAGCGCGAGCGAGAGCTAAAGCAGTAGCAGCTCCTACTGATGTGGATGTCGCCGCCGAGGGAGCGACGCCGTGGAGGAAGTGGCCGGCGACGCCGCCGTGGATGGAGTGGCGTCGTGTCGGCTCGGGACCGAGCGCCGACAGCACCGTGTGTTCGAATCAAGAAGAAAATACGGCGATTAGTGTACAACCTCTTTGGTGGCACCGATTAGGCCGCAACTTCATTCGAGGAAACGGTGATGATGATGCTCTTCTAGTGGTGCAGGTGAAGATGATGGTGTGGGAATGGAGGTGGCGCGAAAGACGAGGGGAACATCGGGGCAGCTCCTTGGAGGTGGAGGACGGGGTGGCTGAACCGGAAAGATGATGAGATCGACGAAGGATCCTCATCCAGTATGGTGGATGAGGGACGTCGAGGTGTTGTTGTGGACGACGTCGTCGGGGAAGAGGCTCCGGCTGGGTGGCGGACGGAGCAGGGTGTGGGGTTTCATCGCAGGTTTTCACGGCCTCGGTGTATGAATGGGTGGGCGGATGGGATGGCAGTGGGGAACCATGCCTTAGAGACGCGCTTGTCCGAAATGTGGGGTAAGTTACAAAAGTACCCCCACCGATTTGAGGCGGTTCTTTCGGTTCAGGGGTACCACGGGCATTTCGCGTGTCGGGATTTCACAGGAGGTGGGAGGTTTCGCACGCGTTGTAATTTCGGAATAGCAAGGCGCGGGTTGATATGGAGGGAGTTATCGGAGCACAACGAGACAAAGATATATCTTAAATATTTCGGGCTAACAAGGCGCAGGTTGAAATTTCCGGACAAGCCTAACGTGTACTGTACCAAATCAATGCACACTACAAATGTCATTCAAAACTTTGAATTCATGTTATGTTCAATTAAAATATTTCGCTAAGTGTATAATGCATGCAACCTACTACTCAAATGAACGTTTTAGTGCATTCCAAACGTATATACTACCGCTTCACTATGAACTAAATTTGAATTCGTTTCTCTGTTTGAATAAGATCTACAGTAATGATTGTTGTGAATTCGAAGCATTTGAATTCGTTTCTCTGTTTTAATAAGATCTACAATCATCATTATTTGCAAGTTAAACCATCGTTTGTGTATTATCTTCACAACACACCACATGATTAGTCTCGAGTTACATATGAACTATGTGTACTATATGAACTCGAACTAGATTTTTTGAATCCACTTTATTTTGATTTCAAATCACATTACATTTCTAGCTCTAGCTAGATCTTCATAATCTAAACCATGTCTCATATGTATAATGTGTTTATCACATTATGTATGGTGCCCTGCCCCCTACGCCTACAAGTATTTAGATGTGAGTTACAAACACCACATATTACCACAAATTCAAATGAAATGTGAGAATGTTCTATATATAGTATTGTTTAGATTGTTTGATATTTAGTTGTTAGCTACAAACGCCACACATTATCACAAATTCAAATAAAATGTGAGATTGTTTGATGTATAGTATGGTTTAGATTGTTCGGCATTTAGCTGTGAGTTGTAAACGCCATGCATTATCACATTATGGTATAACATGTGCACAACACGTGTATCACCGCTATATTCATGCATGCAATGTTTAAAACACTATGATCTCCTATTCAAATATATGAATCCGCTTTCATATCAAATTATGATCTTTGTTAGTCTCTTACACCCACACAATCCTCTAACCTTTGTAGCTACCACTAACTTTCTCTCGTGCATGCACACGCCCTCCTCGCCCTCCCCTTCCCTCGGCATTCTATCCACCGGGCACATTCATTTTTTCTTTAGGTCGTTCTCCCAGAGTCTCCACAACTCCTTTCCGACACACACCGATCGATAAACCTCTCCAGCGATGCCTGCCTACAACATACACACACACCTTCAATCTCCTCCTTTATGTGTCCTTGCCTCGTGTCTCTCATACGGTCAGACACACGTGTAAACTCTCGCCCCTCTTTTCATCGATCTCACAACCGCACACTCCTCCCCCTATCTAGCTAGTAGTTGGGCCTCTCGCACCACCTCCTAGCTCCATTCTCTCTGTCTATCCGTCTTGCTGGGCCTTATTTGCCTCTAACAAATGGACATACACCGACCGATCTCTCGCTATACATATAGCTAGCTAGGTCCTTATAACTTGTTTGTACCCACACGTCAATCGATCTACCTCATTAGTTGTGTCTCTCCCTTCCTCCTACAAACAACAATTGATCTACCAATCTAGTTAGGATTGCTTTCCAAACACATGGTTCCCCTTCATCATCCATGGATGCGTCCCGACAGATCTATCACGCACAGGCACACACAGAAACACATCCCCACTCTTATTGATAACATTGCAGTTCCACCCTCAGTTTGTCTAGTAGGCCTCTCCCACCATCTTCGAGAAGCAACTCCATCACCCATCTAGCACTCTACCCCTCTCCCTCCCTCTCCCTCCCTCTCTCTCTCCTCTCTCTCTCTCTCTCTCTCTGTCCCATCATATTTCCCATCCTTCAGTTATGTATGGATGTCGACCGATCTCCCTCAAGACATAGCTGGGTCTCTCCTTCTCAACACATATACGAGTCATTCTACCTCTATAGTTAGGCCTCTGCCTACCCCTACCCCACACACACTGATACATCGAGCGCTCTAGTCATGTCTCCCTGCCACACACAAACTTGACATGTGCCCTCTAACATTCCGGTAGGCCAGTCTCCCTATATCTTTGACTTGCACACACACACAATTTCGATGGCTCTCTTCATCGATCTCGCACCCACCCACTTGATCCTCTCTTCGACTCTATCGATAGCTATGACCGCTCCCTCTCTTCTCGTGGATTGCCTGACCCTCTATGTATGATATGGAAAGGCCTCCATTTCACACACATTGCATGCAAAATTTTGTTTGAGATGTCATCGACACATATTCCCACAAATAATTCATGAAATCAAACCCCCACCCTACCCCCACCCAAAAACAAAAAGCACTCACGAACGCGGTTTTTATCTCTCACACACACCCACGTAGGTGGGGGACATGCACGAAGAGAAGAGGTGCATGCACGGCGCACGTACTCCCGTCTCTTTCCCAACCTCACCCGCGCGGGTACACGATGGAGCTCATTTCTGTATGAAAAAGGCAGCTCATGTGGTAATTTGGTACGTGTACTGGTTGTCCACTTGGTGGAGGGAGGATCGTCTACCACGGGTGAACAAAAAAAATTGCGACTTGACGTGTTGTGTTAAAAAAAGAGGCAAACCATGTGGGGCTACCTTACAGGCAAGGCTCTATACACTGGAGTACTTTTGATGTGTCCCGTCAACTCGCAGAACAAGGAGAAGCTTGCTTAGTACGCCGTCTCCCCCGCCGACGGGCGCGGTGGCTCGCAGGATGAGGTGAAGCTTGCTCTGCCTTACGCCCGCTCCGTCGCCCATGCGTGCGGTGGCTCGCAGGACGAGGAGAAAAATTTACTACTCCCTCTGTTTAGTCCTCGTCCCTACTACCTTGGTTATAGAGATTATATCATATTGTTTAGAATATATATGTCCTTTAGTAGATTTCAATATGAACTACTAGTACATACTCCAAACACTAATGTATATAGACGTATTTGAGAGTGTAGATTCACTCATTTTGCTCCGTATGTAGCACTCTCCCTCACCCCTCGACCCTCGCCCACGTGGTGCACGTGCAACAATTCATTCGGTCTCATATAGCCAGAACAATATATACCGCACTACCATTATTGCTCAACTTCCCGAAGAGGCAAAGAGCCAATCACAAGGTTAATATTTTCGAGATGCCAAGCGCAAGGTTATAGGAGAACGAGTAGTAGGTGCCACGTCATATATAAATATTTTTTTTCTTAAGTGGCACGTACGCAATATGATAGGTTCATATGGAGAGAAAAGGAAACCGCTCCACTATATACATAGTCAGGACGGGCCAGCCTACACGGTTGCTTGCTGGGGTTGCTCTCTTCACACTCTCTCGCACAAAACGACTGTGACCACATCTCTAACATCCTGGCGGATCACGTCCGCTTGGGGAAGGGGTGGATGCTTAGTGTAGATGCGGTGGCCGTTGCCGACGACGAAAACCCACTGTTGGCACGTCCCGATCAGGGGTCCCCGCCGTTCTCTCTCACAAAGCCGGTGAGTTTGCCTTCATCCCTTGCTTACTGCCGCGACATGGGCTGTTGCCGCCTCCCGCCGCCCTCCTCAAGCTTGAGCTACGTCCCTCAGGTACAACTCCCTTTACAGCCGGCTTGCACCACTGCTCCAGCTGCCCACATCACTCCCTGTGGATATTTCTCTACTTCTTTGCCCCGCACACACCTCTACTGGCTTCTACGTACTGTATTTGTGATGAGTTTATGTCTCATCAACTAGTCCCAGTAATCTTATTCTAATCACGCTTCTTCAATTTCTTTGCCACAGGGATGGCTCATCTCGATTTTGGTGAAACTGCACAAAATGATTCGATGGTCAAAAGGTTGCAAACTTCATTTATTAGGAAGCTCGAATGTTGCCAGCAAATTGAAGCCTGGTCAGGGTTCACGGTTCAAGGGCTAGGGACTGCATGGATCGTTTTTTTCTTTAGCTGCTCTGTTCCAAAATAAGTGTCAACTTTAGTAGTAGTACAACTTTGTACTAAAGTTTGCACAAAGTTGAGACACTTATTTTGGAACAGAGGGAGTACATATTTGCTATGATCTGTCAATCATTGAGATGCAATAGCATGCATGTTAGTCTCCTTTGTATTTGATGAAATGTTGCAACGAGCAACCTTGGACGCGAGATACATGTAACAGAAGCTGGAAGCTTCATAGCATTGTACAAATTTATCTCGCTGATAAATTACAATACGTACTATACTAGTACTTCCTCCGTTCCTAAATATAAGTCTTTGTAGAGATTTCACCATGAACCACATGCGGATGTATATAGATGCATTTTAAGTGTAGATTCATTCATTTTGTTCCATATGTAGTGGAATCTCTACAAAGACTTACCTACTAGTTGTAGTTATCCCCCACTACTAGGAATTCTCTATCCTCTCCTTGAGCCACACCATCAAAATTGATGTAGCCGTTAGATGAAGTAAATCAGTCCATAATAGCCGTCTGATCTAGACGTTGAGAGGCTCCGCACTAAGCCACATGCAAGCATGCAGAAATACCGTGGCACATGCATGCGAGTGGGTTTTAAATCACATCAACATGTCTGCATGCAAGCATGCACCGGTAGCATGCATGTAAGTGAGCTTTTAAGTCCCATTAACATGTCAAAAAGAAAAAAATATAATCCCATTATGCAGTAGGAGTTGGCTGATCTTTTTTCCTTACGTGGGATGATCTAAATGATGATGGGAGTTTATTTAGTTTGGCTACCACATTTGTCATGCGGTTATAGAGTTTTTTTAGTTCTATGAAATCGATAATTTTGCGTAGAGAGATATAGTGCAGTTCCACGGCAACGCGCGGGGACTCATCTAGTAATATTTAGGAACAGAGGGAGTACTATGATAAGAGTTAGGTGTCGCACGGTGATAGTGTGAGGTGGGCCATGTAATCACTGAGCCTACGTGTTTTCACTGCTCTTGCACGCCTTCGCTGTAAGAATGGAGAAAATTGTAATCTAGTAGTAGTACCTCCTTTCGCCGAAAGCGTGGGACATCCAGCAGTCCTACCACCTCAGTAATAAAGACAAATGAGTCGTCAAATCACATAGACCCAACAGCAAGTTGGACGGACGAAGCAACCATCACTCTTGCGCCAGTGAGAGGTCGCGTCCGCTCTGCCCGGGCATGAATGCGGCACCGAATCTTTGGAGCGGCGCTGACCGTTTCGGGCGGGAAGCGCGCGCGGGTGATGGAGGGGCTTTGGGTGGGCCAGGCTGGTCAGGAGCGGGCATGGAAGCTATCCGCATGTCCCTACCGGACACGCCCGGAAATGAGAGGATGCACCGACTCTCGCGGCTAAAATCGTACACTACACGACATCTCTCTGTAGGAGTAGGTCGATTTGTCGCTCTCTCTAACACACACATGCTGTTACACACACACACACACACACATGCACATGCACACGCACACTCACACACTTTGGTCCCGTTGCACATTCTAACGTGACTTATTACACCTAGACGGAGGGAGTAGTAAGTATGCGAGATATGGTGGCACACTGACTTAAGTCGAATACAAGTGCCCAAAATTTGTGTGCATGTTATAATAAGGATTCACTTAAAATAGTACGTGAGCGAACAGAGGGATCAATTGGATAGTGTTCCCGAGCAGTAGCGAGACGTGTGAGGTAAGATACACCGCTGGCACTTTTAATTTTTCTTATTAATTTGTTTGTTTCACCCTCTGATTGGTGGGACCGAACGTACGACGTGGAGAGTGGTAAGGTGACTAAGGCTGCATTATTTCTGCACCATTGTGGATAGTCTTACCACCAAGTCCACATGACACGATTATGATTGAAATCCCAATGACTCCGACACACAAAAAAAAAACACGGCATGCTTGTCACACGAATGCAGGAATGTATAAAAGGTTATTTCTCTCTCGTTGAACATAACAGGAGGGTTATGTAGCTGGTTAGCCTGTTCACTCATCAAACTTGAGGTCTCGGGTTCGATAACTAAACTTGAGCATAATTTGTGCCAGGAGGATTCTTTGACTGGTCAAAATGTTTTCTAGGGCTTGCATGCTTCACACTCTCTCTCCAGTATATATACACACACACTAGAGCCTCAATGCTTGTAGTTGCTCTCTTCACATTCTCTCGCCCTCTCCCGCTGGAGCCTCAACGCTTGTAGTTGCTCTATTCACACTCTCTCGCCCTCTCCAGATCTAAACAAGACTTCGTTGGCCTCTCTCTCCCCTCACTGCTGCTCCAATAGCCGTCAGGATCCGTCCGCCGGGAAGGGAAGGAGGCTTAACGTTTTCGCCATCGGCGAGGGACTACCGGTGCAGCTGTTCACTTTCCACCCAGCGGCGGCGCGGGAGGGCCTCCGACCCCTTCTTCTTCACCGTCGTCCCGTCGCCCACTGAACCACGCCCCAAGAACCTTAAGGTATAATTTACTTACTCCACATGCATTGCTCTAGCTGCATGTATACCATGAATCTAGGACGTGGTTCAAATAGGAAAGGAGTGGGGGAAAGTAGTGGGAAAAGTTGTATATAGCATGAATCTAGGACGTGGTTCAAAGAGGAAATGAAGGGGGAAAGTTGTATAGCATGAATCTAGGACGTGGTTCAAAGAGGAAAGGAATGGGGGAAAGTAGTGGGGAAAGTTGTATCGCATAAATCTAGGACGTGGTTCAAAGAGGAAAGGAAGGGGCGGAAGTACTAGTTCAAAAAGGAAAGGAAGGGACAAGGCTGTAGAGTTTGAGCAGTACTAGATTTGCTGCGCTCACATAGGGAAAGGTGTCTAAAGATAACAAAACTGGGACCAACACAAATATGCTCCTTGGTTGTCTGTTCTTTGTTGCAACAGACTGTGCATGACCACAGTACATCGGTAGATGCACATGGTGCTGGTGCGTCCACTGTCTCATGCAACTCATTAGCTGTTGTTAATCTAAGGCCCTGTTTGGTTAAAAACTCTCTAGTCCCTACCTGCTTGGTTCCAGGGACTAAACATGGACTAGAGGTTATTAAATGACATGCTAAAAGACCATGTCACCCCTAGTAATGAACTAATAGAGACAAGGTGCGATGCGTGGCAGGGGCAACTGTTGGAAAAAGTCCCAAAAAGACTCCCTCGGGGTCTTCTTTCTTTAGTCCCAAATGCCCACTTTTAGTCCCTAAAAGTCCCTCCTGTTTGGTTTACATGGGACTGACACAGAGTTTTTTAGTCTCTACACCAAAATGTCCCTGTAAACAAACACCTTCTAATAATGCCGCTGGAAAATTGATGCAATGCCACAGTTAAAAGCAAATTACATGTTTAACAAATTTTATTGTTAATATAATCTCTATGTTAATATTAATCAATGCCACCGTTTGAGAAATGCTACTGTCTTGCTTTCATTCCCATTTAGATAAGGTAGATGCTTCTTTTTGTTGGCTTCTGTGTCATCCACCGTTATTGACCACTAATTGTTTCCTTTGCACCTATGTGTAAACAGGGTTATCTACTTCACCTCGTTGCCATTGTGACCTTTTGTTGCACTGCACAAAACACTTTTGTTTTAAGAGTGTTTTGTGCAGTTCAACCAAAATGTCACACCGACAACGTTGCTTGATTGCTTGATCTTAGTGGAACTGCACAAGAGGATATCTTACTTCCTATCCGTTAAGGCGAATTTGGTTCAGATCTTCTTCTTGTGAGTTGTTTGAATTCCGCATCATGAGAGGTCAGTACTAGCCTTCTTTCACATGATTCTACAGTGTGCTTTCATATGTTGTGCTACTTGTACGATAATGTTGCTTGATTTTAGTGAACTGCACAAATGGAGACAAGACTTCCAATCTGTATGTGCACCGTAATATCCCATTGAGGTAAGATAAGGATATTTCACAACTGCTGGCCTGTATTTTGCCACTTTCATCAGAAAATTAAGTTTAGTACTATACTTGTGCTCCCTAATTGACATTCCAAATCTTACATTGAAGGTGAAGCTTGTCTGTTATTGAACCAAGTGATGAAGGGGAAGAGCAAGCGGAAGAAAAACAAAAGTCAACTCCCGGTGCTGTAATGAAGCACTGGAACTGTGATGACACAAGTAATGATATAGTTTTGCATCTTAATTTATTGCTATGGCTGGAACGAGCAATTGTTTTGCCACTGATTTGATGCCACTCTTAATGTAATATGTAATTATCTCTACTTGTGCAAGCAGGGATCTTCTTTGAAGATACCATATATTTTAGTGGAACTGCACAAGAAGATGTTGGAAACATTAAACTAATCGAGGAGTATATAGTAAGCATGGCCACCACCGTAGATAGCAACAGATGGTTCCGGAGAAGTGCTTCATTTGTATGCTCTACACAATAAGCCTCCTGACAAAGGTTGGTACTCGCCCACTGATTTCATCCATATGATTGAGCTTTGTCATCTCTATTTGTGTTGTGCTACTGTTTAGATACTGTCATGAAAAAGTGGTATTGACCTTGAGAAGTGCTTCATTTGTGATGTTTTAAATATTTCCTTTCCTTTTTTTCGAGCAAACATGGATGCTAACATTTAGTAGTCCTCTTGTCTTTGCATAACAGGATCATCTTCCTCTGAAGAAGAATATGGAGTACGTGAAGTGACTAGTTCCGATTATGCCAGGATGAAGAAGCCCTGTCTATCTTCTCATCAGAAGGAGCAGTTGAAGGATGGTAACATTTTACTCCCCACAAGAACAAACTAACTTCAGCTCAGAAGGAGTGGCAAATCTCCATTTTTTTGCTGTGATGCGCGAGTACAATGTTGTTCTAGGATTCTTTCTGGTGAGTTCCATTTTTCTAAAAGTGTGCTCTACATGGACCATGTATGTGCCTATTGAAATTGTCAATTCATAGTACAGTTTGCTTTATACAAATCACTTTTTTGAATTTGTGCAAACAGGGGTGCTCAGCTTGATTTCAATGGGAACTGCACAAAATGTTCATGAATACATCGAATCATTCAGTTCCACCACAAGAAAGGAGGTGTCGATAAGTTCAAGGCGTTGCAACATATAAGGGCGAAATCATACAAGCTACGCGCGAATTTGGTTGATTTTGGTGGAACTGCACAAAACGAACAGCTGGTTTATTTAGCACGAGGTGCCATGTCAATGTCCGAACTGATGGCAAACCCTGCCCATTCCACAATCGTAGGCATTTGATATTTTGGAATGGGACAACCTTGTCAAATTTTGCTCATTGATTTTAGCAAGACATGCGTTTGATATTTTCGAATGGGACGCCCTTTGTTGTCAGCAGCGTCGATCTATTTTTTCTTTATTCTTTAGTTGTGAAGTAAATATTGCCTCTGACATGTGAGTCACTGAGATGCATAATCATCGATTGTTTTAAATGTTCTCTATGAATTGCCAGGCCTGTGTGTTTGATTGCAATGTACAGAAACGCTAAAAAGCTGCTCAAACTCTTTGTACTCCTTCTATTCCTTTTTACTTCGTACATTGTGGAAGTGCATACTTTTTTGTATAAGATTGGTCAAAGTAGAGATACTTTGACTGCAGAAAAAACTTGTATGCAGACTAGAAAGGACCGGAGCACTAGTGCAGAACCGGGCAATATCACCGGTTCGTAAGGCCCTTTAGTGCCGATTCGGTAACCGACACCAAAGTGTGGGCACTAAAGCCCCCCCTTTAGTACCGGTTCAACACGAACTGGTGCTAAAGGGCAACCACGTGGCACGAGCCAGCTCCGGGGGCCGGGAGCCCTTTAGTACCGGTTGGTGACACCAACCGGTATTAAAAGGTTTGTGGGTTTTGGTTTTATTTTTTATTTTTCCTTTAAATTTGTGTTATCAATTTAATTTAGGATTGTTTTACGTTATAATGAGTTGTTATACTTGATCACTTAGCTAGCTAGGATCCATCTAGTTCAAACTAATTTGCGGTTTCTTTCATAAATGATATATATAATAACTCATCATCATTATCATCATCACATATTAATATAGAAATAAACTCTTGCATCATATCATCACCAACAACAGTATATCTAATCACCACCAACACTAGCTTAAAAAAGAAACATTCACTTGTAACAGAAGCAAAGATATCATCGAGTTCAACATGGTCATGATATTACAAGCGTTCACAAGCAAATCACTATTTGAGATTAATTAAGTGCATGACGAGAATACGAACATGAGAGGACAAGTACTAAGAGCATGAACTAGCTAAATCACTCCTACTGCTCCCTCTCAGGTAAAATAGCATATAACATGTATAGCTCTCCTGATTCATCATACTGGAGCATGCAGATGAATCTGTCTCCTAATCGTGGGTTGCGTTTGTCCTTGCTGCCCCCTAGTACTTCTCTGCGATCGTTAACAATTTTGCTCCAATCTTTCACTATTAAGCATTCATCGCTTTCAGAAATCCTGAATGCACTCATGTGCAATGTAGGATATCTTGGTCGTAAGCTAACCATTGACATGCGACCTTTTGTCTCGATCCACTGAGGCACAACTGTCATCGGGAGTCCCTGTTGAAGAACATCGTATAATAATTAATATACTTAGCAATGAAAGTTTAGCTTCAAAAATAATGTATGCAAAATATGCACTAAGGACAAATAGTAAAAATCTTACCATCTTTCTATTATAGATGTGACCGTAGTTCAATACGATCACTATTGGTCACACGTTTTGAGTACTAACATTTCTAAGTGCAGGAAGAAAATTTGTCTTGACAGTATGAAGATCCTCAAGCCATGAAACATAATGACTTATCTCCTCGCAGTTTAGTTCAGCCCCGGGACAGTAGTAGGTCCTGTCTACCAAGCGCCGGACATGTTTGCTTGAACCGAAATAAGCTGACAATAGAAATTAGTTGTCAGCTATTTTTGAATAGACAATATCAAAGACATAAACATGGTTGAGAAAAACTCACATAATGGTAGAATTGGAGGCGTCTGCACATCGACCCAGATGTCTCTATTACCTTCAATATCATCTTCCGGACGAATATCAAAGGTGATAACCATATCAGGCTCAAATGCATAAGCCTTGCATAGTGCTTGCCAAGTTTTGCATTCAAAATGGGTGTATGTGTCTGCATTGTATAATTTGACGTTGAAAGTATAACCATGCTCAGTCTTCAGGTAAACTCTCTTTACCTCCATAGTTTCCATAGCACTGAAACCTATCTTATCCAAGACAAAAATTCTTGCATGGCCGGGGATGCGCTAGTAGAACAGTGAAAATTTAAAATTGTAAGTTGAAGCAAATGAAGCATAAGTATAATGCTTATATTACGAAAAAATAATTGCCGTTGTGACTTACTGTATCCACTTCGAATGTCTCATACAACTTGATGCTGAAGCGCCTATTATCAACAAGGATATTTCTGTCGCACATGCCGCATTGGTCTTCACAGTGTTCGCACATAATAAAATCTTTTTCATCGCCAGACGACATTTCCTATGTTCATATAGGTGAAACATTAAACACTTACTATCTAACATTAATTAATATCTAACTAATTCTAATATTCATCTAACATTTGACATTAATATCTAATGTATATTTCTATCTAATTCATCTAACATTTGACATTACTAGTTCTATTATTTCAACTAATTCAACTAGTTCTATTAATTCAACAAGTTCTATTAATTAATTCAACTAATTAATTCAACTAAGCATTTACTAAAAATAAACTAATATTTGACATTAATCTAACATTTATATAAACTAAAAATATATAAGAAAATTAAATAAACAAAAAAACTCATTAACAAATATTATTTTAATTAGATCATCAAATCTCAGATACCTAAATTTTCTTACTAAAAATAAACTAGTTCGATTATTTTCTTACTAAAAATAAACTAGTTATATTAATTATTCAACTAGTTCAAATCTCATATACCTAATTAATATCTAGCTATATTCATCTCTAACAACTGACATTAATCTAACATTCGATCATCTAGTTAACTTTTCTAAAAAATAGATAACAGAAAATATAAGTAAAAAAATGTGTATGTGTGTGTATGTGTGTGTGGGCTGCGTGTATACGTACGTACATGTGTGTGTATCTGTAGTACGCCGCGCCCCGTACGCCGCCACCCCGTACGTACTAGCGGGGGCGCCGACGTACAGGGCGGGGCGCGCGGCGGCGTACGTACGGGACAGCGACGACGGGGGACAGCGACGACGACGACGGACGACGGGCGGCGGCGGGGGACAGCGACGACGACGACGGACGACGGGCGATGGGTGGCGACACGACGGGATCGAGCGGCGCGGTTGGAGACGAAGTGGGGGATGAAACTGAAATTTTCATAAGTGCTATATATATAGGATGGGCCTTTAGTACTGGTTGGTGGCTCCAACCGGTACTAAAGGCCTATTTTCGCCAGGCCAAGCGGCGGGAAACGAGGGCCTTTAGTACCGGTTGGTGGCTCCAGCCGGTACTAAAGGTCCAGCCGGTACTAAAGGCCCGACCTTTAGTACCGGTTGGAGCCACCAACCGGTACTAAAGGCCTTGCGCTGCCACCTCGCGGTGCACAAAGTTTAGTCCCACCTCACCGGGCGAAGGGCAGCCGCACTGGTTTATAAACCCAGCCGCGACTGCCTCTTTAAACTCCTCTATATAGCAGGCTTCTGGACCTGAATTCTGCGCGCTGCCCTGTGAGCCTGCTAGGCCTTTAGGGCCTGTAATTGCACGCCCGTGGCCTAGCAGGCCCACTGGGCAGCGCCCCAATTTTTTTTGTATAGTTTTTTTCTTTTCTGCTTTATTTTCTTCTATTTATTTCTGTGTTGTTTTTTGTATAGTTTTTTCTTTTCTATTATATTTAATTTCTTCTATTTATTTTTGAGTAGTTTTTTTATATAGTTTTTTTTCTTTTCTACTATAGTTTTTTTCTTTTCTGCTTTATTTATTTTCTTCTATTCATTTATTTTTATATACCATGCCTTACGGTGTAACAGATGAGTTTTCGTCTGAAACCGGCCCTGATACTTTGAAAGAGATTGTTCAGTTTGTACACGAATTGCATCTAGTTTTTGCCATAACAGAAGAAGTCCGGAGTTGTAATAAGTTATTAAAAATAAAATAGAGGTGCAATGCTCATTAATTAGCTTCAAGCCTTTCGGAATAGTGCAAACTGCACTGCATATAGCTCCGTGCAGTCTACCATATTCCTGAAGGCTTGAAGCTAAGCAACGTGAGCATTGAGCCTCTTCTTCATCGTCTCTGCACTCAGGGCTTATAAACCGCTCCTAGTCCCTCTCTCTTGGCGAGGTGGGACTAAAAAACTGCTTACTAAGCAACTGTTGTACTGGTCACCCTTTAGTACCGGTTGGAGCCACCAACCGATACTAAAGGTAGTGCGCTGCCTGCACAAAGTTTAGTGTCATTTAGCTCAAAACAAATCATTAAACGCATGAAAAATATCAAATGAAGGCAGAAATGGTTGAAAGATGATGGCGTCGCTTTGAATGGTGCATACTGAATGCACAAAAAGTCTGGAGTTATAATAAGTTTAAAAAAATGAAATGCCTTTGTAACAGATGAGTTTAATTTCGTTAGAAACCCGAATACTTCGAAAGAGATTGTCCAGTTTGTAATCGAAGTGCATCCAGTTTTTGCCGTAACCCTCTCTACTTTTTTGAACAATCTATGTGGGTGAAATGATGATACCATGCCAAGTTTCAACTTTTCCAGAGTTCATTTGTAGTGCTTTTCAATTTCCAGGTCATCTAGTTCTCAAAACAAATCATTAAATGCATGAAAAATAGCAAATGAAGGCAGAAATGGTTGAAAGTTGACTGCGTCGCTTTGAATGGTGCATACTGAACGCAAAAAATATAAGAGCATTTAGATCATGATCTTATATTTCTTTATAGTCTGATTTGTCAATATGATCTTATACATAAAAAATACTTTGATAATCAATGATCTTTTTGTGTACAATCTGAATTGTCAATATGAGTCCTCAACGATTTAAAAACCGGTGAAGACTCATATTGCGGTCACAAATTCTACACATAGAGTTCAATGAAGACCAAGTGCTTGTGATAGTTTGAGAATAAACATATTTAAGGTGGTAAAAGCCTTGTTAGGGGAGCGAGATGGGACTAAAAACAGCTTGCCATAACCTCATTAGTACCGGTTCGTGGTACGAACCGGCACTAAATGGTGATGGTGGGGCCATAGCCTGACCGCAGGCTGCCACAACCTCTTTAGTACCGGTTCGTGGCATGAACCGGTACGAAAGATTTGCCACGAACCGGTACTATTTACCGCCGCCACGCACCGGCACTATTGAGCACATTAGTGCCGGTTCTATTACAAACCGGCACTAATGTGCTTCACATTTGACCCTTTTTCTACTAGTGGAGGGAGTACATGTGAAACTGCTGCAAACGAGGTGATCACCCTGGGAATAATGCTAGTACGTATTGTTTTGCATGTTCATCCAATGCCAGTGATACAGGAATTCGAACTAATCAAAATAAATTCATTCATACACAGTCAGATTTCATATAAACATGCCGGATTTCATTACATTTCTTACATTCTTCAACTAAAAAGGGGTGCACTGGAGGTATAATTAATTAACCGAAGCTACCCACCTGTGTCCCGCTGAGCCGAACAGAAGCTTCAGTGACTTAACTGTAGGTGTAGTTGCGTGACTGACATGTGGCCTGTTGGGCCCACGTGTCAGTAAGCCAACTGCACCAGCAGTTAAGTAGAAGCAGCGTTCTTCTCCAGCGCAGCTCTCCGACTCCACGTCGCCGCCAAGAAGCTAACCGGCCGTCAATGGTCAACCCACCTAGCTTGGCTTCAACCGGAGGGTAGTGGCGGTGGCCTTACTTGGACCCGAGCGGCGGCGACCTACTGTGTTCTACTCTTCCTTGTTTTCTGTGTGGCGCAGCCTCATTGGCAGCGGGGCAGGGCTTCGGCGGATCCGGCGATGTCCTCTGTATCGTTGCCCGCGGGCGGCGCCTCAGCGAAGTGGTGGAAATACTCCCCCACGTTGCCGGCAGGGTGGGTCCTCGGCTGAGCCGGCGATGTCCTCTGCCTCGTTGTTGGGGGGGCGGAGCCGACGATGTCCTCTGCCTCGTTGTTGGCGCTGCGGGGCCTCGGCGGAGCAGGGCCTTGTCGACGCCAGTGGAGTGGGGACTCGTCAGGGCCGGCATTGTCCTCTGCCTCGTCCTCGGTCTCGCCAAATAGCACCTCGCCCGCTTCATCGCCCTCTTTGCTAGCCTCTTTGTAGGCTGCCGCAGCCTCCGCCACCCGCATGCGGAACCGCCAGCGCTCGAGGCGGCCCTTGCGGGCGGAGCGGTATGAGTCGAGCAGCGCCTCCTGCTCCGCCCGCTCCGCGGCGATCTGCTCCTCCACTTGCAGGTGCTCCTGGAGGAGATGGTGGTTGTAGGCAGATCAGCCTGCGCCTCCCGGAATTGCTCCTAACGCATCTGCACCCTGTCCATATATTGGGCACGGGCCTCGCCGATGGTCATGGTGCAATGCACCGGCGAGGATGGCGCGGAGGAGGGGGTTGGCGCCAGATCGTTGACTACCATGTTCTCCATTGGGACGTTGTCGTCCTCCTGTTGCCTGCCGGCCAGCCGGTCGGCAGCAATGGCTGCCATCTCCTTGTGGTCCATCGTCCGCCCGTCCCGAAGAGCGCTGGAGTGCGAGGAAGCCATGGTGGGAAGTAGTGGTGTGGACAGTAGAAAGGGAACATATGCGGATGACTGCGGCTATGGCTGGCGCAGCTGTTTATATAGCAATGGTGGGCGGGCGGAGGGACGGACGTGTGGCGTCGGAGTAGCCACCTCGGCAACCACATATCATTAATGTGGGCGGCAAATGGACGGATGGACGGCACTTGTGTCGTTTGAAGGCGGAGCAATCGCCTGCATCGGGAAGCGGGGCGGGCGGCGCTGCCAGTTTTAGGCGGGAAGCGCGCGCGGGCGAGGAGATGACTTTACTTGGAGAGGATGACAATGGGGACCCACCAGGTCCATAGCCTCACGTACGCAAGTGCCTCCTTATTATATATATATAACTATAGTTTATTTTGCTTCCTCCTGGTTTCCTGACATCACGGTCCCACACCATTGTCAACCTATGTAGTAGTCAATAAATGAGAGAATTGCACAAGAAGCGGCCTACAGCTGGGACGAAGCAGCTCGAGCAGTATTTGTGTTTTTGAGGTGTGAGCACTGCAGAGTTTTTCGATGTTTAGCCCAGATATTAATTTTTCTCCTCTGAACAACAACGAAACATCGCTACAGGTATTAACTGGGCGGGCTATGGCCCGTCTATCCCAGGCCAGATATCCAGAGCAGATATTAATTTTTTTCAAGCTCAAAATGGCTAGCCCAGCTATACTTTTTTTTAGGAATACCCAGGCAAGGTCAAGTTGTTATTCTCTGCCCCGCTGGGCTGCAAATCTTTCCTAGGAGGGATGCATTAGGCTTAACAAGAAAATGGGCTTTAAGAAATAATAAAGAGATGTAATTATAAAAACAGGGCACTAACTATAAAAAAATGCACCAAACACGTGATTACTTTATAAAATATTATTTTTGGATATTGAAAATTTTAATTTCATTAATTGTTGCGAGCGCAATGTTTCGTCGGATTTTTATGTAATATAAATTTATATTGAAATTGTATTTAATCTGACTAGAAATTTCGGGATAAAAATATTTCGGATCCCATCAAAATGTGGGAAATTTTATTGAATTCTGTTTTGATTGGTTGGTTGAAATGGGATGTACTTTTAACAAACTGTAAATGGGCTGTAGTAAACTCCATTAGAATTCAAAAATGAGCTACACATTCTTACAAATCTCAAATGGGCTATAATTTCTCTGCCACACACTTCTGGCATTACTAAGTTGAGGCGTCCCTTAAAAAAAACAGAGTTCACGCGTATGCAAGGCTTTGTCAACTTATAGTCAACACACGGTTCTAGCAGCAGTGGCCGTTGGATGTCCATCCAACGGATGCCGTGCTTCTTCTTCAATCTCGGATATTCTTGATTCACCTGCCCAAAAAATGATTCCTCCCCCTGACATCTGGGCGCACCGTTTCGGAAGCTGACCTGTGGGCCTACTAAGTTGACATACCAAGGGCTTTGTCAACTTAGCCAATATAAACGATTCTAGCTGCAGTGACCGTACGATGTCCATCCAACGGCCGTCGTGCTTCTTCAACCTCTGGTCTTCTTGCTCCAGCCGCCCAAAGCAGCGTTGGTCGTGCTGCCTGCTCCTGCCTCCCGTGGCCGGCTGTGCTGCCGCGGAGGCCTCACCGCCCCCTACTACTCCCACCGCTGGCCAGGCCATCCCTCCACTCACCCACACCCCCTGTTATTCTGCGGCAATGGCAGCGCAGCCGAACCAGTGAACCCTCGTACTCCTCTCCGCGTGTGCATCCACTACCGCGTCTTCCCCGGCTCCGCGTCGTCCCCTTCCTAGGCCTCGCCGTCATCCACTGCCCTAGTGCTCTCGGCTCGGCGTGGTCAACGTGGTTGATACGTCTCCAACGTATCTACAATTTTTGATTGCTCCATGCTATATTATCTACTGTTTTGGACTATATTGCGCTTTATTTTCCACTTTTATATTGTTTTTGGGACTAACCTATTAACCGGAGGCCCAGCCCAGAATTGCTATTTTTTTTGCCTATTTCAGTGTTTTGGAGAAACAGAATATCAAACGGAATGAAACTTTTGGGAACATGATTTTCTCATCAGATAAGACCCAGGAGACTTGGACCCTCCGTCAAGAAAGCCACGAGGCGGTCACGAGGGTGGAGGGCGCGCCCCCTGCCTCATGGGCCCCTCGAAGCTCCACCGACGTACTCCTTCCTCCTATATATACCTACGTACCCCCAAACGATCAGGAACGGAGCCAAAAACTAATTCCACCGCCGCAACCTTCTGTACCCACGAGATCCCATCTTGGGGCCTGTTCCGGAGCTCCGCCGGAGGGGGCCATCATCATGGAGGGCTTCTACATCATCATAGCCCCTCCGATGAAGTGTGAGTAGTTTACCTCAGACCTTTGGGTCCATAGTTAGTAGCTAGATGGCTTCTTCTCTCTTTTTGGATCTCAATACATTGTTCTCCCCCTCTCTCGTGGAGATCTATTCGATGTAATCTTCTTTTTGCGGTGTGTTTGTTGAGACCGATGAGTTGTGGGTTTATGATCAAGTCTATCTATGAATAATTTTTGAATCTTCTCTGAATTCTTTTATGTATGATTGGTTATCTTTGCAAGTCTCTTCGAATTATCAATTTGGTTTGGCCTACTAGATTGGTCTTTCTTGCAATGGGAGAAGTGCTTAGCTTTGGGTTCAATCTTGCGGTGTCCTTACCCAGTGACAGAAGGGGCAGCAAGGCACGTATTGTATTGTTGCCATCGAGGATAACAAGATGGGGTATTTATCATATTGCATGAATCTATCCCTCTAAATCATGTCACCTTGCTTAAGGCGTTACTCTGTTTTTAACTTAATACTCTAGATGCATGCTGGATAGCGGTCGATGAGTGGAGTAATAGTAGTAGATGCAGGTAGGAGTCGGTCTACTTGTCTCGGACGTGATGCCTATATACATGATCATACCTAGATATTCTCATAACTATGCTCAATTCTGTCAATTGCTCAATAGTAATTTGTTCACCCACCGTAGAATACTTATGCTCTTGAGAGAAGCCACTAGTGAAACCTATGGCCCCCGGGTCTATTCTCATCATATTAATCTCCATCACTTTATTATTTCTTTGCTTTTTTACTTTGCCTTTTACTTTTCACCTTGCATCTTTATATCAAATACCAAAAATATTATCTATCATCTCTATCAGATCTCACTCTCGTAAGTGGCCGTGAAGGGATTGACAACCCCTAATCACGTTGGTTGCGTTGATCTATTGTTTTTGTGTAGGTACGAGGGACTCGCGCGTAGCCTCCTACTGGATTGATACCTTGGTTCTCAAAAACCGAGGGAAATACTTACGCTACTTTGCTGCATCATCCTCTCCTCTTCGGGGAAATCCAACGCAGTGCTCAAGAGGTAGTAGTGGTCAAGGAACGACTTACATCTTACGTGGACTGTACGTGGAGAGGCTGACAGCTGGGTCCACGGCAGCCGCAAGGAAGTGCCTCCTTATTACACGCAAAATAATTATTCCTCCACCTGACAGCGGGGACCTACCAGACGGGCCACCGTATTTCACGAAAAAATGATTCGCCCCCTGACTGCTGGGACCCACGAGCTACATCTTCGCACGCAAGGAAGTGTGTCTGAAAAAATGATTCGCCCCCCTGACTGCTGGGACCCACCTGCTACATCTTCGCACGCAAGGACGTGCGTCCGAAAAAAAAAACGATTCGCCCCGACTGCTAGGACCCACCAGCTACACCTTCGCACGCAAGGAAGTGCGTCCGGGCAAAAAAAAAACGATTCGCCCCCCTGACTGCTGGGACCTAGCAGCTACACCTTCGCACGCAAGGAAGTGCGTCCGGGCAAAGAAAACAAAAAACAAAACGATTCGCCCCCCTGACTGCTGGGACCCACTAGCTACATCTTCGCAGGCAAGGAAGTGCCTGACAGTCGGGACCCACCTGGTCGAAGCGTACATAGTGTTGTCATTCTGGTCGCGAATGAGTACGTACATACTGGTCGATGTAGAGGCGCGCAGGTGTCGTAGTAGAGGCGCGCATGTGTTGTAGTAGATGCGCGCATGTAGCATGCACACGTACGTACAGCAGCCAGTGTGCAAGAAAGAAAATATGGCCACGTATGTGTACATACGGGCAGGGTCTCGAATGCCTACTCGCGCATACGTACGGCCGGGGCTCGTGTACATGGCTAGGTCGGAACGGAGAAACAGCGTCGTCGTCGTGTTCACGGGGAGGCAACGGAATGCGTCGTGTTCATGGGGAGGCAACGGAATGCGTCGTGTTCATCGGGAGGCAACGGAACGCGTGGGAGCCAACCGGTTGGGTCGGAACGGAATGTGTGGTCGTGTTCATCGGGAGGGCTTGGACGGAACATGCGATGGAAACGAGGCCTGGCATACTGCACAACGAAGGAAACGGACCTCCTACGTTCGGAACGGGGTCCTGTTGATCGGGAGGGGTGTGGCGTACCACACAACAAAGGAAACGGACCTCCTAAGGTCGAAACGGGAGTCCTGTTGATCGGGTGGGGTGTGGGGTACCGCAAAACGGACCTCCTACGGTCGAAACGGGGGTCCTGTTGATCAGGAGGGGTGTGGCGTACCACAAAATTGACGAAACGGACCTCCTACGGTCGAAACGGGGGCCCGGTTCATCGGGAGGGGTGTGGCGTACCGCAAAACGGGACTCCACGGGATACTGTTCATGTCCACCATCGACCTCCTCCAGCCTCCACGGGCTACCGTCGACCTCCCCCAGCCTCCACGGGCTCCTGTTCATCCAACCTCCCCCGCGCGCTACTCCACCGGCTACTATTCAACCACTCCTCCACCGTCTACTGTTCATCCAGCCCTCCATACCACGGGGTCCTGTTTAACCACCCCTCCATGGGCACCCCTCCACCATCTACTGTTCATCCAGCCCTCCACCACACCACGGGGTCCTGTTCATCCAGAGGCAACGCCACCGCTCACTGTTCATCCAAACCCCCCGCAACGCTCACTATTCATCTTAGAGGCAGCATCGATCGGCTTCAGTTAGCAGCAGTAGCGAAGGAATCGCTCGATCGGGTTTAGTTAACAACCATCAATCAATCGCTCGGGTTCAGTAACGCGTAGCCTGCAGTGCAATCGCTCGAGTTCAGTTAGAGCCCAACGCCTTGCTTGGGTTCAGTTAGAGCCAATGCCTTGCACACACGTGCATACGTGTACGAGAGAAACGCGCATCGCTCGGCCCCCGACCTCCCACCGTAACCGGGAACTCCCCGAAATCCCCCCCTCGCTTCTACCATGGTTTTTTCCGTCATGGACGACCCAAAGAATGTCATGCAGCTGCGTCTCCGGCCAGCCCAGGACGAAAAGCCCATTTTATGTCATGATTTTTTGTCATAGAAGTAGGAGCCCACCACATCTATGATGATACCGGGTTTTGTCACAATTATCGTCATAGAAGTGTCATATGTATGACAGAAAAAAATTTCGTTCGGCCCAAAATGTCACGGATGTGTATTTTTTTTGTAGTGGAGAAGGCACGTCATGAAGCTCTTGACCTGTTAGATGAGGAGCGGGACATGGCGGCAGCCCGTTTGGCGATTTATCAGCATAGATTTGCGTCGTTATCATAGCCGTCGGGTTAGAACCAGAACCATTCAAGAAGAAGATTTGGTGCTTTGACTCATCCAGGATCAGACGGATATGCACAAGCTATCCCCCCCTTGGGAAGGACCCTTTGTGGTCAGCAAAAATCTACACAATGGGTCGTACTACCTAATCGATGTTCGAGAGCGCAAAGTCTCACGTAAATCGGAGCAGGAGACCAACCGGCCGTGGAATATTGCTCATCTTAGGCCTTACTATACTTGAGCTATAGTCTCTGCTTATGTACATATTATGACAATGTATATATTATGATCAATATAATAAACCAGAACCTCAGCTAAAGCGGGGTATCCGTTGTTTTCTTACCTCATGTGTGGTTACATGGAGCTTCTGTTTATAAAGCGGCGTCCGGTTTACCCCTTGATTTAGCTTCTCAAAGCTTTATATTACATCACTTCGGGGCTTGGTCGTACCCGAACCATAGCTACACCTCTTGATTGGCGCAATGCCACAACATCACTTGGGGGTTGGTCGTATCCGAACCATAGCTACACCTCTTGATCGGCGCAATGCCACAACATCACTTGGGGGCTTGGTCGTATCCGAACCATAGTAACACCTCTTGATTAGCTCATAGCCAAATCAATCTGGGGCCAAAGAGAGTGTTGTAAAACAACAACTCAAACATAGGCACCCACTGAGCACATCTCAAAATGTTACTTGGGGATTCTTTGCTATCGAAATGAACTTAGAATCTACACTTGTAATGGGCTATCAAGCCATGGCTTCGAAGCCTGGTGTATACACCTAAAACCCCGGGTTAACCTGCCTCTTTAAGTAAGTCACTCCGCCTAGGTAATCCTGGTATGACCCTTCGAACTTTGACAAGTTACTCTAAAATAAAGACCCCGAACTTGTCATGTTAAAACGATGATTGGTTAAGGACTGAGGACCATCTTAAAAGGATTTGCAAAAATGGTTTAACTCAGTGGCCTGGCAGCCCATGAAAAGCCTCGAATTTGGGGCCTAGCAGCCCGTGAAAAGCCTCGACTACAACGGTTTTATTCGCCTTTTGTTAAGTTTTGCTTTCTTTTGATAAATATTTGTGATGATTTTGAACCGGTGTTTATCAACCTGGTCGGGCTGTCAACTACAAGTTGTCAGTACATGCTCAAATTATAATCCGGAGACTATCAGCCCGGTCTGGTTTTGACTCAAAATCACCAGTATGGAATAAACCGGTGTTTATTATAACCCGGAACAGTTTTATTGTAAACCGGCATTATATAACAGGAGTTACTTATTCTCCGGAGTAGGGTTATGACCCTCACTATAACGTTGTCCAGCCAACATTATGCCTAAAGGTCACAAGTATTATATATCTCCATATTTGGTTATGTTTTACAACCTTGGTTATAAACCTTTGGTCATATATATATTTGGGTATCATGACCCGCCCTGGGTTAAACCACCAGGGCGCTTTAAGCTTATTATCTGTAGGAACAGCTTGAATAAATGACTATGGATTATGAATACAATATCTTAAGCATGTCGGATTAAGCAAGCATCAGTCACAGATAAAAATGCATGAAGGCATACCGAACCAAGTATTTTTACTAGCCTATTACAAGTCGTTTTAGTGCCCAAAAGGATAATTGTTTTCTCAAATACATGTTGCAGCATGTAGAAGACTAAACTGGCCTCCGGTTCATGATTGGTCACCAGCTTGGCCTGACGGCTGCAGATCATCTCACGCCGGTTCAACTTCTTCCTCTCTACCAAGTGGCTGGAAGTCAACAGTTGCCCAGTCGATCCCAGTTAGGGCTTGGAATACAGCTTCATCGCTTATAAGCATGGATGGTTCAATATCAGGGGCATAAGTGTGGTTACGGATTGGTGGAATAAGACTTTGCGCTTCTGGAATTGGTGCAGCAACCCGTTTGTTCTTATCGTCATAACTCGCCTGATAGTATGACAGATCTGCCTCTTCAACCAGTTGACAAGCCAATGGGCGTACTTCCCGGTTTATGATTCAGAGATCATCATTGCCAAATTTTGTTCCGTCTTCCTTCAAACTGGGATAACCTTGGGCCTCTTCCACTGGATCAAAGTCAGGTACCCACGCTTTTGCCCGGGTCAGTGCGGCCAAAGGGCCCGTTCTAGCGGCAGACTTTTTTAGCTCGTCCACCCAGGCAGGAAGCATAGATAACCTTTCTAAGGTATCCTTGATCAAGGTAGGAGAAGGATTATTGTGTGAAGCAGTATGGATGATCCGCTGGGCACCGGTATACAGCTGCTCTATCAGAGTATAGGCTGCTTTCAATTTCTTCTGTACATCAGAGCCCGGATGGCTAATACGAGTTCCTACATCATTACAAGCATTAGTAAACCGGCAATGCATGAAAGGATATGTTGAAAGCATAAGTCAAGGATGTTTACCGAACACAGCAGCAGCCATGGCATGAATCTGCTGCTTTACACCGGTCAGTTCGTTAACCACCGGTTTAAGAGCTGCTTCTGCGTTTTCAGCCCTTTTTATCAAAGCGGACTTTTCAATCTCCCAGTCCGCCCGCTCCTTGTTGAAGCCTTATTTAAGTTTCTCCATAGCGCCTAGAGCGCTGGTTAATTCTTCCTTGGCTTTGGAGGTTTCAGCTTGCTGGGATCGGAGGTTCTCCTGTAGATCAGCGGTTTGGCTTTCTTTCTTGCTCAGTTCAGCCTATAAAGAGATAAATATATAATGAGTTGACATTACATATTTGAAGTACCAAGCACATAACAAAGTCATGCCCTTGGTACTTGGGGGCTAATGCATATTTGCTCTTTATCAGAAATTTTTACAAGTCCCAAGCACAATACAAGTATTAAACTTGGCACTTGGGGGCTAATGTGTGTTTGCTCATAATTGCTGATATGGGAAATCTTCTACAAAGTCCCGGTTCATCTTTATAAAGTTAAACCGGCCCTCGGGGGCTACATCAGTGAAGTTCAGATGCATTGTTGTGAATATGATATTATTACTAAAGTCCCGGTTTGGATTGGTATCCTAAACCGTCACTTGGGGGCTACTGGAATTAATAAAGCTGCAATTGAATGTAAGGAAGAAAAGTTATGTTAGTTACCTCATACCGCTCCTTCATCAAGTTTACCAAGCTAGCTTCATAATCTCGGCGGGTATACAGGCGGTTCAAGAAGCCAGAATGAATGTCTTGAGCACTGAGATGGGCATAGCTTGATAAATCGACATTCCATTTGCCTTTGCTGATAGGAGAGAACTCCTCTTTGGCAGTATGCTTTGACAAAGCGACAGGATTGGCAGGAGTGGTGTGGCCAATACCAGTAATCATAATTTCATCATACTTTTCCTCAGCAGCTCTTAATGGAGTTGGCGGTTTGTTAGTATTTTTTACTGGACTGACCGGTTTATCATCATCCTGGACAGGGCCGGTGGGCGGATCAACATGGTTGGTGGTGTCAATTTGCACCTGTTCAGCAACAAAATCATGGTCTTGAAGTGGTGGGTCATTGAGCATGACATCAGCATCAGTTTCCTCAGGGTCTGGAGTTTTTTTCCGGTTCAGCCACGTTATCATCAGCCGGTTTATTCAGCCGAGCCTTCTTGCTTGGTCTGGGCTTGGCGCTGAGAAAAATAAAACATGAGGGTCAGTATAGTGTATAAAAAAATAAATCATCAAGGATAAAGCAAGTATAGCTCCCCCAAGAACTGTTTTGAGGGGTGGAAGTTTGGTGGCCGATGACTCGCCAGAAAATGAGTGAGAAGTACCCTGATAATTTGAATCAGGCGGATTAAGAGGTTGACGAAAACAACCCGCTTTGGGGCGTGAAGTGTCAAGGAGATAACAGACCTCTGAACGGTGTTTCCGAACCAGAGTGTTTGGTAAACCGGCGGAGGTAACTACGTGGCCACTATGCCGGGTTGTGCGGCGGGCCTCGTGCTGCTGCGTCTTCACAAGAAAGTTCAGATCCAAGTAAGTAAGAGGATGAGAAAATTTTACTTTCCGGTTTGCTCGATGGATTTTTAGTGTTGGCAAAAGGATCTGAATCGGAGGAAAGATCGATTACCTCTACGGCATCGGCTTGGCTGACTTCAGCGTCATCCTGACAATAATCATTATCAACGAGATGTACGAAAAATGAACCAAGAGAGTCAAGTTCTACCCCTAAATCCGGGTTACCCACATCATCATCAGCTGGTAGCTCGGAGGATGTAGTGGTTCTTTTCTTGGCAAGTTTCTTAATAACCTTGGTCTTTGGGCGTTGTGGCTTGGCCGGTTTTTCTTGAGGTTTCTTATTCCAGAACGGATCATCACCCTGTCAAGAAAATAATCAAGCTTGCAGAAAATATTTGGATAAACGTAAAGTAAGATGAAAAGATTACATGACTCTTACAGCGGGCGGTTTGTTGAAAGTGCAGAAAGGGAGTAGTCCGGTTTGGGCACAGACAGCCTCCGACTCGTTCAACATCTTCTTTACAGCCTCGATGACTTCTGCATCCGTAAGCTGAATATCAATGTGTTGCTGAGCATCTTTCAGACTCCCCGTGTAATCACACATAAAACCGGGGCGCCGGCTTAGGGGTAGAATACTCAAGCTTATCCAATAGCGAGCAAAGTTTACTCTTGTCAAACCGTTTGCCATGAAGGCTCTAAGCTTTGATAGCTGAGGGGCATACTTGGCCCTTTCTTTGGTAGTCAATCTGGGAGGAAAAGGATGTGTGTTGCTAAGGCGTTCAGGATGGTAACCCGGCAGAGGGTTTTCATTAGTTGGAGATGTATCCTTGCAGTAAAACCAGGTCTGGTTCCACTCCTTGGGGTGACTGTGAAGCTTGGGATGAGGAAAAGTGACTTCCTTCCCTTTCTGAACCACCATTCCGCCCAATTCAGTGTTGGGTCCATCTGTGAATTCTGTGCGACGGTTTAAGTGAAAGAAATCCCTAAACAGTTCTACTTTAGGTTCCTCTTGTAGGTAAGCCTCACAAAAAACTTGGAAGTGGCAGATGTTGGTCACAGAATTTGGACCGATGTCTTGAGGGCGCAGTTGAAAGCTGGCAAGTACATCCCGGAAAAATTTGTAACCAGGAGGGCTAAAACCCCGGCCTAGGTGATCAGCAAACACAAGTACCTCTCCATCCATGGGTGTAGGAGGATTTTCCGGGCCGGGGACCCTCCAGTGGATGACATCTTTCTTCGCTAAAACGCCCGTTTTAACACAATTGTTTAACTATTCTTCAGTCACTCGAGAAGGAGCCCAATTGCATTCATACACTTGCTTGGCCATGGCAATGAAAATCTGAAACACTATTGTTTCCAGTTTGAGATTTACAGTGGACAACTATACAACGATATAAGGGTGCAAGCATACTATTAAACCGGAGTTGGCTGTTCGAAAACTGGAGTTTACTGATGGAGACTGTATAATGGTGAAGTGCATTGGCGATTCAACAAGCGTACTAATGGTATCTACTGGGTCGTCCTTTCTTCTAAGGAGTTAAACTGCCTAATCTTATATTGAAGATACAAGTCCAAAGATGCATAAGTGAAGGAAAAACAGGTTTCACAAGTTGGCATTATAATTTTGGATCTACCGCATGTCAGAAAAGGAAAATATATTCAGACCTAAATATTAGTACCGAAATAGTTGATGAAGATTCAGATGGGATTTTCTACTTAAACGGGATGCATGGATGGAAAGAAAGGCTACGGCTATCACTATACATAATAAATATCAAGGTGTGAATTAAAGAGCTATTACACAAACGACGAACACCGATGAACACCGAGGAGCACTAAAACCGTAGAGACATATCTATGGCGGAAGAATAGAGAGCTTACCGATGCTGATGGAAGAGCGGAGAAGTGCTGCGATTCTCTGGTACATTCAGGGTGATGGAGCGGACGGAGTTGAGGCAGAAGCGACGGTCGACTGTGGCGGCGGAGCTCCAAAGGTCGGGAAGCGCAAGGAAGAGGATGAGATGAAGAGGTACGGGGGGGGATGGAAAGACCCCCTGGCCCTATTTATAAAGGCAAAAGATAAGCGTCAGGTGCGAAAATCGAGGAGCCAGAAATTTGGATATAAGGCGGAGCTGTCGCCTCGATTGTCGGAGGCTCATTAATGAGGATGGGTTATATGCAGTTTTAAATAACAGATGATGTAAGGGCGGTTTACCTTGATCCTGGAAAGTGACGTCACGGCGGTTTACATATTATGTGAAGATATTGAAGAAGAAATTTTCTTGAGTATTTAGGACTGACATGAACCAGTTCAAATCAGTATGGGGCCTAATGTTGGGGATATTACCATTGGGTGTAAACCGGCCAGGAAAGGCCGGGTTAACCCCATAAGTAGTCCATTATATTGAAGCCCATGAATACAGATGGAGACGCTTTATGAAGGCCCAGGGCCCAAAACCATTTTAAGGCCTGTAGACATAAACCGGTATTCATATGTATACTTGTGTTGTAAGGTAGAAAGAGCAGATACCAAGCCGGACACGTTTATGAGCCGGTCTCGGGGTTCTGTAAACCGACGGGCGTCAACCCATGTATATAAGGGGACGACCCAGCGGCGGTTCAAGGACAACAGACAACAACTCGAGACTCAGGCAAAGCGTATTTGCTCCCTGGTCATCGAAACCCCAGCAATTCCATCACAACTAGACGTAGGCTTTTACCTTCATCGTAAGGGGCCGAACTAGTATAAAACTCTCTTGCGTCCCTTGTCCTGTTTAACCCCTTTAAGCTAACCCGTAGCGATGGCTCCACGACTAAGTCCGTTCACGAGGACATCTGCCGTGACAAAACCACGACAATGATGGTCATTTATCTTGGATATATTTGCACCCTTCCATGTTATCTAACCCTTGTAGGTACTTGGTTGATCCTCAATCTATGAGATTGCAAACCACTCACATCTTGAGCAATTTCTACATCACCAAGTATCTATGTTTTGGTTGTTGGAATCAAGGAAGCATGAACACACTCAACATATCCTTTGACTACCTCAATATGTCAAATTTCATGATTGTCAATTTGGATACACAAGTGATATTCCTTGCAAGACTAACCCATGTGGAAAGATGAACTTCAACTCCAAAGGATGCTTCCAACTCTTGATGGACTACATCAACCTTGAGCATCCAACATAAGTTCAACTAAATGATCAAAATCAACACCACAACCCAAGGTAAGTCATTCCATCTTAGAGAAGCTTTAGTAAAAGTCATGGGTTAAAGCACCTCAACAAGATGTGAATAAATCAAGACTTTTAAATGAAAAATGGCAACCCCATTTTGAGCTTAAACGAGGAGTATGACCTACGATCAAGTGATCTCACTTGACTCCCAAGTCAATATACTCTAACAGAGGTGACTTTATCGCCGACCACCTCTAGATAAAGTTCTCTAATGTTCTTTTGTATATTGTATTTCCATTGCATGTTTTGTTGCTCTTGTGTTTCCCTTCAACTTCATCTAGATCTCTTTTGGTTTCTTTTTTATTTTCTTTATATCTAAGTTTAATTCATTGCAAATCCTTATGAAAATTAATTCCTTGTGAAATTTCATTTGCAAAGTGAGATGAGTTGACAAAACTTTTCTTCAACGTTGGACTCAGTTCCATTGATTTAAGCCTATCGGGCTGCCAGAAATACAAGTTTCACCTATATGCAGCTCATCAATTCTACCAAAACAGACTCACACGGTCTCACTGATGAGCACATTCAGTTGCTCTGCTATCTCGAAGTCACCGGTGGAATAGATCGGCGCCACCCATTTCACTGTGGAGAAAACTTTTTGCCATCATTTGTTGCCTATTTTCTTCAACTCCACTCAATGATTCTTTTCCTCTATCTGCATCTTGAACCACATTATTCTTGCTTGTGTCTGTCAAGGGTCATACTCACTTGACTCATTCCATGAACACTACCCTTCTTAGAAATTGATGTCAAAGGGGGAGAGAGAGCACATCAAAGCTTACTCTTACAAAACTCTTCTAAGAAAGGAAGAGAAGTGCAATACCATAAGAGGAGAGAAGTCACATGTCTTTAAGAGGGGAAAGACATGATAGTATTTGTTTTGAGATATTTTTGGATCTTATTCATTTCTGCTCTGATTTGTATATTTCTGCTCTGATTTTATTTCACCTTACCTTCTCCCGTTGTCCAATGTTAGATTCAGGCGGAGAAAGAGTCCATGTTTAAGGGGGAAAATCCTTAGAATTTATTGCAAATCTTTAAAATTCTTGGGGACATGTCTATATCTGAATTAAGTACTTACTATGTGGTATTCACCTATTACATGTCATCCCTGTCTTGGTATTCTTGTGGATCTTGAGACCCTTCTTGTTTGAAGTTTTCTTGTGTTATCTAACCTTGTTTTCTCAAGATTACTTCTTCCAGAGTCAGCTCAAGAACTACAAGGTAAGTATATGCATCACGCTCATGTGCATGATGATCTCTTGCTTTTGCACATATTGTTTGCAAGAGGGATTCATAAAGCATGAAGGTACAACCTATCAACACTTGTTTTTGATCTGATGCATGTGACAAAGATACATGTAACTCATTTCTTACTCTGTCATGCTATGCATTCATATGTCCTTAAATTTTATCATCACATGATTGTATACATGTGGGGGGAGCTTATGAATGTTACATGTTCTTCCAAAGCTTTACTTATTACTCTTCATATCATTTACTTGAAGCTTTGATGTATGTTGTCATCAATTACCGAAAAGGGGGAGATTGAAAGAACAAGTGCTCCCTGGGTGATTTTGGTAATTAATGTCAACATATTCTTTGTTGGACTAATAGTTTTATCTAGCATGTTTCAGATAAGTTCAACAATGGAGTGGGAAGGACAAGAGGATGTGGAACCCCTTCAAAATGCTAAGGACAAAGATTGACAAAAGCTCAAGACTCTTCCTTTCTATTTAAGTGATCCAAGATCACATTGAGTCCATTGGAATGCCAATACTATTCAAAGGGGATGAGGTGTTTCTTAATGGTCTACTTGCTCAAGTGCTTAGTGATATTTCTCCAAAACCCTCAGCCACTTTCTCCATCCAAATATGTCAAAACCCTAATTCCAAACTCGGCCCCATTGATTCTTTCTACCCAGAGCCACCGAGTTCTCTTGACATAGCCACTGCCAGAAACCCTAACGATTTGGTCACACCGATACGGATCTCGGTCCCACCGAGATGGCCTTGCCAACGCTATGTGATCTATTGCGTTCGCTTCGGTCTACCAGTTTATGTAACCGGTCTCACCGAGTTGGCTTGATAGATTCTTTGTTTCTTATTGCTTCACTTTGGTCCCACCGAGTTTATGCAATCGGCACCATCGAGATGATGTTTGCCCTAAGCCCTATCACATTGGTCCCACCGAGTTGTTCCAGTCGGTCCCACCGAGATTCCTAACATTCATATTTTCGAACATATCATCGCCACCGAGTTTCCTAATCGGTTCCACCGAGATGAGTCAAAAGTGTGTAATGGTTGGATTTTTGTGGATGCTATATATATACCGCTTTACCCCTTCTTGCTCATTGAGGAGAGCCATCAGAACATGCCTATACTTCCACCATCCATTTTATGAGAGAGAACCACCTACTCATGTGTTGAGATCAAGATATTCCATTCCAACCTTTTGAACCTTGATTTCTAGTCTTCCCCAAGTTGCTTTCCACTCAAATCCCTCTTCCACCATAGCCAAATCCGAGAGAGAGAGAGAGAGAGAGAGAGAGAGAGAGAGAGAGAGTTGAGTGTTGGGGAGACTATCATTTGAAGCACAAGAGCAAGGAGTTCTCATCTACACACCATCTTTTACCTTTTGGAGAGTGGTGTCTCCTAGATTGGTTAGCTATCGCTTGGGATCCTCCGTTGTGATGTGGAGTTGTACCAAGAAGTTTGTAAGGGCAAGGAGATCACCTACTTAATGAATATCTACCCGAGTAAGGGAAGTCCTTCGTGGGTGATGGCCATGGTGGGATAGACAAGGTTGCTTCTTCGTGGACCCTTCATGGGTGGAGCCCTCCGTGGACTTGTGCAACCTTTACCCTTCATGGGTTGAAGTCTCCATCAACGTGTACGTACGATAGCACCACCTATCGTAAGCATGCCAGAAATTCTCTACATCTCCATCGCGTGTGCACACTCCAATACCATCCCTTTACTTTCTTGCAAATTGCATGCTTTACCTTTTCTGCTGCCTATACTCTTGTCGTGCTTGCTTGAGATGTATTATGTGTGCTTTAACATGTGCTAAACTCAACCTTAATTTGAAGAAATTAAAAACTGCCACTTTTGCTTGTTAAGGGTCTAATCACCCCCTCTAGACCCCTCTTCTTGATCCTTTCAATTGCTATCAGAACTTTGGTCTCCATTGCTTTGGTTTAATTGCCACTAGAGGAGGACGGATGAGTCTACGTTCGGACGTATTAGACATAGAGTGCCTATTCTTGATGGGGAGTTTTATGGTTCATGGAAAAAATGAGATGCTTGAGATTTTCAATGAATATTTGAACAAGTATATTCTTAGCCCTTATGTGCCTCCTATTGATCCTTTGCATCCTACCCCCGATGAGTATCTTGACATGGTTTGCAATCTTAGAACTATTGATCTTATCACTAGAGGATTGCCTAGAAATTTGCTTGTGTGCTTACCTACTTTTGAATGCACATATACTATATGGAATTATCTTGAGGAACGCTTTCCAAATTACTCGCTGAAAAATCTAGATGAGATTCTCCAAAAGTCTATTGCTTTTCAAAAATTGGAGCCTAGTGATCCCAAGTTTGATGAATGTCTATTTTAGCTCCGTGATCTTATGCGTGCTAAGGGAAATGTTGGAACCATTGGTAGCATCATCTCGGAGACAATTAGAATTCACAAACTTGAACATTGTCATGGTCGTAAATCTAATGAATCACTTGCTCTAGGTGATGATCACATACATGATGATGACATTGAGCATGGCTATTATGACGAAGACAAAGAAAGTGATATTGACATTGACGAGACTGTGAGAAATCTTAGTCTCATGGCAAACTTTTGTGACTACATGGCCGGAGGAAAAGAGTGGATTCTCGATAGTGGATGTACTGATCACATGACCGGAGATAAAGACAAGTTCCATGAGCTTGCTAAAAATGATGGTCCACGCAAGTATGTAACTTTTGGAGATAACTCCAAGGGTAAGGTACTTGGCGTTGGTAAGGTGGCCATATCCAATGATAGCTCTATTCAAAATGTTACACTCATTGAATCTCTTGGTTACAATCTTCTTTCCGTATCTAGACTAGTCGACTTTGGTTTCAATGTTCTATTTACCAAAGTAGATTGCCAAGTGTTTCGTAGAGATAATCATAATATGGTCTTTACCATCATTCGTAGAGGTGATCTATACATTGTTGATTTCACTAGGAGAGCCCAACCTCGTACTTGCTTAATGTCTAAATCTTCTAAAGGATGGTTATGGTATAGAAGGTTAGGTCATGTGGACATGTGAAATCTTGATAAGCTTATTAAAGGTGATCATATCCTTGGTGTTAAAGATATTATATTTAACAAGGATCACTACAAAAAAAATACACTTCCGTGATGATACGTGTTTGTCACAGTTGGTCGAGTTTTCTGTCATGCATGTACATCGATGACAAATTTATGACAGAATCAAGATAGTCATACCTGTGCTGTCGTAGAAGTGTTCCATGACATTGCCAAAATTATCATCACGGAAGTGTCATAGAAGTGCTTTCGTCAAGGGTCACCAACACGTGGCATCCACCGTAACAGAACATCGTTAAGCTATCGGGTCGGGTTTAGGATCCGATAACCCGTTAACAGCCCCGACCAATGGGAAATTTCCACGTGTAAAATTCTTATTGGCCCGACGAAACACGTGTCAGCTCGTTAGTGGGTCAGATAGGCGCCTATGATACGTCGACACGTGGCACGGCCCAACAGAGGCCCATTCCTGTGAAAAGGCCATCCAATATGATTCCAGCCCGTTTTCACTTCTGGTCCATGTATGGCCCATGATGTCTTTCGGCCCATATGAGGCCCTATGTAACTCTTGGCCTACTAACGGCCCGTGGTGAAACTGGCCCGTAATGAACAGTGTATCACTTTACACCCATTAACGGCCCGTGGTGAAACTGGCCCGTAATGAACAGTGTATCACTTTATACCCATTAACGACCCGTTATTCCGTTGGGCCGTTTCCAGCCCATGTTATCTTTCGGCCTTCTCAGAGCCCATATATTCTTGGGCTCATTTCCAGCATTCGTTTTCTTACGACCCGTTACTGTAATTTTCTGCTTGTGGGCCAAATTCAGCTCGTGGTTACAATCGCCCCGTTTGTGATCCCAATATGTTGGGCCGTTTTCATAGCGTCATCAAATACGGCCTATTAACGATGGCCCGTTATGGTCGGCCCATGAACGGACGATTCCAACTCTAGCCCGTTTACGGCCATTGAGGGAGTCCTGGATTAGGGGGTGTCCGGACAGCCGGACTATATCCTTTGGCCGGATTGTTGGACTATGAATATACCAGATTGAAGACTTCGTCCCGTGTCCGGATGGGACTCTCCTTAGCGTGGATGGCAAGCTTGGCAATACGGATATGTAGATCTCCTTCCTTGTAACCGACTCTGTGTAATCCTAGCCCCCTCTGGTGTCTATATAAACCGAAGGGTTTAGTCCGTAGGACAGAAGAACAACAATCATACCATAGGCTAGCTTCTAGGGTTTAGCCTCTCCGATCTCGTGGTAGATCAACTCTTGTAATACCCATATCATCAAGATCAATCATGCAGGAGTAGGGTTTTACCTGCATCGAGAGGGCCCGAACCTGGGTAAAAACATCGTGTCCCCTATCTCCTATTACCATCCGCCTAGACGCACAGTTTGGGACCCCCTACCCGAGATCCGCCGGTTTTGACACTGACATTGGTGCTTTCATTGAGAGTTCCTCTGTGTAATCATCATTAGGCTTGATGGCTCCTTCGATCATCGATAGCGATGCAGTCCAAGGTGAGACTTTTCTCCCCAGACAGATCTTTGTATTCGGCGGCTTCGCACTGCGGGCCAACTCGATTGGCCATCTGGAGCAGATCGGGAGTTACGCCCCTGGCCACCAGGTCAGGTTTGGAAGCTTAAACTACACGTCCGACATCCGCGGAGACTTGATCTTCGACGGATTCGAGCCCCTGCCGAGTGCGCCGCACTGTCATGATGAGCATGATTTAGCTCTACCATCGGACAGTGTTCAGGAGACCGCACTGGCAACCGCTCCGACCCTCAGTCCGGAGCCTATTGCGCCATCTATGGATGGGTGGATAGACCCTGCCATGGAGGCCGCGTTCTTAGTGGCGATCGAGCCGAGTAATAACCTTACCCTTCACGAGAGCCGTGATGCCAAACTGCTGGATTCTTCTCCGGCCACGGACTCCGAACCGCCTGTGCCCGTGCCTATCGAATCCGACTGGGCGCCGATCATGGAGTTCACCTCCGCGGATATCTTTCAGCACTCGCCCTTCGGTGACATACTGAACTCATTAAGGTCCCTCTCCTTGTCAGGAGAAACCTGGCCGAACTATGTCCGGCAGGATTGGGATGCGGATGACGAAGAAATTCGCCGCCCACCCACCACCCACTTAGTAGCCACTGTCGATGATTTGACCGACATGCTCGACTTCGACTTCGAAGACATCGACGGTATGGACGACGATGCAGGAGACGAACATGAACCACTGCCCACAGGGCACTGGACAACCACCTCATCATATGATATATATATATATATATATATATATATATATATATATATGTATATGGTGGACACACCCAAAGAAGGCAATGGCGACGGGACAGCGGGGGATGACCCCTCCAAGAAGCAACCCAAGCGTCGACGTCAGCGGCGCCGCTCTAAGTCTCGCCAAAGCAAAAGCGGTGATACCGGCACAAGAGATAATAACACTCCGGACAATGCCGAAGATAACGACAATCCCCTCCAGCAAGATTCAGAGCAGGAGGATGGAGAAGCCAGCCCTCCTAAGAGAGCGGCAGATGGAGAGGCGGAGGATGATAATTACATGCCTCCCTCTGAAGACGAGGCAAGCCTCGACGATGGCGAATTTGTCGTGCCTGAGGATCCCGTCGAACAAGAGCGCTTCAAGCGCCGGCTTAATGCCAAGAAAAATAGCCTTAAGAAAAAGCAACAGCAGCTGCGAGCTGATCAAGATTTGCTAGCTGACAGATGGACTGAAGTCCTTGCAGCCGAAGAATATGAACTCGAAACGCCCCTCCAAGAGTTACCCAAAGCGCAGGTTGCTACCCCGACTGGAGGAGGAAGCATTAAAACCTACATCTCCAGCGTATGACGTGGCTGATCGGCCACCTCGTGGCCACGACAGAGCGGCATTTCTGCCGAAGGTCCAGCCCGCACCCCGGCGCCACTCAAATAAAAAAGCACGAGGAAATACACTTGACCTACGAGACGTTCTGGAGGACAAAGCAAAACACGCAAGATCGATCTACGAATCACGAGGGCACGCCACTACGCGAGACTATAACCGTCACGCCGGATACAGTAAAAGTAAATCCGTCCGGGCCAAACACAGCGGACAAGACTCATATGAGCTGCGTCGTGATATAGCCCAGTACAGAGGCGCCGCACACCCCCTATGCTTCACAGACGAAGTAATGGATCACCAAATCCCAGAGGGTTTTAAACCCGTAAATATCAAATCATACGATGGTACAACAAATCCTGCGGTATGGATCGAGGACTACCTCCTACATATGCCCATGGCCCGCGGTGACGTTCTACACGCCATGAAACACCTTCCACTCAAACTCAAAGGGCCAGCTCGGCATTGGCTGAATAGCTTGCCAGCAGAATCCATTGGCTGTTGGGAAGATCTAGAAGCCGCATTCCTCGACAACTTCCAGGGCACTTATGTGCGACCACCAGATGCCGATGACTTGAGCCACATAATTCAACAGCCAGAGGAATCGGCCAGGCAATTCTGGACACGGTTCCTAACCAAGAAAAATCAAATCGTTGACTGTCGATGCAGAGGCCCTAGAAGCTTTTAAGCATAACATCTGCGACGAGTGGCTCGACCGACACCTGGGCCAGGAAAAGCCAAAATCTATGGCAGCCCTCACAACACTCATGACCCGCTTTTGCGCGGGAGAGGACAACTGGCTGGCTCGCAACAATAACATATCAAAGAACCCTGGTACTTTGGATACCAAGGATAGCAATGGCAGGTCGCGTCGCAACGAACACAAGCGCCGTATCAACAACGACAATACCGAGGACACGACAGTCAATGCCGGATTCATAGGCTCTAAACCCGGTCAGCGGAAAAAGCCATTCAAAAGAAGCACTCCGGTCCCATCTAGTTTGGACCGAATACTCGATCGCTTGTGTCAAATACATGGCACCCCCGACAAGCCGGCCAATCACACCAACAGAGAATGTTGGGTGTTCAAGCAGGCCGGCAAGTTAAATGCCGAAAACAAGGATAAGGGGCTACATAGCGATGACGGGGAGGAGCCCCGGTCGCCGAACACTGGAGGACAGAAGAGATTCCCCCGACAAGTGCGGACGATGAACATGATATACGCAACCCACATACACAAGAGGGAGCGGAAGCGTGCGCTAAGGGACGTATATGCGTTGGAGCTAGTCGCCCCAAAGTTCAACCCATGGTCCTCCTGTCCGATCACCTTCGATCGCAGGGACCACCCACTAGTATCCGTCATGGCGAATTCGCCGCACTGGTCCTAGACCCAATCATAGATGGATTTCACCTCACTCCAGTCCTTATGGACGGCGGCAGCAAACTGAACCTGCTTTATCAGGACACAGTTTGCAAAATGGGTATAGACCCCTCAAGGATCAAACCCACAAAAACGACCTTCAAAGGCGTCATACCAGGTGTAGAGGCCCATTGCACAGGCTCATTCACACTAGAAGTGGTTTTCGGATCCCCGGATAACTTCCGAAGCGAGGAGTTAATCTTCGATATAGTTCCGTTCCGCAGTGGCTATCACGCACTGCTCGGGCGAACCGCATTTGCAAGGTTCAATGTGGTACCGCATTATGCATACCTCAAGCTCAAGATGTCAGGACCTCGAGGGGTCATCACTGTCAATGGAAACACAGAGCGTTCTCTCCGCACGGAGGAGCACACTGCGGCCCTCACAGCAGAAGCGCAAAGCAGCCTCTTAAGGCAACCAACCAGTTCGGCGATCAAACACCCGGACACCGTCAAGCGCGCCCGGAGTAATCTGCAACAAGACCGCCTGGCACGTTCCGAGCTCGCATAGCAATGCGGCCCCCACCCCAGTCCTAGCCAAACGACGAAATCCGTGCCGCGCGTACATAATTACGCATTGAAAATACCATGGGCATAGGTGGGGGGGGGGGGGGCAGGACTACGGCACGCCCCAAAGCGCGGCTCAACCGCACTAGGGGCTTCCCACTTTGTTATTTTTTCTCTCTTTCAGTACTTTACTCTCTGGAAGCCCCGTCCGGTAGTACGATTGCCGGGCACACGATACAACAACCAAGGAGGCAGAAAGCTAGGTCGCACCATGGAACTGCTAGGTGGTCTCTGGTAATGAGCGAAATACCTGCTTTAAATACCATTCCGCAGCTTGCCCTTGGAGTGGACATGTCAAATATTCCTATTTCTTGCTTATTGCACTACTTGTATCATTATGCTTTAACGCACCCCTTTTGAATAAACAATGCATAACACTAGTATATTATCGCATTCTCTACCCCCTTTTATATTTATGTTCATTTATGACATTGAGCACCCGTACACTCTGGTACGGCCAATGCGCCAGGGGCTTAAGTACCCCATAATAGGCGTGAGAAGTCCGAACACTTTCGACAGTGCGGCACCCTGAACTTATAACATTATATGCATCAGCTCCGAATAATGTCTTGGGTCAATAGTTGGGTTTGCGCGGCTCCCATATTTTGGTACCTTACGTTCCGCTATATCGGCTAAGGTAGCACTTGGAGAACTACTTCGATTGTGCCCCGGTTCATCTGGGCAAGCACCTCAGTAGAGAAAGCTAAAACTGGCTGTCGTGATAAGGCGAGAGCTGGTCACTGTTCGAGAGGTCTCGAGTCCCTAAAGACTTATGCCGCTTAGGGAGAGGAGTCGGCTTTGTCTGGCTTAGGCGTGTATAGCGCCCCAAATTCGGCTTTCTGAACACTAGGGGCTTCGCCAAAATTTAAAATTGTAGATTTCTATGGCTAAGTGAAAGTGATAAATCATTATAATCCGATTTGCTTATTCGTTGCGCTGAGCACCTCCCTCGAAGGACCCAACAATGGGAAAAAGAGTGCTCAGATTTATCCCGAATACCCTAGCACTCGTGGCATGGGGGCAGAAGCCGACGACTGGCCATCTTTCAGATTTGATAAAGAGCCGCAAAGAAGGTAATATTTTAAATTCAAACAAGAGTTGCATAGCGCATATGAACAAGTTTTCATAAATACAGGATCACACGAGCAAGTTCATTCAAAAATTACATCCTTCACACACTCGTCCGCCACAAGACGGGCACCCTTCAGGACACCCTCATAATACATCTCAGGGTGGCAATGCTCCTTGCCTTGCGGCGGCCCCTCCTTCACCAGCTTCTCGGCGTCCATCTTGGCCCAGTGCACCTTCGCACGGGCGAAAGCCCGGCGTGCACCTTCGATGTATACGGACCGCTTTATGACTTCTAGCCGTGGGAAGGCATCCACAAGCCGCCTCACCAGGCCGAAGTAGCTGTTGGGAAGGGATTTGCCATGCCACATCCGGACTACAAGGCCCCTCATGGCCTGTTCGGCCGCCTTGTGCAGCTCGACCAGTTGCTTCAGCTGGTCGCTCACAGGCGTCGGGTGTTCGGTCCCAGTATACTGAGACCAGAACAACTTCTCCGTCGAGCTTCCCTCCTCGGCCTGGTAATACTTTGTGGCATCCGACACGCTGCCGGGCAAATCTGCGAATGCTCCTGGAGAGCTCCGGACTCAGGTAAGTAACAAGTAATTTACTTTCACATGCTTGCTTTGCATAATGAATGCCTTACCCGCCGCTATCTTCTTCATCGCCTCAATTTCCTGGAGGGCCTTTTGGGCTTCCTGGAGGGCCTTTTGGGCTTCAACCTTGGCATGCTTGGTGCTCTCGAGGGCCGCGGCAAGCTCAGACTCTCGCGTCTTTGAGTCAAGCTCCAAAGTCTCGTGTTTCTTCACGAGAGCCTGGAGCTCTCGCCGCACCTCGCCCACCCGTGCCTCTTATTTCTCCCGCTCGGTGCGCTCCTTGGACGCTTTGTTTTTGGCCTCGGACAGCGCTTGCTTCAGGGCCGCCACTTTGGTCGTGGCCCCTGGCACATTCATGATGATCCTATCATTTTGCAACCACATCTTTATATATATATATATATATATATATATATATATATATATATATATATATATATATATATATATATATATATATATATATATATAGACAAGGCATTACTTACCTTTGCTCTCCTCGAGCTGCTTCTTGGCAAGGCCGAGTTCTTTCTCGGACCGCTCGAGGTTCCGCTTCAATGCGGTGACCTCCACAGTCAGTGCGGCAGAGGTCAGCAGCGAAGCCTGCATACGCATATAGACATACTTGTATTAGACTCCTGCAAATGTTATTTTGATCCTCTATTCGGCTTTTCTTTGTGAACGCCAAATAGAGCATCAGGGGCTACTGTCTATGCGGTAATATTTTCCTATATTTTAAATACATACCTCAAAGCCTATTAGAAGGCTGGCACAAGCTTCAGTCAGTTCGCTCTTGGCCGACTGAACCTTCTTGATCACCGCACTCATAATAGTGCGGTGCTCCTCGTCGATGGAAGCGCCTCTAAGCACTTCCAGCAAATTGTCCGGTGCCTCCGGATGGACGGAGGTCACCGGCACAGGCGGCTTGCCCCTCTTGGAAGGGGGTCGCCTGCCGGAGTCCGGAACCACTAGAGGTTCCGGCGCGGTGTTCGGCTGAGGGCCGAACATAGAGCCCGTGGGAGTCTTGCTCCCTTTACGCCCAGGGCCTGGACGGTCGCCTTGAGGCGCCTCCAGGATTACCTCCCCTCAGCTTGGTGCCCTTTGAGACAACACCTCAGCATTGTCCGTAGGACGAGGGGTGGAGGCGGTCGGAAGTGATCCGCTACTCATAGCCGACGGATCCAAAGAACCGTCCGACGAAGATATGTCAATGAGGGCTCGAGATGGGCTGCATAATTATATTCGACGTAAGGAGAAGCAGTGCAATAAAAGCGTACCACGATTTACTCTGGTATCCGAGTACTTATGACTTCGCCAGGGGCTTGGCCCTGGGTAACCACTCGTCTTCGCTGTCGGCGGCGGTGGTGGAGCAGTCCGGAAGGAGAGTCCTTTCCTTCTTGGACCCTCCGGCATCCCCGGTTGGGGCGGCCTTCCTTTTCTTGTCTTCCCCGGCTGGAGGGGGAGACCCTTTATCGTTTTCACGGGAGGAGTGCGTCTTGAGTTATCGGACGATGAGTCCGATACCACCTGGCGCCGGGAACTCTTTCGGGTTCCCGTGGCCTTCTTCTTGATCTTTTCTCCGGCACCTCATAAGGAGCCGGAGTCAGCATATCCGTCAAGAGAGCGTCTGCAGGGTCTTCAGGCAGAGGGGCCGGGCAGTCAATCTGCCCCGATGTCTTCACCCAGTCCTGTCAAAGGCATGGGAGCTCAGATCCCGGACATGGCTAAACTATGGAGAATGAATACCCTATAAGAAATAAAAGAGCTTACCGCGCCGGCTTGGCGCTGCACACTGAGTTCGCGATCCTCGGTAAGTGGAGGGGGGACCTAGGCGCTCTTAAACAACACCCTCCAGACGTCCTTGTGCGTCGTGTCGAAGAGCTCGCTCAGAGTCTGGTGCTGGGCTGGGTCGAACTCCCACAAATTGAACGCCCGTTGTTGACACGGGAGGATCCGGCGGATGAGCATGACCTGGACTATGTTGACAAGCTTGAGCTTCCTGTTTATCATATTTTGGATACAGGTCTGGAGTCCGGTCAGCTCTACCGGATTGCCCCAGGGCAGGCCCTTCTGTTTCCAGGAGGTGAGCCGCGTGGGGATTCTGGATCGGAATTCGGGGGCCGCCGCACATTTGGTGTCGCGCGGCTCGGTGATGTAGAACCACCCCGATTGCCACCCCTTTATGGTCTCCATGTAGGAGCCCTCGAGCCATGTGACGTTGGGCATTTTGCCCACCATGGCTCCTGCGCAGTCTGCCTGCTGACCGCCCACCACCTTTGGTTTGACGTTGAAGGTTTTCAGCCATAGGCCGAAGTGGGGCTTGATGCGGAGGAAGGCCTCGCACACGATGATAAACGCTGAGATGTTGAGGATGAAGTTCGGGGCCAGATCGTGAAAATCCAGGCCGTAGTAGAACATGAGCCCCCGGTCGAACGGGTGGAGGGGAAATCCCAGTCCGCGGAGGAAGTGGGTAAGGAATACTACCCTCTCATGGGGCCTGGGGTGGGGATGAGCTGCCCCTCATCTGGGAGCCGGTGTGCGATATCCTCGGACAGGTATTCGGCTCCCCTAAGCTTTTTGACGTCTCCCTCCGTGACGGAGGAGACCATCCACTTGCCTCCCGCTCCGGACATTTTTGGAGGAGGTTGAGGAGAAGAATGTAGACTTGGGCGCTGGAGCTCGAGTGCGCGAGAATGGATGAAAAAGGAGGAAGAAGGCGTGGGTAGGAAAAGGTGAACCCTTATCCCTTTATAAGGGCGGACGAAACTATGTGCCCCCACCAGCCTAGTAAAACTCGCTTATCCCCCAAGCGCTGTAATCGATGGCGCGGTTGGGTTACCCACGTCCGTATTGATGGGAATCCCGTAAAAAAGGGGACATGATCTCTGCTTCGACAAGACGTGCCAAGGAAACCGCCTCGCGGAACACACTGAGGTTGGTTATGAAAAACGAATAAATGACCTAGCTGTGGTGTGATGTCACACTGCGAAATACGCCAGCAGATTAGATTTGTGGAAATATTATTCTCTATACGGTTGTATGTGGAATTTGTTTTGCAAAGCTGGACACGTTCCTCGTGCTCAAAATATTTTATTAAGTATTCAGAGGAGGAACCCGCCTTGCAATGCCGAAGACAATCTGCGCGCCGGACTCATCGTCATTGAAGCGTGGTTCAGGGGCTACTAAGGGAGTCCTGGATTAGGGGGTGTCAGGACAGCCGGACTATATCCTTTGGCCGGATTGTTGGACTATGAAGATACTAGATTGAAGACTCGTCCCGTGTCCGGATGGGACTCTCCTTGGCATGGAAGGCAAGCTTGGCAATACGGATATGTAGATCTCCTTCCTTGTAACCGACTCTATGTAACCCTAGCCCCCTCCAGTGTCTATATAAGCTGGAGGGTTTAGTCCGTAGGATAGAAGAACAACAATCATACCATAGGCTAGCTTGTAGGGTTTAGCCTCTCTGATCTCGTGGTAGATCAACTCTTGTAATACTCATATCATCAAGATCAATCAAGCAGGAGTAGGGTTTTACCTCCATCGAGAGGGCCCGAACCTGGGTAAAAACACAGTGTCCCCTGTCTCCTGTTACCATCCGCCTAGACGCACAGTTCAGGACCCCCTACCCGAGATCCGCCGGTTTTGACACCGACAGCCATAATGCGGTCTGTTTGGCCCATGTTTGGCCAATCGATCATACGGCCCGTATAAGGCCCATTGATAATACGGCCCGTAGAAGGCCCATTATTTCTACGGCCCGTAGAAGGCCCATTGTTTCTATGGCCCGTAGAAGGCCCACTATTTCTATGGCCAGTAGGAGGCCCAGTGTCACTACAGTAAATATTAGCCCATTGTTATTGTGGCCTAGTTTTAAAAAATAGGTTATTGCAGCCACTAGCTAACCGCGGAAAAAGAACTGCAATGACTACAAGCAAACAAATAAAAAAGACAACAAGGAAATAAATAAGCAAGCAACTAACGCTAGGCTATAACGGCTATTACACATATTACATCCACTGGGCATCAAAGTTCGCCACCAGTGCAAATATAGGGAACAAAGCAGCATATCATATACACTGGTTGTCAAAGTTGGCGACCAGCGCAAATAAACGCTGCAGCAAAACAAATCCAGAACTGAAACCACTTCAGAAGATCTCAAGAAACAATATCCTGGGTACCCATAATGCTGGCAAGATGCTTAGAAAGCTTATTAACTTTCTCTTGTTTGGCGCTTAAATCCTCTAGCGCTTGCTGTTGCACAAGAAAATATGCATGTGAATTCTGCAGGGACTTCCTCAGTCCTTCAGCTTCCTGTCACAGCACATCTGATCGATGTCTTTCAACTTGAAGTTGAGAGTCAAGAAGACGAACTGATTCAGGCAGAGAGTTCGAAGAGCTTGTGCCAGCAGTAGTGGCCAGTAACTCGAACACTACATCAAGACAGGACTTTTGGGTTCCCTCACTGTCGTCAAGATAGTTTTTATCAGCTTTCTTGGAGACCAACATGGATGTCTCACTATCTTGAACTTTATCTGCATTACTTCCTTTACCATTGGATAACGCGGTACTGTTCTCCAATATTTTGTCCGCATTCTAAAAGAGAAACAAGCAGACACATCACATGTTTACCATGTTGTATATGAAACTCATTTTGGTAAATGAGTTCAGTAGTAAAGTGGACAAGACAACAGCATGAAACAAACATATATCTATGTACCATGGTCACTTTATGGTCTATTTCATTCTAGTTTTTGTTGCCAAATCAAGATAGAGACACAGTTCAAATAATATTTATTCAAGACAAAGCAGAATAGACAGAATATAAGTGTGGGTAACTATACAACAATAACAACACTTGTAATGTGCATGACATGAGAACATAACTGTTTATTCAATTGAAACTGAAATCAACATAGAGCAGGTTACAACAGCAAACCAGTTAAAGAAACAGGTTTAAAACATACCTGTTGCGCCATTGGAGTTTCTATTCCATCCTTCAAATTTGTAAATAGTTGGTATGAGTAAATACAGTCATGCAAGAGCAAAGGAGTATGAACCATAGGTACAGAACCTGACCTGAGAACAAATCTTCTTCTCCTTGAAGCGTTGAGTTGGCATTCAGAGTGGTGGTCCTCGTGCTTTGGGCACTGCAGTTCCCTTACTAAGTGCTCGTGTTTGGGTGCTCTGTGGTGGAGAAGGTGCTGTGTCAACTGGAGCTGGGTTACTATCTGTCGGGGATGGGGTTAGAAGGGGTGTAGCTGGTTCTCTGTCCAACCGGGTAGGGGTACAATCTGCGAGAGTCTAAGTTATGTGTGGTGGATCTGGTCCTTGGGGAAGTACAACCGTGGTTCTATCTGCATCAACTGGTAGCACTATCTTTTCTGAAGACCGTGTTGTTACTCCTTTAGATACTGCCATCATGCTCTACAATTCAAATGGCTGATAAACAAGAAAAGTAATTGAAAGTATAGACATTGTATGATAGACAGGTGCAATGGATAGTGGGGAATAAAAGAGGGCATGAAATAATTCATATTTATGTTGTCTAACCAAACAGGATAGCATGACACAATTTCACATGTATGATGGCTAACTAAACAGGATAGCATGACACAATTTCACATTATGATGGCTAACTAAAAAAGATGGAAAGACATAGTTCAAAATATGAGACTATGTAAACAGGATGACATGACATAACTATATAATGTGTTTATTAAATAAGTTGGCATGCCATAATTCACATACATTCATGGATAGAATGCCATAATTCAAAATATGATTACTGTAAACACTAAATAGGATGAGATGATATAACTATATGATGTCTTTATTAAATGGGTTGCCCGGCCATAATTCAGATAGATGATGTGTATGTACTATGTAAACATGATGGCATGATATTATTCAAATATATGATTTATATAGTAAGCAAGTAAGCAGATGGCAATCCATATATGATGTAAAAATTAAGCAATGCAAGACAACATGCATGACATGGGTAATATAACCCTGCCAAGTTTGAGCATAGACCTCAGGAGAAAAATAGGACTGGTCCTCAGTCTCTGAATCCTCCTCTGAGGAGCTCTCTGTAACCAGCAAGATGTCTGCTTCAGCAGGTAGCATTGTCTGCTCTGAATACCTTGTTTTCACTCCAGATGCTTCCATCACCGCTTCAAATGGCTGATGCACAGGAAGAGTAGTTGAATATACAAACGTTGTCAACAAATGGAACACGTAATACAAAAAAATGATAGCATGATATAATTCACATACATGATGATTGGCTAAACAACATGGCATTGCATAATTCACATATATAATGCCTTCATAACAATATAGCATTGTATAATTCACATATATAATGTCTTGCAACAAGATGGCAATGCATAATTCACATATATGGTAGTGAGACACTGAACAGGTGGCATTCACACAAAGCATGTCTAAACTAATCAAATGACATAGCAATGCGAGACACCATATACACGATATGAGCAACATAACCCTAGCAAGTTAGAGCATACACCTCGGGGGGGGGGGGGGGGAATAGGACTGGTCATCTGTCTCTGAATCCTCCTCCGAGGAGCTATCCGTAACCAGCGAGATATGCGCTTCGTCAGATAGCATAATCTGCTCTGAAGACCTTGTTTTCACTCCAGAATTTTCCATCATCGTGTCAAATGGCTGATACACACGAAGAGAAGTTGAATGTAATAACATTGTTGACAAATGTAATATGTAACGAAAAAAAGGATGGCCTGATATAATTTACATATAAGATGACTGGCTACGCAGGATGACATTGCAAAATTCACATATATGATGCCTGGCTAAACAAGATGGCGTTGCATAATTCACATAAATGATGAATAAACTAAACAGATGGCATTCACACAAAGGATGTCTAAACTAAGCAGATGACATATTTGATGTATAAAGTAAGCAATGCAAGACACCATATGCATGATATAACCAACATCAGCATGCCAAGTTAGAGCGAAGACCTCAGGGGGTAAATAGGAGTTGTCTTATCCTTCTGAATCCCCCTCAGAACATATATCTTCCTCTCGATCAATATTCGAAATGCATGGAGGGGGGCTGCCTTTGCGCCTACCATGGAGCGATGTCTGCATGAAATTTTTTTGCCACGCAAGGCTCGTCTCTTTTGCTCTACATGTTCAGTTCCATTGTTTACAATAACTGTCATGCATAGGAATAAAACATAGTGAGATTATGTAAGGAGTGCATGCAGAAATCCAGAATGATGGTAGCAACCTGTGGATAGACCCAAAACCAATAATAGCAGGCAGATAATGGCTGCAGTTAAAAAATACTGATAATGGCTTCTTTACTGTTTGTTTCCCACCCAACATGAAACTCATAGTAGACACCGGAGATTAACCAGATAGTAGATAGATACTATTGATAGCGGCCCCGATATGTACCCCACAACCATTTAAAAACTCAAGTTTGGCCATTAGTATGGAGCTGACTCAGAGTCTAATCAGTGAACATGACGACAAAGTAGCATGTAATACTGAGCGATGCATAACGTAAGCAGACACGAAAGAGTGCGACCTCTCTTGCGGACCCGTGTAGTCCTCGAGGTCATCTGCTCGGTTGATGATGGTAATGCAGTTTTCATGGCTGCCAGCGGCGTGCAAGAAGATATGAGGCGGCGAAAGACAGTCTGGAGGCCGGATCCCTGATGTGCTGGACCCTTCTGTCGTTGGAGAAGCTGAGCTGGGGTGGACGACGGCTCTGCATGAGCGGGACAAACCACGCAAGGTTTTCTTTGACAACTATCTGTAAGGGAAGTAATTCTGTAAGGGCTCATTTGAATTGGAGGATTCCAACAATGCAGGGATAGGAAATAGACATGAATAGGATAGGAATGCACGTGCAAAACAAAGAATTTACAAAAAACAGGATTTCTGCCAATCTGGGTGTTTGATTCACAACAATTGGAAGATCACAGGATGCAAAGAAGCATGGTGAGATTAAGTCAAACCACAAGAAAATGTACGATTATAATGCTATTATGCTACTATCTCTTAGTCTTGTGCTTCATGAATAGGAATTTGAAAAGGAGGACAAGTGAAAATTAAAATTCCTATGTTTTTTCTTTCAACGAGACACTAAAGGAACAAATCCGTGTGCTAAGTGGACAATATATATAACATGTAGAGTAAAAAAGAGATGCAACAAGTGTACAACCTCTTTGGCGAAGCCATGTCAATATCAACGTGATTGGGTTGGCCGGTGAGGATGTTCCGGCTGACTTTGCTGTCGGAGGAGGGGAAGAAGATCTTAGGCGTCTGGAGATGGAGCCCGAGGTACTACTGCGCTGTGATGGAGGGTTTCGTCGTTGGAGCAGCTCCGATCAGTTGTACGACGCCGAGGCTGAAGGAGGACAAGAGAGACAACGAACAACGTTAACCTGAGTGGAATTCTGATAGCATCTCCAATACATGACGTAAAATACATAACCACAAAGTGCTAGATGTAAAATACATCAACCGCTCATCTCTGAACTTAACTGTCGAAACTGAATTTAACTGTCGAAACTGAACTTAACTGTCGAAACTGAACTTAACTGTCGAAACTGAACTTAACTGTCGAAACTGAATTTTGCTGTCGAAACTGAACGCACTATCAAGGTGAGGCTACACGTCGGTTGATTGACTTTTTCATCTCTGGTCAGTCGATTTTGCAGCCGTTGGATGCGAAATCAAGGGCCAGCGGTTCATCTTCAACCTCCACCCCCTTGAGCCGGCCAAATAGCAGCCCCCGCGGCCCGCGGCCGACGGTGCGCCGCCCCGCCCGCCCCAAGAACACTCCCCACTGCCGGTCCGCCGCCGCCACAGCCATCTCTCTAGGCCCCCTGTGCCGAGCTTTTTCTCCGGCGATCCCCACGCCACTGCCCCGACAATGCCCCGCCACCGCCGGCGACCGCCGCCCCATCCTGAACCCTAAGATAGATAGTGGGGTACCTCTACGGCGAGCCCCCTCCCTGCTGCGGCTGGTTCTTCCTTCACCCCGGCGAGCCCCCCACCCCCTAAAAATTGACTGACCCAAAAGATGATTCAGTCGGCTAAAGTGTAGCTAAACCGGAGCAGCATCGCAAGCAAGAGCAAGAGCGAGAGCAGCAGCGCGAGCAAGAGAAATAGCAAGAGCAGACCTGGCAGGGGACCGAGAGTAAGAGTAGAGCAGCAGCGCGAGCGAGAGCTAAAGCAGCATCAGCTCCTACTGATGTGGACGTCGCCGCCGAGGGAGCGACATCGTGGAGGAAGTGGTCGGCGACGCCGCCGTGGATGGAGCCGCGCCGTGTCGGCTCGGGACCGAGCGCCGGCAGCACTGTGAGATCGAATCAAGAAGAAAATGCGGCGATTAGTGTACAACCTCTTTGGTGGCGCCGATTAGGCCACAGCTTCATCCGAGGAAACGGTGATGATGATGCTCTTCTGGTGGTGCAGGTGGAGACGGCGGTGTGGGAATGGAGGTGGCGCGAAAGACGAGGGGAACGTCGGGGCAACTCCTTGGAGGTGGAGGACGGGGTGGCTGAACCGGCGGGATGATGAGATCGACGACAGATCCTCATCCGGTACGATGGATGGGGGACGTCGAGGTGTTGCTATGGACAACGTCGTCGGGGAAGAGGCTCCGGCTGGGTGGCGGACGGAGCAGGGTGTGGGGTTTTGTCACGGGTTTTCGCGGCCTCGGTGTACGAATGGGTCGGTGGATGGGATGGCAGTGGGGAACCATGCCTTAGAGACGCGCTTGTCCGAAATGTGGGGTAAGTTACGAAAGTACCCCCCACCGATTTGAGGCGGTTCTTTCGGTTCAGGGGTACCACGGGCATTTCGCGTTTCGGGATTTCACAGGAGGTGGGAGTTTTTGCGCGCGTTGTAATTTCGAAATAGCAAGGCACGGGTTGAGATGGAGGGAGTTGTCGGAGCACAACGAGACAAAGATATATCTTAAATATTTCGGGCTAACAAGGCGCGGGTTGAAATTTCTGGACAAGCCTAACATGTAATGTACCAAATCAATGCGCACTACAAATGTCATTCAAAACTTTGAATTCATGTTATGTTCAATTAAAATATTTCGCTACGTGTATAATGCATGCAACCTACTACTCAAATGAACGTCTTAGTGCATTCCAAACATATATACGACCTCTTCAATATGAACTAAATTTGAATTCGTTTCTCTATTTGAATAAGATCTACAGTAATGATTGTTGTGAAGTCAAAGAATTTGAATTCGTTTCTCTGTTTTAATAAGATCTACAATCATCATTATTGTCAAGTTAAACCATCGTTTGAGTATTATCTTCACAGCACACCACATGATTAGTCTCAAGTTACATATGAACTATGTGTACTATATGAACTCGAACTAGATTTTTTGAATCCACTTTATTTTGATTTAAAATCACATTACATTTCTAGATCTAGCTAGATCTTCATAATCTAAACCATGTCTCATATGTATGATGTGTTTATCACATTATGTATGGTGCCTCGCGCCCTACGCCTACAAGTATTTAGATGTGAGTTGCAAACACCACACATTACCACAAATTCAAATCAAATGTGAGAATGTTCGATATATAGTATTGTTTAGATTGTTCGATATTTAGTTGTAAGCCGAAAATGCCACACATTATCACAAATTCGAATAAAATGTGAGATTGTTTGATGTATAGTATGGTTTAGATTGTTCGGCATTTAGCTGTGAGTTGCAAACGCCATGCATTATCACATTATGGTATAACATGTGCACAACACGTGTATCACCGCTATATTCATGCATGCAATGTTTAAAATACAATGATCTCCTATTCAAATATATGAATCGGCTTTCATATCAAACTATGATCTTTGTTAGTCTCTTACACCCACACAATCCTCGAACCTTTGTAGCTACCACTAACTTTCTCTCGTGCATGCACACGCCCTCCTCGCCCTCCCCCTCCCTCGGCATTCTATCCACCGGGCACATTCATTTTTTTTCTTTAGGTCGTTCTCCCAGAGTCTCCACAACTCCTTTCCGACACACACCGATCGATAAACCTCTCCAGCGATGCCTGCCTACAACATACACACACACACCTTCAATCTCCTCCTTTATGTGTCCTTGCCTCGTGTCTCTCATACGGTCAGACACACGTGTAAACTCTCGCCCCTCTTTTCATCGATCTCACAACCGCACACTCCTCCCCCTATCTAGCTAGTAGTTGGGCCTCTCGCACCATCTCCTACACTACAAAAAAAAGACACATCCGTGACATTTTGGGCCGAACGAATTTTTTTCCTGTCATACATATGACACTTCTATGACGATAATTGTGACAAAACCCGGTATCATCATAGATGTGGTGGGCTCCTACTTCTATGACAAAAAATCATGACAGAAAATCGGCTTTTCGTCCTGGGCGGGCCGGAGACGCAACTGCATGACATACTTTGGGCTGTCCATGATGGAAAAAACCATGGTAGAAGCGAGGGGGAGGAAAATTTCGGGGAGTTCCTGGTTACGTTGGGAGGTCGGGGGCCGAGCGATGCGCGTTTCTCTCATACACGTACGCGCGTGTGTGTGAGGCGTTGGCTCTAACTGAACCCGAGCGAGGCGTTGGGCTCTAACTGAACCCGAGCGATTGCACTGCAGGCTACGCGTTACTGGACCCGAGCGATCGATCATGGCTGTTAACTGAACCCGATCGAGCGATTCTTTGGCTACTGCTGCTAACTGAAGCCGATCGATGGGATGAACAGTGAGCGTTGCAGGGGGTTTGGATGAACAGTGAGTGGTGGCGTTGCCTCTAGATGAACAGGACCCCATGGTGTGGTGGAGGGCTGGGTGAACAGTAGACGGTGGAGGGGTGCCCGTGGAGTGGTGGATGAACAGGACCCCGTGGTGTGGAGGGCAGGATGAACAGTAGACGGTGGAGGGGGTGCCCGTGGAGGGGTGGTTGAACAGGACCCCGTGGTGTGGAGGGCTAGATGAACAGTAGACGGTGGAGGGGTGGTTGAATAGTAGCCGGTGGAGTAGCGCGCGGTGGAGGCTGGATGAACAGGAGCCCGTGGAGGCTGGAGGAGGCCGACGGTGGATGAACAGTAGCTCATGGAGGCTGGAGGGGGTCGACGGTGGAGATGAACAGTATCCCGTGGAGTCCCGTTTTGCGGTACGCCACACCCCTCCCGATGAACAGGACCCCCGTTTTGACCGTAGCGCTCCAACACACGTCCGTTTCCTCCGTTTTGCGGTACGCCACACCCCTCCCGATGAACAGGACCCCAGTTTCGACCATAGCGGTCCAACACACGTCCGTTTCCTCCGTTTTCCTCCGTTTTGCGGTACGCCACACCCCTCCCGATCAACAGGACCCCGTTTCGACCGTAGGAGGTCCGTTTCCTCCGTTTTGCGGTACGCCACACCCCTCCCGATCAACAGGACCCCCGTTTCGACCGTAGGAGGTCCGTTTCGTCCGTTTTGCGGTACTCCACACCCCTCCCGATCAACAGGACCCCGTTCCGAACATAAGAGGTCCGTTTCCTCCGTTGTGCGGTATGCCAGGCCTCATTTCCATCGCCTGTTCCCTCCAAGCCCTCCCGATGAACACGACCACGCATTCCGTTGCCTCCCCATGAACACGACACATTCCATTGCCTCCCCATGAACACGACGACGACGATGTTTCTCCGTTCCGACCCAGCCATGTACACGAGCCCTCGCCGTACGTATGCGCGAGTAGGCGTTCGAGACCCCGCCCGTATGTACACATACGTGGCCGTATTTTCTTTCTTGCACCCTGGCCGCTGTACGTACGTGTACAAGCTACGTGCACGCCTCTACTACGACACGTACGCGCCTCTACATCGACCAGTATATATGTACGTACACGTTCGCGACCAGAATGACAATGCTACGTACGCTTTGACCAGGTGGGTCCCGACTGTCCGGCACTTCCTTGCGTGCGAAGGTGTAGCTGGTGGGTCCCAGCAGTCAGGGGGGAAACATTTTTTTCGCGAAATACGGTGGCCCGTCCGATGGGTCCCCGCTGTCAGGTGGAGGAATAATTACTTTGCACGTAATAAGGAGGCACTTCCTTGCTGCGGCCGTGGACCCAGCTGTCAGTCTAGTCTCTCCACGTACAGTCCACGTCCGATGGAAGTTGTTCCTTGACCATGTTGACCATGCCGCGCCGAGAGCACCAGGGCGGTGGACGACGGCGAGGCCTAGGAAGGGGACGACGGGGATCCGCGGAAGCCGCGGCAATGGAAACCCGTGCGGAGAGGAGTACGAGGGTTCACTAGTTAGGTTGCGGTGTGAGGCTGCCGTCGCCGCAGGGCCTGGCCAGCGGTGGGAATAGTAGGGGGCGGTGAGGCCTCCGCGGCAGCACAGCCGACCACGGGAGTTTGGAGCATGCGGCACGACCGACGCTGCTTTGGGCGGCTGGAGCAAGAAGACCAGAGGTTGAAGAAGCACTATGGCCGTTCGATGGACATCGTACGGTCACTGGAGCTAGAATCGTTCATATTGACTAAAGTTGACAAAGGCCCCCGTCCCAGTCAACTTAGTAATCCCACAAGTCAGCCTCCCACCATGGTGGGTCCCAGCTAGCAGGGGGAGTATTCATTTATTTTGTGCGTAATAAGGAGGCACTTCTAGTGGGTTCGAGCTGACAGAGGGGGGAACGTTTTTTTCGCGAAATACATTGGCCCGTCCGGTGGGTCCGAGCAGTTAGGGGGAAACGCTTTTTTCGCGAAATAAGGTGGCCCGTCCGGTGGGTCCCTGCTGTCAGGTGGAGGAATCATTATTTTCCGCGTAAAAAGGAGGCACTTCCTTGCTGCCGCCGTGGATCCAGCTGTCAGCCTCTCCACGTACAGTGCACGTCCGATGGAAGTCGTTCCTTGACCATGTTGACCACGCCGCGCCGAGAGCACCAGGGCAGTGGACGGCGGCGAGGCCTAGGAAGGGGACGACGCGGAGCCGGTGAAGATGCGGCAGTGGATGCCCACGCGGAGAGGAGTATGAGGGCTCACTCGTTCGGTTGCGGTGTGAGGCTGCCGTCGCCGCAGGGCCTGGCCAGCGGTGGGAATAGTAGGGGGCGGTGAGGCCTCCGCGGCAGCACAGCCGGCCACGAGAGGCAGGAGCAGGCGGCATGACCGGCGCTGCTTTGGGCGACTGGAGCAAGAAGACCAGAGGTTGAAGAAGCACTACGGCCGTTGGAAGGACATCGAACGGTCACTTCAGCTAGAATTGTTTATATTGACTAATTTGACGGAGCCCTTGGTACGTCAACTTAGTAGGCCCACAGGTCAGCTTCCAAAACGATGCGCCCCAGATGTCAGGGGGAGGAATCATTTTTTGGGCGGGTGAAGCTAGAATATCCGAGATTGAAGAAGAAGCACGGCATCCGTTGGATGGACATCCAATGGCCACTGCTGCTAGAACCGTGTGTTGAATATAAGTTGACAAAGCCTTGCATACGCGTCAACTCTGTTTTTTAGGGGACGCGTCAACTTAGTAAGGCAAGAAGTGTGTGGCAGAGAACTTATAGCCCATTTGAGATTTGTAAGAATGTGTAGCCCATTTTTGAATTCTAATGGAATTTACTACATCCCATTTACAGTTTGTTAAATGTACAACTCATTTCAACCAACCGATCAAAACAGAACTCAATAAAATTTCCCACATTTTGATGGGATTCGAAATATTTTTATCCCGAAATTTCTAGTCAGATTAAATACAATTTCAATATAAATTTATATTACGTAAAATCCAACGAAACACTGCGCTCGCAACAATTAATGAAATTAAAATTTTCAATATCCACAAATAATATTTTATAAAGTAATCACGTGTTTGGTGCATTTTTTATAGTTACTGTCCAGTTTTTATAATTACATCCAATTTATTATTTCTTAAAGCCCATTTCCTTGTTAAGCCTAATGCATCCCTCCTAGGAAAGATTTGCAGCCCAGCGGGGCGAAGAATAACAACTCTACCTTGCCTGGGTATTCCTAAAAAAAGTATAGCTGGGCTAGCCATTTTCAGCTTGAAAAAAATTAATATCTGGGCTAGATATCTGGCCTGGGCTAGACGGGCCATAGCTTGCCCAGTTAATACCTGCAGCGATGTTTTCGTTGTTGTTCAGAGGAGAAAAATTAATATCTGGGCTAAACATCGAAAAACTCTGTAGTGCTCACACCTCAAAAACACAAATACTGCTCGAGCTGCTTGGTCCAAGCTGTCGGCAGCTTCTTGTGCAATTCTCTCGTTTATTGACTACTACTCCCTCCTTTTCGGTTTATAGGGCTCAATTCAAAAATTTCACCAACCAAGGTAGATGATGAATGGTGGAATACTTTTTTGTAGTTTGCAAAAGCACCTAATGAATGCACTTGTTTTCCTCAAAAAATTATGTTTATCAATGCATAAATTGCAATGCATGCATGCATAAAGTACATGCATTGGTCAATTTTCTCTTAATACTTGCATGCAATGATTTAATGCACCTTGGAATCTGAACATGTGATGGAAAACAACCAAATTGAGCCTTATAAAATGGAAAAACTAAAATTTTGAGATAAGCCCTATAAACCGAAAAGGAGGGAGTACATAGGTTGACAATGGTGTGGGACCGTGATGTCAGGAAAGAAGGGGGAAGCAAAATAAATTACTCCAGCGAGCACTTCCACCTCTGCCTCGTTGTCTCCCGTGGAAACCCGTTTCCTCCCTTTTTTTGATCGGGCAAGGACCAATGCATGCAGCACGTCCATGCGGTTATTAGGCAAGAAATAAAAGCGCTTTGCATGTGAGTATTGAAGGAAATATGCCCTAGAGGCAATAATAAAGTTATTATTTATTTCCTTATATCATGATAAATGTTTATTATTCATGCTAGAATTGTACTAACTGGAAACATAATACATGTGTGAATACATAGACAAACAGAGTGTCACTAGTATGCCTCTACTTGACTAGCTCATTAATCAAAGATGGTTATGTTTCCTAACCATGAACAAAGAGTTGTTATTTGATTAACGAGATCACATCATTAGTTGAATGATCTGATTGACATGACCCATTCCATTAGCATAGCACCCGATCGTTTAGTATGTTGCTGTTGCTTTTATCCATGACTTATACATGTTCCTTTAACTATGAGATTATGCAACTCCCATTTGCCGTAGGAACACTTTGTGTGCTACCAAACATCACAACGTAACTGGGTGATTATAAAGGTGCTCTACAAGTGTCTCCGAAGGTACATATTGGGTTGGCATATTTCAAGATGAGGATTTGTCACTCCGATTGTCGGAGAGGTATCTCAGGGCCTTCTCGGTAATGCACATCACATAAAGCCTTGCAAGCATTGCAACCAATGAGTTAGTTGCGAGATGATGTATTACGGAACGAGTAAAGAGACTTGCCGGTAACGAGATTGAACTAGGTATTGGATACCGACGATCGAATCTCGGGCAAGTAACATACCGATGACAGAGGGAACAACGTATGTTGTTATGCGGTCTGACCGATAAAGATCTTCGTAGAATATGTAGGAGCCAATATGGGCATCCAGGTCCCGCTATTGGTTATTGACTGGAGACGTGTCTCGGTCATGTCTACATTGTTCTCGAACCGTAGGGTCCGCACGCTTAAGGTTTCGATGACAGTTATATTATGAGTTTATGAGTTTTGATGTACCGAAGGAGTTCGGAGTCCCGGATGAGATCGGGGACATGACGAGGAGTCTCGAAATGGTCGAGACGTAAAGATCGATATATTGGACGACTATATTCGGACATCGGAAGGGTTCTGAGTGGTTCGGGTATTTTCGGAGGTACCGGGGGGTTACGGGATTACGGGAGAAGTAATGGGCCTTGATGGGCTTTAGTGGGAAAAGGAAAAAAAACGGCTGCTGCGCCCCCCCTCCCCTCTAGTCCGAATTGGACTAGGGAAAAGGGGGCCGGCCACCTCTCCTTCTCCTACTATTCCTTCTCCCTTCCTCCCCTCTTGGTGGACTCCTACTAGGATTTGGAAACCTAGTAGGACTCCACACCCTGGCGCGCCTAACCCTAGGCCGGCCACCCCCTCCCTTGCTCCTTTATATACGGGGGCAGGGGGCACCCCAAAGACACACAAGTTGATCTACGGATCGTTCCTTAGCCGTGTGCGGTGCCCCCTTCCACCAAATTCCACCTCGGTCATATCGTTGTAGTGCTTAGGCGAAGCCCTGCGCCGGTAAACACATCAAGATCGTCACCACGCCGTCGTGCTGACGGAACTCTTCCCCGACGCTTTGCTGGATCGGAGCCCGGGGATCGTCATCGAGCTGAACGTGTGCTAAGAACTCGGAGGTGCCGGAGTAACGGTGCTGTGATCGGTTGGACCGCGAGGAGAACGTACGACTACTTCCTCTACGTTGTGTCAACGCTTCCGCTTCGGTCTACGAGGGTACGTAGACAACACTCTCCCCTCTCGTTGCTATGCATCACCATGATCTTGCGTGTGCGTAGGAAATTTTTGAAATTACTACGTTCCCCAACAGTGGCATCCGAGCCTAGGTTTTTATGGTATGATGTTATTTGCACGAGTAGAACACAAGTGAGTTGTGGACGATACAAGTCATACTGCCTACCAGCATGTCATACTTTGGTTCAGCGGTATTGTTGGACGAGACGATCCGGACCAACCTTACGCGTACGCTTACGCGAGACCGGTTCCCTCGACGTGCTTTGCACATAGATGGCTTGCGGAAGACTGTCTCTCCAACTTTAGTTGAACCGAGTGTGGCTACGCCCGGTCCTTGAGAAGGTTAAAACGGAGTCTATTTGACAAACTATCATTGTGGTTTTGATGCGTAGGTAAGATGAGTTCTTGCTTAAGCCCGTAGCAGCCACGTAAAACTTGCAACAACAAAGTAGAGGACGTCTAACTTGTTTTTGCAGGGCATGTTGTGATGTGATATGGTCAAGACATGATGCTAAATTTTATTGTATGAGATGATCATGTTTTGTAACCGAGTTATCGGCAACTGGCAGGAGCCATATGGTTGTCGCTTTATTGTATGCAATGCAATCGCGATGTAATGCTTTACTTTATTACTAAGCGGTAGTGATAGTCGTGGAAGCATAAGATTGGCGAGACGACAACGATGCTACGATGGAGATCAAGGTGTCGCGCCGGTGACGATGGTGATCATGACGGTGCTTCGAAGATGGAGATCACAAGCACAAGATGATGATGGCCATATCATATCACTTATATTGATTGCATGTGATGTTTATCCTTTTATGCATCTTATCTTGCTTTGGTTGACGGTAGCATTATAAGATGATCTCTCACTAAATTATCAAGAAGTGTTCTCCCTGAGTATGCACCGTTGCGAAAGTTCTTCGTGCTGAGACACCACGTGATGATCGGGTGTGATAGGCTCTACGTTCAAATACAACGGGTGCAAAACAGTTGCACACGCGGAATACTCAGGTTTAACTTGACGAGCCTAGCATATACAGATATGGCCTCGGAACACAGAGACCGAAAGGTTGAGCGTGAATCATATAGTAGATATGATCAACATAGTGATGTTCACCATTGAAACTACTCCACCTCACGTGATGATCGGACATGGTTTAGTTAATTTGGATCACGTGATCACTTAGAAGATTAGAGGGATGTCTCTCTAAGTGGGAGTTCTTAAGTAATATGATTAATTGAACTTTAATTTATCATGAACTTAGTCCTGGTAGTATTAGCATATCTATGTTGTAGATCAATAGATCGCATTGTTGCTTCCCTGTGTTTATTTTGATATGTTCCTAGAGAAAATTGTGTTGAAAAATGTTAGTAGCAATGATGCGGATTGGATCCGTAATCTGAGGTTTATCCTCATTGCTGCACAGAAGAATTTTGTCCTTGATGCACCGCTAGGTGACGGACCTTTTGCAGGAGCAGATGCAGACGTTATGAACGTTTTGCTAGCTCAATATGATGACTACTTAAATAGTTTAGTGCACCATGCTTAACTGCTTAGAATCGAGACTTCAAAGACGTTTTGAACGTCATGGAGCATATGAGATGTTCCAGGAGTTGAAGTTAATATTTCAAGCAAATACCCGAGTTGAGAGATATGAAGTCTCCAACAAGTTCTATAGCTAAAAGATGGAGGAGAATCGCTCAACTAGTGAGCATGTGCTCAGATAGTCTGAGTACTACAATCGCTTGAATCAAGTGGGAGTTAATCTTCCAGATAAGATAGTGATTGACATAATTCTCTAGTCACCATCACCAAGTTAGTAGAACTTCGTGATGAACTATAATATGCAAGGGATAACGGAAAATATTCCCAAGCTCTTCGCGATGCTAAAATCGGCGAAGGTAAAAATCAAAGAAAAACATCAAGTGTTGATGGTTGACAAGATCACTAGTTTCAAGAAAAGGGCAAAAGGAAAGAAGGGGAACTTCAAGAAGAACGGCAAGCAAGTTGCTGCTCAAGTGAAAAAGCCCAAGTCTAGTCCTAAGCCTGAGACTAAGTGCTTCTACTGCAAAGGGACTGGTCACTGGAAGCGGAACTACCCCAAGTGATTGGCGGATAAGAAGGATGGCAAAGTGAACATAAGTATATTTGATATACATGTTATTGATGTGTACTTTACTAGTGATCATAGCAACCCCTCAGTATTTGGTACTAGTTCAGTTGCTAAAATTTAGTAACTCAAAACGGGAGTTGCAGAATGAACAAAGACTAGTTAAAGGGCAAGGTGACGATGTGTGTTGGAAGTGGTTCCAAGATTGATATGATCATCATCACACACTACCTATACTTTCGGGATTAGTGTTGAAACTAAATAAGTGTTATTTGGTGTTTGCGTTGAGCATGAATATGATTTGATCATGTTAATTGCAATACAGTTATTCATTTAAAGTTAGAGAACAATTGTTGTTCTGTTTACATGAATAAAACCTTCTATGGTCATACACACCAATGAAAATAGTTCATTGGATCTCGATCGTAGTGATACACATATTCATAATATTGAAACCAAAAAGATGCGAAGTTAATAATGATAGTGCAACCTATTTGTGGCACTGCCGTTTAGGTCATATTGGTGTAAAGCGCATGAAGAAACTCCATGCTGATGGGATTTTGGAATCACTTGATTATGAATCACTTGATGCTTGCGAACCATGCCTCTTGGGCAAGATGACTAAAACGCCGTTCTCCGGAACAATGGAGCAAGCAACAGATTTGTTTGGAAATCATACATACTGATGTATGTGGTCCGATGAATATTAAGGCTCGCGACAAGTATCATTATTTTCAGAACTTCACAGATGATTTAAGCAGATATGGGTATATCTACTTAATGAAACATAAGTCTGAAACGTTTGAAAAGTTCAAAGAATTTCAGAGTGAAGTGGATAATCATCGTAACAAGAAAATAAAAAGTTTCTACGATATGATCGCAGAGGTAAAATATTTGAGTTACGAGTTTTGGCCTTCAGTTAAAACCGTGTGGAATAGTTTCACAAATTCATGCCACCTGGAACACCACAGCATAATGGTGTGTCCGAACGTCATAACCGTACTTTATTGGATATAGTACAATCTATGATGTATCTTACCGATCTACCACTATCGTTTTTGGGATTATGCATTAGAGACAGCTGCATTCACATTAAATAGGGCATCATTTAAATCCGTTGAGACGACACCGTATGAACTATGGTTTAGCAATAAACCTAAGCTGTCGTTTCTTAAAGTTTGGGGCTGCGATGCTTATGTGAAAAAGCTTCAACCTGATAAGCTCGAACCCAAATCGGAGAAATGTGTCTTCATAGGATATCCAAAGGAAACTGTTGGATACACCTTCTATCACAGATCCGAAGGCAAGACTTTTTGTTGCTAAGTTCGGAAACTTTCTAGAGAAAGAGTTTCTTTCGAAAGAAGTGAGTGGGAGGAAAGTAGAACTTGATAAGGTAATTGTACCTTCTCCCTTATTGGAAAGTAGTTCATCACAGAAATCTGTTCATGTGACTACTACACCAATTAGTGAGGAAGCTAATGATGATGATCATGTAACTTCAGATCAAGTTACTACCAAATCTCGTAAGTAAACTAGAGTGAGATCCGCACCAGAGTGGTACGGTAATCCTGTTCTGGAAGTCATGTTACTAGACCATGACGAACTTGCGAACTATGAGGAAGCGATGATGAGCCCAGATTCCGCGAAATGGTTAGAGGCCATGAAATCTGAGATATGATCCATGTATGAGAACAAAGTATGGACTTTGATGGATTTGCCCGATGATCGGCAAGCCAAAGAAAATAAATGGATCTTGAAGAGGAAGACGGACACTGATAGTAGTGTTACTATCTACAAAGCTAGAATTGTCGCAAAAGGTTTTCGACAAGTTCAAGGTGTTGACTACGATGAGAGTTTCTCACTCGTATCTATACTTAAGTCTGTCCGAATCATGTTAGCAATTGCCGCATTTTATGAAATCCGGCAAATGGATAAACAAAACTACATTCCTTAATGGATTTATTAAAGAAGAGTTGTATACGATGCAACTAGAAGGTTTTGTCGATCCTGAAGGTGTTAACAAAATATGCAAGCTCCAGCGATCCATCTATGGACTGGTGCAAGCATCTCAGAGTTGGAATATACGCTTTGATAAGTTGATCAAAGCATATAGTTTTATACAGACTTGCGGTGAAGCCTGTATTTACAAGAAAAGTGAGTGGGAGCACTACAGCATTTCTGATAAGTATATGTAAATGACATATTATTGATCGGAAATAATGTAGAATTATTCTGTAAAGCATAAAGGAGTATTTGAAAGGAGTTTTTTTGAAGAAGGACCTCGGTGATGCTGCTTACATATTGAGCATCAAGATCTATAGAGATAGATCGAGACGCTTGATAAGTTTTTCAATGAGTACATACCTTGACAAGATTTTGAAGTAGTTCAAAATGGAACAGTCAAAGAAAGAGTTCTTGCCTGTGTTACAAAGTGTGAAATTGAGTAAGACTCAAAGCCCGACCACGGCAGAAGATAGAAAGAGAATGAAAGTCATTCCCTATGCTTTGGCCATAGGTTCTATAAAGTATGCCATGCTGTGTACCAGACCTATTGTATACCCTACCCTGAGATTGGCACAGGAGTACAATAGTGATCTAGGAGTAGATCACTGAACGGCGGTCAAAATTATCCTTAGTGGAATAAGGATGTGTTTCTCGATTATGGAGGTGACAAAAAGGTTCGTCGTAAAAGGTTACGTCGATGCAAGTTTTGACACTAATCTAGATGACTCTAAGTCTCAATCTAGATACATATTGAAAGAGGGAGCAATTAGCTAAAGTAGCTCCGTGCAGAGCATTGTAGACATAGAAAATTGCAAAATACATAACGGATCTGAATGTGGCAGACCCGTTGACTAAATTTCTCTCACAAGCAAAACATGATCACACCGTAGTACTCTTTGGGTGTTAATCACATAGCGATGTGAACTAGATTACTGAATCTAGTAAACCCTTTGGGTGTTGGTCACATATCGATGTGAACTATGGGTGTTAATCACATGATGATGTGAACTATTGATGTTAATCACATGGTGATGTGACCTAAATTATTGACTCTAGTGCAAGTGGGAGACTGAAGGAAATATGCCCTAGAGGCAATAATAAAGTTATTATTTATTTCCTTATATCATGATAAATGTTTATTATTCATGCTAGAATTGTATTAACTGGAAACATAATACATGTGTGAATACATAGACAAACAGAGTGTCACTAGTATGCCTCTACTTGACTAGCTCATTAATCAAAGATGGTTATGTTTCCTAACCATGAACAAAGAGTTGTTATTTGATTAACGAGATCACATCATTAGTTGAATGATCTGATTGACATGACCCATTCCATTAGCATAGCACCCGATCGTTTAGTATGTTGCTGTTGCTTTTATCCATGACTTATACATGTTCCTTTAACTATGAGATTATGCAACTCCCATTTGCCGTAGGAACACTTTGTGTGCTACCAAACGTCACAACGTAACTGGGTGATTATAAAGGTGCTCTACAAGTGTCTCCGAAGGTACATATTGGGTTGGCATATTTCAAGATGAGGATTTGTCACTCCGATTGTCGGAGAGGTATCTCAGGGCCTTCTCGGTAATGCACATCACATAAAGCCTTGCAAGCATTGCAACCAATGAGTTAGTTGCGAGATGATGTATTACGGAACGAGTAAAGAGACTTGCCGGTAACGAGATTGAACTAGGTATTGGATACCGACGATCGAATCTCGGGCAAGTAACATACCGATGACAAAGGGAACAACGTATGTTGTTATGCGGTCTGACCGATAAAGATCTTCGTAGAATATGTAGGAGCCAATATGGGCATCCAGGTCCCGCTATTGGTTATTGACTGGAGACGTGTCTCGGTCATGTCTACATTGTTCTCGAACCGTAGGGTCCGCACGCTTAAGGTTTCGATGACAGTTATATTATGAGTTTATGAGTTTTGATGTACCGAAGGAGTTCGGAGTCCCGGATGAGATCGGGGACATGACGAGGAGTCTCGAAATGGTTGAGACGTAAAGATCGATATATTGGACGACTATATTCGGACATCGGAAGGGTTCTGAGTGGTTCGGGTATTTTCGGAGGTACCGGGGGGTTACGGGATTACGGGAGAAGTAATGGGCCTTGATGGGCTTTAGTGGGAAAAGGAAAAAAACGGCTGCTGCGCCCCCCCTCCCCTCTAGTCCGAATTGGACTAGGGAAAAGGGGGCCGGCCACCTCTCCTTCTCCTCCTATTCCTTCTCCCTTCCTCCCCTCTTGGTGGACTCCTACTAGGATTTGGAAACCTAGTAGGACTCCACACCCTGGCGCGCCTAACCCTAGGCCGGCCACCCCCTCCCTTGCTCCTTTATATACGGGGGCAGGGGGCACCCCAAAGACACACAAGTTGATCTACGGATCGTTCCTTAGCCGTGTGCGGTGCCCCCTTCCACCAAATTCCACCTCGGTCATATCGTTGTAGTGCTTAGGCGAAGCCCTGCGCCGGTAAACACATCAAGATCGTCACCACGCCGTCGTGCTGACGGAACTCTTCCCCGACGCTTTGCTGGATCGGAGCCCGGGGATCGTCATCGAGCTGAACGTGTGCTAAGAACTCGGAGGTGCCGGAGTAACGGTGCTGTGATCGGTTGGACCGCGAGGAGAACATACGACTACTTCCTCTACGTTGTGTCAACGCTTCCGCTTCGGTCTACGAGGGTACGTAGACAACACTCTCCCCTCTCGTTGCTATGCATCACCATGATCTTGCGTGTGCGTAGGAAATTTTTGAAATTACTACGTTCCCCAACAAGTATGAATTACGATGGCCTGCATGGGTAGCTAATAAGGCATCCTCTTAACTGCTATGATTAATTGTTGTGTTTAGAAGAGAGAAATATTCTTATTTTCCACCAATCTTCTTGCACCTAGGTCGTGATGCACCTTCTAATACGACTTATTCACCTAGACGGAGGGAGTATAGTTTTATACACACACACACACACACACACACACACACACACACACACACACACACATATATATAATAAGGAGGCACTTGCGTATGTGAGGCTATGGACCTGGTGGGTCCCCATTGTCATCCTCTCCAAGTAAAGTCATCTCCTCGCCCGCGCGCGCTTTCCGCCCGAAACAGTCAGCGCCGTCGCCCCGCTTCCCGTCGCTCCGCCTTCAAAGGACACAAATGCCATCCGTCCGTCCATCTGCCGCCCACATTAATGATACGCGGTTGCCGAGGTGGCTACTCTGGCGCCACACGTCCGTCCCTCCGCCCGCCCACCATGTAATGAAATCCGGCCGCCCGCCCTGTTGGGAACGTAGTAATTTCAAAAAATTTCCTACGCACACGCAAGATCATGGTGTTGTCTACGTACCCTCGTAGACCAAAGCGGAAGCGTTGACGCAACGTAGGGGAAGTAGTCGTACGTTCTCCTCGCGATCCAACCGATCACAGCACCGTTACTCCGGCACCTCCGAGTTCTTGGCACACGTTCAGCTCGATGACGATCCCCGGGCTCCGATCCAGCAAAGCGTCGGGGAAGAGTTCCGTCAGCACGACGGCGTGGTGACGATCTTGATGTGTTACCGGCGCAGGGCTTCGCCTAAGCACTGCAACGATATGACCGAGGTGGAATTTGGTGGAAGGGGGCACCGCACACGGCTAAGGAAAGATCCCAATGATCAATTGTGTGTCTATGGGGTGCCCCCTGCCCCCGTATATAAAGGAGCCAAGGGGGAGGGGCTGGCCGGCCAAGCCTGGCGCGCCAGGAGAGTCCTACTCCCTCTGGGAGTAGGATTCCCCCCCAATCCTAGTTGGACTAGGATTCTCCAAGGGGGAGAGAGAGAGGGGGGCCGGCCACCTCTCCTAGTCCTAATAGGACTAGGGGAAGGGGGGAGGCGCGCAGCCCATGAGGGCAGCCCTCTCACCTCTCCACCAAGGCCCATGTTGGCCCATTATGCTCCCGGGGGGTTCCGGTAACCCTCCCGGTATTCCGGTAAAATCCTGATTTCACCTGGAACACATCCGATGTCCAAACATAGGCTTCCAATATATCATTCTTTACGTCTCGACCATTTCGAGACTCCTCGTCATGTCCGTGATCACACCCGGGACTCCGAACTCCTTCGGTACATCAAAATGCATAAACTCATAATAACTGTCATCGTAACGTTAAGCGTGCGGACCCTACGGTTCGAGAACAATGTAGACATGACCGAGACACGTCTCCGGTCAATAACCAATAGCGGGACCTGGATGCCCATATTGGCTCCTACATATTCTATGAAGATCTTTATCGGTCAGACCGCATAACAACATACGTTTGTTCCCTTTGTCATCGGTATGTTACTTGCCCGAGATTCGATCGTCGGTATCCAATACCTAGTTCAATCTCGTTATCGGCAAGTCTCTTTACTCGTTCCGTAATACATCATCCCGCAACTAACTCATTAGTTGCAATGCTTGCAAGGCTCTATGTGATGTGCATTACCGAGAAGGCCCTGAGATACCTCTCCGACATTCGGAGTGACAAATCCTAATCTCGAAATATGCCAACCCAACAAATACTTTCGGAGACACCTGTAGAGCACCTTTATAATCACCCAGTTACGTTGTGACGTTTGGTAGCACACAAAGTGTTCCTACGGTAAACGGGAGTTGCATAATCTCATAGTTAAAGGAACATGTATAAGTCATGGATAAAAGCAATAGCAACATACTAAACGATCGGGTGCTATGCTAATGGAATGGGTCATGTCAATCAGATCATTCAACTAATGATGCGATCTCGTTTAATCAAATAACAACTCTTTGTTCATGGTTAGGAAACATAACCATCTTTGATTAATGAGCTAGTCAAGTAGAGGCATACTAGTGACACTCTGTTTGCCTATGTATTCACACATGTATTATGTTTCCAGTTAATACAATTCTAGCATGAATAATAAACATTTATCATGATATGTAAGGAAATAAATAATGACTTTATTATTGCCTCTAGGGCATATTTCCTTCACGCCCACCATGTAATGAAATCCGACATGTTTATATGAAATCCGGCATGTTTATATGAAATCCGTCCGTGTATGAATGAATTTATTTCGATTAGTTCGAATTCCTGTATCACTGGCATTGGATGAACATGCAAAACAATACGTACTAGCATTATTCCCAGGGTGATCACCTCGTTTGCAGCAGTTTCACATGTACTCCCTCCGGTCCTTTCTAGTCTGCATACAAGTTTTGTCTGCAGTCAAAGTATCTCTACTTTGATCAATCTTATACAAAAAAGTATGCACTTCCACAATGTGCGAAGTAAAAAGGAACATAAGGAGTACAAAGAGAACATTGCAATCAGACACACAGGTTTGCAATCCATAGAGAACATTCAAAACAATCGTTGATTATGCATCTCAGTGACTCACATGTCAGAGGCAATATTTACTTCACAACTAAAGAATACATAAAAAATTGATCGACGCTGCTGACAACAAAGGGCATCCCATTCAAAAATATCAAACGCATGTCTTGCTAAAATCAATGAGCAAAATTTGACAAGGTTGTCCCATTCCAAAATATCAAATGCCTGCGATTGTGGAATGGGCAGGGCTGGCCATCAGTTCGGACATTGACATGACACCTCGTGCTAAATAAACCAGCTGTTCTTTTTGTGCAGTTCCACCAAAATCAACCAAATTCGCGCGTAGCTTGTATGATTTCGCCCTTATATGTTGCAACACCTTGAAATTATCGGCACCTCCTTTCTTGTGGTGGAAATGAATGATTCGATGTATTCATGAACATTTTGTTCAGTTCCCATTGAAATCAAGCTGAGCACCCCTGTTTGCACAAATACAAAAAAGTGATTAGTATAGAGCAAACTGTACTATGAATTGACAGTTTCAAAAAGCACATACATGGTCCATGTAGAGCACACTTTTAGAAAAATGGAACTCACCAGAAAGAATCCTAGAACAACATTGTACTCGCACATCACAGCAAAAAATGGAGATTTTGTCAGTCCTTCTTAGCTGAAGTTAGTTTGGTCTTGTGGGGAGTAATGTAACCATCCTTCAACTTCTCCTTCTCATGATAAGATAGACAGGGCTTCTTCATCCTGGCATAATCGAAACTAGTCACTTCACGTACTCCATATTCTTCTTCAGAGGAAGATGATCCTATTGTGCAAAGACAAGAGGACTACTAAATGCTAGCATCACTGTTTGCTCGAAAAAAAGGAAAGGGAATCTTTAAAACAGCACAGATGAAGCACTTCTCAAGGACAATACCACTTTTTCATGACAGTATCTAAACAGTAGCACAACACCAATAGAGATGACAAAGCTCAATCATATGGATGAAATCAGTGGGCGAGTACCAACCTTTGTCAGGAGGCTTATTGTGTAGAGCATACAGATGAAGCATTTCTCTGGAACCATCTGTTGCTATCTACGGTGGTGGCCAAGCTTACTATATACTCCTCGATTAGTTTAATGTTTCCAACATCTTCTTGTGCAGTTCCACTAAAATATATGGTATCTTCAAAGAAGATCCCTGTTTGCACAAGTAGAGATAATTACATATTACATTAATAGTGGCATCAAATCAGTGGCAAAACAATTGCTCGTTCCAGCCATAGAAATAAATTAAGATGCAAAACTATATCATTACTTGTGTCATCACAGTTCCAGTGCTTCATTACAGCACCGGGAGTTGATTTTTATTTTTCTTCCCCTTGTTCTTCCCCTTCATCACTTGGTTCAATAACAAACAAGCTTCGCCTTCAATGTAAGATTTGGCATGTCAATTAGGGAGCACAAGTATAGTACTAAATTTAATTTTCTGATGAAAGTGGCAAAATACAGGCCAGCAGTTGTGAAATATCCTTATCTTACCTTAGTGGGATATTACGGTGCACATACAGATTGGAAGTCTTGTCTCCATTTGTGCAGTTCACTAAAATCAAGCAACATTATCGTACAAGTAGCACAACATATGAATGCACACTGCAGAATCATGTGAAAGAAGGCTAGTACCGACCTCTCATGATGCGGAATTCAAACAACTCACAAGAAGAAGATCTGAACCAAATTCGCCTTAACGGATAGGAAGTAAGATCTCCTCTTGTTCAGTTCCACTAAGATCAAGCAATCAAGCAACATTGTCGGTGTGACATTTTGGTTGAACTGCACAAAACACTCTTAAAACAAAAGTGTTTTGTGCAGTGCAACAAAAGGTCACAATGGCAACGAGATGAAACAAATAACCCTGTTTACAAAGAGGTGCAAAGGAAACAATTAGTGGTCAATAACGGTGGATGACACAGAAACCAACAAAAAGAAGCATCTACCTTATCTAAATGGGAAAGAAAGCAAGACAGTAGCATTTCTCAAACGGTGGCATTGATTTATATTAACATAGAGATTATATTAACAATAAAATTCGTTAAACATGTAATTTGCTTTGAACTGTGGCATTGCATCAATTTTCCCCACTACATTCCCCCATTCCTTTCCTCTTTGAACCACGTCCTAGATTAATGCTACTCCCTCCATTTTTATATACAAGGCCACTATGAAATATACATTTTGCATCTATATAAGGCCACCAACAGTAATCGAGGCTAAATTAATGGTAGTTTCTCGTACTAACAACCTATTCAATACTTGCATGCATGCAGTCATAATGATAGTCATCTACTTCCACCATTCAGTTTCTTTGCATGCATGCGAAGTATTAATGATCCCAGTAAATAATAAAAATAGTTGACTTATAAAGCATGCATTAAATTTTACATTGGTACCTGTAATCCGAGTTTGTGGCCTTGTATACAAAAATGGAGGGAGTATACAACTTTCCCCCTTCGTTTCCTCTTTGAACCACGTCCTAGATTCATGCTATATACAACTTTTCCCACTCCTTTCCTCTTTGAACCACGTCCTAGATTCATGGTATACACGCAGCTAGAGCAATGCATGTGGACTAAGTAAATTATACCTTAAGGTTCTTGTGGCGTGGTTCGGCGGGCGACGGGACGGCGGCGAAGAAGAAGGGGTCGGAGGCCCTCCCGCGCCGCCGCTGGGTGGAAAGTGAACAGCTGCGCCGGTAGTCCCTCGCCGACGGCGACAGCGTTAAGCCTCCTTCCCTTCCCGGCGGACGGATCCTGCCGGCTCTTTGAGCAGCAGTGAGGGGAGAGAAAGGCCAACGAAGTCTTGTTTAGATCTGGAGAGGGCGAGAGAGTGTGAAGAGAGCAACTACAAGCGCTGAGGCTCCAGCGGGAGAGGGAGAGAGAGTGTGAAGAGAGCAACTACAAGCGCTGAGGCTCCAGCGTGTATATATATACTGGAGAGAGAGTGTAAAGCGTGCAAACCCTAGAAAACATTTTGACCAGTCAAAGAATCCTCCTGGCACAAATTATGCTTAAGTGTAGTTATCGAACCCGAGACCTCAAGTTTGATGAGCGAACAGGCTAATCAGCTACACAACCCTCCCGTTATGTTCAACTAGAGGGAAATAACCTTTTATACATTCCTAAATCCTTATTATAACATGCACACAAATTTTGGGCACTTGTATTCGACTTAAGGCAGTGTGCCACCGTATCTCGTATACTTACTACTCCCTCCGTCTAGGTGTAATAAGTCACGTTAGAAGGTGCAACGGGACCAAGGTGCGTGCGTGCGCGTGCGCGTGCGTGTGTGTGTGTGTGTGTGTGTGTGTGTGTGTGTTTAACACCATGTGTGTGTTAGAGAGAGTGACAGATTGACATACTCCTACAGAGAGATGTTGTGTAGTGTACGATTTTAGCTGCGAGAGTCGGTGCATCCTCTTGTTTCCGGGCATGTCCGGTAGGGACATGCGGACAACTGCCACGCCCGCTCCTGACCAGCCTGGCCCACCCAAAGACCCTCCATCACGCGCGTGCTTCCCGCCCGAAATGGTCAGCGCCGCTCCAAAGAATCGGTGCCGCATTCATGCCCGGGCAGAGCGGACGCGACCTCTCACTGGCGCAAGAGTGATGGTTGCTTCGTCCGTCCAACTTATTGCTGAGTCTATGTGATTTGACGACTCGTTGGTCTTTATTACTGAGGTGGTAGGACTGCTGGATGTCCCACGCTTTCGGCGAAAGGATGTATACTACTACTAGATTACAATTTTCTCCATTCTTACAGCGGAGGCGTGCAAGAGCAGTGAAAACACGCAGGCTCAGTGATTACATGGCCCACCTCACACTATCACCATGTGAGGAGGGCGTACTATGTAAAGAGTTAGGTGTCGCACGGTGATAGTGTGAGGTGGGCCATGTAATCACTGAGCCTGCGTGTTTTCACTGCTCTTGCACGCCTCCGCTGTAAGAATGGAGAAAATTGTAATCTAGTAGTAGTATACCTCCTTTCGCCGAAAGCATGGGACATCCAGCAGTCCTACCACCTCAGTAATAAAGACCAATGAGCCGTCAAATCACATAGACCCGGCAGTAAGTTGGACGGATGAAGCAACATCACTCTTGCGCTAGTGAGAGGTCGCGTCCGCTCTGCCCGGGCATGAATGCGGCACCGATTTTTTGGAGCGGTGCTAACCGTTTCGGGTGGGAAGCGCGCGCGGGCGATGGAGGGGCTTCGTGTGGGCCAGGCTGGTCAGGAGCGGGCGTGGCAGCTGTCCGCAAGTCCCTACCGGACACGCCCGGAAACGTGAGGATGCACCGACTCTCGCGCCTAAAATCGTACACTACACAACATCTCTCTATAGGAGTAGGTCGATCTGTCGCTCTCTTTAACACACACATGTTGTTAAACACATACACGCGCGCGCGCACGCACACACACACACACACACGCACCTTGGTCCCATTGCACCTTCTAACATGACTTATTATACCTAGACAGAGGGAGTAGTAAGTATACGAGATACGGTGGCACACTGACTTAAGTCGAATACAAGTGCCCAAAATTTGTGTGCATGTTATAATAAGGATTCACTTAAAATAGTACGTGAGCGAACAGAGGGATCAATTGGACAGTGTGAGGTATGATACACCGCTGGCGCTTGATACGTCTCCAACGTATCTATAATTTTTTATTGCTCCATGCTATATTATCTACTGTTTTGGACTATATTGGGCTTTATTTTCCACTTTTATATTATTTTTGGGACTAACCTATTAACCGGAGGCCCAGCCCGGAATTGCTGTTTTTTTTGCCTATTTCAGTGTTTCGAAGAAACGGAATATCAAACGGAGTCCAAACAGAATAATCCTTTCTGGAACGTGATTTTCTTCCCGAATAAGATCCAAGAGACTTGGACCCTACGCCAAGAAAGCTCCGAGGAGGGCACGAGGTAGGGGGGCGCGCCCTACACCCCCAGGCACGCCCCCACCCTCATGGGCCCACTGAAGCTCCACCGACGTACTTCTTCCTCCTATATATACCCACGTACCCCCAAACGATCAGAACAAGAGCCAAAAACCTAATTCCACCGCCGCAACTTTCAGTATCCACGAGATCCCATCTTAGGGGCCTGTTCTGGAGCTCCGCCGGAGAGGGCCGTCATCACGGAGGGCTTCTACATCATCATAGCCTCTCCGATGAAGTGTGAGTAGTTTACCTCAGACCTTCGGGTCCATAGTTATTAGCTAGATGGCTTCTTCTCTCTTTTTGGATCTCAATACAATGTTCTCCCCCTCTCTTGTAGAGATCTATTTGATGTAATCTTCTTCTTTTTGCGGTGTGTTTGTTGAGACCGATGAATTGTGGGTTTATGATCAAGTCTATCTATGAACAATATTTGAATCTTCTCTGAATTCTTTTATGTATGATTGGTTATGTTTGCAAGTCTCTTCGAATTATCCGTTTGGTTTGGCCGACTAGATCGGTAGTTCTTGCCATGGGAGAAGTGCTTAGCTTTGGGTTCGATCTTGCGGTGTCCTTTCCCAGTGACAGAAGGGGCAGCAAGGCACGTATTGTATCGTTGCCATCAAGGATAACAAGATGGGGTTTATTTCATATTGCATGAATTTATCTCTCTACATCATGTCATCTTGCTTAAAGCGTTACTCTGTTTTTAACTTAATACTCTAGATGCATGCTGGATAGTGGTCGATGAGTGGAGTAATAGTAGTAGATGCAGAATCGTTTCGATCTACTTGTCACGGACGTGATGCCTATATGCATGATCATCCCTAGATATTCTCATAACTATGCTCAATTATATCAATTGCTCAACAGTAATTTGTTCACCCACCATAGAAAACTTATGCTCTTGAGAGAAGCCAATAGTGAAACCTATGGCCCCCGGGTCTATTCTCATCATATCAATCTCCATCACTTTAATCTTGCTTTGTTTTTTTACTTTGCTTTTACTTTTCACTTTGCATCTTTATACCAAAAATACCAAAATATTATCTCTATCAGATCTCACTCTCTTAAGTGACCGTGAAGGGATTGACAACCCCTAATTGCGTTGGTTGCGAGTTGCTATTGATTTGTGCAGGTACGAGGGACTTGAGCGTGGCCTCCTACTGGATTGATACCTTGGTTCTCAAAAACTGAGGGAAATACTTACGCTACTGTGCTGCATCATCCTCTCCTCTTCAGGGAAAACCAACGCAAGCTCAAGAGGTAGCAGCGCTTTTAATTTTTCTTATTAATTTGTTTGTTTCACCCTCTGACTGGTGGGACCCAACGTACTACGTGGAGAGAGGTAAGGTGACTAAGGCTGCATTATTTCTGCAACACTGTGGATAGTCTTACCACCAAAGCCACATGACACGATTATGATTGAAATCCCAATGACTCCCACACACACAAAAAAAACACGGCATGCTTGTCACACAAATGCAGGAATGTATAAAAGTTTATTTCCCTCTCGTTGAACATCACGGGAGGGTTGTGTAGCTGGTTAGCCTGTTCGCTCATCAAACTTGAGGTCTCGGGTTCGATAACTACACTTGAGCATAATTTGTGCCAGGAGGATTCTTTGACTGGTCAAAATGTTTTCTAGGGTTTGCACGCTTCACACTCTCTCTCCAGTATATATATATACACGCTGGAGCCTCAGTTCTTGTAGTTGCTCTCTTCACACTCTCTCGCCTTCTCCCGCTGGAGCCTAAGTGCTTGTAGTTGCTCTCTTCACACTCTCTCGCCCTCTCCAGATCTAAACAAGACTTCGTTGGCCTCTCTCTCCCCTCACTGCTGCTTAAAGAGCCGGCAGGATCCGTCCGCCGGGAAGGGAAGGAGGCTTAACGCTGTCGCCGTCGGCGAGGGACTACCGGCGCACCTGTTCACTTTCCACCCAGCGGCGGCGCGGGAGGGCCTCCGACCCCTTCTTCTTTGGCTCCGTCCCGTCGCCCACCGAACCACGCCCCAAGAACCTTAAGGTATAATTTACTCACTCCACATGCATTGCTCTAGCTGCATGTATACCATGAATCTAGGACGTGGTTAAAAGAGGAAAGGAGTGGAAAAAGTTGTATATAGCATGAATCTAGGATGTGGTTCAAAGAGGAAATGAAGGGGGAAAGTTGTATAGCATTAATCTAGGACGTGGTTCAAAGAGGAAAGGAATGGAGGAAAGTAGTGGGGAAAGTTGTATCGCATAAATCTAGGACGTGGTTCAAAGGGGAAAGGAAGGGGCGAAAGTACTAGTTCAAAAAGGAAAGGAAGGGACAACGCTGTAGAGTTTGAGCAGGACTAGATTTGCTGCGCTCACATAGGGAAAGGTGTCTAAAGATAACAAAACTGGGACCAACACAAATATGCTCCTTGGTTGTTTGTTCTTTGTTGCAACAGACTGTGCATGACCACAGTACATCGGTAGATGCACATGGTGCTGGTGCGTCCACTGTCCCGTGCAACTCATTAGCTGTTGTTAATCTAAGGCCCTATTTGGTTAAAAACTCCCTAGTCCCTACCTGCTGGGTTCCAGGGACTAAACATGGACTAGAGGTTACTAAATGACATGCTAAAAGACCATGTTACCCCTAGTAATGAACTAATAGAGACAAGGTGCGATGCGTGGCAGGGGCAACTGTTGGAAAAAGTCCCAAAAAGACTCCCTCGGGGTCTTCTTTCTTTAGTTCCAAATGCCCACTTTTAGTCCCTAAAAGTCCCTCCTGTTTGGTTTAGATGGGACTGACACGGAGTTTTTTTAGTCCCTACACCAAAATGTCCCTATAAACAAACACCCTCTAATAATGCCGCTGGAAAATTGATGCAATGCCATAGTTAAAAGCAAATTACATGTTTAACGAATTTTATTGTTAATATAATCTCTATGTTAATATTAATCAATGCCACCATTTGAGAAATGCTACTGTCTTGCTTTCTTTCCCATTTAGATAAGGTAGATGCTTCTCCGTTATTGACCACTAATTGTTTCCTTTGCACCTTTGTGTAAACAGGGTTATCTGCTTCACCTCGTTGCCATTGTGACCTTTTGTTGCACTGCACAAAACACTTTTGTTTTAAGAGTGTTTTGTGCAGTTCAACCAAAATATCACACCGACAACATTGCTTGATTGCTTGATTTTAGTGGAACTGCACAAGAGGAGATCTTACTTCCTATCTGTTAAGGCGAATTTGGTTCAGATCATCTTCTTGTGAGTTGTTTGAATTTCGCATCATGAGAGGTCAGTACTAGCCTTCTTTCACATGATTCTGCAGTGTGCATTCATGTGTTGTGCTAGTTGTACGATAATGTTGCTTGATTTTAGTGAACTGCACAAATGGAGACAAGACATCCAATCTGTATGTGCACCGTAATATCCTATTGAGGTAAGATAAGTATATTTCACAACTGCTGGCCTATATTTTGCCACTTTCATCAGAAAATTAAGTTTAGTACTATACTTGTGCTCCCTAATTGACATGCCAAATCTTACATTAAAGGCGAAGCTTGTCTGTTATTAACCAAGTGATGAAGGGGAAGAACAAGTGGAAGAAAAAAAAATCAACTCACGGTGCTGTAATGAAGCTCTGGAACTGTGATGACACAAGTAATGATATAGTTTTGCATCTTAATTTATTGCTATGGCTGGAACGAGCAATTGTTTTGCCACTGATTTGATGCCACTCTTAATGTAATACGTAATTATCTCTACTTGTGCAAACAGGGATCTGCTTTGAAGATACCATATATTTTAGTGGAACTGCACAAGAAGATGTTGGAAACATTAAACTAATCGAGGAGTATATAGTAAGCATGGCCACCACCGTAGATAGCAACAGATGGTTCCCGAGAATTGCTTCATCTGTATGCTCTACACAATAAGCCTCCGGACAAAGGTTGGTACTCGCCCACTGATTTCATCCATATGATTGAGCTTTGTCATCTCTGTTGGTGTTGTGCTACTGTTTAGATACTGTCATGAAAAAGTGGTATTGTCCTTGAGAAGTGCTTCATCTGTGTTGTTTCAAATATTTCCTTTCCTTTTTTTGAGCAAACAGTGATGCTAGCATTTAGTAATCCTCTTGTCTTTGCACAACAGGATCATCTTCCTCTGAAGAAGAATATGGAGTACGTGAAGTGACTAGTTCCGATTATGCCAGTATGAAGAAGCCCTGTCTATCTTATCATTAGAAGGAGAAGTTGAAGGATGGTTACATTACTCCCCACAAGACCAAACTAACTTCAGCTCAGAAGGACTGACAAAATCTCCATTTTTTTGCTGTGATGCGCGAGTACAATGTTGCTCTAAGATTCTTTCTGGTGAGTTCTATTTTTCTAAAAGTGTGCTCTACATGGACCATGTATGTGCCTGTTGAAACTGTCAATTCATAGTACAGTTTGCTTTATACAAATCACTTTTTTGTATTTGTGCAAACAGGGGTGCTCAGCTTGATTTCAATGGGAACTGCACAAAATGTTCGTGAATACATCAAATCATTCATTTCCGCCACAAGAAAGGAGGTGTCAATAAGTTCAAGGCGTTGCAATATATAAGGGCGAAATCATACAAGCTACGCGCGAATTTGGTTGATTTTAGTGGAACTGCACAAAAAGAACAGCGGGTTTATTTAGCACGAGGTGCCATGTAAATGTCCAAACTGATGGAAAACCCTGCCCATTCCACAATCCTAGGGATTTGATATTTTGGAATGGGACAACCTTTTCAAATTATGCTCATTGATTTTAGCAAGACATGCGTTTGATATTTTCGAATGGGACGCCCTTTGCTGTCAGCAGCGTCGATCAATTTTTTCTTTATTCTTGAGTTGTGAAGTAAATATTGCCTCTGACATGTGAGTCGCTGAGATGCATAATCATCGATTGTTTTGAATGTTCTCTATGAATTGCCAGGCCTGTGTGTTTGATGGCAATGTACAGAAACGCTAAAAAGCGCTCAAACTCTTTGTACTCCTTCTGTTCCTTTTTACTTCGCAAATTGTGAAAGTGCATACTTTTTTGTATAAGATTGGTCAAAGTAGAGATACTTTGATTGCAGACAAAACTTGTATGCAGACTAGAAAGGACCGGAGGGAGTACATGTGAAACTGCTGCAAACGAGGTGATCACCCTGGGAATAATGCTAGTACGTATTGTTTTGCATGTTCATCCAATGCCAGTGATACAGGAATTCGAACTAATCAAAATAAATTCATTCATACACGGTCGGATTTCATATAAACATGCCGGATTTCATTACATTTCATACATTCTTCAACTAAAAAGGGGTGCGTTGGAGGTATAATTAATTAATCGAAGCTACCCACCTGTGTCCCGCTTAGACGAACAGAAGCTTCAGTGACTAAACTGGAGGTGCAGTTGCATAACTGACATGTGGCCTGTTGGGCCCACGTGTCAGTCAGCCAACTGCACCAGCAGTTAAGTAGAAGCAGCGCCCTTGTCCAACGCAGCTCTCCGACTACATGTCGCCGCCAAGAAGCTAACCGGCCGTCAATGGTTAACCCGCCTAGCTTGGCTTCAACCGGAGGGTAGCAGCGGTGGCCTTACTTAGACCCGAGCGGCGGCGACCTGCCATGTTCTACTCTTCCTCGTTTTCTGTGTGTCGTGACCTCGTTGGCAGTGGGGCAGAGCCTCGGCGGAGCCAGCGATGTCCTCTGTCTCGTTGCCGGCGGGCGGCGCCTCAGCGGAGCGGTGGAAATCCTCCCCCACATTGCCGGCAGGGTGGGGCCTCGGCTGAGCCGGTGATGTCCTCTGCCTCGTTGTTGGCGGGGCGGGGCCTCGGCGGAGCCGGCGGTGTCCTCTGCCTCGTTGTTGGCGACACGGTGCCTCGGCGGAGCAGGGCCTCGTTGACGCCAGTGGAGCGGGGACTCGCCGAATCCGGCATTGTCCGCTGCCTCGTTTTTGGCGCCGCGGGGCCTCGGTGGAGCAGGGCCTCGCCGACGCCAGCGGATCGGGGACTCGTCGAAGACGGCATTGTCCTCTGCCTCGTCCTCGGTCTCGCTAAACAGCGCATCGCCCGCTTCATCGCCCTCTTTGCTAGCCTCTTTGTAGGCGGCCGCTGCCTCCGCCACCCGCATGCGGTTCCGCCAGCGCTCGAGGCGGCCCTTGCAGGCGGAGCGGTACGAGTCGAGCAACGCCTCCTGCTCCGCCCGCTCTGCGGCGATCTGCTCCTCCGCCTGCAGGTGCTCCTGGAGGAGATGGTGGTTGTCAGCGGCGTCGGCCTGCGCCTCCCGGAACTGCTCCTGATGCATCTGCCTCACACTGTCTATATATTGGGCACGGGCCTCGCCGATGGTCATGGTGCAATGCACCGACGAGGATGGCGCGGAGGAGGGGGTTGGCGCCGGATCGTTGACTACCATGTTCTCCATTGGGACGACGTCGTCTTCCGGCTACCTGCCGGCCAGCCGGTCGGCAGCATTGGCTGCCATCTCCTTGCGGTCCGTCGTTCGCCCCTCCTGAAGAGTGCTGGAGTGCAAGGAAGCCATGGTGGGCAGTAGTGTGTGGACAGGAGAAAGGGAACATATGCGGATGACTGCGGCTACGGTCGGCGCAGCAGTTTATATAGCAATGGTGGGCAGGCGGAGGGACGGGCGTGTGGCGCCGGAGTAGCCCCCTCGGCAACCGCGTATCATTAATATGGGTGGCAGACGGACGGATGGACGACACTTGTGTCGTTTGAAGGTGGAGCAATCGCCTGCACCGGGAAGCGGGGCGGGCGACTTTGACTATTTCGGGCGAAAAGCGCGCGTGGGCGAGGAGATGACTTTACTTGGAGAGGATGACAATTGGGACCCACCAGGTCCATAGCCTCACGTACGTAAGTGCCTCCTTATCACGACCTAGATGCAAGCAGATTGGTGGAAAAGAACAATATTTCTCTCTTCTAAACACAACATTTAATGACAGTAGTTAAGAGGATGCCTTATAAGCTACCCATGCAGGCCATCATAATTCATAGCATGCAAAGCGCTTTTATTTCTTGCCTAATAATCACATGGACGTGCTACATGCATTGGTCCTTGCCCGAGCAAAAAAAGGGAGGAAAGGGGTTTCCACGGGAGACAATGAGGCAGAGGTGGAAGCGCTCGCTGGAGTAATTTATTTTGCTTCCTCCAGGTTTCCTGACATCACGGTCCCACACCATTGTCAACCTATGTAGTAGTCAATAAATGAGAGAATTGCACAAGAAGCGGCCGACAGCTGGGACCAAGCAGCTCGAGCAGTATTTGTGTTTTTAGGTGTGAGCACTGCAGAGTTTTTTGATGTTTAGCCCAGATATTAATTTTTCTCCTCTGAACAACAACGAAAACATCGCTGCAGGTATTAACTGGGCGGGCTGTGGCCCGTCTAGCCCAGGCCAGATATCCAGCCCAGATATTAATTTTTTTCAAGCTGAAAATGGCTAGCCCAACTATACTTTTTTTTAGGAATACCCAGGCAAGGTCAAGTTGTTATTCTCCACCCCGCTGGGCTGCAAATCTTTCCTAGGAGGGATGCATTAGGCTTAACAAGAAAATGGGCTTTAAGAAATAATAAATTGGATGTAATTATAAAAACTGGGCAGTAACTATAAAAAATGCACCAAACACGTGATTACTTTATAAAATATTATTTTTGGATATTGAAAATTTTAATTTCACTAACTGTTGCGAGCGCAATGTTTTGTTGGATTTTTACGCAATATAAATTTATGTTGAAATTGTATTTAATCTGACTAGAAATTTCGGGATAAAAATATTTCGGATCCCATCAAAATGTGGGGAATTTTATTAAATTCTGTTTTGAACGGTTGGTTGAAATGGGTTGTACTTTTAACAAACTGTAAATGGGCTGTAGTAAATTCCATTAGAATTCAAAAATGGGCTACACATTCTTACAAATCTCAAATGGGCTATAAGATCTCTGCCACACACTTCTGGCCTTACTAAGTTGACACGTCCCCTAAAAAAACAGAGTTGACGCGTATGCAAGGCTTTGTCAACTTATAGTCAACATACGGTTCTAGCAGCAGCAGCCGTTGGATGTCCATCCAACGGATGTCGTGCTTCTTCTTCAATCTCGGATATTCTAGCTTCACCCGCCCAAAAAATGATTCCTCCCCCTGACATCCGGGGCGCACCATTTCGGAAGCTGACCTATGGGCCTACTAAGTTGACGTACCAAGGGCTTTGTCAACTTAGTCAATATAAACGATTCTAGCTGCAGTGACCGTACGATGTCCATCCAACGGCCGTAGTGCTCCACGGGATCCTATTCAACCACCCCTCCACGGGCTACTGTTCAACCACCCCTCCACGGGCTACTGTTCAGCCAACCCTCTCCACGGGCTCCTATTCAACCACCCCTCCACGGGCTACTGTTCATCCAGCCCTCCACCATCTACTATTCATCCTGCCCTCCACGGGGTGGTCCTATTCATCCAGCCCTCCACGGGGTCCTGTTCATCCAGCCCCAACTGGCTCGATCGATTGGGGTCCTGTTCATCCAGAGGCAACACCACGGGGTCCTGTTCATCCACCCCCACCGGGAACTGTTCATCCAACCCTCCCCCCCGCAACGCTCACTGTTCATCCAGAGGCAGCATCGATCGGCTTCAGCTAGCAGCAGTTGCGAAGGAATCGCTCGATCGGGTTCAGTTAACAGCCATCGATCGGTCACTCGGGTTCAGTAACACGTAGCCTGCAGTGCAATCGCTCGGGTTCAGTTAGAGCCCAACGCCTCGCTCGGGTTTAGTTAGAGCCAATGCCTCGCACAAACGCGCGTTCGTGTATGAGAGAAACGCGCATCGCTCGGCCCCCGACCTCCCACCGTAACCGGGAACTCCCTGCAATTCTCCTCGCCCTCGCTTCTACCACGGTTATTTCCGTCATGGACGGCCCAAAGAAGGTCATGCACCTACGTCTCCGGCCCGCCCAGGACGAAAAACCCATTTTATGTCATGATTTTTTGTCATAGAAGTAGGAGCCCACCACATCTATGATGATACTGGGTTTTGTCACAATTATCGTCATAGAAGTGTCATATGTATGACACAAAATTTTTTTGTTCGGCCCAAAATGTCACGGATGTGTCTTTTTTTAGTGGATAGACTTTGTAGTGCTTGTCAAGCAGGAAAACAAGTTGGAGGAAGTCATCCCGTGAAGAACATCATGACCATAAGAAGACCACTTGAGCAACTTCACATGGATCTTTTCGGTTCCAATGCTTATAAGAGCCTTGGCGGTAACTCTTTCGGTTTGGTCATTCTTGATGGTTTTTAAAGATTGACGTGGGTGTTCTTTCTTGATGACAAATCACAAGTCCAAAAGATCTTCAATAACTTCGCAAAGAAGGCCCAAAACCAATTTGAAGTGAAGATCAAGAAGGTTCGAAGTGATAACGGGACGGAGTTTAAGAACACCAATGGGGACACCTTTCTTGATGAAAAAGGGATTTCACATGAGTTTTCAGCTACGTACACACCTCAAGAAAATGGAGTTGTTGAGAGGAAGAACCAGACACCTATCGAGATGGCAATAACGATGGTTGATGAATACAAAACGCCAACACACTTTTGGGCAGAAGCGGTTGAGACTGTTGGGGAACGTAGTGTCGGTGTCAAAACCGGTGGATCTCGGGTAGGGGGTCCTGAACTGTTCGTCTAAGGCGGATGGTAACAGGAGGCGGGGGACACGATGTTTACCCAGATTCGGGCCCTCTCGATGGAGGTAATACCCTACTTCCTGCTTGATTGATCTTGATGATATGAGTATTACAAGAGTTGATCTACCACGAGATCATAGAGGCTAAACCCTAGAAGGTAGCCTATGGTATGATTGCTCTTGTCCTACGGACTGAACCCTCCGGTTTATATAGACACCGGAGGGGGATAGGGTTACATAGAGTCGGTTACAAGGAAGGAGATCTACATATCCGTATTGCCAAGCTTGCCTTCCACGCCAAGGAGAGTCCCATCCGGACATGGGACAAAGTCTTCAATCTTGTATCTTCATAGTCCAACGGTCCGACCAAAGGATATAGTCCGGCTGTTCGGAGACCCCCTAATCCAGGACTTCCTCAGTAGCCCCCGAACCAGGCTTCAATGACGATGAGTACGTTGTGCAGATTGTTTTTGGCATTGCAAGGCGGGTTCTTCTCCAAATTCTGAATATCTGCTGAGTAGTGTCCGGCTCCCCATAAATGTTGCACTTCTTGGCTTCCACGCCGAATAATGGCTATCTTCCACGTGTCGACCGAATGCAAGAAGCCGGGGCATTTTTACATTTGCCACCCTAGCCATGTAAGTAAACTGTATATTAAAGAGACGGGGATTATTAGATCCAGATCACACCATCCTCCCACGATGAGTATCCATCGGAGCGCGCTCGGAAAAATCCATTCCAACATGGCCGGCCATCGCAGCTCCTCCTCTCGCTCCCGTAGCCCTAAGCCCGGTGATTGGGAAAAGTGTTCCATCCCGCACATCCAATTAGTAGAATTACTGACCCAGGGATTTCTCTCTCCAACGTACATGGTCCTCGTTCGAGCCGGGCTCGCCACCTATAATGGCGGGGAGAAATCGGAGAGCTTCCCCAATCCCTCCAAGGGGGAGCGGATATGCCTTGTCCCTTATTTATTAAGGGGACTTGGATTTCCAATCCATCCATTCCTCCGCGGGCTCCTGGAGTTTTATGGCCTCCAGTTGCATAACTTCACCCCCGCTTCCATATTACACATCGCTGGTTATGTTTGAAGGAAATATGCCCTAGAGGCAATAATAAAGTTATTATTTATTTCCTTATATCATGATAAATGTTTATTATTCATGCTAGAATTGTATTAACTGGAAACATAATACATGTGTGAATACATAGACAAACAGAGTGTCACTAGTATGCCTCTACTTGACTAGCTCATTAATCAAAGATGGTTATGTTTCCTAGCCATGAACAAAGAGTTGTTATTTGATTAACGAGATCACATCATTAGTTGAATGATCTGATTGACATGACCCATTCCATTAGCATAGCACCCGATCGTTTAGTGTGTTGCTATTGCTTTTATCCATGACTTATACATGTTCCTTTAACTATGAGATTATGCAACTCCCATTTACCATAGGAACACTTTGTGTGCTACCAAACGTCACAACGTAACTGGGTGATTATAAAGGTGCTCTACAGGTGTCTCCGAAGGTACATATTGGGTTGGCGTATTTCGAGATTAGGATTTGTCACTCCGATTGTCGGAGAGGTATCTCAGGGCCTTCTCGGTAATGCACATCACATAAAGCCTTGCAAGCATTGCAACCAATGAGTTAGTTGCGAGATGATGCATTACAGAACGAGTAAAGAGACTTGCCGGTAACGAGATTGAACTAGGTATTGGATACCGACGATCGAATCTCGGGCAAGTAACATACCGATGACAAAGGACACAACGTATGTTGTTATGCGGTCTGACCAATAAAGATCTTCGTAGAATATGTAGGAGCCAATATGGGCATCCAGGTCCCGCTGTTGGTTATTGACCGGAGACGTGTCTCGGTCATGTCTACATTGTTCTCGAACCGTAGGGTCCGCACGCTTAACGTTACGATGACAGTTATTATGAGTTTATGCATTTTGATGTACCGAAGGAGTTCGGAGTCCCGGATGTGATCACGGACGTGACGAGGAGTCTCGAAATGGTCGATACATAAAGAATTATATATTGGAAGCCTATGTTTGGACATCGGATGCATTCCAGGTGAAATCAGGATTTTACCGGAATACCGGGAGGGTTACCGGAACCCCCCGGGAGCATAATGGGACAACATGGGCCTCGGAGGAGAGGTGAGAGGGCTGCCCTAGGGGCTGCGCGCCTCCCCCCTTCCCCTAGTCCTATTAGGACTAGGAGAGGTGGGCGCCCCCTTCTCTCTCTCTCTCTCCCCCTTGGAGAATCCTAGTCCAACTAGGATTGGGGGGGGGGGGATCCTACTCCCAGCGGGAGTAGGACTCTCTGGCGCGCCAAGGCTTGGCCGGCCAGCCCCTCCCCCTTGGCTCCTTTATATACGGGGGCAGGGGGCACCCCAAAGACACACAATTGATCATTGAGATCTTTCCTTAGCCGTGTGCGGTGCCCCCTTCCACCAAATTCCACCTCGATCATATCTTTGCAGTGCTTAGGCGAAGCCCTGCACCGGTAACACATCAAGATCGTCACCACGCCGTCGTGCTGACGGAACTCTTCCTCGACGCTTTGCTGGATCGGAGCCCGGGGATCGTCATCGAGCTGAACGTGTGCCAAGAACTCGGAGGTGCCGGAGTAACGGTGCTGTGATCGGTTGGATCGCGAGGAGAACGTACGACTACTTCCTCTATGTTGTGTCAACGCTTCCGCTTCGGTCTACGAGGGTACATAGACAACACTCTCCCCTCTCGTTGCTATGCATCACCATGATCTTGCGTGTGCGTTGGGAAATTTTTGAAATTACTACGTTCCCCAACAGTGGCATCCGAGCCTAGGTTTCATGGTTTGATGTTATTTGCACGAGTAGAACACAAGTGAGTTGTGGACGATACAAGTCATACTGCCTACCAGCATGTCATACTTTGGTTCAGCGGTATTGTTGGACGAGACGATCCGGACCAACCTTACGCGTACGCTTACGCGAGACCGGTTCCCTCGACGTGCTTTGCACATAGATGGCTTGCGGAAGACTGTCTCTCCAACTTTAGTTGAACCGAGTGTGGCTACGCCCGGTCCTTGAGAAGGTTAAAACGGAGTCTATTTGACAAACTATCGTTGTGGTTTTGATGCGTAGGTAAGATGAGTTCTTGCTTAAAGCCCGTAGCAGCCACGTAAAACTTGCAACAACAAAGTAGAGGACGTCTAACTTGTTTTTGCAGGGCATGTTGTGATGTGATATGGTCAAGACGTGATGCTAAATTTTATTGTATGAGATGATCATGTTTTGTAACCGAGTTATCGGCAACTGGCAGGAGCCATATGGTTGTCGCTTTATTGTATGCAATGCAATCACGATGTAATGCTTTACTTTATTACTAAGCGGTAGTGATAGTCGTAGAAGCATAAGATTGGCGAGACGACAACGATGCTGCGATGAAGATCAAGGTGTCGCGCCGGTGACGATGGTGATCATGACGGTGCTTCGAAGATGGAGATCACAAGCACAAGATGATGATGGCCATATCATATCACTTATATTGATTGCATGTGATGTTTATCCTTTTATGCATCTTATCTTGCTTTGATTGACGGTAGCATTATAAGATGATCTCTCACTAAATTATCAAGAAGTGTTCTCCCTGAGTATGCACCGTTGCGAAAGTTCTTCGTGCTGAGACACCACGTGATGATCGGGTGTGATAGGCTCTACGTTCAAATACAACGGGTGCAAAACAGTTGCACACGCGGAATACTCAGGTTTAACTTGACGAGCCTAGCATATAACAGATATGGCCTCGGAACACGGAGACCGAAAGGTCGAGCGTGAATCATATAGTAGATATGATCAACATAGTGATGTTCACCATTGAAACTACTCCATCTCACGTGATGATCGGACATGGTTTAGTTGATTTGGATCACGTGATCACTTAGAGGATTAGAGGGATGTCTATCTAAGTGGGAGTTCTTAAGTAATATGATTAATTGAACTTAAATTTATCATGAACTTAGTACCTGATAGTATCTTGCTTGTCTATGTTGTGTAGATAGATGGCTCGTGTTGTTGTTCCGTTGAATTTTAATGCGTTCCTTGAGAAAGCAAAGTTGAAAGATGATGGTAGCAATTACACGGACTGGGTCCGTAACTTGAGGATTATCCTCATTGCTGCACAGAAGAATTACGTCCTGGAAGCACCGCTGGGTGCCAGGCCTGGTGCAAGAGCTACGCCAGATGTTGTGAACGTCTGGCAAAGCAAAGCTGATGACTACTCTATAGTTTAGTGTGCCATGCTTTACGGCTTAGAACCAGGACTTCAACGACGTTTTGAACACCATGGAGCATATGAGATGTTCCAGGAGTTGAAGTTAATATTTCAAGCAAATGCCCGGATTGAGAGATATGAAGTCTCCAATAAGTTCTATAGCTGTAAAATGGAGGAGAACGGTTCTATCAGTGAGCATATACTCAGAATGTCTGGGTATAACAATCACTTGATTCAACTGGGAGTTAATCTTCCGGATGATTGCGTCATTGACAGAATTCTCCAATCACTGCCACCAAGCTACAAGAGCTTCGTGATGAACTATAATATGCAAGGGATGACCAAAACTATGCCCGAGCTCTTCGCGATGCTAAAAGCCGCGGAGGTAGAAATCAAAAAGGAGCATAAAGTGTTGATGGTTAACAAAACCACTAGTTTCAAGAAAAAGGGCAAAGGGAAGAAAAAGGGGAACTTCAAAAAGAACAGCAAGCAAGTTGCTACTCAAGAGAAGAAACCCAAGTCTGGACCTAAGCCTGAAACTGAGTGCTTCTATTGCAAGCAGACTGGTCACTGGAAGCGGAACTGACCCAAGTATTTGGCGGATAAGAAGGATGGCAAGGTTAACAAAGGTATATATGATATACATGTTATTGATGTGTACCTTACTAATTCTCGCAGTAGCACCTGGGTATTTGATACTGGTTCTGTTGCTAATATTTGCAACTCAAAACAGGGGCTACGGATTAAGCGAAGATTGGCTAAGGACGAGGTGAAGATGCGCGTGGGAAATGGTTCCAAAGTCGATGTGATCGCGGTCGGCACGCTACCTCTACATCTACCTTCGGGATTAATATTAGATCTAAATAATTGTTATTTAGTACGAGCGTTGAGCATGAACATTATATCTGGATCTTGTTTGATGCGAGACGGTTATTCATTTAAATCAGAGAATAATGGTTGTTCTATTTATATGAGTAATATCTTTTATGGTCATGCGCCATTAAAGAGTGGTTTATTCTTACTTAATCTCGATAGTAGTAATACACATATTCATAATGTTGAAGCCAAAAGATGCAGAGTTGATAATGATAGTGCAACTTATTTGTGGCACTGCCGTTTAGGTCATATCGGTGTAAAGCGCATGAAGAAACTCCATACTGATGGACTTTTGGAGTCACTTGATTATGAATCACTTGGCACTTGCGAACCGTGCCTTATGGGCAAGATGACTAAAACACCGTTCTCCGGTACTGTGGAGAGAGCAACAGATTTATTGGAAATCATACATACTGATGTATGTGGTCCAATGAATGTTGAGGCTCGTGGCGGATATCGTTATTTTCTCACCTTCACTGATGATTTAAGCAGATATGGGTATATCTACTTAATGAAACACAAGTCTGAAACATTTGAAAAGTTCAAAGAATTTCAGAGTGAAGTGGAAAATCATCGTAACAAGAAAATAAAGTTTCTACGATCTGATCGTGGAGGAGAATATTTGAGTTACGAGTTTGGTCTACATTTGAAACAATGCGGAATAGTTTCGCAACTCACGCCACCCGGAACACCACAACGCAATGGTGTGTCCGAACGTCGTAATCGTACTTTACTGGATATGGTGCGATCTATGATGTCTCTTACCGATTTACCGCTATCTTTTTGGGGTTATGCTCTAGAGACAGCCGCATTCACGTTAAATAGGGCACCATCAAAATCCATTGAGACGACGCCTTATGAACTGTGGTTTGGCAAGAAACCAAAGTTGTCGTTTCTTAAAGTTTGGGGCTGCGATGCTTATGTGAAAAAGCTTCAACCTGATAAGCTCGAACCCAAATCGGAAAAATGTGTCTTCATAGGATACCCAAAGGAGACTATTGGGTATACCTTCTATCACAGATCCGAAGGCAAAATTTTTGTTGCTAAAGTCGGAAACTTTCTAGAGAAGGAGTTTCTCTCGAAAGAAGTGAGTGGGAGGAAAGTAGAACTTGATGAGATAACAGTATCTACTCCCTTATTGAGAAGTAGTACATCACAGAAATCTGTTTCTGTGACACCTACATCAAATAGGGAGGAAGCTAATGACAATGATCATGAAACTTCAGATCAAGTTTCTACTGAACTTCGTAGATCAACCAGAGTAAGATCCGCACCAGAGTGGTACGGTAATCCTATTTTGGAAGTCATGTTACTAGACCATGATGAACCTACGAACTATGAAGAAGCGATGGTGAGCCCAGATTCCGCAAAGTGGCTTGAGGCCATGAAATCTGAGATGGGATCCATGTATGATAACAAAGTGTGGACTTTGGTTGACTTGCCCGATGATCGGCAAGCAATTGAGAATAAATGGATTTTTAAGAAGAAGACTGACGCTGATGGTAATGTTACTGTCTATAAAGCTCGACTTGTTGCAAAAGGTTTTCGACAAGTTCAAGGGATTGACTACGATGAGACTTTCTCACCCGTAGCAATGCTTAAGTCTGTCCGAATCATGTTAGCAGTTGCCGCATTTTATGATTATGAAATTTGGCAAATGGATGTCAAAACTGCATTCCTGAATGGATTTCTGGAAGAAGAGTTGTATATGATGCAACCAGAAGGTTTTGTCGATCCGAAGGGAGCTAACAAAGTGTGCAAGCTCCAGCGATCCATTTATGGACTGGTGCAAGCCTCTCGGAGTTGGAATAAATGCTTTGATAGTGTGATCAAAGCATTTGGTTTTATACAGACTTTTGGAGAAGCCTGTATTTACAAGAAAGTGAGTGGGAGCTCTGTAGCATTTCTGATATTATATGTGGATGACATATTACTGATCGGAAATAATATAGAATTTCTGGATAGCATAAAGGGATACTTGAATAAGAGTTTTTCAATGAAAGACCTAGGTGAAGCTGCTTACATATTGGGCATTAAGATCTATAGAGATAGATCAAGACGCTTAATAGGACTTTCACAAAGCACATACCTTGACAAAGTTTTGAAAAAGTTCAAAATGGATCAGGCAAAGAAAGGGTTCTTGCCTGTGGCACAAGGTGTGAAGTTGAGTAAGACTCAATGCCCGACCACCGCAGAAGATAGAGAGAAAATGAAAAATGTTCCCTATGCTTCAGCCATAGGCTCTATCATGTATGCAATGCTGTGTACCAGACCTGATGTGTGCCTTGCTGTAAGTTTAGCAGGCAGGTACCAAAGTAATCCAGGAGTGGATCACTGGACAGCGGTCAAGAACATCCTTAAGTACTTGAGAAGGACTAAGGATATGTTTCTCATTTATGGAGGTGACAAAGAGCTCGTCGTAAACGGTTACGTCGATGCAAGCTTTGACACTGATCCGGACGATTCCAAATCGCAAACCGGATACCTATTTACATTAAACGGTGGAGCTGTCAGTTGGTGCAGTTCTAAACAAAGCGTCGTGGCGGGATCTACATGTGAAGCTGAGTACATAGCCGCTTCGGAAGCAGCTAATGAAGGAGTCTGGATGAAGGAGTTCATATCCGATCTAGGTGTTGTACCTAGCGTATCGGGTCCAATGAAAATCTTTTGTGACAATACTGGTGCAATTGCCTTGGCAAAGGAATCCAGATTTCACAAAAGAACCAAACACATCAAAAGACGCTTCAACTCCATCCGGGATTTGGTCCAGGTGGGAGACATAGAGATATGCAAGATACATACGGATCTGAATATTGCAGACCCGTTGACTAAGCCTCTTCCACGAGCAAAACATGATCAGCACCAAAACTCCATGGGTGTTAGAATCATTACTTTGTAATCTAGATTATTGACTCTAGTGCAAGTGGGAGACTGAAGGAAATATGCCCTAGAGGCAATAATAAAGTTATTATTTATTTCCTTATATCATGATAAATGTTTATTATTCATGCTAGAATTGTATTAACTGGAAACATAATACATGTGTGAATACATAGACAAACAGAGTGTCACTAGTATGCCTCTACTTGACTAGCTCATTAATCAAAGATGGTTATGTTTCTTAGCCATGAACAAAGAGTTGTTATTTGATTAACGAGATCACATCATTAGTTGAATGATCTGATTGACATGACCCATTCCATTAGCATAGCACCCGATCGTTTAGTGTGTTGCTATTGCTTTTATCCATGACTTATACATGTTCCTTTAACTATGAGATTATGCAACTCCCATTTACCGTAGGAACACTTTGTGTGCTACCAAACGTCACAACGTAACTGGGTGATTATAAAGGTGCTCTACAGGTGTCTCCGAAGGTACATATTGGGTTGGCGTATTTCGAGATTAGGATTTGTCACTCCGATTGTCGGAGAGGTATCTCAGGGCCTTCTCGGTAATGCACATCACATAAAGCCTTGCAAGCATTGCAACCAATGAGTTAGTTGCGAGATGATGCATTACAGAACGAGTAAAGAGACTTGCCGGTAACGAGATTGAACTAGGTATTGGATACCGACGATCGAATCTCGGGCAAGTAACATACCGATGACAAAGGGAACAACGTATGTTGTTATGCGGTCTGACCGATAAAGATCTTCGTAGAATATGTAGGAGCCAATATGGGCATCTAGGTCCCGCTGTTGGTTATTGACCGGAGACGTGTCTCGGTCATGTCTACATTGTTCTCGAACCGTAGGGTCCGCAAGCTTAACGTTACGATGACAGTTATTATGAGTTTATGCATTTTGATGTACCGAAGGAGTTCGGAGTCCCGGATGTGATCACGGACGTGACGAGGAGTCTCGAAATGGTCGAGACATAAAGAATTATATATTGGAAGCCTATGTTTGGACATCGGATGCATTCCAGGTGAAATCAGGATTTTACCGGAATACCGGGAGGGTTACCGGAACCCCCCGGGAGTATAATGGGCCAACATGGGCCTCCGAGGAGAGGTGAGAGGGCTGCCCTAGGGTCTGCGCGCCTCCCCCCTTCCCCTAGTCCTATTAGGACTAGGAGAGGTGGGCGCCCCCTTCTCTCTCTCTCTCCCCCTTGGAGAATCCTAGTCCAACTAGGATTGGGGGGGGGGGGGGAATCCTACTCCCAGAGGGAGTAGGACTCTCTGGCGCGCCAAGGCTTGGCCGGCCAGCCCCTCCCCCTTGGATCCTTTATATACGGGGGCAGGGGGCACCCCAAAGACACACAATTGATCATTGAGATCTTTCCTTAGCCGTGTGCGGTGCCCCCTTCCACCAAATTCCACCTCGATCATATCTTTGCAGTGCTTAGGCGAAGCCCTGCGCCGGTAACACATCAAGATCGTCACCACGCCGTCGTGCTGACGGAACTCTTCCTCGACGCTTTGCTGGATCGGAGCCCGGGGATCGTCATCGAGCTGAACGTGTGCCAAGAACTCAGAGGTGCCGGAGTAACGGTGCTGTGATCGGTTGGATCGCGAGGAGAACGTACGACTACTTCCTCTACGTTGTGTCAACGCTTCCGCTTCGGTCTACGAGGGTACGTAGACAACACTCTCCCCTCTCGTTGCTATGCATCACCATGATCTTGCGTGTGTGTAGGGAAATTTTTGAAATTACTACGTTCCCCAACAATGTTGCCCTCTGTGAGCTATTTCTGGGCTGCGAAGCTCATTTCAAGCTGTGGAAGAAGCTATTCTGCCTTGTGCCCCGTACACAGAAGGGGTCAATATATCAAGTGGGCGGAGCCGAAATATGGCGCATCGCCGGGACCGGATACCTGTCCGGTACCCCGAAGAAGACGTTCGAAGATTGGCCTTCGGAGTGGTTTTACATGGAGGACGTCCCCCTTCCAGATCCCAATCAGATGGGTCTTCCCGAGTTCGACAATGCCCCTTTGAAGAAACGTCGTAGCTGGCGGCCACGGAGCCCTCAGGAGGAAGATAACAGAGAAGTCCTTTACCTGATGGGCCAGATAGAGACGCTGGCCAAATCAGGATTGACAATAACCGAGGTTATGTCCATATGTATAATGCGGGGGGTGCATCCACTTCAATATCGGGGGCAACCCATGTGGCACTTCAACGGAGAAGATGACGCCACCCGCTGCGGCCGTAAGGGACCGCACTCAGTCACTGCTCTGGCAAAGATTCTGTCCGATCTGTACAAAGGAGAAGAAGAGGAGTTCCTCCGCATCAAGCCACGGGATCGATTCTCCATGTACAACCCTCCAAGCTAGGTGAGCTGCTACTTTTTACTCCCAACCTTCCCGCATTCTTTGTCATGAGTATTTACCTTGCCATTTCATAGCAGGAACTACGAAAAGCTGTAAGGGAGGTCCACAGCCCGCCTCCACAACCGGAGGACCCTGACCGGGCCCTCGACCCCGGAGTTGAAGAAGATCCGGACACATTTGTGGAGCTTATTGACAGGACGTTCTATCAATTAAGCTGCGACTGTGTCATGGTGGCCATCATAGACGATTATCCAGGACTGCTCCCTGCATCGCATGTAAGTAAAACTGGAGTCCTAACTTTCAAGAAGGATCCTTTTTTCCGCACTTCACCTACCACACACATATGGTGCTTTACAGGGAAGGCTCTTGGGACGCCATGCCGAACCCGCAGTGACTCGCCAACAAGGGGCACCGAAGCCGGGTAGGCTTAAAAGGAAGGCGGTCAGGACTGAGACGCCGTCGCAGAGGTACGAAAGAGAACCCCGCTCTGTGGTAGTCGTCTTTTGAGAATATAATAACGCCCATGTTTCTTAATAGAAAAAATGCTCGCCGAACTATATCCGGAGAGGTTGCCGGCCATGCCTCCACCAGTCAGGCTCACGAGCCGGTCATAGAGGCAGACGCTCGCATGGGGCCAACGCCGGATGTTCCTCCTACAGAGGATGCGGATAGGCTATCCGCTACAAATTCTGAAGTGGATTGCGCCATGAATCACAGGCATCGCCGGGCCGTACTCCATGACGCTTGTTTCTCCCAAGAGGCGTTTGATGCCTTCAACTCGGGAGACGCGTACATCCGAGCTGCTCAGAATGGTCTTGCCAGAGCTACGACCAGTATGTAAAGGATATACGGGTAAGAAAAAAAATCTAATAGTTCTGTATATCAGTAGCCCCTGAGACTAGAAATAGTTGGCACAACTGATTTAAGGATCATTGTTCGCATAGGCTCTTACGGAGAAGAATATCCAGTTGTCTTGAGAGCTGGAGGAATGTAGGGCCCAGCTTCAGGCCACAGTTGCCGCAGCGAAGGAGTCCGAGAAGGCCCCGTTGGGTAAGACTTGATTTTATTGCAAAGAATGTCATGTACCAGGTAGTATGCGGTATGCGTTAAAATCTAATAATAGATTATGCCGATAATTCCGGAGTGAATCCGGATGAGCAACATGCCCAACGACAGCTGAAGGCTGGCGAGCGCGTGCTTACGCAAGTTAGGCGGGAGAAAATCGGTCTCCAAGACGCCAATATCCAGCTAAGCATGGAACTGAAGGATGTTTCAGCCGAGGTTGCGGACTTCGTGAAGGAGAATAAGCGGCTTCGACGCGGCATTTTCAGTAAGTGCTTGAACGAACTTTTTGAAAGAGTTCGGCGAAGACGCCGGCTAACAGAGTTATGTCTGCGGGTGATCTTCTACCAAAGCTCTCCCTACTGCACGAACAAGTTCGGCATGTGATGCAGGGTATTGCCCAAGCCTTGTGGCCATCCTCCTCCCTGCCAGGAGGCATGGGGGATCTTGTAGAGAAGATCAAGGGAGCGCGACAGCGCTTCCGATTATGGAAGATATCGACCTGCTGACAAGGTGCAAGGGAAGCCTGGGCCATGGTGAAGACGCGATATACCAAAGCTGACCCAAACCACATGGCCGAGGTCGGACCTATGGGGCCCGATGGGAAAGAGATCCCCGTCAGTTTGGTGTATGGCCAAATAGAATTAGCCGCAAAGTATTCCCAATAGGATTGTATGCTAGACAACCTGTTGGATGGTATAGAAAAAGAATTTAGTCAGTCTAAGTGACTGTGTACTTCAAGTGACATATATTGTCCCTAGCCGGATTGTAAATCATTTGTCATGGCGGACCTTTTCGCTTCGACCTCTGGACCTGATAGTCCGGAGTGTTTCCGAATACCCGCTCAGTTATGTAAAAACTGGGGTATGCTTGGAAACCAGGCGTATGGGTCATAAGTGCTTGAACAGACAAGTACCCAACTAGCTATGTTATATTACATGGATAGTAACAAACATCTTCCAGGGAGAATAGTTCCGTTAAGGGTTCCTTTCCCTGGGTACGCATGCCCTAATGTGCATGTCCGAACTGCGAAAAGAGACACAGGCTTATAAACATCTGGGGGCATGTATCAAAATAAATAAAAGTCATCTTTTGTTCACCGACAAAATATTCCCTTAAGAACGCTAGCTTTTGGCTTCACCCAGTCTAAGGTACACATCCGGCTGACCCAGCAGTAACAATCGCAGAGGTGCTCCCCTTATGCCCTAGCCGAATTAACCGGAACGTAGGGCATAAACACAAGAGCTAGGCAACCCAGCTTGGCCAAAACATAAGTCATATCGATGCATATAATGGCGAAAAAGGTACATGTGGAAGAATAACACATGTGTGGGGCATAAAGCCCAGAAAAATAGTTATATTAAGCTTCTGTATAAGAAGCCCCCAGGTATAATGAGCGCGGTTAGCGCGTCAAGATTGTGTAGTCAAGACACAAGTTAGCCTTTTAAGGCCTTGAGGAGAAGTAAAAAGAAGAAAGAAAGAGAGAAAAGACAGATAACAGATATGCAAAAAATTGACGAGGGTAAGGAGACGAACATAGAGTCCGGCACTAGGCGTAGAATCTTCAGAGTCTGGCTGCGTTCCATGGGTTTGGCTCGAGTCGATTGTCCGATGCATCCCGCAGACGGTACGCTCCACCGGTCAGAACCTGGTCAATAATGGAGGGACCTTCCCATTTGGGCTTGAGCTTGTTCTTCTTCTCTGGCAGGCGTAGAACTAGTTCGCCAACGTTATAAGTTTTGGCCCGTACTTCTCTGCTTTGATACCTTCGAGCCTGTTGCTGATAGAATGCGGAACGGGCTTTTGCCACGTCACGCTCCTCCTCCAGGGCGTCCAAACTGTCTTGCCCATCGAGCTCGGCCTATTTTTCTTCATACATGCGCACTCGAGGTGAGTCATGAATTATGTCACAGGGCAGAACCGCCTCTGCGTCGTACACCATAAGAAACGGTGTGTATCTGGTAGTGCGATTCGACGTCGTCCGCAGCCCCCACAGTACGGAGTCGAGCTCCTCTACCCAGTGCGTGTTTGATTCCTTTAAGGACCGCACTAATCTGGGTTTGATGCCGCTCATGATAAGACCATTTGCTCGCTCGACTTGACCGTTAGTTTGCGGGTGATAGACAGAAGCATAATCGAGCTTGATGCCCATGTTGCTGCACCAAAGTTTTACCTCGTTGGCTGTAAAGTTTGAGCCGTTGTCAGTGATGATGTTGTGGGGGATGCCATAGTGGTGTACAACCCCAGATATGAAGTCTATCACCGGTCCGGATTCAGCCGTTTTAACAGGTTTGGCTTCTATCCATTTGGTGAATTTATCCACCATGACCAGTAAGTATTTTTTCTTATGGGTTCCCCTTTTGAGGGGTCCGACCATATCAAGCCCCCAGACCGCAAAGGGCCAAGTAATGGGGATTGTTTGGAGAGCGGTAGGCAGCATATGGCTTTGGTTTGCAAAAAGCTGGCTACCAACGCAACATTGAACATGGTCCTGTGCGTCTGCTCGGGCCGTCGGCCAATAGAAACCGTACGCAAGGATTTGCTTACAAGGGCCCGGGCTGCGGCGTGGTGGCCGCCGAGTCCGGCATGGATTTCTGCCAAAAGCTTCCGCCCTTCCTCTTCGGAGATGCACCTTTGAAGAACTCCGGTAGTGCTTTTATTATAAATCTCTCCCTCATGGACCTTGTAGGCTTTAGACCGCCGCACTATGCAGCGTGCCTCATTTTGGTCCTCAGGTAGTTCCTGCCTGGTTAGGTAGGCCAGGAATGGTTCTGTCCACATGGCCATGACGGCCATTATCATGTGGGCTGAAGGCGTTATTTCAATGGCAGGGCCTCCGATTGTGTCAGAGTGTTCGGTATCTGGTGTTGTGGCCGGGTCCGGACTATTGTTACCGGTGTCTCGTTCCCATACCACAGTTGGTTTAAACAGTCTTTCCAAGAAGATATTAGGTGGGACAGGGTCGCGCTTAGTGTCGATGCGGGCGAGGATATCCGCCGCCTGGTTGTTTTCTCGGACCACATGGTGGAATTCAGGCCCCTCAAACCGAGCTGACATTTAGAGGACAGCATTGCGGTAATCCGCCATTTTTGGATCCTTGGCGTCGAAGTCTCCATTTATTTGAGATATTGTGAGGTTCGAGTCCCCACGCACCTCCAGGCGTTGAATGCCCATGGAAACTGCCATCCGTAGACCATGTAATAGGGCCTCGTATTCGGCTGCGTTGTTGGAGTCTGTATATAGTATTTGGAGTACATATTCGACTGTATCTCTGATGGGGGACGTCGGGACGACACCAGCCCCCAGACCAGCCTGCATTTTAGAGCCGTCGAAGTGCATGATCCAATTTGAGTACGCGTCGTACTCTTTAGGGAGTTTGGCTTTTGTCCATTCGGCGACAAAATCGGCCAGTACTTGCGACTTAATGGCTCGCCGAGGTCTATATGTTATGTCAAATAGGAGGAGCTCGATAGCCCATTTGGCAATCCGGCCCGTGGCATCGCGGTTGTTTATTATGTCGTTGAGTGCTACTTCCGAGGCCACCGTAATTGAACACTCTTGAAAGTAGTGTCGTAGTTTCCGGGATGCCATAAATACCGCGTATGCTATCTTTTGATAATGTGGGTACCGTGATTTGCATGGAGTGAGGACATCGGATACATAATATACCGGCTTTTTAAGTGGGAATTTATGTCCGTCCGTCTCTCGTTCGATGACGAGCACTGCGCTTACAACTTGGTGAGTTGCCGCTATATATAACAGCATTGGTTCGCCGACATTTGGCGCGACCAAGATTGGGTTGGTGGCCAAGATGGCTTTTATTTCTTCCAATCCGACCGTGGTCGCGTCCGTCCACTCGAAGTGTTCGGTGCGCCGAAGAAGGCGATAAAAGGGGTAATGCCTTTTCTCCTAGTCAGGAGATAAAGCGGCTTAAGGCCGCCACGCATCCACTTAACTTCTGGATTTGCTTGAGGTCGGTTGGGATAGCTAATAGGGATAGAGCTCGGATTTTGGCCGGATTTGCTTCAATTCCTCTACTGGAGACTATGAAGCCCAAGAGCTTTTCGGCGGGCACGCTGAAAACGCATTTTTCCGGATTGAGCTTGATGTCGTATGTTCGGAGATTGTCGAACGTGAGCCTCAAGTCTTCTATTAAGGATTCGACGTGTCTGGTTTTAACAACCACATCATCCATGTATGCCTCCACTGTTTTGCCGATCTGTTTTTCCACGCATGTCTGAATCATTCGTTGATACGTTGCACCGGTGTTTTTGAGCCCGAAGGGCATTGTGTTGGAACTGAAAGGGCCGTATGGAGTTATGAATGTTGTTGCGTCTTGATCGGACTCCACCATCTTAATTTGGTGGTAACCGGAGTATGCGTCGAGGAAGCACAATGAGTCGTGTCCTGCAGTAGCATCGATAATTTGATCGATGCGGGGGAGGGGGATGGGATCCTTAGGGAAAGCCTTGTTAAGGTCCTTGAAATCGACACATAGGCGCCAGGATTTATCCTTCTTTGGTACCATCACCAGGTTTGCTAGCCAGTCCGGATGTTTTATTTCTCTAATGAATCCGGCCTCCAGTAACTTGGCTAGCTCCTCTCCCATGGCTTGTCACTTAGGTTCAGAGAAACACCGAAGAGACTGCTTGACCGGCTTGAATCCTTTTGGAATGTTAAGGCTATGCTCGGCCAACCTGCGTGGGATTCCTGGCATGTCTGAAGGATGCCAGGCGAATATGCCCGATGGATGCTGTTTTTGTAGGGTCCGTTGGGTGGACTTGGAATTTGACTATTTCATCCGCTGGTTTAAAAGAGGTGGACTTGGATCTTTTGTTGAGTATCACGTCGTCCCTGTCCACTGTGGAGCGCAGCGCAGTTAATTCCTCCGCCGCGAGGGCTTCGGATAATGCCTCGAGGGATAGCGCGGCTGTTTTGTTTTCGGCGCGGAGTGCTATGTCCGGATCACTAGCTAGAGTGATGATTCCATTGGGCCCGGGCATTTTGAGCTTCATGTACCCGTAATGGGGTATGGTTTGGAAGATCGGGAATGCTTCCCGCCCTAGAAGGGTGTGGTATCCGCTACTGAACGGGGCCACTTGGAGTGTAATTTCTTCGGACCTATAATTCTCCGGAGTGTCGAATACCACATCTAGTGTAATTTTCCTGGCGCAACGTGCCTCCTGACTAGGGATGATTCCTCTGAAGGTCATGCTACTTTGTTCAATGCAGTTTCTGTCTATTTCCATTTTTTGAAGAGTCTCCTCATAAATGAGGTTTAATTCGCTGCCGTCGTCCATGAGCACTTTAGTAAGCCGAAAGCTGTCCACAATTGGACTAAGGACCAAGGCGGCTGGTGCTCGGGCTGTTCGGTATTTAGGTTCGTCACCGGCATTGAAGGTGATAGCCGTGTCGCTCCATGGATTTATTGCTGCCACGTGGCAGACTTCGGCATGGCTGCGGAGTGCTCGCTTACGCCTATTCTTTGAGGCGAAGGTCTCAAAGATTGTCAATACTGTATTGTTATCCATGGGATGGTGCTCTGCGGTGTTTTTAATGAGGAGATCCTCACCTCTCTTGGCCACCTGCCGGAGTACCCAACATGCTCTAAGGCTGTGTGTTGGTATGGTATCCGTTGTACTGTGAATTTTGCAGGGACCATTAAGCCATCCCTCCAATACGTTTCCACGCCCTGTAGTGGGCTTTTGCTTCTTTGTAATTGAGTCGGGCGACTTATGAGAGTGCACCCTTTTTATTCAGACTGGGGGTTTTGTCAGAGCCGGATTATCCCAAAATTTTGTTTGGGTTTTCCAGGCGCTTCCCATCGCATAGTACTTCCGTACTATGGCCGCCAAGCCAGTGAAGCGTGCTATGTCATGGCAACTTATGGCGTTGAGGATTCCCTTGTCCATGCAATTATTGCAAAAGAATGAAATTGCGTCTTCCTCATGACAGTCCTTGACCTTGTTCATTACAAGGAGGAATCTGGCCCAATAGTGATGTACTGTCTCCTAGGGCTCTTGCCTAATGTGGGAAAGATCGTTTGTATCGGGGTGGGTGGGTGGATTTAAGTCCGGACCTTGACCCGATTTGAGACCCAGGGGCGGGGGAGTTTCCGATCTTGGAAGTTTGGGTTCCGGGATGTTGCCCAGTGGGTCTGGCCTGTTGCCTGATTCTAGGTTCAGGGTTTGGGCGATGTCCTCCCGTAGATGGGTATCCGGCTCGGAGAGCTCGGGAATCCGGACATAGTTTGTCCTCAAGATAGAGGAAGAATCGCCGCATTGCTCCTCCACCACCGCTATCTGATGGGTGACCGGTTGAGAGTTAATCTCCCTTTGGTCGGGTTTAAGCCCAATCTGATCATAGTCCATAGCAAGTCCCAAAGCGGCGATGCGATCCAAGAGCTCGCTCAAAGAGGAGAGCTCCGTTGGATTCATCCGCTCGGTAAGTTCCGAGCCGATGTGGAGGCTGTTTTCGATGACCCGAGAAGTCATCATCGGCACAGCGGACGAACGGGCGGTCATGACGAAGCCGCCTAGTCGGAGAGTTTGGCCTACAGCGAGGGCTCCCCCAGAGGTGATGTTGTCCCTGACAACGAGACGACCTTACGATGACGACACAGTGGAACTCTCAATGAAAGCACCAATGTCGGTGTCAAAACCGGTGGATCTCGGGTAGGGGGTCCTGAACTGTGCGTCTAAGGCGGATGGTAACAGGAGGCGGGGGACACGATGTTTACCCAGGTTCGGGCCCTCTCGATGGAGGTAATACCCTACTTCCTACTTAATTGATCTTGATGATATGAGTATTACAAGAGTTGATCTACCACGAGATCATAGAGGCTAAACCCTAGAAGGTAGCCTATGGTATGATTGTTCTTGTCCTACAGACTAAACCCTCAGGTTTATATAGACACTGGAGGGGGCTAGGGTTACACAGAGTCGGTTACAAGGAAGGAGATCTACATATCCGTATGGCCAAGCTTGCCTTCCATGCCAAGGAGAGTCCCATCCAGACACGGGACGAAGTCTTCAATCACGAGTAGCTGCAGTCTCAGTGTCGCTGGGGTCAGCTGATGCACAACTACTCTTGTGTAGTCTTGTCGCGCAATAAGCAGCATCATCCATGCCCACCTCCCATCCCATCTGCTGGCTATCTATCAGTGTTAGAGTCTTTTGCATCATCATTAACTCCTCAACATCCTTTCGAACAACTAGATAAATCGCCTTCTTCGACTTTTCAAACAATGCATTCTGCTTCATTTCACTCCTCGCTTTTTTCATTCTGCGCCTCTCTTCTTTGCTGAGTGTGAAAGCCCTATTGTGCGGGACATTAACACCTATACCCCTTGCACGGCCAGGCGGCTCTTTTGTGTCCAGAGCAATGGACAGAATGTCACATGGCCCTGAGTTCCTGTAGAACCTTCCAAGGATATTGGAAGCCTCTACCATCACTTCATACAGTTTGGCATGACGTGCATTTTCAAAGTAATAAGTTCCATCATCACGCCTCTTTGCATGTGCCCGCAAGTAGTCTCTGGCGTGTTCGCCCCTGATTTCACTAAAGGCTGGATTCCCACCGCCGCTACTGCTTCTTTGTCCTCCTATTCCCATATCAGTTTTATGCCATAGTATCCTGCCACACCCATACAGTGGGGGTGTATGTTCTTCTTCTAAAGTTCCGATTGCTTGAAACTCTTCCCAGCAAACTCTGGAGTTTCCCTCACCCTTTTGAATTCTGCCCAGTCTGCCTTTGTAATTTGGGGTATGCGGGGATTGGGTCCTTGCCTTCACTCAAGTACTTCTTGTACAACACGTGCTTCCAGTTTCTCCAAGCATCCCTAGCCTTCTTCAGTGCAGCGTGTTCCACCTACATTCTCCACTGCTCTGTAATGTTGAAGTGATCCATGATCTCCCGGACTATACTTTGCCATGTTTCTATGTCAGCCTTCCGAAACACCGGCAGATTAATGTTGAGCCTTGCCCTGCCAACAAATCCACACACACTCCTGAACCTCATGCATGCTTTATCTGGTTTAGTTGGAGCCCAAGACTTTAAATCAATCTCAATTACTTCATATACACCTTTAGGCTGGTGTGTGGGCTTCCTTGGAGCGTTCCTCCGTGTCCTGACCGGAAGGGTAATTGCTGCAGCTCTATCTCGTTCAAGACTACTTGATCCCTCACAATCTGTTGAAGACCTAGGGTTGTCCGAATCAGATGAAGATACATGGCCTGAATGAGCGCTGTCACTGCTACTCGGCATCTACAGAGAATACACGCGAAACTCATGTCGGATTCCGGGTTCCGGCAGACCCTTAAGGTTCGAACTCTGGGGTGCGCACGGAGATTATGCCCTCTACCTCTCCGTCTCGCAAAGATCTAACTACCGAAAGAACAACACAAAAGACACAGGGTTTATACTGGTTCAGGCCACCGATGTGGTGTAATACCCTACTCCAGTGTGGTGGGTGGATTGCCTCTTGGGCTGATAATGATAAACAGTACAAGCGAGAACGGCCTCGCGAGGGCCTGTTCTAGCTGGGACGATGAACTGCTAGGGGAGTTCAGCCGCCCTTCTCTCTCTCTCTCTCTCTCTCTCTCTCTCTCTCTCTCTCTCTCTCTCTCTGTCTCTCTCTCTTTCTCTTTGATCGTCCTCTGCTTGCTCGGATTCTGGGTGTGGCTAGTCCTATTTATAGGCAAGGGCCCTGGGCCTGTTCCCAAATATTGAGCGGGAAGGGCACCAACAATTGGCCAATTTGAAGGGGAACATCCAGTACACTTATCCTGACTAAAGTTGGTCCTCGCCTGCCAAAGGCCCTGTGGTGACGCCGTTCTGGGCTCCACAATGACCTCCTTCCCACCGTTGGACTGGTCTTGGTCTCGTTGCACTGAAATGGATGCCTTTGCTCAATCCTCTCGCCTGCGCTTGCCCCCTTTGCACCAAAGAGGAAAGGGAGGACACTGCGTGGGCTGGCGCCAGCCTGGCGCCCTTGGTCGTCATGGATTGCGTCATGGGCACCTCGTGAGGTACCCGCCTTGATCTCTCCGCCTCCTCGTGAGCCAGCCTGATGAGGCCGCGCCTGAGGAAGCACCGTGTCGTCCGCCCCGCGAGGCTTGGCCCCTCGCGAGGGTCTCGGGTCTTGTGTTGATGAACATGGGCCGTGCTGGGCCTCCTTGAGCCATGCCGCAGGCCGCAGGTAGGCAAGTCTGGGGACCCCCATTCCCAGAACGCCGACAGTAGCCCCCGGGCCCAAGGCACGGATGGACTTGGCCGTGCTGAGAGGCGAAAGGGAAAGGGCGAAGCGCCGCGGGCCCTAACAGCCTGCTTCCTTGGGCGCCGCGTGGAGGTTGATTGGACGTGGGCGTCTCCGCTTCCCCATGACGCCTCGATGATCGCGCGGATTGGACAAGTCCCTGCATGCAAATCGTGTCATGATTACCTGTGATCGTGAAGGCCGACGGTTGGCCTCCGCCAGCTATAATTACGGCACCGCGCGTGCCCTTCCAGTCCATCTCTTCTTGCTTTCTCCTTCGCCTTGATTCTTGTGCCGCCTTGCCGTGATGGCTCCGATCCGCCGGCTTTCTGCAGCGGAGAAGGGAAAGGCTCTTCAAGAGGGGCCAGACCCGCTCCCGCCGAAGAAGCGACCTGCCCTTCGCGGCCGAGACAAGGAAGACCGTCAGCTGGCGTCGAGGCCTTGGTACGAGCGGCCTCCGCCGGGGTTCCCGCTTCCCTTGTATGCCCACGTCGAGGGCCTCGGAGGGGGCGATGCCGATCCCTGCGGCCGGCGTCGTCGCCGGCGCCGACGGGTCACGAAGTTGTGGGTCGTTCCTCCTGGAGTCCATGCCGAGGGCTCCTCCCGCGAGCTCGTGCTCCACGCCGCCATGCCTCCGCGAACTTGGATTCGCTTTCCCCCCTTCTTCGCTTCCGTCTTCCCGCAGGGGAGACTCCTGGAGTTATGGCTGCAGCACGCCGACTGCAGCACCCCCGCGACCGAGGCAGAGGTCACGATCCTTGCCTTGGGCGAGGTCTTCATGACTCGCGGCTGGGGCGAGATCGCTCGGGGTTGCAGAGCAAGGGGCACCCTCACGATCCACCTGGATTACGATGGCGCTTCAGTGATGTTCTTCAAGGTCTTCGACGCGAACGGGCGCCGGCTGGAGTGCTGCCCCAGGAGAGGTGGCCAGGACCCTGCCATGGTGAGGGCTGGGCCTGCCGACCCCTCCCTGGACGGCTCCACAAGTGACGGGAGCACCGGAGGATCTAGCGATCCCAGCAAGGTCTTCGCGACTCCGGAGACGAGCGACGATAGCTACGAGCCCGCAAGCCAGCGCCGCTTCCGGAGCAGAGCGGGCTCACTCGACCGTCGCTGACTCTGATCTGGATGGGGTTGGCGCCGATGCTTGATGGCCCACTGTTGATGATGGCGTCTTTTGCAGGGGCGCGTGTAGATAGTATCCCTTAGGATCTATTTCCTGCAAGGAATCATACTGCGCCCAATGGGGGCTTGTAAGGTGTCTGTGATCCTTCTTGTTAATATGTGACTTTTGCTATGAAACTGTGCGAGTCGTCAACTCCGTTGTAGCTTAGTTCTCCCTTTCGAACCTCACGAGGGCTTGGTGCTCTGCGTCTACAGGTCCCAGTCCCAAGGCGACGTCGGCCGTTGCTGGTATGCCAGGTCGCGATGTCGTGGTCAAGGCCAGGAGGTGAGCGACCCGGGGTCCGGTAAGAGCCCCTGAGTCACGATGCTCAGGAGGTCCCCTTTGGCACCCAAGCAGCCGTCGCTCGGTGAGAAAGGGGAGCGACGTTGCTAGTACGGAATTGCGTTAAGTGCGGGGGTAATGCCACGGTAGCCGGTGTCTTCGGGCGGTGACTTATCTTGCTGATCAGGGGCTGCACCTGGTGTAGTGTCGGGTCTGCGCGGCAGTGGGAACGGAGTTGCTTGGCGAGGTCCTTGCGCGCCTCTTCTCCCTCGCCTTTGATCCCCTTTTTGCTCTACGTCCTCGGTTCCCGGCCCTCGAGCTGGTCTCAGCCGTCGCTGGTATGCCAGGTCGCGATGCTGTGGACAAGGCCAGAGGGTGAGGGCTGGAGAGCCAGTAAGAGCCCTAAGTCGCGATGCTCAGGCACCCCCCCTTTAACGTGCAAGCGGTTCGCACGGACAAGGGCGAAGGGAACTCCGCGAGGGCCTCGGCAAGCAATTCCCTCAGGGGATCCTGTGAGCACATCATAGAAGGAAAAGAGGGTTGCCATGATGGCTATCAGTCGGTCGTTAGTTGCTCTAGTTGGCGCAGGTGAGGTGTACTTGGGCGCCCGTGAGCCAGCGCGGGACTCACGGGGCCCTACCTCTAGGCGGGTTGCGCCTGGCATTGGGCCATATCTTGAGATGTGTTCCTGCAAGTTTGGTTAGATGCCGGCACTCTACGTCCTCGGGTCCCGGCCCTCGAGCTTGTCTCAGCCGTCGCTGGTATGCTAGGTCGCGATGCCGTGGACAAGGCCAGAGGGTGAGGGCTGGAGAGCCAGTAAGAGCCCTGAGTCGCGATGCTCAGGTACCCCCCCTTTAACGTGCAAGTGGTCGACATGGAGAAGAAGAGGTGCCGTGGACAGGCATCAAGTAATCAAGCATGATAGGCGAAAGCATAGCTGGAAATAAACGCAAGGGAGATACACGCCACTGGGCCTGGCCTGAGCGGCTTGGGGATTATGCAGTCCGAGGGGCGCCCCCAACAAAGCAAGCTAATGACCGAAAAATAAAAAGGGATACATGCCGCAGGGACGGACCCACGTGGCCTGGGAATGAAGCAGCCCTGGCAGGGCGTTCCCAGCTGGAAATGAAGCTTGAAGGACGTCACCTGAAGATGTCGAGGATGAAGTGGTATTGGTGCAGCAGACTCGGTGGGCTGCGGAAGCCGATCCTCGCGAGCCCCAAGGCCCAGGATCCTAAGGAGGCTCCGAAGGCGCTGGTGGCTCCTCGATAATCATCTCCATCTCCGCCAGGACTGCGGAACGCCTGTCTTCCTGAGTCTCCATGATGCCCCTCATGAGGCGCTGGTACGCAGCAGCCACGCTCGGCAAGCCGTAAGGCATGCGAACATAGTTGTGGGGTGGGCCTCCACAACGCCCCACTTGCGAGGGCCAGAGGCGCTCCATCGTGGCGACCCGATTGAGCCCTGGTACGTCGATGCAGACGCGCAGCCCACCATCCTCGCCTGGATGGGAAGCCATAGCCGGTAGTCGGCGGCAACCTCTCATGATTGTCGACTCCTGTAGTTCTTGAACGGCCTTGTTAATGAACTCCTGCTGGTCTGACCTTCCTTGTCTCGCTCCTTCTTGAGGGAAGCGTGCTTCGAGGCACGCCTCCACGTGGTGCCCAAGCGCCTCCCTCGTGACCCTGGCCAGGTCGGTGGCCCTCCAGGTGAGAGCCCCCGAGCCCTGACCGAGGAGGGTGCCGGGCGCGCTTTCCTACGCGATGGAACGAGGGTCCCCTTGGGCAGACGCGGGCCCTGAGGGGCCTGCCTCCTGAAGGGCCGAGCCTGCCGATGTCTTCTTCTTCTTGGGGGTGATCTCGGGAAGCCTCCTGCTTCTGCGATCTGGGTCTTCTAGTGACGCGGCCTGAAAGGCTCGCTCTAGGGAACACACTGCATCCTTCTCTTCACATGGCACCATGATGACTCCGCCACTTCCTGGCATCTTGAGGACGTTGTAGCCATGATGAGTCACGGCCATGAACTTGGCCAGCGCTGGGTACCCGAGGATGGCGTTGTACGACAGGCGGATGTGAGCGACGTCGAAGTCGATGAGCTCGGTGCGGTAGTTGCTGCGGGCCCCGAAGGTGACAGGGAGGCGGACCTGCCCGATCGGGATCGTGGAACCGTCGGTGACTCCGGAGAAGGGCTTGGTCGGCTGAAGCTGGTCGTAGGGCACTTGGAGATTGTTGAATGTTTCCATAGATAGGACGTTGAGCCCTGCTCCACCATCGATGAGGGTCCTGGTGACCAGTACGTTGCTGATGACCGGGGAGCAAAGCATCGGGAGGACCCCGGCTGTGGCCGAGCACTTGAGCTGATCCGCTGAGCTGAACGTGATGGTGCACGCCGACCACCTGAGAGGGCGCGTTGCTTCGAGCCTGGAGAGGACTGCATTCACTTCGCGGGCAAACTGCTTGAAGATGCGTTAGGAGGCTGGGGCTTGAGCTCCGCCCAGGATGCAGGCGATTGCGCGCGGCTCCTGGAAGCCCCCAGCCCCCTCGTCCTGATGGCGGTCCTCGTTCCTCCTTGGCTGAGGCGGCAGTGGAGGGAGGCCTGCGTTGCCCTGCAGGCGATCCTCACGAGGCTGATCCCGCCAATCCCCCTCGCGAGGCAGGTCTCGCCAGCGGTCCTCACGAGGTTGATCGCACCACCCTTTGCATGGGCCGCGGTCTTCCCAGCGTCCTGGGTTTCTTCCTCCTCCTCGGCCGTAGCCCCGGTCAGCGCGGTCGGGACGATGGCCGATCCTTCCTTCTCGCACAACGCGGACCTCTTGGCATTCATTGGTGTTGTGGGTGTGGAGGTCATGGTACACGCAGTATCGGCTGCCCCTGGAGGAGTCGGGCAGATCCTTGCCCCGCTTGGTGTCAGGCTCTGCCGCGAGCACGGCAGCCCCCTTGCGCTTCACGTCCTTGGCCTTGGGTTTCTTCTCTTCTAGGTCTACGGCAGGTAGCTCGAGGAGGGAGAGACGCCCCTCCTCAGCCTTGGCGCACTTGGTCGCCAAGTTGAACAGCTCCAGGGAGGTGCACATGTCTTCATGCATCGCCAGCTCCTCCTTCATCTTGACGTCACGCACGCCGTCGGAGAAGGGCGAGATGATGGCTTCCTTGGACACCTTGGGGATCTTGAGGCGCGCACTGTTGAAGCGCTGGATGTACTTTTGCAGGGTCTCTCCGGGTTGTTGCTTGATGCGGCGCATGTTGCTCACGGCAGGCGGCCGGTCACGAGTACCTTGGAAGTTGGCGATGAAGCGGGTGCGCATCTGGTCCCAGGAAGAGATCGTGCCTGGGGCCAGGTTCAGGAGCCAGGTGCGAGCTCCTTCCTTGAGCGCCATGGGGAACCAGTTCGCCATGACCTTCTCGTCCCCATTGGCAGTTTCGGTGGCCAGCTCATAGAGCTGGAGGAACTCTGCAGGGTCGGTCGTGCCGTCGTAGTGAGGAGGCAGGTCTGGCTTGAACTTGCCGGGCCACGCGACGCTGCGTAGCTCGGTGGTGTAAGCGCGGTAGCCTGCGGTGGCCACGGGGGGCTTTGGTTGAGGGAGAGCTTGGCCTTGCGGGTCCCCATGCGCTGCAGCTGGAAAAAGCGCGGGGTCTTGACGTGCCGGAGCTGGAGCAGGGTCATGGCGAGCCGGAGCAGGGAGCGCCCGGGCAGCCTCTTGCGGCCGGGGGACTTCTTGGCAGCTCCGTTCTTGCTGGGCTGGCGCCTGACAGAGCGGGTTCCGCCCAGGGCCCACGCGCCTTGGAGCCATGGCGTCTTCTTGGAGAGGAGGCGGCTGGTACGTCCTCGGAGCTTCATGGCCCGCGCGAGGCGGGGTGCGGCGCAGCAGAGCGGACGGCGCAGGAGAGCCCCCCGCGGCGCGGACGAGCTCGGCGACGCGGTCCAACCACTCTTCGTAGACGTCGTCGATGGGACGGTAGCGTAGGAGCTTGTTTGCTGCGATGAGCGCAGCTCGAGCCTCCAAGGGTGCGCGGAGCGCGCGGGACGAAGAGCCAGCTGGCGCGCGCGATGGAGTAACGGTGCGTCCGTCTTGCCACACGGACGGGTGCTGAGACGACGCTTGTTGCTCGTTCCCCGCCGGGCCGGGGGTGGCATTGACGGCGGGCGACGGGGAACGACGAGGACACCCACCGACGGGAGCCATCTGGACGACGCGGGAAGCGATGGCGGCCCGGCGCTCGGCGCGGGCCCGACGAGCGTCAGACATGGACGCGACGGTCGGCGGAGAGCGGAGCGGTGGAAGACAAATTCCGGCACACCCCAACCTGGCGTGCCAAATGTCGGATTTCGGGTTCCGGCAGACCCTTAAGGTTCGAACTCTGGGGTGAGCGCGGAGATTATGCCCTCTACCTCTCCGTCTCGCAAAGATCTAACTACCGAAAGAACAACACAAAAGACACATGGTTTATACTGGTTCGGGCCACCGAACTGGTGTAATACCCTACTCCAGTGTGGTGGGTGGATTGCCTCTTGGGCTGATGATGATAAACAGTACAAGGGAGAACGGCCTCGCGAGGGCCTGTTCTAGCTGGGACGATGAACTGCTAGGGGAGTTCAGCTGCCCTTCTCTCTCTCTCTCTCTCTCTCTCTCTCTCTCTCTCTCTCTCTCTCTCTCTCTCTCTTTCTCTCTCTCTCTCTCTTTGATCGTCCTCTGCTTGCTCGGATTCTGGGTGTGGCTAGTGCTATTTATAGGCAAGGGCCCTGGGCCTCTTCCCAAATATTGAGCGGGAAGGGCGCCAACAATTGGCCAATTTGAAGGGGAACATCCAGTACACTTATCTTGACTAAAGTTGGTCCTCGCCTGCCAAAGGCCCTGTGGTGACGCCGTTCCGGGCTCCATGATGACTTCCTTCCCACCGTTAGACTGGTCTTGTTCTCGTTGCACCGAAATGGATGCCTTTGCTCGATCCTCTCGCCTGCGCTTGCCCCCTTTGCACCAAAGAGGAAAGGGAGGACACTGCGCGGGCTAGCGCCCGCCTGGCGCCCTTGGTCGTCATGGCTTGCGTCATGGGCACCTCGTGAGGTACCCGCCTTGATCTCTCCGCCTCCTCGTGAGCCAGCTTGATGAGGCCGCGCCTGAGGAAGCACCGTGTCGTCCGCCCCGCGAGGCTTGGCCCCTCGCGAGGGTCTCGGGTCTTGTGTTGATGAAGGTGGGTCGTGCTGGGCCTCCTTGAGCCACGCCGCAGGCCGCAGGCAGGCAAGTCTGGGGACCCCAGTTCCCAGAACGCCGACAACTCAGGAAAGGAGGATAAGCATAAAACTAACAACTTGGTATCAAGCTTTCTAAACATGCCATGCAATAATTTAGAAAATGTACGACTAATTTGTTAAGTTTGTGTGACTCGGCACCGGCGATATGTAAATAAGCAATAACTTATTGGAACAAATACAACTTATATGTAGTAAGTAAGGTAGATAATGAACATATATACGCTCTCCATTATTTTATAGCCAATTTGGGAACATACGGAACGCAATTGTAAGAGGGATTGCGAGGAAATATGCCTCACCGCGATGGAGAGCACTAACTAACATGCTTCTTAATGCAAACTCGGCCGGACCACAGGAGAGGCGAGGGTGACTGCATCGATATGCTCGAGGGTGGCTGGCGAGCAAACGAAGACGGCGAGGTGCGGGCCGGCGCGTGTTGGGAACGACAGTGGAGGCAGGCTTGACGCCGAAGAGCGAGCACACGACCGGGGTGAGAGCACGGCAGTGCCGGAGAGGGTTCTGTTGCGGATCTGGGGGAGGGGGAGCTGGTGAAGGAGATTGGGTGGACTAGTTGAGTGAAACGCAGGCGGACGGTGCGGGGGTGTTGGCGGCCTAGGTGAAAAGGGTGAAAAATATCCCCGATCGCCGCGCGCGTGGAAATGCCTATGCAAACGGTTGCCTCTAAGCGCTCGTGTGCATAAACAGAATAATTTTGTTTGAAATGAAGACGTACTAATTTTGAAATGAAGACATGAGTTCATCGTTTTGCCTCTAAATTTTTCGCACGTAAACCAATCACAATTTTACCACGGGTTTGATTTGCTGGCGCATTTCAGGTCTCGTGTGGTATATGTAAGACATTTTTTGGCATTTACCGTGCATGTTGGCATATAAACCAATTCCTAGCCGACTGCATTTCCTGTCGAAAGGGATGAGGATTGCCATTCGATCTGGGAGCATCCAACGGTGATGGAGTAACATAGATGGTAACATCACACATCATCTAGATAAAATAGATGATGTGGCAAGCAATTAATGAAGAAAGAGAGGCATGTAGTAACATAGCTAGTTACTAGTACTATGAGTAACATCACACATACCAAGGCAAGATGAGTCTATAACCTAATAAATGAAGTGTTGCATGACACCACACATATGTTACTCCTCATTGTAGAGGTAGTAACATAGACTGGTAACATATGCATGTTACTAGTCTAAGTTACTACCCACTGTGGCTAGTCTTACTAGTAGGCTGATCATAGTGGGGAGTAGCTTAGACTGGTGTCATATGCATGACACTAGTCTAATTTACTACCTTTATAATGCAAAGTAACATGATAGTAGTGTCATAGATGGCTTCATTTATTAGCTTGTAGACTCATCTTGTTTTGGGAAGCGCTATGTTACAGTAACATATTATTTTACCACCTCACATTAAATACTTGCCACATAAGCAAAAATTTCTTGGAGTGCGCTATGTTACTAGCTAAGTTACTCCCACTATGACTAGCCGTAGTATGAGTAACATCACACATCTCAAGGCAAGATGAGTCTGTAGCCTAATAAATGAAGTGTTGCATGTTACTACACATATGTTACTCCCCACTATAGAGGTAGTAACATAGACTAGTAACATTCTATGTTACCATTGTGGCTAGTCTTAATTATGTCACTCTATTGTGTACTTGCTCTAATGCATAGTATCATAGAGTAGCTAGTATCATATGTAGTACTTTATTTATATTGTCATGCATGACACATAATAGCTTAGCATTTATTATGATACGGTTTCACGATATGATACTTAACCCTCTCTTTCTTCATTTAATTAATTCTATGACAGCTCATGAAATTTGCCTAGTTGGCGTGCATGATACTAGCTATGATACCCCCTTACTATCAGCCTAGCAAAGGTATACACATCATTTGTGCGTCGCTTTGTGAGTTTTCATCCGTTTGTTCGAGAAGCCGGGAGAAGTTTCAAACATTTCGGCCGTGAGGTGCGGCCACTGCGTAGGCCTAGTTGGTATTTTAATTACATGGAATTCAGATGGAGTTCACACATCATCAAAATTGATGTGTGCATGTGGCGTGCTCTCACGACCCCGTGAAAAAAATTGGTAAAGTTTGGCACAAGTTTTGATGACCGCTCCTTCCAAACCGGAGCATCTCACATGAAGGATCATGGTTTTCCAAAAGGACACATGTCAATTCAAACTCCTGTGGCCGGTGACTTCATCGTTTAGCCTCATAAAAATTTCCCCATGGTACGCAATCACCAATATACCACGTGTTTGATTTTCTGGCGCATTTGAGGTATCATTAGCTATATTTAAGACATTTTTTGAGATTAACGTGCATTTTGTGCATAAAAATAAAATTACAACCGGAATTGCATGTGCTGTCAAAAGGGATGAGGATCGTCGTTTGACCTAGGACCATCCAACGATGCAAACATACGATCCGTGGGGTTTGGGTTCTGGCCAATCAAAAAGCACGACTGAGATCGTGGGCGGGGTGGTGGGGTTTGGTCGGCACACGGCTTTCATCAACGAACCGTGTGCTATTCGCAAACCAGATTGCATATATTTGTTCACACATACTGTAGTGAGATCAATTGAGTGTGCTACCTCTATGATATAATTATAATAATACTAACAAAAATAGTTCATATTCATTGCCTGAGCTGACATCATATCAAGGGCAACATATTAACGTCTCTTACATCAACAGAAAACCGGGCATAACTCACATATTCAGTACACGCTACAGTTCTAAATTGAACGAATTAATTTGCAGGGTAGGCATAAAGACTAGTCTTACAACTTAATTCCCATGTACATGGGGGAACTGGGATCATTAAGTTGACCCCGAATGAACTTGGTTTTTTTTTGATGATTTTACGCTGCTCTGTTACACGGGTGCGTGATCCCTTGGTTAGCAACTCATAAAATTCAATGTACTCGTCTTGATCGGCAACATCGTCGACTCCCAGTACCCTTCTCTTCCCATGCGTCGCTAAATGGCCGTTCTTATGCAAGGGGTCTTCCACAAAGAAAATCTGGGTAGCATCGCTGGCAAGAATGAATGGGTCCGCGTGATACGCCATCGTTGTCCTGTTAACACAGGTCTTCCTGTACTCATCTATCCTTACCTGACCAAGAGGGATCCATGCGCACCTGAATAATGCCACCTTAACTTTCACATAGTCAAGCTCCCAAATCTCTTTGATGGTTCCATAGTATACCCTTTTATCAGCTTCATTTACAGTCATGCATTCTATTCGAACAAAGCTGTTCTGATACGAGGTCTTCTTATCATGTTCCTCAGTGTAGAACGTGATCCTTGTGCCAAACGATTCTTCGTCCTTTCGGCGTAGTTCTTAGTGTGCTCCTTCATCCCCACATCTGAAGAAGGCACCATTGGTAAGAATCTTTGGCGTATCTCCGCCAAGTGTTATTCGGCATAAGCGATGAGAATTGGGCTGTTAAGCAGTACCGTCAAATGGGCTTTCTCTGCCAATTCTCCGGGTGCATCCATTTGCGTGCCAGCAAGGACCGGCTTACCTTTCGGCCTTCCCTCGTGGCGAGAGAGGGGCAAACCTATAGGTCTTTGTTTCATGTATTTGGTGCAAAACTCAACCACCTCCTCCGCGGTATAACCTTTTAGGATGCTTGCCTCTAGATGGTTTCGGTTCCGACAAAAGCGCTTTAGTATTCCCATGAACCGCTCAAAGGGATACATGTTGCGAAGAAACACAGGACCACAATACTTTATCTCGTCGACAAGGTGCACAGTGAGATGGACCATGACATCAAAGAATGACGGTGGAAAAAACATCTCTAGGTTGGACAATATTCTTGCAATATCATCTTGCATATGATCCAACTCTTCAGGATCTACAACTTTCTACCATACTTGGTTGAATAAATCACAGAGGTCAATGAGTGTGTTTCTTATATGTTTGTCCATCAGATTCCTGATGGCCACCGGGAGGATTTGTGTCAACATTACGTGCCAATCATGTGACTTCATGTGTCCCAACTTCATTTTACCTGAGCTCACATCCATGAGACTTCTGATGTTTGTGCAGTAGGAAGAGGGTGTCTGAACTGACAACAAATAGGTGAAGAACTGTGTTGCTTCTTTTGTATTGAAATTGTAACTCTGGCGAGCTTTGATGAATTTTTCATCATCTTCTGCTTCACTCTTGCATTGTGTTTCATCAGCAAGCATATCGAGCCGTGAACTGTCACCATCCTTTCTTTTACCTTTAATCTTGAGCAGAGTACCAAGGATGCTTTCACATATGTTCTTCTCTACATGCATGACATCGATGCAGTGACGTACACGTAGAATCTCCCAGTAAGGTAATTTCCAGAACACCGATTTCTTCTTAAACACTTGATCCTTGGGTGTTAGTTTCAACGTCAAAGGGTGGTTCTTGCCAAGCACAACATTAATTTTTTTAGCCATGTTGTGGATCAACTCCCCTTCATATGGTCTTGGGCCCGCACCTGCCTCTGCCGTACCATCAAATTCAACTTTCATCTTTCCGTATGTGTGACTTTTGCGTAAGAACCTACAATGACGCAAATACACTGTTTTGCGCGAGTTGGGAAGTCTTCTGGTAGCTGTCCTATCCATGCATGTGACACACCCTACATCTCCCCTTGTTTTCTGCCCCGACGTGTTGCCTAATGCCGGCATATCTTGAATGGTGTGCACCAGCATCACATGTAGATCAAAAATCTCCTTTCTGTAAGCATCATAACATTTTACAGCGGGCACATCTATCCACACTGTCAACAGTTCTTCTACCAGTAGCTGAAAGTAAATGTCGATGTCATTTTCTGGTTGCTTCGGGCCTTGGATAATCATTGACATCATAATGTATTTTTTTCTTCACACAACCAAGGAGCTAGGTTATATATGCACAGAAGCACCGGCCATGTGCCGTGTTTGGTGTTCATATTGCCAAAAGGATTCATCCCGTCAGTACACTCCCCAAGCCTTATACTTCTAGGATCCTTGGCGAATTTTTCAAACTTTTTGTCGATTAATTCCCACTGAGCCCCATCTTTCGGGTGCCTCATAAACCTATCCGCAATTCGCTCATCATGATGCCACCGCAACCTCTTTGCCTCTCTAGGGTTTGTAAAAAACGCCACAACCTTGGAATTAAAGGCAAGTACCAAATAACCTTGAACGGGATTCCTGTCTTGATCTCGTCGTCCAATTTGTACTTGTCCTTTGCTCTCCTATGCTTGTATCGTGCATGCTTGCATGTGGGACATGCACAAAAATCTTTGTACTCACCACGGTACAATATACAATCATTTACACAAGCGTGTATCTTCTGTACTTCAAGTTCCAATGGTCAAACAATTTTCTTTGCTTCATTCGTGCTTCTGGGGAGCACATTATCTTCCGGAAGAATTTCTTTCAAAAGACCTAACATCTCTCTGACGCCCTTGTTTGATAGACCGTTTGCTGCTTTAAATCTGAGAAGCGCCAGGGTGGCACTCAACCTAGAATATTTCTTTTTGCAACATGGATACAATTCTTTCTTGGAGTCTGCATCAATGGTTGGCAGATCCTTGTACCCAATCATATCCTTTTCTGGGCCCTCAAAATCTGCAATCATAGCAGCAAAATCTGGCATATCAAGATCGTCCTCATCTGCGTCGACATCTTGGTTTTCCAGTGGGTGTTTCGGCTTTCCGGTGTTCCATTGGTAGCTTGACGCCTCTGCCTTGATGTTAGATTCAACGTCCATGTGACACTGATTGGGGTTTGGCATCTCGCTTCCCTGGGTATCTTCATCCATGACCTCCTCTTCACCGTGTCTGGTCCAACGTGTATATCCATCCATGAATCCCCTAGTGACTAAGTGCATCTGGACATCTACAACTTCATGTGACTCTGTATTGGCACAATCAGTACATGGACACGGGATGTAATCCGCATCACCAATTCTCCTCTTTGTACTTTCACCCAAATTCATGAACTCTGTCATGCCACTGATAAAATCTGCGGTTTTCCGATTCTTCATCCATCGAGATCATTCCTTCTGCAGCACACGAATGGTAATTAAAAACAAAACAACAACATTAATATACTGATTAACTTCTGCCCAAAGATGCGTGCATTAATCACAAGGTTTTATTTTAATAATTACTGAGGGCGCTCCATGTTGTTATCCAGACGTGCAATGACAAAAATTAATGGCGAGTCAATTTGCACGCAGAATACTAGTACAACACTACACTTAGGAATTGAATACCTTAATTTAGCTACTCACGAAAAGAATACCTTAATTAATTAGCCGCGCGATGACCTCCACCCAGCAGACAGACAAGCGCGATGCGGCGGCACGTCGAGGCAGCAGGGTCGAGGACCAAAGCTTAGTGCGGCTGCCGCCTGAAGTTCGACCTCCACTATCCCGCCATCGACCGCGATGGATGTGCTTGAATCACGCCGCTGCCGACCTTGATGGCTAAGCTCCTCCTATCTCCCGCCGCAGACCGAGGGTTGACCTCCTATGATGCCGCCACTGCCCACTGACCAAGGATTGACCTCTTCTCCGGTAGCCGCTGCCAAGGCCGCCGCCGCCATCTCTATATGCAAAGCGGCTGTTTTTTACGGATATCCACAGAGCGACTATTTACACAGTATCTCACCATAACTCAATTATATGGACAGGGTAGTACATCATATACGGTTATGTAACGACAACCGTGTCTAACCTACGTTGTCTTCTCACATGGTTTGGTGCAGAAAACTTGTGTGACGTTGTAATACCTAACACAAACGACATGTACGAACAATGTGCCGTATACAACATATATATAGTGCCATTAGTAGTTCCCGACCGTTAGCTTATCTCCACAGTTTCCCCATTTTCCGCAAATCCCTACATAGCCTCCAAATTCCCTCGCGTGGCGCTGACATTGGGGGAATGCAGACGAGTGGTGTTGACGGTTTCGGTGCGGATGCTCCTGCTCGTATCGCCACCACGACGGCGGTCGCCACCGAGCACTTGCCTAAGGTCATCAGAAGGCAGGTGTACTACGGATCTGAATCGTCCTATCAGGTTTCAATCTATCCTGATCTCTTTTAGCATGTCCAAAGTGTACCTCCTTGCTGAATCCGTCCTGAATGACCCCCCCCCCCCCAAGGAAAGCGATCTGCCACCGGATCCGGAGCTTGACTCCAGACTCCTGCAACACGAGTTTGACTCCGAGTTTTGCGCCACCGAGAAGTACCAAAAGCTGAGTAGTGTGCACGGGCACACTCCTGCTCGACGTGTATGCACGGAGGGATCTAACATTGGCAGGCGGTTTCTTAGTTGCCCCTTAGAGGCTTGTGCCTTTGTTAACTGGCTGGATGGAGAATGGCACTGCTCATCCAGAATACTATTTAACATTGGTAGGGATATGAGGCTTGTGCCTTTGTTAACTGGCTGGATGGAGAATGGCATGGCAGGGCTCGGAGTGTTATCACCAAGCTCGCAGAAGATAACTTAAAGCTGAAGAAGAAACTGGCTGATCTAGAATGTACAATGAGTACGATGAAGCAAGAAAGTATCAATCACAGGCAATAGATGAAAGCAAGAGACAAGAAAGAACTAGCATGTGTAGTTGTGGTTGTCGCATTGGCCATGTTCTATGCGCTATTGGCAATGATGATTAGGGGTTTTGTTTGACAATATTGCTAAAGCACATCTAGATGTGCTCTAAGTAATGCACATCAAAGTCCTATGCCATTGATGTTACGCGAAGATTCGTGCAGATATTTTTCTTTGTCTTTTTTCTTTTCCTTTCTAGTTTGATTATTACTGGCTTTATACATAAGAAGAGCTCAGTGTATTGCTTGCCAACTGTCCTACTCCATTCGTACTGGTACCTATGCATAATCCCAAAACTCGTTACTTGTTTTTGTCCTAAAAAAGGAAACCAGCCAAATAGCCAATAGGAGTCCTGTGCAACCCCGGGAATTTGGAGCAACTGGGTACAAATAATTGCGGTTGATTATATTAACAGTTAGATAATACGTCAACCCCCGCTTCAATCAACGCTTCAATTGGTAGTTCCTCTTCTCTGCATACCCTGCTTAAGTGTCCACCGTCTTCATCGTCCCCGGCAGGCCGCCCTACACACTGGTACACACTCTGAAGCCATGTCGAGCGACAGCGACGACGACAGCTCGGCCAGCAGTCTGGCGCCCGATGATAGGTCAACATTGGAATCATTCCACTCGTCTTCCATGAGTCCGACGTCAAGCCCAGACCTTGATTATATCCGGTTCATGGAAGGGACGCCGCCTCCGGAGTCATCAGACGACAACCAGATGGACGAGGAGCCGTTGGAGGACGAAGAATAGGACGACGATGATGAGCAGGAGGAATGGTCGAACAAGGAGGAGGAGGGCGACGACGATAGCAACGACGATGACGATGGCGGTGGCGATGAAAAGCCAACGGTCGGCGGGAAGAAGCGTCCTCGCCAAGACGATGTCGCGGGTCCATCCAACAACAACAACAAGAAGAAGAAGGACTAAATTAAGCATTTGTATATATCTCTGTTTATCCTGTCAATCTCATCGCAGACGGTTAGTAATATGTATTCGACAGAGATCTTCTACATTATCGCCAACAGATTGGTTTGTTGAACTGTGTGCCCTGACGAGCACAAAATTCACAAAAAAGACCGTATGGGCTGTCTATAATGATCGCACACAATTCTGATTACCGACCTGTTTCCGGGTATCACACACATCTTGTTACGCCAAATCATTTGTGTTCACCTCGCTCATCGCAAACGGTTCATTGGAGTGAACTGTATGCCATATATCGCACACATCTTGATCTGGCTGCTCGTTTCTATTGTTCTATCTCATCGCAAACAGTTCGTACGGATCAACCGTATGCCCCTCATCACACACGCAACTAAAATCTGAACCGTGTTTGATGTGTCATTCATCGGAAAAGTTTTGCATCTTTTTTCACAGTTTTTTACATCACCGTTTGCGATTAATGCATCACACACAATTTCATCAAAGGGTCTCTGATCGTAGTGTCGCGTTAGCAGCATCCTACAGTAGTGGTTACTTGCCTGAGATTCGATCGTCGGTATCTTCATACCTAGTTCAATCTCGTTACTGGCAAGTCTCTTTACTCGTTCCTTAATGCATCATCCCGTGACTAACCCATTAGTCACATTGCTTGCAAGGCTCATAGTGATGTGCATTACCGAGAGGGCCCAAAGATACCTCTCCGATACACGGAGTGACAAATCCGAAACTCGATCTATGCCAACACAACAAACACCATCGGAGACACCTGTAGAGCATCTTTATAATCACCCAGTTACATTGTGACGTTTGATAGCACACAAGGTGTTCCTCTGGTATTCGGCAGTTGCATAATATCATAGTCAGAGGTACATGTATAAGTCATGAAGAAAGCAATAGCGATAAAACTAAACGATCATTATGCTAAGCTAACGGATGGGTCTTGTCCATCATATCATTCTCTAATGATGTGATCCCATTCATGAAATGACAACACATGTCTATGGTCAGGAGACTTAACCATCTTTGATTAACGAGCTAGTCAAGTAGAGGCATACTATGGACACTCTATTTTGTCTATGTATTCACACATGTACTAAGTTTCCGGTTAATACAATTCTGGCATGAATAATAATTTTTTATCATGATATAAGGAAATATATAACAACTTTATTATTGCCTCTAGGGAATATTTCCTTCAGTCTCCCACTTGCACTAGAGCCAATAATCTAGATTACATAGTAATAATTCTAACAGCCATGGAGTCTTGGTGCTGATCATATTTTGCTCGTGAGAGAGGTTTAGTCAACGCGTCTGCAACATTCAGATCCGTATGTATTTTGGAATCTCTGTCTCCCTCCTTGACTTGATCGCAGATGGAATTGAAGAGTCTCTTGATGTGTTTGGTTCTCTTTTGAAATCTGGATTCCTTCGGCAAGGCAATTGTTCCAGTATTGTCACAAAAGATTTTCATTGGACCCGATGCACTAGGTATTACACCTAGATCGGATATGAACTCCTTCATCTGCTGCTTCCGATGCAGCTATGTACTCCGCTTCACACGTAGATCCTGCCACAACGTTCTGCTTGAACTGCACCAATTAACAGCCCCAACATTCAATATAAATACATATCCGGTTTGTGACTTAGAGTCATCCAGATCAGTGTCAAAGCTTGCATCGATGTAACCATTTACGACGAGCTCTTTTTCACCTCCATAAACGATAAACATATCCTTAGTCCTTTTTAGGTATTTCAGTATTCTTGACTGTTGTCCAGTGATCCACTCCTGGATTACTTTGGTACCTCCCTGCTAAACTAATAGCGAGGCACACATCAGGTCTGGTACACAACATTGCATACATGATAGAACCTATGGCTGAGGCATAGGGAATGACTTTCATTTTCTCAATATCTTCTGGAGTGGTCGGGCATTGAGTCTGACTCAAATTCACACGTTGTAACACATGCAAGAACCCTTTCTTTGACTGGTCCATTTTGAACTTCTTCAAAACTTTATCAAGGTATGTGCTCTATGAAAGTCCAATTAAGCGTCTTGATCTATCTCTATAGATCGTGATGCCTAATATATAAGCAGCTTCACCGAGGTCTTTCATTGAAAAATTCTTATTCAAGTATCCTTTTATGCCATCCAGAAATTATGTATTATTTCCAATCAACAATATGTCATCCACATATAATATTAGAAATGCTACAGAGATCCCACTCACTTTCTTGTAAATACAGGCTTCTCCAAAAGTCTGTATAAAACCATATGCTTTGATCACACTATCAAAGCGTGTATTCCAACTCTGAGAGGCTTGCACTAGTCCATAAATGGATTGCTGGAGCTTGCACAGTTTGTTAGCACCTTTAGGATCGACAAAACCTTCTGGTTGCATCATATACAACTCTTCTTTAAGATATCCATTAAGGAATGCAGTTTTGACATCCATTTGCCAAATTTCATAATCATGAAATGCGGCAATTGCTAACATGATTCGGACAGACTTAAGCATCACTACGGGTGAGAAAGTCTCATCGTAGTGAACTCCTTGAACTTGTCGAAAACCTTTTGCAACAAGTAGAGCTTTGTAGACAATAACATTACCGTCAGCGGCAGTCTTCTTCTTGAAGATCCATTTATTCTCTATGGCTTGCCGATCATCGGGAAAGTCAACCAAAGTCCATACTTTGTTCTCATACATGGATCCCATCTCAGATTTCATGGCCTCAAGCCATTTTGTGGAATCCGGGCTCATCATCGCTTCCTCATAGTTCGTAGGTTCGTCATGGTCAAGTAACATGACCTCCAGAACAGGATTACCGTTCCACTCTGGTGCGCATCGTACTCTGGTTGACCTACAAGGTTCGGTAGTAACTTGATCAGAAGTTTCATGATCATCGTCATCAACTTCCTCACTGATTGGTGTAGGAATCACTAGAACTGATTTCTGTGATGAACTAATTTCCAATAAGGGAGAAGATACAATTACCTCATCAAGTTCTACTTTCCTCCCACTCACTTGTTTCGAGAGAAACTCCTTCTCTAGAAAGGATCTATTCTTAGCAACGAATATCTTGCCTTCGAATCTGTGATAGAAGGTGTACCCAACTGTCTCCTTTGGGTATCCTATGAAGACACATTTCCCCGAGTTGGGTTTGAGCTTATCAGGTTGTAGCTTTTTCACATAAGCATCTGATACGTCTCGAACGTATCTATAATTTTTTTATTCTTCCATGTTGTTTTATTATCAATCTTGGATGTTTTATAATCATTTTATATCATTTTTCTGGTACTAACCTATTGACATATTTCCAAGTGCCAGTTGCTATTTTTTCCATGTTTCTACATTGCAGAAAATCCCTATCAAACGGAGTCCAAATACCATGAAGTTTTACGGAGATTTTTTATGGACCAGAAGGAATAAGTTGGGCCCTGGTTGCACCTGCGGGGAGTCCCGAGGAGGGGACAACCCACCAGGGCGCACCAAGAGGCCCAGGCGCGCCCTGGTGGGTTGTGCCCACCTCGGGTGCCCACTGGACCGCCTCTTTGCTCTATAAATACCCCAATATTCCAGAAACCCTAGGACGGTCGACAAAATATTTATCCAGCCACCGCAGAGTCTAGAACCACCAGATCCAATCTAGAACCATCTCGGATGGGGTTCATGACCTCCATTGGTGCCTCTCCGATGATGTGTGAGTAGTTCTTTGTAGACCTTCAGGTCCGTAGTTAGTAGCTAGATGGCTTTCTCTCTCTCTCTCTCTCTATCTCTCTCTCTCTCTCTCTCTCTGAATTCTCAATACAATGGTCTCTTGGAGATCCATATGATGTAACTCTTTTTGTGGTGTGTTTGTTGGGATCTGACGAACTTTGAGTTTATGATCAGTCATATCTTTTTATATCCATGAAAGTTATTTGAGTTTCTTTGATCTCTTGTATGCATGATCTCTTATAGCCTCGTATTTCTTCTCCGATATTTGGGTTTCGTTTGGCCAACTTGATCTATTTATCTTGCAACGGGAAGAGGTGCCCGGTAGTGGGTTCGATCTTACGATGCTCGATCCCAGTGATAGAGAGGGAACCGACATGTAATTGCTACTAAGGATAAAAAGACGAGATCTATATCTATTGCCATATAGATAAACGGATCTTGTCTACATCATGCCATCTTTCTTATTGCATTACTCTGTTTTTCCATGAACTTAATGCACTAGATACATGCTGGATAGCGGTCGATGTGTGGAGTAATAGTAGTAGATGCAGGCAGGAGTCGGTCTACTAATCTTGGACGTGATGCCTATGTAATGATCATTGCGTGGATATCATCATAATTATTTGACGTTCTATCAATTTCCCAACAGTAGTTTGTTTACCCACCGTTTGCTATCTTTCTCGAGAGAAGCCACTAGTGAAACCTACGGCCCCGGGTCTTCTTTCTCATATATTTTCCTTTGCAATCTACTTTTTCCTTGCTTTTATTTACAGATCTATTAAATCAAAAATACAAAAATACTGTAAGTGCATCTAGTGACCCTTAGTGATTTTGGTGTATTGAAGACTTATAGGTTAAGTATCTAATGCGTTTATGAGTGTACACAGGTCTATAAGTCTATGAGGAGTTTGATATTTGCAGAGAAAGTCGACCCCAAAAAATGAAGTTCTTCGACTGAAGACTTTGATATACTGAAGACTTTCTGAAGACTTTGAAAGTGAAGAAATTGGTGTGACCTTGAAGACTTGGTATTCATTCGAGGAACATGAAGCGTGAAGACTTTTGTTTTTGTAGTTTCATTTTGTCTTTCTTGAGTCATAGGAAACACCGTACTGTTACAGGGGGTCGAGGAAATACTAAGGAGAAAATTTCCATGTGATGCTCAACTCAAATCCTACACCTACCAATCCCTTCGAGTGAAGCCATTGGAAATCTCATACAGTTCAGTCAATTTCTTCAGTGACAGAGACGCAGTTCTTCTGGTCACTGAGGACTTTGCTCTGACTAAGGAGTTAGGAATTCGCCAGTGCGAATTGCCTACACAATGAGGAACATGATAGCCCTAAGGAATTTGTACCTCAATTTTCCGATCGTTGCTATGCTACGCGCCAGCTGTCCCAAAATATCTTGTCCACCTAACGGTCATATCATTGAAGGGCATTTATATCTTATCATGTCGGGCTGCTCCCTAGGCTATAAATAGCCGCCCCCTACAACCACTAGCTGGTTGGCTGCTCCGCGAGAACTTGACACTTGTCATTTGAGAGCAACCCATCCTCCGAGGACTTTGAGCGAAAATCATCAAGTGAGGAAAATCCAAACCCAAACCCAAAACACCTACAAACCCAAAGTGATTAAGCATCACTGAAGAGATTGATCCTGCGTGGATCCGACGCTTGTTACCTTTGAAGACTGTGCTTCTTCCAGACGGTTAGGCGTCAATGTCTAGAGCATCCTAGAGGAATTGTGGATCGCCAAGTGACCAAGTCTGTGAAGGTTTGGAAGTCACCTGAAGACTTACCACGAGTGATTGGGCGAGGACTGTGTGTCCTTAGCTCAAGGAGAATACGGTGAGGACTATGTGTCCGGGACTAGGTGTCCTCGAGTTTAAATACTCAGCCGCTCCAACCAGATGTACAACTGAGACAACGATTGGAACTGGTCTACCAAATCATTGTCTTCACCAAGCTTACTGGTTCCATTTCCTCAAGTCTTTCATTTCCTCAGTAGTGTGCTGTTTGTTTATCATATCTGTGTTTGAAGACTTTGACTGAAGACTTTCTCAATTTCCTCAGTTCAATTTCTTGAGTCTGTTTGTCTTCATCTTGTGTTATCCTGTGTTTACGCTTTCTGTGCTCTGTGTGTGTCTTCATTTCATCATGATGACTATGCTTGAATTCTGTTATGTTTTCATCTGAGTACTTATTCCGCTGCTAGTAGTTCTTCGCTAAGGAATTTCCTCACGAGCAAATTCCTCAGTGAAGAATTTCATAAAAATCACCTATTCACCCCCCTCTAGTCGATATAACGCACTTTCAATTGGTTCAGAGCAAGGTACTCCCTTGTTCTGTGTGATTTTGGTTTAACTGCCTGGAGTTTTAGTTATGTCGACCGCAGATATGAAGAAAGTGCCATGCCCCATCTTTGACGGTCACGAGTATCCCAAATGGAAGGCCATGATGAAGAAGCGTCTCATGGTGATGAACAGTGAGCTGTGGACCGTCACTGAGATCGGTCTGACCGATCTGTGCAAGATGGCGGAAGCTGATGACATTCGCAAGTACACTCAACTCAACCTCATAGTGAAGGCCATCATCTGCACTAGTCTGTCTCGAAACCAGTTCAGAAATATCATGCATCTCGATCAGGCGAAGCTTGTCTGAAACCGTCTCTCTGATGTCTATGAAGGCCATCGAACCTGTCATGATCCTTGGTTTGAGGATTTCAAGGAATCGCTCAAATCAATGAAAATCGAACTAGAATCATCATCCTCTACTCCATGCCTTATGGCAAAAAGTGCTAAGGTAACTGAATGCTACCTATCTGAGTCTAGTGATGAAGAATCTGGTGATGAATTTGGACCCAGTTATGTCAAACTTGCTTCCCTTGCTGCTAAACAAAAAAGAGCCTTGCAAAAGGCTAATGATATGCTTAGTAAGAGCAATGATATGTTGGGAGAAGAAATGGATCAGTCACAAGCCTTGGCTGAAAGTCTTCAGAGGCTTTATTCTAAGTATGACTCTCTTCAAGATTAGCATAACTCTCTCTTGTCTGATTTTGAGAAGATAAGAGTGAGTTATGAAGATCTTCAGAAGGAGCGCGATTCATTACTTGCTCAACAAATCAGCGCTGCTCAGGAAGAATTCATCCCTCCATGTTTAAAATGCATTGAACGAGAATCTGCTAATTCCTCACCTGAATGTTCAAATGCTTCAAATGTTACAAATTCTTCACCTGCCTCTGCTATCACTAATTCCTCATCTGAGGACATTGCTAGTATTACTGACGATGCAGGACTAAAGGAATTGTACATAATAGGCATGTACAAAAGCCTCAAAGGGCATCAGACTCTTTGTGATGTGCTTAAAAAGCAGATCCTCAACAGAACCCTAGGAAAGAGGGTATTGCCTTTGAGAGGAAACTCAATGCTAATGGTACATATTGGAAGCCTGAGCAGTACCCCAAAACCTCATGGGTTGCTGCAAAGGGACCTCCGGTTGATCCATCTAATTTATCTGGCTATACATGTGAATCTTCTCATTCTTCTGATGAGTCATTTGACTCCAACTATAAACTGTTCAAAAATCAGAATGGTGAAGTATTTGCTAGATATGTTGGCACTAACTGCAGGAACGGTTCCCCTGTGAAGAAAATCTGGGTTCCCAAAAGGTGCCTTGAAAGTCTTCAGGTGAATGTCCTCATGACACCACCTGTGAAGAAAAGGAACATCAGATCAAATTCTTCATATGGACCAAATTATTCATATGGATCCAAGTCCTCATACGGACCAAATTCCTCAAGGGGATCAAATTCCTCACATGGATCAAAGTCCTCATATGAACATCATCGTGCTAACAACTCTGTTTCGCAGGAAAGAGCCAAGGGCTATGAATATGAGCATTATTCTTCAAATTATTATGTTCATAAGTCCTCGAAGAATTTCTCTGCTTATGCATATGCTTACCCTAACCCCTCTTGTGTGAAACGAAATGGTTTGGCAGCTTTGCCACCATTCTCATATGGAGCTCGCAGAGTGATGAACTCTTTGCCACCCCTTCATATGTGGGTGGTGAAGAAAAAGAACTAATCCCTTCTGCAGGGTCAGGTCTCCAGACGTGCAATAACGTCTGAAGAATTTGCTGGGGACCTGACAAAAATGCCTGAAAGGACGCAGGCTAACCATGATGAAATGAACTTTCATTTCATACGTCCTCCCTCTGTTTTATCTATCTTACTGCTTGATGAAATTGATATGATGAATTGTGATATCATATTCTTCACTGCTGAAGTATATGAGGTCGTAAGTTGCACTAATTCATCTGCAGGATGATCAACCCAAAGCCACTGAATGGGTACTTGATAGTGGATGTACAAATCACATGACTGGTGACAAGAATCTATTGATGGATGCTCCCTTATCAGCATCACACATGAAGCATATCATCTTCGCTGATAAAAGCAAAAGTCAGGTATTGGGTCTCGGTAAGGTTGCTATCACAAAGGATCGACACATGGACAAAGTCATGCTTATTGAGTCCTTAGGATATAATCTTATGTCTGTCTCAATGCTTTCTGATCATGATATGGTTGTTGTCTTTGGCAAGTATCGTTGTGTTGTGATTATGGAAGCTGACAATTCCAAAGTCTTCAAAGGCTTTAGGAGAGGAGACTTGTAAATTGTTGATTTCTCTGCAGATTCACAACCAGCCGTGTGCCTACTTGCAAAAGCTTCAGAAGGATGGCTATGGCATCGACGACTTGGTCATGCAGGCATGAGGAATTTGAACACGCTTGCAAAGAAGAAGCATGTCATTGGCATTGAGAATGTCAAATTCCTCAAGGATCACTTGTGCGGTGCCTGTGAAGCTGGAAAGATGACAAAGGCCAAGCATCCAGCGAAGACTATCATGACCACTACTCGTCCATTTGAATTGCTTCACATGGATCTCTTCGGTCCTAACCATTATTCCTCTATTTCGAATGAAGCATCTCAATATGGCTTTGTTATTGTTGATGATTACTCTCGTTACACATGGGTACACCTTGTCTCTTACAAAACTGAAGTGCAGGAAGTCTTCAAACGATTTTCCTCGAGGGCTTCAACTAACTTTGGTGTGAAGATTAAGCACATCAGAAGTGACAATGGCACTGAGTTCAAGAATTCGGGTCTCGATGACTATCTTGATGAACTTGGTATTACTCATGAGTTATCTGCTCCTTATACTCCTCAACTGAATGGCGTCGTGGAGCGCAAGAACAGGACTCTTGCTGAGATGGCTCGCACTATGCTCGATGAGTACAAAACCCCTCGTCGTTTCTGGGTTGATGCAATTGATACTGCGTGCCATATCATCAACAGAGTATATCTTCACAAATTCTTCAAGGAGACTGCTTATGAACTCCTCACTGACAAGAAACCAAATGTGAGTTATTTCAAAGTCTTCGGTGCTAAATGCTGGATTAGAGATCCTCATCACAACTCTAAATTTGCACCAAAAGCACATGAAGGTTTTATGCTTGGTTACGGAAAGGACTCGCACACCTACAGAGTCTTCAACAATGTTCTTCACAAGATTGTTGAAACTGTAGATGTGCGGTTCGATGAAACTAATGGCTTGCAAAGAGAGCACCTACCTTCTGTGTTAGATGAACCTGCACCTGAGGAATCTATCAAGCACAAGGCTACTGAAGATGTCATTCCTATTGAAGAATCTGCTGAAGAGTTCATTCCAGAACGTGAAGAACGCCGAGCTGATGCATCTGAAGAAAATGCCGAGGAAATTGATGGTGAAGAAAATGCTGATCAAATTCCTCAACGACAACCAGCTCACCCTCGCATTGCAAAAGAAGTGCAAGTGGAGAAGATCATCAATGACATTAGAGCACCAGATCCTCTCACACGCTCAAAAGCTTCACATCTATCTAACTTTTGTGGGCACTTTGCTTTTGTCTCTATCACAGAGCCCACTAAGGTAGATGAAGCATTTCTGGAGCCTGAGTGGATTCAGGCCATGCAAGAAGAATTACATCAGTTCAAGCACAACAACGTATGGGAATTAGTCGATCATCCTGATCCTCGCAAGCATAACATCATTGGCACAAAGTGGATCTACCGCAACAAGCAAGATGAAAATGGTGTTGTGGTGAGGAATAAGGCACGACTAGTAGCTCAAGGCTACACACAGGTTGAAGGAATTGATTTCGATGAAACTTTTGCACCTGTTGCTAGACTTGAGGCTATTCGCATATTGCTTGCTTATGCTAACCATCATGATATCATCTTACACCAAATGGATGTGAAAAGTGCATTCCTCAATGGTAAGCTTGAGGAAGAAGTATATGTTGCTCAACCACCAGGTTTTGAAGATCGAAAGCATCCTGACAAAGTCTTCAGACTTAACAAGGCCCTCTATGGCCTCAAGCAGGCCCCACGGGCGTGGTATGATACATTGAAGAAATTCTTCATGAAGAAAGGCTTCACACCCGGTTCACTCGATCCCACTCTCTTTACTAAATCATATGATGGTGAACTGTTTGTGTGCCAAATATATGTTGATGATATTATCTTTGGATGTACTGACCAACGTTATAGTGATGAATTTTCCTATATGATGAGAGAAGAATATCAAATGTCTATGATGGGAGAGTTGAAATTCTTCTTAGGTCTTCAAATTCGTCAACGGCGCAACGACATATTCATATCTCAGGAGAAATACCTCAAGGATGTCCTAAAGAAATTCGGCATGCAAGATTGCAAAGGCATCAAAATTCCTATGCCCACAAATGGTCAACTATGCACTGATGAAAATGGTACTGACTTCGATCATAAGGTATACTGCTCCATGATTGGTTCTTTATTGTACTTATGTGCATCTAGGCCAGATATAATGTTTAGTGTTTGCATGTGTGCACGATTTCAAGCTGCACCGAAGGAATCACACCATAAGGCTGTGAAGCATATTCTTCGATATCTAGCGCACACACCAACACTAGGATTATGGTATCCCAAGGGCTCGGATTTTGATCTCATTGGATATTCAGACTCTGACTATGCCGGTGACCATGTGGACCGCAAGTCAACATCTGGTACTTGTCATTTCCTCGGACGATCCTTGGTCTGTTGGTCCTCGAAGAAACAGAACTGCGTATCACTATCTACTGCTGAAGCTGAGTACATTGCTGTGCTCAACTGCTATGGATGAAGCAAACGCTCAAGGACTATGGCATCAACGTGAAGAATGTGCCTCTCCTCTGTGACAATGAGAGTGCCATCAAGATTGCTCACAACCCAATTCAGCACTCGAAGACAAAGCACATTCAAATTCGTCATCATTTTCTTCGTGATCATGTGTTGAAGGGCGACATTTCTATTGAGCATGTGAAGACTGAAGAACAGCTAGCCGATATCTTCACTAAGCCCTTGGATGAGAAGAGATTTTGCAAGTTGCGGTGTGAGCTAAATATCTTAGAATCTTCGAATGTACTTTGAAAAGGCACTCATCCTAACACTTATGCAAAATTGATGACTTAGATGTGCAACACATGAAGAAACGTTTTTCTTCAATCAATGAAGAATAACACTCTAAGTGTGAAGAAATTAATGAAGAATTTGATTCTCAGAACCCTACGACAATTGTACGCGGTGTCTGAAATCATCATTCTTACACGATGGGTCACGCCACCACAAAAGTTGAAAATCTTCAATTTGAGTTTTTCTTCAACTTTTGAAATTCTTCAGTTTTTCAAATTCTTCAAACTTTACAAAGTCTTCACTTGTGCCGTCGTTTTTCTTCATTGGCTATATATATATGAGTTTATGTCCTCTACAGCATTCACTTATAGCTATTTCTTCAAGTTGGAACTTTTCTGCTAAGTGAATGTGATCGGACCCTTCCCCTCTATGCTATACTCAATCCAATCTATTCACAAATTCTTCATGTGCGTTCTATTTGAAACTCGTTCAAATTCTTCACTGTGTCATTGTCAGCTGAAGAAATTGCGAACGGAACGTTAAAACAAATCTTATCCAAACTTTCGATTTTGCCGCTCAAACCGTTCCGCATCCCACGATGGATTATTTTATCCACCCACGATCTTACACGATCTCCACCACACAGTACGTGGGTGACACATGTCGCAAGAAGGAGAACGGCCAGGGGCACGTTCGTCCTAAATCTTCGGACGAGCAGTTTTTCACCGCGGCTATAAATACCCCCTATCGCCATCCTCACTTCTTTTACCCCGCTCGATCTCACTCCCTCGCTCGAGCTCTCCAAACCCTAGCGCCGTTGCTACTCCATCGTCGCCGGTGAGGAAGAGCTTCACTGCCTCGACCTCGTTGCCGTCGTACTCGCGCCGACCGCGGAAATCTTCACCTCCGCCACCGTCGTAGACGTCTTCCTCTACCAAGTTAGGGCGTGGAAGATCTGCATCGACGAACTTCACTGTTCCAACTCCCAGTTCCTCGTGTTCTTCGCTCAGGGTAATTTAAAGCTAATTTTACTGCCCTCGTTGATTCGGAATTTTTCTACAAAATCTTCAAAGGTGTTATATTCTTCAAATCCTCACACACAAAAACACCTCACATGTTATCTGTTCTTGATTCATTTCCCTCAGCATCAATTTCTTCAAAGATTCCTCAATTGTGTGGATCTTCGATCTATACAACTCTGGAACCTAAGATATAAAGCACTTAGTGAAATTCCTCAAGACGAATCTGGTCAATTTCCTCAAACTTGTTCTTTATGAAAAACCCTCTAAGAACGCATATGACCTCTTCAAATTCCTCGCAACTATACTTTGTTCACAGGTACACATGTCCGCTGCTGAATCTTTAGGTTCTCATCAACTTAACTCGTTTGCAGCGTTCCTCGAAGAAAAGTTGCATACTTCTTCAGAGAATTCAATTGTTCAAATTCCTCATCTGAAGAAAATGGCTGAAGGTAAAAGGCCATAGAAAGGAGGAAAGAAGCCTGAGGTCATGACAGCTTTTGAAATACCTGAGGACATCTATGATGAGTACTGCACGCCTGATGAAGCCAAGTTTGGCAAAGAAGATAAAAATCAGCGCAAGGTGCGAATCCATAGGATTGAAAGGAGATGGGCACGTGAATGGAGGGAATACAGATATGTTACTCCAAAGTATATGAAGAAATTCGCAGTAAACCCTCCATGCCAAAGACCTCCATTGGCACCTGGCCAATTGGCTGATCCCACCAGCATCAAGCGTGGTGAGGAATTTCCTAAAGAATGGGCCAAGCGCCAAGCTAAACTGGCGAGGCAAGCCAGAGAAGAAGTGAGGAAATTCAATGAAGACTCTGCTGCTGCTGCTGCCACTGAGGCCTCGGTCAAGCCGAAGAAAGCGATGCTAAAGAAGCCCGCTCGCAAGCCAAGTGCTTCATCTTCAATGCCCTCACGGCCAAGTTCCTCAGCCGCGCCCTCATGACCAGAATCTTAAAAATCTTCAAAGCAAATTCCTCATGCTGCTCCTGCTCCACCAAAGTCCTCAACTGTCCCGACAAAGTCCTCAGCACCTGTGCATCTGGCCTCATGCCAAAGGACGACTGGCATCTCTATTGCCTCTGGTGTCTTAGCTAGTTCTTCAGCTGCACCAAATTCCACAGCAAGACCCTCACTGCTGAAGAAAAAGGCTACTACTAGACGCGACACTCGCACAAGTCCTCAGAAGAAGCAGGTAGTCTTCACTGTGCCATCTGATGATGATGAAGCTGATGAAGAAGAACTTACTGAAATCATCAGGGACCGACAAGAACGGGCTGCTAAAGCCAAAGGCACACCTGTGCCCCTGCTATTGGATCCAAAGGCGATCCTAGATTATATTGATCTCTGGCATAAGGATCCTCACACACCTATGCCTGATTTCAAGTTGACACCTGGTCAAAGTCACATGTTGACTCACTTCATCCAAGAGGAGAAGTGGAAATATGATAAGGCCAGAGAGATCAAGAAATCGCAGTACTGCAAAGAGAAGCTACTGAAGAAAAATGTTCTCACAATGAAGCCTGAGGAACTTGTCAAGATGCAGGCTGAGATCAAAGCCCTCAGCGATAACTTTGACTCATACTATGCTGATTGGCAAGGAGCCAAGGTCAGATTTGTGAGGCTGACTGATACCTTCACCAAGGGTGCAGCCTCAACGCAACAAATTCCTCAAGCTGAAGCATCTGTTCAGCAAACTGAAGAACATGCCAGCACCGCTGATGAAGTTCAGGCTGCTGAAGAAAATGCTAGTTCCAAGGCTGATGACTCTGCTCCAGCCGCTGATAAAATTGCCAGGGCATCCACTAGTGGTGCGCCTGAAGAAATTGAAGAAACCAGGGCAACTGCATCAGTTGCGCCTGAGGAAAATCAACCAGATTCCTCAGCTCCACTTGCGCCTACGCCAACTCCAATTCTTCCATCTGCATTGGATGTGAAGAAGACAAAGGCTGCAGAACGAGCTGCTATGAAGAAAAGGAAGGCATCAAATGCTTCAGAATCTTCAGCTCCCAAGAAGATGAAGCCGATGACAAGCTCATTTGCAAATCCCATTGATGCCGTTCCTATCTCCTTCGTGCCATCAAAGGACCTTGTTCCTTTTGGTGAAGATTATGAGATCCCAAGTGGATCAGATGAAGAAACTCAATATGCTGCTTGATCAGAGCAGATTGATGAAGAAATTGAAGCGGATGCAATACCTTCAAACCCAATGGTCTCATCACCAATGCCTCAGTTTGATGCTGAAGAGGCTGGTGTTGAAGAAATTGATGAAGATGTGGATATTGGAAGCACCACTCCAGTGATGAATGACAACTTTTGGGAAAGTCAACATCCCAATTCCCCACTCTTCACTCCCCTGCAGCAAATTCCTCACTCTCCTTCACTAACAGTAAAATTGGGCTCTGAAGAAACTCATCCCACTGCATCTATGAATGAAGAAATTCCAGCCACTAGTGCTGAAGAAACTGCTGCTAAAACAGACAAGGTGACTGCACCTGAGGAAAATCCTGAAATTCCTCAGCCTGAAGAACCTGAGATCGTTATTCCTAAGGTCGTGATGCAACTCACTGACACTCCTCTGCCAAGGCCAAAGGATCCATTCTCACAAAAACAAAAATTCAAGGCTGAAGACTTCTATGGCGAGCACGTGTTCTTCACTGAATACAACCCATATTACTCTGCTCGCATAAGGAAGAGGCGTTTTTGGACTGCCAGCCAAGCAAATTTCTATTCCTCAGTGCTTTACAACAAAGACAAAGTCTTCGACCATGCTCATATTCGTCACGTGGATATGGAGTCCTTGCCATGCTTCACGCCAGTGCTCAGTGTTCTTCACGACGCTGGGCTGCTCAATTTCTGCACAGATATATGCGATTGGAATGAAGAACTTATTCTTCAATTCTATGCAACGTTGCACATCACCAGCAACTCAGAAGATATCAATTCATGGGTTTTGTACTGGATGACTGAGAACACCCATTATACGGCCCCTGCATCTGAATTGCTTCGGGTCCTTCCTCTGAGTCCACCCACTGAAGATGCTCGCTGTGTGTACAACGAACCTGAGCTTTCAAATCATTATATGCAAGTGCTGATGAAGCCTTTGAAGCCAGGGCAAGCTCTTAGAACCAATTTCCTCGTCAAGGAATTGCTGTATGTGCCAAGGACTGTCTATCGCATTCTGACGAAGACAATGAGTCCCATCAAAGGCCACGACTCGTCTGATGAAGAAGTCGTTGGCATCATGAAGAATCTTCTTTTCAACATCATTCATGGCGTTCCCGTCAACTTCCATGATTTCTTCATGAGGACTCTGGCCAACATTGCTATGTCACCATTTGAGCTGAAGCCCTATGCACCTTAGATAATGAAATTCATCAGGATAAGGTCTTCACTCAACTACAAAGCTGAAACGATCAACCACTGCAGCTACTTGCCTCCCATTGAAGTCCTCAAACGGACATTTTCCTCAGCTGAAGAAAAAGGCAAGGCCACTGCTGTGATAGATGAAGGCATTCGTCCATTGGATGGTCAATTTCACAAAGCTGCATCTTACTCCACCAATGATGATTCTGCCACACATGACTCTGCTGATAACACTGCCAAGCCAAATCCTCAAGCCACAGCACCCAGGGTGATGACTGACCATGAGTTACTCCTCAGTCTTCATCAAAAGGTTGATCGCAATCACAAATGGGTCAAGCGTCAGTTTGGTTCAATTCTTCACAACATGACTTCCACACACAATGCAGTGAAGAAAAACCACTACTACCTTCATGAAACCCTCAACCGCACCTGGGTTGTTCTCTCTCAAGTGTACAGTGCTGATGATTTGAAGCAAATGGGTCTCAAAGAAGATTTTGACTGGTTTGCACCTCCTCCGAAGAAATACAAGAAGGTCCCAGTTCCTTCTTTGGTGGCCAGTTCATATTCTTCATCGCGTGAGACTGATGAAAATGAAGACTTGGACGACACTGCAGCAGGCCCTACTTCAACGACCGACCCCAACAACGTTGGCGCTCCTTCATCAACTTGAAAATCTTCAGGGGCGTTAGTCCTCAGTTTCGATCCTTTTGGTCATTTGATGACAAAGGGGGAGAAATCCGAGTTAGTCTTCAAGCGGGTCTATAATAAGGGCATATTCGTTTTTTTAAGTTACAACTCTCGTTCTTCCGAAACTTTTATTGGATCGAGTTGTAATCTTAAGTCCGATGGTGCGCTGATACTTTTGTTGCACTATGCTTTGATACCTTGATGCGCTATTCTGCATGCTTATTCCTCGTTAATATTATTGCACGCATGCTCAATTACATCAGGCACCATATTTTATCATGCATTTCAAATTCTTCATATTATATGTCAAATGTGTGTATGAATTACAAGATATAGGGGGAGATCTCCATGATTCAACTCTTCAAGTGTGCATTGCTTCAAAAGCAAATTCCTCACTATGCACATCTTTAGGGGGATTCTATATCTTGCAATCAAATTCCTCAATATCAGTATTTACACTTCATATATTTATCCCCGTTGAAAACTTAACCTATGTTGTCATCAATCACCAAAAAGGGGGAGATTGTAAGTGCATCTAGTGCCCCTTAGTGATTTTGGTGTATTGAAGACTTATAGGTTAAGTATCTAATGCGTTTATGAGTGTACACATGTCTACAAGTCTATGAGGAGTTTGATATTTACAGAGAAAGTCGACCCCTAAAAATGAAGTTCTTCGACTGAAGACTTTGTTATACTGAAGACTTTCTGAAGACTTTGAAAGTGAAGAAATTGGTGTGACCTTGAAGACTTGGTATTCATTTGAGGAACATGAAGCGTGAAGACTTTTGTTTTCGTAGTTTCATTTTCTCTTTCTTGAGTCATAGGAAACACCGTACTGTTAAAGGGGGTCGAGGAAATACCAAGGAGAAAATTTCCATGTGATGCTCAACTCAAATCCTACACCTACCAATCCCTTCGAGTGAAGCCATTGGAAATCTCATACAGTTCAGTCAATTTCTTTAGTGACAGAGACGCAGTTCTTCTAGTCACTGAGGACTTTGCTCTGACTGAGGAGTTAGGAATTTGCCAGTGCGAATTGCCTACACAGTGAGGAACATGATAGCCCTGAGGAATTTGTACCTCAAATTTCCGACCGTTGCTGTGCTACGCGCCAGCTGTCCCAAAATATCTTGTCCACCTAACGGTCATATCATTGAAGGGCATTTATGTCTTATCATGTCGGGCTGCTCCCTAGGCTATAAATAGCCGCCCCCTACAACCACTAGCTAGTTGGCTGCTCCGCGAGAACTTGACACTTGTCATTTGAGAGCAACCCATCCTCGGAGGACTTTGAGCGAAAATCATCAAGTGAGGAAAATCCACACCCAAACCCAAAACACCTACAAACCCAAAGTGATTGAGCATCACTGAAGAGATTGATCCTGCATGGATCCGACGCTTGTTACCTTTGAAGACTGTGCTTCTTCTAGACGGTTAGGCGTCAAGGTCTAGAGCATCCAAGAGGAATTATGGATCGCCAAGTGACCAAGTCTGTGAAGGTTTGGAAGTCACCTGAAGACTTACCACGAGTGATTGGGCGAGGACTGTGTGTCCTTAGCTCAAGGAGAATACGGTGAGGACTGTGTGTCCGGGACTAGGTGTCCTCGAGTTTAAATACTCAGCCGCTCCAACCAGATGTACAACTGAGACAACGATTGGAACTGGTCTACCAAATCATTGTCTTCAGCAGGCTTACTGGTTCCATTTCCTCAACTCTTTCATTTCCTCAGTAGTGTGCTGTTTGTTTATCATATCTGTGTTTGAAGACTTTGACTGAAGACTTTCTCAATTTCCTCAGTTCAATTTCTTCAGTCTGTTTGTCTTCATCTTGTGTTATCCTGTGTTTACGCTTTCTGTACTTTGTGTGTGTCTTCATTTCATCATGATGACTATGCTTGAATTCTGTTATGTTTTCATCTGAGTACTTATTCCGCTGCTAGTAGTTCTTCGCTAAGGAATTTCCTCACGAGCAAATTCCTCAGTGAAGAATTTCATAAAAATCGCCTATTCACCCCCCCTCTAGTCGATATGACGCACTTTCAAATACCTTGCTGCACTTTTATTTATTTGCGATCTATTTATTTAATCTATCACAATTTTCTCCCGTCCACGCACCGTTTGAGGTGCCGTACCCCGAAAGGGATTGACAACCCCTTTAACACGTCAGGTTTGCGAGTGGTTGTTATTCGTGTCCAGGGGCTATTTATGTTGTGTTGCTTGGTTCTCCTACTGGTTCGATAACCTTGGTTTCATATTCGAGGGAAATACCTACCGCCGTTGTGCTGTATCATCCCTTCCTCTTTGGGGAAATACCGATGTAGCTTCAAGCGACATCAAAAGGAATTTCTGGCGCCGTTGCCGTGGAAGATCAAGTCAAGATAGTCTCCAGGCCACGTGCCAATTTCTGGCGCTGTTGCCGGGAAGGATCTTCATCATAATCGGGTTCCTAATCACAAATCTCATCTCCTCGCAATTTACAATATTTTCCATTTGCCTCTCGTTTTCCTCTCCCCCACTTCACCAAAATTTGCCATTTTATTCGCCTCTCTTTTTCCGTTCGCCATTTTCTCGTCAGATCTATCCTTTGCTTGCAATCATGAGTGATTTCGGTATGGCACCAATAGATGATGGCCTGACTCCTAAGACTGGACGTACATGCAATCTGGATTCTAAAACTTTTATCTTAGGGCAAGGGACCGTTATGGGAAAAGAATGTATCCAAGAACTCTTCAATTGTGTTGGAAATCTAAGTCTTGATGATGCTCCTATACTTAAAACTACTAGATGTTATGCGCATGCTATTTCAGCACTAGCTCTGAAACTTGAAAGTAAATTTATTCGTACCCATCCTACTTTGCAAAGATTGTTATTTGAGCTCCCCGATATAAAGAATCCTAGGGCTAAAAAGTTAGCCACTCTCATTATAATGAATGAGTTTGACTACATAATTCGGGAAGCTAGGGAAATCTTTGACTTTTATGGTATGAATCGTGAAAAACCTGTGATAGATGAAATTATTTACAATAGTGACTATGCTTTGAGACATTTGCTTGGGGATAATAAAATATTTGATGAGAATCTTAAGAAGGAAGTCCTCTGTCGGGGCGGACTGCGTCCCCCGCGAGCACCTATGGGGCCGGAGCCCCTTCCGTTGTCCGGTGAGGGGGGCGGAGGGAGCACAGAGAGCAGATCGAGGCGAGCACACGGGCGGTTTACCCAGGTTCGGGCCGCGATGGACGCGTAAAACCCTACTCCTGCTTGGTTGTATTGAACTGGGGAGCTCGGGAGCTTGGAGAGCTAGCTGCACCGAGCGTATGGCTGTCTGGATGCCGAATCTCCGAACCCCCGGAACCCCCTCTACGTTGCACACGGGCCTCCTTTTATAGCGCAAAGGGGTCACCGACAGGTGTCAACGTAAGAGAAAGGGGTAAAAGTGTAAAAGGGGTGGTAGCTGTAACAGTGCGGGCACAGTGGCGCTACAGTGCGGCACAGTGTTATCATACCTACTTCTGACGGTAGGGGACAAGGGCATTAAATGCCCGTCACGGTCGCCCGGACAGCACCGAGGCGGACCGTTAGGTGCGCCACCGTTTTCCACGATGGCGGCTGCATGCCACCGCGCGCCCCAGGCTGCGCGGTGCCCCGCCGCGTGCCCTTGGGGGAAGCCCCGGAGCGACGCGTGGACGGGCGAGCCGGAGCGCAGTCCTGAGGTGGCGATTTGCCGCGGCAAGTGGCTTGCCGCGGGGGTCGTCTTCCTGTGCCTGATAGCTTGCCGGCTATCAGGCCTTGCCGGGGCGCATAGCGCGCCGTGGCGGGCTTCTCTTGTGGTGCCTGGGTTCGGCCTTCCCGACAAGCTCCTCTTGTCGGGGTCTCGATCTTCTGTCTCGTATACTTTGTTCTTGGATGGCATTTCATGGGCTCAGTCGTCCCGGCAAGCTCCTCTCGCCGGGGTCTTGTCTTCTTGGCCCGGCAAGCTCCTCTTGCCGGGGGCCTTGTCTTGTTGGCCCGGCAATCTCCTCTTGCCGGGGGCCTTGTCTTGAATGCTTGGTCTTCTCTTGGCGCTTCCTGGGTGGGCCTTGCCGCAGGGTGCTACAACTGCCCGTGCACAAGTCTGGGGTACTAAGGTACCCCTACTTTAGTACACCGACAGGAGCCCCCGGGCCTGGGCCACACACGGTGCCGAGCGTCGTTGGGCCAGGCCCCAACAGTGCACGGGCACGCATGGCCTTGGTCGCGCTGCTCCTTAGCTCCGCACCCGCCGCGCCTTCCCCAGGCGGCGCGCGCTTATCGCGGCGTCGTGGGGGCGGGGCGTGCGGGGTGAGCGTGACGTGGGTGGCGTGCGCGGGGCTGAACCGCGCGGGCGCGCGTCACGTCGCGCACGATTCTTGATGGCAAGAACGGAGTGTCCGCCACTTCCCCATATAAGGCAGAGGAAACGGGAGCGGCTCCCCTCCTTCGCCTTTACTGCGTCCTCTCCCGTCTCCAGAGATCCCATCTGCGCTCCGCCTCCATATTTCCTCCGCCGCTCGCTCGCACTTGCGGTGCTACCGGATTCTTCGTCTCCCTTCCCTCGCCGCCTCCGCCATGGCCCCGAAGACCGAGAAGGCGAAGGCGGAGAAGACCAAGAAGGAGAAATCGGAGCACGCGGCGATGCTCACCTTGCTGCGGAAGCAGAACCTCGTCTTTTCGCCGAAGCTCAGCGCGCGGGAGCTCTGGAACAGGTACTACTTGTTCTGGGCCGAGGAGACCAAGGCGCATCCCCGCACCCGAGTCTATCCGGCCGCCGCCAAGGGCAACTACCCCGGCGGGTATTATTTCTTCGCAGCCTTCTTCCACTGCGGTCTCTGCCCTCCCTTTTCTGACTTCTTCTGCGACATAATGAACACTTTCGGCCTCCACCTTCTTGACTTCACTCCCAACGCCGTCCTCACGATGGCGGTTTTCGCGCATATGTGCGAAAACTATATTGGGGTGTATCCAAACGTCGCGCTTTTTAGGCACTTCTTCATCCCTAGAGTAGAGGCCGGCGCCCCCCTCGCCGGAGGGATATCTTGGGTCTTCCGCCTGAACAAGAAGGATTCCTACTTGCCGGGGGAGCTCCGCGGCAAATGGGAGGAGTGGCGCGCCGACTGGTGCTGGGTTGTCGAGGACCAGCCGCAACCTTTCACCGCGCCGCGCGCAACACCTATTATGCGCGGCAAGGATTGGAGCGAGCTGGATTCGGACGACTGCAAGCTCAACGTCGCCCTCATCAGGATTCTCCGTCTTCGGTCAGCGAGGCTGTCCGTCGGAGAGGTGGGCGCAGACTTCCTCCGCCGCCGCATCGCCCCTCTTAAATATAGGAAGAGGCCGGCCTGGGAGTATAGCAACGCGGCGGACATAATGAGGCTGCGCCCCGGGCTCAACTTCAACTTCACGTCGGTGGAGCTGAAGGGGATGGTCCGGGAGCTATTCAAGCATGACCCGGCCCACCCAGAGTGGTTCAGGGAGACCCGGGGAGTTGTGCCTCTTTGCAACAGCTCGGCCCGGGATTCCCTTCGCGCCATGATGCCCGCGTGCGACTCGCACGGCGTCGACCGCACGTGGATTCCGCCCAAGCCAGACGTCGTCTTGAACTTCTTCGACAACCTGGCGGAGGTGGCGAAGAAGAAGGACGAGGCCCAGGGGCTGACGCGGGACACCACCGCGCGAGAGGCAGCATGCATAGCTTCTTGGGCTGAAGAGGCCACCGCAGCCGCAGCGGCCGGGCAGTTCGGCTTCTCGCCCGAGGAGGCGGAGGCCGCGGAGGCGTCCCGCCAAGCGGAGGTGGCGGAGATCTGCAGACTGCTGAAGCTGCCCCCCGACGAGCTCGCCGGGGTTCCCTCTCTGAGGCACTCCGGGATCCAGGGGATCTTGATCGAGGCCGCGGCGAGGGCCACCACCGCCGGAGGACAAGGGGCCACAGCGCAGGACGCTGGGTCCAGCGGGCTTGCCGGGGTGGAGGAGGAGGGCGGTGGTGACGACGACTCCAACGGATCCTTGGAGCTCTACGCCGATGACCTTCCCTCTGCGTCGGAGACCTCCTCGTCCCGTGCAAGCCCCGGGCGTTCTCCAGCGAAGCGTCTCCGCAGGACGGCGATGGGGGTGAAGGCGCCGGCCTCCCGGCAACAACCACCCCGCCAAGCGGCACGAGCCTCCCGGAGGAGCCAGGTTGCGACGAGGGCGCCCGGCGCGTCAGCCACGTCAGGGGCGCCCCGTGAGGCAGCGCCGCACGGAAAGGAGCCCTTGGAGGGCGGAGCGGCGGCTCCGCCCGCTCCCCGGGCCCCGGCAACCGTCGGGACGGCCAAGCGCCCGAGGGAGACCTCGCCTCCCGCTCCCCGCGTGGCCGCGCGTCAGGTGGAGTTTGATTTCTCCGCCTTGAGCGACGACGACGACGAGGACGAACGGGAGTAAGAGCTTTGAGGTTTCGCATTTTCATGAACTTGGCCTTGACTGTCGCAGGCTCTGATCTTGTTCCTCATCTTAACTTCAGGACCTTGGCGGAGCGAGCGGCGAAGAAAGCCAAGGCGCCCGTGGTCGAGGTTGTGGGCGACTCGCCCACCGCGGCAACTGGGGGCGTGCCGGAGCCCAGCCTGCTGGATCCGAGCGCTGCTCCGAGGGGCAGCCCCCAGCGTAGCCCCCAGCGCAGCCCCCAGCGTAAGTCTGGGTTCCGTACTTTCGCTCGTCGGGCGCGCTTGAGGGATCGTCCCTACGCTGGTATCTTGATAATACTGTCTCGTGCAGAGGTGGAGCCGCAGCCGCAGGAGCGGCCAGAAACCGCCCCCGAGGAGCCGCGGGCCCCGCCGTCCCCGCCAAGGCCGAGCTCTCCGGTAAAGGAGAGCACCCCGCCAAGGGCGAGCACTCCGCCGAGGGCGAGTACCCCGCCAGGGGCGGGTAGCCCGGCGAGGGCGGTGACCCCGCCAAGGCAGAGCTCCCCGGCGAGGGAACCCGCCGCTGATGACGTCCGCCAAGGTAAGCTCTGTGACTTAGTCATCTTGGGTTCGTCTTTTTTCTTTTGGATGTTTGCTTGAATTTCTTTTGCCCGCTATTCTCCTTCTTCTAGATTCCCCTCCCCCCGAGCAGATGGAGACGGAGGTCATCAACATCGAGGAGGAGGAGGGTGCGCGCGGCGGCAGCGGCGACGCCCCTGCCGCTGAGGACGCGGCGGGAGCTGCCGAGCCATCCGCGCAGGAGACCGCCCCGGCGGCGGCCGCAACGGCCGGGGAGGGGGACGGCGGTCGCACTGCCGACCCGGAGGCAGCAGGAGCATCAGGTGCTGCGCCGGCCGCCGACCCCTCCGCCGAAAAGGAGCGGGCGGGCCATTACCTTGAAGCCCCCAATGGCATCTTTATCCAGGTGCCATGGGGTTCTTCTGCGCGGGCCCCCGCGGAGGGCGAGGCCCTTGATGGGGAGGTCCTCGCCTCCGCGGGCCTGAAGATTGTCGAGGCGCCCGGCGGGGCCGAAGAGCCCGAGGAGGAGAAGCTGCTTCGCCGGCTCCTGGCCCTTTACCGGGCCCGGCAGGCGAAGCTCGCTTCCCGAGAGGCCCTCGCCGCGGAGGCCGCCGTCGAGATGGAGAAGCGTGCGACGGAGCTCCGCGCCGCCAACCAAGCTGCCCTCCGCGGCGTGGCGGAGGAGCGCGAGAGGCTCGCCGGGGAGTACCAGGAGTGGGTGCTGCAGAAGGCCGACACCGAAGAGCAGCAGCGGCTCGCCGGGGAGGAGCTGTCCCGGCGAGAGGGAGCGCTTGCCCAGCTGCAGGCCAATCTCAACTCCCACGAGGAGGAACTTGCCGCTCGGGAGCGGGCCCTTGGCGAGGAGCTGGAAGAGGCGAAAGCCGCCGCGGCCGCCGCGGAGACCGCCAGGGAGGAGCTTGCCGCCAAGGTCGCGCAGCTAGAGGAGTCGTTGAAGGCGAGCGCGGAGAGGGTCGGCGCGCTCAATGCGGAGCGGGAGAAGGACGCCCACGCCAATTCCGAACTCCAGGCGCGTCTCTCCAAGAAAGGCGACGAGCTGAAGGCCGCCAAGGACTCCATCGAGGCCCTGGAGCTGAAAGTCTCCGCGCTGGAGGAGGAGCTCCGCAAGGAGCGAAGCTTGGCGGAGAGCGCCAACACTGCGGCCGAGGACTTCCGTCGGACCGTCGAGGTGTGGACCGAGGACCTGGTGTCTTCTGCATCCAACATCGACCAGGAGTTGCTGGCGTTGAAGTTGGAACACCTCATCTATTCTCCGGACCCGGACCTTCCTCACAGCGTCAAGCTCAGCCTCTTCTTCAGAGGGGTCGCGCCGGCTCTTGCGGATCTTCGGAAGAAGATCCCCGCGCAACTGGCCGAGGAGACGCGTCGGGCCTGCGCGGGAACCTTGGAGCGTGTGCTGACGAAGATTGTATACCGCAATCCCGGTATAAATCTCATCAACGTTCTTCGCAGCCTGCCGGCCGACGCTGACATGGAGGCGCTGAAGGAGCAGGTCGCCGACATCATCGCCAGAGTGGGCAAGATTTCCAGGATTGAGGGCGACCGCGTAGACTAGGCCTCCTTTATCTTATCTCTTTTTGTCGCTGCACACGGCGTTATGAGCTCATTAGTCACTGTGATAAGTTACGTAAGGTTTTTACCTTATCTGAACCAATCAGTGCATTGTTATCTTCCTTGTCCTGGCCCTTTACTTTGTATGCTTTCCACCCTACGCTCCCGGGGAACTCTCCGGCAAGGGGCCCTTGGGCTTATAGCAGCCTGCTGGCCAAGGCCTCACCGGGAAGCAACCTCGCCGCAGCCAGTCGCAATCGCGCTCAGCTTGTTGAGTGAGCTCGGAAACGAAACAAGGGCGCGACGCTCATCGCAGCTCACTTGAATCGTTGAGCGTACTCGAAACAAGGTGAGGGTGCGTCTAGCCGCGGGTAGGTTCCTCCGCGCACAGGTTTTCCATACAAAGTGTGACTGTTCAAGGAAGACAACCGAAAATTAAGAATCTGAACTGCTCAAATTCTAATAACTTAGCTTATGCATAACGCTCGTCCCTCGACGAGGCTTCTTTTTCTCGGACAGCACTTGGTTCCTCTCCTCTCCCATCTCCTTCCCCCGGCAAACTTTGTGCGCGAGGAACGCTCCCTCTGTCTAAGAGGCAAGGAAGATAAAGAGGGAAGCAAGCACATGGCCTTTCGGTGTGCTGATGCTTATTGGACATGCATGTTACACAGGATGCCAAATAATACATGCAAATAACGAAGGGGAGCATGTAAAAGGCAAAAAGCGCAAAGCATAGGAGCTTTCACTGATGCGCGGGGTCTGCGCCCGCCCCTGCGCCAAGGATCACATGCAACTGCGGCAAGACTTGGGCAGGGAGGTTGGTTGACGGAACGGGTTCCGGCAACCGCGCTGGCGAAACTCCTCCCACGGTTGGCGTCGACTCGTTTGGATCTCGGCGGACGAAGCGCGCCGAAGAACGAGGTCGCCTTTTTCGCGGCTTCCGGCGCTAACCGCTGCGGCTACAGGAGCGGCGCAGGATTCGCTGGAAGCGAGCGGTTCGCCCAGCGGCCGGAAGGCGGTCCTCCTCAAGGAGCAGCTGCTTCTTGCCCGAACTCTGCGTGAGTGGGTACTCGAGGAGGGCCGTGCACGATTCCGTAGGGAGGAATGCCTCCGCCCCACGGAGTGGGGCGGAAAGGTACCTGTTCATACCTGAACTTACCAGTGCTCGCCTGAATCAGATCCGCACAACCTCGACGCAGCCCCCTACCTGGCGCGCCAAAGATGTCGGGGCGGACTGCGTCCCCCGCGAGCACCTATGGGGCCGGAGCCCCTTCCGTTGTCCGGTGAGGGGGGCGGAGGGAGCACAGAGAGCAGATCGAGGCGAGCACACGGGCGGTTTACCCAGGTTCGGGCCGCGATGGACGCGTAAAACCCTACTCCTGCTTGGTTGTATTGAACTGGGGAGCTCGGGAGCTTGGAGAGCTAGCTGCACCGAGCGTATGGCTGTCTGGATGCCGAATCTCCGAACCCCCGGAACCCCCTCTACGTTGCACACGGGCCTCCTTTTATAGCGCAAAGGGGTCACCGACAGGTGTCAACGTAAGAGAAAGGGGTAAAAGTGTAAAAGGGGTGGTAGCTGTAACAGTGCGGGCACAATGGCGCTACAGTGCGGCACAGTGTTATCATACCTACTTCTGATGGTAGGGGACAAGGGCATTAAATGCCCGTCACGGTCGCCCGGACAGCACCGAGGCGGACCGTTAGGTGCGGCACCGTTTGCCACGATGGCGGCTGCATGCCACCGCGCGCCCCAAGCTGCGCGGTGCCCCGCCACGTGCCCTTGGGGGAAGCCCCGGAGCGACGCGTGGACGGGCGAGCCGGAGCGCAGTCCTGAGGTGGCGATTTGCCGCGGCAAGTGGCTTGCCGCGGGGGTCGTCTTCCTGTGCCTGATAGCTTGCCGGCTATCAGGCCTTGCCGGGGCGCATAGCGCGCCGTGGCGGGCTTCTCTTGTGGTGCCTGGGTTCGGCCTTCCCGACAAGCTCCTCTTGTCGGGGTCTCGATCTTCTGTCTCGTATACTTTGTTCTTGGATGGCATTTCACGGGCTCAGTCGTCCCGGCAAGCTCCTCTCGCCGGGGTCTTGTCTTCTTGGCCCGGCAAGCTCCTCTTGCCGGGGGCCTTGTCTTGTTGGCCCGGCAAGCTCCTCTTGCCGGGGGCCTTGTCTTGAATGCTTGGTCTTCTCTTGGCGCTTCCTGGGCGGGCCTTGCCGCAGGGTGCTACAACTGCCCGTGCACAAGTCTGGGGTACTAAGGTACCCCTACTTTAGTACACCGACATCCTCGTTCTAGACATAATCCAACAAGTTTTTAATAATGTTAATCAACACTACTCTTGGATTGTTGCGGGAAATCAAAGGGGTTATGATGAAAACCAAGTAAGGATTGCTAAAGTTTCCATGGATAATATGTTTTATGTTGTGTTTTACAAAACCCCATGATGAAAACACCTCTAAGAAAACTAATAAGAAGAAGGATGACAAAACTTAGATCCTTTCTTTATGCCTAGCTAAGGGCGTAAAACTATAGCGCTTGTTGGGAGGCAACCCAATGAATAAAATTTACTTTTGATTTCTGTTCTTGAGTGTTAGAACAATTAGTCTACTATTATGATTGTTTTTTGTGTGTTTTAATTAGTGTTTGTGCCAAGTAGAACCGATAGGATCTTCTTGGGTGATAGTTGTTTGATCTTGCTGAAAAAGACAGAAACTTTGCGCTCACGAAATTAATTATCATTTTTATTCAGAAAAATATTTTGCCCTGATTCTTTTTGTAGAAGATTAATATACAAATTTCTCAGGCCGTCCTATTTTTTCAGAACTTTTGGAGTTCCAAAATTTTTGTTTAAGTCAGATTCCTACATACTGTTCTGTTTTGATAGATTCTGTTTTCTTTGTGTTGTGTGCTTATTTTGATGGCTCTATGGCTTTCTTTGATGAGTTTTTGCATTAGAAAAGTTGGAATACAGTAGATATAATACAAAAGCAAAATATGAATTGGTTTGATACAACACTTATAGTAGCGGTTTACTTTCTTACACTAACGGATCCCACGAAGGTTTTTTGGAGTTTTGTGTGATTGAAGTTTTCAAGTTTTGGGTTATCTTATGATGGATGAAAGAAGGATAGTTGGGGATTCCCCGGCATCCCGATCTATTATCAAAGAATGAGCAACCAACTAAGCTTGGGGATGCCCCCGAGTGGCATCCCCTCTTTCTTCTAACAACCATCGGTATTTTACTTGAAACTATATTTTTATTCGTCACATGATATGTGTTTTGCTTGGAGCATCTTGTATGAAATGAGTCTTTGCTTGTTTTATTTTGTGTTTTAAGTCATCAATCCTTGTTGGACACACCTATTTGGGAGAGCCAAAATTATGTCATGACTTGTTACAATTGCTCTCTATGCTTCACTTAAATTTTTATGAGCAATGGACTTGCTCTAGTGCTTCACTTATATATTTTTTAGCATGGTGTGCTTTAGTATTTTTGAAGAAATACTCTCTTGCTTCACTTAGATTTATTTGTGAGTTAGTAAAATTTTGAAGAAACTCTCTCTTGCTTCACTTAAATTATTTTGAGAGAAAGAAAGTTTGTTATGCTCATGATCTTCACTTATATTTGTTTGAGCTTGGAAATTAGTTCCAAAGTGATAGATATCCAAGAAGGATAAAGAAATAAAAAATGTCATGAAGATCATTGGACAAAATAAACTTGATTCTTAGTAATAGTTTTGAGATATGATGATGTGATATGTGAGTTATGTTGGTGAGTGATTGTGCTCTAGTAAGAATATTGGTGTTAAGGTTTGTGATTCCCTATGCATGCACGAAAGTCAATAATCATGCAATGAGAATTATATCCTATTGCATTATTTGGTGTTAATTATGCTTAATGCTTGCTTATGAGATTATTCATTTCTTGGTTGGTCGCTTCCCAATCTTTTGCTAGCCTTGATTTTGCACTAAGTATGACCTCTACTTGTGCATCCAAAATCCTTTAAACCAGCTTTGCCACATGAGTCCACTATATCTACCTATATTGGTTTGGGAACCGCCTGTGGCATATCTAGCATGGAAAGTGTTGGGAAATCTAAGTCGATTTCGTTGGTGGGATGGATACACCTCCCATTTTTTTCTCTCTAAGTTTTTCGCTTTGAGCTCTGGCACCTCTACAAATCCCTACTTCCCTCTACAAAGGGCCTTTCTTTTACTTTATGCAATTTTTATTTTGAAATTTGAGTATCCATCTTCTGTTTTAAAAAGCACCAACTAGGAGGCAATATGATCGTACTTAAGTATTGGGTGTAGTTAATATTCGAGTGTGTTTCATGAATGGATCAATGCTTGAGAATGATGGGCTAGCGATAACTTATTTTAGCGTTGATATTTTGAAAGACATGGTTGCTTGTTGATATGCTTGAGTATCTAAATTATTATGTCAAAACTAGGCTATTGCTTTGAATCACATAAAAGTCCAAATGTCCATGATATAAAGAAAAGAATATGATATGACATGGTAGACAACACTCCACATAAAAAATTCTGTTTTTATCACTTACCTACTCGAGGACGAGCAGGAGTTAAAGCATGGGGATGCTGATACGTCTCCAACGTATCTGTAATTTTTGATTGTTCCATGTTGTTTTCTTATCAATCTTGGATGTTTTATAATCATTTTATAGTCATTTTATATCATTTTTTGGTACTAACCTATTGACATAGTGCCAAGTGCCAGTTGCTGTTTTTTTCATGTTTTTTACGTCGTAGAAAATCCTTATCAAACCGAGTCCAAATGCCACGAAACTTTACGGAGATTTTTTATGGACCAGAAGGAAGAAGTTGGGCCCTAGTTACACATGGCAGGAGTCCCGAGGAGGGGACAACCCACCAGGGCGCGCCTAGGTGGCTTGTGCCCACCTCGGGTGCCCCCTGGACCGCCTCTTTGCTCTATAAATACCCCAATGTTCTAGAAACCCTAAGACGGTCGACGAAATATTCATCCAGCTGCCGCAGAGTCCAGAACCAGTAGATCCAATCTAGACACCCTCTCGGATGGGGTTCACCACCTCCGTTGGTGCCTCTCCGATGATACGTGAGTAGTTCTTTGTAGACCTTCAGGTCCGTAGTTAGTAGCTACGTGGATTTCTCTCTCTCTCTCTCTCTCTCTCTCTCTCTCTTTGAATTCTCAATACAATGGTCTCTTGGAGATCCATATGATGTAACTCTTTTTACAGTGTGTTTGTCGGGATTTGATGAACTTTGAGTTTATGATCAGTCATACCTTTTTATATCCATGAAAGTTATTTGAGTCTCTTTGATCTCTTGTATGCATGATCTCTTATAGCCTTGTATTTCTTCTCTGATATTTGGGTTTTGTTTGGCCAACTTGATCTATTTATCTTGCAATGGGAAGAGGTGCCCGGTAGTGCGTTCGATCTTACGGTGCTCGATCCCAGTGACAGATAGGGAACCGACACGTATGTATCGTTGCTACTAAGGATAAAAAGACGAGATCTATATCTACCGCCATATAGATAAACGGATCTTGTCTACATCATGTCGTCGTTCTTATTGCATTACTCCGTTTTCCATGAACTTAATACACTAGATGCATGTTGGATAGTGGTCGATGTGTGGAGTAATTGTAGTAGATGCAGGCATGAGTCGGTCTACTAATCTTGGACGTGATGCCTATGTAATAATCATTGACTGGATATCATCATAATTATTTGAGGTTCTATCAATTGCCCAACAGTAATTTGTTTACCCACTGTTTGCTATCTTCCTCGAGAGAAGCCACTAGTGAAACCTAAGGCCGCCGGGTCTTCTTTCTCATATATTTGCCTTTGCGGTCTACTTTTTCCTTGCTTTTATTTTTAGATCTATTAAACCAAAATAAAAAATACCTTCCCGCACTTTTACTTATTTGCGATCTATTTATTTAATCTATCACAATTTTCTCCCGTCCACGCACCGTTTGAGGCGCTGTACCCCGAAAGGGATTGACAACCACTTTAACACATCGGGTTGCGAGTAGTTGTTATTTGTGTGTAGGGGATGTTTACGTTGTGTTGCATGGTTCTCCTACTGGTTCGATAACCTTGGTTTCATATCTAAGGGAAATACCTACCGCCGATGTGCTGCATCATCCCTTGCTCTTTGGGGAAATACCGATGTAGCTTCAAGCGACATCAGCATCGCAGCCCCAAACTTTAAGAAACGACAACTTGGGTTTCTTGCCAAACCACAGTTCATATGGTGTCTTCTCAACGGATTTAGATGGTGACCTACTTAACATGCATGCAGCCGTCTCTAAAGCATAACCCCAAAACGATAGCGGTAAATCAGTAAGAGACATCATAGATCGCACCATATCTAATAAAGTGCGGTTACGACGTTCAAACACACCATTACGCTGTGTTGTTCCAGGTGGCATGACTTACGAAACTATTCCGCGTTGTTTCAAATGAAGACCAAACTCATAACTCAAATATTCACCTCCACGATCAGATCGTAGAAACTTTAGTTTCTTGTTACGATGAATTTCCACTTCACTCTGAAATTCTTTGAACTTTTCAAATGTTTCAAACTTATGTTTCATCAAGTAGATATAACCGTATCTGCTCAAATCATATGTGAAGGTCAGAAAATAACGATACCCGCCACGAGCCTCAACACTCATCGGACCGCATACATCAGTATGTATTATTTCCAATAAGTCAGTTGCTCGCTCCATTGTTCCAGAGAACAGAGTTTTAGTCATCTTGCCCATGAGGCATGGTTCGCAAGCATCAAGTGATTCATAATAATGTGATTCCAAAAGCCCATCAGCATGGAGTTTCTTCATGCGCTTTACACCAATATGACCTAAACGACAGTGCCACAAATAAGTTGCACTATCATCATTAACCTTGCATCTTTTGGCTTCAATATTATGAATATGTGTATCACTACAATCGAGATTCAAAAAAAATAGACCACTCATCAAGGGTGCATGACCATAAAATGTATTACTCATATAAATAGACCAACCATTATTCTCTGTTTTAAATGAATAACTGGTTCACATCAAACACGATCCAGATATAATGTTCATGCTCAACACTGGCACCAAGTAACAATTCTTCAGGTCTAAAACTAATCCCGATGGTAGATGTAGAGGTAGCGTGCCGACCGCGATCACATCGACTCTAGAACCATTTCCCCTGCGCATTGTCACCTCGTCCTTAGCCAATCTTCGTTTAATCCGTAGCCCCTGTTTCGAGTTGCAAATATGAGCAACAGAACTAGTATCCAATACCCAGGCGCTACTACGAGCATTAGTAAGGTACACATCAATAACATGTATATAAAATATACATTTCACTTTGCCATCCTTCTTATCTGCCAAATACTTGGGGCAGTTCTGCTTCCAATGATCAGTCCCTTTGCAGTAGAAGCACTCAGTCTCAGCTTAGGTCCAGACTTGGGCTTCTTCACTTGAGCGGCAACTTGCTTGTCGTTCTTCTTGAAGTTCCCCTTCTTCCCTTTGCCCTTTTTCTTGAAACTAGTGGTCTTGTTAACCATCAACACTTGATGCTCCTTCTTGATTTCTACCTCTGCAGCCTTTAGCATCGCGAAGAGCTCGGGAATTGTCTTATCCATCCCTTGCATATTATAGTTCATCACGAAGCATTTGTAACTTGGTGGGTGTGATTGAAGAACTCTGTCAATGACACTATCATGAGGAAGATTAACTCCCAGTTGAGTCAAGTGGTTGTGGTATCCAGACATTCTGAGTATATGTTCACTGGCAGAACTATTCTCCTCCATCTTGCAGCCATAGAACTTATTGGAGACTTCATATATCTCAATTCGGGCATTTGCTTGAAATATTAACTTCAACTCTTGGAACATCTCATATGCTCCATGTCGGATTTCGGGTTCCGGCAGACCCTTAAGGTTCAAACTCTGGGGTGCGCGCGGAGATTAAGCTTCCTACCTATCTGTACTCGTCCGCCTCGCAAAGATCTAAGCTACCAAAAGAACACACAAGAGACACAGAGTTTATACTGGTTCGGGCCACCGATGCGGTGTAATACCCTACTCCAGTGTGGTTGATGATGAAAACTACAAGGTAGAACAGCCTCGCGAGGGTCTGTTCTTGGCCTGGGGGATGAACTGCTAGGAGGAGTTCAATCACCCTTCTCTCTCTCTGATGCCTATCTAACTGATTGCCGGGTTGCTAGACGTTCCGATCTTCCTCGATCTCTCTACCCTGGGGGTGGCTAGTCCTATTTATAGGCAAAGGCCCTGGGCCTCTTCCCAAATATTGAGCGGGAAGGGCACCAACAGTTGGCCATTTTGAAGGGGAACATCGGGTACACTTATCCTGACTAAAGTTGGTCCTCGCCTGCCAAAGGCTCTGGTGATGACGCTGGCTTGGGCTCCATGGTGACTTCCTCCTTGTCGCGGAGCTGGTCTTGGTCTCGTTGCACCGAAATGTGTGCCTTTGCTTGATCCTCCCGCCTGCGCTTGCTCCCTTTGAACCAAAGAGGAAAGGGAGGACACTGCGCGGGCTGGCGCCCGCCTGGCGCCCTTGGTCGTCATGGCTTGCGTCATGGGCAGCTCCTGAGGTACCCCGCCTTGATCTCTCCGCCTCCTCGCGAGCCAGCCTGACGAGGCTGCGCCTGAGGAAGTTCTGTGTCATCCGCCCCACGAGGCTTGGCCCCTCGCGAGGGTCTTGGGTTTGTGTTGATGAAGATGGGCCGTGCTAGGCCCCTTTGAGCCACGCCGCGGGCCGCAGGCAGGCAAGTCTAGGGACCCCCGTTCCCAGAACGCCGACACTCCATGACGTTCAAAACATCGTTGAAGTCCCGATTCTAAGCCGTAAAGCATGGCACACTGAACTATCAAGTAGTCATCAGCTTTGCTCTGCCAGACGTTCAAAACATCTGGAGTTGCTCCTGCAGCGGGTCTTGCACCTAGCGGTGCTTCCAGGACGTAATTCTTCTGTGCAACAATGAGGATAATCCTCAAGTTATGGACCCAGTCCGTGTAGTTGCTACCATCATCTTTCGACCTAGCTTTCTCTAGGAACGCATTAAAATTCAAGTGTCGGGACCCCAATCCTAAGTCACACCGATCTAGCATGTAACACAACATATCACTTTGCGGCCTCACGCACGGTATTCCCACGGGTGCCACCTTACCTGGCCCGGGACCGTTTGCGCCTTTTGGCCCACGTATATGATAGTGTCGCTAGCATCCATATGACAAAGAACCCGGGCCGACATGGCTAGTCGTGAACCCCAGGCGGCACTAACTCATGAGGACAGGCATACATGAATCACATCGAGCATGTCGGTCATCAACGTATAAATCCGGGCTGTAGCACTGGGCTAACAGGACTCCGGTGACCCGGGCTGTAGCAGGCTAGGCAGGACTCCGGATAACACCGCGTGACATTTCCCCGAAGGGACAGACACAGGAACGAAGTGAATCACATGCCGGCCAGTCAAGTGTTCCGAGAAGTAGTGCTGGGCTAGCAGGACTCCGGTTAACCAGGCTGTAGCGGACTACTATCGCTCAGAAAGCACTAGACTACATTTCCCCATATGATAGGCTGCCAAGGATAAACAACTAGATTGTCGGATCCCACACATAGCAATACACGTCACACGTACGCATAACATGCAAGTATGTGCTGTACAACATGGCATCACAACATAACGCAAACTTATATAGATAAAGGCCCAAAAGGGCCACACCATAAATACAAACAGGGGTCACATGACCCATCATTCAGAGCATACAAGCAACAAGCGGAAGCATTACATGTCTGAGTACAGACAACTACAAAAGAAAAAGGCTGAGAAGCCTGACTATCTACAAGATCCGATCAAGATCGTAGCTGAGGTACAAGCTACTCGTCGAAGTCCAAGCGGAACTACTAGTGAGACAGATGTCTCATCTGCAAAACATAAATAACGCAAACGTGAGTACAAAGGTACTCAGCAAGACTTACATCAGATCCTATCATACATGCATTAGTATCAAGGAGGTAATGTGGGGTTTAGTTGCAGCAAGCCAGCTTTGACTCTGTGGCTATCCTGTTCTACGACTGCTGGTAACTCGTTTGAAATGGCACACACGAGTCCACTAATCACCACATCAATACACTACTATGGATTCATCCCCGTCTCACTACGAGAAGGCCATCCATAGCACTCACACTTATCTTGAGCATTTTAGGGTATCCACTCTAAGTTGTCTATGTACCACGTAAGCATCCAAGAAGTCCATAACCGAGGACACGGCTTTTCGAATAGATCATGATAACCCTGCAGGGGTGTACTTCTTCACACACGCTCTCACCACTTATCACCATGTACACGTCATGTATCTCGGCAACCTTCAAGCGAAAGCCTGGCGAGGGTGTCGGCCACGACCTGACTAACCACACAAGACTCTAATCCAGGTTTATCGCCTATTCGGGTTCCATCCGCAAGGAGATCCGGCCGGGGTGTCGCTCACGGCCCCAAACGATGTGTGCAGGGTTCCCAAGCCCACCTCGCCGGGTGGATCTACGCTTGGTACACCGTGCCACTTGTGCCTAGTCTGTCCCAAGCCCACCTGGCCGGGTGCCACTTGGTAGACTACTAACACTACCTACAAACACCCAAAACTAGTTGCGACTCCTGGACAGAGACCGAGGTGATTAATAAGTCGAGAGAGCTTGGAGCGCCCGGAGCTCAATGTGTGGTAGCAGCTAGTCATTGGACAACTTACATAGAACTCGGTTCTTAAGGATGGTCCCAATGAGACAACCCACCATGTACTCCTACATGGCCTCTCACCGCTACCTTTACCAGATCGTGTTCACACACTTAACTCTCAGCATCAGAACATATCATATCACTCCATTCCATTCCCAATGAATCAGACCTGACACAACTCTAAGCAATAGCAGGCATGGCATGGTAGAAGCACAACATGGCTCAATCAACTCCTACACATGCTAGTGGGTTTCATCTAATTACTGTGGCAATGACAGGTCATGCAGAGGAATGGGTTCAACTACCGCAGCATAAAGTAGCAGTTGATTCGTTGTTGTCCTAATGCAATAAAAGAGAGCAGGAGCGAGAGTGGGACCATATCGGAATGAACAAGGGGGGTTTGCTTGCCTGGTAGATCAACAAGGGAGGCACTGCTTCACAGACAGGTACTCTGGAACGGTCTCCGGAGCAGGACCTATCGAGAAGGAACGGTGCCAACAATCAATACACAAGCATATGCAACAATATGATTCATGAACATGGCATGAAGATGTGATGCTGGTTGAGCTAATGCAACTAGCATTCATTTGTTTGAGGTCCATTTGCACTAAAGGTTCAAATGCAACTCCAAAGTAAGTTCTTATATATGCCATTCATATGTTTTCATCTATACAGCAGGTTTAACTTGATTTTTCATGCATGAAACTTGCATAAATGGGTTCCTTGCATTTTTCTGATGATTTTTCATATATAAATTATTTCAATCTGAGCTACGGTTGATTTGATATGAATTTTAGAAGTTTAAATCATTTTCTGGAATTTCCTGTTAAAAATTAAATCCAGAAAATAAATAATTGCGTCAGCACTGCATCATGCTTGCGTCAGCAAGTCAACAGCGCTGACTAGTCAAACCTGACGTGTGGGGTCCACACGTCAGTTTCAAGGTTAATTAGCAGCGGGTTAATTACTTGCTAAACTAATCCTAAGTTAAAAATTAACAGGGCCGGGCCCACATGTCATTGACCTTGGGGGGGTCAAACGCCAGGTCAACTGGGGGGTTAGACCCGGTCAACCCCGCCGGCGTTTAGCCGCCGGCGAGGCCGAACGCGGCGGAGGGGCTCGGGATGCCCAGACTCGCGCGCATCCAGTGGAACACACGGGAGGCTGCGGGGTGGCCGGAGCTCGCCGAAGCGAAGCTCGCGGCGGCGGCCGGAGTTCGAGCTCGAGCGGCTGTGGTTTACAGAGCACGGGGAGGCAGGAGAGAAGGGGGAAATGGTGGCGGGGCTCACCGCGGATCCGGTGGAGTCTTCGGAGAGCTCGGGGGAGGCCGAACGCGAGCGGAACGACGGGGGCGATCTCCGGCGGCCGGAGATGAAGACGGCGGCGATGGCAGCTCTCCAGGGCTTCCCGCGTCGCGTGGCTCGACGGGGAGGTAGCAGATGGCGGCGCGGAACTTGCAGACACAGAGAGAGAGCGAGGGGGAGGCGGTGGCCGCAGTGGTGCTTGTCGGCGGCGACGGCAGCGCTTCGGCGCGGGGAGAGGGAGAGTTCCAGGGGAGGAGGGAGAACGGGAGAGAGTGGGAGCGGTGCGGGGTAACGCGTGGCGTCGCGCGGGACGGCCAGGGCGTCAGGGAAGAGGCCAGGCAGGCAGGTGGCGTGGCGGCACGGCCGTGCGCGCGCGCCGGCCACACGCCTGGCTGACTGGCGCCAGGAGGACGACGGCGCGGGTGGGCTGGCCCAGCTGGGCCGCACAGTACTGGGCCAGACGGCGGCAGGTAAGCGCCAGGTAGTTTTCCCCATTCATTTCTCTTTTCTATTTTCTGACATTTGTTTTGATTTAGTAATAATACTAAATCATTTTATTTTATTATGCCAATTTTTGTAGGGGCTAATGGCATTAATCCAGAGCTCCTCAACAAATGGCACAATTTTTGGACATATAATATATATATAACATTTATATATCCAATGCAAATAATTATGCATTAATTCCAAATGCCCAAAATAAATACTTATGAGCTCCCAAAAATATTGGTTTGATTTTTAAATCTGTCCAGTATTTTCAGAGGGCAACATGAGCATTTTCTTGGACCATTTTGGAGCAATTTTTATCTGGGTCATTTCCAGAAATGATCTCTGAGGGTTTCACAAATCCTCATTTCAAAATTAAATGGAATTTAAACATGATGCACACATGACTAGCTAGCCTTGAGCATACCAGAACTAGGGATGTGACATCAAGGGAACGGTAGCACGGGCCATTGATCTACAACAACATGGACATGCAAAATACTATCTGGTACTAAGTTCATGATAAATTAAAGTTCAATTAATCATGATGGGATCCGAGAAGCAACGCCTGAGTTGAGAGACGTGGAAGACATCATGTACTCGAGAAAGGTGTGGCGGTAGTTCCAACTGGTAGGCAACCTCTCCTCGTTTAGCGAGAATGCGAAAAGGACCAATGTAACGAGGAGCCAACTTGCCCTTGATACCGAATCGATGGGTACCCTTCAAAGGAGTAACCCGAAGGTAAGCCTTGTCGCCAACTTCATAAGCCACTTCCTTATGACGACGGTCATACTGGCTCTTTTGACGAGATTGGGCTGTTTTCAAATTCTCACGAATGATGCGAACTTGCTCTTCTGCCTCCTGGATCATATCCGGTCCAAAGAATTGTCTTTCACCGGTTTCTGACCAGTTCGAAGGTGTTCGACATCTTCGTCCATACAGAATCTCAAAAGGAGCTTTCTTGAGACTGGATTGGTAGCTATTGTTATAAGCAAACTCGGCGAAAGGAAGGCACTTCTCCCAATCCATACCGAATGAGATAACGCAAGCTCTAAGCATGTGTTCGAGAATTTGGTTGACCCTTTCCACCTGACCACTTGATTGAGGGTGGAAAGCGGTACTGAAGGAAAGATGGGTGCCCATGGCAGTTTGGAAACTCTCCCAGAAATGAGAAGTGAAAAGACTACCACGGTCTGAATTGATTTCTAGTGGAACACCATGAAGTGAAACTATTCGAGAAATATATAAGTCAGCGAGCTGACTAGCGGTGATATTCTCTCGAACAGGTAGGAAGTGAGCCACTTTGGAAAGACGATCAATGACTACGAAGATAGCATTATTCCCTTTCTTGGTCCTGGGAAAGTCGGTGATGAAGTCCATACCAACCTTATCCCATTTCCATTCAGGAATAGCTAAAGGCTGAAGGGTGCCAGCAGGCCTTTGATGCTCTGCCTTAACGCGACGACAAACGTCACAGTTAGCAATGAACTGAGCGATTTCTCTTTTCATCCTGGTCCACCAGAACCTCTGGCGTAGGTCCTGATACATCTTAGTACTACCGGGATGAATCGTGAGAGGGGATTCATGAGCCTCCTTAAGGATCAGCTATCGCAGATGTTGATTCTTGGGAACCACCAAGCGGTTCTCGAAGAGGACAACACCTCGATCATCTATAGAGAAACTTCCACCAACTCCCTTGTTAATGTTTCTCTTGATCCGGGAAATTCCCGTATCCTGCTTCTGTGCAGAGATGATTTGATCCACAAGAGTAGGTTTCGCCACCAAGGTAGAAAGGAATCCATGAGGAGCAATGTGAAGGTTAAGCTTACAGAATTCCTCATGGAGAGGTGGTTGGCCCTGCTGCAACATAAGATTGTTGCAATAGGACTTACGACTTAGCGCATCAGCCATGACATTGCCCTTGCCTGGGGTGTAGGTAATCCCTAAGTCGTAATCTGAGATCAACTCCAACCAACGTCTTTGCCTAAGGTTCAAGTCTGGTTGGGTGAAGATATACTTGAGACTCTGGTGATCGGTGTATATCTCGCAACGTTTACCGAGAAGGTAATGTCTCCATGTCTTAAGTGCATAGACTACGGCTGCAAGCTCTAGGTCATGTGTAGGATAATTCTCCTCATGTGGATGCAACTGTCGAGATGCATAGGCAATCACATGACGATCCTGCATAAGAATGCAACCTAGTCCCTGTCGTGAGGCATCACAGTAGATAACAAAGTCCTTAGTGAAATCCGGTGGCACAAGTATGGGAGCAGAAGTCAGGCGTCTTTTCAGTTCCTGAAAACTGTACTCACACTGTGGGGACCACTCAAACTTTTTATCTTTCTTGAGAAGTTCCGTGAGGGGTTTGGCTACTTTGGAGAAGTTTTCAACAAAGCGGCGACAATAGCTGGCTAGACCAAGGAAACTCCTAACTTGTTTAACTGTTTCAGGTGGAGTCCAATCAAGAACGGCCTGAACTCTTTCGGGATTGACAGCAATGCCCTTACCAGAGATCACATGGCCTAGGTAGGTCACTTCTGGCAACCAAAATTCGCACTTGGAGAACTTGGCATAAAGGCGGTGCTCTCTGAGTTTTTCTAGAACAAGTCTAAGATGTTCGGCATGCTCTTCCTCGTTCTTCGAGTAAATAAGGATATCATCGAGGTAAACCACGACGAACTTATCTAAATACTCCATGAAGATCGAGTTCATCAAGCGGGAGAAGGTAGCTGGAGCATTGGTTAGACCAAAGGACATGACGGTGTACTCATACTGGCCATAACGAGTGACAAAAGCTGTTTTAGGAATGTCCCCGTTTCTGATCTTGATTTGATGGTAGCCTAACCTCAAATCCATCTCGGAAAATACTGAGGATCCAGCGAGCTGATCATACAGGTCGTTGATCCTGGGAAGCGGATACTTGTTCTTTATCGTGACCAAATTAACGGGACGATAATCTACAACCATCCGGTGCGTACCATCCTTCTTCTTGACGAAGAGGACGGGGCAAGCCCAGGGAGAAGAACTAGGGCGGATGAAACCCTTTTGCAAGGACTCATCGAGTTGTTTCTTAAGCTCGGCTAGCTCTAAGGGTGCCATCTTGTAAGGTCTCCTAGAGATTGGAGCAGTTCCTGGGATAAGATCTATGACGAACTCTACATCCCTGTCAGGTGGAATACCTGGCAGTTCTTCTGGAAAGACATCCGGAAAGTCACGGACTACCGGGATATCTTCAAGGTCTGGAAGAGGGCTGGCATTAAGAGAATAAAGCTGACGCTTTGCAATTTTGGTGGAGACAGTGACTATCTTGCCAGAGGGGTGTGTGAGCTGAACAGACCTGGTGTAACAATCAATCTTGGCATAATGAGCTTTCATCCAGTCCATACCCAAGATGATGTTAATATCTGAAGACTTAAGAGATATCAAGGAAGCTAGGAACACAAGTCTGTCAACATGTATTTCATTGCCATAACTTATCCTAGAGGTTTGCCATTTGGATCCAGGAGTCTGAATGAGTAGTGGGGAGGGCATATCACAAAATGACATGTCGTGCAAGCGGGCATAACTTTCGGAAATGAAGGAATGAGATGCTCCAGTATCGAATAGAACCGATGCTGGACGACAGTTTACAAGGAGTGTACCAAGAACGACATCCGGATCATCATAAGCGTCTTCAGCTGAGACGTGATGCACACGTCCACGTTCAGTGGGAGCTGACTTGGCGTTAATCATCTTGTGTGATGGCTTACTTCCACGGCCAACAAACTTCTAGGGCTGAGATGGAGCAACACTGGTCTGAGTGCAAATACGGGCAATGTGGCCTGGCTCTCCGCACTTGTAACAAATCTTGGAAGTAGGACGTGGACCCGCATTGCAAGGCGGTCCACCAATGGGCTTGGGTGGTGCAATTCACTGAACTAGGTGAGGCGCCACACAAGATGGCCTCGGTGAATAACCGGGTGGAAGAGCGGAGTTCGGGATCCAAATCCGGCGCTTCTGCGAACTAGAACCGGAGGAAGAAACCAAATCACGGGTGTGCTTGCGAGACTCCTAGTAGGTGAGCTGAGCTGTCTCTGCGTTAATGGCCTTGTTCACAAGAGCCTGGAATGTATTGCAATGGTGCAAATGGAGATCACGACGCAACTTGGGGTTGAGACCCTTCCGGAACCTAGCCTGGTTCTTGGCGTCCGTGGACACTTCTTCTGTAGCATAGCGGGCGAGATTCTCAAACTCTCTACTGTAGGCATCAACAGCCATCTTACCCTGGGTGAAACTACAGAACTCTTCTCTCTTGCGATCGATGAGGGCTTCAGGAATGTGATGCTCGCGAAAAGCCTCAGTGAAACCTCTCCAGGTAGGTATCTGACCAGCTGGAAGCATAGCCTCATAGTTTTGCCACCAAAGACTAGCAGGACCTTCCAGGTGATATGCAGCATAGGTGACCTTGTCACTTTCAGCTACGTTCGCGGAACGCAGCTTGTGTGTGATACTACGGAGCCAGTCATCTGCATCGAGTGGTTCAATGGAATGATGGAAGGTGGGTGGTTTCAGACGAATGAAATCATAGATGGTCGCTGACTCTTTGCATTGGGGTGCGGTGTTCTCCTCGATACCTGCCAACAAGCGGTTAGACTCACGCTTGTTCTTCTCCATCTCTAACATGAACTCTGCCAACGAAGACCGATCGGGAGGATCCTCATCCCTACCACCTCCGTGGTTCAGGCAACGAGCAACAGAACTTCGGTTAACTGGCAACATCCTAAGGAACGAAACCAAGGAAAACAAGGATGGATTCAACATCAACTATAGGATGCAGAAGGTAGCACAAGAATTTAGTATCTCCCAACTCCTAGGACAATTCCGGCAGCATAACGGCAGTAAAATGCTTTAAATGAGACATTCAGCTAAAATGGGGTAGTAACATAATCAGCATCATCACACAAGGTTCTGAAATATTACTAAACAGACTACACCGGAGGTACTTGAACTGGGATATGACTCTCATCAACCAATCCTAAGAGACTACGGAGTAGTAACACGTGATCCTGATAGATAGAAGAGGAAGCCTAGTTCCTTAACCCCGTTGGAAAGATAGGATGACTCAGATCAGAAGGGCATGAGATATAAGGAGTAAAAAGAGCCTTACGTTCACTTCCACAATCAATTCCCTTATATAACTAAAGAATTTCTAGACTCAACTTCGAACAGGTTGGCTTGGAAATCCTACAGGCAGTCAGGCTCTGATACCAAAGCTGTCGGGACCCCGATCCTAAGTCACACCGATCTAGCATGTAACACAACATATCACTTTGCGGCCTCACGCACGGTATTCCCACGTGTGCCACCTTACCTGGCCCGGGACCGTTTGCGCCTTTTGGCCCACGTATATGATAGTGTCGCTAGCATCCATATGACAAAGAACCCGGGCCAACATGGCTAGTCGTGAACCCCAGGCGGCACTAACTCATGAGGACAGGCATACATGAATCACATCGAGCATGTCGGTCATCAACATATAAATCCGGGCTGTAGCACTGGGCTAACAGGACTCCGGTGACCCGGGCTGTATAAGGCTAGGCAGGACTCCGGATAACACCGCGTGACATTTCCCCGAAGGGACAGACACAGGAACGAAGTGAATCACATGCCGGCCAGTCAAGTGTTCCGAGCAGTAGTGCTGGGCTAGCAGGACTCCGGTTAACCGGGCTGTAGCGGACTACTATCGCTCAGAAAGCACTAGACTACATTTCCCCATATGATAGGCTGCCAAGGATAAACAACTAGATTGTCGGATCCCACACATAGCAATACACGTCACACGTACGCATAACATGCAAGTATGTGCTGTACAACATGGCATCACAACATAACGCAAACTTATATAGATAAAGGCCCAAAAGGGCCACATCATAAATACAAACAGGGGTCACATGACCCATCATTCAGAGCATACAAGCAACAAGCGGAAGCATTACATGTCTGAGTACAGACAACTACAAAAGAAAAAGGCTGAGAAGCCTGACTATCTACAAGATCCGATCAAGATCGTAGCTGAGGTACAAGCTACTCGTCGAAGTCCAAGCGGAACTACTAGTGAGACAGATGTCTCATCTGCAAAACATAAATAACGCAAACGTGAGTACAAAGGTACTCAGCAAGACTTACATCAGATCCTATCATACATGCATTAGTATCAAGGAGGTAATGTGGGGTTTAGTTGCAGCAAGCCAGCTTTGACTCTGTGGCTATCCTGTTCTACGACTGCTGGTAACTCTTTTGAAATGGCGCACACGAGTCCACTAATCACCACATCAATACACTACTATGGATTCATCCCCGTCTCACTACGAGAAGGCCATCCATAGCACTCACACTTATCTTGAGCATTTTAGGGTATCCACTCTAAGTTGTCTATGTACCACGTAAGCATCCAAGAAGTCCATAACCGAGGACACGGCTTTTCGAATAGATCATGATAACCCTGCAGGGGTGTACTTCTTCACACACGCTCTCACCACTTATCACCATGTACACGTCATGTATCTCGGCAACCTTCAAGCGGAAGCCTGGCGAGGGTGTCGGCCACGACCTGACTAACCACACAAGACTCTAATCCAGGTTTATCGCCTATTCGGGTTCCATCCGCAAGGAGATCCGGCCGGGGTGTCGCTCATGGCCCCAAACGATGTGTGCAGGGTTCCCAAGCCCACCTCGCCGGGTGGATCTACGCTTGGTACACCGTGCCACTTGTGCCTAGTCTGTCCCAAGCCCACCTGGCCGGGTGCCACTTGGTAGACTACTAACACTACCTACAAACACCAGAAACTAGTTGCGACCCCTGGACAGAGACCGAGGTGATTAATAAGTCGAGAGAGCTTGGAGCGCCCGGAGCTCAATGTGTGGTAGCAGCTAGTCATTGGACAACTTACACAGAACTCGGTTCTTAAGGACGGTCCCAATGAGACAACCCACCATGTACTCCTACATGGCCTCTCACCGCTACCTTTACCAGATCGTGTTCACACACTTAACTCTCAGCATCAGAACATATCATATCACTCCAATCCATTCCCAATGAATCAGACCTGACACAACTCTAAGCAATCGCAGGCATGGCATGGTAGAAGCACAACATGGCTCAATCAACTCCTACACATGCTAGTGGGTTTCATCTAATTACTGTGGCAATGACAGGTCATGCAGAGGAATGGGTTCAACTACCGCAGCATAAAGTAGCAGTTGATTCATTGTTGTCCTAATGCAATAAAAGAGATCAGGAGCGAGAGTGGGACCATATCGGAATGAACAAGGGGGGTTTGCTTGCCTGGTAGATCAACAAGGGAGGCACTGCTTCACAGACAGGTACTCTGGAACGGTCTCCGGAGCAGGACCTATCGAGAAGGAACGGTGCCAACAATCAATACACAAGCATATGCAACAATATGATGCATGAACATGGCATGAAGATGTGATGCTGGTTGAGCTAATGCAACTAGCATTCATTTGTTTGAGGTCCATTTGCACTAAAGGTTCAAATGCAACTCCAAAGTAAGTTCTCATATATGCCATTCATATGTTTTCATCTATACAGCAGGTTTAACTTGCTTTTTCATGCATGGAACTTGCATAAATGGGTTCCTTGCATTTTTCTGATGATTTTTCATATATAAATTATTTCAATCTCAGCTACGGTTGATTTGATATGAATTTTAGAAGTTTAAATCATTTTCTGGAATTTCCTGTTAAAAATTAAATCCAGAAAATAAATAATTGCGTCAGCACTGCATCATGCTTGCGTCAGCAAGTCAACAGCGCTGACTAGTCAAACCTGACATGTGGGGTCCACACGTCAGTTTCAAGGTTAATTAGCAGCGGGTTAATTACTTGCTAAACTAATCCTAAGTTAAAAATTAACAGGGCCGGGCCCACATGTCATTGACCTTGGGGGGGGGGTCAAACGCCAGGTCAACTGGGGGGTTAGACTCGGTCAACCCCGCCGGCGTTTAGCCGCCGGCGAGGCCGAACGCGGTGGAGGGGCTCGGGATCGCCGTTCCGGCGACCATTTGAGTGGCGGAGATCGTCTACGCGATGCCCAGACTCGCGCGCATCCAGTGGAACACACGGGAGGCTGCGGGGTGGCCGGAGCTCGCCGGAGCGAAGCTCGCGGCGGCGGCCGGAGTTCGAGCTCGAGCGGCTGTGGTTTACAGAGCACGGGGAGGCAGGAGAGAAGGGGGAAACGGTGGCGGGGCTCACCGCGGATCCGGTGGAGTCTTCGGAGAGCTCGGGGGAGGCCGAACGCGAGCGGAACGGCGGGAGCGATCTCCGGCGGCCGGAGATGAAGACGGCGGCGATGGCAGCTCTCCAGGGCTTCCCGCATCGCGTGGATCGACGGGGAGGTAGCAGACGGCGGCGCGGAACTTGCAGACACAAAGAGAGAGCGAGGGGGAGGCGGTGGCCGCGGTGGTGCTTGTCGGCGGCGACGGCAGCGCTTCGGCGCGGGGAGAGGGAGAGTTCCAGGGGAGGAGGGAGAACGGGAGAGAGTGGGAGCGGTGCGGGGTAACGCGTGGCGTCGCGCGGGACGGCCAGGGCGTCGGGGAAGAGGCCAGGCAGGCAGGTGGCGTGGCGGCACGGCCGTGCGCGCGCGCCGGCCACACGCCTGGCTGACTGGCGCCAGGAGGACGATGGCGCGGGTGGGCTGGCCCAGCTGGGCCGCACAGTACTGGGCCAGACGGCGGCAGGTAAGCGCCAGGTAGTTTTTCCCCATTCATTTCTCTTTTCTATTTTCTGACATTTGTTTTGATTTAGTAATAATACTAAATCATTTTATTTTATTATGCCAATTTTTGTAGGGGCTAATGGCATTAATCCAGAGCTCCTCAACAAATGGCACAATTTTTGGACATATAATATATATATATAACATTTATATATCCAATGCAAATAATTATGCGTTAATTCCAAATGCCCAAACTAAATACTTATGAGCTCCCAAAAATATTGGTTTGATTTTTATCTCTGTCCAGTATTTTCAGAGGGCAACATGAGCATTTTCTTGGACCATTTTGGAGCAATTTTTATCTGGGTCATTTCCAGAAATGATCTCTGAGGGTTTCACAAATCCTCATTTCAAAATTAAATGGAATTTAAACATGATGCACACATGACTAGCTAGCCTTGAGCATACCAGAACTAGGGATGTGACATCAAGGGAACGGTAGCACGGGCCATTGATCTACAACAACATGGACATGCAAAATACTATCTGGTACTAAGTTCATGATAAATTAAAGTTCAATTAATCATATTACTTAAGAACTCCCACTTAGATAGACATCCCTCTAGTCATCTAAATGATCACGTGATCCATATCAACTAAACCATGTCCGATCATCACGTGAGATGGAGTAGCTTTCAATGGTGAACATCACTATGTTGATCATATCTACTATATGATTCACGTTCGACCTTTCGGTCTCAGTGTTCCGAGGCCATATCTGCATTTGCTAGGCTCGTCAAGTTTAACTCGACTATTCTGCGTGTGCAAAACTAGCTTGCACCCGTTGTATGTGAACGTAGAGCTTATCATACCCGATCATCACGTGGTGTCTTGGCATGACGAACTGTAGCAACAGTGCATACTCAGAGAGAACACTTGTACCTTGAAATTTAGCGAGGGATCATCTTATAATGCTACCGCCGTACTAAGCAAAATAAGATGCATAAAGGATAAACATCACATGCAATCAATATAAGTGATACGGTATGGCCATCATCATCTTGTGCCTTTGATCTCCATCTCCAAAGCACCGTCATGATCACCATCATCACCGGCTTGACACCTTGATCTCCAACATAGCATCATTGTCGTCTCGCCAACTATTGCTTCTACGACTATCGCTACTTCTTAGTGATAAAGTAAAGCAATTATATGGCGATCGCATTTCTTACAATAAAGCGACAACCATATGACTCCTGCCAGTTGCCGATAACTGTTATAAAACATGATCATCTCATACAACAATTTATATCTCATCATGTCTTGACCATATCACATCACAACATGCGCAACAAAAACAAGGTAGGCATCCTTTACTTTGTTGTTGCAAGTTTTACGTGGCTGCTACAGGCTTCTAGCAAGAACCGTTCTTACCTACGCATCAAAACCACAACGATTTTTTGTCAAGTGTGTTGTTTTAACCTTCAACAAGGACCGAGCATAGTCAAATTCTATTCAACTGAAGTTGGAGAAACAGACACCCGCCAGCCACCTGTGTGCAAAGCATGTCGGTAGAACCAGTCTCATGAACGCGGTCATGTAATGTCGGTCCGGGATGCTTCATCCAACAATACCGCGGAATCAAAGTAAGACGTTGCTGGTAAGCAGTACGACTATTATCACCCACAACTCATTGTGTTCTACTCGTACATATAACATCTACGCATAGACCTGGATCAGATGCCACTGTTGGGAACGCAGTATTTCAAAAAAAATCCTACGATCATGGAAGATCTATCTAGGAGATGCATAGTAACGATACGGGAGAGTGTGTCCACGTACCCTCGTAGACCAAAAGCGGAAGTGTTTAGTAACGCGGTTGATGTAGTCGAATGTCTTCACGATCAAACCGATCCAAGTACCAAACGTACAGCACCTCCGTGTTCAGCACACGTTCAACACGATGACGTCCCTCGAGCTCTTGATCTAGTTGAGGCCAAGGGAGAGTTCTGTCAGCACGACGGTGTGGCGATGGTGATGATGAAGTTAACGGTGTAGGGCTTCGCCTAAGCACTACGATGATATGACCGAGGTGTGTAACTGTGAAGGGGGGCACCGCACACGGTTAAGAGAAGACTTGGTGTGCCTTTGGGGTGCCCCCTCCCATGTATATAAAGGAGGGAGGAAGAGGAGGCCGGCCCAAGCGGGGGCGCGCCATAGGGGGGAGTCCTACTTGGAGTCTTGGTCCAAGTAGGATTCGCCCCCCTTTCCTATTCCAACTAGGAGAAGGAGGGAAGGAGAGGGAGAGGGTAAGGAAGGGGGCGCCCCCTAGTCCAATTCGGACTGCCTTGGGGGGGCACCTTGTGGCCTCCTCTCTTCTTCTCCCTTATGGCCCACTAAGGCCCATAACTTCCGCGGAGGGTGGGGGGGGGGGGAGGTCCGGTAACCCCCGATACTCCGAAAATCATCTGAAACATCCCGAACCATTCCGGTGTCCAAATATAACCTTCCAATATATGAATCTTTACCTCTTGACCATTTAGAGACTCCTTGTCATGTCCGTTATCTCATCCAGGACTCTGAACAAACTTCAGTTCATCAAATCACATAACTCATAATACAAATCGTCGTCGAACGTTAAGCGTGCGGACCCTACAGCTTCAATAACTATGTAGACATGATTGAGACACATCTCCAATCAATAACTAATAGCGGAATCTGGATGCTCATATTGGTTCCTACATATTCTATGAAGATCTTTATCGGTCAAACCGCATAACAACATATGATGTTCCCTTTGTCATTGGTATGTTACTTGCCCGAGATTCGATCATTGGTATATTCATACCTAGTTCAATCTCGTTACTGGCAAGTCTCTTTACTTGTTCCATAATGCATCATCCCGTGACTAACTCATTAGTCACATTGCTTGCAAGGCTCATAGTGATGTGCATTACCGAGAGGGCCCAGAGATACCTCTCCGATACATGGAGTGACACATCCTAATCTCGATCTATGTCAACTCAACAAACACCATCGGAGACACTTGGAGAGCATCTTTATAATCACCCAGTTACGTTGTGATGTTTGATAGCACACAAGGTGTTCCTCTGGTATTCGGGAGTTGCATAATCTCATAGTCAGAGGAACATGCATAAGTCATGAAGAAAGCAATAGCGATAAAACTAAACAATCATTATGCTAATCTAACGGATGGGTCTTGTCCATCGCATCATCCTCTAATGATGTGATCCCGTTCATCAAATGACAACACATGTCTATGGCCAGGAAACTTAACCATCTTTGATTAACGAGCTAGTCAAGTAGATGCATACTAGGGACACTCTGTTTTATCTATGTATTCACAGATGTACTAGGTTTTCGGTTAATAGAATTCTAGCGTGAAAAATGAAAATTTATCATGATATAAGGAAATATAAATAACAAATTTATTATTGCCTCTAGGGCATATTTCCTTCATAATCTCATCCCTTACTTTCTTGCAAATTGCATGCTTTACCTTTTCTGATGTCTATACTCTTGTCATGCTTTCTTGAGATGTATTGTGTGTGCTTTGACATGTGCTAAACTCAACCTTAACTTGAAGAAATTAAAATCTGCCAATTTTGCTTGTTAAGGGTCTAATCACCCCCTCTAGACCCCTCTTCTCGATCCTTTCACTTGGCCTCCGCCATGCGCGCCTGGTACGCCTCCTCCTCCACCTTTCGCCGCTCCTCCTCCTCACTTTCACAGAGGACCACTGCCAGCGCCGCTTGGTAGGCGGCTGAGGGAGTCCTGGACTAAGGGGTGCTCGGGCGTCCGGCCTGTTGGACATGGGCCGGGCTGATGGGCTATGAAGATACAAAACCGTAGACTCCCACCGGCGTCCGGATGGGACTCTCCTTGGCGTGGAAGGCAAGCTTGGTGACCTTATATGAAGATTCCTTTCTCTGTAACTGACGTTGTATAACCCTAGTCCCCTCTAGTGTCTATATAAACCGGAGGGCTTAGTCCGTGCGGACAAGAATAATCATAGTCATACATGCTAGGCTTTTAGGGTTTTAGCCATTACGATCTCGAGGTAGATCAACTCTTTTAATACTCATATTCATCAAGATCAGTCAAGCAAGAAGTAGGGTATTACGTCCACAGAGAGGGCCCGAACCTGGGTAAACATTGTGTCCCCCGTCTCCTGTTACCATCAACCTTAGGCGCACAGTTCGGGACTGTCGGCATTCTGGGAACGGGGGTCCCCAGACTTGCCTGCCTACGACCTGCGGCATGGCTCAAGTGGGGGCCCAGCGTGGCCCATCTTCATCAGCTCAAGCTCAAGACCCTCGCGAGGGGCCAAGCCTTGTGGGGCGGACAACAAGAAGCTTCCTCAGAGGCAGCCTCGTCAGGCAGGCTCGCGAGAAGGCGGAGAGATCAAGGCAGGGGTACCTCGCGAGGAGCCCGTGCCGCAAGCCATGACGAATCCAGACCAGGCGGGCGCCAGGCGGGCCCCAGCCTGTGCAGAGTCCTTGTTTCCCTTTCGGTGCAAAGGAGGCAAGCACTGGCCAAGGCATCAGGCAAAGGTTACCATTCTGGTGCAACGAGACCAAGACCAGCCGGACGGCAAGACGGAGGTCACTGTGGAGCCCAAGGCGGCGTCACCACTGTTGCTTTTGGCAGCCGAAGACCAACTTGTACTAGATGTTCCCCTTCAAAATGGCCAATTGTTGGCGCCCTTCCCGCTCATTATTTGGGGAGAGGCCCAGGGCCTCTATAAATAGAGCTAGCCACCACAAAGTAGAGGCAAGAGGATCGAGGGTAGAGAAGTCTGGTAGAGCCCAAGTAGAGAGAGAGGCGACTGAACTCACTCAAGCAGTTCATCGCACCAGCTCAAGAACACCTCTCGCGAGGTTGTTCTTCCCTTGTACTATTCATCATCAGCCCCTGAGGCAATCCACCACACCACACACTGGAGTAGGGTATTACACCACCACGGTGGCCCGAACCAGTATAAACTTCGTGTCCCTTGTGTTGTTCGTCGTTTTCCAGCTTAGATCGCTCGGGAGATCGGACGTAGAGCGGTAGGGGAGAGATTTCCACGCGCACCCCAGAGTTCGAACCTCAAGGGTCTGCCGGAACCCGAAATCTGACATTTGGCGCGCCAGGTAGGGGTGCGCCGGGATCTTTCTTCACCGGTTCGCGTGTGATCTTCCGTCGTGTCCATGGCTGACGCTTGTCGAGCTCGCGCTGAGCGCCGGGCTGCTCTCGCCACCCACGTTGCCCAGACGGCGCCAGTCGGCGGCCTCCCTCGTCGTTCCCCGTCGCCTGCCGCCAATGCCGCGACCGTCCCAACGAGGAACAAGCAGCAGGCCTCGTCTCAGCATCCTTTTGTGCGGCGGGATGGCCGCACCACCACCCCGCCGCTGGCTCCAGCCGGCTCGTCGTCCCATGCCCGTCGCGCTCCCATGGATGCGCACGCCTCGTTGCTCCTGGCAAGAGAGCTCCAGCACTACCGCCCCGTCGACGACTTTTACGAGGACTGGCTCGCCCGCATCACCAAGCTCATCAGCGCCGTAGGGGGCTCCCCCTTGCGGTCCCTCTCGCTGCCTCGCCCCCCATTCCATGAAGGGGGAGGGGATCAGGAGGTGCCTCCACCATATCCTCCCCAAGAAGGCGCCCTGGCTCCAAGGCATGCAGCCCCAGGGCGAGGCCCCCTGCACCCTGCGCCGGCACAGCAGGAAAGGAGCTGCCAAGAGATCCCTCGTCCCCAAGAAGGTGCTCGCGCGCTCCCAGCGCCGGCGCGCCCAGATCGCGTCCCTACACCCCCACGCCAAGACCTCGTACTGCTCCAAGCGGCAGTGCACGGTGATCCCCAGCAGCAAGCCCAACACCAGCAAAAGGTGCCGATGGCCACAGCAGGCTGCCGCGCCCTCACCCTAGAGCTGCACGACATTGCATGGCCAGGCAAGTTCAAGCCTGACCTTCCCCTTCGCTACGATGGCACGGCGGACCCTGCGGAGTTCCTACAGCTCTACGAGCTGTGCATCGAAGCCGCCAACGGAGATGAAAGGATCATGGCAAATTGGTTTCCCATGGCGCTCAAGGATGGGGCCCACACCTGGCTCCTGAACCTGGCTCTCGGCACGATCTCCTCATGGGACGAGATGTGCACTCGCTTCATCGCCAACTTCCAGGGCACTCGCGACCGGCCCCTGGCCGTGAGCGACCTACGCCGCATCAAGCGACCTGGCCGTGAGCGACCTACCCTACAGAAATATATCCAGCGCTTCAACAACACCCGCCTCAAGATCCCCAGGGTGACTGAAGAAGCCATCATCTCGGCCTTCTCCGACGGCGTATGCGACATCAAGATGAAGGAGGAGCTAGTAATCCATGAAGACCTATGCACATCCCTAGAGTTGTTCAACCTGGCGACCAAGTGCGCCAGGGTAGAGGAAGGGCGCTTCTCCCTCCTCGAACTCCTAGCGGCCGACCCAGAAGAAAAGAAGCCCAAGGCCAAAGACGTGAAGCGCAAGGGGGCTGCCGTGCTTGCAGCAGAGCCAGACACCAAGCGAGGCAAGGATCAGCCTGAGTCATCCAAGGGCAGCCGGTACTACGTGTACCACGACCTCCACACCCACAACACCAACGAATGTCAAGAGCTCAGAGCCGTGCGAGATGGGCGAATCGGCCGCCGCCCCGAGCGCAACAACAGGGGCTATGGCCGAGGAGGAGGAAGAGGTGGAGGACGATGGGAAGACTGTGGCCCTCACCAAGGATGGCGCGACTAACCTCGCGAGGATCACTGGCAGGACCAGCCTCGCGAGGGAGGTTGGAGGGATCAACCTCGCGAGGATCGACCAATCGGCAACGCAGGCCTTCCTCCTCTGTCACCACCTCCAAGGAGGCAAGAAGACAAGCATCAGCACGAGGGGGCTGGGGGCTTCCAGGAGCCGCGCACAATCGCTTGCATCTTGGGAGGCGCGCAGGCCCCAGCCTCACAACGCATCTTCAAGCAGTTTGCCCATGAGGTGAATGCAGTCCTCCCCAGGCTCGAGGCCACACGCCCTCTCACGTGGTCTGCATGCGCTATCACGTTCAGCTCGGCGGATCAGCTCAAGTGCGCGGCAACAGCCGGAGTCCTCCCTATGCTCTGCTCCCCAGTCATCAGCAACGTGCAGATCACCAGGACCCTCATTGATGGCGGGGCAGGGCTCAATGTCCTGTCCGTCAAAACGTTTGATGATCTCCAAGTGCCGTACGATCAGCTTCAGCCAACCAAGCCCTTCTCAGGAGTCACTGATGGTTCCACTGTTCCAATAGGGCAAGATCGCCTTCCGGTCACCTTCGGGCAGCGCAACAACTACCGTACCGAGCTCATCGACTTCGACGTCGCCCACATTCGTCTGCCATACAACGCCAACCTTGGGTACCCAGCCCCGGCCAAGTTCATGGCGGTGACTCACCATGGCTACAACGTCCTCAAGATGCCGGGAAGCGGTGGAGTCATCACCGTACCTTGTGAAGAGACAGACACAGTGTGTTCACTTCAGCGTGCGTTCCAAGCCGCAGCAATCGTAGATCCAGATCGCAGGAGCGGGGGACCTCCAGAGGCAACCGTCAAGAAGAAGAAAGTTTCGCCTGATCCAAGCCATACGGAGGAAGGCACCTCTGGAGGTGCTGCGTCAGGGTCTGCGCCCAATCAGGGGGTGCCCCACTCTCGCGCATAGGAAGGCGTGCCTGGCGCCCTCCTCAGGCAGGGCTCGGGGCCTCTTTCATGGAGAGCCACCGACCTTGCCAAGATTGCGAGGGAGGCGCTCGGGCACCACTTGGAAGGGTGCTTTCAGGCACGTTTCCTTTAGGAAGGCACAAGACAAGGGAGACCGAACCCTCAGGAGTTCATCACAAGAAATGCCAAGAGCTACATGAGTCAAGAGTCATGCGCCGCAGCCGCCGGTTGCCCGCCATGCCCCCACATCCGGGCGAAGACGGGGGGCTGCGCGTCTGCATCGACGTACCGGGGCTCAACCGAGCCGCATCTCAGGAGCGCCTCTGGCCTTCGCGCGCGGGGGGTTGCGAGGGTCCACCTCACAGCTACCTCCGCATGCCTTCCGGCCTGCCGAATGCGGTCGCCGCTGATCAGCGCCAGCTGAGGAGCATTATGGAGGCTCAGGAGGTTAGGCATTGGGCGATCCTGGCGGAGATGGAGACGGCTCTTGAGGACCCGCCTGTACCTCCAGAGCCTCCCGAGGCTCCTGGGCCTGGAGGCTCGTGAGGGTCGACGTCTTCACTGCGCATCGCTCGCTTCTTCAGCATCACTTCATCTTCAAACAGCACCAGGTGACATCTTTCTAAGTTCCGTTTTTAGCTGGGAGCGCTCACAGGGCCGCATCATTCCCAGGCTGCGTGGGTCCGTCCCTGCGGCATGTATCCGTTTTTCTTACGCTCTTTACTTGCCTTATTGGGGGCGCCCCTCGGGTTGCATCATCCCTAGGCTGCTCGGGCCTGTCCCAGTGGCGTTTGCTTTTCCTGCATCTACTTGAAATGAGTTTCCTCCTACGTGATTAAGATCCCCGAGCTAATCGTCTACTCGATTGACGCCCACCTATGGGGCCGCTCGCTAATGGCACGGCTATCGGATTTCGGGTTCTGGCAGACCCTTGAGGTTCGAACTCTGGGGTGCACGCGGAGATTATGCCTTCTACCTACCTGCACCCCTCCGCCTCGCAAGGATCTAAGCTACGAGAAGAACAACACAAGAGACACAAGGTTTATACTGGTTCGGGCCATCGATGTGGTGTAATACCCTACTCCATTGTGGTGGTGTTGTGGATTGCCTCTTGGGCCAATGATGATGAACAATACAAGGAAGAACAGCCTCGCAAGGGTCTATTCTTGGCCGGGGTGATGAACTACTAGGAGGAGTTCAGTCGCCCTTCTCTCTCTCTCTCTCTCTGGTCTGATGGCCGATCGATCTGTAGATCATTCCAATCTGAATTGCCTCTACCCTGGGGGTGTCTAGTCCTATTTATAGGCAAAGGCCCTAGGCCTCTTCCCAAATATTGAGCGGGAAGGGCGCCAACAATTGGCCATTTTGAAGGGGAACATCTGGTACACTTGTTGGGGAACGTAGTAATTTCAAAAAATTTCCTACGCACACGCAAGATCATGGTGATGCATAGCAACGAGAGGGGAGAGTGTTGTCTACATACCCTTGTAGACTGAAGCGGAAGCGTTGACTCAACGTAGAGGAAGTAGTCGTACGTTCTCCTCATGATCCGACCGATCGCAGCACCGTTACTCCGGCACCTCCGAGTTCTTGGCACACGTTCAGCTCGATGACGATCCCCGGGCTCCGATCCAGCAAAGCGTCGGGGAAGAGTTCCGTCAGCACGACGGCGTGGTGACGATCTTGATGTGTTACCGGCGCAGGGCTTCGCCTAAGCACTGCAACGATATGACCGAGGTGGAATTTGGTGGAAGGGGGCACCGCACACGGCTAAGGAACGATCCGTAGATCAACTTGTGTGTCTATGGGGTGCCCCCTGCCTCCGTATATAAAGGATCCAGGGGGAGGGGCTGGCCGGCCAAGCCCTTGGCGCGCCAGGAGAGTCCTACTCCCTCCGGGAGTAGGATCCCCCCCCCCAATCCTAGTTGGAATAGGATTCCTCAAGGGGGAGAGGGAGAGAGGGGGCCGGCCACCTCTCCTAGTCCTAATAGGACTAGGGGAAGGGGGGAGGCGCGCGGCCACCTAGGGCAGCCCCTTTCTCCTTTCCACTAAGGCCCACTATGGCCCATCTGGCTCTCGGGGGGTTCCGGTAACCCTCCCGGTATTTCGGTAAAATCCTGATTTCACCTGGAACACTTCCGATGTCCAAACATAGGCTTCCAATATATCAATCTTTATGTCTCGACCATTTCGAGACTCCTCTTCATGTCCGTGATCACATCCGGGACTCTGAACTCCTTCGGTACATCAAAATGCATAAACTCATAATAACTGTCATCGTAACGTTAAGCGTGCGGACCCTACGGTTCGAGAACAATGTAGACATGACCGAGACATGTCTCCGGTCAATAACCAATAGCGGGACCTGGATGCCCATATTGGCTCCTACATATTCTACGAAGATCTTTATCGGTCAGACCGCATAACAAGATACGTTGTTCCCTTTGTCATCGGTATGTTACTTGTCCGAGATTCGATCGTCAGTATCCAATACTTAGTTCAATCTCGTTATCGGCAAGTCTCTTTACTCGTTCCGTAATACATCATCCTGCAACTAACTCATTAGTTGCAATGCTTGCAAGGCTTTAAGTGATGTGCATTACCGAGAGGGCCCAGAGATACCTCTCCGACAATCGGAGTGACAAATCCTAATCTCGAAATACGCCAACCCAACATCTACCATTGGAGACACCTATAATACTCCTTTATAATCACCCAGTTACGTTGTGACGTTTGGTAGTACCCAAAGTGTTCCTCTGGGAAACGGGAGTTGCATAATCTCATAGTCATAGGAACATGTATAAGTCATGAATAAAGCAATAGCAACATACTAAACGATCGGGTGCTAAGCTAATATAATGGGTCATGTCAATCAGATCATTCAACCAATGATGTGACCTCGTTAATCAAATAACAACTCTAATGGTTAGGAAACATAACCATCTTTGATTAACGAGCTAGTCTAGTAGAGGCATACTAGTGACACTCTGTTTGTCTATGTATTCACACATGCATTATGTTTCCGGTTAATACAATTCTAGCATGAATAATAAACCTTTATCATGATATAAGGAAATAAATAATAACTTTATTATTGCCTCTAGGGCATATTTCCTTCAGTCTCCCACTTGCACTAGAGTCAATAATCTAGATTACACTGTAATGATCCTAACACCCATGGAGTTTTGGTGCTGATCATGTTTTGCTCGTGGAAGAGGCTTAGTCAACGGGTCTGCAACATTCAGATCCATATGTATCTTGCAAATCTCTATGTCTCCCACCTGGACTAGATCCCGGATGGAGTTCAAACGTCTCTTGATGTGTTTGGTCCTTTTGTGAAATCAGGATTCCTTTCCCAAGGCAATTGCACCAGTATTGTCACAAAAGATTTTCATTGGACCCGATGCACTAGGTATGACACCTAGATCGGATATGAACTCCTTCATCCAGACTCCTTCATTTGCTGCTTCTGAAGCAGCTATGTACTCCGCTTCACATGTAGATCCCGCTACGACGCTTTGTTTAGAACTGCACCAACTGACAGCTCCACCATTTAATGTAAACACGTATCCGGTTTGCGATTTAGAATGGTCCGGATCAGTGTCAAAGCTTGCATCAACGTAACCTCTTACGGTGAGCTCTTTGTCACCTCCATATATGAGAAACATATCCTTAGTCCTTTTCAGGTATTTCAGGATGTTCTTGACCGCTGTCCAGTGATCCACTCCTGGATTACTTTGGTACCTCCCTGCTAATCTTATAGCAAGGCACACATCAGGTCTGGTACACAACATTGCATACATGATAGAGCCTATGGCTGAAGCATAGGGAACATCTTTCATTTTCTCTCTATCTTCTGCAGTGGTCGGGCTTTGAGTCTTACTCAATCTCACACCTTGTAACACAGGCAAGAACCCTTTCTTTGCTTGATCCATTTTGAACTTCTTCAAAATCTTGTCAAGGTATGTGCTTTGTGAAAGTCCAATTAAGCGTTTTGATCTATCTCTATAGATCTTTATGCCTAATATGTAAGCAGCTTCTCCGAGGTCTTTCATTGAAAAACTTTTATTCAAGTATCCCTTTATGCTATCCAGAAATTCTATATCATTTCCAATCAGTAATATGTCATCCACATATAATATTAGAAATGCTACAGAGCTCCCACTCACTTTCTTGTAAATACAGGCTTCTCCGAAAGTCTGTATAAAACCAAATGCTTTGATCACACTATCAAAGCGTTTATTCCAACTCCGAGAGGCTTGCACCAGTCCATAAATGGATCGCTGGAGCTTGCACACTTTGTTAGCTCCCTTTGGATCGACAAAACCTTCCGGTTGCATCATATACAATTCTTCTTCCAGAAATCCATTCAGGAATGCAGTTTTGACATCCATCTGCCAAATTTCATAATCATAAAATGCGGCAATTGCTAACATGATTTGGACAGACTTAAGCATCGCTACGGGTGAGAAAGTCTCATCGTAGTCAATCCCTTGAACTTGTCGAAAACCTTTTGCGACAAGTCGAGCTTTGTAGACAGTAAAATTACCATCAGCGTCAGTCTTGTTCTTAAAGATCCATTTGTTCTCAATTGCTTGCCGATCATCAGGCAAGTCAACCAAAGTCCATACTTTGTTCTCATACATGGATCCCATCTCAGATTTCATGGCTTCAAGCCACTTTGCGGAATCTGGGCTCACCATTGCTTCTTCATAGTTCGTAGGTTCATCATGGTCTAGTAACATGACTTCTAGAATAGGATTACCATACCACTCTGGTGCGGATCTCACTCTGGTTGACCTACGAGGTTCAGTAGTATCTTGATCTAAAGTTTCATGATCATCATCATTAGCTTCCTCATTTATTGGTGTAGGTGTCACAGAAATAGTTTTCTGTGATGTACTACTTCTCAATAAAGGAGCAGGTACAGTTACCTCATCAAGTTCTACTTTCCTCCCACTCACTTCTTTCGAAAGAAACTCCTTCTCTAGAAAGTTTCCGAACTTAGCAACAAAAGTTTTGCCTTCGGATCTGCGATAGAAGGTGTATCCAACAGTTTCCTTTGGATATCCTATGAAGACACATTTCTCCGATTTGGGTTCGAGCTTATCTGGTTGAAGCTTTTTCACATGAGCATCGCAGCCCCAAACTTTAAGAAACGACAACTTTGGTTTCTTGCCAAACCATAGTTCATAAGGCGTCGTCTCAACGGATTTAGATGGTGCCCTATTTAACGTGAATGCGGCCGTCTCTAGAGCGTATCCCCAGAACGATAGCGGTAAATCAGTAAGAGACATCATAGATCGCACCATATCTAGTAAAGTACGATTACGACGTTCGGACACACCATTACGCTGTGGTGTTCCGGGTGGCGTGAGTTGCGAAACTATTCCACAATTTTTCAAATGTACACCAAACTCGTAACTCAAATATTCTCCTCCACGATCTGATCGTAGAAACTTTATTTTCTTGTTACGATGATTTTCAACTTCACTCTGAAATTCTTTGAACTTTTCAAATGTTTCAGACTTGTGTTTCATTAAGTAGATATACCCATATCTGCTCAAATCATCTGTGAAGGTGAGAAAATAACGATATCCGCCACGAGCCTCAACATTCATCGGACCACATACATCCGTATGTATGATTTCCAACAAATCTGTTGCTCTCTCCATAGTTCCGGAGAACGGTGTTTTTGTCATCTTGCCCATGAGGCACGGTTCGCAAGTGCCAAGTGATTTATAATCAAGTGACTCCAAAAGTCCATCAGTATGGAGTTTCTTCATGCGCTTTATACCGATATGACCTAAACGGCAGTGCCATAAATAAGTTGCACTATCATTATCAATTCTGCATCTTTTGGCTTCAACATTATGAATATGTGTATCACTACTATCGAGATTCATCAAAAATAGACCACTCTTCAATGGTGCATGACCATAAAAGATATTACTCATATAAATAGAACAACCATTATTCTCTGATTTAAATGAATAACCGTCTCGCATCAAACAAGATCCAGATATAATGTTCATGCTCAACGCTGGCACCAAATAACAATTATTTAGGTCTAATACTAATCCCGAAGGTAGATGTAGAGGTAGCGTGCCAACTGCGATCACATCGACTTTGGAACCATTTCCCACGCGCATCGTCACCTCGTCCTTTGCTAGTGTCCGCTTATTCTGTAGTCCCTGTTTTGAGTTGCAAATATTAGCAACAGAACCAGTATCAAATACCCAGGTGCTACTGCGAACATTAGTAAGGTACACATCAATAACATGTATATCACATATACCTTTGTTCACCTTGCTATCCTTCTTATCCGCCAAATACTTGGGGTAGTTCCGCTTCCAGTGACCAGTCTGCTTGCAGTAGAAGCACTCAGTTTCAGGCTTAGGTCCAGACTTGGGTTTCTTCTCTTGAGCATCAACTCGCTTGCCGTTCTTCTTGAAGTTCCCCTTTTTCTTCCCTTTGCCCTTCTTCTTGAAACTAGTGGTTTTGTTAACCATCAACACTTGATGCTCCTTCTTGATTTGTACCTCCGCAGCTTTTAGCATTGCGAAGAGCTCGGGAATAGTTTTGGTCATCGCTTGCATATTATAGTTCATCACGAAGCTCTTGTAGCTTGGTGGCAGTGATTGGAGAATTCTGTCAATGACGCAATCATCTGGAAGAGTACTCCCAATTGAATCAAGTGATTATTATACCCAGACATTTTGAGTATATGCTCACTGACAGAACTGTTCTCCTCCATTTTGCAGCTATAGAACTTATTGGAGACTTCATATCTCTCAATCCGGGCATTTGCTTGAAATATTAACTTCAACTCCTGGAACATCTCATATGCTCCATGACGTTCAAAACGTCGTTGAAGTCCCGGTTCTAAGCCGTAAAGCATGTCACACTGAACTATCGAGTAGTCATCAGCTTTGCTCTGCCAGACGTTCATAACTTCTGTTGTTGCTCTAGCAGCAGGCCTGGCACCTAGCGGTGCTTCCAGGACGTAATTCTTCTGTGCAGCAATGAGGATAATCCTCAAGTTACGGACCCAGTCCGTGTAATTGCTACCATCATCTTTCAAATTTGCTTTCTCAAGGAACGCATTAAAATTTAACGGTACAACAGCACGAGCCATCTATCTACAATCAACATAAACAAGCAAGATACTATCAAATACTAAGTTCATGATAAGTTTAAGTTCAGTTAATCAAATTAATTAAGAACTCCCACTTAGATAGACATCCCTCTAATCCTCTAAGTGATCACGTGATCCAAATCAACTAAACCATAACCGATCATCACGTGATATGGAGTAGTTTTCAATTGTGAACATCTTTATGTTGATCATATCTACTATATGATTCACGCTCGACCTTTCGGTCTCTGTGTTCCGAGGTCATATCTTATATGCATAGCTCGTCAAGTATAACCTGAGTATTCCGCGTGTGCAACTGTTTTGCACCCGTTGTATTTGAACGTAGAGCCTATCACACCCGATCATCATGTGGTGTCTCAGCACGAAGAACTTTTGCAACGGTGCATACTCAGGGAGAACACTTCTTGATAATTTAGTGAGAGATCATCTTATAATGCTACCGTCAATCAAAGCAAGATAAGATGCATAAAAAGATAAACATCACATGCAATCAATATAAGTGATATGATATGGTCATCATCATCTTGTGCTTGTGATCTCCATCTCCGAAGCACCGTCATGATCACCATCGTCACCGGCGTGACACCTTGATCTCCATCATAGCATCGTTGTCGTCTCGCCAATCTTATGCTTCCACGACTATCACTACCGCTTAGTAATAAAGTAAAGCATTACATCGCGATTGCATTGCATACAATAAAGCGACAACCATATGGCTCCTGCCAGTTGCCGATAACTCGATTACAAAACATGATCATCTCATACAATAAAATTTAGCATCATGTCTTGACCATATCACATCACAACATGCCCTGCAAAAACAAGTTAGACGTCCTCTACTTTGTTGTTTGCAAGTTTTACGTGGCTGCTACGGGCTTAAGCAAGAACTCATCTTACCTACGCATCAAAACCACAACGATAGTTTGTCAAATAGACTCCGTTTTAACCTTCTCAAGGACCGGGCGTAGCCACACTCGGTTCAACTAAAGTTGGAGAGACAGTCTTCCGCAAGCCATCTATGTGCAAAGCACGTCGAGGGAACCGGTCCCGCGTAAGCGTATGTAACGCCCTCGATGCGGCTATATCTCCCACGTGTCGAGGCACGACTTAGAGGCATAACCGCATTGAAAGCAATGTCGCAAGTGAGGTAATCTTCATGCAATCCATGTAATAAATAAAGGGGAAAGATACATAGTTGGCTTACAATCGCCACTTCACACAAGTACATAAATAACATCCATCATACAGATTACACTCAAGGTCCGACTACGGTACCAAAATGAAAGAAGACTACCCCAAATGCTAAACAGATCCCCGGATCACCCAACTGGGCCCCACTACTGATCATCTGGAAAAGAAACATAGTAACGGCCACGTTCCTCGTCGAACTCCCAAGTGAGCTCGGACGCGTCAACTGCACTGGCATCGTTGGTACCTGCAACTGAGGTGATAATATCTGTGAGTCACGGGGACTCAGCAATCTCACACCCGCGAGATCAAGACTATTTAAGCTTAAAGGTGGGAAAGGAGTTGTGAGGTGGAACTGCAGCAAGCGACTAGCATATGGTGGCTACAACGCAAAACAGAGCGAGAAGAGAAGGCAAAGCACGGTCGAGAAACTAGAAGTGATCAAGAAGTGATCCTGAAACAACCTACGTCAGACATAACTCCAACAACCGTGTTCACTTCCCGGACCCCGCCGAGAAGAGACCATCACGGTTACACATGCGGTTGATGTGTTTTAGTTAAGGTCAACTTCGGGTTTTCTACAACCGGACATCAACAAATTCCCATCTGCCTCATAACCGCGGGCACGGCTTTCGAAAGATAATACCCTGCAGGGGTGTCCCAACTTAGCCCATGATAAGCTCTCACGGTCAACGAAGGATATTCCTTCTACCGGGAAGACCCGATCGATCTCGGAATCCCGGACTACAAGACATTTCAACAGCAATAAAACAAGTCCAGCAAAACCTCCCAGATGTGCCGACAAATCCCGATAGGAGCTGCACATATCTCGTTCTCAGGGCACACCGGATGAGCAAGACGTCGGGTTGGCATAGACCCTGGTTGCCAAGGGGCGCCGGACATCGCTCGGTATGGACCAGCAATCGAAGGAGAACTGGCCCGGGGGTTTAAAATAAAGATGACCATTGAGTCTGCAGAACCCAAAGGAAAAAGGCTTAGGTGGCAAATGGTAAAACCAATGTTGGGCCTTGCTGGAAAAGTCTCATTCAAAGCGAACTGTCAAGGGGGTCCCATAAATCACCCAACCGTGTAAGGAACGCAAACTCCGGGAACATAACACCGGTATGACGGAAACTAGGGTGGCAAGAGTGGAACAAAACACCAGGCATAAGGCCGAGCCTTCCACCCTTTACCAAGTATATAGATGCATTAATTAAATAAGAGGTATTGTGATATCCCAACAAGTAAACATGTTCCAAACAAGGAACAACAAGTCCATGTTCCAACAAGGAACAAACTTCATCTTCACCTGCAACTAGCAACGCTATAAGAGGGGCTGAGCAAAAGCGGTAACATAGCCAAACAACGGTTTGCTAGGACATGGATGGTTAGGGGCTGACATGGCAATATAGGAGGCATGATATAGCAAGTGGTAGGTATCGCAGCATAGGCTTAGCAAAAGAGCGAGCAATCTAGCAAGCAAAGATAGAAGTGATTTCGAGGGTATGGTCATCTTGCCTGCAAGGTTCTCAGAGTTGTCGAAAGCTTGGTCCTCGTAAGCGTTCTCAACGGAATCCTCGTTCACGTACTCACCTCCCGGCTCTACCCAAGACAAGAGAACAAGCAAAGGAACCAATATCAACCACGATGCAATGCGCAAGCAACATGATGCAAAACATGGCATGATATGCGAGAGGTGATATGCAATGCGTATGCATGCTCCGGAAGGACAAGGATGAACAGGGCATAATCTTGGCAAACCAAGCATGCCACTGGATAGATGAGGTGATTTCGGTTGAAATCGATATAAAGATCACCGGAATCGGATGCACGGTTTGCAAATGGCAAGCAAAACAAGAATGACACGAATCTGCCATAAACAGCATGATGCTACTTAGCAAGCAACAATTAATTAAGCTACTGCACCCAAACATGGCAACAAAGCATATGAAAGTAATCTACTCAAGATGCACGACACAAGATGAACACTGAGCTACGGCTAATTCACATCATAACAGGTCCAAACAATCATGGCAAAATTGCAAAAGATAACAGGTTCACAGACTTAGTGAAAATATCAGCTAGCAGAAACTAACATCAGGATGGCATGTTCAGAGCAACGAAACAACATGCTACAAGTTCAGAACATAGCAAAGTAAGGCATGGCATGAATCTACTCGAAGCACTTGACAAAAGACTCTTACTGACCATAAGCTAAAAATGATCGGAAAATAAGATTACACCCATGTCAATTAAGCAAGTTTCGTTACAGGTTTCAGACTTAGCAGAAAACTGGGCATGTCAAAAACTGTTAGCGACTAGGCATGTTCGTGAGCTCGATGCACTCACTACAGAGCAATTCATGATAAACTAAGCATACATACCTCAATAAGACATGGCATAGTAACAAGACATGGCAATAGTAACATTATATCATGCAAGGACCAACTACACCAAGCTTGGCAAATTCGAATAACACGTAAACAATCTGCCAGCAATAATTTTGAAGCAAAAGTAGAGCTCGATTGACTCAAGCTATGTCACTCCATAATTGCAAACAAAGGCACGTATGGATAGAGAAAATACTCAAGTTCAAAACACCCTTACTGATCATGCTCAAATTATGCATAGATCTCTCGGAAACAACATGAACACATGGCATAAAAATAACAGCAGTCAGGGAGTTAGTGAAATCACAAAGTCTCTGGAATCAGCAACATCAAGTGACCTAGTTTGCATGCTTGTGCTAGTCACCACATAGATCACAAAAATACATGGCAAAATTCTCTGGATAGATAACATGGCATATTACAAAACTCATGTAGGACTCAAATTCATAGGTGGTACACATCAATCATGGCAAAAATGACAAAAGTGCATGTTCAGATAAGATCCAGCAACTAACATCAACTAGCCCTCTTCTAACAGCATTTAGGGAATCAAGATGACTTCAAATAAAAATGGTGCAATGGAACAAAATGATGCACTCTTCGAGACGGACAATTCGACATGTTGTACGCACGAAACAGAGCTACGGATGCAAAGTTATGGCATGATGAAGATGCGAAGATGAAGATGAAAATACAGGACTTAGAGAAAAATCGGGCTCGGGGAAGTCAACCCTCACGGCACGCGGCCCGAGGTTCACCGGGCGGATCTCGCCGGCGGGAGGCGAGGGACGGCGAGGGGGCGGCCGGATCTGGCGCCGGCGAGTGCGGGGCGGCGCCGGGAGGGCGCGGCGGCGGCCTGAGGCGGCGGGGAGGCGGAGCCGCGGCTCGGGCGGCGAGGCGGCGGCCGGAGCGGCGGCTCGGCGCCGGCGGGAGTAGCGGGGCGCGGCGGCGCGGCACGAAGGTACGCGGGGGCGCGGGAGGAGGCGGCCACGGGCGCGGGGCGCCAGGCGGCGGGGCGGCGGCGATGGGCCCGGAGGGCCGGGGACGGGCTCGGCGGGCCGGGCGGCGGGGACGGCGGAGCAGGCCACGTGGCAGGCGGCCACTGGCTGCAGGCAGCGGCGGCGGCGCGTCCGGCGCGGACCGGACGTGTCCGGCGGCGCGGGGCGACGGGGATCTAGGGTTAGGGTGGTTTTTGCCCGGATTTGACGGTGGGGTGCACATATTTATAGCTAGAGGGGGCTAGGAAGCTCCAAATGGAGTGCGGTTTTCGGCCACGCGATCGTGATCGAACGGCGGAGGACATGGGAGTGACTTAGATGGGTTATTGGGCTGTTATGAAGGGGTGTTGGGCTGCAACACACACGAGGTCTTCACGGTTACCCGGTTAACCGTTGGAGTACCAAACGAACTCCGATTGACCCGAAACTTGACAGGCGGTCTACCGGTGCTATACCGAGGCCACATGTCAAACCTCGGTCCATTCCGAGAATGTTTAATTCCCGCTCACGAAGAAATGTAAAAGGGGACGCCGGGAGACATCGGAGTGCCGGATTGCAAAACGGCCAACGGGAAAGATGCTCGGATTTATGAGACGAACACGTATGCAAATGCGATGCACATGATGACATGATATGAAATGCACGACGTGACCAAAATGCAAAACGGAGAGAACCCAACCATGGAGGGAATATCATAGCACATAGCCGAAAATGGCAAGAGTTGGATTACAAATACGGAAAGTTACATCTGGGGCGTTACAACACACCACCACTACGAGAGGATCTCGTCCCGAGATCTAGGACTGAAAGAACTCCGGGTACTCGGAACATAGGTGGTCTTCACGCTCCCATGTGGCCTCTCGGTCTGAATGATGTGACCATTTCACTTTGAGGAATTTGATTGACTTGTTGCGAGTCTTGCGCTCAGTTGTCTCAAGAATGGCAACTGGATGCTCATGATAGGACAAATCTTCTTGAAGATCAATCTCTTCGAAGTTGATGGTGCGCTCAGGCGTCTTGAAGCACTTGCGAAGCTGTGACACGTGGAAGACATCGTGCACATTTGCAAAGTTGGAGGGGAGCTCAAGTTGATAGGCTAGGTCGCCTCGTTTCCCGATGATCTTGAAAGGACCCACGTATCGCGGGGCAAGTTTCCCCTTGATACTGAAGCGACGAGTTCCTTTCATTGGAGAGACGCGGAGGTAAACATGGTCTCCGATCTCGAATGCCACATCTCGGTGTTTGTTGTCGTAATAGCTCTTCTGGCGCGACTGCGCTGCTTTGAGGTTCTCACGAATCACCTTGCACATGGCCTCAGCCTCTGAGATCAAATCATTGCCGAGCAATTGACGTTCGCCGGTTTCAGACCAGTTGAGAGGAGTACGGCACTTTCTGCCATAGAGGAACTCGAATGGGGCTTTGCCCGAACTGGCTTGAAAACTGTTGTTGTAAGAGAACTCAGCATAAGGAAGACAATCCTCCCACTTCATGCCGAAAGAGATAACACAGGCTCTGAGCATATCTTCAAGAATTTGATTGACACGCTCAACTTGTCCACTAGTCTGAGGGTGGAACGCTGTGCTGAAGCGGATGTTGGTGCCCATGGCCGACTGAAAAGAATCCCAAAATTTGGAGGTAAAGATGCTGCCACGGTCTGAAGAGATCAATTGTGGAATGCCGTGCAAAGAGACAATTCTGGAGGTGTAGAGCTCTGCCAGCTGCGCTGCTGTGATAGACTCTTTGATAGGAAGAAAATGAGCCACTTTGGTGAGCTTGTCGATGACGACGAAGATAGCATCATTTCCACGCTTGGACTTAGGAAAACCAGTCACGAAGTCCATTTCGATATGATCAAACTTCCATTCTGGAATAGCAAGAGGTTGGAGAAGACCAGCTGGTCGTTGGTGTTCTGCTTTCACCCTTCTGTAGACATCACACTCATTCACGAATTGAGCGATCTCACGCTTCATTCGAGTCCACCAATACGACTGCTTGAGGTCATGGTACATCTTCGAACTTCCAGGATGAATTGACAGAAGAGAATTGTGCGCTTCGTTCATAATGACTTTACGAAGATCACCCTTTGGAACCACGATCCGGTCCTCGAAGAAAAGAGTGTCTCTGTCATCAACTCGTTAGCACTTGTATTTGGGGATGCTCTTTTCAATACCACGTTTCACCTTCTTCACCATGGTATCCAACAATTGTGCCTCACGAATTTGATCTTCCAAAGTAGGAGAGACAATGAGGTTGGCAAGAACACCTTGAGGAACAACTTGGAGATTCAACTTGCGAAAACCCTCACAGAGATCCGGTTGAAAGGGCTTGAGGATTAAGCTGTTGCAGTAAGCCTTTCTGCTCAAAGCGTCTGCAACCACATTAGCCTTGCCTGGAGTATATTCAATACTCGGATTATACTCTTGAATCATTTCGACCCATCGAGTTTGCCTGAGGTTGAGATGAGGCTGAGTGAAGATATACTTGAGACTCTTGTGATCGGTGAAAATGTCCACTTTCCTTCCCAACAGGAGATGTCTCCATGTTATTAGTGCGTGGACCACTGCCGCCAACTCAAGATCGTGAGTGGGGTAGTTCCTTTCATTGGGCTTTAACTGGCGAGAGGTATAGGCAACAACCTTCTTCTCTTGCATTAACACAGCACCGAGGCCCTGGAGAGAAGCATCACAGAATACTTCATAAGGCTTGGATTCATCAGGAGGAGTCAGAACTGGAGCAGTGACGAGTTTCTCTTTGAGAGTGTTGAAAGCAACGTCACACTCAGGAGACCAGACATATTTCACATGCTTCTGGAGGAGGTTGGAAAGAGGCTTTGCAATCTTGGAGAAATTCTCAACGAATCTTCTGCAATAGCTTGCAAGTCCAAGGAAACTGCGAAGCTGCTTGACATTCTGAGGAGGATTCCAATTCAAAACTGCAGACACCCTCTCTGGATTAACAGCGATGCCCTTGGCAGAGATGATATGACCAAGATAAAGAACTTCATCAAGCCAGAATTCACATTTGGAGAACTTCGCATATAATTGATACTCTCTGAGCTTGTCGAGTACCAACCGCAAATGTTCGGCATGATCCTTCTTATTATTGGAGAAGACCAAAATATCATCGAGATAGACCAAGACAAATTCGTTGATGTAGGGGTTGAAGATGAAATTCATCAAGCGAGTGAAATACGGAGGAGCATTGACGAGGCCGAAAGACATAACAGTATATTCATAAGAACCAAAGCTTGTTCTGAATGCTGTCTTGGGAATATCTTCTTCACGAATGCGAATCTGATGATAACCCATACGAAGGTCAAGCTTGGAGAACACCTTAGCACCTTTGAGTTGCTCAAATAGCTCATTGATGTTGGGAAGTGGGTACTTGTTCTTGATAGTCTTCTTGTTCAATGGACGATAATCGACGCAAAGTCGGTCCGTGCCATCCTTCTTCTTGACAAAAAGAACACCACAACCCCAAGGAGAAGAACTCGGTCTGATCAGACCCAGACGTTCTTGTTTATCGAGTTGAATCTTCAATTCCTTGAGCTCATCTGGTCCAAGCTTGTAAGGACGCTTGCAAACGGGTTCCGTGCCAGGCTCAAGCTCAATAACGAATTCAACTGGCCGACGGGGAGGCATACCCGGAAGCTCTTCTGGAAAAACATCTTGGTACTCACAAACGACTGGAATCTGAGAGATAGCCTCCATTTCACCCATCTCATTGAGAGAAAACAACCGAATGGTATCATCACGAGAAGCATAGATGATCACATCGTTAGAAGAGTGAGTCAATTTGATTTCCCTGGCAGGACACTCAAGCTGAGCCTTGTGCTTAGAAAGCCAGTCCATCCCGAGAATAAGATCAATATCAGAATCACCAAGAACAATTGGTTTAGACAAGAATTTGTAGTCGCCCATCTTGATAGAAACATTCGGAATCATCATCTTGGTATTCATGAACAAACCCGGAGAGGAAACCGCCATTGGCTTGGGCAGATCGACAGTATGCAAATTGTTCATGGATGCAAAAGGTCTTGAAATGAAAGAATGCGTTGCTCCAGTATCAAATAATACTTTTGCAGGAATATCATTAACAGGAAGGTTACCCATGATCACTTCAGAAGAATTCTCTGCTTGAGCTGCGTTCATCATGTTCACCTTTGCAGACTTAGGATTATGCTTGACCACTGCATTACTGGAAGATTTCACAGGAGGAGGAGGCGGAAGGCGCCTTTGGTTGAAGCACTTGTTCGCATAGTGACCCTTCTGCTGACATTTGTTACAAGTCACCTCTGAGAGCGGACGATGGTAAGGAGCACTTGGCCTTGGAGTTTGGTTCTGAGACTTGTTCTGAAAGCCAGGGTTGGGTGGGTAGGAAGATCCACGGCCACTTGAATTCTTCTGCTGATAAGGCTGACGGAACGGAGGAGGAGGATGCAACCAGAACTTCTGTTGCTTAGCTGCCACAAGTGAGGAAGAAGAAGACTGAACTGTGTCTCTGACTCTCTTCTTAGATGCCTCACACTTGAGCTGAGCAGCTTCTTGTTTTAGTGCCATGTTGTAGAATTCATCATACTTTAATGGCTCGAAAAGCACGAGAGCAAGTTGCAGATCTTCTCTGAGACCACGCCTGAATTGGTAGATCATACTCTTCTCATCAGGAATGTCTTGCCTTGCAAAACGAGAGAGTTTCTGGAACTGAGTGTTGTATTGATAGACAGACATGTTGCCTTGCTTGAGATTGCGGAATTCCTCACGCTTAAGCTCAACAACACTTTCTGGAATGTGGTGTGCTTTGAAATCACGACGGAAATCATCCCAAGTGATGACACGACCTCCTCTGGAATCTTTGTATTGCTGGAACCACTCAGCAGCTTGATCTTTGAGTTGAAAAGAGGCAAACTTGACAAAGTCCTCAGGTCTCACATTGCTGCACTCGAAATGCTTGCTGATGTCCACGAGCCAATCATCAGCGTCAGTGGCCTCGACACAGTAGCTGAAAGTCTTTGGCTGATTAGCAAGGAACTGGTTCAGTGAAGCGAAATGCGGCTGATTGTTGCCTTGGCCTTGATTCTCTTGATTAGCTTGACCTTGGTTGCGATCTTGCAAGAGCTGAATCAGAATCTGAGCATTGGCATTTGTGGCAGTCATCAAGGCTTGCCAAGCTTCCGGAGGCGGAGGTGGTGGCGGAGGGTTAGCCTGATTCCCTTCATTGCGTTCCGGATTCTGACGCGTTGGTGGAGCCATCCTGAAGAGGGTGACATCCATTAGCATCTTGACAGAGATATATTGAAGCTGAATCAAAGGAACGACATTGCAACATATAGTCTTCACAATTAACATTCGAACAAGAATGAATGAATGAATTCCAATGTAAATCATCACACTTCCAAAGCTGAGAAGCCACTTAGAACATGGTAAGGAATAAAATCAACAAGGTACGGAAGTGAACAAATACTTGGTAAGGATTACCCAATCACAAACCAAATATCTGCGGAAGAAATACTAAAGCTACAAGAATTCCCACTTATAAACTCCCGAAACTTTCTGGTTATGCAATCAGGTGTTGGGGATACAGGGGAAGCATAATATCTCACCCAAACTAGCAAATCCTACAACCAGCTGTATCCATCCTTCCACACATAACCAAGAAACCTTCGGAAATCGTCTACCTCAACCTTCGAAAACACATCCGTTATACAAGTCATGGCAATACCCCTGCACTCGCCACAGTACTGGGCTATCAGGGTTATCTCACCAACAACTGTACAAAAGAGATTTTCGATGTCGGTCGTACTAAACTCAGGTATTCCAAAGCCACAACGATAAGATTATGACGACAACACCTCGGAGCTCAACTCCCCGGGACACTGCCACAACCCCTAAATGTCAGGAGGCAACCAAGACAATGTTGTCATCATAAAACCATCGGAACGATTGTAATATACCCGCGTGATCCTAAATATTTTTTTTAGTGAAATTTGAGAAGAGAAGAGTCAAAACTCTACGTCAGGATGCCTTACCAGAAGGTCGAAGGGACTGGGGAGTAAAAGAATTCCTAAACTCTCTGATATATAATTCCTAAATGACTCAAAACATTTTTCTAGACACAACTCGGCCACTAAAGACGATCAAACAGTGGGGGCTCCTAAGGTCGGGGAAAGGCTCTGATTACCAACTTGTAACGCCCTCGATGCGGCTATATCTCCCACGTGTCGAGGCACGACTTAGAGGCATAACCGCATTGAAAGCAATGTCGCAAGTGAGGTAATCTTCACGCAATCCATGTAATAAATAAAGGGGAAAGATACATAGTTGGCTTACAATCGCCACTTCACACAAGTACATTAATAACATCCATCATACAGATTACACTCAAGGTCCGACTACGGTACCAAAATGAAAGAAGACTACCCCAAATGCTAAACAGATCCCCGGATCACCCAACTGGGCCCCACTACTGATTATCTGGAAAAGAAACATAGTAACGGCCACGTTCCTCGTCGAACTCCCAAGTGAGCTCGGACGCGTCAACTGCACTGGCATCGTTGGTACCTGCAACTGAGGTGATAATATCTGTGAGTCACGGGGACTCAGCAATCTCACACCCGCGAGATCAAGACTATTTAAGCTTAAAGGTGGGAAAGGAGTTGTGAGGTGGAACTGCAGCAAGCGACTAGCATATGGTGGCTACAGCGCAAAAGAGAGCGAGAAGAGAAGGCAAAGCACGGTCGAGAAACTAGAAGTGATCAAGAAGTGATCCTGAAACAACCTACGTCAGACATAACTCCAACAACCGTGTTCACTTCCCGGACCCCGCCGAGAAGAGACCATCACGGTTACACACGCGGTTGATGTGTTTTAGTTAAGGTCAACTTCGGGTTTTCTACAACCGGACATCAACAAATTCCCATCTGCCTCATAACCGCGGGCACGGCTTTCGAAAGATAATACCCTGCAGGGGTGTCCCAACTTAGCCCATGATAAGCTCTCACGGTCAACGAAGGATATTCCTTCTACCAGGAAGACCCGATCGATCTCGGAATCCCGGACTACAAGACATTTCAACAGCAATAAAACAAGTCCAGCAAAACCTCACAGATGTGCCGACAAATCCCGATAGGAGCTGCACATATCTCGTTCTCAGGGCACACCGGATGAGCAAGACGTCGGGTTGGCATAGACCCTGGTTGCCCAAGGGGCGCCGGACATCGCTCGGTTTGGACCAGCAATCGAAGGAGAACTGGCCCGGGGGTTTAAAATAAAGATGACCATTGAGTCTGCAGAACCCAAGGGAAAAAGGCTTAGGTGGCAAATGGTAAAACCAATGTTGGGCCTTGCTGGAAAAGTCTCATTCAAAGCGAACTGTCAAGGGGGTCCCATAAATCACCCAACCGTGTAAGGAACGCAAACTCCGGGAACATAACACCGGTATGACGGAAACTAGGGTGGCAAGAGTGGAACAAAACACCAGGCATAAGGCCGAGCCTTCCACCCTTTACCAAGTATATAGATGCATTAATTAAATAAGAGGTATTGTGATATCCCAACAAGTAAACATGTTCCAAACAAGGAACAACAAGTCCATGTTCCAACAAGGAACAAACTTCATCTTCACCTGCAACTAGCAACGCTATAAGAGGGGCTGAGCAAAAGCGGTAACATAGCCAAACAACGGTTTGCTAGGACATGGATGGTTAGGGGCTGACATGGCAATATAGGAGGCATGATATAGCAAGTGGTAGGTATCGCAGCATAGGCTTAGCAAACGAGCGAGCAATCTAGCAAGCAAAGATAGAAGTGATTTCGAGGGTATGGTCATCTTGCCTACAAGGTTCTCAGAGTTGTCGAAAGCTTGGTCCTCGTAAGCGTTCTCAACGGAATCCTCGTTCACGTACTCACCTCCCGGCTCTACCCAAGACAAGAGAACAAGCAAAGGAACCAATATCAACCACGATGCAATGCGCAAGCAACATGATGCAAAACATGGCATGATATGCGAGAGGTGATATGCAATGCGTATGCATGCTCCGGAAGGACAAGGATGAACAGGGCATAATCTTGGCAAACCAAGCATGCCACTGGATAGATGAGGTGATTTCGGTTGAAATCGTTATAAAGATCACCGGAATCGGATGCACGGTTTGCAAATGGCAAGCAAAACAAGAATGACACGAATCTGCCATAAACAGCATGATGCTACTTAGCAAGCAACAATTAATTAAGCTACTTCACCCAAACATGGCAACAAAGCATATGAAAGTAATCTACTCAAGATGCACGACACAAGATGAACACTGAGCTACGGCTAATTCACATCATAACAGGTCCAAACAATCATGGCAAAATTGCAAAAGATAACAGGTTCACAGACTTAGTGAAAATATCAGCTAGCAGAAACTAACATCAGGATGGCATGTTCAGAGCAACGAAACAACATGCTACAGGTTCAGAACATAGCAAAGTAAGATGACTTCAAATGAAAACGGTGCAATGGAACAAAATGATGTACTCTTCGAGACGAACAATTCGACATATCGTACGCACGAAACAGAGCTACGGATGCAAAGTTATGGCATGATGAAGATGCGAAGATGAAGATGAAAATACAGGTCTTAGAGAAAAATCGGGCTCGGGGAAGTCAACCCTCACGGCACGCGGCCCGAGGTTCACCGGGCGGATCTCGCCGGCAGGAGGCGAGGGACGGCGAGGGGGCGGCCGGATCCGGGCCGGGGCGGCCGGATCTGGCGCCGGCGAGTGCGGGGCGGCGCCGGGAGGGCGCGGCGGCGGGCTGAGGCGGCGGGGAGGTGGAGCCGCGGCTCGGGCGGCGAGGCGGCGGCCGGAGCGGCGGCTCGGCGCCGGCGGGAGCAGCGGGGCGCGGCGGCGCGGCGCGAAGGTACGCGGGGGCGCGGGAGGAGGCAGCGACGGGCGCGGGGCGCCAGGCGGCGGGGCGGCGGCGATGGGCCCGGAGGGCCGGGGACGGGCTCGGCGGGCCGGGCGGCGGGGACGGCGGAGCAGGCCACGTGGCAGGCGGCCACTGGCTGCAGGCGGCGGCGGCGGCGCGTCCGGCGCGGACCGGACGTGTCCGGCGGCGCGGGGCGACGGGGATCTAGGGTTAGGGTGGTTTTTGCCCGGATTTGACGGAGGGGTGCACATATTTATAGCTAGAGGGGGCTAGGAAGCTCCAAATGGAGTGCGGTTTTCGGCCACGCGATCGTGATCGAACGGCGGAGGACATGGGAGTGACTTAGATGGGTTATTGGGCTGTTATGAAGGGGTGTTGGGCTGCAACACACACGAGGCCTTCACGGTTACCCGGTTAACCGTTGGAGTACCAAACGAACTCCGATTGACCCGAAACTTGACAGGCGGTCTACCGGTGCTATACCGAGGCCACATGTCAAACCTCGGTCCATTCCGAGAATGTTTAATTCCCGCTCACGAAGAAATGTAAAAGGGGACGCCGGGAGACATAGGAGCGCCGGATTGCAAAACGGCCAACGGGAAAGATGCTCGGATTTATGAGACGAACACGTATGCAAATGCGATGCACATGATGACATGATATCATATGCACGACGTGACAAAAATGCAAAACAGAGAGAACCCAACCACGGAGGGAATATCATAGCACATAGCCGAAAATGGCAAGAGTTGGATTACAAATACGGCAAGTTACATCTGGGGCGTTACAGCGTACGTGTAAGGTTGGTCCGGATCGTCTCGTCCAACAATACCGCTGAACCAAAGTATGACATGCTGGTAGGCAGTATGACTTGTATCGTCCACAACTTACTTGTGTTCTACTCGTGCAAATAACATCAAACCATAAAAACCTAGGCTCGGATGCCACTGTTGGGGAACGTAGTAATTTCAAAAAATTTCCTACGCACACGCAAGATCATGGTGATGCATAGCAACGAGAGGGGAGAGTGTTGTCTACATACCCTTGTAGACTGAAGCGGAAGCGTTGACTCAACGTAGAGGAAGTAGTCGTACGTTCTCCTCACGATCCGACCGATCACAGCACCGTTATTCCGGCACCTCCGAGTTCTTGGCATACGTTCAGCTCGATGACGATCCCCGGGCTCCGATCCAGCAAAGCGTCGGGGAAGAGTTCCGTCAGCACGACGGCGTGGTGACGATCTTGATGTGTTACCGGCGCAGGGCTTCGCCTAAGCACTGCAACGATATGACCGAGGTGGAATTTGGTGGAAGGGGGCACCGCACACGGCTAAGGAACGATCCGTAGATCAACTTGAGTGTCTATGGGGTGCCCCCTGCCTCCGTATATAAAGGATCCAGGGGGAGGGGCTGGCCGGCCAAGCCCTTGGCACGCCAGGAGAGTCCTACTCCCTCCGGGAGTAGGATTCCCCCCCCCCCCAATCCTAGTTGGAATAGGATTCCTCAAGGGGGAGAGGGAGAGAGGGGGCCGGCCACCTCTCCTAGTCCTAATAGGACTAGGGGAAGGGGGGAGGCGCGCGGCCACCTAGGGCAGCCCCTTTCTCCTTTCCACTAAGGCCCACTATGGCCCATCTGGCTCCGGGGGGTTCCGGTAACCCTCCCGGTATTTCGGTAAAATCCTGATTTCACCTGGAACACTTCCGATGTCCAAACATAGGCTTCCAATATATCAATCTTTATGTCTCGACCATTTCGAGACTCCTCGTCATGTCCGTGATCACATCCGGGACTCCGAACTCCTTCGGTACATCAAAATGCATAAACTCATAATAACTGTCATCGTAACGTTAAGCGTGCGGACCCTACGGTTCGAGAACAATGTAGACATGACCGAGACATGTCTCCGGTCAATAACCAATAGCGGGACCTGGATGCCCATATTGGCTCTTACATATTCTATGAAGATCTTTATCGGTCAGACCGCATAACAACATACGTTGTTCCCTTTGTCATCGGTATGTTACTTGTCCGAGATTCGATCGTCAGTATCCAATACTTAGTTCAATCTCGTTATCGGCAAGTCTCTTTACTCGTTCCGTAATACATCATCCCGCAACTAACTCATTAGTTGCAATGCTTGCAAGGCTTTAAGTGATGTGCATTACCGAGAGGGCCCAGAGATACCTCTCCGACAATCGGAGTGACAAATCCTAATCTCGAAATACGCCAACCCAACATCTACTTTTGGAGACACCAGTAATACTCCTTTATAATCACCCAGTTACGTTGTGACGTTTGGTAGTACCCAAAGTGTTCCTCTAGCAAACGGGAGTTGCATAATCTCATAGTCATAGGAACATGTATAAGTCATGAATAAAGCAATAGAAGCATACTAAACGATCGGGTGCTAAGCTAATATAATGGGTCATGTCAATCAGATCATTCAACCAATGATGTGACCTCGTTAATCAAATAACAACTATTTGTTCATGGTTAGGAAACATAACCATCTTTGATTAACGAGCTAGTATAGTAGAGGCATACTAGTGACACTCTGTTTGTCTATGTATTCACACATGCATTATGTTTCCGGTTAATACAATTCTAGCATGAATAATAAACCTTTATCATGATATAAGGAAATAATTAATAACTTTATTATTGCCTCTAGGGCATATTTCCTTCAACACTTATCCTGACTAAAGTTGGTCCTCGCCTGCCAAAGGCTCTGGTGGTGACGCTGGCTTGGGCTCCACAATGACTTCCTTCCTTCCGTTGGACTAGTCTTGGTCTCGTTGCACCGAAACGGGTGCCTTTGCTTGATGCTCTCGCCTGCGCTTGCCCCTTTGCACCAAAGAGGAAAGGAGGACACTGCGCGGGCTGGCCCCCGCCTGGCGCCCTTGGTCGTCATCGCTTGCGTCATGGGCACCTCGTGAGGTACCCCGCCTTGATCTCTCCGCCTGCTCGCGAGCCAGCCTGATGAGGCCGTGCCTAAGGAAGCTTCGTGTCATCCGCCCCGTGAGGCTTGGCCCCTCGCGAGGGTCTTGGGTCTATGTTGATGAAGATGGGCCGTGCTGGGCCCCCCTTTGAGCCACGCCGCAAGCCGTAGGCAGGCAAGTCTGGGGACCCCCGTTCCCAGAACGCCGACAGTAGCCCCCGGGCCCAAGGCGCGCCCGGACTTGGCCGTGCAGGGAGGCGAAAGGACAAGGGTGAAGCGCCACGGGCCCTAACAGCCTGCGGCCTTGGGCGCCATGTGGCGGTTGATTGGACGTGGGCGGCACTATTCCCCCACGCCCCCTTATTCCGCGCCATGCTAGGTGGACTCGTAGTTGTACACAGCCGCTCCCTTTCTTTTGTTCGAGCGCCCTCTGTCCTTCCTCCGCTCGAACTCCAGATCATGTTTTCAACCCAATCTCGAACCTTCCCTCCCCCTTCCCATCGCCATGGCTCCGACGAAGAAGGGAAGAGGGAAGAAACCCACGCCTCCGCCTCGCTCGCCGTCGTTGGTGGCCCCCGCCATCGGCCGGTCGATCATAATCAATCGAGAGGTCCTGGGCAAGTTCAGCTCGGCTCTGGCTACTATCTTCAACGAATGCGGGAGGACGACGACCTGGCCCACGTATCACTTCCCCACCGATAGGATAATCATCGAGGTCCAGTATTTTGCTGATGCCCTGTGGGCGGGTATGGTTCCCCCTTTTCTGATCTCTTCAATGCCGTGCTTTCCCACTACCAGATCCACATGATGCATCTGGGTCCTGAATCCATCACCGTTGTTTCGGTCTTCGCCTTTGTTTGCGAGGCAATGATGGGCATCCCTCCTTCGGTTGCCTTGCTGCGTCACTTCTTCTCTCTGCGCCTTGTCGACCCTACCCAGTGCTCGGCGTGCGTGAGCTTCGTCGCCTCGTCTGAGACGGCGGCCTCAGGGATCGACTTCAGGCTCCCTTCGCCTTCGGCTGGGTTCCGCGTGCGGTGGTTGTATGTGGATGTTGGGGTGCCTAGCCCCCTGCTGTTGAAGCCAACTTCGCCTGCTGTCCCCAATTCAGGCTGGGGCCAGGAGAAGCTCGAGAGCCCCCGGCTCGCCTTCGTCTGGCACTGCTTCGCGTTCTTAAAGTCGATCGGCGTGATAGCGCCCAGGGTGCTGAAGGAGTTCCTGCTACGCCGCATTGCTCCTCTCCAACGCCACTCCCGCCGGATGTGGGCCTTCAGCGGGCGTGGTGATCGTATGAGGCTCCAGGAAGAGGACCTGACGCCTGAAGTGCTGAGGACAGTGCTCTTGATCCTGACTGGTGACCCCAACCCAGGCAGCATCCAGCAGGGTGGGGCCCTGCTGTACCTCTGCCAGAATAGGGACAATTTTGTGAATCAGATGCCCATCTTTGATGAAGGGGGGCCGCGCCCCGCCGGCCTCCAGGGGCCTCGCGAGAACCCAGTGATGGTGACTGCCCTTCCAGTCGGCCAAGGCGACTCTTCCTCAAGTGGCGGGGCAGGGAGGCATGAGGCGCCAGAGGCCGAGGGGCCTCCCGACGGGGTGACAGCGCCGGTTGATGCTCATGAGGGAGCAGCTGCTGGGGCCCGTGCCGCTGAGGCTGAGAGCGGAGAGCAGCTGCCCTCAGCGCCTGCGGCTGAGGCCCCTGAGGCTCCGGCTGCTTCTCTTGGTGAGGCGATCGGCAGCGCGCATCAGGCAGGCGCCCCTGACGCGGATCGCCTTGATGCTCCGTCTTCGTCGCAGGTTGATCCCTGCGCTCAACTCTTGGGCCGCTTCCGCATGGATTTTGAGGCCCTCCGGAAGAAAAGGGAGGCCCTGGGCGACGATTACCCTTGTCGCCTGCTGAAGCGTAGGAAGTACTTCGCCACTTATGAGTAAGCCTTCTCGTTTTCCAGCTCCCGGTCTTTCTGTTGCTCTTACTGATCCTTGTTCCGCAGGCCCCTTCCAGCCGAGCTCACGGAGATGGCTAAGGTGCCGTCCCCCTTGGCTTCGCTCCCTCCACCGTCCTCAAGTGCTCCGAGCAGCACAACCCTTGTAGTGAGGGCGATCGGAGGGGCGGACCGTCCCGAGGTGCATCGAGGCCCTGCGCACCCCGCGGTCTTCCTTCGCGGGCCTTCTCATGGCATAGCCAGCCTGCTGTGGGCTTCTCGCCTGGTCGTGGACTGCGATTGGCTGAGGCGCTCCCTGCGCTCTTCATCTGGGGACGGGCTGGCTTCAGGCGTGGTATGCCCGACCGTCACGAGGGTGCCAGCCCCCAGCCCCCTGCCCGGAGGGGGAGTGCCAATTCGTGGCCTCCGGCGCTTGCTTGGGGCAGGTGATGGTGTGGAAGACGTGCGCGAGCGCGCTCGGGAGCGTCGCGCTCTTCGCCAAGGATTCCTTTGAAGGGCGGCTGACGCGGTGGACCTGCTTGGTGAGGAGCTTACTGATGAAGACGCGCGCCTTGAGGCCGAGGACCTGCGGCTGGCTATAGAGAGGCACGAGCTGGAGGGCGCCATCGCCCTTGCGCGCCATCAGTGCAATCTTGACGACAAAAAGGCAAAGGCGTCGTTGGCGGCCTCTCGGGAGGCCCAATCTCGGGCCGCTGAGGAGGCCTGGGAAGCTGACCGGCGGCGAGAGGCGGCGGAGGAGCGGGCTCGGGAGCTCCTAGCCCGGTGCCGCTCACTGGAAGAGCAAGTGGAGCTGCGCGAGGCAGCCCTTGCGTCGATGAAGGTGGCCTCTGGCGACCCGGCAGGGCTCCAGAAGCGTGAGGAGGCGCTGACACTGGAAACCGCCGAACGCACGCGCGAGTACGAGCGTCTGTAGATGAGGGAGCGCTTGGTGACGCAGGCGGAGGATGATGTCGCTGCACGGGAAGCCTGTGTCCTGGAGGAGGTTAGGCGTCGGGTGGCGATGGCGCGCTTGAACCTCGAGGGCGAGTCCGAGGAAAGGCTGGAGTTGATCCAGGTCGAGGCTGAAGGTAGGACTACTGCCTTGAGGACCAAGCTGGAGGAAGCGACGCGGCGGGCCGATGCTCTTCGGGCCGCCCTTGAGGTGGCGCAAGGGGAGTCAACCACCTCCCAGGCCGAGGTGCTCCTTCTTCCCCGTCGGGTGGAGGAGGCTGAGGCCGTCACGCTCCAGAATGAGGACGAGATACGCCAGCGGCGGATCCTGGAGCACGAGCACGGCCCCATGCTCACCACGCTCCGGGAGAGAGCTAACACAGCCCTGGGCAACATCTGCGAGGCGGCTCTTGGCAAGCCGCACGCAGTCAACTATGCCGGCAACCTTCAGTTCTTCACTGGTGTGGTGACGCAGCTAGAGGCGCGGTCGGTGAGGGCCGACAGGTTGGTCGAGGAGAGGAGCCGCGCCCTGCTCGGGCGCTCCTTTTCTCGCGTCTTCAGCCACCTCAGGAACATGGATCCCCACTTCAATTTCGACGCTGCCATCACCCCAGTCCCCCAGGCCGTCCGAGACGACCTGGCGCACTGGGTGGAAGACAATGTGGATTCTCTTGTCAGGACCTTCGCTTCAGACAAAGACGGCGTGATCGTGGCTGCCGACGAGGGCGGCGTGGTGAACGGCCCTGACGCCGCTGGCGGCAACACAGACAGCGACAGCGAGCCCAGCGACAACAACAACGGTTCGGGAGGCGCTCCTGAGGACGCATTGGGGGATTTATCCGACTGATTATGCATCGTTCCTGTTTCTGTACCCTGCATGAATAGAACTCAGGTTTTGGCCTGATAGCTGAGAGCATTTTGGGAGGGGGAGCCCCTCATGTAAAACTTGCATTCACCGTATTAGTAGATGTTACATTGCTCATGCGCCCACGCCAAGTGGTTAGCTAAGCGACGTGCTGGTCAGCTAGTTTACCTTCGTTTCGCGCGGGCCCTGGGACAGCCTGTGGGAGGCTATGGTGTTCCGAGTGTTCCTTGATCGAGTCCATAGAATCTGCAGTAAAAAGCCCTCCTGAGAGGACGCGGCGGTGGCAGTCTGGGTTGCGCGCAAGCTTGGCCTGACCCAGCTCGCGAGGGGCTCACGAGGGGAGGCAGCTAAGGTGAGTGGTAATCAAAACGCGAGAAATTGCTCAAACGAGACTAAGCACCCCTTCCCCGAACACACGCAAATCTCAAATTCGAATCCAACTTAAATCCAGCGGGGTAAAGCGACAACCAAAGGGGGAAGCAATGAAAGCAGATAAAAGGCCGTGTCCGGCACCTAATCTAGTCTTGGACGTCTTCTCACCAGCACGGAGCTAAGTGCTGCCACTGGGCGTGGGAGGGAGCCCCACAGCCTGAGGCCGACACCCCTGAGACTCCGGGGCGTGTCCAGCCCTACTCATTATTACGTGAGAGTGTCACGGGTGGCGAGCTTCACAGGCACTGGGCCTTCTTCACAGGTACCGGCCTTGCTTCATATCGCCAGACGAGGGCCCCGCCTTGCGCCACACTCTAGTGCCATCAACGACGACCGGAAACCAGGACGCCGCCGATGGGGTAGAGCGGTCACCAGCGGTTCCCCGACGACCACGGGTCCTCCGCCAGGGGCAAGCCCTGAGGCACCTCCCCCGTGGAGGGCCTACCTCCTGAGAACGCCTTGCTCCGAACGCCGCGGTGGTGATACCGGATCTCGGCCCCTCTCCTGCAGCCCCCTGTGCCCTCCTCCCGAGGGGTCGGAGACCGCGGGAGCGGGGCAGCTGTTCGCTATGGCGACCTGCACCTCCTGCGATCCATGATTAGCATATGCCTGTTCCTGAGGAATTAGTGGTACCCAATATTCATTGCCTCCATCGTGGCCAGTGGGACCGTCTCGGGGCTCCTGGAAGAGCTCTGCTTCTGGCACCTCGTCCCCCCTAGCTTTGGCTGAGGAGCGAGCCTTGTTCGCCCTCGCGAGGGTGCCCTTGGCCCACCATGTGGGGCACATACTCTTCTGGCGCCGTCATCCCAAAGGCCACGCCGTAGTGCTCCGCGTGCCATGCAACTCTGCTTGTCGCGCCCACCGTGGGGTGGTAGCGCGGCGGACCGCTGGGGCCATGGGCCACGTCGAGTCCTTCTTCTTCGCGGACCGGGAGCGAGGGCAGTGCCGCCGCCGGTCTGGTGCCGACAGCCTCGCTGGCGTTGGAGTGGCCTTGGAGCCCGCGGGCGCGCACAGAGCCCCCGCGCGGGCCGCCGTGGGCTTGAGATGGGAGCTGGATGCAGAAGGGGTGAGCCCCCGAGGCGGCAAAGCCCAGGGGCTCTGCCACCCGCTCCAGCAACACATCACGGCTGCCATCCAGCAGCCTGCACTGCAGCAGCTCTCGGGCCACCGTGAGCGCGGCCCTCGAGTTCGCCTGCTCCCGGCGAGTGTATGTCATGGTCGCGGCGTGATTGGAGGCCCTTGCTGCCGACCGCACCTGCCACGGTGTGAGAGCCGTCGAAGCCTGTCCGCGTCGCCCGTGGCCCGCAGCGCCTTGCGGACCGCGAGCTGCCTGGGGCACGGGGTCGCGCGAGGCGAGCGGCTCTGTGCGGGCGGGCCATGCCGCCCATGGATCTGGGTTGCCCGCCTGGTCGCCGGACATGGTGATGATGACACGACGGGGCACGAAGTGGTAGAAGGTGGATTCCGGCGCACCCCTACCTGGCGCGCCAAATGTCGGATTTCGGGTTCCGGCAGACCCTTGAGGTTCGAACTCTGGGGTGCGCGTGGAGATTACCCCTTCTACCTACTTGCACCCCTCCGCCTTGCAAGGATCTAAGCTACGAGAAGAACAACACAAGATACACAGGGTTTATACTGGTTCGGGCCACCGATGTGGTGTAATACCCTACTCCAGTGTGGTGGTGTGGTGGATTGCCTCTTGGGCCGATGATGATGAACAATACAAGGAAGAACAGCCTCGCGAGGGTCTGTTCTTGGCCGGGGCGATGAACTACTAGGAGGAGTTCAGTCGCCCTTCTCTCTCTCTGGTCTGATGGCCGATCGATCTCTAGATCATTCCAATCTGAATTGCCTCTACCCTGGGGTGGCTAGTCCTATTTATAGGCAAAGGCCCTGGGCCTCTTCCCAAATATTGAGCGGGAAGGGCGCCAACAATTGGCCATTTTGAAGGGGAACATCTGGTACAGTTATCCTGACTAATGTTGGTCCTCGCCTGCCAAAGGCTCTGGTGGTGACGCTGGCTTGGGCTCCACAATGACTTCCTTCCTTTCGTTGGACTGGTCTTGGTCTCGTTGCACCGAAACGGGTGCCTTTGCTTGATGCTCTCGCCTGCGCTTGCCCCCTTTGCACCAAAGAGGAAAGGAGGACACTGTGCGGGCTGGCGCCCGCCTAGCGCCCTTGGTCGTCATGGCTTGCGTCATGGGCACCTCGTGAGGTACCCCGCCTTGATCTCTCCGCCTCCTCGCGAGCCAGCCTGATGAGGCCGTGCCTGAGGAAGCTTTGTGTCATCGCAGGCCGCAGGCAGGCAAGTCTGGGGACCCCCGTTCCCAGAACGCCGACAACGGCATTTGCGCACGGGTCCATCCCTGCAACGCTGATAAATCTGAGTGGCTGAGCTCTGGCCGCGGCAGCCCCGCAAGGCGCCACCTCACCAGGCCCTCAGTGCCCCAATCACCTCTTCGAAGCGACCCAAGGTTGGATGGCAACCGTAACCACAGGTCTCCTCTCTCCTCATGATTGATGTGCAGGACCTGCTCCAGAAACAACAACGGGAACATCGCGGGTTTCTCTCCCCCTCTCCGGCACGGACCGCTTGCGCGTTAAAAGGGGGGCGCCTGAGCATCGCGACTCATGGGCTCCTACTGGCTCTCCAGCCCTCACTCCCTGGCCTTGACCCACGGCATCACGACCTGTCATACCAGCGACGGCTGAGCTCGCTCGAGGGCCGGGACCTGAGGACGTAGAGCATTAAGGAAAGTGCGGGGGAGTGGGGAGAAGCGTGCGAGGACCCAACCCAGCGGCGCCTCTGCTGCCAAAGCTCGGGCCAGGCGCTCCATCAGGGAACTACACCGATTCAAAAGATAAGTCACGCCCTTACAGAAGTTGGACTAACGCAGCGCCACACCCTACCCGAGATCCGCCGGTTTTGACACCAACATTGGTGCTTTCATTGAGAGTTCTGCTGTGACGTCAAAAGACAGGATTGATGGTTGGCCTTGTTATCAAGGACAGTGTCACATTCGGAGGAGCACTGTCCTCAGGCCAAACCCTCCGGCTGGGCGGTTTTACCATGATCGCCCATTCGGCCATTAAGCTGACGATGACCTCTCGAGTCATCGTAAATCCCCTCCGTGTTGACTCAGAATACTCCAAGCAGATGGATCCGGTGGAGTTGTCGTCTTTGAAAGAACTCCTAGATCGCATCGCCGCCTTGGGGGTCGCTTCAGACTATGATCGGATTGGGCTGAACCCGACCAGAGACAAATTAAATCTCACCGATCACCCACCAGATAGTGGTAGTAGAGGAGCAGCATGACAAATCTTCCTCTATGCTGAGGATGAACTATGTTCGGATCTCCGAGCTCGAAGAGCCGGATACCTGCCTTCGGAAAGACACACCCTACCCTCCGAACCTAGAATGGGACGACGGGCCTGAAAAATCAGTTGATATCTCGGAGCCCGAGCTATTAAGCTCAGAAGTTTTTCAAACTCCGGTTCCCAAAGTGGGTCAGGCTTCGGATTTAAAGCCACCCACCTGCCCAGATATAAACAATCTCATGAACATACGACAACAGTCTCGGGAAACAATCCATCACTTTTGGGCCAGATTCCTCCTTGTCAAAAACAAGATTAAAGATTGCCGTGACGAAGACGCGATCTCAGTATTCAACAACAATTGCACGGATGAAGGAATCCTCAATGCAATTAGCCGTCGTCGTGTATCACACTCCACTGACTTGGCAGCCATAGTACAGAAGTACTGCGCAATGGAAAGCACTTGGAAAACCCAGGCATCTCTCTGGGAACCACCGGTTTCCACTCAAACCCAGGCACTCTCGCGGCGCACCAGTACCAATAGTAAAGAAATCTAAGCACATCACGGGGCGCGGAACCGTTCTGGACGGGTGGCTCGATAGGCCATGCAAAATACACACAACGCCGAACACCATACCAACCCATAGCATTAGAGCATGTTGGATACTCCGGCAAGTTGCAAAGAGCGGCGAGGATATCCTCACCAAGAATACCCCAGAGCAACACCCCCCCCCCCCGAAAGATGACGCCCTCAGTGTATTAACAGTCTTCGAGACTTTCGCTTCAAACAATCGGCGTAAAAGGGCTCTCCGCGACCCCGCCGAAGTCTGCCAAGTCGCAGCAATGAACCCTTGGAATGACAGGGCCATAACTTTCAATGCCAACGACGAACCAAAATTCCGGACAGTCCAGGCACCAACCGCCTTGGTTCTCAATCCAATTGTGGACGGTTTTTGGCTTACCAAAGTGCTCATGGATGGCGGCAACGGATTAAACCTCATCTATGAGGATACTCTCAATAAAATGGAAATAGACAGGAGCCACATCGAGCAAAGTAGCACGACCTTCCGAGGAATCATTCCTAGTCGGGAGGCGCGATGCGCGGGAAAAATTACGCTCGACATATTATTCGGCACGCAGGAGAATTATCGGTCCAAAGAAATAACCTTCCAAGTGGCCCCTTTCAACAGCGGCTATCACGCCTGATAACCCACAAGTATAGGGGATCACAACAGTTTTCGAGGGTAGAGTATTCAACCCAAATTTATTGATTCGACACAAGGGGAGCCAAAGAATATTCTCAAGTATTAGCAGTTGAGTTGTCAATTCAACCTCACCTGGATAACTTAGTATCTGCAGCAAAGTAGTACGGAAGTAACAGTAATGGTGGCAAAAGTAACAGTGATAGTTTTGTAGTGATTGTAACAGTGGCAACGGAAAAGAAAATAAGCAAAGAACAATATGTGAAAAGCTCGTAGGCATTGGATCGATGATGGAGAATTATGCCGGATGCGATTATTCATGCAACAGTTATCACATAGGGTGACACAGAACTAGCACCAATTCATCAATGTAATGTAGGCATGTATTCCGAATATAGTCATACGTGCTTATGGAAAAGAACTTGCATGACATCTTTTGTCCTACCCTCCCGTGGCAGCGGGGTCCTAATGGAAACTAAGGGATATTAAGGCCTCCTTTTAATAGAGTATCGGACCAAAGCATTAACACATAGTGAATACATGAACTCCTCAAACTACGGTCATCACCGGGAGTGGTCCCGATTATTGTCACTTCGGGGTTGCCGGATCATAACACATAGTAGGTGACTATAGACTTGCAAGATAGTTTCAAGAACTCACATATATTCATGAAAACATAATAGATTCAGATCTGAAATCTTGGCACTCGGGCCCTAGTGACAAGCATTAAGCATAGCAAAGTCATAGCAACATCAATATCAGAACATAGTGGATACTAGGGATCAAACCCTAAAAAAACTAACTCGATTACATGATAAATCTCATCCAACCCATCACCGTCCAGCAAGTCTACGATTGAATTACTCACGCACGGCGGTGAGCATCATGAAATTGGTGATATAGGATGGTTGAAGATGACGATGGCGACGGATTCCCCTCTCCGGAGCCCTGAACGGACTCCATATCAGCCCTCCCGAGAGATATTAGGGCTTGGCGGCGGCTCCGTATCGTAAAACGCGATGAAATCTTCTCTCTGATTTTTTTCTCCCGGAACATGAATATATGGAGTTGGAGTTGAGGTCGGTGGAGCTCCAGGGGGCCCACGAGGTAGGGGGCGCGCCCCCCACCCTCGTGGATAGGGTGTGGGCCCCCTAGCCTTGATTCTTTCGCCAGTATTTTTTATTATTTCCAAAAATAATCTCCGTGAAGTTTCAGGTCATTCCAAGAACTTTTGTTTCTGCACAAAAATAACACCATGGCAATTCTGCTGAAAACGGCGTCAGTCCGGGTTAGTTCCATTCAAATCATGCAAGTTAGAGTCCAAAACAAGGGCAAAAGTGTTTGGAAAAGTAGATACAACGGAGACGTATCAACTCCCCCCAAGCTTAAACCTTTGCTTGTCCTCTAGCAATTCAGTTGATAAACTGAAAATGATAAAGAAAAACTTTTACAAACTCTGTTTGCTCTTGTTATTGTAAATATGTAAAGCCAACATTCAAGTTTTCAGCAAAGATTATGACTAACCATATTCACAATAACACTTAGGTCTCATGTTTACTCATGTCAATGGCATATTCAACTAGCAAGCAATAATAATAAATCTCGGACGACAACTTTCTCAAAACAATCATGATATGATATAACAAGATGGTATCTCGCTAGCCCTTTCTGAGACCGCAAAACATAAATGCAGACCACCCTTAAAGATCGAGGACTGACTAGACATTGTAATTCATGGTAAAAGAGATCCAGTAATAGTCATACTCAATATAAATTAATAGTAATGGATGCAAATGACAGCGGTGCTCTCCAGCTGGTGCTTTTTAATAAGAGGGTGATGACTCAACATAAAAGTAAATTGATAGGCCCTTCGCAGAGGGAAGCAGGGATTTGTAGAGGTGCCAGAGCTCGATTTTAAAGCAGAGATAAAAAATATTTTGAGCGGCATACTTTCATTGTCAACATCACAACCAAGAGATCTCGATATCTTCCATGCTACTCACATTATAGGCGGTTCCCAAAACAGAAAGGTAAAGTTTATACTCCCCTCCACCAACAAGCATCAATCCATGGCTTGCTCGAAACAACGAGTGCCTCCAACTAACAAGAGTCCCGGGGGAGTTTTGTTTGCAATTATTTTGATTTGATTTGCATAAAGCATGGGACTGGGCATCCCCGTGACCAGCCATTTTCTCGTAAGTGAGGAGCGGAGTCCACTCCTCTTGATAATAACCCACCTAGCATGGAAGATACAGACAACCCTAGTTCATACATGAGCTATTCGAGCATACAAAACAGAATTTTATTTGAAGGTTTAGAGTTTGGCACATACAAATTTACTTGGAACGGCAGGTAGATACCGCATATATAGGAAGGTATAGTGGACTCATATGGAATAACTTTGGGGTTTAAGGGATTGGATGCACAAGCAGTATTCCCGCTTAGTACAAGCGAAGGCTAGAAAAAGACTGGTAAGTGACCAACTAGAGAGCGACAACAGTCATGAACATGCATTAAAATTAATAAACACTGAGTGCAGGTATGAGTAGGATATAATCCACCGTGAACATAAATATCGTGAAGGCTATGTTGATTTTGTTTCAACTACATGTGTGAACATGTGCCAAGTCCAGTCACTTGAATCATTCACAGGAGGATACCACCCTACTATACCACATCACAACCATTTTAATAGCATGTTGGCATGCAAGGTAAACCATTATAAACTCCTAGCTAATTAAGCATGGCATAAGCAACTATAATCTCTAATTATCATTGCAAACATGTTTGTTCATAATAGGCTGAATCAGGAACAATGAACTAATCATATTTACAAAAACAAAAGAGGTCGAGTTCATACCAGCTTTTCTTATCTCAATCAGTCCATCATATATCGTCATTATTGCCTTTCACTTGCACGACCTAACGGTGTGTATAATAATAATAGTGCTCGTGCATTGGACTAAACTGGAATCTGCAGGCAGTCAATACAAGGGAGAAGACAAGGTAATATGGGCTCTTGGTTAAATCAACAATAATGCATATAAGAGCTGCTTCAACATTTTCATTATGGTCTTCTCCTATCGACCCCCAGAGCAAAGAAAAGAAGTAAAACTATTTACACGAGAAAGCTCCCAACAAGCAAAAGAAGAACAGGAAATATTTTTGGGTTTTCTTTTTAATTAATACTACTAGAGCAAGAAAGTAAACTAGCTAAAAGCTACCACTATTTTTTTTAGTTTTCTTAAGGTTTTTCAAACACACAAGAAGAAGGCATAAAGGGGAAAATAAACTAGCATGGATATTACAGTGGAAAAGTATGAGCACCGACAACTAGAATGAGTGTGTGAACATAAATGTAATGTTGGTGAGAAATACGTACTCCCCCAAGCTTAGGTTTTTGGGCTAAGTTGGTCTACTGCCACGGCTGGCCTGGCGGATAACCAAAGTTTTAGTTGGGGTCGTACTGAGAAGTAGCGTCTATTGCATCGTGGGCTGGAGCTTGGAGGCGAGCTTTCTCAGTCCTCCTCTCGTACTCGTTCGCCTCCTCCCTGGTTATAACATGTATCCCTTTTGCCTGAAAGTCAAAGAAAGTAGGAGCAGAGAGAGCCACATGATAGGTGCGTCGTCTGTCAAAGATTAGCCGGTACTGGAGGAACTGATCGTTCCCCTCAACAAACTGATGACGAACCATAGCCTCATAATCTAAATAAACAGGAGGCAACTCAATATCATACTCACGTATGGGTATATCAAGAAAATTAGCTAAACGGGTTGCATAAATTCCACCAAAGAAATCTCCATTAATTCTATTATTATGCAACCTACGTGCAACAGTGGCTCCCAAATTATAATGTTTATCTCCTAATACAGCACTCCTGAGAACACTGAGGTCAGGGACACACATGTGACATGCTTCATCCTTACCATTTATGCACCTACCTATGAAGAGAGCAAAATAATGTATAGTAGGAAAATGAATGCTCCATATGCTAGCTTGTGTTATATCTCTAGACTCCCCCACAGTTATACTTGCAAGAAAATCTCTAAACTCAGACTTGCGAGGTTCACAAGTGCTACCCCATTGTGCAAGTTTGCAAGGAGTATTAAAATCCTCTAAGTCCATAGTATAAGAATTTTCATAAAGATCAAACAGGACAGTTAGAGAATTGCATGATGATGAAAATTCAGACCTTCTCACAAAGGAATCAGTGAGATAGTGGTACTGACGGCACTTATCTGCCTTGAAGCTCTCAAGATCAGCACTACGCACATATGCGTTAAATTCTTCCTTGATTCCTGCTCGATCCATAAAGTCCTCTCAAGGCCATTCACAAGCCCGCACTTGAGCTTCCCTCGGTGGTTCATCGTCCGCATGGCGTATTGCGAGCCTGGGTCCTTGCTTCCTTGAAGGACCTCCTTGGTACATCTTCCTAAACATATTTCTTCCTCTGAAAAATTTCTGAAATTTTTAGTAACTTCAAAATAAAAGTGAACCAAACCAAACTCAACAAAATTGATAACAACTACTCCCACAAGTGCCTAGAGACCATATAGTGCATTAGAACTACTTGGAACCATATAAATTTTACATGCAAACTCAAGAACATGGTCACCTAGGCAGCAAAAATTTGCAATGAGTAAATCACTAGAACAAAAACTAATTGGACTATTGGAGGAGTCACATGCCAAGGAACAATCCCCAAAGCAGTTTTGTGAGAGGTGCTTTGAGCAAGGAGATCGAAAATGGCAGCAAAATGAGCAAGAACTCGTGCTTGAGCTGGTTGGTGATTTTTTTGGGAGGAAGAAGGAGTGTGTGGTCGCTGGAATAAGCGGAGGGGAGCCACCATGGGCCCACGAGGCAGGGGGCTCGCCCAGGGGGTGGGCGCGCCCTAGACCCTCATTGCTAGGTGCTTGCTCCCCCTGCTGTATTCTCAGTGCCAGATGTTCTCAAATATTCTAGAAAAATCCTATTTCATTTTTAGGGCATTTGGAGAACTTTTATTTTTGAGGTATTTTTTATTGCATGGATAATTCAGAAAACTGACAGAAAATACTATTTTTACTGTATTTCAACTAAATAACAGAAAATAAAAGGAGGGTACAGAGAGTTGTGCTTTCTAACTTCATCCATCCCATGCTCATCAAAAGGAATCCACTAACAAGGTTGATCAAGTCTTGTTGACAAACTCATTCCGAATAACATGGAATGGGAGAAACTTAGAATAACACTATGTTACCTCAACAGGGATATGCACATCCCCAACAATAAGAATATCATATCTCTTTTTGACAGTAGGAAGAGGAAATTCAAAACATCCAATGGTAATCAATGGAATTTTTCCAATAGAATTTATACTGTGGACTTGAGGTTGTTTCCTTGGAAAGTGTACCGTATGCTCATTTCCATTAACATGAAAAGTGACATTGCCTTTGTTGCAATCAATAACAGCCCCTGTAGTATTCAAAAAGGGTCTTCCAAGAATAATAGACATACTATCATCCTCGGGAATATCAAGAATAACAAAGTCCGTTAAAATAGTAACGTTTGCAACCACAACAGGCACATCCTCACAAATACCGACGGGTATAGCAGTTGGTTTATCAGCCATTTGCAAAGATATTTCAGTAGGTGTCAACTTGTTCAAATTAAGTCTACGATATAAACAGAGAGGCATAACACTAACACCGACTCCAGGATCACATAAAGCAGTTCTAACATAATTTCTTTTAATGGAGCATGGTATAGTGGGTATTCCTGGATCTCCTAACTTCTTTGGTATTCCACCCCTAAAAGTATAATTAGCAAGTATGGTGGAAATTTCAGCTTCCGTATCTTTCTTTTATTTGTAACAATTTCTTTCATATACTTAGCATAAGGATTAATTTTGAGCATATCAGTCAAACGCATACACAAAAAGATAGGTCTAATCATTTCAGCAAAGCACTCAAAATCCTCATCATCCTTTTTCTTGGATGGTTTGGGAGGAAAAGGCATGGGTTTTTGAACCCATGGTTCTCTTTCTTTACCGTGCTTCCTAGCAACAAAGTCTCTCTTATCATAACGTTGATTCTTTGTGTCGGATGTGGGGCTCCGGCAAACCCGTAAGGTTCGAACACTGGGGTGCGCGTGAAGTCTTTCCCTCCTATCGATCTACGCTCTAGCTCCCTAAGATCTTGCGGAAGAACTCAACAAACTCACAACACAAAAAGAGACACGAGGTTTATACTGGTTCGGGCCACCGTGGTGGTGTAATACCCTACTCCAGTGTGGTGGTGGTGGATTGCCTCTGGGGCTGGTGATGAACAGTACAAGGGAAGAACGACCTCCTGAGGTTGGGGTGTTCTTGAGTTTGTGTTGCTGAGGAAGATCTGAACCAGTTCCGGATCAGTTGCCTCCTACTGTGGTGGCTAGTCCTATTTATAGAGGCCCTGGTCCTCTTCCCAAATGTTGAGCGGGATGGGAGCCAACAACGGCGGGCAAATTTGAAGGGGGACAGCTAGTACAAGCTATCCTGACAAAAGCGGTCTTCGACTGCGAAAAGCCCTGGGGTGACGCCATCTTGGGCTCCATGATGACCTCCGCCTTGCCATCCTCCTGGTCTTGGTCTTGTTGCACCCATATGGCAACCTTTGCCTGATGCCCTGGTACTCTTCGTCTGCGCTTGCCTCCTTAGCACCAAAGAGGAAACAAGGTCTCTGCGTGCACCAGCGCCAGCCTGGCACCCGCCTGGCGCCGTTCGTCATGGCTTATGTCACGAGTCCCTCGTGAGGTTTACCCCGCCTAGATATCTCCGCTCCTTGTGAGTCTGCCTGGCAAGGCCACTCCAAAGGAAGTCTTGTATCATCCGCTTCACGAGGCTTGGATCCTCGCGAAGGTCTTGGATGCCTTGTTGATGAAGATGGGTCGTACGGCCCGCTGCTCAGCCACGCCATGGGCCGCAAGTAGGCAAGTCTGGGGATCCTCGTTCCCAGAATGTCGACACTTTGATTATGGGTTATCAAGATAAACAACAGGTTCAATTTCTACATAATTATCATTACTAGGTTGAGCATCAACATGAACATTATCATTAACATTATCACTAGGTTCATGTTCATTTCCAGATTGTGTTTCAGCATCACAAATAGAAATAACATTGGGATTCTCAGGTGTGTCTACAACAGGTTCACTAGAAGAATGCAAAGTCCTATCATTTTTCTTTTTCTTCTTTTTAGAAGGACTTGGTGGATCAACATTATTTCTTTGAGAATCCTGCTCAATTCTCTTAGGGTGACCTTCAGGATACAAAGGTTCCTGAGTCACTTTACCCCCTCTAGTAGCAACTCTAACAGCAAAGTCATTATTCTTACTATTTAATTCATTGAGAAAATCATTCTGAGCTTTAAGTACTTGTTCTACTTGAGTGGTAACCATAGAAGCATGTTTACTAATGAGATAAGTTCACCTTTAACTGTAGACATATAATCACTCAAGTGTTCAATAATACAAGCATTGCGTTTTAATTCTCTGCCAAAATAAGCATTGAAATTTTCTTGTTTAACCATGAAGTTATCAAACTCATCTAAGCATTGGCTAGCAAATTTTATAGGCGGGATTTCAGCTTTATCATATCTATAGAGAGAATTTACCTTTACTACCTGTGTCGGGTTATCAAGACCATGTGTTTCTTCAATAGGTGATGAATCAAGACCATGTATTTTTTCAACAGGAGGGACATTCTTAACATCTTCAACTTTAATACCTTTCTCCTTCATAGATTTCTTTGCCTCTTGCATATGTTCGGGACTGAGAAATAGAATACCCCTTTTCTTCGGAGTTGGCTTAGGAGTTGGTTCAGGAAGTGTCCAATTGTTTTCATTGGTCAACATATTATTCAATAGCAATTCAACTTGATCAACTGTTCTTTCCCTGAAAACACAACCAGCACAACTATCCAGGTGGTCTCTGGAAGCATCGGTTAGTCCATTATAAAAGATATCAAGTATTTCATAATTCTTGAGAGGATGATCAGGCGAAGCATTAAGTAATTGGAGAAGGCTCCTCCAAGCTTGTGGGAGACTCTCTTCTTCAATTTGCACAAAATTATATACCTCCCTTAAGGCAGCTTGTTTCTTATGAGCGGGGAAATATTTAGCAGAGAAGTAATAAATCATATCCTTGGGACTACACACACAACCAGGATCAAGAGAATTAAACCATATCTTAGCATCACCCTTTAATGAGAACGGAAATATCTTAAGGATATAATAGTAGTGAGTTTTCTCATCATTAGTGAACAGGGTGGATATATCATTTAATTTAGTAAGATGTGCCACAACAGTTTCAGATTCATAGCCATAAAAAGGATCCGATTCAACCAAAGTAATTATCTCAGGATCAATAGATAATTCATAATCCTTATCAGTAACAAAGACAGGTGAAGTAGCATAAGCAGGATCATATTTCATTCTAGCATTCAGAGTTTTTTCTTTAAGCTTAGCTAATAATATCTGCCTTGATTTACCTTAGTCAGCGCCAGCCTTGAGCCAGGCTATGATGTGCCGAGTTTTTGAGAACCTTGCAGAGCTCGCCGCCTTGCCGGAGGGGGCCCCACGTGGAGTGGGCAACAGTTGCAGCGCGCGTGCTTCGTGCAATCCTACTCGCGAGGAGCTCATGAGGGAAAGGCGACGGAGGTGAGTCCCAAATAAAACGAGATCCAGAAGGCAAGGAATTGCTCAAACGAAAGAAGGTTCCCCCCGCGCGCATCAATAAAAAACTCAGTTTCAACTCAAATCCAGATCCAGAAAGCAAAGCTACAGAAGGAAAGATCCAAAGCAAAAGGCCGCGTCCGGCACGTAGTCTAGTCTTCTGGTCTTCAAGTCTTCTCACCAGCGCGGAGCTAAGTGCTGCCACTAGGCAAGGGAGGGAGCCCCAGGGCCTGAGGCCGGCACCCCTGGGACTCCAGGGCGTGTACAGCCCCAACTCATTATTTTGTGAGAGTGTCATGGGCGACGAGCTTCACCGGCAGCGGGCCTTCTTCACAGGTACCAGCCTTGCTTCATATCGCCAGACGAGGGCCCCGTCTTGCGCCGCTCTCGACCCCCTCTGAGCCGACCGGAGACCAGGACGACACAGAGAAGGGAAAGAGGATGCCAGCGGATCCCCCGGTGACCACAGGTCCTTTGCCGGGGGAAGGGTTGGCGAGGCCTCCCCGGCAGAGGGCCTACCTGAAAGGATTGAGAAGAGGTGTCTAGAGGGGGGGGTGATTAGACACTAAGTGCCAAAAGTTGCAGTTTTTAATATTCTTAAGTTTAAGTGGAGTTTAAGCACAAGTTTAACAAACACAATACATATCAAGCAAGCATGCAATGAGTATATGAGCGGCGGAAAGTAAAGAATGCAACTTGCAAGAATGTAAAGGGAAGGGTTTGGAGTATTCAAACGCAATTGGAGACACGGATGTTTTTGGCGTAGTTCCCATAGGTGGTGCTTGAAGGAAATATGCCCTAGAGGCAATAATAAAGTTATTATTTATTTCCTTACATATCATGATAAATGTTTATTATTCATGCTAGAATTGTATTAACTGGAAACATAATACATGTGTGAATACATAGGCAAACAGAGTGTCACTAGTATGCCTCTACTTGACTAGCTCATTAATCAAAGATGGTTATGTTTCCTAACCATGAACAAAGAGTTGTTATTTGATTAACGAGATCACATCATTAGTTGAATGATCTGATTGACATGACCCATTCCATTAGCATAGCACCCGATTGTTTAGTATGTTGCTATTGCTTTTATCCATGACTTATACATGTTCCTTTAACTATGAGATTATGCAACTCCCGTTTACCGTAGGAACACTTTGTGTGCTACCAAACGTCACAACGTAACTGAGTGATTATAAAGGTGCTCTACAGGTGTCTCCGAAAGTATTTGTTGGGTTGGCGTATTTCGAGATTAGGATTTGTCACCCCGAATGCCGGAGAGGTATCTCAGGGCCTTCTCGGTAATGCACATCACATAAGCCTTGCAAGCATTGCAACCAATGAGTTAGTTGCGAGATGATGTATTACGGAACGAGTAAAGAGACTTGCCGGTAACGAGATTGAACTAGGTATTGGATACCGACGATCGAATCTCGGGCAAGTAACATACCGATGACAAAGGGAACAACGTATGTTGTTATGCGGTCTGACCGATAAAGATCTTCGTAGAATATGTAGGAGCCAATATGGGCATCCAGGTCCCGCTATTGGTTATTGACCGGAGGCGTGTCTCGGTCATGTCTACATTGTTCTCGAACCGTAGGGTCCGCACGCTTAACGTTACGATGACAGTTATTATGAGTTTATGCATTTTGATGTACCGAAGGAGTTCGGAGTCCCGGATGTGATCACGGACATGACGAGGAGTCTCGAAATGGTCGAGACATAAAGAATGATATATTGGAAGCCTATGTTTGGACATTGGATGTGTTCCAGGTGAAATCAGGATTTTACCGGAATACCGGGAGGGTTACCGGAAGCCCCCGGGAGCATAATGGGCCAACATGGGCCATGGTGGAGAGGTGAGAGGGCTGCCCTCATGGGCTGCGCGCCTCCCCCCTTCCCCTAGTCCTATTAGGACTAGGAGAGGTGGCCGGCCCCCTCTCTCTCTCTCTCTCCCCCTTGGAGAATCCTAGTCCAACTAGGATTGGGGGGGGGGAATCCTACTCCCAGAGGGAGTAGGACTCTCCTGGCGCGCCAGGCTTGGCCGGCCAGCCCCTCCCCCTTGGCTCCTTTATATACAAGGGCAGGGGGCACCCCATAGACACACAATTGATCATTGAGATCTTTCCTTAGCCGTGTGTGGTGCCCACTTCCACCAAATTCCACCTCGGTCATATCGTTGCAGTGCTTAGGCGAAGCCCTGCGCCGGTAACACATCAAGATCGTCACCACGCCGTCGTGCTGACGGAACTCTTCCCCGACGCTTTGCTGGATCGGAGCCCGGGGATCGTCATCGAGCTGAACGTGTGCCAAGAACTCGGAGGTGCCGGAGTAACGGTGCTGTGATCGGTTGGATTGCGAGGAGAACGTACGACTACTTCCTCTACGTTGTGTCAACGCTTCTGCTTCAGTCTACTAGGGTACGTAGACAACACTCTCCCCTCTCGTTGCTATGCATCACCATGATCTTGCGTGTGCGTAGGAAAATTTTGAAATTACTACGTTCCCCAACAGTGGCATCCGAGCCTAGGTTTTTATGGTTTGATGTTATTTGCACGAGTAGAACACAAGTGAGTTGTGGACGATACAAGTCATACTGCCTACCAGCATGTCATACTTTGGTTCAGCGGTATTGTTGGACGAGACGATCCGGACCAACCTTACGCGTACTCTTACGCGAGATTGGTTCCCTCGACGTGCTTTGCACATAGATGGCTTGCGGAAGACTGTCTCTCCAACTTTAGTTGAACCGAGTGTGTCTACGCCCGGTCCTTGAGAAGGTTAAAACGGAGTCTATTTGAAAAACTATCGTTGTGGTTTTGGTGCGTAGGTAAGATGAGTTCTTGCTTAAGCCCGTAGCAGCCACGTAAAACTTGCAACAACAAAGTAGAGGACGTCTAACTTGTTTTTGCAGGGCATGTTGTGATGTGATATGGTCAAGACATGATGCTAAATTTTATTGTATGAGATGATCATGTTTTGTAACCGAGTTATCGGCAACTGGCAGGAGCCATATGGTTGTCGCTTTATTGTATGCAATGCAATCGCGATGTAATGCTTTACTTTATTACTAAGCGGTAGTGATAGTCGTGGAAGCATAAGATTGGCGAGACGACAACAATGCTACGATGGAGATCAAGGTGTCGCGCCGATGACGATGGTGATCATGACGGTGCTTCGAAGATGGAGATCACAAGCACGAGATGATGATGGCCATATCATATCACTTATATTGATTGCATGTGATGTTTATCTTTTATGCATCTTATCTTGCTTTGATTGACGGTAGCATTATAAGATGATCTCTCACTAATTATCAAGAAGTGTTCTCCCTGAGTATGCACCATTGCGAAAGTTCTTCGTGCTGAGACACCACGTGATGATCGGGTGTGATAGGCTCTACGTTCAAATACAAACGGGTGCAAAACAGTTGCACACGCGGAATACTCAGGTTTAACTTGACGAGCCTAGCATATAACAGATATGGCCTCAGAACACAGAGACCGAAAGGTCGAGCGTGAATCATATAGTAGATATGATCAACATAGTGATGTTCACCATTGAAACTACTCCATCTCACGTGATGATCGGACATGGTTTAGTTGATTTGGATCACGTGATCACTTAGAGGATTAGAGGGATGTCTATCTAAGTGGGAGTTCTTAAGTAATATGATTAATTGAACTTAAATTTATCATGAACTTAGTACCTGATAGTATCTTGCTTGTCTATGTTGTGTAGATAGATGGCTCGTGCTGTTGTTCCGTTGAATTTTAATGCGTTCCTTGAGAAAGCAAAGTTGAAAGATGATGGTAGCAATTACACGGACTGGGTCCGTAACTTGAGGATTATCCTCATTGCTGCACAGAAGAATTACGTCCTGGAAGCACCGCTAGGTGCCAGGCCTGGTGCAAGAGCTACGCCAGATGTTGTGAACATCTGGCAAAGCAAAGCTGATGACTACTCTATAGTTCAGTGTGCCATGCTTTACGGCTTAGAACCGGGACTTCAACGACGTTTTGCACACCATGGAGCATATGAGATGTTCCAGGAGTTGAAGTTAATATTTCAAGCAAATGCTCGGATTGAGAGATATGAAGTCTCCAATAAGTTCTATAGCTGTAAGATGGAGGAGAACGGTTCTGTCAGTGAGCATATACTCAGAATGTCTGGGTATAACAATCACTTGATTCAACTGGGAGTTAATCTTCCGGATGATTGCGTCATTGACAGAATTCTCCAATCACTGCCACCAAGCTACAAGAGCTTCGTGATGAACTATAATATGCAAGGGATGACCAAAACTATGCCCGAGCTCTTCGCGATGCTGAAAGCCGCGGAGGTAGAAATCAAAAAGGAGCATCAAGTGTTGATGGTTAACAAAACCACTAGTTTCAAGAAAAAGGGCAAAGGGAAGAAAAAGGGGAACTTCAAAAAGAACAGCAAGCAAGTTGCTAATCAAGAGAAGAAACCCAAGTCTGGACCTAAGCCTGAAACTGAGTGCTTCTATTGCAAGCAGACTGGTCACTGGAAGCGGAACTGCCCCAAGTATTTGGCGGATAAGAAGGATGGCAAGGTTAACAAAGGTATATATGATATACATGTTATTGATGTATACCTTACTAATTCTCGCAGTAGCACCTGGGTATTTGATACTGGTTCTGTTGCTAATATTTGCAACTCAAAACAGGGGCTACGGATTAAGCGAAGATTGGCTAAGGACGAGGTGACGATGCGCGTGGGAAATGGTTCCGAAGTCGATGTGATCGCGGTCGGCACGCTACCTCTACATCTACCTTCGGGATTAATATTAGATCTAAATAATTGTTATTTAGTACCAGCGTTGAGCATGAACATTATATCTGGATCTTGTTTGATGCGAGACGGTTATTCATTTAAATCAGAGAATAATGGTTGTTCTATTTATATGAGTAATATCTTTTATGGTCATGCACCATTAAAGAATGGTTTGTTCTTACTTAATCTCGATAGTAGTGATACACATATTCATAATGTTGAGGCCAAAAGATGCAGAGTTGATAATGATAGTGCAACTTATTTGTGGCACTGCCGTTTAGGTCATATCGGTGTAAAACGCATGAAGAAACTCCATACTGATGGACTTTTGGAGTCACTTGATTATGAATCACTTGGCACTTGCGAACCGTGCCTTATGGGAAAGATGACTAAAACACCGTTCTCCGGTACTATGGAGAGAGCAACAGATTTATTGGAAATCATACATACTGATGTATGTGGTCCAATGAATGTTGAGGCTCGTGGCGGATATCGTTATTTTCTCACCTTCACTGATGATTTAAGCAGATATGGGTATATCTACTTAATGAAACACAAGTCTGAAACATTTGAAAAGTTCAAAGAATTTCAGAGTGAAGTGGAAAATCATCGTAACAAGAAAATAAAGTTTCTACGATCTGATCGTGGAGGAGAATGTTTGAGTTACGAGTTTGGTCTACATTTGAAAAATTGCGGAATAGTTTCGCAACTCACGCCACCCGGAACACCACAACGTAATGGTGTGTCCGAACGTCGTAATCGTACTTTACTGGATATGGTGCGATCTATGATGTCTCTTACCGATTTACCGCTATCGTTTTGGGGTTATGCTTTAGAGACGGCCGCATTCACGTTAAATAGGGCACCATCGAAATCCGTTGAGACGACGCCTTATGAACTATGGTTTGGCAAGAAACCAAAGTTGTCGTTTCTTAAAGTTTGGGGCTGCGATGCTTATGTGAAAAAGCTTCAACCTGATAAGCTCGAACCCAAATCGGAAAAATGTGTCTTCATAGGATACCCAAAGGAGACTGTTGGGTACACCTTCTATCACAGATCCGAAGGCAAGATTTTTGTTGCTAAAGTCGGAAACTTTCTAGAGAAGGAGTTTCTCTCGAAAGAAGTGAGTGGGAGGAAAGTAGAACTTGATGAGATAACTGTACCTACTCCCTTATTGAGAAGTAGTACGTCACAGAAATCAGTTTCTGTGACGCCTACACCAAATAGGGAGGAAGCTAATGATAATGATCATGAAACTTCAGATCAAGTTTCTACTGAACCTCGTAGATCAACCAGAGTAAGATCCGCACCAGAGTGGTACCGTAATCCTATTTTGGAAGTCATGTTACTAGACCATGATGAACCTACGAACTATGAAGAAGCGATGGTGAGCCCAGATTCCGCAAAGTGGCTTGAGGCCATGAAATCTGAGATGGGATCCATGTATGAGAACAAAGTGTGGACTTTGGTTGACTTGCCCGATGATCGGCAAGCAATTGAGAATAAATGGATTTTTAAGAAGAAGACTGACGCTGATGGTAATGTTACTATCTATAAAGCTCGACTTGTTGCAAAAGGTTTTCGACAAGTTCAAGGTATTGACTACGATGAGACTTTCTCACCCGTAGCGATGCTTAAGTCTGTCCGAATCATGTTAGCAGTTGCCGCATTTTATGATTATGAAATTTGGCAAATGGATGTCAAAACTGCATTCCTGAATGGATTTCTGGAAGAAGAGTTGTATATGATGCAACCAGAAGGTTTTGTCGATCCAAAGGGAGCTAACAAAGTATGCAAGCTCCAGCGATCCATTTATGGACTGGTGCAAGCCTCTCGGAGTTGGAATAAACGCTTTGATAGTGTGATCAAAGCATTTGGTTTTATACAGACTTTTGGAGAAGCCTGTATTTACAAGAAAGTGAGTGGGAGCTCTGTAGCATTTCTGATATTATATGTGGATGACATATTACTGATCGGAAATAATATAGAATTTCTGGATAGCATAAAGGGATACTTGAATAAGAGTTTTTCGATGAAAGACCTCGGTGAAGCTGCTTACATATTGGGCATTAAGATCTATAGAGATAGATCAAGACGCTTAATAGGACTTTCACAAAGCACATACCTTGACAAAGTTTTGAAGAAGTTCAAAATGGATCAGGCAAAGAAACGGTTCTTGCCTGTGTTACAAGGTGTGAAGTTGAGTAAGACTCAATGCCCGACCACCGCAGAAGATAGAGAGAAAATGAAAAATGTTCCCTATGCTTCAGCCATAGGCTCTATCATGTATGCAATGCTGTGTACCAGACCTGATGTGTGCCTTGCTGTAAGTTTAGCAGGCAGGTACCAAAGTAATCCAGGAGTGGATCACTGGACAGCGGTCAAGAACCTCCTTAAGTACTTGATAAGGACTAAAGATATGTTTCTCATTTATGGAGGTGACAAAGAGCTCGTCGTAAACGGTTACGTCGATGCAAGCTTTGACACTGATCCGGACGATTCTAAATCACAAACCGGATACGAATTTACATTAAACGGTGGAGCTGTCAGTTGGTGCAGTTCTAAACAAAGCGTCGTGGCGGGATCTACATGTGAAGCTGAGTACATAGCTGCTTCGGAAGCAGCTAATGAAGGAGTCTGGATGAAGGAGTTCATATCCGATCTAGGTGTTGTACCTAGCGTATCGGGTCCAATGAAAATCTTTTGTGACAATACTGGTGCAATTGCCTTGGCAAAGGAATCCAGATTTCACAAAAGAACCAAACACATCAAAAGACGCTTCAACTCCATCCGGGATTTAGTCCAGGTGGGAGACATAGAGATATGCAAGATACATACGGATCTGAATGTTGCAGACCCGTTGACTAAGCCTCTTCCACGAGCAAAACATGATCAGCACCAAGACTCCATGGGTGTTAGAATCATTACTTTGTAATCTAGATTATTGACTCTAGTGCAAGTGGGAGACTGAAGGAAATATGCCCTAGAGGCAATAATAAAGTTATTATTTATTTCCTTACATATCATGATAAATGTTTATTATTCATGCTAGAATTGTATTAACTGGAAACATAATACATGTGTGAATACATAGGCAAACAGAGTGTCACTAGTATGCCTCTACTTGACTAGCTCATTAATCAAAGATGGTTATGTTTCCTAACCATGAACAAAGAGTTGTTATTTGATTAGCGAGATCACATCATTAGTTGAATGATCTGATTGACATGACCCATTCCATTAGCATAGCACCCGATTGTTTAGTATGTTGTTATTGCTTTTATCCATGACTTATACATGTTCCTTTAACTATGAGATTATGCAACTCCCGTTTACCGTAGGAACACTTTGTGTGCTACCAAACGTCACAACGTAACTGAGTGATTATAAAGGTGCTCTACAGGTGTCTCCGAAAGTATTTGTTGGGTTGGCGTATTTTGAGATTAGGATTTGTCACCCCGAATGTCGGAGAGGTATCTCAGGGCCTTCTCGGTAATGCACATCACATAAGCCTTGCAAGCATTGCAACCAATGAGTTAGTTGCGAGATGATGTATTACGGAACGAGTAAAGAGACTTGCCGGTAACGAGATTGAACTAGGTATTGGATACCGACGATCGAATCTCGGGCAAGTAACATACCGATGACAAAGGGAACAACGTATGTTGTTATGCGGTCTGACCGATAAAGATCTTCGTAGAATATGTAGGAGCCAATATGGGCATCCAGGTCCCGCTATTGGTTATTGACCGGAGGCGTGTCTCGGTCATGTCTACATTGTTCTCGAACCGTAGGGTCCGCACGCTTAACGTTACGATGACAGTTATTATGAGTTTATGCATTTTGATGTACCGAAGGAGTTCGGAGTCCCGGATGTGATCACAGACATGACGAGGAGTCTCGAAATGGTCGAGACGTAAAGAATGATATATTGGAAGCCTATGTTTGGACATCGGATGTGTTCCAGGTGAAATCAGGATTTTACCGGAATACCGGGAGGGTTACCGGAACCCCCCGGGAGCATAATGGGCCAACATGGGCCTTGGTGGAGAGGTGAGAGGGCTGCCCTCATGGGCTGCGCGCCTCCCCCCTTCCCCTAGTCCTATTAGGACTAGGAGAGGTGGCCGGCCCCCTCTCTCTCTCTCTCCCCCTTGGAGAATCCTAGTCCAACTAGGATTGGGGGGGGGGAATCCTACTCCCAGAGGGAGTAGGACTCTCCTGGTGCGCCAGGCTTGGCCGGCCAGCCCCTCCCCCTTGGCTCCTTTATATACAGGGGCAGGGGGCACCCCATAGACACACAATTGATCATTGAGATCTTTCCTTAGCCGTGTGCGGTGCCCCCTTCCACCAAATTCCACCTCGGTCATATCGTTGCAGTGCTTAGGCGAAGCCCTGCGCCGGTAACACATCAAGATCGTCACCACGCCGTCGTGCTGACGGAACTCTTCCCCGACGCTTTGCTGGATCGGAGCCCGGGGATCGTCATCGAGCTGAACGTGTGCCAAGAACTCGGAGGTGCCGGAGTAACGGTGCTATGATCGGTTGGATTGCGAGGAGAACGTACGACTACTTCCTCTATGTTGTGTCAACGCTTCCGCTTCAGTCTACTAGGGTACGTAGACAACACTCTCCCCTCTCGTTGCTATGCATCACCATGATCTTGCGTGTGCGTAGGAAAATTTTGAAATTACTACGTTCCCCAACAGTGCTATCGTACATCCACGTTGATGGAGACTTCAACCCACGGAGGGTAACGGTTGCGCGAGTCCACGGAGGGCTCCACCCATGAAGGGTCCACGAAGAAGCAACCTTGTCTATTCCATCACGGCCGTCACCCACGAAGGACTTGCCTCACTAGCGGTAGATCTTCACGAAGTAGGCGATCTCCTTGCCCTTACAAACTCCTTGGTTCAACTCCACAATCTTTTCGGAGGCTCCCAAGTGACACCTAGCCAATCTAGGAGACACCACTCTCCAAGAAGTAACAAATGGTGTGTTGATGATGAACTCCTTGCTCTTGTGCTTCAAATGATAGTCTCCCCAACACTCAACTCTCTCTCACAGGATTTGGATTTGGTGGAAAGAAGATTTGAGTGGAAAGCAACTTGGGGAAGGCTAGAGATCAAGATTCATATGGTTGGAATGGAATATCTTGACCTCAACACATGAGTAGGTGGTTCTCTCTCAGAAAATGTGTATTGGAAGTGTAGGTATGTTCTGATGGCTCTCTCCACGAATGAAGAGTGGGTGGAGGGGTATATATAGCCTCCACAGAAAATCTAACCGTTACACACAAAATGCCAAACTCGATGGGACCGAATGGTTAAACTCGGTCGGACCGATTCAGCAAACCTAGTGACCGTTAGGATTTTCGGTGGGACTGAGATGCAACTCGGTAGGACCGATATGGTTAGGGTTAGGGCATAACTTAATCTCGGTGTGACCGATTACACAAACTCGGTGGGACCGATTTTGGTAATAAGCTAACCAGAGAGTTGGTCAGGCAAACTCGGTGAGACCGATTGCACAAACTCGGTGAGACCGATTTTGGTAATAAGCTAACCAGAGGGTTTGCATTGTAATCTCGGTAGTACCGATTGCTCAAACTCGGTGAGACCGATTTTGGTAATGGACATACACAGAGAGATTGCAGTCCCATCTCGGTGAGACCGAGATCCCTATCAGTGAAACCGATTTGCTAGGGTTTGCGGCAGTGGCTATGACATCTGAAACTCGGTGGCTCCGGATAGAAAGAATCGGTGGGGCCAAGTTTGACTTTTGGTTTAGGTCATATGTGGATGTGGGAAGGTAGTTGAGGGTTTTGGAGCATATCACTAAGCACATGAAGCAAGAGGCTCATTAAGCAACACCTCATCCCTTCTTGATAGTATTGGCTTTTCCTATAGACTCAATGTGATGTTGGATCACTAAAATAGAAAATGTAGATTCTTGATCTTGAAGCTTGAGCCAATCCTTTGTCCTTAGCATCTTGAAGGGGTTCCACATCCTCTAGTCCATGCCACTCCATTGTTGAACTTATCTGAAACATACTAGGTAAAAGTGTTAGTCCAACAAGAGATATGTTGACATTAATTACCAAAACCACCCAGGGAGCACTTGTGCTTTCACTACCTCCGGGTGTCGTCAGGCGGCGCGCGCCGCGGGGAGGGGCCTTGCTCCTGGTTCCCTATCGGTGGACCCCAGCGCGTCTCCCTTGCTGGGATAGATGTCGCCACACTTGGGTCGTCGACCGACGCGGCAACCTGGTTCATCTGTAGCCCATGGTTAGCGTAAACTTATTCTTGAGGGACTAGTGGTACCCTGTAATTGCCGTTGTTGGCGATCATCCTGGTTCTCCGTCGGCTCTTGGAAAGCTTCCACTCCTAGCACCCCTTCCCCCCAATCTTCTCCAACGAGCGGGCCGATGTCATCCTATGGTGCATACTCTTGGTCCATCATGCGGGTCATGTAGGCTTCCGGGGCCGTCACCCCGAACACCTCGCCATGGTGCCTCACGCTCCACGTTGCTCCGCCCATCACGGCGTCCTGGGGATGATGATACGGCACCCTACCGAATCCGTGGGGGTGACGCTTGTGCTTGTGTTCATCGAGGGCGGCATGGAGGAATTGGAGGCCCCTGCGCCGCCGGCCGTGCTGACGTTGATGAAGCCCCCATACGTAGTTGGTGGTGCGCAGACGTGGTGATGCTCGCTGCGCGACCCTTCAGCGGCCTGGGGGAAGTCGATAGCAGAAAGGTGGCGCTCCCGACGTCGCCGCGTCCAGCAGCTCAGCGACTCGCTCGAGTAGCGTGTCCCGGCCGCTCTCCATCAGCCTACATCGCAGCAACTCTCTTGGCACCGTAAGTGCCGCTCGCATGTTCGCTTGCTCCCGCCGCGAGTGTGGCGCCGTTGCCGTGGCGTGGCTCGCTGCTCTCGCCGCAGCCCGTACTTGCCGTGGGGTGAGGGTGGATGATGCGTGACCGCGCTGTCCACGGCCAGCGGAGCTTGGTGGAGCCCGCGCCGCTTGAGGGGCGGGGTCGAGATCTCCACGGACAGGCAGTGTCGTCCGTGCCGGCCAGGCTGCCCAGCGGTCGGAGCCGGTCCTTGGGTCGCCACACATCGCAGTCGGCGAACGTCGAAGAGCTGGTTGGTGGAGAAGAAGCTCCGGAGCACCCCTACCTGGCGCGCCAAATGTCGGATGTGGGGCTCCGGCAAACCCGTAAGGTTCGAACACTAAGGTGAGTGCGAAGTCTTTCCCTCCTATCGATCTACGCTCTAGCTCGCTAAGATCTTGCGGACGAACTCGACGAACTCACAACACAAAAAGAGACACGAGGTTTATACTGGTTCGGGCCACCGTGGTGGTGTAAAACCCTACTCCAGTGTGGTGGTGGTGGATTGCCTCTGGGGCTGGTGTTGAACAGTACAAGGGAAGAACGACCTCCTGAGGTTGGGGTGTTCTTGAGTTTGTGTTGCTGAGGAAGATCTGAACCAGTTCCGGATCAGTTGCCTCCTACTGTGGTGGCTAGTCTTATTTATAGAGGCCCTGGTCCTCTTCCCAAATGTTGAGCGGGAAGGGAGCCAATAACGGCGGGAAAATTTGAAGGGGGGCATCTAGTACAAGCTATCCTGACAAAAGCGGTCTCCGACTGCGAAAAGCCCTGGGGTGACGCCATCTTGGGCTCCATGATGACCTCCGCCTTGCCATCCTCCTGGTCTTGGTCTTGTTGCACCCATATGGCAACCTTTGCCTGATGCCCTGGTACTCTTCGTCTGCGCTTGCCTCCTTAGCACCAAAGAGGAAACAAGAACTTTGCGTGCACCGGCACCCGCCTGGCACCGACCTGGCGCCATTCATCATGGCTTACGTCACGAGTCCCTCGTGAGGTTTACCCCGCCTTGATATCTCCGTTCCTCATGAGTCTGCCTGGCCATGCCACTCCAAAGGAAGCCTTGTATCATCCGCCTCACGTGGCTTGGATCCTCGTGAAGGTCTTGGATGCCTTGTTGATGAAGATGGGTCGTACGGCCCGCTGGTCAACCATGCCATGGGCCGAAGGCAGGCAAGTCTGGGGACCCCCGTTCCCAGAGCGTCGACACTTTGATTGTGGGTTATCAAGATCAACAACAGGTTCAATTTCTACATCATTATCATTACTAGGTTGAGCATCAACATGAACATTATCATTAACATTATCACTAGGTTCATGGTCATTTCCAGATTGTGTTTCCGCATCAGAAATAGAAATAACATCGGGATTTTCAGGTGTGTCTACAACAAGTTCACCAGAAGAATGCAAAGTCTTATCATTTTTCTTTTTCTTCCTTTTAGAAGGACTTGGTGCATCAACATTATTTCTTTGAGAATCCTGCTCAATTCTCTTAGGGTGACCTTCAGGATACAAAGGTTCCTGAGTCACTTTACCCCCTCTAGTTGCAACTCTAACAGCAAAGTCATTATTCTTACTATTTAATTCATTGAGAAAATCATTCTGAGCTTTAAGTACTTGTTCTACTTGAGTGGTAACCATAGAAGCATGTTTACTAATGAGTTAAGTTCACCTTTAACTCTAGACATATAATCACTCAAGTGTTCAATCATACAAGCATTGCGTTTCAATTCTCTGCCAAAATAAGCATTGAAATTTTCTTGTTTAACCATAAAGTTATCAAACTCATCTAAGCATTGGCTAGCAAATTTTGTAGGCGGGATTTCAGCTTTATCATATCTAGAGAGTGAATTTACCTTTACTACCTGTGTCGGGTTATCAAGACCATTTGTTCCTTCAATAGGTGATGAATCAAGACCATGTATTTCTTCAACAGGAGGGACATTCTTAACATCTTAAACTTTAATACCTTTCTCCTTCATAGATTTCTTTGCCTCTTGCATATCTTCGGGACTGAGAAATAGAATACCCCTTTTCTTCGGAGTTGGCTTAGGAGTTGGTTCAGGAAATGTCCAATTGTTTTCATTGGTCAACATATTATTCAATAGCAATTCAGCTTGATCAACTGTTCTTTCCCTGAAAACACAACCAGCACAACTATCCAGGTGGTCTCTGGAAGCATCGGTTAGTCCATTATAAAAGATATCAAGTATTTCATTTTTCTTGAGAGGATGATCAAGAAAAGCATTAAGTAATTGGAGAAGGCTCCCCCAAGCTTGTGGTAGACTCTCTTCTTCAATTTGCACAAAATTAAATTTTTCCCTTAAGGCAGCTTGTTTCTTATGAGAGGGGAAATATTTAGCAGAGAAGTAATAAATCATATCCTTGGGACTACACACACAACCAGGATCAAGAGAATTAAACCATATCTTAGCATCACCCTTTAATGAGAACGTAAATATCTTAAGGATATAGTAGTAGCGAGTTTTATCATCATTTGTGAACAAGGTGGCTATATCATTTAATTTAGTAAGATGTGCCACAATAGTTTCAGATTCATAGTCATAAAAAGGATCCGATTCAACCAAAATAATTATCTCAGGATCAATAGAGAATTCATAATCCTTATCAGTAACAAAGATATGTGAAGTAGCATAAGCAGGATCATATTTCATTCTAGCATTCAGAGTTTTTTCTTTAAGCTTAGCTAATAATTTCTTAAGACCACTTCTATCATTGCAAGCAATAAAGTCTCTAGCAGTTTCTTCATCCATAACATAGCCCTCAGGCACAATAGACAATTCATATCAAGGGGGAGAATCTTCATTATCACTTGCATCAATATTATCAGTTTAAAAATTTTCATTCTCTCTAGCCCTAGCAAGTTGTTCATCAAGAAATTCACCAAGTGGCACAGTAGTATCAAGCATAGAAGTAGTTTCATCATAAGTATCATGCATAGCGGAAGTGGCATCATCAATAACATGCGACATATTAGAATTAATAGCAAAAGCAGGTTTAGGTGTCACAAGCTTACTCAAAACAGAAGGCGAATCAAGTGCAGAGCTAGATGGCAGTTCCTTACCTCCCCTCATAGTTGAGGGATAAATTTTGGTTTTCTCGTCTTTCAAGTTCCTCATAGTGACTAGCAGATATAAATCCCAAGTGACTCAAAGAATAGAGCTATGCTCCCCGGCAACGGCTCTAGAAAATTGTCTTGATAACCCACAAGTATAGGGGATCGCAACAGTTTTCGAGGGTAGAGTATTCAACCCAAATTTATTGATTCGACACAAGGGGAGCCAAAAAATATTCTCAAGTAGTAGCAGTTGAGTTGTCAATTCAACCACACCTGGATAACTTAGTATTTGCAGCAAGGTATTTAGTAGCAAAGTAGTATGGAAGTAACAGTAACGGTGGCAAAAGTAACAGTGATAGTTTTGTAGTGATTGTAACAGTGGCAACGGAAAAGTAAATAAGCGAAGAACAATATTTGAAAAGCTCGTAGGCATTGGATCGGTGATGGAGAATTATGCCGGATGCAATTATTCATGCAACAGTTATAACATAGGGTGACACAGAACTAGCTCCAATTCATCAATGTAATGTAGGCATCTATTCTGAATATAGTCATACGTGCTTATCGAAAAGAACTTGCATGACATCTTTTATCCTACCCTCCTGTGGCAGCAGGGTCCTAATGGAAACTAAGGGATATTAAGGCCTCCTTTTAATAGAGTACTGGACCAAAGCATTAACACATAGTGAATACATGAAATCCTCAAACTACGGTCATCACCGGGAGTGGTCCTGATTATTGTCACTTCGGGGTTGCCGGATCATAACACATAGTAGGTGACTATAGACTTGCAAGATATGATCAAGAACTCACATATATTCATGAAAACATAATAGGTTCAGATCTGAAATCATGGCACTCGGGCCCTAGTGACGAACATTAAGCATAGCAAAGTCATAGCAACATCAATCTCAGAACATAGTGGATACTAGGGATCAAACCCTAACAAAACTAACTCGATTACATGATAAATCTCATCCAACCCATCACGGTCTAGCAAGCCTACGATGGAGTTACTCACGCATGGCGGTGAGCATCACGAAATTGGTGATGGAGGATGGTTGATGATGACGAGGGCGACGGATTCCCCTCTCCGGATCCCCGAACGGACTCCAGATCAGCCCTCCCGAGAGAGATTAGGGCTTGGCGGCGGCTCCGTATCGTAAAACGTGATGAATCCTTCTCTCCGATTATTTTCTCCCCGAACGTGAATATATAGAGTCGGAGTTGAGGTCGGTGAAGCTCCAGGGGGCCCACGAGGCAGGGGGCCCTCCCAGGGGGCAGGCGTGCCCCCACCCTCATGGACAGGGTGTGGGCCCTGGCCTTGATTCTTTCGCTAGTATTTTTTTTATTTATAAAAATAATCTCCGTGAAGTTTCAGGTCATTCCAAGAACTTTTGTTTTTGCACAGAAATAACACCATGGCAATTCTGTTGTAAACAACGTCAGTTCGGGTTAGTTCCATTCAAATCATGCAAGTTAGAGTCTAAAACAAGGGCAAAAGTGTTTGGAAAAGTAGATACAACGGAGACGTGTCAACGCCCTATTGGGGCGAGATGCGTTTACACGCTTTCAGGCCATACCTCATTATGGGTACATGAAGCTCAATATGCCCGGGCCCAATGGTATCATCACTCTTGCCAGTGATCTGGACATAGCACTCCTCGCCGAAAAAAAACCGCATCCCTAGCCCTCGAGGCATTGTCTGAAGCCCTCGCGGCCGAAGAGCTAAATGTGCTGTGCTCTACTCTGGATAGGTACGACGTAATCCTGGACAACCGGCCCAAATCCACCTCCTTCAAACTAGCAGATGAAATAGTCAAGCTCCAAGTCCACCCGACGTACCCCACGAAGACAACATCCATCGGAGCACAACTCGACCCAACGGTCGACTCCGCACTATGAGAGTTCACGTGTGAGAACTAGGACATATTCGCATGGCACCCTTCTGATATGCCAGGAATCCCACGCAGGTTGGTTGAACACATCCTCAATATATTGAAAGGATATAAACTGGTCAAGCAAACACTGGGGCGTTTTTTCGAACCTAAACGACAAGCTATGGTAGAGGAGCTAGCCAAGTTACTTGAGGCCGGATTCATAAGAGAAATAAAACACCCGTACTGGCTAGCAAACCTAGTGATGGTACCAAAGAAGGATAAATCCTGGCGCCTATGCGTCGATTTCAAAGACCTCAAGAAGGCATGCCCTAAGGATCCCTTCCCCCTCCCTCGCATCGATCAGATTATCAACGCAACCGGAGGACACGACTCACTTTGTTTCCTCGCTGCATACTCTAGATACCATCAAATCAAGATGAAGGAGTCCGATCAAGCCGCAACGGCATTCATTACCCCATATGGGTCTTTATGCTTCAACACTATGCCTTTCGGGCTCAAAAACACCGGCGCCACCTACCAACGCATGATTCAAACATGCGTGGAGAAACAAATCGGCAAGACAGTTGAAGCATATGTGGATGACGTAGTCATCAAGAGTAGGCACCTCGAGTCACTAATAAATGACTTACCTCTCACATTCGACAACCTCTGTGCATATGACATCAAGCTTAATCCCGAAAAGTGTGTTTTCGGCGTTCCTGCCGGTAAATTGCTGGGCTTCATCGTTTCCAATAGAGGAATTGAGGCCAATCCAGCCAAAATCTAGGCTTTGTCACAATTGGCTATACCAACTGGCCTCAAACAGGTCCAAAAGCTAGCCGGATGCATGCCAGCTTTAAGCCGCTTTATCTCTAGATTAGGAGAAAAAGCATTGCCACTTTATCGACTTCTCCGATGCACCGACCACTTTGAGTGGACGGATGCGGCAACGGCCGAACTGGAAGAAATAAAGGCCATTTTAGCGAGCAACCCAATCCTGGCCGCGTCGAACGTCGGCGTACCCATGTTATTATACATATCGGCAACACACCAGGTGGTGAGTGTCGTGCTTGTCGTCGAGCCAGAGCAGGACGTACACAAGTTCCCTCTCCAGAAACCAGTATACTACGCATCCACTGTCCTCACACCATGCAAATCCCGGTACCCTCATTACCAAAAAATAGCATACGCGGTCTTCATGGCATCCAGGAAGCTACGACACTACTTTCAAGAGTACTCAATCACGATGGCCTCCGAAGTACCACTCAATGACGTAATAAACAACGCGATGCCACGGGCTGGATTGCCAAGTGGGCCATTGAGCTCCTCCCATTCGACATAGCATACAAACCGCGTCGGGCCATTAAATCCAAAGTGCTGACCGACTTTGTCACTGAATGGATAGAGGCCGAACTCCCTAAAGAGTACGGCACATATTCCAACTGGGTCATGCACTTCGACGGCTCCAAAATGCTGGCTGGCTTAGGAGCGGGCGTTTTCCTGATGTCCCCCACTGGAGATACAGTTCAATACGTACTCCAAATATTATACACAGACTCCAAGAATGCAACCAAATACGAGGCCTTGTTGCATGGTCTTCGGATGGCTGTCTCCATGGGCATACAACGCGTGGAAGTGCGCGGGGATTCAAACCTCGCAATATCTCAAATAAATGGAGATTAGGATGACAAAGATCCGAATATGGCGTCTTACCATAACGCCGTTCTCAAAGTGTCGGCTCGGTTCAAGGGGCTCAAGTTCCATCATGTGGCTCGAGAAAGTAATGAAGCGGCACACGTCCTTGCTTGCATCGGCGCCAAGCGCAACCCCGTCCCACCTAACATCTTCTTGGAAGGACTGTTCAAACCATCCATGGTGTGGCAAGGGGAGAGCGGCAACACCAGTTCGGATCTGATGATGACCCCAGATTCCAAACACACCGATATCATCGGGGGCTCAGCCGCCGAAATAACACCGTCAACCCATCTTATCATGGCAGTCATTGCCCCATGGACCGAACCCTTCTTGGCCTACCTTAATAAGCGAGAACTCCCCGAGGATCAGAATGAGGCTCGCCGCATTGTCCGGCGCTCGAAAGCCTACAAGGTTCTTGACGGAGAACTCTACAAGAAAAGCGCTACCGGAGTACTCCACAGATGTATCTCCGAGGAAGAGGGGTGGCAGCTATTGGCTGAAATTCATGCTGGTCTCGATGGTCACCACGCCGCGGCTCGGGCCCTTGTAAGCAAGGCCTTTCGTACAGGTTTCTATTGGCTGATGGCCTGAGCAGATGCACAGGACCTTGTCCAGCGCTGCGTCGGATGCCAGCTTTTCGCCAACCAAAGCCATATGCCACCCACCGCTCTACAAACAATCCCCATCACTTGGCCTTTCGTTGTCTGGGGGCTTGATATGGTCGGACCCCTTAAAGGAGGAAGCCAAAATAAAAAATATCTGCTGGTCATGGTGGATAAATTCACTAAGTGGATAGAGGCCAAGCCGGTTAAAACGACCGAAGCTGGGCCAGTGATAGACTTCATATCTAGTGTTGTACAGCATTATGGTGTTCCACACAGCATCGTCACCGATAACGGCTCCAATTTCACAGCCGATGAGGTGAAAACCTGGTGTGCTAATCTGGGCATCAAGCTCGATTATGCCTCTGTCTATCACCCGCAAACAAATGGTCAAGTGAATGAGCTAATGGTCTTATTATGAGTGGAATTAAGCCCAGACTAGTGTCGTCTTTGAAAGAATCAGACAAGCACTGGGTGGAGGAGCTTGACTCCGTACTCTGGGGGCTGCGGACGATGCCCAATCGCACTACCGGATGTACACCTTTGTTCATGGTGTACGGCATAGAGGCTGTGTTACCCTGCAGCATTATTCATGACTCACCTCGAGTGCGCATGTACGAAGAGAGAGAGAGGCCAAGCTCGATCGACAGGACAACTTAGATGCCCTCGAGGAGGAGTGGGATGTCCCAAAAGCCTGTTCTGCATTTTATCAACAGCAGGCCCGTAGATACCAAAGCAGAGAAGTGTGGGCCAAGACTTATAATGTTGGCGAACTCGTTCTACGCTTGCCGGAGAAGAAAAACGACAAACTCAAGCCCAAGTGGGAGGGTCCCTTCATCATTGACGAAGTTCTCACTAGAGGAGCGTAACTCCTTCGTAACGCATCAGACAATCGCCTAGAGCCGAACCCCTAGAACACTGCCAGACTTCAAAGATTCTATGCCTAGCACCGAACTCTTCGTTCGTCTCCTACTCCCTATTGTTTCACTATTTTTCCTCTCTTTTCGCCTTTTCTTCTTTTTTTTCTTAGCCTTAAAGCTTTGATGCGACTAAAACCACGCGCCTATGACGTACACATCCTCAAATAAGTACGTCCATTATACCTGGGGGCTTCTGGCACAGAAGCTTATTACTGTTATTTTCCGAGCTTCAAGGTCATCATATGTACCTTTTCTTCGCCATTATATGTACCTTTTCTCATATGTACCTTTTCTTCGCCATTATATGCATCGATATGACTTAATTTTTGGCCAAGCTGGGTTGCCTGACTCCTATGCTTATGCCCTATGTTCCCGTTAGTTCAACTAGGGCATAAAGGGAGCACCTCTGCGATTGTTACTGCCGGGTCATCTGGATGTGTACCTCAGACTGGGTGAAGGCGAAAGCTAGCGTTCTTAAGGGAATATTCGGTCGGCAGGTTAAATATATTTTTACATTCATTCCACTATGAACCCACAGATGTTACGTATACTGTGATTTTTTCTTTTTTCAATCACAGTTTGGATATGCACGTTAACACATGTACACCCAGGGAAAGGAACCCTTAACGGAACTATTCTCTCTGGAAGATGTTTCTTAGAATCACAATGTAATATAACATAGCTAGCCAGATACAACTTGTCTGTTCAAGCAACTATGACCCCTACTCCTGGTTTCCATGCATACCCCGGTCTATCTCGGCGTTCAGGTATTCAGAAACACTCCGCACCTTCGGGTCCAGAGGTCAAAGCGAAAAGGTCTGCCAAGACAATCGTTTTACAATCCGGCTAGGGACAAATATGTCAAGGAAAGTACATAGTCACTTGGACTAAAAAATTTCCTCCTCTATACCGTCTAACAGGCTGTCTAACTTACAATCCTGTTGGGAATATTTGGCGGCTACTTCTACTGGGTCATATACCAAATTAACGGGAATTTCTTTCCCATCTGACCCTCGAGGTCCGACCCGGGCCATATGATTTGGATCAGGCTTGGTATACCGTGTTTTCACCATGGCCCAGGCCTCTCGCGCACCTTCCCGGCAGGCCGATATCTTCCATAATCGGAAACGCCACCGCGCTCCCTTAAATAGCTGTACAAGCTCCTCCATACTTCCTGGAGGGGAGGCGGATGGCCATAAGGCCTTGGCAACACTTCGCATCACCTGCCGAGCTCGCTCGTGCATTTGCGACAGCTCTTGTAGCAGATCGCCCAAAGATCCGAACACCTCCTCCTCGGGACTGCCAGTCAGCACACCTACAGGCATAACTCTGTCAGTTCCTTTCCTTGCTGAATTACACGAAGGAAAGTTTGAAGACATACTAAATATGGCGCCTTGCAGCCTCTTATTTTCCTTCATGGAGTCAGCCAGCTGGGCCTGGACATCTTTTAGTTCTTCGCCCAGCTGGGTATTGGTATCCTGGAGTTTGTTTTTCTCCTCCCTGACCCGTGTTAGTATACGTTCGCCCGCGGCCCGTTGCCTCTTGGCTTCTTGTTCACCCGCCTGCGCGACTTCCGGTGCCTCCTCCAGCTTATCTGTTGCTCATGCCATGAGATATGCAACAATATTAGCATTCCTGGTATATAATTATATTTTCTCGATGGAGCGGAATATTACCAGGCGATGCCTTCTTGGATTTTTCCAGTTCAACGGTAGCAGCATTCAGCTTGGTTCGACACTTTTCCAGTTCTTGAGACAACAGGTTGTTCTTCTCCGTAAGCACTTGGTTATGCAATGATCCTTAAGTCAGTTGTATCAACTGTTTCAAGTCTCGGGGGCTACTGGTATATGATTATCATATTTGGACAATGTAAACTTACCCGTATATCTTTTGAATATTGGTCGGTGGCTCTGGCAAGCCCGTCTCGAGCAACTCGGATATATGCATCAGCCGAGCTGAAGTCATTGGATGCCTCTTTTGTAAAGTCGGGGTCGCGTAGACCGGCCTTCCGGCGCCGATGATTCATGGCGCTCTCCACTTCCGAGTTTGTGACGGATACATCATCCGAATCCTATGCCAAAGGATAATCCGGCGTCACTCCCGTATCAGCCGCCGTCTTTATGGCAGGGTCTGGAACCTGGTTGTTGGGAGTGTGATAGGCAGGACCATTGGACATACTCCGACGAATGCTTTTCCTGATAAGGCACAAGAGGACAACGTCATAGTTGGATGTGACAGCCAAGGAGCATATTTGCAAGGTCGTACCTCTTTGATGAAGGCTCAATCGTGTCTTGGTTTGCCTTCCTCTTTGAAGGCTTGCCCGGTGTGGGTGCCGCCCTTAGCATGGCACGTCGAACGCCTCCCCTTCGGAGCATGAGACAGTGTGGTGGGTGAGGCCGAATGAGGAAGCTCTTTCGGGGGAAATATCTCCTGATTACTTACGTGTGAGGCAGGGAGAAGACCGGGATAGTCGGCGGTGATGGACACTTCTGTGACGTCATAGCTCGCATGGTAGAAAACCCCATTCTCGAGCTCCACGAATATGTCCGGATCCTCTTCAAATCCAGGGTCAAGGTCTCGGTTGTGGTCCTCTGGCTGTGGGGCGGGGTTGTGGAGCCCCTTGGTGATCTTTCGCCATTCCTGTTATAAATGGACGGATTAATATTCATTAAAATTGACTCAGGGAGTAGATTGAGTAGAGTAGTAGGATTGAAACTCACCCAGCTAGGAGGATTGTACATGGAAAATCCATCTCGGCGCTTGATACAAGTGAATTCCTCTTTCTCCCCTTTGAATAGTTCGGCTAGTATTTTGGCCAAAGTGGCGGGGTGTCTGGACCATTCCGACCGCAGCGGGAGGCGTCATCTTCCCCATTATAGTGCCACATGGGAATCCCTCTGTATTGGAGTGGCTGAACCCCCTGCACTAGGGAAGTCGCCATTACCTCGACTATTGATAATCCGGACTAGGCGAGTGTCTTTATCTTGCCCATCAATTGACAGACCTCCGCGATGTCTTCCTTCTCGAGGCTCCGAGGGCGCCAGCTATGGCGTTTCTTCAATGGAGCGCTTGAGAATTTGGGCAGACCCATTCGGACTGGGTCGGGAAGGGCGACATCCTCGATATAAAACCATTCGGAAGGCCACTCTTTGGATGCCTTCTTCGGCGTGCCGGACAGGTATCCGGTCCCGGCGATGTGCCGTACCTCGGCTCCGCCCACTTCAAATATTGATCCCTCTTGATTACGAGGGACGAGGCAAAATAGTTTCCTCCATAATTCAAAATGGGCCTCGCAGCCCAGGAAGAGCTCGCAAAGAGCGACGTAACCCGCGATGTGCAGAATGGAGGCGGGAGTGAAATTGTGAAGTTGGAGGCCATAATACTCCGAAAGTCCTTGGAGGAATGGATGGATTGGAAATCCAACGCCTCTTAGCAGATAGGGAATGAACACACCGTTCCCCCTGGATGGATTGGGGAAATTCTCAGCGTGAGCCTCGTCGTTGAAGGAAGTCAATCCTACTCGAACAGGGGCTAGATCCGCGGTGGGAAGAAATCCCTGTGTTTGCAGCTTCACTAGCTGACTGTGGGATACGGAACATCTCTCCCAATCGCCTTTTTCAGGGCCGTGGGGGCGGGAGGAAGAACTGGGAGTGCTAGCCATGTTGGAATGGTCTCTCCTAGCAAGCTCTGAGGATTTTACGCGTGATGTGGAACAGATCTGAGATCCAATCCCTTTAAATAGACGCTTTTCTTACATAGCCAGGGTGTCATGTGCAAAAAATACCCTGACCTCCTCGACATGTGGAAGCTGAAGTTATGGATGCACAGAAGCCGATCGATATGACATTAAATGGCAAGTCGAATACAACTCTTTGAATTCATCGGAGGAGGAACCCGCCTTGCAATGCCGAAGACAATCTGCGCGCCGGACACATCGTCATTGAATGCCTTGTTCGGGGGCTACTAAGGGAGTCCTGGACTAAGGGGTCCTCGAGCGTCCGGCCTGTTGGACATGGGACGGACTGATGGGTATGAAGATACAAAACTGAAGACTCCCACCCGTGTCTGGATGGGACTCTCCTTGATGTGGAAGGCAAGCTTGGCGACCGGATATGAAGATTCCTTTCTCTGTAACTGACGTTGTATAACCGTAGTCCCCTCCGGTGTCTATATAAACGGGAGGGCTTAGTCCGTGGGGACAAGAATAATTGTAGTCATACAGGCTAGACTTTTAGGGTTTTAGCCATTACGATCTCGAGGTAGCTCAACTCTTGTAATGCTCATATTCATCAAGATCAATCAAGCAGGAAGTAGGGTATTACCTCCACAGAGTGGGCCCAAAACTTGGTAAACATTGTGTCCCCCGTCTCCTGTTACTATCAACCTTAGATGCACTATTCATGACCCCCTACCCAAGATCCGCCAGTTTTGACACCGACAGCGGCCTCCGCCTCCTGGTCCTTGTTGCGCACGACGAGGGCTGGCGGAGGGGAGGCACGTCACGGACGCCGCGCCTCCTAGGCTCCTCGTGCTCGAACGTGAACCACTGCTCCCAAGCAGGAAAGTCGAATGCGTAGGTGGGGTCGCGGAGCTGCTGCTGCATCAGTAGCTGCCGCCGGCGCCGCACCTCCTATGTGTGCGCACGTGTCGACCGTGGAGCTGCTGGCATTGGGATCCTCTCCGGATCCAAGTGTCAGTCGTGTGGATCCCAATGAAACTTCGGTTGGTGCACTGGGACGCAGATGCGTTGCCGAGGCTGGTGGGAAGGCACCGACGGAGGTGGGGGTAGCGCGGGGGAAGGGACGGTGGGGGCCTTGCCCTTGCCGGAGAAGAATCCCATGGCGGTGGCTAGGGTTTGTTGCCGACATGGTTGCATAGTGGGTGGCAAGATGTGGATGGGGGCGTGTGGAAACGGATGAGGATGGGCCCCCACCGCACGCCCAGAGTAAAAAACGCCGACCGCCATCACTAACGCATGGGCCCGTGGTGGGTGGTCGCCATTAATAAAAACGACTGCGGTAGTTGGGCAGACGCCAGGTGGGGACGCGGCGGACACCGAGAGGACGCGCGACACGTCCGCGCCGATGCATTTCATCCACAAATTTGGGCCGTAAATGGGTCCGTGCGGACGCGAAGCGGACGCGTTTTGGGAATGGGTAGCCTCATTGGGCCAGCACTTTTGTCCACAAAGATCCAAACAGACGGTGGAGGACGAAATGTGTACCTGCGTTGGAGTTGCTCTTACTCGCCCCATAAAAAAGGGTGCGTAGTCGTTGTGTATTAGCCACGAATACATGAATTGTTGCTTTGTATGCACGTACTGCGACAAAGGTCGTCGATCTTAGACTGCAGGGTCGCTCAGCCTCGCCTAGCTGTCTGACGCGACAAAAATTCGTGTTTTGACCCTTTTGGTCTACTTCTGCTGGATATGACCCTGGTTGGATTTTTTTTCGAGATCTGACCCTTTTGGCTACTGTCGGTGTCAAAACCGGCAGATTTCGGGTAGGGGGTCCCGAGCTGTGTGTCATGGATCAATGGGTAACAGGAGACATGGGACACGATGTTTACCCAGGTTCGGGCCCTCTTAATGGAGGTAATACCCTATGTCGGCGTTCTGGGAACGGGGGTCCCCAGACTTGCCTGCCTGCATCCTGTGGCGTGACTCGAGTGGGGGCCCAACGTGGCCCCTCTTCAGCAACACAAGGCTCAAGACCCTCGCGAGGGGTCAAGCCTCGCGAGGCGGACGACACGGCGCTTCCTCAAGCACGGCCTCCTTAGGCTGGCTCGCGAGGAGGCGGGGAGATCAAGGCGGGTACCTCGCGAGGTGCTCATGACGCAAGCCATGACGACCAAGGGTGCCAGGCGGGCGCTAGCCCGCGCAGCGTCCCCCTTTCCTCTTTGGTGCAAAGGGGGCAAGCGCAGGCGAGAGGATCAAGCAAAGGCACCCATTTTGGTGCAACGAGACCAAGACCAGTCCAACGGTGGGAAGGAGGTCACCATGGAGCCCAGGACGGCGTCACCACAGGGCCTTTGGCAGGCGAAGACCAACTTTAGTCAGGATAAGTGTACCAGATGTTCCCCTTCAAATTGGCCAATTGTTGGCGCCCTTCCCGCTCAATATTTGGGAAGAGGCCCAGGGCCTTTGCCTATAAATAGGACTAGCCACCCCAAGGGTAGAGGGAGAGACCGAATCCAGCATCTAGAGAGAAGGAGAAGGGCGATCGAACTCCCCCTAGCAGTTCATCCCCTAGCCAAGAACAGGCCCTCGCGAGGCTGTTCTTCCTTGTATTGTTCTTCCTCATCAGCCCAAGAGGCAATCCACCCACCACACTGGAGTAGGGTATTACACCACAATGGTGGCCCGAACCAGTATAAACCCTGTGTCACTTGTGCTGTTCTTGCAGTAGTTAGATCCTTACAAGACGGAGAGGTAGAGGGCACGATCTCCGCGCGCACCCCAGAGTTCGAACCTTAAGGGTCTGCCGGAACCCGTGAATCCAACATTTGGCACGCTAGGTAAGGGTGCGCCAGAATCTGCCTTCCCATCGCTCCGTCTCCCGTTGCGTCGTCGTCACCATGTCCGGCGACCAGGCGGGCAACCAAGGCCCATGGGCGGCGTGGCCCATCTGCGCGGAGCCTCCCGCTCTGGGCGACCCCGCGCCACAGGCAGCTCGCGGTCCGCAGGGCGCTGCGGGCCGCGGGCGACGCGGGCAAGCTTCTGCGACCCTCACACCGCGACAGACGCGGTCTGCATCGAGGGCCTCCAATCACGCCGCAGCTATGACACCGTACACCCGCCGGGGACAGGCAAACTCGAGGGCCGCGCTCACGGTAGCACGGGAGCTGCTGCAGTGTAGGCTACTGGAGAGCGGCCGCGACGTGCTGCTGGAGCGGGTCGCCGAGCTCCTGGGCTTCGCCGCTTCGGGGTCTCACCCCTTCTGCATTCGGCTTCCGCCTCCAGCTCAGGGCGAGGCATGAGGAGGCCCCGCGCGCCCCCCGGGCCTCAGGACTACCCCGGCACCAGCGAACCCGTCGGCGCTGGACTGGCGGTGTTGCTACCCCCGCCCCCGGCGCGAGAAGGAGAAGGGCTCGGCGCGGCCCGTAGCGCTTGCGGGCAACCATGCTACCACCCCACGGTGGGCACGGCAAGCAACACCGCGTGGCGCATGGAGCACTGCAGCACAGCATTCGGGGTGGCGGCGCCAGAGGAATACGTGCCCCACATGATGGACCAAGGGCACGCTCACGAGGGCGAACAGGGCTCACTCTTCAGCCCCAGCTGGGGGGACAAGACACCAGAGGCCGAGCCCTTCCAGGAACCCCAGGACGGCCCCGTCGGTCACACTGGAGGCAACGACTATCGGGTACCGTTAATTCCTCAAGATCAGGCATACGCTAATCATGGGTCACAGGAGATGCAGGTCGCCGCGACAAGCAGCTGCCCCGCTCCTGCGGTCTCCTACCCCTCGGGAGGAGGACGCAGGGGGCTGCAGGAAAGGGGCAGAGATCCTACATCACCACCGCGTCGTTCGGAGCAAGGCGTTCTTAGAAGATAGGCCCTCCGCTGGGGAGGCACCCGAGGGCCTGCCCCTGGCGAAGGACCCGTGGTCGTCGGGGGAACCGCTGGCGACCGCTCTACCCCTCCGGCGGCGTCCTGGTTTCCGGTCGTTGTTGGTGGCACTAGAGTGTGGCGCAAGGTGGGGCCCTCGTCTGGCGATATGAAGCAAGGTCGGTTCCTGTGAAGAAGGCCCAGTGCCTGTGAAGCTCACCGCCCCGTGACACTCTCACGTAATAATGAGTGGGGCTGTACACGCCCCGGAGTCTCAGGGGTGCCGGCCTCAGGCCCTGGGGCTCCCTCCCATGCCCAGTGGACAGCACTTAGCTCCGTGCTAGTGAGAAGACGTCGAAGACTAGATTAGGTGCCGGACGCGGCCTTTTTGTTTGCTTTCATTGCCTTCTTCCTTTGGTTGTAACCTTTTTCCCCCGCTGGATTTAAGTTGAATTCGAATTTGAGCATTGCGTGAGTTCGGGGATCGGATGCTTGGTCTTGTTTGAATCGTTTCCCGCGTTCTGGTCACCATCTCACCACAGCTACCTCCCCTCGCGAGCCCCTCGTGAGCCGGGCCAGGCCTAGCTTGAGCACGGCCCAGACTGCCGCTGTCGCTCCCACGCGAGATGACCTTTGGTACTTGCGGAGATTGTTTTCTCGGGAAAAGGCCCGAAGCCTGTGAAGAAGGCAAACGCTTGTGAAGACGTCCCGCTCGGGAGAAGGCCCGGAGCCTGTGAAGAAGGCGAATGCCTGTGAAGCTATCCCGCTCGGGAAAAGGCTCGGAGCCCGTGAAGAAGGCAAACGCCTGTGAAGCCATCCCGCTCGGGAGAAGGCCCGGAGCCTGTGAAGAAGGCAAATGCCTGTGAAGACGTCTCGCTCGAGGAAAAGGCCCAGAGCCTGCGAAGAGGGCGAACGCCTGTGAAGACGTCCCGCTCGGGAGAAGGCCCTGAGCCTGTGAAGAAGGCGAATGCCTGTGAAGCCATCCCGCTCAGGAGAAGGCCCGGAGCATGTGAAGAAGGCAAATGCCTGTGAAGACGTCTCGCTCGAGGAAAAGGCCCGGAGCCTGTGAAGAGGGCGAACGCCTGTGAAGACGTCTCGCTCAAGAAAAGGCCCAGAGCCTGCGAAGACGGCCCACGCCTGTGGGGTTTCCTGTCAGCAACGACCCCGCCTCCCGAGGTTTCAACTACCCAACACCCGAGACGTGACGCCCTCCAGAAGGCAGCTCTGGAGCCAGCAAGGAACAAGGGTGAACCAGCCTACCGTTGGAAACGCGTACGATTTAATCACTGCAGATACATTAGATACGAGTTCATACATGAGGGGCTTCCCCTCCCAAAATGCTCTCACAACCGTCGGGCCAAACGCCTGAGTTCTATCTATGCAGGGTAAAAAGACGCGGATAGTACATGGTCAATCTGACAAATCCCCCAATGCATCCTCGGGGGCGCCTCCCGAGCTATCGCTGGCGTCGCTGGACACGCCTTCGTCGTCTGTGCCACCATCAATGGCGTTGGGGTCATCCACCACGCCACCTTTGTCGGCGCCCACGATCACGTTGTCATCATCCTAAGTGAAGGCCCGGACGAGAGCATCTACGTTGCTCTCCACCCATTCAGCCAGGTCACCTTGAACAGCTTGGGGAACTGGGGCGATGGCAGCGTCGAAGTCGAAGTGGGGATCCATGTTTCGAAGATGGCTGAAGACGCGGGAAAAGGCACGCTCGAGCAGGGCGCGGCTCCTCTCCTCCACCAACCTATCGGCTTTGGCCGACCGTGCCTCCAGCTGTGTCACCACGGTGGTGAAGAACTGCAGGTTGCCGGCGTAGCTAGTCGTGTGCGGCTCGCCCACGGCAGCCTCATAGATGTTGCCTAGGGCAATGTTGGCCCTCTCCCGGAGCTTGGTGAGCATGGGGCCGTGCTCGTGCTCCAGGACTTGCCGCTGGCGTATCTCGTCGGCATTGTGACGCTCGACGGCCACAGCCTCTTCCACACGTTGGCGCAGGCGGAGCACCTCGGCCTGGGAGGTGGCCAGCTCCTTCTGCGCTGCCTCAAGAGCGACCCGGGAGGCGTCCGCTCGTCGCGTCGCCTCATCCCGTTGGGCCCTCAAGGCGGCGGTTCTACCCTCCGCTTCGACTCGGATCATCCCCAGCTTCCCCTCGAACTCACGCTCGAGGCCTTGGCGCGCTGTCGCCACCCGACGGCAAACCTCCTCCAGGACACGCGTTTCCCGCGCGGCGACATCATCTTCCGCCTGCGTCACCAGGCCCTCCCTAGTCTCCAGCTGCTCGTGCTCGCGAGCGCGTTTGGCGGCCTCCAGCACCAATGCTTCCTCGCGCTTCCGAAGCTCAGCCGAGTCGCCGGAAGCCACCTCCATCGATGCCAGGGCTGCCTCGCGCAGCTCCGCTTGCTCCTCCAACGAGCGACACCGGGCCAAGAGCTCTCGAGCCCGTTCTTCTGCTGCTTCTCGCCGTTGGTCTGCTCCTCGGGCCTCCTCAATGGCCTGTGACCGAGCCGCCAGGGAAGCCTCCAGCGATGCCTTCGCACCTTCGTCATCGAGGTCGCGCCGACGACGCGCGAGGGCAGCGGCGGCCTCCAGCTCACGCTGCTCTGCGGCCAGGCGCAGGCCCTCGGCTTCCAGGCGTGCGTCTTCCTCAGCGAGCTCCTGCCCAAGCAGGTCTATGGCGCCACTCGCCCTTCGGAGGAACTCATGGCGCCGGGCACGACGCCCCCGAGCACACTCAAGCACATCTGCCACGCCATCATCCGCCCACAAGCAGGCGTCGAGGACCTTGGACCATCGCTCCAGCCCCGGGCAGGGGGCTGGTGCCCGCACGACGGCTGGCCGCGCCCCATCAGAAGACCGGCCTAAGTCCGGCCTACCCTCAGGAGGAGGGCTCGAGGGGAGCCTCTGCCAGTCGCAGCCCGCGACCCAACGAGAAGCCCACGGCAGGCTGCCTATGTCAAGGGAAGGCCCACGGAAGGAGATCGCGGGAGCAGAGGAGTCGCCACGCGCTGTGTGACGGTCCGCGCCGTCGCTCGCCCAAACCACAAGGGCAGTGCAGCTCGAGGCGCCAAGGGGTGGCGTAGGAGACGAAGTCAAGGAAGGTGTCGACTCGGCGGCTTCATTGAGCTCAGTAGGGAGAGGCCTGCGGAGCAAGGGTCAGCGGATGCGGCAAGCAGGATAGGGAACGGAAAAGGGGAAGACTTACTCGTCGACAGCAAAGTACTTCCGGCGCTTCGGCAAGCGGCAAGGGACGTCGTCGCCCAGGGCCTCCCTTTTTCTCCAGAGGGCCTCAAAGTCCACGCGGAAACGGCCCAGGAGAGATGCACAGGAATCAGCCTGCGAAGAGGACGGAGTACCAAGGCCACTTGCGTCGAGGACACATGCCTGATGCGCACGGACAGTTGCTTTGCCGGAGATCGCGGCCGGGGAATCAGGAGCCTCGGCCTCAAGCGTCAGAAGCGGCAGCGCCTCACCCGCAGCCTTGGCAACACGGACCTCGTGAGCTGCCCCATCAAGAGCATCGCCAGGTGCGGTCACATCGTCCGCGGCTCCCTCGACCCCTGATGTCTCCTGCCGCCCTGCGCCACCACTCGAGGAGGATTCACCCAGGCCGACCGGAAGGGAAATCACCACCACAGGGTTCTCGCGAGGCCCCTGGAGGCCGACAGGGCGTAGCCCCCACTCGTCGAAGGGGGGCATCTGCCTCACGAAGTCACCCCTGTTTTGGCAGAGGTACAGCAAAGCTCCCCCCTGCCGGATACCCCCGGGGTTGGGATCGCCTGTCAGGACCAAGAGCACCTTCCTCAGCGCCTCGGGCGTCAGGTCTTCTTCCTGAAGCCTCATGCGGTCACCATGCCCGCTGAAGGTCCACATTCGACGAGAATGGCGTTGGAGAGGGGCAATGCGGCGCAATAGGAACTCCTTCACCACCTTGGGCGCCGTTACGCCAAGCTTTTTCAAGGACATAAAGCGGTGCCAGACGAAGGTGAGCCGGGGGCTCATGAGCGTCTCCTTACCCCAGCCTGAGTTGGGCACAGCAGTCGATGTCGGCTTCGCGAGCCGGGTGCTGGGCACCCCGACATCAACATACAACCACCGCTCGCGGAACCCGGCTGAAGGCAAAGGGAGGATGAAGTCGATACCAGAGGCTGCGGTCTTGGGTGAAGCTATAAAGCTCACGCATGTCGAGCATTGCGTGGGATCTATAAGATGCAGGGAGAAGAAGTGGCGCGGCAAGGCAACAAAAGGAGGGATGCCTACCATCGCCTCACAGACAAAAGCGAAGACTGAAAGGAGGGCAATGGACTCAGGACCCAGATGCATCATGTGGATCTGATAATGATTGAGGATGGCGTTGAAGAAATCGGCAAAGGGAGGCACCAAACCCGCCCACAAGGCGTCGGCGAAGTAATGGACCTCAGTGATTGTCCTATCGGTGGTGAAGTGATACGTAGGCCAAGCCGTCGTCCTCCCACACTCGTTGAAGACGGTGGCCAGAGCCGGACTGAGCTTGCCCAGGCATTGCAGGTTGAGTATGATTGAGCGGCCGTCAGCAGGCGCCACCGGCGGCGGCGGGCGAGATGGAACCACAGGCTTCTTTCCCTTCTCTTTCTTTGGAGCCATGGCGGCGGGCGGAAGAGAGGAGGTGCGAGATGGGATTGGAAGCAAGGGTCAGAGTTCGGGGGGAGGAAGAGTAGGAGACGGTCAAGCAACAGGAAAAGGGAGTGGCTGTGTACAACTGTGGGGCAACCTAGCGCGGCGCAGAATAAGGGAGCGTGGGTAAACTATGCCTCCCACGTCCAATCAACCGCCACGCGGCGCCCGAGGCCGCAGGCTGTTAGGGCCCACGGCGCTTCGCCCTTGCCCTTTCACCTCTTGGCACGGCCAAGTCCATGCGCGCCTTGGGCCCGGGGGCTACTGTCGGCGTTCTGGGAACGGGGGTCCCCAGACTTGCCTGCCTGCGGCCTGCGGCGTGGCTCGAGTGGGGGCCCAACGTGGCCCCTCTTCAGCAACACAGGGCTCAAGACCCTCGCGAGGCGGACGACACGGCGCTTCCTCAAGCACGACCTCGTTAGGATGGCTCGCGAGGAGGCGGGGAGATCAAGGCGGGTACCTCGCGAGGTGCTCATGATGCAAGCCATGACAACCAAGGGTGCCAGGCGGGCGCCAGCCCGCGCAGCGTCCCCCTTTCCTCTTTGGTGCAAAGGGGGCAAGCGCATGCGAGAGAATCAAGCAAAGGCACCCATTTTGGTGCAACGAGACCAAGACCAGTCCAACGATGGGAAGGAGGTCACCATGGAGCCCATGACGGCGTCACCACGGGGCCTTTGGCAGGTGAAGACCAACTTTAGTCAGGATAAGTGTACCAGATGTTCCCCTTCAAATTGGCCAATTGTTGACGCCCTTCCCGCTCAATATTTGGGAAGAGGCCCAGGGCCTTTGCCTATAAATAGGACTAGCCACCACCAGGGTAGAGGGAGAGACCGAATCCAGCATTTAGAGAGAAGGAGAAGGGCGATCGAACTCCCCCTAGCAGTTCATCCCCTAGCCAAGAACAGGCCCTTGCGAGGCTGTTCTTCCTTGTATTGTTCTTCCTCATCAGCCCAAGAGGCAATCCACCCACCACACTGGAGTAGGGTATTACACCACAATGGTGGCCCGAACCAGTATAAACCCTGTGTCACTTGTGTTGTTCTTGCAGTAGTTAGATCCTTACGAGACGGAGAGGTAGAGGGCACGATCTCCGCGCGCACCCCAGAGTTCGAACCTTAAGGGTCTGCCGGAACCCGTGAATCTGACACCCTACTTCCTGCTTGATTGATCTTGATGAATATAGAGATTACAAGAGTTGATCTACCCCGAGATCATATGTTGTGGTTTAAACCCTAGGGGTATGATGATTAATGTCATAATAATCTATCGACTAGCCTGGCCTCAGCTTATATAATGTACCGGAGGCCTAGGAAAACAAGATTCCTACCCGAATACGTTAGTGGAGGGGAGTCCTTGTCTTGATCACCAAGTCTTGTGGAATACTCCTTTTATGCGGCATGGGCTACCTGAAGTGGCCCATGAGTGAACCGCCATGGGGGTCCTTGGCCCGATCCACCTAGTCGGGAGACGATGTGGTTAGTACCCCCTAGTCCAGGACACCGTCAGTAGCCCCCTGAACCGGTCTTCAAGTTGGGGACGCTCCTCGATCCTTCCGAACTGTTCTTCATCTTCGGTCGTTGGTCTTGAAAACTGGTTCAACAAATCTTATCATCTTCGATCTTGAGGATCGCCAAAGTAAATCCAAAGAGTTCACACGTCGGGTATCCGAGGAGACCCTTTAAGTTATCGGCCTTTATCGATGCCTTGATATTTTTATGCCCACCTCGGGTTTGAAGTGTTTCCCGTGTGGTGGTGTCTTCTCGCGTCCGAGCTCCAACGCCGGACTGCATTCGAGGTATCTTTTGCAGCCGAGCACCAATGCAGGACCGCTTCTGAGCTCCAACACCGGACTGTATCCGAGGTGTCATAGATTACCTCTGTCTTGAAAAAGTTTGAAGGAGTTATCCGAGCTTAAATGTCGGAGTAGTCTTCTATGGAACGAGCCATTCGAATCTGAGCTTTATGTCGGATTGCTTCCGAGCTCCAACACTGGACTACATCCGAGCTCTAACGATGGTCAGCATCCGAGGTGTCATAAACTACCTCGGTATTTAAAAGATTGAACGAATTCTGCCGAGCTTAATGCCGGAAGTGCCCTCTAAGGAGCCAGCCACTCGCATCTGAGCTATATGCCGAACTGCTTCCGAGGTGGCTCAGCACCTCGGTCTTGGGTTGATTGTTTGTGGATTTTATTTCCGATGTGTATAAATTTATTTGCTGACAAGATGAATTGCTAGCAGCCCTCAAGGTGTCTGTCGGCCTAAAATCCGAGATGCACCCGAAGGAAAATATGAAACCATTGATCCTAGTAGCTTCTGAGACTCAGGTCATGAAATCGGCCTGAGGGTCAACTCCTAGCTCGACAGCATACATAGGGATAGAAACGCAGTGCAATATATTAGAGGTAATAGTGATCGGCAGACGGGCCCTGAGAGAGGGTTGTGAGAAGTTGCCGTGATATATCAGCTTGATGCCGGATAAGTCCCATATGGTATTTATTGTCGTCCGAAGACGCGCTTGTCCATAGTTTGGTTATGCTGAACACTGAGCACTTTGAATTTTCTGCATTGTATAGCCAATGCAGTAGCCCCCGAGCCACTGGTCGGGTGGCAACAACAGATTAGGGGATCGATGTGCCCCTTTAATATTTATAAATAATGAGCGCAAAACCCAGTAGCCCACGAGCCTTAATGTGGGCATGGGTGGCCGAATTAAGGATCGATATCCTTTGACAGAAAAAATTTGTTGTGTTTAACACAAACTTCTCGAAAAGAGAATAAAGATCTCTTAAAGGAGCTAGAGCCAGCGAAAGCTCGGCTCGCCAAAGTTGGCCCCAAGGGGCATAATAGATAGGAAATCGATGCCACTTGGGATTGAGGAGAGCTTTATGTAAGTTGCTCAGTTTTCTCACCGAGATTGTGCCCCTTGGTCTTTAAAAGATGAGCTGGAATAAATCGACTTTACTCGCAATTTATGATCCTATGTATCCAAGTATTTTACATCATTAATCCTCGGATCCGCATTGTACAAAACTTTGTTGACCGACCATCAGCTTCAACCTCCTCGGCCAGTAGCTGGGGAGTGTTTGTCCTTCTTTATAAAGCCTTTATAAGAGCAAAGATTTACGACAAACAAGGCAATCCGGTCATACAGTTTTATAAACAAAGGTACGCGGAGAGATATGTTATATTACTTTTTAATGTAAGAAACATCTTCCAAGGAAAATAGCCCCGCTATCGGTTCCTTTCTTTGGATTGTCATGCTGATCATGATCATGAAACCTCACCTCCGATCAATGTGGGGGGAAATATTGAGGATTTAGTTTGGCGAAAGTTCCCGAACTATGTGATCTATAGCGAACCTAAATTTTCACTTCTGTCATTGCCGGCCAATTATATCCTTTAAGATCGTTACCTTTCGGCTTCACCCAGTCTGAGGTACTAACTCGGATGACCCGGTATTAACAATCACAAAGGTGCTCCCTTTACCGCCTAGCCGAACAATCGGGAACGTAGGGGTAAGCACAGGAGCCAGGCAACCCAGCTTGGCCAAAATATTAAGTCAAATTGATGCATATTTATGGCTTTATAGTTGATTACGGAAGGCATCACTTGTATATGAAATACAAATGCCGATGATATGTTTATTTCGACTCCGTTGTGACCGTTTATCAGTTGAGAGTGGCCCATCGTCGGCTTCCATCCCTTTGTAGATGCTACGCGGGGTGTTTCCGCTATAACAAAACAACCCTTAGCCGACATCTTGGTGCCCGAAGGCGGTTGTGTTAGCAGAAACGAGGCAATCAAATATGCAGGCTTTATAACTTTCACTTAGTCATAGGAGCTTAAAGTTGGGAGGCCAGTTACTAGCCCCCGGTTAGTGTTCGGCGACAGCTGAGGTCAAGCCGTAAACACTTCGTCCAATGTTGTGAACGACCCATCAATTAACATAGGGTGACCTCTATCGATCTTATAGTTTAACACAGTCATCGGATCGCTGACCAGTTTGCGCTTGGTGTGATAGTCAGTTTTTGGCTTTCTCCACTGAGGCGCTTTAACCATGCGAGCTGGAAGCACAATCACAGTGGTTCTCCCTTTGCACACCTAGCCAAACAAAGCGGAACGTAGGAGGAAAGCACAGGAGCCGGGCAACCCAACTATTGACCAAAGACACAATTCGAAACCGATGCATATATAGCAATATCCGAGAATGTTTTGCCGAATATCTAAAGGTGTCCGGCGTTGCACTGCAAGACTTATGCTGGAAACACACAAATGTTTAAAAGGGCCATAGGCTTGGAAAACCAAAAACCTTCAGTAAAAACTTGACGTCCGAACTAGATCAAGTGTTCGGTGCCAATCCGAAAATTGGAGAAAAAATAAAAAAATTGTGCTTCTGTCGTGCTTTAACATGACACATCCGATCTCAAGACTTTCAAGCGGGTCAGCCTACGGCTTCAAGCTCCTTATACCGAAGGCGGAGTACTTCTCTGAGGCCAGTTTAGCAAACTAAACTCGAGCGACTTTTAGAGAGAAGACATGCTATCCGGCTATTGACCATACTCTCGAGTCGAAAAAGGAGCGGTAGAAAAATACTTTGGAATGACCAAGAAGAAAACACATTTACTATAAAACGGCTCATACTAATTTAAGAGCCCCCAAGTGACTTGGGTAAAAGAATTTTATGTATAATGATTGTATGTACCGAAGTACTTATATCATATATGTGTTCACCCGAACTTTAAACGCGTCTTAACCGACCGTCGGCTTCTCCCTCTTTGGTCAAGGGCTGAAAAGTGTTATGTACTCCACTTGTTGAGAGTATCGACGATGTTTCCGATAACCAGGCAATCAGGCCATAAGGCTGTAATAGACAAAGCACGCTCAGGGAACTTATGTTATATTACTGACGAATTGTCAGAAGCATCTTCGAAGAAAATAGTACCGCCACTAATACCTTCCTTCGGTTGCTCATTGTTACTATGAGACTTGTGCAATAGATTTTTTGTACTCATTAGTTCCGTTGTGTGCCGACCATGATTGAAAACAATAAGAGCGCTAGCTTTCGGCTTCACCCAGTCTGAGGTCCGAGCTCGGATGACCCGATCGTGACAATCGCAGAGGTGCTCCCTTTACTCCCTAGCCGAACAATCGGGAACGTAGGGGTAAGCACAGGAGCAAGGTAATCAGCTTGCGGAACACTTAAGTCAACATGGTGCATATTGTGGCATAATACATGAACAAGGAACAAAGCCATACAAGTATAATCATATGCAAGAGGAAAGGCTTCATAAAGGAAGCCCCCAAGTAAACGGGGTATTTGAATTTGTGTGTCACAAACAAAGTATTGACAAGGAAGTTTTTCACAAACAACTTTTTTCCAAAAAAAGTATAAAGCTTGGTCGAACCGAACAAAATTTAAAACTAAAAGTCTTTGAGCATGAAAGCGACTTAGTTGGTTAATGTGCTCGGTGTTGATGACGCGATTCGGGCTTGTGGCGGGACGAAGACGCCCATTGATCTGTGACAGATCCGACAAGGTTCGTATTCGTCGGCATGGCCGAGGTCCCAGCCCCCAAGCCCGAGGAGTCCGGGCAAGGAGTTCGGCGCTCCGGAGTAGTGACATGGCTCGGACGATGTGGTAATGCGGAGCCCCCAGTCTAGCCGAGCGGGCGGAGTTGGTCGGCAAGGTGATAATGAAGCCCCCACGCCAGTCGACCTGTTCGGCATGGTGGACGTCAGTTTGACGAAGCGACGATGCTGTGCGGCCGATGTGGCGAGATGAAGTTCTCAGTCCAGTTAACATGGCGAAGCTGTGATCGGCGGATGTCGAAGTCTAATGCAGGTCGGCTGGTGATGCCGAAGTGACCACGTAACACAATCAAAATTGATTAACTGCACACACAAAACAGTGTGGTCCAAAAGATAATAATTATATATATATAATCCTTGCATAATTGCTTTATGCAAAAATAATTTATTTAAAGAGATGTGGCCTGGCGCCGAAGCCAATGTCAATGCAGGGCGTCGGCGTGGCGTAGTGAAGACATGACAAAGCCTGAATTTGCAGGGCAGTCCGGGCTCTAGATGCGGCGTTCGCCGAACTGCAGACGGGAAACGGACCGAACCATCGCACAACCATCGTTAATGCGGCCATCATTTGACAGACCTGTGTACAGATGATGGAACAAACCAGAGTAATAATTTTTCGGAAAAATAAACCCAAGCAAGAAAAAATTACTAGGATTAATTGCACCTGGTTTATCTGTTGTAGCAATATGAAAAAAGGTTACTCCAAAAATTGGGACTTGATCCGCACACCCATTGCCTAATGAGCGATGGAGCAGCGGCATGGCGATGCTGGCAAAGATTTTCTTGCCGAGGCAAAGCCCCCGGTCCAGCTAATATGACGAAGCTGGTCGGCGGGTGACATCGAAGTCTCCGGAGTAGGTTGATGAAGAGATGGTGAAGCCCCCGGTCTAGCCGAGGTGATGGAGCGGGTCGATAAGGAGATGTTGCAGCTGCCATGTCAGCCGAGGTGTTGAAATAGTTTGGCGTGATGGACATCGGCTCAAAGAAGCAATGGTGCGGCCATGCCGATGGAGGTCACAACTTGTGACGTGGTCAATGCCAGCTTGATGAAGTGACCGTGCGGCGATGCCGATGTGCCCGCTCCTTGTAATCCGTGGGGCGGCGAGGTTGGTGATGATTTATCCTTCGCGATGCTGAACTCTTGTCCGGCTTGCCGAGATGATGATCCAAAGAAGTTGAGCTTGGCTCAACAAAGCGACGACGTGTCTAGCGCAGGTCGGCAGCCGTAGAGCAATGTTGCGGGTTGGTTTGACACCGACACGATGGTGAAGATCATATTGGGAAAGACTTTAAATTTAGTGGGATGTGTTTGGGAACAAAACACAATACCCCATACAAAACTTCCTTCAAAAAGGATGTACGAAATCCCGTTCAAGAAAAAGATGAACTCGGGTCGGATTCATTTTCGCGCAGAAAACAGATCTGAAAAGTGATGCACTAATCGGAAGGTTCCCGGAGTTTGGACGGTCGGGTCGAGCTGACATTTTGAGAGGTGGTAGATATAGGAATTCCGCAGCCGATCAATGGTTGGATCTTCCAAAGGACGTCTGAGCTAGACACTGGACTCCTCGCCCTAAACTAGTCCAGATTCCCATCCAGATTCGACAGGGCCCCAGTATATCGTAGATTGCCGGAGACTCCTCCATCAGAAATTGACGAAATTTTTCATGGTTGTTGTAGACCTAATTCCGCACAATTCAACCGAAGCAATCGTTAAAACAACACTCGAGGAGGTGGTGGCAGCGGATACAAGTTTGTTGTCCAGAAAAATGGCACGGTCGCTCAAGGGCAATGTTGACGTTGAACCCCCGGGCTCCATGGATGATTCCTCCATGATCTTGATAGAGATCGGATTAATGATGATGAGGACATATGTCCGATCTTGACGATCCGAAGAGGAGCCTGGTCCTTGGCCCAGCCGAGGAGACCAGTTGAGCCGGCGATGAAGACGACGCCGTTGTAGTTGATCTTCAGACCACCCATTTATCCGTTGGCGATCACACAGCGGAACTCTCAATGAAAGCACCATTGTCGGTGTCAAAACCAACAGATCTCGGGTAGGGGGTCACGAGCAGTGTGTCATGGATCGATGGGTAACAGGAGACAGGGGACACGATGTTTACCCAGGTTCGGGCCCTCTTAATGGAGGTAATACCCTATGTCGGCGTTCTGGGAACGGGCGTCCCCAGACTTGCCTGCCTGCGTCCTGTGGCGTGGCTCGAGTGGGGGCCCAACGTGGCCCCTCTTCTGCAACACAAGGCTCAAGACCCTCGGGAGGGGTCAAGCCTCGCGAGGCGGACGACACGGCGCTTCCTCAAGCACGACCTCCTTAGGCTGGCTCGCAAGGAGGCGGGGAGATCAAGGCGGGTACCTCGCGAGGTGCTCATGACGCAAGCCATGACGACCAAGGTTCCAGGCGGGCGCCAGCCCGCGCAGCGTCCCCCTTTTCTCTTTGGTGCAAAGGGGGCAAGCGCGGGCGAGAGGATCAAGCAAAGGCACCCATTTTGGTGCAAGGAGACCAAGACCAGTCCAACGGTGGGAAGGAGGTCACCATGGAGCCCAGGACGGCATCACCACAGGGCCTTTGGCAGGCGAAGACCAACTTTAGTCAGGATAAGTGTACCAGATGTTCCCCTTCAAATTGGCCAATTGTTGGCGCCCTTCCCGCTCAATATTTGGGAAGAGGCCCAGGGCCTTTGCCTATAAATAGGACTAGCCACCCCCAGGGTAGAGGGAGAGACCGAATCCAGCATCTAGAGAGAAGGAGAAGGGCGATCGAACTCCCCCTAGCAGTTCATCCCCTAGCCAAGAACAGGCCCTCGCGAGGCTGTTCTTCCTTGTATTGTTCTTCCTCATCAGCCCAAGAGGCAATCCACCCACCACACTGGAGTAGGGTATTACACCACAATGGTGGCCCGAACCAGTATAAACCCTGTGTCACTTGTGTTGTTCTTGCAGTAGTTAGATCCTTACGAGACGGAGAGGTAGAGGGCACGATCTCCGCGCGCACCCAGAGTTCGAACCTTAAGGGTCTGCGGGAACCCGTGAATCCGACATTTGGCGCGCTAGGTAGGGGTGCGCCGGAATCTGCCTTCCCATCGCTCCGTCTCCCGTTGCGTCGTCGTCACCATGTCCGGCAACCAGGCGGGCAACCAAGGCCCATGGGCGGCGTGGCCCATCTGGGCGGAGCCTCCCGCTCCGGGCGACCCCGCGCCACAGGCAGCTGCGGTCCGCAGGGCACTGCGGGCCGCGGGCGACGCGGGCGAGCTTCTGCGACCCTCACACCGCGACAGGCGCGGTCGGCAGCGAGGGCCTCCAATCACGCCGCAGCTACGACACCGTACACCCGCCGGGAACAGGCGAACTCGAGGGCCACGCTCATGGTAGCACGGGAGCTGCTGTAGTGCAGGCTACTGGAGGGCGGCCGCGACATGCTGCTGGAGCGGGTCGCCGAGCTCCTGGGCTTCGCTGCTTCGGGGTCTCACCCCTTCTGCATTCGGCTTCCGCCTCCAGCTCAGGGCGACGCACGAGGAGGCCCCGCGCGCCCCTGTGGGCCTCAGGACTACCCCGGCACCAGCGAACCCGTCGGCGCTGGACTGGCGGTGGCGCTACCCCCGCCCCCGGCGCGAGAAGGAGAAGGGCTCGGCGCGGCCCGCGGCGCGTGCGGGCAACCAAGCTACCACCCCACGGTGGGCACGGCGAGCAACACCGCGTGGCGCGTGGAGCACTGCAGCACAGCATTCGGGGTGGCGGCGCCAAAGGAATACGTGCCCCACATGATGGACCAAGGGCACGCTCACGAGGGCGAACAAGGCTCACTCTTCAGCCCCAGCTGGGGGGACGAGACGCCAGAGGCCGAGCCCTTCCAGGAACCCCAGGACGGCCCCGTCGGTCACACTGGAGGCAACGACTATCGGGTACCGTTAATTCCTCAAGAGCAGACATACGCTAATCATGGGTCACAGGAGATGCAGGTCACCGCGACAAGCAGCTGCCCCGCTCCTGCGGTCTCCTACCCCTCGGGAGGAGGACGCAGGGGGCTGCAGGAAAGGGGCAGAGATCCTACATCACCACCGCGGCGTTTGGAGCAAGGCGTTCTTAGAAGATAGGCCCTCCGCTGGGGAGGTGCCCGAGGGCCTGCCCCTGGCGGAGGACCCGTGGTCGTCGGGGGAACCGCTGGTGACCGCTCTACCCCACCGACGGCGTCCTGGTTTCCGGTCGTCGTTGGTGGCACTAGAGTGTGGTGCAAGGCGGGGCCCTCCTCTGGCGATATGAAGCAAGTCCGGTTCCTGTGAAGAAGGCCCAGTGCCTGTGAAGCTCGCCGCCCCGTGACACTCTCACGTAATAATGAGTGGGGTTGTACACGCCCTGGAGTCTCAGGGGTGCTGGCCTCAGGCCCTGGGGCTCCCTCCCACGCCCAGTGGACAGCACTTAGCTCCGCGCTGGTGAGAAGACGTCGAAGACTAGATTAGGTGCCGGACGCGGCCTTTTTGTTTGCTTTCATTGCCTTCTTCCTTTGGTTGTAACCTTTTTCCCCCGCTGGATTTAAGTTGAATTCGAATTTGAGCGTTGCGTGCATTCGGGGAAGGGATGCTTGGTCTTGTTTGAATCGTTTCCCGCGTTCTGGTCACCATCTCACCACAGCTACCTCCCCTCGCGAGCCCCTCGTGAGCCGGGCCAGGCCTAGCTTGCGCATGGCCCAGATTGCCGCTGTCGCTCCCTCGCGAGGTGACCTTTGGTACTTGCGGAGATCGTTTTCTCGGGAAAAGGCCCAGAGCCTGTGAAGAGGGCAAACGCCTGTGAAGACGTCCCGCTCGGGAGAAGGCCCGGAGCCTGTGAAGAAGGCGAATGCCTGTGAAGCTATCCCGCTCGGGAAAAGGCCCGGAGCCTGTGAAGAAGGCAAACGCCCGTGAAGCCATCCCGCTCGGGAGAAGGCCCGGAGCCTGTGAAGAAGGCAAATGCCTGTGAAGACGTCTCGCTCGAGGAAAAGGCCCGGAGCCTGTGAAGAGGGCGAACGCCTGTAAAGACGTCCCGCTCGGGAGAAGGCCCTGAGCCTGTGAAGAAGGCGAATGCCTGTGAAGCCATCCCGCTCGGGAGAAGCCCCGGAGCATGTGAAGAAGGCAAATGCCTGTGAAGACGTCTCTCTCGAGGAAAAGGCCCGGAGCCTGTGAAGAGGGCGAACGCCTGTGAAGACGTCTCGCTCGAGAAAAGGCCCGGAGCCTGCAAAGACGGCCCACGCCTGTGGGGTTTCCTGTCAGCAACGACCCCGCCTCCCGAGGTTTGAACTACCCAGCACCCGAGACGTGACGCCCTCCAGAAGGCAGCTCTGGAGCCAGCAAGGAACAAGGGTGAACCAGCCTACCGTTGGACACGCGTACGATTTAATCACTGCAGATACATTAGATACGAGTTCATACATGAGGGGCTTCCCCTCCCAAAATGCTCTCACAACCGTCGGGCCAAACGCCTGAGTTCTATCTATGCAGGGTAAAAAGACGAGGATAGTACATGGTCAATCTGACAAATCCCCCAATGCATCCTCGGGGGCGCCTCCCGAGCTATCGCTGGCGTCGCTGGACACGCCTTCGTCATCTGCGCCACCATCAATGGCATTGGGGTCATCCACCACGCCACCTTCGTCGGCGCCCACGATCACGTTGTCATCATCTGAAGTGAAGGCCCGGACGAGAGCATCTACGTTGCTCTCCACCCATTCAGCCAGGTCACCTCGAACAGCTTGGGGAACTGGGGCGATGGCGGCGTCGAAGTCGAAGTGGGGATCCATGTTTCGAAGATGGCTGAAGACGCGGGAAAAGGCGTGCCCGAGCAGGGCGCGGCTCCTCTCCTCCACCAACCTATCGGCTTTGGCCGACCGTGCCTCCAGCTGTGTCACCACGGTGGTGAAGAACTGCAGGTTGCCGGCATAGCTAGTCGTGTGCGGCTCGCCCACGGCAGCCTCACAGATGTTGCCTAGGGCAATGTTGGCCCTCTCCCGGAGCTTGGTGAGCATGGGGCCGTGCTCGTGCTCGAGGACTTGCCGCTGGCGTATCTCGTCAGTATTCTGACGCTCGACGGCCACAACCTCTTCCACACGTTGGCGCAGGCGGAGCACCTCGGCCTGGGAGGTGGCCAGCTCCTTCTGCGCTGCCTCAAGAGCGACCCGGGAGGCGTCCGCTCGTCGCGTCGCCTCATCCCGTTGGGCCCTCAAGGCGGCGGTTCTACCCTCCGCTTCGACTCGGATCATCCCCAGCTTCCCCTCCAACTCACGCTCGAGGCCTTGGCGCGCTGTCGCCACCCGACGGCAAACCTCCTCCAGGACATGCGTTTCCCGCGCGGCGACATCATCTTCCGCCTGCGTCACCAGGCGCTCCCTAGTCTCCAGCTGCTCGTGCTCGCGAGCGCGTTCGGCGGCCTCCAGCACCAACGCTTCCTCGCGCTTCTGAAGCTCAGCCGGATCGCCAGAAGCCACCTCCATCGATGCCAGGGCTGCCTCGCGCAGCTCCGCTTGCTCCTCCAACGAGCGACACCGGGCCAAGAGCTCCCGAGCCCGTTCTTCTGCTGCTTCTCGCCGTTGGTCTGCTCCTCGTGCCTCCTCAATGGCCTGTGACCGAGCCGCCAGGGAAGCCTCCAGCGATGCCTTCGCTCCTTCATCATCGAGGTCGCACTGACGACGCGCGAGGGCAGCGGCGGCCTCCAGCTCGCGCCGTTCTGAGGCCAGGCGCAGGCCCTCGGCTTCCAGGCGCGCGTCTTCCTCAGCGAGCTCCTGCCCAAGCAGGTCTATGGCGCCACTCGCCCTTTGGAAGAACTCATGGCGCCGGGCACGACGCCCCCGAGCACGCTCAAGCACATCTGCCACGCCATCATCCGCCCCAAGCAGGAGTCGAGGACCTTGGACCATCGCTCCAGCCCCGGGCAGGGGGCTGGGGGCTGGCGCCCGCACGACGGCTGGCCGTGCCGCATTAGAAGACCGGCCTGAGTCCGGCCTGCCCTCAGGAGGAGGGCCCGAGGGGAGCCTCTGCCAGTCGCAGCCCGCGACCCAACGAGAAGCCCATGGCAGGCTGCCTATGTCAAGGGAAGGCCCACGGAAGGAGATCGCGGGAGCAGAGGAGTCGCCACGCACTGTGTGACGGTCCGCGCCGTCGCTCGCCCAAACCACAAGGGCAGTGCAGCTCGAGGCGCCAAGGGGTGGCGAAGGAGACGAAGTCAAGGAAGGTGTCGACTCGGCGGCTTCATTGAGCTCAGTAGGGAGAGGCCTGCGGAGCAAGGGTCAGCGGATGCGGCAAGCAGGATAGGGAACAGAAAAGGGGAAGACTTACTCGTCGACAGCAAAGTACTTCCGGCCTCCCTTTTTCTCCGGAGGGCCTCAAAGTCCACGCGGAAACGGCCCGGGAGAGATGCACAGGAATCAGCCTGCGAAGAGGACGGAGTACCAAGGCCACTTGCGTCGAGGACACATGCCTGATGCGCACGGACAGTTGCTTTGCCGGAGATCGCGGCCGGGGAATCAGGAGCCTCGGCCTCAAGCGTCGGAAGCGGCAGCGCCTCACCCGCAGCCTTGGCAGCACGGACCTCGTGAGCTGCCCCATCAAGAGCATCGCCAGGTGCGGTCACATCGTCCGCGGCTCCCTCGACCCCTGCTGTCTCCTGCCGCCCTGCGCCACCACTCGAGGAGGATTCACCCAGGCCGACCGGAAGGGAAATCACCACCACAGGGTTCTCGCGAGGCCCCTGGAGGCCGACAGGGCGTAGCCCCCACTCGTCGAAGGGGGGCATCTGCCTCACGAAGTCACCCCTGTTTTGGCAGAGGTACAGCAAAGCTCCCCCCTGCCGGATACCCCCGGGGTTGGGATCGCCTGTCAGGACCAAGAGCACCTTCCTCAGCGCCTCGGGCGTCAGGTCTTCTTCCTGAAGCCTCATGCGGTCACCATGCCCGCTGAAGGTCCACATTCGACGAGAATGACGTTGGAGAGGGGCAATGCGGCGCAATAGGAACTCCTTCACCACCTTGGGCGCCGTTACGCCAAGCTTTTTCAAGGACATAAAGCGGTGCCAGACGAAGGCGAGCCGGGGGCTCACGAGCGTCTCCTGACCCCAGCCTGAGTTGGGCACGGCAGGCAATGTCGGCTTCGCGAGCCGGGGGCTGGGCACCCCGACATCAACATACAACCACCGCTCGCGGAACCCGGCTGAAGGCAGAGGGAGGATGAAGTCGATACCAGAGGCTGCGGTCTTGGGCGAAGCTATAAAGCTCATGCATGCCGAGCATTGCGTGGGATCGGTAAGATGCAGGGAGAAGAAGTGGCGCAGCAAGGCAACAGAAGGAGGGATGCCAGTCGACCTGTTTGGCATGGTGGACGTCAGTTTGACGAAGCGACGATGCTGTGCGGCCGATGTGGCGAGATGAAGTTCTCAATCCAGTTAACATGGCGAAGTTGTGATCGGCGGATGTCGAAGTCTAATGCAGGTCGGCTGGTGATGCCGAAGTGACCACGTAACACAATCAAAATCGATTAACTGCACACACAAAACAGTGCGGTCCAAAAGATAATAATTATATATATAATCCTTGCACAATTGCTTTATGCAAAAATAATTTATTTAAAGAGATGTGGCCTGGCGCCGAAGCCAATGTCAGTGCAGGGCGTCGGCGTGGCGTAGTGAAGGCGTGACAAAGCCTGAATTTGCAGGGCGGTCCGGGCTCTAGATGCGGCGTTCGCCGAACTGCAGACGGGAAACGGACCGAACCATCGCACAACCATCGTTAATGCGGCCATCATTTGACAGACCTGTGTACAGATGATGGAACAAACTAGAGTAATAATTTTTCAGAAAAATAAACCCAAGCAAGAAAAAAATACTAGGATTAATTTCACCTGGTTTATCTGTTGTAGCAATATGAAAAAAGGTTACTCCAAAAATTGGGACTTGGTCCGCACACCCATTGCCTAATGAGCGATGGAGCAGCGGCATGGAGATGCTGGCAAAGATTTTCTTGCCGAGGCAAAGCCCCCGGTCCAGCTAATATGACGAAGCTGGTCGGCGGGTGACGTCGAAGTCTCCGGAGTAGGTTGATGAAGAGATGGTGAAGCCCCCGGTCTAGCCGAGGTGATGGAGCGGGTCGATAAGGAGATGTTGCAGCTGCCATGTCAGCCGAGGTGTTGAAATAGTTTGGCGTGATGGACATCGGCTCAAAGAAGCAACGGTGCGGCCATGCCGATGCAGGTCACAACTCGTGACGTGGTCAATGCCAGCTTGATGAAGTGACCGTGCGGCGATGCCGATGTTCCCGCTCCTTGTAATCCGTGGGGCGGCGAGGTTGGTGATGATTTATCCTTCGCGATGCTGAACTCTTGTCCCGCTTGCCGAGATGATGATCCAAAGAAGTTGAGCTTGGCTCAACAAAGCGACGACGTGTCTAGCGCAGGTCGGCAGCCGTAGAGCAACGTTGCGGGTTGGTTTGACACCGGCACGATGGTGAAGATCATATTGGGAAAGACTTTAAATTTAGTGGGATGTGTTTGGGAACAAAACACAATACCCCATACAAAACTTCCTTCAAAAAGGATGTACGAAATCCCGTTCAAGAAAAAGATGAACTCGGGTCGGATTCATTTTCGCGCAGAAAACATATCTGAAAAGTGATGCACTAATCGGAAGGTTCCCGGAGTTTGGACGGTCGGGTCGAGCTGACATTTTGAGAGGTGGTATATATAGGAATTCCGCAGCCGATCAATGGTTGGATCTTCCAAAGGACGTTTGAGCTAGACGCTGGACTCCTCGCCCTAAACTAGTCCAGATTCCCATCCAGATTCGACAGGGTCCCAGTATATCGTAGATTGCCGGAGACTCCTCCATCAGAAATTGACGAAATTTTTCATGGTTGTTGTAGACCTAATTCCGCACAATTCCACCGAAGCAATCGTTAAAACCACACTCGAGGAGGTGGTGGCAGCGGATACAAGTTTGTTGTCCAGAAAAATAGCACGGTCGCTCAAGGGCAATGTTGACATTGAACCCCCGGGCTCCATGGATGATTCCTCCATGATCTTGATAGAGATCGGATTGATGATGAGGAGGACATATGTCCGATCTTGATGATCCGAAGAGGAGCCTGGTCCTTCGCCCAGTCGAGGTGACCAGTTGAGCCGGCGATGAAGACGACGCCGTTGCAGTTGATCTTCAGACCAGCCATTTATCCGTTGGCGATCACACAACGGAGCTCTCAATGAAAGCACCATTGTCGGTGTCAAAACCAGCAGATCTCAGGTAGGGGGTCACGAGCTGTGTGTCATGGATCGATGGGTAACAGGAGACAGGGGACACGATGTTTACCCAGGTTCGGGCCCTCTTAATGGAGGTAATAACCTACTTCCTACTTGATTGATCTTGATGAATATAGAGATTACAAGAGTTGATCTACCCCGAGATCATATGTTATTGTCCAAACCCTAGGTGTATGATGATTAATGTCATAATAATCTATCGACTAGCCTGGCCTCGGCTTATATAATGTATCAGAGGCCTAGGATAACAAGAGTCCTAGCTGAATACGTTGGTGGAGGGGAGTCCTTGTCTTGATCACCAAGTCTTGTGGAATACTCCTTGTATGCGGCATGGGTTGCCTGAAGTGGCCCATGAGTGAACCGCCATGGGGTTCTTCGGCCCGATCCACCTAGTCGGGAGACGATTTGGTGAGTACCCACTAGTCCAGGACACCGTCAGCTACCGCCAAGGCCCTTGGTGGTAGCCAAACAAAACCTACCGCTGCCCCGTCTGGCGGTAGCTGTGGTGTCGGCCTTAACGGCCGTTTGCGTCAGCCCACCTGGCAAAGGACCCTACCGCCATAGGGTTAGGCGGTAGGCCAACATAACCTACCGTCGAGGTCTGTGGCGGTAAGGTCCTGGTCAGGATAGGGTGGTGGGGTGGGGCCTGTGCTCCCCACCCACTCATTTGCCCACATTCCCCATTCTCCTTCGAGCTGAGCTCCTCTTCTCCACTCTTCTCCACACACAAGCCCCTCTCAAATCTCTCTCATTTGCTTGAGATTCGTCCGGTAGATCTGGAGCACTTTCATCATCCAAGGTACCTCTCGCACTCCCCCTAATTTTGGTTGGTTGAAATCATTCATTTTGCTCACCCTAGTTCATGACTTTGTTGTGGTGAAATCAATGTATTTATGGTAATGTTAGTGTTTTGACTATGTATTGTGTGACTTGCATTGTTGGGTGTACCAAGATCTAGCATTTCGGGTTTTGTTAGGCGTTAGGGTTAGGGTTAGGGTTATGGTTAGGATTATGGTTAAGGTTATGTCTATGATGACCGTTATAGTTACCCCTCGAATTGTAGGATGGGACGGTTGTCTTCTTTGAGACTTTTGTCGAGGCGGCGGCGAAGCGTGAACGCGACCTCATTGAGGAAACGATGACAGAGTGGGTCAACTCCGTCGATGCTTTGAACACGGCTTCAAGTAACTTTTCTAAGTACTATGTATGCAAGCACGACGATAGCGAGAAGGTGATCAAAGAAAAAGAGAAAAACATAAACAAGCTGAGGAGAAAGGAGAAATGTTATAGACGTGATCTTTCAATGCAAATTGCATTGCGCACAACAAGCGATGAATACATTCAGCTGGATTTGAAAAACCCTTTCCAGATCATTGACTGGGTAGTTAGACAGGCATCATCGCCGATACTGAGACAATCTTCCCGTTGGGGTTGGGTCCTTGAAAGAAGGGATGTGATTTTTTGCAAGCCGGGACCGTACAACAAAGACATCTAGTTGATGGCCGAATGAAATTTGTTTGAACTGAATGATACCTAGAATCATTTGAGTCATTTGAACTATAATGGCATGTACCTTTTATCATTTCCTTTGTACTTTAGTTGAACTCTTATTTATGTTTTATGTAACTTTGTCATTTGAACTCTTTGAGAAGCTATGTTGTTTGTTTGTTTTATGTCATTTGATTTGAGTTATGCCCTTTGAAGTTACCTAACATAACATTCATGTAGGAGGGAAAACAAGTTGAGTTTGCATATATTATATGAGCAGTGTGAAGAGAACCGACGCCTTAGTATGATGAGGCAGGTTGAACAATGGATTCAGAGTGTTGAGGAGGCAAATGCGGTTATGAGGGATTTCAGCAAGTATATGGTTTGTGAGTACCCTGAAGAGCTCGTGAAAGAAAAAGAGAAGATTCTTGATGAGGTGCGGAAGAAGGAAGGTGATCGTAAACACTCTTTGGCAATGGATATAGGGTTCTCCGCAAGCACTGATGAATTCCAGGAGCTCAACTTGACAAGACCCGGGCTGGTTATTGGATGGGAAATCAAACAGGGAGTGTCTGAGAACCCGAACCGACGTGCTCGATCGGCATGGTTCCGTGAGATGAAGGATGTGTTGATCCATTGGGCTGGACCCAATGATATTCGACTCAGGCCAAATGCAGTGTGTGATGACAAATTGAGCGTAACAAAGCGTTCATGCGCTATTTCCCGGTGTAGAACACTTGTCATCTGGATACTTTCCATTTGGACCAAATGGTCTAAGTAATTTAAATTTGGTAGATGGAACTTAATGTAATGATGTGATGAACTTGATGTGATGTTATTTCGATACTTGTCATTTGTATTCCAAAAATGCCTCATTCTGGTTGCACTTATCTTAGTCGCAGAAAAGTGCCTCATTTTGGCACAGAATTGTTGCTACCCTACTGCCAGGGCCCTCGACGGTAGGGTAGCAAACCCTACCTAGAAAAGTGTCTGTTTTTGGCACCAGAATAGTTGAATACCCTACCGCCACGGCCCTCGGCGGTACGGTAGCAAAACCTACTGCAGAGAAGTGGCCGTTTCTGGCATCAGAAATGTTGCTACCATACCGCCATTGCGCTCGGTGGTAGGGTAGCTAACTGATAACCCACAAGTATAGGGGATCGCAATAGTTTTCGAGGGTAGAGTATTCAACCCAAATTTATTGATTCGACATAAGGGGAGCCAAAGAATATTCTCAAGTATTAGCAGTTGAGTTGTCAATTCAACCACACCTGGATAACTTAGTATCTGCAGTAAAGTATTTAGTAGCAAAGTAAAATGGAAGTAACGGTAACAATAGAAAAAGTAATATTTTTGGGTTTTATAGTGATTGTAACAGTAGCAACGGAAAAGTAAATAAGCGAAGAACAATATGTGAAAAGCTCGTAGCATTGGATCGGTGATGGAGCATTATGCCGGATGCGGTTCTTCATGTAACAGTCATAACATAGATGACACAGAACTAGCTCCAATTCATCAATGTAATGTAGGCATGTATTCCGCATATAGTCACACGTGCTTATGGAAAAGAACTTGCATGACATCTTTTGTCCTACCCTCCCGTGGCAGCGGGGTCCTAGCGGAAACTAAGGGATATTAAGGCCTCCTTTTAATAGAGTACCGGACCAAAGCATCAACACATAGTGAATACATGACCTCCTCAAACTACGGTCATCACCGGGAGTGGTCCCGATTATTTTCACTTCGGGGTTGCCGGATCATAACACATAGTAGGTGACTATAGACTTGCAAGATAGGATCAAGAACTCACATATATTCATGAAAACATAATAGGTTCAGATCTGAAATCATGGCACTCGGGCCCTAGTGACAAGCATTAAGCATAGAAAAGTCATAGCAACATCAATCTCAGAACATAGTGGATACTAGGGATCAAACCCTAACAAAACTAACTCGATTACATGATAAATCTCATCCAACCCATCACCGTCCAGCAAGCCTACGATGGAATTACTCACGCACGGGGGTGAGCATCATGAAATTGGTGATGGAGGATGGTTGATGATGACGATGGCGACGGATTCCCCTCTCCGGAGCCCCGAACGGACTCCAGATCAGCCCTCCCAAGAGGTTTTAGGGCTTGGCGGCGGCTCCGTATCGTAAAACGCGATGAATCCTTCTCCCTGATTTTTTTTCTCCCCAAACACGAATATATGGAGTTGGAGTTGAGGTCGGTGGAGCGTCAGGGGGCCCACAAGGGAGGGGGCGCGTCCTCCACCCTCGTGGACAGGGGAGGCCCCCTTGACGTGGATTCTTCTTCCAGTATTTTTTATATTTTCCAAAAATAAGTTCCGTGGAGTTTCAGGTCATTCCGAGAATGTTTTTTCTGCACATAAATAACACCATGGGAAGTCTGCTGAAAAAGTGTCAGTCCGGGTTAGTTCCATTCAAATCATGCAAGTTAGAGTCCAAAACAAGGGCAGAAGTGTTTGGAAAAGTAGATACGACGGAGACGTATCAACTCCCCCAAGCTTAAACCTTTGCTTGTCCTCAAGCAATTTAGTTGATAAACTGAAAGTGATAAAGAAAAACTTTTACAAACTCTGTTTGCTCTTGTTATTGTAAATATTAAAGCCAGCATTCAAGTTTTCAGCAAAGATTATAACTTACCATGTTCACAATAACATTAGTCTCATGTTTACTCATGTCAATAGCATAATAATCTAGCAAGCAATAATAATAAATCTCGGATGACAACACTTTCTCAAAACAATCATGATACGATATAACAAGATGGTATCTCGCTAACCCTTTCTGAGAACGCAAAACATAAATGCAGAGCACCTTTAAAGATCAAGGACTGACTAAACATTGTAATTCATGGTAAAATAGATCCAATCATAGTCATACCCAATATAAATTAACAGTAATGGATGCAAATGACAGCAGTGCTCTCCAGCTGGTGCTTTTTAATAAGAGGATGATGACTCAACATGAAAGTAAATAGATAGGCCCTTCACAGAGGGAAGCAGGGATTTGTAGAGGTGTCAGAGCTCTATTTTGAACCAGAGATAAATAATATTTTGAGCGGCATACTTTCATTGTCAACATAACAACCAAGAGATGGCGATATCTTCCATGTTACACACATTATAGGCGGTTCCCAAACAGAATGGTAAAGTTTATACTCCCCCTCCACCAACAAGCATCAATACATGGCTTGCTCGAAACAACGAGTGCCTCCAACTAACAACAGTCCCAGGGGGAGTTTTGTTGTAATTATTTTGATTTAGTTTGCATAAAGCATGGGACTGGGCATCCCGGTGACCAGCCATTTTCTCGTGAGTGAGGAGCAGAGTCCACTCCTCTTGAGAATAACCCGTCTAGCATGGAATATACGGACAACCCTAGTTGATACATGAGCTATTCGAGCATACAAAATAGAATTTCATTTGAAGGTTTAGAGTTTGACACATACAAATTTACTTGGAATGGCAGGTAGATACCGCATATAGGAAGGTATAGTGGACTCATATGGAACGACTTTGGGGTTTAAGGGATTGGATGCACAAGCAGTATTCCCGCTTAGTACAAGTGAAGGTATCGGTGGGAAATGACACCTATGGGATCACGAGAATCCCTTTCTGCGGTTGCAGGGCGCGGGGGCCGTGAGAAGAGCGGATCGAGCAGGCAGTACACGATTCCTTTACCCAGGTTCGGGCCGTGAAGATGCGTAAAACCCTACTCCTGCTTTGGTGGATTATATGTTTGTGTTCTTGAGCTAGCTACGGGGCGTGAGGAGCTCCAAAAAGCCGAATCCTCTTCCTGGTCACCTGGGGCCTCCTTTTATAGGGAAAGGGGCTGCCACGGTGGCACACAGGAGGCGGAAAGGGTACAGTGACGCGAGATTATCCCTCGCATTACATGACAAGGTGCATTTAATGCGCCTTGCTTAGGTGTCCTTGCTTTCTCGGGGGCGGGGGAGAGCCCTGTCTCGTCCGTCGCTGCTCTCTCCCGCGTCGACACGCGCCCTGGCCAGCGGTGCCTGCGATGCCATGTAGGCGGGCAGGCAGCTGAGGTGGCGCAGCGGTGGGTCTCCACGAGGATCTGCATGCCGCCACGTAGGTGCCTCCCCAGCTGGTTGGGTCGGCAGCTACATGCGAACGGTGGTGGAGGCGTGACTGGTGCGGGTCAGATTGTGGCCCCGCGGGTGTCCTTGGCAAGGGCCTTGCCGCGGCCCCGGCAAGGGTCTTGTCGGGGTCCCGACAAGGGTCTTGCCGTGGCGCCTGCTGCCATCCCCGGCAAGGCTCTTGCCGGGGGCCTTGTGGTTTTCCTTGGCTGGGATCCCGCCAAGGACCATCATCTTCTAAAGTGTGCATCTAATCTTGAGTTTCTTCACAAAGATCTGCATACCACCACGGGGATGCCTCCTGAATCCTTGCCCCATAGGGGCAGTGGACTCAAGGGTGACCCGCTCCGTAGGTGTGGGTCGAGCTGCCACGACAAGGGTCTTGCCGGGTTTGCAAAAACCGCCTCCCGGCAAGGATCTTGCCCGGGGGGCCTTCTTCATCCCCTTTGCTCTTTGTGGTCTTGGCCTTGGCGTCGTTCTGCTCCTCTTTGGCTTTGGCCTTACCTTGGTTCTACCTCCCTTGCCGGGCTTGGTGCGGCGGCGCCCGTGGCTCAGACTGCCTGTGCACAGTCATAGGGGTACAAGAAGTGTACCCCTCTTTTTGTACACCGACAGAAGGCTAGCAAAAGACTGGGAAGTGACCAACTAGAGAGCGACAATAGTCATGAACATGCATTAAAATTAATAAACATTGAGTACAACCATGAGTAGGATATAATCCACCATGAACATAAATATCATGAAGGCTATGTTGATTTGTTTCAACTACATGTGTGAACATGTGCCAAGTCGAGTCACTTAAATCATTCAAAGGAGGATACCACCCCATCATACCACATCACAACCATTTTAATAGCATGTTGGCACGCAAGGTAAACCATTATAACTCATAGCTAATCAAGCATGGCATAAGCAACTATAATCTCTAATTGTCATTGCAAACATGTTTATCCATAACAGGCTGAATCAAGAACGACGAACTAATCATATTTACAAAAACAAGAGAGGTCGAGTTCATACCAGCTTCTCTCATCTCAATCAGTCCATCATATATCGTCATAATTGTCTTTCACTTACACGAGCGAACGATGTGAAAATAATAAGAGTGCACGTGCAATGGACTAAGCTGGAATCTGCGAGCATTCAATAAGCAGGAGAAGACAAGGCAATATGGACTCTTGGTTAAATCAACAATAATGCATAAAAGAGTCACTTCAACAATTTAATCATGGTCTTCTCCTATCGACCCCCAAAGAAAAGAAATAAAACTATCTACACGAAAAAGCTCCCAACAAGCAAAAGAAGAATGGGAAATCTTTTTGGGTTTTCTTTTTAATTATTACTACTACAGCAAGAAAATAAACTAGCTAAAAGCTATTACTAATTTTTTTTATTTTTCTTAAGGTTTATTAAACACACAAAAATAAAGCATAAAAAGGAAAATAAACTAGCATGGATAGTACAGTGAAAAAGTATTAGCAGCGACATCTAGCAATGAGTGTGTGAACATAAATGTAATGTCGGTGGGAAATACGTACTCCCCCAAGCTTAGGCTTTTGGCCTAAGTTGGTTTATTGCCAGGGATGGCATGGCGGATATCCATTGTTGTACCCGGGGTCATACTGAGATGAAGAAGCCCCTGATTGCCACTGGTTAGCAATCATCTACGGATCCCACTGGTAATTAGATTGTCATGGAGGATTAAATTGTGGTTCCGGCTCTTGCTCTGTGGCTGACGTAGGGTTCCGGTAGGCGTGAATGGCCGCCAGCGGAACGAGATACGGGCCTGCAGATAAATCAAACAAGGAAGGAGCAGGCAAGGTAATAGTTTCAGGGTGATGTTTATCAAAGAACAATTTGTATTTAAGCGTCCCTTCTCTATTCTTAACAATAAAGTCGTGCGCTACCATACTCTTATAATCTAAATAAGCAGTGGGCAGCAATTTTTCTTCTTTTTCATAGTGCCTAATAGGTATGTTATAGTGTGCAGCAAGGCGTGAAGCATAAATACCTCCAAAGATGGGGCCCTTTGTACGGTTCAAATCTAACCGTTTAGCAATAATACCGCCCATACTAACAGAGTTATCACAGAATAAACCATGGAACAAAATGATAATATCACGAACACTAAGGTTTCCACAATTTCCGCGACCAATTAAGCAACGACTAGCAAATATTGCAAAGTAGCATAAAACAGCAAAATGTATGCTAGTGATTCTTGCATCGGAAACCTTCCTAGTTTCCCCTATGGTATTAGTATCAATGAAGCCGTCCACATATTTACGATGTGGTTCCTCTAAGTTACCCTTGAAAGGTATTTTGCAAACCCTGCAAAATTCATATAGTGACATCTTCTTAACCACATCATATAAATGAAACTCTACTGAAGGAGGTGATTCCATAGGAAAATAGTAGAAGTTTTGCACAAAAGTATTGGTGAGTAAGAGATACTGTTCGTGTTGGTCGCGGAGGAAGTCGGTGAGGCCCGCATTCTCAGCCAATTCATAAAAATCATCATAAATCCCGGCTGCTCTCAAGAAATCATCGGAAGGCCATTCACACGGCCGAACCTCCGCGGTGCGAGGCAAGTTATATTTGGGCCTCTCTGCTTCCTCACTTTGCTTTTCCTTCGAGCTTCGGCTCAATGAGCCCCTCAAAAATCTATTCATTATTTTCTAAAAAATTCTGAAATTTTTAGTAACTTCAAACAAAAGTGAACCAAGCTCAACAAAATTGATAGCAACTACTCCTACAAGTGCCTAGAGCCTATATCATGCATTAGAACTACTTGGAACCATATAAATTTGACATGCAAGCTCAATAACATGGTCACCTAGGTAGCACAAATTTGCAATGGATAAAGCACTAGAACAAAAACTAATTGGACCCCCGAAGTAGTTTTGTGAGAGGTGCTCTGAGCAAGGAGATTGAAAATCGCAGCAAAATGAGCTAGAACTCGTCCTTGAGCTGGATGGTAATTTTTTGGGAGGAAGACGAAGTGTGTGGGTGCAGGAATAAGTGGAGGGGATCCACCATGGGCCCACGAGGCAGGGGGCGCACCCTGTAGGGATGGGCACGCCCTGGACCCTCGTGGCTAGGTGCTTGCTCCCCCTGCTGTGTTCTCAGTGCCAGATATTCTCAAATATTCCAAAAAAATCATATTTTAATTTCAGGGCATTTGGAGAAATTTTATTTTCGGGGTATTTTTATATTGCACGGATAATTCAGAGAACAGAGAGAAAAATACTATTTTTACTTTATTTCAACTAAATAATGGAAAGTAGTGAGAGGGTATAGAAGGTTGTGCTTTCTAGTTTCATCCATCTCATGCTCATCAAAAGGAATCCACTAACAAGGTTGATCAAGTCTTGTTAACAAACTCATTCCGAATAACATGGAACGGGAGAAATTTCGAATAACACTATGTTACCTCAACGGGGATATGCACATCCCCAATAATAAGAAAATCGTATTTCTTCTTGACAATAGGAAGAGGAAATTCAAAACCTCCAATAATAATCGATGGAATTTTTCCAATAGAGTTGATACTATGAACTTGAGGTTGTTTCCTCGGAAAGTGTACGGTATGCTCGTTACTGTCGGTGTACTAAAGTAGGGGTACCTTAGTACCCCGAACTTGTGCACGGGCAGTGGTAGCACCCCGCGGCAAGGCTTGCCAGGCGACCGCCAAAACTCTTCGTGGTCCCTTTCTGGGCCATCCATGAACAAAGTATTTGAGCCAAGGCCCCGGCAGGAGGAGCTTGCCGGGAAGGCCACCCAAAGAGAGCAAGGCCCTGGCAAGAGGAGCCTGCCGGGACGCCAGCTCAAAGCACAAGGCCCCGGCAAGAGGAGCTTGCTGGGAAGGCCGACCGAGGCACGACAAGATACTTGCTGCGACGCACCCCGCGTCCCGGCAAGGACCGGTGAGCGACAAGCTCCCGGGCGCGACAAGGCACCAACCGCGGCAAGGCGCTTGCCGTGGCAAGTCACCACCCCGCGCCTGCGCTCCAGCTCATCCACCCACGCATCGCTCTAGGTCCATTCCAGGCATACGTGGCGAGAGGCTGCGCAGCCAGGGGCATGCGGTGGCGAAGCAACGCTGATAGAGTAGCCATCATGGCAAACGGTGGCACTCCTGACGGTCCCCTTCCTGCACCGTCTGGGCGATGCGGACGGGCATTTAATGCCCTTGTCCCCTGCCGTCAGAGTTAGGTATGATAGCACTGTGCAAACAGCTGTACCCAACACATCGTTTTCCAGTTTTACCCCCGCCTACGTTGCCACCTGTGGGTAACCCCTTGCACATATAAAAGGAGGCCCCATGCGCAACGGGGGGGGGGGGGGAGGACATGCACGCTCGGTCTCGCTAGCAGCTCGCGTGTACTGTAGCACCACACGCTCCCGAGCAAGAACACAATACAAAACCACAAAGCAGCAGTAGGGTTTTACGCATCCGTGCGGCACGAAGCTGGGTAAACCCCTTGTGTGCATCGCCTCGATCTGCTCTTCGCGCGACCTCCGCCCCCCGCCGAACCAAGAAAGGGGCTCGGTCCCCATAGGTGTTCGTGGAGGCAGATTTCCCACCGACATCTTTGGCGCGCCAGGTAGGGTGCGTCGAAGTTGTGCGAACCTGATCCGGCGTCTGCACGGGCTAGATCTCCATCGTCTTCATCGACATGCCACCGAAGAAGAAGGTTCCGGAGGTGGCTGGTCCGTCTGCGTCGAACCCACCGCCCCTGGAGCAAACGGGTGGTGGGGACGGCACCGGCGGCGGAACGGGCGCCACCGAGCCAGCTCATGGTGCCACGGCGTCCGAACATGCACCGCGCCCCTCTCAGGAGGCACGGGACCAGCAGCGTCTTGGCACTCACGGTACCATACGCTCACTGGACCCAGATCGAGCCGGCAGATCTCAGGGCGCTCAAGGCCAGCACTCACACCAACGCGCTGGCGCGAGCGTGGCGTGACTGCCTGGTCCGGGTGTTGCTCCTTCTAACGTAGTTAGAAGTTCGAGCACATCCCGCTCCACGCGTCGTTCGCCACCTCTGCCCGCCACTCCAGCAGAAGCTCTGGCGCGAGCTCAACTGCTCCTAGACTACCCTCCAACGGCGGAGAAGCTCGACGACTGGAGGGCCATGATACAGAGCCTCATCGGTTTCGCTAACGGCGACACCCCGCGGCAGCATAGTGCGTCGCAGCCGCGGCAGGTCGGCCAGGCGAGAACCGATGGCGCCAAGACCGGTGGGGGCGCGACCACCGTGCACTCCCCGCCCCAAAGGCCAAGATCGCCGACTCGCCAGAACCATCACGACAACGACTCCACCGTGTCGTCGAATCCGCGAACTCGCCGCGATCAACGCCAAGTTCTTCACGAGCGAGAGCAAGAGGACGCTCATACTCGCATCGAGCGTCGGAGAGAAGCGCGGCATCAATCAGACCAGCGCGCTGGGCCCTCTGTCGACATGCATGCGCCCGGGGGACCAGGCGACCTGCCGTACACGGTAGGCTGCCCTGCGTTCACCCGTGAGCTGCGGCAAGTCCAGTGGCCCAGCACGAAGAATTTCAAGCCAGACGTACCAGAGAAGTACGATGGCAAGTTGCATCCGTCGGAGTTCCTCAGCATCTACACCATTGCGGTGCAGGCTGCTGGGGGGCAGGACGACAAGATCCTTGCCAACTACTTCCCGCTGGTACTCAAATCCAACGTCAGATCTTGGCTCATGCACTTGCCGGATAACTCCATAACCTCCTGGACAGACTTGTGCCATCAGTTTGTTGGCGCCTTTACAGGCGGCCACAAACCCCATGGCCAAGCGAGCGACCTTCATCTGCTCGTCCAGAAGGAAGGGGAATCCTTGCGCAAGTTCATCCAGAGATTCAGCCGCGTACACTACAACATCCCAGACGTCCACCCTGTCGCGGTTATCAGCGTGTTCCATCAGAACGTGCGTAACCGCAGGATGCGGGAGGAGATGGCGATGTGCAAGATCAAAGACGTCAGCGAGCTATATGCCCTGGCCGACAAGTGTGCACATGCTGAGGAAGGGAGGAAACTCCCCGGAGAGAACACTGGAGCAGGAGAGTCTGACAGTGAGGATACCGCCCCGGCAAGGAAGAACCGGCGGCGGAGCAACAGGAAGAAGAAGAGCCAAGAAGTACTGGTTGTTGAGCAGTCCGGCGATGAAGGCGCCGCCAAGAAGGCCCAGGCTGGTAGCTCCGGCAAGGAGGTTGCCGGATGCGATAACTGCCAGGTTGTGGCGGTCGCCGACAAGCGGGACGGCACCAACAAACAGTACTGCAAGATCCACCGCACCAAGGGCCATGACCTCCAGAGCTGCAAGCAGGTCGAGCGGCTCGTCGAGCTGCAAAAGGCCGAGTACGAGCGGCGCGACAAGGAGAGAGCCCGGGGAGGTGGCGGAGGATCAGGTACGAAGCGTCCCAGCCAGGGAGGACGCCGCGACAAGGACAAGCAGCGGCAAGCGGACAGACCTCCCCGCGGCCGCGACAAGAACGAAGACGACTACGAAGACGAAGACATGGATGATGTCGAGACCAGTGAGCAGGAGTTTCAGAAAGCCACAGAGGTCTTGTGCGTAGACGGCGGTGCTTCCCTGCATACTTCTCACCGCCAGCTCAAGCAGTGGGCGCGGGAAGTCAATGTAGCGGAACCACCCGTCGAGTCGCGCAAGCCTCTGAAATGGTCCAGCACGCCTATCATCTTCGATATTGAGGACCACCCTGACTGCACAACTGCGATCGGGTGCTTGCCGATGTTGGTCTCGCCAACAGTCCGCAACCTCAAGGTCACCAAGATGCTAGTCGACAGCGGGGCCGGCTTGAACCTGATCTCCTCTGCTGTGCTCCGGAAACTCCAAGTCCCCGACAGCGAGCTCGAAGAGACCGGCACGTTCCAAGGGATCAACCCGGGAAGGAGCAAGCCGAAGGGGAAGATAACGTTGCCAGTGACATTTGGCAGCGAGCTGAACTTCAGGATAGAGAGGATCACTTTTGACGTTGCCGATTTTCCATTGCCCTACAATGGAATTCTCGGCCGTCCAGCGCTCGCCAAATTCATGGCGGCCTCTCACTACGCATACAACATGGTCAAGATGCCAGGCCCGATAAGCGTCATCTCTGTCCCCGGCGACAAGAAGGATGCCCTTATCTGTGCCGACAAGATCTACCGGGAAGCAGCAGCCGCAGCGGATCACAAGCCGCTTGCCGCTGAAGCTCCTGGAGGGAAGAAGAAGACCGAGCCCGGCAAGTGCTCTGGCGCCCACTCCGGCAAGCGCACCTCTACGGAGTGCTGCGCTACGTCGAGGACGCGCCATCGAGCCCCGCCGGCAAGAAGAAGACCAAGCCCGGCGAGTGCTCTGGTGCCCACTCCGGCAAGCGCACCTCTTCGGAGTGCTGCGCTACCGTCGAGGACGCGCCATCGAGCTCCACCGGCAAGAGTAAGAAGACAATGGCAGCTCCGCCAATGACCAAGAAGGTGTCCGCCATGGAGGACGACACTGGTGGTACCTTCACCATCAGTGCCACTCTCGACCCCAAATAGGAAAGCACGCTCGTTGCTTTCCTGCGGGCGAATGTCGATGTGTTTGCCTGGCAACCATCTGACATCCCCGGCGTTCCCAGGAAAGTGATTGAGCACCACCTCGTCGTCTGTCCTCATGCGCGGCCCGTCAAGCAGAGAGTCAGGAAGCAAGCGGTGGAGTGCCAAGAGTTCATCGCAGAAGAGATCAAGAAGTTGGAAGCGGCAGGCCGCGTCAGAGGTGTGCTCCATCCGACGTGGTTGGCCAATCCTGTTGTCGTGCACAAAGCAAATGGGAAATGGAGGCTTTGCATCGACTTTACTGATGTTAACAAAGCTTGTCCCAAAGATCCCTTTCCCTTGCCGCGCATTGACCAGATTGTTGACTCCACGGCCGGATGTGACCTGCTTTCATTTCTTGACGCCTACTCAGGATACCATCAGATCTTCATGGCTGAAGAAGACGAGGAGAAGACCGCATTCATCACTCCATGTGGCACGTACTGTTTCGTACGGATGCCTTTTGGTTTGAAGAATGCTGGTTCGACGTTTGCGAGGGTTGTCCATACCGCTTTTGAGCCATAGATCCACAGAAATGTGGAAGCCTACATGGATGACATAGTGGTCAAAAGGAGGGACAGGGTGATTCAAGATTTAGAAGAGACCTTCACGAACTTGCGCAGGATCAGCCTCAAGCTCAATCCCGAGAAGTGCATGTTTGGAGTCCCTTCCAGCAAGCTTCTCGGGTTCTTCGTGTCTCAGCGAGGAATCGAAGCCAATCCAGACAAAATCAAGGCCATCGAGCAGATTGAAGCACCAACACGCGTCAAGGATGTACGAAGGCTTGCCGGCTGCGTCGCAGCTCTCGGCAGGTTTATTTCCAAGTCTGCAGAACGCGCCCTGCCATTTTTCAAAGTTTTGAAAAAGGCGGGTCCAGTGAAATGGACTCCGGAAGCGGAGGCTACGCTGCACGACTTGAAGAAATACCTATCCTCCGCTCCAATACTTGTCGCGCCTAAACCACAAGAGAAGTTGCTGCTGTACCTGGCGGCAACCAATCAAGTGGTTAGTGTTGTGTTAGTAGCGGAGAGGGAGGCAGATGATGAGCCAGCAACCGCGGCAAGCACGTCCAGCGACAAGCAGGGGGCTTCCCCGACAAGCTCTGGCCCCGACAAGGATGAATCTGCGCAGGAGCAAGTGGAGGTGCAGAAGAAGAAAATGGTGCAGCGCCCAGTTTACTTTGTCAGCTCCCTTCTGCAGGGGGCTAGGTCAAGGTACTCTGGTGTGCAGAAATTGCTTTTCGGCCTTCTCATGGCCTCGAGAAAGCTGCGCCATTACTTCCAAGCACATGAGATTACAGTTGTCACCCGCTTTCCGCTGAAGAGGATACTGCAGAATCCAGAAGCAACAGGCAGGATTGTCGTGTGGGCGCTGGAACTATCGAGCTTCGGTCTCAAGTTCGAGAGCACCTCAACTATCCAAAGCAGAGCCTTGGCGGAGTTCATAGCGGAGTGGACACCGACGCCAGACGAAGAAATCCCAGAGACGAGCATCCCCGCCAAAGAAGCAAGCAAAGAGTGGCTGATGTATTTTGATGGTGCCTTCTCGCTGCAAGGCGCCGGTGCTGGCGCGTTGCTTATCGCGCCCACCGGAGAGCACCTCAAGTACGTAGTCCAGATGCACTTCCCCAAGGAACAAGCAACCAACAATACTGCAGAGTATGAAGGTCTGCTCGCCGGTCTCAGGATCGCGGCAGAACTTGGGATCAGGAAGCTCATTGTCACGGGTGACTCGCAGCTTGTCGTCCGCCAGGTGAACAAAGATTACCAGAGTCCGTTGATGGAAGCGTACGTTGATGAAGTGAGGAAGCTAGAAGAGCGCTTTGACGCCTGCAAATGGAACACGTTCCAAGAGCTGAGAACGACATTGCTGATGGCCTGTCAAAGTGCGCAGCACTTAGGTTACATGTGGAACCAGGAACCTTTGTGCTCAAGCTGACTCAGCCATCCGTGACACCATCAACCGGACAGAGCAAGAAGAGGAAGTTGGTCTCCGGCGACTATCTTCCAGCATAGTTCCCCGGAGCCGCCGCCAAGAAGGTCCCCAAGATCGACGCCAAGAGCGCTGAGGAGCCGTCTGCTCCGGCAAACCCCAGGGTTTGTTCCGTAGAAGCAGGCGCTCCCGGCAAGTTTTGCCCCGGCAAGCTTCCCGGGGAACGTCAAGCTCCGGCTGAGCCCCAGATCCTCGCCGTAGAAGCGGACATTCCCGCAACAGCAGATGTGCCTTCAGTCCTTGTTGTCGAGCCACAGGCTCCAGCATGGGCGCAGCAGACTGTCCATTTCCTCCAAAATGGAGAACTTCCCGAAGAGCAAGAAGAAGCGGAAAAAGTAGCCCGGCGTTCGAGTATGTACCATTTCGTCGACAACACACTGTACAGAAGAGGGCGCAACGGTGTGAAATTGAAGTGTACTTCCCGGGAAGACGGACAGAAGCTGTTGGCAGAGATACATGGAGGCATATGTGGTCACCACATTGGCGCCAGAGCACTTGCCAGCAAAGCGTTCCGGCAAGGTTTCTTCTGGCCGACAGCCCTCCAGGATGCAACTGCACAAGTAGCCAAGTGTGAAGCATGTCAGTTCCATTCCAAGCAGATACACCAGCCAGCTCAAGCTCTCCAGACGATCCCTTTATCCTGGCCATTTTCGGTCTGGGGGCTCAACATCCTCGGCCCCTTCCCCCGAGCTGTCGGGGGCTTTGAGTACTTGTACGTCGCAATCGACAAGTTCACGAAGTGGCCGGAAGTGGAACCAGTGAGGAAGGTGACAGCACAGTCAGTAGTCAAGTTCTTCAGGTCGATTGTTTGCCGCTTCTGGATCCCCAACAGGATCATCACCGACAACGGTACACAATTCACGCGCCATGCCTTCATGCAATACGTCCAAGATCTTGGCGCCAAGGTCTGCTTCGCTTCTGTTGCTCATCCCAGGAGCAACGGTCAAGCGGAGAGGGCCAATGCCGAAGTACTGCGCGGGCTCAAGACCAGAACTTTCGACAGGCTGCACAAGTGCGGAAGAAACTGGATCGAGGAGCTGCCGGTGGCTCTTTGGTCAATCAGAACGACGCCAAATCGAGCCACTGACCAGACACCATTTGCTCTAGTCTATGGAGCAAAAGCATTTACCCCCACGGAACTCGTATACGGGTCACCTCGAGTGCTCGCTTATGATGAGCTTGAGCAAGAGCGGCTGCGTGGAGATGACACGCTGCTCCTTGAGGAAGATCTTCTTCAGGCTGCTGTGCGAGCCTCTCGCTACCAGCAAGCTTTGCGTCGCTACCATAGCCGCAAAGTTAAAGCCAGAAGCTTCGAGGAAGGCGACCTTGTTCTTCGGCGCGCTCCGTCCGCCAAGAATCATAACAAGTTGACACCGAAGTGGGAAGGCCCTTACCGGGTGAGACGAGTCATCAGGCACGGCGCTGTCCGCCTCGAGACCGAAGATGGCACTCCGGTGAGCAACTCCTGGAATATTGAGCATCTTCATAAGTTTTACCCGTAAGGCGCGGTTGTCGGGCCCCGCCCGGCAACCAACCTTTTGTACAAGTCTTGCCGCTGTTGCATGTAATCCTTTGTACAAAGCCAGGCGCAGACCCTGAGCAGCAGTAAATGAAGCGCTGGCGCCCTAAGTTTTAGCATGCATGCTGAGTCGAGTCTCGTCCTTGGTTAGGGTTGATAGTGCCTAACAGCTGCTAACCCCTAGCTTAGAGGTCGAGTCTGCGTCCTTTTTCCTGTTCTTTCGTTTCCTTTGGTTCGCAGGGTTTTGCGTATCCTGGCCAGACCGCTTAAGGACGAAGAAGAGAAGAAGGGCAGACCAGCATCTGGTCCCCGGCGAACCAGTGTTGCCGGGGGCTGCAAGCACGAAGATTTGCCCGCGACAAGCCAAAGTTGCCAGGGGCTGCAATCGCAGATAAGTCTTTCATCCCTTGTCATGCATTCTCTTATGGATTGAGGAATGCGAAAACCTTGTTCCTTCCTAAAAAGCTGTCGTGCTCCCTTAACTCTGGGCCCCGGAGCGCGTTCCTGGGGCCAGTTTTGGTAGTACCCGCCTCATCCTTGCCTCCGCCAAAGGCGTGAGGAAGGTCGAGTGGCGCGGGAAGACGGCAGGGCCTGTTGCCGGGCAAAGAAGTGTCTATCTTAACGACATAAAGGATTCGCTCCTTGGCGTGGGTTTTACCCACGGGACAAATGGCCCGGCAAACATCCCCTTTTCATTAAAAACATTCCACTCAGGTACAGTTCAGAGAGAATGAAAAACATGAAAGATGTTACAAGTTTTAAACACAGCTAAGGCCCAAGGGCTTATAGATTGAAAAAAGATAAGATGCCCGTAATCCCTTTCTTGTCTCTCTCCTTAGGAGGTAGGACAAGGAGGCGAAAAGGGCAAAAGGGGCGCCTAGGCGAGCTACAGGTGGCAGAAGACACCAACAGAACGCCCCGGGGGCCGGCTGAAAGCTGGACGGTGACGGCGGCGCCGGAAGCAGGGCTCGACGGGGCGGCAGGACGTCAGCACGCTGTCGAGGGCACCTCGCCCTCGTACTCCGACTTGACGGCCTTGCCGCCAGCCCTCTTCCTCTTCCGCAGCCTCGCCACGCCAGCCGCCAAGGAGACGACCCCGGGAAGCTCAAGAAGCCGGCGACACGGATGATGGGGTCGCCGGTGCCACGCGAAGCCGCGACCGACGCCTAGTCGGACCCGTCATCCCGACGACCGCTACCCTCGTCGTCGCTGTCGCTCCCCTCCTCATCACTCTCGCTCGAGGAGGAGCCTTCGCTGTCGGAGGAGCTATCCACGCAGCACCGGGCCCGGGTCCCGAAGTCCCCGAAGGCCTTGACGGAGAGGAGATCGCCCTCCATCAACTTAAAATGGAGGGTGAACCCCTCCATCAAGCTGTGGATATAGGCGAACGTCTTCCACCCTCGACCAAGATACATCACGCCGGGGGCTGGGGACTCGACGTGGACCCGCGTGCCGCTGATCCCGCAGCCCCTCATGCGCAGTCTTAGCGTCTCAGGTTGTTCCACCTCCATCACGCTTGCGAAGGGGGCCGGGAGGCGGAGGTGGCGACGAGGCGCCCAGCGCAGCCTGACGAAGAACTCGCAGGGGTCGTCCCCGATGTGGACTGTCGTGAGAAGAGGAGCCGCTGGCGGAGGCGAGGCCGGCGCGTCGCCCCGTCCGCCTCGTCCACGACGTCGTCCACGGCCTCGTCCACGACCTCGCCCCCTCCCCCTTCCCCTTACGGTTGGCTCTGCCACCGCGGGTGCAAGGGGAGGAGGGGCGTGTTGCCTGGCGGTGACCCTCGCCGCCACTGATGAAGGACCAGGGTTCCCTTTCTCCATGGCGAATGGAGGGAGGGGATCAGAAGCCGAAGGGAAGGAAAGATGAAGGAGTGCGGGTTTCCATCACCCCCTCTTGCTCTTTATAAAGAAGCAGGGTGGGGGCTCGGCCGCCCCGCTCAGCCAATCAAGACGCAGGAAGGGCAGGCGACTGGGACCGGCCTGCTGCCTCGGCCCGGTTTCCTGCCTCCACCGTCCGCGACCCCAGGTGCATGGGAGCCGCGTGGCTGGCGTGCAAGACCGAGGCGACGGCTGAGGCGACCTCCCCTCGCCCCGTGATCATGGGGAGTGGACGCCTTGGAAACCGTGCCTCGGCCCCGTCCAGCAAACGAACCACGCCTCCACGCCTCCCTCCACTTATGGAGATAGCGCGAACCGTCCCCCTTTATTACGACATGACACATGCCTGCGGGGCTCGGCCCCGCGCACGCCGCCCACGTCACGCACGCCTCTCCCCATGATGCCGCGTTCGACGCGTGCCATTCGGGGAGGACGTGGTGGACGCAGAAGCAGATGCAGCGAGACCCAGGCCGCGCGTGCCCGTGCACTGTTTTGGGCCTGGCCCAACAGCGCTCGGCACCGTGTATGGCCCAGGCCCGGGGGCTCCTGTCGGTGTACTAAAGTAGGGGTACCTTAGTACCCCGAACTTGTGCATGGGCAGTGGTAGCACCCCGCGGCAAGGCTTGCCAGGCGACCGCCAAAACTCTCCGTGGTCCCTTCCTAGGCCATCCAAGAACAACGTATTTGAGCCAAGGCCCCGGCAGGAGGAGCTTGCCGGGAAGGCCACCCGAAGAGAGCAAGGCCCCGGCAAGAGGAGCTTGCCGGGACGCCCGCTCGAAGCACAAGGCCCCGGCAAGAGGAGCTTGCTGGGAAGGCCGCCCGAGGCACGACAAGATACTTGCTGCAACGCACCCCGCGTCCCGGCAAGGACCGATGAGCGACAAGCTCCCGGGCGCGACAAGGCACCAACCGCGGCAAGGCGCTTGTCGCGGCAAGTCACCACCCCGTGCCTGCGCTCCAGCTCATCCACCCACGCGTCGCTCTGGGGCCATTCCACGCGTACGTGGCGAGAGGCTGCGCAGCCAGGGGCATGCGGTGGCGAAGCAACGCTGACAGAGTAGCCATCGTGGCAAACGGTGGCGCTCCTGACGGTCCCCTTCCTGCATCGTCTGGGCGATGCGGACGGGCATTTAATGCCCTTGTCCCCTGCCGTCAGAGTTAGGTATGATAGCACTGTGCAAACAGCTGTACCCAACACAGCGTTTTCCAGTTTTACCCCCGCCTACGTTGCCACCTGTGGGTAACCCCTTGCACATATAAAAGGAGGCCCCATGCGCAACAGGGGGAGGAGGCCATTCACGCTCGGTCACGCTAGCAGCTCGCGTGTACTGTAGCACCACACGCTCCCGAGCAAGAACACAATACAAAACCACAAAGCAGCAGTAGGGTTTTACACTCCGTGCGGCCCGAAGCTGGGTAAACCCCTTGTGTGCATCGCCTCGATCTGCTCTTCGCACGACCTCCGCCCCCCGCCGAACCAAGAAAGGGGCTCGGTCCCCATAGGTGTTCGTGGAAGCAGATTTCCCACCGACAGTTACCATTAACATGAAAAGTGATATTGCCTTTGTTGCAATCAATAACAGCCCCTGCAGTATTCAAAAAAGGTCTTCCAAGAATAATAGACATACTATCGTCCTCGGGAATATCAAGAATGACAAAGTCCGTTAAAATAGTAACGTTTGCAACCACAACAGGCACATCCTCACAAATACCGACAGGTATAGCAGTTGATTTATCGGCCATTTTCAAAGATATTTCAGTAGGTGTCAACTTATTCAAGTCAAGTCTACGATATAAAGAGAGAGGCATAACACCAACACCAGCTCCAAGATCACATAAAGCAGTTTTAACATTGTTTATTTTAATAGAGCATGGTATAGTGGGTACTCCTGGATCTCCAAGTTTCTTTGGTATTCCACCCTTAAAAGTGTAATTAGAAAGCATGGTGGAAATTTCAGCTTCCGGTATCTTTCTTTTATTAGTAACAATTTCTTTCATGTACTTAGCATAAGGATTCATTTTGAGCATATCAGTCAATCGCATACGCAAAAAGATAGTTCTAATCATTTCAGCAAAGCGCTCAAAATCCTCGTCTTCCTTTTTCTTGGATGGTTTGGGAGGAAAAGGCATGGGTTTCTGAACCCAAGGTTCTCTTTCTTTTCCATGTTTCCTAGCAACAAAGACTCTCCTATCATAACGTTGATTCTTTGATTGTGGGTTATCAAGATCAACAACAGGTTCAATTTCTACATAATTATCATTACTAGGTTGAGCATCATCATGAACATTATCATTAACCTTTTCATTAGGTTCATGTTCATTACCAGATTGTGTTTCAGCATCAGAAATAGAAATATCATTTGGATTCTCGGGTGGTTCAACAATAGGTTCACTAGAAGCATGCAAAGTCCTATCATTTTTCTTTTTCTTCTTTTTAGAAGGACTAGGTGCATCTATATTATTTCTCTGAGAATCTTGCTCAATTCTCTTAGGGTGGCCTTCAGGATACAAAGGTTCCTGAGTCATTTTACCAGTTCTAGTAGCCAGACTAACAGCCTAGTCATTATTCTTATTATTCAATTCATTGAGCAAATCATTCTGAGCCTTAAGTACTTGTTCTACTTGAGTGGTAACCATAGAAGCATGTTTACTAATGAGTTTGAGTTCACCTTTAACATTAGCCATGTAATTACTCAAGTGTTCAATCATATAAGCATTTTGGTTTAATTGTCTACCAACATAAGCATTAAAATCTTCTTGCTTAACCATAAAGTTATCAAACTCATCCAAACATTGGCCAGCAAGCTTAGTAGGAGAGATTTCAGCTTTATCATATCTATAAAGAGAATTTACCTTTACTACCTGTGTCGGGTTATCAAGACCATGAGTTTCTTCAATAGGTAATGGATTAAGATCATATATTACTTCAACAGGCGGTGAATTAAGACCATGTATTGGAGGTAAATTCTTAACATCTTCCGCTTTAATAATTTTTCTTTCATATATTTCTTTGCCTCTTGCATATCTTCATGACTGAGAAATAGAACACACCTCTTCTTCGGAGTTGGTTTAGGAATAGGCTCAGGAGTTGGCTCAGGCAGTGCCCAATTATTTTCATTTATCAACATATTATTCAATAGAATTTCAGCTTCATCTGGTGTTCTTTCCCTGAAAACAGAACCAACACAACTATCCAGGTAATCTCTAGAAGCATTGGTTAGTCCATTATAAAAGATATCAAGTATTTCATTTTTCTTAAGAGGATGATCACGCAAAGTATTAAGTAATTGGAGAAGCCTCCCCCAAGCTTGTGGGAGACTCTCTTCTTTAATTTGCACAAAATTATATATTCCCCTCAAAGCAGCTTGTTTCTTATGAGCAGGGAAATATTTAGCAGAGAAATAATAAATCATATCATGGGGACTACGCACACAACCAGGATCAAGAGAATTAAACCATATCTTAGCATCACCCTTTAATGAGAACGGAAAATTTTTAAGGATATAAAGGTAGCGAGATTTCTCATCATTAGTGAACAGGGTGGCTATATCATTTAATTTAGTAAGATGTGCCACAACTGTTTCATATTCATAGCCATAAAAAGGATCGGATTCAACCAAAGTAATAATCTCAGGATCAACAGAGAATTCATAATCCTTATCAGTAACACAGATAGGTGAAGTAGCAAAAGCAGGGTCAGGTTTCATTCTATCATTAAGAGATTGCTGCTTCCATTTAGCTAATAACTTCTTAAGATCATATCTATCATTGCAAGCTAAAATAGCTCTAGCAGCTTCTTCATCCATAACATAACCCTCAGGAACAACAGGTAATTCATATTTATTAGGGGGAGTGTCTTCATCATCACTATCATCGATATTATCAGTTTCAATAATTTCATTCTCTCTAGCCCTAGCAAGTTGTTCATCAATAAATTCACCAAGTGGCACAGTTGTATCAATCATAGAAGTAGTTTCATCTAAGTATCATGCATAACAGAAGTGGCATCATCAATAACATGCGACATATCAGAATGAATAGCAGAAGCAGGTTTAGGTGTCTGTCGGAGTAATGGGCCACGGGTAGGCTAACCCGATGCCAAGAGCCTTTCAAGACATCGGGGCTGATTGCGCCCCTCGAAACGCCAGGATGAAGAGCCGCCTTCTGGAGGCCGGCTGGAGGACCAGCCGGCTGTCCATAAGCGGCCGAGTGCTGGAGGCAAGGCCAAGACAAGCCGACTCCTACTCGGCGGCTTCCAGAGAAGCCGGCCCCGAGGAGTCGGCCCACGGCACCAGCAAAACCCGTGCCCTCATCAAGGGAGACGGGACGGGGAATGGGTACAGTGTGGCCCATCCCCTCCCCCTTTCCAGGGGCTGGCGTGACCATAGTGTCTGTACCGGCAGAGATCTCCGCCCGGCGCGGCACTGTTGCCATGCCATCCCTGACATCATCACGAGCAGGTGGAGTCCTGCTCCCACGACAGCCTGTCTGTACAGCCCCAGGACGGCGGGCCCACCAGTCAGCGAAGTCTGGAAGACGGCCAGAGCCCTACCAGTCGGAACCGATGGAGGTCGGCCCCTAGGAGTCGGCCCGCCCCTTCCTCGGGCTCCACACGCCATTAACCAGACGAGACGCGAAGAGGCTACAGTAATCGCCCGCCTGGCAGCGGAGCTGTGGCCACGACTCCCTGACCAAGCCTGCGTCATTAGAGACGCGACAACAGTGATCAGCTGCTGACAAGACCCGGGAGCGGCGGGCACGGCCTGTCGGCCCCGTACCCAACCAGTCGGCGGGGCCCACCAGGCGGCTGAGAAGCCGGCGGCCGAAGAGACTGTCGGGTGGGCCCTGTGCCCGACCAGATTACCATTGTACCCCTGGGGGGTAGGCCTATATAAACCCCCCAGGGCACCAATGCAAAGGGTTCCGAACCCGTTAGAACTAGACCAGATCATAGAGAGAGGAGAGAGCTAGCCTCGCCTTCTCCTACCTCTAGCAAACAGCTCGAGGAGCACTTATGTATTCACTTATGCCCTAGTGATCATGCGGAGGCCCCGCAGAGCAGGACTAGGGGTGTTATCTCCTAGGAGAGCCCTGAACCTGGGTAAAGTATGCCGACGTTCGTGTCTACGCGTCATCCCGCTTCCGGGCACCGGCGACGTTCTACTCTCTCCCACCATGATAAGCCATCCATTGTCATATGTCGCACCCAACCCCTGACATTTGGCGCCCACCGTGGGTCGAGGTGCACCGTCGTCCGGAGAACTGCTCTGGACGGGAACCCTTTTCCTCCCTGGCGAGCGTAGCCAGTCCGGCACGCCAGGGGGAGTCTGCACCAATGCCCTGCTTGGCGCGAAGCTCGCCTGCGCGGCGAGCTGCCTCGCCGATCTTGTTGGCGAGGTGCGCCTCTCCGACAAGCCCGCATCTGATGCGGGCACCAATGGCCCGGAGAGCCGCCTCGTCAGCCTCCTCGATTAGCTCCAGGTAGCCAGCGAGCCAGCTCCGGACTTGGAGTTTGTCGGCTCCACTGACCCAATGCTTGTCGACACCGACACTGCGTCGCTTGACGCATTCCCCACCAACGTGGTGGTCTACGACGAGCCACCGCTTTGCGCGGAGAGCGACGAAAGCGTCGTCACGGAGGTGCTCGTAATCGGCCACAGCGAGCACTCCAGTGGAGGCGCTCACGACCCGGTCCATCCCAGAGGACGCTGACACCGAGACGCTGGAAGACCTGTCGGCGCCCATCCCAGAGGACGCTGACACCGAGACGCTGGAAGCACGCCGCAGCCAGCTTATCGAAGGTGCCAAAAAGCTGGCCAGCATGAGACGCCTGTCGGAAGCCTACTAGCGTGAGATGGACCGCGTTGTGGGCGGCACGCCGGCTCCGGCTGGGCCCAGCCGTCTTGGCACGGTCCAGCAGCGAGGCATGGCCATCGCCAACCTGTTCGGGGCGGATCGCCCCGTCTATGCCATGCCTGCGGAAAACATCCAGGCTGCCAAGGCGGCAGCGGACGAGCTAGATAATTTCGAGGGCGAAGAACGTCGCGTGATGGCGGAGCATGTTCAGCGGCTCCTCGACGCGGCTGCTGAGCAGCACGTGGCCGGCTGCCGTGCCGAGGTGCCCCACCGGCAAAATGACAATCTGCCTCCCCGCCGAGATCAAGGCGCGACCTCTCAGACGCCGACTGGTGGCGCCCGCGAAAGAAGAGTCAAGGTGCCGGTTGCCAGCCGCAGCCGGACTCGCATCACGATAGAGCGCGACTAAGATGGCCGCCTGAGAGCAGTGGAACGATGGGACGTCTGCCCGCCTCCTCCCCCGGGCCGGGAAAGGCGCTTCTCCCCGCCGCCTGTTGATCACCCGACACTCGGCGACCGCCTTGGCCGCCGAGAGGGGGTCGGAGAGAAAGATGCCCGCCACCGGATCGACATTCTCCACCGATCCTTGGCGCTAGAAGAAGAAGATGAGTTGGGTCCACCATGTTTCGGCCCCCGCATTTGAGACGAGACCTTCCCCAAAGGGTTCACGCTCCCAAGAGATACACCCAAATACACCGGCTCCGTGAAGCCGGAGGACTGGCTGGTCGACTACTCCATGGCCGTCAGCATAGCGAATGGCAACAAGCGCGTTGCTGTAAAGTACGTTCCGCTCATGCTCCAGGGCACAGCCCGAACATGGCTGAACAGCCTGAGGCCCCGCAGCATCAATAGCTGGGTCAACTTCACCGACGCCTTCGTCCGTAACTTCACCAGCACGTACAAGCGGCCGCCCAAGGCTCGCCAACTCTCCTTGTGCGTGCAAGGCCCCAACGAGTTGACTCACGACTACCGCACGTGTTGGGCCGAGCTCCGCAACTCTTGCGAGGGCGTGCACGAGGTGCAGGCCATCGAGTACTTCACCACCGGGTGCCGAGAGGGCACCCTCCTCAAGCACAAGCTTCTATGCGATGAGCCGGCGACCCTCGATGAGCTGCTGATCATAGCGAACAAATATGCCACGGCCGACTCCTCCATGAAGGCGGAAATCCAAGTTGATGCGTCAGGCAAAGTAGCCCCTCCAGCTCCACGAACCCAGGCTGGTGACTCCAGTCGGCGCCAGCAACCAAGCGACCACAAGCGCAAGGCCACGCAACCGGCTTCCACAAGTCGGCAGGTGGCGACAGTCGACGACCAGCAGCCGGATGGGCAGCCACCGTCCAAGCGCTAAAAGGGCGGCAAACCCAACTGACTACCGGCTTTCTCATATGAGCAGACTCTTGACGCACCCTGCAAGTTCCACAGCGGCGCAAAGCCGTCCAATCATGTCACTCGGAAGTGCCATTGGCTCACCAGGATCGCCAAGGGAGACGGCCTCTTGCCTCCTCCACCTACTGGGCAGCAGCCTCCTCCCCTGCCCCAGCAGCCGGCGGCCAGACCAGTTGGAGCCATCCAAGACGAATATCAAGAAGAGCACGGAGCTTATGTCGTGTTCACCAGCGTGGCCGATGAACGGCACAGCAGGCGGCTGTGGCAACAAGAGGTGAACGCAGTAGCGTCAGAGACCCCAGAGTTAATGCATTGGTCTGGGTAGCCCATCAGCTAGAGCAGAGCCGACCACCTGGAAGCAATGCCCAAACCCGTCTCCTATGCCATGGTTCTGGACGCCACCTTTGCCACAGATAGGCGAGCTGCTCTTTTCTCCTGAGTTCTCATAGATGGCGGCAGCAGCATCAACATCCTATACAAAGATACCATGGAGAAGTTAGGAATCAAACAAAGGCAGCTTCAGTCCAGCCAGACTGTATTCCATGGCATAGTTCCTGGCCTTTCCTACTCACCGATCGGCAAGATTCTGATAGACATCCTCTTTGGAGACAAGGATCACTTTCGCCGAAAGCTAGTCTGGTTCGAGGTGGTGGACCTCGAGAGCCCATACCATGCACTACTTGGCCGGCCTGCTCTGGCCAAGTTCATGGAGGTCCCCCACTATGCCTACCTCAAGATGAAGATGCCGAGTTCCAAGAGAATCCTGACTGTAGCTGGCAACTACAGGAAGTCATCCGCTTGCGCAGCCGAGAGCAGTCGGTTGACCGAGTCCCTCGTGATCGCAGCTGAGAAGCGGCTCTTTGACCGGGTGGTGGCGATGGCTGGCAAGCGGCCAGAGATGTCACCCAATCCCAAGGAGTCAGAAGCTGAGGGCTCGTTCAAGCCGGCTAAAGAAACAAAGAAGATACCCTTGGACCCAGAACACCCGGAGAGGTACGCTGTCGTAGGTGCGAACATCGATAGCAAATAGGAAGGCGAGCTCGTCGATTTCCTCCGTGAGAATCAGGAAATCTTTGCATGGTCCCTCAAAGACATGCCGGGTGTTCCGACGGATTTCGCCGAGCACAAGTTACATGTCCGGTCTGATGCCAAGCCAGTCAGGCAGCCTTTGCGCCGCCTGTCAGAAGAGAAGAGAAGAGTCGTTGGAGAAGAGATAGCCCGGCTGCTAGCAGCCGGCTTCATCATGGAGGTGTTCTTTCCAGAGTGGCTGGCCAACCCGGTCCTTGTGCTGAAGAAAAACAAGCAGTGGCGTATGTGTATTGATTACACTAGCCTCAACAAAGCATGCCCCAAGGACCTGTTTACTTTGCCGAGAATCGACCAAGTGATAGACTCCACAGCCGGATGCGAGCTGTTGAGTTTTTTGGATGCATATTCAGGATACCGCCAGATCAAGCTGAACCCGACTGACAGACTGAAGACCGCCTTCATCACACCATTTGGAGCCTTCCGCTACTTGACTGTGACATTCGGCTTGAGGAACGCGCCGGCGCCACGTTTCAACGTTGCATGCAGAAGTGCCTCCTCAAGCAACTCGGTAGAAACGCCCACGTATATGTGGACGATGTGTTGGTGAAGACGGAGAAGCGTGGAACGCTGCTAGAAGACCTCAAGTAGACCTTTGAGAACTTGCGCCGATTTCAAATCAAGCTCAACCCAGAGAAATGCGTCTTCGGAGTACCAGCCGGCCAGCTCCTTGGTTTCCTGGTCTCGGAACGCGGCATAGAGTGCAACCCTGTGAAGATTAAGGCCAGTGAGAGGATGGAGGTTCCCAAGCGACTGCTGGATGTGCAGAAGTTCACCGGCTGTTTGGCGTCCATCAGCTGTTTCATCAGTCGGCTTGGAGAGAAGGCTCTTCCCCTGTACCAGCTCATGAAGAAGACCACTTTTTTCGAGTGGAATGACAAGGCGGATGAAGCTTTTCTCCAGCTAAAGAAGATGTTAACTACTCCACCTGTCCTAGCGGCTCCGACTCCTAAGGAGCCCATGCTCCTCTACATCGCCGCCACCAGCCGAGTGGTCAGCACAGTCATCATAGTAGAGCGCAAGGAGGAAGGCAAGGCACTACCAGTCCAGAGACCGGTATATTATTTGAGTGAAGTACTGTTGACCTCCAAGCAAAACTACCCCCACTACCAGAAGATGTGCTACGGCGTGCACTTTGCCACCAAGAAATTGAAGCCGTATTTTCAAGAGCACCCGATCACTGTGGTCTGCACAGCTCCACTGGCCGAGATCATTGGAAGCCGAGATGTTTCGGGCCGAGTGGCCAAATGGGACATAGATTTGGCCCCTTACACCATCTACTACCAGCCTCGCACCACCATCAAGTCACAAGCGCTGGCCGACTTCCTCGTCGACTGGGCCAAGACCCAGTACTTGCCGCCAGCGCCCGACTCCACCCATTGGCGGATGCATTTTGAAGGTTCCAAAATGCGCACCGGTTTGGGAGCCGGCACCGTCCTCACCTCTCCCAAAGGCGACAAGCTCAAGTATGTGCTGCAAATGCATTTTGCCGCCTCCAACAACGTCGCTGAGTACGAGGCACTCATTCATGGGCTCCGACTTGCCAAAGAGCTCGGCATTCGCCAGATCCTGTGCTATGGTGATTCTGACTTAGTGGTCCAGCAGTCGTCAGGCGACTGGGACGCAAAAGATGCAAACATGGCGAGCTACCATTTCCTCGTACAGCAACTCAGTGGATATATCGAGGGGTGCGAGTTTCTCCATGTGCCAAGAAACGACAACGAGCAAGCAGATGCCCTGGCACGAATCGGCTCCACCCGTCAAGCAATAACGACCGGCGTCACCCTTCGGCGCCTCCTCAAACCGTCTGTCAAGCCATCACCAGAGTCAGATTCTATCTTCGTGTTGGCTCCTCCTGAAGCAGTCAGATCCGACTTGAGAGCTCCAGCAGCCGGCATGGAAATTCTGGCAGACGGCCTGGGAGCCACGGCAGTCACACCTGGCCCGGGGACTTCAAAACCGGGCCCAGGGACTTCAGAGCTCGGCCGGGGATTGCACCAATCGGCCCAGAGACTTCATCGACCCAGCAAGCGGCTGCCGACTCCAACCCGCCGCCTCCCGGCCCAGCCGCCCTTGTCCAAGTTGCAGTCCTGACAGTTGCAGAAGTCGCAGCACCTTCATGGGCCCAGCCCATCCTCAATTTCCTGGTAAACAAGGAGCTGCCGACTGATGAGATCTCGGCCTGGCAAGTGCAACATCGGGCAGCAGCATACACCATAGTCAACAGAGAGCTTGTGAGGCGCAGTGTCACTGGTGTCTACCAACGCTGTGTGGAGCCGCAGCAAGGCCAAGCAATTCTCAAAGACATCCATCAAGGCGAGTGTGGCCACCACGCGGCTTCAAGAGCACTTGTCGCCAAAGCCTTTCGCCATGGTTTTTTTGGCCAACTACTCTAGAAGACGCCAAGGATTTGGTCCAAAAATGGGAAGGGTGCCAGAAGTTCCATTCCAAGCCACATCAACCGGCTTCTGCACTCAAGACTATTCCCATCGCCTGGCCCTTTGCCGTCTGGGGCCTGGACATGGTGGGACCATTTAAAACAGCGCGAGGCAGCATGACTCATCTGCTTGTCGCGGTGGACAAGTTCACCAAGTGGATAGAAGCCAAACCAATCAATAAGTTGAACGGTCCAACTGTTGTGACATTCATCTCCGACATCACCATCCGGTACGGCATACTGCACAGCATCATCACCGACAACGGCACAAACTTTGCCAAAGGCACCTTGGCCCGTTTCTGCGCGACACAGGGCATCCGACTAGACTTAGCGTCCATTGCCCATCCGCAGTCAAACGGCCAGGTGGAGCGGGCAAACGGCCTCATATTGTCCGGCATCAAGCCTGGACTGGTCGAGCCTCTGGAGCGTTCGGCCGGCTGTTGGCTCGACGAGCTGCCAGCCGTCCTCTGGAGCTTGCGCACCACTCCAAACAAGTCAACCGGCTCCATGCCCTTCTTCCTCGTCTACGGTGCCGAAGCCATCATCCCAACGGACATAGAATTTGACTCCCCTCGAGTCACCATGTACACCGAAGAGGAGGAAGAAGAAGCACGACAAGACGATGTCGATCTATTGTAAGAGGGCCGGCTATTGGCACTCAGCCGGTCCAGCATCTACCAGCAGAGCCTGCGTCGATACTACAACCGGAAGGTCAAGCTAAGATCTTTCCAAGAAGGAGACCTTGTGCTCCGGCTGATCCAGCGAACAGCCGGCCAACACAAGCTCTCAGCGCCTTGGGAAGGCCCCTTCATCATCGGCAAAGTGCTGGACAACGACTCCTACTACCTGATCAACGCTCAGAAGCCTCGAGCATGCAAGAGGGACGACTCCGGCAAGGAGACGGAGCGGCCATGGAATGCAAATCTCCTCTGAAGATTTTACAGTTGATGCAGTATGTACCACGCTACCTTTTGTATTAAGTATGAAGACTCCGGGTCCCCCGAGAAGAGCTCGGGGACTGCCCTCTTTTATCTATATGATAAGAATTATGCCTATGAGTACGTTATTTTTTGTTATACCGCTTGGCACCGGGTCCGACTAGTCGGGTCGGGGACTTGTCGTCTTGTACTATGAAATGCTTCCTGCAGCCGGACAAGTAATGTGTGGCACTTAAAGCCGTCTCCTGCCAAAAGCCGCAGCTCGCAGAGCGACTGAACGGCGGGCAGGAGTAAGGTAGAAAGGGTGCCCACATGAAAAATGGCTAAGGACACAAAGCATGTGCATAGTTTAAGACGGCTTCCCTCATCTTACAACCGACTGTTGAGCAGCCGGCCTGCCGTTTTCTATTCAACTTGCTAAAAGAACTCTAAACGGCTAAGTACTTGCCTTCCCAAAAGTAGCTAAGTACCATACTCAGAAAACAGTCCGCAGAGCGGCTGTTTTGACTCACAAGACGGCAACCAAGGGAAGGCGGCAAAGGAAAAAGCCAAAGATCACTAAGCAAGGAAAGATAGAACTCGGAAAAATATTTACATAGCAAAGGCCCTTGGCCGATCTCCAAACAGAAGTTCAAGATACACCCCGTGGGTGGAATTGTGCAAAATTAACAAGTTCGTTCAGACGAATAGACAGGTGAAGTAAAAGATAAAATGACGGACTAGGAAGTGGCAGAAGGGTTCGGAGGATCGGAGGTGTCGGCGGTGCCAGTTGCCGGAGCGGCCGGCTGGTCGGTCTCTACTTGGTCGCCCCCGACGGCAGCTGGCTCGGTTGGGCGCGGCTTGTTGCTGGAGGCGCGGTCGAGCTAAGGCTGTCCGTCCGCTCCGACCTCTGGCGCCTCCTCTTCGCCTCCCTCCTCCGCCTCGCCTTCTTCCTCGCCGCTGGAGTCGATCACCTCCGCCGAGTCCTTTGCCGTTTTCCGGGTTCAGCCCGAACCATTCCGGCGGCGCCTCGTCGCCGTTTTCATCCCGCTCCGGGACGAAGACGCTCGTGTCGGTATACTCAGTGATCGATGTTGCACGCTTGACGAGATCGTCTTCCACGGCCGCCAACTCCTCTTGAGCTTCCAGCCGAAACGTGGCTAGCTGGGCTAGACTCAGCCTAGGGTACCACGCCTTGACGAACTCCAAGGCCCGGCGCGCTCCAGCACGGGCCGAGGAGCCCTTCCAGGCCTCAAGACAGTCGGCCGCTACCTCCAGCCAGTCGGCAGTCCGACTGGGAGTACGCGGGGTGGCGTGTCAGGCCACAAAGCGGCGATCGCCTGGGCGCCGGCATGCTGAAGCCGGCACAGCATCCGGTGAGCCGGCCGAAGACGGGCCTCGATGCTCAGGATTTGTTCATTAAGGGTTCGGGGGGCGTCAGCGGCGATCTTCGTGCCGTCCGCCCTTCGCCCTTCACGATCAGCTTCGATTGCCTAGTTGGCGGCGTCCGGGTGGCCAGGAAAGAAGTCTGCCAAGACAGAAGAAAAGAACAAAATTAAAGACTAGAGGCCGGCTCGACCAACAACCGGCAGCTTAAAGAGGGAAAATAAGGGAGGCTCACCATCGACGATATCCTCGATCTCGTGGAAGTCGGAAGTCAGCATCACCTCCTTGTCATTCCAGGAGGAGCGCTCGGTCGCGAACTCAACAAGGAGGAAGGTCTCCCTGTCCTCTGCCTCCTTTTGAGCCTTCTTGAGGAGCTTCTTCTGCTCTGCCAGCTGCGTGGCCAGCCGGTCGCGCTCTTCAGCCAGCTTGTTGCGCTCCTCCTCCTTCGCACGCAGCGCGGTGTTGGCCTCGCCCAGCTGCTGCTGCAAGGTGGCGTTGGCCTCTACAGAAGAAAGAAGAAAACAAGGCATTAGTTGCCAACAAAGAAGAACAGTCGCCGGGGAGATCCGGCCTGACTGCTCAGTAGTCGGCCCGAATCTCGGGGACTACAACCCGCGGGTGCGCCAGCACGCCCCCGCAGAGAAAGAAGAGGACTTACTCCGGCTTTCCGACAAGTCGACGGTCCGCTGAGCCAGCTCCTGGACGTTGGAGTTGAAGGCGGTCACGCGAAGATTATGATAGTCCTGTGACAAAAATTTCAGATAAGTGTTGGTACTCGGAACTCACCGTTTAGAGTTCCGAGCCGCCTGCTCAGCAGCCGGCCCGAAACTCGGGGACTACCCCCAGTGGGTGCGCTAGCGCGCCCCCACCGAGAAGCACAAGAATCAGAAGCAAAGCAGAAGAAAACGTACCCGGATGGCCTCTCGTGACGCCAGATGCTGAAGGAAATATGCCCTAGAGGCAATAATAAAGTTATTATTTATTTCCTTATATCATGATAAATGTTTATTATTCATGCTAGAATTGTATTAACTGGAAACATAATATATATGTGAATACATAGACAAACAGAGTGTCACTAGTATGCCTCTACTTGACTAGCTCATTAATCAAAGATGGTTATGTTTCTTAACCATGAACAAAGAGTTGTTATTTGATTAACGAGATCACATCATTAGTTGAATGATCTGATTGACATGACCCATTCCATTAGCTTAGCACCCGATCGTTTAGTATGTTGCTATTGCTTCTATCCATGACTTATACATGTTCCTTTAACTATGAGATTATGCAACTCCCGTTTACCGTAGGAACACTTTGTGTGCTACCAAACATCACAACATAACTGGGTGATTATAAAGGTGCTCTACAGGTGTCTCCGAAGGTACATGTTGGGTTGGCGTATTTCGAGATTAGGATTTGTCACTCCGATTGTCGGAGAGGTATCTCTGGGCCCTCTCAGTAATGCACATCACATAAGCCTTGCAAGCATTGCAACTAATGTGTTAGTTGTGAGATGATGTATTACGGAACGAGTAAAGAGACTTGCCGGTAACGAGATTGAACTAGGTATTGGATACCGACGATCGAATCTCGGGCAAGTAACATACCGATGACAAAGGGAACGACGTATGTTGTTATGCGGTCTGACCGATAAAGATCTTCGTAGAATATGTAGGAGCCAATATGGACATCCAGGTCCCGCTATTGGTTATTGACCGGAGACGTGTCTCGGTCATGTCTACATTGTTCTCGAACCGTAGGGTCCGCACGCTTAAGGTTTCGATGACAGTTATATTATGAGTTTATGAGTTTTGATGTACCGAAGGAGTTCGGAGTCCCGTATGAGATCGGGGACATGACGAGGAGTCTCGAAATGGTCGAGACGTAAAGATCGATATATTGGACGACTATATTCGGATATCGGAAGGGTTCTGAGTGATTCGGGTATTTTCGGAGGTACCGGGGAGTTACGGGATTACGGGAGAAGTAATGGGCCTTGATGGGCTTTAGTGGGAAAAGGAAAAAGGCTGCTGCGCCCCCCCTCCCCTCTAGTCCGAATTGGACTAGGGAAAAGGGGGCCGGCCACCTCTCCTTCTCCTCCTATTCCTTCTCCCTTCCTCCCCTCTTGGTGGACTCCTACTAGGACTTGGAGTTCTAGTAGGACTCCATATCTTGGCCGCACCAATTGGCTTGGCCGGCCTCCTCCTCCTCCATCCTTTATATACTGAGGCAAGGGGCACCCCTTGTACACACAATTGATCAACATGATCGTTCCTTAGCCGTGTGCGGTGCCCCCCTCCACCATATTCCACCTCGGTCATATCGTTGCAGTGCTTAGGCGAAGCCCTGCGCCGGTAACACATCAAGATCGTCACCACGCCGTCGTGCTGACGGAACTCTTCCCCGACGCTTTGCTGGATCAGAGCCCGGGGATCGTCATCGAGCTGAACGTGTGCCAAGAACTCGGAGGTGCCGGAGTAACGGTGCTGTGATCGGTCGGATCGTGAGGAGAACTTACGACTACTTCCTCTACGTTGAGTCAACGCTTCCGCTTCAGTCTACAAGGGCATGTAGACAACACTCTCCCCTCTCGTTGCTATGCATCACCATGATCTTGCGTGTGCATAGGAATTTTTTTGAAATTACTACGTTCCCCAACAGTGGCATCCGAGCCTAGGTTTTTATGGTTTGATGTTATTTGCACGAGTAGAACACAAGTGAGTTGTGGACGATACAAGTCATACTGCCTACCAGCATGTCATACTTTGGTTCAGCGGTATTGTTGGACGAGACGATCCGGACCAACCTTACGCGTACTCTTACGCGAGACCGGTTCCCTCGACGTGCTTTGCACATAGATGGCTTGCGGAAGACTGTCTCTCCAACTTTAGTTGAACCGAGTGTGGCTACGCCCGGTCCTTGAGAAGGTTAAAACGGAGTCTATTTGACAAACTATCGTTGTGGTTTTGATGCGTAGGTAAGATGAGTTCTTGCTTAAGCCCGTAGCAGCCACGTAAAACTTGCAACAACAAAGTAGAGGTCGTCTAACTTGTTTTTGCAGGGCATGTTGTGATGTGATATGGTCAAGACATGATGCTATATTTTATTGTATGAGATGATCATGTTTTGTAACCGAGTTATCGGCAACCGGCAGGAGCCATATGGTTGTCGCTTTATTGTATGCAATGCAATCGCCCTGTAATGCTTTACTTTATCACTAAGCGGTAGCGATAGTCGTAGAAGCATAAGATTGGCGAGACGACAACGATGCTACGATGGAGATCAAGGTGTCGCGCCGGTGACGATGGTGATCATGACGGTGTTTCGAAGATGGAGATCACAAGCACAAGATGATGATGGCCATATCATATCACTTATATTGATTGCATGTCATGTTTATCTTTTATGCATCTTATCTTGCTTTGATTGACGGTAGAATTATAAGATGATCTCTCACTAATTATCAAGAAGTGTTCTCCCTGAGTATGCACCGTTGCGAAAGTTCTTCGTGCTGAGACACCACGTGATGATCGGGTGTGATAGGCTCTACGTTCAAATACAACGGGTGCAAAACAGTTGCACACGCGGAATACTCAGGTTATACTTGACGAGCTATGCATATAAGATATGACCTCAGAACACGGAGACCGAAAGGTCGAGCGTGAATCATATAGTAGATATGATCAACATAGTGATGTTCACCATTGAAACTACTCCATCTCACGTGATGATCGGACATGGTTTAGTTGATTTGGATCACGTGATCACATAGAGGATTAGAGTGATGTCTATCTAAGTGGGAGTTCTTAAGTAATATGATTAATTGAACTTTAATTTATCATGAACTTAGTCCTGGTAGTATTAGCATATCTATGTTGTAGATCAATAGCTCGCATTGTTGCTTCCCTGTGTTTATTTTGATATGTTCCTAGAGAAAATTGTGTTGAAAAATGTTAGTAGCAATGATGCGGATTGGATCCGTAATCTGAGGTTTATCCTCATTGCTGCACAGAAGAATTATGTCCTTGATGCACCGCTAGGTGACGGACCTATTGCAGGAGCAGATGCAGATATTATGAACGTTTTGCTAGCTCAATATGATGACTACTTAATAGTTTAGTGCACCATGCTTAACTGCTTAGAATCGGGACTTCAAAGACGTTTTGAACGTCAAGGAGCATATGAGATGTTCTAGGAGTTGAAGTTAATATTTCAAGCAAATACCCGAGTTGAGAGATATGAAGTCTCCAACAAGTTCTATAGCTAAAAGATGGAGGAGAATCGCTCAACTAGTGAGCATGTGCTCAGATTGTCTGGGTACTACAATCGCTTGAATCAAGTGGGAGTTAATCTTCCAGATAAGATAGTGATTGACAGAATTCTCTAGTCACCATCACCAAGTTAGTAGAACTTCGTGATGAACTATAATATGCAAGGGATAACGGAAAATATTCCCAAGCTCTTCACGATGCTAAAATCAGCGAAGGTAGAAATCAAAGAAAAACATCAAGTGTTGATGATTGACAAGATCACTAGTTTCAAGAAAAGGGCAAAAGGAAAGAAGGGGAACTTCAAGAAGAACGGCAAGCAAGTTGCTGCTCAAGTGAAAAAGCCCAAGTCTGGTCCTAAGCCTGAGACTAAGTGCTTCTACTGCAAAGGGACTGGTCACTGGAAGCGGAACTACCCCAAGTGATTGGCGGATAAGAAGGATGGCAAAGTGAACATAAGTATATTTGATATACATGTTATTGATGTGTACTTTACTAGTGTTCATAGCAACCCCTCAGTATTTGGTACTAGTTCAAGTTGCTAAGATTAGTAACTCGAAACGGGAGTTGCAGAATGAACAAAGACTAGTTAAAGGGTAAGGTGACGATGTGTGTTTGAAGTGGTTCCAAGATTGATATGATCATCATCACACACTCCCTATACTTTCGGGATTAGTGTTGAAACTAAATAAGTGTTATTTGGTGTTTGCGTTGAGCATGAATATGATTTGATCATGTTAATTGCAATACGGTTATTCATTTAAGTAAGAGAATAAATTGTTGTTCTGTTTACATGAATAAAACCTTCTATGGTCATACACACCAATGAAAATAGTTCATTGGATCTCGATCGCAGTGATACACTTATTCATAATATTGAAACCAAAAGATGCGAAGTTAATGATGATAGTGCAACCTATTTGTGGCACTGCCGTTTAGGTCATATTGGTGTAAAGCGCATGAAGAAACTCCATGCTGATGGGATTTTGGAATCACTTGATTATGAATCACTTGATGCTTGCGAACCATGCCTCTTGGGCAAGATGACTAAAACGCCGTTCTCCGGAACAATGGAGCAAGCAACAGATTTGTTGGAAATCATACATACTGATGTATGTGGTCCGATGAATATTAAGGCTCGCGACAAGTATCATTATTTTCAGAACTTCACAGATGATTCAAGCAGATATGGGTATATCTACTTAATGAAACATAAGTCTGAAACGTTTGAAAAGTTCAAAAAATTTCAGAGTGAAGTGGATAATCATCGTAACAAGAAAATAAAAAGTTTCTACGATATGATCGCAGAGGTAAAATATTTGAGTTACGAGTTTTGGCCTTCAGTTAAAACCGTGTGGAATAGTTTCACAAATTCATGCCACCTGGAACACCACAGCATAATGGTGTGTCCGAACGTCATAACCGTACTTTATTGGATATAGTACAATCTATGATGTTTCTTACCGATTTACCAATATCGTTTTGGGATCATGCATTAGAGACAACTGCATTCACGTTAAAGGGGGCACCATCTAAGTCCGTTGAGACGACACAATATGAACTGTGGTTTAGCAAGAAACCAAAGTTGTCGTTTCTTAAAGTTTGGGGTTGTGATGCTTATATGGAAAAGTTTCATCCTGATAAGCTCAAACCCAAATCGGAGAAATATGTCTTCATAGGATATCCAAAGGAAACTGTTGGATACACCTTCTATCACAGATCCGAAGGCAAGACTTTTGTTGCTAAGTTCGGAAACTTTCTAGAGAAGGAGTTTCTTTCGAAAGAAGTGAGTGGGAGGAAAGTAGAAAACTTGATAAGGTAATTGTACCTTCTCCCTTATTGGAAAGTAGTTCATCACAAAAATCTGTTCTTGTGACTACTACACCAATTAGTGAGGAAGCTAATGATGATGATCATGTAACTTCAGATCAAGTTACTACCGAATCTCGTAGGTAAACCAGAGTGAGATCCGCACCAGAGTGGTACGGTAATCCTGTTCTGAAAGTCATGTTACTAGACCATGATGAACTTGCGAACTATGAGGAAGCGATGATGAGCCCAGATTCCGCGAAATGGTTAGAGGCCATGAAATCTGAGATATGATCCATGTATGAGAACAAAGTATGGACTTTGATGGATTTGCCCGATGATCGGCAAGCCAAAGAAAATAAATGGATCTTGAAGAGGAAGACGGACACTGATAGTAGTGTTACTATCTACAAAGCTAGAATTGTCGCAAAAGGTTTTTGACAAGTTCAAGGTGTTGACTACGATGAGAGTTTCTCACTCATATCTATGCTTAAGTCTGTCCGAATCATGTTAGCAATTGCCGCATTTTATGAAATCCGGCAAATGGATAAACAAAACTACATTCCTTAATGGATTTATTAAAGAAGAGTTGTATACGATGCAACTAGAAGGTTTTGTCGATCCTGAAGGTGTTAACAAAATATGCAAGCTCCAGCGATCCATCTATGGACTGGTGCAAGCATCTCGGAGTTGGAATATACGCTTTGATGAGTTGATCAAAGCATATAGTTTTATACAGACTTGCGGTGAAGCCTGTATTTACAAGAAAGTGAGTGGGAGCACTACAGCATTTCTGATAAGTATATGTAAATGACATATTGGTGATCGGAAATAATGTAGAATTATTCTGCAAAGCATAAAGGAGTGTTTGAAAGGAGTTTTTCAAAGAAAGGACCTCGGTAAAGCTGCTTACATATTGAGCATCAAGATCTATAGAGATAGATCAAGACGCTTGATAAGTTTTCAATGAGTACATACCTTGACAAGATTTTGAAGTAGTTCAAAATGGAACAGTCAAAGAAAGAGTTCTTTCCTGTGTTACAAGGTGTGAAATTGAGTAAGACTCAAAGCCCGACCACGACAGAAGATAGAAAGAGAATGAAAGTCATTCCCTATGCCTCGGCCATAGGTTCTATAAAGTATGCCATGCTGTTTACCAGATCTATTGTATACCCTACACTGAGTTAAGCAAGGGAGTACAATAATGATCTAGGAGTAGATCACTGGACAGCGGTCAAAATTATCCTTAGTGGAATAAGGATATGTTTCTCGATTATGGAGGTGACAAAAGGTTCGTCGTAAAGGGTTACGTCGATGCAAGTTTTGACACTGATCTAGATGACTCTAAGTCTCGATCCAGATACATATTGAAAGTGGGAGCAATTAGCTAGAGTAGCTCCGTGCAGAGTATTGTTGACATAGAAATTTGCAAAGTACATGCGGATCTGAATGTAGCAGACCCGTTGACTAAGATTCTCTCACAAGCAAAACATGATCACACCTTAGTATTCTTTGGGTGTTAATTACATAGCGATGTAAACTAGATTACTGAATCTAGTAAACCCTTTGGGTGTCGGTCACATAGCGATGTGAACTATGGGTGTTAATCACATGATGATGTGAACTATTGATGTTAATCACATGGTGATGTGATCTAGATTATTGACTCTAGTGCAAGTGGGAGACTGAAGGAAATATGCCCTAGAGGCAATAATAAAGTTATTATTTATTTCCTTATATCATGATAAATGTTTATTATTCATGCTAGAATTGTATTAACTGGAAACATAATACATGTGTGAATACATAGACAAACAGAGTGTCACTAGTATGCCTCTACTTGACTAGATCATTAATCAAAGATGGTTATGTTTCCTAACCATGAACAAAGAGTTGTTATTTGATTAACGAGATCACATCATTAGTTGAATGATCTGATTGACATGACCCATTCCATTAGCTTAGCACCCGATCGTTTAGTATGTTGCTATTGCTTTTATCCATGACTTATACATGTTCCTTTAACTATGAGATTATGCAACTCCCGTTTACCGTAGGAACACTTTGTGTGCTACCAAACGTCACAACGCAACTGGGTGATTATAAAGGTGCTCTACAGGTGTCTCCGAAGGTACATGTTGGGTTGGCGTATTTCGAGATTAGGATTTGTCACTCCGATTGTCGGAGAGGTATCTCTGGGCCCTCTCAGTAATGCACATCACATAAGCCTTGCAAGCATTGCAACTAATGTGTTAGTTGTGAGATGATGTATTACGGAACGAGTAAAGAGACTTGCCAGTAACGAGATTGAACTAGGTATTGGATACCGACGATCGAATCTCGGGCAAGTAACATACCGATGACAAAGGGAACGACGTATGTTGTTATGCGGTCTGACCGATAAAGATCTTCGTAGAATATGTAGGAGCCAATATGGGCATCCAGGTCCCGCTATTGGTTATTGACCGGAGACGTGTCTCGGTCATGTCTACATTGTTCTCGAACCGTAGGGTCAGCACGCTTAAGGTTTCGATGACAGTTATATTATGAGTTTATGAGTTTTGATGTACCGAAGGAGTTCGGAGTCCCGGATGTGATCGGGGACATGACGAGGAGTCTCGAAATGGTCGAGACGTAAAGATCGATATATTGGACGACTATATTCGCACATCGGAAGGGTTCTGAGTGGTTCGGGTATTTTCGGAGGTACCGGGGAGTTACGGGATTACGGGAGAAGTAATGGGCCTTGATGGGCTTTAGTGGGAAAAGGAAAAAGGCTGCTGCGCCCCCCCTCCCCTCTAGTCCGAATTGGACTAGGGAAAAGGGGGCCGGCCACCTCTCCTTCTCCTCCTATTCCTTCTCCCTTCCTCCCCTGTTGGTGGACTCCTACTAGGACTTGGAGTCCTAGTAGGACTCCATATCTTGGCCGCACCAATTGGCTTGGCCGGCCTCCTCCTCCTCCATCCTTTATATACTGAGGCAAGGGGCACCCCTTGTACACACAATTGATCAACGTGATCGTTCCTTAGCCGTGTGCGGTGCCCCCCTCCACCATATTCCACCTCGGTCATATCGTTGCAGTGCTTAGGCGAAGCCCTGCGCCGGTAACACATCAAGATCGTCACCACGCCGTCGTGCTGACGGAACTCTTCCCCGACGCTTTGCTGGATCGGAGCCCGGGGATCGTCATCGAGCTGAACGTGTGCCAAGAACTCGGAGGTGCCGGAGTAATGGTGCTGTGATCGGTCGGATCGTGAGGAGAACGTACGACTACTTCCTCTACGTTGAGTCAACGCTTCCGCTTCAGTCTACAAGGGTATGTAGACAACACTCTCCCCACTCGTTGCTATGCATCACCATGATCTTGCGTGTGCGTAGGAAATTTTTTGAAATTACTACGTTCCCCAACAGATGCGCCTTGTTGCAGTTCCTGATGGCCTCGCCCTCGGCCCGGATCTTGGCTTGGACGTCCAAAAGCGCCCGGTTCAACGGGCCCGTCCCGCCTCCCCGCACCCACCCAGTGGGCGCGGCGCTCATTGCCTCGATGTCCGGGACTGTGGAGCTCGCGGTGCCAGTCTCCAGAGGGCGCGGCGCTGAGGCCGCCTTTGCAAGACAGCGACGCGTCGGCGTGCCGACCTCGAGAGCCAGGCCCTTTGCCACATCGTCTTCGGTGGGCGGCACTGGCGGGTCCGCCGGCTGTCCGCCTGGCGCGCTCCCAGACGGCGGCGATGGCGGCACGATCATGTCCGGCACGACGGTGTAGCCCCGTCCCTCTACATGGCCGGGTTCTCGTTGCCGGCCTCCCAGTCTGTGCCGTGAACTCCGGAGGTGGCGGCACGAAGTTTAGGGGAATGACGAAAACCGCCGATTGGTGGTGCGCAGCTTCTTCAGCTTGTTTCTTCGCTACGTCGGCGGCCTCGGACTCCGCCCGTTTCTTCATGGCGGCGGCCTCCGCCTTCTCCGCCTTCGCCTTCTCTAGGCGGGCGGCTTCCTGCTCTTTGCGCACCTCTCACGCATTTGGCTCCCTCACCTCTCGGAGATCGGTGGCCGGGTTGATCCGCCGAGTGGTGGCGGAAGTCTCCGCCGACCCCACGATGGAGGCGGTTGCGACCTTGTCCAGAGAGAGGGGAGCCCTGGACCAAAGTAAATAAGCAAAGAAATTCAGACAAGGTCAAACGAAGGAAAAATGAAGGTGTAAGGGAAGGCAGGACTTACGCCAAAACCAGCTGCGGCGTCTTCACCTCCTTGTGGATGCGGCTGGCCTTCACGGCCGCCTCGTCCCGCTTGGTTGCCGCGGCCGAGCCCTTGGGCTTCTTCGGCCGACTACCGAACATGCTCGGTACGGCCCTGCGCTTCTTCGCGCTGCCTTGGGCATCCGGCGTGGCAGATGAGCTCGCACCCGGCTGGCCGGCTCCTGGCTGCTGGCGCGGGGCGACTTCCCCCTCGTCGTCATCAGTCCAGTCCTCAAGGCTGGCTTCGAGCCTCGGGCTGCCTGCGTCGCCGCCTCCTCCCTCGGCATCGTCCCCCAAGGCCGCTGCCCCCAAGTCGGGGTCGTCGACATCACTCTCCACCCGGTCGGGGAGGAATTCACACTCCAGCCCTGCGGCGCCGGCTGCTGGCTGGAGGAGGGGGATCTGTTCAAAGGTCGATTGGTCAGACTGGACAAGACGGACTCGGCATCAAAAGAGTCAGAGAAAAAAGAAAAAAGAGACAACTCACCATGGGCGGAGGGTTGGAGCGTGAATACGGCTCCTTGCCGAACCGCCACTCTTCCTTGAGCTCGCAGTTCGCAAGATAGTTCACCATGAAGGCGACCTCCGCGTGAGGCATCTCCTTGGTGCACAACCGACTAGGGTCCCGATGCCCGCTCATCTGGCAGATCATGTGGGGGCGACCTTGGAGTGGGAGCACTAGGCGCGCCACGAAGGCGGCCAGCAAATCCGTCCCGGTCAGGCCCTCCGACTGCGTCAGCACTCGGAGCCGCGCGATGGCGGCGGCTCCAGCAGGCATCAGCGTCCTAGCCTGGTAGGACCAGTTGGGCTGCCTTCCAGGTGGCGGGCCAGCTGCGTAAGCCGGCAGGTTGACCCAGTCGCCCTCCGCGAAGATGCTCTTCACGTAGAAGTACGACCGCTGCCACATCTTCACCGACTTTATCAGGGTGATTGGGGGAAACGGATTGTCGGCACCCGACCTCCGCACCATGATGAACGCGTCGCACTGAGCCGGCACGCCCGCGACGTGGGTGCCGAGCTTGGAGTGGAAGGACTCCCCCCAGAGCTTGATGGTGGGGAAGACGCCAAGGAAGTCTTCGCAAAGGGTGACGAAGGCGGGCAGCAGCACCACCGTGTTGGGGGTGAGGTGGTGCGGCTGGAGACCATAGAATTCAAGGAAGGAGTGTAAGAAGTTACTCGCCGGCAGGCCCAGGCTGCGCCGGCAGTGCTAGCGGAAGACGACCCGCTCGCCCTCCTCCGGCGCCGGCGATATGTCCCTCCTCGGCGCGAGGCGGACCCTCATGAAATCCTTGCCGGGCAGTTGAAAGGATCGAGAAGAGGTGTCTAGAGGGGGGTGATTAGACACTAAGTGCCAAAAGTTGCAGTTTTTAATATTCTTAAGTTTAAGTGGATTTTAAGCACAATTTTAAAAAACACAATACATATCAAGCAAGCATGCAATGAGTATATGAGCAGCGGAAAGTAAAGCATGCAACTTGCAAGAATGTAAAGGGAAGGGTTTGGAGTTTTCAAACGCAATTGGAGACACGGATGTTTTTGTCGTAGTTCCGATAGGTGGTGCTATCGTACATCCACGTTGATGGAGACTTCAACCCACGGAGGGTAACGGTTGCGTGAGTCCACGGAGGGCTCCACCATGGTCGTCGCCCACGAAGGACTTGCCTCACCAGCGGTAGATCTTCACGAAGTAGGCGATCTCCTTGCCCTTACAAACTCCTTGGTTCAACTCCACAATCTTGTTGGAGGCTCCCAAGTGACACCTAGCCAATCTAGGAGACACCACTCTCCAAGAAGTAACAAATGGTGTGTTGATGATGAACTCCTTGCTCTTGTGCTTCAAATGATAGTCTCCCCAACACTCAACTCTCTCTCACAGGATTTGGATTTGGTGCAAAGAAGATTTGAGTGGAAAGCAACTTGGGGAAGGCTAGAGATCAAGATTCATATGGTTGGAATGGAATATCTTGACCTCAACACATGAGTAGGTGGTTCTCTCTCAAAAAATGTGTATTGGAAGTGTAGGTATGTTCTTATGGCTCTCTCCACGAATGAAGAGTGGGTGGAGGGGTATATATAGCCTCCAGACAAAATCTAACCGTTACACACAATTTTCCAAACTCAGTGGGACCGAATGGTTAAACTCGGTCGGACCGATTCAGCAAACCTAGTGACCGTTAGGATTTTCGGTGGGACTGAGATGCAACTCGGTAGGACCGATATGGTTAGGGTTAGGGCATAACGTAATCTCGATGTGACCGATTACACAAACTCGGTGGGACCAATTTTGGTAATAAGCTAACCAGAGAGTTGGTCAGGCAAACTCGGTGAGACCAATTACACAAACTCGGTGGGACCGATTTTGCTAATAATCTAACCAAAGGGTTTGCATTGTAATCTTGGTAATACCGATTGCTCAAACTCGGTGAGACCGATTTTGGTAATGGACATACACAGAGAGATTACAATCCCATCTCAGTGAGACCGAGATCCCTATCGGTGAGATCGATTTGGTAGGGTTTGTGGCAGTGGCTATGACATCTGAAACTCGGTGGCGCCAGATAGAAAGAATCGGTGGTGCCGAGTTTGACTTTTGGTTTAGGTCATATGTGGATGTGGGAAGGTATTTGAGGGTTTTGGAGCATATCACTAAGCACTTTGAGCAAGCAAGCCATTAAGCAACACCTGATCCCCTCTTGATAGTATTGGCTTTTCCTATAGACTCAATGTGATCTTGGATCACTAAAATAGAAAACGTAGAGTCTTGATCTTGAAGCTTGAGCCAATTCTTTGTCCTTAGCATCTTGAAGGGGTTCCACATCCTCTAGTCCATGCCACTCCATTGTTGAACTTATCTGAAACATACTAGGTAAAAGTTTTAGTCCAACAAGAGATATGTTGACATTAATTACCAAAACCACCCAGGGAGCACTTGTGCTTTCAATCTCCCCCCTTTTGGTAATTGATGACAACATACATCAAAGCTTTAGATAAGGATATAGAGAATAGCAAGTAAAGCTTTGGAAAGACATGTAACATGCATAGGCTCCCCCTACATGTATGCAATCATGTGAATATTGAATATAGGAGCATGTGAATGCGTAAACATGATAGAGTAAGCAATGTGTTACATGTATCTTGGCTATATGCATCAGAGCAAATGATGTGAATGTGAGAAATGTACCTTCATGCTCATGAGTCCTTCTTGCAAACAGTATGTACATCAGCAAGAACTTCTCATTCACATGACTGTGATGCATATACTTACCTTGTGGTCTTGAGTTGGCTTAGGATGGGATGAACCTGCGCAAACAAGGTTAAATAACACAGATACACCTACTGACCAGAGCAAACAAGAGAAACCACAAGAGAACCAAGACTGGGATGACATGTAGAGTGAGTACTAAGTACCACATTGGATATAGACATGTCCCCAAAGGTAAAGATATGCAATAAAATCAGAGATTTCCTTCCCTTAGATGTCTTGCTCCCCGTGAATCTGCATGTGGATATTGGGAGAAGATAGGGAACAGAAAATCAGAGCAACAGAAAAGAAACAATAGAGCTTGAGCTAAAGCAAGCAAACAAACATGTCTTTCCCCTCTTAAAGACATGTGACATCTCTCCTCTTGAATACCAAGCATCTGGGGTCTTTGATGATACTACTTTCTCCTTATTGAGAAACTCTCTCCCCCTGAGTATTCTCTCTTTCTCCCCCTATAGGAAAGATTCCCTGAGTATTCTCTCTTTCTCCCCTTATAGGAAAGATTAAGCTTTGATGTGATCTCTCTCTCCCCCTTTGACATCAATTTCCAAGAAGGGCTCTTCTGGACATGTGATACAAATGGGTTGGTCCTTGAGTCACAGAGCAAAGCAGCATGTCTAATATGATGCTGGTAGAGGACAAGAATCATTGAGTGGAGCTGGAGCAAACAAAAATCAGGAATAAGTGGCAAGTTGGTTTTCATGTGGTGGAATCGGTGACTTCGAGTTGTGTGCTTCGGTTGCACCAAAAGGTTTCGGTTGAGCCGAAGAAAACAAACCGGTGTGACCGAGTTCATCAGAGTGAAACCACTTGTCACCTCAGCTCACTAGACAAGTAAGATCTCACAAGGATTTGCAAGGAATTAACTGAAATATTTGCAATGAATTGGATGCAGAAAATGCAGAACAAAAAGGGAAGAAAAGAAACTAAAAGTTCTACATGAATTTTTTTTGAAAGAGACACAAGAGAACTTCATCTAGAGATGGTCGGCGACAAAGTCACCTATGTTAGAGTATATTGACTTAGGAGTCAAGTGAGAGCACTTGATCATAGGTCATACTCATCGTTTAAGCTCAAAATGGGGTTACCATTTTTCGTTTAAGCCTTTTGATGTATTCACATCTTGTCGAGTTGCTTTGACTCATGACTTGGAGTAAAGCTTCTCTAAGATGGAATAACATACCTTGGGTGGTGGTGTTGATCTTGCTCATGTAGTTGAACTTGTGTGGGTTGCTCAAGGTTGATGTAGTTCATCAAGAGTTGGGAGCACCACTTGAAGTTTGAGTTCATCTACCTACATGGGTTAGCTTTGCAAGGAAGAGCACTTGTGTATCCAAAATGACAATTATGAGACTCAACATAGAATTTTCCAAAGGATATGTTTGAATGGTTTCGTGCTTCCTTGTCTTCAACCACCATTGTGTAGATACTTGGTGATGTACAAATTGCTCAAGATGTGAGTGTGTTGCAATCTCATAGAATTAGATTCAACCAAGTACCTACACGGGTTAGATAACATGCAAGGTACAAATATATCCAAGACATATGAATAGCATCATAAGAGAAATATCGAGGATTAGTCATAGGCTCATGCCCCGCATGTATCAAATGGAGTTCCTACTCCAAGTTTGAAGCATCAATGATGTTCAATTCACCTCTCAACCTGCAAAACACTTTCTCATCAAGTGGTTTAGTGAATATATCCGCCAATTGCTTATCGGTGCGAACATGCTTAAGGTTAATGTCCCCTTTTGCAACATGATCTCGAATGAAATTATGACGAACTTCAATATGCTTAGTTCGAGAGTATTGCACGGGATTGTGAGAAATCTTAATAGCACTTTCATTGTCACATAGCAATGGAACATGTTTCACATATATCCCATAATCTTTAAGAGTTTGGGTCATCCAAAGTAATTGAGCACAACATGAACCAGCGGCAATGTATTCTGCTTCGGCGGTGGATAGCGATACCGAGTTTTGTTTCTTGCAAGACCAAGACACAGGAGATCTACCAAGGAATTGACAAGTACCCGAAGTGGACTTCTATCAACCTTGTCTCCGGCATAGTCCGAATCGGAGTAGCCAACAAGATCAAAAGAGGACCTCTTAGGATACCAAATGCCAAAATTTGGTGTATGGATTAGGTATCTCACTATCCTTTTCACAGCCTTAAGATGACATTCTTTAGGAGCAGCTTGATATCGTGCACACATGCACACACTTAGCATAATATCGGGACGAGAGGCACATAGATATAACAATGAACCAATCATAGAGCGAAAAACCTTTTGATCAACCGGTTCACCATCTTTGGTCAAATCAAGATGTCCACTAGTAGGCATGGGTGTAGTCATACCTTTGCATTCTTGCATATTGAACTTCTTGAATAAGTCCTTGGTGTACTTAGTTTGAGAGACAAAGGTACCTTCCTTAGTTTGCTTGATTTGCAAACCGAGAAAGAATTTTAGTTCACTCATCATAGACATCTCAAACTTCTCCGACATTAGCTTTCCAAACTTCTCACTAAAATGAGGGTTAGTTGAACCAAATATAATATCATCAACATAAATTTGGCACACAAATAGTTCTCCATTAACCCTTTTAGTAAAAAGAGTAGAATCAATTTTACCAATTTCAAAGCCTTTTTCAATAAGGAACTTGGTCAAGCATTTATACCATGCTCTAGGAGCTTGTTTAAGACCATAAAGGGTTTTGTGAAGTTTGTAAACATGATTAGGTTTCTTAGGATTGACGAAGCCAGGAGGTTGCTTAACATAAACTTCCTCCTCAATTTCGCCATTTAGAAAAGCACTTTAATGTCCATTTGGTACAAAGTGATATCATGGTGATTAGCATAAGCAAGTAAGATGCGAATGGACTCAAGTCTAGCAACGGGAGCATATGTCTCACCATAGTCCATACCTTCAACTTGTGTGTAGCCTTGGGCGATGAGACGTGCTTTGTTGCGAACCACTTGTCCATCTTCATCTTGCTTGTTGCGAAACACCCATTTGGTACCAATGATGTTGTGGTTGTTGTCGGGCTTCTCGACTAATGTCCACACTTGATTTCTCACAAAGTTGTGTAGCTCTTCATGCATAACATTTATACAATCTGGATCCTTCAATGCCTCTTCAACCTTCATAGGTTCAATTCTAGAGATGAATGAGTAATGTTCACAAAAGTTAGCTAAACGAGTTTTAGAGCGATGATTCTCCCGGTTTGGATATCATTGTAGATTTGCTCGACGGGATGATCTTTGGCAGTTCTTGCTCGAACTCGTGAAAGCTTTTGCTTGGGTCGGGGTGGAACATCCTCTTCATCTTGTGCTTCTTCTTGGCCTTCTTCATTGTTGACGTTGTCATTCTCTTGTCGTGGTGGAGAAGGAGGTTGTTGATGTTCATATTGGTGTACTTCCTTGTTTTCTTCATCTTGGCGTGTCCCACTTGTGGATGCTTTCGTATCAACTCTTCATTCACCTTGTCGTGAGGTAGAAGCTTCCACTTGGACGGACGAGGTACTCTCCTTCACTTCCGTTGGACGAATCTTGCCAACGGACAAGTCTTGAATTGCTTCCGAAGGGTCTTTGTCTCCTACATCAATTGGCAATTGCTCTACTTGCGAGCTGTTAGATTCATCAAACTTCACATCTACCGTCTCTTCAACCTTTCGGGTGAAATTATTGTAGACACGGTAAGTGTGAGAGTTTGAGCCATAACCAAGTAGGAAACCTTCATGAGATTTAGGAGCAAATTTAGAACGACGATGCTTATCAAGAATGTAGCACTTTGAGCCGAATACTCGAAAGTATCCAACTTGGGGTTTGTTACCGGTGAGGAGCTCGTATGCCGTCTTGCCGAGTAGCTTGTGAAGATACAAGCGATTTGTTGCATGACAAGCTGTCTCAACCGCTTCCGCCCAAAAGTGCTTTGGCGTTTTGTACTCATCAAGCATCGTTCTTGCCATCTTGATAAGAGTCCGGTTCTTCCTCTCAACAACTCCATTTCGTTGAGGTGTGTACGTAGCCAAGAACTCGTGTGAAATCCCTTCTTCGTCAAGAAAGGTGTCCACATTTGCGTTCTTGAACTCTGTTCCATTGTCGCTCCGAAGCTTCTTGATCTTCACGTCAAACTGATTTTGGGCCTTCCTAGCGAAGTTTTTGAAGATCTTTTGGACCTGCGATTTGTCATGAAGAACGAACACCCACGTAAATCTTGAAAAATCATCAACTATGACTAGACCAAATGAGTTACCACCGAGACTCTTGTAGGCATTTGGACCAAAGAGATCCATGTGAAGTAGCTCGAGTGGTCTTCTTGTGGTCATGATGTTCTTCGCGCGGTGACTTCCTCCAACTTGTTTTCCTGCTTGACAAGCACTACAAAGTCTATCCTTGTCAAATATGACATCTTATATTCCAAGGATATGATCACCTTTAATAAGCTTATCAAGATTTCGCATACCAACATGACCTAGTCTTCTATGCCACAACCAGCCTTTAGAAGATTTGGCAATTAAGCAAGTTTTAGGTTGAGTCTTTTTAGTGAAATCAACAATGTAAAGATCTCCTCTACGTATACCAGTAAAGACCATTTTATGATTGTCTCTACGAAACACTTGGCAATCTACTTCAGTGAATAGGACATTGAAACCGAAATCAGCAAGTCTGGAAACTGAAAGTAAATTGTATCCAAGGGATTCAACGAGCATGACATTTTGTATGGAGCTATCATGTGAGATGGCCACCTTACCAAGGCCAACCACCTTACCCTTTGAATTATCACCAAAAGTGACATATTTTCGAGGGTCGTCGTTTTCAGCAAGCTCAAGGAACATATCTTCATCTCCGGTCATATGATCAGTACATCCACTATCAAGGACCCATTCCTTTCCTCCAGCCATGTAGCCGTGAAGATTTGCCATAAGACCAAAGTGTCTCATTGCATCATCGAGATCATAGTCACTATCATCATCCTCATCATAGTATCCATGTTCAACATCATTTTGTGATTGATCAATTCCTAGAGAAGGTAATTCATTAGACAAATGATCATCACAATGGTCACCTTTATGAATTCTAATAGCTTCGGATATGATATCACTAGTGATCCCAACATTTCCTATGGCACGCATGAGATTGGTAAGCTCAAATAGACAATCACCAAAGCTAGGATCACTAGAGTTCATCTTACTCAAAGCAATAGATTTATGGAGAATTTCGTCTAAATTTTTCAAGGAATAACCCGGAAATCGTCCCTTAAGAAATTTCCATATAGTATAGGCACAAACAAGAGTAGGCAAACTAGCAATCAAATTTTTGGGCAATCCTCTTATGATAAGATTGATGGTTCTAAGATTGCGAATCATGTCAAGATCTTCTTCGGGTATGAGATGCAAGGGATCAATATGAGGTGCACAAGGGCTAGCAATGTACTTGTTCAAGTGATATTCATTGAAAATCTCAAGCATTTCATTTTTTCCACTCAAGAAAATACTCTCCATCAAGAATAGGCACTCTATGTCTAAGACTCCCCAAAGTCGACACATCCATCTTCCTCCAAAGGTGTTTAAACCAAGGCAATGGAGACCAAAGCTCTAATACCAATTGAAAGGATCGAGAAGAGGTGCTAGAGGGGGGTGATTAGACACTAAGTGCCAAAAGTTGCAGTTTTTAATATTCTTAAGTTTAAGTGGATTTTAAGCACAATTTTAAAAAACACAATACATATCAAGCAAGCATGCAATGAGTATATGAGCAGCGGAAAGTAAAGCATGCAACTTGCAAGAATGTAAAGGGAAGGGTTTGGAGTTTTCAAACGCAATTGGAGACACGGATGTTTTTGTCGTAGTTCCGATAGGTGGTGCTATCGTACATCCACGTTGATGGAGACTTCAACCCACGGAGGGTAACGGTTGCGTGAGTCCACGGAGGGCTCCACCATGGTCGTCGCCCACGAAGGACTTGCCTCACCAGCGGTAGATCTTCACGAAGTAGGCGATCTCCTTGCCCTTACAAACTCCTTGGTTCAACTCCACAATCTTGTTGGAGGCTCCCAAGTGACACCTAGCCAATCTAGGAGACACCACTCTCCAAGAAGTAACAAATGGTGTGTTGATGATGAACTCCTTGCTCTTGTGCTTCAAATGATAGTCTCCCCAACACTCAACTCTCTCTCACAGGATTTGGATTTGGTGCAAAGAAGATTTGAGTGGAAAGCAACTTGGGGAAGGCTAGAGATCAAGATTCATATGGTTGGAATGGAATATCTTGACCTCAACACATGAGTAGGTGGTTCTCTCTCAGAAAATGTGTATTGGAAGTGTAGGTATGTTCTTATGGCTCTCTCCACGAATGAAGAGTGGGTGGAGGGGTATATATAGCCTCCACAGAAAATCTAACCGTTACACACAAATTGCCAAACTCGGTGGGACCGAATGGTTAAACTCGGTCGGACCGATTCAGCAAACCTAGTGACCGTTAGGATTTTCGGTGGGACTGAGATGCAACTCGGTAGGACCGATATGGTTAGGGTTAGGGCATAACTTAATCTCGGTGTGACCGATTACACAAACTCGGTGGGACCGATTTTGGTAATAAGCTAACCAGAGAGTTGGTCAGGCAAACTCGGTGAGACCGATTACACAAACTCGGTGGGTCCGATTTTGGTAATAAGCTAACCAGAGGGTTTGCATTGTAATCTCGGTAGTACCGATTGCTCAAACTCGGTGAGACCGATTTTGGTAATGGACATACACAGAGAGATTACAATCCCATCTCGGTGAGACCGAGATCCCTATCGGTGAAACCGATTTGCTAGGGTTTGTGGCAGTGGCTATGACATCTGAAACTCGGTGGCGCCGGATAGAAAGAATCGGTGGGGCCGAGTTTGACTTTTGGTTTAGGTCATATGTGGATGTGGGAAGGTAGTTGAGGGTTTTGGAGCATATCACTAAGCACTTTGAACAAGCAAGCCATTAAGCAACACCTCATCCCCTCTTGACAGTATTGGCTTTTCCTATAGAGTCAATGTGATCTTGGATCACTAAAATAGAACATGTAGAGTCTTGATCTTGAAGCTTGAGCCAATTCTTTGTCCTTAGCATCTTGAAGGGGTTCCACATACTCTAGTCCATGCCACTCCATTGTTGAACTTATCTGAAACATACTAGGTAAAAGTGTTAGTCCAACAAGAGATATGTTGACATTAATTACCAAAACCACCCAGGTAGAACTTGTGCTTTCAGCAGCCGCCACGTTTAGAGGAGGAAATTGATGTGGTCTTCGTGCACCTCGGAGCCATCCCATGCCCCGGAGCGCACCGCGGGGGGCGCGACGGCGGAAGAGTGGCTCATCGGGAATGAGGCGCCGCAGTGCTCGGCGTGGTGTCAAAGCGCGACGGCGAGAGAAAGAAGAAAGAGGAAGTGGTGAGGAGGAGGGGCACGCGTGCTCTGCCGCTCCCCCTCCTCCGCCTACTTATAGGACTATGGGTTGTGAAGCCGAGGGGCCGGTCGTGGGATTTACTGTGCCCACTACCCCACGCCCCCACGTTTATCTCGCAAAGTTACTGCGCGGAGTAACTCTGTGGGAACCTCAACTTCCCACCTCGGACGCAGTGGATCCGCTCACGTGCCGAGGCGTGGTAGTGGCGGGCCCCGCCTGCAGGCGCATCCCGTCACGCGCATGGTTGGGAAGGCTGGCCCGACCGCTCGTCGCCACGTGACAGGCCCGAGATGAGCGGCGGCCTGGAAGCTTAGCCATCAAGCCACCTGGATCTCGCCGAGGCGTTCGAAAATTTTCGACAAGTCAGACTGGGCGACACCGACTCCCGCCAGTCGGCCCGACGGAAGACGGACGAGGCTCTACCTCGAAGACTGGGAGAAGGAAGCTGTTGAGGCTCCTCGGCTGATCAGCCGTGGCGCCTCTCTAGCTTCGGGGACTACTGTCGGAGTAATGGGCCACGGGTAGGCTCACCCGATGCCCAGAGTCTTTCAAGACATCGGTGCTGATTGCGCCCCTCGAAATGCCAGGATGAAGAGCCGCCTTCTAGAGGCCGGCTGGAGGACCAGTCGGCTGTCCATAAACGGCCGGGTCCTCGAGGCAAGGCCAAGACAAGCCGACTCCTACTCGGCGGCTTCCAGAGAAGCCGGCCCCGAGGAGCCGGCCCACGGGACCAGCAAAACCCGTGCCCTCATCAAGGGAGATGGGACGGGGAATGGCTACAGTGTGGCCCATCCCCTCCCCCTTTCCATGGGCTGGCGTGGCCACAGTGCGCTATACCGGCGGAGATCTCCGCCCGGCGCGGCACTGTCGCCATGCCATCCCTGACATCATCACCAGCAGGTGGAGTCCTGCTCCCACGATGGCCTGTCGGTACGGCCCCAGGACGGCGGGCCCCACCAGTCAGCGAGAGTCTGGAAGACGGCTAGAGCCCTACCAGTCGGACCCGATGGGGGTCGGCCCCTAGGAGTCGGCCCGCCCCTTCCTCGGGCTCCACGCGCCATTAACCAGACGAGACGTGGAGAGGCTACAGTAATCGCCCGCCAGGCGGCGAAGCTGTAGCCACGACTCCCTGACCAAGCCTGCGTCATTAGAGACGCGGCAACAGTGATCAGCTGCCGACAAGACCCGAGAGCGGCGGGCACGGCCTGTCGGCCCCATACCCAACCAGTCGGCGGGGCCCACCAGGCGGCAGTCCCCAGCAGTCGGCGGAGAAGCCGGCGGCCGAAGAGACTGACGGCCGGGCCCTGCGCCCGGTCGGATTACCATTGTACCCCTAGGGGTAGACCTATATAAACCCCCCAGGGCACCCATGCAAAGGGTTCCGAACTCGTTAGAACTAGACCAGATCATAGAGAGAGGAGAGAGCTAGCCTTGCCTTCTCCTACCTCTAGCAAACAGCTCGAGGAGCACTTCTGTATTCACTTGTGCCCTAGTGATCATGCGGAGACCCCGCAGAGCAGGACTAGGGGTGTTATCTCCTAGGAGAGCCCTGAACCTGGGTAAAGTACGCCGCCGTTCGTGTCTACGCCTCATCCCGCTTCCGGGCACTGGCGACGTTCTACTCGCTCCCACCATGAGAAGCCATCCATTAGCATATGTCGCACCCAACCCCCGACAGTGTCGCAAGCTTACTCAAAAAAGAAGGTGAATCAAGTACAGAGCTAGATGGCAGTTCCTTACCTCCCCTCGTAGTTGAGGGATACATTTTTGTTTTTGCGTCTTTCAAGTTCTTCATAGTGACCAGCAGATATAAATCCCAAGTGACTCAAAGAATAGAGCTATGCTCCCCGGCAACGGCGCCAGAAAATAGTCATGATAGCCCACAAGTATAGGGGATCGCAACAGTTTTCGAGTGTAGAGTATCCAACCCAAATTTATTGATTCAACACAAGGGGAGCCAAAGAATATTCTCAAGTATTAGCAGTTGTGTTGTCAATTCAACCACACCTGGATAACTTAGTATCTGCAGCAAAGTATTTAGTAGCAAAGTAATATGGAAGTAACAGTAACAATAGCAAAAGTAATATTTTTTGGTTTCATAGTGATTGTAACAGTAGCAACGAAAAAGTAAATAAGCGAAGAACAATATGTGAAAAGCTCATAGGCATTGGATCGGTGATGGAGAATTATGCCAGATGCGGTTCATCATGTAACAATCATAACATAGGGTGACCCAGAACTAGCTCGAATTCATCAATGTAATGTAGGCATGTATTCCGAATATAGTCACACGTGCTTATGGAGAAGAACTTGCATGACATCTTTTGTCCTACCCTCCCATGGCAGCGGGGTCCTAGCGGAAACTAAGGGATATTAAGGCCTCCTTTTAATAGAGTACCGGACCAAAGCATTAACACATAGTGAATATATGAAGTCCTCAAACTACGGTCATCACCTGGAGTGGTCCCGATTATTGTCACTTCGGGGTTGCCGGATCATAACACATAGTAGGTGAATATAGACTTGCAAGATAGGATCAAGAACTCACATATATTCATGAAAACATAATAGGTTCAGATCTGAAATCATGGCACTCGGGCCCTAGTGACAAGCATTAAGCATAGCAAAGTCATAGCAACATCAATCTCAGAACATAGTGGATACTAGGGATCAAACCCTAACAAAACTAACTCAATTACATGATAAATCTCATCCAACCCATCACCGTCCAGCAAGCCTACGATGGATTACTCACGCACGAGGGTGAGCATCATGAAATTGGTGATGGAGGATGGTTGATGATGACGATGGCGACGGATTCCCCTCTCCGGAGCCCCGAACGGACTCCAGATCAGCCCTCCCGACAGGTTTTAGGGCTTGGCGGCGGCTCCGTATCGTAAAACGCGATGAATCCTTCTCCCTGATTTTCTTTCTCTCTGGACACGAATATATGGAGTTGGAGTTGAGGTTAGTGGAGCGTCAGGGGGCCCACGAGGCAGGGGGCGTGCCTAGGGGCAGGAACGCCCTCCACCCTCGTGGGTAGGTGGAGGCCCCCCTGACATGGATTCTTCTTCTAGTATTTTTTATATTTTCCAAAAATAAGTTCCGTGGAGTTTCAGGTCATTCCGAGAATGTTTGTTTTTGCACATAAATAACACCATGGAAAGTCTGCTGAAAACAACGTCAGTCCGGGTTAGTTCCATTCAAATCATGCAAGTTAGAGTCCAAAACAAGGACAAAAGTGTTTGGAAAAGTAGATACGACGGAGACGTATCACTGACCCTAATGCAGAAAACACTGCATTTCTGTTGCAGAAATATCGCTACCCTACCACGAGGGTACCTGGTGGTAGGGTAGCCAAACCTACCGCTGGAAAATGCGTCGTTTTCGCATCAGAAAACTTGCATTGGATGGCCTCTACCCTACCGTCATACCCCCTGGCGGTAGGGTTCTGAATCCTACCGCCATGCCCCTTGGATGTAGGCCTTCAAAACAGAGTATCCTCTATTTTTATAGCTTATGATCAAAGCACACAAATAATCAAAGCAATAGTGCACAGTCATGGAAAAAATAAGGCTAATACAACATGTAGTCCACGATTTGCAAATTAAGTACATTGTTCATCACAAGTTATCGAATTGAGGACATAGTTTGGGACAAGTTTTGAAATCAAAGACATAGTTCATGACAAGTTTTGAAATCAAAGGCATAGTTCATTCCATCTTGCATGATAGAGCCTTATTGGGTCACACGAGGCCATTTTGCTTTGTCGCTCGCCTCATCCTCCTCTCGGGCTTCACAAGACCTTGCAAGCTTTCTTGCCCTCTCCTCTTCACGAGAAACCTTCTCCTTGCGTGCCCTCTCCTCCTCACGCTTCTTTTGCTCCATCTTCTCCTTTTGACGACGCTCTTCATCCAAGCCTCTCTGAAATGCTTCTTCAAACAACCGATGCCTCCTTAGACAATCTTGATGTTGATCCTTCTTAACATCTTCTGGCACATCTTGGTCTATCCATGTGAAGTACTTGCAAAGTGGAGGCAGCGACTACGTAGGAAGAACCAATTTGGTTACTAGTATTATAGGTTCAAGTTGAAGCAACATTGAGAATACTCTTTGAACTTGATCAACATATCGGTGGTACATCATAAACGTGAGTTGGATGAGGAAGATCGTATGCATAGTTGGGACAAACAAAAAACCTTTTTCCTTCTGTCCATGACTTCTTGCGGTCGATGACATTCACTTTGCAAACATCTCCATACTATCATGGTGGAGTTTTCATATCTTTCTCCTTCACCTCCAACTTGGCGTCTACCCACTTGTCCGACATATCCTCACGGTTAGCACATGGGGGGCTCATTATGGAACCGGATGAAGCCATGCCTATAAAGAAAAATTTGGTTGTTAGTAAAGTAAATAAGCATGTATAGTATAGAAGCAAGAAAAACAATAAACAAGAATGAATTAAGTTAACAAAACTAATTATCATTCATATTATTTCAACCATTCAGGTTAAGCAAAATGTCAATAGGCCTTCCCCTACCAACCCTTCTCGTCCTACGGCCACGACCAGCGGCTCCTCTAAGACTCGACCGTCCTCCCCTCCCACTAATAGTGCCTCCTCGTCCACTACCTCTAAGACTCAACTGTCCTCCATGCCCACCACATCCACCACGGCCACCACTCGTACCTCCTCGTGTGCCACAGGAACCTCCTCTTCAGCCACCCGTTTCACTAGTGGGAGTGTTGGCATTGGTGTGTGGCCTTTTGGTGCATTTCCTAACATTGTGTCCCGGCTCGTCACATTGACCACAACTACTGATGTCCAGTGCCTCCATTAAATGGCTGCTACCAAATTGTTTCATTCCGGTGTACCCAGCTAGATCATCCGTGTCACTCCTAAACCTCCTCTTTGTTCTTCTTCCCTTTGTAGGCACCATAAGTTCGGGATCGGGGACGATGTGTGGCACATCATACTAGGGCCACTGCGACTGATCATGGAAGGGATGAAAATAGGAGCCCATGTCAACCTATTTTGTTCCAATGTGAACTCATTGATACGTCTGCAACGTATCTATAATTTTTTATTGTTCCATGCTATTATATTATCCGTTTTGGATGTTTAATGGGCTTTACTATACACTTTTATATTATTTTTGGGACTAACCTATTAACCCAATTGCCCAGTGCAAATTGCTGTTTTTTTGCCTATTTCAGTGTTTCGCAGAAAAGGAATATCAAACGGAGTCCAAACGGAATGAAACCTTCGGGAGCGTGATTTTTGGAACAAACTTGATCCAGAGGACTTGGAGTGGACATCAAGAAATCAACGAGGAGGCCACGAGGCAGGGAGGCGCGCCTGCCCCCCTAGGCGCGCCCCCACCCTCATGAGCCCCTGTGGCTCCACCGACCTAGTTCTTCCTCCTATATATACCCATGTACCCCGAAACCAACCAGGAGCACCACGAAAACTTATTTCCACCGCCGCAACCTTCTGTACCCATGAGATCCCATCTTGGGGCCCTTTCCGACGCTCTGTCGGAGGGGGAATCGATCACGGAGGGCTTCTACATCAACACCATAGCCTCTCCGATGATGTGTAAGTAGTTTACCACAGACCTTCGGGTCCATAGTTATTAGCTAGATGGCTTCTTCTCTCTCTTTGGATCTCAATACAAAGTTCTCCTCGATCTTCTTGGAGATCTATTCGATGTAACTCTTTTTGCGGTGTGTTTGTCGAGATCCGATGAATTGTGGGTTTATGATCAAGATTATCTATGAACAATATTTGAATCTTCTTTGAATTCTTTTATGTATGATTGTTATCTTTGCAAGTCTCTTCGAATTATCAGTTTGGTTTGGCCTACTAGATTGATCTTTCTTGCAGTGGGAGAAGTGCTTAGCTTTGGGTTCAATCTTGCGTTGCTCGATCCCAGTGACAGTAGGGGAAACGACACGTATTGTATTGTTTCCATCGAGGATAAAAAGATGGGGTTTATATCATATTGCTTGAGTTTATCCCTCTACATCATGTCATCTTGCCTAATGCGTTACTCTGTTCTTATGAACTTAATACTCTAGATGCATGCTGGATAGCGGTCGATGTGTGGAGTAATAGTAGTAGATGCAGGTAGGAGTCGGTCTACTTGTCGCGGACGTGATGCCTATATACATGATCATGCCTAGATATTCTCATAATTATGCACTTTTCTATCAATTGCTCGATAGTAATTTGTTCACCCACCGTAATACTTATGCTATCTTGAGAGAAGCCACTAGTGAAACCTATGGCCCTCGGGTCTATTTTACATCATATAAGTTTCCAATCTACTTTTACTTTGCAATCTTTACTTTCAATATTTATCATAAAAATACCAAAAATATTATCATGTTTATCAGATCTCACTTTTGCAAGTGGCCGTGAAGGGATTGACAACCCCTTTATTGTGTTGGTTGCAAGGTTCTTATTTGTTTGTGTAGGTACGAGGGACTTGCGTGTGGCCTCCTACTGGATTGATACCTTGGTTCTCAAAAACTGAGGGAAATACTTACACTACTTTGCTGCATCACCCTTTCCTCTTCAAGGGAAAACTAACGCATGCTCAAGAGGTAGCACTCATGCAACCGCACGGTGCTACCATCAGATACGTTCAAGTTTCTGAACCTTGCTGTGGTCATAACGTGCGAGCATGGCCAATGATACTTGTGAGGTCTCTCACACTGACACCACCGGTTCCTGAGGTGCACCTCGTACGCAACTCCACCGTACCTCATGTCGTCCCTCGTGGTGCCACCCAGCTTATAGACTTGGTAGATCATTTCTTTTTCATTGGAACTAATGATTTGTTGACGCGAGGACTTAAGCGCTTGATGCTTCAACCAATCCTCAACTTTGAAGGGAAAATCCATCTTTTCACCTATCCATTTGGCGGTGACTTCGGAATGCCTCAGAAAATACTCGTTGAGCTTGAAGAAAGTATATTTCACTATTGTAGTCACCGGGAAGGAACAGACACCCTTGAGCACATTGTTGAAGCATTCCACCATGTTACTTGTCATGTCTCCGTATTTGAAACCTCCTTCGTCGTGAGCATGTGACCACTTATGCTTCTCCGGAAGATGCCTTGTCAAGAATTCTCTACCTCCTTTGTTCTTCTCCAACACCTTGAATAGTTTATCATAGCGTCTTTGGAATGTGTGAGTGTTGAATGCCACACAAACATGGGTAAGATCCTTGCAAAACTCCTTACTCTTGCATGCCCGGTAAAAGTTTGCCATGAAGTGCCTCATGCACCAACAATATTGGACCTTTTGATAGCCTGGAATGTCAACTTCTATTGCTTTAAGAATCCCATGATGGCGATCTGATATGATGCACACCTCTCTTTTGGGGCCAATCACCTTCGTCCTCACATGATCCATAAACCACTCCCAGTTGTCATCGTGCTTGGAAGGCACCAAAGCAAATGCCACTCACAACACGTTGTCATTGGACGAGTGGGTCATTACTGTTGGGGAACGTAGTAATTTAAAAAAAAATTCCTACGCACACGCAAGATCATGGTGATGCATAGCAACGAGAGGGGAGAGTGTTGTCTACGTACCCTCGTAGACCGAAGCGGAAGCGTTGACTCAACGTAGAGGAAGTAGTCGTACGTTCTCCTCGCGATCCAACCGATCACAGCACTGTTACTCCGGCACCTCCGAGTTCTTGGCACACGTTCACCTCGATGACGATCCCCGGGCTCCGATCCAGCAAAGCGTCGAGGAAGAGTTCCGTCAGCACAACGGCGTGGTGACGATCTTGATGTGTTACCGGCGCAGGGCTTCGCCTAAGCACTGCAACGATATGATCGAGGTGGAATTTGGTGGAAGGGGGCACCGCACACGGCTAAGGAACGATCCGTAGATCAACTTGTGTGTCTATGGGGTGCCCCCTACTCCTGTATATAAAGGATGGAGGAGGAGGAGGCCGGCCAAGGCAAAGGTGCGGCCAGGATATGGATTCCTACTAGGACTCCAAGTCCTAGTAGGAGTCCACCAAAAGGGGAGGAAGGGAGAAGGAATAGGAGGAGAAGGAAAGGTGGCCGGCCCCCTTTTCCCTAGTCCAATTCGGACTAGAGGGGAGGGGGGGCGCAGCAGCCTTTTTTTTTTCTCTTCCCACTAAAGCCCATCAAGGCCCATTACTTCTCCCGTAATCCCGTAACTCCCCGGTACCTCCAAAAATACCCGAACCACTCAGAACCCTTCCGATGTCCGAATATAGTCGTCCAATATATCGATCTTTACGTCTCGACCATTTCGAGACTCCTCGTCATGTCCCCGATCTCATCCGGGACTCCGAACTCCTTCGGTACATCAAAACTCATAAACTCATAATATAACTGTCATCGAAACCTTAAGCGTGCGGACCCTACGGTTCGAGAACAATGTAGACATGACCGAGACACGTCTCCAGTCAATAACCAATAGCGGGACCTGGATGCCCATATTGGCTCCTACATATTCTACGAAGATCTTTATCGGTCAGACCGCATAACAACATACGTTGTTCCCTTTGTCATCGGTATGTTACTTGCCCGAGATTCGATCGTCGGTATCCAATACCTAGTTCAATCTCGTTACCGGCAAGTCTCTTTTCTTGTTCCGTAATACATCATCTCGCAACTAACTCATTGGTTGCAATGCTTGCAAGGCTTATGTGATGTGCATTACCGAGAAGGCCCTGAGATACTTCTCCGACAATCGGAGTGACAAATCCTAATCTCGAAATATGCCAACCCAACATGTACCTTCGGAGACACCTGTAGAGCACCTTTATAATCACCCAGTTACGTTGTGACGTTTGGTAGCACACAAAGTGTTCCTATGGTAAACGGGAGTTGCATATTCTCATAGTTAAAGGAACATGTATAAGTCATGGATAAAAGCAATAGCAACATACTAAACGATCGGGTGCTATGCTAATGGAATGGGTCATGTCAATCAGATCATTCAACTAATGATGTGATCTCGTTAATCAAATAACAACTCTTTGTTCATGGTTAGGAAACATAACCATCTTTGATTAATGAGCTAGTCAAGTAGAGGCATACTAGTGACACTCTGTTTGTCTATGTATTCACACATGTATTATGTTTCCGGTTAATACAATTCTAGCATGAATAATAAACATTTATCATGACATGTAAGGAAATAAATAATAACTTTATTATTGCCTCTAGGGCATATTTCCTTCAGTCTCCCACTTGCACTAGAGTCAATAATCTAGATCACATCACTATGTGATTAACATCAATAGTTCACATCATCATGTGATTAACACCCATAGTTCACATCGCTATGTGACCGACACCCAAAGGGTTTACTAGATTCAGTAATCTAGTTTACATCGCTATGTAATTAACACCCAAAGAGTACTAAGGTGTGATCATGTTTTGCTTGTGAGAGAATCTTAGTCAACGGGTCTACTACATTCAGATCCGTTATGTATTTTGCAATTTTCTATGTCTACAATGCTCTGCACGGAGCTACTTTAGCTAATTGCTCCCACTTTCAATATGTATCTAGATTGAGACTTAGAGTCATCTAGATTAGTGTCAAAACTTGCATCGACGTAACCTTTTACGACGAACCTTTTTGTCACATCCATAATCGAGAAACATATCCTTATTCCACTAAGGATAATTTTGATCGCTTGTCCAGTGATCTACTCCTAGATCACTATTGTACTCCCTTGCCAAACTCAGTGGTAGGGTATGCAATAGATCTGGTACACAGCATGGCATACTTTATAGAACCTATGGCTGAGGCATAGGGAATGACTTTCATTCTCTTTCTATCTTCTGCCGTGGTCGGGTTTTGAGTCTTACTCAATTTCACACCTTGTAATACAGGCAAGAACTCTTTCTTTGACTGTTCCATTTTGAACTACTTCAAAATCTTTTCAAGGTATGTACTTATTGAAAAACTTATCAAGCGTCTTGATCTATCTCTATAGATCTTGATGCTCAATATGTAAGCAGCTTCACCGAGGTCCTTCTTCGAAAAACTCCTTTCAAATACTCCTTTATGCTTCACAGAATAATTCTACATTATTTCCGATCAATAATATGTCATTTACATATACTTATCAGAAATGCTGTAGTGCTCCCACTCACTTTCTTGTAAATACAGGCTTCACCGCAAGTCTGTATAAAACTATATGCTTTGATCAACTTATCAAAGCGTATATTCCAACTCCGAGATGCTTGCACCAGTCCATAGATGGATCGCTGGAGCTTGCATATTTTGTTAACACCTTCAGGATCGACAAAACCTTCTAGTTGCATCATATACAACTCTCCATTAAGGAATGCAGTTTTGTTTATCCATTTGCCAGATTTCATAAAATGCGGCAATTGCTAACATGATTCGGACAGACTTAAGCATAGATACGAGTGAGAAACTCTCATCATAGTCAATACTTTGAACTTGTCGAAAAACCTTTTTCGACAATTCTAGCTTTGTAGATAGTAACACTACTATCAGTGTCCGTCTTCCTCTTGAAGATCCATTTATTCTTAATTGCTTGCCGATCATCGGGCAAGGCAACCAAAGTCCAAACTTTGTTCTCATACATGGATCATATCTCAGATTTCATGGCCTCTAACCATTTTGCGGAATCTGGGCTCATCATCGCTTCCTCATAGTTCGCAAGTTCGTCATGGTCTAGTAACATGACTTCCAGAATAGGATTACCGTACCACTCTGGTGCGGATCTCACTCTAGTTTACTTACGAGATTCGGTAGTAACTTGATCTTGAAGTTACATGATCATCATCATTAGCTTCCTTACTAATTGGTGTAGTAGTCACAAGAACAGATTTCTGTGATGAACTACTTTCCAATAAGGGAGAAGGTACAATTACCTTATCAAGTTTTCTACTTTCCTCCCACTCACTTCTTTCGAGAGAAACTCCTTCTCTAGAAAGGATCCATTCTTAGCAACAAATGTCTTGCCTTTGGATCTGTGATAGAAGGTGTACCCAAGAATTTCCTTTGGGTATCCTATGAAGACATATTTCTCCGATTTGGGTTTGAGCTTATCAGGATGAAACTTTTTCATATAAGCATCACAACCCCAAACTTTAAGAAACGACAACCTTGGTTTCTTGCTAAACCACAGTTCATATTGTGTCGTCTCAATGGACTTAGATGGTGCCCCTTTTAACGTGAATGCAGCTGTCTCTAATGCATGATCCCAAAACGATATTGGTAAATCGGTAAGAAACATCATAGATTGTACTATATCCAATAAAGTACGGTTATGACGTTCGGACACACCATTATGCTGTGGTGTTCCAGGTGGCATGAATTTGTGGAACTATTCCACACGGTTTTAACTGAAGGCCAAAACTCGTAACTCAAATATTTGTCTCCGTGATCAGATCGTAGAAACCTTATTTTCTTGTCACGATGATTTTCCACTTCACTCTAAAATTCTTTGAACTTTTCAAATGTTTTAGACTTATGTTTCATCAAGTAGATATACCCATATCTGCTCAAATCATCTGTGAAGGTTAGAAAATAATGATACTTGTCGCGAGCCTTAATATTCATCGGACCATATACATCAGTATGTATGATTTCCAACAAATCTGTTGCTTGCTCCATTGTTCCGGAGAACGGCGTTTTAGTCATCTTGCCCAAGAGGCATGGTTCGCAAGCATCAAGTGATTCATAATCAAGTGATTCCAAAATCCCATCAGCATGGAGTTTCTTCATGCGCTTTACACCAATATGACCTAAACGGCAGTGCCACAAATAGGTTGCACTATCATTATTAACTTCGCATCTTTTGGTTTCAATATTATGAATATGTGTATCACTACGATCGAGATCCAATGAACTATTTTCATTGGTGTATGACCATAGAAGGTTTTATTCATGTAAACAGAACAACAATTGTTCTCTAACTTAAATGAATAACTGTATTGCAATTAACATGATCAAATCATATTCATGCTCAACGCAAACACCAAATAACACTTATTTAGTTTCAACACTAATCCCGAAAGTATAGGGAGTGTGTGATGATGATCATATCAATCTTGGAACCACTTCCAGCACACATCGTCACCTTGCCCTTTAACTAGTCTTTGTTCATTCTGCAACTCCCGTTTCGAGTTACTAATCTTAGCAACTGAACTAGTACAAAACACTGAGGGGTTGCTATGAACACTAGTAAAGTACACATCAATAACATGTATATCAAATATACTTATGTTCACTTTGCCATCCTTCTTATCCGCCAATCACTTGGGGTAGTTCCGCTTCCAGTGACCAGTCCTTTTGCAGTAGAAGCACTTAGTCTCAGGCTTAGGACCAGATTTGGGCTTTTTCACTTGAGCAGCAACTTGCTTGCCGTTCTTCTTGAAGTTCCCCTTCTTTCCCTTTGCCCTTTTCTTGAAACTAGTGATCTTGTCAACCATCAACACTTGATGTTTTTCTTTGATTTCTACCTTCGCCAATTTTAGCATGGCGAAGAGCTTGAGAATATTTTCCGTTATCCCTTGCATATTATAGTTCATCACGAAGTTCTACTAACTTGGTGATGGTGACTAGAGAATTCTGTCAATCACTATCTTATCTGGAAGATTAACTCCCACTTGATTCAAGCGATTGTAGTACCCAGACAATCTGAGCACATGCTCACTAGTTGAGCGATTCTCCTCCATCTTTTAGCTATAGAACTTGTTGGAGACTTCATATCTCTCAACTCGGGTATTTTGCTTGAAATATTAACTTCAACTCCTGGAACATCTCGTATGGTCCATGACGTTCAAAACGTCTTTGAAGTCCCGATTCTAAGCCGTTAAGCATGGTGCACTAAACTATTAAGTAGTCATCACATTGAGCTAGCAAAACGTTCATAACGTCTGCATCTGCTCCTGCAAAAGGTCCGTCACCTAGCGGTGCATCAAGGACAAAATTCTTCTGTGCAGCAATGAGGATAAACCTCAGATTACGGATCCAATCTGCATCATTGCTACTAACATTTTTCAACACAATTTTCTCTAGGAACATATCAAAATAAACACAGGGAAGCAACAATGCGAGCTATTGATCTACAACATAGATATGCTAATACTACCAGGACTAAGTTCATGATAATTTAAAGTTCAATTAATCATATTACTTAAGAACTCCCACTTAGATAGACATCCCTCTAATCTTCTAAGTGATCACGTGATCCAAATCAACTAAACCATAACCGATCATCACGTGAAATGGAGTAGCTTTCAATGGTGAACATCATTATGTTGATCATATCTACTATATGATTCACGCTCGACCTTTCGGTCTCCGTGTTCCGAGGTCATATCTTATATGCATAGCTCGTCAAGTATAACCTGAGTATTCCGCGTGTGCAACTGTTTTGCACCCGTTGTATTTGAACGTAGAACCTATCACACCCGATCATCACGTGGTGTCTCAGCACGAAGAACTTTTGCAACGGTGCATACTCAGGGAGAACACTTCTTGATAATTTAGTGAGAGATCATCTTATAATGCTACCGTCAATCAAAGCAAGATAAGATGCATAAAAAGATAAACATCACATGCAATCAATATAAGTGATATGATATGGTCATCATCATCTTGTGCTTGTGATCTCCATCTCCGAAGCACCGTCATGATCACCATCGTCACCGGCGCAACACCTTGATCTCCATCGTAGCATCGTTGTCGTCTCGCCAATCTTATGCTTCCACGACTATCACTACCGCTTAGTAATAAAGTAAAGCATTACATCGCGATTGCATTGCATACAATAAAGCGACAACCATATGGCTCCTGCCAGTTGCCGATAAATCGGTTACAAAACATGATCATCTTATACAATAAAATTTAGCATCATGTCTTGACCATATCACATCACAACATGCCCTGCAAAAACAAGTTAGACGTCCTCTACTTTGTTGTTGCAAGTTTTACGTGGCTGCTACGGGCTTAAGCAAGAACTCATCTTACCTACGCATCAAAACCACAACGATAGTTTGTCAAATAGACTCCGTTTTAACCTTCTCAAGGACCGGGCGTAGCCACACTCGGTTCAACTAAAGTTGGAGAGACAGTCTTCCGCAAGCCATCTATGTGCAAAGCACGTCGAGGGAACCGGTCTCGCGTAAGCGTACGCGTAAGGTTGGTCCGGATCGTCTCGTCCAACAATACCGCTGAGCCAAAGTATGACATGCTGGTAGGCAGTATGACTTGTATCGCCCACAACTCACTTGTGTTCTACTCGTGCAAATAACATCAAACCATAAAAACCTAGGCTCGGATGCCACTGTTGGGGAACGTAGTAATTTAAAAAAAATTCCTACGCACACGCAAGATCATGGTGATGCATAGCAACGAGAGGGGAGAGTGTTGTCTACGTACCCTCGTAGACCGAAGCGGAAGCGTTGACTCAACGTAGAGGAAGTAGTCGTACGTTCTCCTCGCGATCCAACCGATCACAGCACTGTTACTCCGGCACCTCCGAGTTCTTGGCACACGTTCAGCTCGATGACGATCCCCGGGCTCCGATCCAGCAAAGCGTCGAGGAAGAGTTCCGTCAGCACGACGGCGTGCTGACGATCTTGATGTGTTACCGGCGCAGGGCTTCGCCTAAGCACTGCAACAATATGATCGAGGTGGAATTTGGTGGAAGGGGGCACCGCACACGGCTAAGGAACGATCCGTAGATCAACTTGTGTGTCTATGGGGTGCCCCCTACCCCTGTATATAAAGGATGGAGGAGGAGGAGGCCGGCCAAGGCAAAGGTGCGGCCAGGATATGGATTCCTACTAGGACTCCAAGTCCTAGTAGGAGTCCACCAAAAGGGGAGGAAGGGAGAAGGAATAGGAGGAGAAGGAAAGGTGGCCGGCCCCATTTTCCCTAGTCCAATTCGGACTAGAGGGGAGGGGGGGCGCAGCAGCCTTTTTTTTTTCTCTTCCCACTAAAGCCCATCAAGGCCCATTACTTCTCCCGTAATCCCGTAACTCCCCGGTACCTCCGAAAATACCCGAACCACTCAGAACCCTTCCGATGTCCGAATATAGTCGTCCAATATATCGATCTTTACGTCTCGACCATTTCGAGACTCCTCGTCATGTCCCCGATCTCATCCGGGACTCCGAACTCCTTCGGTACATCAAAACTCATAAACTCATAATATAACTGTCATCGAAACCTTAAGCGTGCGGACCCTACGGTTCGAGAACAATGTAGACATGACCGAGACACGTCTCCAGTCAATAACCAATAGCGGGACCTGGATGCCCATATTGGCTCCTACATATTCTACGAAGATCTTTATCGGTCAGACCGCATAACAACATACGTTGTTCCCTTTGTCATCGGTATGTTACTTGCCCGAGATTCGATCGTTGGTATCCAATACCTAGTTCAATCTCGTTACCGGCAAGTCTCTTTTCTCGTTCCGTAATACATCATCTCGCAACTAACTCATTGGTTGCAATGCTTGCAAGGCTTATGTGATGTGCATTACCGAGAAGGCCCTGAGATACCTCTCCGACAATCGGAGTGACAAATCCTAATCTCGAAATATGCCAACCCAACATGTACCTTCGGAGACACCTGTAGAGCACCTTTATAATCACCCAGTTACGTTGTGACGTTTGGTAGCACACAAAGTGTTCCTATGGTAAACGGGAGTTGCATATTCTCATAGTTAAAGGAACATGTATAAGTCATGGATAAAAGCAATAGCAACATACTAAACGATCGGGTGCTATGCTAATGGAATGGGTCATGTCAATCAGATCATTCAACTAATGATGTGATCTCGTTAATCAAATAACAACTCTTTGTTCATGGTTAGGAAACATAACCATCTTTGATTAATGAGCTAGTCAAGTAGAGGCATACTAGTGACACTCTGTTTGTCTATGTATTCACACATGTATTATGTTTCCGGTTAATACAATTCTAGCATGAATAATAAACATTTATCATGACATGTAAGGAAATAAATAATAACTTTATTATTGCCTCTAGGGCATATTTCCTTCAATTACCACCATCAACGTGCCCATGTACTTGCCGGTTAAGAACGTGCCATCAATTGACAAGACGGGGTGACAATGCCTAATTGCCTCGATGCATTGCCCAAAGCTCCAAAAATCTCGATGAAACACTCCCTCAATTGACTCGACCCTATGGTGCATCCCCGGGTTCCGATTAGCAATGGCTCCCAACATTCTCGGAAGAATATTGTACGCGGCGGCATATTCACCATGCAACATCCTTATAGCGTTTGCCTTGGCCATCCACACCTTTCCATACTTGATCTCGTACCCGAATCGTTCGAAGACCGAACACATGAGTAACTTCACCTTCACGGTTGGATCGTGGGATATCTCATTCAACAATTTGTAGCCTAGATACTCAGACGTGAGTTGACGGTGTCCCTTGCTTCGGTCCGCTTTGTCTAGCGGTATTCACTCGTGGGTGGCCACACAACTCTTCAACTCCCATTGCCCGGTTTCGTTAATCTTTCTTCAACGAACCTTCCATGGGCAACCTTCTTTGTCACATTTGATGGTGTAGTGCACATTTTTGTTGGAATGACCAACAACGAACGACCTATGGTTCCGAATGGTGTAGTCACTCAACCATATCTTGAACTCTTTCAAACAACCAATCTTGATCCCTTTCTTAGAATGAGCATTCTCGTCCTCACCCGGTGGCCTTGGATCACCCATCCTCGGGCAAGTTGATGGTTCGACCAAATACAACCTCATGCCACCATCAACAACGGCCTTGTCGGCAAGATTAGGATCATGAAACAAAGAGGGGCCTCTTTCCTTGCCATTAACCTTCTTGTTTACTTGATTTTCTTGCGCCATGAATCCATCCTCGTCCAATTCTTCCACCGGACCCTCATCATCCGACTCATACCTACACATACGGCTATAAGGGAGGTTACGGTCCATGTCTTGTTGATGCACAATGGCATCCAAGTCACCAATTGGATTGTAACGAATCTCTTCTCTTTCCACATACACATCATCTTGAGCAATAGCATCTTCATCAACATGACCAACGGCATGTTCATCAACATGAGCAATGGCCTTATCTCCAACATGATCAATATCATCACCTCGAACTACTATGGCTCTAGCATTGATGTCCTCTTCATTTGGTTGGCCAGTTGGTGGTTGGCTACAAGCATTGTGGTCATACACCACGACACCATCATGTATTGGGGATGACGCATTCTGGTTCAAGTCGAGTAGTAGCCGAGGAACTTCAACCTTCGTGGCAAATAACTCAAGTGACTTGTCTTGTGATTCCTCAAGTTTATTCTTATACACATTCCAATGCAATTTAGAGGTGATGGACATACTCTTTAATCGGGACTTTACTCCCACTTCCACACCATACCTCCCAATAAGCTTGACCTCATCACTTGGGTTAATCCAATTGAGGACGGTTCTCACTTTCATAACAATATCATCGTAGCACGGGCTTTTTTCAAAACCCATGGCCTCCTCCCCTTCATCGGCATTTCCATTCATAAAAGCCACCTTGTCCAAATAATGCACATTTACTAGTTTATCCATCTAGAAACAATGGAAAAAATTTGAGTCATCCATGGGCTGGCCATTTTATATGGAAAAACTTTGTTCTTGCCACTCTAGCTTTTGACCACTTTGCTTTTGCCACTCTATAATTTGACATTTCGCTTTTGCCACTCTTAGTTTTTGACAGTACATCACAATTGCCATTCCATGGCAAAAGCAATAATTTTAGAGTGGCAATTGTGATATTGTCGAAATTTAAGAGTGGCAAAAGTGAAATGAAAAATTATTGCTTTTGCCACGAAATGGCATTTGTGATGTATTGTCACAAGCTAAGAGTGGCGAAAGCGATATGTCAAATTATGGAGTGGCATAAGTAAAGTGGGCAAAAGCTAGTGTGGCAAAAACAAAGTTTTCCCATTTTATATGGATGAACTACCTACAATGTGCATACTTTGAATCAAACAACTAGTATACCTTAATCATAACATTAACCCTAACCCAAACCCTAACCCTTCCCTAACTAAATCACTAACCCTTACACAAAATCTAGCTTCCCACAAAGGGGATTGACACACAATACTTAGGCAAACCATAAATGCTCCGTAAATGCAAGACCTTGTGGTGCACCTAGGGTTTGCAAAACTACTTGATTCCAACCAAATTAGGTGATTTCAACCAACCAAAAGAAGGGGGAGTGGGAGAGGTACCTTGGGTGATGCAATTTCCCCGGATCCACCTGACAAATCTCAAGCAGTGGAGGAGGATCTAGAGGGTGTTTTGGTGGGGGGGAGAGGGATTGAGCTCGGGGAGGGGGGAGAAGATGGTTGGGTGGATTGGTGGTGGGTGGGACCCACCACCTTATCCACCATGCGACCCTACCACCGGGGTCCCTGGCGGTAGGGTGTGTAGCTCTACCGTCGCCCCCCTTGGCGGTAAGCCCTTTGCCACGCAAGCAGCCGTTAACGGCTTGACGGCCGTCACCACCTCTACCGCCAGGTATCGCGGCGATAGGTTGTTCAATGCTACCGCCAAGGGCCTTGACGGTAGTAAAATGGTCAGATCTTGAAAAAAATTTCCAACCAGGGTCAGATCCAACTAAAGTAGACCAAAAGGGTCAAAACACGAAATTTTGCCGTCTCACGCACTCTCTCAGGGCACATGACCAAAGGAGGCGAAAATAGACAGGTGCTCCATCAAACACATAGTCATGGGACAATTGAGCCTATTGCTCACACGCGTTCAGTCCAATGGTGGCTATGGTGGTGATGCCTCACACCCGTCATCCTTTGGTCCCCATGTGCTCATCTTTTTCATTCTTCATCCCCATCTTTTCCGCTCCCTCCTTACTTTTTTCCTTTATCCGCTGAAGAACACGTCTCCTCTACAAGCTTCACCTCGCGCATGCAAACGGCGGTCCTGCTGCCACAGTGGCATCCGAGCCTAATTGGCTTATGAAGCATCACCTTTGGCGCTACCCATTGGCCAATGCCCTCAGCAAACTCCATGGTTTCAGCTGGTCCCTCATGAATTTGTTTACCCATGCAAGCAGATATCAGCATATGCACCCCTGCGGTGTGCGTCATAAAGACCAGCAGCACGACATGGGCAACTGAGCCGGGCCCAACTCGTTACCAGCCGATGCGCATAAAGGGCATGGCCAATGCATAGCCCCAGGGTGATGCCTCACATGCCACGTAGGATCGGATAACAGAAAAAGTAGGTTCAGATGGGGAAGTGGGATCCTCTCCAGGAGGCGGGTGCTTAGAGACAAAAAGTGTGGTCCAGTGTATAAAGTTGAAAAAGTTGAAATGAAAAGGAGGGATGCATGTGTAGTGAGAGTCACTTTCTATTCTTTGATGATGTCCTCGGATGGTTTGACAGCGCTACCCGGCCGGTTGCTACACAGCACGCATGATCTATGTATGGTGAGTTGTGATGACGATCTGTACATGAAGGTCGCAGACGTGTCTTCGAACCTGACAAGTACTCCTCACGTGAGCACGGCCGATGTACTACTTTTTGTGCGCGTGTGTGCCATACAAGGCAATGTGTATGAATACATGCGTGTATACAAGTCAAACAACTGTGTAAATACCAATAGGTACGGTGTAGAAACATGGGTGGATCTTATTACTACCGCAATTGCTTGGTTTTACAGGGTGGCTGGTACAGTTTGTCACTTCTTACCAAAGTTAATTATTTGGTTCTCTGAGAGGCGCTTCAGCGCTCTAATTAAACTCTAAAGTATGTTTTTTTGGCGACCCGACAAGTTCCTGCTGCTAACATGCATCATTACCTTCAAGAATTGTGAATAATAAAATCCAGTTGAATAACGGAGGTTTGAGAACCGACAAATCGTAAGGGATCATGCAGATATGCTCAGAATCTCGAATCGCTCAAACAAATCCGGCGCCAGTGGTATGTTGAATAAATTGTCTTTGGCTGATCATAGTGTTGGAAAGGGTTAAGTAACTACTACATCGTACTATACAAAGGATCTTAACGAATTTTAGATGCCACGGTACGTACATTTCTACATTTCTGCGGTTGCATGTGGTGCTACGGACAGATAACTGACTTTTTTTTCTATCAGATTATCACTGCTGGAGCCCAAAATTAACTTTGCTTTTTCACAGAAGATAGTTAAACAGCGGAGCGGCGTTTTGGCTCATGGTGACTAGTAAATTCGTCAAAAATGGCAAACAAATTTTTTAAAATTCAAAAAAAAAATTGTGGTGTAAGATGCTTGAATGCGTGGTGTCACTCAAGCATCTTGCACCACAAAACAATTCAGAATTTTTTGAAAATTGCTATTTTAATGATCTTACTGTTCATCAGGAGTAGATGGGCTCGGGCTCAGAGTTGACATTGAACAGAGACGCTCGACTTGTTCCCGGGGCAGCCAGACAAACTCTGGCCATCCAACATCTCCTCCCCTCCTCATATACCCCATTGTCATCGGAGGAAGCGAGAAAGCGTAGCTTGCGTGACGGGCAGCAGCGTCGGACTCCTTTTGTTATGCTATAAGAGTTATTTAAAAAAACTCTTGCTGGTGGAGCGCTTACGGCCACCCTAGGCGGTGTGGGCTTCAGCAACAACCCGATACTCTAGTTGTCCCACGTCTTCTCCTCTCCTCATATACCTCATTGTCTCGGAGGAAGCGGCAAGCGTGGCTTGCCTAACAGGCGGCGGCAACATACTCATTTTCTTGCGCTATAGGAGTTCTTTAAAAAAGATCTTGCGGATGAGGCGTTTGCTGCCACCCTAGACAGCATGGGTTTCAGCAGAGGCTGGTTGCCCGGGTGGTGTCCCCGGGACATTTTGGCGATGGCCATAGCACAACGTCTTACTGGTCCCTATATCGTTCCCATTCCTCGGGACATTTTGGCAGTGGCATTCCGGCGAAGATGATGAATTTTCGTGGTTTCCATTCCTGACAGCGGCGACAGAGCATCTGCTTGGTTCCTCTATGGAGCCGGATTTGCGGGCGATCACAATTATGCGCACATCGGGTATTTCACTCCAGGAGGCGTGATCCTAGGCTAGTAACCGTCTCTACAAGGAGCAAGCATTGGCGGGTTTTAGCCTCCACATTGGAGGTTCCAAGGGCACGATATGCTGATTGGATGCATCCGGGCCGGTACAGAGGTTTGGAGTACTTCACATTGCCCAAGATGATGCTTGTGGTCTGCCCTTGTCCGAGATGCTCCATGCGACTGTGCTAAATTGGCTCTGCATGGGCGGTCTGGACTGTCTGCAACACATGATTGGTGGATATGGCGAGTCTCCTACACGTTGCACGACATCATATATTGCATTGCATGGTTCTAATGGGTGGCTAGGTGAAAGCGCAGGTTTACTCCCATAGGAGAGCATCACTGAAGAGATTGATCTATGTGATCCAACGCATGTTACCTTTGCAGAGTGTCATTCTTCCAGACGGTTAGGCTTCAAGTTCTGAGTACACCAAGAGTCATTGTGGTGTGCCGGTGAACAAGTCTGTGAAGGTTTTGGAAGTCTACCTTGAAGACTTACCACGAGTGATTGGGAGAGGACTAAGTGACCTTATCTCAAGAGGAAAACAGCGAGGACTATGTGTCGTATCAGTTGCGACTCAGCCGCCTCAAGCAGACGTACAGTTGCTGCAGCAATTGGAACTGGTCTACCAAATCCATTGTCTTCACCAAGCCTACCTGGTTTCAATTTCCTCAACCCTCTCTTACTTTATTCCGCTGCTGAAGAATTTGTGATTTGTGCTCTGACGAATTTGAGCTGAAGTATTTCATTACGCTATCTTTCATTTCCTCAGTTCATTCTCTTCATGCATGTATGATTGTATGATTGCATGTTCTTCACTCTTATGTGTCTTGGTTGAATATACTCTGATTCTGTGATGACTTAGTTTCCCTTGTGTTTCTATTTCTTTACTCCGATCTTCGTCAAATTATTCAGAGTTTGACGAATCTCAAATTCTTAAAAGGTCGTACCAATTTCATCACCAATTTCTTCACTTGAAGAAATACATTTTTAGGGATCGTCTTCCATGTGTTAAACCAAATCTTCTGTGACTGTGCCACCAGTGTATACTCACAAACTCATTAGTTTCTCAACCTATTTGTCGCCAGTACTCCAAAACCACTAAAGGAGAACTTGATGCACTTACAATCTCCCCCTTTTGGTGATTCATGACAAAATGGTTAGTTTTTAGCGTGAGTAAAAATATATTAAGTGTAATTACAGAGTTTTGGAGGCCAGGTGTAATACTTAAACCTTTTAAGCAATAAAGCGCCCTGATACGTTTCCAACATATCTATAATTTTTTTATTGTTCCATGTTGTTTTATTATCGTTCTTGAATGTTTTAAAATCATTTTATATCATTTTTTGGTACTAACCTATTGACATATTGCCAAGTGCCAGTTGTTGTTTTCTGCATGTTTTTCAAATCGCAGGAAATCAATACCAAACGGAGTCCAAATGCAGCGAAAAATTTTGTGGATTGTTTTTGGACCAGAAGACATCCAGTGGGCCAGAGAAGCACCTGAGGGTGCTTCGACGGGAGCACAACCCACCAGGGCGCGCCTGGAGGCCCAGGCGCGCCCAGGTGGGTTGTGCCCACCTCGGATGCCCCCTGAACCGCCTCTTTGCTCTATAAATATCCCAATATTCCAGAAACCCTAGGGGAGTCGACGAAAATCAATTCCAGCTGCCGCAAGTTCCAGAACCACCAGATCTAATCTAGACACCATCACGTAGGGGTTCATCATGTCCATTGGTGCCTCTCTAATGATGTGTGAGTAGTTCTTTAGACCTACGGGTCCGTAGTTAGTAGCTAGATGGCTTCCTCTCTCTCGTTTGATCCTCAATACAATGGTCTCTTGGAGATCCATATGATGTAACTCTTTTTGCGGTGTGTTTGTTGGGATCCGATGAACTTTGAGTTTTCGATCAGATCTATCTTTTTATCCAAGAAAGTTATTTGAGTCTTCTTTGATCTCTTATATGCATGATTGCTTATAGCCTCATATTTCTTCTCCGATATTTGGGTTTTGTTTGGCCAACTTGATCTATTTATCTTGCAATGGGAAGAGGTGCTTTGTAATGGGCTTGATCTTACGGTGCTTGATCCCAGTGACAGAAAGGAAACCAACACGTATGTATCGTTGCTAATAAGGATAACAAGATGGGGTCTATTTCTACATAAATATATCTTGTCTACATCATGCCATCGTTCTTATTACATTACTCCGTTTTTCCATGAACTTAATGCACTAGATACATGCTGGATAGCGGTCGATGTGTGGAGTAATAGTAGTAGATGCAGGCAGGAGTCGGTCTACTAATGTTGGACGTGATGCCTATATAATGATCATTGCCTGGATATCGTCGTGATTATTTGAAATTCTAGCAATTGCCCAACAGTAATTTGTTCACCCACCGTTTGCTATTTTTTTCGAGAGAAGCCACTAGTGAAATCTACAGCCCCCCGGTCTCTTCTTTATTATATTTGCCTTTGTGATCTATTTTTCTTTGCTTTTATTTTCATATCTATTAAACCAAAAATACAAAAATACCTTGCCGCAATTTATTTTATTTGGCATTCGATCTATCAATCTAGTACAACTTTCTCGCGTCCACGCACCAATTTCTGGCGCTGTTACCTGAAAGGGATTGACAACCCCTTTAACACGTCGGGTTGCGAGTATTTGTTATTTGTGTGCAGGTGTTGTTTATGTAGTGTTGCTTGATTCTCCCACTGGTTCGATAACCTTGGTCTCATCACCTAGGGAAATACCTATCGTCGCTGTGTTGCATCATCCCTTCCTTTTTGGGGAAATACCGACGTAGTTCTAGCAGGCATCAAAAGTAATTTCTAGCGTCGTTGCCGGGGAGGATCAAGTCAAGATAGTCTCCCAACAACTTGCCAATTTCTGGCGCCGTTGCCGGGGAGGCATCATCAACATCTACCAGGTTCCTAATCACAAATCTCATCTCCTCACAATTTACATTATTTGCCATTTGCCTCTTGTTTTCCTCTCCCCCACTTTACAAAAATGTGCCGTTTTATTCGCCCTCTTTTTCGTTCGCCATTTTCTAGTCAGATATGTTTTTTTTCATGCTTTCTTGTTTGCGTAGTCATGATGCCCCAAATAAAATATTATGATGTTCCTTACCCCAATATTTTGCTTGAAATTGAGAAAAGTACGAAGGAATATATGACTACACAATTTGAGCATAATAAATATTTTATCGAAGAACTTAAGGAGCACTCTGTTGTGCTAGATGCTATAACAAAACAACTTGATGATATTAGTAGAGAAGTTTGCAATCTCTAATCTAAGTACTCCCTCCGTCTGGGAAAGTTGTCCCCGCCGACATTTTACGAAAACCCCCTCCCCTTTCCTCTGACAAGACACGCAACCCATCGCGCCTGCTCCGTCACCTCGCCATGCGCCGGCCGCTTGCTCCTCCGCCTTGCCGCCTGCTCCACAGCCTCGCCTCCTCCTCTGTCGCCTTGCCACGCGCTGGCCGCCTCCTCCCCCTCGTCTCACCGCTTCTCTTCGTCCGCACCAGGAGATCCAGAGGGAAAGATCCCCTTTTCTGCAAAGCCCGCGACATGCCGGTTCTTTGGCGGCGGTGCTCATGTCCTGGAGGGAGTTGGGGCTCGATCTGGAGGCATGGAAGATCCTCGAGTTTCTCGTCCTCGAGCTCCTCATCCACTAGCTCCACCTCCACACATCGAGCGGCTGCTGCGGAAGTCGACAACATGGGGAAGACTTGCTCCAGCCACATGTCAATCCCCCGTGCTCATCTTGCTGCTGCCATTAGCCTCCTCGAGCACGCGGAGTGATGATGGAGGGCCCACTGTCTTCGCACCGCCGATGTCGCTTCTGCTGCATGCAGCCCGCTCGCCCATGGTAGCGCAAGTCCGTCTTCTAGCTGCTGATTTCTGTCCGGTGAGCAAGCAGGTGAGCTGATTTTGTTCTTGTCCTCTTGGTTTGTGCAACGATTGTAGGAGGACTTGGTGCATACGAATGGAGCACAAGTACGTATGCTGCTTCCGTTAATCTCAGGTGAGCTTTTAGAAGAGAATCAGACCGAATTGCATTGCATTTGGTACAGTAGCAAATGGAATCTATGGTGAATGGAGCATTTTTAACACATTAGTGAGTTGGATATCACATTGGAGTAGAAAGAAATAAAGAAATGCATCGCATCATGAAGACATTATTGAGCTAGTGTAGCTACAGAGGAAAATTCATGCATTGAGTGTAAGTGAGCTAGTGTTGTTCATCTAAATGTTCAGAAATGCTCAGAAAAAGTTTAGGAAAATTCCATAAATCCACATAGACATCATATTCAAATGCATCTTATTTCATGTCATAAAACTGGCTCAGTGCATGCGTGGACACTGTTTTTAAATTCAGTTGTAGAATGAACAGTGGCCAAACTAGAATGAACTTTACATGGAGTAATTTTGCTTATCTTTCTCCAGGGTTCTCTATAATAAAGGAACTCACAAGTGGCCAAAAAAGTGAACAGCAAAATGCACCTGTTTCGAATAATCATACACTTGCTCTAAATTGCTTCAAATGATCATTAGGATGTTTAAAGAAACAATGTTTAAATAATTTTTAAAGTAACAAGAGTAAAGTATTGTACTCTTGTTGGCCACAGTTTCTGTTCTAAGTAACAAGAGGAATGATTTTAATTTTTGACTCTGACAGTGAATTTGACTCTGACAGTGAGTAATAAGAATTAGGTCCCATGTTATTTTTCTGACTGATGATTTTTCTCTGAAGATCATGGGGGTATGTAGGTTGTCTCTGAATTGCAACGCGTCCTCGAGGAGTACCTGCTTGTTGTTCTTGGTTTAATAGAGAAAAAGTCTAAACTCTAGGCTATCCCTTTTGTGATCTAAGACCCGATCCTTGATTAAAACTGTGATGTCTTTTTTTGCTTGTTCTAATCTGTTTGACAAAAATTTAGTCAAAAGTTTTTTAAGAGAAGCAACTTTTCGCCCAAAGAAAACTAAATTTGGAGTACCATTCATTTACTGTCAATATCTAGTTACCTTATGGTTTTTCTATTGCTATTGGATCTTGACATAATTTAAGAAGAAGAAGAACAAGAATCATCTACTCCATCCGTCCCATAATATAAGAGCGTTTTTAACACTAGTGTAGTGTTAAAAACGCTCTTATAGTATGAGACGGAGGGAATAGCTAATTCCTCTCGACTGTAATGACCCTATACAAATTCTTGCAAATTGATCTACTAAAATTCAGTTTGATTCAGTTTGCTATATTGTGCTCAGGTACTACCCTCTGTTCAACATCATGAACCTACTCCAGTAATTTCCTCCATTGGTTCTTGTCAAGTTTGATTTTACCCTCTGTTCAACAATCACAATTGATCATTATACTCCACTGTCATCATTAACAACAAATTCTTTTGGCAGTACTAAAGATTGTTCCATCAAAAATCAACATCAATGTTGAGAAATTGATAGTTTAGAAACAAAAATTCAGTCATGGCAACCTAAAGATTGTTCCATCATCATTAGAAAAATTGACAACAATCCACTGTAATGTTCATATTGGAATTACATAAACGAAACTGCCAGTACTTAACACTCCATGTCATAGTGCACATTATAGAAATTGACAGAACACTTATAACCGGTGAAAATGCTACAGACCATGAATTATTCCAGAGATGTTTTCCTTCTCCCATTTTAGTCCAAACAGTTAACTGAAGTTTTTTTTGTAACATTTCTTCAGAGGACATGGTCAGTTGTGTTTGATGTTACAGAGCAAGCAAGGCACACGGTGCAATGTGAAGAATTGTGTTCGAAATTAGAGCTTCCGGAGCACATTTTCCACCAGCAGCATTACAAGTAGGAGCTTGAGCAATGTACACGGCCGGGCGCTGTATTTCTTCTCAGAGTGCTTGTAGAGGAGATACTGGGAGCAAGGTATAGCTCCGGTGCTAGAGATGAAGAAGCAAGGAGCCCTGTCTATTTCTCACCACAGCAGCATGAGTAGGGGACCTTTGGTGAAAGCACACGAGCAGGGGAGGAGCAGCAACTTGCAGAGGAGCAGCAAAAAGGAGCTCGAGCTTGAGTTCCAGGCCCGCGAGAGAGAGCTGGAGGTCCAAGCGCGGTGGGAGCTCGCGGCCCAGGCAATCGAGACGCCGGCGTGCGCAGGTCCTTGGCGGCGATAGTGCATGTCTTGGGTGGCGGGAGGGGATATCGGCGTCGCAGGTCCTGCGTGGCGGAGGAGCACATCCTAGGAGATGGCAGAGCAAGCAATTGGGCGGAGGAGGAGCACTTCCTGGGCGGCGCATGACCTGGGCGACGGAGGAGCATGTCCTGGGCGGCGCAGATCCTGGAAGGCGGAGGAGCAAGCCTTGGGCAGCGGTGGAGAGGCGGTGGTGGAGCAATGAATTGGGCGGCGGAGGTCCTGGAAGGTGCAAGAGTAAGCCCTGGGCGGCGCTGGCACAGGTCCTGGGCGACAATTGACCCTGGTGACGCGCACGGAGGACGGGGGTAGAGGAAGAAGGAAGCATACGGCCATCAATTTGTAACAGATTTAAAGCTATGAGGGTGTTTTTGCAAAATTGGTAGTACACTATGCTGGTGGCAACTTTTCTCGTATGGAGGGAGTATGCTTTTGCTGAAAGTTTACTAGGAAAAATATCTGATGCACAAGCTACCCTAGTAAATCCAATGGCCGCTAAACCAATCTCGTTAGAAGAAAAAAATTATGAAGATCTTAAAATGATTGGTGTTTCTTCTATTGATTCTTTGTTTAGTAAAATTAAGATTGATGATAAAGGGACTGGAGAAGAGTCAACTTTAGCTAGAAGGCGTCCCGATAATTCGGAGGGTGAATTGTTGAGAAAATTTATAAAAGTGGGTTTGAAGATGTCAAAATTTAACTAGTGATGTGCCCACTCTTTTGGGTTACAAAGACTTTAATTATGATAGTTGCTGTATTTCTTTGTTGCAATCCATGATAGATTCACCCCATGCTTATGAACAAAATAAAGCTTTTACTAAACATATTGTTGATTTTATGATGAAAGCTTTAGAAGAAAAGTTGGAATTAGAAGTTTCAATTCCTAGAAAATTACATGATGAATGGGAACCTACTATCAAAGTCAAGATTAAAAATTCTGAGTGTTTTGCTTTATGTGACATGGGTGCTAGTGTTTCTACAATTCCGAAATCTCATTGTGATGTGCTTGGTCTTACCGATATTGAAGAATGCTCTTTGAAATTGCACTTGGCAGATTCTACTATTAAAAAGCCTATGGGAAGAATTAATGATGTTCTTATTCTTGCGAATAGGAATATGTGCCAATAGATTTTAGTGTTCTTGATATTGATTGCAATCCCTCTTGTCCAATTATTCTTGGTAGACCGTTTTTACGTACTATTGGTGCCATGATTGATATGAAAGAAGGCAATATTAAGTTTCAATTTCCACTAAGGAAGCGTATGGAACACTTCCCTAGAATAAGAATTAGGCCACCTTATGAATCAATCATGAGGGCATCTTATGGATCTAAAAACAAAGATGACAATACTTAGATCATTGCTTTATGCCTAGCTAGGGGCATGAAACAATAGCGCTTGTTGGGAGGCAACCCAATGAACAAAATTTATTTTTTCTTTTTCTTTATGTTCTTGAGTGTTTGCACAATTATGCTACTGTTATGATTGTGTTTTTTGTGTTTAATTTAGTGTTTGTGCCAAGCAAAGCCTTTAGGATCATGTTGGGTGATAATAGATTTGAGCTTGCTGAAAAACAAAAACTTTTGCACTCATGAAAATAATTCTCATTTTTAACAGAAGAGTGCTTTTGATGTGATTATTTTTGTAGAAGATTAACATACAAATTGTTCACGTGGTCCTAATTTTCCAGAACTTTTGGAGTTACAGAAGTATTTGAAATATCCAGATTGCTACAGACTATTCTGTTTTTGACATATTCTATTTTCTTTGCGTTGTGTGCTTGTTTCGATGATTCTATCATTTTCTTTGATGAGTTTTTGCCATATAAAAGTTGAAATACAGTAGATATAATGCAAGAATAAAATATTAATTGGTTTGCTACAATACTTATAGTAGTGATTTGTTTTCTTATACTAACGGATCTCACGAAGGTTATGTTGAGTTTTGTGTGATTGAAGTTTTCAAGTTTTCAGTGATGTTACAATGGATGAAGGAATAAGGAGTAAGAAGAGCCTAAGCTTGGGGATGCCCATGGCATCCCAAGCTATTATCCAAAGAGAAGCAAGCAACTAAGCTGGGGGATGCCTCAAGTGGCATTCCCTCTTTCTTCTAACGACCATCGGTATTTTACTCGAAGCTATATTTTTATTCGTCACATACTATGAGTTTTGCGTGGAGCGTCTTGTATGATATGTGTCTTTGCTTGTTTTTCTTTTTTTATTGAGTCATGAATACTTGCTGGACACACTTGTTTGAGAGAGCCAAAATTAAGCCATGACTTGTTAGAATTGCTCTCTATGCTTCACTTAATTTTTTTATGAGCTATGGAATTGCTCTAGTGCTTCACTTATATCTTTTTGAGCACGGTGTGCTTTGTTATTTTTGAAGAAATGCTGTCTTGCTTCACTTAGATTTATTTGGGAGTTAATGAATTTTTGAAGAAATTCTCTCTTGCTTCACTTCAATTAATTTGAGAGAAGGAAATATTATGCCCATGATCTTCACTTATATTTGTTTGAGCTTATCAAAAGCAACACATGAAAATTAACCCCTAAGTGATAGATATCCAAGAAGAATATAATAAAAACTTCCATGAAGATCATCGGACAAAATAAACTTGATTCCTTCTAATAATTTTGAGATATGATGATGTGATACGTGAGTCATGTTGATGAGTAATTATGCTTATGTAAGAATATTGATGTTAAGGTATGTGATTCCCTATGCAAGCACGAAAGTCAATAGCTGTGCAATGAAATTACATCCTACTTGTGGTGCATTATTCGGTGTTAATTATGCTTAATGCTTGCTTATGAGATTATTCGTTTCTTGGTTGGTTGCTTCTCAATATTTTGCTAGCCTTCACTTTGCACTAAGTATGATCTCTACTTGTGGATCCAAAACCCTTTAAACCAGTTTTGCCATATGAGTCCAGTATACCTACCTATATGCGGTATTCTTTTGCCGTTCTAAGCAAATTTGTATGTGCCATCTCTAGTTTTCAAAATAAACTTCTCTTTTGTGTGTTCGTACTGCTCGCGAGGCGGTGAGGGATGGCTAATATTTTCCATGCTAGATGTATTATTCTCACGATGAGTGTTTATTCACTTGTCATTGCACGAGAGTAAGGCAAAGGTATTAGGGATGCCCAGTACCGAAATGAAAAATGAATTTACTTTATGTTGTCAAATAATAAATTCCTTGGGATGTGTTGGTATGGAGGGCACTCGTGGAGACGGTTAGCCATGAAAAGTGAAAGTATGGTGAAAAAAGGAATAAACTTTATTTTCTATTTGGGAACCGCCTATGATATATCTAGCATGGAAAGTGTTGGGAACTCTAAGTTGTTTTCGTTGGTGGGAAAAGCAGGCCTCCCAAAATGTTTTTATCTCTATGTTTTTCGTTTTGAGCTCTGGCACCTCTACAAATCCCTACTTCCCACCGTGAAGGGCCTTTCTTTTAATTTATGAAATTTTTAATTTGAGTCTCCATCTTCTCTTAGAAAGCACCAACTAGGGGGCACTATGATCGTACTTGAGCATTGGGTGTAGTTAATATTCAAGTGTGTTTCATGAATGGATCAATGATTGAGCATGATGGGCTAGGGATAGCTTATTTTAGCGTTGATATTTTGAAAGATTCCTTGAGTATTTAAGTTATCATATCAAAACTAGACTATTGCTTTGAACCATATAAAAGACCAAATGTCCATGCTATAAAGAAAAGAATACGAGATGACATGTTAGGCAGCATTCCTCATAAAAAATTCTGTTTTTATCATTTACCTACTCGAGGACGAGCATGAATTAAGCTTGGGGATGTTGATACGTTTCCAACGCATCTATTTTTTTATTGTTCCATGCTGTTATATTATCTTTCTTGGATGTTTTACAATCATTTTATAGTCACTTTATATCATTTTTTGGTACTAACCTATTGACATAGTGCCAAGTGCCAATTGCTATTTTCTACATCTTTTTTACATCACAGGAAATCAGTACCAAACAGAGTCCAAATGCAGTGAAACTTCTTGTGGATTTCTTTTGGACTAGAAGACATCCAGTGGGCTAGAGAAGCGCGTGGGGGTGCTCCGAGGGGAGCACAACCGACCAGGGCGCGCCTGGAGGCCCTGGTGCACCAAGGTGGGTTGTGCCCACCTCGGGTGCGCCCTGAACCGCCTCTTTGCTCTATAAATACCCCAATATTCCAGAAACCCTAGGGGATTCGACGAAAATCAACTCCAGCAGCCGCAAGTTCTAGAACCACCATATCCAATCTAGACACCATCACGGAGGGGTTCATCATGTCCATTGGTACCTCTCCGATGATGCGTGAGTAGTTTTTTGTAGACCTAAGGGTCTGTAGCTAGTAGCTAGATGGCTTCCTCTCTCTCATTTGATTCTCAATACAATGGTCTCTCAGAGATCCATATGATGTAACTCTTTTTGCGGTGTGTTTGTTGTGATCCGATGAACTTTGAGTTTATGATCAGATCTATCTTTTTATCCATGAAAGTCATTTGAGCCTTCTTTGATTTCTTATATGCATGATTGCTTATAGCATTGTATTTCTTCTCTGATATTCGGGTTTAGTTTGGCCAACTTGGTCTATTTATCTTGCAATGGGAAGAGGTGCTTTGTAATGGGTTTGATCTTACGGTGCTTGATCCCAGTGACAGAAAGGGAACCGACACGTATGTATTGTTGCTATTAAGGATGACAAGATGGGGTCTATTTCTACATAAATAGATCTTGTCTACATCATGTCATCGTTCTTATTGCATTACTCCGTTTCTCCATGAACTTAATACACTAGATGCATGGTGGATAGCGGTCGATGTGTGGAGTAATAGTAGTAGATGCAGGCAGGAGTCGGTCTACTAATCTTGGACGTGATGCCTATATAATGATCATTGCCTGGATATCGTCATGATTATTTGAAGTTCTATAAATTTCCCAACAATAATTTGTTCACCCACCGTTTGCTATTTTTCTCGAGAGAAGCCACTAGTGAAATCTACGGCCCACGGGTCTCTTCTTTATTATATTTGCCTTTGCGATATATTTTCCTTTGATTTTATTTTCAGATATATGTAACCAAAAATACAAAAATACCTTGCTGCAATTTATTTTATTTGGCATTCGATCTATTAATATATTACAATTTTCTCCCGTCCACGCACCAATTTTTGGCGCCGTTACCCGAAAGGGATTGACAACACCTTTAACACGTCGGGTTGCGAGTATTTGTTATTTGTGTGCAGGTGTTGTTGACGTAGTGTTGCTTGGTTCTCCTACTGGTTTGATAACCTTGGTCTCATCGCTGAGGAAAATACCTACTATCTCTATGCTGCATCATCCCGTCCTCTTTGGGGAAATACCGACGTAGTTCTAGCAGACATCACACCACTTTTTGAAAAAGTATAGAGTTTTGAAGAAATTGGTTACAAGATATTGAGGAACTCCCCATGAAGTTGTGCATATGAGGAATTTGCTTTGGATTCGAAATGCACATGGCAGGTTGAATTTGTGGAGATCTCCCCCTATATCTTGGAATTCAATCATGCATGATCATAAGATATTTGAAGAATATGAATGCATGATGCAAATTGGTGTCTGGCAAAATTTTGTATGGATGAGCAGGTGTGTATTTAAGATCGGAGCTTGCGTATCAAGTGAAGCAAAAGAGTTAGACGACCAACAGTTATTAAGTTACAACTCATCAAGAGCACATCCAGAAAAGTTCAAGAGTTGCAACTTAAGGAAAAACAACCCATATAAAGACCTGCTTGAAGACTTACTCATACTTTCCCCCCTTTGTCATCAAATGACCAAAAGGTGAGGAATTTTAGAACTATCATCCCTGTCAGGACCCCGATCCTAAGTCACACCGATCTAGCATGTAACACATCATATCACTTTGCGGCCTCACGCACGGTATTCCCACGGGTGCCACCTTACCTGGCCCGGGACCGTTTGCGCCTTTTGGCTCACGTATATGATAGTGTCGCTAGCATCCATATGACAAAGAACCCGGGCCGACATGGCTAGTCGTGAACCCAAGGCGGCACTAACCCATGAGGACAGGCATACATGAATCACATCGAGCATGTCGGTCAACAACGTATATATCCGGGCTGTAGCACTGGGCTAGCAGGACTCCGGTAACCCGGGCTGTAGCAGGCTAGGCAGGACTCCGGATAACACCACGTGACATTTCCCCGAAGGGACAGACACAGGAACGACGTGAAACACACGCCGGCCAGTCAAGTGTTCCGAGCAGTAGTGTTGGGCTAGCAGGACTCCGGTGAACCGGGCTGTAGCGGACTACTATTGCTCAGAAGCACTAGACTACATTTCCCCATATGATAGGCTGCCAAGGATAAACAACTAGATAGTCGGATCCCACACATAGCAAGCATTTCAATCATACACACAATATGCTCTATGTGTAGATACAACATGGCATCACAACAAGACTCTACGACTCAAGGTATTTATTCATTAGGCTCCGGGGAGCGAGATATTACAAACATGAGTCTCATGACCCAACATTCAGAGCATACAAGTCAAACACATGCGGAAGCTTAACATGTCTGAGTACAGACATCTACAATTGAAAAAGGCTGAGAAGCCTGACTATCTACCAGATCCTGCCAAGGGCACAAGATCGTAACTGAGGTATCAAGCTAAACGTCGAAGTCCAAGCGGTACTACTAGCGAGACTGACGTCTCTCTGCAAAACATAAAAATAGGCAAACGTGAGTACAAACGTACTCAGCAAGACTTACATCAGAACTAACTACATATGCATCAGTTCCAATAAAGGGGGTGGTGGAGTTTGACTGCAGCAAGCCAGCTTTGACTCGGTGGCTATCCTGAACTACGACTGCGAGTAACTCCTTTGAGGTGGCGCACACGAGTCCACATATTCACCATATCAATTCACCACTATGGATCCGCTCCCGTCTCCCTACGAGAACGCCATCCATAGCACTCACGCTTATCTTGCGCATTTTAGAGTATCCACTTTCACTTGTCTATGAACTGTTATAGGCAACCCAGAAGTCCATTACCGCGGACACGGCTATTCGAATAGATGATGTTAACCCTGCAGGGGTGTACTTCTTCATACATGTTTCCACCACTTAGCGCCTGCACACGACATGTGCTCGGCAGACTTCAAGCGAAAGCCGACGTGGGTGTAGACCATGACCTACCTAAACACTCAAGTCTCTAGTCCAGGTTTATCGCCTATTCGGGTTCCATCCGCAGGGAGTCCGGCCGAGGTTTCCACTAACGGCCCCGAACGATGTGAACAGGGTTCCCGAGACACCAAACGGGCGAGTCGGTACACCATGCCACGTGCCTACCGCAACACAGCCCACCCCGATGGTCAGCGCCGTGTGCGGCCCCCAGCATACTACAGACACCAGAAACTACTTGCAACTCCTGGACAGAGGACAAGGGTGATTAAGAAGTCGAGCGGGGTCATATTTCAGGGCCCAATGCATGGTAGTAGCTGTTTCATGGATCACAAACACAGAACTCAGTTCCTGAGGACGGCTTCAATGAGACAACCCACCATGTACTCCTACATGGCCTCTCACCAATACCTTTACCAAATCGTATTCACACACTTAGCTCACACACAGTAGGACATGTTCATCACCATTCCAATTCATTCCCGATGAATCAGACCCGACTCAACTCTAAGCAGTAGCAGGCATGACAAACAAGCATGAATGAGTAGGCACAACATGGTCTCAAACAACTCCTACTCATGCTAGTGGGTTTCATCTATTTACTGTGGAATGACAGGTCATGCAAAGGATAAAGGGGTTCAGCTACCGCAGCAAGTAACACATGAATCGTTGTTGTCCTAATGCAGTACAAGAGAGCAGGAGCGAGAGGGTGGGATTGTATCGGGATGAACAAGGGGGTTTTGCTTGCCTGGCACTTCTGAAGATAATATAGCTCTTCATCGGTGTCATCGATCACATCGCCGGAAACATCGTCGACTGAGAGGGGACGGTTACCGGCAAACAGAGAAGGAAACACAATCAATGCAATGCACAATATGATGCATGCTCATAACATGGCAATATGAGTGTGTTGGCCTAATGCAACTACAACCAGATGGATTTGGGTCATATTTAACCAAAGGTTCAACCCCAAATTCAAATTATGAATTTAAATAGTGCCTTATCATGTTTTGCACTAAACAGCAAGGTTAAGTTCTTTAAACATGCATGAAACCAGTGCAGATGGATAGATTGGATTTTTCTGATCATTTTTCATATATAAATCTTTGCATTTGGAGCTACGGTTGAATTTCTATGAATTTTAGAAGTTTGCAATATATTCTGGAATTTCCTGAATAAGAATAAATCCAGAAAGAGGAGTTACTGCGTCAGCATGACATCATTGTGATGTCAATGGTCAACGGGCGCGGTCCAGGTCAAACCTGACCAGTAGGGCCTACTGGTCAGTGACACAGAGTCAGCTACAGAGGCTGACATGTGGGACCCGGTCAAAGCTGACGTGGTCAAGTCAACGTTGACAGGCGGGGCCCACTGTGGTTGGTGTTAATCTAACAGGAAAATAATACTAATTAGTTTAGGCATTGGGACCCACATGGCAGTGGCTCTGGGGGTGGTTAGCTGGGTCATTAGCGCTAATTAACCGGCGCCACGTCAGCAGGTGACGCCGGCGACCACAGCAGCGGCGGGAACTCGCCGGAGTTGGTCGGGGCGGCGCTACAGGCGTCGGCTGGGGGTGCGGCTTGCTCCTATGGGCTGCTGGCGCTCTCGCGCATCGAGTGGGGCCAGCGGTGTGTGCGGGGTGGCCGGAGATGATGCCGGCGTCGAGCCAGGCGGCGGCCGGAGTTCGGGCGTGCACGGGAACGACGCTAGGAGGCACGGCAGGGGGCGCAGAAGGGTGTTACGGCCTCCTGGGGGTGCACTGAGCACGGTGACACGCTCGGATGCGTGCGGCAGAGGCTGTGGCCGCAGCGGCGCCATGCCCGGCGGCGAGGAGCTTCGGCATGGTTGGGGATCGGGGCTAGAGCACGCGAGGGACGACGGGGCTAGGGGGAATCGGGTCAACGGCTCACCGCGGAGCTGCAGGGATGGTTAGCGGGCTCGGGGGCGCGCCGGAGTGGCCGAATCGACGGAGAAGGGCGCCGGAGCCGAAGCTTGAAGACGATGATGATGGCGGCTGCTCGGGGCCTCCGTGCTTCCTTCCTTCGGTGCAGGGGTGAAGCGAGAGGTGGCGGAGGCTCTGGATAGCTCGAGGAGGCAAGGCGACGGCGGTGGGCACGGCAACGCCGAGCGGCGGTGACAGCGGCGCTCGGGCATGTTCGGGAGAGGGAGCAGAGAGGAGGAGAGAGGCCAGGGAGCGAGTGAGAGGGGGGGGGGGTCGAGGCGTCCACAGGCGCGGGGACAGGGAGGAGGAGGCGTCGACACGGCGAAGCAGGAGGTGGCCTTGCGCATGCTCGGCGGCGGTGCGCTGTCCCCCCCTCCTCTGCCTACTGGCAAAGGTAGGAGGTGACTGGAATGGGCCAGGTGGGTCGGCCCAGAGCCAGGCCAGCAAGTGGCCCAGGTAAGGGTTTTCCATATTTTTGTTTTCTATTATATTTCTGACATTTGTTTTTGACTTAAAATAAATACTATCACAGTTATAGAAATGTTGAGATTCCTTGTGACCACTGGTTATAATATACCAGAGGCCCTCACCAATTTCCAACATTTTTGGAGCCTTCAAAATATTCATATTATTTTAAACAGCTCCAATTCAAATTCATATGGGTTCATTCAAAAATCCAAAATGTATAGCAAAAATGTGCATCACCTCTGGTTGTTGTTTGCAACATTTTCCAAAGGCCATGAACATTTTTGAAAAGCATTTTGGGTTAGTTGAAATTCCATTTTTAATTTGCATCTATTTGAATTTGCTTTAGTGCTAGGGTTTGAAACATTTCCCATTTCAAATTTAATAGAATTTAAACATGATGCAACACTCTAATGCAAGCACTAAGCATCACCAGAACTAGGGATGTGACAACTCACCCCCACTAAACAAGAATCTCGCCCCGAGATTCAAGTCATGAGGTTAGAAGAAAGGAGGTCACAACTATCACGGTCTCCTTGACCCAACTGCCCTTCTCGAAGAAGTAGCTTCATTGCATCATATTGATCTTGACGTCCCTGCTTTTGAGATCTTCATCCAACACGATGGTGACAGAAAGAAACTCTATAGGAAACGATCTCCTCGAAGATCGAGCATTCAGGATTAACTCGTGGAATGAGATGTTGGAACATCTCGAGTTGAGGCACAAAACGCATCGTGAGGGATGGAAGAACAACAACGAGGTTTGGTTTGGTGGCAACAATTCAACGCTTAGAGAGATGGTGGATGGTGTCAAGGTGGCGAGGACATTTTCCATGATTACGAAACGGGGCACCTCAGGGAAGGTGACTCAAGCACTATTCCCCTAAGTGGCAAAAAGAATTACTTTTGATACGGAGATCATTGGAACTCTTTATTCCAGCCTAAGGCAATCACAAACGATCGTTTGAAGGAGCTCGGAAAGGTGACATACTCGGACTAGGTTGGATGATGTGGACTACCTTGTTGAAGACAACGCAATGAATGATTTTGCTTATCACCGCAAATGGATGGAACCCAAGGTAGAATGGCACAACAGCGGTGCAAGCTGGGAACAAATGCAAATGTTGGGAATGATTCTGGTAACTGGGAGATAACTCAACAGTCGAGAGCAATTCCATTGTTTGAATGGTTATGGTATAATCGAGAAAACTGAGAGCACAAGGATCCCTAGGGAGCAACTTCTAGAATAAGCCGCACGAAATCCTCATGGAGAAGATGGTCAAATAGTTCAATCAAGATACTATAATGGTAGATCTTCCGGCTAGGTGTGTCGGCCAGACATCAACCTTGTCGGGACCTACATCATAGATCTTGGAAAAGTTCCAACCATCATATCTGCCTGAGATTCAGATCTAGTTGGTAACAGGATAATCCAGACCCATCAAATCTAGAAAGAAAAATGAAAGTTTGCAACACAAATCGACGAAATGACGTTGCAAGATTCTCAGGAAATGAACTATGATAGCAAGCTCCAAAACATGAGTTGGTTCTGCTAAACACATGTGAACACGCTGTCCTAGACAAGCATGACCACATGGTAGTCTTATAATAAAACACTACCGAGTTCTGGTTGGGAACCATCGTCGAGGATATCGAAGTCCCTGCATAAGGCATGCTCTTAAGAAGGAACTTCTTCTCCTTGAACGATTCAATCAGTGGCTTGGTGTGCTAGGGATACATATGGAAGGAAGGTTGCGAGCCTGTCAAACCATCGCATACTTCGCACATGCATGACTGACTTGGGATGGTACCAGAGGAAGCAAAAACAAGCTTTCTCGAATCCACGGCGGCAACTTGCCTCAAATGCACATGAACTAGAGGAAGTCACTTATTTCATCCAGGCATAAGCTTCATGAACGGAACACGAAGGCATTGCTTACCAATTTTCCAATACTAGTGTAGCGTTCAACATGAATCATGGGGGAGACAACATGCTGCTGATGGGCTCAACAACAGCTCATCGGAATTACCATATCACTGGACTTCCACCATCATGTGAACACGGTGATAGCATTGGTCAGACCAAAAGATGTAATGGTGTATGCTCGAGGGATCAACCACGAGTAAGACAACATTACGAACATCGTTGGTTCTGATTTGACTTGACGATAGCCCATACTCAAGTCAAAGTTTTGACAAGACAATACATCCAACAACTGATCACGAGGACCAATTGGTGAAGATATCATCTTTCTTCAACACACACACAGAAGATATCCCTTAGAGATGAACTAAGTTAAGCAAGCTTTTACCTTCCAACTCCCCAAGTTGTTGTCTAGCTTAACCAACTAGTTCAGGGATATCCAACATAGATTCTTGGAGAAGGGGTGATTTATAAGAAAACCAACTCGATCACGAACTCAACATAACGGTCAGGTGACAACCTGGTAATACTTCCAAGAAGATATTTGGAAAATCACGAACCACCGATATGATACTAAGCTCGAGAACAACCTTGCTTTTCAGGGCAAGATGACAAGATCAAATAAGCAGGGGATTGAATAATCCTAACTCATTGATCGAAGAGTGCACCAGAAATAAGGACTAGGTAGCACGATCAATCTTAGGATGATGATTTAATAACCGACACGCTAAGAATGAGAATATTGTCCATTTACTACCAAGCAACGAGTTGCTCGGAGTATTGATTTCACACATCACAATTCACTTGTCGGCATTCCGGTTACAACAACACGGAAACCGAGGAAGGAACAATGATGGCAAGAAGTATTACTGCGTCAAGAATTCATAAGAGGTGGTGCAATTCTCATGACACTCTTGACACGAAGATGTTAACACTCCAAGATAGAGCAGAGCAAAAGCTGGATTGGCATTTGATCAACGGAATACCATCACTTTAACCCAATCCTCGAAATGGACAAGGTACTGGAGTTTGTTTCTCCTAGTCATTCCCGGATAGAATGGCTGGACGGACCATAAGAATAATAGGCATCGATAACACGAATGCCCAACTACTCTTGAGCAACAATTGACAGACGAAGGTCAGAAACAACTAAGGAGAACAACTCAAAGGAACATATCACTTTCTGAGTTGTGGATGCATAGATTAGTATATCGAGCAAAGCTCAACATTTCTTCCGGATAACCCATGCAGAAGAGGAAGAATTGGCAGAGTCACAATATAGAATGAAGAACTCATCAAGAGCACTCTAGTTGTGATTTTTGGTTCAACAATGAACTTCTGCCATAAGTAGTTCATGGTATGGGAAGAAGGATTTACCATGGACCTCGAGGACTAATGCAAAGGTTACTACTATCCTAATGGAACTAGCAAACACTATCAACAAGAAGTGAGTAGAGTGAATCTCGGGTTCGAAAACCCAGGAGTAGAATACCTACTACTAAGCGGCATCACGGGATGCTTTCGAGAATGGTGGCCAGAATCATCACACCGGGAACACAAGACATGGACAGATTACTAGATGGTTTCATAAGACACCTAAGGTCATAATAGTAGCTCCAACATATATGTCGAGGCAACGGAGTACCTCACAGACCGGTAGTGTGCTTAATCTGGCCCAAAAGGACATCGGGAACGGAAAGAAAGGATTTGCAAATGCTTCAGACTATTTAGAAACCTGGGATGACTCAGACAACATAACGGCTGTAAATGCTCAAAAATATTTGAGACATCCTGCAAAATGGTGGCATAACCACTCAACATCACAATATCAATGTTCTGAGGCCAACTATGAACACATAGAAGTAGTAGAAACTGAGCAGCGGCTTGAACTCAACAATCCTAGGCAACTACGGTTTAGTAACACGTCATCCTAAGAGATAGAAGAGAAGCCTAGTTCTTAACCCCCGTAGAAGAGAAGAGGTTGACTCAGATCAGAAGGGCATGAGGTATAAGGAGTAAAAAGAGCCTTACGTTCCCTTCCAAAATCAATTCCCTTACATAACTAAAGCATTTCTAGACACAACTTCGACCAGTTTGGCTTGGTAATCCTACAGGCAGTCAGGCTCTGATACCAACGCTGTCAGGACCCCGATCCTAAGTCACACCGATCTAGCATGTAACACATCATATCACTTTGCGGCCTCACGCACGGTATTCCCACGGGTGCCACCTTACCTGGCCCGGGACCGTTTGCGCCTTTTGGCTCACGTATATGATAGTGTCGCTAGCATCCATATGACAAAGAACCCGGGCCGACATGGCTAGTCGTGAACCCAAGGCGACACTAACCCATGAGGACAGGCATACATGAATCACATCAAGCATGTCGGTCAACAACGTATATATCCGGGCTGTAGCACTGGGCTAACAGGACTCCGGTAACCCGGGCTGTAGCAGGCTAGGCAGGACTCCGGATAACACCGCGTGACATTTCCCCGAAGGGACAGACACAGGAATGACGTGAAACACACGCCGGCCAGTCAAGTGTTCCGAGCAGTAGTGCTGGGCTAGCAGGACTCCGGTGAACCGGGCTGTAGCGGACTACTATTGCTCAGAAGCACTAGACTACATTTCCCCATATGATAGGCTGCCAAGGATAAACAACTAGATAGTCGGATCCCATACATAGCAAGCATTTCAATCATACACACAATATGCTCTATGTGTAGATACAACATGGCATCACAACAAGACTCTACGACTCAAGGTATTTATTCATTAGGCTCCGGGGAGCGAGATATTACAAACATGAGTCTCATGACCCAACATTCAGAGCATACAAGTCAAACACATGCGGAAGCTTAACATGTCTGAGTACAGACATCTACAATTGAAAAAGGCTAAGAAGCCTAACTATCTACCAGATCCTGCCAAGGGCACAAGATCGTAGCTGAGGTATCAAGCTAAACGTCAAAGTCCAAGCGGTACTACTAGCGAGACTGACGTCTCTCTGCAAAACATAAAAATAGGCAAACGTGAGTACAAACGTACTCAGCAAGACTTACATCAGAACTAACTACATATGCATCAGTTCCAATAAAGGGGGTGGTGGAGTTTGACTGCAGCAAGCCAGCTTTGACTCGGTGGCTATCCTGAACTACGACTGCGAGTAACTCCTTTGAGGTGGCGCACACGAGTCCACATATTCACCATATCAATACACCACTATGGATCCGCTCCCGTCTCCCTACGAGAACGCCATCCATAGCACTCACGCTTATCTTGCGCATTTTAGAGTATCCACTTTCACTTGTCTATGAACTGTTATAGGCAACCCAGAAGTCCATTACCGCGGACACGGCTATTCGAATAGATGATGTTAACCCTGCAGGGGTGTACTTCTTCATACATGTTTCCACCACTTAGCGTCTGCACACGACATGTGCTCGACAGACTTCAAGCGAAAGCCGACGTGGGTCTAGACCACGACCTACCTAAACACTCAAGTCTCTAGTCCAGGTTTATCGCCTATTCGGGTTCCATCCGCAGGGAGTCCGGCCGAGGTTTCCACTAACGGCCCCGAACGATGTGAACAGGGTTCCCGAGACACCAAACGGGCGAGTCGGTACACCGTGCCACGTGCCTACCGCAACACAGCCCACCCCGATGGTCAGCGCCGCGTGCGGCCCCCGGCATACTACAAACACCAGAAACTACTTGCAACTCCTGGACAGAGGACAAGGGTGATTAAGAAGTCGAGCGGGGTCATATTTCAGGGCCCAATGCATGGTAGTAGCTGTTTCATGGATCACAAACACAGAACTCAGTTCCTGAGGACGGCTTCAATGAGACAACCCACCATGTACTCCTACATGGCCTCTCACCAATACCTTTACCAAATCGTATTCACACACTTAGCTCACACACAGTAGGACATGTTCATCACCATTCCAATTCATTCCCGATGAATCAGACCCGACTCAACTCTAAGCAGTAGCAGGCATGACAAACAAGCATGAATGAGTAGGCACAACATGGGCTCAAACAACTCCTACTCATGCTAGTGGGTTTCATCTATTTACTGTGGAATGACAGGTCATGCAAAGGATAAAGGGGTTCAACTACCGCAGCAAGTAACACATGAATCGTTGTTGTCCTAATGCAGTAAAAGAGAGCAGGAGCGAGAGGGTGGGATTGTATCGGGATGAACAAGGGGGTTTTGCTTGCCTGGCACTTCTGAAGATAATATATCTCTTCATCGGTGTCATCGATCACATCGTCGGAAACATCATCGACTGAGAGGGGACGGTACCGGCAAACAGAGAAGGAAACACAATCAATGCAATGCACAATATGATGCATGCTCATAAAATGGCAATATGAGTGTGTTGGCCTAATGCAACTACAACCAGATGGATTTGGGTCATATTTAACCAAAGGTTCAACCCCAAATTCAAATTATGAATTTAAATAGTGCCTTATCATGTTTTGCACTAAACAGCAAGGTTAAGTTCTTTAAACATGCATGAAACCAGTGCAGATGGATAGATTGGATTTTTCTGATCATTTTTCATATATAAATCTTTGCATTTGGAGCTACGGTTGAATTTCTATGAATTTTAGAAGTTTGCAATATATTCTGGAATTTCCTGAATAAGAATAAATCCAGAAAAAGGAGTTACTGCGTCAGCATGACGTCATTGTGATGTCAATGGTCAACGGGCGCGGTCCAGGTCAAACCTGACCAGTAGGGCCTACTGGTCAGTGACACAGAGTCAGCTACAGAGGCTGACATGTGGGACCCGGTCAAAGCTGACGTGGTCAAGTCAACGTTGACAGGCGGGGCCCACTATGGTTAGTGTTAATCTAACAGGAAAATAATACTAATTAGTTTAGGCATTGGGACCCACATGGCAGTGGCTCTGGGGGTGGTTAGCTGGGTCATTAGCGCTAATTAACCGGCGCCACGTCAGCAGGTGACGCCGGCGACCACAACAGCGGCGGGAACTCGCCGGAGTTGGTCGGTGCGGCGCTACAGGCGTCGGCTGGGGGTGCGGCTTGCTCCTATGAGCTGCTGGCGCTCTCGCGCATCGAGTGGGACCAGCGGTGTGTGCAGGGTGGCCGGAGATGACGCCGGCGTCGAGCCAGGCGGCGGCCGGAGTTCGGGCGTGCACGGGAACGACGCTAGGAGGCACGGCAGGGGGCGCAGAAGGGTGCTACGGCCTCCTGGGGGTGCACTGAGCACGGTGACACGCTCGGACGCGTGCGGCAGAGGCTGTGGCCGCGGCGGCGCCATGCCCGGCGGCGAGGAGCTTCGGCATGGTTGGGGATTGGGGCTAGAGCACGCGAGGGACGACGGGGCAAGGGGGAATCGGGTCAACGGCTCACCGCGGAGCTGCAGGGATGGTTAGCGGGCTCGGGGGCGCGCCGGAGTGGCCGAATCGACGGAGAAGGGCGCCGGAGCCGAAGCTTGAAGACGATTATGATGGCGGCTGCTCGGGGCCTCCGTGCTTCCTTCCTTCGGTGCAGGGGTGAAGCGAGAGGTGGCGGAGGCTCTGGATAGCTCGAGGAGGCAAGGCGACGGCGGTGGGCACGGCAACGCCGAGCGGCGGTGACAGCGGCGCTCGGGCATGTTCGGGAGAGGGAGCAGAGAGGAGGAGAGAGGCCAGGGAGCGAGTGAGAGGGGGGGGGGTCGAGGCGTCCACAGGCGCGGGGACAGGGAGGAGGAGGCGTCGACACGGCGAAGCAGGAGGTGGCCTCGCGCATGCTCGGCGGCGGTGCGCTGTCCCCCCCTCCTCTGCCTACTGGCAAAGGTAGGAGGTGACTGGCATGGGCCAGGTGGGCCGGCCCAGAGCCAGGCCAGCAAGTGGCCCAGGTAAGGGTTTTCCATATTTTTGTTTTCTATTATATTTCTGACATTTGTTTTTGACTTAAAATAAATACTATCACAGTTATAGAAATGTTGAGATTCCTTGTGACCACTGGTTATAATATACCAGAGGCCCTCACCAATTTCCAACATTTTTGGAGCCTTCAAAATATTTATATTATTTTAAATAGCTCCAATTCAAATTCATATGGGTTCATTCAAAAATCCAAAATGTATAGCAAAAATGTGCATCACCTCTGGTTGTTGTTTGCAACATTTTCCAAAGGCCATGAACATTTTTGAAAAGCATTTTGGGTTAGTTGAAATTCCATTTTTAATTTGCATCTATTTGAATTTGCTTTAGTGCTAGGGTTTGAAACATTTCCCATTTCAAATTTAATAGAATTTAAACATGATGCAACACTCTAATGCAAGCACTAAGCATCACCAGAACTAGGGATGTGACACCTGAAGAAAATCATCAAGTAAGGGATGAAGGAGCGCCAGCATTGTCGGGGTCGCGCTGTGCAAAAGGACCAGCAACAATGTCTTCAACAACTTCATTTTCATCAGTAGAGAGCGATGAAGACTCAGAGGTTGGCATCAGAGGAGGAACTTGAGTGTTCTTGAATTTTTTCCTTGGTGGTTCAGCCCAGTCGAAATTCATTTGGAGATCTTCATCTGCAAGTTCTTCATTTGTCTTGAGGTGTGTGAGTATGGCCCAACTGCGATCAAATTTCTCATGGAGATAGTATTTGTTCTTGCGTACTACGTTATGCATCACAATCATGTTGGCTTGTATGGCAGCAAACTGACGCTTAACCCATCGATGATTCTTCTCTACTTTCTGATGAAGATTGTTAAGCAGCTCACGGTCAGTCATGTCACGTGGTGCTTCTGGTGAAGAAGATGGTCTTGAAGCTTTTACTGATGTGTCTTGGTTGGCAAATTCATCAGCTTTGAAGCTGGAAATGGGTCGATAATGCTCTTTCCTTTGCCAGGAACTGTGGATAATGTGCTTTGAAGAACTTTGACATCAGGCATTTAACTCAGATGATTTTGACGATTAGCCTTGTGGTTGATTGCGGACCATGGTGCATACGGCTTCAATTCAAATGGGGACTGGGCGACTGTGACCAAAGTCCTGAGAAACAAATCATGAATGTTGATGGGAGTGCCATGTATGATGTGGAACAACAAATTCTTCATGACTCCCACAACTTCTTCGGTGTTGGAATTGTGGCCTTTGATCGGATTGAGGGTCTTTATCAGAATGTGATACACAGTCTTTGGCACATATAGCAAATCCTTCACTAGGAGGCTGTCCTTGAAGCATTTCCTTCAGGCATTGGTTTCATCAGCACTTGCATCAGATGATTGGGCAGCTCAGGCTCTTCATAAATTTTCTTGGTCCTTCTTGGGGTGGATCCACTGAAGAGCATGAAGTAAAACATCAATAGGTGCTTTGAAGAGAGTGTCTTCAATCATCCAGTCCAAAGCCCAAGTAGCTGTGTCATCAACGTTGCCTGAGAAGTGCACAATAGCATAAAATTGAAGAATAAGCTCTGCATTCCAGTCGCAAACATATGTGCAAAAGTTGAGCAGTCCAACATCATGTATCGCAGCCAAAATAGGCTGGAAGCAAGGAATGGATTCCGTATCCACATAAGGAATATGACGATGCGGGAATACTTTCTTCTTATCAAACAACAGTGAAGCATAGAAGTTCATCTGCGTCCTTGTCCAAAATCTCAAACACCTTAGCTTGGCTGAGTCATAGGGTGACTCGCCAATGAAGAAATTCTTTTCATCGAAGAATTTGGTGCAGTCAAATTTTGGTCGCTTGAGGCTTTTGCCAAACTTGGGCATAACCGGGACGGGTTGAAGATTGTGCCTTTTCTTTCTGACATCAAGGGCTGGTCGTGGGGACCCAGTTGAGTCATTTGGATCAGTGATAGCCATGGCACGATCAACTTCCTCAGCGGTAGCAGTTGGTACCGTGTCAGTGTTTGCTGAGGGGATGGAATCTGCATAGGGAGGATATGCATTGATAAAATCAACATCAGGATCATCATTAGCATTTTCATCAGCTGCTATAGCTGAAACCTCTTCAGGAATGCTTTGGAGCACATGTTTTTGTTCTTCAGAGCCGGCTGGAATTTCTTCAGTGCGCTGAGGCGACCGAGGCTCTGTCGTGAGGGGATTGGGGAGGGGGAAATTTGGGTGAGTTGCTTCCCAATATTCGTCACAGAGTGGAGGAGTTGTTTCACCATCGATATCCATGTCCTCCTCATTTTCTTCAAACAACGGTGTTCGCTGAGGGGTTTGAACAGTCTCTTGAGGCGCAGATACATCAGTGTCAACCTCAATTTCTTCATCCATTTGCTTTGTGGTAGCAGCAGAATGGGTATCCTATTCTTCTTCATCACCAGCCTGAGGAATTTCATAATCCACTCCATATGGAACTATTTGAAGATGCTCATAGTTATGAGTAGGGGGTGCTGATGGGATTGGAATTGCATCGATGGGAATGACAATTGAAGACAATGTCGTCGTCTTCAATTTCTTTAGTGATTCAGGCATCAGTGAAGCTGATGCCTTTCTCTTCTTAGCTTCTCGCTCAACAACTTTTGTCTTCCTTTCTTATGATGCAGAAGGAAGGGTGATAAGCTTCAAAGATGAAGCCGTTGGTGGATCTGCTGCTCAGGAACTAGGTGGTGCAGTTTCGTTAGGCGTGATTGATGCAGTCACCCTTGCAATTTCTTCAGGCACAACATTATCAGTTATCTTGGGAATTTCTTCAGATACAATATTTTTAGTTGCCCCTTCAGTTTCTTCAGGGCCAACTTCTGCGGTTGCCCTGGCAGACTCTTCAGTAGATAAAGGTGCAATCTCACTGCCTGTGTGGTTGGGGTGGAGTTGATGAACTTGATGGTGGAGGAGGGCCAAACTTGGTGGCTTCTCTCTTGTTGTGATCTTCAACTACCTTGGTTGAGGCAGTGATGAATCCTGCTCCAGTGATTGTCCTAATTTTCATATTCCTCTGACAGCTGAGGAATTTCAGACTATAGTGTCACAAACTGTTGAGGAGACACAGAAATCATGTTCTTCTTCAGCCCCCTCCTTTTGCACTTTCTGCTTGTGCAATTTTGTATTTCTCATTCAATATGAATGAAGAAATCATATGGCCTAGATCAGGAGGGAGGTTAAGATCATCTAGACGAGTCTCGGGATTGGTGCACTAGATATCAATGAAATCAAGCAATTTCTTCGGGTCCAGCAGCATGGGAACAGAAGACTTCTTAACAATACCAGCCTATTCTTGCTTTCTTCTAATGAAGTCAACGAGCTCGTCTTCATCAGTGAGTCTGTGTTCATCAACTTGAGGCACAACAACCTTGCTCTTGGGAGTTGACCTAGTACCACGGCCATCAGTTGCCTTTTTCTTCAGCTTGGGTGTTGAAGAAGTTGGTAGCCCAGAGGTTGAGGCACTTTATGCAGCGATTGTGGCTATCAGAAAGCCCTCAGTGCGCTGACAAGATGCAAGCGCAACCGGTGTTGAGGCTCTAACCGCTGCCATTGAGGAACTTGAAGCAGGTGGAGGCACTAAAGATTTTGAAATCTTTGATGCAGAGTCCTTTGAAGCTGAAACTTTTGGTGCCTTGGGTTTGGCCACAGAGGACATTGGATCTGATGGCCTTGGCTTGTTTGCAGGCTTCTTTTGCATTGATTTCTTCAGAGCACTTGCACTGCTACTTGCACTTACTTCAACCGAAGCCTTTGAAGCACAATTGAATTCTTCAACCGCCTTCTTTGCTTGTTTGGAAAGCTTTGGTTGATGCTTTTCCCATTCTTGGGGAAATTCTTTGCCCCTTTTGATACTTGAGGGATCATCCACTTGACCATCAGCAAGCAGTGGTCTTTTACAGGGATGCTTTACTGCGAAATCCTTCATGTACTTTGGAGTGACATATTCGTAAGCTCTCCATTTATACATACAGTGTCGCTTGATTTTTTGCATGCGAGTTTTGTGTTGCTTATCAGTCTCTTTGCCATAAATGTTTTCATCAGGAGTGTCGTACCCTAATTCATCAGGGATCTCAAATGTTGTCTGTTCTTCCTTTCTCTCGCCACCTTTCTATGGCTTCTTTCCATCACCATTTTCTCCAACTAAGGATTTTGAACCTGTGAGGTCTCTGAAGAAGTTGGAAGTATTTCCTCAAAATGTGCTGCAAATGAATTGAGTTGATGAGAACCTAGAGATTCGTATGCAGACGTTGTAACTATGAACAGAGTATAGTTGCAAGAAAATAGGGAAGAGTCACATGCGTTCTCACAGATTTTTCAAAATAAACCATTTGAGGAAATTGACCATTGTCGTCTTGAAGAATTTCATCAATTGTTCTTGACTTAGATTCCAGAGTTGTACAGAATTGAGAAATTTGCACAATTGAGGAATCTACTTGTTAAGCATGTCAATGATGAAATACACAAGACTGGCCAAATTGGAGTGCTCAAGAATTTGAGGAGTGGTAAAAACATCACTTGAAGAATTTTAAGCGAAGTGAAGATCAAAGAGGGGCGGTAAATAAGCATTTAATTACCCCAACGATGTACTCGAAGAACTGGACGACGAGCCGAAAGAAATTGTCAGCTCATATCTTCCGTGCCCTAACATGATGGCAACGAAAGACGTCTACGGCGGCGGTGGAGGTGAAGAAATCTGCATCCGGCGTGAGTACGTCAACGAAGAAGTTGATGAAGTGAAGCTCTTCTTCTCCGGCGGCGATGAGATCCAGCGGTGGCGCGAGGGTTTGAGGACTGAGAGCGAAGGGAGCGAGGAGACAAAGTGAATAAATGTTAATAGGGTCAGGGCTATTTATAGTCGTAGTGAAAACTAAGGGGTCCAAATTTTTCAAATGGATAAGCCCCTGACCATTCGCATCTCAGTGACACGCATCACACATGAAATTTTCACACTTATCTGTCGAGGTGAAAGTGCAGGATGAAGTTACAACGACAACCGCCAAAAAAAAACTTTGAGAATTTTTTAAAGTGCGTTCTCAATTTCTTCAGCTGTCAAGGACACAATGAAGACTTTGAACAGTGTCAAGTAGAACGCATATGAAGAATTTGTGAACAGAGTGGGTTGAGCTTAGCATAGAGGGGAACGGGTCCGATCACATCCACATAGACGAAGATATCGAATTGAAGAATTAGCAATGTGTGGACGCTTTAGAGGACATGAAAAGGTTGAATAAACACACACACACACACACACACATAGGGCTATAGGGTTGGACTATTCTGTTACCCGTAACAGAATAATATTCTGTTACCCCACGGCCCTTCCGTTACCCGTAACAGAATAATATTATATTACCCCCTGGCCCTAAATATTGCGCGATGCACCAACACCGCAGAATCTCCCCGACCCAGCCCGAACCCAACCCACCTTGTTCTGCCGAAGGCAGCCATCGTGGGCGAGCGAGCGATGGTGTCAGCCGGAGTGAGGGAGCCCACGACGCCGTGACTGGCCGCCGACTGATCCACTGCCGCCATCCCCTTCCTCGATGGAAAAGCAATGACGGGGGCCTCCCTCCCTCACCGGGGTTCCTTCGTCGGGGCCGTGATCCTCGCCTCCTGCCTCCCTCCCTCGCCGGGGTTCCTTCACTGGGGTCGTGATCCCCGCCTCCTGCCTCCCTCCCTTGCTGGGGTTCCTTCGCCGGGGTCGTGATCCCTGCCTATTGCCTCCCTCCCTCACCGGGGATCCTTCTCCGTGCACGTGATCCTCGCCTCCTGCCTCCATCCATCGCCGGGGCTCCTTCGCCGGGCACGTGATCCCCGCCACCAGCCGCTTCCTCCCCGGACCTCCAGCACAAGCAGGAGCGCCATCGTCTCCCCCAAGCTCCTTGCCCGCATCAATGGCGCCACCTTGCAAGAACATGCCAGTACGCCTCCCACGAGATGAAGAAGAAGAAGTCAGATCCAAGAACATGCCACTAGAGGTGATGTCTGCTTCCCACACTAATTTTCCCTCAAAAATTGAATCAGTAGAAAAAATGTTTTCATGTCTGGGTTTGCCTGAAGAAAAATACCATGTTTGTGTCAGTTTCATCAGTTCATCACTCCTGCTATGTAGAAGATTCAATTTAAAAAATGCACACACTATGCTCTGCCTACATGTTACACTATAAGATTCATCAGTACTATATGTGTGCTGCATCAGTGACACATGGTCCTATGATCCAGAAGCTGATAGTACATTGCAAATGCTTGCATCAGTTCATTACACCCCTGCCACTTGATGCACAATTTAGATGTCGAGGTTACTGTCAGTACGTCTAATATGCTAGCTTTAGTTCAAGTCAAAAAACATAAACTTATGCATCAACCCAAGTAGCTACTAGGCTTTATATAAGGTTCAGCTACCACTTCAAGTTGTATGTTGTTATTTCTAATAGTACATGTCGTGTAGTTGCGTCAGTTCTAACGAGCATAAGTTCAATGATACATAAACAAGGAGTACTTCTAGTGTAGTTGCATAAGTTCTAGATGAAAAAAAGAGAAGACATGCATCAGTTTATATATATATATATATATATATATATATATATATATATATATATATATATATATATATATATGCATATGCATGTCTTTTCTTAATGTTCAGTTTACAAGCAGTGCACCAGATGTTTATGCATCAGTTATAGGAAAAAAGATAAAAAACTTTCCATAACAGATGAAGTTCAATGTTCAATTTACAAGGAGTGCTAAAAAATCAGTACATCAGTACATCAGTGCTGAACATGTACATTCATCAGTTCAACTGAAACTAAATCAGATACAAAATAGAGAACAAAGTTTAATAACCCCCAGCGATGCAAGTTGAACTTGTACGTTGCCTTCAGTGCATGACATGTTACCCATAGCATGTATACGAGAAAAGCCAGAAAAGATTAATCCCAAAACTGTTGAATGTCATTGAAGAAACATGCAAGGCGGCACACGCAGCGAGGGTTTAATGAGCCAAGCAGATATGGGGCATCGCCTGGTTGGGTAACACCACAGAATAGCACCTGGATACTTCAACAATACAGGAAGATTTCAAGCTACACCAGAATCATCAGAAGCACGGGCAAGTTCTTCTATGCAGCAAACACCGATATCTAGGAATACAAGCTTTGCCACTGCTTGGTTGCAACAAGGTCAACAATTTCCCCAACAACAAATGTTTTCCTTCCCTAGTGCATACAGAAAGGCAAGGACAGACAGGCTTCCACCAGTCGCTATGTCAACATCAATCATCCATGCTGCAAAAGCGGTTGCGACGGGAAGACCAGGCCAAAGAGACAGAAATGTTGGCCACACTAGCAGGGTGCAAAGTAGAAGATATGAGCCATATAGACAGGAGCAACCTCACATCGAATCTGAGGGAAGACAACCGTAAAATGAGAGATGGAGAGCTTCATCAACATTTCTCCCGCCAAGAGATGCATTGCTCCATGTGCCAAGGGTGACACCACCCGCGCCCATACACCGGGGTGAACAGCAAACACCAGAGGTAGCACAGAGCTATACACATGTAAGTATCCATTCAGAAAAAACATACAAGCATAGTCCATACCCTAGTACTATGACATTTTCATAACTGTGTTTTTGTTTGCTCACTGTTGCGTGCAGCCACCTAACATTGAAGCTTACGTTCTGCCAAGGATAGAGATGCGCTTTGAAACTTTCAAAGAAGCAAAGGACTTCTACAACGTCTATGCAAAGCACGCGGGTTTTGCTGTCAGGGAAGGCTCCAAGGTTAACACTAGAGTCTACCTTTATTGCACGTGCTATGGAGTCTATGAATCGAAGGTGTCAGACGAAAATAGACAGTGGAACAAGACGACAGCCAGGACTAACTGCAGGGCTAAAAATGAGGCTGAAGAGGGAAAAGGATGGAACACTTGTCGTAAAAGAGATAGTCTGGGAACACAACCACATGCGACATCTCCCCCCCCCCCCCCCAAATGCTTGTCTTCTTGCACTCCCACAAAAACTTTGACAAAACAATCTTGGAGTACGTCAAGTACCTGTAGTTCAAAGGCATTGAAAACGTGCAAATCATGATCATACTGGGCGGCGATGACCTTGGCAGCTACTTCCTCGAAACGAATGCCAAAGACCTGATTAACATGTAAGTACAAACTTGTTCTCCTCCCATAAACCCCCTCCATCTTTTTTCGTCTGTCATTACAAACATATTAAGCAACACATGACCTGACATCATTTCAACATGCATTTTTGAATGACTGTTCACTTTTAATATGCAAGAAAGCAAAGTATTCAAGGATGGATGATGTGGACGATGTCCTAAAAACTGTCAACTTCTTTAGGGAGATGAAAGCGATAAACAGGAAATTCTTCTGCGACATACAACTTGATGAGTCCGACAGAGTTGAGAACATATTCTGGGCGAACGCAAGCTGCCGAGGGGCGTATCAAGACATTGGTGACTGTGTAACGTTTGACACCACATATAAGACCAACAAGTACCATATTCCACTTGGGGTGTTTGTGGGTACTAACAACCACTTACAGACTACATTCTATGCTTTCACCCTAATAATAGACGAGGATGCAGATTCATTCAGATGGTTGTTCAAGACATTTTAAGGTGCATAAGAGGGAAGTCTCCTACATGCATCCTCACAGGTACAACCGCCAAACCACTCCCACCCCCCCCCAAAGGAAAATAACACAGTAAAAATGTTGTGCCAGTTCTATTTGTATATATGCACTACCATTTGCTGACCACTCCACGTCTCTTTTCTCATTACCAGAAACGTGCCCGGCAATGGCTTTGGCGATCCCAGATGCTTTCAAGAACACAATACACAAGCTGTGTGATAACCCACAAGTATAGGGGATCGCAACAGTTCTCGAGGGTAGAGTATTCAACCCAAATTTATTGACTCGACACAAGGGAGACAAAGAATATTCTCAAGTATTAGCAGTTGAGTTGTCAATTAAACCACACCTAGATAACTTAGTATCTGCAGCAAAGTATTTAGTAGCAAAGTAATATGGAAGTAATGGTAACGGTAGCAAAAGTAATATTTTTGGGTTTTGTAGTGATAGTAACAATAGCAAAGGAAAAGTAAATAAGCGGAGAACAATATTTGAAAAGCTCATAGGCATTGGATCGGTGATGGAGAATTATGCCGGATGTGGTTCATCATGTCACAATCATAACATAGGGTGACACAGAGCTAGCTCCAATTCATCAATGTAATGTAGGCATGTATTCCGAATATAGTCATACGTGCTTATGGAAAAGAACTTGCATGACATATTTTGTCCTACCCTCCCATGGCAGCGGGGTCCTAGTGGAAACTAAGGGATATTAAGGCCTCCTTTTAATAGAGTACCAGACCAAGGCATTAACACATAGTGAATACATGAACTCCTCAAACTACGGTCATCACCGGGAGTGGTCCCGATTATTGTCACTTCGGGGTTGCCGGATCATAACACATAGTAGGTGACTATAGACTTGCAAGATAGGATCAAGAACTCACATATATTCATGAAAGCATAATAGGTTCAGATCTGAAATCATCGCAATCGGGCCCTAGTGACAAGCATTGAGCATAGCAAAGTCATGGCAACATCAATCTCAGAACATAGTGGATACTAGGGATCAAACCCTAACAAAACTAACTCGATTACATGATAAATCTCATCCAACCCATCACTGTCCAGCAAGCCTACGATGGAATTACTCAGGCACGGCGGCGAGCATCATGAAATTGGTGATGGAGGATGGTTGATGATGACGACGGCGACGGATTCCCCTCTCCGGAGCCCCGAACGGACTCAAGATCAGCCCTCCCGAGAGAGTCTAGGGCTTGGCAGCGGCTCCTATCGTAAAACACGATGAATCCTTCTCTCTGATTTTTTTCTCCCCGAACACGAATATATGGAGTTGGCGCGTCAGGGGGCCCACGAGGCAGGGGGGCGCGCCCCCACCCTCATGGACAGGTGGAGGCCCCCCTGACATGGATTCTTCTTCTAGTTATTTTTATTATTTCCAAAAATAAGTTCCGTGGAGTTTCAGGCATTCAGAGAACTTTTGTTTCTGCGCATAAATAACACCATGGCAATTCTGCTGAAAACAGCGTCAGTCCGGGTTAGTTCTATTCAAATGATGCAAGTTAGATTCCAAAACAAGGGCAAATGTGTTTGGATAAGTAGATACGACAGAGACGTATCAACTCCCCCAAGCTTAAACCTTTGCTTGTCCTCAAGCAATTCAGTTGATAAACTGAAAGTGATAAAGAAAAACTTTTACAAACTCTGTTTGCTCTTGTTGCTGTAAATATGTAAAGTCAGCATTCAAGTTTTCAGCAAAGATTATGACTAACCATATTCACAATAACATTTAGGTCTCATGTTTACTCATGTCAATGGCATAATCAACTAGCAAGAAATAATAATAAAACTCGGATGACAACACTTTCTCAAAACAATCATAATATAATATAACAGGATGGTAGCTCGCTAGCCCTTTCTGAGACCGCAAAACATAAATGCACAACACCTTTAAAGTTCAAGGACTGACTAAACATTGTAATTCATGGTAAAAGAGATCCAGTCATAGTCATACCCAATATAAATTAATAGTAATGGATGCAAATGACAGCAGTGCTCTCCAGCTAGTGCTTTTTAATAAGAGGGTGATGACTCAACATAAAATTAAATAGATAGGCCCTTCGTAGAGGGAAGCAGGGATTTGTACAGGTGCCAGAACTCGATTTTGAAAGCAGAGATAAATAATATTTTGAGCGGCATACTTTCATTATCAACATAACAACCAAGGATGGTGATATCTTCCATGCTACACACATTATAGGCGGTTCCCAAACAGAATGGTAAAGTTTATACCCCCCTCCACCAACAAGCACCAATCCATGGCTTGCTCGAAACAACGAGTTCATCCAACTAACAACAGTCCCAGGGGGAGTTTTGTTTGCAATTATTTTGATTTAGTTTGCATAAAGCATGGGACTGGGCATCCCGGCGACCAGCCATTTTCTCGTGAGTGAGGAGCGGAGTCCACTCCTCTTGAGAATAACCCGCCTAACATGGAAGATATGGACAGCCCTAGTTGATACATGAGCTATTCGAGCATACAAAACATAATTTCATTTGAAGGTTTAGAGTTTGGCACAGACAAATTTACTTGGAACGGCAGGTAGATACCGCATATAGGAAGGTATAGTGGACTCATATGGAATAACTTTGGGGTTTAAGGGATTGGATGCACAAGCAGTATTCCCGCTTAATACAAGTGAAGGCTAGAAAAGACTGGGAAGCGACCAATTAGAGAGCGACAACAGTCATGAAGATGCATTAAAATTAATGAACATTGAATGCAAGCATGAGTAGGATATAATCCACCATGAACATAAATATCGTGAAGGCTATGTTGATTTTGTTTCAACTACATGTGTGAACATGTGCCAAGTCGAGTCGCTTAAATCATTCAAAGGAGGATACCATCCTACCATACCACATCACAACCATTTTAATAGCATGTTGGCATGCAAGGTAAACCATTATACCATTATAAACTCCTAGCTAATTAAGCATGGCATAAGCAACTATAATCTCTAATTGTCATTGCAAACAAGTTTATTCATAATAGGCTGAATCAGGAACGATGAACTAATCATATTTACAAAAACAAAAGAGGTCAAGTTCATACCAGCTTCTCTTATCTCAATCAGTCCATCATATATCATCATAATTGCCTTTCACTTGCACGACCGAACGATGTGAAAATAATAAGAGTGCACGTGCATTGGACTAAGCTGGAATCTGCAAGCATTCAATAAACAGGAGAAGACAAGGCAATATGGGCTCTTGGGTAAATCAATAATAATGCATATAAGAGCCACTTCAACAATTTAATTATGGTCTTCTCCTATTGACCCCCAAAGAAAAGAAAAGAAATACAACTATTTACACGGGAAAGCTCCCAACAAGAAAAAGAAGAACGGGAAATCTTTTTGGGTTTTCTTTTCTAATTGTCACTACTATAGCAAGAAATAACCTAACTAAAAGCTACAACTAAATTTATTTATTTATTTGGTTTTCTTAAGGTTTTTCAAACACACAAGAAGAAAGCGTAAAAAGAAAATAAACTAGCATGGATATTACAGTGAAAGAGTATGAGCACCGACATCTAGCAATGAGTGTGTGAACATGAATGTAATGTCGGTGAGAAATACGTACTCCCCCAAGCTTAGGCTTTTGGCCTAAGATGGTCTATTGCCACGACTGGCCTGGCAGATATCCATAGTTGTAGTTGGGATCGTACTGAGAAGAAGAAGCCTCTGATTGCCACTGGTTGGCCATCATCTCCGGATCCCACTGGTAATTAGACTGTCGTGGAGGCTCAAATTGTGGTTCCGGCTCTGGCTCTATAGCTGATGTAGGGTTCCGGTAGGCGTGGATGGCCGCCAACGGAACTAGATACGGGCCTGCAGATAAATCAAACAAGGAAGGAGTAGGCAAGGTAATAGTCTCAGGGTGATTTTTATCAAAGAACAATTTGTATTTAAGCGCCCCTTCCCTATTCTTAGCAATAAAATCATGCGCTACCATGCTCTTATAATCTAAATAAACAATAGGCAACAATTTTTCTTCTTTCTCATAGTGACTAATAGGTATGTTATAATATGTAGCGAGGTGTGAAGCATAGACACCTCCAAAGATGGGGCCCTTTGTACGGTTCAGACTTAACCGTTTGGCAATAATACCGCCCATACTAACAGAGTTATCACAAAATGAGCTAGAACTCGTGCTTGAGCTGGATGGTGATTTTTTTTGGGAGGAAGAAGAAGTGTGTGGGTGTAGGAATAAGTGGAGGGGAGCCACCATGGGCCCACGAGGCAGGGGGTGCGCCCAGGGGGTGGGCGCGCCCTGGACCCTCGTGGCCAGGTGCTTGCCCCCCTGTTGTGTTCTCAGTGCCAGATATTCTCAAATATTCCATAAAAAATCATATTAAATTGGGAGGGCATTTGGAGAACTTTTATTTTGGGCTATTTTTATATTGCATGGATAATTCAGAAAACTGACAGAAAAATACTATTTTGACTTTATTTCAACTAAATGACAGAAAGTGGAAGGAGGGTACAGAAGGTCGTGCTTTCTAGTTTCATCCATCTCATGCTCATCAAAAGGAATCCACTAACAAGGTTGATCAGGTCTTGTTAACAAACTCATTCCGAATCGCATGAAACCGGAGAAATTTCGAATAACACTAGGTTACCTCAACGGGGATATGCACATCCCCAATAATAATAATATCATATCTCTTTTTGACAGTTGGTAGAGGAAATTCAAAACCTCCAAAAATAATCGATGGAATTTTTCCAATAGAATTAATTCTGTGGACTTGAGGTTGTTTCCTCGGGAAGTGTAGTGTACTGTATGCTCATTACCATTAACATGAAAAGTGACATTGCCTTTGTTGCAATCAATAACAGCCCTACATTATTCAAAAAGGGTCTTCCAAGAATAATAGACATACTATCATCCTCGGGAATATCAAGAATGACAGAGTCCGTTAAAATAGTAACATTTGCAACCACAACAGGCACATCCTCACAAATACCGACAGGTATAGCAGTTGATTTTTCAGCCATTTGCAAAGATATTTCAGTAGGTGTCAACTTATTCAAATCAAGTCTACGATATAAAGAGAGAGGCATAACACTAACACCAGCTCCAAGATCACATAAAGCAGTTTTAACATAGTTTCTTTTAATGGAGCATGGTATAGTTGGTACTACTGGATCTCCTAGTTTCTTAGGTATTCCACCCTTAAAAGTATAATTAGCAAGCATGGTGGAAATTTCAGCTTTCGGTATCTTTCTTTTATTTGTAACAATTTCTTTCATGTACTTAGCATAAGGATTCATTTTGAGCATATCAGTTAATCACATACGCAAGAAGATAGGTCTAATCATTTCAGCAAAGCGCTCAAAATACTCATCATCCTTTTTCTTGGATGGCTTGGGAGGAAAAGGCATGGGTTTCTGTACCCATGGTTCTCTTTCTTTACTGTGTTTCCTAGCAACAAAGTCTCTCTTATCATGACGTTGATTCTTTGTTGTTGGTTATCAAGGTCAACATCAGGTTCAATTTCTACATCATTATCATTGCTAGGTTGAGCATCAACATGAATATCATCATTAATATTATCACTAGGTTCATGTTCATTACAAGATTGTGTTTCAACATCAGAAATAGAAATATTATTGGGATTCTCAGGTGTGTCTACAACAGGTTCACTAGAAGCATGCAAAGTCCTATCATTTTTCTTTTTCTTCTTTTTAGAAGGACTAGGTGCTTCAATATTATTTCTCTAAGAATCTTGCTCAATTCTCTTAGGATGGCCTTCAAGATACAAAGGTTCCTGACTCATTTTACCAGTTCTAGTAGCCACTCTAATAGCATTGTCATTATTATTACTATTTAATTCATTGAGCAAATCATTCTGAGCTTTAAGTACTTATTCTACTTGGGTGGTAACCATAGAAGCATGTTTACTAATGAGTTTAAGTTCACCTTTAACTCTAGAGATATAATCACCCAAGTGTTCAATCATATAAGCATTTTGTTTTACTTGTCTACCAAAATAAGCATTAAAATCTTCTTGCTTAACCATAAAGTTATCAAAATCATCCAAACATTGGCTAGCAAACTTAGTAGGAGGGATTTCAGTTTTATCATATCTATAGAGAGAATTTATCTTTACTACCTTTGTCAGGTTATCAAGACCATGTGTTTCTTCAATAGGTGATGAATTAAAACCATGTACTTCTTCAACAGGAGGTAAATTAAGACCATGTATTTCTTCAATAGGAGGTAAATTCTTAACATCTTCAGCTTTAATACCTTTTTCTTTCATAGATTTCTTTGCCTCTTGCATATCTTTAGGACTGAGAAATAGAACACCCCTTTTCTTCGGAGTTGGTTCGGGAAGTGTCCAATTATTTTCATTTGTCAACATATTATTCAATATAATCTCAGCTTCATCTGGTGTTCTTTCCCTGAAAACAGAACCAGCACAACTCTCCAGGTAATCTCTGGAAGCATCGGTTAGTCCACTATAAAAGATATTAAGTATTTCATTTTTCTTAAGAGGATGATCAGGAAAAGCATTAAGTAATTGGAGAAGCCTCCCCCAAACTTGTGGGAGACTCTCTTCATCAAGTTGCACAAAATTATATATTTCCCTTAAAGCAGCTTGTTTCTTATGAGCAGGGAAATATTTAGCAGAGAAGTAATAAATCATATCCCGGGGACTACGCACACAACCAGGATCAAAAGAATTAAACCATATCTTAGCATCACCCTCTAATGAGAATGGAAATATTTTAAGGATATAAAAGCAGCGAGTTCTCTCATCATTAGTGAATAGGGTGGCTATATAATTTAATTTAGTAAGATGTGCCACAACAGTTTCAGATTCATAGCCATAGAAAGGATCAGATTCAACCAAAGTAATTATATAAGGATCAACATAGAATTCATAATCCTTATCAGTAACGAAGATAGGTGAAATAGCATAAGCAGGATCATATTTCATTCTAGCATTTAGAGTTTTTTGTTTAAGCTTATCTAATAATTTCTTAAGATCACTCCTATCGTTGCAAGCAAGAAAGTCTCTAGCAGTTTCTTCATCCATAACATAGCCCTTAGGCACAACAGGTAATTCATATTTATTAGGAGAGTCTTCATCATCACTTTCTTCAATATTATCAGTTTCAAAAATTTCATTCTCTCTAGCCCTAGCAAGTTGTTCATCAAGAAATTCACCAAGTGGCACAGTAGTATCAAGCATAGAAGTAGTTTCATCATAAGTATCATGCATAGCAGAAGTGGCATCATCAATAACATGCGACATATCAGAATTAATAGCAGAAGCAGGTTTAGGTGTCGCAAGCTTACTCAAAACAGAAGGTGAATCAAGTACAGAGCTAGATGGCAATTCCTTACCTCCCCTCGTAGTTGAGGGATAAATTTTTGTTTTCTCGTCTTTGAAGTTCCTCATAGTGACCAGCAGATATAAATCCCAAGTGACTCAAAGAATAGAGCTATGCTCCCTGGAAACGGCGCCAGAAAATAGTCTTGATAACCCACAAGTATAGGGGATCGCAACAGTTTCCGAGGGTAGAGTATTCAACCCAAATTTATTGATTCAACACAAGGGGAGCCAAAGAATATTCTCAAGTATTAGCAGTTGAGTTGTCAATACAACCACACCTGGATAACTTAGTATCTGCAGCAAAGTATTTAGTAGCAAAGTAATATGGAAGTAACGGTAATGGTAGCAAAAGTAATATTTTTGGGTTTTGTAGTGATTGTAACAGTAGCAACGGAAAAGTAAATAAGCGGAGAACAATATGTGAAAAGCTCGTAGGCATTGGATCGGTGATGGAGAATTATGCCGGATGTGGCTTATGGAAAAGAACTTGCATGGCATCTTTTGTCCTACCCTCCCGTGGTAGCGGGGTCCTAGCAGAAATAAAGGGATATTAAGGCCTCCTTTTAATAGAGTACCAGACCAAAGCATTAACACATAGTGAATACATGAACTCCTCAAACTATGGTCATCATCGGGAGTGGTCCCGATTATTGTCACTTCGGGGTTGCCGGATCATAACACATAGTAGGTGACTATAGACTTGCAAGATAGGATCAAGAACTCACATATATTCATGAAAACATAATAGGTTCAGATCTGAAATCATGGCACTCGGGCCCTAGTGACAAGCATTAAACATAGCAAACTCATAGCAACATCAATCTCAGAACATAGTGGATACTAGGGATCAAACCCTAACAAAACTAACTCGATTACATGATAAATCTCATCCAACCCATCACCGTCCAGCAAGCCTACGATGGAATTACTCACGCACGGCAGTGAGCATCATGAAATTGGTGATGGAGGATGGTTGATGATGACGACGGCGACGGATCCCCCTCTCCGGAGCCCCGAACGGACTCCAGATCATCCCTCCCGAGAGAGTTTAGGGCTTGGCGGTGGCTCCGTATCGTAAAACGCGATTGCCGGTGTCAAAACCGGCGGATCTCGGGTGGGGGTCCCGATCTGTGCGTCAAGGCCGGATGGTAACAGGAGACTAGGGATGGTAACAGGAGACCAGGGACCGGCGGATCTCGGATGTTTTTACCCAGGTTCGGGCCCTCTCGATGGAGGTAATACCCTACTCCTGCTTGATTAATATTGATGATATGGGTAGTACAAGAGTAGATCTACCACGAGATCAAGGAGGCTAAACCCTAGAAGCTAGCCTATGGTATGATTGTGTATGAAGATGATTGTCCTACGGACTACAACCCTCCGGTTTATATAGACACCGGATAGGGTTAGGGTTACACAGAGTCGGTTACATAGGTAGGAGATCTTGAATATCCGCATCGCCAAGCTTGCCTTCCACGCCAAGGAAAGTCCCATCCGGACACAGGACGAAGTCTTCAATCTTGTATCTTCATAGTCCTGGAGTCCGGCGAAGGTATAGTCCGGCTATCCGAACACCCCCTAATCCAGGACTCCCTTAGTAGCCCCTGAACCAGGCTTCAATGACGATGAGTCCGACGCGCAGATTGTCTTCGGCATTGCAAGGCTGGTTCCTCCTCCGAGTCCTTCCTAGAAGATTGTAGACACCAAAAATAGTGTCCGTCTCTGCAAAATAAGTTTCCACATAGTGCCATAGAGAGAATAGTATTAACACAAATCAAATCTGCTGACGTATTCCGCAGTGCATCATCACACTGCGGCCAAGTTCTTTACAAATCGTTTTTACTTTTCCACCTCAGCATGTTTTGCGAGGCGGTTTCCTTGGCACGTCCTGTCGAAGCAGAGATCGTGTGCCCCTTTTACGGGATTCTCATCAATACGGACGTGGGTAACCCAACCGCGCCCGTTTGCACGTTTCCCTCGATTAAAGGCGAGTCCCATGCGGTTACGGGGAGGGCTCTTGGTATTCGACCTCTTATAAAGAGACCAAGGCCTTACTTCTTTTTTCAATCTCAATCGTGTTCACCCGTCGCCTCAAGTTCCAACACCCAGGCTCCAGATTCCAGGCACTTTGGACCTTCGACAATGTCCGGTTCTGACCTTCAAGGCCGGTGGACGCCCTCCTCCGCCACGGAGGAGGACGTGCTAAAGTTGAGGGAGGCTAAGTTCTTGACCGGTGAAATTTCACACAGGTTGCCTGCTCAAGGGCAGGTTATTCCCAGTCCCCAGTCCGGTGAGAGCGTGGTGTTTCATGTCTCACTTCCTCCGAGGGTTGGGCTTCCCAATGGATCCCTTTGTGAGGGGACTGTTGTTTTATTACGGGCTGGAATTTCATGATTTAGCTCCGGAGTCCATCCTCCATATCTCCTCATTTATCGTCGTGTGTGAAGCATTCGTCCGCGTCACCCCTCACTTCGGATTATGGCTCAAGACCTTCAAAGTGGAGCCGGAGATGATCAAGGGACGTCATGTAGAGTGCGGAGGCGCTGTTATAAGCAAAAAATGCTGATGCTCCATGGCCCGAGGGCTCTTTTCAAGAGGAGCTAGGCTTGTGGCAACGAGAGTGGTTTTATATCACTGCTCCCCGGGGCTCCAAGTGGGTGGCGCCTCCTGCCTTTCGCTCGGGTCCCCCACCATGGCTAGCATCATGGGTCAACAGAGGGTTAGATTGGGGTTTGCCCAAAGACGTGCCCTTGTTGCAGGGCCGCATTAAGGATCTCTTGGAAGGAGATCTCAGCCTGGTCAAGGTGACGCAGGTCATGCTGATTCGCCGAATATTACCCGGCAAACGTCGCTCCCTTCGCCTGTGGGAGTTCAATTAGGAGGGACCACGAGCTCTCCAGAATTTCATGGGCGCAACGCCCGTGGAGTTGTATAAACTGTTCTTCGGATCACAAGAAGCGTGTCCGGATTTAACCGAGGACGCAGGCCTAAGCTGCAATCGCCCGGATACTCAAGTAAGTAACCTTGTGCCCGGACCTTCCATTCGCATAATTGTCCAAAACTTGCCCTTAAAAGAGCTGTCCTTTTAAACAGGAGTGGATAGCGAAGGCAAAGCTGATAAGGTGTCCGGCTCCCCTTCCCAAAACCAGGCCGGATCCCGTGCTAGTCAGGATGCTGGAGATAATGCCTTTGGGGGGAAGCGAGGGGGAGGACAAGGAAATTATGGCCTCCTCGAAGGAGGCCGCTCCGAAGGGAGGAACCGACAATTCCTCTCCTAAAGGGAAAAAGAGAGCTGCCTCTGACGACCCGGAGACCATGGCCTCGAAACGGGAGAAAAAGTCTTCGTCAGAGGGTCCTATGCCGGGGAGTTCCTCGGCCGGACTCCGAACTCAAGGAGATCAGCCCTCCAGCGAGCCGTGAGTAGAGAAAGGTTTTCCTTTCGAGGGATGAGAGAAATCCGTGATTTATATCTGAGAAGTTTTAACCGAATTTTTATCTTGTAGTTCGGACCTCAGCCCTTCTCAGCAGAGCTCGTCTTCAGGGGAGCTTCTTCCGGAGATGATGGAGAGCAGGACGCCTCCTTCTGCTGTGCCGCCTAACGAGGCATGCCACCCTGAGGTGTCGTCATGGAGGTTTTCTCCATGTCCGGCAGGGGCGGAAGATAGCTATGGGGCTCCCCGAGGTTCTCCGCGTCTGGCCTTCGAAATAGGTGATGGGACAAGTCCGGCACCGTCTGGTGCTCGGCAGGAGGAGCTGAAGGTTCTACTGGGGCGAGCTTCTATTTCGGAGGAGCACCGTGCATTGATGGGCACGGTGATTGAAAGGATTTCATCCGCAGAGAGCGGATTGCATGAGGTCGTCGAAAGTTTATTGACGGGTTTTGAGGTACATTAGATAATGTACACTTTTGTCGTTTGTGCATAAATAAAATGCACCCTATGTAGATAGTAGCCCCTGAGACTCTGCGCATCGTCAAGATATGACGACACGCGGAGGATCATCATCCCAGGTCTAAAATGTCGCCTTTTAATGTAGGCTGCAGGGTGTCCGGAATCAAGCCGAACTGCTGGTTTCGCCGAACTAAAGCGGCAACTGGACGTGGCAGATGCCGACATCGCGCTTGTCAACAAGAGGTTTGATGAGGTTCAAGGTATGTGATTCCTCGGGCAGCATTAGGTAAGAGAGTTTTATGCCAGTGTCTTACCATGTGTGTGCTTGACGCAAATGGTGCGGCCGCCGTGGAGAATCTTAGGGCAGAACTTGCCCGAGCTAAAGATCAAGCCAGGAAAAGTGATGCGGCTGCCAAGAAGGCCCTTGAAGAGCTGAGAGCCGAACATGCTGCTCATTGCCGAAGCAAGGAATAGATGGACGGGATGGTCGAAAAGTTAAAGAGCACTACAGACCATTGCAGACTTCTTGAGAAGGAAGACTAGGCGAGACAGACGGTTCTAGAGAAGGCCGTTGGTGATGCCAAGGACGCGCGCTCTGCGATGAGAGCTGCGAAGGAGGAGCTGCGTCAGGCCGAACAGATTGCGGCTGGAAAGCCCTTCATGCTGCGAAGAAAATTTTGCGATCCGAAGTTTGCTCTGTTGGACCAGATGTGGAGTGTGGAGGACACCTATCTGGATTTGGCAGTGAGTGCTGCTGATGCGACCGAACACTTTTGAGATCTGAAAGATCGCGAAGTGGAAAAGTTGTTCTGGTCGAAATTTCACAATCCGGAGCGTCCACTGGCAGTGGACGATCATTTGGCTCAATGGGCCGAACTTAATAGGTTGTCCGGACTCGCCATGAAGTACGTCATGGGTCATCTGTGGCCGGGGAGGTCGGAGCCGAAGAGTTATTTCAGCTTGGTGCAGCAATTCCTTGACGCGGTGCCGCGCATTACTGCAATGAAGAGGTCGGCGTGCATAGAGGGTGCAAAGATGGCTCTTGCCCGTGTCAAGACATACTGGGCGGAGATGGAGACCACCGTTATTGCGTCCCAAGATTCGGATAAAAGCCGAGTGTCCTCCGAGCACTATTTTCAGGAAGTCCTTGAAGGCGCTCGTGTAATAGAGACGCAGTGCTCGAAGGATGTTATGTTATTATAGCATATGTAATGATGAAGTAATATTTTGATAAACTGTAGTGACCTTTTTATACTTGTGCCTTCAAGTATTGTGAACACCTCCTGTGCGGCCGTTTAAAATATGTATAAAATCTGAAATATGGCAGTCGTTGGCTTCAGCCCCCACGCACATAGTGCGGGGGTGCTCGCAGAAGACGGATTTTCACACTTAACCCAACGTCTTGGTCCTACAAAGAAGGTGATAGCGCAACGGGCCAGGCAAACAGACTATAATGCTTTAACACTTTCGCTTAGCCATAGGAGCTTGACAGTGGGACTATTTAGGTAGCCCATTAGTGGCGACTGCGCTCGCCCGAGTTCGGGGCGCGTATGTGCCTTACCGGGAAGCGGCCCTTCGTTAAAGCGGGGGAATCCGATAGATTCTGATAGGTCATCGAGTGGCTGACCAGTCTCACGCTACATCATGACAGTCAGTTTTTGGCTTTCTCTACTGAGGTGCTCGCCCGGCCGAACCGGGGCACAATCGCAGTAGTTCTCCTGGTGCTACCTTAGCCGATAGAGCGGAACGTAAGGTAGCCGAACTCAGGAGCCGGGCAACCCAACATTTGACCAAAGACATGATTCGGAGCTGATGCATATAATGCCAAAACTCGCGACGCCGAACACTCCCTAAGGTGTTCAGTCTTTTATGAGTGCGGGCGAAACAACACTCCTTGCTACAAAAGCCCCTAGTGTCCAGGTACGTGCAAAAAATTCTGACGTGGCCACATGCCAAGATGCCAGCCTCCTCCTTGGTTATGTTAGAAAAAACCAGGGGATGTGTAGCAACAAGAGACAGTAAAAAAGGTTTACGCAGGGTCTTAATCTAAAAAGAATCCTTTAGGACGGGTCCCTACTGCACGTCTGCGCCTGTGTCTTCGTTGTGCCGTATCCTGGACGGGCGCCGCACGACGTTCATCTGTAAAAAAGAGGAACTAAATTGAAAACGGGTCGTGCCGAACAAAAAGGTTTAAAATAAATGAAGTGTAATATATAAAATTGAGCTTTATTGTCTCTGCATGTAGCCCCTAGTGCGGGGGTATATGGCTGTTAAGCCTGCATTAATGATGATTTTATACCGAACTCGTCTATCCGTGTTCGTGGTCTTTAATGACCTATTTCGATGTTTTTTGGCCGGTGAGGCCTTTTTACTGTGGGGCTGTCAAAGCAGCCGCACGATCCTCCGCTTGGGGGAGGTGCACTTTAGTGCTTCCCCTTCAAAGAGATGATGCCTCGTTGACCGGGCATCTTAAGCGTGAGAGATCCGTAATGCGTTATTGCGTTAAAGCGAGCGAAAGCTTCGCGTCCCAGTAGTGCTTGATAGCGACTTGAGAACGGGACGACATGGAAGGTCAGCTTTTCGCGACAGAAGTTATCGGCAGAGCCGAATATAACTTCGAGCCGGAGAACACCCATACAATGGGTGTCCAGACCAGGTGCTACCCCTTGAAAGGAGGTTTTGCTGCGGCGGATTCATTCTGGGTTTATCCCCATGTGATGGATTGTATCCTGATATATCAGGTTTAGTCCGCTGCCGCCGTCCATAAGGACATTTGAAAACCGGAATCCGCCGGTTATTGGATCGAGTATCAAGGCAGTCCAGCCTGCATTCTTGATATTTCTAGAATAATCTAGCTGATCGAAGATGATTGGTTTTAACAATCACTGGCGGGACCCCTTGGGGATAGGTCGTGTGGTGCGTACCTTTATGGGTGCCACACGTCTTGTTACGTGAAGTAAGTTCACTGTTTTTACTCCTTGTGGGAAGTTCTTTTGTTTCCTGGTGCTCTGCTTCTGGGGTTCGTCCTCGTCTTCGCTTGGTGTGTCGAGCCCCTTGTGTTCGGCATTGAGTCTGCCGGATTGTTTGAAAACCCAACAATCTCTGTGGGTATGGTTATTAGGCTTCCCAGGAGTACTGTGTATCTGACATATCCTGTCCAGGATTCTATTTAAGTTGGACGGATCATCCCTGTTATCCTGGAGGGGTGGTTTTGTCTGATTTTGTCGTGAGTCTTTGAATCCGGCGTTAACAGCCGTGCTCTTCGGACTTTTTTCTTTAGTCCAGCGACGATCCTTGTTACGTCATGGTTTTTCATTTCCATCCCTAGTTTCAGATGTACTTGGGTCGTTGGGGCTATGCCTTGCCAACCAGCTGTCCTCTCCTGCGCAAAAGCGGGTTATGAGGCTTGTGAGTGCGGCCATTGTTCTTGGCTTTTCCTGGCCGAGGTGTCTGGCGAGCCATTTGTCTCGGACATTGTGCCTGAAAGCTGCTAAGGCTTCGGCGTCCGGACAGTCGACTATCTGATTCTTTTTAGTGAGGAATCTATTCCAGAACTGCCGAGCTGATTCTCCAGGCTGTTGAGTTATGTGACTAAGATCGTCTGCATCCGGAGGGCGGACATAGGTCCCTTGAAAGTTTGCTCGGAAAGCATCCTCGAGCTCTTCCCAACTTCCAATTGTGTTTTCGGGAAGGCTCTTAAGCCAATGCCGGGCTGGCCCTTTAAGCTTGAGGGGTAAATATTGGATGGCGTGGAGATCATCTCCTCTGGCCATATGTATGTGGAGGATATAGTCCTCGATCCAGACTCCAGGGTCTGTTGTTCCATCATATGCCTCTATGTTTGCGGGTTTGAATCCCGCTGGAAATTCATAGTCCAGAACCTCATCGGTGAAACATAGGGGGTGTGCGGCGCCCCTGTATTTGGGTGTGCCGGATTCTGACAATGGCTTTATTGTATTGCTTGCGAGAGCTTGCTTTCTTGGCCCATAAATTGACCGAACTGGGGCATGATGTGAATCCTTGAGTGGGTCGCATGCCGATTTAAGTGCGGCACCACTTGCCGCTTTATGGGGTCGTCTATCCGACCGTGCGGCTTTTTTTTGAATGCGAGGGCTCTACGACCTCTTCGTCGAATTCAGGCAGTAGCTTTCTCTTCGGATAGCTTTTAGTACGGTGACCGTCGCCGTATTTATCTGCGGTGTTGATTACTTTACTCCATCTAATCTGGAGTGCATCTTCCGCTGTCTTTAGCTTCCGCTTCTGATTTTTCAGGCTGCGTGCAGTTGCAACGAGCCTCTTGTGGAGACTCTTTTGCTCCATGGATTTATCCGGCGTAAGGTCGTCCGGAATGCCGTTTTCGCCGGGGGAGGGAGTTTCGGTTTCTCTATCCGTGTTGACCTATTCGGACGGCTGCTCTAAGGCCTGCTCGTCGCCTACCGGCTTCTCCCGCTCTAAGGCTGGGTTTTTATTGAGGCGGGGCTTGGGTCGGCGTTTATGCCGACGCTTTGATTGCTTTCTGGGGGGTCTATCTCCCGTTCCATCCCCTTTTTCCTCGTTGTCACTTCCTTTAGGGGTATCCACCATGTACACATCGTGAGATGAGGTGGCTGTCCAATGCCCTATGGGCGTTGGTTCATCAGTATCTCCTGCATCGTCATCCATGCTGTCAATGTCTGTGGAGTTGAAGTTGAGCACGTCGTTTAGGTTGTCGACGGTGGCTACAAAGAGGGTGGTGGGTGGGCTTTGAATTTCTTTATCATCCGTGTCCCATCCTTGCTGACCATAATCCGGCCAGTGCTCTCCTGATAAAGAGAGAGACTTGAGAGAATTCAGGATGTCGCCAAAAGGTGAGTGCCGAAAGATGTCCGCGGTGGTGAACTCCATTATGGGTGCCCAATCGGATTCGATTGGTAGGGGCACGGGGGGGTTCGGAGTCCGGAGAAGAGTCCGGACCCTCAGAGTCACGGGTCACGCGGAGTGCGGGGCTGGCGTTCGGCTCGACCGCCTTTGAAATCGCAGCCCCCGAGGCGACGTCCAACCGCTCATCCTCGATTGACACAATAGGCTCCGAATTAAGGGTCGGAACCAGTGCGTGTGTGGCCTCCAGGACACTATTCGGAGGCAGAACTAGATCGTGCCCCTCGAGATAGTGCGGCGCGCTTGGCTGTGGCTCGAACCCGTCGAAGATCAAGTCTCCGCGGATATCAGCCGTGTAGTTTAAGCTTCCAAACCTGACTTGATGGCCAGGGGCGTAGCTTTCGATCTGCTCCAGGTGACCAAGCGAGTTGGCCCGCAGAGCGAAGTCGCCGAAGACGAAGATCTGCCCGGGGAGAAAAGTCTCACCCTGGACCTCATCGTTGTTGATGATCGAAGGAGCCATCGGGCCTAAAGGCAACGACACAGAGGAACTCTCAATGAAAGCACCAATGTCGGTGTCAAAGCCGGCGGATCTCGGGTAGGGGGTCCCGATCTATGCGTCAAGGCCGGATGGTAACAGGAGACCAGGGACACGATGTTTTTACCCAGGTTCGGGCCCTCTCGATGGAGGTAATACCCTACTCCTGCTTGATTAATATTGATGATATGGGTAGTACAAGAGTAGATCTACCACGAGATCAAGGAGGCTAAACCCTAGAAGCTAGCCTATGGTATGATTGTGTATGAAGATGATTGTCCTACGGACTACAACCCTCCGGTTTCTATAGACACCGGATAGGGTTAGGGTTACACAGAGTCGGTTACATAGGTAGGAGATCTTGAATATCCGCATCGCCAAGCTTGCCTTCCACGCCAAGGAAAGTCCCATCCGGACACGGGACAAAGTCTTCAATCTTGTATCTTCATAGTCCTGGAGTCCGGCGAAGGTATAGTCCGGCTATCCAAACAACCCCTAATCCAGGACTCCCTCAGCGATGAATCCTTCTCTCTTATTTTTTCTCCCCGAACACGAATATATGGAGTTGGAGTTGAGATCGGTGGAGCGTCAGGCGGCCCACGAGGCAGGGGGCGCCCAGGGGGGGGGGGGCAGGCGCGCCCCCCACCCTCGTGGACAGGTGGAGGCCCCCTTGATGTGGATTCTTCTTCCAGTATTTTTTATTATTTACAAAAATAATTTCCGTGGAGTTTCAGGTCATTTCGAGAACTTTTATTTCTTCACATAAATAACACCATGGCAATTCTGCTGAAAACAGTGTCAGCCCGGGTTAGTTCCATTCAAATCATGCAAGTTAGAGTCCAAAACAAGGGTCAAAGTGTTTGGAAAAGTAGATACGATGGAGATGTATCATTGTGCCGCTGGCACATTATGAAGAAGTACAGGGAACACCTTGCATACCTGTACAACCTCCATGAAGACTTTAAGGATTAATTCACATCAATCCTCAACTGGCCCCTTATGCCAATTGAGTTTGAGGCTGCCTGGAAAGGACTCATGGATAGGTACAACCTCCATGATGATGCCACGATAGTGGCCATGTGGAACGAGCGTGAGAGATGGATATCAGCTTACTTCAAAGAAAATTTCTATGCCAAAATGATGTCCACACAACGAAGTGAGAGCATGAACTATGTGCTCAAGAAGAACTCCGTAAGTGAGAGACAAAACCTCCACTGGTTTGTCAGCCAGGTAAACTCGTGCATCAAAACCAGGAGGCAGACAAAGAACCAGGAGACAATGGGTAACCGGTTATAGCTCTATCACCTGTCTTAAGACAAAATAACATGCTTACTAAAGTAAAACTTTATTAGTTACATAAGTTTTTGCTGCGAGAAAACTAATAATTTGGTCATCACTCTTGCTTGGGCAGAAGGAACAAAACATGCAGACCTTCTATGGGTTCAGCCAGATGGCAAAGCTTTACTCATGAGTTGTGTACAGCGAGATCAGAAGAAGGCTAAAACTGAGCACACTCTTCACGGCGACGGAGACGGAACAGCCCACAAAGTACCTTGTGCGCTACAACAAACCGCAAAAACTGTTTGCGTGGTCTCAGCACACGTTCCAGGTGGTTGCAAACCCCATGGGAGAAATATATGACTCCAAGTACAAGCTATGGTACCACACAGGTGAGGATTAAAAAAAGATGTTACATACTGTACTACTTATTTTTGCAAAGTTTTTGTTTGAATGAAATGACAAGAAACATGCACCTCTTCAAGAAAATACAGGTATTTCTGTGTGCATGTCCTGTGCATGATGTAGACAATTAAGGTTGCTAGCATTCTAGAGAAATACATCCTCAGGAGATACACCAAACGCCCGAACATCCAGCCAACATTCAACAGAAATGACTTGAGGACAGTAGCGTCAAACAAGGCCTGCCAATACTGCATTGAAAGTGCACTACTGCAGCTGAACATGAGGGTGCACAGAAAAAGCTTGATAAGCCAAGATCAAATGGGGAGGTCACGAGTCATCATGGAAAAACTTGAACAAGAACTCGACGCCATGCATTCTGCTGAAAACGGAGGTGTTGCGGACAACGAAGCCATTGAGCAGGATATTGCTACACTCTTATCCGAGATGAACCATCTGGGAGCTATTGACCCATTCGACAACGAGGAAGAGGAGCAACAGCAACCAGAGCTTCCCCATGTGCACACTCAAGAGCAGCAACATGCTCACATGCAAGATCATGAGCTTGATGGTGTTGTAGGCGAACGACATGACAACAGGACATCCTACCAGCAGCAACAGGAAAGGGTAATTAAACCGCCCATATTCTCAACCACAAAGGGGAGGAAGAGTAAGACGCAAGCAGCGAAAGCAGCAGCCAAAAAGCCGCCACACCCCATCAGACGCGTGGAATTTGGCCTGGACGGCAAACCTCTCGGGATAAGGGCATGCAGATTCTGCAACATGGTGACCAATCATAATTACCGCACATGCCCACTCCGCACAGAAGCCATTGTCAACAAGCAAAAGCTCCAGAAGTAGATTGGAGCCGCCCAGGTTTCTACCAATGGAGACGACACACATAACAGCTACACTTGCCGCAAGTGTGGGGGAACTGACGGACATAATGCCCGCACATGCAAAGTGGGCAAGGAGGTCAGTGGCGCTAAAAAGAAATAGGGCAAGGTCCAGAGTTCCAAAAAATCAAAAGAAGAGGATGAAGAACAAGAGTTTGACGAGAGTGACGACCAATCAGATGAAGACAATGAAGATGGCACTATTGGGGACAAGGAAACTGAAACTGACAATGAAGCTGCCAAGGCTCAACTAGGAAAGGGCGCCGCAAGGGACAACATTCGGGACCAGTTAGGAGGAGCTCAAGACTGAAGAATCCATAGTGTTTATGATGCTGCGTCAACTGAAAAATAAGCTTGTACTCTCGGTTGCCTCGGTACACAATGAGGAATCATATCAGAAACACTGTCGTTACCAAAACTTATCTAGCTTTATCGTCGATTTCTCGATCAGTACTATAGTTAAGATATAATTTGTGATTTTGTGCCCGCTGGACAAGTGAGATTATTATGTAAACCATTTGATAATCCTTTTGAATGCAGTCACAAATATATTTGAAAAAACTTATCTGGATTTATTAAACGTCAACAATACTGTCGACTAGAAACTCAGCAAAAATATGTTAAGGAAAATTTAAACTCTTATAGTACATCAGTACTGATAATTCCCACTATTCAGTACAAGGCAGAGTAACTAAACACACCCGTGAACACCTCAAAAAACATCATTTAAAAAACAAGCTATGTCTGGTTCTGCCAGTCCATCAGTACATTAAAATAATTACCTCAAGCAAACAGAAAAAATTGAAAGTGCAAACATAATACACGTGTACTGATGAAAAACTAATTTATCTGTAAAAATATTTTGAAAGATTATACTGATATAAATAATCCTTTCAAAAACAAAAATTGTTTAAAAAAGATTAGCATTACACACATAGTGTGACTGGTATTTGGTAAGTTCAATTACACTTCAATCACCAGTCCAAATACCCACAGTAGAGGAGTACAAACCTCCATCATCACCAACCGTGACACGTGCAAGTGGGATAAGCAGCTGATAAGTACAGCTTGACAATACGGATCAGTGCAACAGTAAAATGCCATCATCACCGACCCTGAGACGAGCAAGTGGGATAAGCAACTGATAAGTACAGCTTGACAAGACTACTCAATGCGACCAGATTAATACCCTGGCAAAGAAATTGGCTTGGACGGTTGGTTCTTCCAGACCACCACCCGCGCCACCCACTGGGTGGTTTCCACAAGAGACTGCAAACGGCGACCCCACGACCACTACCCCCACGACCAGGAAGAACCGCCTCCAACACACCCTCAAAAAGCCCCAAAATCGACTCCATCCCTGCCACATCTCGAAAACCACTAGCCGCTTCCATCTCCACTTCAGACAAACCAGAAACTTCTCTCTTCCAAGCCCACAGTCGCCGGAGGAGGGCAATGGTGGAGGAACCATCCGCCAAGCGTCATCATGGCGAGACGTCCGACCAGAGCAGCAACCTCGTCGACGTTCACGTCCCCGGCGAGAAGCGCGAGTACACCCGAACCCTCACAGAGGTTGAGCTCCATGGCAAGGAGATGCTGGAGATCGTCTGCACTAGCAAACCAAACAAGGCCAACGAGATGATCACCAGGCTCTGGAAGAAGGCTGGCGGCTTGTATCCTAGGTTCATCGGCGTTGGTGTGCAGTACACCAAGGAAGACGAACCTCCCCAGATGGCAGCAGTCCTGCAGTTGTGCATGGAGGAACTCTGCCTGGTGTACCACATCGCAGCGGCCACAAAATGGTAACCCATACTATTGTTCATTCATCTGTTCTACTTGTACTACTCCCTAAAAATTTCATTAAACTTGTTTCCCGACTAGATGAACTACTATAGTTCGTGAAGTGGATGTATGAGTACATGTTTCTCAAGTTACATGCATTTCTGAAATTGTGAAGTGGATTGTTTCACCAGATTAGCATCAGAAACCGATGCACTGGATTAGCATCTGTTAAATGTTTCACCAAATTAATTTCTAAACTTGATGTACTAGCATAGATTCTAATCTTGATGCACTAGTGTAGTTTATAGAGTTGATGTATTAAAAAATGTTTCTAAACTTGATGTACACAAGCAGTTTCTGAACCTGGTCTGATGTAATTTTTAGCAGCAACAAATAAAGTAAGAACTTGGTGAAGCACTGCTATGTGTTGTCCTATTCAACAAAAGTAAACTAAACTCGTACTAAAGCAGCACATACATCATTGAATCAATCTATGTATAATCCAAAAAGAAAAATAACATGGTGTACTTGAATTTAATTTCAGAACTTTGTTTAGTAGTTTCTGAAGTACATTCATCCATTTATTATACTATATAAGCATATACTTCATGGATTCATCGCTTGTAAAAAACAAAAATGAAGAATTCAAACATCAAAGTAATGCTAATCTTCAAACTGTCTCTCCCCTTGCAGGCCCAAGCGCCTCAACAAGATGTTGAAGCATGAGAAGTTGTTCACATTTGCCGGTTTCAGCATTGAAAGCGACAAAGAGAAGCTAAAGATGTCTAGTTTGGAGATCAACCCTAACAAGTACATCGACATTCAGCGCAACTGGAGAGTTCCATACACCGGAAAAGAGTAAGACTCCTTGGCTGATGTTGCAGCCAGCGTCATCCACCCATTCTACAAAGGCATGAAGAAGAAGATCGACACGCGGGAAGACCACAAACTGTGGGGGATCAGCCCGCTGCCAGACAACCTTATTGGGTACACATGAGTAGATGCGTACGCCACATACAAGTCATGGACGATAACCAACAACATCACAACAGGTTGGGAAATTTCAAGAGAGCAGGAGGCTGACCCCTACTACCACTGCCACTATGCGGGATGAAGATACATCAAAGCCTGCCTTCCTTTTGCTTGCGCTTGTGCTTGCCTTTTATCTTGTTGTTTCAAATTCGTAGTTTGTTCTTGTTAGGTTGAACCAGCTTGCTTATGTCTTGTGTGTCAGGGTTGAACCAGTCTGCTTATGTTGTGCTTGTCACGGTTGAACAAGTTTGCTTATGTCATCAAGTACATTGTTTTACTTATCTCATTATATAAGTCTGGTAGCTTCATATTTTGTTAATCCATCATTTCAAATTCAAAGTAGCTTCTGAATGGAACTTTATGGCTGCTCTTCAGTATGAGTTATGAAGCAACTAATCACACAACAATGTCCCATGTGTAGTTTCGATTCAGTATTGTATGGAAAACATAACATTGAAATCAGTACAATTTGAGTTGCTTAACAACGCTTCAAAAGTTGAAGCAGAAATTCTTAGTACTTCATGTACTGTTCTCATTCATGTGTAGTTGCTAGAAAATTAGCAATTACTACAACACAAAAAGTTAAGAAGCATCAGCACACACTTATATTGGTCACTTGCAGACTAAGAATGACAATACTAGTACACTTGAGCGGACAGTACATACTTACGGCAATAAAAAGTACAAAGAAGAATCAGTTCGTAATCCCTAAAAAATGTCAGACTAAGAACATAAGTGCTACTATGAATGAACTATAAGTACAACTTAGTCTACACGCAAGTACCATAGTGCTAAAAATGATACCAGAAGACCCTTGAGAATAATCACAAAAACAAATACAAAAATAAGGCAAAAACTCAAATGAAAAGATAACACTTCCAAAAACTCACAAGAACTAGAACAAAAAAGTATCAGTCCACATTACTGGTGGAGTCAAGTACTAAATTCAAACAAAAAAAGTAAAAATTGATCGCTTGAAGAAAGGCAGGCCCTTACGCAGCTAGATACTTGAACTTGAGCCCATGACGAAACCGTCGGCGAATCCCTAGTAATCCACACAACGCGGGGCCAGCTAACCAGGGCCCACAGATCATGAGAGAGAGCGAGCGCCGTGTATAAGCGCTCAGGTAAGTATCAGAGGAGTTCAACCAGTAGGACTCGACCGCGCTTATAAATAGGTCAAGATCCCCCTCCCTTAGCGAGGTGGGACTAAACCTAGAGCACATGCACATCCAGCGGTCGTCAAATTGCCCGCGCGGGCCATTTGGGCCGGAAAATGGCCCAATAGCCTCCATCGTCTCCAAACACACCACCAATAAGGCCAATTAAACAAAGCTGAGCGCGGGGCAAAGAAATATAAACTATAAAAAATGTTCGAAAACTGAAAATAGAAAAGTTCAAATACTAGTTCGCACGCAATAATTTTAAATACAAAAAAAATATTTTTAGCTCTGCACCACGATGATAAAAAAACGGAAAAATATGATACAAAAACAATGAAACTCTAAAAATCTGAGAACTTAATAGGCTATCTGTTAAATGTACATAATTTAAACCAGCGAATTAAATATTACTTTCAAGTTCAACTACTAAAATACAAGAAGTTCAAGTAGATATTGTTTGCCAATTCTGCTAAATTTCATATTTATATAAAATTTAACTAGTTCAACTACTAAAATGCAAGAAGTTCAAATAGATATTGTTTGACAATTCTGCTAAATTTCTTATTTATATAAAATCTGTCTAGAGCTCAACCAATGATTTCGTCATAAATAATCTCAATCCCAAAAAAACTCAGTTCAAACATACATATAAAATCAGTACTAAAAACCAGGAAGGGTCAGGCCACTCACACCACTGTGACACCAATTTTCAAAACCGTACGTTGTATGAAATTACAATTCAGTACACACAGCACTAAACCATAAGTACACTTCAAAAAGAATACAAAAACTATAAAGGCCTAACTTAGCTTGTGACACTTGAAAATAAAATAAGTCCCAGTTTTGAGAAACAACACCCAGGGCACTGAAAAAAGTTTTGAGACCAACTAGTGTATAAGACTTCAGTGAAAAAACAAGACTTAACCTCCACACAAAAAAACGTCACAAAGCATACGTCACTTAAATAGTGCAAAATGCCATCATCACCAACCCTGAGACGTGCAAGTGGGATAAGCAGCTGATAAGTATAGCTTGACAAGACGGATTAGTGCGACAGTAAAAACCATTGGCTTGGAGGGTTGGTTCTTCCAGGCCACCACCCGTGCCACCCACTGGGCGGTTGCCACAAGGGACTACAAAACGGAGACCCCATGACCGGGAAGAACCGCCTCGCCCACGCCCTCAAAAAGCCCCAAAATTGATTCCATCCCTGCCACATCTCCAAAACCACCATTGCCGCTTCATCTCCACTGCAGACAAAACAGAAACTTCTCTCTACCAAGCCCACAGTCACCGGAGGAGGGCAATGGCGGAAGAACCATCCGCCAAGCGTCATCATGGCGAGACGTCCGACAAGAGCAGCAACCTCGACAACATTCACGTCCCCGGCGAGAAGTGCAAGTACACCAAAACCCTCACAGGGGTTGAGCTCCACGACAAGGAGATGCTAGAGATCGTCTGCACCAGCGAACCAGACAAGGCCGGCGAGATGATGAGCAGGCTTAGGATGATGGGCGGTGGCTTGTATCCTAGCTTCATCGGAGTTGATGTGGAGTACACCGGCAAAGATGAACCTCCCCAGTTGGCAGCAGTCCTGCAGTTGTGCGTGGACGAACTCTGCCTGGTGTACCACATCGCAGCGGCCACAATATGGTAACCCATACTACTATTCGTTCATCTGTTCTACTAATACTACTCCCTAAAAATTTCATTAAACGTGTTTCCCAACTAGATGAACTACTATAGTTTGTGAAGTGGATGCATGAGTACATGTTTCTCAAGTTACATGCATTTCTGAAATTGTGAAGTTGATTGTTTCACCAGATTAGCATCTGAAACTGATGCACTGGATTAGCATCTGAAAATTGTTTCACCAAATTAACTTCTGAACTTGATGTACTAGCATAGATTTTGATCTTGATGGACTAGTGTATTTTATAGAGTTGATGTATTAAAAATGTTTCTAAACTTGATGTACACAAGTAGTTTCTAAACCTGGTCTGATGTAATTTTCAGCAGCAACAAATAAAGTAAGAACTTGGTGAAGCACTAGTATAGGTCTTTTATTCAACAAAAAGAAAACTAAACTTGAAGTAAGTAGCACATAGATCATTTACTCTGGTTATAGGTTCTTGAACTTGGTGAAGCATTTGGTGAAGCACTGAAGATACCAAAAAAGAAAAATGACATGGTGTTACTTGAATTTAATTTCAGAACTTTGTGTACTAGTTTCTGAACTACATTCATCCATGACTTATACTATATAAGCATCTACCTCATGGATTATCACTTGTAAACCAAAAAAATAGAAGAATTAAATCTTCAAGAAAGAACACTAATCTTCAATATGTGTCTCCCCCTTGCAGGCCCAAGCGCCTCAAAGAGTTCCTGCAGGAGCAGAAATTGTACACATTTGCCGGTTTCAGCATTGAAGGTGACAAGCAGATGCTCAAGAAGTCTGGGTTGGAGATCAAACCCAAGAACTTCATCGACATTCAGTGCAAGTGGAGAGTTCCAACCACCAGAAAAGAGTACCACTCCTTGGCCGATGTTGCAGCCAGCGTCATCCACCCATTCTACAAAGGCATGAAGAAGAAGATCGACAGGGAGGAAGACCACAAACTGTGGGGGATCAGCCCGCTGCTAGACAAGCTCATCGAGTACGCAGGAATATATGTGTACGCTACGTACAAGTCATGAAAGATAATCGACAACATCACAACAGGTTGGGAAATTTCAAAAGAGCAAGAGGCTAACCCCTACTACCACTGCCACTTCGCGGGATGAAGAGACATGAAAGTCTGCCTTAGTGTTGCTTGCGCTTGTGCTTGTCCTTTATGTTGTTGTTTCAAGTTTGTAGTTTGCTTTTGTTAGGTTGAACCAGCTTGCTTATGTCATGTGTGTCAAGGTCTGAACAAGTTTGCTTATGTCATCAAGTACATCGTTTGCTTATGTCGTTAAATAAGTTTGCTAGCTTCCTATTTTGTTTATCCATCATTTGAAGTTGAAGTGGGCTGTGAGCGAAACTTGATGGCTGCTATGCAGCACTAGTCATGGAGCGACAAATCACACATGGATATTTTCACAAAAACAGTGGCAGACTAAGGACTACAACAAATAGTAGCCTTGGACGCTCAATATAGCTTAGTCCTGTATGGTAGTACTATCACACTAAAAATCAGTTTTAATTTCAGAAGAACACTAAAAAGACTGAGTTACAGCTGAGGTCAACATTCAGTACTAACAGCATCATGCTAATAGTAGTTAGAAAATTACTAAGTACTGCAACAAGAAAAGCAAAGAACCATCAGTACGTATTTCCTAGTCACTAGCATACTAGGATTGAAAAGTACTAGTACACTTGAACACACAGTACATCCATTCTACAAAAATAAAAAGGAACAGGAAGCTTCAGTTCGCATTCCCTAAAATAGTGACACAATAAGAATAACAGTAATAGTACAATTGAAATCTCAGTACAACTTAGTCTATACGGCAAGTACTATGATGATACCAAATATTGCCTTGAGAATAACCATAGCCTAGAAAAAAGAAGGCCAAAACTAAGTCAAAAAGATATCAGTTCAACGAAGGAGAAAAAGCACAAGAAAGGCAACAGAAGCATCATCCCACATTGACCAGTGAGGTACAGGTTTCAAACAACACAAAAAAATGATCACAGTACTAGCACAATTGAAATGTCAGTACAACTTAGTTTATTCGGTAAGTGCTATGATGATACCAATTAATGCCTTGAGAAAGAAGGCCAAGACTCAACCAAATAGATTACTGTTCAACCAAGGACAAAAATTCACAAAAACAAACAACAGAAGCATCAGTCCACATTGACTAGTGAAGTAATTATGAACTTAATAGAGCTATTTGTTAAATGTAGCTAATTTAAACCATTGCTTTAACTTTTACTATGAAGTTCAACTACTAAATTCGAGAAGTTCAAACAAAATTTTGGCTCTCAATTTTGCAACAGTTCATATACTTAAATAAAATCTGGCTAGAGATCACGTAGCAATTCCTTCGTAAATAATTTCAATCGCAAAAAAACTTCAGTTCAAATACATTATATGACATCAGTTCTACATAACAAGGAAGCGTCACTCCACTCATGCTAGATCCACAAGAGCTATTGTGACACCAAATTTTAAAAGCCTTACGCTGAATGAGGTTACAATTCAGTACTCACAGAACTATACCATAAGTACAAGAAAAGAGGGTACATAAACTATAAAGGTCCAACTTAGGTTGGGGCATAAGTAAAATAAATCTCAATTTTTCAACAACAACACACAAGGCACTTGAAAAAAGGTGTTTTTCAGTTCAACTAGTGTATAAGACTTCAGTACAAAAAATAAAACTTAACCAAAACGAATTCCCGATGAAACATACACAAATGAAACAGCTATTGAACCACACTATCATCATGTGAAAAAGTTTGTGAAACATTGTGCCATACTTAAAAACATCATAAAATATACCATTTATTACATAGTAGTTGAAAAGACATCCAAACACTACAAACAAAGCCTACAATGCTTTCAAGAGATATATCACAAAAGTATCCAATTCACTACGCAAATGATGGCCATTTCTTCTTGCACCAGGAGCCAAAGCCTGGACCTCCTTCGGAAGCTCCACCACCATAACCTGGTTATTCCGGTTGAACACTACTGTATACAGATCTTCGGTGTTCCAATCAACAATACGAGGCTGCAGAACCATATTTTTTTTATCAAAAATCATGACACATAAAAAAAATAGACAATCAGCCAAACATAGAAAGTGAAAAGCTCAACCAGAACCCACATCATTATTTCGAATGTTCTCAATGATCTTTTCACCATCATAGGTTCCCGCATACTTCAGAGTATAATGGCCACATTCATTCGGCCCTTGAAGTGGAACCTTGACAAATGTTGGTTTCTTTGCAAAAACCTCCCATTTGGGTTACTTGCTTGCATTATACTGAGCATCACCATACACAACCTTCATTACTTGAACCATTCTAGAGATCTGTAAAAAAAATAAAAGAAACCACACATTTTCAGGTCTTAGAAAAGCAAAAACAAAGAGGCAGAAAAATTAATCCAGTACAGATAATAAATGTCACTCACAATCTTCTCGCAGTCTTTATGATAGGTGTTCTTTGAAGCACAATGGTTCTTCTTATAAGGTAAAGGGTCAAGGATGTCAACGCTACTTCGGCACCGATTCATGACATATAAGGAAAAGTGGTTCACTTTCAAATCCTTTGATAAAACCATAGGTTTGAATAGAGGCATCATGATCAAAAAACAAACGACCAAAAAAGAGATATTAAATATTCAAAATAAAAACCAGCATCACACCAAATAAATAAAACCAAAATCAGCTAGTAGATCTCACAAGGTCGGCACTGAGCTAGTCTTCATCATCTTTAACATAGCTCTTGAAATCTCTCGCTGCACTCTCCACATTAAACTCTTTATCTTCATCACCGTAAAACGTACAGTCAAGCACAACCTGCAAAAAGCCAAAAAGAAATAGACAGGGGAAAAGGGTCAACAAGCAAAGTATTATTAAAACTCATAAAACAATAGGTAGTCTTGTTTCACAGAAACAAACGGTCTGATTCATTAGCGTGATGAAATATGGACTCAGCAATATCCTTTTTCCAGATGCGAAATCAACATTTCTCTCGGGATCTCGCTTCCAACCTTCAATGAGGAAGTCCATTACATCACCCTCCATCATTTGCCCAGGTGCAAAAACTTCCCAGGTGCATTTCCCAGTGAAGGTAGTTACGTTATCATCGGGCTGAGGTGTCATTGAGAATGCAGTCATACCGCGCACACAAGAACAAAAGGCAGGGGAAGCAAGATAAGGCATTCATAGCAGTTCAAGTTGTATAAAAAGGAGCAGTTCAGGTCATATTTATCTAGCAGTTAGAAAAAATAGAAGAAAAGAAGAGGAAACATAATGAGAGATACTCACTCGGCATACTTCTCAGGTCCTTCAACACTAAGCAACAATTTATACAACTTGCGAGCCTTGTCCAGGTGAGGGAATTTATGAGGGTGAAGTTGCTGCACAGGGGAGCAAAACTTTAGAGGATCTCTGGGTGCACGCTTCGTGCTTACAACATTGCCAGAATTCAAAGCAGGATCCTTCCTAGCAACACCAGCTCTACGGCCCACTATTCCAGCAAGGGGAGATACACCCTTGGCAGCAGCGCTCCTGGTGACTCTTCCCATTCCAGCAGTCTTGTCAAACGCATCATCATCATTGTCTATCAATTTGTCGATGTACAAAAAGAGCGGTACACTTTTTGTACCCCTATAACTGTGCATGGGCAGTCTGAGCCGTGGGCACCACCGCACTGAGCAAGGCAAGGGAGGTGAGCCAAGGTAAGGCCGAAGCTCGAGAGGAGCAGAACGACGCCAAGACCAAGACCACAAAGAGCAAAGGGGATGAAGCGGACTCCCCCGGCAAGATCCTTGCCGGGAGGCGGTTTTAGCGAACCCGGCAAGACCCTTGCCGTGGCAGCTCGCCCCACACCTACGGAGCGAGTCACCCTTGAGTCCACTGCCCCCATGGGGCAAGGATTCGGGAGACATCCCCGTGGTGGCATGCAGATCTTTGTGAAGACATTCAAGATCAGATACACACTTTAGAAGATGATGATCCTTGGCGGGATCCCAGCCAAGGAGGACCACAAGGCCCCCGGCAAGAGCCTTGCCGGGGATGACAGCAGGCGCCACGGCAAGACCCTTGCCGGGGCCCCGGCAAGGCCCTTTCCAAGAACACCTGTAGGGCCACCATCAGGCCCACGCCAATCAAACCTCCACCGTCGTTCGCATGCAGCTGCCGACCCAACCAGCTGGGCAGGCACCTGCGTGGCGGCGAGCGGATCTTCGTGGAGACCCACCACTGCGCCACCTTAGCTGTCTGCCTACCTACATGGCACCGCGGGCACCGCTGGCCAGGGCGCGTATCGACGCAAGAGGGAGCGGCGACGGACAAGACAGGGCTCTCCCCCGTCCCCGATAAAGCAAGGACACCTAAGCAAGACGCATTAAATGCGCCTTGTCATGTATGCGAGGGATAACCTTGCGTCACTATATCCTTTCCACCTCCTATGTGCCACTGTGGTAACCCCTTTCCCTATAAAAGGAGGCCCAAGGCGACCAGGAGGGGGATTCGGCTTTTTGGAGCTCCTCACGCCCCATTGCTAGTTCAAGAACACAGATAAACAATCCACCCATGCAGGAGTAGGGTTTTACGCATCCTCGCGGCCCGAACCTGGATAAAGAAACCGTGTGCTATCTGTTTGATCTGCTCTTCTCACGACCCCGTGCCCCGCAACCGTAGTAGGGATTCTTGTGATCCCATAGGTGTCGTTCCCACCGACATCTTTGGCGCGCCAGGTAGGGGGCGCAGTTGTGAAAATCAGCTTTAGCAGTTAGTTCAACGCTTCTTCACCGTCATGGCGCCCAAGAAGAAGACGACGGTGGCGGTTGGCCCGTCGGAAGCCGGACATCCCGTCCCGGCGCGGGCGAGCAGCGGACCAGTCGCAGAAAGGACCCGGGGCGCCATTCGCGAACACCAACACCGTCCCAGCAGCCGAAGGTTGGGAGGCGGCGATGTTCGTGCGCCTGGTAACGGGCCGCATGTCGCCAAATCCAAAGATGGAGCCAGTCCCTCCGCGGGTGGTGCGGGGCCTTCCAAGGTCGCTGCCACCCCGCCCGAAGGCGACGCGAGGGCTTCCAAGACTCCCACGCCGGCGCCGACGGCACGCTCCTCTCAAGCGGCACGCGACGAATGGCATAATCACGCCGAAGACCCCGGGCGTCGCTGCGGAAAGAGCCCCGAGCGCCACTCCCGGGATGTAGAAGACCTGCCCACTCGCCGAGGCGCTGGTGAAGATGGAATGCAACCGCGGGGTCGTGATAGAGCTCCTTCTGACATGGTCAGAAGTCGAAGCGCGTCGCGATTCGTACAGGTTTTGCTGCCACCAACGCCAGCAGAAGCCCTGGCGCGCACGCAGTTGCTCCTCAATTTTCCTCCCACTACGGGGAAACTCGATGAATGGAGAACCACTATCTAAAGCCTTGTTGCGGTGGCCAACAAAGACGAACCGAGTCTGGTGGAGCCCCCGGGTCGACGCTCCGACGGAGTCCCACGCACCAGTGGCAGGAAAGCCGGCGGCGCCGCGACCATGGTGCAATCGCCTCCTCCTCGCCCGGTGCCGCGGACACCAGCCCGTCGCGACGTTACAGGCGACGAAATCTCCATAGCGTCGTCTGACCCGCGGACCCACTGTGACCAGCGCCAAGTTCTTCGGGAACGAGAACATGAAGACGCTTGAACCAGTATCGAGCGCCAGCGCGGAGCACGCCACCAATCAGACAGGCGAGCAGGTCCTGCTGTGAACCACCCGGCACCGGAGAGCCCTGGAGGCCTACCTTACGAGGTAGGTTGTTCGGCGTTTACCCATGAGCCGCGGCAGTTCCAGTGGCCCACTCACCGCACCTTCAAACCTGACGTGGGCGAAAAGTACAGCGGCAAGACCCACCCGTCCGAGTTCCTCAGCATCTACACCATCGCGATGCAAGCTGCCAGAGCCCGTGACGATAAGGTGCTTGCGAATTACTTTCCGTTGGCTCTTAAACCCAACGCCATGTCATGGTTGATGCACTTGCCGGTAGACTCTATTTCCTCCTGGTCGGATTTGTGCCATGAGTTCGTGGGCGCCTTTACTGGAGGCCACCATGCCCATGGCCAAGCAAGCGACCTGCACGTCATTCCCCAGAAGGGAGGCGAGAGTCTCCGCAAGTATATACAGAGGTTCAGTCGGATACAGTACAATATCCCTGATGTTCACCCTGCCGCCATCATCAGCGCATTCCATCAGAACGTGCGTAACCGCAAGATGCGTGAAGAGCTAGCGATGAACAAGGTGAAAGATGCAGCAGAGCTCTATGTTATTGCTGACAGATGTGCCCGAGGTGAAGAGGGAAGGAAGTACCCTGGCGAAGATGCCGACGTGGAAACCGACTCCTCAGATGAGGATACCGCCGCCCCGACGAAGAAGGGCTGGCGCCGCAACAGGAAGCACAAAGGTAAAGCCGTGCTTGCCGTCGAGGGATCTGATGACACCGGCTCCACCAAGAAAACCAAGGCAGATGTCGCCTGCCGGGCCTTGGCGGCTGCCGAGAAGCCAGGAAACTCCGACAAGCGATACTGCAAGATCCATCGCACCAAAGGCCATGCTCTCCAAGACTGCCGACAGGTTGAGCTCCTCGCTGAGAAGCAGAGGGCTGAGTATGAAAGGCGGGACAAGGAGAAGGGCCAAGATGGTGCTGAGGGGTCCGGCAAGAAGCGTGACGGCCAGGCGGGCCGTCGCGGCAAGGATAAACAACAGGAGAGGCCCGCCCGGGGCCGTGACAGGAAGATAGAAGACGACGATCACGAAGAGGACGACGAATCCGGCGGCCAAGAGTTTCAGAAAGCTACAGAGGCCATGTGCGTCAACGGCGGCGCCTCGCTACATACTTCTCACCGCCGGCTTAAACAGTGGGCGCGAGAGATTACAACGGCAGAGCCGTCATTTGATGCCCAAAGGCCGCTGAAGTGGTCCAGCACACCTATCATTTTTGACACTGAGGATCACCCTGATCGCACTACTGCGGCCGGGTGCTTGCCGTTGTTGGTTTCACCAACGATACGCAACCTCAAGGTGACGAAGATGCTAGTCGATGGCGGGGCCGGTCTGAACTTGATCTCGCCTGCCGTGATCGAGAAACTGCAGATTCTTGATGGAGACCTCGAAGAGACGGACACGTTTCAGGGGGTCAACCCGGGAAGAAGCCAACCGAAGGGAAAGGTCACGCTGCCCGTGACTTTTGGAAGGGACCCGAACTACAGGACGGAGAGGACCGTGTTTGATGTTGCCAAGATCCCCTTGCCCTACAACGGGATCCTTGGCCGCCCAGGACTGGCCAAGTTCATGGCTGCGTCACACTATGCCTACAACACCCTGAAGATGCCATGACCTGTGACAATCATCACCATCCCCTCCGATAAGAAAGATGCGCTGATTTGCGCTGACCAACTAGACCAGCAAGCAGTTGCAGTAGCTGCCGCCACTAGGGCACTTGCTCCTGCCGCTGGGATCCCGGGAGGGAAGAAGAAGAAGAAGACCGGTGAGACCTCGGACACCCACTCCGGCAAGCGCACCTCTTTGGAGTGTAGCGCTGCCATCGAGGACGTGCCAGAGAGCTCCACCGGCGGAAACAAGAAGCCCAGGGCCATACCGCCGGGAACCAAGAAGGTTTCTGTCAATGAGGACGGCACGGGAGGAGCTTTCACCATAAGCTCCACCCTTGATGACAAATAGGAAGACGCGCTCGTCACCTTCCTGCGGGCGAATGTCGATGTGTTTGCATGGCAAGCTTCTGACATCCCCGGCGTTCCTAGGGAGGTGATTAAGCACCACCTTGCTGTCTGTCCTCATGCGCGGCCCGTCAAGCAGAAGGTCAGAAAGCAAGCTTTGGAACGACAAGAGTTCATCACAGAAGAGATCCGGAAACTGGAAGCAGCGGGTTTGGTAAGAGGAGTGCTCCATCCAACGTGGTTGGCCAATCCGGTCATAGTGCGCAAGGCAAATGGGAAGTGGAGGCTGTGTATTGATTACACAGATATCAATAAGGCTTTTCCTAAAGACCCCTTCCCATTGTCGCACATCGACCATATTGTTGACTCCACAGCTGGGTGTGATCTGTTGTCATTCCTTGATGCCTACTCCGGCTACCACCAGATCTTCATGACAAGAGAAGACGAAGACAAAACAACATTCATCTCCCCATGTGGTACGTATTGTTTCATACGGATGCCTTTCGGGTTGAAGAGTGCTGGTTCGACGTTTGCAAGGGCGGTCCAGATTGGTTTTGAACCCCAGCTCCATAGAAATATGGAAGCTTATATGGATGACATAGTGGTCAAAACCAAGGACAAGGCGACCCTCATACCAGATTTGCAAGAAACATTTGCAAACCTGCGCAAGATCAATCTCAAGCTGAACCCTGAGAAGTTCGTCTTTGGCGTCCCGTCCGGCAAGCTTCTCGGGTTCTTTGTGTCACAGCGTGGGATAGAGGCCAATCCGGACAAGATCAAAGCTATAGAGCAGATTGAAGCACCCAAGCGAATCAAGCATGTGCGTCGGCTTGCTGGTTGCGTCGCCGCCATGGGCAGGTTCATTTCCAAGTATACTGAGCGCGCCCTTCCCTTTTTCAAGATCCTGAAAATGGAGGGCCCGATGGAGTGGACGCTAGAAGCCGATGCAGCATTGCAAGATTTGAAGAAGTACCTCTCCTCCGCGCCATTACTAGTTGCGCCTAGGCCACAGGAGCCGTTGCTGCTATACCTGGCGGCAACGAACCAGGTGGTCAGCGCTGCACTAGTGGCGCAGAGAGAGGTTGACGACGAGGTAATGGCAGCGACAGAGCCCGACACCACCAATGTAGAGACAATACAGCCAGTTGAAGTGCCGCCGAAGAAGAAAATGTTGCAGCACCCGGTCTACTTTCTTAGGTCCCTCCTGCAGGGGGCTAGATCAAGGTACTCCGGCATGCAGAAACTGCTCTTCGGCCTTCTTATGGCCTCGACGAAGCTGCATCACTACTTCCAGGCACACGAGATCACTGTCGTCACTCGCCTCCCTCTACAACGGATATTGCACAATCCATATGCAACGGGAAGAACTGTGGAATGGGCATTGGAGTTGTCCAGCTTTGGCCTCAAGTTTGAAAGTACTTCAATGATTCAGAGCCGAGTCCTAGTGGAGTTCATTGCAGAATGGACCGCAACGCCTGACGAAGAAGCCCAAGAGACTGCTCTCCCCGGCAAGGAGGCAAGTTGTGATTGGATCATGTCCTTTGATGGAGCTTTCTCCTTACAAGGCGCCGGGGATGGCGTACTGCTTGTCGCGCCCACCGGGGAGCACCTCAAGTACGTGATCCAGATGCACTTCCCCAGGGAGGTGTCAATAAACAATACGGCAGAGTACGAAGGGCTGCTTGCCGGTCTTAGGATCGCGGCGGACCTCGGAATCAAGAAACTCATCGTCAGGGGTGACTCGCAGCTTGTCGTCAAGCAAGTCAACAAGGATTACCAGAGCCCGTTGATGAAGGCCTACGTCGATGAAGTGAGAAAGCTGGAAGAGCGTTTCGACGGTATATAGGCTAAACACGTTCCCCGAGCGGAGAATGATATCGCCGACTACCTGTCAAAATGCACTGCCCTCAAGCTACCTGTGGAACCAGGTACCTTTGTACTTCAGCTAACTCAGTCATCCGTTGGTCCATCAGCAGAGCAGAACAAGAGGAGGAAATCAGGGCCTGACAAGTACTTTCCCGCCGAGCTCCCCGGAGCCGCCGGCAAGGATGTTGCTGGGGACACCAAGCCCGCCACGGGGCGGCTAGCTCCGGCGGAGCATCAAGCTCTTGCCGTCGAGACAGCCGCTCCTATAGTGGAGGAAATGCCATTAGTCCTCTGCGTCGAGCCCCAGGCTCTAGCGTGGGCACAGCATACCGTCCGATTCCTCCAAACAGGGGAACTTCCCGAGGAGCAGGAAGAAGCGGAAAAAGTAGCCCGTCGCTCAACCATGTACCAGTTCATCGATGACGTCCTCTACAGAAAGAGGCCGAACGGTGTGAAATTGAAGTGTATCTCTCGAGAGGAAGGACTGGAGCTGTTGGCGGAGATACACGGAGGCATATGTGGATCCCACATCGGGTCTAGGGCCCTTGTCGGCAAGGCATTTTGGCAAGGTTTCTTCTGGCCCACCGCCCTCCAGGATGCGACGACACTAGTCACCAGGTGTGAAGTGTGTCAGTTCCATTCAAAGAAGCTTCATCAGCCAGCTCAAGCCCTTCAAACCATTCCTCTCTCCTGGCCCTTCTCGGTATGGGGGCTCGACATACTGGGCCCTTTCCCCCGCGCTGTCGGGGGCTTTGAGTACTTGTACGTTGCAATCGACAAGTTCACAAAGTGGCCGGAGGTGGAGGCAGTGAGGAAGGTCACAGCTCAGTCAGCCGTCAAGTTCTTCAAGGGACTAGTGTGCCGTTTTGGCGTACCCAACAGGGTTATCACCGACAACGGCACATAGTTCACAAGCCGCACCTTCATGCAATATACCCAAGACCTCGACAGCAAAGTCTATTTCGCTTCCGTTCCTCACCCGCGAAGCAATGGTCAAGCTGAGAGGGCCAATGTTGAAGTACTGCGAGGCTTAAGGACCAAGACCTTTGACAGGCTGCACAAGAGCAGAAGGCACTGGATTGATGAGTTGCCGACGGTTCTTTGGTTGATCAGGACGACGCCAAATCGAGCCACCGGCCAGACACCCTTTGCCCTAGTATACGGGGCAGAAGCAGTTCTCCCCACTGAACTCATATATGGGTCACCTCGAGTGCTCGCTTATGATGAGCTTGAACAAGAGCAACTGCGCCAAGATGACGCAATGCTCCTTGAGGAAGACCGTCTTCGGGCGGCTGTGAGGGCAGCACGCTACCAGCAAACCTTGCGCTGCTACCATAGCCGCAAGGTTCAAGCTCGAAGCCTTGAGGAAGGCGACCTTGTCCTTCGGCGCGTTCAATCGGCCAAGAATTCCAACAAGTTGACGCCAAAGTGGGAAGGCCCTTATCGGGTAATATGAGTCACCAGGCCCGGCGCAGTCCGCCTGGAGACTCAAGATGCCGTTCCAGTGAGTAACTCCTAGAACATTGAGCATCTTCGCAAGTTTTACCCGTGAGGCGTGGCTTGCCGGCCCCCCCGGCAAGGCACCTTTTGTACAAGCATTGCCGATGATGCATGTTACCCTTCGTACAAAGCCAGTCATAGACCCTGAACATAAATAAATGAAGCGCTGGCGCCCTAAGTTATAGCATGCATGCTAGGTCGAGTCTCGTCCTTCGTTAGGGTTGATAGTGCTTAGCGGCGACTAACCCCTAGCTTAGAGGTCGAGTGTGCGTCTCTTTTCCGTTCTTTTGTCTTCTTTGGTTCGCAGGACTCATAGATATCCTTGCCGGATCACTTGAGGACAAAAAAGAGAAGAGGGACAGACCAGCATCTAGACCCCGGCAAGCCAGTATTGCCGGGGGCTGCAAGTGCAAAGATTCACCCACGGCATACGAGAGTTGCCGGGGGCTACAGCTTCAGATAAGTTCTTCATCCCTTATCATGCATTCCCTTATGGACTGAGGTATGTGAAACCTCGTTCCTTCCTAAAGCTACCGTGCTCCCCTAAACTCAAGGCCCTAGGGCTCGTTCCTGGGGCCAGGTTTGGTCGTAGTCGCGGCAGCGAAAGGATGAAACAAGGAGCCTGAACCCACCTCATCCCTGCCTCCGCCAAAAGCGTGAGAAAGGTCGAGCGACGTGGGAAGACGGCAAGGCCTGCTGCTGGGCAAGGAAATGTTTATCTTAGAGATATCAAGGATTTACTCCTTGACATGGGTTCTACCCATGAGGGAGTCCTGGATTAGGGGGTGTTCGGATAGCCGGACTATACCTTCAGCCGGACTCCTGCACTATGAAGATACAAGATTGAAGACTTCGTCCCGTGTCCGGAAGGGACTTTCCTTGGCGTGGAAGGCAAGCTTGGCGATGCGGATATTCAAGATCTCCTACCATTGTAACCGACTTTGTGTAACCCTAACCCTATCCGGTGTCTATATAAACCGGAGGGTTCTAGTCCGTAGGACAACTTCATCATACAACAACCATACCATATGCTAGCTTCAAGGGTTTAACCTCCTTGATCTCGTGGTAGATCCACTCTTGTACTACCCATATCACCAATATTAATCAAGCAGGAGTAGGGTTTTACCTCCATCGAGAGGGCCCGAACCTGGGTAAACTTCGTGTCCCTTGTCTCCTGTTACCATCCGGCCTAGACGCACAGTTCGGGACCCCCTACCCGAGATCCGCCAGTTTTGACACCGACATTGGTGCTTTCATTGAGAGTTCCTCTGTGTCGTCGCTTTTAGGCCCGATGGCTCCTTTGATCATCAACGACGATGCAGTCCAGGGTGAGACTTTTCTCCCTGGTCAGATCTTCGTCTTTGGTGGCTTCGCACTACGGGCCAATTCGTTTGGCCGCCTGGAGCAGATCGAAAGCTACGCCCCTGGCCATCAGGTCAGGTTTGGAAGTTTGAACTAAACGGCTGACATCCACGGGGACTTGATCTTCGACGGATTCGAGCCACAGCCAAGCGCGCCGCACTGTCTCAATGGGCATGATCTAGCTCTGCCGCCGAACAGTGCCCTGGAGCCCGCACGCGCGTCGGTTCCGACCCTTAATTCGGAACCTGCGGCGCTGATCGAGGGTGAGCGGTTGGACGTCACCCCGGGGGCTACGATCTCAAAAGCGATCGAGCCGAACGCCAGCCCCGCACTCTGCATGACCCGTGACTCTGAGGATCCGGATTCCCCTCCGGACTCTGAACCTCCCGCGCCCGTGCTAATCGAATCCGATTGGGCGCCGGTCATGGAGTTCACCACCGCGGACATCTTTCAGCACTCGCCCTTTGGCGACATCCTGAACTTACTAAAGTCTCTCTCTTTATCGGAGAGCCCTGGCCGGACTATGGCCGGCAAGGATGGGATACGAATGATGAAGAAATTCAAACCCCACCCACCACCCACTTTGTAGCCGCTGTCGACGATTTAACTGACATGCTTGACTTCGACTCCGAAGACATCGACGGTATGGACGACGATGCAGGAGACGAACAGGAACCAGCACCTGTAGGGCATTGGAAGGCCACCTCATCATATGATATATATATATGGTGGATACTCCAAAAGATGGAGATGGCGTTGGAACAGCGGAGGATGATACCTCCAAGAAACAGCCAAAGCGCCGGCATCAGCGGTGCCGCTCTAAATCCCGCCAAAGCAAAAACGATGATTCCGGCACGGGAGATAATACTACCCCGGATAGCGCCGAAGAACACCCGCTCCAGCAAGATTCGACATAGGAAGATGGAGAAGCCAGCCCTCGTGAGAGGGCGGCAGACCAAGAGGTTGAGGACGATAACTACATGCCTCCCTTTGAAGACGAGGCAAGCCTTGACGACGACGAATTCGTCGTACCATCAGACCCCGCCGAACAAGAACGTTTCAAGCGCATGCTTTTAGCCATGGCAAGCAGCCTCAAGACAAAGCAACAACAGCTTAGAGCTGATCAAGATCTGCTAGCTGACAGATGGACTGAAGTCCTTGCGGCCAAAGAGTATGAACTCGAACGCCCCTCCAAGCGTTACCCAAAGCGCAGGCTGCTACCCCGATTAGAGGAGGAGGCACCTACATCACCAGTGCATGACATAGTAGACAGGCCACCTCGTGGCCGCGACAGAGAGGCCTCTAAGCCCTCCACTCAAGCCATGCCCCGACGCCGCTCAAAACATGCTAAGGCACGGGAAAATGCACCGGACCTGCGAGATATACTAGAGGACAAAGCAAGGCAAACAAGGTCAATCTACGGATCGCACGGGCGCCCCGCGACACGTGACGGTGATCGTCACTCCGGATACGATAAATCCGGCCGGGCCGAACACAACGGACAAAGCTCCTCCGAGCCGCGCCGTGATATAGCCCAGTATAGATGCGCCGCACACCCACTATGCTTCACAGATGAAGTAAAGGATCATAAAATCCCTGAGGGCTTTAAACCCGTAAACATCGAATCATACGATGGCACAACAGATCCCGCGGTCTGGATCGAGGATTATCTCCTTCATATCCACATGGCCCGTGGTGATGATCTACACGCCATCAAATACCTCCCACTCAAACTCAAGGGACCAGCCCGACATTGGCTCAACAGCTTGCCAGCAGACTCAATCGGTTCTTGGGGGGACCTGGAAGCCACATTCCTCGACAACTTCCAGGGCACTTATGTGCGACCACCGGATGCCGATGACCTAAGCCACATAATCCAGCAGCCAGAGGAATCGGCCAGGCAATTCTGGACACAGTTCCTAACAAAGAAAAACCAGATAGTCGACTGTCCGGACGCTGAGGCCCTAGCAGCCTTCAAGCATAATATCCGCGACGAATGGCTTGCCCGGCACTTGGGACAGGAAAAGCCGAAATCTATGGCAGCCCTCACGACACTCATGACCCACTTTTGCGCAGGAGAAGACAGCCGGCTAGCTCGCAGCAATAGCTTAGCAAAGAACCCTGGCAATTCGGATACTAAGGACAAAAGTGGCAGGACACGCCGGAACAAGCAAAAGCGCCGTGTTAACAACGACAGCTACGAGGATACGACAGTAAATGCCGGATTCAGAGGCTATAAATCCGGTGAGTGGAAAAAGGCATTCAAAAAGAATACTCAGGACCCGTCCAGTTTGGACCGAATACTCGACCGCTTGTGCCAGATACATGGCACCCCCGAAAGGCTAGCAAATCACACCAATAGGGATTATTGGGTGTTCAAGCAGGCCGGCAAGTTAAGAGCCGAAAACAGAGACAAGGGGCTGCACAACGATGACGAGGAGGAGCCCAGGCCGCCGAACAGCAGTGGATAGAAGGGTTTCCGCCCACAAGTGCGGACGGTGAACATGATATACGCAACCCACATTCCCAAGAGGGAGCGGAAGCGTGCGCTACGAGACGTATATGCGCTGGAGCCAGTCGCTCCTAAGTTCAACCCATGGTCCTCCTGCCCGATCACCTTTTATCGAAGAGACCATCCCACTAGCATCCGTCATGGCGGGTTTGCCGCATTGGTTATTGACCCAATTATCGACGGATTTCATCTCACAAGAGTCCTCATGGACGGCAGCAGCAGCCTGAACCTGCTTTACCAGGATATAGTGCGGAAAATGGGCATCGATCCCTCGAGGATCAAGCCCACAAAAACGACCTTTAAAGGCGTTATACCAAGTGTAGAGGCCAGCTGCACAGGCTCAGTAACACTTGAAGTGGTCTTTGGATCTCCGGACAATTTCCGAAGCGAAGAGTTAATCTTCGATATAGTCCCGTTTCGCAGCGGCTATCACGCCCTTCTCGGGCGAACCGCATTTGGAAAGTTCAATGCGGTGCCGCACTACGCATATCTCAAGCTCAATATACCAGGCCCTCGAGGAGTAATTACGGTCAATGGAAACACCGAGCGCTCCCTCCGAACGGAGGAACACACGGCGGCCCTCGCAGCAGAAGTACAAAGCAGCCTTCTTAGGCAATTCTCTAGTCCGGCCGTTAAAAAGCCAGACACCGCCAAGCGCGCCCGGTATAACCTACAACAAGGCCGCCTGGCATGTTCTGAGCAGGCATAGCAGTGCGACCCCAACCCCAGCCCTCGCGACATAGCAAAACCAGTGCTTCGCGTACATAACTACGCTCTTGAAATACCATGGGCGAAGGGGAAGGGGCACAATAATGGCAAACCCAAAATACGGCCTAAAACGTACAAGGGGCTGCCGAATTTTTCTTCTTCTTTTCTCTTACTTTCAGGACTCCATACTTCGGATGACCTGTTCGGCAATTCAACCGCCGCACAAACGATGGAAGACCCAGGGAAGCAGACAAGCCACGCCGCACTATTGAACTCCCAGGTGGTCTCTGTTACGAGCAGTATACCTGTTTTCGAATACAATTCCACGCCCTGCCCCTGGCAAGGACATGTTAAATAGTCCAATATCTTTTGCTTATCACACTATTTGTGTGGTTCTGCTTTGATAGCAGCCTCTTTATAAACAATGCATAGCTTTTTGTCTGTTTTTTGCATTATCCCCCTTCTTATATATATGTTCATTAATGACATGTGGCACCCGTACACTGTGGTACGGCAAATACGCCAGGTGCTTCAGTACCCCTTAACATGGTGTAAGAAGTCCGAACACTTCATAAGTGCGGCACCCCGAACTTATAGCACTATATGCATCGGCTCCGAATCATGATTTGGGTCAATAGTTGGGTTTGCCCGGCTCCTATGTTTTGGTGCCTTACGTTCCGCTATATCGGCTAAGGTAGCACTAGGAGAACCACTGCGATTGTGCCCCGGTTGAGCTGGGTTAAGCACCTCAGTGGAGAAAGCTAAAACTGACTATCATGATGAGGCGAGAGACCGGTCGCTGTTCGAGAGGTTTTTCGAGTCCCTAAAGACTCATGCCGCTTCGAGCGAGGAGCCGGCTTTGTCCGGCCAAGGCGTGGATAGCGCCCCGAACTCGGTCTTCCGAACTAGGGGCTTCGCCGAAATTTAAAATTATAAAGTTCTATGGCTAAGTGAGAGTGTTCAAGCATTATAGTCCGATTGCCTGGTTCGTTGTGCTGAGCGCCTCCCTTGAAGGACCCAAATATGGGAAAAAGAGCGCTCAGGTTTATCCCGAACACCCCAGCACTAGTGGCATGGGGGCGGAAGCCGACGACTCGCCATCTCTCAATTTTTTGATAAACGGCCGCACAGAAAATAATATTTTAAATTCAACAAGCATTGCTTAGCGCATATGAACAAGTTTTCAGTGCACAGGATAAACACGAGCGAGTTCATTCAAAAATTACATCCTTGGTACATTCATCCGCCACAAGGCGGGCACCCGCAAGAACATCCTTATAGTAGTTCTCGGGCTTGCGATGCTCCTTCCCCGGCGGCAGCCCGTCCCTCACAAGCTTCTCACCGTCTAGCTTACCCCAGTGCACCTTCGCACGGGCAAGGGCCCTACGGGCACCTTCGATGCAGACGGAGCGCTTGATGACATCGAGCCATGGACAGGCCTCCACCAACCGCCACACCAGCCCGAAGTAGCTCCCAGGCAGGGCCTCTCCGGGCCACAGCCGAACTATGAAGCCCTTCATGGCCTGTTCGGCCGCCTTGTGGAGCTCGACTAGCTGTTTCAGCTGGTCGCTCAAGGGCACAGGGTGTCCGGCCTCAACATACTGAGACCAGAACACCTTCTCCGGCGAGCTGCCCTCTTCAGCTCGGTAGAATGCGGCGGCGTCGGATACGCTGCGGGGAAGATCTGCGAATGCCCCTGGAGAGCTCTGGATTCGGGTAAGTAACAAGTAGTTTACTTTTATATTTCTGCTTTGCATAAAGAATGCCTTACCCGCTGCTATCTTTTTCATCTCCTCCAACTCTTGGAGGGCCGTTTGGGCTTCGGCCTTGGCGGACTTGGCAGTCTCAGAGGCCGTCGCGAGCTCGGACGCTTGCGTTTTTGACTCAAGTTCCAAACTCTCATGTTTTTTCATAAGAATCTGAAGCTCTTGCCGCACCTCGCCGACCTGGGCCTCAAGTTTCTCTCGCTCGGTGCGCTCAGCGGCCGCTTTCTTTTCGGCCTCGGACAACGCCTGCTTAACGGTCACCACCTCAGTCGTGGCCCCTACAATAGGCAGTACAATCCTGTTATTTTTTTGCAATCATGTCTTTTCATAGGCATTTTTTCTGTAAGGTATTTCTTACCTTCTTTCTCCTCGAGCTGCCGCTTGGCAAGGCCGAGCTCTTGCTCGGTCTGCTCGAGGCCCTGTTTCAGGGCATCCACCTCCGTAGTCAGCGCGGCAGTGGCTAGCAGCGAAGCCTGCATACGCATATTTGACTCTTTTTTGTTAGACTCCTGCGAAATTTAATAGATCCTATATTCGGCTTTTCTTTCCGAACGCCAAACAGAGCATCAGGGGCTACTGTCTATGCGGTTATATTCTTACATATTTTTTACTTACCTCGAAGCCTGTTAGAAGGCTAGCACAAGCTTCGTTCAGTCCGCTCTTGGCAGACTGAACCTTCCGGATCACCGTACTCATAATAGTACGGTGCTCCTCGTCGATGGAGGCACCGTCAAGCACCTCCAGCAGACTGTCCGACACCTTCGGTTGGACGGAGGCCGCCGGCTCAGAAGGCTTGCTCCTCTTGACAGGAGTTCGCCTGCCGCGGTTCGGAACCGTTGAGGATTCCGGCATGGTGTCCGGCTCAAAGCCGGACTTGGAGCCCTGGGGGGGTTTGTCCCCTTTACTCCTGGAGTCTGGGAGGTCGCCTTGCGGCTCCTCTAGGACCACCTCCTCCTGCCCCGGAGCTTGTTGCAATGCCACTTCAGCGTCGTCTACAGTGCGGGGGGGGGGGGAGACAGCGGGCGGAACTGAGTTCACGTCCGACGAATCCAGGGAGCCGCTCGACGACTCGTCGAGTCTGGCCCGGGGCGGGCTGCACAATTATGTTCGGCATTAGGGAAAGGTGAACGACAAAGGAATATCATGAGTCACTCTGGTATCCAAATACTTACGACTTCGCCGGGCGCTTGGCCCTATCCGTCCACTCCTCGTCGTCCTTGTTGGCGTTGGGGGTGTAGTCCGGCGAAGGGGTCTTCCTCTTCTTGGACCCTTCGGCCTCCCCCGTTGGGGCGGCCTTCCTTTTCTTTCCTCCCCCCGCTGGAGGGGGAGAGGTTTCTTCTTCCTCCTCCTCGTTTTCACGAGAGGAGAGCGTCTCGGACTTGTCAGATGACGAGTCCGACACCACCATGTTACGGGCACTCTTTTGAGTCCCCGTGGCCTTCTTCTTCTTGGCCTTTTTCTCCGGCACCACATAAGGCGCCGGAGCCAGCAGCTTCACTAGGAGAGCAGGGGTTGGGTCTTCGGGCAAGGCAGCCGGACAGTTAATCGGTCCGGATATCACCTGCCAAGCTTGTCAAAGGTAAGGGAGTTTAGATCCCGCATAGAGTCAATCTATGAAAAAGAACTTGAACATCTTGTGAAAGGTGAAAATAGCTTACCTCGCTAGCGTGACGCTGCGAGCTGTATCCGCAGTCCTCGGAGGCGGATGTGGGAGCCTCGGCGCCTTTGGTTAGCACTTTCCAGACGTCTTCATACGTCGTGTCGAACAGCCTGTTGAGGGTTTGGTGCTGCGCCGGGTCGAACTCCCACAGAGTAAAGTCCCGTTGTTGACACGGGAGGATCCGGCGGACGAGCATAACCTGGACCACATTGACAAGCTTGATCGGCTTGTTCACCAGGGACTGGATTCATGTTTGCAGTCCGGTCACCTCTTTTTTGTCACCCCACGATAGGCCCGTCTCATTCCAGGACATAAGCCGCATGGGGGGTCCGGATCAGAACTCAGGGGCTGCGACCCATTTTGGATCGCGGGGCTCGGTGATGTAAAACCACCCGGATTGCCACCCCTTTTAGGGTCTCCACGAAGGAGCCCTCGAGCCATAGGACGTTGGCTATCTTGCCCGCCATGGCGCCTCCGCACTCCGCCTGGCTGCCGCGCACCACCTTGGGCTTGACGTTGAAGGTCTTGAGCCAGAGGCCGAAATGGGGGCCGACGCGGAGGAAAGCCTCGCACACGACGATAAACGCCGAGATGTTGAGGACGAAGTTTGGGGCCAGATCGTGGAAATCCAGGCCGTAGTAGAACATGAGCCCCCGGACGAATGGGTGGAGTGGAAAACCCAGTCCACAGAGGAAGTGGGGAAGGAAAACTACCCTCTCGTGGGGCCTTGGGGTGGGGAGAAGCTGCCCCTCCTCGGGAAGCCGGTGCGCGATGTCCTTGGATAAGTATCCGGCCTTCCTTAGCTTCTTGACATGGCCCTCCATGACGGAGGAGACCATCCACTTGCCTCCCGCTCCGGACATTGCTGGAGAAGGTTGAGGTGGGAAGTGCGGGCTTGGGCGCTGGAGCTCGGGTGCGCAGAAGATGGATAGGCAAAGGAGGAAGAAGGCATAGGTAAAAAGGTGGATCCTTATCCCCTTATATGAGCGGATGCGGCTATGCGTCCCCACCAGCCTGGTAAAACTTGCTTGCCTCCCAAGCGCCGTGATAAATGGCGCGGTTGGGTTACCCACGTCCGTGTTGATGAGAATCCCGTAAATGGGGGACACGATCTCTGCTTTGACAAGACATGCCAAGGAAACCACCTCGCAAAACACACTGAGGTGGAAGAGTAAAAATGATTCAAGAAAAGGTCTTGGCCATAGTGTGATGTCACGCTACGGAATACATCAGCAGATTAGATTTGTGTTAATATTATTCTCTCTATGGCAGTATGTGGAAATTTATTTTGCAGAGCCAGACAATATTCTTGGTGTTTAAAATCTTCTTGAAGAACTAGGAAGGGGAACCCGCCTTGCAATGCCGAAGACAATTTGCGCATCGGACTCGTCGTCATTGAAGCCTGGTTCAGGTGCTACTGAGGGAGTCCTGGATTAGGGGGTGTTCGGATAGCCGGACTATACCTTCAGTCGGACTCCTAGACTATGAAGATACAAGATTGAAGACTTCGTCCCATGTCCGGAAGGGACTTTCCTTGGCGTGGAAGGCAAGCTTGGCGATGCGGATATTCAAGATCTGCTACCATTGTAACCGACTTTGTGTAACCCTAACCCTATCCGGTGTCTATATAAACCGGAGGGTTCTAGTCCGTAGGACAATTTCATTATACGACAACCATACCATAGGCTAGCTTCTAGGGTTTAGCCTCCTTGATCTCGTGGTATATCCACTCTTGTACTACCCATATCATCAATATTAATCAAGCAGAAGGAGCATGAGGATGACTTGTACAGTGGCTCATCAATGCCCTTGAGGAGCATGAGGATGACTTGGACATATATGCCAAGAAGAAGATGGACCACAACTCTATGTCCAACATGTACAAGGAGATCCCAAACAAGGCACTTGATACTTTCAAGTTTGGGTCAGTACATTATCTTCTGTCAGGGTTGCCAACTATCAATTGGATTCTGAGGCACACTCTATTGCCCAAGTCAGGTGATCACAAGATGATCAGAGGCCATGCAATCAACTTGCTTCATATCTTTGATGTGCCACAAAAATTCATAGTCATGAGCCTCATGGTAGAAACAATCAAGAGAACTACAGCAGATCAGAAGAGGAGCTGTGGATATGCCCCTCAGATCCAAGAGCTAATTAACTCCAAGATGGGCACATGCATATACTTATTGGACAAGGAACACCTACCCATCCATCCAGATTCTGAAGATAACCAGGTTGTCATGAACAAGGATGAACCATCATCAGCTCATGCTCAAGCACAGAAGGAGAAGGCAAGGAAGGAGAAAGCTGCCAAGATGCCAACTCAAGAAGAGGCATCTGAGTACTTCTTGAAAACCAAGCAAGAGCAGCTTAGTTACTTGATTGCATCCACACTGAGGATTGAGAAAGGACTGGCCACCCTCACTCAGAATCAGGAGAGCTTAGAGAGAATCGTAGAACAAAAGTTCTGTGACTTGGATGTCAAAGTAACAGAGATTCAGTCTGTAGTGGAGCAACTTCAAGATGACATGCAGGAGAGGAAAGGGAAGACTACAACTGATGCATTTGCCAGAGTGACGCGAGCTCAGAGGTCAACTGCAGTGCCAGTTCCTGACACCAGAGCCACCACCTCAGCTCCAGCTACAGCACCAGCCCAACCAGCTCCAGCATCTACTTTAGCTCCAGCTCCAACCATGTCTACAGAAGACTTCGTCCTTGGAGTGATCCAGACTACACCACCACCAGAAGATCTAGCGTGAGAGTCGATCTAGCACTATGCATTTTCTAGGAACTTTTTGGTAACTTGTTGCCAAAGGGGGAGAAAAATGTATAGATCATAGGCTTCGAGAGAGAGTGTTGCTTTTATTCTCTCTTGCTTTATTTGGTGGGTTTTCAAACTTTGTTTGCTTTTGGTTGAGATACTACGATATGCTTGTGAGACATTGATGATCATGTGTTTGATCATAAGCTACACTTATGCATGCTTGATATTATCCTATCTATCTTATGTGATCATTCACTTTTCTTGGTGATGAGTGCATGTATTTAATTCTTATCATTTTGAGCACTCCACCAGGATGTATGTGACATGGAAGAGTAACCCATGATTTTAACTCCTTGTGCATTTGCAGTCCAAAGCAAATTTTAAATATGCACAAATTTAGGGGGAGCTCTTACTTATCACATACTTCTCAAAGCGACGATATATTTCACTCTTATTTTCATTTGTCGAAGCTTTGATCTATATGTTGTCATCAATTACCAAAAAGGGGGAGATTGAAAGTGCAACTATCCCTAGGTGGTTTTGGTAATTCATAACAACATATAGCTCACTGAGCTAATGCTATTCCAAGATGATTATTTCAGGAAAGCTCAATGATTGGCATGGCATGGATGGTGAAAGTGGAACCCTCAAAATGCTAAGGACAAAGGATTGGCTCAAGCTCAAAAGCTCAAGACTCTTCATTTTACATTTTAGTGATCCAAGATCACATTGAGTCCATAGGAAAAGCCAATACTATAAAGGAGGGATGAGGTGTTGCTTAACGAGCCTTTTGCTTCATGTGCTTAATGATATGCTCCAAAACCCTCAGCTACTTTCTCATATCCACTCTTGACCTAAACCCAAAGCCAAACTCGGACCTACCTATTCTTCCTATCCGGCGCCACCGAGTTTCATTTGTCATAGCCACTGCCAAACCCTAAGCAAATCGGTTCTACCGATAGGGATCTCGGTCTCACCGAGATGGGATTGCAATTTCTTTGTTTCCTTTTCATAACTTTTCGGTCTCACTGAAAGAGCGGATCGGTCCCACCGAGATTGCAATGTAAACTCTCTGTTTCCTTTTTGTAACTTTTCAATCTCACCGAAAGAGCAAATCGGTCCCACTGAGTTTACCTGACCAACTATCTGGTTAGCTTATTACCAAATCGGTCTCACCGAGTGTCGGCGTTCTGGGAACGGGGGTCCCCAGACTTGCCTGCCTGCGGCCCGCGGCGCGGCTCAAAGGAGGCCCGGCACGACCCAACTTCATCAACACAAGACCCAAGACCCTCGCGAGGGGCCAAGCCTCGCGGGGCGGACGACACTGCGCTTCCTCAGGCACGGCCTCGTCAGGCTGGCTCACGAGGAGGCGGAGAGATCATGGTGGGGCACCTCGTGAGGTGCCCATGACGCAAGCCATGACGACCAAGGGCGCCAGGCGGGCGCCAGCCCGCGCAGTGTACTCCCTTTCCTCTTTGGTGCAAAGGGGGCAAGCGCAGGCGAGAGGATCAAGCAAAGGCACCTATTTCGGTGCAACGAGACCAAGACCAGTCCAACGGTGGGAAGGAGGTCATCGTGGAGCCCAGAACGGCGTCACCACAGGGCCTTTGGCAGGAAAGGACCAACTTTAGTCAGGATTAGTGTACCAGATGTTCCCCTTCGAATTGGCCAATTGTTGGCGCCCTTCCCGCTCTATATTTGGGGAGAGGCCCAGGGCCTTTGCCTATAAATAGGACTAGCCACCCCCAGGGTAGAGGCATTCGGTATCGAGCGATCAGGCAAGCAGAACCTAGAATCCGAGCAAGAGGGAGAGAGAGAGAAGGGTGGTTGAACTCCTCCTAGCAGTTCATCCCCCCTAGCCAAGAGCAGACCCTCGCGATGCTGCTCTTCCCTGTATTGTTCATCATCACCAGCCCAAGAGGCAATCCACCCACCACAAACTAGAGTAGGGTATTACACCACAATGGTGGCCCGAACTAGTATAAACTCTATGTCTCTTGTGCTGTTCTTTCAGTAGTTAGATCTTTGCGAGTCGGAGAGGTAGGGGGCATAATCTCCGCGCACACCCCAGAGTTCGAACCTTAAGGGTCTGCCGGAACCCGAAATCCGACACCGAGTTTGTGTAATCGGTCTCACCGAGATTACGTTATGCCCTAACCTTAACCATATCGGTCCTACCGAGTTGCATGTCAGTCCCACCGAAAATCACTAACGGTCACTAGGTTTACTATTTTGGTTCGACCGAGTTTGTTGATTCGGTCCCACCGAGATTGGTAAATTGTATGTAATGGTTGGATTTTGTGTGGAGGCTATATATACCCCTCCACCTCCTCTTCACTCGTGGAGAGAGCCATCAGAACACATCTACACTTCCAACTCATATGTTCTGAGAGAGAACCACCTACTCATGTGTTGAGACCAAGATATTCCATTCCTACCATATGAATCTTGATCTCTAGCCTTCCCCAAGTTGCTTTCCACTCAAATCTTCTTTCCACCAAATCCAAATCCTATGAGAGAGTTGAGTGTTGGGGAGACTAGCATTTGAAGCACAAGAGCAAGGAGTTCATCGTCAACACACCATTTGTTACTTCTTGGAGAGTGGTGTCTCCTAGATTGGCTAGGTGTCACTTGGGAGCCTCCGAAAAGATTGTGGAGTTGAACCAAGGAGTTTGTAAGGGCAAGGAGATCGCCTACTTCGTGAAGATCTACCGCTAGTGAGGCAAGTCCTTCGTGGGCGATGGCCATGGTGGGATAGAAAAGGGTTCTTCTTCGTGGACCCTTCGTGGGTGGAGCCCTCCGTGGACTCGCGCAACCGTTACCCTTCGTGGGTTGAAGTCTCCATCAACGTGGATGTAGGATAGCACCACCTATCTGAACCACAGGAAAAACATCCGTGTCTCCAATTGCATTTGAATTCTCCAAACACTTCCCTTTACATTCTTGCAAGTTGCATGCTTTACTTTCCGCTACCTATATACGCTTTGCATGCTTGCTTGAATTGTGTGATGATTGCTTGACTTGTCCTAAAATAGCTAAAATCTGCCAAGAACTAAAATTGGGAAAAGGTTAAGTTTTTTATTTGGTCAAGTAGTCTAATCACCCCCCTCTAGACATACTTTCGATCCTACACATTACCAAAATTGTCATCACGGAAGTGTCCACTTCCATGACGATAAATCCCGCGTCACAGAAGTGCTTTCATCAAGGGTGACCGACACGTGGCATCCACCGTAATGGAACGCCGTTAATCTATCGGGTCGGGTTTTGGATCCGATAACCCGTTAACAGCCCCGACCAATGGGGATTTTCCACGTGTAAAATCATCATTGGCTGGAGGAAACACGTGTCGGCTAATCGTTGGGAAACACGTGTTGGCGCCTATGATACGTCGACACGTGGCACGGCCCAACAGAGGCCCATTCCTATGAAAAGGCCGGCCCATTTGACTTGGTAAAAAGGTGGCGGGCCGGCCCATGTATAGCCTGTTAACGGCCTGTTCGCATATAGCCCATTTACAGCCCGCTAACCCAAGGCCCGATACGCCCTATCCGAATTAGGCCCAGTAGCGTCATCTGGGCCACCCAATATGATTCTAGCCCGTTTTTACTTCTGGACCATGTATGGGCCATGACGTCTTTCGGCCCATATGCGGCCCTATGTAACTCTTGGCCTATTAACGGCCCGTGGTGAAACTGGCCCGTAATGAACAGTGTATCACTTTACACCCATTAACGGCCCATGGTGAAATTGGCCCGTAATGAACAGTGTATCACTTTATACCCATTAATGGCCCGTTATTCCATTGGGCCGTTTCTAGCCCATGTTATCTTTCGGCCTTCTCAGAGCCCATTTATTCTTGGACTCATTTCTAGCATTCGTTTACTTACGGCCCGTTACTGTCATTTTCTGCTTGTGGGCCAAATTCAGCCCGTGGTTATAGTCGGCCCGTGTGTGGTCCGTTAATACGTTGGGCCGTTTTCATAGCGTCATCAAATACGACCTATTAATGGTGGCCCATTATGGTCGGCCCATGAACGGACGATTCCATCTCTAGCCCGTTTACGGCCATAATGCGGCCTGTTATTGGCCCATGTTTGGCCAATCGATCATACTGCCCGTATAAGGCCCATTGATGATACGACCCATAGAAGGCCCATTGTTTGTACGGCCCGTAGAAGGCCCATTGTTTCTACGGCCCGTAGAAGGCCCACTATTTCTACGGCCCGTAGGAGGCCCAGTGTCACTACAGTAAATATTAGCCCATGGTTATTGTGGCCTAGTTTAAAAAATAGGTTATTGCAGCCACTAGCAAAGCACGGAAAAAGAACTGCAATGACTACAAGCAAACAAATAAACAAGACAACAAGGAAATAAATAAGCAAGCAACTTACGCTAGGCTATCACGGCTATCACACATATTACATCCACTGGGCATCAAAGTTCGCCACCAGTGCAAATAAACGTGCTGACAAAAGAATATACAAAACTGAGAGCACTTCAGAAGGCACTAGGCATGGCCAGGTCGGGCCCCCCAAACAGCTGAAGAAGCTGAGTAGACCTCAGTTGTGTCAACGATAGATGCATCAACAACAAGATTTAAGGCATGATGGTGTGCACGGCAGTCCTCTGACATCTACATTGCATCTTTGACTTCAAGTCGAAGCTGAGCTGAAGCAAGCCTTTCCTGCTTTAAGTTGAGACTGAAGAAGTCGAACTGGTTGAGGCAGCGACTGCACAGAGGTTCTCTCACACCTGCTGGTGAGTAGCTTCAACTCACTGTCTTCATCAAGACAGGACCTTGGGGTCATCTCGCTATCCTCAAGATGGTTTGGCTCACTATCTTCCCTAATGTTCTGCCTGGCGTAAGAGATACAAGTCTGGAAGAGAAACAAGGAGACACGTAACAGGTTTCACAATTATATAAGCAAATAAATGGATCTGTTCTGCATAAGGAACATGTTTTTACAACTACAATTTGAAACTGGTAGTTATTGCAAACATCCAATCAGATGTAAACAGCAAAGCAAACAGCAGTGGAGGAAATGATGCCTATCCAAATCTATACTAGAACAAAGTTGGAAGGCATGATAAGGATGAACTTACATTACATGTTAACACGGGCTGGACAAAGCCCTTCTCCATGTTGATGGAAGGATAATTCAATAAATTCCCCAAAGAAAATTCTTTATAAGCGTTGCCATTATTCTACATTTTGCAAAGAGTAAATATAGATCAAATAATATTGGAAGAAACAGAGGATAATGAAGCTCAGGTGTAGACTGATGATACATAATCAAATAGCAATTAATTAAGTACATCGTTACAAGGCAAAAGGGAGAGAGGTACTAACAAGAGAAATGCACCGCCCATTATTGTTTTGAGATCGTATGATCCTTTGAGCAAGGAGATTCGTCTGAAATTAGTTTTCATAAAAGAGAGAAGGTAAGGGCACAAGCAGAAATTTAGGAGTTCAAATTTTGAATTGATATCATAGACAGTACCTAACGCTGGGCTCCCAGCAGTTCTAATAGGGGTTTGGCCACTGGAGTAGGGGTAAAGTGTGGTACAGTTGGGCCTGTGTTTTCTGTGGCTGCTGATCTATCTGATTTAACATGTATCACTACCTTTTCCAAGTACCTAGTTCGTACTCCTTGAGGATCTGCACTCACCCTCTTCCTTTTGGACATCTATTACGAAAGAACAACATTTGGTTGAAAAAACACAGTGTGACGACACATGGAATAGGTACAGAAAATGGATAGGTATGGCATATACTCATATATGATGCTTAAACTAAGCAGATGGTGTAACAAATTAGAAGTAATGCAAGAGGTCAGATGCAAAATATGTGCGACCAATACAACTTTGGAAAGTTAGAGCGAGCACCTTGATGGGTCAATAAGATAGGCCATCCTCCACCATGCCAAGTTTGTTAGCCAGTGGATCGTTCTGCAATATTCCTCTCGTGCGCCCATTCTCATATTCATTTTGATAATGTTCAATATCTGACATGCATGAAAACATAAAAACAAGTGAGATTTTGTTTGTAATGCAGAAGTGATTCTAATCCAATACTGCATCCCTGTAAACCCCTTTGTGTTATCTCTGCAATTCTTTTAAAAGATGACATGCATGCTGTAATTTGTTGTGTGCATTAATATAATGTGGCCTACTACTCAAAATATGAGAGCTCCAGAAGTGATGACACTTCGCAGATGATAGCTTCAACATATAGTAAAGATGAACAAGTCGACCTGACCTAACAGATTCAAAATATACTAAGGGAGAACAACTCGGCCTGACTAGTCGGCCGCAAGAGAAGTGTATCATCTTAAAGAAGAGCAGAAGAGCAAGCAGATTGAAGATATTACAAGTCTTCCAATACAATGTCGATTGGCCACCCATGATGAACCATAGCGCATAGAGAAATACTATTGTTTTCGGTCTCTCCATATGTGGCTCACATGCATTTCGAAACTAAAGTAGGAACATTTAGCTAACCAATTAAACATCTCTCAGTTTTACTAATATCGGCAATAATATCATATATGAATTTATACAACTAAGCTTGTTTAGCTCGATGGGTGGAGCAGTGCCATTACGACACGAACCACGTAGGCTGATTGTGGTCATCATAAAATGGGGAAAACATAAGCATGATGAGTACAGTGTTGACCATGGCAGTGGGATGGCAGATCTGAAGCTGCAAACCGCACAAAGGGTAGTTTGCAACCGATGTTTGCTTTGAAATAACAACTAAGATTTGGTATGGACAAGAAATTACGATCAACAAGTGACAAAGAAATGCAATTATGTTGTCTCTCTATATGTCGCGACATGCATTTGGAAACTCAAGTGGGACCTTTAGATAACCAATTAAATGTGTCGGTTAACTAATATCAGTATGATATCACAATCATATTTGAACAACTAAGCTTTGAAATTCTGAGGGTTGTGTTGTTTAGCTTGAAGGGTGGAGTAATGCTAGTACGACAGAAAGCACCTATGCAGATCATAGTAGAGTAGATAAAAGGGGAAAACCCTAAGCATCAAGAGAAAAATCAGGAAAGTGGAACTAGCTGGACCAGTGTGTGGCGCACATGCTTTTCGAAATGAATATAGGAACATTAGGTGACCAATTAAACATTCTATGTTTTAGTGATATGAGCATCATATCAGATTCGTATTTCAACACGTAAGCTTTGGGTTGAGGTCTTGAGGAGCAGTGCTAGCACGACACGAAGCACCTACGATGATGGTAATGAATATAAAGGGGGGAAACCATAAGCTTTACGAGAATAGTGCCCGTGCCATGGCGGATCTGAAGGTGCAAACCGGACAAAGCTACTTCGCAACCAATGTTTGCTTTCAACTAGCCACTACGATTTGGTACGGACAAGAAAAGTACAGTAAACAAATTACGATCTATTTTCCGGGTGAGATCAATAACTTAAGCACATATGGAAGAGTACCACCTCTCTTGCGACTCCGTGTAGGCCTATGCTGATACATTGAGGGTGCTGCGGGTGCGATGGCTGTTGGCGGAGGGGAAGAAGACTTTAGACGGCAGACGACCGGGTCGGGGGATATATCATGTTGCCGTGGACGATACGGTCATAGGAGCGGCAACGGCAAGGTGGTCGACGGCGCCGATGAAGCGAGAGGAGGCGATGAAAGGATCCTGGTCCAGCTCTGTGGATGAGAGACATCCATCTCTTGCAGTGGACGACGGGGTAGGGGTAGCGGCTCCGGCAAGGTGGAGGATGGGGTGGCGGACAGAGGAGGTTGGCCGCAGTGCGGAGGTTGTCGTGCCGCCGACGGTGTATGAATGGGGAAATGGATGGGGGGGATCTCAAACTTTGGGACGTGCTTCTCTGAAATGGGGGAAAGTTACGAACTTATCCCCCGTTTAAAATTTCGGACATCGCGTCGGTTGGGGATAGGACGGTAATCTCGCATCTTCCAAATATTTGGCGGTAACTATTTCGGGCGAGGAGAGGGTGTTTTGCCGCCCACGGTTGGCGCCCACGGTGTATGAACGAGGATGACAGGTAGGGCGGTTGGGTCACGTTTGATGGAAGTTACACATCTACCCCTATTTAAAATATTAGCCTACATCGATTTCGGACGAGGAGAGTTTGTTTTTCCGCCCATCGTGTATGAGTGGGGAAATGGAGGAAGAGACACATGTCTTTCGGATGAGCTTGAATCAAATGTGTTTTGCCACCCACATTTGGCGCCCACCGTGTCTGAATGGGCTCAGAGGCCGTCGTGTCACGTCCGATTGAAGTTACTAGTCTACCCCTATCGACAGAGTGTAAATCTGGTCGATAAGGATGTCAAGTGTCAGGGGTAGACAGTAATTTCCATCTCACAAACACTTGCTTCGGGCAGCCCACAAATTATAGTGGGTGTTTAGCCGCTTCATTCAAAACTTGGGAGAATTAGCATTCACGTTTGCCCTGGGACCTGGCAAACTAAATTCAAATCCAATTTGTATTTGATTACGAATATCCACAAATAATTATACATTTTGTTATTTATTTCTTCAAAACCACAACAAAGATTTATTCCACCTTTATATATGATTATGATTTAGAAATGCCATGATCTTCGAATTCAGTAGGTTGGATAACTCTGAGTCAAACAGTTATTTCATCAAATACAATATGCTCACACGAAAAATAGTTCACCTTATGTCAATCATACAAGTACTAAGGATTACCTCGCCTAAAAGATTCGGAACATTACAACACATGGACAACATAGGGGGTCTTGCAACATAATCCATTCAGTGACATGACACAACATGCAAGTACAATAATCTAATGACAATTTCAACTGGTATCTAAAGAAGAACCGGGACCTTGGGCTTCAGATAGCAGAAACAGCAGGACCTCCTCCGTCTTCAAATGCAACATTCTTACTTCCTCCAATTCTTGGGTTGCTTGCATAATGCGTGCCGCTAATTCCGTAATTTCCAGCCTCAAGATAAAGATTACCACATTCATGGCAGCCACACCATCTCTTTCTGCCTCTAGTAGACCCTCAAGCACTATAATATCTATGCTTAGACTGCTCTCCGGCGGTGTTGCCTCTGAACTGCTACCATCTGGTAACATGGATGGCGCACTTTTTCCACAAATAGATTTTGGGGTTGTACATTGCGTCCTAGTGTGAAAGGCATCCTAAAAGGTTTCCGCTGGACATCAGTAAGAGATAGTTATCGTATGATCCAGGCAGTAAGCTTACATGGTAAACGACGGACGAATTATTGCTGAGCATGGCAAACTATATTTAAATGGTTCGAAGCAGCATCAGCCGAAAAGAAATTAAAATGGTAAGATGAAACTAGGGATGTAAGTGGCAAATAAACGACATCCGCCAGTCCCATCTAGTTACGTTTTGCTACCGCCCTAGTTCATTTTCCTCAAAAACCAAAAACTTTTTTGAACTATCATACCAATAGTGGACTTTAATCAGGATTAAACGGGACCCAGTTGACATCCCTAGTTGAAAGGGAGTGTACAACCGTTATATTTAAGTTGCCAAGGCATCTAAGCAGTTGAAATAATCTGAGAAAGCACTTAACAGTGTGGCATCATATAAACTACGAAGACAGTCTTGTGATGAAGTTGAGAGGAAAAGTTAAGGACTCAAATGAAATAGGCATGCATTTCTTTACGATAGTACAGCAGGCACTGCTGACATATTGGCCAACTCAGGTATAGAGTAACAACAAATAAGCGTTCGAATCAAGCAATACAACAAAGCAGAAAACTGAACTATTTGTAATTCGGTAGGATTACACGTTGAGGGCACAAGCCAAGAAAGCAGCCCACTCGCATTACATTTCACATGTACTAAAACACACTGGCTTACCATATGTTGCTGTGAAGCCTAGCTGCTGTTGCAATGTTCTTTGAAGATATCATCAGCATCCCGTGGTTGCAAATCTAGTTGTTGTAGTTTATTCTGCACCATCTATTTAGGTAAAATTAATTTTAATCGCATGCACTGGTCCGAATTGATCATCAATGGTTCATCTAAACTAATGAAAGAAGGGTGTGTGCATACACGACAATATATCTGCTTCCCTCTATTTTTATGCTTGTTCGAGGTGCCAGCCCCAAAAGAACAAATATTTTGCTTGACGGGGTTGGCAGCTCCATAATTAATAGAAGCATCAAATTAGTCATGCAACTTGGGAAGATCAAGAACACACAAACAAGTAATGAACAGAGGCTCGAAGTAGTGATGTAATAGCTAGCATCAGAAAATGTAGGGTAAAACGAAAAAAAGCAGCGAAACCACATGCTAGTTTGCTGATGTGTAAATAAGCATAGAGAACATTAAGCAGTCTGATGGAACCAACAGGTGGTATCAGAACAAAACTAAAGCATATGAACTATATGTGCACTGGTATGTAATTTAGCACATGTAACATGTTCACTGCCAGAAGTATGGCCCTACAGGTGCAAGCAGAATAACGCGTCTCATGAAAAACTGAATGATGCCCTGAAGAAATTCAAAGGTGCGGTGCTTATGCTACGAAAGTGAACATAGGTGCCGACCTTTGGATAATAGTACCTGATTCTCGGTGGCGTATGGGTATCGTTGTCATACTTGATAGCTAAGGATCGTCGATGGTGCTCGTGTTGCGGTTGAGTTTGGGCCGGCTGTCGCCGTCGCTGAAGCGGCTCCGGTGCTATGGTTGCGGCGCCTGTCGACATACAAGAAAGCTCATATGTGGTAAGTGAACGGTTGCACGATAAAGAGAAAAATCGAAGGAGTACAAATCGAAATAACCTGATGAGGCTGCGGCGTCATTAAAGCAGGGCCGATGGAGTTGAATATGGCATCCGTGGAGCGGGTCTGGTGCAGTGGAAGAAGGCTTTGGCGGGCGCGTTGTACAGTGCTTTGGATGAGGCGGATCTGTTGCGGTGGACGAGGGCTTGTATGAAGGGCTAACGAAGGGGCAGACAAGGGAGTCAGTGAAGGGCTTACGCTGTGGTGGACGAGGGCACCGGTTAAGCAGATCCGGTGCGGTGGACCATGATGGCGGTCAAGGAGATCTGAAGCGGTGGACAAGCCAGTCGCTGAAGCGGCTCTGATGAAGTGGTGAGTTGGCAGTTGGGGGTTCCAAGGTGCGGAAGGTAGATCCGGCGGGGTGTGAGGTCCACGCTGCGGCGGAGGACTAGATTCGGCGGCTTGCCGTGGTTGGGGGGGTCGAGGAGGGGAAGGGGAGTGAAGGAAATATGCCCTAGAGGCAATAATAAAGTTATTATTTATTTCCTTATATATCATGATAAATGTTTATTATTCATGCTAGAATTGTATTAACCGGAAACATAATACATGTGTGAATACATAGACAAACAGAGTGTCACTAGTATGCCTCTACTTGACTAGCTCGTTAATCAAAGATGGTTATGTTTCCTAACCATGGACAAAGAGTTGTTATTTGATTAACGGGGTCACATCATTAGTTGAATGATCTGATTGACATGACCCATTCTAGTAGCTTAGCACCCGATCGTTTAGTATGTTGCTATTGCTTTCTTCATGACTTATACATGTTCCTTTGACTATGAGATTATGCAACTCCCGTTTGCTGGAGGAACACTTTGGGTGCTACCAAACGTCACAACGTAACTGGGTGATTATAAAGGAGTACTACAAGGTGTCTCCAAAGGTAGATGTTGGGTTGGCGTATTTCGAGATTAGGATTTGTCACTCCGATCGTCGGAGAGGTATCTCTGGGCCCTCTCGGTAATGCACATCACTCAAGCCTTGCAAGCATTGCAGATAATGAGTTAGTTGTGGGATGATGTATTACGGAACGAGTAAAGAGACTTGCCGGTAACGAGATTGAACTAGGTATTGGATACCGACGATCGAATCTCGGGCAAGTAACATACCGATGGACAAAGGGAACAACGTATGTTGTTATGCTGTCTGACCGATAAAAGATCTTCGTAGAATATGTAGGAGCCAATATGGGCATCCAGGTCCCGCTATTGGTTATTGACCGGAGACATGTCTCGGTCATGTCTACATTGTTCTCGAACCGTAGGGTCCACACGCTTAAGGTTTCGATGACAGTTATATTATGAGTTTATGAGTTTTGATGTACCGAGGGAGTTCGGAGATGAGATCGGGGACATGACGAGGAGTCTCGAAATGGTCGAGACGTAAAGATCGATATATTGGACGACTATATTCGGACATCGGAAAGGTTCTGAGTGATTCGGGTATTTTCGGGAGTATCGGGGAGTTACGGGATTACGGGAGAAGTAATGGGCCTTGATGGGCTTTAGTGGGAAGAGGAAAAAGGCTGCTGCGCCCCCCTCCCCTCTAGTCCGAATTGGACTAGGGAAAAGGGGGCCGACCACCTTTCCTACTCCTCCACTTCCTTCTCCCTTCCTCCCCTCTTGATGGACTCCCACTAGGACTTGGAGTCCTAGTAGGACTCCCATCCTGGCCGCACCAATAGCCTTGGCCGGCCTCCTCCTCCTCCATCCTTTATATACTGAGGCAGGGGGCACCCCATGGACACACAAGTTGATCTTCGTGATCGTTCCTTAGCCGTGTGCGGTGCCCCCCTCCACCATATTCCACCTCGGTCATATTGTAGCGGTGCTTAGGCGAAGCCCTGCGACAGTTGAACATCAAGATCGTCACCACGCTGTCGTGCTGACGGAACTCCTCCCCGAAGCTTTGCTGGATCGGAGCCCGGGGATCGTCATCGAGCTGAACGTGTGCCAAGAACTCGGAGGTGCCGGAGTAACGGTGCTTGGATCGGTCGGATCGTGAAGACGTACGACTACATCAACCGCGTTGATATAACGCTTCCGCTTTCGGTCTACAAGGGTACGTAGACAACACTCTCCCCTCTCGTTGCTATGCATCACCATGATCTTGCGTGTGCGTAGGAATTTTTTTGAAATTACTACTTTCCCCAACAGTGGCATCCGAGCCTAGGTTTTTATGGTTTGATGTTATTTGCACGAGTAGAACACAAGTGAGTTGTGGACGATACAAGTCATACTGCCTACCAGCATGTCATACTTTGGTTCAGCGGTATTGTTGGACGAGACGATCCGGACCAACTGTCGTGGGTTTGTCACGGCAGATGTCCTAGCCAAAGGACTTAGTCGTGGAGACATCGCGATGGGTTAACTCGAAGGGGTTAAAGCGGACACAGGGACACAGAGGGTTTATACTAGTTCGGCCCCTTCGATGAAGGAAAAATCCTACGTCGAGTTTGTGGTGGAATTGATGAAGTCTCGATGGCTAGGGAGCAGATAAGCTTCGCCTAGGCCTCGAGTTGTGGTTGTCTGTCCTTGAACCGATATCGGGTCGTCCCCTTATATACACGGGTGACGCCCGTCGGTTCATAGAGTCCCAATCTCCGGTTTATACTCGTACCCGGGTTGGTCTCTTCCTTATCCCTAACTTACAATACAAGTTGTACACAGGCCGGTTTACATCTACAGATGTTAAACCGACTACAGCCTCGGGCCTTTACATAGCCTCCTGGGCTTTACCATTCTTGAACTACAGACGAAGTTAACCCGGCCCGTATAGGCCGGTTTACACTCAGTAGTAATATCCCCAACATTAGGCCCCAGGTTGATTTGAATGAGTTCATGTCAACCCTTAGCATAAATCTTCATATTCAGCACCTTCCCTTCGTCGCTAAACCGCTACGTCGTCATCTTCGTCGGCGGCCGTAAACCGGCATGACATCATCATGAAGCTAGCTTTTATGATGCCTTCTTTGTTTAACCAATTCGCAATAACCGAGGCGACAACTCTGCTTCCGAAATCCACGGCTCCTGGATTCGCGCGCCTGACACATGTGTTTTGCCTTATAAATAGGGGCGAAGGGTCATTTCTTTTTCCCCTTCACCCCTTTCCTCTTCGTCTTCTCCGCGCCGTCGGCTTCGTAGCTCCACCGCTGTCGCTGACCTCCGCATCGTCTCGGGCCACTGCATTAACCTGATTGGATCAGAGAAACTGCGGCGCGCTTCCGCATCCCTCCGAGCTCCGGTGAGATCCCCACCTTCTCAACTCAGATCTGCCTCTAGGGTTTACTATGTTCTTCACGTTCTTCACGTTCTTCGTGTTCTTCGCGTTCTTCGCACTTAAACTGAGATGCACCTTCATATGACCCCACGACCTTTGCTCCGTTCAGTAGTAGTTTTTGGCATCTGTTTTCATTGCAATATACTTGGACCGTAGATCTGATCCATAGCTTGACCTTGCTGTTCTTGCACAATTTTCTTTAAATCATGAGTATTTTACCCCTTTTACGAGGTCGCCCCAGATCCAATATCATACTGAGATAATGTGAAACCTGTTTCCGTACACTTGCTCTTTTGCAACTTCAATGTTTCACGGTCTTAGGTCCAGCGGTTTAACTTTGTTGTAGAATATCATCAAATCGGTACATACCATTAGTCCCCTTGTTGAACCGCCAGTAATCCCTTGATAGACCGCATCGCTTTACCAACATCGGTTTGTAATTGATTTCCTCCGGTTTAACATTGATAGTATCAACATGAAAAACCTGTGCACCACACAGTCCTGAACCGGAATCATTTTCATTTTGTAGACTTCCTCATGGCTAAGCAAGTGTATGAGTTCAACTGGGCTCCTTCCCGGGTCACGGAAACTCAACTGAATAATCTGGTTCTGACCGGTGCTTTGAGCAGCAGAAAAACCATTCATTGGAGGGTGCCGGGCAAAGAGTGCCCCCCTACACCCCAAGACGGCGAAGTCGTTGTTTTTGCAGATCACTTAGCCCGCGGTTTCAACCCGCCCGGTTCAAAATTTTATCGCGACGTTTTGGCTAATTTCCAGCTCCATCCACAAGATATTGGCCCCAACTCTGTCACTAACATATGCCACTTTCAAGTGCTCTGTGAGGTGTTTTTTCAAGAGGAACCTACAGTTGAGTTGTTCCGAGATTGCTTTCACCTAAACCGCCGCACAGAATTTACTGATGGCTCCAACATGGAACTGGGTGGCGTGTCAATCCAGAAAAGGAAAGAGGTCACTTACCCTCATGCGAAACTGCATAGTCACCCCCAAGAGTGGAATAACTCCTGGTTTTATTGTAAAGACACCTCTCCAGAGAATGAGAATATCCTGCCCGGCTTTCGTCCAGAACGGCTCAGCAACACTCACCCCCTTCCTCAGAGGCTGACTGCTAAAGAGAGGAGTAAATACGCTCCCCAACTATCCAAGCTCAGAGCCTTCATGGCCAACGGTTTAACAGGAGTCGACCTCGCTCGTTGCTGGATATCTTGGAGTATACTGCCACTCAACAGGAGTCAACGCTCTGGTTTGATGTGTGAATACACAGGCAGTGTTGATGATCTGTTACGTCATGTAAACATCCAGCTTACGGATGACGAGGTCACCGAAGCCGTAAAGAAGATCTTAAATGAACCGGAACGCGTCTGTGCACGAACTGGCCTTCTTCCCTTCTGCGCCATCAACAAACCACCAGCGGTAAAAATTTCTTCTTATTAAGTCTGATGTTTTTTGTGCGCGTATGACTGATTCTAATGTCTGTTGACGCAGGGTGATGACCCGTTCTGGAGCAAAAAACTCCCTCAAGGAAAGGCGGATAAACCGGAGCAAACGACCCGGCCTAAGACGAGAGTCGTCAAAAAGTCTGCTCACAAGAGGAAAACCACGGCCTCTTCCGATCCTGCCGATGATGAGGTGGGTAATCCGGGTTTTGAAGCTGATCTTGACTCCCTCGGTTTGTTGTTCGTACAGCTTATTGACGATGCAATTTGTCAGGATGATGCCGAAGCGAGCCATGCTGATGATGCAGAGGTAATTACCATTTCTTCTGATTCAAGCCTTCTGCCTTCCCACAAAATCCGTCAGGCGAACCGTAAAGTTAAATTTTCCCATCCTCTTGCTTACTTGGATCCCAACTTTCTTATGAAGACCCGTCAACACGAGGTGCGCCGTACAACCCGACACAGCGGTCAAGTAGTTACCTCCGCCGGTTTACCGAACAGTCCGGTTCGGAGACGTCGTTCAGAGGTCTCTAACTTGCTTGTCAAATTTTGTCCTAAAGCGGGCTGTTTTCGTCAACCGCTTAATCCGTCTGACTCCGATTATCAGGTCACCTCGCATTCATCCTCTGGTGAGTCAACTGGTACTCAGCTGCCTCCGCTCAAAACCGTGCTTGGGTAAGCTTACTTTTCTCATCAAGCTGTCCATTGTTGTAATCTTTGCCATATGCTGTCTTCAACTTTGCTGCTTCTTTCAGAGCTAAACCAAGGCCGAGCAAAAAAGCTCGCCAAGACAAAACAGGAGACGAAAACGCTCCTCCTGAACCGGACACTGCCCCGAACGTTGAAACGACCACCCCTGAGGATGTAATTGATGACCCCTTAGTCCGAGATGAAGTCATTATTCCTGAAGAGGGCTCTGTTAACCCCTCTGGCCCAACGGATCAACCAGCCAGCCCGATTCGTGCTGAGAAAACCATTAGCTCCTCAAAGCTTGTCGAGAGACCGACCGTACCAGTCCAGACCGACGACCACAACGATGATGAAGTCATGATTACCGACGTAGGTCGTACTGAACCGGGAAATCCCCTCGCTTTGGCCAAGCACACTGCTAAAGAAGAAATTTCTGCTTTAAGTAAAGGTAAATGGGATGTTGATCTGGCCACGTACTCCACTCTTGGCGCTCAAGACATTCATTCTGGCTATTTAAACCGGCTATATACTAGCCGCGACTATGAAGCCAATCTTGTGAAGATGATGAAAGACAAATTCGAGGTAACTTCCATGCCCTCACTCCTGCTTCTTACCACCGTAGCCCCCCAAGGGTCGGTTTAACTTTATCATAATTGAACCGACACTTGCAATCATCATACCGTAGCATCCGAAATATCATTAAAGCAAATAGCCATTAGCCCCCAAGTGCCAAGTTGAATATTTGTATTGAGCTTGGGACTTTGATAATGAACTGAGAACTTGAGATCAAATAAGCATTAGCCCCCAAGTACAAAGTACATAACTTGTTATGTGCTTGGTACTTTCTTTGCTTAAACTGTATAACTTGTCGGACTGCAGGCTGAACTGAAGGTCAAAGAGAGCCAAATCGCTGATCTTCAAGAGAATGTGAAGTCCCAGCAAGCAGAATCTTCCAAAGCCAAGGAGGAACTAACCAGCGCTTTGGGCAGCATGGAACAATTGAAGGAAGGTTTTAACAAGGAGCGGGCGGACTGGGCTACAGAAAAGGCCGCTTTAACCAAGAAGATTGAAACCGCAGAAGCTGCCCTTAAAACGGTAACGGAAGAATTGACCAGTGTGAAGCGACAGGTGCATGCAATGGCTGCAGCCATCTTTGGTAAGCCTCCTATAACATGTGTAATGACCTTGATTCTTCTACAAAACAGCTCGGTTTACGACCTGCTGACCGTATTACAGGCACTCGCATCCATCACTTGGGATCAGACGTGCGTATGAAGCTGAAAGCGGTCTATACCTTGGTCGAGCAGCTGTATACGGGCGCTCAGCGGATTATTACCACTGCTTCACACAACAATCCGGCACCCACATTGATCCAGGACACACTGAAGAGGTTGTCGATGCTCCCTGCTCGGATTGAAGAGCTAAAAAGATCTGCTGCTCGAACCGGAGCCATTAATGCCTTAATCCGGGCCAAAGCATGGGTGCCTGACTTTGATCCCGTTGAAGCGGCTCAAGGCTATCATAGCTTAAAGGAGGATGGCTCCGAATTCGATGAAGAAGAATTGAGAAAGATAAACCGGTCAGTGCGCCCTCTGGCCTGCCAATTGGTAGAAGAAGCAAACTTGTCTCATTATCAAGCCCAGTATGACGATCAGAACAAGCGGGTAGCTGTGCCAATCCCTGAAGAGGAAAACTTAATTCCTCCAATCCGTAAGCACAATTATGCCCCTGATATTCAACCGTCGTCGCTGATACATGAGGAAGCCGTTTTTCAAGCATTAAGAGGGATCGATTGGACCACTGTTGACTTCCAGCCGCTGGGTAGGGAGGAGGACGCTGAAGTGGAGCAGGATGATCCAGAACCATCAAACCGGAACGGCACGCAGGCGTGAACCGAGGGCAGTTTTAGCTGGTTTCCTTTTGATACTTTGTCAAGAAACAATCACCTTATTCGGGCACCGTGTTGCCTTGTAATAGGATAGACCGTACCTTATGCTTCATGAGATGCCTTCACGCATCAGCACTGATATCCTCCTTTGGAAAATCATTATTGCCAACTTATATCTCCTGCGATCACAAATTTTTAAACTACCAGGGTGGTTATACCGTCCTCCAGTTTGCGAATTATTATAGTTACGCAAGGAAACGTGCAAGTATGATCAAACTTTTGTGATACGAAATACCTGTCATATAATGGGCATGAAATAGGTGTTCGTGGCCAATATTGAAGCGGGAGTTGATAACTCTTAAACCGTCATGGGAGAATCGAACCCTTGTGTATATAACACCGGTTTACAATGTAAACCGTATTTTAATAACAGCAGCCTTTCGCTGCTCGAAAGAGGATATTTAGCAGAAAAAACTCAAACCGAGCCAATAAGCTCAGATTTTTGCAAAAGAGGGCCGTGTTCCTGCCAACTTGGCTATGTTGGATCGGTGCCAAATGTTGTCGGTTTAAGAGAAAAGCAATAAACTATCAACTCTTTGCAAAAAAGGAAAGAGATCAAAATACGGCGAAAAAACCTTTCGCAAAAGAAGAGCTCTATTGAGCTTGGTCAGACGGAGTCACCATGGTCAGACGCAACCAAGCCCCCCTAAGGTGTAGCGATGGTGCCGGTCAGCCAGGACCCCAAAATGACGCGTGGCATTATGCCGGCCAAGTGGCATTGCTATGGTTCGGGTTCGACCAAGCCCCCAAATGACTCTAAGGCCCGTAGGCCGACCAAGAGGCGTGACCGGTTCAGACGTGACCGTGTCCCCAAGTGATTCTAGTGGCTTTCGCCGGCCAAGAGGTATTGCATCGGTTCGGACACGACCGAGCCCCCAAATGACTCTGGTGGCTTTCGCCGGCCAAGAGGTATTGCATCGGTTCAAACATGAGCGAGCCCCCAAATGACTCTGGTGGCTTTCGCCGGCCAAGGGGTATTACATCGGTTCAAACATGACCGAGCCCCCAAATGACTCATAAGGATAGCCATGTTCTCTTTGGTTCGAACACGACCTATGTTTGAACAGGAAACCACAAGTGATCTCGTTAAGACTTGCAAGGGGTAAACCGGTTGTTGCTTAAAGACAACCCCGTGTAACCACACATGATATAAAGGAACAGATACCCCGCTTTAGCTGAGGATCCGGTTTATTATAATATATACATATTCATGATATATACATAAGCAGAGCCCATAGCTCAGGTATAGTAAGGCCGAAGATGAGCTACATTCCATGGTCTATCGGTCTCTTGCCCGGATTTGCGCGAATCTTTGTGCTCTCGAACATCTACCAGGTAGTATGAACCATTGTGCAGATTCTTGCTGACCACGAAAGGCCCTTCCCAAGGCGGAGACAATTTATGCATCTCGGTTTGATCTTGAATAAGTCGAAGCACCAAATCTCACTCTTGAAAGGTTCTGGTCCTGATCCGACGACTGTGATAGCGACGAAGATCCTGTTGGTAGATCGCTAAACGGGCAGCTGCTATGTCTCGTTCTTCATCTAGCCGGTCCAAAGCGTCCTGTCTGGAACTTTCGTTGTCTGCTTCAACGTAAGCCGCCACACGAGGTGAATCGTGTCGTATGTCACTAGGAAGAACTGCCTCTGCCCCATAAACCATGAAGAACGGCGTATATCCAGTTGACCTGTTAGGCGTGGTGTTGATGCTCCATAACACAAAGGGTAACTCTTCGACCCAACAACCCGGCGTCCGCTGCAAAGGAACCATAAGCCTGGGCTTAATTCCTCTCAAGATCTCCTGATTAGCTCTTTCTGCTTGACCATTGGACTGTGGGTGTGCCATTGAAGACACATCAAGGCGGATGTGCTCTCGTTCGCAAAACTCCTTCATGGCACCTTTAGATAAATTGGTACCATTGTCTGTGATGATGCTGTGTGGAAAACCAAACTGGAAAATCACCTTTTTGATGAACCAAACCGCGGTGGCCGCATCACACTTGCTAACGGGCTCTGCTTCTATCCACTTTGTAAATTTGTCCACCGCCACCAGAAGGTGGGTCTTCTTGTCCTTGGACCGTTTGAAAGGCCCAACCATGTCCAGCCCCCAGGTTGCAAACGGCCAAGTAATTGGAATCATCCTCAATTCTTGAGCTGGGACGTGAGCGCGTCTTGAGAATTTTTGACAACCATCACACCGCCTGACCAGATCCTCCGCATCCGCATGAGCAGTCAGCCAATAGAAATCGTGACGAAAAGCTTTTGCCACTAAAGACTTTGAACCGGCGTGGTGACCACAATCTCCTTCGTGGATCTCACGTAAAATTTCACGGCCTTCCTCAGGAGATACACACCGTTGAAAAGCTCCTGTCACACTGCGATGATGTAGTTCGCCGTTTTCCACTACCATGGACTTGGACCGCCGTACTATCCGCCTGGATAGAACCTCATCCTCTGGCAACTCCCCTCGGTTCATGTACGCCAGGTAAGGGAGCGTCCAATCTGGGATGACATGTAATGCCGCGACCAATTGAGCCTCTGGGTCAGGAACCGCCAAATCTGCTTCGCCAGGCAGTTGAACCGACGGGTTGTAAAGCACATCAAGGAACACATTAGGTGGTACCGGTTTATGCTGTGATCCCAGTCGACTTAAAGCATCCGCCGCCTCGTTCTTTCGTCGGTCCACATGGTCCACCTGATAACCTTTGAAGTGACCTGCGACCACATCAACCTCACGACGATAAGCAGCCACGAGTGGATGTTTTGAATCCCATGTACCAGACACCTGCTGGGCCACCAAATCAGAGTCGCCAAAGCACTTAACCCGGCTTAGATTCATCTCCTTAGCCATCCGGAGACCATGGAGCAAGGCCTCATATTCTGCTGCATTGTTAGTACAAGGGAACATTAAACGGAGAACATAACAAAACTTATCACCTTGTGGGGAAGTTAGTATGACTCCAGCCCCCGATCCTTCCAATTGGCGTGATCCGTCAAAATGAATGGTCCAGTAAGTGTGATCCGGCTTCTCTTCAGGGACTTGCAACTCCGTCCAATCATTGATAAAATCCACCAATGCCTGAGACTTTATCGTAGTGCGAGGCGCATACCTTAAATCATGCGGTCCAAGCTCGATAGCCCACTTGGCAATCCGACCAGTCGCTTCCCGGTTCTGGATGATATCACCCAAAGGAGCAGAGCTGACCACCGTGATAGGGTGGCCTTGGAAATAATGCTTTAGCTTCCGGCTTGCCATAAAAACTCCATATACTAGCTTTTGCCAATGCGGATATCGTTGTTTGGATTCAATCAGCACCTCGCTGATGTAATAAACCGGACGCTGAACCGGGTATTCTTTGCCTGCCTCCTTCCGCTCTACCACAATAGCCACACTGACCGCGCGAGCCTTAGCAGCTACATACAACAGCAATGGTTCCTTATCAGTGGGAGCAGCGAGTACAGGCGGATTGACCAGCTGTCGCTTTAAATCCTCGAACGCCTGATCAGCGGCAGAATTCCAGACAAACTAATCTGTCTTCTTCAACATTTGATACAGAGGAATTTCTTTCTCTCCGAGGCGGCTGATAAACCGGCTTAAAGCCGCAATTCTGCCTGCCAGACGTTGGACGTCATTGATGCATTTCAGTTTAGCTAGAGAGGTGATAGCTGTAATTTTGTCCGGATTAGCCTCAATTCCCCTGTTGGACACCAAGAAACCCAACAGCTTGCCAGCCGGTACACCAAAGACACACTTGGCTGGATTGAGCATCATCTTGTATATCCTTAAGTTATCAAAGGTCTCCTTCAAATCATCGACCAACGTTTCCTTCTTCCTTGACTTGACCACAATGTCGTCCACATAAGCGTGCACATTACGGCCAATCTGCTTGTGAAGACAATTTTGCACACACCATTGATAAGTTGCCTGGGCACTTTTGAGCCCAAAAGGCATAGATACATAGCAGAAGGCTCCAAAGGGAGTAATGAACGTCGTCTTCTCCTGGTCCTTAACCGCCATCTTAATCTGATGATAACCAGAGTATGCATCCAGAAAGCATAAACGCTCGCAACCCGCCGTTGCATCAATGATTTGATCAATACGGGGGAGGGCAAAAGGATCTGCAGGGCAGGTCTTATTAAGATCTGTATAGTCCACACACATACGCCAAGTGCCGTTTTTCTTAAGGACCAACACCGGATTAGCAAGCCATTCAGGGTGAAAAACTTCAACGATGAAGCCGGCCGCTAAGAGCCTGGCCACCTCTTCTCCAATAGCCTTTCTTCTCTCCTCGTTGAACCGACGGAGGAACTGTTTCACTGGTTTGTATTTAGGATCCACATTAAGGGTGTGCTCAGCGAGTCGCCTCGGTACACCTGGCATGTCAGAGGGCTTCCATGCAAAGATGTCCCGATTCTCGCGGAGGAACTCGATGAGCGCGCTTTCCTATTTTAGATCCAGATTGGTACTGATGCTGAACTGCTTGGATGAATCCCCCGCTACGAAATCAACAAGCTTGGTCTCCGCAGCTGACGTGAATTTTAAAACCGGATCGTGCTCTGTGGTAGGCTTCTTTAAAAGAGTCATATCCGTCGGATCAACATTATCCTTGTAGTATTTGAGCTCCTCCGTCGCACAAACCGATTCCGCATAGGCGGCATCCCCCTCTTCACACTCCAAAGCGATCCTGCGGCTCCCATGAACCGTGATGGTTCCCTTGTGGCCTGGCATCTTGAGCTGTAGATATACGTAACAGGGCCGTGCCATGAATTTGGCATAAGCCGGCCGACCAAACATGGCATGGTACGGGCTTTGGATCTTCACCACCTCAAAAGTCAGTGTTTCTGATCGGGAATCATGATCATCTCCGAAAGCCACCTCCAATGCTATCTAGCCCACGGGATACGCAGACTTGCCTGGTACCACGCCATGAAAAACCGTGTTTGAAGGCCGTAGATCTTTGTCCTTGAGCCCCATACGTCGAAAGGTCTCATAGTACAGGATGTTAATACTGCTGCCCCCATCCATGAGCACCTTGGTGAACTTATACCCTCCTACCTGAGGCGCCACCACTAAAGCCAGCTGACCCGGATTATCCACCCGAGGAGGGTGATCCTCTCTACTCCAGGTGATCGGCTGCTCTCACCATCGTAGATATCGGGGCACGGCCGGTTCAACAGAGTTAACTGCCCTCTTCCGGACCTTCTGGTCTCGCTTGTCCAAGCTAGTGGTGAATACATGGTACTGGCCACTGTTTAACTGCTTCGGATTGCTCTGGTATCCCGACTGCTGCTGATTATAGCCCCCTTGATCATTCTGGTTATGTTGATTACCATGTCCGCCCGGATTACCAGCCCCACTCGGATTACCATTAACCCCTGAACCGGAGTTTCCTCCAGCATGGTTTGGCCCGGATCCTGAACCGCCACCGGGATTGTGATCATACCGGAAAGCGCTGGAATTCTTGAACTCTCGCATGATGTAACAATCCTTCCATAGGTGGTTTGCTGGTTCCTCCGTCGTTCCATGCTTTGGGCAGGGCTGATTCAACAAACTATTTAAGTGCTCTGGATTGGGGCTGGGTCCGCCACCGCGGCCCTTGCCCCTACGCGGCCGGCCCCTATTCTGCACATTGGTGTTAGCCACAAAATCCATGGAACCATCCACTTTACGCTTGCCTCCAACGCCGTTCCCTGGGTGATGCTGCTGACCTCTGAAGTTGCCGCTCCTTTTTCCCTTCCCTGCCTTTTCATCATCAGACTCGGGATCCTTGGTACTATCAGAATCAGCGTACTTTACCAAAGCAGCCATGAGAGTCCCTATGTCAGTGCAATGGCGCTTCATTCGTCCTAATTTCAATCTCAAGGGCCCAAACCGGCAATTGCTTTCCAAAGTCACAACTGCAGTGTCAGCATTGATGCGGTCTGATGAATGCAAGATTTGCGAAACGCGGCGCACCCAATGAGTGGTTGATTCCCCTTCCGCCTGGACGCAAGCGGCTAAGTCCACTATCGACATGGGCTGCCTGCACGTATCTTTGAAATTACTGATAAACCGAGCTCGCAATTGAGCCCATGAACCGATGGTATTGGGCGGCAGGCTTTTTAACCAAGTGCGGGCCGTTCCTTCAAGCATCATAGAGAAATATTTTGCACATGCAGCTTCATCCACGTCAAGCATCTCCATGGACATCTCGTAACTCTCCACCCACGCCTCCGGGGGTTGATCCGCTGTATAATTCGGTACCTTGCGCGGCCCCTTGAAGTCCTTAGGCAGGCGCACATTGCGCAAAGCAGGTATAAGGCAAGGCACCCCCAAAGCGCTAGAAGCAAGCCCTAGTTCGACCGACGTGGTGGGACGAACCGGTGTAGTCTGATGTGCTGCCAATGTGGCTTCTCTGCGTGCACGGGCCCGGTCTACCAACTCCTGGGCATCAGGAGCCGGATTGTCACCGCGGGGCCCTCCATGCCGTGCATTGCTGGACTCAGCTTGTTCTTCCAGGTGCCTGTTATAACTCCGGATTGGACGTGGAGTAGAATGAATCCGCTCGCGGCTGTATGAATACGCCTCCTGTTGGACCAGCGCCGTTCTGAGGAGCTCCTTGACCCGGCGCGTCTCTATGGCCTGTAACGAATCTCCCTCGACCGGAATAGCCTCTAGACGTGCTGCCGCAGCAACAAGATTATCCAGCGGGTTGGAGTAATGATCCGGGGGTGCGGTCACAATCCGCGGCTCCGGGTTATGACGGGGTAGATCTACTATGCGGGGCTGAACCGGCGCGCTTGTCCCAGGTGCCTCTGCTCGGTTTACCACGGGTTGATTACTGCTCCCTGATCCAGGAGTTTTGAAAAGATCCCTTCCTTCAAACACCGGTGGCAGGCGGGACCGATATTTCCTCCTCATGACCTCCTGTGAAGCGTTCTGATCCAGCATGAACTTATAGGCTTGCGCGTCCAAAGCGGCCCGTTCTGCAGTCATCCTGACCTCCTCGGCCGCCAGATCCGCCTTGGCCTGGCTAATCTGTTCTCTCACCTTTGCAATCTCTGCGTTATGAGCATCCCGATCCGCCGGATTAGCCTCCGTCAAGAGCGCCGCCAGTGCGTCGAACAGATCGGATAATACTTGGACCGGTGGGCGCACAGAACCTCCTGCTCCGGCAGCCGTTGAACCGGAAACCATTGCTGCGACCGTCGATGAATGAGGCGCTGCTTGGGTGCCAGCCATGAATATGCCGACCCGACTAGGCAGATCGGAGGGCTCCGGAATACTGCTGTCATTGGAACAGCCCCCAATCCGACCATCGTACACTTGATACAGGGACTCGGTTTCCCCGGTTGACGACTCATCCCCGGAGTAAACAACGGTTTCGCCACCAGATTTTGATCCGTCCTCATAGTTTCGCCCGTGGATGACTCCCACCAAGGCACGCTTTATGGCTGGCTTGACCCGGGCAGGTCGCGCACGCTGAGCTGTCTCGATGAGGTCGGTGCAGGTGTCCAGCTGAGGGCCCGGTTCACCAATCTTGCCGATGAAAAGGTGTATACCGCCAAAGGGGACCTGGTACCCGTACTCAATCGAGCCGGCCTCAGGGCCCCAGCCTGCGTCGTCGATGTAGATCTTGCCGCGGCGACTCTTGGTCATCCGGCCCACGGCATATCCCTTGAGTCCTTCAAAGCGGCCCTCCAAGAACTTGAAACCATCGTGCGATAGCCCCATGGTGGGTGCCAACTGTCGTGGGTTTGTCACGGCAGATGTCCTAGCCAAAGGACTTAGTCGTGGAGCCATCGCAACGGGTTAACTCGAAGGGGTTAAAGCGGACACAGGGACACAGAGGGTTTATACTAGTTCGGCCCCTTCGATGAAGGTAAAAGCCCACGTCTAGTTTGTGGTGGAATTGATGAAGTCTCGATGGGTAGGGAGCAGATAAGCTTCGCCTAGGCCTCGAGTTGTGGTTGTCTGTCCTTGAACCGATATCGGGTCGTCCCCTTATATACACGGGTGACGCCCGTCGGTTCATAGAGTCCCAATCTCCGGTTTATACTCGTACCCGGGTTGGTCTCTTCCTTATCCCTAACTTACAATACAAGTTGTACACAGGCCGGTTTACAGCTACAGATGTTAAACCGACTACAGCCTCGGGCCTTTACATAGCCTCCTGGGCTTTACCATTCTTGAACTACAGACGAAGTTAACCCGGCCCGTATAGGCCGGTTTACACTCAGTAGTAATATCCCCAACACCAACCTTACGCGTACTCTTACGCGAGACCGGTTCCCTCGACGTGCTTTGCACATAGATGGCTTGCGGAAGACTGTCTCTCCAACTTTAGTTGAACCGAGTGTGGCTACACCCGGTCCTTGAGAAGGTTAAAACGGAGTCTATTTGACAAACTATCGTTGTGGTTTTGATGCGTAGGTAAGATGAGTTCTTGCTTAAGCCCGTAGCAGCCACGTAAAATTTTCAACAAACAAAGTAGAGGACGTCTAACTTGTTTTTGCAGGGCATGTTGTGATGTGATATGGTCAAGACATGATGCTAAATTTTATTGTATGAGATGATCATGTTTTGTAACTGAGTTATCGGCAACTGGCAGGAGCCATATGGTTGTCGCTTTATTGTATGCAATGCAATCGCGATGTAATGCTTTACTTTATTACTAAGCGGTAGTGATAGTCGTGGAAGCATAAGATTGGCGAGACGACAACGATGCTACGATGAAGATCAAGGTGTCGCGCCGGTGACGATGGTGATCATGACGGTGCTTCGGAGATGGAGATCACAAGCACAAGATGATGATGACCATATCATATCACTTATGTTGATTGCATGTGATGTTTATCTTTTTATGCATCTTATCTTGCTTTGATTGACGGTAGCATTATAAGATGATCTCTCACTAAATTATCAAGAAGTGTTCTCCCTGAGTATGCACCGTTGCAAAAGTTCTTCGTGCTGAGACACCACGTGATGATCGGGTGTGATAGGCTCTACGTTCAAATACAACGGGTGCAAAACAGTTGCACACGCGGAATACTCAGGTTATAATTGACGAGCTATGCATATAAGATATGACCTCGGAACACAGAGACCGAAAGGTCGAGCGTGAATCATATAGTAGATATGATCAACATAACGATGTTCACCATTGAAAACTACTCCATATCACGTGATGATCGGTTATGGTTTAGTTGATTTGGATCACGTGATCACTTAGAGGATTAGAGGGATGTCTATCTAAGTGGGAGTTCTTAATTAATTTGATTAACTGAACATAAACTTATCATGAACTTAGTACCTGATAGTATCTTGCTTGTTTATGTTGATTGTAGATAGATGGCTCGTGCTATTGTTCCGTTAAATTTTAATGCGTTCCTTGAGAAAGCAAAGTTGAAAGATGATGGTAGCAATTACACGGACTGGGTCCGTAACTTGAGGATTATCCTCATTGCTACACAGAAGAATTACGTCCTGGAAGCACCGCTAGGTGCCAGGCCTGCTGCTAGAGCAACACCAGAAGTTATGAACGTCTGGCAGAGCAAAGCTGATGACTACTCGATAGTTCAGTGTGCCATGCTTTACGGCTTAGAACCGGGACTTCAACGACGTTTTGAACGTCATGGAGCATATGAGATGTTCCAAGAGTTGAAGTTAATATTTCAAGAAAATGCCCGGATTGAGAGATATGAAGTCTCCAATAAGTTCTATAGCTGCAAGATGGAGGAGAACAGTTCTGTCAGTGAGCATATACTCAAAATGTCTGGGTATAATAATCACTTGATTCAATTGGGAGTTACTCTTCCAGATGATTGCGTCATTGACAGAATTCTCCAATCACTGCCACCAAGCTACAAGAGCTTCGTGATGAACTATAATATGCAAGGGATGAACAAGACTATTCCCGAGCTCTTCGCAATGCTAAAAGCTGCGGAGGTAGAAATCAAGAAGGAGCATCAATTGTTGATGGTTAACAAAACCACTAGTTTCAAGAAAAAGGGCAAAGGGAGGAAAAAGGGGAACTTCAAGAAGAACGGCAAGCGAGTTGCTGCTCAAGAGAAGAAACCCAAGTCTGGACCTAAGCCTGAAACTGAGTGCTTCTACTGCAAGCAGACTGGTCACTGGAAGCGGAACTGCCCCAAGTATTTGGCAGATAAGAAGGATGGCAAGGTGAACAAAGGTATATGTGATATACATGTTATTGATGTGTACCTTACTAATGCTCGCAGTAGCACCTGGGTATTTCATACTGCTTCTGTTGCTAATATTTGCAACTCGAAACAGGGACTACAGAATAAGCGGACACTAGCAAAGGACGAGGTGACGATGCGCGTGGGAAACGGTTCCAAAGTCGATGTGATCGCGGTCGGCACGCTACCTCTACATCTACCTTCGGGATTAATATTAGACCTAAATAATTGTTATTTGGTGCCAGCGTTGAGCATGAACATTATATCTGGATCTTGTTTAATGCGAGACGGTTATTCATTTAAATCAGAGAATAATGGTTGTTCTATTTATATGAGTAATATCTTTTATGGTCATGCACCTTTGAAGAGTGGTCTATTTTTTATGAATCTCGATAGTAGTGATACACATATTCATAATGTTGAAGCCAAAAGATGCAGAGTTGATAATGAAAGTGCAACTTATTTGTGGCACTGTCGTTTAGGTCATATTGGTGTAAAGCGCATGAAGAAACTCCATACTGATGGACTTTTGGAACCACTTGATTATGAATCACTTGGTACTTGCGAACCGTGCCTCATGGGCAAGATGACTAAAACACCGTTCTCCGGTACTATGGAGAGAGCAACAGATTTTTTGGAAATCATACATACCGATGTATGTGGACCGATGAATATAGAGGCTCGTGGCGGATATCGTTATTTTCTCACCTTCACAGATGACTTAAGCAGATATGGGTATATCTACTTAATGAAACACAAGTCTGAAACATTTGAAAAGTTCAAAGAATTTCAGAGTGAAGTTGAAAATCATCGTAACAAGAAAATAAAGTTTCTACGATCTGATTGTGGAGGAGAATATTTGAGTTACGAGTTTGGTGTACATTTGAAAAATTGTGGAATAGTTTCGCAACTCACGCCACCCGGAACACCACAGCGTAATGGTGTGTCCGAACGTCGTAATCGTACTTTACTAGATATGGTGCGATCTATGATGTCTCTTACTGATTTACCGCTATCGTTTTGGGGATACGCTCTAGAGACGGCCGCATTCACGTTAAATAGGGCACCATCTAAATCCGTTGAGACGACGCCTTATGAACTATGGTTTGGCAAGAAACCGAAGTTGTCGTTTCTTAAAGTTTGGGGCTGCGATGCTTATGTGAAAAAGCTTCAACCTGATAAGCTCGAACCCAAATCGGAGAAATGTGTCTTCATAGGATATCCAAAGGAAACTGTTGGATACACCTTCTATCACAGATCCGAAGGCAAGACTTTTGTTGCTAAGTTCGGAAACTTTCTAGAGAAGGAGTTTCTTTCGAAAGAAGTGAGTGGGAGGAAAGTAGAACTAGACGAGGTAACTGTACCTACTCCTTTATTGAGAAGTAGTACATCACAGAAAACTGTTTCTGCGACACCTACACCAATAAGTGAGGAAGCTAATGATGATGATCATGAAACTTTAGATCAAGATACTACTGAACCTCGTAGATCAACCAGAGTGAGATCCGCACCAGAGTGGTATGGTAATCCTGTTCTGGAAATCATGCTACTAGATCATGACGAACCTACGAACTATGAAGAAGCGATGGTGAGCCCAGATTCCGCAAAATGGCTAGAAGCCATGAAATCTGAGATGGGATCCATGTATGAAAACAAAGTGTGGACTTTGGTTGACTTGCCCGAGGGTCGGCAAGCAATAGAAAACAAGTGGATCTTTAAGAAGAAAACTGACGCCGACGGTAACGTTACTGTCTACAAAGCTAGAATTGTCGCAAAAGGTTTTCGACAAGTTCAAGGTGTTGACTACGATAAGAGTTTCTCACTCGTATCTATGCTTAAGTCTGTCTGAATCATGTTAGCAATTGCCGCATTTATGAAACCTGGCAAATGGATAAACAAAACTGCATTCCTTAATGGATTTATTAAAGAAGAGTTGTATATGATGCAACCAGAAGGTTTTGTCAATCCTAAAGGTGCTAATAAAATATGCAAGCTCCAGCGATCCATTTATGGACTGGTGTAAGCCTCTCGGAGTTGGAATAAACGCTTTGATAGTGTGATCAAAGCATTTGGTTTTATACAAATTTTCGGAGAAGCCTGTATTTACAAGAAAGTGAGTGGGAGCTCTGTAGCATTTCTAATATTATATGTGGATGACATATTACTGATTGGAAATGATATAGAATTTCGGATAGCATAAAGGGATACTTGAATAAAAGTTTTTCAATGAAAGACCTCGGTGAAGCTGCTTACATATTGGGCATCAAGATCTATAGAGATAGATCAAGACGCTTAATTGGACTTTCACAAAGCACATACCTTGACAAAGTTTTGAAGAAGTTCAGAATGGATCAAGCAAAGAAAGGGTTCTTGCCTATGTTACAAGGTGTGAAGTTGAGTAAGACTCAATGCCCGACCACTGCAGAAGATAGAGAGAAAATGAAAGATGTTCCCTATGCTTCAGCCATAGGCTCTATCATGTATGCAATGTTGTGTACCAGATCCATTGTATACCCTACACTGAGTTAAGCAAGGGAGTACAATGGTGATCTAGGAGTAGATCACTAGACAGCGGTCAAAAATTATCCTTAGTGGAATAAGGATATGTTTCTCGATTATGGACGTGACAGAAAGGTTCGCCGTAAAGGGTTACGTCGATGCAAGTTTTGACACTGATCTGGATGACTCTAAGTCTCGATCTAGATACATATTGAAAGTGGGAGCAATTAGCTAGAGTAGCTATGTGCGGAGTATTGTAGACATAGAATTCGCAAAATACTTACGGATCTGTATGTGACAGACCCGTTGACTAAAATTATCTCACAAGCAAAACATGATCACACCTTAGTACTCTTTGGGTGTTAATCACATAGCGATGTGAACTAGATTACTGACTCTAGTAAACCCTTTGGGTGTTGGTCACATATCGATGTGAACTATGGGTGTTAATCACATGGTGATGTGAACTATTGCTGGTAAATCACATGGCGATGTGAACTAGATTATTGACTCTAGTGCAAGTGGGAGACTGAAGGAAATATGCCCTAGAGGCAATAATAAAGTTATTATTTATTTCCTTATATATCATGATAAATGTTTATTATTCATGCTAGAATTGTATTAACCGGAAACATAATACATGTGTGAATACATAGACAAACAGAGTGTCACTAGTATGCCTCTACTTGACTAGCTCGTTAATCAAAGATGGTTATGTTTCCTAACCATGGACAAAGAGTTGTTATTTGATTAACGGGGTCACATCATTAGTTGAATGATCTGATTGACATGACCCATTCTATTAGCTTAGCACCCGATCGTTTAGTATGTTGCTATTGCTTTCTTCATGACTTATACATGTTCCTTTGACTATGAGATTATGCAACTCCCGTTTGCCGGAGGAACACTTTGGGTGCTACCAAACGTCACAACATAACTGGGTGATTATAAAGGAGTACTACAGGTGTCTCCAAAGATAGATGTTGGGTTGGCGTATTTCGAGATTAGGATTTGTCACTCCGATCGTCGGAGAGGTATCTCTGGGCCCTCTCGGTAATGCACATCACTCAAGCCTTGCAAGCATTGCAGCTAATGAGTTAGTTGTGGGATGATGTATTACGGAACGAGTAAAGAGACTTGCCGGTAACGAGATTGAACTAGGTATTGGATACCGACGATCGAATCTCGGGCAAGTAACATACCGATGGACAAAGGGAACAACGTGTGTTGTTATGCGGTCTGATCGATAAAAGATCTTCATAGAATATGTAGGAGCCAATATGGGCATCCAGGTCCCGCTATTGGTTATTGACCGGAGACATGTCTCGGTCATGTCTACATTGTTCTCGAACCGTAGGGTCCGCACGCTTAAGGTTTCGATGACAGTTATATTATGAGTTTATGAGTTTTGATTTACCAAAGGAGTTCGGAGTCCCGGATGAGATCGGGGACATGACGAGGAGTCTCTAAATGGTCGAGACGTAAAGATCGATATATTGGACGACTATATTCGGACATCGGAAAGGTTCTGAGTCATTCGGGTATTTTCGGGAGTATCGGGGAGTTACGGGATTACGGGAGAAGTAATGGGCCTTGATGGGCTTTATTGGGAAGAGGAAAAAGGCTGCTGCGCCCCCTCCCCTCTAGTACGAATTGGACTAGGGAAAAGGGGGCCGGCCACCTTTCCTACTCCTCCACTTCCTTCTCCCTTCCTCCCCTCTTGATGGACTCCCACTAGGACTTGGAGTCCTAGTAGGACTCCCATCCTGGCCGCACCAATAGCCTTGGCCGGCCTCCTCCTCCTCCATCCTTTATATACTGAGGCAGGGGGCACCCCATGGACACACAAGTTGATCTTCGTGATCATTCCTTAGCCGTGTGCGGTGCCCCCTCCACCATATTCCACCTCGGTCATATTGTAGCGGTGCTTAGGCGAAGCCCTGCGACAGTTGAACATCAAGATCGTCACCACGCCGTCGTGCTGACGGAACTCCTCCCCGAAGCTTTGCTGGATCGGAGCCCGGGGATCGTCATCGAGCTGAACGTGTGCCAAGAACTCGGAGGTGCCGGAGTAACGGTGCTTGGATCGGTCGGATCGTGAAGACGTACGACTACATCAACCGCGTTGATATAACGCTTCCGCTTTCGGTCTACAAGGGTACGTAGACAACACTCTCCCCTCTCGTTGCTATGCATCACCATGATCTTGCGTGTGCGTAGGAATTTTTTTGAAATTACTACGTTCCCCAACAGGGAAGGGCTCTGGGGAAGAATGTTGGGGGCAAAGAGGGGAAAACAATGGAGTTACCAAAGCAGCCCTTTTCCGTTCATGTGGCAGGGGTAAAACAGGAATATCGCAGGGCTAAACTTTCAGGCGCGTGATATTTCGATGTGAGCGGGAAGTTTGAAAGCTTTTGGCTCCTAAAATTATAAGTATTCTGCTCTCGTACGGCCGACTATGATATCATGGCCGACAATCTATTTGTTTTGCATGCAAAAAAGTGCAAGTTTTGAAAATCAATGTCTCCAAATCAAATCTTAGATTGTCCATTCAATTCAAATATGGATCATTGAGCTACTACAAGCAAATACCATCATACAGTCCAATTCAAATGAAATTCCAAATGTGTTTATCCTAAATATAATGAGAAAAGCAAAAATGTGTATGTGTATGAATAAAGTGGATGATTATAAAGTTTGAACATGCCCGTATGTGTATATCTCTAGGTTTGATATATGAATTTGAAATCATGAAATCCCGGCTTAAAAATGTACCAATGAATTACAAAAGCTAATGATGGAGTCGAATTCCAAAATTCCAATCTTAGGTTTGTAATTCTGGTACATCAAGGTATATCATGCATGTTCAAAAGTATGACAAATTGATCAACCACGAGTGCACAATATCTCAATTACGCTAAAGTCCCTCAAATATAGACACCTCACTCTTTATCTGAAGTCAACTGCCCCCACCACCACCACACACGCACACACACACATAGAGAAGTCGTTCTCTCTCCCAAACACCAACACACGAGCACATTAACACCCCTCTCTCTTGTAAAGTCCGGATCCCAACATAGGTCTCTATCACTTTGTCTCTCGGGCATGCACACATCTCTTCCCTCACTCTCTAGGTCTCCTGCTATCTCTCTTACCCAAGCACACACACTATGTAGAGTGTATATTTCCCATACACACAAAACGTCGCCCCCAAACATCTATCTCCCTAGTTATGTGGTTCTCGCGCACTCACCTCACACACCAACCCCACTTCAAACAAGCACACTTTGTCTCCTTGTGCACCACTCTCCTCTTTCTATCTCTCCCACATGCGGACCTGCCCCAACTCCTTCCCTGTATACATATATGTCGTGGCTCTTTGCATAGCTCCCTAATGTATAATCGTTCTCAATTTCGCACATTGTTCTCTACACCATCTATTCTAGATGTCTCATGAAGTCCCTATCACACACACGATGACTCGCTTCCCTTGTGTCTCCGTTCATAGGCCAATTTCGGACAACATCAACATTGTCTCCCTATCTATACGCCATTTATGGACACAAACGACCCCTCTCGCCCCCTCTCTTCCTCTCTCTCTCCGTCACTAGCTCTCTCTTTCTCTCGCTCTCACACCCCTCTCCCACACACACACACTCGATGTCTCTTCCAAATAGTCTGCTTCCCCCGGCCGCACCTGTGCTATCTCGCTACTACACATGTCACACCATTCCCCCTTCCCTTATACTAGGTTTACATCATCAGTGGTCTCTCTACTCCACATACACTCTCTCCCTCTCACACACAAACGCATGCACAAACACACACAGACACGCACAAACACCCATTTATTTGGATCCTCATCTTTCCTCATGTCCGCATGTGTATCTCACACACTCACTCTCTAATTATGTATATGTGTCTCCACGTTACACAACACAAAGCCCCATGTACATGTCTCTCTCTATCCTCCACACACATAGACACAAAGAATCTGTTATCATTGCCTCAGTCTCTAACATATCACACACTCTCTCTCTCTCTCTCTCTCTCTCTCTCTCTCTCTCTCTCGCAAACACGCTCAAGAAGGGTTTCCCCATGAATAACTTACCGTCTATTCTTTAACAGTCATGGCAGTACGGCGAACACGAGACGTGAAAAAGAATAAATCTACATGTGCTTAGACCACCTAGTATGACTACTAGGACTAGAGCAAGCCAAAAAGCGCGCCGCCGTCACCCCCTCCTTGTCGGCGACGGGAAAATCTTTATTTTACATAGTCGAGAAGTCATTGTGCTAAGGCCCCACATGCCGAGGCGTTGAATAGAATGTAGATGCTAGTTTACGGAAGCAAGTATCAATAATACGTTTGTATCTCCATACTTATATTTCTTCTCTTATAAAAAACCGAGTTGGTGATGATGGTACGTGTGCCATCTTGCAATATAGACCGTCCGATCTATATCTGACGGATGGAAATTAAACTAAGCACCCCTCTCCATATTTGCAGACAAGGCCTTCCCTCGTTCAACCCTATCTCCAACAAACCTCATTGTTGAGCAATTAAGAAAGGAAGCCTCTGGAACAAACTGGCCTGGTGGCTGCTGCCGGCGTCGTCAATACCCATGCCTCCGCCCAGTACGACCACCAACCACCACCACACCCCACTCCTCTTGACCTTATCTCATATTTCTCGAGATATCATTAGTTTTTATACATGGGATTACTCCCGCAAGGGTCAATCACAACAAGTGTTTTATAAAAAAATGCATCTTGATGTTCCGTGCAATGCATGGATCTTGCTAGTACTCCTACACAAGACTAAGTTGGTGATGTTGGTGTGTCTGCCATCCGTCGTTTCTGACCATTAGATCTACATCTAACGATGGTGACGTAAGTTGTTGCCTTTTCTCACCAACATCCCACTTGTCTACCAATTTGCAGAAAAATCCATAATTAGTATCTTAAAAGCAACCACATCCCTCCCTGACCTCACCAAAACAGCCCAAGGAATATATTCTAATTGAAACAGAATATATCTCTAGTGACATATGTATATCAAAATTAGAGTGTTTTGTACCAAGTTTGTGAATAAGTATTATTCTAATTATGATTCGTTGCAATAGACATGAACATTGCTAGTATTTCTAACTGTGCATTTTTTTCCTAGTATTCCATAGTTTTGAGTTTTCCATCAAGATATTAGTCACTCATGGTTGATATTTACTTTCAATCATGTACACATATGCACTATGTAACTAGCCTTGCTTATTGGCTTCCAAAGCTTAACTTTCACTATTACTTACAATATGTAGAGTATTTAACAAAAAACTAACACTTTCAACCAGCCCCTAGGAAGAATCTATTGTACAAAAAATAGCAAAAACATACCCAAAATTTCTTAATCCACGCCAAAAACTACCTAGTACTCCTACCGATTAGGTTCGTTTAAACCCATTTATGACAGGGTTGGCCCACACGTCCGTGCTGACGAGGCAGCTTAAACCAACACATTTTGTTTGACTGTTGACACGAGGGACCCACATCTGACCTTCTATCCTGTTATTCCCCCTCAAATCATTATTTTTCCTAAACATTACTTCAAACAGTACTGATGCGTGTTCGTCGGTGGCGCCGGTGATGAGCGAGTTGGCCGACGCTCCGCCGGACGGGCCGGAAGCCGCACAGGCCTCCGCACGGGTTGGCAGGCTGGCCCGAGCGTGAATAACGAGTGAGCAAGCCGCCGCGCTGGCCTTCGCTCGAGCTAGATGGCTGGCCTTAGCGCGGCGTGCGCGAGCAAGCTGCCGCACTGCCATGCCAATCTAGCTAGCAAGTCGCCGTGCTGCCATGCCAATCTAGCTAGCAAACCTTGCACACAAGCAGTTGGACAGAGCTATCTTGGCTAGCTAGCGGCCGCGAGCGCTGGACGGAGCTGGCATCCGGGCTGCCGCAACATGGGCTCTGCTGTAACGCCCTCGATGCGGCTATATCTCCCACGTGTCGAGGCACGACTTAGAGGCATAACCGCATTGAAAGCAATGTCGCAAGTGAGGTAATCTTCACACAACCCATGTAATACATAAAGGGAAAGAGATACATTGTTGGCTTATAGTCACCACTTCACACAATACATAAATAAACATTCATCATCCAGATTACAGTCAAGGTCCGACTACGGAATCGAAATGAAAGAAGACTACCCCAAAAGCTACATAGATCCCCGGATCACCCCAACTAGGCTCCACTACTGATCATCTGGAAAAGACACATAGTAACGGCCACGTTCCTCGTCGAACTCCCACGTGAGCTCGGTCGCGTCATCTGCACTGGCATCGTTGACACCTGCAACTGTATAGGTAGAAACTGTGAGTCACGGGGACTCAGCAATCTCACACCCGCGAGATCAAGATTATTTAAGCTTATAGGTAGGAAAGGGATTGTGAGGTGGGGCTGCAGCAAGCGACTAGCATATATGGTGGCTACAACGCAAAAGAGAGCGAGAAGAGAAGCAAAGCACGGTCGTGAAGCTAGAAGTGATCAAGAAGTGATCCTAGATCAACCTACGTCAAACATAACTCCAACACCGTGTTCACTTCCCGGACCCCACCGAGAAGAGACCATCACGGTTACACACGCGGTTGATTTGTTTTAATTAAGGTCAACTTCGGGTTTTCTACAACCGGACATCAACAAATTCCCATCTGCCTCATAACCGCGGGCACGGCTTTCGAAAGATAATACCCTGCAGGGGTGTCCCAACTTAGCCCATTATAAGCTCTCACGGTCAACGAAGGATATTCCTTCTACCGGGAAGACCCGATCAGTCTCGGAATCCCGGACTACAAGACATCTCGGCAGTAATAAAACAAGTCCAGCAAAGCCGCCCGATTGTGCTGACAAATCCTGATAGGAGCTGCACATATCTCGGTCTCAGGGCACATACGGATAAGCTAAGCGTACAGGAACCAACATAACCCAAGTTGCCAAGGGACGGTCCCGCACGGTGCTCTAGTTTGGACCAGCAATCGAAGGAGAACTGGCCGGGGGGTTAAAATAAAGATGACCCTTGAGTCTGCAGAACCCAAGGGAAAAAGGCTTAGGTGGCAAATGGTAAAACCAATGTTGGGCCTTGCTGGAGGTGTCTTATTCAAAGCGAACTGTCAAGGGGGTCCCATAAATCACCCAACCGTGTAAGGAACGCAAAATCAAGGAACATAACACCGGTATGACGGAAACTAGGGTGGCAAGAGTGGAACAAAACACCAGGCATAAGGCCGAGCCTTCCACCCTTTACCAAGTATATAGATGCATTAATTAAATACGAGGTATTGTGATATCCCAACAAATAAACATGTTCCAACAAGGAACAACAAGTCCATGTTCCAACAAGGAACAAACTTCATCTTCACCTGCAACTAGCAACGCTATAAGAGGGGCTGAGCAAAGCGGTAACATAGCCAATCAACGGTTTGCTAGGACATGCATGGTTAGGGGGCTGACATGGCAATATAGGAGGCATGATATAGCAAGTGGTAGGTATCGCAGCATAGGCATAGCAAAAGAGCGAGCATTTAGCAAGCAAAGATAGAACTGATTTCGAGGGTATGGTCATCTTGCCTGCAAGGTTCTCAGAGTTGTCGAAAGCTTGGTCCTCGAAAGCGTTCTCAACAGGTTCCTCGTTCACGTACTCATCTCCCGGCTCTACCCAAAGCAAGAACACAAACAAAAGGGGACAAACATCAACCACGATGCAATGCACAAACGATATGATGCGTAACATGGCATGATATGCGAGATGTGATATGCAATGCATATGCGTGCTCCGGAAGGACAAAGATGAACAAGGCACAATCTTGGAAAACCAAGTATGCCGCTGGAAAGATGAGGTGATTTCGGTTGAAATCGATATAAAGATCACCGGAATCGGATGCACGGTTTGCAAATGACAAGCAAAACAAGAATGACAATAATCTGCCATTAACAGCATGATGCTACTTACCAAGCAACAAGAAATTAAGCTACTGCACCCAAACATATCAACGAAGCATATGAAAGTAATCTACTCAAGATGCTTGACAAAACATGAACACTGAGCTGCGGCTAAATCACATCATAACAGGTTCGAACAAGCATGGCAAAAGTGCAAAAGATAACAGGTTCACAGACATTGTGAAAATAACTACATGCCAGAAATTAACATCAGGATGACATGTTTAGAGCAATGAAACAACATGTTACAGGATCAGGACATGGCAAAATAAGGCATGTCATGAATCTACTAAAAGAACTTAACAAAAGTCCTTTACTGACCATAAGCCAAAAAGGATCAGAAAATATGATAACACCCATGTCAATTAAGCAAGTTTCGTTACAGGTTTCAGACTTAGCAGAAAACTGGACATGTCAAAAACAGATAACAAGTAGGCATGTTCGTGAGCTCGATGCACTCACTATAGAGCATTGCATGATAAACTAAGCATACATACATCAATAAGACATTGCATAGAAGCTAGACATGGAAAGAATAACATCATAGCATGCAAGGATCAACTACACCAAGCTTGGCAAAATCGAATAACATGTAAACAATCTGCCAGCAACATTTTATAGCAAAAGTAGAGCTCGATTGACTCAAGCTATAGCACTCCAAAAATACAAACAAAGGCATGGATGCATAGAGCAAATCCATATTCTCAATACACTCTTAATGATCATGCTCAAAAGAGGCATAGATCTCTCGGAAACAACATGAACACGTGGCATAAAAATAACAGCAGGCAGGGACTTAGTGAAATTACTAAGTCTCTGAAATCAGCAACATTAAGTACCCTAGTTTGCATGCTTGTGATAGTCACCACAAAGATCACAAAAATACATGGCATAATTCTCTGGAAAGATGGCATGGCATATTACAAAACACATGTAGGGCTTAACTTCATAGGATACACACATCAATCATGGAAAAAATGACAAAAGTGCATGTTCTGATAAGAATCAGAAACTAACATCACATAGCCCTCTTCTAACAGCATTACGGGCATCAAGATGAGCTCAAATGAAAATGACGCAATGGAATGAAATGATTTACTCATCGAGGCGAACAATTTGACTTATTATACGCACAAAACGGAGCAATATACAGCAAGTTATGATGCGATGAACATGCGATAATAATGCAAAATTTCTGGGACTTAGCAGAAAACGAGGGGGGAGAAAAGTCAACCGAGATCCGATCTGGCGCGGGCTTCGAGGATGGCCGGCGCGGCAGCCGGAGATGGAAGTCCGGCGAGGGGGCGGCGGATCCGGCCTTTCCACGGCCGGATCTGGCCGGGGCGGCGCGGCGCGGCCGCGGGGAACGGCGCCGGGCGGCGGGCGCGGCCGGAGCTGGCGGCGGGGCGGCGCGAGCCGGGCGGCGCGGCGCGACAGGCGGTGGCCGGCGCGGCACGGGACGGCGGCGCGGGAGACGGAGAGGCGAGGCGCGGGCGGGCGGCGGAGCCGGGCCGGGAGGGCCCCGCACGGGCCTCGCGGACCGCGGGGTCGGCGGCGAGCGAGGCGGCGGCGCGCCACGTGTCGGCCGCTGGTTGGCCCGGGGCAGCGGCGCGGACACGTCCGGCGGCGGCGGGGGAGAATTTTTAGGGTTAGGGTGGTTTGATCCGGAAATGGAGGAGGAGGAGGCCTTTTTATAGGTAGAAGGAGCTAGGAACTCCAAATGGAGTGCGGTTTTCGGCCACGCGATCGTGATCGAACGGCGATGGACATGGGAGTGTCTTAGATGGGTTATTGGGCTGTTTTGGAGGTGTTTTGGGCTGCAACACACACGAGGCCTTCACGGTTACCCGTTTAATCGTTGGAGTATCAAACGATCTCCGATTGACCCGAAACTTGACAGGCGGTCTACCGGTGCTATACCAAGGCCGCTTGACAAACCTCGATCCATTCCGAGAAGGTTTAATACCCGCTCACGAAGAAATGTAAAAGGGAACGCCGGGGAACATAGGAGCGCTGGATTGGAAAACGGACAACAGGGAAAATGCTCGGATTCAAGAGACAAACACGTATGCGAATGCGATGCACATGATGACATGATATGAAATGCATGACATGAACAAAATGCAAACTGACGGGAACCCAACCACGGAAGAAATATCATATCACATAGCCGAAAATGGCAAGAGTTGGAGTTACAATTATGGCAAGTTACATCCGGGGTGTTACATCTGCACCGCCGGCTGTTTTGACCTCGCCTTCTGCCGGCAGCGGTAGCTGCGTCCCATGGCCGAGGATGACTAGGTGGACGGACCGAAGGTAGGAGGTCACTCGAGGATTTTTGTTGGTAAGAGCATGTGCAATGGTTGATAAGGTAGTCTTATGTTAAGTCTGCCACGTATGCAAGTGGTAGTAGTTTCTTGGCATTTTAGTGGTTCCTTGCATTATTAGAGCAAGTACAATAGAGCTGAGTCAGCGGGCTATAAGAAATAAACTAGTTTATTTCTGCTTAGTTGGAGGAAAGAGAAGAGGAGAGAGAAAGTAAGCAGGCTCTTCGTGAAGAGCCAGCTCTAGCACGTGCTCCTAGGCACTTTGTGAGAATGAGAAGTGGGCCACATAATAAAAAAGTAGTACACTCTTTTGATCTATTATTGTACATGTTGGCTATAAGATGGGTTGTAGATGACATGGCACTGGCTTATAGCCAGCAGCTGGCTATACTATTAACCATGCTCGTAGGGGTTTCTTGTAAGGAACAATGTACGTACTACTAGCAACAAAAGGCGATTCTAGGTTGCGTTGTACTCCAACAAGTACTACTAGTGGTCGCGGGAGTGTATACCAAGTTTTGTGGGTTCGATCCTGGCCGAATGCACGTCGGCCTTTTTTTAAATAGTACTACTACACTTCGCTGCGAGCCAATATTTTACATGGGTAGTTTGAGTTTTGAAGTCAAACGGACATGCGGCCCCACAATCTGGGTGCACTGGACAGCCTAGCCACGTGAACGGGTTTTCCTTTCCAGCATCCCGTGGCTCACGTGCTCGCCCTAGCCGCACCTCGCTTGCAGCTTCCAGCTAGTAGCATATTTGAACTAGCGCCTCCCAATTAATCCCGAGGAGCCGGAAAAGCCTGGCGGGGCATTGGGAACTGTGCAATATGGCTCTGTACGTAAAGTGCTCTACTACTACTCAGTAGCTTGTGGCATTGCACGCATGGAATTCACTCCATTATCGGCTCTACTATAAAAGAAATTCCTCTTGATGTGTTTTTTTGAAACGCAGGCAAAAGCTTTGCTTCATCTCATTCATAAAGAAGGAACTACTAACAAAGTTCGACGAGATCCATTACACCTCCACAAATGGAAGCGAAAAGCCTAGTCTCGCTGTATCAAATAACTCAAATGTTTTGCCCCCGCAGTAACCATCGCTGATAAACAGGCTGCTAGTGTGTGCGTGAGAGGAGCGGCTGAGTAGGCCAGCTACATGAGAGGTGCGGCTGAATAGAGTACTGAGAGTACCCACTAGGCCACTACGCAAGTGTACTTCCCCTGCATTGATAGTACAGCAATGGTTCTAGAGAACAGTAGTACCCTCCACTTCCAACTGTAGCTCCTTGTCCCTGAGATTCAAGAGTTCAAAACTGGTGCACTATACTAGACTAGACTAGAAGTACAGTACATCGCACTACTAGTTGAGAAAAGTAGTACTAGTACTGCTACAGTACGAGTACGTACTCCTCCATCACATAATGTAAGACGTTTTTGGACACTAGTTGGCGTGTACAAAAAATGGCAAAAACATACCCAAAATTTCTTAATCCACACCAAAAACTAGTGTCAAATATTTCTTACTAGTGCTATTATTTACAGTATAATGCAATCCCATGACGTTCCATAATGCTAGTACTAGTAGTAAATAATAGCCTCACCCCTTCACTGAAGAATGATCTATAGTTGGAAGGGACGAGGCCCTGCGGTTACTACGCTCTTTTCTCCTCCTCGCCAGTTCCCCTCCCCCCGAAGAGAAGGCAGTTCATCGCTGCTCCCATGGATTCGCCAGGCGGTTCTCCTCCTCGTCGGGGCTGGGAGACCTTGGACGACGATCCTCTGGGAGAAATCGCACGCCGCTCCGACGTCCTCACCACCACAAGACTCGGTGCTTCCTGCACCAACTTTTTCAAGACGCTGCTTAAACAGGCTTGGGAAAAGGCCATGCTTGTTGGTCTTCCATGCGTCCTCGAGGAGAAGGTTCTTCTATGGGACAATCCTTCGAATAGTCCACCGCTCCCTGGCCATGGTTGCACGTTGACTCCGCTAGAGTTGCCGACATTGAGAGGTAGTCGGATTTTGTCCGATGAGCAGGTCAGTAATGGAGTTTGATCATGTAGTACATAGTTATTCCATTTCCATCCCGTAATTTCTCCACTGCCCACCGTCTTATATATAGGTCTGGGTCGGTGCCAACGAAGATTGGCTTGCATACCTCCGGCCGGATACCACCATCATTTTGCACAACATCCACAGCAGTGCGGCCGTTCCGGTAGACCCCTTCTCCACCATTGGGATCGGACTTCCGGACTGGCTGGGCTTGAATACGTATGATGATGCCTACATGAGATTGAAGAAGATAGCAATTGCGGACCCGCCGACAAAGCGATGCGGCTACGAAGATTACTATCTCATCGCGGTGTTCGACATAAAGATTGCCATCAATGCAAGAGGCAGTAACGACAGAGGCTGGCGCATGTTGGCGGCGGCAGATTTGTACCGCTACACGTTCGAAGACGCCATGTGCCATCTGGGCCGCATCTTCGCGGTGACAAGCCAGGGGACATGTTTCACCTGGTTGCCATCCTACGGTATGGGAGATTACAAATGGAATGCACAAACCATCATTTGCATCCCTAATGGTACTCCATTATTTCGCAGGGACCAGTCATCCCCCGATCAAAATAAGATCGCCGATCCTGGATGTGCATTTGCATCCGCGATTTGTTCTAACCAGGAACCTTGTAGCCGACTTTGGCATATTGGGATCAACTATCTTAGCAGTCGTTACCCATGGTACCACTGATGTGCAACATGGTCACACAATCTACCACGATCGGAACGTCACCATCTACCCAGGTATTCCATTTTTAACCCTCTCGCCTTCTCTTTCATTGTTGTACTAGTAGTATACATTGTAGTACTAGTAGGAGTACTTTTTACCTTGGAGGACGCGTATAGCTAGCTAGGCCCTTGAAGACTTAAACCCACTAGCTGCCACCATTTTTGTTTTTCCATGTCTTACTATCTCATCCATGAAGCCAAGAGTGGCTATATATAATAAGCCGGTTATTATACTTCCTCTATACTGGAGTAGTACTATTTGCTGCACAGTATTACTGACCGCCATATTTGAGAACAACATTATTATGCATGGACCTTGACTATGTACGTCACCATGTGTCCAGATCTGGGATGCCGCGTGTACTAGATGAACGCCCCCGAGTTCGACCCCCGTGATGCTATGTGGGTGCCGAGGAACACTCTTGGAGAGTACTCGCTTTTCATCGGGGTTAGCTACCCCATTGTGAAGCGGAAGCCACCTTCCGTGCACGACATGGAAGGCCTGTCGTTCATGAAGCATGGTTGTGTCTTCAGTGCGCAGCGCTGGATGAATGACATGCTGGGACACGCTATCCCTGATTTATGCCGCTTCAGCTTGGATGAGTCTCCATCGTGTGGAACCAGACTAGAAAGCTGCGACAATGATTCTCGTTGCCCACCGCTATGGATCATGCCATCCATGAAGAACACCCGGGATTGGAACCTGGAGGAGGACATGTAGCCCATCTATAACGTGTAAGTGGAGTACGGTAATTGTGAACGGTAGCGCTGTGAATATATGTAGACTAGTCGTGCACAAATTTATCACATGAATTGGAGATGAACTTGTGTGGCATACTGGCATTTGTCCATTAGAATTTATTACTAGTAAATGTGTTATGTGTACCTGCAACTTGTGTGGTTGTTGCACGGGCTCCAACACGCTCTTTGAGAAAAAAAAGGTGGCACAACTTTGGATATACGTTATGTGGCGGCATCATACAGTAGCATCGGTCGCTATAGTTGTAGTACACTCCTACTAGGACGACAACTCCTGTAAAACCTTGCGCTTGGCTCTTTGCCTCTTCAGGAGGTTCAACAATTCGTACTCGTGTGAACCTTGCACTTGGCTCTTCGCCTCTTCGGAAGGTCCAACAATGATGATACTACAGTACAATATGCTTCTGGCAATCTGACACCGATTGAACTGATGCACGTCCACCGCGAGGGCGAGGGCGAGGGAGAGGGCGCTGTAGTCAAAACCCTCTCCTCGTCCTGTGAACCACCGCGCGTGTGGGCGAGGGAGAGGCGTAGTAAGCAAGCTTCTCCTTGTTCGGCAAGTTGACGGGACACATCAAAGTAGTACTAGTACTAGTAGTAGTAGTCCATACTGCGTCCTTTCCGATTAATATGGCTTAATTTGAAACGAGAAAAATACACTGGCGGTCAACGTATGTAACAATACGCTCTTTATGGTAACTATATATAGTTTTGCGGCGATTATACGATCACTAGCTCATCGTAGAGCACCGTATTGCACCCTACTGACCGGCCACATAGTCGACGTGGCACTTTGTTGACTGGTTAAATTTTCACCTGGTTTCTGGGTCCCACCTGTCAGTTGGCAGAGCAAAGAAATCATTTAAACAAAACTTTACGCAGGCGCGACACGAGTCCAACCCTTGCGCGCGAACCGCCCTGGCTGTGTATGTGAGTGCATGCACGTGTCCTCCCTCGGTCTTCCAACAAAGAGTGTACATCGGCTATAAAACAAAGAGTGTAGTACATGATATACATCTACACTTCCAATGCATTTAGACTTTAAACTAAATCGATATTGATTGACTAATTCACCAACTTGTGTTGTAGGTATAGGCTACATGTCTATCCTTAATTACAGCATGCAACGACCTTCATTTAATCTTCTTATCTCAATGGTCGCATGCACACATAAGTCTGCTACTTTTGGGCGTTAATTATGCCCTGGTCAATGTGTAAATCTCTAAATGTACAGTCTTTCACGGACGTAGGGAGTAGGTTGGGCACTTGAGCGTGAGCGTGTGTGTTGCGTCGTGTGATGTGTGCCGCATGGGTGCGTGAGTGTTGCGTGCGTCCATATGTACGTGTGAGTGTTGCATGTTGCATGCATGCATGCATGGGGCTTACTCCCTCCCATTGACATGTTCATATTTGAAGCTTCCTCTGTTCCCTCCATATGGTGATACTCCCTCTGTTCCCAAATAGTATGGAGTAAAAGCCTCCCTCTGTTCCCAAATACGAAGTATTGGTCTTTCTACAGATTTCAACAAGTGACTAGGTACGAAGTAAAATGAGTGAAGTGAGCGTAGAGGCATAGGGATACTGTAGAAAGGAAGTCCTTGCGATCCATTATTCCCCATCTCAGTCAGAGAGAACTATTCAACAAGTCTTCACAGTGAAGTGACAATACACGTTGCAGTAGATGGGACACGTAATTAATAAGCTGAACCAGCGTGTTGGTGTTACTAAATCAGCCTTACCCAGTACTGCCATCATGTTCACCAGTAGAGCACGCTTCCGCAAATACGCCTACGCACCTCTGTCCTCCATTAACCGACATATGGGCCCTGTTGTGCTAGACCCACATGTCATCGGTGTAACTATTTACACTTCGAAGGACGGTATATCCTGGTAGTAGTACTAGTAGAATTGAGATTGAATGCACTTTCTTCCCCGTCTTCCATTCTTCTTCCTCCTCTCTTCTTCTTCCTCCTCTCTTCTTCTTCCTCCTCTCTTACCCACCGTCGGCCGCACACCATTTACCCGTGCTCATTGCTCGCCCGCCCGCGCCATCTTCCTTGGTAGCTCGCGCGTACCATATCCCCCCGCTCACTGCTCGGCCACAGGAGGAGAAGCTTCTTCGCTCGCCCACCCGAATCCACTTCCCCGCTGGCTCGCAGGCACCGAAAAACCCAATGGCAGAACCGACTGACACGCAGAGCCACGATTGGAATTCCCTCCCCGATGTTCTCTTGGAGCAGATCTGTAGTCGTATGGACCTACTCAGCACCGTCCGTCTGGCCGCATGCTCGGTGTCTTTGTACCATCTACTCGTCTGCAACCGACCGGCTCTTTTCAAGAAACCCTGCTTGTAGATGCCTGATCCTCGCAGGTGGCCCAGACACCGACTTGACGATCCTACGGAGGTTGCCGTGGTGCCCCTCGACATGCTACCACTACCCGTCCACATGTCCTTCATGCGCGACCACTACTGGGCGGGCATGAAGGCCAACTGGTTCGTCCTCATCCACCACACCGGTAGTCCGTGGCGTCTCGTGGATATCTACACCCAGCGAGAGATCAACTTCCATCGTTGGATACCACCGCCATCGAGCCTCGCGGCCCGCCGGACACTCCTGCCTACTACGCACGAGACGCATCAAGCTTTTGGCTCGACCTATGTTTGCAGAAAGTTGTAATCTGCGAAGTGCCCACACCATCATAAGACTACATGGATTACAAGCTCATTGCCTTGTTCAACATGGGATTAGTCTATCTGGAATACGGTCGCCATACATGGTTATGTCTCATCATCAATCCTGTTGAGGCAACATTTCTGTCTGATGCTATAGTGCACGATGGCATCGTTTACGCGGTCGACGCACAGGTTGGCTGCCTGTACTGGTGGAATCTATCGTCGTGTAATTGTTCTATCTCATCTCATCTTTACCTTATGAATACGACTGTCTGTTCATTTGTTACAAATTTAGAATGCATAGCATGTCTATAACCACATCATTGCTATATGTTCCTCTCATTTCCTAGATTTTTATGACCACACATGTTATTGTTAGAGTTGATATGAGAACAATTGGCATCTAATAATTGTTAGAATACATATTATGAGCATAATATAATGATTGCTATATGTTACTCTCGTTTACAAGATTTTTAGAACAACGCATGTTATTGCTTAGAGTTGATATGAGAATAGTAGTAGTAAGTGCTATGGTAGAATATGAGTAGGCGCTGTCATAGCTCTTTTCCTCTCATTGTTACATGATGTTTGAACCATGACATATTGCTAAAATATGAAAGCTATTGGCTTATTTTTTTTAACTTGGGGTATGATTATGACCACGGCATTGCAATTCTCTGTCTATGATATGTGTCACTGTAATAATAATCTTAATTGCACACATACTCTGAACATGATTGTTTATTTTTGTCCTTTTGGTCTCCAATTTGAATTGTTGCAGCAGACGCAAATGCGATGGCCTTCATGATTCCAGGACCTGGAATTATACCAGCCGATGGGTGGTGGTTTATCGCTCGTTCAGCTGACGGCGGTCATTTGATGCTCATTCTCACGTACCAAACTGACCAAACCATTACATCAAACCACATGCAGTACAATGCGTGGGGCGTTCGTGACATTGATGGCTATGGCTGCTTCGTGTTCGAGAAAGATCCCAGCTCCGTTGGGCCAGGCGTATTCAACTGGAGGCGGGTTTACAGCTTCGGCAACCACTCCTTGTTCGTTGGGCTCAATTATCCGATCATCCAACCAATCATCGATCATATCACTGGCGATGATTGCTGTGCTATGCAACTTCCATTCGCGAGGGGGGCTGTGTTTACACATCATAGCATGGGTTTCATAAATCACCATATCCAGAGATTCGTCGACACAGCTTGTTGCCAGATAATCTTCAGTGTGTGAAAGGCCTCAAGCTTCCATGCGATGGATGGCTTTTGCAAACCCGACATGCGACGATGTGGTTCATGCCAACAGCAAATATGCACAACTTGATTCGTGCTGATATCTAGACTGAGCCATGTATTTTGCTGCTGTAGCATGACCCTCTTTTGTTGGATATTATGTACCGTTGTTAGTTTGAAGCACTCCTCTGTTTTGAAGGATAGATACCTTCCTGGGATCAAGTGCATCCTAACTCACCTACGTAGGATGTACTGATAATGATGATGGAGATGTTGTGCAGAAGCCATATATATATATATATATATATATATATATATATATATATATATATATATATACTGTTACTATTCATCACCCAGGGTGCAGAATAAGTTATTCTTCACCCAAGGGTAATATTACGATCATTTCATAAATAAATTATGTTTCAAATACAAATAGTTACAGTCATATTGATTCACTGTGTAAAATTTGGCATAAAAAAGTCAGAAGACCAGAAAAATTACATTTTATGTACATTTTACACTATGTTTTTACATTTATAATTTACGTAACATAAAATATTTTTTACGGTGATTATAAATTTTCTTACGTTCTCTTTTATGTCTGAAATAAGACAAAATTTAAGGAACGTAAAATTACGGTGCATTGATGTTAAAATAGAGGGGGGTGAAGAATAACTATTCCTCACCCAGGGTGACGAATAGCGCGACCCTATATATATCGGATCACAGCTGCCCTATCAGGGCCCGATTACATGTTCCCGATATTTTAGAAAACGCACACCTGAGAAAACGACCCGTGCCCGCACCTCCCGCAGCTCGCTCTCCCCTGATTCCTCCTCTCGCTCTCCCCTGATTTGTCCTACGACGAGGTCACCGCCCCGCCCTGGATCTCCCCCCCCCCCCGCCCCCTCGTCTCCCCCGCCCCAAAGAGGCGTGCCGCCATCGACCCCCGGATTAGGCCGCCGCGCCCCGCCCCAGGTATTGGATCCGGCCGCCGTGCTGGCTGTCCCTGCTCCTCGCCTGTCCGCCTCCACGCCCGCGTGAGGGGATGCCAAGCCCTCGTGCTCCTCCATTGGCAGCCATCGGAGGGCCTCTCGCGCACCTTCCCTTCCTCTCTTCCTTCTCCTTCCTTCTCCCTCACACCCTCTCACTTCTCTATGTTCTCCCACAGGTACCCGCCATAGCCACCATGGACAGCAGCCATGCGGCAGGAGCTCGCCACCGAAGTCCCCCGAGCACCGGCTGCCCCGAATCTGGCCGAGAACCGGAAGGGGCCGAGCCCTCGCACCCAGATCTGCGCGTGGCTCAGCGCCACAACCACCATCACCGAAGATCCGGCAGAGATCAGCAGCCCCACGACCTCTACTTCCCAACCCCCGCCTACGCGCCGCCCCAGCCAGTGCGTCGCCCTGTGCACTCCACCGCCGGCAGCAAGAGCTTGGACGCCGCCACCACGCAGACTCCTCCCGGTGGGGCACAACCACCGCAGCAATCTGGAGGTTCGCCGCGGCCACCTCAGGCGGTTCAACTGATGCGCCCCCGCTTCTGGAACCACCTGCCGGGACGACCACCACCCCTCCCTCCTCCTGTTGCAGGTGACCTTCCTCCTCCTGCTGAAAGTGACCTTCCTTCCTCCTGCTTCTTAATCCTGTTGTCTTGGATGATTAAACCACGTCACATTCTGCTCGTTTCAATTCTGCAACATCGTATCACATAGAGAAGTTCGACCTGGACAACCGCTTCAGTTCGATGTCACTGCATAGTGCAGCTTTTTATGCTCTTTTCTTGTTTTGACAAAAGATGTTGTTTTTGTAGATTTGTGCACATAAAGTTCAAAAATATAATGGAGATAAGCATCAAGTCTGCGTGTGTGTGGTGGTGAGGTTGAGGTTCAGAAAACATGTGTGGTGATGGTGAGGTTCAGAAGAACATGTGTGTGGTGGAGAAATTCACTAGCTTTTTTAATCGGGACACAAGTAATAGCTTATTTTGTGCAAACATAAAGACAAAAAAATGTATGCGTCTTTTATAAAAAGAAATTAACAAATGGTAATGTATCGTCCCATGAAAATTCATGCATATGAAAAAGGGAAATTCGGAAGGTCGGGGGTGACGAACAGAGAAGTTCATGTATCAATGTGGAGGAAGGTCAGGACAAAGGTACTCAACCCACTGCATGCTCAACAACCTCTCTGTTCATCAAGAAATTCGACTTTCCTTAAGCCACATTGCTGTGCTATAAAAAATGCGTTGGTTCTATGCGCATTGGAGGAAAATGGGTTTGAAAATCTTGTTTTCGTGTTGTCCCACTGAAAATGCCTTCATTTATTTCTTAAACAAGTTAGGTGTTGTGAGAATTGTTGGTTTCTTTATTTCTCTATCAGTACATGATAGTGAACATATCAACTAAAAAAATTACATCTGATGATTTCATACGTGTTTAGAATTTGGAGAGTTCAAGGTGTGTCTGATGAGCAAGTTTGTACACTATAAAAAAATGAGGCTAATAATTTGAGGGAGTGCACATTGTTCAATTCTGGAACATCAAAGACAAAAATATGAGTAAGTTAAAAAAATCAAATAATATAACGAAGAAGTTCAAATTAAAAAAAAGAGTAGTTGAATCTAAATAAAAATCTCAGATTTTCCTTCTTAGTAAATAAATATAACCAAGAAGTTCTATTAAAAAAGCGAAGCAGTTCGATATTAATTACAAAAGTCGGATTTTTCCCGTTACTCAAAAATAAAAACCAAGAAATTCCAAATTTGAAAAATGCATGCAAGTCAATGTTTAATTATGAACAAAAACCATGACGGAAGTTCAAAAGTAAATACATAGAGCAATTCAAAAACCGATATGATGAAGCACAGCTTTCTGGCGAAGAAGGTTGTTCCTAAAAAACCTAGAAGTTCAAATTCAAATAATGGTGTAGTTCGAAGGTTTAAAAAAATCTAGAATTTCGCTATTGAAAAAATAAATAAAAACCTAGGAGTTCAATTTAGAATAACAGAGCATAAAATTCATCACATAAAATGCTTTGTTATTCTAAATTGAATTTCGCTTTTGAAAGTATAAGAAGTTCATAGTGAAAACAACGAGAAGTTCAAATACTGCAAGGAATGCATTTCAGGTGAGAATAAAAGTATAGAAAAATAAAAGTTTAAAATGTTTGTTGAAAGAAGTTCAAGTGCCCTTTCCGGGGAAGTTCAAAAATTCTTGCGAGAGAGGTTCACCTTGTATTTCCTTGTTGAATTTTTTTCATATAAAAATCAAATATTATTCTTTACTCAAAATATAAAAAGGTGAAGTTCAAATTGAAATAACAGAGAAGTTCGGAGTTTATTAAAACCAAAGATTTACATGTTCAAAAAATAAAAAACACACGCCATTTTTTGCACTTTAAAAAACAACTCATAAATGAAAAAAAATGGTTGCTAGAAGTTCAAGTGCTCGGCAAGGAAAAGTTCAAAAATTCTTGTGAGAGAGGTTCACTGTCTATTTAGATGTCCAAACTACGTAAAAAAATATGTTGTTTTTTGTGTTTTAAAATAATTCTCTCAAACCAGAGAGAAGTCCAAAGTGATAACAACCGGAAGTTCACGTACTACATGGTGTGTATTTCATATAAGAAAAATACAAAAAAAGTGAAACAGGGTGAAGTTCAAACAGAGATGCCCCAGAAGTTCAACTACTCCATGCAGTGCAGAAAACACCATGTAAAAAAACAGCACGTCAAAACAGGGTGAAGTTCAATCAGACATGCCCGAGAAGTTCAACTATTTCATGCAGTGCATTTCCATTTGCGATGAAGGCAGAAATCATGATCTCGTCATTTTCTAATTTATTTCAAAACGGCAAGCCCTCGGTCGGAGAAAGTTAAAAAAACTGTGAGAGAGGTTTGTATAAAAAGAATATCATTTGTGTAACACTAACGAAATGGATGAGAAAATTACAAATGAAAATACGTCACAGAAGTTCAACGTGAAAACAACATGAAGTTCGACTACTATAGTGAATGAATTTGAGATGAAAAACTTCTAAAATTGTCGCGAGTATGAAAAAACGATTAACACGGGAAAGTTGCGTGTTTACAGCAGCTTTCCATCGGTATATCGCTTGCTCAATTCTGATGAGTGGATGGAGAGATACGAGCAGTGGATGGAGACCTACGAGCAAAAAAAGCACGTGAAAAACAGAGTGAAGTTCAAGTAGACATGCCGAGAAGTTCAGGTTCTTCACGTGGTGCATTTTCGAAGGATCTGTTTCACGATAAAGGCAGAACAAATGATCTCGTCATTTTCGTAATTACTTGAAAACGACTGGGAATCACATAAAACCATCAACATGAAAAAGTTTAACATTTTCCTTAGCTTTTCAACGGTATATTATTTGCCCTGTTCCGATAAAGTTTGTAGAAATTATGGCGAACATATGTTTTTAGCCATTTTGAAAATTGATATATACCAAAAAGTTTCGCATTTCTTCAAGCTTTCGAACGCCATATGATTTGCTTCATTTGGACATATGGTTAAAAAAATAGATCGACAATACAAACTCGGTGGGACTAGTACAGTTTTCCGAATTACTCTTAAACCGTTCAAAATTAGAAAAAACTTTCAACATGAAAAAGTAGAACATTTTCATAAGCTTTCCAACACCATATCATTTGCCACAATTGGTTTAGCCGTTTAGAAATAACATCGAAAATACAAACTCGCTTGTTCGGTTTGCGAAATTTTACGATTTTCCAAATTATTCTTTAACCGTGGGGAATTAGAGAAAACTTTCAACATGTGGAAGGAGCGGTTTTGCAGCAGCTTTCCAACGCCATATTATTTGTCTCATTTTGATAGACGGTTTAGAAATACGATTTACGTTTTTTGTATGAAGAAAAAACGGTTTTCAAAACTACTCTTAAACCGCTTACATTTTGCCAAAAATTTAACTCTGGTCTCAATACTGGTGTCCATAGCTTTCCAACGGTATATCGCAAGCCCCATTTGGACACCTTTTAGCTGAAGTTCAACCTAGTACTCGGGGAAGGTCAGACGCGTTACTTGGGAAGTTCATGTTGTGATTAGAATAGTGTTTATATATATATATATATATATTCTGATAATATTATCAGAATAACTGTTCTGATAACACTTCTGCACTGCATTCTCAACGAGAGGGCACTGCGCTTTCTTTATCTAGAGCACTGCATTACAGAGACTAGTGAACTTCGTGTCGTAAAAAACTGTACGCAGTGTTTTTTCTTACTGGTTTTTCTCTAGTTTTTTAACCGTTTATAAGAACGAGGCGTATAATATACCGTTGGAAATCTATGGATTAGGCGCAACTTCTCCATGCTGAACACTTTTCGATATTCCTCGCGGTTTAAGAGCAGTTTTGAAAATGGTGCGGCCCATGACGAGTGGCAGCGAGCGTTTTTTCGCGTTTTTTCTAAACCGCTCGTCGGAATGAAGCAAACGATACACCATTGGATAGATATCGTTGAGGCGCATCTTTTTCATAACTATTAGTTTCTCTAATTCGTTACGGTTTAAGAGCAGTTTCAAATTTACTAAATCGGGGAATTGTGTTTTTCAATTTTTTTTCAAATTTTCGGTACTGTTTTCGCTCCAGTTTTCTAACCGTTTGAAGCGAGGCGAGTAATATGTCGTTGGAAAGCTATGGAGAAAGCGTAACTTTCATATGTAGAAATGGTTTCGAGATTCCTTACATTTTTAAGTTAATTTTGAAAATCGTGTGGCGAAAGACGAGTGGCAGCGGCCGTTTTTCGTGAAACTTTAACAAACCGTTTGTTGAAATGATTCAAATGATATGCCGTTGGAAAGATATCAACAAGACGCAACTTTTTCATCTAGAACACTCTCTCTAATTCCACATGGTTTAAGAGCAGTTTTGATTTTACCGAAATGCGGACACTCTATTTTTCACGACACCAAAATCGACGTCTAAACCACATTAGATAGAAGAACACACTGCTTCATACAGGAAACCGCACTACACCAGACAATCAAGCGAATTGCATGTTTTCTAAATGCATTTTGTGTTAAATGGATTGTATAAAAAAGTCCTTCATAGTGGACTTTTTTCAAGATCAAAGCGCACTGCATTTGCATGATTTTTAAATGCATTTTAAAAAACAAGTGTACTGAAAAGTCCTTCGTGGTGGACTTTTTTGTAGAGCAAAGTGCACTGCATTTTTTGCATGTTTTTAATTACATTTTTGTTTGAAATGGACTGTACTGAGGAGTCCTTCCTAGTGGACTTTTTTCAAGACGAGAGTGCACCGCATTTGCATGATTTTTTAAATGCATTTTTGTTTTAAAAGGTGTGTGCTAAAAAGTCCCTTGTAGAGGAATTTCTTCAAGACCAAAGCGCATTGCATTTGCATAATTTTTAAATGCATTTTTTTTAAAACGAGTGTACGGAAAAGTCCTTCGTGGTGGACTTTTTTGTAGACCAAAGTGCACTGCATTTTTTTGCATGTTTTAATTACATTTTTGTTTGAAATGGACTGTACTGAGGAGTCCTTCCTAGTGGGCTTTTTTCAAGACGAATGTGCACCGCATTTGCACGGCTTTTTAAATATATTTTTTGTAAAAGGTGTGTGCTAAAAAGTCCTCTAGTGGACTTTTTTCAATACTCAAGCGCACTGCATTGTGCATGATTTATCAATGCATTTTTATTTTAAAATGAATGTACTGAAAAGTCCTTCGCGGTGGTCTTTTTTGTAGACCAAAGTGCACTGCATTTTTGCAATTTTTTAATAAATTTTTGTTTGAAATGGACTGTACTGAGGAGTCCTTCCTAGTGGACTTTTTTCAAGACAAAAGTGCACCGCATTTGCCTGATTTTTTAATGCATTTTTGTTGTAAAAGGTGTGTGCTAAAAAGTCCTTTGTAGTGGAATTTTTGGTAGACCAAAGCGCACTGCATTTTGCATGTTTTTTAAATGCATTTTAGTTTGATGTTCCAAATTCGTAGTGGATTTTGCACTGCACCAATCCTTTCGGAATTGCATTTTTTCCATGTTCCAAATCTGCACACAAGTTGAATCTATACTGCGTTGTCGAGAGTAAGGAACTACATGGTTTTTCTTTTCCCCACACTCGATCCGGATGCACTGCAATGGCGCTGGCGGCCGAGTAAAGAACAACCACTAAAAACGGAAAATATAAAAAGCAATTGATTCCCCGACTCGTGAAGTCAACTACACGTGCCCGCAGGCCGAACTGCACGGCTGCAGGAACGACACCACTGGGTAGAAGCTTAGTAGAGCTGGTCCTACCCCCATCCTAACCGCAAAAAACAGTAATTGAACCGGGCTGCATGCAACAATTCAATAGCAAAAAATGAACTGCAAGCACGGGGGGTTGCCGGATCCGAGGTTCGGGGATTGTAGCATCAGTGTGGAGGTGCACTGCAAATGGGAGAGAGAGAGTCGTCGCGCATGCCTTCGCAACTTGGAGACCGGCCGACCGGCGAGGAGGGGAAGTAGGGGAGGAGGGGCTGGTTCTTGGCGGCGACAGAGCCTGTCCTCACCTCGGAGAGCAGCAGCAGGACAAGGCGCGGCGCGACCAGTGCCCATGAATCTCTCTGAATGCAAAACAAAATTCAGTGAGCTTCAAAAGAAAATCAAATGAACTGCGGATCAGAGAAAACGTGCGACGAGGAGCCATGGCGCGACCGTTCGCTGGTGTCCGGGATCCAGTGGATCCGGCGATGGGGAGAGGTGGCTGTCCCGTGCGTCTATGCAGCCTGTAGCTGAGTCGACCGACGAGTAGAGGAAGTAGAGGGAGGGAGGGAGACGTGGGCCGGCGAGTTCGATGGCAGAGGAGGTCGCGAGATTGACGGGAGGTCGGGGGAGCCGCTCCCTCCCATATCCAGCACGCTAGACCTCACCGGCCCTCCCATTCGGCCAGCGCGTGCGGGAGGGCGTAGATCCATGGGGAGCGGGGCCGCGCAGCTGCCGTGTTGGTGGTGGTGGAACGCGGTGGCCTTGACCCAGAGCAGTGGCAAGCAGAGGAAGGTAGGGGCAGTGGCGGAGCTCCGCATCGGGAGTCATGGGGGAGCTCCGCACCGCAGCGGGTTGGATCTATCGACTGTCAGCGTTTGGGCGAGGGGAGGGGCGGTGGAGAGTTGGATGGGGTGGGTCGGTGGTCGTCGGTGATGAGCGGGGGCAGGGGTGGTGGCGCATTGGAGGGGCTGGGGTGGTGGCGCGCCGGGGGAGTAGGGGATGGTGGCGCGCCGGAGGGGTGGGGGTAGTCAGGGCCGCGGGAATGGTGGGCGATGGGGCGCCGGAGGGGTGGGTGGTGGGAGGCCACGGGAATGGGGGTGGTGGGGCGCCGCAGGAGTGGGTTGGTGGGGCGTCGGGTGGTGGTGGTGGTGGTGGTGGTGGGGAAGATGGTGGGGAAGAGGGGGCGGTGGGTCTCCCCGCAGTTCATTTGTGTTGCTCTAGTTGGTTGGAGAGTGTTATCAGAATAAGCCACAAGTGTTATTAGAATAAGGTCTTATGTTGTGTTATTAGAATAGACCCACCCTATATATATATATATATATATATATATATATATATATATATATATATATATATAAGTTAGGCTTCAAGTTCGTACTTGTTAGTTAAACCTATGTATAAATTGTGACACTAAATACGACTAGTAAGTAGTACAGTAGCAGTACTATTATACGTCGGTCAAATTATTCATCATGTCCACACATTCAATTGATGTGACAACACGCTGCGCGTGATGTGACACAAGAATCCCGGCGGTGTGTTCGGGTATTCTGGACTTCATATTTGGAGTACCACTTATCTGTCGAAATCTTTCATCATTCACTTAAAACAGTCGATTGATCATACATTGAGTACCATATAACTAGAATTACTGATGCAAGTCGAAGAAGGGTTGGCCGGTGCTGCCGGCTGGCGTCAAGTTCGATCCCACAGATCAGGAGCTGATCGAGCACCTTGAGGCCAAAGTGAGTGCTGACAGTGCGAGATTTCAGTCTCTCATCGATTTGTTCATCCGAACCATCGACAGCGAGCACGACATATGTTACACCCAACCTGAGAAACTTCCAGGTAAGACACCGATCGGTCGTCTACTTGCACAAACATATTCCTTTGTTTATAGCTTTATTTTTCTTTTTAGACGCAGACCTGGTGAAGCAATTACAATTTGCCAAAGTTAACAAAATGTGAAACAAGTGACTACAACATGCCAAAGATGTTATGAAAATGCCAACTAGGTACACTAAAACCTGTATTCCACAATATTGCAGGTATCATACTGAGTGGCCTAAGGAAGCATTTCTTCCAGCGCAATTCCAGGGCGTTCAAAAGGGGCACGTGGACGCGTCGCAAGATACAGTCGGAGTGCGGCATGCACGTGATGTGGCAGAAGACCGACAATACCACTACAAAAAATACACTTCCGTGATGATACGTGTTTGTCACAGTAGGTCGCATTTTTTGTCATGCATGTACATTCATGACAAATTTATGACAGAATCAAGATAGTCATACATGTGCTGTCGTAGAAGTGTTCCATGACATTACCAAAATTATCATCACGGAAGTGTCCACTTCCATGACGATAAATCGCGCGTCACAAAAGTGCTTTCGTCAAGGGTGACCGACACATGGCATCCACCATAACGGAACGCCGTTAAGCTATCGGGTCAGGTTTTGGATCTGATAACCCGTTATCAGCTCCGACCAATGGGAAATTTCCACGTGTAAAATTCTTATTGGCCGGACGAAACACGTGTCAGCTCGTCAGTGGGTCAGACAGGCACCTATGATATGTCGACACGTGCCACGGCCCACCACTGGCCAATTTAGCTTACAAAGCCGGCCCGTTTGACTTGGTCAAAAGTTAACGGGCTGGCCCATGAAAGCCTGTTAACGGTCTCTTCGCAAATAGCCCATTTTACGGCCCGTTAACTCACGGCCCGTTAGGCCCTAAAGGAAATCGGCCCAATAACATCATGTGGGCCGTCGAGTATAACACCAGCCCATTTCACTTTCGGCCCATGTATGGCCCACGATGTCTTTCGGCCCATATGAGGCCTTCGTATCTTTTGGCCCTTTACAGGCCCACGGTGACTCTAGCCCATAATGAACAGTAATTTTATTTATACCCGTTAACGGCCCGTGATTTACATGGGCTGTTTCCAGCCCGTGTTAACTTTCAGCCTATTGACGGCCCATATGTTCTTGGGCTCCTTTTCGGCCCTCCATCACTTCCGGCCCGTTACTGGCTTGCTCCCCAAATGGGCCAAATTCGGCCCATGGCAAGAGTCGGCCCGTTACTGGCCTGTTCCCCTAATGGGCCAAATTCGGCCCATGGCAAGAGTTGGCCCGTTACTGGACTGTTACCCTAATGGGCCAAATTCGGCCCATGGCAAGAGTCGGCCCGTTTCTGGCCTGTTAACCCGTTGCACCGTTTCCAGCCCGCCCTATATTCTGGCCCATTAACGGCCCGTTATGCCTGTGACAGAATTAAGCCTTTGCTGTCCTACGGCCTGTTAACAGCCTATTACTGTGCTGGGCCGATACCAATTACGCCCGATTATGGCCCATGTAGACCCATTTATCCGGCGGCCCGAGGCCCACCGATTACAGGCCCATTTATCGACGGCCCGTAGGAGACCCATGGATCCTATGACCCATATATGGCCCATGGTAGTTGCGACCACTAGCAAACCAGGGAAAAAGAAGACTAGGAAATAAATAAGGCCGAAACTAACGCCAGGCTATTAAGGCGATTGCACAGATTACATCCACTCAGCATCAAAGATCGCCACCAGTGCAAATATAGGGAGCACCCTACATTATACAAAAATGGCTTGTTGTTTTCTTCAGCCGGTAGCTGCATGTTAATAATAAATTTTGTATCGCACCAAAACGAAGGTTGGCATAAAACTTAATAGTCTAGCAGATAAATGCACCACCAGAAGTTCAGAAGCTCAGTTCATTTGACCTGACTGTTACGTTTTCATGTTGTATTGTCCGATGGAGCACCATAACCCTCGCCTTCATTTCCCCTAGGCTCCTGAACAACATAGCAAATGTCTGATAGTCTGGTTTCAAAACCATGCATATCTTGACGACATTGAGCAATGTTTCTCCTTGTTTCACAAAGGGTCTCTGTTAGGGAATGGACTTGTGTCTGGAGCACATATACAACATTGCTTTGAGCTTGCATATCTTGATCATGAGGCAGTTTGGACGATATTGCCTTAACAACCAACCCAGTATTACGCAGGAACGTGCTTTTGGCACTGTTAGTGGACAGGTACTGACCCACTGCAGCAAGAGCTGACATTGCGGTTATAGTTGCCTCGACACCTTTAGAAGGTGGCGGTTCCACCATTTTTTCCATAGCTTGCTGAAAAGTTGAGGTTTTACATTAGTAGTACCAGAACAGAAGATATTAAGGAGGCAGCAAAACCAAACAAAATAGCTTTGGTCTATATACAGGACTTATTCTGGTGAACCCATATAAATATTAGTTGTATTTTATTGCAAAGTACATAATAAAACCAGGTTCCAAACATATGACCATGTACCATCGCTAATGTATTGTCTATTTCTTCACATTGTATTGAGGGCTAAGGATAAAGAGACGAAATTTATAATACGGTAAGCGTAGTATGACTTCATTCATATACAAAACAACTGAGAACAGACAAACATGCAATTGTAACATTGTGTGGGCAAGTCCAGCACGGAACTAGATTACATGTCAAGATCAAAGGAACATCACTCCTCTCTTTTAAACCTTGTAAGGTGCAATGATACGCTAAGACAATTGTGTATAAAATTGAAAAGAGTAATAGACATTGGCTGCAAACCATGCAGTTCAAGGAAAATGTCCGAGTAAGTAGTAGTTAAAAGGCATGAGGATTAAGTACTTACAACATCGGCTTTGACTGGTGTAGTCATGCCCTTCTTCTTGCTGGTGTGTCAGTCCTTGAAGATTTCCACAACATTTGGTCCAGGTACTTTTTGGTCCTTGCGGGCTTTCCTCTGCATTTCGAACAAGTCAATATAGATCTGATAATATGGTACAGCGAAAAGAGTGAAACAGCAACTAATTACAAGAGCCTCGCAGTGTGCAATATAGCTACGAGATCCTATCGTCTGTTGGAATTTCACTTTCGTACGGTTGGCCTTGTTCTTTGAACAGTTCACCTACAATAAGATAGATTTGTGTGGCACATGCGTGAATAGGACTTCAACATGTGATCTGATCACATATATATAATGTACCTGATACTTCGGATCAGACCAGTGTTCAACAAGGCCCCTCCAGTCTTCATCCGATATATTTTCCACTGGAGATGTTTGGGAAAGTTCACTGTTAGCCTTGCCTTCAAAGTGAGTTTTCCTCAAGTTATACCGATACTGTTGCAGAGCAGACTTGAAAACATGGGTGCAAGCTTGTCTGGTTGCATCATTCTTGGCTATCCAACTTGAACCTCATCTGTTGAAAATTATGGGAGTGTCATTATCAGTAACCTAGAAAGTATTGGACAGAGCAAGACGATATTACTAGTTTCCATACATAACCATACTTACAGATAAATGGTCGAGGAAGGTGTTGAACTTGGTTTCGTCTTTGTCATTCCTGTACTGAATCCATGTTGGGAGGATATGTACATGACACCTAATGGCAACCGCTGCCTCTGATACTAACTTGGCTGACTCTATAGCATCACGTGGCCTTTTTAAACCTGCCTCAAAACGTATCTCCATTCTTCCTCCTCTACATTTAGTTAACCTATCGAGCATTATCCCTGATGTTTGTTTCCTCTTGCGCCTAGGTGCTAGTCCAACAACGAACATAGGAAGTTTTAGTGTACATCAAACTGTGAGACTACATATAAAGAAGCATGCAACTGTAACTTGACTCTAGCAACTACCTTCTTGCTGTTGAAGCTCACAAGGTTTATCTGATATTGCTAACTCGTCTTGTGTCCAGAGTGCTTGGGAAGTAGTGTCAGGTGGCAAGGGAGCTTGGGAACGTGCTGCTAGCTCAGTTGACGCACGAGTAAGTCATGCAGCTGGTAGTACTATGGTAGGTTTTGCAAGAACTAGGGCTGTCTCTGCTTGTTTGGTGGCAGCTATTTGTTTCTGTTTGGCGTTTTTTGCAACTCGTGTAGCATGGGATGTCGTGTTTGTGGAATTTTCCGCTGGACTTTGACCTTCTATTGCACCATCAGTACCAGCAAAATCTGCAGGATTCATCCGCTTCGCATTCCCTACCATTCTGTGTTTCTTCCTCTTTCTCTGTGCCATGTTAAGTCAAGCCGACAAGAAAAACGAATAACAGTTTAGTTCTTCAAAACAAATTGATGCGTGATGCAGACGAACTGAACTTTGATGTTAGACAACCACATGATAGGAGGACGTAATATGTATGAAAAACGGGATGGAAGAGATAACCAGAACTATGATGTGTAAACTAAGAAGAAGACATTTCACCAAATTAGAAGCAATGCAATGGAAGGTAGACACCATATGAAAGATGCTACAAATATCGCTCTGCCAAGTTAACAGTGTCTCATCATAAATGGCGTTTAAACAAATATGAAGCAATACAAGAAATAAATCATATGCAAGATGCAAACAACATCACACTACCATGTTAGAGCCCTCTCGTCATTAGTGCCATTGCATATTCACAACATGGCATATTCACAGCTTATGATGTGTAAACTAAGGAGAAGGCATTTCAACAAATTAGAAGCAATGAAAGCTAGACACCATATGAAAGATGCAACGAATATCACTCTACCAAGTTAAAACCGTCTCGTCATAAGTGCCATTTCAACAAATTAGTAGTACAAGCTAGAAAAGAATGTGAGATGTAACCTATATCACACTCCGAAGTCAAACATGTCTTATGATAAGTGATTGTTGCAGGTTACACAACATTAGTAATTTGATGTAAGAACATGGTGTGATAGACAGATATTGTATGTTCTAGAAACAGGAACACGTGTCTTATTCAAGTATAATGTGTAAAGTAAGCAGATGGAATTCAACAAAATTAGAAGCAATACAAGCTAGACATCACACATAACATGCAACCACATATAACAGTGCCAAGTTAGAGGGAGCACCGGTGATGCTGCACTAGGGGAGACGTGCTCATCATAAACACAGCTTTCTTGAGTGTCTATGCATGTGTTGTCTTGGAAATCATCTTGGGGGTGTGGAGGAGTAGAAACTGTAGAGGCCCTCAGTTCGGAAGGAGCACCTTTATCCGGTGTCTTTCTAACTTGCTTCCGCTTTATTGATTTTGAATTGTCAAGTAAAACCGACAAGAAAAATCAATAAAATTCTCTCTTCAGAACTCATTCATGCATGATACAGACAATCACTACTTTGATGTAAGGCAAACACATGATACCAGGATGGAATATGTATGAAAAACAGGATGGCATGGCATGTTCACAACTATTTGTGTAAACTAAGCAGAAACCATTCCAGCAAATAAGAAGCAATGCAAGCTAGACACCACATGAAATATGCAACCAATATGACTCTGCCAAGTTAAAAGCATCCCATCATAAATGGAATTTCAACAAATTAGAAGTAGCGCATGCTATAAATCATATGAAAGATGCAACTAATATCGCATTGCATATACTAAAGGTGTCTCGTCATGTTGATTGATGTGGGATACAAAAAAACAATAGTTTTTTATGTACGGACATGCTTAACAGACAGATGTACTATGTACTAAATACAGGAAGGCATGTCACATTAACATGTATAATGTATAAGCTAAGCAGACTAGCACATGCAGTTTAACTAGATTGGAAGAATTACAATCTAGACACCATATGCAACATGCAACCACATATCACGCTGCCAAGTTAGAGCAAGCACATGCGATGCTAGTGTAGGGGAAATGCTGTAATCAACTACAGAGCTACGTTCACTATCTTCATCTAGCATTTCTGTTTCTTGAGAATCATGTTGGGAGGCCGACGCTGCATTCTTTAAATCAGGAGTAGTCCCCTTGCCTGCCTACCTCGTCATAAGTGATTGATGAGGGATACACAAGAACATTAGTTTGATGTAAGAACATGGTTAATACACAGATGTACTAGTATGTACCAAGAACATTAGTTTGATCTAAGAACATGGTTAATACACAGATGTACTAGTATGTACCAAGAACATTAGTTTGATGTAAGAACATGGTTAATACACAGATGTACTAGTATGTACCAAGAACATTAGTTGAAAGGCATGTCATATTCAAGGTATAATGTGTAAGCTAAGCAGATGCAATTTAACCAAATTGGAAGCAATACAAGCTAGACATCCAGCTGGAGTGGTGAGCATGATCATCTAGGACCTGAGAGCCTGGTGGGAGGCGGGCTGCTTCGCCACCATCGCAGCTTTTTAGTTGGCTTCTAGGTGATGCTTATCTTTGTTGGGCTTGTCAGTGGCTCGGCCAGTGCCCTGACTAGCTATTTGTCTTCTGGTGCTCACGGGATGGTAGTTCATGTAAAAAAATATCTTTCCTTATCTTACTGACTTCGGCCTTTCGAATACAAGATAGACACCATATGGAACATGCAACCACATATGATATCGCGAAGTTAAATCAAGCACCGCGAAGTTCATTGCGAGCGAGGTCATCAACTCCAGAGCTACATTTACCGTCTCCATCTGCTGACACTGCACCCTTTATAGCGCTGTAACATGTCTTGCCTACCAGCATACGAAGCTGGAGCGACTTCTCTCTTTTCTTTTTAGCTTCTCTCATGGCAGCAGAGTCTGAAATACCCTTGCATAAAAACACAATAGTGAGATTAAGGGTGAAGTGTGTGCAGAACTAGTGCACTGTAAAAGTAGCAGATAGCAGGTGGCTGGAAAAATAAATGACAGGAGACATATGATAGCTCTACAACATTGCATGGCAAACAAAATTAGATTCTATTCCGTATGATTTTGTAATATATGAGCACAGGAAATGCAGGTACTCCTCCAGCACACCACCACATGTGGTCATATCTAAGATAATAGTCGACTGAAAATAAATAGGCCAGTCGATTTTTTAATGAACCGTCTGATCTATAAGGAACAGACAGATGGCCTTCATCTACCTCCTGCCAGTCACTGTTGACGATCTTTCTCGAACCGCCAGCGACCATCGGGCCAGACCCCTGACTTCGCCGCCGCGCCCTCCCATCGACCTCACAGCACCGCCGTGCTTGGCAGCGCCCCCAGGCCATCCCTTTAATCCTGGCCGACCTCCAGATCGGGTGCGAGTAGCTCTAGTCTGCACACGCCCCTAAGATAAACACCAAGGCGCTGCTTCCCCGGCGTAATAGGCGTACTAGCGCCTGTTACGCCGGGGAATGCTTCCGTTAATTGGGAATCAACTGGCCAGAAATTGAAATTCAGGGGGGCGACAGACCTCTAGCTAAGGTGAAATAGTATATGAGGAGAAACCTTGTGCATCGCGATTTACTAGGAACATCTAGTATCAAGAAGCGGTTAACTAGTGTCTTTTTGTGGGATGAATACCGTGCAAGTAGAGAAGTAAGATTTGCATGAATAAGGGAAGAGGAGTACCTTTTTCGGTTGCCGATCTTCTTCTTTTTACCGGGGAAACCGATGTTCTGGAGGGTGCAGGCTTTGACGAATCCATGGCCAAATTGTTGACTGTTTTGCCGTGGCCGTATGTCAGCGGAGGGGAAGCAGATCCGAGGCGGCGAAGGATGGCGTAGCAGGAACAACTCCGGTGCGGTGGAGGGTGGCGAAGTTGGAGCGACAGTGGTGAGGTGCAGGATGGCTGGTTGAACTGGCTCGGGTACGGACGAATCAGCCTTGGCTTCAACTACTAGCCGTGGCGGGCGGTTGCGGTTGAGGTTCCGGTGGACGACGACGTCGGGGTATCGGCTTCGGCATGATGGAGGAGGGCGGCGGTTGATGGGTGGGATGGGGTGGTGGACGGAGGACGCCGGGGTTTCGCGGCTGGTGGAGAGGTAGTTTTGGCGCCCACGGAGTACGAATGGGGAATCGTACGGGTGGGGGGAACCATGTTTCGGTCTGGGACGCGCTTGTTTTTGGCTTTTTTGAACAAAAGATTGGACGCGCTTGTTTCAAATTTGGCGAAAGTACAAACTTTGCCCCCTCTTAAATTTCAGACCTACTGCGGGTCGGGGGTAGGATGGTAATCCCAGGTGTCCAAAATAGTGGGCGGGAGCGATTTCGGCCGTGCGCATGTGTGCTTAGGCGGCCATTGTGTATGAATGTTTTTAGGATGCGGTTGCGTGGCATCTAGATGAAGCTACAAACCTACCCCGGTTTAGACCTTTGGACGTCGGGCCGGTAGGTTTCACGGGTCGGAGTTATTCGAAAAGTAATTTGCTTGTACTACCAAACATTGGTCTCACGCGGTTTCAGGCGAGTAGAGGCTCTTTTGGCGCTTCATTCGGAATTTTGAAACACAAGCATTCACGTTTAGAGTACTCTTGAACTATGAGGATTGCCCTAAATAGACAACGTTATATTTGACCTTGTATATTTGAAAACCTCATTAAATTATCCGCTTCTTTTTGAAATTTTGACACTTGAAAATCCTATACTACGATTATTTTGGAATGGAGGAGCTAAATTTGAATCTATTTTGTACACGACTACATACGCTATTATGTACAAAATCAGAGCAAAGATTGGTGCCCCCATAATTTAGGTATGGTTTACAAATGCCATGATATCAAATTCAAATAATTGAATGGACTTCATGTTGAATTCGATTTTTTCCAACCACCTTAATTTGAATTCAAATGTATGCTAGTTCATAGGTATCTACTTATAATGTCCATTGTGTAACTTTCGTATGTATAATGTGCTTTACACACACAACATGAACTATACTAACGTTTATATTCGATTGCTAAAGCGATGCATTGTCTGGAGTTCAAAATACTAACTATGTGGATCAATTGTGTCGAATAATAACATAGACATGCTCAAATTCGATAGAATCTAGATGTCTGATGGATCAATGACCGCTCCTTACGCGAATTGCAAATATCATGATCCCATCCTAATATTTGGATACAATTTATATCTTTAATCAATGTGTAGAGCAGTCTTTTACGTGTAGTTTAACGCTCCATTGGTGGTCTCTCACACATGCTCACACACTCTCTCCCGAGGTGTCTTTCTCGCACACATGCTCTAGGTATAATCCTCCCTCCCTCTCGTAACCATTTACAACTGTTTTCACTAACGTTTATCACAAGCACTCTTCCTCTCGCAAACATACACAAGCACAATCCTCATCGACCCTTTCTATATACATGGACCTGCCTGCATGTCTCATGTACGCACATTATCTTTATGTCTGTCTCTCACGCATTGTCTCACACCTCTCTTCCTAATCGACGAGTATGTTTCTAGCAGAGCATTCTGTAGGATGCCCCTTAAAGTTAGGTTGGATGAATAGTAATATCAGAGATAAAGGGGTTACCTTAGTACGAGAACCTAGGGTTACAAATCCTAGCCGGCTTTGTCAGTGGACACAGAGTCCTTCACAATTCTGCTATCTTTGTCTTGTACAACTAGTCATCCATGGGTCTTTCTAAATGCGTCACAGGCCGACCAATGTGGCGCAGGACGGAACTGAACGAAGGGCCTCACCTCGACCCACCAGACCTCATGTGGTGACACACCCTCTGCCCCCACGTCTCATTATCTTCTCACACCCACACATACCAACACAAACACCACACACACAGAAAATTTCTCGTGGTGCCTCTATTCCCTCCCCCTTGCATATACACACTCAAGGGAATGTAATCTCTTGTCGTGACGTCATATTCGTCTCTCTCTCTCTAGACCACTCTCATTTCTCGTGCTATCTCTCCCACGCCCCCCGTCAGCCCCTCTATCCATGCCTCTCTCGAATACGTAATACGCACACATACCTCTCTAGGCCCCGCCAAATGCATCAACTACACATTCACACATGTTACATCACGTACCCCATTGATCTAAAAAGCCCTCTCTTCACGTTTATTTCGCATACAACATTTCTTTTTGAATAAAGTGTGGCCAAAAATTTATTTTAGAGTTTCTACATATATACAACATTACAAAGTTATATGGAGGAGTACGAACTCTAATTTGCATTGCATGGTGCCCACAATGATATTTATTCTACACTCTGAATTTGTATATTTTTATACTATATAAAAAGTTAGTCATAATAAAGAGAAACGAAGAGCATCTCTCTCTCCATCGCATACCCCACTGTACGCCCCTTTCACGTATGCACACAAAACTATCTCCAAGTCCTCTAAAAGTAAGCCCCCAGAAAATTCATGCATGTTTCATCTTTCTCTTGCGATATATGCAATGACGATCATTGTATTTGAAGCGAAAGCATGATACGTACATTGGACTTCAGAATCCACTCATTACGGTCACCATTTACGTTTAGTGGTTATTATACTGTCACGGGCTCACCGTACAACTCTGTATTTGCTCATGACATGACTAGTTGACCAGTTAAACGCTCCACGTGGCACCTCTAGTGTTGCATCACATTATCTCACTACCATCGTGCCCACCTGTCGACTTGTATCTACTCTACATCTACACTCTTATAAAATACATAAAATATACTCTTATAAAAAATAGAGTTGGTGATGATGGTGTGCCTGCCATCCTGCAATATAGGCCGTCTGATTTATATCTTACAAATAGGAAATAAACTATGGCAAGGTACCCACACACCTCTCCACATTTGCAAATAAGGCCTTCCCTCGTTCATCCTTTTCTATCACAAGATAAACAAGTCATACAAATGCATCTTGATGTTACATGCAACGCACGGGCATCTTGCTAGTAAGAATGAAAACAAACGACAAAAGAATATTTGGACGGTGGTTCGAAGTCATGACCGCGGGCATAGCGGACAAGGTGGCCTTGTATTGGTATGTTAAGCCGTCTGTGTTAACACACATGAGTTGGTGTGGTGATTATACACACACGCACACGTGCACACGAACTGCATCCACGCAACACTCACACAAACACATGCACCCACGCACGCACGCAACACTCACACGTACACTTGCAGCCATGCACGCACGCAACACTCACATGCACACACGCACGCATGCATGCACACACCAGTACACCACACGACCAACACACACTCTCACGCTCAAGGGCTCAACCTACACGTGCGTGCGCACACATCAGGCCCTGACAGACACATACACAACCAGGTGATTCCCGCACACGGGTTGGAGCCTTGTCGCGCCTGCGTAAATTTGTGTTTATCTGACATTTTGCCTATGCGAACTGACAGGTGGGACCCACAAGGAATGTGGTCAATTTAACTAGTCAACATGGCGCCACGCAAACTATTTGGCCGGTCAGCAGAGTGCAATCCGATGCTGAACTATGAGCAAGTGACCGTATAATCACTGCAAAACGTATATAGTGACCGTAATCAACTTATTCTGAAGTTCGGTGACCGTATTACGCTTTTCTCTCTGTAGGCCCTCCAAAACTACATCTATACACGTTCTCGCATGTTACATCTAACAACTATGCAATACAACACTACTACTACGCTATAACACAATAAATCATATGTGTTTTTAGTTTTACTAGATATCATATTGTTACTTATAATTATTCAGTTTGCATACATTAAAATTGCCTTTGAAATGTATGGCCAGTATCATCTACCGTGCGGGAAAAATCCCGCCCTTTCCTGTTTAATCGGGTTGGTATCGATGGATCGTGCGAAACAGCAAAACTATAATACTATACAGTACAAGTGACAGTTCACTAGGCCGTCGTGTCGTCTACTCCTCCGTCGTAAGAGTGGAGCGCTCGCTTTCATAAATCTTCTAGTCCCTTTCGCCGACATGTGGGACATCAAGCTACTGGGTCCACGTGCCATACCGAATACAGTGCAGAGCAGCCGGGGTGAAGCACCCCAGTCATGGCGTCGGCGTAGTAATGAGCAATGAGGCGTCAAATCACAAAGCTACACCTTTCCCGCAGTTAAGTTGGAGGGACGAAACAACCATCATTTCACTCGTTGCTGAACCCGCTTCTCCCTCATCTTCTTCAACTTAACCACGTGTTGCTTCTGTCGTTGTTCTGCCTCATGTGGGACGCGGATCGGCTTGGTAAAGCACTGACACATGGGACCGCATGTTAGCAAACCGCCAGGACAACGTCCTCCGAAAATAAGAAGCCTAATCCTAGACTTACAAAGGGCTACGTAGCTGCTACATATACTTTCCATCTAATCTATATATGCCCCCCTGATTTTCAGGTGGGGTGGGCCTAATCCTCTCCTTTAATCCAATCAAATAGTCCCACATCACATCAGTTCGTAACTTTACGTAAACCATTACGTGGATGTAGCATTGCTCAAATAAGAAACCTCCCCCGCCATCCGCGCGGCAAAATCACCTCCTTTTTACTAATCTTGATTCTATAATTTTTTAGATCAATATAATTGAGATTTGTATAGATAGCACACAGGAGCAAAACCAAGTGGTACGGTTAAGGGCATATACAATGTGTAGCCAAATGTGAAAATAGCTTTTGGCATCGTGGGAACCATTGTGGACGGTGTTGCCAAAGCCAAAAAGATGGAACCGAAGCTCCCTGATTGATTGAAGGAATAGAAAAATGCAACGTCTCTCCTCTTTCTCCCATGCTTGGACGGATGTAGTACAGTATAGAGCATAGAGTCTACTCCCCTGTCCCTTATATCACAAATCACAAAGCAGTGAGGCGTCAAATCACAAAAGCACGGACGAAGCAACCATCATTTCACTCTTGGCTGACTCCGCTTCTCCATCGTCTTCTTCGAGAAACCATCTCACCGCACTAGTACTCCTAGTAGTACTAGTAAAGGACTTCCTGGATGCAAATAAGGCGGTTGTCTCGGCTTGCAGGCGGCACTTGCGAACGACTTACCATGGTCTCCCTCAATGGTGTTCTCCGTCGAACGCACTTCGCCAAACCACCATAAAAAGATATCATCGACGTCACCGCAATGGGGAAGGAAGTCAAATATAGTTACTACCTCCATTTTATTGTACACAAGGCCAGTATATCAAAATTACAATTTGCAAAGGGCCACTAACACTAATCGAGGAAAAATTGATGGGGTTAGCAACCAAGGACATTAAGATCCCCTGCATGCATGCGGAAGTGAGAAGGTTGGTTTGCATGGTGCTGCATTAATCAAGCGATGAGGAGTGAGATGGTTAGCTCTTTGGTCTTTGGAGAAAAAAATACGCATTAACTGACACGTGAAACGAGGATTTGTATCGATTAAATCCCGCGAAGGAAAACCCCGCCTTTATTTTTTAACACTAGTACTCCTAGTACGAACGTACTTATCCTGTTTGGGTCTAGGCCTTGCATTGCCAATCTTCGCCACACATTTTTGCCAAGCTTGCCTAAAGTTTCCAAAATGAGAAGGAGGTACACTTGCGCATGGCTATCACGGTCGCACCGCACCCTCACACGGTCGCTCCTGCACGCCGCGGTCGCACCGCACCCTCACAAAGTCGCTCCTGCACGCCGCAAACCCAACCAAGGGAACGCACCCTCACTGACACGTGTCGTCGCATGTGAACAAACCAAACTCAGCCATCCTATCGCTGACACATAATTTTTGTTCATAGAGTATGTTTATCCAACCGCATGTTGGGGAGTATCCGTACGACCCGTGCGGTGGTCTGTTGGGGAAGAAGAAGAGGTGAGGAAGAAGGAAATAAGGGTTAGGAGACATAGGATATTCATCCAACCGCCTGAAATGGTAGACTGACCCAAGTCAGGTGAGTTGCATAACAAATATATGTTTGTACACAACAAAAGATCCATAAAAACAACAACATAAAGAAAAACTATCACTGCTCGCGGAAAGAGACGGCCTCGTCATCTTTGGTTGCCGGCGCGAACCAGCCGTCGCTGCCGACGTGTGTCTCCGCACCGTGGTTGTGCTCGGCCTCAAGCTACTCGTTCAAGCGGAGTGTGCAGGCGCTCTGCACGGATGAGAGCACAGCCCGGTTCAAGTCGAGGACGTCTGGTTCCGCCTGCAGGAGGGCCTCGATGGCTGTACATCGCTCTTGTCGCGTTCGCGTTGCAGCCCGGCACGCCGGACCCTCCACGTTGCTCACCGAATGAAACACGCTTCGTTTGCATTTTCGCTCGCTTGTGGGACTGCAGTTGAGAGCAAACCGATGTCCCTCCCCCTCCCCCGCCCGCGTCATTTATTATACCACCACTCCCTCCGTTTTATGCGGAGTAAATAAAAACAGAGGGAGTATACTACGGATGAGGATCCCCTGACGTGGCCGAACCCATTGAGTAACTGACATGCTGGGCCTAGCAAGCATGGGGTCCACCAGTAAGTGACTGAATGGGAGGGTAAGGTAGGGATACCTACATCAGAGGATCCACTTCCACTATTGTCAGTGTCAAAACCGGCGGATCTCGGGTAGGGGGTCCCGAACTGTGCGTCTAGGCGGATGGTAACAGGAGACAGGGGACACGATGTTTTTACCCAGGTTTGGGCCCTCTTGATGCAGGTAAAACCCTACTCCTGCTTGATTGATCTTGATTATATGAGTATTACAAGAGTTGATCTACCACTAGATCGAAGAGGCTAAACCCTAGAAGCTAGCCTATGGTATGATTGTTGTTCTTCTCTCCTACGGACTAAACCCTCCGGTTTATATAGACACGGGAGGGGGCTAGGGTTACACAGAGTCGGGTACAAGGAAGGAGATCTACATATCCGTATTGCCAAGCTTGCCTTCGACGCCAAGGAGAGTCCCATCCGGACATGGGACAAAGTCTTCAATCTGGTTTCTTCATAGTCCAACGGTCCGGCCAAAGGATATTGTCCGGCTGTCCGGATACCCCCTAATCCAGGACTCCCTCAGTAGCCCCAGAACCAGGCTTCAATGACGATGAGTCCGGCGCGCAGATTTTCTTCGGCGTTGTAAGGCGGGTTCCTCCTCCGAATACTTCATAAAAGATTTTGAACACGAGGAACGTGTCCGGCTCTGCAAAACAAGTACCACATACAACCGTAGAGAGAATAATATTTCCACAAATCTAATCTGATGACGTACCCCGCAGTGTGACATCACACGACAGCCATGTCTTTATTCGAATCATTTTTTATAACCGATCTCAGCGTGTTCCGTAAGGCGGTTTCCTCGGCACGTCTTGTCGAAGCAGAGATCGTGTTCCCTTTATTACGGGATTCTCATCAACACGGACATGTGTAACCCAATCGTGTCTGTTGGTATGACCCCTCGATTGAAGGTAAGTCCCAAACGGTGATGAGGAGGGCTCTTGGTATTCAACTTCTTTATAAAGAGACCAAGGCCTATTCTTTTTCCTCTCGATCTTAGACGAATTCGCCTCCCGCCTCGAGTTCCAACACCCAGAGCTCAGGTTCAGGCGCTTCGGACCTCCGATTATGTCCAGATCCAACCTTCAAGGTCGGTGGATGCCTTCCTCCATCACGGAGGAAGACATAACAAAGCTAAGGGAGGCCAGGTACCTGACCGGCGAAATCCCGCATAAGCTGCCCACTCAAGGGTAGGTTATTGCCACTCCCAAGCCCGGTGAGAGCGTCATGTTCGTACCTCACTTCCTCCGAATGCTAGGCTTCGCGCCAGATCCCTTCGTGAGGGGGCTTATGTTCTATTATGAGCTGGACTTCCACGATTTAGCTCCGGAGTCTATCCTCCACATCTCATCGTTCATCGTCGTGTGCGAAGCTTTCCTCCGTATTACCCCTCACTTCGGACTGTGGCTCAAGACCTTCAAAGTGGAGCCGAAGATGATCGAGGGGTGGCACGCAGAGTGCGGAGGCGCCGTAATAAGCAAAAACGCCGACGCCCCATGGCCCGAGGGCTCTTTCCAGGAGGTTTCTAGCTTATGTCAACAAGAGTGGTTTTATATCACAGCTCCCGGGGGTACCAAGTGGGTGGCCCCACCTGTCTTTCACTCGGGTTCCCCGCCACGACTAACATCATGGATCAACAAGGGGCTGGACTAGGGGCCAGTAAAGGATGTGCCCACATTGCAGAGCCGCATCCGAGATCTCCTTGAGAGAGATGTTAGTTTGGTCACGGTGATGCAAGTTATGTTAATTCGCTGAGTCCTGCCCTGCAAACGTCGTCCCCTCCGCCTGTGGGAGTTCAATCCGGAGGGACCACGAGCTCTTCAACACTTCCTCGGTATGACGCCCGAGGAGATGTACAAATTGTTCTTCGGACCTCAAATAATGTGTCCGGACACCACTGAGGATGCAGGTCTAAGCTGCAATCGCCCGGATACCCAAGTAAGTAGCCCCGCATCCGAACACACTGTCCGTTTATTTATCACAACGTCGCCCTAAAAAAGTCGCTCTTTGACCAGGATTGGATAGCGAAGGCAAAGTTGATCAGGTGTCCGGCCCCCCTCCCTGAGACCTCAGCAGACCCTGTGTTAAACAGGATGCTGGAGATCGCGCCTTATCAAGGGCCTTTAGGAGAAGATAAAGGGGGGAACAAAGAGTTTAGCACCTCCGCGAAGGAGGTTATCCGGGGAGGAGGAACCGAAACTTCCTCTCCCCAGGGAAGGAAGAGGACCGCCTCCGAGGACCCAGAGACAACGGTCTCCAAACGGGGGAAGAAATCTTCGCTGGAGGGTCCTGCCCCGGGGGATATCCCGGCCGCACTATGCCCTCAAGGGGATCAGCCCTCCACCGAGCTGTAAGTAAAAGGTTACTTAATAATGAAAAAACCTTGCTTTACTCTTGAGGAAAATAACTGAAGCATTTATCTTGCAGTTCGGATCTTAGCCCTTCTCAGCAGAGCTCGTCTTCGGGGGATCTTCTTCCCGAGATGATGGAGAGAGAAACGCCTCCCCCTACCATACCGCCTAATGAGGCAGGCGAAGAGGTAGTTCTATGGCCACCCGAAGTCCTCAGTATCCGGCTTTTGAAGAGACCAATCGAAAGAGTCCGGCTCCGTCTGGTGTGCGATCGGACGTACTGAGGGATCTGCTAGAGCGATCGGCTATCTCAGAAGAGCACCGCATATTGATGGGTGTGAAAGGATTTCGTCCGCCGAAAGCAGGTTGCATGAAGCCATTATGAGTCTACTGACGGGTTTTGAGGTACGTGAAATGATGTACATTTTTTATGGTATCGCACATTTTTAGATGTGCCCTGTGTAGATAGTAGCCCCTGAGACTCTGGGTGCCGTTGAAGACGGCGGCGCATAGAGGATCATAGTCCCAGGAATAATCGTGCCGCCGTGATATGCAGGTGGCGGAGGGTCTGGTTGCCAGCTGGACTAATGAGTTTGCCGATCTAAAGTGGTAGCTTGATGTGGCAAACGCCGACATCGTACTTGTCAACAAGCGGCTTGACGAGGCGCGGGGTACGTAATTTCTCCAGTGACACATGATAAGAGGAGCATGATGCCAGTATCTATAACATGTTTTTTAATGCAGATGGAGCTGCGGCCATGGAGAACCTTCGGGCGGAACTTGCCCGAGCCAAAGATCAAGCCAGGAAAAGCGATGCGGCTGCCCTAAAGGCAACCGTGGAGCTGAAAGCCGAACAGACTGCTCAGTGCCAAAGCAAGGAGGAAGTAGCCAGAATGGCTGTGGAATTGAAGAATGCCACTAACCGTTACGAGCTTCTTGAAAAGGAAGATCGAGCGAAGAGGACAAACCTGGAGAAGGCCACGGTGGCAGCCAAAGACACCCGTTCTGCACCTAGAGCGATGAAGGAAGAGCTGCGCCAAGCCGGGGATATTACGGCTGGGAAGCCCTTTATGCTGCGGATGAAGTTTGTAGATCCTAAGTACGCCTGTAGCGACCCGACCCGAATGGATCAAGTCTCTGTGCTTAAGTGTCATCCCTGGATCGGTATGCTGACACACACAGTACTCGAGGATTTATAACAGAGGTAAATCACATGTATAAATAACGTAAATACTATTACCTCAATCCAAATAGCAGAAGTAACAAGGTTGTGGATTCCCATCAACACCAATGGCAAAGTTGAGTGTAGAAATCGTAACCCTAACGTATCACTTACTCGTCGTAAGAAATCCTGCAACATGAGACGTTGCAGCCACAGAGGGTCAGTACATTGAATGTACTGGCAAATTTACACCATAGAGAATGATGAACAATGGCTATCACTACATGCATATATGGCTGGTGGTAAAGCTCTATGGTTAATATGTTTTGCGAAAAGCCAATTTTTCCCTACTACAAAGGAATAAATTTTATTTAACTATCATGGTGGTTGTTAAACATTGAGAATGGTTGACAGCATTCTCAATCCCAATTAAGCATCATCATTAAAACCCAACAAAATTAATTAAAGTAACATGATGAGATTCACATAATAATCCAAATACTAGATACTCAAAATCGTCCATAACCGGGGACACGGCTAATCATGATTAGTTTATACACTCTACAGAGGTTTGCGCACTTTTCCCCACAAGACTCGATCTCCTCCGTTGGATTTCTCGCACTACATGGTGTTTGAGAAATGGATGACCGAGACATAGTCTTTCAGAAGCGCTAGCACCTTACGACGGGTAGACCGTTACACCTACTTTCCCCTACATCTGCTAGTCTACCACTGTAAGAGTTCGCACGACTTAATCAACTATGCTAGAGCCCATAATAGCTTGTGGCTGCACACGGAAGTTTCTAGTATGAATAATCTCATGATCCCTTTGAGCCTGGGTGGCGGTCCATAAAAAAAACAGGCAATCCTGGTCTACCCAGGTGCCTAGACAGGCAATTCTGGAATACCCAGATGCCTCAATCCACCTAGATGTGTGTTTAAGTTGCCACCTTAAGTAAACCGTTAATTAACAATCTCACATCTGTCATGGATACTCTCAAAAACCCAATCCACGTCTACGAGCATAGCATGGCAATATAAGCATAGCGTAATAGTAACTCCCAAGGGTTGAATGGAGGGCAATAGGTTCCTACCTCATCAACTACTTCCCAATAACCACATGTTATCAATCCTACTCATGCAATGTTCGAGGGTTGAAACTAATGCATAAAAACTGGGTACGAAAAGGGATATGATCAAAGTGTGAACTTGCCTGCAATGTTGATAAAGATGATTCGCACTCAAAACTCTTGTTAGCTCTACTCGTCACACTCCGATCAATCGGCGGTTTTCGTCGGTTTTTTCTTCGTCAGCGTCGGCGAGGTCAACGATGAGGCGGGGCGGCGGCTTCGGCGAGCAAGGCAGCACCGACGACGGCAGTAGGCGGCGTGGGCGTCAGCAGACGGCGCGACGGCGGCGCAAGCGACAGCGGCGTGCAGTGGCAGGAGGCGACGGCGGCGAGGCAGCGGTGCGGCGCGGTGGCGGATCTTGCCGGGGCAGTGGCGGGTGTTGCGAGGTGCGGTGCGGCAGCGCGGGAGGAGGAGAGGAGATACGGGGCCCGGGCGCCGTATTTAAGGAGGGGGGCAAGGTGGCGACGGGAAGGGGCAGAGGAGGCCGGAGCATCCACGGCGAGCGGCGGCGGTGATGCGGACTCGGGAGGAATCCTGATTGGGGACGACGGGTGAGCTGGGCCGTGGCCTGGCTGGGTGCTGGGCCGGCCCAGTCGGCGAAGTATTTTTAAAAAAAATTATCCACGCGAACTAAAAATAAATAAAATAAACAGAAATATTATATAGGCATATAATATATCAAAATTTGCAGAAAAAGATTTTCTACAACATGGACATTTTTATAATGTCAAATAAAATCCACACAAATTCAAATAAAGCAAAGAGTGATTCTGCTCTAGAAAAATCCAGTAAAAATCATTTTAAAAATACCTAAATTAACTCAAATTTATTTCTCTCCAATTTTTTGTTGTAGGGAATCATGTTACCCTAATTTCCATATATTTTATTTTTTTGGAGAAAAATAATTTGAATAAAACTCAAATAACCCAAATTGAAAATTAATTTCAAATGGATTTTAAATTTGAGTTTCTTTGAAACTCCCAACTCATATTTCATATATTTTGAAGAAGTCATATTATATTCTCTCGTGAAAATCATTGAGTTGCATAAAGTTTCAGAATTTGAAATATTCTCAAATGAAATTCAAATATTTTCAACACCCCTTGTCATTTAAATAAATGGAAGAAGTCATGTCATCTTCTCTCCAGGGTTTTGTGGTGAAAAGAATTTGAATTCACGGAGATCATAACATGCAAAAATGGAAGTTTGGGAAAGTCCTTTTATTCCCTCTCATTTAACTTTCAAAAAGTTACGAATTCACTCAAGCAATCAAACAATCAATCAAATCTATCTATTTATTATAACATTCCAAAATTTAGAATTTTGGGATGTTACAACGCCCCTTTGGACCGGTTGTGGAGTTCTACGGATGCATATCTAGACTTAGCGGCAAGTGCTGCCGATGCGGCCGAATACTTCCGTGATCAAAAAGATCGCGAAGTGGAAAAGCTGTTCTGGTCACAATTTCACGTTCCAGAGCGTCCGCTTCCATTGACTGATCGGTTGGCCGAATGGGCCGAGCTGAATAGATTGTCCGGACTCGCCATGAGGTTTGTTGTTGATAATCTGTGGCCGGAAAGGCCAAAGCCGAACAATTATTTTAGTTTGTTGCAGCAGTTCCTTGGTGCAGTGCCGCGTATCAACGCGATGAAGAGGTCGGCGTGCGTAGAGGGTGCACGGATGGCCCTTGCCTGTGTGAAGACATACTGGGCGGAGATGGAGGCCACCGCCATTGCAGCCCAAGATTCGGACGAGAGCCGAGTACCTACCGAGCACTACTTTCGAGAAGTTCTTGAGGGCGCTCGCTCCATAGAGGCGCACTGCTCGAAGAATATTATGTTCGAATGACATGTATTCCCATTGAAAAACAATGTTTTGCTGAATTATGAAGGCTATTTTATACTTGTGCCTACAAGAATTATAATACCTCTTGTGCGGCCGTTTATGTATGTATATAACCTGAAAGATGGCAGTCGTCGGCTTCAGCCCCCCATGCATATGATGCGAGGGTATTCGCAGAAGACGCATGTTCACACTTGATCCAACGTCTTGGTCCATTAAGGAGGTGATAGCGCAGCGAACTAGGCAATCGGACTATAATGCTTTAACACTTTCACTTAGCCATAGGTGTTTGACAGTGGGGCTACTATATAGCCCCTGGTGGCTCCGCGCTCATCCGGATTCTGGGCGCGTACATGCCTGGTCGGGAAACGACTCTTCGTTAAGGCGGAGGAATCCCGAAGATTCCGTAGGTCATCGAGTGGTTGACCAGTCTCACGCTATATCATGACAGTAAGTTTTCGGCTTTCTCTACTTAGCTGCTCGTCTGGACGAACCAGGGCACAATCGCAGTAGTTCTCCTGGTGCTGCCTTAGACGATAGAGCGGAACGTAAGGCAGCAAAACACAGGAGCCGGGCAACCCAACATTTGACCAAAGACATGATTCAGAGCTGAAGCATATAAGGCCAAACTCGCGACACCGAACACTCCCTAAGGTATTCGGTCTTTATTATGTAAACCGGGCTAAGCAGTGCCCTTTGTAATAAGCCCCTGGTGTCCAGGTACGTGCAATAATCTAACTTGGCCACATGCCAATACGTCAGCATCCATCTCAGTTGTGTTGAGAATCCGGGGGATGTGTATCAACAAGAGACAGTAAAAAAGGTTTACGTAGGGTCTTAATCTAAAGAGAATCCTTGGAACGTGTCCCTGTTGCATGTATGCGCCTATGTCTCCGTTGTGCCGTATCCTGGACGGGTGGAGCACGATGGTCATCTGTAAAAGAGAGGAACTTAGCTGAAAAGTTGTCGTGCAAAAGGTAGGTTATACTAAATAAACCAAGTACAGTTCAAGATGAGTAAAATTGAGCCTAATTGTCACTTGTTTACATGCGTTGAGCCCCTTGTATTGTTATAGGGGTATAGCCATCGAACCTGTGTCAATTATATAGCTACGCCGGACTCGTCTAACCATGTATGTGGTCTTAACGACCTGTCAGATGTTCTAGCTGGTGAGGCCGTTTAGTGTGCGGCTGCCAAAGCAGCCGTACGGTCTTCCGCGCGCAAGGAGCGCTCAATATTTCCATTTACTGTAATCATGCCACGTGGACCGGGCATCTTAAGCATGAGAGAAGCGTAATGCGGTATTGCATTAAAGTGAGTGAAAGCTTCGCGTCCGAGTAGTGCTTGATAGCCACTTTGAAACGGAGCGATGTGGAAGGTTAACTTTTCGCTGCAGAAGTTATCGGGAAAGCCGAATATAACTTCTAGTAGCACTGAGCCCATGCAACGGGCTTCTGGGCCTGGCGTTACTCCTTGAAAGGTAGTATTGCTGTGGATGATTTTTGTTGGGTCTATCCCCATTTTGCGGACTGTGTCCTGATATATCAGGTTTAAACTACTGCCGCCGTCCATCAGGACTCGTGTGAAGTGGTATCAGTCAACTATCGGGTCTAACACCAAGGCAGCCCATCCTGCATGGCGGATACTAGCCGAGTAATCCCGACGATCGAAGGTGATCGGTTGGGACGACCAGTGGCGGAACTCCGCGGTGATAGGCCCTGGGGCACGTGTGTCTATGAGTGCCGCATTGTTTTTCTGCATCACGTGTAACACATTTACTGTTTTGACTTCTGGTGGGAATTTCTTCTGTTCCCCAGTGCTTTGCTTGCGAGGCTCATCCTCGTCTTCGCTTGGTGTATCCTGCCCCTTGTGTTTGGCGTTGAGCTTGTCGGACTGCTTGAAGACCCAACATTCTCTATGGGTATGATTTGCAGGTTTGTCGGGGGTGCTGTGGATCTGACATAGTTTGTCCAGAATCTTGTTTAGGCTGGACAGTTCGTCTCTGTTGCCTTTGGAGGGCAGCTTTTGCTGACCTGGCCGAGAGCTTCTGAATCCGGCATTTACCGCGGGGTGTCTTCTTTATTCCGGCGCTTGTTTTTGCTGCGTTGTGGCTTCCCGTTTTCGTCCCTGACTTCAGATGTACTTGGGTCGCTGGTGCTACATCGGGCTAACCAGCTGTCCTCGCCCGCGCAAAAGCAGGTCATGAGGATTGTTAATGCTGCCATTGTTCTTGGCTTTTCTTGGACGAGGTGTCTGGCAAGCCATTCGTCTCGGACGCTGTGCTTGAAAGCTGCTAAGGCTTCGGCGTCCGGACAGCTGAATATTTGGTTCTTTTTAGTGAGAAACCTGTTCCAAAGCTTTCGGGCTGACTCTCCGGGCTGTTGAGTTATATGACTTAAATCATCTGCATCCGGTGGTCGGACATAGGTCCCTTGAAAATTTACCCGAAAAGCATCCTCGAGCTCTTCCCAACTTCCAATGGTGTTTTCGGGGAGGCTTTTAAGCCAGTGTTGAGCTGGCCCTTTTAGCTTGAGGGGTAAGTACTTGATGGCATGGAGTTCGTCTCCTCGAGCCATGTGGATATGGAGGATGTAATCCTCGATCCAGACCCCAGGGTCTGTCGTTCCGTCGTATGCCTCTATGTTTACGGGTTTGAATCCCTCTGGAAATTCATGGTCCAGCACCTCATCGGTGAAACATAAGGGGTGTGCGACACCCCTGTATTTGGGTGTGCCGTGGTGTTTGGATTGTTGCTGTGTTGTATTGCGTGCTGGAGCACGCTTTCATGGCCCGTAGATGGATCTGGTTGCGCCATCCTTTTAATGCGAGTCCTCACGTGGATCGCGTACTGGCTTGTGTGCGACGTCGTTTGCCGCTCTATGTTGGCCAGGAGGTCGTCTATCCGACCGGATGGCTGTTTTATTTTTTGATTGCGGGGGCTCTAAGGCCACATCATCGAATTCAGGTAGTAGCTTTCGCTTCGGGTAGCTCTTTGTGTGGCTACTGCCGCCGTACTTTTCTGCGGTGTTGAGTACTTTACTCCATCTAATTCTGAGTGTATCTTGCGCAACCTTGAGCTTTCGCTTCTGCTTTTTCAGACTCCGCGCAGTGGCGACAAGCTTTTGATGGAGATTCTATTGCTCCGGGTTCCTGTCCGGTGTGATGTCATCCGGGCTGTTATCTTCACCGGAGACGAGTTGTTCGGTTTGATTCTCCGTGTTGCCATCGTCGGACGGTTGTTCAATGCCGTGTTCGTCGTACGCTGGCTCACCCTGCTCTATCGCTGGGTTTATATGATCGTTGTTTCTGCCGACGCAAGATTTGGAGCGGCGTTTACGCCGCTGCTTTGACTGCTTCTCGAGGGAACGATCTTTCGATGCGTCCTTCCGTTCCTCGTCGTCGTTTTCTTTGGGTGTGTCCACCATGTATACATCATGGGATGAGGTGGCTGTCCAGTGCCCTGTGGGCAGCGGTTCCTATTCATCTCCTGCATCGTCGTCCATACCGTCGATGTCTTCGGAGTCGAAGTCGAGCATGTCGGTCAAATCATCGACAGTGGCTACTAAGTGGGTGGTGGGTGGGCGGCGAATTTCTTCGTCATCCGCATCCCAATCCTGCATGACGTAGTTCGGCCAGGATTCTCCTGACAAGGAGAGATACCTTAATGAGTTCAGTATGTCGCCGAAGGGCGAGCGCTGAAAGATATCCGCGGAGGTGAACTCCGTGACCGGCGCCCAGTCGGATTCGATAGACACGGGCGCAGGCGGTTCGGAGTCCGTGGCCGGAGAAGAATCCAGCAGTTTGGCGTCACGGCTCTCGTGAAGGGTAAGGTTGGTACTCAGCTCGATTGCCGCTGAGAACGCGGCCTCCATGGAGGGGTCTATCCAACCGTCCATAGATGGTGCGATAGGCTCCGGATTGAGGGTCGGAGCGGTTGCCGGTGCGGTCTCCTGAACACTGCCCGATGGTAGAGCTAAATCATGCTCATCGTGACCGTGCGGCGCACTCGGCAGGGGTTTGAATCCGTCGAAGATCAAGTCTCCGCGGATGTCGGCCGTGTAGTTTAAGCTTCCAAACCTGACCTGGTGGCTAGGGGCGTAACTCTCGATCTGCTCCAGATGGCCAAGCGAGTTGGCCCGCAATGAGAAGCTGCCGAATACAAAGATCTGTCCGGGGAGAAAAGTCACACCCTGAACTGCATCGCTATCGATGATCAAAGGATACATCAAGCCTAACGATGACGACACAGAGGAACTCTCAATGAAAGCACCAATGTCGGTGTCAAAACCGGCGGATCTCGGGTAGGGGGTCCCGAACTGTATGTCTAGGCGGATGGTAACAGGAGACAGGGGACACGATGTTTTTACCCAGGTTCGGGCCCTCTCGATGGAGGTAAAACCCTACTCCTACTTGATTGATCTTGATGATATGATTATTACAAGAGTTGATCTACCACGAGATCAAAGAGGCTAAACCCTAGAAGCTAGCTTATGGTATGATTGTTGTTCTTCTCTCCTACGGACTAAACCCTCCGGTTTATATAGACACCGGAGGGGGCTAGGGTTACACAGAGTCGGTTACAAGGAAGTAGATCTACATATCCGTATTGCCAAGCTTGCCTTCCACGCCAAGGAGAGTCCCATCCGGACACGGGACGAAGTCTTCAATCTGGTATCTTCATAGTCCAACAGTCCGGCCAAAGGATATAGTCCGGCTATCCGGATACCCCCTAATCCAGGACTCCCTCAACTATACTACTTTGACCAAATGTTAGAGTAATAATATATGACATGCAACTTACACAAATGTTAGAGTAATAATATATGACATGCAACTGCTACCTCTTGAGCACTGCGTTGGATTTCCCCGAAGAGGAGAGGATGATGCAGCAAAGTAGCGTAAGTATTTCCCTCAGTTTTGAGAACCAAGGTATCAATCGAGTAGGAGGCTACGCTCGAGTCCCTCGTACCTACACAAAAACAATAGCTCAACGCAACCAACGCGATTAGGGGTTGTCAATCCCTTCACGGTCACTTACGGGAGTGAGATCTGATAGAGATGATAGATAATATTTTTGGTATTTTTGATATAAAGATGTAACGTGAAAAGTAAAAAGGCAAAGTAAAAAGCAAGCAAGATTAAAGTGATGGAGATTTATATGAGGAAAATTGACCCGGGGGCCATAGGTTTCACTAGTGGCTTCTCTCAAGAGCATAAGTATTCTACGGTGGGTGAACAAATTACTGTTGAGCACTTGAAAGAATTGAGCATAGTTATGAGAATATGTAGGCATGATCATGTATATAGGCATCATGTCCGAGACAAGTAGACCGACTCCTGCCTGCATCTACTACTATTACTCCACTCATTGACCGCTATCCAACATGCATCTAGAGTATTAAGTTAAAAACAGAGTAACGCCTTAAGCAAGATGACATGATGTAGAGGGATAATTTCATGCAATATGATAAAACCCCCATCTTGTTATCCTCGATGGCAACAATACAATTTGTGCCATTCTGCCCTTTCTGTCACTGGGTAAGGACACCGCAAGATTGAACCCAAAGCTAAGCACTTCTCCCATTGCAAGAAAGACCAATCTAGTAGGCCAAACCAAATTGATAATTCGAAGACACTTGCAAAGATAACCAATCATACATAAAAGAATTCAGAGAAGATTCAAATATTATTCATAGATAGACTTGATCATAAACCCACAATTCATCGGTCTCAACAAACACACCGCAAAAAGAAGATTACATCGAATAGATCTCCACGAGACAGGGGGAGAACATTGTATTGAGATCCAAAAAGAGAGAAGAAGCCATCTAGCTAATAACTATGGACCTGAAGGTCTGAGGTGAACTACTCACACTTCATCGGAGGGGCTAGGATGATGTAGAAGCCCTCCGTGATGATCGCCCTCACTGGCGGAGCTCCGGAATAGGCCCCAAGATGGGATCTCGTGGGTACAGAAGGTTGCGGCGGTGGAATTAGGTTTTTGGTTCCGTATCTGATCGTTTGGGGATGCGTAGGTATATATAGGAGGAATAAGTACGTCGGTGGAGCTCCGAGGGGCCCACGAGGCAGGGGGCGCGCCCCAGGGGGGTGGGTGTGCCCCCCACCCTCGTGACCGCCTCGTGGCTTTCTTGACGGAGGTTCCAAGTCTCCTGGGTCTTATCTATTGAGAAAATCACGTCCCCGAAGGTTTCATTCCGTTTGGACTCCGTTTGATATTCTGTTTCTCCGAAACTCTGAAATAGGCAAAAAACAACAATTCTGGGCTGGGCCTCTGGTTAATTGGTTAGTCCAAAAAATAATATAAAAGTGGAAAATAAAGCCCAATATAGTCCAAAACAGTAGATAGTATAGCATGGAGCAATCAAAAACGATAGATACGTTGGAGACGTATCAGGCATCCCCAAGCTTAATTCCTACTCGTCCTCGAGTAGGTAAATGATAAACAAAGAATTTTTGATGTGGAGTGCTACTTGGCATAATTTCAAATGCAAATCTTCTTAATTGTTGTATGAATATTCAGATCCAAAAGATTCAAGACAAAAGTTCATATTGACATAAAAATAATAATACTTCAAGCATACTAACAAAGCAATCATGTCTTCTCAAAATAACATGGCCAAAGAAAGTTATCCCTACAAAATCATATAGTCTGGCTATGCTCCATCTTCACCACACAAAGTATTTAAATCATGAACCACCCCGATGACAAGCCAAGCAATTGTTTCATACTTTAACATTTTCAAAACTTTTTCAATCTTCACGCAATACATGAGCGCGAGCCATGGATATAGCACTATATATGGAATAGAACGGTGGTTGTGGAGAAGACAAAAAGAGGGGAAGATAGTCTCACATCAACTAGGCTTATCAACGGGCTATGGAGATGCCCATCAATATATATCAATGTGAGTGAGTAGGGATTGCCATCCAACGGATGCACTAGAGCTATAAGTATGTGAAAGCTCAACAAAAGAAACTAAGTGGGTGTGCATCCAACTCGCTTGCTCACGAAGACCTAGGGCATTTGAGGAAGCCCATCATTGGAATATACAAGCGAAGTTCTATAATGAAAAATTCCCACTAGTATATGAAAGTGACAAAATGAGAGACTCTCTATCATGAAGATCATGTTGCTACTTTGAAGCACAAGTGTGGTAAAAGGATAGTAACATTGTCCCTTCTCTCTTTTTCTCTCATTTTTTTATTTAGGCCTTTTCTTTTTTGGCCTCTTTTTTTATTCCTCTAAAGTCTCATCCCGACTTGTGGGGGAATCATAGTCTCCATCATCCTTTACTCACTTGGGACAATGCTCTAAAAATGATGATCATCACACTTTTATTTTTCTTACAACTCAACAATTACAACTCGAAACTTGGAACAAAATGTGACTCTATGTGAATGCCTCCGGCAGTGTACCGGGATATGCAATGATTCAAGAGTGACATGTATGAAAGAATTATGAACGGTGGCTTTTCCACGAATACGATGTCAACTACATGATCATGCTAGCGATATGACAATGATGGAGCATGTCATAATAAACGGAACGGTGGAAAGTTGCATGGCAATATATCTCGGAATGGCTATGGAAATGCCATGATAGGTAGGTATGGTGGCTGTTTTGAGGAAGGTATATGGTGGGTGTATGATACCGGCGAAAAGTGTGCGGTATTAGAGGGGCTAGCAATGGTGGAAGAAAGGGAAAAGTGCGTATAATCCATGGACTCAACATTAGTCATAAAGAACTCATATACTTATTGCAAAAATCTAGAAGTTATCAAAGAAAAGTATTACGCGCATGCTCCTAGGGGGGTAGATTGGTAGGAAAAGACCATCGTTCGTCCCCGACCGCCACTCATAAGGAAGACAATCAATAAATAAATCATGGTTCGACTTCATCACATAACGGTTCACCATACGTGCATGCTACGGGAATCACAAACTTTAATGCAAGTATTCTTCAAATTCACAACTACTCAACTAGCATAACTCTAATACCACCATCTTCATATCTCAAAACAAGTATCAAGCATCAATCTTTTCTTAGTATTCAATGCACTCAAAAGAAAGTTTTACAAATCTTGAATACCAAGCTTATTATTATTATTAAGAAAATTACCATGTTATTAAAGACTCTCAAAATAATCTAAGTGAAGCATGAGAGATCAATAGTTTCTATAAAACAAATCCACCACCATGCTCTAAAAGATATAAGTGAAGCACATAGAGCAAAACTATAAAGCTCAAAAGATATAAGTGAAGCACATAGAGCAAAACTATATAGCTCAAAAGATATAAGTGAAGCACATAGAGTATTCTATCAAATTCCAATTCATGTATGGCTCTCTCAAAAGGTGTGTACAGCAAGTATGATTGTGGCACACTAGCAAACAAAGACACTAATAATACAAGACGCTCCAAGCAAAACACATATCATGTGGTGAATAAAAATATAGCTCCAAATAAAATTACCGATGGAAGTAGACGAAAGAGGGGATGCCTTCCGGGGCATCCCCAAGCTTTGACTTTTTGGTGTCCTTGGATTATCTTGGGGGTGCCATGGGAATCCCCAAGCTTAGGCTCTTGCCACTCCTTGTTACATAATCCATCAAAGGATTGCACCCAAAACTTGAAAACTTCACAACACAAAACTCAACAGAAATCTCGTGAGCTTCGTTAGCGAAAGAAAACAAAAGACCACTTCAAGGTACTGTAATGAACTAATTATTTATTTATATTCGTGTTAAACCTACTGTATTCCAACTTCTCTATGGATTATAAACTATTTTACTTACCATAGATTCATCAAAATATCAAACAACACACGAAAAACAGAATCTGTCAAAAACATAACAGTCTGTAGTAATCTGTAACTAACGCAAACTTCTGGAACTCCAAAAAATCTACCAAAATAGGAAGACCTAGACAATTTCTTTATTTATCAGCAGCAATTGGAATCAGTATTTTATCACGTTCTGGTGATTTTTAACAATTGTTTTCGTGAACAGAAAGATTCTGGAAATTACAGCAAGATCAAATAACTATCATCCAAGAAGATCCTAAGGTCTAACTAGGCACAAACACTAATTAAAACACAAAACCACATCTAAACAGAAGGTAGATAGATTATTTATTCCTAAACAGAAGCAAAAACTTAAAACTAAAATAAAATTGGGTTGCCTCCCAACAAGCGCTATCGTTTAACGCCCCTAGCAAGGCATAAAAGCGAGGATAGATCTAGGTATTGTCATAGTCATAAGATAGATCGGTGAAACTCATTTCATATTCTCTACGTTCGGCATCAAGTTTTCTTTGTGGCAAGCAAAAGTAATCAAAAGGGCTAAATTTAATAGGGCAAAAATCCCCAAGATCAATTTTAGGAGGTATAGGTTCCTCTTTCGGCCCTTCATAATGCACAACCAATTCATCATTGTAAGCGTTCTTTTGACAGAACCTTGTGAGCCTACACTCAAGAGAGTATCCCAACTCATTATTTCGAATAGCCAAATCATCATTAAGTTCAGAGATTCTATCAATTAAAATATTGGTTGGCACCTTTTTTCGAAGGTTTTCATTGAAAGCAACATAGTCAAGAGATTGAAAACGCATAATTTCTTCTTGATAAAAGAGGATAAATTCTATGGGAGGACGGCCAGCGTCCACCCTATAATGCACAAATATTTCTTTGGCTTCTTTTATTATAAAACTGAATTCATGAGCCAAAAAGATAGTAGCGGCACGCTTAACAGAGGAGTGTTCGATATTAGAAAATTCTAGGAAAATTCTTTGTATAGAAGGGTGTATATGCATAAATTGCCTTTCAAGTTCAACAATAAGCATGGCAATAGCGTCCGCAAGACTACTAGTTCTATGAAGAATAAAACCGCCCATAGAGGGCAAAGCACCGGCACAAGTAAAGAAATCTTGAATAACTCCTTTTCCAATAATATTACCACTACCGATTCGAAATATTTTTGTATGATAGGTAGGGGATTCTTCAACAGGAGCTTTAGAATTTTCTATGATATTATTATCGCCCATATCGGCGATAATTTCCCCAATTTCAGACATAACACCGAGCAAGCAAGAAAGAGGCAAACGGAAAAGAGAGGGCGAATAAAATGGCAAGGTGAAGTGGGGGAGAGGAAAAGGAGAGGCAAATGGCAACTAATGTAATGCGGGAGATAGGGATTGTGATGGGTACTTGGTATGCCGACTTTTGCGCACACTCCTCGGCAACGGTGCCAGAAATTCTTCTTGCTACCTCTTGAGCATTACGTTGGATTTCCCTGAAGAGGAGAGGATGATGCAGCAAAGTAGCGTAATTATTTCCCTCAGTTTTAAGAACCAAGTTATCAATCCAGTAGGAGGCTACGCTCGAGTCCCTCGTACCTACACAAAAACAATAGCTCAACGCAACCAACGCGATTAGGGGTTGCCAATCCCTTCACGGTCCCTTATGGGAGTGAGATCTGATAGAGATGATAGATAATATTTTTGGTATTTTTGATATAAAGATGCAACGTGAAAAGTAAAAAGGCAAAGTAAAAAGCAAGCAAGATTAAAGTGATGGAGATTTATATGAGGAAAATTGACCGGAGGACCATAGGTTTCACTAGTGGCTTCTCTCAAGAGCATAAGTATTCTACGGTGGGTGAACAAATTACTGTTGAGCAATTGACAGAATTGAGCATAGTTATGAGAATATCTAGGTATGATCATGTATATAGGCATCACATCCGAGACAAGTAGACCGACTCCTGCCTGCATCTACTACTATTACTCCACTCATCGACTGCTATCCAGCATGCATCTAGAGTATTAAGTTAAAAACAGAGTAACGCCTTAAGCAAGATGACATGATGTAGAGGGATAATTTCATGCAATATGATAAAAACCCCATCTTGTTATCCTCGATGGCAACAATACAATACGTACCTTGCTGCCCTTTCTGTCACTGGGTAAGGACACCGCAAGATTGAACCCAAAGCTAAGCACTTCTCCCATTGCAAGAAGGACAAATCTAGTAGGCCAAACCAAATTGACAATTCGAAGAGACTTGCAAAGATAACCAAATCATACATAAAAGAATTCAGAGAAGATTGAAATATTATTCATAGATAGACTTGATCATAAACCCACAATTCATCGGTCTCAACAAACACACCGCAAAAAGAAGATTACATCGAATAGATATCCACGAGAGAGGGGGAGAACATTGTATTGAGATCCAAAAAGAGATAATAAGCCATCTAGCTAATAACTATGGACCCCAGGGTCTGAGGTGAACTACTCACACTTCATCGGAGGGGCTAGGATGATGTAGAAGCCCTCCGTTATGATGGCCCTCTCTGGCGGAGCTCCGGAACAGGCCCAAAGATGGGATCTCATGGGTACAGAAGGTTGCGGCGGTGGAATTAGGTTTTTGGCTCCGTATCTGATCGTTTGGGGATACGTAGGTATATATAGGAGGAAGAAGTATGTCGGTGGAGCTCCGAGGGGCCTACGAGGTAGGGGCGCGCCCTAGGGGGGTGGGCGGGCCCCCCACCCTCGTGACCGCCTCGTGGCTTTCTTGACGGAGGGTACAAGTCTCCTGGGTCTTATCTGATGAGAAAATCACGTTCCCGAAGGTTTCATTCTGTTTGGACTCCGTTTGATATTCTGTTTCTCCGAAATTCTGAAATAGGCAAAAAAATAACAATTCTGGGCTGGGCCTCCGGTTAATAGGTTAGTCCCAAAATTAATATAAAAGTGGAAAATAAAGCCCAATATAGTCCAAAACAGTAGATGATATAGCATGGAGCAATAAAAAATTATAGATACGTTGGAGACATATCAGCAATTTACACAAAGCATACAGGGTCTAATGCGTTTTTCGAGTCTAACTTTGACCAATTGTTAGAGTAATAATATATGATATGCAACTTACACAAAGCATACGGTCAAATTCGTATGTGAACGGAGTTTCCAATGATATAATTTTCACATTATACATCTCATGTATTATTAATCTTGTCAATAGTCAAATTGGAAACCATCTCGAGTACAAATCTAGGAGTACGTACGAATCTAACAATATTGATTGGGCGTTGTTGAATGTTGATACCTTTTTGATCAAAGTAGAGATACTTTGACTACACATAAAACTTATATGTAAACTAGAAAGGATAGGAGGGAGTATATTGTACGTTGAAAAACGAAACGAACATTGAATACCCTTTATATATGATTTGCGGATGCTATGATCACCGGTTCAAAATTTTGAATCCGCCTTAGGTATCACGTACCCCCACTCGTTGCCTCTCGATTTCATCTTGGGTTCCGGAGATCTATTGAAAGAGGACTAGGGTGGGTACATGGGAATGATACTCGGCAGAATGTTCAAATGAGGCATGCGGGAGGATGGACTCGACTGGAGGGCGACATGATCGATGGAGAAGAGGGTTGGAGAGGAATAAGAAATAAGCAAACGCCACATGATTATACTTGAACGGCTCAAATAACAATAAGTTGTCTCGCTTGGCCTACATAGTGAAAGGCCTAATGCGCAACGCGGAGCACTGACACTCGAATATGGCCGGGAAAACAGGGAAACCGACATGTGGGGCACACCCGTCGGGACGACGTAGCGCAGACTAGTCCAATGGAGGAGGTGGCCCACAACCTCCTCGCCACCGACAACCGTTCATGTGGGTCGTTGGGGCCAACAACAGGGCGCAGCTCCAGCACCGCCTCTAGACACGGCGACCGCGGTGAGCGACACGCTCATATCATCGCTAGACACGGTCGGTTTCAGTGTGCCGAGGGTGGCGTTAGTGCTATGGCATGACCAACGGTGTGTTTGGTTTGTGCCCAAGGTTGCCCCATCAAAGCATTGGGTAGCCAAAATTTTGGTTGAGGTATTGGTTGCCCATGATTTGGCCGACATTGGAAAGAAAAATGAACTAGAGTTGGCTAGAGTTCATTGGCATGCCAAAAAATGGCAACCATCCAAACAAAGACCAATCTTTGGGTCATGACCAAACTTTTGGTAAGGTGCACCTTGGCCACAATCCAAACACACCCCAACACCCGGCTCGTCGAGGATGCACGGGGCGCCACGACGCATCCGCGGAGTGGTGTAGCGCGGCCAACTGCATCCTCTGGACCTGAGACCATGCCGGATCGTCTTGCTTTTTCAATGACATGCGGGGATCGCATGTGAGCAAAGGGCATCTCCAACGTTGCCACGACCACAGCTGACTACCATGGCACACCAAAACCCTCGTCCCTCGCGCCGTCGCGCGGTGCGGTCCCAGCCGGCGCTAGCTGCCCGCATTCATGCTGTTCGTTCGTATGTCGTCGTTAAGAGGCTCAGTGCCCAAGGAACCAACTCTGGCGACTTAATGACGCACCTGGACGCTTGGCCTCACCGGAATGCGCTACTTAAAGCGGCAACGCCCAGCTAACCTCCACAACATAGCGCATCGTCCTCCTACCTGGCACCACATCCGCCATGACCGCAAGTGCGAACGCTCTACGGGAGAGCTTGTCTTTGGGGATGAAGCTCGAGGTCGCCTCCCTCGCTCAAGTCGCCTCTCGCGATGCAATAGCGGCATAGCCAAACGCGGACGCGACCGCACAAGCGGTGGCCACGCTGGCGGCCGACGACAGGAGCACCATCAGCCACGCGTCCTACTTGCCGCCGTCCAACGTCCGGAACCGCCGAGGTCGGGGACTCCTCCGAGGATGAGTAGGGCATGGGAGGCGGCAGGGCATGGTGTGCCAACTGGCCGGTCCGTATCCCGTGTTCTACTCTTCCTCGCCGGAGACCACACCTTCACTTCACGGGTCTTGAACCCCGCCCCCGTACATAGAGATCGCAGATGGAGGACGTCGATCGCCGCCATAGAATAGGTTTAGGGTCGGGTTTATTTTATTATTCTGTCCTATAAAAGTTCGAAATGTAATGAAAATTTGTCGTGTTTGCATTAAGCTCGGCCGGTGTATATGAACTTTCTCAATAATATACATATTGTAGGAGTACTAGCAAGATGCCTGTGCGTTGCACGGAAGATCAAGATCTTGTGGGAGAAAAGGATGAACAACGTAAAGCCTTATCTGCAAACGTGGAGAGGAGTGTGGGTAAATTGTCATAGTTTCCTTCCTATCCGTTAGATATAGATCGGACAGCCTATATTGCAGGATGACAGGCACACCATCATCACCGACTCTACATTTTATTGAATCGAGGCAAATCTAACATGCGAAGGAAAATAAACACATAGGGTCTATACATACACAAATTATCTTAGGCACTCCAATAGTACGTCCACTACACATTCACGCATTTCACATCTTTCTACATCTACGGGAACCTACGAAAGGGTTAACGTAAATTGCCTCTCTGTCTCCTCCCCTGATTTTCATGGTGGTGGGCCCCTCCCTCCCCCCAATCTACAATCAACAGCTCACATGTTTCACAGTATGTTAATTACATAACTAGGATTACGTAGGTGTAGCATTACTAGTCCTAAAAAACCCAACTAAGCCAACCTCCCAGCATATCGCGCGGGTAAAGACCCGGCCGCGTCGTTTTATTCGGGATTACCGGATTACTAGTAGTATTATCGATGGATCGTGCGAAGCAACAAATTTATTTTTTTGAGGGGGCGAAGCACCTAGTTTAAAAGGAAAAAAGGCAGTACACTCACAACACTCCTGTCGCGGTCGCATTGCACCCCACACACGTTTGGTCCTGCACACGGCTTGCACAAATGGAACGCGCTTCGGCTTGCCTCTTCACTGACACGTGGGACTACACTTGGAGAAACCGACTGTCGGTGTCAAAACCGGCGGATCTCGGGTAGGGGGTCCCGAACTGTGCGTCTAGGTGGATGGTAACAGGAGACAAGGGACACGAAGTTTTACCCAGGTTCGGGCCCTCTCGGTTGAGGTAAAACCCTACGTCCCGCTTGATTAATATTGATGATATGGGTAGTACAAGAGTAGATCTACCACGAGATCAAGGAGGCTGAACCCTAGAAGCTAGCCTATGGTATGATTGTTGTATGTTGTGTTGTCCTACGGACTACAACCCTCCGGTTTATATAGACACCGGAGAGGGTTAGGGTAACACAAAGTCGGTTACAATGGTAGGAGATCTAAACATCCGCATCACCAAGCTTGCCTTCCACGCCAAGGAAAGTCCCATCCGGACACGGGACAAAGTCTTCAATCTTGTATCTACATAGTCCAGGAGTCCGGCTGAAGGTATAGTCCGGCTACCCGGACACCCCCTAATCCAGGACTCCCTCAGTAGCCCCTGAACTAGGCTTCAATGACGACGAGTCCGGCGTGTAGATTGTCTTCGGCATTGCAAGGCGGGTTCCTCCTCCAAGTACTTCATAAAAGATTGTTAACACTAAGGATAGTGTCCGGCTCTGCAAAATAAGTTTCCACATATTGCCATAGAGAGAATAATATTTACACAAATCTAATCTGTTGACGTATTCCGTAGTGTGACATCACACTACGGCCAAGCCTTTATTCGAATCGGTTTTACTCGCCCGCCTCAGCGCATCTTGCGAGGCGGTTTCCTTGGCATGTCCTGTCAAAGCAGAGATCGTGTCCCCTATATTTACGGCATTCTCATCAATACGGACGTGGGTAACCCAATCGTGCCCGTTAGCACGTTTTCTCGATTAAAGGCGAGTCCCAAACGGTTACGGGGAGGGCCCTTGGTATTCAACCTCTTATAAAGAGACCAAGGCCTTACCCCTTTCTTTCAATCTCAAACGAGTTCGCCTGTCGCCTCGAGTTCCAACACCCTAGGCTCTAGATTTCAGGCGCTCAGGACCTTCGACAATGTCCGATTCCGACCATCAAGGCCGATGGAGGCCCTCCTCCGTCACGGAGGAGGACGTGCTAAGGTTGAGAGAGGCCAAGTTCTTGACCGGCGAAATTTCGTATAGGCTGCCTGTTCAAGGGCAGGCTATTCCCAGTCCCCAGCCTGGTGAGAGCATGGTGTTCGTGTCTCACTTCCTTCGGGGGTTAGGCTTCCCCATGGATCCCTTTGTGAGGGGGCTGATGTTCTATTATGGGCTGGAATTTCATGACTTACCTCCGGAGTCCATCCTCCATGTTTCCTCATTCATCGTCGTGTGCGAAGCATTCTTCCGTGTTACTCCTCACTTCGGATTATGGCTCAAGACCTTCAAGGTAGAGCCAAAGATGATTGAGGGACGGCACGCAGAGTGCGGAGGCGCTGTTATAAGCAAGAAGGCTGATGCTCCATGGCCCGAGGGCCCCTTTCAAGAGGAGCTCGGCTTGTGGCAACGAGAGTGGTTCTACATCACCGCTCCCAGGGGCACCAAGTGGGTGGCGCCGCCTGCCTTTCGCTCGGGTCCCCCAAAGCAGCTAGGGTCGTGGGTCAATAAAGGCCTTGATTGGGGGCCACCCCATGATGTCTCTTTGTTGTGGGGACGCATCAGGGATCTCTTAGAAAGAGGTCTCTGCTTGGTCAAAGTGACGCAAGTCATACTAATCTGCCGAACACTGCCTGGCAAACATCGCTCCCTTCGTTTGTGGGAGTTTAATCCGGAGGGACCACGAGCTCTCCATCAATTTATGGGCGCAACGCCCGCGGAGATGTATAAACTGTTCTTCGGATGACAAGCAATCTGTCCGGGTTTGACCGAGGACGTAGGTCTGAGCTGCAATCGCCCGGATACTCAAGTAAGTAGCCTTGTGCCCGGACTCGTTATCCGTATATTTGTCATAAACTTGCCCCTAAAAGAGCTGTCCTTTTAAACATGAGTGGATAGCGAAAGCAAAGCTGATCAGGTGTCCGGCTCCCCTCCCCGAGACCAGGCCGGATCCCCTGCTAGTCAGGATGTTGAAGATTGTGCCTTTGGAGGAAAGTGAGGGAGGGGACAAGGAAACTACGTCCTCCTCGAAGGAGGCTGTTCGGAAGGGAGGAACCGAAAATTCCTCTCCTCAGGGGGAGAAGAGGACTGCCTCTGAAAACCCGGAGACTATGGCCTCAAAGCGGGGGGGGGGGGGAATCCTTGTCAGAGGGTCCTACGTCGGGGGATACCTCGGCTGAATTATGCCCTCAAGGGGGCCAGCCCTCCAGCAAGCCGTAAGTAGAGAAAGATTATATTTTTGAGAGAGATATCCTTGCTTTGTATCTGAGAAGAGTAACCGAAATTTTACCTTGTAGCTCGGACCTCAGCCCTTCTCAGTAGAGCTCGTCTTCGGGGGACCTTCTTCCAGAGATGATGGAGAGCGGGACGCCTCCCCCTGCCGTACCACCTAGCGAGGCGGGCGACCCTGAGGTGTCGTCGCGGAGGGCCTCTCCGAATCCGGCAGGGGCGGAAGGTAGCAATATGGCCCCCCAAGGTTCTTCGCGTCCGGCCTTCGAAAGAGGCCATAGGACGAATCCGGCACCGTCCGGTGCTCGGTCGGAGGAGCTGAAGAATCTGCTAGGGCGAGCTTCTATCTCAGAGGGGCACCGTGCATTGATGGGCACAGTTATTGAAAGGATTTCGTCCGCGGAAAGCGGATTGCACGAGGCTGTCAGAAGTTTACTGACAGGTTTTGAGGTACGTGAAATAATGTACATTTTCTGACAGTTGCGCATAAATAAGATGCACCCTGTGTAGATAGTAGCCCCTGAGACTCTGTGCGTTGTCAAAAGTGACGACGCGCGGAGGATCATAATCCTAGGTCTAAAATGTCGCCTTTGTATGTAGGTGGCGAAGTGTCTGGAATCCAGCCGGACTGATGATTTTGCCGAGCTAAAGCGGCAACTTGACGTGGCAGATGCCGACATCGCGCTCGTCAACAAGCGGCTTGATGAGGCTCAAGTTATGTAATTCCTTGGGCGGCACCTGGTAAGAGGAGCTTTATGCCAGTATCTTACAATGCGTGTGCCTGACGCAGATGGTGCGGCCGCCGTGGAGAGTCTTCGGGCGGAACTTGCCCGAGCTAAGGAACAAGCCAGGAAAAGTGATGCGGCTGCCGAGAAGGCCCTTGAAGAGCTGAGAGCCAAACAAGCTGCTCACTGCCGAAGCAAGAAAGAGATGGCCGAGATGGTCGTGAAGCTAAAGAGCGCTGCTGACCGTTGCAAGATTCTGGAAAAAGAAGATCGGGCAGAACACACGGACTTGAAGAAGGCCGTTGCCGATGCCAAGGATGCTCGTTCTGCGATGAGAGCTGCGAGGGGGGAGCTTCGTGAAGCCGGAGAGATCGCGGCTGGAAAGCCCTTTATGCTGCGGAGGAAGTTTTGTGATCCTAAGCATGCTCCGTTGGACCGGCTGTGGAGTACGACGGGCACCTATCTGGATTTGGCGGCAAGTGCTGCTGATGCGACCGAACACTTTCGAGATCAAGGAGATCGCGAAGTGGAGAAACTCTTTTGGTCACAGTTCCATAATCCAGAGCGTCCACTGTCAATGGCCGATCGTCTGGCCGAATGGGCCAAGCTGAATAGGTTGTCCGGACACGCTATGAAGTGCGTCATGAGTCATCTGTGGCCGGGGAGATCGGAGCCGAAGAGTTATTTCAGCTTGGTGCAGCAATTCCTTGGTGCGGTGCCACATATCAATGCAATAAAGAGGTCAGCATGCATAGAGGGTGCACGGATGGCTCTTGCCCGTGTCAAGACATACTGGGCGGAGATGGAGACCACTGTTGTTGCATCCCGAGATTCGGACAAAAGCCGAGTACCCTCCGAGCACTATTTTCAGGAAGTCCTTGAAGGCGCTCATGTAATAGAGACGCTGTGCTCGAAGGATGCTATGTTCTAATAGCATATTTAATTGTAAAGCAATATTTTTATAAATTGTAGTAGCCTTTTATACTTAATCCAACGTCTTGGTCCTACAAAGGAGGTGATAGCGCAGCGAGCTAGGCAACCGGACTATAATGCTTTAACAATTTCACTTAGCCATAGGAGCTTGACAGTGAGGCTACTTAAATAGCCCTTGGTGGCGCCTGTGCTCGCCCGAAAACGGGGCGCATATGTGCCTGGCCGGGAAACGGCCCTTCGTTAATGCGGAGGAATCCTATAGATTCCGGTGAGTCATCGAGTGGTTGACCAGTCTCACGCTATATCATGACAGTCAGTTTTCGGCTTTCTCTACTGAGGTGCTTGCCTGGCCGAACCGGGGCACAATCGCAGTAGTTCTCCTGGTGCCGCCTTAGCCGATAGTGCGGAACGTAAGGCAGCCAGACACAAGAGCCGGGCAACCCAACATTTGAACAAAGACATGATTCAGAGCTGATGCATATAAGGCCAAACTCGCGACGCCGAACACTCCCTAAGGTATTCGGTCTTTATGAGTGCGGGCAGGACAACACCCTTGGTTATAAGCCCTTAGTGTCTAGGTACACGCAAAATTCCTGACGTGGCCACATGCCAAGACGTCAGTCCCCTCCTTGATTTTATAATGAAAAACCGGAGGATGTGTATCAACAAGAGACAGTAAAAAAGGTTTACGCAGGGTCTTAAGCTGAAAAGAATCCTTGGAACGGGTCCCTGCTGCACATCTGCGCCTGTGTCTCCTTTGTGCCGTATCCTGGACGGGCGCAGCACGATGTTCATCTGTAAAAGAGAGGAACTTAGTTGAAAAAGAAAAAGGGGTCATGCCGAACAAAAGTTATACTAAATAATCAAAGTATAGATTTAAATGGGTAAAACTGAGCTTGATTGTCTCATATTGTACATGCGCGGAGCCCCTAGCGCAGGGGTATATGGTTATTAAGCCTTTACTAATGATATGTTTACGCCGGACTCGTCCAGCCGTGTCCGTGGTCTTAACGACCTATTTGGATGTTTTGGCTGATGAAGCCATATTATTGTGGGGCTGTTAAGGCAGCCGCACGATCCTCCGCGGGATGTTCCTAATATCTTTGAGAACCATCACGTCAATGACGCCGGCGAAAAGATTGCGTGTCGTGTTGTGGACATACAAGAGTTGATCAAGAAGAAGCCAACGTTCGAGGACGTTGAGGACGAAGAAGAAGAGGACACCGTGGGGAATTACGATTCAGACTGATACACATGGCGAAGATGTTGAAGCTGCTGCTACGGATGATGATTACATTGCTTTTGTCGTATTTGCCTGTCAGAAGATGTTTTTTTATCTACTATGTGAAATTGTGTTTGCTATGATAACTGAAACCTGATGAACATGTTGTTTAGTATTTTGCTGTGAGAACATCACTTGTTATGTACGCTGATTTGTGTTTGGTGATTGTATGACAACTAAAACATGATGACATTGTTGTTTAGTTGTACTCATATTTGGCTGTGAAACTTGAAATTGATGACATAGTTTGCTGTTGGACTGCAATTTGCTTGACGTCTTCGAATGAGAACAAAGCTGACCCGACAGGGCCTCTGCTATTTATTTATTTATATGAGCAAAAGGGGATACCCCCTGATTTCCGTTAATAGAAATAATTAGATGTTCACAACACTACGCCTAGCCTACTACACAGGTTTCATTCATTACTAGTTTCAGCAAAGTGCTCATGGCGTAGCCACTGAATAGATCACGGGTGCTACATACACTCCAAATAAAGAGAGAATCATCCTACAGAGCTCATCAATTTTGCCCATTATCTTCACAAGCTCTTTCATCTCCTCATTGCTGTCAAGGCCGTTTAGCTGCTGTTGCTTGGGCATGATCAGAGGAACTGCATCTTTAACCTTCTGCTCTGCATCTTCCTCTTCTGTCGTTCCTTCAGTTACTTGTCCAACACCCCAACCTACTGGTATTGGGATTCCTCAGCTAACCAAATAATCAGCGTAGTTGTATTCCCCCACATCAGCAACTTCCCAGAAACACAAATAGCACGAATCTTCCCTTTTCTGCACGAATCAAATTGGAAGATCATCAACCAAACTATTAAAAAAATTATCAACTGAAAGCAGCAGAACAACACTTAAACATATTATTACCCCATGATTCGGGCATTTGTAGAAGACTCGGCCAGGGTTGCGGATTGTGGTTGAGACACGACGATGACTCTGCGTGATTTGCAGCAGTGGCACCACACCAACGACAGCGGGTTGCGATGAGCAATCAGCTGCGGTGCCCGTTCTGGTGGGGGTATGATGAGACCCACAGGCGATGGTACGGGTGGCGACTTGGCACATATCTGGTTGTTGCCTGCTGAAGAGCAGGTGGACGAGCAGCCAGTGGATATGGTTGCTGCAGCCAGAGCTTCTGATGCTAGGCAGAGTAAGTAGAGAAGAGGAGAAGCGAATGTTGGATATGTCAGTTTCATTACTTGCAGAGTAGCATAGCACCATATATAGCCATAGTCTAGGTTTGGATTCAAACAAGCTACAGGAGCACGTCTTTCTTTTTTCTAAAACTCGGCAACGTCTCTTTACTGGTACACTAGCTTGTTCTGTATGCCTTCCCAAGTCTTTGATTTTCTTCCCCTTTTTTTGCGAGGAAGGAAGGAGGACAAAATTGAGAGTTCCTGGGACTCGAACCCAAGACCTCTCGGTTGAAAACCAAGGGTGCTAGTCACTTATCTGGCAAACGTTCCCTGTGAGGAGGACGGCAGACGAACGCATTTTCCTCACAGTTTTCTTCCTATATATAAAAAAAGTATGCTACTTGGTGTCTGCTTTGTCAACAAACGATTGTGCCAACCTTAACCGTTGGATTGACATTCAACGTCTGTCTCGTTTCTTCAGTCTCTTCTTCCTCGAGCCGCCAAAGCCAAACCAGCGCTGACGGGACCGCCTGCTCCCGCCTCCCGCTGCTAGCTGTGATCTTCCCCGGCTCCTGTTCGTTCCCGTCCGAGGCCTCACCATCGTCCTCCACCTTGGTTCGCTCACCGCGGCGCCGCCCTCCGGTGTTGTCCACATGGTCAACAACCGAGAGGAATAAAAAGATGATTGTACATGGTGAGGATAACAGTAGGGACCCAACAGCGCGCGCAGTAATTTTGTTTTTTCGGGACGGAGAAGGGTATCAATTGGGTTGTGCGGGACCCGTGGCCCGTCTAGCCCAGGCTTTTATTTCATATGTTTAGCACATGACCAGACCACTTTGTTTTTTTCCTTTCTGAAAATGGCTAGCCAGCTATTTTGTTTTTTGCAGAATAACCAACGTAGGCCTACTTGCTTTTCTACGCCCTGCTGGGCCGGAAATCTTTCAAGACGTGGAGGGATGCATTTTGCCTAGAAAATGGGCTATAAGTAATAAGAAATGGGCTATAAGTAATAATAAAAGGGCTGTAAAATGAAAAAATACATCAAACAGGCAATTAGTTGCAAAATACTATTTTCTTTCGGATTTTGATATTTTAAATTTCATTGCTTTTGTGGGGGTAAAATTTCATTGAATTTAAATTAAGGTATATTTAGATTTAAAATTCATTTGAATCTGGCTAGAAATTTCGGGCTGTATGCAGTGTGGGACAGATTTGGAGGCTGACTTGTGGGTCTACTAGGTTGACGTGTACTTTGGCTTTGTCAACTTAGTCCATAAACGATTCTAGCAGCAGTGACCGTTGGATGTTAATCCAACGGCTGTCCTGCTTCTTCAATATCTGATCTTCTTGCTCCAGCCGCCTAAACCAGCTCCGGTGGGACTGCCTGCTCCCGCCTCTCGTGGCCGGCGGTGCTGCCGCACAGGCCGCATAGCCCCACCCTACTTCATTGCTGGCCAGGCCATTCCTCTACTCACCCACACCTCCTATTATTTTCTGGCGACGGCAGCCGGACCAGTAAACCCTCGTACTCCCTAACGCGTGTGCAACCATTGCCGAGTCTTCCCCGGCTCTGTGTCATTCCCTTCCTAGGCCTCGCCGTCGTCCACCGCCATGGTGCTCTCAGCGCGGCCTCGTCAACGTGGTCAACGAACGACATCCATCGGCCATGGACTATACGTGCAATATAATGATTCCTCCACCTGACAGCTGTGACCCACCGGAAGGGCCTCTCTATTTCGCGAAAAAAATTCCCCCCGCTGACATGTCGGACCCACCAGCTATATCTTCGGACGCAAGGAAGTGCCTCCTTATTACGCACAAAAAATTGAATACCCCCTGCTAGCTGGGACACACCATAGTGGGAGGATGGCTTGTGGGCCAACTAAGTTGACGGGGACGGAGGGATTTGTCAACCTAGTCAATATGAACGATTCTAGCTCCAGTGACCGTACGATGTCCATCCAACGGCCGTAGTGCTTCTTCAACCTCTAGTATTCTTGCTCCAGCCGCCCAAAGCAGCGCCGGTCGTGCTGCATGCTCCTGCCGCCTGTGGCCGGCTGTGCTGCCGCGGAGGCCTCACCGCCCCCTACTATTCCCACTACTGGCCAGGCCCTGCGGCGTCGGCAGCCTCACATCGCAGCTGAACCAGTGAACCCTCGTACTCCTCTCCGCGTGAGCTTCCACTGCCGCGTCTTCCCCGGCTCCGCGTTGTCCCCTTCCTAGGCCTCGCCGTCGTCCACCGCCGTGGTGCTCTCGGCGCGGCCTGGTCAACATGGTCAAGGAACGACTTCCATTAGATATGGACTGTACGTGGAGAGGCTGACAGCTGGGTCCACAGCCGCAACAAGGAAGTGCCTCCTTATTACGCGGAAAATAATGATTCCTCCATCTGACAGCTGGCACCCACCCGATGGGCCACCATATTTGGCGGAAAAAACGTTTCCCCCGGACTGCTGGGACCCACCAGCTTCATCTTTGCACGCAAGGAAGTGCGTTCGGGAAAAAATGATTCGCCCCCTAACTGCTGGGACCCACCAGCTACACCTTCGCACGCAAGGAAGTGCGTCCGGGCAAAAAAACGATTCGCCCCTGACTGCTGGGACCCACCGGCTACATCTTCGCACGCAAGGAAGTGCGTTCGGGCAAAAAGAACGATTCGCCCCCCTGACTGCTGGGACCCACCAGCTACAACTTCGCAGGCAAGGAAGTGCGTGACAGTCGGGACCCACCTGGTCGAAGTGTACGTAGCGTTGTCATTCTGGTTGCGAACGTGTACGTACATACTGGTCGATGTAGAGGTGCACACGAGTCATAGTAGAGGCGCACACATGTCGTAGTAGAGGCGCGCACGTAGCATGTACACATACGTACAGCGGCCAGGGTGCAAGAAAGAAAATACGGCCACGTATGTGTACATACGGGCGGGGTCTCGAACGCCTACTCGCGCATACGTACGGCCAGGGCTCGTCTACATGGCTGGGTCGGAATGGAGAAACAGCGTCGTTGTCGTGTTCACGGGGAGGCAACGGAATGCGTCATGTTCGTGGGGAGGCAACGGAATGCATCGCGTTCATGGGGAGGCAACGGAATGCGTCGTGTTCATCGGGAGGCAACGGAACGCGTGGGAGCCAACCGGCTGGGTCAGAATGGAACGCATGGTCATTTTCATCGGGAGGGCTTGGACGGAACAGGCGATGGAAACGAGGCCTAGCGTACCGCACAACGGAGGAAACGGACCTCCTACGGTCGAAACGAGGGTCCTGTTGATAGGGAGGGGTGTGGCGTACCGCAAAATGGACGAAACGGACCTCCTACGGTCGAAACGAGGGTCCTGTTGATCGGGAGGGGTGTGGCGTACCGCAAAATGGATGAAACGGACCTCCTACAGTCGAAACGGGTGTCCTGTTGATCGGGAGGGGTGTGGCGTACCGCAAAATGGACGAAACGGACCTCCTACGGTCGAAACGGGGGTCTTGTTCATCGGGAGGGGTGTGGCGTACCGCAAAACGGGACTCCACGGGAAACTGTTCATCTCCACTGTCGACCTCCTCCAGCCTCCACGGGCTCCTGTTCATCCAGCCTCCACCGTGCGCTACTCCACCGGCTACTGTTCAACCACCCCTCCACCGTCTATTGTTCATCCAGCCCTCCACACCACGGGGTCCTATTCAACCACCCCTCCACACCACGGGGTCCTGTTCAACCACCCCTCCATGGGCACCCCTCCACCGTCTATTGTTCATCCAGCCCTCCACACCACGGGGTCCTGTTCAACCACCCCTCCACGGGCACCCCCCCACCGTCTACTGTTAATCCAGCCCTCCACCACACCACGGTGTCCTGTTCATCCAGAGGCAACGCCACCGCTCACTATTCATCCAACCCCCCTCGCAACGCTCACTGTTGATCCCAGAGGCAGCATCGATCAGCTTCAGTTAGCAGCAGTAACGAAGGAATCACTCGATCGCGTTTAGTTAACAGCCATCGATCGATTGCTCGGGTTTAGTAACACGTAGCCTGCAGTGCAATCGCTCGGGTTCAGTTAGAGCCCAACGCCTCGCTCGGGTTCAGTTAGAGCCAACGCCTCGCACACACGCGCGTACGTGTACGAGAGAAACGCGCATCGCTCGGCCCCCGACCTCCCACCGTAACCGGGAACTCCCCGAAATTTTCCTCGCCCTCGCTTCTACCATGGTTTTTTCCGTCATGGACGGCCCAAAGAATGTAGGAGCCCAGGACGAAAAGCCCATTTTCTGTCATGATTTTTTGTCATAGAAGTAGGAGCCCACTACATCTATGATGATACTGGGTTTTTTCACAATTATCGTCATAGAAGTGTCATATGTATGACAGAAAAAAAATTCGTTCGGCCCAAAATGTCACTGATGTGTCTTTTATTGTAGTGTACCTTGCCGGTGATGGTCAACGACCGGCAGACGGGCGGCAAAAAAGGTTCTGGTGCTGCACACCAACAAGAACATCGACCAGCAGAGGACCAACTGGGTGATGCACTAGTACCACCTCTGGGACCTGGAGCAAGAGAAGGAGCGGGAGCTGGTCCTCTACAAGATTTTCTACCAGACGAACACTAGGGCCAGGACTAAAAATATTATAAGTTAGTTTGGTATTGGTAGTTGTACTAACTTGTCGTCGGCAAGTTGGTATTGTTGTTAACGATCTTTTGGTATGAACTTGCATTTGCTTCCAACCATCATGCCGAGGGTAGGCGTGGATATAAAGTTGAATCATTTGATTCGAAACGAATTATCAGGCACCAAATTTTTATTTGATGGGTAGCATAAGCACCCGCCGTTCGAATTCCCAGTTCTCCAATTTTTTCGAAACAAGTGCATGCACTTATTATCACGATAAAAAACAATATCCGTGCTGCATCCCAGTTATCAGTCTGTACTTGCAGAATTCTCTCGTTTATTGAGCATGTATATTGTTTTTTCAGGTCGAGCACCTTTCAACTGGGCTGTGGACTGCCCATGGTTGGTTTTGTTTTTAACAGGCCCAACCCATGATGACAACGAGGAACAAAGATCCAGCAGGTATCTACTGGCCTCTGGCCCACCAGCGTTAGTTATATTTTGTCTTACAACATCTGCGGGCAGTTTTTTTACTGAATCAAACACACAACCCAGTTAAATTTTCCTCTTGAAACGCATGTCCTACATCCGTTTTCTAATCTCTACCTATAGTTTTGCTAGTTCATATACACGTATCATTATATAGAAAACACATAAAATTCCCTTTTCATATTTACATCCTTATTTTTGTTCTTTTTTCCCACCCAGCGCTGATTTTTTTACCACTGGTTTTCCCTTAAACCAACTCAATTGTCCCACGTCGTATTTTCTTACAAAAACAAAACGTTTTTTTGGCAAATCAATGAGTTCTTAAAAAAAGGTTTATCATTTCGGGATTACAACAGTTCGGACTCCACCGAAATATGCAAAATAAGGTTGAACTTTTTGACCATGGTCCTGGGCAGAAAATGGGCTGTAATAAATTACTTAAGAATTAGCAAATGGGCTGCAAATTATAAAAAATAGCAAATGGTCTTTATGTTGTCTGCCACAGATTTGGAGGCTGACTTATGGGCCTACTAAGTTCATGCGTACACAAGGTTTCTCAAAAAAGAAACTTAGTCAACAATTGACTCTACCAGCGTCAGACCGTTAGATGTCTATCTAACGGCAATCGTGCTTCTTCAGTCTCTGATCTTCCTGCCCCAGCTGCCCAAACCAGCGCCGTCGGAACTGCCTGCTCCTGCCTCTCGTGGCCGGTAGAGCTGCCGGGCAGGCCTCACGGTCCCATCATACTCGCATCCCTGGCCTGTCTATCCCTCTACTCACCCACACCTCCTGTTATTTTCCGGCGACGGCAGCCGAACCAGTCAACCCTCGTATTCTCCACCGCGTGGGCAGCCACTGTCGTGTCTTCCCCGGCTCCGTGTCGTTCCCTTCGTAGGCCTCGCCGTCATCCACCGCCCTGGTGCTCTCGGCGCGGCGTGGTCAACGATGTCCATCCAACGACCCTAGTGCTTCTTCAACCTCTGGTCTTCTTGCCCCAGCCGCCCAAAGCAGCATCGGTCGTGCTGCATGCTCCTGCCTCCCATGGCCGGCTGTGCTACTGCGGAGGCCTCACCGTCCCCATACTACTCCCACCGTTGGCCAGGCCATCCCTCCACTCATACACTCCCCCTGTTATTCGGCGGCGACGGCAGCCTCACACCGCAGCCGAACCAGTGAACCCTCGTACTCCTCTCCGTGTGGGCATCCACTGCCGCGTCTTCCCCGGCTCCGCGTCGTCCCCTTCCTAGGCCTCGCCGTCGTCCACCGCCGTGGTGCTCTCGGTGCGGCGTGTTCAATGTGGTCAACGACCGACTTCCATTGGAAGAGTACTGCACGTGCAGAGGCTAACAGCTGGGTCCACGGCAGCTGCAAGGAAGTGCCTCCTTATTAAGCGCAAAATAATTATTCCTCCACCTAACAGCAGGGACCTACCGGACGGGCCACCAGTATATCACAGAAAAAACGTTTCCCCCTGACTGTTGGGACCCACCGAACGGGCCACCGTATTTCGTGAAAAAAATGTTTGCCCCTGACTGCTAGGACCCACCGGACGGACCTCCATATTTCGTGAAAAAAACGTTCCCCCCGCTGTCAGCTCGGGCCCACCGGAAGTGCCTCCTTATTACGCACAGAAAAATGAATACTCCCCCTGCTAGTTGGGACCAATCATGGTGGGAGGCTGACTTGTGGGCCTACTAAGTTGATGGGGACGGAGGGCTTTGTCAACTTAGTCAATATGAACGATTCTAGCTCCAGTGACCGTACAATGTCCATCCAACGGCCGTCGTGCTTCTTCAATCTCTGCTCTTCCTGCTCCCGCCGCTCAAACAAGCACCGTCGGGATTGCCTTCTCCCTCCTTCCCGCGGCCAGCTCTGCTGCCGCGCAGGCCTCACCGCCCCACCGTACTCCCATCGCTGGCCTAGCCATCCCTCTACTCACCCACACCTGCTGTTATTCTCCGACGACGGCAGACGAACCAGTAAACCCTCGTACAGTCGTACTCCCCTCCACGTTGGAAGCAACTTCCGAGTCTTCCATGCCTTCATGCCATTCCCTTCCTAGGCCTCGCCGTCGTCCACCGCCCGGGTGCTCTCGGCGCGGCCTGGTCAACGTGGTCAACGACCGACATGCATCTGAAGTGGACTGTACGTAGAGAGGCGGACAACTGGGTCCACGGCCGCACGTAAGGAATTGCCTCCTTATTACGCGCAAAATAATGATTCCTCCGCCTAACATCAGGGACCCACCGAAAGGGCCTCTTTATTTTGCGAAAAAACGTTACCACCGCTGACAGCTCGGACCCACCAGCTATATCTTCACACGCAAGGAAGTGCCTCCTTATTACGCACAAAAAAATGAATACTCCCCCTATTAGCTGGGACCCTAGTGGCAGGCTGACTTGTGGGCCTACTAAGTTGACGGGGACGGAGGGCTTTGTCAACTTAGTCAATATGTACGATGGCTCCAGTGACCGTACGATGTCCATCCAACGGCCGTAGTGATTCTTGAACCTCTGGTCTTCTTGCTCCAGCCGCCCAAACCAGCGCTGGTCATGCCTCGTGCTCCTGCCTTCCGTGGCTGGCTGCGATGCCACGGAGGCCTCACCGCGCCCTACTACTCCCACCGCTGGCCAGTCCATCCCTCTACTCACCCACACCCCATTTTATTCTGTGGCGACGACAGCCTCACACCGCGCCGAACCAGTGAACCCTCGTACTCCTCTATGCGTGGGCATCCACTGCCGCGTCTTCCCCGGCTCCACGTCGTCCCCTTCCTAGGCCTCGCCGTCGTCCACTAGCTTAAAAAAACATTCACTTGTACCAGAAGCAAAGATATCATCGAGTTCAACATGGTCATGATATTATAAGCATTCATAACACCACAAAAGCAAATCACCCCTATGAGATTAAGTTCAGGACGAAGAACACGGACATGAGAGAAAAAAAGTACTAAGAGCATGAACTAGCTAAATCACTCTTGCTGCTCTTTCTCAGGTAAAATAACATAGAACATGTATAGCTCTCCTGATTCATCATACTGGAGCATGCAGATGAGCCTGTCTCCTAATCGTGGGATGCGCTTCTCATTGTTGCCCCCTAGTACTTCTCAGTTGGGATCGTTAACAATTTTGCTCCAATCTTTCACTATTAAGCATTCATCGCTTTTAGAAATCCTGAATGCACTCATGTGCAATGTAGGATATCTTGGTCGTAAGCTAACCATTGATATGTGACCTTTAGTCTTGATCCACTGAGGCACAACTGTCATCGGGAGTCCCTGTTGAAGAACATCGTATAGTAATTAATATACTTAGCAATGAAAGTTTATCAAAAAAATAATGTATGCAAAAGATGCAGTTAGGAAAAATAGTAAAAATCTTACCATCTTTCGTAAACATATGTGACCGTAGTTCCATACGATCACTATTGGTTGCACGTTTTGAGTACTAACATTTCTAAGTCCAGGAAGAAAATTTGTCTTAACAGTATAAAGATCCTCAAGCCATGAAACATAGTGACTTATCTCCTCGCAGTTTAGTTCAGCTCCGGGACAGTAGTAGGTCCTGTCTATCAAGCGTCGGACATGTTTGCTTGAATGGAAATAAGCTGTCAATAGAAATTAGTTGTCAACTATTTTTGAATAAACAATATCAAAGACATAAATATGGTTGAGAAACTCACATAATGGTAAAACTAGAGGCGTCTGCACATCGACCCAGATGTCGATATTACCTTCAATATCATCTTCCGGACGAATATCAAAGGTGATAACCATATCAGGCTCAAATGCATAAGCCTTGCATAGTGCTTGCCAAGTTTTGCATTCAAAATAGGTGTACGTGTCCGCATTGTATAATTTGACGTTGAAAGTATAACCATGCTCGGTCTTCGGGTAAACTCTCTTTACCTCCATAGTTTCCATAGCACTGAAACCTGTCTTATCCAAGACAAAAATTCTTGCATGGTAGGGGATGCGCTAGTAGAATAGTGAAATTTTAAAATTGTAAGTTGAAGCAAATGAAGCATATATATATATATAAGTCATGCTTAATTACGCAAAAAGACTTGTCGTTGTGACTTACTGTATCCACTTCGAAGGTCTCATCCAGCTTGATGCTGAAGCGCCTATCATCAACAAGGAAATTTCTGTCGCACAGGCCGCGCTGGTCTTCAAAGTATTCGCACTTAATGAAATCTTTTTCGTCGTCAGACGACATTTCCTATTAATTAGATCATCAAATCTCAGATATCTAAATTTTCTTACTAAAAACAAACTACTTCTATTAATTCAACTAAGAATTTACTAAAAATAAACTAGTTCTATTAATTTTCTTACTAAAATATATAAAGTAGCTATATATAGCAATATTTTAATTAGATCATCAAATCTCATATACGTAAATTTTCTTACTAAAAATAAACTAGTTCTACTAATTCAACTAGTTCAACTCCGCACATTTACTAAAAATAAACTAGTTATATTAATTCAACTAGTTCAAATAATCTCATATACCTAAATTTTCATACTAAAAATAAACTTGTTTTATTAATTTTCATACCAAAAATAAACTAGTTATATTAATTCAACTAGTTCAAATCTCATATATATACCTAATTAATATCTAGCTAATTCATCTAAAATTGACATTAATATTTATCACCTTTTCCATATAATTCATCTAACATGCATTAACACTCTAACACATTCTTATCTACGTAATTCATCTAACATTAATCTAAACAACAGAAAACAGAAAATAAGTAAAAAAATGTGTGTGTGTGTACGTACGAGCGGGAGGCGGTGGCGTACGGGCGGCGGCGCGAGATAGCGACACGACGGGGGCGACGCGACGACGGGCGGCGGGCCGGGGGCGACGACGGGGACGGCGACGCGAGACGACGACGACAGGGATGGCAACGCTAGACGGTGACGACGAGGGCGGCGGCGCGAGACGGCGACGACGATGAGCGGCGGGGGCAACGGCGCGCGCCGGGGGCGGCGAGGGCGGCGCACGATGGGCGACGGCGCGGCGGCAGCGGCGATGTCACGCGAAGCAGTTGAAGAAGAAGTGGTGGTCGATGAAACTGAACTTTTTGTAAGTGTCATATATATAGGAGGGGCCTTTAGTACCGGTTGGTGGCTCCAACTGGTACTAAAGGCCAATTTTCGCCAGGTGAAGCGGCGGGAAACGGCCCCTTTAGTACCGGTTCATACCACGAACCGGTACTAAATGCCCACGTATTAGTACTGGTTGGAGCAACCAACCGGTACTAATGGTTTAGTCCCACCTCGCCGAGCGAAGGGCAGCCGCACTGGTTTATAAACCTAGCCGCGGCTGCTTCTTCGAACTTCTCTATATAGCAGGCTTCTGGGCCTAATTTCAGCGCGCTGCCCTGTGAGCCTGCTGGCCCTTCTGGGTCTGCATTTGCAAACCCTAGGTCTGGCAGGCCCACTGGGCAGCGCCCCAACAATTTTTTATATAGTTTTTTTCTTTTCTGCATTATTTATTTTCTACTATTTATTTTTGAGTAATTTTTTATATAGTTTTTGTCTTTTCTGTTTTATTTATTTTCTGCATTATGCATACCGAACTTAAAAATAGGCTGGAGTTCAAAAAAGTTTAAAAAATATTGAAGTGCCCATGTAACAAATGAGTTCTGGTCCGAAACCCTGATACTCCGAAACAGATAGTCCAGTTTGTACACGAGGTGCGTCCAGTTTTCGCCGTGACCCTCTCTACTATTTTGCACATGCTATGCGGGTGAAATGATGATACCATGCCTAGTTTCAACATTTTCAGAGTTCATTTTGTAGTGATTTTCAATTTCACCGTCATTTACCTCTCTAAACAAATCGGTAAATGACTGAAAAACAACAAATGATGTCAGAACGTGTTGGAAATTGATGACGTCGCTTTGAATGATGCATACTGAACTTAAAAATAGGCTGGAATTCAAAAAAGTTTAAAAAACATTGAAGTGTCCGTGTAGTAGATGAGTTCTCGTCTGAAACGCCGATACTCCGAAACAGATAGTCCAGTTTGTACACGAGGTGTGTCCAGTTTTCGCCATGACCCTCTCTACTCTTTCACACATGCTGTGCGGGTGAAATGATGATACCATGCCAAGTTCCAACATTTTCAGAGTTGATTTTGTAGTGATTTTCAATTTCACCATCATTTACCTCTCTAAACAAATCCGTAAATGACTGAAAAACAACAAATGATGTCAGAACATGTTGGAAATGGATGACGTCGATTTAAATGATGCATACTGAACGCAAAAATAGGCTGGAGTTCAAAATTTTTAAAAACATTGAAGTGCCCGTGTAACAGATGAGTTCTCGCCCGAAACCCTGATACTCCGAAACAGTAGTCCAGTTTTTACACGAGGTGCGCCCAGTTTTCGCCGTGACCCTCTCTACTCTTTTGCACATGCTATGCGGGTGAAATGATGATACCATGCCAAGTTCCAACATTTTCAGAGTTCATTTTGTAGTGATTTTCGATTTCCCCGTCATTTACCTCTCTAAACAAATTGGTAAATGACTAAAAAACAACAAATGATGTCAGAACGTGTTGGAAATTGACGACGTCGCTTTGAATGATGCATACTGAATGCAAAAATAGGCTGGAGTTCAAAAAAGTTAAAAAAACATTGATTATCATAAAAAATACATTGATAATCAATGATCTTTTTGTGTACAATCTGAATTGTCAATATGAGTCCTCAACGGTTTAGAAACCGGTGAAGACTCATATTGCGACCACAAATTCTACACATAAAGTTCAATGAAGACCAAGTGCTTGTGATAGTTTGAGAAGTAACATATTTAAGGTGGTAAAAATCTTGATAGGGGAGCGAGGTGGGACTAAAAACAGCCTGCCACAACATCTTTACTACCGGTTCGTGCCACGAACCGGTACTAAAGGTGCTGGCCGGGCCCCATCCTATTTGGTGCCGGTTCGTGGCATGAACCGGTACAAAAGGTTCTCCCCGAACCAGTACTAAAGATCTCCTCCCGCCTAGCCGTTTGAACCGGCACCATCGGACACATTAGTGTCGTCTCAAATGCAAACCGGCACTAATGTGTCTCACATTTGACCCTTTTTCTGCTAGTGAAAGCAAAAATCTTACCAACAAACACAAAATCTACCACCGAATCCAGTATCACTAACGCGAACCGCTCGTTCAAGACCAAAGGAACCCTAGTCAATCCAACCTGAGACAACACGAGAGCAATAACATAGAAATACTAGGAAAATCTCTACATAAGGGACGCAAGGGGAGTCGATGGAAGAGCAAAAGGAGCAAACAGAGCACCCATACCTCCACCCCTAGAGTTCAACCCGCTGGCTGACGCTCCCGCTGCGAAACAGGATAAGCAGCTTCTATGCAAGAAGAGGAGAGGAGGGGAACGAAGCAGGAATCGATTTGTGGAGGGGAGGGGAGCGGAACGGGGGTGAGTGGAGGTTAAAAGGTGAGTGGGAGAAAACCGACGGCTAAAGGCCACAATCGTGGAAGAAAAAGAAAAAGGGCAAAGCCCACTATCTCTAGGCAGTTACTAAAGATGATAGCAAAATTAAATACAATAAAAAATTAATCTAGCAGGAGAAAACAAATGGCTAAAGTAAAAATAATAACTCATAACAGTATAATAAAAAATATCAAAAAAAGTACAATTGAAATAATACTTCATAACGGTGCGGGGTTTTCCCCTAAAAAAGATAAGATAATGGGGGCAAGTCATGTTAGAGACTCGCCTCTGCATGCGACGCCACGGCACGCCGCGTCGTCGCCTGCTACGGCTCGTTCCTGTCTTGGCCTCGCCGGGATGGGGGAGGGGGGCCCCGACCCCTCCTCCCCCAGGCTCGGCCTCACGCTAACTCGGCAGTGCACTCATTTGACAGGTGATACGTCTCCGTCGTATCTACTTTTCCAAACACTTTTTCCCTTGTTTTGGACTCTAACTTGCATGATTTGAATGGAACTAACCCGGACTGACGCTGTTTTCAGCAGAATTGCCATGCCGTTATTTATGTGCAGAAACAGAAGTTCTCGGAATGACCTGAAACTTCACGGAACATCTTTTCAGAAATAATAAAAAATCCTTGCCAAATATGAAGACCAGGGGCCCACACCCTGTCCACGAGGGTGGGGGGGCGCCTTTCCCCTAGGGCGCGCCCCCCTACCTTGTGGGCCCCCTGAGGCTCCTCCGACGCCAACTCCAACTCTATATATTTGCTTTTGGGGAGAAAAAATCAAGGAGAATAAATCATCACGTTTTATGATACGGAGCCCCCGCCAAGCCCTAAAACCTCTCGGGAGGGCTGATCTGGAGTCCGTTTGGGGCTCCGGAGAGGGGGATTCGTCGCTGTCATCATCATCAACCATCCTCCATCACCAATTTCATGATGCTCACCGCCGTGCGTGAGTAATTCCATCGTAGGCTTGCTGGACGGTGATGGGCTGGATGAGATCTAACATTTAATTGAGTTAGTTTTGTTAGGGTTTGATCCCTAGTATCCACTATGTTCTGAGATTGATGTTGCTATGACTTTGTTATGCTTAATGCTTGTCACTAGGGCCCGAGTGCCATGATTTCAGATCTGAACCTATTATGTTTTCATGAATATATGTGTGTTCTTGATCCTATCTTGCAAGTCTATAGTCACCTACTATGTGTTATGATCCGGCAACCCCGAAGTGACAATAATCAGGACCACTCCCGGTGATGACCCTAGTTTGAGGAGTTCATGTATTCACTATGTGTTAATGCTTTGTTCCGGTACTCTATTAAAAGGAGGCCTTAATATCCCTTAGTTTCCGCTAGGACCCCGCTGCCACGGGAGGGTAGGACAAAAGATGTCATGCAAGTTCTTTTCCATAAGCACGTATGACTATATTCGTAATACATGCCTACATTACATTGATGAATTGGAGCTAGTTCTGTGTCACCCTATGTTATGACTGTTACATGATAAACCGCATCCGGCATAATTCTCTATCACCGATCCAATGCCTACGAGCTTTTCCTATATTGGTTCTCGCTTGTTTACTTTTCCGTTGCTACTGTTACAATCACTACAAAACACCAAAAATATTACTTTTGCTTCTTTACTTTTGTTACCGTTACCACTACTATCATATTACTTTGGTACTAAATACTTTGCTGCAGATACTAAGTTATCCAGGTGTGGTTGAATTGACAACTCAATTGCTAATCTTGAGAATATTCTTTGGCTCCCCTTGTGTCGAATCAATAAATTTTGGTTGAATACTCTACCCTCGAAAACTGTTGCGATCCCCTATACTTGTGGGTTATCAAGACTATTTCCTGGCGCCGTTGCCAGGGAGCATAGCTCTATTCTTTGAGTCACTTGGGATTTATATCTGCTGGTCACTATGAAGAACTTGAAAGACACTAAGACAACAATTTATCCCTAAACTACGAGGGGAGGTAAGGAACTGCCATCTAGCTCTGCACTTGATTCACCTTCTGTTTTGAGTAGGCTTGCGACACCTAAACCTGCTTCTGCTATTCGTTCTGATATGTCGCATGTTATTGATGATGCCACTTCTGCTATGCATCATACTTATGATGAAACTACTTCTATGCTTGATACTTCTGTGCCACTTGGTGAATTTCTTGATGAACAAATTGCTAGGGCTAGAGAGAAAGAAGTTATGGAAACTGATTGTATTGATGATTGTGATGATGAAGATATGCCTGTTATTCCTGAGGGTTATGTTTTTGATATGGAAGCTTCTGCAGCTATTTTAGCTTGCAAAGATAGATATGAACTGAAAAGGTTATTAGTTAAATGGAATAAGCAATCTCTTAATGATAGAATGAGACCTGACCCTGCTTTTGCTACTTCACCTATCTGTGTTACCGATAAGGATTATGAATTCTCTGTCGATCCTGATGTAATTACTTTGGTTGAATCAGATCTTTCTCATGGCTATGAATCTGAAACTGTTGTGGCACATCTTACTAAATTAAATGATATAGCCACCCTGTTCACTAATGATGAGAGATCTCGCTACTTTCATATCCTTAAAATATTTCCGTTCTCATTAAAGGGTGATGCTAAGATATGGTTTAATTCTCTTGATCCTGGTTGTGTGCATAGTCCCCAGGATATGATTTATTACTTCTCTGCTAAATATTTCCCTGCTCATAAGAAACTAGCTGCTTTAAGGGAAATATACAACTTTGTGCAAATTGAAGAAGAGAGTCTCCCACAATCTTGGGGTAGGCTTCTCTAGTTACATAATGCTTTGCCTGATCATCCTCTTAAGAAAAATGAAATACTTGATATCTTTTAGAATGAACTAACCGATGCTTCCAGAGATTACCTGGATAGTTGTGTTGGTTCTGTTTTCAGGGAAAGAACATCAGACGAAGTTGAAATTCTATTGAATAATATGTTGACAAATGAAAATAATTGGAAACTTTCTGAGCCAGCTCCTGCTCCGATTCCCGAGCCTATTCCTAAACCAACTCCGATGAAGAGAGGTGTTCTATTTCTCAGTCCCGAAGATATGCAAGAGGCAAAGAAATCTATGAAAGAATTTACCTCCTATTGAAGATATACATGGTCTTAATTTACCACTTGTTGAAGAAACATACGATCTTAATCCATTACCTATTGAAGAACCTCCTGGTCTTGATAACCCAACATAGGTAGTAAAGGTAAATTCTCTCTATAGATATGATAAAGCTGAAATCCCTCTTACTAAGTTTGCTAGCCAATTCTTAGATGAGTTTGATAACTTTATGGTTAAGCAAGAAGACTTCAATGCTTATTTCGGTAGACAATTGAAATACAATTCCAATATGCTTAAACACTTGGGTGATTATATGGCTAATATTAGAGGTGAACTTAAACTCGTTAGCAAACATGCTTCTATGGTTACCACTCAAGTAGAACAAGTACTTAAGGCTCAAATGATTTTCTCAATGAAATGAATAGTAAACAAAATGATTATGATGTTAGAGTGGCTACTAGAACTGGTAGAATGACTGAGGAACCTTTGTATCCTGAAGGCCACCCTAAGAGAATTGAGCAAGATTCTCAGAGAAATAATATTGATGAACCTAGTTCTTCTAAAAGGAAGAAAAACAAAAATGATAGGACTTTGCAAACTTCTAGTGAACCTATTGGTGAACCACCTGAGAATCCTAATGATACATCTATGTATGATGCTGAAACACAATCTGGTAATGAACATGAACCTAGTGAAAATGTTAATGATGATGTTCATGATGATGCTCAACCTAGTAATGATAATGATGTAGAAACTGAACCTGCTGTTGATCTTGATAACCCATAATCGAAGAATCAACGTTATGATAAGAGAGACTTTGTTGCTAGGAAACATGGTAAAGAAAGGGAACCATGGGTTCAGAAACCCATGCCTTTTCCTCCAAAACCATCCAAGAAAAAGGATGATGAGGATTTTGAGCGCTTTGCTGAAATGATTAGACCTATCTTTTTGCTTATGCGATTGACTGATATGCTCAAAATGAATCCTTATGCTAAATATATGAAAGATATTGTCACTAATAAAAGAAAGATACCAGAAGCTGAAATTTCCACCATGCTTGCTAATTATACTTTTAAGGGTGGTATACCAAAGAAACTTGGAGATCCAGGAGTACCTACTATACCATGCTCCATTAAAAGGAACTATGTTAAAACTGCTTTATGTGATCTTGGAGCCGGTGTTAGTGTTATGCCTCTCTCTTTATATCGTAGACTTGACTTGAATAAGTTGACACCTACTGAAATTTCTTTGCAAATGGTTGATAAATCAACTGCTATACCTGTCGGTATTTGTGAGGATGTGCCTGTTGTGGTTGAAAACGTTACTATTTTAACGGACTTTGTTATTCTTGATATTCCCGAGGACGATAGTATGTCTAATATTCTTGGAAGACCTTTTCTGAATACTGCAGGGGCTGTTATTGATTGCAACAAAGGCAATGTCACTTTTCTTGTTAATGGTAATGAGCATACGGTACACTTTCCGAGGAAACAACCTCAAGTTCATAGTATCAACTCTTTTGGAAAAATTCCATCGATTATATTTGGATGTTTTGAATTTCCTCTTCCTACTGTCAAGAAGAAATATGATATTCTTATTATTGGGGATGTGCATATCCCCGTTGAGGTAACATAGTGTTATTCGAAATTTCTCCGGTTCCATGTTATTCAGAATGAGTTTGTTAACAAGACTTGATCAACCTTGTTAGTAGATTCCTTTTGATGAGCATGAGATGGATGAAACTAGAAGGCACAACCTTCTGTACCCTCTTTCTATTCTCTGTTATTTAGATGAAATAAAGTAAAATATTATTTTCTGTCTGTTTTTTGATTTATCCGTGCAATATCAAAATACCCCAAAAATAAAATTTCTCCAAATGCCCTGAAAATGAAGTATGATTTTTTCTAGAATATTTGAGGATTTATGGAACTGAGAACACAGCAGGGGGGTCGACCACCTTTGGCACGAGGGTGGAGGGCGCGTCCTACCCCCAGGGCGCGCCCCCTGCCTCGTGGGCCCATGGTGGCCCTCCTCCACTTATTCCTGCACCCATACAGTTCTTCTTCCTCCCACAAACACGAATATCTAGCTCAAGCACGAGTTCTAGCTCACTTTGCTGTGATTTTCGATCTCCTTGCTCAAAGCACCTCTCACAAAATTGCTTGGGGAGATTGTTCCTTGGTATGTGACTCCTCCATTGGTCCAATTAGTTTTTGTTCTAGTGCTCTATTCTTTGCAAATTTGTGCTTCCTAAGTGACCATGTTCTTGAGCTTGCATGTCAAATTTATATGGTTCCAAGTAGTTCTAATGCTTGATATAGTCTCTAGGCACTTGTAAGAGTAGTTGCTATCAATTTTGTTGAGCTTGGTTCACTTTTGTTTGAAGTTACTAAAAATTTCAGAAAATTTCAGAAAATGATGAAGAGACCTTTGAGGGGCTCATCGAGCCGAATCTCGAAGGAAAAGCAAAATGAAGAAGCACAGAGGCCCAAATTTAATTTGCCTCGTACCGCGGAGGTCCGGCCGTGTGAATGGCCTTCCGATGATTTCTTGAGAGCAGCCGGGATTTATGATGATTTCTGTTCATTGGCTGAGAATGCTGGCCTTACCGACTTCCTCTGCGACAAACGTCATCAGTATCTCTTAATCACTAATACTTTTGGGCAAAACTTCTACTATTTTCCTAAGGAATCACCTCCTTCAGTAGAGTTTCATTTATATGACGTTGTCAAGAAGATGCCACTAGCTGAATTTTGCAAGGTTTGCAAAATACCCTTTGAGGGTACCCTAGATGAACCACATCGTAAGGATGTGGAAGAATTTATTGACACCATCATGGTAGGAGAAACTAGGAAGGTTTCCGACGCAAGAATCACTAGCATACATTTTCCTGTTTTACGCTACTTTGCCATATTTGCTAGCCATTGCTTGATTGGTCACGGAAATTGTGGAAACCTTGTGTTCCTGATATTATCATTTTGTTCCATGGTTTATTTCGCGATAACACTGTTAGTATGGGCAGAATTATTGCTAAACGGTTAAGTTTGAACCATACAAAGGGCCCCATCTTTGGAGGCATTTATGCTTCACGCCTTGCTGCACATTTTAATATACCAATTAGGCTCTATGAGAAAGAAGAAAAATTGCTGCCTAGTGCTTATTTAGATTATAAGAGTATGCTAGCGCATGACTTCATTGTTAAGGGCAGGGAAGGGGAGCTTAAATACAATTTTTTCTTTCATAAAAATCACCCTGAGACTATTACCTTGCCTGCTCCTTCCTTCTCTGACTTATCAGAAAGTCTGTATCTCGTTCCGTGGGCTGCCGTTCAAGCCTACCGGAACCCTACACCAGCCCCGGAGTCGGAACCACAATTTGAACCTCCACGATAGTCTAACTACCAGTGGGATTCGGAGATGGTTGCCCGCCAGTGGCAGTCAGAGTCCTCTTCAACACAGTGCGACCCCAGCTACACCTACGGATATCTGCCAGGCCATCCCTGGCAATGAACCAACTTAGGCCAAAAGCCTAAGCTTGGGGGAGTATGTATTTCCCACCGACATTACATTTATGTTCACACACACTCATTGCTACATGTCGGTGCTCATACTCTTTCACTGTAATATCCATGCTAGTTTATTTTCTTCTTCTTGCTTTCTTCTTGTGTTTTGATAAACCTTAAGAAAAACCAAAAAAATTAGTAATAGCTTCTAGCTAGTTTACTTTCTTGCTGTAGCAGTAATAATTAAAAATAAAACCCAAAAATATTTCCCGTTCTTCTTTTTCTTGTTGGGAGCTTTCCCGTGTAAATAGTTTCTTTTCTTTTCTTTTCTTTGGGGGTCGGTAGGAGAAGACCATAATTAAATTGTTGAAGTGGCTCTCATATGCATTATTGTTGATTTAACCAAGAGCCCATATTGCCCTGTCTTCTCCTGTTTATTGAATGCTCACATATTCCAGCTTAGTCCAATGCATGTGCACTCTTATTATTATTCACTTCGTTCGGTCGTGCTAGATGAGAAAATCTCGTATGAACTCGACCTCTCTTGTTTTTTTAAATATGATTAGTTCATCGTTCCTGATTCAGCCTATTATGAATAAACGTGTTTGCAATGACCATTAGAGATCATAGTTGCTCGTGCCATGCTTGATTAGCTATGAGTTATAATGGTTTACCTTGCGTGCCAACATGCTATTAAAATGGTTGTGATGTGGTATGATGGGGTGGTATCCTCCTTTGAATGATTTAAGTGACTTGACTTGGCACATGTTCACACATGTAGTTGAAACAAAATCAACATAGCCTTCATGATATTTATGTTCATGGTGGATTATATCCTACTCATGCTTGCATCCAATGTTTATTAATTTTGATGCATGTTCATGGCTGTTGTCGCTCTCTAGTTGGTCGCTTCCTAGTCTTTTGCTAGCCTTCACCTGTACTAAGCGGGAATACTGCTTGTGCATCCAATCCCTTAAACCCCAAAGTAATTCCATATGAGTCCACCATACCTTCCTATATGCGGTATTTACCTGCCGTTGCAAGTAAATTTGTATGTGCCAAACTCTAAACCTTCAAATAAACATTTTGTTTTGTATGCTCGAATAGCTCATGTATCAACTAGGACTGTCCGTATCTTCCATGTTAGGCGGGTTATTCTCAAGAGGAGTGGACTCCGCTCCTCATTCACGAGAAAATGGCTGGTCTTCGGGATGCCCAGTCCCATGCTTTATGCAAACTAACTCAAATTAATTGCAAACAAAACTCCCCCTGGCACTGTTGCTAGTTGGAGACACTCGTTGTTTCGAGCAAATAATGCTTGTTGGTGGAGGGGGGGTACAAACTTTACCATTCTGTTTGGGAACCGCCTATAATGTGTGTAGCATGGAAGATGTCACCATCTCTTAGTTATTATGTTGACAATGAAAGTATGCCGCTCAAAATATAATTTATCTCTATTTCAAAACCGAGCTCTGGCACCTCTACAAATCCCTGCTTCCCTCTGCGAAGGGCCTATCTATTTACTTTTATGTTGAGTCATCACCCTCTTATTAAAAGCACTAGCTGGAGAGCACCGCTGTCATTTGTATTCATTACTGTTAATTTATATTGGGTATGAGTATGATTGGATCTCTTTTACCATGAATTACAATGTCTAGTCAGTCCTTGATCTTTAAAGGTGCTCTGCATTTATGTTTTGCAGTCTCAGAAAGGGCTAGCGAGATACCATCTTGTTATATTATATCATGATTGTTTTGAGAAAGTGTTGTCATCCGAGATTTATTATTATCGCTCGCTAATTGATTATGCTATTGATATGAGTAAATATGAGACCTGAGAGTTATTACAAATGTGGTTAGTTATAATCTTTGCCGAAAACTTGAATGCTGGCTTTACATATTTACAACAACAAGAGCAAACAGAGTTTGTAAAAGTTTTTCTTTATCACTTTCAGTTTATCAACTGAATTGCTTGAGGACAAGCAAATGTTTAAGCTTGGGGGAGTAGATACGTCTCCGTCGAATCTACTTTTCCAAACACTTTTGCCCTTGTTTTGGACTCTAACTTGCATGATTTGAACGGAACTAACCCGGACTGACGCAGTTTTCACCAGAATTGCCATGGTGTTATTTATGTGCAGAAACAAAAGTTCTCAGAATGACTTGAAAATTCACGGAACATCTTTTCAGAAATAATAAAAAATCCTTGCCAAATATGAAGACCAGGGGGGCCACACCCTGTCCACGAGGGTGGGGACGCGCCCTACCCCCTAGGGCGCGCCCCCTACCTCGTGGGCCCCCCTGAGGCTCCTCCGACACCAACTCCAACTCTATATATTTGCTTTCAGGGATAAAAAATCAAGGAGAAGAAATCATCGCGTTTTACGATACGGAGCCGCCGCCAAGCCCTAAAACCTCTCGAAAGGGCTGATCTGGGGTCCGTGCGGGGCTCTGGAGAGGGGGATTCGTCGCCGTCGTCATCATCAACCATCCTCCATCACCAATCTCATGATGCTCACCGCCGTGCTTGATTAATTCCATCGTAGGCTTGCTGGACGGTGATGGGTTGGATGAGATCTATCATGTAATCGAGTTAGTTTTGTTAGGGTTTGATCCCTAGTATCCACTATGTTCTGATTTTGATGTTTCTATGACTTTGTTATGCTTAATGCTTGTCACTAGGGCCCGAGTGCCATGATTTCAGATCTGAACCTATTATGTTTTCATGAATATATGTGTGTTCTTGATCCTATCTTGCAAGTCTATAGTCACCTACTAGGTGTTATGATCCGACAACCCCGAAGTGAAAATAATAGGGACCACTCCCGGTGATGACCTTAGTTTGAGGAGTTCATGTATTTACTATGTGTTAATGCTTTGTTCCGGTACTCTAATAAAAGGAGGCCTCAATATCCCTTAGTTTCCGCTAGGACCTCGCTGCTACAGGAGGGTAGGACAAAAGATTTCATGCAAGTTCTTTTCCATAAGCACGTATGACTATATTCAGAATACATGACTACATTACATTGATGAATTAGAGCTAGTTCTGTGTCACCCTATGTTATGACTGTTACATGATAAACCGCATCCAGCATAATTCTCTATCACCAATCCAATACCTACGAGGTTTTCCTATATTGGTTCTCGCTTATTTACTTTGCCATTGCTACTGTTACAATAACTACAAAACACCAAAAATATTACTTTTGCTTCTTTACTTTTGTTACCTTTACCATTACTATCATATTACATTGCTACTAAATACTTTGCGCAGATACTAAGTTATCAAGGTGTGGTTGAATTGACAACTCAACTGCTAATACTTGAGAATATTCTTTGGCTCCCCTTGTGTCGAATCAATAAATTTGGGTTGAATACTCTACCCTCGAAAACTGTTGCGATCCCCTATACTTGTGGGTTATCAACAGGCGCAGTGCGGTTATTCTGTCCCCCCCCCCCACACACACCCACACACCCTAGGATAGATAATGCGGGCAAGTCCATACAAGGAAGATGTATCAGTACAACTAAGCACCTCAGTGTGGTCCTGGTTTTCCCCCTAAAAAATAAGATAATGGGGGCAAGTCAATACAAGGAAGACGTGTCAGTACAACTATGCCCCTCGGTGCGGTGCTGGTTTTTTCCCTAAAAAGATAAGATAATGGAGGCAAGTCATGTTATGGACTCGTTGTCTCCTACGGCTCGTTCCAGGCTCAGCCTCGCCGACCCCCTCCCCCGCCAGCTCGGCCTCGCGCTAACGCGCCAGTGCGCTCATTTAACAGACGCAATGCGGTTATTCTGTTCCCCCACATGCACCCACACACCCTAAGATAGGTAATGGAGGCAAGTCTATACAAGGGAGATGTGTAACTACAAATATGCCCCTCGGTGCGGTGCTGGTTTTTCCCCTAAAAAGGATAAGATAATGGGGGCAAGTCCATACAAGGAAGCTGTGTCAATACAACTATGCCCCTTGGTGCGGTGCTGGTTTTCCCCAAAAAAGATAAGATAATGGGGGCAAGTCTATACAAGGAAGATGTGTTAGTACAACTATGCCCCCCGGTGCGGTGCTGCTTCTTCCCCTAAAAATTACAAGATAATGGGGGCAAGTCCATACAAGGAAGATGTGTCAGTACAACTATGCCCCTCGGTGCGGTGCTGGTTTTTCCCCTAAAGAAAAATAAGATAATGGGGGCAAGTCATGTTACGGACTCGCCTCCGCATGCGATGTCTTGGCACGCCGCGACGTCGCCTACTACGGCTTGTTCTTGGCTCGTCCTCGCCAGGATGGGGAGGGGGTCCCGACCCCCTCCCCCCCGGCTCGGCCTGGCGCTAACGCGGCAGTGCACTTGTTTAACAGGCGCAGTGAGGTTATTCGGTTCCCCCCCACACACATACTCACACACCCTAGGATAGATAATGGGGGCAAGTCCACACAAGGAAGATGTCTTAGTACAACTATGCCCCTCGGTGCGGTGCTGGTTTTGCCCTAAAAAGGATGAGATAATGGGGGCAAGTCCATACAAGGAAGATGTGTCGATACAACTATGCCCCTCGGTGCGGTGCTGGTTTTCCCCCTAAAAAAGATAAGATAATAGGATCAAGTCCATACAAGGAAGATGTGTCAGTACAACTATGCCCCTCGGTCCGGTGTTGGTCTTTCCCCTAGAAAAGATAAGTTAATGGGGGCAAGTCCATACAAGGAAGATGTGTCAATACAACTATGCCCCTCGGTGCGGTGTTGGTTTTTCCTCTAAAAAGATAAAATAATGGGGGCTCGTTCCTGGCTCGGCCTCCCCGGGATGGGGGTGGGGGGTCCCGACCCCCTCCCCCTGGCTCGGCCTCGCGCTAATGCGGCAGTGCGCTCGTTTGAAAGGCGCAGTGCCGTTATTCTGTACCCCCCCCCCCACATGCAACCACACACCCTCATAGATAATGGGCCAAGTCCATACAAGGAAGATATTTCAGTACAATTAAGCCCCTCGGTGTGGTGTTGGTTGTCCCCCTAAAAAATAAGATAATGGGGGCAATTCAATACAAGGAAGATGTGTCAGTACAACTATGCCCCCCGGTGTGGTGCTGGTTTTCCCCTAAAAAATACAAGATAATGCGGGCAAGTCCATAGAAGGAAGATGTGTCATTACAACTATGCCCCTCGGTGTGGTGCTGGTTTTTCCCCCTAAAAAAGATAAGATAATGGGGGCAAGTCATGTTACGGACTCGCCTCCGCATCCGACGCCGTGGCACGCCGCGTCTTCGCCTGCTACGGTTTGTTCCTGGCTCGGCATCGCCGGGATGGGGTGGGGGGTCCCGGCCCCCCTCCCCCCCGGCTCGACCTTGCCGTAACGCGGCAGTGCGTTTATTTGACAGGCGTAGTGCGGTTATTCTGTTCCCCCCTCCAACACGCACCCACACACCCTAAGATAGATAACTGGGGCAAGTCCAAACAAGGAAGATGTGTCGGTACAACTATGCTCTTTGGTGCGGTGCTGGTTTTCCCCCTAAAAAAGATAAGATAAATGGGGAAAGTCCATACAAGGTTGATGTGTCGGTATAACTATGCCCCCTCAGTGCGGTGCTGCTTTTTCCCCTAAAAAAGATAAGATAATGGGGGCAAGTCCATACAAGGAAGATGCATAAGTACAACTATGTTCCTCGGTCCGGTGCTGGTTTTACCCCTGAAAAAAGATAAGTTAATGGGGCCAAGTCCATAGAAGGAAGATGTGTCAATAAACCTATGCCCCTCGGTGGGGTGCTGGTTTTTACCCTAAAAAGGATAAGATAATGGGGGCAAGTCCATACAAGGAAGATGTGTCAATGCAACTATGCCCCTTGGTGCGGTGCTGGTTATTCCCCTAAAAAAGATAAGATAATGGGGCAAATCCATACAAGGAAGACGTGTCAGTACAACTATGCCCCTTGGAGCGGTGCTAGTTTTTCCCATAAAAAATAAGATAATGGGGCAAGTCATGTTACGGACTTGCCTCCGCATGCGACGCCGCGGCACACCACATCATCGCCTGCTACGGCTCTTTCCTGGCTCGGCCTCGCCGGGATGGGGGTGGGGGGTCCCGACCCCCCCTCCGCCCCGGCTCCACCTCATGATAATGCGGCGGTGCGCTGGTTTGACAGCCGCAGTGCGGTTACTCTCCCCCCACCCACCCACACACCCTAAGATAGATAATGGGGGCAAGTCCATACAAGGAAGATGTGTCAGTACATCTTTGCCCCTCGGTGCGGTGCTGGTTTTTCCCGTAAAAAAGATAAGATAATGGGGGCAAGTCCATACAAGGTAGATGTATCAGTACAACTATGCCCATCGGTGCAGTGTAGTTTTTCCCTTAAAAAATAAGATAATGGGGGAAAGTCCATACAAGGAAGATGTGCCAGTACAACTATGCCCCTCGGTGCAGTGCTGGTTTTTCCCGTAAAAAATAAGATAATGGGGGCAATTCCATACAAGGAAGATGTATCAGTACATCTATGCCCCTCGGTGCGGTGCTGGTTTTTTCCCTGAAAAAGATAAGATAATGGGGGCAAGTCCATACAAGGAAGATGTGTCTGTACAACTATGCCCCTCGGTGCGGTGCTGGTTTTCTCCTAAAAAAGATAAGATAGTGGGGGCAAGTCATGTTACAGACTCGCCTCCGCATGCGACGCCGCGGCACGCCACGTCGTCGCCTGCTACCGCTCGTTCCTGGCTCGGCCTCGCCGCGATGGGGTTGGGGGGGGGGGGTCCCGACCCCCTCCCACCCGGCTCAGCCTTGCGCTAACACAGTAGTGCGCTCATTTGAAAGGCGCAATGCCGTTATTCTGTACCCCCCACATGCAACCACACACCCTAAGATAGATAATAGGGCAAGTCCATACAAGGAAGATGTATCAGTACAATTAAGCCCCTCGGTGTGGTGCTGGTTTTCCCCCTAAAAAATAAGATAATGGGGGCAAATCAATACGAGGACGATGTGTCAGTACAACTATGCCCCCGGTGCGGTGATGGTTTTTCCCCTAAAAATACAAGATAATGGGGGCAAGTTCATAGAAGGAAGATGTGTCAGTACAACTATGCCCCTCGGTGCGGTGCTGGTTTTTCCCCCTAAAAATGATAAGATAATGGGGGCAAGTCATGTTACGGACTCGCCTCCGCATGCGACGCCGCGGCACACCGCATCTTCGCCTACTACGGTTTGTTCCTGGCTCGGCATCGCCGGGATGGGGAAGGTGGGTCCCGACACCCCTCCCCCTGGCTCGGCCTCGCAGTAACGCGGCAGTGCGTTTGTGTGACAGGCGTAGTGCGGTTATTCTGTTCCCCCCTCCAACACGCACCCACACACCCTAAGATAGATGGGGCAAGTCCAAACAAGGAAGATGTGTCGGTACAACTATGCCCTTCGGAGCGGTGCTGGTTTTCCCCCTAAAAAAGATAAGATAATGGGGTAAAGTCCATACAAGGTTGATGTGTCGGTATAACTATGCCCCTCAGTGCGGTGCTGCTTTTTCCCCTAAAAAAGATAAGATAATGGGGGCAAGTCCATACAAGGAAGATGCATAAGTACAACTATGTCCCTCGGTCCGGTGCTGGTTTTACCCCTGAAAAAGATAAGTTAATGGGGCCAAGTCCATAGAAGGAAGATGTTTCAATAAACCTATGCCCCTCGGTGGGGTACTGGTTTTTACCCTAAAAAGCATAAGATAATGGGGGCAAGTCCATACAAGGAAGATGTGTCAATGCAACTATGCCCCTCGGTGCGGTGCTGGTTATTCCCCTTAAAAGATAAGATAATGGGGCAAATCCATACAAGGAAGATGTGTTAGTACAACTATGCCCCTTGGAGCGGTGCTAGTTTTTCCCATAAAAAATAAGATAATGGGGCAAGTCATGTTACGGACTCGCCTCCGCATGCGACACCGCGGCACACCATATCGTTGCCTGCTACGGCTCCTTCGTGGCACGGCCTCGCCGGGATGGGTGTGGGGGGTCCCGACCCCCCCTCCGCCCCGGCTCCACCTCACAATAACGTGGCGGTGCGCTCGTTTGACAAGCGCAGTGCGGTTACTCCCCCCCCCCCCACACCCACCCACACACCCTAAGACAGATAATGGGGGCAAGTCCACACAAGGAAGATGTGTTAGTACAACTTTGCCCCTCGGTGTGGTGCTGGGTTTTCCCGTAAAAAAGATAAGATAATGGGGGCAAGTCCATACAAGGAAGATGTATCAGTACAACTGTGCCCATCGGTGCGGTGTAGTTTTTCCCTTAAAAAATAAGATAATGGGCGAAAGTCCATACAAGGAAGATGTGTCAGTACAACTATGCCCCTCGGTGCAGTGCTGGTTTTTCCCGTAAAAAAGATAAGATAATGGGGGCAATTCCATACAAGGAAGATGTATCAGTACAACTATGCCCCTCGGTGCGGTGCTGGTTTTTTCCCTCAAAAATATAAGATAATGGGGACAAGTCCATACAAGGAAGATGTGTCTGTACAACTATGCCCCTCGGTGCGGTGCTGGTTTTCTCCTAAAAAAGATAAGATAGTGGGGGCAAGTCATGTTACAGACTCGCCTCCGCATGCGACGCCGCGGCACGCCACGTCGTCGCCTGCTACCGCTCGTTCCTGGCTCGGCCTCGCCGCGATGGGGGTGGGGGGGTCCCGATCCCCTCCCACCCGGCTCAGCCTCGCGCTAACGCGGCAGTGCGCTCATTTGAAAGGCGCAATGTCGTTATTCCGTACACCCCACATGCAACCACACACCCTAAGATAGATAATGCCGCAAGTCCATACAAGGAAGATGTATTAGTACAATTAAGCCCCTCGGTGTGGTGCTGGTTTACCCCCTAAAAAATAAGATAATGCGGGCAAGTCAATACAAGGAAGATGTGTCTGTACAACTATGCCCCCCGGTGCGGTGATGGTTTTTCCCCTAAAAAATATAAGATAATGGGGGCAAGTCCATAGAAGGAAGATGTGTCAGTACAACTATGCCCCTCGGTGCGGTGCTGGTTTTTCCCCCTAAAAATGATAAGATAATGGGGGCAAGTCATGTTACGGACTCGCCTCCGCATGCGACGCCGTGGCACACCGCATGTTCGCCTGCTACGGTATGTTCCTGGCTCGGCATCGCCGGGATGGGGAAGGTGGGTCTCGACCCCCCTCCCCCCGGGCTCGGCCTCGCAGTAACGCGGCAGTGCGTTTGTGTGACAGGCGTAGTGCGGTTATTCTGTTGCCCCCACACACACCCACACACCCTAAGATAGATAATGGGGGCAAGTCCATACAAGGAAGACGTGTCATTACAACTATGCCCATCGGTGAGGTGCTGGTTTTCCCCCTAAAAAAGATAAGATAATGGGGGCAAGTCCATACAAGGAAGATGTGTCGATACAACTATGCCCCTCAATGCGGTGATGCTTTTCCCACAAAAAAAGATAAGATAATGGGGGCAAGTTCATACAAGGAAGATGCGTCAGTACAACTATGCCCCTTGGTCCAGTGCTGGTTTTACCCCTGAAAAAAGATAAGTTAATGGGGGCAAGTCCATAGAAGGAAGATGTGCCAATAAACCTATGCCCCTCGGTGGGGTGCTGGTTTTTACCCTAAAAAGGATAAGATAATGGGGGCAAGTCCATACAAGGAAGATGTGTCAATGCAACTATGCCCCTCGGTGCGGTGCTGGTTATTCCCCTAAAAAAGATAAGATAATGGGGCAAATCCATAGAAGGAAGATGTGTCAGTACAACTATGCCCCTTGGAGCGGTGCTAGTTTTTCCCTTAAAAAATAAGATAATGGGGCAAGTCATGTTACGGACTCGCCTCCGCATGCCATGCCGCGGCACACCACATCGTCGTCTGCTACGGCTCTTTCTTGGCTCGGCCTCGCCGGGATGGGGGTGGGGGGTCCAGACCCCCCCCTCCGCCCCGGCTCCACCTCATGATTACGCGGCGGTGCGCTCATTTGACAGGCGCAGTGCGGTTACTCTCTCCCCCCCCACACACACACCCACCCACACACATAAGATAGATAATGGGGGCAAGTCCATACAAGGAAGATGTGTCAGTACAACTTTGACCCTCAGTGTGGTGCTGGTTTTTCCCGTAAAAAAGATAAGATAATGGGGGCAAGTCCATACAAGGAAGATGTATCAGTACAACTATGCCCATCGGTGCGGTGTGGTTTTTCCCTTAAAAAAATAAGATAATGGGGGAAAGTCGATACAAGGAAGATGTGTCAGTACAACTATGCCCCTCGGTGCAGTGCTGGTTTTTCCCCTAAAAAATACAAGATAATGGGGGCAAGTCCATAGAAGGAAGATGTGTCAGTACAACTATGCCCCTCGGTGCGGTGCTGGTTTTTCCCCCTAAAAAAGATAAGATAATTGGGGCAAGTCATGTTACGGACTCGCCTCCGCATGCGACGCCGCGACACACCGCATCTTCGCCTGCTACGGTTTGTTCCCGGCTCGGCATCGCCGAAATGGGGAAGGGGGGTCCCGACCCCCCTCCCCCTGGCTCGGCCTCTCAGTAACGCGACAGTGCGTTTGTGTGATAGGCGTAGTGCGATTATTCTGTTCCCCCCCCCACACACACACACCCACACACCCTAAGATAGATAATGGGGGCAATTCCATACAAGGAAGATGTGTCATTACAACTATGCCCATCGGTGAGGTGCTAGTTTTCCCCCTAAAAAAGATAAGATAATGGGGGCAAGTCCATACAAGGAAGATGTGTCGATACAACTATGCCCCTCAATGTGGTGCTGCTTTCCCCCCAAAAAAAGATAAGATAATGGGGGCAAGTCCATACAAGGAAGATGCGTCAGTACAACTATGCCCCTCGGTCCGGTGCTGGTTTTACCCCTAAAAAAAGATAAGTTAATGGGGGCAAGTCCATAGAAGGAAGATGTCTCAATAAACCTATGCCCCTCGGTGCGGTGCTGGTTTTTACCCTAAAAGGATAAGATAATGGGGGCAAGTCCATACAAGCAAGATGTGTCAGTACAACTATGCCCCTCGGTGCGGTGCTGGTTATTCCCATAAAAAGATAAGGCAAGTCCATATAAGGAAGTTGTGTCAGTACAACTATGTCCCTCGGTGTAGTGCTGGTTTTTCCCTTAAAAATAAGATAATGGGGCAAGTCATGTTACGGACTCGCCTCTGCATGCGACGCCGCGGCACGCCACGTCGTCGCCTGCTACGGATCTTTCCTGGCTCAGCCTCGCCGGGATGGGGGTAGGGGGTCCCGACCCCCCCTCCGCCCCGGCTCCGCCTCACGATAACGCGGCAGTGCGCTCGTTTGACAGGCGCAGTGCGGTTATTCTGTCCCCCCCCCACACCCACCCACCCACCCTAAGATAGATAATGGGGACAAGTCCATACAAGGAAGATGTGTCAGTACAACTATGCCCCTCGGCGCGGTGCTGGTTTTTCCCCTAAAAAGATAAGATAATGGGGGCAATTCCATACAAGGAAGATGTATTAGTACAACTATACCCCTCGGTGCGGTGCTGGTTTTTCCCTTAAAAAGATAAGATAATGGGGGAAAGTCCATACAAGGAAGATGCGTCAGTACAACCACCCCTCGGTCCGGTGCTGGTTTTACCCCTGAAAAAAGATAAGTTAATGGGGTCAAGTCCATAGAAGGAAGATGTGTGAATAAACCAATGCCCCTCGGTGGGGTGCTGGTTTTTACCCTAAAAGGATAAGATAATGGGGGCAAGTCCATACAAGGAAGATGTGTCAATGCAACTATGCCCCTCGGTGCGGTGCTGGTTATTCCCCTAAAAAAGATAAGATAATGGGGCAAATCCATACAAGGAAGATGTGTCAGTACAACTATGCCCCTTGGAGCGGTGCTAGTTTTTCCCTTAAAAAATAATATAATGGGGCAAGTCATGTTATGGACTCGCCTCCGCATGCGACGCCGCGGCACACCACATCGTCGCCTGCAACGGCTCCTTCCTGGCTCGGCCTCGCCGGGATGGGGGTGGGGGGTCCCGCCCCCCACTCCGCCCCGGCTCCACCTCATGATAACGCGGCGGTGCGCTCCTTTGACACGCGCAGTGTGCTTACTCTCTCCCCCCCACACCCACCCACACACCCTAAGATAGATAATGGGGGCAAGTCCATACAAGGAAGATGTGTCAGTACAACTTTGCCCCTCGGTGCGGTGCTGGTTTTTCCCGTAAAAAAGATAAGATAATGGGGGCAAGTCCATACAAGGAAGATGTGTCAGTACAACTATGCCCCTTGGTGCAGTGCTGGTTTTTCCCGTAAAAAAGATAAGATAATGGGGGCAATTCCATACAAGGAAGATCTATCAGTACAACTATGCCCCTCGGTGCGGTGCTGGTTTTTTTCCTTAAAAAGATAACATAATGGGGGCAAGTCCATACAAGGAAGATGTGTCAGTACAACTATGCCCCTCGGTGTGGTGCTGGTTTTCTCCTAAAACAGATAAGATAGTGGGGGCAAGTCATGTTACAGACTCGCCTCCGCATGCGACGCCGCGGCACGCCACGTCGTCGCCTGCTACCGCTCGTTCCTGCTCGCCCTCGCCGCGATGGGGGTGGGGGGGTCCCGACCACCTCCCACCCGGCTCAGCCTAGCGCTAACGCGGCAGTGCGCTCGTTTGAAAGGCGCAATGTCGGTATTCCGTACCCCCCACATGCAACCACACACCGTAAGATAGATAATGCGGCAAGTCCATACAAGGAAGATGTATCAGTACAATTAAGCCCCTCGGTGTGGTGCTGGTTTTCCCCCTAAAAAATAAGATAATGGGGGCAAGTCAATACAAGGAAGATGTGTCAGTACAACTTTGCCCCTCAGTGTGGTGCTGGTTTTTCCCGTAAAAAAGATAAGATAATGGGGGCAAGTCCATACAAGGAAGATGTATCAGTACAACTATGCCCATCGGTGCGGTGTGGTTTTTCCCTTAAAAAAATAAGATAATGGGGGAAAGTCCATACAAGGAAGATGTGTCAGTACAACTATGCCCCTCGGTGCAGTGCTGGTTTTCCCCCTAAAAAATACAAGATAATGGGGGCAAGTCCATAGAAGGAAGATGTGTCAGTACAACTATGCCCCTCGGTGCGGTGCTGGTTTTTCCCCCTAAAAAAGATAAGATAATTGGGGCAAGTCATATTACGGACTCGCCTCCGCATGCGACGCCGCGGCACACCGCATCTTCGCCTGCTACGGTTTGTTCCCGCCTCGGCATCGCCGGGATGGGGAAGAGGGGTCCCGACCCCCTCCCCCTGGCTCGGCCTCTCAGTAACGCGGCAGTGCGTTTGTGTGATAGGCGTAGTGCGGTTATTCTGTTCCCCCCCCCCACACACACACCCACACACCCTAAGATAGATAATGGGGGCAATTCCATACAAGGAAGATGTGTCATTACAACTATGCCCATCGGTGAGGTGCTAGTTTTCCCCCTAGAAAAGATAAGATAATGGGGGCAAGTCCATACAAGGAAGATGTGTCGATTCAACTATGCCCCTCAATGCGGTGCTGCTTTTCCCCCAAAAAAGATAAGATAATGGGGGCAAGTCCATACAAGGAAGATGCGTCAGTACAACTATGCCCCTCGGTCCGGTGCTGGTTTTACCCCTGAAAAAAGACAAGTTAATGGGGGCAAGTCCATAGAAGGAAGATGTCTCAATAAACCTATGCCCCTCGGTGCGGTGCTGGTTTTTACCCTAAAAGGATAAGATAATGGGGGCAAGTCCATACAAGCAAGATGTGTCAGTACAACTATGCCCCTCGGTGCGGTGCTGGTTATTCCCCTAAAAAGATAAGGCAAGTCCATATAAGGAAGATGTGTCAGTACAACTATGTCCCTCGGTGTAGTGCTGGTTTTTCCCTTAAAAATAAGATAATGGGGCAAGTCATGTTACGGACTCGCCTCTGCATGCGACGCCGCGGCACGCCACGTCGTCGCCTGCTACGGATCTTTCCTGGCTCAGCCTCGCCGGGATGGGGGTAGGGGGTCCCGACCCCCCCTCCACCCCGGCTCCGCCTCACGATAACGCGGCAGTGCGCTCGTTTGACACGCACAGTGCGGTTATTCTGTCCCCCACACGCCCACCCACACACCCTAAGATAGATAATGGGGACAAGTCCATACAAGGAAGATGTGTCAGTACAACTATACCCCTCGGTGCGATGCTGGTTTTTCCCATAAAAAAGATAAGATAATGGGGGCAATTCCATACAAGGAAGATGTATCAGTACAACTATACCCCTCGGTGCGGTGCTGGTTTTTCCCTTAGAAAGATAAGATAATGGGGTAAAGTCCATACAAGGAAGATGTGTCATTACAACTATGCCCCTCGGTGCGGTGCTGGTTTTTCCCCTAAAAAAGATAAGATAATGGGGCAAGTCCTGTTACAGACTCGCCTCCGGATGCGATGCTGTGGCCTCACCGGGATATAGCCTGCTACGGCTCGTTCCTGGCTCGTCCTCGCCGGGATGGGGAAGGGTTCCCGACCACCCTCCCCCCGGTTCGGCCTCGCGCTAACGGGGCAGTGCGCTCGTTTGACAGGCGCAGTGCTGTTATTCTGTTTCCCCCCTCCACACGCACCCACACACCCTAAGATGGATAATGGGGGCAACTCCATACAAGGAAAATGTGTTAGTACAACTATGCCCCTCGGTGCGGTGATGGCTTTTCCCCTAAAAAAGCTAAGATAATGGGGGCAAGCCCATACAAGGAAGATGTGTCAGAACAACTATACCCCTCGGTGCGGTGCTGGTTTTTTCCCTAAAAAAGATAAGATAATGGGGGCAAGCCCATACAAGGAAGATGTGTCAATACAACTATGCCCCTCGGTGCGGTGCTGGTTTTTCCCCTAAAAACGATAAGATAATGGGGGCAAGTCATGTTACGGACTCGCCTCCGTATGCGACGCCGCGGCACGCCGCGTCGTCGCCTGCAACGGCTCCTTCTTGGCTCAGCCTCGCCGGGATGGGGGATGGGGGTCCCGACCCCCTCTCCCCCGGCTCGGCCTCGCGCTAACGCGGCAGTGCGCTCGTTTGACAGGCGCAGTGCGGTTATTCTGTCCCCCCCACACACCCACCCACACACCCTAAGATAGATAATGGGGGCAAGTCCATACAAGGAAGATCTGTCAATACAACTATGCCCCTCGGTGCGGTGCTGGTTTCTTCCCTGGAAAAGATAAGATAATGGGGGCAAGCCCATACATGGAAGATGTGTCAGTACAACTATGCCCCTCGGTGCGGTGCTGGTTTTTTCCCTAAAAAAGATAAGATAATGGGGGCAAGTCATGTTACCGACTCGCCTCTGTATGCGACGCCGCGGCACGCCGCGGCGTCGCCTGCAACGGCTCTTTCCTGGCTCAGCCTCGCCGGGATGGGGGAGGGGGGGTCCCGACCCCCGTCCCCCCGGCTCGGCCTCGCGCTAACGCGGCAGTGCGCTCGTTTGAAAGGTGTAGTGCCGTTATACTGTCCCCCCCACACACGCACCCACACACCCTAAGATAGATAATGGTGGCAAGTCCATACAATGAAGATGTGTCAGTACAACTATGCCGCTCGGTGCGGTGCTGGTTTTTCCCCTAAAAAAGATAACATAATGGGGGCAAGTCATGTTACAGACGCGCCTCCGTATGCGACGCCGCCTCACGCTGCATCGCCGCTTGCTACGGCTCATTCCTGGTTCGGCCTCGCCGGGATGGGGGTCCCTACCCCCCTCCCGGCTCGGCCTCGCCCTAATGCGGCACTGCGCTCGTCAAACGACCACAATGCGGTTATTATGTTTCCCCCTCCCCATGCCACGCACCCACACACCCTAAAAAGATAGATGTTCTTCAATCCATATATATCTTACCCAGATGTTCATTAAAAAATTCTAAAAATATATGAAAAAATGAGAACAAAGAGAAAAGTGATGTCTACTACGCAACCTTCTTCTTGTAGACATTGTTGGGCCTCCAAGTGCAGAGGTTTGTAGGACAGTAGCAAATTTCCCTCAAGTGGATGACATATGGTTTATCAATTCATGGGAGGCATAGGATGAAGATGGTCTTTCTCAAGCAACCCTGCAACCAAATAACAAAGAGTCTCTAGTGTCCCCAACACACCCAGTACAATGGTAAATTGTATAGGTGCACTAGTTCAGCGAAGAGATGGTGATACAAGTGCAAAATGGATGGTAGATATAGGTTTTTGTAATCTGAAAATATAAAAACAGCAAGGTAACCAATGATAAAAGTGAGCACAAACGGTATTACAATGCTAGGAAACAAGGCCTAAGGTTCATACTTTCACTAGTGCAAGTTCTATCAACAAAAATAACATAATTGGATCATATAACTATCCCTCAACATGCAACAAAGAGTCACTCCAAAGTCACTAATAGTGGAGAACAAACGAAGAGATTATTGTAGGGTACGAAACCACCTCAAAGTTATCCTTTCTCATCGATCTATTCAAGAGTCCGTAGTAAAATAACACGAAGCTATTCTTTCAGTTCGATCTATCATAGAGTTCGTACTAGAATAACACCTTAAGACGCAAATCAACCAAAACCCTAATGTCACCTAGATACTCCAATGTCACCTCAAGTATCCGTGGGTATGATTATACGATATGCATCACACAATCTCAGATTCATCTACTCAACCAACACAAAGAACTTCAAAGAGTGCCCCAAAGTTTCTACCGGAGTGTCAAGACGAAAACGCGTGCCAACCCCTATGCATAAGTTCACAAGGTTACGAAACCCGCAAGTTGATCAGCAAAACATACATCAAGTAGATCACGTGAATATCCCATTGTCACCACAGATAAGCACATGCAGGACATACATCAAGTGTTCTCAAATCCTTAAACACTCAATCCGATAAGATAACATCATAGGGAAAACTCAATCCATTACAAAAGAGTAGAGGGGGAGAAACATCATAAGATCCAACTATAATAGCAAAGCTCACGATACATCACGATCGTGCCAAATCAAGAACATGAGAGAGAGATCAAACACATAGCTACTGGTACATACCCTCAGCCCCGAGGGTGAACTACTCCCTCCTCATCATGGAGAGCGCCGGGATGATGAAGATGTCCACCGGTGAGGGATCCCCCCTCCGGCAGGGTGCCAGAATAGGGTATCAATTGGTTTTTGGTGGCTACAGAGGCTTACTACGGCGGAACTCCCGATCTAGGTTTCTTTCTGGAAGTTTCTGTATATATAAGAGGTTTTGGCATCGGGAACAAGTCAGGGGGGTCTCCGAGCTGTCCACGAGGTAGGGTGGGCGCGCCCTCCACCCTCGTGGGCAGCCCGGGACTCTTCTGGCCCAACTCTTTTACTCCATGGCCTTCTTCTGGTCCAAAAATAAGTTCCGTGAAGTTTCAGGTCAATTGGACTCTGTTTGGTTTTCCTTTTCTGTGATACTCAAAAACAAGGAAAAAACATAAACTGGCACTGGGCTCTAGGTTAATATGTTAGTCCTAAAAATCATATAAAATAGCATATAAATGCATATAAAACAATCTAGATGGATAATATAATAGCATGGAACAATAAAAAATTATAGATACGTTGGAGACGTATCAAGCATCCCCAAGCTTAATTCCTGCTCGTCCTCGAGTAGGTAGATGATAAAAACATAATTTCTGATATGGAATGCTACCTAACATATTTATCAATGTAATCTTATTTATTGTGGCAAGAATATCCAGATCCATAAGATTCAAGGCAAAAATTTAATATTGACATAAAAATAATAATACTTCGAGCATACTAACCAAGCAATTATGTCTTCTCAAAATAACATGGCCACAGAAAGCTCGTCCCTACAAAATCATATAGTTTGGCTATGCTTCATTTCCTCACACAAAATGCTCTCATCATGCACAACCCCGGTGACAAGCCAAGCAATTGTTTCATACTTTAGTAATCTCAAACTTTTTTCAACTTTCACACAATACATGAGCGTGAGCCATGGACATAGAACTATGGGTGAAATGGAGTATAATGATGGGGGTTGTGTGGAGAAGACAATAAAAGAGAAAGTCTCACATTGACGCAGCTAATCAACGGGCTAGGGAGATGCCCATCAATTGATGTCAATGCGAGGAGTAGGGATTGCAATGTAACGGATGCACTAGAGCTATAAATGTATGAAAGCTCAACAAAAGAAACTAAGTGGGTGTGCATCCAACTTGCTTGCTCACGAAGACCTAGGGCATTTGAGGAAGCCCATTGTTGGAATATACAAGCCAAGTTCTATAATGAAAAACTCCCACTAGTATATGAAAGTGACAAAATAAGAGACTTTCTATCATGAAGATCATGGTGCTACTTTGAAGCACAATTGTGGAAAAAGGATAGTAGCATTGTCCCTTCTTTTCTCTTTTTTTATATGGCCTTCCCTTTTTCTTCCTTTCTTTTTTTCTTTTTTTCTTTGGCCCTTTTTTGGCCTTTTTTTGGGACAATGCTCTATTAATGGTGATAATCACACTTATATTTCTTTACAACTCAAGGATTACAACTCGATACTAGAACAACGTATGACTCTATATGAATGCCTCCGATGGTGTACCGGGATGGGGAATGACTCATGAGTAACATGTATGAAAGAATTATGAACGGTGGCTTTGCCACAAATACGATGTCAACTACAAGATCATGCAAGGCAATATGACAATAATGATGCGTGTCATAATAAACGGAACGGTGGAAAGTTGCATGACAATATATCTCAGAATGGTTATGGAAATGCCATAATAGGTAGGTATGGTGGCTGTTTTGTGGAAGATATAAGGAGGTTTATGTGTGATAGAGCGTATCATATCACGGGGTTTGGATGCACCGGCGAAGTTTGCACTAACTCTCAAGGTGAGAAAGGCAATGCACGGTACCGAAGAGGCTAGCAATGATGGAAGGGTGAGAGTGCGTATAATCCATGGACTCAACATTAGTCATAAAGAACTCACGTACTTATTAGAAAAATCTACAAGTCATAAAAAACCAAGCATTACGCGCATGCTCCTAGGGGGGTAGATTGGTAGGAAAATACCATCGCTCGTCCCCGACCGCCACTCATAGGGAAGGCAATCAAAGAACATCTCATGCTTCAAATTTGTCACACAACGTTTACCATACGTGCATGGTACAGGACTTGCAAACTTCAACACAAGTATTTATCAAATTCACAATTACTCAACTAGCACAACTCTAATATTACCATCTTCATATCTCAAAACAATCATCAAGTATCAAACTTCTCATAGTATTCAATGCACTCTATATGAAAGTTTTTATTATATCCCTCTTGGATGCCCATCATATTAGGACTAAATTCATAACAAAAGAAAATTACCATGTTGTTTAAGACTCTCAAAATAATATAAGTGAAGCATGAGAGTTCATCTATTTCTTCAAAATAAAACCATCGCCGTGCTCTAAAAGGATATAAGTGAGGCACTAGAGCAAATGACAAACTACTCCGAAAGATATAAGTGAAGATCAATGAGTAGTTGACTAATTATGCAACTATGTGAAGACTCTCTAACATTTAAGAATTTTGGATATTGGTATTTTATTCAAACAGCAAGCAAAACAAAAGAAAATAAAATGACGCTCCAAGCAAAACACATATCATGTGGTGAATAAAAATATAGCTCCAAGTAAAGTTACCGATGAACGAAGACGAAAGAGGGGATGCCCCAAACTTAGGCTCTTGGTTGTCCTTGAATATTACCTTGGGGTGCCTTAGTCATCCCCAAGCTTAGGATCTTGCCACTCCTTATTCCATAGTCCATCGAATCTTTACCCAAAACTTGAAAACTTCACAACACAAAACTCAACAGAAAACTCGTAAGCTCTGTTAGTATAAGAAAATAAATCACCACTTAGGTACTGTTGTGAACTCATTATAAGTTCATATTGGTGTAATATCTACTGTATTCCAATTTCTCTATGGTTCATACCCTCCAATACTACTCATAGATTAATCAAAATAACCAAACAATACAGTGAAAACAGAATATGTAAAAAACAGAACAGCCTGTAGTAATCTGTATCAAACGTATACTTCTGGAACTCCCAAAATTCTAAAATAAATTGGTGGACCTGAGGAATTTTTCTATTAATCTTATGCAAAAAGAATCAACCTAAAAGCGCTCTCCAGTAAAAAAATGGTAGCTAATCTCGTGAGCGCTAAAGTTTCTGTCTTTTACAGCAAGATCATAAAGACTTCAACCAAGTCTTCTCAAAGGTTCTACTTGGCACAAACACTAATTAAAAAATAAAATCCATCTAACCAGAGGCTAGATAGATTATTTATTTCTAAACAGGAGCAAAAATGAAGGAACAAAAATAAGATTGGGTTGCCTCCCAACAAGCGCTATCGTTTAACGCCCCTAGCTAGGCATGATGATTTCAATGATGCTCACATAAAGGATAAGAATTGAAACATAAAGAGAGCATCATGAAGAATATGACTAGCACATTTAAGTCTAACCTACTTCCTATGCATAGGGATTTTGTGAGCAAACAATTTATGGGAACAATAATCAACTAGCATAGGAAGGCAAAACAAGCATAACTTCAAAACTTTAAGCACATAGAGAGGAAACTTGATATTATTGCAATTCCTACAAGCATATATTCCTCCCTCATAATAATTTTCAGTAGCATCATGAATGAATTCAACAATATAACCATCACATAAAGCATTCTTTTCATGATCTACAAGCATAGAATTTTTATTACTCTCCACATAAGCAAATTTCTTCTCATGAATAATTGTGGGAGCAAACTCAACAAAATAACTATCATGTGAGGCATAATCCAATTGAAAACTGAAATCATGACGACAAGTTTCATGGTTACCATTATTCTTAATAGCATACAAGTCATCACAATAATCATCATAGATAGCAGCTTTGTTCTCATAATTAATTGGAACCTCTTCCAAAATAGTGGATTCATCACTAAACAAAGTAATGACCTCTCCAAATCCACTTTTATAATTATCACAATAAGATTAAACACCCTCCAAAATAGTGGGCTCATTACTTCCTAAAGTTTACACTCTTCCAAACTTTATCACTATAATCATCATAGGTAGGAGGCATGCTATCATCATAATAAATTTTCTCATCAAAACTTGGGTGACAAAACATATCATCTTCATCAAACATAGCATCCCCAAGCTTGTGGCTTTGCATATCATTAGCATCATGGATGTTCATGGAATTCATACTAACAACATCGCAATCATGCTTATCATTCAAATATTTAGTGCCAAACATTTTAATGCATTCTTCTTCTAGCATTTTGGCACAATTATCGGAATCCTTATTTTCGTGAAAGACATTAAAAAGATGAAGCATATGAGGCAATCTTAATTCCATTTTTTTGTAGTTTTATTTTCTAAACTAATCTAGTGCTAAAACAAGAAACTAAAAAGATTCGATTGCAATATCTAAAGATATACCTTCAAGCACTCACCTCCCTGGCAACGGCGCGAGAAACTGCTTGATGTCTACTACGCAACCTTCTTCTTGTAGACGTTATTGGGCCTCCAAGTGCAGAGGTTTGTAGGACAGTACCAAATTTCCCTCAAGTGCATGACCTAAGGTTTATCAATGCGTGGGAGGCATAGGATGAAGATGGTCTCTCTCAAGCAACCCTTCAACCAAATAACAAAGAGTCACTTGTGTCCCCAACACACCCAATACAATGGTAAATTGTATAGGTGCACTAGTTCAGCAAAGAGATGGTGATACAAGTGCAATATGGATGGTAGATATAGGTTTTTGTAATCTGAAAATATAAAAAACAGCAAGGTAACTAATGATAAAAGTGAGCACAAACGGTATTGCAATGCTAGGAAACAAGACCTAAGGTTCATACTTTCACTAGTGCAAGTTCTCTCAACAATAATAACATAATTGGATCATATAACTATCCCTCAACATGCAACAAAGAGTCACTCCAAAGTCACTAATAGCTGAGAACAAATGAAGAGATAAGTGTAGGGTACAAAACCACCTCAAAGTTATCCTTTTTGATCGATCTATTCAAGAGTCCGTAGTAAAATAACACGAAGCTATTCTTTCAGTTCGATCTATCATAGAGTTCGTACTAGAATAACACCTTAAGACGCAAATCAACCAAAACCCTAATGTCACCTAGATACTCCAATGTCACCTCAAGTATCCGTGGGTATGATTATACGATATGCATCACACAATCTCAGATTCATCTACTCAACCAACACAAAGAACTTCAAAGAGTGCCCCAAAGTTTCTACCGGAGTGTCAAGACGAAAACGCGTGCCAACCCCTATGCATAAGTTCACAAGGTTACGGAACCCGCAAGTTGATCACCAAAACATACATCAGGTAGATCACATGAATATCCCATTGTCACCACAGGTAAGAACATGTAAGACATACATCAAGTGTTCTCAAATCCTTAAAGACTCAATCCAATAAGATAACTTTAAAGGGAAAACTCAATCCATTACAAGAGAGTAGAGGGGGAGAAACATCATAAGATACAATTATAATAACAAAGCTCGTGATACATCAAGATCGTGCCAAATCAAGAACACGAGAGAGAGAGAGAGAGAGAGAGAGAGAGATAGAGAGAGAGAGATCAAACACATAGCTACTGGTACATACCCTCAGCCCCGAGGGTAAACTACTCCCTCCTCGTCATGGAGAGCGCCGGGATGATGAAGATGGCCACCGGTGAGGGATCCCCCCTCCGGCAGGGTGCCGGAACAGGGTCCGGATTGGTTTTTGGTGGCTACAGAGGCTTGCGGCAGCGGAACTCCCGATCTAGGTTTCTTTCTGAAAGTTTTTGTACACATAAGAGGTTTTGGCGTCAGGAACAAGTCAGGGTGTTCTCCGTGCTGTCCACGAGGTAGGGAGGCGCGCCTGGGGGCTGGGCGCGCCCCCACCCTCGTGGGCAGCCCGGGACTCTTCTGGCCCAACTCTTTTACTCCATGGCCTTCTTCTGGTCCAAAAATAAGTTCCGTGAAGTTTCAGGTCAATTGGACTCCGTTTGGTTTTCCTTTTCTGCGATACTCAAAAAAAAGGAGAAAACAGAAACTGGCACTAGGCTCTAGGTTAATAGGTTAGTCCCAAAAATCATATAAAATAGCATATAAATGCATATACAGCATTCTAGATGGATAATATAATAGCATGGAACAATAAAAAATTATAGATACATTGAAGACGTATCTAAAAGTGAGCGAAGTACACTATAAAAAATGTCAGTTCAAGCAGAGGAGATCGTTTCAGTACTATAATAAAGAAATAAAATGCTTATATTAGGCAAAAGAAATCATAAAAACTAGAAAGAAAAAAATCTAAGAATCAAAATTATTGACCGCCCAAGGGACAGGCCGGTCGAACGCGGGTGGGTACTAGGACTGAAGCCAATTACGAAACCACCGGTGAATCCATTGTAAACCAAAATGCGCAGGCCAACCCACCACCAGGGCCCACAGGTCATGACAGAGGGCGAGCGCCGTGTATAAGCGCTCAGGTAAGTATTCAGAGGAGTTCGACCAGTAAGCCTGGGAGCCCTTATAAACAGGTCGAGAACCCCCTCCCTTAGCGAGGTGGGACTAAACATATAGCGAACATGCATGCCACACTGCACAGCCACGCATACCCACTATTTGGGCCGAAAACGATGGCTCCGGGGGATGGCCCAATACAATAGTTCGCCCCATTACAAAATTCCAACCGATCACGCATGACCAAATAAAAGAAACAAATACAAATAATTTAAAAAAACCTCATAAGAAATCAGTTCAAAACAAAGAATGTAAAAAGTTCAAACACATGTTGATTGTAAGAACTAAAAAAATACTTTTTTGGAAAATTAAACGTAGAAGATTGTAATAAAAAATTCAGAAACAATTTTTTTAAAAGTTCAGCTACTAAAATTCATAGGGTTCAAGTAAAATGTGTACTGTGCAACAACGATTAAATTCTTTTTATTTAAAAAAATACTAGAACTATCACTATTCAACAAAAAAATTTGTGCTCTAAAATTCCTGTCAAATAGTAAGGAAAAATGCTCTACAAGAAATGAATGCGGTTGGTCATTGACATCCAAAATAGTTCAGTACTATCATTAAGAGCAAAGGGTCCTACAACCATCATCAGCGTATATTTTTCGTGTGCGAGCTATGTACATGAAAATATCCCAGTAAAAACAAAGGATGCCCGTCAGTTCAACTATAATTGTTCCATTTCAAATATAAAAAATATATAAAAAACAGTTGTGCTTGAGCAAAAAATAGGAAACATTACATAAATAAAAAATAGCACATACAATAACATGCGAACAAATTGTTCCAAACCATCTGGTAATAACATAGAATTCACATGCATTGTTTGAAAGAAAAATACTGCAACATAATCAAACGCACACAAACCTCACAATCAGCGTCACTTGCCACATTTAAACCTACATCACATAAATTCTGAACGTCAGAGAGTCATCTTGTCTGGAGAACATAACCATAACCACCTCACCATCCTCACATCCAGACTCTGCGACAAACTCCTTCCACCCAGTAGTTAGGGTGATGCAACCATCAAAGTCGATGTGGTAGGCAACTTCCATCAACTGATACCCGTTTTTGTCTGAAGTCTCCATCTTTAGTATCCCGGAACTAGGAGCAACAATCCTGATTCTGGGTGACATTTTCTGCAAATGGGCATGGGAGTAGAAGACAAAGTGAACACCTGCCACAACTGAATCTTTACACAGATCAAGGAACGGTTGCATAACAAAGTGAAAAGAAAATGTCTGAACCAAAACCAAAACACCAAACTAACTAGTCATATGACCTGACTAAACTGAAGAAATATACATATTAATACACCTAAAGTAAAAACATCTAACAAAAACAAAACAAGGATTAGACAAAAATGGATAAATATTGTTAAGTAATGAACAAATACACACAAAAATCCCTTCTGTTCAATTCTGACAAAACCAAATAAAAATTATATACAAACTATTGATAAAACTAAACTACAGATTCAGTCCATGGGATTCAAAATGAGACCTACAAAAAGAAGAAAACAAAACGAATAGAAACACATACCCATGATTCCTTCAAGTCCCTAACCGTGAGGTGACAAACATAGGGTGCGCGAAACCCATGGTTGTTGTACAGCAGACACGAAAGTTGCCCAAGGCGCTGAGTCTCGGTGAGCGCCAAACCAGATTCGTACACACAATCATCAGCTATGGGCGCCATCTTTGCCAGACATCCACGTGAACAATCCTCCATGGAAAACACAGGAAAAGGGAAGAAAACAACAGGGAGAAGAGGGAGGAACCTAGATCTGATTCTGGAGAAGGAAGAAAAAGGAGGGGGAGACTGAGCCACACACCACACATAGATGGATAGAATTTATAAGCCAAGGAGACTCGCAGATTATAAAAATAATAAATAGGCAGGTGGGCATCCAGCTAGTAGAAAATAGTTATTATCAATTCATGCAACATTTGACCGCAAATCAGTTCAACTTCAGATAAAACAACAGTTCAAAATGCACATAACAAACATATGCAGATAAAACAACACATTCAGAGGTAGATACTTGAATTCATTTAGTCATTCAACCATCTGCTCCCTCACAACACAAACTTAAAAACATAAAAATTCAGCACTTCAGTCATAACGATCAAAGAAACGGCGCCATTTGGCCCTGGTGGATGGATGTGGAGCCATGGCTGCTCCTGCCCTAGCCCAACTGATGATCTGAATATGGTTCCTTCCCCTGCCCTCTGGGAGAAGTAGCTCCATGTAATGCCCCGAGACCGACGCTCCAGTCGCCTCCCATGTTTTTCATCATCATCGCGTGTATTTATTTGTTTGTTGTATTCATCATGTCATCATGAGCATTGCATCGCATGTTTTCTAAAAAATCATAGCGGTTCGAAGTTGCCCTTTCTCTCTTTGCCTCCGTTGTCATTTTGTCAGGCCCTTGTCCTCGTTGACCTCTCTTGACCCCTCGCTTGCTCGCCCAAAACTTCCCCGAACCTGAACCGCACGGTCACGACCAATGGATTCGGATCATCCCCAAACATCTATAAAACATCTCCTTTTTTCTCTTTTGGACTCCCTACCTATTTACTTCGAACCGTCCGATTACAATCGGAGGGACCTAGATAACCCCTACCCTAATCCCCTACCTATATAAACACTCTAACCCTAGACCTAGCCGTCCCATCCGCCGCCACCTCCTCGTTTTCCTCTCCTACCAGATCCAACCAGCGGCCTCCGACCATCTCCCTTGATTTCTGCCGCCACCCAACCAGTGCATCCCTCCCGATCCACCAACCTCAGCACCTGCACCTCCTCCCTCCTCGAGTCCGAGGCCATGCCTCCTCTGCTCGATCTCCACCGCAAGCCGCAGTCGTGCCTCCAGCTCCCTCCTCGATCCAGATCGAGAGAGGTTCTATCCCCAGCCTCCCCGAGCCTCCCGTCGTCTAGGAGCACGAGCTCGCTCGCTCGCCCCACTGTCCAGCTGCCGGAGCCCCTCTTCTCCTTCCCGAGGCCGCCGCCGGCGCCCCAAGCTCTCCGCTCAGCCATGCCTCCTCCCCTCCACAGGCCCCATCTCATGGCGCCCTTCACCTTGCGCGTACTACAGGCCACCGGCCATGGAGGCCACCGTGCCGGCCCTCAAGCGCGTCGCCCGTGCTCCTCCCTCGCCTCAGACACGTCGCCGACCTCTGCTTCCCCTGCTCCAGACCGAGGCGCCCCTGTTCCGCGCCTGCTGGCCGCCAAAACAAGCAGGAGCTCTTCCATGGCGCCTCCTTCCGCTTTCCCCTGCTGCAGAACTCCATCGCCCCTGCTCATCTTCACCTCGTGCACAGATCGACCGCTGCTTCAGTAGATGATTTCTCCGATCCCGGCGCTCCATCTTCGACCGAAGCAAGGGATGCCCAGCGCCGCTCGCCCCCATCCGCCAAGCTCCTCGCCGCCGCGCCAAGTCCCCTGCCTCACCATTACCTGTCGTGGCCTCTGCTTCCTCTACACGAGCAGGTCGCTCGTCCCGCACCCTGCGCGTTGACCAGCCGCTACTGCGTCCCGATCGAGTGCCTGGGCCGGCCTCGCCTTGTGCCTTATCGCGGCCCAGCAAGGCGTTGAGGCCCAGCCTCTCCACCAGCCTGTCTCCTCTCCGAACGGGCCGAGGCCCAATGTGAGCAGCCCAGATCCATCTATTTTAGCCCGTAGTGTTTTTCCCCGCGCTATGATTTTCGCATTTATTCAGAAAACTGCATATTTACAGTTTGGACCCCGAGCATCATGCATATAATAGCTCATTAACCGTGCATCATATGTTAATAATTTATATATGTAACATGATTAGAATTTCATCTAGTTTCATAATATGCCACTTTCATCTATGTTTAAAATGTTTAAATTGTTATTTGCATTAATTCGAATAAATGCCATGTTAAAATGGTTTATTTCATAACTAATTAACCGTAACTCCAAATGTAATAAACTTTATATGTACATGGGGTAGAAAAATGCCTAGTTTAACATGTTGCACTCTATTTTGCTGTTTAACAACATTAAAATATGTTTTAGGGCAGAACAGTACCAAATTCAAAACATGCACATGAGGATTTTCCGGAATTATTGTTTGTTGTTCCGGCCTCATTTAAACTTGACTAAATAGTTAGTTTTCATTTGTTTCACCTCTTGCCATGTTAAGCAACATTTAATATTGAGGTGTACATAAACGGGAGTAAACTAAGTAATTGATGTGGTGTTTTGTCAATATGCAACTCGTTGCATATTGAGCTCCACTTAATTTGTAGTGTTGTTTGTTGCACTTTGCCATGTCATGCATATTTAAACCGGACATGCATCATACTCGATTGTGCATCATGCCATGTTTATGTGATGGTTGTTTACCATGTTGTTTGTCTGTTTCCGGGTTGCTTCTCTCGTTAGCTTCGGTTTCGTTCCGGAGTTGTGAGGATTCGTTCGACTACGTCCGTTTGTCTTCTTCATGGACTCGTTCTTCTTCCTTGCGGGATCTCAGGCAAGATGACCATACCTTCGAAATCACTTCTATCTTTGCTTGCTAGATTGCTCACTCTTTTGCTATGCCTATGCTGCGATACCTACCACTTGCTTATCATGCCTCCCATATTGTTAAACCAAGCCTCTAACTCACCTTGTCCTAGCAAAACGTTGTTTGGCTATGTTACCGCTTTGCTCAGCCCCTCTTATAGTGTTGTTAGTTGCAGGTGAACATGAAGTTTGTTCCTTGTTGGAACATGGAGATGTTGTTCCTTGTTGGAACATGTTTACTTGTTGGGATATCACAATATCTCTTATTTAATTAATGCATCTATATACTTGGTAAAGGGTGGAAGGCTCGGCCTTATGCCTGGTGTTTTGTTCCACTCTTGCCGCCCTAGTTTCCGTCATATCGGTATTATGTTCCCGGATTTTGCATCCCTAACGCGGTTGGGTGATTTATGGGACCCCCTTGACAGTTCGCTTTGAATAAGACTCCTCCAGCAAGGCCCAACCTTGGTTTTACCATTTGCCACCTAAGCCTTTTTCCCTTGGGTTCTGCAGACTCAAGGGTCATCTTTATTTTAAACCCCCGGGCCAGTTCTCCTTCGATTGCTGGTCCAAACCGAGCGATGTCCGGCGCCCCTTGGGCAACCAGGATCTATGCCAACCCGACGTCTTGCTCATCCGGTGTGCCCTAAGAACGAGATACGTGCGACTCCTATCGGGATTTGTCGGCACATCGGGCGGCTTTGCTGGTCTTGTTTTACCATTGTCGAAATGTCTTGTAGTCCGGGATTCCGAGACTGATCGGGTCTTCCCGGTAGAAGGAATATCCTTCGTTGACCATGAGAGCTTATAATGGGCTAAGTTGGGACACCCCTGCAGGGTATTATCTTTCGAAAGTCGTGCCCGTGGTTATGAGGCAGATGGGAATTTGTTAATGTCTGGTTGTAGAAAACCCGAAGTTGATCTTAATTAAAATACATCAACCGCGTTTGTAACCATGATGGTCTCTTCTCGGCGGAGTCTGGGAAGTGAACACGGTGTTGGAGTTATGCCTGACGTAGGTTGTTCTAGGATCACTTATTGATCATAGTTGTTCGACCGTGCTTTTGCCTCCTATTCTCGCTCTCTTTTCCGTATGTTAGCCACCAGATATGCAAGTCGCTTGCTGCAGCTCCACCTCACTACCCTGTCCTACCTTTAAGCTTAAATAGTCTTGATCTCGCGGGTGTGAGATTGCTGAGTCCCCGTGACTCACAGATACTTCCAAAACCAGTTTGCAGGTGCCGATGAAACCGTGCAGGTGACGCACCCGAGCTCAAGGAGGAGCTCGATGAAGATCTTGTTCATTGTGTTGTTTCATTTCAGTTGATCAGTATTGGAGCCTAGTTGGGGTCGATCAGGGATCTGTGTAGCATTTGGGGTAGTCTTCTTTTATTTTGGTTCCGTAGACGGACCTTGATTGTATCTGTATGATGTAATGCTTTACTCATGTATTGTGTGAAGTGGCGATTGTAAGCCAACTATGTATCTCTTTCCCTTATGTATTACATGGGTTGTGTGAAGATTACCTGACTTGCGACATTGCTTTCAATGCGGTTATGCCTCTAAGTCATGCTTCGACACGTGGGAGATATAGCCGCATTGAGGGCGTTACACTCTAGTTCATTGGAGTTGGAAGTATCCATCACCTCGCGTGCAAGGCATCTGTTGAACTCTACCTCCACTCCCTCCTCAGCAGCACGTCATGCCCTCTGCCTCCGCCTGCACCTCCTCCTGCTCCTCCTCTGCTCCGCTACTGCAGCCCTCACATCAACGTCATCCCCCTCGTCCTCTGTGACCTCTGCCAGCTCAGGATCCATCTGGCTTTTCTTTGGTTGCCAGCTCAGGGCTCAGTCTTTATACTCAAAGTGCAGGGGTATGGGTAGGCAGCCAGTAGAAAATACTTACTCCGATGTCAACGCACAATAATACAACTTTGACACGGAGCAGTCCAACTACACATACGTCAGCAATTCAAACAACACTGAAAAACATGCAACTTAATTACACAGTTTGACCAGATTACAAGAAATCACAGGCTACAGTCAGCCACCATACACCACCTCCGCCAACAACCAAATCACATGGGAATCCGGGGTAGAAACAACTCAAGAAGCAAAATTAACAACACAAATCATTTCATACAATCCTCATCTCTCTCCCTGCAACGCTAATTCGATAGTAAAACATCAGAAAAAGAAGAACACATTTGCATGGCAGACATGGCAAACGACCAAGAACACCAAAACTTGTAATCAGTACAGTGAAAATAATCTCCAAAAACTCTAACACACCGATAATTCGCACATCCAAAACAACACCTAAAGCAACAAATGGATGCAAAATTGATGGATACGAACACCACGGTAAACACCAACGCCCAAAACACGTCCGCTGGCAAATGCCCACGTCGTCACCTCCGGTGACTTGAGATCGGAAAACACAACCAGGTGACCACGCGCACGTGCGGAACCCCGTACATGTCTCCTCTGGCAACGAATGGCCCGCCGCACCGCGCCGAAGAACCCCCGGAAGCTCCCCGTTGTATCCCCTCTTTCCTTCCATTGAAGATGCTAGAAAATCAGTTTAGGTAGCAAACCGTGAAAGTCCAACCTATAAACTATGTCGGTTCAAATAGGGTAACAGAATAATATTCTGTTACGCGAAACATAATAGCCCAGATGTATATATGAAATAAATAGGGGAGCCTCGGTCTAATATAATAAGATGATCCAACGGTGCAATTGTGAAAATATGCACTTATGTGTCCTCAGCGAAAAAAACAAGCATTTTAGCTCACTGCAGGATCACTATATATTGAAACATTTGTTTTTTTGTCCAGGACACATACAATAATATTTTTTCAATCTCTCCATTGGATCATGTTATATTATAGGTGTGTTGGTTCATTTTTTTAGGATTTTTTAGAACTTTTACACCGTCGACAACCTTAACTGGTTCTTTGGCAAGCTATTATAGAAAATCCTACTCCTATACATATACCGGTCTATTCTGATAATATTATCAGAATAGTTATTCTGATAACACTTCGGCACTGCATGCTCAACAGAAGCGAACTGCATCTTCTTTACATTGCGCACTGCAATGCTACACGGTAGAACTGCTTCATTTTCTGGTGGTCCGCCCGCGTATTCTGTGTGGAATCGGGTGTTGCAGGATGATTTAATTTGTTTATGGATGTTAGTTGACCTTTATTATTTGTAATTTACAGGAAAAATGACTAAAATCTTGGTAAATCGACGGATTTGGCGGACGGGCTTTCTCTGTTCGTCCGTGTTTGCTTCAGATGCGATTTTTTTGTGCTCGCATGTTGTTTTTTAGTAGGAATTGTTTGATTGTGTTTGTTTTAATCGGTCCGTTCACTCTATAATTTCTTAATTTTTAGGAGTTTGTTTTCAATTCCTATTATTTTGATTCTGCGGGCGGGAGAGCTTCGTCCGCTCCTCTGTTCTTGACGATTTTTTGGATTTTTGCGCGTCCATGCGTATTTGAATATTGTAATTAGTCTTGTTATAGTTTTGAATTCATTGTACTGTGGGTATAATTGTAAGTTTGCAATTGCAATTTTTAAACGAGAGATGATGTTGTTCGTCCAGTTGCCGTGTCTTCCATGTAATTTTTTGCGGGAGTATTTTTTCGTTTGTTTAGTGGTTGGACAATTTCCAGGCATACGTTGTTTCAGGAGTATTTTTCGATAGTCTACCACATGTCTGCAGTTCTACTGTTTTTAATTTTATTTGTTTTAGTTGTGGCATACGTTGTTGTGCACTACATTTTCGTTAGTAGTGTACTTCGTTGTAGCTACTTTACAGTGGTTACTGCAGTTTATGAGATTTCTGTTTTCTTAAATTGAATTATGTGTTCTATAGGACTTCATAATATGCACTTCCGTACTGCATTAGCAGTGTGGTTAATGTTTCTACTATGGTATTAGAATGGATGGTCCATTTTATGCTTGTGTTAGCTAAACAGTTATTATAAGAATTATTTTGAAGTGCATACTATGAGAATTGTTTTTGAACATCGTATGTTAACTGCAAAGTTTCGACCATTTGCATTTCCTTGTTACTGTTCAAAGGGCTGCTTTTTTATTATTAGGACCACACTATGTGCTTGAGAGAACTGCATTACTGCCAACAACAACTTGTCTAAAAAGGATGATAAAATGATCCAGTTGAGGTTGCCTACTTTAAAATAGGCATCGTTCAAAGTGTCTGATGGACATAATTTTAAAAGCATACGGCATAATCAAAGCATTAGAAATATTGTTTGCTTCATACTAGACATCCTAGAGTGCAAATATTGTAAACTTGAGGGAGTCTTCTGCTTTGTAGAAAAACACCATGGCCACTTCTCCGACGTCAAAGCCATTCTAGGAGACGAAATCTTTCCAACCAGTAGTTATATTGATGCAGTCTTCAGAGTCAATGTGGTAGTCGGCTTGCATGTCTGCATACCCATTCTTGTGTTGTGTCTCCAAAGTAACCTTCCCTGAACTCGGAGCATGAAATTTTATTGTGGATGGCAGTTTCTGCATATTGGAATGGGTGTTAAAAGAACTTTGTAAGTAAACAACGAATGTTTTTATTTTATACTTAGTAAGGTGTTTATGTTGACTTAAATAGTTACACATATATCACTGCTATTTTCTAAAGTAGTTGCAATGTATGAAGAAACTTATATACGGAATTGACCTCTAGTTTTACTAGGATATATATTATACTGCAACATGCTTGTACTGCAAGGTCAGTTACAGTGTACTTCACCAACATGTCAACAGAACTGCATCGCTGATCTACTGACCCTATTTTTTTGTCGATACCTGGTGTGGTACTGAAGGAAAATAGGTGGAAGCATCTATTCTTTATAGATAACATATCTGAACAACAATACAAATTATGTTTTGTATTTTTGTTGATACTTCTGAACAAATTGATTGAACTATATATTCAGATGTGGATTTGCAGGCTAGATTATGTCCAGAATTGTGAGGGAAAAAACATACCCAACTTTTCTGCAGATCTGCGGTTGTGAGGCGATGAACAAATGGCGGTCGAAACCCCCTCTTGGGTATCATCAGGCACCCGAGCATGCTGCACCACTCAGCGTTGGTGAGCTCCAGACCTTCTGCGTACACGCATGTGTCCGCTACGGGCACCATCTTTGCCAAACACCCGCACTTACAGACCATGGCTGGTTCAGTGGAATTCCGACGAAGAGCTGGGGATGGGATGAACCTAGATCTACGATTTGAAGAAAAAGAGTAACGGGGGGAGGAGTTATGTTAGTCTGGAGCACGAATGGATACGTTTTTATGCAACCAATTGAGCAATGGAAGTAATAAATGTTTGTGCTTGGTGTTAGGTGGTGGATTGGTTCTGATTCAGTGTCGTCGAATGCATTTGAGTAGCAAAAGGACTGCTTACCTGAAAATAGAAAACTGCATTTGTCATATCAAGACAAACTGTGGAACGCGTGGTTCGGCCTGCGTTTTGTGTATGGTATGTGGTTTTTTTAATCAGTGGCCTTTCTTTTGTGTGTTGGGCCTGTGTTCGTGGAGTGAAGCGCTTTGGGCCCAAGACGGCCTGTGAGCACGGCTGGTTCCCGGTGCGCTGTGTGCAGCCTAATGTTTAGTCCCACCTCACCCGTGGAAGGCGCGTCGGCCTGTTTATAAGCACTGATGAGGCAGCTATATCGAACTCCTCTAGTTACTTATTTGAGCGGTTATACACGGCGCTCGCTGCTCTATGCACTCTAACCTGTGGGCCCATGTGCGCCCGGCCCTATGCATCGTGGCTCAGAACGACTCGCCTGCTATTGGCGCAGACCTACTACGAGACTGGCTGGGGCCGGCTGCACCTGGGTGGTCAATTTTTTTCCTATTTTTATTTTCAATGTAAGGGCGCGCACTGCTTAGGAAACCATCCTTGCACTGCATTGATCAGTGTTCTGTACTGCATGTGCAAGCATTCTGTACTATATGTACATTTCTCATTTTTTGTTTTCATGTTTTTGCTCTTTTGTAATCGTTTTTTCCAGTGTAGGGGAGTGCACTGCTTAGTAAACATACCTGTACTTCATTTGATTATATTCCTGTACTGCACTACATTTTTTTTCAATGTAGAGGCGTGCACTGCTTTGTAAACCATGCGTGCACTGCACTGGTCAGCGTTCTACACTGCATGTGCACGCAGTCCGTATTACATGCACAGTTCTCATTTTTTGTTTTCGTGTTTTTGCTCTGACGTAATTTTTTTTCCAATGTGGGGGAGTGCACTGCTTAGTAAATCATTCTTGTGCTGCATTGATTTCGTTTGTGTGCTGCACATTCATATTTTTCGGCACTACATATGTAGATTGCATTTTCCTTTTTGTGTTTTTCTCTTATCTATTTGTTTTTCCAAATTTAGGGGCATGCACTGCTTTGTTGGGTATGTGTAAACTTCATTTTTGACAAAGTCTGTACCGCATTGGTTCACAACTTGCACTGCGTGCGTACTATTTGCACACTGCTCGAATCTAATGATACATGAGCAAACAACAGAAAACAAATTGTCACAGGCATTCTGTACGACAAGTTCATCATGAGCAAACTGAAAGTGCGTTATATCGACTAGAGGGGGGGTGAATAGGCGATTTTTATGAAATTCTTCACTGAGGAATTTGCTCTTGAGGAAATTCCTTAGCGAAGAAATACTAGCAGCGGAATAAGTACTCAGAAGTAAACATAACGGATTACATGCATGGTCATCATGATGAAATGCAGACAAACACAGAGTACAGAAAGCGTAGGCACAGGATAACTCTAGATGAAGACAAACAGACTGAAGAAATTGAACTGAGGAATTTGTGAAAGTCTTCATTCAAAGTCTTCAAACACAGATATGAACAAACAGACAACACAGTAATGAGGAAATGAAGGTGTTGAGGAAATGGAACCAGTAAGATTGGTGAAGACAATGATTTGGTAGACCAGTTCCAACTGCTGTCTCAATTGTACGTCTGGTTGGAGCGGCTGAGTATTTAAACTCGAGGACACACAGTCCCGGACACCCAGTCCTGAGCACGCAGCTCGGGACACCAAGTCCTCACCGTATTCTCCTTGAACTAAGGACACACAGTCCTCGTCCAATCACTCGTGGTAAGTCTTCAGGTGACTTCCAAACCTTCACAGACTTGGTCACTCGGCAATCCACAATTCCTCTTGGATGCTCTAGACCTTGACGCCTAACCGTCTGGAAGAAGCCCAGTCTTCAAAGGTAACAAGCGTCGGATCCACGCATGATCAATTTCTTCAGTGATGCTCAATCACTTTGGGTTTGTAGGTGTTTTGGGTTTGGTTTTGGATTTTCCTCACTTGATGATTTTCGCTCAAAGTCCTCGGAGGATGGGTTGCTCTCAAATGACAAGTGTCAAGTTCACGTGGAGCAGCCAACCAGCTAGTGGTTGAAGGGGGCGGCTATTTATAGCCTAGGGAGCAGCCCGACATGATAAGACATAAATGGCCTTCAATGATATGACCGTTAGGTGGACAAGATATTTTAGGACAGCTGGTGCGTGGCACAGCAACGGTCGAAAATTTGGAGTACAAATTCCTCAGGGCTATCATGTTCCTCACTGTGTAGGAAATTCGCACTGGCGAATTCCTAACTCCTTAGTCAGAGCAAAGTCCTTAGTGACCAGAAGAACTGCGTCTCTATCACTGAAGAAATTGACTGAACTGTATGAGATTTCCAATGGCTTCACTCGAAGGGATTGGTAGGTGTAGGATTTGAGTTGAGCATCACATGGAAATTTTCTCCTTAGTATTTCCTCGACCCCCTTTAACAGTACGGTGTTTCCTACGACTCAAGAAAGAGAAAAATGAAACTACGAAAACAAAAGTCTTCACGCTTCACGTTCCTCGAACGAATACCAAGTCTTCAAGGTCACACCAATTTCTTCACTTTCAAAGTCTTCAGAAAGTCTTCAGAAAGTCTTCAGAATATCAAAGTCTTCAGTCGAAGAACTTCATTTTTAGGGGTCGACTTTTACTGTAAATATCAAACTCCTCATAGACTTATAGACCTGTGTACACTCATAAACACATCAGATGCTTAACCTATAAGTCTTCAATACACCAAAATCACTAAGGGGCACTAGATGCACTTACAATCTCCCCCTTTTTGGTGATTGATGACAACATAGGTTAAGTTTTCAACGGGGATAAATATATGAAGTGTAGAAACTGATATTGAGGAATTTGATTGCAAGATATAGAAGAACTCCCCCTGAAGTTGTCCATAGTGAGGAATTTGCTTTTGAGGCAATGCACACTTGAAGAGTTAAACCATGGAGATCTCCCCCTATATCTTGTAATTCATACACGCATTTGATATATGATATGAAGAATTTGTAATGCATGATGAAATATGGTGCCTGATGCAATTCAGCATGCGTGCGATAACATTAATGAGGAATAAGCATGCAGAATAGCGCATCAAAAGTATCAGAGCTCAAGCATGTATCGAAGTATCAGATCATAGAGCGACAAAAGTATCAGAGCACCGAGCACCATAGGGTTTAAGATTACAACTCGATCCAATAAAAGTTTCGAAAGAACGAGAGTTGTAACTTAAAAAAAATATGCCCTTATTATAGACCCGCTTGAAGACTAACTCAGATTTCTCCCCCTTTATCATCAAATGAGCAAAAGGATCGAATCTGAGGACTAACGCCCCTGAAGATATTCAAGTTGATGGAGGAGCGCCAGTGTTGTTGGGGGCGGTTGTTGAAGTAGGGCCTGCTGCAGTGTCGTCCAAGTCTTCATTTTCATCAGTGTCGCGCGATGAAGAATATGAACTGGCCACCAGAGAAGGAACCTTGACCTTCTTGAATTTCTTCGGTGGAGGTGCCGACCAGGCAAATTCTTCTTTGAGGCCCATGTTCTCCAAATCTTCAGCATTGTATACTTGAGACAGAACAGCCCAGGTGCGGTTGAGGGTTTCATGAAGGTAGTAATGGTTTTTCTTCACTGCATTGTATGTGGCAGTCATGTTGTGAAGAATTGAACCAAACTGACGCTTGACCCATTTGTGATTGCGATCAACCTTTTGATGAAGACTGAGGAGTAACTCACGATCAGTCATCACCCTGGGTTTTGTGGCTTGAGGATTTGTCTTGGCAGTATTAGCAGCAGAGTCATGTGTGGCAGAGTCATCATTGGTGGAATAAGAAGCAACCTTGCGAAATTGACCATCCAATGGACGAATGCCTTCATCTATCACAGCAGTGGCCTTGCCCTTTTCATCAGCTGAGGAAAATGTCCTTTTGAGGACTTCAATAGGAGGCAAGTAGCTGCAGTGATTGAGAGTTTCAGCCTTGTAGTTGAGTGAAGACCTTGTCCTGATGAATCTCATAATCCAAGGTGCATAAGGCTTTAGCTCAAATGGTGACATAGCAATGTTGGCTAGAGTCCTCATGAAGAAATCATGGAAGTTTATGGGAACACCATGTATGATATTGAAAAGCATATTCTTCATGATGCCAACAATTTCTTCATCGGAAGAATCGTGTCCTTTGATGGGACATATTGTCTTCGTCAGAATGCGATAGACAGTTCTAGGCACATACAGCAATTCCTTGACGAGGAATTTGGTACGAGGTAATTGCCGTGGCTTTAGAGGCTTCATGAGCACTTGCATATAGTGGTTTGACAGTTCAGGTTCATCATACACGCAACGCGCATCTTCAGTGGGTGGACTAAGAGAAAGGCAGCGAAGCAATTCAGTTGCTGGGGCCTTGTAATGTGTATTTTCAGTCATCCAGTCCAAAACCCATGAATTGATGTCTTCAGAGTTGCCAGTGATGTGCAGTGTAGCATAGAACTGAAGAATAAGTTCTTCATTCCAATCGCATATATCTGTGCAGAAGTTGAGTAGCCCAGCGTCGTGAAGAACACTGAGGACTGGCGTAAAGCATGGCATAGATTCCATATCCACGTGAGGAATATGTGCATGGTCGAAGACTTTGTCTTTGTTGTAAAGCACTGAGGAATAGAAGTTTGCTTGGATGGCAGTCCAGAAACGCCTCTTCCTTATGCGAGCAGAGTCATAAGGATGGTATTCAGTGAAGAATACGTGCTCGCCATAGAAGTCTTCAGCCTTGAATTTCTGTTTGCGTGAGAATGGATCCTTTGGCCTTGGCAGAGGAGTGTCAGTGAGTTGCATCACGACCTCAGGAATCACAAGCTCAGGTTCTTCAGGCTGAGGAATTTCAGTATTTTCCTCAGGTGCAGTCACCTTGTCTATTTCAGCAGCAGTTTCTTCAGCACTAGTGGCTGGATTTTCTTCATTCACAGAAGCAGTGGAATGAGTTGCATCAGAGCCCAATTTTGCGGTTGGTGAAGGAGAGTGAGGAATTTGCTGCAGGGGAGTGAAGAGTGGGGAATTGGGATGCTGACTTTCCCAAAAGTCGTCATTCATTACTGGAGTTGTGCTTCCAATATCCATGTCTTCATCATCAATTTCTTCAACACCAGCCTCTTCAGCATCAAACTGAGGCATTGGTGATGATACTATTGGGGTTGAAGGGATTGTATCCACTTCAATTTCTTCATCAATCTGCTCTGAGAAAGCAGCAGACTGAGTTTCTTCATCTGATCCACTTGGGATCTCATAATCTTCACCAAAAGGAACAAGGTCCTTTGATGGCATGGAGGAGATAGGAACAGCATCAATTGGATTGGCAAATGAGCTGGTAATTGGCTTCATCTTCTTTGGGACTGAAGATTTTGAAGCACTTGATGCTTTCCTTTTCTTTACTGCAGCTCGCTCTGCAGCCTTGGTTTTCTTCACATCTAAAGCAGAGGGAAGAATTGGAGTTGGAGTTGGTGCAGGTGGAGCTGAGGAATCTGGTTCATTTTCTTCAGGCACAACTGATGCAGTTGCCCTGGTCTCTTCATTTTCTTCAGGCGCACCACTAGTGGATGCCCTGGCAATTTCATCAACGGCTGGAGCAGAGTCATCAGCCTTGGAACTAGCATTTTCTTCAGCAGCCTGAACTTCATCAGCGGTGCTGGCATGTTCTTCAGTTTGCTGAACAGATGCTTCAGCTTGAGGAATTTGTTGCTTTGAGGCAGTACCCTTGGTGAAGGTATCAGTCAGCCTCACAAATCTGACCTTGGCTCCTTGCCAATCAACATAGTACGAGTCAAAGTTGTCGCTGAGGGCTTTGATCTCAGCTTGCATCTTTACAAGTTCCTCAGGCTTCATTTTGAGAACATTTTTCTTCAGCAGCTTCTCTTTGCGGTACTGGGATTTCTTGATCTCTCTGGCCCTATCATATTTCCACTTCTCCTCTTGGATGAAGTGAGTCAGCATGTGACTTTGGCCAGGTGTTAGCTTGAAATCAGGCATAGGAGTGTTGGGATCCTTGTGCCAGAGATCAATATAGTCTAGGATCGCCCTTGGATCCAAAAGCAGGGGCCCAGGTGTGCCTTTGGCTTTAGCAGCCCTTTCTTGGCGGTCTCTGATGATTTCAGCAAGTTCTTCTTCATCAGCTTCATCATCATCAGAGGGCATAGTGAAGACCACTTGCTTCTTTGGACTTGGGCGAGTGCCGCATCCAGCGGTAGCCTTTTTCTTCAGTAACGAGGGTCCAGCTGATGATTTTGGTGCAGCTGAGGAACTAGCTGAGACACCAGAGGCAATAAAGATGCCAGTTGTCCTTTGGCATGAGGCCAGATGCACAGGAGCTGAGGACTTTGTGGGAGCAGGAGCAGCATGAGGAATTTGCTTTGAAGATTTTGCAGATTCTGGTCGTGAGGGCGCAGCTGAGGAACTTGGTCGTGAGGGCATTGAAGGGGAAGCACTTGGCTTACGAGCAGGCTTCTTCATCATTGATTTCCTCGGCTTGGCAGAAGCCTCAGTGGCAGCAGCAGCAGCAGATTCTTCATTGAATTTCCTCACTGCTTCTTTTGCTTGCTTTTGTAGTTTACGCTGGCGCTTAGCCCATTCTTGAGGAAATTCCTCACCTCTTCTGATGCTAGAGGGATCAGCTACTTGGCCAGGTGCCAGTGGAGGGCATTGACATGGAGGGTTTACGGCGAATTTCTTCATGTACTTAGGAGTAACATATCTGTACTCCCTCCATTCTCGTGCCCATCTCCTTTCAATCCTCTGTATGCGCACCTTGCGCTGATTTCTATCTTCTTCAGGAGGTGTGCAGTACCCAGCATAAATGTCCTCAGGGATTTCAAATGCAGTCATGACCTCTGGTCTCTTTCCTCCTTTCTGCGGCCTTTTACCTTCAGCCATTTTCTTCAGATGAGGAATTTGAACAATGGAATTCTCTGAAGAGGTATGCAACTTTTCTTCGAGGAACGCTGCAAATGAGTTAAGTTGATGAGAACCTAAGGATTCAGCAGCGGACATGTGTACCTGTGAACAGAGTATAGTTGCGAGGAATTTGAAGAGGTCATATGCGTTCTCAGAGGGTTTTTCATAAAGAACAAGTTTTGAGGAATTTGACCAGATTCGTCTTGAGGAATTTCACTAAGCTCCATATCTTAGGTTCCAGAGTTGTATAGATTGAGAATCCACACAATTGAGGAATCTTGAAGAAATTTAGACTTAGGGAAATGAATCAAGAACAGAGAACAAGAGGTGTTTTGTGTGTGAGGATTTGAAGAATAAAAACACATTTGAAGATTTTGTAGAAAAACTTCAAATCGAAAAGGGCAGTAAAAATAGCTTTTAAATACCCTGAATGAAGAACACGACGAACTGTGAGTTGGAACAGTGAAGTTCGTCAATGCAGATCTTCCGCGCCCTAACTTGGCGGAGGAAGACGTCTACGGCGGCGGTGGAGGTGAAGATTTCCGCTGTCGGCGCGAGTACGTCGGCGATGAGGTCGAGGCAGTGAAGCCTTTCCTCACCGGCGATGATGGAGTAGCGACGGCGCTAGGGTTTGGAGAGCTCGAGCGAGGTAAAGGAAGTGAGGAAGGCAACGGAGGGGTATTTATAGCCGCAATAAAAATTGCTCGTCCGAAGATTTAGGACTAACATGCCCCTGGCCGTTCTCCTTCACTTGACATGTGTCACCCACGTACTGTGTAGTGGAGATCGTGTAAGATCGTGGGTGAGTAAAATAATCCATCGTGGGAAGTGGAACGGATTGCGCGGCAAAACCAAAGGTTTGGATAAGATTAGTTTTAACGTTCCGTTCGCAATATCTTCAGCTGACAAGGACACAGTGAAGAATTTGAACGAGTGTCAAATAGAACGCACATGAAGAATTTGTGAATAGACTGGATTGAGTATAGCATAGAGGGGAAGGGTCCGATCACATTCACTTAGCAGAAATGATTCAACTTAAAAAAAACTATAAGTGAATGCTGTAGAGGACATAAACTCATATATATATGTATATATATAGCAAATGAAGAAAAACGACGGCACAAGTGAAGACTTTGTAAAGTTTGAAGAATTTGAAAAACTGAAGAATTTCAAAAGTTGAGGCAAACTCAAATTGAAGATTTTCAACTTTTGTGGTGGCGTGACCCATCGTGTAAGAATGATGATTTCAGACACCGCGTACAATTGTCGTAGGGTTCTGAGAATCAAATTCTTCATTAATTTCTTCACACTTAGAGTGTTATTCTTCATTGATTGAAGAAAAACGTTTCTTCATGTGTTGCACATCTAAGTCATCAATTATGCATAAGTGTTAGGATGAGTGCATTTTCAAAGTACATTCGAAGATTCTAAGATATTTAGCTCACACCGCAACTTGCTAAATCTCTTCTCATCCAAGGGCTTAGTGAAGATATCGGCTAGCTGTTCTTCAGTCTTCACATGCTCAATAGAAATGTCGCCCTTCAACACATGATCACGAAGAAAATGATGACGAATCTGAATGTGCTTTGTCTTCGAGTGCTGAACTGGGTTGTGAGCAATCTTCATGGCACTCTCATTGTCACAGAGGAGAGGCACATTCTTCACGTTGACTCCATAGTCCTTGAGTGTTTGCTTCATCCATAGTAGTTGAGCACAACAAGAACCAGCAGCAATATACTCAGCTTCAGCAGTAGACAGTGAAACGCAGTTCTGTTTCTTCGAGGACCAACAGACCAAGGATCGTCCGAGGAAATGACAAGTACCAGATGTTGAATTGCGATCCACACGGTCACCAGCATAGTTAGAATCAGAATATCCAATGAGGTCAAAGTCTGAGCCCTTGGGGTACCATAATCCTAGTGTTGGTGTATGAGCTAGATATCGAAGAATATGCTTCACAGCCGAATGGTGTGATTCCTTCGGTGCAGCTTGAAATCGTGCACACATGCAAACACTAAGCATTATATCTGGCCTAGATGCACATAAGTACAATAAAGAGCCAATCATGGAGCGGTATACCTTGTGATCGAAGTCAGTACCATTTTCATCAGTGCATAGATGACCATTTGTGGGCATAGGAATTTTGAGACCTTTGCAATCTTGCATGCCGAATTTCTTCAGGACATCCTTGAGGTATTTCTCCTGAGATATGAATATCCCATTATGTTGTTGACGAATTTGTAGACCTAAGAAGAATTTCAATTCTCCCATCATAGACATTTTATATTCTTCACTCATCATATAGGCAAATTCATCACTGTAACGTTGGTCAGTACAGCCAAAGATGATATCATCAACATATATTTGGCACACAAACAGTTCACCATCATATGATTTAGTAAAAAGAGTGGGATCGAGTGAACCGGGTGTGAAGCCTTTCTTCATGAAGAATTCCTTCAATGTGTCATACCACGCCCGTGGGGCCTGCTTGAGGCCATAGAGGGCCTTGTTAAGTCTGAAGACTTTGTCAGGATGTTTTGGATCTTCAAAACCTGGTGGTTGAGCAACATATACTTCTTCCTCAATCTTACCATTGAGGAATGCACTTTTCACATCCATTTGATATAAGATGATATCATGATGGTTAGCATAAGCAAGTAATATGCGAATAGCTTCAAGTCTAGCAACAGGTGCAAAAGTTTCATCGAAATCAATTCCTTCAACCTGTGTGTAGCCTTGAGCTACTAGTCGTGCCTTATTCCTCACCACAACACCATTTTCATCTTGCTTGTTGCGGTAGATCCACTTTGTACCAATGATGTTATGCTTGCGAGGATCGGGACGATTGACCAGTTCCCATATGTTGTTGAGCTTGAACTGATGTAATTCTTCTTGCATGGCCTGAATCCACTCAGGCTCCAGAAATGCTTCATCTACCTTAGTGGGCTCTGTGATAGAGACAAAAGCAAAGTGCCCACAAAAGTTAGATAGATGTGAAGCTTTTGAGCGTGTGAGAGGACCTGGTGCTCTAATGTCATCGATGATCTTCTCCACTTGCACTTCTTTTGCAATGCGAGGGTGAGTTGGTTGCCGTTGAGGAATTTGATCAGCATTTTCTTCAGTATCAATTTCCTCAGCATTTTCTTCAGGTGCATCAGTTCGACGTTCTTCACGTTCTGGAACAAATTCTTCAGCAGATTCTTCAGTAGGAATGATATCTTCAGTAGCCTTGTGCTTGATCGATTCCTCAGGTGCTGGTTCATCTAACACAGAAGGTAGGTGCTCTCTTTGCGAGCCATTAGTTTCATCGAACCACACATCTACAGTTTCAACAATCTTGTGAAGAACATTGTTGAAGGCTCTGTAGGTGTGCGAGTCCTTTCCGTAACCAAGCATGAAACCTTCATGTGCTTTCGGTGCAAATTTAGAGTTGTGATGAGGATCTCTAATCCAGCATTTAGCACCGAAGACTTTGAAATAACTCACATTGGGTTTCTTGTTAGTGAGGAGTTCATAGGCAGTCTTCTTGAAGAATTTGTGAAGATATACTCTATTGACGATATGGCACGCAGTATCAATTGCATCAACCCAGAAACGACGAGGGGTTTTGTACTCATCGAGCATAGTGCGAGCCATCTCAGCAAGAGTCCTTTTCTTGCGCTCCACGACGCCATTCTGTTGAGGAGTATAAGGAGCAGATAATTCATGAGTAATACCAAGTTCATCAAGATAGTCATTGAGACCCGAATTCTTGAACTCAGTGCCATTGTCACTTCTGATGTGCTTGATCTTCACACCAAAGTTAGTTGAAGCCCTCGAGGAAAATCGTTTGAAGACTTCCTGCACTTCAGTTTTGTAAGAGACAAGGTGCACCCATGTGTAACGAGAGTAATCATCAAGAATAACAAAACCATATTGAGATGCTTCATAAGAGACAGAGGAATAATGGTTAGGACCGAAGAGATCCATGTGAAGCAATTCGAATGGACGAGTAGTGGTCATGATAGTCTTCGCTGGATGCTTGGCCTTGGTCATCTTTCCAGCTTCACAGGCACCACATAAGTGATCCTTGAGGAATTTGACATTCTCAATGCCAATGACATGCTTCTTCTTCGCAAGCGTGTGCAGATTCCTCATGCCTGCATGACCAAGTCGTCGATGCCATAGCCATCCTTCTGAAGTTTTTGCAAGTAGGCACACGACAGGTTGTGAATCTGCAGAGAAATCAACAATATACAAGTCTCCTCTCCTAAAGCCTTCGAAGACTTTGGATTTGTCAGATTCCATAATCACAACACAACGATACTTGCCGAAGACAACAACCATATCTAGATCACAAAGCATTGAGACAGACATAAGATTGTATCCTAAGGACTCAACAAGCATGACTTTGTCCATGTGTCGATCCTTTGTGATAGCAACCTTACCTAGACCCAATACCTGACTTTTGCTTTTATCAGCGAAGATGATATGCTTCATGTGTGATGCTGATAAGGGAACATCCATCAACAGATTCTTGTCACCGGTCATGTGATTTGTACATCCACTATCAAGTACCCATTCAGTGGCTTTAGGTTGATCATCCTGCAGATGAATTAGTGCAACTTATGAACCTCATATACTTCAGTAGTGAAGAATATGATATCACAATTCATCAGATCAATTTCATCAAGCAGTAGAGCCGATAAAACAGAGGGAGGACGTGTGAAATGAAAGTTCATTTCATCATGGTTAGCCTGCGTCCTTTCAGGCATTTTGTCAGGTCCCCAGCAAATTCTTCAGACATTACAGCACGACTGGAGACCTGACCCTGCAGAAGAGATTAGTTCTTTTTCTTCACCACCCACATCTGAAGGGGTGGCAAAGAGTTCATCACTCTGCGAGCTCCATATGAGAATGGTGGCAAAGCAGCCAAACCATTTCGTTTCACATAAGAGGGGTTAGGATAAGCATATGAATAAGCAGAGAAATTCTTCGAGGACTTATGAACATAATAATTTGAAGAATAATGCTCATATTCATAGCCCTTGGCTCTTCCCTGCGAAACAGAGTTGTTAGCACGATGATGTTCATATGAGGACTTTGATCCATGTGAGGAATTTGATCCTCTTGAGGAATTTTGTCTGTATGAAGAATTAGATCTGGGGTTCCTTTTCTTCACAGGTGGTGTCATGAGGACATTCACCTGAAGACTTTCAAGGAAGCTTTTGGGAACCCAGATTTTCTTCATAGGGGAACCGTTCCTGCAGTTAGTGCCAACATATCTAGCAAATACTTCACCATTCTGATTTTTGAACAGTTTATAGTTGGAGTCAAATGACTCATCAGAAGAATGAGAAGATTCACATGTATAGCCAGATAAATCAGATGGATCAACTGGAGGTCCCTTTGCAGCAACCCATGAGGTTTTGGGGTACTGCTCAGGCTTCCAATAAGTACCATCCGCATTGAGTTTCCTCTCAAAGGCAATACCCTCTTTCCTAGGGTTCCTGTTGAGGATCTGCTTTTTAAGCACATCACAAAGAGCCTGATGCCCTTTGAGGCTTTTGTACATGCCTGTCATGTACAATTCCTTCAGCCCAGCATCGTCAGTGATACTAGCAATGTCCTTAGATGAGGAATTAGTGATAGCAGAGACAGGTGATGAATTTGTAACATTTGAAGCATTTGAACATTCAGGTGAAGAATTAGTAGATTCTCGTTCAATGCATTTTAAACATGGAGGAATAAATTCTTCCTGAGCAGCGCTGATTTGTTGAGCAAGTAATGAATCACGCTCCTTCTGAAGATCTTCATAACTCACTCTCAGCTTCTCAAGATCTTGCTTCTTTTGAAGATATTCATAAGAAAGCTTCTCATGATCAGATAAGAGAGTGTTATGATGATTTTGAAGGTTGTCAAGCTTAGTCTGAAGTCTCTGAAGATTTTCAGTCAAGGCCTTAGTGCGATCCATTTCTTCACCCAACATATCATCACTTCTGTCTAGCATGTTTTGAACCTTTTCAAAAGCCTTGTGTTGTTGCACAGCAATCTTAGCAAGTTTAGAGTAGCCAGGCTTAAGATTTTCATCAGATTCATCATCACTAGATTGAGAGGAGGCGTATTTGAGTACCTTGGCACCCTTTGCCATGAAGCAATAGGCGGGAGCGTAGTCATCACTGCCTTCGTCAGCCTTGTTGATGAGATCATTTTCTTCAGCATTGAGGATGGATTTGCTGACGAATGCAGTGGCGAGGGCTAGGCTCGCCACACCAGACTCAGAGTCTTCAGATTGTTCCTCTTCCTCATTTTCTTCAGATTCAGCCTCAGGGTCCATTTCCTTGCCAATGAATGCCCGAGCCTTCTTGGAGCTGCTCTTTTTGTGAGACGAAGACTTCGAGGATTTTGATGATGAAGATTTTGAGGATTTCTTCTTTTTCTTCGCATCATCAGAACTGTAATCCTTGTATTTCTTCTTCTTTGATTCCTTTTCCCACTGAGGACAATCTTGAATGTAATGTCCTGGTTTCTTGCACTTGTGACAAAGCCTCTTCTTATAGTCACTGGTTGAGGAATCGTTGCTCCTTGAGGATTTTCCAAAACGACCACGTCTTGAGAACTTCTGGAATTTCTTCACAAGCAGCGCCAGATCATGACTTAGTTCTTCAGGATCACCAAGGCTGCTATCAGAGTCTTCATCTTCGGACTCAGATACTACCTTGGCCTTCAGTGCACGTGATCTGCCATAGCTCGAACCATAGAGATCTCTCTTCTCAGCAAGATGGAACTCATGAGTGTTTAGCCTCTCGAGGATATCAGCGGGGTCAAGTGACTTGTAATCAGCACGCTCTTGAATCATCAGTGCCAGAGTGTCAAATGAGGAATCAAGCGATCTCAGCAATTTCTTCACCACCTCATGGTCGGTGATGTCAGTAGCACCAAGTGCTTGAAGCTCATTTGAAATGTCAGTGAGGCGATCGAAGGTTTGCTGAACATTTTCATTGTCGAGTCTTTTGAAGCGGTTGAAGAGATTGCGAAGAACATCAACTCGAGAATCACGCTGAGTTGAAACTCCTTCATTGACTTTGGACAGCCTATCCCAGATAAGCTTAAAAGTTTCCAAAGCACTCACTCTTCCATACTGTCCTTTGCTCAGATGACCACATATGATATTCTTCGCTTGGGAATCAAGTTGCTTGAATCTCTTCACATCGGTAGCGTTCATTGAGGGTGAGACGGAGGGAACACCATTTTCCACAACATACCAGAGATCGTTATCAATTGCTTCAAGATGTATGCGCATCTTGTTCTTCCAGTAGGGGTAGTCCGTCCCATCAAAGGTAGGACACCCAGCAGAGACCTTGATCATACCTGTGGTCGACATAACTAAAACTCCAAGCGGTTAAACCAAAATCACACAGAACAAGGGAGTACCTTGCTCTGATACCAATTGAAAGTGCGTTATATCGACTAGAGGGGGGTGAATAGGCGATTTTTATGAAATTCTTCACTGAGGAATTTTCTCTTGAGGAAATTCCTTAGCGAAGAAATACTAGCAGCGGAATAAGTACTCAGAAGTAAACATAACGGATTACATGCATGGTCATCATGATGAAATGCAGACAAACACAGAGTACAGAAAGCGTAGGCACAGGATAACTCTAGATGAAGACAAACAGACTGAAGAAATTGAACTGAGGAATTTGTGAAAGTCTTCAGTCAAAGTCTTCAAACACAGATATGAACAAATAGACAACACAGTAATGAGGAAATGAAGGTGTTGAGGAAATGGAACCAGTAAGCTTGGTTCCTCTGATACCAATTGAAAGTGCGTTATATCGACTAGAGGGGGGGTGAATAGGCGATTTTTATGAAATTCTTCACTGAGGAATTTGCTCTTGAGGAAATTCCTTAGTGAAGAAATACTAGCAGCGGAATAAGTACTCAGAAGTAAACATAACGGATTACATGCATGGTCATCATGATGAAATGCAGACAAACACAGAGTACAGAAAGCGTAGGCACAGGATAACTCTAGATGAAGACAAACAGACTGAAGAAATTGAACTGAGGAATTTGTGAAAGTCTTCAGTCAAAGTCTTCAAACACAGATATGAACAAATAGACAACACAGTAATGAGGAAATGAAGGTGTTGAGGAAATGGAACCAGTAAGATTGGTGAAGACAATGATTTGGTAGACCAGTTCCAACTGCTGTCTCAGTTGTACATCTGGTTGGAGCGGCTGAGTATTTAAACTCGAGGACACACAGTCCCGGACACCCAGTCCTAAGCACGCAGCTCGGGACACCAAGTCCTCACCGTATTCTCCTTGAACTAAGGACACACAGTCCTCGTCCAATCACTCGTGGTAAGTCTTCAGGTGACTTCCAAACCTTCACAGACTTGGTCACTCGGCAATCCACAATTCCTCTTGGATGCTCTAGACCTTGACGCCTAACCGTCTGGAAGAAGCACAGTCTTCAAAGGTACCAAGCGTCGGATCCATGCAGGATCAATTTCTTCAGTGATGCTCAATCACTTTGGGTTTGTAGGTGTTTTGGGTTTGGGTTTGGATTTTCCTCACTTGATGATTTTCGCTCAAAGTCCTCGGAGGATGGGTTGCTCTCAAATGACAAGTGTCAAGTTCACGCGGAGCAGCCAACCAGCTAGTGGTTGAAGGGGGCGGCTATTTATAGCCTAGGGAGCAGCCCGACATGATAAGACATAAATGGCCTTCAATGATATGACCGTTAGGTGGACAAGATATTTTAGGACAGCTGGTGCGTGGCACAGCAACGGTCGGAAATTTGGAGTACAAATTCCTCAGGGCTATCATGTTCCTCACTGTGTAGGCAATTCGCACTGGCGAATTCCTAACTCCTTAGTCAGAGCAAAGTCCTTAGTGACCAGAAGAACTGCGTCTCTATCACTTAAGAAATTGACTGAACTGTATGAGATTTCCAATGGCTTCACTCGAAGGGATTGGTAGGTGTAGGATTTGAGTTGAGCATCACATGGAAATTTTCTCCTTAGTATTTCCTCGACCCCCTTTAACAGTACAGTGTTTCCTATGACTCAAGAAAGAGAAAAATGAAACTATGAAAACAAAAGTCTTCACGCTTCACGTTCCTCGAACGAATACCAAGTCTTCAAGGTCACACCAATTTCTTCACTTTCAAAGTCTTCAGAATATCAAAGTCTTCAGTCGAAGAACTTCATTTTTAGGGGTCAACTTTTACTGTAAATATCAAACTCCTCATAGACTTATAGACCTGTGTACACTCATAAACACATCAGATGCTTAACCTATAAGTCTTCAATACACCAAAATCACTAAGGGGCACTAGATGCACTTACACAAACTAATTTCAACAGAAAGCAATCTAACATAATCAAAGTTCACATCATTACAAGCGATTCTGCATGGCAAGCAAACTAAGTTCAGCAAAAGCAAATGATCACAAGCAAACTAGAGATACATAAGCAAACAACATAAAGCAAATTTGATGATAATTCTAAAACAACGGTGGCATTGGTGGCTCTTTGGCCGGCACCATCTTCTTCTTCACCAGTCAGCGTCTCCCCATCCCCAGCTGGTCCTGGCGCGCTTCTTGGGGGGCTCCTCCTTCTCCAGCTTTGCACGGTGAAGCCCATCCTGGGTGAGGATGATGCAGTTCCATATCTCGTACGCTACGTAGGCGTCCTTTGCCGTGTGCTCAATGTGCCTCATGGATAGAGGCAGGGTGGCCCAGCGCTTGTGCTCATCGTCGGTGATCTTCTTCTTCATGTTGTTGTAGTAGTCGTCGATGAGCATGCTGTTGGGGAACGTAGTAATTTCAAAAAATTTCCTACGCACACGCAAGATCATGGTGATGCATAGCAACGAGAGGGGAGAGTGTTGTCTACGTACCCTCGTAGACTGAAGCGGAAGCATTGACACAACGTAGAGGAAGTAGTCGTACGTTCTCCTCGCGATCCAACCGATCACAACACCGTTACTCCGGCACCTCCGAGTTCTTGGCACACGTTCAGCTCGATGACGATCCCCGGGCTCCGATCCAGCAAAGCGTCGAGGAAGAGTTCCGTCAGCACGACGGCGTGGTGACGATCTTGATGTGTTACCGGCGCAGGGCTTCGCCTAAGCACTGCAACGATATGATCGAGGTGGAATTTGGTGGAAGGGGGCACCGCACACGGCTAAGGAAAGATCTCAATGATCAATTGTGTGTCTATGGGGTGCCCCCTGCCCCCGTATATAAAGGAGCCAAGGGGGAGGGGCTGGCCGGCCAACTCTTGGTGCGCCAGGAGAGTCCTACTCCCTCTGGGAGTAGGATTCCCCCCCCCCCCAATCCTAGTTGGACTAGGATTCTCCAAGGGGGAGGGAGAGAGAGAGGGGGGCGCCCACCTCTCCTAGTCCTAATAGGACTAGGGGAAGGGGGGAGGTGCGCAGCCCATGGGGCATCCCTCTCACCTCTCCTCCAAGGCCCATGTTGGCCCATTATGCTCCCGGGGGGTTCCGGTAACCCTCCCGGTATTCCGGTAAAATCCTGATTTCACCTGGAATGCATCTGATGTCCAAACATAGGCTTCCAATATATTATTCTTTATGTCTCGACCATTTCGAGACTCCTCGTCATGTCCGTGATCACATCCGGGACTCCGAACTCCTTCGGTACATCAAAATGCATAAACTCATAATAACTGTCATCGTAACGTTAAGCGTGCGGACCCTACGGTTCGAGAACAATGTAGACATGACCGAGACACGTCTCCGGTCAATAACCAATAGCGGGACCTGGATGCCCATATTGACTCCTACATATTCTACGAAGATCTTTATCGGTCAGACCGCATAACAACATACGTTGTTCCCTTTGTCATCGGTATGTTACTTGCCCGAGATTCGATTGTCGGTATCCAATACCTAGTTCAATCTCGTTACCGGCAAGTCTCTTTACTCGTTCCGTAATACATCATCCTGCAACTAACTCATTAGTTGCAATGCTTGCAAGGCTTTAAGTGATGTGTATTACCGAGAGGGCCCAGAGTTACCTCTCCGACAATCGGAGTGACAAATCCTAATCTCGAAATATGCCAACCCAATATGTACCTTTGGAGACACCTGTAGAGCACCTTTATAATCACCCAGTTACGTTGTGACGTTTGGTAGCACACAAAGTGTTCCTACGGTAAACGGGAGTTGCATAATCTCATAGTTAAAGGAACATGGATAAGTCATGGATAAAAAGCAATAGCAACATACTAAACGATCGGGTGCTATGCTAATGGAATGGGTCATGTCAATCAGATCATTCAACTAATGATGTGATCTCGTTAATCAAATAACAACTCTTTGTTCATGGTTAGGAAACATAACCATCTTTGATTAATGAGCTAGTCAAGTAGAGGCATACTAGTGACACTCTGTTTGTCTATGTATTCACACATGTATTATGTTTCCAGTTAATACAATTCTAGCATGAATAATAGACATTTATCATGATATAAGGAAATAAATAATAACTTTATTATTGCCTCTAGGGCATATTTCCTTCAGTCTCCCACTTGCACTAGAGTCAATAATCTAGATCACATCACCATGTGATTAACATCAATAGTTCACATCATCATGTGATTAACACCCATAGTTCACATCGATATGTGACCAACACCCAAAGGGTTTACTAGATTCAGTAATCTAGTTCATATCGCTATGTGATTAACACCCAAAGAGTACTACGGTGTGATCATGTTTTGCTTGTGAGAGAAATTTAGTCAACGGGTCTGCCACATTCAGATCCGTTATGTATTTTGCAATTTTCTATGTCTACAATGCTCTGCATGGAGCTACTTTAGCTAATTGCTCCCACTTTCCATATGTATCTAGATTGAGACTTAGAGTCATCTAGATTAGTGTCAAAACTTGCATCGACGTAACCTTTTACGACGAACCTTTTTGTCACCTCCATAATTGAGAAACATATCCTTATTCCACTAAGGATAATTTTGACCGCCGTCCAGTGATCTACTCCTAGATCACTATTGTACTCCCGTGCCAATCTCAGGGTAGGGTATACAATAGGTCTGGTACACAGCATGGCATACTTTATAGAACCTATGGCCAAAGCATAGGGAATGACTTTCATTCTCTTTCTATCTTCTGCCGTGGTCGGGCTTTGAGTCTTACTCAATTTCACACCTTGTAACACAGGCAAGAACTCTTTCTTTGACTGTTCCATTTTGAACTACTTCAAAATCTTGTCAAGGTATGTACTCATTGAAAAAACTTATCAAGCGTCTTGATCTATCTCTATAGATTTTGATGCTCAATATGTAAGCAGCTTCATCGAGGTCTTTCTTTAAAAAACTCCTTTCAAACACTCCTTTATGCTTTGCAGAATAATTCTACATTATTTCCGATCAACAATATGTCATTCACATATACTTATCAGAAATGTTGTAGTGCTCCCACTCACTTTCTTGTAAATACAGGCTTCACCGCAAGTCTGTATAAAACTATATGCTTTGATCAACTTATCAAAGCGTATATTCCAACTCCGAGATGCTTGCACCAGTCCATAGATGGATCGCTGGAGCTTGCATATTTTGTTAACACCTTCAGGATCGACAAAACCTTCTAGTTGCATCGTATACAACTCTTCTTTAATAAATCCATTAAGGAATGTAGTTTTGTTTATCCATTTGCCGGATTTCATAAAATGCGGCAATTGCTAACATGATTCGGACAGACTTAAGCATAGATACGAGTGAGAAACTCTCATCATAGTCAACACCTTGAACTTGTCGAAAACCTTTTGCGACAATTCTAGCTTTGTAGATAGTAACACTACTATCAGTGTCCGTCTTCCTCTTCAAGATCCATTTATTTTCTTTGGCTTGCCGATCATTGGGCAAATCCATCAAAGTCCATACTTTGTTCTCATACATGGATCATATCTCAGATTTCATGGCCTCTAACCATTTTGCGGAATCTGGGCTCATCATCGCTTCCTCATAGTTCGCAAGTTCGTCATGGTCTAGTAACATGACTTCCAGAACAGGATTACCGTACCACTCTGGTGCGGATCTCACTCTAGTTTACTTACAAGATTCGGTAGTAACTTGATCTTGAAGTTACATGATCATCATCATTAGCTTCCTTACTCATTGGTGTAGTAGTCACAAGAACATATTTCTGTGATGAACTACTTTCCAATAAGGGAGAAGGTACAATTACCTTATCAAGTTTTTACTTTCCTCCCACTCACTTCTTTCGAGAGAATCTCCTTCTCTAGAAAGGATCCATTCTCAGCAACAAATGTCTTGCCTTTGGATCTGTGATAGAAGGTGTACCCAACAATTTCCTTTGGGTATCCTATGAAGACATATTTCTCCGATTTGGGTTTGAGCTTATCAGGATGAAACTTTTTCCATATAAGCATCACAACCCCAAACTTTAAGAAACGACAACTTTGGTTTCTTGCCAAACCACAGTTCATAAGGCGTCGTCTCAACGGATTTTGATGGTGCCCTATTTAACGTGAATGCGGCCGCCTCTAGAGCATAACCCCAAAAAGATAGCGGTAAATCGGTAAGAGACATCATAGATCGCACCATATCCAGTAAAGTACGATTACGACGTTCGGACACACCATTACGTTGTGGTGTTCCGGGTGGCGTGAGTTGCGAAACTATTCCGCATTGTTTCAAATGTAGACCAAACTCGTAACTCAAATATTCTCCTCCACGATCAGATCGTAGAAACTTTATTTTCTTGTTACGATGATTTTCCACTTCACTCAGAAATTCTTTGAACTTTTCAAATGTTTCAGACTTGTGTTTCATTAAGTAGATATACCCATATCTGCTTAAATCATCAGTGAAGGTGAGAAAATAACGATATCCGCCACGAGCCTCAACATTCATTGGACCACATACATCAGTATGTATGATTTCCAATAAATCTGTTGCTCTCTCCACAGTACTGGAGAACGGTGTTTTAGTCATCTTGCCCATAAGGCACGGTTCGCAAGTGCCAAGTGATTCATAATCAAGTGACTCCAAAAGTCCATCAGTATGGAGTTTCTTCATGCGTTTTACACCGATATGACCTAAACGGCAGTGCCACAAATAAGTTGCACTATCATTATCAACTCTGCATCTTTTGGTTTCAATATTATGAATATGTGTATCACTGCGATCGAGATCCAATGAACTATTTTCATTGGTGTGTATGACCATAGAAGGTTTTATACATGTAAACAGAACAACAATTTATTCTCTTACTTAAATGAATAACCGTATTGCAATTAACATGATCAAATCATATTCATGCTCAACGCAAACACCAAATAACACTTATTTAGTTTCAACACTTATCCCGAAAGTATAGGGAGTGTGTGATGATGATCATATCAATCTTGGAACCACTTCCAACACACATCGTCACCTTGCCCTTTAACTAGTTTTGTTCATTCTGCAACTCCCGTTTCGAGTTACTAATCTTAGCAACTTGAACTAGTACCAAATACTGAGGGGTTGCTATGAACACTAGTAAAGTACACATCAATAACATGTATATCAAATATACTTATGTTCACTTTGCCATCCTTCTTATCCGCCAATCACTTGGGGTAGTTCCGCTTCCAGTGACCAGTCCCTTTGCAGTAGAAGCACTTAGTCTTAGGCTTAGGACCAGACTTGGGCTTTTTCACTTGAGCAGCAACTTGCTTGCCGTTCTTTCTTGAAGTTCCCCTTCTTTCCTTTTGCCCTTTTCTTGAAACTAGTGATCTTGTCAATCATCAACACTTGATGTTTTTCTTTGATTTCTACCTTCGCTAATTTTAGTATCGCGAAGAGCTTGGGAATATTTTCCGTTATCCCTTGCATATTATAGTTCATCACGAAGTTCTACTAACTTGCTGATGGTGACTAGAGAATTCTGTCAATCACTATCTTATCTGGAAGATTAACTCCCACTTGATTCAAGCGATTGTAGTACCCAGACAATCTGAGCACATGCTCACTAGTTGAGAGATTCTCCTCCATCTTTTAGCTATAGAACTTGTTGGAGACTTCATATCTCTCAACTCGGGTATTTGCTTGAAATATTAACTTCAACTCCTAGAACATCTCATATGCTCCATGACGTTCAAAATGTCTTTGAAGTCCCGATTCTAAGCAGTTAAGCATGGTGCACTAAACTATTAAGTAGTCATCATATTGAGCTAGCAAAACGTTCATAATGTCTGCATCTGCTCCTGCAATAGGTCCGTCACCTAGCGGTGCATCAAGGACATAATTCTTCTGTGCAGCAATGAGGATAAACCTCAGATCACGGATCCAATCCGCATCATTGCTACTAACATTTTTCAACACAATTTTCTCTAGGAACATATCAAAATAAACACAGGGAAGCAACAACGCGAGCTATTGATCTACAACATAGATATGCTAATACTACCAGGACTAAGTTCATGATAAATTTAAGTTCAATTAATCATATTACTTAAGAACTCCCACTTAGATAGACATCCCTCTAATCCTCTAAGTGATCACGTGATCCAAATCAACTAAACCATGTCTGATCATCACGTGAGATGGAGTAGTTTCAATGGTGAACATCACTATGTTGATCATATCTACTATATGATTCACGATCGACCTTTCGGTCTCCGTGTTCCGAGGCCATATCTGTTATATGCTAGGCTCGTCAAGTTAAACCTGAGTATTCCGCGTGTGCAACTGTTTTGCACCCGTTGTATTTGAACGTAGAGCCTATCACACCCGATCATCACGTGGTGTCTCAGCACGAAGAACTTTCGCAACGGTGCATACTCAGGGAGAACACTTCTTGATAATTTAGTGAGAGATTATCTTATAATGCTACCGTCAATCAAAGCAAGATAAGATGCATAAAAAGGATAAACATCACATGCAATCAATATAAGTGATATGATATGGCCATCATCATCTTGTGCTTGTGATCTCCATCTTCGAAGCACCGTCATGATCACCATCGTCACCGGCGCGACACCTTGATCTTCATCGCAGCATCGTTGTCGTCTCGCCAATCTTATGCTTCCACGACTATCACTACCGCTTAGTAATAAAGTAAAGCATTACATCGCGATTGCATTGCATACAATAAAGCGACAACCATATGGCTCCTGCCAGTTGCCGATAACTCGGTTACAAAACATGATCATCTCATACAATAAAATTTAGCATCACGTCTTGACCATATCACATCACAACATGCCCTGCAAAAACAAGTTAGACGTCCTCTACTTTGTTTGTTGCAAGTTTTACGTGGCTGCTACGGGCTTTAAGCAAGAACTCATCTTACCTACGCATCAAAACCACAACGATAGTTTGTCAAATAGACTCCGTTTTAACCTTCTCAAGGACCGGGCGTAGCCACACTCGGTTCAACTAAAGTTGGAGAGACAGTCTTCCGCAAGCTATCTATGTGCAAAGCACGTCGAGGGAACCGGTCTCGCGTAAGCGTACGCGTAAGGTTGGTCCGGATCGTCTCATCCAACAATACCGCTGAACCAAAGTATGACATGCTGGTAGGCAGTATGACTTGTATCGTCCACAACTCACTTGTGTTCTACTCGTGCAAATAACATCAAACCATAAAAACCTAGGCTCGGATGCCACTGTTGGGGAACGTAGTAATTTCAAAAAAATTCCTACGCACACGCAAGGTCATGGTGATGCATAGCAACGAGAGGGGAGAGTGTTGTCTACATACCCTCGTAGACTGAAGCGGAAGCGTTGACACAACGTAGAGGAAGTAGTTGTACGTTCTCCTCGCGATCCAACCGATCACAGCACCGTTACTCCGGCACCTCAGAGTTCTTGGCACACGTTCAGCTCGATGACGATCCCCGGGCTCCGATGCAGCAAAGCGTCGAGGAAGAGTTCCGTCAGCACGACGGCGTGGTGACGATCTTGATGTGTTACCGGCGCAGGGCTTCGCCTAAGCACTGCAACGATATGATCGAGGTGGAATTTGGTGGAAGGGGGCACCGCACACGGCTAAGGAAAGATCTCAATGATCAATTGTGTGTCTATGGGGTGCCCCCTGCCCCCGTATATAAAGGAGCCAAGGGGGAGGGGCTGGCCGGCCAACTCTTGGTGCGCCAGGAGAGTCCTACTCCCTCTGGGAGTAGGATTCCCCCCCCAATCCTAGTTGGACTAGGATTCTCCAAGGGGGAGAGAGAGAGAGAGGGGGGCGCCCACCTCTCCTAGTCCTAATAGGACTAGGGGAAGGGGGGGAGGCGCGCAGCCCATGGGGCATCCCTCTCACCTCTCCTCCAAGGCCCATGTTGGCCCATTATGCTCCCGGGGGGTTCCGGTAACCCTCCCGGTATTCCGGTAAAATCCTGATTTCTCCTGGAATGCATCCGATGTCCAAACATAGGCTTCCAATATATAATTCTTTATGTATCGACCATTTCGAGACTCCTCGTCACGTCCGTGATCACATCCGGGACTCCGAACTCCTTCGGTACATCAAAATGCATAAACTCATAATAACTGTCATCGTAACTTTAAGCGTGCGGACCCTACGGTTCGAGAACAATGTAGACATGACCGAGACACGTCTCCGGTCAATAACCAATAGCGGGACCTGGATGCCCATATTGGCTCCTACATATTCTACGAAGATCTTTATCGGTCAGACCGCATAACAACATACGTTGTTCCCTTTGTCATCGGTATGTTACTTGCCCGAGATTCGATCGTCGGTATCCAATACCTAGTTCAATCTCGTTACCGGCAAGTCTCTTTACTCGTTCCGTAATACATCATCCCGCAACTAACTCATTAGTTGCAATGCTTGCAAGGCTTTAAGTGATGTGTATTACCGAGAGGGCCCAGAGTACCTCTCCGACAATCGGAGTGACAAATCCTAATCTCGAAATACGCCAACCCAATATGTACCTTTGGAGACACCTGTAGAGCACCTTTATAATCACCCAGTTACGTTGTGACGTTTGGTAGCACACAAAGTGTTCCTACGGTAAACGGGAGTTGCATAATCTCATAGTTAAAGGAACATGTATAAGTCATGGATAAAAAGCAATAGCAACATACTAAACGATCAGGTGCTATGCTAATGGAATGGGTCATGTCAATCAGGTCATTCAACTAATGATGTGATCTCGTTAATCAAATAACAACTCTTTGTTCATGGTTAGGAAACATAACCATCTTTGATTAATGAGCTAGTCAAGTAGAGGCATACTAGTGACACTCTGTTTGTCTATGTATTCACACATGTATTATGTTTCCAGTTAATACAATTCTAGCATGAATAATAGACATTTATCATGATATAAGGAAATAAATAATAACTTTATTATTGCCTCTAGGGCATATTTCCTTCACATGCTGGAGACGTCTCCAAGGGAGTCCAACTCCTTGGTTGCCTCGGGCACCCTCCACTCCTTCTGGATGTCGACGAAGTTGGCGACCTCCAGATTGACGCGATCTAGCCTTTTTTGTCGCCGTTGATGGAGAAGCCTGCAAAGGTGTACCTGGGGTCGGCGAGGAAGTTGTCGAAGATGGTGCACCTTTTAGCGGCGCTCAGTTGGAAGAGCAGCACCGGGTGTTTCTTGCCGATGGAGAGTTGGCAGAGGGCGGGTTTCTACGTCACTTCAGGCTCGTTGTTGTATTCGAGATCAACGCCGACGATCTTGTGGCGCTGGAAGCTGAGGTGGCGCTCGTACTGCGCAAGGGTGATCGCCACCTGTTTCTCATCGTTGGTGTGGATGACGTGCAACTTGGTGTTGCTATGGGCCTCCACGTCCTTGTACTTGTCGGCGAACGCCATCGCCGGTAATGGGGATTGGTGTTTTTGCGTGGAGATGGATGTGACGGAGCGATTTGGTGGCAGCCTGATGGGTACTTGTGTTGTTTGTGGATGAGATGGCCTATGGCAGGGGTCTGAATTTAAGGGGAGGCGCGGTGTGGGATGGCCGCAGCGGATGAACTGCACGATCTCGGCGACGATGCGGTTTGTGCAGATCGTGGGTTGGTGTTGTGTCTGTGATCGTGGGCTTGTGACGATGGAACCGCTCCGATTAGGTGGTTGTATGCGAACTTGGTATTTTTTTATCAGTAGCTTTTTTTTAACCACCACTTTTCTGTGCGAATGGGCTTTTTTGTGACGTTTATATGTATCCTGCGTGATAACGAAACTGCATTGGTTGTACTCCCTCTGTTCGGAAATACTTGTCATCAAAATGAATGAAAGGGGATGTATCTAGACGTATTTTAGTTCTAGATACATCCTTTTTTGTCCATTTTGGTGACAAGTATTTTCGGACGGAGGGAGTAGTACCGTACTGCATAGTGTGCAACGAAGAACTGCATGTTGTCTACAGGTGCGTACTTCATTGTGTGCAATAGAGTACAATGTATTCCGCAATTTTTATGACTTTTTCATTGTGTTCTATACCGTGTATTTATTCACAATGTAGGTAATCCGGAACTGGATTGCTAAACTGTACTGCTTCGTTAACGAAATGCACTGCACTTTTCTAGTGTTGCGTACTGCATCTGTTTTTTGCTTGTACTTACTTCATTCCCTGGTACGGGAGGGGTAGGGGGGTTGGGGGCATTTTTTTGTGTGGCACTTATTTGGATGTAGACTTTTTCTTTTCGAATGCGTTTTCTTAATATGCGTGTTGTTTTTTTTATTTTTTTTACAAACTGTGTTTATTTTATTTTCGTTTTACCGACTGAACTTCATTGTTCTTCATAGAGAACTGCATCATGTGCGTTTTGATGTGGTCTTTCTTATTTTAGCCAGGGCGTTTTTGGGCCGGCCCGTTTTATGTTACTTTTTGCCACACGCGGGCCTCCTGCATGTCCGTTGCAGGCGATCCCACCGCTGACAAGGAGAGAGATTGAGAACAATCCCCTCTCCTCTCTTGCAGTTCCTCCCTCGAGCAAAACCGTCGTCGCCCGTAGCAACCACCGTCGCCCGAGGAACCGCCGCCCTCAAGAGGTTCTTATTGATGCATTCCGCGTCGTCGTCCGCTCCGCGAGCCCTTGCCGCTGCGCTCCCGCAGCCCTTTCGTTTCTGTTTCTGTCGGCGCACTCTCCCTCTTCCCTGCCGCCGGCGCCGCACCTTTTTTGTGGTACGTTCCTCTTGTTCCCGGTCTTGATCGTCCTCTCGTCTTGTTTTTTGTTATTCTCGTAGTTGTTGTTGTTGTTTTTGCTTGTGTAATTTTTCCGTAGGCAGCCGATTTTATCTTGATTTTGTAGTCGATACTTGTGTGTAGCAAGGTGGATCTAGGGTTTCGTGAGATTTTTCGCCGATCTTGTTGCTTATATCTGTCACTTCGTCGTTGTGCTGCAGGCAAACGCCATGTCTTCGCCGAGCAGAGTGGGAGGAGGAGTTCAGGGTATGTGGAGCGCTTATTTTAGGCTTTTGTTTATTTTTTTTGATGTTTATCTAGTTTCCTAAATCATCCTGCATATTTGGTTTATGCTCTGTTAGTTGTCAGCGTTCGTTTGCATTATTTTTGTCATGTGATGTTTTGTAATTTCTGTTTCTGGTTCTTTTTGTATGAAGTAGGTGATTGTGGTTCTCATAATGATACACCAATTCGCTCTCGTTGTCCTGGTGGTAAGGATCATGGTGTGGAGGGAGGACATCAATTGAATTCGCCGATTGAAACTTCTCCCATAAGTGTGGCCCCTCCTTCTGGTATGTGATTGATTTGTTTATTTTTGTGTATGCTGGTTAATTCGATGCTGTACAAATTGGTGTTGCCTTGCTGTATATAGTCCGGCATTCTTGTTGGGAAGAAACATGAAGTTAATGTATGCAGCACTGTATTTATTTTGTATATGTGAACTCCACTATATTTATGCGTGAACTGCATTGTTGTTTTATTCAAGTTTTTTGTTCAATGCATTAATTTTTACTTTTAGCTTATGGTTGGAGCACTGCATTTTATATGTCTAAGTGTACTGCATTTGTTCTTTTTGTGCACCTTTTAACGACCATAGTCAAACTTCATTTTTGACGCAGTGTCTGTTTTCCATGCTGGGGCGCCTGTGTTTGAGGAGGTTACTCAATTGATTGACCATTATTTTGCAGAGGGTAATGTTGGTGTGAGCTTTGACCAGAGGCGACCCGTTTTGTCTGAGACACAGTTGCAGTCTGTTGATGGTACAGAAGAAGTTACACAGGATTGGATGTTCTCGGAACAGCTTCGTGAATATGAGTTGAAGCAAAGCAAGAAGAAGTTGAGGTTTGAAAGTGACTCAAAAGAGTTTGCGGAGAAAGAGAAGCAGAGGAGAGCTGCAGATGGTGTCAAGGGTGCCAAATTTGCCAAGGTGAAGAAGCCTTCTTTGCAGAAGAAGAGGCTGAATAATGTTGCTGAGGAAGGTGGTACACCTCGGCGGAGTCCACATGTTGCTGGCATGAACAAGAATCTTGGCAAGAGAACTGCTGAAGCTGGTGGAAAGGATGATCCTTAGTGCAAGCGACTACATGTCACTGGAGGTCCCAACTCTTATGATGATGACTTTGTGCTTGTTGATTTTGTGAGGGATGTTCATAGTGGTAGACGCAAAGACTATGGTTCATCTAAGAGTCTACCGAAGCGTGCCCGTGACGTTGTCGATGAAGATGTTTGTGGTGACTCTGGTGAGGAGGTGGATGTTGTTCCAAAGGTTTGTTGAAGTGGACTGCATTTGTTTTCTTCGTTGTTATTCTATCTGTGTTTTCTCTGTCTCTTTTTTATGGCTAGTCTTCTAATGTGGATTGCATTTCCCTTTACACAGAGGAAGAAGTCTAGTAAGAGCAATGCAGCTGAAGATGATGCTGAGGTAGATGATTCTCGATTTAACAAGATCGTACATTTGTCGCTTCCCACTGTTTGCAAGGCTGCTGCCTCGTTCAAAGAGGCACACTGTAGTCGTGTTCGGGATGCTGGATTTGGTGTTGTCTTTGAACTGACAGTAAATAAAAATGTGTCGCGCATTCTTATGTGCTATCTAATGGGAGTGATTGACCCTGCCACCATGATAATGGACTTTGGGAATGGCAGGGTTCTTCGAATCAGTCGTGATGTATTTCATCACATTTTTTATTTACCCATGCGACGTCACACTGCACCCATGCCTGCTGCCAGTGGCCATGATGACTTGTTGAGTGCCCTCAAGGATGAGCTTGGCTTTGACCGTTCAAAAAGTATAGGTGTCAAGGACTTGCTTGAGAAGTTGAAGGTGTTGGTGGAGGAAGATGATCATGTGACTGTTGACCTTGCTGTGAAGGTGTTCTTCCTGATACTCTACCAGAATTTGATGTGCCTGGGCCTGCAGTTCGTTTGGGTAGAGTTGCTGCAATGGTAGAGAACATGGATTATGCGGCTATGGCTCAGATGGACTTTTGCCAGCTTGTTGTTGATGAGTTGCAGGCAGCTGTGGTAAGGTGCCAAACAGAAGGCAGCAAGCAGAATTGTGTAGAGGGTTGTGCCATTGTCCCCCTGATTATGTATCTTGACTGCTTGAAGCTTCACAAATTTTCTGTCATGCACACGTTGACGCCATGTGCGTCATACCTGACGACCAAGGACCTGATGAAGTTAGACAATGAGGATGTGCTTGTGAAGGGAAAGATGTATTTGGACACTTACAAATTTGGGAAGCTGCCGGTTAGTGCATCTGAGTTTTGAATATCAACTTTTTTTAAGGTGCAGCCATTATAAATCTGAACTTTTATAGTACTCACATGTGTACTTCTGTTTGCCTCTTGTCTTTTTTTTTGTTGCGGAAGGCGTCAGGTGATATTGTGTACAACCGTCCTGTTGCAGTTGAACGCGGCAGCTTTGATGCGGGACCTAGCACTCATGCTAGGTTTTATGAACCTATATGTAGCCAGCTTCCTGCCTGTGATGATGAGGTGCCGCGTACTCGTGATTTCATGGCTCGACAGATGTTTGATAATAGAAGCTCTTCTAAACAGACATTTGTTGGCGGCAAAAAACACGAGGAGATTGATGAGCTTCTTCTGAAGGTTTTGAAGTTGACTGAAGATTTTCCAACCTCCGGTGACAGGTTGAGGACAGTTGCTGGTTTTTCCCCTGTTGGCCATGGCCCACGAGATGAAGATATTGTTGCTGCTCACAATTTTGATTGTGGCGTGATTGAAAGCCTGAAGATTGCAGTGACGAATGTTCGGTCTTTGTATGCTCAATTGAGACATTCACAAGAGGAAAAATGCGGTCGGTATGAGAAGGATGCTGGGCATATTTTGGATGAAATGAACCGTCGGGACGCTGGTGTTGGCGCTGATAATGTATGTTCTAGGTTTTTTGTGGTTTTGAACCTATTTTGTGTACTATGTGGACTACTCCTCACTTTTCATGTTTTTTGTGATAGGCTGGAGTGGAATCTTCTGGTGTCCATGGAACTAGGGACGATGGAATTGGTCAGGTACAAGTACTTCTGCTATGGATGTTCTGCCATGCGTCCCTCTTGTTAAACTTGCACTTGTTGCTTTCCATTTTTATTGTATTTTTTTGTGTACTTCGCGGTTGTAAAGTGTGTATCGCTTGTGCATATTTGAAGTTTTTTTATTTTTTGGTCGTTACCAACTTATATTTCGTTTTTGGTTTGTTCTATGCCTGTAGACTGGTGATGCTGCTTGTGATGTGCACAAAGAGACCTACGATGGCTCTGGGAAGGATGAGGTCTTGGCTGATGCATCGTCCCCTCCGGATGTTGTAGCTAATAAGGTATAGTTGTTTTACTTGTTCTGTTAGTGTGTTGTAATCAAATTTTTTGTTTGTTGTTGTTGTAAACTTTATGTATGCTGTTATGTTCACTCGTATGCATTTTCATTTACATATTTTAGCTGCAATAATTTTACATGTGTGAGCTTTAGTGTTTGACTGAAGTGAACTGCATTCCTTTTTTTGCATGCGTGTCCATAATGTTTTACATTAGTGAGCTTCAGTATTTAACATAACTGAACTGCGTCGTTTGACAAAGTGAACTGCAGTTCTTTTTTACGTATATGTGGGTTGAAGTTGTAGTTGTTTTGATACACGTGGGTTGCAGTTGTTGTTGTGTTAATTATCCCCACGCTCATTTTTGTGTTATTGTGTGTTTTTTAATCTTTCCACAGCCTGGAGAAGAAAACGTGGAAGTTCACGTTGATCTGAATCAGGGCGGTTGTGCTGTTGATGGTGGTGGCAGTGTTGGTGCTTCTGCATCGGTAGCTGTCAACTGTGCAGATGCTTCTATATCTCAAGAATACCATGATGCTCTTTCCCCCAGTCGGCATGAAGACTCTGATTTTGTCATTGAAAAGCCGCTGGAGAATGTCGTCCTTGTTGTTAGTGTTGTAGCTTCCCCTGTTTGTCTGGCGGCCAACGATGTTCCTGAAGTATTGAAAATTGAGCCTCATGTAGCTGAAGCATCTAAGGACGTTGCGGTTGACCAGACTGTTGTTAATCCATAGAATGTTGATGTTGCTGCAGAAGGGAAGTCTATTGAGGTTGTGGTGAATTCGTCGCAATCTGTCCAAGAAAATCTTTTGGTGAGCTCTAAAGAACAACATTATGAAGACTCTGACACTGAAGGCAAGAGTTTTGTTTCGAACAGTGCAGTTGAAGTTTTTCTCATTTCATTTTTTGTTTAATTACTATGGTATCTGTATTAGATGTTTAATGATAAGTGAAACTTGATCTTTTGTTTATGATTTTCAAAATAGCTAGCAGAATTTCCATATCTTAATATTTGAGCTTCATTATTTTGGATAAATGAACTTCATCTTTTTATTACATATGATGAACTTCCTATTGTGACACCGTCGAGCATTGATCCAGCTCTTCGGAAAAGATACAATGAGTTGTACGCTGCTATTACGAGGGTTCGGAAGGACAAGAAGAAGAAGTATGGTTTTTTAGAAAATTTTTTGTTCATATCTATTTTCTAAATTTGGTTTTTAGCCCTTTTTCTTTGTTGCTATTTTTTTAGTATCTTATGTTTTCAGTTTTTCATGAAAAATCCAGGGACATGATTGCTTTTAAAACTGAGTTGGGTGATATTACCATTGGCGAAGTTGGTCAATCCTTTTGGGATAAAGGGATGCTCATTACAAGACTTGTAGATCTTGGGGTTTCTTTGCTGCTAGATAAATTTAAGGGATCTCCGACAATGGTTGTCCCGTACCATATTTGTGTAAGAATGCAGAAATTTTTGTTTTATTTTTTTATTTTCTTTTCTGATTTCGTGCGACGACATGTTTCCTTGAGCACTATTTGATTTTGGGTTTTGTATTGGCAGACAAATATTTGGAATGGTGGTACTGTAGGCAGAAGTCTTAAAATGGTGTTCTCTTCAAAAGCCGAGGAGCGTGTTGATAAAAAGGATATGGTGAGTAACGTTTTTATGTGTCGAAGACTATATTTTTTGCGTGTTTGTGATCACAGTGTTCTGTTTCTTCTTCTTATTATAATTTTGTTTATTTTTCCGTGCTTTGAACAGGTGCTTTTTGCAACTTTTGATCCACCAGATACAAGGGATGGCGTTGGTCATTATTGTGTAGTTGCGTTAAATGTGAAATAAAAGCGATTTGAATTTCTAGACTCGCTCAATAAACCTGGCAGCCATGGTGCGATCAGGGTTTTTAGGAGGATGGTTAAAAATATCAAGCGTGCATGGAAAGAAGGAAGCCCAAGTTCTGATGAGCCGCTAAATCCTCCTACACATGATGGATTTGTGTTGAAACATGTCACTGTCCCAATGCAGCCTAATGGGTGTGTTCCGTACAGCCCTTCTTCACCATACTGCTCAAGTTTTTTATTTTATTTTTTATTTTTGTGAAACTGATGTTTTTTATTCTTTTATTACAGGCATGATTGTGGATTCTATATGTTTCAACTCCTGCAGACTCGGGATGGTGTTCGAGTTGCTCAGCTTGGGGTGGAGCACATTGGCTACATCAGAAAGGCCATGCTCTATAGTTGGCTCACATCGAGAAAGTGTTCCCTTGATTTAACATCACTTTTAATTTTTGCAGATAATGGTTGTTTTATTGAACTTCTTTATCCTTCCTTTATTTATTTTTTGCCTACTGCTTGCTTTCGGTTCTTTACGGGCTTTTTTTAATAGTTTGTTTAGTTACGTCCGTGATTTAGATTGTATGTGTATTTTTATTTGTTGTGTTAGTGAGTTGCATTTCTTATTTTTTGGGCAAGTGAGCTACATTGTTCTTTACAAGTGGGTTGCATTGTTGTATACATTTTTTTAATTCTGCATTGTTGCGGACAAGTGGACTGCATTGCTATAGACAATTGTGCTGCATTCTACTCTTTAGTGAACTGCATCATTTTATTTTAATGAGTTTTTTGTTTTTGTATTTTTTTTGTGCTGAGTGTTTCCATGTTTTTTCTTACACGGTTTTAGGTTTTGATGGGGGGCTTCATGAAGGCTGTACGTCACTGTTTGAATCTCAGGGTTCTGATGTGGTTATGGAGGATTGCGCCATTGAAATATCTCCAGATAATTCTGGTTCTTTGGCTGGAGATGGTTTGAACACAGCTGTGGCGTCTGGACCTGATGGTGGAAGTGTTTCTCGCCCTAGCTCCCCACATGATGTGTTTGATGATGATGATTTTGTTACGTCGTGTCCTCACGTCACGAGGACTCAGAGTGCAGCAATTAATTGTCCTCCTGTGGATGATGTTGAAGTTTTTTCGAACAAGAGGGCAGGGTGAGAGGGCTTTTAAGTTGAGATGCTCTATAGAGAAATTGAAGCCTCTGAGGTTCAAATATATTGATGAGGTGAGGAAAATAAAGGATCTTGTTCTCAGCAAAGAATTTGTAACCAAATACCACGAGTAAGTTTTTATGTGTGTGCCCTTGATTCTTTTTGTGTGTTTTGTTTTTAATTTTAATTTCATTGATCCCATTTTCTGTATGTTTACTGCAGGAATGCGTTCTTTATGGTGAACAGTCCTTTTGGTGATCTTGATACTTACAATGTTGACTATATCTATAATACATTTGGCAAAGGAGCTTTAATGGATTCGCATCTCATGGATTTTGTCATCATGTACTGGAAGCAAGACGCTGAAATGGGTTTAGTTTATCATTCTGGTGAACGTGTGCTACTTTCACCCTTATTTATCACGGTAAACGTGTGCTGTCATTTTTTTCTATTCGTACTGGTTTTTTCTATTCTTTATTTATTTTTCATGTCCTTTCTTTGTTCTTTTTTCTTTGCAGTATGTTCTTCAGATGGAAACATTTGTGAAGAAAGATGAGGAAGGAAACCCTATGTTGCCAGTTTTGGATAGCACGCTTGTTTTAGAAGATGCAGTTAACCAGTTCAAGGTTTTTGTGAGTGACGACGTAAACCTGTTGGATGCAAAACTGGTAAGTTCATTGTTTCCCGTCGTTTATTTTTCTGGTTTGTTGTATTTCTTTTTGTAGTTAATTTTTTGGAGCAGTTGTTCTAGTGCTACGTGTCAAAATAAGTTTTCATTTTTTCATTTTTTGTTTTTTATGTGAACAGATTATGATGTCGCGCTCCAAGGATGGTCATTATTCCTTATACACGATGAACCAGCATCGCCAGACGTTTGATATCCATGACACTAGAAAGTACACTGGCCATCCTGATGTCACGACAAAGTGGTGCAGGAGTGATTACCATTCAGATTGCACTGAAGTGGTATGTCATTTTTTCTTGCCAAGTGCAAAGCTTTTTTGTATTTCTCCTACTGCATTTTTTTGATAAACTGCACATGCAATGTTAGCACACATAGTACCACACTTGTTTATGTAGTGCACTGCAACATACGCGTGACAGAACTGCATTTTTCTCAGACCCCCCTAAATCCATGTAAAAAGGACATAAAAGGAAATGACCTCATGTGCATTTAAAAGAGGGACTGTCTAGACATCGAAAACAACTTTTGTATCTGAATCGTAATTTGTTCTGTGGTGTGTGTTATTTTTACATTGTGCTTCCTTTTTTTGCCATATGAGGAGGATGACTCAGTTGCTGAAGGCGATTTATGGTGAAAAAATGTGTAAATCTAAGAACCACCCTGACCAGGTTAAATTGGCAGGGAAGCCCTCTTACCCGGTCGTGCCAGCGCATGGAGCAAACGAGTGCGGAATCTATGTTCTCAGGGTGACGCAGTTGTATGACGGCCAACGTTTAGTTGAGAAAATTATCAAAACCGACTTAAAAACTTCTCTGTTTTTCTTTGTTTTCTTGTTCCTTTTATTATTATTTTTACCTTTTCACTTTTTGTTCTTTATGAAAATCTTTTTTATTTAATAACTGCGTGCATTTTTTTAATTTTCTTTTTTCAGCCTGCTGTTGAAGATTGGAAGGCGGAGTACATGTTCCAGTTGCTATTCAATTCCTCGAGCATGTTGTGTTGTGAAGACGTGTCGCTCGACCTACGAGAACTGATTGCGGACCTCGGGCTTACTTCCCTGTCGCAATCGCAGACGCAGTCGCAGACGCAGTAACAATCTACATTGGTAAAAAAAACTGTGTATGGACAAGAACTAGGGGTTCATGTTTTGTGCTGTGTGGTGTCTAAGGTATATAATGTATGAAAAGACATTTGTTTTACTGTTTTTGTTGTGATTCTCGTCTGCTCTTTTTGCAGCAGTGTTTTATGGACGAATTTGTATCTGTATGTGTGTTTTATATAAATAATTCATACAATATATATATATATATATATATATATGTATATTTTTATTTTTTTTGTTGACTTACACGTTATGTGTGAATTGGCATTTTGACACGCTTATATGTATCTTATGTGTCCCATTTTAACCGCGTTGCATGTGATACCAAACTTCTTCCTCCAAGGAAAGCACTGCATTTTGTCTAGAAGTTTGTGCTGCATCTTTTTTTTCCTGCACTTTTTTACCGCAGACCCTGCTTTCATGTGTGTATCCTGGAACTGCGTTGCTTTATGATACTGCACTGCTTTGCCTAGCCAGGTGAAGTGCGTTGCTTTATGATACTGCACTGCTTTTTTTCTGCCTAAACTAAGTGTACTGCTTTTTTTTTGCCTAACCTTTAGTTGGTTATTTTTTTATTGTTTTGTTTTTGTAAGGTATGAGGGGGGTTTGGGGGGCCCCCCATTTTTTTGGTTGACTATATATTTTGTATTTTGCTATTTGTATTCCCTGTACTTAACGTACTGCGTGCGTTAGCGCGAGGCCGAGCAGGGGGTGGGGAGGGGGGTCGTGACCCCCCTCCCCACCCCACCCTGCGAGGCCGAGCCTGGAACGAGTCGGAGCAGGCGCCGCGGCGCCGCATGCGCAGGCGAGTCCGTCACACCCATGCGCCTCCCTGTCTATCTTAGGGGTGTGGCTCTGGGGTTGCGTGCGTCCTATTGTTGGAAGAACAGAATGTCCGCAGTGCGCCTGTCAACCAAGCGCACTGCATGTGTTAGCGTGAGGCCGAGCATGGGGGTGGGGAGGGGGGTCATGACCCCCCCTCCCCACCCCCCTGCGAGGCCAAGCCTGGAACGAGCCGGAGGCCGCGGCGCCGCATGCTCAGGCTAGTCCGTCACACCCGTGTGCCTCCCTGTCTATCTTAGGGGTGTGGCTCTGGGGTTGCGTGCGTCTTGTTGTTGGAAAAACAGAATGTCCGCACTGCGCCTGTCAACTAAGCGCACTGCGTGCATTAGCGCGAGGCCGAGCAGGGGGTGGGAAGGGGGGTCGTGACCCCCCCTCCCCACCCCCTGCGAGGTCGAGCCTGGGACGAGCCGGAGCAGGCGGGTCGCGGCGCCGCATGCGCAGGAGAGTCCGTCACACCCGTGTGCCTCCCTGTCTATCTTAGGGGTGTGGCTTTGGGGTTGCGTGCGTCCCTATTGTTGGAAAAACAGAATGTCCGCACTGCGCCTGTCAACCAAGTGCACTGTGTGCGTTAGCGCGAGGCCGAGCAGGGGGGTGGGGAGGGGGGTCGTGACCCCCCCTCCCCACCCCCTGCGAGGCCGAGCCTGGAACGAGCTAGAGCAGGCGGCGACGTGGCGTGTCGCGGCACCGCATGCGCAGGTGAGTCCGTCACATCCTTGTACACTCGTGCACTACTTAGCAAGACAACTTTGTACTGCATTTGTCAGGGTTCTGTACTGCTTAGCAAGACAATTTTGTACTGCATTTTTCGGGGTCTTGTGCTGGTTATGGGACTTTAGCATGTACCGCACTTCATGCACACATATAGTGAACTTCCTTGGAATACTTTGGAGAAGTGCACACATTTTATAGAGACCTATTATGGGACTGGCTGGGGTATGGTTGTAACTGGGTGGTCAATTTTTTTCCTTATCTGAAGCATTTTTTATTTTGGAGTATGTATTATTCGTGGTAGTACAAATGATGTCATTTGTACTACTTGCACCAACGTTGAGTACTGCACTGTGCGTACCAAGTTTGTATTTTGTGCACTGAGCAAAAGTTGTTGTAGCCCCTTCGTTCTGCATTTGTGCACGTACTGCACTTCATATTTACACACTGTGAACTGCCTTATATTTGTTATGTGAACTATATTTACGTTTCTTTATAAATATTAATATTAATGTTCTTTTTCTATAATTAATTTAGTGGATACTTTGTTCAGTGAAAGCAATTGATCAGAAACAAACTGTGATACATAAGCAAACAACAGAAATAAAATTTAATGACAATTCTAAGACGACATTGTTTTTAGAAAAGAAATGTTCGATGTGAAGCAATAGACATAATCAAAAGCTTGCATACATGAAATAAAGAACAACACAACGACTAATGTAAAGTGAAACTAAAACATAGCCCTGAATTGGATTACAGCCTTGTTCTTCTTCTGCTTTGCTTCATTGTCTCTTTTGTTGCATTTTTAAACTGACAATTCTTGAACCGGTTCAACTGTCAAATTATAAATTGACGGAACACGGTCAAATCTTAATCCGGTGGCTATCTGCCCAGTTTGATTTTCTATTACCATCCTATTATGGAGTAAACCGGTGTTTATCAACCCGGCTCGGCTTTCAATTACAAGTTGTCAGTACATGATCAAGTCATAATCCGGAGACTATCAGCCCGGTCTGGTTTTGACTATAAGTCGCCAGCATTATATATGGTTAATCCGGTGTTTATCACAACCCGGTACGGTTTATCATAAACCGGCACAATATGGAAGGAGTTATCAGTACTCAATATTTGGGTTATTACCTCTACTACAAAATGTTGGTAAACCAACGATGTGATTCAATGTCACAGAAACAGGTTGAATAAAGTATGATGACAAATTATCCAGTGTTTATTAAACAGGCCTGGCTTTGGACTATAAGTCGCCGGTATATATTTGGATTGTGTCATTGGAATCATGCGCTTATAAATCATTGGGTTATATTATTCAAATACCCAAACTTGGCTGAAATTTCATTATGATATTGAATGAATAAGGTTTTCATACCGGATTATACTATCTTGAATAGCCAGCATGGCTGGATTTTTATTATTGAGGTTTTCAAAGTCGCTTTATCACAATGGCTATTATTTTATCAAAGGTTATGATTTATTCTACAATGGAAGGAATAGTCCCGAGTCGCTGCAGGCTTATGACCCGACACTTGGGGGCTATATTATTCAAATTGAGATTACATGCAAGTCTCATGTCGCTGCAAGCATGCACCATGACACTTGGGGGCTAATGCAAAGTCATTTTTTGCTCATCTTATGGAAGACCCGACTCATCATATCATAATGTGTCGTCCCTTGGGGGCTACCAATTGCTCCTCTCAACAATTCAAGTTTTTATAAGCACAAGGCAATTTCAAGTCCCAGGTTGCTGCAAGCATGACAACCTGGCACTTGGGGGCTACATATATGGAGTATTCTGTTTTTACTAGTGACTGAGATGAACAACATGGATTAATTTCTTCAAAGTGGCAGTAATTATAAGGAAACATGTCTCAAATCATCACTTTGTTCTGTTCAAGACTTGGGGGCTATAAGGGAGAAACATCTTCCGATTTTCAGTTTTGAGAAACCAGATTGACCCGGCATCACCAATCATCATGAACCGGCGTTGGCAGCAATCATGAACCGACATTGGAAACAATCATGACCCGGAATTATCAGTTTTTATAACCTGGCAGTTTTGGCAATGATAAACCGGGAAGTTTTACATCTTCAAACCGGCTGAATATCATATGAGTATTTCAAGACCCATATTTCTTAAACCGGCGCTTTGGAAGCCGACTCAAGTGGATTATTCTTCATAATATTTCTCTGTGAGAAACCAATGTCAGCAAATTGAGTATGAAGCTGGCTTATTAACCTGGATTTTCTAGAAGAAGGAAATGGCAACGAATTAAGGATGATCTGATGCCGGTTTACAAGAATTATTAACCCAGAGCATAATCTATCAAATTTGTTCTTGTATTTGTTTTACAGGATCAGTTTAACATGGATAAATCCAAATTAAACCAGGGGCTAATGTCGGGGATATACCCCGCGATGTAAACCGGCCGGAAGTTAACCCGTTCGGACTTGGCGGTTTATCTGAAGACCCCGCTGACACTTGGCGAGTTACTGGCGACCCGCCCTGACCTGGCGGTTTACAAGCAACCCACCTGGTCATTATGACTCACTGGTGATCCGGCGTGCATGACAGATGGATGACAAGGCCCAAGGCCCAGAAGGCCGGTTCACGTTTAATGGTGGGCCGGTTTAAGAGGAAAGGCATGAGGAATATTTGTCTTACAAGGAGTTAAGACCTGGACTTATATCCGGTTTGTATTAGAGATAGACTAGTCCTAATCCTAATAGGACTCCACATGTAAACTGCCCCTTCAACATATATAAGGAGGGGCAGGGCTCCCCAAAGAGGGACAGACAACAATCAATAATCTCTAGGTCTAGACACAACTAGAGGAGAGCCGGTTTACGGCGACTCCCTCGTGATGATAATGAGACCTAGCCACAAACAGCATGTAGGGCTATTCCGGATGATGTTTCCCGGGGCCCGAAGCTGTCTAAATCCTTGTCTTATGTTGCGTCTCTCGATTCTGCCCAACCCCTCTCAAGCTACCACATAGATGCGTTGGCCTCGCGACTAAGTCCTCACACTAAGGACATCTGTCGTGACAAATCCACGACAAGTCCCATGATGACATCGTAGATGATTCTCCATGACTCATATGTTGCGAATGCATCTATTGCTGCATACATGATAAGCTTTTCTGGCAGTGGGCAGAATCCCCACAGAGTATGGTCCTCCTTGCGGTTAATTTTTTTTCTTCATGTCATGGTAGTGAATGTCTATCATCCTGCCGGCAACATCAGCCAAAGAGTCAAACTACTTTTTATTGTATGGGTCTCTCCATTCCACCTGAATATCAATGTAGTTGTCGGAGTTGATCTCCAAACCAGATAGCTTCAGCTTGCTTTTGTCTCCTTCAATGGCGAATCCGACGAAGGTGTACCTACCATTCATGAGGAATTTGTCTAGTTCCATTGGCCTGTAAGATGTTTGTATAGAGTGAATATAGTTTACTTTCTTAGAAGTACCAATGTTTTTTGTTTTTTCTGAAACTGAACTGCAATATGAGTATCTGAATCTGTTGCATTGAGTAGTTGCTAATACTTTGTTCATCATAACTAGTAAATCTGATAATATATTGCATAAACAATGCATGTTTTGTGCATGATTGTATTTCTTGAAGTGAATTTCATACATGTTTTGTATAGTAATGTTGCAGTTTTCTATTGTTCAGTCAAATATTTTTTATTTGGTAAAACAAAATAAAACTGTGTGTATTGCTAGATCATATAATTCAAGAATCGAGCACATGAGTGACATACATGGAGCTAGATGAAAACTGTCAATGAATTTAGATGCCATGGTTTTCAAATATGAAAACCAAAGTTTAAATAGTGGCGATTGGAGTGAAGAAAATTTAAAATCAATATTGACAATCAATAGTACAGATTGATAGTTATATTCTGACATGTCTTTAGCTGCAGAGATGTGGTAGAGAAGGCATTCTTTTTCTACACATAGTTGGAGCATTGCTGCCCGCTGTGGCTTCACGTAGTGCGTGTACTCGACATCAACGCTGACTAGTTTGACGGGCATTCCGCCGAGCTTCCTCCTGAACGTGGACAACATCTTGTCCACGTCTTCACCCTTGCTTGTGCAAATGACGTGGAGCTTGTGGTTGCCGTGGAGATCGACGTCGTGGAGCTCCCTGGTGTACTTGCGGCGCTGCTTGTAAAGAGGTGCATCCGCCATGACTATCCTCTGCTCTCTCATGTTTGTTCTGGAGAGAAGAGGATGGTGAAAGAAATTATGGAGAAGAAGATGCAATGGGGTTTTTTGGGGTACGAAGCAGTTGTGTTTTCTCCTTTGCTCTCCTCTGCTCTCCTTGACAGGACGTGGGAGAGGTGGAGCGGGGTGGTAGCGTGGTGGGGCTCTGTTTTAAGTTACGTGGCAACTACAAAGAGGTTCTGCTACGAGGAGGCTCTGTTAGTGCGTTGGAAATCCGGAACGTCGTGTCCTCTTTTTTCGTGACTTGTTTAGGTATGCACGCAACTGTCAGAAAATGTGATGATTGTGTTTTCGGTGAATTTTCCTATTAAGTGCACTTCTTTTATATCAGAACATAACTGCGTACGTCCACATTGTGTACTGCATGGAAATGAAATTTATTCTTCGTGCACTGAATTATATCAGATTAGGATTGATACAGATGTACGCACATTTAGTTTTTTGATGGAGTTCTTTCATGCAGTTCTTTATTTTATAACGGACTACTTTGCTTAACTAACAGAGCTGCATTCTTCATTTTAGCCTTACTGCAATGCAGTAGAAGGAGAACTATATGTCAGAAAAAATACTTCGTGGAGAACTGCATTGTTTGTCGTCGCGGAATGCATTTGTACTTTTACTTCTGTCTTTCTGCGTTATATTTATTAATAATGAACTGTAGTTTCTGGCTGTGCCCATGCACATTTTTCTTTTGTTGTTGTTATTCATTTAAAAAATGGTTTCTAATTTTTCTTTGATGTTATATTTTTTGAAGTTATTGTTTTTTCTTAGTGGGCCTTGTTGGCCTGTGTTCGTGGAGTGAAGCGCATTGGGCCCAAGACAGCCTGTGAGCACGGCTGGTTCCCGGTGCGTTGTGTGCAGCCTAATGTTTAGCCCCACCTCGCCCCCGGAAGGCGCCCCCGACCTGTTTATAAGCGCTGACGAGGCAGCTGTGTCGAACTCCTCTGGTTACTTATTTGAGCGCTTATACACGGCGCTCGCTGCTCTATGCTCTCTGGCCTGTGGGCCCATGTGCGCCCGGCCCTATGCATTGTTGCTCAGAACGACTCGCCCGCTATTGGCGCAGACCTCTACGAGACTGGTTGGGGCCGGCTGCACCTGGGTGGTTATTTTTTTTTATTTTTGTATTTTCAATGTAAGGACACGCACTGCTTAGGAAACCGTCCTTGCACTGCATTGATCAGTGTTCTGTACTGCATGTGCAAGCATTCCGTACTACATGTACATTTCTCATTTTTTTTGTTTTCATGTTTTTGCTCTTTTGTAATCTTTTATTCCAGTGTAGGGGAGTGCACTACTTAGTAAACATACATGCACTTCATTTGATTATATTCCTGTACTGCACTACATTTTTTCAATGTAGAGGCGTGCACTGCTTTGTAAACCATGCGTGCACTTCACTGATCAGCGTTCTGCACTGCATGTGCACGCAGTCCGTATTACATGCACAGTTCTAATTTTTTGTTTTCGAGTTTTTGCTCTGACGTATTTTTTTTCCAATGTGGGGGAGTGCACTGCTTAGTAAATCATTCTTGTACTGCATTGATTTCGTTTGTGTGCTGCACGTTCATATTTTTCGGCACTACATATGCACATTGCATTTTTCTTTTTGTGTTTTTTCTCTTATCTATTTGTTTTTCCAAATTTAGGGGCGTCCACTGCTTTGTTGGGTATGTGTAAACTTCATTTTGACAAAGTCTGTACCGCATTGGTTCACAACTTGTACTGCATGCGTCCTATTTACACACTTCTCGAATCTAATGGTACATGAACAAACAATAGAAAACAGATTATCATAGGCATTATGTACGACAAGTTCATCATGAGCAAACTAATTTCAACAGAAAGCAATCTAACATAATCAAAGTTCACATCATTAGAAGCGATTCTGCATGGCAAGCAAACTAAGTTCAGCAAAAGCAAATGATCACAAGCAAACTAACAATACATAAGCAAACAACATAAAGCAAATTTGATGATAATTCTAAAACGACGGTGGCATTGGTGGCTCTTTGGCCGGCACCATCTTCTTCTTCACCGGTCAGTGTCTCCCCATCCCCCCAGCTGGTCCTGGCGCGCTTCTTGGGGGGCTCCTCCTTCTCCAGCTTTGCACGGCGAAGCCCGTCCTGGGTGAGGGTGATGCGGTTCCGTATCTCGTACGCTGCGTAGGCGTCCTTTGCCGCGTACTCGATGTGCCTCATGGACAGAGGCAGGGTGTCCCAGCGCTTGTGCTCGTCGTCGGTGTTCCCGGAGACGTCTCCAAGGGAGTCCAACTCCTTGGTTTCCTCGGGCACCCTCCACTCCTTCTTGATGTCGACGAAGTTGGCGACCTCCAGATTGACGTGATCTAGCCTTTTTTGTCGCCGTCGATGGAGAAGCCTCAAAGGTGTACCTGGGGTTGGCGAGGAAGTTGTCGAAGATGGTGCACCTTTCGGCGGCGCTTAGTTGGAAGAGTAGCACCGGGTGTTTCTTGCCGATGGAGAGTTGGTAGAGGGCAAGTTTCTGCGTCGCTTCAGGCTCGCTGTTGTACTCGAGATCAATGCCGACGATCTTGTGGCGCTGGAGGCTGAGGTGGCGCTCGTACTGCGTGAGGGTGATCGCTACCTGCTTCTTGTCGTTGGTGTGGATGACGTGCAACTTGGTGTTGCCGTGGGCCTGCACGGCCTCCACGTCCTTGTACTCGTCTGCGAACGCCATTGCCGGTAGTGGGGCTTTGTGTTTTTGCGTGGAGATGGATGTGACGGGGTGATTTGGTGGTAGCGCGATGGGTACTTGTGTTGTTTGTGGATGAGATAGCCTATGGCAGGGGTCTAAATTTAAGGGGAGGCGCGGTGTGGGATGGCCCCAGTGGATGAACTGCACGATCTCGGCGACGATGTGGTTTGTGCAGATCATGGGTTGGTGTTGCGTCTGTGATCGTGGGCCTGTGGCGATGGAACCGCTCCGATTGGGTGGTTGTATGCGAACGTGGTGTTTTTTTTATCAGTAGATTTTTTAACCACCACTTTTCTGTGCAAACGGGCTTTTTTGTGACTTTTATATGTATGTTGCGTGAGAACGAAACTGCATTGGTTGTAGTACCGTACTGCATCGTGTGCAACGGAGAACTGCATGTTGTCTACAGGTGCGTACAACACAGTATTTTTGTGTGTCCTTGCTAGAGCCCCTGAATAAAGTACAATGTATTTCTCATTTTTACGAGTTTTTTCACTGTGTTCTATACCGTGTTTTTATTCTTGTAGGTAATCCGGAACTGGATTTGCTAAACCGTACTGCTTCGTGTACCAAAATGGACTGCATCTTTTGTAGTGCTTCGTGTACCTAAATGGACTGCAGTCCCTGTACGGGAGGGGTAAGGGGGGGTTGGGGGGTGCCCCATTTATTTTTTGAAGTTACTGTTTTTTCTTAAAGGCCTTATAGGGCTGTGTTCGGGGAGTGAATACGCATTTGGGCCCAAGTCAGCCTGATAGCACGGCCGTTTCCCGGTGCGTTGTGTGCGGCCTAATGTTTAGCCCCACCTCGCCCGCAGAAGGCGCGCCCGACCTGTTTATAAGCGCTAACGCGGCAGCTGTATCGAACTCCTTTGGTTACTTATTTGAGCGCTTATACATGGCGCTAGATGCTATATGCTCTCTGACCTGTGGGCCCAAGTGCGCCCGGCCCCACGCATCGTGGCTCAGAACGACTCGCCTCCTGTGGGCGCAGACCTACTACGAGACTGGCTGGGGGCGGCTGCACTTGGGTGGTCAATTTTTTTCTATTTTTGTTTTTTTAATGTAAGGGCGCGCACTGCTTAGCAAATCAGGTGTGCACTGCATTGATCAGTGTTCTGGACTGCATGTGCACGCATTGCGTATTGCACATGTTTTTGCGCTACATTTTTGTGCACTGCATTGGTAAGGGTGTGCACTGCTTTGTTGCCTCTATGCACTGCTTTCTTCATGGTCTTGTGCTTCAGGTGTACACATCTTTTCACTGCGTGCATGCTTCTTTTGTGCTAAAGTTGTGACTGGTTATGCCAACGCTGCGGATTGCATGGCTTACAGATAAGGACTTCATCAGGTGCACTAATTCTGCTTTTGTGCACTGCGCGAAAGTGCTTTTGTTTGTGCTTAATTTTGAGCATGTACTGCACTTCATGCAAACATATAGTGAACTTCCTGGTAAGACTTTTTTGTTAGTTCGTGGGAATGATCTGCAGTTATAATTTTTTAGAGAATTATTATTTAACGATCTGCGGTTAGTTCGTGGGAATTTCTGCAGTCAAAGTCTTTGTAGAACTTCTTGGTAAGACTTTTTTGTTTTGGTAACATAAACCTTTATTGTTTTTCCTTCAGTCTTGGTAACGTAATTTTCATTAACCTCTCTTCCTTTGCAGTTCATTTCTCCTTTAGCCGCAACTTCTCTCCTTTCTCTAGCCTCCCTTTATTTTTTACCTTTTATAGGTTTTTGTTGCGATGGCTCTAGGCCCCTGCGTGAATCTCTCCTGCTGCAGGCATGGTTGTGGTGTGCCGATGCACTGCGATTGCTCAGCTTGATCGCACGCACGTCGTGCTCGTCGTGGGGGGAAGGTATTGTGCCGAGCTGGGCGAGCTGAGCAGCTTGCATACGGCACAGTATTCACAGAAGGATTGGATATGGGCCACATCAATGTTTCTGCGTTCCATTCTGCCCTACTTCGTTGTGGTCTTGGCCGCATAAGTCCTTTTGTCCATTAGCTTACGCCAACAAATGTTGAGATTCACTACAAGATGGTAATCTTTACTTTGATCTGATTTTTTCTTTGTGTTTTTTTGTATAACTCCATACTAGTCTGATCTTCTAGTTTTTTTAGGAATGTACTTATTTTGTTTTATTGAAGTGTACTGCACTTTGTACTTATACCTTGTTTTTTATTTCTTTGCTTGTGTGCATGGAGCTCGTGTTTTATTTTGCATGGTTACAATATGTGAACTGCTTAGATACTAGATGAAATGTAGTAGTTTCCACAATTTTCCCCGCTAGTATGTTTTGTACTACATGCAGGTAGTCTCAAGATCTTCATAATAGTTGTAACTGTACTTCTTGTTTGAAAGTTCCGCACTGCACATTAGATTGCGTTTCATCTGTACTGATTTTTTGCAGAAAATTCCGCAATGGGCTGTTAGGTATCTCCGGCTCAAGAAGAAGGGAATTCTCCAAGTTGTTCTTGGTAATGGACACCTTCAACCATCCAAGTACCGTGTAGGCATTGACGGGCGGCTGTGTCTGCAGAAAGGGTGGAAGGAATTTGTGATTGATAGTGGCCTGAAGTTTGAGCAAGTTGTTGTCCTGAACTTCTTTGAACTCGAGGATCGTACGGTTAGAATCACGTTTGACGTGATAGGTTAAGGTTATGAGGTTGATTTGTAATAATTACTTTTGCGTGTCGAATGCTTCATCTTTTTGATGTGTTTTTGTAATAAGCACTTTTGTGATCTGAACCGCTTCAATTATTATTTCCGAACTTCGTGCTTCAAGTGAGCTAACTGCATTCTTTACATTGTTTTTGGATTAATATGTGTCAAAGTTTTACTCTAGACTGCTATATATATGGTACACTCTATACACCATTTCTCTTTAAATGGTTTCGTTGAATAACTCATAGTCAGTGGGAAATTTGTGTTTACACAAAATGTAAACTAATACATAAGTCATGTAGATAAGCAAACTGCTATGCATATGATTAATTTATTGAAGTTCATCTATTTGGTCGTTAACCTGCTGCTTCTTCGCGGTGACTGGAGCGTGTCTAATGTTGCACTTTCTATTGTTTTCTGCGGCGGTGTTGCTGGTTCTTGTCTCTGCACCGCTGTGTTTGTAGTCCCTCGCGTGCTGGTTGATGGCTGGTTTCATTTTCCAGTGCTGTGAAATGCATCCTTCTTTGCTTCCCGCGTGCTGGTTGATGGCTGCTTTCGTTTTCCAGTGCTGTGGAATGCATCCTTCCTTGCTCCCCGCGTGCTTGTTGATGGCCGCTTTCGTTTTTCGGTGACGTGAACTGCATCCTTCCTTGCTCCCCGCGTGCTGGTTGATGGCTGCTTTTCTTTCCCGATGATGTGAACTGCATGCTTCCTTGCTCCCCGCGTGCTGGTTGATGGCTGCTTTCGTTTCCCAGTGATGTGAAGTGCATCCTTTCATGCTCCTACCTTCTTTTTTGAAAGTGATGTCATTCTTGGTTGTTTCTGTACAGCAGCATTCCCTTGTGGTGGTCTTGTTTGCATTGTTTCTTCATATTCTTCGTCCTCTTCAGTCTCTTCTTCCTCCTCTTCTTGCTCTTCCTCATCCTCATCATCTATTTCTTCATGTTCTTCGTCCTCTTCACTCTCTTCTTCCTCCTCTTCTTCATCTGCTTCTTCATAAGCCATTTCTTCTTTAGTTGTGTCACCATCTTCTTCTTTGATTTCTTCTTCTTCGTCTTCCTCATTTTCTGATCTTGTTCTTTTGGGGCAGGTTCTTGAATTGTGTCTCTTCCTCTTTTTCCAGATGCTACAGCGTCTCGATTTTATCCATTTCTTAGTGTTGTGAGTGGAATTTCTGTTTGGTTGTGCATCGTCGTGTCCTCGGTTTTCTTATTCATGTCTTATTGTACATGTCCTGGAATTGTGGCCGCTGATTTCATTACATGTCTTGCACCTGTTTATTCCCAGTGGGTGACCATCACTGTCCATCTCAAGCTGTGGCTTACTATTTTTGTCATCATTTTTCTCCTTGCATGCAACCTTTTTCTGGGTTGCATCACCCCCTTTTTTCCTACCTCTTGTGTTTGAAACATGAGGTGGAAGAATTGTTTATTTTTTGATAGCACCAGTTCCACTATGTTCGGTATTTTCTACTTGCTCAGCATTATTTTCATGCTAGGATTTCTCTGCTTGCTTTAGTTTTGCTACTTCTTCTTCTTCTTCGTTGAGCACATCAACTTCCTCGATCAGTGCCCTCATACCAGACAACACTCTGTGGCACCCAGCGTCAGACCTTGTCGCTCTGTTTGCAAGGTCCATTGTTGTTTCTGTCAGCAATTTTCTACGGCAAAAAAGCGAGGTTCCATCTGGTGCTGTTTGTTCATAGTCTCGTCTGTCAAACGTTGCATCTGATCTTGCGTTACCGGTGTATCTTTTCATGATGTACACCTCAGGAATCTTGAGTACTCTCAAATGAGAAAGCATGCATAACACATGGACGCAAAAGAGCCCTGCAGACAACACACGATCACTTCGTATTGTAAGTGAACTGCATGAAATTAATAAACACATATTTTTTCCTTATTTGTTCATTTTAAAGAAGTGAACTTCATTTGGTTTTGTGAATTAGTCATGCATGTAGATTTTTTTGATAGGAGTGTCACCTATGTGTGTCCAGAGTTTGCATTCACATTCGTAGACACCCTTCTGTTCATCGGCAACCACTTGGAAATTATGCCTTGCCCAGTCAAATGCATCCGATCTGTTGTAGTGGTGTACGAGATACTTTGTCGGGTTCTCAGGGCACCGTTCTGCTCTGAATGCAGTGCTACGGTAGAGTGTTTCTTTGAAATCTGCAAACACTGCCCTTGTATACACTTTTGATAACTGAACTTCGAACCCAAACTGGGTTGTTGTCTTTACCTCTGACTACATGATCAGAAATGCACTGTTACGAACCAGATAAATGAAAAAATTGTTTGATTGTGTAGTTCTATTTTCAGCAGTTTTTGAGTGACATTTTGTTTACCTCATTTTCTACTATCTCTACGAGCTCGACGGCCTTCCTGGTCTGAATGCACTTGTCCACCTGCTGAGCAAACAGATGGAGATCATGCTTCTCTTTGAAAAAGTTTTTCTTCAGTATGCGGCTCATGCTCTCACTTCTCCGTGTGGAAGTCATCCAAGCACAGAAAATTTCCTTGTAGTAAGACGAGATCCACTCGTGCCTGTCTTCCTATAGAGAATTCATCACTTCATCGTCTTGCAAGTTGTATCTCTGAATGAGGTCCTTCCATGCTCGTTCAAATTCTGACGGCATCAATGGGTGGTTCAGCACCACATTGAGGTCATCCTTAAGTTTCTCGTGCGCCTTATACAGTAAGGCGAGGTGGTCTTTGTGCTTCTTCATGATATGCCACCGACACAACTTATGGAGAGTATGTGGGAGGATAGTTTTTAATGCTGCCTTCATCGAAGAACACTGGTCTGAAAAGGCACAAATAGTGTTTTTTTATTAAGTTGTTTGTGTGTGTGTAAGATAGATGGAAGAAATATAAATGCACCAAACAAATGTAAGTATGTAGGTGTTTGTTTCTTTTTGTACCTGTGAGCATGCAGATGGGATGCTTGTTGTTCATACACCTCAGAAATGTTTTGAAAACCCACTCGAACGACGGTATTGTTTCATCTCGCACGAGTGCAACAGCAAATATGGTGCTCTGTAGATGATGGTTCACTCCCACGAAGACTCCCAGCGGCATGTGGAATTTGTTAGTTTTATACATCGTGTCAAATGTAACACAGTCTCCAAAATCTTCATACGATCCTTTGCAACTTGCGTTGGCCCAAAAGACGTTTCTTACACGGTTATCTGCATCAACGTCATAATCATAGAAAAACTCTGGGTTTATCTTCTGCATATTCTCGAAGAAATCCAGAAGTTTCTTGACGTCATCTTGGGACTCTTCTCTGGCAAACTTTTGTTTCCTGCATTTTCAAACGCAATGCGAACGCATCTCATCAAACAGGAAATAATTACCGACAGGATGCTCAAGCGATATGTTCTGTGATGTGCTTACTTGTTTACCCAGTCGCGGCTAGTATGTCCCATGTACTGCAGACCACCGGACATACGCTGCAGCGTTGACATCATCTGAGCATGTGTGTGGTTGTCTAGTTGCATGTCTTTCACTAACTGGTCTATCAAAGGATCGTCTTTTTTGTGCGATCGCTTGTGCAAAAGCATGCCGGGGCTTTCCAGCATCTTGTGATTGTGGTTGAGTTCAACCATTTCTATCACAAATTTGTCGTCCTTCCTCTTTTTGACTCTAATCTTCGCCTTCCAGTCAATCCTTTTTTATGTCTTCTGACGTTTCCTTTGATAATCTGACACAGTTTGCTTGTGCGTCCCTTCTCTTGAGCATACAATGTAGGTACTTGTCTTGTGTTGTGCCCTCTGGCGTATGCCAAAACCTACACATCTTGCATAATTGTTGTAAAAGTCCCATGCCTTGTCGTATGTGGTGAACTTCATTCCAGCGGCAGGTATGAGGTTCAGCGGCATGTTTTTATCCTGCATTAAGCGCAATGCTCTATGAGATAATTTGTTCTGTTCTGTTTTTTAAATACGAGGAGTGCATACGAGTTTAAAAAAGCATTTGCAGTGTTCCTAAGTTTTCAGAAGAATCCAATATATTAGATGCTAGGTCAAACCTCACAATAAATATCAGTGTGCACTGCATTGTTATCTGAATGGACTGCAACTATTATTAATATTTTTTCAGAACATAAACTTACATGTGTGTAGAGTCGTTCACCCGATGGTGTTTGCAGCTCGCCGGGTTGTATTGGACATGGCGGGGTTATAGCAGATCTGTGTAGTTGAGGATCTCGCGGCGGCAATAGTGAGGAGGATTTGTACCTGCTGTTGACTTTTGACCGAGGTACCGTTGGTGGTCGCTTTGTCGAAGTTGATGCAGCAGCTCTGCTTGGAGCTATGTTTTCGGTGCAGCAGGTGGACGTGGTGGTAATCCAGTGTTGTGACGATGTCTCGGTGAATTGGTTTGAAAATTTTGGAGCGGTGGCACATCATCATAGTCATAATCATATTCATCGTCTGCTCCAACATCGTGTTCAACTGCATCATCATTGTCTGTTCGGACATGCTGTCCAAACGTAGTGAACTCGTGCTTATACTCTGGGTTGAGAACTGTTATTGGCTCATCTTCATCGTTGTCATCTTCATCCTCCTGTCGGTGAGTGCCCTCCCAGATGAAGGTGACATCATCGTCATCCTCGACTACCTCTTCTCCCTGGAAAAATCCTCTTTCGGAGAGTAGTGCACCCTGTTTGTTGTCAGGAAGAATCCTCGAGGAATCTCAGGGGTAACCCAGCCAGTATCTCTTTCAGAAGAAGCTTTACTCTTCTGAAAGTTGTTGTTCCATAGGTTGTCAATTATGCGCGGCATTTTGTATCTGCTGAACGTCATTTCCTGCACATAAAATGACCGAGCTGCATTGTCAGGCAAAATGAACTAAATCATGCTAACTGTAATGTGTTACAAATGCTACTGCGAAACTAATGCATGCTGACTGCATCACCCTGCAATGTGAACTGAAGTAACCGCACTGCATCGTTGTCTGTAATGAACCTACACAAGCGTACTACATAACCGAGCAAGTTCACTGCATTTTCCCCCACAACAAACCGAAGCAACCGCACTACATCGTTTTTGTAGGCGTACTGGACTGCGTGTACTGCTTTGTCTGGAATAACTAAACTGGTATGATTGAGGAAGTGTACTGCTTACCTCGTGTTGCAGTGATTTCTTGCGTTTGCAAGAAGAAGTTCTCTTCTCGTCCGTCTGCACAATTTTCTCGTTCGCCTGTGCAGTCCACTTGCCCTTCAGAAGTTCATGAGCGGTTTGGACGTTGCTCAAGGTGAACGGAGACGGAGGATTTGCTCTGCAGGTCGTTGCAGACTTAATCCAAGAAGCTGCCGTGGATGAAGGAACCTTGTGCATAGTCCTCCTTGCTCGAATTGGTTTGATGTCGATGCAGCACCAATCCACATCTGATGAAGTACAGCTAATTGCAGGCCTGGAGGAGTTTGGCGGCAGTGCTACCGACCTGCTGCCATGGAAGAAGGCCGATATGCTGGTGGGAGAGGCGTTTCTCGGTTGCTGCAGTGGAAGAAGGCTGAGCGGCGATGGGCGACGGCGCTGCTTGGCCGCTGCCGTGGAAGAAGGCCTGGAGGGGAGGGGCGGCGTCGCTGCCGGCCGCTGCCGCGGAATAAGGCCGGGAGGGGAGGGGCGGTGGCGCTCCCAGGCCGCCGCCACAGGAGAAAGCGGGGAGGGGAGGGGTGGCATAGCTGCCAGGCCGCCACCACGGAAGAAGGCCGGGAGGCGAGGGCGATGGCGCTTCCAGGCCGCTGCCGCGGAAGAAGGCCGGGAGGGGAGGGGCGGCGGCGCTCCCAGGCAGCTGCCGCGGTAGAAGGCCGGGAGGGGAGGGCCGCGACGCTCCCAGGCTGCTGCCGCGGTAGAAGGCCGGGAGGGGAGGGGCGGCGGCAATCTGGTGGGAGGTGTTATCAGAATAAGGCTTTGGTGTTATTAGAATAAGTTCTTAAGGGGTGTTATTAGAATAGACCCACCCTATATATATATATATATAAGTGAAGAATAACCTCAAATGACGAATTTGAAAAGTTCGACGAAATTGCAAGTGACAAAAAACTCAAATTTGAAGAATGTCATAAAGAGGTGGTGGCTTTACCCATCGTATAAGAACTTTGATGACTTCAGACATCGCGTACAATTGTAGTAGGGTTCTGAGAGTCAAGTTCTTCATTAATTTCTTCACACTCGGAGGGTTAGTCTTCATTGATTGAAGAAAAACGTTACTTTGTGTGTTGTGCATCAAAGTCATCAAACGTGCATAAGCGTTAGGATGTGTGTACACTTCAGAGGACATTCGAAGATTCTAGGATGTTTAGCTCAGACCGCAACTTGCAGAACCTCTTTTCATCCAAGGGCTTAGTAAAGATATCGGCAAGCTGGTCTTCGGTATTCACGTGGTCGATGACGATGTCTCGCTTCAACACATGATCACGAAGAAAATGGTGATGAATCTGAATATGCTTAGTCTTGCACTGTTGCACTGGGTTGTGGGAGATCTTGATAGCACTCTCATTGTCGCAGTAGAAAGGGACTTTCTTCATGTTGACACCATAGTCCTTGAGGGTTTGCTTCATCCATAGCAACTATGAGCAGCAGGCACCAGCGGTACTGTATTCAGCCTTAGCTGTGGAAAGTGCAACTCAGTTCTGCTTCTTTGAGGAACCACAGACAAGAGATCGTCCAAGGAAATGGCATGTACCTGATGTAGACTTGCGATCCACATGATATCCATCGTACTCAGAATAAGAACATCCAGCTAGATCAAAAGATGAGCCCTTGGGATACGTAATCCAAGCGCTGGTGTGTGAGCTAAATATCAAAGAATTCGTTTCACAACCTGGTGGTGTGATTCCTTCATTGTCGATTGAAATCGGGCACACATGCAAACGCTAAGCATAATATCTGTCCTAGATGCACATAGGTAAAAGAGTGAAACAATGATAGAACGTTATACCTTATGATCAAAATCTTTACCAGTTTCGTCAGTACCGAGTTTACCATTAGTTGGCATTGGAATTTTGAGGCCTTTGTAGTCTTGCATGCCGAATTTCTTCAGGCAATCTTTGAGGTATTTCTCTTGAGAAATTAAGATGCCATTGGGTTGTTGACGAATTTGAAGACCAAGGAAGAATTTCAATTCTCCCATCATAGACATATGATATTCTTCACGCATCATGTATGCAAATTCCTCACTAAAACATTTGTTAGTGCAACCAAAGATAATATCATCAACATATATTTGGCATATGAACAGTTCACCAACATAAGTTTTAGTGAAAGAGTAGGATCAAGTGAACCGGGTTTCAAACCCTTTTTCTTTAGGAATTCCTTCATTGTATCATACCAAGCCCTGATACGTCCATTTTGCATCATGCTTCATATCGATATTTATTGCATTATGGGCTGTTATTACACATTATTTCACAATACTTATGCCTTTTTCTCATGTATTTTATAAGGTTTACATGAAGAGGGAGAATGCCGGCAGCTGGAATTCTGGACCGAAAAAGGAGCAAATATTAGAGACCAATTCTGCACAACTCCATGATATGTCTCCAACATATCTATAATTTTTTATTGTTCCATGTTGTTATATTATCAATCTTGGATGTTTTAAAATCATTTGATATCATTTTTTGGTACTAACCTATTGAAATAGTGCCAAGTGCCAGTTGATGTTTTTTGCATGTCTTTTACATTGCAGGAAATCAATACCAAACAGAGTCCAAATGTAGCGAAATTTTTTGTGGATTTTTTATGGACCATAAGACATCCAGTGGGCCGGAGAAGCGCGTGGGGGGTGCTCCGAGGGGAGCACAACTCACCAGGGCGCGCCTACAGGCCCAGGTGCACCCTGGTGGGTTGTGCCCACCTCGGGTGCCGCCTGAACCGCCTCTTTGCACTATAAATACCCTACAAGAAACCCTAGGGGAGTCGACGAAAATCAATTCCAGCCACCACAGAGTCCAGAACCACCAGATCCAATCTAGACACCATCACGGAGGGGTGCATCATGTCCATTGGTGCCTCTCCGATGATGCATGAGTAGTCTTTTGTAGACCTACGAGTCCGTAGTTAGTAGCTAGATGGCTTCCTCTCTCTCGTTTGATTCCCAATACAATGGTCTCTTGGAGATCCATATGATGTAACTCCTTTTTGCGGTGTGTTTGTTGGGATTTGGTGAACTTTGAGTTATGACCAGATCTATCTTTTTATCCATGAAAGTTATTTGAGTCTTCTTTGATCTCTTATATGCATGATTTCTTATAGCCTCTTATTTCTTCTCCGATATTTGGGTTTTGTTTGTCCAACTTGATCTATTTATCTTGCAATGGGAAGAGGTGCTTTGTAGTGGGTTCGATCTTACGGTGCTTGATCCCTGTGATAAAAGGGGAACCGACACGTATGTATCATTGCTACTAAAGATAAAACGATGGGGTATATTTCTACTTAAATAGATCTTGTCTACATAATGTCATTGTTCTTATTGCATTACTCCGTTACTCCATGAACTTAATACACTAGATGCATGCTGTATAGCGGTCGATGTGTGGAGTAATAGTAGTAGATGCAGGCATGAGTCGGTCTACTAATCATGGACGTGATGCCTATTTAATGATCATTGCCTGGATATCGTCATGATTATTTGAAGTTCTATCAATTGCCCAATAGTAATTTTTTCACCCACCATTTGCTATTTGTCTCAAGAGAAGCCACTAGGGAAATCTATGGCCCCCGAGTTTCTTCTTTATTATATTTGCCTTTGCAATCTATTTTTTTTGCTTTTATTTTCAGATCTATTAAACCAAAAATACAAAAATACCTTGCCGCATGTTATGTTATTTAGCGTTCCATCCATCAATATTTACAACTCTCTCACGTCCGTTTGCCAATTTCTGGCGTCGTCGCCCGAAAGGGATTGTCAACCCCTTTAACACGTCGGGTTGCGAGTATTTGTTATTTGTGTGCAGGTGTTGTTCACGTAGTGTTGCGTGATTCTCCTACTGGTTCGATAACCTTCGTCTCATCACTGACAGAAATACCTACCATTGATGTGCTGCATCATCCCTTCCTCTTTGGGGAAATACCATCGTAGTTCAAGCAAACATCAAAAGGAATTTCTGGCACCATTGCCGAGGAGACATCATCAACAAATATCGGGTTCCTAATCACAAATCGCATGTCCTTGTAATTTACATTATTTGCCATTTGCCTATCGTTTTCTTCTCTACTACTTCATAAAAAATTGCCGTTTTATTCGCCCTCTTTTTCGTTCGTTGTTTTCATGTCAGATCTCATGTTTTCTTGTGTTGCGATGTGTCTTCTATTTGCTTGCATCTTCGCTTGCGAAAAACCAATTGATATGGATCCTCATCCGATTGCTAATCTTTTCAAGAGATCCAATTATGATGAACCCATAGCTAGTGAATTGAGTTCACTAGATTATCTTTATGAAGTTTTGCTTGAGATTCATGAATCTGAAAATTGTGATGAAGTGCTAAAAGAAAGAATTTATAAAGTGATGCAGGATAGCTCCTTAGATGAAAAGCATCATTGCAATTATGTTATTATAAATTCTATTAATGTCAATTGTGAATATCCAAAACCCCAAGCTTGGGGATGCTAATATTGTTATGTCCCCACTTATTGCAATAATCATGATTGGGGTGATAATGATTCTTATGGTCTTCAAAATTTATTTAAACCTTATGATGAATATGCTTGCGATGATATTAAAAGTGGGTTTGTAAGAGAGTCAACTTTAGGTAAGAATAAACCCACATATTTGGAGAGTGTTCAATCTTATGAATTTTTTTATGAAAGTGGGCTTGGAGAGGTCATGACTTTATTTGATGATAATCCCACTATTTTGGAACAGTGTCAACGTTGCATGCATGTGGATCATATAGAGAATATGTTATGTGATAGCTATATTGTTGAATTTGAACATGATCCCATATATAATTATTATGAGAGAGGGAAATATGGTTGTAGAGGTTTTCATGCTAAATTACCTCTCGTTATGTTGAGATTTTCAATGTTTTATTCGTCTCCTTTGCATATGCTAGTTTTGCTTCTCTTGATAATTTGTTTTCGTATAAAATTCCTATGCATAGGAAGTATGTTAGACTTAAATGTGTTTGTCACATGTTTCATGATGCTCTCTTTATGTTTCAATTATTACCTTTCATGTGAGCATTGTTAAAATCTTATGCCTAGCTAGGGGCATAAAACGATGGAGCTTGTTGGGAGGCAACCCAATTAATATCTTTTTTGTCTTTTGCTATATGTTCTTGAGTGTTTGCACAATTATGATACTGTTATGATTGTGTTTTTTTGTGTTTTAATTAGTGTCTGTGCCAAGTAAAGCCTTTAGCATCTTCTTGGGTGATAGTTGTTTAATCTTGCTGAGAAGAAGAGAAACTTTTGCGTCTAGAGTTACAATTTTTAAAAATCACAGAAGCGATGAAAAATTCTGAATCTTTTACAATAGATTGATATACAAATTCCTCAGGTCGTCCTAATTTTTTAGGATTTGTGGAGTTACAGAAGTATTCGAAATATTCAGATTGCTACCGATTGTTCTGTTTTTTTAGATTCTATTTTCTTTGCGCAGATTGTTCTACAGGTCGTCCTAACCCATTGCTAGTGAATTGAGTTCACTAGATTATCTTTATGAAGTTTTGCTTGAGATTCATGAATCTGAAAATTGTGATGAAGTGTTAAAAGAAGGAATTTATAAAGTGATGCAGGGTAGCTCCTTAGATGAAAAGCATGATTGTAATTATGTTATTATAAATTCTATTTATGTCAATTGTGCTAATAATATGCAAAATCCCAAGCTTGGGGATGCTAATATTGTTATGTCCGCACTTATTGCAATAATCATGATTGGGGTGATAATGATTCTTATGGTCTTCAAAATTTATTTAAACCTTATGATGAATATGCTTGCGATGATATTAAAAGTGGGTTTGGAAGAGAGTCAACTTTAGGTAAAAATAATCCCACATAGTTGGAGAGTTTTCAATCTTATGATTTTTTTTATAAAAGTGGGCTTGGAGAGGTCATGACTTTATTTGATGATGATCCCACTATTTTGGAACAGTGTCAACATTGCATGCATGTGGATCATATAGAGAATATGTTATGTGATAGCTATATTGTTGAATTTGAATATGATCCCATATATAATTATTATGAGAGATAGAAATATGGTTGTAGAAGTTTTCATGTTACTAAATTACCTCTCGTTATGTTGATATTTTCAATGTTTCATTCCTCTCCTTTGCATATGCTAGTTTTGCTTCTCTTGATAATTTATTTTCGTATAAAATTCCTATGCGTAGGAAGTACGTTAGACTTAAATGTGTTTGTCACATGTTTCATGATGCTCTCTTTATGTTTCAATTATTACCTTTCATGTGAGCATTGTTAAAATCTTATGCCTAGCTAGGGGCATAAAACGATGACGCTTGTTGGGAGGCAACCCAATTAATATTTTTTTTGTCTTTTGCTATCTGTTCTTGAGTGTTTGCACAATTATGATACTGTTATGATTGTGTTTTTTGTGTTTTAATTAGTGTTTGTGCCAAGTAAAGCCTTTAGCATCTTCTTGGGTGATAGTTGTTTAATCTTCCTGAGAAAAAGAGAAACTTTTGCGTCCAGAGTTACAATTTTAAAAATCACAGAAGCGACGAAATTTTTTGAATTGTTTATAGTAGATTGGTATACAAATTCCTCAGGTCGTCCTAATTTTTTTTGGATTTTTGGAGTTACAGAAGTATTCGAAATATTCAGATTGCTACAGATTGTTCTGTTTTTCATAGATTCTGTTTTCTTTGCGGTGTGTGCTTGTTTTGATGATTCTATGGTTTTCTTTGACGAGTCTTTGACATAGAGAAGTTGGAATACATTAGATATAATGCGAGAATAAAATATGAATTGGTTTTCTATAGTACTTATAGTAGTGATTTTCTTTCTTATACTACCGGATCTCAAGAAGGTTTTGTTGAGTTTTGTGTGATTGAGTTTTTCAAGTTTTGGGTGATGTTACGATGGATGAAGGAATAAGGAGTAAGAAGAGCCTAAGCTTGGGGATGCCCATCGTATCCCAAGCTATTATCCAAACAGAAGCAAGCAACTAAGCTTGGGGATGCCCCGAGTGGCATCCCCTCTTTCTTCTAGCGATCATCGGTATTTTACTCGAAGCTATATTTTTATTCGTCACATACTATGAGTTTTGCTTGGAGAGTCTTGTATGATATGAGTTTTTGCTTGTTTTGCTTTGTGATCTAAGTCTTGAATCCTTGCTGGGCACACCTATTTGAGAGAGCCAAAATTATGCCATGACTTGTTAGAATTGCTCTCTATGCTTCACTTAAATCTTTATGAGCTATGGAAATACTCTCTTGATTCACTAAGATTTGATTGAGAGTTAATAAAAAATTTCAAGAAATTCTCTCTTGCTTCACTTAAATTAATTTGGGAGAAATAAATTTTATGCTCATGATCTTCACTTATATTTTTTTGAGCTTATCAAAAGAAACACATGAAAATTAGTCCCAAAGTGATAGATATCCAAGGAGGATATAATAAAAACTTTCATGAAGATCATTGGACAAAATAAACTTGATTCCTTGCAATAGTTTTGAGATATGATGATGTGATATGTGAGTCGTGTTGATGAGTAAGTGTGCTTTAGTAAGAATATCGGTGTTAAGGTTTGTGATTCCCTATGCACTACAGGAATCAGCTACTTTGCCATCTGCCACGGCAGACGGCAAAGGCATGGACGGCGGACGGCAAAGGTCTTTGTCATCTGCCGCGAACGGCAAAAGGCCACGGCAAAGTAAGGTCCGGCAAAGAGCTACTTTGCCGTCTGCTTTCAGCGGCTGACGGCAAAGGGGCCTTTGCCATCTGCAGCTGACGGCAAAGAAAGCAGACGGCAATAATTACGCTGTTAGTCCGTTAGGTGGCTAACGGCATGCTTTGCCGTCTACCAGCAGACGGCAAATAAGCAAAGGTCTTTGCCGTCTGCCAGCAGACGGCAAAGTGTCTAAAGTGTCCAAATGCACAGATGGCAAATCTCCTTCTTGGCCATCTCTGTCATTGATTTACAGTATGTTCAGCAATTCATATTCATATGTATAGCCCATGCATATATCACAAATATCAACAAAGACCACAGGAAAATAAGAACATCACAAAATCATCCATAAAAACAAATATATCATACGACCTGTATCACAAAGTAAGACAACACAACACAAGTGTCGACAAATAAGATCACAAAGGTTGGCCTCCACATAACACAAAACTTAGGTGAGCATCATGGGATCTAGCAGCAACAACACCTAACCTACTGGATGGACACTGCAGTCCAGACCCAACTCCACAAGCACACTACATACTAATTTGCGACCGCGCCGGTGGTGCAACCACCACAACCAAAATTAAAAAGGCAAGGGAGGTGGGGAAAGGAGAGACGCCGCGCCCGCAGCAGCAGCAGCTCAACGCAGTAGCAGCAGCCTGATGCAGCCGCTCCCCGGCTCATTGTCGTGCCCACAAAAGCAGTAGCTCGGCGCAGGAGCAGCATCCCGACGTGTGGGGATTTCAATATTTACTGCATACAGACTGAAATGAGTGAATGAACACAATAAAACATGTTTATATAAATCCGATTCAGAAAAAAGTTAGAACAACTTGTATTTGTGAACGGAGGGAGCACTACATACTGTAAATTACTTGTTCCATCTAGTAATACATACTGTTGAAATGACATGTTTATATAAATGTCACATATAGAACTATCCAAAGCAATGTGAAATGTATTGCAAAACCATTACTTCTGACAACTCTTCCATGCTCAACCAATCATGCATGTCATTCCACAAGAGGAGCTCCAACCATGTATTACCAATAAATAATAGTATTAATCATCTTCAAACATAAAACATATACTCCTACAAAGGCCTGAAAAAAGCTAGTTATTTTAATATGTCTTTTGTTCATTCTCTTACGTAGTACAGAGTAGATTATCATACGATGATAGACATACTGCTACAAATCAACAAATGGACCATTTATTGGAGATTATAAGACGATGATAGCCACTTCCACAAATCAACAAATGCATCATTTATTGTTAGGACACAATACAAAATAGAGGACATAGACAAGCACGCTATCTTACTGCCATCATCAAGACACCGAAATAATTAATCCACCGAAGACTTCATCTACAATCAACAAAAAAAGGGCACCGGCCATGACCAACCATTCGTAGATGTAAATATTCATGTGGAATATGTGTGAGAAAGATATAAACCAATATTTTGAGGCAACATGTGCATAACATATGTTTGACTAAAATTTCTACAAAATAGCAGCTTAAATGCTCATAGATTAGAGTTGATTCCAGTAATTCTTCAACTTGTTTTGGACGGAAGTATATCTTAAACTCTCAAATTTCTCTGCTTTGCTAACCTTGAGAAGAAAAATTACACAACACCATCTCGCCGGATCTACTTATAATTCAGAGGGTCAACTCTAATTAACAATAAAAAAGGGAAATCTGCAGGGAAAAAGGTCTACTTGATCTTTTGATGGCACAGTGACCTGTTCGTTCAGGATAAAAAGAGTGCTCCTACTGGCCATGTCTTTGCTCTGCCAGGAGCTACATAACTAAGTTAGCTTGGGTGCGACTATGTACCTGAAAAACAACCTATGCGCTACTTTTAGGCTGGGCCTTTGCTGTGCTGATTGTTTCTTAGCATTGAGACACCACAATTCACTTAGTGTTTTAGTTACATCATGAAGACGACAGGCAATAGGCAAGTGGGGAAACACATCTCTATGGAAGAACAAACATTACACACAATTAAGCTACAGTACATAAAATCCAATCCAGCTAGCTAGTAGTCAGATCAACTAGCTACTACAAGGTAAATGAAGAAGTTGCTCTCTGATCTGCAGCTACATATATATCCATACTAGCTAGCCAGTAAGTGCCAATCAACTGTGGACAGAGACTGGATGAATAATCGTACCTGCAGGCTGCAACCCCACGCACGCCGACCGTCCAAGATCGTAGTTGCAGGTTGCAGAAGACCGGCCTCTGCTTGGAGGCACCTCGTCCCTCGACCTCTGCCTGGTACGTATACATGTTAGAGAGTGACCGGGGGCAGCAGCAGTAGCTCGACCGGGGGAATTTCGTTTCGTGTGGGGATTGTACGTACCTGGACGTTGCGGCCGACCTGGATGGGGTTCGCCTTGGTATCGATGCGGTCGCCGATGCGGGCGGGCTTGAGGTGGTTGATGGAGAGCTGCACGCCGGCCACCCTCCGATACCCCGACGCCATGTACCCGCCGATGCTCGCCGTCGACTCCGCCATCAGCGCCGAGACACCGCCATTGAGAATCCTGAAGGGCTGCGACCATCCCGACCTCGCCGACGTCGCTGTGCCCGCAGCAACAGCCTGCCGCAACAGCAGCTCGACGCCGCTGGGGCCTCCTCGCGGTGTACCACCACCAGTGCCTGGGCGTGGCTCTCCTGGGCGAGGAGAGAAACCAGTCGGTGGAGATGGTGAGCAGGGAGAGGTGACATCGGGGAGGAGAGCTGGGCGGTGGGGAACGACGGGGATCGCCGAAATCTGGCGGCGGCGTGGGGTGGAGAAAGGGGATCGAGGAGAACGAGAGAGATGGGATCCAACGTGGGTGTGGGTGTGTGTGTGCATCGTGGGTGGGGCCCGGGGATGTGTGGGTCGTGGGTGGGTGTGTGCTAAGTCATCGATCCGTGCCGTCTGCTGGGGGCGGGGGCGGCTGTTAGATATGTTAGGTTATTTTCTTTGCCGTCTGCTTTCGGGCTCTTTGCCGTCTGCTAGGAGACGGCAAACAAAGTGTCCATCAGATTGTTCTGGTTAGTGGACCATCCATCCTCTTTGCTGTCTGCTAGCAGACGACAAAGATTAAATGCCGTCAGTTAGCTGACGGCAAAGAGCAGGCTGATGGCAAACATCCTCTTTGTCGTCCGCTCTTTCTTTGCCGTCAGCTTTCCGTAAGCTGATGGCAAAGACCTTCTTTGCCGTCAGCTAGCAGACGACAAAGAGCTGACTGACGGCAAAGATCCTGATTCCAGTAGTGATGCAAGCACGAAAGTCAATAGTCATGCAATGAAATTATATCCTACTTGTGGTGCATTATTTGGTGTTAATTATGCTTAATGCTTTTGTCGGGGTGGACGGCGTCCCCCGCGAGCACCTATGGGGCCGGAGCCCCTTTCGTTGTCCGGTGAGGGGGGCGGAGGGAGCACGGAGAGCAGATCGAGGCGAGCACACGGGCGGTTTACCCAGGTTCGGGCCGCGATGGACGCGTAAAACCCTACTCCTGCTTGGTTGTATTGAACTGGGGAGCTCGGGAGCTTGGAGAGCTAGCTACACCGAGCGTATGGCTGTCTGGATTCCGAATCTCCGAACCCCCCTCTACGTTGCACACGGGCCTCCTTTTATAGCGCAAAGGGGTCACCGACAGGTGTCAACGTAAGAGAAAGGGGTAAAAGTGTAAAAGGGGTGGAAGTTGTAACAGTGCGGGAACAGTGGCGCTACAGTGCGGCACAGTGTTATCATACCTACTTCTGACGGTAGGGGACAAGGGCATTAAATGCCCGTCACGGTCGCCCGGACAGCACCGAGGCGGACCGTTAGGTGCGCCACCGCTCGCCACGATGGTGGCTGCATGCCACCGCATACCCCAGGCTGCGCGGTGCCCCGCCACGTGCCCTTGGGGGAAGCCCCGGAGCGACGCGTGGGCGGGCGAGCTGGAGCGCAGTCCTGAGGTGGCGATTTGCCGCGGCAAGTGGCTTGCCGCGGGGGTCGTCTTCCTGTGCCTGATAGCTTGCCGGCTATCAGGCCTTGCCGGGGCGCATGGCGCGCCGTGGCGGGCTTCTCTTGTGGTGCCTGGGTTCGGCCTTCCCGACAAGCTCCTCTTGTCGGGGTCTCGCTCTTCTGTCTCTTATACTTCGTTCTTGGATGGTATTACATGGGCTCAGTCGTCCCGGCAAGCTCCTCTTGCCGGGGTCTTGTCTTCTTGGCCCGACAAGCTCCTCTTGCCGGGGGCCTTGTCTTGAATGCTTGGTCTTCTCTTGGCGCTTCCTGGGCGGGCCTCGCCGCAGTGTGCTACAACTGCCCGTGCACAAGTCTGGGGTACTAAGGTACCCCTACTTTAGTACACCGACAGGAGCCCCCGGGCTTGGGCCACACACGGTGCCGAGCGTCGTTGGGCCAGGCCCTAACAGTGCACGGGCACGCGTGGCCTTGGTCGCGCTGATCCTTAACTCCGCATCCGTCGCACCTTCCCCAGGCGGCGCGCGCTTATCGCGGCGTCGTGGGGGCGAAACGCCCGTTCCCTCTTTAAGTGGAGGGAGGTGCGGAGGCGCGGTTCGATTCCGACTTCAAGGCGAAGGACGAGGAGCTCGCCGCGCTCCGGCAGGAGCGCGAGAAGGGTGCGCTCACCCTCGGTGAGCTTCAGGGTCGCTTCGCCGAGAAGATCCAGGAGCTTAACGCCGCCAAGAACTCCAACTCCACTCTGGAACTGAAATTGGAGGCGCTCGGCAAGGCGCTGGACAGCGTTAAGGAGCGGGAGGCGGCTTTACGAAAGGAGGTCGACGGCAACGAGGAGCTGCTGAGGCGCGCCGCCGTTTCCCAGAACACCTTCAGGGATACGGTGGAGCGGTGGACCGAGGGCCTCGTCGACATCGCCGCCACCATCGACAAGGAGCTGACGCTGCTGGGGATCGAGGGCCACCAGTCCCTCACCGACGAGGACGTCGTGCCCAGCGCCAAGCTCACTTCCTTCTTCCAGGGGGTGGTGCAGGCGCTCCAGCACCTCCGAACGTCACTTCCGAAGGAGCTGGCCGACGAGACGCGGGAGGCCATCTCCGGGGCCCTCGAGAGGGTGCTGGTGAAGATCGTTTTCCGCAACCCCGACATCAGGCTTACCAACGTCCTCAGGCCCTTGCCGGAGAACGCAGACCTGACGGGGATCCAGGCCCTCATCGCCCCTATCGTCAAGTAGGCGGCCGGGGTCAAGAGGATCGAGGGCGACCGCGTGGACTAGGCCGCCTGCCCTTTTCTTTTATCTCCTTTCCCTGCCGCTGTTAAATATGCCATGGAAACGGCTGGTTAGAGCAGCAGTAAGGCATTTTGTAATATAACTTTTTATCTTAGGCAATGCATCGCACTGTTATCTCCTCTACTTGACCGGCGCCTTGTTTGTTTCCGCCCTACGCTTTCGGGGACTTGCCGGCGTAGGCCTCCGCCTTGCCACGGGCGCCGAGTGCGGGACGTCAGCGACCCGCTGGCGGGGCTACCACCGGCAAGAAACCTCGCCGCGGCTGGTTGCCGCTCACTCAGATTGTTGAGCAGGCTCAAGGCAAAGTAAGAGGTGCGACTGCGGTCGCAGCACGCTTAGGGTGCCGGGCGAGCTCGAAACAAAGTGGGGACGCTACTCGGGGTGTAGCACACTCAAGTCGTTGAGCGGACTCGAAACGAAATGAGGGCGCAACCAGTCTCGTGCCGGTCCTTCCGCGCTCAGGCCTCTCAACCAAGGCTCGGTCGTTCGAGGGAGATAACTCTTAAAAATTGATGGGGCAATTGCTCGAGCTCCGGCAACTTATCTTTTCTTATCGCTTGCCGCCCGGTAGGGTAAAACCTCCTTGGGCAGCATCCAGCCCATCCTGGGGGTAGGCAAAGGTGCAGGGCCTCACGACCCTCCGGAGCTAGGCGTAGCTATGCTTGGGGATCCGCGCCCCTCTCTGCGCCAAGGATCACATGCAACTGCGGCAAGACTTGGGCAGAGAGGATGGTTGGCGGAACGGGTTCCGGCAACCGCGCTGGCAAGATTCCTCCCACGGTCGGCGTCAACTCGTTCGGCACCCCGGCGGACGAGGCGCGCCGGGGAACGAGGTCGCCTTTCTCGTGACTTCTGGCGCTAACTTCTGCGGCTACGGGAGCGGCGCAGAGTTCGCTGGAGGCGAATCGTTCGCCCAGCGGCCAGAAGGCGGTCCTCCTCAAGGAGCAGCTGCTTCTTGCCCAGTCTCTGCGCGAGTGGATACTCGAGGAGGGCCGCACACGAGCCCGTGGGAAAGAATGCCTCCGCAGCACGCGCTCCATGGCCCCCTACCTGGCGCGCCAAAGATGTCGGGGTGGACGGCGTCCCCCGCGAGCACCTATGGGGCCGGAGCCCCTTTCGTTGTCCGGTGAGGGGGGCGGAGGGAGCACGGAGAGCAGATCGAGGCGAGCACACGGGCGGTTTACCCAGGTTCGGGCCGCGATGGACGCGTAAAACCCTACTCCTGCTTGGTTGTATTGAACTGGGGAGCTCGGGAGCTTGGAGAGCTAGCTACACCGAGCGTATGGCTGTCTGGATTCCGAATCTCCGAACCCCCCTCTACGTTGCACACGGGCCTCCTTTTATAGCGCAAAGGGGTCACCGACAGGTGTCAACGTAAGAGAAAGGGGTAAAAGTGTAAAAGGGGTGGAAGTTGTAACAGTGCGGGAACAGTGGCGCTACAGTGCGGCACAGTGTTATCATACCTACTTCTGACGGTAGGGGACAAGGGCATTAAATGCCCGTCACGGTCGCCCGGACAGCATCGAGGCGGACCGTTAGGTGCGCCACCGCTCGCCACGATGGTGGCTGCATGCCACCGCATACCCCAGGCTGCGCGGTGCCCCGCCACGTGCCCTTGGGGGAAGCCCCGGAGCGACGCGTGGGCGGGCGAGCTGGAGCGCAGTCCTGAGGTGGCGATTTGCCGCGGCAAGTGGCTTGCCGCGGGGGTCGTCTTCCTGTGCCTGATAGCTTGCCGGCTATCAGGCCTTGCCGGGGCGCATGGCGCGCCGTGGCGGGCTTCTCTTGTGGTGCCTGGGTTCGGCCTTCCCGACAAGCTCCTCTTGTCGGGGTCTCGATCTTCTGTCTCTTATACTTCGTTCTTGGATGGTATTACATGGGCTCAGTCGTCCCGGCAAGCTCCTCTTGCCGGGGTCTTGTCTTCTTGGCCCGGCAAGCTCCTCTTGCCGGGGGCCTTGTCTTGAATGCTTGGTCTTCTCTTGGCGCTTCCTGGGCGGGCCTCGCCGCAGGGTGCTACAACTGCCCGTGCACAAGTCTGGGGTACTAAGGTACCCCTACTTTAGTACACCGACAGGAGCCCCCGGGCCTGGGCCACACACGGTGCCGAGCGTCGTTGGGCCAGGCCCTAACAGTGCACAGGCACGCGTGGCCTTGGTCGCGCTGATCCTTAACTCCGCATCCGTCGCACCTTCCCCAGGCGGCGCGCGCTTATCGCGGCGTCGTGGGGGCGAAACGCCCGTTCCCTCTTTAAGTGGAGGGAGGTGCGGAGGCGCGGTTCGATTCCGACTTCAAGGCGAAGGACGAGGAGCTCGCCGCGCTCCGGCAGGAGCGCGAGAAGGGTGCGCTCACCCTTGGTGAGCTTCAGGGTCGCTTCGCCGAGAAGATCCAGGAGCTTAACGCCGCCAAGAACTCCAACTCCACTCTGGAACTGAAATTGGAGGCGCTCGGCAAGGCGCTGGACAGCGTTAAGGAGCGGGAGGCGGCTTTACGAAAGGAGGTCGACGGCAACGAGGAGCTGCTGAGGCGCGCCGCCGTTTCCCAGAACACCTTCAGGGATACGGTGGAGCGGTGGACCGAGGGCCTCGTCGACATCGCCGCCACCATCGACAAGGAGCTGACGCTGCTGGGGATCGAGGGCCACCAGTCCCTCACCGACGAGGACGTCGTGCCCAGCGCCAAGCTCACTTCCTTCTTCCAGGGGGTGGTGCAGGCGCTCCAGCACCTCCGAACATCGCTTCCGAAGGAGCTGGCCGACGAGACGCGGGAGGCCATCTCCGGGGCCCTCGAGAGGGTGCTGGTGAAGATCGTTTTCCGCAACCCCGACATCAGGCTTACCAACGTCCTCAGGCCCTTGCCGGAGAACGCAGACCTGACGGGGATCCAGGCCCTCATCGCCCCTATCGTCAAGAAGGCGACCGGGGTCAAGAGGATCGAGGGCGACCGCGTGGACTAGGCCGCCTGCCCTTTTCTTTTATCTCCTTTCCCTGCCGCTGTTAAATATGCCATGGAAACGGCTGGTTAGAGCAGCAGTAAGGCATTTTGTAATATAACTTTTTATCTTAGGCAATGCATCGCACTGTTATCTCCTCTACTTGACCGGCGCCTTGTTTGTTTCCGCCCTACGCTTTCGGGGACTTGCCGGCGTAGGCCTCCGCCTTGCCACGGGCGCCGAGTGCGGGACGTCAGCGACCCGCTGGCGGGGCTACCACCGGCAAGAAACCTCGCCGCGGCTGGTTGCCGCTCACTCAGATTGTTGAGCAGGCTCAAGGCAAAGTAAGAGGTGCGACTGCGGTCGCAGCACGCTTAGGGTGCCGGGCGAGCTCGAAACAAAGTGGGGACGCTACTCGGGGTGTAGCACACTCAAGTCGTTGAGCGGACTCGAAACGAAATGAGGGCGCAACCAGTCTCGTGCCGGTCCTTCCGCGCTCAGGCCTCTCAACCAAGGCTCGGTCGTTCGAGGGAGATAACTCTTAAAAATTGATGGGGCAATTGCTCGAGCTCCGGCAACTTATCTTTTCTTATCGCTTGCCGCCCGGTAGGGTAAAACCTCCTTGGGCAGCATCCAGCCCATCCTGGGGGTAGGCAAAGGCGCAGGGCCTCACGACCCGCCGGAGCTAGGCGTAGCTATGCTTGGGGATCCGCGCCCCTCTCTGCGCCAAGGATCACATGCAACTGCGGCAAGACTTGGGCAGAGAGGATGGTTGGCGGAACGGGTTCCGGCAACCGCGCTGGCAAGATTCCTCCCACGGTCGGCGTCAACTCGTTCGGCACCCCGGCGGACGAGGCGCGCCGGGGAACGAGGTCGCCTTTCTCGTGACTTCTGGCGCTAACTTCTGCGGCTACGGGAGCGGCGCAGAGTTCGCTGGAGGCGAATCGTTCGCCCAGCGGCCAGAAGGCGGTCCTCCTCAAGGAGCAGCTGCTTCTTGCCCAGTCTCTGCGCGAGTGGATACTCGAGGAGGGCCGCACACGAGCCCGTGGGAAAGAATGCCTCCGCAGCACGCGCTCCATGGCCCCCTACCTGGCGCGCCAAAGATGTCGGGGTGGACGGCGTCCCCCGCGAGCACCTATGGGGCCGGAGCCCCTTTCGTTGTCCGGTGAGGGGGGCGGAGGGAGCACGGAGAGCAGATCGAGGCGAGCACACGGGCGGTTTACCCAGGTTCGGGCCGCGATGGACGCGTAAAACCCTACTCCTGCTTGGTTGTATTGAACTGGGGAGCTCGGGAGCTTGGAGAGCTAGCTACACCGAGCGTATGGCTGTCTGGATTCCGAATCTCCGAACCCCCCTCTACGTTGCACACGGGCCTCCTTTTATAGCGCAAAGGGGTCACCGACAGGTGTCAACGTAAGAGAAAGGGGTAAAAGTGTAAAAGGGGTGGAAGTTGTAACAGTGCGGGAACAGTGGCGCTACAGTGCGGCACAGTGTTATCATACCTACTTCTGACGGTAGGGGACAAGGGCATTAAATGCCCGTCACGGTCGCCCGGACAGCATCGAGGCGGACCGTTAGGTGCGCCACCGCTCGCCACGATGGTGGCTGCATGCCACCGCATACCCCAGGCTGCGCGGTGCCCCGCCACGTGCCCTTGGGGGAAGCCCCGGAGCGACGCGTGGGCGGGCGAGCTGGAGCGCAGTCCTGAGGTGGCGATTTGCCGCGGCAAGTGGCTTGCCGCGGGGGTCGTCTTCCTGTGCCTGATAGCTTGCCGGCTATCAGGCCTTGCCGGGGCGCATGGCGCGCCGTGGCGGGCTTCTCTTGTGGTGCCTGGGTTCGGCCTTCCCGACAAGCTCCTCTTGTCGGGGTCTCGATCTTCTGTCTCTTATACTTCGTTCTTGGATGGTATTACATGGGCTCAGTCGTCCCGGCAAGCTCCTCTTGCCGGGGTCTTGTCTTCTTGGCCCGGCAAGCTCCTCTTGCCGGGGGCCTTGTCTTGAATGCTTGGTCTTCTCTTGGCGCTTCCTGGGCGGGCCTCGCCGCAGGGTGCTACAACTGCCCGTGCACAAGTCTGGGGTACTAAGGTACCCCTACTTTAGTACACCGACAGGAGCCCCCGGGCCTGGGCCACACACGGTGCCGAGCGTCGTTGGGCCAGGCCCTAACAGTGCACAGGCACGCGTGGCCTTGGTCGCGCTGATCCTTAACTCCGCATCCGTCGCACCTTCCCCAGGCGGCGCGCGCTTATCGCGGCGTCGTGGGGGCGAAACGCCCGTTCCCTCTTTAAGTGGAGGGAGGTGCGGAGGCGCGGTTCGATTCCGACTTCAAGGCGAAGGACGAGGAGCTCGCCGCGCTCCGGCAGGAGCGCGAGAAGGGTGCGCTCACCCTTGGTGAGCTTCAGGGTCGCTTCGCCGAGAAGATCCAGGAGCTTAACGCCGCCAAGAACTCCAACTCCACTCTGGAACTGAAATTGGAGGCGCTCGGCAAGGCGCTGGACAGCGTTAAGGAGCGGGAGGCGGCTTTACGAAAGGAGGTCGACGGCAACGAGGAGCTGCTGAGGCGCGCCGCCGTTTCCCAGAACACCTTCAGGGATACGGTGGAGCGGTGGACCGAGGGCCTCGTCGACATCGCCGCCACCATCGACAAGGAGCTGACGCTGCTGGGGATCGAGGGCCACCAGTCCCTCACCGACGAGGACGTCGTGCCCAGCGCCAAGCTCACTTCCTTCTTCCAGGGGGTGGTGCAGGCGCTCCAGCACCTCCGAACATCGCTTCCGAAGGAGCTGGCCGACGAGACGCGGGAGGCCATCTCCGGGGCCCTCGAGAGGGTGCTGGTGAAGATCGTTTTCCGCAACCCCGACATCAGGCTTACCAACGTCCTCAGGCCCTTGCCGGAGAACGCAGACCTGACGGGGATCCAGGCCCTCATCGCCCCTATCGTCAAGAAGGCGACCGGGGTCAAGAGGATCGAGGGCGACCGCGTGGACTAGGCCGCCTGCCCTTTTCTTTTATCTCCTTTCCCTGCCGCTGTTAAATATGCCATGGAAACGGCTGGTTAGAGCAGCAGTAAGGCATTTTGTAATATAACTTTTTATCTTAGGCAATGCATCGCACTGTTATCTCCTCTACTTGACCGGCGCCTTGTTTGTTTCCGCCCTACGCTTTTGGGGACTTGCCGGCGTAGGCCTCCGCCTTGCCACGGGCGCCGAGTGCGGGACGTCAGCGACCCGCTGGCGGGGCTACCACCGGCAAGAAACCTCGCCGCGGCTGGTTGCCGCTCACTCAGATTGTTGAGCAGGCTCAAGGCAAAGTAAGAGGTGCGACTGCGGTCGCAGCACGCTTAGGGTGCCGGGCGAGCTCGAAACAAAGTGGGGACGCTACTCGGGGTGTAGCACACTCAAGTCGTTGAGCGGACTCGAAACGAAATGAGGGCGCAACCAGTCTCGTGCCGGTCCTTCCGCGCTCAGGCCTCTCAACCAAGGCTCGGTCGTTCGAGGGAGATAACTCTTAAAAATTGATGGGGCAATTGCTCGAGCTCCGGCAACTTATCTTTTCTTATCGCTTGCCGCCCGGTAGGGTAAAACCTCCTTGGGCAGCATCCAGCCCATCCTGGGGGTAGGCAAAGGCGCAGGGCCTCACGACCCTCCGGAGCTAGGCGTAGCTATGCTTGGGGATCCGCGCCCCTCTCTGCGCCAAGGATCACATGCAACTGCGGCAAGACTTGGGCAGAGAGGATGGTTGGCGGAACGGGTTCCGGCAACCGCGCTGGCAAGATTCCTCCCACGGTCGGCGTCAACTCGTTCGGCACCCCGGCGGACGAGGCGCGCCGGGGAACGAGGTCGCCTTTCTCGTGACTTCTGGCGCTAACTTCTGCGGCTACGGGAGCGGCGCAGAGTTCGCTGGAGGCGAATCGTTCGCCCAGCGGCCAGAAGGCGGTCCTCCTCAAGGAGCAGCTGCTTCTTGCCCAGTCTCTGCGCGAGTGGATACTCGAGGAGGGCCGCACACGAGCCCGTGGGAAAGAATGCCTCCGCAGCACGCGCTCCATGGCCCCCTACCTGGCGCGCCAAAGATGTCGGGGTGGACGGCGTCCCCCGCGAGCACCTATGGGGCCGGAGCCCCTTTCGTTGTCCGGTGAGGGGGGCGGAGGGAGCACGGAGAGCAGATCGAGGCGAGCACACGGGCGGTTTACCCAGGTTCGGGCCGCGATGGACGCGTAAAACCCTACTCCTGCTTGGTTGTATTGAACTGGGGAGCTCGGGAGCTTGGAGAGCTAGCTACACCGAGCGTATGGCTGTCTGGATTCCGAATCTCCGAACCCCCCTCTACGTTGCACACGGGCCTCCTTTTATAGCGCAAAGGGGTCACCGACAGGTGTCAACGTAAGAGAAAGGGGTAAAAGTGTAAAAGGGGTGGAAGTTGTAACAGTGCGGGAACAGTGGCGCTACAGTGCGGCACAGTGTTATCATACCTACTTCTGACGGTAGGGGACAAGGGCATTAAATGCCCGTCACGGTCGCCCGGACAGCATCGAGGCGGACCGTTAGGTGCGCCACCGCTCGCCACGATGGTGGCTGCATGCCACCGCATACCCCAGGCTGCGCGGTGCCCCGCCACGTGCCCTTGGGGGAAGCCCCGGAGCGACGCGTGGGCGGGCGAGCTGGAGCGCAGTCCTGAGGTGGCGATTTGCCGCGGCAAGTGGCTTGCCGCGGGGGTCGTCTTCCTGTGCCTGATAGCTTGCCGGCTATCAGGCCTTGCCGGGGCGCATGGCGCGCCGTGGCGGGCTTCTCTTGTGGTGCCTGGGTTCGGCCTTCCCGACAAGCTCCTCTTGTCGGGGTCTCGATCTTCTGTCTCTTATACTTCGTTCTTGGATGGTATTACATGGGCTCAGTCGTCCCGGCAAGCTCCTCTTGCCGGGGTCTTGTCTTCTTGGCCCGGCAAGCTCCTCTTGCCGGGGGCCTTGTCTTGAATGCTTGGTCTTCTCTTGGCGCTTCCTGGGCGGGCCTCGCCGCAGGGTGCTACAACTGCTCGTGCACAAGTCTGGGGTACTAAGGTACCCCTACTTTAGTACACCGACAGCTTTCTTACGAGATTATTCGTTTCTTGGTTGGTCGCTTCTTAATCTTTTGCTAGCATTCATTTTGCACTAAATATGATCACTACTTGTGCATCCAAAATCCTTCAAACCAGTTTTGCCACAAGAGTGCACTATATCTACCAATATGATGTATTCTTTTGCCGTTCTAAGAAAATTTGTATGTGCCATCTCTAATATTCAAAATAAATTTATCTTTTATGTGCTCGTACCGCTCGTGAGGTGGTGAGGGGTGGCCGATATTTTCCATGCTAGATGTGTTATTCTCATGATGAGTGTTTATTCACTTGTCATTGCACGAGAGTAATACAAAGGTATTAGGAATGCCCATTCCCGAAATGAAAAATGAATTTACTTTATGTTGTCAAATAATAAATTCCTTGGGAAGTGTTGGTATGGAGGGCACCCGTGGATATGGTTAGCCATGGAAAGTGAAAGTATGGTGGAAAAAGGAATAAACTTTATTTTCTGTTTGGGAACCGCCTATGATATATCTAGCATGGAAAGTGTGGGGAACTCTAAGTCATTTTCGTTTGTGGGAAAAGTATGCCTCCCAAAATGTTTTTATCTCTAAGTTTTTCGCTTTGAGCTCTGGCACCTCTACAAATCCCTACTTCCCTCCGTGAAGGGACTTTTCTTTTACTTTATGCAATTTTTATTTTTAATTTGAGTCTCCATCTTCTCTTATTAAGCACCAACTAGGAGGCACTATGATTGTACTTGAGCATTGGGTGCAGCTAATATGCGAGTGTGTTTCATGAATGGATCAATGATTGAGCATGATGGACTAGGGATAACTTATTTTAGCGTTGATATTTTGAAAGACATGGTTGCTTGTTGATATGCTTGAGTATTCAAATTATCATGTCAAAACTAGACTACTGCTTTGAACAATATAAAATTCCAAATTTCTATGCTATAAGAAAAGAATATGAGATGACATATTAGGCAGCATTCCACATCAAAAATTCTGTTTTTATCATTTACCTACTCGAGAACGGGCAGGAATTAAGCTTGGGGATGCTGATACGTCTCCAACGTATCTATAATTTTTATTGTTCCATGCTGTTATATTATCATTCTTGGATGTTTTATAATCATTTTATAGTCATTTTTTGGTACTAACCTATTGACATGGTGCCAAGTGCGAGTTGCTGTTTTTTGCATGTTTTTTACATCGCAGGAAATCAATACCAAATGGAGTCCAAAGGCAGCGAAACTGTTTGCGGATTTTATGTGGACCAGAAGACACCCAGTTGGCCGGAGAAGCGCGTGGGGGTGCTCCGAGGGGAGCACAACCCACCAGGGCGCGCCTGGAGGCCCAGGTGCGCCCAGGTGGGTTGTGCCCACCTCGGGTGCCCCCTGAACCGCCTCTTTGCACTATAAATACTCCAATATTCCTGAAACCCTAGGGGAGTCGACAAAAATCAATTCCAGCCGCCGCAGAGTCCAGATCCAATCTAGATACCATCACGGAGGGGTGCATCATGTCCAGTGGTGCCTCTCCGATGATGCGTGAGTAGTCTTTTGTAGACCTAAGGGTCTGTAGTTAGTAGCTAGATGGCTTCCTCTCTCTCGTTTGATTCTCAATACAATGGTATCTTGGAGATCCATATGAGGTAACTCTTTTTTGTGGTGTGTTCGTTGGGATCCGATGAACTTTGGGTTTATGATCAGATCTATCTTTTTATCCATGAAAGTTATTTGAGTCTTGTTTGATCTCCTATATGCATGATTGCTTACAGCCTCATATTTCTTCTTCGATATTTGGGTTTTGCTTGGCCAACTTGATCTATTTATGTTGCAATGGTAAGAGGTGCTTTGTAGTGGGTTTGATCTTATGGTGCTTGATCCCAGTAACATAAGGGGAACCAACACGTATGTATCGATGCTACTAAGGATAAAACAATGGGGTCCATTTCTACATAAATAGATCTTGTCTACATCATGTCATCATTCTTATTGCATTACTCTATTTCTCCATGAACTTAATACACTACATGCATGCTAGATAGCGGTCGATGTGTGGAATAATAGTAGTCGGTCTACTAATCTTGGACATGATGCCTATATAATGATCATTGCCTTGATATCATCATGATTATTTGAAGTTCTATCAATTTCCCAACAGTAATTTGTTCACCCACCGTTTCCTATTTTTCTCGAGAGAAGCAATCAGTGAAATCTACGGCCCCGGGGTCTCTTCTTTATTATATTTGCCTCTGCGATCTATTTTTATTTTCTTTTATTTTCAGATCTATTAATCCAAAAATACAAAAATACCTTGCTGCACTTTATTTTATTTGGCATTCGACCCATCAATATTTACAACTCTCTCATGTCCGTTTGCCAATTTCTGGGGTCGTTGCCCGAAAGGTATTGACAAGCCCTTTAACAAGTCGGGTTGCGAGTATTTGTTATTTGTGTGCAGTTGTTGTTCACGTAGTGTTGCGTGATTCTCCTACTGGTTCAATAACCTTGGTCTCATCACTGAGGGAAATACCTTCCATTGTGGTGCTGCATCATCCCTTCCTCTTTGGGGGAATACCGACGTAGTTCAAGCCAACATCACTCCAAAAGTCCTGAAACTTCACGGAGAATTATTTTGGAATATATATAAAATATTGGGTGAAGAAAGCACCAGAGGGGGCCACCTGCCATCCACAAGGGTGGAGGTTGCGCCCTACCCCTTGGGTCCGCCACCCTATCTTGTGGGCCACCTGGCAGGCCTCCGATGCCCATCTTCTGCTATATGTTGTGTTTTGACCTAAAAAATCAGGAGGAATCTTTCGGGACGAAGTGCCGCCGTCTCAAGGCGGAACTTGCGTAGAACAAATCTAGGGCTCCGGCGGAGCTGTTCTGTCGGGGAAACTTCCCTCTCAGAGGGGGAAATCAAAGCCATGGTCATCACCAATGATCCTCTCATCGAGAGGGGGTTAATCTCCATCAGAATCTTCACTAGCACCATCTCCTCTCAAACCCTAGTTCATCTCTTGTATCCGATCTTTGTATCAAAACCTCAGATTGGTACCTGTGGGTTGCTAGTAGTGTTGATTACTCCTTGTAGTTGATGCTAGTTGGTTTATTTGGTGGAAGATCATATGTTCAGATCCTTAATGATAATTAATACTCCTTTCATTATGAACATGAATATGCTTTGTGAGTAGTTACGTTTGTTCTTGAGGAGATGGGAGAAGTCTTGTTATAAGTAATCATGTGAATTTGGTATTCGTTCGATATTTTGATGAGATGTATGCCTCTAGTGTTGTTATGTGAACGTCGAGTACATGACACTTCACCATGATTTGTACCTAGGGGAAGGCATTGGGGAGTAATAAGTAGGTGATGGGTTCCTAGAGTGACAGAAGCTTCAATCCTAGTTTATGCGTTGCTTCATAAGGGGCTGATTTGGATCCGGATGTTTGATGCTATGGATAGATTTATCTTAATTCATCTTTCATAGTTGCGGATGCTTGCGAGAGGGGTTAATCATAAGTGGGAGGCTTTACCAAGGAAGTGCAGCACCCAAGCACTGGTCCAACCACATATCAAATTAACAAAGTAATGAACGCGAATCATATGAGCATGATGACAACTAGCTTGACAGTAATTCCCATGTGTCCTCGGGAGCACTTTGCTTTATATAAGAGTTCATCCAGGCTTGCCTTTTGCTACAAAAAGGATTGGGCCACCTTGTTGCACCTTTTTTTACTTTTGATACTTGTTACCAGTTATGAATTATCTTACCATAGAACTATTTGTTACCGATAATTTCAGTGTTTGCAGAGAATACCTTGCTGAAAACTACTTGTCATTTCCTTCTGCTCCTACATTGGGTTCGACACTCTTACTTATAGAAAGGACTATGATAGATCCCCTATACTTGTGGGTCATCAAGGTTCTTTTTTTGCGTCGTTGTCGGGGAGTGAAGTGCCTTTGGTAAGTGGAATTTGGTAAGGAAACATTTATATAGTGTGCTGAAATTTACTGTCACTTGTTACTATGGAAAATAATCCTTTAAGGGCTTGTTCGGGGTATCTTCACCGTGACCGATAGAGCAAGAAGTTTCTTCTCAACCTACTGCACCTACTGAAAATATTTATTATGAAATTCCTTCGGGTATGATCGAGAAACTGCTAGCTAATGTTTACGCAGGAGATGGAACATTATATCCTGATATGCACCTAATCTATGTGGATGAAGTTTGTGGATTATTTAAGCTTGCAGGTTTGCCCGAGGATGTTGTCAAGAAGAAGTTATTCCCTTTATCTTTGAAGGGAAAGGCATTGACATGGTATAGGCTATGTCATGATATTGGATCTTGGAACTACAACCAATTGAAACTAGAATTTCATTAGAAGTTTTATCCTATGCATCTGGTTCATCGTGATCAGAATTATATATATTATCTTTGGCCTCATGAAGGTGAAAGTATTGCTCAAGCTTGGGGGGGCTTAAGTCAATGTTATATTCGTGCCCACATCATGAGCTCTCAAGAGAAATTATTATTCAAACTTTTTATGCTCGGCATTCTCATAATGACCGATCCATGCTCGATACTTCTTCTACTGGTTCTTTTATGAAGAAGGATATTGAATTCAAATGGGATTTATTGGAAAGAATTCAATGCAACTCTGAATATTGGGAACTCGATGAAGGTAATGAGTCAGGTATAAACCTTAAGTTAGATTGTGTTAAATCTTTTATGGATATCGATGCTTTTCGTGATTTTAACACTAAATATGGACTTGACTCTGAGATAGTAGCTTCTTTCTGTGAATCATTTTCTACTCATGTTGATATTCCTAAGGAGAAGTAGTTTAAATATCATCCTCCCATAGAAGTGAAACTAGTAGAACCTATTAAAGTTGAAGAAGAAACTATTACTTATAATGTTGATCCTATTGTTCCTACTACTTATATTGAGAAACCACCTTTTCCTGTTAGGATAAAGCATCATGCTAAATCTTCAAATGTGGTTTGTAAGAGTTATACTAGAACACCTACACCCCCTGAATGAATTAAAGTCTAATCTAGTATTGCTATGGTTAAAGATCTCTTGGTTGATAATATTGATTGGCATGTTATTTATTTTTGTGATGAAGCTGCTAGAATTGCTAAACCCGATATCGAGGATAAACATAGATTTGTTGTTGGCATGCCTGTTGTTTCTATTAAAATAGGATATCATTGTTATCATGGCTTGTGTGATGTGGGTGCTAGTGTGAGTGCAATTCCTTATACCTTATACCAAGAAACTATGAATGATATTGCACCTGCTGAGATAGAAGATATTGATGTTACTATTAAGCTTGCCAATAAAGATACTATATCACCAATTAGGATTGTGAGAGATGTTGAAGTCTTGTGTGGGAAAGTAAAATACACTACTGATTTTCTTGTTCTTGCTTCCCCACAAGATGATTTTTGTCCCACTATATTTGGTAGACCTTTCTTGAATACTGTTAATGCTAAGATAGACTGTGAGAAAGATATTGTAACTGTTGGTTTAGAGGATATATCCCATGATTTTAATTTCTCTAAATTTCGTAGACAACCCCATGATAAAGACTGCCTAGTAAGGATGAAATTATTGGTCTTGCTTCTATTGTCGTGCCTCCTACTGATCCTTTAGAACAATATTTGCTAGACCATGAAAATGATATGTTTATGAATGAAAGAAAGGAATTAGATGAAATATTCTTTAATCAAGGGACTGTTTTGAAACACAATTTTCCTATTGAAATCCTTGGGGATCCTCCTCCACCCAAGGGTGATCCCGTATTTGAGCTTAAACAATTACCTGATACTTTGAAATATGCTTATCTTGATGAAAATAAGATATATCCCGTTATTATTAGTGCTAACCTTTCAGAGCATGAAGAAAAGAAATTTTTGAAAACTCTGAAGAAGCACCGTGCCGCTATTGGATATACTCTTGATGATCTTAAGGGCATTAGTGCCACTCTATGCCAGCACAAAAGTAATTTGGAGCCTGATGCTAAACCAGTTGTTGATCACCAATGACGGTTAAATTCTAAGATGCAAGAAGTCGTAAGAAATGAAATACTAAAGCTTTTGGATGCAGGTATAATTTATCCTATTGCTGATAGTAGATGGGTAAGTCCTGTTCATTGTGTCCCTAAGAAGGGAGGTATTAATGTTGTTCCTAATGATAAGAATAAATTGATTCCACAAATAATTATTACAGGTTATAGAATGGTAATTGATTTTCGCAAATTAAATAAAGCTACTAGGAAAGATCATTACCCTCTACCTTTAATTGATCAAATTCTAGAAATACTACCCAAACATACACATTTTTTCTTTCCAGATGGTTTTTCTGGTTTTTCTCAAATATCCGTGTCAAAAGATGATCAGGAAAAGACCACTTTTACTTGCCCTTTCGGTACCTTTGCTTATAGGCATATGCCTTTTGGTTTATGCAATGCACCTGCTACCTTTCAAAGATGTATGACTGCTATATCCTCTGATTTTTGTGAAAAGATTGTTGAGGTTTTCATGGATGATTTCTCTGTTTACGGAACTTCTTTTGATGATTGCTTAAGCAACCTTGATCAAGTTTTGCAGAGATGTGAAGAAACTAATCTTGTCTTGAATTGGGAGAAGTGCCACTTTATGGTTAATGAAGGTATTGTCTTCGGGCATAAGATTTCTGAAAGAGGTATTGAAGTTGATAAAGCTAAAGTAGATGCTATTGAAAAGATGATGTGTCCTAAAGATATCAAAGGTATAAGAAGTTTCCTTGGTCATGCTGGTTTCAATAGGAGGTTTATTATAGACTTCTCTAAAATTTCTAGGCCTCTCACTAATCTTTTGCAAAAAGATGTTCCTTTTGTTTTTGACGATGATTGTGTAGAAGCATTTGAAATACTTAATAAAGCCTTGATTTCTGCACCTATTGTTCAACCGCCTGACTGGAATTTATCCTTTGAAATTATGTGTGATGCTAGCGATTATGCTGTTGGTGTTGTTCTAGGGAAAAGAGTTGATAAGAAATTGAATGTTATTCATTATGCTAGTAAAACTCTAGACAATGCCACAGAAACTGAAAAATAATTTTTATCAGTTGTTTTTGCTTGTGACAAGTTTAGATCTTATATTGTTGATTCGATGGTAACTATTCACATTGATCATGCTACTATTAAGTATCTTATGGAAAAGAAATATGCTAAACCTAGACTTATTAGATGGGTTCTCTTGCTACAAGAATTTGATTTGCATATTATTGATAGAAAGGGAGCTGAGAAACCCGTTGCTGACAACTTGTCTAGGTTAGTAAATGTTCTTGATGACCCACTACCTATTGATGATAGCTTTCCTGATGAGCAATTAGCTATCATAAATGCTTCTCGTAATACTTCATGGTATGCTGATTATGCTAATTACATTGTTGCTAAATTTATACTGCCTAGTTTCACATACCAGCAAAAGAAAAAGTTTTTCTATGATTTAAGACAATAATTTTGGGATGACCCATACCTTTATAAAGAAGGAGTAGATGATGTTATTATACGTTGTGTACCTGAGCATGAATAGGGACAGATCCTATGCAATTGCCACTCCTAGTCTTACGGAGGACACCACGCTAGAGATAGAACTACACATAAGGTATTGCAATCTGGTTTTTATTGGCCTACTCTCTTAAAGGATGCTCGTAAGTTTGTCTTGTCTTGTGAAGTAGACGTCAGGAAATGCCTATGAATTATTCACTTGTTATCGAACCATTTTATGTTTGGGGCTTTCATTATATCAGATATTTTCCTTCCTCTACTGGGTATACACATATTTTAGTTGTTGTTGATTACATTACTAAGTGGGTAGAAGCTATTCCAACTAGTAGTGCTGATCATAACACTTCTATTAAGATGCTTAAAGAAGTTATTTTTCCGAGGTTTGGAGTCCCTAAATATGTAATGACTGATGGTGGTTCACATTTTATTCATGGTGCTTTCCGTAAAATGCTTGCTAAGTATGATGTTAATCATATAATTGCATCTCCATATCATCCTCGGTCTAGTGGTCAAGTAGAATTGACCAATAGAGAGATTAAATTGATTTTGCAAAAGAATGTTAATAGGTCTAGAAAGAACTGGTCTAAGAAACTTGATGATGCATTATGGGCTTATAGAACTTCTTATAAGAATCCTATGGGTATGTCTCCGTATAAATTGGTTTATGGAAAAGCATGTCACTTACCACTTGAATTTAGAACATAGGGCATATTGGCTGTTAAAGAGCTCAATTATGCCTTCAAACTTGCCGGTGAGAAGAGGTTATTTGACATTAGTTCACTTGATGAATGGAGAACCCAAGCCTATGAGAATGCCAAGTTGTTTAAAGAAAAAGTTAAAAGATGGCAAGATAAAAGGATACAAAAGCGTGAGTTTAATGTAGGTGATCATGTTTTGCTATACAACTCTTGTTTAAGATTTTTTGCAGGAAAACTTCTCTCTAAATGGGAAGGTCCTTGCATAATCGAGGAGGTTTGTCATTCCGGTGCCATCAAAATCAACAACGTCAAAGGTACAAATCTGAAGGTGGTAACGGTCAAAGAATCAAACATTATATCTCAGGTAATCCCATAAATGTTGAGAACAATATAATTGACACCGTAACATCGTAGGAGTACATAAGGGACACTTTCCAGAGCGTTTCAGACTCTGAAAAGGAATAGGTATGTGGTACGGTAAGTAAACCGACTCCAAAATGCGTCCAATGGCAATTTTTCTCCATTTTGGAGTATTTAAAAAATAGTAAAATTAAAAGTAGTCCGAAAATTGCACGAGGAGACCACTAGGGTGGAGGGCGCGCCCTACCCCCTGGGCACGCCCCCTGCCTTGTGGCCACCTCGTGTGCCCTCCGGACTCTGTTTTCTTGCACAATACTTCATTTGGTCGGTAAAAAATCATATATAATCTCCCTAAGGTTTTGACCACCGTACCACGGAAAAATCCCTTGTTTTCACTTTGAGTTGTTTCTGCAGCAGATTTGGGGCAATATGTCGTCCCAACATTCGGAGCGAGAGAGCTATGTAGCTGATTACATTGCAGACCCCAAGATCTATGGGGATTTGGAGCATTATGGTTGGATCAGGAGGAAGAAGAAGACTATGATCCGAAAGGAAAGGAAGAGACAAGTTCCGATGAAGAGGAAGTCCCACTACCCCAACCTGGGGACATGCACGTGGAGTTCAAAAAGTCAAGTCTTCCTAACAAGCAAAGAAACCTAAGATCGAGTTTATCCCTTTTCGTCTCTTGCAGGAAAAAAATCGAAACTATGTAAAAATATATTAAGGCTTGAGCAGGAGATCAATGACTTATGGGAGGAAAATTCTATCCTCAAGCGCAAGCTGAGGAAGAAGCCTACTACATCAACAACTCATCATCACCACCTCCGAAGAAAGAGACATAAATACATGGGTATGGGCACTCCCCTTGGCTACTGCCAAGCTTGGGGGAGGTGCCCCGGTATCGCATCACCATCACACCTTTACCTTTATCATTTTTCTTAGTTCAATCCTTTTGGTTATATCTTGATCTAGTAGAATAAAGTTTTAGTATGATCTAGCTTTGAATTTTGTTTCGAGATCTATCTATGTAATCAAGTCCGTGAGTTATATATAATAAAGAGTAGTTTTGAGTTGAGGGCTTTGATTCCTTGCTATGATCTTGAGGGAATTAAATAAAAGAAAGGAATAAAAATTAGTAAAAAGATCATATATTGATCTTATGGAGAGTAATGACTTCACATATAAAGAGTATGATGAATAAAATTTGTTGAGAGTTAACAAGCATAGTTTTGGTCATTGTTGCAATTAATAGGACGTAATAAAGAAAGAGTGGATTCACATATAAACATACTATCTTGGACCTATTTTGTAATTGTGAGCACTCATTAAAATATGACATGCTAAAAAGGTTGATCTTGGACAAGGAAGACAACATAGTGGGTTGTGTTTTCTTATATCCGAGTAGAAGTTATATTGTCATGGATCATCCAACATGTTGAGCTTGCCTTTCTCTCTCATGCCAGCCAAATTTTTGCACCAAGTAGAGATACTACTTGTGCTTCCAAGCATCCTTTAAACCAGTTTTGCCATGAGGGTCCACCATACCTACCTATGGATTGAGTAAGATCCTTCAAGTAAGTTGTCATCGGTGCAAGCAATAAAAATTTCTCTCTAAATATGCATGATCTATTATTGTGAAGAAAATAAGCTTTATACGAACTTGTGATATGGAAGAAATAAAAGCGAAGGACCTCATAATAAAGTTCTTTATCACAAGCGGCAATATAAAGTGACATTCTTTTGCATTAGGATTTTGTGCATCCAACCAAAAAAGTGCATGACAACCTTTGCTTCCCTCTGTGAAGGGCCTATCTTGTACTTATATCTTTTTCCCCTATACAAGTGTCATGGTGATCTTCACCTTTCCTTTTTACACTTTTCCTTTGGCAAGCACTATGTGTTGGAGAGACCTGGATATATATATCCACTCAGATGTAAGTTATCATAAAGTATTATTGATGACATTACCCTTAAGGTAAAAGGTTGGGAAGCGAAACTATAGGCCCCTATCTTTCTCTATGTCCGATTGAAGCTTTGGACCCATAAGTATCACGTGAGTGTTAGCAATTGTGAAAGACTAAATCATAGTTGAGTATGTGGACTTGCTGAAAAGCTCCTGAATTGACGCTTTCTGATGTTATGACAAATTGCAATTGCTTCGATGACTAAGATCACAGTTTGTTAGTTTCCAATGAAGTTTCTGATTCATACTTTGCCTTGTGAGTGAATTGTTACTTTAGCATAAGAAATTATATGACATTATATGTTGTTGTTCTAAAGATGATCATCATGCCATTATGTCCGTATTTTATTTTATCGACACCTCCATCTCCAAACATGTGGACATATTTTTCGATTTTGGCTTTCGCTTGAGGACAAGTGAGGTCTAAGCTTGGGGGAGTTGATACGTTCATTTTGCATCATGCTTTTATATCGATATTTATTGCATTATGGGCTGTTATTACACATTATATCACAATACTTATGCCTTTTCTCTCTTATTTTATAAGGTTTACATGAAGAGGGAGAATGCCGGCAGCTTGAATTCTGGACTGGAAAAGGAGCAAATATTATAGACCTATACAACACAACCCCAAAAGTCCTGAAACTTAACGGAGAATTATTTTGGAATATATAAAAAATATTGGGCGAAGAAAGCACCAGAGGGGGGCCACCTGCCATCCACAAGGGTGGAGGGCCCCCTGGGCGTGCCCCCTACCTTATGGGCCACCAGGCAGGCCCCCGATGCCCATCTTCTGCTATATGGTGTGTTTTGACCTGGAAAAAAATTAGGAGGAAGCTTTCGGGATGAAGCGCTCCGTCTCGAGGCGTAACTTGGGCAGAACAAATCTAGGGCTCCGGTGGAGCTGTTCTGCCGGGGACTTCCCTCTGGGAGGGGGAAATCGAAGCCGTCATCATCAGCAATGATCCTCTCATCGAGAGGGGGTTAATGTCCATCAACATCTTCACTAGCACCATCTCCTCTCAAACCCTAGTTCATCTCTTGTATCCGATCTTTGTATCAAAACCTCATATTGGTACCTGTGGGTTTCTAGTAGTGTTGATTACTCCTTGTAGTTGATGCTAGTTGGTTTATTTGGTGGAAGATCATATGTTCAGATCGTTAATGATAATTAATACTCCTCTGATTATGAACATGAATATGCTTTGTGAGTAGTTACGTTTGTTCCTGAGGACATGGCAGAAGTCTTGTTATAAGTAATCGTGCGAATTTGGTATTCGTTCGGTATTTTGATGAGATGTATGTTGTCCTTCCTCTAGTGGTGTTATGTGAACGTCGACTACATGACACTTGACCATGATTTGGGCCTAGGGGAAGGCATTGGGAAGTAATAAGTAGATGATGGGTTGCTAGAGTGATAGAATCTTAAACCCTAGTTTATGTGTTGCTTCGTAAGGGGCTAATTTGGATCCATATGTTTCATGCTATGGTTAGATTTATCTTAATACTTCTTTCGTACTTGCGTATTCTTGCGAGAGGGGTTAATCATAAGTGGGAGGCTTGTCCAAAGAAGGGCAATACCCAAGCACCGGTCCACCTACATATCAAAATATTAAAGTAACGAACGTGAATCAAATAAGCATGATGAAAACTAGCTTGACAGTAATTCCCATGTGTCCTTAGGAGCGCTTTGCTTTATATAAGAGTTCGTCCAGGCTTTGTCCTTTGCTACAAAAAGGATTGAGCCACTGATCACCCACAAGTATAGGGGATCGCAATAGTTTTCGAGGGTAGAGTATTCAACCCAAATTTATTGATTCAACACAAGGGGAGCCAAAGGATATTATCAAGTATTAGCAGCTGAGTTGTCAATTAAACCACACCTGAAAGACTTAATATCTGCAGCAAAAATTTAGTAGCAAAGTAGTATGGAAGTAGCTGTAACAGTGGCAATAGTAACAGTAGCAGTTTTGTAGCAATCGTAAAAGTGGCAACGGAAAAGTAACGGAGAAAATATCAATTTGAAACGAGCTCGTAGGCAATGGATCAATGATGGATAATTATGTTCGATGGCATTCATCATGCAACATTTATAACATACGGTGACACAGAACTAGTTCCAACTCATCAATATAATGTAGGCATGTATCCGAATATAGTCATACGTGCTTATGGAAAAGAACTTGCATGACATCTTTGTTGGGGAACGTAGTAATTTAAAAAAACCCTACGCACACGCAAGATCATGGTGATGCATAGCAACGGGAGGGGAGAGTGTAGTCCACGTACCCTCATAGACCGTAAGCGGAAGCGTTATGACAACGCGGCTGATGTAGTCATACGTCTTCACGATCGGCCGATCCTAGCACCGAAAGTACAGCACCTCCGCGATCTACACACGTTCGGCTCGGTGACGTCCCACGAACTCACGATCTAGCAGAGCGTCGAGGGAGAGCTTTGTCAGCACGACAGCATGATGATGATGATGATGAAGCAACCGGTGCAGGGATTCGCCTAAGCACTGCAACGATATAACCGAGGTGGATTATGGTGGACAGGGGCACCGCGCACGGCTAAGAGATCAATGATCAACTTGTGTGTCTATGGGGTGCCCCCTGGCCATGTATACAAAGGATGGAGGGAGGAGGAGGCCGACCCTCATAGGGCGCGCCCAAAGTGTGGTGTCCTACTAGGACTCCCTAGTCCTAGTAGGATTCCACCTCCCACATGGAATAAGAAAAAGGGAAGGGAGAAGGAGAAGGAAGCAAGGGGGAGCCCCCTTTCCCTAGTCCAATTCGGACCAGTCCCTGGGGAAGGGGCGCGGACACCCTTGAGGCCTTTCTCTCCTTTCCCGTATGGCCCATTATGGCCCAATACGAAACCCCGTAACTCTACGATACTCCGAAAAATACCCAAATCACTCGGAACCTTTCCGATGTCCGAATATAGCCTTCCAATATATCGATCTTTACGTCTCGGCCATTTGGAGACTCCTCATCATGTCCCCGATCTCATCCGGAACTCGGAACAAACTTCGGTCATAAAATCACATAACTCATAATATAAATCGGTTAAGCGTGCGGACCCTATGGGTTCGAGAACTATGTAGACATGACCGAGACACGTCTCCGGTCAATAACCAATAGCAGAACCTGGATGCTCATATTGGTTCCTACATATTCTACAAAGATCTTTATCGGTCAAACCGCATAACAACATACGTTGTTCCCTTTGTCATCGGTATGTTACTTGCCCGAGATTCGAACGTCGGTATCTCAATACCTAGTTCAATCTCGTTACCGGTAAGCCTCTTTACTCGTTCCGTAATGCGTCATCCCGCAACTAACTCATTAGTCACAATGCTTGCAAGGCTTATAGTGATGTGCATTACCGAGAGGGCCCAGAGATACCTCTCCGATACACAGAGTGACAAATCCTAATCTCGATATATGCCAACTCAACAAACACCATCGGAGACACCTGTAGAGCATATTTATAATCACCCAGTTATGTTGTGACGTTTGATAGCACACAAGGTGTCCCCCCGGTATTCGGGAGTTGCATAATCTCATAGTCTGAGGAACATGTATAAGTCATGAAGAAAGTAGTAGCAATGAAACTGTAACGATCATAATGTTAAGCTAACGAATGGGTCTTGTCCATCACATCATTCTCCTAATGATGTGATCCCGTTCATCAAATGACAACACATGTCTATCGTTAGGAAACATAACCATCTTTGATAAACGAACTAGTCAAGTAGAGGCATACTAGGGGCACTTTGTTTTGTCTATGTATTCACACATGTACTATGTTTCCGGTTAATACAATTCTAGCATGAATAATAAACATTTATCATGAAATAAGGAAATAAATAATAACTTAATTATTGCCTCTGGGCATATTTCCTTCAGTCTCCCACTTGCACTAGAGTCAATAATCTTGTTCACATCGCCATGTGATTTAATACCAATAGTTCACATCACCATGTGATTAACATCCATAGTTCACATCGTCATGTGACCAACACCCAAAGGGTTTACTAGAGTCAATAATCTAGTTCAGATCGTTATGTGATTAACACCCAAAGAGTACTAAGGTGTGATCATGTTTTGCTTGTGAGAGAAGTTTAGTCAACGGGTCTGCCACATTCAAAGCCGCATGTATTTTGCAAATATTCTATGTCTACAATACTCTGCATGGAGCTACTCTAGCTAATTGCTCCCACTTTCAATATGTACCCAGATTCAGACTTAGAGTCATACGGATTGGTGTAAAAACTTGCATCGACGTAACTCTTTATGTCGAACTCTTTATCACCTCCATAACCGAGAAATATTTCCTTAGTCCTCTAAGGATAATTTTGACCGCTGTCCAGTGATCTACTCCTAGATCAAAAATTGTACTCCCTTGCCAAACTCAGGGCAGGGTATAAAATAGGTCTGGTACATAGCATGGCATAATTTATAGAACCTATGGCTGAGGCATAGGGAATGACTTTCATTCTCTCTCTATCTTCTGTTTTGGTCGGGCTTTGAGTCTTACTCAACTTCACACCTTGCAACACAGACAAGAACTCTTTCTTTGACTGTTCCATTTTGAACTACTTCAAAAACTTTTCAAGGTATGTACTCATTGAAAAAACTTATCAAGCGTCTTGATCTATCACTATAGATCTTGATATTCAATATGTAAGCAGCTTCACCGAGGTTTTTCTTTGGAAAACTCCTTTCAAACACTCCTTTATGCTTTCCAGAAAATTCTATATTATTTCCGATCAACAATTTGTCATTCACATATACTTATCAGAAAGGCTGTAGTGCTCCCACTCACTTTCTTGTAAATACAAGCTTCATCGCAAGTCTGTATAAAACTATATGCTTTGATCAACTTATCAAAGCGTATATTCCAACTCCGAGATGCTTGCACCAGTCCATAGATGGATCGCTGGATCTTGCATATTTTGTTAGCACCTTTAGGATTGACAAAACCTTCTGGTTGCATCATATACGACTCTTCCTTAATAAATCCATTAAGGAATGCAGTTTTGTTTATCCATTTACCAGATTTCATAAAATGCGGCAATTGCTAACATGATTCAGACAGACTTAAGCATCACTACGAGTGAGAAAAACTCATTGTAGTCAACACCTTGAACTTGTCGAAAATCTTTCGCGACAAGTCGAGCTTTGTAGATAGTAACACTACCATCAGCGACTGTCTTCCTCTTGATGATCCATTTATTCTCCATGGCTTGCCGATCATTGGGTAATTCCACCAAAGTCCATACTTTGTTTTCATACATGGATCCCATCTCAGATTTCATGGCCTCAAGCCATTTCGCGGAATCTGGGCACATCATCGCTTCCTCACAATTCGTAGGTTCGTCATGGTCAAGTAACATGACCTCCAGAACAGGAATACCGTACCACCACTACTAGAAAAAGGGCTACTAATGGCGCACCTAATTTGGACATTAATGGCGCATTAGTGGTGCGCCATTACTAGCACGCCATTAGTAATATTTACTAATGGCACACCACTGGTGCGCCATTAGTATGCCTCCCAGGGGCCATGTATAGCCAGGTGCTTTGGCATACTAATGGCGCACCACGACGGGATGCGCCATTAGTAACCTCGGCATACTAATGGCGCACTGCCTAAAGATGCGCCATTAGTATCCTCTGGCATACTAATGGCGCACTGTGATGTGATGCACCATTAGTATGAATATTAGGTTTTTTTTAATTTTTTAATTTTCTGTTTTTTTGCACAGGTTACAAAATGTATAATTGGACAACATATAGACAACACACATCAACAACAGATTCATCGAATACAACAGAAGATTAGTCTCTGAATACAATTCATCATATTAGTCTCCGAATACAATTCATCATATTAGTCTCCGAATTGAAAAGACCGAACAAAGATAGAACATTATATTACAAGTCCCAAGACCGCGAGTAGCGAGTTTGTCTTCACATTACAAGTCGATATCGATCATCTAAACTACCATCACATAGAAGAGAGCTGCGGTCATCACGATGAGCATCATCACGATGGAACTCGTCTTCATCCGGTTCCTCCAACGCTCCCTCCCCTCTCCCGCTAGATAGCGGGCATATCTAGATTCGGCCTCGGCCCTAGTGGTGTACCCTTTGTAACTGTTACCGCTGAATCGGTGAACCTGTCTCCGACACTCCTCCCAGTCGTCGTAGACTCCGGGAACCTTACCCTTGTAGACGACATACGACGGCATCGCTATGCACTAGCCAAATGAAACGTTAGTACCAATTCACAGACAATACATAAGCAATATATAAGTATGCAACAGAACGATCGGAAGAGAAAAGCAAGACATTAATAACATCAATTACATCTAAGTTGAACGATTCTCGAAACCAAAGAGACATACTACAAGTTCATTAAAGTTTAATTACAACATGAGCCAATCGATGTTTCAGAACTAGACACAGCATCACTGCTTTCGACTCGACTCAAGGGACCGGAGCGTGGATGAAGCCGCCGTCTATCGTGGGAGTCATGAAATTACGGGCGTTGTCAGCCTGCATTTGTAGCATTCCGTCTATCTCACTGTTGGACGGTTGATTTCTGAGGTAGAACTGCCCCGAGGTATGAAGGACATCTTGATGGATGATTTCTGCAAACTCCGACTGGATGTGAAAGAATTCTTGTCTGATGTCCGCGTCCTGGATTGCCGACACGCTCGTGGCCCAATCTTTGAGTTTACTCGGTAGCAGAAGTTGATGATGGTCCCGTACGATCACCCGCATGTGATGGATGGCGTACTAGGCACCCTTCTGATCGCTAGGCGGCTGCTTGACGCAGCAGAACGTCGTATTGTGGGAGAACACGTGCTTGCCGTACTTACGAATAGGCCTGTTGAAGGTGCCTCCAGATTGGGCGTAGCCGGGGAGAACATCATCAAGAACCTTCTTGACATTTGTGTAGTCTACGTTCGACTGACGGTCCGGGTCGAAATACGTGGCCATGGAATATTTGGGGCTTAGGAGGATGAGCGTGCAATGTGTGTCACTGCAGAAAACACGGAATGTTAAAAGAAAAACGATCGAAATCTAAGAATTCGTATGTTACGGGGCGGTTGAGGGGAGGACTTACTCGGGAAAGTAAGGCACGAGGAAGTTATCCTTATCTGGGTTTGCTAGAATGACGCCTTCGAGGTAAGAACTCGCGACTTGCCGGTCCCCAGTGCTGCCCAAGATCTTGGCACGCATGTAGAAGGGGTCAACTATCACGATGTCCGGGGTCTTGTCGCAAATGATCCGCATCTCCATACTCAGCGAAAATAGCCGAACGAAGGTGTAGTGCAGCGGATGAAGGTTCAACATAGCATGGATGTCATCAAACCGCAGGACGATCGTACCCCCGATGGAGTTATCCACAAAGCCCTTGCCCTCTGGCACCTTGGCCATGAAAACCGGGTATGCCACATCCTTCTCTCTGAGACGCCTCTTCTCCAAAGAAAGAACACTGTCATGCAGACTGCTGCAACATCGAGCATATTTCTCGGTAGCATCGGCCTACCCACCACATGCACCCTCCTCATTAAATCCTCAGGTGAAGGTCGCCCGTCCCGAGCACGGATCGTACTCGGTGCCGGCTGGCCCGCACCCTTGTTAGTCTTTCTTTTGCGTGCCTTCTTCTTCTCCTGTAATGGGACTGAGTTCTGCTCACAGACCGCCTTCTTGAGTGTGTTGGGGCTGAGAATATTTCGCACCTCGCCTATCTGAGGCTCGGTGAAGTCGGCAGCTGGAGGCGTCTCCTGAGAGCTGAACGGTAGACGACGCCTGTTGCAACTTGGCTTCTCCGCGGTACCAGCTAGATCGCGCATGTCTTTTGTTGGGTTGGGTTCTTGAGAAGGAGGCCCCATGAAGTCGCCATCGTACCCATGATCGGCAAAGTACCGATCGACATTGGCAAATGTATCGTCGTCGTCGTCGTTCTGATCCTGTGCCATATGCATGTTTGGATCTAGTGGCATAGGGATGTCCAGCACCGTTGCGGCGGTCTTGCCATGGGGCCGACTTGGCGCCGGCATGACTGGCGGTGTTGTCTTTGGGGTGGTGTCCCCCGCCCCCAAACGAATCTGGCTCTTCGGCCAAAGCAGGGGCCAGCTCAGGCAGGTGCTGAGGGTCATCACGTCATCATCGTCGGCCCCGACGAGTCGAATCGGAGGTAACAACTCGTCGCAGCCTGGCAGCACCCGAACCAGTTGAACCCTAAACAAGTTGGGTGGCATCTGGGTACCGTGGAACAAGGGGTTGCCCAGTTGAACGATTTTGCCCTTGGCGACATCGACCAACTCATTGTTCACGAAGTGCAGGAGAGTGCACGGAACGTCGACGGCGCCCTGCGAAATCATGTAGGGCGTCAGGGATGCCCAGTCAAAGGCAAGGAGATGAAGTCCTCGGCCGAGAGAGGCTTAATTAGTTACCGTGATGATGCCGTCGAGCTCGGCTAATGTCGAGGCACCGCCAACGGCGGGCGTGCAGTTGACGGAGGGGCCGCTTGCTGCAGAGGTGCCGGCCGGCGTACACCCGAGTGCATTAAGCTCCCGTGCCGGTGTCGGAGACACCAATGCCGCCTTCGTCGGAGACACCAATGGCCCCGCCATCGCGTTCTGCGAGTTGCTGGCCGTGAAGCTAGGAATCGGGGGCGACCCCTGTTGGCCGCCCGCAATCCACGCACTCAAGCCCTGGATCAAGGTAGGAACAAAGGCGGTGATCGTCACTCCGAGTTGTTGTTGCACTTGCTCTTGGACAATCTCCGGAATCCGCGCCACCTGTGCCTTGAGTTCTTGAACCTTGCGCGCCTGGCTTTCCGAGCTGGTCTTTTTCTCCTTTCGTCCACCAGTGTTATAGTATGACCCCCATTTTGTCGACAAGCCTTTGCCGGCCACATGACCAGCTGACGTCGGCTTACTGAGCTTATCCTTGTTCTTCATTACATTCAATGCCCTATTTAGAGTGGTGTCCCAAGGGTTGCTCTTAGTCGACCCCGCGCTACTGCTTTCTGTCGCCTGCGGAAGGAATGTGAACCATTTAGAAATTTGGCTTCATTAATTAGAATGCAACCATATGGAGCTAATTACGCGGGGGTGTATTCCTTACCAGAACAAGCTCAAGCGCCCTGGTCTTCGGATCCGTGGTAAGCTCCTTTGTTTTCGGGTCCTTCTTGTACCGGGCCCTGACATAGTTCCTGGTCTGCTTGTCACCGTATTTATCGAAGAGGGGTGGTAGGCCTTGCTCGGCACGGTCCGCCTTCTCCTTGTCCCATATAGGCTCCACCACTCTGTAACCGCCGGGACCGAGTGTGTGTTCCCCTAAGTTCAGCTCCCGCATTTCTTTCCCCCACTTACTTGATTCGGAGTGTGCGGTGCTCGAGCAATTGATCTTGAAGTCGTTGTAGTCATCTTCGGTGATCGAAGGATTTTTCTCCTTGATCTTCTCATAACTCTCACCTTTCTCGATCATTCTCTTCACATTGCTTTTCCAAGTAGACAGGGCCTTGCTCATCTTCGTGAGGGCAGCATTGTTCACTTTATTCCCTTTGAGGCTTGTGTTTTCAAATTCAGCGGGGAACTTGTATCGTTCGTGCAGCTTCGTGAAGAGGAGGTTGCGCAAATTCCCTCGGTCAGGATGCCTCAGGTTCTCGGTGTTGATCGAGACGGTGCTCCGGAGAATGCACCCGAGCTGAAGCGAGTACACCTTGACTATTCGTTCGGGCGCCGTTGGATTCCCGTCGGAGTCCACTTCAGTAACTTCCTCCTTGAGGGTGCGGAGCACGGTCGGGCGCCGGTCCTTCCGTTGCCTCTTCTGGCTGCCATCTGTGTGTGCGCCGCCATCATCAGTGGTGGCATCCTCGGCGGCACCATCAGTGGTGGCATCAGTGGGGTCATCCTCGGTGGCACCATCAGTGGTCTCAGGATCGATGGGGAAGGCGGCGTCCTCATACAAGTGAGGTTGTTCCTCCATCTCCTGGGACAGCTCCCAGAATGCCTTGTCGCCCGAACCCCCGGCCTCATCGTTGTGGGCCATGTTTCTCTCTAAATAGAAACAAAGTTTGGTCAAAAAGTTGGTTATTGTCAAGGAACAAGATCATGGTCTCATCATTTAGGGTTTGTCGACACCGAGGCATCCTAAAATCTAAGCTTTTATCATTGAGGGTTTTTCGACGCCGAGGCACCCTAAAAGCCTAAGCTTTCATCATTTCGGTTTTTATCAACACCGAGGCACCCTAAAAGCCATGCATTAGTCACAAGTATGCCGGGGCACTTGATCCTACTTAATTAACTACTAAGATACCCCGGCCCATGCATTAGTCACAAGTACCCAATATGTCCTATTTTTAGCAAAGTCATGCTAAAATTCATCGAAAATTTCAGCATGACCTTTTGCTGAAAATAGGACATATGGAGTACCCGAATTTGCCGGAACGGAAGTTAATCAACATTCTGGCAAACTCAAGGGCCTCTCGGGGTACCTGCAAAATTTCAGCATGATCCAATGCTCTATTTACAAGACAAACAACACGTGGCAAAGCCCAGTGTTAAAAAAAAAGGCCTGTGCTGATTCAGTTCTACCATCATGCTCACAAAAATATGGTCAATCATTGGGCCAGACCCATCAATAAACGTAGGCCACCCTACATTGAGACTCATTGAGGATCACACTTGTTGCTTCAATTTGAAATTTGTTGTACGTCTTTATCATGGTAAATATGATAGATTAGTTGGTACATCATCTATTATGATTTACTTTATACTGGTTATGGTGAATTTCTCAAACCCTCTACCTCTACAGAGAAATGTGAATTAAGCACAATACATGTGCATGTTACTAGTCTCCACCCTGTAACTTTGCAGGTAGAGGGTGCATTATGTCATTTAGTAAAATAATAAATATATAAAATTCTGTAGACTGGATGTGACTAGATAATGAAGTAGCACATGTCATTCCTTTTATATTTACTTTCTTCCTTACTGTAAAATAAAATATATTTTTATGCAATTAGCTTGTTGACTGAACCATGTAATGTAATTTTGAAAGGTATAAGAACTTTGAAATAGCCTTTGCAACATATCGACATGTTCAGTTCTGTTAAATAAGCTAACTATAGTACAAAGTTTTCAGTTCTGTTAAAATAAAATATAGTACAAATAAGCTAATCTACTGCAAGGTATCATGCGTACCAACACACTAACATTGCACCTGTGTTAGACCAAATGAGGCAAAAGATGGAACAACACACTAACACTGCACCTACTTCAGAACTTTCCCAAATTAACATGATTTTAAGAAAGAGTTATATCCAAGCTAATACAAAGCATCTAGCCTGTCTCCTGGGAAGCAGTTATCCAAGCTAAAGCACATAAATTTGTGCCCACCAACAACAATACATAGATAGAAGTTCAGTATATACATAGATAGCTACCTCAAAATCGGACAGATATTTCCTAAAAATCTTAGCAGTTCAGTATATACATGCTTAGTTCCTAAACTCCATCCTTCGAGTAGGACAGCATGATCCACTAGTCCTGTTTGTGTATCTGTAAAGTAAATTTTGGCCTGCCTACTCACTTTCTTTTTTCATGAATATTCAGAAAATTAATACTGAAAAATTCATATTCTAAATGACTTTAGTAACTTACCATGCTAAAGAACTAGAGTTCCTAACATTTGAACAGAAACAGGGGAAAAGAGTATAAATGAAGAGCTCGGCTAAGAGCTTAAGAGGTACTGTATTTCTGAATTCTGATACATGCCAGCAGTAATATAAACTTAATGGTCCATCCTCAAATCCCGGTGTTCACATTTAACTGACTTTTACACTGAAACTTTAACTGACTTTTAGAATGAATTTTTACTCCAAGAGTTTTTATATTCAAATCACTTTAACTGAATTTTAGATTGAGTTTTAGATTGAAATTTAAACTTTCTTGCAATATAAGCTTGCAGTACACTTTATATTCAGATCAGGAGCCAAGCTCTAAAATTGAATTTTTAACTGAATTTTTACGACTGCATCTATTTCAATTTCAGTTTCAGATAAAGTTTATATTCAAATCAGGAGACTGACTTTTAAACTGACTTTATATTCAGTTTCAGATAAGGACATCAGAGAATCTACAGCAGTGTCAAAAACATTAGACAGTGCTACCCTTCAGCATGAGACATTTGGCAGAACCACTCTGAACATGTCACATTTCATAATATAGCACGCTTTAGCATGTAATAATCTTCAAGACTACACTAAACTGATCAAGAAATTACACTAAGATAACAAATGTAACTTTGTGAATATAGTTAGTTAAAAGCATAATTGTGTGACAGGTTGACAAAAATATGTAGCCTTGTCATATTTACATCCAGAGCAGAACTACACAAAGATGATCACTCTAGTGTTTTGCGAAATAGAAAGGTTGTATATGTATGGTGCCATTCCCTCGACGGGCAAAACTATGTACCATTATTCTCTTCTTTTTTGTGAAAAGTGTACCATTATATGCTCAATTAACTGGACGAATACCTTGAATAGGCATATGTGTCTCTTCCCTAAACCCAGCATTAAGTTGGCACTGAGAAAATAGTGTGTATGCCATCAGTACTTGACTACTTGGTCAGTTCTTGGATATGCCATCACTAGTGAGAAAATAGGCATTTGGAGAATCTACAGCAATGTTCAGAGTGGAGAAAAGTAGGGGAATCGATGGAGACGCTCACCGCGGAGCTGGGGAAGGAGACGGCGAGGCCGAGGGTGGTCGGAGCAGCGCGGATCGAAGCCGAGAAGCAGTGGTCGGTGATGAGGAAGAAGAGGTCGATGCGCTCGATCCTTGATGACCCGGCTCCAATCCGTGGACGTAGGCGATGAAGGTGATGATGGTGTTGCTCCTGGCGCAGCTCCTAGGCACGACGACGGAGGACGGGGCGGTCGATGGCCGCGGTGACGCGCGGCGGCCGCGCTCGGGGTGGAGGGAAGGAGTGGGGCAGCGGCGTCGGGGCGGCGCGGCGGCGTCGAGGCAGCGGCGGGGCAGCGGCGTCGGGGCAGCGGCGGGGCAGCGGCGTCGGGAGAGGAGAGGGGAAGGGGATCGAGGGCGAGGGCGAGGGAGAGAGAGCCGGGGAGGAAGTATGGATGGGGGCAATACTAATGGCGCACCACCCCTCGGTGCGCCATAAGTGCATCCATGCTAATGGCGCACCTCACCCTGGTGCACCATTAGTATTTTTTTTTCTGCTCGAGCCAACAGGTTATCTACCACGTGACCTGATCCACATCAAGTCCCCTCTACTAGCTCGACTGGTCAGCAGCCAGTTCTGACACCAGGAGGTCCTGGGTTCGATTCCCAGGCTCCACAAATTTTTTTATGCATTTAAAATGTTGTTTGATACTTGTTTGTGTTTAAATATGTTCAAACTTGTTTAAATCATAACAGTAATATTTTTTATAAGACAATAATAATGTTTTAAAAAATATCATCAAACAGTAATGCCGGTGGAGCGGGGGAGGGTGCAGGGGGTCGGCGGCGGCGGTTGAGTAGGGGAGGGGTGCGGGGGGTCGGCGGCGGCAGTTGAGTAGGGGAATCAAGGGTGCGGGGGGTCGGCGGCGGCGGCCGGTGGACCGGGGGGGTGATCGGCGGTGAGTGGGACCGGATCTGGCGAGGTGGGATAGCGATCGAGATGGAGGGGGATCGAGATCGAGTGTCCATGAAATTTAAAAATATTCATGATAGTTCAAAAAGTGCCCATGAAATACAATCGAGAAATGAAGGCTACGATTTAATTAAATACAATCTTCTTGCCCTTCTTTTTGGCAAATGGAGTTCTTCTGTGGAACGGACGTCCTTTAGGTAGGGTGGTCCTGCTTCTTCTTGTGGTGTATGCTGCTACTTCATCATCGTCGTCATGTTCGATCCTCGGGTCGCCGTACTTGTCGAAGTCTTGCTCATTGGCTACTCCATCCATTCCGATGATCTTTCTTTTGCCTCTCCTCACGACAACACGACTGGGCTTTGACGGGTCGGTAATGAAGAAGCATTGGTCCACTTGGGAAGCCAGTACCCATGGCTCATTTTTCGCGGTGACGTTTGCGCCCGCGGTCTTGGATTTGGCTTCGTCTATAACCATGGTGGTGAAATACCGGTCCTCTTTTAGGACGCTCTTGGCCCATCTGACACGGAACATCGGGACCTTCTCTCCAGCGTAGCTCAGCTCCCAGATCTCCTCGATCCTTCCGTAGTATCTGTCCTTGTCGTTACCGGTGTAGGATTCCATCGTTACCCCGGAGTTCTGATAACCATCGCTCTTCATGTCCTTGGCCTCGGTGTAGAATGTGTAGCCGTTGATATCGTACGCCTCATAGGTCACCAGGTTGTGCTCGGCGCCCTGTGACAAGGCGAATATGAGTTGTTCTTCCGCGGAAGAATCCTCATGTAAAGGGTACGACAGAAGCTTCAGCTTGAACCAACACGTGAAACATGAGTTGTGCTCTTTGAGTATATCTCCGTCCGTCCTCTGTTGGCCTCGGTCATTGTACGTCTTCTTAATAAAGGTTGTGTGCTCTACAACCCAAGGATCGACCACGTCTATGTGTTGTAGCGCGACTAGGTTTGCTCTTTCAAAGTCGGCGAGTTGACCCTCGAAGTCGACATGCATTTCGCGGCGACCCTCACGGTGACCCCATCCAGCGAGCCTGCCGAGGTGCCTGTTGACGGGCAGACCAACGGGGTTCTCAATGCCTAGATAATTCGTGCAGTAGGAGATGCACCCTTCGGTCAGAAAGCCCCTGGCTATGCTTCCCTCTGGACGTGACATGTTGCGAACGTATCCTTTGATGACACCATTCATCCTTTCGAACGGCATCATGCTGTGCAGGAACGTCGGCCCGAGTTGGATGATATCCTCCACTATATGGACCAGCAGATGCACCATAACGTCGAAGAATGCGGGCGGGAAGTACATCTCAAGCTCGCATAGTATCACCACGATCTCTTCCTGTAGCCTTCTGAGTTGCCTCATGCCAATCGACTTCCGAGAGATGATGTCGAAGAAGTTGCATAGGCCAAATAGCGTTTCACGGACGTGCGCGTCCATGATCCCACGGATTGCAACTGGAAGTATCTACGTCATCAGCACGTGACAGTCGTGAGACTTCATCCCGCTGAACTTCTGCTTCGCTGGGTCTAGGTATCTGCTTATCTTCCCCGCGTAACCGTAAGGAAGTTTTACTCCTAGGAGGCAGGTGAAAAACTGCTCGATCTCCTCCTGACTTAGAGTGAAGCACGCGGGAGGGTAGTCATTTCCAGTCTTCTTGGCCTTTTTGCCTTTGCGACGACTTTCTGTGTGCTGCTTCACCTCATCATCATCATCATCATCATCATCATCATCATCATCATCATCATCATCATCATCATCATCATCATCATCATCATCATCATCATCATCATATATAGCGTGAAGCTCCTGCCTGATGCCCATTGATTTCAAGTCTGCCCTTGCTTTCGGCCCATCTTTGGTCCTCTCTGGCATGTTGAGCAAGGTACCAAGCAGACTCTCGCACACGTTCTTCGTGATATGCATGACATCAAGGCTGTGAGGCACACGGTGGATCTTCCAGTACGGCAAGTCCCAGAAAACAGACCTCGTTTTCCATACCTTCAGCAGCGGCTTTGGCGCCTTTCGCTTCTTTCCCGACTCTGGCGCCTTTTGCTTCTTTCCCGGCAGTGGGCAGTCTTTCCAATTTTTCAACAGCTTGTCTATTTCCTCGCCGCTCCTCGTACACGGGCGTTTTCGGGGTTCGGTTTCACCATCGAACAGATCCTTGCGTTTCCTCCACGGGTCATCGTCGCGAAGCCACCTTCGATGTCCCATGAACACGGTTTTCGAAGACCCGGGATCTCTATCTGCCAAACGGATTTACTCCATCGGTGCTCGCGCCCAGCACGATGTTCCTTGGATCCTTCCCAAATTCTGGGTATTCAAAATTCAACGCTTGCCACTGGCTCGCATCCTTAGGGTGACTCAGCATCTTGTCTTTTTTATCCATCTCTAGATCATTTGCGTCATCTTATCGCTTCTTCTCCTCCCTATCCGCGTGCCAACGCAGGAGCTTTGCTACCTTAGGATCCCCGAAATACCGCTGCAGACGAGGACTGATCGGAAAGTACCACACCACTTTTCGAGGAGCTTTCTTCCTCTTCTTGTATCGAGTGACGCCGCACACCGAACATATGGTAGACTCCGCGTGCTCGTCCTGATAAATGATGCAATTGTTCATGCACACATGATATTTCACGTGCGGTAAATCCAGAGGACACACGATTTTCTTCGCCTCCTCCAAACTGGTGGGGCACTTGTTCCCCTTTGGAAGACGTTCGTGCCAGAATGACATGTTCTCGTCGAAGCATGCGTCGGTCATTTTGTGTTTTACCTTCATCTCCAGAGCCATGAGCGTTACTTTCAGGTGGGTATCCTCGGGCCTGCATCCTTCATACAATGGAGTAACCGCGTCTAACTCAAGTTGATCCACCTTGGATTTCTCTCGGGCGGCAGCTCTTGCGTTATCCGTCTGCTTGAGAAGCAGCTCTTGAATATAAGGGTCCTGCACCCAGCCCATCGATGGTCCACCGTCGTCTGCTCCATCGACATCATCATCTTCATGATCATGCCCGTCGTCTGCTCCGGCATCCTCCGCATCATCATGCCCATCATCTACGTGATCATCTCCTGGGGATTCTTCGTCTTCTCGCCCGCCCGAGCCGCGGTAGTTGTCTTGCTGCCCTTCCTCATTTCTTGCCCGGCCCCCATGGACGACTTCGTAGTCATCTTCATCACCTTGCCACCGATAGCCATCCATGAAACCACGCAAGAGCAGGTGGTCCCGCACCTGCCCGGAATCCGGGTCCGCAATAAGGCTCTCCAGCTTGCATCTTCGACACGGACATCTTATCTCCGTCTCGTTCTTTTGAAGCATCTCGGCCTTCACGGACCTCAAAAACCTATTCATGATGCCTTTGGTCATCGTGCGGACCATGGTCGCCTGCGGGGTAGAGCAAAACGATATTTTAGAACAAAGAAAAAATTTGGCACGACTTTCCCTAAAAATAGGACCAAAAAGAAAGCTTAATGCCAAAATTATCGCCGAAACAGAAATGAATCAACATTCCGGCAAAATATTGGCAACTATCGCATTTCAAATACTGGTACACCTCCAAACACAAACACATATGCAACACCACAAACATATGCAACACCACGAACATACATAGATCTAGCTAGGCCATAAAAAGTGCATGTGCACATTGTTGTAGGGAGAACAACATAAATATAGCTTCCCCCCTTACTTACCTATTAAAACAAGGTAATTTAACCACTTAATTTGAATGAATCTATGGTGGAAATGAGGTGAAAAAGAGGAGGCACCCGAGACAAGGAGGAGGTGAAGAGAATGAAGTGGGGAGAAAGTGAGTGTGGGAAGGAGAGGATGCCCAAAATATCTTGTTGCTGCCAACTTACTAATGGCGCACCAACAACAAATGCGCCATTAGTAATCCAGGTTACTAATGGCTCACCAACGTCTGATGCGCCATTAGTAATTTTGCAAAAAAAAACATACTAATGGTGCACTGATACAGAGTGCGCCATTACTAGTTTGAACTAGTAATGGCGCACGGTGGAAGAGTGCGTCATTAGTAGTTTTGCAACAAAAGGAATAAAAAATATAATTAAAAAAACAACATTAGTGGCGCACTCTGGGATGAGTGCGCCATTACTAGTTACAACTAGTAATGGCGCACTATGTCTGGATGCGCCATTAGTATGTTTGGACAGGCGCGCTAGTTCAAAAAAAAAATTGGTACTAATGGCGCATCCTAGGCCTGGTGCGCCATTAGTAGTTTCAACACTAATGGCGTATCAGAAGGTGGTGCGCCATTAGTATATACTAATGGCGCACCTCTTATCTGGTGCGCCATTAGTGTCAATCCCATCTATAGCCCTTTTTCTAGTAGTGCACTCTGGTATGAATCTTACTCTGGTTGACCGACGAGGTTCGGTAGTAACTTGATCTGAAGTTACATGATCATCATCATTAGCTTCCTCACTAATTAGTGTAGGAGTCACAGGAACAGATTTCTGTGATGAACTACTTTCTAATAAGGGAGCAGGTACAATACCTCATCAAGTTCTACTTTCCTCCCACTCACTTCTTTCGAGAGAAACTCCTTCTCTAGAAAGAATCCGTTCTTAGCAACAAAGATCTTGCCTTTGGATCTGTGATAGAAGGTGTACCCAACATTTTCATTTGGGTATCCTATGAAGATGCAGTTCTCCGATTTGGGTTCGAGCTTATCAGGTTGAAACTTTTTAACATAAGCATCACAACCCCATACTTTAAGAAACGACAGCTTAGGTTTCTAGCCAAACCATAGTTCATACGGTGTCGTCTCAACGGATTAGACGGTGCCCTATTTAACGTGAATGTAGTTGTCTCTAATGCATAACCCCAAAACGATAGTGGTAAATTGGTAAGAGACATCATAGATTGCACTATATCCAATAAAGTACGGTTATGACGTTTGGACACATCATTATGATGTGGTGTTCCAGGTGGCACTAATTTGTGAAACTATTCCACATTGTTTTAATTGAAGACCAAACTCGTAACTCAAATATTCATCTCCGCGATCAGATCGTATAAACTTTATTTTCGTGTCACGATGATTTTCCACTTCACTCTGAAATTCTTTGAACTTTTCAAATGTTTCAGACTTTTGCTTCATCAAGTAGATATACCCATATCTACTCAAATCATCTGTGAAGGTCGGAAAATAATGATACTCGACACGAGCCTCAACACTCAACGGACCGCATACATCAGTATGTATTATTTCCAATAAGTCAGTTGCTCGCTCTTTTATTCCGGAGAATGGAGTCTTAGTCATCTTGCCCATGAGGCATGGTTCGCAAGCATCAAGTGATTCCAAAAGCCCATCGGCGTCATGCGCTTTACACCAATATGACCTAAACGACAGTGCCACAAATAAGTTGCACTATCATTATTAACTTTGCATATTTTGGCTTCAATATTATGAATATGTGTATCACCACAATCGAGATTCAATAAACCATTCACATAGGGTGTATGGCCATTGAAGGTTTTATTCATGTAAACAGAACAACAATTCTTCTCCGACTTAAATGAATAACCGTATTGCAATAAACATGATCAAATCATATTCATGCTTAACGCAAACACCAAAAAAACTTTTATTTAGGTTCAACACTAATCCCGAAAGTATAGGGAATGTGCGATGATGATCATATCAATCTTGGAACCACTTCCAACACATATCGTCACTTCACCCTTAACTCTTTCTTGTTCATTCTGCAACTCTCATTTCGATTTACTACTCTTAGACCATGAACCAGTATCAAATATCGAGGGGTTGCTATAAACAGTAGTAAAGTACACATCAATAACATGTATATCCAATATACCTTTGTTCACTATGCCATCCTTCTTATCTCCCAAGTATCTAGGGCAGTTCCACTTCCAGTGAGCATTTCCTTTGCAGTAGAAGCCCTCAGTTTCAGGCTTGGGTCTAGCTTTGGGCTTCTTAACGGGAGTGACAACTTATTTTGTCATTCTTCTTGAAGTTACCTTTCTATCCCTTTGCCCTTTTCTTGAAACTAGTGGTCTTGTTAACCATCAATACTTGATGCTTTTGTTGATTTCTACCTTCGCCGATTTTAGCATCGCGAATGAGCTTGGGAATTGTTTTTGTTATCCCTTGCATATTATAGTTCATCACGAACTTCTAGTAACTTGGTGATAGTGACTAGAGAACTTTGTCAATTACTATCTCATCTGGAAGATTAACTCCCAATTGAATCAAGCAATTGTAGTACCCAGACAATCTAAGCACATGCTCACTGGTTGAGCTATTCTCCTCCATCTTGTAGGCAAAGTACTATCAGAGGTCTCATACCTCTTGACACGGGCATGAGTATGAAATACCAATTTCAACACATGGAACATATTATATGCTCCATGGCTTTCAAAACATTTTTGAAGTCCCGGTTCTAAGCCGCAAAGCATGGTGCACTAAACTATCAAGTAGTTATCATACTGAGCTTGCCAAACGTTCATAACGTCTGCATTTGCTCCTGCAATAGGTCCGTCACCTAGCTGTGCATCAAGGACATAATTCTTCTGTGCAACAATGAGTATAATCCTCAGATCACGTACCTAGTCCGCATCATTGCTACTAGCATCTTTCAACATCGTTTTTCTCTAGGAACATTTCAAAAGTAAACGGGGAGCTACATCGTGAGCTATTGATGTACAACATAGTTATGCAAATACTATCAGGACTAAGTTCATGATAAATTAAAGTTCAATTAAACTTATTACTTAAGAACTCCCACTTAGATAGACATCCCTCTAATCATCTAAGTGATCACGTGATCCATATCAACTTGTGATATTATATGGCCATCATCATCTTGTGCCTTTGATCTCCATCTCAAAAGCACCGTCATGATCACCATCGTCACCGGCGCGACACCTTGATCTCCATCGTAGCATGCTTGTCATCTCGCCAACTATTGCTTCTACGACTATCGCTACCGCTTAGGGATAAAGTAAAGCAATTACATGGCGATTGCATTTCATACAATAAATTAAAGCGACAACCATATGGCTCCTGCCAGTTGCCGATAACTCCGTTACAAAACATGATCATCTCATACAATAAAATTTAGCAACATGTCTTGACCATATCACATCACAATAGGCCCTGCAAAAACAAGTTAGACATCCTCTACTTTGTTGTTGCAAGTTTTACGTGGATGCTACGGGCTGAGGAAGAACCGTTCTTACCTACGCATCAAAACCACAACAATTTTTCGTCAAGTATGTGTTGTTTTAACCTCCAACAAGGACCGGGCATAGCCACACTTGATTGAACTAAAGTTGGAGAAACTGACAGCCGCCAGCCACCTGTGTGTGAAGCACGTCGGTAGAACCAGTCTCGCGTAAGCGTACGCGTAATGTAGGTCTGGGCCGCTTCATCCAACAATACCACCGAATCTAACTATGACATGCTGGTAAGCAGTATGACTATTATCGTCCACAACTCACTTGTGTTCTACTCGTGCATATAACATCTACGCATAAACCTGGCTCGGATGCCACTGTTGGGGAAAGTAGTAATTTCAAAAAAAAATCCTATGCACACGCAAGATCATGGTGATGCATAGCAACGAGAGGGGAGAGTGTAGTCCACCTACCCTCGTAGACCGTAAGCGGAAGCATTATGACAACGCGGTTGATGTAGTTGTACGTCTTCACGATCGACCGATCCTAGCACCGAAAGTACGGAACCTCCGCGATCTGCACACGTTCGGCTCAGTGACGTCCCATGAACTCATGATACAGCTGAGTGTCAAGGGAAAGCTTTGTCAGCACGATGGCATGACGATGGTGATGATGAAGCTACCGGCGCAGGGCTTCGCCTAAGCACTGCAATGATATGACCGAGGTGGATTATGGTGGAGGGGGCACCGCACACGGCTAAGAGATCAATGATTAACTTGTGTGTATATGGGGTGCCCCCTTGCCACGTATATAAAGGATGGAGGGAGGAGGAGGCCGACCCTCATAGGGCCTGCCCAAAGAGTGGTGTCCTACTAGGACTCCCTAGTCCTAGTAGGATTCCACCTCCCACATGGAATAGGAAAAAGGGAAGGGAGAAGGAGAAGGAAGGAAGGGGGCACCCCCTTTCCCTAGTCCAATTCGGACCAGTCCATGGGGAAGGGCCACGACCACCCTTGAGGCATTTCTCTCCTTTCCCGTATGGCCCATTAAGGCCCAATAGTAATTCCCGTAACTCTCCGGTACTCCGAAAAATACCTGAATCACTCGGAACCTTTCCGATATCCGAATATAACCTTCCAATATATCAATCTTTATGTCTCAACCATTTCGAGACTCCTCGTCATGTCCCCGATCTCATCCGGGACTCCAAACAAACTTCGGTCATCAAATCACATAACTCATAAGACAAATTGTCACGAAACGTTAAGCGTGCGGACCCTACGGGTTCGAGAACTATGTAGACATGACCGAGACTCATCTCCGGTCAATAACCAATAGCAGAACCTAGATGCTCATATTGGTTCCTACATATTCTACAAAGACCTTTATTGGCCAAACCGCATAAGAACATAAGTTGTTCCCTTTGTCATCGGTATGTTACTTGCCCGAGATTCGATCATTGGTATCTCAATACCTAGTTAAATCTCGTTACCGACAAGTCTCTTTACTCGTTCCATAATGCATCATCCCGCAAATAACTCATTAGTCACAATGCTTGCAAGGCTTATAGTGATGTGCATTACCGAGAGGGCCCAGAGATACCTCTCCGATACACGGAGTGACAAATCCTATTCTCGATCTATGCCAACTCACCAAACACCATCAGAGACGCCTGTAGAGCATATTTATAATCACCCAGTTAGATTGTGGCATTTGATAGCACACAAGGTGTTCCTCCGGTATTCGGAAGTTGCATAATCTCATAGTTTGAGGAACATGTATAAGTCATGAAGAAAGCAGTAGCAATGAAACTGTAACAATCATAATGCTAAGCTAACGAATGGGTCTTGTCCATCACATCATTCTCCTAATGATGTGGTCCCGTTCATCAAATGACAACACATGTCTATGGTTAGGAAAAATAACCATCTTTGGTAAACAAACTACTCAAGTAGAGGCATACTAGGGACACTTTGTTTTGTCTATGTATTCACACATGTACTAAGTTTCTGATTAATACAATTCTAGCATGAATAATAAACATTTATCATGAAATAAGGAAATAAATAATAACTTTATTAGTGCCTCTAGGGCATATTTACTTCAATCTTTTGTCATACCCTCCCATGGGAGCGGGGTCCTAATGGAAACTGAGGGATATTAAGGCCTCCTTTTAATAGAGTACCGGACCAAAGCATTAGCACTTAGTGAATACATGAACTCCTCGAACTACGATCATCACCGGGAAGTGTCCCCTCTATTGTCACTCTGGGGTTGCCGGATCATAACACGTAGTAGGTGACTATAACTTGCAAGGTAAGATCAAGAACACAAATATATTCATTAAAACATAATAGGTTCAGATCTGAAATCATGGCACTCGGGCCCTAGTGACAAGCATTAAGCATAGCAAAGTCATAGCAACATCAATATTAGAACATAGTGGATACTAGGGATCAAACCCTAACAAAACTAACTCGATTACATGGTAAATCTCATCCAACCCATCACCGTCTAGCAAGCCTACGATGGGATTACTCACGCACAACAGTGAGCATCATGAAATTGGTGATGGAGGATGGTTGATGATGATGATGGCGATGATTTCCCTTCTCCGGAGCCCAAAACGGACTCCAAATCTGCCCTCCCGAGGAAGAACGGGGCTTGGTGGTGGCTCTGTATCATAAAACATGATGAATCCTTCTCTCTGATTTCTTTTCTCCCCGAACGTGAATATATGTAGTTGGAGTTGAGGTCGGTGGAGGTCCAGGGGCCCACAAGGACAGAGGGTGCGCCCATGGGGGTGGCCATGCCCTACACCCTTGTGGCTAGGGTGTGGGCCTCCTTCGGTTAATTCTTTTGCCAATATTTTTATTTATTCCAACACTGATCTCTGTGAAATTTCAGGTCATTCCGAGAACTTTTATTTTTGCACAACACCATGGCAATTCTGCTGAAAACAACGTCAGTCCGGGTTAGTTGCATTCAAATCATGCAAGTTGGAGTCCAAAACAAGGGCAAAAGAGTTTGGAAAAGTAGATACGATGGTGACGTATCAACTCCCCCAAGCTTAACCATTGCTTGTCATCAAGCAATTCAGTTGACAAACTGAAAGTGATAAAGAAAAACTTTTAAAAACTCTGTTTGATCTTATTGTTTGCAAATATGTAAAGCCAGCATTCAAGTTTTCAGCAAATATTATGAACTAACCATATTCATAATAACGTTTAGGTCTCACATTTACTCATATCAATGGCATAATCAACTAGCGAGCAATAATAATAAATCTCGGATAACAACACTTTCTAAAAACAATCATGATGTGATATAACAAGATGGTATCTCGCTAGCCCTTTCTGAGACTGCAAAACAAAAATGCAGAGCACCCCTGAAGATCAAAGACTAACTAGACATTGTAATTCATGGTAAAAGAGATCCACTGACAATCATACTCAATATAAATTAATAACAATGCATACAAATGACAATGGTGCTCTCTAACTGGTGCTTTTTATAAGAGGATGATGACTCAGTAATAAAAGTAAATAGATAGGCCCTTCGCAGAGGGAATCAGGGATTTGTAGAGGTACCAGAGCTCGAGTTTTGAAATAGAGGTAAATGATATTTTGAGCGGCATGCTTTCATTGTCAACTGAACAACCAAGAGATCTTGGTACCTTCCATGCTACATACATTATAGGTGGTTCCCAAACAGAATGGTAAAGTTTATAGTCCCCACCCCCAAAAAGCACACTGCATGGCTGGTCCGAAACAACGGGTACCGTCCAACTAACAACAGTCCTGGGGGAGTTTTTTTGCAATTATAATTTGATTTGATTTCAGCATGAGGCTGGGCATCCCGGTTACCAGCTATTTTCTCGTGAATGATGAGCGGAGTCCACTCATCGTGAGAATAACCCACCTAGCATGGAAGATATTGACAGCCCTAGTTGGTACATGAGCGATTCGAGCATACAAAACAAATTATCATTTGAAGGTTTGGAGTTTGGCACTTGCAAATTTACTTGGAACGGCAGGTTAATACCCCATATAGGAAGGTATGGTGGACTCATATGGAACAACTTTGGTTTTATGGAAGTGGATGCACAAGCAGTATTCCCGCTTAGTACAAGTGAAGGCTAGAAAAAGACTGGGAAACGACCAACTAGAGAGCAACATCAGTCATAAACATGCATTGAGAGTACCCAACATTGAGTGCAAGCATGAGTAGGATATAAATCACCATGAACATAAATATCGTGGAGGCTATGTTGATTTTGTTTCAACTACATGCGTGAACATGTGACAAGTCATGCCACTCAAATCATTCAAAGGAGGATACCATCCTATCATACTACATCACAACATTTTAAAAGCATGTTGGCACGCAAGGTAAACCATTATAAACTCGTAGCTAGTTAAGTATGGCATGAGCAACTATAATCTCTAATTGTCATTGCACACATGTTTCATTCATAACAGGTTGAATCAAGAATGATGAACTAATCATATTTACAAAAACAAGATAGGTCGAGTTCATACCAGCTTTTACTCATCACAATCATTTCATCATATATCATCATTATTGCCTTTCACTTGCACAACCAAACGGTGTGGATAATAATAATAGTGCGCGTGCATTGGACTAAGATGGAATCTGCAAAGATTTATTTGTTGGATTTCGGGTTCCGCAGACCCTTGAGAGGTTCGAACCCTGGGGTGCGAAGAACATGACCTCCCCAGTCTGCCTACTCGCCTATCTCACGGCCTAGCTCGATGAATAGGAAGGAAATGAGACACAACAGTTTACCCAGGTTCGGGCCACCTTGCGGTGTAAAACCCTACTCCTGCTTTGTGGTGGATTGGCCTCGAGGGGCTGAGGATGAACTAGTACAGTGGGAGAACAACCTCGGGAGGAGGAGTGTTCCTGGGCTCATGTGAGATGGTGAGGGCGAGGATGATCTGAATGATCCGTCCCCTTCTATAGTGGTGGCTATGTCCTATTTATAGTGGCCTTGGCCCTCTTCCCAATGAAAGGCGGGAAGGGATCCCACAACGGCCAAATTTGAAGGGAGACAACTAGTACATGCTATCCTAAAAAAAGTAGTCTTCACCTGCAAAAGCCTGTGGTCGTGATGCCGTGGTAGGCTCGGCGATGACCTCCTTCCTGTCTTCCTGGCTGTCTTGGTCTTGTTGCACCGGAATGGAAACCTTTGGCTGATTCCTCGGGACTCCACGTCCGCGCTTGCCTCTTTAGCACCGAAGAGGAAACTGATACACTGCGCCCGCTGACGCCCGCATGGCCTTGTTCATCATGGCTCATGTCATTTGAACCTCGCGAGGTGAGGCTTGCATAGAAATCTCCGCTCCTCAGGAGCCCGCCTGGGAGGCCGCTCCTCGTGGAGGTCCTGGTGTCGTCCGCCTCGAGAGACTTGGCCCCTCGTGAGGGTCTTGAGTTGTCGATTTCGAAGATGGGCCATACCAGGCCGTCAATGGAGCCACGTCGTGGGCCACAGGCAGGCTAGTCTGGGTACCCTCGTTCCCAGAAGACCGACAGTAGCCCCGGGCCCAAGGTGCGCTCGGACTTGGCTTCGAGGCAAAGCCAAAGGGCAAGTGCGAAGCGCCGCAGGCCCCAACTGCTTGTGGCCTTGTTCACGCATGGCGATTGATGGGACGTGAGCATCACAGCTTCCCCATGCTGCCTCAGCAACCGCTCCCGACTTGACGAGACTATGTTACATGCAGAGGAAAACCATCATTGCGGGGGATCATGGAGGCTGGCGGTTGGACTCCCTCCGGCTATAAATGAGGGGATGGGAAGAGCCCCCTTTGCTCATCTCCGTCTTATCGCCGCCCGTTCCTTTTCCTTCCTCTTCGCCTCGCCGTCTTGCTGAAGTTCTCATGGCGCCGACAAGGAAGTTCTCCGCTGCCGAGAAGGGGAAGGCCCCCGGAGAGGGGCCCGGGTCGCCGCCACCAAAGAGAGGGCGTGGCCGCCCCCGCAAGCATGTTGCGACCCCAGCGGTGGCTCCTCAGGGGTGCAGGCGCACTTCTTCGGGGGCCAGCGTTGCTTTGGGCGGCCGCGGCGGTGCTTCTTCTCGAGGTGGGAGTCGCCAAGGGCGAGGCAGCCCTTGCGATGAGGGGAGGCATGCCATGTTTTACCGGCCTCCTCAGTCGCGCGTCCACCTCGGCGGATGTGCTCCGGAGTTCGTCCTGTGGTCAGAGAGGTCGGTCGGCACCTGGCTCCCACTCCCGCGCTTCTTCGCGGGTGAGCTGCCGGTTGCGGGGCTTGACAGCCTCTGGCTGCAGGCTGACGGCTGCTGCAGCAAGGCTTTGTGGGTTGGGGTCCAAGTTACCGCCGCTGGTGACATGTCCTTGGCCCGCGGCTGGCACGTGTTTGCTCGCGCGCTTGGCCTGAGCAGGAGGTGCACCCTCCACTTCAAGTACGATGGCCTCGCGACCCTCTATGTGAGGGTGTTTGGGGAAGACGGCCGTCGCGCGGGGTGCTGCCCCGAAGAAGGCAGCAGCGATGATGAGCTTGGCTTTGATGACGGCCACAGCGGCACCGAGGGTGAGCTTGCCCTTGGTGACGGCCGCGCTTCCTCCAGCAGCGGCGGCTCCTCTTCTGACGAGAGCACGAGCAGCGGCGGCTACGACCATCCACCACATCATCGGGCTCGCACCGGGAAGGTGACAGGTCGTCTCGTCTCTGCACTCCGGTGAAGCGGGAGGAAAACTCGGACTTTGCCCAGGGGCCGCCGGAGCCTGGCCTCGGGAGTTACTGTAGTCGTGCGGGCCAATTTTGTTTAACCTTTCCTTTCTCCTGCGTTTGAAAAAAGTAGAGGACCCCGATGGGGCGTGTAATGAACCATGGCACTTATGCCACTATGCTATGCTTATTGTTTTGATGTTATGCCGTGATATATATATTCTGAGTAGGCGCGGTTAGGGTAACTTAGCTCAATATGCTTGCTGTCGGGTGGTAGGTGTGACATATGCCAACGAGTGGCTTATTATTGTGGGAGCCAGTAAGGCGTCGCCGGTGCCTGGAAGCGGGATGAGGCGAAGACATGCACGCCGGAGAATCTTACCCAGCTTCGGGGCTCTCCGTGGAGATAACACCCCTACTGCTGCTCTGCGGGGTCTCCGCATGATCACTAGATGAACAAGTGGCTACAAGATGCTCCTTGAGCTGTTCGGCGAGAGGAAGAAGAAGGGCACGTCTAGCTCTCCTCTTCTCTCTATGGGGTGTCTAAACCTAGATGAGATCAACCCTTTGCATGGGTGCCCTGGGGGGTTTATAAAGGCCTACCCCCCGGGGGTACAATGGTAATCCGGCTGTGCGTGGGCCCTAGCCGTCAGTGTCTACGCTTGCCAGCTTCTGCGCCGGCTGCTGGGGCCCGCCGGCTGTCGGCTCCTTGGTCGACAGGCTGGCCCCACTGCCAAGGGCCTTGTCGGTGGCTGGATACTATTGCCTCAATCCTCATGATGAGGGCTTTGTCGAGGTAAGCGTGGCTACAGTGCCGCCGCCTGGCGGGCGATCGTTGTAGCCTCACCTCGTCTTGTCTCCTTAATGGGGTGCCTCCTTTGAGGGAGGGGGCAAGCTGGCTTTGGGAAGCCGGCCATGTGTCGGGCCGAGTGGGGGAGGACTGGCCGCCTTCGGGTGTCTCTCTGCCCGAAGGGGCCCACCGCCCGTGGGCCGCGCTGACAGCCCGTCGTGGATGGCGTCATAGTCAACATGGCAACAGTGCCGCGCCGGACGGGTCAGGGCTACTCCGCATGGCGCACTGTTCCAGGCGTGCTCCGGGTTTCGGGGGTGGCAGGCTTTACTGTAGCCATGCCCCGTCCCATCGCCGTTATGTGGACGCTGACTTCGAGGGTACGATCTTGACCGCGTTGTGGGAGCCGGCTCTTTGGAGTCGGCCTTCTCATGGCCGGCTTCTTGAAGCCGTCCCTCCCGTGGCTTTCTTCATGAGAGTTAAGGCCGGGCCGCCCTCCGATAGTCGTCCGGAGAGGTGGCCGACAGGGGGAAGGCGGCCCCACGTCTTGGATTCTTGGAGGCCGGATCGGCTCGTAATTTTTTCTGAAGTGCCAGGGGGAGCCCGCTAGGCTACCCGTGGTCATTTACTCCGACAGTAGTCTCCGAAGCTGGTCGAGCTTCGAGGTTGACGAGGGGACGAGAAGCTCGGTCTGCTTCCTATCTTGAGGAAACGGCAGCTGGGAGCCGGCTCTGCTTATGCACGCCGTCTTCGGAAAGCTCCGTGGTCTTGCAAACGGGAGCGTGGGCCAACACGCGCGCTGACCGCGTGCCTCCCGCGGGCTACGTGGCAGAAAAGGCCTGCCAACGCGCGTGCGTGACGGGACGTCGCCGCAGGCCCGGGCCCACCACTCCTAGCCTCGGCCCAAGCGTGGATCTTCTGCGGCCCAAAACAGGTTTTTTGCCTTCCCGCAGCGGTTTCGCCACGCCTTCAAGGCGCAATTATAGCGGGACGCCGGGGAGTGGGTGCAGTTAATCCCACGTCCCCTACACCACGTCTCCTCGGCTCCGCCGCGCGGGTCTATAAGTAGGGGGAGGAGAGGGAGCTGCAGAGGCTCGCACACTCTCCCTCGCTCCACCCCTTCTCATCTTCCTTTCTCATTCTCTCCACCGCCGCAACGCCTCATTGCCGCGTCGTTCCGCTATCGGCCTCTGGGTTCATCGTTGCTCCGCCGCAGTGGGGTCGCGCGCGTTTCCGCCGCCGCACCTTGTTCCTCGCCGCACCGCCCCCAGGGCGTTGTCGAGCTCGTGGGACGGCTCCAATGTCCATGAAGACCACGTCGAGTTCCTCCGCCGGACACGGCGTCTGCCGGGCGAGAGCTACGTGCGGGTTCGGCGTGCACCGGAGAGGGAGATCTCGCCAGCACAGGAGGAGGGCGAGCGGGTGATCTTCCGCTCGCACTGCCTGCGCGGTTTCGGCCTCCCGGCGAGCGGGTTTCTTCGCTCCTTCCTCGAATTCTATCACCTCCAGCAGCATCACCTCACCCCCAACACAGTGATGCTGCTGTCGGCCTTTGTCACCATCTGCGAGGGCTTTCTTGGTGTTCTCCCCACCCTGGAGCTTTGGGGAGAGTTTTTCCAATGCAAGCTCGGCACCGTCATCGCGGGCGTGCCCGCCCCATGCGGAGCTTTCATCGCCATGAGGTGGACGGGCGAGAACAATCCGTTCCCGTCCATCCCGCTGATCCAGTCGGTGAAGCTTTGGCAGAAGTCCTACTTTTATGTGAGGAACGTCGCCTCGCAAGGCGACTTTGTCAACCTACCGGCTTACGTAGCCGGCCCGCCGGCTGCGAGGCCACCGTCATGGAGCTTCCGGGCCAGGATGCTGTCTCAGGCCGGGAACGCCACCGTCGCCCGACTTCGGGTGATGACCCAGTCGAAGGGCCTGGTCGGAGCCGACCTCGTGGCCACCCTCGTGGCCGCCCTCGTGGAACGCCGGGTCCTTCCGCTCCAAGGCCGGCCTCACATGATCTGCCAGATGAGCGGCCGCTTCGACCCCTGCCGGCTGAGCACCAGGGAGATGCCTCACGTCGAGGTGTCTTACATGGTGAACTACATCTCCAACTGCAAGCTCGCCGAGGATTGGCGATACGGCAAGGAGCCGTATTCTCGCGCCAAACCTCCGCCTACTGTAAGTTTTCCTTCTTTTCTTTTTCTTTTTGTAGTCGGCCTCATGATGGCCGGCTTCTAATTAGCCGGCTTGTTTTCTGCAGAATCCCCTTCTTCTGCCGACGGCCGGGCCCGCAGGGGCAGAGCGCCAGTTCCTCCCTGACCGTACGGTGGATGCTGTCGACGATCCGGATCTTGGAGCGGCCGCCATGGAAGATGCTGTCGTGGGGGACGGCTGCGAGGCAGGCGGCGCGGGGATCGGGGCCGGCCTCGAGGACTGGGCGGACGATGATGAGGTCGAAGTCATCCTGCATCGCCAGCCGACGCCTGATCATCAGGGCGCCGATCCCTCTGCCGCGCCGGCTGCCCGTGGCGGCGTGCCGAAGCACCAGGCCGTGTCGACCTACTTCGGCAGCCGGCCGAAGAAGGCCAGGGGCACCGCTGCGGCGACCAAGCGGGATGAAGCGGCCGCAAAGGCGGCCCGCTTCTAGAAGGTGGTGAAGCAGCCGCAGGCGGTTTCGGCGTAAGTGTTAAGCGTCTTGTATTCTTGCTGTGTTCTTTGATTTGAAGCTCTTCTAAACTCTTTCTTGGCTAACCGGCCAGGGCGCCGCTTTTCCTCGAGCGGGGTCCTGCCGGCTCCGTGACCGGATCGGCTGGAGGGTCTTCGAGCTCCTTCCGCGTGGATCCCCGCGCCGACCTCATGGCGGCCACGGAGCAGAACGCGTGGGAGGCGCGGGAGGAGCGGGAAGCGTCAGAGCGAAGGGCCGCCCAGGCGGCGAAGGAGCAGGCCGACGTGGCGTCCAAAGCCCGGGCGGAGGCGGCGGCCGCGGAGAGGGAGGCGGAGGCCTCGCGCGACCAGCCTCCACAGCTCGTCATTCCCCTTCGCACCGTGGCCCCCGACATCCCCGTGCCTCCGTTAGAGGAAGCCGACCGCGGCCAGTCGGAGACGGAGAGGAGGGAGGATAACGTGGTCTTCGTGGAGGAGGCGCCACGGACGGCGCCGACTGGAGCGGGCCAAAGCAACCAACCGGCAGCGGTGCCGGAGCAGCCGGCTGGGAGCAAGCCGGCAGCAGGAGCCGGCCTTGAGGTGCAGCCGGCATCTCGCCGGCGCGCGGGGGAAGCTACCCCTATGCCGGAGCCGCACAGGGCTGCGGGCGCCAGCCGGACGGCAGAGGCCCTGGAGGCGGCCAGCTCCAGCACGTCCGAGTGGACGCCCAGCGGGGGGACGGCCGAGCTGAACGCGGCGGCCCAGGAGGTCTGGAGCCGGTTTCAGGCCCACACCGTCGCGCTGTAGCGATATACCCAAGATTTCCTCGCGACACGGGCTGCTGTCCGGGTGAGTCTTCTGGCCTTGGTCGTTTTGCTTTTTTGATTTCTCCCGTGGGGGCGCATCAGCGCACCCGCTGGGTGTAGTCACCGAGTTCCGAGTCGGCTGCTGAGCAAGCGGCTTGGAACTTACTAGGTCCTGACAGCTATCTTATTCTTTCATCCTGTCTGATCTTCCAGGAGTACCATAACCACCGCACTGTTGCCTTCAACTCCCAGGCTCAGGAGCTGCGCCAGAAAACGAAGGACCTGACCAATAGCTGGAGTGCGTGTTTTGTTTCGCTCATATCCTGTGGGGGCGCGTCAGCGCACCCACTGGGTGTAGTCCCCGAGATCCGGGTCGACTGCTGAGCAGTCGGGTCGGATCTTCCCCGACGACTTCTTCCTTATTGTTTCTCCCTTGTCTTCATGCTTGCAGGGGCCAATGCTGACTTGAGGGAGCAGCTTGGCGGGGCCCAGACTGCCCTTCGCGCCAAGGAGGCCGAGTGCAATGCCTTAGTCCTGCAGCATGACCGCCTGGCCAAGAAATTGGCCGACCAGGAGGAGAGCCACAAGGCGGCCCTGAAGAAAGCGCAGGACAGCGAGGCCGCCCTCAGAGCTGAGTTTGAGACCGAAGCGGCGGGCTGGGCCGAGGCGAAACAATCGCTGAGCAAGGGCTATGGCCGGATTGAGGATCTGATCGATGGTAAGCCGCCTTGCTCACTCCTTGCTTGCCCCTTGCCCTCTGATTCGTCTTCTAATTTGTGCTCCTTTTTGTTCTTTATGCAGACTACTTCCCCAGCTACTCTGTCGTTGCCACTCAGACCATCGAGGCCCACCGCGAGGCACGCCGGCAGGCTGGGGTTGAGATTGCGCCGGACGCGAGCCAGACACTTGAGGAGCAACTCTTGGCGCTCCAAGCCCGGCAGCAGCCGGCACACCGCATGCTCCGCCGCCTCCAGCACACTGGGGCGCAGGTGCTGGCCGCCCTCTGGCCAGGCGAAGTGATTCCCCGCACCCCGAGCCAGACTGCCGACTGGCTGGAGGTGGCAGTCGGCCGCTTTGAGGCCTGGAAGGCTTCCGCTGCTCGATCCGGTGCCAGGCAGGCGTTGGAGTTCGTCCGGGCCTGGTACCCTAGGCTGAACTTGGAACAGCTGAGGACTTGGCGGGAGGAGGCTAACGGAGAGCTGGTGGAGGTGCGGCCGGCTATCATCCAGTGTGCTTCGGCCCTTGCCGAGTATACCAACACCAGCGTCTTCGCTCCTGAGGTGGATGACAACGGCGTCGCCCAGCCGGAGGAGTGGTTCGGGCTGAACCCGGCGGAGGGTGAAGACTCGGCGGAGGAGATCGCCTCCAGCGATGAAGGTGAAGACGAAAAAGGAGAGTAAGGCGAAGACGTCGAGCCAGCCGATGAAGCAACCAGCCAGCCTCTGCATGACCGTGCCTCCAGCAACGAGGCGCGTGCTGGCGCGCCCTCTGCGGGAGGCGGTGATCATGCCGAGGTTCATCAGCCGGCCACTCCTCCAGTCGGCACTGCGTCTCTACCGACCTGCCCGACTCGCCAGTCGTTCCCTTGGCTTAATCTGCCGTCCTTGCTTTTCCTGCTTGTTACTCTTTGAACAATTTTTATTAAGCTTGTGCAGTTCCACCCACTGGGGGTGTATTCAAACTATGTTGGATGCTGGCCTTTCAAAGGACTTTTGGTGTAAATATAATCATGCATGTGTTTGGCTTCCATTCTTGTATGCTTTTTATCCTTAGGCTGTTTCCTTTGCCGCCTTCCCCTGGCTGCTGCCTTCCTAGCCGGCAGCTGCTCTGCAGTCTGTGGTTAGGGAAGGACTTGGTGTTTGTTGGGGAAGGCAAGTACTCGAGCTTTCTTAGATTGTAGCGAGGTGAATGGGAACCGGCCGGCCGGCTACTCAGGTAGTCGGTCCGTGGTGGCAGAAAAAACCGGCTTTCGTTATATTAGTCCGTTAGTCCCTAGCCGTTTTTCGCGTGGGCGTCCTTTCCTGCCTATAACTCTTGCCAGCCGGACAGCCGGTTCTTCGAACTGCGACTTTTGGCAAGAGAAGGCTTGGGTGTCGGCACACTACTTGTCTGACCGCGGGTAGGACTTCTAATATAACTCAAGGCGGCCAGTCCCCGGGTCGACTAGTCGAGCCCGGTGCCGGACGAGGAAGGTGAATGTAATGACATAACCATAAGCATGATACTCTTCATTCATAGATAAAAGATGGAAGTCCCCGAGCTCTCCTCGGGGGGGCTATTGTATCGTACTTAGTACCAAAGTTAGCGTGATACATACTGCATTTCAACTGTAAAATCTTCGGAGGAGGTTGGCATTCCATGGTCGTTCCAATTCCTTGCCGGAGTCGTCTCTCTTTCGTGCCTTTAGCTTCTGTGCGTCGATCAGGTAGTAGGAGTCATTTCCTAGCGCTCTGCTGATGACGAAGGGGCCTTCCCAAGGGGCCGAGAGCTTGTGCTGGTCGGCTGTTCGCTGGATCAGCCGGAGCACAAGGTCGCCCTCTTGGAAAGATCTTGGCTTGACCTTCCGGCTGTGGTAGCGGCGCAAACCCTGCTGGTAGATGCCGGACCGGCTGAGGGCTAACAACCGGCTTTCTTCCAGCAGGTCGACGCCGTCTTCTCGTGCTTCCTTGGACTCCGCCTCCGTGTACATGGTCACCCGAGGCGAGTCGAACTCGATGTCGGTTGGGATGACCGCCTCGGCACCATACACGAGGAAGAAAGGAGTGAAGTCGGTTGACTTGTTTGGGGTAGTGCGCAGACTCCAGAGGATGGCCGGCAGCTCATCGAGCCAGCAGCCGGCTAAATGCTCCAGTGGCACGATCAGTCGGAGCATGATGCCGGAAAGGATGAGGCCGTTGGCTCGCTCGACTTGGCCGTTTGAATGCGGGTGAGCAACGGACGCTAAGTCCAGTCGGATGCCCTGCGTCGCGCAGAAACGTGCCAATGCTCCCTTGGCGAAATTCGTGCCGTTGTCGGTGATGATGTTGTGTGGCATGCCGTACCGAGTTGTAATATCTGCGATGAATGTCACGGCAGTCGGGCCATTCAGTTTCTTGATCGGCTTTGCTTCAATCCATTTGGTGAATTTGTCCACAGCGACAAGCAGATGTGTCATGCCGCCGCGCGCCATCTTGAATGGGCCCACCATGTCCGGTCCCCAAACGGCAAAGGGCCAAGTGAGGGGAATGGTCTTGAGTGCCGAAGCCGGCAGGTGTTGCTTGGAGCCGAAGACTTGGCACCCTTTGCAATGTTTGACTAACTCCTTGGCGTCGTCCAAAGCAGTCGGCCAAAAGAATCCATGGCAGAAAGCTTTGGCGACGAGTGATCTTGAGGCCGCATGGTGGCCGCATTCACCTTGGTGGATGTCTCTGAGGATTGCTATGCCCTTCTCTTGCTCGATGCATCGCTGGAAGACTCCAGTGACGCTGCGCCTGACGAGCTCTCTGTTGACGATTGTGTATGCTCCGGCTCGGCGTTGGACTTGTCTTGCCTCTGTCTCATCAGCCGGCAGTTCTTGGTTTATCAGGAAGTTGAGGATGGGCTGGGCCCATGATGGAGCTGTGACTTCCTCTACCGCCAACACGGCTACTGCGACCAGGGTGGGTGGGCTGGGTTGTGAAATGCTGGAGTCGGCCGCCGCCTGTTGTGTTGGTGCAGTCCCCGGGCCGACTACCGCAGTCCTCGAGCTGGGTTCAGAAGTCCCCGGGTCGGGTGCAACTACCGAAGTCCCCGAGCCGCCTACTGAAGTCCCCGAGCCGCCTATCGAAGTGCCCGGGCCGCCTGCTCGGTTCTTCAAACCGCATCCGGCTGCATCGGGGCTAGGCGGCACGAAGATGGAATCAGACTCTGGAGACGTCTTGATAGATGGCTTGAGGAGGCGTTGCAGAGAGACGCCGGTTGGTATTGCCTGCCGAGTGGAGCCTATTCGGGCCAGGGTATCTGTTGGCTCGTTGTCAGCTCGTGGTACGTGGAGGAACTCGCATTCTTCCAAGTACCCGCTGATCTGCTGAACGAGGAAGCGGTAGCTTGCCATGTTTGCGTCCTTGGCGTCCCAGTCGCCGGATGATTGCTGGACTACCAAGTCCGAGTCGCCGTAACACAGGATCCGGCGTATGCCGAGCTCTTTGGCAAGCCGGAGCCCGTGTACGAGCGCCTCGTACTCGTCCACGTTGTTGGAGGCGGCAAAGTGAATTTGCAGTGTGTATCTGAGCTTGTCGCCTTTGGGAGAGGTGAGGATGACGCCGGCTCCCAAGCCAGTGCGCATCTTGGACCCGTCGAAGTGCAGGCGCCAGTGAGTGGAGTCGGGAGCCGGCGGCAGGTACTGGGTCTCGGCCCAGTCGACGAGGAAGCCGGCCAATGCTTGGGACTTGATGGCGGTGCGAGGCTGGTAGAAGATCGTGTAAGGGGCTAGCTCAATGGCCCATTTCGCCACCCGGCCGGATGCATCCCGGCTGCCTATGATCTCGGCAAGTGGGGCGGTGCATACGACCGTGATGGGGTGCTCTTGGAAGTAGGGCTTCAGGTTCTTGGCGGCAAAGTACACGCCGTAGCACATCTTCTGGTAGTGCGGGTAGTTCTGCTTCGAGGTGGACAACACCTCACTCAAATAATACACCGGCCTATGGAACGGCTGGGCTCGGCCCTCTTCTGGGCGCTGGACTACGATGACGGTGCTAACCACCCGGCTGGTTGCATCAATGTAAAGGAGCATGGGCTCTTTCTCAGTTGGCGCCGCCAGGACAGGCGGCATGACCAGCATCTTCTTCAGCTCGTGAAAAGCTTTGTCGGCTTGGTCGTTCCACTCGAAGTGAGTGGTCTTCTTCATGAGGTGGTAGAGGGGGAGAGCTTTCTCTCCAAGCCGGCTGATGAAGTGGTTCAGGGAAGCCAAGCATCCGGTAAACTTCTGGACATCTCGCAGTTTGGTGGGAATCGCCATTCTCTCAATGGCCTTGATCTTCACTGGGTTGCACTCGATGCCGCGTTCGGAGACCAGGAAGCCTAGGAGCTGGCCGGCTGGCACTCCGAACACGCACTTTTCGGGGTTGAGCTTGATCCGGAATCGGCGCAGGTTCTCAAATGTTTCCTTGAGGTCTTCCAGCAGGGTGCCGCGCTTCTCCGTCTTCACCACTATGTCGTCCACGTAGACGTGGGCATTTCTGCCGAGCTGCTTGAGGAGGCACTTCTGCATGCAACGCTGAAAGGTGGCACCGGCATTCCTCAAGCCGAATGTCATAGTCAGGTAGCAGAAGGCTCCGAACGGCGTGATGAAGTCGGTCTTCAGGCGGTCAGCCGGATCTAACGTTATTTGGTGGTATCCGGATTAAGCATCCAAGAAACTCAACAGCTCGCATCCGGCTGTGGAGTCTATCACTTGATCTATCCTTGGCAAGGCGAAAGGATCTTTGGGGCAGGCCTTGTTGAGGCTCGTGTAGTCTATACACATGCGCCACTTGTTGCTCTTCTTCAGCACGAGGACCGGGTTGGCGAGCCACTCCGAAAAGAAAACCTCCATGATAAAGCCGGCAGCCAGAAGCGGGCTATCTCTTCTCCTACAATCCTTCCCTTTTCCTCCGGCAGTCGGCAGAGGGGTTGTTTGAATGGTTTTGCACCTTCTCGGACGTGTAGCTTGTGCTCGGCGAATTCCTTCGGAACACCCGGCATGTCCTTAGGGGACCATGCAAAGATGTCCCGATTCTCACGGAGGAAATCGGCGAGCTCGCCTTCCTATTTGCTGCTTAGGTTTGCCCCAATGACGGCAAACCTTTCCGGGTGCTCGGGGTCTAGAGGTATCTTCTTTGTTTCCTTGGCCGGCTGGAAGGAACCTTGGACATCGCATTCTTTGGGATCGGGGGACAGGGCTGGTTGCTTGCCGGCCATGGCCACGACTCGGTCCAACATCTTCTTCTCTTCGGCAATCACAAGGGACTCGGCCAGCCGGCTGCTGGCTTCTACGCACTCAGAGGATTTTTTGTAATCGCCGGCTATGGTGATGATGCCCTTGGTGCTCGGCATCTTCATCTTGAGGTAAGCATAGTGGGGAACAGCCATGAACTTGGCCAAGGCAGGGCGGCCAAGTAGTGCATGGTAGGGGCTCTCAAGGTCCACCACTTCAAACCAGATCGCTTCCCTGCGGAAATGATCCTTGTCCCCAAAAAGGACATCAATATTGACCTTGCCGATGGGGGCGCAGGACAGGTCGGGTACAATGCCATGGAACACAGTCCGGGTAGGCATGAGCTGCTTCGTCTTGACGTTGAGCTTCTCCAGGGTGTCACGGTACAGGATGTTGATGCTGCTCCCGCCGTCTATCAGCACGCGGGAGAAACGGGCGGCGCGTCTGTCCATTGCAAGGGTGGCATCCAGAACCAACGCGTAAGAGCCGGGAGATGGCATCACCTCTGGGTCGTCGGCCCGGCTCCAGCTGATAGGCTTTTCTGACCAGTGCATGTGCTCGGAGGGGTTGGCAGTGACCAAGTTGACTTCCTGGTGCTCTCGGCGCCTGCTGCGCCGGTCTTCAGGCTGGCTTGTAAAGACGACATAGACGGCATGCTCATCGGGGAACTCATCGCGCACGGCTCCGACTGCTGGCCGAGCGGCCGGCTGCTGCGGAGCCAGAGGCGGTGGACCAGCAGGTGGAGGCGGCGCGAGCCCTTTTCCTTTGGAGATTCGGGTGAGCCAGTGGCACTTCCGGGTTGTGTGGTTGGACGGCTTCGCACCGCTGTGGAACTTGCATGGGGCGTCGAGGGTTTGCTCGTAGGAGAAGGCCGGCTGCCAAGCCGGCTTGCCGCCTTTCTGCTTCTTGGGAGTGGGCCGCCCTTCGGGCTGCTCGCCGTCAATCGTGGCCGCCTGCCGACTGATGGAGGGCGGCACGGGGCCCTTGCGCTTGTGGTCGTTCTGGTACGGGCGTCTGCCGGAGTCCCCAGCCGGCGTCTTGGGCGTCGGGTTGAGTACCTTCCCGGACGCGTCTATCCGAAGTTCGGTCTTCATTGAGGAGTCGGCACTGGCATACTTGTCTGCTATGACCAGAAGTTCGTCGAGGGTGGTCGGCTCGTCGCAGAGGAGCTTGTGCTTGAGAAGGGTACCTTCTCGGCATCCGGCAGTGAAGTATTCTATGGCTTGCACCTCGTGCACCCCTTCACAAGAGTTGCGGAGCTCAGCCCAACGCATGAGGTAGTCGCGAGTGGACTCGGCGGGGCCTTGCACACACAACGAGAGTTGTCTGGGCTTATTAGCCCGCTTGTAGGTGCTGGTGAAGTCGCGGACGAAGGCTTCGGTGAAGTCTAGCCAGCTGTTGATGCTGTATGGCTTGAGGTTGTTAAGCCAGGTCCGCCCCGTGCCTTGGAGCATGAGGGGCACGTACTTCACGGCAACGCGCCTGTTGCCGTTCGCGATGCGTACCGCGGTGGAGTAGTCGATCAACCAATCTTCCGGCTTCACGGAGCCGTTGTATTTGGGCGTGTCTCTTGGGAGCGAGAACCCTTTGGGGAAGGGCTCGCCGCGGATGCGGGGACCGAAGCAAGGCGGGCCGACATCGTCTTGTTCTTCCCGGGCCAGGGATCGCGCTAGGCGGTCGATCCAATGGCGGGCGTCGTTCTTGCCGACTCCTTCGCGGTGACCTAGTCGGCCACTGAGAGTCGGATGCGTGACAGGCGGTGGGGTGGGATATCTCTCCCCACGAGGCGGAGACGGAGGCGGGTTGCCCCGCCGCTCCACGGCTCGAGGGCGGCCTTCTGCGTCTCGCTCGATGGAGATCCGGGTTCGGCTTCGGCTGGCAGCCGGCTCTTTCTCGTGTCACGCGCGGGTTCTACCCGCAGTCGGCGTCCGGGACGTCGCGCCGTGTTCTCGGTGCGGGGAAGGGCTTTCCGCCCGGGCGTCGGCTTCGTGCCGCCGCGTGGCTGCATCGATCAGCTGCTGGATGCGTCTGGTCATGTGGGGGAGCTCTTCGGCCCCCAGCCTGTCCAACTCGTCTATGGCCGCCTGGGCGGCGCGCAGGTTCTCGAGCGGGGTGGCGTAGACTGGGCGGTCGACTCCAAGCATGTCGGCGATGGCAGCGCCGCGCTGTTTGACAACGCCGACTCGTCTTGGCCCGCCGGGAGGTGGCGTACCAAAGGCGGCGCGGTCGACTTCGCGCTGATGGGCCTCGGTGAGGCGTCTCACGGAAGCCAACTTCCGGCCCTCCGCGAGGAGGGCGTGGCGGCGAGCCTCCAGTGCTTCAGCGTCGGCATCGGCCGGGAGGGGGACGGACAAGTCGTGGGTCGCCGCTTGCGGGGCGTCGTGGGCGTTTTCGCCAGAGGTGCCGTCGTGGCTGATGACCATCACCTCGGTGGTGGCAGCGTCGCAGCCATCGGCTCGGGGAAGCGGGTCGTCGTAGATCATGACGTCGGTGGGGAAAGCGTCAAGTGAGGCCGTGTCGGGGTCGACAGGCATCGGGTCGGTGGAGCCAACGGACTCCTGGTCCACAACAGGCTAGCTGGAGACGTGGAGCTAGCTGAGGAGGTTGACGAGGTGGTCAGTGCCCGCGTCGGAGGCGGGCTCGTCGGAGATGCGGGCCTCGCCAAGGAGATCAGCGAGGCCGCTTGCTGCGCAAACGTTGGCGACGCCTTGCAGCGCGTCGTGGCAAGCGCCGTCGGGCGTGTCAGGCTGGCTACGCTCGCTGGGGAGGAAGAGGGTTCCCGTCCAGAACAGGTCTCCGGACGACGGTGCACCTGGCCCCACGGTGGGCGCCAAATGTCGGGTGGTAGGTGCGACATATGCCAACGGGTGGCTTATCATTGTGGGAGCCAGTAAGGCGTCGCCGGTGCCTAGAAGCGGGATGAGGCGAAGACATGCACGCCGGCGAATCTTACCCAGCTTTGGGGCTCTCCGTGGAGATAACACCCCTACTGCTGCTCTGCGGGGTCTCCGCATGATCACTAGATGAACAAGTGGCTACAAGATGCTCCTTGAGCTGTTCGGCGAGAGGAAGAAGAAGGGCACGGCTAGCTCTCCTCTTCTCTCTATGGGGTGTCTAAACCTAGATGAGATCAACCGTTTGCATGGGTGCCCCGAGGGGTTTATATAGGCCTACCCCCCGGGGGTACAATGGTAATCCGACTGGGCGTGGGCCCTAGCCATCAGTGACTACGCTTGCCGGCTTCTGCGCCAGCTGCTGGGGCCCGCCGGCTGGTGGGTCCCGCCGGCTGCCGGCTCCTTGGTCGACAGGCTGGCCCCACTGCCAAGGGCGTTGTTGGTGGCTGGTTACTGTTGCTCAATCCTGATGATGAGGGCTTTGTGGAGGTAAGCGTGGCTACAGTGCCGCCGCATGGCGGGCGATCGCTGTAGCCTCACCTCGTCTTGTCTCCTTTATGGTGCGCCTCCTTTGAGGGAGGGGGCAAGTCGGCTTTGGGAAGCCGGCCATGTCTCGGGCCGAGTGGGCAGGCCTGGCCGCCTTCGGGTGTCTCTCTGCCCGAAGGGGCCCACCGCCCGTGGGCCGCGCTGACAGCCCGTCGTGGATGGCATCATAGTCAACATGGCAACAATGCCGCGCCGGACGGGTCAGGGCTACTCCGCACGATGCACTGTGCCAGGCGTGCTCCGGGTTTCGGGGGTGGCAGGCTTTGCTGTAGCCACGCCCCGTCCCATCGCCGTTATGTGGACGCGGACTTCGAGGGTATGATCTTGACCGCGTTGTGGGAGCCGGCTCTTTGGAGTCGGCCTTCTTGTGGCCGGCTTCTTGAAGCCGGCCCTCCCGCGGATTTCTTCATGAGGGTTAAGGCCGGGCCGCCCTCTGATAGTTCGCCTGAGAGGTGGCCGGCAGGGGGAAGGCGGCCCTACGTCTTGGATTCTTGGAGGCCGGATCGGCTCGTAATTTTTTCTGAAGTGCCAGGGGAGCCGGCTAGGCTACCTGTGGTCATTTACTCCGACACTTGCGATAGCTTCCCACCTCGCGAGGGCTCGCCCTTCGGCATCTGGTGAAGCTCCCATCCTGACGACTCAGGAGCTGTCGGCCTCAGGAGACGTTGTTGAGCTGCAGATTTGTTAGAAAGCTAGACGGGGTGCCTTGTTCTTCCTGACGCGAACCCCCAGGCATGGGTTAATTATGGCTTAGTGCACCGCATCGCGCTGCCCGGGGGCACGGACTTAAGATATTGTGCATGTCCATGAGATCGTTCGAGAGCGTCTCACGAGGATTAAGAAAGCCCGAGCACTGGGGCAACATTGTTTCGGCGAGGTGTGCTTGCGTGTGGGCGAGCCCAAACGCGCACACCTGTCTAGCCCTCGCGCGCGGGACGCGCAAGGAGGAGCAACGGGCAACTGCCACTCTTCCCGGGCCAAGACTGAAAATCGAGCAAAGCAAGAGGAGAAAAAAATTCCAACTCAGGCGAACAAAAACGCGAAAACTCCAAATTCCATTAAGTTGCAAACCAGCTACAGAAAGCAAGCAAAAGAATAGCTGCGTTCGGCACCTAGTCTATTCTTCTCACCAGCGCGGAGCTAAGTGCTGCCACTAGGACGTGGGAGGGAGCCCCCGTGAGGCCCGCGGGTGAAACTCAGGAGACTCTAGGGTGTGTGCAGCCCCACTCAGGAGAGTGTCACGAGCGGAGACCTTCACAGGCACGGGGCCTTGCTTCATGGGTAGAACTTTCGAATATGTTGGATGTTGCAGGCGTTCCGGATGGGGATCCCATCCTGTGTCTCCACGTGCGCAGTGCCAGGCCTGGAGACACGGGCTATCCTGAATGGGCCCTCCCACAGGGGTGAGAGCTTATGCAACCCCTCCCTAGAGAGCACTCGCCACAGGACGAGACCACCCACCTCGAGCGTCCTGGAGCGGACGCTACGACAGTGGTACCGCCGCAGCGCCTGCTGGTACATCGCTGCTCGGAGCGAGGCTTGGTGGCGACTTTCCTCCCCCAACATGATGCATCCCCCGCAAGGCATCCTGGCGTGCCTCGTCGAACGCCAAGACCCGCGCAGAGTGATCCCTGACCTCGTGTGGGATAACCGCTTCGACTCTGTAGACGAGGAAGAATGGAGTCTCACCCGTTGGCTTGGTCGCAGTGGTGTGGATGTAGCACAACACGAACTGGAGCTCGTCCAGCCAGCCCCTGCCATAGTACTCGAGCTTCTTCTTGACGATTCTTGCCTTGAGGCCTCTCAGGACCTCCGTGTTGGCACGCTTGGCTTGGTCGTTGCTCCTCGGGTGTGCCATTGAGGCATAGCATATCTGCTTTCCAAGGTTAGCACAATATGTTTTGGAAAGGTTACTAGTGAACTGCAAGCCATTGTCGGTGATGATGCGATTAGGGACTCCAAACCAGCTCACGAGGCCCTTGATGAACTTGACTGCTGAGCCGGCTGGGAAGGTGCGGACAGCCTCCACCTCCGCTCATTTGGTGAATTTGTTGATGGGGACGTAGAGGTAGCGGTAGCCCCCAGGCGCTCGAGGGAACGGGCCCAAAATGTCCAGCCCCCAGACCGCGAACGGCCATGAGAGCGGGATGGTCTGGAGACCCTGAGCGGGCTAGTGGATCTGCTTGGCATAGAATTGGTAGGCTTCGCACGATCTCACCAGTTCGGTAGAGTCGTTGAGCGCTATGGGCCAGTAGAATCCACTACGGAACGCCTTGCCCACGAGGGTGCGCGACAAAGAGTGATGCCCGCAGTCCCCATCGTGTATGTCAGCCAGCAGCTCGTGTCCTTGCTCCCTGGAGATGCACCGTAGGGAGACATCGTTTGGCCGCTTCTGATAGAGCTCGCCGTCCTGAATGTAATAAGCAGTGGCCTAGTGGGCCACGCGCTCCGCATATTCCTCCTTCTCCGGCAGGGTCCCCTGAAGTAGGTACGCCTTGGACTCCTCGGTCCAGCACCCCTCCTAAGGCTCAAGCGCGAGGAGTAGGCGTGCTCCCAAGGTCGGGCCGCAGGCGGGGGCTCCCGAGCGGGGTGCTGGGGGAGATCATGTTGAGGTGATGTTGGTTTCGCTGCAGGTGGGGCTGCCGATAGCTTGAAGAGCCACTCCTCAAAGACGTCAGGCTCCTGAGGCAGGTGCCGGGACGCCCTCTTGGCGATGTCGTCTGCTTCCTTGCTCGTGCCGCATGGCACGTGCTGCAGTTCGAGGACCAAGAATTGTTTCTCAATTTTGCATACCTCCGCGAGGTATGCCTCCATGTGTTCGGCCTTCGTCTCCTATACTTTGTTGGAGAATTTGACGCCCTTGATGGTGAGGCGCTTCACTCCCAAGGCTGTCGCAGCCTTGAGACCGGCGATCAGGCCTTCATACTCTGCGGTGTTGTTGGAGACCTTCTCGCCCTGCTGGAAGCAGAGCTGCACGTCGTAGTAGAGCTTGTCCTGGGTCGGCAAGATAAGCACGGCTCCAACCCCCGCGCCCTGACGCGCGAATGCGCCATCGAAATAAATGACCCAACCGTCTGGTGCCTCGCTTCCCGGCGAGAGGGGTCGATCCTCATCCACTTCTGGGCTGGGAACGTTGGTCCATTCCGTCATGAAGTAAGCGAGCGCTACACCCTTGATGACCCTGGTGGTGCTGAACTCCAACTCGAATGCCTGCAGTTTGATGTTCCACTCTGCGACCCTTCCGGTGGCGTTGGGGCTCTGGAGCACCCTTTCAAGTGGGTAAGCTGAGACAACCTTGATGGGGTGGCATTCGAAGTAGTGGCGTTGCTTGCGGGAGGCGACAAGGAGCACGAGCAAGAGCTTCTGTGACATGGGGTAGCGTGCCCGCGCATCGCTTAGCATCGTGTTGACGAAGCACACCGGGTGCTCGACGAGGGCGGAAGTGTCGGTGGGGTCTTCTACCTACCAAGACTGGGTGGCCTCAGGAGCTTGGTCGCCCGTTGGGGAAGCCGGGGCCTCAGGAGAACCGTCCTGAGGAGCTTGGTCATCTGTTGGGGTAGCCGTGGCCTCAGGAGCGCCGTCCTGAAGCCGCCTTGTTTCAACTGGTTGCTGGGTGCTGCTCCGCGAGCCCTCGGTCGGGCGCTCCTCTCGGACCGCCACCAGTGCCGCACTGGCCGAGTGGGGTGTGGCAGCCAGGTAGGGCACCAAGGGCTCGAGGGGGCGTGGCGCTACCATCACCGGCGGGCTGGTGAGGTGCTTCTTGAGGTCTTGGAACGCCGCGTCAGCCTCCGGAGTCCACTCGAATGGTCCTTTCTTCTTCATCAGCCTGAAGAATGGGAGGGCGCGTTCTCCTAGCTTGGAGATGAAGCGCCCCAGCGAGGTCACACAGCCTGCCAACTTCTACATCTCCTTGAGGGTTTGCGGCGGGCTCATCCTTTCTATTGACTTGACCTTCTCTGGGTTGGCCTTGATCCCCTGTGTGACACCAGAAAGTCAAGCAGCTTGCCAAGGGACGCCAAACACACACTTCTCCGGATTGAGCCGCAGATCTACCTTACGCAGGCTGGCAAATGTCTCCTACAGGTCTTCAATAAGGGTCCTTGCCTCATGCGACTTCACCACTATATCGTCGACGTAGGCCTTGGCATTCCTCCCGAGCTGCTGGCCCAGAGCGATGTGCATCAGTCGCTAGAAAGTTGCACCGACGTTATGCAGCCCAAACGGCATGCAGGTGTAGCAATACACCCCGCATGGGGTCAAGAAGGTTGTCTTATCAACGTCCTGCACCATCATCTTAATTTGGTGGTAGTCCGAGAAGGCATCCAAAAAGCACAGCAGGTCGCACTCGGCGGTGGAGTCGACGATCTGATCGATGCGCGGAAGCGGGAAGGAGTCTTGAGGGAAAGCCTTATTGAGGTTGGTGAAATCGACGCACATGCACTCCTTCCTGCCTTTCTTGGGGACGATAACCGGGTTTTCCAGCCATTCCGGGTACCGCACCTCCCGAATGACACCAGCATCCTGCAGTTTGCGTGTCTCCTGGACGATGAACGACTGCTTCTCCGACATATCAACCACCTTGCTGCACCTTGTTTACTTTTGTTACTTGTTACCCGTTATGAATTATCTTATCAAACAACTATTTGTTACTGATAATTTCGGTGCTTGAAGAGAATTCCTTGCTGAAAACCGCTTGTATTTCCTTTTGCTCCTCGTTTGGTTCGACACTCTTACTTATTGAAAGGACTATGATAAATCCCCTATACTTGTGGGTCATCAAGCCCATGGGGCTTGCTTGAGGCCATAGAGGGCCTTGTTCAGTCTAAAGACTTTGTTCGGATGCTTTGGATCCTCAAAACCTGGTGGTTGAGAAACATATACTTCTTCCTCAAGCTTACCATTGAGGAATGCACTTTTCACATCCAGATGATATAAGAGAATATTGTGATGGTTAGCATATGCAAGCAATATATGAATAGCTTCAAGCCTAGCAACAGGTGCAAATGTTTCACCGAAATCAATACCCTCAACCTGTGTGTAGCCTTGTTCTAAAAGACGAGCCTTATTTCTTACCACTTGACCATTTTCTTCTTGCTTGTTGCGGTAGATCCACTTAGTGCCAATGATATTGTGCTTGCACGGATCAGGTCGATTCACAATCTCCCACACATTGTTGAGCTCGAATTGTCGCAATACTTCTTGCATGGCTTGAATCCACTCAGGCTCCAGAAATGCTTCATCAACTTTGGTGGGCTCTGTGATAGAGACAAAAGCATAATGCCCACAAAAGTTAGCTAGATGTGAAGCCCTTGAGCGAGTGAGGGGACCAGGTGCATTGATGTTGTCGAGGATCTTCTCAATCTGCACTTCATTCGCGACTCGTCGATGAGCTGTACGAGGGCCTTGTTGAGTTTGAGTATTTTCCTCATAATCATTTTCTTCAGGAGCAGCAGCTTCTTCAGGATGAGGAATGAATACTTCATCTTCAGCTATTTCTTCATTGGGCACTATTTCACCAGTGCCCATCAACTTGATAGATTCCTCAGGATGCATTTCATCTAGCACGGGAGGCGGGTGCTCTCTTTGTGAGCCATTAGTTTCATTGAACCGCACATCTACAGTTTCGACAACCTTGTTGTTGTAGGTGTTGAAGACTTTTTAGGCATGCGAGTCCTTTCCATAACCAAGCATAAAACCCTCATGCGCTTTCGGTGCAAATTTAGAATTGTGATGAGGATCTCTAATCCGGCATTTAGCACCAAAGACATTGAAATAACTTACATTGGGCTTTTTGTCAGTGAGGAGGTCATACGAAGTTTTCTTGAGGAATTTGCAAATGTATACCTGATTGATGATGTGACATGCAGTATCAATTGCTTCAGGCCACCATCGACTAGGTGTCTTGTGTTAATTATGCATAGTGCTGGCCATCTCAATGAGTGTCATGTTCTTGCGCTCAGCAATTCTATTCCGCTGAGGAGTGTAGGGAGTAGAGAGCTCATGAGTAATACCAAGTTCATCAAGATAATCATCAAGGCCTGTGTTCTTGAACTCGGTGTCGTTGTCGCTTCTGATACACTTGATCTTGATGCCATAATTAGTCATGGCATGGTTTCTGAATCCTCTGAAAATACCATGTAGTTCAGTCTTCAAGGTAATGATATGCAACCAGGTGTAACAAGACTAGTCATCAACAATGACGAATCCATAGAGTGATGTTGCATTGGTTAGTGTAGCGTAATGAGTGGGACCAAAGAGATCCATGTGAAGTAATTCAAAGGGACGAGTGGTAGTCGTGATTGTCTTTGCGGAGGGCTTGGATCTGGTCATCTTTCCAACTTCACAAGCACCGCAAAAGTGATCTTTGACGAATTTGACACCCTCGACACGAATGATATGCTTTTTCTTGATGAGTGTGCTCAAATTCCTCACGCCAACATGTCCAAGTCATCGATGCCATAGCCAGCACTCTTAAGCTTTTGCCAGTAGGCAATTGGCTGGTTGAGGACCTAGAGAGAAATCTACAATATACAAATCACCTCTCCTAAATCCTTCTAAGACTTTGGACTTGTCAGATTCCATTAGCACAATGCATCTATATTTTCCAAAGATGTCAATCATATCAAGATCACAAAGCATTGGGACAGACATGAGGTTGTATCCTAAGGACTCGACAAGCACCACCTTTTCCATGTGTCTATCCTTTGAGATAGCAACCTTACCTAGACCCAATACCTTGATTTTTCCTTTGTCAGCGTAGGTGATATGCTTCAGATGAGACGAAGTGAGGGGAGCATTGGTGAGGAGATTCCTATCACTAGTCATATGATTTGTGCAGCCACTGTCCAGAACCCATTCAGTAGCTTTTGGAGTATCATCCTGTAGAAGCATTAGTCTCACTTACAAATTCATATACTTCAGTCAAAGAATATGATGATCAGTTTCGTCAGTGAATTTCATCAGTAAGCATATAACAAGCAGCATAGGGATGTGTGAAATGAGATATTCATGTCATCATGATTAGCTTGCATCCCAGCTAGCATTTATGTCAGGCCTTTAGCAATTTAATCAGACATTTATTGTGTCTGAAGACCCACCCTGCAGAAGAGTGATTACTTCTTCTTAACCACCCACATCTGAATGGGTGTCTAAGAAGCAATGTAGCGCAAGGCATTGATAGAGAACTTAGGCATTGAATAATATGCATTTCTCTTCACATGAGGAGTATAGTACTCATTAGAATATGAAAAGAAATTCTTAGCAGTTTTGTGCACATAGTGATTTGAAGAATAATGCACATTCATCAAATCGCTGTTTGTTTCCCTGCATTGAAGTGTTAGTACGAGCATTAGTTGACTTGCGTCAATTTGACGACTTTGGTCCACGTGAAGAATTTGCCCTGGGATTGTTCCTTTTCTTTAGTGGTGTCATGATGACATTCACCTGAAGATTTGAAGAACAGTTTTGGGCACCCAGATTTTCTTCACAGGGGAACGATTCCCGCAGTTAGTACCAACAAATCTAGCAAATACTTCACCATTCTGATTTTTCAGTAGCTTATAGTTGGAGTCAAATGACTCATCAGAAGAATGTGGAGTATCACATGTAAATCCAGATGGAGTGGATGAATCAACTGGTGGTCCTTTTGCAACAACCCATGTGGTTTTGGGATATTGCTCAGGTTTCCAATAAGATCCATCAGCATTCAACTTGCTCTCAGAAGCAATACCCTCTTTCCTAGGGTTCCTGTTGAGAATCTACTTCTTGAGCACATCACAAGGGGTTTGGTGCCCTTTGAAGCTTTTGTACATGCCTATGACGTAGAATTCCTTCAGCCCTGCATTTTCGTCACTAACACTTGTGGTTTCCTCAGATGAGGGAATTTAAACCATAGAACCATTTGAAGATATAGCAGGAGTTGAAGCATTTGAACATTCAGCTGAAGAATTTGCATTATCATGTTCAAGGCATTTTAAGCGTGGAGCAACAAATTCTTCTTGAGAAGTGTTGATCTGTTGAGCGAGCAATGAATCGTTGTCTTTTTGAAGATCATCATGAGACGCTCTCAGCTTCTCGATTTCTTGCTTCCTTTGAAGAAATTCAGAGGGCAGCTTCTCATGTTTGCCTGAGAGGGCCATGTGACGACTTTCAAGTTCATCATATTTTGACTATAGACGTTAGAGGTCTTCAGTCAGAATTTGAGAACGTTCCATTTCATAGTCCAACAAATCATCACTTCTATCTAAGAACTTGTGAACCCTTTCTAGAGTAGTTTGTTGTTTAGCAACAATTTTAGCAAGTTCGGAGTAGCTAGGAGATGTGAGTTCATCACCAGATTCATCTTCACTTGAGAAAGATGGTGAATCATTGATTACCTTGGTGCCTTTGGCCATGTGGCACGATGCAGAAGATGATGATTCATGGCTGAAAATCATCGTTTGGAGAGACTCTTTTAACTCGAGGAACCAGGGATCCTGACAGTTGCGGTGCCCTTTATAGACGTCACAGATCTTGTCCCAAATAAGCTTTGCATTGGCAAGATACATGATGAGCCTAAAATCCTTCCTGTGTAGGCTGGAGCAGATGATATCCCTTGCCAAGGTGTCCAGTGGGTGTACGTGCGAGTGTCATCAGCATGTGCCATCTTGCAAAGATCGGTAAGACCAATCTCAGTAATAGTCCATAGCTCGCTGTTCGTCTATAGGAGTCGCTTCCTCATCATGACTTTCCACTTGGGATAGTCATGACCATCAAATATGGGGCACGCAGTGGAGACTTTATTCATACCTGCGGTCATCATAACTAAAACTCCGCGTGGTTAAACCAAAATCACATAGAACAAGGTAGTACCTTGCTCTGATACCAATTGAAAGCGCATGTTTACTCCCAGAAGGGGGTGAATGGGAGATTTTTAGAGATTCATCAAACTCTGAAGAATTTGACAAATATTAGAGTGAAGAAATAGAAACACAAGGGAAACTAAGTCATCACAGAATCAAAGTACATTCAACCAAGATACATAAGAGTGAAGAACATGCAATCATACAATCATACATGCATGAAGAGAATGAACCGAGGAAATGAAAGATGGCATAATGAAATACTTCAGTTCAAATTTGTCAGAGCACATATCACAAATTCTTTAGCAGCGTAATAAAGTAAGAGAGGGTTGTGGAAATTGAAACCAGGTAGGCTCAGTCAAGACAATGGATTTGGTAGACCAGTTCTCGCCCAATGGAAGAAATTTTGTCAGAGCATAGATCACAAATTCCTCGTCGTATTCCTCTTGAGCTAAGGTCACATAGTCCTTGCCCAATCACTCGTTGTAAGTCTTCAAGGTAGACTTCCAAAACCTTCACAGACTTGTTCACCGGCACACAACAATGACTCTTGTTGTACTCAGAACTTGACGCCTAACTGTCTGGCGAACTCCTAACTCCTCAGCATGACCAAATTCGTCAGCGACCACATGAACTTCGTCACTATCGCTAGCAATTGCGTCAGCTATACTAGAGATTTCCAAAGGCTTCACTCGAAGCGGCTTTTGTGTATAGGTCTAAGTAGGTTTGAGCATCACTTTGAAATGTGAAATATGATTCACCTAGACCCCATTTAACAATATAGTTTTTCCTATTACTCAAAGAAGAAGAAAAGAAACTATGAAAACAAAATCATCAAGCTTCAAAGTCTTCACATCAATTTCTTCAAAGGCCTTACCAATTTCATCACCAATTTCCTCACTTGAAGAAATACATTTTTAAGGGTCGTGTTCCCTGTGTTAAACTGAATCTTCTGTGACTCTGTCACATGTGTATACTCACAAACTCATTAGTTCCTCAACCTATTTTTCGTCAATACTCCAAAACCACTAAGGGGGCACTTGATGCACTTACACTAGGTCCACTAGGACTGTGGATCTACGCATGTGTTTGCTGATGGATCGACATGTGGTGGCAGCATATGGAGACATCTGCTAGGTGATACTCTTCGAGTGCAGGGGCTTGAATTCTAGAGATGAAACTCTAGGTCCAACCTGTCAGATCCCTACTCACCAGGGAAGGACAAGATCGATCTCCCAATGTGGAGAAACCATGATAAGTGGGGATTTCACTAGCCTTCTCATTGCAGATTCAGGTTGGGGCAAATGCTAGGGTTTTGATTGTTCAGTCCTTGCCTTCTCATTGCAGATTCATGCCTTGAATAGCCGCTTACATTGTTCAGTAAGAGACTGGAAGTCAATGAGCTGGATTGCAACAGTAATGGTAATAATGACAATTATCTGAATTACTATAGGGTAAACCGAAGCTCCGCATCAATCTTGGCTGTTGATGCCTCATCCTCCATCACAGCCATTGGATCCTCATAAACTCATCGAAACAGTATGCACCCAACAACAGAAATGGGACACCCCTGTGTATATATTTAGAAGTTGGCGTTCACAATCTCATAATACCCCCTCCCCATTCATACTATACTTGTCCTCAAGTGGTTGGTTCCGAAACCAAGCTTGAATGGTTTGCTTGAAGAACTGGGGGAAAACTAGTTTTATGAAATTTGCATCTTCTCATGAAGCCTCTTCCAATGTAACATTTGCCCACTAAATTATCCACTAGCTAGCATCCTGGTCATGGCAGTGATATGGTTTTCATTACTTGGACTGATTCAGTTCTGATTTTCCCATCACGGCTAACAAGTAGCAACTATTGATTAGGAATAGATAGTTTCCCCTTGTGTATCTTTAACTAACTAACATGAAATACATAATTTATTTGGATATTGTCAGGAAAGTAGAGATTGTAAAAAGGTTTTACAACCTTCCGCAACACCCTAAATGTTCCATAGAGCTTAGTTGTCAATTTAATAGCATGTTTGAGTCCAAAGGCTGGCATTCTATATGGCTGCTTCTTAAAGGGCACCATATCTCGCACACTGAATTGCCTCTCAGATATGTTCTTACCTGCATATTGCTTCCTTCTAGCATGAGCTTGTTGCGGCTTGGTCTTGAGTTTCCACATAGTATTTTATTTCTCTTTTAAGAAATCTCTAGCATCAGTACCTGCAGGACCTAGAACTGAAATCTTTAGCATGGGGATCATGGGAGAGGCTTTAACATTCTGACCACCATCAGGGGTTGCCTTTCTTCCATTCGACTATTTTGGCTAGAGGTGATTTCTCTAGTAATAGTGCCTCCATTCGTGCCAAAGTAGTGTTCATCGCAGTTACATGTTCCTGCATCCCGTTGACCTTGGCATTGATTTCTTCAGTCCATATCCCTGCTACTTCTTGAGCTTGCATTGATTTTTCCCTTGAAGAGGAAAGGGTGATGCAGCAAAGTAGAGATAAGTATTTATATCAATTAAGAACCAAGGTATCAATCCAGTAGAAGGCACAAGCAAGTCTCAAATATATGCACCTGCACAAACTAACAAACACTTGCACACAACGCGAAAAAGGGGTTATCAATCCCTTCACAGTCACGCAAAAGAGCGAGATCTAAAAGAGATAGGTATAAACGATAAATAAAAGAGAAAACTAATGTAAATTAAAATAAATTGCAGCAAGGTCTTTTTGGTTTTTTTGGTTTATAGATCTGAAAATTTTATGATGGAAAATAGACCTGGGGGCCATAGATTTCACTGGATGCTTCTCTCTTGAACAAAACATACGGTGGGTAAACAAATTACTGTTGAGCAATTGATAGAAAAGCGCATAGTTATGACCATATCTAAGGCAACGATCATGAATATAGGCATCACGTCCGAGACAAGTAGACCAAAACAATTCTGCATCTACTACTATTACTCCACACATTGATCGACTCCTACCGGCATTTAGAGTATTAAGTTCATAAGAACAAAGCACGCTTTAAGTAAGATGACATGATGTATAGGGATAACCTCAAGCAATATGATATAAACCCCATCTTTCTATCCTTCATGGCAAGAATGCAATATGTGCCTCGCTACCCCTTCTGTCACTGGGTGAGGACACCGCAAGATTGAACCCAAAAGTAAGCACATCTCCCATTGCAAGAAAAACGATTCTAGTTGGCCAAACCAAACCAATAGTACGAAGAGAATACAAGGTTATCTTAATCATGCATAAAAGAGTTCAGAGAAAGCTCAAATAATATTCATACATTGTCGGCGTTCTGGGAACGGGGGTCCCCAGACTTGCCTGCCTACGGCCTGCGGCGTGGCTCAAATGGGGGCCCAGCGTGGCCCATCTTCATCAGCGAGGGGCCAAGCCTCGCGAGACGGACGACACGGCGCTTCATCAAGCACGGCCTCCTTAGGCTGGCTCGCGAGGAGGCGGAGAGATCAAGGTGGGGTACCTCACGAGGTGCCCATGACGCAAGCCATGACGACTAAGGGTGCCAGGCGGGCGCCAGCCCGCGCAGCGTCTCCCTTTCCTCTTTCGTGCAAAGGGGGCAAGCGCAGGCGAGAGGATCAAGCAAAGGCACCCATTTCGGTGCAACGAGACCAAGACCAGTCCAACGGTGAGAAGGAGGTCACCATGGAGCCCAGGACGGCGTCACCACAGGGCCTTTGGCAGGCAAAGACCAACTTTAGTCAGGATAAGTGTACCAGATGTTCCCCTTCAAATTGGCCAATTGTTGGCGCCCTTCCCGCTCAATATTTGGGAAGAGGCCCAGGGCCTTTGCCTATAAATAGGACTAGCCACCCCCAGGACGGGAGGACCGGATTCGGTATCGACAGACACACAGAGAGAGAGAGAGAGAGAGAGACAAGGGTGATCGAACTCCCCCTAGCAGTTCATCCCCTAGCCAAGAACAGACCCTCGCGAGGCTGTTCTTCCTTGTATTGTTCTTCCTCATCACCCCAAGAGGCAATCCACCCACCACACTGGAGTAGGGTATTACACCACAACGATGGCCCGAACCAGTATAAACCCTGTGTCTCTTGTGTTGTTCTTCTGGTAGTTAGATCCTTACGAGACGGAGAGGCAGCGGGCACGATCTCCGCGCGCACCCGGGAGCTCGAACCTTAAGGGTCTGCCGGAACCCGTGAATCCGACATTTGGCGCGCCAGGTAGGGGTGCGCTGGAGTCCGTCTTCCACCGCTCCGCTCTCCTCCGACTGTCGCATCCATGTCTGACGCTTGTCGGGCCCGCGCCAAGCGCCGGGCCGCCATCGCTTCCCACACCGTCCAGATCGCCCCCGTCGGTGGGCGCCCTCGTCGTTCCCTGTCGCCTGCCGTCAACGCCGCCACCGGCCCGGCGGGGAACGAGCAGCAAGCATCCTCTCAGCACCCGTCCGTGCGGCGGGATGGCCGCACCGCCACTCCGTCGCTCACCCCGGCCGTTTCTTCGTCGCACGCGCTTCGTGCGCCCTTGGAAGCTCGAGCTGCGCTCATCGTGGCAAACGAGCTCCTGCGCTACCTCCCTGTCGACGACGTCTTCGAGGAGTGGCTCGACCGCGTCGCCGAGCTCGTCCGCGCCACAAGGGGCTCTCCCGCGCCTTCCGCACCGCTGCGCCGCACTCCGCCACGCATGGGCAATGAAGCCCCGGGGGCATTCCAGCCGCCACCTTTCCAAGAAGATGCCATGGCCCCAAGGCGCGCAGCTCCTGGGCGGAACCCGCTCCGTCATGCGCCGGCCCAGCGGGAACGGAGCTGCCAAGAAGTCCCGCGACCGCAAGAGGCCACCCGGGCGCTCCCAGCCCCGGCTCGCCGAGACCCCGCTCTAGCTCCGGCACGTCAAGACCCCGCGCTGCTACCAGCTGCAGCGCAAGGGGACCCACAAGGCCAAGCTCTTCCTCAACCAAAACCTCCCGCGGTCACCGCTGGCTGCCGTGCCTACACTCCCGAGCTGCGTAGCGTCGCGTGGCCCGGCAAGTTCAAGCCGAACCTGCCTCCTCGCTACGACGGCACAACTGACCCCACAGAGTTCCTCCAGCTCTACGAGCTGGGAATCAAAGCAGCCAGCGGGGATGAAAAGGTCATGGCGAACTGGTTCCCCATGGCACTGAAGGAAGGTGCTCGCACTTGGCTGCTGAACCTGGCCCCAGGCACGATCTCCTCCTGGGACCAGATGCGTACTCGCTTCATCGCCAACATCCAAGGTACCCGCGACCGGCCTCCCGCCGTGAGCGACATGCGCTGCATCAAGCAGCAACCTGGAGAGACCCTGCAAAAGTACATCCAGCGCTTCAACAGTGCGCGCCTCAAGATCCCAAGGGTGTCCGAGGAGGCCATCATTTCGGCCTTCTCCGATGGCGTGCGCGACGTCAAGATGAAGGAGGAGTTGGCGATGCATGAAGACCTCTGCAACAACCTGGAGCTGTTCAACCTGGCGACCAAGTGCGCTAGGGCTGAGGAGGGACGCCTCTCCCTCCTCGAGATGCCTGCCGCAGACCCAGAAGAGAAGAAGCCCAAGGCCAAGGATGTGAAGCGCAAGGGGGCTGCCGTGCTCGCGGCAGAGCCGGACACCAAGCGGGGCAAGGATCTGCCCGAATCCTCCAGGGGCAGCCTGTACTGTGTGTACCACGACCTCCACACCCACAACACCAATGAATGCCAAGAACTCCGCGCCGTGCGAGAAGGAAGAGTCGGCCGACGCCCTGATCGTGCTGACCGGGGCTACGGCCGAGGAGGAGGAAGGAACCCGGGACGCTGGGAAGATCGTGGCCCACGTCAAGGCTGGCGTGACCAACCTCGCGAGGACCGCTGGCGTGACCCGCCTCGCGAGGGGGACTGGAGGGATCAGCCTCGTGAGGATCGCCCTCATGGCAACCCAGGCCTGCCGCCGTTGCCGCCTCAGCCAAGAAGGAATGAAGACTGCCACCAAGACGAAGGGGCTGGGGGCTTCCAGGAGCCTCGCGCCATCGCCTGCATCTTGGGCGGAGCTCAACCCCAGCCTCTCAACGTATCTTCAAGTAGTTTGCTCGCGAAGTGAATGCAGTTCTCCCCAAGCTCGAAGCAACGCGTCCCCTCAGGTGGTCGGCCTGCACCATCACATTCAGCTCAGCAGACCAGCTCAAGTGCGCGGCCACAGCCGGAGTCCTCCCAATGCTTTGTTCCCCAGTCATCAGCAACGTTCTGGTCACCAGGACCCTCATCGACGGAGGGGCAGGGCTCAATGTCTTGTCCGTGGAAACATTCAACAGCCTCCAAGTGCCCTATTACCAGCTTCAGCCAACCAAGCCCTTCTACGGAGTCACCGACGGTTCCACGGTCCCGATCGGGCAAGTCCGCCTCCCAGTCACCTTCGGCACCTACGACAACTACCGCACCGAGCTCATCGACTTTGATGTCGCCCACATTCGCCTGCCGTACAACGCCATCCTCGGGTACCCGGCGCTGGCTAAGTTCATGGTCGTGACTCACCATGGCTACAACGTCCTCAAGATGCCAGGAAGCGGCGGCGTCATCACGGTGCCATGTCAAGAGAAGGATGCAGTGTGTGCCCTGGAGCGAGCCTTTCAGGCCGCGTCACTAGAAGACCCAGATCACAGAAGCAGGAGGCTTCCTGAGACCAGCCCCAAGAAGAAGAAGACAATGTCAGGCTTAGCCCCTCAGGAGGCAGGCCCTTCAAGGCCCACGTCTGCCCAGGGGGACCCTCCTTCAATCACGTAGGAAAGCGCGCCTGGCGCCCTCCTCAGGCAGGGCTCGGGGGCTCTCACCTGGAGGGCCACCGACCTCGCCAAGGTCACGAGGGAGGCGCTGGGGCATCATGTGGAGGCGTGCTTTGAAGCACGCTTCCCTCAAAATGAAGCCAGGGAAAGAAGGTCAGACCAGCAGGAGTTTGTTAGCAAGGCCATTCAAGAACTACAGGAGTCAAGGATCATGAGAGGTTGCCGTCGCCCACCAACTGTGGCTCCCCATCCAGGCGAGGATGGTGGGCTGCGCGTCTGCCTCGACGTACCAGGGCTCAATCAGATCGCCATGGCGGAGCGCCTCTGGCCCTCACAAGTGGGGCGCTGCGGAGGACCACCCCACAGCTATGTTCGCATGCCTTATGGCCTGCCGAGCGTGGTTGCGGCGTACCAGCGCATCATGAGGAGCATCTTGGAGGCACAAGAAGACAGGCGTTCCACAGCCCTGGCGGAGATGAAGGCTGCTCACGAGGAGCCACCAGTGCCTCCGGAGCCTCCCGAGGCCCCTGGGCCTGGGGGCTCGTGAGGATCGGCTTCTGCAGCCCACCGAGTCTGCTGCACCAACGCCACTGCACCGACGACATCTTCAGGTGACATCTTTCAAGTTTCAATCCCAGCTGGGAGCGCCCTCCCAGGGTTGCGTCATTCCCAGGCCGCGTGGGTCCGTCCCTGTGGCATGTATCCCTTTTTATCTTTTCAGTCGCTAGCTTGCTTTGCTGGGGGTGCCCCTCGGGTTGCATCATCCCCAGGCCACTCGGGCTAGGCCCAGCGGCATGTATCCCTTCCGCGTTTATTTCCAGTTATGCATCATGCTTGATTACTCGATGCCGTACGCGGCACCTTTTCTTCTTCATGTCGACCACTTGCACGTTAAAGGGGGGTGCCTGAGCATCGCGACTCAGGGCTCTTACTAGCTCTCCAGCCCTCACCCTCTGGCCTTGTCCACGGCATCACGATCTGGCATACCAGCGACGGCTGAGACAAGCTCGAGGGCCGGGACCCGAGGACGTAGAGTGCCGGCATCTAACCAGATTTTGCAGGAACACATCTCAAGATACGGCCCAGCGCCAGGCGCAACCCGCCAAGAGGTAGGGCCTCGTGAGTCCCACGCTGGCTCATGGGTGCCCAGATACACCTCGCCCGCTCCAACCAGCCAGCTCCTGAGCGACTAACAATCAACTAATGGCTGCTATGGAAACCTCGTCTTGTTTTTGTGATGAATCTGCAGGACCCTTAGAGGAAGCTGTGCTAGCCAAGGCCCACACGGTGTTTCCTTCACCCTCGCCCGCGCGAACCGCTTGCATGTTAAAGGGGGGGTGCCTGAGCATCACGACTCAGGGCTCTTACTGGCTCTCCAGCCCTCACCCTCTGGCCTTGTCCACGGCATCGCGACCTCGCATACCAGCGACGGCTGAGACCAGCTCGGGGGCCGGGACCCGAGGACGTAGAGCAGAAAGCGGAGCAGAGGCGAGGGAGAAGGGGCACACGAGGACCTCGTCAAGCAACTCCTTTCAAATTACCCCCCGGACCCGGCGACGCGCTGAGGGCGATCCCCGATTCTCAAGATAAGTCACCATCCAAAGCGTTGGCTACCGTGGCACTACCCCCGCACCTAAAGCGGCTCCGTACTAGCGACGTTACTTCTCTTTCTCACCAAGCGACGACTGCTTGGGCGCCAAAGGGGACCTCCTGAGCATCGTGACTCAGGGGCTCTTACCGGACCCCGGGTCGCTCACCTCCTGGCCTTGACCACGGCATCGCGACCTGGCATACCAGCGACGGCTGACGCCGCATTGGGACTAGGACCTGTCGATGCAGAGCACCAAGCCCTCGCGAGGTGCGAAAGGGAAGACCGAACTATGATGGAGTTTGCGATTCACACAAATCCATAGCAAGGGTTACATATTAACAACAAGGATCACAGCCGCCTTACAAGCCCCTATGGGGCACCATGTGATTCCTCGCAGGGAACGGATCCTAAAAGGTGCTAACTACATGCGCCCCTGCAAAAGATGACATCATCAATAGTGGGCCGTCAAGCACCGGCGCCAACCCCATACAGATCAGGACCGGCGGCGACCAAGCGAGCCTGCCCTGCTCCGGGAGCGGCGTCGGCTCGCGGGCTCGTAGTTGTCGTCGCTCGTCTCCGGCGTCGCGAAGACCTCATTGGGATCGCTGGATCCTCCGGCGCTCCCATCGCTTGTGGAGCTGTCCCGGGGGCGGTTGGCAGGCCCATCCGTCGCCATGGCGAGGTCCTGGCCGCCTCCCCCGGGGCAGCACTCTAGCCGGCGACCGTTCGCGTCGAAGACCTTGAAGAACATCACCGAAGCACCGTCGTACTCCAGGTGGATCATGAGGGCGCCCCTCGTTCTGCAGCACCGAGCGATTTCGCCCCAGCCGCGAGTCATGAAGACCTCGCCCGCGCAGTGATCGCAACCTCTGCCCCGGTCGCAGGAGTGCTGCAGTCGGCGTGCTGCAGCCACAGCTCCAGGAGTCTCCCCTGCTGGAAGATGGAGGCGAAGAAGGGAGGAAAGCGAATCCAAGTTCGCGGAGGCATGGTGGCGTGGAGCACGAGCTCGTGGGAGGAGCCCTCGGCGTGGACTCCAGGAGGAACGACCAACACCTTCGTGACCCTCCTGCGACGGCGACGACGCTGGCCGAGGGGATCGGCATCTCCTCTTCCAGGGCCCTCAGCGTGGGCATACAAGGGAAGCGGGAATCCCGGCGGAGGCCGCTCGTACCAAGGCCTCAGCACCACCAGGCGGTTCTCCTTGTCTCGGCCGCGCAAGGCAGGCCGTTTCTTTGGCGGGAGCAGGTCAGGTACCTCTTGAGGAGCCTTTCCCTTCTCCGCTGCAGAGAGCTGGCGAATCGGAGCCATCACAGCAAGGCGGAGCAAGGATCAAGGCGAAGGAGAAAGCAAGGGGAGATGGACTGGAAGGGCACGCGCGGTGCTGTACTTATAGCCGGCGGAGGCCAACCGTCGGCCTCCACGATCACAGGTAATCATGACACGATTTGCATGCAGGGACTTGTCCAATCCGCACGATCGTCGAGGCGTCGTGGGGAAGCGGAGGCGCCCACGTCCAATCAACCGCCACGCGGCGCCCAAGGCCGCAGGCTGTTAGGGCCCGCGGCGCTTCGCCTCTCGGCACGACCAAGTCCGAGCGCGCCTTGGGCCCGGGGGCTACTGTCGGCGTTCTCGGAACAGGGGTCCCCAGACTTGCCTGCCTGCGGCCTGCGGCGTGGCTCAAATGGGGGCCCAGTGTGGCCCATCTTCATCAGCACAAGGCTCAAGACCCTCGCGAGGGGCCAAGCCTCATGAGGCGGACGACACGGCGCTTCATCAAGCACGACCTCCTTAGGCTGGCTCGCGAGGAGGCGGAGAGATCAAGGTGGGGTACCTCATGAGGTGCCCATGACGCAAGCCATGACGACTAAGGGTGCCAGGCGGGCGCCAGCCCGCGCAACATCTCCCTTTCCTCTTTGGTGCAAAGGGGGCAAGCGCAGGCGAGAGGATCAAGCAAAGGCACCCATTTCGGTGCAACGAGACCAAGACCAGTCCAACGGTGGGAAGGAGGTCACCATGGAGCCCAGGACAGCGTCACCACAGGGCCTTTGGCAGGCGAATACCAACTTTAGTCAGGGTAAGTGTACCAGATGTTCCCCTTCAAATTGGCCAATTGTTGGCGCCCTTCCCGCTCAATATTTGGGAAGAGGCCCAGGGCCTTTGCCTATAAATAGGACTAGCCACCCCCAGGACGGGAGGACCGGATTCAGTATCGAGAGACACACACACACACACACACACACACAGAGAGAGAGAGAGAGAGAGAGAGAGAGAAGGGCGATCGAACTCCCCCTAGCAGTTCATCCCCTAGCCAAGAACAGACCCTCGCGAGGCTGTTATTCCTTGTATTGTTCTTCCTCATCAGCCCAAGAGGCAATCCACCCACCACACTGGAGTAGGGTATTACACCACAACGGTGGCCCAAACCAGTATAAACCCTGTGTCTCTTGTGTTGTTCTTCTGGTAGTTAGATCCTTACGAGACGGAGAGGCAGCGGGCACGATCTCCGCGCGCACCCCAGAGTTCGAACCTTAAGGGTCTGCCGGAACCCATGAATCCGACATACATAATCTGATCATAAATCCATAATTGATCGGATCTCAATAAACGCACCGCAAAAGAAGATTACATCGGATAGAACTCCAAGAACATTGTATTGAACATCACAGAGAGAAAAGAAGCCATCTAGCTACTAGCTATGGAACCTTAGGTCTGTGGTAAACTACTCACGCTTCATTGGAAGGGCAGCAAGGTTGACGTAGAACCCTTCCGTCATCGAATCCCCCAGACAGAGTGCCAAAAAAGGCCCCAAGATGGGATCCCGCGGGAACAGAGGCTTGTGGTGGCGGAAAAGTATTTTGGTGGACGCTTCTGATGTTCGGGGAATATTTGAGAATATATAGAGCTGGAATTTGGGTTAAGGGACTTCCGAGGGGCCCACAAGCCAAGGGCGCCCCCTGGGGCGCGCCCTAAGGGCTTGTGGCCTACTCGGGACTCTTCTGGCCCTTTGTCCAAGCCTTGTAGGTGTCTTCTGGTCCAAGAAAAATCATCGTAAAGTTTTATTCCGTTTGGACTCCGTTTGATGTTCCTTTTCTGTAAAAGTCAAAAATAAGAAGAAGAAAATAGAAACTAGCACTGGGCTCGAGGTTAATAGGTTAGTCCCAAAATAATATAAAATAGCATATTAATGCACATAAAACATCCAAAACTAATAATATAATAACATGGAACAATAAAAAATTATAGATATATTGGAGACGTATCAAGCATCCCCAAGCTTAATTCCTACTCGTCCTCGACTAGGTCAATGATAAAAACAGAATTTTTGATGTGGAATGCTCCCTAACATATTTATCAATGCAATCTTATTTATTGTGGCAAGAATATTCAGATCCATAAGATTCAAAACAAAAGTATAATATTGACATAAAAACAATAATACTTCAAGCATACTAATAAAGTAATCATGTCCTCTCAACATAACATGGCCAAAGAAAGTTATCCCTACAAAATCATATATTCTGGCTATGCTCCATATTCATCACACAAAGTATTTCATCATGCACAACCCTGATGACAAGCCAAGCAATTGTTTCATACTTTTGGTGTTCTCAAACTTTTTCAACTTTCACGTAATACATGAGCGTGAGCTATGGATATAACACTATAGGTGGAATAGACTATGGTGGTTGTGGAGAAGACAAAAAGGAAGGAGAAAGTCTCACATCAACTAGGAAAATTAATGGGCTGAGATGCCCATCAACTGATATTGATGCACGTGAGTAGGGATTTCCATGCAACAGATGCACTAGAGCTATAAGTGTATGAAAGATCAAAAAGAAAAAAAGTGGGTGTGCATCCAACTGGCTTGCTCATGAAGACCTAGGGCACTTTGAGGAAGACCATCATTGGAATATACAAGCCAAGTTCTATAATGAAAAATTCCCACTAGTATATGAAAGTGAAAAAATAGGAGACTCTCTATCGTGAAGAACATGGTGCTACTTCAAAGCACAAGTGTGGAAAAAGGGTAGTAGCATTGTCCCTTCTCTCTTTTTCTCTCATTTTTTTGTTTGGGATTCTTTGGCCTCTTTTATTATTTTTAAATTCTGGAGACTCATCCCAACTTGTGAGGGAATCATAGCTTCCATCATACTTTCCTCACATGGGTCAATGCTCTAATAATGATGATCATCACACTTCTATTTACATACAACAGAAGAATTACAACTCGATACTAGAACAAAATATGATACTATATGAATGCCTCAGGCGGTATACCGAGATGTGCAATGATCAAGAGTGGAATGTATAAAAAATATGAACGGTGGCTGATATGTCTCCATCGTATCTACTTTTCCAAACTCTTTTGCCCTTGTTTTGGACTCTAATTTGCATGATTTGAATGGATCTAACCCAGACTGACGCTGTTTTCAGTAGAATTTCCATGGTGTTATTTTTTTGCAGAAATAAAAGTTCTCGGAATGACCTGAAACTTCCTGGAGAATATTTTTTGAATGAATAAAAAATTTGGCGAAAGAATCAACTAAGGGGGACCCACCACCTGTCCACAAGGGCGGTGGGCGTGCCTGTAGCTATCCGACCTCAGACGATCGAATCTCTGTGTATAAGTGTCATCCCTGGATCGGTAATGCTGACACACACAGCACTAGAAGGATTTATAACAGACTATCATTCACACACTTATTACATCGATAGTCTCAGGAGATAACTTAGTACAATAAATAGAGCTTAAGGCCATCTAAATACGATAACAATGGAAGGCTTGGAAGATAAAGTGAGTCCATCAACTCCAACGGCATAGCTGAGTGCACGACAACGACCTAGCGCACCTTACTCTTCGTCTGAAAAGTCTGCAACATGATATGTTGCAGCCCGAAACGGGTGAGCACATGGAATATGCTGGCAATATAACACAATACAACAATGAATAGAATAAATGCTATCACTACTTGCATATATGGCTGGTGGAGGCTCTATGGTTATAAGGTTTTTGTGAAAAGCCAATTTTTCCCTACATCAAAGGAATATATTTTATTTAACTATCATGGTAGTTGATAAACATTGAGAATGGTACCCCCATCTCAATCCCAATTAAACAGTAATTAATAACCCAACAAATTAATTTAGAGTGATGAGATCAACATGATAATCCAAGAACCAGATACTCAAGATGTCCATAACCGGGGACACAGCTAACCATGATTAGTTTCTACACTCTGCAGAGGTTTGCGCACTTTTTCCCCTCAAGACTCGATCTCCTCCGTTGGATTTCTCGCACTACATGTTGTTTGAGAAACGTATAACCGAGACACAGTCTTTCAGAAACATTAACTCTTTACTCTGGGTGGACAGTTACACCTACTTTCCCCTACATCTGCTAGCCCACCACTGAAAGAGGTCATGCAACATACTCAACTATGCTAGAGCCCATAATAGCTTGTGGCTGCACACGGAAGTTTCTAGCATGAACAATCTTATGACCCCTTTGAGCCTGGGTGGCGAACCAAAAGGACAGCACTGGTATATCCCCAGGTGCCCGCAACCAATCCACCGAGATGTGTGTTTAAGTAGCCACCTTAAGTTAACCATTAATAATAATCTCACATCTGTCATGGATACACTCAAACCCAATCCACATCTACGAGCATAGCATGGCAATATAAGCATCACGTAGAAGTAACTCTCAGGGGTTTGATAATAAAAGGGCAATAGGTTCTACCTCAACATCTACTCCCATACCCACAAGTTAATCACATCCTAATCATGCAGTGTTTGAGGATTGTAACTAATGCTTAAAAGGTGGGTAATAAAGGGGTATGATCAATGTGTTACTTGCCTTGTTGACGATCCGCAAACCCTGGAGACCCGTAGTAGCACGCTTCGCACTCCAGAGATTCTATCGCAAACAAACAATAGCATACATAAGCACTCAAGCATAGATGCAAGGGTAAACTCAAATAAAAAGATCCAAATCTGAAAGTTCAACTGAAGAGATTCGATTTGCAAAAAGAATCGGTCATATCAGAGCTACGGAACTAAAACTATGATCAAAAGAACTTTGGATCAAATCTGCTTGAAACCAAATTTTAAATTGGAAAAATCATGTTCAAGTTGATTAACCAGAAAGAGGGGCTCGAGATGAAGATTTTGGCGTTGGTTTCACTGGATTTGGACGAACGGTTTAAAAGTAGCGAGGGTTTGAAGATTTGGGGCTAATCTATGATAAAATAATCACGGATGGGTCCCTGGCCAAAAAATAAAATAAAAAGAAAAATACTACGGCGCGAGCGTTCGCTAACAGAGGCAAATGGGCGAAAAGTGTTTGTTAAAATGAACTAACGAACGAATGTTCGTTAAATAACCTAAACCTAGAAAACTAGGGGAAAACTGAACCGATCTAAAAAACTAATCTAGGGTTTTAAAAAACCAAACCGATCTGAAAAAACCAAAAAAACGGCACGAGATCCGGCGGCGGACAACGAGTCAACGGCGGCAGCGGCGGCTCGGCGAGGCGACGGCACGGCATGGGGCGGCGGCTCGGCGAGGCGACGACACGACGCGGGGCGGCGGCTCGGCGAGGTGACGGCGATGCGGCGGCGGCGGCAGCGGGGCAGCAGCAGCGGCGCGGGGCGGCGGGCTGCGGCGGCGGGCGCGGGCTGCAGTGGCGGCATGGCGCACGCGGCGTGGTGGTGGAGCGGGGCTGTGCGGGGTCGAGGGACGGCGGCGGCTCGGGCTTTAAAGGCCCGGGGGCGTGGCTTGGGGCAGGGGCAACAGGTGTGGCTCGGAGCCGGACTCCAAGACGAGTCCGCCGGGGCACGGCAGCGCTCGGCGGGGAAGGCGGCAGTGCGAGTGGGCCGGCTGGGCTGCATTCCAGTTCAGTCCGGAAGATTTTTTTTAAACAATTATGCCGAAAAGGAAAAATCCTAAATAAATATAAAAAATCTAAAAATGCCAAAAACAATATCACCGTCTAAATAAAATATTTAGAACATAGTCAACATTTTCTTGGCCTAAAAATGCAATTTTGAAAAATGCATATTTTTCTAATTCAAATAAAATAACAAATAAAATCCAAATAAAATAATTATTTGATTTTAATATTTTTCCTCCAATATTTCTTTTATTTTGGAGAAGTCATATTATCTGCTCTCTTTTATTTTTAGTATTGGAAATATATACGGAGAGAAAAATAATTAAAACCAAATTGATCCTCTTTTCAATATTCGAGAAAAATTCAAATATGAATATAAATGAAATCCCCAACTCTCTCCGTGGGTCCTTGAGTTGCTTAGAATTTCTAGGATCAAAACCAAAATGCGAACAAAATATGATATGCAAATGATGACCTATGTATAACATTCCAAATTGAAAATTTGGGATGTTACAAACCTATCCCCCATTAAGATGAATCTCGCCCTCGAGATTCGGATTGGCTAGAAAATAGGTGTGGGTGGTCTTTCCGTAGATCTTCCTCTCGTTCCTAGGTGGCTTCATCCTCGGTATGGTGGCTCCACTAAACCTTGCAAAACTTGATAACCTTGCTGCGTGTAACTCGGCTGGCAAACTCAAGAATCTTGACTAGTCTCTCCTTGTAGGTCAGATCACTATCCAACTGAATTGCCTCCAGTGGCACTATATCTCTCCAAGGAATATCGGCCCTCTCAGCATGGCACTTCTTCAACTGGGAAACGTGAAACACATCATGAACTCCTGACAGTCCTTAGGGTAACTCCAACTTGTAGGTCACTTCTCCCATACGTTCCAAAACTCGGTATGGTCCTACAAATCTCGGGGGTAACTTTCCCTTAACTCCAAATCATTTAACTCCTCACAGAGGTGACACACGAAGATATGCTTTGTCTCCGATTTCATAGACTACCTCCTTGCATTTTGTATCGGCATAACTCTTCTGTTGGGACTGAGCTACCTTTAATCTGTCGCGAATCAACTTAACCTTCTCTTCAGATTCCTTGATCAGATCCGGTCCAAACAACTGGCGGTCTCCAACTTCATCCCACATCAAAGGTGTCCTGCACCTCCTTCCATACTAAGCTTCGAAAGGGGTCATCTTCAAACTGGCCTGGTAGCTGTTGTTGTATGAGAACTCTACGTAAGGCAAATTATCATCCCAACTTGAACCATAATCTAGCACACAAGCTCTCAACATGTCCTCCACAATCTGATTGACTCTCTTGGTATGTCCATCTGTCTGCAGATGAAAAGCTGTACAGAACTCTAGCCTGGTACCCAAAGTCTGGTGCAGCTGGTGCCAAAACTTTGAAGTAAACTGGGTTCCTCTATCTGATACGATGGTCCTCGGAACTCCATGCAGACATACGATCCTGGTCATATATATCTTGGCCAACTTCGCACTCGTATAAAGTGAGCCACTTTGGTCAAACGATCCACTACTACCCAGATAGAATCGTATCCCGATCTGGTCCTGGGCAAACCGGTGATGAAATCCATGCCAAGCTTATCCCACTTCCATTCGGGTATCGGCATAGGCTGCAGTAATCCTGCTGGCTTCTGATGTTCTGCCTTCACTCTCTGACATACATCACATATAGCTACATACTCGGCAATATCTTTCTTCATACCAGTCCACCAGAAACGCTCCTTCAAACCCAAATACATCTTCATGTTTCCGGCGTGTATCGAGTATGGCGAGTCATGAGCTTCCTAAAGTATTAACTTTCCGATCTCTGCATTATTGGGTACATAAACACGGTCCTCAAACCACAAGGTGTCGTGCTCCTGTTCACGAAAACCTTTGGCTTTTCCTTTGCTCATCCTCTCCTTTATCTCAGCAATTTCCTTATCATCCTTCTGAGCTTTTTCGAATCTTTCCCAATAATGTTGACTGAACTTCCAATGCTGCAACAAAACCTCTAGGGACTATCTCCAAACATAGCTCCCTGAGATCTTCGGCCAACTCCTTTGGTAATCCTCCGCTTACGAGGGTATTGGCGTAACTCTTCCGACTCAAGGCGTCTGCTACGACATTGGCCTTGCCTGGATGATAGTGCAACTTCATATCAAAATCCTTTATAAGCTCTAACCATATTCTTTGCATGAGATTCAGCTCCTTCTGTGTGAAAATTTACATAAAACTCTTATGATCCGTGTACACATCACAATGATTTCCAAGAAGAAAATGTCTCCAGGTCTTGAGTGCATGCACTACAGCTGCTAACTCCAAATCATGTGTGGCATAATTCAACTCATGCGGTCGAAGCTGACGTGAGGCGTATGAAACAACTCTTCCATCCTGCATAAGTACACCTCCAAGTCCTAAGCGAGAAGCATCGCAATACACTTGGAAATATTTGCGTATATCCGGCAGAATCAACACTGGGGCTGTAACTAAACGTTTCTTCAACTCCTGAAAACTTGCCTCACATTCTTCTGTCCATTTAAACTTAGTGTATTTCTTCAGCAACTCCGTCATAGGCTTCGCAATCTTAGAAAATTTCTCAATGAATCTCTGATAGTATCCCGCGAGTCTAAGAAAACTGTGGATCTCTCCAACTGAGGTGGGTGATAGCCAGTCAGTAACTGACTTAACCTTGGTAGGATCCACGACTATACCTTCTCCTGATATAACATGTCCAAGAAATCCTACTTCCTTCAACCAAAACTCGCATTTGCTGAACTTGGCATATAATTGATGTTCCCTGAGCTTCTCGAGAACTAAACGCAAATGCTCCTTATGTTCCTCTTCATTTTTTGAGTATACCAAGATATCATCAATGAACACCACGACAAACTTATCCAAGAACTCCATGAACACCTTATTCATCATACTCATGAAATAGGCAGGGGCATTAGTCAATCCAAATGACATAATCATGTACTCGTATAACCCGTACCTTGTGGTGAAGGTTGTCTTAGGTATATCCTATTCTCGGATCTTCAACTAGTGGTATCTTGATCGCAGGTCGATCTTGGAGAATACTTTTGCTCCTTGCAGCTGGTCAAACAAGTCATTGATCATCGGCAGCGGGTACTTGTTCTTGATCGTTACTTTGTTCAATGCACGATAATCAACAACCATTCTCAGTGATCCATCCTTCTTCTCAACCAAAAGCACTGGGGCTCCCCACGGTGACAAACTTCGTCGAATGTAACCCTTCTCCAATAGCTCCTTGATCTGCTTCTTAATCTCCTCCAGGTCATTTGCGGGCATCCGGTATGGTCTCTTCGATATCGGTCCGATGTCTGGCAACAGCTCTATAAAAAACTCAATGTCTCGATCCAGCGGCATGCCTGGCAACTCCTCTGGAAATAAATCCGGATAATCCTTCATTACAGGCACTTCCTCCTGAACAACTCCTGAGAGGGAATTTACTTGGGTCCTCCTTGCCGCATGTCTGGATACATACTTAATCCTTTTTCCCTCCGGTGTAGTGAGCAAAATTGACTTACTGGCGCAATCGATGTTTCCTCCATACATCGATAACCAATCCATTCCTAGTATCACATCCAATCCTTGTGACTCCAAAATTATTAAGTCTGAGGGGAAAACATGCCTACCTTGGTCAATGGCATCTGAAAACATCCTTGGCTTGCCATATACTCGGCTCCTGGCGAGCTTACTAACATAGGTGACCTAAGAACTTTGGTGGGCAACTTATACTTATCCACAAATCCCCTTGAAATGTATGAATGCGATGCACCAGTATCAAAAAGAACGATTGCAGTAAATGACTTACCCAAAAACTTACCTATAACTGCATCTGGCTGCTCTCAACCTCCTCCACGTTAACGTGGTTCACTTGTCCCCTATTGGAAGGGTTGGGCTTCTTCCCAGAGCTTCCATTGCCATTTCCATTCTTTGCTTCTGGACACTCATTGGCATAGTGTCTAGTCTTCCCACACTGGAAACAAGTAATGTGACTTTGGTCCTTCTTGGCGGGTGTGGCTGGTTAAGAGCGGTTCTGGTTGCTGCCTACTCCATTCCCATTTCCATTCTTGGGGCCACTGTGATTATGCAAACTTCCGGCATGGCCTCCATGGTTATAGGTATATCCTCCCGAGTTCGGGGTAAAACGAGGCTTCTGTTGAGCTCCTGAATTATACTTCCCTTGTCCATACTTCCTTTTGCGGCTCTCAAACTGTTGCTGCTTCCCTTCAATCATTAGAGCCTTGTCTACCAACTCCTGGTAGTTGTTAAATGTTGCCACCATTAACTGCATACTCATCTCATCATTCAGCCCTTCCATAAACTTCTCCTGCTTAGCGGCATCTGTGGCCACATCATCTGGGGCGTAGCAGGCTAACTTACTAAACTCATCCACGTACTGCCCCACAGTACGGTTTCCCTGGCGTAAGTTGCAAACTCACGCTTCTTCATGCTCATAGCTCCAGTTGAGATATGAGCAGTGCGAAAAGCTTGCTGAAACTGCTCCCAAGTGACATTAGCTATAGGGAAAGTGGATGTGTAATTCTCCCACCATGAGGTTGCAGGTCCATCCAATTGATGTGCGGCAAAACGCACATTCTCAGCATCTATGCAACCTATAGTGGTCGATACGTCTCCAACGTATCTATAATTTTTGATTGCTACATGCTATATTATCTACTGTTTTGGACTATATTGGGCTTTATTTTCCACTTTTATATTATTTTTGGGACTAACCTATTAACCGGAGGCCCAGCCCAAAATTGCTGTTTTTTGCCTATTTCAGAGTTTCGGAGAAACATAATATCAAACGGAGTCCAAACGGAATGAAACCTTCGGGAACGTGATTTTCTCATCAGATAAGACCCAGGATACTTGGACCCTCCGTCAAGAAAGCCACGAGGCGGTCACGAGGGTGGGGGCGCGCCCACCCCCCTAGGGCATGCCCCCTGCCTCGTGGGCCCCTCAGAGCTCCACCAACGTACCCCCAAACGATCAGATACGGAGCCAAAAACCTAATTCCACCGCCGCAACCTTCTGTACCCACGAGATCCCATCTCGGGGCCTGTTCCGGAGCTCCGCCGGAGAGGGCCATCATCACGGAGGGCTTCTACATCATCCTAGCCCCTCCGATGAAGTGTGAGTAGTTCACCTCAGACCTTCGGGTCCATAGTTATTAGCTAGATGGCTTCTTCTCTCTTTTTCGATCTCAATACAATGTTCACCCCCTCTCTTGTGGAGATCTATTCGATGTAATCTTCTTTTTGCAGTGTGTTTGTTGAGACCGATGAATTGTGGGTTTATGATCAAGTCTATCTATGAATAATATTTGAATCTTCTCTGAATTCTTTTATGTATGATTGGTTATCTTTGCAAGTCTCTTCAAATTATCAATTTGGTTTGGCCTACTAGATTGGTCTTTCCTGCAATAGGAGAAGTGGTTAGCTTTGGGTTCAATCTTGTGGTGTCCTTACCCAGTGACAGAAAGGGCAGCAAGGCACGTATTGTATTGTTGCCATCGAGGATAACAAGATGGGGGTTTTATCACATTGCGTGAAATTATCCCTCTACATCATGTCATCTTGCTTAAGGCGTTACTCTGTTTTTAACTTAATACTCTAGATGCATTGTGGATAGCGGTCGATGAGTGGAGTAATAGTAGTAGATGTAGGCAGGAGTCGGTCTACTTGTCTCGGACGTGATGCCTATATACATGATCATACCTAGATATTCTCATAACTATGCTCAATTCTGTCAATTGCTCAACAGTAATTTTTTCACCCACCGTAGAATACCTATGCTCTTGAGAGAAGCCACTAGTGAAACCTATGGCCCCCGGGTCTATTTTCCTCATATTAATCTCCATCACTTTAATCTTGCTTGATTTTTTACTTTGCCTTTTTACTTTTCATGTTGCATCTTTATATCAAAAATACCAAAATATTATCTATCATCTCTATCAGATCTCACTCCCGTAAGTGATCATGAAGGGATTGACTACCCCTAATCGCGTTGTTGCATTGAGCTATTGTTTTTGTGTAGGTACGAGGGACTCGAGCGTAGCCTCCTACTGGATTGATACCTTGGTTCTCAAAAACTGAGGGAAATACTTACGCTACTTTGCTGCATCATCCTCTCCTCTTCGAGGAAATCCAACGCAGTGCTCAAGAGGTAGCAAGAAGAATTTCTGGCGCCGTTACCGGGGAGGCTTACGCAAGGTCAAGTCAAGATTTGGACTCCCGTCAACGAGCCATTTCTGGCGCCGTTGCTGGGGAGTCTGCGCAAAAGTCAACATACCAAGTACCCATCACAATCCCTATCTCCCGCATTACATTAGTTGCCATTTGCCTCTCGTTTCCTTCTCCCCCACTTCACCCTTGCATTTTTATCCGCCCTCTCTTTTCCGTTTGCCTCTTTCTAGCTTGCCTTGTCATCATGGCTAGTCTTATATCTTCTCCTTTATCTCCCGAGAATGAAGTCCTAAATTTTAAACAAAGGGAGGGAGAAAATCTGAAAGACGCTTGGTATAGAATTTGCAATTCTCAAAACAGATCTGCGAGGAAGCAATCTACTTCAGTTCTTCTTCGCAATTTTTATGTAGGTGCTAATCCTTGGTATAGATATATCCTTGATACCATTACCGAAGGGAATTTCTTGGGTAGCCACACTTTTCATTCTTATAACGCTATGATAGATTTATTTGGATCACCGCCTCTTTTGGTTAATGGAACTATGTTAACTTTGGAGCATGTTATGCAAAGACTTGAAATTATTGAAAATAAAGTTGCTACCAATGAATCAATTGAAAATCAAGATAAAAATATCCACAATCAAATTACCAATATGGATCTAAGGTAGGAATGACTTTGAAAAATATTAAGGAAAAGGAACCCATAGTTAATGAGAAAATAAATCTAGATTCTGCAAGAATCGATAAACTTGAGGGTATCATTAAAAACTTGGGAACCGCTTTTTCTTCCATAAAGAATACTCCAAGTCCTCCTACTAAAATTGCCAAGCTTATGTATGTTCCCAAAAATAAGGGTGAATCCTCTAGTAAGGAAACCGTGGATCTTAAATCTATAAGTATTCATCCCGATCTTTTTGCTATCATTAGGGAACCATTTGCTACTAATGAATTTTTCGATCTTGTGACTAAAATTTTGTTAATCACTAGAAATAAGGAAATTTCTAAGGAAGATAGATGCCTCATTGAAGAATTGCCTACCAAAGATGGCAATACCTAGATCTATCCTCGCTTTTATGCCTAGCTAGGGGCGTTAAACGATAGCGCTTGTTGGGAGGCAACCCAATTTTATTTTAGTTTTTTTTTGTTTTTGCTTCTGTTTAGGAATAAATAATACATCTACCTTCTGTTTAGATGTGGTTTTTTGTTTTAATTAGTGTTTATGCCAAGTTAGACCTATAGGATCTTCTTGGATGATAGTTATTTGATCTTGCTGTAATTTCCAGATCTTTTTGTTCACGAAAACAATTGTTGAAAATCACCAGAACATGATAAAATACTGATTCCAATTGATGTTGATCAGTAAACAAATTTTCTAGGTCTTCCTACTTGGTAGATTTTTTGGAGTTCCAGAAGTTTGCGTTAGTTACATCATACGAAAGACTGTTCTGTTTTTGACAGATTCTGTTTTTCGTGTGTTGTTTGCTTATTTTGATGAATCTATGATTAGTAAAATAGTTTATAATCCATAGATAAGTTGGAATACAGTAGTATTAACACCAATATAAATAATGAATGAGTTCATTACAGTACCTTGAAGTGGTCTTTTGTTTTCTTTCACTAACGGAGCTCACGAGATTTCTATTGAGTTTTGTGTTGTGAAGTTTTCAAGTTTTGGGTGAAATCTTTTGATGGATTATGGAACAAGGAGTGGCAAGATCCTAAGCTTGGGGATGCCCATGGAACCCCCAAGATAATCCAAGGACACCAAAAAGTCAAATCTTGGGGATTCCCCGGAAGGCATCCCCCCTTTTGTCTACTTCCATCGGTAATTTTACTTGGAGCTATATTTTTATTCACCACATGATATGTATTTTGCTTGGAGCGTCTTGTATTATTTGTGTCTTTGTTTTCTAGTGTTCCACAATCATCCTTGATCTACACACATTTTGAGAGAGCCATACATGAATTGGAATTTGATAGAATACTCTATGTGCTTCACTTATATCTTTTGAGCTATATAGTTTTGCTCTATGTGCTTCACTTATATCTTTTGAGCTTTATAGTTTTGCTCTATGTGCTTCACTTATATCTTTTAAAGCAAGGTGGTGGATTTGTTTTAAAGAAACTATTGATCTCTCATGCTTCACTTAGATTATTCTGAGAGTCTTTAATAGCATGGTAATTTGCTTAATAATAATAATAATAAGCTTGGTATTCAAGATTTGTAAAACTTTCTTTTGAGTGCGTTGAATACTAAGAAAAGATTGATGCTTGATAATTGTTTTGAGATATGAAGATGGTGATATTAGAGTTATGCTAGTTGAGTAGTTGTGAATTTGAAGAATACTTGCGTTAAAGTTTGTGATTCCCGTAGCATGCATGTATGGTGAATCGTTATGTGATGAAGTCGGAGCATGATTTATTTGTTGATTGTCTTCCTTATGAGTGGCGGTCGGGGATGAGCGATGGTCTTTTCCTACCAATCTATCCCCCTAGGAGCATGCGCGTAATACTTTGCTTTGATAACTTCTAGATTTTTGCAATAAGTATATGAGTTCTTTATGACTAATGTTGAGTCCATGGATTATACGCACTTTCCCTTCCTTCCACCATTGATATACTCTCTAATACCGCACACTTTTCGCCGGTATCATACACCCACCAAATACCTTCCTCAAAACAACCACCATACCTACCTATCATGGCATTTCCATAGCCATTCCGAGATATATTGCCATGCAACTTTCCACCGTTCCGTTTATTATGACATGCTCCATCATTGTCATATTGCTAGCATGATCATTTAGTTGACATCGTATTCGTGGCAAAGCCACCGTTCATAATTCTTTCGTACATATCACTCTTGAATCATTGCATATCCCGGTACACCGCCGGAGGCATTCACATAGAGTCATATTTTGTTCTAAGTATTGAGTTGTAAGAAAAATAAAAGTGTGATGTTCATCATTTTTAGAGCATTGTCCCAAGTGAGGAAAGGATGATGGAGACTATGATTCCCCCACAAGTCGGGATGAGACTCCGGACGAAAGAAAAAGAGGCCATAAAAGAAAGAAGGCCCAAATAAAAAAATGAGAGAAAAAGAGAGAAGAGACAATGTTACTATCCTTTTACCACACTTGTGCTTCAAAGTAGCACCATGATCTTCATGATAGAGAGTCTCTCATTCTTTCACTTTCATATACTAGTGCGAATTTTTCATTATAGAACTTGGCTTGTATATTCCAATGATAGGCTTCCTCAAAATGCCCTAGGTCTTCGTGAGCAAGCGAGTTGGATGCACACCCACTTAGTTTCTTTTGTTGAGCTTTCACATACTTATAGCTCTAGTGCATCTGTTGCATGGCAATCCCTACTCACTCACACTGATATCTATTGATGGGCATCTCCATAGCCCGTTGATACGCCTAGTTGATGTGATACTATCTTCCCCTCTTTTTGTCTTCTCCACAACCACCATTCTATTCCATATATAGTGTTATATCCATGGCTCACGCTCATCTATTGCGTGGAAATTGAAAAAGTTTTGAAAATGTTAAAGTATGAAACAATTGCTTGGCTTGTCATCGGGGTTGTGCATGATTTAAATACTTTGTGTGGTGAAGATGGAGCATAGCCAGACTATATGATTTTGTAGGGGTAACTTTCTTTGGCCATGTTATTTTGAGAAGACATGATTGCTTTGTTAGTATGCTTGAAGTATTATTATTTTTATGTCAATATGAACTTTTGTCTTGAACCTTTTGGATCTGAATATTCATACCACAATTAAGAAGATTTGCATTGAAATTATGCCAAGTAGCACTCCGCGTCAAAAATTCTCTTTTTATCATTTACCTACTCGAGGACGAGCGGGAATTAAGCTTGGGGATGCCTGATACGTCTTCAACGCATCTATAACTTTTGATTGCTCCATGTTATATTATCTACTGTTTTGGACTATATTGGGCTTTATTTTCCACTTTTATATTAATTTTTGGGACTAACCTATTAACCGGAGGCCCAGCCCAGAATTGTTGTTTTTTGCCTATTTCAGAGTTTTGGAGAAACAGAATATCAAACGGAGTCCAAACGGAATGAAACCTTCGGGAACGTGATTCTCTCATCAGATAAGACCCAAGAGACTTGGATCCTCCGTCAAGAAAGCCACGAGGCGGTCACGAGGGTGGGGGCGCGCCCACCCCCCTAGGGCGCGCCCCCTGCCTCGTGGGCCCCTCGAAGCTCCACTGACGTACTTCTTCCTCCTATATATACCTACGTACCCCCAAATGATCAGATATGGAGCCAAAAACCTAATTCCACCGCCGCTACCTTCTGTACCCACGAGATCCCATCTTGGGTCTGTTCCGGAGCTCCGCCGGAGAGGGCCATCATCACGGAGGGCTTCTACATCATCCTAGCCCCTCCGATGAAGTGTGAGTAGTTCACCTCAGACCTTCGGGTCCATAGTTATTAGCTAGATGGCTTCTTCTCTCTTTTTGGATCTCAATACAATGTTCTCCCCCTCTCTTGTGGAGATCTATTTGATGTAATCTTCTTTTTGCGGTGTGTTTGTTGAGACCGATGAATTGTGGGTTTATGATCAAGTATATCTATGAATAATATTTGAATCTTCTCTGAATTCTTTTATGTATGATTGGTTATCTTTGCAAGTCTCTTCGAATTATTAATTTGGTTTGGCCTACTAGATTGGTCTTTCTTGCAATGGGAGAAGTGCTTAGCTTGGGGTTCAATCTTGCGGTGTCCTTACCCAGTGACAGAAAGAGCAGCAAGGCACGTATTGTATTGTTGCCATCGAGGATAACAAGATGTGGTTTTTATCATATTGCATGAGATTATCCCTCTACATCATGTCATCTTTCTTAAGGCGTTACTCTGTTTTTAACTTAATACTCTAGATGCATGTTGGATAGCGGTCGATGAGTGGAGTAATAGTAGTAGATTTAGGCAGGAGTCGGTCTACTTGTCTCGGATGTGATGCCTATATACATGATCATACCTAGATATTCTCATAACTATGCTCAATTTTGTCAATTGCTCAACAGTAATTTGTTCACCCACCGTAGAATACTTATGCTCTTGAGAGAAGCCACTAGTGAAACCTGTGGCCCTCGGGTCTATTTTCCTCATATTAATCTCTATCACTTTAATCATGCTTGATTTTTACTTTGCCTTTTTACTTTTCATGTTGCATCTTTATATCAAAAATACCAAAAATATTATCTATCATCTGTATCAGATCTCACTCCCGTAAGTGACCGTGAAGGGATTGGCAACCCCTAATCGCGTTGGTTGCGTTAAGCTATTGTTTTTGTGTAGGTACGAGGGACTCGAGCGTAGCCTCCTACTGGATTGATACCTTGGTTCTCAAAAACTGAGGGAAATACTTATGCTACTTTGCTGCATCATCCTCTCCTCTTCGGGGAAATCCAACGCAGTGCTCAAGAGGTAGTAGTGGTGAACTCCCTTCCAATCCTTCGTAGCCATTCATCAACAACTATTGGCTTGGTGCTACTAGAAAACACCGGCGGCTGCAACCTTAGAAAACGGGCTAAGTTGTCAACTGGAAGTGGTGGCGTTGGGTTGTTGTTGTTGCCTTGGTTCTGGACTAACAACTACATCAAGGCATTCTGGTGTTGGATCAACTGAGTGAGCTCCGGTGGGAAGACAAATCCGGGGTCACGTCTCGGAGGCATCTGATGGGTTTAGAGGGGAGAGATTTGAATAGAAATGAGGTCTAGTGAGAAAGCACTACCCATATGCACATGAGACAAACACATTCATATCACACCAAATCAAATCAAACAAGGGCATACAATCGATCTAACTATCATTACAGTGCTCGGACTACTACTATATACATGGGGTAATACTACTAATAATATGGTGGTCGACTAGAAATTTTGATCGGTGGAAGACTCCATGATATCTGCTACAGCTTCATCTTCATAATCATCATCACTACTGTCGGGGTCGGAGTCGGTGTCGTCGATGATGATGTATTCTTCAGAATAGATGTCATCGGGGTGGTCGTCATCTCCTCCTGGCGCAGGGTCTCCCGTGAATACTCCTAGCTTCCTTATCAGGTCGTCATTCTGCTCCACTAGTATTGCAATTTCCTCCTCGTATCTTTCGCATGTAGACTTGAGTTCCTCTTCAAGCTCCATGTTCCTGGTCATCACCTTCTTCAGGTCTATCATGCTTGCGCACATTAGGTTCTCCTGGCGACGAATGTGTTGGTTTAACTCCTGGATGAAAGCTGCAATGGACTTGTCCCTCCTGGTGCTGATCATCTCCCATTACTCATCTCGGCGCCCACATATCTGGTAGATGTTGTCCTTAAGATCCTTGTGGCAAACTTCGCCGATGCGTCCCATGTCGATGTGGGCTGCCATGCTCTTTCCTAGACTCCAGGTTGGTGCATCAAAGGAAAACTCTATGGGTTCACTAACTGGCGTGAATGTCCTTCTTGGAACTTGAAATCGAATCATCCAACACTCCTCTTCTGGTAAAGTGGCGGTATAGGTCCCGGTGAAGCTTGGTATTCCTATGTTCAGGTACCTAGTGACTTCCTTCAAGTGTCGCCCAAAAGGTGTGTCTTCATCCGGTTGTGCAAACTTGTTCCTTGAGTCTGCCATCCTATAAAGTAGAAAATGGAGAGGAGTCAGAAATGAATAGAGAATAGTGACCTATGGCTCATCTTAATGGTCGTGACCTACAATCAACCTGTGCTCTGATACCATCTTGTAGCTATCCGACTTCAGACGGTCAAATCTCTGTGTATAAGTGTCATTCCTGGATCGGTAATGCTGACACACACAGTACTTGAAGGATTTATAACAGAGTAGCATTCACACACTTATTACATCGATAGTCTCAAGAGAGAACTTAATACAATAATAGGACTTAAGGCCATCTAAATACGATAACAGCTGTCGGCGTTCTGGGAACGGGGGTCCCCAGACTTGCCTGCCTGCGGCCTGCGGCGTGGCTCAAGAGGGGGGCCAGCACGGCCCATCTTCATCAACACAAACCCAAGACCCTCGCGAGGGGCCAAGCCTCACGGGGCGGACGACACGGAGCTTCCTCAGGCACGGCCTCATCAGGCTGGCTCGCGATGAGGCGGAGAGATCAAGGCGGGGTACCTCACGAGGTGCCCATGTGAAAGTGCTTGTTATCGACTAGAGGGGGGGTGAATAGGTGATTTTTATGAAAGTCTTCAAAACATAAAGGTTTCAAAGACAAACATCAGAAATGAACCTATTGATATGCAGCGGAAGATAAACTACACAAGGCAAGCCATAGTTAAGTATGCAATAACGTGTGTGTACGATGACTAATGGCAACTAGGTAGTAAGGATCAGGGTGGAAGATAGTATGAAGCCAAACAGCAATGGTAGTCAAGAAATGAAGTCAAACAAGTATGGCAGGCAGGCAATGACTTCACGAAGACAAACAGTAAGTAAAGGGAAGAGAGAATAGAACCAGTCACTCGATGAAGACACAGGATTTGTTTGACCAGTTCCAGTTGCTGTGACAACTGTACATCTGGTTAGGGAGGCTGAGATTCAACTCAGAAGACCGCGTCTTCACCTTATTCCCCTTGAGCTAAGAACACACAGTCCTCGCCCAATCACTCTGGTAAGTCTTCAAGGTAGACTTCCAAACCTTCACAGACTTCGTTCACCGGCAATCCACAATGGCTCTTGGATGCTCATAACACGACGCCTAACCGGTTGGAGGATACACAGTCCTCAAGTGTAATAAGTCTTCAGGTCACACAGACAGAAAGACTTCAGTGATGCCTAACACTCTTTGGCTTTGGGTGTTTTGGGCTTTGTCCTCGCAAGGATTTATCTCTCTCAAAGGCTTTGAGGTAGGTTGCTCTCAAACGACAAAAAGCCGTGCACTAACTCTGAGCAGCCACTAATTTATGGTGTAGGGGGTGGGCTATTTATAGCCACTAGGCAACCCGACCTGATATGTCCGAAATGACCCTGGGTCACTAAGGAACTGACACGTGTTCCAACGGTCAGATTTCAAACACACGCGGCAACTTTACTTGGGCTACAAGCAAAGCTGACTTATCCAGCTCTGGATAAGATTTGCTCTCATTGTCTTCGCTCGAAGACATAGGATTTGGTTTGAGCATCACTTCAGTCACTCTGACTGTATTCACTTGGAACCCACTTAACAGTACGGTGGTTCCTATGACTCAACAAAGAAGAAAAGGAAAACAACGAAACAACTAAGTCTTCGCGCTCCATAGTCTTCACAGAGTGTCTTCTCATGTCATAGTCTTCAATATGAAGATCTTCATATACCACCATTGTCTTGAATGTCTTCACACATTTTTAGGGGTCATCTCCGGTAGGTAAACCGAATCAATGAGGGACACTACCTGTGTTATCCTGCAATTCTCACAAACACATTAGTCCCTCAACCAAATTTGTCGTCAATACTCCAAAACCAACTAGGGGTGGCACTAGATGCACTTACAATCTCCCCCTTTTCGGTGATTGATGACAAACTGGTTGAAGTTTTCAACGGGAATAAAGTATGTGAAATTGTAAAGGGTAGAGGATTGTCTTCATAAGTTTCAAAGGCTCCCCCTGAAGATGTGCATATAAGTAATTTGCTTTTGGAATGCAAATGCACATGGCAGGTTGTACTTGTGGAGATCCTCTTCAACTTATGACAACAATTCTTCATGCATGATAAGATATAACGAAGATTATGACATGCATAATGAAAAATGGACGTCTGCAGAATAACCTAAGTGCGGAAGTTATCATCGCACATGCGGAATTTATCATCGCATCACAGAATATCAAATAAGTAGCAGACGACCATCAAGTTCAAGTGTTACAACTCAAAGAACCAAATGTATTAAAACGCGAGAGTTGTAAACACTAGGCAAAATATAAAGCAACCACCCATATGAACCCGCTTGAAGACTATCAAACTCATACGCTTCTCCCCCTTTTGTCAGTAATGACCAAAAAGGTTTGAAGACATAGAGCATCTACTCGTCCCCATGAGGAGTAGGTGAAGCAGCAGGGTTGGTGTTGTCGTTTGGCGGTGCAGACGAGCTTGGTGCAGTGTCGATTCGTGCAGAAGGGGTCGGTGAAGTAGCATCGTCTTCTTCATTGATCACTTTGGCGTTAACAGTTGCAGCAGAAGAGGAATATTCAGAGTCTTCAAGAGATGGAGTGCGGCGTAGGACAGCATTCCGTGGAGGAGTGGAGTCAAACTTGAATTTTTCTGTGAAGCCATCATCTTGAAGATCCGCTTCAGCACTGAGCAGTGTCAAACTCTTCCATGATCGCCGACACGTTTCATGCGTGACAAAGGCATTCTTGGTGGCAAGATTGCGAATGCGATTGACATCCACCAAGAGGCTCTGCATTTGGCGCTTGAGCCAGTCATGATGCTTATCATGTTTCTGATGAAGGGCAACCAGAAGCTCTCGGTCATTGAGAATGCGGGAGCGCTTCTTAGGCCTTTGTGCAATGGTGCTCTCAGTGGCTTCTGTTAGCGCATGATGAGGCATGCGAGTAATCCCAGCCAGAGGGTAGACTCGAGCGATAGCTTGAACTCCTTCATCATTTTGAGTGAAGCTTTGATGTTCAGCATTCTGACGACTAAGAGGCTCCTTTGCCGTCTCTGGGTATATGGATTCAATAGACAAATCAACATCTGGCATGAATATGATATGATTGCGTGTAGAGGGTTGATAGTTGAAGGCAGAGTGAAGCTTGATCAGACGCATGATCCAGGGAGCATAGAACTTCAGACCAAAAATGTCAGAGCCAGATGCAGCAAGTTGGCGAATGAAGAAGTCTTGGCCATTGAAGCAGAACTTGATTCCCTCGGTTTACTTTTTATACACCTTATTGATGATGATATTTGTCAGGATGATGCCGAAGCTAGCCATCCTGATGATGTAGAGGTAATTATTCTTTCCTCTGATTCAAGCCTTCCGCCCTCACATAAAATCCGTCAGGCAAACCGAAAAGTTAAATGTTCTCATCCTCTTGCTTATTTGGATCCCAACTTTCTTATGAAGACCCAACAGCATGAGGTGCGCTGCACAACTCGACACAGCGGTCAGGTAGTTACCTCCGCCGGTTTACCGAACAATCCGGTTCGGAGACGTCGTTCAGAGGTCTCTAATTTGCTTGTCAGTATTCGTCCTAAAGTGGGCTGTTTTCGTCAACCGCTTAACCCATCTGACTCCGATTATCAGGTTACTTCTCACTCATCCTCTGGCGAGTCAACTGGCACCCAGCTGCCTCCACTAAAAACCGTGCTTGGGTAAACATGTACTTATCATGCGGTTCCTGGTATTTTATCTTGCAACATAAACCGTTTTTAACTCTGCATATCTTTTCAGGGCTAAACCGAGGCCGAGAAAAAAAGCCCGCCTGGATAAAGCGTCTGGAGAAGAAACTGCTCCTGAACCGAGTGCCACCCCAAATGTTGAAGCGGTCATCCAGGAAGATGTGGCCAGTGACCCGCTGATGCAAGATGAAGTTATTCCTGCTGAAGAAGGTTTTGTTAACGCCTCCGGCCCTGCCAACCAACCTGCCAGTCCCATCCGGATTGAAAGATCCACCAGTCCCTCCAAACCTGCCGATAAATCGACTGCGCCAGTACAAACCGGCGAGTCTAAGGATGATGAGGTCGTAATCACTGGCATTGGCCGTTCATAACCGGGGAATCCCGTCGCTTTAGCCAAGCATACTGCCAAAGAAGAATTTTCTGCCATGAGCAAAGGCAAGTGGGATGTTGACCTGGCGACATATACCGCTCTAAGCGCCCAAGATGTTCATTCTGGATATTTGAACCGGCTATATACTAGTCGTGATTATGAAGCTAATCTGGTAAAGATGATGAAGGAGAAGCATGAGGTAACTTCCATGAGTTTGTTCCTACTTATCACCATTGTAGCCCCAAGGTCCGGTTCAACCTATTATAGTTGAATCGGGTCTTGACATAAAAACTCCATGCTCCAAAATTCATTGATAAAGCCCCCAAGGGCCGGTTTAACTTGATGTAGTGAAACCGAGACTTTAATCTTTGCCGGGGGTTTCTGGCTCCCCGAGCACCTATGGGGACGGAGCCCCTTCTCGGTTCAGCGGGGGGCGGAGGTCGCGCGAAGAGCGGATCGAGGCGAAGTACACGGGGCGTTTTTACCCAGCTTCGGAGCTCTCCGGAGAGATAACACTCCTACTGCTGCTTGGTGGATCGTATTGAGTTCTTGCTCGGGAGCGCTAAGTGCTACAGTACACTCAAGCAGCTAACGAGACCGAGCGTTCTTCTGTTTTCCTCTCAGAGATCGCTCTCCGGGGTCCGATCCCCCCCTACATTGTGCATGGGCCTTCTTTTATATGTTCAAGGGGTCTCCAACAGGTGGCAACGTAGGTAAGGGCAAAAAAGGAAATATGCTGTGGTAGGTACAGCTACCTACACAGTGTATCATACCTAACCCTGACGGCAGGGGACAAAGGCATTAAATGCCTATCTACGTTGCCCAGACGGTGCAGAAAAGGGACCGTCGGGGGGCCCACCGCTTGCCACGATGGAGATCTTGTCAGCGCTGCATGCCACAGTGTACCCCTGGCTGCACAGCCTCCCGCCACGTACGCCAGGAAGGGTCCCGGAGCGACACGTAGGTGGGTGAGCTGGAGCGCGGGTACAGAGTGGTCGCCCGCCGCGGCAAGTGCCTTGCCGCGGCCGTTGTCTTGCCACGTCCGGGAGCTTGTCGCTCGCTGAGTCCTGCCGGGACGCGTGGCGCGTCGTGGCAGGTTCTTTGAGATGCTCTGGTCGGCCTTCCCGGCAAGCTCCTCTTGCCGGGGTCTTGTGCCTCGAGCGGCCTTCCCGGCAAGCTCCTCTTGCCGGGGACTTGTCTCCTTGGCTTAAATACTTTGTTCTCGAATGGCTCCAAAAGAACCATAGAGAGCCTTGGCGATCATCTGGTGGGCCTTGCCGCGGGGTGCTGCGACTGCCCGTGCACAAGTTCGGGATACTAGGGTACCCCTACTTTAGTACACCGACAGGAGCCCCGGGGCCTGGGCCACACACGGTGCCGAGCGCTGTTGGGCCAGGCCCAAAACAGGGCACGGGCACGCACGGCATGGGTCACGTCGCACCTTGCTCCGCATCCACCACGCCCTCCCCAAATGGCACGCGTCGATTGCGGCATCGTGGGAGAGGTCGTGGGTGGTTTCTTTATTCAGAAAGGCGAAACGTCCGCCCCCTCCCTCCTTATAAGCAGGGGGAACAGGGGCAGTTCGCCCATCTGCCTGTTGCTATTCCCTCCTCGAGAATCTCCGCCACTCCCCTTCTTCCCAAAGCCGAAGGAGAGAAGCGCCCTGCCCCCAGCACCACCAGCACCGCCAACGTCGCCGTCCTCACTCCCCCTTTCCGCCATGGCTCCGAAAGCCGAAAAGGCGAAGTCGGCCGAGGCGCAGCGGCTCGCGGCGCTGCGGAAGGAGCGGGCACTCTTCCTTCCGTGGCTTGAGGCGGTGGAGCTGAAGGAGGACTTCTACCTCTTCTGGTCGACGGGGACGCGAGCGCATCCACGTACGAAGGTACTCCCAGCCACTGCTTGGGATAAGTATCCCACTGGGTATCCCTTCTTTGCCTTGTTCTTCTATTGCGGGCTCTGCCCGCCCTTTTCAGAATTCTTTTGTGATGTCATGAACACCTACGGGCTCCACCTTCTTGATTTCACCCCCAATGTTGTTCTGACCATGGCTGTTTTCGCACATCTCTGCGAAAACTTTGTCGGGATCCATCCAAACGTAGCTCTTTTCCGCCATTTCTTTTCGCCTTGGGTTGAGAAAGGAGAACCTTTATCCGGCGGAATTGCCTGGATCTCGAAAGCCGGCAAGAAAGATGCTTATCTGGAGGGAGATCTCCGCAGCAAGTGGGAGGAGTGGAGGGCGGACTGGTGTCTGATCGTTGAGGAGAACCTGCAGCCGTTTACTGCTCTGCGCGAAACCCCAGTAGTGCGCGGCAGTGATTGGAGTAGCCTGGCCCCGGAAGACGGCAGACTAAGGATCGCCGTCACCCGGATCCTTCGCCTCAGGCTTGCCAGGCTTACCGTAGGAGCGGTTGGCGCAGATTTCCTCCGCCGCCGCATCGCCCCCCTGCAGGAGAGGGGGAGACCCGCCTGGGAATTTCAGAACGCGGCGGATATCATGAGGTTGCGGCCGGGCCTCAACTTCAACTTCACTGTCCTGGAGCTCAACGCGATGCTCCAGGAGCTGTTCAAGCACGACCCACAGCATCCCGAAGTGTTCTGGTTGCCGAGGGGCGTCGTCCCGCTGTGCAACAACTCTGCGCTCGACCGTATCCGTGCAATAATGCCGCTGTGCGACTCGCATGGAATTGATCCAGCCTGGATAGAGCCTGCGGATGATGTCGTGCGGGCGTTCTTCGACAACTTGATAGAAGTGCCGGTAGATGCCGACGAGAAAAAGGGCCTCACCCAGGACACCACCGACGATAAGCTCAAGCGCATCGCCACCAGGATGGAAGAGACGGCGGCAGCTGCCGCTGCGGGCGAGTTCGGGTTCACCGTGGAGGAGGCAGAGGCAGCAGAGGCGGCAGGCCTTGCCGACCGAGAGGAGCTTGTCGGCGAGAATAGGTCCACCGAGCACGACGTCGGGCCGAGCGGGCCCGCCGAGGACACGAGCAGCTTGTTGAAGATCGGCTCCTCTTCCTCTTCGTCTTCGGGCAGCTTGCCGCAAGCAGAGCCCCTGACTCCACGAGCAGAGCCCCCGCCTCCTCAAGCGGAGCCCCCGGCTCCATCAAGAAGGCGTATTCGCAAGGCCGGGGACGCAGCGGAGTGGCGGGCGAGTCAACCCCCGCCGCGCCGCACGACACGCTCCACCGCGGCGAGTTCTGTTGCCGCGGATACACCTCCTGCTGCAGCGGCAACTGGGGCGGGGTCCTCTCGGCCTGCCGCTCCAGCTCCCGCCAAGCGGCCAAGGGATCCTACTCCTCCGCCTCCTCGCGCCGGAGGTGGGCCAGGCTTTGACTTCTCTACGCTCAGCTCCGACGAGGAAGAAGATGAGTAAGATTCTTGTTGTACTTGCATATCTTCAATACTTGCCGTCTTGTCTTGTATCTCATTTGCTTTACTCTGAACTTATTCCTTTTTAGGACGTTGTCCCAGAGAATGGCAAAGAGAGCCAAGGTCCCGGTGATTGTCATCGAGGATGATCCCACCGTGGCAGCAGGGGGTGCGACTGAGCCAAACTTGTCGGACCCGGCAGCTGTTCCTCAGAGCAGCCCCCAGCGCAGCCCCCAGCGTAAGTATATGGTTTACTTCCAGCTGTTAGGCGCGCATGGATACAATTTGCTTGCTGATATCTGACCGTTGGCTTGTGCAGGAGCAGAGCAGCTCCACCAGGAGCGCCCGGAGGCCACCCCTGACGTGCCGCCTGCTTTGACTACGTCGCCGAGGGAGAGTTCCCCGGCAAGGGGGAATCCCCCGACGAGGGAGAGCTCCCCAGCGAGGGAGAAGTCTCCGACGAGGGAGAGCTCCCCGGCAAGGGAGAAGTCCCCGGCAAGGGACAGTACCGGCGACCCCCCGGCAGCGGAGATCCCAACTATCGAGCCTGGCACAGGTACTCCTTGCTTATAAACTTCCCCTGGGTTCTTCTTTTTGGGATATTTGCTTGACTTTTCTTCCTTTTCTGGTCGTCAAATCCATCCGCTGTGGAGCCGATGGAGACCGAGGTTGTTATTGATGACGTCGCTGCCACCGAAGAAACTGCCGGCGCTGAAGATCCAGCCGGTGAAGAGGCCGCCAAGGCTGCCGCCGCAGCAGCTGACGAGGGGGCCTGCGATCGTACTGACGACCCTGGGGCCGCAGGAGCGACAGGCGCTACACCGACCGCCGATCCTCCCACCGCTGCCGCGGCGTCAGGCTTCGAAGAACCCCAGCCAGGCGTCTACTTGAAGGCTGGCGCTGGCATCTTCATCAACCTCCCCTGGGCGTCAACGTCCAGGGCGCCGGTCGAAGGAGAAAGCTTTGACGTGGAGGTGCTTGCCTCCACTAGGCTGACGTTGGTCGACGCACCAGGCAGCAGCAGCGACGAGCCCGAGGAGAAGCGACTGCTACGGAAGCTGGTGTCGCTCTACCGCGCCCGCCAGGCTAAACTAGAGTCCCGCGAAGCGCTTGTCGCGAAGGCGGGGGTGGACGTGGAGAAGCGCGTAGAGGAGCTCCGAGGCCTCAACCAGGCAGCTCTCCAGTCGCTGGCGGCGGAGCGGGCCCAACTCGATGAGGCGCAGAAGGCTTTCATCCTTGAGAAAGCAGAGATTGCAGAGCAACAGCGGCTTGCCGCCGAGGAGTTGTCTGCGCGGGACGGTGAGTTGGTGCAGCTGAAGGCCAGCCTATACAACCACGAAGAGGAGCTAGCTGTGCGCGAGCAAGCACTCAGCGGAGCCCTCAAGGAAGCAAAGGATGCTGCCGCAGCCGCCGAGGCCGCCAAGAAGGAGCTGGAGGCGAAAGTGGCGCAGCTGGACACTGATCTCAAGGCGAGCGGTGAAGCGCTTGACGCGCTCAAGCATGAGCGCGAGAAGGACGCCTACACCTTTGGCGATCTGCAGGGTCGTCTTGCCGAGAAGGTCAAGGAGCTTGACGCCGCCAAGGACTCCAAGGTGGATCTTGAGCTGAAGCTGGCTGCTTTGTCCAAGACGCTGGACGGCGCCAGGGAGCAGGAGGCGGCCTTGAAGAAGGAGATCAAGGCCGACAAGGAGCTGCTGGAGAGCATCGCCACCACCCAGAACGATTTCAGGGGAACTGTGGAGCGGTGGACGGAGGGCCTTGTGAATGCTGCCGCAGACATCGACAAGGAGTTGGCGCTGCTGGGGGTGGAGGATCTCGGGTATTCCTCTGACGAGAGCCTCCCACGAGTCGCGCGAGATTTGCGCGGGAGCTCTCAAAAAGGTGCTGATGAAGGTGGCCTTCCGCAACCCGGGCCTCCGCCTCACTAACATCCTCAGGTCCTTGCCGCGGGAAGCTGATCTGGAGGAGCTCGAGACCCTCGTCGCACCCATTGTGGACAAGGTGAGCGGGATCAAGAGGGTTGAGGGCGACCGCGTGGACTAGGCCGCCTATTTTCTTCTTCTCTCTTTTTATTCGTCGCTGGTCATGTTATGAAAACAGTCTATTAGAGCCGCGACAAACTATCTTGTAATATAACTCTGTTTCAGGTCATGATTGCAATGCTACTTCCTTTACTCGATTCCTTCCTTTGTATGTTTTTGCCCTACACTTTTAGGGAACCTGCCGGCGTAGGCACCTCTGCCGCAAGCGCTGAGTGCGGGACGTCAGCGGCCTGCTGGCGGTGCCGTTACCGACAAGAAACCTTGTCGCGACTAGTCGCAGCTCGCTTAAGTTGCTGAGTGAACTCGAAACAAAGTAAGGGCGCGACTCTAGTCGCAGCACGCTTAAACTGTTGAGCGAACTCGAAACAAAGTAAGGGCGCAACTAGCCACGAGCTGGTTCCTCCGCGCACAGGTTTTCCATACAAAGCATGGTCGTTCACGGAAAGTAACTTAAAGTTAAAAGATCTGATTGCTCGAACTCTGGCACTTAGCTTTCCTGTCGTTTGCTCCCCGGCAAGGCGAAATTTTTCCTAAACGACGCCGGGTCCACACCATTATCTTCTCCTCCCCCCCCCCCCCCCCCGGTCAACTTGTGGGCGAAGGATCCTTCCTTTCCTTGAGGAAAAGAGAAAAGAGAAAACAATAGTATGGAGCCTTATGGCTCGTTATTGCTTACCAAGGGGGCTCGCTGCACAAAGTGTCAGATAATCCATGCAGAAAGGCATGAAATTGACAGGGTGTGCGTAGCGCGTGAGTTTTATTTATGCACAGGGTCTGCGCCTGGCTTTGTACAAAGGATTACATGCAACAGCGACAAGACTTGTACAAAATGGTGGTTGCCGGACAGGGTCCGACAACCGCGCCTTACGGGTAAAACTTACGAATATGCTCGATGCTCCAGGAGTTGCTCACCGGAAAGCCATCCTCGATCTCAAGGCGGACAACGCCAGGCCTAGTGACTCGTTTCACCCGGCAAGGGCCTTCCCACTTCGGCGTCAACTTGTTGGAATTCTTGGCGGAATGAACGCGCCGAAGAACAAGGTCGCCTTCCTCGAGACTTCTGGCTTTAACTTTGCGGCTATGGTAGCGACGCAAAGCTTGCTGGTATCGAGCAGCTCGTACAGCAGCCTGAAGACGGTCTTTCCTCAAGGAGCAGCGCGTCATCTTGTCGCAGCTGCTCTTGCTCAAGCTCATCATAAGCGAGCACTCGAGGTGACCCGTATACGAGTTCCGTGGGGATAACTGCCTCTTCTCCATAGACTAGAGCGAAAGGTGTCTGGCCAGTGGCTCGATTTGGCGTCGTCCTGATCGACCAAAGAACCACCGGTAGCTCCTCGATCCAGTTTCTTCCGCACCTGTGCAGCCTGTCGAAAGTCCGGGTCTTGAGTCCACGTAGCACTTCAGCGTTCGCCCTCTCTGCTTGACCGTTGCTCCTGGGGTGAGCAATAGAAGCGAAGCAGACCTTGGCGCCAAGGTCTTGGACGTACTGCATTAAGGTGCGACTCGTGAATTGTGTACCGTTTTCGGTGATGATCCTGTTAGGGATTCCGAAGAGGCAAACAATCGACCTGAAGAACTTGACTGCTGACTGTGCTGTCACCTTCCTCACTGGTTCCACTTCCGGCCACTTTGTGAACTTGTCGATTGCAACGTACAAGTACTCAAAGCCCCCGACAGCTCGGGGGAAGGGGCCGAGGATGTCGAGCCCCCAGACTGAAAAGGGCCAGGATAAAGGGATCGTCTGGAGAGCTTGAGCTGGCTGGTGTATCTTCTTGGAATGGAACTGGCACGCTTCACACTTGGTTACTTGTGCAGCTGCATCCTGGAGGGCTGTCGACCAAAAGAAGCCCTGCCGGAATGCTTTGCCGGCATGCGCTCTTGCGCCAATGTGGTGACCACAAATGCCTCCATGTAGCCAACAGCTTCTATCCATCTTCCCGGGGGATACACTCCAATTTCACTCCGTTGAGTCTTCTTCTATACAGTGTGTTGTCAACGAACTGGTACATACTAGACTGCCGGGCTACTCTTTCCGCTTCTTCTGGCTCTTCGGGAAGTTCTCCTAACTAGAGGAAACGGACGATCTGCTGTGCCCATGCTGGAGCCTGTGGCTCGACAACAAGGACTAAAGGCATATCTGCTGCTGTGGGAACATGCGCTTCTACGGCGAGAACCTGCGGTTTAGCCGGAGCTTGACGTTCCCCGGCAAGCTTGCCGGAGCAAAACTTGTTGGGAGCGTCCGCTTCAACGAAACAAACCCTGGGGCTTGTCGGAGCGGACTGCTCCTCAACACTCTTGGCGTTGATCTTGGGGACCTTCTTGGCGGCGGCTTTGGGAAGCTCTGCCGGAAGATAGTCACCAGAAATCAATTTCCTCTTCTTGCTCTGTCCAGCTGATGGCGTCACGGATGGTTGAGTCAGCTTGAGCACAAAGATCCCTAGTTCCACAGGTAACTTAAATGCCGCGCACTTTGACAAGCTGTCGGCGATGTCGTTCTGAGCTCTTGGAACATATTCCATCTGTAGGCCGACAAAGCGCTCTTCCAGCTTCGTCACTTCATCAACATAAGCTTCCATCAACAGACTCTGATAATCCTTGTTCACTTGGCGGACGACAAGCTGTGAGTCACCCCTGACAATGAGTTGCTTGATCTCGAGGTCTACCGCGATCCTGAGACCGGCGAGCAATCCTTCATACTCTGCAGTATTGCTTGTTGCTTGCTCCTTGGGAAAGTGCATTTGGACCACGTACTTGAGGTGCTCTCCGGTGGGTGCGACAAGCAGCACGCCAGCACCGGCGCCTTGCAGCGAGAACGCACCATGAAAGTACATCAGCCACTCTTTGTTCGCTTCCTTGACAGGGATGCTCGTCTCTGGAATTTCTTCGTCTGGTGTTGGCGTCCACTCTGCTATGAATTCTGCCAATGCTCTGCTTTGAATAGTCGAAGTGCTCTCAAACTTGAGGCCAAAGCTCGACAGTTCCAGTGCCCACTCAACAATCCTGCCAGTTGCTTCTGGATTCTGCAGTATCCTCTTCAGCGGAAAGCGAGTGACAACTGTGATCTCATGTGCTTGGAAGTAATGGCGCAGCTTTCTCGAGGCCATAAGAAGGCCGAAAAGCAACTTCTGCACACCAGAGTACCTTGACCTAGCCCCCTGCAGAAGGGAACTGACAAAGTAGATTGGGCGCTGCACCATTTTCTTCTTCTGTATCTCTTCGCACATCCGTCTTCGTCGGGACCAGAGCTCGTCGGGGAAGCCCCCTGCTTGTCGTTGGATGTGCTTGCCGCGGTCGCTGGCTCATCATCTGCCTCTCTCTCCGCTACTAACGCAGCACTAACCACTTGATTGGTTGCCGCCAGATATAGCAGCAACTTCTCTTGTGGTTTAGGTGCGACAAGTATTGGAGTGGAGGACAGGTATCTCTTCAAGTCCTGCAGCGCAGCTTCCGCTTCCGGAGTCCATTTCATTGGACCTGCCTTTTTCAAGATTTTGAAAAACGGCAGGGCGCGCTCAGCAGACTTAGAGATAAACCTGCTGAGAGCCACCACGCAGCCGGCAAGTTTTCGTATATCCTTGACGCGCTTCGGTGCTTCAATCTGCTCAATGGCCTTGATCTTGTCGGGATTTGCTTCAATTCCTCTCTGAGACACGAAGAATCCGAGAAGCTTGCCGGACGAGACTCCAAACACGCACTTCTCGGGGTTGAGCTTGAGGCTGATCTTGCATAGATTTGCAAAAGTCTCTTCTAGGTCTTGAATCAGAGTTGCTTTGTCCCTGCTTTTGACCACTATGTCATCCATTTAGGCTTCCACATTTCTGTGTATTTGCGGCTCAAAAGCAGTATGGACTACCCTTGCGAATGTTGAACCAGCATTCTTCAAACCGAAAGGCATTTGTACGAAACAGTACGTGCCACATGGAGTGATGAACGTGGTTTTCTCCTCATCCTCTTCTGCCATGAAGATCTGATGGTATCCTGAGTATGCGTCAAGAAATGAAAGCAAGTCGCATCCGGCTGTGGAGTCGACAATCTGGTCAATGCGCGACAAGGGAAATGAGTCTTTGGGACAAGCTTTGTTGACATCGGTGAAGTCGATGCAAAGTCTCCATTTCCCATTTGCCTTGCGCACGACTACAGGATTGGCCAACCACGTAGGATGGAGCACTCCCCTGACGAGGCCTGCTGCTTCCAACTTCTTGATCTCTTCGGCGATGAACTCTTGGCGCTCCACTGCTTGTTTCCTGACTCTCTGCTTGACGGGCCGCGCATGAGAACAGACGGCAAGGTGGTGCTCGATTACTTTCCTGGGAACGCCGGGGATGTCAGACGGTTGCCATGCAAACACATCGACATTCGCCCGCAGGAAAGCAACGAGCGCGCTTTCCTATTTAGGGTCGAGAGTGGCACTGATGGTGAAGGTACCACCAGTGCCGCCCTCCTTGGCGGACACCTTCTTGGTCGCTGGCGGAGCTGCCATCGTCTTCTTACATTTACCGATGGAGCTCGATGGTGCGTCCTCGACGGTAGCACAGCACTCCGAAGAGGTGCGCTTGCCGGAGTGGGCATCAGAGCTCTTGCCGGACTTGTTCTTCTTCTTCCCCCCGGGAGCTTCAGCGGCAAGTGTCTCGCGATCTGCGGCGGCTGCTACTTCCCGGTAGATCTTGTCGGCCGGATAAGAGCGTCTTTCTTGTCGCCATGTACATAGATGACACTTATCGGGCCTGGCATCTTCAACATGTTGTACGCGTAGTGAGAGGCCGCCATGAACTTGGCGAGCGCTGGACGGCCGAGAATTCCATTGTAAGGCAATGGAAAATCGGCAACATCGAAAGTGATCCTCTCAGTCCTGAAGTTCAGCTCGCTGCCAAACGTCACCGGCAGCGTGATCTTCCCCTTCGGCTTGCTCCTTCCCGGGTTGATTCCTTGGAACGTGCCGGTCTCTTCGAGCTCGCTGTCAGGGACTTGGAGTCTCTGGAGCACAGCGGAGGAGATCAGGTTCAAGCCGGCCCCGCCGTCAACTAGCATCTTAGTGACCTTGAGGTTGCGGATAGTTGGTGAGACCAACATCGGCAAACACCCGACAGCAGTTGTGCGATCGGGGTGGTCCTCAATATCAAAGATGATAGGCGTGCCGGACCATTTCAGAAGCTTGCGTGACTCAACGGGTGGTTCTGCTGCATTGACTTCCCACACCCACTGCTTGAGTTGGCGGTGTGAAGTATGCAGAGAAGCACCGCCGTCAATGCACAAAACTTTTGTGGCTTTCTGGAACTCCTGCTCGCTGGTCTCGGCGTCATCCATGTCTTCTTCTTCGTCGTCATCTTCATCCTTGTCACGGCCGCGGGGAGGTCTGTCGCCTTGCCGCTGCTTGGCGTTGCCGCGGCGTCCCCCCCCTGGCCGGTGCGCTTCGTACCGGATCCTCCAGCACCTCCTTGGGCCTTCTCCTTGTCGCGTCGCTCGTATTCGGCCTTTTGCAGCTCAACGAGCTGCTCGACCTTCTTGCAGCTCTGGAGGTCATGGCCTTTGGTGCGGTGGATCTTGCAGTACTGCTTGTTGGTGCCGTCCTGCTTGTCGGCAGCCGCCACAGCCTGGCAGTTGGCGCATGCGGCAACCTCCTTGCCGGAGCTACCGGTCTTTGCTGTCTTGGTGCCACCCTCGTTGCCGGACTGCTCGACAACTAGCACATCTTTGCCTTTCCTCTTCCTGTTGTTCCGCCGCCGGTTTTTGCTTGCCGGGGCGGCATCATCGCTGTCAGATCCCCCTGTTCCTACGTTCTCTCCGGGGAGTTTCCTCCCTTCCTCAGCACGTGCACATCTGTCGGCCAGGGCATACAGCTCACTGACGTCTCTGATCTTGCACATCGCCATCTCCTCCCGCATCCTACGGTTACGCACGTTCTGGTGGAACGCACTGATGACCACGGCAGGGTGGACGTCTGGGATGTTGCATTGCACTTGGCTGAATCTCTGGATGTACTTGCGTAGAGGCTCCCCTTCCTTCTGGGCAAGCAGGTGAAGATCACTCTCCTGGCCATGAGGTTTGTGGCCGCCTGTAAAGGCGCCAACGAACTGATGGCATAGGTCTGCCCAGGAAGATATGGAGTTTTCTGGCAAGTGCATGAGCCAGGACCTTACGTTGGGCTTGAGCACGAGAGGGAAGTAATTGGCGAGGATCTTGTCGTCTCGCCCCCCGGCAGCCTGCACCGGGTGTAGATGCTGAGGAACTCCGACGGATGCAGCCTGCCGTCGTACTTCTCTGGTACATCAGGCTTGAAATTCTTCGTGCTGGGCCACTGGACTTGCCGCAGCTCACGAGTAAACGCAGGGCAACCTACCGCATACAGCAGGTCGCCTGGTTCCCCTGGCGCTTGCATGTCGACAGCGGGGCCAGCGCATCGGTCTGATTGACGCCGCGTTTCTCTTCGGCGCTCGATGCGGGTACGAGCGTCTTCTTGTTGCCGTTCGTGAAGAACGTGGCGCTAATCGCGATGAGTTCATGGATCTGAGGAAGCAGTGGAGTCGCTGTCGTGGCGGACCCGACGAGTCGGCGATCTTGGCCTTTGGGGCGGAGAGTGCACGCTGGTTGCACCCCCACCGGTTTTGTCGCCATTGGCTTGCACTTGGCTGGCCTGCCGCGGCTGCGATGTGGTCGCCGGCCGTGGAGTGTCGCCGTTGGCGAAGCTGATGAGACTCTGAATGGTGGCCCTCCAGCCGTCGATCTTGTCTGGCGTTGGAGGGAAGTCCAGGAGTAGTTGAGCTCGTGCCAAAGCTTCTGCTGGAGTGGCGGGTAGCGGTGGCGAACGGTGCGAGGAGCGGGATATGCTCGGACTTCCAACGATGTTAGAAGGAGCAGTATTCTGTCCAGAAGACCGTGCCTCGCTCGCGCCAGCACGTTGGCGTGCATGCTGGCCTTGAGCATCTCGGGATCCGCCAGCTCGATTTGGGTCCAGCGAGCGTTTGGTACCATGAGTACCACGACGCTGCCGGACCTGCGCCTCTTGAGATGGGTGCGGTGCGTCTACGGACGCCCGGTCGTCATGGGAGCCGACTACGCCGTCGACGGGCAGCGCGGTCTTGTCCTTGGACTTGGTGGCACCATGGGCTCCCTCGTCGACGCCCGTTCTTACGCCGGCGTCCTCCCCGCCGGCCGTTTGCTGCGGCGGCGGTGGATTCGACGCAGACTACGCAGCCGCCTCCGAAGCCTTCTTCTTTGGCGGCATGTCGATGAAGTCGATGAAGACTTAGCTCGCGTAAACGCCGGATCAGGTTCACACAACCTCGACGCCCCCTACCTGGCGCGCCAAAGATGCCGGGGTTTTCTGGCTCCCCGAGCACCTATGGGGACGGAGCCCCTTCTCGGTTCGGCGGGGGCGGAGGTAGCGCGAAGAGCGAATCGAGGCGAAGTACACGAGGGTTTTTTACCCAGCTTCGGAGCTCTCCGGAGAGATAACACTCCCACTGCTGCTTGGTGGATTGTATTGAGTTCTTGCTCGGGAGCGCTGAGTGCTACAGTACACTCAAGTAGCTAACGAGACCGAGCGTTCTTCTGTTTTCCTCTCAGAGATCGCTCTCCGGGGTCCGATCCCCCCAACGTTGTGCATGGCGCTCCTTTTATATGTTCAAGGGGTCTCCAACAGGTGGCAACGTAGGTAAGGGCAAAAATGGAAATATGTTGTGGTAGGTACAGCTACCTACACAGTGTATCATACCTAACCCTGACGGCAGGGGACAAAGGCATTAAATGCCTATCTACGTCGCCCAGACGGTGCAGAAAAGGGACCGTCGGGGGCGCCACCGCTTGCCACGATGGCGATCTTGTCAGCGATGCATGCCATAGTGTACCCCTGGCTGCACAGCCTCCCGCCACGTACGCCAGGAAGGGTCCCGGAGCGACACGTAGGTGGGTGAGCTGGAGCGCGGGTACGGAGTGGTCGCCCGCCGCGGCAAGTGCCTTGCCGCGGCCGTTGTCTTGCCGCGTCCGGGAGCTTGTCGCTCGCCGAGTCCTGCCGGGACGCGTGGCGCGTCGCGGCAGGTTCTTTGAGATGCTCTGGTCGGCCTTCCCGGCAAGCTCCTCTTGCCGGGGTCTTGTGCCTCGAGCGGCCTTCCCGGCAAGCTCCTCTTGCCGGGGACTTGTCTCCTTGGCTTAAATACTTTGTTCTCGAATGGCTCCAAAAGAACCATAGAGAGCCTTGGCGATCATCTGGCGGGCCTTGCCGCGGGGTGCTGCGACTGCCCGTGCACAAGTTCGGGATACTAGGGTACCCCTACTTTAGTACACCGACAATCTTCATACCGTGGCATCAGAAAATTTATCAGAGCAAATAGCCATTAGCCCCCAAGTGCCAAGTTGAATACTTGTATTGAGCTTGGGACTTGATAATTAATTGATAGTTGTAGATCAAATAGGCATTAGCCCCCAAGTATAAAGTGCATAACTTGTTATGTGGTTGGTACTTCATTGTTCACATTATTTGTTAAACCGTATAACTGTCGGAATGCAGGCTGAACTAAGGGCCAAACAGAACCAAGTCGCCGACCTTCAAGAGAACTTGAAAACCCAACAAGCTGAAACCTCCAAGGCAAAGGAGGAGTTAACCAGCGGTTTAAGCAACATGGAACAGCTGAAGGAGGGCTTCAAGAAGGAACGGGCTGATTGGGCCACAGAAAAAGCCGCTTTAACCAGAAGATTGAAGACGCTGAGGCTGCCCTTAAACCGGTAACAGATGAATTGACCAGCGTGAAATGACAAGTGCATGCAATGACTGCCGCCATCTTTGGTAAGCATCCTGTAACTTCTATGATAATCTTGATCCTCTTATAATAGGTCCGGTTTGTTAACCGCTCTATCATGTTGCAGGCACCCACATTAACCACTTGGGGTCGGATGTGCGAATGAAGTTGAAAGCCACCTATACCTTAATCGAGCAGTTGTACACTGGAGCGCAGTGGATTATCTCAACTGCGTCACATAATAATCCAGCACCCACTTTGATCCAAGATACACTGAAAAGATTGTCAATGCTTCCTGCTCAGATTGAAGAGCTAAAAAAGTCTGCTGCTCGAACCGGAGCCATCAATGCCTTAATCTGAGCCAAAGCATGGGTGCCCGATTTTGATCCTGTTGAGGCAGCTCAAGGCTATCCCAGCTTGAAAGAAGATGGTTCAGAATTCAATGAAGAAGATCTAAGAGCGATAAACCGGGCGGTGCGCCCTCTGGCCTGTCAATTGGCAGAGGAAGCTGACTTGTCACATTATCAAGCTCAGTATAATGATCAGAACAAACGAGTGGCTGCACCAATCCCCGAAGCGGAGAACCTGATTCTTCCAATCCGTAAGCGTACTTACGCTCCTGATATTGAACCGTCTTCACTGATCCATGAGGAGGCTGTCTTTCAAGCATTAATGGGAATCGACTGGACCATTGTTGACTTCCAGCCACTAGGTAGGGATGAGGAAGCTGAAGCGGCGCAGGATGACCCACAACAGTCAAACCGGGGCGGCGAGAAGGCGTGAACCGGAAGCAGGATTAATTAGCTGCCTTATTATATTCCGCCAAGAGAACAATGATCCTATTCGGGTACCATGCTGCCTTGTAATAGGATAGATAATACTTTTGCTTCTTGAGATGCCTTCGTGCATCTGTGCTGATACTTTTATTTGGAAGACCGATATTGCCAATTTATATCTCCTGCAATCATAAAATCTTAAACTGCCATTATTGGGCATGAAGTAGGCGTTAGCCAATCTTGAAACGGAGGTTTAATAACCTAAACCGTCATGGGAGAAAACAGCTCCTGATATATAACGCCGGATTACTGTGTAAACCGTGCTTTTGTAATAATAAATATTTTGTTACTCCAAAAAAGGATGTTTAACAGAAAAAACCAAACCGGGTAAATAATCTCCGGTGTAAAAATGGACCGTGTTCCGCCAATTTGGCTGCTTGAACCGGTGTAAAACGATTTCGGTTTAAGAATGCAACCAAAACAAAAACGGTAATTTTATCAAGAAAAGATATGCGAAGCAAAAGGCAATGATAGAACCGTTTTTTCTGTTGGAAAAGGCAGTGCCTAGGAGGCGCTTAGGCACGCCTAGGCGCTAGGCGATTGCCAAACGCCTCGCCTAGGGCATAAATGGAAGTCTAGGCAGGGTAATCAACAAATTGTTTACCCAAGCGAGAAATCATGCCATATTGCACTAAAAAGCCAAACATCACACATTCAAATGGTAGTAGCTGGTAGTTAACTTATTTATCTGCCCTAAATTAACATCAATACACATATAATAAGCCCAATAACCCTGATAGTAGAAGCTATATTACCACCTAGGCCACGCCTAGGACGCTTAAGCACCGCCTAGGCACTAGGCAAAGGCCAACCGCCTCGCTTACGCCTACCGCTTTTTCCAACCTTGGCAAAAAAGAGGCTTTACTGAGCCGATCAGATGGTGTTACCGTGGTCGGACACGACCAAGCTCCCAATAGGCGTAGTTGTGGTTCAAGTCAGCCAGGTCCCCAAATGAAACCGTGGCATTACGCTGATCAAGTGGCATGGCAATGGTTTGGGTTCGACCAAGCCCCCAAGTGACTCTAAGGCCTTTAGGCCGATCAAGAGGCGTGACCGGTTCAGACTTGACCATGTCCCCAAGTGATTTGGTGGCTTTCGCCGATCAAAAGGTGTTGCATCGGTTCGGACACGACCGAGCCCCCAAGTGATCTGGTGGCTTTCGCCTATCAAAAGGTATTGCATCGGTTCAGACATGACCGAGCCCCCAGGTGATATTTATAATTTTTGCAAGGGGTAAACCGGAGGTCACTTTAAAACAGAACAACTCCATGTAACCACACATGATAGAAACGAACAGATACCCCGCTTTAGCTGAGGATCCGTCTTATTGTATTGATAATATATACATTGTCATAATATGTACATAAGCAGAGCCAATGGCTCAAGTATAGTAAGGACGAAGATGAGCTATGTTCCACGGCCTACTGGTCTCCTCCTCTGACTTACGTGAGTCCTTATGCTCTCGAATATCAATCAGATAGTATGACCCGTTGTGCAGATTTTTGCTGACCACGAAAGGTCCCTCCCAAGGCGGAGATAACTTATGCATATCGGTTTGATCTTGAATAACTTATGTCTCGCTCCTTGTCCAACCGGTCCAAAGCGTCTTGTCAAGCCGTCTCATTGTCCGCTTCAACATAAGCCGCAACCCGAGGTGAATCGTGACGGATATCACTAGGGAGAACCGCCTCTGCTCCATAAACCATGGAGAACAGCGTGTATCCTGTCGATCTGTTGGGTGTAGTATTAATACTCCATAGCACAGATGGTAACTCTTCAACCCAACAACCCGGCGTCCGCTGCAAAGGAACCATAAGCCGGGGCTTGATGCCTCTCAAGATCTCCTGATTAGCTCTTTCTGCTTGACCATTGGACTGTGGGTGCGCCACTGTTGACACGTCAAGGTGGATGTGTTCTCGTTCGCAGAACTCTTTCATGGCACCCTAGGACAAATTGGTACCATTGTCTGTGATGATACTGTGTGGAAAGCCAAACCGGAAAATCACCTTTTTGATGAATAGAACCGCGGTGGCTGCGTCACACTTACTAACAGGTTCTGCCTCCACCCACTTTGTAAATTTGTCAACCGCCACCAGGAGGTGGGTCTTCTTGTCCTTGGACCTTTTGAAAGGCCCAACCATATCCAGCCCCCAGGTTGTAAACGGCCAAGTGATTGGAATCATCCTCAATTCTTGAGCCGGAACATGAGCGCGTCTTGAAAACTTTTGGCACCCATCACATCGTCGGACCAAATCTTCCGCATCAGCATGGGCAGTTAACCAATAGAAACCGTGGCGGAACGCTTTAGCCACCAGAGATTTTGAACCGGCATGGTGACCACAATCCCCTTCATGGATCTCACGCAAAATTTCACAGCCTTCCTCAGGAGACACACAGCGTTGAAATGCTCCTGATACACTGCAATGATGCAACTCGCCATTGACGATTGTCATGGACTTGGACCGCCGTATTATTTGTCTGGCCAGAGTCCCATCCTCTGGTAACTCGCCACGGTTCATGTACGCCAGGTAGGGAAGTGTCCAATCCGGAATGACGTGGAGTGATGCCACCAACTGAGCCTCCGGATCAGGAACAGCCAAATCTGCTTCTCCAGGTAGTTGAACCAATGGGTTGTGTAGTATATCGAGAAAGACATTGGGAGGAACCGGTTTACGCTGTGAGCCTAGCCGGCTCAAAGCGTCCACCGCTTCATTCTTCCGACGGTCCACGTGGTCCACCTAATAACCCTTGAAATGACCAGCAACAGTATCAACCTCATGACGATATGCAGCCATGAGTGGGTCTTTAGAATCCCAAGTACCAGACACCTGTTGAGCCACCAGGTCCGAGTCACCGAAGCACTTAACCCGGCTTAAGTTCATCTCTTTAGCCATCCGGAGACCATGGAGCAAGGCTTCGTACTCAGCTGCATTGTTAGTACAAGGGAACATTAAGCGGAGAACATAACAAAACTTGTCACCTCGTGGGGAAGTTAATACGACTCCAGCCCCCGAGCCCTCCAATTGTCATGATCCGTCAAAATGGATGGTCCAATATGTGTGATCCGGCTTCTCTTTAGGGGCCTGCAGCTCCGTCCAGTCATTGATGAAATTGACAAGTGCTTGGGACTTCACCGCCGTTCGAGGCACGTATTTCAAACCGTGTGGCCCAAGCTCTATAGCCCACTTGGCAATCCGACCTGTTGCTTCCCGGTTCTGGATGATATCACCCAAAGGGGCAGAGCTGACCATTGTGATGGGATGCCCTTGGAAATACTACTTCAGCTTCCGGCTCGCCATAAAAACTCCGTATACCAGCTTCTGCCAATGCGGATATCTTTGTTTGGATTCAATAAGTACCTCGCTGATATAATAAACCAGACGCTGAACCGGGTACTCTTTGCCCGCCTCCTTCCGCTCCACCACTATAGCTACACTGAGCGCACGAGCATTAGCAGCAACATACAGCAACAATGGTTCCTTGTCAATGGGAGCGGCGAGTACAGGCGGATTGGCCAATTGTCGCTTTAAATCCTCCAACGCCTGATCAGCGGCAGAACTCCAGACGAACTGATCCGTTTTCTTCAACATCTGATACAACAGGATCGCTTTCTCACCAAGGCGGCTGATCAACCGGCTCAACGCGGCAATCCGGCCAGCCAAACGTTGAACATCATTAATACACTTCAGTTTAGCCAGAGAAGTGATAGCCGTGATCTTCTCCGGATTAGCCTCAATTCCCCTGTTGGACACCAGAAAACCCAATAACTTTCCTGCCGGTACACCAAAGACACACTTGGCCGTATTGAGCATCATCTTGTACGTCCTCAGGTTATCAAAGGTTTCCTTCAAGTCATCGACCAAAGTCTCCTTCTTCCTTGATTTAACAACAATATCATCCACATAAGCATGCACATTACAGCCAATCTGTTTGTGGAGACAATTTTGCACACATCGTTGATAGGTTGCCTAGGCACTTTTGAGCCCAAAAGGCATAGATACATAGCAGAAGGCTCCAAAAGGAGTTATGAACGCTGTCTTTTCCTGGTCCTTAACTGCCATTTTGATCTGATGATAGCCGGAATATGCATCCAGGAAACATAAACGCTCGCAACCCGCCATAGCATCAATAATCTGATCAATACGGGGAAGGGCAAAAGGATCTGCAGGACAGGCTTTATTAAGATCAGTATAATCCACACACATGCGCCAGGTGCCGTTTTTCTTAAGGACCAGCACCGGATTAGCAAGCCACTCAGGGTGGAAAACTTCAACAATGAAACCAGCTGCTAAGAGCCTGGCCACCTCTTCTCCAATAGCTTTCGCCTCTCCTCGTTGAACCGGCGGAGGAACTGTTTCACCGGTTTGTATTTAGGATCCACATTAAGAGTGTGCTCAGCGAGTTGGCTCGGTACACCTGGCATGTCAGAAGGCTTCCACGCAAAGATGTCCCGATTCTCACGGATGAACTCGATGAGCGCGCTTTCCTATATCGGATCCAGATTGGCACTGATGCTGAACTGCTTGGATGAATCGCCAGGTACGAAGTCAACAAGCTTAGTCTCAGCGGCTGATGTAAACTTCAGGGCCGGATCATGCTCCGTAGTAGGCTTCTTTAAAGGATTCATATCCGTCGGATCAACATTGTCTTTATAATGCTTGAGTTCCTCGGTGGTACAAACCGACTCTGCGTAAGCCGCATCTCCTTCTTCGCATTCCAAAGCGACCTTGCGGCTTCCGTGAACCGTGATGGTCCCCTTATGACTTGGCATCTTGAGCTGCAGGTACACATAGCAGGGCCGTGCCATGAATTTCGCATAGGCTGGTCTACCGAACAGGGCGTGATACGGGCTTTGGATTTTCACCACATCGAACGTCAGTGTCTCTGACCGGGAATCGTGATCATCTCCAAAGGCCACTTCCAACGCTATCTTCCCAACGGGATATGCTGACTTGCCAGGTACCACACCATGAAAAAACGTATTCGAAGGCCGGAGTTCTTTATCTGTTAGCCCCATTCGACGGAAAGTCTCATAGTACAGGATGTTAATGCTGCTACCTCCCACCATGAGTACCTTGGTGAACTTATAACCTCCCACCTGAGGTGCCACCACTAAAGCCAGCTGACCCGGATTGTCAACCCGGGGAGGGTGATCCTCTCTACTCCATATGATTGGCTGCTCTGACCAGCGCAGATACCGGGGCACGGCCGGTTCAACAGAATTAACTGCCCGCTTCTGGACCTTTCTGTCCCGCTTGTCCAAGCTAGTGGTGAATACATGATACTGCCCACTATTTAGCTGCTTTGGATTGCTCTGGTAACCCGACTGCTGTTGTTGCTGATTGTGACCACCTTGGTTATTCTGATTATGCTGATTGTTATGTCCGCCCGGATTACCATTAAATCCTGAACCGGAATTTCCTCCACCATGACCCGGTCCAGATCCAGAACCACTACCAGAGCCGGGATCATACCGGAAGGCACTGGAGCTCTTGAACTCCTGCATAATATAGCAATCTTTCCAAAGGTGGTTTGCTGGTTCCTCCCTTGTCCCATGCTTCGGACAGGGCTGGTTCAACAGATAATTTAGGCGTTCCGGATTAGGACTAGGCGCTCCACTGCGGTTTTTGCCCTTACGTCGCTGGCCCCCGTTCTGCACGTTAGTATTAGCCACAAAATACATGCTGCCATCCGCTTTACGCTTGCCTCCGCCACCGTTTCCTGCTGAGTGATTCTGCTGACCTTTGAAGTTGCCGTTCTTCTTTCCCTTCCCTGTCTTTTCATCATCAGACTCGGGATCCTTGGTACTATCAGAATCAGCATACTTTACCAAAGCGCCCATGAGGGTCCCCATGTCAGTACAATGGCATTTCATCCGTCCTAACTTCAGCTTCAAGGGTCCAAACCGGCAATTGCCTTCCAAGGTTATAACTGCGGTGTCCGCATTGATGCGGTCCGAGGAATGCAGAACTCGTGAGACCCTGCGCACCCAATGAGTCGTTGATTCTCCTTCCTCCTGGACACAGGCAGCTAAATACACTATCGACATGGGCTGCTTACACGTGTCTTTGAAATTATTAATGAATCGGTCTCGCAACTGGGCCCATGAACCGATAGAATTGGGCGGCAGGCTTTTTAACCAAGTGCGGGCTGTCCCTTCAAGCATCATGGTGAAATATTTTGCACACACCACCTCATCCACATCAAGCATCTCCATGGCCATCTCATAACTCTCCACCCACGTCTCTGGGGGTTGATCCGCCGTATAGTTCGGCACCTTGCGCGGGCCTTTAAAATCCTTAGGCAGGCGCACATTGCGTAAAGCAGGGACAAGGCAAGGCACTCCCAAAGCGCTAGAAGTGAGTCCCGGTTCAACCGAAGTGGTGGGACGAACCGGTGTGAACTGACGAGTCTGATACTGCGCTGCTAACTCGGCTTCCCTGCGCGCTCGGGCCCGGTCTACCACCTCCTGGGCATCGGGAGCCGGATTGTTGCCACAGGGCGCTTCACGCCGCGCGTTACTTGACACAGCTGGTTCCTCCATATGCCTGCTATAACTCTGGGACGGACATGGGGTAGAATGAATCCGGTCACGGCTGTATGAATATGCTTCCTGTTGGATCAAAGCCGTCCTAAGGAGCTCCTAAACCCGGCGCGTCTCTATCGCCTGTAATGAATCACCTTCAACCGGAATAGCCTCCAGCCGTGCCGCAGCCGCAACAAGGTTATCCATCGGATTGGAGTAGTGACCCGAAGGTGTAGGCACGGCTTGCGGTACACCAGTATTATGACGAGGCAGATCTATTAAACGGGGCTGAACCGGCGCTCCTGTCGCAGGTGCCTCCGCCCGGTTTACCACCGGCGGATTATTGATTCCCGCCCCGGGGGTGTTGAAAAGGTTCCTTCCTTCAAAAACTGAGGGAAAACGAGATCGGTACTTCCTCCTCATGACTTCCTGTGAGGCATTCTGGTCCAGCATGATTTTATAAGCTTGCGCGTCCAAAGCGACCCGCTCCGCCGTCATCCTGACCTCTTCTACTGCCAGATCCGCTTTGGCCTGGGTAATCTGCTCTCTCACCTTTGCGATCTCTGCGTTATGAGCATCCTGATCCGCCGGATTAGCCTCCGCCATGAGTGCAGCCAATGCGTCGAATAGATCGGATAACACTTGAGTTGGTGGGTGCACAGAGCCTCCTGCCCCGGCAGCCGTTGCCGCTGCTGAACCGGAAACCATTGTCGCGGTCGTCGATGAGTGAAGCGCCGCTTGTGTACCGGCCATGAATATCCCAACCCGGTTGGGCAGATCAGAGGGGTCCGGAATACTGTCGCCATCGGAACAGCCCCCAATTCGGCCATCTTGTAGCTGATACAACGACTCAGTTTCTTTGGTCGATGACTCGTCGCCAGAGTAAACAACGGTTTCACCACCAGATCCTGATCCGTCCTCATAGCTTCCTCCATGGATGACTCCCACGAAGGCACGTTTCACGGCCGATTTAGCCCGGGCAGGTCGCGTGCGCTGAGCTGTCTCGACGGGGTCGGTGCAGCTGTCCAGCTCAGGGCCCGGTTCACCGATCTTGCCGATGAAGACATGTATGCCACCAAAGGGGACCCGGTACCCGTACTCGATTGAGCCGGCCTCGGGGCCCCAGCCTGCCTTGTCGATGTAGATCTTGCCGCGACGACTCCTGGTCATCCGGCCCACAGCGTATCCCTTGAGTCCTTCAAAGCGGCCCTCCAAGAAATTGAAACCATCGTGCGATAGCCCCACGGTGGGCGCCAACTGTTGTGGGTTTGTCACGGCAGATGTCCTAGCAAAAGGACTTAGTCGTGGAGCCATCGCAACGGGTTAACTCGAAGGGGTTAAAGCGGACAAAGGGACACAGGGAGTTTATACTAGTTCGGCCCCTTCGATGAAGGTAAAATCCTACGTCTAGTTTGTGATGGAATTGATGGGGTTTCGATGACTAGGGAGCAAACAAGCTTCGCCTAGGCCTCGAGTTGTGTTTTTCTCCCCTTGAACCGCTATCGGGTCGTCCCCTTATATACACGGGTGACGCCCATCGGTTCATAGAGTCCCAATCTCCGGTTCATACTCGTATCCGGGTTGATCTCTCTCTATTCCTATCTTACAATACAATTTTGTATACACATCGGTTTACGGCTATGCGTGCTGAACCGACTATGGCCTTGGGCCTTTATCTAGCTTCTGGGCTTTAACACCTTTGGACTACTGATGAAGTTAACCCGGCCCAGGTAGGCCGGTTTACGCCCAGTAGTAATATCCCCAACAGTGCTCTCAGTGGCTTCTGTTAGCGCACGATGAGGCATGCGAGTAATCCCAGCCAGATGGTAGACTCGAGCGACAGCTTGAACTCCTTCATCATTTTGAGTGAAGCTTTGATGTTCAGCATTCTGACGACTAAGAGGCTCCTTTGCCGTCTCTGGGTATATGGCTTCAATAGACAAATCAACATCTGGCATGAATATGATATGATTGCGTGCCGAGGGTTGATAGTTGAAGGCAGAGTGAAGCTTGATCAGACGCATGATCCAGGGAGCATAGAACTTCAGACCAAAAATGTCAGAGCCAGATGCAGCAAGTTGGCGAATGAAGAAGTCTTGGGCATTGAAGCGTTTGCCATGAAGAATATGGAAAACCAAAGTCTTCATTGCGCCTTCCAGCTTGGCATTAGGAGAGTGTCCTTTGATAGGCCAAAGAGTTCGCCTGAGTATATGATAAATGGTGTGGGGCAGATACTCAAGGTCTTCAACAAAGAACGCCTTTGGGTATTCAGCATCTGGAGGCAATGGCTTCATCATGCTGAGCATGTAACTCATATTGGGTTCAGGCGTGTGGAAGATGCTCTCCATAGCATCATTGTGAAGCTGACAGCCAGGCTCATAAAGATCATCTGCGGAGGGCAGGCCAGTTAGCTCAGTGACATCAATGGCTTTGGCTTCATGATGAACATTTCCTGTCATCCACTCAAGAACCCATGTCTTTGTGTCTTTGGAGTAGCCACGGATATGAAGAGTGGCATAGAATTGGAGCAATAATTCTTCGTTCCAGTGCTCCTTATCAGTGACAAACTGCAGCAGGCCGGACTCTCTGAAGCAGTCCAGAGCCTCTTCCAGACAGGGCAGAAAAGTGATGGCTTCAGTATCAAGACGCATGTGTGGGAAAATGCGGCCTTGATTGTACAGAATGCATGAGTAATAGCTTTGCTGTTGATAGCTCCTGAACCGATCAGAAGAGATCCTTGCTTTTGAGTAAGGGTTCTTTGCACTGTCAAAGAAGGTATTGTGTGCCTTGAAGCCATTGATATTGAATGATCCTGGTGCTGATGCAGTACCTGGAAACCTTGGCAACCTGGGCGTTGGCTTCTGAACCCGTGGCCTGTGCTCAACATGGTATTCAAACTAAGGACCAGCAGCATGCGGAGGAGTCAGAACAGGCCATTTGACAGAAATGAGCTGACCAGAGTTGACAGCTTGCTCGATAGTGTGTGGCCATGGTGGCGGAACAGGAGCAGAGGCGTCAACAGTGGCTTCAGGTGCAGATGCAGCATTGGCTTCTAGCACATTTGTCGGTGCAGGCTCCACATTTTCTTCAGCCATGACAACGTCATAGGCTTCATTGGTGTTGGTGGTGGCAGCCTGAGGATTTTCAACCTCCACTTGATGAGCTGGAGGGTCGGGCACTGGCAGGTTCACTTCAGGAACCACATCTTCTTCAACGAGGGGAGTTGGGACACGTTCATCTTCTTGTCTTTCATCGGCTGATGCAGCCGGAATGTCTTCAGCACCTTTGGCTTCAGACTCTGAGACGTTCACAGTGGGAGTGGCATCTGGAAACACTTGACGTGCAACAGATTGTTGGGGCACTTCTCCTTCTGGAACGCTCTGGGTGGTGACTTGAGGCCTTTGTCCTTTGCGAAGCCTGCACAATGCTGGCGACGCCTTTGGAGATGGAGTTGGCTGGGCCTCAAAGTCTTCCTCTTCTTCTTATTGTTGGGGAGTAATTGGGGTTTCTTGTGGTTGTGGGTGATCAGCCCACGAAGCATCCTGTGCAATTGGCGTCAGAGGACGACCAATGCTGATGAGTTCGCTGTTCATGAGAACAGGCGATGATACTAGGTTGTGTTCGATCTGAGGAAGGACTTCATCATCTTCAACATTGTCGTGGTGACCAATGTCTTCAGCAGCGGTGGGGTCAACTGCTGGAATGTCTTCAGCTTCATGAGCCTCTATGGGAGCCGGCTCATGAACTATCATCCGTCGTTCTTGGTGTTCAGAGGCAGGGCGAACCATTGATATGGGTTCAACAACCAAGGGCTCTAAGGGAGCAGCCCTATCCTTCTTGGTTCTGCGCTTCTTCTTGGAGGGAGCAGCATCAGAGGCTTCAGTATTTTTCCTTTTCTTGGCTTCAGCCTCAGCAGTTCACGTCTTCTTTAGCTCAGAAGCGGTTGATCTGACCTGTGGCTTCGAGCCGGTCATGCTAGTTGGGAAGACAATGTGCGGCTCTTCCTGCCTTGAAGGAGTAGTTTGGTCAGTCGATGGCTTTTTCTTCTTTGCAGCCATTCTTGGGTCAATACCAGGACGACCAAGTGCCTTGCGCTTCTCAGCCTCATTGTAGGCTTGCACACATTTGTCAGCTAGGCTCTTCATGCGCTCACGAGAACCTTTAGCTTCTTCACGCTTCGTGACAAAGGCTTCTTTGAGCTCGTGCATCATAACTTTGAAGTTTTTTACATCTTGCACGCTGAGCTTTTCCATATGCTTCTTGAACTGAGCTTTCTCATAGTCAATCTTGTGTTTCAGCTCAACGATGCGCTGAGCGAGAGCAAGCTCTGAAGCAATGGCTCCATTGAAGGAAACGCTGAGCCCAATGGGAAGTTGCAGATCGTCGAAGCTGAGATTTGGTGAGGCAAACCACTCATCAATGAAGTTGTGAATGATTGCCACATCAAAGAGAGGCAAATCATTGAAGATTTCTGCTTCTTCCTTGCTCTTGATCAGTTGCTCAAGGGCATCATCTGCAAGATCTTCATCACTTGACAGATCAATGTGCTCTTCACGCAGAATGGCAGCAGGGGTCAGTGCCTGATCAGTATGCTTGATGAGTTTCTTCTTCTTCTCCGTCTTCTTGGAGATGCGTGACAAATCTTCAGACTGCACACTGTCTTCAGGAGGTGCAGTGGCCAGCGGCTTCGCATGTGAAGCTTTTGGTGGAACAGCTGATCTTGAAGCCTTAGCCTTCTTTGGCTTCTGAGGCTTTGGGGCAGGAGGTGCTTCATCTGTGTCAGCCTCTTCAGAAGCGTCCCCAACAACAGCTCCTTGGACTGCAATGTAGGTGAGGAGACCTTGAAAATCATAGAAGGGGCCAATCTCGTTTTGATCAGCTTCACGACTGCCATCCTCCCTGGGAGCAGATGGGCCAGGGTTGAAGTTCAAACCCAGTGACTTCTTGTTCTCTTTTGCTGATGCCTTAGCAAATTGAAAGTTGCGTTTGAAAAGGTTGTCATCGCGACACCACAAGAGAGAAGTGGAGTCGGCATTTGCAGGCTGAGATCCTCTGACCATGCACGGGTAGAACCCTTGTTCAATAGCTTCAGCTTTGCTCTTGGGTTGAAGACCTCTGTAAGTGATATCTCCCCAAGGGCACTTTATTGCATTCTTTTCAGCGTATTCCTTGGTCACGAAGCGGTACTTGAACCATTCCTCAGCCCAATATCTTCGAATCCATTGGATTCGTGTCTTGCGCTGATTGTAATCCTCCTCAGGATCTGTCTTGTAAAGCTCTGAGAGGTCACCAGGCAAATCTCTTGATGTTCCTCCTCGACGCTGTCTGCCACCCTTTCTGACTGATTTCTCTGCAGCCATGTACTTCAAACTGAAAGGTTTCAATACGTTCAAAGGCTTCAAAGGCTTTCGCTTGCTGGACAAACAGGAACTGGCTTCGGGAGAATTTATGTGATGCTGTAAAAATTCTGCAAACGAATGCAGACTATGAGAACCAAGGGATTCTCCCACGGACATGTACCTGTGACAGCATTAGAGATGCGAGGGAAGGGGAAGAGGTCATATGCATTCTCAGAAGATTTTGAAGATAAACAAGTTTGAAGACATTGACCTCATGATGTGAAGACATTCACTTATATGTTGAGAGTTGGTTCCAGATTTGTATGAATCCGCGAATAGGTACAAGTGAGGAATCTAACTTGTTATGAAGCTTAAGTGAATATGCTAGGCAGTATGAGATGCAGACAGAATGGATCTAACTCGTATAGGCAAAAACCTATTTTGGTAGACATGATGAATCTTTGAAGATCAAAAAGATGGTAAAAAGAGAGTTTTATTTACCACATGAAGAACTGCTAGATGGGAAGAGTAGGAGACCGAGCAGTTCAATCCACCGTGCCCTAACTTGGCGACGGAGGACACCTACGGCGGCGGCGGAGAGGACGATGTCAGCGGCCGGCGTGAGGACGGCGTCGGAGAAGGCGCGGCAGCTAAGCGCTTCCTCGCCGGCGTCGTCGAGAGCTAGCGGTGGCGCTAGGGTTTTGACGAGGTGGAGAGGTGGAAGAAGTTTCTTTTACCGCGGGGGACAAGTATTTATAAGGAAGTGGGCGGCACAGCGCAATTACGCAGGTGCCCCTGGCGGTTCACATTTGATGGGCACGTGGCATGCATGCAACATACATAGAGTTATCCCACGTTCCCACGCCCGCCAGGTTTGTCGGATAGACGTTCCGACTTCTCCGGATTTCAGGCAATAAGAATGACACATTTAACACAGATTTAATGTTTGTCTCTGTATCTTCTGCTGACAAGGACGCAGAGAAGACATTCAACAGTTTCAATAGAATGCATATGATTTGGACAGATAGAGTTTGAGATTGGAAGCATAGACAGATTAGGGTCTGATCACATTCACTTAGTTCAAAAGATTCAACAAGAAAACATAGCTATATGTGAATGCTGTAGAGGACAGAACACTAGTAGATATATATCAAACAGCAGTTGAATCAACATAGTGAATATAATCACGAAGATAAAGTAAATTTGAAGACAAACCAGATACGAAGACATTCAAATGCAACGTCATGAGTGAAACACTTCAAACAGAAAAGTTTGGTGGTGGCGTTACCCATCGTATAGGAAGTATTAGACCCAGACACGGCGCACAATTATCGTGGCGCTGCCAAGTCAAATTCCATGTTAATGTATTCACACTTAGAATGTAAGTCTTCATTGATTGAAGATATACTTTACTTCGTGTGTTGCACATCTAAGTCATCAACATGCATAAGTGTTAGGATGTGTGCCTGATCACAGGACATTTGAGGATTCCACGATATTTAGCTCACACCATAACTTGCAAAACCTTTTCTCGTCCAAGGGCTTTGTGAAGATATCTGCCAATTGCTCTTCAGTGTTGACATGAATGATATCAATATCTTTCTTCATGACATGATCTCTGAGAAAGTGATGACGAATTTCAATGTGCTTTGTCTTCGAGTGCTGGACTGGGTTGTTGGCAATCTTGATGACGCTTTCGTTGTCGCAGAAGAGAGGTACTTGTTTCAGATTGATGCCATAGTCCTTGAGAGTTTGCTTCATCCATAGAAGCTGAGCACAGCAAGATCCAGCAGCAATGTATTTAGATTCAGCAGTTGAGAGTGACACGCAGTTCTGCTTCTTTGAAGACCAACAGACAAGTGATCGTCCCAGAAAGTGACATGTGCCTGATGTAGACTTGCAATCCACCTTGTCACCAGCATAATCAGCATCCGAAAATCCAACCAGATCAAACTCTGAGCCCTTTGGATACCATAATCCTAGTGTTGGGGTGTGAGCCAAATATCGAAGAATTCGCTTCACAGCTAGGTGATGCGACTCCTTTGATGCCGCTTGGAATCGAGCACACATGCAAACACTAAGTATAATATCTGGCCTAGATGCACATAGGTAAAGTAAATAACCAATCATGGAGCGGTATACCTGTTGATCGAACTCTTTACCATTTTCGTCGGGACCCAGATGATGTTTGGCTGGCATTGGCGTCGTGTAACCTTTACAATCTTGCATTCCAAACTTTTTCAGGCAATCTTTGAGGTATTTCTCTTGAGATATGAAGATGCCATTCCTTTGCTGACGAATTTGAAGACCAAGGAAGAACTTCAGCTCACCCATCATGGACATCTGATATTGCTCTTGCATCATGTATCCAAACTCATCACTGTACTTTTGGTTGGTGCAGCCAAAGATAATGTCATCCACATAGATTTGGCACACAAACAGTTCACCATCATATGTCTTCGTGAAGAGTGTAGGATCGAGGGATCCAGGTTTGAAGCCTTTGCTCTTCAGGAAATCTTTGATTGTATCGTACCAAGCACGAGGAGCTTGTTTGAGGCCATACAGTGCTTTGTTTAGTTTGTACACCATATCAGGATGTTTTGGATCTTCAAAGTCGGGTGGTTGTGCAACGTATACTTCTTCTTCAATCTTGCCATTGAGAAATGCACTCTTCACATCCATTTGATATAGCAGGATATTGTTGTGATTAGCATAGGCCAGCAATATGCGGATAGCTTCAAGTCTAGCCACAGGAGCAAATGTTTCATCGAAGTCAATCCCCTCAACTTGAGTATATCCTTGTGCAACGAGACGTGCTTTGTTTCTGACGACTTGGCCATGCTCATCTTGCTTGTTTTGATATATCCATTTTGTTCCAATGATGTTATGCTTGCGAGGGTCAGGACGCTTGACAAGTTCCCAAACATTGTTCAGCTTGAACTGATGAAGCTCTTCTTGCATTGCTTGAATCCATTCAGGTTCCATAAAGGCTTCAGCAACTTTCTAGGGTTCTGATATTGACACAAAAGAAAAGTGCCCACAGAAATTTTCTAACTGCGTTGCTCTTGAACGAGTAAGTGGACCAGGTGCATTGATGCTATCAATTATCTTCTCAATTTGCACTTCACTTGCAACACGAGGATGAGCTGGGCGAAGAATTTGTTCTTGCTGATCATTGTCATCATTGGGAGGATTGTCTTCAGGCTGAGCATTGTCTTCAAATTGGTTTGGTGCAGAAATGATAAGTTCCTCTTCAGGCTATGCTTCAGCAGGCATGATTTCACCAGTTCCCATTAGCTTGATAGACTCGTTGGGTGAAGCTTCTTCAAGATTACTTGGCAGGAGCTCTCTTTGTGACCCATTGGTTTCATCAAACCGCACATCTACAGTTTCGACGATTTTGTAGAGATAGAGGTTGAAGACTCTGTAAGAGTGTGAATCCTTTCCATAACCGAGCATGAAGCCTTCATGAGCTTTTGGTGCAAATTTTGACTTGTGATGGGGATCCTTGATCCAGCACCGTGCTCCAAATACTTTGAAGTAGCTTACATTTGGCTTCTTGCCAGTGAGGAGCTCATAGGATGTTTTGTTCAGAAGCTTATGGATATAAACACGGTTGATGACATGGCATGCTGTATCAATAGCTTCAGGCCAGAACTTTCTTGGTGTTTTGTATTCGTCCAACATCGTCCGAGCCATCTCAATGAGGGTTCTGTTCTTGTGCTCTACGATGCCATTTTGCTGAGGTGTGTAAGGAGCAGAAAACTCATGAGTGATCCCCATTGTATCCAGATAAAGATCAAGTCCAGTGTTCTTGAACTCAGTGCCGTTGTCACTTCTGATATGCTTGATCTTGACTCCATAATTGTTCATGGCTTGATTGGCAAAACGTCTGAAAACATCTTGCACTTCGGTCTTGTAGAGAATTATGTGCACCCATGTGTATCTTGAGTAATCATCAACAATGACGAAGCCATAGAGACAGGCAGTCGTAGTGAGAGTAGTGTAGTGAGTAGGGCCAAATAAGTCCATGTGTAGCAGCTCGAAGGGTTGAGACGTAGTCATGATTGTCTTTGCAGGATGCTTGGCCCGAGTCATCTTTACAGCTTCGCAGGCACCGCACAAATGATCTTTCTTGAACTTGACATCTTTAATGCCAATGACATGCTTCTTCTTGATGAGCGTATGTAAGTTCCTCATCCCAGCATGCCCTAGCCTCCGATGCCATAGCCAGCATTCTGAAGCTTTTGTAAGAAGACATCTTGCAAGCTGTGGACCTGCTGAGAAATCTACCATGTACAGATCATCTTTCTTGTACCCTTCAAAGACCAGAGATTTGTCAGATTCCATTAGTACAAGGCAACGATATTTTCCAAATATTACAACCATGTTCAGGTCGCAAAGCATTGAGACAGACATTAAGTTGAAGCCAAGGGATTCAACAAGCATCACTTTATCCATGTGCTGATCCCTTGAGATTGCAACTCTACCTAGACCCAATACCTTGCTTTTACCAGTGTCAACAAATGTGATGTGACTCTTATCAGATGGACGTAAGGTTGAGTCCATGAGAAGACTTTGATCACCAGTCATATGATTAGTGCATCCGCTGTCCATAATCCATTCTGAAGCACGAGGTGTCATACTCTGCATTGCAGTTAGGAGGATAGGCTTCACCAAGAGAATTGTGAAGCATAAACATTTGATGAGCAAGAGGATTATGGAAACTCAGATCAAGATTAGGACTGATAGGATGAATGGCAAGCGATTCAGGAACAAAATACATAGTGAGACCATTTGGGCATTTGATCTTGCGCCCTACAAGATATTTTAGGTCCCCAGCAATAGCATCAGACGCCTTTGATTTTCGGTTGGAGACCTTTCCCTGCAAAACAAAGTTAATTCTTCTTAACCACCCACATCTTTAGGGGTGGCTTAGAAGCAATGAGTCTAAGTGCAGCATCTGAGAACTTCAGCTTTGGATCCCTAGCAAATAGCCTTGCAGGAGATGAACGATACTCATATGAATAAGCAGAAAAGTTCTTAGTTTTATGAACATAGCGGTTTGAAGATACACGCTCATATTCATAGGTTTGAGTACGGTTTCCATGCAAAACATTGGCGTTAGGGTGACTCAGGTGAGTCCTCTGTCTGTATGAAGCCTTTGGACCATATGAAGCCTTTGGTCTGGGATTTGTCTTCTTCCCAGGTGGTGTCATGATGACATTCATTGGAAGCTTCTCAAGACAGCTTTTGGGTACCCATCTCTTCTTCATAGGTGGCCCATTCCTGCAGTTAGTACCAATATATCTGGCAAACACTTCACCATTCTGATTCTTGAACAGTTTATAGTTTGCATCAAAGGATTCATCAATGATGACAGGGTTAGCACAGGTAAAGCCAGATAAGGTGAATGGATCCACTGAAGGTCCCTTTGTAGCAACCCATGTGGTTTTGGGATACTGCTGAGGCTTCCAGTAGGAACCATCAACATTCATTTTCCTCTCGAACCCAACACCCTCTTTCCTAGGGTTTCGGTTCAGAATATGCTTTTTGGGGACATCGCAAAGTGTCTGATGCCCTTTCAGGCTTTTATACATCCCTGTTTCAAGTAACGTCTTCAACCTAGCATTTTCATTAGCAATAGTAGTGGTATCCTCCGCAGAGGGGTTAGTTACCACATCAGTAGTTGAAGACAATGCAACAGCAGTAGTAGTGGAACATCCAGCAACAGAGGTAGCGATATCACGCTCAAGGCATTTTAGACATGGTGGTTCAAATCCATCCTGAGCGGGACTGATCTGTTGAGCGCGTAGTGACTCATTCTCTTTTTGAAGATCTTCATGAGCCGCTCTCAACTTCTCAAGCTCTTGCCTCCTTTGAAGATAATCATAGGAGAGCTTTTCATGAGTGGTTGTGAGCGTATCATGACGACTTTCAAGTTCTTGATACTTAGCATGAAGATTTTTTATGTCTTCAACTAAGGACTGTGAACGAGTCATTTCCGCGTCCAACAGGTCATCACTTTTGTCTAACAGTTTTTGAGTATGTTCCATAGCCTTTTGTTGTTCAGTTGCAATTTTAGCAAGTGTTTTGTAGCTAGGCTTGGATTCATAATCAGAGTCATCTTCACTAGATGTTTGAAAGTAAGCATCGCGTGATTTTACCTTGGCACCACGTGCCATGAAGCAGTAGGTGGGACTAGGATCATCCTTATCTTCAGCTTCAAGTGTGGGAGTCATTGTCTTCAGTGTTGAAGATGGACTTGGCAACATAGGCAGTGGCTAGAGCCAGACTTGCAACACCAGGGTCGGACTCCTCCTCCGACTCCACCTCCGCCTCCTCAGAAGCAGACTCCTCCTATTAATCCATTTCCTTCCCAACAAAAGCACGAGCCTTGCCAGATGAGCTCTTCTTGTGAGATGAAGACTTTGATGAGGACTTGGAAGAAGACTTTGAAGATTTCTTCTTTTTCTTGTCATCAGAATCATATTCCTTGCTCTTCTTCTTCTTCTTCTCGTTGTCCCACAGTGGACACTCAGAGATGTAGTGTCCTGGTTTCTTGCACTTGTGACATGTTCTCTTCTTGTAGTCATGAGTAGAAGCTTCATCATTTCTTGAGCTGGATCGTGAAGACTTTCTGAAGCCTTTCTTCTTAGTGAACTTCTGGAACTTCTTAACAAGCATAGCAAGTTCCTTTCCAATGTCTTCAGGATCATCAGAACTGCAGTCAGATTCTTCTTCAGATGAGGAAACAACTTTGCCTTCAAAGCGTGAGTTCGGCCATAGTTGGGACCATAGATTTCTCTTTTCTCAGATAGCTGGTACTCATGTGTGTTGAGCCTCTCAAGTATATCAGACGGATCGAGTGTCTTGAAGTCAGGACGTTCTTGTATCATGAGGGCAAGGGTGTCAAAGGAGCTGTCAAGTGATCTCAGTAGTGTCTTGACGATTTCATGCTTGGTAATCTCAGTGGCGCCGAGAGCACGAAGCTCATTTGTGATGTCAGTGAGGCAATCAAACGTGAGCTGGACATTCTCATTGTCGTTTCTCTTGAAGCGGTTGAAGAGGTTGCGAAGAACACTGATCCTTTGATCTCTCTGGGTTGAGACGCCTTCGTTGACCTTGGATAGCCAGTCCCAGACTAGCTTTGAGGTCTCCAGAGCACTCACTCGGCCATACTGTCCTTTGGTCAGATGACCACAGATGATGTTCTTGGCAGTGGAGTCCAGTTGAATGAACTTCTTGACATCAGCAGGGGTGACACCATCATCAGTATTGGGAACGCCGTTCTTGACGACATACCAGAGGTCGACATCAATGGCTTCAAGGTGCATGCGCATCTTATTCTTCCAGTAGGGATATTCAGTTCCATCGAACACGGGGCAAGCAGCGGAGACTTTGATTATCCCTGCAGTCGACATAGCTAAAACTCCAGGTGGTTAAACCGAATCACACAAAACAAGGGAGTACCTTGCTCTGATACCAATTGAAAGTGCTTGTTATCGACTAGAGGGGGGTGAATAGGCGATTTTTATGAAAGTCTTCAAAACATAAAGGTTTCAAAGAAAAACATCAGAAATGAACCTATTGATATGCAGCGGAAGATAAACTACACAAGGCAAGCCATAGTCAAGTATGCAATAACGTGTGTGTATGATGACTAATGGCAACTAGGTAGTAAGGATCAGGGTGGAAGATAGTATGAAGCCAAACAGCAATGGTAGTCAAGCAATGAAGTCAAACAGGTATGGCAGGCAGGCAATGACTTCACGAAGACAAACAGTTAGTAAAGGGAAGAGAGAATAGAACCAGTCACTCGGTGAAGACACATGATTTGTTTGACCAGTTCCAGTTGTTGTGACAACTGTACATCTGGTTAGGGAGGCTGAGATTCAACTCAGAAGACCGCGTCTTCACCTTATTCCCCTTGAGCTAAGAACACACAGTCCTCGCCCAATCACTCTGGTAAGTCTTCAAGGTAGACTTCCAAACCTTCACAGACTTCGTTCACCGGCAATCCACAATGGCTCTTGGATGCTCAGAACGCGACGCCTAACCGGCTGGAGGATACACAGTCCTCAAGTGTAATAAGTCTTCAGGTCACACAGACAGAAAGACTTCAGTGATGCCTAACACTCTTTGGCTCTAGTGTTTTGGGCTTTGTCCTCGCAAGGATTTATCTCTCTCAAAGGCTTCGAGGTGGGTTGCTCTCAAACGACAAAAGCCGTGCACTAACTCTGAGCAGCCACTAATTTATGGTGTAGGGGGTGGGCTATTTATAGCCACTAGGCAACCCGACCTGATATGTCCGAAATGACCCTGGGTCACTAAGGACTGACACGTGTTCCAACGGTCAGATTTCAAACACACGCGGCAACTTTACTTGGGCAAAAGCAAAGCTGACTTATCCAGCTCTGGATAAGATTTGCTCTCATTGTCTTTGCTCGAAGACATAGGATTTGGGTTGAGCATCACTTCAGTCACTCTGACTGTATTCACTTGGACCCCACTTAACAGTACGGTGGTTCCTATGACTCAACAAAGAAGAAAAGAGAAACAACAAAACAACTAAGTCTTCGCGCTCCATAGTCTTCACAGAGTGTCTTCTCATGTCATAGTCTTCAATATGAAGATCTTCATATACCACCATTGTCTTCAATGTCTTCACACATTTTTAGGGGTCATCTCTGGTAGGTAAACCGAATCGATGAGGGGCCATACTTGTGTTATCCTGCAATTCTCACAAACACATTAGTCCCTCAACCAAATTTGTCGTCAATACTCCAAAACCAACTAGGGGTGGCACTAGATGCACTTACACCATCACGCAAGCCATGACGACCAAGGGCGCCAGGCGGGCGCCAGCCCGCGCAGTGTCCTCCCTTTCCTCTTTGGTGCAAAGGGAGCAAGCGCAGGCGGGAGGATCAAGCAAAGGCACCCATTTCGGTGCAACGAGACCAAGACCAGCTCCGCGACAAGGAGGAAGTCACTGTGGAGCCCAAGCCAGCATCATTGCCAGAGCCTTTGGCAGGCGCGGACCAACTTTAGTCAGGATAAGTGTACCAGATGTTCCCCTTCAAACTGGCCAATTGTTGGCGCCCTTACCGCTCAATATTTGGGAAGAGGCCCAGGGCCTTTGCCTATAAATAGGACTAGCCACCCCCAGGGTAGAGGCATCTTGACATCTAGACAGATCGATCGGCAATCAGATCAGAGAGAGAGAGAGAGAGAGAGAGAAGGGCGATTGAACTCCACCTAGCAGTTCATCGCCCCGGCCAAGAGCAGACCCTCGTGAGGCTGTTCTTCCTTGTATTGTTCATTATCAGCCCAAGAGGCAATCCACCACACCACCACACTGGAGTAGGGTATTACACCACATCGGTGGCCCGAACCAGTATAAACTCTGTGTCTCTTGTGTTGTTCTTCTGGTAGCTTAGATCCTTGCGAGGCACAGGGGCACAGGTAGGTAGGAAGCGTAATCTCCGCGTGCACCCCAGAGTTCGGACCTCAAGGGTCTGTCGGAACCCGAAATCCGACATTTGGCATGCCAGGTAGGGGTGCACCGGAATTCGTGTTCCGCCGCTCCGTTCTCCTCCGACCATCGCGTCCATGTCTGACGCCCGTCGGGCCCGCGCCGAGCGCCGAGCCGCTCTCGCTTCGCGCGTCACCCAGACAGACCCTGTCGGCGGGCGTCCCCGCCGCTCCCCGTCGCCTGCCATCAATGCCGCCACTGGCCTGGCGGGGAACGAGCAGCAAGCGTCGTCTCAGCATCCTTCCGTGCGGCGAGACGGCCGCACCGCTACTCCCTCGCTCACCCCAGCTGGCTCTTCGTCCCGCGCGCTCCGTGCGCCCTTGGAGGCTTGAGCTGCGCTCATCGCGGCAAACGAGCTCATGCGCTACTGTCCCATTGACTACGTCTACGAAGAGTGGCTTGACCGCGTTGCCGAGCTCATCCGCGCCGTGGGGGGCTCTCCTGCGCCCTCCGTCCCGCTGCACCGCACCCCGCCCCGCGCGGACGACGAAGCTCCGGGGGCGCCCCAGCCGCCTCCTCACCAAGAAGACGCCCCGGCCACAAGGCGCGTGGCCCTGGATGGAACCCGCTCCGCCAGGCACCAGCGCGGCAAGAGCAGAGCTGCCAAGAAGTCCATCGCCCGCAGGAAGCCGCCTGGGCGCTCCATGCTCCGGCACGTCGCGGCCACGCTCCTGCTCCCGCGCGTCAAGACCCCACGCTGCTCCCAGCTGCAGCGCGCGGGGACCTGCAAGACCAAGCTCTCCGTCACCCAAGGCCTCCCGTGGCCACGGCGGGCTGCCGCGCCTTCACCACCGAGCTGCGCAGCATCGCGTGGCCCGGCAAGTTCAAGCCAGACTTGCCTCCTCGCTACGACGGCACGGCCGACCCTACGGAGTTCCTCCAGCTCTATGAGGTGGGCATCAAAGCTGCCAACGGAGATGAGAAGGTCATGGTGAACTGGTTTCCCATGGCGCTCAAGGACGGAGCCCGCACCTGGCTCCTGAACCTGGCCCCAGGCACGATCTCCTCCTGGGACGAGATGCGCACCCGCTTCATCGCCAACTTCCAAGGTACTCGCAACCGGCCACCCGCCATGAGCGACATGCGCCGCATCAAGCAACAACCCGGAGAGACCCTGCAAAAGTACATCCAGCGCTTCAACAATGCACGCCTCAAGATTCCCAGGGTGTTGGAGGAGGCCATCATCTCAGCCTTCTCCGACGGCGTGTGCGACGTCAAGATGAAGGAGGAGCTGGCGATGCATGAAGACCTGTGCACTTCCTTGGAGCTGTTCAACTTGGCGACCAAGTGCGCCAGGGCTGAGGAAGGGCGTCTCTCCCTCCTCGAGCTGCCTGCCGCAGACCCAGAAGAGAAGAAATCCAAGGCCAAGGATGTGAAGCGCAAGGGGGCTATCGTGCTCGCAGCAGAACCGGACACCAAGCGGGGCAGAGATCAGCCCGAGTCTTCCAAGGGCAGTCGCTACTGTGTGTACCACGACCTCCACTCCCACAACACCAACGAATGCCAAGAGCTCCGAGCCGTGCGAGAAGGAAGGATCGGCCGTCGCCCCGACCGTGTCGACCGGGGCTACGGTCGAGGATGAGGAAGGAAAGCATGACGCTGGGAAGACCGCAGCCCATGCCAAGGGTGGCACGATCGACCTCGCGAGGACCGCTGGCAAGACCCGCCTCGCGAGGGAGACTGGAGGGATCAGCCTCGCGAGGATCGCCCGAGAGGTAACGCAGGCCTCCCTCCGCTGCCGCCGCATCCAAGAAGAAACGAGGACCGCCACCAGGACGAGGGGGCTGGGGGCTTCCAGGAGCCACGCGCGATCGCTTGCATCCTGGGCGGAGCTCAAGCCCCAGCCTCTCAGCACATCTTCAAGCAGTTCGCCCGCGAAGTGAATGCAGTCCTCCCCAAGCTCGAAGCCACACGTCCTCTCAGGTGGTCATCATGCGCCATCATGTTCAGCTCAGCGGATCAGCTCAAGTGTGCAGCCACAGCTGAAGTCCTCCCGATGCTTTGTTCCCCAATCGTCAGCAATGTGGTGGTCACCAGGACCCTCATCGACGGTGGGGCAGGGCTCAACGTCCTGTCCGTGGAAACATTCAACAATCTCCAAGTGCCCTACAATCAGCTTCAGCCAACCAAGCCTTCCTCCGGAGTCACTGACGGCTCCACGGTCCCGATCGGGCAGGTCCGCCTCCCTGCCACCTTCGGAGCACGCAACAACTACCGCACTGAGCTCATCGACTTCGACGTCGCTCACATTCGCCTGCCGTACAACGCCATCCTTGGGTACCCGGCGCTGGCCAAGTTCATGGCCGTGACTCTCCATGGCTACAACGTCCTCAAGATGCCAGGGAGTAGCGGAGTCATCACGGTGCCCTATGAGGAGAAAGACGCGGTGTGTTCCCTGGAACGAGCTTTTCAGGCCGCATCATTGGAAGACCCTGATCGTGGAAGCAGGAGGCTTCCCGAGACCACCCCCAAGAATAAGAAGACGTCGTCTGGCCCGGTCCCTCAGGAGGCAGGCCCCTCAGGGCCCGTGCCTTCCCAAGGGGAACCTCCTTCCATCGCATAGGAAAGCGCGCCCGGCGCCCTCCTCAGGAAGGGCTCGGGGGCTCTCCCCTGGAGGGCCACCGACCTGGCTAAGGTCACCAGGGAAGCGCTTGGGCACCATGTGGAGGCGTGTTTCGAAGCACGTTTCCCTCAAGAAGGAGCAAGACAAGGAGGATCAGACCCTCAGGAGTTCGTCAGCAAGGTCATTCAAGGGCTACAGGAGTCAAGAGTCATGAGAGGCGGCCGCCGCCTACCAGCTGTGGTTCCCCATCCAGATGAGGATGGTGCGCTGCGCGTCTGCGTCAACGTACCAGGGCTCAATCGAATCGCCACTCTAGAGCGCCTCTGGCCCTCGCGAGTGGGGCGCTGCGAAGGTCCACCCCACAGCTACGTTCGCATGCCTTACGGCTTGCCGGACGCGGCTGCCATGTACCAGCGCCTCATGAGGGGCATCATGGAAGCTCAAGAGGCTAGGTGTTCTGCAGCCCTGGCGGAGATGGAGATGGTCCGCGAGGAGCCACCAGCGCCTCCGGAGCCTCCCGAGGCCCCAGGGCCTGGGGGCTCGTGAGGATCGGTTTCTGCAGCCCGCCGAGTCTACTGCACCAACACTCGTTCGTCCTCAACATCATCAGGTGACATCTTTTAAGTTTCATTTCCAGCTGGGGGCGCCCCCCAGGGCTGCATTATTCCCAGGCCGCGTGGGTCCGTCGCTGCGGCATGTATCCCTTTTATTTTCATGTTGTTAGCTTACTCTGTTGGGGGCGCCCCTCGGGCTGCATCATCCCCAAGCCGCTCGGGCCAGACCCAGCGGCATGTATCCCTTTTACGTTTATCTATGGCTATGTGTTTGGTTCACCATGCTTGATTATTCGTTGCTGGTCAACGGCACCTTTTCTTCTCCATGTCGACCACTTGCACGTTAAAGGGGGGGTGCCTGAGCATCGTGACTCAGGGCTCTTACTGGCTCTCCAGCCCTCACCCTCTGGCCTTGTCCATGGCATCACGACCTGGCATACCTGCGACGGCTGAGACCAGCTCGAGGGCCGGGACCCGAGGACGTAGAGTGTAGGCATCTAACCCAACTTGCAGGAACACATCACAAGATAAGGCCCAGTGCCAGGCGCAACCCGCCTAGAGGTAGGGCCCCGTGAGTCCCGCGCTGGCTCACGGGTGCCCAGATACACCTCACCAGGCCCTACCGTGCCAGCCACGTGTCAGGGCGGGGCTGTACACGCCCCGGGGGCTCCTCCCGGAGGGGAGCCCCTCCCACGTACCAGTGGAAGCACCATGCTCCGCGCTGGCTGACTACACTGCCGAGGAGCGGCTATGCCCGTACACATACGGAAGCGCTATGCTCCGCGCTGGTGATAAGCAACTGAGGGTGGCCCCCGGGCCGCATCAACCTCAGTGAGCCCAGAGCTCAGTGTCTAGCCTCATCGCAACGCCTCCCCCCTAGAGTGCCGCGCGAGGGGGCTGGGCACGGGGGCTGCGCCTGGGTCACGCCCAGACGCACGCCACCCAGCCAGGCCACCCGGGCCTGGTTTGTCGTGCATCTCTCCCCGAGTGGAGCCAAGGTACGAAGGCCGTTTGAGCGTCAAGGGGGACTCCTGGGCATCGCGACTCAGGAGCCTAACTGGTCCCGTAGACCCTCACTCCTTAGTTCCGAAAGGCTAATGCTGGGTGAGGTACGCGCGGGGCCGGGATCTACAGACGTAGAACGGTAGATCCACCCACATCTCACCTCCCTACTTGCTGTTCGCGCGCCATGGGGGACTCCTGAGCATCGCGACTCAGGAGCCTAACTGGTCCCGTAGCCCCTCACTCCTTAGTTCCGAAAGGCTAATGCTGGGTGAGGTACGCGCGGGGCCGGGCTCTGCCGGCGTAGAACATAAGCAAGTAGGAAGGAAAAGCATAAACTTCAAGGATCGCCTCCCTACTTGTTGTTCGTGCATCAAGGGGGACTCCTGAGCATCGCGACTCAGGAGCCTAACTTGTCCTGTAGCCCCTCACTCCTTTGGTCCCGTCCTGGTTTCCGGTCGGGGCTAATGCTGGGTGAGGTACGCGCGGGGCCGGGCTCTGCCGGCGTAGAACATAAGCAAGTAGGAAGGAAAAGCATAAATTCAAGGAATTTAAAAGCAAATATTACAGTCCACACTGTTATCTCAACGCCAAACGCAAGTTTAAACACCTCCCCGAGGCATGATACGTGTGCAGGAATTAAAAGCAGAACAGGAGCCGCAGCAGAGTCACTTGTCGGCGGTGGAGCAGTGTGGAGTGGATTCGCCTCATGGAGCAGCAGGGTCGGCAGTGCCTGGCTTCGGCTTGGTGCTGAAGGCCCGGAACTTCCCCAGCAGAGCCTCCGCACGACCCTTCACGGCCTCGGCAGGGGCAGCGGCACGCTCGCCGCTCACTTGCTCCAGCAGGCTGTCGAGGTCGACGTCGGGGTCGCGAAGGTAAATATGGGTGAAGACCCGCGTCAGCACTGCAGAAGACAAGACACGCGCCTCGGCCTTGGCCGTGGGGCCAAGGCCAAGGGCGACATCCTCAAGAGCACGAACCAGGAAGGGAAGCAGCTTGGCGGGGCCGTCCTCGGAGCCAGCCAGCGGGCTCTCCAGGCCGCTGGCGTAGAGCATCTTTAGCGAAGCACGAGCCTTCTCCTCCATGTCTGCGAAGGCCACGCGGTCCTCGGCAAGAACCCGGGCCTTGCCGTCCAGTTCAACCTTCGTCGCCTCCTACTCCTTCTCCAGCACGCGTAGGCGGTCGCGGCGTTTCTTGAGCTTGGCCTCCCGGACCTCGACGGCCGCCTCGCGAGCCTTCACGCCCTCTTCTTGCTCTTGGTGAAGGCGGGCCTCTTTCACGAGCTGGTCACGCAGGCCTTGCAGCTCGCCCTCCAGCACCTTGCACCGACCGCGGACGTCAGCCGCCTCCCCCTGGGCTGCGTCGTGAGCAGCCTTCGCCTCAAGGGCGGCCTGCCTCTCCTCATCACAAGCCGTTGAGGCCTGGACCAGCGCCGCCCGAACCGAAGCATCGGAGCGAATCCATCCTGAAGCCAGCTCCAAGCGCCCGGCCACCAAGCGAGGGTCGGCGCCAAGAAGATCCTGCCGGAGCCGGTCCAGCTCGGCAGCAACACGATCCAGAACGGCGGGAGGAGTCGGAGAGACAGTAGTCGGTGGAGTAGGAGGAGAAGGCGGCGGCACGACCACAGCACCCTGAGGTGGAGCCTGCTGCGCCCCGACGACTGTGGTGGCGGCGGAAGGCAAAGGCACCTCGGGTGTCACTTGGGCCATGGGGGCTGGGCTCGCCCCAGCCAGCTTGGCCAGACCTCGCGAGGACGATCGGGCAGGAGAGGCCCGTGCGTCGCGGTCACCTTCCTCCGCAGGCAGAGGCGCTGCCACGGGTGGAACCTCAGGAGCCCCCTTCAGCTTCTTCGCCGTGGGCGACAGCCTATCCAAGAGACGCAGACGTCAAGCCTCAACAGCAGAACAAGAAACGAAGACAGGAGTCAAGCACTTACGGGTCGTCGCCGGTGAGCTCAGGCAGCCTCCAGCCAAACTTGAAGCCTGACAGCCGGCTGGAAGGGTCAACCTCGGAAGTCCGGGCGCGTCTGCAGACCGCCCCGGGGCCGGGGCAGACCCGCGGGAGATCAGCCCGGTCCTGTCCTTCCTCGGGATCGGGGGCGAGCTCCCGCTGCCCATCACGTCATCATCCTCGTCATCGTCGCTCGGAGAGAGGCGGAAAGCGCGGGGCCTGCGCCGGGGGAGGGGAGCCCTCGACTCTCTGTCAGTCGCCTCGGAGTCAGGCCCCTTCCCCCGCTCCTCTCCGTCCTCCTTTTCGTTGGAGTCGCCGGAGGACACGTCCACCAGTTCGTCAGGAGCCTCCGTGGGCACGGGCCCGTCCCCGTTGAAGACGGGCATGGACTCCACCACCTGCTCCCAGTCGTCATGGAGGAACAAGGGCGTAGGAGCGCCCTCCAGCCTCGCCACATCGCCCCCGACCAGAGATTGGAGCACCGCGTCCAGAACTCCGTCAACCAAGGCCGCGGGGCTCGGATGAGGCCTCCACATCGGAGGTCAGTACTGCCAAAGCGGGGCCAGCTGGTGCTCCAGGAATTCCCTCAACAGCGACGCGCCAGTCAGCTTCGCCGCCGCCATGCTGGCCGGCCTTAGATCCGCGTCCATCTTCTCCAACACCGGCTTCGCGCGGGGGTCCGTGAGCTCCGCTCGACCCCAGTCACCGGAGCTCATGGGCAGCTCCGTGGGCAAGATCAGCCGAGGGTGAATGCGCCCAGCATCAGCCAAGACCCATTTGCTCCTGAAGCCCTCAATCCTTTTCCCGAGCTTCGAAATGGCAATGGCGCCACTTTACGCGATGAAGCTCGCGCACGCGGAAGGAGAACCGCGAGAGACCCGGAGGGAGAAGTAGTGGCGCAGCAAGGCCACTGAGGGTTGCACCCCTACGTGAGCCTCGCAGTAATAGGCGAAGATTGCCATGAGAAGGACGGAGTTGGGGTGGAGATGCAGAGCCTGTAGGTTGTAATGGCGGAGGACAGAGAAGAAGAACTCGGAGAAGGGAGACACCAGGCCAGCAGCAATGGAGCTTACAAAGAGTGGATAGAAGGTGCTCCCTCGGCCCTCAGGGGAGGTGGAGCCGGCCTTGAACACCCTCGCCCCGTCGATGCCCTGCGCCGCCGCCATCCGGCGCAGCCGGGCGAGGCTCGCCCCCGACACGTTTGGCGAGTCCAGGGCAGACGAGTACCAAGCTTCGGCCGGGGACTGACGAGGCGCCATGGCTTCCTAGGTCACGCGGCCGGAGTAGATCTGGAAATTTGGAGGAAGGAAGGAGAGGCGCAAGAAAGGGGATCTGAGCAGCAACCAGAGAAAGCAAAAAGCAAAACCTGGGCGGATGCCGCTCCTTTATCAACTCGCGCAGTTGCGGAGACGCCCACGTCCAATCAACCCCCACGCGGCGCCAAGGCCGCAGGCTGTTAGGGCCCGCGGCGCTTCGCCCTCGCCCTTTCGCCTCTCCGCACGGCCAAGTCCGGGCGCGCCTTGGGCCCAGGGGCTACTGTCCGTGTTCGGGGAACGGGGGTCCCCAGACTTGCCTGCCTGCGGCCTGCGGCGTGGCTCAAGAGGGGGCCCAGCACGGCCCATCTTCATCAACACAAATCCAAGACCCTCGCGAGGGGCCAAGCCTCGTGGGGCGGACAACACGGAGCTTCCTCAGGCACGGCCTCATCAGGCTGGCTCGCGAGGAGGCGGAGAGATCAAGGCGGGGTACCTCACGAGGTGCCCATGACGCAAGCCATGACGACCAAGGGCGCTAGGCGGGCCCCATGCCGCGCAGTGTCCTCCCTTTCCTCTTTGGTGGAAAGGGAGCAAGCGCAGGCGGGAGGATCAAGCAAAGGCACCCATTTCAGTGCAAAGAGACCAAGACCAGCTCCGCGACAAGGAGGAAGTCACTGTGGAGCCCAAGCCAGCGTCATCGCCAGAGCCTTTGGCAGGCGCGGACCAACTTTAGTCAGGATAAGTGTACCAGATGTTCCCCTTCAAACTGGCCAATTGTTGGCGCCCTTCCCACTCAATATTTGGGAAGAGGCCCAGGGCCTTTGCCTATAAATAGGACTAGCCACCCCCAGGGTAGAGGCATCTTGACATCTAGACGGATCGATCGGCAATCAGATCAGAGAGAGAGAGAAGGGCGATTGAACTCCTCCTAGCAGTTCATCGCCCCAGCCAAGAGCAGACCCTCGCGAGGCTGTTCTTCCTTATATTGTTCATTATCAGCCCAAGAGGCAATCCACCACACCACCACACTGGAGTAGGGTATTACACCACATCGGTGGCCCGAAGCAGTATAAACTCTGTGTCTCTTGTGTTGTTCTTCTGGTAGCTTAGATCCTTGCGAGGCGGAGGGGCACAGTTAGGTAGGAAGCATAATCTCCGCGCGCACCCCAGAGTTCGAACCTCAAGGGTCTACCGGAACCCGAAATCCGACAATAGCGGAAGGCTTGGAAGACAAAGTGAGTCCATCAACTCCAACGGCATAGCTGAGTGCACGACAACGACCTAGCGCACCTTACTCTTCTTCTAAAAAGGATACAACATGATATGTTGCAGCTCGAAATGGGTGAGCACATGGAATATGCTGGCAATATAACACAATAGAACAATGAACAAAACAAATGCTATCACTACATGCATATATGGCTGGTGGAGGCTCTATGGTTATAAGGTTTTTGTGAAAAGCCAATTTTTTCCTATATCAAAGGAATATATTTTATTTAACTATCATGGTAGTTGATAAACATTGAGAATGGTACCCCCATCTCAATTCCAATTAAGCAATAATTAATAACCCAACAAATTAATTTAGAGTGATGAGATCAATATGATAATCCAAGAACCAGACACTCAAGATGTCCATAACCGGGGACACGGCTAACCATGATTAGTTTGTACACTCTGCAGAGGTTTGCGCACTTTTCCCCACAAGACTCAATCTCCTCTGTTGGATTTCTCGCACTACATGGTGTTTGAGACACGGATGACCGAGACACAGTTGAGGGAGTCCTGGATTAGGGGGTGTTCGGATAGCCGAACTATATCTCCAGCCGGACTCTAGGACTATGAAGATGCAAGATTGAAGACTTCGTCCCGTGTCCGGAAGGTTCTTTCCTTGGCGTGGAAGGCAAGCTAGGCGTGCGGATATTCAAGAGCTCCTACCAATGTAACCGACTCTGTGTAACCCTAACCCTATCCGGTGCCTATATAAACCGGAGGGTTGTAGTCCGTAGGACGAACACATCATAACCATCATCATACCCATAGGCTAGCTTCTAGGGTTTAGCCTCCTTGATCTCGTGGTAGATCTACTCTTGTACTACCCATATCATCAATATTAATCTAGCAGGAGTAGGGTTTTACCTCCATCGAGAGGGCCCGAACCTGGGTAAATAAAGTGTCCCTTGTCTCCTGTTACCATCCGACCTTGACGCACAGATCGGGACCCCCTACCCGAGATCCGCCGGTTTTGACACCGACATTGGTGCTTTCATTGAGAGTTCCTTTGTGCCGTCGCGATCAGGAAGGATGCCTTTTCCCGTCTTTAAAGAGGGCGCCGTCACTAAGGGAGCTTTGGCTATCGGCCAATCCCTCCGGCTGGGTGGTTTTCTCATGACCGCCCGTTCGGCCATTACGCTGACGGTGACCTCTCGGGTCATCGAAAACAATCTCCGCGTCAGCTCGGAATTGGCCGAGCAGCTAGATCTGGTGGAGCTCTCCTCCATAAACGAGCTCCTGGATCGCATCGCCGCCTTGGGGGTCGCTACAAACTACGACCAGGTTGGGCCTAAACCCGATCTAAGGGAAATCAACTCTCCCCAAGCCACCCATCATGTTGCTGTGGTGGAAACACGATGCGGTGACCCTTCATCAATCTTAAGGACCAGATACGTCCGAATTCCGGAACCCTCCATGCGGGATATCCACGGAGGGGAGGATACAACCAAAGACCTGGTCTTGGAACCAGGCAAACCGGAAAGCATACAGGACTCCGGATCTCGGAATCCGGAGGTCGTTCGGCCTCCGAACAGCAACCGGGCGAAGTATCAGATCTAATGAATTCCGCCCGTCCGATCTTAAGCGATCTCTGCCAAATCAAGCAGATGCCCGAAGAAACAGTACATCATTACTGGGCCAGATTCCTCCTGCTTATGAATAGGATAAAGGACTGCCAGGAGGGAGACGCGATTTCAATCTTCTGCAGTAACTGCACGGACAAGGGGATACTCAACGCCATAAGTCGTCGTAATATTACGCGCTTTGCTGACTTGGCGTCCATAGTACAAAAATACTGTGCGATGGAAAGTGCTCGGAAAACCGAAATTAAATTTTGGGATAATCCGGCCTTGAATAGCAATCCCATCCGAACCAAAAGGGCGCACTACAGCAAAGCGCCCGGATTAAATAAAAAATCAAAACCCTCTAGGGGGCACGGAACCGTGCTAGAAAGGTGGCTCGATGGACCCTGCAAGATTCATAGTACAGAGGATGCCACCCCAACTCACAGCCTCAGGGCATGTTGGATACTCCGGTAGGTGGCCAAAATTGGCGAGGACCTCCTCAATCCAGAGGTCGAAGGAAACCAGCCCGAGAATTTCAGTACCGTTCTCACAATATCCGAGACTTTCGCATCAAATAACATGCGAAAAAGAACACTTCGCAGCCTCGCCGAAGTCTACCAAGTAGCGACCATAAATCCATGGAGCAATACTGCCATCACCTTCAATGCGAGCGACGAACCTAAATTCCGAATAGCCAGAGCGCCAGCCGCATTGGTTCTCAGTCCCATATTGGACGGCTGTCGCCTCGCAAAGGTACTTATGGACGGAGGCAGCGGATTGAACCTCATCTACGAGGAAACCCTCCAAAAGATGGAAATAGACTGGAACCGCATTGAGCGAAGCAGCACAACCTTTAGAGGAATAATCCCCAGTCAGGAAGTGCGCTGCACCGGAAAGATCACACTAGATGTGGTATTCGGCACGCCGGATAATTACAGGTCCGAACAAATCACGTTCCAGGTGGCCCCGTTCAGAAGCGGATATCACGCTATATTAGGACGAGAGGCATTCACAGTTTTCCACCGTAATAGAACACTCTTGAAAGTAGTGTCGTAGCCTCGGAAGTACCACTCAACGATATTATCAACAACCGCGATGCAACAGACCGGATAGCAAAATGGGCCATAGAGCTCCTCCCGTTCGATATAACCTACAAGCCACGGCGAGCAATTAAATCGCAAGTCCTAGCCGACTTCGTCGCCGAATGGACAGAGGCCGAACTCCCTAGAGAGTACGTCACGTACTCAAACTGGATCATGCATTTCGACGGCTCCAAAATGCTGGCCGGACTGGGGGCTGGCGTCGTTTTGACGTCCCCTACAGGAGATACAGTCCAATATGTACTCCAAATTATGTACACGGACTCCAACAATGCAGCCGAATACGAGGCCCTTCTACATGGCCTCCGGATGGCGGTATCCATGGGCATTCAACGCCTGGAAGTACGCGGGGACTCAAACCTCGCGATATCCCAAATAAATGGCGACTTCGACGCCAAAGACCCAAAAGTGGAAGCTTATCGCAATGCCGTACTAAAAATGTCAGCTCGGTTCGAGGGGCTGGAGTTCCATCACATAGCCCGAGAAAATAATCAGGCAGCGGACGTCCTGGCACGCATTGGAGCAAAACGAGATGCAGTCCCCCCCCCCAACATCTTCTTAGAAAGATTATTTAAACCATCCATAACATGGGAGGGGGGACCCTCGGATAATAGCCCGGGCATAACCGCACAACCCAATGCCGAACAATCAGACATAATCGGCGGCCCCGCCACCGAAATTACACCCTCAGCCCACGCAATAATGGCAGTCATTGCCCCGTGGACGGAACCATTCCTAGCCTACCTTACTAGGCAGGAACTCCCCGAGGACCAAAACGAGGCACGCTGCATAGTGCGGCGATCTAAAGCCTATAAAGTCCACGAGGGAGAGCTATATAAGAAAAGCACTACAGGAGTCCTTCAATGATGTATCTCCGAAGAGGAAGGGCGGAGTCTGTTGGCTGAAATTCATGCCGGACTCGGTGGCCATCACGCCGCGGCTCGGTCCCTTGTAAGCAAGGCTTTCCGTACTGGCTTCTATTGGCCGACGGCTAGAGCAGACGCTCAGGACCTAGTCAAACGGTGCGTCGGTTGCCAGCTCTTTGCCAACCAAAGCCATATGCCACCCAACGCCCTCCGAACTATCCCCATCACTTGGCCTTTCGCGGTCTGGGGGCTCGATATGGTGGGACCCCTTAAAGGCGGAACCCACAAGAAAAAATACTTATTGGTCATGGTGGATAAATTCACCAAATAGATAGAAGCCAAGCCTGTCAAGATGGCTGAATCCGGACCTATGATAGACTTCGTATCCGGGGTCGTACACCGTTATGGTGTCCCCCACAGCAATATCACCGATAACGGCACAAACTTCACCTCTGATGAAGTAAAGTTGTGGTGCAAAAACATGGGCATTAAGCTCGACTACGCTTCTGTCTATCACCCACAAACTAACGGTCAGGTCGAACGTGCAAATGGTCTCATCATGAGCGGCATCAAACCCAGACTAGTGCGGTCCCTCAAGGAATCTGATATGCACTGGGTAGAGGAGCTCGACTCCATACTCTGGGGGCTGCGAACCACGCCAAATCGTACCACCGGATTCACGCCATTCTTTATGGTGTACGGCGCTGAGGCGATTCTACCCTGCGACATAATTCATAACTCACCTCGAGTGCGCATGTATGAAGAAAGAGAAGCCGAGCTTGATCGGCAGGACAACCTGGACGCCTTAGAGGAAGAGTGTGACGTGGCTAAGGCCCGTTCCGCATTCTATCAACAGCAAGCTCGAAGATATCAAAGCAGAGAAGTACGGGCCAAAAATTACAACGTTGGTGAACTAGTTCTGCGCCTGCCGGATAAGCAAAAGAACAAACTCAAGCCCAAATGGGAAGGTCCATTCATAATCGACCAAGTTCTAACTGGTGGAGCGTACCGCCTGCGAGATGCGTCGGATAACCGACTCGAACCGAACCCATGGAACGCCACACGTCTCCGAAGATTCTATGCCTAGCGCCGGACTCTGTGTTTGTCTCCTTCCTATGTCCATTATTTAAATTTATACCTGTTTTTTACTTTGTCTCCTACTCTTTTCTTTTCTAGCCCTTAAAAGGCTCATTATGTGACGCGCTATCCGCGCTCCTTAAACCTGGGGGCTTCTTTAACAGAAGCTTGTCTATATGGGTTTCACACCCAACGCATGCGTCAGACTTCCGCATGCACCTTTTCTTCGCCATTATATGCATCGATATGACTTAAGTTTTGGCCAAGCTGGGTTGCCTGGCTCCTGTGCTTACCCCTACATTCCCGATTGTTCGGCTAGGCGGTAAAGGGAGCACCTCTGCGATTGTTACTGCCGGATAAGCGGGATGTGTACCTCAGACTGGGTGAAGCCGAAAGCTAGCGTTCTTAAGGGAATATTCGGTCGGTGAACTAAAGATGAACCTTTTTATTTTATACATGCCCCCAGATGATCTTCTGCATTTGCAGTTCGGACGTGCACTTTAGGGCACGCCACCCCAGCGAAAGGAACCCTTAACGGAACTATTCTCTCTGGAAGATGTTTCTTACTAACCATGTAATATAACATAACTAGTTGGGCACTTGTCTGATAAAGCACTAATGACCCCTCCACCTGGTCTCCATGCATACCCCGGCTTTTATATAGCCGTTATGGTATTCGGACACACTCCGGACCGTCAGGTCCCGAGGTCGAAGCGAAAAGGTCGGCAACGACAAACGATCTACAATCCGGCTAGAAGGCATTACACATGTCGATTATAAATTACATAGTCATCTTGACTGATCGTATTCCTCCTCTATACCATCTAACAGACTGTCTAATTTACAGTCCTGCTGGGAATACTTTGCGGCCAGCTCTACCTGGCCATACACCAAGCTCACAGGGATCTCATTCCCATCAGGCCCCACTGGTCCGACCTCGGCCATGTGATTGGGGTCAGACTTCGTAAAGCGGGTCTTCACCATGGCCCAGGCCTCCCTCGCGCCTTGTCGGCAGGCTGATATCTTCCACAACCGGATGCGCCGCCGAGCTCCTGTCAGCTTCTCTGCAAGCTCTCCAAGGCCCTCGGGCGTGGAGTGGGCAGGCCATAAGGCCCGGGCAACCCCTTGCAATGCCCGCCGAATTCGTTCGTGCAGTTGCAGGAGTTCGGGGAGAAGGTCACCCGTAGAACCGGGCATCTCCTCTGCAGGACGACCTGTGAGCGTACCTACAGACATAATTCTGTTATTCGTCTTCCTCGCCGAACTCCTTTTTCAAGAGTTCGCTCAAGCACTTACTAAATATGCCGCGTCGAAGACGCTGATTCTCCTTCATGGAGTCAGATAGCTGGCCACGAACGTCTTTCAGTTCAACATCCAGCTTGGTGTTGGCATCCTGAAGATCATTCTTCTCTCGCCTCACCCTTGTCAACGTACTCTCGCCAGCCTTTAACTGGCGTAAGAGTTGTTGCCTCTCCGGATCTAGTCCGGCACCATCTACAACATTAATTGTCAGATTCGCACATAAGTCGCACAATACCAATCTCTCAACATATATCGTACCTGAAGGGGTCCCTTCGAGCTCCCCTGTTGTGGCTAGTGCGGCCTCTAGTTGGGCCTTGCACTTTTCCAGCTCCTGGGACAGCATGGTGTTCTTCTTAGTAAGAACCTACATATTATATGATCCTTAAATCAGTTAGTTTAACTGTTTCAAGTCTCGGGGGCTACTGATATATATATATTTAAATTTTCTTACCCGTATGTCTTTCACATACTGCTCCATGGCTCTGACTAAACCATCTTGAGCAGCACGAAGGTACGCATCTCCCGAATTGAAGGCGTTTAAGGCCTCTCGGGAGAAACAAGCATCGCGTAGAACTGTCCGGCGACGCCTATGGTTCATGGCGCTCTCCACTTCTGAATTTGTGGCGGATAGCCGGTCCGCGTCCTCTGTTGGAGGAGCGTCCGGCGCAAGCCTAGTGTTTGTCCCCGCCTCCGGACCAGACGTTGGGGCCTGGCTGGTAGAGGCGCGGTTGACGGCCCCTCCGGATATAGTCCGGCGAGGCCTCTTCGTCCTGGAAACAGTACGGATGTTAACATGCCCTGACAGAATAACGCCAGGAAGACAGAGGGCGCGTTATACCTTTGTGCCAAACTCTCAGGCCGGACTTCATCCCTTTTTACCCCACGGGGCCCAGCGGCTCCTCGTTGGCTAGCCGCCGCAGGTTCGGCCTCCCTCCTCGGAAATCTCCCCTTTAAAATACGGTTGTCGTCAGAAACACCGGAATATGTAAGGACGGAATCTCTCTTGCGGGAATAAACACTCCGGTTTCTGTCACCTGGGAGGCCGGGATTAACCCGGGATAATCAGCCATAATGGCCACCAAGGTATTATCTTTGCTTAACTGGTGGAACACCCCGTCGTTAAGCTCCACCGATTTGTCCGGATCCTCTTCGGAGTCCGGATCGAGGGACCGTTCTGGGTCCTCGGGCTGTGGAGGGCAGCTGTTGATATCCTTTACCTCCTGTCGAAGCTCCTGCATTGAAATCACCAGATTACGTATCTAGTCATGGGAGCATTAAATAAGCGGGCAAGTGCAATTGTTCACTTACCCAACTTGGAGGTTCATACATAGTGAATCCGGCCCGCGGGTTGACACGGAGGAAGTCCTCCTTTTCTCCCTTGTACAAAGATGTTAGAATCTTTACTAGAGCGGCGGCTGTGTCTGGCCCCTTGTGGCCGTAGCGGGTGGCGTCATCCTCCCCGTTGAAATCCCACATGGGGTGACTCCTATATTGAAGCGGCTGCACCCCCCGCATAATACATGCGGCCATGACTCCGATCATGGTTAGTCCGGAATGAGCTAATAGTCTTATCCGGCCCATCAGGTAAAGAACGCCTCTGTTGCTTTCTCTCTGAGAGCTCCGTGGACGCCAACTTAAGTGTTTCTTTAAGGGAGCCATGTTGAACTCAGGGAGGCCGACCCGGACAGGGTCCGGCAGCGGGACGTCGTCGATGTAGAACCATTCTGAAGACCAGTCCTCGGACGCCTTCTTTGGGGTTCCGGATAGGTATCCGGTCCCGGCGATGCGCCATATTTCGGCTCCGCCCACTTGGTATATAGACCCCTTCTGAGAACGTGGCACCAAGCAGAACAACCTCTTCCACAGTGCAAAATGAGCCTCGACGCCTAAAAATAGCTCGCAAAGGGCAACAAAGCCTGCAATATGTAGCACGGAGCCAGGTGTGAGGTTGTGCAGCTGGAGGCCGTAGAACTCCAGAAGCCCGCGGAGGAATGGATGAATTGGAAATCCCAGACCCCTTAATAAATAAGGGACGAGGCACACCCGCTCTCCTTTAGAAGGATTAGGGGTGCTCTCCGCTTGCTTGCCGCCGTTGTAGGTGGCGAGTCCGGCTCGGACCGGGACCATATATGCTTGGGGAAGGAATCCTTTGGCCTGCAGTGAAACTAGCTCGCTGTGTGGGATGGTGCAACTCTCCCAGTCTCCGGATTCGGGGCTGGAGGTGCGAGGGGAGGAGCTACGATGGCTGGCCATGTTGGAATGGACCTTTGCTGGAGACGCTCTGATGATAACTCGCGGGGAGAAGAAGATGTGGTTTGGATCTAGATCCCCATCCCGTTAAAAAGGCGGCTCGTTTATATGACCAAGGGTGTGAATATAAAAACACCCCGGGCTTTTCGCACTCGTTCAACACGTGGAAGACGGCAATTATTGGGCTCCGAGACCGAGGAGCGCTACGGACATTATTCATACAGGTACACAAGATTCGGAGGGGGAACCCGCCTTGCAATGCCTAAGACAAATTTGCGCGCTGGACTCGACGTCATTGAAGCCTGGTTCGGGGGCTACTGAGGGAGTCCTGGATTACGGGGTGTTCGGATAGCCGAACTATATCTCCAGCCGGACTCCAGGACTATGAAGATGCAAGATTGAAGACTTCGTCCCGTGTCCGAAAGGTTCTTTCCTTGGCGTGGAAGGCAAGCTAGGCGTGCGGATATTCAAGATCTCCTACCAATGTAACCGACTCTGTGTAACCCTAACCCTATCCGGTGCCTATATAAACCGGAGGGCTGTAGTCCGTAGGACGAGCACATCATAACCATCATCATACCCATAGGCTAGCTTCTAGGGTTTAGCCTCCTTGATCTCGTGGTAGATTTACTCTTGTACTACCCATATCATCAATATTAATCTAGCAGGAGTAGGGTTTTACCTCTATCGAGAGGGCCCGAACCTGGGTAAAATAAAGTGTCCCTTGTCTCCTGTTACCATCCGACCTTGACGCACAGATCGGGACCCCCTACCCGAGATCCGCCGGTTTTGACACCGACAACAGTCTTTTAGAAACATTAACTCTTTACTCTGGGTGGACAGTTACACCTACTTTCCCCTACATCTGCTAGCCCACCATCGAAAGAGGTCATGCAACATACTCAACTATTCTAGAGCCTATAATAGCTTGTGGCTGCACACAGAAGTTTCTAGCATGAATAATCTTATAATCCCTTTGAGCCTGGGTGGCGAACCAAAAGGACAGCACTGGTATATCCCTAGGTGCCCGCAACCAATCCACCCAGATGTGTGTTTAAGTAGCCACCTTAAGTTAACAATTAATAATAATCTCACATCTGTCATGGATACACTCAAACCCAATCCACGTCTACGAGCATAGCATGGCAATATAAGCATCACGTAGAAGTAACTCTCAGGGGTTTGATAATAAAAGGGCAATAGGTTCTACCTCAACATCTACTTCCCATACCCACAAGTTAATCACATCCTAATCATGTAGTGTTTGAGGATTGTAACCAGTGCATAAAAAATGGGTAATAAAGCGGTATGATCAATATGTTACTTGCCTTGCTGATGATCCGCAAACCCTAGAGACTCGTAGTAGCACGCTTCGCACTCCGGAAATTCTATCGCAAACAAACAATAGCATACATAAGCACTCAAGCATAGATGCAAGGGTAAATTCAAATAAAAAAGATACAAATCTGAAAATTCAGCTGAAGAGATTCGATTTGCAAAAAGAATCGGTCAAATCGGAGCTACGGAACTAAAACTATGATCAAAAGAACTTCGAATTCCAATCTGCTTGAAACCAAAGTTTAAATTGGCAAAATCATGTTCAAGTTTATTAACCAGAAAGAGGGGCTCGATACAAAGATTTTGGCATTGGTTTCACTGGATTTGGACGAACGGTTAAGAAGTTACGAGGGTTTGAAGATTTGGGGCTAATCTATGATAAAATAATCGCGGATAGGTCCCTGGCCCAAAAATAAAATAAAAAAGGAAAAGACTATGGTGCGAACGTTCGCTAACAGAGGCAAATGAGCGAAAATTATTCATCAAAACAAACTAACGAACGAACGTTCGTTAAATAACCTAAACCGAGAAAACCGGGGAAAAACCGAACCGATCTAAAAAACCATATCTAGGGTTTAAAATAAGCCGATCGGTTTTACCTAAAAACCCAAAAAACGGCGCGAGATCCGCCGACGGAAGACGGGTCAACGGCGGCTCGGCGAGGGGCGGCTACGTGGCGGCAGCAGCGGCGGCGCAGGGCGGCAGGCGCGGGCGGCGGCGGCGGCGCGACGCAGGCGGCGTGGTGGTGGAGCGGGGCGGTGCGGGGTCAAGGGGCGGCGACGGCTCGGGCTTTAAAGTCCCGGGGGTCGTCGCTTGGGGCAGGGCAACGGGGGCGGCGCTCGGCGAGGAAGGCGGCGGCACGAGCGGGCCGGCTGGGCTGCGGCCCAGTTCGGTCCGGAAGTTTTTTTAAACAATTTTATCGAAAAGGAAAAATCCTAAATAAATATAAAAAAATACTAAAAATGTCAAAAACAAATTTCACCGTCTAAATAAAATATTTAGATCATAGTGAACATTTCCTTGGCCTAAAAATGCAATTTTGAAAAATGCATATTTTTCTAATTCAAATAAAATCCAAATAAAATAATTATTTGATGTTAATATTTTTCCTCCAATATTTTTTTTATTTTGGAGAAGTCATATTATCTCCTCTCTTTTATATTTAGTATTGGAAATATTTTTGGAGAGAAAAATAATTAAAACCAAATTGATCCTCTTTTCAATATTTGAGAAAAATTCAAATATGAAAATAAATGAAATCCCCAACTCTCTCCGTGGGTCCTTGAGTTGCTTAGAATTTCTAGGATCAAAACCAAAATGCAAACAAAATATGATATGCAAATGATGACCTATGTATAACATTCCAAATTGAAAATTTGGGATGTTACAGTGCCCTACCCCCTGGCTTGTGGGTCCCACGAAGCTCCACCGACCTCAACTCCAACTCCATATATTCTAGTTCGGGGAGAGAAAAACAGGGAGAAGGATTCATCGCGTTTTACGATACAGAGCCGCCGCCGCCTCCTGTTCTTCCTCGGGAGGGCAGATCTGGAGTCTGTTTTGGGCTCCAAAGAGGGGAAATCGTCGCCATCGTCATCATCAACCATCCTACATCACCAATTTCATGATGCTCACCGCCCTGCGTGAGTAATACCATCGTAGGCTTGTTGGATGGTGATGGGCTGGATGAGATTTACCATGTAATTGAGTTAGTTTTGTTAGGGTTTGATCCCTAGTATCCACTATGTTCTAAGATTGATGTTGCTATGACTTTTCCATGCTTAATGCTTGTCACTAGGGCCCGAGTGCCATGATTTCAGATATGAACCTATTATGTTTTCATGAATATATTTGTGTTCTTGATCCTATCTTGCAAGTTATAGTCACCTACTACGTGTTATGATCCGGCAACCCCGGAGTGACAATAGTCGGGACACTTCCCAGTGATGACTGTAGTTTGAGGAGTTCGTGTATTCACTAAGTGCTAATGCTTTGGTCTGGTTCTCTATTAAAAGGAGGCCTTAATATCCCTTAGTTTCCATTAGGACCCCGCTGCCATGGGAGGGTAGGAGAAAAGATGACTTGCAAGTTCTTTTCCATAAGCACATATGACTATATTCAAAATACATGCCTACAATATATTGATGAATTGGAGCTAGTTCTGTGTCACCCTAGGTTACAACTATTGCATGATGAATGCCATCCGACATAATTATCCATCATTGATCCATTGCCTACGAGTTCATCTCATATTGATATTTGCTAAGTTACTTTTCCGTTGCCATTGTTATGATTGCTACAAAACTGCTATTGTTACTTTTGCCACCGTTACCGTTACTTCCATACTACTTTGCTACTAAATACTTTGCTACAGATATTAAGTCTTTCGGGTGTGGTTGAATTGACAACTCAGCTGCTAATACTTGATAATATTCTTTGGCTCCCCTTGTGTCAAATCAATAAATTTGGGTTGAATACTCTACGCTCGAAAATTGTTGCGATCCCCTATACTTGTGGGTTATCAATCCAGTAGGAGGCACAAGCAAGTCTCCAATATATGCACCTGCACAAACAAACAAACACTTGCACACAACGCGAAAAAGGGGTTGTCAATCCCTTCATAGTCACGGACAAGAGTGTGATCTAAAAGAGATAGGTATAAAAGATAAATAAAAGAGCAAACTAAAGTAAATATAAATAACTTACATCAAGGTAATTTTTTTGGGTCATAGATCTGAAAATATATGACAGAAAATAGACCCGGGGGCCATAGATTACACTACAGGCTTCTCTCTTGAAGAAAACATACGATGGTTAAATAAATTACTGTTGAGCAACTGATAGAAAAGTGCATAGTTATGACGATATCTAAGGCCATAATCATGAATATAGGAATCACATCCATGACAAGTAGACCGAAATGATTCTGCATCCACTATTATTACTCCACACATCGACCGACTCATGTCTGCATCTAGAGTATTAAGTTCATAAGAACAGAGCAACACTCTAAGTAAGATGACATGATGTAGAGGGATAAACTCAAGCAATATGATATGAACCCCATCTTTTTATCCTTGATGGAAACAATGGAAAACGTGCCTCACTACCCCTTTTGTCACTAGGCGAGGACACCGCAAGATTGAACCCAAAACTAAGCACCTCTCCCATTGCAAGAAAAACCAATCTAGTTGGCCAAACCAAACCGATAATTCGAAAGAAATACAAAGATATCTTAATCACGCATAAAAGAGTCCAGAGAAGACCCAAATAATATTCATAGATAATCTGATCATAAATCCACAATTCATTGGATCTCAACAAACGCACCGCAAAATAAGATTACATCGGATAGAACTCCAAGAACATCGAGGAGAACATTGTATTGAAGATCAAAGAGAGAGAAGAAGCCATCTAGCTACTAGCTATGGACTCTTAGGTCCGTGGTAAACTACTCACTCTTCATGAGAAGGGTACCAAGGTTGATGTAGAACCCCTCCGTGATTGAATCCCCCTCTGGCAGAGTGCCGGAAAAGGCCCCAAGATGGGATCTCACAGGAACAGAGGCTTGCGGCAGCGGAAAAGTATTTTGGTGAACACTTCTGATGTTCGAGGAATATTTGAGAATATATAGAGCTGGAATTAGGGTTACGGGACTCCCGAGGGGCCCAAATGCCAGGGGCGCGCCCTGAGGGCTTGTGGCCTCCTCGGGACTCTACTGGCCCTCTCTCCAAGCCTCGTAGGTGTCTTCTGGTCCAAGAAAAATCATCGTAAAGTTTTATTCCGTTTGGACTCCATTTGATATTCCTTTCTTGTAAAAGTCAAAAACAAGAAAAAAACAGAAACTGGCACTGGGCTCTAGGTTAATAGATTGGTCCCAAAATAATATAAAATGGCATATTAATGCATATACAACATCCAAAACAGATAATATAATATCATGGAACAATAAAAAATTATAGATACGTTGGAGACGTGTCAATCCCCACCTGGTCCAGGTCCAGCTTCATCGCAACATGATGGCGGTGTTTGCCTTCTCATCCTACGTCTTGGACTTCGCCAACAGAATTTCGTGAGCAGAGTCCGGAATTTTACCTTGGAACTTGTCCAAGAACCCTTCTATGTCAGTCCACTACAGCCACTAGTCGCCTCGCCTTGCCTCCTTAGTGCACCAGCCGGTCTGGGTCACGAGATTTTGCCACTAAAGCGATGAGTTTCAACAATCGCACTTCTACTGCCGGTCTGCACTCGAATTCTTCTACTGTCGCCAACGCCACCAACTTCTGCCGTTGGTAACACTGCCAAGGACATTGAGCTATGAGTAACACTTGTCAGATCCCTACTCGTCAGGGACGGACAAAATGCTCAACTAGGTTGAAGCACTCTGAATGCCCTCTCCACATCCTTCCTAGCTGCTTTGTGAATTGTTCCAAAGTGGCTTTGTTTTTTGATGTGTGGTTCGGATATGGTCTTCACAAACGCCGCCACTGAGGATAGATGCCATCGGCAAGATAGTATTCCATGTTGTACTCATGGCCGTCGACAGTGTAGTTGCACGACGACGATTCCCCATTACAAGGTCTCCTAAACACCGGAGATCGTTGAAGCATGTTGATGTTGTAGTGATAACCCGATATTCCAAAGAGAGCATGTCAAATCCATAAGTCATGTGATGTCACTTCTTCAAGTATGATGGTGGCCTCTTTGGTGCGACCTTGATACATTCCCCACAAACCTTTGATGCAGTTCTTTCATTGACAATGCATGCAATCAATTGATCCGAGCATTCCTGGAAACCCTTTGGCATCTCTAGTAGCCAACAACTTTTCCGTGCTGTGGACATTAGGTTCTCAGATACTCTGCTCCAAACACCTGATACACGGTGTGGGCAAACTTGACAGTAGTCTTCAGGCATGTGCTCTCCCCCATCCTAACCATCTCACCAATGGCATCTGCGGCAGTACCAAGTGCAAGCATCCTCAGAGCAACCATGCATTTATGCTTAGCACAGAAAGATAGTTGGCGCATCAATCCCTTGTGAGCTTGAAGTAGTCATCGTGTGCGTCCACTCCCTCCATAATGTGGAAAAACAATAGTTTCCACCTGCAAAAATGGCGAAAAAACCATGGATCATCTATAAAGTTGGGTTTGGAGCAAAGTAGTCCTTCTGCAGTAGCCGTGCTATGGAGATATCCCAATTGACCACTCTTCTTCCTTTTATTGAGCCCTTAAACTTAGGAATATGCTCCACCTCCAGTCCATTTCCTCTTGCATCCCCATGAGCACGATCATGTCCACTTCTTCGTTCGAATCCGAAGAATCAAAGAACTCATCTTGAAACATTTGATCAAGCTATGTCGGTCCATACTCCTCATCCCACGAAGCATCAAAATTCTTTGTTTTCCCTAAGAAGACAAAAAAAGACCAGGTCAGGCAATGTGTCGAACACATAGAGCGTGATACGTTTCCGTCGTATCTATAATTTTTTATTGTTCCATTCCAATATTCTACAACTTCCATACATTTTTGGAAACTATTTATATTATTTATGGGACTAACATATTGATCTAGTGCCTAGTGCCAGTTCCTGTTTGTTGCATGTTTTATGTTGCGCAGAAAACCCCATATCAAAAGGAATCCAAACGGCATAAAAACAGACGGAGAATATTTTTGGAATATTTGGAGAAATCTGGAAGAAGAATCAACGCGAGACGGTGCCCGAGGGGGGCACGAGGCAGGGGGCGCGCCCCTGACCCTCGTGGGCCCCCCATAAGGCGGTTGCTGCTCTACTTTGGACGCAAGAAAACTAATTTTCAGAGAAAATCTGGACGAAGGTTTCAATCCAATCGGAGTTACGGATCTCCATATATACACGAAACGGTGAAAGGGCAGCAGACGAGAACGCAGAAACAGAGAGAGACAGAGAGACAGATCCAATCTCGGAGGGGCTCTCGCCCCTCCCATGCCATGGAGGCCAAGGACCAGAGGGGAAACCCTCCTCCCATCTAGGGAGAAGTTCAAGGAAGAAGAAGAAGGGGCGCTCTCTCCCCCTCTCTTCCGGTGGCGCTGGAAAGCTGTCGTGGCCACCATCATCATCACCGCGATCTTCACCAACACCTCCGCCATCTGCACCGACATATCCATCACCTTCCCCCCTCTATATACAGCGGTCCACTCTCCCGCAACCCGTTGTACCCTCTACTTGAACATGGTGCTTTATGCTTCATATTATTATCCAATGATGTGTTGCCATCCTATGATGTCTGAGTAGATTTTCGTTGTCCTATCGGTGGTTGATGAATTGCTATGATTGATTTAATTTTCTGTGGTTATGTTGCTGTCCTTTGGTGCCCATCATATGAGCGCGCACGTGGATCACACCATAGGGTTAGTTGTATGTTGATAGGACTATGTATTGGAGGGCAAGAGTGACAGAAGCTTCAACCTAGCATAGAAATTGATGCATACGGGATTGTAGGGGGACCAATATATCTTAATGCTATGGTTGGGTTTTACCTTAATGAACATTAGTAGTTGCGGACACTTGCTAATAGTTCCAATCATAAGTGCATAGAATTCCAAGTCAGGGATGACATGCTAGCAGTGGCCTCTCCCACATAATACTTGCTATTGGTCTAGTAAACTAGTCAATTGCTTAGGGACAATTTCGCAAATCCTACCACCACTTTTCCACACTCGCTATATTTACTTTATTGTGTCTTTATCTAAACAGCCCCAACTTTTTATTTACATGCTCTTTATTATCTTGCAAACCTATCCAACAACACCTACAAAGTACTTCTAGTTTCATACTTGTTCTAGGTGAAGCTAACGTCAAGCGTGTGGTAGAGTTGTATCGGTGGTCGATAGAACTTGAGGGAATATTTGTTCTACCTTTAGCTCCTCGTTGGGTTCGACACTCTTACTTATCGAAAGAGGCTACAATTGATCCCCAATACTTGTGGGTTATCAAGACCTTTTTCTGGCGCCGTTGCCGGGGAGCAATAGCGTGGGGTGAATATTCTCGTGTGTGCTTGTTTGCTTTGTCACTAACTAATTTTTATTTGCTGTTCTTAGTTGTTCTTTATCTTTAGTTATGGATATGGAACACGAAATACAAAAAAAATTAGGTGTACTTGCTACTCAAGGAGATGGGGAACCTCCTAAAACCATCGATGCTCGTTATGTGACAAATATTATGTACTACTTTGATAATCCTGAGAAAATGAAAGCACAAGTGCTCCCTGTGTGATTTTGGTAATTAATGTCAACATATCTCTTGTTGGACTAATGTTTCCACCTAGTATGTTTCAGATAAGTTCAACAATGGAGTGGCATGGACAAGACGATGTGGAACCCCTTCAAGATGCTAAGGACAAGGGATTGGCTCAAGCTCAAAGCTCAGGACTCTACATTTTCTATTTAGTGATCCAAGATCACATTGAGTCCATAGGAAAATACAATACTATTAAGAAGGGACGAGGTGTTGCTTAATGGCTTGCTTGCTCAAAGTGCTTAGTGATATGCTCCAAAGCCCTCAACTACTTTATCACTTCCACATATGTCCTAATCCAAAAAGTCAATCTCGGCCCCACCAAAATTTCATATCCGGAGCCACCGAGTTCAGTTGACATAGCCACTACCAGAAACCCTAATCAGTTCGGTCTCAGCAATGGGATCTCGGTTTCACTGAGATGGGCTTGCAAACTCTCTGTTGTCTATTGCAACAATTTCGGTCCCACCGAGATTTGCAACCGGCCCCATCGAGTTTGCTTGGCCAACATTCTGTTTCACTTATTACCCAAATCGGTCCCACCAAGTTTGAGTAATTGGTCAAACCAAGTTTTGGATTTACCCTAACCCTAGCACATCGGTTCCACCGAGTTGATCCAGTCGGTCCCACCGAAATGCCTAACGGTCACGTTATGAACCAAATCGGTCAGACCGAGTTCTCTGAATCGGTCCCACCGAGTTTGGTGATTTGTGTGTAACGGTTAGATTTTGTGTGGAGGCTATATATACCCCTCCACCCACTCTTCATTCATGGAGAGAGCCATCAGAACATGCCTACACTTCCAACACATATTTTCTGAGAGAGAACCACCTACACTTGTGTTGAGGTCAAGATATTCCATTCCAACCACATGAATCTTGATCTCTAGCCTTCCCCAAGTTGCTTTCCACTCAAATCTTCTTTCTACCAAATCCAAATCCCGTGAGAGAGAGTTGAGTGTTGGGGAGACTATCATTTGAAGCACAATAGCAAGGAGTTCATCATTAACACACCATTTGTTACTTCTTGGAGAGTGGTGTCTCCTAGATTGGCTAGGTGTCACTTGGGAGCCTCCAACAAGATTGTGGAGTTGAACCAAGGAGTTTGTAAGGGCAAGGAGATCGCCTACTTCGTGAAGATCTACCCGAGTGAGGCAAGTCCTTTGTGGGCGACGGCCATGGTGGGATAGACAAGGTTGCTTCTTCGTGGACCCTTCGTGGGTGGAGCATTCCGTGGAGGAGCATTCCATGGAGGAGCACAACCGTTACCCTTCGTGGGTTGAAGTCTCCATCAACGTGGATGTACGATAGCACCACCTATCGGAACCACGGATAAAAAATCTCCGTGTCTCCAAATTGCGTTTGCACACTCCAATCCCTTCTCTTTACACTCTTGCAACTTGCATGCCTTACTTTCCGCTGCTCATATACTCTTTGTATGCTTGCATGCTTCCTTGATATGTATTGTGAATGTTTAAACTTGTGCTAATACTCCACTTCAACTCAAGAGATTAAAAATTGCAACTTTTCTTGATTAGAGTCTATTCACCCCCGCCCCCTCTAGACACCTCTTCTCGATCCTTTCAGAAAACCCCATGCAATTATGTAATGGGAGACACATTAGACCAACGTGAATACTTTAGGGATTATTGCTTGACTCAAAAAGGGAAACTATTATGGGATCAAATTCATATGTTGAAGTGGTATGCTCGGCAAGTATGCTTGAGATATGATTATACTTGTTGCTCTAGGATGAAGGCTCCACACCTTCCCTTTTCATGCAAATTTAATGATAATAAAACCTTAGCTTCTTATGTTAATGGTATATATGATTACTATGATATGGAACAAATAGAAGAATTTGTTGCTTTTATGGGAGCTTATGAAATTGAATCAATGTTCAAAGATTTTGAAAATCTTTATGATGTTGTTTATAGACCTGAAAATTTAGCTATCCTTAAATATTGCTATGAGAATTATGAATTCAATTCCGATATTGATGCATTTATTGAGAAAGTCTTCGCTGTCCAAGAAGAGACTAATATTTTGCAGGAATCTATGGAAGAAGAAATTGATGAAACTGTGAGCTCATTGGATGAAAAAGATGAGGAGGAGAGCGAAGAACAAAAGGAGGAAGAGTGGATTGATCACCCGTGCCCACCTTCTAATGAGAGTAACTCTTCAACTCATACATTATTTAAATTCCCTTCGTGCTTACCGAAGGATGATTGCTATGATGACTGTTATGATCCCGTTGATTCTCTTGAAATATCCCTTTTTGATCATGCTTGCTATGCTTGTGGCCAAGATGCCAATATGAATTATGCTTACGGAGATGAACTTGCTATAGTTCCTTATGTTAAACATGAAATTATTGCTATTGCACCCACACAGGATAGTCCTATTATCTTTTTGAATTCTCCCGATTATACTATATCGGAGAAGTTTGCCCTTATTAAGGATTATATTGATGGGTTGCCTTTTACCGTTGCACTTCAACTCAAAAGATTAAAAACTGCAACTTTTCTTGATTAGAGTCTATTCACCCCCCCCCCCTCAAGACACCTCTTATCGATCCTTTCAATTAGTATCAGAGCATTGGTCTCCATTTACTTGGTTTAAACACCTTTGGAGGAAGATGGATGTGTCTACTTTGGGGAGTCTTAGACGTAGAGTGCCTATTCTTGATGGAGAATATTTTCATGAGTGGAAAAATGAAATGCTTGAGATTTTCAATGAATATCATTTGAACAAGTACATTACTAGCCCTTGTGCACCTCATATTGATCATTGGCATCCCACACCCGAAGGGGATCTTGACATGATTTGCAATCTTAGAACTATCAATCTTATCATAAGAGGATTGCCCAAAAATTTGATTGTGAGTTTGCCTACTCTTGATTGTGCCTATACTATATGGAGATTTATTGAGGAACTATTTCCAAATTATTCCTTGAAAAATTTAGACGAAGTTCTCCATAAGTCTATTGCCTTGAGTACGATGAATTCTAGTGATCCTAGCTTTGGTGATTGTCTATCTGAGCTTACAAATCTCGTGCGTGCCATAGGAGATGTTGGGATCATTAGAAATCATTTCCTAAGCTATTAGAATCCATAAAGATAACCATAGAAGTGATCATTTATCTAATGAATTACCCTCTCTAGGAATTGATCAATCACAAGATGATGTTGAACATGGATACTATGATGAGGATGATGATGATAGTGACTATGATCTTGATGATGCAATGAGACACTTTGGTATTATGGCAAATCTTCGCGGCTACATGGCTGGAGGAAAGGAATGGGTCCTTGATAGTGGATGTACTGATTGTATGACCGGAGATAAAGATATGTTCTGTGCGCTTGCTGAAAATGACAGCCCTTGAAAATATGTCACTTTTGGTGATAATTCAAAGGGTAAGGTGGTTGGCCTCGGTAAGGTGGCCATCTCACATGATAGCTCCATACAAAATGTCATGCTCGTTGAATCTCTTGGGTACAATTTACTTTCAGTTTCTAGACTTGCTGATTTCGGTTTCAATGTCCTATTCACTGAAGTATATTGCCAAGTGTTTCGTAGAGACAATCGTAAAATGGTCTTTACCGGTATACGTAGAGGTGATCTTTACATTGTTGATTTCACTAAAAAGGCTCAACCTAGAACTTGCTTAATTGCTAAATCTTCTAAGGTTTGGTTGTGGCATAGAAGGCTAGGTCATGTGGGTATGAGAAATCTTGATAAACTTATTAAAGGTGATCATATCCTTGTAATAAAAGATGTCATATTTGACAAGGATAGACTTTGTAGTGCTTGTCAGGCAGGGAAACAACTTGGAGGAAGTCATCACGCGAAGAACATCATGACCACGAGAAGACCACTCGAGCTACTTCACATGGATCTCTTTGGTCCAAATGCCTACAAGAGTCTCAGTGGTAACTCGTTTGGACTAGTCATAGTTGATGATTTTTGAAGATTTACGTGGGTGTTCTTTCTTGATGACAAATCGCAGGTCCAAAAGATCTTCAAAAAGTTCGCTGGGAAGGCCCAAAATCAAATTGATGTGAAGATCAAGAAGGTTCGGAGCGATAACGGAACGGAGTTCAAGAACGCAAATGTGGATACCTTTCTTGACGAAGAGGGGATTTCACATGAGTTCTCGGCTACGTACACACCTCAACAAAATGGAGTCGTTGAGAGGAAGAACCTGACTCTTATTGATATGGCAAGAACGATGCTTGATGAGTACAAGACTCCAAAACACTTTTGGGCGAAAGCGATTGAGACAGCTTGTCATGCAACAAATCGCTTGTATCTTCACAAGCTACTCGGCAAGACGGCATGCGAGCTCCTCCCCGGTAACAAACCCCAAGTTGGATACTTTCGAGTATGTGGCTCAAAATGCTACATTCTTGATAAGCATCGTCATTCTAAATTTGCTCCTAATATCATGAAGGTTTCCTTCTTGGTTATGGCTCAAACTCTCATACTTACCGTGTCTACAACAATTTCACCCGAGAGGTTGAAGAGACGATAGATGTGAAGTTTGATGAATCTAACGGCTCGCAAGTAGAGCAATTGCCAATTGATGTAGGAGACAAAGACCCTTCGGAAGCAATCCAAGACTTGTCTATTGGCAAGATTCGTCCAACGGAGGTGAAGGAGAGTACCTCGTCTGTCCAAGTGGAAGCTTCTACCTCACGACAAGGCGAACCAAGAATTGATACGGAAGCATCCACAAGCGGGACACACCAAGATGAAGAAAAAGAGGAAGCACACCAAGATGAACATCAACAACCTCCTTCTCCACCACGACAAGAGAATGAAAACGTCAACAATGAAGAAGACCAAGAAGAATAGCAAGATGAAGAAGACGTTCCACCCCGAGCCAAGCCAAAGCTCGCACGAGTTCGAGCAAGAATCGCCAAAGATCATCCCATCGAGCAAATCTACAATGATATCCAAACCGGGAGAATAACTCGCTCTAAAACTCGTTTGGCTAATTTTTGTGAACATTACTCATTCATCTCTAGCATTGAACTTATGAAGGTTAAAGAAGCATTGGAAGATCCGGATTGGATAAATGCTATGCACGAAGAACTACACAACTTTGAGAGAAATCAAGTATGGACATTGGTCGAGAAGCCCGACAACAACCACAACATCATTGGCACCAAATGGGTGTTTCACAACAAGCAAGATGAAGATGGTCAAGTCGTCCGCAACAAAGCACGCCTAGTCGCCCAAGGCTACACTCAAGTCGAAGGTATGGACTATGGTGAGACATATGCTCCTGTTGCTAGACTTGAGTCCATTTGCATCTTACTTGCTTATGCTAATCGCCATGATATAACCTTGTACCAAATGGACATTAAAAGTGCTTTTCTAAATGGTGAAATTGAGGAGCAAGTTTATGTTAAGCAACCTCCCGGCTTTGTCAATCCTAAGAAACCTAATCATATCTACAAACTTCACAAAGCCCTTTATGGTCTCAAACAGGCCTCTAGAGCATGGTATAAATGCTTGACCAAGTTCCTTATTGAAAAAGGCTTTAAAATTGGTCAAATTTATTCTACTCTTTTTACTAAAAGGGTTAATGGAGAACTATTTGTGTGCCAAATTTATGTTGATGATATTATATTTGGTTCGACTAACCCTCATTTTAGTGAGAAGTTTGGAAAGCTAATGTCGGAGAAGTTTGAGATGTCTATGATGAGTGAACTCAAATTCTTTCTCGGTTTGCAAATCAAGCAAACTAAGGAAGGTACCTTTGTCTATCAAACAAAGTACACCAAGGACTTATTCAAGAAGTTCAATATGCAAGAATGCAAAGGTATGACTACACCCATGCCTACTAGTGGACATCTTGATTTGACCAAAGATGGTGAACCGGTTGATCAAAAAGTTTACCGCTCTATGATTGGTTCATTGTTATATCTATGTGCCTCTCTCCCCGATATCATGCTAAGTGTGTGCATGTGTGCATGATATCAAGCGGCACCTAAAGAATGTCATCTTAAGGCTGTGTAAAGGATAGGGAGATACTTAATACATACACCAAATTTTGGCATTTGGTATCCTAAGAGGTCTTTGACTGTGTCATGGACTAGGGGGTACTCATCACGTCGTCTCCCGATCAGTTGGATTGTGCCGAGGACCCCCATGGCCGTATACTCATGGGCCAGTTCGGACAGCTGCCGCATACAAGGAAGATTCCGCAAGACTTGGTGATCAAGACAAGGACTCCTCCCCACCGGTGTATTCGGCTAGGACTCTTGTTATCCTAGGCCTCTAGTGCATTATATAAACTGAGGCCAGGCTAGTCGATAAAGATATACAACAATCATAATCATAGGCTAGCTTCTAGGGTTTAGCCTCTGTGATCTCGTGGTAGATCAACTCTTGTAATACTCATATCATCAAGATCAATCAAGCGGGAAGTAGGGTATTACCTCCATCGAGAGGGCCCAAACCTGGGTAAACATCGTGTCCCCCGCCTCTTGTTACCATCGATCCTAGACGCACAGTTCGGGGCCCCCTACCCGAGATCCGCCGGTTTTGACATCGACATTGGTGCTTTCATGAGAGTTCCGCTGTGTCATCGGCAAAAGGATCAATGGCTCGCCCGCAGGTCAACTGCGACGCCGGTGTCTTCGTCGCTGGCTCGACTGGTCACCTTGGCTCGACCGAGGACCGCGCTCCATCTCCGATCATCATGTTCGGACCGGGGCCTTCATCAACATTGACTCCGATCTCTCACATGATCATAGAGGAATCATCCATGGAGCTCGAGGGCTCAATGTCAACATTGCCCTCCGGCGACCGTGCTGTTTTTCTAGACAACGAACTTATATTCGCCGTCACCGCCTCCTCGAGCATCGGTTTGACGATTGCTTTGGTGGAATAGTGTGGAATTACGTCTACAACAGCCATGCAAAATTTTGTCAAGTTCCGTTGGAGGAATCTCCGACAATCTACGATATACCGGAGCCCTGTCAAATCTGGACGGGAATCTGGACGAGTTTAGGGCGTGGTCTCCAGAGCCCAGCTCAGAGGTCCTTTGGAAGATCCAACCGTTCATCTACTGCGGAATTCCCATATCTACCACCCTCCAAATTTCAGCTTGATCCGACGGTTCAAACTCCGGGAACCTTCCGATGAGTTGACCAATTTTCGGGTCTGTTTTCTGCGCGAATACGGATCCGACCCGAATTCATGTTTCTTTATGAACGTGATATTGGACAACCTTTTTAGAGGAATTCTCTTCTAGGGTATTGTGCGTCATTTTTAAACATGTGCCCATAAAATTTTAAGCCTCCCCTGAGGTCATCTTCATCATCATGCTGGTGTCAAACCAGTCCAGCAATATTGCTCCAAGGCTGCCGACCTGCGTTAGACACGTCGTCGCTTTGTCGAGCCGAGCTCAACTCCTTCGGATCATCATCTCGGCAAGCCAAACAAGAGTTCGGCATTGCGAAGGATAAATCATCACCAACATCGCCGCCCCACAGATTACACGGAGCGGGCACACCAGCATCGCCGCACGGTCACTTTATCAAGCCGGCATTGACCATGTCACGACCTGCATTGGCAGGGCCGCACTTTTGCTTCTTCAAGCCAGTGTCCATCACGCCGACCTACTTCGACTCATCGGCTGACATCGAGGCTTCAACATCTCGGCTGGACCGGGAGCTTCGCCATCTCTTCATCAACCTACTCCGGAGACTTCGGCGTCACTAGCCGACCAGCTCCATCACGTTAGCTGGACCGAGGGCTTTGGCTCGGCGAGCCAACCTTTGCCAGCATCGCCATGCCGTCGCTTTATCGCCCATCAGGCAATGGGTGTGCGGATCGAGTCCCAATTTTGGGAATCACCTTTCTTCGGATTGCTACAACAAATAAACCAGGTGCTATTAATCCTAGTATTTTTTGCTTGTTTGGGTTCATTTTTCCCAAGGAATTATTACTCTGGCTTGTCCATCATATGTATGCAGGTCTATCAAATGGTGGTTGTTGGGGATATGACTATTTGTGTAAGCCGCCCAGGAGGGGCTGGGTTACGCAAAGAGAGGCTCATCGGAAGCCCAAGACCAAGGCATGAGGATGGCGGTTCACCAAAAGGCCTAAAGGCCCACAGGCGACTCTGGGGCCCGTAGTGATAAACCGCCGTAATGACGTGACTTGTATTGTAAGGCAGGATTAACTAGTCACCGAGCAGGACACTGTTTATGAGCCGGCCGGGACTCTGTAGGCCGCAGGGCGTCAACCCGTGTATATAAGGGAATGACCCGCCAGCGGCTTAGGGCAAGAAACAACTCCTCGAGAGCCAGGCATAGCGTATCTCGCTCCCTGGTCATCGAAACCTCAAGCAATACCAACCCAACTAGACGTAGGCCTTCCTTCACCGCAAGGGGCTGAACTAGTATAAACCTCGCGTGTCCTTTGTCCCGATTAACCCCTTTAAGCTTCCTAGTTGCGATGGCTCCATGACTCAGTCCTTCCAAGAGGACATCTGTCGTGACAATTCCACGACAGTTGGCGCCCACCGTGGGGCCAGCGCACGGTGGATTTGAGTTCTTGAAGGGCAGCTTCGAAGGGCTCAAGGGATACGCAGTTGGCCGGATGACCAAGAGTCGTCGCGGCAAGATCTACATCGACGACGAAGGCTGGGGCCCCGACGTCGGCTCAATTGAGTACGGGTTCCGGGTCCCCTTTGGTGGAATTCACGTCTTCATTGGCCAGATTGGTGAGCTGGGCCCTGAGACGGACAACTGCACCGACCTCGTCGAGACGGCTCAGCGTGCGAGACCCGCCCGAGCTCAACCCGTCATGAAGCGTGCCTTTGTGGGTTGCATCCACGGAAGTGAACTTTCTGAAGGATCTAAGGATGATGGTGAGCCGGCCGTACTCTCTGACGATGATTCGTCCGCCGGCTCAACAGATTCGCTGTATCAAGTTCAAGATGGTGTGCTTGGGGGCTGTTCCGATGGCAGCACTATTCCGGACCCCTCAGAGTCGCCAAACTGGGCAGGAGTCTTCATGGCTGGCACTCAACCCGGCCAAAATTCTACGGCCTCAGCGGCGATAACGTCCGGGTTAGGAGCAGCCGGGGCAGGAGGCCCTGTGCGCTCACCGGCTCAGGTGCTGATGGATCTCATGGATAAACTTACGGCCATGTTAACTGCTACAGTCATCCCTGCGAACCAATCTAAGCATGAGGCAGAGGTGGCACGGGTTCGTGAGGAGATCGCCTAGGCTAAAGAAACCTTAGCAGCTGAAGATACTAGATTAGCCACAGAGCGGACGGCTTTGGACGTACGGGCGCAGCAACTTCAGGCGGAGGCTTTTCAGCTCACGATGAGCCTGAACGCATCTAATGAGGTAATGAGGAGGAGACATCAGAAAACTCAGCCCCGTCTACCTCAGATTTATGATCCTTGGAATCTCTTTGCTACACCCGAAGCCGGCCCAAGTAACTCGCCAGGTGCAAATCAGTTCATGACATCCGGAGTAGGAGGCCCGGTCCAGCCTCAGGCGGCGGTGCCTCGTCACGGCAATATGGCACCGCCCCGTTACGTACCGATACCACCGGGTCACTTCTCCAACCCCATGGAGAATTTAATCACAGCATCAGCACGATTGGCGGCTCTCCCAGTGGATGGTGATGATCCGATAGCAGTGGAGACCCGGAGGATCAGAGAACTTGTCCAGACGGCTCTGGCCCAGCAAGAGACTTATTCTTACAGCCGGTACAGGATTCATTCAACTCCTCCACCCTGGTTAGCTCCGCCTCGTCAAAACTGGAGCCCGAGTTACAGCAGACACATGGAGTCGGAGGCCCTGTCAAGCAAGGCGCAGCGACGGAACCAGCCCGATGGATATAACCCGGTGTAGGATCGGACACGTCAGGAGGACGAACGGGCGGCTCAGCTAGCAAATCAGCAGGACTTGCCGGCTTATCCGACGACTTCTGTGGAGGCGGGAGTTGCTACTAGAACCGGAGGAGTTCCTTGTCTGGTACCGGCTCTACGTAATGTACGCCTGCCCAAGGATTTCAAGGGACCTCGAAAGGTGCCGAATTATACGGCCGATTTATAGCCTGGGGCATGGATTGAAAGTTACGAGATGGCCATGGAGCTGCTGGAGGTTAGTGATGAAGCGATGGCTAAATACTTCACCATGATGTTGGACGGAACGGCCCGTTCTTGGTTAAAGGGTTTGCCACCCAATTCCATTAGTTCATGGGCAGAGCTAAAGGCCCTTTCATCCAGAACTTCAAAGACACTTGCAAGCAGTCTATGTCAATTGTGGACTTGACAAATTGTAAGCAGGAGGAAGGTGAATCTACGACTCATTGGGTGCGCCGGGTCAAAGATATAATACATTTGTCTGACAAGATGGATGCCGGCTCAGCAGTTCTCATGCTGGAGAAGAATTGCCGCTTTGAGCCTCTGAGACAGAAACTGGGGCGCCTTAAGCGTGATTGCAACGATATGGGGACGCTGATGGCGGCTTTAGTCAAGTATGCCGATTCTGATAGTACCAAGGATCCTGCGTCTGATGAGGAAAAGATAGGGAAGGGAAAGAAGAACGGTAATGGAAAGGGTCAGCGGCATAACCCGGCGAATCAAGGAGGCAACAAGCATAAGGCGGACGGCAACCCAGAATTTGTGGCCAATGCACAGGGTAACAATCAGAAGCACAAGGGAAAACCACCTCAGTTTGGCGGGTCAGGTCCATCTCTTGAACAGTTACTCAATGAGCCTTGTCCAAAACACGGCACCCGGGAATGGCCGACGACTCACTTATGGAAGGATTGCGCAATCATGAAGGCGTTCAAGAATTCTAATACATTTGATGGCAATCAAGGCCCAGGCGGCGGCTCAGGAGGTGGCGGCTTTCATGGCCCGGGCGGCGGTTCAGGGCCCGATTTTCAGGGAAACTAGGGTGGTTATAACCCGCAGCAGTCTGGTCAAGGAGGTCAACAGCAGCAGCAGTCGGGTTATCAGAGCCATCCAAAGCAGCTAAACAGTGGGCAGTATCATGTGTTCACCACCAGTTTGTGTAAGCGTGATCAAAAAATTCACAGGAGGGCTGTAAACTCTGTTGAGCCGGCAGTCCCTCGTTACTTAAGGTGGTCGGAACAGCCCATTATCTGGAGTACGGAGGATCACCCTCCCCGGGTTGATAATCCGGGTCAATTGGCACTGCTGGTGGCACCGCAGGTCGGTGGTTATAAATTTACTAAGGTGCTCATGGATGGAGTAGCAGCATCAACATCCTCTATTACGAGACCTTTCGGCGCATGGGCTTAACTGACAAGAATTTAAAGACTTCCAGCACCGTCTTCCATGGAGTGGTGCCGGGTAAGTCGGCGTATCCTGTGGGTAAGATTGAGATAGAGGTGGCTTTTGGAGACGAGCATGATTCTAGGGCTGAAAGGTTAACTTTTGAGGTGGTCAAGATCAAGAGTCCATATCACGCTTTGTTCGGCCGGCCGGCTTATGCCAAGTTCATGGCGCGGCCGTGTTATGTTTATTTGCAGCTCAAGATGCCGGGTTACAAGGGCACCATCACTGTGCATGGAAGCCGAAAGGTGGCCCTGGAGTGCGAAGAAGGCGATGCGGCTTATGCCCAGTCTGTCTGTGCAGCAGAGGAGCTCAAATTTTATCAAGATAATGTTGACCCGGCGGATATGACCTCCCTCAAGAAGCCGACTATGGAACATGCCCCGGCCATGAAGTTTAAATCGGCTGCAGAGACCAAGCTTGTTGAGTTTACTCCAGGTGATTCGTCTAAACAATTCAGCATCAGTGCCAACTTGGATCCTAAATAGGAAAGCGCGCTCATCGAGTTCATCCGTGAGAACCAGGACATCTTTGCATGGAAGCCTTCTGACATGACGGGTGTACCGAGAGGACTCGCTGAGCACACTCTTAATATTGATCCGAAGTATAAGCCGGTCAGGAAGTTTCTGCGGCGATTCAATGAGGAACGACGAAAAGCTATAGGAGAGGAGGTCGCCCGGCTCTTGGCGGCTGGGTTCATTGTCGAAGTTTTTCACCCGGAGTGGTTGGCTAACCCGGTGCTCGTACTCAGAAAAACGGCACCTGGCGGATGTGTGTGGATTACACGGACTTAAATAAGGCTTGTCAGGCTGATCCTTTCGCTCTCCCCCATATTGATCAAATCATTGATGCTGCGGCGGGTTGTGCGCGTTTGAGCTTTTTGGATGCTTACTTTGGTTATCATCAGATCAAGATGGCAGTTAAGGACCAGGAGAAGACGGCTTTCATCACTCCGTTTGGAGCCTTCTGCTATGTGTCTATGCCTTTTGGGCTCAAGAGTGCCCAGGCGACTTATCAACGGTGTGTACAGAATTGTCTCCACAATCAGATCGGGCGCAATGTTCATGCTTATGTGGATGACATAGTGGTAAAATCCAGAGAGACGGAAACCTTGATACCTGATCTCAAAGAAACCTTTGACAATCTCCGAGTTTACAAAATGATGCTTAACCCGGAGAAGTGTGTATTTGGTGTGCCTGCAGGCAAGCTCTTGGGATTCTTGGTCTCAAACAGGGGCATCGAGGCTAATCCGGAGAAGATTAAGGCAATTACTTCTTTGGCTAAACCGGCATGTATCAATGATGTTCAGCGACTGGCGAGTCCTGTGCCTGGTTTCAGCCGGTTCATAAGCCGGCTAGGTGAGAAGGCCCTACCGTTGTACCAACTGATGAAGAAGGCAGACACCTTTGTCTGGAGTGATGCTGCTAATGACGCGTTTGAGGATTTGAAGAGGCAGTTATCTAAGCCGCCGGTTCTTGCAGCTCCCATTGACAAAGAGCCTTTGTTGTTATATGTGGCTGCTAATTCACGAGCTGTCAGCGTTGAAATTGTGGTGGAACGCAAGGAGGCTGGTAAAGGGCATCCGGTTCAGCGGCCGGTTTATTATGTCAGTGAGGTGCTCATCGAGTCAAAGCAAAGGTATCCTCATTGGCAGAAGCTGGTTTACGGGGTGTTCATGGCAAGCCGGAAGCTGAAACAGTACTTCCAAGGTCATCCTATCACGGTGGTGAGTTCTGCCCCTTTGGGAGACATTATCCAGAATAGAGAGGCCACAGGACGAGTCGCCAAGTGGGCCATTGAGCTCGGGCCTCATGGTTTGAAGTATGTGCCACGTACTGCCATTAAATCTCAAGCCTTGGTGGATTTTATCAATGACTGGACAGAGCTACAGGCACCTGAGGAGAAGCCCGATAACACATTTTGGACCATTCACTTTGATGGGTCCAGACAGTTGGAAGGCTCGGGGGCTGGAGTCGTATTAACTTCCCCTCGAGGTGACAAATTTTGTTATGTGCTCCGGCTTATGTTTCCTTGTACTAACAATGCAGCTGAGTACGAGGCCTTACTCCATGGTCTCCGGATGGCCAAAGAGATGAACTTGAGCCGGGTAAGGTGCTTAGGAGACTCAGACCTTGTGGCTCAACAGGTGTCAGGCATGTGGGACTCTAAATATCCCCTTATGGCGGCTTACCGTCATGAAGTTGATGCTGTAGCTGGACACTTCAAAGGTTATGTGGTGGAACACATTGATCGAAGGAAGAATGAGGCGGCGGATGCCTTAAGCCGGCTGGGATCTCAGCGTAAGCCAGTGCCGCCTAACACATTTCTTGATGTTTTGCATAACCCTTCTGTTAAGTTGCCTACAGAGGAAGATCTGGCAATACCAGACCCGGAGGCACAGCTGGTGGCGGCTCTCCACGTTATCCCGGATTGGACAGTGCCTTATTTGGCTTACATGACCCGGGGAGAGTTGCCTGAAGATGAGACTTTGGCAAGACAAATCGTCCGGCGGTCCAAGTCCATGACAATTATTAATGGCGAGTTACATCACTGTAGCGTCACTGGAGCGTTTCAACGTTGCGTGTCACCAGCGGAGGGACAGGAGATCCTTCGTGAGATTCATGAAGGCGATTGTGGTCATCATGCCGGCTCAAAATCTTGTGGCCAAAGCTTTCCGTCATGGGTTTTATTGGCTGACGGCTCATGCTAATGCAGAAGATCTGGTCAGTAAATGTGACGGATGTCAGAAGTTCTCACGACGAGCCCATGTGCCGGCTCAAGAGTTAAGGATGATTCCAATTACTTGGCCGTTCGCAGTCTGGGGGCTTGACATGGTCGGGCCTTTCAAAAGGTCTAAGGATAAAAAGACGCACCTCTTGGTAGCGGTTGACAAGTTTACAAAGTGGGTTGAGGCGGAGCCAGTCAGTAAGTGTGATGCAGCCACGGCGGTCCAGTTCATGAAAAAGGTGATTTTCCGCTTTGGTTTTCCACACAGCATCATAAATGATAATGGCACTAACCTTTCTAAAGGAGCTATGGAAGAGTTCTGTCAATGAGAGCATATCTGGCTTGACGTTTCGGCTGTGGCTCATCCTCAATCCAATGGTCAAGCAGAACGAGCAAATCAAGAGATCTTGAAGGGTATCAAGCCCCGGCTCTTGGTCCCTTTACAGCGGACGCCGGGTTGTTGGGTGGAGGAGTTACCTTCTGTATGAGCATCAATACCAAACCTAACAGATCTATGGGTTACACGCCTTTCTTTATGGTGTATGGAGCAGAGGCGGTCCTGCCAAGTGACATCCGTCATGATTCACCCCGTGTGGCGGCTTATGTTGAGGCGGACAACGAAAAAGCTCGGCAAGATGCACTGGACCTGTTGGATGAAGAACGAGACTTGGCAATAGCCCGCTCGGCGATTTACCAGCAAGACCTGCGCCGCTACCACAGCCGCCGGGTTAGGTCCAGAACCTTTCAAGAAGGCGACTTAGTGCTCCGACTCATCCAGGATCAATCTGACATGCACAAGTTATCCCCTCCTTGGGAAGGACCCTATGTGGTCAGTAAGAATCTGAACAACGGGTCATATTACCTTATCGATGTTCGAGAGCACAAAGACTCACGTAAGTCGGAGGAGGAGACCCGCCGGCCGTGGAATATCGCTCATCTTCGACCTTACTATACTTGAGCCACCGGCTCTAATGTGTATATATTTCTACTATGTATATATTACATAAAGCAATAAAGCAGGACCTCTGTCCTTTTTTCCACCCCAAAAAAGGTTTATGTGTTTTCTTTATCAGGTGGTGAAGATAACCAAGAGGGAGCGGGTCACATCTGAATCCGGCTTTCCTTTGGTCCGGCTTATGATCATATCTGAATCTAGCCATGATCACCTGGGGGCTTCCTGTTCAAACATAGGTCGTATACGAACCAAAGAGAACATAGCTGTCGATACCCACTTGATCGGCATACTGCCAAACTCACTTGGGGGCTTCTTGATCATATTTGAATCATAGCTTAACCCCTTTTGGGTCTGACGTGGATCGTATTCGAATCAGCGTCATTAAACAACTCTTATAGTCACTTGGGGGCTTCCTGTTCAAACATAGGTCGTATTCGAACCAAAGAGAACATAGCTGTCGATACCCACTTGATTGGCATCGCCACAGCCACTGGGGGCTATATGATCGCATCCGAATCTTAGCTCAACCCCTTTGGAACGGTTCACTGATCGTATTCGAATCAGAAGCCTTTGAAATTTGTTAATTATCCATCATATTTTATAAGTATCAGTATTTGATTATATTGAGATCCTCTTCAAAATACCATAGAGTGGATCACAACCCTCCGGGTGAATATTGGTTACTTCGGGTTACTAAATACTAGGTGAACCTTTAGATATCAATCATCATGAGTTAAATTTACTCTCAGAAGTAACCATAAGCATCACAGGTATATCATTATGATTACATCTACTAAGTTTAATCATAAGTTGGTTTTCCTGTAACACTCCGGGTTATTAGAAGCTTATGTAACTCTCAATGCGATAAGTCGCCAAGAGATTTTGTTTATCTTCTGTGCAGGGCAATGCAAGACATTTCTGCAAGGATATAACAGATTCATATAAACTATGAAGTGCATAATAATGGCGGCTTATGCAAGTCTTAAGGGCCATAAACATGCGCGAAGGCATGACAAACTCAGAGTATTTTCGGCTCTATTACAAGACTCCCCGAGTCTGAATGATGAGGCATTGTTTTTTCTACAAGACATACGCAGGTGACGCCTTGCAATTTACTCTTAGGGTTGACCTGAAGCTTCCGGGTTATCCTTCTCCGCCTCTTCGCCAGTTTCCTTGTCCTGGAAGGATGATGATGCCCAGTCAATGCCACTCAAGGCTTCAAACTCAGCTTCGTCATCTATTAAACCGGTTGGGTCTACTTCAGGGGCAAAGGTATGCTTACGAATTGGAGGGATCAGGCTGACATCATCGTAATGCAGCGTGGGGATTCTCAGATTCTCCTTATCATAACCCGGCTGATACTTGGAGAGGTCAGTATCGTTCCCAATTTGAGTGGCCACAGGGCGTATGTCCCTCACGCAGCTGGTAAAGTCTTTTTGATCAAATGGAGTGCCATCCTCCTTTAAACTTGGATACCCAAGAGCGATGTCGGCTGGGTCTAGCTCTGGTAACCATGCTTTGGCCCGGCTCAAGGCGGCTATTGCTCCGGCTCTTGCTTGGGCCCGTCTCAACTCTTGAATCCGTTGGGGGAGTACAGCAAGCCGTCGTAACACATCTTGCAAGAGATGGGGCACGTCATTTCATAAGGCCACAACAGCCAAAGCACGTTATGACCCGGTGTACAATTGTTCCACCAGAGTATAGACGGCTTTCAGTTTGACTACCATGTCCTGCTTGAGGGTTGTGCTCCTAGGGCCTGTGTTGTTAAACCAAGGGGTAAGCCAGAAGAAATAATTAGCTTAGTCATCAAAGGAAAGATGACAGTATTTGAGGTTCATACAAAGAAACGTACCGAAGATTGCTGAGACCATTCGAGATATCTGACACTTCAAGCCGGACAGCTCGGTGTTTGCCTTTGAAAGGGATGTTTCGGCTGTCTCGGCCTGGGTCACCAGAGCGGCCTTCTCATCAGCCTAGGTTTTCTTCTCTGACTCAAAGTCCTTCTTCAACTTCTCTTGTTCAGAGACGCTGAGTTCAAACTTGGAGTTGGCCTTTTGTATTTCAAGTTCCTGGGCTGCCAGACGGCTCTTCAGGTCTGCAAGTTCCGACTCAAATTGACTTATGGTGGCCTGCATTGCACTGGATAAAAGTCAAGATTATGGTAAATAATGTTAAGTCCCAAGCACTTTGCAAGCAAAGATACTTGGCACTTGGGGGCTAATGTATACCGAAGCTTTCTAGATTATTAAGCCGGTCCTGGATATTAAGTCCCAAATACTTTGCAAGCAAAGATACTTGGCACTTGGGGGCTAATGTGTATCGCAAGTTAAAGGTATTGTGTTACATCCGGTTTAAGTATTTTTTTCTTTAAGCCGGACAAGCAGCTCTAACAGTTTTTCTAAGTCTACAGCATATTTCCTAATAAGCAATAGACTTGGGGGCTGGTACAGTAAGTATGATTGAAAGTAAGGAAGCATAAGTCATACCTCAGATTTTTGTTGTATTTGCTTCACCATGTCAATTTCCAGGTCACGGCTATTATGCACCTGGTTGATATAACCCGAGACGATCTCTCCAATACTCAAAGGAGTATAGTCAGTAATGTCCGTTTTGGCTTTACGGCGTTCCAATAACTCCTCTTTTGCAGAACATCTGGCAAGAACTGTGGGTCGGGCCGCCTCAACAAACTGAGTCTTGAGTATTTCCACTTCTGGCTCAATCGTCCTGGCTGGGCTAGGTGCTTCCGGGTTAACAGAACCAACCAGAATATCTTCAGAAGGCGGATCAGAAGTTGGCATCGCAGTATCCTGAGCCGGTTCAGGTGGTGGCTGATGTGTGGGAGAGCCGGGAGCAGTTGTGCCCATTTTCGGTTCAGTTACCACAGGGTCTTGGGCCGGATGGTCTTTCTTCATTTTCTTCCTGGGCTTCACTTGCATGCTGTGGGTAAAGCAGAGAAATGAGTAAAGGAACATGAAGAAGGAAAAAACATAAGGTAAATAAATTGATATTACCCAGGAGCAGTCTTAAAAGCCGGCATGTTTGACTGCATGGACTCGCCGGATGAAGGAGAGGTATCCTGGTAATTGGAGTCAGATGAATTGAGAGGTTTTCGGATTAGACCCGCCAAAGGTAAGAAAGGGTATAAGTCAGAGATAACCTCAGTCCGACGCTTCCGGGTTGTGTCAGGCAAGCCGGAGGAGAGCTCTACATCCTTGCTGGTCCGGGTCTGCCTCCGGCTTTCAAATTTTTGTTGCTTCAAAAGAAAGTCAGGATCTTGGTAAGCCAAAGGATGTGAAAATCTTACTTTCCGGGTTACTCTTCGAATTTTCTGACGCGGCCGAAGCTCGGAGTCGGAGGAAATTATAGTTACCTCTTCCTCGACGGGTTGGCTGTTGCCCGTGTCTTCCTGAAAGAAGAATAATGTTAGTAAGGTAAGGATAAAAGAGTAAGGGAAGTCGAAAGGTTACCTCTTCTTCGTTATCATCAGAGTCATCGAGCTGGAACATCTCGGAAGCACTTGGTTTTCTTTTCTTTGAAGTAGAAGGCCTGGTGGTTCTTTTTTTGGCCCTCTTTGCCGCCCGGGCTTGTTTGGCCGCCTCATGATCATACGGGACTTTCCAGAACTTCTCATTTGCTTGTAAGGAGTTGTAAGGGGGGATGAGTAAAAATAAGGTAAACATAATAACAGGTGATCATTGAGGCTGATGACTTACTGCGAGGGCCGGGTTGTTCTTACAGAAGGGGAGTAAGCTGAAGGTATTAGTTACCACAGTCCCCTCCTTCAACAGTGACTGGATCATAGCCTCGACGTGTCTTCTGGTAAGTCATCAGGGCTGTGACGCAGTGGGTCATCCTTTTCCCCTGAGTAAGTACACATCAAGCCGGGTCGGCGGCTTAATAGAATCACCCGCCAGGTAATCCAGGTCCGGACCAAATCAATGCCGTCCAAACCATTGCTCAAAAGAGCCTTAATCTTCTTTATGGTGGGGGCAAGTGGAATACGTTCAGCCGGAGATAATTTGTCAGCCAATGGGTATTTGGACTCCAAGCGCAGAGCGCGAAAGCTGGGTAGCGGGTTCTCACCAACCGGAGAGGTATCTTGGCAGTAGAACCACATCTGGTTCCACTCCTTCGGATGGCTTGGCAGTTCTGCATAAGGGAAAAGACAGTCTCTTCGCCGCTGGATCAAAATACCACCAAGTTCCAGACTGGTCCCATTGGCACGTTCATTTTGTCGGTTCAAATAAAACAGCTCTCTGAACAAGGTCAAACTTGGCTCTTCTCCAAGGTACACTTCGCAAAACACTTGGAAGTTGCAGAGATTCGACACGGAGTTGGGCCCGATGTCTTGAGGTCTGAGGTTAAAGAAATGCAAAACATCTCTGAAGAATTTTGACCCGGGCGGAGCAAAGCCCCGGTTCATATGATCCGTAAACACAATCACCTCCCCTTCCTTGGGTTGAGGTTTCTCCTCTGATGGGTTAGGAGCATGATAGGACATAATTTCCTTTCGGGGCAGATGGGCGGATTTCACAAACCCAGCTAAAGAGCTCTCTATAATGGTGGATTTGACCCAGTTGCAGGTCATCGGGGGTTTAACAGCTTTGGGTGCCATTGTGTAAATTGAAGCCTACAACAAGATAAAGGAAATTTTCCGGTTTATTATAACCCGGAGAATAAGCATTATTGGGTTATTTGTGATGGCGGCTTAAGAAGGGGCCTAATGACATACAGGTAACTATGTGTTAATGTTTAAACAGCTGCAGGCATTAAAGATGATTAAGGTTTTCGTAAGTCGCCAGAAGCAAGCGGTGCTGACAGCCGGTATTATCTTAAACAGGTTACATGAACTACTATGGCTGAAACAGAGTCAACAGATGTAGTTTTTCGGCTAAGTATGGAACAAACAGGTTTCACAAGTTACGGCTATTATTTTGGATCAAATGGTCGTTCTAAAAAGAAATTTTCTAGACCTAGAACTAGCACATTTAAAGATTCATAGGCTCGAATGAAGCCTCTGTGCAACAGAAAGGGGTCTATTTTCATTTGGAAACGGATGCGAAACAGCCACCGCAACAGTTCTACACTATCTAAAGATCCAAGGGGGGCATTGGAGGTGAACACGTTCAAGGGTTTGGCTCAGGCGGTGATGAACGCCGATGAACTCGAAGAAGCCTTAATGCAGATCTAAAAACAGGGAAGAAGGGAACTCACAGATGCAGACTGGCTGCGGAGGTCCGCCGTTGTTTTTCTGGTCGGATTCAGGTTGATGCAGCGGCCGGAGTTGGCGAAGACGAGGAGCTCGGCAGCGGCGGCGGAGCTCGAGCGACAGAGAGACTGCGAGCGGAGGAAGACGACCGAGAGGGGAGAATGAAAAAGACCTAAGTCGCATCTATTTATAAGGAGGGGCCAACTGAGATGGCACGAAAAATGAGGGGACCAAAGCATCATTATCCAGCGGCCCCGACGCCTCGATTTTTGGGAGGGTCAGTAAAGGCAGAGATCCGTTGAAGATATGACGGATTAAAATATAAGTTTTATTGAAGATGACATCACGATGATTTAACCCGGATCCAGATGATGATGTCACGGCGGGTTACAATTCTTCCACAAGACAAAAGACTAAAGGCCAAGTTCATAAGGTTTTCAAAGATTGACATGAACCGGTTCAAATCAATCTGGGGCCTAATGTTGGGGATATGACTATTTGTGTAAGCCGCCCAGGAGGGGCCGGGTTACGCAAAGAGAGGCTCATCGGAAGCCCAAGACCAAGGCATGAGGATGGCAGTTCACCAAAAGGCCTAAAGGCCCACAGGGGACTCTGAGGCCCGTAGTGATAAACCGCCGTAATGACGTGACTTGTATTGTAAGGCAGGATTAACTAGTCACCGAGTCGGACACTGTTTATGAGCCGGCCGGGACTCTGTAGGCCGCAGGGCGTCAACCCGTGTATATAAGGGGATGACCCGACGGCGGCTTAGGGCAAGAAACAACTCCTCGAGAGCCAGGCATAGCGTATCTCGCTCCCTGGTCATCGAAATCTCAAGCAATACCAACCCAACTAGACGTAGGCCTTCCTTCACCGCAAGGGGCTGAACTAGTATAAACCTCGCGTGTCCTTTGTCCCGATTAACCCATTTAAGCTTCCTAGTTGCGATGGCTCCACGACTAAGTCCTTCCAAGAGGACATCTGTCGTGACAATTCCGCGATAGTGGCCACATTAACGATGGTCGCATGGTGGTTCGATCAGTTTCCGTACATAGTCCGGCGAACGCCGCATCCGGAACTCGGACCGACCTGTGAATTCAGGCTTTGCCACGCCTTTACCGCATCACGCCGATGCCCTGCATCGACATTGACTTCGGCGCCAGGCCATATTTCTTTTATTACTCACTTTGCATAAATTATTTATTATGCAACGATTTTTTTTTATTATTACTATTTTCTCCGATTTGCACTATTTTCGTGCACAGGAAAATGATCCGGGTTGGGCAGTATCGTCAACTCGGCGTACTGACATACCACGTCACCTCGGCTAGACGGGGGGCTTTGTCAACACTTCATTACCCCATGCCGGGGCCTTCGGCATCACTCTGCCGGCTTGCATTGACCGTGCTATGTCACCAATTCTGAGTGTCGAGCTCTTTGCTCCGCCACCTTGGGACCGGCTTGGGGGATGGAACCTTGTCCCGCATCAAGCTTGGACCGCGTCATCAATACCGAACACATTAACCAACTAAGTTGCCTTCATGCTCAAAGTTTTAAATTTTTAACTTGTGTTCGGTTCGACCAAGCATTATACTTTTTTGGAAAAAAGTTGCTTGTTAAAAATCTCCTTGTTAAAACTTTGTTTGTGACACACAAATTCAAATACCCCGTTTACTTGGGGGCTTCCTTTATGAAGCCTTTCCTCTTGCAAATGATTACACTTGTACGGCTTCGTTCCTTGTTCGTGTATTACGCCACAACATGCACCATATTGACTTAAGCGATTTGCAGGCTGGGTTACCTGGCTCCTGTGCTTACCCCTACGTTCCCGATTGTTAGGCTAGGGAGTAAAGGGAGCACCTCTGCGATTGTCACGACCGGGTCATCCGAGCTCTGACCTCAGACTGGGTGAAGCCGAAAGCTAGCGCTCTTATTGTTTTCAATCATGGTCGGCACACAACGGAACTCATGAGTACAAAAAATCTATTGCACAAGTCTCATAGTAACAATGAGCACCGAAGAAAGGTATCGGTGGGGGTACTATTTTCTTCGAAGATGCTTCTTACACTTCATCAGTAATATAGCATAAGTTCCCTGAGCGCGCTTTATCTGTTACAGCCTTATGGCCTGATTGCCTGGTTATCGGAAACACCGTCGATATTCTCGACAGGTGGAGTACATAACACTTTTCGGTCCTTGACCGAAGAGGGAGAAGCCGACGGTCGGTTAAGACGCGTATAAAGTTCTGGTGAACACAGATATGATATAAGTACTTTGGTACATACAATTATTATACATAAAATTCTGTTACCCAAGTCACTTGGGGGGCTCTTAAATTTATATGAGTCGTTTTATAATAAGTGTTCTTCTTCTTAGTCGTTGCAAAGTTTTTATTATTATTAATTATCACTCCTTTTTGCGACACGAGTGTGTGGTCACTAGCCGGGGAGCCTAATTTCTCTCTCAAAGCCGCTAGAGTTTAGTTTGCTAAACTGGCCTAATGAGAAGTACTCCGCCTTCGGGATAGGAGGTTGAAGCCGTAGGCTGACCCGCTTGAAGTCTTGAGATAGGATGTGTCATGTTAAAGCACGACAGAAGCACTTTTTTTTCTAAAGTCCAAATTTCAGATTGGCACTGAACACTTGATCTTGTTCGGACGTCAGGTTTTCACTGACGTGTTTTGGTTTTCCAAGCCTATGGCACTTTTAAACTATTTGTGTGTTTCCAGCATTAGTTTCGTAGTGCAACGTCGGACACCTTTAGATATTTGGCAAAAACATTCTCGGATATTGCCATATATGCATCAGTTTCGAATTGTGTCTTTGGTCAATAGTTGGGTTGCCCGGCTCCTCTGCTTGCCTCCTACGTTCCGCTTTGTTTAGCTAGGTGTGCAAAGGGAGAACCACTGCGATTGAGCTTCCAGCTCGCATGGTTAAGCACCTCAGTGGAGAAAGCCGAAAACTGACTGTCACAATAGGCGTAAACTGGTCAATGATCCGATTACTATGTTAAATGACGGGCCGTTCATAACATTGGACGAAGTGTTTACGGCTTGACCTCGGTTGCCGCCGAACACTAACCGGGGGCTCATAGCTAGCTTCCCTGGTAGAAAGCTCCTATGACTAAGCAAAAGTTGTAAAGCCCGCATATCTGATTGCCTCGTTTCCGCTAACACAACCGCCTTCGGGCACCGAGACGTCGGCTAAGGGTTGTTTTGTTATTGCGGAAACACCCTGCGTAGTATCTACAAAGGGGTATAAGACGATGATGGGCCACTTTCAACTGATAAACGGTCGCAATGGAGTCAAAATAATGATGTAAAGTACTTGGATACATAGAATCATTACATAATCTGTGATTTTACTCTGGATATCGATCCTTAATTTGGCCACCCGTGCCCCCATTAAGGCTCGGGGGCTACTGGGCTTTGCGCTCAATATTTACAAATATTAAAGGGGCACATCGAGCCCCTGATCTGGTGTTGCCACCCGACCAGTGTCTCGGGGGCTACTGCGTTGCTTATTCAATGCAGAGAATTCAAAGTGCTCAGTGTTCGGCTTGACCGAACTATGCGCATACGCGTCTTCGGACAATAATAGGTACCATATGGACCTATCCGGCATCAAGCTAGTATATTGCGGCGACTTCTCACGACCCTCTCTCAGGGGCCCGTTCGCCGATCACTATTATCTCTAATATATTGCACTGCGTTTTTATTCCTATGTATGCTGGCGAGCTAGGAGTTGATCCTCAGGCCGATTTCACGACCTGAGTCTCAGAAGCTACTAGGATCATCAGTTTCATATTTTCCTTCAGGTGCATCTCGGATTTTATACCGATACACACCTTGAGGGCTACTAGATATACATATACTGGCTATATATCTCGGCAGAGAATAAATAGCACCAATCAAAAATATTCACAAAAAATCAGCCCGCTGTCGGGTGCTGGACCACCTCAGAAGCAGTCCGGCATAAAGCTCGGGCGCCAGTGGTTGGCTCCGTAGAGGGCATTTATGGCATTAAGCTCAGCTAAACTCCTTCAACTTTTTAGAACCAAGGTGATCTATGACACCTCGGATACAGTCCGACGTTGGAGCTTGGACATAGTCCGGCGTTGGAGCTTCGTTACAGTCCAGCGTTGGAGCTTGGATATAGTCCGACGTTGGAGCTCGGATACAGCCCGACATTGGTGCTCGGCTGCAAAAGATACCTCGAATGCAGTCCGGCATGAGAGCTCAGACGCAAGAGGACACTGCCTCCCGGGAACAACTTCAAACCCGATGTGTGGCATAATAATAACAAGGCAATGATAAAGGCCAGAAACTTAAAGGGGCTCCTCGGATATCCGACGTGTAAACTCTTCGGATTCACTTTGGTGATCCTCAGGATCGAAGATGGAAAGACTTGTTGAACCAGTTTTAAAGACCGGCAACCGAAGATGAAGAACAGTTTGGAAGAATCGAGGAGCGTACCCAACTTGAAGACCGATTCAGGGGGCTACTGACGGTGTCCTGGACTAGGGGGTACTCATCACGTCGTTTGCCGATCAGTTGGATTGGGCCAAGGACCCCCATGGCCGTATACTCATGGGCCAGTTCGGACAGCTGCCGCATACAAGGAAGATTCCGCAAGACTTGGTGATCAAGACAAGGACTCCTCCCCACCGGCGTATTCGGGTAGGACTCTTGTTATCCTAGGCCTCTGGTACATTATATAAACCGAGGCCAGGCTGTTGGAAATATGCCCTAGAGGCAATAATAAAAGGATTATTATTATATTTCCTTGTTCATGATAATTGTCTATTGTTCATGCTATAATTGTGTTATCCGGAAATCATAATACATGTGTGAATACGTAGACCACAATATGTCCCTAGTGAGCCTCTAGTTGACTAGCTCGTTGATCAACAGATAGTCATGGTTTCCTGACTATGGACATTGGATGTCATTGATAATGGGATCACATCATTAGGAGAATGATGTGATGGACAAGACCCAATCCTAAGCCTGGCACAAGATCGTGTAGTTCATTTGCTAAAGCTTTTCCAATGTTAAGTATCATTTCCTTAGACCAGGAGATCGTGTAACTCCCGGATGCCGTAGGAGTGCTTTGGGTGTGCCAAACATCACAAGGTAACTGGGTGACTATAAAGGTATATTAAAGGCATCCCCGAAAGCATCTGTTGGGTTGACACATATCGAGACTGGGATTTGTCACTCCGTATAACGGAGAGGTATCTCTGGGCCCACACGGTAATGCATCATCATAATGAGCTCAATGTGACCAAGTGGTTGGTCATGGGATCATGCATTACAGTACGAGTAAAGTGACTTGCCGGTAACGAGATTGAACGAGGTATTGGGATACCGACGATCGAATCTTGGGCAAGTAACATACCGATTGACAAAGGGAATTGCATACGGGATTACTTGAATCCTCGACATCGTGGTTCATCCGATGAGATCATCATGGAGTATGTGGGAGCCAACATGGGTATCCAGATCCCGCTGTTGGTTATTGACCGGAGAGTCTTCTCGGTCATGTCTGCATGTCTCTCGAACCCGTAGGGTCTACACACTTAAGGTTCGGTGACGCTAGGGTTGTATAGATACGAGTATGCAGTAATCTGAAAGTTGTTCGGAGTCCCGGATAAGATCCTGGGCGTCACGAGGAGTTTCGGAATGGTCCGGAGGTGAACAATTATATATAGGAAGTGCAGTTTCGGCCATCGGGAAGGATTCGGGGTCACCGGTATTGTACCGGGACCACCGGATGGGTCCCGGGGGTCCACCGGGTGGGGCCACCCATCCCGGAGGGCCCCGTGGGCTGAAGTGGGGAGGGGAACCAGCCCCTAGTGGGCTGGTGCCCCCCCTTGGGCCCCCCTGCGCCTAGGGTTGGAAACCCTAGGGCGGGGGGCGCCTCCACTTGCCTTGGGGGGCAAGCCTCCCCCTTGGCCGCCGCCCCCTAGGAGATCCCATCTCCTAGGGTCGGCGCCGCCCCAGGGGGCCTATATAAAAGGGGGGAGGGAGGGCAGACGCACCTCAAGTCTTGGCGCCTCCCTCTCCCCTGCTACACCTCTCCCTCTCGCAGAAGCTCGGCGAAGCCCTGCTGCGATCACTGTTGCATCCACCACCACGCCGTCGTGCTGCTGGATCTTCATCAACCTCTCCTTCCCCCTTGCTGGATCAAGAAGGAGGAGACGTCTTCCGCTCCGTACGTGTGTTGAACGCAGAGGTGCCGTCCGTTCGGCACTTGGTCATCGGTGATTTGGATCACGGCGAGTACGACTCCATCATCCCCATTCTCTTGAATGCTTCCGCTCGCGATCTACAAGGGTATGTAGATGCACTCTCCTCTCGTTGCTAGTTGACTCCATAGATTGATCTTGGTGGAACGTAGGGATTTTTTTTTGTTTTCTGCAACGTTCTCCAACAGTGGCATCATGAGCTAGGTCTATGCGTAGTTCTCTTTGCACGAGTAGAACACAAATTTGTTGTGGGCGTAGATGTTGCCAACTTTCTTGGCGCTACTAGTCTTATTTTGCTTCAGCGGTATTGTGGGATGAAGCGGCCCGGATCGACCTTACACGTACGCTTACGTGAGACAGGTTCCACCGACTGACATGCACTAGTTGCATAAGGTGGCTAGCGGGTGTTTGTCTCTCCCACTTTAGTTGGAGCGGATTCGATGAAAAGGGTCCTTATGAAGGGTAAATAGAAGTTGGCAAATCACGTTGTGGCTTTTACGTAGGTAAGAAAACGTTCTTGCTAGAACCCTATTGCAGCCACGTAAAACATGCAACAACAATTAGAGGACGTCTAACTTGTTTTTGCAGCAAGTGTTCTGTGATGTGATATGGCCAAAGTTGTGATGAATGATGAATGATATATATGTGATGTATGAGATCATGTTCTTGTAATAGGAATCACGACTTGCATGTCGATGAGTATGACAACCGGCAGGAGCCATAGGAGTTGTTTTTATTTTTTGTATGACCTCCGTGTCATTGAGAAACGCCATGTAAATTACTTTACTTTATTGCTAAACGTGTTAGCCATAGTAGTAGAAGTAATAGTTGGCGAGCAACTTCATGGAGACGCGATGATGGAGATCATGGTGTCATGCCGGTGACAAGATGATCATGGAGCCCCAAGATGGAGATCAAAGGAGCTATATGATATTGGCCATATCATGTCACTATAATTTGATTGCATGTGATGTTTATCATGTTTTTGCATCTTGTTTACTTAGAACGATGGTAGTAAATAAGATGATCCCTCATAATAATTTCAAGAAAGTGTTCCCCTAACTGTGCGCCGTTGCGACAGTTCGTTGTTTCGAAGCACCACGTGATGATCGGGTGTGATAGATTCCAACGTTCACATACAACGGGTGTAAGACAGATTTACACATGCAAACACTTAGGTTAACTTGACGAGCCTAGCATGTACAGACATGGCCTCGGAACACAAGAGACCGAAAGGTCGAACATGAGTCGTATGAAAGATACGATCAACATGGAGATGTTCACCGATGATGACTAGTCCGTCTCACGTGATGATCGGACACGGTCTAGTCAAGTCGGATCATGTATCACTTAGATGACAAGAGGGATGTCTAATCTGAGTGGGAGTTCATTATATAATTTGATTAGATGAACTTAATTATCATGAACTTGGTCTAAATAAACTTTGCAATATGTCTTGTAGATCAAATGGCCCACGCTAATGTCAACCTCAACTTCAACGCGTTCCTAGAGAAAACCAAGCTGAAAGATGATGGCAGCAACTATACGGACTGGGTCCGGAACCTGAGGATCATCCTCATAGCGGCCAGGAAACAATATGTCCTAGAAGCACCGCTAGGTGAAGCACCCATCCCAGAGAACCAAGACGTTATGAACGCTTGGCAGCAGCGTGCTGATGATTACTCCCTCGTTGAGTGCGGCATGCTTTACAGCTTAGAACCGGGGATCCAAAAGCGTTTTGAGCAACACGGAGCATATGAGATGTTCGAAGAGCTGAAAATGGTTTTCCAAGCTCATGCCCGGGTCGAGAGATATGAACTCCGACAAATTCTACAGTTGTAAAATGGAGGAAAATAGTTCTGTCAGTGAGCACATACTCAAAATGTCTGGGTTGCACAACCGCTTGTCCCAACTGGACATTAACCTCCCGGACGAGGCGGTCATTGATAGAATCCTTCAGTCGCTCCCACCTAGCTACAAGAGCTTTGTGATGAACTACAACATGCAGGGAATGGAAAAAACCATTCCTAAGGTGTATTCAATGCTGAAATTAGCAGAGGTAGAAATCAAAAAGGAACATCAAGTGTTGATGGTCAATAAAACCACTAAGTTCAAGAAAGGCAAGGGTAAGAAGAACTTCAAGAAGGACGGCAAGGAAGTTGCCGCGCCCGGTAAGCCAGTTGCCGGGAAGAAGCCGAAGCATGGACCCAAGTCTGAAACTGAGTGCTTTTATTGCAAGGGAAAGGGACGCTGGAAGCGGAACTGCCCCAAATACTTAGCAGACAAGAAGGCCGACAACACTAAAGGTATATGTGATATACATGTAATTGATGTGTACATTACCAGTACTCGTAGTAGCTCCTGGGTATTTGATACCGGTGCGGTTGCTCATATTTGTAACTCAAAACAGGAGTTGCGGAATAAACGAAGACTGGCGAAGGATGAGGTGACGATGCGCGTCGGGAATGGTTCCAAGGTCGATGTGATCCCCGTCGGCACGCTACCTCTACATTTACCTATGGGATTAGTTTTAAACCTCAATAGTTGTTATTTAGTGCCAGCTTTGAGCATGAACATTGTATCTGGATCTCGTTTAATGCGAGATGGCTACTCATTTAAATCCGAGAATAATGGTTGTTCTATTTATATGAGAGATATGTTTTATGGTCATGCCCCGCTAGTGAATGGTTTATTCTTGATAAATCTCGAACATAATGTTACACATATTCATAGTGTGAATACCAAAAGATGTAAGGTTAATAATGATAGTTCCACATACTTGTGGCACTACCGCCTTGGTCACATAGGTGTCAAACGCATGAAGAAGCTCCATATAGATGGACTTTTGGAGTCTCTTGATTTCGAATCATTTGACACATGCGAACCATGCCTCATGGGGAAGATGACCAAGACTCCGTTCTCCGGAACAATGGAGCGAGCAACCAACTTGTTGGAAATCATACATACTGATGTGTGCGGTCCAATGAGTGTTGAGGCTCGCGGTGGCTATCGTTATGTTCTCACTCTCACTGATGACTTGAGTAGATATGGGTATGTCTACTTAATGAAACACAAGTCTAAGACCTTTGAAAAGTTCAAGGAATTTCAGAGTGATGTTGAGAATCAACATGACAGAAAAATCAAGTTCTTACGATCAGATCGTGGGGGTGAATATTGAAGTCACGAATTTGGTACGCACTTAAGGAAATATGGAATCGTTTCACAACTCACGCCGCCTGGAACACCTCAGCGTAACGGTGTGTCAGAACGTCGTAATCACACTCTATTGGATATGGTGCGATCTATGATGTCACTCACTGATTTACCGCTATCATTTTGGGGATATGCTCTAGAGACAGCTACATTCACTTTAAATAGGGCACCGTCTAAATCCGCTGAGACGACACCGTATGAATTATGGTTTGGGAAGAAACCTAAGCTGTCGTTTCTAAAAGTTTGGGGATGCGATGCTTATGTCAAGAAACTTCAACCTGAAAAGCTCGAACCCAAGTCAGAAAAATGCGTCTTCATAGGATACCCTAAGGAAACCATTGGGTATACCTTCTACCTCAGATTCGAGGGCAAGATCTTTGTTGCCAAGAATGGGTCCTTTCTGGAGAAAGAGTTTCTCTCGAAAGAAGTAAGTGGGAGGAAAGTGGAACTTGATGAAGTATTGCCTCTTGAACCGGAGAGTAGCGCAGCTCAAGAAAATGTTTCTGTGGTGCCTCCACCGACTAGAGAGGAGGTTAATGATGATGATCATGAAACTTCAGATCAAGTTGCCACTGAACTTTGTAGGTCCACAAGGACACGTTCCGCACCAGAGTGGTACGGCAACCCTGTCCTGGAAATCATGTTGTTAGACAACGGTGAACCTTCGAACTATGAAGAAGTAATGGCGGGCCCAGATTCCAACAAATGGCTTGAAGCCATGCAATCCGAGATAGGATCCATGTATGAAAACAAAGTATGGACTTTGACAGACTTGCCTGATGATCGACGAGCGATAGAGAATAAATGGATCTTTAAGAAGAAGACGGACGAGGATGGTAATGTTACCATCTATAAGGCTCGACTTGTCGCTAAAGGTTATCGACAAGTTCAAGGGATTGACTACGATGAGACATTCTCACCAGTAGCGAAGCTAAAGTTCGTCCGAATCTTGTTAGCAATTGCCGCATACTATGATTATGAGATATGGCAAATGGACGTCAAAACGGCATTCCTAAACGGCTTTCTTAAGGAAGAAGTGTATATGATGCAGCCGAAAGGTTTTGTCGATCCTCAGAATGCTAACAAGGTATGCAAGCTCCAGCGCTCCATTTATGGGTTGGTGCAAGCATCTCGGAGTTGGAACATTCGCTTTGATGAAATGATCAAAGCATTTGGGTTTATGCAAACTTATGGAGAAGCCTGCGTTTACAAGAAAGTGAGTGGGAGCTCTGTAGCATTTCTCATATTATATGCGGATGACATACTTTTGATGGGAAATGATATAGAACTTTTGGACAGCATTAAGGCCTACTTGAATAAGTGTTTTTCAATGAAGGACCTTGGAGAAGCTGCTTATATATTAGGCATCAAGATCTATAGAGATAGATCAAGACGCTTCATAGGTCTTTCACAAAGCACATACCTTGAAAAGATATTGAAGAAGTTCAAAATGGATCAGTCCAAGAAGGGGTTCTTGCCTGTGTTAGAAGGTGTAAAATTGAGTTTAGCTCAATGTCCGACCACGACAGAAGATAGAGAAAAGATGAGTGACGTCCCCTATGCCTCAGCCATAGGGTCTATCATGTACGCCATGCTGTGTACCAGACCTGATGTAAACCTTGCCGTAAGTTTGGTAGGAAGGTACCAAAGTAATCCCGGCATGGAACACTGGACAGCGGTCAAGAATGTCCTGAAGTACCTGAAAAGGACTAAGGACATGTTTCTCGTATATGGAGGTGACGAAGAGCTCGTCGTAAAGGGTTACATCGACGCTAGCTTCGACACAGATCTGGATGACTCCAAGTCACAAACCGGATACGTGTTTATTTTGAATGGTGGGGCAGTAAGCTGGTGCAGTTGCAAGGAAAGCGTCGTGGCGGGATCTACATGTGAAGCGGAGTACATGGCAGCCTCGGAGGCAGCACATGAAGCAATATGGATGAAGGAGTTCATCACCGACCTAGGAGTCATACCCAATGCGTCGGGGCCAATCGCTCTATTTTGTGACACCACTGGAGCTATTGCACTTGCCAAGGAGCCCAGGTTTCACAAGAAGACCAGGCACATCAAGCGTTGCTTCAACTCCATTCGTGAAAATGTTCAAGATGGAGACATAGATATTTGTAAAGTGCACACGGATCTGAATGTCGCAGATCTGTTGACTAAACCTCTCCCTAGAGCAAAACATGATCAACACCAGAACTCTATGGGTGTTCGATTCATCACAATGTAACTAGATTATTGACTATAGTGCAAGTGGGAGACTGTTGGAAATATGCCCTAGAGGCAATAATATAAGGATGATTATTATATTTCCTTGTTCATGATAATTGTCTATTGTTCATGCTATAATTGTGTTATCCGGAAATCGTAATACATGTGTGAATACATAGACCACAATATGTCCCTAGTGAGCCTCTAGTTGACTAGCTCGTTGATCAACAGCTAGTCATGGTTTCCTGACTATGGACATTGGATGTCATTCATAACGGGATCACATCATTAGGAGAATGATGTGATGGACAAGACCCAATCCTAAGCCTGGCACAAGATCGTGTAGTTCGTTTGCTAAAGCTTTTCCAATGTTAAGTATCATTTCCTTAGACCATGAGATCGTGTAACTCCCGGCTGCCGTATGAGTGCTTTGGGTGTGCCAAACGTCACAACGTAACTAGGTGACTATAAAGGTATATTAAAGGCATCCCCGAAAGCATCTATTGGGTTGACACAGATCGAGACTAGGATTTGTCACTCCGTATAACGGAGAGGTATCTCTGGGCCCACTCGGTAATGCATCATCATAATGAGCTCAATGTGACCAAGTGGTTGGTCACGGGATCATGCATTATAGTACGAGTAAAGTGACTTGCCGGTAACGAGATTGAACGAGGTATTGGGATACCGACGATCGAATCTCGGGCAAGTAACATACCGATTGACAAAGGGAATTGTATACGGGATTACTTGAATCCTCGACATCGTGGTTCATCCGATGAGATCATCGTGGAGTATGTGGGATCCAACATGGGTATCCAGATCCCACTATTGGTTATTGACCGGAGATTCGTCTCGGTCATGTCTGCATGTCTCTCGAACCCGTAGGGTCTACACACTTAAGGTTAGGTGACGCTAGGGTTGTATAGATATGAGTATGCAGTAATCTGAAAGTTGTTCGGAGTCCCGGATGAGATCCTGGACATCACGAGGAGTTTCGGAATGGTCCGGAGGTAAAGAATGATATATAGGAAGTGCAGTTTCGGCCATCAGGAAAGATTCAGGGTCACCGGTATTGTACCGGGACCACCGGATGGGTCCCGGGGGTCCACCGGGTGGGGCCACCCATCCCGGAGGGCCCCATGGGCTGAACTGGGGAGGGTAACCAGCCCATAGTGGGCTGGTGCGCCCCCCCTTGGGCCCCCCTACGCCTAGGGCTGGAAACCCTAGGGTGGGGGCGCCCCACTTGCCTTGGGGGGCACTCCACCCCCCTTGGCCGCCCCCCAGGAGATCCCATCTCCCAGGGCCGGGCCCCCCCAGGGGGCCTATATAAAGTGGGGAGGGAGGGCAGCCGCACCCTAAAGTCTTGGCGCCTCCCTCACCCCTGCTACACCTCTCCCTCTCGCAGAAGCTCGGTGAAGCCCTGCTGCGATCACTGTTGCATCCACCACCACGCCATCGTGCTGCTGGATCATCATCGACCTCTCCTTTCCCCTTGCTGGATCAAGAAGGAGGAGACGTCTTCCGCTCCGTACGTGTGTTGAACGCGGAGGTGCCGTCCGTTCGGCACTTGGTCATCGGTGATTTGGATCACGGCGAGTACGACTCCATCATCCCCGTTCTATTGAACGCTTCCGCTCGCGATCTACAAAGGTATGTAGATGCACTCCGATCACTCGTTGCTAGATGAACTCATAGATAGATCTTGGTGAAACCGTAGAAAATTTTTATTTTCTGCAACGTTCTCCAACACAGGCTAGTCGATAGAGATATACAACAATCATAATCATAGGCTAGCTTCTAGGGTTTAGCCTCTATGATCTCATGGTAGATCAACTCTTGTAATACTCATATCATCAAGATCAATCAAGCAGGAAGTAGGGTATTACCTCCATCGAGAGGGCCCGAACCTGGGTAAACATCGTGTCCCCCGCCTCCTATTACCATCGATCCTAGACGCACAGTTCGGGACCCCCTACCCGAGATCCGCCGGTTTTGACACCGACAGTCTTCCTTTGATCTTGTTGGCTACTCCGATTCGGACTATGCCAGAGACCAGGTGGATAGAAAGTCCACTTCGGGTACTTGTCAATTTCTTGGTAGATCTCTTGTGTCTTGGTCCTCCAAGAAACAAAACTCGGTATCCTTATCCACCGCTGAAGCGGAATACATTCCCGCTGGTTCATGTTGTGCTCAATTACTTTGGATGACCCAAACTCTTAAATATTATGGGATATATGTGAAACATGTTCCATCGCTATGTGACAATGAAATTGCTATTAAGATTGCTCACAATCCCGTGCAACATTCTTGAACTAAACATATTGAAGTTCGTCGTCATTTCATTCGAGACCATGTTGCCAAAGGGGACATTAATCTTAAGCATGTTCGCACCGATAAGCAATTATTGGATATATTTACCAAACCGCCTGATGAGAAAGTATTTTGCCGTTTGAGAGGTGAATTGAACATCATTGATGTTTCAAACTTGGAGTAGGAACTCCATTTGGATACATGCAAGGCATGAGCCTTTGACTAATCCTTGATATTTCTTTCATGATGCTATCTATATGTCTTGGATACTTTTGCACCCTTGCATGCTATCTAACCCTTGTAGGTACTTTGATGAATCTAAATCCATGAGATTGCAACTAACTCACATCTTGAGCAATCTATACATCACCAAGTCTCTATACAATGGTGGTTGAAGTCAAGGAAGCACAAAACCCCTCAAATATATCCATTGACTCATTCTATGTTAAATTTTATGATTGTCATTTTGGATACAGAAGTGCTCTTCCTTGCAAAGCTAACCCATGTAGGAAGATGAACTAAAACTCCAAGTGGTGCTCCCAACTCTTGATGAGCTACATCAACCTTGAGCAACCCACACAAGTTCGACTACATGATCAAGATCAACACCACCACCAAGGTATGCTATTCCATCTTAGAGAAGCTTTACTCCAAGTCATGGGATAAAGCAACTCAACAAGATGTGAATACATCAAGAAGCTTAAACGAAAAATGGTAACCCCATTTTGAGCTTAAACGATGAGTATGACCAAAGATCAAGTGATCTCTCTTGAATCCTAAGTCAATATACTCTAACATAGGTGACTTTGTCACCGCCCAATTCTAAATGAAGTTCTCTTATGTTTCCTCTTCAAAAAAAAACCTTGTTCATGCTCATGGAAACTTTGTGAATCTTGATTACAGAAACTTTTCAACAAAAATAATTATCTAGTTGTACAATTCCATTGTATTATAAAAATAATTTTCCAAGCTTTGCCTTTAGGATGTTTACAATGCTTGTTGGTTTGTGCGGTGCAGGACAGAAACTTTGGCTGTAGTGCGCGATTTTACATTTTTTACTGGAACGTCAAATGGTTCTAAAACATTTTGCACTGTCTTTGTATACAAATTTTTTATTTTTCCTAATTTTGGAAGAATTGTTAAAGTAACAGAAGTATGGTGAATGTTCAGATTATTATAGACTGTTCTGTTTTAGACAGATTCTGTTTTTTATGCATAGTTTGCTTGTTTTGATGAAACTGTCAATTCCTATCAGTGGATTAAGCCATGGAAAAATTATAATACAGTAGACACAATGCAAAAAAATATGAATTGGTTTGCAACAGTACTTAGAGTAGTGATTTGCTTTATTAAACTAACAGATCTTACCGAGTTTTCTGTTGAAGTTTTGTGTGGATGAAGTGTTCGATGATCGAGAAGGTCTCGATGTGAGGAGAAGGAAGAGAGGAAAGAGCTCAAGCTTGGGGATGCCCAAGGAAACCCAAGTAAATATTCAAGGAGACTCAAGCGTCTAAGCTTGGGGATGCCCCGGAAGGCATCCCCTCTTTCTTCAACAAGTATCGGTATGTTTTCGGATTCGTTTCATTCATGCGATATGTACAAGTCTTGGAGCGTCTTTTGCATTTAGTTTTCACTTTTATTTTATGCACCATGCTGGTATGAGATATTCCTTGGTTGATTTATAGAATGCCCATTGCACTTCACTTATATCTTTTGAGTGTGGCTTTATAGAATGCTTCATGTGCTTCACTTATATCATTTGAAGTTTGAATTGCCCGTTTCTCTTCACATAGAAAACCACCATTTGTGGAATGCTCTTTTGCTTCACTTATATTTGTTAGAGCGTGGGCATATCTTTTGTATAAAGAATTAAACTCTCTTGCTTCACTTATATCAATTTAGAGAGATGACAGGAACTGGTCATTCACATGGTTAGTCGTAAAATCCTACATAAAACTTGTAGATCACTGAATATGATATGTTTGATTCCTTACAATAGTTTTGCGATATAAAGATGGTGATATTAGAGTCATGCTAGTGGGTAGTTGTGGATTAGTAGAAATACTTGTGTTGAGGTTTGTGATTCCCGTAGCATGCACGTATGGTGAACCGTTATGTAACGAAGTTGGAGCATGAGGTATTTATTGATTGTCTTCCTTATGAGTGGTGGTCGGGGACGAACGATGGTCTTTTCCTACCAATCTATCCCCCTAGGGGCATGTGTAGTAGTACTTTGCTTCAAGGGCTAATAATCTTTTGCAATAAGTATATGTGTTCTTTATGACTAATGCGAGTCCATGGATTATACGCACTCACACCCTTCCATCATTGCTAGCCTCTTCGGTACCGTGCATTGACCTTTCTCACCTTGAGAGTTGGTGCAAACTTCGCCGGTGCATTCCAACCCCGTGACACGATACGCTCTATCACACATAAGCCTCATTATATCTTCCTCAAAACAGCCACCATATCTATCTATCATGGCATTTCCATAGACATTCCGAGATATATTGACATGCAACTTCCATCATCATCATACACATGACTTGAGCATTTATTGTCATATTGCTTTGCATGATCGTAAGATAGCTAGCATGATGTTTTCATGGCTTGTCCGTTTTTTGATGTCATTACTACGCTAGATCAATGCACATCCCGGTACACCACCGGAGGCATTCATATAGAGTCATATCTTCGTTCTAGATATCGAGTTGTAATATTGAGTTGTAAGTAAATAAAAGTGTGATGATCATCATTATTAGAGCATTGCCCCATCCAAAAAAAAGAGAGGCCAAAGAAGCCTAAATAAAAAAAGGGCCAAAGAAGCCCGCAAAAAAAAGAAAAAAAAGAGAAAAAGGGGAAATGTTACTATCCTTTTACCACACTTGTGCTTCAAAGTAGCACCATGTTCTTCATGATAGAGAGTCTCTTATTTTGTCACTTTCATATACTAGTGGGAATTTTCATTATAGAACTTGGCTTGTATATTTTGATGATGGGCTTCCTCAAATGCCCGAGGTCTTCATGAGCAAGCAAGTTGGATGCACACCCACCTAGTTTCCAGTTTGAGTTTTCATACACTTATAGCTCTTAGTGCATCTGTTGCATGGCAATCCCTACTCCTCACATTGACATCAATTGATGGGCATCTCCATAGCCCGTTGATTAGCCGCGTCGATGTGAGACTTTCTCCTTTTTTTGTCTTCTCCACATAACCCCCATCATCATATTCTATTCCACCCATAGTGCTATATCCATGGATTGCGCTCATGTATTGTGTGAGGGTTAAAAATGCTGAAGCGCATTAAAAATTATGAACCAATTGCTCGGCTTGTCATCCGGGTTGTGCATGATGTGAATATTTTGTGTGCTGAAGATGGAGCATAGCCAGACTATATGATTTTGTAGGGATAACTTTCTTTGGCCATGTTATTTTGAAAATACATGATTGCTTTATTAGTAGGCTTGAAGTATTATTGTTTTTATGTCAAAAGATAGACTATTGCTTTGAATCACTCCTGTCTTAATATTCATGCCATGATTATATACATGATCAAGATTATGCTAGGTAGCATTCCACATCAAAAATTATCTTTTTATCATTTACCTACTCGAGGACGAGCAGGAATTAAGCTTGGGGATGCTGATACGTCTCCGTCGTATCTATAATTTTTTATTGTTCCATGCCAATATTCTACAACTTTCATACATTTTTGGCAACTATTTATGTTATTTTTGGGACTAACATATTGATCCAGCGCCCAGCGCCAGTTCCTGTTTGTTGCATGTTTTATGTTTCGCAGAAACCCCATATCAAACGGAATCCAAACGGGATAAAAACAGACGGAGAATATTTTTGGAATATTTGGAGAATTCCGAAAGAAGAATCAACGCGAGACAGGGCACGAGGGGGGCACGAGGCAGGGGGCGCGCCCCTGACCCTCGTGGGCCCCCCGTAAGGCGGTTGCTGCTCTACTTTGGACGCAAGAAAACTAATTTTCGGAGAAAAATCTGGGCAAAGGTTTCAATCCAATCGGAGTTACGGATCTCCATATATACACGAAACGGTGAAAGGGCAGCAGACGAGAATGCAGAAACAGAGAGAGACAGAGAGACAGATCCAATCTCGGAGGGGCTCTCTCCCCTCCCATGCCATGGAGTCCAAGGACCAGAGGGGAAACCCTCCTCCCATCTAGGGAGAAGGTCAAGGAAGAAGAAGAAGAAGGGGGGCTCTCTCCCCCTCTCTTCCGGTGGCACCGGAACGCTGCCGTGGCCACCATCATCATCACCGCAATCTTCACCAACACCTCCACCATCTTCACCAACATCTCCATCACCTTCCCCCCTCTATCTACAGCGGTCCACTCTCCCGCAACCCGCTGTACCCTCTACTTGAACATGGTGCTTTATGCTTCATATTATTATCCAATGATGTGTTGCCATCCTGTGATGTCTGAGTAGATTTTCGTTGTCCTACCGGTGGTTGATGAATTGCTATGATTGATTTAATTTTCTTGTGGTTATGTTGACGTCCTTTGGTGCCCATCATATGAGCGCGCGCGTGGATCACACCATAGGGTTAGTTGTATGTTGATAGGACTATGTATTGGAGGGCAAGAGTGACAGAAGCTTCAACCTAGCATATAAATTGATGCATACGGGATTGAAGAGGGGCCAATATATCTTAATGCTACGGTTGGGTTTTACCTTAATGAACGTTAGTAGTTGCGGACGCTTGCTAATAGTTCCAATCATAAGTGCATAGAATTCCAAGTCAGGGATGACATGCTAGCAGTGGCCTCTCCCACATAATACTTTCTATCGGTCTAGTAAACTGGTCAATTGCTTAGGGACAATTTCGCAACTCCTACCACCACTTTTCCACACTCGCTATATTTACTTTATTGTGACTTTATCTAAACATCCCCTACTTTTTATTTACACGCTCTTTATTATCTTGCAAACCTATCCAACAACACCTACAAAGTACTTCTAGTTTCATACTTGTTCTAGGTAAAGCGAACGTCAAGCGTGCGTAGAGTTGTATCGGTGGTCGATAGAACTTGAGGGAATATTTGTTCTACCTTTAGCTCCTCGTTGGGTTCGACACTCTTACTTATCGAAAGAGGCTACAATTGATCCCCTATACTTGTGGGTTATCAGAGCGCAAGGGGGAGTCCCGAGAGTTGTCGGACGTACCACAGTGGTGTCCGGGCCAGCGACGACGATCCCGGTGGTGAGGATGGGAGAGAGGAGTGTTGTGCCCATGCTGGCAGCACAGAGGCTCGGAACGGTTGTGGAGTGTGCACGGTAGAGCTGCGAGAGGACGTCGCGGAGGAGGAAGAGGAGAGGAGAGAGCAAACGAATCTGTTAGGTCGAGGGGGTGGATTTGGTGCAATTTGAGGTGGGGTAGGGCTGTTGGGTCTGACGTGGTGGACGCGATGGGGCGCCCCCGTATCCGCCCTAGATTTGGCTGGATATGAGGGGTGCCGGTCAGTCCGGGCATTTGAGGCCCATTTGAGGAACCCGTCTGGGTTGCTTTTTTGTGACCGGTCAACGATCGGGCCGCCTGCCCAGGCGTTTGAGGCGAGTTTGAGGTGCCTATCAGGGTCGCTTTTTTGTGACTGGTCAGTGACCGAGCCGTCTGCCCGGCCGTTTGAGGCGGGTTTGAGGTGCGCGATTGTAGATGTTGTGACACAACCTTTCACTAGTTGAACCAAGTAATGGCGTCGTTCATGGGACGCCACCTTGTTGAAGTCATTGCAGGGAGTTTATATAATTCTCTCTTTGGTGAAACCCATGATCCGGCCTCAGTGATGGCGACACTTTGTGCATCATTCCCTTTTTCAAGGCCTCATTGTTGGAGCGCTTATCGTGTGGCTAGGTGCCATCATCGATGATCGTTGTTGTTGTTTGTTGCAATTGCGTTGTTGGTTGTATTGTTCTTCTTTTAATTTAATAGTTTGGTTGTATGCATCCTCAATGTCAAAAAAATATCTTAAGTAGCTTCTGCGGTCCCGTTGAGGCAAAGACGCATGGGCTATTTGGTTCAAGGCCTAGTAATGCTATACTTTGCCATATAGTGTTGTCAAAGCGACCCATGCCTCCCCCTCTCGCGACCGCGCCGCCCCCGCGGGCGACTGGCCGCGCCCCGATCTCTCCCCCCTCCAGCCCCCCTCTTCCCCTCCTCCCCGCCGCCGTCGCTGCCGTCCGCGGCCGGCCTGGCCCCGGGGTCGCTGGTGGCGGCGGCCCCCTGCCTTTCCCCTCCCGGTGGCTCTCCGGCGCGGAGTGAAGCTGCGCCGGGGGGTGCTCCTCGGCGGCGACGGTCTTGCTGGCGACGGGGTGCCTCGTCGCAGGGCGGGTGAGCGGATGGACGGCGGCGGCGTCGTTGGCAGGGGGTGGCGCTGCGGCACGTCCTGGCGGCGGAGCTCGGCCCAGATCTAGGCCCTACGGGGCCCATCTGGTCTTGGCCGGGCCGGCGGCGGGGCGGGTCGGCGGCGTGATTCCCGGGAGGGGGGCGGCGTTGCGCGACGGGGGCTGGCGGTGCCGACGCCGGCCTGCTGCAGCATTGCTGGCGGGGCTTAACGGGCCTGTTTCGGGCCTGGCCGGGCCAGGGGTGGCTTGGTATGCCCCGTTGCCGTGTCCGGTCGGCTACCGCGACGGTGCCGGAGGCGCGGGCTTCTTGCACGACAGCGGTGGAGGTGGTTCCCTCCCGCTCGGCCTTGGTGCTGCTGCTCTCGTCGTGTGGCGCTTCTCTCCGGTCTTCTCGGCCTCGTGTCGGTGTTCGTAGTGAGACGGCGTGGGTGGAGGCGCAATCGCGATGGCGCTTTGGGCGGTGGTTTGGTTGGTAGGCTCCGGTTGGGCGGTGGTGTTTGGCGTGCGGGAGAAATCATTGTCGACTCGTCCGGCTCCGATGAGGTGACACCGGCGGGTGCCACCATTCCTTCTTGAAGGGTGTCGGTGGTAGCCGTTCTCCACTTCCCTCCGCGTATCGGGGGAAACCCTAGGACTCGTCCGGGCAGCAGCGTCGTCGACGTCGCATACCTTCTTGGAGGTGCTACTTGGTACGCGGCACTCGAAACCTCGGGCTATGGTGTAGTGTCTTTGGAGGGCGCAACGGTGGCGGGCCTTCCGCGCTTAGTCGAGCTACCGTTGTTGGCATTTGTTTCTTCCTTTTTTCTTTGGGCTTGTTGTACTGCTCGCCCCAGCATCGCGTATGTACTGTTGGTTGATGCTTTGGAATACAAAGCGGGGAATCCTTTTTTGGCATAGTGTTGTCAAACTTGTCTAAGATTAGTGTAACTGATATCTTCTCTATGCTAATATTTTTGTATCAGTTTTTAAATCAATATACCTAAATCGAAAAATACCTGACGATGCGAGTATGTTAATGTGAGCGTGCAGCATGCAGATGCGTGTGCCGCTGCCCAAACGAAAAAGGGAACTGCCTTTTTGCCATCAGAAAAGTCTGGTGCCGACGGACAGTTCACTAGCTGAGCAACCCCAGCCCAAATATTATAAGTATTTTTCATGTGCGAACGATCCAAATAATACGGGCAATAATACTAAGCTACCTTAGGTTCCTAAAAATAGGAACTCCACTTGGTCAGTTAACCACATCCATCCACATGGGCCAGTGCAGCAACTGAGGCAGAGCAGCAGCGCTTTACGCAAGTGCAGTGCCGCCAAGTGTAGTTAGTTATATTTATTTTCACCATCTTCACGCACACAGTCACAGGCTCGTCTCGCCGTCGCAGGCCAAAGCTGGCCGGCCAGATCCGGATCGCGCCAGAACGGACGGACGGACCGACCGACCAGTCGACCACGCGAGCAAACGGGCCCGAGAATCCACCCGGCGCACACCGCAGACGTGGCGGGGGCGTCGCAACTTGCAAGCACATGCTCCAGTGCAGCGACCCACCGGTCTCGCTCCAGATCAACCAGAATCTCCCCTCCGTTTCTCCTCTCCTCCTCTCGCCTGGTGCCTCACAACGTGGACAACTGTAACTCCTGTCCACTCTACAATACAGGCCCGCCCATTGCACCACACTGCAGCCTGCAGAGCACGGGGGAGAGAGAGAGAGAGCGAGGAATCGGTCGAGCTCAGGTTTGACTGGACCGGGGCGCAAAGGGACAAAGGGTGGGCTGGGACTTAGCTGTAAGATCAGAGGCGTGAGCTGTCCGCCTCAAAGGCGCAAGCAACAGGGAGTGAAAAAAAACACAGCACCGTGATGCCGTAATCATCATCAGATGGGGTTCCTTCCGAAGGCTCGCTGGGTGCGGGCTGGCTCTGTTTTTCCAGATCGATCAGATTAGTTAGACAGACAGTTGATGGCCCGCAATGCTAATTAAGCTTTCGGGCGTCAGTCAGCTTCTCTACACAGGCAGACCGGTGCGTCTGTCTAGCTGAGTCCTGCGGTGTTATTCCGGCCGGTAACTTTTCAGGCAGGTGCACCCTGCAACATCATGTAGAGAAACTTCACGAGGAAGGGATTGGATATTCAGATGGATCTTAAACGTTGGTTTAGTACGACGATCTCGTGGCCAAGGCTGCACGACGCAGTGCTGTAGGCCTGAGCTTTTGGTTAATCATCACTTAACCCCATCACCAGGTGAGGTGGAACATGTGTGAGCAAGCTGGCCGGCATAATGGAAGGGGGGGAGATCCACTGGGGCAGTCGACGATCTGTCGTCTCTGGGCTTCGATATATTCCCTCCGCGGCTCTCTCCTTCGTCCGCGTGACTCGCATGTCGACTGCGTGTGTAGAGAGAGAGAATCATGGGATTCATGCATGCGACCATGTCGGGCATGACTCGTATGAGCGTCGTTTTGAGGCCTCCCACCAACGCTAGTACCCCCCGCCACGTTCCCCCGGTACATTCTGCATGCACAGCCCGGTGCCAGGCCGCTCTTACACCATAGAATAGGCAAAGATTAAACAAGTGATATGTGCGCATGTTGACATGTTAATGGCGGGAGCTTAACAACAGCTAATTGCAAGAGAAAGGAGCATCTGGCTAAGCGTCTGTCGGTCTTTGTATCACCACTTGGCTATAATGTATATCAATTTGGTCGCCGACCGGCGACATGAAGAATCCGTAGATCGATCATGGTCATCGTGAGAATAGTCCTGTTGCTCCCTCGCAAAAAGAAAAAGTCCTGTTGCTCACTTTGACATGAGAAGCTGCACTTGAGGCGTGTGGCATACGCCTCCGGAATCCGAATTCCGCATCAAGTACGCCGGGCGCGATGGACCGATGGATACGCAGCATGGCATGTTGGATGAGAGAACCAGAGCGAGACAAGACCTGCCCGATCTGTGGCCGGGACGCTCCGTACTGTGGACAGTTCGACTTGCGCAGCATCGACATGCGGCCAAATTCACTGTTTTGACCCTTTTGTGCACGTTTAGCCGCATCTGACCTCTCTTTCAAAAGCTTTTCGGATCTGACCCTTTTCCTACTGTCACCCGAGCTGGCGGTAGGGTAGAACAACCTACCGCCGCCAGATCTGGCGGTAAGGACCGGGTCAACGTCGACGGCGCCGTCTGCCTGCTGACGTGGATAAGTGGCTACCGCCACTGGCTGTGGCGGTAGGGTGTTTCCCTCTACCGCCAGATCGGGTGGCGGTAGGTTCCGGACAGGCAATTTCATGCTCGGTCGCTGCGGGTGCCCCCTACCAGCCCATTCTTCCTCCTCAGATCGACTCGAACAGAGGCCAGCGGCGCCTCTCTCCTCCTCCCGATCCCCTCCCTCAATCCCCCTCTTCCCTCCACCATTTTCGCGGATCTTTGCGGCAAATCGAAGAGGCCGGTAAGCTCCTCCATTCCCTCCAATCAGTTTTCGAAATGCTTTTTTATTTTTGAAGCTTTTTTTGGTAGTAGGTGCAACCTAGGTTTTGGTGTTGATTTTTTTAATGATGTTTTAGTTGTTTAGTAGTATATGATTTAGTAGTAGGCTTATGAAAGGATGTGTGGGTGAGACCATAGCTAGATATTTGAGGATATGTTGGTGAAATTTATTTTGTAATGTAGATATGAATTGTATGAGAAATTTTTCTGTATGGTGAATGCAAGATTGTGAGGATGAAGGCATTGCAAAATTCTTAGATGGTCAATGCATTGTAAAATTATGAGGATAAATTTTTTGCAAAATTTGTAGGTGGTTAATGCATAGTATGAAAATGTGTGTAATTCTTATAGATGCTTTTTGTTGTGATGGAGAATGCATACTAATTGTATGGTATTTTCATATATTGTAGTTTATAATTAAAGATGTTTGGTTTTAGTTTTTTTGTTCATATGTATAGACGATGTTGTCTAATAAGTGAAAAAATTATATATTTGTTAGGATGGCCGAGGATGAGGACAATGGGCGTTTGTATACGGGGCTTGACCTTGCTTTTGACAAGGACCATCGTGCCCGTCCTATCGAGCGTGGAGAGGTAACAATTTCGAGAAACAATTGTTTTTGTCATTTTCATGCTATTTTTTGAATGAAGGAAGCTTCTGACATATTTTCTCAATTGTTACAGAAACTTGCTGTCATCCGCTTTAGGAGCCACACGACGGAAAACCAAATGCAATATGACGTGCGCTACGAGCCGTACTTTGAGCGTGCCGGGCTGCTACCGTCTGTTCTTCAGTTCAAGCGCGTGCCGCCGTCGATGTGCCATTCAGCTCTCACCGCCCTTGTCGATCGTTGGCGGCCGGAGACACACAGCTTCCATCTCCCTTGTGGCGAGCTGACGGTGACGTTGGAGGATTTTGCCATGATCACCGGGCTTCCCATTGACGGCAAGGCTCTCACCGGACGAGTGGACGGCAAGAACTGGCGTGCGAGGGTTACCGCTCTCATCGGTGACCGCTCGACCTCTCTTAGTGCCCAGGGAAGGACTGACAACAGGACAAACGGCGTCCCATTCCCTTGGCTCTAGCATCATAGGTCGGGATGCCCTGAAGAAGCCAATGAGGAGATCGTGGAGCAGTATGCTCGAGCGTACGTGTGGCACCTCCTATCATAGGTGGTCTTTGGAGACTACTCTGGAGACGTTGCTCCTTGGATGTTTCTTGACTTCTTGGCCGACTGGGACGAGAAGTACAGCTGGGGGTCTGCTGGGCTCGCCTACTTATACCGTCAGGCAACAAGTTATGCAAATATCCATTAAGCATGGTAGTATGTTCATGAATTCCTACAAAGAGCACTCCTTCAACTCATATGTTAGTATATTTAACCAGTTTGATTTTTGGGTTGCAGCTCGACGTCACATGTAGGAAAACCACCTCGAGGCCATGCATGGGTGGATGTATTTGGGGCCTCTCAGTCTGGATGTGGGAGCGTTTGCCGGTTGGGCGTCCTGAAAAGCATCCTTCACTGCACGTGTGGGTAGGCCTTAATGAAGAAGAAGATGTTTTTCGACTCCCCACCGTGGCATTCTCTTGGGACCGGGTTAGAATTTTTGGAAGCAAGAACAAGTCCTTGTACAAGAATTTCACCAACGAGATGGACAGCCTCACATATCGTCAGGTATACCAATGCAATATTTTCTCTAAGCTTTCATGAAATGCATTGGCCGAACTAATAGCTCTTCGACAGGTTAACTGGAGGCCTTACGAGGGAAATAGGGGTTTCACATTGAACCAGATGTGCACTAGGGACTCCTATCTTTGTCGGATCAGGTGCCCTCTCATATGCATTTATGCTGTCGAGTGGCATCTACCACATCGAGTGGCCATGCAATTTGGTATGAGGCAACGCACCCCACCGGAGCCAGCAAGCACGGGTGGACTTGAGCTTCACAAGTGAGTTACCTAACCGTGGCTATGTTAACCAACAATACAATGTTTTAAATTGTTTTCTTATGCATGCTTTGTTGTTGTCATTGTTTGCAGTCAGAACCGAAAGAATAATCAGAATGTGCTTGAGTGGGGACAACACCATGCCAGGTATGTCGAGATGTGGGAGCAGAGGCTCGGTTCTAGAGAGACAGATATGACTTTGGCGGACATGAGGAATTACAAAGAAACTCATCTAAAGTGGTATGACAATGGGAGGCGATTTCGGGTGCGTTTGAGGCCAAGGTGGACCGACGCAGATCTCGCAGATCATGATCCAAACAATGAATCAGACGATGAGTATGACGCCATAGTGAGAAGTACACAAGGTTCTCACAGAGAGTATGCGCCCCTGACTGATAGAGTGGTAAGTCTTGTGAACCTATTTGGAGAGTGGATTCATATTATCTTGATTATGCAAACTTTTGAGCTTACGTTCAATTTTCAGACTTTTGAGCTCAATAGGAGTATCATCGAAGGCTCGAATGCACTAATCCATAACCCCAGGACTCCGGAGTCGGATGCTACCTTGAGGGAAACGGTGAAAGTAAGCACTCGAGGTCCTTACACTATTGCATAAAAAATGTTTTACTTCACAAGTCTTTTTACTTCAGTAGTCCTTACTCTGTTGCATTAAAAATATTTTTCTCTTTGTTGTTGTTGTTGCTGCAGCGTTTCATGAAACGTTGCCGGAAGCTAGTCACCATTCTTGGATGCGCAAGCCCGGGTGCCGTAGATGTGCATGCTCCGAGCACATCGATGGTGCGGGCTAGTGGAGCGGCCGCTTCTTCTAGCCACGCCGGTGCTAATACTAGCCACGTCGGTGCTTCTTCTAGCCACGCCGGTGGTGGCAGCGACTCCGTTGAATCTGAGGAGGAAGAGGAGGTGTACTTGCAGGACGACGAAGCCCCGGAAGAGATGAACATGTCACAAATGATGGATGCACCACCGGCCTCACAAGCAAAAAGGGCAGGACACCCTCATGAGGATCCATACAACCCGTCGCCTTTCCAAAAGCCGGTTCCTCGTCGCCGTAAGAAGACCGTGAGTGAGGGGTGCTCTAAGAGAGGAAGAATGGGACGATGAACAAGTGTTTGGGCATGTTAAACTAGTGTTTGGCCATGTTGAACTATAACGAGCTTCTAGTTTGCTTTGGACTTGACGACTTTTATTTCAAGTATTATGTTGGACTTGAGGACTTATATTTGTAGTGTTCTGTTGGTCTTGTTTTCTACTATTTGTGCTATATCTATTACATATGATGGACTGCTGTGAAAACTGTGCATATATGATGTTATATGATCTGAAAAACCTGATGTTTGCATGCCTGTTCTGTTGCTGGTGTGAGGGCAGGACCCTACCGCCATACTCTCTGGCGGTAGGGTACGCAGGCCTACCGCCGGAGACTATGGCGGTAGGGTCCTGCCCTCACACCAGCCACTAGAAAAGGATAAGGTACCCCCCCCCCCCACACACACACACCCATTCAGCATCTTTCCTCCCCGAGCTGGTCTTCTATTTTTCACCTCCCTCCCCATTGAAGCCCTCCCAAATCCATCTTCATTCTTTGAGATTTGTCCGGTGGATCCGGAGTATTTTCATCTTTGAAGGTATCTCTATCACCCCTCTCAGTTTTGTTGGTTGGAATCATATCATTTAGTTGCATTGTTAGCTTTGTTGCAAACCCTAGTTTTAGTCATTTTGTGTTAAATGAACTATCTAGTTCATTTCTAAGGTTATATATGTGCTTACTATAGTGCCAACTTAGTGGATCTAACACTTCATAGTAGAAACTAGGATTCAGATTAGGGTTAGTGCTTAGGGTTATGCTAATGACTTAAGTTTGTGTCATCTTGTGTTAAATCAACTATCAAGTTAGTGGATCTGACACTTCATAGTACAAACTACGGTGGTGGTTAGGGTTAGTGCTTAGGGTTATGCTTATGATGCATTTGGTTTTTGGGTGTGAGAATACCAAATGTGGGGTGGGGGTTAGTGCTTTAGGGTTAGTGCTTAAGGTTATGCTTACGATGACCGTTATAGTTACCCCTCGACTTGTAGGATGTCATCGATCATTTATAATCTCCGGGTCTTGAATTACTATGGCTCTATCATTCATCTCCGCTTCATTTGATTGACTACTTGGTGGTTGGCTACAAGAATTGGGGACATACACCTCCACCCTAGCATCATGTATTGGGGAGGAGGCATGCCGGTTCAAGTCAATTTGTAGCAGAGGAGCATCAACCTTGGTGGCAAATAATTCAAGTGAGTTGTCTTGTGATTGCTCTACTTTACCCTTGTACACCTTCCAATGCAATTCTGAGGTGAGAGGCATACTCTTCAACCGAGACTTCACCCCCACTCCAACATCATACCTTCCAATAAGTTTAAGCTCATCATTTGGGTCCATCCAATGTAACACACTTCTAACTTTCACAACTACATCCTCATAGGTTGGGCTATACTCAAATACCATGTGTTCTTCCCCTTCATCGTCATTGCCATTCATAAATGTCTCCTTATCCAGATAATGGAGATTCACGAGACAACCCATCTAAATAAATTTTAGATAGTGTCAACGATAGCGGCAACATAATATGGGACAATATCCATTGTGCATTCCATGAATTAATAAAAGTTCTATGCAATACATTTAAGCAACAAAACAAATAACAACTAAAGAACAAAATATCATGGCTTAACCCTAACAACTAAAAAATGACTTTGCTTAACACTAACCCTAACCCTAGAAATAACCAAAAAAATAATCATAGATCTAGCTACAAACAACAAAGTTAGCAAACTACACATGGTCAATCACACATATACAACCCTAGATCTAGATCTACCATCCATCAAATCCATTGATTTCACACAAAAAGTAGCACAACTAGGGTTTGCATAAAAAATCAATGCCATCAAATAAGTTGATTCCAACCAACCAAAAAGAAGAGAGTGGGTGAGGTACCTTGAGGGATGAAAATGGCCTCGATCCACCAAAGAAAACTCAAGCAATGGAGATGAATTTGATGGAGCCCTAGGATGGGGGAGAGAGGGGGAGAGGGGCTCAGCTCGGGGAAGAAAGGATTTGGGGGCGAATGGGTGGCTTGTGGGGCCCACCTAACCCCCAGGCCATTGGTTTTATGCATTCAGTACCCTACCGCCATTGTCCCCGGCGGTAGGCTGCCTAGGGCAACCGCCACAGCCAGTGGCGGTAGCCACGTATCCACGTCAGTAGGCAGACGGCGCCGTCGACGTTGACCCGGTCCTTACCGCCAGATCTTGTGGCGGTAGGGAGTTCTACCCTACCGCCAGCTTGGGTGGCGGTAGAAAAAGGGTCAGATCCGAAAAACTTTTGAAAGAGGGGTCAGATGCGGCTAAATATGCACAAAAGGGTCAAAACAGTGAATTTGGCCTCGACATGCATGCATGCATGCATGATGCTCCGCAGCAAACAAGCCAGCGGGCAGATGGCAAACACGAGTGCGTGGAACGCCGTCGCCAGCGATGGAACTGGCTGGAAAGATCCGATCCGCTGGGTGCATGGAAAGCTCTGCTCATCTGAGCTGTTTCCGAATTACAGTAGCTCATATATGTATTCGGAGAGGCTGTTCGATTTGCCGCTCAGTTCTGCGAGTGATGCAGAGTGGCAGGTAGGTGTACACTCTCAGGGCGATGAATTGCCAAGAAATACTTTTGTGGTATGATCCATAGAAAAATACTGCTCTTTGTGATACATCTAAATACGTCCATTTCAGCGACAACTAATAAGGATTGAAGGGCTGGTAGCCAAAGTTCTACATCGGCCTTTCAGCAAATTATCTAATTCTGGTACATGCTTAGGGTCTGTTTGGTTCCAATAAGTCACTTGATTATAAGTCAGGTGACTTAAAACCAGTGACTTATAAGTCACGTTTGTTTGGTTGTCACCTGACTTATAAATCACCTGACCACATCTTTCCACCTTGTTTTTTATGTAAAGGTGATGGGACCCACGCAAAAGGAGCGACTTATAAGTTTTAAGTTGGGGTGGAGCAACTTATGACTTATAAGTTGGACTTATAAATTGGGTCTGTTTGGCAAAATAAATCACTTTTTTCACTTTTCGACTTATAAGTTGATGACTTATTTAAAACCAAACAGACCCTTAGTAGCGCAGTGGCAGCATATGGCTATACTGTCCATACACCTTTTTTTGGTAGGGATATTGCCCATAGGCGACAGTCATTTTGGGACAGGAGTAAATCGAAACCAAACTGGTGGACTGGTGGCCCAATAGTAAATTGGTGACATGATACCTTTATCATTTTGCCACTTTGCATACTTGTTTCGGTTGGGTCTAACTGGATATATGCATGCAAAAAGCCATCATCTGCATGTTGATTGCTTGCCTGCATCCTTTCTTCCTGCGTAGTAGCAATGCCTCTACGCACTGTGTTTGATTGCTCGCATTGACTGTTGTCGGTGTCAAAACCGGCGGATCTCGGGTAGGGGGTCCCGAACTGTGCGTCTAGGCGGATGGTAACAGGAGACAAGGGACACGATGTTTTTACCCAGGTTCGGGCCCTCTCCATGGAGGTAAAACCCTACTCCTGCTTGATTAATATTGATGATATGGGTAGTACAAGAGTAGATCTACCACGAGATCAAGGAGGCTAAACCCTAGAAGCTAGCCTATGGTATGATTGTTCTGTCCTACGGACTAAAATGCTCTGGTTTATATAGACACCGGAGAGGGTTAGGATTACACAGAGTCGGTTACAATGGTAGGAGATCTACATATCCGCATCGCCAAGCTTGACTTCCACGCCAAGGAAAGTCCCTTCCGGACACGGGACGAAGTCTTCAATCTTGTATCTTCATAGTCCAGGAGTCCGGCTGAAGGTATTGTCCGGCTATCCGGACACCCCCTAATCCAGGACTCCCTCAGTAGCCCCCGAACCAGGCTTCAATGATGACGAGTCCGGCGCGCAAATTGTCTTCGGCATTGCAAGGCGGGTTCTCCTCCAAATTCCGTGTACCTGTTGAATAATGTCCGGTTTCTTGTGAATGTAGCGCTCCTTGGCTTCTACGCCCAATAATGGCCGCCTTTCACGTGTCAAACGAATACGAAAAGTCTGGGTGTTTTTACATTCACACCCCTAACCGCGTAAATGAGCCACCTATTTAAAGGGAAGAGGATTTAGATCCAAACCATACCTTCTCCCCTCCGCGAGTATTCATCAGAGCGCATCCGACAAAGGTCTGTTCCACCATGGCCAGCCGTCGCAACTCCTCCTCTCGCCCTTCCAGTCCTAAGCCTGGAGATTGGAAGAGATGCTCCATCCCACACAGCGAGCTGGTGATGCTCCAGACCAAGGGATTTCTCCCTCCGGCCTATATGGTCCCGGTTCGAGCCGGACTTGCCACCTATAACGGCGGAGAGCAAGCGGAGAGCGCCCCCAATCCCTCCAAAGGAGAGCGGGTATGCCTTGTCCCTTATTTAATAAGAGGGCTCGGATTTCCAATTCATCCGTTTATCCGGGGGCTCCTGGAGTTCTATGGTCTCCAGCTACACAACCTCACGCCTGCCTCCATATTGCATATCGCGGGCTTCGTAGCCCTTTGCGAGCTGTTTTTGGGTGTTGAGGCTCATTTCGCGTCGTGGAAGAGGCTATTCTACCTGGTGCCCCGTTCTCAGGAGGGGTCAATATATCAAGTGGGCGGAGCCGAAGTGTGGCGCATCGCCGGGACCGGATATTTATCCGGAACCCCAAAGAAGGCGTCCGAGAATTGGCCTTCAGAATGGTTTTATATAGAGGACGTCCCGTTGCCGGATCCTGTTCGGATCGGCCTCCCTAAGTTCGACAATGCTCCCCTGAAGAAGCGCCTAAGCTGGCGTCCACGGAGCCCTCAGAAGGAAAGTGACAAGGATGTCCTTTACCTGATGGGCCGGATAAGATTATTATCTCATTCCGGACTAACCATGATCGAAGTCATGGCCGCATGCATTATGCGGGGGGTACAGCCGCTTCAATATAGAGGCCACCCTATGTGGGACTTCAACGGGGAGGACGACGCCACCCGTCATGGCCGTAAGGGGCCGGACTCGGCTGCCGCTCTAATAAAGATCTTGTCCGCTTTGTACAAGGGAGAAGAGGAGGAATTTCTCCGCGTCAACCCTCAGGGTGGATTTACAATGTATAATTCTCCAAGCTAGGTAAGTGGACACTTTTAGTTGTCCCTCCATTTTGTATTCCCATTGTCAAATATATAGTCTAACGACTTAAACGCAGGAGCTGCGCCAGGCTGTTAAAGAAATAAACAGCCCCCCTCCACAGCCCGAGGATCCGGGACAGTCCCTCGACCCGGCTTCCCAAGAGGATCCGAACTTATCTGTGGAGCTAATTGATGGGGTGTTTCATCAGTTGAGCAAGGACAACGCCTTGGTGGCCATTACGGCCGATTACCCAGGGCTACTCCCAGCCTCCCAGGTGACTGAGACCGAAATCCCAGCACTTCGAAAAGGGGCCCATCCTCGCGTGTTTTCGATTACCGTATAACAGCCGCATTTTGCAGAGGAGGTCCTTGAGGCAGGAGGCCGGGCCTGCGGCGACTAGCCAACGAGGGGCCGCAAGGCCCCAGGGGCTGAAAAGAAGTGCGGTCCGGACTAAGACGCCGGTGCAAAGGTATAACGCACCATCTCATCCCCTGGTGTTATTCCTTCAAGGCATATTAACACTCGTGCTCTCTTCAGGACAAAGAGACCTCGCCGGACTATATCCGGAGAGGTTGCCAATCGCGCCTCCACCAGCCAGGCTCCAAAGCCTGGTCCGGAGGCGGAGGCAAACACGAAGCATGCACCGGACGCTCCTCCAGCAGAGGATGCGGATAGGCTGTCTGCCACCAATTCCGAGGTGCAGAGTGCCATGAACCACAGGCGTCGCCGGACAGTTCTTTGCGATGCTTGTTTCTCCCCAAAGGCGTTGGATGCCTTCAATTCGGGAGACGCGTACCTCCGTGCCGCTCAAAATGGTCTAGCCAGAGCGACAGAGCAGTATGTGAAAGACATACGGGTGAGAAAATTTGATGGTTATATATATCAGTAGCCCCCGAGACTTGAAACGGTTAGAATAACTGATTTAAGGATCATGTAATATGCAGGTTCTTTCAGAGAAGAATACCCAACTGTCCCAGGAGCTAGAAGAGTGCAAAGCCCAACTTGAGGCCGCACTAGCCGCGACAGGGGAGCCCAAGGAGACCCCCTCTGGTAATATATGCTTCAAAAAGATATTTATTGTGTGAAGTGCGTCATTTGTGCAAGTCTGACAAATGAAATTGCAGACGGCGTCGAATTAGATCCAGAAAAGCAACAACTCCTACGCCAGCTAAAGGCTGGTGAGAGCATGCTGACAAAGGTGAGGCGGGAGAAGAATGGTCTCCAGGATGCCAACACCAAGCTAGGAGTTGAACTGAAAGATATTCGTGCCCAGCTGTCGGACTCCGCTAAGGAGAATCAGCGGCTTCGACGCGGCATATTTAGTAAATGCTTAAGCGAACCTTTGAAAAAAATAAAAAGGAGTTCGGCGAGGAAGTCGACTAACAGAGTGATGTCTGTAGGTGTGCTAATAGGTCGTCCTGCAGAGGAGATGCCCGGTTCCACGGGTGACCTTCTTCCCGGGCTCTCACAACTGCACGAGCAAGTTCGGCAGGTGATGCAAGGCGTTGCCCAGGCCTTGTGGCCATCCATCTCCATGCCCGAAGGACTTGGAGAGCTTGTAGAGAAGCTGAAGGGAGCGCGGCGGCGCTTCCGATTGTGGAAGATATCGGCCTGCCGTCAAGGCGCTAGGGAGGCCTGGGCCATGGTGAAGACGCGGTACACGAAGGCTGACCCAAACCACATGGCCGAGGTCGGACCTGTTGGGCCCGACGGGAAGGGGATCCCTGTAAGCTTAGCGTACGGCCAAGTAGAATTGGCCGCAAAGTATTCCCAGCAGAACTGTAAACTAGACAACCCGTTAGATGGTATTGAAGAGGAATACAATTAGTCAGAATGACTATGTAATTTTAATTGACATGTGTAATGCCTTCTAGCCGGATTATAGATCGTTTGTCATGGCCGACCTTTTCGCTTCAGCCTCGGGACCTGACGGTCCGGAGTGTGTCCGAATTCCCATGCGGTTATATAAGAACCGGGGTATGCATGGAGACTAGGCGTAGGGGTCATTAGTGCTTGAACAGACAAGTGCCCAACTAGTTATGTTGTATTACATGGTTAGTAAGAAACATCTTCCAGGGAGAATAGTTCCGTTAGGGGTTCCTTTCCCTGGGAGGCATGCCCTAAAGTGCATGTCCATGCTGCGAAAAGAGACGCAGGAAAAATCATCCGGGGGCGCATAAATAAATAAGTGAAAAGGTCATCTTTAGTTCACCGACCGAATATTCCCTTAAGAACGCTAGCTTTCGGCTTCACCCAGTCTGAGGTACATATACGGCTGACCCGGCAGTAACAATCGCAGAGGTGCTCCCTTTACCACCTAGCCGAACAATCAGGAACGTAGGGGTAAGCACAGGAGCCAGGCAACCCAGCTTGGCCAAAACTTAAGTCATATCGATGCATATAATGGTGAATAAAGGTACATGCGGAAGTGTGACACATGTGTTGGGCATGAAGCCCGTTTAAGTAAGCTTCTGTTTAAAGAAACCCCCAGGTTTAATGAGCGCGGATAGCGCATCACTTATTGGGCCTTTAAAGGCTAGAAAGAAAGGGGAGAAGGAGAGGTATGTAAGACAGAAAATATAAAAAATGGACAGAGGAAGGAGACGAACACAGAGTCCGGCGCTAGGCATAGAATCTTCTGAGACGGGCTGCGTTCCATGAGTTCGGCTCGAGTCGGTTATCCGATGCATCTCGTAGGCGGTACGCTCCACCAGTCAGGACTTGGTCAATTATGAAGGGACCTTCCCACTTGGGCTCGAGTTTGTCCTTTTTCTTGTCCGGCAGGCGTAGAACTAATTCGCCAACGTTGTAGTTTTTGGCTCGTACTTCTCTGCTTTGATATCTTCGAGCCTGCTGTTGATAGAATGCGGAACGAGCTTTTTCCACGTCACGCTCCTCCTCCAAGGCGTCCAAACTGTCCTGCCGATCGAGCTCGGCTTCTCTTCCTTCGTACATGCGTACTCGAGGTGAGTCATGAATTATGTCGCAGGACAAAATTGCTTCTGTGCTGTACACCATGAAGAATGGTGTGTATCCGGTGGTGCGATTGGGCGTGGTCCGCAGCCCCCAGAGTACGGAGTCGAGCTCCTCTACCCAGTGCGTATTGGATTCCTTAAGGGACCGCACTAATCTGGGTTTGATGCCGCTCATGATAAGACCATTTGCACGTTCGACCTGGCCGTTAGTTTGTGGGTGATAGACGGAAGCATAATCGAGCTTGATGCCCATGTTTTTGCACCAGAGTTTTACCTCATCGGCCGTAAAGTTCATGCCGTTATCAGTGATGATGTTGTGGGGGACGCCATAACGGTGTACGGCCCCAGATATAAAGTCTATCACCGGTCCGGATTCAGCCGTCTTAACAGGCTTGGCTTCTATCCATTTGGTGAACTTATCCACCATGACCAATAAGTATTTTTTCTTGTGGGTTCCGCCTTTAAGGGGTTCAACCATGTCAAGCCCCTAGACCGCGAAGGGCCAAGTGATGGGGATAGTTTGGAGGGCGGTGGGTGGCATATGGCTTTGGTTTGCAAAAAGTTGGCAACTGACGCATCGTTGGACTAAGTCCTGAGTGTCTGCCCGGGCCGTCGGCCAATAAAAGACTGTACGGAAAGCCTTGCTTACGAGGGACCGAGCTGCAGCGTGATGACCATCGAGTCCGGCGTGAATTTCAGCCAGCAGGTTCCGCCCTTCCTCTTCGGAGATGCACCTTTGAAGGACTCCGGTAGTGCTTTTCTTACAAAGCTCTCCCTCATGGACTTTATAGGCTTTAGATCGCCGCACTATACAGCGTGCCTCGTTTTGGTCCTCTGGGAGTTCCTGCCTAGTAAGGTAGGCCAGGAATGGTTCTGTCCACGGGGCGATGACGGCCATTATTGCATGGGCTGAAGGTGTAATTTCATTGGTAGAGCCTCCAATTATGTCAGATTGTTCGATGTCGGGTAGTGCGGTTGGGTCCGGGCTGTTATTGTTCGGTTCCCCTTCCCATACTACGGATGGCTTGAACAACCTTTCCAAGAAGATGTTGGGGGGGACTACATAGCATTTTGCGCCGATGCGTGCCAGGACATCTGCCGCCTGATTATTTTCCCGGGCTATATGGTGAAATTCAAGCCCTTCGAACCGAGCTGACATTTTTAAGACGGCGTTGCGGTAAGCTGCCATTTTTGGATCTTTGGCATCGAAGTCTCCATTTATTTGGGATATCGCGAGGTTCGAATCCCCGCGCACCTCTAGGCGTTGAATGCCCATGGATACTGCCATCCGGAGACCATGTAAAAGGACCTCATATTCGGCTGCATTGTTGGAGTCTGTGTACATAATCTGGAGTACATATTGAACTGTGTCTCCTGTGGGGGACGTCAAAACGATGCCAGCCCCTAGACCGGCCAACATCTTGGAGCTGTCGAAATGCATGATCCAATTTGAATATGTGTCGTACTCTTTAGGGAGTTCGGCCTCCGTCCATTCTGCGACGAAGTCGGCCAAAACTTACGACTTGATAGCTCGCCGTGGCTTATAAGTTATGTCGAACGGGGGGAGCTCAATGGCCCATTTTGCAATCCGGCCCGTTGCGTCACGGTTGTTTATAATATCGTTAAGTGGTACTTCCGAGGCTACTGTTATTGAACACTCTTGAAAGTAGTGTCGCAGCTTCCGGGATGCCATGAATACCGCGTACGCAATCTTTTGATAATGCGGGTACCGTGGTTTGCACGGAGTGAGGACAGTGGACACATAATAGACCGGCTTTTGAAGGGGGAATTTGTGTCCGTCCGTTTCTCATTCGACGACGAGCACTACGCTTACAACCTGATGTGTTGTTGCAATGTAAAATAGCATTGGTTTGCCAATGTTTGGCGCGGCCAGGACTGGGTTTGTTGCCAATATGTCTTTTATTTCGTCGAGTCTGGCCGTGGCTGCATCTGTCCACTCGAAGTGTTCGGTGCGTCGAAGGAGGCGGTAGAGGGGTAGTGCCTTTTCTCCCAAGCGGGAGATAAAGCGGCTTAGAGCCGCCACGCATCCGGTTAATTTTTGTATTTATTTGAGGTCCTTTGGGATATCCAATTGTGACAGAGCTCGGATCTTGGCTGGATTTGCTTCAATTCCTCTACCGGATACAATGAAGCCCAAGAGCTTTCCGGCTGGAACGCCGAAAACGCATTTTTCCGGGTTGAGCTTGATGTCGTATGTTCGGAGGTTATCAAATGTGAGCCTCAAGTCGTCTACTAGAGATTCGACATGTCTTGTTTTGACGACCACATCATCTACATATGCCTCCACAGTTTTGCCGATCTGGTTTGCCAGACATGTCTGAATCATGCGCTGATACGTTGCACCGGCGTTTTTGAGCCCGAAGGGCATTGTGTTGAAGCAGAATGGGCCGTATGGTGTGATGAATGCCGTTGCGGCTTGGTCTGACTCTGCCATCTTGATTTGATGGTAGCCGGAATATGCGTCGAGGAAACACAACGAATCGTGTCCTGCGGTAGCGTCGATACTTTGATCGATGCGGGGGAGGGGGAAGGGATCCTTTGGGCAAGCCTTGTTAAGGTCTTTAAAATCAACGCACAGGCGCCAGGATTTGTCCTTCTTTGGTACCATCACCAGGTTTGCTAGCCAGTCCAGATGTTTTATATCTCTGATGAATCCGGCCTCCAATAGCTTGGCTAGCTCCTCTCCCATGGCCTGTCTCTTAGGTTCGGAAAAATGCCGAAGAGCTTGTTTGACAGGTTTGAATCCTTTTAGGATATTTAAGCTGTGCTCGGCCAGCCTGCGTGGGATTCCTGGCATGTCTGAAGGGTGCCAAGCGAAGATGTCCCAGTTTTCACGTAGGAACTCTCGCAGTGCGGCATCTACATCAGGGTTTAATTGTGCCCCGATAGAAGCTGTTTTATTAGGGTCCGTTGGATGGACCCGGAATTTGACTATTTCGTCCGCTGGTTTAAAGGAGGTGGAGTTGGATCTTTTGTCGAGTATCACATCGTCCCTGTTCACCGTGGAGCGCAACGCACTTAGTTCCTCAGCCGCTAGGGCTTCGGATAGTGCCTCAAGGGCCAGTGCGGCTGTCTTGTTTTCGGCGCGGAGTGCTATGTCCGGATCACTAGCGAGAGTGATAATTCCGTTCGGCCCGGGCATCTTGAGCTTCATGTACCCGTAATGGGGTATTGCTTGGAAGGTTGTCAACGCTTCCCGCCCCTAGCAGGGCGTGGTATCCGCTACTGAATGGGGCCTCATGGAACGTGACTTCTTCGGACCTGTAATTATCCGGCGTGCCGAACACCACATCTAGTGTGATTTTTCCTGTACAGCGCGCTTCCCGACTGGGGATTATTCCTCTAAAGGTTGTACTGCTTCGCTCAATGCGGTTGCAGTCTATTTCCATTTTTTGAAGGGTTTCCTCATAAATGAGGTTCAATCCGCTGCCTCCATCCATGAGTACCTTGGTGAGGCGAAAGCCGTCCACTATTGGACTGAGGACCAATGCGGCTGGTGCTCGGGCTGTTCGGAATTTAGGTTCATCACTGGCATTAAAAGTAATAGCCGTGTCACTCCATGGGTTTATTGTTGCTACTTGGTAGACTTCGGCAAGGCTGCGGAGTGTCCTTTTTCGCATATTATTTGATGCGAAAGTCTCCAAGACTGTTAATACCATATTGGTGTCCCTGGGGTGGCTTTCTGTGGCCTCCGGAATTAGGAGGTCTTCGCCAATTTTGGCCACCTGCCGGAGTATCCAACATGCTCTAAGGCTGTGAGTTGGTGTGGCACCCTCTGTACTGTGAATTTTATAGGGTCCATTAAGCCATCCTTCCAGTACGGTTTCATGCCCTGTAGGGGGTTTTTGTTTTTTGGTGTTTGACCCGGGTATCTAGCGATGATGCACCCTTTTATTTCGGACTAGGTTTGTATTCAGGGCCGAATCGTCCCAAAATTTTATTTCGGTTTTCCAGGCGCTTTCCATCGCACAGTACCTTTGTACTATGGACGCCAAGTCAGTGAAGCGTGTAATATCACGACGACTTATGGCGTTGAGGATTCCCTTGTCGGTGCAATTATTGCAGAAGATTGAGATTGCGTCTTCCTCGCGGCAGTCCTTTATCCTGTTCCTAACCAGGAGGAATCTAGCCCAGTAATGATGTATTGTTTCTTCAGGCTTTTGCCTGATTTGGGATAGATCGCTTATGTTCGGGTGGGTGGGTGGAATTAAATCCGAAACCTCACCCAATCTGAGATTCAGAGGCCAAGGAGTTTCCGAACTCGAAAGTTTGGATTCTTGGATGTTGTCCAATGAATCCAGCCTGTCGCCTGACTCCAAGTTCACGTCTTGAGTGATATCCTCCCCTCTGCGGGTATCCGGCTTGGAGGGATCGGGAATTCGGACATAGCTAGTCCTTAAGATAGATGAAGGGTCGCCGCACTGTCCCTCTACCACGGCAACATGATGGGTGACTTGGGGAGAGTTAATCTCTCTCAGATCGGGTTTAGCCCATTCTGGTCGTGATCCGTAGCGACTCCCAAGGCGGCGATGCGATCCAAGAGCTCGTTTATGGAAGAGATCTCCATTGGATCTAACTGCTCGGCGAGTTCCGAGCTGACATGAAGATTGCTTTTGTTGGCCCGAGAGGTCATCGTCGGCGCAGCAGCCGAGCAGGCGGTCATAAGAAAACCACCTAGCCAGAGAGTTTGGCCGACAGCCAAAGCTCCCTTAGCAACGGTGCCGTCTTTAAAGACGGGATGAGGCATCCTTCCTGATGGCGACGACACAGAGGAACTCTCAATGAAAGCACCAATGTCGGTGTCAAAACCAGCGGATCTCGGGTAGTGGGTCCTGTACTGTGCGTCTAGGCGGATGGTAACAGGAGACAAGGGACACAATGTTTTTACCCAGGTTCGGGCCCTCTCGATGGAGGTAAAACCCTACTCCTGCTTGATTAATATTGATGATATGGGTAGTACAAGAGTAGATCTACCACGAGATCAAGGAGGCTAAACCCTAGAAGCTAGCCTATGGTATGATTGTTCTGTCCTACGGACTAAAACCCTCATTGAGGGAGTCCTAGATTAGGGGGTGTTCGGATAGCCGGACTATACCTTCGCCGCACTCCAGGACCATGAAGATACAAGATTGAAGACTTCGTCCCGTGTCCGGAAGGAACTTTCCTTGGCGTGGAAGGCAGGCTAGGTGATGCGGATACTCAAGATTTCCTACTATTGTAACCGACTCTATGTAACCCTAACCCTATCCGGTGTCTATATAAACCGGAGGGTTGTAGTCCGTAGGACAGAACAATAATCATACCATAGGCTAGCTTCTAGGATTTAGCCTCCTTGATCTCGTGGTAGATCTACTCTTGTACTACCCATATCATCAATATTAATCAAGCAGGAGTAGGGTTTTACCTCCATCGAGAGGGCCCGAACCTGGGTAAACATCATGTCCCTTGTCTCCTGTTACCATCCGACCTTAACGCACAGTTCGGGACCCCCTACCCGAGATCCGCCGGTTTTGACACCGACATTGGTGCTTTCATTGAGAGTTCCTCTGTGCCGTCGCGATCAGGAAGGATGCCTCTTCCCGTCTTTAAAGACGGCGCCATTACTAAGGTAGCCTTGGTTGTCGGCCAAACCCTCCGGCTAGGTGGTTTTCTCACGACCGCCCGTTCGGTCGTTGCGCCGACGGTGACCTCTCGGGTCATCCAAAGCAACCTTCACGTCAGCTCAGAACTCGCCGAGCAGTTGGATCCGATGGAGCTCTCTTCTGTAAACGAGCTCTTGGATCGCATCGCCGCACTGGGGGTCGCTACAAATTACGACCAGATTGGGCTTAAACCCGATCTAAGAGAAATTAACTCTCCCCAAGTCACCCACCACGTTGCCGTGGTAGAGGCGTAGTGCGGCGACCCTTCATCTATCCTAAGGACTAGCTACGTCTGAATTCCCGAACCCTCCAGGCCGGATACCCGCGGAGGGGAGGATACAATCCAAGACCTGAGCTTAGAATCAGGCAACGGGCTAGACTCATCGGACAACATCCAAGACTCCGGACTTCGGAGTTCGGAAGTTCTTCGGCCTCCGAATCATAAATTGGGTGAGGTCTCAGATTCAACGACACCCGCCCGCCCGATCATAAGCGATCTTTCCCAAATCAGGCAAAAGCCCGAAGAAACAGTACATCACTACTGGGCCGGATTCCTCCTGGTTATGAACAGGACAAAGAACTGCTGCGAGGGAGACGCAATTTCAATCTTTTGCAGTAATTGCACGGACGAGGGAATACTTAACGCCATAAGTCGTCGTGATATTACACGCTTCGCTGACTTGGCGTCCATAGTACAAAAGTACTGCGCGATGGAAAGCGCTCGGAAAACCAAAATAAAATTTTGGGATAATCTGGCCTTGAATAGCAATCCCGTCCGAACTAAGAGGGTGCACCACAGTAAGGCACCCGGATTAAATAACAAAAAGCCAAAACCCTCTAGAGGGCATGGAACCGTACTGGAAAGGTGGCTTGATGGACCCTGTAGGATTCACAGTACAGAGGACGCCACACCAACACACAGCCTTAGAGCATGTTGGATACTCCGGCAGGTGGCCAAAATTGGCGAGGACCTCCTAATTTCAGAGGCCGAAGAAAGCCAGCCCGAGGACACCAGTACCATTCTCACAGTCTTCGAGACTTTCGCATCAAACAATATGCGAAAAATAACACTCCGCAGCCTCACCGAAGTCTATCAAGTAGCAACAATAAACCCATGGAGTAACACTACTATCACCTTCAACGCGAGTGACGAACCTAAATTCCGAACAGCCCGAGCAACAGCCGCATTGGTCCTCAGTTCCATAGTGGACGGCTGTCGCCTCGCAAAGGTACTCATGAATGGAGGCAGCGGATTGAACCTCATTTACGAGGAAACCCTCCAAAAGATGGAAATAGACTGGAACCGCATTGAGCGAAGCAGGACAACCTTTAGAGGAATAATCCCCAGTCAGGAAGCGCGCTGCACTGGAAAGATCACACTAGATGTGGTGTTCGGCACGCCGGATAATTACAGGTCCGAAGAAGTCACGTTCCAGGTGGCTCCGTTCAAAAGCGGATACCACGCTATAGTAGGACGGGAGGCATTCACAGTTTTCCAAGCCATACCCCATTGCGGGTACATGAAGCTCAAGATGCCTGGGCCAAACGGAATTATCACTCTCGCTAGTGATCCGGACATAGCACTCAGCGCCGAAAACAAGACAGCCGCATTGGCCCTTGAGGCACTATCCGAAACCTTAGCGGCCGAAGAACTGACTGCGCTGCGCTCCACGGTTAATAGGGATGATGTGATACTCGATAAGAGATCCAAATCCACATCCTTCAAACCAGCGGACGAAATAGTCAAATTCCAGGTCCATCCAACGGACCCCAATAAAACAGCCTCCATCGGGGCACGACTGAACCTTGATGTAGACACCGCACTGCGAGAGTTCCTACGAGAGAACTGGGACATTTTTGCTTGGCACCCTTCAGACATGCCAGGAATCCCACACAGGCTGGCCGAACACAGCTTAAATATCCAGAAAGGATTCAAACCTGTCAAACAAGCCCTTCGGCGCTTTTCCGAACCGAAGAGACAGGCTATGGGAGAGGAGCTAGCCAAGTTATTGGAGGCCGGATTCATTAGAGATATAAAACATCCGGACTGGCTAGCAAACCTTGTGATGGTACCAAAGAAGGACAAATCCTGGCGCATGTGCGTTGATTTTAAAGACCTTAATAAGGCCTGCCCAAAGGATCCCTTCCCCCTCCCTCGCATTGATCAAATTATCGATGCCACTGCAGGACACGATTCGTTGTGCTTCCTCGATGCATATTCCGGTTACCATCAAATCAAGATGGCAGAATCAGACCAAGCCGCAACGGCATTCATCACACCATATGGCCCATTCTGCTTCAACACAATGCCCTTTGGGCTAAAAAACACCGGCGCAACATATCAGCGCATGATCCAAACATGTCTGGCAAACCAGATCGGCAAAACAGTGGAGGCGTACGTGGATGATGTGGTCGTCAAATCAAGACATGTCGAATCTCTAGTAGACGACTTGAGGCTTACATTTGATAACCTCCGAAAATACGACATCAAGCTCCATCCGGAAAAATGCGTTTTCAGCGTTCCAGCTGGAAAGCTCTTGGGCTTCATTGTATCCGGTAGAGGAATCGAAGCAAATCCAGCCAAGATCCGAGCTTTGTCACAATTGGATGTCCCAAAAGACCTCAAACAAATACAGAAATTAACCGGATGCGTGGCGGCTCTAAGCCGCTTCATCTCCCGCCTGGGAGAAAAGGTGTTGCCCCTTTACCGCCTCCTACGGCGCACCGAACACTTCGAGTGGACGGATGCCGCCACGGCCGGACTCGATGAAATAAAATCCATATTGGCAACAAACCCAGTCCTGGCCGCGCCAAACACCGGCGAGCCAATGCTATTGTACATCGCGGCAACCCATCAAGTTGTCAGCGCGGTGCTCGTCGTCGAGCGGGAAACGGACGGACACAAATTCCCCCTTCAAAGGCCGGTCTAGTATGTGTCCACTGTCCTCACTCCATGCAAATCACGGTACCCACACTATCAGAAAATTGCATACGCAGTATTCATGGCATCCCGGAAGCTACGACACTACTTTCAAGAGTGTTCGATTACAGTAGCCTCGGAAGTACCACTCAGTGAAATTATCAATAACCGCGATGCAACGGGCCGGATTGCAAAATGGGCCATCGAGCTCCTCCCGTTCGACATAACCTATAAGCCACGGCGAGCTATAAAATCGCAAGTATTGGCCGACTTCGTCGCAGAATGGACGGAGGCCAAACTCCCTAAAGAGTACGGCACATACTCAAACTGGATCATGCATTTCGATGGCTCCAAAATGTTGGCCGGACTAGGGGCTGGCGTCGTTTTGACGTCCCCCACAGGAGACACAGTCCAATATGTACTCCAAATTATGTACACGGACTCCAACAATGCAGCCGAATATGAGGCCCTCCTGCATGGTCTCCGGATGGCAGTATCCATGGGCATTCAACGCCTAGAGGTACGCGGGGATTCGAACCTCGCGATATCCCAAATAAATGGCGACTTCGACGCCAAGGATCCAAAAATGGTAGCTTACTGCAATGCCGTCCTAAAAATGTAAGCTCGGTTTGAAGGGCTGGAGTTTCACCATATAGCCCGCGAAAATAATCAAGCAGCGGACGTCCTGGCACGCATCGGAGCAAAACGCGATGCAGTCCCCCCCAACATCTTTTTGGAAAGATTGTTCAAGCCATCTGTAACATGGGAGGGGGAACCCGCAATTAACAGCCCGGACGCAGCCGAACCACTCAACGCCGAACAACATGACATAATCGGAGGTCCTGCCAACGAAATTACACCTTCAGCCCATGTAATAATGGCGGTTATCGCCCCGTGGACAGAACCATTCCTAGCCTACCTTACTAGGCAAAAACTCCTAGAGGACCAAAATGAGGCCCGCTGCATAGTGCGGCGATCTAAAGCCTGCAAAGTCCACGAGGGGGAGCTTTATAAGAAAAGCACTACCGGAGTCCTTCAAAGGTGCATCTCCGAAGAGGAGGGGCAGAATCTTCTGGCCGAAATTCACGTCGGACTCGGTGGCCATCACGCTACTGCTCGGTCCCTTGTTAGCAAGGCTTTCCGCACAGGCTTCTATTGGTCGACGGCCCGAGCAAACGCTCAGGACCTATTCCAACGATGCGTTGGTTGCCAACTTTTTGCCAACCAAAGCCATATGCCAACCACCGCACTCCAAACTATACCCATCACCTGGCCCTTTGTGGTCTGGGGGCTTGACATGGTCGGACCCCTTAAAGGTGGAACCCATAAGAAAAAAATACTTACTGGTCATGGTGGATAAGTTCACCAAATGGATAGAAGCCAAGCCTGTCAAAACGGCTGAATCTGGACCCGTGATAGACTTCATATCCGGGGTTGTACACCGTTACGGCGTCCCCCACAACATCATAACCGATAACGGTACAAATTTTACAGCCGACGAGGTAAAACTATGGTGCAGAAACATGGGCATCAAGCTCGAGTATGCTTCAGTCTATCACCCACAAACTAATGGCCAGGTCGAACATGCAAATGGTCTTATCATGAGCGGCATCAAACCCAGACTAGTGCGGTCCCTCAAGGAATCTAACATGCACTGGGTAGAGGAGCTCGACTCCGTACTCTGGGGGCTGCGGACCACGCCAAATCGCACCACCGGATACACACCATTCTTTATGGTGTACGGCGCAGAGGCAGTTCTGCCCTACGACATAATTCATGACTCACCTAGAGTGCGCATGTACGAAGAAAGAGAAGCCAAGCTCGATCGGCAGGACAGCCTGGACGCCTTGGAGGAGGAGCGTGACGTTGCAAAAGCCTGTTCCGCATTTTATCAACAACAGGCCCGAAGATACCAAAGCAGAGAAGTACGGGCCAAAAATTACAATGTTGGCGAACTAGTTCTACGCCTGCCGGATAAGAAAAAGTACAAACTCAAGCCCAAATGGGAAGGTCCATTTATAATCGACCAAGTCCTGACTGGTGGAGCGTACCGCCTGCGAGATGCGTCGGATAACCGACTCGAGCCGAACCCGTGGAACGCCACACGTCTCCGAAGATTCTATGCCTAGCGCCGGACTCCGTGTTCGTCTCCTTCCCCTATCTATTTTTTACATTTTTCTGTCTTATATTTCTCTCCTTCCCCTCTTTTTCCTTTATAGCCCTTAGAAGGCTCACTACATGATGTGCACTCGCGCTCATTTAACCCTTGGGGCTTCTTTAACAGAAGCTTATTTATACGGGCTTCATGCCCCACACATGTGTTAAACTTCCGCATGTACCCTTTTTCTCACCATTATGTGCATCGATATGACTTAAGTTTTGGCCAAGCTGGGTTGCCTCGCTCCTGTGCTTAACCCTACATTCCCGATTGTTCGGCTAGGTGGTAAAGGGAGCACCTCTGCGATTGTTACCGCCGGGTCAGCCGGATGTGTACCTCAGACTGGGTGAAGCCGAAAGCTAGCGTTCTTAAGGGAATATTCGGTCGGTGGAATAAAGATGATCTTTTTATTAATTTTCATGCGCCCCGGGATGCTTTTTTTGCGTTTTCCGCAGTCCGGACATGCACTTTAGGGCATGCCTCCCCAGCGAAAGGAACCCTTAATGGAACTATTCTCTCTGGAAGATGTTTCTTACTAACCATGTAATATAACATAACTAGTTGGGCACTTGTCTGATAAAGCACTAGTGACCCATACGCCTGGTCTCCATGCATACCACGGTTCTTGTATAACCGCTATGGTATTCGGACACACTCCGAACCGTCAGGTCCCGAGGTTGAAGCGAAAAGGTCGGCAACGACAAACGATCTACAATCCGGCTAGAAGGCATTACATATGTCAATTCAAAATTACACAGTCATTTCGACTGATTGTATTCCTCCTCTATACCATCTAACAGGCTGTCTAATTTACAGTCCTGCTGGGAATACTTTGCGGCCAATTCCACTTGGTCGTACACTAAGCTTACAGGGATCTCCTTCCCGTCAGGCCCCACCGGTCCGACCTCGGCCATATGGTTTGGGTCAGACTTCATAAAACGGGTCTTCACCATAGCCCAGGCCTCTCTAGCGCCTTGTCGATAGGCCGATACCTTCGACAACCGGAAGCGCTGCCGAGCTCCCTTCAGCTTCTCCGCAAGCTCTCCAAGGCCATCGGGCGTGGAGTGGGCAGGCCATAAGGCTTGGGCAGCGCCTTGCATTGCCTGCCAAATTCGCTCGTGCAGTTGCAGGAGTTCGGGAAGAAGGCCACCCGTAGAACCGGGCATCTCCTCTGCAGGACGACCTGTGAGCATACCTACAGAAATTACTCTGTTATTCGACTTCCTCGGCGAACTCATTTTTTAAAAGTTCGTTCAAGCACTTACTAAGTATGCCGCGTCGAAGCCGCTGATTCTCCTTCGTGGAGTCCGACAGCTGGCCACGAACGTCCTTAAGTTCAACATCTAGCTTGGTGTTGGCATCCTGGAGATCATTCTTCTCTCGCCTCACCTTTGTCAACGTACTCTCACCGGCCTCTAATCGGCGCAAGAGTTGTTGCTTCTCCGGATCAAGTCCGGTGCCATCTGCAACATCAATTGTCAGATTTGCACCCAAACCGCACAATACTAATCTTTCGAAGTGTATCTTACCTGAGGGGCTCCCTTTAGGCTCCCCTGCTGCGGCTAGTGCGGCCTCTAGTTGGGCCTTGCACTTTTCCAGCTCCTGGGACAGCACGGTGTTCTTCTCGGTAAGAACCTGCATGTTATATGATCCTTAAATCAGTTACTTTAACTGTTTCAAGTCTCGGGGGCTACTGGTATATATATATTTAACCAAAATTTTCTTACCCGTATGCCTTTCACATACTGCTCCGTGGCTCTGGCTAAACCATCTTGAGCGGCACGGAGGTACGCATCTCCCTAATTAAAGGCATCTAAAGCCTCTTGGGAGAAACAAGCGTCGCGTAAAATTGTCCGGCGACGCCTGTGGTTCATGGCACTCTCCACTTCAGAATTTGTGGCAAACAACCTGTCCGCATCCTCTGTCGGAGGGGCGCCCGGTGCACACCTTGTGCTCGCCTCCGTTTCCTGGCCGGTCACTGGAACCTAGCTGGTGGAAGCGCGATTGGCATCCTCTCCGGATATAGTCCGGCGAGGTCTCTTCGTCCAGAAAAAGGCACAAACGTTAATATGCCCTGGCGGGATAATACCGCGGAAACGAAGAATGCGTTACCTTTGCGCCGGCATCTCGGTCCGCACTGCATCTCTTTTTCCCCACGGGGCCCTGCGGCCCCTCGTGGGCTAGCTGCCGCAGGTTCGCCTTCCCGCCTCGGAAATCTCCCCTGTGAAACACGGTTGTTGTTAGAAACGCCGGAATACGGGAAAATGGAATCCCCTTCAAGGGAATAAAGACTCCGGTTTCTGTCACCTGGGAGGCCGGGATTAACCCGGGGTAATCTGCCACAATAGCGACCAAGGTGTTGTCCTTGCTTAGCTGGTGAAACACCCCGTCGATAAGCTCCACCGATATGTCCGGATCCTCTTCAAAGTCCGAATCGAGGGACCGTTCTGGGCCCTCGGGTTGTGGAGGACGGCTGCTTATATCTTTCACTTCCTGTCGCAGTTCCTGCATTGAAGTCGTCAGACTACGTATATGACCATGGAAGTATCAAATAAATGGGCAAGCGCAGTTGTTCGCTTACCCAACTTGGAGGTTCATACATAGTGAATCCAGCCCGCGGGTTAACGCGGAGGAACTCCTCCTTCTCTCCCTTGTACAAAGAGGACAGAACCTTTATTAGGGAAGCAGCCAAGTCCGGCCCTTTACGGCCGTATCGCGTGGCGTCGTCCTCCCCATTGAAATCCCACATAGGGCGGCCTCTGTATTGAAGCGGCTGCACCCCTCGTGTAATGCACGCGGCCATGACTCCGATCATGGTTAGTCCGGAATGAGCCAACAGTCTTATCCGGCCCATCAGGTAAAGGACGTCCCTGTCGCTTTCTCTCTGAGAGCTCCGTGGGCGCCAGCTCAGGCGTTTCTTCAAGGGAGCACTGTTGAACTCAGGGAGACCGGCCCGGATAGGGTCCGGCAGAGGGACGTCGTCTATGTAAAACCATTCCGAAGGCCAGTCCTCGGACGCCTTCTTTGGGGTTCCGGATAGATATCCGGTCCCGGCGATGCGCCATATTTCGGCTCCGCCCACTTGGTATATAGACCCCTCTTGAGAACGGGGCACCAGGCAGAATATCTTCTTCCACAGCGCGAAATGAGCCTCGACGCCTAAAAATAGCTCGCAAAGGGCAACGAAGCCCGCAATGTGTAACACGGAGCCGGGCGTGAGATGATGCAGCTTGAGGCCATAGAACTCCAGAAGCCCGCGGAGAAATGGGTGGATTGGAAATCCCAGTCCCCTTATCAGATAAGGAACAAGGCACACCCGTTCTCCTTTAGAAGGATTGGGGGTGTTCTCCGCTTGTTTTCCGCCATGGTAGGTGGCGAGACCGGCTCGGACCGGGACCATGTATGCCTGAGGGAGGAATCCCTTGGCCTAAAGCGACACTAACTCGCTATGCGGAATGGTGCAACTCTCCCAATCCCCAGGCTTGGGACCGGAAGGGCGAGGGGAGGAGCTGCGACGGCTGGCCATGTTGGAATGGACCTTAGCTGGGAAAGCTCTGATGATAACTCGCGGAGAGGAGAAGATGTGGTTCGGATCTAAATCCCCATCCCATTAAATAGGTGGCTCATTTGTATGGCTAGGGGTGTGGGTGTAAGAACGCCCCGGGCTTTTCGCATTTGTTCAACACGTGGAAGACAACCATTATTGGGCGCAGAAGCCGAGGAGCGCTACAAAAATTGGACATTGTTCGTACAGGTACATAGAATTCAGGAAAGAACCCGCCTTGCAATGTCGCAGACAATTTGCGCGCCGGACTCGTCGTCATTGAAGCCTAGTTCGGGGGCTACTCAGGGAGTCCTGGATTAGGGGGTGTTCGGATAGCCAGACTATACCTTCGCCGGGCTCCAAGACCATGAAGATACAAGATTGAAGACTTCGTCCCGTGTCCGGAAGGAACTTTCCTTGGCGTGGAAGCCAGGCTAGGTGATGCGGATACTCAAGATTTCCTACTATTGTAACCGACTCTGTGTAACCCTAACCCTATCCGGTGTCTATATAAACCGGAGGGTTGTAATCCGTAGGACAGAACAATAATCATACCATAGGCTAGCTTCTAGGGTTTAGCCTCCTTGATCTCGTGGTAGATCTACTCTTGTACTACCCATATCATCAATATTAATCAAGAAGGAGTAGGGTTTTACCTCCATCGAGAGGGCCCGAACCTAGGTAAACATCGTGTCCCTTGTCTCCTGTTACCATCCGACCTTGACGCACAGTTCAGGACCCCCTACCCGAGATCCGCCGGTTTTGACACCGACACTCCTGTTTATATAGACACCGGAGAGGGTTAGGGTTACAAGTAGTCGGTTACAATGGTAGGAGATCTACATATCCGCATCGCCAAGCTTGCCTTCCACGCCAAGCGAAGTCCCTTCTGGACACGGGACGAAGTCTTCAATCTTGTATCTTCATAGTCCAGGAGTCCGGCTGAAGGTATTGTCCGGCTATCCGGACACCCCCTAATCCAGGACTCCCTCAACTGTGCTCATACTAATGTATGTTGTTTGGTTGCTTGCACGGGGTATTATTAAAACGTAACAGCTACTCATAACACACACTGCCATAGCGATTGCAATGAACGATGACAAGGACACAATCAACTAGTTCGCCGCGCTCGGACTCGGCGCCAAGTCCACCGTCCACCGCCGCGGGCTCGACCATGCGGAACGCCGGCCTCTTCGGGTCAACGAGCAATCCTCCCGCTGCCGTGGCGAGCAGAGTCTCTGGAGCTCATTAATGATAGATAGATACTAAGCAGGGGAGGGGAGCAACTAGCAGCAGAAGAGGGCGGTGGACTGGCCGCCACCGGCATGTACTATGTCGTCACGCTCTTCTGCAAGTCCGATACGCCCTCGCGCGGCTCGCCTCGCCGCGCTCCTGCCTGCCATCGCACTCTTCAGGAGGTCGTTGAGCGCAGCGCATGAGCGGAGGGCGTTGAGCGCGTGGCTCGGGAGCGACAAGTAGGCGCGGTTGTAGCCGTGGTCGACGCACACGACGGCTGGCCAGAGCCGCTTCATGACGCAGGAGAGGAGGCCGAGAGGAGCGACGACGGCGATGATGCCTATGTAGGAGGACACGGGAGAGATTAAGGGGTGTCATTAACACGTATCACACATATGCGTGCATACGTTTCTCGAGGAAGAGGTTAGATCTACTCGTCTACGAACGTCGAAATAGAAAGTGCGTTTTTGGTTGCAGTGAACAGTAGCTGCATTGCATACACATCTCAACCCAGCATGGCTCTAGAAAAACAACCTCATATGCGACATCTACAAGTTGTTTGGTGGCCTGCATATGGAGTTCCTGCATTAGGGGGTTAACTTTTGCATTGTTGTTTGGTTGTCTGCATTGTCTCGGCGCATACAACTACATGTTGTTTGGTTGCCCGCATGGGGTACGATTAAGAGATAGCATTTGCACTTAGCACACAAGGTTAAGAGCTAGTAGAGGAAGGGGAGAAGAAATGCAGTGTACGCCGGACCATGGCGACTGCGGTGGATAGTGGCCATGGCATCGTGTCCGACATGACGAGCAAGGAGTCATGGACGAGCGACCGCGTCGGCGAACTAGTTGTCGTGCTCGCGCAAAGACAATCGACAGAGGAGGAGAATGCAGTGCTCGCGCCATGGTATCGTCGGTGCAGTGGACGAGAGAGGAGGCCGAGATAATCGACGTCGGAAACGACTCCAGTGTAGTAGGGCGAGAGAGAGGAGGCCAAGATGACTGCTGTTCAAGAAGAGATGAAGCTACGATTGTCGAAACCAAAAACTTACAACACCAATGTTGTGCGGAACTGCGAGATTAGGCTGCTGGTCAAAGAAAATTTCAAACGATCGATCATGCGCAACGAGTCTGACAAAATTTGTTTAGAATAGCTCCAAACGGGAACACGAAATAAAAAACTTCCGGCCAACAAAACTATGAACCGATCGCCTGAATGGAACCATAGCATCGAGGTGCATCTTTTTCGTCTAGAGTTTACCTTGAATCGATGCATCGTTGTGTAGATCAGAGGGATAAGGAAAAGAGGAGATTATAGAGAAGCTTACTAAGGTTGAAGAAGACCTCACGTAATCACCTTGCATCCTTCCCGTCTCCGTCTCCGCTCGTGCAAGGGCCCGCTCGCTTGCCCTCGCCTTGGCCTGGCTCGCGAGAAACTGCCGATTCAAGCATTTCCAGCGAGCCAGGCTGCAGGCTGCTTTAAGAAACGTGCGATGCGGGCCCAACGGTGAAATCAGGCAACCAAACAGACCTCCTCCTTCCCGCGCGGGCTTAGTTGGACTCGATGCGGGGAACCAAACACGCCCAAAATGTACAACACAAAAGCGTGTAAAATTACAAGATGAAGCTACTGGTCAAAGAAAATTTCAAACGATCGACCGTGCATGCGAATTTGGCATAATTCATTCAAAATAGCTCCAAACATGAACACAAAAATGAACATTTACGAAACTACGAACTGATCACAAAAATGAAACTTAACATATGCCGGTGTAGCAGGACACATGAGAGATTAAGGGGTGTCATTAACACGTATACACAAATGCGTACATACGTTTCACGAGGAAGAGGTTAGATCTACTCGTTTATGATTGTCGAAACCGAAAATGTACAACACAAAAGTCATGTGAAATTGCATGATAAAGCTACTGGTCAAAGGAAATTTCAAACGAACGACCGTGCACGCAATTTTTGCAAAATTTGTTCAAAATAGCTCCAAACATGAACACGAAATTGAACATTTACGATCAACGAAACTATGAACTGATCACAAAAATGGAACTATAACATGGATGGTCGAGGTGGATGCATACAACCAAAGGCAACTGTGATTAGTTACATACTTTTTACTCTTTTCTTTCTTTATTCTTTCATTTTTTTCTTTTTCCCTCTTTTCCTTTTACATTTTTCTTGTTTTCTTCTTCTTTCCTTATTAGATGAAAAAAAAATCATGAACAAATTGATGAACTTTCTTCAAATTCGATGAACTTTTTTCCAAAATTGATGACTTTTTTTTCAAATTTTATGATTCTTTTTCATTTTCCGATAATTATTTTATTTATCCTGGTGCTGCGGAGACTGGCGTTTCTGATCGAACTCATTTTCTTTTGAGGAGATCGAAAATCTCTGAAACGATAGATTGGTTATATTTGGATTCGTTTGATTTTGATTTTTTTTGGTTGTGTGAGGTCCGAGTCCACAGCTGGGGAAAATCGATGAGCTTTTTTGAAATCTGATGAACTTTTTTTCAAAATCAATGAACTTTATTCTCTATGAATTTTTTTCTTCAAATTGATGAACACTTTTCATTTTTCAATGAACTTATTTCCAAATTTGATGAACTTTTTCCAACTTTGATGAACTTTTTTCAATATCTACGAGCTTTGTGAACTCTTTTTTCAATAAGGGTCTTTTTTCGAATTTCTGATTTTTTTTAAATCGATGAACTTTTTCTGAAAATTGATGTTTTTTTTCAAATTCAATTAATTTTTTTCATACAAGAAGTTTTTCTAATTCGTGATTTTCTAATTTTTGTGAACTTTGAAATTTTGTTCATTTTTTTCTCTGAAAAAATGGCGTCCTTCTAAAATGTATGTGCAGCAAATAACACGGCTACAAAAGTACTTAAAAGCTCTCGTGTTGTAATCTATCACAAGGTTCTATTAGCTTGAGTGGTTAGGCCACATGCGCTGTATTGAAACAGCCGACGAGCGAATCCTCACGATAGTAATTTTTTTGAAGTTTTTTCGCGCTACAGATTTACTACGTGTTCTTGGGCAGGCCCACCAATTGGGGCAGCGGGCGCTAGAAGCGCGAACGGGCGCCTGCAGCGCCGTATAGGACCTCCCTATATCTACCGTATAGCGAGACGGTAGGAACTCACACCCGAAGCGTATACATTACCAGGCCAGCCCATTAGCTTCTAGCTTAAAAGAAATAGAGTAGAAAAGCGAGTGTGTGAGAGGCTACTAGCAACTATGTTACATTCAGTTTTAATTAATTTTTTTAATATAAGAACTTTTTACTAATTCGTGATTTTCTAACTTTTGTGAACTTTGAAATTTTGTTCATATTTTTTCCGAAAAAATGACGTCCTTCTAAAATGTATGTGCAATAAATAGCAAGGCTACAAAAGTACTTAAAGCTCTAGTGTTGTAATCTATCACTAGGTTCTATTAGCTCGAGTGGTTAGGCCACATACGCTGTATCGAAATAGCCAAAGAGCGAATCCACACGGTAGTAATTTCTTTGAAGTTTTTTTGCGCTACAAATTTGCTTCGTGTTCTTGGGCCGGCCCACCAGTTGGGGCAGGGGCGCTAGGAGCGCGAACGGGCGCCTGCAGCGCCGTATAGGACCTCCCTATATCTACCATATAGCGAGACGGTAGGAACTCTCACCCTATATCTACCATATAGCGAGACGGTAGGAACTCTCACCCGAAGCGTATACATTGCAGGCCAGCCCATTAGCTTCTAGAGTAGAAAAGCGAGCGTGTGAGAAGCTATTGGCAACTATGTTACACTTGGGTTTGAGATAAATTAGAAAGGCACACCCAACTTGAAGGAAAACAGCTGGGTTTCAACTGGTTTTCCGTGTTTTTTTTTGTTTCTTCTTCTTTTTTCACCAGTTTTTCTTTGTTTCTTTCTCTACTTTACTGGTTTTTTATTTTCTTTATTTTTTTTCTTTGTTTCTTTTCTCGATTTTGACTGGAGTTTTTCTTTTCTTTCATTTTTCTTTGGTTTCATTTGTCTCCTTCTGGTTTTTCATGGTTTTGTTTTTATTTCTCTCAGGTTTTCACTGTTTTTCTATACAATTTTTTGTACATACAAAATACATTTTTCTAATACAAGTTTAACATTTTTCAAATACAAGATTAATATTTATTATACACATTTACATTTTTTGAATGCTTGAGTAACAATTTTCAAATACTAGATCCATATTTTTTAATACAAAACATGTTTTATAAACACATTTGACATTTTTCAAATGCTTGAGTAACATTTATAAAATACCGGCTTACATTTTCTAAACACATAGTCAACATTCCTTCTATACAAAATTTATATTTTTCAAAATACTTGAGTAACATTTTTCAAATATCAGATCTACAATTTTTTAATAGGTGGTCAATATTTTTCTATAGACGTTTAATAAATTTTCAGATGATTGATTAACATTTTGAAATAAAAGTTAACATTTTTTAATCCATGGTTACTTGTTAAACATTTTTTCAAATGCTTGGATTTAACTTTTTAAAAATACATGATAAACTTTCTTCACACACCTTATATTTTTTTATCCATTTTTCATATACATGAGAATCCTTTTCTCTATAAACATTTGATTTTTCTAAATGCTTGGATTTAAATTTCCTAAATACATGATGAACCTTTTTCACACATGTTGTATATTTTTTGTATACATTTTTCATCTACACGAGAAACATTTTCTCTATACACATTTGACATTGTGTTTCCTCTCGTCCCTGGCGGCTGGAACCCTAGCCTCCGCCAGGGGAGGCCGATCTTCCAACGCCGCTCTCCGGCGGCTCCCCTTCATCGGCGACCTCGGTCGTCGGTGGTGAGGGAAGCCGCGGGATCACGCGTGTGCATCGTTTTTACTCTCGTAGTCTAGGTTTTTAGGTTGTTCATCGTCTTTGCTTCGGCGGCGACGATGACAACGCAGAATAAAGATTCTTCGGATCCTTCCTTGACGAGGCCATCGGTCCTATGGTTGGGGATGGATTTGGAAAGCAGTCTGTTCAAGCAAGGATGGCGTGACGGCCACGGCATCCTCGTGGTGGACCTGTGTCCTCGGGCTCCGCCGTTGTGACGGCGTTTGCTCCAGCGTCGGCGCGGAGCTTGGGAGGTAGTCCAGGAGCGGATGCAGATTGTGGTCTGCATCGACAACATCTGGAAGACGGAGCATGTGCTGGGCTCGTGGTTCGTGGATGGCAGATATGGTTTCCTCCTTCGGCGTTTTAGTCGTGGTGGGGTGCTAGATCTGGAGTTCGATAGCGTGTCCGGGGTGTTGCCCCGGTCTGATCCGTTCAACGGTAAGGGCTTCACTTTTGGTGAGCCACCTTGGAGGTCCGCAGAGCTAGATATCAGTGATGGAACCGCGTTGAGCTCGGGTGAGAAGGTGATTCGTCATTCTTTTCTTCGGTGGCTACTGTGGTGGTGCCGGAGGCAGATGACGGGCGTTGGTGTCAAGCTCAGAGATGTTCTGCTATCAATTCAGTTTTGTCATGTCGGTCTTTACGTGACTTGTACTTTGTTCTTTATGATATGAATGAAACACGTATTACCATGCAAAAAAAATATATACACATTTGACATTTTTAATGCCTGGTTACCATTTTTTAATGTTTTATGTAGAGTATTTTTTGTATTATATTTATTTAGAATATTTTGAAGTGTAAAAAAGAGAAAAGGAAACAAAAAAGTGAAAAAATGATGCCATGGCCTCCCCGCGTCTGGGCCGGCCCATCTAGTGTCTCGCTTCACGCGAGTCTTCCTTCGGGCTCGCTTGAAGCGAGGTATAGACGCGCCCGTGCTTCTCTTCCTGTGTTAAGGCTATTCGCCGCGCGTTGGGGCAAATTGTCGCCGTATCGCACAGAGGGAAGCTACTGGCCCGGCCCATTGGACCAGTTCGTTCGTTCCAGTTTGGAACCTTTTTTTCCTCCTGATTTTAGTTTCTTTTTTTTACTATTTCCTTTTTCTTCTGTTCCCTTTTAGTTTCCTTTTTTGCGTTTTCAAGTTTATATTACTTATTTAAAAAAATGTTTGGAAATTTCAAATATTGTTCAGAATTCAAAATTTTGTTCCTATTTTCAAATTATTTTCACATTTTTTAAAAATGTACGCTAATTTGAAAAAATGCTTGTAATTTCTAAATAGATTGTGATTTCTGAAGATTTTGTTTGAGATTAAAGGAAAATGTTCGAAAATATAAAAAATGTTCCCATTTTCAAGTTTAGTACATAAATTTAAAAAATGCTCTCATTTTAAAAATATGTTCACAAATTAAAAAAAAATTGTTCTTAATTTTTTTTAAAACATTCGCATTTAGAGTATTTGTTCCCTTTCTAACAAATTGTTCACAGATCTACAAAATTTTTCACCTTTTCCCTTTCTTAAAAATTGTTCCTTTATACAAAAAATGTTCGCCTCTTACAAATTTTATTCATTTTTATTCCTTTTTTCACATTTTGTTCATAAATTGTTATAAAGTAATTTTAAAATTTGTTCGCATCGTTTTAGAAAATGTTTGGTAAATCAAAAAATGTTCGCTTCATTTCAGAAAATGCCAGATAAATCAGGAAATGTTCAAATTTTTAAATTTTGTTACAAACCAAAAAATATTTGTTTTAAAAATGTTCCCGTTTTCAAAAATTTGCTCACAAATTCAAAAAACGTTTACATATTTTAATTTGTTTAAAAATAAAAAATGTTTGGGGATTTCATAAAAAATGTTCCTGTTTCCAAATTTTGTTCGCAAATTCAAAACTATTTTGGAATTTCATAAATTATTCCCATTTTGCAAATTTGTTCACAAATCCAAAAACATATTTTCGTTTTCAAAATTTATTCACATATTCAAAAAATGTTCATTTTTCAAAATTTGTTGATAAATTCAAAATTTGTTCGCATGTTTAATTTTTGTTCGCAAATTCTAAAATATTTGGAATTTTAGAAAATGTTCTTGTTTTCCAAATCTGTTCACACATTCTAAAAGTGCTACAGTTTTCAAATTTTGTTCACAAATTTTAAAAGTATTCATGTTTTAGAAATTAGTTCACAAATTCAAAATATGCTCGATTTGTTTTAAAATAGTTTAGTTTTGAAAAAAATATCACCTTTTCAAAAAAATTATTTGTTTTGGAAAAGATGTTTTGCGTTTAGGAAAATTAATTCATAATTTCGAAAATATTCTTGTATTCAATTTTTTGTTCCTACTTGATTTTAGTTTCTATTCAGTTCCCAAATAATGTTTGCGTTTCAAAATTGCTTTCCTTTTTACGCAACATATTTGTGAACTGAATAGAAACGGTCGCAGTAAGACCGCTCCATTCAACATAATTGTTTTCCTCAGTTACTACAGTGGCTATGGACTCGTCCAAATTCTTTAATGTTGGCACTGCATATTTGTGAGAGTAGCTCGCGTGTCGCAGTGGCGAGCGCGCGGTGCGCATCTACAGTAGTTCACGGGTTCGATTCTTGGTTAGCGCTCTTTTTATTTTTGTGATTTTTCATTCTACGGAGGAGAGCTAGTGGGCCGGCCCAGGTGAGTCGTCTCCTATGCGAAACTACGACTCCTTGCCGCAATAAGCGGTGCATAGGAGGTCCCATGTATGTGGTCTCGAAACAGTGGATCTTCACCCTCATGGCTTCTTTGCCTCATAGCAGCTGGCTGTCACCCTTTGGTCCATCTGGATGACGCGGCGAAAGTTTATACACGAGGGGATCACACAAAGCCCGTAGGCCACTTTCCTGTTTGTGTGCAGGTTCATTAGAGAACTAGAGCTGATTCACGCAAAGCCTCAAACCAATTTATAGGGAGCCCCCGGGTAACTAGGGCAGCACATGCAAGGCCAAAAGCACCTCCTGCGGGATTTGTAAAGATCCACATGGATGGAGCGGTCTTTCGCGATCGACGAGGATCCGCGACAGCAGTATGCCGGGACCAGGGGGCAACTACCTGGGGAGCTTTGCTCTGGTCTTACCTCGGGTCACAGACCCACCTATGTTGGAAGCAATAGTATGGAGAGAAGGTCTTGCTTGTGCGGATGATCTTCTTCTAGGGAACCTAATCGTCGCTTCGGACTGCAAGCAGGTTGTCGACGACATCAAGCTCGGCAATCAGGGATCATATGGTTCGGTGATAACAGGAATTAAGTTGCGTTCTATGGATTTTACTTGCAATTTCGTCTTTGAAAGCCGTTCTTCAAACGGTGGAGCTCATTGTTTAGTAAGCATGCACTCTCTCTCGGTGCGGGGCGCCACATGTGGTTGGCTAACCCTCATAATCCTAACTGCATCCCACTCCATGTGGATTATGATCAATAAAGCTTAGCTTTGTCCTAAAAAAATGTATATGGTCGCGAGGGCTATCTCTCCCTTATTGTGACGTACCCTCATCTTGCCTCTAGCGCTCTGCTAAGGGTTGGCACACACTGTAGCTTTCTTTAGCGGTTTTGTGAAGGTTTTATGGACCGGTTTAGATGAGTTTTAGAACTTTTTGTAAGGTTCTTCTTCTTTCTATGCATTTTCTAATTATTATTCATTGTGTTTTTTCTGTTTCTTTTTTCTTCCTTTTCATTTTCCATCTTTCTTCAAATACACGTTCAATATTTTTTGTATACAGGTTTAATTTTTTTTCCAGATACATGTTGAAACATGTGTCAAAAATGTACATTGAACACTTTTTGAATAAAACGGTGAACATTTATTAGCACACATCGAACATTTTTACAAATGCCATGATTTTTTTTAAACATGTAAACCATTTGCTTAGTGCTTAGAACCTTAAATCTAAAATGTTACAAATATTTTTTTAGATTGCATCAATTTTTTGACTCCTATGAAATAATTTTATTATACTGCATCAACAGTTTAAAAAAAGTTCATAAACATATTTTTGAAAAGCGTAAATATTTTTGAAATGTCTCTAAAACTTCGATGGAACACATTTTTTAAAATTATAAAAAACTACACTATATATAAGGGTTTCTACAAGTGCTTGCCACAAAACTAGTTAAGGGTTTCAACGGTGCAAAAGTTCTCAAAAATTCTGAACCAACACACCTATAATATAACATGATCCAACGGAGGGATTAAAAAAATACGACTGTATGTGTCCTGGACAAAGAAACAAATAGTTCAGTATATATTTATGACGAAGTGAGCTGAAATGCTTATTATTTTTGCCGAGGACACATATATGCTTATTTTGACAATCCCTCCGTTGGATCATCTTATTACATTAGAGAGATGCTCCCATATTTATTTCATATTTTTTGATAACTTTTAAACCGTTAAAAGTTTAGCGACCCTTAACTAGTTCTGTGGCAAGTATATATATATAGAACCAACAAACTATAATCTCGGTCATTGAAGCAATTACAATTTATCATAACATCGGAAAGAGTCAATATAAGAGCTTTTCAGCAAGTCCACATACTCAACTATCATATAGTCTTTCATAATTGCTAACACTCACGCAATACTTATGGGTATGGAGTTTTAATCGGACACAGAGAAAGATAGGGGCTTATAGCGTGGCCTCCCAACCTTTTACCTCAAGGATGATGTCAACAATAATAATGTATCAGGATCTTTCCAACACAAGGTGCTTGCCAAAGGATAAAATGTAAAAAGGAAAGGTGAAGATCACCATGACTCTTGCATAAGGTATAAGACAAAAGTAAAAGATATGCCCTTCGCAGAGGGAAGCAGAGGTTGTCATGTGCTTTTATGGTTGCATGCACGAAATCTTAATGCAAAAGAACGTCACTTTATATTGCCACTTGTGATATGGACCTTTATTATGCAGTCCGTCACTTTTATCGCTTCCATATCACAAGATCGCATAAAGTTTATTTTCTCCACACTAATAGATCATACATATTTAGAAAGCAATTTTTATTGCAAGCAACATGACAACTTACTTGAAGGATCTTACTCAATCCATAGGTAGGTATGGTGGACTCTCATGGCAGAACTGGGTTTAAAGATATTAGGAAGCATAAGTAGTATCTTTACTTGGTGCAAAGAATTTGGCTAGCATGAGAGGGAAAGGCAAGCTCAACATGTTGGATGATCCATGACAATATACTTTATTTCGGATATAAGAAAACATAACCCATTACGTTGTCTTCCTTGTCCAACATCAACTCTTTAGCATGTCATATTTTAATGAGTGCTCACAATCATAAAAGATGTCCAAGATAGTATATTTATATGTGAAAACCTCTATTTCTTTATTACTTCCTATTAATTGCAACGATGACCAAAACTATGTTTGTCAACTCTCAACAACTTCTATTCATCATACTCTTTATATGTGAAGTCATTACTATCCATAAGATCAATATATGATCTTTTTTACTTCTTTTTTTCCTTTCTTTTATTTAATTCCCTCAAGATCATAGCAAGGAATCAAAGCCCTCAACTCAAAACTACTCTTTATTATATATAACTCACGGACTCGATTACATAGATAGTGTCGGATTCACGGGTTCCGGCAGACCCTTAAGGTTCGAACTCTGGGGTGCGCGCGGAGATCGTGCCCTCTACCTCCCCGTCTCGAAAGGATCTAACTACTGCAAGAACAACACAAGTGACACAGGGTTTATACTGGTTCGGGCCACCATTGTGGTGTAATACCCTACTCCAGTGTGGTGGGTGGATTGCCTCTTGGGCTGATGAGGAAGAACAATACAAGGAAGAACAACCTCGCGAGGGCCTGTTCTTGGCTAGGGGATGAACTGCTAGGGGGAGTTCAATCGCCCTTCTCTCTCTCTCTCTGTGTATGTCTCTCGATGTTGAATCAGATCCGACCCCTCTACCCTGGGGGTGGCTAGTCCTATTTATAGGCAAAGGCCCTGGGCCTCTTCCCAAATATTGAGCGGGAAGGGCGCCAACAATTGGCCAATTCGAAGGGGAACATCTGGTACACTTATCCTAACTAAAGTTGGTCTTCGCCTGCCAAAGGCCCTGTGGTGACGCCGTCCTGGGCTCCATGGTGACCTCCTTCCCACCGTTGGACTGGTCTTGGTCTCATTGCACCAAAATGGGTGCCTTTGCTTGATCCTCTCGCCTGCGCTTGCCCCCTTTGCACCAAAGAGGAAAGGGAGACGCTGCGCGGGCTGGCGCCCACCTGGCACCCTTGGTCGTCATGGCTTGCGTCATGGGCACCTCGTGAGGTACCCCACCTTGATCTCTCCGCCTCCTCACGAGCCAGCCCAAGGAGGCCGTGCTTGAGGAAGCGCCGTGTCGCCCGCCTCGCGAGGCTTGGCCCCTCGCGAGGGTCTTTAGCCTTGTGTTGATGAAGATGGGCCATGCTGGGCTCCCATTTGAGCCACGCCGCAGGCCGCAGGCAGGCAAGTCTGGGGACCCCCGTTCCCAGAACGCCGACAGTAGCCCCCGGGCCCAAGGCACGCACGGACTTGGCCGTGCCGAGAGGCGAAAGGGCAAGGGCGAAGCGCCGCGGGCCCTAACAGCCTGCGGCCTTGGGCGCCGCGTGGCGGTTGACTGTGTTGGAAATATGCCCTAGAGGCAATAATAAAAGTATTATTATTATATTTCCTTGTTCATGGTAATTGTCTTTATTCATGCTATAATTGTGTTATCTGGAAATCGTAATACATGTGTGAATACTAGACACCAATATGTCCCTAGTAAGCCTCTAGTTGACTAGCTCGTTGATCAATAGATAGTCATGGTTTCCTGACTATGGACATGGGGATGTCATTGATAACGAGATCACATCATTAGGAGAATGATGTGATGGACAAGACCCAATCCTAAGCATAGCACAAGATCGTGTAGTTCGTTTTGCTAGAGCTTTCCAATGTCGAGTATCTTTTCCTTAGACCATGAGATCGTGTAACTCCCGGATACTGTAGGAGTGCTTTGGGTGTACCAAACGTCACAACGTAACTGGGTGACTATAAAGGTGCACTACAGGTATCTCCGAAAGTATCTGTTGGGTTGACACGGATCAAGACTGGGATTTGTCACTCCGTATGACGGAGAGGTATCACCGGGCCCACTCGATAATGCATCATCATAATGAGCTCAAAGTGACCAAGTGTTTGGCCACGGGATCATGCATTACGGTACGAGTAAAGTGACTTGCCGGTAACGAGACTAAACGAGGTATTGGGATACCGACGATCGAGTCTCGGGCAAGTAACCTACCGATTGACAAAGGGAATAGTTTACGGGGTTGCTTGAACCCTCGACATCGTGGTTCATCCGATGACATCATCGAGGAACATGTGGGCGCCAACATGGGTATCCAGATCCCGCTGTTGGTTATTGCCCGAGAGTCGTCTCGGTCATGTCTGCATGTCTCCCGAACCCGTAGGGTCTACACACTTAAGGTTCGGTGACGCTAGGGTTATTAGGAAGACTTGTATGTGATTACCGAATGTTTTTCGGAGTCCCGGATGAGATCCCGGACGTCACGAGGAGTTCCGGAGTGGTCCGGAGGTAAAGATTTATATATGGGAAGTTGTCATACGGACACCGGAATAGTTCGGGGGCATATCGGTATTGTACCGGGGCCACCGGAGGGGCCTCGGGGGTCCACCGGGAGGGGACACCTCTCCCGGAGGGGCTCATGGGCTGTAAGGGGAAGGGAACCAGCCCAAAGTGGGCTGGTGCGCCTCCCCCCAAGGGCCCATGCGCCCTAGGGTTTGGGGGAACCCTAAAGGGGGCGCCCCCTTGCTTGGGGGGCAAGCCCCCTCCCCCTTGGCCGCCGCCCCCCCTCTAGATCCATCTAGAGGGGGCCGGCCCCCCTTGCCCCTTCCCCTATAAATAGAGGGGTGAGGGGAGGGCTGCATACGCAAGTCAAGGCGCAGCCCCTCCCCTCCCCAACACCTCTCCTCCTCCGTACGTGCTTGGCGAAGCCCTGTCGGAGTTCTGCTGCACCAACATCACCACGCCGTCGTTCTGCCGTTGGAGTCTTCTTCCTCAACCTCTCTTTCCCTTGCTGGATCAAGAAGGAGGAGACGTCAATCGTCCCGTACGTGTGTTGAACGCGGAGGTGCTGTCTGTTCGGCACTTGGTCATCGGTGATCTGAATCACGACGAGTACGACTACGTCATCACCATCCCCTTGAACGCTTCCGCACGCAATCTGCAAGTGGTATGTAGATGCAATCTCTCTACCATGACTCGTTGCTTAGATGAACTCATAGATGGATCTTGGTGAAACCGTAGGAAAATTTTTATTTGCTGCAACGTTCCCCAACAGTGGCATCATGAGCTAGGTCTATGCGTAGTTCTCTATTGCACGAGTAGAACACAAAGTAGTTGTGGGCGTCGAATTGTCAATTCTTCTTGCCGTTACTAGTCCTATCTTGGTTCAGCGGTATTGTGGGATGAAGCGGCCCGGACCAACCTTACACGTACGCTTACGTGAGACCGGTTCCACCGACTAACATGCACTAGTTGCATAAGGTGGCTGGCGGGTGTCTGTCTCTCCCACTTTAGTTGGATCGGATTCGATGAACAAGGTCCTTATGAAGGGTAAATAGAGATTGACAAATTCACGTTGTGGTTTTAACGTAGGTAAGAAACGTTCTTGCTAGCAACCTATAACAACCACGTAAAAACTTGCAACAACATTAGAGGACGTCTAACTTGTTTTTGCAGCAAGTGCTTTGTGATGTGATATGGCCAGAAGTTGTGATGAATCATGTGATGTATGAGATGATCTTGTTATTGTAATAGGAATCACGACTTGCATGTCGATGAGTATGACAACCGGCAGGAGCCATAGGAGTTGTCATTATTCTTTTATGACCTGCGTGTCGCCATGTAAATTACTTTACTTTATTGCTAAACGTGTTAGCCATAGTAGTAGTAGTAATGGTTGGCGAGCAACTCCATGGAGACACGATGATGGAGATCATGATGATGGAGATCATGGTGTCGTGCCGGTGACAAGATGATCATGAAGCCCCAAGATGGAGATCGAAGGAGCTATATGATGATGGCCATATCATGTCACTACTATATAATTGCATGTGATGTTTATTATGTTTATGCATCTTGTTTACTTAGAACGACGGTAGTAAATAAGATGATCCCTTACAAAATTTCAAGAAGTGTTCCCCCCTACCTGTGCACCGTTGCTAAAGTTCGTCGTTTCGAAGCACCACGTGATGATCGGGTGTGATAGATCCATACGTTCACATACAACGGGTGTAAGACAGTTTTACACATGCAAAACACTTAGGGTTAACTTGACGAGCCTAGCATGTACAGACATGGCCTCGGAACACGGAGACCGAAAGGTCGAACATGAATCGTATAGAAGATACGATCAACATGGAGATGTTCACCGATGATGACTAGTCTGTCTCACGTGATGATCGGACACGGCCTAGTCGACTCGGATCATGTAACACTTAGATGACTAGAGGGATGTCTAATCTGAGTGGGAGTTCATTCATTAATTTGATTAGATGAACTTAATTATCATGAACTTAGTCTAAATCTTTACAATATGTCTTGTAGATCAAATGGCCCACGGTAATGTCAGCCTCAACTTCAACGCGTTCCTAGAGAAAACTAAGCTGAAAGATGATGGCAGCAACTACTCGGACGGGATCCGGAACTTGAGGATCATCCTCATAGCAGCCAAGAAAGATTATGTCCTAGATGCACCGCTAGGTGATGCACCATTCCCAGAAAACCAGGACGTTATGAACGCCCATCAGTCACGCACTGATGATTACTCCATTGTTCAGTGCGGCATGCTTTACAGCTTAGAACCGGGGCTCCAAAAGCGTTTTGAGAAGCACGGAGCATATGAGATGTTCGAGGAGCTGAAATTGATTTTCCAAGCTCATGCCCGGGTCGAGAGATATGAAGTCTCCGACAAGTTCTTTAGCTGCAAAATGGAGGAAAATAGCTCTGTCAGTGAACACATACTCAAGATGTCTGGGTTGCACAACCGCTTGACTCAGCTGGAAGTTAATCTTCCGGATGAGGCGGTCATTGACAGAATCCTTCAGTCGCTCCCACCTAGCTACAAAAGCTTCGTGATGAACTACAACATGCAGGGGATGGAAAAGACCATTCCCGAGTTGTATTCAATGCTGAAATCCGCGGAGGTGGAGATCAAAAAGGAACATCAAGTGTTGATGGTGAATAAAACCACTAAGTTCAAGAAAGGCAAGGGTAAGAAGAACTTCAAGAAAGACGGCAAGGAGGTTGCCGCGCCTGGTAAATCAGTTGCCAGGAAGAAGTCAAAGAATGGACCCAAACCTGAAACTGAGTGCTTTTATTGCAAGGGAAATGGTCACTGGAAACGGAATTGCCCCAAGTACTTAGCGGATAAGAAGGCCGGCAACACTAAAGGTATATGTGATATACATGTAATTGATGTGTACCTTACCAGTGCTCGTAGTAGCTCCTGGGTATTTGATACCGGTGCTGTTGCTCATATTTGTAACTCACAGCAGGAGCTGCGGAATAAGAGAAGACTGGCGAAGGACGAGGTGACGATGCGCGTCGGGAATGGTTCCAAGGTCGATGTGATCGCCGTCGGCACGCTACCTCTACATTTACCTACGGGATTAGTTTTAAACCTCAATAATTGTTATTTAGTGCCAAGTTTGAGCATGAACATTGTATCTGGATCTCGTTTAATACGAGATGGCTACTCATTTAAATCCGAGAATAATGGTTGTTCTATTTATATGAGTGATATGTTTTATGGTCATGCTCCGGTGGTTAATGGTTTATTCTTAATGAATCTCATGCGTGATAATACACATATTCATAGTGTGAATGCCAAAAGGTGTAAAGTTGATAACGATAGTCCCACATACTTGTGGCACTGCCGCCTTGGTCACATTGGTGTCAAGCGCATGAAGAAGCTCCATGCTGATGGACTTTTAGAGTCTCTCGATTATGAATCGTTTGACACATGTGAACCATGCCTTATGGGCAAAATGACCAAGACTCCGTTCTCCGGAACAATGGAGCGAGCAACCAACTTATTGGAAATTATACATACTGATGTGTGCGGTCCAATGAGCATTGAGGCTCGCGGAGGATGTCGTTATGTTCTCACACTCACTGATGATTTGAGTAGATATGGCTATGTCTACTTAATGAAACACAAGTCTGAGACCTTTGAAAAGTTCAAGGAGTTTCAGAGTGAGGTTGAGAATCAACGTGACAGAAGAATCAAGTTTCTACGATCAGATCGTGGAGGAGAGTACTTAAGTCACGAATTTGGCACACACTTAAGAAAATGTGGAATAGTTTCACAACTCACGCCGCCTGGAACACCTCAGCATAATGGTGTGTCCGAACATCGTAATCGCACTTTATTGGATATGGTGCGATCTATGATGTCTCTTACCGATTTACCGCTATCATTTTGGGGATACGCTCTAGAGACAGCCACATTCACTTTAAATAGGGCACCGTCTAAATCCGTTGAGACGACACCGTATGAATTATGGTTTGGAAAGAAACCTAAGCTGTCGTTTCTAAAAGTTTGGGGATGCGAGGCTTATGTCAAGAAACTTCAACCTGAAAAGCTCGAACCCAAATCGGAAAAATGCGTCTTCATAGGATACCCTAAGGAAACCATAGGGTATACCTTCTACTTAAGATCCGAGGGCAAGATCTTTGTTGCCAAGAACGGAACCTTTCTGGAGAAAGAGTTTCTCTCGAAAGAAGTAAGTGGGAGGAAAGTGGAGCTTGATGAAGTACTGCCTCTTGAAACGGAGAATGGCGCAGCGCAGGAAAATGTTCCTGTGGTGCCTGCTCCAATTAGAGAGGAGGTTAATGATAATGATCAAGATACTTCGGACCAAGCTTCCACTGAACTTCGTAGGTCCACAAGGACACGTTCCACACCAGAGTGGTACGGCAACCCTGTCCTGGAAATCATGTTGTTGGACAACGGTGAACCTTCGAACTATGAAGAAGCGATGGCGGGCCCGGATTCCAACAAATGGTTAGAAGCCATGAAATCCGAGATAGGATCCATGTATGAAAACAAAGTATGGACTTTGACAGACTTGCCCGATGATCGGCGAGCGATAGAAAATAAATGGATCTTCAAGAAGAAGACGGACGCGGATGGTAATGTCACCATCTATAAAGCTCGACTTGTCGCTAAGGGTTATCGGCAAGTTCAAGGGATTGACTACGACGAGACTTTCTCTCCCGTAGCGAAGCTGAAGTCCGTCCGAATCATGTTAGCAATTGCCGCATACTATGATTATGAGATATGGCAAATGGACGTCAAAACAGCATTCCTTAACGGCTATCTTAAGGAAGAACTGTATATGATGCAGCCGGAAGGTTTTGTCGATCCTAAGAATGCTAACAAGGTGTGCAAGCTCCAGCGATCCATTTATGGGCTGGTGCAAGCATCTTGGAGTTGGAACATTCGCTTTGATGAGATGATCAAAGCGTTTGGGTTTATGCAGACTTATGGAGAAGCCTGCGTTTACAAGAAAGTGAGTGGGAGCTCCGTAGCATTTCTCATATTATATGTGGATGACATACTATTGATGGGAAATGATATAGAATTCTTGGAAAGCATAAAGGCCTATTTGAACAAGTGTTTTTCAATGAAGGACCTTGGAGAAGCTGCTTATATATTAGGCATCAGAATCTATAGGGATAGATCAAGACGCCTCATAGGTCTTTCGCAAGGCACATACCTTGATAAGATTTTGAAGAAGTTCAAAATGGATCAGTCCAAGAAAGGGTTCTTGCCTGTATTGCAGGGTGTGAAATTGAGCTCGGCTCAATGCCCGACCACGGCAAAGGATAAACAAGAGATGAGCGTCATCCCCTATGCTTCAGCCATAGGATCCATTATGTATGCCATGCTGTGTACCAGACCTGATGTAAACCTTGCCGTAAGTTTGGTAGGTAGGTACCAAAGTAATCCCGGCAAGGAACACTGGACAGCGGTCAAGAATATCCTTAAGTACCTGAAAAGGACTAAGGACATGTTTCTCGTTTATGGAGGTGACGAAGAGCTCGTCGTAAAGGGTTACGTCGACGCTAGCTTCGACACAGATCTGGATGACTCTAAGTCACAAACCGGATACGTGTATATGTTGAATGGTGGAGCAGTGAGCTGGTGCAGCTGCAAGCAGAGCGTCGTGGCGGGATCTACATGTGAAGCGGAATACATGGCAGCCTCGGAGGCAACACATGAGGCAATTTGGGTGAAGGAGTTCATCACCGACCTAGGAGTCATACCCAATGCGTCGGGGCCGATCAAACTCTTCTGTGACAACACTGGAGCTATTGCACTGGCCAAGGAGCCCAGGTTTCACAAGAAGACCAGGCACATCAAGCGTCGCTTCAACTCCATCCGTGAAAATGTTCAAGATGGAGACATAGAAATTTGTAAAGTGCACACGGATCTGAATGTCGCAGATCCGTTGACTAAACCTCTCCCTAGGGCAAAACATGATCAGCACCAGAACTCTATGGGTGTTCGATTCATCACAATGTAACTAGATTATTGACTCTAGTGCAAGTGGGAGACTGTTGGAAATATGCCCTAGAGGCAATAATAAAAGTATTATTATTATATTTCCTTGTTCATGGTAATTGTCTTTATTCATGCTATAATTGTGTTATCTGGAAATCGTAATACATGTGTGAATACTAGACACCAATATGTCCCTAGTAAGCCTCTAGTTGACTAGCTCGTTGATCAATAGATAGTCATGGTTTCCTGACTATGGACATGGGGATGTCATTGATAACGAGATCACATCATTAGGAGAATGATGTGATGGACAAGACCCGATCCTAAGCATAGCACAAGATCGTGTAGTTCGTTTTGCTAGAGCTTTCCAATGTCGAGTATCTTTTCCTTAGACCATGAGATCGTGTAACTCCCGGATACTGTAGGAGTGCTTTGGGTGTACCAAACGTCACAACGTAACTGGGTGACTATAAAGGTGCACTACAGGTATCTCCGAAAGTATCTGTTGGGTTGACACGGATCAAGACTGGGATTTGTCACTCCGTATGACGGAGAGGTATCACCGGGCCCACTCGGTAATGCATCATCATAATGAGCTCAAAGTGACCAAGTGTTTGACCACGGGATCATGCATTACGGTACGAGTAAAGTGACTTGCCGGTAACGAGACTAAACGAGGTATTGGGATACCGACGATCGAGTCTCGGGCAAGTAACCTACCGATTGACAAAGGGAATAGTTTACGGGGTTGCTTGAACCCTCGACATCGTGGTTCATCCGATGACATCATCGAGGAACATGTGGGAGCCAACATGGGTATCCAGATCCCGCTGTTGGTTATTGCCCGAGAGCCGTCTCGGTCATGTCTGCATGTCTCCCGAACCCGTAGGGTCTACACACTTAAGGTTCGGTGACGCTAGGGTTATTAGGAAGACTTGTATGTGATTACCGAATGTTGTTCGGAGTCCCGGATGAGATCCCGGACGTCACGAGGAGTTCCGGAGTGGTCCGGAGGTAAAGATTTATATATGGGAAGTTGTCATACGGACACCGGAATAGTTCGGGGGCATATCGGTATTGTACCGGGGCCACCGGAGGGGCCTCGGGGGTCCACCGGGAGGGGCCACCTCTCCCGGAGGGGCTCATGGGCTGTAAGGGGAAGGGAACCAGCCCAAAGTGGGCTGGTGCGCCTCCCCCCAAGGGCCCATGCGCCCTAGGGTTTGGGGGAACCCTAAATGGGGCGCCCCCCTTGCTTGGGGGGCAAGCCCCCTCCCCCTTGGCCGCCGCCCCCCCCTCTAGATCCATCTAGAGGGGCCCGGCCCCCCTTGCCCCTTCCCCTATAAATAGAGGGGTGAGGGGAGGGCTGCATACACAAGTCAAGGCGCAGCCCCTCCCCTCCCCAACACCTCTCCTCCTCCGTACGTGCTTGGCGAAGCCCTGTCGGAGTTCTGCTGCACCAACATCACCACGCCATCGTTCTGCCGTTGGAGTCTTCTTCCTCAACCTCTCTTTCCCTTGCTGGATCAAGAAGGAGGAGACGTCGATCGTCCCGTACGTGTGTTGAACGCGGAGGTGCTGTCCGTTCGGCACTTGGTCATCGGTGATCTGAATCACGACGAGTACGACTACGTCATCACCATCCCCTTGAACGCTTCCGCACGCAATCTGCAAGTGGTATGTAGATGCAATCTCTCTACCATGACTCGTTGCTTAGATGAACTCATAGATGGATCTTGGTGAAACCGTAGGAAAAATTTTATTTTCTGCAACGTTCCCCAACAGACTGGACGTGGGCGTCTCCGCTTCCCCACGACGCCTCAACGATCGCGCGGATTGGACAAGTCCCTGCATGCAAATCGTGTCATGATTACCTGTGATCGTGGAGGCCGACAATTGGCCTCCGCCGTCTATAAGTACGGCACCGCGCGTGCCGTTCCAGTCCATCTACCCTTGCTTTCTCCTTCGCCTTGACCCTTGCTCCGCCTTGCCGTGATGGCTCCGATTCGCCGGCTCTCTGCAGCGGAGAAGGGAAAGGCTTCTCAAGAGGTACCTGACCTGCTCCCGCCGAAGAAACGGCCTGCCTTGCGCGGCCGAGACGAGGATAACCGCCTGGTGGTGCTGAGGCCTTGGTACGAGCGGCCTCCGCCGGGATTCCCGCTTCCCTTGTATGCCCACGCCGAGGGCCCTGGAAGAGGAGATGCCGATCCCCTTGGCCAGCGCCGGCGCCGGCGCCGGAGGGTCACGAAGGTGTTGGTCGTTCCTCCTGGAGTCCACGCCGAGGGCTCCCCCCGCGAGCTCGTGCTCCACACCGCCATGCCTCCGCGGACATGGATTCGCTTTCCTGCCTTCTTCGCCTCCGTCTTCCAGCAGGGGAGACTCCTGGAGCTGTGGCTGCAGCACGCCGACTGCAGCACTCCTGCGACCGGGGCAGAGGTTGCGATCACTGCCCCGGGCGAGGTCTTCATGACTCGCGGCTGGGGCGAAATCGCTCGGTGCTGCAGAACGAGGGGCGCCCTCATGATCCACCTGGAGTACGACGGCGCTTCGGTGATGTTCTTCAAGGTCTTCGACGCGAACGGTCGCCGGCTAGAGTGCTGCCCCGGGGTAGGCGGCCAGGACCTCGCCATGGCGACGGCTGGGCCTGCCAACCGCTCCCTGGGCAGCTCCACAAGCGACGGGAGCGCCAGAGGATCCAACGATCCCAATGAGGTCTCCGCGACGCCGGAGACGAGCGACGACTGCTACGAGCCTGCGAGCCGACGCCGCTCCCGGAGCAGGGCAGGCTCGCTTGGTCGCCGCCAATCCTGATCTGGATGGGGTTGTCGTCGGTGCCTGATGGCCCACTGTTGATGATGGCATCTTTTGCAGGGGCGCGTGTAGTTAGCACCTTTTAGGATCCGTTCCCTGCGAGGAATCACATTGTGCCCCATAGGGGCTTGTAAGGCGGCTGTGATCCTTGTTGTTAATATGTAACCCTTGCTATGGATTTGTGCGAATCGCAAATTCCGTCATAGTTCGGTCCTCCCTTTCGCACCTCGCGAAGGCTTGGTGCTCTGCGTCGACAGGTCCCAGTCCCAAGGCGGCGTCAGCCGTCGCTGGTATGCCAGGTCGTGATGCCGTGGTCAAGGCCAGGAGGTGAGCGACCCGGGGTCCGGTAAGAGCCCCTGAGTCACGATGCTCAGGAGGTCCCCTTTGGCGCCCAAGCAGCCGTCACTTGGTGAGAAAGAGAAGCAACGTCGCTAGTACGGAGTCGCTTTAGGTGCGGGGGTAGTGCCACGGTAGCCAACGCTTTGGATGGTGACTTATCTTTGGGGGTTGTGGATCATCCCCAGTGCGCCGTCGGATCTGGGGGGTAGCTTGAGAGGGGTTGCTTGACGAGGTCCTCGCGTGCCCCTTCTCCCTCGCCTCTGCTCCCCTTTCTGCTCTACGTCCTCGGGTCCCGGCCCTCGAGCTGGTCTCAGCCGTCGCTGGTATGCCAGGTCGCGATGCCGTGGACAAGGCCAGAGGGTGAGGGATGGAGAGCCAGTAAGAGCCCTGAGTCGTGATGCTCAGGCGCCCCCCCTTTAACGTGCAAGCGGTTTGCGCGGGCGAGGGTGAAGGAAACGCCGTGAGGGCCTTGGCTAGCACAGCTTCCTCTAAGGGTCCTGCAGATTCATTACAGAAAGAAGATGGAGCTGCCATGGCAGTTATCAGTCAATCGTTAGTTGCTCAAGAGCTTGTTGGTTGGAGCGGGCGAGGTGTGTCTGGGCACCCGTGAGCCAGCACGGGACTTGCAAGGCCCTACCTCTAGGCGGGTTGCGCCTGGCACTGGGCCGTATCTTGAGATGTGTTCCTGCAAAATCTGGTTAGATGCCGACACTCTACGTCCTCGGGTCCCGGCCCTCGAGCTTGCCTCAGCCGTCGCTGGTATGCCAGGTCGCGATGCCGTGGACAAGGCCAGAGGGTGAGGGCTGGAGAGCCAGTAAGAGCCCTGAGTCGCGATGCTCAGGCACCCCCCTTTAACGTGCAAGTGGTCGACATGAAGAAGAAGAGGTGCCGCGGACGGCATCAGGTAATCAAGCATGATGCATAATTGGAAATAAACGCGGAAGGGATACATGCCGCTGGGCCTAGCCCGAGTGGCCTGGGGATGATGCAGCCCGAGGGGCGCCCCCAGCAAAGCAAGCTAGCGACTGAAAAGATAAAAAGGGATACATGCCACAGGGACGGACCCACGCGGCCTGGGAATGACGCAACCCTGGGAGGGCGCTCCCAGCTGGGAATGAAACTTGAAAGATGTCACCTGAAGATGTCGTCGGTGCAGTGGCGTTGGTGCAGCAGACTCGGTGGGCTGCAGAAGCCGATCCTCATGAGCCCCTAGGCCCAGGGGCCTCGGGAGGCTCCGGAGGCACTGGTGGCTCCTCGTGAGCAGCCTCCATCTCCGCCAGGGCTGTGGAACGCCTGTCTTCTTGCGCCTCCAAGATGCTCCTCATGATGCGCTGGTACGCCGCAGCCACGCTCGGCAGGCCATAAGGCATGCGAACATAGCTGTGGGGTGGTCCTCCGCAGCGCCCCACTTGTGAGGGCCAGAGGCGCTCCACCATGGCGATCTGATTGAGCCCTGGTACGTCGACGCAGACGCGCAGCCCACCATCCTCGCCTGGATGGGGAGCCACAGCTGGTGGGCGACGACAACCTCTCATGATCCTTGACTCCTGTAGTTCTTGAATGGCCTTGCTAACAAACTCCTGCTGGTCTGTCCTTCTTTCCCTGGCTTCCTTTCGAGGGAAACATGCTTTGAAACACGCTTCCACATGGTGCCCCAGCGCCTCCCACGTGACCTTGGCGAGGTCGGTGGCCCTCCAGGTGAGAGCCCCCGAGCCCTGCCTGAGGAGGGCGCCGGGCGCGCTTTCCTATGTGATTGAAGGAGGATCCCCCTGGGCAGACGCGGGCCTTGAAGGGCCTGCCTCCTGAGGGGCTGAGCCTGACGTTGTCTTCTTCTTCTTGGGGGTGGTCTCAGGAAGCCTCCTGCTTCCGCGATCTGGGTCTTCTAGTGACGCGACCTAAAAGGCTCGCTCTAGGGCACACACTGCATCCTTCTCTTGACATGGCACCGTGATGACGCCGCCGCTTCCTCGCATCTTGAGGACGTTGTAGCCATGGTGAGTCACAGCCACGAACTTAGCCAGCGCCGGGTACCCGAGGATGGCGTTGTACGGCAGGCGGATGTGGGCGACGTCAAAGTCGATGAGCTCGGTGCGGTAGTTGTTGTAGGTGCCGAAGGTTACTGGGAGGCGGACCTGCCCGATCGGGACCGTGGAACTGTCGGTGACTCCGGAGAAGGGCTTGGTTGGCCGGAGCTGGTCATAGGGCACTTGGAGGCTGTTGAATGTTTCTACGGACAAGACATTGAGCCCTGCCCCTCCGTCGATGAGGGTCCTAGTGACCAGAACGTTGCTGATGACTGGGGAACAAAGCATTGGGAGGACTCCGGCATGGCCGCACACTTGAGCTGGTCTGCCGAGCTGAACGTGATGGTGCAGGCCGACCACCTGAGGGGACGCGTTGCTTCGAGCTTGGGGAGAACTGCATTCACTTCGCGAGCAAATTGCTTGAAGATACGTTGAGAGGCTGGGGCTTGAGCTCCGCCCAAGATGCAGGCGATGGCGCGAGGCTCCTGGAAGCCCCCATCCCCTTCGTCTTGGTGGCAGTCTTCATTCCTTCTTGGCTGAGGCGGCAACGGCAGCAGGCCTGGGTTGCCATGAGGGCGATCCTCACGAGGCTGATCCCTCTAGTCCCCCTCGCGAGGCGGGTCGCGCCAGCGGTCCTCGCGAGGTTGGTCACGCCAGCCTTGACGTGGGCCACGATCTTCCCAGCGTCTCGGGTTCCTTCCTCCTCCTCGGCCGTAGCCCTGGTCAGCACGGTCAGGGCGTCGGCCGACTCTTCCTTCTCGCACGGCGCGGAGTTCTTGGCATTCATTGGTGTTGTGGGTGTGGAGGTCGTGGTACACACAGTACCGGCTGCCCCTGGAGGATTCGGGCAGATCCTTGCCCCGCTTGGTGTCCGGCTCTGCTGCGAGCACGGCAGCCCCCTTGCGCTTCACGTCCTTGGCCTTGGGCTTCTTCTCTTCTGGGTCTGCGGCAGGCAACTCGAGGAGGGAGAGGCGTCCCTCCTCAGCCTTGGCGCACTTGTTTGCCAGGTTGAACAGCTCCAGGGAGGTGCAGAGGTCTTCATGCATCGCCAACTCCTCCTTCATCTTGACGTCGTGCACGCCATCGGAGAAGGCCGAAATGATGGCTTCTTCAGACACCCTGGGGATCTTGAGGCGCGCGCTGTTGAAGCGCTGGATGTACTTTTGCTGGGTCTCTCCAGGTTGCTGCTTGATGCGGCGCATGTCGCTCACGGCGGGAGGCCGGTCGCGGGTACCTTGGAAGTTGGCGATGAAGTGGGTACGCATCTGGTCCCAGGAGGAGATCGTGCCTGGGGCCAGGTTCAGGAGCCAAGTGCGAGCACCTTCCTTCAGCGCCATGGGGAACCAGTTCGCCATGACCTTTTCGTCCCCGCTGGCAGCTTCGATTCCCAGCTCGTAAAGCTGGAGGAACTCCGTGGGATCAGTCGTGCCGTCGTAGCAAGGGGGCAGGTCCGGCTTGAACTTGCCAGATCATGCGACTCCGCGCAGCTCGACGGTGTAGGCGCGGCAGCCGGCGGTGGCCGTGGGAGGTGTTGGTTGAGGGAGAGCTTGGCCTTGTGGGTCCCCTTGCGCCGCAGCTGGGAGCAGCGCGGGGTCTTGACGTGCCGGAGCTGGAGCGGGGTCTCGGCGAGCCGGGGCTGGGAGCGCCCGGGCGGCCTCTTGCGGTCGCGGGACTTCTTGGCAGCTCCGTTCTTGCTGGGCCGGCGCATGACGGAGCGGGTTCCGCCCAGGAGCTGCGCGCCTTGGGGCCATGGCATCTTCTTGGAAAGGTGGCGGCTGGAATGCCCCCGGGGCTTCATTGCCCACGCGGGGCGGAGTGCGGCGCAGCGGTGCGGAAGGCGCGGGAGAGCCCCCCGCGGCGCGGACGAGCTCGGCGACGCGGTCGAGACACTCCTTGTAGACGTCGTAGACGGGGCGGTAGCGCAGGAGCTCGTTCGCCGCGATGAGCGCAACTCGAGCCTCCAAGGGCGCGCGAAGCGAGTGCGACGAAGAACCGGCCGGGGTGAGCGATGGAGTGGCGGTGCAGCCATCCCGCCGCACGGACGGGTGCTGGGAGGATGCTTGCTGCTCGTTCCCCGCCGGGCCGGTGGCGGCGTTGACGGCGGGCGACGGGGAACGACGAGGACGCCCACCGACGGGGGCCGTCTGGATGGCGCGGGAAGCAATGGCGGCCCGGCGCTCGGCGCGGGCCCGACGAGCGTCAGACATGGATGCGATGGTCGGAGGAGAGCGGGGCGGTGGCAGACAGATTCCGGCGCACCCCTACCTGGCGCGCCAAATGTCGGATTCACGGGTTCCAGCAGACCCTTAAGGTTCGAACTCTGGGGTGCGCGCGGAGATCGTGCCCTCTACCTCCCCGTCTCGAAAGGACCTAACTACTGCAAGAACAACACAAGTGACACAGGGTTTATACTGGTTCGGGCCACCATTGTGGTGTAATACCCTACTCCAGTGTGGTGGGTGGATTGCCTCTTGGGCTGATGAGGAAGAACAATACAAGGAAGAACAGCCTCGCGAGGGCCTGTTCTTGGCTAGGGGATGAACTGCTAGGGGGAGTTCGATCGCCCTTCTCTCTCTCTCTGTGTGTGTATGTCTCTCGATGTTGAATCAGATCCGACCCCTCTACCCTGGGGGTGGCTAGTCCTATTTATAGGCAAAGGCCCTGGGCCTCTTCCCAAATATTGAGCGGGAAGGGCGCCAACAATTGGCCAATTCGAAGGGGAACATCTGGTACACTTATCCTGACTAAAGTTGGTCTTTGCCTGCCAAAGGCCCTGTGGTGACGCCGTCCTGTGCTCCATGGTGACCTCCTTCCCACCGTTGGACTGGTCTTGGTCTCGTTGTACCGAAATGGGTGCCTTTGCTTGATCCTCTTGCCTGCGCTTGCCCCCTTTGCACCAAAGAGGAAAGGGAGACGCTGCGCGGGCTGGCGCCCGCCTGGCACCCTTGGTCGTCATGGCTTGCGTCATGGGCACCTCGTGAGGTACCCCACCTTGATCTCTCCGCCTCCTCATGAGCCAGCCTAAGGAGGCCGTGTTTGAGGAAGCGCCATGTCGCCCGCCTCGCGAGGCTTGGCCCCTCGCGAGGGTCTTGAGCCTTGTGTTGATGAAGATGGGCCACGCTGGGCCCCCATTTGAGCCACGCCGCAGGCTGCAGGCAGGCAAGTCTGGGGACCCCCGTTCCCAGAACGCCGACAGATAGATCTCGAAACAAAGCTCAAAGCTAGATAATACTAAAACTTTATTCTACGAGATCAAGATATAACCAAAAGGATCGAACTAAGAAAAATGATAAAGGTAAAGATGTGATGGTGATACGATACCGGGGCGCCTCCCCCAAGCTTGGCAGTAGCCAAGGGGAGTGCCCATACCCATGTATTTATGTCTCCTTCTTCGGAGGTGGTGATGATGGAGTTGTTGATGTAGTAGGCTTCTTCCTCAGCTTGCGCTTGAGGATAGAATTTTCCTCCTATAAGTCATCGATCTCCTGCTCAAGCCTTAATATCTTTTTACATAGTTTCGGTTTTTTTCCTGCAAGAGACAAAAAGGGATAAACTCGATCTTAGGTTTCTTTGCTCTGTTAGGAAGACTTGACTTTTTGAACTCCACGTGCATGTCCCCAGGTTGGGATAGTGGGACTTTCTCTTCATCGGAACTTGTCTCTTCCTTTCCTTTTGGATCATAGTCTTCTTCTTCCTCCTGGTCCAACCATAATGAGTGCTCACAATTACAAAAGAGGTCCAAGATAGTATGTTTATATGTGAAGCCACTCTTTCTTTATTACTTCCTATTAATTGCAACAATGACCAAAACTATGTTTGTCAACTCTCAACAAATTTTATTCATCATACTCTTTATATGTGAAGTCATTACTCTCCATAAGATCAATATGATCTCTTTATTTCTTTTTATTCTTTCTTTTATTCCCTCAAGATCATAGTAAGATAATCAAGCCCTTGACTCAACACTAATCTTTATTATATATAGCTTGCGGACTCGATTACATAAAGGGATCATAAAGCAAAACTCAAAACTAAATCATACTAGAACTTTATTCTACTAGATCAGAATATTACCAAAAGGATCGAACTAAGAAAAACGGTAAAGATAGGAGTGCGATGGTGATACGACACCGGGGCACCTCCCCCAAGCTTGGCAGTTGCCGAGGGGAGTGCCCATACCCATGTGATTATGTTTCCTTCCTCGGAAGTGGTGGTGATGGGGTTGTTGATGATGTAGGCTTGTCGTCCGTCTTCCAAGGCATAGGCTCACCATCATATAAGGATGATCGAGTCTCCGGGATCCTTAAATCTGTAGCCAAACTCATCCTCTTGAATCTATATTCATACTCACAGTTTTGGTTTTGCAGGTCATAGATATGGGCTTGGAGGTGCTCGATTTTTTCGTGAAGCTTGAAGATGGCCTCCCCAATGTCCTTGGCGTCCAGCTTGTGGTTGTTGGTGAACTCCGTGATCATTATGTGATTGGTGTCGAGTCCATGCTCCACCATCTCCTGACACGTGAAAACTTGTTGCTCCATTGCTTCAAGCCTTGTCTCCACACTTTCGGTCCTCCTTGGTCCCTCAGCATCGCGGATGTGCAGCACCCCCTCATGCATCTCAATGGTTTGAGGATGTTGCAGCACTTCCGCGAGGTAGGGGTTGATGACCTTCTCAAAGAACTTGTCCTTGGGGCACTTGGAGACGTCACGGCGATCTAGATCTATCAGAAAAACAGCTCGAAACAAAAACAGAGGATAATTGCGCGATACGATGGTCAAAACCTTTGGGAGATTATATAATGAATTCTTACCGACCAAAAGAAGTATCGTGCAAGAAAACTGAAAGTGCAACTATCCCTAGGTAGTTTTGGTAATTCATAATAACATATAGCTCATTGAGCTAATGCTATTCCAAGACAATTATTTCAGGAAAGCTCAATGATTGGCATGGCATGGATGGTGAAAGTGGAACCCTCAAAATGCTAAGGACAAAGGATTGGCTCAAGCTCAAAAGCTCAAGACTCTTCATTTTACATTTTAGTGATCCAAGATCACATTGAGTCCATAGGAAAAGCCAATACTATCAAGGAGGGATGAGGTGTTGCTTAATGAGCCTTTTGCTTCATGTGCTTAATGATATGCTCCAAAATCCTCAGCTACTTTCCCATATCCACATATGACCTAAACCCAAAGTCAAACTCGGACCTATCGATTCTTTCTATCCGGCGCCACCGAGTTTCACTTGTCATAGCCACTGCCAAAACCCTAGCAAATCGGTTCTACCGATAGGGATCTCGGTCTCACCGAGATGGGATTGCAATTTCTCTGTTTCCTTTTCGTAACTTTCCGGTCTCACCGAAAGTGCGGATCGGTCCCACCGAGATTGCAATGTAAACTCTCTGTTTCCCTTTTGTAACTTTTCGGTCTCACCAAAAGAGCAAATCGGTCCCACCAATTTTACCTGACCAACTCTCTGGTTAGCTAATTACCAAAATCGGTCTCACCGAGTTTGTGTAATCGGTCTCACCGAGATTACGTTATGCCCTAACGCTAACCATATCGGTCCTACCGAGTTGCATGTCAGTCCCACCGAAAATCTCTAACGGTCACTAGGTTTACTATTTCGGTCCGACCGAGTTTGTTGATTCGGTCCCACCGAGATTGGTAAATTGTGTGTAACGGTTGGATTTTGTGTGGAGGCTATATATACCCCTCCACCTCCTCTTCACTCGTGGAGAGAGCCATCAGAACACATCTACACTTCCAACTCATATGTTCTGAGAGAGAACCACCTACTCATGTGTTGAGACCAAGATATTCCATTCCTACCATATGAATCTTGATCTCTAGCCTTCCCCAAGTTGCTTTCCACTCAAATCTTCTTTCTACCAAATCCAAATCCTGTGAGAGAGAGTTGAGTGTTGGGGAGACTATCATTTGAAGCACAAGAGCAAGGAGTTCATCGTCAACACACCATTTGTTACTTCTTGGAGAGTGGTGTCTCCTAGATTGGCTAGGTGTCACTTGGGAGCCCCTGACAAGATTGTGGAGTTGAACCAAGGAGTTTGTAAGGGCAAGGAGATCGCCTACTTCATGAAGATCTACCGCTAGTGAGGCAAGTCCTTCGTGGGCGATGGCCATGGTGGGATAGACAAGGTTGCTTCTTCGTGGACCCTTCGTGGGTGGAGCCCTCCGTGGACTCGCGCAACCGTTACCCTTCGTGGGTTGAAGTCTCCATCAACGTGGATGTAGGATAGCACCACCTATCCGAACCACGGGAAAAACATCCGTGTCTCCAATTGCGTTTGAATTCTCCAAACCCTTCCCTTTACATTCTTGCAAGTTGCATGCTTTACTTTCCGCTGCCTATATACTCTTTGCATACTTGCTTGAATTGTGTGATGATTGCTTGACTTGTCCTAAAGTTGCTAAAATCTACCAAGAACTAAAATTGGGAAAAGGTTAAGTTTTTATTTGGTCAAGTAGTCTAATCACCCCCCTCTAGACATACTTCCGATCCTACAAGTGGTATCAGAGCTTTGGTCTCCATTTGCTTTGATTTCCATAGCTTTTGGTGGTCATAGCCTTGGTTTCATAACCTAGGAGAGTATGGCGTCTAGCGAGGGAAATTATCACCGTAGAGGTCCTTACTTTGATGGTACAAATTTTACTAGTTGGAAGCATAAAATGAAAATGCATATTCTCGGACATAACCCCGCCGTTTGGGCTATTGTGTGTGTTGGTTTGCAAGGTGACTTCTTCGATGGGAAAGAACCAAACCGTGAAGCTACCGCGGATGAGTTGAAGATGCTGCAATACAATGCTCAAGCTTGTGATATTCTCTTCAACGGATTGTGCCCCGAAGAATTCAACAAAATCAGCCGTCTTGAGAATACAAAGGAAACTTGGGATACTTTGATTGATATGCACGAAGGTACCGACTCCGTCAAGGAATCCAAATTGGATGTGTTTCAAAGTCAACTTGACAAGTTCAAAATGAAGGATGGTGAAGGTGTCGCTGAAATGTACTCTAGGCTTGCTCTCATCACAAATGAGATTGCCCGCTTAGGGAGTGAAGAGATGACCGATAGATTCATCATCAAGAAGATCCTAAGAGCCTTGGATGGAAAATATGATACCGTGTGCACATTGATCCAAATGATGCCCAATTACAAAGATCTCAAGCCAACGGAGGTCAATGGAAGAATTGTTGCTCATGAGATGTCACTCAAGGATAAAGAGGAACTTCACAACAAATCAAGTGGTGCTTACAAAGTCTCATGTGAAGCCCCCACATCATCAAGTGAGAAACAAAACTTCAACAAAGAATTGAGCTTAATGGTGAAGAACTTCAACAAGTTCTACAAGAATAGAAGCAAAGATAGAAGCTCCAAGTCAAGGTCCTACAATGACAAAAGATCTTCTTGTCGAGAGCGAAACTGCTACAATTGTGGAAGACCCGGACACTATTCCAATGAGTGTACGGCTCCCTACAAAAGAAGAGAATATTCTCCAAAAAGAAGAAGCAAAAGAGAAGAATCACCATCAAGAGAGAGAAGGAGTAGAGATGATCGTTATGAACGAAGATACTCACGGAGAAGGAAGGATTCGGAAAGAAAGGAAAAATCATCAAGGAGCTACACAAAACGAAGACATCAAGCTCATGTTGCTGAATGGGTATCGGCTCCGACTCCAACAACCACTCCGAGAGAAGTTATCACTCCGACTCCGAATATACTCAAGATTAAGGTGTTGCCGGTCTAGCACTTGTGTCAACCAACTCCTACGCCATATTTGACTCACCAAATGAAGGAGTTGGAAGATGCTTCATGGCCAAAGGTCCTAAGGTAACACACCCTGAGTATGTTGATTTTAATAGTGATGAAGATGACTTGTTAGGTGATGATGATTTACTTGTTGACAACTCTAGTGATGAATACTATGATGAAACGTCAATTAATCATGCTAATCAAGATAAAACGAATGACAATGATAAGGAGAAAATTGAGGCTCTAACTAAAGAACTAAACACTCTTATGTTAGCTCATGAAACTATCTTTGAAGATCATCGAGAACTTTTAAGAGCTCATGAGAAGTTACGCTTTGAAAAGCTCAATCTTGAGCAAGAGCATGAGTTTTTAAAGGCAATCAATGATGATCTCCGCAAGAAAAGTTCTTCTTACATTGCCAAGCGTTTACTCTTATCCACTTACATGCCTCAAGTCAAGTCTAGTAACAAGAACAAGAAAGATTCTTCCTCTAGTAGTAACAATGATCATGTTAAATCCAATGCTGTTGCTTCTAGTAGTTCTCTTGATTCCACTAATGATTCTCTTAGCCAAGTTACACTTGAGCAAGAAAATAGCTTATTGAAGGGAATTATAGAGAAAGGAGTGTACAAAAGCCTTCCCGGGAGTAAGCAATTCGAGGAAATTGTACGCAAGCAAGGAAGGCACCGGAAGAATCAAGGTGTTGGTTTTGAATGAAAGTTCAATGCCAATGGAGTTGAGTGGGAAGAAGATCAATACCCCAAGACAAAGTTTGTTCCACAACAAGGGAAGTATGATCCTACTTCTTTCAAGGGAACACAAGCTCACGATGATCTTCCACCACAAGACTACAAGCAAAAAGGCAAGGACAAGCTTCAAGAGGAAATTGGTACATTTGAAGAAGCTCCTAAGACCTTAGTCAAGTGTATTCCCAAGACTACTTCAAGTTCCACTTCATCAAGTACGACTACAACTCCAAGGATTCCCATCAAGATGGTGTGGATCCAAAAGAAGAAGAACTAGAGAGTTCTTGAGGGTGACTCCGCCAACATACTTCACTCTTATCATTTTGGCAAGAACAAGTGCAATCAACCTCCACATCTTGCACTAGTTCAAGGAGTCACAAACCCTCTTGTTGGTAAGTCAAGGGACCAGGTAACCTAAAAGTTTTCATGGACATCATCTTGTGTGTGCATCACTCTATGTCTATGGATATCCTTGTTTGTTCCTTGTGGGACTAACCCATGTAGGTATTGAAAGTGCAATTCACTCAAAAGGATAGCTCCATGTGATCTACATCAACATTGAGCATCCACATCTTCAACATCTACATGAAGTCATCATCGACAAAACCCAAGGTCAGTTCATCCCTCTTAGGGGGGATATCACATCTAGGGGGAGCTTTACTCTAAGACTTGAGCTAAAGCAACTCTAATGATGTGAACACAACAATGCTTTATGTAAAAGTGGTAACCCCACTTGAGCTTAAATGATGAGTATGACCTATGATCAAGTGTTCTCATTTGACTCCTAAGTCAATATACTCATATATAGATGACCTAGTCATCGCCAATTGCTTGATAGATGCTAGAATTGGTTGTGCATGCTTTGTCACATATTTCAATTGACATTTTATTGTGTGAGCATGTTGGTTGCATATTTTACTCATTCGAGGACATCCACTTGTTGTTTTGATTGTTTGGCTTTATTTTTATTTTGCCAAGTGGATGGACAAGAATGCCTAAGAACCTCCTCTAGCTATCTATGCTTTTCTCGTCTCAAACTCTATTCATGCTACATCACAAAATTGATCAAGTCAGATTCGAACCACTCTGTGTGAGGAGCACTCGGAGTCCCCGATTCGTCATAGACTTAAACTTCCAAAACCTCTTTGTGATTCTTGGTCTGACCGATACCCCACTTTCGGTCCTACCGAGATCATTAAGTTGATCTATGTTTTCGATCTCGGTGCAACCAATTTGAACCATTCGGTCACACGGAGTTGCAATAACTGTATACAGTTTTGCATCTCGGTGCCACCGAGTTGTTCCACTTGGTCACACCGACAGGGTCAGGCTATATTAGACACGGGCAAAAATTTGGAAATTTCTCCGAACCCCTTCGCCCGCGCGATAGCTCGCTCTGCCAACGTGGTCTCCGGATCGTCTCCTCGCCGCCAGCTGCCTCCAGTCGCTGGTCTCTATCGCCGTCAACGGAATTCAACCCCGCCGTTGCCGCCGTAGCGAGTCTCCGCCGAACTAGGGTATGGACTCGATCTTTGTGCTATTCCCCAATCCGATTCCTAGCACATTGTGATCATACTGATTCTAGCCACGTTTGAAACACTCCAATCCAGTCAATGCGATTCGTAAAATAGGTTTGATTCGAAATTTTAGGGTTAGGTTTATGCCGAAACCATCTCGGACCCACCGAGTTGAAAAACTCGGTCCCACTGATTTGGCTCTTGCCATTGCACAAGTGAGACTCGGTCTGACCGAGTATTGCTAATCGGTGTGACCGATTTTGGAACTTTGTGAAACCCTAGCAGTCTTGGTGCCACCAAACTGTGACTCGGTCTGACCGAGTTCACTAGTTTAGGTTCCAAAACTGCTTCGGTATCACCAAGTTTAAAAATCGATAGATCCGAAATGATTTCTGTGGGAAACTAAAACTAAGATTTTGAATCATTCTTTTGCAAAAATCTCTACATTTTGTGATGCTTATCCACTCTACCTCATCTATAAACTATTCACAGGGTCAGCAGTCAGCTTGTTCATCATGTCAGACCAGAGTGATAGCCAGAACATGTCAGAATAGCCAGTGCACATGAGTGAGGGCACTAGTCCCTCCAGCTCTTCAGATGAAGGAAGCAGGAGCACTCCCAGTAACCTGCCAAAAGCTGCCACCAGACAAAGGAAGAAAAGAACCTCAGAATCAGAGGATGAGGACTATGTGGCAGAAGAAGAAGGTACTTCCAAGAAAGTTGTGCTTAAGAAGGAGTATTGGTCGGCTGCAGCCATCAAGCCAGGAATGCACAAAAAGGCACCTGCTAGGAGAGTTCCTACCTCCAAGCCTAGGAAGGCTGTCCCTGAGGAAACTATAAAATTCACTATGGAATCTGAAGAGGAAGAAATTGGCCAGGACAAGAAAAAGAAGAGAGCCAGAACTACCACTGCAAGAGTAGTTGGCAAGCCTTCTATGAGGAAAGATTCTTCAGAGGAAGAAGAAGAAGAGGTTGCTGCACCAGCACCTAAGGCACCCAAGCTAATGGGTGATGCAATCAAATCAGGGGCTATGGCATCCAAGCCCAAGGAAGCACCCAAGACTGCATCAAAGGCCAAGACAACTCCAAAGAGGAATACAAGGAGCATCCCAGTTGCTGAGAAGAACAAGGCTGCTAGGGTATACAAGGAGCATCCAAAGAGGAATACAAGTGCCCATACTAAGGCACACCTTGTTGCCCAAGTCAGGTGATCACAAGACGATCAGAGGCCATGCAATCAACTTACTTCATATCTTTGATGTACCACAGAAATTCAAAGTCATGAGCCTCATGGTAGAAACAATCAAGAGGACTGCAGCAGACCAGAAGAGGAGCTGTGGATATGCCCCTCAGATCCAGGAGCTGATTAACTCCAAGATGGGCACAGGCATATACCTCTTGGACAATGAACATTTGCCTATTCATCCAGACTTTGAAGATAATGAAGTTGTGATGAACAAGGATGAACCATCCTCAGCTCCAGCCACAGCACCAGCCCATCCAGCTCCAGCATCTACTTCAGCTCCAGCTCCAACCACGTCTACAGAAGCCTTCGTCCTTGGAGTGATCCAGACTCCACCACCACCAGAAGATCAAGCCTGAGTGTCGATCTAGCACTATGCATTTTCTAGGAACTTTTTGGTAACTTGTTGCCAAAGGGGGAGAAAAATGTATAGATCATAGGCTTCGAGAGAGAGTGTTGCTTTTATTCTCTCTTGCTTTATTTGGTGGGTTTTCAAACTTTGTTTGCTTTTGGTTGAGATACTACGATATGCTTGTGAGACATTGATGATCATGTGTTTGATCATAAGCTACACTTATGCATGCTTGATATTATCCTATCTATCTTATGTGATCATTCACTTTTCTTGGTGATGAGTGCATGTATTTAATTCTTATCATTTTGAGCGCTCCACCAGGATGTATGTGACATGGAAGAGTAACCCATGATTTTAACTCCTTGTGCATTTGCAGACCAAAGCAAATTTTAAATATGCACAAATTTAGGGGGAGCTCTTACTTATCACATACTTCTCAAAGCGACGATATATTTCACTCTTATTTTCATTTGTCGAAGCTTTGATCTATATGTTGTCATCAATTACCAAAAAGGGGGAGATTGAAAGTGCAACTATCCCTAGGTGTTTTTGGTAATTCATAACAACATATAGCTCACTGAGCTAATGCTATTCCAAGATGATTATTTCAGGAAAGCTCAATGATTGGCATGGCATGGATGGTGAAAGTGGAACCCTCAAAATGCTAAGGACAAAGGATTGGCTCAAGCTCAAAAGCTCAAGACTCTTCATTTTACATTTTAGTGATCCAAGATCACATTGAGTCCATAGGAAAAGCCAATACTATCCAGGAGGGATGAGGTGTTGCTTAATGAGCCTTTTGCTTCATGTGCTTAATGATATGCTCCAAAATCCTTAGCTACTTTCCCATATCCACATATGACCTAAACCCAAAGTCAAACTCGGACCTACCGATTCTTTCTATCCGGCGCCACCGAGTTTCACTTGTCATAGCCACTGCCAAAACCCTAGCAAATCGGTTCTACCGATAGGGATCTCGGTCTCACCGAGATGGGATTGCAATTTCTCTGTTTCCTTTTCGTAACTTTCCGGTCTCACCGAAAGTGCGGATCGGTCCCACCGAGATTGCAATGTAAACTCTCTGTTTCCCTTTTGTAACTTTTCGGTCTCACCGAAAGAGCAAATCGGTCCCACCGATTTTACCTGACCAACTCTCTGGTTAGCTAATTACCAAAATTGGTCTCACCGAGTTTGTGTAATCGGTCTCACCGAGATTACGTTATGCCCTAACGCTAACCATATCGGTCCTACCGAGTTGCATGTCAGTCCCACCGATAATCTCTAACGGTCACTAGGTTTACTTTTTCGGTCCGACCGTGTTTGTTGATTTGGTCCCACCGAGATTGGTAAATTGTGTGTAATGGTTGGATTTTGTGTCGAGGCTATATATACCCCTCCACCTCCTCTTCACTCGTGGAGAGAGCCATCAGAACACATCTACACTTCCAACTCATATGTTCTGAGAGAGAACCACCTACTCATGTGTTGAGACCAAGATATTCCATTCCTACCATATGAATCTTGATCTCTAGCCTTCCCCAAGTTGCTTTCCACTCAAATCTTCTTTCTATCAAATCCAAATCCTGTGAGAGAGAGTTGAGTGTTGGGGAGACTATCATTTGAAGCACAAGAGCAAGGAGTTCATCATCAACACACCATTTGTTACTTCTTGGAGAGTGGTGTCTCCTAGATTGGCTAGGTGTCACTTGGGAGCCTCCGACAAGATTGTGGAGTTGAACCAAGGAGTTTGTAAGGGCAAGGAGATCGCCTACTTTGTGAAGATCTACCGCTAGTGAGGCAAGTCCTTCGTGGGCGATGGCCATGGTGGGATAGACAAGGTTGCTTCTTCGTGGACCCTTCATGGGTGGAGCCCTCCGTGGACTCGCGCAACCGTTACCCTTCGTGGGTTGAAGTCTCCATCAACGTGGATGTAGGATAGCACCCCCTATTCGAACCACGGGAAAAACATCCGTGTCTCCAATTGCGTTTGAATTCTCCAAACCCTTCCCTTTACATTCTTGCAAGTTGCATGCTTTACTTTCCGCTGCATATATACTCTTTGCATACTTGCTTGAATTGTGTGATGATTGCTTGACTTGTCCTAAAGTTGCTAAAATCTGCCAAGAACTAAAATTGGGAAAAGGTTAAGTTTTTATTTGGTCAAGTAGTCTAGTCACCCCCCCTCTAGACATACTTCCGATCCTACAAAAACAGAGTCCGGAGGGCACACGAGGTGCCCACGAGGTGCCCACGAGGCAGGGGGCGCGCCCTCCACCGTCGTGGACGCCTTGTGTCCTTCCCGGACTACTTCTTATTTTCCTATTTTCTTAAATATTCCAAAACAGAGAAAAATTGCCATTAGAACTGTTTTGGAGTCGGTTTACTTACCGTACCACATACATATTCCTTTTCGGAGTCTAAAGCATTCTGGAAAGTGTCCCTTATGTATTCCTCTGGGGTTACGGTTTCAATAACATTAGTTTCAACATTTATAGGATTACCTGAGATATAATGTTTGATTCTTTGACCGTTCACCACCTTCGGATTTGTGCCTTCGAAGTTGTTGATTTTTATGTCACCGGAACGATAGACCTCCTCGATAACGTAAGGACCCTCCCATTTAGAGAGAAGTTTTCCTGCAAAAATCTTAAACGAGAGTTGAATAGCAACACATAATCACCTATATTAAACTCACGCTTTTGTATCCTTTTGTCATGCCATCTTTTAACTTTTTCTTTAAACAATTTGGCTTTCTCATAGGCCTAGGTTCTCCATTCATCAAGTGAGCTAATGTCAAATAACCTCTTCTCACCGGCAAGTTTGAAATCATAATTGAGTTCTATAATGGCCCAATATGCCTTATGTTCTAGTTTGAGAGGTAGGTGACATGCTTTTCCATAAACCATTTTATACGGAGACATACCCATAGGATTTTTATATGTAGTTCTATAGGCCCATAATGCATCATCAACTTTCTTAGAACAATTCTTTCTATATCTATTAATAGTCTTTTGCAAAATTAATTGGAGCTCTCTATTACTCAATTCTACTTGACCACTAGACCGTGGGTGACAAGGGATGCAATTCTATGATTAACATCATACTTAGCAAGCAATTTACGAAAAGCACCATGAATAAAATGTGAACCACCATCAGTCATTAAATATCTAGGGACTCCAAACCTCGGAAAAATAACTTCTTTAAGCATCTTAATAGAGGTGTTATGATCAACACTACTAGTTGGAATAGCTTCTACCCACTTAGTAACGTAATCAACAACAATTAAAATATGTGTATACCCATTAGAGGAAGGAAACGGTCCCATATAATCAAAGCCCCAAACATCAAATGGTTCAACAACGAGTGAATAATTCATAGGCATTTCTTGACGTCTACTAATATTACCAATTCTTTGACATTCATCACAATATAAGACAAACTTACTGGCATCTTTGAAGAGAGTAGGCCAATAAAAACCGGATTGCAATACCTTATGCGCAGTTTTATCTCCGGCGTGGTGTCCTCCATAAGCTTCGGAGTGACACTTACGTAGGATTTGTTCCTGTTCATGATCAGGTATACAACTTCTAATAACACCATCTACTCCTTCTTTATAAAGGCGTGGGTCATCCCAGAAGTAATGTCTTAAATCATAGAAAAACTTTTCCTTTTGCTGGTATGTGAAACTAGGTGGTATAAATTTAGCAACAATGTAATTAGCATAATCAGCATACCATGGAGTAGCACGAGAAGCATTTATGACAGCTAATTGTTCATTAGGAAAGCTATCATCAATAGGTAATGGGTCATCAAGAACATTCTCTAACCTAGACAAGTTGTCTGCAATGGGGTTCTCAGCTCCCTTTCTATCAATAATATGCAAATCAAATTCTTGTAGCAAGAGAACCCATCTAATAAGTCTAGGTTTAGCATCTTTCTTTTCCATAAGATATTTAATAGCAGCATGATCAGTGTGAACAGTTACTTTAGAATCAACAATATAAGGTCTGAACTTGTCACAAGAATATACAACTGCTAAAAATTCTTTTTTAGTAGTAGCATAATTTCTATGGGCATTGTCTAGAGTTTTACTAGCATATTGGATAACATCTAATTTCTTATCAACTCTTTGTCCTAGAACAACACCTACAACATAATCACTAGCATCACACATAATTTCAAAGGGTAAATTCCAACAGGTGGCTGAACAATAGGTGCAGAAATCAATGCTTTCTTAAGTATTTCAAATGCTTCTACACAATCATCATCAAAGACAAAAGGAATATCTTTTTGTAAGAGATTAGTCAGAGGCCTGGAAATTTTAGAGAAGTCCTTAATGAACCTCCTATAAAAACCGGCATGAGACCAAGGAAACTTCTTATACCTTTAATGTCCTTGGGACACGGCATCTTTTCAATAGCATCAACTTTAGCTTTGTCAACTTCAATACCTCTTTCAGAAATTTTATGCCCCAAGACAATACCTTCATTAACCATAAAGTGGCACTTCTCCCAATTCAATACAATGTTAGTTTCTTCACATCTCTGCAAAACTCAATCAAGGTTGCTCAAGCAATCATCAAAAGAAGTTCCATATACGGAGAAATCATCCGTGAAAACCTCAACAATCTTTTCACAAAAATCAGAGGCATGCATCTTTGAAAGGTAGCAGGTGCATTACATAAACCAAAAGGCATACGTCTATAAGCAAAGGTACCGAAAGGGCAAGTAAAACTGGTCTTTTCTTGATCCTCTTTTGACACAGGTATTTGAGAGAAACCAGAATAACTGTCTAGAAAGCAAAAATGTGTATGTTTGGATAATCTTTCTAGCATTTGATCAATAAAAGGTAAAGGGTAATGATCCTTTTTAGTAGCTTTGTTTAATTTACGGAAATCAATTACCATTCTATAACCTGTAACAATTCTTTGTGGGATCAATTCATCTTTTCATTAGGAACAACAGTAATACCTCCCTTCTTAGGGACACAATGGACAGGACTTACCCACTTACTATCAGCAACGGGATAAATTATACCTGCCTCGAGAAGCTTTAGTATTTCTTTCCTTACCACTTCTTTCATCTTAGGATTTAACCGTCGTTGGTGATCAACAACTGGTTTAGCGTCTTTCTCCAATTTTATTTTGTGCTGACATAGAGTGGGACTAATGCCCTTAAGATCATCATGAGTATATCCAATAGCAGCACGATGCTTCTTCAGAGTTTTCAATAATTTCTTTTCTTCATGCTCTGAAAGGTTAGCACTAATAATAACAGGATATATCTTTTTCTCATCAAGATAATCGTATTTAAGAGTATCAGATAATGGTTTAAGCTCAAACACGGGATCACCCTTGGGTGGAGGAGGATCCCCTAGGATTTCAATAGGCAAGTTGTGTTTCAAAATAGGTCCTTGTTTAAAGAATACTTCATCTATTTCCCTTCTTTCATTCATAAACATATCATTTTCATGGTCGAGCAAATATTGTTCTAAAGGATCATTGGGAGGCACGACAATAGAAGCAAGGCCAATAATTTAATCTTTACTAGGCAATTCCTCATCATGGGGTTGTCTACGAAATTTAGCAAAATTAAACTCTTGAGACATATCCCCCAAACCAATAGTAACAACATCCTTTTTGCAATCTATCCTAGCATTAACAATATTCAAGAAGGGTCTACCAAATATGATGGGACAAAAAGCTATCTTGTGGGAAACCAAGAACAAGAAAATCAGCAGGGTATTTAACTTTCCCACACAAGACTTCAACATCTCTAACAATCCCAACTGGTGAAATAGTGTCTCTATTGGCAAGCTTAATTGTAACATCAATTTCCTCTAACTTAGCAGGTGCAATATCATGCATAATTTCTTTGTATAAAGAGTGAGGTATTGCACTTGCACTAGCGCCCATATGACATAAGCCATGATAACAACGATCTCCTATTTTAACAGAAATGATAGGCATGCCTAGAACAGGTCTATGTTTTTTTTAGTATCAGGTCTAGCAATTCTAGCAGCTTCATTGCAGAAGTAAATAACATGCCCATCAATATTATCAGCCCAGAGATCTTTAACCATAGCAACACTAGGTTCAACTTTAATTTGCTCAGGGGGTTTGGGTGTCTTAATGTTACTTTTGTTGACCATAGTTGAAGCTTTAGCATGATCCTTTATTCTAACAGGGAAAGGTGGTTTCTCAATATAAGCAGTAGGAATGATAGGATCATCATAAGTGATAGTATTTTATTCAACTTTAATAGGTGCAACTACTTTTACTTCAATGGGAGGATTATATTTAAACCACTTCTCCTTAGGGAGATCAACATGAGTAGCAAAGGATTCACAAAAAGAAGCTACTATCTCAGAGTCAAGTCCATATTTAGTGCTAAATTCATGGAAAACATCGGTATCCATAAAAAGATTTAACACAATCAAACTTTGGCGTTATACTTGACTCCTTACCTTCGTTGAGATCCCAATCTTCAGAGTTGCGTTTAATTCTTTCCAATAAATCCCACTTGAATTCAATAGTCTTCATCAACAAAGAGTCAGTACAAGAAGTATCGAGCATGGAGCGATTATTGAGAGAAAGCCGAGCATAAAATTTTTGAATAATCATTTCTCTTGAGAGTTCATGATTGGGGCATGAATATAACGTTGACTTAAGCCTACCCATGCTTGAGCGATGCTTTCTCCTTCGCGAGGCCAAAAATTATATATATAATTACGATCACGATGAACAAGATTCATAGGATAAAACTTCTGATGAAATTCCAATTTCAATCGGTTGTAGTTCCATGATCCCATATCATCACATAGCCTAAACCATGTTAATGCCTATCCCTTCAAAGATAAAGGGAAGACCTTCTTCTTGATAACATCCTCGGGCATACCTGCAAGCTTAAATAATCCACAAACTTCATCCACATAGATTAGGTGCAAATCGGGATGTAATGTTCCATCTCCTGTAAAAGGATTAGCTAGCAGTTTCTCTGTCATACCCGAAGGAATTTCAAAGTAAGCATTTTCAGTTGGTTCAGTAGGTTGAGGAGCAACTCTTTGCTCTACTGGTCGGGGTGAAGATACCCCGAACAAGCCCCTTAGAGGATTACTTTCCATAGTGACAAGTGACAATAAATTTCAGCACACTATATAAAATTTCCCTTACCAAACTCCACCCGCCAAAGGTGCTTCACTCTCCGGCAACGGCGCCAGAAAAGAGTCTTGATGACCCACAAGTATAGGGGATCTATCGTAGTCCTTTCGATAAGTAAGAGTGTCGAACCCAACGAGGAGCAGAAGGAAATGATAAGCGGTTTTTAGTATGGTATTCTCTGCAAGCACTGAAATTATCGGTAACAGATAGTTTTGTTATAAGGTAATTTGTAACGGGTAACAAGTAATGAAAGTAAATAAGGTGCAGCAAGATGGCCCAATCCTTTTTGTAGCAAAGGACAAGCCTCGACAAACTCTTATATAGAGAAAAGCGTTCCCGAGGACACATGGGAATTATCGTCAAGCTAGTTTTCATCATGCTCATATGATTCGCGTCCGTTACTTTGATAATTTGGTATGTGGGTGGACCGGTGCTTGGGTACTGCCCTTTCTTGGACAAGTATCCCACTTATGATTAACCCCTATTGCAAGCATCCGCAACTACAAAAGAAGTATTAAGGTAAACCTAACCATAGCATGAAACATATGGATCCAAATTAGCCCCTTACGAAGCAACTCATAAACTAGGGTTTAAGCTTCTGTCACTCTAGCAACCCATCATCTACTTATTACTTCCCAATGCCTTCCTATAGGCCCAAATAATGGTGAAGTGTCATGTAGTCGACGTTCACATAACACCACTAGCGTAAAGACAACATACATCTCATCAAAATATCGAACGAATACCAAATTCACATGACTACTTATAGCAAGACTTCTCCATGTCTTCAGGAACAAACGTAACTACTCACAAATCATATTCATGTTCATAATCAGAGGAGTATTAATATGCATAAAGGATCTGAACATATGATCTTCCACCTAATAAACCAACTAGCATCAACTACAAGGAGTAATCAACACTACTAGCAACCCACAGGTACCAATCTGAGGCTTTGAGACAAAGATTGGATACAAGAGATGAACTAGGGTTTTAGAGGAGATGGTGCTGGTGAAGATGTTGATGGAGATTGACCCCCTCCCGATGAGAGGATCGTTGGTGATGACGATGGCGATGATTTCCCCCTCCCGGAGGGATGTTTCCTCGGCAGAACAGCTCCGCTGGAGCCCTAGATTGGTTCCGCCAAGGTTTCGCCTTGTGGTGGCGGAGTTTCTTCCCGAAAGCTTGCTTATGATTTTTTCCATGGTAAAGGACTTCATATAGCAGAAGATGGGCACCGGAGGCCTGTCAGGGGGCCCACGAGGCAGGGAGGCGCGCCCAGGGGGTAGGGCGCGCCCCCACCCTTGTGGATGGTGGGTGCCCCCCTCTGGTACTTTCTTCGCTCAATATTTTTTATTAATTCCAAAAATAACTTTCGTGGAGTTTCAATACTTTTGGAGTTGTGCAGAATAGGTCTCTAATATTTGCTCCTTTTCCAGCCCAGAATTCCAGCTGCCGGCATTCTCCCTCTTCATGTAAACCTTGTAAAATAAGAGAGAATATGCATAAGTAATGTGACATAACGTATAATAACAGCCCATAATGCAATAAATATTGATATAAAAGCATGATGCAAAATGGACATATCAACATGATATGGCCATTATCATCTCATGCTTTTAATCTCCATCTCCAAAGCATCGTCATGATCTCCATCGTCACCGGCTTGACACCTTGATCTCCATCATTGTGTCGTGGTCATCTCGCCAACTGTTGCTTCTACAACTATTGCTAACTCATAGCGATAAAGTAAAGCAACTATATGTCGTTTGCATTTCATACAATAAAGAGACAACCATAAGGCTCCTGCCAGCTGTGTGATAACTTACAAAACATGATCATCTCATACAATAATGTATATCTCATCATGTCTTGACCATATCACATCACAACATACCCTGCAAAAACAAGTTAGACTTCCTCTACTTTGTTGTTGCAAGTTTTACGTGGCTGCTACGGGTTTCTAGCAAGAACCATTCTTACCTATGGCAAAAACCACAACGGTGTTTCATCAAGTTTGTTGTTTTAACCTTCTTCAACGACCGACCATAGTCAAATTCGATTCAGCTAAAGTAGGAGAAATAGACACCCGCCAGCCACATTTATGCAAAACTAGTTGCATGTCGGTCGGTGGAACCGGTCTCATGTGCGTGGAAATGTAAGGTTGGTCCGGGCTGCTTCATCCCACAATACCACGAATCAAAATAAGACGTTGGTGGTAAGCAGTATGACTATCATCGGACACAACTCTTTATGTTCTACTCGTGCATATCATCTACGCATAGACCTGGCTCATGATGCCACTGTTGGGGAATGTTGCATGGAAAACAATTTTTTTCTATGCACACGCAATGATCTATCCATGGAGATGCATAGCAACGAGGGGGAGAGTGTGTCTACGTACCCTCGTAGACCGTAAGCGGAAGCGTTTCACAACGCGGTTGATGTAGTCGAACTTCTTCGCTCTTCAACCGATCAAGTACCGATCGCATGGCACCTCTGCGTTCTGCACACGTTCAACTCGGTGACGTCCCTCGCCTTCTTGATCCAGCAAGACGTCGAGGTAGTAGATGAGTTCCGTCAGCACGACGGCGTGGTGACGGTGATGGTGAAGTGATCTCCACAGGGCTTTGCCTAAGCACTACCAAAATATGACTGGGGTTGTAAATGGTGGAGGAGGGCGCCACACACGGCTAGGAAATTGTCGGTTGTGTGCTAGGCGCCCCCTCCTCATATATATAGGTGGGAGGGAGGAGCAGCCATTGGAGGCGCCCAACTAGGAGGAATCCTACTTGGAGTCCCTCCCAAGCCGCGCGCCTCCCTGCCATATATAACCGAGGAGGAAGGAAAGAGGGGGAGGGAGAAGGACAAAAGTAGGAATCCTCTATAGGGGCACACCAGGGCTGGTGTGTTCCCTCACTTGGCCCATAAGGCCCATATCTTTGCTGGGGGTGCCCGAAACTCCTTTCCGGTGACCTGATAAGTACCCGGTACCCTCCGGAACACTTCCGGGGTCCGAATACCATCGTCCTATATATGAATGTTTACCTCTCGACCATTTCGAGACTCCTCGTCATGTCTGTGATCTCATTTGGGACTCCGAAAAAACTTCGATCACCAAAAACACATAACTCATAATGCAAATCGTCATCGAATGTTAAGCATGCGGACCCTACGGGTTCGAGAACTATGTAGACATGACCGAGACACCTCTGTGATTAATAACCAATAGCGGAACCTGGATGCCCATATTGTCTCCTACATATTCTACGAAGATATTTATCGGTCGAACCGTTATGACAATATACGTAATTCCCTTTGTCCATCGCTATGTTACTTGCACGAGATCCGATCATCGGTATCTTTATACCTAGTTAAATCTTGTTACCGACAAGTCTCTTTACTCGTTCTGTAATACATCATCCCATGACTAACTCCTTAGTTGTTTGCTTGCAAGCTTATGATGTGTGTTACCGAGAGGGCCCAGAGATACCTCTCTGATACTCGGAGTGGGAAATCCTAATCTCGATCTATGCCAACTCAACGAACACCTTCGGCGATACCTATAGAGCATCTTCATAATCACCCAGTTATGTTGCGACGTTTAATAGCACATAAGGTATTCCTCCAGTATCCGGGAGTTGCATAATCTCATAGTCAAAGGAATATGCACTACAAAAAAAAGACACATCCGTGACATTTTGGGCCGAACAATTTTTTTACCTGTCATACTTATGACACTTCTATGACGATAATTGTGACAAAACCCGGTATCATCATAGATGTGGTGGGGTCCTACTTCTATGACAAAAAATCATGACAGAAAGTGGGCTTTTCGTCTTGGGCGGGTTGGAGACGCAGCTGCATGACATTCTTTGGGCCGCCCATGACGGAAAAAAACCATGGTAGAAGCGAGGGCGAGGAAAATATCGGGGAGTTCCCGGTTACGGTGGCTGGTCGGGGGCCGAGCAATACGCGTTTCTCTCATACGTACGCGCGTGTGTGTGTAAGGCGTTGGGATCTAACTGAACCCGAGCGAGGCATTGGGCTCTAACTGAACCCGAGCGATTGCACTGCAGGCTACGCATTACTGAACCCGAGCAATCGATCGATCCCTTGTTGTTAACTGAACCCGATCGAGCGATTCCTTCACTATTGCCGCTAATTGAAGCCGATCGATGCTGCCTCTAGCTGAACAGTGAGCGTTGTTGGGGGGTTTGGATGAACAGTTCCCGGTGGGGGTTGGATGAACAGGAACCCGTGGTATTAGAGGCCGTTGCCGCTGGATGAACAATACCCCGATCGATCGAGCCGGTGGATGAACAGGACCCCGTGGAGGGCTAGATGAACAGGACCCCGTGGAGGGCTGGTTGAACAGTAGCCGGTGCAGGGCTGGTTGAACAGTAGCCGATGGAGGGCTGGATGAACAATAGCCCGTGGAGGGGTGGTTGAACAGGACCCCCGTGGAGAGGTCTGGTTGAACAGTAGTCGGTGGAAGAGCGCGCGGTGGAGGCTCGATGAACAGGAGCCCGTGGATGAACAGTTGCAGGTGGAGGCTGGAGGAGGTCGACGGTGAATGAACAGTAGCCCGTGGAGGCTGGAGGAGGTCGACGGTGGAGATGAACAGTATCCCGTGGAGTCCTGTTTTGCTGTACGCCACACCCCTCCCGATGAACAGGACCCCCGTTTCGACCGTAGCGCTCCAACACAAGTCCGTTTCCTCCATTTTGCTGTACGCCACACCCCTCCCGATCAACAAGACCCCGTTTCGATCATAGGAGGTCCGTTTCCTCCGTTTTGTCGTACGCCAGACCCCTCCCGATGAACAGGATCCTGTTCCCACCGTGGCCGGTCGAACACAAGACCGTTTCTCCGTTCTGCGGTACACCAGGCCTCGTTTCCATCGCCTGTTCCGTCCAAGCCGGTTGGCTCCCGATGAACATCACGCGTTCCGTTGCCTCCTGATGAACACAACGCATTCCGTTGCCTCCCCATGAACATGACGACGACGCAGTTTCTCTGTTCCGACCCAGCCACAGCCGTGTACACGAGCCCTGGCCGTACGTATGCGCGAGTAGGAGTTCGAGACCCCGCCCGTATGTACGTACGTGGCCGTATTTACTTTCTTGCACCCTGGCCATTGTACATACGTGTACATGCTATGTGGGCGCCTCTACTACCACACGTGCCCTTCCTTACACGGCCACGATTCATCGCTGCAGCCTGCAGACAGACCGATCGACCAGTATGTACGTACACGTTCGCGACGAGAATGACAACGCTACGTACGCTTTGACCGGGTGGGTCCCGACTGTCAGACACTTCCTTGCGTGCGAAGATGTAGCTGGTGGGTCCCAGTAGTTAGGGGGCGAATCATTGTTTTGCCTGTAATATGGACGCACTTCCTTGCGTGCGAAGATGCAGCTGGTGGGTCCCAGCAGTCAGGGGGCGAATCATTGTTTTTGCCCGTAATATGGACGCATTTCCTTGCGTGCGAAGATGTAGCTGGTGGGTCCCAGAAGTCAGGGGGAAACGTTTTTTCGTGAAATATGGTGGCCCGTCCGGTGGGTCCCTGCTGTCACATGGAGGAATAATTATTTTCTGTGTAATAAGGAGGCACTTCCTTGCTGCGACCATGGACCCAGCTGTCAGCCTCTCCACGTACAGTAATCTTCCGATGGAAGTCGGCCGTTGACCACATTGACCACACCGCGCCGAGAGCACCAAGGCAGTGGACGACGACGAGGCCTAGGAAGGGGACGACGCAAAGCCGAGGAAGACGCGGTAGTGGATAGCCACGCAGAGAGGAGTACGAGGGTTCACTGGTTCGGCTGCGGTGTGAGGATGCCGTCGCCACAGGGCCTGGCTAGCGGTGGGAGTGGTAGGGGGAGGTGAGGCCTCCGCGGCAGCACAATCGGCCACGGGAGGCAGGAGCAGGCAGCACGACCGACACTGCTTTGGGTAGCTGGAGCAAGAAGACCAGAGGTTGAAGAATCACAACGGCCGTTGGATGCACATCGTACGGTCACTGCAACTAGAATCGTTTATATTGACTAAGTTGACAAAGCCCTTGGTACACGCCAACTTAGTAGGCCCACAGGTCAGCCTCCGAAACGGTGCGCCCCAGATGTGAGGGGGAGGAATCATTTTTTGGGCGGCTGAAGCTAGAATATCCGAGATTGAAGAAGAAGCACGATATCCGTTGGATGGACATCCAACGGACACTACTGCTAGAACCGTGTGTTGACTATAAGTTGACAATGCCTTGCATACGCGTCAACTTAGTAGGCCCACAAGTGTGTGGCAGAGAACTTATAGCCCATTTGCGATTTGTAAGAATGTACAACCCATTTTTTAATTCTAATGGAATTTACTACAGGCCATTTATAGTTTGTTAAAAGTACAACCCATTTTCTAGCTAGGACAACGATTAATAATTTCAACCAACCATTCAAAACAGAATTCAATAAAATTTCCCACATTTTGATGGGATCCGAAATATTTTTATCCCGAAATTTCTAGTCAGATTAAATACAATTTCAATATAAATTTGTATTACGTAAAAATTCAACGAAACATTGCGTGCGCAACAATTAATGAAATTAAAATTTTCAAAATCCAGGAATATTATTTTATAAAGTAATTATGTGTTTGGTGCATTTTTTATAGTTACTGCCCAGTTTTTATAATTACATCCCATTTATTATTTCTTAAAGCCCATTTTCTTGTTAAGCCTAATGCATCCCTCCTAGGAAAGATTTGCAGCCCAGCGGGGCGGAGAATAACAGGTTTACCTTGCCTGGGTATTCATCAAAAAAAGTATAGCTGGGCTAGCCATTTTCAGCTTGAAAAAAATTAATATCTGGGCTAGATATCTGGCCTGGGCTAGACGGGCCACAACCCGCCCAGTTAATACCCTGCTCTCCTCTGAACAAAAATGAAAACATCGCTCAAGAAAAACTCTGCAGTGCTCACACCTCAAAAAGACAAATACTGCTCGAGCTGCTTGGTCCCAGCTGTCGGCCGCTCCTTGTGCAATTCTCTCGTTTATTGACTACATAGGTTGACAATGGTGTGGGACCGTGATGTCAGGAAATCAGGAGAAAGCAAAAAAATATTACAGTTGTATATAATAAGGAGGCACTTGCGTACGTGCGGCTATGGCCCTGGTGGGTCCCCACTATCATCCTCTCCAAGTAAAGTCATCTCCTCATTCCTCATGCCATTGACCATTTTGACAACGCGAGACGGTGGCGCCATGGCGAGCGCAACAACTCGAAGGACGATGGAGAGGGCCTCGCGGGCCCTACGGATGGTCTGATACAGTGTCTGCTGCTCATTCCGAAAGCCAGGATCATAGGGCCACATGTCCGCGACGACATTGTTGTTCCCTTGTTCACCGGTGCTCGTTGAGGAGATGGAGGTTGCAGCACAGGTCCTCCTGCGCTGGTAGCTCTTCCGCCATTAGGGCTTCGAAGTGGGTCGCACCTGCTCTATGGTGAACACGGCATGAACCGGCTTGGACAGTGGCACCGACTCCTAGTCGGAAGCTACGCCCATCGTCTGATTGTCGTCGCTTAGCTCGGCGAGCTCGCTGGCGAGCCAACATGTCCCGACTGCTGGACCGACCCGCTGCCAAGCACGAGTCTGACTGCCCTGGCCCACCCAGACTGCCTCCCTCGCCCGCGCGCGCTTTCCGCCCGAAACGGTCAGCGCCGCCCGCCCCACTTCCCGGTGCAGGCGATTGCTCCGCCTTCAAACGACACAAGTGCCCTCCGTCCGTCTGCCGCCCACATTAATGATACGTGGTTGCTGAGGTGGCTACTCTGGCGCCACACGTTTGTCCTTGCGCCGCCCACCATTGCTATATAAACTGCTACGCCGGCCATAGCCGCAGTCATCCGCCTCTGTTCCCTTTCTCCTGTCCACACCACTACTCCCACCATGGCTTCCTCGCGCTCCAGTGCTCTTCGCACTACTAGAAAAAGGGCTACTAATGGCGCACCTAATTTGGCCATTAATGGCGCATTAGTGGTGCGCCATTACTAGGACGCCATTAGTAATATTTACTAATGGCGCGCCACTGGTGCGCCATTAGTATCTGGTATACTAATGGCGCACCACTGGTGCGACAATAGTATAGGGCACGGTGCGCCATTAGTATGCCTCCCAGGGGCCATGTATAGCCAGGTGCTTTGGCATACTAATGGCGCACGACAAGAGGATGCGCCATTAGTAACCTCAGCATACTAATGGCACACTGCTTAAGGATGCGCCATTAGTATCCTCTGGCATACTAATGGCGCACTGTTATGTGATGCGCCATTAGTATGAATATTAGGTTTTTTTTAATTTTTTAATTTTCTGTTTTTTTGCACAGGTTACAAAATGTATAATTGGACAAAATATAGACAGCACACATCAACAACAGATTCATCGAATACAATAGAAGATTAGTCTCTGAATACAATTCATCATATTAGTCTCCGAATACAATTCATCATATTAGTCTCCGAATTGAAAAGACCGAACAAAGATAGAACATTATATTACAAGTCTCGAGACCGCGAGTAGCGAGTTTGTCTTCACATTACAAGTCGATATCGATCATCTAAACTACCATCACATAGAAGAGAGCTGCGGTCATCACGATGAGCATCATCACGATGAAACTCGTCTTCATCCGGTTCCTCCAACGCTCCCTCCCCTCTCCCGCTAGATAGCGGGCGTATCTAGATTCGGCCTCGGCCCTAGTGGTGTACCCTTTGTAACTGTTACCGCTGAATCGGTGAACCTGTCTCCGACACTCCTCCCAGTCGTCGTAGACTCCGGGAACCTTACCCTTGTAGACGACATACGACAGCATCGCTATGCACTAGCCAAACGAAACGTTAGTACCAATTCACAGACAATACATAAGCAATATATAAGTATGCAACAGAACGATCGGAAGAGAAAAGCAAGACATTAATAGCATCAATTACATCTAAGTTGAACGATTCTCGAAACCAAAGAGACATACTACAAGTTCATTAAAGTTTAATTACAACATGAGCCAATCGATGTTTCAGAACTAGACACAGCATCACTGCTTTCGACTCGACTCAAGGGACCGGAGCGTGGATGAAGCCGCCGTCTATCGTGGGAGTCATGAAATTACGGGCGTTGTCAGCCTGCATTTGTAGCATTCCGTCTATCTCACTGTTGGACGGTTGATTTCTGAGGTAGAACTGCCCCGAGGTACGAAGGACATCTTGATGGATGATTTCCGCAAACTCCGACTGGATGCGAAAGAATTCTTGTCTGATGTCCGTGTCCTGGATTGCCGACACGCTCGCGGCCCAATCTTTGAGTTTACTCGGTAGCAGAAGTTGATGATGGTCCCGTACGATCGCCCGCATGTGATGGATGGCGTAGTAGGCACCCTTCTCACCGCCAGGCGGCTGCTTGACGCAGCAGAACGTCGTATTGTGGGAGAACACGTGCTTGCCGTACTTACGAATAGGCCTGTTGAAGGTGCCTCCAGATTGGGCGTAGCCGGGGAGAACATCATCAAGAACCTTCTTGACATTTGTGTAGTCTACGTTCAACTGACGGTCCGGGTCGAAATAAGTGGCCATGGAATATTTGGGGCTTAGGAGGATGAGCGTGCAATGTGTGTCACTGCAGAAAACACGAAATGTTAAAAGAAAAACGATCGAAATCTAAGAATTCGTATGTTACGGGGCGGTTGAGGGGAGGACTTACTCGGGAAAGTAAGGCACGAGGAAGTTATCCTTATCTGGGTTTGCCAGAATGACGCCTTCGAGGTAAGAACTCGCGACTTGCCGGTCCCCAGCGCTGCCCAAGATCTTGGCACGCATGTAGAAGGGGTCGACTATCACGATGTTCGGGGTCTTGTCGCGAATGATCCGCATCTCCATACTCAGCGAAAATAGCCGAACGAAGGTGTAGTGCAGCGGATGAAGGTTCAACATAGCATGGATGTCATCAAACCACAGGACGATCGTACCCCCGATGGAGTTATCCACAAAGCCCTTGCCCTCTGGCACCTTGGCCACGAAAACCGGGTATGCCGCATACTTCTCTCTGAGACGCCGCTTCTCCAAAGAAAGAACATTGTCATGCAGACTCCGCATAGCACCGGCTGCAACATCGAGCATATTTCTCGGTAGCATCGGCCTACCCGCCACATGCACCCTCCTCATTAAATCCTCAGGTGAAGGTGGCCCGTCCTGAGCACGGATCGTACTCGGTGCCAGCTGGCCCGCACCCTTGTTAGTCTTTCTTTTGCGTGCCTTCTTCTTCTCCTGTAATGGGACCGAGTTCTGCTCACAGACCGCCTTCTTGAGTGTGTTGGGGCTGAGAATATTTTGCACCTCGCCTATCTGAGGCTCGGTGAAGTCAGCAGCTGGAGGCGTCTCCTGAGAGCTGAACGGCAGACGACGCTTGTTGCAACTTGGCTTCTCTGCGGTACCAGCTAGATCGCGCACGTCTTTTGTTGGGTTGGGTTCTTGAGAAGGAGGCCCCATGAAGTCGCCATCGTACCCATGATCGGCAAAGTACCGATCGACGTTGGCAAATGTATCGTCGTCGTCGTCGTTCTGATCCTGTGCCATATGCATGTTTGGATCCAGTGGCATAGGGATGTCCGGCACCGTTGCGGCGGTCTTGCCATGGGGCCGACTTGGCGCCGGCACGACTGGCGGTGTTGTCTTTGGGGTGGTGTCCCCCGCCCCCAAACGAATCTGGCTCTTTGGCCAAAGCAGGGTCCAGCTCAGGCAGGCGCTGAGGGTCATCACGTCATCATCGTCGGCCCCGACGGGTCGAATCGGAGGTAACAACTCGTCGCAGCCTGGCAGCACCCGAACCAGTTGAACCCTAAACAAGTTGGGTGGCATCTGGGTACCGTGGAACAAGGGGTTACCCGGTTGAACGATTTTGCCCTTGGCGACATCGACCAACTCATTGTTCACGAAGTGCAGGAGAGTGCACGGAACGTCGGCGGCGCCCTGCGAAAACATGTAGGGCGTCAGGGATGCCCAGTCAAAGGCAAGGAGATGAAGTCCTCGGCCGAGAGAGGCTTAATTAGTTACCGTGATGATGGCGTCGAGCTCGGCTAATGTCGAGGCACCGCCAACGGCGGGCGTGCAGTTGACGGAGGGGCCGCTTGCTGCAGAGGTGCCGGCCGGCGTACACCCGGGTGCATTAAGCTCCCGTGCCGGCGTCGGAGACACCAATGTCGCCTCTGTCGGAGACACCAATGGCCCCGCCATCGCGTTCTGCGAGTTTCTGGCCGTGAAGCTATGAATCGGGGGTGGCCCCTGTTGGCCGCCCGCAATCCACGCACTCAACCCCTGGATCAAGGTAGGCACAATGGCGGTGATCGTCGCTCCGAGTTGTTGTTGCACTTGCTCTTGGACAATCTCCGGAATCCGCGCCACCTGTGCCTTGAGTTCTTGAACCTCACGCGCCTGGCTTTTCGAGCTGGTCTTTTTCTCCTTTCGTCCACCAGTGTTATAGTATGACCCCCATTTTGTCGACAAGCCTTTGCCGGCCACACGACCAGCTGACGTCGGCTTACTGAGCTTATCCTTGTTCTTCATTACATTCAACGCCCTATTTAGAGTGGTGTCCCAAGGGTTGCTCTTAGTCGACCCCGCGCTACTGCTTTCTGTCGCCTGCGGAAGGAATGTGAACCATTTAGAAATTTGGCTTCATTAATTAGATGCAACCATATGGAGCTAATTACGCAGGGGTGTATTCCTTACCAGAACAAGCTCAAGCGCCCTGGTCTTCGGATCCGTGGTAAGCTCCTTTGTTTTCGGGTCCTTCTTGTACCGGGCCCTGACATAGTTCCTGGTCTGCTTGTCACCGTATTCGTTGAAGAGGGGCGGTAGGCCTTGCTCGGCACGGTCCGCCTCCTCCTTGTCCCATATAGGCTCCGCCACTCTGTAACCGCCGAGACCGAGTGTGTGTTCCCCTAAGTTCAGCTCCCGCATTTCTATCCCCCACTTACTTGATTCGGAGTGTGCGGTGCTCGAGCAATTGATCTTGAAGTCGTTGTAGTCATCTTCGGTGATCGAAGGATTTTTCTCCTTGATCTTCTCATAACTCTCACCTTTCTCGATCATTCTCTTCACATTGCTTTTCCAAGTAGACATGGCCTTGCTCATCTTCGTGAGGGCAGCATTGTTCACTTTATTCCCTTTGAGGCTTGTGTTTTCAAATTCAGTGGGGAACTTGTATCGTTCGTGCAGCTTCGTGAAGAGGAGGTTGCGCAAATTCCCTCGGTCAGGATGCCTCAGGTTCTCGGTGTTGATCGAGACGGTGCTCCGGAGAATGCACCCGAGCTGAAGCGAGTACCCCTTGACTATTTGTTCGGGCGCCGTTGGATTCCCGTCGGAGTCCACTTCAGTAACTTCCTCCTTGAGGGTGCGGAGCACGGTCGGGCGCCGGTCCTTCCGTTGCCTCTTCTGGCTGCCATCTGTGCGTGCGCCGCCATCATAAGTGGTGGCATCCTCGGCGGCACCATCAGTGGTGGCATCAGTGGGGTCATCCTCAGCGGCACCATCAGTGGTCTCAGGATCGGTGGGGAAGGCAGCGTCCTCATACAAGTGAGGTTGTTCTTCCATCTCCTGGGACAGCTCCCAGAATGCCTTGCCGCCCGAACCCCCGGCCTCATCGTTGTTGGCCATGTTTCTCTCTAAATAGAAACAAAGTTTGGTCAAAAAGTTGGTTATTGTCAAGGAACAAGATCATGGTCTCATCATTTAGGGTTTGTCGACACTGAGGCATCCTAAAAGCTAAGCTTTTATCATTGAGGGTTTTTCGACGCCGAGGCACCCTAAAAGCCTAAGCTTTCATCATTTCGGTTTTTATCGACACCGAGGCACCCTAAAAGCCAAGGTTGTATAATTAATGGTTTGTCAACACCGAGGCATCCTAAAAGCTAAGCTGGGAAGGAGAATTCTAAGTTAATTAACTACTAAGATACCCCGGCCCATGCATTAGTCACAAGTACCCCATATGTCCTATTTTTAGCAAAGTCATGCTAAAATTCACGGAAAATTTCAGCATGACCTTTGCTGAAAATAGGACATATGGAGTACCCGAATTTGCCGGAACGGAAGTTAATCGACATTCCAGCAAACTCAAGGGCCTCTCGGGTGGACAAGGCAAAAAAGGCCTCCATCACAACATGGAAATATATATACCAGCAAACTCAAGGGCTTTTCAGTGCCAAATTCTAGCTAGTACCAGCAAATTAACATGGCAGGCAAAGTCAAATGACATACTCAACACAAACCCCATGTCAAATGCACACAGCTTCAGGTTCCATACAAAGTCAAATGCCAATGGGCAAAAAAAGTAAGTAGCTAGTTAATTGCCTTATTTTCTAGCGTCCAACTAAATTGGCATCAAGCTTGGAACGTAGGGGATTATATCATAGTCATAGACAAAATTTTGCATTATATATGTAAAAGAAATACTCATGTTAGTATGTTAGCCCTGACGACCACACACCAAAAGGCAACAAAACTAACAGTTCAAAACTATACTGTAGGTTTTCAGCAGAGTACAAAGAACTGGTGGTTGTTTTCTTAGAAAGCATTATGTATATGTGATTTGCTTTGATTTGTTATCAAGATTGATTGGGTTGCTCAGATCAACTTGGCTGAATTGCAACCAGAAAAATTGGGTTGAATGCAGGAATTCTCATATAGGTAATATTTGTACATTTAGCTTGCATTTTACAAGTTATTATGGCCAAACCTTAACTCAGAATAAAAGAGGGCCTAATAAACCCAAACGGAGCATAGTGGCTAGCTAATTCAAATAACATTATTCTCCTTGCTTTCATCCAGCAAACAAATTATGGTGCTTACATCACTATTCCAGCAACAAACCATGCCAAAAAAGAGAAAGTCACATCCATCTTTCTAGTGATAAAAAGTTGACCACTTTTCAGAGAAAAGGTGGGCATTTCTAGTTTGTCAACTACAACAATTCCAGTTCAAGGTACCATTTTGTTATTAATTAATGTGGAAAAAATGCCAGAACATCAGATTGCTTAGTTCCTAAACTCCATCCTTCGAGTAGGACACCATGATCCACTAGTCCTGTTTGTGTATCTGTAAAGTAAATTTTGGCCTGCCTACTCACTTTCTTTTTTCATGAATATTCAGAAAATTAATACTGAAAAATTCATATTCTAAGACATGCCCTTCACATTGTCAGGTATATACCTTTCGATGGGATCTTCTAGAATTACCTTGTCACCAAAAATTATAATCTGCATACATCAAACATGCATATTACTTCAGTCTTGAATCTTGATGATCAGGACAATGACTTTAGTAACTTACCATGCTAAAGAACTAGAGTTCCTAACATTTGAACAGAAACAGGGGAAAAGAGTATAAATGAAGAGCTCGGCTAAGAGCTTAAGAGGTACTGTATTTATGAATTCTGATACATGCCAGCAGTAATATAAACTTAATGGTCCATCCTCAAATCCCGGTGTTCACATTTACACACACAGACTCGCACGCGCGTGTGTGCACACCTTGCAAGGTTCTTCCTTTATACAGTACCATTTGCTAAGCATGCATATTTTTTCTATGATGACTATAAACTTGAATGGTGCAAGGGACTGATTAAGCAGCACACAAAAAAGCCTTCATTCACCGACAGAAGGAATTTGTGCCCACCAACAACAATACATAGATAGCAGTTCAGTATATACATAGATAGCTACCTTAAAATCTTAGCAGTTCAGTAGTATGTGCTAAACTACCTAATAAAAGCAGGGCAGGAATAGCATGCCAGAAAATCGTAGCTGAAACCCCAAACAAATAAGATTTCATCAGCCTACTATCTACAAGCTCCAATGCAGGCACCCAAATTTTAACAAGGAAGCTGCAACCTCATTATACTACATTCTCGAGGAACAAGAGCAACCAGTAATCTCACAGCAAGACACTATCACAAGGATGAAGCTACTCTTAGCCCCGTACATACTGAATGAAAACAGAACACGACGGGGAATCGAATCTACTTCGTGATGCCATTCAACCGACCGCGCCCTCCATTTTAGCAAGACTGGGTCGCCGGGAAGTACGACCAGATGGTAATGACTAAGCAATCGACTACTGAGACCAGAGCAAGCTACCACGAAGCATAAGTCCCCCGATAACCAATCTCGAGTCCCGATCCCCCACTTCCCCGGAAAAAATCCAGCACAAACGAAAGCAATTCCATGATCCCTGGGTCTCGCACCGAATCGGGAACCACGAACCCCACCGAAGCATCCCAAACACCCCCGCAACAGCAGGAAAGAATTCGAGCGCGACGAAGCAACCTAAGCTACGGCCGCCGCGCGCGGCGAGATTGCCCGACCTCGCCGGGATCGCGAATCGAACGGGCCACGACACAGCGAGAGGGGCTGCCGGAGCGGGAGAGGGCGGCCGTACCTCGATGCCTACGGGGGAGCGGGGCGGGGGAGCGAGTCGGTCGCGCGTCGGTCTTCGTTCGTTGTCGTCGGCGTCGCGCTCGCTTCCGTCGGGCTGGAGCCAGGGGCAGGGGCACAGGGGCAAGGGGCGGCGTCGGGGCCTCAGGCGGTGGTGGTTGGAGACGTCGGGCGTCAAGGCGCAGGGGTGCAGGGGCAAGGGGCAGCGCCGAGGCGTCGGGGTAAGGGGCGGCGTCGCGGCGTCGGGAGAGGAGAGGGGAAGGGGATCGAGGGGCGAGGGAGAGAGAGGGGAGAGAGAGGGGAGGGAATATGGATGGGGGCCTAACAATACTAATGGCGCACCACCCCTCGGTGCGCCATAAGTACATCCATGCTAATGGCGCACCTCACCCTGGTGCTCCATTAGTATTTTTTTTTTGATTTCTGCTCGAGCCAACAGGTTATCTACCACCTGACCTGATCCACATCGAGTCCCCTCTACTAGCTCGACTGGCCAGTAGCCAGTTCTCACACCAGGAGGTCCTGGGTTCGATTCCCATGCTCCACAAATTTTTTTATGCATTTAAAATGTTGTTTGATACTTATTTGTGTTTAAATATGTTCAAACTTGTTTAAATCATAATATTAATATTTTTTATAAAACAGTAATAATTTTTTTAAAAATATCATCAAACAGTAATGCCGGTGGAGCGGGGGAGGGTGCAGGGGGTCGGCGGCGGCGGTTGAGTAGGGGAGGGGTGCGGGGGGTCGGCGGCGGCAGTTGAGTAGGGGAATCGAGGGTGCGGGGGGTCGGCGGCGGCGGCCGGAGGACCGAGGGGTGCTCGGAGGGTGCAGGGGGTCGGCGGCGGCGGTTGAGTAGGGTAGGGGTGCGGGGGGTCGGCGGCGGCAGTTGAGTAGGGGAATCGAGGGTGCGGGGGGTCGGCGACGGCGGCCGGTGGACCAGGGGGTGCTCGGCGGTGAGTGGGACCGGATCTGGTGAGGTGGGATAGCGATCGAGATGGAGGGGGATCGAGATCGAGTGTCCATGAAATTTAAAAATATTCATGATAGTTCAAAAAGTGCCCATGAAATACAATCGAGAAATGAAGGCTACGATTTAATTAAATACAGTCTTCTTGCCCTTCTTTTTCGCAAATGGAGTTCTTCTGTGGAACGGACGTCCTTTAGGTAGGGTGGTCCTGCTTCTTCTTGTGGTATATGCTGCTACTTCATCATCGTCGTCATGTTCGATCCTCGGGTCGCCGTACTTGTCGAAGTCTTGCTCATTGGCTACTCCATCCATTCCGATGATCTTCCTTCTGCCTCTCCTCACGACAACACGACTGGGCTTTGACGGGTCGGTAATGAAGAAGCATTGGTCCACTTGGGAATCCAGTACCCATGGCTCATTTTTCGCGGTGACGTTTGCGCCCGCGGTCTTGGATTTGGCTTCGGGTATAACCATGGTGGTGAAATACCGGTCTTCTTTTAGGACGCTCTTGGCCCATCTGACACGGAACATCGGGACCTTCTCTCCAGTGTAGCTCAGCTCCCAGATCTCCTCGATCCTTCCGTAGTATCTGTCCTTGTCGTTACCGGTGTAGGATTCCATCGTTACCCCGGAGTTCTGATAACCATCGCTCTTCATGTCCTTGGCCTCGGTGTAGAATGTGTAGTCGTTGATATCGTACGCCTCATAGGTCATCAGGTTGTGCTCGGCGCCCTGTGACAAGGCGAATATGAGTTCTTCTTCCGCGGAAGAATCCTCATGTAAAGGGTACGACAGAAGCTTCAACTTGAACCAACGCGTGAAACATGAGTTGTGCTCTTTGAGTATATCTCCGTCCGTCCTCTGTTGGCCTCGGTCATTGTACGTCTTCTTAATAAAGGTTTTGTGCTCTACAACCCAAGGATCGACCACGTCTATGTGTTGTAGCGCGACTAGGTTTGCTCTTTCAAAGTCGGCGAGTCGACCCTCGAAGTCGACATGCATTTCGCGGCGACCCTCACGGTGACCCCATCCAGCGAGCCTGCCGAGGTGCCTGTTGACGGGCAGACCAACGGGGTTCTCGATGCCTAGATAATTCATGCAGTAGTAGATGCACTGTTCGGTCAGAAAGCCCCTGGCTATGCTTCCCTCTGGACTTGACATGTTGTGAACGTATCCTTTGATGACACCATTCATCCTTTCGAACGGCATCATGCTGTGCAGGAACGTCGGCCCGAGTTGGATGATATCCTCCACTATATGGACCAGCAGATGCACCATAATGTCGAAGAATGCGGGCGGGAAGTACATCTCAAGCTCGCATAGTATCACCACGATCTCTTCCTGTAGCCTTCTGAGTTGCCTCACGCCAATCGACTTCCGAGAGATGATGTCGAAGAAGTTGCATAGGCCAAATAGCATTTCACGGACGTGCGCGTCCATGATCCCACGGATTGCAACTGGAAGTATCTGCGTCATCAGCACGTGACAGTCGTGAGACTTCATCCCGCTGAACTTCTGCTTCACTGGGTCTAGGTATCTGCTTATCTTCCCCGCGTAACCGTAAGGAAGTTTTACTCCTAGGAGGCAGGTGAAAAACTGCTCGATCCCCTCCTGACTTAGAGTGAAGCACGCGGGAGGGTAGTCATTTCCAGTCTTCTTGGCCTTTTTGCCTTTGCGATGACTTTCTGTGTCCTGCTTCGCCTCATCATCATCATCATCATCATCATCATCATCATCATCATCATCATCATCATCATCATCATCATCATCATCATCATATATAGCGTGAAGCTCCTGCCTGATGCCCATTGATTTCAAGTCTACCCTTGCTTTCGGCCCATCTTTGGTCCTCTCTGGCATGTTGAGCAGGGTACCAAGCAGACTCTCGCACACGTTCTTCATGATATGCATGACATCAAGGCTGTGAGGCACACGGTGGATCTTCCAGTACGGCAAGTCCCAGAAAACAGACCTCGTTTTCCATACCTTCAGCAGCGGCTCTGGCGCCTTTCGCTTCTTTCCCGGCTCTGGCGCCTTTTGCTTCTTTCCCGGCAGTGGGCAGTCTTTCCAATTTTTCAACAGCTTGTCTATTTCCTCGCCGCTCCTCGTACACGGGCGTTTTCGGGGTTTGGTTTCACCATCAAACAGATCCTTGCGTTTCCTCCATGGGTCATCGTCGCGAAGCCACCTTCGATGTCCCATGAACACGGTTTTCGAAGACCTGTGATCTCTATCTAGCTGGTGATACGTTGTGTCATCCATGCACCTTACGCATCCAGAAAATCCATGGACTACCTGCCCCGCGAGATATCCGTAACCGAGATAGTCGTGCACCGTCGTGAGCAGTGCGGCTCTCATAGGGAAATATTCTTTCTCTGCGACGTCCCATGTATTGGCTGGCGTTTTCCACAGCGTGTCTAGCTCCTCCTTCAGCAGCCCCAGATACAGATTGATGTTGTTCCCTGGTTGTTTCGGCCCTTCAATTAGCATACTCATGTGAATGTACTTCCTCTTCATGCACAACCAGGGGGGAAGGTTGTACATCCACACAAACACAGGCCAGGTGCTATGTGTGCTTCTCTGGCTGCCAAACGGATTTACTCCATCGGTGCTCGCGCCCAGCACGATGTTCCTTGGATCCTTCCCAAATTCTGGGTATTCAAAATTCAACGCTTGCCACTGGCTCGCATCCTTAGGGTGACTCAGCATCTTGTCTTTTTTATCTATCTCCAGATCATTTGCGTCATCTTCTTGCTTCTTCTCCTCCCTATCCGCGTGCCAACGCAGGAGCTTTGCTACCTTAGGATCCGCGAAATACCGCTGCAGATGAGGAGTGATCGGAAAGTACCACACCACTTTTCGAGGAGCTTTCTTCCTCTTCTTGTATCGAGTGACGCCGCACACCGGACATATGGTAGACTCCGTGTGCTCGTCCCGATAAATGATGCAATTGTTCATGCACACATGGTATTTCACGTGCGGTAAATCCTTAGGACACACGATTTTCTTCGCCTCCTCCAAACTGGTCGGGCACTTGTTCCCCTTTGGAAGACGTTTGTGCCAGAATGACATGTTCTCGTCGAAGCATGCGTCGGTCATTTTGTGTTTTACCTTCATCTCCAGAGCCATGAGCATTACTTTTAGGCGGGTATCCTCGGGCCTGCATCCTTCATACAATGGAGTAACCGCGTCTAACTCAAGTTGATCCACCTTGGCTTTCTCTCGGGCGGCAGCTCTTGCGCTATCCGTCTGCTTGAGAAGCAGCTCTTGAATATAAGGGTCCTACACCCAGCCCATCGATGGTCCACCGTTGTCTGCTCCGCCGGCATCATCATCTTCATGATCATGCCCGTCGTCTGCTCCGGCATCTTCCTCATCATCATGCCCATCGTCTACGTGATCATCTCCTGGGGATTCTTCGTCTTCTCGCCCGCCCGAGCCGCGGTAGTTGTCTTGCTGCCCTTCCTCATTTCTTGCCCGGCCCCCATGGACGACTTCGTAGTCATCTTCATCACCTTGCCACCGATAGCCATCCATGAAACCACGCAAGAGCAGGTGGTCCCGCAACTGCCCGGAATCCGGGTCCGCAATAAGGCTCTCCAGCTTGCATCTTCGACACGGACATCTTATCTCCGTCTCGTTCTTTTGAAGCATCTCGGCCTTCGCGGACCTCAAAAACCTATTCACGATGCCTTCGGTCATTGTGCGGACCATGGTCGCCTGCGGGGTAGAGCAAAACGATATTTTAGAACAAAGAAAAAATTTGGCATGACTTTCCCTAAAAATAGGACCAAAAAGAATGCTTAATGCCAAAGTTATCGCCGAAACGGAAATGAATCAACATTCTGGCAACATATTGGCAACTATCGCATTTCAAATACCGGTACACCTCCAAACACAAACACATATGCAACACCACAAACATATGCAACACCACGAACATACATAGATCTAGCTAGGCCATAAAAAGTGCATGTGCACATTGTTGTAGGGAGAACAACATAAATATAGCTTCCCCCCTTACTTACCTATCAAAACAAGGTAATTTAACCACTTAATTTGAATGAATCTATGGTGGAAATGAGGTGAAAAAGAGGAGGCACCCGAGACAAGGAGGAGGTGGAGAGAATGAAGTGGGGAGAAAGTGAGTGTGGGAAGGAGAGGCTGCCCAAAATATCTTGTTGCTGCCCACTTACTAATGGCGCACCAACAACAAATGCGCCATTAGTAATCCAGGTTACTAATGGCGCACCAACGTCTGATGCGCCATTAGTAATTTTGCAAAAAAAACATACTAATGGCGCACTGATACAGAGTGCGCCATTACTAGTTTGAACTAGTAATGGCGCACGGTGGAAGAGTGCGTCATTAGTAGTTTTGCAACAAAAGGAATAAAAAATATAATTAAAAAAACAACATTAGTGGCGCACTCTGGGACGAGTGCGCCATTACTAGTTACAACTAGTAATGGCGCACTGTGTCTGGATGCGCCATTAGTATGTTTGGACAGGCGCGCTAGTTCAAAAAAAATTTTGGTACTAATGGCGCATCCTAGGCCTGGTGCGCCATTAGTAGTTTCAACACTAATGGCGTATCAGAATGTGGTGCGCCATTAGTGTCAATCCCATCTATAGCCCTTTTTCTAGTAGTGTCGGGACGGGCGGACGACGGACCACAAGGAGATGGAAGCCATTGCTATCGACTGGCTGGCCGGCAGGTAGCCGGAGGACAGCGACATCCCAATGGAGAACATGGTAGTCGACGATCCAGCGCCAACCCCCTCCCGCGCGCCATCCTCGCCAGTGCATTGCACCATGACCATCGGCATGGCCCGTGCCCAATACATGGACACGGTGAGCAGAAGCGTCAGGAGTAGTTCCGGGAGGCGCAGGCCGACGCCGCCTACAACCACCATCTCCTCCAGGAGCACCTGCAGGCGGAGGAGCAGATCCCCGTGGAGTGGGCGGAGCAGGAGGCATTGCTCGACTCGTACCGCTCCGCCCGCGAGGGCCGCCTCGAGCGCTGGCGGTACCACATGCGGGTGGCAGAGGCTGCGGCCACCTACAAAGAGGGCGATGAAGCGGGCGAGGCACTGTTTGGCGAGACCGAGGACGAGGCAGAGGACAATGCCGGCTCCGACGAGTCCCCGCTCCATTGGCGTCGACGAGGCCTTGCTCTGCCGAGGCCCCGCGGCACCAACAACGAGGCAGAGGGCACCGCCAGCTCCGCCGAGGCCCCGCGGCGCCAACAACAAGGCAGAGGCCACCGCCGGCTCCACCGAGGCCCCGCCCCGCCAACAACGAGGCAGAGGACATCGCCGGCTCAGCCGAGGCCCCACCTTGCCGGCAACGAGAGGGAGGATTTCCCCCGCTCCACCGAGGCGCCGCCCCGCCGGCAACGAGACAGAGGACATCGCCAGCTCCGTCGAGGCCCCGCCCCGCTGCCAACGAGGCCGCGCCACATAGAAAACGAGGAAGAGTAGAACACGGTAGGTCGCCGCCGCTCGTGTCCAAGTAAGGCCACCGCTGCTACCCTCCGGTTGAAGCCAAGCTAGGCGGGTTGACCATTGATGACCGATTAGCTTCTTGGCGGCGACATGGAGTCGGAGAGCTATGTTGGGGAAGGACACTGCTTCAGTTACTTAACTGCAGGTGCAGTTGGGTCACTAGCATGTGGGCCCAAGAGGCATCTGGTCCACATGTAAGTGACGCAACTGCACCTGTTGTTATGTCACTGAAGCTCAGCCCGCTAGAGAAGAAGCTTCAGTTTGGCTCAGCCGGACATGGGTGCTACAGTTAATTAATTATACCTCCAGCGCACCCCTTTTTAGTTGAAGAATGTATGAAATTTAATGAAATCCGGCATGTTTATATGAAATACGGCAGTGTATGAATGAATTTAGTTCGATTTGTTTGAATTCCTGTATCACTGGCATTGGATGAACATGCAAAACAATACGTACTAGCATTATTCCCAGGGTGATCACCTCGTTTGCAGCAGTTTCACATGTACTCCATCCGGTCCTTTTTAGTCTGCATATAAGTTTTGTCTAAAGTCAAAGTATCTCTACTTTGACCAATCTTATAGAAAAAAGTATCAACATTCACAATGTAAAATCAACTGACTTGAAAGAAATCTAATATGCGAAGTAAAAAGGAATAGAGGGAGTACAAATTTTAGCGTTCCTGTACATTGCAATCAACACACAGGCCTGGCAATTCATAGAGAACATTCAAAACAATCGATGATTATGCATCTCAGCGATTCACATGTCAGAGCCAATATTTACTTCACAACTAAAGAATAAAGAAAAATCGATAGATGCTGCTAACAGTAAAGGGCGACCCATTCAAAAATATCAAACACATGTATTCTTGCTAACTTCAATGAGCAAAATTTGACAAGGTTGTCCCATTCCAAAATGTCAAATGCGTGTTGTTTTGCATACATAAATGAGCAAACTTTGACAAGGTTTTCCCATTCCAAAATATCAAATGCCTACGATTGTGGAATGGGCTGGGTTCGCCATCAGTTCGGACATTGATATGGCACCTCGTGCTAAATAAACCAGTTGTTCTTTTTGTGCAGTTCCACCAAAATCAACCAAATTTGTGCGTAGCTTGTATGATTTCACCTTTATATGTTGCAACGCCTTGAACATATCAGCACCTCCTTTCTTATGGTGGAAATGAATGATTCGACTATATTCGATGTATTCGTGAACATTTTGTGCAGTTCCCATTGAAATCAAGCTGAGCACCCCTGTTTACGTAACTAAAAAAAGTGATTAGTATAAAGCAAAATGTACTATGAATTGACATTTTAAACAGTCAACCTACATGATCCATGCAGAGCACACATTTTAAAAAATGGAACTCATTGGAAGGAATCGTAAAACAACATTGTACTGGCCATCACAGCAACAAAGATGGAGATCCGTGAGTCCTTCTGAGCTGAAGTTAGTTTGTTCTTGTGGGAAATAATGTAACCATCCTTCAACCGCTCCCTTCTTAATAAGAGAGGCTTGGCTTCTTTATCCTGGCATAATCGGAACTAGGCACTTCATGTACTCCATATTCTTCTTCAGAGGAGGATGATCCTGTTGTGCAAAGACAAGAGGACAACTAAATGCTAGCATCCCTGTTTTCTCGAAAAAAAAACAAAGGAAATATTTAAAACAACATAGATGAAGCACTTCTCAAGGACAATACCACTTTCTCATGACAGTATCTAAGCAATAGCACAACACCAATAGAGATGAGAAAGCCCAATCATATGGATGAAATCCGCGGGTGAGTACCAACCTTTTTCAGGAGGCTTATTGTGTAGAGCATATAGATCAAGCACTTCTCCGGAACTATCTGTTGTTATCTACTGTGGTTGCCATGCTTACTATATACTCCTCGATTAGTTTAATGTTTCCAACATCTTCTTGTGTAGTTCCACTAAAATATATGGTATCTTCAAAGAAGATCCTTGTTTGCACAAGTAGAGATAATTACATATTACATTAAGAGGCATCAAATAAGTGGCAAAACAATTGCTCGTTCCAGTCATAGCAATAAATTAAGATGCAAAACTATATCATTACTTGTGTCATCATAGTTCCAGTGCTTCATTACAGCACCAGGAGTTGATTTTTGTTTTTCTTCCGCGTGTTCTTCCCCTTCATCACTTGGTTCAATAACAGACAAGCTTCGCCTTCAATGTAAGATTTGGCATGTCAATTAGGGAGCACAAGTATAATACTAAACAACGACGTTAATTTTCAGATGAAAGTGGCAAAATACAGGCCAATAGTTGTGAAATATCCTTATCTTACCTCAGTGGGATACTACGGTGCACATACAGATTGGAAGTCTTGTCTCCATTTGTGAAGTTCCCTAAAATCAAGCAACATTAGCGTACAAGTAGCACAACATATGAAAGCACACTGCACAATCATGTGAAAGAAGGCTAGTACTGACCTCTCATGACGCGAAATTCAAACAACTCACAAGAAGAAGATCTGAACCAAATTTGCCAACACGGATAGGAAGTAAGATCTCCTCTTGTGCAGTTCCACTAAGATCAAGCAATCAAGCAACGTTGTCGGTGTGACATTTTGGTTGAACTGCACAAAACACTCTTAAAACAAAAGTGTTTTGTGCAGTGCAACAAAAGGTCACAATAGCAACGAGGTGAAGTAGATAACCTTGTTTACACATAGGTGCAAAGGAAACAACTAGTGGTCAATAACGGTGGATGACACAGAAGCCAACAAAAAGAAGCATCTAACTTATTTAAATGGGAAAGAAAGAAAGATAGTAGCATTTCTCAAAGAGTGGCATTGATTAATATTAACAGAGATATTATATTAATAATAAAATTCGTTAAACATGTAATTTGCTTTTAACTGTGGCATTGCATCAATTTTCCAGCGGCATTATTCGAGGGTGTTTGTTTATAGGGACATTTTGGTGTAGGGACTAAAAAAAGTCCGTGTCAGTCCCATCTAAACCAAACAGGAGGGACTTTTAGGGACTAAGGAAAGAAGACCCCGAGGGAAAGTCTTTTTGGGACTTTTTCCAACAATTGCCCTTGCCCCGCATCACAGCTTGTCTCTATTAGTTCATTAATAGGGGTAACATGGTCTTTTAGCATGTCATTTAATAACCTCTAGTCCATGTTTAGTCCCTGGAACCAAGCAGGTAGGGTCTAGGGAGTTTTTAACCAAACAGGGCCTTAGATTAACAACAGCTAAAGAGTTGCACGGGACAGTGGACCCACCAACACCATGTGCATGTACCGATGTATGAAGGGGTGATGCACAATCTGTTGCAACAAAGAACAAAAACAACCAAGGAGCATATTTGTGTTGGTCCCAGTTTTGTTATCTTTGGACACCTTTCCCTATGTGAGCGCAGCAAATCTAGTCCCGCTCAAACTCTACAGCCTTGTCCCCCAAAACAAAAGATCAGTTCGTTACAGATCTGCGTACTGCGTTTGTCATTGTTTCCCCTTTTCGACCAATGTAGGTGCTGGATAGCCAGTCTGTACTAGTACTTTCCCTCTTCCTTCCTCTTTGAACCACGTCCTAGATTCATGATATACAACTTTCTCAACTACTTTCCTGTTTGATCCAACACCTAGATTCGAGTGCAAAAGCGGAAAAAGCCCACATGCAGCTAGAGCAATGCATGCGGAATAAGTAAATTATACCTTAAGGTTCTTGGGGTGGGGTTCGGTGGGCGACTGGAGGCCGTTCAACCCACACTATGTACGGCGGCGAGGAAGAAGGGGCCGGAGGCCCTCTTGATAACCCACAAGTATAGGGGATCAATTGTAGCCTCTTTCGATAAGTAAGAGTGTCGAACCCAACGAGGAGCTAAAGGTAGAAGAAACATTCCCTAAAGTTTTATTGACCACCGATACAACTCTACGCACGCTTGGCGTTCGCTTTACCTAAAACTAGAAGTACTTTGTAGGTGTAACGAGATAGGTTTTCAAGAATATAAAGAGCACGTAAATAAAAGCTAGGGTCTATTTGGATAAAGACACAATAAAGTTAGTATAGCGAGTGTGGAAATGTGGTGGTAGGAGTTGCGAAATTGTCCCTAAGCAATTGACTACTTTACTAGACCGATAGCAAGTTTTATGTGGGAGAGGCCACTGCTAGCATGTCATCCCTGACTTGGAATTCTATGCACTTATGATTGGAACTATTAGCAAGCATCCGCAACTACTAACGTTCATTAAGGTAAAACCCAACCATAGTATTAAGATATATTGGTCCCCCTTCAATATCGTATGGATCAATTTCTATGCTAGGTTGAAGCTTCTCTCACTCTTGCCCTCGAATACATAGTCCTATCAACATACAACTAACCCTATTGTGTGATCCACACGCGCGCTCATATGATGGGAACCAAAGGACAACAACATAACCACAGGAAAATTAAACCAATCATAGCAATTCACCAATTACCGATAGGACAACGAAAATCTACTCCGACATCATAGGATGGCAACACATCATTGGATAATAATATGAAGCATAAAGCACCATGTTCAAGTATAGGGCACAACGGGTTGCGGGAGAGTGGATCGCTGTAGATAGATGGGGGAAGGTGATGAAGATGTTGGTGAAGATGATGGAGGTGTTGGTGTAGACCGCTGTCACACGATGATGGCCCTGGCGGTGTTCCGGCGCCACCGGGAGACAGGGGGAGAGAGCCCCCCTTCTTCTTCTTCTTCCTTTACCTTCTCCCTAGATGGGATAGGGGTTTCCCCTCTGGTCCATGGACTCATGGCATGGGAGGGGCGAGAGCCCCTCCGAGATTGGATTTGTATCTCTATCTCTCTCTGTTTTTGCGTTCCTGATTCGGCCCTTTCACCGTTTCTTATATTCCCGGAGATCCGTAACTCCGATCGGGCTGAAATTTGGACACGATTTTTATCCGGATATTGGCTTTCTTGCGGCGAAAGAAGGGCACCAACCGCCTTATGGGGTGGACACGAGGGCCCAGGGCGCGCCCTTCACCCTCGTGGGCCCCTCGGGCATCGTCTCGCGTTGATTCCACTTCCTAAAATTCACATATATTCCAAAAAAAATCTCCGTCAGTTTTTATCCCATTTGGACTCCATTTGATATGGATTTTCTGTGAAACAAAAAACGTGCAACAAACAAGAACTGGCACTGGGCACTGGATCAATATGTTAGTCCCAAAAATAGTATAAAAAGTTGCCAAAAGTATATGAAAGTTGTATAATACTGGCATGGAACAATCAAGAATTATAGATACGATGGAGACGTAACACCTCCCGCGCCGCCACTGGGTGAAAGAGAACATCTGCACCGGTAGTGGATTCCCTTCCTCACCGATGGCGACATCGTTAAGCCTCCTTCCCTTCCCGGCAGACGGATCCTGCCGGCTCTTTGACCAGCAGTGAGGGGGGAGAGAGAGGCCAACGAAGTCTTGTTTAGATCAGGAGAGGGTGAGAGAGTGTGAAGAGAGCAACTACAAGCGTTGAGGCTCCAACGTGTATATATATACTGGAGAGAGAGTGTGAAGACTTCAAACCCTAGAAAACAAGCGCCGAGGCTGCAGCGTATACATGATGAGGTGATTATACGATCACTACGAGATCGTATAGCTTCGTATCCATACATTTTGACTAGTCAAAGAATCCTCCTGGCACCGCCCCAGATCACTTTCTCTCTCTGTCATGCGGGGCCTACCTGTCATTGGGTGGAAGAAAGAAGTTGAACAAAAACAAAATTATGCTAAAGTGTAGTTATTGAACCCGAGACCTCAAGTTTGATGAGCGAACAGGCTAACCAGCTGCACCACCCCCACATTATGTTTAACGAGAGGAAAATAACCTTTAATACATTCCTGCATTCGAGAGACAAGCATGCCGTGTTTTTTTGCGTGGGAGTCATTGGGATTTAAATCATAATCGTGTCATGTGGCTTTGGTGGTAAGGTCTTTTGGGATTTAAAGCAGTGTTGGTAGTACAGACATAATGCAGCCTTAGTCACCTTAATTTTCTCCATGTAGTACGTTGGGTCCCACCAGTCAGAGGGTGAAACAAACAAATTAATAAGAAAAATTAAAAGCGCCAGCGGTGTATCTTACCTCACACATCTCGCTACTGCTCGTGACCACTGTCCAATTGATCCCTCTGTTCGCTCACGTACTATTTTACTGAATCCGTATTATAGCATGCACACAATTTTGGGCACATGTATTCGACCTAAGTCAGTGTGCCACCGTATCTCGTACTACTCCCTCCGTCTAGGTGTAATAAGTCATGTTACAAGGTGCAGCGGGACCAAGGTGCAAGCAGATTTTTTTTCGAAACAAGGTGCAAGAAGATTGGAGGAGAAGGAGAAACTTGACCGATCCTTCCTCCAATCAAAGCCCTGATTTCTGTCTCTAAACGCAACAATTAATCTCAACAACTAAGAGATGCCGTTTTAGCTACCATGCAGGGCCACGTATTAACTCGCATGCATCAACGCGTAGTTGGGCTCCATGCATTGGGTTTCCGGTGGAGATAACAAGGCAGAGTAAGGAGCGTTTGGTTACATTGCTAGTCTGGTCATAGTGGTGAGTAACTTGGACTAGTAACATGCATATGTTACTAGTCTATGTTACTACTTTCATAGTAGGTAGTAACATATGGATGGTAACATGCAAGTCTTCATTAATTGAGATATAGACTCATTTTACCTCGGTGTGTGTGTGTGTGTGTGTGTGTGTGTGTGTGTGTGTGTGTGTGTGTGTGTGTGTTGTGTTAGAGAGAGCGACACATCGACCTACTCCTACAGAGAGATGGTGTGTAGTGTACGATTTAGCCGCGAGAGTCGGAGCATACTCTCATTTCCGAGCGTCTGGTCGGGACAGGCGGTACAGCTGCCACGCCCGCTCCTGACCAGCCTGGCCCACCCAAAGCCCCTCCATCGCCCGCGCGCGCTTCCCGCCCAAAACGGTCAGCGCCGCTCCAAAGAATCGACGCCGCATTCATGCCCGGGCAGAGCAGACGCGACCTCTCACTGGCGCCTGCATTGAAGGGAGAAGCGGATTCAAGAGTGATGGTTGCTTCGTCCGTCCAACTTATTGCTGGGTCTATGTGATTTGACGGCTCATTGGTCATTATTACTGAGGTGGTAGGACTGCTGGATGTCCCACGCTTTCGGTTAAAGGATGTACTACTAGATTACAATTTTCTCCATTCTCAGTGGAGGAGTGCGAGAGCAGTGAAAACACGCAGGCTCAATGATTACATGGCACTATCACCATATTTTCTGGACACCGTACGACACCTAACTCTTTACATAGTACTAGTATAGTACGTACTGTAATTTATCAGCGAGATAAATTTGTACAATGCTATGAAGCTTCCAGCTTCTGTTTCATGTATCTTGCGTCCAAGGTTGCCCGTTGCAACATTACATCAAATACAAAGGAGACTAACATGCATGCTATTGCATCTCACTGATTGACGGATCATAGCCAATATGTACTCCCTCCGTTCCAAAATAAGTGTCTCAACTTTATGCAAACTTTAGTACAAAGTTGTACTACTACTAAAGTTGACACTTATTTTGGAACAGAGACAACTAAAGAAAAAAAGATCCATGCAGTCCCTAGCCCTTGAACCATAAACCCTAACTAGGCTTTAATTTGCTGGCAATGTTGGAGCTTCCGAAGAAATGAAGTTTGCAACCCTTTGACCATCGGATCATTTTGTGCAGTTTCACCAAAATCGAGATGAGCATCCCTATGGCAAAGAAATTGAAGAAGCGTGATTAGAATAAGATTACTGGGACTAGTTGATGAGACATAAAATCATCACAAATACAGTACGTAGAAGCCAGTAGAGGTATGTGCGGGGCAAAGAATTAGAGAAATATCCACATGGAGTGATGTGGGCAGCTGGAGCAGTGGTGCAAGTCGGCTGTAAAGGGAGTTGTACCTGAGGGATGTCGGGACGTAGCTCAACCTAGAGGAGGGCGGCGGGAGGAGGCAATTGCCCACGTCGCGCAGTGAGCAATGGATGAAGGTAACCTCACCAGCTTTGTCAGAGAGAACGGCGGGGACCCCTGATCGGGACGTGCCGACAGTGGGTTTTCGCTGTCAGCGACGGCGACCGCATCTACAGTAAGCATCCACCCCTTCCCCCAGCGGACGTGATCCGCTGGGATGTTAGAGATGTGGCCACAGTCGTTTTGTGCGAGAGAGTGTGAAGACTGAAGAGAGCAACCCCAGCAAGCAACCGTGTAGGCTCGTCCTGCCTATGTATATAGTGGAGCGGTTTCCTTTTCTCTCCATATGAACCTATTTATATTGTGTATGTGCCACTGAAGAAAAAAAACTTTATTTATAAATGACGCGGCACCTACTACTCGTTCTCCTATAAACCTTGCGCTTGGCATCTCCAGAATATTAACCTTGTGATTGGCTCTTCGCCTCTTGGGGAAGTCGAGCAATAATGGTACTGCAGTATATATCCTTCTGGCTATATGAGAGCGAATGAATTGCTGCACGTCCACCACGTGGGCGAGGGTCGAGGGGCGAGGGAGAGTGCGTACTACTACGTCTGTTTCAATATGGAGTACATACGGAGAAAAATGAGTGAATTTACACTCTAAAATACGTCTATATACATTAGTGTTTGGAGTATGTACTAGTAGTTCATATTGAAATCTACTAAAGGAAATATATTCCAAACAATATGATAATCTCTCTAACCAAGGTAGGGATGAGGAGTAAACAGAGTGAGTAGTAACATTTTCTCCTCGTCCTGCGAGCCACCGCACGCGTGGGCGAGGGAGCGGGCGTAAGGCATACTAGTAAGCAAGCTTCACCTCATCCTGCGAGCCACCGCACCCGTGGGCGGGGGAGACGGCGTACTAAGCAAGCTTCTCCTCATTCTATGAGTTGACGGGACACATCTAAAGTACTCCAGTGTATAGAGCCTTGCCTCTAAGGTAGGCCCCACATGGTTTGCCTCTTTTTTAACATAACGCATCAAGTCGCAATTTGTTTGCTCACCCGTGGTAGACGATCCTCCATCAAGTGGACAACCAGTACACGTGTCAAATTACCACATGGGCTGCCTTTTCATACAGAAATGAGCTCCACCGTGTACTCGCGCGGGTGTGGATGGGAAAGAGACGGGAGTACATGCGCCGTGTGTGCACCTCTTCCTTCGTGCACGTCCCCCACCTACGTGGGTGTGTGTAAGAGACATACAAACCTAGACAGATGGCATATGCGTTCGTGAGTGTTTTTTTGGGGGGGGGGGGTGGTGATTTCGTGAATGTATTTGTGGGAATATGTGTCGATGACATCTCAAACAAAATTATGCATGCAATGTGTGTGAAATAGAGGCATATCCATATCATATAGAGAGGGCCAGAGGGGGCGATCCACAAGAAGAGAGGAAGGGGTCATAGATATCGATAGAGTCGAAGAGAGGATCAATTGGGTGGGTGCGAGATGGATGAAGAGAGCCATCGAAATTGTGTGTGTGCAAGTCAAAGATATAGGGCGACTGGCCTACCAGAACGTTAGAGGGCATGGGGCAAGTTTGCGTGTGGCAGGGAGACATGACTAGAGCGCTCGATGTATCGGTGTGTGTGGGGGTGGGGGTTGGGGGGGAGGGGGGAGGCAGAGGCCTAACTAAAGAGGTAGAACGAATCGTATATGTGTTGAGAAGGAGAGACCCAGCTATGTCTTGACAGAGATGGGTCGACATCCATACATAACTGAAGGATGGGAAATAGGTTGGGACACACACACACACACACACACAGAGAGAGAGAGAGAGAGAGAGAGGAGAGGGGTAGAGTGTTGGATGGGTGATGGAGTTGCTTCTCGAAGATGGTGGGAGAGGCCTACTAGACAAACTGAGGGTAGAACTGCAATATTATCAAGAAGAGTGGGGATGTTTTTCTGTTTGTGCCTGTGCATGATAGATCTGTCGGGACGCATGCATGGATGATGAAGGGGAACCATGTGTTTTATAAGCAAACCTAACTAGATCCGTAGATCAATTGTTGTTTGTCGGAGGAAGGGAGAGACATAACTAATGAGGTAGATCGATCGACGCGTGGGAAAAACAAGTTATAAGGACCTAGCTAGCTATATGTACAGTGGGAGATCGGTCAGTGTACATCCATTTGTTAGAGGAAAATAAGGCCCATCGAGATGGATAGACAGAGAGAATGGAGCTAGGAGGTGCTGCGAGAGGCCGAGCTACTAGCTAGATAGGGGGAGGAGTGTGCGGTTGTGAGATCGATGAAAAGAGGGGCAAGAGTTTACACATGTGTGGGACCGTATGAGAGACACCAGGCATGGACACAGAAAGGAGGAGATGGAAGGTGCGTGTGTACGTATGTTGTAGGCAGACGCTGGAGAGGTTTATCGATCGGTGTGTGTCGGAAAGGAGTTGTGGAGACTGTGGGAGAACGACCTAAAGAAAAAAATGAATGTGCGCGATGGATAGAATGCTGAGGGAGGGGGAGGGTGTGACACCCCCGATTTGACCATACACTAATCATACACGTAAATGTGTACGATCAAGATCAAGGACTCACAGGAAGATATCACAACACAACTCTAGACACAAATTAAAATAATACAAGCTTTATATTACAAGCCAGGGGCCTCGAGGGCCCGAATACATAAGCTCGAATACACAAGAGTCAGCGGAAGCAACAATACCTGAGTACATACATGAGTTAGACAAGTTTGCCTTAAGAAGGCTAGCACAAAATCAACAACGATCGAAAAGGCAAGGCCTCCTCCCTGGGAGCCTCCTAACTAATCCTGGTCATCGGCGGCCTCCACGTAGTAGCAAGCATCGGCGGTGGCATCTGGCTCCTGGGCTCCGACATCTGGTTGCATCAACCGGAAAGATGAAGAAAGGGGGGAAAGGGGGAGCAAAGCAACCGTGAGTACTCATCCAAAGTACTCGCAAGCAAGGATCTACACTATATATGCAACATTATCAAAGGAAGGCTGTATATGTGGACTGGGCTGCAGAAAAGCCAGAATAGAGAGAAGGCCTAGTCCTATCGAAGACTAGCATCTTCTGGAAATCACCATCTTTCAGCAACATGAGGGAGTAGAGTAGCATAAGGTAAAGTAGGAGGAGTGTTATCAACCTCGGCCAGAGATCCTTTCTCGACTCCCTGCGAGAAAGCAATCCTAGAGCCATACTATCCAGTTATCATCACAATCCATTACTCATCACTACCTAGTCTAATCACAAGTATCCAGTTCTAGTTGTATCGATCGGGATACAACTCCAAGTGTCCGTTACCATAGGACAGGCTATCGATAGATGTTTTCTTCCCTGCAGGGGTGCACCAACTTACCCACCACGCAGGATTAACTCCGGCCGGACACACTTTCCTGGGTCATGCCCGGCCTCGGCCAAACAATACGCTGCAACCCGAAATAGGCTTAATAGAGAGGCCAGCACGCCAGACTAAACCTATGCCCCCAGGGGTCATGGGCCATCTCCCCGGGAACTCCTGCATGTTGCATGGGCGGCCGGTGAGCAGACCTAGCTACCTCCCTAGAAAGGCAGGAGCTTACCAGTCCAAGCCGGCGCGCGCTGCTCAGTCGCTGACGTCTATTAAGCTTCGGCTGAGGCATACGACGCAGAACGCCCATACTATGCCCACGTGATGGTTAGTGCTATCAAGCCAGAGGCCCCTTGGATCAAATATCCAAATAGTAGTGGAATAGGAACGCGCCGTAACAAGCAGAGACTCACGAAAGATGTGACCCCGTTGCCCCGTCTCGAGGACTTGCGGCAAGGGCTAGGAATGCTCGGCCATGCCTCGTAATTATCTCGCGGGCACCTTCCAGCTCCTTCCGACTCCACATCACTCGCAATTAAGCTCGCGCGGGTACCCCTCAGGGTCGACCCGTCTTTCCAAGCAACATTGGTAAAGTGCAAGTATCCGTGTGTCCAAACATCAAGGGGGAAACCCGAGGAATCACCCCCGATGAATTCCACTAGATGTAATCATCAAGGTGAACGTAAGAGGAATCACCCCCGATGTTCACACTTGAGGGGTTGCACGACAGAGTCGTATCGGAAGTGGTTAAGGAGGAAATCACCCTCGATGGCCACGACTGAATGACTACACTACAGGGTTAACATTAGAAGTGCTGAAGAGGTTTACCCTCGGTACTCGATAGTAATCCGTAGTGTCGAGCAACTAAGGGGAAGTGATGTGCGGTGTCGGGGCCTGGTCTTCGATCACGTAGATCGAGTCATCGATGATGAAGCACGGGCAACAAGGACAAGTGGGGGTCACTGATGGATCACTAACCAACCTTTACTAAGCAGTTTAGGATAAGCAGATAAGGTACAACAGCAGATACAAAAGCAGACTAAGCATCAGAATAGGAGCAAACAATAACAGTAGCAAAATCTAATGCAAGCATGAGAGAATGAAATGGGCGATATCGGGATGATCAAAAGGGGGGGCTTGCCTGGTTACTCTCGCAAGGAGGGGTCGTCGTCAACGTAGTCGATCACAGGGGCAATATCGGTCTCGGGGTCTATCGGAGAGAAGAGTGGGAAGAAACAGTAAATATAAAGCAAACATATCATCACAAAGCATAACGTGGCAATATGTTGTGCCGGGTGTGACCTAACGTATGGCTACACGATATAGGTGAAGGGGGAATTCAACCGGGAAGGTATTCCCGTTTCCGGACCTGTTTTAGCCAGATGACCGGAGGGGGAATGTTCCTTGTTCAGCATGATAGGGGCATGCGACAGATGAACGGACCGTGTATTCGAATTCGTTGGATTTTACTGAGCAACTTTCATATAGAAAACATTTTCATCCGAGCTACGGATTAATATCTATGTAATTTTAAAGATTGAAGTAAGGATAAAATGATGTCCGCATGAGGTATGTGTGACGTCAGCAGTCAACAGTCCATTTGACTAGTCATAACTGACATGGGGGACCCACCTGTCATAGACAGTGGGTTAAACAGAGTTCAAACTAATCTAAATTAGTTAGTAAAATTGCTGGGCCCGCCTGTCAGTGTCTAATTAACTAAACTAATTAGTATTAATTATTAAAATGTTTTAAATAGAGGATTAAGCGGTGGGGCCCGCACGTCAGTGGCTGGGGCCTGCCCAGTCAGCATAGTTGACCAGGTCAACTGGTCAACAAGGGGCCAGGGGCCCCACTGGAAGTGACCCAGGGGGTGGGACCCAAGGAGCCACGTCGGCGTCGGCGCCGGAGAGAGCTCCGGTGACCAAAAACGACGGCGGTGCGCTCGGGAGGGGGTCGGGCTTCGCGCACAGGGCGCCGTTTCTAGCGCGGCTGGGCTCATTCGAACGAGAAGATGAAGGCGAGGCGATCTGGGGTGGTGGCAGAGGCTACGGTGGTCGGGAACGTCAATGGCGAGCGGCGAGGCGGACGCCGGACTTCAGTCGTCATCGGGATCTGTGCTGGGGTGCGTTTGGAGGCAACCAAAGCGGCTAGGCGAGGCCTACGCGATGCGGTTAGCGCGATGGTGGCACGCACGGGACCCAAGGGTCACCGTGGCTACGCCGGCGACGAGCGCGAGCGGCGGTGGTGCGTGTGAGCTTGAGCAGCAGCGCGCGGCCGTGTAGGCGAGGCGCGCGACAAGGAGGCGGGCGGAGGCAAGGCGTGGCCTTGCGCAGGTGCACGAACAAGGGCGCGGCCCGAACGAGGCAAGGCGCAGGCGGGCACGCGCTCGGGGGCGAGCTCAGGCACGGCCATGGCGACCATGGGCGAGCACGGGAACGCCGACTACGGGCATCCAATCGAGCGGGGCAGAGAGGGGGAAGGACGACGACTGCTCACCGGGCCCTGTAGTTGTGCTCAAATGGGCTTGGGGAGGCGTGTCGTCACCGGAATCATCGTTGGAGTCGAAGATGGCCGTAGGGGAAGAAGAGGTCGCCGGGCTCGTCTCGGTGGCTCCCGGTTAGAATGGCTGGGCACAGTCAACGGAGGAGACGATTGCGGAGCCTCACGACATCCCCGCAGGGCAAGGCGGTGATGGAGGGTGCGGGATAGACGGAGGACGACAACGAGCTCTCGGGCGAGATGGGGTAAAGAGAGAGGCGAGGCGCGTGCGAGCGAGTGAGGGAGCTAATGGATGAGGAGGCCAGAGGGAGGAGAGGTGGATCCTTATCCACCCGCGGCACCTGTAGCGGCGTGGTCGGCGAGGTGGGTTCGGCGGCGACGGTGGGCGTGCCTCGGTCGCTTGAATAGAGAACAGGGGGAGGAGGAAGAGGCCGTGGTGGGGTGGGCCCTAGGCACTGTGCACTTAGGCCAGTGCACAGTGGCCTTTTTTTAATTTCTTTTTACAGAAAGGGGGTTGAGTAATATTTTGAACTTCCATAAGATTTTGCAAAAATGTGAAACTTGGTCACATAATTACTTTGCAATATCCAGCACTGCCACAAAAGGTTTGGGCATTTTTGGAGTAGTTGCCAATTTTATAAAATAAAAAGGGCATTTGACTTATTGCTTAGGTCACTGTTTTAAAAGATTAGGCCACTCAAACCCTTTGCAAAAGTGTTGGTTCACCACCAATATTAGTTGTGGAATATTTGGCACATGATGAACATTTTTGTTTTCATGTTTGAGAAATTTTGAATTTCACACAGAATTTGAATTTGAATTCAACTGGAATTTGAAAGAAAATGAGACAATAATGATCAGGCACATGTTTAGCAAAAAGATTAACATAACCCCAGGGGTTACTGTAGCATCATTACACCGGGGTGTTACAACTCTCCTCCTCTAATAGAATTTCTCGTCCCGAGAATTAAGAGGTAGAAGGGAACAGGTCGGGGTATTTAGCCCGGAGGTTATCCTCGCGTTCCTAAGTGGCTTCATCCTTAGAATAATTTGACCACTGCACCTTGAGGAACTTGGTAACCTTCTGGCGTGTTCGCCGTTCAACTTTTTCAAGAATGCAGATCGGATGCTCCTTGTATGTGAGATCATCTTGAACTTCAATCAATTCTGTATCACTTCACGTTCCGGATCCTTGAAGCATCAACGAAGTTGCGACACGTGGAAGACGTCATGAACGTGAGAGAACTGAGATGGCAACTCCAATTGATAAGCCACCAGTCCACGATGGTCCAGAATGCGGAAGGAACCAATGTAGCGTGGAGCTAGCTTACCCTTGACTCCGAACCGATGCATGCCTCTCAAAGGGGTGACACGCAGATAAGCTTGTTCACCGGGTTGATAAGTTGAACCCCAGTGTTTCCGGTCATAGTTGCTCTTCTGACGGGACTGGGCCGCCTTGAGATTATCCCAGACAATGCGAACATGCTCTTCAGCTTGTTGAATAATGTCTGGACCAATGAGCGTCCGTTCCCCAGTTTCTGACCAATTCAGAGGGGTTTGGCACTTGCGTCTATAAAGCACTTCAAAGGGTGCCATTTTCAAGCTGGCTTGATAACTGTTGTTATAAGAGAGCTCCGCATAAGGAAGAGATTCTTCCCACTTCTTGCCAAAAGAAATAACACAAGCCCGAAGCATGTCTTCAATAATTTGATTGACTCGCTCGACTTGGCCTTGGGATTGGGGATGATAAGCAGTGCTCCAGGTTATATGAGTTCCCATTGCCTCTTGGAAACTATCCCAGAACTTTGAAGTGAATATACTTCCGCGGTCTGAACTGATCTCCTTCGGAATGCCGTGGAGTGACACAATTCTGGAGATATAGAATTTTGCTAATTGACTAGCAGTGATAGTCTCCTTGACTGGCAGAAAGTGAGCAACCTTCGAGAATTGGTCGATGATGACAAAGATAGCATCGTTACCTTTCTGAGACTTGGGAAGGCCAGTGACGAAGTCCATCTGAATGTTATCCCACTTCCATTCAGGAATCAGAAGCGGTTGCACAAGTCCATCCGATTTCTGATGTTCTGCTTTGACGCGACGACAAACATCACATTCTTCAATATATCGAGCAATGTCTTGCTTCATATTAGACCACCAGTACTTTTGACGGATGTCTAGATACATCTTGGTACCTCCCGTATGAATAGAGAGAGGGGTGTCATGCGCTTCTTTCATCACCTTCTTTGTCATAAGCTCGAACCGGGGTACTACAATGCGATCTCTGAAGTATAAGGTTCCATCTTCACCAAGTGAGAAATCTCTAGATTTCTCTAAGGCAAGATCCTTTTTCATCAAATCAACGTGAGCATCTTTGGCTTGAGCAGTCTTAATTGCTTTCAGTAGAGTTGGTTCCAAGACAAGGTTATTCAGAGAACCTTGTGGAACTATTTGAAGGTTCAGCTTGCATAGCTCTTCATAAAGGCGGGGTTGAGCTTTGTAGACCTGGTGATTATTGCAATAAGACTTTCAGCTCAGGGCATCGGCCATTACATTAGCCTTGCCAGTGGTATAGGATATACCACAGTTGTAGTCAGCAATAGCTTCCATCCATCGCTGCTGACGGAGGTTCAGATCTGGTTGAGTAAACAGGTACTTCAGACTCTGATGATCGGTGAAGATCTCGCAACGATTACCGAGAAGGTATTGTCGCCATAGCTTCAGTGCAAAGATAACCGCAGCAAGCTCAAGGTCATGAACTGGGTAGTTCTCTTCATGAGGACGCACTTGATGGGAGGCATAAGCAATCACTCTGCGCTCTTGCATTAGGACGCAACATAATCCTTGACGTGAAGTGTCGCAATAGATGATGAAGTCCTTGCAAGAATCAGGGGGAGCAAGCACTGGGGCAGAAGTCAGTTTGTCCTTGAGTGCCTGGAAACTTTCCTGACATTTGTCTGTCCAATCGAACTTAACGCCTTTGTGAAGCAGATTAGTCAGTGGCTTGGCGATCTTGGAGAAGTTCTCAACAAAGCGGCGACAATAGCTGGCTAGGCCGAGAAAGCTTCTGACTTGCTTGACAGTCTTCGTAGGGGTCCAGTCAAGAATACCCTGAACTTGCTCTTGTTGACAGGAATACCATCCTTGGAGATGACATGACCAAGGTAGGTGACTTCGGGTAACCAGAATTCGCACTTGGAATACTTGGCATAAAGTTGATGCTCTCGAAGCTTCTCTAGAACAAGACGAAGATGTTCAGCATGTTCTTCTTTGTTCTTCGAATAAACTAGGATATCATCCAGATAGACTACGGCGAACTTGTCGAGGTAATCCATGAATATGTAGTTCATCAGACGAGAGAATGTAGCTGGAGCATTGGTTAAACCGAATGACATGACGGTGTACTCATATGAAACATATCGAGTAACGAAGGCGGTCTTTGGAATATCCTCTTCACGAACACGGATCTGGTGGTAACCCAACCTCAATTCAAGTTTAGAGAATATCGATGAACCAGCCAGTTGATCATACAAATCATTGATCCGAGGAAGGGGATATTTGTTCTGAATTGTAGCTTGGTTGATAGGACGATAGTCCTGGACCAAACGGTTCGTTCCGTCCTTCTTCTTGACGAAGAGAGAAGGTGCTCCCCAAGCAGAGGAACTTGGACGAATGAAACCCTTGTGAAGAGATTTGTCGATTTCCTCCTTAAGCTCAAGGAGTTCATGAGGTGGCATCTTGTAGGGTCATTTGGCAATAGGAACGGTGCCTGGTTTCAAATCGATGACGAACTCGACAGCCCGGGCAGGGGGTATTCCTGGAAGTTCTTCTGGAAATACGTCTTGGAAGTCGCAAATGACTGGAATCTTTTCAATTCCCTCAAGAGGTGCTGCGTTCAACGCATTCAAAGCATAAAGTCGTGCTTCAGCGTTTTGAACAAGCTGAGCATGGTAGGTTACTATCTCATCGGAAGGATGTAGGAGGTGAATGACCTTGGTGGCGCAAACGATAGAGGCAGTATGCGCTTTCAACCATTCCATCCCCAGAATGAGGTCAATATTGGAAGACTCCAGAATAATGGGAGAAACATGAAATTCCAACCCTTCAATTTCAACGGGGATGTCGCGACCAATCATGGTAGTTCGACACTGACCCGCAGGGGTGCGTACCACTATCGGAGTGCTCATGGGCTCGCATCGAATGTCGTGTGTGTATGCAAAATTTTCTAACATGAATGAATGCGAAGCTCCTGAATCAAATAAAACAGAAGCCGGTACTGAATTAACGAGAAGCGTACCCATCACAGTGGCAGGCTGGTCTTGAGCTTCTCAGATCAACATGATTAGCCTGACCATGACCATAAGGTCTGACATTGTTGTTTGGGGGCTGATTGTTACGACCAGTTGAAGGCAAAGCCAGCTGATTCTTTTTCTGATTGCACTCTTTGGCAAGGTGACCTGGGCGGCCACATCTGAAGCACATACCATCATTGGGATCGGGAGCAGGAGCTTGGGATGGTACATCTGGAAGAGGCTGCCTTTGCGGTGGAGGAGGCAGACGAGGTGCAGCATAGGACTGTCTTGGTGCGGGTGCAGTTGGACGATACATGCTGTGCAGAATCCATATCCGACGCTTCTGCGCTGACGGGACGAAAGATGAGCCAGCGTCACGGCTGCGGCTGAGGGATCCCTGGTGTTCCTGAAGACCAGTCTCAACCTGAATAGCCTTGTTCACCAAGGTGGCGAAGTCAGCAAAGTCATGAACGAGCAGTGCTAGCTTGATATCAGGTTGAAGTCCATCGTGAAACTTTTCTTGCTTACCAGCATATGTAGCAATGTCTTCTTCAGCGTAACAGGACAAGTCCAAGAATTCCCGCTGATAAGCATCTACAGACTTATTGCCTTGGGTGAGGTTGCGGAACTCTCGCTTCTTCTTGTCCATGATTCCCTGAGGAATGAAGCAGGCACAGAAGGCAACTTGGAAATCTGGCCAAGTGATGACCATTCCGGCAGGTAGGGTATGCCTGTGGCTGTCCCACCATTGAGCAGCGGGACCCTTCAGAAAAAAAGATGCGAAGGTGAGATAGCTGGCAGGGGCAACACTAGCAGACTCCATTTCATACGTGATGTCGCAGAGCCAGTCATCAACATCAAGGGGTTGAGTTGAGCTGCGGTAGATAGTTGGGTTGAGGCGCATGAAGTCCTGCAGAGTTACTGGGGTTGGCTGTTGATTCATGTTTGGACGAGGAAACTGAGCCATCATTCCTTCCATGAACTGGCGATTCAACTCAAACTGTTGCATCATTCCAGTAAAGAATTCAGGCGGTGGTGGATCGTTGGCACCACGGCCACGTCCAGCGGGTCTAACCATCCTGCTAACATGTAACAGGGGGTAGTTCAGCATTGAGCATTTGCAAAGACAAGGATCAAACATGATGAAACATGCATAATGAAAGAGGTACGATGGATACCACTTAGTAGTCAACACGACAGTGGGTGCACTACTCAAAATGCTATTCTAAGGAATAACTATGGCTTTATCCAACTTCGGGGTGAATGTGGTCACGGGATCCTAATGTTAAAGTTAGTAAATTAGTTTAACCCAAATGGAAGAGAGATCAGAGTCCCAGAGTATAGACGAGGAGTAAAAGATCCTAATACCACCCAATGGCGACGTGGGCCAGTAAGCCACACAACCAATGTTAGTAAAAGTTTTTCAGTGACTAGACTCAACTTCGGCCAAGGAGTTGGAAAGGGGGCTACCTACAGGCAGTCGACTCTAATACCAACTTGTGACACCCCCGATTTGACCGTACACTAATCATACACACAAATGTGTACGATCAAGATCAAGGACTCATGGGAAGATATCACAACACAACTCTAGACACAAATTAAAATAATACAAGCTTTATATTACAAGCCAGGGGCCTCGAGGGCTCGAATACATAAGCTCGAAAACACAAGAGTCGGCGGAAGCAACAATATCTGAGTACAGACATAAGTTAGATAAGTTTGCCTTAAGAAGGCTAGCACAAAAGCAACACCGATCGAAAAGGCAAGGTCTCCTGCCTGGGAGCCTCCTAACTGCTCCTGGTCATCGACGGCCTCCACGTAGTAGCAAGCATCGGCGGTGGCATCTGGCTCATGGCTTCCGACATCTGGTTGCATCAACCGGAAAGAAGAAGAAAGGGGGAAAAGGGGGAGCAAAGCAACCGTGAGTACTCATCCAAAGTACTCGCAAGCAAGGATCTACACTACATATGCAACATTATCAAAGGAAGGCTGTATATGTGGACTGGGCTGCAGAAAAGCCAGAATAGAGAGAAGGCCTAGTCCTATCAAAGACTAGCATCTTCTGGAAATCACCATCTTGCAGCAATATGAGGGAGTAGAGTAGCATAAGGTAAAGTAGGAGGAGTGTTATCAACCTCGGCCAGAGATCCTTTCTCGACTCCCTACGAGAAAGCAATCCCAGAGCCATACTATCCAGTTATCATCACAATCCATTACTCATCACCATCCAGTCTCATCACAAGTATCCAGTTCTAGTGGTATCGATCGGGATACAACTCCAAGTTCCCGTTACCATAGGACAGGCTATCGATAGATGTTTCTTCCCTGCAGGGGTGCACCAACTTACCCACCACGCTCGATTAACTCTGGCCGGACAAACTTCCCTGGGTCATGCCCGGCCTCGGCCAAACAATATGCCGCAACCCGACCTAGGCTTAATAGAGAGGCCAGCACGCCGGACTAAACCTATGCCCCCAGGGGTCATGGGCCATCTCCCCGGGAACTCCTGCACGTTGCGTGGGCGGCCGGTGAGCAGACCTAGCTACCTCCCTAAAAAGGCAGGAGCTTACCAGTCCAACCCGGCGCGCGCCGCTCAGTCGCTGACGTCTATTAAGCTTCGGCTGATGCATATGACGCAGAACGCCCATACTATGCCCACGTGATGGTTAGTGCTATCAGACCAGAGGCCCCTTGGATCAAATATCCAAATCGTAGTGGATTAGGAACGCGCGGTAACAAGCAGAGACTCACGAAAGATGTGACCCCGTTGCCCCGTCTCGGGGACTTGCGACAAGGGCTAGGAATGCCCGGCCACGCCTCGTAATTATCTCGCGGGCACCTTCCAGGCCCGCCCGACACCACATCACTCGCAATTAAGCTCGCGCGGGTACCCCTCAGGGTCGACCCGTCTTTCCAAGTAACAATGGTAAAGTCCAAGTACCCGTGTGTCCAAACATCAAGGGGGAAACCCGAGGAATCACCCCCGATGAATTCCACTAGATGTAATCATCAAGGTGAACGTAAGAGGAATCACCCCCGATGTTCACACTTGAGGGGTTGCACGACAGAGTCGTATCGGAAGTGGTTAAGGAGGAAATCACCCTCGATGACCATGACCGAATGACTACACTACAGGGTTAACATCAGAAGTGCTGAAGAGGTTCACCCTCGGTACTCGATAGTAACCCAGTAGTGTCGAGCAACTAAGGGGAAGTGATGTGCGGTGTCGGGGCCTGGTCTTCGATCACGTAGATCGAGTCGTCGATGTTGAAGCAGGGGCAACAAGGACAAGTGGGGGTCACTGATGGATCACTAACCAACCTATACTAAGCATTTTAGGATAAGCAGATAAGGTACAACAGCAGATACAAAAGCAGGCTATGCATCAGAATAGGAGCAAACAATAACAGTAGCAAAATCTAATGCATGCATGAGAGAATGGAATGGGCGTATCGGGATGATCAAAAGGGGGGGCTTGCCTGGTTGCTCTGGCAAGGAGGGGTCGTCGTCGATGTAGTCGATCACAGGGGCAACATCGGTCTCGGGGTCTATCGGAGAGAAGAGGGGGGAGAAACAGTAAATATAAAGCAAGCATAGCATCACAAAGCATAACGTGGCAATATGTTGTGCCGGGTGTGACCTAACGTATGGCTACACGATATAGGTGAAGGGGTAATTCAACCGGGAAGGTATTCCCGGTTCCGGACCTGTGTCAGACAGATGACCGGAGGGGGAATGTTCCTTGTTCAGCATGCTAGGGGCATGCGACAGATGAACGGACCGTGTATTCGAATTCGTTGGATTTTTCTAAGCAACTTTCATATAGAAAACATTTTCATCCGAGCTACGAATTAATTTCTATGTAATTTTAAAGATTAAATTAATTTCTGGAATTATTAATTTTAACAGAAAGGATAAAATGATGTCAGCATGAGGTACGTGTGACGTCAGTAGTCAACAGTCCAGTTGACTGGTCAAAACTGACATGGGGGACCCACCTGTCATAGACAGTGGGTTCAACAGAGTTCAAACTAATCTAAATTAGTTAGTAAAATTGCTGGGCCCGCCTGTCAGTGTCTAATTAACTAAACTAATTAGTCTTAATTATTAAAATGTTTTAAATAGAGGATTAAGCGGTGGGGCCCGCACGTCAGTTGCTGGGGCCTGCCCAGTCAGCACAGTTGACCAGGTCAACTTGTCAACAGGGGGCCAGGGGCCCCACTGGCAGTGACCTAGGGGGTGGGACCCATGGAGCCACGTCGGCGTCGGCGCCGGAGAGAGCTCCGACGACCAAAAATGACGGCGGTGCGCTCGGGAAGGGGTCGGGCTTCGCGCACAGGGCGCCGTTTCTAGCGCGGCCGGGCTCGTTCGAACGAGAAGAAAACGGCGAGGCGATCTGGGGTGGTGGCAGAGGCTGCGGTGGTCGGGAACGTCGACGGCGAGTGGCGAGGAGAACGCCGGACTTCGGTCGTCGTCGGGATCGGTGCTGGGGTGTATTTGCAGGCAACCCAAGCGGCTAGGCGAGGCCTACGCGATGCGGTGAGCGCGATGGTGGCACGCACGGGACCCAAGGGTCACCGTTGCTACGCCGGCGACGAGCGCGAGTGGCGGTGTTGCGTGTGAGCATGAGCAGCAGCGACGCGGCCGTGCAAGCGAGGCACGTGACAAGGAGGCAGGCGAAGGCAAGGCATGGCCTCGCGCAGGTGCACGCAGAAGGGCGCGGCCCGAACGAGGCAAGGCGCAGGCGGGCACGCGCTCGGGGGCGAGCTCAGGCACGGCCATGGCGACCACGGGCGAGCACAGGAACGCCGACTACGGGCATCCAATCGAGCGGGACAGAGAGGGGGAAGGACGATGACTGCTCACCGGGCCCTGTAGTTGTGCTCAAATGGGCTCGGGGAGGCGTGTCGTCACCGGAATCATCGTCGGAGTCGAAGATGGCCGTAGGGGAAGAAGAGGTCGCCAGGCTCGTCTCGGTGGCTCCCGGTTAGAACGGCTGGGCGCAGTCAACGGAGGAGACAATTGTGGAGCCTCACGACATCCCCACAGGGCAAGGCGGTGATGGAGGGTGCGGGATCGACGGAGGACGACAACAAGCTCTCGGGCGAGATGGAGAAAAGAGAGATGTGAGGCGCGTGCGAACAAGTGAGGGAGTTAATGGATGAGGTGGCCAGGGGGAGGAGAGGTGGATCCTTATCCACCCGCGGCGCCTGTAGCGGCGTGGTCGGCGAGGTGGGTTCGAGGGCGACGGTGGGCATGCCTCGGTCGCTTGAATAGAGAACAAGGGGAGGAGGAGGAGGCCGTGGTGGGCTGGGCCCTAGGCACTGTGCACTCAGGCGAGTGCACTGTGGCCTTTTTTAATTTCTTTTTACAGAAAGGGGGTTGAGTAATATTTTGAGCTTCCATAAGATTTTGCAAAAATGTGAAACTTGGTCACATAATTACTTTGCAATATCCAGCACTGCCACAAAAAGTTTGGGCATTTTTGGAGTAGTTGCCAATTTTATAAAATAAAAAGGGCATTTGACTTATTGCTTAGGTCACTGTTTTAAAAGATTAGGCCACTCAAACCCTTTGCAAAAGTGTTGGTTCACCACCAATATTAGTTGTGGAATATTTGGCACATGATGAACATTTTTGTTTTCATGTTTGAGAAATTTTGAATTTCACACAGAATTTGAATTTGAATTCAACTGGAATTTGAAAGAACATGAGACAATAATGATCAGGCACATGTTTAGCAAAAAGATTAACATAACCCCAGGGGTTACTGTAGCATCATTACACCGGGGTGTTACAGAGGGCGAGGAGGGGGTGTGCATGCACGAGAGAAAGTTAGTGCTAGCTACAAAGGTTAGAGGATTGTGTGGGTGTAAGAGACTAACAAAGATCATAATTTGATACAAAAGTGGATTCATATATTTGAATAGGAGATCATAGTGTTATAAACATATGCATGCATGAATATAGCGGTGATACATGTGCTGTGGTTTTGCACATGTTTTACCATTGTGTGATAATGCATGCCGTTTGCAACTCACAGCTAAATGTCGAACAATCTAAACCATACTATATGTCGAACAATCTCACATTTTATTTGAATTTGTGATAATGTGTGGCGTTTGCAGCTTACAACTAAATATCAAACAATCTAAACAATACTATATAGCAAACAATCTCACGTTTTATTTGAATTTGTGGTAATATGTGGTGTTTGCAACTCACATCTAAATACTTGTAGGCTTAGGGGGCGGGGCACCATACATTATGTGATAAACACATTATACATACTAGCAAAAGAGACCGTGCATTGCAACGGGAGAGAAAACATAACACACGCTCTTTACTCAACAACCATCACTCAATACCACATAGGTCCATCTCCTTTATTTTTGCGAGGCATCATATTTGTGTTGGCGCTTATCCTCCTTCGCACCCTCACCGACAATGGCCTCGGTGTTCACATAAAACAACAAAAAACGTGTGTTGAATATGGTTAATCCTAAGGCGTCTCTCCCTCTCTCTCTCTCTCTCTCTCTCTCTCTCGCTTTCTCTCACTCTTGCGATGAGAAATCTGTTGTTTTCCCATGCGACATTTTTCAGAGGTATGCATGTGTAGTTATCGATGTTTTTTCCCTATATGGTTATAGTGGGGTGTTTACTTGCAATCCGGATCGCTGCCGGTATAAAAAAAGGATTTTGCGCTATAAATTATAAGTTTGCTTCCATAAAAATATTTAATAGGTAAAATTAACATCATATTTAGATTCCACATATTTTTCTAATAAAATTTCATATATAATATGTTAAAATTGAAGTTACGGTTTAAAAGATATAGATAATTAAGAAATTCATTTCGTTTGACTCAAATATATTCTAAAATAATATTTAAAATTACTTAATAGGTAAAAATAATATCATATTCATATTCTACATATTTTTTAATCAAATTTCATATATAACATGTTCAAATCGGAGTTACGGTTTAAAAGATATGGATGATTTTAAAAAGCATTTGTTTGACTTAAATATGATCCACGGATGAATTACCTCAAACATAAGGGGGGTTTCGAAAAATGTAAAATAACGGTTCGGGTGTGACTTAAATCCGGACGGCGGGTTGATTTCAAGAAAAGATAGGGACTTTTCTGTAAAATACGAAAATAACGATTCGTTCTAACTTAAAACAGGACCGCGGGTTGAATTATCTGAAATAGAGGGACTTTCCTGAAAAATGCCATGACGGACGAAAGAAACCCAATTTGCTTTATTATTAGGTAAAGATGAGACATGGTTTAGATTATGAAGATCTAGCTAGAGGTTGAAATGTACTGTGATTTGAAATCAACATAAAGTGGATTCAAAAAATCGAGTTCGAGTTCATATAGTACACATAGTTCATATCTAACTCGAGAGTAATCATGTGGTGTGCTGTGAAGATAATACACAAACGATGGTTTAACTTGACAATAATGATGATTGTAGATCTTATTAAAATAGAGAAACGAATTCAAATGGTTTGACTTCACAATAATCATTATTGTAGATCTTATTCAAATAAAGAAACGAATTCAAATTTAGTTCATATTGAAGCGGTAGTATATATGTTTGGAATGCACTAAAACGTTCATTTGAGAACAGGTTGCATGCATTATACACGTAGCGAAATATTTTAATTGAACATAACATGAATTCAAAGTTTTGAATGACATTTGTAGTGCAAATTGATTTGGTACAGTACACGGGACTAGACTCTCTTGTGTGATGCGAATTGATTTCTTTTTGTTTTTTTCGTTGATGGAAGTGCGAATTGATTTGGTACAGTACACGTTGGGCTTGTCCGGAAATTTCAACCCCCGCCTTGTTACCCCGAAATATTTAAGATATATCTTTGTCTCGTTGTGCTCAGACAACTCCCTCCATCTCAACCCACCCCTTGCTATTCCAAAATTACAACACGCGCGAAAACTCCAACCTCCAGCGAAATCCCGACACGTGAAATGCCCGTGATACCCCTGAACCGAAAGAACCGCCTAGCTCAAATCGGTGGGGGTAATTTCATAACTTACCCCACATTTCGGACAAGCGCGTTCCTAAGCCATGGTTCCCCACTCCCATCCCATCCGCCCACCCATTCGTACACCGAGGCCGCGAAAACCAGCGAAGCCCCACACCCTCCTCCGTCCGCCACCTAGCCGGAGCCTCTTCCCCGACGACGTCGTCCACAACAACACCTCGACATCCCTCATCCACCATACCGGATGAGGATCCGTTGTCGATCTCATCGTCCCGCCGGTTCAGCCACCCCGTCCTCCACCTCCAAGGAGCTGCCCCGACGTTCCCCTCGTCTTCCACGCCACCTCCATTCCCACACCGCCGTCTTCACCTGCACCACCGGAAGAGCATCATCATCATCGTTTCCTCAGATGAAGCTGAGGCCTAATCGGCGCCACCAAAGAGGTTGTACACTAATCGCCGCATTTTCTTCTTGATTCGATCTCATGGTGCTGCCGGCGCTCGGTCCCGAGCCGACACGGCGCGGCTCCATCCACGGCGGCGTCGCCGACCACTTCCTCCATTATGTCGCTCCCTCGGCGGCGACGTCCACATCAGTAGGAGCTGCTGCTGCTTTAGCTCTCACTCGCACTGCTGCTCTGCTCTTGATCTCAGTCCCCTGCTTGGTCTGCTCTTGCTATTGCTCTTGCTCTTGCTTGTGCTGCTGCTCTCGCTCTTGCTCTTGCTTGCGATGATGCTCCGATTTTGCTACACTTCAGTCGACTGAATCGACTTTTGGGTCAGTCGATTTTCAGGGGGTGGGGGTGGGGGGCTCGCCGGAGTTAAGGAAGAACCAGCCGTAGCGGGGAGGGGGGCTCGCCGGAGAGGTACCCCACTATCTATCTTAGGGTTCAGGGTGGGGGCGATGATCGCCGACGATGGTGGTGCGGTGGCATGGGGATCGCCAGAGAAAAAGCTCGGCACGGGGGGGGGCTAGAGGGATGGCCGGGGCGGCGGTGGACCAGCGGTGGGGAGTGGTTTCGGTGCGGGCGGGGCGGCGGAGGGCGGCAGATTGGTCGTTGGTGGCTGGCGGCTCAGGGGGGTGGAGGTTGAGGTTGAACTGCAGGCCCTTGATTTTGTATCCAACGGCTGGAAAATCGATTGACCAGAGATGAAAAATTCAGTCAACCGGCTCTCGCACGCGGTACTGCTGCTACTGCTTTTCTGCTACTAGCTAGTGCGTTCAGTTTCGATAGTAAAATTCAGTTTTAACAGTGAAATTTAGTTTCGACAGTGAAATTCAGTTTTGACAGTTAAATTCAGTTTCGACAGTTAAGCTCAGAGATGAGCGGCTGATGTATTTTACATCTAGCACTTTGTGGTTATGTATTTTACGTCATCTATTGGAGATGTTATTAGCATTCCACTCAGGTTAACGTTGTCTCTCCTGTCCTGCTTCAGCCTCGGCGTCGTACAACTCACCGGAGCTGCTCCAACGACGAAACCTCCATCACAGCGGAGCAGTACCCCGGGATCCATCTCAAGATGCCTAAGATCTTCTTCCCCTCCTCCGACAGCCAAGTAAGCCGGATCATCCTCACCGACCAACCCAATCATGCTGAGATCGACATGGCTTCGCCAAAGAGGTTGTACACTTGTTGCATCTCTTTTTTACTCTACATGTTATATATATTGTCCACTGAACAAACGCAGTAACGTGAAATACGATTAGTTTCTCCTACTATATGACAAGCAGTGAGGTACTAGGCAACTTAGCTATCCGTGATGGACTCTCTTGAACGCCATCATTATTTATATCTGCGTGTTTGAGCCGTGCATTTGTCGATGGGCCTGGGAGTTGAGCTAGTAGGGCAGTGGCCTGGGTCCAAAGTAGTAGAAGTAGGCAAGTAGCACGAAAACATTTTTTGAGTGTAGCTTTTCCTTGTTCAAGCCTGCCTACTAGAATCGCCAGTGCTTGAAAGGAAAAGTGAAGGCAAAACACAGGAATTGGAAATTTTCCTATGGTACTACTATTCATGCATTTGGTTCAAAGGAATGGAGCAAAGGAAAACTGTAGGATTTGTTCCTTTAGTGTCTCCTTGAAAGAAAAACTGTACGGATTTTAATTTCCACCTGTCCTCCTTTTCAAATTCCTATTCATGAAGCACAAGACTAAGAGATAGTAGCATAATAGCATTATAACCGTACATTTTCTTGTGGTTTGACTTAATCTCACCATGCTTGTTTGCATCTTGTGATCTTCCAATTTTTGTGAACCAAACACCCAGATTGGCAGAAATCCTGTGTTTTTAAATTCTCTGTTTTGCACGTGCATTCCTATCCTATTACTGCGTATTTCCTATCCCTGCATTGTTAGAATCCTCCAATTCAAACGAGCCCTTACAGAATTACTTCTCTTATAGATGGTTGTCAAAGAAAACCTTGTGTGGTTTGTCCCGCTCCTGCTACGCCGTCGTCCAACCAAGCTCAACTGCTCCAACGACAGAAGGGTCCAGCACAGCAGGGATCCGGCTTTCAGACTGTCTTTCGCCGCCTCAGATCTTCTTCCCCACTGCCGGCCGCCATGACAACTGCATTACCATCATCAACCGAGCAAATGACCTCGAGGACTACACGGGTCCGCAAGAGAGGTCACACTCTTTCGTGTCTGCTTACGTTATGCATCGCTTAATATTACATGCTACTTTATCATTCTGTTCACCGATTAGACTCTGAGTCAGCTCCAAACTAATAGTCAAACTTGAGTTTTTAAATGGTTGTGGGGTACATATCGGGGCCACAATCAATAGTATCTATCTACTGTCTAGTTAATCTCTGGTGTCTACTATGAGTTTCATGTTGGGTGGGAAAAAACAGTAAAGAAGCCATTATCTGTATTGTTTAACTAAAGCCATTATCTGCCTGCTATCATTGGTTTTGGGTCTATCGACAGGTTGCTACCATCACTCTGGATTTCTGCATGCACTCCTTACATAATCTCACTATGTTTTATTCCTATGCATGTCAGTTATTGTACACAATGGAACTGAACATGTAGAGCAAAAGAGACGGGCCTTGCGTGGCAATAAAATTTCATGCAGACGTCGCTCCATGGTAGGCGCAAAGGCAGCCCCCCTCCACCCATTTCGGATTGTAATCAAGAGGAAGATATCTGTTCTGAGGGGGATTCAGAAGGAGAAGACCAGTCCTATTTACCCCCTGAGGTCTTCGCTCTAACTTGGCATGCCAATGTTGGTTATATCATGCATATGGTGCCTTGCATTGCTTATTTTATACATCAAATATGTCAACTGCTTAGTTTAGACATGCTTTGTGTGAATGCCATCTGCTTAGTTTATTCATCGTTTATGTGAATTATGCAACTCCATCTTGTTTAGCCAGGCATCATATATGTGAATTTTGCAATGCCATCCTGCTTAGACAGTCATCTTATATGTGAATTATATCAGGCCATCCTTTTTTTCGTTATGTATTACATTTGTCAACAATGTTAGTACATTCAACTACTCTTCGTGTGCATCAGCCATTTGACACGGTGATGGAAAATTCTGGAGTGAAAACAAGGTCTTCAGAGCAGACTATGCTATCTGACGAAGCGCATATCTCGCTGGTTACAGATAGCTCCTCAGAGGAGGATTCAGAGATAGATGACCAGTCCTATTCCCCCCTCCCCCGAGGTGTATGCTCTAACTTGGCAGGGTTATGTTGTGGTGTCTTGCATTGCTATGTCATTTGATTAGTTTAGACATGCTTTGTGTGAATGCCACCTGTTTAGTGTCTAATTACCATATATGTGAATTATGCATTGCCGTCTTGTTGAAAGACATTATATATGTGAATTATGCAATGCTATCTTGTTGCAAAGGCATTATATATGTGAATTATGAAATGCCATGATGTTGAGCCAATCATCATGCATGTGAATTATATCATGCTATCATTTTTTTGTATTACATGTTCCATCTGTCGACAATGTTTGTATATTCAACTACTCTTCCTGTGCATCAGCCATTTGAAGCAGTGACGGAAGTATCTGGAGTGAAAACAAGGTATTCAGAGCAGACAATGCTACCTGCTGAAGCAGACATCATGCTGGATACAGAGAGCTCCTTAGAGGAGGATTCAGAGACTGATGACCAGTCCTATTTCCCCCCTGAGGTCTATGCTCAAACTTGGCAAGGTTATATTACCCATGTCATGCAAGTTGTCTTGCATTTCTTAGTTTTTACATCATATATGGATTGCCATCTGCTTACTTGCTTACTATATAAATCATATATTTGAATTATATCATGCCATCATGTTTACATACACAACATCTATCTGAATTATGGCATGGCAACCCATTTAATAAAGACATCATATAGTTATATCATCTCATCTTGTTTAGTGTTTACAGTCATCATAATTTGAATTATGTCAATCTATCCGGGAATTATATCATGCTATCATGTTTCCATAGGCGGCATGTATGTGAATTATGGCATGCCAACCTATTTAAGAAACACATTATATAGTTATATCATGTCATCCTGTTTACATAGTCATCATATTTTGAACTATGTCTTTCCATCTTTTTTAGTTAGCCATCATAATGTGAAATTGTGTCATGCTATCCTGTTTAGTTAGCCATCATATATGTGAAATTGTGTCATGCTATCCTGTTTGTTTAGACAACATAAATGTGAATTATTTCATGCCCTCTTTTATTCCCCACTATCCATTGCACCTGTCTATCATTCAATGTCTGTACATTCAATTACTTTTCTTGTTTATCAGCCATTTGAATTGGAGAGGGTGATGGTAGTACCTAAGGGAATAACAACACGGTCTTCAGAAAAGATAGTGCTACCAGTTGATGCAGATAGAACCACGGTTGCTGTCGTGGTTTTGTCACAGCAGATGTCCTGGTGAAAGGACTTAGTCGTGGAGACATCGCGACGGGTTAGCTTGAAGGGGTTAAAGCGGACACAGGGACGCGGAGAGTTTTATACTAGTTCGGCCCCTTCGATGAAGGTAAAAGCCTACGTCTAGTTGTGATGGAATTGATGGGGTTTCGATGACTAGGGAGCAAATAAGCTTCACCTAAGTCTCGAGTTGTTGTTGTCTGTCCTTGAACCGCTGCCGGGTCGTCCCCTTATATACACGGGTGACGCCCGTCGGTTCACAGAGTCCCAATCACCGGTTCATACTCGTATCCGGGTTGGTCTCTTCTTATTCCTAACTTACAGTACAAGTTTACATACAAGGCCGGTTTGCGGCTACAGGTCTTAAACCGACTACGGGCTTTGGGCCTTTTAACATTCTTGGACTACTGATGGAGTTAACCCGGCCCTGGTAGGCCGGTTTACGCCCAGTAGTAATATCCCCAACATTAGGCCCCAGATTGATTTGAATGAGTTCATGTCAATCCTTAACAAAAAATCTTCATCTTCAACATCTTCTTGTAATTGTTGAACCGTCGTGATGTCATCCTCTCCAATTGCTGTTAAACCGGAGTGACGTCATCTGTCATAAAGAAAGTATTCATGATATCTCTTCATTTAATAAATCCGCGAAAATCGAGGCGACAGCTCCGTTCTTGGGCCCCTGGTTTGTCGCGCCTGACACACGTCCTTTTTGCTTTATAAATAAGACCGAAGGGTCATTTCCTTTCTTCCCTTCGTGCCTTCTCTTCTTCGTATTCCTCGCGTCGCCAGCTTCAGAGCTCCGCCGCCGCCGTCGTCTCCAGCACCAACCTTGGCCGCTGCATCGACCTGAACGTACTAGAAAACTGCGGTGATCTTCCGCATCCTTCTCTGCTTTGGTAAGCCCTCTGTTCTTCTCAACCTAGATCTGTTCTAGGGTTTCCCGTTCTTGCGGTGTTCATCGACTGCTCCTATTCATGTATTAATCCCTGGCTGGATCTGTGAAACCCTGCTCTGAATAACAATAGCTTTTCGCACCCACCTGTAGCTTCATGTTCAAATCCATAGATCTCATCTGTATATCTGCCCATTGATTCACTTCCGCTCTACTTTAAGCCTTTGAATATTTTTCTATTTTTCTGAACTTGCCTCAGATCAATTGCTGTAATAGAACTTTGTGAAACCTGTTTCTGCACACTTAGCCATCCGCAGCTTCAACTGCTTTCAATGCTTAGATCAGGCGATTTAACTTAGTATAGAAACATTTCATAAACCGGTATATACCATTACCATTAGTCCCCTTGTTGAACCGCCGTGAACCCCTTTAGCCATATGACACCGCTTCACAGAACTTCGGTTTGGATATAATTACCTCCGGTTTAACATTGTTCATACCGGTGTATACGTCTACCCAACACAATTTTGAACCGGAATCACTTATTTTGTAGACTGCATCATGGCCAAACAAGTATATGAGTGCAACTGGGCTCCTTCTCGCGTCACAGAGACTCAACTAAACAACTTGGTCCTGACTGGCACTTTAAGCAGCAAAAACACCATCCATTGGAGGGTCCCGGGCAAGGAATGTCCTCCCACACCTCAAGAAGGAGAGGTTGTTGTTTTCGCAGATCACTTAGCCCGAGGTTTTAATCCACCCGGTTCAAAATTCTATCGGGATGTCTTGGCCAATTTCCAACTCCGTCCGCAAGATACAGACCCCAATTCTGTCACCAACATATGCCATTTCCAAGTACTCTATGAGGTGTTCTTTCAAGAGGAACCCACAGTCGAGTTATTCAGAGATTGCTTTCATCTAAACCGCCGCACAGAATTTACTGATGGTTCCAATATGGAATTGGGTGGTATGGCGATCCAGAAAAGGAAAGAGGTCACTTACCCTCACGCAAAATTGCACAGCCATCCCCAAGAATGGAATCAGTCATGGTTCTATTGCAAAGACACCTCTCCTGCTAATGAAAATACCTTGCCTGGCTTTCGTCCAGAGCGGCTTAGCAACACGCACCCTTTTCCACAAACGTTAATTGCCAAGGAGAGGAGTAAATATGCTCCTCAACTGTCCAAGCTTAGAGCCTTTATGGCCAACGGGTTAACAGGAGTGGATCTCGCTCGTTGTTGGATATCATGGAGCATACTGCCCTCAGTCGATGCTCCAGTTTGATGTGCGAATATACGGGCAGTGTTGACGATCCACTGCGACACATGAATATCCAGCTCACCGACGAAGAAGTCACAGAAGCTGTGAAGAAAATTTTGAACGAACCAGAATACATCTGTGCCCGAACCGGCCTGCTTCCTTTCTGCGCCACCAACAAACCACCAGGTGTAAGTTTTTAATTTCACCTTTTACTGAACGTGTCATTGCTATTTTTGTATATATTTTTTAACCTCCACTGTTGTTTTAAACAGGGCGATGATCCATCTTGGAGCAAGAAACTTCCTCAGGAGAAAGCGGACAAACCGGAAAGACCAACCCGGCCAAAAACCAAAGTCCTTAAGAAGCTTGCTCATAAGAGGAAAACCACTGCATCCTCTGATCCGCCTGCTGATGACGATGTGGGTAATCCGTACCTTGAGGTAGAACTTGATCCACTTGGCTTACTGTTTACACGCTTTATTGATGATAATCTTTGTCAGGAGGATGCCGAAGCTAGCCATGTCGGTGCTGCAGAGGTAATCTCTCTTTCTTCTGATTCTAATCTTTTGTCTTCACTAAAAATCCGTCAGGCAAACCGGAAAGCTAAATTTTCTCATCCTCTTGCTTACTTGGACCCCAAATTTCTTATGAAGACCCAACAACACGAAGCTCGCCGCACAACTCGGCACAGCGGTCAGGTAGTTACCTCCGCCGGTTTACCGAACAGCCCGGTTCGGAAACGCCGATCAGAGGTCTCTAATTTGCTTATCAGTAATCGTCCTAAAGCGGGCTGTTTTCGTCAACCGCTTAATCCGTCTGATTCCGATTATCAGGTTACTTCCCATTCATCCTCTGGCGAATCATCAGCTACTCAGCTGCCACCACTCAAAACCGTGCTTGTAACACCCCAAATTTTCAATTTGGACTGTTATACATTAGATCATCTTGCATATCATATTTTCTTGCATTTTGGTTGATCCTAGAAATTTCACGCAACTCAAGGACCCTCGGAGAGAGTTTGAGATTTCGTTATTTTCTTATTTGAGTTTTCTCAAATTTTGAAAAGAGGATCATTTGATTTTATTTATTTTATCTTCAATTATTTTTCCAATAACAAAAATATGAGACGGGAATAATATGACTTTCCCAATTTTAGGAAAAATAAAGATTTAATAAATAAATCAAATTTTGGATTTTTTTTCCGGAGTTTATTTGCATTTTATTTGGATTAGGGAAAAATACGTGTTTTCAAATATTGCATTTAGGCCCCGAGTAAAAGTTCTTTTTGTTCGACTCATTTTTAGGAATCGGGGAAAATTAATTTTGGGATTTTTGGAGCTCGTTTAGATTTTCTTTTAATTTATTTTCAACGCGCGTATTTATTTTAAAAAAATGCGAGCGCCCGACTGGGCCAAAGGCCCAGCCGAGCCGGCCCAGCGCCGCCGCCCTTCCGCGCGCGCGCCCTTGCGCCAGCCGCCCGCCGCCGAATCCGAGGAGGATTCCTCCTCCTCCTCCACCTTGCCTTGCCCCTCCCCCAAGCCACCCTCCCCCCTTTATATACCGCGCCACCCCCCCCCTCCTCCACCCCAAGCCGCCGCCCGCCCCGCAGCAAGCAGCAGCAGCAGCACAGCCCCGCCGCCGCCGCCGCCGCCACCTGCCACCGCTGCCGCGTCGCCGTCGCCCCGCGCCAAGCCGCCACCCTGCCGGAGCCCAGCCTCGTCGAGGTAGCCGCGCCGCACCACCCTCCCCCTCGCTTGGTTCGGTTTTCTGATAAACCGTTCCGGTTTATTTTTTTTTCGTTTCATTTTTTTTAAAACCCTAGATCAGTTTTCGTTCTTTTTTGGTTTAGTTATTTAGCGAGCGTTCGCCGGACCGTTCGTCTTGACGAACACGATCACCGGTTAGTCTCGTTTAACGAACGTCCGTTCGTTTAACCGTTCATCGTTTTCTTTTCGTCGGATTTATTCCATGATTTTCTGATCGCGATTTCAGATCCGATCTTCGTTCTAGTTTATCCTCTCGCTCGTTTATCGGAATCAGGTGATTCAAGCGCCTGGAGTTTCGTGTCGAAACCGCCGTTCCGACTAATCAACTTAAACAAGATTTTTCTACAGTAAAATTTGACCTAGTTTCAAATTGCTAGAACTGAGTTGTTTTCTTCCGTTGTTTGTTTTCCGTTGCTTTGTTCGGTTCGTTTCTTTTTGCAACCGGATGTTCTTAAGTTGAACTTTCTGGTTCGATATTTTGTTCGAGTTTTTACCTGTGCATTAGATGAGTACTTATTGTATGCTTGTTGTTTGTCTGCGATAGATCACCCGGAGTGCGCCACCTGTTATTTCGAAGCACTAGGTTTCGCATATCCTCAGCAAGGCAAGTAACACTTTGATCATACTTTCTCATTGTCCAGTTTTATTGCATTAGATCAATCCTCACACATTGCATGACTAGGATCTGATTAAACTGTGGGATGGGAAGTAGTTGAGGTAGTACCTATTACCTGTTTTACTTATGAAACCTTGGGAGTTACTTCTACGTTTGCTTATTATGCCATGCTATGCTAGTAGACGTGGATTGTGTGAGTGATATCCATGACAGATGTGAGTATTGTTAATTAATGGTTTATCTAAGGTGGCAACTTAAATACACATCTGGGTGGATTGAGGCACCTGGTTTCTATCAGGACTTGCCTGTTTTTCTTTTGGACTGCCACCCAGGCTCAAAGGGATCATAAGATCATTCATGCCAGTAACTTCCGTGTGCAGCCACAAGCCATTATGGGCTCTGGCATAGTTGACTAAGTCATGCGAACTCTTACAGGGTGGACTAGCAGATGTAGGGGAAAGTAGGTGTACCGGTCTATCCAAACGTAAGGTGCTAGTGCTTCTGAAAGACTATGTCTCGGTCATCCGTTTCTCAAACATCATGTAGTGCGAGAAATCAACAGAGGCGATCGAGTCTTGTGGGGAAAAGTGCGCAAACCTCTGCAGAGTGTACAAACTAATCATGATTAGCCGTGTCCCCGGTTATGGACGTTTTGAGTATCTAGTACTTGAATATCATGTGAATCTCATCATGTTACTTCTAAATTAATATTGTTGGGTTATTGATGATTACTTTTAATTGGGATTGAGGATGCTGTCAACCATTCTCAATGTTTAACAACTACCATGATAGTTAAATAAATTTATTCCTTTGCAGTAGGGAAAAATTGGCTTTACGCAAAACTGTAACCATAGAGCTTTCCACCAGCCATACACGCATATAGTATAGCTCATTACTGTTCATTACTCTCTATGTGTTACATTGCCAGCATATTCCATGTGCTGACCCGTTTTCGGGCTGCAACTTTCATGTTGCAGACATTTCAGACGATGAGTAAGGTGCTTTTAGGTCGTGGTTCTATACTCAGTGATGCCGTTGGAGTTGATGGACTCACTTATCTTTCAAGTCTTCCGCTGTTATCATTATTAGATGGCCTTAAGCCATATTTATTGTAATAAGTTCTCTTTGAGACATCGATGTAATAAGTGTGTGATTGCTACTCTGTTATAAATCCTTCGAAGTACTGTGTAGTGTCAGCATTACTGATCCAGGGATGACACCAGAGCACAGAGACTTGACCATCTGAGGTCGGGTCGCTACAGTGCTTGGGTAAGTTTATACTTGTCATAATTTTCTGGTATGGTTCTTTGTAATATACATTGTTTTTGACTTTGTTACTCCTTTCAGGGCCAAGCCTAGGCCGAGCTAGAAGGCTCGCCTGGATAAAGCGGCCGAAGAAGAAACTGCCCCTGAACCGGGCAACACCCCAGATGTTGAAGCGGCCATCCGTGAAGATGTGCCCAATGACCCGCCAGTGCAAGATGAGGTATTTATTGCTGAAGAAAGGCCTGTTGATGCCTCCGGTCCTGCCGACCAGCCTAAAAGTCATGTCCGGATTGAAAAATGCACCAGCCCATCCAAGACTACTGGTAAACCGACAGCTCCAGTTCAAACCGGTGACGCCCAGGATGATGAAGTTGTTATCACTGGTGTTGGCCATACCAAACCAAGCAATCCTGTCGCTTTGTCCAAGCATACTGCCAAGGAGGAATTTGCCACAATGAGCAAGGGTAAATGGAATGTCGATTTGGCAACTTATAGTGGTCTGAATGCCCAAGATCTTCATTCTGGCTACTTGAACCGGCTGTATACCAGTCGTGATTTTGAAGCTGGCCTAGTGAATATGATGAAAGAGAAATTTGAGTAACTTCCATATGCCTCTTCCTACTTGGATATTTTAATCTTGCTGATTCTCCTAGGCCCCAAGGGGCCGGTTTGTAATCTTCTTTCAAACCGGGGCTTGTGAAATATAAGGTTGAACACTTTGGAACTTGCTAATGTAGCCTCCAAGTGCCGGTTCAACTTAGCATAGTTAAACCGGGATCTTAAGTAAATAACATTACAGCATCAGAACTTATTTGAGCAAATAGCCATTAGCCCCCAAGTGCCAAGTTGAATACTTGTATTGAGCTTGGGACTTTGTAATCAATTGATAGATGAAAATCAAATGTGCATTAGCCCCCAAGTACCAAATGCATAACTTGTTATAGAGTTGGTACTTCAATTCTTGTACCGTTTGTTAAATCATATGACTGTCTGTATGCAGGCTGAGCTGAAAACCAAGGAAAGCCAACTCGCCGATCTTCAAGAAAATTTGAAATCCCAACAAGCTGAAACCTCCAAGGAAAAAGAGGAGTTGACCAGCGCCCTAAGCGCCATGGAACAGCTGAAGGAGGGCTTCAACAAAGAGCGGACGGATTGGGCCACTGAGAAGGCCGCTTTGACCAAGAAAATTGAAACTGCTGAAGCCGCCCTTAAACCGGTGGTAGATGAGCTAACCAGCGTAAAGCGGCAAGTACATGCCATGATAGCAGCCATCTTTGGTAAGCTTCCTTTGACTTCTGTCATAATTTGATCTTCCTATGATAGGTCCAGTTTGTGAACTCTTTATAATGTTGTAGGTACACGCATTGGTCACTTGGGGTCAGATGTTCGGATGAAGTTGAAGGCCGCATATACTTTAATTGAACAGCTGTATACCGGAGCGCATCGGATTATCTCCACTGCATCACATAACAATCCGGCGCCCTCTTTAATTCAAGATACTCTAAAGAGGTTGTCAATGCTTCCCGCTCGTATTGTAGAGCTGAAGAAATCTGCTGCTCGAACCGGTGCCATCAATGCCTTAATCCGGGCCAAGGCATGGGTGTCGGATTTCGATCCTGTTGAAGCAGCTCAGGGCTATCTCAGTTTGAAGGAAGACGGCTCAGAGTTCAATGAAGAGGACCTCGGAGCGATAAACCGGGCGGTGCGCCCTCTGGCTTGCCAATTGGTAGAGTAGGCAGACTTGACGCATTATCAAGCTCAATATAACAACCAGAATAAATGAGTGGCTGCACCGATTCCTGAAGCGAAGAATCTCATCCCTCCAATCCGTAAGCATACTTACGCTCCTGATATTGAACCGTCGTCCCTGATCCATGAGGAAGCTGTTTTTCAAGCCCTAATGGGAATCGACTGGACCACTGTTGATTTCCAGCCACTGGGTAGGGAAGAAGAAGCTGAAGCGGCGCAGGAAGACCCACAACCATCAGATCAGGGCGGCGACCAAGCTTGAACCGGAGGCCGGTTTAAATTCTCCCAAGAAAACAATGATCTTATTTGGGCACCATGTTGCCTTGTAATAGGATAGCCAACACTCCTGCTTCTGATATGCCTTTGTGCATCAGCGCTGATACTTTTGTTTGAAATATCGAAACCTTCAATCTATATCTCCTGCAATCATAAAATCTCAAACTACGACGGCGGTTGTACTGCCAGCCGGTTTATGACCCATATATATATATATATATATATATATATATATATATATATATATGCAAGGAGATTGCGGTATATGATCAAATTTTGCGATACAAAATACCTGCCATCATTGGGCATGAAGTTGGCTTAACCAATCTTGAAGCGGAGGTTTATAAACCTGCAGCGTCGAAGGAGAATAGCTCCTATGTATACAAGGCCGGTTTACCATGTAAATCGTGCCTGGAGATAATAAATATCTTGTTACTCCATAATAGGATGTTAACAGAAAAAAGTTAAACCGGGCAAATAATCTCCGGATTAAAAATGGACCGTGTTCCCTCAACTGACAGTTTGAACCGGTGTAAACGTTTGTCGTTTTAAGAAAAACAATCAAGATAAAGCAACAGTTATTAAGAAAAATATGGAAGCAAAGGCAATGATAAAACCGTTTGCAAAAAGAGGGCTGTACTGAGCCGATCAGATGGTGTTACCATGGTCGGACACGACCAAGCTCCCGATAGGTGTAGCTATGGTTTAAGTCAGCCAGGTCCCCAAATGAAACCGTGGCATTATATGCCGATCAAGAGGCGTGGCAATGGTTCGGGTTCGACGAAGCCCCCAAGTGATTCTATAGCCTTAGGCCGATCATGGGGCGTGACTGGTTCAGATTTGACCATGTCCCCAAGTGATCTGGTGGCTTTCACCTATCAAAAGGTGTTGCATTGGTTCGAACACGACCAAGCCCCCAAGTGATGTTTATAAATTTTTTCAAGGGGTAAACCGGAGGCCGCTTTAAGACAGAACTACTCCATGTAACCACGCATGATGTAAAATAACATATACCCCGTTTTATCTGAGGCTCCGGTTTATTATATTGATAATATATACACTGTCATAATATGTACATAAGTAGAGCCGATGGCTCAGGTATAGTAAGGCCGAAGATGAGCTATGTTCCACGGCCTGTTGGTCTCCACCTCTGATTTGCGTGAGTCTTTACGCTCTCGAATATCGATATGATAGTATGACCCGTTGTGCAGATTCTTGCTGACCATGAAAGGTCCCTCCCAAGGTGGGCATAACTTATGCATATCAGTATGATCTTGGATGAGCCGAAGCACCAAATATCCTTCTTGAAAGGTTCTGATTCTGACTCGGCGGCTGTGATAACGACGAAGATCCTATTGGTAAATCGCTGAGCGGGCAACTGCTATGTCACGCCCTTCATCCAACTGGTCCAAAGCGTCTTGCCGTGCTGTCTCGTTGTCCGCTTCAACATAAGCTGCCACACGAGGTGAATCGTGACGGATATCACTAGGGAGAACCGCCTCCGCTCCATAGACCACGAAGAACGACGTGTATCCTATTGATCTGTTGGGTGTGGTATTGATGCTCCATAACACAGATGGCAACTCTTCTACCCAACAACTCGGGTCCTTTGCAAAGGAACCATAAGCCGGGGCTTGATGCCTCTCAAGATCTCCTGATTAGCTCTTTCTGCTTGCCCATTGGACTGTGGGTGCGCCACTGATGAAACGTCAAGTCGGATGTGCTCACGTTCGCAGAATTCCTTCATAGCCCCCTTGGACAAATTGGTACCATTATCTGTAATGATACTGTGTGGAAAGCCAAACCGGAAAATCACCTTTTTGATGAACTGAACCGCAGTGGCCGCATCACACTTGCTAACAGGTTCTGCCTCCACCAACTTTGTAAACTTGTCAACCGCCACCAGGAGGTGGGTCTTCTTATCCTTGGACCTTTTGAAAGGCCCAACCATGTCCAGCCCTCAAGTTGCAAACGGCCAAGTGATTGGAATCATCCTCAATTCTTGAGCCGGCACATGAGCGCGTCTTGAAAACTTTTGGCAACCGTCACACTGTCTGACCAGATCCTCCGCATTAGCATGAGCAGTTAACCAATAAAAACAATGGCGGAACGCTTTAGCCACCAAGGATTTCGAACCGGCATGGTGACCACAATCTCCTTCATGGATCTCACGCAAAATTTCACAGCCTTCCTCAGGAGACACACAGCGTTGAAACGCCCCTGATACACTGCAATGATGTAATTCACCATCAACAATAGTCATGGACTTAGACCGCCGGATTATCTGTCGGGCCAAGGTTTCATCCTCTGGTAGCTCTCCCCGGTTCATGTACGCAAGATAAGGAAGCGTCCAATCCGGAATGACGTGAAGCGCCGCCACCAATTGAGCCTCCGGATCATGAATAGCCAAATCCGCTTCACCAGGGAGCTTGACCGACGGGTTGTGCAGCTCATCAAGAAAAACATTAGGCGGGACCGGTTTACGCTGAGAGTGTAACGACCAAACCTTGAACAATTTGAGTCTCTGTGCTTACCGTGCTAGTCCCTGGATCGAACTCGCTAGCACACATAGTATAGATGAATACCAGAATAGCAAGTGCATCATTTATTACAACGTATGATCCAGAGTATATAAAATAAAACAATCTGCATAGCACTTGGCTAGCTTTATTCAATCAAACAGCGGAAAGTAGCAGAAAATAACGATGAGTCCCATCATAGCCCACTAGCGATGCTGAGTGCAGACTCGCGACCCTAACGGTACCTTACTCTTCGTCTTAATATCCTGCAACATGAGACGTTGCAGCCATATAGGTCAATACTTGGAATGTATTGGCAAGTTACATAGGAGTAATAATATAGCAGACCTGCATGTATATGCATAGTACAACAAAGGAAGGCTTGAGGGTTTATTTTGCGGAAAGCTGATTTTATCCTAATAACTACCTAATAGTCAAATTTTTATTTAGTTCTTTTATTACTACAATTATATACACAAGGTTGAGTTGGCAAAATCAACTCCAACCTACCCTTTTATTAAGTTGCCCACAAATATTATTAAGTGTCACATCTGTCAAGATCATCCAACAACTATAATGGCATAGTGGCTCAAAGTTACCCATAACCGGGGGCACGGCTAATCATGATTAGTTTTAATACTCTGCAGAGTTTTGTACGCTTTACCCACTGGACCCAATCCGAAGATTGAGACATAGTCTTTCAGAAGAGGTTCCCTTAACCACCTGACGGCCACATCCCACCTACATATGCTACATCTGTCGACGCAGTCTGGGCAAGGGTTCCAACAACTGATCAACTAAGCTAGAGCCCATATAGCCAGTGGCCGCACATGGAAGCTACTAGTCACTAAGTATGTCTGATCTTTTTGAACCTGGGCGGCATTCCACTTAGGGTGCACTCTCATGAGCGCATGGCCTTAGAAAAGGTGCAAGACCCCATGATGCCTTCCCTCAACACCAAGCAATACCACTTCCGCCCAGAGGTGAGTTAAATCCTGAGTTACTACTCAATTTGTTAAAATATATAATCCTCACATAAACTCAATGAATACACGAACCACCCCCGTCTACAAAGCATAGCAAACTACAACTACCACGATTTGCAAAAACGGGAAGATAGCTCAACAGCATAGCAAAAAAATATAGTATTCCTATACATGCATATATTCATAGTGTGATATAACTACATGCATAGAAAACAATAGGTAAAGGATGATCAACATGTAACTTGCCTTGGTTCTGGTTCAGAAAGTCACACTCCTGACAATAGTTCGCGTCGCACTCCGGACAATCTACACGTTTCACACAGTTCAACAAATCAATCATCGGAACACGAAAAGAACCAAAACAAAACCAACAGCAAGAAAACCATTTCTGAAACTCAACAACAGCAGCTTAACAGCACCTAAAATGCACTACGGTCACAATGCAAAAAGAATCACTCGATTCCGATAAACGGTTTGAAAGTTACGGCCTCCGGAAGATTTATTTCAAATTCAAACAAATTCAAATTTGAACATTGCAAACATGTATAAAGTTGGTACTGTGCTAAAGAGCTGATTTTTATGAGATCATAGGAAAAAGAATTACCTAATTTGGATATACAGAATAGAAGTTATAGCTAATTGAAGTTAGTGGAAGAATCTGAAAATAAATAAAACAGCAGAAAACGCCTTGTCTGAAATCCTTGTAGCGACTCCTGTAGCACTGCCACATGGCAGCGCGGGATTGGTTGAAGCTCCTGTGCGCGTGCGTGCTCACCAGGAAACAGAGGACGGCGGCGGCTGCCTCGGGCGTCGGCGACGGCGCTTCTTCGGCGGTTCTCTGGCGAAGACGAAGGGACGGACGGGTCGGGCGTAGAGTGGCGGAGGTGGTGCTGGTGTTCAACGGCGGCGGGGCGTCAGCGGCGGTGGGGATGGACGACAGCTGCCCCAAAGTCAAACGAACTCCGGCGGCTCGGCCGCGGTGTGCGTGCGTGCGTGCGGCGGCTGCAGTGTCCGGCTCGGGGTAGGGGACGGGTGCGTGGCGGGGTCCGCTGGCAAAGAGAGAGAGAGAGAGATAGCGGGTCGGGCGCTGGTGCAGGTTGGATCGGGTGCGTACCGCTTCGTTGGGGCTGGGAGGCTGGCGGCGTGGGGCGACTGGGCCGCGGGCAGTGTGGGGTTAGGTGGGCCGCGCTGCGGCTGGCTGCTGGGCCGCGCTGCGGCTGGCTGCGTTGCTGCCTTTTTTTTTAAACACATCAGCAGAAAACAAAAATAAATAAAATAAAATACACAATATAAAATCTAAATAAAAATACCTAGACACACAGTCAAAATAGCCCTACAGTTATAAACTAAAGGAACACTAGTTCCAATACTAATGCAATTTTGAAAAAAATAATTTTGATGCAATAGGCCACTCAAACAGCAATAAAACAATCAAATAAAATATTTTTAAGATTGCAAAAATTACCAGAACATATGAGATGAACTGGAAATAATATCCTGCACATTATGAACATTTTTTAAAATAGGGGAGAAGTCATGTTATCTCCACTCCAAATAAATTGCCTTTTGTTGCATAATGATTTGAATATTCTGAAAAAGCAAATAATGCAATAAAAATATGATATGCATATGAATGATCTATTAACATCCTAATTTAGGAAAATTGGGATGTTACAGAGAGCCCAACCGGCTTAAAGCGTCCGCTGCCTCATTCTTCCGACGGTCCACGTGGTCCACCTGATAGCCCTTGAAGTGACCTGCAACGATATCCACCTCACGACGATATGCAGCCATGAGTGGGTCTTTAGAATCCCAAGTGCCAGACACCTGTTGAGCCACTAGATCCGAGTCACCGAAGGACTTAACCCGGCTTAGATTCTTCTCCTTAGCCATCCGGAGACCATGGAGCAAGGCTTCATACTCAGCTGCATTGTTAGTACAAGGGAACATTAAGCGGAGAACATAACAAAACTTGTCACCTCGTGGGGAAGTTAACACGACTCCAGCCCCCGAGCCCTCCAATTGTCGTGATCCGTCAAAATGGATGGTCCAATATGTGTGATCCGGTTTCTCTTCAGGGGCATGCAGCTCCGTCCAATCGTTGATGAAATCAACAAGTGCTTGAGACTTCACCGCCGTTCGAGGTACGTATTTCAACCCGTGCAGCCCCAGCTCTATAGCCCACTTGGTGATCCGGCCAGTCGCCTCCCGGTTCTGGATGATATCGCCCAAGGGGGCAGAACTGACCACTGTGATGGGGTGCCCTTGGAAATACTGCTCCAGCTTCCGGCTTGCCATAAAGACTCCATATACTAGCTTCTGCCAATGTGGATACCTTTGCTTGGACTCAATAAGCACCTTGCTGATATAATAAACCGGACGCTGAACCGGATACTCCTTGCCTGTCTCCTTCCGCTCCACCACAATAGCCACACTGACCGCCCGAGCATTGGCAGCGACATACAGCAGCAATGGTTCCTTGTCAATGGGGGCGGCGAGCACGGGCGGATTGGCCAATTGCCGCTTTAAGTCCTCAAATGCCTGATCAGCAGCAGAACTCCAGACGAATTGATCCGTCTTCTTCAACATCTGATACAAGGGGATCGCCTTCTCACCAAGGCGGCTGATAAAATGGCTTAACGCGGCAATACGGCCAGCCAAACGCTGGACATCATTGTTACACTTCGGTTTAGCCAGGGAGGTGATGACTGTAATCTTCTCCGGATTAGCCTCAATTCCCCTGTTGGACACCAGAAAACCCAAAAACTTGCCTGCCGGTACACCAAAGACACACTTGGCCGGATTGAGCATCATCTTGTACGTCCTCAGGTTATCAAAGGTTTCCTTCAGATCATCAACCAAAGTCTCCTTCTTCCTTGACTTAACCACGATATCATCTACGTAAGCATGTACATTACGGCCAATCTGCTTGTGAAGGCAATTCTGTACACACCGTTGATAAGTCGCCTGGGCACTCTTGAGCCCAAAAGGCATAGATACATAGCAGAAGGCTCCAAAGGGTGTTATGAACGCCGTTTTCTCCTGGTCCTTAACTACCATTTTAATCTGATGATAACCGGAATATGCATCCAAAAAACTCAAACGCTCACAACCCGCCATAGCATCAGTGATTTGATCAATACGGGGGAGGGAAAAAGGATCTGCTGGACAAGCTTTATTAAGGTCCGTGTAGTCCACACACATACGCCAGGTGCCGTTTTTCTTAAGAACCAGCACCGGATTAGCAAGCCACTCAGGGTGAAAAACTTCAACAATAAAACCAGCTGCCAAGAGCCTGGCTACCTCTTCTCCAATAGCCTTGCGCCTTTCTTCATTAAACCGGCGGAGGAACTGTTTCACCAGTTTGTATTTAGGATCCACATTAAGAGTGTGCTCAGCGAGTCGCCTCGGTACACCTGGCATGTCAGAAGGCTTCCATGCAAAAATGTCCCGATTCTCACGGATGAACTCGATGAGCGCGCTTTCCTATTTTGGATCCAAATTGGCACTGATGCTGAACTGCTTGGACGAATCGCCAGGTACGAAGTCAACAAGCTTAGTCTCAGCCGTTGATGTGAATTTTAGGGCCGGATCATGCTCCGTAGTAGGCTTCTTCAAAGGAGTCATATCGGCCGGATCAACATTGTCCTTGTAGAACTTCAGCTCCTCGGTGGCACAAACCGACTCTGCGTAGGCCGCATCTCCTTCCTCGCACTCCAAAGCAACTCGACGGATTCCGTGAACCGTAATTGTCCCCTTGTGACTCGGCATCTTGAGCTGCAGATACACATATCAAGGCTGTGCCATGAACTTGGCGTAGGCCGGTCGCCCAAACAGAGCGTGATACGGACTTTGGATTTTTACCACCTCAAACGTCAGCGTCTCTGTCCTGGAAACATGATCATCTCCAAAGGCCACTTCCAGAGCTATCTTACCAACAGGATATGCTGATTTGCCAAGTACCACCCCATGGAACACCGTATTGGACGGTTTGAGATTTTTATCTGTCAACCCCATACGACGGAAGGTCTCATAGTACAAGACATTAATACTGCTCCCTCCATCCATGAGTACCTTGGTGAACTTATAACCTCCCACCTAAGGTGCCACCACCAACGCTAGCTGACCCGGGTTATCAACCCAGGGCGGGTGATCCTCCCTGCTCCATATGATTGGCTGCTCAGACCAGCGTAAGTAACGAGGCACGACCGGTTCAACCGAGTTGACTGCCCGCTTCTGAATCTTCCGGTCTCGCTTATCCAAGCTAGTGGTGAAGACATGGTACTGCCCACTATTCAACTTCTTTGGGTTGCTCTGGTAACCCGACTGTTGCTGCTACTGGTTGTAACCATCCTGGTTACTCTGATTATTCTGATTACTATGTCCGCCCGGATTACTATTAAATCCTGAACCGGAATTTCCTCCACCGTAACCCGGCCCGGATCCTGAGCCACCGCCAGAGCTGTGATCATACTGGAAAGCATTAGAGCTTTTGAACTCCTGCATAATGTAACAATCCTTCCAAAGGTGGTTTGCTGGCACCTCCTTCGTCCCATGCTTTGGGCAGGGCTGGTTTAACAGATAGTTTAGGCGGTCCGGGTTAGGTTTAGGCGCTCCACTACGATTCGGCGGTTTACCCTTACGCCGTTGGCCCTTGTCCTGTGCGTTGGTATTAGCCACAAAGTCCATGTTGCCATCCGCTTTGCGCTTGCCTCCGCCACCATTACCTGTCGGGTGATGTTGCTGACCTTTGGAGTTGCCATTCTTCTTTCCCTTCCCTGTCTTCTCACCATCAGACTCGGGATCCTTGGTACTATCAGAATTAGCATACTTTACCAAAGCGCCCATAAGAGTCCCTATATTAGTGCAATGGCGCTTCATCCGCCCTAATTTCAACTTTAGGGGTCCAAACCGGCAATTGCCTTCCAGGGTTATAACCGTGGTGTCAGCGTTGATGCGGTCTGACGAATGCAGAACTTGCAAGACCCGACGCACCCAATGCATCGTTGATTCTCCTTCCTCCTGGACACAGGCAGCTAGATCCACTATCGACATCGGCTGCTTACACGTATCCTTGAAATTGCTGATAAACCGGGCCCGCAACTGGGCCCATGAACTGATGGAATTGGCCGGTAAGCTTTTTAACCATGTACGGGCCGTTCCTTCGAGCATCATGGTGAAATACTTTGCACAAGCCGCCTCATCCACATCAAGCATCTCCATGGCCATCTCATAGCTTTCCACCCACATCTCGGGAGGTTGATCCGCCGTATAATTTGGTACCTTGCGTGGGCCCTTGAAATCCTTGGGCAGGCGCACACTGCGTAAAGCGGGAACAAGGCAAGGCACTCCCAAAGCACTAGAGGTAACTCCTGGCTCGATCATGGTGGTCGGACGAACCGGTGTAAGCTGACGATCTTGATACCGTGCCGCTAACTCGGCCTCCCTGCGCGCTCGGGCCCGGTCTACCACTTCTTGAGCATTATCAACACCTCCTGTCGGGTTTTTACCGTGGGGCGCTCCTCGCCGTGCAATACTTGACACGACCGGTTCATCCATATGCCTGCTGTAGCTCCGGCTCGGGCGGGGAGTTGAGTGGATCCGATCGCGGCTGTGCGAATACGCTTCTTGTTGGACCAAAGCTGTCCTAAGGAGCTCCTTGACCCGGCGCATCTCTACCGCTTGCGGCGAATCACCTTCAATTGGAATGGCCTCCAGCCGTGCAGCAGCCGCAACAAGGTTGTCCATCAGGTTGGAGTAGTGACCCGGAGGTAGAACCTGAGGTACACCAGTATTGTGACGGGGCAGATCTATTAAACGGGGTTGGACCGGTGCGCCCGTCCCAGGTGCTTCCGCACGGTTTACCACCGGCGGATTACTGGCTCCCGCTCCGGGGGTGTTGAAGAGGTCTCTGGCTTCAAAGACCGAAGGCAGACGAGATCGGTACTTCCTCCTCATGACTTCCTGCGACGCGTTCTGGTCCAACATGAGCATGTAGGCCTATGCATCTAAAGCGGCCCGCTCTGCAGTCATCCTGGTATCTTCAGCTGCTAAGTCCGCCTTAGCCTGAGTGATTTGCTCCCTCGCTTTTGCAATCTCCGTGTTGCGAGCGTCCTGATCCACCGGATTACCCTCTGCCATGAGCGCAGCCAATGCATCGAACAGATTCGATAAAACTTGAGCCGGCGGGCGCACAGAGCCTCCTGCCCCGGCAGCCGTCGCCGCTACTGAACCGGAGATCATCGCAGCAGCGGTCGAAGAATGAAGCACGGCCTGTGTACCGGCCATGAATATTCCAACCCGGTTGGGCAGATCAGAGGAGTCCGGAATACTGTCGCCATCGGAACAGACCCCAATCCAGCCATCTTGTAGTTGATACAGAGATTCAGTTTCTCCGGTTGATGACTCGTCGCCGGAGTAAACGACGGTCTCGCCACCAGATTCCGGTCCATCCTCATAACTTCCTCCATGGATGACTCCCACAAAGGCACGTTTCACGGCCGGTTTGACCCGGGCAGATCGCGCACGCTGAGCCGTCTCGACGAGGTCAGTGCAGATGTCCGGCTCAGGGCCCGGTTCACCGATCTTGCCGATGAAGACGTGTATGCCACCAAAGGGGACCCGGTACCCATACTCAATTGAGCCGGCCTCAGGACCCCAGCCTGCATCGTCGATGTAGAGCTTGCCGCAATGACTCTTAGTCATCCGGCCCACAACATAGCCCTCGAGTCCTTCAAAGCGGCCCTCCAAGAACTTGAAACCATCGTGCGATAGCCCCACGGTGGGCGCCAACTGTCATGGTTTTGTCACAGCAGATGTCCTGGTGAAAGGACTTAGTCATGGAGCCATCACGACGGGTTAGCTTGAAGGGGTTAAAGCGGACACAGGGACGCAGAGAGTTTTATAATAGTTCGGCCCCTTCGATGAAGGTAAAAGCCTACGTCTAGTTGTGATAGAATTGATGGGGTTTCGATGACTAGGGAGCAAATAAGCTTCGCCTAAGTCTCGAGTTGTTGTTGTCTGTCCTTGAACCGCTGTCGGGTCGTCCCCTTATATACACGGGTGACGCCCGTCGGTTCACAGAGTCCCAATCACCGGTTCATACTCGTATCCGGGTTGGTCTCTTCTTATTCCTAACTTACAGTACAAGTTTACATACAAGGCCGGTTTGCGGCTACAGGTCTTAAACCGACTACGGGCTTTGGGCCTTTTAACATTCTTGGACTACTGATGAAGTTAATCCGGCCCTGGTAGGCCGGTTTACGCCCAGTAGTAATATCCCCAACAGTTGTATTTTCCCAAGAACCAGCCCCACTACACATTACCCAGACTCTTGCAGACTGTACCCCTACCCAGTTGGACAAAGAACCAGCTACACCCCTTCTAACCCCAACCCCAGCAGATAGTAACCCAGTTCCAGTTGACACAACACCGTTTCCACCACGGAGCACCCAAACACGAGCAGTTAGTAAGGGAATTACAGTGCCCAAAGCACGAGGACCACCACTTCGAATCCCAACTCAACGCTTAAAGGAGAAGAAGAATTGTTCTCAGGTCAGGTTCTGTAGCTATGGTTCATACTCCTTTGCTCTTGCATCACTATATTTACTCAGACCAACTATTTTCAAATTTGAAGGATGGAATTGAAACTCCAATGGCACAACAGGTATGTTTTAAACCTGTTTCTTTAACTGGTTTGCTGTTTTAACTTGCTCTATGTTGATTTCAGTTTCAATTGAATAAATAGTTATGTTCTCATGTCATGCACATTACAAGTGTTGTTATTGCTCTATAGTTTCCCACACTTATATTCTGTCTATTCTGCTTTGTCTTGAACAAATATTATTTGAACTGTGTCTATCTTGATTTGGCAACAAAAACTAGAATGATATAGACCATAAAGTGACCATGGTACATAGATATATGTTTGTTTCATGTTGTTATTCTGTGCACTTTACTACTGAACTGATTTACCAAAATGAGTTTCATATACAACATGGTAAACCTGTGATGTGTCTCTTGTTTCTCAATAGTACCCCGTTATGCAATGGTAAAGGAAGTAATGCAGATAAGGTTCAAGATAGTCAGACATCCCTGTTGGTCTCCAAGAAAGCTGATAAAAACTACCTTGACGACAGCGAGAGAACCCAAAAGTCATGTCTTGATGTAGTGTTCGAGTTACTGGCCATTACTGCTGCCACAAGCTCTTCAAACTTGCTGCCTGAATCAGTTCGTCTTCTTGGGTCTCAACTTCAAGTTGAAAGACATCGATCAGATGTGCTGCGACAGGAAGCTGAAGGACCAAGGAAGTCCCGGCAGAATTCAAATGCATACTTTCTGGTGCAACAGCAAGCGTTGGAGGATTTAAGCGCCAAACAAGAGAAAGTTAATAAGCTTGCTAAGCATCTTGCCAGCATTATGAGTACCCAGGATATTGTTTCTTGATATCTGATACGTCTCCAATGTATCTATAATTTTTTATTGTTCCATGCTATATTATATTCTATTCTTGACATTAATGGGCTTTACTATACACTTTTATATTTTTTTGGGACTAACCTATTACCCGGAGGCCCAGCCCAGAATTGCTTTTTTTTTGCCTATTTCAGAGTTTCGCAGAAAAAGAATATCAAACGGAGTCCAAACGGAATGAAACCTTCGGGAACATGATTTTCGGAACAAACGTGATCTAGAGGACTTGGACCCTACGTCAAGAAAGCAACCAGGAAGGCACGAGGTAGGGGGCGCGCCTACCCCCCAGGCACGCCCTCCACCCCCGTGGGGCCCACGTTGCTCCACCGACGTACTTCTTCCTCCTATATATACCTACGTACCCCCAAACTACCCGATACGGAGCCAAAAACATAATTCCACCGCCGCAACCTTCTGTACCCGTGAGATCCCATCTTGGGGCCTTTTTCGGAGCTCCACCGGAGGGGGCATCGATCATGGAGGGCTTCTACATCAACACCATAGCCTCTCCAATGATGTGTGAGTAGTTTACCTCAGACCTTCGGGTCCATAGTTATTAGCTAGATGGCTTCTTCTCTCACTTTGGATCTCAATACAAAGTTCTCCACGATTCTCGTGGAGATCTATTCGATGTAATTTTCTGTTGCGGTGTGTTTGTTGAGACCGATGAATTGTGGGTTTATGATCAAGTTTATCTATGAACAATATTTGAATCTTCTCTGAATTCTTTTATGTATGATTGGTTATCTTTGCAAGTCTCTTTGAATTATCAGTTTGGTTTGGCATACTAGATTGATCTTTCTTGCAATGGGAGAAGTGCTTAGCTTTGGGTTCAATCTTGCGGTGTCCTTTCCCAGTGACAGTAGGGGCAGCAAGGCACATATTGTATTGTTGCCATCGAGGATAACAAGATGGGGTTTAAAACATATTGAATGAGTTTATCCCTCTACATCATGTCATCTTACTTAAAGCGTTACTCTGTTCTTTTGAACTTAATACTCTAGATGCATGCTGGATAGCGGTCGATGTGTCGAGTAATAGTAGTAGATGCAGGCAGGAGTCGGTCTACTTGTCGCGGACGTGATGCCTATATACATGATCATACCTAGATATTCTCATAACTATGCTCAATTCTGTCAATTGCTCAAGAGTAATTTGTTCACCCACCGTAATACTTATGCTCTCGAGAGAAGCCACTAGTGAAACCTATGGCCCCCGGGTCTATTTTCCATCATATTAATCTTCCAACACTTAGCTATTTTTATTGCCTTTTATTTTACTTTGCATCTTTATCATAAAAATACCAAAAATATTATCTTATCATATCTATCAGATCTCACTTTCGTAAGTGACCGTAAAAGGATTGACAACCCCTTTATTGCGTTGGTTGCGAGGATTTTATTTGTTTGTGTAGGTGCGAGGCACTCATGCGTGGCCTCCTACTGGATTGATACCTTGGTTCTCAAAAACTGAGGGAAATACTTACGCTACTTTGCTGCATCACCCTTTCCTCTTCAAGGGAAAACCAACGCAGTGCTCAAGAGGTAGCAAGAAGGATTTATGGCGCCGTTGCCGGGGAGTCTATGCAAAAGTCAACATACCAAGTACCCATCACAAACCCTTATCGCCCGCATTACATTATTTGCCATTTGCCTCTCGTTTTCCTCTCGCCCACTTCACCCTTGCCGTTTTATTCACCCTCTCTTTTCCGTTCGCCTCTTTTTCGCTTGCTTGTCATTATGGCTAGTCCTCTATCTTCTCCTTTGTCTCCCGAGAATGAAGTTCTTAATTTTAAGCAAAGGGAAGGAGAAAATCTAAAAGACGCTTGGTATAGAATTTGCAATGCTCAAAATAGATCTACCAGGAAGCAATCTACTTCCATTCTTCTCCGCAATTTTTATGTAGGCACTACTCCTTGGTACAGATATATCCTTGATACCATTACTGGAGGGAATTTCTTGGGTAGCCATACTTTGATTCTTATAATGCTATAATAGATTTGTTTGGCTCACCCCCTCTTTTGGTTAATGGAACTATGTTAACTTTGGAATATGTAATGCAAAGACTTGAAATTATTGAAAATAAAGTTTCTACCGTAGAGTTAATTGAAAATTTGGATAAAAATATCCACAACCAAATTACCCAATATGGATCTAAAGTAGGAGTCACTCTGAAAAATATTAAGGAGAAGGAACCTATAGTTAATGAAAGAATAAATCAGGATTCCATTAGAATCGATAAACTTGAGGGTATTATTACCAACTTGGGAACCGCTTTTTCTTCTGTAAAGAATACCCCAAGTCCTCCAACTAAAATTTCCAAGCTTATGTATGTTCCTAAAAATAAGGCTGAGTCCTCTAGTAAGGAAACTGCGGATCTCAAATCTATAAGTATTCATCCCAATTTTTTTGCTATCATTAGGGAACCATTTGCTACAAATGAATTTTTCAATTTTGTGCCTAGAAGTTTGATAATTATAAAAAGAAAGAAACTCCTAAAGGTGATAGATGTCTCACTGAAGGATTGCCTACCAAAGATGGCAATACCTAGATCTATCCTTGCTATTATGCCTAGCTAGGGGCGTTAAACGATACCGCTTGTTGGGAGGCAACCAAATTTTATTTTTAGTTTTTTTTGCTTTTTGCTTCTGTTTAGGAATAAATATTTGATCTATTCTCTGGTTAGATGTGTTTTTATGTTTTAATTAGTGTTTGTGCCAAGTTTAACCTATAGGATCTTCTTGGATGATACTTATTTGATCTTCCTGAAAATTCCAGAAACTTTCTGTTCACGAAAATAATTGTTAAAAATCACCAGAACGTGATAAAATATTTATTCCAATTGCTGCTGATCAATAAAAAGACTGTCTAGGTCGTCCTATTTTGGCTGAATTGGAGTTCCAGAAGTTTGCATTAGTTACAGATTACTACAGACTGTTCTATTTTTGACAGATTCTGTTTTTCGTGTGTTGTTTGCTTATTTTGATGAATCTATGGCTAGTAAAATAGTTTATAAATCATAGAGAAGTTGGAATACAGTAGATTTAACACCAATATAAATAAAGAATGAGTTCATTACAGTAACTTGAAGTGGTGTTTTGTTTTCTTTCGCTAATGGAGCTCACGAGATTTTCTGTTAAGTTTTGTGTTGTGAAGTTTTCAAGTTTTGGGTAAAATATTTGATGGATTATGGAACAAGGAGTGGAAAGAGCCTAAGCTTGGTGATGCCCATGGCACCCAAGATAATCTAAGGACACCTAAAATCCAAAGCTTGGGGATGCCCCGGAAGGCATCCCCTCTTTCGTCTACTTCCATCGGTAACTTTACTTGGAGCTATATTTTTATTCACCACATGATATGTGTTTTGCTTGGAGCGTCTTGTATTATTTGAGTCTTTATTTGTTAGTTTGCCACAATCATCCTTGCTGTACACACCTTTTGAGAGAGACACACATGATTCGGAAATTGTTAGAATACTCTATGTGCTTCACTTATATCTTTTGAGTTATATAGTTTTTGCTCTAGTGCTTCACTTATATATTTTAGAGCACGGTGGTGGATTTGTTTTATACAAACTATTGTTCTCTCATGCTTTACTGAGAGAGTCCTACAAAACAGCGTGGTAATTTGCTTTAATTATGATAGGCATTCAAGATTAGTAAAAAAAATTCTTATGAGTGTGTTGAATACTATGAGAAGTTTGATACTTGATAATTGTTTTGAGATATGAAGATGGTGATATTAGAGTCATGCTAGTTGAGTAGTTTTGAATTTGAGAAATACTTGTGTTAAAGTTTGTGATTCCCGTAGCATGCACGTATGGTGAACTTTTATGTGATGAAGTCGGAGCATGATTTATTTATTGATTGTCTTCCTTATGAGCGGCGGTCGGGGACGAGCGATGGTATTTTCCTACCAATCTATCCCCATTTTGCTTCGATAACTTGTAAATTTTTGCAATAAGTATATGAGTTCTTTATGACTAATGTTGAGTCCATGGATTATACACACTTTCTTCCTTCCACCATTGCTAGCCTCTCTAATACCGCGCACTTTTCGCCAGTATCATACACCCACCATATACCTTCCTCAAAACAGCCACCATACCTACCTATCATGGCATTTCCATAGCCATTCCGAGATATATTGCCATGCAACTTACCACCGTTCCGTTTATTATGACACGCTCCATCATTGTCATATTCCTTTGCATGATCATGTAGTTGACATTGTATTTGTGGCAAAGCCACCGTTCATAATTCTTTCATACATGTCACTCTTGATTCATTGCATATCCCGGTATACCGCCGAAGGCATTCACATAGAGTCATATTTTGTTCTAAGTATCGAGTTGTAATTGTTGAGTTGTAAATAAAAGTGTGATGATAATCATTTTTAGAGCATTGTCCCAAGTGAGGAAAGGATGATGGAGACTATGATTCCCCCACAAGTCGGGATGAGACTCCGGACTAAAAAAAGAGTGGCCATAAAAAAGAGAAAAGGCCCAAATAAAACAAATGAGAGAAAAAGAGAGAAGGGACAATGCTACTATCCTTTTACCACACTTGTGCTTCAAAGTAGCACCATGATCTTCATGATAGAGAGTTTCCTATGATATCACTTTCATTTACTAGTGGGAATCTTTCATTATAGAACTTGGCTTGTATATCCCAATGATGGGCTTCCTCAAAAAGCCCTAGGTCTTCGTGAGCAAGCGAGTTGGATGCACACCCACTTAGTTTCTTTTGTTGAGCTTTCATATACTTATAGCTCTAGTGCATCCGTTGCATGGCAATCCCTACTCACTCACATTGATATCTATTAATGGGCATGTCCATAGCCCGTTAATACACCCAGTTGATGTGAGACTATCTTCTCCTTTTTGTCTTCTCCACAACCACCATTCTATTCCACATATAGTGCTATGTCCATGGCTCACGCTCATGTATTGCGTGAAGATTGAAAAAGTTTGAGAACATCAAAAGTATGAAACAATTGCTTGGCTTGTCATCGGGGTTGTGCATGATTTAAATACTTTGTGTGGGGAAGATAGAGCATAGCCAGACTATATGATTTTGTAGGGATAACTTTCTTTGGCCATGTTATTTTGAGAAGACATAATTGCTTAGTTAGTATGCTTGAAGTACTATTATTTTTATGTCAATATGAAACTTTTGTATTGAATCTTTCGGATCTGAATATTCATACCACAGTTAAGAGAATTACATTGAAATTATGCCAAGTAGCATTCCACATCAAAAATTCTGTTTTTATCATTTACCTACTCGAGGACGAGCAGGAATTAAGCTTGGGGATGCTTGATACGTCTCCAACGTATCTATAATTTTTTATTGTTCCATGCTATATTATATTCTGTTTTGGACATTAATGGGCTTTATTATATACTTCTATATTATTTTTGGAACTAACCTATTAACCGGAGGCCCAGCCCAGAATTGCTGTTTTTTTGCCTATTTCAGAGTTCCACAAAAAAGAATATCAAACGGAGTCCAAACGGAATGAAACCTTCGGGAACGTGATTTTCGGAACCAACGTGATCCAGAGGACTTGGACCCTACGTCAAGAAAGCAACCAGGAAGGCACGAGGTAGGGGGCGCGCCTACCCCCCAGGTGCGCCCTCCACCCTCGTGGGGCCCACGTTGCTCCACCGACGTACTTCTTCCTCCTATATATACCTACGTACCCCCAAACTACCAGATACGGAGCCAAAAACCTAATTCCACCACCGCAACCTTCTGTACCCGTGAGATCCCATCTTGGGGACTTTTTCAGAGCTCCGCCAGAGGGGGCATCGATCACGAAGGGCTTCTACATCAACACCATAGCCTCTCCGATGATGTGTGGGTAGTTTACCTCAGACCTTCGGGTCCATAGTTATTAGCTAGATGGCTTCTTCTCTCACTTTGGATCTCAATACAAAGTTCTCCACGACTCTCGTGGAGATCTATTCAATGTAATCTTCTTTTGCGGTGTGTTTGTTGAGACCGATGAATTGTGGGTTTATGATCAAGTTTATCTTTGAACAATATTTGAATCTTCTCTGAATTATTTTATGTATGATTGGTTATTTTTGCAAGTCTCTTCGAATTATTAGTTTGGTTTGGCCTACTAGATTGATCTTTCTTGCAATGGGAGAAGTGCTTAGCTTTGGGTTCAATCTTGCGGTGTCCTTTCCCAGTGACAGTAGGGGCAGCAAGGCACGTATTGTATTGTTGCCATCGAGGATAACAAGATGGGGTTTATATCATATTGCATGAGTTTATCACTCTACATCATGTCATCTTACTTAAAGCGTTACTCTGTTCTTTTGAACTTAATACTCTAGATTCATGCTGGATAGCGGTTGATGTGTGGAGTAATAGTAGTAGATGTAGGCAGGAGTCGGTCTACTTGTCGCGGACGTGATGCCTATATACATGATCATACCTAGATATTCTCATAACTATGCTCAATTCTGTCAATTGCTCAAGAGTAATTTGTTCACCCACCGTAATACTTATGCTCTCGAGAGAAGCCACTAGTGAAACCTATGGCCCCCGGGTCTATTTTCCATCATATTAATCTTCCAATACTTAGCTATTTTATTGCCTTTTATTTTACTTTGCATCTTTATCATAAAAATTCCAAAAATATTATCTTATCATATCTATCAGATCTCACTTTCGTAAGTGACAGTGAAGGGATTGACAACCCCTTTATTGCGTTGGTTGCGAGGATTTTATTTGTTTGTGTAGGTGCGAGGGACTCGTGCGTGGCCTCCTACTGGATTGATACCTTGGTTATCGAAAACTAAGGGAAATACTTACGCTACTTTGCTGCATCACCCTTTCCTCTTCAAGGGAAAACCAACACAGTGCTCAAGAGGTAGCAAGATCTTCTGAAGTGGTTTCAGTTTTGGACTTGTTTTGCTGCGGCGTTTATTTGCACTGGTCGCCAACTTTGACAACCAGTGTATATGATATGCTACTTTGTTCCCTATATTTTTACTGGTGGCAAACTTTGATGCCCAGTGGATGTAATGTGTAATAGCCATGATAGCCTAGCGTACGTTGCTTGCTTATTTATTTCCTTGTTGTCTTGTTTTTTTTTTGCTTGTAGTCGGTGCTGTTCTTTTTCCGCGGTTTGCTAGTGGCCACAATAACCTATTTTTTAAAACTAGGCTACAATAACCATGGGCTACATATTTACTGTACTTACCATGGGCCTCCTACGGGCCGTAGAAACAATGGGCCTTCTTAGGGCCGTAGAAAGAATGGGCCTTCTATGGGCCGTAGCATTAATGGGCCTTCTATGTGTCGTATGATCGATAGGCCAAACATGGGCCAATAACAGACCGCATTATGGGCCTTAAACGGGCTAGATTTGGAATCGTCCGTTCATGGGCCAACAACAATAGGTCGTCGTTAATCGGCCGTATTTGATGACGTTATGAAAACGGCCCAACGGAGTAACGGGCCACAAACAGGCCGATTGTAACCGCGGACTGAATTTGGCCCATACGCAGAAAAGGCCAATGACGGGCCGTAAGTAACCGAATGCTGGAAATGAGCCCAAGAATAAATGGGCCCTGAGAAGGCCGAAAGATAACACGGGTTGGAAACGGCCCAATGGAATAATGGGTCGTTAATGGGTATAAAGGGGTACACTGTTCATTGCAGGCCAGATTTACCATGGGCCGTTAATGGGCCAAGAGTTACAAATGGTCTCGTATGGGCCGAAAGACATCATGGGCCATACATGGGCCGGAAGTAACAATGGGCTGGAATCATATTGGAGGGCCCAGATGAAGCTACTGGGCTTAATTCGGATAGGCCGTAATGGGTCGTGAGTTAACGGGTTGTAAATGAGCTATATACGAACAGGCCGTTAACATGCTTTCTGTGGGCTAGCCCGTTACCTTTTGACCAAGTCAAACAGGCCGGCCTTTTCACCGGGATGGGCCTATGTTGGGCCGTGCCATGTGTCGACGTATCATAGGCGCTGATACGTCTCCAACGTATATATAATTTATGAAGTATTCATGCTATTATATTATCCATCTTAGATGTTTTATATGCATTTATATGCTATATTATATGATTTTTGGGACTAACCTATTAACCTAGAGCCTAGTGCCAGTTTCTGTTTTTTTCCTTGTTTTTGAGTTTTACAGAAAAGGAATACCAAACGGAGTCCAATTGACGTGCCAATTTTTGTTGATTTTTTATGGACCAAAAGAAGCCCCTGGAGAGTTGGGCCAGAAGAGTCTCGGGCTATCCACTAGGATGGGGGGGGCCTACCCCTGGGCGTGGGCCCCTGTCTCGTGGACGACTCGGAGACCCCCCTGACGTGAAACCAACGCCAAAAATTCCTATAAATACAGAAACCCCTAGAAAATAACCTAGATCATAAGTTCCACCGCCGCAAGCCTCTGTAGCCACGAGAAATCAATCTAGGCCCTCTCTGGCACCCTGCCGGAGGGGGCCATCATCACCGGAGGCCATGGAGGAGGATCCCGAAGGGGCCATCATCACCATGAAGGCCAAGGACCAGAGGGAGAACCTCTCCCCATCTAGGGGGGAGGCCATGGAGGATGAAGCACAAGGGGGAGAACCTCTCCTCCTCTCTGTCGGTGGCGCCGGAGTGCCATCGGGAGGGGAATCATTGCCGCGGTGATCGTCTTCATCACCATCACCATCATCATCATCACCATCCTCATCTATTTTATGCGGTCCACTCTCCCGCACCCCGCTGTAATCCCTACTTGAACATGGTGCTTTATGCCACATATTATGATCCAATGATGTGTTGCCATCATATGATGTCTTGAGTAGATATCCTTTGTCTTTGGGTTGATTGATGATCTAGATTGGTACGAGTTGTATGTTTTATTTTGGTGCTGTCCTATGGTGCCCTCCGTGTCACACAAGCGTGAGGGATTCCCGTTGTAGGGTGTTGCAATACGTTCATGATTCGCTTATAGTGGGTTGGTGAGTGACTGAAACACAAACCCGAGTAAGGGGGTTGTTGCGTATGGGAATAAAGAGGACTTAATACTTTAATGCTATGGTTGGGTTTTACCTTAATGATCGTTAGTAGTTGTGGATGATTGCTAGAGTTCCAATCATAAGTGCATATGATCCAAGTAGATAAAGTATGTTAGCTTATGCCTCTCCCTCATATGAAATTGCAATGACGACTACCGGTCTTGTTAACAATTGCCTAGGACAATTCCGCACACCGATCCACCATTATTCCACACTCGCTATTTATAATATTTAATAATATATTCTAACTTTATGATAACAGCACCTACTTTTATATTTTAGCTCTCCGATACCATACAAAGTTATCCTCTTCATACCCACAATGTAGTTTTATTTCTCGTTGCTAGTTGGAAGCAAACGTTCGGTGTACGTAGAATCGTATCGGTGGCAGATAGGGCTTGAGAGAATATTGATCTTACCTTTAGCTCCTTGTGGGTTCAACACTCCATACTTATCACTTCCACCTTTGGAAATTGCTACGATGATTCCCTGCACTTGGGGATTATCAAGCTCTTTTCTGGCGCCGTTGCTGGGGAGCAATAGCGTGGGGTCGATATTATCGTGTGTGCTTGTTTGCTTTCTTCACTAAGTAGATTTTGTTTTACCTTTTTGTTTCTATTTAGTTGTGGGTGAAACATACAAAAAATTAATAATGAAAATACAAAAAAATACTTGCCTTTCATGCCTAAAAAGTTTTCAAAAAGAGAAGTGATTGCAAAGTTATGCATTGAAGAAGTGAGGGTCGACCTTGAGCACTTGTGTTCATGCTCATGGAAACAATGTAGAATTTTTCATGGAAGTTTCTCTGTAAATAATTATCCCCTTGTCTATATTCATTGTATTATAAAAATATTGTGCCAAGCTTTGGTTTTAGGATGATTAGATTGCTTGTTTACTATGTGCAGAACAAAAACAGAAACTTTGGCTGCAGCGCGTGATTTCACATTTTTTACTGGAATGTCAAATGGGTCTGGAACTTTTTGCACATTACTTATGTACAAATTTTTCAAATTGTCAAATTTATTTCATAATTTTTGGAGTTACAAAAGTTTACTAAACCTCCATATTATTACAGACTGTCCTGTTTAAGACAAATTCTGTTTTTTGATGCATTGCTTGCTTGTTTTGATGAAACTATTGATTTCTATCAATGGATTAAGCCATGGAAAAGTTATATTACAGTATCTATAATGAAAAAACAACATATGAATTGGTTTGCAACAGTACTTATAGTGGTGATTTGCTTTGTTATACTAACGGATCTCACAATGTTTTTGTTAAGTTTTTGTGGATGAAGTGTGCGAAGAACGAGGAGTTACCGATGTGAGAAGAATAAAGAGAGGCAAGAGTTCAAGCTTGGGGATGCCCAAGGCACCCCAAGTAAATATTCAAAGGATACTCAAGCATCTAAGCTTGGGGATGCCCCGGTTGGCATCCCATCTTTTTTCTTCAACAAATATCGGTATACCTCGGTTTTTGTTTTTGCTCACATGATTTGCGTCCTTTGTTTTTTTGTTTTTCTTTTAAGAACCATGCTAGTATGAGGTGCCCCTTCATCAAATTATAGAATACTTCTTGTGCTTCACTTATATCTTTTAAGTACGATCTTATAGAATTGCTCTTTGTGCTTCACTTAAATCTTTTGAGTATGGTTTTATAGAATGCTTCGTGTGCTTCACTTATACATTTTGAGCTTGGATATTGGTTAGTCTATATTAATTGTAGAATGCTCCATGAACTTCACCTATATCTTTGGGAGTATGAATAATACTATCATCTGAAGCGGGTTTGGAAGAGTGTCAACTTTAGGAACTAGTGATCCCGCTATTCCGAATGAGAGGAATTTTGCTTATGTGGAGAGTAGAAAATTTTCTATGCTTATAGATCATGAAAAGAATGCTTTATGTGATGGTTATACTGTTAAATTCATTCATGATGCTACTGAAAATTATTATGAGAGAGGAATATATGCTTGTAGGAGTTGCAATAATATCAAGTTTCCTCTATACGTGCTTAAAGTTTTGAAGTTATACTTGTTTTGCCTTCCTATGCTAGTTGATTCTTGTTCCTATAAATTATGTGTTCACAAAATCCCTAGGCATAGGAAGTTGGTTAGAATCAATTGTGCTAGTCATATTTTTCATGATGCTCTCTTTATGTTTCAATTCTTATCTTTTATGTGAGCATCATTGAAATCATCATGCCTAGCTAAAAGGCATTAAAGAAAAGCGCTTGTTGGGAGACAACCCAATATTTATCCTTACTGTTTTTGTGTGTTCACATGATTAAGCTACTGTAGTAATCATGTTTTATAGCTTTTGTTTCAATAAAGTGCCAAGTAAGACCTTTGGGAAGACTTGGGTGAAAGTTAATGTGATCTTGCTGTAAAAAACAGAAACTTTGCGCTCACGAGATTAGCTATCATTTTTACAGAAGAGTGCTTTTGAGTTGATTCTTTTTGAAGAAGATTAATAGACAAATTCCTCACGTCCACCAATTTATTTCATAATTTTTGGAGTAACAGAAGTATGGTTGATGTTCAGATCATTACAGACTGTTCTGTTTCTGACAGATACTGTTTTCATTGCATAGTTTGCTTGTTTTCTAGTTTCTATGGCTTATGTTTCTCAATATAAATTGTAGAAATGATAAGGTAAAGTAGGCATTGTGTGAGAACAACTATGAACCTTGTCTTTGACGGTACCAAAGTGAATAGTTTACTCTTTATCATACTAACCTATCTCACGAAGTTTCGTTAAGTTTTGTGTGATTGAAGTTTTCAAGCTTTGGGTGAGATATCGATATGAGGAGAATAAGGAGTGGAAAGACCCTAAGCTTGAGGATGCCCAAGGCACCCCAAGGTAATATTCAAGGAAGACTCAAGCGCCTCAGCTTGGGCATGCCCCGGAAGGCATCCCCTCTTCCGTCTTCAAAACTATCGGTATACCTTACTCGGAGCTATATTTTTATTCATCACATGATATGTGTTTTTCTTGGAGCGTATTTTCAATTTTAATTGTTGTTTGAATAAAATCATTGGACCTGAAATATTAAATGAAAAGGAATCCTCCCATGGCTGGTTAAATATTTGACTACTCAGTGTCCTTCACTATTATCTTTTGGAGTAGTTTGTCATTTACTCACGTGCTTCATGTATATCTTATGAGTAAATGGTTGAATAATTGAATATCATAAATCTGAATTTATATATGTTCCATATGCTTATATCATGGGGAGTAATAACTTCACATAGAATAAGTATTGGTAGTAAACTTATTGAAAGTTAGCAAACGTAGAATTGGTCACTTGAACAATTCATGAAAGAATATTGAAGGAAGAGAGATTTCACATATAAATATACTATCTTGGACATCTTTTGTAATTGTGAGCGCTCATTAAAATATGACATGCTAAAAGGTTGATGTCGGACAAGGAAGACAACGTAATGGGTTATGTTTTCTTATATCCGAAATAAAGTATATTGTCTTGGATCATCCAACATATTGAGCTTGCTTTTCCCCCTCATCCTAGCCAAATTCTTTGCACCAAGTAGAGATACTACTTGTGCTTCCAAACATTCCTTAAACTAGTTTTGTCATGAGAGTCCACCATACCTACCTATGGATTGAGTAAGATCCTTCAAGTAAGTTGTCATCGGTGCATGCAATAAAAAAATTGCCCTCTCAATATGTATGATCTATTAATGTGGAGAAAATAAGCTTTATACGATCTTGTGATGTGGAAGAAATAAAAGCGACGGACTGCATAATAAATGTCCATATCACAAGTGGCAATATAAAGTGGAGTTCTTTTGCATTAAGATTTTGTGCATCCAACCATAAAAGCGCATGACAAACTCTGCTTCCCTCTGCGAAGGGCCTATATTTTACTTTTATCTTCTACCCTTATGCAAGAGTCATGCCTTTCCTTTTTACATTTTATCCTTTGACAAGCACATTGTGTTGGAAAGATCCTGATATATATATATATATCCAATTGGATGTAAGTTTCGTGAACTATTATTGTTGATATTACCCTTGAGGTAAAAGGTTGGGAGGCGAATCTATAAGCCCCTATCTTTCTCTGTGTCCGATTAAAACTTTGAACCCATAAATATCACGTGAGTGTTAGCAATTGTGAAAGACTAAATGATAGTTGAGTATATGGAGTTTGCTAAATCAAAGCTCTGACATAGACCCTTCCTGAAAATAAGATGAATTATAATTGTTTGATGACAGAGAATATAGTTTGTTAGTTTCAAGAAAGTTTATGATCTGTACTTTAACATGTGAATAGCTTGTTACTTGATCATGAAAAGTTTTATGAAGATGAACTACTGTTATGATATATAATGATGCTATAAAAAGTGATTGTGACTATCAATGATGAAACTTATGCACTTGCTAGCATTCATACTTCATAAATTATTATTTTTATCATTTACCTACTCGAGGACGAGCAGGAATTAAGCTTGGGGATGCTGATAAGTCTCCAACGTATCTATAATTTATGAAGTATTCATGCTATTATATTATCCATATTAGATGTTTTATATGCATTTATATGCTATTTTATATGATTTTTGGGACTAACCTATTAACCTAGAGCCCAGTGCCAGTTTCTGTTTTTCCTTGTTTTTGAGTTTTACAAAAAAGGAATACCAAACGGAGTCCAATTGGCGTGCCAATTTTTGTTGATTTTTTATGGACCAAAAGAAGCCCCTGGAGCAAAAGAGTTGGGCCAGAAGTGTCCCGGGCTGTCCACGAGGATGGGGGCGCGCCCACCCTCCTTGGGCGTGGGCTCCTGCCTCGTGGACGACTCGGAGACCCCCCTGACGTGAAACCAACGCCAAAAATTCCTATAAATACAGAATCCCCCAGAAAATAACCAAGATTGTAAGTCCCGCCGCCGCAAGCCTCTTGTGACGCCCCCGATTCAATCATACACTAATCATACACGCAAACGTGTACGACCAAGATCAGGGACTCACGGGAAGATATCACAACTCAACTCTAAAAATAAAATAAGTCATACAAGCATCATAATACAAGCAAGGGGCCTCGAGGGCTCGAATACAAGTGCTCGATCATAGACGAGTCAGCGGAAGCAACAATATCTGAGTACAGACATAAGTTAAACAAGTTTTCCTTAAGAAGGCTAGCACAAACTGGGATACAGATCGAAGGAGGCGCATGCCTCCTGCCTGGGATCCTCCTAAACTACTCCTGGTCGTCGTCAGCGGGCTGCGCGTAGTAGTAGGCACCTCTGGTGTAGTAGGAGTCGTCGTCGACGATGGCGTCTGGCTCCTGGGCTCCGGCATCTGGTTGCGACAACCAGGTAGAAGGGAAAGGGGGGAAAGAGGGAGAAAAGCAACCGTGAGTACTCATCCAAAGTACTCGCAAGCAAGGATCTACACTACATATGCATGGGTATCTGTGTAAAGGGGCAATATCGGTGGACTGAACTGCAGAATGCAAGAATAAGAGGGGGATAACTAGTCCTGTCGAAGACTACGCTTCTGGCAGCCTCCATCTTGCAGCATGTAGAAGAGAGTAGATGGTAAGTTCGCCAAGTATCATCGCATAGCATAATCCTACCCGACGATCCTCTCCTCGTCGACCTGTGAGAGAGTGATCACCGGGTTGTATCTGGCACTTGGAAGGGTGTGTTTTATTAAGTATCCGGTTCTAGTTGTCATAAGGTCAAGGTACAACTCCAGGTCGTCCTTTTACCGAGGGACACGGCTATTCGAATAGATAAACTTCCTTGCAGGGGTGCACCACATAACCCAACACGCTCGATCCCCTTTGGACGGACACACTTTCCTGGGTCATGTCCGGCCTCGGAAGATCAACACGTCGCAGCCCTACCTAGGCACAACAGAGAGGTCAGCACGCCGGTCTAAATCCAATGCACGCAGGGGTCTGGGCCCATCGCCCATTGCACACCTGCATGTTGCGTACGCGGCCGGAGAAAAGACCTAGCAACCTCCATTTCAAAGGAAGTTGCGTTACGCGGTCCAACCCGGCGCGCGCCGTTCAGTCGCTGACGTCACGAAGGCTTCGGCTGATACCACGACGTCGAGTGCCCATAACTGTTCCTGCGTAGTTGGTTAGTGCGTATAGGCCAATGGCCAGACTCAGATCAAATACCAAGATCTCGTTAAGCGTGTTAAGTATCCGCGAACGCCGACCAGGAGCAAGCCCACCTCTCTCCTAGGTGGTCTCAACCTGCCCTGTCGCTCCGCCACAAAGTAAAAGTTGGGGGCCGCCGGGAACCCAGGCCCACCTCTACCGGGATGGAGCCACCTGCCCCTTCAGCCCCCATATGCGAACAGTATCATAAGTAATGTAATGGTATAAAGTGTATAGCATATGCCCGTGATCACTTCCCGAAGTGATCACGGCCCAATAGTATAGCATGGCAGACGGACAAGAGTGTAGGGCCACTGATGGAATACTAGCATCCTATACTAAGCATTTAGGATTGCAGGTAAGGGTAACAAATGTAGCAACAATGACAGGTTATGCAGCAGAATATGATTAACCGAAAGCAGTAACATGCTAGACTACTCTATTGCAAGCAGTAGAGAGAAGAAATAGGCGATATCGGGTGATCAAGGGGGGGGCTTGCCTGGAAGCTCTGTTGTACAGGAAGAAGGTTCGTCGGTAACGTAGTCCTACTCAGTGGCATCAACGCAGGTCTCGGGGTCTACCGGAGAAGAAAAGGGGGAAGAAACAGTAAATATAGAGCAAACAAAGCATCACAAAATATAAGAAGGCAATACACGGGGCCATGGTTGATCTAACACAGGGATAGGTGATACTGGCGAAGTGGGAAAACATCCGGAAAAGTATCCCCGGAGTTTCACGTTTTCGGACAAATGAACCGGAGGAGGAAAGTTGCGTGTTCGCTAAGCTAGGGATATGTGGCGGACGAACGGTCTACGTATCCGGATTCGTCTCGTCGTTCTGAGCAACTTTCATGTAAGTATTTTCATCCGAGTTACGGATTATTTTATATGATTTTCTAAAGTTTCAACAATATTCTAGAATTATTATTAATTCGAATTATCCACAGAATAAACTTTTGTTACCTAGTGCTACCCTAGTCCACGTGTATGACATCGGGACCAAAGGGGCTGGTCAACCCAGTCAATTTGACTGGTCAATAGTGGAGTTGGTGGCCCACATGTCATTGTCACATGTGTTAATAAAAACATCTAACTAATTTAATGGGGTTCTACATGTCATCTACTACTAGAATAACTTAGCACTAAATTAGTTCCTAACTAAACTAGTCCTAATTAAACTAGGGGCCGGCCACCACACACGCAACACACACAGCAAACCCAGCACGGCCATGGCCTTGGCCATGGCCAACGGCAGCTAGCGTAGCAGCAGCGAGGCAGAGCAGCAGTCGAGCAAAGCATCTAGCGGCAGCAGCAGGCACGAGCAGCAGCAACAACAGGGCAACATCAACAGCAAGGCAGCAGCTTCAGGCGGCAATGGGAGCAGCAACGCAGTAGCAGTGAGCAGTAGCAGAGAGCAGCGGCAGCGCAGGAGCGGCCGAGGCGGGCGGGGGTGGCGCGTGGGCGCACGCGGGGAGCGCGGCCGGGGGTGTCAGGGTGTGGCCCGGGCGCAGCAGGGGCTTGTGGCGGGAGCGGAGCTCCGGTCACGGCGCCCGTGTATGGGGGTCGTCAGGGTTGCGCTATAGGCGCCCATTTGACATGCGCCTGGTCGCGTTCGAATGTACGCGGGGAGCCGCGTCTAATGGTGGCGGTTACAACAGCTGGAGCGGCCAGAGTTGAGCACTCCGACGATGGCAAGGGGCGGCGGTTTCGGGCGAGCTTGGTTTCAGCGGCGTGGAGCACGGCAGGAGCTGCAAGTGGGCGCGTTGTCCTCGTGGGAGCTCCAGGAGCTCGAGACTAAGCTCGGGTGCAAGCAACAACAGTTGTGAGCTTTGTGACGACATGGCCGGCGGCGACGAGCTTCGGCCGCGATGGGAACGGCAGCTACGGACACGACTTCGAGAACTAGGGAGAGGGCTTTCGAGCGGGAGCTCACCGGGGAGCGCACGAAAGGTTCGGTGAGGGCCGGGAGAGCAGGACGACGACGGGGTCGATGGAGGTGCGCCGGTGGCCGAAGGTTGAAGAAGAGTTCGATCCGCTCGATGTAGTGGCCTCGGGCTCGAACGGTGGTGTGTAGACGAAGTAGGGTACGACGGCGGACCTCCTGGACACCAACGGACGGCGAACGGTAGCCGGTGGCCACGTGTACGGCAACGGCAAGACGACGGCGACGCTCGGGCGTCAAAGAAATCGAGGAGAGCAAGGCAAGGGGGAAAATGTGCAGGGGCTAGGGTTAGTGACGGGGCGTCGGGGTCTTGTAGGGTGAGGCCTTAACCACCGGGGGAGTCCCGGGATGGCTGCCACCGCGGCCATGGCGCCGTGGATAGCCGCCACGCCTCCCCAGCCTCCTGTAGCGATAGGTTGAAGGAGTTGGGGGTGGGCTGGGCCTGTTTTGCTAAATGGCCCAAGGGGCCTAGTAGATTAGGTTTTCTTTCTTTTTACTAGTATTTTTCCATTTACTTTTCTGTTTATTTATTTAGCTATTTTTTGTACTTTCTTTTAGCATCAAAACACTTTTGTAAAATGTAAAAGCTTGCCATATAATTACTATGCATTATTGTGCACTGCCACAACAAGTTTGGGTTCAAAATAATTTATTAAGTTTTGAGTTTATATTTAAATGGGATAAAAAGGTGTTGTTGGTCCACTGTTTTAATATCCAGGGGCAATTTTATATTCTGAAAAATGTTAATTATTTCATGACAAATTGTTAGTGAATATTTGCAACCCACCAAAAAATTTGTTTTACCATTTGAAGAAATAATAATTTGACTTTATTTTAAATTTGAATTTGAATCGGGTTTGGATCAAAGTGAGGTTTAGCAAATTACAGCGATGACCTGGCATCATTAATAGGGGATTACTATAGCTTAATTATCCGGGCATCACAATTCTCCTTCACTACAAGAAATCTCGTCCCGAAATTTAAGAGGTAGAGTTAAAGGGAAGGAATTGGTTACGAAATTCTAACGAGTCTTCACGGTCTTGGTTGCTCTTCTCGAAGAAGTTAATCCCTTTTGTTGATGTCTTCAGTTCTTTATTCCAATGCATCATGATGAAGTTTTCGTCCTTTCTTCGGGAACTCCATCATACTTACGAATAGGTAAGGTGGCAGCTCCACAACGATAGGATGTTATAAGGGAAAATCATCAGGGGTTATCCCAAGAATGAACACATGAGTATCTCTCGAGTTGAACAAATGAAACACATCGAGAGCAAAGTAAGAAGGTACCATAAGAAGTTTCAAGCGGATAGACAATCGTCGTTGCCTGAAACAGAGTGTGAGAGGGGTTCAGAGCAAAGGGATCGGTATCGTGTCTGACTCCAGAATAGGTGATAATCAGGTGGCTCATGAATCTCATTCGAAGCCAAGTTGGAATAACTTCGGAAACAACAGTGTATAAGAGAGTCAGGTTTCGATCTTGTGGAACTATGGGTTATGGTCCCAACATGTGGGTTAAAAGTAGGAAGGGCGGTGACGTCTTGCGCGACCATGTAAGCATGGCATGTCAGAGGATAGTCTATCAGTTATGTTGGCAACAACATCGATACCAAGGGCGAGGGATGAAGAGAACCATTTTCCTGCTCGTTGAACGAAGCGGACCATTAGGCAAAGTTCTCGTCCGTCGGTGGCTACCGAAATGTCATCAATAGTAGTAACAGGTTCCTACTGACACAGTTGTACACCAAGGTGTTTACATAAGCAGAAGAATATTATTGCTTAGAACTTATAGATCACAAGAAAGGTTAAACAAAACAATGGAAAGGAAAATGTGTTTAAACACATATTTCGGGGTTATATCCTTCCCAAGGACAAGCAGAGCATGATAACCATAACAGGATATAAAGTAGAAAACACTTTAAGGTGAGGGGAGAGAAATTTCATGACATTACCCATACAATGGTGTTTGGATAACTGAGCAAGAAGCATTTAGCATTGGGCTTCAAATGTTCTTGTTGAAAATCGGAGTACCACAGACATGCTTCGAGATAGCATTGACATGGTCTTCAAGAAAAGGCCAGACTTGGATATACAAAGGATTCATCAGGACCAACTTATATAAGTCTTACATTTTCCATATGGAAGAATGGTTAAATTTGTTAAAAAGGAAGAACTATAACAATAGGTTCTCCGGCCAGGGGTGCTAGGCATGACATCAACTTACTAGGCTATACAAAGACCAATATTATGGCTTTTTGGAAAATGTTTCAACCATCATATCTGACCGAGATTCAGATCTAATTGGTGTCAGGATGCCTGAGAAGAAAAGGTGCGACAAACTGACGAGAAGACATTATAAGATTCTCGGAAAATGAACTATGGAAGCGAGTTCCGAAACAAGAGTTCATCAGTAAACCAAGGAGAGGATGAGGAGGTGGCTGATGGACTCAGCAACAATTCATCGAGAGTATCAAGGGATGGATTTCCACAATTATGTGAACAAGGAGATAACATTTGTCAGATCAAATGATATAATGAGATATGCTCGAGGAAAACATACCCAATTAAACATCAGTTGAAAGGTGCACCTGAAATATGGGCTTATGTAGCATGACCGATGTTAGAATGGTGATTCGATAACCAATGGTCTAAGAATGAAATGTCGACCATTAACTTCAACGTAATAGGGTTACTAGAAGTTTTGAATTCACACCTCATAGTTCAATGGTCGGTATTCCGGTTAGAAACAACACGAGACCAAGATATGAACGGAGATGGCGAGAAGTATTACTGCATCAAGAATTTCCTAAGAGGTGGTGAAATTCTCACAACCTTCTTGACATAAAAGATGGTAATACTCCAAGGTAAAGACGAACAAATGTTGGATAGCAAGGAGCTCCATAACATGATCAAGTTTGTGTCGGAGGGAAGGCAATAATGTTGTCGATGATAATACAAATCCTCGAGTGGCAAGGATGGTATTTCTCATCAAGAATTCGATTGATATCTTGGAAGGAGTCAGAATGTTGATGATGCTCTCGACACAATTGTCGAGAGATTTCATGAAGGTGTAATCGATCGGCGATGTCATCAAGTCAAAGGAATGATGAAGCAAAAGGTTATTGGATCCACGGGTACATCACAAACTCGGAATCAAGAATGTTGTTCAAGGTGAAATGATATGACGAGGAAAGTCGACGTAAGCTTAGCTCATTGTCGAAAATTGTGCTCCGAGAAGAAGAACCAGGTAGCACAGTTAAAAACTTGCACGATAATGATATAGGCGATCAGGCTAGGAATGACTTGAGGAGTTATTAAACTCATAAGCAAAGAAAATTACTTAGAGTTATTGAATCAGAGTGCGGAATTCACTTAACGGTGTTCTCGAGTGACTATTATGTCAGAACCCGGGGGAGTAGGAATCGGTGAGAATAATAGTTGATGAAGAACTCACAAGAAGTTATGTAGTTCCGTGATATTACGGAGATACCAGGGTGTAATACCCGACAGTAGATCAAAGTAAAGGTTGGACTAGTGTATTGATCCACGTAAGACAAGTGCTTAAACTTGCCTGACAAATGGGATCAAAGAAGAACATCTAGTCAGAACCACGATTGCAAAAGGCCAAATCCCAGATATAAGTTGAACTTACACCAAGGGGATAATTATTGTTGCGAGAAGCTTCCATGATAGGATCTACATCGTTTCCATGGGCATGAACACAAGGTTCAAGGTCGACTCCCACTTCTTCAATGCATAACCTTTCATTCACTGCTCGTATTTCGAAAATGACATTAGTTGTTGAAAGTTTTTTACCTGGTGCAATACCAGATAAGTATGACCCGTGAAATCTTTCGGGTTCACACGGATTAGGGAAGGTGTAGGTTCAACCAATCAGGGCATCTTAGGAACATATACCACAAACTTTGGAGTAAATAATACAAGCTCGAAAGTAGAGCATTGTTCAAAAGCAGATGATACAATTTACCAAAGGCATTATATACCCATGGAAAGGCTCACAAGGTTATTCAATATGAAGGACATTGTCGGATAAAATCCAACAAAGGAACCGATGGTCCACAAGGGATCTGATGTGAACATCGGTACTCAACCAGAGGAAGAAGAATGCAAGGAGATCTGATTATAGAGACATCTGACTATTTCAAAGTTCAAATGCAAAAGCATTATGATTTCCAAATCGGGGGATCAGAAGCAACACTCTTATCAAGGATGGATAAGTTGAGTAGGCTTAGGGGTACAATCGATGGCAATTTGACTGGTCGAGATCCAGCTCATGTTTAAAATGACGTCTGAGCCGAAAGGATGAATTCTAGGATCTGATTAAGGATTGCAACATTCGCAACATATTGAATCAAGGGACCCAAGATGATAAAGGCAAAGGACATCCATGAATATTGCTAGTTGAGGGAGTCCTGGATTAGGGGGTGTTCGGTTAGCCGGACTATACCTTTAGTCGGACTCCTGGATTGTGAAGATACAAGATTGAAGACTTCGTCCCGTGTCCGGATGGGACTTTCCTTGGCGTGGAAGGCAAGCTTGGCGATGCGAATATTTAGATCTCCTACCATTATAACCGACTTTGTGTAACCCTAACCCTATCCGGTGTCTATATAAACCGGAGGGTTTTAGTCCGTAGGACAACAACTCCAACATACAACAATCCTACCATAGGCTAGCTTCTAGGGTTTAGCCTCCTTGATCCCGTGGTAGATCTACTCTTGTACTACCCATATCATCAATATTAATCAAGCAGGACGTAGGGTTTTACCTCCATCAAGAGGGCCCGAACCTGTGTAAAACATTGTGTCCCTTGTCTCCTGTTACCATCCGCCTAGACGCACAGTTTGGGACCCCCTACCCGAGATCCGCCGTTTTGACACCGACATTGGTGCTTTCAGTGAGAGTTCCTCTGTGTCGTCACTATTAGGCCCGATGGCTCCTTTGATCATCAACGACAATGCGGTCCAGGGTGAGACTTTTCTCCTCGGACAGATCTTCGTCGGCGGCGGCTTCGCACTGCGGGCCAATTCGGTTGGCCGCCTGGAGCAGATCAAAAGCTACGCCCCTGGCCATCAGGTCAGGTTTGGAAGTTTAAACTACACGGCTGACATCCGCGGGGACTTGATCTTCAACAGATTCGAGCCACAGCCAAGCGCGCCGCATTGTCTCGATGGGCATGATCTAGCTCCGCCGCCGAACAGTGTCCTAGAGGCCGCATGCGTGTTAGATCCGACCCTTAATTCGGATCCTACTGCGCCGATCGAGGATGAGCGGTTGGACGCCACCTCGGGGGCTGCGATCTCAAAGGCGATCGAGCCGGACACCAGCCCCGCACTCTGCGTGACCCGTGACTCTGAGGATCCGGATTCGTATCCGGACTCCGAACCCCCCGCGCCCCTGTCGATCGAATCCGATTGGGCGCCGATCATGGAGTTCACCGTCGTGGACATCTTTCAGCACTCGCCCTTCGGCGACATCCTGAACTCACTAAAGTCTCTCTCTTTATCAGGAGAGCCCTGGCCGGACTATGGTCAGCAAGGATGGGATACGGACGATGAAGAAATTCGAAACCCACCCACCACCCATTTGGTAGCCACCGTCGATAATTTAAACGACGTGCTCAACTTCGACTCCGAAGACATCGACGGCATTGATGACGATGCAGGAGACACAGATGAACCAACGCCTATAGGGCATTGGACAGCCACCTCATCTCATGATGTGTACATGGTGGATACCCCTAAAGGTAGCGACAACGAGGAACACGGGGATGGAACGAAGGATCAATCCCTCGAAAAACAATCAAAGCGTCGGCGTAAACGCCGACCCAAGCCCCGCCTCGATACAGACCCAGCCATAGAGCAGGATGAGCCAGCAGACGACGAGCATGCCCTAGAGCAACCGTCCGAACAGGGGAGACCGGATGAAGAAACCGAACATCCCTCCCCCGGCGAAAATGGCATTCCGGACGACCTTACGCCGAATAAACCCACGAAGAAGAAGAACCTCCACAAGAGGCTCGTTGCAACCGCACACAGCCTGAAAAAGCAGAAGCGGAAGCTCAAAACTGCAGAAGATGCACTCAGGATCAGATGGAGTAAAGTAATCAACACCGCAGACAAATACGGCGATAGTCGTCGCACTAAAAGCTATCTGAAGCAAAAGCTACTGCCTGAATTCGACGAAGAGGCATTAGAGCCCTCGCACTCAAAAAGTAAGAAAGCCACACGGTCGGATAGACGACCCCATAGCCAGCATAAAGCGGCAAACGGCGCCGCACTTAAGCTGACACGCGACCCACTTACGGATTCGCATCAAAAAGATGGCCCAGCCAGGTCCATTTATGGGCCAAGAAAGCAAGCTCTCGTAAGCAATACAATAAAGCCATTATCAGAATCCGGCACACCCAAATACAGGGGCGCCGCACATCCCCTATGTTTCACCGATGAGGTCCTGGATTATGAATTTCCAGCAGGATTCAAACCCGTAAACATAGAGGCATGTGATGGAACAACAGACCCTGGAGTCTGGATAGAGGATTACATCCTCCACATACATATGGCTAGAGGAGATGACCTCCACGCCATCAAATATTTACCCCTAAAGCTTAAAGGACCAGCCCGGCATTGGCTTAAAAGCCTTCCTGAAAACACAATTGGAAGTTGGGAAGAGCTCGAGGACGCTTTTCGAGCAAATTTTCAAGGGACTTATGTCCGTCCTCCGGATGCATACGACCTCAGTCACATAACACAACAGCCCGGAAAGTCAGCTCGGCAGTTCTGGAATAGATTTCTTACTAAAAAGAATCAAATAGTCGACTGTCCGGACGCCGAAGCCCTAGCAGCTTTCAGGCACAATGTCCGAGACGAGTAGCTCGCCAGACACCTCGGCCAAGAAAAGCCAAGAACAATGGCCGCATTAACAAGCCTCATGACCCGCTTTTGCGCAGGAGAGGACAGCTGGTTGGCAAGATGTAGCACCAGCGACCCAAGTACATCCGAAACTAGGGATGAAAACGGAAAACTGCGACGCAACAAGGAACGTCGCCGGACTAACGAAAACAGTCCGAAGAGCACGGCAGTCAACACTGGATTCAAAGGCTCACGGCAGAATCAGAAAAAGCCGCCCCTCCAAGATAACAAAGATGATTTATCCAACCTAAACAAAATCTTGGACAGGATATGTCAAATACACAGTACTCCCGGGAAGCCTACTAACCATACCCACATAGACTGTTGGGTTTTCAAACAATCCGGCAGACTCAACGCCGAACACAAGGGGCTCGACACACCAAGCGAAGACAAGGACGAACCCCAAAAGTAGAGCACCAGGAAACAGAAGAATTTCCCACAAGAAGTAAAAACAGTAAACCTACTTCACATAACAAAACGTGCGGTGCCCATAAAGGTATGCGCCACACGACCTATCCCAAAAGGGTCCCGCCACTGGTTGTCAAAACCAATCATCTTCGATCATCTGGATTATTCTAGAAGTACCAGGAACGTAGGCTGGACTGCCTTGGTACTCGATCCAATAATTGGCGGGCTCCAGTTTTCAAATGTCCTAATGGACGGCGGCAGTGGACTAAACCTGATATATCAGGACACAATCCGTCACATGGGGATAAACCCAACGAGAATCCGCCACAGCAAAACCTCCTTTCAAGGGGTAGCGCCTGGTCCGGACACCCATTGCATGGGTTTTATCCGGCTTGAAGTTATATTCGGCTCTACCGATAACTTCCGCTGCAAAAGGCTGACTTTCCACATCGTCCCATTCTCAAGTCGCTATCAAGCACTGCTGGGGCGCGAAGCTTTCGCCCGCTTTAACGCAATACTGCATTATGCATCTCTCACGCTTAAGATGCCCGGTCCACGAGGCATCATCTCCTTGAAGGGGAAGCATTGAGCGCTCCTCCCCCGAGTGGAGGATTGTGCGGCCGCTTTAACAGCCCCAAAATACAATGGCTTCAGCAGCCAGAACATCCGAACAGGTCATTAAGACCACGGGCACGAATAGACGAGCCCGGCATGCCCTAGGGGCTCCGCATATATAAGAGATAATAAAGCTCAATTTTACATATTTTACTTTATATTTGTTTATTTAATACAACTTTTGTTCGGCACGCCTTTCTTTTTTTTCTTTCAACTTAGTTCTTCTCTTTTACAGATGAACATCGTGCTGCGCCCGTCCAGGATACGACACAACGGAGACACGGGCGCAGACGTGCAGTAGGGACCCGTTCCAAGGATTCTTTTCAGATTAAGACCCTGCATAAACCTTTTTTACTGTCTCTTGTTGCTACACATCCCCTGGTTCTATAACCAAGGAGGAGGCTGGCGTCTTGGCATGTGGCCACGTCAGAATTCCTGCGCGTACCTGGACACTAGGGGCTTATACCTAAGAGCATTACTTTGCTCGCTCTCATAAAGACCAAATACCTTAGGGAGTGTTCGGCGTCGCGAGTTTGGCCTTATATGTATCAGCTCCGAATCATGATTTTGGTCAATGTTGGGTTGCCCGGCTCCTGTGTTCGGCCGCCTTACGTTCCGCTCTATCGGCTAAGGCGGCACCAGGAGAACTACTGCGATTGTGCCCCGGTTCGGCCAGGCGAGCACCTCAGTAGAGAAAGCCGAAAACCGACTGTCATGATATAGCGTGAGACTGGTCAACCACTCGATGACTCTCTGGAATCTATAGGATTCCTCCGCATTAACGAAGGGTCGTTTCCTGGCCAGGCACACACGCGCCCCGAATTTGGGCGAGCGCAGTCGCCACCAAGGGCTATCTAAAGAGTCCCACTATCAAGCTCCTATGGCTAAGTGAAAGTGTTAAAGCATTATAGTCCAGTTGCCTGGCTTGTTGTGCCATCACCTCCTTTGTAGGACCAAGACGTTGGATTAAGTGTGAAAAGCGCCTTCTGCGAGCACCCCCGCACTATGTGCGTGGGGGCTGAAGCCAACGACTGCCATCTTTCAGATTATATATATATATATATATATATATATATATATATATATATATATATATATATATATATATATTTAAACGGACGCATAGGAGGTGTTCCACATACTTGAAGGCACAAGTATAAAAGCCTACTACAATTCATCAAAATACTGTTTTATAATTACATATGCTATCAGAACATAGCATCCTTCGAAGCACTGCGTCTCTATTACACGAGCGCCTTCAAGGACTTCCTGAAAATAGTGTTCGAAGGGTATTCGGCTTTTGTCTGAATCTCAGGATGCAACAATGGTGGTCTCCATCTCCGCCCAATATGTCTTGACACGGGCAAGAGCCATCCGTGCGCCCTCTATGCATGCTGACCTCTTCATTGCATTGATACGTGGCACCGCATCAAGGAGTTGCTGCACCAAGCCGAAATAACTCTTCGGCTGCGATCTCCCCGGCCATAAATGACCCATGACGCACTTCATGGCGAGTCCGGACAACCTATTCAGTTCGGCCCATTGAGCCAGACGATCGTCCACCGCCAGTGGACGCTCTGGATTGTGAAACTGCGACCAGAAAAGTTTTTCCACTTCGCGATCTCTTGACCTCGAAAGTGTTCGGTCGCATCAGCAGCACTCGCTGCCAAATCCAGATAGGTGTCCTCTACACTCCACATCCGGTCCAGCGGAGAAAATTTCGGATCACAAAACTTCCTCCGCAGCATAAAAGGCTTTCCAGCCGCAATCTGTCCGGCTTGACGGAGCTCCTCCTTCGCAGCTCTCATCGCAGAGCGAGCGTCCTTGCCATCAGCAACAGCCTTCTCTAAGTCCGTATGCCTCGCCTGGTCTTCTTTCTCAAGAAGCTCGCAACGGTCAGCAGCACTCTTTAAATTCATGGCCATCTCGGCCATCTCCTTCTTGCTTCGGCAGTGAGCAGCCTGTTCGGCTCTCAGCTCTCCAAGGGCCTTCTCCGCAGCCGCATCCCTTTCTCTGGCTTGTTCCTTAGCCCAGGCAAGTTCCGCCCGAAGACTCTCCACGGCGGCCGCACCATCTGCGTCAAGCATATACATTATAAGATATTGGCATAAAGCTCCTCTTACCAGGTGCCGCCCAAGGAATTACATACCTTGAGCCTCATCAAGCCGCTTGTTGACGAGCGTGATGTCGGCATCTGCCACGTCCAGTTGCCGCTTTAGTTCGGCAAAATCATAAGTTCGGCTCGATTCCGGACACCTCGCCACCTACATTTGAAGGCGACGTTTTAGACCTGGGATTACGATCCTCTGCGCGTCGTCACTTCTGACAACGCACAGAGTCTCAGGGGCTACTATCTACACAGGGCGCATCTTATTTATGCGCAACTGACAAAAGTGTACATTATCTAATGTACCTCAAAGCCCGTCAGTAAACTTTTGACGGCCTCATGCAATCCGCTTTCTGCGGATGAAATCCTTTCAATCACCGTGACCATCAATGCGCGGTGCTCCTCTGAGATAGAAGCTCGCCCCAGCAGATTCTTTAGCTCCTCCGGCCGAGCACCAGACGGTGCCGAACTTGTCCTGTGGCCTCTTTCGGAGGCCGGACGCGGAGAACCTTGGGGGGCCACATAGCAATCTTCCGCCCCTGCCGGATTCGGAGAAACCCTCTGCGACGACACCTCAGGTTCGCTCGCCTCGCTAGGCGGTACGACAGGGGGAGGCGTTCCGCTCTCCATCATCTCCGGAAGAAGATCCCCCGAAGACGACCTCTGCTGAGAAGGGCTGAGGTCCGAACTACAAGGTAAAATTTCGGTTAATCTTCTCAGGTTTAAAGCAAGGATCCTTCTCTCAAAATATACAATCTTTCTCTACATACGGCTCGCTGGAGGGCTGATTCCTTTGAGGGCATAGTTCGGCCGAGGAACCCCCCGGCATCGGACCCTCTGACGGGGATTTTTTACCCCGCTTTGAGGCCATAGGCTCCGGGTCGTCAGAGGCGGCCCTCTTCTTCCCCTTAGGAGAGGAATCGTCGGTTCCTCCCTTCGGAGCAGCCTCCTTTGAGGAGGCCATAGTTTCCTTGTCCTCTCCCTCACTTCTCTCCAGGGGCACAATCTTCAACATCCTGTCAAGCACGGGATCCGGCCTGGTCTCAGGAAGGGGAGCCGGACACCTGATTAGCTTTGCTTTCGCTATCCACTCCCATTTAAAAAGGACAGCTCTTTTAGGGGCGAATTTATGACAATTATATGGATAGCGAGTTCGGGCACAAGGTTACTTACTTGAGTATCTGGGCAATTGCAGCTTAAACCTGCATCCTCGGTCAAATCCGGACACATTGCTTGTGATCCGAAGAACAATTTGTACATCTCCACGGGCGTTGCGCCCATAAAATGTTGGAGAGCTCGTGGTCCCTCCGGATTGAACTCCCACAAACGGAGGGAGCGACGTTTGCTGGGCAGGGTTCGGCGGATCAGCATGACTTGCGTCACTTTGACCAGGCCGAGGTCTCTTTCCAAGAGATCCCTGATTCGGCCCTGCAACAAAGGCACGTCCTGAGATGGCCCCTAGTCTAGGCCTTTGTTGACCCATGACCCTAGCTGTTGTGGGGGACCCGAGCGAAAGGCAGGCGGTGCCACCCATTTGGTGCCCCTGGGAGCGGTGATATAGAACCACTCCTATTGCCATAAGCCGAGCTCCTCTTGAAAAGATCCCTCGGGCCAGGGAGCATCAGCATTCTTACTTATAACAGCGCCTCTGCACTCTGCGTACCGTCCCTCGATCATCTTCGGCTCCACTTTAAAGGTCTTGAGCCATAATCCGAAGTGAGGGGTAACACGGAGGAACGCTTCACACACAACGATGAAAGAAGAAATATGGAGGATGGACTCCGGAGCTAAGTCGTGAAATTCCAACCCATAATAGAACAGCAGCCCCCTCACAAAGGGATCCATTGGGAAGCCTAACCCCCAAAGGAAGTGAGATTTGAACACCACGCTCTCACCGGGCTGGGGACTGGGAACCACCTGCCCTTGAGCAGGCAACCTATGCGGAATTTCGCCGGTCAAGAACTTAGCCTCTCTCAACTTTAGCACGTCCTCCTCCGTGACGGAGGAGGGCATCCATCGGCCTTGAAGGTCGGAACCGGACATTATCGATGGTCCGAAGCGCCTGGAATCTGGGGCCTAGGGTGTTGGAACTCGAGGCGATGGGCTAACTCGTTTGAGGTTGGAAAAAAGGAGTAAGGCCTTGGTCTCTTTATAAGAGGTTGAATACCAAGAGCCCTCCCCGTGACCGTTTGGGACTCGCCTTTAATCGAGAAAACATGCTAAACGGGCACGATTGGGTTACCCACGACCGTATTGATGAGAATCCCGTAAATAAAGGGGACACGATCTCTACTTTGACAAGACGTGCCAAGGAAACCGCCTCGCAAAACGCGCTAAGGTGGAGAAGTGAAAACGATTCGAATAAGGGCTTGGTCGTAGTGTGATGTCATGCTACGGAATACGTCGGCAGATTAGAATTGTGTTAATATTATTCTCTCTATGGCAATATGTGGAAGCTTATTTTGCAGAGCCGGACACTACTCTTGGTGTTTATAAAATTTTATGAAGAACTTGGAGGAGGAACCCGCCTTGCAATGCCGAAGACAATCTGCGCACCGGACTCGTCGTCATTGAAGCCTGGTTCAGGGGCTACTGAGGGAGTCCTGGATTAGGGGGTGTTCGGTTAGCCGGACTATACCTTCAGCCGGACTCCTGGATTGTGAAGATACAAGATTGAAGACTCCGTCCCGTGTCCGGATGGGACTTTCCTTGGCGTGGAAGGCAAGCTTGGCGATGCGGATATTTAGATCTCCTACCATTATAACCGACTTTGTGTAACCCTAACCCTATCCGGTGTCTATATAAACCGAAGGGTTTTAGTCCGTAGGACAACAACTCCAACATACAACAATTATACCATAGGCTAGCTTCTAGGGTTTAGCCTCCTTGATCTCGTGGTAGATCTACTCTTGTACTACCCATATCATCAATATTAATCAAGCAGGACGTAGGGTTTTACCTCCATCAAGAGGGCCCAAACCTGTGTAAAACATTGTGTCCCTTGTCTCCTGTTACCATCCGCCTAGACGCACAGTTCGGGACCCCCTACCCGAGATCCGCCGGTTTTGACACCGACACTAGTCATTTGGAATTAACCAAAATGCAGGCAGACAAGCATTTCAAGAGCCATAGGCTAATGAGGATTCTCGAAAGATCGGATAGTATTTTGAAGAATTTTGTGAAACACATGAACAACTAGGGTTGAGCGGATACTCGGTAAGAGCGAGGAATTATCCGTAGGGGTATTCATGTGGCAAAGAACTGCAAGGCAGTAGGCACAAAGTATTCTTGAAACAATAGAGAGAATTTTGATGTATCTTGTAATAACAAGATCAACTTGGAAGCATTGTATGAATGGCGAGTATACGTGGTTATCCATAGGGGTTTATCAATGGAGGGGAATTGCAAAAGCGACGCCATAAAGTCTCAAGAGAACATCGGAGAGTATCTTCGGATTCTTCTGGTGCAGCAGACGATCATCTGCAATAAGGGGCTCTCCGGGAGAAAGTATTACCGAGAACCTAGAGTTAGAGTTAGTAAAATCGTTTAACCCGAATGGAAGAGATGTCAGAGTCCCAGAGTATAGGTCGAGGAATAAAAGATCCTACTACCACCCAATGGCGACGTGTGCCCGTAAGGCACACAGCCATGTTAGTAAAAGTTTTGCGATGTCTAGACTCGACTTCGACCAAGGAGTGTGGAAGGGGGATTCCTACAGGCAGTCGGCTCTGATACCAACTTGTGACGCCCCCGATTCAATCGTACACTAATCATACACGCAAACGTGTACGACCAAGATCAAGGACTCACGGGAAGATATCACAACTCAACTCTAAAAATAAAATAAGTCATACAAGCATCATAATACAAGCCAGGGGCCTCGAGGGCTCGAATACAAGTGCTCGATCATAGACGAGTCAGCGGAAGCAACAATATCTGAGTACAGACATAAGTTAAACAAGTTTGCCTTAAGAAGGCTAGCACAAACTGGGATACAGATCGAAAGAGGCGCAGGCCTCCTGCCTGGGATCCTCCTAAACTACTCCTGGTCGTCGTCAGCGAGGTGCACGTAGTAGTAGGCACCCCCGGTGTAGTAGGAGTCGTCGTAGATGGTGGCATCTAGCTCCTGGGCTCCGGCAACTGGTTGCGACAACCAGGTAGAAGGGAAAGGGGGAAAAGAGGGAGAAAAGAAACCGTGAGTACTCATCCAAAGTACTCGCAAGCAAGGATCTACACTACATATGCATGGGTATCTGTGTAAAGGGGCAATATCGGTGCACTGAACTCCAGAATGCCAGAATAAGAGGGGGATAGCTAGTCCTCTCGAAGACTACGCTTCTGGCAGCCTCCATCTTGCAGCATGTAGAAGAGAGTAGATGGTGTGTTTTATTAAGTATCCGGTTCTAGTTGTCATAAGGTCAAGGTACAACTCCGGGTCGTCCTTTTACCGAGGGACACGGCTATTCGAATAGATAAACTTCCCTGTAGGGGTGCACCACATAACCCAACACGCTCAATCCCCTTTGGCCGGACACACTTTCCTGGGTCATGCCCGGCCTCGGAAGATCAACACATCGCAGCCCTACCTAGGCACAACAGAGAGGTCAGCACGCCGGTCTAAATCCTATGCGCGCAGGGGTCTGGGCCCATCGCCCATTGCACACCTGCACGTTGCGTACGCGGCCGGAGAGCAGACCTAGCAACCTCCATTTCAAAGGAAGTTGTGTTACGCGGTCCAACCCAGCGCGTGTCGCTCAGTCGCTGAAGTCACGAACGCTTCGGCTTATACCACGACGTCGAGTGCCCATAACTGTTCCCGCATAGTTGGTTAGTGCGTATAGGCCAGTGGCCAGACTCAGATAAAATACCAAGATCTCGTTAAGCGTGTTAAGTATCCGCGAACGCCGACCAAGGGCAGGCCCACCTCTCTCCTAGGTGGTCTCAACCTGCCCTATCGCTCCGCCACAAAGTAACAGCCGGGGCCGCCGGTAACCCAGGCCCACCTCTACCGGGATGGAGCCACCTGCCCCTTCAGCCCCCATCTCCAAACAGTATCATAAGTAATGTAACAGTATAAAGTGTATAGCATATGCCCGTGATCACTTCCCGAAGTGATCACGACCTAGTAGTATAGCATGGCGGACGGACAAGAGTGTAGGGCCACTGATGGAATACTAGCATCCTATACTAAGCATTTAGGATTGCAGGTAAGGGTTACAACTGTAGCAACAATGACAGGCTATGCAGCAGAATAGGATTAACCGAAAGCAGTAACATGCTACACTACTCTAATGCAAGCAGTAGAGAGAAGAAATAGGCGGTATCTGGTGATCAAGGGGGGGCTTGCCTGGAAGCTCTGTTGTACATGAAGAAGGTTCGTCGGTAACGTAGTCCTACTCAGTGGCATCAACGCCGGTCTTGGGGTCTACCTGGGAAGAAAAGGGGGGAAGAAACAATAAATACAGAGCAAACAAAGCATCACAAAATATAAAAAGGCAATACACGGGGCCAGGGGTGATCTAACACAGGGATAGGTGATACTGGCGAAGGGGGGAAACATCCGGGAAAGTATCCCCGGAGTTTCGTGCTTTTGGACAGATGAACCGGAGGAGGAAAGTTGCGTGTTCGCTAAGCTAGGGATATGTGGCGGACAAACGGGCTACGTATCCGGATTCGTCTCGTCGTTCTGAGCAACTTTCATGTACAAAGTATTTTCATCCGAGTTACGGATTATTTTATATGATTTTCTAAAGTTTCAACAATATTCTAGAATTATTATTAACTAGTAGTATGCCCGTGCGTTGCTACGGGCAATAATGTAGGCAAATGAGTCAAAAGTCATGCTTTAGCAGTTCCGTCAATAAATTAGTGCACAATTTTAGTTGATATATCACAATGTTGTAATTTCTCCTTCACATGAAGGTACACAGGAAGAGGAATCATGGTCTCCTCCATTATGTCAGCACTAAAGTTAGAACTGAGCATAGTGTCCCATTTTCAAAGCCCAAACTTGACATGTTCTCTGTTTATTTTAATCCATGCAACGCATCTCTATGAGCAAGAACTATCTTGTGGAACAAAATTTTAAAATGAGGAATGGTAAAATCACAATAAATGGCAAGTCTGCACCTCAAGGGCAATTAACTCAATACAACGGGTAATCGAGAGTTTGGGCGGCACTGCTACTTGTTCCGGCAACATGAGGGGTTAAGTCCACCTAAGAGGTGATCAAGCATGGAACCGCCTCAGGATTAATGTGTGATTGGTAATAATTCAGAAACTGAAGATAAAAAATGGTAGTAGTAGGTTGCAAGGTTTCACGTAGCTCACATTACCACCACATCCACTGCTATTGCATGTGAGATCAGCATCATTGTACAACATTAAGAAATGCTACATTGTGGCATGCTGGAGAGAGTGCCAGACACTTACCCAGATAAACCCTCATGCATTTATAATACTATGATATAGTGAAACTATGCACTTCTATAAGACATATAATAATAACAATCATATTATGAGATTCTCTATGAAGATATGCAATATGGACTTATAAAACCAAATCAAACAACAGAAAATTCTCTAGGCAGACACGCAGACAAGCAACATTGACCTCCAAGCACTCTTTACCCATGTCACCTACCACCTCCTTATCGTCGTCCACAGCTGTGCGAAGCGGATGTGGTGACCTGCAGCAGCGGATCTTTTAGCCTTTGAGATGATAACGAACCAGCCCTTACCGGCTACACATACATTCAAACCGATGCACCTCCTGTCGCACTTTGCCCTCGGCCTCCCCATCTAGCCCACTTTCTACAAAGCTCAAGAGAGAAAGAGGAGAAGTAAACCGAGAGATTTACCGAGCCGGCGGCAAAGAAGATGACAAGAGACTCGCAGAAGCAGCTACCGTGACATCGGTGTGGACGAGCTTGAGTAGGGCCAAGACCATATCTTTGTATCACCACTATGAAAGCATCATCAACACATACAACATGTACTGTTCTCAGGAAGGTGAAAAGGGAGCATAAATCATGCTTATTTTTCATACACTAACTACTAACCAGTACAACTCTGCATAAAGCACAACTGGCATGTCATGTTATTGTAAAAATATAGGGAATGCACCTGTATAAGTTGCTGGGTAGTGTAGTAGTTTGTTCTCGCCTTCAACTCATCAATATTGGCCTGCATTTCAGCACAAAGCTTTAATAGTTTATAGGAAGTACACAAGCTTCTCAGCCAACCGATGGTGATATCCTTCCAATGGTTCAAGCCAATCAACATTTCTCAAAACAAAATAAATCGAAGGCGCGGAAGGCCTCAGTGAGCTATGTACTGTCCAAGATGCTCTATCATACTTTACATTTTTTGTGGAAGAGCTATGCACCGAACCCCAAGTCATATCATCTAAGTCCAAGTGTCAAACGACAATAGCAAGCTACGGAGCACACATTCGGAAGGCATAAACAAGCATCAACAACAAGTTATGAAGCAATCTATGAAATTTGATGGACTCTTGGACTCCAGGGGCAAAACTAAATAACGACAACTAACAAGTTACGATCCATCAACAAAATAGTATGCTTCTCAATGACAATTAACTCCATGGGAAAAACTAAATAATTAAATCAAATGCATCTTCAATGAACCTCTATGATTATTTTCACCTAGCATCAAGTATATTTTGACTGGCCATGAAGATTTTCATAACCAGATCACTTGTATACCATGTTTTCCTTCACATATGTGCAGGGGTATAACTCCAGGTGACAAGATGAGTAGCTAACTATACAATGGCTGCTGAAAACATGACATGCAGGTCCAAATCAAAAAATGACACTCTGATAACCATATGATGTCCTGAAATTCACCTAAGAAAATTATTAGGTGTGGTACTGAAATCCGCTGTCCTAAAAAAAGTGTAAGCAGACATTCCAAAGATATATATATATATATATAAATATATGTAAATTGTTCTGATCATATATAGGCAAAGGAAATTTGGCATCAAATTTTGAGATGCTAATTGGCATTAGATATGTGCAGGGGTATAACTCCAGGTGACAAGATGAGTAGCTAACTATACAATGGCTGCTGAAAACATGGCATGCAGGTCCAAATCAAAAAATGACACTCTGGTAACCATATAATGTCCTGAAATTCACCTAAGAAAATTATTACGTGTGGTACTGAAATCAGCTGTCCTAAAAAAGTGTAAGCAGACATTCCAAAGATATATATGTGTATATATATATATATATATATATATATATATATATATATATATATATATATATATGTAAATTGTTCTGATCATATATAGGCAAAGGAAATTTGGCATCAAATTATGAGATGCTAATTGGCATTAGTAACCATTATATTTAGTGAGAGTTTGGACTATCACATAGCTTCGTACTCTGCTTACTTGAACTTTTTTTTCGAGAAAACGCAGAAGGCCTTTGCGTTTCATTTCATTGAAAATTTGGAAGACCTCCTACGAGGTGGTTGGTACATAGTTATGTGTTCAAACTGATATGCTACACACAGATTGAAAGAACCAGGCCACTTAAATCAAATTGCTACCCACAGGTTCAAAGAACATAGCAGCTTACAAGATCTGCCTTTAGGGAAAAAATAGCAAACACATATTCTGCAATTTGATTACACAAAATTTTAAATTTTAATCAATTTAAGCCAAATAAAAATTTGGAACTTGTGAAGAAGCATGGCAAAATGAAACATAAAATGTTGAGTTCATTAAGTATTGGTGTTCGGAATCTTGGCCAAACACATGCTGAATCAAATCGCTATTTTTCAGGATGGTAGATTTGTTGCTTCTGAAGTACAGTGCTGTAAGTTCTTACTATGGACAATTACAAAGGCCGCCGGAGAGCACAAATGACATGTAGTAGAATAAAGAGTTTTTATTGATTGTTGTGATTTAATCAATGTATTCTTTGAACTCTATTCCCACATGTTAGAAAATTTAGGGAGATTCAATTTCAATAGCTGGTTCGAGGAGTTGCAAAATTCATAATAGAAAATTCTGTCCTAAATACATTAAATTGCAATGGTAGCCTATGTTGTGTATCTCTAAATTAAATTGCAATGTACTTGTTATCATCATATGTTTGTGCACTTTTTCATTGCATCATGGTAAACCTTTTCCTCTCTCCCTCAACCCCCACCCCCTCTCTCTCCCTGCCTCCCTCTCTATCTCCCATCCGCTCTCTCCCTCCACCCACCCCTCTCTCGCTTCCTCTCTCTTTCTCTCTTCCTTCGCCTGGGCCCTGCAGCATGCTATGAGAAGACACGCCATGCCAAGATATGGTGTGAGAGTCAAATTGCTCAGAGATGGCTCAATTCGACTCAATTCACTCACGATCGATAGGATTTCATGGATATTTCAGGATATAAGGGGAATTCGTGAGGTAGGAGACCCCGTCTTCCGTACAGTAGCTAGGGTTCTAACTAGTCTAGAATAATTGAGAATTACAACCTGGGCGGAACGATGCCATCGCGGCTGCTTATAAGCTGCAGTCCGGGTACATGGTGAAAGAGGAACAGTAAAATAACGGTTACAACACAGTAACTGAAGATTTAAGTTGAGTGAAACGGCGAGGATCAATCCGAGCCGTTGAATTGTCTGAATCGGTGTCGCCTCATCTGCACCGTTGGTTAACTGAACTTGTTCTCCTGCTTGTCTTCAGTATGTGCGCAGTTCAGGTCCTGACAATGCCGCCGCCATGACGACCGCCTTGTCCTCGAGGCGAAACAGTTTGTGACCAGGGAGTGTTTTGTTGAGGAAGGCAGCGTCCTCCCATGTTGCATCATCTGGAGCTAGGCTTTCCCACTGCACCAAGCACTGCCCAACTTGTGTCTTGTTACGCTGGATCACTCTGCGGTCGAGCACAGCCACCGGAATTGTTTTGACATATCCTTCAGGTGTTACCAAGGGTACATGAGGCAATGGTACTACTCGGTGACCAATATGCTTCTTGAGTTGGTGATGTGGAATACTGGATGGATGTTTGTTCCTTCTGGGAGATGTAATTTATAGGCCACTTCTCCAATTCTTTCCAGAATTTTGTAAGGGCCATAAAACTTTGATCTTAATTTGAGAGATCCCCTCAAACCAAAAGCATTTTGTCTGTAAGGTTGAATTTTGAGAAAAACCATGTCCCCAACTTGTAATTCTCTCTCTGTCCTTTTCATATCCGCAAAGTGCTTGATCCTGCTTTGTGCATGTTCCAAGTTTGCTTTCAATCTTTGCATCATGTGTTCCCTTTCAGAGATTGTAAGTGTTGCTTCTGGAGACAAGGGCTGACCTGCAGCAAATTCTCCAATTTGGGGAGGTTTATACCCATACAATGCCTGGAATGGAGTGCATTTCAAGGATGAGTGGTAGCTTGTGTTATACCATAACTCTGCTAGTGGTAGCCACTTCATCCACTGTTTAGGTTCCTGGAACACCATTCCTCTTAAATAAGCTTCTAAGCATTGATTCACTCGTTCCGTTTGGCCCTCGGTCTGGGGATGTGAAGCGGTGCTGAATCTGATTTGAACTCCAAAAGCTTTAAACAGTCCTGGTAAATAGCACTTGTAAAGATTGAATCTCTGTCAGACACAATACAGTTGGGCAATCCATGTAACTTAATTACATTGGCCATGAGAGTATCAAACACTGTCTAAACTGTATAAGGGTGAGCTAGTGGCAAAAGGTGAGCATATTTGGTCAACCTATCCACTATCACCAGAATGACCTCCTTGCCTTGTGAATTGGGAAGAGCAGTAATGAAATCCATAGTGATCTGGGACCAAGCCATGTCAGGTACAGGCAGAGGCTGCAGCAACCCGGGAGGATAGATATGTTCTATTTTGTTAAGTTGACACACTGGACATTGACTGACAAAGATCTCAATATCTTTCTTCATGTTTGGCTAGTAAAAAACTTTCTTGATGCGATAGTAAGTTGCTTTAATGCCCGAATGCCCTCCCAGTGCAGAGGAGTGAAATGACTGTAACAGCTCTTGTCTGAAAGTAGTAGCAGCTCCCACATATATTCTGCTCTTGTATTTGAGCAAGTCATTGTGAGTGGAGAATTTTGGGTTGGTGTCCACATCAGCAGCTACTTCCTTGAGAATTTTGTCAGTATCTGTATCCCCTTGATAGCTTTTCCTCACATCTTCAGTCCAAGAAGGAATGACTATAGTGATATTGAGACATTGCATGTGATTTACATTGTCCAATCTGGAAAGTGCATCTGCCACTTTATTTTCCTTTCCCTTTTTGTACTCTATGGTATAGTCATATTCCAGCAGTTTTAGAAGTAACTTGTGCTGAACTCCTTCAGTTAATCTCTGTGTAGTCATGTACTTCAGAGATTGTTGGTCTGTTTTAATGATTAAAGGATTTCCCCACACATAGTGTCTCCACTTCTTAAGTGCCTCCAAGATGGCCATTGCTTCCTTTTCATAGATAGATTGTGCTGCTGACTTAGGCCCCAAGCTCTTACTAAGAAAAGCAATTGGCTTGCCCTTTTGCATTAGTACTGCACCCAGTCCTTTAGCACAAGCATCAGCCTCAATGGTGAATGGTAATGTAAAATCTGGTAGTGCCAGAACAGGACAAGTAGTCATGGTGGTTTTTAAAAGTTGAAAAGCTTTGCTTTGTGCAGGACCCCATTGAAACGCATCTTTTCTCAGCATGTCATGAAGTGGTCGGCAAATTTGCCCATAATTCTTCACAAACCTTCTCTAGTAACCAGTCAATCCAAGAAATCCTCTCAGCTGTTTGACATTTTCAGGTTCTGGCCAATCCACGACTGACTTGATCTTGCTAGGGTCAGTAGATACCCCTTTCTCTGATATGATATGGCCTAGATATGATACTTGACTTGTTGCAAATGTGCACTTTGAGAGTTTGACATATAACTCATGTTTTCTCAACATAGCAAAAGTTCTCTCTAAATGTGCATAGTGCTGCTCCATGGACTTGCTGAAAACTAGCATATCATCAAAGAAGACCAGAATAAATTTTTCTTTCTCTGGTTCATTGATCTCATCACATACAGTGTTCATAAAACCCTGAAATGTACCTGGACCACAAGCCAGTCCAAATGGAACTACTTTGTACTCATAGTGGCCCATGTGAGTTTGGAAAGCTGTTTTAGGAATATCCTCTGCAGCCATCCTGATCTGGTGGTATCCTGACCTCAGATCTAACTTAGAAAATACCTTAGCTTCATGCAATTCATCTAACAGATCCTCAATGATGGGCATGGGGAACTTATTTTTGATAGTAATTGCATTAAGCTCTCTGTAATCCACACATAACCTCCATCCTCCATCTTTTTTTCTGACCATTATTGCAGGAGAAGAGAAAGGGATGAAACTTTCCTGAATTTCCCCTTTTTTAATCAATTGTTTGATGATTTCTTCCATAGCTGCTTTCTGGTAATGTGGCACTCTGTATGGTCTTAATTTTGGTGGTTTTGCTCCTTCCTGTAGAACAATTTTATGATCACAATTTCTTTTTGGGGGAAGCTTGTGTGATTCCTCAAAAATATCTGCAAATTGATGTAGCAGAGGTTGTAGGGCAGCTGGAGGTGGTGCAGGTTTTTTGTTATTCTGTCTCAACTTCCTGAATTTGCAAGATGTATCCCATGACACCTTTGGATAACAGCTTTTCCATTCTGGCTGCTGATATAATGCATTTCTTTTGAGGAATTGTATGATCAAACAATGTAATTGGTTGTCCTTGTTTGGTCACAATCAAAATCCTTTCTACCAGATCTAAACAAATAGGACTGTATTGGTAAATCCAGTCAGCTCCTAGAATAACATCATAAGACTGAAGATCTAGAACTTTGAAACTGCTAGAAAAAGTCTTTCCCTGGATTTGGAAATCCCTTGTAGGTACTTTGGATGTGGAAATGAGTTTACCACCCCCAGCTACAGTCACTTTTCTGGGCTGTATGGGCTGTTGGAAACAGTTACTTTTAATAGCAAACTCTGTGCTAATAAAAGTATCAGAAGACCCACTGTCAAACAAAGTTGTGGCCTTTTTTCCTGGCATTTCTATAATTAGGGAAAAAGTGTTAGGACCTGGAGTTCCTTCTACTGCATTTGCTGAAATGTGCATTGCTTGTGAATTTTTCTCTACACTTGGTACAATGCTTTTTTCCTTGTCTGGGGTGTTTGGAGCTGTATGGTAAGCTTGTTCAGGCCCATTTCCATCTTCTATATTGTCACTATCCTCATCATCATCTATATCTTGTAAAATATGGAGAGTTTTCCCAATTTTACATTTGTGTTGTCTGGTCCATGGTTCTCTGCAATACCAACATGCTCTAGCATCCTTAGGAAATGGAACACTGTATTTGTCCTGATTTGGAACTTGCACTTGAAGTGAATTTGCAGGATTTTTGTAAGGAACAGTGTAGTTCCTGTTTTTGTACATTTGAGGATTCTGCATTTTTCTGGCCGCTGCAGCTTTCTCATAAACTTTAGCATACCAATATGCTTCAATTATCCCAGTTGGTTTCTGTCCACAGACCTCATGTTTTATATCACTTCTCAGACCACCAATAAAACAACTTAAGAGAAAATTCTCCTGTAGACAAGGATGATCTCTTTTAACTAGGGCCACACATTGTTCAAAACTGTCAATATACTGAGCTACTGTGTTTGTTTGTTGTATGTTTTTCAATAATTCTACAGCCTCATGCACACTAGCTTCTGAAAACCTGTCATCAATCATTTGACAGAACTGTTGCCATGTTATCATTTGCCAAGGAACACAAATATTCTTTAACCAATTTGATGCTCTTCCTTGTAAATGCCCTGTTGCTAGATTTACCCATTGCTCATAGGGTGTTCCAGACATGTCAAAGAATTTTTTCACAAGCAATAAGCCACCCAATAGGATCTTCTCCATTAAATAATGGAAGCTCCAATCTGGGTCCTTTTAGGACTGCTTCTGCAAAGTAAGATGGCCCTCCTAACTGAGTTGCATATTGATTTCTCTGAGCTTCATACAAATTGCTTGCTGCCTGATACACAGGGGAAAACCTTGAGCTGTAGTGGTTGTGTTGATGTACTGACCGGTAATTGGATTATACGTATGAGGCGGTGAATAAAGAGGGGCACTAATGGGTGCAAAATAACCACTGTTGCCAGAGAAGCCCAGTGTGTGTGCTTGAACTGTCACATTGGTGTTTGCTGGAGCCACTCTAACTGAAGAAGGACCTGGAATGTCTCTGTATTTATCACTGTTTACTCTAGTGCTCTTAGTAAACATAGGAACCTGGGGCAAATTTGTTGCTAGTTCTGCCACACTGCCCATAGGTATCTTATCCTGGCCCCTGAACTCTTGGTCCAAATTCTTTCCCACTCGATCTTGTGACATGGTCTTACTGTCTGTAATAGTAACTGGCATTTGTACACTCAACCCTGGTTGGTTACGTTGCTCTTGATCTTTAGATATTGGAGTCACCACTTCTTCTTTCTGCTGGTGTATATTCATGTTCTGAAGAATTAGCTGCAGAGTTTTCTGAATGTCCTTGTTCATCTCCGACAGTTTGGACTCCACTTTGGGCATAGTAACCATATCTGCTCTGAGCTGAGACACTTCCTGTCGAAGATCTTGTAGTCCCTCTAACTCTGCCCGTAGATCTGCCACTTCTTTCTCCACTCTGTCTACAGTAATCTGAACTTTTGCTCGGGTGTCCGCCATCTGATCAGCTGCTGCTGCCGCCTGCAAAAACACCACACCTTCTTGCGACGCTGTGACACACATATCTCTACATAGACCGGAATTTTACCACCAGGAGAATTTCTCCCAGCAACCATCTCGGACTCAGAAATCTATGCCCGAATTTCACCGCCGCCGCGTCGCCTCCACCCCAGTACGCCGCCGCCGCGAACAGGGAGGGACGGGAGGGATTTTACGAGAGATCCCAACCTCCTGCTCTCCACTGTCCGATTCGCCGCCGACTCGCCGCCGCCGAGGATCTGCTGTCGCTCTGATACCTTTGTGAGAGTCAAATTGCTCAGAGGTGGCTCAATTCAACTCAATTCACTCACGATCGATAGGATTTCATGGATATTTCAGGATATAAGGGGAATTCGTGAGGTAGGAGACCCCGTCTTCCGTACAATAGCTAGGGTTCTAACTAGTCTAGAATAATTGAGAATTACACCCTGGGCGGAACGATGCCATCGCGGCTGCTTATAAGCTGCAGTCCGGGTACATGGTGAAAGAGGAACAGTAAAATAACGGTTACAACATAGTAACTGAAGATTTAAGTTGAGTGAAAAAATCTGAAAAAAGATACACATGTATGCAAGGATGTAAAGTGTATGTGTGAAAAATCTCAGGATGAAATACCTTGAATTGCGAGCTGCACAAAAAAAAACAAAATCATGGACTTTGAAGATGAACCATATATATGCTAATAAGCACCAGATTTGTCTTTTTTGTGTAGCTCACATTCTATAATGTATTTCCACCTAAAAAATTGCACAAATGTACATTATGTATCTAGGTATATGTGTATTTATTTATAGAATTTTTTGCATATGAAAAGTTTAAATTTTGAAGTTTTCAAATAAAGGACTCCATTGAGCTCGGTCTCCGTTTTGCATTTTCGGAAAAGGAAGCCTATCTTCATGGCCTACATTATGAGCTAAACCATATCCAATAGAGGATTAACATGCATGAACATCTGGATGTATGTGATTCAAGCTGAGCTCCTGCCCACAAAAGAAAAAAAGACATATGCAAGTGAATCAAGCCGAGCTCCTGCCCACGCAGTCGAACCCCTGGATGCTTGCGTTAATGGAGCAGAAGCTGTGCGCTCACCTGAACGCTGCTGGAGGGGCTCGATCGGAATGGCAGCTTCCAGAACCAGAGCGCGGCAGGTCCAAAACTCAAGGGGCCAACACGGGCGATGTCGCTGACACCAGCACTTTGCCCCCGAGTTGTGGTCACGGTCTCCGGCGCCGGCACGAACATCGGCATCTCGCCCTCATTGCAGTCACTATCGTCGGTGCGATGCCCCGCCCTTGGCTGCTGTAGAACTGAATAAATTACATGTAATTTTTTTGAGGGAATAAGTTACGTGTAATTTGAATTAGTAGAGACAGAGACAAGATGATGTCCGTCCCAGCCCGTACTGCACCGGTGTTCGAACCACCCTGCCCTGGGGTTTGGCGTAGACCTCCAGGCCCAGAAAAACACAATGATTAGAAGGATTGGTAGATTCCAACACAGTAACCAGCATCTGAATCGACCTTGACAACCACCAGAGCGAAACACAGCAACAGTAAACTATTTCTGAAGACACAATTCAGGAGTTTCTCCACTTTACTTGAAAAAACATACAAATAGAGCACCTCCGCCATGAGCATGTCCACACAGTTCAAGAAAGACATATCCTAGCTCTACCTTTATAACATGGTAATATAGCACAATCCCCGTCATATAAAATGATATGTGTAGGCTGCTAGGCGAAAGCAAATATATCAGTTCTGACCTAACAAACCTCTTTCCAACTTGCTCTAATTCTTATTGAGTCTGACTAACTATGAAGAAACGTGATCAAAAGAAGAAGAAAATGCTGCCAAATTTTGACTGTCTGAACTATCTCCAACACGCTGTTTTTCACCGCAAAAATAGGAAGCACTTTGTACGCAGAACATTACTGAATCACCTTGAATTGAACAGAACCATCAAAACTGAAACCACACCCTTTCCAAAGCAGCAAGGTTCAGAACACGGTACCAATATAAACAAAACATACAAAGAGAAATCACCGAGACTAAGACCTCGACATCGATGGAAGGAGCACCTGAAATGAATGAAACGAAGAACAGTGAATCAAGGGCGCGAGATTGGAACCAATTACGAATACAACTAGACAATACCCCGCCCGTTGCTGCGGGAATTTGAAGCACCATGTAGGAGGAGGATTATGGAGTGAAAATGGTAAATAATGAAAAGAGATTTGAACAATTGATGATATGATATGAAAATTCCAAACATTACTAAATCATAAAGTGCCTTATATTTGCTTTTATCAGAATGCAATCCCGCTTTTTGGAGAAAGATATGCATTGTAACACGATTATTTTAGGGAAGCTACCATGAAAAATGCATGGATCATAAACTTTGATGATAATTCTACTAAAAACATGCTCAAATCCGATCAGAAGCCCGATATTTACATAAACAAAGCCCAACCATGGCCCAACACAAAGGCCTAATCCCATTGCTCGAGGCCCCACAAAAACTACTAACACATTTCTCCAAAAAAGACACTACTATCGTGAATGCTTGTTGAGTGATGGAACATACGCCCTTCAAAAGCCTAAGCAAAAAAAAAAAATCCAGTACAATTACTTTCGCACATCTGAATTTGTACATGAACCACCAGAAAGATACCAATTGCTGAAAAATGAAACAGAGCGTGCACGCATATGCATCTTTTTTTCATGGACAACACATGTGCATCTCTTTTTTCCCTAAAAAGGCAAATGATAGTTTTCAGCTTGCTGATCATAACGCTTCATCAGCCACGCGTGGTGCCGTTGGACAGCCTGTGATCCTTCAGCTGGGCACATCCCTCGCGATGGATGTGAACGCTGAACAGTTCGCTCTCCACGTTCTTTCCCGCAGCTCTCGTAACTTCCCCCAAATCCGTTATGCTCCGCCGTCATTTGCTATCCCGGGCGATGTCGCCCCCTCTACAACCTCACGCTCGCCGTGCATGCTTTTCTGAGTCCATCCCGTGGCTGCCCATGTAAGGGGTGGAGGGGTGTAAGCACGGCTGCAATAGGCTCGCTGGAGACGGAGCGAGACTGGCCGTGCGCTGCTGCAACGTCAGGTGCGTGGTGCTTGAAGGTTATCTTCCCCACCCGCAAGCCAACCATGCGGCACTGCAGTGGCGTTCCTGAAAAGACGACTCGCGTTACTGCAAGACAGAGCAGGCGACGGCGATGCTGCCAGTGTCAAGCGACCACATGCTGCTGCAAGACGCCGGCGCCCCCGCTGGCGCGACCACATGTCCACACGGTGTGAGGAACTAACATATGTGCTGCAAAGTGAGCATACGGTTCTCGGCTACTACGATTGGGAATCAACGCTTCCACCCAAGGAAGATAAAAAAATTCAGATCTGAGTAGATAAGAGGAAGGAGAAGCGCCCACCACTGGAAAATTAGTTGTTTTTGGAGAACATCGACGGTGGCCCGCACGGTTCATCGAGAGGTCGATCGGATCGACGATGGCGGGTATGTATGACCTGAGCTAACAAAGCCGCCGCTGGCAGCGACCATGGGGCATTGGGGCTCCACACAGGAGTTGGTACTCAGGTCTCTGGGGGTGACGACCTAAAAAGGCTTGACTGGCGGAGGCGCAATATGGATAGTAGAACTTGTAAGGGAAACTTATAAAGAGGGAAGGAGAAGGATCAGGAAGACAAGAGTGGACATTTATGATGATCGTGCAAATTTATTGACGAAGGGAAGATGAAAGAAACATCCAACGAAGTGGCACTAACAAAGCGGCAGAAGAGATAATACCTTCTTCACGACTGAAAACAAAACGATGGTATGTCGTGTGGGAGTTGACTGATCGGTTGCTGTTTGGAAACTGAGCGCTGAGGTGGCACCATGCTGACGTGGACACCTTGCATGTTAAGATAAATCATGTAGCGGGGATGAACTTCTTAGTTATATAGGATAGGATACCTGCGACTTACCTGACAACGAGAGGTGGAAGAGAGGAGAGGAGAGGATCCAGCCAAGGAGCCGCCGGTCTTGGCAGGGGAAGGCCACGCCGACGCCATCGACGCAGATGAGCAGCGCGCGGCTTGCCCCCACGGGTCCCGATGCAGAAGATGCCGATGGGAACAGGGACCTGGCCGACTCAACTCCATCATCCTGGCCACGGCGTGCCCGGATGGCCGCCGGGTGGCGCGGTGGGGCATGGCTTCCACAGCAGCGATTCATGTAGAGATGGAAGACGGGGCGCGGCAGCGGAGCTGGGAGAGATAGAAGCCCGCGGGGCGGCCGGGGGAGGGAGTGCAGCGGCGGCCCGTGATGCCGAAAGAGAAAACGTGAGGCGGGATGCCTTGACGTACGGGAAGAGACCCCTCGCACACCGTGGGTGAGTTCTTCGTCGGCGCCGTGCTCCCGGCGATGTACATCCTCGACGGCCTCCAGTCCGGGGACACCACGGGGATCGCCGCCATGGCCCCGCACGCATTCCTGCTCTCCGCGCAGGTCTTCACCGAGGGGCTCACCACCGCGTTCCCGTGGCGTTTGTCGCTCCTCGTCAGGGCCGCCGTACCGGTCATGTACAACGCGAGCAGGATGTTCGCGGTAGGGGAGTGGATCCGGCAGGAGATAGAGGGGGCGACTGCGGCGATGGGAAGGGAAGGGGGCGGAGCGGCAGGAGGGTGGGATGGTCGAGGAGTTCCCCGGCGGCGGCGGTGGCGTAGGAAACCCTAGAGGGCAGGAGTCGTCCCCCATGGGCGAATGGGTGGATCGGCGTGCGAAGGGATCGATCGTAGGGTTTTTTGGCATCGGTTTTTTTCGCAGGAGGGTAGGCAGTTAACGGAGGTGGGAGGATGAAGAAAATAAAACGGAGGTGGGAGCATGACGAAAAAAAACCAGCGAAAATAAACCGCGCAGACTATTCACCAAGTCGTTCATTAGGAGTAGAGATTCGAATTATCCACATAATAAACTTTTGTTACCTAGTGCTACCCTAGTCTAGGTGTATGAGAGCGGGACCAAAGGGGCTGGTCAACCCAGTCAATTTGACTGGTCAATAGTGGAGTTGGTGGCCCACATGTCATTGTCACATGTGTTAATAAAAACATCTAACTAATTTAATGGGGTTCTACATGTCATCTACTACTAGAATAACTTAGCACTAAATTAGTTCCTAACTAAACTAGTCCTAATTAAACCAGGGGCCGGCCACCACACACGCAACACACACAGCAAACCCAGCACGGCCATGGCCAACGGCAGCTAGCGTAGCAGCAGCGAGGCAGAGCAGCAGCCAAGCAAAGCATCTAGCGGCAGCAGCAGGCACGAGCAGCAGCAACAACAGGGCAACAGCAGCGGCAAGGCAGCAGCTTCAGGCGGCAATGGGAGCAGCAGCGCAGTAGCAGTGAGCAGTAGCAGAGAGCAGCGGCAGCGCAGGAGCGGACGAGGCGGGCACGTGGGCGCGCGCGGGGATCGCGGCCGGAGGTGTCAGGGCGTGCCCCGGGTGCAGCAGGGGCTTGCGGCGGGAGCGGAGCTCCGGTCACGGCGCCTGTGTACGGGGGTCGTCGGGGTTGCGCTACAGGCGCCCATTTGACATGCGCCTGGTCGCGTTCGAATGTACGCGGGGAGCCGCGTCTAACGGTGGCGGTTACAACAGCTGGAGCGGCCGGAGTTGAGCACTCCGACGACGGCAAGGGGCGGCGGTTTCGGGCGATCTTGGTTTCAGCGGCGTGGAGCACGGCAGGAGCTGCAAGTGGGCGCGTTGTCCTCGTGGGAGCTCCAGGAGCTCGATACTAAGCTCGGGTGCAAGCAACAACAGCTGTGAGCTTTGTGACGACATGGCCGGCGGCGACGAGCTTCGACCGCGATGGGAACGGCAGCTACAGACACGAATTCGAGAACTAGGGAGAGGGCTTTCGAGCGGGAGCTCACCGGGGAGCGCACGAAAGGCTCGGTGAGGGCCGGGAGCGCAGGACGACGATGGGGTCGATGGAGGTGCGTCGGTGGCCGAAGGTTGAAGAAGAGTTCGATCCGCTCGATGTAGTGGCCTCGGGCTCGAACGGTGGTGCGTAGACGAAGTAGGGGACGACGGCGAACCTCCTGGACGCCAACGGACGGCGAACGGTAGCCGGTGGCCACGTGTACGGCAACGGCGCGACGACGGCGACGCTCGGGCGCCAAAGAAATCGAGGAGAGCGAGGCAAGGGGGGAAATGTGCAGGGGCTAGGGTTAACGACGGGGCGTCGAGATCTTGTAGGGCGAGGCCTTAACCACCAGGGGAGCCGCGGGATGGCTGCCATGGCGCCGTGGATGGCCGCCACGCCTCCCCAGCCTCCTGTAGCGATAGGTTGAAGGAGTTGGGGTGGGCTGGGCCTGTTTTGCTAAATGGGCCAAGGGGCCCATTAGATTAGGTTTTATTTCTTTTTACTAGTATTTTTCCATTTACTTTTTTGTTTATTTATTTAGCTATTGTTTTGTACTTTCTTTTAGCATAAAAACACTTTTGTAAAATGTAAAACCTTGCCATATAATTACTATGCATTATTGTGCACTGCCACAACAAGTTTGGGTTCAAAATAATTTATTAAGTTTTGAGTTTATATTTAAATGGGATAAAAAGGTGTTGTTGGTCCACTGTTTTAATATCCAGGGGCAATTTTATATTCTGAAAAATGTTAATTATTTCATGAAAAATTGTTAGTGAATATTTGCAACCCACCAAACATTTTTGTTTTACCATTTGAAGAAATAATAATTTGACTTTATTTTAAATTTGAATTTGAATCGGGTTTGGATCAAAGTGAGGTTTAGCAAATTACTGCGATGACATGGCATCATTAAGAGGGGATTACTGTAGCTTAATTATCCGGGCGTCACACCTCTGTAGCCACGAGAAATCAATCTAGGCCTCTCTGGCACCCTGCCGGAGGGGGCCATCATCACCGGAGGCCATGGAGGAGGATCCCGGAGGGGCCATCATCACCATGAAGGCCAAGGACCAGAAGGAGAACCTCTCCCCATCTAGGGGGAGGCGATGGAGGAGGAAGCACAAGGGGGAGAACCTCTCCTCCTCTCTCTTGGTGGCGCCGGAGTGCCATCAGGAGGGGGAATCATCGCCGCGGTGATCGTCTTCATCAACATCACCATCATTATCACCATCCTCATCTATTTTACGTGATCCACTCTCCCGCACCCCGTTGTAATCCCTACGTGAACATGGTGCTTTATGCCACATATTATGATCCAATGATGTGTTGCCATCCTATGATGTTTTGAGTAGATATCCTTTGTCTTTGGGTTGATTGATGATCTAGATTGATACGAGTTGTATGTTTTATTTTGGTGCTATCCTATGGTGCCATCTATGTCACGCAAGCGTGAGGGATTCCTGCTGTAGGGTGTTGCAATACGTTCATGATTCGCTTATAGTGGGTTGGTGAGTGACTGAAACACAAACCCGAGTAAGGGGGTTGTTGCGTATGGGAATAAAGAGGACTTAATACTTTAATGCTATGGTTGGGTTTTACCTTAATGATCTTTAGTAGTTGCGGATGCTTGCTAGAGTTCCAATCATAAGCATATGATCCAAGTAGAGAAAGTATGTTAGCTTATGCCTCTCCCTCATATGAAATTGCAATGACGAATACCGGTCTTGTTAACAATTGCCTAGGACAATTCCGCACACCGATCCATCATTATTCCACTCGCTATTTATAATATTTAGTAATATATTCTAACTTTATGATAACAACACCTACTTTTATATTTTAGCTCTCCGACACCATACAAAGTTATCCTCTTCATACCCACAACGTAGTTTTATTTCTCGTTGCTAGTTGGAAGCAAACGTTTGGTCTACGCAGAGTCGTATCAGTGGCAGATAGGGCTTGAGAGAATATTGATCTTAGCTTTAACTCCTTGTGGGTTCGACACTCCATACTTATCACTTCCACCTTTGGAAATTGCTACGATGATTCCCTGCACTTGGGGATTATCAGGCGCCTACTGTCCAATGAATGGATGACATCTGTCCCAACGGTGAGCCAACATATGTTTCCTCCGGCCAATGAGAATTTTACACGTGGAAAATCCTCATTGGTCAGGGCTGTTAGCGGGTTATCGAATGCAAAACCGGACCCAATAGCTTAACAACGTTCCGTTACGGTGGATGCCACGTGTGGGTCACCCTTGACGAAAGCACTTCCATGACGCGCGATTTATCGTCATGGAAGTGGACACTTCCGTGATGATGATTTTGGTAATGTCAGGGAACACTTCTACGACAACACATGTATGACTTTCTTGATTCTGTCATAAATTTGTCATGGATGTACATGCATGACAGAAAACGTGACCTACTGTGACTAACATGTATCATCACAGAAGTGTCTTTTTTTTGTAGTGATGTATTTGACATGAAGAAAGCAATAGCAATAAAACTGAACGATCATTATGCTAAGCTAATGGGTGGGTCTTGTCCATCACATCATTCTCCTAATGATGTGATCCCGTTATCAAATGACAACACATGTCCATGGTTAGGAAACCTTAACCATATTTGATCAATGAGCTAGTCCAGTAGAGGCTTACTAGGGACACGATGTTTGTTTATGTATTCACACATGTATTTAGGTTTCCGATCAATACAATTCTAGCATGAATAATAAACTTTTATCATGAATAAGGAAATATAAAATAACAACTTTATTATTTCCTCTAGGGCATATTTCCTTCAGCTTGTGGCTCCTACTGGACTGATACCCTGGTTCTTAACCAAGGGAAATACTTATCTCTAATTTGCTGCATCTCCCTTCCCTCTTCAAGGGAAAAATCAACGCAAGCTCAAGAAGTAGCAGCACCGGGTCAGGGACTCGGCTCGCCCTTGAGGAAGAAAAACCCATGTACGAGGAGATGGACGGTGTGAATGGGCCCCACAACGGTGGCGCCTCATCGATACAGATGAGGACCGCGCCGACAAGGTCCTCCATGAAGCAGATGAGGCAGGCCATGAGTGCGACCGCCTCTTGGAGCGATTTGATGAGCTCCGGGAGGTAGCTCGCCGCCAAGTGGTAGACATGCATCGTGAGCTCAACCACATCACGCCAAGATTCGAGGGGCTCCACCACGCAGTCGCCGAAGTGGAGATCGACGCGACCTACAAGATCTCTAACGTAACATCGTGCGCCGAGCAAACCACATGCGACACAGACCGCGCCGTTGAAGAGGCTCTCATTGCGGCAGACATTAAGATTTCCACGACCACGTCGTACGCGGAAGACAGTGTCCGCCAGACATCATCAAGTGTAGGACAATGAACGAAGCTTTGATGGCCGATGAGGAGGGCAGCGACAACGACTAGGATGATGATAGCGATGAGTCGGACAACGGCAAGGAAGGACGACGACGACAAGGATGACGGTGGCGACAAGGAGGACGACAACGATGACGATGAATAAATTTAAGTAGTTCTGTTAAGTTCTAGAATTATGCATGTTAATTATGTATGAACTTGTGCATATCTTGTAATGATAATAAGTATTGTCTTTATATTTTATGAAGTTGTCTATTGAATCCTATGATCTCTAGTCAGTTTCAATCTAAACCGTGACAAGCACTACCATTGCATCCAGTTCAGGTGGTGACCACGCCAGTGACATGCTATTTGAACGGTCACCACGACATTGGCATCAGTTCCTTGGTCGAATCCATGGGTTCAATTGTTTTTTTCTGCTAATCTATTATTTCTGTTCCTGTCAAGTGGCCTCACACAAGGGAGACGATAAGTGTAATCACAAGTATATATTTTGTGATTTGGCGGCACAGGGGATTTTTATACTATAAGCAATTGAGATCTCAAAACTTATTTTTTGTGACACTACAAATCGTCACAGAATATGCACATGCCTAATGATGGTCGAATGTGTCGCCAAAAATAAGGCTAGAATGTCACCAAAGTTGCCGAGGGCACTGTCTAAGATCATTTTCTTGATGGACGATCGTCACGATCTATTTCCCCTTCGGGTTTCCTGTTCCGTCACGAGGGTTTTTGTTACAAAATAGCACATATTTTGTAGTGACACTGCAGGAATCCACCCCTGGTGGAAAACTCGCATTATTCATTTTCCACGGCCTAACGCCTTGGTCTGAGCAAGGCAAACCCAAGAAGACTAAAAATATTGGGGGTACAAATAAAGCTGTGACGATTTCGAAGGTTGCTCGATGAAGGATGTTGAGAGGTTCAATGGCTCATTTTATAGGCTTAGATAAGTGCGATGGCGAAGAAATAGGGCAGGGATGATGGACGAAAAAATTAGACAAAAACATCAGATATAAAGAGCATCTCGCGTGTGGTTTCAGGCACTTTCGGCGCAAAGGGAAGATGCCTTCCTACCAACTGACAGGAGTGCTATCACGTCACGCGCAACACGTACAGTGACTGCTGCCACGCCCCATGGTGGCATGTGTCACGTCGCCCACCCCGTTCCATTTTTGTTTATTCCAGCGCATGAAACCTGTTATGCTTGCGGCATGCCCTGCTACCTTCGGTTGTGGTGGCAGGTGCCACGTGTCGGCTACTGGGCCTGCTGCCACGTACTTTTGTCAATAATGTTTGAAGGTGGTCCTTTCGGTCATTATGTTCGGGTAGGCGGTCTAAAGTGACAAAAATTCTGCGCCTCGATGGCTTAAAACGTCTTCAAGGGGCCAACGCCGAATTTATTTTTCATATCCCAGGGAAAAGATCGTCTAATACGAAGCATATCTTGGCTTTAATGCAACCAACAACATGGCGGATACGCTTTCCTCGAACTTCGTCCCTCCAAGTCAATGGTCGTTTGTCGTCTCCACGGGTAAAGGGGCTTTCATCCGTCGCTACAAGTCAATGGTCGTTTGTCATCTTCACATGTAGGGGGGTTTCCATCCATCCATACAAGTCAATGGTCATTTGTTGTGTACATGGGTAAGGTGGTTTCCAACTGTAAATCGACCAAAGGGAGATATTATATCAGTGCTTCGATGACCGGGTAAAGGAATACCCGGTAGAAACATTCTACTTACAGTATTAACCAATTTCAGGAATGACACATTTTACACGTATTATTGAATCTTAAAAAGGAAAATTATGGGCGAGGATGCATATGGTCCGTGAAACACGTTTGTACGTTAACCATTCCCTTGTCCATTAACACTATTTGTTGGAGCAACATGGCAGCAATTATTGCGCTTCTGTCCAACAAAATTGTGAAATCGCTAACGATCCTGCCGTCCGTCAGTTCTCCTACCAACGGGTCTAGCTTTCTTTCCTTCTACGTATACGGACAATATATTTGTGAGAGAAAACAAAAGTCCGGAGCAGGCGGAAGAAACGCGAAACGGAAACCACGTGGTTCGAGGGTGCGCGCACGCGGAAGGCCTGTACCCGTTGAAACCCCGGCAAATCCCCTCCCATCTCTCGCGCTGCCTCTCTTTTCTCCCATCCCACCGCTCACCATGGCCGCTATCGACGAGGCCTCTGGCCGCCGGGCGGCCAGCTGCTTCTTCGAGGTCGGCCAGCGCGAGATCGGCTCATCCAGCTCCCGCGCTTCGTCGTGCCGAATCAGCGGCTCCGAGGTGCTTCTTTCTCAATTATTTCCATTTCAGTGTAATTTCCTGTACTTTTCTGATTTCGGTTGGTTTCTCGAGCGGATCAAGCATCGCTGACCGCGGATATCGTTAGGGAATAGGGAACCTTCTGCATATTTCTGTAGGCAGGGGTGAAATACTGGAATAGGATAAGCATGTTCGTAGGTCTTGCTGTTGGGTTATTGAGATTATTTGGTTGCATGTGGCTTACAGCATCTCTAGCAGATCCCGCAAACCGCGGTCCTGCAAATTTCGTTTACAGTCGGCGGTACTCCATCAGCGAGTTGGAGAGGACGAACGCCATGTCGTACTCCTTAAACGCCTTCACCCACGCCGTTGCAGCTTCGTCTCCGGTGGCGGCCGCCTCCTTCGCGTCGAACCACGGGCCCTCCGCCTTCCAGAGACGCTTGAGCGCGGGCGAGAAGATCCGGTCCAGCCGGTCGAAGTTGCTCTAGGCCCCGCTGCCGCCGCTGCGGGAGAGGGCGCGCCCCTGCACCTTGCGCCACTCCTCCACCGCCGGGCGGAGGGAGGAGCTACCCACCTCGTCGTCATGGCGGCGTTTGCGAGGCGGCGACCCGCCGCGGCCACCCCTTCCACGACCCGTGCTCGACATCCGGGCGAGGTTCGGGTGGCTACCCGCACCGCAAAAGGCTACCGGAGGAAAGGGGATTTGTCACCGGAGATGTCGATTTACGCCAGAGGGGGATACGGGAAATGCCGGATGCGAACCCTAAAACGGGGGAGCTCTGGTATATGTGCGGGAATCGGGGGCGGTTTACGGGCTGCCCGTAAAAAAAATTTACTGGTCGGGCCGTTTTACAGGATCTACTCGGGCCTGTTTTTTGACATGAACCGTAAATCCGCCGGGCCGGCGAGGAGATGTCGATTTACGGCGGAGGGGGACACGGGAAATGCCGGATGCGAACCCTAAAACAGGGGAGCTCCGGTATATGTGCGGGTATCGGGGGCGGTTTACGGGCTGCCTGTAAAAAAATTACTGGTCGGGCCATTTTTACAGGATCTACTCGTGCTTGTTTTTTGACACGAACCGTAAATCCGCCGGGCCGGCGAGCTTTTAAGGTATGACCGTAAGTCCGTATTTAAATGGTCTGGGTCTATGGGCTACGGTGAACACATGTGTCCATATGATCAGAGATTTGAGCCGAAGACGCCCGTGGTTCGACGCGAAGGAGGCGGCCGCCACCGGAGACGAAGCTGCAGCGACGTGGGTGACGGCGTTAAAGGAGTACAACATGGCGTTCGTCCTCTCCAACTCGCTGATGGAGTACCGCCGTCCAGAGACGCTTGAGCGCGGGCGAGAAGATCCGGTCCAGTCAGTCGAAGTTGCTCTAGGCCCCGCTGCCGCCGCTGCGGGAGAGGGCGCGCCCCTGCACCTTGCGCCACTCCTCCACCGCCGGGTGGAGGGAGGAGCTACCCACCTCGTCGTCATGGCGGCGTTTGCGAGGCGGCGACCCGCCGTGGCCACCCCTTCCACGACCCGTGCTCGACATCCGGGCGAGGTTTGGGTGGCTACCCGCGCCGCAAAAGGCTACCGGAGGAAAGGGGATTTGTCACCGGAGATGTCGATTTACGGCGGAGGGGGATACGGGAAATGCCGGACGCGAACCCTAAAACGGGGGAGCTCCGGTATATGTGCGGGAATTGGGGGCGGTTTACGGGCTGCCCGTAAAAAAATTACTGGTTGGGCCATTTTTACAGGATCTACTCGTGCTTGTTTTTTACACGAACCGTAAATCTGCCGGGCCGGCGAGCTTTTAAGGGATATATGCTAGAGATGCTCTTAGTCCAGTCTTTGCTTTATGTACTTTGTACCGTAAAGCTCAAATCTCTGATCATATGGACACAGGTGTTCACTGTAGCCCAGAGCCCGAGACCATTATTTAAATACGGACATACGGTCATACTGTTAGTGACCCGGGGCTCTCTTTTTGACGTGTTGGAATGTCATAACTCTGTTCTGGACAATATTTACCAAGTTCCAGTAGCTTGATAGTTTTGTGCATGTTGGGATGTCATAACTCTGTTCTGCAATTGTGGAATTCTTGCGATTCATGCTTACTGTTTGCTATTTTCATCTTGTCCTTGTGAATAGGGCCTAATTTTGCGGATGAGCCAATATGGAAAGTTGCGAGGTCATAGTGGCTGTGTTAATACTATAAGCTTCAATCCTGCTGGTGACCTCCTTGTGTCTGGTTCAGACGACACAGACATCATACTATGGGACTGGCTTGCTAAAACTGAAAAACTAACTTACCCTTCTGGACATCAACAAAATGTCTTTCATGCTCGTGTGATGCCATTTACAGATGACAGCACCATTGTGACCGTTGGTGCTGATGGCCAGGTGTGTCTCTACCCACGCTTGAGTTTTTTTCTTGCTATATTAGTAGTATTAGTACTAATCAGATATTCACAAGTATCCCAATGAGTATGTACTGTTTTTTATGTGACCAATATCACCCTTAGGAAACTCTAGAATAATAGCACCATACATAACTAACCAAAAGGTCACCTGTAAGCCATGTCTTCAAAAGCTATCTTCATAAGACCTTACAAGTAAAAAAAAAACGATATTGGTTATGTGTGGAATGATTTTTCTGGCTATCAGGTGTCTGCAGATTCATTAAATTTACCATTCTGTTCTGACAGTCATTTCAATCCCACCACTTGTCCTCAGGTTAGGGTGGGACAACTGAAGCAGGGTGGTGAATTCACAACCAAACAAATTGGGGAGCATCATGATCGTGCGCATAAGATGGCGCTCGAACCAGGAAGTCCTCACATACTTTACAGCTGTGGAGAGGATGGCTTGGTACAACACGTATGTCACTGCTCCGTTATATACTACTAGTATTAAAGCAACAATTATATTGCTTCACACATTTGGATTGAATATTTGTTTCTTACAGTTTGACCTGCGCAGTGATTCACCAACAAAGCTTCTCACCTGCTATTCATTCTCAAATAGAAGGCGCCGTGTAAGACTGAATACCATTGCTATTGACCCACAGAACCCTAATCATTTTTCGATCGGTGGCTCCGATGAGTACGTACGGCTGTATGATTTTAGGAAAATAAACTCGGACTCTTCAAGCAATATGAACCTACCAGTTGATACCTTCTGCCCTAAGCACCTCCTTATGGGTGGGAAGGTCCGTATCACTGGTATTGCATACTCTTATTCAAGCGAGTTCCTTGTCTCATACAATGACGAGCTTATCTACCTGTTCGAAAACTATATGGGTCTTGGTCCGAATCCTGAATCAACACAGCCAGAGCATTTGGACAAGCTCGAGCAGCTACAATCATACTCTGGTCACAGAAATTTCAGAACTGTTAAAGGAGTCAGTTTCTTTGGACCCAATAATGAATATGTTTTGAGCGGGTCAGACTGCGGGCATGTGTTCATTTGGAGGAAAAATGGAGGTGAATTGATGAGGATCATGCGCGGCGATAAACATATTGTTAACTGCATCGAACCCCATCCGCATTTTCCCTTCCTAGCTACGAGTGGGATAGACAGCACCATTAAGATTTGGACACCTTCGTCAAGCAAAGTGATGCAATTGCCTCAATATGCAAATAAAGTAAGTCTTATGTTTTGTTGGTGTTGCACTCGGTTCGTACAGTTGACCGTGTACTTGCTCTTGTTGTTGCAGTGAGTTTGTATTTTACAGTAATGTTTTGTGGCATGACAGGTCATAGCCTCAAACGCGCGGGAGAGGCAATTCTATGCCTCCCGAGGAGAAATGACACTTTCAGCTGACGTCATGATGCGTATCTTAAGATTGCAAAGTACACAATCTGAACTCTACGCAAATCATGAACCATCTGCTGCCGATTTCGCAACTGGTGGTGATGAGACTTTCTTCATTGGGCTTGGTGATGGTGATGGGAACCAAAGATCGAACTCCGATCCCAGGGAATGCATTGTGACATGAGGCCATGTTTTTTAGGTTGCAACTTCACATTCAGTGATATTTTAGTGGCGGAAAACTGATTGGCAGTGTGTCACAACTTGCTACTTGTTTTTTCTGTTATTGTGTTATTAGTATGTTAGTATGTTCAAATCTGTGCTCATTCTAGTAAAATAAAGGCGTTCCTTGGTTTTTTTCAAAAATGAGGATGACCCCCGGGCTCTTCATCTGAGAGATGCATGCAGTCACTTTATTAATTATTTGTAAAGACTTTACAAAGTAGTACGTCAGGTAGTCTGAAGTCACCATCTTAGCAACATCTATCGCTAGCGCCTCCTTCCTGCGCGTTTGAGTCCCGACTGTGATAACCTTGCAACATGTATATAAGTTTCATAGGCTCATAAATCAGCACTGAAACCTAATGTAACATTACCGAAAAAGGGTTTTCCCTCGCTTTGTATTCCAAAGCAACCAACACCGATACAAAGATCGCTGGGGTGAACAGCACAACAAGCCCAAAAGAAAAAGGAAGAAGAAACAAATGCCAACAACGGCAACTCGATAAAAGCGCGGATGACCCGCCACCGCTACGCCCTCCAGAAACGAACCACCACAACCCGAGGCTCCGAACCGCCGCGTACCAAGCAGCACCTCCAAGAAGGAAAGCGACGCCAACGACGCTGCTGCCCGAACATGTCCTAGGCTTTCCCCCGGCAAGCGGAGGGAGGTAGGGGATGAATATCACCGACACCCTCCAGGAAGGAATGGTGGCACCCGCGGGTGTCACCGCATCGGAGCCGAAGAACCGGCAAGGATTTCTCCCGCACTCCAACCCCATCGCCCAACGGACCGGAGCCGACCAACCAGACCGCCGCCCACCACCATGCGCCACCGCGGTGAAGGAAATATGCCCTAGAGGCAATAATAAAGTTGTTATTTATATTTCCTTATATCATGATAAATGTTTATTATTCATGCTAGAATTATATTAACCGGAAACTTAGTACATGTGTGAATACATAGACAAAATAGTGTCACTAGTATGCCTCTACTTGACTAGCTCGTTAATCAAAGATGGTTAAGTTTCCTAACCATAGACATGAGTTGTCATTTGATGAACATGATCACATCATTAGAGAATGATGTGATTGACTTGACCCATCCGTTAGCTTAGCACTATGATCGTTTAGTTTATTGCTATTGCTTTCTTCATAACTTATACATGTTCCTATGACTATGAGATTATGCAACTCCCGAATACCGGAGGAACACTTTGTGTGCTACCGTCACAACGTAACTGGGTGATTATAAAGGTGCTCTACAGGTGTCTCCGATGGTACTTGTTGAGTTGGCATAGATCGAGATTAGGATTTGTCACTCCGATTGTCGGAGAGGTATCTCTGGGCCCTCTCGGTAATGCACATCACTATAAGCCTTGCAAGCAATGTGACTAATGAGTTAGTTACGGGTTGATGCATTACGGAACGCGTAAAGAGACTTGCCGGTAACGAGATTGAACTAGGTATTGAGATACCGGCGATCGAATCCCGGGCAAGTAACATACCGATGACAAAGGGAACAACGTATGTTGTTATGCGGTTTCACCGATAAAGATCTTCGTAGAATATGTAGGAACCAATATGGGCATCCAGGTTCCGCTATTGGTTATTGACCGGAGATGAGTCTCGGTCATGTCTACATAGTTCTCGAACCCGTAGGGTCCGCACGCTTAACGTTTGATGACGATCGGTATTATGAGATTATGTGTTTTGATGTACCGAAGGTTGTTCGGAGTCCCGGATTTGATCACGGACATGAAGAGGAGCCTCGAAATGGTCGAGACATAAAGATCGATATATTGGAAGGCTATGTTTGGACATCAGAATGGTTACGCGTGAGTTCGGGCATTTACCGGAGGGTTACCGGAACCCCCCGGGGAGTCATTGGGCCTTAATGGGCTTTAGTGGGAGAGAGGAGGAGGCGGCCATGTGGAGCCCCCCCCAAGCCCAATCCGAATTGGGTGGGGGGCCGGCCCCCCTTTCCTTCTCTCCTTCTCCGTCTTCCTTCTTATCCTACTCCAACTAGGGAAGGGGGGAACCAACTCATACTAGGAGTAGGACTCCCCCCTTGGGCGTGCCATGAGAGGGCCGGCCTTCCCCTCCTCCACTCCTTTATATACAGGGAAGGGGGGCACCTGTGACGCCCTCGATTCAATCATACACTAATCATGCACGCAAATGTGTACGAAGATCAAGGACTCACGGGAAGATATCACAACACAACTCTAGACACAAATTAAAATAATACAAGCTTTATATTACAAGCCAGGGGCCTCGAGGGCTCGAATACATATGCTCGATTACACAAGAGTCAGCGGAAGCAACAATATCTGAGTACAGACATGAGTTAGACAAGTTTTCCTTAAGAAGGCTAGCACAAAAGCAGCATCGATTAAAAAGGCAAGGCCTCCTGCCTGGGAGCCTCCTAACTACTCCTGGCCGTGGGGGGTCTCCATGTAGTAGTAGGCATCGACAGTGGCATCTGGCTCCTGGGCTCTGACATCTGGTTGCATCAACCGGAAAGAAGAAGAAAGGGAGAAAAGGGGTAGCAAAGCAACCGTGAGTACTCATCCAAAGTACTCGCAAGCAAGGATCTACACTACATATGCAACATTATCAAAGGAAGGCTGTATATGTGGACTGGGCTGCAGAAATGCCAGAATAGAGAGAAGGCCTAGTACTATCGAAGACTAGCATCTTCAGCATCATCAAGTATCTTGCAGCATCAGAAGAGATAAGAGTAGCATAAAGTAAAGTAATAACAATGTTATCAACCTTGGCCGGAGATCTTTCTCGACTCCCTGTGAGAAAGCAATCCCAGAGCCATACTATCCAGTTATCATCACAAGTATCCAGTTCTAGTTGTATCGATCGGGATACAACTCCAAGTGTCCGTCATGGTAGGACATGCTATCGATAGATGTTTTCTTCCCTACAGGGGTGCACCAACTTACCCACCACGCTTGATTAACTCCGGTCGGACACACTTTCCTGGGTCATGCCCGGCCTCGGCCAAACAATATGCCGCAACCCGACCTAGGCTTAATAGAGAGGCCAGCACGCCGGACTAAACCTATGCCCCCAGGGGTCATGGGCCATCTCCCCGGGAACTCCTGCATGTTGCGTGGGCGGCCGGTGAGCAGACCTAGCTACCTCCTTCAACAAGGCAGGCGCTTACGCAGTCCAACGCGGCGCGCGCCGCTCAGTCGCTGATGTCTATTAAGCTTCGGCTGATGCATACGATGCAGAACGTCCATACTATGCCCACGTGATGGTTAGTGCTATCAGGCCAGAGGCCCCTCGGATCAAATATCCAAATCGTAGTGGATTAGGAACGCGCGGTAACAAGCAGAGACTCACGAAAGATGTGACCCCGTTGCCCCGTCTCGAGGACCTGCGGCAAGGGCTAGGAATGCCCGGCCATGCCTCATAATTATCTCGCGGGCACCCTCCAGGTCAACCCGTCTCCACATCACTCGCAATTAAGCTCGCGCGGGTACCCCTTAGGGCCGACCCGTCTTTAGTAACATGGTAAAGTCCAAGTATCTGTGTGTCCAAACATCAAGGGGAAAACCCGAGGAATCACCCCCGGTGAATTCCACACGATGTAATCATCAAGGTGAACGTAAGAGGGTCCACCCTTGAGGTTCACACTTGAGGGGTTGCACGACAGAGCCGTATCGGAAGTGGTTAAGGAGGAAATCACCCTCGATGACCACGACCGAATAGCTACACTACAGGCCAACAACAGAAGTCATGAAGAGGTCTTACCCTCGGCACTCGATAGTAACCCAGTAGTGTCGAGCAACTAAGGGGAAAGTGATGTGCGGTGTCGGGGCCTGGTCTTCAGTCCCGTTGATCGGGTCTTCGATGATGAAGCAGGGGCAACAGGGACAAGGTGGAGGTCACTGATGTATCACTAACCAACCTATACTAAGCAGTTTAGGATAAGCAGGTAAGGTACAACAACAGATACAAAAGCAGGCTATGCATCAGAATAGGAGCAAAATCTAATGCAAGCATGAGAGAATAGAATGGGCGATAACGGTATGATCAAAGGGGGGGGGGCTTGCCTGGTTGCTCAGACGAGAAGGAGGGGTCGTCGATGACGTAGTCGATCACAGGGGCATCAGCATCGTCACGGGGTCTACCGAAGAGAAGAGGGGGGAGAAACAGTAAATAAATTGCAAGCAAGTGCATAACAGGACAACGGGCAGAGCTAGACGTGTTCTAACGCGGTGCTACACGATACCGGTGAAGGGGAAGTCAACCGGGAATGTATTCCTAGTTCCGGACCTATGTCAGACAGATGACCAGAGGGGGAATGTTCCATGTTCAGCATGCTAGGGGCATGTGACAGATGAATGGACCGCATATTCGGATTCGTTGGATTTTTCTCAGCAACTTTCATGTAGAAAACATTTTCATCCGAGTTACGGTTTAATTACTATGATTTTTGCAAGTTTAAAACATATTATGGAATTTATTTTTATTTATTAAATCAGCATTATCCAGAACAGTGCGTGCATGATGTCAGCATGAGGTAACGGTGATGTCAGCAGTCAACTAGTTGGCTGACCAGGTCAAACCTGACCTGCAGGTCCAGTGGGACCCACTGGTCAGTGTCTGGACCTAACTAAAACGGGTTAATCTGACTAAACTAATACTAATTATTTAGTAGGTCCCACTGTCAGTGTCTATTAGGTTAACTAATTAGTTTTAGTTATTTAAAAGGTTGATTAAGTGGGGCGGGGCCCATATGTCAGCGACTCAGCACCGCCACGTCAGCCCGTTGACCGGTCAGCGCGGTCAACTAGGGCCCCTGGGCCCACTGGCCAGTGAGCCAGGGTGACCCACATGGCAGCCACGTCAGCGTCAGCCACCGGAGTTGCTCCGGCGAGCTTTTCGCGCGGCAACGCGCTCGGGCGGTGGCTGGAAAACGGTTGTGGTGGTCCGTTTGGACCACCGCGAGCATCTACGGGACCAGAGCGACGGCGCGAAGCGATCTGGGGTTAGCAACATCGACGGGGATGGCCGGAACAGCGACTACGGCGAGCTCTAGCGGCGGCCAGAGCATGGAGGTTTCGGGCTCGAGTCCAGAGGCTCGCCCGCGATGAAAAACGATGCGCGCGCACTGCCTGGGAGTCCCAGAAGCACGACGAAGCCCTTGGTTAAGCGCGGGGTGAACGAGGGCAACGGCTATGAGTTCTACGGCGGAAGCAGGGGCACGGCTATGGCAACATGTACCCACGGCTCAAATCCGAGCAAGACAGAGGGGAGGGAGGATGTGGAGCTCACCGCGGGGACACAAGGTGGTCCGGTGAGGGCTTAGAAGATCAGAGGCGGAGGAAATCGAGGCGATGCCGTGGCGCGGGTCGGAGAAGGGGATCGGGTCGTCAGAGTTGCTGCACTGCTCCCTGACTTGATCCAACGGCACCGGACGAAAAGGTTGACGGCGCCGGAGCTCCCGAACAGATCGGCGGAACCAGAGAGGCGCGGTGGCCGCGGGGTCGACCGGCGCACGGTGACGGTGGCGCTCGGGAGGAGCGAGCGTGTGAGGGAGAGGTGAACGAGCGAGGGGGAGGAGGCGGATCTAGGTCTGGCTAGGGTTTGGCAAGGGCAGGGTGGCCTTATCCGCTGGGGGAGACGATGGGGAGGCGCGAGATGGCCGGCACGTGGCCATCGCGTCCACGGGCAGCTGGCCGTCGTCCACCTCCCCTCTGTGAACAGAGGAGGAAGGAGAGGGGTAGGTGGGCTGAGCTTCACTGCAGTTAGCAGGTCTAAGTGCATAGTGCACTTCGGCCTTTTCCTTCTCTTATACTGCTTTTCTTTTTCTTTTTAGCCAATAAAGACTTTGCAAAAATTATGCCACTGGCCAAAATAATTTCAAAGAAGTATATTGCATTGCCACAAAAATATTGTGAGACTTTAGAAAAAGAGTGCCAATTTTATAAATTAAAAAGGCATTTAATTTATTGCTTAGGTCACCGTTTTAAGTAGTTTAGGCCACTTAAACCTTTTGCAAAAATGTTGGTTCACCACCAATATTAGTTGTGGATTATTTGGCACATGATGAACATTTTTGTTTTCATATTTGAGCAATTTTGAATTTCACTCAAAATTTGAATTTGAATTCAACCGGAATTTGAAAGAACATGAGACAATAATGATCAGGAACATGTTTAGCAAAAAGATTAACTTAACCCCAGGGGTTACTGCAGCATCATTACACCGGGGTGTTACAACTCTCCTCCTCTAAAAGAAATTCTCGTCCCGAGAATTAAGAGGTAGAAGGGAACAGGTCGGGGTATTCAGCACGGAGGTTATCCTCGCGTTCCCATGTGGCTTCATCCTTAGAATGATTTGACCATTGCACCTTGAGGAACTTGGTAACCTTCTGGCGTGTTCGACGTTCAGCTTCATCAAGAATGCGGATCGGATGCTCTTTGTATGTGAGATCATCTTGAACTTCAATCAATTCGGGATCCACTTCATGTTCCGGATCCTTGAAGCATCGACGAAGTTGCGACATGTGGAAGACGTCATGGACGTGAGAGAATTGAGGCGGCAACTCCAATTGATAAGCCACCAGTCCACGGCGGGAGAGAATGCGGAAAGGACCAATGTAGCGCGGAGCTAGCTTGCCCTTGACTCCGAACCGATGAGTGCCTCTCAAAGGAGTGACACGCAAATAAGCTTGTTCACCAGGTTGATAAGTTGAACCCCAGTGTTTCCGGTCATAGTTGCTCTTCTGGCGGGACTGGGCCACCTTGAGATTATCCCGGACAATGCGAACCTGCTCTTCATCTTGTTGAATAATGTCTGGACCAATGAGCGTCCGTTCCCCAGTTTCTGACCAATTCAGAGGGGTTCGGCACTTACGTCCATATAGCACTTCAAAGGGTGCCATCTTCAAGCTGGCTTGATAGCTGTTGTTATAAGAGAACTCCGCATAAGGGAGAGATTCTTCCCACTTCTTGCCGAAAGAAATAACACAAGCCCGAAGCATGTCTTCAAGAATTTGATTGACTCGCTCGACTTGGCCTTGGGATTGGGGATGATAAGCAGTGCTCCAGGTAATATGAGTTCCCATTGCCTCTTGGAAACTATCCCAGAACTTCAAAGTGAAAATACTGCCGCCGTCTAAACTAATCTCCTTCGGAATGCCGTGGAGTGACACAATTCTAGAGATATACAAGTTTGCTAATTGACTAGCAGTGATAGTCTCCTTGACTGGCAAAAAGTGAGCAACCTTCGAGAATTGGTCAATGACGACAAAGATAGCATCGTTACTTTTTTGTGACTTGGGAAGGCCAGTGACGAAGTCCATTTGGATCTTATCCCACTTCCATTAAGGAATCGTAAGCGGTTGTAGAAGTGCAGCCGGTTTCTGATGTTCTTCTTTGATGCGATGACAAACGTCACATTCTTCAATATATTGAGCAATTTCTTGCTTCATATTAGACCACCAGTACTTCTGACGGATGTCTAGATACATCTTGGTACTTCCTGGATGAATAGAGAGAGGGGTGTCATGCGCTTCTTTCATCACCTTCTCTGTCATAAGGTCGAACCGGGGTACTACAATACAATCTCTGAAGTATAAGGTTCCATCTTCACCAAGTGAGAAATCTCTGGATTTCTCTAATGCAAGATCCTTTTTCATCAGATCAATTGGCTTGAGCAGACTTGATTGCTTTCAGAAGAGTTGGTTCCAAGACAAGGTTATTCAGAGAACCCTGTGGAACTAGTTGAAGGTTCAGCTTGCATAGCTCTTCATAAAGGCGGGGTTGAGCTTTGTAGACCTGGTGATTGTTGCAATAAGACTTACGGCTTAGGGCATCTGGCATTACATTAGCCTTGCCAGGGGTATAGGATATACCGCAGTTGTAGTCAGCAATAGCTTCCAGCCTTCCATCCATCGCTGCTGACGGAGGTTCAGATCTGGCTGAGTAAACAGGTACTTCAGACTCTGATGATCGGTGAAGATCTCGCAACGATTACCGAGAAGGTATTGTCGCCATAGCTTCAGTGCAAAGATAACTGCAGCAAGCTCAAGGTCATGAACTGGGTAGTTCTCTTCGTGAGGACGTACTTGACAGGAGGCATAAGCAATCACTCTGCGCTCTTGCATTAGGACACAACCTAATCCTTGTCGTGAAGCGTCACAATAGATGACGAAGTCCTTGCGAGAATCAGGGGGAGCAAGCACTAGGGCAGAAGTCAGCTTGTCCTTGAGTTCCTGGAAACTTTCCTGACATTTGTCTGTCCAATCAAACTTAACGCCTCTCTGTAGCAGATTGGTTAGTGGCTTGGAGATCTTGGAGAAGTTCTCGACAAAGCGGCGACAATAGCTGGCTAGTCCGAGAAAGCTTCTGACTTGCTTGACAGTCTTTGAAGGGGTCTAGTCAAGAATAGCCTGAACTCGCTCTGGGTTGACGGCAATACCATCCTTGGAGATGACATGCCCAAGGTAGGTGACTTCGGGTAACCAGAATTCGCACTTGGAGTACTTGGCATAAAGTTGACTTTCTCAAAGCTTCTCTAGAACAAGTCGAAGATGTTCAGCATGCTCTTCTTTGTTCTTCGAATATACCAGGATATCATCCAGATAGACTACGACAAACTTGTCGAGGTAATCCATGAATATGTAGTTCATTAGACGAGAGAATGTAGCTGGAGCATTGGTTAAACCGAATGACATGACGGTGTACTCATAAGAACCATAACGAGTGACGAATGTGGTCTTTGGAATATCCTCTTCACGAACACGGATCTGGTGGTAACCCCACCTCAAGTCGAGTTTAGAGAATATCGATGAACCAGCTAGTTGATCATACAGATCATTGATCCGAGGAAGGGGATATTTGTTCTGAATTGTAGCTTGATTGATAGGACGATAGTCTTGGACCAAACGGTTCGTTCCGTCCTTCTTCTTGACGAAGAGAGAAGGTGCTCCCCAAGCAGAGGAACTTGGACGAATGAAACCCTTGTGGAGAGATTTGTCGATTTCCTCCTTAAGCTCAAGGAGTTCATGAGGTGGCACCTTGTAGGGTCGTTTGGCAATAGGAACAGTGCCTGGTTTCAAGTCGATGACGAACTCGACAACCGGGGCAGGGGGTATTCCTGGAAGTTCTTCTGGAAATACGTCTTGGAAGTCACGAACGACTGGAATCTTTTCAATTCCCTCAAGAGGTGCTGCGTTCAACACATTCAAAGCATAAAGTCGTGCTTCAGTGTTTTGAACAAGCTGAGCATGGTAGGTTACTATCTCATCGGAAGGATGTAGGAGGTGAACGACCTTGGTGGCGCAAACGATAGAGGCAGTATGCGCTTTCAACCATTCCATTCCCAGAATGAGGTCAATATTGGAAGACTCCAGAATAATGGGAGAAACATGAAATTCCAACCCTTCAATTTCAACGGGGATGTCGCGACCAATCATGGTAGTTCAACACTGACCTGCAGGGGTGCGTACCATTATCGGAGTGTTCATGGGCTCGCATCGAATGTCATGTGCGTAAGCAAAATTTTCTGACATGAATGAATGCGATGCTCTTAAATCGAATAAAACAGAAGCCGGTACTGAATTACCGAGAAGAGTACCTATCACAGTGGCAGGTTGGTCTTGAGCTTCATTCAGATCAACATGATTAGCCTGACCACGACCATAAGGTCTGGCATTGTAGTTATGGGGATGATTGTTATGACCAGTTGAAAGAAGAGCCAGCTGATTCTGATTCTGAGGACAGTTCCTGGAGTGGTGACCCGGAAGGCCACACTTGAAGCACAGACCATCATGGGATGGGAAGCAGAAGCTTGGGGTGGTACAACTCGAAGAGGCTGCCTCAGCGGTGGAGGGGGAATACGAGGGGCAACAGAGGACTGTCTTGGTGCAGGTGCAGTTGGACGATACATGCTGTGGGGAATCCATATCTGATGCTTCTGCGTTGACGGGCCCGAAGATGAGCCAGCGTCACGGCTGTGCCTGAGGGATCCCTGATGTTCCTGAAGACCAGTCTCAACCTGAATAGCCTTGTTCACCAAGGTGGCGAAGTTGGCAAAGTCATGAATGAGCAGTGCTAGCTTGATATCAGGTTGAAGTCCATCACGAAACTTTTCCTGCTTACGAGCATCAGTAGCAATGTCTTCTTCAGCATAACGGGACAAGTCCAATAATTCCCGCTGATAAGCATCTACAGACTTGTTGCCTTGGGTGAGGTTGCGGAACTCTCGCTTCTTCTTGTCCATGATTCCCCGAGGAATGAAGCGGGCACGAAAGGCAGCTTGGAAATCCGGCCAAGTGATGACCGTTCCAGCAGGTAGGGTACGCTTGTGGCTGTCCCATCATTGAGCAGCGAGACCCTTCAGAAAGAAAGATGCGAAGGTGACATAGCTGGCAGGGGCAACACTAGCAGACTCCATTTCATATGTGATGTCATGGAGCCAGTAATTAGCATCAAGGGGTTGAGTTGAGCTGTGGTAGATAGCTGGGTTGAGGCGCATGAAGTCCTGTAGAGTTACTGGGATTGGCTGTTGATTCATGTTCGGACGAGGAAACTGATCCATCATTCCTTCCATGAACTGGCGATTCAACTCAAACTGTTGCATCATTCCAGCAAAGAATTCAGACGGTGGTGGATTGTTGGCACCACGACCACGACCAGCGGGTCTAACCATCCTGCTAACATGGAACAGGGGGTAGTTCAGCATTGAGCATTTGCAAAGACAAGGATCAAACATGATGAAACATGCATAATGAAAGAGGTACGATGAATACCACTTAGTAGTCAACACGACAGTGGGTGCACTACTCAAAATGCTATTCTAAGGAATAACATGGCTTTATCCAACTTCGGGGTGAATGTGGTCACGGGATCCTAGTGTACATATTGTTGATCGGAAATGATACTGAATTTCTGAATAGCATAAAATGATACTTGAATAAGAATTTTTCAATGAAAGACCTCGGTGTAGCTGCTTATATATTAGGCATCAAGATCTATAGAGATAGATCAATACGCTTAATTGGACTTTCACAAAGCACATTCCTTGATAAAGTTTTGAAGAAGTTCAAAATGGATCAAGCGAAGAAAGGGTTCTTGCTTGTGTTACAAGGTGTGAAGTTGAGTGAGACTCAATGCCCGACCACTTCAGAAGATAGAGAGAAAATGAAAGTCATTCCCTATGCTTCGGCCATAGGTTCTATCATGCATGCAATGCTGTGTACCAGACCTGATGTGTGCCTTGCTATTAGTTTAGTAGGGAGGTACCAAAGTCCAAAGTAATCCAGGAGTGGATCACTGGACAGCGGTCAAGCACATCATGAAATACCTGAAAAGGACTAAGGATATGTTTCTCGTTTATGGAGGTGACAAAGAGCTCATCGTAAATGGTTACGTCGATGCAAGCTTTGACACTGATCAGGATGACTCTAAGTCACAAACCGGATACGTATTTTTATTGAATGGTGGAGCTATTAGTTGGTGCAGTTCCAAGCAGAGTGTCGTGGCGGGATCTACGTGTGAAGCGGAGTACATAGCTGCTTTAGAAGTAGCAAATGAAGGAGTCTGGATGAAGGAGTTCATATCCGATCTAGGTGTCATACCTAGTGCATCGGGTCCAATGAAAAACTTTTGTGGCAATACTTGCGCAATTGCCTTGGCAAAGTGTGTCGGCGTTCTGGGAACGGGGGTCCCCAGACTTGCCTGCCTGCGGCCTGCGGCGTGGCTCAAAGGAGGCCCAACACGGCCCATCCTCATCAACACCAGAACCAAGACCCTCGCGAGGGGCCAAGCCTCGCGGGGCGGACGACCCAGAGCTTCCTCAGGCGCGGCCTCATCAGGCTGGCTCACGAGGAGGCGGAGAGATCAAGGCGGGGTACCTCACGAGGTGCCCATGATGTAAGCCATGACGACCGCGGGCGCCAGGCGGGCGCCAGCCCGCACAGTGTCCTCCTTTCCTCTTTGGTGCAAAGGGGGCAAGCGCAGGCGAGAGGATCAAGCAAAAGCATCCATTTCGGTGCAACAAGACCAAGACCAGTCCAACGGCGGGAAGGAGGTCACCGTGGAGCCCAGGACGGCGTCACCACAGAGCCTTTGGCAGGCGAGGACCGACTTTAGTCAGGATAAGTGTACCAGATGTTCCCCTTCAAAATGGCCAACTGTTGGCGCCCTTCCCGCTCAATATTTTGGGAAGAGGCCCAGGGCCCTTGCCTATAAATAGGACTAGCCACCCCCAGGGTAGAGGGGGTCGGTATCTAGTGAGCTAGAATCCAGAGAGAAAGACAGAGAGAAAGAAGGGCGGCTGAACTCCTCCTAGCAGTTCATCCCCCCAACCAAGAACAGGCCCTCGCGAGGCTGTTCTTCCTTGTACTGTTCATCGTCATCAGCCCAAGAGGCAATCCACCCACCACAAACTAGAGTAGGGTATTACACCACAATGGTGGCCCGAACTAGTATAAACCCTGTGTCTCTGTGTTGTTCCTTCAGTAGTTTAGATCTTTGCGAGACGGAGAGGTAGAGGGCGTAATCTCCGGGCGCACCCCAGAGTTCGAACCTTAAGGGTCTGCCGGAACCCGAAATCCGACATTTGGCACGCCAGGTAGGGGTGCGCCGGGATTTCTCTTCCACCGCTCCACTCTCCTCCGACCATTGCGTCCATGTCCGACGCTCGCCGGGCCCGCGCCGGGCCGCCATCGCTTCCCGCGTCGCCTAGACGGCTCCCGTCGGCTGGCGTCCTCTCGTTCCCCGTCGCCCGCCATCAACGCCGCCACCGGCCCAGCGGGGAACGAGCAGCAAGCGTCGTCTCAGCATCCGTCCGTGCGGCAAGACGGCCGTACCGCTACTCCGTCACTCACACCCGCTGGTTCTTCGTCCTGCGCGCTTCGCGCGCCCTTGGAGGCTCGAGCTGCGCTCATCGCGGCAAACGAGCTCCTGCGCTATCGTCCCGTCGGCAACGTCTACGAAGAGTGGCTCGACCGCGTCGCCGAGCTCGTCCGCACCGCAGGGGGCTCTCCCGCGCCGTCTGTTCCACTGCGCCGCACCCCGTCCCGCGCGGGCAACGAAGCCCCGGGGGCGTACCAGCCGCCTCCTCTTCAAAAAGATGCCATGGCTCCAAGGCGCGCGGCCCCTGGTAGGAACCCGCTCCGTCAGGTGCCGGCGCGGCAAGAGCAGAGCTGCCAAGAAGTCCCTCGCTCGCAAGAAGCTGCCCGGGCGCTCCCTGCTCCGGCACGTCGCGACCCTGCTCCTGCCCCCGCGCGTTAAGACCCCGAGCTGCTCCCAGCTGCAGCACATGGGGACCCGCAAGACCAAGCTCTCCCTCACCCAAAGCCTCCCGTGACCACCGCAGGCTGCCGTGCCTACACCACCGAGCTGCGCAGCGTCGCATGGCCCGGCAAGTTCAAGCCAGACCTGCCTCCTCGTTACGACGGCACGACCGACCCTGCAGAGTTCCTCCAGCTCTATGAGCTGGGCATCGAAGCTGCCAGTGGGGACGAGAAGGTCATGGCGAACTGGTTCCCCATGGCGCTCAAGGAAGGAGCTCGCACCTGGCTCCTGAATCTGGCTCCAGGCACGATCTCTTCCTGGGACCAGATGCGCACCCGCTTCATCGCCAACTTCCAAGGTACTCGCGACCGGCCGCCCGCCATGAGTGACATGCGCCGCATCAAGCAACAACCCGGAGAGACCCTGCAAAACTACATCCAGCACTTCAACAGTGCGTGCCTCAAGATCCCCAAGGTGTCCGAGGAGGCCATCATCTCAGCCTTCTCCGATGGTGTGCGCGACGTCAAAATGAAGGAGGAGCTGGCGATGCATGAAGACCTGTGCACCTCCTTGGAGCTGTTCAACTTGGCGACCAAGTGCGCCAGGGCAGAGGAAGGCCGCCTCTCCCTCCTCGAGCTGCCTGCCGCTGACCCAGAAGAGAAGAAGCCCAAGGCAAAGGACGTGAAGCGCAAGGGGGCTGCCGTGCTCGCGGCAGAACCAGACACCAAAAGGGGCAAAGATCTGCCTGAATCCTCCAGGGACAGCTGGTACTATGTATACCATGACCTCCACACCCACAACACCAATGAATGCCAAGAACTCCGCGCCGTGCGAGAAGGAAGGATCGGTCGTCGTCCCGACCGTGCTGACCGGGGCTTCGGCCGAGGAGGAGGGAGAAACGCAGGACGCTGGGAAGACCGTGGTCCGCGCCAAGGATGGCGTGATCAACCTCGCGAGGATCGCTGGCGAGACCTGCCTCGCGAGGGAGACTGGAGGGATCAGCCTCGTGAGGATCGCCCACAAGGCAACGCAGGCCTCCCTCCACTGCCGCCTCAGCCAAGGAGGAACGAGGACCGCCATCAAGACGAAGGGGCTGGGGGCTTCCAGGAGCCACGTGCAATCGCTTGCATCCTGGGCGGAGCTCAAGCCCCACCCTCCCAACGCATCTTCAAGCAGTTTGCCCGCGAAGTGAATGCAGTCCTACCCAAGCTCGAAGCAACGCGCCCTCTCAGGTGGTCGGCTTGTGCCATCACGCTCAGCTGAGCGGATCAGCTCAAGTGTGCGGCCACAACCGGAGTCCTCCCGATGATTTTCTCCCCAGTCATCAGCAACGTACTGGTCACCAGGACCCTCATCGATGGTGGGGCAGGGCTCAACGTCCTGTCCGTGGAAACATTCAACAATCTCTAAGTACCCTATGACCAGCTTCAGCCAACCAAGCCTTTTTCCGGAGTCACCGACGGCTCCACGTTCCCGATTGGGCAGGTCCGCCTCCCTGTCACCTTCGGAGCACGCAACAACTACCGCACCGAGCTCATCGACTTCGACATCGCTCACATCCGCCTGCCGTACAACGCCATCCTCGGGTAACCAGCGCTGGCCAAGTTCATGGCCGTAACTCACCATGGCTACAACGTCCTCAAGATGCCAGGAAGTGGCGGAGTCATCACGGTACCCTGCGAAGAGAAGGATGCAGTGTGTTCCCTGGAGCGAGCCTTTCAGGCAGCGTCACTGGAAGACCCGGATCGCGGGAGCAGGAGGTTTTCCGAGACCACCCTCAAGAAGAAGAGGACACCGTCCGGACCGGCTCCTCAGGAGGCAGGCCACTCAGGGCCCGCATCTGCCCAAGGGGAACCTCCTTCCATCGCATAGGAAAGCGCGCCCGGTGCCCTCCTCAGGCAGGGCTCGGGGGCTCTCCCCTGGAGGGCCACCGACCTGGCCAAGGTCACGAGGGAGGCGCTAGGGCACCACGTGGAGGCGTGTTTCGAAGCACGTTTCCCTCAAGGAGGAGCAAGGCAAGGAAGGTCAGACCAGCAGGAGTTCGTCAACAAGGCCATTCAAGAACTACAGGAATCGAGAATCATGAGAGGTTGCCGCCGTCTACCGGCTGTGGCTCCCCTTCCAGGCGAGGATGGTGGGCTGTGCGTCTGCATCGACACACCAGGGCTCAACCAAGTCGCCACGATGGAGCGCCTCTGGCCCTCGCAAGTGGGGCGCTGCGGAGGTCCGCCCCACAGCTACGTTCGCATGCCTTACGGCTTGCCGAGCGCGTCTGCTACGTACTAGCGCCTCATGAGGGGCATCATGGAGGCTCAAGAGGAAAGGCGTTCCGCAGCCTTGGCGGAGATGGAGATGATTCGCGAGGAGCCACCAGCGCCTCCGGAGCCTCCCGAGGCCCCTGGGCCTGGGGGCTCGTGAGGACGGGCTTCCGCAGCCCACCGAGTCTGCTGCACCAACACCCCTTCATCCTCAACATCTTCAGGTGACATCTTTCAAGTTTCATTTCTAGCTGGGAGCTCCCTCCCAGGGCTGCATCAATCCCAGGCCGCGTGGGTCCGTCCCAGCGGCATGTATCCCTTTTTATTTCATGTTGATTAGCTTGCTTTGTTGGGGGCGCCCCTCGGGCTGCACCATCCCCAAGTCGCTCGGGCCTGACCCAGCGATTTCTACCTTCCCAGCATCTATTTGAATGGATTCACTCCTTCTCGGCTAATGTGTTTGATCTAGTTGCCTGTTCGACTGACGCCAACTGACGGAATTGCTCCCACAACGGCACGACGCTTGCGCATGGGTCCGTCCCTGCAACGCCGACAAACCTGAATGGCTGAGCTCTGGCCGCGATAGCCCCGCATGGCGCCACCTTGTCAAGCCTTCAGTGCCTCGCCTCCCCTCGGAAGCAACTAACGGCTGACTGATAATTATCATGGCAACCCCTTCTTTCTTCTATGATGAGTTTACACGATCTCCAAAGGGAGTTGCACCAGGCAAGGCCCTCGCGGCGTTCCTTTCACTCTCGTCCACGCGAACCGCTTGCACATTAAAGGGGGGGGTGCCTGAGCATCGCGACTCAGGGCTCCTACTGGCTCTCCAGCCCTCACCCTCTGGCCTTGACCATGGCATCGCGACCTGGCATACCAGCGACGGTTGAGACTCGCTCGAGGGCCGGGACCCGAGGACGTAGAGCAGAAAGGGGAGCAAAGGCGAGGGAGAAGGGGCACGCGAGGACCTCGCCAAGCGACTCCGCTCCTGCCAACGCGCGGACCCGACGACACACCAGGAATAATCCCCGATCCTCGAAGATAAGTCATCACCCAAAAGCACCTGCTACCGTGGCACTACCCCCGCACCTAATGCAATTATGTGTTAGCGATGCCGCTCTCCTTTCTCGCCAAACGACGGCTGCTTGGGCGCCAAAGGGGACCTCCTGAGCATCGCGACTCAGGGGCTCTTACCGGACCCCGGGTCGCTCACCTCCTGGCCTTGACAACGGCATCGCGACCTGGCATACCAGCGACGGCTGACGCCGCCTTGGGACTGGGACCTGTCGGCACAGAGCACCAAGCCCTCGCGAGGTTCGAAATGGAGAACTGAGCTAAGACGGAATCAGCAATTCACACAGCTCTACAACAAGGGTTATATATTGACAAACAGGATCACATGCACCTTACAAGCCCCCATGGGACGCATTTTGATTCCTCGCAGGGAACGGATCCTAAGGGATGCTAACTACGCGCGCCCCCGCAAAAGACGCCATCATCAACAGTGGGTCGTCAAGCGCCGGCACCAACCCCATCCAGATCAGAGTCGGCGACGGCCAGACGAGCCCGCCCTGCTCCAGGAGCGGCGCCGGCTCGTAGGCTCGTAGCTGTCGTCGCTCGTCTTCGGAGTCGCGGGGATCTCGCTGGATCCTCCGGTGCCCCCGTCGCTTCTGGAGCCGCCAACGGAGCGGTCGACGGGCCTAGCCCTCACCATGGCGAGGTCCTCGCCACCCCTCCCGGGGCAACACTCCAGCCGACGCCCGTTCGCGTCGAAGACCTTGAAGAACATCACCGAAGCGCCATATACTCCAAGTGGACCGTGAGGGCGCCCCTCGCTCTGCAACCCCGGGCGATCTCGCCCCAGCCGCGAGTCATGAAGACCTCACCCGAGGCAACGACCGCGACCCCTGCCTCGGTCGCGGGAGTGCTGCAGCCGGCGTGCTGTAGCCACAGCTCCAGGAGCCTTACCTGCGGGATGACGGAGGCGAAAAAGGGAGGAAGGCGAATCTAAGATCGAGGGGGCACAACGGCGTGGAGCATGAACTCACGGGAGGAGCTCTCGACGTGGACCCCAGGAGGAACAACCCACACCTTCGTGACCCGTCGGCGTCGACGACGGCGCTGACCGCGGTGGTCGGCATCAACTCCTTCAGGGCCCTCGACCTGGGCGTACAGGGGAAGCGGGAACCCCGGCGGAGGCCGCTTGCACCAAGGCCTCGACACCACCGGACGGTCCTCCTCGTCCCGGTCGCGAAGGGCGAGCCGTTTCTTCGGTGGGAGCGGGTTTGGTTCCTCTCGAGGGGCCTTTCCCTTCTACGCTGGAGAGAACCGTCGGATCGGAGCCATCGCAGCAAGACGGAGCAAGGATCGGGAAGAAGGAAAAGCAAGGAGGGATGGACTGGAAGGGCACGTGCAGTTCCGTACTTATAGACGGCGGAGACCAACCATCGACCTCCACGATCACAGGTAATCATGACACGATTTGCATGCAGGGACTTGTCCAATCCACGCGATCACTGAGGTGTCGTGGGGAAGCGAAGACGCTCACGTCCCATCAACCGCCACGCGACGCCCAAGGCCGCAGGCTGTTAGGGCCCGCAGCGCTTCGCCCTTGCCCTTTCGCCTCTCAGCACGGCCAAGTCCGGGCGCGCCTTGGGCCCGGGGGCTACTGTCGGCGTTCTGGGAATAGGGGTCCCCGGACTTGCCTGCCTGCGGCCTGCGACATGGCTCAAAGGAGGCCCAACACGGCCCATCCTCATCAACACCAGACCCAAGACCCTCGCGAGGGGCCAAGCCTCGCGGGGTGGACGACCCAGAGCTTCCTCAGGCGCGGCCTCATCAGGCTGGCTCACGAGGAGGCGGAGAGATCAATGCGGGGTACCTCACGAGGTGCCCATGACGTAAGCCATGACGACCGCGGGCGCCAGGCGGGCGCCAGCCCGCGCAGTGTCCTCCTTTCCTCTTTGGTGCAAAGGGGGCAAGCGCAGGCGAGAGGATCAAGCAAAGGCATCCATTTCGGTGCAACAAGACCAAGACCAGTCCAACGGCGGGAAGGAGGTCACCGTTGAGCCCAGGACGACGTCACCATAGAGCCTTTGGCAGGCGAGGACCGACTTTAGTCAGGATAAGTGTACCAGATGTTCCCCTTCAAAATGGCCAACTGTTGGCGCCCTTCCCGCTCAATATTTTGGGAAGAGGCCTTGGGCCCTTGCCTATAAATAGGACTAGCCACCCCCAGGGTAGAGGGGGTCGGTATCTAGTGAGCTAGAATCCAGAGAGAAAGACAGAGAGAAAGAAGGGCGGCTGAACTCCTCCTAGCAGTTCTCCCAACCAAGAACAGGCCCTCGCGAGGCTGTTCTTCCTTGTACTGTTCATCGTCATCAGCCCAAGAGGCAATCCACCCACCACAAACTAGAGTAGGGTATTACACCACAATGGTGGCCCGAACTAGTATAAACCCTGTGTCTCTGTGTTGTTCCTTCAGTAGTTTAGATCTTTGCGAGACGGAGAGGTAGAGGGCGTAATCTCCGTGCGCACCCCAGAGTTCGAACCTTAAGGGTCTGCCGGAACCCGAAATCCGACAAAGTGTCGGTGTCAAAACTGGCGGATCTCGGGTAGGGGGTCCCGAACTGTGCGTCTAGGCGGATGGTAACAGGAGACAAGGGACACGAAGTTTTACCCAGGTTCAGGCCCTCTCGATGGAGGTAAAACCCTATGTCTTGCTTGCTTAATATTGATGATATGGGTAGTACAAGAGTAGATCTACCACGAGATCAAGGAGGCTAAACCCTAGAAACTAGCCTATGGTATGATTGTTGTATGTTGTCCTACGGACTAAAGCTCTCTGGTTTATATAGACACCGGAGAGGGCTAGGGTTACACGAAGTCGGTTACAATGCTAGGAGATCTAAATATCCGTATCGCCAAGCTTGCCTTCCACGCCAAGGAAGGTCCCTTCCGGACATAGGACGAAGTCTTCAATCTTGTATCTTCATAGTCTAGGAGTCCGGCTGAAGGTATAGTCCGGTCATCCGGATACCCCCTAATCCAGGACTCCCTCAGTAGCCCCCGAACCAGGCTTCAATGACGATGAGTCCGACGTGCTAATTGTCTTCGGCATTGCAAGGCGGGTTCCCCTCCAGATTCCGTGTACCTGTTGAATAATGTCCTGTGTTCTGTGAATGCAGTGCCCCTTGGCTTCTACGCCCAATAATGGCCGCCTTCCACGTGTCAAACGAATACGAAAAGTCTGGGTATTTTTACATTCACACCCCTAGCCGCGTAAATGAGCCGCCTATTTAAAGGAATGGGGATTTAGATCCAAACCACACCTTCTCCCCTCCGCGAGTAGTCATCAGAGCGCATTTAGCGAAGATCCATTCCACCATGGCCAGCCGTCGCAACTCCTCCTCTCGCCCTTCCAGCCCTAAGCCTGGAGACTAGGAGAGGTGCTCCATCCTGCATAGCGAGCTAGTATCGCTTCAGACCAAGGGATTCCTCTCTCCGGCCTACATGGTACCGGTTCGAGCCGGACTCGCCACCTATAATGGCGGAGAGCAAGCGGAGAGCACTCCCACTCCCTCCAAAGGAGAGCGGGTATGCCTTGTCCCTTATCTAATAAGGGGACTCGGATTGCCAATTCATCCGTTTCTCCGGGGGCTTCTGGAGTTCTATGGCCTCCAACTGCACAACCTCATGCCTGCCTCTATATTGCATATCTCAGGCTTCATTGCCCTTTGCAAGCTGTTCTTGGGTGTTGAGGCTCATTTCGCGCTGTGGAAGAGGCTGTTCTGCCTGGCGCCCCACTCTCAAGAGGGGTTAATATATGAAGTGGGCGGAGCCGAAGTGTGGCGCATCGCCGGGACCGGATATCTATCCGGAACCCCATAGAAGGCATCCGAGGATTGGCCTTCGGAATGGTTCTATATAGAGGATGCCCCGCTGCCGGATCCTGTTCGGATCGGCCTCCCTGAGTTCAACAGTGCTCCCTCGAAGAAGCGCCTAAGCTTGCGTCCACGGAGCTCTCAGAGAGAAAGTGACAAGGACGTCCTTTATCTGATGGGCCAGATAAGATTATTGGCTCATTCCAGACTAACCATGATCGGAGTCATGGCCGTATGCATTATGCGGGGGGTGCAGCCGCTTCAATATAGAAGTCACCCATGTGGGATTTCAACGGGGAGGACGACGCCACCCGTCACGACCGTAAGGGGCCGGACTCGGCTGTCGCTCTGATAAAGATCTTGTCCACTTTGTACAAGGGAGAAGAGGAGGAATTCCTCCGCGTCAACCCTCAGGGTGGATTTACCATGTATAATCCTCTGAACTGGGTAAGTGAGCATTTTCACTTGTCCATCCGTTTTGTATTCCTACTGTCAAATATATGGTCTGACGACTCCAACGCAGGAACTGCGCCAGGCTGTTAAAGAGATAAACAGCCCCCTCCACAACCCGAGGATCCGGGACGGTCCCTCGACCCGGCCTCCCAAGAGGATCCGGACATATCTGTGGAGTTGATTGATGGGGTATTCCATCAATTAAGCAAGGACAACGCCTTGGTGGCCATTACGGCCGATTACCCAGGGCTAATCCCCGCCTCCCAGGTAACTGAGATCGAAATCCCAGTACTTTGAAAGGGAACCCGTCCTCGCGTGTTTTCGTTGACCGTATAACAACCGTGTTTTGCAGAGGAGGTCCTTGAGGCGGGAGGCCGAGCCTACGGCGGCCAGCCCACGAGGGGCTGCCGGGCCCCGTGGGATAAAAAGAAGTGTAGTCCGGACTGCGATGCCGGTGCAAAGGTATAGCGCGCCTTTGTATTCCCCGGTGTTATTCCTTCGAGGCATATTAAAACTCGTGCTCCGTTCAGGATAAAGAGACCTTGCCGGACTGTATCCAGAGAGGCTGCCAATCGCGCCTCCACCAGCCAGGCTCCACAGCCTGGCCCGGAGGCGGAGGCGAACACGAGGTGCGCACCGGATGCTCCTCCGACAGAGGATGCGAACAGGCTGTCTGCCACCCCTTTTGAGGTGGAGAGTGCCATGAACCACAGGCGTCGCCGGACTGTTCTTCGCGACGCTTGTTTCTCCCAAGAGGCGTTTGATGCCTTCAATTCGGGAGATCCTTATCTCCGTGCCGCTCAAAATGGTCTAGCCAGAGCCATGGAGCAATATGTAAAAGACATACGGGTGAGAAAATTTAATGGTTATATATATCAGTAGCCCCCGAGACTTGAAACAGTTAGAATAACTGATTTAAGGATCATGTAATACGCAGGTTCTTTCAGAGAAGAATACCCAACTGTCTCAGGAGCTAAAAGAGTGCAAGGCCCAACTTGAGGCCGCACTAGCCGCGATGGGGGAGCCTAAGGAGACCCCCTCTGGTAATATATGCTTCAAAAAGATAAGTGTGAAGTGCGGCATATGTGCAGATCTGACTAATGAAATTGCAGATGGCGCCGGACTAGATCCGGACAAGCAACAACTCCTACGCCGGCTAAAGGCTGGCGAGGGCGTGCTAACAAAGGTGAGGCGGGAGAAGAATGATCTTCAGGATGCCAACACCAAGCTGGGTGTTGAACTGAAAGATGTTCGTGCCCAGCTGTCGGACTCCGTTAAGGAGAATCAGCGGCTTCGACGCGACATATTTAGTAAGTGCTTAAACGAACTTTGAAAAAAGAGTTCGGCGAGGAAGTCGACTAACAGAGTGATGTCTGTAGGTATGCTAACAGGTCGTCCTGCAGAGGAGATGCCCGGTTCTACGGGTGACCTTCTTCCCGAGCTCTCGCAACTGCACGGGCGAGTTCGGCAGGCGATGCAAGGCGTTGCCCAAGCCTTATGGCCATCCCTCTCCATGCCCGAGGGCCTTGGAGAGCTTCCAGAGAAGCTGAAGGAAGTGCGGCGGCGCTTCCGATTGTGGAAGATATCAGCCTGCCGTCAAGGCGCTAGGGAGGCCTGGGCCACGGTGAAGACGCGGTACACATAGGCTGACCCAAACCACATGGCCGAGGTCAGACCTGTGGGGCCCGATGGGAAGGAGATCCCTGTAAGCTTAGTATACGGCCAAGTAGAATTGGCCGCAAAGTATTCCCAGCAGGACTATAAATTAGACAGCTTGTTAGATGGTATTGAAGAGGAATACAATCAGTTAGAGTGACTATGTAAATTAATTGACATTTGTAATGCCTTCTAGCCGGATTGTAGATCGTTTGTCATGGCCGACCTTTTGGCTTCAACCTCGGGACCTGACGGTCCGGAGTGTGTCCGAATACCCTCGCGGTTATATAAGAACCGGGGTATGCATGGAGACCAGGCGTAGGGGTCATCAGTGCTTGAACAGACAAGTGCCCAACTAGTTATGTTATATTACATGCTTAGTAAGAAACATCTTCCAGGGAGAATAGTTCCGTTAAGGGTTCCTTTCCCTAGGATGCATGCCCTAAAGTGCATGTCCATTCTGCGAAAAAGACGCAGGAAAAATCGTCTGGGGGCGCATAGATAAATAATTGGAAAAATCATCTTTCAGGTCACCGACCGAATATTCCCTTAAGAACGCTAGCTTTCGGCTTCACCCAGTCTGAGGTACACATCCGGCTGACCCGGCAGTAACAATCGCAGAGGTGCTCCCTTTAACACCTAGCCGAACAATCGGGAACGTAGGGGTAAGCACAGGAGCCAGGCAACCCAGCTTGGCCAAAACTTAAGTCATATCGATGCATATAATGGTGAAATAAAAGGTACATGCAGAAGTGTAACACATGTGTTGGGCGTAAAGCCCGTGCGAATAAGCTTCTGTTAAAAGAAGCCCCCAGGTTTAATGAGTGCGAGTAGCACGTCATGTGATGAGCCTTTTAAGGCTATAAGAGGAGAGGAGAAGGAGAGAAATATAAGACAGACAGTATACAAAAAATGGACGGAGGAAGGAGACGAACACAGAGTCCGGCGCTAGGCATAGAATCTTCGAAGACGGGCTGCGTTCCATGGGTTCGGCTCAAGTCGGTTATCCGATGCATCTCGCAGGCGGTACGCTCCACCAGTCAGGACTTGGTCAATTATGAAGGGACCTTCCCACTTGGGCTTGAGTTTGTCCTTTTTCTTGTCCGACAGGCGTAGAACTAATTCGCCAACTTTGTAATTTTTGGCCCGTACTTCTCTGCTTTGGTATCTTCGAGCCTCCTGTTGATAGAATGCGAACGGGTTTTTGCCACGTCACATTCTTCCTCCAATGCGTCCAAACTGTCCTGCTGATCGAGCTTGGCCTCTCTTTCTTCGTACATGCGCACCCAAGGTGAGTCATGAATTATGTCGCAGGGCAAAACTGCCTCTGCGCCGTACACCATGAAGAATGGCGTATATCCGGTGGTGCGATTTGGCATGGTCCGCAGCCCCCAGAGTACGGAGTCGAGCTCCTCCACCCAGTGCGTGTTAGATTCCTTAAGGGACCGCACTAATCTGGGTTTGATGCCGCTCATGATAAGACCATTTGCACGTTCCACCTGTCCGTTAGTTTGTGGGTGATAGACGGAAGCATAATCGAGCTTAATGCCCATGTTTTTGCACCAGAGTTTTACCTGATCGGCCGTAAAGTTCGTGCCGTTATCAGTGATGATGCTGTGGGGGACCCCATAACGGTGTATGCCCCCAGATATGAAGTCTATCACCGGTCCGGATTCGACCGTTTTAACAGGCTTGGCTTCTATCCATTTGGTGAACTTATCCACCATGACCAGTAAGTATTTTTTCTTGTGGGTTCCACCTTTAAGGGGTCCCACCATGTCAAGCCCCTAGACCGCAAAGGGCCATGTTATGGGGATAGTTTGGAGGGCGGTGGGTGGCATATGGCTTTGGTTTGCAAAAAGCTGGCAACCCACGCATCGTTGGACCAAGTCCTGAGCGTCTGCCCGGGCCGTTGGCCAATAAAAGCCTGTACGGAAAGCCTTGCTTACAAGGGACCGAGCTGCAGCGTGATGACCATCGAGTCTGGCATGAATTTCAGCCAGCAAGTTCCGCCCTTCCTCTTCAGAGATGCACCTTTGAAGGACTCCGGTAGTGCTTTTCTTATAAAGCTCTCCCTCATGGACTTTGTAGGCTTTAGATCTCCGCACTATGCAGCGTGCCTCGTTTTGGTCCTCTCGGAGTTCCTGCCTAGTAAGGTAGGTTAGGAATGGTTCTGTCCACGGGGCGATAACGGCTATTATTACGTGGGCTAAAGGTGTGACTTCATTGGCGGAGTCTCCGATTGTGTCAGATTGTTCAGCATCGGGCAATGCGGTTGAGTCCGGAATGTTATTGCCGGATTCCCCTTCCCATACTACGGATGGCTTGAACAGCCATTCCAAAATATGTTGGGGGGGGGGGGGACTGCGTCGCGTTTTGCGCCGATGCGTTCCAGGACGTCTGCCGCCTGATTGTTCTCCTGGGCTATATGATGAAATTCGAGCCCTTCGAACCGAGCTGACATTTTTAGGATGGCGTTGCGATAAGCTGCCATTTTTGGATCCTTGGCATCGAAGTCTCCATTTATTTGGGGTATTGCGAGGTTTGAATCCCCTCGCACCTCTAGGCGTTGAATACCCATGGATACTGCCATCCGGAGACCGTGTAAAAGGGCCTCATATTCGGCTGCATTGTTGGAGTCTGTGTACATAATCTGGAGTACGTATTGAACTGTGTCTCCTGTGGGGGACGTCAAAACGACGCCAGCCCCTAGAGTGGCCAACATTTTAGAGCCGTCGAAATGCATGATCCAGTTTGAATATGTGTTGTACTCTTTGGGGAGTTCGGCCTCCGTCCATTCTGCGACGAAGTCGGCCAAAACTTGCGACTTAATAGCTCGCCGTGGCTTATAAGTTATGTCGAATGGGAGGAGCTCGATGGCCCATTTTGCAATCCGGCCCGTTGCTTCGCGGTTGTTTATAATATCGTTAAGTGGTACTTCGAAGGCTACTGTTATCAAACACTCTTGAAAGTAGTGTCGCAGCTTCCGGGATACCATGAATACCGCGTATGCAATCTTTTGATAATGCGGGTACCGTGATTTGCATGGAGTGAGGACAGTGGACACATAGTAGACCGGCTTTTGAATGGGGAATTTGTGTCCGTCCGTTTCTCTTTTGACAACGAGCACTGCGCTTACAACCTGATGGGTTGCTGCAATGTACAATAGCATTGGTTCGCCAATATTTGGCGCGGCCAGGACTTGGTTTGTTGCCAATATAGCCTTTATTTCATCGAGTCCGGCCGTGGCGGCATCCGTCCACTCGAAGTGTTCAGTGCTCCGAAGGAGGCGATAGAGGGGTAGTGCCTTTTCTCCCAAATGGGAGATGAAGCGGCTCAGAGCCGCCACGCATCCGGTTAATTTTTGTATCTGTTTGAGGTCTTTCGGGATATCCAATTGTGACAAAGCTCGGATCTTGGCGGGATTTGCTTCAATTCCTCTACCGGATACAATGAAGCCCAAGAGCTTTCCGGCTGGAACGCCGAAAATGCATTTTTACGGGTTGAGCTTGATGTCGTATGTTCGGAGATTGTCAAATGTAAGCCTTAAGTCGTCTACTAGAGATTCGACATGTCTTGTTTTTATGACCACATCATCCACGTATGCCTCCACTGTTTTGCCGATCTGGTTTGCCAGACATGTTTGAATCATGCGCTGATATGTTGCGTCGGCATTTTTGAGTCCAAAGGGCATCGTGTTGAAGCAGAATGGGCCGTATGGTGTGATGAATGCCGTTGCCGCTTGGTCAGATTCTGCCATCTTGATTTGATGGTAGCCGGAATGTGCGTCGAGGAAGCACAACGAATCATGTCCTGCGGTGGCGTCGATAATTTGATCAATGCGGGGGATGGGGAAGGGATCCTTTGGCAAGCCTTGTTAAGGTCTTTAAAATCAACGCACAGGTGCCAGGATTTGTCCTTCTTTGGTACCATCACCAGGTTTGCTAGCCAGTCCGGATGTTTTATATCTCTGATGAATCCGGCCTCCAATAGCTTGGCTAGCTCCTCTCCCATGGCCTGTCTCTTAGGTTTGGAGAAACGCTGAAGAGCTTGTTTGACAGGTTCGAATCCTTTTAGGATATTTAAGCTATGTTCGGCCAGCCTGCGTGGGATTCCTGGCATGTCTGAAGGGTGCCAGGCGAAGATGTCCCAATTTTCACGTAGGAATTCTCGCAGTGTGGCGTCTACATCAGGGTTTAATTGTGCCCCGATGGAAGCTGTTTTATTGGGGTCCGTTGGATGGACCTGGAATTTGATTATTTCATCCGCTGGTTTAAAGGAGGTGGACTTGGATCTCTTGTCGAGTATCACATCGTCCCTGTTCACCGTGGAGCGCAATGCAGTCAACTCCTCAGCCGCTAGGGCTTCGGATAGTGCCTCAAGGGCCAGTGCGGCTGTCTTATTTTCAGCGCGGAGTGCTATGTCCGGATCACTAGCGAGAGTGATGATTCCATTTGGCCCGGGCATCTTGAGCTTCATGTACCCATAATGGGGTATTGCTTGGAAGATTGTAAATGCTTCCCGCCCGAGCAGAGCGTGGTATCCGCTACTGAACGGGGCCACATGGAACGTGACCTCTTCGGACCTGTAATTATCCGGCGTGCCGAACACCACATCTAGTGTGATTTTTCCTGTACAGTGCGCTTCCCGACTGGGGATTATTTCTCTAAAGGTTGTGCTGCTTCGCTCAATGCGGTTCTAGTCTATTTCCATTTTTTGGAGGGTTTCCTCATAAATGAGGTTTAGTCCGCTGCCTTTATCCATGAGTACCTTGGTGAGGCGAAAGCCGTCCACTATTGGACTGAGGACCAGTGCGGCTGGTGCTCTGGCTGTTCGGAATTTAGGTTCATCACCGGCATTAAAAGTGATTGCCGTGTCACTCCATGGGTTTATTGTTGCTACTTGGTAGACTTCGGCGAGGTTGCGGAGTGTTCTTTTTCGCATGCTATTTGATGTGAAAGTCTCGAAGACTGTTAAGACTGTACTGGTCTCCCTGGGGTGGCTTTCTGCGGCCTCCAGAATTAGGAGGTCTTCGCCAATTTTGGCCACCTGCCGGAGTATCCAACATGCTCTGAGGCTGTGAGTTGGAGTGGCATCCTCTGTACTATGAATTTTATAGGGTCCATTAGGCCATCCTTCCAGCACGGTTCCATGCCCTATAGAGGGTTTTTGTTTTTTGGTATTTAACCCGGGTGTCTGTCGATGATGCACCCTTTTGTTCCGGACGGGGTTTCTATTCCATCGCACAGTACTTTTGTACTATGGACGCCAAGTCAGAAAGGCGTGTAATATCACGACGACTTATGGCGTTAAGTATTCCCTTGTCCGTGCAATTATTGCAGAAGATTAAGATTGTGTCTTCCTCGCGGCAGTCCTTTATCCTGTTCATAACCAGGAGGAATCTGGCCCAGTAATGGTGTACTGTTTCTTCGGGCTTTTGCCTGATTTTGGATAGATCGCTTATGTTCGGGTGGGTGGGTGGAATTAAATCCGAGACCTCACCCGATCTGAGACTCAGAGACCAAGGAGTTTCCGAACTCTGAAGTTTAGGTTCTTGGATGTTATCCAATGAGTCTAGCCCGTTGCCTGATTCTAAGTTCACGTCTTGAGTTATATCCTCCCCTCCGCGGGTATCCGGCCTGGAGGGATCGGGAATCTGGACGTAATTAGTCCTTAAGATAGATGAAGGGTCGCCGCACTGCCCTTCTACCACGGCAACATGACGGGTGACCTGGGGAGAGTTAATCTCTCTTAGATCGGGTTTAGGCCCAACCTTGTCGTAATCTGTAGCGACCCCCAGGGCGGCGATGCGATCCAAGAGCTCGTTCATGGAAGAGAGCTCTATTGGATCTAACTGCTCAGCGAGTTCCGAACTGACATGAAGATTGCTTTTGATGACCCGAGAGGTCATCGTCGGCGCAGCAGACGAACATGCAGTCATAAGAAAACCACCCAGCCGTAGAGTTTGGCCGACAACCAAAGCTCCCTTAGCAACGGTGCCGTCTTTAAAGACGGGATGAGGCATCCTTCCTGATGACGACGACACAGAGGAACTCTCAATGAAAGCACCAATGTCGATGTCAAAACAGGCGGATCTCGGGTAGGGGGTCCTGAACTGTGCGTCTAGGCTGATGGTAACAGGAGACAAGGGACACGAAGTTTTACCCAGGTTCGGGCCCTCTCGATGGAGGTAAAACCCTACGTCCTGCTTGATTAATATTGATGATATGGGTAGTACAAGAGTAGATCTACCACGAGATCAAGGAGGCTAAACCCTAGAAGCTAGTCTATGGTATGATTGTTGTATGTTGTCCTACGGACTAAAGCCCTCCGGTTTATACAGACACCGGAGAGGGCTAGGGTTACACGAAGTCGGTTACAATGGTAGGAGATCTAAATATCTTTATCGCCAAGCTTGCCTTCCACGCCAAGGAAAGTCCCTTCCGGACACGGGACGAAGTCTTCAATCTTGTAACTTCATAGTCCAGGAGTCCGACTGAAGGTATAGTCCGGTCATCCGGACACCCCCTAATCCAGGACACCCTCACAAAGGAATCCAGATTTCACAAGAGAGCCAAGCACATCAAGAGACGCTTCAATTCCATCTGTGATCAAGTCAAGGAGGGAGACATAGAGATTTTCAAGATACATACAGATCTGAATGTTGAAGACCCATTGGCTAAGCCTCTCTCACGAGCAAAACATGATCAGCACCAAGACTCCATGGGTGTTAGAATTATTACTGTGTAATCTAGATTATTGACTCTAGTGCAAGTGGGAGACTGAAAGAAATATGCCCTAGAGGCAATAATAAAGTTGTTATTTACATTTCCTTATATCACGATAAATGTTTATAATTCATGCTAGAATTGTATTAACCGGAAACTTAGTACATGTGTGAATACATGGACAAGACAGAGTGTCACTAGTATGCCTCTACTTGACTAGCTCGTTAATCAAAGATGGTTAAGTTTCCTAACCATAGACATGAGTTGTCATGTGATGAACGGGATCACATCATTAGAGAATGATGTGATTGACTTGACCCATCCGTTAGCTTAGCACTATGATCATTTAGTTTATTGCTATTGCTTTCTTCGTAACTTATACATGTTCCTATGACTATGAGATTATGCAACTCCCGAATACCGGAGGAACAATTAGTGTTCTATCAAACGCCACAATGTAACTAGGTGATTATAAAGATGCTCTACAGGTGTCTCCGATGGTGTTTGTTGAGTTGGCATAGATCGAGATTAGGATTTGTCACTCCGATTGTTGGAGAGGTATCTCTGGGCCCTCTTGGTAATGCACATCATTATAGGCCTTGCAAGCAATGTGATTGATGAGTTAGTTACGGGATGATGCATTACGAAACGAGTAAAGAGACTTGCCGGTAACGAGATTGAACTAGGTATTGAGATACCGACGATCGAATCTCGGGCAAGTAACATACTGATGACAAAGGGAACAAGGTATGTTGTTATCCGATTTGACCAATAAAGATCTTTGTAGAATATGTAGGAACCAATATGAGCATCCAGGTTCCAGTATTGGTTATTGACCGGAGATGAGTCCTGGTCATGTCTACATAGTTCTCGAACCCGGAGGGTCCGCACGCTTAACGTTCGATGATGATCGATATTATGAGTTTATTTGTATTGATGTACCAAAGGTTGTTTGGTGTCCCAGATGTGATCACGGACATGACGAGGAGTCTTTAAATGGTCGAGACATAAAGATCGATATATTGGAAGGCTATGTTTGGACATCAGAATGGTTCCGGGTGAGTTCGGGCATTTACCGGAGTACCGGGGGGTTATCGGAACCCCAGAGAATCATTGGGCCTTAGTGGGTGAAGGGAGGAGGCGGCTAGGTGGAGGGCGCCCCCCCAAGACCAATTTGAATTGGGTGGGGGGCCAGCCCCCCTTTCCTTCTCTCCTTCTCCCTCTTCCTTCTTCTCCTACTCCAACTAGGGAAGCGGGGAAAATATACTCCTACTGGGAGTAGCACTCCCCCCTTGGGCGCGCCATGAGAGGGCCGGCCCTCCCCTCCTCCACTACTGTATATACAGGGGAGGGGGGCACCCCATAGACACACAAGTTGATTGTTTAGCCATGTTCGGTGCCCCCCTCCACAGATTTCCACCTCGGTCAAATCGTTGTAGTGCTTAGGCGAAGCCTTGCGTCGGTAAATTCATCATCACCGTCATCACGCTGTCGTGCTGACGAAACTCTCGCTCGACCTCAGCTAGATCTAGAGTTCGTGGGACGTCACCGAGCTGAACGTGTGCAGATCGCTGAGGTGCCGTACCTTCGGTGCTAGGATCGGTCAGATCGTGAAGACGTACGGCTACATCAACCGCGTTGTCATAACGCTTCCGCTTTTGGTCTACGAGGGTACGTAGACAACACTCTCCCCTCTCGTTGCTATGCATCACCTAGATAGATCTTGCGTGATCGTAGGATTTTTTTTAATTACTACATTCCCCAACACGCGGTTGCTCAGCGCCACAACCTCGCAATCTAGTGTGAGCGCGTGCCTGATTGTATTCTCTTACCTTGTGAACACGCAAACTTTCTCGAAACTCTGAAGCGATAGGTAGCACCACAGGTCGGCAGCTTTGCATGGGCAAGAAAAGAGACATGTTGTTGAGTATCATGATTAGATTGGAAACATAGCATAGACTAGGAACTATTCTGAATTGTCTTGTACTCCAAGTGGATCATGTACTCCTATATATATACCCACGAGGCTTAAGTAATAAACATAGATTCCACCAATCCTCTGCATCCCATCTAATGGCTAACCGATCCAAACCCTACCCCCTGCCCACCGCTTTCGCACCGCGCCGCCCCCAGGGCGGTCGATCTCTATCACCACCTGGGGCCGCGCCGCCCGTAGCAAGAGTTCGTTCACCAGTCGTGTTGACCGGCTGCCCTAAAGAGTCCTTTTTCCCGATCCATTTATCCAGGTTTTTCTCCCTCTTGCCGGTCGTATTGGTCGGTGTTTCTGGTTTTGGTTTTTGGATTAAAGATTGGTTTGCGTCACCCGCCGCAGCTATCGAACCCCACGCGCCTCTACTCCAACACTGTTGCGACCGGCCGGCTTCTTCTCTGACCTGGTGGCCTCGCGCGACGAGTCAGCCCCTCACGGTCGTCGTCCGCGCGTCTGCCAGCCCGTCGCCCTGCATCGACCGTCCCAGCCCTTATTCGACCGGGACTTCTCTATCACCACCCGCCTCCGTTGCGTCTGAATGGCTATCCTGCCGTCTGCCTCACCGGCGCGTCGGGCTCGCCAGCTGCCTCGAGCTCGGGCACCGGTGCTGCGTTGGTCGCTCGGGCCTCTCTGTCCGGGTGCCGACGCAGCGTTGGCAGCCCGGGGTGGTGGTGCTGACACGCTCGTCTGCATGTTGTCCCATGCCGACTGTCATCGCCAGCTTCATCTTGGACTCCGCCGCCACCTTGCCTCCACCGAGCGATGTCCCCGACCTCGCACGCGAACGGATTGATCACCCGCCCGCCTGCGATCCGCCTCAGCCACGCCGTGCGACTGATCTGGCACGTCGATTGCGCGTGCCTCCGCAAGTCCCGTGGAGACCGTCCCAAGTACAGTGCGCCCCTTCACCGATTGAGCATCGGGCTGCTGCTGCGTTGCGCTATCGGGCCGCAGCGCCCCACCCCATGGTTCTCCCCGTGGTTGCACCGACTCGCGCGCTGCCGCTGCATTGTCCCTTCGGGTCGTATCGCCATGGAACGCGGTCCTCGCCGTCGCCCGAGGCCGTTCCCGTGGCTGCACCGACTCGTGCACCGCTTCTGCGTCGCCCCTTCGGGCCGTAGTGCCACGACACGTAGTCAACGCTGCTGCCATGAGGTCTTCCCGTCGTCGCCCCAACCAGTGCGCTACTGCTGCATTGCCCCTTCGGGCCGTAGCGCCGCGGCATGCGGTCCACTCCGCCATCCCCGCGCATCGACTTTCACGTGGTACGCATTGCGCCACCTCCCTTGGCGCGGGAACGCCATCGTCCGTGCATGTCTTCATCATGCTGTCTAGTTCTTCCTCGCCTACTTTGAGCATCGCCGCCGCGCTCCTGACCCAACCGCACCCGCCGCTCTTCTTCGGCACCACTGCCACTCGCTCACCCGAGCGGCCGCCATCGCCCACCACTTTCGTCTTCGTCCAGCACCAACTCATCGCCAATGTCGTCGTCATATTCCCCGACCACTTCATCTACTCCAACCACCAGGGCGACATCGGCCACACGGCTATTTGCGCTGCAACCATCGTTGAGTCCTTCTCTACTAACTCATGTAGGTCCCCGTCGACGTATGCTCGGTTCTAGAACACCGACGCGTGCCTCGTCTATGATGTGTTCCCAGGCCTGGTAAGCCTAGAGCGGCGCATCATCAACATCAACTTGTCCATCTACGCATGCTCGGTGCTGGTGACACCAATGTGTGCCTTCGTCCACGACGTGTTCCCGGGCTTGGCAAACTCGGCGCGATGCCTCGTCAACAATGTATTCTTCCCGGCGCACCACTACCTCGACACGACTATGCCCATTACTAACTAAAAGCACAAGTGCTTCCTGAGTGATTTTGGTAATTAGTGTCCACATATTTCTTGTTGGACTAATAGTTCATCTAGTGTATTTCAGACAAGTTCAACAATGACATGGCAACGACAAGAGAATGTGGAACCCCATCAAAATGCTAAGGACAAAGATTGGCAAAAGCTCAAGACTCTTCATCTTTATTTTAGTGATCCAAGATCACACTGAGTCCATAGGAAAGCCAATACTATTAAAAGGGGATGAGGTGTTGCTTAATGGTCTACTTGCTCAAATGCTTAGTGATACTGCTCCAAAACCCTCAGCCACTTTCTCCATCCAAATATGTCCAAAACTTAAACTCCAACTCGACACCATCGATTCTTTTTATCTGGAGCCACCGAGTTCATATAACATAGCCACTGCCAGAAATCCTAACAGTTTGGTCTCACTGATACGGATCCCGGTCTCACCGAGATGGCCTTGCCAACTCTCTGTTACTTGTTGCAATTGTTTCGGTCTCACCGGGAATTGCTATTGGTCTCACCAAGATGCACTACTGCAGGATGCTGCTAACGCGACACTACGATCAGAGACCCTTCGACGAAACTGTGTGCGATGAAATAATCACAAATAGTGGTGTAAAAAACATCAAAAAGGTGCAAAACGTTTGCGATGATGGATGCATCAAACACGGTTCAGATTTTAGTTGCATGTGCGAAGCAGGGCATACGGTTGATCCAGACGAACTGTTTGCGATTAGACAGAACAACAGAAACGAGAAGCCATATCAATGTGTGTGCGATATACGGCATACGGTTCGCTCCGATGAACTGTTTGCTATTAGGGAAAGTAACAGAAATAGTCAGCCAGATCAAGGTGTGTGTGATATACGGCATACGGTTCAGTCAAATGAACTGTTTTTGATTGGGGAAGAGAACATAAACGGTTCAACTTAACAAGATGTGTGTGATACGTGACAAAATGGCCCGGAGGTTAATTTGAGAACAAGTACACAGAGGTTAATTTGACATACATGACTTATAAGTTTCATAGAAATCATATCACTTTTTTTGGGAAACATTTAATTGTGTTGAATGTAGATAGTGCTCCGTCCTATTAGTTGAATTAACCTCGAGATCCATGTTTTGGGAACATGTCGTAAAGTAACGGGATAGACCTTCATTCAAGCCAATCAACATGTGTTCAAAAACAAAAGTTATCAAAAAGTAACAAGATAGACCTTCTTCAAGCCAATCAACATGTGTACAAAAAATAGAAATGTCAAAAATTACAAAACAAGGACCTTGAGGTTAATTCAACTAATATGATGGAGCACTATATACATTCAACGGAATTAAATATTTACAGTAACCCATCACATCAATTAATTTAACATCGAGGCCACTTCCCATCCGGTCACCCATCTGATGACTACTCAAGCCTCAGCATAAATAACTTGGGAGTTCTATTAGATGAGCTATCGATAGGGAAGCTGGTCCTTGCTGTTGTAGGATCCCTCTTTGCATACTTTATTGGGCACCCGGATGACCGATTGTTGCCGCCCAATGGTCAATGCCACGCCCCCCCCCCGCGAATGTAGATGCTTCCCTCCATTGGATGAGTGGCAAATGGTTAATTCAGAAGAATTGTTTGCGATGATGCAGGACAACAGAAGCGATAGCCAGATGAGGGCGTGTGCGATATACAACATACAGTTCACTAGGATAAACTGTGTGTGATTAGGCAACACAATAGAAATGGTTCAACTGAACAAGATGTGTGTGATACGCGACAGACAGGTCCATAATAAGAAATGTGTGCGAAGAAAAATAATAACACAGACGATTGCTACTAATAAGCCGTGTGATGTGTACAAAAGAATTACAAAAGTGACTATACAAATAATTCACACACACCTCAATAAACAATTGTATGCATTCTAAACTAGGAGAAATGAATGTCTAGTCATCTACTTCTTATGATGCTCCCGCCACTGCTCTGTGGCTCAATCCCTCGTCTGGTTCAGGAAGAAGACACTTCCTCATGTCAACGATCCGCCTGTACATCTCGTAGCTTGTGTACGCGTCCTTGGCCGCGTACTTGACGTATTGTTCATCAAGTCTCTCATGCCACACATTGTGCCAGGCGTTCTTGTCCTACTTACTCTCATTCGTCATCTTCACATAGTAGGGGTCGATGATGGCCGATGCGAGGTCAACCAGGAAGTTCAGTTTGTTGTTGTCGCTGCCCAGACCTTGTAGTGGTGCTAGATGTTGACAAGATAAGGGCATTTCAAGGCCGAAACCCTTAGCGCTTTTAGATCGTTGGTGGTGTCCACCGTAGCAAAATTGTAGTCGGAGCTATTGATAAACCTAGAGAAACGCTCGCAAGGCCTTGTGGCCAGGTGGTAGTGGTAGACGAGGACGTCAGGTCGCACGCACAACTGGGCGATGACAACCTTCTGATCTTGCCCGGCACGACCGATGGTGTACTCAAGGTCGAAGCCAACCACTTGGTACTTGTCATCGGCAAGGACCCGCTCCATAGTTTGGATGGAGCTCTCCACTGAGGCTGGATCGTTCGTGTACACCACCGAGAGAGCCTTCCCCCTCACGTGGGTGTCTACTACGTGATGCCTAGTGAACTGCCCGCCGTTGTCGCCGTCGGCTGCTGGGAGCGCCATTGGAGCCATGGGGATCTCCATTGGAACCGCTGGATGTTCTCTCTGTATGTGTCGTCGTGGGTGTGATTATTGTGTCGTGTGACACGAGAGATGAAGGTAAATGGCCATAGGAATAAATGGGGGCCGGGCTATTGGGGAACGTAGTAATTACAAAAAAAGTTCTACGCACACGCAAGATCATAGTGATGCATAGAAACGAGAGGGGAGAGTATCGTCCACGTACCCTCATAGACCGTAAGCGGAAGCGTTATGAGAACGTGGGTTATGTAGTCGTACGTCTTCACGATCCGACCGATCCAAGTACCGAACGCACGGTACCTCCGAGTTCAACACACGTTCAGCTCGGTGATGTCCCACGAACTCCGATCCAACAGAGCTTCGAGGGAGAGTTCCGTCAGCACGACAGCGTGATGACGGTGATGATGATGCTACCGATGCAGGGCTTCGCCTAAGCACCGCTATGATATGACCGATGTGGATTATGGTGGAGCGGGGCACCGCACACGGCTAAAAGATAAATTATCAATTGTTGTGTCTTAGGGTGCCCCCTCCCCACGTATATAAAGAAGGGAGGGGAGGCCGGCCGGCCTCTCTAGGCGCGCCAAGGGGGGAGGAATCCTCCTCCTAGTAGGAGTAGGATTCCTCCTTTCCGAGTCCTACTAGGAGGGGAAATGAAGGAGAGGGGGAGGAGAAGGAAAGAGGGGGCGCAACCCCTCCCCTAGTCCAATTCGGACTAGGCCCATGGGGGCGCGCGGCCAACCCTCGTGGCTTCTCCTCTTTTCCCCCTAAAGCCCACTAAGGCCCATATGTACTCCCGTATTCCCATAATTCCCCGGTACTCCGAAAAATATCCGGAGCACTCGGAACCTTTCCGATGTCCGAATATAGCCTTCTAATATATCGATCTTTACGGCTCGATCATTTTGAGACTCCTCGTCATGTCCCTGATCTCATCCGGGACTCTGAACAACCTTCGGTACATCAAAACACATAAACTCATAATACCGATCGTCACCGAACGTTAAGCGTGCGGACTATGGGTTCAAGAACTATGTTGACATGACCGAGACTCATCTCCGGTCAATAACCAACACCGGAACCTGGATGCTCATATTGGCTCCTACATATTCTACGAAGATCTTTATCGGTCTTTATCGGTCAAACCGCATAAGAACATACGTTGTTCCCTTTATCATCGGTATGTTACTTGCCCGAGATTCGATCGTCGGTATCTCAATACCTAGTTCAATCTTGTTATCGAAAAGTCTCTTTACTCGTGCCGTAATGCATCATCCCACAACTAACTCATTAGTCACATTGCTTGCAAGGCTTATAGTGATGTGCATTACCGAGACGGCCCAGATACACCTCTCCGACAATCGGAGTGACAAATCCTAATCTTGATCTATGCAAACTCAACAAGTACTATCGGAGACACCTGTAGAGCACCTTTATAATCACCCAATTACGTTTTTACGTTTGGTAGCACACAAAGTGTTCCTCCGGTATTCGGGAGTTGCATAATCTCATAGTCATAGGAACATGTATAAGTCATGAAGAAAGCAATAGCAACATACTAAACGATCAAGTGCTAAGCTAACAGAATGGGTGAAGTCAATCACATCATTCTCTAATGATGTGATTCTGTTAATCAAATGACAACTCATGTCTACGGCTAGGAAACTTAACCATCTTTGATTGAACGAGCTAGTCAAGTCATACTAGTGACACTTTGTTTGTCTATGTATTCACACATGTACTAAGTTTCTGGTTAATACAATTCTAGCATGAATAATAAACATTTATCATGATATAAGGAAATATAAATAATAACTTTATTATTGCCTCTAGGGCATATTTTCTTCAGTCTCCCACTTGCACTAGAGTCAATAATCTAGTTCACATCGCCATGTGATTTAACACCAATAGTGCACATCACCATGTGATTAATATCCATAGTACACATCGCCATGTGGCTAGCACTCAAAGGGTTTACTAGAGTCAGTAATCTAGTTCACATCGCCATGTGATTAACACCCAAAGAGTACTAAGGTGTGATCCAGTTTTGTTTGTGAGAGAATTTTAGTCAACGGGTCTGCCAAATTCGGATCCGTATGTATTTTGCAAATTTCTATGTCTACAATGCTCTGCACGGAGCTACTTTAGCAAATTGCTCCCACTTTCAATATGTATCCAGATTGAGACTTATACTCATCTGGAACAGTGTCAAAACTTGCATCAACGTAATCCTTTACGACGAACCTTTTGTCACCTCCATAATCGAGAAACATATCCTTATTCCACCAAGGATAATTTTGACCGCTGTTCAGTGATCTACTCCTAGATCACTATTGTACTCCCTTGCTAAACTCAGTGTAGGGTATACAATAGATCTGGTACACAACATGGCATACTTTATAGAACCTATGGCTGAGGCATAGGGAATGGATTTCATTCTCTTTCTATCTTCTGCTGTGGTCGGGCTTTGAGTCTTACTCAATTTCACACCTTGTAACACAGGCAAGAACTCTTTCTTTGACTGTTCCATTTTGAACTACTTCAAAATCTTGTCAAGGTATGTACTTATCAAAAAAACTTATCAGGCGTCTTGATCTCTCTCTATAGATCTTGATGCTCAATATGTATGCAACTTCACCGAGGTCTTTCTTTGAAAAACTCCTTTCAAATACTCCTTTATGCTTTCCAGAAAATTCTACATTATTTTCGACCAACAATATGTCATTCACATATATTTATCAGAAATGTTGTAGTGCTCCCACTCACTTTCTTGTAAATACAGGCTTCACGACAAGTCTGTATAATACTATATGCTTCCATCAACTCATCAAAGCGTATATTCCAACTCCGAGATGCTTGCACTAGTCCATAGATGGATCGCTGGAGCTTGCACATTTTGTTAGCACCTTTAGGATCGACAAAACCTTCTGGTTGCATCATATACAACTCTTCTTTAAGAAATCCATTAAGGAATGTAGTTTTGACATCCATTTGCCAGATTTCATAAAATGTGGCAATTTGCTAACATGATTCGGACAGACTTAACCATCGCTACGAGTGAAAAAATCTCAAGTAGTCAACACCTTGAACTTTGTCAAAACCTTTTTCGACAAGTCTAGCTTTGTAGATAGTAACACTACTATCAGCGTCCGTCTTCCTCTTGAAGATCCATTTATTTTCTATGGCTTGCCGATCATCGGGCAAGTCAACCAAAGTCCATAGTTTGTTCTCATACATAGATCCCATCTCAGATTTCATGGCCTCAAGCCATTTCGCGGAATCTGGGCTCATCATCGCTTCGTCATAGTTCATAGGTTCGTCATGGTCAAGTAACATGACCTCCATAAAAGGATTACCATACCACTCTGGTGCGAATCTCACTCTGGTTGACCTACGAGGTTCGGTAGTAACTTGATGTGAAGTTACATGATCATCATCATTAGCTTCCTCACTAATTGGTGTAGGAGTCACAGAAACAAATTTCTGTGATGAACTACTTTCCAATAAGGGAGCAGGTATAGTTACCTCATCAATTTCTACTTTCCTCCCACTCACTTCTTCCGAGAGAAACTCCTTCTCTAGAAAGGATCCATTCTTAGCAATGAATGTCTTGCCTTCTGATCTATGATAGAAGGTGTACCCAACTGTCTCCTTTGGATATCCTATGAAGACTCATTTCTCCGATTTGGGTTTGAGCTTATCAGGATGAAACTTTTTCACATAAGCATCGCAACCCCAAACTTTAAGAAACGACAACTTTAGTTTCTTGCCAAACCATAGTTCATATGATGTCGCCTCAACGGATTTAGATGGTGCCCTATTTAACGTGAATGCAGCTGTCTCTAATGCATAAACCCAAAACCATAGTGGTAAATTGGTAAGAGACATCATAGATTTCACCATATCTAATAAAGTACGGCTACGATGTTCGGACATACCATTACACTATGGTGTTCCAGGTAGCGTGAGTTGCGAAACTATTCCACATTGTTTCAAATAAAGACCAAACTCGTAACTCAAATATTTTCCTCCATGATCAGATCGTAGAAACTTTAATTTCTTGTTACGATGATTTTCCACATCACTCTGAGATTATATGAACTTTTCAAATGTTTCAGACTTATGTTTCATCAAGTAGATATACCCATATCTGCTTAAATCATCTGTGAAGGTGAGAAAATGACGATACCCGCCGCGAGCCTCAACACTCATCGGATCGCATACATCAGTATGTATTATTTCCAATAAGTCAGTTGCTCGCTCCATTGTTCCGGAGAACGGAGTCTTAGTCATCTTGCCCATAAGGCATGGTTCGCAAGCAGCAAGTGATTCATAAGGAAGTGACTCCAAAATCCCATCAGCATGGGGTTTCTTCATGCGCTTTACACCAATATGACCTAAACGACAGTGCCACAAATAAGTTGCACTATCATTATTAACTTTGCATCTTTTGGCTTCAATATTATGAATATGTGTATCACTATGATCGAGATCCAACAAACCATTTTCATTGGGTGTATGACCATAGAAGGTTTTATTCATGTAAATAGAACAACAATTATTCTTTAACTTAAATGAATAACCGTATTGCAATAAACATGATCAAATCATATTCATGCTCAACGCAAAAACCAAATAACAATTATTTAGGTTCAACACTAATCCCGAAAGTATAGGGAGTGTGCGATGATGATTATATGAATCTTGGAACTACTTCCAACACACATCGTCACCTCGCCCTCAACTAGTTTATGTTCATTTCTGCAACTCCCGTTTCGAGTTACTACTCTTAGCAACTGAACCAGTATCAAATGCCGAGGGGTTGCTATAAACACTAGTAAAGTACACATCAATAACATGTATATCCAATATACCTTTTTTCACTTTGCCATCCTTCTTATGCACCAAGTATCTAGGGTAGTTCCGCTTCCAGTGACCATTTCCTTTGCTGTAGAAGCACTTAGTCTCAGGCTTAGCTCCAGACTTGGGCTTATTCACTTGAGCAGCAATTTGCTTGCCGTTCTTCTTGAAGTTCCCTTTCTTCCTTTTGCCCTTTTCTTGAAACTAGTGGTCTTGTCAACCATCAACACTTGATGCTTTTCTTGATTTCTACCTTCGTCGATTTTAGCATCACGAAGAGCTTGGGAATCGTTTCCGTTATCCCTTGTATATTATAGTTCATCACGAAGTTCTAGTAACTTGGTGATAGTGACTAGAGAACTCTGTCAATCACTATCTTATCTGGAAGATTAACTCCCACTTGATTCAAGTGATTGTAGTACTCAGACATTCTGAGCACATGCTCACTAACTGAGCAATTCTCCTCCATCTTGTAGGCAAAGTGCTTGTCAAAGGTCTCATACCTTTCGACATGGGCATGAGTCTGAAATACTGATTTCAACTCTTGGAACATCTCATATGCTCCGTGGCATTCAGAACGTCTTTGAAGCCCTGATTCTAAGCCTTAAAGCATGGTGCACTAAACTATCAAGTAGTCATCATATCGAGCTTGCCAAACGTTCATAACATCTGCATCTGCTCCTGCAATCGGTCTGTCACCTAGCGGTGCATCAAGGACATAATTCTTCTGTGCAGCAATAAGGATAATCCTCAGATCACGGATCCAATCCGCATCATTGCTAGTAACATCTTTCAACTTAGTTTTCTCTAGGAACATATCAAAAATAAAACAGGGGAGCTAAATGCGAGCTATTGATCTACAACATAGATATGCTAATACTACGAGGACTAAGTCCATGATAAATTTAAATTTCAATTAATCATATTACTTAAGAACTCCCACTTCGATAGACATCCCTCTAGTCATCTAAATGATCACATGATCCAAACCAACTAAACCATGTCCGATCATCACGTGAGATGGAGTAGTTTTCAATGGCGAACATCACTATGTTGATCATATCTACTATATGATTCATGCTCGACCTTTCGGTCTCCAGTGTTCCGAGGCCATATCTGCATATGCTAGGCTCGTCAAGTTTAACCCGAGTATTCTGCGTGTGCAAAACTGGCTTGCACCCGTTGTATTTGAACGTAGAGCTTATCACACCCGATCATCACGTGGTGTCTCGGCACGAAGAACTGTCACAATGGTGCATACTCAGGGAGAACACTTATACCTTGAAATTTTAGTAAGGGATCATCTTATAAAGCTACCGCCGAACTAAGCAAAATAAGATGTATAAAAGATAAACATCACATGCAATCAAAATATGTGACATGATATGGCCATCATCATCTTGTGCTTTTGATCTCCATCTCCAAAGTAGTGTCATGATCTCCATTGTTACCGGCATGACACCATGATCTCCATCATCTTGATCTTTTATCAACGTGTCGTCAGATGGTCGTCTCACCAGCTATTGCTTTTGCAACTATTGCTATCGCATAGCAATAAAGTAAAGCAATTACATGGCACTTGCATCTTATGCAATAAAGAGACAACCATAAGGCTCCTGCCAGTTGTTGAAAACTTTAACAAAACATGATCATCTTATACAACAATTTATATCTCATCACGGCTTGACCATATCACATCACAACATGCCCTGCAAAAACAAGTTAGACGTCCTCTACTTTGTTGTTGCAAGTTTTACGTGGCTGCTACGGGCTAAGCAAGAACCGTTCTTACCTACGCATCAAAACCACAACGATATTTCGTCAAGTATGTGATGTTTTAACCTTCACAAGGACCGGGCGTAGCCACACTCGATTCAACTAAAGTTGGAGAAACTGACACCCGCCAGCCACCTGTGTGCGAAGCACATCGGTAGAACTAGTCTCGCGTCAGCGTATGCGTAATGTCGGTCCGGGCCGCTTCATCCAACAATACCAACGAATCAAAGTATGACATGCTGGTAAGCAGTATGACTTGTATCGCCACAACTCACTTGTGTTTTACTCGTGCATATAACATCTACGCATAAACATGGCTCTAATACCACTATTGGGGAACGTAGTAATTTCAAAAAAATTCCTACGCACACACAAGATCATGGTGATGCATAGCAATGAGAGGGGAGAGTGTCGTCCACATACCCTCGTAGACCGTAAGCGGAAGCGTTATGAGAATGCAGTTGATGTAGTCGTACGTCTTCACGATCCGACCGATCCAAGTACCGAATGCACGGCACCTCCGAGTTCAGCACACGTTCAGCTCGATGACGTCCCACGAACTCTGGTCTAGCAGAGCTTCGAGGGACAGTTCCATCAGTATGACGCAGGGCTTCGCCTAAGCACTGCTATGATATGACCGAGGTGGATTATGGTGGAGGGGGCACCGCACACAACTAAAAGATCAATGATCAATTGTTGTGTCCTAGGGTGCCCCCTCCCCACGTATATAAAGGAGGGAGGGGAGGCCCACCGGCCTCTCTAGGCGCGCCAAGGGGGGAGGAATCCTCCTCCTAGTAGGAGTAGGATTCCTCCTTTCCTAGTCCTACTAGGAGGGGAAATGAAGGAGAGGGGGAGGAGAAGGAAAGAGGGGGCGCAGCCCCTCCCCTAGTACAATTTGGACTAGGCCCATGGGGGGCACGCGGCCAGCCCTCGTGGCTTCTCCTCTTTTTCTCCTAAAGCCAACTAAGGCCCATATGTACTCCCGTATTCCCGTAACTCCCCGCTACTTTGAAAAATACCCGGATCACACGAAACCTTTCCGATGTTGGAATGTAGCCTTCCAATGAATCGATCTTTATGGCTCGATCATTTCGAGACTCCTCGTCATGTCCCTGATCTCATCCGGGATTCCGAACAACCTTCGGTACATCAAAACACATAAACTCATAATACCAATCGTCACCGAACGTTAAGCATGCAGAACCTACGAGTTCGAGAACTATGTAGACATGACCGAGACTCATCTCGAGTCAATAACCAACAGCGGAACCTGGATGCTCATATTGGCTCCTACATATTCTACGAAGATCTTTGTCGGTCAAACCGCATAACAAGATATGTTGTTCCCTTTGTAACCGGTATGTTATTTGCCCGAGATTCGATCGTCGGTATCTCAATACCTAGTTCAATCTCGTTACCGGCAAGTCTATTTACTCGTTCTATAATGCATCATCTCGCAACTAACTCATTAGTCACATTGCTTGCAAGGTTTATAGTGATGTGCATTACCGAGAGGGCCCAGATATACCTCTCCGACAATCGGAGTGACAAATCCTAATCTTGATCCATGCCAACTCAACTAGTACTATCAGAGACACCTGTAGAGCACCTTTATAATCACCCAGTTACGTTGTGACGTTTGGTAGCACACAAAGTGTTCCTCCGGTATTCGGGAGTTGCATAATCTCATAGTCATAGAAACATGTATAAGTCATGAAGAAAGCAATAGCAACATACTAAACGATCAAGTGCTAAGCTAACATAATGGGTCAAGTCAATCACATCATTCTATAATGATGTGATTCTGTTAATCAAATGACAACTCATGTCTATGGCTAGGAAACTTAACCATCTTTGATTCAACGAGCTAGTCAAGTAGAGGCATACTAGTGACACCCTATTAATACAATTCTAGCATTAATAGTAAACATTTATCATGATATAAGGAAATACAAATAATAACTTTATTATTGCCTCTGGGGCATATTTCCTTCACGGGCTGCCTGGATTCTCGGCGCGTCCGCATGGCAGTTTTTGCAGCGGGTAACTGCATTGTCACGCCGCGCCTGGCTCAACCGCATGCACTCGAACGTGATCGTGCGTCGGCCCCAAACACTGGCAGCGCATTTGGACCCAGAGGGACGCGATACCAAAGCACGCGTGGCGGGACGCGACCAGAGCGCGCCGCGGCCGCCTCAACCGCAAGCAACCACACGCATAGAGCAGTTGAACACGCATCAAATGGTCGCCTACAAGCCGGCCGACAGTTGCGTCGTTGCGTAGAGAGCGACCGTGTGCTACTACCTCCATCTTGGTCTATAGTACCATTTATATTCTGTGCCATACTTTGCCCTCAAATTTAACCAACAAAATGTTAATGCATGTTATAAAAATTATATAATTGGAAACTATGTTCAAATATGAATCCAACTATATAATCTTTGGTGACATGCATTTGTATTTTATTAGTTAAATCCTACTTATAAACCAGGACGGGGGTATAGTAGGTAATTAAATCGCAAACGTATTTTTTTATTAACCGTATGTGTGCGTGGCCTTTCGTCCTTCTCTCGCACGTCTTGTCACCCCACTGCCGCAGACGGCTTACAGCGCAAGCTTGCGCAGCGCGCGGGGGCGTTCTTTTGGCCAAACGGTGCCGCCAATGAATCGTCGGTGAGCCCGTTCCCGCGCAAGCTTCCCGCCTGACTCACTGAAATCCCCCAAAATCCCAATGCTTACCGGCCCGCTATATAAACCCTCACGGCCAGCGAGTCCTGCTTCGCATATTCCCCTTCTCCCTGTAGCTTATCTCGTCCGCTTCGCCCACAATCTCAAATGCCACCGGTCCGTCGTCATCGCTCAGCCACTCCACCATCATCAAAGGATAGCTCCAGCTGGGAGGCTACACCGCGGCGGCGGCGCAGTCCGTGGCGTAGTGTAGTGTGCGTGGCGTCCCTGTTGGGTGTGCGTGGAACACCCACCACACGCTCCGCCACCGATGCCCGCCGGCAGCTGTTGCCACCACACCACTATCGAAAGCTAGGGCAGTCGCCCGCTCCGCCGCCGGGGCCCGAAGGCGGGAGGTGGCCGTCGCGGCAGCGACCCCACTGTCGGCCACCATGGCCATCACACGCTCCACCACCGCGGCCCGAAGGCGGGAGATGGTGGTCATGGCCGCCACCCCATCGTCGGCCGCCATGGCCGCCAGCCCATGGTCGATCGTCGGGGTCATCACCCGCTCCGCCACTACCGCCCGAAGGCGGGAGGCGGAGGTGGATGCCCGCACACGCGTCAGCGACCTTGCGCGCTACACCGAGTTCCTGCGGGAGGAGGAGGAGCGCCTCGTCGAGCATGCAAAGAGCCTTACCAGTGCTGTGGCCGCGGCACACGCCGCCTCAGAGGCGAGGAATCAGGAGATCTACGAGGAGAACCACCGCTTCGAGAGGGGTCGTCTGGAGCGGCAGAGGGCGTTCAAGGTGAGCGTTGCTGAAGGTGCAGCAGCGACAGTCACCATATTGCAGTTGTCTAGCTCGTTGGTAGGCTCCTCCTCCTCTGCCTCTTACTGAGCGCGCTCGACAGAGGAGAGGCTGCTGGAAGTAGTACAAAGCCCCTCCGTAGTAGTAGTATTTAGGCGATATTTTGTTTAGTTCATCTGACTATAGATGTGGTGGAACTGTACAACGTACTTAAAATTAGCTAGTATATAAAGTAGAACTAGCTATTTCAATACATGGTTGGCAACAATTGGTGAAAAGTTTGGTCGGTTCAGCTGGCGAGTTGAACTGTTTGTATAAAGAACGACTGCTTAATCTATGCTTAATTACTGAATTTTAGTTGCAAAAATTAGATACTGCTAGTGATTTTTGGCTTCATATTTTGACAAATCGCAGTTTTACAAGGTTGACAAATGGCAATGTTACTAGATCAACAAATGTCAATCTTTCCAGTTTAACAAATGGCAACATACCCAATATGACAGATGCAAATCTTACCAAATTGTTTGTAAGTGGTTGCACACGGGTCATCCAGAAGAACTGTTTGCGTTGAACAGATGCACAAATCCTGCTCTCACTTTGCAAACAGGTGTTCTATCTAAAAAGTTTGCGATCAAGAGCTGAACAAATCCTGTTCGGCACATTTTCCCTTGGCTTCCTGGGGAAGTTTTCGGTCTGCATACGGGTGTTCTAACTAAAACGTTTGCAATTAGTGTTTTATATTTAAAAACCATTGACGTTTTTTTACAAGAAAATTGTTTGATAAGTCTGTACATTAAGAGAGAAAAATGCAAGTTCGCTCAAACCATATCTTTCATTCAGTCATACTTCATATTTATATTCATATGATCAAGATACAATATTAAACCCAAGAAAAAAAATTCCGGCGGCGGCGGAGGCGGCGTGCCGTGCCTTCGTTGTCATTGTCGTCCTCCGGGACGCCGTTGTTGAAGTCTTCAATGCAGCACAGAATGTTCTTCACTTGTAAATCAAACATCATGTCGCCGCGCGATCGACAGGCGGGTGCGAGAGGACGACAGCTAGCGGCACTAAGAGGTAGTGGTCGACGACGGCGTCCCATGCCGCCGAGGGGGGCGCGCGCATGGGCACGGACGCGGTGGGTGCAGCCAAACGCATGGGGACCGGCGCCGCGGTGGGTGGAGGGGCGCGCACGGGCACGAGCGCTGGCATGTACACGAGCTCGCGTGGGTCCGCGGAGACCTCGCTGGCGCCCACGGCTTCCAGCTCTGTGATAGTGCTCGGCGACCAGCCCGTCAATGCTACGGGGATGGGCACTGGGATGGGAGTGCTACCTATTGAGCACAGCGTTTGTTTTTCCCTTGAAGAGGAAAGGGTGATGCAGTGAAGTAGCGTAAGTATTTCCCTCAGTTTTGAGAACCAAGGTATCAATCCAGTAAGAGACCACGCTCAAGTCCCGCGCACCTACACAAACAAATAAGAACCTCGCAACCAACGCGATAAAGGGGTTGTCAATCCCTTCACGGTCACTTACGAGAGTGAGATCTGATAGATATGATAAGATAATATTTTTGTTATTTTTATGATAAAGAGTAAAAGTAAAGATTACAAGGTAAATAAAGATAGAAATAGCTTGTTGACAGAAGATTAATATGATGGAAAATAGACCCGGGGGCCATAGGTTTCACTAGTGGCTTCTCTCAAGATAGCATAAGTATTACGGTGGGTGAACAAATTACTGTCGAGCAATTGATAGAATTGAGCATAGTTATGAGAATATCTAGGTATGATCATGTACATAGGCATCACGTCCGTGACAAGTAGACCGACTCCTGCCTGCATCTACTACTATTACTCCACACATCGATCGCTATCCAGCATGCATCTAGAGTATTAAGTTCATAAGAACGGAGTAATGCTTTAAGGAAGATGACATGATGTAGAGGGATAAACTCATGCAATATGATATAAACCCCATCTTGTTATCCTCGATGGCAACAATACAATCCTAGCCTTGCTGCCCCTGCTGTCACTGGGAAAGGACATCGCAAGATTGAACCCAAAGCTAAGCACTTCTCCCATTGCAAGAAATATCAATTTAGTAGGCCAAACCAAACTGATAATTCGAAGAGACTTGCAAAGATAACCAATCATACATAAAATAATTCAGAGAAGATTCAAATATTGTTCATAGATAAACTAGATCATAAACCCATAATTCATCAGTCTCGACAAACACACCGCGATAGAAGATTACATCGAATAGATATCCAAGAGAATCAAGGAGAACTTTGTATTGAGATCCAAAGAGAGAGAAGAAGCCATCTAGCTAATAACTATGGACCCAAAGGTCTGAGGTAAACTACTCACACATCATTGGAGAGGTTATGGTGTTGATGTAGAAGCCCTCCATGATCAATGCCCCCTCCGGCAGGATGCCGAAAAAGGCCCCAAGATGGGATCTCACGGGCGGCGGTCGAATTAGGTTTTCATGGATGCCTTTGATGGTTTGGGGGTACGTAGGTATATATAGGAGGAAGAAGTACGTCGGTGGAGCCACATGGGCCCCAAGAGGGTGGAGGGTGCGCCTAGGGGGGGGGTGGGGTAGGCACGCCCCCTGCCTCGTGCTCTCCTCGTTGATTTCTCGACGTAGACTCCAAGTCCTCTGGATCACGTTTGTTCCGAAAATCACGTTCCCGAAGGTTTCATTCCATTTTGACTCTGTTTGATATTCTTTTTGTGCGAAACACTGAAAAAGGCAAAAAAACAGCAACTTGGGCTGGGCCTCTGGTTAATAGGTTAGTCCCAAAAATAATATAAAAGTGTATAATGAAGCCCATTAAACATCCAAAACAGAATATAATATAGCATGGATCAATAAAAAATTATAGATACGTTGGAGACGTATCAAGCATCCCCAAGCTTAATTCATGCTCGTCCTGGAGTAGGTAAATGATAAAACAGAATTTTTGATGTGGAATGCTACTTGGCATAATTTTTAATGTAATTCTCTTAATTGTGGTATGAATGTTCAGATCCGAAAGATTCAAGACAAAATTTTAATATTGACATAAAAATAATAATGCTTCAAGCATACTAACTAAGCAATTAAGTCTTCTCAAAATAACATGGCCAAAGAAAGTTATCCCTACAAAATCATATAGTCTGGCTATGCTCTATCCTCATCGCACAAAGTATTTAATCATTCACAACCCTGATGACAAGCCAAGCAATTTTTCTTACTATTGGTGTTCTCAAACTTTTTCAATCTTCACGCAATACATGAGCGTGAGCCATGGACATAGCACTATATGTGGAATAGAATGGTGGTTGTGGAGAAGACAAAAAGGGAGAAGATAGTCTCACATCAACTAGGCATATCAACGGGCTAAGGAGATGCCCATCAATAGATATCAATGTGAGTTAGTAGGGATTGCGATGCAACGGATGCACTAGAGCTATAAGTATATGAAAGCTCAACAAAAGAAACTAAGTGGGTGTGCATCCAACTCGCTTGCTCACGAAGACCTAGGGAATTTTGAGGAAGCCCATCATTGGAATATACAAGCCAAGTTCTATAATGAAAACTTCACACTAGTATATTAAAGTGCCAACATAAGAGACTCTCTATCACGAAGTTCATGGTGCTACTTTGAAGCACAAGTGTGGTAAAAGGATAGTAGCATTGTCCCTTCTCTCTTTTTCTCTCATATTTTTTTTGCCTTTGGCATTTTCTTTTTTTATGGCCTTTCTTTTTTTTATTTTGTTCGGAGTCTCATCCTAACTTATGGGGGAATCATAGTCTCCATCATCCTTTCCTCACTTGGGACAATGCTCTAATAATGATGATAATCACACTTTTATTTACTTACAACTCAAGAATTACAACTCAATACTTAGAACAACAATATGACTATGTGAATGCCTCCGGCGGAGTACCAGGATATGCAATGAATCAAGAGTGACATGTATGAAAGAATTATGAGCGGTGGCTTTTCCACAAATACAATGTCAACTACATGATCATGCAAAGCAATATGACAATGATGGAGCGTGTCATAATAAACGGAATGGTGGTAAGTTGCATGGAAATATATCTCGGAATGGCTATGGAAATGCCATGATAGGTAGGTATGGCGACTGTTTTGAGGAAGGTATATGGTGGGTTTATGATACCGGCGAAAAGTGCGCGGTATTAGAGAGGCTAGCAATGGTGGAAGGATGAGAGTGCGTATAATCCATGGACTCAACATTAGTCATAAAGAACTCATATATTTGCTGCAAAAATCTATTAGTTATCGAAAAAAAGTATTACGCGCATGCTCCTAGGGGGATAGATTGGTAGGAAAAGACCATCGCTCGTCCCCGACCTGTCACACCCTGATTTTCATGCCACAACATTTAAGCTAATAAATCATGATAAAATGTGGTTTGACAAAAACTTCGGAGTGTTTTGGACTTTGCTTGATTTGATTTTTTGTCTACTTTTTGCAAGTGCTCTAAAAATCAAATAAATCCTCCAACTCCTATACTTCATGTCCTTGCTCCAAACTTTTGAACCAATGATCATACCATGTGTATAGAACAATATAGTAATTTCTTACAAAAATAATTTGGCCAAATAGTATTTTCAAAAATTAGTTGTTCAAAACCCCCTGGATTGAGGTTTGCAATGCAAGTACTTAATTAAGGGCAGTAAAAATCTTTCCAAAAATGTATTTGACTCCTATTAGATATAGGATACCTAGAAACCACAAAAATATAATTTTAAAAGTTATTTTCCTATTTTATTTAAAGGCTTGTTCTTAAGGCCAGAAATGGTCTTAAATAGGTTAAAATTATTTTAAAGCTTTAAAAATAATTGAGAAAAATTAGAGAGACTCAATGGACATATATGTTCCATATATATGAGTTTCAACACATGGTCATGATCAAAATATTGGACAAAACCTCCCAAAACCATTTCTGCTCATTTCAAGGATTTGAAATATTTATACAGGAAATATTCCCCAACAATTCCAAGAAAATTCTAGATAATATTGCCAAGTCTCATGTCATGGAGAACAGTATAACCCCATGAAACCCTCTCAAAACCACTTCTGTCCTTTTTCAAGTTTGAACAGCTTTGCACTGTCAAACATGTCCAAATGCTCTCAAACTTGGTGCACATTCTCAAATGGTGTAATAATGCATCTAGACCAAATGGCACAAGTTGGAGAGAATTCTATCTTGATCAAATTACCCCAAAACCCTCTTTGACCAGAATCAAATGTGAACAAGTTTGTACTGCCAACTTTTTCTCCTTGACCCCAACTTTTGTGAGCATGTTCACATGACCAAATGAGGCCACTACACCAAGTGGTGTATCAAGGAGAAATGAGTTTTTCAACTAGATCTACACAAGTATATTTCTGCAAATTTCTAGGGTTTACAAAAGTTGCATTGGCAACTTTGCCCAAATGAACTCAATATTGGTGAAACCCCTTATTTTCTCATGCCATTTGACCCTGTCAAGCCTTATGACAAGAGGAGTTCATCTTCTTGCCCAAACCAACAACAAACACCTTCTGCCATTTTACTAAAACCCCTGTTTTGACCACTTCCACTCTTCTCCATGGCCTCAACTTTTTACCACAGCCCCTCCTAGTCCCCTTGCACCTCCTATAGCAATGGCAGATCCATAGCTCAATTATTGGAGGGGTAAACCCCCACTTTCTCTCTCTGGACAGCCCATTTCCCTCTCTCCCTCAACCTCTCTCCTCTCCTACTGGCTGTCCAGGGCATCCAAGGCCCTCTCCCCTTTGTTTACTCCTCCCTAAACAACCTAGACACAAGTGGCCACTCCCTACAAGCCAAAGGCATGCCCTGACATGCAATTGGCGTGCTCCAGAGCGCGCTACAGTGCACACCCGCACTGTAGCCGCCCCCTTCCAACCGCCTCCGGCCACCTAGGGCCTCCCCCTCGTGTCCCCCGAGGTCACCTCGATATCCGCAACACGCTACTCTGTCGTCCCCCTCCTCTCTCTCTCCCTCTCCGACTCTCCTCGCGTGCGGGCAGAGTGCCGCCCAAGCGCGCCAGTCACTGGCCGCGGCGGGGACCCGCTTTGCCGCATTCCCCGCTCCCTCTCTTCTCCCCTTGGGCGTAGTCCACCTCCACGAACTCCCTAGACTCGGCGCAACACCTTCCCGAGGCCCGTAGCGACGAGCACGAGCTCGCCGGCGCACGAGCCCACGGTGCACCATCGCCCCGCCATAAAAGGCCACCCCGGGCCCTCTCTGGCCTCCGTTCGCTCTCTCTCCCTCCCAGCGACCCCCTGGACCAACCCACTCCCCTCCTCGCGCTCTCCATCCGCCACCATGGCCGGAGCCTTGTCGTCGGCCTCCGCCTAAATTCGCACCCACCACTCCTCCTCCTCCCCTTTAGACCGCGCTAGAGCACCTCCACCGTCACCGTGAGCCCTCCCGTGCTTCTCCCCCTCCTCCCCGTGGCTGTTCCGTCGAGTTCCACCACCACCGTCAGCCTCGTCCGCCGCGGACGACGCCCTGCTCGACCCGGTTCCCCTGGGCGACCGTGCCACCCACGGTTGGACGCGGCCGGGTCCCCTGAGCACGCCGGTGGGCAGAACATCACCGGAGACGCCCTGTAGCACCGGCGATCGGCGTCGAGCGCCTCCTCTGTCTCCTGTCGCACCCGCGCGGGAGGTGGAGGACGAACCTGACAGGAGGGCCCCGCCTCGTTTAACTGGACACGGGCTCTGCCCGCTGATGCCTTCGCTCGGGGAAGGCGTATTTCCCCGAGTACGCCTCCTGCATCGACAGCCCACGCGCGGCCGAGCAGCTGGGCCGGCCCGCTGCCTATCTCTCGCCTTGCGCGCATGATAAGGGTAAAGCCCCCTTTCCCTTTTTCTTTTTCCCAGTAGACTTCAAAAGCACTTAAATAAATCAAATCAACTCAAAATTTGATGATTCAAATTTCTAGGGGATCCACAAACCATGATCTATCACATGGTGCTATTTGCACATTTTTCCAGAAACTTTCTCTTCAGAAATATTTATTAAAACCCCATTTTCCATTTCTGTGATGAACTTTAGAAAATCATAGAGAGCTCAAATTTGATCCAAATGCCATGATTCAAATTCCTAGGTGTTTCTAAGTTCATAACTTAATTTATGAACATTTTTATTTATACTTTCTGTACCACATAAATTAATGAGACATTTCTTCATATTTATCAACTTTGCAAATCCATAGAAAATTCATTTGAACTCCAAATCCAGTGAAACCAATTCCTAGATGCTTCTAAAATCATCCTTTGTTAAATGGGTGCCTTTGCTCATTTTTCAAAAATATATTTCTGCACACTTCTTGCAAATCCATAAACCCCTTGATTCCATCATATCAAAATGTTTAGAAATATCCACTGACCAAATTCCAATGAAACCACTCTGGTTAATTTTCATATAACCAGAGATGTCCAAGAGAAGTCAAATCAATATTTTTAGAGCACTTTTATTTTCTACCTTGTTGTGTTGCTTATTATGATTGTTTCGACGTTAGTTGACGAAGTAGACGGAGTACTTGGAGAAGGACCAGAAGATCTCAAGACTCTCATGAACCAGGCAAGCAGCCCTTTGACCATGTCTATGAAACCTGTTTATGCATGTCATATAGCACCATATTGTTGTTGCAACGGAATCACGATGAGGAGGTAACCACTTTGATGGGTTGCCTCTGTTACTTCCTCGTTGATACTTGCATTGTGCATGACCCTACCTCCTTATGAGGGTTATGCTGGTGGGAGTAGATAGGATGCTAAAGTAGATGCTATACAAAAAGGGACGGGAATATGCATGGTGATGGAGACAAAGTATTTTCAAAAGACTTTTCGAAAGCCCCCATCGGGTGCCACTCATGCCCGGGGGAGATGATGAGTTGGGTAACCACTTGATGACGAAGTGGTGTACCGAGGCAAGTGTGTGTGTTGTTTCCAAAACGGATTGGTTTAAGTTGCGACCGCTATTCCAACCTTACATGCGCAACCACTCTACCCTTATATGGGAAAGGGCATTATTGATTACCTAGGCCGATACTAGCTTGGAGCCCGCATTACTAGTGACGGGGGAGAGTTGGTGCTCTCTCTCGGGACGGGGTCGTGCCAGGTAGGGCGGCCATGACTGTTTTCACAGGGCACCAGATACACCGTTGTGTCCCCTCTCGGATATTACGATCTCAAGTGAGTCTCGTATGATGTACATCTTGAGGATACAGAACAACGAGCGGACTCCTTGTTAGTGTCGTCTAGGGAAAGATAGTGATCGGGTGCTTACCCCGGGTGCTTGAGGTACCGCGGGTCGTGGATGACACGAAAGTTCCCCGGATCTTGTGGGTAAAGTGTGCAACCTCTGCAGAGTGTAAAACTATTCGAATAGCCATGTCCACGGTCAAGGACAGTTGGGTAACCGCTCTTGGGCTACGTCCACTTGTTTACAAACCAGTGTGTGTGGGAAGAACTACTTGGGTCAAGTCAAAGGAGTTGACATGGATGAGTTGGGTTGGAGCGCACTCCCTTTATGTTGATATCTGTTACCTGTCCTCTTGGTTAGTTGAATTCTCCTGATGCATGTCTTACAAGTTGTTGAACATGACATTGCACTCAAAACTAGCTTTCCACAAAAATTTACCTATATCATGCATTGTTGTACCTTGAACCAAAACATGGGTTGCTTGCTAGTACATTCAAAGTACGCATTGGCTTGCCACTGGTTATTTTATTGGCCAGGCATGAAAGAACAGGATATAATGAAGAGTACCTTGGTGACGAACATGTGAGCTAGGACGCTTCCCAGTCAGAATGCCTGTAGGGTTAAGGCAGATGGCATGGGTCCAAGTTGTTATTGAAGATTTCCGCTGCGATGATACACTCAAGACTTGACCATAATGGTCCTACTTGTGTAAAACGGTATGTATGGATGTAAGACTCTTGTTATTCAGCTTCTGTGTGTTCAGTGAGCATTGATCTCTGGGATCACTGTACACGTGCATTCGGTGCTCTCGACTTATGAGTCGGGGTCCCCACAGGATCGCCACTCACAAGGAAGAAAATAAATAAATCATGCTCCGACTTCATCACATAATGGTTCATTGATAACCCACAAGTATAGGGGATCGCAACAGTTTTCGAGGGTAGAGTATTTAACCCAAATTTATTGATTTGACACAAGGGGGGCCAAAGAATATTCTCAAGTATTAGCAGCTGAGTTGTCAATTCAACCACACCTGGAAACTTAGTATCTGCAGCAAAGTGTTTAGTAGCAAAGTAATATGATAGTGGTGGTAACGACAACAAAAGTGAAGACAACAAAAGTAATGTTTTTGGTATTTTGCAGTGGTTGTAACAGTAGCAGTGGGAAAGTAATAAGCAAGAACCAGTATATGGAAAGCTCATAGGCATCGTATCAGTGATGGATAATTATGCCGGATGTGGTTCATCATGTGACAGTCATAACATAGGGTGACACAGAACTAGCTCGAATTCATCAATGTAATGTAGGCATGTATTGCGTATATAGTCATACATGCTTATGGAAAAGAACTTGCATGACATCTTTTGTCCTACCCTCCCGTGGCAGCGGGGTCTTATTGGAAACTAAGGGATATTAAGGCCTTCTTTTAATAGAGAACCGAAACAAAGCATTAGCACATAGTGAATACATGAACTCCTCAAACTACGGTCATCACCGGGAGTGGTCCCGATAATTGTCACTTCAGGGTTGCCGGATCATAACACATAGTAGGTGACTATAGACTTGCAAGATAGGATCAAGAACTCACATATATTCATGAAAACATAATAGGTTCAGATCTGAAATCATGGCACTCGGGCCCTAGTGACAAGCATTAGGCATAGCAAAGTCATAGCAACATGAATCTCAGAAGATAGTGGATACTAGGGATCAAGCCCTAACAAAACTAACTCGATTACATGGTATATCTCATCCAACCCATCACCGTCCAGCAATCCTACGATGGAATTACTCACGCACGGCGGTGAGCATCATGAAATTGGTGATGGAGGATGGTTGATGATGATGACGACGACGAATCCCCCTTTCCGGAGCCCCGAACGGACTCCAGATCAGCCCTCCCGAGAGAGATTAGGGCTTGGCGGCGGCTCCGTATAGTAAAACACGATGATTTCTTCTCTCTGATTTTTTTCTCCCCGAAAGCCAATATATAGAGTTGGAGTTGGCGTCGGAGGGTATCCAGGGGGCCCACGAGGTAGGGGGCGCCCTAGAGAGGGGGGCACCCCCACCCTCGTGGACAGGGTGTGGGCCCCCAGGTCTTCATCTTTGGCGAGGATTTTTTATTATTTTTTCTAAGGTGTTCCGTGGAGTTTCAGGACTTTCCGAGAATATTTTCTTTCTGCACATAAAACAACACCATGGCAATTCTGCTGAAAACAGCGTCAGTCCGGGTTAGTTCCATTCAAATCATACAAGTTAGAGTCCAAAACAAGGGCAAAAGTGTTTGGAAAAGTAGATACGACGGAGACGTATCAACTCCCCCAGCTTAAATCCTTGCTTGTCCTCAAGCAATTCAGTTGACAAACTAAAAGAAAGAAAGAAGAACTTTTACAAACTCTGTTTGCTCTTGTTGTTGTAACTATGTCAAGCCAACATTCAAGTTTTCAGTATATATCATAACTAACCACATTTGCAATAATTCTCAGGTCTCACAATTACTCATATCAATAGCATAATCAACTAGCAAGCCATAATAATAAATCTCGGATGACAACACTTTCTCAAAACAATCATAATATGATATAATAAGATGGTATCTCGGTAGCTCTTTCTGAGACCGCAAAACATAAATGCAGAGCACCTTTAAAGATCAAGGACTGACTAGACATTGTAATTCATGGTAAAAGAGATCCAATCATAGTCACACCCAACATAGATTAATAGTGATGAATGCAAATGACAGCTGTGCTCTCCAGCTAGTGCTTTTTAATAAGAGGGTGATGACTCAACATAAAAGTAAATGGATATGCCCTTCGCAGAGGGAAGCAGGGATTTGTAGAGGTGCCAGAGCTCGGTTTTGAAATAGAGATAAATTGCATTTTGAGTGGTATACTTTCATTGTCAACGTAACAACTAAGAGATGGCGATATCTTCCATGCTAAACAAATTATAGGCGGTTCCCAAACAGAATGGTAAAGTTTATACTCCCTCTCCACCAACAAACATCAATCCATGACTTGCTCGAAACAACGAGTGTCTCCAACATACATCAGGTCCCAGGGGGAGTTTTGTTTGCAATTAATTTTGATTTAGTTTGCATAAAGCACTGGACTGGGCATCCCGGTGACCAGCCATGTTGTCGTGAGTGAGGAGCGGAGTCCACTCCTCTTGAGAATAACCCGCCTAACACGGAAGATAAGGACAACCTTGGTTGATACATGAGCTATTCGAGCATACAAAACAGAATGTTTATTTGAAGGTTTAGAGTTTGGCACATACAAATTTACTTGGAACGGCAGGTAGATACCGCATATAGGAAGGTATAGTGGACTCATCTGGAATAACTTTGGGTTTTAAGGGATTGGATGCACAAGCAGTATTCCCGCTTAGTACAAGTGAAGACTAGCAAAAGACTGGGAAGCGACCAACTAGAGAGCGACGACAGCCATGTACATGCATTAAAATTAATAAACATTGGATGCAAGCATGAGTAGGATATAATCCACCATGAACATAAATATCGTGGAGGCTATGTTGATTTTGTTTCAACTGCATGCATGAACATGTGCCAAGTCAAGTCACTTAAATCATTCAAAGGAGGATACCACCCCATCATACCACATCATAATCATCTCAATAGCATGTTGACACGCAAGGTAAATCATTATAACTCATAGCTAATCAAGCATGGCACAAGCAACTATGATCTCTAATTGTCATTGCAAACATGTTTATTCATAATAAGCTGAATCAAGAACGATGGACTCATCATATTTAAAAAAACAAAAGAGGTCGAGTTCATACCAGCTTTTCTCATCTCAGTCAGTCCATCATATATCATCATAATTGCCTTTCACTTGCACGACCGAATGGTGTGAATAATAATAAGAGTGCACGTGCATTGGACTAAGCTGGAATCTGCGAGCTTTCAAGAAACACGAGAAGACAAGGCAATATGGGCTTTGGGTTAAATCAACATTAAAGCATATAAGAGCCACTACAACAATTTAATTATGGTCTTCTCCTACTGACCCCCCCCCCCCAAAAGAAAAAGAAATAAAAACTATTTACACGGGAAAGCTCCCAACAAGCAAAAGAAGAACGGGAAATATTTTTGGGTTTTCTTTTTTAATTACTACTATAGCAAGAAAGTAAACTACTACTAATTTTTTTGGTTTTCTTAAGGTTTATCAAACACACAAGAAGAAAGCAGGAAGAGGAAAATAGACTAGCATGGATATTAGAGTGAAAGAGTATGAGCACCGACATCTAGCAATGAGTGTGTGTGAACATAAATGTAGTGTCGGTGAGAAATACTTACTCCCCCAAGCTTAGGCTTTTGGCCTAAGTTGGTCTATTGCCAGGGATAGCCTGGCGAATACCCGTAGGTGTGGCTGGGGTCGTACTGTGATGCAGCAGCTATCGCCTGCTGAGCTGCGGCGTGGAGTCGGGCTGCCCCCGCTCTCCTCTCGTACTTATCTGCCTCCTCTCTAGTAATAGTATATCTTCCTTTTGTCTGTGAATCAAAAAGGGCAGGAGCAGGGAGAGTAACATGGATAACATGCCGTTTGTTAAAATTATACGTTATAAAAGAGGTGATTCTGGTCTCTCGACAAAATGATGTGAGGGCATGGAGTCATAATCTAAATATGCAGTGGGCAACTCCGTATCACCCTCTCGGATATCTATCTCAAGAAAATTAGCTAAGCGGGTTGCATAAATTCCTCCAAAGAAATCTCCATTATGTCTATTATGATGCAACCTACGAGCTACAATGGCTCCCATATGATAAGATTGGTCTCCTAACACAACACTCCGAAGAATGCTCAGGTCAGGGACACACATGTGACATGCTTCATCCTTAGCATTTATGCATCTACCGATGAAAAGAGCAAAATAATGTATAGCAGGAAAGTGAATGCTCCCTATGGTAGCCTGCGTTATATCTCTATACTAGCAAGAAAGTCTCTAAATTCAGATTTAGGGGGATCCCTAATACTGCCCCATGATGGAAGTTTGCAAGCAAGAGTGAAATCCTCTAAGTCCATTCTATAAGATTTATCATAAAGATCAAACATGACTGAAGGAGAATTACGCGAAGATGAATACTCAAACCTCCTCACAAATGAACTTATGAGATCATGATATTGAGGGCATTTGTCAGCCTTAAAATCCTCAAGACTGGTATTGCGCAAATATGCTTTGAATTCTTCTTTAATTCCCGCACGGTCCATAAAATTTTCCGACGGCCATTCGCAAGGCCGTACGGGGGCGTCTCTTGGTGGATCCTCGTCAGCATCGTGCATAGCAATTCTGGGTGCTTGCTTCTTAGAGGAACCACCTTGGAACATCTTCCTAAGCATATTGTTTTTCTCTGAAAAATTCTGAAATTTTTAGTAACTTCAAACAAAAGTGAACCAACTTCAATAAAACTGATAGCAACTACTCCTACAAGTGCCTAGAGCCTCTATCAAGCATTAGAACTACTTGGAACCATATAAATTTGGCATGCAAGCTCAAGAACATGGTCACCTATGCGTCACAAATTTGCAAAGAATAAAGCACTAGAACAAAAACTAATTGGACCAATGGAGGAGTCATATACCAAGGAACAATCTCCCCAAGCAGTTTTGCGAGAGGTGCTTTAAGCAAGGAGATCAAAAATCGCAGCAAAAGTGGCTGGAACTCTTCCTTGAGTTGGTTTTTCGGGTTTGTGTGAGATAGAGGAAGAAGATGGGTGCTGGGATAAGTGGAGGAGGGCCACCATGGGCCCATAAGGCAGGGGGCGCGCCCTAGAGGGGGGGCGCGCCCACCACCCTCGTGGCCAGGTGGTAGCTCCTCCCGTGGTAATTTTTGCACAGTAAATCCTCAAATATTCCCGAAAAAATCATATTAAATTGGCATGGCATTCTGAGGACTTTTATTTTCGGGATATTTTTATATTGCACGGATAAGACAGGAAACAGACAGAGAAATACTATTTTTACTTTATTTCTACTAATTAACAGAAAATTTAAAGAGGGTACAGAAGGTTGTGCTTCTAGTTTCATCCATCTCATGCTCATAAAAAAGAATCCATTAACAAGGTTGATCAAGTCTTGTTAACAAACCCATTCCGATAATCATGAAACCGGAGAAATTTCAAATAACACTAAGTTACCTCAACAGGGATATGCACATCCCCTATAATAAGTATATCATATTTCTTTTTGACAGCAGGGAAAGGAAATTCAAAACCACAAAATATAATCGATGAAAATTTTCCAATAGAGTTGATACTGTGGAGTTCAGGCTGTTTGCTCGAAAAGTGTACCGTATGCTCATTACCATTAACATGAAAAGTGACATTGCCTTTGTTGCAATCAATAACAGCCCCTACAGTATTAAGAAAAGGTCTTCCAAGAATAATAGACATACTATCATCCTCGGGAATATCAAGAATAACAAAGTCCGTTAAAATAGTAACATTTGCAACCACAACAGGCACGTCCTCACAAATACCGACATGTATAGCAGTTGATTTATCAGCCATTTGCAAAGATATTTCAGTAGGTGTCAACTTATTCAAGTTAAGTCTACGACATAAAGAGAAAGGCATAACACTAACACCGGCTCCAAGATCACATAAAGCAGTTTTAATATAACTTCTTTTAATGGAGCAAGGTATAGTAGGTACTCCGGGGTCTCCAAGTTTCTTTGGTATTCCACCCTTAAAAGTATAATTAGCAAGCATGGTGGAAATTTCAGCTTCCGGTATCTTTCTTTTATTAGTAATGATATCTTTCATATATTTAGCATAAGGATTTGTCTTGAGCACATCAGTCAATCGCATACGCAAAAAGATAGGCCTAATCATTTCAGCAAAGCGCTCAAAATCCTCATCATCCTTTTTCTTGGATGGTTTCGGAGGAAAAGGCATGGGTTTCTGAACCCAAGGTTCTCTTTCTTTACCATGTTTCCTAGCAACAAAATCTCTTTTATCATAATGTTGATTCTTTGATTGTGGGTTATCAAGATCAACATCAGGTTCAATTTCTACATCATTATCATTACTAGGTTGAGCATCATCATGAACATCATCATTGGTATTTCCATTAGGTTCATGTTCATTACCAGATTGTGTTTCAGCATCAGACATAGAGATATCATTTGGATTATCAGGTGGTTCAGCAACAGGTTCACTAGAAGTTTGCACAGTTCTATCATTTTTCTTTTTCTTCTTCCTAGAATAACTAGGTGCATCAATATTATTTCTCTGAGAATCTTGCTCGATTCTCTTAGGGTGGCCTTCAGGATACAGAGGTTCCTGAGTCATTCTACCGGTTCTAGTAGCCACTCTAATAGCATAATTATTTTTCTTATTATTCATTTCATGGAGCAATTCTTTTTGAGCATTAAGTACTTGTTCTACTTGAGTGGTAACAATAGAAGCATGTTTGCTAACAAGTTTAAGTTCACCTCTAATATTAGCCATATAATCACCCAAGTATTTAATCATATCGGAATCATATTTCAATTGTCTACCAAAATAAGCATTGAAATTTTCTTGTTTGACAATAAAATTATCAAACTCATCAAAGCATTGCCTAGAAGACTTATAGTGAGGGATACCACCTTCATCAAATCTATAGAGAGAATTTACCTTTACTACCTGTGTCGGGATATCAGGATCAGGAGGTTCTTCAGTAAATAAGTGATCAAGTTCATATGTATCTTCGACAGGCGGTATATTAAGACCATGTATTTCTTCAATAGGAGGTAAATTCTTAACATCTTCAGCTTTAATACCTTTTTCTTTCATAGATTTCTTTGCCTCTTGCATATCTTTGGGACTGAGAAATAGAACACCTCTCTTCTTCGGAGTTGGTTTAGGAATAGTCTCAGTAATTGGAGCGGGAGCTGGCTCAGGAGGTGCCCAATTATTTTCATTTGTCAACATATTATTCAATAAAATTTCAGCTTCATCCGGTGTTCTTTCCCTGAAAAGAGAACCAGCACAACTATCCAGATAATCTCTGGAAGCATCGGTTAGTCCATTATAAAAGATATCAAGTATTTCAGGTTTCTTAAGAGGATGATCAGGCAAAGCATTAAGTAACTTGAGAAGCCTCCCCCAAGCTTGTGGGAGACTCTCTTCTTTAATTTGCACAAAGTTGTATATTTCCCTTAAAGCAGCTTGTTTCTTATGAGCAGGGAAATATTTAGCAGAAAAGTAAAAATCATATCCCGGGGACTACGCACACAACCAGGATCAAGAGAGTTAAACCATATCTTAGCATCCCCCTTTATTGAGAACGGAAATATTTTGAGTATATAGAAGTAATGCGATCTCTCGTCATTAGTGAACAGGGCAGCTATATCATTTAACTTAGTAAGATGTGCCACAATAGTTTCAGATTCATAGCCATAGAAAGGATCAGATTCAACCAAAGTAATTATATCTGGATCAACAGAGAATTCATAATCCTTATCAGGAACACAGATAGGTGAAGTTGCAAAAGCAGGATCATGTTTCATTTTATCTCTAAGTGATTCTTTGTTCCATTTAATCAATAACCTCTTAAGCTCGAATCTACCTCTGCAGGCTAAAATAGCTAAAGAAGCATCTTTATCAAAAAGATAACCCTGAGGAATAACGGGCATATTTTCATCATCACTTTCATCATCATATTCAGATTCATCAATTTCTCTTTCTCTAGCCCTAGCAATTTGTTCTTCAAGAAATTCACTAAGGGACACGATAGTATCAGGCATAGAAGCAGTTTCATCATAAGTATCATGCATAGCAGAAGTGGCATCATGAATAACATGCGACATATTAGTACGAGTAGCAGAAGCAGGTTTAGGTGTCGCTAGCTTACTCATAACAGAAGGTGAATCAAGTGCAGAGCTAGATGGCAGTTCCTTACCTCCCCTCGTAGTTGAGGGATAAATTGTTGTCTTAGCGTCTTTCAAATTCTTCATAGTGTCCAGCAGATATAAATCCCAAGTGACTCTGTCGGCATTCTGGGAACGGGGGTCCCCAGACTTGCCTGCCTGCAGCCTGCGGCGTGGCTCGAGGAGGGGCCCAGCACGGCCCATCTTCATCAACACAGACCCAAGACCCTCGCGAGGGGCCAAGCCTCGCGGGGCGGACGACACGGAGCTTCCTCAGGCACGGCCTCATCAGGATGGCTCGCGAGGAGGCGGAGAGATCAAGGCGGGGTACCTCACGAGGTGCCCGTGATGCAAGCCATGACGACCAAGGGTGCCAGGCGGGCGCCAGCCCGCGCAGTGTCCTCCTTTCCTCTTTGGTGCAAGGGGAGCAAGCGCAGGCGAGAGCATCAAGCAAAGGCACCCGTTTCGGTGCAACGAGACCAAGACCAGCCCAACGGCAGGGATGAAGTCATTGTGGAGCCCAAGCCAGTGTCACCGCCAGAGCCTTTGGCAGGCGAGGACCAACTTTAGTCAAGATAAGTGTACCAGATGTTCCCCTTCAAAATGGCCAATTGTTGGCGCCCTTCCCGCTCAATATTTGGGAAGAGGCCCAGGGTCTTTGCCTATAAATAGGACAAGCCACCCCCAGGGTAGGGGCAATCGGCCAATCCAGAAACAAGCTGGGATCGGATCAAGTAGCTTCACACACACACACACACACACACACACACACACACACACACACACACACACACACACACACAGAGAGAGAGAGAGAGAGAGAGAGAGAGAGAGAGAGAGAGAGAGAGAGAGAAGGGTGACTGAACTCCTCCTAGCAGTTCATCGCCCCAGCCAAGAGCAGACCCTCGCGAGGCTGTTCTTCCTTGTATTGCTCATCATCATCAGCCCAAGAGGCAATCCACCACACCACAAACTAGAGTATGGTATTACACCACAATGGTGGCCCGAACTAGTATAAACCCTGTGTCTCTTGTGCTGCTTTTTCCATAGCTTAGATCTTAGCGAGGCGATGGGGTGCAGGTAGGTAGAAGGCAAAATCTTCACGCGCACCCCAGTGTTCGAACCTCAAGGGTCTGCCGGAACCCGAAATCTGACGTAGGGGTGCACCGGAGTTTTCCCTTCCGCCACCACCACGACCTGCCTCGCAATGTGTAGCGCGTCGCCCGCTCCGGCTGCCATCGCCAGCACGGGGGCCAGGGGGCTCCGAGCCCTGGCCCCAGCCCTGCAACGGGTACGGTGGCCGGACAAGTTCAAGCCAACGACGCCGCCGCGCTAGAGCGGCACGACTGATCCGATGGCCTTCTTGCTGGCGTACGAGGAGGCCATCCTCGAAGCTGGAGGTGATGATAGGGTCATGGCCAACTGGCTTCCCATGGCCCTCACTGGCGCTCCGCGCGCATGGCTGCTCCACCTGCCGGCAGCCTCCGTGGCCTCTTGGGAAGAGCTCCGCGGCCTCTTCCTCGCCCACCACGCTACACCAACACCCCCGATCGTCGCGGCCCTCCTGGGCGGCTCGTAGGGGCCGCCTACAAGTCACCACGTCAAGCCGTTCATCAGCCGGGTCAGTGCCGCTTCCACGCGGCAGGGGGCTCTCCCGGACCGGGCGGCGCCCAAGGCCGGCCTGACCTTCAGCTCGGAGGACCACCCCTCCAACTCGGCCTGCTCGGGTGTGCTCCCCATGCTGTGCACCCCCACCATCTGCCAGATGGCCGTCACTAGAACTCTCATCGATGGCGGCGCGGGCCTCAGCGCGCTCTCGGTTGAGGCCTTCAACCTCCTCTGCATACCCCTGGAACGGCTGCAACCCAGCCGGCCCTTCTCAGGCGTTGGGGGCGGGTCATCCAGCTCCTTGGGACAGATCCGGCTCCCAGTAACCTTCGGCACCTACGACAACTTCCGCACGGAGTTGGTCAACTTTGACATTGCCCCCATCGGCCTCCCCTACAACGCCATCCTCGGCTATCCAGCGCTGGCCCAGTTCATGGCCGCGACGCACCCGGTGTACAACCTCATGAAGATGCCCGGGAGCAGCGGTGTCCTCACCATGCACAGGGACACCGGAGACGCGCTGCGAGTGCTCAAGCTCGCCTTCAAGACGGCGGCGTCGGCACAGCCCGCCGACTCGGAGACACCTGAGCCCAAGGGGGCTGCACCCGCCAAGAAGAAACAGTTGTTCACCCAAGACAAGGCAGAAACCAAGCAGGTACCCGTCGATGAGGACGGGTCCACCAACGCCACTTTCACCATAGGCGCCAACCTCGAGCCCGAGCAGGAGGAGGCCCTGGTCAAGTTCCTGTGCGCGAACAAGAAGGTATTCGCTTGGGAGCCTGACCAGTTGGCAGGGATCCCTAGGAGCGTAATCGAGCATCACCTCAACGTGTGCCCCAACGTGCGCCCTGTGAAGCAGAAGGCAAGGCGGCAGTCCACAGAAAAGCAGGCCTTCATCATCCAAGAGACCCGCAAACTAGAGGCCGCTGGGGTCATTCGCGAGGTCCGATACCCGGATTGGTTGGCCAACCCTGTCGTTGTGCCAAAGAAGGGAGGGAAGGAGCGCATGTGTGTCGACTTCACCAACCTCAACAAGGCATGCCCGCAAGATCCGTTCCCGCTCCCCCGCATCGACCAGATCATTGATTCCACCGCAGAATGCGACCTGCTCTTCTTCTTGGATGCCTTCTCTGGGTATCACTAGATCGCGATGGTGGTAGAAGACATCGAAAAGACAGCCTTCCTAACCCCGTGTGGGGTGTACTGCTACACATGCATGCCATTTGGGCTGCGTAACGCAGGGGCGACCTTTCAGCGGCTGATGCACATCACCTTGGGCCCGCAGCTCGGGAAGAATGTCGAGGCTTACATCGATGACATTGTGGTGAAGTCTCGGGAGGCCAGGATCCTGATACAAGACCTGGAGGAAACCTTCGCGAGCCTCAACGCAGTGAACCTGCGGCTCAACCCAGAGAAGTGTGTGTTCGGAGTCCCCTCGGGCAAGCTCTTGGGTTTCCTCGTGTCCCACCGAGGCATCAAGGCTAACCCGGAAAAGGTCAAAGCGGTCGAGGACATGAGCCCGCCAAAGACCCTCAGAGAAATGCAGAAGCTCACTGGGCGTGTGACCGCACTAGGGTGCTTCATCTCCAAGTTGGGGGAGCGAGCGCTGCCCTTCTTCCAGCTAATGAAGAAAAAGGGGCCCTTTGAATGGACTGAAGAGGCCGACAAGGCGTTCCAAGATCTCAAGAGATACCTGACCAACCCTCCGGTCATGGTGGCTCCGCGCCCTCAAGAGCCCCTGGTGCTTTACCTCGCCGCCACTCCCTACTCCGCCAGCGCAGCCCTGGTGGCGGTTAGGGAGGAGCGTCGATCAGAACCACAGCAGCAGCCCGGGACAAGGCAAAACAGGAACAAGGAAGGCCCACAGAAACCGCCACCGCGGCTGGGGAGGATCAGCCGCCGCAGAGGAGTGCACCGGAGGCGGAAGAGGCCCCTCTCCTAGATGGCCAGCCTCCGGAGGCCTCATCGCCTCAGGAGGCGCCATGGTCTCCGGAGGGCGCCACAAGCACTGACGCACCCAACCTCGTTGAGCACCCAGTGTACTTCGTCAGCACGGTGTTGCGGGACGCGAGGGCACGGTACCCCATGCCTCAGAAGCTCCTCCTCACGCTACTAGTGGCCTCGCGCAAGCTGCGGCACTATTTTCAGGGTCACCCCATCAAGGTCGTCTCGTCATACCCCTTGGAGAGAGTGCTCAGGAGCCCTAACTCAGCCGGAAGGGTCGCTGAGTGGAACATAGAACTGCAAGCGTTTCAGCTCGAATTCAGCATGACCAGAGTCATCAAGGGAGCAGCATTAGCGGATTTTGTGGCAGAATGGACGGAGGCACCAGGCCTCAAGGCCGACGAGGATCGATCCCTCTCCCCGGGAAGCGAGGCGCCGGAAGGCTGGGTCATGTACTTCGATGGGGCGTTCTCCAGGCATGGCGCTGGGGTTGGGGCGGTGCTTATATCGCCCACTCAGGACAAGCTCTACTACGCTGTACAGCTCTGTTTCTAGCAAGGTGAAAAGGTCTCCAACAATAGAGCGGAGTATGAAGGTCTAATAGCGGGCTTGAAGGCCGCAGCTGCCCTGGGGGTGAAACGCCTCACCATCAACGGCGATTCGCGGCTCCTTGTCAATTTCTCTAACAAGGTGTACGAGCCGAAAGATGAGCACATGGAAGCCTACCTTGCGGAGGTCCGCAGGATGGAGAAGCAGTTCTGGGGGTTGGAGTTGCAGCATGTGCCCCGTGGCACCAATCAGGAGGACGACGACATCGCCAAACGGGCGTCCAGGCGGTTACCTCAGGAGCCTGGCGTCTTCGAGGAGCGGCTCTTCAAGCCCTCAGCCCTGCCGTCATTGTCAAACACGGCTCAGACTCGGGAGGATCTCCCCTAGCCACCTGCCTCAGGAGCCCCGGTCTGTGGCCTGGCCTCAGGAGCACGCCTGCTCCTGACGATGGAGCCTCAGGAGGGGTACTGGATCATAGAGCTCCGGAGTTACTTAAACACAAGGGACCCTGCTGGAGAAGGAGGAGGAAGCGGAGCGTGTGGCACGGCTTGCCACGGCATACTGCATCAAGGATGGAGAGCTCTACCGGAAGCGACCAAACGATGTATCCCTGCGCTGCATCTCCAGGGAGCAAGGAAAGGAACTGCTGGAAGATATACACGGCGGAGACTGTGGACATCATTCATCATCACGGACCCTCATCGGCAAGGCGTTCCGCAGTGGGTTTTATTGGCCCACCGCACTCAATGACGCCACCGAACTGGTGAAGGCTTGTGAGGCCTGCCAGTTCCATGCCAAGCAGATCCATCAGCCGGTAGGAGGCCTGCAGACTATACCCCTTTCGTGGCCATTCGCAGTCTGGGGGCTGGACATCCTGGGCCCGTTTCCTCGGGCGCCAGGGGGCTACCGCTACCTCTACGTCACCGTGGATAAGTTTACCAAGTGGGCTGAAGTAGAGGCCGTCCGAACCATCCCCGCGGGTTCCGCAGTCAAGTTCATCAGGGGCATCGTGAGCCGGTTCGGGGTGCCGAACCGCATCATCACAGATAACGGTTCGTAGTTCACCAGTAACCTCTTCAAAACATACTGTGCTAACCTTGGAACGCAGATATGCTACGCTTCGGTGGCGCACCCCCGAAGCAACGGCCAGGCCGAGCGAGCCAACGCAGAGATCCTGAGGGGCCTCAAGACCAGGACGTTCAAGAAGAAGCTGGAGGCCTGCGGCAGAGGTTGGTACGATGAGCTTCAGTCCGTGTTGTGGTCCATCCGCACAACCGCGACCAAGCCGACTGGAGAGACCCCGTTCTTCCTGGTCTACGGAGCCGAAGCGGTCCTCCCTCACGAGGTCAGACGTCGCTCCGCACGGGTCCTGGCGTTCGACGAGGTGCAGCAAGACGCCATGCAGGGGATGGACCTCGTGCTGGGGGAGGAACGTCGCCGAGAAGCCGCGCTGCGAGCGGCGAGGTACCAACAAGCACTGCGATGATATCACTGCCGCAACATCAGCCCCAGAACTCTCGAGGTAGGAGACCTCGTGCTCAGGCGGGTTCTCTCCAGGGAGGGACTGCACAAGCTGTCTCCCATGTGGGAGGGCCCGTTCAAGGTTGTTCATGTTTCCAGGGCTGGCTCCGCGCGCTTGGAGACTCAGGAGGGGGTGCCGGTCCAGAACACATGGAACATCCAGCACCTCCGGAGGTTCTACCCCTAAAAAGGCCTAGAGCCTGTGAAGAAGGCGAATGCTTGTGAAGATTATCCTTTTTGGAAAAGGCCCAGAGCCTGTGAAGAAGGCGAATGCCTGTGAAGATTATCCTTTTTGGAAAAGGCCCAGAGCCTGTGAAGAAGGCGAATGCCTATGAAGATTATCCTTTTTGGAAAAGGCCCAGAGTCTGTGAAGAAGGCGAATGCCTATGAAGATTATCCTTTTTGGAAAAGGCCCAAAGCCTGTGAAGAAGGCGAATGCCTGTGAAGATTATCCTTTTTGGAAAAGGCCCAGAGCCTGTGAAGAAGGCGAATGCCTATGAAGATTATCCTTTTTTGGAAAAGGCCCAGAGCCTGTGAAGAAGGCGAATGCCTGTGAAGCTGTCGCGTTTTGGAAAAGGCCCAGGGCCTGTGAAGAGGGCAAATGCCCTTGAAGCTTGCTTCCCCCAAGAAAGGCCCGGAGCCTGTGAAGAAGGCCAACGCCTGTGAAGCTCGCCGCCCGTGACACTCTCATGTAATAATGAGTTGGGGCTGTACACGCCCCAGAGTCTCAGGATCTCCGGCCTCAGGCCCTGGGGCTCCCTCCCACGCCCAGTGGCAGCACTTAGCTCCGCGCTGGTGAGAAGACGCCGAAGACTAGATTAGGTGCCGGACGCGGCTTTTTCATTTGCTTTCCGCAGTTGGCTTGTTCATTCTCATTCGAAGTTTTGTTGAAGCTGTTACCGTCTTTGACTTGTGGTTCTTCGCCTTTTCACTCTCCTGCCTCGATTTCTCTTATGCAAGGCCTCGCGAGGGGGGCAGCCGAGCGCCCTCGTGAGTGTTTCTGTCCTAGTCGTTCAAAGGTTCCGCGACCTGGGTCCATTAAAGGAGCACCCCTCCAGTCCGTGCCCCACGGGCACCGCGACACGAACACAGGGCCTGGGTCGATCGCCCCCCATGGCTGGGGCCGGGAACTATCCACGCGCGGGCACGTAGCCGGAAGGCACGATAATGAAAGCAAAGTGATGATTAACAGCAATAACCCAAACACGCCCCCGCGGGGCTCCACGCTACTGTCTTTTTACGCAGGAAAAAGGAAAAGAAAGAGCAAATCAGGCGCAGCTCGCCTCACACCGGCCTGCAGGGAAGACTCGAGCTGCCTCCGGGGCTCAAGCAGACTCCCTCTCACGCTTCACTAAGGCGCGACGGTGGGCAGACGCGCTACCACCTTCCAATCAAGTACGACGGCGTGGAGGCTGACCGTGGCCACTGCTAGAAGAGTCGCCGCCTGAAGAAGAACCGGTGAAGCTTGGGGAACCCTGAGCGCCGCCAATCACATGAGCGCTATCCTCTCCGTCATCGTCGGGGCTGGGTCCCCGGCCGCAGTCATCGTCCTCAGGGCAGCACCCTGCGCGGCGACCATCTTCCCCAAACACCCTCACGTAGAGGGTGGCATCGCCGTCAAACTTGAAGTGCAGGGTGCACCGACGGCTCAGGCCACGCGCGCGGGCAAACGTCTGCCAACCGCGGGTCAAGGCCAGGCTCCCGGCTGCGGGGACCTCCAGTGAAGCCCATGAGGCCCGGCTGCAGCAGCCGTCTACCTGAAGCCAGAGGCCGCTCAGGGCGCCGGCCGGGAGCTCGCCGAGGAGGAAGCGAGGAAGTTGAAGCCGGGCGCTAGTCGGCTCCGCCGACCACACAACAAACTCCGGCAGCACCTCTGCAGCGCGAAAGCGCGGTCTAGGGGAACGCGCGACCGAAGCGCGCCCCCGGCCGCAGCTGTCCGCCCGTCACCGTGCTGGAAATCATCTCCACGGCCGCGGGGAGCTGCCGTGGTGGCCACAGGATGTTTGCGAGGGCGCCCTCGGCCGCGCTTGGGAGAGGGAGAGGCAGGCTCAACCTGGCGAGCCTTCCCCTTCTCTGCGGCTGAGAACCTCCTCGACGGAGCCATGAAGAAGAAGGAGAAGCAAGGGGGGATGAACTGGAAGGGCACGCGCCGCTCCGTACGCGAGGGCCAACCGTCGGCCTCCACGATCGCAGGTAATCATGACCCGCTTTGCATGCAGGGACTTGTCCAATCCGTGCAGTTGCCGAGGCGCCGTGGGGAAGTGGAGACGCCCACATCCAATCAACCGCCATGCGGCGCCCAAGGACGCAGGCTGTTAGGGCCCGCGGCGCTTCGCTCTTGCCCTTTCGCATCCCTGCACGGCCAAGTCCGGGCGCGCCTTGGGCCCGGGGCTACTGTCGGCGTTCTGGGAACGGGGGTCCCCGGACTTGCCTGCCTGCGGCCTGTGGCGTGGCTCGAGGAGGGCCCCAGCACGTCCCATCTTCATCAACATAGACCCAAGACCCTCGCGAGGGGCCAAGCCTCGCGGGGCGTGCGACACGGAGCTTCCTCAGGCACGGCCACATCAGGCTGGCTCGCGAGGAGGCGGAGAGATCAAGGAGGGGTACCTCACGAGGTGCCCGTGACGCAAGCCATGACGACCAAGGGCGCCAGGCGGGCGCTAGGCGGGCGCCAGCCCGCGCAGTGTCCTCCTTTCCTCTTTGGTGCAAGGGGAGCAAGCATAGGCGAGAGCATCAAGCAAAGGCACCCGTTTCGGTGCAACGAGACCAAGACCAGCCCAATGGCAGGGAGGAAGTCATTGTGGAGCCCAAGCCAGCGTCACCGCCAGAGCCTTTGGCAGGTGAGGACCAACTTTAGTCAGGATAAGTGTACCAGATGTTCCCCTTCAAAATGGCCAATTGTTGCCGCCCTTCCCGCTCAATATTTGGGAAGAGGCCCAGGGCCTTTGCCTATAAATAGGACAAGCCACCCCCAGGGTAGGGGCAATCGGCCAATCCAGAAACAAGCTGGGATCAGATCGAGTAGCTTCACAGAGAGAGAGAGAGAAGGGTGACTGAACTCCTCCTAGCAGTTCATCGCCCCAGCCAAGAGCAGACCCTCGCGAGGCTATTCTTCCTTGTATTGCTCATCATCATCAGCCCAAGAGGCAATCCACCACACCACAAACTAGAGTAGGGTATTACACCACAATGGTGGCCCGAACTAGTATAAACCCTGTGTCTCTTGTGCTGTTCTTTCCATAGCTTAGATCTTAGCGAGGCGGTGGGGTGCAGGTAGGTAGAAGGCGAAATCTCCGCACGCACCCCAGTGTTCGAACCTCAAGGGTCTGCCGGAACCCGAAATCCGACAGACTCAAAGAATAGAGCTATGCTCCCCGGCAACGGCGCCAGAAAAAGGTCTTGATAACCCACAAGTATAGGGGATCGCAACAGTTTTCAAGGGTTGAGTATTTAACACAAATTTATTGATTCGACACAAGGGGAGCAGAAGAATATTCTCAAGTATTAGCAGCTGAGTTGTCAATTCAACCACACCTGGAAACTTAGTATCTGCAGTAAAGTGTTTAGTAGCAAAGTAATATGATAGTGGTGGTAACGGAAACAAAAGTAAAGACAGCAAAAGTAATGTTTTTGGTATTTTGCAGTGGTTGTAACAGTAGCAGCGGGAAAGTAAATAAGCGAGAACCAGTATATGGAAAGCTCGTAGGCATCGGATCAGTGATGGATAATTATGCCGGATGCGGTTCATCATGTGACAGTCATAACATAGGGTGACACAGAACTAGCTCCAATTCATCAATGTAATGTAGGCATGTATTCCGTATATAGTCATACGTGCTTATGGAAAAGAACTTGCATGACATCTTTTCTCCTACCCTCCCGTGGCAGCGGGGTCCTATTGGAAACTAAGGGATATTAAGGCCTCCTTTTAATAGGGAACCAGAACAAAGCATTAGCACATAGTGAATACATGAACTCCTCAAACTACGGTCATCACCGGGAGTGGTCCCGATTATTGTCACTTCAGGGTTGCCGGATCATAACACATAGTAGGTGACTATAGACTTGCAAGATAGGATCAAGAGCTCACATATATTCATGAAAAAATAATAGGTTAAGATCTGAAATCATGGCACTCGGGCCCTAGTGACAAGCATTAAGCATAGCAAAGTCATAGCAACATCAATCTCAGAACATAGTGGATACTAGGGATCAAACCCTAACAAAACTAACTCGATTACATGATAAATCTCATCCAACCCATCACCGTCCAGCAAGCCTACGATGGAATTACTCACGCACGGCGGTGAGCATCATGAAATTGGTGATGGAGGATGGTTGATGATGACGACGGCGACGAATCCCCCTTTCTGGAGCCCCGAACGGACTCCAGATCAGCCCTCCCGAGAGAGATTAGGGCTCGGCGGCGGCTCCGTATCGTAAAACGCGATGATTTCTTCTCTCTGAATTTTTTCTCCCCGAAAGCCAATATATAGAGTTGGAGTTGGCGTCGGAGGGCATCCTGGGGGCCCACGAGGTAGGGGGCGCGCCCTAGAGGGGGGGCGCGCCCCCCACCCTCGTGGACAGGGTGTGGGCCCCCTGGTCTTCATCTTTGGCGAGGATTTATTATTATTTTTTCTAAGGTGTTCCGTGGAGTTTCAGGACTTTCGGAGAATATTTTCTTTCTGCACATAAAATAACACCATGGCAACTCTGCTGAAAACATCATCAGTCCGGGTTAGTTCCGTTCAAATCATACAAGTTAGAGTCCAAAACAAGGGCAAAAGTCTTTAAAAAGTTGATACGACGGAGACGTATCATTCACCATACGTGCATGCTACGGGAATCACAAACTTTAACACAAGTATTTCTCAAATTCACAACTACTCAACTAGCATGACTCTAATATTACCATCTTCATATCTCAAAACAATTATCAAGCATCAAACTTCTCATGGTATTCAACGCACTCATAAGAATTTTATTTTTCTATTCTTAGATGCCTATCATAATTAAAGCAAATTACCACGCTGTTTTGTAGGACTCTCAAAATAATATAAGTGAAGCATGAGAGAACAATAGTTTCTATAAAGCAAATCCACCACCGTGCTCTAAAAGATATAAGTGAACCACTAGAGCAAAAACTATATAGCTCAAAAGATATAAGTGAAGCACATAGAGTATTCTAACAAATTCCGAATCAAGTGTGCCTCTCTCAAAAAGGTGTGTACAGCAAGGATGATTGTGGCAAACTAACAAATAAATACTCAAATCATACAAGACGCTCCAAGCAAAACACATATCATGTGGTGAATAAAAATATAGCTCCAAGTAAATTTACCGATGGATGAGGACGAAAGAGGGGATGCCTTCCGGGGCATCCCCAAGCTTTGGCTTTTTGGTGTCTTTAGATTACATTGGGGTGCCATGGGCATCCCCAAGCTTAGGCTCTTTCCACTCCTTGTTCCATACTCCATCAAATCTTTACCCAAAACTTGAAAACTTCACAACACAAAACATAACAGAAAATCTCGTGACCTCCGTTAGCGAAAGAAAACAAAACACCACTTCAAGGTACTGTATTGAACTCATTCTTTATTTATATTGGTGTTAAACCTACTGTATTCAAACTTCTTTATGGTTTATAAACTCTTTTACTTGCCATAGATTCATCAAAATAAGCAAACAACACATGAAAAACAGAATCTGTTAAAAACAGAACAGTCTATAGTAATCTGTAACTAACGCAAACTTATGGAACTCTAAAAATTCAGCCAAAATAGGAAGACCTAAATAGTTTGTTTATTGGTCTTCTGCAATTGGAATAAATATTAGATCACATTCTGGTAATGTTTAACAACTTTTTCGTGAACAGAAAGTTTCCGGAATTTTCAGCAAGATCAAATAACTATCACCCAAGAAGATACTATAGGTTTAACTTGGCACAAACACTAATTAAAACATAAAAATAAATCTAAACAGAGGCTAGATCAAAGATTTATTCCTAAGCAGAAGCAAAAAGCAAAAAACTAAAATAAAATTGGGTTGCCTCCCAACAAGCGCTATCATTTAACGCCCCTAGCTAGGCATTGAAATTTCGATGATGCTCACATGAAAGACAAGAATTGAAGCGCAAGGAGAGCATCATGAAACACGTGACAAACACATATAAGTCTAACATACTTCGTATGCATAGTCATCTTATAGGCAAACAAATTGTCAGAGCAAGCAAAAACTAGCATATGCAAGGAAGCGGAAAGAAACAATAGCAATCTCAACATAACGAGAGGTAATTTAGTAACATGAAACCTTCTACAATCATGTTTTCCTCTCTCATAATCATTACATGTGGGATCATAAGAAAATTCAACAAAATATCTATCACATAGAATATTTTCAACATGATCCACATGCATGCAAAGTTGACACTCTTCCAAAATAGTGGGATTAACATTAACTAAAGTCATGACCTCTCCAAACCCACTTTTATCAAAAATTTCATAAGATTGAACATTCTCCAAATATGTGGGATCTAAAGTTGACACTCTTCCAAACCCACTTTCAATATTATTGCAAACATTATTACCAATCTCATATTTATCATGGAGCCTAAATAAATTTTCAAGATTATAAGAAGAATCACCCCAATCGTGATCATTGCAACAAGTAGAGGACATAGCAAAACTAGCATCCCCAAGCTTAGGGTTTTGCATATTATTAGCACAATTTAAATCAATAGAATTTATAATTAAGTCATTGCAATCATGCTTTTTATTCAAAGATCTATCGTGAATTGCTTCATAAAGTATTTCATCACAATTTTTAGATTCACGAATTTCAAGCAAAACCTCATAAAGGTAATCTAGTGCGCTCAACTCACTAGCAATAAGTTCATAATAAATGGATCTCTTAAAGAGATTAGCAAGTGGATGAGGATCCATAAACTCTTAGCGAGCACAAGCAAAAAGAAGTCACATGGTAACACAAGAGGCAAGCGAAAAAGAGGCAAACGGGCGAATAAAACGGCAAGCTTGAAGTGGGGGAGAGGAAAACGAGAGGCAAATGGCAAATAATGTAATGCGAGGGATAAGGGTTTGTGATGGGTACTTGGTATGTTGACTTTTGCGTAGACTCTCTGGCAACGGCGCCAGAAATGGCTCGTTGACGGGAAATCAAATCTTGACTTGACTTGGCGTGAATCTCCCCGGCAACGGCGCCAGAAATCCTTCTTGCTACCTCTTGAGCACTGCGTTGGTTTTTCCCTTGAAGAGGAAAGGGTGATGCAGTAAAGTAGCGTAAGTATTTCCCTCAGTTTTGAGAACCAAGGTATCAATCCAGTAGGAGACCACGCTCAAGTCCCGCACACCTACACAAACAAATAAGAACCTCGCAACCAACGCGATAAAGGGGTTGTCAATCCCTTCACGGTCACTTAAGAGAGTGAGATTTGATAGATATGATAAGATAATATTTTTGGTATTTTTATGATAAAGAGTAAAAGTAAAGATTGCAAGGTAAATAAAGATAGAAATAGCTTGTTGACGGAAGATTAATATGATGGAAAATAGACCCGAGGGCCATAGGTTTCACTAGTGGCTTCTCTGAAGATAGCATAAGTATTACGGTGGGTGAACAAATTACTGTCGAGCAATTGATAGAATTGAGCATAGTTATGAGAATATCTAGGTATGATCGTGTATATAGGCATCACGTCCGTGACAAGTAGACCGACTCCTGCCTGCATCTACTACTATTACTCCACACATCGACCGCTATACGGCATGCATCTAGAGTATTAAGTTCATAAGAACGGAGTAACGCTTTAAGCAAGATGACATCATGTAGAGGGATAAATTCATGCAATATGATATAAACTCCATCTTGTTATCCTCGATGGTAACAATACAATACGTGCCTTGCTGCCCCTGCTGTCACTGGGAAAGGACACCTAAAGATTGAACCAAAGCTAAGCCCTTCTCCCATTGCAAGAAAGATCAATCTAGTAGGCCAAACCAAACTGATAATTCGAAGAGACTTGCAAAGATAACCAATCATACATAAAAGAATTCAGAGAAGATTCAAATATTGTTCATAGGTAAACTTGATCAGAAACCCACAATTCATCGATCTCAACAAACACACCGCAAAAGAAGATTACATCGAATAGATCTCCAAGAGAATCTAGGAGAACTTTGTATTGAGATCCAAAGAGAGAGAATAAGCCATCTAGCTAATAACTATGGACCCGAAGGTCTGAGGTAAACTACTCACACATCATCGGAGAGGCTATGGTGTTGATGTAGAAGCCCTCCGTGATCAATGCCACCTCCGGCAGGACGCTAGAAAAGGCCCCAAGATGGGATCTCACGGGTACAGAAGGTTGCGGCGGTGGAATTAGGTTTTCATGGATGCCTCTGATGGTTTGTGGGTACGTAGGTATATATTTGAGGAAGAAGTACGTCGGTGGAGCAACGTGGGCCCCACGAGGGTGGAGGGCGCGCCTGGGGGGGTAGACGCTCCCCCATGCCTCGTGCTCTCCTCGTTGATTTCTTAACATAGACTTCAAGTCCTCTGGATCACGTTTGTTCCGAAAATCACGTTCCCGAAGGTTTCATTCCGTTTGGACTCCGTTTGATATTCTTTTTCTGCGAACACTGAAATAGGCAAAAAACATCAATTTGGGCTAGGCCTCCGGTTAATAGGTTAGTCCCAAAAATAATATAAAAGTGTATAATAAGGCCCATTAAACATCCAAAACAGAATATAATATAGCATGGAACAATAAAAAATTATAGATACGTCGGAGACGTATCAGGGAGCTGGGACGGGAGCGGGGGCAGCAACCGCCACGGCCATCTCGTTCTGGGCCATGTCCATGAGGCCCCATTCCTCCTTATTTTCTATCTCCTTCGTCTCGGAGTCGACCTCACCAAACTTGAAGATTAGTGGCAGATGATCCTTCTACGCCATGGCGTTGGTGGAGGTCTCGGGAGGGAGGGGAAGGGGAGGCGAACAGTAAGGCCGCCCGTATTAAGGAGCGGCTTGACGCCAATAATGGAGAGGAAGGTGGGCGACCATGGAAGTCAAAGGGCTCGCTTGCTAGTGAGCCTGCGCAACGTACAACTCGCACGCGTCCCTCTAAGCCTGCGCATTAGAGGACAGCTTGCTCGCCTCTCGGTCAGCCTGTGCACCGGACTGCGCTCGCACTCCTCCCGTTCAGTCAAGCAGCTGTCCGCACGACACCTCCTATAGCCATTAAAACCAAGACACATGGCATCACGTGAATGGTTAACATAACGCACACGATTGGAATTATACAAACATTTGCGATGTTAGAGTGGGAGCTATTTGTTCCAAAATGCCTTTGTTGGCAGTTATTCCAGTGCGCCTTCTCTCAAAGTGGACACGAAAAATACCACAACATGTGGGTGCCATTCCATGATAGCATGCCAAGTTTCATGAATTTCAGACGAGTTTTGGATTTGCTTGAATTTAAAAACAAAGTATCTCAATGTTTTGTCGGTAATCAACGGTGCCCTGGTGTTTGAAATTCATTCCCATTTCTTGCATGGGACCGAAGCATGAACCCAAGGACAATGATTTTATTTTTTGACCAATTTATATGCACTGGAGCACGTGCATGCAGTTCAAATTTGAATTATGCACATAAAATGCCTAGAAAACCGAGTTAATGTATAGAAATGTCCAAACGAACCCCGAAAAATTCCAAAATTTAACACAACACCCCTGTTGTTCTATGTTGACACTAGAAATTTTTTGAAAGCAATAATAGGCAGCGAATATCGTTTCATCCCCAAAGGTGGCACGTTCCTTACCGAAAACCATCAGGCTTGTTGTGAGAAGATCTGGTTTGTGAGAAGCTTATACCCAAACCTACCCCAAATGGGACAAATTTTTTACCATGGCATGTTGATGTTGCTCCATGAGAGCTTACAAAGTTTCATGAATTTTAGACGAGTTTTGGATTTGCTAGAATTTAAAAACCAGGTATCTCAATGTTTGCGGCCGAGTGACGGCGGCAGGGTGTTTGACATTCATTGCCATTTCTTGTAGGGGACCTAAGCATGCAACCAAGGACACATATTTGAATTTTCAACCAATTTATATGCAATAGAGCATGTGCATGTAGTACAAATTTGAATTATGCACATAAATGCATTGAAAAATCAATTAATGCATAAAAATGTCAGAACGAACCCCGGAAAATCCCAAAAGTTGACACAACACTCGTGTTGTTCTATGTTGACATGAGAAATTTTTTGAAGCAATAAGAGGCAATGGATATCGTTTCATCCCTTACCAAAACCATAATGCTTATTGTGAGAAGCTCTGGTTTGTGAGAAGCATATACCCAAACTTGCCCCAAATGGGACAAAAAAATTACCACGGCATGTTGATGCCGCTCCATGATAGCATGCCAAGTTTCATGAAGTTCAGACGAGTTTTGGGTTTACTAGAATTTAAAAACCAGGTATCTCAATGTTTGTGACCGAGTGATGCTGGCAGGGTGTTTGACATCCATTCCCATTTCTTGCATGGGGCCTAAGCATGCAACCAAGGACACATATTTGAATTTTCAACCAATTTATATGCATTAGAGCATGTACATGTGATGTCTACTACGCAACTTTATTCTTGTAGACACGTGTTGGGCCTCCAAGCGCAGAGTTTTGTAGGACAATAGCAATTTTCCCTCAAGTGGATGACCTAAGGTTTATCAATCCGTGAGAGGCGTAGGATGAAGATGGTCTCTCTCAAACGACCCTGCAACCAGATACAAGAAATCTATTGTGTCCCCAACACACCCAATACAATGGCCAATTGTATAGGTGCACTAGTTCGGCGCAAAGATGGTGATAAAAGTGTAATATTGATGGTAGAAATATTTTTTTATTATCTGAATAAATAAAAACAGCAAGGTAGCAAATAGTAAACGGGCACAAAAAGGTATTGCAATGCTTGAAAATGAGGCCTAGGGTACGTACTTTCGCTAGTGCAATCGCTCAATGGTGCTAATATAATTGGATCATATAACCATCCCTCAAAGTGCGATGAAGAATCACTCCAAAGTTCCTATCTAGCGGAGAACATAAGAACAAATTGTTTGTAGGGTATGAAACCACCTCAAAGCTATTCTTTCCGTTCGATCTACTCAAGAGTTCGTACTAAAATAACATAAAGCTATTCTTTCCGTTCGATCTATCCTAGAGTTCGTACTAAAATAACACCAAAGAAAATTCATATTCATAATACTCAATCCAACACAAAGAATTCCAAAGAGTGCCCTAAGATTTCTACCGAAGAAACAAAGAGAAGAACGTGCGTCAACCCCTATGCGTAGATTACCCCAATGTCACCTCGGGAATCCATGAGTTGAGTGCCAAAACATATATCCAGTGAATCAATACGATACCCAATGTCACCACGAGTATTCAATTGCAAGACATCAAGTGTTCTCAAATCCGTAAAAGTATTCAATCCGATAACAATGAACTCTCAAAGGAAAAACACAATTTATCACAACAAGGTAGAGAGGGGAAAACACCATATGATCCGACTATATTAACAAAGCCCGGGATACATCAAGATCGTGACATCTCAAGAACACGAGAGAGATAGAGACAGAGAGAGAGAGAGAGAGAGAGAGAGAGAGAGAGAGAGAGAGAGAGAGAGAGAGAGAGATTAAACACATAGCTACTTCCACAAACCCTCAGCCCCGAGGGTGGACTACTCCCTCCTCATCATGGTGGCCTCCGGGATGATGAAGATGACCACCGGAGATGATTCCCCCTCCGGCAGGGTGCCATAAAGGGTCTAGATTTGTTTCCGGTGGCTACAGAGGCCTGCGGTGGCGGAACTTCTGATCTAGGTTAACCCCGAAGGGTTTTGGAATATCTGTGAATTTATAGGGTAAAGAGGGGGTGCGGGAGGCCACCGAGGTGCGCACAACCCACCTGGTTGCGCCTGGGGGTTCTTCTTTGGCCCATTGTTGGTCTTCTGATCCATAAAAAATATCCTTGAAGTTTCATTGCCTTTGGACTCCATTTGGTATTGATTTCCTGCGATGTAAAAAACAAGCAAAAAATAGCAACTGGCATTGGGCACTGGGTCAATAGGTTAGTCCCAAATAATGATATAAAGTTGCTATAAAATGATTGTAAAACATCCAAGCATGATAAAATAACTGCACGAATACTTCATAAATTATAGGTACGTTGGAGACGTATCAACATGTAGTTCAAATTTGAATTATGCACATAAATGCATTCAAAACTCAATTAATGCATAAAAATGTCCAAACGAACCCCGAAAAATCCCAAAAATTGACACAACACTCCTGTTGTTCTATGTTGACATGAGAAATTTGTTGAAATCAATAAGAGGGAATGGATATCGTTTCATCCCCAAAAGTGGGACATTCCCTACCGAAACCATCAGGCTTGTTGTGAGAAGCTCTGGTTTGTGAGAAGCATATCCCCAAACCTGCCCCAAATGGTACAAAAAAATTACCACGACATGTTGATGCTGATGCATGATAGCATGCCAAGTTTTATGAATTTCAAACGAGCTTTGGATTTACTAGAATTTAAAAACCAGGTATCTCAATGTTTGCGCCAAGTGATGGTGGCAGGGTGTTTGACATCCATTCCCATTTCTTGCATGGGACCTAAGCATGCAACCAAGGACACAAATTTGAATTTTCAACTAATGTATATGCATTAAAGCATGTCCCTGTAGTTCAAATTTGAATTATGCACATGAATGCATAGAAAACTCAGTTAATGTATAAAAATGTCCAAGCGAACGCCGAAAAAACCCAAAAATTGACACAACAGTCGTGTTGTTCTATGTTGACATGAGAAACATTTTGAAAGAAACAAGAGGCAAAAGATATCGTTTTGTCCCCCAAGGTGGCACGTACCCTACCAAAACCATCAGGCTTGTTGTGAGAGAAGCTCTGGTTTGCGAGAAGCTTATACCCACACCTGCCCTAAATGGGACAATATTTTTACCCCAACATGTTGACGCCATTCCAAGATAGCATGCCAAGGTTCATGAATTTCAGATGGGTGTTGGATTTACTAGAATTACAAAAGCAAGTACCTCAACATTTGCCGGAGAGCCATGGTGTCGTGGTGTTCGAAATTCATCCCCATTTCTTGCATGGGACATAAGCATAAATCTATGGACACATATATGATTTTACAATCCATGTTGGTGCACTGGAGCATGTGCATGTGCTTTAGTTCTGAATTGTGCACCTGAAATGGCTAGAAAACCAATTTAATGTATAAAATTTCCAAACGAACCCTGAATAATTCTAATTTTTTTACGACACACATATAGTTGCATGTTCACTTCAGATAAAAGGTGTAGCAATTCAAACACCGTCCATTGCCGCTGTGACCCCATTATGTAATTCAAATCAAGATGAAAAATCAAGTAGATCCCACACAATTTATTATCACCAATCGTGTGAGATATAGTACACAATATCCTGGCGCAGCGTCGGTGTATAGAACGCCTATGGCTTACGCGAGAGGGTGCGTCGGCTAAAGTCCACAGCCGGCGTGACAATCACACTAGCTCGCTCCCCAAATATCATTTCACTAATCAATCGTCACCGATGAAAGATGGGGACGTGGACCCGCGTCGTGAGGGCAACTTCAGCGGCCCACTCTGGCGAGAGCGCGGCCGTAGCCGCCATGCGTGTGCTAACAAGGTGATGAGCGCGGCCACAATCTGCGACCGGGCGGCCAAGGCAGCCCAAATGGCCGTTGTTGCTTGTCCGGTGGCGGCAGCAACATCTGCCTCGGGGTTAGCAACTGGGGAGAGTGGCACAGTAGCTGTCCGTTCCGCGGCGTTGGCCTTAGCCTTGATGGAGGCTGCCCATGCCCAGCTCGTGGCGTTCACCGCACAAATCGAATGAAGCTTCTCCGACAACGGTCGACAACCCACGCCGAAAGAGTTGGCAACCGCCGAGAGCGTTCGAGCAGCCGTCTATTCCTCCGCCGCATACCTTGCGACGATGGAACCCGTCCAAGCCCAGATCGCGGCCGCCCATGCCCAGCTCGTGGTGGCCTTTTCCAAAGAGATGCCGGACACAGATGGCGAGATGCTTGCCGAGAATGGTGCGATGGATGCCATGGAGCCCCTTCCCCAAGAGACAGTCGGGCGCGAGCTGGACATGGAGGAGGCAGCGGAGATCGACGAGCACCAGCCATAGTAGTACTCTTTGTTTTGTTTAATTAAGAGCGCTGGTCTTTAATTTGTTAGCGTAATGTTTAGGTCAACTAGCTCTGTTTAATTGCTAAACTTGCTCGATTAAGAAGTGTGGGTGTGCTGTAGTCTCCTTTGTGTACCCAAATTATGCAATGACGTGGATGACCACTGTAACCATGGAAATTCGAACCAAATGTTTTGACATTCAAACTCATCACACACGGGTTAAGCTATATGAATCGTTTGTGCTGTTCACATATCGTACACAGCTCTGAATAAGGGACCGTGCCTGATGACACTTTGCTGAAGCAATTCCAAATTTTTGGCTTCCGCGGAAATATCTACCTCCCCGCCCCCTCCCCCTTACCAAAAGTCACATTTCTCCTGTTTCCGCCTTCCTTTCCAAGTTGAAACCTTCACTCCTTGCTTGCAGCGCGGCCTCCTGGCCGGTGACCCTCCTTCACACTGCTCGGCCTCGTCTATCTAGGAAGGTAATCCACACCCGCCCCCATCCTCCTCCTCCTTCCACACCCCACATGCCCCGACCGATGGCGCGACACCTTCCACCCAAATCACCGACCCATCCACCAAATAAGTGTCGCCCTAAGCCATGGTGCACGCAGTATAGCCAGGAGCTCAAGGAGCATTTGGCAGCGGAGAAGCAAATCGCAGCCGCACGCGCGGAGGAGGTCGCGATGGCTGGCATTCGTGCGACCCCCAGATCTGGGAGGAGCACCTTGCCATTTGCTAGCTACGCCGGTTAAGCATGCTCGGTTTACCCGTTGCGTGTGCTGCTCCTGCCTTTCCTTAACAATTTCTAGTGAATTGTGCTATCTAATTTTAACATGCAATCTGTTGCTCTGGTGTATATGTTCTATATGTCGTGCAGTGTGGTGCTCACTTATTAACTGTTTGCTTAATTAGTTGTCGTCTTCAGTTAACTGTTTGGTTCAATTCTGCAAATGTGATGTTCAGTTCTTCAGGCTGCAATTTTGTATTGTCTTCCATGTGAGAAATAAATCGAATTTATCTTTACAAAATACATGGGAAATAAATAGAGTTGCTATATTTCCAAGTTGTCAAGCATGCTTGGTTTGGTTATACATTGTGTAATGTGGTGCTCCGCTAATGTTTGGTTCATTTGTGTTGGGGTGTTTAGTTAACTGTTTGGTTCAATTCTGCAATGCGATGTTCAATAGTTGTGGGTGCATTCTGTTATTGTATACCATGTGAGAAGTAAATCGAATTTGGCTGTACTAAATACACGATAAACAAATACAATTGCTATATTTCCAAGTTGTTAAGCATGCTTGGTTTGGTTAACTGTCTGATCTTCTATTAGGAGTATGTTATATTATGCAAAGTGGTGCTCAGTTAATGTTTGGTTTATTTGTTGTGGTGTTTTATTAACTGTTTGGTTCAATTCTGCAATGCAATGTTCAATTGTTGTGGGTGCATTCTGTTATTGTATACCATGTGAGGAATAAATTGAATTTGGCTGTAGTAAATACATGAGAAACAAATACAATTATTATATTTCCAATTTATTAAGCATGCTTGGTTTGCTTATCTGTCTGATCTTCTATTAGGAATATGTTATATTGTGCAATGTGGTGCTCAGTTATTGTTTGGTTCATTTGTTGCGGTGTTTAGTTAACTGCTTGGTTCAATTCTGCAATGCGATGTCCAATTTTCGTTGTCGGTGTACAAAAGTAGGGGCACTCCTTTTTTACCCCTTTACTTGTGCACGGGCAGTCGGAGCCGCGCCCACGACCACACTAGGCAGAGCAGAAGAGAGGGGTCAGAGCACAAGGCGACCAAAGGCAACACCAAGACCAAGAAACACAAAAGAGCAAAGGGGCAAGGTGGACTCCCCCGACAAGACCCTTGCGGGGGCGGCCTCCACGGTCCCGGCAAGAGCCTTGCCGGGGCAACTTGCCCGACGCCAGCAGAGCAGGCCACCCTTGAGACCGTGGGTTCCAACAGCACCAACCAACTACATTGGAACCAAGGCTCGGGAAGCGCCTCTGTAGTGGCATGCAGATCTTAGTCAAGATCATAAACACACAAGATCAGATGCGGACCAGAAGACGATGATCCTTGGCGGGATCCTAGCCGAGGAAACCCATGAGACCCCCGGCAAGACGCTTGCCGGGGAAGACAATGATGCCACGGCAAGACCCTTGCCAGGGCCCCGGCAAGGCCCTTGCCGAAGACACCTACGAGCCCATGGCCAGGCCCGCGTCTGCTAAGGCTCCACCGCCGTCCCCATATAGCTGCCAGCTCAAGCAGCTGGGCAGGCACCTGCGTGGCGACGAGCGGCCTCTACACCGACCCAACAAGCACCTGCGTGGTGGTATGCATGTCTTCGTGAAGGCTCCACCACCGCCCCAGCCCAGCAGCCAGCCGACGTGGCGCCGCGACGCCTCGTCAGCTCAGACGCGTGTCGAAGCCATGCAAGGCGGCGACAGCTGGGACGTGCTTCCTTGTCATCCCCGATAAAGCGAGAGGGGCACGTCAGTAGCGCATTAAATGCATTTGTCCGACGGTTCCAGAGGATAGACTCATCCACTGTACACCTTTCTACCTCTTGTGTGCCACTGTGGCAACCCCTTTTGCCTATAAAAGGAGGCCCAAGGCGACCAGGAGAAGGATTCAGATCTTTTGGGCGAGTTGCGCCCCGTAGCTAGCTCAAGAACACGAGAACACTCAAATACATCCACCAAAGCAGGACTAAGGTATTACGCATCTCCGCGGCCCGAACCTGGGTAAACAATCTGTGTGCTTCCTGTCGGACCCGCTCTTTGCACAACCCCACGCCCGCCAACCGTAGAAGGGATCCCAGTGATTCCATAGGTGTCTATTTCCCCCGACATCTTTGGCGCGCCAGGTAGGGGGCGCAGTTGTGAAAATATGGTCCGATTGGAGCAGCGGCTTCATCGTGACCGTCGTTCCAAGGAAGAAGACAACCAAGCCCGACGGCACCATCTGCAGATGCAGTGGGCGCCCGTGCAACGACAGAAAAGCTAAGCCGCGTGAAACTTTAAGAAATCTCTCTTTATATATAAGGCTATTGTCCTCGAAGGTCCTTCCCTATGCATGGAAAACCTGCACGCAAAGGGGCCCTTCCGGTATTGGCAACGCCCTTGCTCTGTTTCGAGTCCGCTCAACAGCTCAAGCGGCTGCGTCGAGAATGGCAGGGTAGCCTTACGCAATTGGCAACGCTCTCGATTCTGACTCGAGTTAAGCTCGACAGTTCAAGCGGTCGCGTTGAGGGCGGTAAGGTGGCTCGCCTGGCAGCAAGCACACCCGTCAGGCCATTGGGGATCCGTCCTCAAGGTGCCCGGGCCTGGGTTTATGCGACAGCAAGCCTACCGGATTAACGTAGGGTGAACATACAAGGGAAGATCAGACAGGAAGATAACATGCATCATATCAAAAGTACTGCAGAGTTATATTATATCAGTTGTTGTCGCGGTTCTAACTAAAGATAGAAATTGTCTTGGTCATGAACCTGCAGCGACAATGAGAAACGGGGTGCCTACTCCCGGAGCTGGCCCTCCACCCTCTGGATTCCATCGATGCGGCTGATGATGGGCTTGATACGCTCCTTGAGCACCGCGAGGTCCGCATCCTCCGACAAGCTCTCCAGCATGGCGTCGAAGTCGAGGTCAGGATTCCAGTCTGCCACCCTGGTGAGGACCTTGTTCATGGCACCCCGGCAAAGCCTCCGGGCCTCATCGGCCAGGGAGGCCACCCGGTTGGAGTGGAGCCGCTCCAGGGCACCAACAACATTCTCGAAGAACAGGGTCAGGTTGCAGTTGGGACTCAAGTTCAGCTCCGGGGCGTACCTCACATCCGACATCCCCATGGTAGCCAGCTGCGTGGTGGCCCAGTCTGCAACGGCGGCGAGGCGGCTAAGCCAGCGGTTTTTGCCCTCCACGTACTCCTTGTGGGTGGCGGCGTTATTCCTCCGCAGCTGCTTCTCGGCCTCCAGATCCTTGGTCAGGGTCTCCTCCTGGGCTTTGGCCTCTGATAATGACCCCTCGAGACCCTCCACCTTCAGCTTGTGGTCTTTGATGGTGTTGTTGGCCTCGGAAACCTGCCCAGCCTTGCCGAGGACTGTGCCCTGCGCCTCAACCAGAGTGCCATTGAGCGTGTCCTTCTCCTTGGATAGCTTCAGGACCTGGTCCTTCAGCCTGTCCCACTGCACCTCCAGCTCCTTCACCCTGCTGGCTGATACGTCTCCAACGTATCTATAATTTTTGATTGCTCCATGCTATATTATCTACTGTTTTAGGCAATATTGGGCTTTATTATCCACTTTTATATTATTTTTGGGACTAACCTATTAACCGGAGGCCCAGCCCAGATTTGCTGTTTTATGCCTATTTCAGTGTTTCGAGGAAAAGGAATATCAGACGGAGTCAAAACGGAACAAAATCAACTGGAGAAGTTATTTTTGGAAGGAAAGCCACTGGATAGACTTGGACCCTACGTCAGAAGATGAAGGAGGTGCTCATGAGGGTAGGGGGCGTGCCCCCCTGCCTCGTGGCCCCCCTTCGGTCCACCGACGTACTCCTTTCACCCATATATACTCACGTACCCTAAAACTTCCAGAACAGAGATTAGATCGGGAGTTCTGCCGCCACAAGCCTCTGTAGCCACCAAAAACCTAATAGAGACCCTATTCCGGCACCCTGCCGGAGGGGGGAACCTTCACACCGGTGGCCATCTTCATCATCCCGGCGCTCTCCATGACGAGGAGGGAGTAGTTCACCCTCGGGGCTGAGGGTATGTACCAGTAGCTATGTGTTTGATCTCTCTCTCTCTCATGTTCTTGATTTGGCACGATCTTGATATATCGCGAGCTTTGCTATTATAGTTGGATCTTATGTTTCTTCTCCCCCTCTTCTCTCTTGTAATGATTGAGTTTCCCCTTTGAAGTTATCTTATCGGATTGAGTCTTTAAAGATTTGAGAACACTTGATGTATGTCTTGCCGTGCGTATCTGTGGTGACAATGGGATATCACGTGCCACTTGATGTATGTTTTGGTGACCAACTTGCGGGTTCCGCCCATGAACCTATGCATAGGGGTTGGCACACGTTTTCGTCGTGATTCTCCGGTAGAAACTTTGGGCACTCTTTGAGGTTCTATGTGTTGGTTGAGTAGATGAATCTGAGATTGTGTGATGCATATCGTATAATCATACCCACGGATACTTGAGGTGACATTGGAGTATCTAGGTGACATTAGGGTTTTGGTTGATTTGTATCTTAAGGTGTTATTCTAGTATGAACTCTAGGGCTGTTTGTGACACTTATAGGAATAGCCCAATGGGTTGATTGGAAAGAATAACTTTGAGGTGGTTTCGTACCCTACCATAATCTCTTCGTTTGTTCTCCGCTATTAGTGGCTTTGGAGTGACTCTTTGTTGCATGTTGAGGGATAGTTATATGATCCAATTATGTTATTATTGTTGAGAGGACTTACACTAGTGAAAGTATGAACCCTAGGCCTTGTTTCCTATCATTGCAATACCGTTTACGCTCACTTTTACCGCTCGCTACCTTGCTGTTTTTATATTTTCAGTTTACAAAAACCTATATCTACCATCCATATTGCACTTGTATCACCATCTCTTCGCCGAACTAGTGCACCTATAAAATTTACCATTGTATTGGGTGTGTTGGGGACACAAGAGACCGTTTGCTATTCGGTTGCAGGGTTGCTTGAGAGAGACCATCTTCATCCTACGCCTCCCACGGATTGATAAACCTTAGGTCATCCACTTGAGGGTGTCGGATTCAGGGGTTCCGGCAGACCCTTAAGGATCGAACTCTGGGGTGCGCGCGGAGATCGAGCCCTCTACCTCTCCGTCTCGCAAGGATCTAAACTACTACAAGAACAACACAAGAGACACAGGGTTTATACTGGTTCGGGCCACCATTGTGGTGTAATACCCTACTCCAGTGTGGTGGGTGGATTGCCTCTTGGGCTGATGAGGAAGAACAATACAAGGAAGAACAGCCTCGCGAGGGTCTATTCTTGGCTAGGGGATGAACTGCTAGGGGGAGTTCGATCGCCCTTCTCTCTCTCTCTCTCTCTAGATGCCTCTACTAGTTTCTTGGTACTCGATCAGATCGGATTCTAGATGCCTCTACCCTGGGGGTGGCTAGCCCTATTTATAGGCAAAGGCCCTGGGCCTCTTCCCAAATATTGAGCGGGAAGGGCGCCAACAATTGGCCAATTTGAAGGGGAACATCTGGTACACTTATCCTGACTCAAGTTGGTCTTCGCCTGCCAAAGGCCCTGCGGTGACCTCCTTCCCACCGTTGGACTGGTCTTGGTCTCGTTGCACCGAAACGGGTGCCTTTGCTTGATCCTCTCGCCTGCGCTTGCCCCCTTTGCACCAAAGAGGAAAGGGGGACGCTGCGCGGGCTGGCGCCCGCCTGGCACCCTTGGTCGTCATGGCTTGCGTCATGGGCACCTCGTGAGGTACCCGCCTTGATCTCTTCGCCTCCTCGCGAGCCAGCCTAAGGAGGCCGTGCTTGAGAAAGCGCCATGTCGTCCGCCTCGCGAGGCTTGGCCCCTCGCGAGGGTGTTGAACCTTGTGTTGCTGAAGATGGGCCACGTTGGGCCCCCACTCGAGCCATGCCGCAGGCCGCAGGCAGGCAAGTCTGGGGACCCCCGTTCCCAGAACGCCGACAGTAGCCCCCGGGCCCAAGGTGCGCATGGACTTGGCTGTGCCGAGAGGAGAAAGGGCAAGGGCGAAGCGCCGCGGGCCCTAACAGCCTGCGGCCTCGCGCGCCGCGTGGCGGTTGATTGGACGTGGGTGCTTTTGCAACTGCGCAGGATACAAAAGGCGTGGCATCTGCTCGGGTTTTGTTCTTCTCCTTCTTCATCCGCTGCTCAGATCCCCTTTTTTGCGCTTCTCCTCCCTTCTTCCAAGCTTCCAGATCTGCTCCACCCGCTCGACCCAGGCAGCCATGGCGCCTCGCCGGGCCCCGGCCGAAGCTTGGTTCTCGCCTGCTTTGGATTCGCCCAACGTGTCGAAGGCGAGCCTCGCCCTACTGCACCGGATGGCTGCGACGCAGGGCATTGACGGGGCGCAGATGTTCAAGGTCGGCTCCGATGCCCCTGAAGGCCAAGGGAGCACCTTCTATCCTTTCTTCGTGAGCTCCATTATAGCGGGCCTGGTGCCTCCTTACTCTGAGTTCTTCCTCGCCGTCCTCGGCCATTACAACTTGCAAGCTTTGCATCTCCACCCCAACTCCGTCCTTCTCCTGGCGATCTTCACCTACTACTGCGAGGCGCATGTGGGGGTGCAGCCTTCAGTGGCCTTGCTGCGCCACTACTTCTACCTCCGGACCTCCAAAGGTTCTCCTTCTGCGTGCGCGGGCTTCGTCGCGTGCGGTAGCTCCATGGCCATCTCGAATCCAGGGAAGAGGATCGAGGGCTTCCGGAGCAAGTGGGTATTGGTTGACGCCGGGTGCGTCGACCCTCGGTTGGCCCTTCCCACGGAGCCGACCGTGAGCTCGGAAGACTGGTGCCGAGCGGAGCTCACGGATCCCCGCACGAAGTCGATGCTGGCGAAGATGGACGCCGATCTGAAGCCAGCCAACATGGCGACGGTGAAGCTGACCGGGGCGTCGTTGCCGAGGGAGTTCCTGGAGCACCAGCTGGCTCCGCTTCGGCAGTACTCTCCCCCGATGTGGAGGCCTCACCCGAGCCCCGCAGCTGTGGGCGAAGAGGACGTGACTGCGGTTCTCCAGTCCCTGGTCGGGGGTGAGGCAGCAAGGCTGGAGGGCACGCCTTTGCCCCTGTTCCTGCGCGATGACTGGGAGCAAGTGGTGGAGTCCATGCCCGTCTTCAACGGGGACGGGCTTGTGCCCGTGGTGGCTCCCGAGGATCTGGTGAATGTGTCTTCCGGCGACTCTAGCGGAGACGAGGGCGAGGAGGAGCAGGAGGCAGGCCCCGACTCTGAGGCGACTGACGGAGAGTCTAGGGCTCCCCCGCTCCAGCGCAAGCCCCGCGCTCTCCGCCTTTCGCTGAGCGATGATGATGATGATGACGACGTGCTGGGCAGCGGGAGCTCGCCCCCGGTCCCGAAGAAGGGCAGGACCGGGTTGATTCCCCGCGGGTCCGCCCTAACTCCGGGGCGAACCACTGACGCGCCTTCTGCTCCCGAGGTCGACCCCTCCAGCTGGCTCTCCGGCTTCAAGTTTGGCAGGAGACCGTTGGAGCTTTCTGGCGACGACCTGTAAGTGCTTGATCCTTGATTCCTGGTTTCTTGTTCCGCCGACGAGGCTTGACGATTACTTTTCCTGAGAAGGCTGGCGCCCGCGGCGAAGAAGCTAAAGGGAGCTCCTGAGGCCCCAGCTGCGACGACACCTCCACCTGCAGGGGAGGGCGACCGGGACGCGCTGGCTTCTCCTGCCCACTCGCCCTTGTGGGGCTTGGCTAATCTGGCTGGGGCCGCAGCCCCCATGGCTCGGTCGACCCCAGAGGTGCCCTTGCCTGGTGTTGCTGCTACGGCTGGGGAGGCGCAGCAGACTCCGTCTTGGGATACTGCAGCCTCGCCGCCGCTACCTTCTCCTCCCGTTCCGACGGCTGCTGGTTCCGCGACTCCTCCTGCTGCCTTGAAGCGCACTGATGCTTCTCCGCCTTCTTCTTCCATCCTGGAGCGAGCTGTTGCTGGACTGGACCGGCTGCGGCAGGATCTTCTAGGCGCCGACCCTCGCCTGGTGGCCGGGCGCCTGGAGCTGTCCTCGGGGTGGATTCGCTCTGACACCTCGATTCGGGCAGCGCTGGTTCAGGCCTCGACGGCCTGTGACGAAGAGAGGGAGGCTACCCTCGAGGCGAAGGCTGCCCGTGACGCGGCCCTGGGAGAGGCGGTTGGCATCCGCGGCCGCTGCAAGGAGCTGGAGGACGAGTTGCAAGGCCTTCGTGATCAGCTTGCAGAGGAGACCCGCCTTCGCCAAGAGCAGCAGAAGGGGTGAAGGCTCGTGAGGCGGCGCTCGAGGACCGGGAGGCGAAACTCAAGAAGCGCCGCAGCCACCTAGGTGCGTTAAAGAAGGAGCTGGAGACGACGAAGGCCGAGCTGGACGCCAAGGCCCGGGTCCTTGCTGAGGATCGCGTGGCCTTCGCGGACATGGAGAAGGATGCCCGCGCTTCACTGAAGACGCTTTACGAGAGTGGCTTGGATAGCCCGCTGGCTGGCGACGGGGACGGCCCTGCCAAACTGCTTCCCTTCTTGGTGAAGGCTCTTGAAGATGTCGCCCTCGGACTCGCCCCCACGGTTGAAGCCGAGGCGCGTGTCCTGTCTTCCGCCGCGCTGACGCGGGTCTTCGCCCATGTCTACCTTCGCGACCCCAGCGCCGACCTTGACAGCCTGCTGGAGCCGGTGAGCGGCGAGGGCGCCGCTGCTGCTGTCGAGGCCGTGAAGGGGCGCGCAGAGGCGCTGCTAGGGAAGTTCCAGGCCTTCAACACCAAGCCTAAGCGAGGCGCTGCCGGCTCTACTACCCCACAAGGTGAAGCCACTCCACGTGACTCCGCTGCCGACAAGTGAGTCCGCTATCGTTCCTGTCCTTCTTTCGATTCCTGCACATGCACGGCGCCTCGAGGAGGCATTTAAATTTGCGTTTGGTACCAAGGCGACATTATGGGTTGTAATATTCACTTTTAAGTTCCTTTTATGTTCCTCTTCCCTACTTGCTTATGCTCTACGCCGGCAGAGCCCGGCCACGCGCATGCCTCACCCAGCATCAGCCCCGACCGGAAACCAGGACGGGACCAAAGGAATGAGGGGCCACGTGAAAAGTTAGGCTCCTGAGTCGCGATGCTCAGGAGTCCCCCTTAGCGCACGAATAACAAGTAGGGAAGCGCGATGTAGGTGCGTTTCCGTTCTACGTCTGCAGAGCCCGACCCCACGCGTACCTCACCCAGCATAGCCTTTCGGAACTAAGGAGTGAGGGGCTACGGGGCCAGTTAGGCTCCTGAGTCACGATGCTCAGGAGCCCCCTTGACGCGCGAACAACAGGTGATGAGATGAAATGTAGGCGGGGCTACCATTCTACGTCTGCAGAGCCCGACCCCGCGCGTACCTCACCCAGCATAGCCTTTCGGAACTAAGGAGTGAGGGGCTACGGAGCCAGTTAGGCTCCTGAGTCGCGATGCTCAGGAGTCCCCCTTGACGCGCAAACGGCCTTCATACCTTGGCTCCGCTCAGGGAGAGACGCGTGACGAACCAGGCCCGAGGGGCCTGGCTGGGGCGTACGGCTGGGCGTGACCCAGTCGTAGCCCCCGTTCCCAGCCCCCTCGTTCGGCGCTCCCGGGGGAGGCGTTGCGATGAGGCCGGCCACTGAGCTCAGGGCTCCCTGAGGTTAATGCGGCTCGGAGGCCACCCTCAGTTGTTTATCACCAGCGCGGAGCATAGCGCTTCCGTATGTGTACGGCCATAGCCGCTCCACGGCAGTGTCGTCAGCCAGCACGGAGCATGGTGCTTCCACTGGGGCTCCCCTCCGGGAGGAGCCCCCGGGGCGTGTACATCCCCGCCCTGACACGTGGCTGGCACGGTAGAGCTAGGTGAGGTGTATCTATGCACCCGTGAGCCAGCGCGGGACTCATGAGGCCCTACCTCTAGGCGGGTTGCGCCTGGCACTGGGCCGTATCTTGAGATGTGTTCCTGCAAAATCTGGTTAGATGCCGACACTCTACGTCCTCGGGTCCCGGCCCTCGAGCTTGTCTCAGCCGTCGCTGGTATGCCAGGTCGCGATGCCGTGGACAAGGCCAGAGGGTGAGGGCTGGAGAGCCAGTAAGAGACCTGAGTCGCGATGCTCAGGCACCCCCCCTTTAACGTGCAAGTGGTCGACATGAAGAAGAAAAGGCGCCGTGGACGGCATCGAGTAACCAAGCATGATGCATAATTGGAAATGAACGCGGAAGGGGTACATGCTGCTGGGCCTAGCCCGAGTGGCCTGGGGATGATGCAGCCCGAGGGGCGCCCCCAGCGAAGCAAGCTAGCGACTGAAAAGATAAAAAGGGATACATGCCACAGGGACGGACCCACGCGGCCTGGGAATGACGCAACCCTGGGAGGGCGTTCCCAGCTGAGAATGAAACTTGAAAGATGTCACCTGAAGATGTCGTCGGTGCAGTGACGTCGGTGCAGCAGACTCGGTGGGCTGCGAAAGCCGATCCTCACGAGCCCCCAGGCCCAGGGGCCTCGGGAGGCTCTGGAGGCACTGGTGGCTCCTCGTGAGCAGCCTCCATCTCCGCCAGGGCTGTGGAACACCTGTCTTCTTGCGCCCCCAAGATGCTCCTCATGATGTGCTGGTACGCCGCAGCCACGCTCGGCAGGCCATAAGGCATGCGAACATAGCTGTGGGGTGGTCCTCCGCAGCGCCCCACTTGTGAGGGCCAGAGGCGCTCCGCCGTGGCGATCTGATTGAGCCCTGGTACGTTGACGCAGACGCGCAGCCCACCATCCTCGCCTGGATGGGGAGCCACAGCCGGTGGGCGACGGCAACCTCTCATGATCCTTGACTCCTGTAGTTCTTGAATGGCCTTGCTAACAAACTCCTGCTGGTCTGACCTTCTTTCCCTGGCTTCCTTTCGAGGGAAGCGTGCTTCGAAACACGCTTCCACATGGTGCCCCAGCGCCTCCCTCGTGACCTTGGCGTGGTCGGTGGCCCTCCAGGTGAGAGCCCCCGAGCCCTGCCCGAGGAGGGCGCCGGGCGCGCTTTCCTATGCGAATGAAGGAGGGTCCCCCTAGGCAGACGTGGGCCTTGAAGGGCCTGCTTCCTGAGGGGCTGAGCCTGACGTTGTCTTCTTCTTCTTGGGGGTGGTCTCAGGAAGCCTCCTGCTTCCGCGATCTGGGTCTTCTAGTGACGCGTCCTGAAAGGCTCGCTACAGGGCACACACCGCGTCCTTCTCTTGGCATGGCACCATGATGACGCTGCCGCTTCCTGGCATCTTGAGGACGTTGTAGCCGTGGTGAGTCACGGCCATGAACTTGGCCAGCGCCGGGTACCCGAGGATGGCGTTGTACGGCAGGCGGATGTGGGCGACGTCAAAGTCGATGAGCTCGGTGCGGTAGTTGTCATAGGTGCCGAAGGTGACTGGGAGGCGGACCTGCCCGATCGGGACTGTGGAACCGTCGGTGACTCCAGAGAAGGGCTTGGTTGGCTGGAGCTGGTCATAGGGAACTTGGAGGCTGTTGAATGTTTCCACGGACAAGACATTGAGCCTTGCCCCTCCGTCGATGAGGGTCCTGGTGACCAGAACGTTGCTGATGACTGGGGAACAAAGCATTGGGAGGACCCCGGCTGTGGCCGCGCACTTGAGCTGGTCTGCTGAGCTGAACGTGATGGTGCAGGCCGACTACTTGAGGGGATGCGTTGCTTCAAGCTTGGGGAGAACTGCATTCACTTCGCGAGCAAACTGCTTGAAGATATGTTGAGAGGCTGGGGCTTGAGCTCCGCCCAGGATGCAGGCGATGGCGCGAGGCTCCTGGAAGCCCCTAGCCCCTCGTCTTGGTGGCGGTCTTCATTCCTTCTTGGCTGAGGCGGCAACGGCGGCAGGCCTGGGTTGCCATTAGGGCGATCCTCACGAGGCTGGTCCCTCCAGTCCCCCTCGTGAGGCGGGTCACGCCAATGGTCCTCGCGAGGTTGGTCACGCCAGCCTTGACATGGGCCGCGATCTTCCCAGCGTCCCGGGTTTCTTCCTCCTCCTCGGCCGTAGCCCCGGTCAGCACGGTCAGGGCATCGGCCGACTCTTCCTTCTCGCACGGCGCGGAGTTCTTGGCATTCATTGGTGTTGTGGGTGTGGAGGTCGTGGTACACGCAGTACCGGCTGCCCCTTGAGGATTCGGGCAGATCCTTGCCCCGCTTGGTGTCTGGCTCTGCCGCGAGCACGACAGCCCGCTTACGCTTCACGTCCTTGGCCTTGGGCTTCTTCTCTTCTGGGTCTGCGGCAGGCAGCTCGAGGAGGGAGAGGCATCCCTCCTCAGCTCTGGCGCACTTGGTCGCCAGGTTGAACAGCTCTAGGGAGGTGCAGAGGTCTTCGTGCATCGCCAGCTCCTCCTTCATCTTGACGTCGCGCACGCTGTCGGAGAAGGCCGAAATGATGGCTTCTTCGGACACCCGGGGGATCTTGAGGCGCGCACTTTTGAAGCGCTGGATGTACTTTTGCAGGGTCTCCCCAGGTTGCTGCTTGATGCGGCGCATGTCGCTCACGGCGGGAGGCGGTCGCGGGTACCTTGGAAGTTGGCGATGAAGCGAGTACGCATCTGGTCCCAGGAGGAGATCGTGCCTGGGGCCAGGTTCAGGAGCCAAGTGCGAGCACCTTCCTTCAGCGCCATGGGGAACCTGTTCGCCATGACCTTTTCGTCTCCGCTGGTAGCTTCGATTCCCAGCTCGTAGAGCTGGAGGAACTCCGTGGGATCAGTTGTGCCGTCGTAGCGGGGAGGCAGGTCCGGCTTGAACTTGCCGGGCCACGCGACGCTACGCAGCTCGGGGCTGTAGGCGCGGCAGCCAGCGGGGGCCGCGGGAGGTTTTGGTTGAGGGAGAGCTTGGCCTTGTGGGTCCCCTTGCGCCGCAGCTGGGAGCAGTGCGGGGTCTTGACGTGCCGGAGTTGGAGCGGGGTCTCGGCGAGCCGGGGCCGGGAGCGCCCGGGCGCCCTATTGCGGTCGCGGGACTTCTTGGCAGCTCCGTTCCTGCTGGGCCGGCGCATGACGGAGCGTGTTCCGCCCAGGAGCTGTGCGCCTTGGGGCCATGGCATCTTCATGGAAAGGAGGCGGCTGGAATGCCCCCGGGGCTTCATTGCCCATGCGGGGCGGAGTGCGGCGCAGCGGTGCGGAAGGCGCGGGAGAGCCCCCTGCAGCGCGGACGAGCTCGGCGACGCGGTCGAGCCACTCCTCGTAGACGTCGTCGACGGGGCGGTAGCGCAGGAGCTCGTTCACCGCGAGGAGCGCAGCTCGAGCCTCCAAGGACGCGCGAAGCGCGTGCGGCGAAGAACCGGCTGGGGTGAGCGACGGAGTGGCGGTGTGGCCGTCTCGCCGCACAGACGGGTGCTGAGAGGATGCTTGCTGCTCGTTCCCTGCCGGGCCGGTGGCGGCGTTGACGGCGGGCGACGGGGAACGACGAGGACGCCCACCGACGGGGGCCGTCTGGACGGCGCGGGAAGCGATGGCGGCCCGGCGCTCGGCGCGGGCCCGACGAGCATCAGACATGGATGCGACGGTCGAAGGAGAGCGGAGCGGTGGAAGACTGATTCCGGCGCACCCCTACCTGGCGCGCCAAATGTCGGATTCAGGGGTTCCGGCAGACCCTTAAGGTTCGAACTCTGGGGTGCACGCGGAGATCGAGCCCTCTACCTCTCCGTCTAGCAAGGATCTAAACTACTGCAAGAACAACACAAGAGGGGTTTATACTGGTTCGGGCCACCATTGTGGTGTAATACCCTACTCCAGTGTGGTGGGTGGATTGCCTCTTGGGCTGATGAGGAAGAACAGTACAAGGAAGAACAGCCTCGCGAGGGTCTGTTCTTGGCTAGGGGATGAACTGCTAGGGGGAGTTCGATCGCCCTTCTCTCTCTCTCTCTCTCTCTCTAGATGCCTCTACTGGTTTCTTGGTACTCGATCAGATCGGATTCTAGATGCCTCTACCCTGGGGGTGGCTAGCCCTATTTATAGGCAAAGGCCCTGGGCCTCTTCCCAAATATTGAGCGGGAAGGGCGTCAACAATTGGCCAATTTGAAGGGGAACATCTGGTACACTTATCCTGACTAAAGTTGGCCTTCGCCTGCCAAAGGCCCTATGGTGACGCCGTCGTGGGCTCCATGGTGACCTCCTTCCCACCGTTGGACTGGTCTTGGTCTCGTTGCACCGAAACGGGTGCCTTTGCTTGATCCTCTCGCCTGCACTTGCCCCCTTTGCACCAAAGAGGAAAGGGGGACGCTGCGCGGGCTGGCGCCCGCCTGGCACCCTTGGTCGTCATGGCTTGCGTCATGGGCACCTCGTGAGGTACCCGCCTTGATCTCTCTGCCTCCTCGCGAGCCAGCCTAAGGAGGCCGTGCTTGAGAAAGCGCCATGTCGTCCGCCTCGTGAGGCTTGGCCCCTCGCGAGGGTCTTGAACCTTGTGTTGCTGAAGATGGGCCACGTTGGGCCCCCACTCGAGCCATGCCGCAGGCCACAGGCAGGCAAGTCTGGAGACCCCCGTTCCCGGAACGCCGACAGAGGGAAATTTGCTACTGTCCTACAAACATGTGCACTTGCAGGCCCAACAACGTCTGCAAGAAGAAAGTTGTGTAGTAGACATCACTGGCGTAGAGCAGAGCCTGGGCATTGAGTGCCTCCTTGTGCCTCTGGTCCAGCCCCTAGGTCTGCTGCATGACGAGTTTCTCCACCTCCTTGTTCTCGCCGCGGAGCGTTGCCACGAGCTTCTCTTCGCGCGCGGGAAGGTCCTCCTCCTGGGATTTTAGTGCGGCCTGCTGCTGGTGCCGAGCAGCCTCGGCCTGGGCGGCCTCCTGCTTCGCCAGTACGTGGGCCTTCTCGATGTCGGTTTGCTTCATGACAAGCTCCAGCTGGCGCTCGGCTAGCGCGTCCTGGGCGGCCTTCAGGTCTTTGTGGGCCTGGCGGAACCAAGCCTGCGCCTCAGCGACGCGCTTCTCAATGTCCACCTCCGCCTTGTCCACCACTGCCATCTTGGACTTGACCTTGTCCAGGCTAGCACGGTGAAGCGCCTGGAGCTTCTGGAAGTTGGCGCTCATGGCCTGGAGGTGCCGCTCTTCATGGGAACCGCCGCCACCGGCGCTCGGCTCGTCAAAAACCTCAAGCCCGGTGGCGGCAAGCACTTTGTCATCAAACACCTCCCCCTCGACGGGCGCCCCGGTGCTCGCTGCTATCTCTTGAGCACTGCGTTGGATTTCCTTGAAGAAGAAAGGATGATGCAGCAAAGTAGCGTAAGTATTTCCCTCAGTTTTTGAGAACCAAGGTATCAATCTAGTAGGAGGCTACGCGCGAGTCCCTCGTACCTGCACAAAGCAAATAACTCCTCGCAACCAACGTGATAAGGGGTTGTCAATCCCTTTATGGTCACTTACGAGAGTGAGATCTGAAAGATATGATAGATAATATTTTTGGTATTTTTGTGATAAAGATGCAAAGTAAAATAAAAGCAAAGTAAAAAAGCAAAGATAATAATAAAGTGTAGGAAGATTGATATGATGAAGATAGACCCGGGGGCCATAGATTTCACTAGTGGCTTCTCTCAAGAGCATAAGTACTTTACGATGGGTGAACGAATTACTGTTGAGCAATTGACAGAACTGGGCATAGTTATGAGAGTATCTAGGTATGATGATGTATATAGGCATCATGTCCGAGACAAGTAGACCGACTCTTGCCTGCATCTACTACTATTACTCCACTCATCGACCGCTATCCAACATGCATCTAGAGTATTAAGTTCAAGAAAACAGAGTAACGCCTTAAGCAAGATGACATGATGTAGAGGGATAAATTCATGCAATATGATGAAAACCCCATTTTGTTATCCTCGATGGCAACACTACAATACGTGCCTTGCTGCCCCTACTGTCACTGGGAAAGGACACCGCAAGATTGAACCCAAAGCTAAGCACTTCTCCCATTGCAAGAAAAACCAATCTAGTAGGCCAAACCAAATGGATAATTCGAAGAGACTTGCAAAGATAACCAATCATACATAAAAGAATTCAGGGAAGATTCAAATATTGTTCATAGATAATCTTGATCATAACCCCACAATTCATCGGTCTCAATAAACACACTGCAAAAAGAAGATTACATCGAATAGATCTCCACGAGAGAGGGGGAGAACATTGTATTGAGATCCAAAAAGAGAGAAGAAGCCATCTAGCTACTAACTATGGACCCAAAGGTCTGAGGTAAACTACTCACACTTCATCAGAGAGGCTATGGTGATGATGTAGAAGCCCTCCGTGATGGATGCCCCCTCCGATGGAGCTCCGGAACAGGCCCCAAGATGGGATCTCGTGGGTAAAGAATGTTGCGGCAGTGGAATTAGGTTTTTGGCTCTGTATCTGTTCGTTTGGGGGTACGTAGGTATACATAGGAGGAAGCAGTACGTCGGTGGAGCAACATGGGGCCTACGAGGGTGGAGGGCGCGCCCCCTACCTCGTGCCCCCTCCTTTCTTTCTTGACGTAGGGTCCAAGTCTCCTGGATCATATTCGGTGAGAAAATCATGTTCCCGAAGGTTTCATTATGTTTGGACTCCGTTTGATATTACGTTTCTTCGAAACTCTGAAATAGGCAAAAAACATCAATTCTGGGTTGGGCCTCCGGTTAATAGCTTAGTTCCAAAAATAATATAAAAGTGGATAATAAAGCCCAATATTGTCCAAAACAGTAGATAATATAGCATGGAGCAATCAAAAATTATAGATACATTGGAGACGTATCATTCGCCATCCCTGGGAGGTGGACGAACAGGTGGTCGCTCACCCTCAGGTATCTGCCTGAGCCAGAGGCAGCGGAGGAGGAAAGTTGGTCGTCAACCACCTCCTCCTCGGTAGCGGCCTTGCTGGCCTCCCCAGCAGGCCTCTGGCCCGCCTCCTTGGCAGCAGCTTTGCCAGGCTCCCCGGCAGACCCCTTGGCGGTTGTCGGTGTCAAAACCGGCGGATCTCGGGTAGGGGGTCCCGAACTGTGCGTCTAGGATCGATGGTAACAGGAGACGGGGGACACAATGCTTACCCAGGTTCGGGCCCTCTCTATGGAGGTAATACCCTACTTCCTTCTTGATTGATCTTGATGAATATGAGTGTTACAAGAGTTGATCTACCACGAGATCGTAAGGGCTAAACCCTAGAAGTCTAGCCTATGAGTATACGGTCATGAATCTGTCCAATCCGGACTATCCTCTCCGGTTTATATAGACACCGGAGAGATCTAGGGTTACATGAGGTCGGTTACATAGGAGGGAATCTTCATAGTAGGCCGCCTAGCTTGCCTTCCACGCCAAGTAGAGTCCAATCCAGACACGGGTATTGTCTTCGGCCTTCGTATCTTCACATCCCATTAGTCCGGCCCATGGATAACAGTCCGGACGCCTGAGGACCCCTTAATCCAGGACTCCCTCAGTAGCCCCTGAACCTGGCTTCAATGACGAGGAGTCCAGCGCGCAGATTGTCCTCGGCATTGCAATGCGGGTTCCCCTTTTTCTGAACTCCAAGATAGTCTTCGGACGCGATGATTGTATCCGGACCTGTTAAACACCATGCACCACAGAGAAAAAAAAAATATTTTACACGAGTTCCATCCGCTAACAGCTTTCTGCATTACGTCCGTTCGGTCACAATTTCGAACCATTTGTCCCATGTTTCGAGACGCGATCGCTATTGGCACGTCTTGTCGAAGCAGAGATCGTGTCCCCTTATTGCAGGATTCTCATCAATGCGGGCATGGGTAACCCAACCGTGCAGTTTGCACAACTTTGGGAATAGGCGAATCTTAAGGCGAGTGAGGAGGCATTTAATGCTTGCTGCCTTTATAAGAGGATAAGGATCCCCTCTTCCTCTTCTCACGCTTTCTCTCCATCTCCGCGTCCCGATCCCGAGCTCCAGCGCCCAAGTTTTCATCTCCTTTCCACTCAAGCAACCATGTCTGGATCCGGTGGTCAGGGCAAGTGGATGGTCTCCTCCGTCTAGGAGGAGGGCATTACTGAGCTCCGGGCAGCCGGATATTTGGCGAAGGGAATTGCCCACCGCTTGCCGGCCAAGGGACAGATCGTCCCCACGCCGGAGCCCAACGAGAGGGTAGTATTCCTCCCCCATTTCTTCCGCGGGCTAGGGTTTCCACTCCACCCCTTCGTTCCCGGGTTAATGTATTACTACGGTGTAGATTTCCATGATCTGTCCCCGAATTCCTTCCTCAACATCTCGGCGTTTATCATTGTGTGCGAGGCCTTCCTCCACATCCAACCACACTTTGGGCTGTGGCTCAAGGTCTTCAACGCAAAGCCGAAGGTGGTGGATGGCCAGCATGCGGAGTGCGGAGGGGCAATGGTGAGTAAATTGTCCAACGTCTCTTGGCTCAAAGGCACTTTGTGGATACGTTAAAGGAGTGGTAGAAGCAGTTGTTCTACATCACAGAACCACGCGGCAACACATGGTCCGCAGCTGCCGAATTCCGCTCTGGTGCTCCTATGCGACTCACCTCCTGGGTCGAGAAGAGTCCGGACTGGTGTTCTCCTGACGAGCTGATAGGGCTGCAGACGCGCGTTCAGAGCATGGTAACCAAGAGCGTCAAGCTTGTTGATGTGATACATGTGATGTTAGTTTGCTGGATCCTTCCATGCCAGCGCCGAAGCCGCCCACTGTGGGAGTTCAATCCAAAGAAGCACCGGACCCTGGCGAGGCTCTTCGAGACTACGCATGAAGGCGCATGGAAATTGCACTTCAAGGGCAATGAAAAACCACCGGCCACGGATTCAGACCGTGGCCATGATTGTACACACCCCGCCAGCAAGGTAGGTTATTTCAAATAAGTCCTCAACCTAATTGTTTCGAGAATGATGTCAGAGCTTTTATTACTGCTCTTTCAGGACTGGACGGAGAGGGCGGAGCAGATCCAGTGTCCGGCTCCGCTGCCCGAAGAACCAGTCATCCCGCGCTTGGTGGAGATGCTGGTGCCGGCGCCATATAAGGCGCCGGAGAAGAAGGCCAAGAAGAAGGCAAAGGGGGCCAAGAGTGGCCTCCGTCATAAGGGTACTATGGACGCGGCGTCCGAAGACGATGAAACTCATTCCTTTGTCCCTGAAGACAATGACGGGGAAGAGGAGGAGGAGGAATAAAACAATCCTCCCCCTCAGGAGAGGAAGAAGAAGAGGGCGGCTCCAGCGCATCTGGAGGCGGAGGTCCCCAAAAAGGGGAAGGGCGTTCCGGCGGCCAACTGTTGGGGAACGTAGTAATTTCAAAAAATTTCCTACGCACACGCAAGATCATGGTGATGCATAGCAACGAGAGGGGAGAGTGTTGTCCACATACCCTTGTAGACTGAAGCGGAAGCGTTGACACGACGTAGAGGAAGTAGTCGTACGTAGAGGAAGTAGTGGTACGTTCTCCTCGCGATCCGACCGATCACAGCACCGTTACTCCGGCACCTCCGAGTTCTTGGCACACGTTCAGCTCGATGACGATCCCCGGGCTCTGATCCAGCAAAGCGTCGAGGAAGAGTTCCGTCAGCACGACGGCGTGGTGACGATCTTGATGTGTTACCGGCGCAGGGCTTCGCCTAAGCACTGCAACGATATGATCGAGGTGGAATTTGGTGGAAGGGGGCACCGCACACGGCTAAGGAACGATCCGTAGATCAACTTGTGTGTCTATGGGGTGCCCCCAGCCCCTGTATATAAAGGATGGAGGAGGAGGAGGCCGGCCAAGGCAAAAGGTGCGGCCAGGATATGGAGTCCTACTAGGACTCCAAGTCCTAGTAGGAGTCCACCAAAAGGGGAGGAAGGGAGAAGGAATAGGAGGAGAAGGAGAGGTGGCCGGCCCCCTTTTCCCTAGTCCAATTCGGACTAGAGGGGAGGGGGGGCGCAGCAGCCTTTTCCTTTTCCCACTAAAGCCCATCAAGGCCCATTACTTCTCCCGTAATCCCGTAACTCCCTGGTACCTTCGAAAATACCCGAACCACTCAGAACCCTTCCGATGTCCGAATATAGTCGTCCAATATATCGATCTTTACGTCTCGACTATTTCGAGACTCCTCGTCATGTCCCCGATCTCATCCGGGACTCCGAACTCCTTCGGTACATCAAAACTCATAAACTCATAATATAACTGTCATCGAAACCTTAAGCGTGCGGACCCTACGGTTCGAGAACAATGTAGACATGACCGAGACACGTCTCCGGTCAATAACCAATAGCGGGACCTGGATGCCCATATTGGCTCCTACATATTCTACGAAGATCTTTATCGGTCAGACCGCATAACAACATACGTTGTTCCCTTTGTCATCGGTATGTTACTTACCCGAGATTCGATCGTCGGTATCCAATACCTAGTTCAATCTCGTTACCGGCAAGTCTCTTTACTCGTTCCGTAATACATCATCTCACAACTAACACATTAGTTGCAATGCTTGCAAGGCTTTATGTGATGTGCATTACCGAGAGGGCCCAGAGATACCTCTCCGACAATCGGAGTGACAAATCCTAATCTCGAAATACGCCAACCCAACATGTACCTTCGGAGACACCTGTAGAGCACCTTTATAATCACCCAGTTACGTTGTGACGTTTGGTAGCACACAAAGTGTCCCTACGGTAAATGGGAGTTGCATAGTCTCATAGTTAAAGGAACGTGTATAAGTCATGGATAAAAGCAATAGCAACACACTAAACGATCGGGTGCTATGCTAATGGAATGGGTCATGTCAATCAGATCATTCAACTAATGATGTGATCTCGTTAATCAAATAACAACTATTTGTTCATGGCTAGGAAACATAACCATCTTTGATTAATGAGCTAGTCAAGTAGAGGCATACTAGTGACACTCTGTTTGTCTATGTATTCACACATGTATTATGTTTCCAGTTAATACAATTCTAGCATGAATAATAAACATTTATCATGATAAATGGAAATAAATAATAACTTTATTATTGCCTCTAGGGCATATTTCCTTCACCAACACCGCGTGGGACGTTGACAGTAGTCCGGAACGACGCCCCCGCACAATGCCCCAGGCCGCATCGTAAGTGACATGGCTTATTTATGCGCACATCCAGCCCTTTCTCTCCATTATCTTGATGTAGTTAGCTGTACTATCACAGTTCGGCCCGCGACCTAATCCAGCAATCCTCGTCTGGAAGTTCGTTGGCTCCGTCGGAGATGGCGAGCCAAGCGCCACCGCCTGCTTACTCCCTCGGGGCTGGGGACGACGCCAAGGTGCTATCCTGGAGGGCCGATCCGAATCGGGGAGGAATCCAGGACACTGTCCGGGAGGCACCACGAGGCGAAGCCTCCACTTCCGGACACATGGAGGAGACGGTCCCCATGGAGACTAGCGAAGAGGGCCGCATCCAGCTTGGCCCTCAGCCGGATACGATTTCGGAGACCCATATGGCTCCAGAGTCGGGTGGGCAGCCCCCTTTGAAGGAGGGGGTGCACCGTTTCCGTCGGTGGTCCCTGTCCATCCAAGGGCGCCGGATAACCTGATGGAGGCGCTACGAGGCGCCTCCATTATGGACGAGCATCGTGTTCTTATGAGAGCGGTGATTGAGAAGGTTCAGTCTGCCAAGAGTGGATTGAACGAAGCCTGCAGCAACCTGTTGATAGGTTTCGAGGTAAATAATAGAGCAAAAACCCCATATAGTCAGTAGCCCCTAAGACAATGTCCGGTGCTCGGTGAGAGGAACCGGACAGAGGATCGATCTTCTAGTGTAGGAGACTAACGTGATATGTGTGCATGAGCAGGCGTCGCTGTTGGCCGCGACCTCACAAGCTGCCGAAGTCTCTGAACTAAAGTAGAGGATGGAGTGGTCCGAGAACGAGCTCGGTGAGGTTAGAGTGCGGCTACAAGAGAAGCATGGTAAGTGACATCTTGCTGTGTGTTCGGAAAGCGGAGACGTTGTGTATTGACTATAATGTCGAAATGTATGCAGGGGCTGCGACCGAGGTCGAGGCCGAGGAGAAGGCTGTCCAGCAGCAAACCGCCCGTAAGAAGCTCAAGGCTCATGTCAAGGAAATCCAGCACGATCTCCAAGATGCAGTGAAAGAATGTGAGACCTTGGAGAATGATGCGTTGGCTCAGGAGGATGAACTCACCAAGGCTCATCAGGGCGCGGAAACTGCGCGGAATGAGGCCCAGGCCGTCATCCAGGAGATCCAGGAGGCCAGGAAGATCACGGCGGGTAAGGCTTTTAAGATGCGAAGCAAGTATGCGGAGAGGCAGTACCTTTTACTAACCCAAGTTCGGAGTTCCCCAGGAGCTTTTACGGATCTACCACGCAGTGTATCAGACGCTGCCGCGTTCTACCGAGCTGAAGGAGGAGGTTCTACGGAGAAGCTATTCTGGTCGCAGTATGCGACGCCAGAGCATCCCGTGCCCTTCACCGATCAGCTGAAGTAGCTGGTGGAGCTGCACAGGGTGGCCGAACTAGCCATGAAGGATTTGACAATCCAGCTGTGGCCAACCGAAGCTATACCCGGGAGCTACTTCGGACTCGTGAGGCGGCTGGTGGAAGCCTGTCCGTGGCTGGACGTCGTCAAGCGCTCTGGATGTATTGAAGGCGCCCGTACGGACTTCGCTCGCTGCAAGATGTCGTGGGCGAAGATGAACACTGTTGAAATGGCCCGCGGGCCGCCGGAGGGCAAGGAGCACCGCACACCCGAGAAATGTTTTGTGGATGTCATGGAGGGGTCTCGACTTGTGGCAGATCAATGTTCGTAGGACGTTATTTTCGAATGAATACATTCGTGTTGTCCTTTGCCTTGTATTATAAGGACAAAGATTTGTTGTGTAATGTATTTTCGTTATGCTTTAAATTGTTTCCTCCTGTGCGGCCGTGTTATATGCAATCTGAGGGTTGGCCAGTCGCCGCTTCTGCCCTCACGTAATTAGTACGAAGGTGTTCGGCATGGGATCTAGACAATCTTGATCCAATTGTATGGTCCTTTAAGGAGTTGTTTAGCGCAACGAACAAGGCAATCGGACTATACGGCTTAAACACCCTCACTTAGCCATAGGACTTTTATAATTAAGCAAGTGTGCAGCCCCTGGTCCAAGCCAAGGTGCTGTCAGCATCTGATCGGGAAGTGCCGATCCTTCACGCGACGTGGAAAAAATCTCCAACGATTTTGTAACCCTCGAACAGCTGACTGGCTCTCGCCGTATCATGACAGTCAGTTTTAGGCTTTCTCTACTGAGATGTTCATCCGGTCAAGGCCAGGGCACAATCGCAGTAGTTCTCCCTTTACTATCCTAGCCGATAGGGCGGAACGTATGATAGCAAACACAGGAGCCGGGCAACCCAACTATCGACCAAAGACATGATTCGGAGCCAATGCATATAATGCTAAATTCGGGGTGCCAAACTTGTATATCAGAACTGTTCCGTCTTTGCTGCTGTATTGCAAGGTGATAAGCAGCCCTCGGCGAATATGAAACGTACAAAAAGAGTACTGATGTAGCTAATAAGATCGAAATGAAATGGAGTAAGGGGCAAAAACCACAAAACTGGGCCGCACATCATTTTCATTATAGCTGAATGGATACGTCAAGGCATATCTTATACAAATAGTGCGATAAGCACCCAGACTATTTAACATGCCGGGATCAACAGGGAGCAGCGTGCGGGTCCTGGGAAATAAGTAAAAATACCATCAAGAAGAACGTATGGGGGTTACCCTGCACACCTATGCTGCATGCCCCCTTTGTATGCCGATCCTTCGAAGGGGCTGGTGATCAGGCTGGCAGGAAAAGGAACCTGAAACAAAAAGGAAAAAGTGTGTCCGGGGTCGGTGTAGCTGAACTGTAGATCCCGGGTTAGCTAGTGCCTCCGTTGATGTCCATGGAATTTTGAGTGTGTAACTATGTACGCGTGGTACGAATGCCACTACTTCATCGGGACTGGAAAAGAGGCCAAATTGCTAGTCGAGATCTTGACAAGCCATGCTGTCCTGCTGCAGTGTAGTTCAGAACTTCTTGATGGTGTCCATGGGCTCGGCAGCCGCACTATGGTGCTGCTTGAGAAGGCCGCTTCGTACGTCTGCTGCTAGGGCGTTGGTGTGCCCCTCTGTTCGGAGGGAGCGTTCCGTGTTGCCATTGACTGTGATGACGCCACGTGGGTCGGGCATCTTGAGCTTGAGATAAGTGTAGTGTGGCACTACGCTGAATCTAGCAAACGCTGTTCGTCTGAGCAGTGCGTGGTAGACACTGCGGAATGCGACGGTGTCGAAGATTAACTCCTCACTTCAGAAATTGTCCGGAGAACCGAAGACCACTTCCAGCGTGATTGAGCCCGTACAACAGGCCTCGACGCCTGGTATGACTCCTTTGAAGGTAGTCTTTGTTGGTTTGATTCGTGAGGGGTCAATGCCCATCTTCCGAATTGTGTCTTGATAGAGCAGGTTGAGGCTGCTACCACCGTCCATTAGGACTCGTGTTAGGTGAAATCTGTCGATGATTGGGTCGAGGACCAATGCGGCCGAACCACCATGGCGGATACTGGTTGAGTGGTCTCGGTGATCAAAGGTGATCGGAAATGACGGCCATGGATTGAATTTGGGGGCGACTAGCTCTACCGCGTAGACGTCCCTGAGTGCACGCTTACGCTCCCTTTTGGGATGTGTGTAGCATATATCATGTTCATCGTTTTGACTTGACGGGGAAATTTCTTCTGCCCCCAATGGTCGGCTGCCGGGGCTCTTCGTCCTCGTTGTCAGTGTCAAAACCGGCGGATCTCGGGTAGGGGGTCCCGAACTGTGCGTCTAGGTGGATGGTAACAGGAGACAAGGGACACGATGTTTTTACCCAGGTTCGGGCCCTCTCAATGGAGGTAAAACCCTACTGCTGCTTGATTAATATTGATGATATGGGTAGTACAAGAGTAGATCTACCATGAGATCAGAGAGGCTAAACCCTAGAAGCTAGCCTATGGTATCATTGTTGTCCTACGGACTTAACCCTCCGGTTTATATAGACACCGGAGGGGGCTAGGGTTACACAGAGTCAGTTACAATGGGAGGAGGTCTGAATGTCCGTATTGCCAAGCTTGCCTTCCACGCCAAGGAAAGTCCCATCCGGATACGTGACGAAGTCTTCAATCTTGTATCTTCATAGTCCAACAGTTCGCCCAAAGGCCATAGTTCGGCTGTCCGGACATCCCCTAATCCAGGACTCCCTCAGTAGCCCCTGAACCAGGCTTCAATGACGACGAGTCCGGCGTAGATTGTCTTCGGCATTGCAAGGTGGCTACCTCCTCCGAATACTTCATAGAAGATTTTTGAACACAAGAGCCGTGTCCGGCTCTGCAAAACAAGTTCCACATACCACCGTAGAGAGAGAGAATAACTTTTTCACAAATCTAATCTGCTGATATATTCTGTAGCGTGACATCACACCACAGCCAAGTCTTTATTCGAATCATTTTTACTGTCCCACCTCAGCGCGTTTCGCGAGGTGGTTTCCTTGGCACGTCTTGTCGAAGTAGAGATCGTGTCCCCTTATTCCAGGATTCTCATCAATATGGGCGTGGGTAACCCAACCGTGCCATTGATTACGGCGCTTGGGGGATAAGCGAGTTTTACCAGGATGGTGGGAACTCATAGTTTTGTCTGCCCATATAAGGGGATAAGGATCCACCTTTTCATCCACGCCTTCTTCCTCCTTTGCTCATCCATTTTCGCACACTCGAGCTCCAGCGCCCAAGTCTGCATTCCTCACCTCAACCTTCTCCAACCATGTCCGGAGCGGGAGGCAGGTGGATGGTCTCCTCCATCACGGAGGGACACATCAAAAAGCTAAGGAGAGCCGGAAACCCGCCCGACGACATCGCGCACCAGCTCCCAGATGAGGGGCAACTCATCCCCACCCCCAGGCCCCATGAGAGGGTGGTGTTCCTCAGCCATTTCCTACGCAGACTGGGCTTCCCACTCCACCCATTGGTCCGGGGGCTCATGTTCTACTACGGCCTGGACTTCCACGCTTTGGCCCCAAACTTCATCCTCAATATCTCGGCGTTTATCATCGTGTGCGAGGCCTTCCTCCGCATCAAGCCCCACTTTGGCTTATGGCTGAAAATCTTCAATGTCAAGCCGAAGGTAGTGGGCGGCCGCCAGGCGGAGTGTGGAGGCGCCATGGTGGGCAAGATGCCCAACATTACATGGCTCGAGGGCTCCTTCGTGGAGAGCATAAAGGGGTGGCAATTGGGGTGGTTCTACATCACCGAGCCGCGTGACCCTGAATGGGCAGCGGCCCCCGAGTTCCGATCTGGCATCCCCACGAAGCTCACCTCCTGGCAAGAGAAGGGCCTGTCCTGGGGTAATTCGGGAGAGCTGACCGGACTCCAAACCTGCGTCCAAAACCTGGTGGACAAGAAGGTCAAACTCGTCAACGTAGTCCAGGTCATGCTCATCCGCCGGATCCTCCCGTGCCAACAACGGGCTTTCAGCTTGTGGGAGTTCGACCCATCCCAACACCGAACTCTAAACAGAATCTTCGACACAACGTACGAAGATGCCTGGAAGGTGCTATTCAAGGGCGCTGAGGCTCCCGCTTCCGCTACCGAGGATCGCGGATTCTGCGCGCGGCGTCAAGCCAGCGCGGTAAGTTGTTTTACTTTTTACAGGATACTCGTTTTTCATAGTTTGACTCCACGCGAGATCTAAGCTCCCGTGCCCTTGACAGGACTGGCAGGAGAAGGCCGGACAGATCGACTGTCCGACTCCTTTGCCCGAAGGCCCAACAGACGCCCGCTTGACAAAGCTGCTGGTTCCGGCACCTTACGTGGTGCCGGAGAAGAAGGCCACGGGAACTCGGAAGAGTTCCCGGCGCCCGGTGGAGTCGGACTCATCGTTCGATGACTCCAAGGCGCACTCCTCCCATGAAGATGAGGAGGAGGAAAGAGAGGTTTCTTCCCCAGCACGGGGAGAAAAGAAAAGGAAGGCCGCCCCAACTGGGGAGGCCGGAGGGTCCAAGAAGGGGAAGACCCTTCCTCCGGACAACTCCACCAACGCCGCCGACAACGAGGAGTGGCCGCTGTTGGTGTCAAAACCGGCGGATCTCGGGTAGGGGGTCCCGATCTGTGCGTCAAGGTCGGATGGTAACAGGAGACAAGGGACACTTTATTTTACCCAGGTTCGGGCCCTCTCGATGGAGGTAAAACCCTACTCCTGCTAGATTAATATTGATGATATGGGTAGTACAAGAGTAGATCTACCACGAGATCAAGGAGGCTAAACCCTAGAAGCTAGCCTATGGGTATGATGATGGTTATGATATGTTCGTCCTACGGACTACAACCCCCCGGTTTATATAGGCACCGGATAGGGTTAGGGTTACACAGAGTCGGTTACATTGGTAGGAGATCTTGAATATCCGCACGCCTAGCTTGCCTTCCACGCCAAGGAAAGAACCTTCCGGACACGGGACGAAGTCTTCAATCTTGTATCTTCATAGTCCTAGAGTCCGGCTGAAGATATAGTTCGGCTATCCGAACACCCCCTAATCCAGGACTCCCTCAGTAGCCCCTGAACCAGGCTTCAATGACGACGAGTCCGGCGCGCAAATTGTCTTCGGCATTGCAAGGCGGGTTCCTCCTCCAAATTCTTCAAGAAGATAATAAATACCAAAAAATAGTGTCCGGCTCTGCAAAACAAGTTTCCACGTATTGACATATAGAGAATAATACAAACACAAATCAAATCTGCTGACGTATTCTGCAGTGCGTCATAGCACTGCGACCAAGCCTTCTGTATGGATTATTTTTTGTTGTTCCACCGCAGCACGTTCAACGAGGCGGTTTCCTTGGCACGTCTTGTCGAAGAAGAGATCGTGTGCCCCTTTTAACGGGATTCTCATTAATGCGGACGTGGGTAACCCAACTGCGCCATTTACCACGACGTGTGAGCGGCAAGCGAGTTTTATTAGGTAGGTGGGGACGCATAACGGCATCAGCCTATATAAGGGGATAAAGATCCACCTCTTTCACCTACGCCTTCTTCCTCCTTTGCCCATCCATCTCCTGCGCACTCAAGCTCCAACGCCCAAGTTCGCTCTTTCTTCCCCAACCTGCTCCAGCGATGTCCGGAGCGGGTGGCAAGTGGATGGCTTCCTCCGTTACGGAGGGTCAAATAAAAAAGCTTAGGAAGGCCGGATATCTGTCCAAGGACATCCCGCACCGGCTTCCCCAGGCGGGGCAGCTTCTTCCCACCCCAAGGCCCCATGAGAGGGTAGTTTTTCTCCCCCATTTCCTCCGTGGACTGGGTTTTCCACTTCACCCTTTTGTCCGTGGGCTCATGTTCTACTACGGCCTGGACTTCCATGATCTGGCCCCGAACTTTATCCTCAATATCTCGGCGTTTATCATCGTGTGTGAGGCCTTTCTCCGCATCCGCCCCCACTTCGGCCTCTGGCTCCAGACCTTCAACGTCAAGCCCAAGGTGGTGTCCGGCACCCAGGCGGAGTGCGGAGGTTCTATGGCCGGCAAAATGGCCAACGCACTATGGTTCGATGGCTCCTTGGTGGAGTCCTTACAGGGGTGGCAGGTAGGGTGGTTTTACATCACCGAGCCACGCGACTCGAAATGGGTCGCGGCCCCTGAGTTCCGATCCGGACCCCCCACGCGGCTCATGTCCTGGAAAGAGACGGGCCTATCGTGGGGCAACGAAGAAGTGACCGGACTGCAAACTTGCATCCGGTCCCTGATGAACAAGCCCATCCGGCATGTCAACATCATCCAGGTCATGTTCGTTCGCCGGATCCTCCCGTGCCAAGAACGGGAGTTCACTTTGTGGGAATTCGACCTGGCGCAGCACCAAACCCTCAATAGGCTCTTCGACACGACGTATGAAGACGTCTGGAAGGTGCTAACCAAAGGCGTCGAGTGCCCCACATCCGCTTCCGAGGACCGCGGATACAGCTCGCAGCGCAACCCTGGCGAGGTAGGCTATTTATACCTTTCACAGGTTCGTTAAGCTTTTCTACATAGATTAACTCTATGTGGGATCTAAAAACTCCCTTTGCCTTTGACAGGCGTGGTTGAAGATAGTCGGACCAATCAACTGTCTGGCTCCTCTGCCCGAAGACCCAGCCCCAGCTCTCTTAGAGAAGCTGCTGGCTCCGGCGCCCTATGTGGTGCCGGAGAAGAAGGTCAAGAATAAGAAGACCACCGGGACTCGAAAGAGTGCCCGCAATGTGGTGGTGTCGAGCTCATCATCTGGCGAGTCTGTGACGCCCTCCTCTCGTGAAAACGAGGAGGAGGAACAAGGAAGCTCTCCCCCTCCAGCGAGGGGAGCAAAAAAGAAGAAGGCCGCCCCAACAGGGGAGGCCGAGGGGTCGAGGAAAAGGAAGACCCCTCCGCCGGACTACTCCCCCAACGCCAAAGAGGGCGGAAAGGAGTGGCCGGACAGAACCAAGCGTCCGGCGACATCGTAAGTATACCAGAATGACTCACAGTATCTTCAAGTGCGCAGCTTACCCTAATGTCGAATGCTATTTGCGCAGCCCGCCCCGAGCCGCACTCGATGATTCATCGAGCGGCTCCCTGGATTCGTCGGACATGAACTCTGTCCCGCCCGCAGTCTCCCCCAGCGGGGCGGACGACGCCGAAGCGGCGTCCCGCCAAACAGGGCAGGAGGAGGTGGTCCTGGAGGAGCCGCAAGGCAATCCTCAGGACCCCAGGAGTAAAGGGGATGAAACCCCCCAGGGCTCCCAGTCCGGCTTTGTGCCGGACACCGCGCCGGACTCAACTGTCTTGGCTCGCGGTGGGCGAACTCCTTCCAAGAGGGGTAAGCCGTCTGAGCCAGCGACCTCTGTCCAACCAGAGGCGCCGGATAGTCTGTTGGAGGCGCTTGAAGGCGCCACCATCGACGAGGAGCACCGTACTGTTATGAGTGCGGTGGTCCAAAGGGTTTAGTCCGCCAAGAGCGGACTGAATGAAGCTTGCGCTAGCCTTCTATCAGGCTTCCAGGTAAGCAAAAAATATGCTAAATTCATTACCGCATAGACAGTAGCCCCTGATGCTCTGTTCGGTGTTCGGAAAGAAAAGCCGAATAGAGGATCCAACAATTTTCGTAGGAGTCTAATAAAAAGTCTAATATGCGTATGCAGGCTTCCCTGTTGTCCACCGCCGCACTGACTGCACAGGTGGAAGTCCTGAAAAAGGACCTCGAGCGGTCCGAGCAAGAGCTCGGCTTTGCCAAAAGGCAGCTCGTGGAAAAGGAAGGTAAGAAATACCCCTTAGAAAAAAAAGGTGCCTATAGAGAGGCTTGATTGCAAAAAGAAATAACATGATTGTACTTCTTATTGTAGGGGCCACAACCGAGGTGGTAACCCTGAAGCAGGCGCTGGCTGGGGCCGAGAAGAAAGCGGCCGAGGAGCGCGCCGAGCGAGAAAAGCTTGGGGTCCAAGTTGGCGAGGTGCAGCAAGAGCTGCAAGCTCTCATGAAAAAACATGAGGGTTTGGAGCTTGAGGCAAAAACGTAAGCATCCGAGCTCGCGTCGGCTGTTGAGACCACCAAGAGTGCCAAGGCCGAAGCCCAAAAGGCCCTCCAAGAGTTGGAGGATGTGAAAAAGATAGCAGCGGGTAAGGCATTCTTAATGCAAAGTAGGAATATAAAGGTGAAATACCTATTACTTACCCGAATCCGGAGTCCTCTAGGGGCGTTCTTCGATCTTCCCCGCAGCGCATCCGACGCCGCCGCATTCTACCGAGCTGAAGAGGACAGCTCGACGAAGAGTGTGTTCTGGTCTCAGTATTCTGAGGCCGGACACCCTGTGCCCTTAAGCGATCAGCTGAAGCAGCTGGCCGAGCTCCACAAGGCGGCCGAACAGGCCATGAAGGGCTTACTAGTTCGGCTGTGGCCTGGAGAGGCCCTACCTGGGAGCTACTTCGTGCTGGTGCTGCGGCTGGTGGAGGCCTGTCCATGCCTTGAGGTCATCAAGCGCTCCGTCTGCATAGAAGGTGCCCGGAGGGCCCTTGCCCGTGTAAGGGTACACTGGGGCAAGCTGGACGGAGAGAAGCTGGTGAAGGACGGGCCGCCGCAGGGGAAGGAGCATCGCAAGCCCGAGAACTACTACAAGGAAGTTCTCGCTGGAGCTCGCCTTGTCGCGGATGAGTGTGCCAAAGATGTAATATTTCAATGAACTCGCTCGTTTGTATCCTGTGCACTGAAAACTTGTTCATGTGCGCTTAAGCAATGCTTTCTGAATTTAAAATATTATTTTCTGTGCGACCGTTTATCAGTAACTAAGAGATGGCGAGTCATCGGCTTCTGCCCCCATGCAACTAGTGCTGGGGTGTTCGGGATAAACCTGAGGGCTCTTGTTCCCATAGTTGGGTCCTTCGAGGGAGGCGCTCAGCACAGCGAACCAGGCAATCGGACTATAATGCTTGAACACTCTCACTTAGCCATAGAACGTTATAATTTTAAATTTCGGCGAAGCCCCTAGTTCGGAAGGCCGAATTCGGGGCACTATCCACGCCTTTAGCCGGACTTAACCAGCTCTCCGCTCGAAGCGGCATAAGCCTTTAGGGACGCGAAAAACCTCTCGAACAGCGACCGGTCTCGCGCCTTATCATGACAGTCTGTTTTAGCTTTCTCCACTGAGGTGCTCACCCACATGATCTGGGGCACAATCGCAGTGGTTCTCCTAGTGCTACCTTAGCCGATAGAGCGGAACGTAAGGCACCAAAACATAGGAGCCGGGCAAACCCAACATATGACCAAAATCATGACTCGGAGCCGATGCATATAATGCTATAAGTTCGGGGTGCCGTACTTGTGAAAGTGGACGGACTTCTCACACCACATAGAAGGGTAATAAAGCCCCTGGCGTGGTTTGCCGTACCATGGTGTACGGGTGCGATCATGTTATTTGAGTAAACATATGTATATTAAAAGAAGATAATGCAAAAATAGACGGAAAGCTATGCATTATTTATGAGGAGGCTGTTTATTCAAGCCGAACGATACAAGTAGTGCGAAAATTTTTTAGACTATTTAACATGTCCTGACCAGGCGCAGGCCGCGGAATTTAGAAACAGATATATTGCTTGAAATAGAGACCACCTGAGAGTTCCATGATGCGGCGTTGTTTTGTCTGCTTTCCTGGGTCCTGTATCGTCTGTGCGGCAACGAGGCCGAACACTGTATCCAGAGTATGGAGTCCTGAAAGAAAAGAAGAACCCGGCAGCCCCTAGTACGTTTGACGCCGTATTGTTGGCATGCCCTTTTATCTGCCCCTTCCCCTATGCCCATGGAATTGTAAGGGCATAATTGTGTACTCCAGGTACTAGCTCCGCTATGTAGCGATGGCTGGGGTTGGGGCCGTATTGCTACGCGTGCTCTGAGCGCGCCAGTCGGTCTTGCTGCGGGTTACTCCGGGCGCGTTTTGCTTTGTCCTGCTTTGTAGCGGCCGGACTCGAGAGCTGCCTTAACAGGCTGCTTTGTACCTCTGCTGCGAGGGCCGCCGTGTGTTCCTCCGTACGGATGGAGCGTTCGGTGTTTCCGCTGACCGTGATTACACCTCGAGGGCCTGGCATCTTGAGCTTGAGATATGCGTAGTGCGGCACCGCATTGAATTTAGCGAATGCGGTTCGTCCAAGCAGAGCATGATAGCCACTGCGGAACGGAACTATGTCGAAGATTAACTCTTCGCTTCGGAAGTTGTCCGGAGATCCGAAGACCACATCAAGTGTTACGGAGCCTATCCAATTGGCCTCTACACCTGGGATGACGCCTTCAAAGGTCGTCCTTGTGGGCTTGATCCTTGATGGATCTATGCCCATTTTCCGCACTGTATCCTGGTAGAGCAGGTTCAGGCTACTGCCGCCGTCCATGAGGACTCTTGTAAGGTGAAATCCGTCAACGATTGGGTCAAGAACCAATGCGGCGAAACCGCCGTGACGGATGCTAGTGGGGTGGTCCCTTCGATCGAAGGTGATCGGGCAAGAGAACCATGGGTTGAACTTTGGGGCGACTGGCTCCATCGCGTATACGTCCCGTAGCGCACGCTTCCTCTCCCGCTTGGGAATATGAGTCGCGTATATCATGTTCACCATCCGCACTTGTGGGGGAAACCCCTTCTGTCCGTTGTTGTTCGGCGGCCTGGGCTCCTCTTCGTCATCGCTGTCTAGCCCCTTGTTTTTGTTTTCGGCTCTTAACTTGCCTGCCTGCTTGAACACCCAACAATCCCTGTTGGTGTGATTGGCAGGCCTTTCGGGGGTGCCGTGAATCTGGCACGAGCGGTCGAGTATTCGGTCCAAACTGGACGGGCCCTGGGTATTCTTTTTGAATGGCTTTTTCCGCTGACCGGATTTATGTCCTCTGAATCCGGCGTTTACTGCCGTATCTTCATTGCTGTCGCTGCTGACGCGGCGTTTCTGTTTATTTCGTCGCGACCTGCCACTTTTGTCCTTGGTATCTGAATTACCTTGCTTCCTTGATAAGTTGTTGCTGCGAGCTAGCCAGCTATCTTCGCCCGCGCAAAAGCGGGTCATGAGTGTCGTGAGGGCTGCCATGGATTTCGGCTTTTCCTGTCCCAGGTGCCGGGCAAGCCACTCGTCACGGATGTTATGCTTGAAGGCTGCTAAGGCCTCTACATCCGGACAATCGACTATCTGATTTTTCTTTGTTAGGAACCGTGTCCAGAATTGCCTGGCCGATTCTTCTGGCTGCTGGATTATGTGGCTTAGGTCATCGGCGTCCGGTGGTCGTACGTAGGTCCCCTGGAAGTTGTCGAGGAATGCGGCCTCTAGGTCCTCCCAAGAGCCGATCAAATCTGCGGGGAGGCTGTTAAGCCAGTCCCGGGCTGGTCCCTTAAGCTTAAGGGGTAAATATTTGATGGTGTGCAACTCATCGCCACGTGCCATGTGGATGTGGAGGAGATAGTCCTCAATCCATACTGCCGGATCTGTCGTACCATCGTACGACTCGATGTTGACGGGTTTAAAACCCTCTGGGATTCTATGATCCATTACTTCGTCTGTGAAGCATAGTGGGTGTGCGGCGCCCCTGTACTGGGCTATGTCTCGACGCAGTTCGGAGGAGCTGTGCCTGTTGTGTTCGGCCCGACCGGATTTATTGTGTCCGGAGTGAAAACTATCACGTGCCGTCGGGCGTCCGCGCGATCCATAGATCGATCTTGTTTGCCTTGCTTTGTCCTCCAGGACATCTCACAGGTCTGGTTCGTGTTCCCGTGCCTTGGTAAAGCGGCTGCGGGGCATGGCTTGTTTGGATGTTCGACAGGCTTCTCTGTCGCGGCCGCGAGGTGGCCGATCTACCATGTCTTGGGCTTCCTCCTCTGATTGGGGTAGCGGCCTGCGCTTAGGATAGTTTTTGGAGGGGAGTCCGAGCTCGTGCTCTTCGGCTGCAAGGACTTCAGTCCATCTGTCAGCTAGCAAATCTTGATCAGCTCTAAGTTGTTGCTGCTTTTTCTTTAGGCTGTTCGCCGTGGCTAAAAGCCTGCGTTGAAAGCGCTCTTGTTCGGCGGGGTCTGATGGTACGATGAATTCATCGTCGCCGAGGCATGTAGTTATCGTCCTCGACCTCTCGCTCTGCCGCTCTCTCATGAGGGTGGTCTTCTCCATCTTCTTGTGCCGAATCCTGCTGGTTTTGGTGTTCTTCGGCGCTGTTCGGGGTAGTATTATCTCCCGTGCCCGAATCACCGTTTCTGCTGTGGCGGGATTTGGAGCGGCGCCGCTGACGTCGGCGTTTTGGAGGCTTTTTCGAAGTGCCATCCTCCGCTGTTCCATCGCCATCTCCATCTTTTGGAGCATCCACCATGTATATGTCGTATGACGAGGTGGCGGTCCAGCGCCCTACAGGTGCTGGTTCTTGCTCGTCTCCTCCTTCGTCGTCCATACCTTCGAAGTCTTCGGAGCCGAAGTCGAGCATGTCGGATATATCGTCGACAGTGGCTATTAAGTGGGCGGTGGGTGGGCTTTGAATTTCTTCGTCATCCGAATCCCAACCTCGCAGGCCATAGTTCGGCCCGGGCTCTCCTGACAAACAGAGAGACTTGAGAGAATTCAGAATATCACCAAAAGGTGAATACTGAAAGATGTCCGCGGCGGTGAACTCCATTACAGGCGCCCAATCTGATTCGATCGGCGGGGGCACGAACGACCCAAAGTTCGGAGAAGAGTCCGGCTCCTTGGAGTCACAGGCCATGCGGAGCACGGGGCTCACGTTCGGCTCAATGGCCTTTAAGATCGCAGCCCCCGAGGTGACGTCCAACCGTTCATCTCCAAAGAACGCAGCGGGCTCCGAATCAAGGATCGGGGCCGGAGCGTATGCGGCCTCCAGGACACTGTTCGGAGGCAGAGCTATATCATGCCCCTCGAGATAGTGCGGCGCGCTTGGCTGTGGCTCGAATCCGTCGAACATCAAGTCTCCGCGGATATCTGCCATGTAGTTTAGGCTTCCAAACCTGACTTGATGGCCAGGGGCGTAGCTCTCGATCTGCTCCAGATGACCAAGCGAGTTGGCCCGCAGAGCGAAGCCGCCGAAGACGAAGATCTGTCCGGGGAGAAAAGTCTCACCCTGGACCTCATCGTTGTTGATGATCAAAGGAGCCATCGGGCCTAAAGGCGACGACACAGAGGAACTCTCAATGAAAGCACCAATGTCGGTGTCAAAACCGGCGGATCTCGGGTAGGGGGTCCCGATCTGTGCGTCAAGGTCGGATGGTAACAGGAGACAAGGGACACTTTATTTTACCCAGGTTCGGGCCCTCTCGATGGAGGTAAAACCCTACTCCTGCTAGATTACTATTGATGATATGGGTAGTACAAGAGTAGATCTACCACGAGATCAAGGAGGCTAAACCCTAGAAGCTAGCCTATGGGTATGATGATGGTTATGATATGTTCGTCCTACGGACTACAACCCTCCGGTTTATATAGGCACCGGATAGGGTTAGGGTTACACAGAGTCGGTTACATTGGTAGGAGATCTTGAATATCCGCACGCCTAGCTTGCCTTCCACGCCAAGGAAAGAACCTTCCGGACACGGGACGAAGTCTTCAATCTTGTAGCTTCATAGTCCTGGAGTCCGGCTGAAGATATAGTTCAGCTACCCGAACACCCCCTAATCCAGGACTCCCTCAGGTGCATTAAAGCAGAATGATACAAATGGTGCGATAGGCAAGAGATGGGACTATCTGACATGTCCCCTCCAGGGGCGAGCTGCGGAAAGGTATTTAAAGCAGGCATTTTGCTCGTTATAGAGACCACCTGGGAATTCCATAATGCGACGTAGCTTTCTGCCTCCCTGGGTGTTGTATCGTGTGTTCGGCAATTGTACTGCCGAGCAAGTCTTCCAGAGAGTAAGGTCCTGAAAGTAAGAAAAATGATAGAATCGGCAGCCCCTAGTGCGGTTGAGCCGTGTATTGGGGCGTGTTGTGGTCATGCCCCTCCCCTTGTGCCCATGGTATTTTCAGAGCGTAATTATGTACACGTAGTACTGATTTCGCAGTTTCGCAAGGGCCAGGGTTGGGGCCGCATTGCTACGCTTCCTCGGAACGTGCCAGGCGGTCTTGTTGTAGGTTACTCCGAGCGCGCTTGACGGTGTCCGGACGTTTTATTGCCGGACTGGAGAATTGCCTTAAGAGGCTGCTTTGTACTTCAGCTGCGAGGGCCGCCGTATGCTCCTCCGTTCGGAGAGAGCGTTCGGTGTTTCCATTGACCGTAATGACTCCTTGAGGTCCTGGCATCTTGAGCTTGAGGTATGCGTAGTGCGGCACCGCATTGAACTTTGCAAATGCAGTTCGCCCGAGCAGTGCGTGATAGCCACTGCGGAATGGGACTATATCGAAGATTAACTCCTCGCTTCGGAAATTATCCGGAGATCCGAAGACCACTTCAAGTGTGACTGAGCCCGTGCAATGGGCCTCTACACCTGGTATGACACCCTTAAAGGTCGTCTTTGTGGGTTTGTTCCTTGAGGGATCTATGCCCATTTTGTGCACTGTGTCCTGATAAAGCAGGTTCAGGCTGCTGTCGCCGTCCATAAGGACTCGAGTGAGGTGAAATCCGTCAATGATTGGGTCTAGAACCAATGCGGCGAATACGCCATGGCGGATGCTAGTGGGGTGATCCCTTCGATCGAAAGTGATCGGGCAGCAGGACCGCGGGTTGAACTTTGGGGCGACTGGCTCCCACGCATATACGTCCCTTAGCGCACGCTTCCGTTCCCTTTTGGGGATCTGGGTTGCGTATATCATGTTTACCGTCTGCACTTGTGGGGGGAAGCCCTTCTGTCAACTATTGTTCGGCGGCCGGGGCTCCTCCTCGTCGTTGCTATGTAGCTCCTTGTCTCTGTTTTCGGCATTCAACTTGTCGGCCTGCTTGAACACCCAACAATCCCTGTTGGTGTGATTGGCTGGTTTTTCGGGGGTGCCATGTATCTGGCACGAGCGATCGAGTATACAGTCCAAACTGGACGGGACCTGAGTGTTCCTTTTAAATGGTTTTTTCCGCTGACCGGGTTTGGAGCCTCTGAATCCGGCATTAACTGTCGTATCTTCAGCATTGTCGCTGTTAATGCGGCGCTTGTGCTTGTTGCGACACAACCTGCCATTGCTGTCCTTGGTATCCGAATTACCCGGGCTCTTGGTCATGTTGTTGCTACGAGCCAGCCAGCTATCTTCTCCCGTGCAAAAGCGGGTCATGAGTGTCGTGAGGGCTGCCATAGATTTCGGCTTTTCCTGTCCAAGGTGTCAGGCAAGCCACTCATCACGGATGTTATGCTTGAAGGCTGCTAGGGCCTCTGCGTCCGGACAATCGACGATTTGATTTTTCTTGGTTAGGAATCGTGTCCAGAATTGTCTGGCAGATTCTTCTGGCTACTGAATTATGTGGCTCAGGTCATTAGCGTCTGGTGGTCGCACATAGATGCCCTGGAAATTGTCAAGCAATGCGGCTTCCAGGTCCTCCCAATAACCAATTGATTCTGCTGGCAAGCTATTAAGCCAATGCCGAGCTGGTCCGTTAAGCTTGAGTGGGAGGTATTTGATGGCGTGTAGATCATCGCCACGGGCCATGTGGATATGAAGGAGATAGTCCTCGATCCATACCGCAGGATCTGCTGTGTCATCGTATGATTCAATGTTTTTCGGGTTTGAAACCCTCTGGGATTTGATGGTCCATTACTTCATTTGTGAAGCATAGTGGGTGTGCGGCACCTCTGTACTAGGCTATATCACGACGCAGCTCAAATGAGCTTTGTCTGCTGTGTTCGGCCCGGCCGGATTTACTATATCCGGCGTGACGGTTATCGTCTCGTGTCGGGGGGCGCCCGCGCGATCCGTAGATCGATCTTGTTTGCCTTGGCTTGTCCTCCAACATATCTCGCAGGTCTAGCACATTTCCCCGTGCCTTGGTATTTTTTGAGCGACGCCGGGGTGCAGCTTGAGTGGAGGGCCGAGAGGCCTCTCTGTCGCGGCCGCGAGGTGGCCGGTCAGCCGCATCATGCGCTGGTGATGTGGGTTTAGGTGCTTCCTCCTCTAATCGGGGTAGCAACCTGCGCTTTGGGTAGCTCTTGGAGGGGCGTTCGAGTTCGTATTCCTCGGCCGCAAGGACTTCAGTCCATCTGTCGGCTAGCAAGTCTTGATCAGCTCTAAGCTGTTGCTGCCTTTTCTTAAGGCTACTCGCCGTGGCCATAAGCCTGCGCTTACAGCGCTCTTGTTCGACGGGATCCTCAGGCACGACAAATTAGTCGTCACCGAGGCTTGCCTCGTCTTCGGAGGGAGGCATGTAATTATCATCCTCTTCCTCTCTGTCTGCCGCTTTCTCAAGGTGGCTGGCTTCTCCGTCCTCCTGCGCTGAATCTTGTTGGACGGAGTTGTCTTCGGCACTGTCCGGGGTGTTATTATCTCCCGTGCCGGAATCACCGTTTTTGCTCTGGCAGGACTTGGAGTGGCGCCGCTGACGTCGACGCTTGGGTTTCTTCTTGGAGGGGTTATCCTCCGCTGATCCGTCGACGTGGCCTTCTTTGGGTGTATCCACCATATATATGTCATATGACGAGGTGGCTTTCCAGTGCCCTATAGGCGCTGGTTCCTATTCGTCTCCTAAATCGTCGTCCATACCGTCGATGTCTTCGGAGTCAAAGTCTAGCATGTTGGTTAAATCATCGACAGTGGCTACGAAGTGGGTGGTGGGTTGGCGTCGAATTTCTTCGTCGTCCGCATCCCAATCCCGCCGGTCATAATACAGCCAGGACTCTCCTGACAAAGAGAGAGCCCTTAGTGAATTCAGAATGTCGCCGAAGGGCGAGTGCTGAAAGATATCCGCGACGGTGAATTCCATGATCGGCGCCCAATCGGATTTGATTGGCGGGGGCGCGGAGGGTCCGGAGTCCGGAGAAGAGTCCAGCACTTTGGAGTCACGGGCTTCGCAGAGGATAAGGCTGGTGTTCGGCTCGATCGCCGTTGAGACTGCAGTCCCCGCGGCGGGGTCTAGCCACCCGTCCTCGATTGGCGCAGTTGGCTTCGAGCTAAGGGTCGAAGCGGATGCGGGTGCGACCTCCAGGGCACTGTTCGGCGGCAGAGCTAAATCATGCCCATCGTGATAGTGCGGCACGCTCGGCTGCGGCTCGAATCCGTCGAAGATCAAGTCTCCACGGATGTCAGCCGTGTAGTTCAAACTTCCAAATCTGACCTGATGGCCAGGGGCGTAGCTTTCAATCTGCTCCAGATGGCCAAACGAATTGGCCCGCAGTGCAAAGCCGCCGAATACAAAGATCTGTTCGGGGAGAAAAGTCTCACCCTGGACCGCATCGCCAACGATGATCGAAGGAGCCATCAAGCCTGATGATGACGACACAGAGGAACTCTCAATGAAAACACCAATGTCGGTGTCAAAACCGGCGGATCTCGGGTAGGGGGTCCCGAACTGTGCGTCTAGGCGGATGGTAACAGGAGACAAGGGACACGATGTTTTTACCCAGGTTCGGGCCCTCTCGATGGAGGTAAAACCCTACTCCTGCTTGATTAATATTGATGATATGGGTAGTACAAGAGTAGATCTACCACGAGATCAGAGAGGCTAAACCCTAGAAGCTAGCCTATGGTATCACTGTTGTCCTACGGACTAAACCCTCCGGTTTACATAGACACCGGAGGGGGCTAGGGTTACACAGAGTCGGTTTCAATGGGAGGAGATCTGAATGTCCGTATTGCCAAGCTTGCTTTCCACGCCAAGGAAAGTCCCATCCGGATACGGGACGAAATCTTCAATCTTGTATCTTCATAGTCCAACAGTCCGGCCAAAGGTCATAGTCCGGATGTCCAGACACCCCCTAATCCAGGACTCCCTCATTCGTCCTCACTTTGTGATCCCTTTTCTTTGTTTTCGGCATTTAACTTGCTAGCCTGCTTGAAAAGCCAACAATCCCTTTTGGTATGATTGGCTTGCTTTTCCGGTGTGCCGTGAATCTGGCACGGACGGTCGAGTATGCGGTCCAGGCTGGAAGGTCCTTCATTGTTCCTTTTATAGGGCTTCTTCCACTGGCCGGACTTAGAGCCAGTCAATCCGGCGTTGACTGTGGTGTCATCGGTGTTGTTGTCATTGCTTCGGGGTTTGTGTCTATTGCGCCGAAGCTTGCTAGTGCTATTCTTGGCCTCCGAGGGGCCCATCTCGCTGGCTGTGTTGTTTCTACGGGCTAGCCAACTGTCCTCCCCGTGCAAAAGCGGGTCATGAATGTTGTGAGGGCTGCCATGGACTTTGGCTTTTCTTGGCCGAGGTGGCGTGCTAGCCATTCGTCATGGATGCTGTGTTTGATTGCTGCTAAGGCCTCGGCGTCCGGACAGTCAACGATCTGGTTCTTTTTGGTTAGGAACCTAGTCAGAAATTTTCTAGCTGATTCACCAGGTTGTTGAACTATGTGGCTTAAGTCATCGGCGTCTAGTGGCCGGACATAAGTTCCTTGGAAGTTGTCTAGGAAAGCTTCTTCCAAGTCCTCCCAGCTGCCGACAAAATTTTCAGGCAGGTTGTTAAGGCAGTGCCGAGCTGGCCCTTTGAGCTTGAGTGGGAGGTATTTAATGGCGTGAAGATCGTCTCCTCGAGACATGTGGATGTGGAGGATGAAATCCTCGATCCATACTGCGGGATCGTTGTGCCGTCGTATGATTCAATATTGACGGGCTTGAATCCCTCGGGGAATTCGTGATCCAGTACCTCATCTGTGAAGCAGAGAGGGTGTGCGGCACCTCTGTATCGTGCCGTGTCGCAACGTAGCTCTGATGGAGTCCGTCTGCGGCATTCGGACCGGGCGTGGTTAGGTTTGTTACGTCCGAATAGGTAGCTGTCTTCGTGCCTCGAGGCACGTTCTCGCGATCCGTAGATCGATCTTGTATGTCCTGCTCTATTGTCCAGGATCTGACGGAGATCATACGTGTGACCCCGAATTCTTCCGTCTTTATTTTTGCACGGCGGTTGGGCAGGATGCTGTTCGGCTTGAGTTGCCGCTTTATCCCGGCCGCATGGTGGCCGGTCGGACGCCCTGTCTTGACCACGTGGAGGTCGTTCCGCATTACGCGAGGGAGATGTGTGCTCTGGTGCCTCCTCGTCGAATTGAGGTAGCAGTCTGCGCTTTGGGTAGCTCTTGGTTGGGCGCTTGAGGCCGTATTCTTCCGCTGTCACGACATCAGTCCATCTGTCGACGAGCAGATCTTGCTCAGCTTGAAGCTGCTGCTACTTCTTTTTCAGGCTCCTTGCAGTGGCTTTGAGTTGAAGCTTAAAGCGCTCCTGCTCCAGAGGGTCCTCAGGCACGATGAAGTCTTCGTTGCCGAGGCTTGTCTCCTCTTCGGAGGGTGGAAGGTAACTATCGTCCCCCGAGTCATCTTCTATGGCCTGCTCATCAGGGTTGTCTTGCCTGTCATCATGTTCCCCCTGTTCGGATGCAGCTCCGACAGGGTCTTCATTGTTTTTCGCATCGCCCGGAGTGCTATTTTCTCCGGTACCAGTATTGCTATCCTTTGAGCGGCGAGGCTTAGAACTGTGTTTGGGGCGCCGACACTTGGACTGCGTCTCGGAAGTTTTATTCTTATCTGGCTCTTATTTGTCATCGTCAGATCCCTTGGGTGTATCAACCATGTATACATCATACGAAGAGGTGGCCGTCCAAAGTCTAGTGAATGGCAGGTTTTTGCCTTGCTCATTGTCGGCATCGTTGTCCATATGGGTGATGTCTTCGGAGCCATAGTCAAGCACGTCGGTTAAGTCGTCGACGGTGGCTATGAAGTGTGTGGCGGGTGGGAAGCAAAATTCCTCATCGTCCGCCTCTAGCTCGAACCAAACATAGTTCAGCTGTGAGTCTTCCTCCAAGGACAAGTTCTTCAAAGAATTTAGTACGTCAGCCGAAGGCGAATGCTGGAGGACGTCTGCGGCGCTAAATTCAAAAACCGACAACCGATCAAACTCGGTGTCCGCGGGTGTATCCGGTCCGCAACGTGCAGCCGGAAACAAGTTCGGGGTTCCGTTGACGCAAGCATTGCAGGATGCCGAGTCCGTGTGCGGCTCCAACGGCGCAGACTTTATGGTCTCGCAGGGCGCGATCTGCTTTGGTACTAAGGCCGTTGCAGCAATAGGATCCATCTCTTGGGTGTGCTCCGATGACAAATTTAGGTCATGTTCGTCGGAGAAAGGGGGAGCGACGCGGTATCAAATCCCTTGAATATCAAGTCTCCACGGATATCCACGACGTAGTTTAAGCTTTCGAACCTGACCTGGTGGTCAGGGGCGTAACTATTGATCTGCTCCAAATGGCCAAGCGAGTTGGCCCGCAGTACGAAGCCGTCGAATATGAAGATCTGTCCGGGGAGGAAGGTTTCTCCCTGGACCACGTCATTACTGACGATCGAAAGGGCCGTCGAGTCCTTTGCCGATGGCACAGTGGAACTCTCAATGAAAGCACCAATATCGGTGTCAAAACCGGCGGATCTCGGGTAGGGGGTCCCGAACTGTGCATCTAGGATCAATGGTAACAGGAGGTGGGGGACACACTGTTTACCTAGGTTTGGGCCCTCTCTATGGAGGTAATACCCTACTTCCTGCTTGATTGATCTCGATGAATATGAGTGTTACAAGAGTTGATCTGCGACGAGATCGTAATGGCTAAACCCTAGAAGTCTAGTCTATGAGTATATGGTCATGAATCTATCCTATCTGGACTATGCTCTCCGGTTTATATAGACACCAGAGAGATCTAGGGTTACATGAGGTCGGTTACATAGGAGGAAATCTTCATAGTAGGCCACCTAGCTTGCCTTCCACGCCAAGTAGAGTCTAATCCGGACACGGCTATTGTCTTCAGCCTTCGTATCTTCACAGCCCATTAGTCCGGCCCATGGATAACAGGCCGGACGCCTGAGGAACCCGTAATCCAGGACTCCCTCAGCGGCATCCTTACCAGACCCCTTGGCGGCCTCCTCGGCCTCCGCTGCAACGGCCTTGGCGACATCCTCGATGACGGTGTCTATGTCCTCCCGGTCCGCCGAGGGAGGATCTGGGTACCGAGAAGGGGATGAAGAGAAGCCAAGACCAAGATTCAAAGAAGAAAAGAAGGAGTAGGGACAGAAGGCGAATCACTTACCCGTGTCGGGCCGGGAAGAAGTAGCCCCTTCCCTGCCAACATCTGGCGCCGGGACGGGGCCACCAACACCTGGGTTCTCCTCCTCCTCCTCCGTGTGCATGGGCTCGACGCTTGGCGCCCTTACCGAGGACGCCCCTCGGGGCGGCGTAGTTGATGGGGGAGGCGTGTTGGGGGTGGCCCCCAGTGGCTCCTCCTGCTGCCGTCCTCCTCCTGCAACCATGATAAGGTCAGCACCAAGGGATCGTACCCCGGCACACGTTGAGGGGGAGCGAGTGGTGAACTTACGCTGGGAGCTGCGCCGGGGGCTGCTGTCCGGGCTGCTCACCACCACCAGCGGCGTACCCGAAGTGCCCGCCGGGGCTGGCCGCCCGTCGAGGCCCGGGCCCTCTTCACCATTTGGACCAGCGTCTCCGCGTCCCTACAAAGATGAAAACAAGTCAAGATAAGCGGCACAGTCTGAGGAGACGTAGATGACAAAAAAGGAACAGGACACCTACTCATCCTCCACCTCCTCCTCTGCTGTCTTCCTCTTCCTCCTTGGGCTGAGGGACCCGAAGTCGAAGACGACCTCCGCGTCGAGGTCTGCCGGAGGAGGGGAAGAAGGTGGAGTATGAACGTGCTTGGAAGAAGAAGAGTAGTTGCTTTCTTCTTCGCCACCGAGGCCTTCACCAACTTCCTCGCCGCCGCGGCCCTTGTCTGGCGCACAGACCCCTCTTGGGTCTGCTGTGGTTGCGCAACCCTGCCGGGCCGGACCGGCGCCGGACCTGGCCTGCCGTAGGACTCGCACTCTCCCCGTGGTTGGAGGGTCGATAGCCTCGACCTCCTCCGACGAAGACTCGTCGACCACATCCTCAATGAGAGGGGCCCCGGTGCCGGCGTTGCTGGCCTCCCCAGCGGACTTCGCCCACTTGGCGAGCTCCTTTTCCCCCGCGGCCACCGCGGCCTTGTCCTCCATGCCGCCAGCGTTGCCGGCCTCCTTGGCGAGCTCCGCCTCCGCCGCCCTGGCGGCGATGTAGTCCAGCTCCACCTGGGTGGTGTCCTGGACAAGCAGCGGCTCGTCGCGGACGTACTTCTCCACCAAGGTAACAAAAAATTCCTGCACTTGATCCGCTGGTGGCTCAACCCAATTTGGGACGAGGACGTGCGCGTTGAACTCCGACATCATGGCGATGATGCTGTTTCGGCGTGAGTTGTGGCTCAGCGGACCACCCCCGCCGGTGATACGTCTCCGACGTATCTATAATTTTTGATTGCTCCATGCTATATTATCTACTGTTTTGGACTATATTGGGCTTTAATTTCCACTTTTATATTATTTTTGGGACTAACTATTAAACGGAGGCCCAGCCCAGAATTGCAGTTTTTTGCCTATTTCAGAGTTTTGGAGAAACAGAATATCGAACGGAGTCCAAATGGAATAAAACCTTCGGGAACGTGATTTTCTCACCGAACGTGATCCAGGAGACTTGGACCCTACTCCAAGGGACAAGAGAGGCGGTCATGAGGGTGGGGGCGCCCCCCTCCTAGGGCACGCCCCCTGCCTCGTCGGCCTATATATACTCCTTCCGCCTATATATACCTACGTACCCCTAAACGATCAGATACGGAGCCAAAAACCTAATTCCACCGCCGCAACTTTCTGTATCCACAAGATCCCATCTTGGGGCCTGTTCCGGAGCTGCGCCGGAGAGGGCCGTCATCACGGAGGTCTTCTACATCATCATAGCCTCTCCGATGAAGTGTGAGTAGTTCACTTCAGACCTTCGGGTCCATAGTTATTAGCTAGTTGGCTTCTTCTCTCTCTTTGTATCTCAATACAATGTTACCCCCCTCTCTCGTGGAGATCTATTCGATGTAATCTTCTTTTTGCGGTGTGTTTGTTGAGACTGATGAATTGTGGGTTTATGATCATGTCTATCTATGAATAATATTTGAATCTTCTCTGAATTCTTTTATGTATGATTGGTTATCTTTGCAAGTCTCTTCTAATTATCAGTTTGGTTTGACCTACTAGATTGGTTTTCTTGCCATGGGAGAAGTGCTTAGCTTTGGGTTCAATCTTGCGGTGTCCTTTCCCAGTGACAGAAGGGGCAGCAAGGCACATATTGTATTGTTGCCATCGAGGATAACAAGATGAGGTTTTTATCATATTGCATGAAACTATCCCTCTACATCATGTCATCTTGCTTAAGGCGTTACTCTGTTTTTAACTTAATACTCTAGATGCATGTTGGATAGCGGTCGATGAGTGGAGAAATAGTAGTAGATGCAGGCAGGAGTCGGTCTACTTGTCTCGGACGCGATGCCTATATACATGATCATACCTAGATATTCTCATAACTATGCTCAATTCTGTCAATTGCTCAAACAGTAATTTGTTCACCCACCATAGAATACTTATGCTCTTGAGAGAAGCCACTAGTGAAACCTATGGCCCCCGGGTCTATTCTAATCATATCAATCTCCATCACTTTAATCTTGCTTTGCTTTTTTACTTTTCTATTTTACTTTTCTTTTTTACTTTTCACTTTGTATCTCTATACCAAAAAAACCAAAAATATAATTTATCATCTATATCAGATCTCACTCTCGTAAGTGACCGTGAAGGGATTGACAACCCCTAAACGCGTTGGTTGCGAGTAGCTATCGTTTTGTGCAGGTAAGAGGGACTTGAGCGTTGCCTCCTACTGGATTGATACCTTGGTTCTCAAAAACTGAGGGAAATACTTACGCTACTTTGCTGCATCATCCTCTCCTCTTCGAGGAAATCCAACGTAGTGCTCAAGAGGTAGCAAGAAGAATTTATGGCGCCGTTGCAGGGAGTCTACGCAAAAAGTCAACATACCAAGTATCCATCACAATCCCTATCTCTCGCATTACATTAGTTGCCATTTGCCTCTCGTTTTCCTCTCCCCCACTTCACCCTTGCCGTTTTATTCGCCCTCTCTTTCCCAATCTCATCCTCTTTTTCCCGTTTGCCTTTTTCTCGATTGCCTTTTGTTTGCTCGTGTGTTGGATCGCTTGTTTGTAGAGATGGCTCAAGATACTACCAAATTGTGTGACTTCACCATTACCAATAATAATGATTTCCTGAGCACTCCGATTGCTCCTCTTGCCAATACTAAATCTTGTGAAATCAATACTGCTTTGTTGAATCTTGTTATGAAAGATCAATTCGCCGGCCTTCCTACTTAAGATGCCGCTACTTGTCGTCGTTCTGGGAACGGGGGTCCCCAGACTTGCCTGCCTGCGGCCTGCGGCGTGGCTCAAGTGGGGGCCCAGCGAGGCCCATCTTCATCAACACAAGCTCAAGACCCTCGCGAGGGGCCAAGCCTCGCGGGGCAGACGACAGAGAGATTCCTCAAGTACGTCCTCATCAGGCAGGGCTCGCGAGGAGGCGGAGAGATCAATGCAAGGGTACCTCGCGAGGATCCAGTGACGCAAGCCATGACGATCAAGACCAGGCGGGCGCCAGGCAGGCGCCGGCTTGTGCAGAGTCCTTGTTTCCCCTTTGGTGCAAAGGGGGCAAGCACAGGCCCAGGTATCAGGAAAAGGTTACCATTCCAGTGCAACGAGACCAAGACCAGCCGGACGGCCGGACGGAGGTCACCGTGGAGCCCAAGACGGCGTCACCACCAGAGCTTTTGGCAGCCGAAGACGACCTTTGGTCAGGATAACTTGTACTAGATGTTCCCCTTCAAAATGGCCAATTGTTGGTGCCCTTCGCGCTCAATTATTTCGGGGAGAGGCCCAGGGCCTCTATAAATAGAGCTAGCCACCAAAGAGTAGAGACACCCAGCCATAGACATAGAGAAATCCGATAGAGCCTAAGTAGAGAGATAGAGAGAGAGGCGACTGAACTGACCCAAGCAGTTCATCGCACCAGCCCAAGAACACCTCTCGTAAGGTTGTTCTTCCTTTGTACTGTTCATCATCAGCCCCAGAGGCAATCCACCACACCACACACTAGAGTAGGGTATTACACCACAACGGTGGCCCGAACCAGCATAAATCTCGTATCCCTTGTGTTGTTCATCGTTTTCATCTTAGTTCGCATGAGAAGATCAGACGTAGATCGGTAGGGGAGAGATCTCCACGCGCACCCCAGTGTTCGAACCTCAAGGTCTGCTGGAACCCGAAATCCGACATTTGGCGTGCCAGGTAGGGGTGCGCCCGAATCCTTCCTCCCTTCCGACGATCCGCTCTCCGTCAACACTGTGCTCCACACCCATGGCGGACGGCGCGCTGCCGGCCCCGACAGCAGACGCCGGCGCAGGGGCCAGGGGGCTCCCGGCCTTGGCCCCCGCCCTGCGGCAGGTGCGATGGCCGCACAAGTTCAAGCCCGAGATGCCGCCGCGCTATGACGGCGTGGTAGATCCGCTGGTTTTCCTACTGGTGTACGAGGAGGCCGTCCTCAGAGCCGGGGGGACGACTGGGTAATGGCCAACTGGCTACCCATGGCCCTCACCGGTGTCCCACGCATGTGGCTCTTCCACCTACCGACGGCTTCCGTGACCTCTTGGGAAGAGCTGCGCGGCCTCTTCCTCGCCTATTTCGCCGCCCCAGCGCTGCTCATCGTCGCGGCCCTCCTGGGAGGCACCCAAGCGCCGCCCTCAAGCTGCCACGTCAAGCCGTGCACCCGCCAGATCAGTGCAGCCTTCACGCGTCAAGAAGCTCCCCCGGGCTGGGCGGCGCCCGAGGCTGATCTGATTTTCAACTTGGGTGAACTCCCCTTCAACCCTTCCGGCTCGGGCACGCTCTCGATGCTATGCACCCCCACCATCTGCCAAGTGGCCGTCACCAGGACCCTCATCGATGGTGGCGCCGGCCTCAACGTGCTCTCGGTGGAGGCCTTCAGCCTCCTGCACGTACCATCAGAGCGGCTCCAGCCCACCCGGCCCTTCTCAGGTGTCGGAGTCAGCTCCACCGCTTCATTGGGGCAAATCCTCCCCCCGGTGACCTTCGGCACCTACGACAACTTCCGCACGGAGCTGATCGACTTCGACATCGCCCCCATCGGCCTCCCCTACAACGCCATCCTCGGCTACCCGGCCTTGGCCCGGTTCATGGCGGCAACTCACCTGGCGTACAACCTCATGAAGATGCCCGGGAGCAGCGGCATCCTTACCGTGCCAGGGGATACAAGGGATGCGCTGCAGGTGCTCCAGCTTGCCTTCAGGGCGACCACAGTGGCGCAGCCTGCCAGCACCAACACCCTCAAGCCCGAAGGGGCTGCGCCAGCTAAGAAGAGGCAGTTGTTCACCCAGGACAAGGCGGGAACCAAGCAAGTACCGGTCGACGAGGATGGGTCCACCGACGCCACCTTCACCATAGGAGCCAATCTCGAGCCCGAACAGGAGAAGGCCCTGATCGGATTCCTGCGCGCGAACAAGAAGGCGTTCGCATGGGAAGCTGACCAATTAGCGGGAATCCTGAGAGATGTGATCGAGCATCACCTCAACGTGTGCCCCAACGCACGCCCCATGAAGCAGAAGGCAAGGAGGCAGTCTGTAGAGAAACAGGCTTTCATCATTCAAGAGACCCGGAAACTAGAGGCGGCAGGGGTCATCCGCGAGGTCCGCTACCCCGCTTGGCTGGCTAATCCCGTTGTCGTGCCAAAGAAGGGGGAAAGGAGCGCATGTGTGTCGACTTCACCAACCTCAACAAAGCCTGCCCACAGGACCCATTTCTGCTCCCCCGCATTGACCAGATAGTCGACTCCACCGCAGAGTGTGACCTGTTGTGCTTCCTGGATGCCTTCTCGGGCTATCACCAGATCAAGTTGGCGGTGGAAGACGTGGAGAAAACGGCCTTCCTAACCCCGTGTGGGGTGTACTGCTATACGTGCATGCCATTTGGATTGCGCAACGCAGGCGCAACCTTTCAGCGGCTGATGCACATCGCCTTAGGCCGGCAGCTCGGGAGGAACACTGAGGCTTACGTCAATGACATCGTGGTGAAGTCTCAGGAGGCAAAAACCCTGATACATGACCTGGAGGAAACCTTTGCGAGCCTCGATGAAGTGGATCTATGGCTGAACCCGGAGAAGTGCGTGTTCGGAGTCCCCTCACGCAAGCTCCTGGGTTTCCTCGTGTCCCACAGGGGCATTGAGGCCAACCCGGAGAAGGTCAAGGCGGTCGGGGACATGAACCCGCCAACGACCCTCAGGGAAATGCAGAAGCTCACCGGGCGCGTGATTGCGCTGGGGCTCTTCATCTCCAAGCTGGGGGAACAGGCGCTGCCCTTCTTCAAGTTGATGAAGAAGAAATGCCCCTTCGAATGGACTGAAGAGAACGACAAGGCGTTCTAGGAACTCAAGAGGTAACTCACCAGCCCACCGGTGATGGTGGCCCCTCGCCCTTAGGAGCCTCTGGTGCTCTACCTTGCGGCCACGCCCTACTCCACTAACGCAACTCTGGTGGCGGTCAGGGAGGAGCGCTGGGATAAGGCCGCATCGACTGATCAGGCTGAAGCAGAGCGAGGCCAGGAGGGCCTCGCGAGGACCACGACCATGTCCAGAGAGGAGCGGCTGCAGCAGGAGGGCGCACCCGAAGCAGGGAAGGCCCCTTTGGATGCCCAAGAGCTTGGGGCTCCGTCGCCTCAGGAGGCGCCTCGACCCTAGGAAGACGCGAGCTGCGTCAGCACCCTCGATCTTGTCGAGCATCCCGCGTATTTCGTCAGCACCGTGCTACGGGACGCGAGGGCGCGGTACCCCATGCCCCAAAAGCTCCTCCTCGCGTTATTGGTGGCCTCACGCAAGCTGCGGCACTACTTCCAAGGCCACCCCATCAAGGTCGTCTCGGCATACCCCTTGGAGAGGATACTCAGGAGCCCCAACTCAGCTGGGAGGGTCGCTGAATGGAACATCGAACTACAAGCATTTCAGCTGGAATTCAGTACAACCAGAGTCATCAAGGGAGCCGCACTTGCAGATTTTGTGGCAGAATGGACGGAAGCACCGGGTCTCGAGGCAGGAGAAGACCGATCACTCTCCCCAGGAAGTGAGGCACCGGACGGCTGGGTCATGTACTTCGATGGGGTGTTCTCCCGGCACGGCACGGGAGCTGGAGCGGTGCTTGTATCCCCTACTCAAGACAAACTCTACTACGCCGTGCAACTCTGCTTCCAGCACAGAGAGAAGGTCTCCAACAACATAGCAGAGTACGAAGGCCTGATAGCGGGCTTGAAAGCTGCGATCGTCCTGGGGGTAAAGCGCCTCACCATCAAGGGGGATTCACAAATCCTCGTCAACTTCTCCAATAAGGTATACGAGCCAAAAGACGAGCACATGGAGGTCTACCTCGCTGAAGTTCGCAGGATGGAGAAACAGTTCTGGGGGCTGGATTTGCAGCATGTGCCTCGCGGCACCAATCAGGAGGCTGACAACATCGCCGGGAGGGCGTCTAGGTGGCTGCCGCAGGAACCTGACGTCTTCGAGGAGCGGCTCTTCAAGCCCTCGGCGGTACCATCGCTGTCGGGCACGATGCAACCAAGGGAGGAGCTTCCTCAGCCACCAGCCTCGGGAACTCCGGTCTGTGGCCCGGCCTCGGGGGCACGCCTGCTCCTGGCACTGGAGCCTCAGGAGGGATGTTGGATCCCGGAGCTCAAGGACTACCTGACGCGAGGGGCACTGCCGGAGAACGAGGGGGATGCGGAGCGTGTGGCACGGCAGGCCACGGCTTATTGCATCTAGGATGGCGAGCTCTACAGGAAGCGGCCAAACGACGTGTCCCTGTGTTGCATCTCCAGGGAGCAAGGAAGGGAACTGTTGGCGGACATACACTGCGGAGACTGCGGGCACCACTCGTCATCACGAACCCTAGTCGGCAAGGCATTCCGCAGCGGGTTCTATTGGCCCACAGCACTCAACGACGCCGTTGAGCTGGTGAAGGCTTGTGAGGCCTGCCAGTTTCACGCAAGACAGATCCATCAGCCTGCGGGGGGTCTGCAGACCATACCCCTCTCATGGACATTCTGGGCCAGTTCCCTCGGGCGCCAGGGGGCTATCGCTACCTCTACGTCGTCGTGGACAAATTCACCAAGTGGGCCGAGGTGGAGGCCGTACGCATGATCCCGGCAGGCTCAGCAGTCAAGTTCATCAAGGGCCTCATGAGCCGGTTCGGGGTGCCTAACCGCATCATCACCGATAAAGGTTCGCAATTTACCAGTAATCTCTTCAAAATGTATTGTTCTAACCTTGGAACGCAGATATGCTACGCTTCGGTAGCACACCCCCGGAGCAATGGCCAGGCGGAACGAGCCAACGCGGAGGTCCTAAGGGGCCTCAAAGCCAGGACCTTCACAAAGAAGCTGGAAGCCTGCGGCAGGGGCTGGTACGACGAGCTCCAGTCCATGTTGTGGTCCATCCGCACGACAGCGACCAAGCCGACTGGCGAGACCCCGGTCTTCCTCGTCTACGGAGCGGAGGATGTTCTCCCTCACGAGCTCAAGCGCCGCTCCGCACGGGTCCTGGCGTTCGACGAGGCTTGGCAGGACGCCATGCGGGGGACGGATCTCGTACTGGGGGAGGAACGCCGCCGAGAAGCCGCGCTGCGAGCAGCAAGGTATCAACAAGCGCTACGATGATACCACTACCGCAACATCCGCCCCAGGACCCTCGAGGTAGGGGATCTCATGCTCAGGTGGGTTCTCTCCAGGGAGGGGCTACACAAGCTCTCTCCCATGTGGGAGGGCCTGTTCAAGGTTGTTCATGTTTCCAGGCCTGGCTCTGCGCTTGGAGACTCCGGAGGGAGTACCCTTCCAGAACGCGTGGAACATCCAGCATCTCTGGAAGTTCTACCCCTGGGCGAGGCCTAGCGCCAAGGAAAGGCCCGGTGCCTGTGAAGAAGGCCAATGCCTGTGAAGCTATCGCGTTTTGGGAAAGGCTCGGTGCCTGTGAAGAAGGCCAATGCCTGTGAAGCTATCGTGTTTTGGGAAAGGCCCGGTGCCTGTGAAGAAGGCCAATGCCTGTGAAGCTATCGTGTTTTGGGAAAGGCCCGGTGCCTGTGAAGAAGGCCAATGCCTATGAAGCTATCGCATTTTGGGAAAGGCCCGGTGCCTGTGAAGAAGCCAATGCCTGTGAAGCTATCGCGTTTTGGGAAAGGCCCGGTGCCTGTGAAGAAGGAAAATGCCTGTGAAGCTCGCCGCCCGTGACACTCTCACGTAATAATGAGTGGGGCTGTACACGCCCCGGAGTCTCCGGAGTGCCGCCCTTGGGCCTCGTGGGCTCCCGCCCACGCCCAATGGCAGCACTTAGCTCCGCGCTGGTGAGAAGATGTCGAAGACTAGAATAGGTGCCGGACGCGGCTTTTTCATTTGCTTTCTGTAGTTGGCGTGTTTGTTCCCGTTTGAAGCCTTATTGGAGTTTTTGGAGTTCCTGGCTTGTGGTTCTCTGTCTTTTTCATCTACTCGCCTCATTTTCTCTCGCACAAGTCTCGTGAGGGGTGATCGCGGGCGCCCTCACGAGCGTTTCCTGCCCCGATCGTCTAGAGTTTTCCTGCCTAAGTCCTCTGCGGGAGCGCCCCTCCCGGTCCATGCCTCACGGGCATCGCGACACGTACGCAGGGCCTGGGCTGATCGCCCCTGCTGCCGGGTCAAAGGTCGCCCCTCTAACTGATCCTTGCAGGGCATGAAGCTCGCGACGGGGCCTCAGCCTCGGGAGTCGGAGGTCGCGTCAAGCTACACCAAGCTCAAATAACTCCCACACATGGGCACGCATCACAGAAACATAACACGGAGGTGGCAAAAGCAAACGACAGCTGACATCAACAGTTCTAACACGCCCCCACGGGGCCCTGTACTACCTTCTTCTTATGCAGGAAAGGATGGAAACAAAATGGACGCGACCTGCCCTACACCAACCTACAGCAAAGGCTCAGGCTGCTCCTGGGGCTCAGGCAGATGCCCCCTCTCGCTTCACCAGGGCGAGGCGGCGGGAGGACCCGCTGCCTTCACCCAGGCGGACGCGACGGCGCGGGGGCTGGTCGCGGCCACCACTGGAGGAACTGCTGCCTGAGAAAGAGTCACCGAAACTTGGCCAGTCCCGGCCACCGCCACCAGCACGCCTGGCGCCGTCTCCAACCTGGTCGGTGCCGGGACTGGGCGGGCGGCCGCGGTCACCATCTTCAGGGCAGCACCCAGCGCGGCGACCATCTTCCCCAAACACCCTCACGTAGAGGGTGGCGTCGCCGTCGAACTAGAAGTGCAGGGTGCAACGTTGACTCAGGCCGCGCGCGCGGGCAAACGTTTGCCAGCCACGAGTCAGGGCCCCGTTTCCAGAAGGGGAGACCTCAAGCGAAACCCAGGAGGCCCTGCTGCAACAACCATCAGCATGGAGCCAGAAGCGACACCGGGCGCTGGCCGGCAGCTCACCAATGAAGAAGTGAGGGAGCTGGAGCCAGGTGTTGGTCGGGTCCGCCAACCACACGACGAACTCCGGCAGCACCTCCGCCGAGCAAAAGCGCGGCCCCACGGCCTGCCTCCCCTTGGCAGCCGAGCGCTCACCACCACGCGGGTAACCACCCCTGTGGCCACGGGAAGCCGCAATAGGGACCGCGGGATGCTTGCGAGGACGAACCCGGCCGTGCTTGGCCGGGGAGGTGTCGGGCCCTGCCCGGCAGGCTTTCCCCTTCTCTGCGGCTGAGAACCTCTTCGGATCCATGAGAGCGGCGAGTGGCCAAGGAGAAGAAGAAGAGAAGCAGGAAGGGGCGAACTGGCGGAGCTCACGCAGCCCCGTACTTATAGCCGGAGAAGACCAACCGCCGAGCACCACGATCGCAGGTAATCATGACCCATATCTCTGTATGTAGGGAGTTGTCAAGTCACGCAGTTGCCAAGGCGTCGTGGGGAAGCGCATACGCCCACGTCCAATCAACCGCCACACGGCGCCCAAGGCCGCAGGTTGTTAGGGCCCACGGCGCTTCGCGCTTGCCCCTTCGCTTCTTTCCTAAGCCAAACCCGCGCGCGCCTTGCGCCCGGGGGCTATTGTCGGCATTCTGGAAACGGGGGTCCCCAGACTTGCCTGCTTGCGGCATGCGGCGTGGCTCAAGTGGGGGCCCAGCGAGGCCCATCTTCATCAACACAAGCTCAAGACCCTCGCGAGGGGCCAAGCCTCGCGGGGCAGATGACAGAGAGCTTCCTCAAGTATGTCCTCCTCAGGCAGGGCTCGCCAGGAGGCGGAGAGATCAATGCAAGGGTACCTCACGAGGATCAAGTGACGCAAGCCATGACGATCAAGACCAAGCGGGCGCCGGCCTGTGCAGAGTCCTTGTTTCCCCTTTGGTGCAAAGGGGGCAAGCACAGGCCAAGGTATCAGGCAAAGGTTACCATTCCAGTGCAACGAGACCAAGACCAGCCGGACGGCCGGACGGAGGTCACCGTGGAGCCCAAGATGGCGTCACCACCAGAGCTTTTGGCAGCCGAAGACCACCTTTGGTCAGGATAACTTTTACTAGATGTTCCCCTTCAAAATGGCCAATTGTTGGCGCCCTTCCCGCTCAATTATTTCGGGGAGAGGCCCAGGGCCCCTATAAATAGAGCTAGCCACCACAGAGTAGAGACACCCGGCCATAGGCATAGAGAAATCCCATAGAGCCTAAGTAGAGAGATAGAGAGAGAGGTGACTGAACTGATCCAAGCAGTTCATCGCACCAGCCCAAGAACACCTCTCGCAAGGCTGTTCTTCCTTTGTACTATTCATCATCAGCCCCAGAGGCAATCCACCACACCACACACTAGAGTAGGTTATTACACCACAACGGTGGCCTAAACCAGTATAAATCTCGTGTCCCTTGTGTTGTTCATCGTTTTCATCTTAGTTCGCACGAGAAGATCAGACGTAGATCGGTAGGGGAGAGATCTCCGCGCGCACCCCAGTGTTCGAACCTCAAGGGTTTGCCGGAACCCGAAATCCGGCATTTGGCGCGCTAGGTAGGGGTGCGCCGGAATCCTTGCTCCCTTCCGACGATCCGCTCTCCGTCAACACTGCGCTCCACACCCATGTCGGACGACGCGCTGCCGGCCCCGGCAGCAGACGCCATCGCAGGGGCCAGGGGGCTCCCGGCCTTGGCCCCCGCCCTGCGGCAGGTGCGATGGCCGCACAAGTTCAAGCCCGAGATGCCGCCGCGCTATGACGGCACGGCAGATCCGCTGATTTTCCTACTGGCGTACGAGGAGGCCGTCCTCAGAGCCGGGGGCGACGACCGGGTAATGGCGAACTAGCTACCCATGGCCCTCACCGGTGTCCCGCGCATGTGGCTCTTCCACCTACCGACGGCTTCCGTGACCTCTTGGGAAGAGCTGCGCGGCCTCTTCCTCGCCCGTTTCACCACGCCAGCGCCGCTCGTCGTCGCGGCCCTCCTGGGAGGCACCCAAGCGCCGCCCTCGAGCCACCACGTCAAGCCATTCACCCGCCAGATCAGTGCAGCCTCCACGCGTCAAGAAGCCCTCCCGGGCTGGGCGGCGCCCGAGGATGATCTGATTTTTGACTCAGGTGACCTCCCCTTCAACCCTTCCGGCTCGGGCGCGCTCCCGATGCTATGCACCCCCACCATCTGCCAAGTGGTCGTCACCAGGACCCTCATCGATGGTGGCGCCGGCCTCAACGTGCTCTCGGTGGAGGCCTTCAGCCTCCTGCACGTACCATCGGCGCAGCTCCGGCCCAGCCGGCCCTTCTCAGGTGTCGAAGGTGGCTCCACCGCTTCATTGGGGCAAATCCGCTTCCCGGTGACCTTCGGCACCTACGACAACTTTCGCACGGAGCTGATCGACTTCGACATCGCCCCCATCGGATTGAAGCTATTTCCTTTTTCGCTTAGACAAATCCGTCTGCCGGAACCCGAAATCCGACACTACTCATCTGAATAGCTTCATTGATTTATGTGATATGCAAAAGAAGAAATATGTCGATAATGATGTCGTTAAATTGAAGCTATTTCCTTTTTCGCTTAGAGATCATGCTAAAGCTTGGTTTTCGTCTTTGCCTAAAAATAGTATTGATTCTTGGAACAAGTGCAAAGATGCTTTATCTCTATGTATTTTGCTCCCGCTAAGATCATCTCTCTTAGAAACGCCATTATGAATTTTAAGCAACTTGATCATGAACATGTCGCACAAGCTTGGGAGAGAATGAAATTAATGATACGTAATTGCCCTACTCATGGTTTGAATTTGTGGACGATTATACAAAAAAATTATGCCGGATTGAATTTTGCTTCTAGAAATCTTTTAGATTCGGCCGCGGGAGGCACTTTTATGGAAATCACTTTAGGATATGCTACTAAACTCCTAGATAATATTATGGTTAATTATTCTCAATGGCACACTGAAAGATCCACTAATAAAAAAGTGCATGCTATAGAAGAAATCAATGTTTTGAGTGGAAAGATGGATGAACTCATGAAATTATTTGCTACTAAGAGTGTTTCTTCTGATCCTAATGATATGCCTTTGTCTACTTTGATTGAGAATAATAATGAATCTATGGATGTGAATTTTGTTGGTAGGAATAATTTTGGTAACAACGCGTATAGAGGGAATTTTAATCCTAGGCCTTATCCTAGTAATCCTTCTAATAATTATGGAAATTCGTACAACAATTCTTATGGAAATTTTAATAAGATGCCCTATGAATTTGAGAATAGTGTTAAAGAGTTTATAAATTCACAAAATAATTTAATGCTTTGCTTGAAGAGAATTTGCTTAAAGTTAATGATTTGGCTAGGAACATTGATAGGATTTCTCTTGAGGTTGATTCTTTAAAGCTTAGATCTATTCCTCCTAAGCATGATATCAATGAGTCTCTCAAAGCCATGAGAATTTCCATTGATGAGTGCAAGGAAAGAACCGCTAGGATGCGTGCTACAAAAGATGCCTTTTTTAAAGCGTGTTCTTCCAATTCCTATGAAAATCAAGATGAAGATCTAAAAGTTATTGATGTGTCCCCTACCAAATCTTTGTTTTGCAATATGAATCTTGATGAAACTGAATATGATCTTCCTTTACCTAGAAGGCATTCCAAAAATTTGGAGAATTTAGATCTTGATGATGAAATTGATAAAAGTGGGATTGAAAGAAATAAAACCCTAGATGTTGCTCTTTAATTGATTGTATTTCCTTGTTGCAATCTGTGCTAAATTATCCACATGCTTATAGTCAAAATAAATCCTTTACCTAACATATTGTTGATGCCTTGATGCAATCCTATGAAGAAAAACATGAGTTGAAAGTTTCTATCCCTAGAAAACTCTATGATGAGTGGGAACCAACTATTAAAATTAAAATTAAAGATCATGAGTTTTATGCTTTGTGTGGTTTGGGTGCTAGTGTCTCCACTTTCCCCAAAACTTTGTGTGATTTGCTAGATTTCCATGATTTTGATGATTGCTCTCTAAACTTGCATCTTGCGGATTCCACTATTAAGAAACCTATGGGAAGAATTAATGATGTTCTTATTGTTGCAAATAGGAATTATGTGCATGTAGATTTTATCGTTCTTGATATAGATTGCAATCCTACTTGCCTTATTATTCTCGGTAGACCTTTCCTTAGAACGGTTGGTGCAATTATTGATATGAAGGAAGGGAATATTAGATTTCAATTTCCACTAAAAAGGGCATGAAACACTTCCCTAGAAAGAAAATAAGATTGCCATATGAAACTATCATGAGAGCCACTTATGGGTTGCCTACCAAAGACGGCACTACCTAGATCTATCCTCGCTTTTATGCCTAGCTAGGGGCGTTAAACGATAGCGCTTGTTGGGAGGCAACCCAATTTTATTTTATGTTTTTTTGTTTATGTTTAGGAATAAATAACCCATCTACCTTATGTTCAGACGTGGTTTTGTGTTTTAATTAGTGTTTGTGCCAAGTTAAACCTATAGGATCTTCTTGGATGATAGTTATTTGATCTTGCTGTAATTTCCAGAAACTTTCTGTTCACGAAAACAATTTTTAAAAATCACCAGAACGTGATAAAATACTGATTCCAATTGCTTCTGATCAATAAACAAATTTTCTAGGTTGTCCTATTTTGGTAGATGTTTTGGAGTTCCATAATTTTGCGTTAGTTACAGATTACTACAGACTGTTCTGTTTTTGACAGATTCTGTTTTTCATGTGTTGTTTGCTTATTTTGATGAATCTATGGCTAGTAAAATAGTTTATAATCCATAGAGAAGTTGGAATACAGTAGGTTTAAAACCAATATAAATAAAGAATGAGTTCATTATAGTACCTTGTAGTGGTTTTTTGTTTTCTTTCTCTAACGGAGCTCATGAGATTTCTATTGAGTTTTGTGTTGTGAAGTTTTCAAGTTTTGGGTAATTCTTTTGATGGATTATGGAACAAGGAGTGGCAAGAGCCTAAGCTTGGGGATGCCCATGGCACCCCCAAGATAATCTAAGGACACCAAAAAGTCAAAGCTTGGGGATGCCCCGGAAAGCATCCCCTCTTTCGTCTACCTCCATCGGTAATTTTACTTGGAGCTATATTTTTATTCACCACATGATATGTGTTTTGCTTGGAGCGTCTTGTATTATTTGTGTCTTTGTTTGTTAGTGTACCAGAATCATCCTAGCTGTACACACCTTTTGAGAGAGCCATATATGAATTATAATTTTATAGAATACTCTATGTGCTTCACTTATATCTTTTGAGCATTATAATTTTGCTCTATGTGCTTCACTTAGATCTTTTAGAGCACGGTGGTGGATTTGTTTTAAAGAAACTATTGATCTCTCATGCTTCACTTAGATCATTTTGAGAGTCTTAATAGCATGATAAATTGCATAATAATAATATGCTTGGTATTCAAGATTTGTGAAACTTTCTTTTGAGTGCGTTGAATACTAAGAAAAGATTGAAGCATGATAATTGTTTTGAGATATGAAGATGGTGATATTAGCGTCATGCTAGTTGAGTAGTTGTGAATTTAAAGAATACTTGTGTTGAAGTTTGTGATTCCCGTAACATGCACGTATGGTGAACCCTTATGTGATGAAGTCGGAGCATGATTTATTTATTGATTGTCTTCCTGATGAGTGGCGGTCGGGGACGAGCGATGGTCTTTTCCTACCAATATATCCCCCTAGGAGGATGCGCGTAATACTTCGCTTTCATAACTTCTAAAATTTTGCAATAAGTATATGAGTTCTTTATGACTAATGTTGAGTCCATGGATTATATGCACCTTTTCCCATCCCTCCACCATTGCTAGCCTCTCTAATACCGCGCACTTTTCGCCGGTATCATACACCCACCATATACCTTCCTCAAAACAGCCACTATACCTACCTATCATGGCATTCCCATAGCCATTCCGAGATATATTGCCATGTAACTTTCCACCGTTCCGTTTATTATGACACGCTCCATCATTGTCATATTGCTAGCATGATCATGTAGTTGACATCGTATTTGTGGCAAAGCCACCATTCATAATTCTTTCATACATGTCACTCTTGATTCATTGCATATCCCGGTACACCGCCGGAGGCATTCATATAGAGTCATATTTTGTTCTAACTATCGAGTTGTAATTGTTGAGTTGTAAGAAAAATAAAAGTGTGATGATCATCATTGTTTAGAGCATTGTCCCAAGTGAGGAAAGGATGATGGAGACTATGATTCCCCCACAAGTCGGTATGAGACTCCGGACGAAAAAAAGAGGCCATAAAAAAAGGCCCAAATAAAAAAATGAGAGAAAAAGAGAGAAGGGACAATGTTACTATCCTTTTACCACACTTGTGCTTCAAAGTAGCACCATGATCTTCATGATAGAGAGTCTCCTATGATATCATTTTCATATACTAGTGGGAATTTTTCATTATAGAACTTGGCTTGTATATTCCAATGATGGGCTTCCTCAAATTGCCCTAGGTCTTCGTGAGCAAACGAGTTGGATGCACACCCACTTAGTTTCTTTTGTTGAGCTTTCATATACTTATAGCTCTAGTGCATCCGTTGCATGGCAATCCCTACTCACTCACATTGATATCTATTAATGGGCATCTCCATAGACCGTTGATACGCCTAGTTGATGTGAGACTATCTTCCCCTCTTTTTGTCTTCTCCACAACCACGATTCTATTCCACATATAGTGCTATATCCATGGTTCACGCTCATGTATTGCGTGAAGATTGAAAAAGTTTTGAAAATGTTAAAGTATGAAACAATTGCTTGGCTTGTCATCGGGGTTGTGCATGATTTAAATACTTTGTGTGGTGAAGATAGAGCATAGCCAGACTATATGATTTTGTAGGGATAACTTTCTTTGGCCATGTTATTTTGAGAAGATATAATTGCTTTGTAAGTATGCTTGAAGTATTATTATTCTTATGTCAATATGAACTTTTGTCTTGAATCTTTCGAATCTGAATATTCATACCACAATTAAGAAGATTTACATTGAAATTATGCCAAGTAGCACTCCGCATCAAAAATTCTCTTTTTATCATTTACCTACTCAAGGACGAGCAGGAATTAAGCTTGGGGATGCCTGATACGTTTCCAACGTATCTATAATTTTTTATTGCTCCATGCTATATTATCTACTGTTTTGGACTATATTGGGCTTTATTTTCCACTTTTATATTATTTTTGGGACTAAACTATTAACCGGAGGCCCAGCCCAGAATTGCTGTTTTTTGCCTATTTCAGAGTTTCAGAGAAACAGAATATCAAACGGAGTCCAAACAGAATAAAACCTTCGGGAACATGATTTTCTCACCGAACGTGATCCAGGAGACTTGGACCCTCCTCCAAGGGACAAGAGAGGCGGTCACGAGGGTGGGAGGCGCCCCCCTCCTAGGGCGTGTCCCCTGCCTCATGGGCCCCCTGTTGCTCCACCGACGTACTCCTTCCTCCGATATCTACGTACGTACCCCCAAACGATCAGATACGGAGCCAAAAACCTAATTCCACCACCGCAACTTTCTGTATCCACGAGATCCCATCTTGGGGCCTGTTCTGGAGCTCCACCGGAGAGCGCCGTCATCACGGAAGTCTTCTACATCATCATAGCCTCTCCGATGAAGTGTGAGTAGTTCACCTCAGACCTTCGGGTCCATAGTTATTAGCTAGTTGGCTTCTTCTCTCTCTTTGGATCTCAATACAATGTTCTCCCCCTCTCTCGTGGAGATCTATTCGATGTAATCTTATTTTTGCGGTGTGTTTGTTGAGACCGATGAATTGTGGGTTTATGATCAAGTCTACCTATGAATAATATTTAAATCTTCTCTGAATTCTTTTATGTATGATTGGTTATCTTTGCAAGTCTCTTCGAATTATCAGTTTGGTTTTGCCTACTAGATTGGTTTTTCTTGCCATGGGAGAAGTGCTTAGCTTTGGGTTCAATCTTGTGGTGTCCTTTCCCAGTGACAGAAGGGGCAGCAAAGCACGTATTGTATTGTTGCCATCGAGGATAACAAGATGGGGTTTTATCATATTGCATGAAACTATCCCTCTACATCATGTCATCTTGCTTAAGGCGTTACTCTGTGTCTAACTTAATACTCTAGATGCATGTTGGATAGCGGTCGATGAGTGGAGTAATAGTAGTAGATGCAGGCAGGAGTCGGTATACTTGTCTCGGAATTGATTCCTATATACATGATCATACCTAGATATTCTCATAACTATGCTCTATTCTCATCATATCAATCTCCATCACTTTAATCTTGCTTTGCTTTTTTACTTTGCTTTTTTACTTTTAACTTTGCATCTCTATACCAAAAATACCAAAAATATTATCTATCATCTCTATCAGATCTCACTCTCGTAAGTGACCGTGAAGGGATTGACAACCCCTAATCGCGTTGGTTGCGAGTAGCTATCGTTTTGTGCAGGTACGAGGGACTTAAGCGTAGCCTCCTACAGGATTGATACCTTGTTTCTCAAAAACTAAGGGAAATACTTACGCTACTTTGCTGCATCATCCTCTCCTCTTCGGGGAAATCCAATGCAGTGCTCAAGAGGTAGCAGCCGGCAACCCAAACAAGGTCCCCTTGGCGACCTTGCCGGCCTTTGCGGCCTTGCCGGACCGCACGACCTTGCCGTCGCGGTTCACATCGAGCTGGAAGAGCCGCTGGCAGAAGTGGGTGTGCCCCGTCACCGTGAGGTTGTGGTCCATGCCGGGGCGAAGCGTCATGATGTCGGCCGCATTCGTGAAGAGCCAGGCTGGCCTCCCCTTGTTGTGCAACGGAGCGATTCAGCGGCGGATGAAATCCGCCCGATCATCTCAAGGGTGAGCCCGGCCTCGGTGAGGCGAAGAATCCTGGCGGTGGCGACCATGAGCTTCACGTCGTCAGCGTCGACATCGCCCCAGTCGTTTTTGCGAACCGACTGCGCCTGGCGAACCTGGCTGAATTCCTGCAGGTCCTCCTCCTCATTCCAGCACCACCAGCCCCGCCACTCTTCCCACCTCTCCTTATGAGCGCCCTCCGGGTATGTCCCCTTGGACCTTGGGATCCAGGTGACGCAACCAGAGATGGCGCCTCCTTTTTGGATTCAAGGATAAAAGTAGTGGCAGAAGAGCGCCGTGTTGGGAAGTACTCCGGCAAAGACCTTGCCGAGATGCGCAAAAAGAGCCATGCATGCCATGACATTTGGGGTAAAATCCAGAAGGTGAAATCCGTAGGTGTGCATGATATCGTTGAAGAAATCAGAGAAGGGGGGTAGAGGCCGCAGGAAAAGTAGTCGACGAAGAATGGGTACCGATTCGGGTCGGCCTTGGCAAAAGCAGCACGCATGACGCGCGTGGTCGGGTACCCCGTCGTCCACCCCCCCCCCCCCCCCGTCTTGCATCCCCACAGGGGCTTGAAGTAGTCCCGGAGATGGACCGCATCAACCGTCATGGGGAAGTAGGCAGATTGCGTCCACCGCGCCGCAAACTCGCTCTCCGGCGGCTCCTCCGCCCCGGCGTCCTTGGCCACTCCCTTGCCTTTACCGGTTTTGGGTGCCATGGCGGCTGCGAGAGGCGAAGGGGGAAGGGCGACGAAGACGCGGCGGCGGCGAGCAAAGGCAAGATCTTGAGAGGGAGGAATAAGGGGATGACAATTCCGAGATTGGAGAAAGCACAGAGGGTAAATGAGCAGCGTGCCCGTGGTTATTCCTTTTTACGGGGAAGGCGCAAACCGCCTCTTTTCCCATTAACTGCAATGTGACGCATGCGCGCGGGAACCGCCCCACGCATGACCCCCACGTCACGCACGATCCTCCACATCACGTGTTCAACGCGGGTCGTGGGGAAGCACAACGGACGAGAAGTTACCGCGGTAAATATCCGCCCCTCCTGCCCGCGCACCGTTCTGGGCCTGGCCCAACAATGTGTCGCGCTTATGTGTGGCCCAGGCTCGAGGGCTCCTGTCGGTGTACAAAAGTAGGGGCACTCCTTTATACCCCTTTACTTGTGCATGGGCAGTTGGAGCCGCGCTCATGGCCATACTAAGCAGAGCAGAAGAGAGGGGCCAAAGCACAAGACGACCAAAGGCAATGCCAAGACCAAGAAACACAAAAGAGCAACATGCCCGACACCAGTAGAGCAGGCCACCCATGAGCCCGTGGGTTCCAACACCACCAACCAACTACATTGGAACCAAGGCTCGGGAGGCGCCTCTGTGGTGGCATGCAGATCTTCGTCAGGATCATAAACACCAGAAGACAACGATCCTCGGCAGGATCCTAGCCGAGGAAATCCACGAGACCCCCAGCAAGACGCTTGTCGGGGAAGACAACAATGCCACGGCAAGACCCTTGCCGGGGCCCCGGCAAGGCCCTTGCTGAAGACACCTACGGGGCCACGGCCAGGCCCGCATCTGCCAAGGCTCCATCGGCATCCCCATACATCTGCCAGCTCAACCAGCTGGGCAGGCACCTGCGTGGCGACGAGCGGCCTCTACACCGACCCAGCAAGCACTTGCGTGGTGGTATGCATGCCTTCGTGAAGGCTCCACCACCGCGCCAGCCCAGCAGCCAGCCGACGTGGCGCCGTGACGCCTCGTCAGCTTAGACGCGTGACGAAGGCAGGTGAGGCGGCGGCAGCTGGGACGTGCTTCCTAGCCGTCCTCGATAAAGCGAGAGGGGCACGTCGGTAGTGCATTAAATGTGTTTGTCCGATGGTGCCAGAGGATAGACTCATCCACTGTACACCTTTCCACCTCCTGTGTGCCACTGCGGCAACCCCTTTTCCCTATAAAAGGAGGCCCGAGGCGACCAGGAGAAGGATTCGGATCTTTTGGGCAAGTGGCACCCCGTAGCTAGCTCAAGAACACGAGAACACTCAAATACATCCACCAAAGCAGGACTAGGGTATTACGCATCTCCGCGGCCCGAACTTGGGTAAAAGATCCGTGCTTCCTGTCAGACCTGCTCTTTGCACAACCTCGCGCCCGCCAATCGTAGAAGGGATCCCAGTGATCCCATAGGTGTCGATTTCCCCTGACAGTCGTGGGTAGAATTTTGTATTGTTGTGCATGTGAGGAATAAATTGAATTTGGCTGCACTTAATACATGAGAAACATATACAAGTGCTATATTTCCTAGTTCTTAATCATGCTTGGTTTGGATAAATGGGTTTTCCATGTGGCTTGAGTTAATTTCATGAATCTACAATGTGCTTATTTTTCATCAACATACTTTACTGATTGCATGCGAACCCTTACTTAACCTGATGACTAACTACCTTATATGTGTTGCAGGGAAACAATGGGAAGCACCGAGGTTTACAATTGAGGTTAGCACGCGCATGGTCCATTGTCTAATAGCACATTATTGTGCAATTGCAGGAACCATTCTAATATTTAGGTTTTTTAACAATTTGGTCTTGCACATGTAGGTCCTGCTGTCAGAGGTTTCGACCCACTGTTCGACCCTTTTTTGCATATGAGGAAATGAGTTGTCCATGAATATCAATCAAGTTAAGAAACTTAAAAAGATTGTTAGGATAAAGAAATTAGTGACAAAAAACAACAAGATCTTTGTCTGCACAATGAAGAAGACATCAGTTCACTACAAGATGCTACTAACTATTATACCTTGCCTCTTTTTATTCCTTTGCCCCATTTCCAATATAGAGAAGATATTTATGCACATCCTTGTTTTCAGGCCTTTCCAAAGCAGTTCACTGATGATTACCTCTCAAACCACCTCTATGGTCAGGAGGCGAGGAAGGTTTTCATAAAACACTCACGGTTCAACATTAAAGTGTTCCTGAAGAGGAGGAAGGACGAACGGTCAATCATCCACAGGCACTGGCCTAAAGTTGCAAAAATCTTCAACATGAATGAAGGCAATATATTCGCCTTCCGCTTCAGTAGTTTTCCAGATGAGATGCATCTTTCTATGTACCGTCTATGATGCTAATTTTGAAAGGTTCTACATGTTGCATGTGAAACTTGGTGCTGGTGCAGTTGTGTAATGGGGTAGCTGAGTGCTGAAGCTATATCATGTTGTACTCTGATGTATTTCAATTATGAAATCCTGCTTCCTTAATATGGAAATGAAAAATATTATGTGCTTAATATGAATGTAAATTAGATTAATAAATGGATTATTAATAATAGGGCAATTAGCCTGCTAATTGGGTTTTGCTATTGCAAACAATTATTGAGAAAATACCGTGGGCGATGACCTCAGGCAACACACACAGCTTCTAGGGATAAACCATGTTGGATCAATGAACAGTCACACACGACCTTCCCTTCAAAAATGTTTGCGTTAGGCCACCTTGCACAAACGTTTACCACATAAAAATTGTGTGCGATGGACAGCCTTTGCCACACAGTTTCTTCTACGCACCGTGTGTGATGCATTCAATAACACAAACGATAAAATTGTTAATATCGTGTGTGATGTACCTGCGAACGGAAACATTTTCCTTGGAGCGACTCTGTGGGATGTATATACGAACGGAAACGTTTAGTGGGGACTGATTGTGTGGGATGTACTTATGACCGAAAATGATTTTGCCTGTATAATTGTATTTTTTAGGACAATACTATACATATAATCATATTTCATCGCTCGTTGGTCGCACACGACCTTATTTTGCCGAGCGTGTGTGCCAGGAGGGCATATCCCCGACGGTTTCTAGGTCGTGTGGGAAGGACCCCCCGTATCTCCCACACTCACTGGGTGACAGTTCCAAATGTCGTCGCGGAAAGGGGTTAAAAACCGTTTGTATAGCACCTTGTTGTACCAGTTATGCACTACTAGGGAAAACCCTAGCAGTAGCGCTGGTTTTGTGCTCACTAGTAGCGCGGGTAGGCACGCTACTAATAAGGCACTATAGCTACTGCTTAGCAGTAACGCGTGCCCGCACGCGCTACTGCTAGGACAAATAGCTGCAGCGTTTGTTCACACCCATGCTACTGCTAATGTAACTACTGGCAACGTGTTTTCTCTCCATCGCTAGTAGTATTCTTTTTTTATTTTTTATTTTTAGTGTATTTATACGCCATCGTACAAATATTGGTACAATACCAGTTATGAGGTTTACATCATTATGTCCATAACAGTGTGTCAAATGAAGGTGGATTAGGTTCAAGTGGAGGCAATATGTGGTGCATGTCAAAAGTATACTACTAATCCAAACTTGATCTAGTTTGGACTAGTAGTACTTTCGATGTGCACCACATGTTGCCTCCACTTGAATCTAATTCGCCAGCACAAGCTATTTAATCATCATAATAGTCATTACCACCAACAATATTTATTTAATCACCACTAACACTAGCTAATAATAATCATCATAGTCATTACCACCAACACTAGCTATTTTATCATCATAGTAATAGTGTAGCACATCATCATCCTCAAACTCATTTCTAGCTAGCTAATCACTCCTGCCGCTCTCTCTTAGGTAAAATAACATAAAACATGTGTAGCTCTCCTCCTTGATCAAGTTGGAGCATGCAGATGAACCTGTCTCCTAATCGTGGGTAGTGCATCTGTTTGTTGCCCCCTAGTACTTCTCTGCGCTCGCCCATCACACATTTGGTCCAGTCTTGCACTATTAAGCATCCATTGCTAATCTTGAATGCACTAAAGTAATCTGTAGGATATCTTGGACGTAAGCTAATAATACTCATGGTACCTTTAGTCTCGATCCCATAAGGCACAACATTCATCGGGAGTCCCTGTTGAAGAACATCGTATGGTAACATACTTAGCAATGAAGTTTAGCTTCAAAAATAATGTATGGAAAAGATGCACTGAGGACAAATAGTAAAAATGTTACCATCCTTCCTAAATAGATGTGATCGTAGTTCATTACAAACACTATTGGTCGCACGTTTTCAGTACTAACATTTCAAAATGCAGGAAGAAAATTTGTCTTGACAGTATCAAGATCCGCAAGCCATGAAACATAATGACTGAGCTGCTCGCAGTTGAGTTCAGCCCCGGCACAGTATATGGTCCTGTCTACCAAGCGCTAGACATGTTTGCTTACACCGAAATAAGCTGACAATACAAATTAGTTGTCAACTATTTTTGAATAAAAAATATCGAAGACATAAATATGGTTGAGAAACTTACATAATGGTATAACTGGAGGCGTCTGCACATTGACCCAGATGTCGGTATTACCTTCAATATCATCTTCCGGACGAACATCAAAGGTGATAACCATATCACGCTCAAATGCATAAGTCTTGCATAGTGCTCGCCATGTTTTGCATCCAAAATAGGTGTAGTTCTCTGAATTGTATAATTTTGCGTGGAAAATATAACCATGCTCAGTCTTCAAGTAAACTTTCTTTACCTCAATACTATGACTGAAACCTATCTTATCCAATACAAAAACTCTTGCATGGCAGGGGATACGCTAGTAGAATAGTAAAAAAATATAAGTTGAACCAAATGAAGCATATGTCATGCTTAATTACGAAAAAAGACTTGTCGTTGTGACTTACTGTATCCACTTCGAAGTTCTCGTCCAGCTTGATGCTGAAGCGCCTATCATCATCTAGGAAGATTCCGTCGCACAGGCCGCGCTCGTCTTCACAGTATTTGCAAATACCGAAATCCTTTTCGTCGTCAGACATTTCCTATGTTCATAGTTAAAACATTAATTGAAAATCGATCGAAGACAACTACCAGGATACTCAACACACAAATCTGGGGCACTCGATATTTCCTACATATTCTGGCACAAGTCATGCCAAAATTCACGGAAAAATCCGGCATGACCTTTGCTAAAATAGGACATATCGAGCGCCTGAAATTTGCCGAAACGGAAATGAATCAACACTCCGGCAAAACATAGGCCACTCAGAGGTGTAACTTGCAAACATGACCGGCCACTTGGGCAAGCACATATCCTATTTGAGCAACACAAGATATACATTTCAAAATATCTTATAGGACTCAAATTAGCATGCATTCAATAAGCAAAAGTAAATCATCTCATGCGTCCGTACATCGTCGAATATTATCACTAATACATCCCGAATAGTGTCATACATATAACATCACTAACACAGCTAAAACCCTAGCACACGACGGGTATCGGCGCGGGCGGTGGACACCCACAGAGAAGGAACCATCACGGGATCATAGCTCCAGTGAGATCCCTGGAGAACCTGCCAGGTATTGGAGAACCTGTGCTCCAACGCAAACAAGTAGCGACGGACGTGCGCGTCCTCCTCACTAACACGGTGACGCACCACCTCCACGGGGTCCTCGAGCCTCTGGACCGTCACTGGCCCACGCGACCGCCACCAAAGAAGGTTCGGGTGAACGACAGGCTGGCTCCTCACCAACTTGCACCCCCCGGTAGGTAGCGCCTCCCAGTACCACCCTGACGGAGCCCAGTCCCGACATGGCCCATCTGGTCAAGCAGGTGTCGTCCTCTGCCGACTCGACGACGAGGATGCGGGATAGGCATCGTCCACGTCGATGCGGGAAAAATTGCTTTAACTAAAAAAATAGCAACACGTTCTTACTAACTAGTTCTATTAATTCAACTAGTTCTTACTAAAAATAAACTTACTATAAATAAAAATATACTAGTACCTAATTAGTACCTAGTTCTTACTAACTAATTAGTACCTAGGAACTACTGCCCTAATTACCATCTAATTTGATGAACCTATAGGGGTGGAAAGTGGTAGCGGATATTCCAATTATCCAACTATAAAGTGAAATAAGTGGTCAAATTTTACTCGTTTATGATTCATCTTAGAAATTTGATTCGTTTCCACCCTTACATGAACCCTAACTCATTTGAGCCGCATCCGCATCCGATTCGTTTCCACCCTTACATGAACCCTAACTAATTTGATGCAAATAAAATATAAAGAAACCCTAGGCAGAGGTAGGGTAGAGGAAGGAGCAGGCGTGCTCACCTTGGGTGCCTGCGACGAGGGAGGGGCAGGCGGCGTCGAGTTCGGGGTCGGGGCTCGGGCGCGCGGAGGATGGCGGCGTCGAGGTCGGGGTCGGGGGCGGCGTCCGGGGCGGCGTTGAGGTCGGGGGCGGGGCGGCGTTGATTCTGGGGTCGGGGGCGTAGAGGGTGTGCGGGGAGCGCGCGGTGGCCGACAGGCGACGGCGGCGGCGAGAGTGGAGAGTTGGATTTGGGGGAAGTGGCCGTGGGGAAGGACGAACCCCGTGCTTAGGTCAGAAGTATCAGTAGCGCGTTCCAGAAAGGGCGCTACTTCTACGTTAGCTACAGCGCGTTCTGGGATACACGCTACTGCTACTCCTTTCTCTTTTTCCCCTTTTTCATTTAGTTTTCTTCACATTTTTTTTCCTTTCACCTTATTCTATTTCTTTCATTTTCAATTACCTTTCTATTTGCTTTCCATTTAATTTTATATCCTTTAGGAGTAGCAAGTTTAGATTAAAACGCGCTGCTACAAAGAAAGTAGCGGTAGCGTGGTTCGTTATAGGTCGCTACTACTATGTGTAGCCTATCGGCTAAGCCGTGGGAATTTTAGTAGTAACGTGTTTAGAACAAGACGCGCTACTGCTAGAACTTTATCTGCAGCGCGGTTTGCACAGGCGTGCTACTGCTACTTAGCACCAGCATGCTTTTTTGACCCGCGCTACTGCTAAAGTTCTGTGTATAAGGTTTTCCCTAGTAGTGATGGCTTGGCCAACTCTCTGTTTCCTTATTGCTTTACTTCAGTCTCACCGAGTTGATGCAATATGTGCCACCGAGACGAGGTTTTCCCTAAGCCCTAGCACATCATTCCCGTTGTGCTGTTCCAGTCGGTCCCACCGAGATTCCTAACATTCACATTTTTGAACTGATCGGTGCCACCGAGTTTTACCATTCGGCCTGACCGAGATGAGTCAAATGTGTGTAACAGTTGGATTTTGTGTGGATGCTATATATACCCCTCACCCCCTTTTCCATTTGTGAGAGAGCCATCAGGACGTGCCTACACTTCCACATTTTCTGAGAGAGAACCACCTACTCATGTGTTGTGATCAAGAAATTCCAATCCTGGCATTTGGACCTTGATTTCTAGCCTTCCCCAAGTTGCTTTCCACTCAATCACTCTTCCACAGTAGCCAAATCTGAGAGAGAGTTGAGTGTTGGGGAGACTATCATTTGAATCACAAGAGCAAGGAGTTCATCATCAACACACCATCTATTACCTTTTGGAGAGTGGTGTCTCCTAGATTGGTTAGGTGTCGCTTGGGAGCCTCCATCATGATGTGGAGTTGAACCAAGAAGTCTGTAAGGGAAAGGAGATCACGTACTTCATGATGATCTACCTAAGTGAGGCAAGTCCTTCGTGGTTGATGACCATAGTGGGATATACAAGGTTGCTTCTTTGTGGACCCTTCGTGGGTGGAGCCCTCCGTGAACTCGCGCAGCCGTTACCCTTTGTGAGTTGAAGTCTCCATCAACGTGGACGTACGATAGCACCACCTATCGGAGCAACGCCAAATATTCTCCGCATCTAAATTGCATTTGCAAACTTGAATCCCATCCCTTTACTTTCTTGCAACTTGCATGCTTTACTCTTTCCGCTGCATATACTCTTGTCATGCTTGCTTGCAATGCATTGTGAGTGGTTTAACATATGCTAAACTCAACCTTAACTTGAAGAAATTAAAAACTACCACTTTTGGTTGTTAAGGGTATAATCACCCCCCCTCTAGACCCCTCTTCTCTATCCTTTCAATTGGTATCAGAGCATTGGTCTCCATTCTTTGGTTTAATCACCATTGGAGAAAGATGGATGAGTCTACCTTCGGGAGTGTTAGACATAGAGTGCCTATTCTTGATGGGGAATTTTATTGCTTATGGGAAAATGAGATGCTTGATATTTTCAATGAATATCATTTGAACATCTATATTCTTATCCCCTATGTGCCTCCCACTAATCATTTGCATCCTACCCCCGATGAGTATCTTGACATGATTTGCAATCTTAGGGCTATTGTTCTTATCAGTTTACTTGCAAGTAGAGCAATTGCCAATTGATGTAGGAGACAAAGATCCTTCAGAAGCAATCCAACATTTGTCCATTGGCAAGATTCGTCCAATGGAGGTGAAGGAGAGTACTTCGTCCATTCAAGTGGAAGCCTCAACTTCACATCAAGGTGAACCACAAGTTCACTTGGAGGCATCCACAAGTGGAACATGTCAAGACAAAGGAAATGAGTAAGAAAAACAAGATGAACCACCTCGACCTCCTTCTCCACCTCCACAAGCGAACGACAATGCGACCAACAATGAAGAAGAAGATGATGAGGATGTTCCACCCCAACCCAAGCAAAAGCTCTCACGAGTTAGAGCAAGAGTCTCAAGAGATCATCCCGTCAAAAAAATCTTCAATGACATTCAAACTGCGAGAATCACCCGCTCTAAAACTCATTTGGCTAAGTTTTGTGAACACTACTCATCCATTTCTAGTGTTGAACCTATGAAGGTAGAAGAAGCCCTTGAGGATCCGGATTGGATAAATGCTATGCAGGAAGAGCTACACAACTTAGAGAGGAGTCAAGTGTGGACATTGGTTGAAAAGCCCAACGACGATCATAATGTCATTGTAACCAAATGGGTGTTTCGGAATAAGCAAGATGAAGATGGACAAGTTGTACGCAATAAGGCCCGCCTCGTCGCTCAAGGCTACACTCAAGTCGAAGGTATGGACTATGGTGAGACATATGCCCCCGTTGCTAGACTTGAGTCCATTCGCATTTTACTTGCTTATGCCAATCACCATGATATCACTTTATACCAAATGGACATTAAGATTGCTTTTCTAAGTGGTGAAATTGAGGAGTAAGTATATGTTAAGCAACCTCCCCGCTTTGTTAATCCCAAGAAACCTAATCATGTCTACAAACTTCACAAAGCTCTTTATGGTCTTAAACAAGCTCCTAGAGCTTGGTATAAATGCTTGACTAAGTTCCTTATTGAAAAAGGCTTTGAAATTGGGAAAATTGATTCTACACTTTTTACTAAAAGGGTTAATGGTGAATTATTTGTGTGCCAAATTTATGTGGATGATATCAATTTGGTTCTACTAACCCCCATTTTAGTGAAAAGTTCAGAAGGCTAATGTCGAAGAAGTTTGAGATGTCTATGATGAATGAACTCAAATTTTTCATTAGGTTGCAAATCAAGCAAACTAAGGAAGGTAACTTTGTCTCACAAACAAAGTATTCAAGGATCTTTTCAAGAAATTCAACATGCAAGAAAGCAAAGGTATAAAAATATCCATGCCCACTAGTGGACATCTTGACTTGACCAAGGATGGGAATCCGGTTGACCAAAAGGCTTACATTCTATGATTGGTTCATTGTTATATCTATGTGCATCCCGTCTCGATATTATGCTAAGTGTGTGCGTGTGTGCACGATATCAAGCAGCTCCTAAAGAGTGTCATCTTAAGGCCGTGAAAAGGATACTGAGATACTTAATCCATACACCAAACTTTGGCATTTTGGTATCCTAAGAGGTCATCTTTTGATCTTGTTGGCTATTTCGATTTGGACTATGCCGGTGACAAGTTTGATATGAATTCCACTTCGGGTACTTCTCAATTTCTTGGTAGATCCCTTGTGTTTTGGTCCTCCAAGAAACAAAACTCGGTATCCTTATCCATTGCCGAAGAAAAATACATTGCCGCCGGATCATGTCGATTATGGGATACATGTGAAACATGTTCCATTGCTTTGTGACAATGAGAGTGCTATTAAGATTTCTCACAATCCCGTGCAACATTCTTGAACTCAGCACATTCAAGTTCATCATCATTTCATTCATGATCATGTTGCTAAAGGAGACATCAATCTTAAGCATGTTCGTACCGATAAGCAATTGGTGAATATATTCACTAAACCGCTTGATGAAAAGGTATTTTTCCATTTGAGAGGTGAATTGAATATCATTGATGCCTCAAACTTGGAATAGATATTCCATTTGGATACATGCAAGGCATGAGCTTTTGTGACTATTCCTTGATATTTCTCTTATGATGATGATCATTTGTCTTAGATATATATTTGCACCCTCGTATGTTACTTAACCCATGTAGGTACTTGGATGAGCCTCAATCTAGGAGATTGCAAGTCACTCACATCCTGAGCAATTTCTACATCACCAAGTATCTATGGTTTGGTTGTTCAATTCAAGGAAGCATGAACTCACTCAACATATCCTTTGACAATTTCACTATGTCAAATTTCATGATTGTCAAATTGGATACACAAGTGTTATTCCTTGCAAGACTAACCCATGTAGGAAGCTGAACTTCAACTACAACGGGCTCCCAACTACATCAACCTTGAGCATCCAATATAAGTTCAACTACATGATCAAGATCAACACCACGACCCAAGGAATGTCATTCCATCTTAGAGAAGCTTTACTCCAAGTCATGAGTTAAAGCAACTCAACAAGATGTGAATATATCAAAATGCTTAAACAAAAAATGGCAACCCCATTTTGAGATTAAACGATGAGTATGACCTATGATCAAGTGATCTCACTTGACTCCTAAGTCAATATACTCTAACATAGGTGACTTTGTCGCCGACCATCTCTAAATGAAGTTCCCTAGTGTTCTTTCGTATTTTGTATTTCCATTCGCATGTTTTCTTACTAGAGTGTTTCCCTTCTAATCTTAAAAAACTTCATCTAGATCTCTTTTGTTTTTCTCCTTCATTTGTGTTTTTATCTACAGTTAATTCATTGCAAATACTTATGAAAATTCCTTGAAAATCTTTTTGAGATTTCATTGCTAAGTGAGCTGAGTTGACAAAATTTTCCTCTGCATTGAACTTGGTCTCACCGATCCAATCCCATCTGCTAGACCGAACCACAAGGTTTCCTTGTACACAGTTCATTGGTACAACCGACATGGACTAACTCAATTTTACCGATGAGCACCTTGAGTGGCTCTGCTATTTCGGAGTCACCGGTGGAAATAGATCGGCGTCACCGATTAAAATGCTGAGAAAACATTTTGCCGTTTTATATTGCCTATTTTCTTTAGCTCCACTCAATGATTCTTTTCCTCTACCAGCATCTTAAGCTACATGCTACTTGTAGTGTCTCTCAAGGACCATACCTACCTGACTCATGTTCCTGAAGTGCCCTTCTTGGAAATTGATGTCAAAGGGGGAGAGAGAGAGCACATCAAAGCTTATCAAATCAAACTCATTAGGAGAAAGAGAGCACATCTAAGCTCTTCTAAAGATGCATGTTTACAAGAGGAGAGAAGTCACACGCTTTAAGAGGGGAAAGTCATGTGTGTATGATCGATTCTTTTTCGCTCTATTTTAATTGATTTATCTTTGATCTGATTTTATCTCACCCTAGCTTCTCCCATTATCAAATGTTAGATTCAGGGGGAGAAAGAGTCTATGCTTAAGGGGGGAAAATCCTTGGAACTAATTGCAAATCTTTAAATCTTTGGGGACATGTCTATGTCTAAATGAAGTACTCACTTTGTAGTACTCACCTATTATATGTCATCCCATTCTTGGTAACCTTGTGGATCTTGAAATTATTTTGTTTGGAGTGTTCTTGTGTTATCTAACCTTGTTTTCTCAAGTTTACTCCTTCAAAAGTCAGCTCAAGAACCACAAGGTAAGTATATGCATGATACTCATGTGGATGATGATCCCTTGCTTCTGCACATATTGTTTGCAAGAGGGATTCATAAACATGAAGGTACATCTTTCAATCATACTATTTGCTCTGATGCATATAGCCAAGATACATGTAACTCATTACCTACTCTGTCATGCATTGCATTCACATGTTCTTCTATCTTATCTTTACATGATTGCATACATGTAGGGGGAGCTTATGCATGTTACATGTTTCTCCAAAGCTTTGCTTACAATTCTTCATATCATTTAATTAAATCTTTGATGTATGTTGTCATCAATTACCAAAAAGGGGGAGATTAAAAGCACAAGTGCTCCCTAGGTGATTTTGGTAAATAATGTCAACATATTTCCTATTGGACTAATAACTCTATCTAGTGTATTTCAGACAAGTTCAACAATGGCGTGGCAAGGACAAGAGGATGTGGAACCCTTTCAAAATGCGAAGGACAAAGATTGGCAAAAGCTCAAGACTCTTCACCTTTATTTTAGTGATCCAAGATCACATTGAGTTCATAGGAAAGCCAATATTATTAAAAGGGGATGAGGTGTTGCTTAATGGTCTACTTGCTCAAATGCTTAGTGATATCGCTCCAAATCCCTCAGCCACTTTCTCCATCCAAATATGTCCAAAACCTAAACTCCAACTCAGCACCACCAATTACTTTTATCCGGAGCCACCGAGTTCAGATGACATAGCCACTGCCAAAAACCCTAACAGTTTGGTCTCACCAATACGGATCTCGGTCTCATCGAGATTGCCTTGCCAACTCTCTGTTACTTGTTGCAACTATTTCGGTCTCACCGGGAATTGCGATCGGTCTCACCAAGATGGCTTGACCAACTCTTTGTTTCCTTTGCTTCACTTCGGTCTCACCGAGTTGATGCAATCTATGCCACCGAGACGAGGTTTGCCCTAAGCCCTAGCACATCGTTCCCACTGTCTTGTTCTAGTCGGTCCCACCGAGATTCCTAAAGTTCACATTTTTGAACTGATGGGTACCACCGAGTTTAACCATTCGGTCTGACCGAGATGAGTTAAATGTGTGTAACAGTTAGATTTTGTGTGGAGGCTATATATACCCATCAGCCCCTTCTCCATTTGTGAGAGAGCCATCAAAACATGCCTACACTTCCACATTTTCTGAGAGAGAACCACCTACTCATGTGTTGAGATCAAGAAATTCCAATCCTAGCATTTGGACCTTGATTTCTAGCCTTCCCCAAGTTGCTTTCCACTCAAATCACTCTTCCACCATAGCCAAATCTCAGAGAGAGTTGAGTGTTGGGGAGACTATCATTTGAAGCACAACAGCAAGGAGTTCATCATCAACACACCATCTATTACCTTTTGGAGAGTGGTGTCTCCTAGATTGGTTAGGTGTCGCTTGGGAGCCTCCGTCATGATGTGGAGTTGAACCAAGAAGTTTGTAAGGGCAAGGAGATCGTCTACTTCATGAAGATCTACCCGAGTGAGGCAAGTCCTTCATGGGCGATGACCATGGTGGGATAGACAAGTTTGCTTCTTCGTGGACCCTTCGTGGATGGTGCCCTTCATGGACTCGCACAACCATTACCCTTCTGTAACGCCCCGGATCTGATGCGCCAGGTGTCCGCCAGTTATTCGCCGTCATTGCCATGTCGTTTTCTTGCGTGTTGCATTTTGCCATGTCATCATGTGCATCTCATTTTGCATACGTGTTTGTTTCATGCATCTGAGCATTTTCCCCGTTGTCCATTTTGCAATCCGACACTCCTATGTCATCCGGTGTCCCCCTTTTGTCTCTTGTTGTGAGCGGGTGTTAAACATTCTCGGAACCGAGGTTTGTCAAGCGACCTTGGTACACCACCGGTAGAACGCCTGTCAAGTTCCGTGCCATTTGGTGTCCGTTTGATACTCCAACGGTTAACCGGGGAACCGTAAAGGCCTCTTTTGTGTGCAGCCCAACACCCCTCCAAAGTGGCCCAATAACCCATCCAAACCCCCTCCCTACTCTCGGTTGTTCGATCATGATCGCGTGGCCGAAAACCGCACCTCATTTGGACTCTCCTAGCTCCCTCTACCTATAAATAGGCCTCCCCCTCCGAAAACCGCGGGTGAAACCCTAGTCCTCCCTCTTCCTCCGTGCTGGACACGTTCGGACGGTGCCGGACGCGTCCGCCGCCGCGCCCCGTCCTCCCGCATCTCCGGCGAGCCCACTCCGGCGATCCTCGGAATCCGCGCCCAGATCCAGATCCACTAAGGTTGACCCTCGAAATTTCTTCCAAGTCCCTGTTTATTTGCATTTTGGTCCCCTGTTCATAGCATCATATCTCCTAGCATACTACTCCGTTTGGCATGCACGATATATAGAAATGTTCACCTAGCTGTGCTCTACATTTTGTTCCATTGTGCCATGTTCATTTGAGTTCATCTTGATGCCCTAATCATCGTTGCAAGAGTGCTACAAATGTTGTCTGCTGTAACTTAACATAACATGCTCATTTGTCATTTTTGCATCTTTTTGTGTGATTTTCTTTTGAGCATGAAGTTTACATGTGTTATGAGCTAAAACATGCCATATTTGCTTTGGTGCAATCCACTCTTCATGATATACCATGTGTTGATTGTTACAAGCTTGCAAATTGGCCTCCGTGATGTTGCTAATTTCAGGGACTTAGAATTTCACCAAGTTTTTCCCTGCTGTTATTTTCATGCCATGTATTCATGTTGATAAAGTGAGATCCATGTCTCTTTTGAGCATGTTAAGTCAGGATGTTTTGTTCATATGGTTATGATATATGCGTCCATGCCCCTTTTGCATTTATAGAATGCTCTAGCATGTCTTAATTTTTCTATACTTTTGCTATAAAATGTTCCTGGTAGATTGTTTACATGTTAATCAATTTTGTCATGGTTGTTGTTAGTGATCCAAGCATGCTATGAACTTGATCTTGCCATGCTTAGCTTCATGAACATGTCATCTTGCTTTAGGTTTGCTTTTATTGTCATGCAATGCTTTGTGATGAGTGAATCGAGCTCGCAAATATGCCTTCATAATTCTGTTTATGCCATGCTCAGTTTTTCTTCTAAGTCTGAACCTGGTAATAAAACTTGCTATGTTTACATGGGTGCCATCATATCTTATCTGCCTTTTTGGCTCATGATCAGTAAGGTACTTTGTTCTATGCAATTAGTACATTCATTCCATACCTTTGGTTGCCATGATATATTCCTGTAGCATGTTTTCGGATGGCTCTAAACATTGTAACCTGATGTTATTTCTGCCATGTCCAGTGAACTGTTATTATTTGCAATCTTGCCATGTCCTTTTGAGCATGTTCTCGTGATTTCTGGAGAAATCTTAGTGTTCATGTTTTGTAACGCTTTACCTGTATATCACGTCCATGCCTCTTTTTTCATATTGTGGTGCTGTATCATGTTGATTTGGTGCTTGCAATATGCCTAGTTGCTGTTTTGTACAGCTTGTCCTTTAAACTTGTATGGTGTGTATGTGTTGAACCGTTGCTCCGTTTTGAGTGTGCTCTATATGAAACTTGCTTAGTTTCGTATGTAGTTTCATGTTACCTTGTTGGATCCATGTCTTGAATGTGTTTGCTTGGTGTTTGAATGCATTTTGTACCAATGCCATGCTTAACTTGCTTTGCTCATATCTTCTAGGCCGTAGCTCCAAATTAAATGAACTTTGTATGTAACTTGACTAGAATTTCGTGTATATCATTTTTGTGCATCTTAACTTGTTGTTTAACAACTTGAACATAAGGTTTATTCAGATCTGGACCAATTTCGAAGTTTGCATATGAGGACTTACCGGAATTGTTATATGTTGTTTCCGGCCTAATTTAAACTTGCTTTGATGTGTTGCTCTTGTATGCATCATATCTTGCCATGCATAGCCTCATGTAGTCTTGTCATGCATCATACTGGGATGAGCATCATGCCTTGTTCATGTGTGGTGTGCTTACCTTGTAGTGTGCTTCTTCTCGATAGTTCCCGTTTCATTGCGATCGTGAGGATTCGTTCGTCTACGATTGGCTCTTCTACGTGGCTTCATCTTCTTCATGGACTCGTTCTTCTTCCTAGCGGATTTCAGGCAAGATGGCCGTCACCTTGGATCTCATTACTATCATTTCTATGCTAGTTGCTTCGTTCTATCGCTATGCCGCGTTACCTACCACTTGCTTATCAAGCCTCCCAAATTGCCATGAACCACTAACCTTTGTCACCCCTCCTAGCAAACCGTTGTTTGGCTATGGTACCGCTTTTTCTTAGCCCCTCTTATAGCGTTGCTAGTTGCAGGTGAAGATGAAGATTGCTCCATGTTGGATTATGTTTTTGTTGGGATATCACAATATCTCTTATATTATTAATGCATCTATATACTTGGTAAAGGGTGGAAGGCTCGGCCTTATGCCTGGTGTTTTGTTCCACTCTTTCCGCCCTAGTTTCCGTCATATCGGTATTATGTTCCCGGATTTTGCGTCCCTAACGCGGTTGGGTGATTTATGGGACCCCCTTGACAGTTCGCTTTGAATAAAACTCCTCCAGCAAGGCCCAACCTTGGTTTTACCAATTGCCTCACCACCACCTACTTTTCCCTTGGGAGTTGCTCTCTCGAGGGTCATCTTTATTTAGCCCCCCGGGCCAATGCTTCTCTGAGTGTTGGTCCGAACTAGAGTCCTTTGCAGCGCCACCTCGTGGAAACTTGAGGGCTGGTTTTAGTTCTACGGAGTGCTCATCCATTGTCGCCCTGAGAACAAGATATGTGCAGCTCCTATCGGGATGTCGGTGCATCGGGCGGTCTTGCTGGTCTTGTTTTACCATTGTCGAAATGTCTTGTAACCCGGATTCCGAGACTGATCGGGTCTTCCCGAGAGAAGGAATATCCTACGTTGACCGTGAGAGCTTATCATGGGCTAAGTTGGGACACCCCTGCAGGGTTTGAACTTTCGAAAGTTGTGCCTGCGGTTATGTGGCAGATGGGAATTTGTTAATATCCGGTTGTAGTAAACTTGAAGTAAACTCTTCTAAAATACACCAACTGCGTGCGTAACCGTGATTGTCTCTTTTCGGGGTTGTTCGAGAGGAGAACACGATTTTTGGGTTATGTTTGACGTAAGTAGGAGTTCAGTATCACTTCTTCATCATTACTAGTTGACGACCGCTTGCTTTGCTTCTCTTCTTGCTCTTATTTTTGCGTAAGTTAGCCACCATACAGGCTTAGTCGCTGCTGCAACCTCACCACCTTACCCCTTCCTTACCCACTAAGCTTTGCTAGTCTTTATACCCATGGTAATGGGATTGCTGAGGCCTGGTGGCTCACAGATTACTACACCAACAGTTGCAGGTACAGGTTATGCAATGATCTTGACGCGAGAGCGATGTTTACTTATCTTGGAGTTCTTCTTCTTCTTCGTCGATCTTGGGTTAGGTTCCTGGTCGGCAGCCTGGGCTAGCAGGGTGGATGTCGTTTGAGTTTCTATTTATGTTTTATCCATAGTCGGATGTTGTTCTTGTATCTGATGTATTGATGTATCTTTGCGGCATTTGTATGCCTTGTATGTATCCCCATCTATTATGTAATGTTGATGTAATGATATCCACCTTGCAAAAGCGTCTTCAAGATGCGCTTCTATCCTTGGTGGGACCTTCGAGTTCCTTTAGGATAGGGTCGCATCTTGGGCGTGACAAGTTGGTAACAGAGCCTCGACCGACCTTAGGAGCCCCCTTGATTGATCGTGTAGTTTGGCCGATGTCGAGTCTAGGAAAAAAATTCGGAGTCTAGTTATATCGGAGAGTAGGAATTCTTTTTACTCCTCTGCCCCTTCGTCGCTCTGGTGAGAAATCTTGACGTAGGTGTTTTGAATTACACCTCTTCCCCTTCAAATTTTTTCTTTAGGATCACGCGATTAGTTTTCGTTTGTTGTCCATCCTCTTTTCAATCCGGCGCACCTCTTTTTGAGTGGTTTCGACCCTCGTTGTCTTTTGCGAGACCAATCCTCAGCTCTTGTCAATCGATGTGGTTTCCCTGTCTGAAGTTGTCCGAAGTTGTCCTTGTATTTTTTTCACCCGCCCACCCTTCTTCTTAGTGGAACCGGAGTCTGTAATCGAGTATCTATCATACTCGTGCGAAGCCTTTGCATTCTCTCCTCAATCATTTTAACTGGTGTTTTCTCTTCAAGTTATTCGTCGGTTCCCCATTCCAAGTTGACTGTGTTTTCCCGCCCTCTCACCCTTTTATTCCGGAGCCCGAGCCTTTATTTGACAATCAATTTCATTCGTGCGGAGTATCTTTAGTCTTTCCTCAATTGTCTCAACCGGTGAATTCTCGTCTGGTTCATCAATGTTCGTCTTGTTTTCTTTCCGGTGGATCCAATTCAAGTTTTCGGTGTCGTTCGTATTCTTTCCTTGAACGAAGTGTTTCCCCTTGCTCGTTCGCCTCTCGCCATTTAATCGTTCCGGAGTGATGAAGACATCTCAGAAGATTCATGTTTGCATTCAATTAATTCAAGGTTGTCACCTCATTCAAATCTTTCAATCGTTCCGGTGCATCATTTCTCATTCAACAACCCTTTCCAACGGTGCCGTCTTTTTCAGTGGGCCCTAACCACACAGGTCTTTTCCTAGGATCTTACCTGACTCTTCTAAGTTTCCGGGGCTTTTCTCAAATTCTTTTTCGAAGTTTGACGTAACTATGAATTTTATCAGTCAGATGCTTTTCCAAAGATCGATTTCAAGCCATTTTCATCATCGGCTCAACCTCTTTGCTTTTATTCTCCCGGAGTATCTCAACAATTTTGGAGTTGTTTCTCGCCGCCTTTCTCAATTTTGAAGACCGAAGAAGAGTTTCTTCTAATTCTCGTCCGTTCTCCCGGAGATTCATGGTGCTAGCTCGATGTTATCCTATCTAATTGTTTCCAGTCGTGGAATTCTTTTCATCCATCTGGAGTATTTCAGGAGTTGCTTTCTCTCTCGATCATCCGAAGGCCATATTTTTCAGAATATTTCTTCATCCTAAGTTTTCAGCTTCGTTCTCCGATTATTCTAAATTTTTGCCTCTTCGTTCGTCTCCAATTATTCTATATCCGGGCCCCTTCGTTCGTCTCAATATTCTTTCGGTGCTCTGTTCAAGTAATCTATAATTAGGTCGAGACCTCTTCATTCCGCGGTATCAATTCTCTCAAGTATTTTCGTGCTTTTCTAATTCTTCCTGGTGATTCATCCTCCTTCGTCATTCAATTTTGGAATTCTTACGGTGGCTCGTTCAAGATTCTTTCTGTTCTTATCATATCAATTCATTCGTTCTTTCCAGTCCTACCGGTGGTTCATGAAAATTTTCCCAAGTGTTGTGATATATCTCCCCTTAATCTTTTCCCAATGTGAATAAGGTGTATGCAATCCATTGCTTCACATCAATGTAATTGGTGGAGGATAAGCCTAACGTAATTCTTATTTTTCTTTCATCTAGTTGATTAATTCCTTCCCTTGGAGATTTTTGATGATGAATAATCTCTCGATGCTAAGTGGTTCACCTTTTCTTTTCCGGAGTTCCAAGTCTTCTCTCTTGTCTCGTCGGAATCTCCATCGGAATCATCGCAAGGCTTTAATCTTATCCCTTTCATCCTTCAATTTTATCTCGTCATCCTTTTGTTACCAGAGTTCTTCATGGTGGTTCTTCATGAGTTAATTTACTCCTCAACTGCTCATCAAGATTCTTGCTGGAGGAGCTCAAGTATCTTTTCTTCTTGCATCTCGAAGTGCAATTAATTCTCCGTATTCTTTTGAAGTGGAGTTTTGCATTTCTTCGTTCTTCTCAGCCATTCAATCTTTCCGCTTGTGGTCCGTTATCACCTCATAATTTTGAGATGTTTTCCATAAGTCCATAACAAGCTTATTCTTTTCGTTGTTGAATTTTCTCAATAACTCCGTTCAATCTTTTCTTCTAAGGTTGCTTTCTATTTCTTTCATGGAAAAAGATGCCATCTTCTTCCCCGTTCTTTTCGTTCAACTCTTTCAATTCTTCTGGAGGCGTTGTGTCGTCCCTCTCGTCAAGTATCATTCCATCTTCTTAAGTTCATGTTCTATTCTTTACCTTGTTCAGTCGGAGTGCTGCATAAATTCCTTCGTTATTATTCCCTTTTTCTAGCTTGTTCTAACCGGAGTGCTTTCAGAGTCTACCTTCTTCGTTGAGCTTTTGATTCCCGTTGTAATTGTCATTCCTCTTTTCTACCTGAGTGTTCTCGTCTTTATTCATCCTCACTCTTTTATTCTTATTTCACCTCTTCCTCTTTCTCTTCCGTCTCGGTCCTAAGATCTCGGGACAAGATCTCTTGTTAGTAGAGGAGAGTTGTAACGCCCCGGATCTGATGCGCCAGGTGTCCGCCAGTTATTCGTCGTCGTTGCCATGTCGTTTTCTTGCGTGTTGCATTTTGCCATGTCATCATGTGCATCTCATTTTTGCATACGTGTTCGTTTCATGCATCCGAGCATTTTCCCCGTTGTCCGTTTTGCAATCTGACACTCCTATGTCCACCGGCGTCCCCCTTTTGTCTCTTGTTGTGAGCGGGTGTTAAACATTCTCGGAATGGACCGAGGTTTGTCAAGCGGCCTTAGTACACCATCGGTAGACCGCCTGTCAAGTTTCGTGCCATTTGGAGTCCGTTTGATACTCCAACGGTTAACCAGGGAACCGTAAAGCCCTCTTTTGTGTGCAGCCCAACACCCCTCCAAAGTGGCCCAATAACCCATCCAAACCACCTCCATGCTCTCGGTCGTTCGATCACGATCGCGTGGTCAAAAACCGCACCTCATTTGGAGTCTCCTAGCTCCCTCTACCTATAAATAGGCCTCCCCTCCGAAATTCGCGGGTGAAACCCTAGTCCTCCATCTTCCTCCGTGCCGGACACGTCCGGACGGCGCCGGTCGCGTCCGCCGCCACGCCCCGTCCACTCATGCGCCGCCACCTGTCGCCTCGTCCGCCTCCCCCCACCGCGGCCCGCGGGGCCCGGAGCAGGCCCGCGCGAGCCTGCGGGACCGCCGCCGCCAGCACCCGCTTCCCTCCGCCCGTGCCGCCACCCGGGAGCCGCGCGCCGTCCGCGAGCTCCCCACCGCGCTGCCCAGCGCCGGTGGCCACCGCCGCTGCCGCCGACTGTACCGCCCGCGCCGCCTCCACCGGATCCGGCGAGCTCCGGCCTCCCCGTCCCTCCTCGCCGTCCCTCCTAGAATACTGCTCTGTTGTGCGTGCATGATATATCGAAATGTTCACCTTGTTGTGCTCTAAATTTTGTTCCATTGTGCCATGTTAATTTGAGTTCATCTTGATGCCCTAATCATCGTTGCAAGAGTGCTATAAAATGTTGTCTGTTGTAACTTAACAGAACATGCTCATTTGTCAGTTTTGCAACTTTTTGTGTGATTTTCTTTTGAGCATGAAGTCTACATGTGTTATGAGCTAAAACATGCCATCATTGCTGTGGTACAATCCACTCTTCATGATATACCATATGTTGATTGTTACAAGCTTGCAAATTGGCCTCAGTGATGTTGCTAATTTCAGGGACTTAGAATTTCACCAAGTTTTTCCCTGCTGTTATTTTTATGCCATGTATTCATGTTGATACAGTGAGATCCGTGCCTATGTTGAGCATGTTCAGTAAGGTTGTTTTGTTCATATGGTTATGATCTATGCATCCATGCCCCTTTTTGAATTTATAGAATGCTCTAGCATGTCTTCATCTTACTCTACTTTTGCTATAAAATGTTCCGGGCAGATTGTTTACATGTTCATCAATTTTGCCATGGTTGTTGTTAGTGATCCAAGCATGCTATGAACTTGATCTTGCCATTCTTAGCTTCATGAACATGTCATCTTGCTTTAGGTTTGCTTTTATTGTCATGCAATGCTTTGTGATGAGTGAATCGAGCTCGCAAATATGCCTTCATAATTCTGTTTATGCCATGCTCAGTTTTTCTGCTAAGTCTGAACCTGGTAATAAAACTTGCTATGTTCACATGGGTGCCATCATATCTTATCTGCCTTTTTGGCTCATGATCAGTAAGGTACTTTGTTCTATGCAATTAGTACATTCATTCCATACCTTTGGTTGCCATGATATATTCCTGTAGCATGTTTTCGGATGGCTCTAAACATTGTAACCTGATGTTATTTCTGCCATGTCCAGTGAACTGTTATTATTTGCAATCTTGCCATGTCCTTTTGAGCATGTTCTCGTGATTTCTGGAGAAATCTTAGTGTTCATGTTTTGTAACGCTTTACCTGTATATCACGTCCATGCCTCTTTTTTCATATTGTGGTGCTGTATCATGTTGATTTGGTGCTTGCAATATGCCTAGTTGCTGTTTTGTACAGCTTGTCCTTTAAACTTGTATGGTGTGTATGTGTTGAACCGTTGCTCCGTTTTGAGTGTGCTCTATATGAAACTTGCTTAGTTTCGTATGTAGTTTCATGTTACCTTGTTGGATCCATGTCTTGAATGTGTTTGCTTGGTGTTTGAATGCATTTTGTACCAATGCCATGCTTAACTTGCTTTGCTCATATCTTCTAGGCCGTAGCTCCAAATTAAATGAACTTTGTATGTAACTTGACTAGAATTTCGTGTATATCATTTTTGTGCATCTTAACTTGTTGTTTAACAACTTGAACATAAGGTTTATTCAGATCTGGACCAATTTCGAAGTTTGCATATGAGGACTTACCGGAATTGTTATATGTTGTTTCCGGCCTAATTTAAACTTGCTTTGATGTGTTGCTCTTGTATGCATCATATCTTGCCATGCATAGCCTCATGTAGTCTTGTCATGCATCATACTGGGATGAGCATCATGCCTTGTTCATGTGTGGTGTGTTTACCTTGTAGTGTGCTTCTTCTCGATAGTTCCCATTTCATTGCGATCGTGAGGATTCGTTCGTCTACGATTGGTTCTTCTACGTGGCTTCATCTTCTTCATGGACTCGTTCTTCTTCCTAGCGGGATTTCAGGCAAGATGGTCGTCACCTTGGATCTCATTACTATCATTGCTATGCTAGTTGCTTCGTTCTATCGCTATGCCGCGTTACCTACCACTTGCTTATCAAGCTTCCCAAATTGCCATGAACCACTAACCTTTGTCACCCCTCCTAACAAACCGTTGTTTGGCAATGGTACCGCTTTTGCTCAGCCCCTCTTATAGCGTTGCTAGTTGCAGGTGAAGATGAAGATTGCTCCATGTTGGATTATGTTTTTGTTGGGATATCACAATATCTCTTATATTATTAATGCATCTATATACTTGGTAAAGGGTGGAAGGCTCGGCCTTATGCCTGGTGTTTTGTTCCACTCTTGCCGCCCTAGTTTCGGTCATATCGGTATTATGTTCCCGGATTTTGCATCCCTAACGCGTTTGGGTGATTTATGGGACCCCCTTGACAGTTCGCTTTGAATAAAACTCCTCCAGCAAGGCCCAACCTTGGTTTTACCAATTGCCTCACCACCACCTACTTTTCCCTTGGGAGTCGCTCTCTCGAGGGTCATCTTTATTTAGCCCCCCCCCCCCCCGGGCCAATGCTTCTCTGAGTGTTGGTCCGAACTAGAGTCCTTTGCAGCGCCACCTCGTGGAAACTTGAGGGCTGGTTTTAGTTGTACGGAGTGCTCATCCGGTGTCGCCCTGAAAATGAGATATATGCAGCTCCTATCGGGATGTCGGTGCATCGGGCGGTCTTGCTGGTCTTGTTTTACCATTGCCGAAATGTCTTGTAACCGGGATTCCGACACTGATCGGGTCTTCCCGGGAGAAGAAATATCCTTCGTTGACCGTGAGAGCTTATAATGGGCTAAGTTGGGACACCCCTGCAGGGTTTGAACTTTCGAAAGCCGTGCCCGCGGTTATGTGGCAGATGGGAATTTGTTAATATCCGGTTGTACTAAACTTGAAGTAAACTCTTCTAAAATAGACCAACTGCGTGCGTAGCCGTGATTGTCTCTTTTCGGGGTTGTTCGAGAGGAGAACACGGTTTTTGGGTTATGTTTGACGTAAGTAGGAGTTTAGGATCACTTCTTCATCATTACTAGTTGAAGACCGCTTGCTTTGCTTCTCTTCTCGCTCTTATTTTTGAGTAAGTTAGCCACCATACAGGCTTAGTCGCTGCTGCAACCTCACCACCTTACCCCTTCCTTACCCACTAAGCTTTGCTAGTCTTGATACCCATGGTAATGGGATTGTTGAGACCTCATGGCTCACGGATTACTACGCCAACAGTTGCAGGTACAGGTTATGCGATGATCTTGACGCGAGAGCGATGTTTACTTGTCTTGGAGTTCTTCTTCTTCTTCATCGATCTTGGGTTAGGTTCCTGGTCGGCAGCCTGGGCTAGCAGGGTGGATGTCGTTTGAGTTTCTGTTTATGTTTCATCCGTAGTCAGATGTTGTTCTTGTATCTGATGCATTGATGTATCTTTGCGGCATTTGTATGCCTTGTATGTATCCCCATCTATTATGTAATGTTGATGTAATGATATCCACCTTGCAAAAGCGTCTTCAAGATGCGCTTCTATCCATGGTGGGACCTTCGAGTTCCTTTAGATAAGGTCGCATCTTGGGCGTGACACCTTCGTGGGTTGAAGTCTCTATCAAAATGGACGTATGGTAGCACCACCTATCGGAACCACGCCAAAAATTCTCTGCGTCTCCATTGTGTTTGCAAACTCCAATCACATCCCTTTACTTTCTTGCAACTTGCATGCTTTACTCTTTCCGCTTCATATACTCTTGTCATGCTTGCTTGAAATGTATTGTGAGACATGTGCTAAACTCAGCCTTAACTTGAAGAAATTAAAAACTGCCACTCTTGCTTGTTAAGGGTCTAATCACCCCCCTTTAGACCCCTATTCTCGATCCTTTCACTAACTCGGCGCCTCTTTGCGCCCGCGGCTCCACGGTGACTACCTCGATACCGGTCACCCCGACTCGACATCGACCATGGCTTCTCTTGCATGGCTACCTCGACCATGGCTACAGCACCCTACGCTCTCGGCTACCTTGGCATGGGCACAAAGGGCTACCACCTTGCTTGAGCGACCTCGTCGGTTTCCATCCCAGCCACAACTTCTGCCATTACAAGAAATATGTCAACTAGTGACCTTCTCTCAGTGACCCCGACTGAATTGGTCATAAATCCACGGCCATTTCGCTTGGAAGGGTTCAAACCCTGAAATTGACTTACACCAAATGGTCATAAAGCAGACAAGAGTGGTCAACGACCTTCTTCCTACCTGATTACGACCAATATAAATGGTCATGAGGTTGTGAACATGGATGCATTGGTACTTAAGGTGTCGCTCAAGGTGGGCTTGGGCCTCGGTGGAACGAGGCCACCTTCTTTTTTAAAAAAATATGTGTGCCATGTAGGCCTCGGCCCATCTAGGAAGAAATGTGGGATGCCATCATATTACTCAAAAAGAGCATATATTCGGCCCAACGAAAATGGGAAAATAACAAGTTTTTCATTAGAATAGGAAAATAATGAACTCCTTCGTGAATCTTGCTATATGGTTTAGCAATTACAAAACTAAACATGTAATTCAAAAAAATGTTAATGTTAATACATATTTCAAAAAAATGTAATCACGTGTTTACAAAACTAAATGTGTGCATTTGAAAAGTTTCTTGCATATAAAAAATGATAATCATAAATAATATTAGATATGTATTAAAAAGGTTTCATGTGTATGCAAAAACAATCATCAGTACGTATGTATATGAAAATTTTAGAATATATATATATATATATATATATATATATATACATATATATATATATATATATATATATATATATGCAAAAGTAGATAATAAAACAATATTTTCTAAAAATGTTAATCATGTATTTAATTTTTCTAACCAATATCAACAATGTTTTATATGTATACAAAAATGTACAATGTGTAAAAACAAATATAGACATCAAAACCTATGAATGAAAAGATATTTTTTTTATTGAGAATACATGAAAATATGTTAATCATGTATTTGAAAAATGTTAAACATATATAAACAATATGTACAATGTGTCTTAAAAAATGTAGACATGTGTTCAAAATATTAGACATCAAAATATTCATTAAAAATGTTAATGATGTAACTAAAAGTCGTTTAATATCTATAAAAGTGTTTCTAGTGTACACAAATTTGTTCATAAAACATGGTCTAATATTTTTGAAAAATGGAGAATTTTTTTTACAACAAATATTTGTTAGGTTCTTCACAAAGAAACTCATTTTGGGAACTCAAAAAATGGAAAAATAAATATGCGGAAATTTGTCCTTTCCATCAGAGATTGATCAAAACTTTTGACACCCTGCCATTTGGTCAATTGTGCATTAAATATGGCCTATTATTTTAGAAAATTGATTTGGTACAATTTCGCAACAAATATATGGTAGGTCCTTCACAAAAAAAACTCACTTTGGGCACTCAAACAATGGAATATTGATTTTTCGTCCAAAGAAAATGAAAACTCCCTTAGGCAACATTCGTTGCCATTCCAATATGCACCCTTGTGCACAATATAAGATCATTTGAACAAACTATGCCATAAATGTGGCCATAAGATTGATCATTTGCCTTGAAAGCCATAAATCTTCAGAGATAATAGCTCATTTCTGAGAACACTTTTTTAAAAGAATTGCCGTATTACAAGTTTATTATTTCTACTGGAAACTTGGTCACATATGATGACACAATGCGAAGGTTTTCCAATTTTTTGATTTTTTTTGAATTTTTTATGCCCGTTTCAAAATGCGGTCAAAACAGCGGGAATGACCGTTCCTAGCTAGTTATTGAATCTTGGAAACCTTTTGATGTTTCTCTGATTAAATAAATATTTATGTACCTAGAAATGATTTTTGAAAAAAATAAAGAGCAAACTATGAGGCAGCTACAGTTCAAATTTGACCCGCTTCCTACTGAATCGGCGGAAATTTGTCTTTTTCATGAGAGGTGGATCAAGGATTTTGACACCCAACCATTTGGTCAATTGTGCATTAAACATGGCCTAATATTTTAGAAATTTGATTTGGTAAAATTTTACAACAAATATTTGGTAGGTCCTTCACAAAAAAACCTCTTTTTGGGCACTCGAAAAATGGAAAATGAATTTTCCGTGCAAAGAAAATGAAAACTCCCTTAGGCAACATTGTTTTCCAGGCTTCAGTCCTTCTTCTTAGGTAGGTGAGCACGTACCCTCCCCTCCAGTTCAAGTCCGATCGTTAATGGCAGACTGTGATGGTTGTTTGTTCCGTGTGGTTCATGTGATGGTTGTTTGTTCCGCATGATCATCGGAGAAAAGCAATTCTAGTTAGTGATGTAGCGCTATGTAGCCCAGTTCATGTTCATGTGCTAAATGTTTTTTAATATTTGGTGACCAAGGCATATTCCAGTCCAGCGTCTATTAAACTTTGTATGCTGAATTTAAATTGGTTGTCACTATATACTTAGGAGGCAGTGACATAAAAGTATATGTTTGTGCAGATTTATACATTGTTGAAGTAGAGGCTTGGCAAGAACTATTTTCTTAGTAGTAATAAGTCATGAGTTGATTGTTGCTTCAGTAGCGTGTCATACATTATAATCATCAGCTCATGTCGTCTGGGATCAAACATAGCTTTGAATTTACAAGAGTAAAGATTTATGTGAGAAGTACAAACCATGTTCAGTTTTAACTAGTACAAAAATTATGCCCCTGCATTACAGCACTCATTCATAACATAAATTGCTAGTGTTGTGTGAATACTACTGTTCGGTTTCTCATAGTGGTGTTTTGTCTATTGTCTCAAGTTTGAGATAAAGCGGATCGAGGATGCGACCAGCAGGCAGGTGTGGTACTCCAAGCGGCGGTCGGTGATCATGAAGAGGCACGCGAGCTCTTCGTGCTCTCCTCCACCGGCATGCACCACCACTTCTGCCAAATTGCTTGCTTGTTTACTCTACAACATGTATTGCTAAAACATGTTATCCTACTCCATGATGTTGTATCATTTGCAAATACTCCTGGACATCAACTCCCATCATGGTGCATTAGCTATAATCTGTACCTCTAAAAGAGGAGTATAAACTGGAGTAATCATATGGTATTTGCTACTTTTCTCTGGATGAACAGAATGTCCATAGGTTTATTGTCATCAATGTGTACTATAAAATTTCCCTGCACCTTTGCTCAAAACATGCAAGTATGTAACACAAATAGTCCACAAAGATTATAGATGTGGTATTGATTGCTTGAACAGGCAATCGAGGGCGTTAGATGATGATCTAGCCATTTTTCTCATCACAAAGTATGCATTGGCAATATAGTTTGCAGCATTAGTTAGGTACTGATGTAGTCTTTTTAATACTTCTCATGAGATTGAAACATTTGATCTGATTTATGGTTTGCTGATTGTTGCAGACAAATGTATCAATCTGCTTAACTGTGTATGATTCCTGCATTTCCCAGTTGCAAATCCTAATCAAGGAGAATGATTAATACAAGCTCAGGTGTAATGGTGTATCCACACTTCCGTTTCGATTACATTTAAGTGATACTTTTCTGCCTCCTTTTCCTCCTGTTTGCGCAAAAAGTCATGTGTCTTTACTTGGTCAGAAATTTGTAGATTATTTGGTCAGATTTCCTTACTTGCTTTAGGCATAAGAATAAGCTGATAAGAACAGAATATTGATACTTTGCATGCTATGAGTAAAATGCTCTATTTTCTTTCGTCACCTTTCTTGTATGCATGAGTATCTCATTTTAACTAGCTGGAGAATGAAAGCATTGTACTAGCTGAATTTGTGTTATCATTCTAAACAACTTGTTCGTTTTTTTATTGTTTTGTTCATAATATATTGGCTCCAGATTTTTTTGATTCTTTTCTGATTCATGTAACAGCTACCTTGCGTGGCACTAGTACTATTATGCTATACTGTTATACTATCTGTAAGGTAAATGACAACATTGAAAATGGCTCAAACCTGAAGTACTTTAAATAGATTGTCGTTTCAGTCAAATGTTGTTTAGAAATCCAGTTTGTACTGATAAACTTGCACAGTCTCTGCCTGTTTGTAGTGTTAAATTTTGTTTGATAAATTCACTTTTTACTGATAAAATTGTATAGAGCACAACACAGTCTCTGCCTTTTGTTATACTGATAATTGTTGTTTAGTTGTAATTCCTTTCGCATTGTACAATTGTATAGATGCTGTCCCATGCACAAGTGATATTCATGTCCAGCCAAATGATATATTGTGCTTTCCAAAGTGATTTGTACCCAACTGCTTGTATATGTATTTTGTTCTTAACTGTAGATTTCCTCTCACAGTAGCTCCATGCAAAAGAAGGTTGAAAGGAGGAGAGTTTGTGGCTGCTATAGAAGGACTGAAGGAGGTCCATGTTGAAGAAGATTGACAGAAGCAGTAGAGCTTGTAATATTGTCCTTGCCATTGTATTTGTGTTGTATGATGTATCCACATTTACCCACAAAAAAATGTATTCACGTTGTAATACTTTGATTGCCATTCTGGCTACTATTTCAAGCAGTGTATTTTGCTAGTGCTGATTTAGATATTGGTTACTTATTTACTATGATATGAAATCTAAAGAACTTGACCCTGACAACCGGATCCCATTACTAGAAATTGACAATTGGGACCAATCTTCTGAGAAAAAGAAAAATTGAAACTCTTGGGCCAAGAAGGCCATGACCCAACATTAAAACGCCCGGATTGTTGGGCTTGGCCCATGAGCCCAGCCAAAAATTGATGGAAAAAATATATAAAAAAGGTTGAATGTTGGGCTCGGCCCATGTAAAACACCGAATCGGACCGGGCTGATTCTTGTGCCACATCAGCTTGCCACGTTGGATGCCTACGTGGTCTCGGGAGGTTGTTAGTGACCAAAAATTTGGTTGTGGAACCAACGACCTTTTACATATCACAAAGAAGGTCACTAATTTCAGTTTACGACCGCCAGCTTTTGACCTTCTGTTTTTGGTCACAAAAAGATCACGAATGAAAAACTATGACCTTTCAGCGGCCAATAGTGAGGGTCACAAGTTGACATATTTCTTGTAGTGTGCGATGCATCGACCGTTATGACTGTGGGGGGGTGTCCATCGGTTTACCTTCAGATTCTTCTCTAATCTCACCATCTGTGTCGCTACCGTTGTGACTGTGGGAGGATGCTGAGTATCATGATTACATTGGAAACATAGGATAGACCAGGAACTATTCTGACTTGTGTTGTACTCCAAGTAGATCATGTACTCATATATATATATATACCCACAAGGCTCAAGCAATACATCGATTCCACCAATCCCTCTCTATCTCTTCTAATACATGTCGCCGAGCTACCTGTCCAGCAACATTGTATTTTTTTGCATTGATTGTGTTATTATGATTTTTACATTATTTGTATTCTTTTAAATAAAAGAACAAAATTTATAAAATTGGAGTATCTCCAAGCGGACCCAATTTCCCCCATATATATCCGGACGGACAACCCAGATCAAAAAATTGCCGCCCAACCGAAACCCCAAAACCAGCCCAAACATTCGGGCTGTCCGGCACCCCTCAAGCTCGGCCCATGTGTACGTGGGAGGGATTTAGGACCTTTTAACGTGTCTGGACGCGTCCGCCATGTTCGATCCAATAGGTGGGACCTATCCAAAATCTCTCCAAACTGGCCCCAACTCTCACCCAATCTACCTTCTTCCTTTCTTCTGTGTCGTCTATGCCGCCCTGGCCTAGATCCACCGCTGCCCCCAACCCACAATGTCACCACAAAGGTCCCCAAATCCCTCTCGACCATATGTGCCACCCCGGATACAGTCGTGTCGCCTAATGCCGCCCGAGTATGTCCTACTCTGTCGGACATACACCTCACCCGCCATGTGTTCGATGAAATGTCCTATTTGTGATTTTATTCTTTTGCTCATGTTTAGGCAAACCATGGATTTTTCGAATGATGATTTTGATTACAAGGAGCATGATGACCGCATATTCAAAGAGTTCATCACTTGGTGCGATTTAGAAATCGATGATGATGAAGATGCTGAGATGCTGGTGGTGATGAGCACCCAGGAAGAGTTTGACAAGCAAGAGAAGCATGTCGTTAATTTTAAGGGTTCGATGCCGGTAGGATAGTTGTTGCACATGATAGGATAAAAGGGCCAATGAGATCTCTAGGTCGACTACTTCAAACCCAACCCAATATTTCATGAGGGATTTTTATAGCGTCGCTTCTCGATGAGAAGTCATTTGTTCTTGGCCATAGTGGATGTTGTGAAGGCATATTATCCTTACTTCACGCTGAGGAAGGATTATTTCATACAACTACCATTCTCTCTTATGCTAAAATATACGGCTGCTCTGAGGATGCTTGGATATGGCACAAGTAGAGATGCCATTGATGAGATCATCCGGATGGGGAGAGCACATGCATTGAGTCAATGGTTAAATTTCCTATGCCATGGCAAACACATTTGGATCAGAGTACTTGAGAGAACCAAATGTCGAGGACACTTAAAAGTTATTGGCAATTGGAGCATGCATTGGCAATAGAAAAGCTGTCCGACAGGTTTTTGTGGCCACCATAGTTGAAGCAATGGCATCAAATGACTTGTGGATTTGGCAGGACTTTTGGCATGTCAAGTTCTTACAACAACATAAATGTACATCAGCGACCTCTGCTATTCAAGAGACTTTCTAGGGAGGCTTCGGCGTGCAACTACACCATGAACGAGCATGACTAGAACATGGGGCACAACCTTGCCAATGGTATCTATCCTTAATGGACAGTGTTTGTGAAGACTATACCTGACCCTTAAGGTAAGAAACGATGCCGCTTTGCACAAATGCAAGTAGTTGCTAGGAAGGATGTGAAGAGGACATCTGAAGTGCTACAAGCTTGTTAAGGTATTGTTTGTGGAGATGCATTGATGCGGGATTTGGAGACATAGTGATAGGTGATGACTTGTCGTGTAATCTTGCAAAACATGATTCTGGAGGATGAGGGCGAAGGGGCAGCCCACATGCATGATTTTGAGAAGCTCAAAGTACATATCCGCCTCCCAAAAGAAGATGAGGAGCATGTCGTGAATTTTCTAGATAACCATTGACAACTTCAAAAATACACAATTGCATGCGCAATGACTCAATGATCTCACTACTAGAAACCTGCTCACATTAGTGACGGGCGCACTCTAACGTCTGCCACAACTATTGGGAAAAATACCAATGGTGGGCAAAAACCGTGCCTGCCATTGGTATTTACATACTAGTGACGGGCACCGGTTTATGTCCTTCACTCAGTTGTGGATAAACAAAACTAGTGAACAATACTGGTGGTGGGCACAAAAAATACTCCTAACACTGGTATTTTTTTGTCCCAGTGACTATTCCGGCCTAAAATACCAGTGGCGGTCATGTATTGTTGTCAGCCGCTGGTACCTCAAGTAGCAATGTCGGGTGTGGTTTTGCGCCAGCTAGTAGTAACTTTCTCTGTCCGCCACTAATAAAAGTATCAGTGGCAGGCAATTTTTTTGTGTCGATCGTTCATATTTTTTTCTGACATTTATTTGTAATGTCAGGGTTTTAGTGTTTTAGGTTTAGACTTACTGGACAAAAAATTACATTAAATATACATCATTTAGAGTTTCTATTAAGAACTTTGACCTTGTTAAAATCTTAATTAGCCATTTTTAGGACATTAAATAGATTTCTAGGTATTTAATGGAGGTGAATGCACTTAAAGGCTTAAATATAGCAGGCAGACCCGAAACAATGCCAAATTTTGGCATGTCACATGTAATTGTGTATGTTTACTGTGGAAAAGTTTGAGCACTAACCGAGGAAGGAGCGGTCGCTTCGAATGCAAACCGGTCTATCTCAAATGTCTAGAAGTGCATTTGCTCCCTTATGTCCTTTTTAGTCTGCATATAAGTTTTATTCGAAGTCAAAGTATCTCTACTTTGACTAAACTTGTAGAAAGAAGTTTCAAAGTTCACAATACTAAATCAATATTGTTAAATTCATTATGAAATGTAGTTTCATAATATATATATTTGGTATTCTAGATGTTGATATTTTTTTAATATAAATTTGGTCAAACTATGTAGATTTTGACTTCCACAAATCTAATACGCAGAGTAGATACTCCAAAGGGAGGTGAATCCTCATTTCTGAAGAGGGAAGCACGTTTGTCCCTGGGCGGTTAATTATGGATAATGTTCTGATTGCTTACCAGTGCATTCACTCCATCTGGAAGAGAAAAAAAGAAGTCTTTGTGTAGTCAAGTTGGATATGATGAAGGCATATATGACCGGGTCGAGTGGAGTTTTCTGGAAGCAATGATGGGAAAGATGGATTTCTCAATGATATGGATTGATATGATCCTTCATTGTAACACCTCAGTCAATTTCTCTGTTCATCTTAATAATGGACTTTCAGGCAAATTTTTACCATCGTGGGGCCTCCAACAAGGTGATCCTCTTTCCCATATTTATTTTTGTTCCACGTCGAGGCTTTTTCTGCTCTTCTCAATAGGGCTCAATAGGAGAAAAAGATTTATGGTGTGGAGTTTGGGAGGGATGACCCTCACATAACTCACTTATTATTTGTCGATGATAGTATTGTGTTCTTGGAGGCGGAAGAGTATAGCTTGCTGGAATTGACTCATATTCTCCGTGTTTATGAGGAAGCTTCTGGACAAAAGGTCAACATACAACAATCTTCCATCTTTTTTGGCAAAAGTTGTGAGGATGAAGCAAAGGCGAACATGAAGAAAATTGTGAACATAAGTTTTGAAGCGATTAATCAGAAGTATCTCGACTTACCAATAGTGGTAGGGCGGTCAAAGGAAGGGTATTTCAAGTACGTCAGGGATAGAGCTAGTGCAAAAGCAATGGGATGCAACAGACAAGGAATGCCTAAGAGGGGTAAGGAGGTGCTGGTTAAGTCGATGCTCCCAGCCAATCCGACGGTTGCCATGAGTTGTTTTCAATTCACCAAGAAATTGTGCCGGAATCTGACATCCATTTCGTCAAACTTTTGGTGGGGAGCAGAAAATGGTAAGCGCAAGGTGCACTATATTGCTTGGGAAAAGATGTGCAGAAGCAAGCGTGTGGGGGGTATGGGGTTTCAGAATTTTGAAGCTTTCAACAAAGCACTGCTTGCAAAATAGGCATGGCGGATCCTTACAGTCCCGAATTCTCTATGTGCAAAAGTTCTAAAGGTGAGGTACTTCCCAATAGGAGAGTTCATGAAGGCACTACTAGGAAAAGGCCTGTTAGTGGCGCACCTATTTTGGCCATTAATGGCGCACTATAGGCAGTGGCGGAGCTAGATGCAGATTACGCCTGGGGCTGTGCTATGTTGAGTGATAAACTTCTATGATTTTCTATGCTTTGCCTGAAGAAATTACAAAGGAAGTTGATTCTAGGCCTGGGGCTATAGCCCTAGCTGCCCCAGGCCTGTCTCCGCCACTGATATAGGTGCGCCACTATCATCATGCCACTAGTAACAAGTACTAATGGCGCACCTCTGGTGCGCCATTAGTATTGTAGGTAACAGCGGTGCACCTTGTAGTGCGCCATTACTATTGCCATAGGTGCACCACTGGTAACTTCTTTTTTGAAATTTTTTGATTTTTTCTGAATTTTGAAGGCAGGAAAATAGTAGTGGCGCACCGTCTAACCCCCACCGTGCGCCATTGCTATTTTTGAATTTTTAATTTGGATCTGGATCGCGATTTTTTTGCCCTTTTTTTTCTCGTTTTTTGCACGATGTTTTTTTAAAATTTGGTTCCCGTTTTTGGATCTTGTACGTTCTTTTGCCAGAGAGGAGTTCGCCGGAGAGGAGGGCCGAGGAGAGATCGTGAGGAGGAGAGGAGGGAGGAGGAGGAGGTCACCGGAGAGGAGCTCGCCTACATCCTCGGAGAGGAGGAGGAGGAGGTCACCGGAGAGGAGTTCACTGGAGAGGAGGGAGGAGAAACCGTGAGGAGAGGGGAGGAGAGGAGGGAGGAGGAGCTTACCGGAGAGGAGGGAGGAGGAGATCACCGGATAGGAAGGAGGAGGAGATCACTGGAGAGGAGGGAGGAGGAGCTCACCGGAGAGGAGGGAGGAGAAACCGTGAGGGGAGGGGAGGAGAGGAGGGAGGAGGAGGTCGCCGGAGAGGAGGAGGAGGTCGCCGGAGAGGAGGAGGAGGAGGTCGCCGGAGAGGTGGAGGAGAGTATGGTGGAGGAAAGGAGGGGAGATGGAGCGGAGGAGAGGAGGAGAAAAATGAAGAGGTAAGGAGGAGAGGACCCCGCCCAGCCATATATACGACATAGTAATGGTGCACCGTGGGTAGGTGCGCCATTACTAACTTTATTTATTTATTTTTTGATTTATTTTTAATTTTGAAGGCGGGAAGATAGTAATGGCGTACCTTGGGCAGGTGCGCCATTACTGAGTTTGATTTTTTTTGAATTTTTTTGCCTCTCCAGATCTTGAAAGCCCCATAACTTTTTTTCTGTTAGGTTTTTGAGGATTCTAAAAATCTTTAACGAGGTTCCCTCAGTTGAATTCGGATGTAACTTTTCAAGTAGATGATTTTTCATATATAAAACTTTTCCATCGGAGGTCGTATGCAAAAGTTACGGCCGTTTTACCGAAACACGACGGCCTTTTGCAAAAAAAAGAAAAATCAAAATTCATGTTTAACAACTAGAACACATAACAAAAGGGCATCTATTTTTTGAGTTTTTTTGAATCTTTCATCATTTTTTTTTTATTTTTTTAAAAACCTAAAATGCGATCCACGGGGGGAGGGGGTGTTTGTGTGTGAGAGACGTTAGTAATGACGTACCCTACCTGGTGCGCCATTACTAACCTCACACACACACGCAGGCACACCCCCACCAGACATAGCAATGGCGCACCACACCTAGGTGCGCCACTGCTATGCTACATAATAGTGGCGCACCTAGGCGTGGTGCGCCATTGCTATGTCTGGTGGGGGATGGACAAAAAAAAATAGCAATGACGCACTGCTCATGTGGTGCGCCATTAGTAAAAACATAGCAATGGTGCACCTGATTCTGGTGCGCCACTGCTATATCATATACATGGTGCGTCATTAATGTCCATATTAGCTATAGCCGTTTTCCTAGTAGTGAGGCCTAGACTCCTAGAAGTGCCTCAACAACTTGGAAGAATATCATCCACATGGGTTCACTACTCAAAAAGGTTTGATATGGCGCATAGGGGATGGAACCCGAGTCAGGGTGTGGTCTTATAATTGGATACCGAGGGAAGGCACTATGAAACCAGTTGGGGCGCGGGACATGCAGAACATTCAAACAGTTGATGATCTCCTAGATTATTCTGGGAACGTTTGGGGCATGGCTTTTTGCAACGGATGTTGACTGGGTTGGATATTGCGGACATCATTCAGACCACTGTGGGGGGCAGGTGGGGATGATGTGTGTTGGGGAACGTAGTAATTTCAAAAAAAATCGTACGCACAAGCAAGATCATGGTAATGCATAGCAACGAGAGGGGAGAGTGTTGTCTACGTACCCTTGTAGACCGAAAGCGGAAGCGTTAGCACAATGCGGTTGATGTAGTTGTACGTCTTCACGATCCGACCGATCAAGTACCAAACGTACAGCACCTCCGAGTTCAGCACACGTTCAGCCCGATGACATCCCTCGAACTCCAATCCAGTCGAGTGTTGAGGGAGAGTTTCGTCAGCACGACAGCATGGTGACGATGTTGATGTTCTACTGACGCAGGGCTTCGCCTAAGCACCGCTACAGTATTATCGAGGTGGACTATGGTGGAGGAGGGCACCGCACACGGCTAAAAGATCAACTTGATCAATTGTTGTGTCTTTGGGGTGCCACCTGCCCCCATATATAAAGCAGCAAGGGAGGAGGAGGCCGGCCCTAGGAGGGGCCCGCCAAAGGGAGTAGGATTCCTACTCCTAGTAGGAGTAGGTTTCCTCCTTTCCTAGTCCAACTAGGAGAAGGGGGGAAAGGAGGGGAGAGGAAAAGGAAGGGAGAGGGAGGCCGCGCCCCAAACCCCTTGTCCAATTCGGACTGGGCTTGGGAGGGGCGCGCGCCACCTCCTGGCTGCTGCCTCTCCTTTCCACTAAGGCCCATTAAGGCCCATTGCTTCTTCCTCGTATTCCCGTAACTTCCTGGTATCTCCGAAATTACCCAAATCACTCCGAACCTTTCTGATGTCCGAATATAGTCGTCCAATATATCGATCTTTACGTCTCGACCATTTCGAGACTCCTCGTCATGTCCCCAGTCTCATCCGGGACTCCGAACTAACTTCGGTACATCAAATCACATAAACTCATAATATAACTGTCATCGAAACTTTAAGCGTGCGGACCCTACGGGTTCGAGAACTATGTAGACATGACCGAGACTCGTCTCCGGCCAATAACCAATAGCGGAACCTGGATGCTCATATTGGCTCCCACATATTCTACGAAGATCTTTATCGGTCAGACCGCATAACAACATATGTTGTTCCCTTTGTCATCGGTATGTTACTTGCCCGAGATTCGATCGTCGGTATCTCAATACCTAGTTCAATCTCGTTAGCGGAAAGTCTCTTTACTCGTTCCGTAATACATCATCCCGCAACTATCTCATTAGTTGCAATGTTTGCAAGGCTTAAGTGATGTGCATTACCGAGAGGGCCCAGAGATACCTCTCCGACATTCGGAGTGAGAAATCCTAATCTCGAAATACGCCAACCCAACAAGTACCTTCGGAGACACCTGTAGAGCACATTTATAATCACCCAGTTACGTTGTGACGTTTGGTAGCACACAAAGTGTTCCTCCGGTAAACGGGAGTTGCATAATCTCATAGTCATAGGAACATGTATAAGTCATGAAGAAAGCAATAGCAACATACTAAACGATCGTGTGCTAAGCTAACGAAATGGGTCATGTCAATCACATCATTGTCCTAATGATGTGATCCCGTTAATCAAATGACAACTCATGTCTATGGCTAGGAAACTTAACCATCTTTGATTCAACGAGCTAATCAAGTAGAGGCATACTAGTGACACTTTGTTTGTCTATGTATTCACACATGTAGTAAGTTTCCAGTTAATACAATTCTAGCATGAATAATAAACATTTATCATGATATAAGGAAATAAATAATAACTTTATTATTGCCTCTAGGGCATATTTCCTTCAGTCTCCCACTTGCACTAGAGTCAATAATCTAGATCACATCACCATGTGATTAACATCGATAGTTCACATCATCATGTGATTAACACCCATAGTTCACATCGCCATGTGACCAACACCCAAAGGTTTACTAGATTCATTACTCTAGTTCACATCGCTATGTGATTAACACCCAAATAGTACTAAGGTGTGATCATGTTTTGCTTGTGAGAGAATCTTAGCCAACGGGTCTGCCATATTCAGATCCTTATGTATTTTGCAAATTTCTATGTCAACAATGCTCTGCACGGAGCTACTCTAGCTAATTGCTCCCACTTTCAATATGTATCCAGATTGAGACTTAGAGTCATCTGGATCAGTGTCAAAATTTCATCGACGTAACCCTTTACGACGAACCCTTTTTGTCACGTCCATAATCGAGAAACATATCCTTATTTCACTAAGGATAATTTTGACCGTTGTCCAGTGATCTACTCCTAGATCACTATTGTACTCCCTTGCCAAAATCAGTGTAGGGTATACAATAGATCTGGTACACAGCATGGCATACTTTATAGAACCTATGGCCAAGGCATAGGGAATGACTTTCATTCTCTTTCTATCTTCTGCCGTGGTCGGGCTTTGAGTCTTACTCAATTTCACACCTTGTAACACAAGCAAGAACTCTTTCTTTGACTATTTCATTTTGAACTATTTCAAAATCTTCTCAAGGTATGTACTCATTGAAAAAACTTATCAAGCGTCTTGATCTATCTCTATAGATCTTGATGCTCAATATGTAAGCAGCTTCACTGAGGTTTTTCTTTGAAAAACTCCTTTCAAATACTCCTTTATGCTTTCCAGAAAAATCTACATTATTTCCGATCAACAATATGTCATCCACATATACTTATCAGAAATGTTGTAGTGCTCCCACTCACTTTCTTGTAAATACAGGCTTCATCGCAAGTCTGTATAAAAACTATATACTTTGATCATCTCATCAAAGCGCATATTCCAACTCCGAGATGCTTGCACCAGTCCATAGATGGATCGCTGGAGCTTGCATACTTTGTTAGTACCTTTAGGATTAACAAAACCTTCTGGTTGCATCATATACAACTCTTCTTTAATAAATCCATTAAGCAATGCAGTTTTGTTTATCCATTTGCCAGATTTCATAAAATACGGCAATTGCTAACATGATTCAGTTCGGACAGACATAAGCATAGATACGAGTGAGAAACTCCCATCATAGTCAACACCTTGAACTTGTCGAAAACCTTTTGCGACAATTCTAGCTTTGTAGATAGTAACACTACTATCCGCGTCCGTCTTCCTCCTAAAGATCCATTTAATCTTAATGTCTCGCCGTTCATTGGGCAAGTCAATCTAAGTCCATACTTTGTTCTCATACATAGATCCCATCTCAGATTCATGGCCTCAAGCCATTTTGCGGAATCTGGGATCATCATCGCTTCCTCATAGTTCGTAGGTTCGTCATGGTCTGCTAACATAATTTCCAGAACAGGATTACCGTACCACTCTGGTGCGAATCTTACTTTGGTTGACCTACGAGGTTCAGTAACAACTTGATCTGAAGTTTCATGATCATCATCATTAACTTCCTCACTAATTGGTGTAGGTGTCACAGAAACCGGTTTCTGTGACGAACTACTTTCCAATAAGGGAGCAGGTATAGTTATCTCATCAAGTTCTACTTTCCTCCCACTCACTTCTTTCGAGAGAAACTCCTTCTCTAGAAAGGATCCATTTTTTAGCAACGAATATCTTGCCTTCGGATCTGTGATAGAAGGTGTACCCAACTGTCTCCTTTAGGTATCCTATGAAGACACATTTCTCCGATTTGGGTTTGAGCTTATCAGGATGAAACTTTTTCTTATAAGCATCGCAACCCCAAACTTTAAGAAACGACAACTTCGGTTTCTTGCCAAACCACAGTTCATACGGTGTCATGTCAACGGATTTAGATGGTGCCCTTTTTAACGTGAATGCAGTTGTCTCTAATGCATAACCCCAAAACTATAGAGGTAAATCGGTAAGAAACATCATAGATTGCACTATATCCAATAAAGTACGGTTATGACGTTCGGACACACCATTATACTGTGGTGTTCCAGGTGGCACGAATTTGTGAAACTATTCCACATTGTTTTAATTGAAGACAAAACTCGTAACTCAAATATTTGTCTCCGCGATCAGATCATAGAAACTTTATTTTCCTGTTACGATGATTCTCTACTTCACTCTGAAATTCTTTGAACTTTTCAAATGTTTCATACTTATGTTTCATCAAGTAGGTATACCCATATCTTCTCAAATCATCTGTGAAGGTGAGAAAATAACGATTCCCGCCGCGAGCCTCAACACTCATTGGTTCGCATACATCAGTATGTATTATTTCCAATAAGTCTGTTGCTTGCTCCATTGTTCCGGAGAACGGAGTCTTAGTCATCTTGCCCATAAGGCATGGTTCGCAAGCATCAGGTGATTCCAAAATCCCATCAGCATGGAGTTTCTTCATGCGCTTTACACCAATATGGCCTAAATGGCAGTGCCACAAATAAGTTGCACTATCATTATTAACTTTTCATCTTTTGGCTTCAATATTATGAATATGTGTATCACTACGATCGAGATCCAACAAACCATTTTCATTAGGTGTATAACCATAGAATGTTTTATTCATGTAAACAGAATAACAATTATTCTCTAACTTAAATGAATAACCGTATTGCAATAAACATGATCAAATCATATTCTTGCTCAACGTAAACACCAAATAACATTTATTTAGGTTCAACACTAATCTCAAAAATATAGAAAGTGTGCGATGGTGATTATATCAATGTTGGAACCACTTCCAACACACATCGTCACTTCACCATTAACTAGTCTCTATTCATTCTGCAACTCCCGTTTCAAGTTACTACGCTTAACAACTGAACTAGTATCAAATACCGAGGGGTTGCTATAAACACTAGTAAAGTACACATCAATATCATGTATATCAAATATACCTTTGTTCTATTTGCCATCCTTCTTATCCGCCAAATACTTGGGGTAGTTCTGCTTCCAGTGACCAGTCCCTTTGCAGTAGAAGCACTTAGTCTCAGGCTTAGTTCCAGACTTGGGCTTCTTCACTTGAGCAGCAACTTGCTTGCCGTTCTTCTTGAAGTTCCCCTTCTTCCCTTTGCCCTTTTCTTGAAACTAGTGGTTTTGTTAACCATCAACACTTGATGTTTTTCTTGATTTCTACCTTCGTCGATTTCAGCATCACGAAGAGCTTGGGAATCGTTTCCATTATCCCTTGCATATTATAGTTCATCACGAAGTTCTACTAACTTGGTGATGGTGACTAGAGAATTCTGTCAATCACTATCTTATCTGGAAGATTAACTCCCACTTGATTCAAGCGATTGTAGTACCCAGACAATCTGAGCACATGCTCATTGCTTGACCTATTCTCCTCCATCTTTTAGCTATAGAACTTGTTGGAGACTTCATATCTCTCAACTCGGGTATTTACTTGAAATATTAACTTCAACTCCGGGAACATCTCATATGGTCCATGACGTTCAAAACGTCTTTGAAGTCCCGATTCTAAGCCGTTAAGCATGGTGCACTAAACTATCAAGTAGTCATCATATTGAGCTTGCCAAAAACGTTCATAACGTCTGCTTTTGCTCCTGCAATCAGTCTGTCACCTAGCGGTGCATCAAGGACATAATTCTTCTGTGCAGCAATGAGGATAAACCTCAGATCACGGATCCAATCTACATCATTGCTACTAACATTTTTCAACTTAGTTTTCTCTAGAAACATATCAAAAATAAAACAGGGGAGCTAAACACGAGCTATTGATCTACAACATAGATATGCTAATACTACCAGGACTAAGTTCATGATAAACTTAAGTTCAATTAATCATATTAGTTAAGAACTCCCACTTAGATAGACATCCCTCTAATCTTCTAAGTGATCACGTGATCCATATCAACTAAACCATGCCCGATCATCACGTGAGATGGAGTAGTTTCAATGGCGAGCATCACTATGTTGATCATATCTACTATATGATTCACGCTCGACCTTTCGGTCGCAGTGTTCCGAGGCCATATCTGTTATATGCTAGGCTCGTCAAGTTTAACCTGAGTATTCCGCGTGTGCAAATGTTTTGCACCCGTTGTATTTGAACATAGAGCCTATCACACCCGATCATCACGTGGTGTCTCAGGACGAAGAACTTTCGCAATGGTGCACACTCAGGAAGAACACTTATACCTTGATAATTTAGTGAGGGATCATCTTATAAAGCTACCATCGAACTAAGCAAAATAAGATGTATAAAAGATAAACATCACATGCAATCAAAATATGTGACATGATATGGCCATCATCATCTTGTGCCTTTGATCTCCATCTCCAAAGCATCGTCATGATCTCCATCGTCACCGGCATGACACCATGATCTTCATCATCTTGATCTATATCAATGTGTCATCATATGGTCGTCTCGCCAACTATTGCTCTTGCAACTGTTGCTATCGCATAGCGATAAAGTAAAGCAATTATTTGGCACTTGCATCTTATGCAATAGAGAGACAACCATAAGGCTTTTGCCAGTTTCCAATAATTTCAACAAAACATGATCATCTCATACAACAACTTATATCTCATCACGTCTTGACCATATCACATCACAACATGCCCTACAAAAACAAGTTAGACGTCCTCTACTTTGTTGTTGCAAGTCTTACGTGGCTGCTACGGGCTGAGCAAGAACCGTTCTTACCTACGCATCAAAACCACAACGATAGTTTGTCAAGTTGTGGTGTTTTAACCTTCGCAAGGACCGGGCGTAGCCATACTCGGTTCAACTAAAGTTGGAGAAACTAACACCCGCCAGTCACCTGTGTGCATAGCAAGGCGGTAAAACCAGTCTCGCGTAAGCGTACGTGTAATGTCACTCCGAGCCGCTTCATCCAACAATACCGCCGAACCAAAGTATGATGTGCTGGTAAGCAGTATGACTTATATCGCGCACAACTCACTTGTGTTCTACTCATGCATATAACATCAACGCATAAAACCAGGCTCGGATGCCACTGTTGGGGAACGTAGTAATTTCAAAAAAATTCCTACGCACGCGCAAGATCATGGTGATGCATAGCAACGAGAGGGGAGAGTGTTGTCTACGTACCCTTGTAGACCGAAAGCGGAAGCGTTAGCACAACATGGTTGATGTAGTCGTACGTCTTCACGATCCGACTGATCAAGTACCGAACGCACGACACCTCCGAGTTCAGCACACGTTCAGCCCGATGACGTCCCTCGAACTCCGATCCAGCAGAGTGTTGAGGAAGAGTTTCATCAGCACGACAGCCTGGTGACGATGTTGATGTTCTGCCGACGCAGGGCTTCACCTAAGCACCGCTACAGTATTATCGATGTGGACTATGGTGGAGGAGGGCACTGCACACGGCTAAAAGATCAACTTGATCAATTGTTGTGTCTATGGGGTGCCCCCTGCCCCCGTATATAAAGGAGCAAGGGAGGAGGAGGCCGGCCCTAGGAGGGGCGCGCCAAAGGGAGTTGGATTCCTACTCCTAGTAGGAGTAGGTTTCCTCCTTTCCTAGTCCAACTAGGAGAAGGGGGGAAAGGAGGGGAGAGGAGAAGGAAGGGAGAGGGGGGCCGCACCCCAAACCCCTTGTCCAATTCGGACTGGGCTTGGGAGGGGCGCGTCCCACCTCCTCGCTGCTGCCTCTCCTTCCCACTAAGGCCCATTAAGGCCCATTGCTTCTTCCTCGTATTCCCGTAACTCCTCGGGACCTCCGAAAATACCCGAATCACTCGGAACCTTTCCGATGTCCGAATATAGTCGTCCAATATATCGATCTTTACGTCTCAACCATTTCAAGACTCCTCGTCATGTCGCCGATCTCACCCGGTACTCTGAACTACCTTCGGTACATCAAATCACATAAACTCATAATATAACTGCCATCGAAATTTTAATCGTGCGGACCCTACGGGTTTGAGACTATGTAGACATGAACGAGACACGTCTCCGGCCAATAACCAATAGCGGAACCTGGATGTTCATATTGGCTCTCACATATTCTACTAAGATCTTTATCGGTCAGACCGCATAACAACATACGTTGTTCCCTTTGTCATCGGTATGTTACTTGCCCGAGATTCGATTGTCGGTATCTCAATACCTAGTTCAATCTCGTTACCGGCAAGTCTCTTTACTCGTTCCGTAATACATCATCCCGCAACTATCTCATTAGTTGCAATGCTTGCAAGGCTTAAGTGATGTGCATTACCGAGAGGGCCCAGAGATACCTCTCCGACAATCGGAGTGAGAAATCCTAATCTCGAAATACGCCAACCCAACAAGTACCTTCGGAGACACCTGTAGAGCACCTTTATAATCACCGAGTTTCGTTGTGACGTTTGGTAGCACATAAAGTGTTCCTCCAGTAAACGGGAGTTGCATAATCTCATAGTCATAGGAACATGTATAAGTCATGAAGAAAGCAATAACAACATACTAAACGATCGTGTGCTAAGCTAGCGGAATGGGTCATGTCAATCACATCATTCTTCTAATGATGTGATCCCGTTAATCAAATGACAACTCATGTCTATGGCTAGGAAACTTAACCATCTTTGATTCAACGAGCTAGTCAAGTAGAGGCATACTAGTGACACTCTGTTTGTCTATGTATTCACACATGTACTAAGTTTCCAGTTAATACAATTCTAGCATGAATAATAAACATTTATCATGATATAAGGAAATAAATAATAACTTTATTATTGCTTCTAGGGCATATTTCCTTCAATGTGTTGGCCTAGAACTATACGAAGAATAGCATCTTCACGGTCCGGTCGGCCTACCATTTAGAGATGAAACTTAAGGAGACGAGAGTTGGTTCACCGGAGAACTCGTCCTCGATGACGAGGCATGCAGGGTGGAATGATCTATAGAGTACGGAGGTCCTGGGCAAGGCGAAGGTACATGTCTGGAGAGCACTAAAAAATGGCCTTCCTGTGGGCGTAGAATTACACTGAAGAAGGATAAATCTCGGAGTTTTTTTCATAGCTTGTGGCCATGAAGAATCCATTCTTCATCGTTTTTGACGATGCCCTTATACAATGCACTACTGGGACTGTGTGAATAATATCAGAGGAGATGCTAGTGTTTTCAGGCCGCCAGAGTGGGTTGATTCACAACATCAGTTGGCGGGGTGGCTCCTGGATTGGATGGGTAAAAATATAGAGGCAAAAAGAGATACTTCCTACGTCCCATAATATAAAAGCATTTTTTACACCGTGTAATGGGACATAGGGATTATTATGATTATGATCCTATACCACACGTGGCTTGTACGTAACTATGCAAGAGATTCCCAGGTTTTTGAGCAAGCTCCAACGGTGGCGAATAGGTATTCAGACGAATTGATGAATGGGTGGATATTCATGAACCAAAAGGGTGATTGTGCATAATGAAGTTCCTTGGACTCCACCAGAAGAGAACTGGCTCAAACTTAATGTGGATGGATCTTTGAAGAAAAAATGGTACTGATGGGGGAGGAGGTGATGTAATCCGGGATCACCGCGGCTCTTTTCGGGCTGGCGCTTGCCATGCATTCAGCAACGTTTTTTCCCAAAGCATGTGGAGCTGCTTGCCTGTCGTCAGGGCCTGCTTTTAGCGCATGAAGTTGGGACCAAAAAGCCGGTCCTAGAAACTGATAATTTAACTGCGGCGCAGGTCCTCAACTCAGGTGTTTTTGATCGATCAAAATATGGCCAACTCATTTAGGAGATCAAGGAGTTGCTCACGGGCGTCGTCTTGTTTGGGCCAGACGAGGGGCGTATAAAGTTGCTCACAATTTAGCTAGGGAAGGGCTGCCATTTTAATTTATGTAAAACTTGGTTTTCTGTTTTCATGTCCTGTATTCGAGATGCTATCGTGGCCGATGGTGCCACGGACTAAGTAATGATATGGATTGAGAGTTTTTCTTGCCGCCGCCACCTCCTAAAAAAGACCTAGCCGCCACACCACCTCCGCCTCCACCATAGATCGGTTCCCCCTCCTCCGACCGGCGTTGCCGGTGCCGAGAGGGGTGGGGAACCCAATCTATGAGTGGAGTTCTTAATAATAGTTCATTAGATTGATTTAGGATTGTGGTAGTCGTCTTCTTCGTTGGAGATGGCATGGTCTACAATAAATAATCTTTGTCCCTTCGTTCGATGATGAGATCTTTTTCCCGACGTCAATGGTGGTGTTGAAACATTAAATTTGTTTAGGTATGGTCCTTTAGATCTTACTTCGCCAGATCGGTTTTGGATTTTTTTTTCTCATGGTCGCCGGAAGGAGGATTGTCCTCGCAATATCTGTCCCGACTGCTACGTCCTCGATAGTGATCCGTACTCTCGGCTCCCAGCGATGTCGAACTGGTTGTTCGGTTTTTTGTCCCTGAAATACTGGTGTTGGTATTCTTGCCGATGTGGGTTGATTACTTTAATGACGGTGTGCGTGCATCACAGCCTTGGCTTTACGGCTCAAATTAAAACAATGGGAGAACCCTCGTTGGTATTTACAGGTATGCGGCTTGATACTTTTGTTATGTTCCTATGGCTGCCTTCAGAAAAGTACAAGATTGTGTCATGAAAGAAGTGTTTGAAGATCTCGAAAATTTGCTCGTTTCTCTTAGACTTTAATTTGTAATCATTGTAGTCAGCTCATGTATCTCTACCATGTACAGTTTGATAGTACTACAATATATCATGGTATTGATTGTCAAAAAAAAGAAGTAATGATATGGCAGCTATGTTCCCCTAAAAAAAGGGAGGTGAATCCCACGCGAGCGGTTGGCGATGAGGCATACTGTCCTAACCTCCAATTATAGACTTGTGTACTCGATTTAGAGCAGCCTCTAAAAGTCATGCCGATCGGCCGTGGGATGGCAATTCTTCTAGACCGCCCTTTTGACTAAAAATCGCCGCGGTTATTACACCGATCGGGAACTTAAGGCGACTCTGCATGCTGGTGGGGATTTTTTTTAAAACTTTAGAATGATGCTAGGTTGAAAATTGTAATACTGAACTGCACAGTTGATTTCTTTTGGGCGTGTTCTCCCTGTGCGCCTGGGTGGCATTTTTGTTGTTGTCTCGGCGTAGTTTGGGAGGCTCCATTTTGGCTTGTTTCTCATGTCGACGCATGGCACCACAGGAGCGGGCGATACCCTCTAGCTGGCGCGACGTCGATGCCGATTCCTCTCTTCCTTTTTCTTCTTTGGAACTTATGCCTACTGTCGTGTGGGACACGTAGAGGTCGACAGTGACTTATTTCTCCAATTTCGTGATAAAGCAGGTTTGGTTCGACAAGTAAATGATTGGGCGGGCAAATTGGACCATTGCTTTCCCTGCATCATGGGTCAGTGAGCACTGAGCACTGAGCAACTTCCCCTAGATGGACTAACTGTAACGGGCTTTGTTTTCCCTGTGTATGTGTGCGTAAAAATGCTCTTTTTGAAATCGCAGAGGAAAATTCGGTTGGAAGTAGCATCATATCAGTTCATTATTTGCTTAAGGCCTTCTTTCCTCTCGGAAGTGGCTTCATCAAGCAGTAGTGCCTTTTTGGAGAAACTTTCAGCAATACTGCCATTCAACCTCGACTGCTTCAGAAGGATCATTTGGACGTCCAATACTTTAAATTTAAGATCACAAGCACACTCATCACATCACACGTCAACAATACCGAGTCCCAAAGAAAGAAAAATCCACAATACTTAATCAATACATACATAAACAAGCACGAACTGATCAACACATGCTCTCTGAACACAGCATCTGTTGCTCTTGCAAGCCGCCCGCGCGTCCAGGGCTGGACCCTGCAGCAGAGGCTGTTGCTTAAGCCACCAGCACGTACACCGCGTAGATGATCCCCGGTATGTACCCAAGTAAGGTCAGCAAGAGGCAGATCCAGAACTCCACCTGAATCGACACATCCGCACCAGTAATAACTAAATCAGATAGGAGACTACAAACAAGGCACGGCGAAACCGGTACAAATTATAAAGATCAGCCACTTACGGCGAGGCCGTAGCGCAGGAAGACGCCGACCGGAGGCAGGATGATGGCGAGGATCACCTCTATGAACGTTGCTGAGGCCATGGCTCACTTCACTCGAGACTTTCTGGCTTCTTTCTTTCTCTGTCCTTCCTCTTTCTGAAAGCGAGAAGGGCCTGGATGGGGCGGGTGGTTGATTTGGATTGCAAGATCGTGTACACATCCGTTTATATAGACAAGACTTCGGGCGTTTTTAGTAACTGTTCTGGTCTGCTTTGGCCTTTGTAGGTGTTGTATGTGTCCCTGTCCTGGCACGTAACTTGGCCACCTGCACTCCGCGTAGCAACTTTTTTTGGGACAAGTGGGCAAGTAATAACGAGGACTCTTGCGGGCAAACTCAATCGTGGCCTTCCTCTCGATGGTGTGCGTGAAATGCATGTTGCTAACCACATCGGTGAATGGTGTTGTACTGTAACTTTTTCACTAATTAACCATGCAATTCTGTGAGTCCCATGTTCGCCTGCCATTTCTGTTGCTGTATTGTTCCTCGTGTCGACCGACGCCATCAACAGTGCGCGCCCCTCTCAGCTGGCGCGACATCGATGTCAATTCCTGTCCTTTTCCTGAAAAACTTGGGCTGATTTTTATTTTTGTTCTTCGTGTGGTACAAGCGTGACTCAAAGAAGGTCGTCCATGCGCATTGCTTTAGTTTGTGCTAGTATAAGCGTTTGTGTGACAGTGGCTTGTCTACATTTTTCTTGATAAAGCAGGTTTTGTTCGACAAGTCAATGGCTTTCCCCGCATTTTGGCCAGTGCCGAATCTGATCTCAGCGAGCACCAAGTAGTGATTTGAGATAAACCTGATCATACCCCGGACAGGACCGGGTTTTAGGCGGGCTTGCCAAAGCCCGAAGCAAAAATCCCAAGCCCGGGCTTAGCCCGGCCCGACCTGAAACACATGAACAGTTAAAATTTTCAATTAAAATAATTATATTCAAGGTTAAAATAATATAACATATTGTATTTTGAATAAAATTTATATTTGTTGACGGTTTGGGCTTTTTTGGGCTTTTGGGGTGGGCTTCGGGGAAAAAAATGGAGCCCGAGTCTGGCCCGGATGCCGCGCTTTCGGGCTCGGGCCTCCGGGCCCGACTTTCCATGCACAGGTCTAATTTGAGGGAATCTCCATCAACTTTTACTAAACGAACATCACCAAATGTCCACGAACACGTTCAATATCACTTCACACCTCGCGATGCTTATACCTCTCGGCCATCGAAGTTTCATTCAAAACCCTCATACGAGAACTTGTATAGAGAAGGACTTCCAACGACACAATAGTTTTTTCATACCAACTTAGCTGCCCAGCGCTGCTATTGGCATAACAACCAGGACACCATAGGTTGACCCGACCCAGTCGTCTCATACTAGGGTTGGCTCCTCGCAGTTCTCCCTTGTACACCAACAGCTGATAGGAACCGATCTGTCTCATGGTGTTGTAAACCAAACTCATGTATCTCTTTCATCGGTGAACAACCGAACCCTTGGGAAATTCTTCAACCCCATGATGTGATAAGTCAACTTTGAGGTGCCAAACGACTCCGTCGATAAGAGCTCATGGGAGTCATTAGTAGTGGTATGCGAGCTGCCATGCAGCCATTTCCGTCAAATGTCCACCCCTTATCCAAGAAAAAGAGGAGGAGAAAAGGTGGTTTCTGGTGGCAGTTGAGGTGGAGTTGGCGTGTCTGCAGCGTATCCGCACTCCCCCATACCTCCCACAAGCTTAGGAGCGGTTTGTAGGATTTCAAACGTCGGGATGCGTATTGGCAGATTTTGTACATGGTGTTGGATGCCCAAAAGTATCCGGACCACCCAGTACGAATATTTATGGGGCGTTTTGATGAACCATGTTAGCGTGGCCCTAACTGCCCTTAAATAGACTAATTGTAATGAGTAGCGCAATATTGATGTTGCTCTGTATGTGGGTGTGTAAAAACATACTTTGTAAAACCGTGGAGGAAATTTCGCTTGGAACTAGCATCATATTAGGTCATTCTTGGCGGGTAAGAGAAAATTTTGCAAATTAGCCAAAGGTGCAGCCAACTTCTATATCCGTTATGAAATGCTCAAGAGGTAATGTGCAAATTTACCATCTTCATATTTTCTGCTTAATCATGGGACCCGCTCGTCGATAGGACATTTTTTCTCCAATATTCCTGCCATCCCACGTGAGAGGAGGTGCCACATGAAGTTTACTTTGCACCACACAAAATTCAAGTAATTGCCATATGCCATATGGAACTGGCTCCAGAATGCAGCCTCGAGACGCACTCTATAAATTATGACGAACCCTGACAAGATGACGACCATGCTAGACTGCCTTCCTTTGAGCAATCGCTATAATAGCGGTTATTATGGTAATTGGGCCGATATGATGACTCTACTATACTCACTCTAATGGCCCCAATTGGCATAATAACCAATAACCACCATTATGGCGTTGTTTTTTTTGGGGCAAAAATCACACTCTAGCAGAGCCGTCATGTAGGCATCGATTGGCTTACTAGCTCCACAAACGACCCCATAGTCACCATATTTGGGGGCGTGGAGGCAAGTATGGAGCTCGCTCCATAAGTCAACCGACGGCGCGGAAGGGAAGTCTCAACTTCTTCGTCCTTACAAACGACCGGGTTTGAAGCGCGGTGCCGCCCATACATGTATCCATGTGTCCCTTTTAATTACCAATAAGTTGGGCGACTTGAACAGTAACCACCGAGCCATCAATGGGGTCCACCATTCCCCAAAATTCACATGGCGGCCATTCGGATGGCCACGCTGCCACATCCCCGGCAATAAAAGCTCGCGAGGATGTGACCCCATCATCAAAGGCCTAGCCGCCACCTCCTCTCATATCCTTCTTGCCGCCTCCTGTCCTACTATCTCCTCGTCTCTCAATGACAATGCTGCCACGACAGACGCAACCTACTGGCAGAAAACGATGGCAGAGCAGAATGTCCTATCGCAGACGCCGCGCAATCGCGAGGCGAACTCTCCCCGCGACACACAATCATGGAGTGAACTCTCCCCACATAGCCCCCGACTCCTCCCATGGCAGCAGTGGATATGGCGGGCATGGCAGACCCATCGCATACCCCGGTGTTAGTGGCGGTCACGGGGAAGCCAGGCCCCTCGTCTGGGTGGAGGCAGAGGATGTTGTCCTCATTGGCCCAACGACCTTCATCGTTTAGGTGAACGACCCTGTCCCTGCCATGGCCTAGCTGGAGCCGGAGACGGAGACAAAACCATTGGACCCGATCAATGTCGTCCTCGAGCTGACTGCCCTCCAAGTTCGCAACGAGGCACAAATAATCTGTGAGTATGAACGCGCACTCACAGACAAGGTGGAGCAGTGGCAGCTCGCGGTGGCTGCCCCTTGTTAATCCGACCCCAACGCGGGATATAGGACATCTTATGCGCAAGAGGAGGAGGACGACGATGGCGACATAGACGTTGATGAGGATTGCGACGACTTGTTCGAATATCGACGTCGCGTAGATCGAAAATGTCATTAAACAACATTTGTACTTGCTATTTATATAGTAATGCGACGGATTTGGACTACTATTATAATTTTATCATTTCTTTCATGTTGAGACATGTGTTTGATATGTCTAATTTGGCCTTAAATTGACCTACATGTTTTAAGTAATGAAAAGTTAAATAAGTGGAAGATATTTTTTCTTAAAAAGGAGGATAATCTGGCCTCCACATCGAGCGATGCACACAACCATCTTTGTTATATTATTCAATAGAATCTAATAAAACATATACATGGATCAATGTAAAGCCACCTTGATGACGATTGATGACCCACAAGTATAGGGAATCTATCGTAGTCCTTTCGATAAGTAAGAGTGTCCAACCCAACGAGGAGCAGAAGGAAATGATAAGCAGTTTTCAGCAAGGTATTCTCTGCAAGCACTGAAATTATAGGTAGCAGATAGTTTTGTGATAGGATAATTTGTAAGGAGCAACAAGTAGCAAAAGTAAATAAAGTGCAGCAAGGTGGCCCAATCCCTTTTATGGCAAAGGACAAGCCTGGACAAACTCTTATATAGAGAAAAGCGCTCCCGAGGACACATGGGAATTATCGTCAAGCTAGTTTTCGTCACGTTCATATGATTCGCGTTCGGTACTTTGATAATTTGATACGTGGGTGGACCGGTGCTTGGGTGATGTTCTTAATTGAACAAGCGTCCCACTTATGTTTAACCTCTATTGCAAGCATCCGCAACTAAAACAACAGTATTAAGGTAAACCTAACCATAGTATGAAACATATGGATCCAAATCAGCCCCTTATGAAGCAACACATAAACTAGGGTTTAAGCTTCTGTCACTCTAGCAACCCATCATCTACTTATTACTTCCCAATGCCGTCCTCTAGGCCCAAATAATGGTGAATTATTATGTAGTCGACGTTCACATAACACCAATAGAGGATAGACAACATACATCTCATCAAAATATCGAAAGAATACCAAATTCACATGACTACTAATAGCAAGACTTCTCCCATGTCCTCAGGAACAAACGTAACTACTCACAAAGCATATTCATGTTCATAATCAGAGGAGTATTAATATGCATATAGGATCTGAACATATGATCTTCCACCAAATAAACCAACTAGCATCAACTACAAGGAGTAATCAACACTACTAGTAACCTACAGGTACTAATCCTAGACTATGAGACAAGAATTGGATACAAGAGATGAACTAGGGTTTGAGAGGAGATGGTGCTAGTGAAGATGCTGATGGAGATTGCCCTCTCCCGATGAGAGGAGCGTTGGTGATGACGATGGCAACGATTTCCCCCTCCCGGAGGGAAGTGTCCCCGGCAGAACAGCTCTGTCGGAGGCCTAGATTGGTTCCGCCAAGGTTCCGCCTCATGGCGGTGGAGTCTCGTCCCGAAAGCTTGCTTATGATTTTTCTTCGGACGAAAGACTTCATATAGCAGAAGATGGCCGCCGGAGGGCCAACAGGGGGTCCACGAGGCAGGGTGCGCACCCAGGGGGTAGGGCGCGCCCCCCACCCTCGTGGACAGGTGGAGGCCCCCCTGACGTATTTCTTCCGCTCAGTATTTTTTTTATTATTTCCAAAAAAACTTTCGTGGAGTTTCAGGACTTTGGAGTTGTGCAGAATAGGTCTCTAATATTTGCTCCTTTTCCAGCCCAGAATTCCAGCTATCGGCATTCTCCCTCCTTATGTAAACCTTGTAAAACAAGAGAGAATAGGCATAAGTATTGTGACATAATGTGTAATAACAGCCCATAATGCAATAAATATCAATATAAAAGCATGATGCAAAATGGACGTATCAACTCCCCCAAGCTTAGACCTCGCTTGTCCTCAAGCGGAAGCCGGTAAAGATAAATATGTCCACATGTTTAGAGGTAGAGGTGTCGATAAAATAAAATACGAACATGAGGGCATCATGATTATTCTCATAATAGCAACATATATGAATATTGTCATATGATTTCTTATGCTCAAGTAATAATTTATTCACAATGCAAAGTATGAATTAGAAACTTTATTGAGAATCAACAAACTATAATCTCAATCATTGAAGCAATTGCAATTTATCATAACATCAGAAAGAGTCTATGTCAGATCTTCCTAGCAAGTCCACATACTCAACTATCATTTAGTCTTTCATAATTGCTAACACTCATGCAATACTTGTGGTTACGGAGTTTTAATCAGACACAGAGAAAGATAGGGGCTTTTAGTTTCGCCTCCCAACCTTTGACCTCAAGGGTAATGTCAACAATAACAATTCATGCTAACCCACATCCAATTAGATATATATATCAGGATCTTTCCAACATCCTGTGCTTGCCAAAGGATAAAATGTAAAAAGGAAAGGTGAAGATCACCATGACTCCTGCATAAGGTAGAATATAATAATAAAGGATAGGCCCTTCGCAGAGGGAAGCAGAGGTTGCCATGCGCTTTCAGGGTTGGATGCATACAATCTTAATGCGAAAGAACGTCACTTTATATTGCCACTTGTGATATGAACCTTTATTATGCAGTCCGTTGCTTTTATTTCTTCCACATCACAAGATCGTATAAAGCTTATTTCCTCCACACCAATCAATCATACATATTTAAAGAGCAATTTTTATTGCTTGCACCGATGACAACTTACTTGAAGGATCTTACTCAATCCATAGGTAGATATGGTGGACTCTCGTGGCAAAACTGGTTTAAGGGTATTTGGAAGCACAAGTAGTATCTCTACTTGGTGCAAAGAATTTGGCTAGCATGAGGGGGAAAGGAATGCTCAACATGTTGGATGATCCATGACAATATACTTTATCTCAGATATAAGAAAACATAACCCATTACGTTGTCTTCCTTCTCCAACATCAACTCTTTAGCATGTCATATTTTAATTAGTGCTCCCAATCATAAAAGATGTCCAAGATAGTATATTTATATGTGAAACCTCTCTTTCTTTATTATTTCCTATTAATTGCAACGATGACCAAAGCTATGTTTGCCAACTCCCAACAACTTTTAATCATCATACTCTTTCTATGTGAAGTCATTACTCTCAATAAGATCAATATGATTTCTTTGTTTCTTTTTATTCTTTTCTCTTTTCTTTTATTCACTCAAGATCATGGCAAAATAATCAAGCCCTTGACTCAACACTAATCTTTATTATATATAGCTCACGGACTCGATTACATAGAGGGATCATAAAGCAAAACTCAAAACTAGATCATGCATGCCATAAACTTTATTCTACTAGATCAAGATACTACTAAAAGGATCGAACTAAGAAAATCGGTAAAGATAGGAGTGTGATGGTGATACGATACCGGGGCATCTCCCCCAAGCTTGGCAGTTGCCAAGGGGAGTGCCCATACCCATGTGATTGTGTCTCCTTTGCTGGTGAAGAAGATGGTGGTGATGATGGATAGTTGCACATCGAGCGTAAGAGGTCCTCCAGCTTGCGGATAATGCCCTTGACTACGAAGATATGCTCCTTCAACAAAATATTTTCACGTGTGATATACTTGTTCTATATACGAGCTAACTCAATCATCTTGAAAGCTTCGATCTCAGTTGGAGTAAGAAGATCGTGATCAAGTTGAAGGATGTCTTCTGCTGCCGGAGCTTGGTCCTCCGTGGCCTTCTTGATCCCTTCATCCTTGTTGATCTCCATGGGTTGTTCCCTCTTCGGCTCTATCTTCATTAGCCAAGCATCGTTGTCACCATTGTTGGAGGAGGGGGGCGACATGATGCCCAGCCTTGACAACCCTAATAGAAAACAGCTCGAAACAAGAACAGAGGATAATTGCGTGATACGGTGGTCAAAACCTTCGGGAGAATATATAATGAATTTTTACCGACCAAAATACGTAACTTGCAAGAAAACGGAGTCCGGAGAGCACACGAGGTGCCCACGAGGTAGGGGGACGCGCTCAGGGGGTAGGGCGCGCCCTCCACCCTCGTGGAGGCCTCATGTCCTTCCCGGACTGCTTCTTATTTTTCTATTTTTCTAAATATTCCAAAACGAAGAAATATTGCCTTTAGAACTATTTTGGAGTTGGTTTACTTACCGTACCACATACCTATTCCTTTTTGGAATCTGAAACGTTCCGGAAAGTGTCCCTTATGTATTCCTCCGGTGTTACGGTTTCAATAACATTGGTTTCAACATTTATAGGATTACCTGAGATATAATGTTTGATTCTTTGACCGTTCACCACCTTCGGGTTTGTGCCTTCGAAGTTGTTGATTTTTATGGCACCGGAACGATAGACCTCCTCGATAATGTAAGGGCCTTCCCATTTGGTGAGAAGTTTTCCTGCAAAAAAACTTAAACGGGAGTTGTATAGTAATACATAATCACCTACATTAAACTCACGCTTTTTTATTCTTTTGTCATGCCATCTTTTAACTTTTTTTAAACAACTTGGCATTTTCATAAGTTTGGGTTCTCCATTCATCAAGTGAGCTAATATCAAATAACCTCTTCTCACCGGCAAGTTTGAAATCATAATTGAGTTCTTTAATAGCCCAATAAGCCTTATGTTCTAGTTCAAGAGGTAGGTGACATGTTTTTCCATAAACCATTTTATACGGAGACATACCCATAGGATTTTTATATGCAGTTCTATAGGCCCATAATGCATCATCAAGTTTCTTGGACCAATTCTTTCTAGATCTATTAACATTCTTTTGCAAAATCAATTTGAGCTCTCTATTACTCAATTCTACTTGACCACTAGACTGCGGGTGATAGGGAGATGCAATTCTATGATTAACATCATATTTAGCGAGCATTTTACGAAAAGCACCATGAATAAAATGTGAACCACCATCAGTCATCAAATATCTAGGGACTCCAAACCTCAGAAAAATAACTTCTTTAAGCATCTTAATAGAAGTGTTATGATCAGCACTACTAGTTGGAATAGCTTCTACCCGCGTAGTAACGTAATCAACATCAACTAAAATATGTGTATATCCATTAGAGGCAGGAAAAGGTCCCATATAATCAAAGCCCCAAACATCAAATGGTTCAATAACAAGTGAATAATTCATAGGCATTTCTTGACGTCTACTAATATTACCAATTCTTTGACGTTCATCACAAGATAAGACAAACTTACGGGCATCCTTGAAGAGAGTAGGCCAATAAAAACCAGATTGCAATACCTTATGTGCAGTTCTATCTCCAACGTGGTGTCCTCCATAAGCCTCGGAGTGACACTTGCGTAGGATCTGTTCCTGTTCATGCTCAGGTACACAACGTCTAATAACACCATCTACTCCTTTATAAAGATGTGGGTCATCCCAAAAGTAAAGCCTCAAATCATAGAAAAACTTTTTCTTTTGCTGGTATGTGAAACTAGGTGGTATAAATTTAGTAACAATATAATTAGCATAATCAGCATACCAGGGAGTACTACGAGAAACATTTATGACATTCAATTGTTCATTAGGAAAGCTATCATCAATAGGTAGTGGGTCATCAAGAACATTTTCTAACCTAGACAAGTTGTCTGCAACGGGGTTCTCAGCTCCTTTTCTATCAACAATATGCAAATCAAACTCTTGTAGCAGGAGAACCCATCTAATAAGTCTAGGCTTAGCATCTTTCTTTTCCATAAGATATTTAATAGCAGCATGATCAGTGTGAATAGTTACTTTAGAATCAACAATATAAGGTCTGAACTTATCACAAGCAAATACAACTGCTAAGAATTCTTTTTCAGTAGTAGCATAGTTTCTCTGAGCATTGTCTAGAGTTTTACTAGCATATTGAATAACATTTAATTTCTTATCAACTCTTTTCCCTAGAACAGCACCTACAGCATAATCACTAGCATCACACGTAATTTCAAAGGGTAAATTCCAATCAGGTGGCTGAACAATAGGTGCAGAGATCAATGCTTTCTTAAGTATTTCAAATGCTTCTACACAATCATCATCGAAGACAAATCGTATATCTTTTTGTAATAAATTAGTCAGAGGCCGAGAAATTTTTGAGAAGTCCTTAGTGACCCTCCTATAAAACCCGGCGTGACCAAGGAAACTTCTTATACCTTTGATGTCCTTGAGACATGGCATCTTTTCAATAACAACAACCTTGGCTTTATCAACCTCAATACCTCTTTCAGACACTTTATGCCCCAAGACAATACCTTCATTAACCATAAAGTGGCACATTTTCCCAATTCAAGACAAGATTAGTTTCTTCACATCTCTGCAAAACTCGATCAAGGTTGCTCAAGCAATCATCAAAAGAGAATCCATAAACGGAGAAATCGTCCATGAAAACCTCACAAATCTTTTCACATAAGTCAGAGAATATAGCCATCATGCATCTTTGAAAGGTAGCAGGTGCATTACATAAACCAAAAGGCATACGTCTATAAGCAAAAGTACCAAAAGGGCAAGTAAAAGTAGTCTTTGATTGATCCTTGGCTGATACAGGTATTTGCGAGAAACCAGAATAACCATCTAGAAAGCAAAAATGTGTATCTTTGGATAATCTTTCTAGCATTTGATCGATAAAAGGTAAGGGGTAATGATCTTTTTAGTAGCCTTATTTAATTGGAGGAAATCAATTACCATCCTATAACCTGTAATAATTCTTTGCGGGATGAACTCATCTTTATCATTAGGAACGACGGTAATACCTCCCTTCTTAGGGACACAATGGACAGGACTTACCCACTGACTATCAGCAACGGGATAAATTATAACTGCCTCAAGGAGCTTTAGTATTTCTTTTCTTACCACTTCCTTCATCTTAGGATTCAGTCGTCGTTGATGATCACAAACTGGTTTGGCATCTTCCTCCAAATTTATTTTATGTTGACATAGAGTGGGACTAATGCCCTTAAGATCATCAAGAGCGTATCCAATAGCAGCGTGGTGCTTCTTCAAAGTTTTCAATAATCTCTCTTCTTCATGCTCTGAAAGGTTAGCACTAATAATAACAGGATTTATCTTTTTCTCATCAAGATAAGCATATTTAAGAGTATCAGGTAACGGTTTGAGCTCAAACACGGGATCACCCTTGGGTGCAGGAGGATCCCCTAGGATTGCAACAGGCAAATTGTCTTTCGGGATGGGTTCCTGTTTAAAGAATACTTCATCTATTTCCCTTCTTTCATTCATAAACATATCATTTTCATGGTCTAGCAAATATTGTTCTAAAGGATCACTAGGAGGTACGGCAATAGAAGCAAGACCAATAATTTCATCCTTACTGGGTAATTCCTCTTCACGGTGTTGTCTACGAAATTTAGAAAAGTTGAACCCATGAGACATATCACCTAAACCAATAGTAACAACATCCTTTTCGCAGTCTATCCTAGCATTAACGGTGTTCAAGAAGGGTCTACCAAATATAACGGGACAAAAGCTATCTTGTGGGGAACCAAGAACAAGAAAATACACAGGATATTTAGTTTTCCCACACAAGACTTCAACATCTCTAACAATTCCAATGGGTGATATTGTATCTCTATTAGCAAGTTTGATGGTAACATCAATACCTTCTATCTTAGCAGGTGCAATTTCATGCATAATTTCTCTGTATAAGTCATGAGGTATAGCACTAGCACTGGCACCCATATCGCATAAGCCATGATAACAATGATCTCCTATTTTAAGAGAAATAACAGGCATGCCTACCACAGGTCTATGTTTATCTTTAGCACAAGGTTTGGCAATTCTAGCAGTTTCATCACAGAAATAAATATCATGCCCATCAATATTATTAGACAAGACATCTTTAACAATAGTAATATTAGGTTCAACTTTAATTTGCTCAGGAGGTGTATAGGTTCTAATATTGCTTTTACGAACCACATTTGAAGCTTTAGCATGATCCTTTATCCTAATAGGGAAAGGTGGTTTCTCAACATAAGAAGTAGGAACAATAGGATCATTATAAGTGATAGTCTTTTCTTTAACTTTAATAGGTGCAGCTACTTTTACTTCTATGGGAGGATGATATTTAAACCACTTCTCCTTAGGGAGATCGATATGAGTGCTACCTCTTGAGCTTGCGTTGGTTTTCCCCGAAGAGGAGAGGATGATGCAGCTGAGTAGCGTAAGTATTTCCCTCAGTTTTTGAGAACCAAGGTATCAATCCAGTAGGAGGCCACGCTCAAGTCCCTCGTACCTGCACAAATCGATAGCAACTCGCAACCAACGCGATTAGGGGTTGTCAATCCCTTCACGATCACTTACGAGAGTGAGAACTGATAGATAATGTTTTTGGTATTTTTGGTATAGAGATGCAAAGTGAAAAGTAAAAAGCAAAGTAAAAAAGCAAAGCAAAATTAAAGTGATGGAGATTGATATGATGAGAATAGACCCGGGGGGCATAGGTTTCACTAGTGGCTTCTCTCAAGAGCGTAATTATTCTACGGTGGGTGAACAAATTACCGTTGAGCAATTGACAGAATTGAGCATAGTTATGAGAATATATAGGGTATGATCATGTATATAGGCATCACGTCCGTGACAAGTAGACCGAAACGATTCTGCATCTACTACTATTACTCCACTCATCGACCGCTATCCAGGATGCATCTAGAGTATTAAGTTAGAAACAGAGTAACGTTTTAAGCAAGATGAGATGATGTAGAGATATAAATTCATGCAATATGAGATAAACCCCATCTTGTTATCCTCGATGGCAACGATGCAATACGTGCCTTGCTGCCCCTTCTGTCACTGGAAAAGGACACCGCTAGATCGAACCCAAAGCTAAGCACTTCTCCCATGGCAAGAAGAACCAATCTAGTAGCCAAACCAAACTGATAATTCGAAGAGACTTGCAAAGATAACCAATCATACATAAAAGAATTCAGAGAAGATTCAAGTATTATTCAAAGATAGACTTGATCATAAACCCACAATTCATCGGTCTCAACAAACACACCGCAAAAAGAAGATTACATTACATCGAATAGATCTCCACAAGAGAGGGGGAGAACTTTGTATTGAGATCCAAAAAGAGAGAAGAAGCCATCTAGCTACTAACTATGGACCCGAAGGTTTGAGATAAACTACTCACACTTCATCCGAGAGGCTATGATGATGTAGAAGCCCTCCGTGATGACGGCCCTCTCCGGCGGAGCTCCGGAACAGGCCCCAAGATGGGATCTCGTGGATACAGAAGGTTGCGGCGGTGGAATTAGGTTTTTGGCTCCTGTTCTGACCGTTTGGGGGTACGTAGGTATATATAGGAGGAAGGAGTAGGCCGGTGGAGCTTCGAGGGGCCCACGAGGCAGGGGCCGCGCCCCCGCTCTCGTGACCGCCTCTTCGATGCCTTGGCGTAGGGTCCAAGTCCTCTGGATCACGTTCGGTGACAGAATCACGTCCCCGAAGATTTTATTCCGTTTGGACTCCGTTTGATATTCTGTTTCTCCGAAATACTGAAATAGGCAAAAAAAAACATCAATTCTGGGCTGGGCCTCCGGTTAATAGGTTAGTCCCAAAAATAATATAAAAGTGGAAAATAAAGCCCAATATTGTCCAAAATAGTAGATATTAAGCCAAGCAATTGTTTCATACTTTAACATTTTCAAAACTTTTTCAATCTTCACGCAATACATGAGCGTGAGCCATGGATATAGCACTATATGTGGAATAGAATCGTGGTTGTGGAGAAGACAAAAAGAGGGGAAGATAGTCTCACATCAAGTAGGCGTATCAACGGGCTATGGAGATGCCCATTAATAGATATCAATGTGAGTGAGTAGGGATTGCCATGCAACGGATGCACTAGAGCTATAAGTGTATGAAAGCTCAACAAAAGAAACTAAGTGGGTGTGCATCCAACTCGCTTGCTCACGAAGACCTAGGGCAATTTGAGGAAGCCCATCATTGGAATATACAAGCCAAGTTCTACAATGAAAAATTCCCACTAGTATATGAAAGTGACAACATAGGAGACTCTCTATCATGAAGATCTTGGTGCTACTTTGAAGCACAAGTGTGGTAAAAGGATAGTAGCATTGTCCCTTCTCTCTTTTTCTCTCATTTTTTTGGGCCTTCTCTTTTTTTATGGCCTTTTTTTATATTCCTTACTTGGGACAATGCTCTAAAAATGATGATCATCACACTTTTATTTTTCTTACAACTCAACAATTACAACTCGATACTTAGAACAAAATATAACTATATGAATGCCTCCGGCGGGGTACCGGGATATGCAATGAATCAAGAGTGACATGTATGAAAGAATTATGAATGGTGTCTTTGCCACAAATAATATGTCAACTACATGATCATGCTAGCAATATGACAATGATGGAGCGTGTCATAATAAACGGAACGGTGGAAAAAGTTGCATGGCAATATATCTCGGAATGGCTATGGAAATGCCATGATAGGTAGGTGTGGTGGCTGTTTTGAGGAAGATATATGGTGGGTGTATGATACCGGCGAAAAGTGCGCGGTATTAGAGAGGCTAGCAATGGTGGAAGGATGGGAAAAAGTGTGTATAATCCATGGACTCAACATTAGTCATAAAGAACTCATATACTTATTGCAAAAATTTAGAAGTTTATCAAAGCAAAGTATGACGCGCATGCTCCTAGGGGGATAGATTGGTAGGAAAAGACCATCGCTCATCCCCGACTGCCACTCATAAGGAGGACAATCAATAAACACCTCATGCTCCGACTTCGTTACATAACGGTTCACCATACGTGCATGCTACGGGAATCACAAACTTCAACGCAAGTATTCTTTAAATTCAAAATTACATCCACTAACATGACTCTAATATTATCACCTCCATATATCAAAACAATTATCATGCTTCAATCTTTTCTTAGTAATCAACGCACTCAAAAGAAAATTTCACAAATCATGAGTACCAAGCATATTAATATTAAGCAATTTACCATGCTATTAAGACTCTCAAAATGATCTAAGTGAAGCATGAGAGATAAATAGTTTCTTTAAAACAAGTCCACCACCGTGCTCTAAAAAAATTCTAAGTGAAGCACATAGAGCAAAATTATCACGCTCAAAAGATATAAGTGAAGCACATAGAGCAAAACTGCTTAGCTCAAAAGATATAAGTGAAGCACAAAGAGTATTCTAACAGAAAGGATGATTGTGGCACACTAACAAACAAAGACACAAATAATACAAATGCTCCAAGCAAAACACATATCATGTTGGTGAATAAAAATATAGCTCCAAGTAAAATACCGATGGAAGTAGACGAAGGAGGGGATGCCTTCCGAGGCATCCCCTAGCTTTGACTTTTTGGTGTCCTTGGATTATCTTGGGGGTGCCATGGGCATCCCCAAGCTTAGGCTCTTGCCACTCCTTGTTCCATAATCCATCAAAAGATTTCACCCAAAACTTGAAAACTTCACAACACAAAACTCAATAGAAATCTCGTGAGCTTCGTTAGAGAAAGAAAACATAAAACCACTTCAAGGTACTGTAATGAACTCATTCTTTATTTATATTGGTGTTAAACCTACTGTATTCCAAGTTCTCTATGTATCATACCCTCCAATACTAGCCATAGGTTCATCAAAATAAGCAAACAACACGCAAAAAACAGAATCTGTCAAAAACAGAACAGTCTGTAGTAATCTGTAACTAACGCAAACTTCTGGAACTTCAAAACATCTACCAAAATTATATGACCTAGAAAATTTGTTTATTGATCAGCAGCAATTGGAATCAGAATTTTATCACGTTCTGGTGATTTTTAATAATTCGGGCACTAAGCGCAATGTTTCTAGAAATTACAGCAAGATCAAATAACTATTATCCAAGAAGATCCAATAGGTCTAGCTTGGCACAAACACTAATTAAAACACAAAACCACATCCAAACAGAAGGTAGATGGGTTATTTGTTACTAAGCAGCAAGGAAAAATATTGGGTTGTCTCCCAACAAGCGCTTTTCTTTAAAGCCTTTTTAGCTAGGCATTGAGATTTCAATGATGCTCACAAGAAAGGGAAGAATTGAGGCACAAAGAGAGCATCATAAAACATGTGACAAACACACTTAAGTCTAACATACACTAGTGCAGAACCGGGCAATAGCACCGGTTCGTAAGGCCCTTTAGTGTCGGTTCCATAACCGGCACTAAAGTGTGGGCACTAAAGCCCCCCCCCCTTAGTACCGGTTCAGCACGAACTGGTGCTAAAGGGCAACCACGTGGCACGAGCCAGCTCCGGGGTCCGGGAGCCCTTTAGTACCGGTTGGTAACACCAACCGGTACTAAATGTTTGTGGGTTTTTGTTTTATTTTTTCTTTTTCATTTAAATTTGTGTTATCAATTTAATTTAGGATTGTTTTACGTTATAATGAGTTGTAGTCGTCATCATCATCATCATCATCGCATATTAATAAATAAATAAACTCTAGCTAGCTAAAAATCATCGTAGTCGTCTAATTAATTACCACTATTTAATCATCATAGTCATTCCCGCTAGCTATCTAATCATCACCAACACTGGCTAGCTTAAAGAGGAAACATTCAGTTTGTAACAGAAGCAAAGATATCATCGAGTTCAACATAATCATCACCAACATCGAAGTTCAGGACACGGACATGAGACAAGTACTAATTAAGAGCATGAACTAGCTACTCCTGTTGCTCCCTCTCAGGTAGAATAGCATAGAACATGTATAGCTCTCCTAATTCATCATACTGGAGCATGCAGATGAATCTGTCTCCTAATCTTGGGTTGCGCTTCTCCTTGCTGCCCCCTAGTACTTCTCTGCGATCGTTAACAATTTTGCTCCAATCTTTCACTATTAAGCATTCTTCGCTTTCAGAAATCCTGAATGCACTCATGTGCAATGTAGGATATCTTGGTCGTAAGCTAACCATTGACATGTCACCTTTAGTCTCGATCCACTGAGTCACAACTGTCATCGGAAGTCCCTGTTGAAGAACATCGTATAGTAATTAATATACTAATTAGCAATGAAAGTTTAGCTTCAAAAATAATGTATGCAAAAGATGCACTAATTAAGGACAAATAGTTAAAATCTTACCATCTTTCGATTATAGATATGACCGAAGTTCAATACGATCATCATTGGTCGCACGTTTTGAGTACTAACATTTCTAAGTTCAGGAAACAATTTGTCTTGACAGTATTAAGATCCTCAAGCCATGAAACATAATGACTTATCTCCTCGCAGTTTAGTTGAGCCCCGGGGCAGTAGTAGGTCCTGTCTACCAAGCGCCGGACATGTTTGCTTGAACCGAAATAAGCTGACAATACAAATTAGTTGTCAACTATTTTTGAATAAACTGTATCAAAGACATAAACATATGCATGCATGGTTGAGAAAAACTCACATAATGGTAGAACTGGAGGCGTTTGCACATTGACCCAGATGTCTATATTACCTTCAATATCATCTTGCGGACGAATATCAAAGGTGATAACCATATCAGGCTCAAATGCATAAGCCTTGCATAGTGCTTGCCAAGTTTTTCATTCAAAATGGGTGCATGTGTCTCCATTATATAATTTGACGTTGAAAGTATACCCATGCTCCGTCTTCAAGTAAACTCTCTTTACCTCCATATCATCTATAGCACTAAAACCTATCTTATCCAAAACAAAAATTCTTGCATGGCAGGGGATGCGCTAGTAGAATAGTGAAAATTTAAAATTATAAGTTGAAGCAAATGAAGCATAAGTCATGCTTTAAAATTATAAGTTGAAGCAAATGAAGCATAAGTTTTGCATTCAAATAATAATTGCCATTGTGACTTACTGTATCCACTTCGAATGTCTCATTCAGCTTGATGCTAAAGCGCCTACCATCAACAAGGAAATTTCTGTCGCACAGGCCGCGCTGGTCTTCACAGTGTTCGCACATAATGAAATCTTTTTCATCGTCAGATGACATTTCCTATGTTCATATAGGTGAAACATTAAACACCTATTACTATCTAACATTAATTAATATCTAGGCAAATATATATTCATCTAACATTTGACATTAATATATCTAACTATATTCATCTCTAATAATTGACATTACTATATATTTTACTTAGATCATCAGATAATATTTTACTTAGATATATAAAAAATTAAATAAACAGAAAAACGCATTAACAAATAATATTTTACTTAGATCATCAAATCTCAGATACCTAAATTTTCTTACTAAAAATAAACTAGTTATATTAATTATTGAACTAGTTCAAATCTCATATACCTAAATAAACTAGTTCGACAATTTTCTTACTAAAAATAAACTAGTTATATTAATTATTCAACTAGTTCAAATCTCTAGTTCGACAATTTTCTATCTAGCTAATTCATCTAACATTCGATCATCTAATTAACTTTTCTAAAAATCAGAAAATAAGTTAAAAAAATGTGTGTGTGTGTATGTGTGTGTACGTATATATATGTGTGTACGTATGTGTGTGTGTATGTGTGCATGTACGTGTACGTATATATGTGTGTGTGTATATGTGTGTGTCCCCGTACGCCGCCGGCCCGTACGTACGAGCGGGGGCGCCGGCGTACGGGGCGGGGGCGGCGTACGTACGGGCAGGGGCGTACGGGGCGGCGGCGTACGTGTGCGACGACGACGGACGACGGCGGGGAGAGCGAGAAACATACCGCGGCGGAACGACGACGGACGGCGGCGCGCGGCGTTTGGGGCGGCGGCGCGAGACGGCGACGACGACGGGCGACGGCGGGGACGACGACGACGACGACGGACGACGGGCGACGGGCGCGCGCGAGAGGTTGAGACGAAAGAAGTGGAGATCTAACTGAATTTTCGCAAGTCTTGTATATATAGGAGATGCCTTTAGTACCGGATGGAGCCACCAACCGATACTAAAGGCCAACTTTGGCCAGGCTAAGAGGCGGGAAGAGCAGGCCTTTAGTACCGATTGGTGGCTCCAACCGGTACTAAAGGGTGGTCTTTAGTACCGGTTGGAGCCACCAACCGGTACTAAAGGCCTCGCGCTGCCACCCCAAAGTTTACTCCCACCTCGCCGGGCGAAGGGCAGCCGCACTGGTTTATAAACCCAACCGCGGCTACCTCTTCGAACTCCTCTATATAGCAGGCTTGTGGGCCTAAATTCTGCGCGCTGCCCTGTGAGTCTGCTGGGCCTTTAAGGCGTGTAATTGCACGCTCGTGGCCTAGCAGGCCCACAGGGCAGCGCCCCAATTTTTTTTATATTTTTTTTCTTTTCTGCTTTATTTTTTCTTCTATTTATTTCCGAGCAGTTTTTTCTTTTCTGCTATATTTATTTTGTTCTATTTATTTCTGAGTAGTTTTTTATATAGTTTTTTTTCTTTTCAGCTATTATTTTTTTTCTGCTATTTTTTCTTTTCTGCTATTTTTTCTTTTCTGCAAAACTTGATGGTCAAAGTCTGGAGTTATAACCAAAGTTAAAAAAAAAGAAATGCTGACGTGCAATTAGTTTTTGCCATAACAAAAGAAGTCCGGAGTTGTAATAAGTTATTAAAAATAAAAAAGAGGTGCAATGCTCGTTAATTTGCTTCAAGCCTTTCGGAATAGTGTAAACTGCACTGCGCATAGCTCCGTGCAATCTACCATATTCCTGAAGGCTTGAAGCTAAGCAACGTGAGCATTGAGCCTGTTCTTCATCGTCTCTGCACTCAGGGCTTATAAACCGCTCGTAGTCCCTCTCTCTTGGCGAGGTGGGACTAAAAAACAGCTTCCTAAACAACTGTAGTACTGGTCACCCTTTAGTACCGGTTGGAGCCACCAACCGGTACTAAAGGTGATGCGCTTAAAACAGTTATGGCGTCGCTTTAAATGGTGCATACTGAATGCACAAAAAGTCTGGAGTTGTAATAAGTTTAAAAAAATGAAATGCCTTTGTAACAGATGAGTTTAATTTCGTCAGAAACCTGAATACTTCGAAAGAGATTGTCCAGTTTGTGAACGAAGTGCATCCAGTTTTTGCCGTAATCCTCTCTACATTTTTGAACAATCTATGTGGGTGAAATGATGATACCATGCCAAGTTTCAACTTTTTCAGAGTTCATTTGTAGTGCTTTTCAATTTCTAGGTCATTTAGTTCTCAAAACAAATCATTGAATGCATGAAAAATAGCAAATGAAGGCAGAAATGGTTGAAAGTTGATGGCGCCGCTTTGAATGGTGCATACTAAACGGAAAAAAATATAAGAGCATTTAGATCATGATCTTATATTTCTTTACAGTCTAAATTGTCAATATGATCTTATAACATCAAAAAAATACTTTGATCATCAATGATCTTTGTGTGTACAATCTGAATTGTCAATATGAGTCATCAACGATTTTTAAACCGATGAAGACTCATATTAAGGCCACAAATTCTACACATAGAGTTCAATGAAGACCAAGTGCTTATGGTAGTTTGAGAAATAACATATTTAAGGTGGTAAAAGGCTTGTTAGGGGAGCGAGGTGGGACTAAAAACAGCCTGCCATAACCTCATTAGTACCGGTTCGTGGTACGAACCGGCAATAAATGGTGATGGTGGGGCCATAGCCTGACCGCAGGCTGACACAGCCTCTTTAGTGCCGGTTCGTGGCACGAACCGGTACTAAAGGTTCTCCACGAACCGGTGCTATTGATCGCCGCCATGAACCGGCACTAGTGTACACATTAGTGCCGGCTGAAATTCAAACCGGCACTATTGTGCTTCACTGTAGCGACCCGACCTCAAATGGTCAAGTCTCTGTGCTCCGGTGTCATCCCTGGATCAGTAATGCTGACACCACACATTACTTCGAAGGGTTTATAGCTGAGTAGCAATCACACACTTATTACATCGATGTCTCAAAGAGAACTTATTACAATAAATATGGCTTAAGGCCATCTAATAATGATAACAGTGGAAGACTTGGAAGATAAGCGAGTCCATCAACTCCAATGGCATCACTGATTATAGAACCATGACCTAAAAGCACCTTACTCGTCGTCTGAAAAGTCTGCAACATGAAAGTTGCAGCCCGAAAACGGGTCAGCACATGGAATATGCTGGCAATGTAACACATAGAGAATAATGAATGATAAGCCTATACTACATGCATATATGGCTGGTGGAAAAGCTCTATGGTTAAAGTTTTGCGTAAAGCCAATTTTTCCCTACTGCAAAGGAATATATTTTATTTAACTATCATGGTGGTTGAAACATCGAGAATGGTTGACAGCATTCCGATCCCAATTAAGTGAACAATTAAAACCCAACAATATTAATTAGACATAACATGATGAGATTCACATGATATTCATGTACTAGATACTCAAGATGTCCATAACCGGGGATACGGCTAATCATGATTAGTTTGTACACTCTGCAGAGGTTTGCGCACTTTTCCCCACAAGACTCGATCGCCTCCGTTTGGTTTCTCGCACACATGGTGTTTGAGAAACGGATGACCGAGACATAATCTTTCAGAAGCGCTAGCACCTTACGTTGGATAGACCGGCACACCTACTTTCCCCTACATCTGCTAGTCTACCCTGTAAGAGTTCGCACGACTTAGTCAACTATGCCAGAGCCTATAATGGCTTGTGGCTGCACACGGAAGTTACTAGCATGAATGATCTTATGATCCCTTTGAGCCTGGGTGGCGGTCCAAAGAAAAACAGGCAAGTCCTGATAGAAACCAGGTGCCTCAATCCACCCAGATGTGTATTTAAGTTGCCACCTTATATAAAACCATTAATTAACAAATACTCACATCTGTCATGGATATCACTCACCCAATCCACGTCTACTAGCATAGCATGGCATAATAAGCAAACGTAGAAGTAACTCCCAAAGGTTTCATAAGTAAACAGGTAATAGGTACTACCTCAACTACTTCCCATCCCACAGTTTAATTAGATCCTAATCATGCAATGTTTGAGGATTGGTCTAATGCAATAAAAAGGTATGATCAAAGTGTTACTTGCCTTGCTGAGGATCCGCGAAACCTAGAGCTTCGAAATAACAGGCGGCGCACTCCGGGTGATCTATCGCAGACAAACAACAAGCATACAATAAGTACTCATCTAATGCACAGGTAAAACTCGAACAAAAGATCGAACCAGAAAGTTCAACTTAAGAACTCCGCTTGTAAAAAGAAACGAACCGAACAAAGCAACGGAAAACAAACGGCGGAAGAAAACAACTCGGTTCTAGCAATTTGAAACTAGGTCAAATTTTATAGTAGAAAATCTTGTTTAAGTTGATTAATCGGAATGGCGGTTTCGAAACGAAACTCCAGGCGCTTGAATCACCTGATTCCGATAAACGAGCGAAGAGTTATACTAAAATGAAGATCGGATCTGAAATTGCGATCAGAAAAATCGCAGAATAAATCCGATGAAAAAGAAAAACGACGAACGGTTAAACGAATGGATGTTCGTTAACCGAGACTAACCGGTGATCGCGTTCGTTAAGACGAACGGTCCGGCGAACGCTCGCTAAAAAAAATAAACCAAAGGAAAAAAACCGATCTAGGGTTTTTTTTAAATCGAAACTTAAAAAAATAAACCGGAACGATTTAAAAAAAACCGAACCGGGCGAGGAGTGGCACGGCGCGGGGCTACCTCGTCGGCGCGGGCTCCGGCGGGGCGGCGGGCTTGGCGGCGGGGCGGCGCTGGCGGCGGCGGCGTGCGGCTGCTGCTGCTGCTGCGAGCGGCGGGGAGGGGTGCGGCGGCGGTGTGGGGAGGAGAGGGGGGGCTGGCTATATAAAGAGGGGGGGTTGCTTGGGGGAGGGGGCAAGCAAGGGAGGAGGAGGAGGAGGAGGAGTCCTCGGACTCGGCGGCGGGGCCGGCTGCGAGGCGGCGGCGGCTGGCGCGCGCGCGGAGGGCGGCGGCGGCTGGGCCGGCTGGCTTGGCTGGGCCTTTGGCCCAGTCGGGCGCTGCGCAGTTTTTTTATATAAATAAATATGCGCGCAGAAAAAAGGAATAAATGAAAATCTAAACGAGCCCCAAAAAGCCTGAAATTAATTTTCCCCGACTCCTAAAATTGAGTCGAACAAAATGAACTTTTATTCGGGGCCTAAATGCAATATTTTAAAAACACGCATTTTTCCCTAATCCAAATAAAATACAAATAAACTCCGGGAAAATCCAAAATTTGATTTATTTATTAAATCTTTATTTTTCCAAAAATTGGGAAAGTCATATTATTCCCTTCTCTATATGTTTCTTTTTGTTATTGGAAAAATAATTGAAGATAAAATAAATAAATCAAATGATCCTCTTTTCAGAATTTGAGAAAACTCAAATATGAAAATAACGAAATCTCCAACTCTCTCCGAGGGTCCTTGAGTTGCGTGAAATTTCTAGGATCGACCAAAATGCAAGAAAATATGATATGCATGATGATCTAATGTATAACATTCCAAATTGAAAATTTGGGATGTTACATTCACAAAAGACCCTTTTTCTACTAGTGATACTTCATATGCATAGGCATATTATAGGCAAACAAATTATCATAGCAATCAAAAACTAGCATATGCAAGGAAGCGGAAAGGAACAATAGCAATCTCAACATAACGAGAGGTAATTTAGTTACATGAAAATTTCTATAACCATATTTTCCTCTCTCGCAATAATTACATGTAGGATCATAAGAAAATTCAATAATATAGCTATCACATAACATATTCTCAACACGATCCACATGCATGCGAAGTTGACACTCTTCCAAAATAGTGGGATTATCATTAGCTAAAGTCATGATTTCTCCAAGCCCACTTTTATCAAAAATTTCATAAGATTGAATGTTATCCAAATATGTGGGATCTAAAGTTGACACTCTTCCAAACCCACTTTCAATAGTATTACAAACACTATTATCAATCTTATATTCATCATGGGGCTTAAACAAATTTTCAAGATCATAAGAAGAATCACCCGAATCTTCATCACTGCAACATAGTAGACATAGCAAAACTAGCATCCCCAAGCTTAGGGTTTTGCATCTCATTAGCATAATTGACATCAAGAGAATTTATAATAAAATCATTGCAATCATGCTATTTATTCAAAGATCTATTGTGAAGCACGTTATCACAATTTTCAGATTTACGGATTTCAGGCAAAAGCATATAAAGATAATCTAGTGCCTCCAAATCACTACGAATTGGTTCATCATAATTGGATCTCTTAAAAAGATTGGCAAGCAGATGAGGATCCATAGATATTGGCTTCTTTGTTCAGGAATAAATACTCAACTATTTCAACCAAACGAGCAAACAAGCCAAGTAAGACATCAAGGCAAACGAAAAAGAGAGGGCGAATAAAACGGCAAGGGTGAAGTGGGGGAGAGGAAAACGAGAGGCAAATGGCAAGTAATGTAATGCGAGAGATAGGGATTGTGATGGGTACTTGGTATGTTGACTTTTTGCATAGACTCCCCGGCAACGGCGCCAAAAATTCTTCTTGCTACCTCTTGAGCTTGCGTTGGTTTTCCCCGAAGAGGAGAGGATGATGCAGCAGAGTAGCGTAAGTATTTCCCTCAGTTTTTGAGAACCAAGGTATCAATCCAGTAGGAGGCCACGCTCAAGTCCCTCGTACCTGCACAAATCGATAGCAACTCGCAACCAACGCGATTAGGGGTTGTCAATCCCTTCACGGTCACTTACGAGAGTGAGAACTGATAGATAATGTTTTTGGTATTTTTGGTATAGAGATGCAAAGTGAAAAGTAAAAAGCAAAGTAAAAAAGCAAAGCAAAATTAAAGTGATGGAGATTGATATGATGAGAATAGACCCGGGGGCCATAGGTTTCACTAGTGGCTTCTCTCAAGAGCATAAGTATTCTACGGTGAGTGAACAAATTACTGTTGAGCAATTGACAGAATTGAGCATAGCTATGAGAATATCTAGGGTATGATCATGTATATAGGCATCACGTCCGTGACAAGTAGACTGAAACGATTCTGCATCTACTACTATTACTCCACTCATCGACCGCTATCCAGCATGCATCTAGAGTATTAAGTTAGAAACAGAGTAACGCTTTAAGCAAGATGACATGATGTAGAGAGATAAATTCATGCAATATGAAATAAACCCCATCTTGTTATCCTCGATGGCAACGATGCAATACGTGCCTTGCTGCCCCTTCTGTCATTGGAAAAGGACACCGCAAGATCGAACCCAAAGCTAAGCACTTCTCTCGTGGCAAGAAGAACCAATCTAGTAGCCAAACCAAACTGATAATTTGAAGAGACTTGCAAAGATAACCAATCATACATAAAAGAATTCAGAGATGATTCAAATATTATTCAAAGATAGACTTGATCATAAACCCACAATTCATCGGTCTCAACAAACACACCGCAAAAAGAAGATTACATTACATCGAATAGATCTCCACAAGAGAGGGGGAGAACTTTGTATTGAGATCCAAAAAGAGAGAAGAAGCCATCTAGCTACTAACTATGGACCCGAAGGTCTGAGATAAACTACTCACACTTCATCCGAGAGGCTATGATGATGTAGAAGCCCTCCGTGATGATGGCCCTCTCCGGTGGAGCTCCGGAACAGGCCCCAAGATGGGATCTCGTGGATACAGAAGGTTGCGGCAGTGGAATTAGGTTTTTGGCTCCTGTTCTGATCGTTTGGGGGTACGTAGGTATATATAGGAGGAAGGAGTACGTCGGTGGAGCTTCGAGGGGCCCACGAGGCAGGGGGCACGCCCTAAGGGGGGGCGCCCCCACCCTCGTGACCGCCTCTTCGATGCCTTGGCGTAGGGTCCAAGTCCTCTGGGTCACGTTCGGTGAGAGAATCACGTTCCCGAAGATTTTATTCCAACTCAATTTGATATTCTGTTTCTCCAAAATACTGAAATAGGCAAAAAAACAGCAATTCTGGGCTTGGCCTCCAGTTAATAGGTTAGTCCCAAAAATAACATAAAAGTGGAAAATAAAGCCCAATATAGTCCAAAACAGTAGATAATATAGCATGGAGCAATCAAAAATTATAGATACGTTGGAGACGTATCAATGAGCAGCAAAAGATTCACAGAAAGAAGCTACTATCTCAGAGTCAAGTCCATATTTAGTGCTAAAATTACGGAAAACATCGGTATCCATAAAATATTTAGCACAATCAAACTTAGGTGTCATACCTAACTCCTTACCTTCGTCGAGATCCCAATCTTCAGAGTTGCGTTTAATTCTTTCCAATAAATCCCATCTGAATTCAATAGTCTTCATCATAAAAGAGCCAGCACAAGAAGTATCGAGTATGGTGCGGTTGTTATCAGAAAGCCGGGCATAAAATTTTTGAATAATCATTTCTCTTGAGAGCTCATGATTGGGGCATGAATATAACATTGATTTAAGCCTCCCCCAAGCTTGAGCGATGCTTTCTCCTTCGCGAGGCCAAAAATTATATATATAATTGCGATCACGATGAACAAGATGCATAGGATAAAACTTCTGATGAAATTCCAATTTCAATCGTTTGTAGTTCGATGACTCAATTGATGCTTGCTAACCATGTCTCTTGGGCAAGATGACTAAAACGCCGTTCTCCGGAACAATGGAGCAAGCAACAGATTTGTTGGAAACCATACATACGATGTATGTGGTCTGATGAATATTAAGGCTTGGAGCGGGTATCATTATTTTCTGACCTTCATAGATGATTTGAGCAGACATGGGTATATCTACTTAATGAAATAGAAGTCTGAAACATTTGAAAAGTTCATATAATTTCAGAGTAAAGTGGAAAATCATCGTAACAAGAAAATAAAGTTTCTACGATCTGATCGTGGAGAAGAGTATTTGAGTTACGAGTTTGGTCTTCAGTTAAAACAATGTGAAATAGTTTCACTACTCATGCCACCTGGAACACCACAGCATAATGGTGTGTCCGAACGTCATAACCGTACTTTATTGGATATAGTGCAATCTATGATGTTTCTTACCGATTTACCAATATCGTTTTGGAATCATGCATTAGAGACAGCTGCATTCACGTTAAAAAGGGGCACCATCTAAGTCCGTTGAGACGACACAATATGAACTATGGTTTGGCAAGAAACCAAAGTTATCGTTTCTTAAAGTTTGGGGTTGCGATGCTTATAAGAAAAAGTTTCATCATGTGTGTCTTCATAGGATACCCAAAGGATACAGTTGGGTACACCTTCTATCACAGATCCGGAGGCAAGACTTCGTTGCTGAGAATGGATACTTTCTAGAGAAGAAGTTTCTCTTGAAAGAAGTGAGTGGGAGGAAAGTAGAACTTGAAAAGGTAATTGTACCTTCTCCCTTATTGGAAAGTAGTTCATCACATAAATCTGTTCTTGTGACTACTACACCAATTAGTGAGGAAGCTAATGATGATGATCATGTAACTTCAGATCAAGTTACTACCGAATCTCGTAGGTAAACCAGAGTGAGAACTGCACCAGAGTGGTACGGGAATCCTGTTCTGGAAGTCATGTTACTAGACCATGACGAACTTGCGAACTATGAGGAAGCGATGATGAGCCCAGATTCCGCGAAATGGTTTGAGGCCATGAAATCTGAGATTTGATCCATGTATGAGAACAAAGTATGGACTTTGATGGATTTGCCCAATGATCGGCAAGCCATAGAAAATTAATGGATCTTCAAGAGGAAGACGGACGCTGATAGTAGTGTTACTATCTACAAAGCTAGAATTGTCGCAAAAGGTTTTTGACAAGTTCAAGGTGTTGACTACGATGAGAGTTTCTCACTTGTATCTATGCTTAAGTCTGTCCGAATCATGTTAGAAATTGCCACATTTTATGAAATCTGGCAAATGGATAAACAAAACTACATTCCTCAATGGATTTATTAAAGAAGAGTTGTATACGATGCAACTAGAAGGTTTTGTCGATCCTAAAGGTGTTAACAAAATATGCAAGCTCCAGCGATCCATCTATGGACTGGTGCAAGCATCTCGGAGTTGGAATATACGCTTTGATAAGTTGATCAAAGCATATAGTTTTATACAGACTTGCGGTGAAGCCTGTATTTACAAGAAAGTGAGTGGGAGCACTACAACATTTCTGATAAGTATATGTAAATGACATATTGTTGATCGAAAATAATGTAGAATTATTCTGCAAAGCATAAAGGAGTATTTGAAAGGAGTTTTTTGAAGAAGGACCTCGGTGAAGCTACTTACATATTGAGCATCAAGATCTATAGAGATAGACCAAGACGCTTGATAAGTTTTTTCAATGAGTACATACCTTGACAAGATTTTGAAGTAGTTCAAAATGGAACAGTCAAAGAAAGAGTTTCTTGCATGTGTTACAAGGTGTGAAATTGAGTAAGACTCAAAGCCCAACCACGACAGAAGATAGAAAGAGAATGAAAGTCATTCCCTATGCCTCAGCCATAGGTTCTATAAAGTATGCCATGCTGTGTACCAGATCTATTGCATACCCTACCACTGAGTTTGGCAAGGGAGTACAATAGTGATCTAGGAGTAGATTAGTGGACAGCGGTCAAAATTATCCTTAGTGGAACAAGGATATGTTTCTCGATTATGGAGGTGACAAAAGGTTCGTCGTAAAGGGTTACGTCGATACAAGTTTTGGCACTGATCTAGATGACTCTAAGTCTCAATCTGGATACATATTGAAAGTAGGAGCAATTAGCTATAGTAGCTCCGTGCAGAGCATTGTTGACATAGAAATTTGCAAAATACATACGGGTCTGAATGTGGCAGACCCGTTGACTAAACTTCTCTCACAAGCAAAACATGATCACACCTTAGTACTCTTTGGGTGTTAATCACATAGCGATGTGAACTAGATTATTGACTCTAGTAAATCCTTTGAGTGTTGGTCACATGACGATGTGAACTATGGGTGTTAATCACATGGTGATGTGAACTATTGGTGTTAAATCACATGGTGATGTGAACTAGATTATTGACTCTAGTGCAAGTGGGAGACTGAAGGAAATATGCCCTAGAGGCAATAATAAAGTTATTATTTATTTCCTTATTTCATGATAAATGTTTATTACTCATGCTAGAATTGTATTAACCGGAAACATGATACATGTGTGAATACATAGACAAACAGAGTGTCACTAGTATGCCTCTACTTGACTAGCTCGTTAATCGAAGATGGTTATGTTTCCTAGCCATAGACATGAGTTGTCATTTGATTAACGGGATCACATCATTAGGAGAATGATGTGATTGACATGACCCATTCCGTTATCTTAGCACCCGATCGTTTAGTATGTTGCTATTGCTTTCTCCATGACTTATACATGTTACTATGACTATGAGATTATGCAACTCCCATTTGCCGGAGGAACACTTTGTGTGCTACCAAACGTCACAACGTAACTGGGTGATTATAAAGGAGCTCTACAATTGTCTCTGAAGGTAGATGTTGGGTTGGCGTATTTTGAGATTAGGATTTGTCACTCCGAATGTCGGAGAGGTATCTCTGGGCCCTCTCGGTAATGCACATCACTTAAGCCTTGCAAGCAATACAACTAATGAGTTAGTTGTGAGATGATGTATTACAGAACGAGTAAAGAGACTTGCCGGTAACGAGATTGAACTAGGTATTGAGATACCGACGATCGAATCTCGGGCAAGTAACATACCGATGACAAAGGGAACAACGTATGTTGTTATGCGGTCTGACCGATAAAGATCTTCGTAGAATATGTAGGAGCCAATATGAGCATCCAGGTTCCGCTATTGGTTATTGACCGGAGACATGTCTCGGTCATGTCTACATTGTTCTCGAACCGTAGGGTCCGCACGCTTAAGGTTTCGATGACAATTATATTATGAATTTATGAGTTTTGATGTACTGAAGGAGTTCGGAGTCCCGGATGAGATCGGAGACATGACGAGGAGTCTCGAAATGGTCGAGACGTAAAGATCGATATATTGGACGACTATATTCAGACATCGGAAAGGTTCTGAGTGGTTCGGGTATTTTTCAAAGTACCGGGGAGTTACGGGAATACGGGGGAAATGTATTGGGCCTTATTGGGCCATACGGGAAAGAGAGAGGGGCTGCGTAGGGCAGGCCGCGCGCCCCCCCAAGGCCTAGTCCGAATTGGACTAGGGGGAGGGGCTGCGCCCCCTCCTTCCTTCCCTTCTCCTTTCCCCTTCCTTGTCTCCTACTCCCACTACATGGAAGGACTCCTAGTTGGACTAGGAAAGGGGGAATCCTACTCCCGGTGGGAGTAGGACTCCCTAGGGCGCGCCATAGAGAGGGCCGACCCTCCCCTCCTCCACTCCTTTATATACGAGGGCAGGGGGCACCCCATAGACACGCAAGTTGATCTTCGTGATCGTTCCTTAGCCATGTGTGGTGCCCCCTCCACCATATTCCACCTCGATCATATTGTAGCGGTGCTTAGGCGAAGCCCTGCGACGGTTGAACATCAAGATCGTCACCACGCCGTCGTGCTGACGGAACTCCTCCCCGAAGCTTTGCTGGATCGGAGCCCGGGGAGCGTCATCGAGCTGAACGTGTGCCAAGAACTCGGAGGTGCTGGAGTAACGGTGCATGGATCGGTTAGACTGGGAAGACGTACGACTACTTCCTCTACGTTGCGTCAACGCTTCCGATTCGGTCTACGAGGGTACGTAAACAACACTCTCCCCTCTCGTTGCTATGCATCACCATGATCTTGCGTGTGCGTAGGGAAATTTTTGAAGTTACTATGTTCCCCGACAGTGGCATCCGAGCCTAGGTTTTATGCGTTGATGTTATATGCACGAGTAGAACACAAGTGAGTTGTGGGCGATATAAGTCATACTGCTTACCAGCATGTCATACTTTGGTTCGGCGGTATTGTTGGATGAAGCGGCCCGGACCGACATTACGCGTACGTTTACGCGAGACTGGTTTTACCGCCGTGCTATGCACACATGTGACTAGCGAGTGTCAGTTTCTTCAACTTTAGTTGAACCGAGTGTGGCTACGCCCGATCCTTGTGAAGGTTAAAACAACACCAACTTGACAAACTATCGTTGTGGTTTTGATGCGTAGGTAAGAACGGTTCTTGCTAAGCCCAGTAGCAGCCACGTAAAACTTGCGACAACAAAGTAGAGGACGTCTAACTTGTTTTTGCAGGGCATGTTGTGATGTGATATGGTCAAGACGTGATGAGATATAAGTTGTTGTATCAGATGATCATGTTTTGTTGAAGTTATCGGCAACTGGCAGAAGCCTTATGGTTGTCTCTCTATTGCATAAGATACAAGCACCAAATAACTGCTTTACTTTATCGCTATGTGATAGCAATAGTTGCAAGAGCAATTGTTGGCGAGACAACCATGTGACGACACATTGATATAGATCAAGATGATGGAGATCATGGTGTCATGCCGGTGACGATGGAGATCATGACGATGCTTTGGAGATGGAGATCAAAGGCACAAGATGATGATGGCCATATCATGTCACATATTTTGATTGCATGTGATGTTTATCTTTTATACATCTTATATTTGCTTAGTTCGACGGTAGCTTTATAAGATGATCTCTCACTAAATTTCAAGATAAAAGTGTTCTCCCTGAGTATGCAATGTTGCCAAAGTTCGTCGTGCCCAGACCCCACGTGATGATCGGGTGTGATAAGCTCTACGTCCATCTACAACGGGTGCAAGCCACTTTTGCACACGCGGAATACTCAGGTTAAACTTGACGAGCCTAGCATATGCAGATATGGCCTCGGAACACTGAGACCGAAAGGTCGAGCGTGAATCATATAGAAGATATGATCAACATAGTGATGTTCACCACTGAAAACTACTCCATTTCACGTGATGATCGGTTATGGTTTAGTTGATTTGGATCACGTGATCACTTAGAGGATTAGAGGGATGTCTATCTAAGTGGGAGTTCTTAAGTAATATGATTAATTGAACTTTAATTTATCATGAACTTAGTCCTGGTAGTATTAGCATATCTATGTTGTAGATCAATAGCTCGCGTTGTTGCTTCCCTATGTTTTTGATATGTTCCTAGAGAAAATTGTGTTGAAAGATGTTAGTAGCAATGATGCGGATTGGATCCGTAATCTGAGGTTTATCCTCATTGCTGCACAAAAGAATTATGTCCTTGATGCACTGCTAGGTGACAGACCTATTGCAGGAGCAGATGCAGACGTTATGAACGTTTTGGCTAGCTCAATATGATGACTACTTGATAGTTTAGTGCACCATGCTTAACGGCTTAGAATCGGGACTTCAAAGACGTTTTGAACGTCATGGACCATATGAGATGTTCCAGGAGTTGAAGTTAATATTTCAAGCAAATACCCGAGTTGAGAGATATGAAGTCTCCAACAAGTTCTATAGCTAAAAGATGGAGGAGAATCGCTCAACTAGTGAGCATGTGCTCAGATTGTCTGGGTACTACAATCTCTTGATTCAAGTGGGAGTTAATCTTCCAGATAAAATAGTGATTGACAGAATTCTCTAGTCACCATCACCAAGTTAGTAGAACTTCGTGATGAACTATGATATGCAAGGGATAACGGAAACGATTCCCAAGCTCTTCGTAATGCTGAAATTGACGAAGGTAGAAATCGAGAAAAACATAAAGTGTTGATGGTAGACAAGACCACTAGTTTCAAGAAAAGGGAAAGGGGAAGAAGGGGAACTTCAAGAAGAACAGCAAGCAAGTTGCTGCTCAAGTGAAGAAGCCCAAGTATGGTCCTAAGCCTGAGACTAAGTGCTTCTACTGCAAAGGGACTGGTCACTGGAAGCGGAACTACCCCAAGTGATTGGCCGATAAGAAGGATGGCAAAGTGAACATAAGTATATTTGATATACATGTTATTGATGTGTACTTTACTAGTGTTTATAGCAACCCCTCAGTATTTGATACTAGTTCAGTTGCTAAGATTAGTAACTCAAAACGGGAGTTGCAGAATAAACAGAGACTAGTTAAGGGTGAAGTGACGATGTGTGTTGGAAGTGGTTCCAAGATTGATATGATCATCATCGCACACTCCCTATACTTTCGGGATTAGTGTTGAACCTAAATAAGTGTTGTTTGGTGTTTGCGTTGAGCATAAATATGATTTGATCATGTTTATTGTAATACGGTTATTCATTTAAGTAAGAGAATAAATTGTTGTTCTGTTTACATGAATAAAACCTTATATGGTTACACACCCAATGAAAATAGTTCATTGGATCTCGATCATAGTGATACACATATTCATAATATTGAAGCCAAAAGATGCAAAGTTAATAATGATAGTGCAACTTATTTGTGGCACTGCCGTTTAGGTCATATTGGTGTAAAGCGCATGAAGAAACTCCATGCTGATGGGCTTTTGGAATCACTTGATTACGAATCAATTGATGCTTGCTAACCATGTCTCTTGGGCAAGATGACTAAAACGCCGTTCTCCGGAACAATGGAGCAAGCAACAGATTTGTTGGAAACCATACATACAATGTATGTGGTGTGATGAATATTAAGGCTTGGAGCGAGTATCATTATTTTCTGACCTTCACAGATGATTTGAGCAGCCATGGGTATATCTACTTAATGAAATAGAAGTCTGAAACATTTGAAAAGTTCATATAATTTCAGAGTAAAGTGGAAAATCATCGTAACAAGAAAATAAAGTTTCTACGATCTGATCGTGGAGAAGAGTATTTGAGTTACGAGTTTGGTCTTCAGTTAAAACAATGTGAAATAGTTTCACTACTCATGCCACCTAGAACACCACAGCATAATGGTGTGTCCGAACGTCATAACCGTACTTTATTGGATATAGTGCAATCTATGATGTTTCTTACCGATTTACCAATATCGTTTTGGAATCATGCATTAGAGACAGCTGCATTCACGTTAAAAAGGGGCACCATCTAAGTCCGTTGAGACGACACAATATGAACTATGGTTTGGCAAGAAACCAAAGTTGTCGTTTCTTAAAGTTTGCGGTTGCGATGCTTATAAGAAAAAGTTTCATCATGTGTGTCTTCATAGGATACCCAAAGGAGACAGTTGGGTACACCTTCTATCACAGATCCGGAGGCAAGACATTCGTTGCTGAGAATGGATACTTTCTAGAGAAGAAGTTTCTCTTGAAGGAAGTGAGTGGGAGGAAAGTAGAACTTGATAAGGTAATTGTACCTTCTCCCTTATTGGAAAGTAGTTCATCACATAAATTTGTTCTTGTGACTACTACACCAATTAGTGAGGAAGCTAATGATGATGATCATGTAACTTCAGATCAAGTTACTACCGAATCTCGTAGGTAAACCAGAGTGAGAACTGCACCAGAGTGGTACGGTAATCCTGTTCTGGAAGTCATGTTACTAGACCATGACGAACTTGCAAACTATGAGGAAGCGATGATGAGCCCAGATTCCGCGAAATGGTTTGAGGCCATGAAATCTGAGATATGATCCATGTATGAGAACAAAGTATGGACTTTGATGGATTTGCCCAATGATCGGCAAGCCATAGAAAATAAATGGATCTTCAAGAGGAAGACGGACGCTGATAGTAGTGTTACTATCTACAAAGCTAGAATTGTCGCAAAAGGTTTTCGACAAGTTCAAGGTGTTGACTACGATGAGAGTTTCTCACTCGTATTTATGCTTAATCTGTCCGAATCATGTTAGAACTTGCCACATTTTATGAAATCTGGCAAATGGATAAACAAAACTGCATTCCTCAATGGATTTATTAAAGAAGAGTTGTATACGATGCAACTAGAAGGTTTTGTCGATCCTAAAGGTGTTAACAAAATATGCAAGCTCCAGCGATCCATCTATGGACTGGTGCAAGCATCTCGGAGTTGGAATATACGCTTTGATAAGTTGATCAAAGCATATAGTTTTATACAGACTTGCGGTGAAGCCTGTATTTACAAGAAAGTGAGTGGGAGCACTACAGCATTACTGATAAGTATATGTAAATGACGTATTGTTGATCGGAAATAATGTAGTATTATTCTGCAAAGCATAAAGGAGTATTTGAAAGGAGTTTTTTGAAGAAGGACCTCGGTGAAGCTACTTACATATTGAGCATCAAGATCTATAGAGATAGATCAAGACGCTTGATAAGTTTTTTCAATGAGTACATACCTTGACAAGATTTTGAAGTAGTTCAAAATGGAACAGTCAAAGAAAGAGTTTCTTGCATGTGTTACAAGGTGTCAAATTGAGTAAGACTCAAAGCCCAACCACGGCAGAAGATAGAAAGAGAATGAAAGTCATTCCCTATGCCTCAGCCATAGGTTCTATAAAGTATGCCATGCTGTGTACCAGATCTATTGCATACCCTACCACTGAGTTTGGCAAGGGAGTACAATAGTGATCTAGGAGTAGATCAGTGGACAGCGGTCAAAATTATCCTTAGTGGAACAAGGATATGTTTCTCGATTATGGAGGTGACAAAAGGTTCGTCGTAAAGGGTTACGTCGATACAAGTTTCGGCACTGATCTAGATGACTCTAAGTCTCAATCTGGATACATATTGAAAGTAGGAGCAATTAGCTATAGTTGCTCCGTGGAGAGCATTGTTGACATAGAAATTTGCAAAATACATACGGATCTGAATGTGGCAGACCCGTTGACTAAACTTCTCTCACAAGCAAAACATGATCACACCTTAGTACTCTTTGGGTGTTAATCACATAGCGATGTGAACTAGATTATTGACTCTAGTAAATCCTTTGAGTGTTGGTCACATGACGATGTGAATTATGGGTGTTAATCACATGGTCATGTGAACTATTGGTGTTAAATCACATGGTGATGTGAACTAGATTATTGACTCTAGTGCAAGTGGGAGACTGAAGGAAATATGCCCTAGAGGCAATAATAAAGTTATTATTTATTTCCTTATTTCATGATAAATGTTTATTACTCATGCTAGAATTGTATTAACCGGAAACATGATACATGTGTGAATACATAGACAAACAGAGTGTCACTAGTATGCCTCTACTTGACTAGCTCGTTAATCGAAGATGGTTATGTTTCCTAGCCATAGACATGAGTTGTCATTTGATTAACGGGATCACATCATTAGGAGAATGATGTGATTGACATGACCCATTCCGTTATCTTAGCACCCGATCGTTTAGTATGTTGCTATTGCTTTCTCCATGACTTATACATATTCCTATGACTATGAGATTATGCAACTCCCGTTTGCCGGAGGAACACTTTGTGTGCTACCAAACGTCACAACGTAACTGGGTGATTATAAAGGAGCTCTACAGGTGTCTCCGAAGGTAGATATTGGGTTGGCGTATTTCGAGATTAGGATTTGTCACTCCGAATGTCGGAGAGGTATCTCTGGGCCCTCTCGGTAATGCACATCACTTAAGCCTTGCAAGCAATACAACTAATGAGTTAGTTGTGAGATGATGTATTATAGAACGAGTAAAGAGACTTGCCGGTAACGAGATTGAAATAGGTATTGAGATATCGACGATCGAATCTCGGGCAAGTAACATACCGATGACAAAGCGAACAACGTACGTTGTTATGCGGTCTGACCGATAAAGATCTTCGTAGAATATGTAGGAGCCAATATGAGCATCCAGGTTCCGCTATTGGTTATTGACCGGAGACATGTCTCGGTCATGTCTACATTGTTCTCGAACCGTAGGGTCCGCACGCTTAAGGTTTCGATGATAGTTATATTATGAGTTTATGAGTTTTGATGTACCGAAGGAGTTCGGAGTCCCGGATGAGATCGGGGACATGAAGAGGAGTCTCGAAATGGTCGAGACGTAAAGATCGATATATTGGACGACTATATTCGGACATCGGAAAGGTTCTGAGTGGTTCGGGTATTTTTCAGACTACCGGGGAGTTACGGGAATACGGGGGAAAAGTATTGGGCCTTATTGGGCCATACGGGAAAGAGAGAGGGGCTGCCTAGGGCAGGCCGCGCCCCCTCCAAGGTCTAGTCCGAATTGGACTAGGGGGAGGGGCTGCACCCCCTCCTTCCTTCCCTTCTCCTTTCCCCTTCCTTGTCTCCTACTCCCACTACATGGAAGGACTCCTAGTTGGACTAGGAAAGGGGGAATCCTACTCCCGGTGGGAGTAGGACTCCCTAGGGCGCGCCATAGAGAGGGCCGACCCTCCCCTCCTCCACTCCTTTATATACGGGGGCAGGGGGCACCCCATAGGCACACAAGTTGATCTTCGTGATCGTTCCTTAGCCGTGTGTGGTGCCCCCCTCCACCATATTCCACCTTGATCATATTGTAGTGGTTCTTAGGCGAAGCCCTGCGACGGTTGAACATCAAGATCGTCACCACGCCGTCGTGCTGACGGAACTCCTCCCCGAAGCTTTGCTGGATCGGAGCCCGGGGAGCGTCATCGAGATGAACGTGTGCCAAGAACTCGGAGGTGTCGGAGTAACGGTGCATGGATCGGTTAGACCGGGAAGACGTACGACTACTTCCTCTACGTTGCGTCAACGCTTCCGCTTCGGTCTACGAGGGTACGTAGACAACACTCTCCCCTCTCGTTGCTATGCATCACCATGATCTTGCGTGTGCGTTGGGAAATTTTTGAAATTACTACGTTCCCCAACAGAAGATACCCCGAACAAGCCCCTCAGAGGATTACTTTCCATAGTAACAAGTGACAGTAAATTTCACCACACCATATAAATTTTTCCTTACCAAATTCCACCTACCAAAGGCGCTTCACTCCCCGGCAACGGCTCCAGAAAAGAGTCTTGATGACCCACAAGTATAGGGAATCTATCGTAGTGTCGAACCCAACGAGGAGCAGAAGGAAATGATAAGCATTTTTCAGCAAGGTATTCTCTGCAAGCACTGAAATTATAGTTAACAGATAGTTTTGTGATAGGATAATTTGTAACGAGCAACAAGTAAGAAAAGTAAATAAAGTGCAGCAAGATGGCCCAATCCTTTTTGTAGCAAAGTACAAGCCGGAACAAACTCTTATATAAGGAAAAGCGCTCCCGAGGACACATGTGAACATCGTCAAGCTAGTTTTCATCACGTTCATATGATTCGCGTTCGGTACTTTGATAATTTGATATGTGGGTGGACCGGTGCTTGGGTGTTGTTCTTACTTGAACAAGCATCCCACCTCTATTGCAAGCATCCGCAACTACAATAAAAGTATTAAGTTAAACCTAACCATAGCATGAAACATATGGATCCAAATCAGCCCCTTACGAAGCAACGCATTAACTAGGGTTTAAGCTTAGCAACCCATCATCTACTTATTACTTCCCAATGCCTTCCTCTAGGCACAAATAATGGTGAAGTGTTATGTAGTCGACGTTCACGTAACACCACTAGAGGATAGACAACATACATCTCATCAAAATATTGAACGAATACCAAATTCACATGACTACTAATAGCAAGACTTCTTCCATGTCCTCAGGAACAAACGTAACTACTCACAAAGCATATTCATGTTCATAATCAGAGGAGTATTAATATGCATATAGGATCTGAACATATGATCTTCCACCAAATAAACCAACTAGCATCAACTACAAGGAGTAATCAACACTACTAGCAACCTATAGGTACCAATCCCAGACTATGAGACAAGAATTGGATACAAGAGATGAACTAGGGTTTGAGAGGTGATGGTGCTGGTGAAGATGTTGATGGAGGTTGCCCTCTCCCGATGAGAGGAGAGTTGGTGATGACGATGGCGATGATTTCCCCCTCCCGTAGGGAAGTGTCCCCGGCAGAATAGCTCTGCCGAAGCTCTAGATTGGTTCCGCCAAGGTTCCGCCTCGTGGCGGCGGAGTCTCGTCCCGAAAGCTTGCTTATGATTTTTCTTCGGACGAAAGACTTCATATAGTAGAAGATGGCCACCGGAGGGCCAACAGGGGGCCCACGAGGCAGGGGGCGCGCCCAAGGGGGTAGGGCGCGCCCCCACCCTCGTGGACAGGTGGAGCCCCCCTGACGTATTTCTTCCGCTCAGTAATTTTTATTATTTCCAAAAATAACTTCCGTGGAGTTTCAGGACTTTTGGAGTTGTGCAGAATAGGTCTCTAATATTTGCTCCTTTTCCATCCCAGAATTCTAGCTGCCGGCATTCTCCCTCCTTATGTAAACCTTGTAAAATAAGAGAGAATAGGCATAAGTATTGTGACATAATGTGTAATAACAGCCCATAATGCAATAAATATCAATATAAAAGAATGATGCAAAACGGACGTATCAACGACCTATGTCGCTACACCTAAAAATCTGATGACGTGCTTGTCGGATTCGGGGCTCCGCATACCCAAGATAGAATCGAACTCTCGGATGCGTGCGAAGAACTCAACCTCCCGAGTCTGCCAACCCGTCGATCTCATGGCCTAGCTCGATGGACTAGACGGGAATGCGACATGGCAGTTTACCCAGGTTCGGGTCACCTTGCGGTGTAAAACCCTACTCCTACTTTGTGGTGGATTAGCCTCAAGGTGGGCTGAGGATGAACTAGTTGTTGGGGAAGGAAGTAATTTCAAAAAAAATCCAACGATCACGCAAGATCTATCTAGGTGATGCACAGCAATGAGCAGAGAGTGTGTCCACGTACCCTCGTAGACCGAAAGCGGAAGCATTTAGTAACGCGGTTGATGTAGTTGAATGTCTTCGTGATCCAACCGATCAAGTATCGAACGCCCGGCACCACCGCGATCTGCACACATTCAGCTCGGTGACGTCCCTCGAACTCTTGATCCAGTTGAGGCCGAGGGAGAGTTCCGTCAGCACGACAGCGTGGTGATGGTGATGATGAAGTTACCGGCGCAGAGCTTTGCCTAAGCACTATGACGATATGATCGATGTGTAAAACTGTGGAGGGGGGCACCGCACACGGCTAAGAGATTTGTCTATTGTGCCTTTGGGGTGCCCCTGCCCCCGTATATAAAAGAGGGGAGGAGGAGGCCGGCCAACAAGGAGCGCGCCAGGCAGAGGGGAGTCCTACTAGGGCTCCAGTCCTAGTAGGATTCGGCCCCACCCTTTTTTCCTTCTACCGGAGGGGGAAAAGGGGAAGGAGAGGGAGTAGGAGAAGGAAAGGGGGTGGCGCCCCCTTCCCAAGTCCAATTCGGCCTCCTCCCTTGTGGGGGACGCACCATCCCCTTGTGGGCTGGTTAGCCTCCCTCCTATGGCCCATAAGGCCCATATCTTTCCCCGGGGGTTTCCGGTAACCTCCCGGTACTCCAGAAAAATGTCCAAGTCACTCGGAACCATTCCGATGTCCAAATGTAACCTTCGAATATATGAATCTTTACCTCTCAACCATTTCGAGACTCCTCGTCATGTCCGTGATCTCATCCGGGACTCCAAACAAACTTCGGTACATCAAATCACATAACTCATAATACAAATCGTCGTCGAACGTTAAGCGTGCGGACCCAACGGGTTCGCGAACTATGTAGACATGAGCAAGACACATCTCCGGTCAATAACCAATAGCGGAACCTGATGCTCATATTGGCTCCTACATATTCTATGAAGATCTTTATCGGTCAAACCGCATAACAACATACGTTGTTCCCTTTGTCATCGGTGTGTTACTTGCCCGAGATTCGATCGTCGGTATCACCATACCTAGTTCAATCTCGTTACCAGTGAGTCTCTTTACTTGTTCCATAATGCATCATCCCGCAAATAACTCATTAGTCACATTGCTTGCAAGGCTTATAGTGATGTGCATTATCAAGAGGGCCCAGAGATACCTCTCCGACAATCAGAGTGACAAACCCTAATCTCGATCTATGCCAACTCAACAAACACCATCGGAGACACCTATAGAGCATCTTTATAATCACCCAGTTACATTGTGACGTTTGATAGCACACTAAGTGTTCCTCCGATATTCAGGAGTTGTGTAATCTCATAGTCATAGGAACATGTATAAGTCATGAAGAAAGCAATAGCAACAAACTAAACGGTCATAGTGCTAAGCTAACGGATGGGTCTTGTCCATCACATCATTCTCTAATGATGTGATCCCATTCATCAAATGACAACACATGTTTATGGCTAGGAAACTTAACCATCTTCGATTAACGAGCTAGTCTTGCGGAGGCATACTAGGGACACTCTGTTTGTCTATGTATTCACACATGTACTAAGTTTCCGGTTAATACAATTCTAGCATGAATAAAATAGATATTTATCATGATATAAGGAAATATAAATAACAACTTTATTATTGCCTCTAGGGCATATTTCCTTCAGTCTCCCACTTGCACTAGAGTCAATAATCTAGTTCACATCGCCATGTGTTTTAACACCAATAATAGTTCACATCATCATGTGATTTAAGTAACACTCTATAGTTCACATCACCATGTGACCAATACCTAAAGGTTTTACTAGAGTCAATAATCTAGTTCACATCGCCATGTGATTAAAACCAAATAGTACTAAGGTGTGATCATGTTTTGCTTGTGAGAGAAGTTTAGTCAATGTGTCTGCCACATTCAGATCCGTATGTATTTTGCAAATTTCTATGTCTAAAATGCTCTGCACGGAGCTACTCTAGCTAATTGCTCCCACTTTCAATATGTATCCAGATTGAGACTTAGAGTCATCTAGATCGGTGTCAAAGCTTGCATCGATGGAACTTTTTACGACGAACTCTTTATCACCTCCACAACCAAGAAATGTTTCCTTAGTCCTCTAAGGATAATTTTGACTGTTGTCCAGTGATCTACTCCTAGATCACTATTGTACTTCTTTTCCAAATTCAGTGCAGGGTATACAATAGGTCTGGTACACAGCATGGCATACTTTATAGAACCTATGGCTGAGGCATAGGGAATGACTTTCATTCTCTCTCTATCTTCTGCCTTGGTCGGGCTTTGATTCTTACTCAACTTCACATCTTGCAACACAGGCAAGAACTCATTCTTTGACTGTTCCATTTTGAACTACATCAAAATATTGTCAAGGTATGTACTCATTGAAAAAACTTATAAGGCGTCTTGATCTATCTCTATAGATCTTGATGCTTAATATGTAAGCAGCTTCACCGAGGTCTTTCTTTGAAAAATCCTTTCAAACACTCCTTTATGCTTTCTAGAAAATTCTACATCATTTCTGATCAACAATATGTCATTCACATATACTTATTAGAAAGGTTGTAGTGCTCCCACTCACTTTCTTATAAATACAGACTTCACCGCAAGTCTGCATAAAACTATATGCTTTGATTAACTCATCAAAGCGTATATTCCAACTCCAAGATGCTTGCACCAGTCCATAGATGGATCGCTGGAGCTTTGCACACTTTGTCAGCACCTTTAGGATCGACAAAACCTTCTGGTTGCATCATATACAACTCTTCTTTAAGAAATCCATTAAGGAATGCAGGTTTGACATCCATTTGCCAAACTTCATAAATGAGGAAATTGCTAACATGATTCAGACAGACTTTTTAAGCCATCGATACAAGTGAGAGAATCTCATCGCAGTCAACACCTTGAACTTGTCGAAAACATTTTGCGACAATTCGAGCTTTGTAGATAGTAATACTACCATCATCGTCTCTCTTCCTCTTGAAGATCCATTTATTCTGAATGGCTCGCCGATCATCTGGCAAGTCAATCAAAGTCCATACTTTGCTCTCATACATGGATACTATCTCAGATTTCATGGCCTTAAGCCATTTCGCGGAATCTTGGCTCATCATCGCTTCCTCATAGTTTGTAGGTTTCGTCATGGTCTAGTAACATGATTTCCAGAATAGGATTACCGTACCACTCTGGTGCGGAACGTACTCTAGTTGACCTACAAGGTTGGGTAGTAACTTGATCTAAAGTTTCATGATCATCATCATTAACTTCCTCACTAATGGTGTAGGCATCACTGGAACTGATTTCTATGATGAACTACTTTCCAATTCGGGAGAAGGTACAATTAGCTCATCAAGTTCTACTTTCCTCCTACTCACTTCTTTCGAGAGAAACTCCTTCTATAGAAAGGATCCATTCTTAGCAACAAATATCTTTCCTTCAGATCTATGATAGAAGGTGTAACCAACCATTACTTTTGGGTATTCTATGAAGACGCACTTCTCCGATTTGGGTTTGAGCTTATCAGGCTAAAACTTTTTCACATAAGCATCGCAACCCCAAACTTTAAGAAATGACAGATTAGGTTTCTTGCTAAATCTACAGTTCATACTGTGTCGTCTCAACGGATTTAGATGGTTCCCTATTTAATGTGAATGAAGCTCTCTCTAATGCATAACCCCAAAACGATAGTGGTAAATCAGTAAGAGACATCATAGATCGCACCATATCTAATAAAGTGCGGTTACGATGTTCGGACACACCATTACGATGTGGTGTTCCGGATGGTGTTAGTTGCAAAACTATTCCACATTGTTTCAAATGAAGACCAAACTCGTAACTCAAATATTCTCCTCCATGATCAGATCGTAGAAACTTTATTTTCTTGTTACGATGATTTTCCACTTCACTCTAAAATTCTTTGAACTTTTCAAATGTTTCAGACTTATGTTTCATTAAGTAGAGATAACCATATCTTCTCAAATGATCTGTGAAGGTCAGAAAATAATGATACCCGCCGCGAGCCTCAACACTCATCGGACCGCATACATCAGTATGTATTATTTCCAACAAGTCTGTTGCTCGCTCCATTGTTCCGGAGAACGGAGTCTCAGTCATCTTGCCCATGAGGCATGGTTCGCAAGCATCAAATGATTCATAATCAAGTGATTCCAAAAGTTCATCCGCATAGAGTTTCTTCACGCGCTTTACACCAATATGACCTAAACGGCAATGCCACAAGCATGTTGCACTGTCATTATCAACTTTGCATCTTTTATCATCAATATTATGTGTATCACTACGATCGAGATTCAATAAAGCATTTATACTAAGTGTATGACCATAGAAGGGTTTATTCATGTTAACAGAACAACAATTATTCTTTGACTTAAATGAATAACCGTATTGCAATAAACATGGTCCAATCATATTCATGCTCAAGGCAAACACTAAATAACATTTATTTTAGGTTCAACACTAATCCCGAAGGTAAAGGGAGTGTGCTATGGTGATCTTATCAACCTTGGAATCTCTTCCAACACACATCATCACCTCGCCCTTAACTAGTCTCTGTTTATTTTGCAACTCCCGTTTCAAGTTACTACTCTTAGCAACCGAACCAGTATCAAATACCGAGGGGTTGCTATAAACACTAGTAAAGTACACATCAATAACATGTATATCCAATATACCTTTGTTCACTTTGACATCCTTCTTATCCTCCAAGTATTTGGGGCATTTCTGCTTCTAGTGACCATTTCCTTTGCAGTAGAAGCACTCAGTTTCAGGCTTGGGTCTAGCTTTGGGCTTCTTTATGGGAGTGGCAACTTGCTTGCCTTTCTTCTTGAAGTTCCCTTTCTTTCCCTTGCCCTTTTACTTGAAACTAGTGGTCTTGTCAACCATCAACATTTGATGCTTTTCTTGATTTCTACCTTCGTCGATTTCAACATCACGAAGAGCTCGGGAATCGTTTTCGGCATCCCTTGCATATTATAGTTCATCACTAAGTTCCAGTAAATTGCTGATAGTGACTAGAGAACTCTGTCAATCACTATTTTATCTGGAAGATTAACTCCCACTTGATTCAAGCGATTGTAGTACTCAGAAAATCTGAGCACATGCTCACTGGTTGAGCTATTCTCCTCCATCTTGTAGGCAAAGTACTTGTCAGAGGTTTCATACCTCTCGACTCGGGCATGAGTCTGAAATACCAATTTCAGCTCTTGGAACATCTTACATGCTCTGTGGTGTTCAAAACGTTTTTGAAGTCCCGGTTCTAAGCCGTAAAGCATGGCGCACTAAACTATCAAGTAGTTATCATGCCAAGCTTGCCAAACGTTCATAACGTCTGAATCTGCTCCTGCAATAGGTCCGTCACCTAGCGGTGCATCAATTACATAATTCTTCTATGCAGCAATGAGGATAATCCTCAGATCACGGACCTAGTCCCATCATTGCTACTATCATCTTTCAACATAGTTTTTCTCTAGGAACATATCAAAAATAAACGGGGAGCTACATCGCGAGCTATTGATCTACAACATAGTTTATGAAAATACTACCAGGACTAAGTTCATGATAAATTAAAGTTCAAGTTAATCATATTACTTAAGAACTCCCACTTAGATAGACATCCCTCTAGTCATCTAAATGATCACGTGATCCATATCAACTAAACCATGTTCGATCATCACGTGAGATGGAGTAGTTTTCAATGGTGAACATCTCTATGTTGATCATATCTACTATATGATTCACGCTTGACCTTTCGGTCTCAGTGTTTCGAGGCCATATCTGCATATGCTAGGCTCGTCAAGTTTAACCCGAGTATTTTGCGTGTGCAAAACTGGCTTGCACCCATTGTATGTGAATGTAGAGCTTATCACACCCGATCATCACGTGGTGTCTCGGCACGATGAACTGTCGCAACAGTGCATACTCAGGGAGAACACTTGTACCTTGAAATTTAATGAGAGATCATCTTATAATGCTACCGCCGTACTAAGCAAAATAAGATGCATAAAGGATAAACATCACATGCAATCAATATAAGTGATATGATATGGCCATCATCATTTTGTGCCTTTGATCTCCATCTTCAAAGCACCGTCATGATCACCATCGTCACCGGCTTGACACCTTGATCTCCATCGAAGCATCGTTGTCGTCTCGCCAACTATTGCTTCTACGACTATCGCTACCGCTTAGTGATAAAGTAAAGCAATTATATGGCGATTGCATTTCATACAATAAAGCGACAACCATATGGCTCCTGCCAGTTGCTGATAACTGTTAAAAAACATGATCATCTCATACAACAAATTATATATCATCACATCTTGACCATATCACATCACGGCAAGCCCTGCAAAAACAAGTTAGACGTCCTCTACTTTGTTGTTGCAAGTTTTACGTGGCTGCTACGGGCTTAGCAAGAACCGTTCTTACCTACGCATCAAAACCACAACGATTTTTCTTCAAGTGTGATGTTTTAACCTTCAACAAGGACCGGGCATAGTCACACTCGATTCAACTAAAGTTGGAGAAACAGACACCCACCAGCCACCTGTGTGCGAAGCACGACGGTATAACCAGTCTCATGAACGCGGTCATGTAATGTCGGTCTTGGCCGCTTCATCGAACAATACCTCTGAATCAAAGTATGACATGCTGGTAAGCAGTATGACTATTATCGCCCACAACTCTTTGTGTTCTACTCGTGCATATAACATCTACGCATAGACCTGGCTCGGATGCCACTGTTGGGGAACGCAGTAATTTCAAAAAAATTCCTACGATCATGCAGGATCTATCTAGGTGATGCATAGCAACGAGCGGGAGAGTGTGTCCACGTACCCTCATAGACCGAAAGAGGAAGCGCTTAATAACGCGGTCGATGTAGTCGAACGTCTTCGTGATTCAACCGATCAAGTACCGAACGCACGGCACCTCCGCGATCTGCACACGTTCAGCTTGGTGACGTCCCTCGAACTCTTGATCCAGTTGAGGCCGAGGGAGAGTTCCGTCAGCACGACGGCGTGGTGATGGTGATGATGAAATTACCGGCGCAGAGCTTCGCCTAAGCACTACGACGATATGACCGAGGTGCAAAATTGTGGAGGGGGGCACCGCACACGGCTAAGAGATTGTCTGTTGTGCCTTCGGGGTGCCCCCTGCCCCCGTATATAAAGGAGGGGAGGAGGAGGCCGGCCAACAAGGGGCGCGCCAGGGAGAGGGGAGTCCTACTAGGACTCTAGTCCTAGTAGGATTCGGCCCCACCCTTTTTTCCTTCTACCGGAGGAGGAAAAGGGGAAGGAGAGGGAGTAGGAGAAGGAAAGGGGGGTGGCGCCCCCTTCCCAAGTCCAATTCGGCCTCCTCCCTTGTGGGGGGCACACCAGCCCCTTGTGGGCTAGTTAGCCTCCCTCCTATGGCCCATAAGGCTCATACCTTTCCCCGGGGGGTTCCGGTAACCTCCCGGTACTCCGAAAAAATGCCCGAATCACTCGAAACCATTTCGATGTCCGAATGCAACCTTCCAATATATGAATCTTTACCTCTCAACCATTTCGAGACTCCTTGTCATGTCCGTGAACTCATCCGGGACTCCGAATAAACTTCGGTACATCAAATCACATAACTCATAATACAAATCATCATCGAACGTTAAGCATGCGGACCCTACGGGTTCGAGAACTATGTAGACATGACCAAGACACATCTCCAGTCAATAACCAATAGCGGAACCTGGATGCTCATAATGTCTCCTACATATTCTACGAAGATCTTTATCGGTCAAACCGCATAACAACATACGTTGTTCCCATTGTCATCGGTATGTTACTTGCCCGAGATTCGATCATCCGTATCACCATACCTAGTTCAATATCGTTACCGGCAAGTCTCTTTACTCGTTCCGTAATGCATCATCCTGCAACTAACTCATTAGTCACATTGCTTGCAAGGCTTATAGTGATGTGCATTACCGAGAGGGCCCAGAGATACCTCTATGACAATCGGAGTGACAAATCCTAATCTCGATCTATGCCAACTCAAAAAACACCATCGGAGACACCTGTAGAGCATCTTTATAATCACCCATTTACGTTGTGACGTTTGATAGCACACTAAGTGTTCCTACGGTATTCGGGAGTTGCATAATCTCATAGTCATACGAACATGTTGTTGGGGAACGTAGTAATTTCAAAAAAATTCCTACGCACACGCAAGATCATGGTGATGCATAGCAACGAGAGGGGAGAGTGTTGTCTACGTACCCTCGTAGACCGAAGCGGAAGCATTGACACAACGTAGAGGAAGTAGTCGTATGTTCTCCTCGCGATCCAACCGATCACAGCACCGTTACTCCGGCACCTTCGAGTTCTTGGCACACGTTCAGCTCGATGACGATCCCCGGGCTCCGATCCAGCAAAGCGTCGGGGAAGAGTTCCGTCACCATGACGGCATGGTGACGATCTTGATGTGTTACCGGCGCAGGGCTTCGCCTAAGCACTGCAACGATATGACCGAGGTGGAATTTGGTGGAAGGGGGCACCGCACACGGCTAAGGAAAGATCTCAATGATCAATTGTGTGTCTATGGGGTGCCCCCTGCCCCCGTATATAAAGGAGCCAAGGGGGAGGGGCTGGCCGGCCAAGCCTGGCGCGCCAGGAGAGTCCTACTCCCTCTGGGAGTAGGATTCCCCCCCCCCAATCCTAGTTGGACTAGGATTCTCCAAGGGGGAGAGAGAGAGAGGGGGCGCCCACCTCTCCTAGTCCTAATAGGACTAGGGGATGGGGGGGAGGCGCGCAGCCCATGAGGGCAGCCCTCTCACCTCTCCTCCAAGGCCCATGTTGGCCCATTATGCTCCCGGGGGGGTTCCGGTAACCCTCCCGGTATTCCGGTAAAATCCTGATTTCACCTGGAATGCATCCGATGTCCAAACATAGGCTTCCAATATATCATTCTTTACGTCTCAACCATTTCGAGACTCCTCGTCATGTTCGTGATCACATCCGGGACTCCGAACTCCTTCGGTACATCAAAATGCATAAACTCATAATAACTGTCATCGTAACGTTAAGCGTGCGGACCCTACGGTTCGAGAACAATGTAGACATGACCGAGACACGTCTCCGGTCAATAACCAATAGCGGGACCTGGATGCCCATATTGGTTCCTACATATTCTACGAAGATCTTTATCGGTCAGACCGCATAACAACATACGTTGTTCCCTTTGTCATCGGTATGTTACTTGCCCGAGATTCGATCGTCGGTATCCAATACCTAGTTCAATATCGTTACCGGCAAGTCTCTTTACTCGTTACGTAATACATCATCTCGCAACTAACTCATTGGTTGCAATGCTTGCAAGGCTTTATGTGATGTGCATTACCGAGAAGGCCCTGAGATACCTCTCCGACAATCGGAGTGACAAATCCTAATCTCGAAATACGCCAACCCAACATGTACCTTCGGAGACACCTGTAGAGCACCTTTATAATCACCCAGTTAGGTTGTGACGTTTGGTAGCACACAAAGTGTTCCTACGGTAAACGGGAGTTGCATAATCTCATAGTTAAAGGAACATGTATAAGTCATGGATAAAGCAATAGCAACATACTAAACGATCGGGTGCTATGCTAATGGAATGGGTCATGTCAATCAGATCATTCAACTAATGATGTGATCTCGTTAATCAAATAACAACTCTTTGTTCATGGTTAGGAAACATAACCATCTTTGATTAATGAGCTAGTCAAGTAGAGGCATACTAGTGACACTCTGTTTGCCTATGTATTCACACATGTATTATGTTTCCAGTTAATACAATTCTAGCATGAATAATAAACATTTATCATGATATGCAAGGAAATAAATAATAACTTTATTATTGCCTCTAGGGCATATTTCCTTCAGTCTCCCACTTGCACTAGAGTCAATAATCTAGATTACAAAGTAATGATTCTAACACCCATGGAGTCTTGGTGCTGATCATGTTTTGCTCGTGGAAGAGGCTTAGTCAACGGGTCTGCAACATTCAGATCCGTATGTATCTTGCATATCTCTATGTCTCCCACCTGGACCAAATCCCGGATGGAGTTGAAGCGTCTTTTGATGTGTTTGGTTCTTTTGTGAAATCTGGATTCCTTTGCCAAGGCAATTGCACCAGTATTGTCACAAAAGATTTTCATTGGACCCGATATGCTAGGTACAACACCTAGATCGGATATGAACTCCTTCATCCAGACTCCTTCATTAGCTGCTTCCGAAGCGGCTATGTACTCAGCTTCACATGTAGATCCCGCCACGACGCTTTGTTTAGAACTGCACCAACTGACAGCTCCACCGTTTAATGTAAATACGTATCCGGTTTGCGATTTAGAATCGTCCGGATCAGTGTCAAAGCTTGCATCGACGTAACCGTTTACGACGAGCTCTTTGTTACCTCCATAAATGAGAAACATATCCTTAGTCCTTCTCAAGTACTTAAGGATGTTCTTGACCGCTGTCCAGTGATCCACTCCTGGATTACTTTGGTACCTGCCTGCTAAACTTACAGCAAGGCACACATCAGGTCTGGTACACAGCATTGCATACATGATAGAGCCTATGGCTGAAGCATAGGGAACATTTTTCATTTTCTCTCTATCTTCTGCGGTGGTCGGGCATTGAGTCTTACTCAACTTCACACCTTGTAACACAGGCAAGAACCCTTTCTTTGCCTGATCCATTTTGAACTTCTTCAAAACTTTGTCAAGGTATGTGCTTTGTGAAATTCCTATTAAGCGTCTTGATCTATCTCTATAGATCTTAATGCCCAGTAAGTAGCTTCACCGAGGTCTTTCATTGAAAAACTCTTATTCAAGTATCCCTTTATGCTATCCAGAAATTCTATATTATTTCCGATCAGTAATATGTCATCCACATATAATATCAGAAATGCCACAGAGCTCCCACTCACTTTCTTGTAAATACAGGCTTCTCCAAAAGTCTGTATAAAACCGAATGCTTTGATCACACTATCAAAGCGTTTATTCCAACTCCGAGAGGCTTGCACCAGTCCATAAATGGATCGCTGGAGCTTGCACACTTTGTTAGCTCCCTTTGGATCGATAAAACCTTCTGGTTGCATCATATACAACTCTTCTTCCAGAAATCCATTCAGGAATGCAATTTTGACATCCATTTGCCAAATTTCATAATCATAAAATGCGGCAACTGCTAACATGATTCGGACAGACTTAAGCATCGCTACGGGTGAGAAAGTCTCATCGTAGTCAATCCCTTGAACTTGTCGAAAACCTTTTGCAACAAGTCGAGCTTTATAGACAGTAACATTACCATCAGCGTCAGTCTTCTTCTTAAAAATCCATTTATTCTCAATTGCTTGCCGATCATCGGGCAAGTCAACCAAAGTCCACACTTTGTTCTCATACATGGATCCCATCTCAGATTTCATGGCCTCAAGCCACTTTGCGGAATCTGGGCTCACCATCGCTTCTTCATAGTTCGTAGGTTCATCATGGTCTAGTAACATGACTTCCAAAATAGGATTACCGTACCACTCTGGTGCGGATCTTACTCTGGTTGATCTACGAAGTTCAGTAGAAACTTGATCTGAAGTTTCATGATTATTATCATTAGCTTCCTCCCTATTTGGTGTAGGTGTCACAGAAACTGATTTCTGTGACGTACTACTTCTCAATAAGGGAGTAGATACAGTTATCTCATCAAGTTCTACTTTCCTCCCACTCACTTCTTTCGAGAGAAACTTCTTCTCTAGAAAGTTTCCGACTTTAGCAACAAAATTTTTGCCTTCGGATCTGTGATAGAAGGTATACCCAACAGTCTCCTTTGGGTATCCTATGAAGACACATTTTTCCGATTTGGGTTCGAGCTTATCAGGTTGAAGCTTTTTCACATAAGCATCGCATCCCCAAACTTTAAGAAACGACAACTTTGGTTTCTTGCCAAACCACAGTTCATAAGGCGTCGTCTCAACGGATTTTGATGGTGCCCTATTTAACGTGAATGCGGCCGTCTCTAAAGCATAACCCCAAAAAGATAGCGGTAAATCGGTAAGAGACATCATAGATCGCACCATATCCAGTAAAGTACGATTACGACGTTCGGACACACCATTACGTTGTGGTGTTCCGGGTGGCGTGAGTTGCGAAACTATTCCGCATTGTTTCAAATGTAGACCAAACTCGTAACTCAAATATTCTCCTCCACGATCAGATCGTAGAAACTTTATTTTCTTGTTACGATGATTTTCCACTTCACTCTGAAATTCTTTGAACTTTTCAAATGTTTCAGACTTGTGTTTCATTAAGTAGATATACCCATATCTGCTTAAATCATCAGTGAAGGTGAGAAAATAACGATATCCGCCACGAGCCTCAACATTCATTGGACCACATACATCAGTATGTATGATTTCCAATAAATCTGTTGCTCTCTCCATAGTACCGGAGAACGGTGTTTTAGTCATCTTGCCCATAAGGCACGGTTCGCAAATGCCAAGTGATTCATAATCAAGTGACTCCAAAAGTCCATCAGTATGGAGTTTCTTCATGCGTTTTACACCGATATGACCTAAACGGCAGTGCCACAAATAAGTTGCACTATCATTATCAACTCTGCATCTTTTGGCTTCAACATTATGAATATGTGTATCACTACTATCGAGATTAAGTAAGAACAAACCATTCTTTAATGGTGCATGACCATAAAAGATATTACTCATATAAATAGAACAACCATTATTCTCTGATTTAAATGAATAGCCGTCTCGCATCAAACAAGATCCAGATATAATGTTCATGCTCAACGCTGGTACTAAATAACAATTATTTAGATCTAATATTAATCCCGAAGGTAGATGTAGAGGTAGCGTGCCGACCGCGATCACATCGACTTTGGAACCATTTCCCACGCGCATCGTCACCTCGTCCTTAGCCAATCTTCGCTTAATCCGTAGCCCCTGTTTTGAGTTGCAAATATTAGCAACAGAACCAGTATCAAATACCCAGGTGCTACTGCGAGAATTAGTAAGGTACACATCAATAACATGTATATCATATATACCTTTGTTAACCTTGCCATCCTTCTTATCCGCCAAATACTTGGGGCAGTTCCGCTTCCAGTGACCAGTCTGCTTGCAATAGAAGCACTCAGTTTCAGGCTTAGGTCCAGACTTGGGTTTCTTCTCTTGATTAGCAACTTGCTTGCTGTTCTTTTTGAAGTTCCCCTTTTTCTTCCCTTTGCCCTTTTTCTTGAAACTAGTGGTTTTGTTAACCATCAACACTTGATGCTCCTTTTTGATTTCTACCTCCGCGGCTTTCAGCATCGCGAAGAGCTCGGGCATAGTTTTGGTCATCCCTTGCATATTATAGTTCATCACGAAGCTCTTGTAGCTTGGTGGCAGTGATTGGAGAATTCTGTCAATGACGCAATCATCCGGAAGATTAACTCCCAGTTGAATCAAGTGATTGTTATACCCAGATATTTTGAGTATATGCTCACTGACAGAACCGTTCTCCTCCATCTTACAGCTATAGAACTTATTGGAGACTTCATATCTCTCAATCCGGGCATTTGCTTGAAATATTAACTTCAACTCCTGGAACATCTCATATGCTCCATGGTGTTCAAAACGTCGTTGAAGTCCCGGTTCTAAGCCGTAAAGCATGGCACACTGAACTATAGAGTAGTCATCAGCTTTGCTTTGCCAGACGTTCACAACATCTGGCGTAGCTCTTGCACCAGGCCTGGCACCTAGCGGTGCTTCCAGGACGTAATTCTTCTGTGCAGCAATGAGGATAATCCTCAAGTTACGGACCCAGTCCGTGTAATTGCTACCATCATCTTTCAACTTTGCTTTCTCAAGGAACGCATTAAAATTCAACGGAACAACAGCACGATCCATCTATCTACACAACATAGACAAGCAAGATACTATCAGGTACTAAGTTCATGATAAATTTAAGTTCAATTAATCATATTACTTAAGAACTCCCACTTAGATAGACATCCCTCTAATCCTCTAAGTGATCACGTGATCCAAATCAACTAAACCATATCCGATCATCACGTGAGATGGAGTAGTTTCAATGGTGAACATCACTATGTTGATCATATCTACTATATGATTCACGCTCGACCTTTCGGTCTCCGTGTTCCGAGGCCATATCTGTTATATGCTAGGCTCGTCAAGTTAAACCTGAGTATTCCGCGTGTGCAACTGTTTTGCACCCGTTGTATTTGAACGTAGAGCCTATCACACCCGATCATCACGTGGTGTCTCAGCACGAAGAACTTTCGCAACGGTGCATACTCAGGGAGAACACTTCTTGATAATTTAGTGAGAGATCATCTTATAATGCTACCGTCAATCAAAGCAAGATAAGATGCATAAAAGATAAACATCACATGCAATCAATATAAGTGATATGATATGGCCATCATCATCTCGTGCTTGTGATCTCCATCTTCGAAGCACCGTCATGATCACCATCGTCACCGGCGCGACACCTTGATCTTCATCGCAGCATCGTTGTCGTCTCGCCAATCTTATGCTTCCACGACTATCACTACCGCTTAGTAATAAAGTAAAGCATTACATCGCGATTGCATTGCATACAATAAAGCGACAACCATATGGCTCCTGCCAGTTGCCGATAACTCGGTTACAAAACATGATCATCTCATACAATAAAATTTAGCATCATGTCTTGACCATATCACATCACAACATGCCCTGCAAAAACAAGTTAGACGTCCTCTACTTTGTTGTTGCAAGTTTTACGTGGCTGCTACGGGCTTTAAGCAAGAACTCATCTTACCTACGCATCAAAACCACAACGATAGTTTGTCAAATAGACTCCGTTTTAACCTTCTCAAGGACCGGGCGTAGCCACACTCGGTTCAACTAAAGTTGGAGAGACAGTCTTCCGCAAGCCATCTATGTGCAAAGCACGTCGAGGGAACCGGTCTCGCGTAAGCGTACGCGTAAGGTTGGTCCGGATCGTCTCGTCCAACAATACCGCTGAACCAAAGTATGACATGCTGGTAGGCAGTATGACTTGTATCGTCCACAACTCACTTGTGTTCTACTAGTGCAAATAACATCAAACCATAAAAACCTAGGCTCGGATGCCACTGTTGGGGAACGTAGTAATTTCAAAAAAATTCCTACGCACACGCAAGATCATGGTGATGCATAGCAACGAGAGGGGAGAGTGTTGTCTACGTACCCTCGTAGACCGAAGCGGAAGCGTTGACACAACATAGAGGAAGTAGTCGTACGTTCTCCTCGCGATCCAACCGATCACAACACCGTTACTCCGGCACCTCCGAGTTCTTGGCACACGTTCAGCTCGATGACGATCCCCGGGCTCCGATCCAGCAAAGCGTCGGGGAAGAGTTCCGTCAGCACGACGGCGTGGTGACGATCTTGATGTGTTACCGGCACAGGGCTTCGCCTAAGCACTGCAACGATATGACCGAGGTGGAATTTGGTGGAAGGGGGCACCGCACACGGCTAAGGAAAGATCTCAATGATCAATTGTGTGTCTATGGGGTGCCCCCTGCCCCCGTATATAAAGGAGCCAAGGGGGAGGGGCTGGCCGGCCAAGCCTGGCGCGCCAGGAGAGTCCTACTCCCTCTGGGAGTAGGATTCCCCCCCCCCCCCAATCCTAGTTGGACTAGGATTCTCCAAGGGGGAGAGAGAGAGAGGGGGCGCCCACCTCTCCTAGTCCTAATAGGACTAGGGGAAGGGGGAGGCGCGCAGCCCATGAGGGCAGCCCTCTCACCTCTCCTCCAAGGCCCATGTTGGCCCATTATGCTCCCGGGGGGTTCCGGTAACCCTCCCGGTATTCCGGTAAAATCCTGATTTCACCTGGAATGCATCCGATGTCCAAACATAGGCTTCCAATATATCATTCTTTACGTCTCGACCATTTCGAGACTCCTCGTCATGTACGTGATCACATCCGGGACTCCGAACTCCTTCGGTACATCAAAATGCATAAACTCATAATAACTGTCATCGTAACGTTAAGCGTGCGGACCCTACGGTTCGAGAACAATGTAGACATGACCGAGACACGTCTCCGGTCAATAACCAATAGCGGGACCTGGATGCCCATATTGGTTCCTACATATTCTACGAAGATCTTTATCGGTCAGACCGCATAACAACATACGTTGTTCCCTTTGTCATCGGTATGTTACTTGCCCGAGATTCGATCGTCGGTATCCAATACCTAGTTCAATATCATTACCGGCAAGTCTCTTTACTCGTTCCGTAATACATCATCTCGCAACTAACTCATTGGTTGCAATGCTTGCAAGGCTTTATGTGATGTGCATTACCGAGAAGGCCCTGAGATACCTCTCCGACAATCGGAGTGACAAATCCTAATCTCGAAATACGCCAACCCAACATGTACCTTCGGAGACACCTGTAGAGCACCTTTATAATCACCCAGTTACGTTGTGACGTTTGGTAGCACACAAAGTGTTCCTACGGTAAACGGGAGTTGCATAATCTCATAGTTAAAGGAACATGTATAAGTCATGGATAAAGCAATAGCAACATACTAAACGATCGGGTGCTATGCTAATGGAATGGGTCATGTCAATCAGATCATTCAACTAATGATGTGATCTCGTTAATCAAATAACAACTCTTTGTTCATGGTTAGGAAACATAACCATCTTTGATTAATGAGCTAGTCAAGTAGAGGCATACTAGTGACACTCTGTTTGCCTATGTATTCACACATGTATTATGTTTCCAGTTAATACAATTCTAGCATGAATAATAAACATTTATCATGATATGTAAGGAAATAAATAATAACTTTATTATTGCCTCTAGGGCATATTTCCTTCACATGTATAAGTCATGAAGAAAGCAATAGCAATGAACTAAACGATCATAGTGCTAAGCTAACGGATGGGTCTTGTCCATCACATCATTTTCTAATGATGTGATCCCGTTTATCAAATGACAACACATGTCTATGGCTAGGAAACTTAACCATCTTGGATTAACGAGCTAGTCTAGTAGAGGCATACTAGGGACACTCTGTTTGTCTATGTATTCACACATCTACTAAGTTTCCGGTTAATACAATTCTAGCATGAATAATAGATATTTATCATGATATAAGGAAATATAAATAACAACTTTATTATTGCCTCCAGGGCATATTTCCTTCACTAGTACAGTGGAAGAACGACCTCAGGAGGTGTGTTCTTGTGTTTGAGTGAGCTGGTGAGGGTGTGGATGGACTCGACCATCCGGATCCCTCTCTCTGGTGGTGGCTAGGCTATATTTATAGTGGCCTTGGTCCTCTTCCCAAAATTAAGGTGGGGAGGGATCCCACAACGGCCAAATTCAAAGGGAGACAACTAGTACATCTTATCCTGACGAAAGTTGGTCTTCGCCTGCAAAGCTTTTGGTCGTGACGCCGTGGTGGGCTCGGCGATGACCTCCGTCCTGTCATCCTAGCGGTCTTGGTCTTGTAGCATGGAGATGGAAACCTTTGGTTGAGTACTCAGGACCCCGCGCCTGCGCTTGCCTCTTTAGTACCAAAGAGGAAACCTACTGTCCTGCGCCCGCTGGCGCCCGCCTGGCCTTGATCGTCATGGCTTGCATCATCCGGACCTCATGTGGTGAGGGCCTGCATAGGAATCTCCGCTCCTCAGGAGCCATCCTGAGGAAGCCGCTCCTTCTGGAGGTCTTGACGTCATCCGCCTCGCGAGGCTTTGTCCCATCACGAGGGTCTTGTGTTGTTGGTGCTGAAGATGGGCCGTACCAGGCCATATATGGAGCCATGCCATGGGCCATAGGCAGGCAAGTCTGGGTACCCCAGTTCCCAGAACGCCGACAATGCCTTCACTCGAACCAGCGGACACTATCTAATCCCAGGGCGAGCCGAGAGCACCAGCTAGTCTTATAAAATCCTCAGTGCGCATCGCATGCCTTGCTCCAGAATCGGCCGCTGCCATCTTCCACAGTCCCAACTTCACGAGATATCAGCGCGCTGACCTTGACATGCCCAATTGCGGTCGACGCTACCATGATGCCAGACAATGCCACCACCCTGCATACGTTCATCAACACACGTACAATGCCAAGACCCCGTTGCACCACACCGCCGAGGCCCGCTGTCGCCGACGCCGTAGATGCCACATCGCACCACCTCTGGATCCAGATCGCCACCAACGCCAACCCAACATTTTCCACTAGCAAACTATCTTCCAAGGCATCGCCTTCAAGAAGGAAACAACGCCGAAGAAGTCATCACCGTCCACCTCAGTTAGGGCTTTCACCGAGGAGACATGATATGGTGGAGGTAGAAACAGATGTAACGAACGTCTCCACGGAGGAAAAAACAGCGCCTGCGGACGTCCCAGCCGACCAGTGCGGCTAGGCATTTCTTCCGATCCCCCATCTCCAGCTCCATCCGCATCGAGGACCAGTAAGTCTCACGACCCAGGTCCGTTTAAAGGAGCCCACCAAGAAGGGGAAGGATAGAAGACGGCCAGATGAGGAGCAGTAAATTCAAAAAAATGAAAAAAAATCTGGAACTTTGGGACATCAAACATTTTCTCATTTGTGGCTGAAACTTTGCAAGAATATCAAATGTTTGATCATGTTAAATGTCCCAAAGTTCAACAAGTATATTTTTTTATTTCCTTTTTTAACCGCACCACCATGCCTCTAACACACAGACCCCCTAGAGTGGCCACCGCAATGCTAGGAGCCGACGACACGACAACAACCAATGAACAGGACATACACGCGATGCCCTCCCGAAATGCCCTGCCGCCACCATCTTCTTAGGAGCCAACACTGTTATGCCATGATCCAAATTCAAGTATAAAAATAAAACTTCTGACGAGTGAGTCGAGCGAGGCCCATCGCCGGTAGGCTTGGACCGGACAGAGCGATAAGGATCAGTATTGACCTGGGTCACTTGTGTTATACATATATAAGTTGTAAATACCTGGCGTTTGAAACCTCCCCCAATATAGCAAAGATTTCCTGACTGGCACCCGTGGTTTTTTTTCCTTCGTCAAAATCTTGTGTCTTCTACTTGTTTTCGTTTTTCATCGTGTTGATTTACCTGTCATATCTCTAACAAGGACGACTACATGACTTCGCCGGTGTGCTCCTCTGGCGGTGGCAAAATGAGATGGGAACATGAGGAAGGGTAGTGGCAACGCCAGTGGTGTTCCCCCATGTCGCTCGTGAGAGGCGACGCGGGGGTTGGGGCTATTCTGTTTCCGCCCCGCATGGGCTACTGACCTGAATTGCGCTCGGTCGGAAAATCGAAAAATGCTACCTACATGCACCTACAGGCCCTTACGGGGACCTTCTAACAAACTAAACATTGCCCCCCCCCACACATTTTCAGGGGGTGGGCCCGCTTTGGCAAGTGAAATCCAACCACAAACTTCCACGTCGTGTTATTTTCTGCTCAACTTGTAAAACCCCATATAACCCCGTACTTGTAGCATTACTGGTGGGCAAATGATGGAAGATATGAAGACCGTACCTTATTTGTTACTCCCTGCGTCCCATAATACAAGAACATTTCTGACACTACACAAATATAAAAAATACTCTTACATTAGAGCATCTTCAAGGTGGACCCGTAAACCTACCGCAACTGACCGGACCGGGCTGTTCGGACCGCCAAAGCCACCAAGGCCGACCTATATCGATCCGCGGAGCGTAGACCTGGCCATGGGCAGCCAGGCCCGGCCGACCCGGCCCGAAAAAGCCCGACCCGGCCCGGCCCGACGCTGCTCCCGGGCCGGGCTCGGGCCTAGATTTTGAGCCCGAACGTCGGGCCGGGCCGGGCCCGGGCCCATCGTTTTCGTGTTTTTCTGAAGGACGGGCCGGGCCGGCCTGAAGCCCGACGGGCTTTTACGTGTTCGGGCCGGGCTCGGGCCCAGAAAACAAGCCCGACGGTCGGGCCGGGCCGGGCTCGGGCCTGGGTTTTTTGCGTCGGGCTTGGCTAGGCCCGGTCCGAAGCCCGGCCCGGCCCGAGGTATGGCCAGGTATAGGCGGAGCGGTCTGGACGCGATTTCTCCCGCATACCGGAGACAAAAGTGGGGGAGGTTTGCGGGAGTCCGAACCGCACCCAAGCCCGCCTCTGACCGCCCTGGCCGACAAAAAAAACCTTCCCTCTCCCGCGTGTGCTTCATCCCGCCGTTAGCTGCCCGCATTCATGCCATCGTAGAGCGCGCCGCTCCGCATTGAAGGCAGCTCAGGGAGGACGCGACCTCTCACTGCCTCCGCCCTTGAAGCGGCACGCTGGCCGAGGGTGCCACCTGCTGCACGCCCGGTTGAACACGCCTCCAAGCCGCATTCATATGCCTCCATTAACCCCACATGAAAGTCGAGAAACCTACTCCGGCCACGTGTCCGTTCAGGAGCGAGCAGGCATTAAATGCAACGCCGACCGAGCTCCTCCCGTCCACCCTCTATTTAAACGATGGCAGGCGCCGGAAAAGAATCACACCCCTCCGCCGCTTCCCCGATCACCCCCTTCACCATTTTCTCCACCATTTCGATGGCATCCGACGGGCAGTAAGAGCAGTTCCCCGGCACAAAAGCCGGCATGGTGGCCCGCCAAGCCCGGCGGATACGCGCGAGGCAGCTCGCTGCTCCACCTCCCTTCCCTAGGCCGACGGAGCAAGTTGCCGCCCCAATTCGGCACGTGGTTCAGCAACTCGCCGCTCCAAGCTAGCTCGCAGAGGAGTGACGAGTTGCTCCAGGCTGGCACGGAGGGAAGCACGGCGGCACGGGCATGGACGACGCTACGTTGTACTGCCCCTCCAGTGCCTATGACCGCGCCATCCACAGTCGAGGACGCGTGTAGCCACGCCATACAGACAGAGAAAGAAGGCGGGTGCGTGGAGAAGATCGACGAATCAGTGGCCAGCGCATCCGCGTCCACGTCCGCTGGCAACTTTGAGGGAAAATAGAACACGTGAGGCCGCCGCCGCCTGGGTCCCAGGAAGGCCACCGCCGGCGCGTCGCGACCGTACGTGTACATAGTTTTAACTTTTTAGTTAAAATATTTCAGAATGTAACCGTTTGCGTCCGGTTTTGTATGAAATCCATTATGTTTGTACGAAATCCGGTCAAGTTTGCATGAAATCGTATCGTGTTGCATGAATTTCGTGCGGTTAATTTGAGTTGTTGTGAAAATATATGCGACTAGCGTTAAATAGGTATCTCCGGCACCCGTGTCCATGGACTGGCCCCTTCCCCAAATCCACGGATGGAAGCAGGAGGTTTCACGGATTGCCGTCCGAGATGCCCTTATGGGACAGACGGAGTAGTTGTTGTTCCATCATGCATGCATTTTTTCTCTGTTTGTGAAACACTTGCAACAGTACTGACCTCCCACTTCGATTGTTTCCGAAGTACTTTTAAATTTAAGATAACAAACACTGGAGCCGACGAATGCTCTAAGGCCCTCGAGCTACGTACACTCGTGACATCACAGGATCAACAATACCAAGTTCCAAAAAAAAAATCCGCAATATTCAATACATACAAGCTTACACAAAAACATGCTATCTTAACACAGACAGCATCAGTTGCTCGTGCACAGCGACTCGCTCGTCCAAGCCTGGACTCTGCAGCAGAGGCTGTTGCTTAAACTACCAGCACGTACACCGCGTAGATGATCCCCGGTATGTACCCCAGTATGGTCAGCAAGAGACAGATCCAGAACTCCACCTGATTCAACCACACCAGTAACTAGATCAGATACCAGACTAAAACAAGGCACAGCGAAACCGGAGTAGTACAAATTAGAAAGAGTAGCCACTTACGCCGAGTTTGTAGCGCAGGAAGACGCCGACGGGAGGCAGGATGATGGCGAGGATCACCTCCAGGACTGTTGCCGAGCCCATGGCTTGCTCACTTCACTCGAGGCTTTCTAGCTTCTTCCTTTCTCTCTGCTTTCCCTTCTGAAAGAGGCGACTGGATTGGATGATTTGGATTGCCAGATCATGTAGTACACGTCCATTTATATAGACAAGACTTCGGGTGTTTTTAGTAACTGGTGTGGTTTGATACTTTGATGTGGAGGTGGTGTACGTGTCCCCGGGCTGGCAGGTAGTACTAGTTTGGCCACCTGCACTCCACGTAGCATCTTCTTCTCGAGACGCGTGCGAACATGGGGTACCGGAGCTCTGGAGATTAGATTAACCTCCTCCCACTTAAAAAATCTCTGTTTGCTGGTGGCGTGTTCTTGTCCGATGCGCTGTGCCTGTCCTTTTTGTCCCTGCCTCGTTGTATCCATGCATGTCGGCACTCCCGTCAGAAAATGAAATATCTATGCATGTCGGCACGGACCCGTTTGGGGTGTTTCCAAAGTTTCATAGCTGGAACGGTTGCTTTTGCAGCCACATGTGTTCGTCCTTGTGTGCTCCGCGTGGTACTAGACGTCCAATTTTGATTGTCCGCCACAGAGCAGCTTTTTAAAGCTGTGGCTACGTCTAACCTCAGTCAAATGATATAACACGCAGAAAAAAATAACTTAAAAGAAAATTTACACGGATCTTAAAATAATATCTCATGAATAGCATCGATCGAGATATAACTAACAACAACTCCAACGCTCGACTTAGATGGATGGTGTTTTTGTTTGTTTTTTGTCCGTTTGAATCGGCCGCCCGCTCGGCGTTCTCCCTCATTAAGATTTAGAGGGTAGTGCGTCCAACGGCCGCGAACCATTTCATGTCCGCACGCAAATTTTAAAAAGGCATGCAGCCATAGATCATGCCAGCGGCTGTGTCGTCGCCCGAAGTTTATGCCGGCACCATACCAGTGCCGGCATACAACGCCAGCTTCAGAAAAACACCACACAGTTCAACTGGCGCATTTGACAGCGACCGGCACACATACCAACACACAAAAAGGGGCGGGAGTTCGACCACACCATTGCGACCATGGTTATACCAGCATACTTGCCGCTCGTCGCCATAGGTCACTTGTCGTCGAACTTGAGCATGTCGGCTTGCATCTTCTCGAACCGCGACCTCTTCCTTGGCGACACAGTGTTGAGATCCACTTTCATGATCTCCACCCCCGTCATCATGCTAGCAAGAGCCAGTTCTTTTGCCTTGGTCTTGGCATTGACGGCCTCAATCTCTAGCATCTTGGCTTGCTTCCCCGCCTCCATCTCAAGAATCATGTTTGCTTCTCTGCCTTCATTTCAAGCCTCCTTCTTTGGATCTTCATGAAGGCGTTCATTTGTTCTTCCTTGTCTTGTCGGGGCTTCTCCTTCTTTGAGTCCTTCTTGGTCATCATGTCCTCCACGGTTGCGATCAAGACATTCGACGCCGCATCTCGCTTGTCCTCCTTCTTGGAGGTGATTTTCTCCCGCGGTCGTGGCTTCTCGCCGTCCCCAACCTCCTCCACGGCCTTCTCCCCCCTATGCGACATGAGGGCGGCATATTGCGTCTTGAACTTCTCCTTGTCTTTGATGACCCTCCAACAATGGGAGAGGTTGAAGGATTTGCCATCGTGTTGGACCTTGAATGCCTCCAAAGCTTGGAATGCCTACACATGAATTGGCTGCAAGCATATTGGCAAATGGATATGAAAATGGAAATGGACATGCAAGCATAAACGGAATGGCACAAAGAGGGGTGCTTGCTAGCATACCATGTCTTGCATGCCGATGCCGCTCATGGGGCGTGCATTGATGCTCTCAAGAGTGGCACAAAACTTGTTGCACTCTTGTTGGATCACCTTCCAACGTTTTCGAAATGGACACCCACCCGCGCGTGCTTGCATTTGGTACGACGGAAACTTCTTGTGCTCATGGAACCCATAATGGACACGAGTCCAAAAGTTGATGCCTTTTGTTCGGCGCCGGTCTTGGGGTCTTGCCCAATGTCCCTCCAACACTCACAAAGGAGCTTATCTCGGCCGCCGTGTATGCCTTGGTCCACCTGCACTTGTGCTTCGGCTTCCCCCGACAGCTTGGTTGGCGAGCTCGTCCTCGAACAAAGGCCCCCCTTCGATGTCCAATTCATCCTCTCCCTCGAGTCTGTAGTCCTCCGAAAACTCGTGGTCGAGCGGGAAGCCGTCCAGGTCCAGGTCCAGGACGACCTGATCATGCATGAAGGCGACCTGATCTTGATCAAAGGTGGACGGCGTGAACGGCCCTCAGCCGTCCTTGTTTTATGTCTCGTCGGGATCGTAGCCAGCCCCGGCGGTACCGTCAGCGGCCGCCGCACCACCCTCAAAGATGATGTTCTGTATGTAGTCGTCATCGCTGGAGGCCGACATTTCGTCGAATAGGTTGTGTGCGCCCGACAACATGTCGGCTGGCATGTGCCGCGCGCGTTTCCTTGCCCCTCCAGATGATGATCCACCGACCACCGGGGTGGCGTTGAGGTCGATGGGCATGGGCACGGGCATGGAAGGCGCCACCCTGCTTACCTGGGGGGAGCATTCGTCGGAGAGTCGGGAGGCTTGCGGGTAGATGTGGAAGTCAGGCATCGGCTGCGTCGTCGACGCGCAGGGCGACTCGGGCAGCACCATCCGAGGAAACGCAGATGCTCCGGTGCTAGCTGCGGCCACAACGACGTTGATGAGGCCGTGCTGGCCAGGGTTTAACCCTAGGTACATCAGCGCCTCTCTCGTTGCCGCCACAACGCGGGCGTTCGTGGCCTCCTGCTGTGCGGCGGCGGCGATGGCGGCCGCCGCGATGGCTTCCTCCCTTGCGTCCGCCGCGTGCCTCCGACCCTTTCTCTTTGCCGACTCCTTGCCCGCTCCTCGGGCATCAGCTTCTTCTTCGGCTTGGGCGCGGCGGCGATCTTGCGGGGGGCGCGGCACTTACTTTTGCCTTAGGGGGGGTTGTGATGCCGGACAAGGCGAGGAAGGCGAGGCCTGCGGCGGTATCGAGGTCGTCGTCCATGGCGGGCGGCGGAGCGCGCGGGGGCGGGAGGGTTTTGGGAAAGTGGAGGGAAATGGCGAAGGCTGCCACCGACTGGCGGGCCATGGGAAAGAGTAGGCGGGCGCCGCGCGCGTCCGCCTCGCGTCCACACCGACGCAAATGAGGCTAAAAAATGGGCCGGGAATGGGTCGGCAGGCGAATGAAAAGCGGACGCCTATCCGTTTGGGTTGGCGCGTTGGGCTGATTTTTCTGTCCGCGCCGATCCAAACGGATGCGCGCGGACGAAATGGGTTGTCGCGTTGGAGTTGCTCTAAGTCTTAGATGACTGAAATTTAACAAGACTATTTTTCTAAAGAAAAATAATAGCTTCAAAACTATTTGAAATGGCGGCTGCTACGGATCAACCGGCTGATTTCCTGAAGAAACCAATCAGGTTGCGGGCCGCTGGGTCCTTCCCCTCATAGTCGTTGGATCGGCCAACACAAGTTTGCCACAGGAAGCAACAACGCGAGTCATCGCGGAAGCGACACTGATAACCCACAAGTATAGGGGATCGCAACAGTTTACGAGGGTAGAGTATTCAACCCAAGTTTATAGATTCGATACATGGGGAGCCAAAGAATATTTGTAAGTATTTGCAGCTGAGTAGTCAATTCAACCACACCTGGAGATTAATTATCTGCAGCAAAGTGATCAGTAGCAAAGTAGTATGATAGTTTTGATAATTGTAGCAGCAGCAATATCAACGATAGCAGTAGTAACTTAGCAGAAACAATATAGGATAAATTTGTAGGCATTGGATCGGTAATTTGTTGAATGAAATTCATCATGTGACAGTTATAACCTAGGGTGATACGACACCAGCTCCAGTTCATAAATATAATGTAGGCATGTATTCCGTAAATAGTAATACGTGCTTATGGAAAGAACTTGCATGACATCTTTTGTCCTACCCTCCCGTGGCAGTGGGGTCCTATTGGAAACTAAGGGATATTAAGGCCTCCTTTCAATAGAGAACCGGAACAAAGCATTAACACACGGTGAATACATGAACTAATCAAACTACGGTCATCACCAGGAGTGGTCCCGACTATTGTCACTCCGGGGTTGCCGGATCATAACACGTAGTAGGTGACTATAACTTGCAAGAACGGATCTCGAATATGGATATAATGGTGATAACATAAACGGTTCAGATCTAAAATCATGGCACCCAGGCCCAAAGTGACAAGCATTAAGCATAGCAAAGTCATAGCAACATCAATCTCAGAACATAGTGGATACTAGGGATCAAGCCCTAACAGAATTAACTAGATTACATGATTAATCTCATCCAACTCCTCACCGACCAGCTAGCCTATGAAGGAATTACTCACTCCCGGTGGGAGCATCATGTAATTGGCAATGGAGAAGGGTTGGTGATGACGAAGAACGAAGATCCCCCTCTCCGGAGCCCCCAACGGACTCCAGATCTGGCCTCCCGATTAAGAACAGGAGGTGGCGGCGGCTCTGTCTCGTGGAACGCGATAATTCTTTATCCCTGATTTTTTCTAGAAAAATGTGATTTTATAGTGTAGGTTTCAGGGTCTGCGGGGCCACCAGGTGGGGACAACCCACCTGGGCGCGCCTAGAGGGGGGGGCTGGTGGGTTGTGCCCAACTAGGTGCCCCCCTCTGGTGGTTCTTGGCTCCAGAAATTCTCTTTATTGATATAAAAATCCTTGCAAAGTTTTGTTCCATTCCGAGAACCTTTATTTCTGCACAAAAACAACACCATGGTAGTTCTGCTGAAAACAGCGTCAGTCCGGGGTTAGTTCCATTTAAATCATGCAAATTAGAGTCCAAAACAAGAGGAAAAGCGTTAGGAAAAGTATATACGTTGGAGACGTATCAACTCCCCCAAGCTTAAACCTTTGCTTGTCCTCAAGTAATTCAGTTGATAAACTGAAAGTGAAAAAGAAAAAACTTTTACGAACTCTTTTGCTCTTGTTTGCATAAATAAGCTGAAACAACACCCATGTTTTCGGCCAATATTATAACTAACCATGTCGACAATAACTCTTAAAAATTATATTAACACATATCAGTGACATAATCAACTAGCGAGCAATAATAAGATATCTCAAACAGCAACACGTTATCAAAACAACATGATATAATATGACAATAGTGGTATCTCGCTAGCCCTTTCTGAGACCGCGAAACATAAATGCAGAGCACCTCCAAAGTTCAAGCAGCGACTAAACATTCAAATTCATAGTAGAAAAGATCGAGTCATGATGCACCCAACATTAGCTACACACAATGCATCAACATGATAACAGTGCTCTCAGGTTCTGGCGCTTATTTTAGAAGGTGATGACACAACATAAAAGTAAATAGATAGTCCCTTCATAAAGGGAAGCAGTGATTTGCAGAGGTGCCAGAGTGCAAGTTTTAAAACAGAGGTAAATGATATTTTGAGACATGCACCCTTCTCATTTACTTCAGGACTATCAGTATCAATATCTTCCAAGCGGTTCCCAAGCGGAAAAGTAAAGGTTATGACTCCATTGGGAGTTTTTGTTTGATTATTTGAGAGATCAATTCTTTTTTGCAGTTTGGGACTGGGCATCCCTATTACCGCCCTTTTCTCGTGCGATGGCGAGTGAATAAACACTCAACCTGAGAATAACCTGCTTAGCATGGAAGATACCGACTACTTCCTGTCGTTCCATGAACGATCCAGGCACACAAAAATGATATTTATTTGAAGTTTTTAGAGAGGGCACATGCAAATTTACTTAGGACGGCAGGGTAATACCACATATAGATAGGGATGGTGGACTCATCTGGAATAACTTGGGTTCAAGGTTTTTGATGCACACGCTGAATTCCTACTTAGTACAGGCGAAGGCTAGCAAATAGGTTGAGAAGCGGTCAGCTAGAGAGCAACAACGGTGAGGAACATGCATTATGCATAAGTAACATTGGACACTAGCATGAGTAGGATATGAATACCATGATTCAACTACATGCATGAACATGTGCCAAGTCAAGCCACTCGAGCATTCAGAGGAGGATACCATATCATCATAATACATCACAATCATTTTAACGCAATGTTGATATCCAAGATAAATCATTATCCACTCCTAGCTACTTATGCATGGCATGAGAAACTATAATCTCTAATTGTCATTGCAAACATGTTTAATCATAATGGGCTGAATTATGGATACTAGGTTAAACATATTCACAAAAGCAGAACAAGTCGAGTTCATACCCGTTTCTGTCTGCCACGGCCAGTTCATCGAATATCGTCATTATTGCCTTTCACTTGCACGACCGAACGATAAGAAAATAATAATAATAGTGCAAGAGTACCGTGGATTAAGATGGAATTTGCAAACATTTTATTCAACAGGAGAAGACAAGGTAAAATGGGCTCTTTGTTAGATCAACAATTATGCATATGACAGCCACTCAACATTTCCATCGTGGTCTTCTCCTTGGTACGACTCAATAAACAGAAAAGAAATTCAGAGAAACACACTGAAATATTTTTTGAAGTTTTTTGATTTTCTAGAACAAGCAAATAACAGGGAAAAGGAAAAACGAGAAAAACTATTTACACGGGAAAGCTCCCAACAAGCAAAAGAAGAACAAAGAAATGTTTTTGGGTTTTCTTTTTAGTGCTACGGCTAACAACTCTAGAAAGAAAATAAAAAAGAAGCAGGAAATATTTTTGTATTTTCTCAAAGTTTTTCAAACACCAAAGAAGAAAGCGAGAAAATAAATTAAGCATGGGTAATAAAATGAAAAAGTGTGAGCATGAATGTAATGTCGGCGGGAAACACGTACTCCCCCAAGCTTAGGCTTTTGGCCTAGCTCTATAATCAATCAGTAGCCTGCGTAATGGTCGGAGTGGTAGCTCACGCAGGCTCTTGGTGCGGATGTCTCAGCCTGCCGTGCAGCCACAACCGCTGCGTTGTGGGCACGGGCCTCATTTTCCAGAACAAAATATCTTCCCCTGCTGTGAAAGTCAAAGAGAGCAGGCGCAAGCAAATATGTGTATACAACGGAGTCTTGATTAAACAACAATTTGTAGGTGAAATTATCAGGTTTGCCCTTAAGGATCTTATGACGCTTCATAGCATCAAAGTCTAAATATTGCGTGGGTAAAATAGGGTCATATGGCAAAGGTGAAACACCCAGCTCTCTTGCTAAGTGTCGGTGTCAAAACCGGCGGATCTCGGGTAGGGGGTCCCGAACTGTGCGTCAAGGTCGGATGGTAACAGGAGACAAGGGACACGATGTTTCTACCCAGGTTCGGGCCCTCTCGATGGAGGTAATACCCTACTCCTGCTTGATTAATATTGATGATATGTGTAGTACAAGAGTAGATCTACCACGAGATCAAGGAGGCTAAACCCTAGAAGCTAGCCTATGGTATGATTGTGTATGATGATGGTTCGTCCTACGGACTACAACCCTCCGGTTTATATAGACACCAGATAGGGTTAGGGTTACACAGAGTCGGTTACAATGGTAGGAGATCTTGAGTATCCGCATCGCCTAGCTTGCCTTCCACGCCAAGGAAAGTTCCATCCGGACACGGGACAAAGTCTTCAATCTTGTATCTTCATAGTCCAGGAGTCCGGCGAAGGTATAGTCCGGCTACCCGAACACCCCCTAATCCAGGACTCCCTCAGTAGCCCCTGAACCAGGCTTCAATGACGACGAGTCCGGCGCGCAGATTGTCTTCGGCATTGCAAGGCGGGTTCCTCCTCCAAGTCCTTCATAGAAGATTGTAAACACCAAAAATAGTGTCCAGCTCTGCAAAATAAGTTTCCACATATTGCCATAGAGAGAATAATATTAGCACAAATCAAATCTGCTGACGTATTCCGCAGTGCGTCATCACACCACGACCAAGCTCTTTATACAAATTGTTTTCACTTTTCCACCTCAGCACGTTTAGCGAGGTGGTTTCCTTGGCACGTCTTGTCAAAGCAGAGATCGTGTGCCCCTTTTAACGGGATTCTCATCAATACGGACGTGGGTAACCCAACCGCGCCATTTACCACGGCGCTTGGGAGGCAAGCGAGTTTTATTAGGTAGGTGGGGACGCATAACCGCATCCGCCCATATAAGGGGATAAGGATCCACCTTTTTACCTACGCCTTCTTCCTCCTTTGCCAATCCATCTCTCGCGCACTCAAGCTCCAGCGCCCAAGCCCGCTCTTCCCACCTCAACCTTCTCCAGCAATGTCCGGAGCGGGTGGCAAGTGGATGGTCTCCTCCGTCACGGAGCTTCAAGTAAAAAAGCTAAGGAAGGCCGGATACCTGTCCAAGGACATCCCGCACCGGCTTCCCGAGAAGGGGCAGCTTCACCCCACCCCAAGGCCCCATGAGAGGGTAGTTTTCCTTCCCCACTTCCTCCGCGGGCTGGGTTTCCCACTCCATCCATTTGTCCGGGGACTCATGTTCTACTATGGCCTAGATTTCCACGATCTGGCCCCGAACTTCATCCTCAACATCTCGGCGTTTATCGTCGTGTGTGAGGCCTTCCTCCGCGTCCGCCCCCATTTCGGCCTTTGGCTCAAGACCTTCAACGTCAAGCCCAAGGTGGTGCGCGGCAGCCAAGCGGAGTGCGGAGGCGCTATGGCTGGAAAGATAGCCAACGTCCTATGGTTCGAGGGCTCCTTTGTGGAGACCCTAAAGGGGTGGCAAGACGGGTGGTTTTACATCACCGAGCCACGCGATCCGGAATGGGTCACAGCCCCCGAGTTCAGATCCGGACCCCCCACGCGGCTTATGTCCTTGAAAGAGATGGGTCTGTCGTGGGGCAACGAGGAAGAGGTGACCGGACTGAAGACCTGCATCCAGTCCCTGGTAAACAAGCCAATCCGGCTTGTCAATATAGTCCAGGTCATGCTCGTTCGTCTGATCCTCCCGTGCCAACAACGGGATTTCAATTTGTGGGAGTTCGACCCGGCGCAGCACCGAACCCTTAACAGGCTCTTCGACACGTCGTATGAAGATGTCTGGAAGGTGCTAATCAAAGGCGCTGTCGGTGTCCAAACCGGCGGATCTCGGGTAGGGGGTCTCGAACTGTGCGTCAAGGTCGGATGGTAACAGGAGACAAGGGACACTTTATTTTACCCAGGTTCGGGCCCTCTCGATGGAGGTAAAACCCTACTCCTGCTAGATTAATATTGATGATATGGGTAGTACAAGAGTAGATCTACCACGAGATCAAGGAGGCTAAACCCTAGAAGCTAGCCTATGGTATGATTGTGTATGATGATGGTTGTCCTACGGACTACAACCCTCCGGTTTATATAGACACCGGATAGGGTTAGGGTTACACAGAGTCGGTTACAATGGTAGGAAATCTTGAATATCCGCACGCCTGGCTTGCCTTCCACGCCAAGGAAAGATCCTTTCGGACACGGGACGAAGTCTTCAATCTTGTATCTTCACGGTCCTGGAGTCCGGCTGAAGGTATAGTCCGGCTATCCGAACACCCCCTAATCCAGGACTCCCTCAGTAGACCCCGAACCAGGCTTCAATGACGATGAGTCCGGCGCGCAGATTGTCTTCGGCATTGCAAGGCGGGTTCTCCTTCAAACTTTGTGTACCTGTGGGTATAACGTCCGATTTTTATAATATAGCGCTCCTTGGCTTTCACGCCCAATAATGGCCGCCTTCCACGTGTCAAACGAATGCGAAAAGCCGGGGCAGTTTTACATCCAAGCCCCTAGCCGTATAAACGAGCCGCCTATCTAACAGGATGGGGATTCAGATCCAAACCACACCTTCCCCTTATGCGAGAAATCATCAGAGCGTCTCCAGCAAAGATCCATTCCAACACGGCCAACCGCCGTAGCTCCTCCTCTCGCCCTTCCAGTCCTATCCCTGGAGACTGGGAGAGTTGTTCCATCCCGCATAGCGAATTAGTGTTGCTCCAAGCCAAGGGATTTCTCCCTCAAGCCTATATGGTCTCGGTCCGAGCCGGACTCGCCACTTATCAAGGCGGAAAACAAGCGGAGAACTCACCTAGTCCCTCTAGAGGGGAGCGGGTGTGCCTGGTCCCTTATCTAATAAGGGGACTGGGATTTCCAATTCATCCCTTTCTCCGCGGGCTTCCGGAGTTCTATGGCCTCCAGCTGCACCACCTTATGCCCGGCTCCGTGATACACATCGCGGGCTTCGTTGCTCTTTGCGAGCTATTTTTAGGCGTCGAGGCTCACTTCGCGCTGTGGAAGAAGATATTCTGCCTGGTGCCTCGTTCCCAAGAGGGGTCCATATATCAAGTGGGCGGAGCCGAGGTATGGCGCATCGCCGGGACCGGATACCCGTCCGGAACCCCGAAGAAGGCGTCTGAGGATTGGCCTTCAGAATGGTTTTACATAGACGACGTCCCCCTGCCGGACCCTCTCCAGGCCGGTCTTCCTGAGTTCAACAATGCTCCCCTGAAGAAACGCCTGAGCTGGCGCCCTCGGAGCTCTCAGAGAGAGAATGACGGAGACGTCCTTTACTTAATGGGCCGGATTAAGCTACTGGCTCATTCCAGACTAACCATGATTAAAGTCATGGCCATATGCATTATGCGGGGGGTGCAGCCGCTCCAATACAGAAGCCACCCCATGTGGGATTTCAACGGGGAAGATGACGCCACCCGTCACGGCCGTAAAGGGCCGGACTCGCCTGCCGCTCTAATGAAGATCTTATCCTCTTTGTACAAGGGAGAAGAAGAGGAATTCCTCCACGTCGACCCGCAGGGCGGATTTCCCATGTATAGTCCTCCGAATTGGGTAAGCGGACAGTCGTGCTTCCCTGTTCATTTTACATTCGCATGATTAAATAGGCAGTCTAACGACTTCAACGCAGGACCTGCGTCAGGAGGTAAAAAACATAAACAGCCGTCCTCCACAGCCAGAGGACCCAGAACAGTCCCTTGATCCGGACTCTGAAGAGGATCCGGACTTAGCGGTGGAGCTCATCGACGGAGTGTTTTATCAGCTAAGCAAGGACGATACCTTGGTAGCTATTATAGCTGATTACCTAGGGTTAATCCTGGCCTCCCAGGTGACAAATACCGGAGCTTTACCCCCTTAAGAGGGGTTCCGTTTTCACGGGTTTAGTTGTTCTGACAGCAACCATGCTTTGTAGGGGAGATTCCCGAGGCGGGAAGCCGACCCCACTGCAGCTAGCCGGCGAGGGGCCGCAGGGCCACGTGGGGCAAAAAGGAACGTAGTCCGGACTGAGGTGCCAGAGCAAAGGTATGGCGTACCCTCTCTTTTTCCCTGGTGTTTTACTCCTTCAGTGTATATTAACATTCGTACCATCTTCAGGACGAAGAGACCTCGCCGGACTCTATCCGGAGAGGTTGCCAATCGCGCCTCCACCAGCCAGACTCCAACGCCCGGCCCGAAAGCGGAGGCCCGCACAAGGCACACACCGGATGCTCCTCCATCAGAGGATGCGAACAGGCTGTCTGTCACCCCTTCCGAGGTGGAGAGTGCCATGAACCACATGCGTCGCCGGATAGTCCTTCGCGACGCTTGTTTCTCCCAGGAGGCTTTAGATGCCTTCAATTCGGGAGACACGTACCTCCGTGCCGCTCAAAATGGTTTAGCCAGAGCCACAGAGCAGTATGTAAAAGACATACGGGTAAGAAAATTTTAGTAAATATAGATATGCCAGTAGCCCCCGAGACTTGAAGCAGTGGAAATAACTGTTTCGAGAATCATATAACATGCAGTTTCTTACCGAGAAGAACACCGTGCTGTCCCAGGAGCTGGAAAGGTGCAGGGCCCAACTAGAGGCTGCACTAACGGCAGCAAGGGGGTCTCAAGAGACCCTTGCAGGTAAACAATACCCCAGAATATTTAGTATTGTGCGGATTTAAGTGCCAATCTGACAAATGGTATTGCAGATGGTGCCGGACTCGATCCGGACAGGCAACAACTTCTACGCCGGTTAAAGGCTGGTGAAAGCATGCTAACAAAGGTGAGGCGGGAGAAGAATGATCTCCAGGATGCCAACACCAGGCTGGATGTTGAACTAAAAGATGTTCGTGGCTAGCTGTCGGACTCCAATAAGGAGAATCAGCGACTTCGACGCGGCATTTTTAGTAAGTGCTTAAGCGAACTCTTGAAAAAGGAGTTCGGCGAGGAAGACGACTAACAGAGTTATGTCTGTAGGTATGCTGACAGGTCGTCCTGCAGAGGAGATGCCCGGTTCAACGGGCGATCTTCTTCCCGGATTCTCGCAACTGCACGAACGAGTTCGGCAGGTGATGCGAAGTATTGCCCAAGCCTTGTGGCCTGCCCACTCCATACCTTAGGGACTTGGAGAACTTGCGGAGAAGTTAAAGGGAGCTCGGCGGTGCTTCCGGTTGTGGAAGATATCAGCCTGCCGGCAGGGCGCTAGGGAGGCCTGGGCCATGGTGAAGACCCGCTTTACGAAGTCTGACCCCAATCACATGGCCGAGGTCGGACCGGTGGGGCCTGACGGGAAGGAGATCCCTGTGAGCTTAGTGTATGGCCAGGTAGAATTGGCCGCAAAGTATTCCCAACAGGACTGCAAATTAGACAGCCTATTAGATGGTATAGAGGAGGAATACAATTAGTCAGGATGACTATGTAATTTATAATTGACATGTGTAATGCCTTCTAGCCGGATTGTAGATCGTTTGTCGTTGCCGACCTTTTCGCTTCGACCTCGGGACCTGACGGTCCGGAGTGTGTCCGAATACCATAACGGTTATATAAGAACCGAGGTATGCATGGAGACCAGGCGTAGGGGTCATTAGTGCTTTATCAGACAAGTGCCCAACTAGTTATGTTATATTACATGGTTAGTAAGAAACATCTTCCAGAGAGAATAGTTTCGTTAAGGGTTCCTTTCGCTGGGGTGGCGTGCCCTGAAGTGCACGTCCGGATTGCAAATGCAGGAAAACATCTAGGGGCATGTATAAGTAAAAAAGGTTCATCTTTAGTTCACCGACCGAATATTCCCTTAAGAACGCTAGCTTTCGGCTTCACCCAGTCTGAGGTACACATCCGGCTTATCCGACAGTAGCAATCGCAGAAGTGCTCCCTTTAGCGCCTAGCCGAACAATCGGGAACGTAGGGGTAAGCACATGAGCCAGGCAACCCAGCTTGGCCAAAACTTAAGTCATATCGATGCATATAATGGTGAAGAAAAGGTGCATGCGGAAGTCTGACGCATGCGTTGGGCGTAAAACCCATATGAACAAGCTTCTGTTAAAGAAGCCCCCAGGTTTAAGGAGCGCAGGTAGCACGTCACATGATGAGCCTTTAAGGGCTATAAAAGGAAAGAGTGGGAGGAGACAAATAAAAACAGAAAAATATATATATAAAATGGACAGAGGAAGGAGACAAACCCAGAGTCCAGCGCTAGGCGTAGAATCTCTGGAGACGTGCGGCCTTCCATGGGTTCGGCTCGACTCGGTTATCCGAGGCATCTCGCAGGCGGTATGCTCCACCAGTCAGGACTTGGTCAATTATGAAGGGACCTTCCCATTTGGGCTTGAGTTTGTCCTTTTTCTTATCCGGCAGGCGTAGAACTAGTTCGCCAACATTGTAATTTTTGGCCCGTACTTCTCTGCTTTGATATCTTCGAGCCTGCTGTTGATAAAATGCGGAATGGGCTTTAGCCACGTCACGCTCCTCCTCTTAGGCGTCCAGGTTGTCCTGCCGATCAAGCTCGGCTTCTCTTTCTTCGTACATGCGCACTCAAGGTGAGTCATGAATTATGTCGCAGGGCAGAACTGCCTCTGCGCCGTACACCATAAAGAATGGTGTGAATCCGGTGGTACGATTCGGCGTGGTTCGCAGCCCCCAGAGTACGGAGTCGAGCTCCTCCACCCAGTGCGTATTAGATTCCTTGAGGGACCGCACTAGTCTGGGTTTAATGCCGCTCATGATGAGACCATTTGCACGTTCGACCTGACCGTTAGTTTGTGGGTGATAGACAGAAGCATAGTCGAGCTTAATGCCCATGTTTTTGCACCACAGCTTTACTTCGTCGGAGGTGAAGTTTGTGCCGTTATCGGTGATGATGCTGTGAGGGACGCCGTAACGGTGTACAACCCCGGATATGAAGTCTATCACAGGTCTGGATTCCGCCGTCTTAACAGGCTTGGCTTCTATCCATTTGGTGAATTTATCCACCATGACCAATAAGTATTTTTTCTTGTGGGTTCCACCTTTAAGGGGTCCCACCATGTCAAGCCCCCAGACCGCAAAAGGCCAAGTGATGGGGATAGTTCGGAGGGCGTTGGGCGGCATATGGCTTTGGTTTGCGAAGAGCTGGCAACCGACACATCGTTTGACTAAGTCATGAGCGTCTTCTTGGGCCGTCGGCCAATAAAAGCCCGTACGGAAAGCCTTGCTTACAAGGGACCGAGCTGCGGCGTGGTGGCCACCGAGTCCGGCATGAATTTCAGCCAACAGACTCCGCCCTTCCTCTTCAGAGATACATCTTTGAAGGACTCCTGTAGTGCTTTTCTTATAGAGCTCTCCCTCGTGGACTTTATAGGCTTTAGATCGCCGCACTATGCAGCGTGCCTCGTTTTGGTCCTCTGGGAATTCCTTCCTAGTAAGGTAGGCTAGGAATGGTTCTGTCCACGGGGCGATGACCGCCATTATTACATGGGATGAAGGTGTGATTTTGGTGGCAGGGCCTCCGATTATGTCAGATTGTTCGGCGTCGGGTTGTGCGGTTGTGTCCGGACTGTTATCCGAGGGTTCCCCCTCCCATGCTACAGATGGCTTGAATAATCTTTCTAAGAAGATGTTGGGGGGGGGGACTGCATCTCGTTTTTCTCCGATGCGTGCCAGGACGTCCGCTACCTGATTATTTTCTCGGGCTATATGGTGAAACTCCAGTCCCTCGAACCGAACTGACATTTTTAGAACGGCATTGCGATAAGCTACCATTTTTGGGTCTTTGGCGTCGAAGTCGCCCTTTATTTGGGATATCGCAAGGTTTGAGTCCCCGCATACTTCCAGGCGTTGAATGCCCATGGATACTGCCATCCGGAGACCATGTAGAAGGGCCTCGTATTCAGCTGCATTGTTGGAGTCCGTGTACATAATTTCGAGTACATATTGGACTGTGTCTCCTGTAGGGGACGTCAAAACGACGCCAGCCCCCAGTCCGGCCAACATTTTGGAGCCGTCGAAATGCATGATCCAGTTTGAATATGTGTCGTACTCTTTAGGGAGTTCGGCCTCTGTCCATTTGGCCACGAAGTCGGCTAGGACTTGCGATTTAATGGCTCGCCGTGGTTTGTAGGTTATGTCGAACGGGAGGAGCTCTATGGCCCATTTTGCTATCCGGCCCGTTGCATCCCGGTTGTTGATAATATCGTTGAGTGGTACTTTCGAGGCTACTGTTATAGAACACTCTTGAATGTAGTGTCGTAGCTTCCGGGATGCCATAAACACCGCGTATGCAATCTTTTGGTAATGCGGGTACCGTGATTTGCATGGTGTGAGGACAGTGGACACGTAGTAAACCGGCCTTTGAAGGGGGAGTTTGTGTCCGTCCGTTGCCCGCTCGACGACGAGTACTGCGCTAACAACTTGATGAGTTGCGGCAATGTACAATAGCATGGGGTCGCCAGTGTTCGGCGCGGCCAGGACTGGGTTTGTTGCCAAGATGGCCTTTATTTCCTCGAGTCCGGCCGTGGTAGCGTCTGTCCACTCGAAGTGTTCGGTGCGCCTAAGGAGGCGGTAAAGGGGCATTGCCTTTTCTCCCAGGCGGGAGATAAAGCGGCTTAACGCCGCCACGCATCCGGTGAGTTTCTGTATTTGTTTGAGGTCGTTTGGGACATCCAATTGTGACAAAGCTCGGATTTTAGCTGGATTTGCTTCAATTCCTCTACTGGATACAATGAAGCCCAGGGCTTTCCGGCTAGAACACCGAAAATGCATTTTTCCGGATTGAGCTTAATGTCGTATTTTCGGAGGTTGTCAAATGTAAGCCTCAAGTCGCCTACTATAGATTCGACATGTCTTGATTTAACAACCACATCATCTACATACGGCTCCACTGTTTTGCCGATCTGGTTTGCCAGGCATGTTTGAATCATGCACAGATATGTTGCGCCGGTGTTTTTTAGCCCAAAGGGCATTGTGTTGAAGCAGAATGGGCCGTATGGTGTGATGAATGCTGTTGCGGCTTGGTCTGATTCTGCCATCTTGATTTGATGGTAACCGGAGTATGCGTCGAGGAAGCAGAGCGAATCGTGTCCTGCAGTGGCATCGATGATTTGATCTATTCGAGGGAGGGGGAAAGGATCCTTTGGCCAAGCCTTATTAAGGTCTTTGAAATCGACACACAGGCGCCAGGATTTGTCCTTCTTTGGTACCATCACCAGGTTTGCTAGCCAGTCCGGGTGTTTTATGTCTCTAATGAATCTGGCCTCCAATAAATTGGCTAGCTCCTCTCCCATAGCCTGTCTCTTTGGTTCGGAGAAACGCCGAAGGGCTTGTTTGACAGGTTTGAATCCTTTCTGGATATTTAGGCTGTGTTCGGCCAACCTGCGTGGGATTCCTGGCATGTCTGAAGGGTGCCAAGCGAAAATGTCCCAATTCTCTCGTAGGAACTCTCGCAGTGCGGCGCATACATCAGGGTTCAGTCTTGCCCCGATGGAGGCTGTTTTATTAGGGTCCGTTGGGTGGACCTGGAATTTGACTATTTCGTCCGCTAGTTTGAAGGATGTGGATTTGGATCTCTTATCGAGTATCACATCATCCCTATTGACCGTGGATCGCAGCGCAGTCAGTTCTTCGGCTGCTAAGGTTTCGGATAGTGCCTCGAGGGCCAATGCGGCTGTCTTGTTCTCGGCGCGGAGTGCTATGTCCGGATCACTAGCGAGAGTGATAATTCCGTTTGGCCCAGACATTTTAAGCTTCATGTACCCGTAATGGGGTATAGCTTGGAAAACTGTGAAAGCCTCCCGTCCTAGTATAGCATGATATCCGCTTTTGAACGAGGCCACCTGGAACGTGATCTGTTCGGACCTGTAATTATCCGGCGTGCCGAATACCACATCTAGTGTGATCTTTCCGGTGCAGCGCGCTTCCTGACTGGGGATTATTCCTCTAAAGGTTGTGCTGCTTCGCTCAATGCGGCTCCAGTCTATTTCCATCTTTTGGAGGGTTTCCTCGTAAATGAGGTTCAATACGCTGCCTCCGTCCATGAGTACCTTTGCAAGGTGACAGCCGTCCACTATGGGACTGAGGACCAATGCGGCTGGTGCCCGGGCTGTTCGAAATTTAGGTTCGTCACTCGCGTTGAAGGTGATAGCAGTATTACTCCATGGGTTTATTGTCGCTACTTGATAGACTTCAGTGGGGCTGCGGAGTGTTCTTTTTCGCATGTTATTTGATGCGAAAGTCTCAAAGACTGTGAGAACGGAACTGAAATTCTCGGGCTGGTTTCCTTCGACCTCTGGAATTAGGAGGTCCTCGCCAATTTTGGCCACCTGCCGGAGTATCCAACATGCCCTGAGGCTGTGAGTTGGGGTGGCATCCTCTGCACTGTGAATCTTGCAGGGTCCATCTAGCCACTTTTCCAGTACGGTTCCATGCCCTCTAAAGGGTTTTGATTTTTTGGTATTTAGTCCGGGTTCGTTACTGTGGTGCACCCTCTTAGTTCAGACGGGATTGCTATTCAAGGCCGGATTATCCCAAAATTTTATTTCGGTTTTCCAAGCACTTTCCATCGCACAGTACTTTTGTACTATGGACGCCAAGTCAGCAAAGCGTGTAATATTACGACGACTTACGGCGTTGAGTATTCCCTTGTCCGTGCAGTTATTGCACAAGATTGAAATTGCGTCTCCCTCGCGGCAGTCCTTTATCCTGTTCATAACCAGGAGGAATCTGGCCCAGTAATGATGTACTGTTTCTTCGGGCATTTGCCTGATTTGGGAAAGATCGCTTAAGATCGGGCGGGCGGGTGTCATTGAATCTGAGACCTCGCCCAGTTTGCTGTTCGGAGGCCGAAGAACTTCCGAATTCTGAGATCCGGAGTCTTGGATGTTATCCGATTTGCCCGATTTTAAGCTCAGGTCTTGGATTGTATCCTCCCCTCCGCGGATATCCGGCATGGAGGGTTCGGGAATTTGGACGTGGCTAGTCCTTAAGATAGATGAAGGGTCGCCGCATTGTGTCTCCACCACAGCAACGTGGTGGGTGACTTGGGGAGAGTTAATTTCTCTTAGATCGGGTTTAAGCCCAACCTGGTCGTAATTTGTAGCGACGCCCAGTGCGGCGATGCGATCCAGGAGCTCGTTTACAGAAGAGAGCTCCATCGGATCCAATTTCTCGGTGAGTTCTGAGCCGACGTGGAGGTTGCTTTCGATGACCCGGGAGGTCACCGTCGGCGCAACAGCCGAACAGGCGGTTGCGAGAAAACCACCTAGCCGGAGAGTTTGGCCGACAGCCAAGGCTCCTTTTGTAATGGCGCCGTCTTTAAAGACGGGAAGAGGCATCCTTCCTGATCGCGACGGCACAGAGGAACTCTCAATGAAAGCACCAATGTCGGTGTCAAAACCGGCGGATCTCGGGTAGGGGGCCCCGAACTGTGCGTCAAGGTCGGATGGTAACAGGAGACAAGGGACACTTTATTTTACCCAGGTTCGGGCCCTCTCAATGGAGGTAAAACCCTACTCCTGCTAGAGTAATATTGATGATATGGGTAGTACAAGAGTAGATCTACCACGAGATCAAGGAGGCTAAACCCTAGAAGCTAGCCTATGGTATGATTGTGTATGACGATGGTTGTCCTATGGACTACAACCCTCCGGTTTATATAGACACCGGATAGGGTTAGGGTTACACAGAGTCGGTTACAATGGTACGAGATCTCGAATATCCGCACGCCTGGCTTGCCTTCCACGCCAAGGAAAGATCCTTCCGGACACGGGACGAAGTCTTCAATCTTGTATCTTCACGGTCCTGGAGTCCGGCTGAAGGTATAGTCCGGCTATCTGAACACCCCCTAATCCAGGACTCCCTCAAGCGCCGAGGTCCCCGCATCCGCTTTCGAGGACCGCGGATATAGCACGCAGCATCACGCTAGTGAGGTAAGCCATCTATGCCTTTGACAGGATTATTAAGCTCTTTTTCATAGATTAACTCTATGCGGGATCTAAACTTCCTTACCTTTGACAGGCTTGGCAGGCGATATCCGGACCAATTAACTGTCCGGCTCCCCTGCCCGAAGACCTAGCCCCAGCTCTCCTAGTGAAGCTGCTGACTCCGGTACCTTATGTGGTGCCGGAGAGGAAGGTGAAGAAGAAGAAGACCACCGGGACTCGAAAGAGTGCCCGTAACTTGGTGGTGTCGGACTCGTCATCTAACGAGTCTGAGATGCCCTCCTCTCGTGAAAACGAGGAGGCGGAAGAAGAAAGCTCTCCCCCCGCCAGCGGAGGGAGAAGAGAAGAAGAAGGCCGCCCCATCAAGGGAGGCCGAGGGGTCTAGGAAAAGGAAGACCCCTCCGCTGGACTACTCCCATGACGCCGAAGAGAGCGGAGAGGAGTGGCCGAACAGGGCCAAGTGTCCGGCAAAATCGTAAGTTTGGACATCAGAGTAACTCATGATGTTCCTTTGTTGCGCAGCTTTCCTTAATGTCGAATGTGAATATGCAGCCCGCCCCAGGCCGAATACAACGAATCGTCGGGTGGCTCCCTGGACTCATCGGACGTGAACTCCGTTCCGCCCGCTGTCTCCCCCCGCGCCACGGACGACGCCGAAGTGGCATCGCGACAAGCTCCGGGGCAGGAAGAGGTGGTCCTGGAGGAGCCGCAAGGCAACCTCCATGACTCCAGGAGCGAAGGGGACAAGACCCCCCAGGGCTCCAAGTCCGGCTTTGTGCCGGACACCGCGCCGGAATCTTCAACAGTTCCGAGCCGCGGTAGGCGAACTCCTTCCAAAAGGAGCAAGCCTTCTAAGCCAGCGACCTCCGTCCAACCGGAGTCGCTGGACCATCTGCTGGAGGTGCTTGACGGCGCCTCCATCGACAAGGGGCACTATACTATTATGAGTACGGTGATCCAAAAGGTTCAATCTGCCAAGAGCGGACTGACTGAAGCTTGCGCTAGCCTTCTGACAGGCTTCGAGGTAAGTAAAAATATGTCAAAATATTACCGCATAGACAGTAGCCCCTGATGCTCTGTTTGGTGTTCGGAAAGAAAAGCCGAATAGAGGATCTATTAATTTTCGCAGGAGTCTAACAATAAAGAGTCAATATGCGTATGCAGGCTTCGCTCCTATCCACCGCTGCACTGACTGCACAGGTGGATGTCCTAAAAAATGACCTCGGGCGGACCGAGCAAGAGCTCGGCCTTGCAAAACGGCAGCTCGAGGAAAAAGAAGGTAAGAAATACCCTACAGAAAAAGGTGCCTATAGAGAGGCGTGATTGCAAAGAATAACAGGATCGTACTGCTTATTGTAGAGGCCACAACTGAGGTGGCGACCCTCAAGCAGGCGCTATCTGAGGCCGAAAAGAAAACGGCCGAGGAGCGCACTGAGCGAGAAAGACTTGGGGCTCAGGTTGGCGAGGTGCAGCAAGAGCTGCAGGCTCTCATGAAAAAACATGAGAGCTTGGAGCTTGAGTCAAAGGCGCAAGCATCCGAGCTCGCGTCGGCCCTTGAGGCCGCCAAGGGTGCCAAGGCCGAAGCCCAAAAGGCCCTCCAAGAGTTGGAGGAGATGAAAAAGATAGCAGCGGGTAAGGCATTCTTAATGAAAAAGATCTTCCCCACAGCGTATCCGACGCCACCGCATTCTACCGAGCTGAAGAGGGCAGCACGACGGAGAGTGTGTTCTGGTTTCAGTATTCTGAGGCCGGACACCCTGTGCCCTTGAGCAACCAGCTGAAACAGCTGGTCGAGCTCCACAAGGCGGCCGAACAAGCCATGAAGGGCTTCATAGTTCGGCTGTGGCCCGGAGAGGCCCTGCCTGGGAGCTACTTCGGGCTGGTGCGGCGGCTGGTGGAGGCCTGTCCAAGGCTTGATGTCATCAAGCGTTCCGTCTGCATCGAAGGTGCCCGGAGGGCCCTTGCTCGTGCAAAGGTGCACTAGGGTAAGCTTGACGGTGAGAAGCTGGTGAAGGACGGGCCGCCGCAGGGGAAGGAGCATCGCAAGCCCGAGAACTACTACAAGGATGTTCTTGCAGGTGCTCGCCTTATTGCGGATGAATGTACAAAAGATGTAGTTTTTGAATGAACTCGCTCGTGTTTATCCTGTGCGCTGAAAACTTGTTCATATGCGCTAAGCAATGCTTATTGAATTTAAAATATTATTTTCTGTGCGATCGTTTATCAAAAATTGAGAGATGGCCAGTCGTCGGCTTCTGCCCCCATGCCGCTAGTGCTGGGGTGTTCGGGATAAACCTGAGCGCTCTTATTTCCCATGGTTGGGTCCTTCGAGGGAGGCGCTCAGCACAACGGACCAGGCAATCAAACTATAATGCTTGAACACTCGCACTTAGCCATAGAACTTTATAATTTTAAATTTCGGCGAAGCCCCTAGTTTGGAAGACCGAATTCGGGGCGCTATCCACGCCTTTGGCCGGACAAAGCCGGCTCCTCGCTCGAAGCGGCATAAGTCTTTAGGGACTCGAAAAACCTCTCGAACAGCGACCGGTCTCTCGCCTTATCATGACAGTCAGTTTTAGCTTTCTCCACTGAGGTGCTTAACCTAGCTGAACCGGGGCACAATCGCAGTGGTTCTCCTAGTGCTACCTTAGCCGATATAGCGGAACGTAAGGCACCAAAACATAGGAGCCGGGCAAACCCAACTATTGACCCAAATCATGATTCGGAGCCGATGCATATAGTGCTATAAGTTTGGGGTGCCGCATTTGTGAAAGTGTACGGACTTCTCACACCAGATCGAAGGGTACTAAAGCCCCTAGCGTGTTTGCCGTACCATGGTGTACGGGTGCGATCATGTTATTTAATAAACATATATATTAAAAGAGGATAATGCAAAAAATAGACAAAAGGCTATGCATTGTTTATAAAGAGGCTATTTATCAAAGCCGAACGATACAAGTAGTGCGATAAGCAAAAAGATATTAGATCATTTAACATGTCCTGACCAGGGGCAGGCCGCGGAATTGTATTCGAAACAGATATACCGCTCGTAATAGAGACCACCTGGGAGTTCCATAATGCGGCATAGCTTTGTCTGCTTCCCTGGATCTTGCATCGTTTGTGTGGCTGTCGAATTGCCGAACAGGTCGTCCAAAGTGTGGAGTCCTGAAAGTAAAAAAAAGAATCCGGCAGCCCCTAGTACGTTTTAAGCCGTATTTTGGGCATGCCGTTACTGTGCCCCTTCCCCTGTGCCCATGGTATTTCAAGGGCGTAATTATGTACGCGAGGTACTAGCTTCGCTATGTCGCGATGGCTGGGGTTGGGGCCGCATTGCTACGCCTGCTCAGAACGTGCCAGGCGGTCTTGTTGTAGGTTACTCCGGGCGCGCTTGGCAGTGTCTGGCTTTTTAACGGCCGGACTGGAGAGTTGCCTAAAAAGGCTGCTTTGTACTTCCGCTGCGAGAGCCGCCGTGTGCTCCTCCATACGGAGGAAGCGTTCGGTGTTTCCATTGAACGTGATTACTCCTCGAGGGCCTGGCATCTTGAGCTTGAGATATGCGTAGTGCGGCACCGCATTGAACTTTGTGAATGCGGTTCGTCCGAGCAGGGCGTGATAGCCACTGCGAAACGGGACTATGTCGAAGATTAACTCTTGGCTTCGAAAGTTATCTGGAGATCCAAAGACCACATCAAGTGTTACGGAGCGTGTACAGTTGGCTTCTACACCTGGTATAACGCCTTTAAAGGTCGTTTTTGTGGGCTTAATCCTTGAGGGATCTATGCCCATTTTCTGCACTGTATCCTGGTAAAGTAGGTTCAGGCTACTGCCGCCGTCCATGAGGACTCTTGTGAGGTGAAAGCCGTCGATGATTCGGTCGAGAACCAATGCGGCAAAGCCGCCATGAAGGATACTAGTGGGGTGGTCCCTTCGATCAAAAGTGATCGGGCAGGAGGACCATGGGTTAAACTTTGGGGCGACTAGCGCCATCGCGTATACGTCCTGTAGCGCACGCTTCCGTTCCCTCTTGGGAATGTGGGTTGCGTATATCATGTTCACCGTCCGCACTTGTGGGGGAAACCCCTTCTGTCCATTGTTGTTCGGCGGCCTGGGCTCCTCCTCGTCGTCGCTATGCAGCCCCTTGTCTTTGTTTTCGGATCTTAACTTGCCTGCCTGCTTGAACACCCAACAATCCCTGTTGGTGTGATTGGCTGGCCTTTCGGGGGTGCCATGGATCTAGCACAAGCGGTCGAGTATTCAGTCCAAACTGGACAGGCCCTGAGTATTCTTTTTAAATGGCTTTTTCCGCTGACCGGATTTATAGCCTCTGAATCCGGCGTTGACTGCCGTATCTTCATTGCTGTCACTGCTAACGCGACGCTTTTGCTTATTTCGACGTGTCCTGCCACTTTTGTCCTTGGTATTCGAATTACCAGGGTTCTTTGATAAGTTGTTGCTGCGAGCTAGCCAGCTATCTTCGCCCGCGCAAAAGTGGGTCATGAGTGTCGTGAGGGCTGCCATAGATTTCGGCTTTTCCTGTCCCAAGTGCCGGGCAAGCCACTCGTCGCGGATGTTATGCTTGAAGGCTGCTAGGGCTTCTCCGTCCGGACAGTCGACTACCCGGTTTTTCTTTGTTAGGAACCGTGTCCAGAATTGCTTGGCCGATTCCTCTGGCTGCGGAATTATGTGGCTTAGGTCATCGGCATCCGGTGGTCGCACATAAGTGCCCTGGAAGTTGTCGAGGAATGCGGCTTCCAGGTCCTCCCAAGAACCGATTGAGTCCGCTGGCAGGCTGTTAAGCCAGTGCCGGGCCGGTCCTTTGAGTTTGAGTAGGAGGTATTTGATGGCGTGTAGATCGTCACCACGTGCCATGTGGATGTGATGGAGATAATCCTCGATCCATACCGCCGGATCTGTTGTGCCATCGTATGATTCGATGTTTACGAGTTTGAAGCCCTCTGGGATTTTATGATCCATTACTTCATCTGTGAAGCATAGTGGGTGTGCGGAGCCCCTGTATTGTGCTATATCACGACGCAGCTCAGAAGAGCTATGTCTGTTGTTCTCGTCCCTGCCGGATTTGTTGTATCCGGAGTGAAGATCATCGTCACGTGTCGTAGGGCGCCTGCGCGATCCGTAGATCGATCTTGTTTGCCTTGCCTTATCATCCAGTACATCTCGCAGGTCTGGCGCGTTTTCTCGTGCCTTAGTTGAGCGGCGTCGGGACATGGCTTGTGTGGAGGGCCGAGAGGCCTCTCTGTCGCGGACGCGAGGTGGCCGGTCTGCCATGTCGTGCGCTGGTGATGTAGGCGCTTGTCGCGACCGGTTTTTCCGGACATAAATTTCCAGAAAAATGGCCGTCGAGTTCATCAGCCCAAGGATAGCTGTTAGCTGATGAGGCATCAACTTGATACAGATATTCCAAGCAAAATACAGAATATGTAGTACAAGACCATTGTGGCCTATGAGTACATCAAATGGTTTCTAGTGGTTGAGGGCGGAAGCGGTTTGTGGATCATCGGTGTCTATGTGACTCCATTTCCCACGGGAACAGCTGACCAGGTTAACTCCTATCTTCGCGAGGCTGCTATCACCGCTGCTTAGGTTCCGAGGCTGTCGTCGCAATGCTCCTCTCCAAGCAAGTAATCTGGCCAAGACAATAGCCAGGGACAAGCCAGTGAGTACTTTGAATGTACTCGCAAACATTATGAACACGGGTATAATATAACAATGATGTGCTGGAAATGTTTCACGCTCATGACGTTAGCCACAAAAGATCAATGGAACTATGATGCATGCAAGCATGTTATTTATGAATAAGTAATAGTATAGCAGTGGTGATATTTATAAAATAATCAACAAGCATGCCACAGCCGGGCGTCTTGGCAACACCGCAAAAGGGCTTTAAAAGAAAAACCACAGCCGGGCGTCTTAGCGACACTACAGAGAGGGCTTTAAAAGAAATGCCACAGCCGGGCGTCTGAGCGACACCACAGAAAGGGCTTTCAAAGAAATGCCACAGTCGGGCGTCTGAGCGACACCACATAAAGGGCTTTAAAAGAAATGCCACAGCCGGGCGTCTGAGCGACACCACAGAAAGGGCTTTAAAAGAAATGCCACAGCCGGGCGTCTGAGCGACACCACAGAAAGGGCTTTAAAAGAAATGCCACAGCCGGGCGTCTGAGCGACACCACAGAAAGGGCTTTAAAAGAAATAAAACAATCATGGTGAATATCCAGGAGGTAGTACCGTCCCAGGGATATTCTTTATTTCAAATCATGCAAACGGTTAGTCCATAATGATAATAATCATAACCATCATATATCACAAGTAATAATTCAATATTCGGGTTTAGTAGTTTTTCCTCCGAAGACCGACACTAAGACCAACACTTGACCCATCCCAGACTGTAATCCTTAACCATGGACACGGCTATTCGAATAGGTTTAATCTCTGCAGAGGGTGTACTCTTTACCCACGAGTAACGGATTCCTTTAGTCCATCAGGACTAATTCCGTCTACGGTCTTTTAATTGAAAACACACCTGACTTGCACACACCAGCTTAACTCACCGATGTCTGGAATCACCCACGACACCTGTCAAGCAAACTCTAAGTGGGGAGGCTACAACCTCGACGTAGCATGGGATCACAAAATTTATACCGCGCGCAAACTAGGGAAGCTACCCCCTTCGGCTACAACCGAAACACCCATGCCCCTGGACCAGGTGGCATGCCTACCGGATGCAGCCGGTATCTTCCACCATGGCCTCTCTGTACGGTGTGTGCCATGACAAGGGTTAACAACTTACTGAACCATACCCTACTTACGGTAGGGACCTGTGGCAGTACGAAACAAGTATGGGGGTTACCGGGACAAGACTCGATCTATGGTCGACTCAGGAGGTAGTAATATTACCTGCAAAATTATCATAACAATGCATATACTTCAACCAACAGATAGAAACACCATACGACATACCCCATCATGCCATACCGGATACGACCATCTCAACGGAGGACTAGGGACAAGACCGCGTCTACCCAAGACATAGGTCTTCCCGGCATTCCTTCCGGTATGCATGAAAAGTGTATGGCGGTGATTTTAATCACATAACATGTCAACTCCATTAGCATGAAATTCACTAATATGCACTTATGAATAGGATCACATCCTCACATAAAATGACGCATGCAAGTGTCGGGGTGGTGTTGTCACCGGGCCAAACAACACACACAAAAATTACACCTGGGTTCAGAATGCTTGCCTTTAGGTCATGGAAAAGAAGGGTGCATCCAAAACATCTTGAAATCTTCAAAAATCCTATTTAAAAGAATATGCATGAATTAACACATACATTCAAAACAGTACAAAAAGTTGTTTGGAAATTTTTTCAAATAAATCTTAAAATAAACTAGACAGTATTTGGGAGAGGTAGGAAAAAGAATCAATTCATTTGGACTTATATTTAAAAAGTTATAGTCAGTCAAAGTTTAGTCAAATCTGCTATTTAAAATAATAAACAAAAAAGAAAAAGTTTTAAATTGAACACGTACACGTCGAAAGCCTATTTTGGGATTACGTTTTCGGTCAGGGGAGGCGCACTTGTGGCTTTACGCTTCCACTCATCCACATGGACTGGCGCTGGGTCTCTGACGGTGGGCCCGCCTGGCCCACTGGTCAGGTTTGACCAGTCGCCCGCGCTGTCTCCCTCCTCTGCCCGAGCGGAGCGGGGCTCCGGCGATCGTCGCCGGCGATTGGCAGCTCCTCGCGGGGTCTCGAGGGCAGGGATGGATCCGCCACGCAAGGGTGATCCTCCCGGTGGTCGCCAGGTAAGTGGGGACGGAGGAAGCTGCCGGCGGCGAGATCCGCGGCGGAGGAGGCTTCGGTGGCGAAGTGGTTTTGGGGCGGCTGTGGTTCCCGATCAAAATTGAGAAGGGGGAAATGTTCACGGGAGGAAGGGGAAGTTTCTGGTGAAGAGAATGGAGCGGGGGAGGCCTTGGTGGCGCCGGAACGGCCAGGGCAGTGGCGGCGGCTGGAGTTGCCGGAGAGGAAGGAGACGACTCCCTCCCTTCGATTGACGGCCAAAGGGGCAAGAGTGGAGTGGTGTGAGGCTGCCTGCGTGCGGGTTTGAGCTCGGGGGCTTCTTTTATAGCACAACCGAGTCGGTTTGCGGCGGCCGTGGATAAGCTTGCCGTCGACCGCCGTTCTGTAGCTGCAGGGCATCGTGGCGGCGACGAGCGCTAGTGGACATGGCTGAGGATAAGCTCGCACTATTCCAGGGGCCAGGTGGCGAGCGGGGAAGGCTTGGGCGGAGCTGCTCATGGCGGCGGCGGTTGCGGCCGCGGGCGTGCCGCCAGACGGCTTCTGACGGCGGCGCTGTAGCGGGCCAGGGTGGTCGGGGTTCGTGGGGTGCAGAAGGGGGACACGGCGCGCTGGCTACGGTCGGTCACGGACCGGAGTGAGTGCGGGGTGGGACGCGGCGGCTCGGGCGCACGTGCGTGCCAAACGCACGCTCTGCTCGCGCTCTGGGCGTGCACGGGACGTGCTCGACGCAATGCCAGACCTCGCTACAGAGCTTGGGTTAAGCTGGCAACTAACAGACCCAGGTTAGGAGCAGGTGGGAGCCTAATGGACAAGGTGGTTTGGGCAGGTGGTCAAGTTCACAATGTAAACTTGAAATCATGTCAAATCTGGCTAAGCACTTAGGGTGTTCGACAAAATGCCAGAGGCATCTAGGCAGGTTTTGGAGTGGTCAATTTCTCCAGGTCAGTGTCTCCTTAGATGCAAGAGAGGGTGGTGAGGTTAGTTGGTGGAAAGCACAAACTTGCTAGTGCAAGTTTTGCATAACTCCAAATCTGGATAGGAGGTGAATGGCGTCATTTCATGAACCAAAGATGATCTAATAGGTGCATGCTCCTGGATTTAGTGGTTTTGCAGGGGGTTCTATAAGCAGGAGAAAGCACAAGGTCATTGGAGCAAAAATAAATGGGGTTGCAGTAGAAATCACAAGACTGGACCAGAATGGAAAAGAGGGTGTAGAGCTCAAAATATTTTATGAATCAAAGTTATTTTTGCATAAAAGTGATTTAAAAACATCACCTGACATCTCCAAATTTTGGTTGGAATTTTAAATGAATTTATCAAATGGTTGTAGTTCAAATATGGCCAATTAACCTTGAAAAACCAATTTCAAGAAAATAAAAATCAAGCAACTATATATTCAATTTGTTTTACTAATAAAGGAAATTTTTTTCTTGAGTGGTTAAACAGGTCCAATGACATATTTGAAAAGATTTTCATTTAGGGGAAAACTCCATAATAGCAAGGGAGGAAATGGTTAAAGAAATTCAAAAAGGAGCTCAAAAACAAAGTTTTAAATCCTGGAAAAAAAATTTAATCCATTAAAACAAGGTCAAAATATTTGGGGTGTCACAAAACTACCGCCCTTAAGAAAAATCTTGTCCTCGAGATTTGTTAAAAGCTGTTAAAAAAATATGCAATGAAAATGTGGCTACAGTGAGAGGGCAATAAGTGGTGTAAAACCACAGTGGGGATACTGGCGCTGCGTGGAAAAATCTACGGTTCGGGATAAAAACGTGAGATTTCCACGCTGGATATAAATTTAGAAAAATTTCTAAACTTAAATATACGCTGGTCGTACCCGAGAGCACAGTGCCCTCTCTGGCTGACAAGTGGACCCGGGGCCCACAGTCAGCCTCTTCTTCTCCCTCTGGCTCTTCTAACACATAGGCTCGACGAGTGAGGTTTGCGAGTATGGTCACAAAACCTCCATGGTTGGTTGCTGTGGTCTCAGTGTGCACGACAGGACCAGGCATTGTGGCTCGGTTTAGGATGGTGGCTGTGTTGTGCTGGGTTGGGGCTAGCGTGTCCCTTTTTATAGGGAAAGGGGCCGGAGTCTTCCTCCGCACGCTTGCGAACAGGACTATCTGGGGGCCGGTCACTGGCGCGTGATCGACGGCTAGGTTGGTAGGTTGGGCACCGACTGCCAAAAGGTGTCGGGTCACTGTGGGGCTATCTTGCATGAGAAGCTTGGCTGGGGTTCGGTTATGGCTTGGTGGGTTGGTCTGCCTAAGTTTATTGACCGGGCTAAGATAGGATTAGCCAATGGCCAGCCTGGCTCTGATACCAAGTCTGTCGCGACCGGTTTTTAAGAACATAAATTTCCAGAAAAATGGCCGTCGAGTTCATCAGCCCCAGGATAACTTTTAGCTGATGAGGCATCAACTTGATACAGATATTCCAAGCAAAATACAGAATATGTAGTACAAGACCATTGTGGCCTATGAGTACATCAAACTGTTAGCTGATGAGGCATCAACTTGATACAGATATTCCAAGCAAAATACAGAATATGTAGTACAAGACCATTGTGGCCTATGAGTACATCAAATGGTTTCTAGTGGTTGAGGGAGGAAGCGGTTTGTGGATCATCGGTGTCTATGGGAATCCATTTCCCACGGGAACAGCTGACCAGGTTAACTCCTATCTTCGCGAGGCTGCTATCACCGCTGCTTAGGTTCCGAGGCTGTCGTCGCAATGCTCCTCTCCAAGCAAGTAATCTGGCCAAGACAATAGCCAGGGACAAGCCAGTGAGTACTTTGAATGTACTCGCAAACATTATGAACACGGGTATAATATAACAATGATGTGCTAGAAATGTTTCACGCTCATGACGTTAGCCACAAAAGATCAATGAAACTATGATGCATGCAAGCATGTTATTTATGAATAAGTAATAGTATAGCAGTGGTGATATTTATAAAATAATCAACAAGCATGCCACAGCCGGGCGTCTTGGCGACACCGCAAAAGGGCTTTAAAAGAAAAACCACAGCCGGGCGTCTTAGCGACACCACAGAGAGGGCTTTAAAAGAAATGCCACAGCCGGGCGTCTGAGCGACACCACAAAAAGGGCTTTCAAAGAAATGCCACAGTCGGGCGTCTGAGCGACACCACAGAAAGGGCTTTAAAAGAAATGCCACAGCCGGGCGTCTGAGCGACACCACAGAAAGGGCTTTAAAAGAAATGCCATAGCCGGGCGTCTGAGCGACACCACAGAAAGGGCTTTAAAAGAAATGCCACAGCCGGGCGTCTGAGCGACACCACAGAAAGGGCTTTAAAAGAAATAAAACAATCATGGTGAATATCCAGAAGGTAGTACCGTCCCAGGGATATTCTTTATTTCAAATCATGCAAACGGTTAGTCCATAATGATAATAATCATAACCATCATATATCACGAGTAATAATTCAATATTCGGGTTTAGTAGTTTTTCCTCCGAAGACCGACACTAAGACCAACACTTGACCCATCCCAGACTGTAATCCTTAACCATGGACACGGCTATTCGAATAGGTTTAATCTCTGCAGAGGGTGTACTCTTTACCCACGAGTAACGGATTCCTTTAGTCCATCAGGACTAATTCCGTCTACGGTCTTTTAATTGATAACACACCTGACTTGCACACACCAGCTTAACTCACCGGTGTCTGGAATCACCCACGACACCTGTCAAGCAAACTCTAAGTGGGGAGGCTACCACCTCGACATAGCATGGGATCACAAAATTTATACCGCGCGCAAACTAGGGAAGCTACCCCCTTCGGCTACAACCGAAACACCCATGCCCCCGGACCAGGTGGCATGCCTACCGGATGCAGCCGGTATCTTCCACCATGGCCTCTCTGTACGGTGTGTGCCATGACAAGGGTTAACAACTTACTGAACCATACCCTACTTACGGTAGGGACCTGTGGCAGTACGAAACAAGTATGGGGGTTACCGGGACAAGACTCGATCTATGGTCGACTTAGGAGGTAGTAATATTACCTGCAAAATTAGCATAACAATGCATATACTTCAACCAACAGATAGAAACACCATACGACATACCCCATCGTGCCATACCGGATACGACCATCTCAACGGAGGACTAGGGACAAGACCGCGTCTACCCAAGACATAGGTCTTCCCGGCATTCCTTCCGGTATGCATGAAAAGTGTATGACGGTGATTTCAATCACATAACATGTCAACTCCATTAGCATGAAATTCACTAATATGCACTTATGAATAGGATCACATCCTCACATAAAATGACGCATGCAAGTGTCAGGGTGGTGTTGTCACCGGGCCAAACAACACACACAAAAATTACACCAGGGTTCAGAATGCTTGCCTTTAGGTCATGGAAAAGAAGGGTGCATCCAAAACATCTTGAAATCTTCAAAAATCCTATCTAAAAGAATATGCATGAATTAACACATACATTCAAAACAATACAAAAAGTTGTTTGGAAAATTTTTCAAATAAATCTTAAAATAAACTAGACATTATTAGGGAGAGGTAGGAAAAAGAATCAATTCATCTGGACTTATATTTAAAATTTTATAGTCAGTCAAAGTTTAGTCAAATCTGCTATTTAAAATAATAAACAGAAAAGAAAAAGTTTTAAATTGAACACGTACACGTCGAAAGCGTATTTTGGGATTACGTTTTCGGTCAGGGGAGGCGCACTTGTGGCTTTACACTTCCACTCATCCACGTGGACTGGCGCTGGGTCTCTGACGGTGGGCCCGCCTGGCCCACTGGTCAGGTTTGACCAGTCGCCCGCGCTGTCTCCCTCCTCTGCCCGAGCAGAGCGGGGCTCCGGCGATCGTCGCCGGCGACTGGTAGCTCCTCGTGGGGTCTCGAGGGCAGGGATGGATCCACCAGGCAAGGGTGATCCTCCCGGTGGTCGCCAGGTAAGTGGGGACGGAGGAAGCTGCGGGCGGCGAGATCCGCGGCGGAGGAGGCTTCGGTGGCGAAGTGGTTTTGGGGCGGCTGTGGTTCCCGATCAAAATTGAGAAGGGGAAATGTTCACGGGAGGAAGGGGAAGTTTCTGGTGAAGAGAATGGAGCGGGGGAGGCCTTGGTGGCGCCGGAACGGCCGGGGCAGTGGCGGCGGCTGGAGTTGCCGGAGAGGAAGGAGACGACTCCCTCCCTTCGATTGACGGCCAAAGGGGCAAGAGTGGAGTGGTGTGAGGCTGCCTACGTGCGGGTTTGAGCTCGGGGGCTTCTTTTATAGCACAACCGAGTCAGTTTGCGGCGGCCGTGGATAAGCTTGCCGGCGACCGCCGTTCTGTAGCTGCAGGGCATCGTGGCGGCGACGAGCGCTAGTGGACATGGCTGAGGATAAGCTCGCACTATTCCAGGGGCCAGGTGGCGAGCGGGGAAGGCTTGGGCGGCGCTGCTCATGGTGGCGGCGGTTGCGGCCGCGGGCGTGCTGCCAAACGGCTTCTGACGGCCGCGCCGTAGCGGGCCAGGGTGGTCAGGGTTCGTGGGGTGCAGAAGGGGGACACGGCGCGCTGGCTACGGTCGGTCACGGACCGGAGTGAGTGCGGGGTGGGACGCGGCGGCTCGGGCGCACGTGCGTGCCAAACGCACGCTCTACTCGCGCTCTGGGCGTGCACGGGACGTGCTCGACGCAATGCCAGACCTCGCTACAGAGCTTGGGTTAAGCTGGCAACTAACAGACCCAGGTTAGGAGCAGCTGGGAGCCTAATGGACAAGGTGGTTTGGGCAGGTGGTCAAGTTCACAATGTAAACTTGAAATCATGTCAAATCTGGCTAAGCACTCAGGGTGTTCGACAAAATGCCAAAGGCATCTAGGCAGGTTTTGGAGTGGTCAATTTCTCCAGGCCAGTGTCTCCTTAGATGCAAGAGAGGGTGGTGAGGTTAGTTGGTGGAAAGCACAAACTTGCTAGTGCAAGTTTTGCATAACTCCAAATCTGGATAGGAGGTGAATGGCATCATTTCATGAACCAAAGATGATCCAATAGGTGCATGCTCCTGGATTTAGTGGTTTTGCAGGGGGTTCTATAAGCAGGAGAAAGCACAAGGTCATTGGAGCAAAAATAAATGGGGTTGCAGTAGAAATCACAAGACTGGACCAGAATGGAAAAGAGGGTGTAGAGCTCAAAATATTTTATGAATCAAAGTTATTTTTGCATAAAAGTGATTTAAAAACATCACCTGACATCTCCAAATTTTGGTTGGAATTTTAAATGAATTTATCAAATGGTTGTAGTTCAAATATGGCCAATTAACCTTGAAAAACCAATTTCAAGAAAATAAAAATCAAGCAACTATATATTCAATTTGTTTTACTAATAAAGGAAAAGTTTTTCTTGAGTGGTTAAACAGGTCCAATGACATATTTGAAAAGATTTTAATTTAGGGGAAAACTCCATAATAGCAAGGGAGGAAATGGTTAAAGAAATTCAAAAAGGAGCTCAAAAACAAAGTTTTAAATCCTGGCAAAATTTTTTAATCCATTAAAACAAGGTCAAATTTTTTGGGGTGTCACAGCGCTTCCTCCTCTGATCGGGGTAGCGGCCTGCGCTTTGGGTAGCTCTTGGAGGGGCGTTCGAGTTCATACTCTTCAGCCGCAAGGACTTCAGTCCATCTATCAGCCAGCAAATCTTGATCAGCTCTAAGCTGTTGCTGCTTTTTCTTGAGGCTGTTCGCCGTGGCTAAAAGCCTGCGTTTGAAACATTGTTGTTCGGCGGGGTCTGATGGTATGACGAATTCGTCGTCATCAAGGCTAGCCTCGTCTTCGGAGGGAGGCATATAGTTATCGTCCTCAATCTCTCGGTCTGCCGCTCTCTCATGAGGGCTTGCTTCTCCATCTTCCTGCGCCGAATCTTGCCGGGGAGGGTGTTCTTCGGCGCTATCCAGGGTACTATTATCTTCGGTGCCGGAATCACCGTTTTTGCTTTGGCGGGATTTAGAGCGGCGCCGCTGACGCCGGCGCTTTGGCTGTTTCTTGGAGGTGTTATCCCCCGCTGTTCCCTCGCCATCTCCATCTTTTGGAGTATCCACCATATATATGTCATGTGACGAGGTGGCTGTCCAGCGCCCTACAGGTGCTGGTTCTTGTTCGTCTCCTACGTCATCGTCCATACCGTCGAAGTCTTCGGAGCCGAAGTCAAGCATGTCGGTTAAATCGTCGACAGTGGCTACCAAGTGGGTGGTGGGTGGGCTTTGAATTTCTTCATCGTCCGTATCCCATCCTCGATGATCGTAATTCGGCCAGGGCTCTCCTGATAAAGAGAGAGACTTGAAAGAATTCAGGATGTCGCCAAAAGGTGAGTGCTGAAAGATGTCCGCGTCGGTGAACTCCGTTATCGGCGCCCAATCGGATTCGACCGGCAGGGTCGCGGGGGGTTCGGAGTCCGGGGAGGAGTCCGGACCCTTGGGGTCACGGGTCACACGGAGTGCGGGGCTGGCGTTTGGCTCGATCGCCTTTGAGATCGCAGCCCTCGAGGTGACGTCCAACCATCCATCCTCGCTTGGCGCAATAGGCTCTGAGTTAAGGGTCAGAGCCGGTGCGTATGCGGCCTCCAGGACACTGTTCGGAGGCAGAGCTAGATCATGCCCCTCGAGGTAGTGCGGCGCGCTTGGTTATGGCTCGAACCCACCGAAGATCAAGTCTTCGCGGATATCAGCCGTGTAGTTTAAGCATCCAAACATGACTTGATGGCCAGGGGTGTAGCTTTCGATCTGCTCCAGATGACCAAGCGAGTTGGCCCGCAGAGCGAAGCCGCCGAAGACGAAGATCTGTCCGAGGAGAAAGGTCTCACCCTGGACCTCGTCGTTGTTGATGATCAGAGGAGCCATCGGGCCTAAAGGCGACGACACAGAGGAACTCTCAATGAAAGCACCAATGCCGGTGTCAAAACCGGCGGATCTCGGGTAGGGGGTCCCGAACTGTGTGTCAAGGTCGGATGGTAACAGGAGACAAGGGACACGATGTTTGTACCCAGGTTCGGGCCCTCTCGATGGAGGTAATACCCTACTCCTGCTTGATTAATATTGATGATATGGGTAGTACAAGAGTAGATCTACCACGAGATCACGGAGGCTAAACCCTAGAAGCTAGCCTATGGTATGATTGTGTATGATGATGGTTCGTCCTATGGACTACAACCCTCCGGTTTATATAGACACCGGATAGGGTTAGGGTTACACAGAGTCGGTTACAATGGTAGGAGATCTTGAGTATCCGCATCGCCTAGCTTGCCTTCCACGCGAAGGAAAGTTCCATCCGGACATGGCACGAAGTCTTCAATCTTGTATCTTCATAGTCCAGGAGTCCGGCGAAGGTATAGTCTGGCTACCCGAACACCCCCTAATCCAGGACTCCCTCACTAAGTGTGTGGCATAAATTTCACCATAAAAGTAACCACTATTAGCGTTGTGTTGCAACCTACGTGCAACAATCGCTCCAAGATTATAGCTTTTGTCACCGTTGAGAGCAGTGCGTATGAGGCTCAAGTGTGGAGCACAAAGTGTACTACAATCTTGTTTGCCCACAATACATTTCCCATTGAATAATGCAAAGTACCGAATTGCGGGAAAATGAATGCTCTTTATTCTCCCCTATTCTCACAGTAGCAAAGGCTAGACAAAAATGTTTCGAACACAGCTCTTCGTGGTTCGTCAAGCGAACCCCAAAATGGAATTTTGCGGTGGTGAGCAAATCTCTCTAGTGATATGGTAAATGAATTTTCATGCAGTTTAAATGACACCCTAGACTCACGGGGATGGAATTTAAATCCTTTGACAAATGATTCAATGAGAGTGTGGTGTTGATTGCACTTACCTGAAATGTAGGGACAAAGATCGGCATTGTGAACATATTGTTCAAATTCCTCCTTAATGCCCACACTCACCATATAATCGTCGCACGGCCATAAGCATGTTTTGGTGGTGGCATCTCGTATGGAACTCTCACTTTGTTCAACATAAGACCGACGAACGGAACTGTCACTAGAAGATTCCTATGAGGATCTCCTCTTCAAAGACCTCCTTCCAAATAGGTTCATCATGTTCGCGTACAATTTTCAAGCAACAATCCCCCGAAACAGTTTCAGAAACAGAGCTTCGAGCAAAGAGATCGAAATCCACAGATTTGAGAGGAAGAACACGAGAGAGAGAGAGAGAGAGAGAGAGAGAGAGAGAGAGAGCAATGGTGATTTTTTTTCTGGAGGTAGGTGATGATGTGGGACGAAGACATAAGTGAGAGGCTCACGTGGGGACCACAACCCACCAGTGCGCGCCTGGGGGTCCTAGCGCGCCCAGGTGGGTTGTGCCCACCTGGTGCACCTCCCTCTGATATTATTTGCAACAGAAATTCTTAAATATTCAGAAAAAATCGTATTGAATTTTCAGAGCATTCTGAGAACTTTTATTTTTGGGTCATTTTTTATTGCATGGGAAATTCAGAAAACAGACAAAACATGGCATTTTATTTTATTTAACTAGTAGGAACAGAAAATAAAAGGTAGCGACAGAAGCTAGTGCTCACTAAATTCATCAACTTCATACATCTCGAAAATGATCCACTAATAAGGTTGATAAGGTCTTATTAACATCCACTTTCGGTTAGCATGAAACCGAAGAACTTTTGCATATCACTAAGTTACCTCAACGGGGATATGAATGTCCCCAACAATAAGCATTTCATATTTCTTTTAATAGTAGGCAGAGGTAGTTGAAAACTTCCTATAGTGATTGTCGGGGATTTTTCAACAACATTAATACCATTCACTTGGAATTGTTTCTTCGGAAAGTGCACCGTATGTTCACTACCGTTGATATGAAAAGTGACCTTGCTTTTATTGCAATCAATAACAGCCCATGCAGTATTCAAGAAGGGTCTAGCAAGGATAATTGACATGTTGTCGTCCTCGGGCATCTCAAGTATAACAAAGTCAGTCAAAATAGTAACATTAGCAACAACAACGGGCACATCCTCACAAATACTGATAGGTATGGCAGTTGATTTGTTAGCCATTTGCAAAGATATTTCAGTAGGTGTGAGTTTACTCAAATCAAGTATTTTATGTAAAGAGAAAGGCATAACACTGACACCAGCTCCTAATTAATTCACATAAAGCAGTTTTCACATAGTTTCTTTTGATGGAGCAAGGTATAGTTGTTATTCCCGGATCTCCAAGTTTTTTAGGTATCCCATCTTTAAAAGTATAATTAGCAAGCATGGTATAGATTTCACCTTCCGGTATTTTTCTCATATTAGTGATGATGTCTTTCATGTACTTTGCATAAGGAGGCATTTTCAAGATATCAGTCAAGCGAGTACGCAAAAAGACTGGCCTCAACATTTCAGCAAAGCATTCAAATTCTTCATCATCTTTCATTTTAGTTGTCTTATATGGAAAAGGCATAGGTTTTTTAACCCACAGTTTTGTTTCTTTACCGTGTTTTCTAGCAATAAAATCTCTTTTATTATATCGTGTATTCTTCGGTTGTGGGTTATCAAGATCAACAGCTGGTTCTATTTCAACATCATTATCTGATTCTTTTTCATTGTTTGGTTGAGTATCTTCATGAATATCAGTATTATATTTTTCATTATCACTAGGTGAATGTTCATTATAGATGGAGTTTCAACATCAGAAATAGAAACATCATTATCATTATCAGGAGGTTTTTCTACTTCAGGTTCACTAGAAGCATGCAAAGTCCTATCATTTTTATTTTTCTTCTTTTTAGAAGGACTAGGTGCAGTGGTGTTGCTCCTTTGTGAATCCTGTTCAATTCTTTCTTTGTGTCCCTCAGGCCTGGGTCATTTTACCTCCTCTAGTTGCAACTCTGACAACAAATTCATGTATATTGTTATTCATTTCATCAATCAATTTTCTTTGAGATTTAGCAACTTATTCTAACTGGGTTTGTACCATAGAAGCATGCTTTCCCGCACCTCTAACATCATTTGATATTCTAAATAGCGAGTCACTCAAACGAGCAATCATACCAGAATTATATTTCAATTATTTCATAACATTTGCATTGAAGTGATCTTGTTTTCTAATGTAGTTTTCAAACTCATAAAGGCATTGACTAGGATGCATATTGTGAGGATCATCATTATCATTGAATTTCATTAGAGAATTTACCTCTACCATCTTAGGCAACAGTGGTGTATTAAGCCCATGTATTTCTTCAATAGGAGGTAAATTTTTAACATCGTCTGCTTTAATACCCTTTTCCTTCATAGATTTCTTTGCCTCTTGCATATCTTCAGGACTGAGATATAATGTACCCCTCTTCTTTGGAGTGGATTTAGCCGGTGGTTCAGGAAGAGTCCAGTCATCATAATTTTTCGATATGTTATTCAATAATTCTTCAGCTTGCCCAACAGTTCGTTCCCTGAAAACACAACCAGACACAACTATCTAGGAAGTCCCTAGAAGCATCGGTTAGTCCATTATAGAAGATATCAAGTATTTCATTTTTCTTAAGAGGATGTCGGCATCCTGGGAACGGGGGTCCCCAGATTTGCCTGCATGTGGCCCACGGCATGGCTCCACTAACGGCCTGGTACGGCCCATCTTCATCAGCAAACACTCAAGACCCTCGCGAGGGGCCAAGCCTCACGAGGAGGACGACACAAGACCTCCTCAGGGGCAGCCTCACTAGGATGGCTCACGAGGAGCGGAGAGATCAAGGCGAGGGGCACCTCGTGAGGTTCCCGTGATGTAAGCCATGACGACCAAGGCCAGGCGGGCGCCAGCGGGCGCTGAGTACTAGTTTCCTCTTTTGTGCTAAAGGAGCAGGCGCAAGCGAGGAGTCCCGAGGCATCAGGCAAAGGTTTCCATATCGGTGCAACGAGACCAAGACCAACAGGACGGAGGTCATCGCGGAGCCCACGACATCGTCACCACCAGAGCCTTTGGCAGGCGAAGACCACCTTTTGTCAGGATAGCTTGTACTAGCTGTCCTCCTTCAAATAAGCCGTTGTGGGATCCCTTCCCGCCTAAACATTTGGGAAGAGGACCAGGGCCTCTATAAATAGGACTAGCCACCACCGTAGAAGAAAACTCATCTTGGATCGGATCCATTCCGTCCTCACACACCAGCTCACCGAGCTCAAGAACACCTCTCCTCAGGAGGTTTTTCTTCCCTTGTACTTGTTCATCCTCAGCCTACAAGGCAATCCACCACACCACACTGGAGTAGGGTATTACACCACATCGGTGGCCTAAACCAGTATAAACTCTTGTGTCCCTTGTTCCGTGGGTTCGAAGACCTAGGCCTTAAGATCGCGGTGAGAGTGCCAGCTAGGGGGAGAGAGATCTTCGTGCACATCCCAGAGTTCGAAGCTCAAGGGTTTTGCCGGAACCCGTAATCCGACATTTTCCGTGCCAGGTAGGGGGGCGCCAAAGCTTTTCTTCCGTCAATCCACGCTCCACTGCTCCACTGCGCCCATGGCGGAGAGCCCGCGCCGAGCGGCGGGCTACCCTGGCCGCTCGTGTCACTTAGACAGCTCCTGTCGCGGGCCTCCCCGTCGTTCTCCATTACCCGCCGCTAACGCCGCCACCGACCCGGTGGGAAACAAGCATCAAGCATCATCGCTGCACCCTTCTATGCGGCGGACGGTCGCACCGCCACCCCGTCACTGACTCCGGCCGGCTCATCATCCCACGCTCGTCGCACGCCCATGGACGCGCAGGCCGCGCTGCGCATGGCACGCGAGCTCCTAGGTTACCGCCCGGTCAACGACCTCTACGAGGATTGGATGGACCGTATCGCCGAGCTCGTCAGCGCCGCTGGGGGCTCCCCGTACCATCTCTCTCGCTGCCTTGCCCTCCTCCAGCTGCGGGTGACGTAGCCCACGGAGCACCTCCGCCACCTCCGCACCAAGACAGCGCCCTGGCACCAAGACGCGCGGCCCCTCGGTGCGACCAGCCGCGCCGGGCGCCCGCGCACGAAAAAGGAAGCTGCCAAGACGTTCGCCGACCGCGAGAAAATGCTCCTGCACTCCCGGCGCCACCATGTCAAGAGCGCGTGCCGCCTGCGGCGGCGGTTTGCGGGCATCAAGATCAAGCTCCGCCCCTGCAAAGGGCCCCGGTGGCCACAGCAGGCTGCCGCGCCTTCACCCCGGAGCTGCGTAACATTGTCTGGCCAGGCAAGTTCAAGCCAGACCCGCCCCCGCGCTATGACAACACCCCTGACCCTGCAGAGTTCTTGCAGCTCTACGAGCTGAGCATCGAGGCGGCCAACAGCGACGAGAAAGTCATGGCGAACTGGTTTCACGTGGCTCTCAAGGATGGTGCTCGCCTGTGGCTCCTGAACTTGCCCCCACGGTCGATCTCCTCCTGGGGTGAGATGCGCCACCACTTCGTCACCAACTTCCAGGGCACTCACGACCGCCCGCCAGCTGTGGGTGACCTACGCCGCATCAAGCAGCAGCCAGGAGAGACCCTGCAGTAGTACATCCAGTGCTTCAACAACGTTCGCTTCAAGATCCCCAAGGTGACGGACGAGGCCATTATATCAGCGTTTTTTGATGGCGTCTGTGACGTCAAGATGAAGGAGGAGCTCGCCATCCACGAGGAGCTATGCATGGCTCTGGAGATGTTTAACATGGCGACCAAGTGTGCAAGAGTTGAGGAGGGGCGCCTCTCCCTCCTCGAGATCCCTACTGCTGACCCAGAAGAGAAGAAAGCCAAGGACAAGGATGTGAAGAGCAAGGGAGTAGCCGTGCTCACGGCAGAGCCGGACACAAAGCGTGTCTGGGACCACCCCAAGTCATCCAAGTGCGGCCGTCCGTTCTGCGCCTTCCACAACGTACACAACCACAACACTAACGACTGTCAAGAGTTCAGGGCCATACGAGATGGACGCTTCGGTCGATGCCCCGAGCGCAACAACCGGGGCTACGACCGAGGAGGAGAACGAAGTGGAGGATGCTGGGATGACCGGGGCCCCCGCCAGGAGTGTCGCGACCGGCCTCGCGAGGACCGCTGGCAGGACTAGCCTCGTGAGGGCGCTTGGAGGTACCAGCCTCGCGAGGACTGTCCTCAGGGCAATGCTGGCCTCCCTCCATTGCCTCCACCGCCAAGAAGGAACGACGACCATCATCAGGACGATGGGGCTGGGAGCTTCCAGGAGCCGCACGCTATCGCCTGCATCTTGGCAGTGCTCAGGCCCCAGCTTCCCAGCGCATCTTCAAGAAGTTCGCTCGTGAGGTGAACGCGGCCCTTCCCAGGCTCGAGGTCGCGCGCCCGCTCAGGTGGTCCAAGTGCGCCATCACCTTTAGCTCGTCGGACCAGCTCAAGTGCGCGGCAACTGCCGGTGCCCTCCTAATGCTTTGCTCACCCATCATCAGCAACGTCCAAGTCACCAAGACCCTCATCGATGGCGGCGTAGGGCTCAATGTCTTATCCGTCGAGACATTCGATAGCCTCCAAGTGCCATACGATCAGCTGCAGCCTACCAAGCCTTTCTCAGGAGTGACCGGCGGCTCCATCACCCCGATAGGGCAGGTCCGCCTCCTTGTCAGCATCGGCCAGTGTAACAACTACTGCACCGAGCTCATTGACTTTAACGTCGCCCACATTCGCCTGCCGTACAATGCCATCCTTGGGTATCCAACATTGGCCAAGTTTATGGCAGTGACTCACCACGGCTACAACGTCCTCAAGATGCCAGGGAGCGGCAGAGTCATCACAGTCCCCTGTGAAGAAAGAGATGCGGTGTGCTCCCTTGAGCACGCCTTCCAAGCCACAGCGATCGAAGACCCCGACAACGGAGGCACCCTGTACCCTCCTGAGGCCGTCCACAAGAAGAAGAAGCAGCTACTCCATCCAGGGCCTCAGGAGAGTGGCATCTCCAGTGGCACCACCTCAGGATCCAAGCCCGCAACTGGGGCGCCCCCTCCCTCGCATAGGAAGGCGCGCCCAGCGCCCTCCTCGGGTAAGGCTTGGGGGCTCTCTTCTGGAGGGCCTTAGACCTAGCCAACATCACGAGGGAGGCGCTCGGGCACCATGTGGAGGAGTCCTTCGCTGCATGTTTCCCTCACGAGGGCACTGGGCGAGGAGCGCCCGGTACTCAGGAGTTCATCGTCAAGGCGACCCAGGAGCTTCAAGAGGCAAGACACATACGCGGCGACCACCGCCCACCACCCGGCACAGCTCCCCATCCTGGCGAGGACGGCGGGCTGCATGTCTACATCGACATTCCAGGGCTCAACAGGGCCGCATCTCAGGAGCGCTTCTGGCCTTTGCGCGTTGGCCGGTGCGAGGGTCCACCTCACAGCTATGTTCGCATGCCATTTGGCCTGCCAAACGCGTCTGTCACCTTCCAGCGCTGCTTGCGGAGCATTCTGGCGGCTCAGGAGGCCGGGCATCACGCAGTCCTTGCGGAGATGGTGACGGTCCTCAGGGAACCACCCGAGCCCCCAGAGCCTCCTAAGGCTCAGGGCCCTGGTGGCTCGTAAGGAACGACTCCTTCATCGCGCACCTTCAGCTACCTCAACACTCCTTCGACAACGGTACTAGGTGACATTTTCTAGTTTACTCAGCTCGGACTGCCCCTCGGGCTGCACCATTCCCAAGTCGCACGGGCTTGTCGCTGCGGCATGAATCTTTTTGTATCTTTAGCTTACTCTGTCGGGGGCGCCCCTCGGGCTGCATCATCCCCAGGCCGCTCGGGTCCATCCCAGTGGCATGTATCGTTCTAGCATCTATCTGAACTAGCTTATCTCCTTGCATGGTTTCCCTATGATTATCACTTGTTTTGATTACATCTGACGGCATCCCGCGTTGCTGACCGATCTCCTGTTTACCCCGCGGCGAGAGCTCCACATATCGGCACAGTGCTTGTGCTCGGGTTCATCCCTGCAACATTGATAAACCTGGGAGATCGAGCTCTGGCTCGTGGCCCGCTCCGCGCATGTCACCTCATCAGATCCTCAGTGCCTTCATCTTCTTGTGGAACAATCAGCAGCTGGGTAACCAACGCGATCACGGGCTATATTCCCTCTCCAACTAACTCGCAGGAATCTCCAGAGCGCTAGCTACTGGTGGCCCCGTCAGCTCGTTCCTTCTCTCATGTCATTCGCTTGCGCGTGAAAGGGGGAGCTCTTGAGCATCACCCCTCAGAAGCTCTTACTGACTCTCTGAAAGCACAAGTGCTCCCTGGGTGGTTTTGGTAATTAATGTCAACATATCTCTTGTTGGACTAACACTTTTACCTAGCATGTTTCAGATAAGTTCAACAATGGAGTGGCATGGACTAGAGGATGTGGAACCCTTTCAAGATGCTAAGGACAAAGGATTGGCTCAAGCTTCAAGATCAAGACTCTACATTTTCTATTTTAGTGATCCAAGATCACATTGAGTCTATAGGAAAAGCCAATACTATCAAGGAGGGATGAGGTGTTGCTTAATGAGCCTATTGCTTCATGTGCTTAGTGATATGCTCCAAAATCCTCAACTACCTTCCCACATCCACAAATGACCTAAACCAAAAGTCAAACTCGGCCCGACCGATTCTTTCTATCCGTCGCCACCGAGTTTCACATGTCATAGCCACTGCCACAAACCCTAGCAAATCGGTTTCATCGATAGGGATCTCGGTCTCACCGAGATGGGATTGTAATCTCTCTGTGTATGTCCATTACCAAAATCGGTCTCACCGAGTTTGAGCAATCGGTACTACCGAGATTACAATGCAAATCCTCTGGTTAGCTCATTACCAAAATCGGTCCCACCGAGTTTGTGTAATCGGTCTCACCGAGTTTGCCTGACCAACTCTCTGGTTTGCTTATTACCAAAATCGGTCCCACCGAGTTTGTGTAATCGGTCACACCGAGATTACGTTATGCCCTAACCCTAACCATATCGGTCCTACCGAGTTGCATCTCAGTCCCATCGAAAATCCTAACCGTCACTAGGTTTGCTGAATCGGTCCGACCGAGTTTAATGATTCGGTCCCACCGAGTTTGACAGATTGTGTGTAACGGTTAGATTTTGTGTGGAGGCTATATATACCCCTCCACCCACTCTTCATTCGTGGAGAAAGCCATCAGAACATACCTTCACTTCCAATACACATTTTCTGAGAGAGAACTATCTACTCATGTGTTGAGCTCAAGATATTCCATTCCAACCATATGAATCTTGATCTCTAGCCCTCCCTAAGTTGCTTTCCACTCAAATCTTATTTCCACCAAATCCAAATCCTGTGAGAGAGAGTTGAGTGTTGGGGAGACTATCATTTGAAGCACAAGAGCAAGGAGTTCATCATCAACACACCATTTGTTACTTCTTGGAGAGTGGTGTCTCCTAGATTGGCTAGGTGTCACTTGGGAGCCTCCGACAAGATTGTGGAGTTGAACCAAGGAGTTTGTAAGGGCAAGGAAATCGCCTACTTCGTGAAGATCTACCGCTAGTGGGGCAAGTCCTTCGTGGGCGACGGCCGTGATGGAATAGACAAGGTTGCTTCTTCGTGGACCCTTCGTGGGTGGAGCCCTCCGTGGACTCGCGCAACGTTACCCTCCGTGGGTTTAAGTCTCCATCAACGTGGATGTACGATAGCACCACCTATCGGAACCACGCCAAAAACATCCGTGTCTCCAATTGCGTTTGAATACTCCGAAACCTTCACTTTACATTCTTGCAAGTTGCATGCTTTACTTTCCGCTGCTCATATACTCATTGCATGCTTGCTTGATATGTATTGTGTTTGTTAAACTTGTGCCTAAACTCCACCTAAACTTACGAACATTAAAAACTATAACTTTTGGCACTTAGTGTCTAATCACCCCGCTCTATACACCTCTTCTCGATCCTTTCACTCTCCAGCCCTCACCCCCTGGCCTTGACCACGGCATTGTGACCTGGCATACTAGCGGTGGCTGAGCCTTGCTCGAGGGTCGGGACCCGAGAACGCAGAGCACTCAGGGGGGCACGAGAGGAGGAGGGATCTAACGTGAGACTGACCTAGTAGTACCACCACTGCCGCGTGAGCCGGGCGCGACACAAGGACTCGACCCAGGATCGCCAAAGATAAGTCACGCATTCAAGCCGGCCCGCCGCTGAGACATAGAATTCCTAGCTCATGCTGACTTGCTACGGCGACGTCGCCTACCTTTCCTGCCTTTCGGGAGTCACTTGCACTTTAAGGGGGACCTCCTGAGCATCACGCCTCAGGGGCTCTTACCGGACCTCGGGCCGCTCACCTCCTGGCCTTAACCACGACATCGTGACCTAGCATACCAGCGACGACTGAAGCCTGCCTGGGGACTACTGCCTGTCAGCATAGAGAGCCAGGCTGCCGCAAGGTCGGAAAGGGGGAACCAAGCCTGAGCAAGGCGTGCAAACTTAAGCTCTCATAATAGGAATGATATCGAGACAAAAGGCACTACAGATTCTTTACACACCCCCATGGGGTTCATCTCGATAACTTGCAGGGAACAAAAGGAGAAGACTATCGGAAGCTATATCTACGGGCGTCACCATCAACGCCATCATCAACAGTGGGCCACTGGAGGCAGACGCCAAACCCATCCAGATCAACGGCGTCGGCGAGCGAGCGATGCTGCTGTGCTCCGGGCACGGCGGGAGCTCGGGGGCACGTAGCTATCGTTGCTCGTCTCCGGGGTCTCGTCAGGCTCGGGAGAACTGTTGGACTCCCAGGCACCAACGCTGCTACTGGAGGGACTGTCGACAAGACCAATGGCGGGGCCATCGCCGACCGCCATGCCATCCTGACGGCTCCCTCCTGAGCAGCACTCCAGCTGGCGGCCTCCCTCATCAAAGACCTTGAAGAGTAGCATGGAGGCGCCATCATACTCGAAATGGATGGTGAGGGCACCCTCCGCGTGGCAGACGCGGCGACCTCGCCCCATCCGCGGGCCATGAACATCTTGCCCGGGGAGACTACATCAACCTCTGCTTCTGTCACTGGGGTGTCGCACTGAGCGTGCTGCAGCCACAGCTCGAGTGCCCCCCTCGGCGGCATCTCTGCTGCGAAGAATGGTGGGAATCGGATCCACGTGCGCTGTGGCATCACCGTCCACACCACGAGTTCACGCGAGGAGCCCTCGGTGTGGGTTCGTGGGGTGGCGGCGCGCACCGCCACAGCATTGTCACCGCGGCCATGGCGCGAGTGGCGCGCGCCGCAGCCTCCTTCTCCGGGGACTTGCGCCTGGGCGTACAAGGGCAGCGGATAACAGGGAGGAGGCCGCTCGTTCCAGGGCCTCGTCACCTCTCGCCCCACGGCAACATCTCGGGAGCGGGCCAGCCTCTTCTTTGGTGGGAGAGGCCCCAGCTCCTCGCGTGGAGTTTTTCCTTTCTCAGCAGCGGAGAACCTCCGAATTGGCGCCATGGGCAGCGTAGCAAGGCAGTGAAACAAGCAAGGAAGAAGAAGCAAGAGGAACGGAGGAAGAGATGGGCGACGGGGGCTCCGCCCCCTCCCCATTTATAGCAGGAGGAGGCCAACGACGACCCCCATGATCGCAGGTAATGATGGCTTTTCTGCATGCACCTGGGACTCGTCAAGTCGGGCAGTTGCCGAGGCAGCATGGGGAAGCGGAGACGCCCACGTCCCGTCAGTCGCCACGCGTCAATCAAGGCCACAGGCGGTTGGGGACCGTGGCGCTCCGCACTTGCCCCTTGGCTTCGCCTCGAAGCCAAGTCCGAGCGCGCCTTGGGCCCGGGGGCTACTGTCCGCGTCCTGGGAACGGGGGTCCCCAGACTTGCCTTCCTGCGGCCCACGGCGTGGCTCCACTAACGGCCTGGTACGGCCCATCTGCATTAGCAAACACTCAAGACCCTCGCGTGGGGTCAAGCCTCGCAAGGCGGACGACACAAGACCTCCTCAGGGGCAGCCTCATGATGTCTACTACACAACCTTCTTCTTGTAGACGTTGTTGGGCCTCCAAGTGCAGAGGTTTGTAGGACAGTAGCAAATTTCCCTCAAGTGGATGACCTAAGGTTTATCAATCCGTGGGAGGCGTAGGATGAAGATAGTCTCTCTCAAGCAACCCTGCAACCAAATAGCAAAGAGTCTCTTGTGTCCCCAACACACCCAATACAATGGTAAATTGTATAGGTGCACTAGTTCGGCGAAGAGATGGTGATACAAGTGCAATATGGATGGTAGATATTGGTTTTTGTAAACTGAAAATATAAAAATAGCAAGGTAACTAACGATAAAAGCGAGCGTAAACGGTATTGCAATGATAGGAAACAAGGACTAGGGTTCATACTTTGACTAGTGCAAGTTCTCTCAACAATAATAACATAATTGGATCATATAACCATCCCTCAACATGCAACAAAGAGACACTCCAAGGTCACTAATAGCGAAGAACAAACGTAGAGATTATGGTAGGGTACGAAACCACCTCAAAGTTATTGTTTCCAATCAATCTATTGGGCTATTCCTATAAGTGTCACAAACAACCCTAGAGTTCGTACTAGAATAACACCTTAAGACACAAATCAACCAAAACCCTAATGTCACCTAGATACTCCAATGTCACCTCAAGTATCCGTGGGTATGATTATATGATATGCATCACACAATCTCAGATTCATCTATTCAATCGAACACAAAGTACTTCAAAGAGTGCCCAAAGTTTCTACCGGAGAATCACGATGAAAATGTGTGCCAACCCCTATGCATAGGTTCATGGGCAGAACCCACAAGTTGATCACCAAAACATACATCAAGTGAATCACGTGATATCCCATTGTCACCTCAGATACGCATGGCAAGACATACATCAAGTGTTCTCAAATCTTTAAAGACTCAATTCGATAAGATTACTTCAAGGGGAAAACTCAATCCATTACAAGAGAGTAGAGGGGGAGAAGCAACATAAGATCCAACTACAATAACAAAGCTCGCGATACATCAGGATCGTGCCAAATCAAGAACACGAGAGAGAGAGAGAGATCAAACACATAGCTAGTGGTACATACCCTCAGCCCCGAGGGTGAACTACTCCCTCCTCGTCATGGAGAGCGCCGGGATGATGAAGATGGCCACCGATGAGGGTTCCCCCTCCCCGTCCGACAGGGTGCCGGATAAGGGTCCCGATTGACTTTTGGTTGCTAGAGGCGCTTGCGGCGGTGGAACACCCGATCTCTTCTCCGTTCTGGAAGTTTTAGGGTACGTGAATATATATGGGTGCAGGAAGTACGTCGGTGGAGCTTTGGGGGCCCCACAAGGTAGGGGGCGTGCCCTAGGGGGGTGGGCGCGCCACCCACCCTCGTGAGCACCTCCCTTCTCTCCTGATGTGGGGTCCAAGTCCATCCGGTAGCTTTCCTTCCAAAAATAACTTCTCCAGTTGATTCCGTTCCGTTTCGACTCCGTTTGATATTCCTTTTCTTCAAAACACTGAAATAGGCAAAAAAATAGCAAATCTGGGCTGGGCCTCCGGTTAATAGGTTAGTCCCAAAAATAATATAAAAGTGGATAATAAAGCCCAATATTGCCCAAAACAGTAGACAATATAGCATGGAGCAATCAAAAATTATAGATACGTTGGAGATGTATCAAGCATCCCCAAGCTTAATTCCTGCTCGTCCTCGAGTAGGTAAATGATAAAAAGATAATTTTTGATGTGGAATGCTAGTTGGCATAATTTCAATGTAATTCTTATTAATTGTGAAATGAATATTCAGATCCGAAAGATTCAATACAAAAGTTCATATTGACATAAAAATAATAATACTTCAAGCATACTATCAAAGCAATTATGTCTTCTCAAAATAACATGGCCAAAGAAAGTTATCCCTACAAAATTATATAGTCTGTCTATGCTCTATCTTCACCACACAAAATATTTAAATCATGCACAACCCTGATGACAATCCAAGCAATTGTTTCATACTTTTGATGTTCTCAAACTTTTTCAATCTGCACGCAATACATGAGCGTGAGCCATGGACATAGCACTATAGGTGGAATAGAATGGTGGTTGTGGAGAAGACAAAAAGGGGAAGATAGTCTGACATCAACTAGGCGTATCAACGGGCTATGGAGATGCCCATCAATAGATATCAATGTGAGCGAGTAGGGATTGCCATGCAACGAATGCACTGGAGCTATAAGTATATGAAATCTAAACAAAAGAAACTAAGTGGGTGTGCATCCAACTCGCTTGCTCACGAAGAACTAGGGCATTTTTGAGGAAGCCCATCATTGGAATATACAAGCCAAGTTCTATAATGTAAAATTCCCACTAGTATATGAAAGTGACAACATAGGAGACTCTCTATCATGAAGATCATGGTGCTACTTTGAAGCACAAGTGTGGTAAAAGGATAGTAGCATTGTCCCTTCTCTCTTTTTCTCCCATTTTTTATTTTTTTATTTGGGCCTTTTCTCTTTTTTTATGGCCTCTTTCTTTTTTTTTCGTCCGGAGTCTCATCCCGACTTGTGGGGGAATCATAGTCTCCATCATCCTTTCCTCACTTGGGACAATGCTCTAAAAAATGATGATCATCACACTTTTATTTTTCTTACAACTCAACAATTACAACTCGAAGCTTAGAACAGAATATGACTCTATGTGAATGCCTCCGGTGGTGTACCGGGATGTGCAATGACTCATGAGTGACATGTATGAAAGAATTATGAATGGTGGCTTTGCCACAAATACAATGTCAACTACATGATCATGCAAAGCAATATGACAATGATGGAACGTGTCATAATAAACGGAACGGTGGTAAGTTGCATGGCAATATATCTCGGAATGGCTATGGAAATGCCATGATAGGTAGGTATGGTGGCTGTTTTGAGGAAGGTATATGGTGGGTGTATGATACCGGCGAAAGGTGCGCGGTATTAGAGAGGCTAGCAATGGTGGAAGGGTGAGAGTGCGTATAATCCATGGACTCAACATTAGTCATAACGAACTCACATACTTATTGCAAAAATCTAGAAGTTATCAAAGCAAAGTATTACGCGCATGCTCCTAGGGGGATAGATTGGTAGGAAAAGACCATCGCTTGTCCCCGATCGCCACTCATAAGGAAGACAATCAATAAATAAATCATGCTCCGACTTCATCACATAACGGTTCACCATACGTGCATGCTACGAGAATCACAAACTTTAGCACAAGTATTTCTCGAATTCACAACTACTCAACTAGCATGACTCTAATATCACCATCTTCATATCTCAAAACAATTATCAAGCATCAAACTTTTCTTAGTATGCAACACACTCATAAGAATTCTTACAAATCTTGTATGCTTAGCATATTAGGATTATTTAAGCAAATTACCATGATATTTAAGACTCTCAAAATAATATAAGTGAACCATGAGAGTTCATCTATTAATACAAAATAAAACCACCGCCGTGCTCTAAAAGATATAAGTGAAGCCCTAGAGCAAACAACAAACTACTCCGAAAGATATAAGTGAAGATCAATGAGTAATTGTCTAATTATGTAACTATGTGAAGACTCTCTAACATTTAGGAATTTCAGATCTTGGTACTTTATTCAAACAGCAAGCAAAACAAAATAAAATGACATGACGCTCTAAGCAATACACATATCATGTGGTGAATAAAAATATAGCTCCAAGTAAAGTTACCGATGAACGAAGACGAAAGAGGGGATGCCATCCGGGGCATCCCCAAGCTTAGACGGTTGGTTATCATTGAATACTAACTTGGTGTGCCTTGGGTATCCCCAAGCTTAGGCTCTTGCCACTCCTTATTCCATAGTCCATCGAATCTTTACCCAAAATTTGAAAACTTCACAACACAATACTTAACAGAAAACTCGTGAGCTCCGTTAGCGAAAGAAACAAAACACCACTTCATGGTACTGTAATGAAATCATTATTTATTTATATTGGTGTTAAAACTACTATATTCCAAGTTCTCTATGGTTTATAAACTATTTTACTAGCCATAGATTCATCAAAATAAGCAAGCAGCACAATGAAAACAGAATCTGTCAAAAACAGAACAATCTGTAGTAATCTGTATCAAACGTAAACTTCTGGAACTCCAAAAATTCTAAAATAAATTGTTGGACCTGAGGAATTTGTCTAATAATCATCTTGAAAAGGAATAAACTAAATATCACTCTCCAGTAAAAAGTTCTAGCTAATCTCGTGAGCGCTAAAGTTTATGTTTTTTACAACATGATCATAAAGACTTCACCCAAGTCTTCCCAAAGGTTCTACTTGGCACAAACACTAATTAAAACATAAAATAACATCTAAACAGAGGCTTTATGGATTATTTATTCCTAATCAGAACCAAAAAGCAAGAAACTAAAATCAAATTGGGTTGCCTCCCAACAAGCGCTATCGTTTAATGCCCCTAGCTAGGCATGATGATTTCAATGATGCAAACATAAAAGATAAGAATTTAAACATAAATCAAGCATCATGAAGAATATGACTAGCACATTTAAGCCTAACCACTTCCTATGCATAGGGATTTTGTGAGCAAACAACTTATGGGAACAATAATCAACTAGCATAGGAAGGCAAAACAAGCATAACTTTAAAACTTTAAGCACATAGAGAGCAAACTTGATATTATTGCAATTCCTACAAGCATATATTGCTCCCTCATAATAATTTTCAGTAGTATCATGAATGAATTCAAAAATATAACCAGCACCTAAAACATTCTTTCCATGATCTACTTGCATAGAAATTTTACTACTCTCCACATAAGCAAAATTCTTCTCATTCGGAATGGTGGGAGTATCATAATTGACTTGAATACTATAAATTGTTTCCACATTAAAAGAGTAATGTTCAGAGAAAGGGTACTCATAATCATGACAAGTTTTATAAATATAATCATCACTACTCTTTATAGCATAAATTTTATCACAATAATCATCATAAGTAGCAACTTTGTTCTCATAATAATCGATTGAAACCTCTTCTGAAAAAGTTTATACATCACTAAATAAAGTCATGACCTCTCCAAATCCACTTTCATAAATATTATAAGATTCAACATCCTCTAAAATAGTGGGATCACTACTTCCTAAAGTTGACACTCTTCCAAACCCACTTTCATCAATATAATCATCATAGGTAGAAGGCATGTTATAATCATAACAACTTTGCATATCAAAACTTGGGAGGCTAAAAATATTATTATTATTAAACATAGCATCCCCAAGCTTGGGACAAACATTAATTGCAGCAAATATATTCTCAAATATGTCATCCTCATCATTAATCGTATGGATAGCACCAATAGTATAGAAATTATCATATTCTTCCAAGAAAGTGCCAAAAAGATTTTCAAGATCATAAGAAGTATCATTATCTTCCCAATCATAATCATCACAACAAGCAATAGGCATAATGAGATCATCATCAAGTCCATCATCTTCCACAATGATTTTTGATTCATTTTCATGAGACACAACAATAATAGGAGCAACATTATTTGGGAGAGATATCTTTTTACCTCTCTTCCTTTTTATTTTCTTCTTCTTCACCTCATGTGTGGGTTCAATCCTCTTTTTGGAGCTCCTTATTAATGAGATTGGTTGAATAGAAGGCTCCTCCTTGTTACCTGATTCATCATAAGAAATAATAGGAGGATATTGGGAAGTCTCTTCCCTTTCATTAGTATTCTCTTCATCATCTATTTGTTTTCTTTTCTTTATGTAATTGACAATATAAGGATTTTCAATGCAACTCACCGCACAATACATATAAATTTCTTCTAGATCAAAATGAAGAACTCTATCAAGGGCAAATTCTGGAATAACCTTAGTTATACGTTTCATTTCGTCATAACCCAAGAGAAGACTAAGCTCTTTATGATGCTCAAGGGTAATCAAATTATCACAATATTTGGACAGGACTTGATCTTGAAACAAATAGCATTGGATCTTTAAATGACCATGTTCATTGCAAAGTTCACAAGGGGCGCGAAAAGTATTGAATCTTTCAACACAATCATCAAGACTTTCTTGCAACAATTTAGTTTCTAAGTACTTATGCCTCTTCCAATATCTATCTTCCCTATTTGGCGTGTACTTGCAAACCCAATGTACTCCACAAAAATTGACATGTTTATAGGAGACATTTCCATCATAACTAGTGCAATCATCATTAGTACCATGGATATTCAAGGAGTTCATACTAACAACATTGCAATCATACTCATCATTCAAATATTTAGTGCCAAACATTTTAATGCATTCTTCTTCTAACACTTTCGCACAATTTTCCTTCCCATCATACTCACGAAAGATATTAAAAAGATGAAGCGTATGTGGTAAACTCGATTCCATTTTTTTGTAGTTTTCTTTTATAAATTAAACTAGTGCTAAAACAAGAAACAGAAAGATTCGATTGCAAGATCTAAAGATATACCTTCAAGCACTCACCTCCCCGGCAATGGTGCCAGAAAAGAGTTTGATGTCTACTACACAACCTTATTCTTGTAGACGTTGTTGGGCCTCCAAGTGCAGAGGTTTGTAGGACAGTAGAAAATTTCCCTCAAGTGGATGACCTAAGGTTTATCAATCCGTGGGAGGCGTAGGATGAAGATAGTCTCTCTAAAGAAACTCAGCAACCAAATCGCAAAGAGTCTCTTGCGTCCCCAACACACCCAATACAATGGTAAATTGTATAGGTGCACTAGTTCGGCGCAGAGATGGTGATACAAGTGCAATATGGATGGTAGATATTGGTTTTTGTAAACTGAAAATATAAAAACAGCAAGGTAACTAATGATAAAAGCGAGCGTAAACGGTATTGCAATGATAGTAAACAAGGCCTAGGGTTCATACTTTCACTAGTGCAAGTTCTCTCAACAATAATAACATAATTGGATCATATAATTATCCCTAAACATGCAACAAAGAGTCACTCCGAAGTCACTAATAGCGGAGAACAAACAAAGAGATTATGGTAGGGTACGAAACCACCTCAAAGTTATTCTTTCCAATCAATCCGTTGGGCTATTCCTATAAGTGTCACAAACAGCCCTAGAGTTCATACTAGAATAACACCTTAAGACACAAATCAACCAAAAACCCTAATGTCACCTAGATACTCCAATGTTGCCTCAAGTATCCGTGGGTATGATTATATGATATGCATCACACAATCTCAGATTCATCTATTCAATCCAACACAAAGTACTTCAAAGAGTGCCCAAAGTTTCTACCGGAGAATCACGACGAAAACGTGTGCCAATCCCTATGCATAGGTTCATGGGTGGAACCCGCAAGTTGATCACCAAAACATACATCAAGTGAATCATGTGATATCCCATTGTCACCTCAGATACGCACGGCAAGACATACATCAAGTGTTCTCAAATCTTTAAAGACTCAATCCGATAAGATTACTTCAAGGGGAAAACTCAATCCATTACGAGAGAGTAGAGGGGGAGAAGAATCATAAGATCCAACTATAATAGCAAAGCTCGTGATACATCAAGATCATGCCAAATCAAGAACACGAGAGAGAGAGAGAGAGAGAGAGATCAAACACATAGCTACTGGTACATACCCTCAGCCCCGAGGGTGAACTACTCCCTCCTCGTCACGGAGAGCGCCGGGATGATGAAGATGGCCACCGGTGAGGGTTCCCCCCCTCCGACAGGGTGTCGGAACAGGGTCCTGATTCACTTTTGGTGGCAACAGAGGCTTGCGGCGGCGGAACTCCCGATCTCTTCTCCGTTCTGGAAGTTTTAGGGTACGTGAATATATATGGGTGCAGGAAGTACGTCGGTGGAGCTTCGGGGCCCCACGAGGCAGGGGCGCGCCCCCACCCTCGTGAGCACCTCCCTTCTCTCCTCACGTGTGGTCCAAGTCCATCTGGTAGCTTTCCTTCCAAAAATAACTTCTCTAGTTGATTTCGTTCCGTTTCGACTCCGTTTGATATTCCTTTTCTTTGAAACACTGAAATAGGCAAAAAATAGCAAATCTGGGTTGGGCCTCCTGTTAATAGGTTAGTCCCAAAATAATATAAAAGTGGATAATAAAGCCGAATATTGCCCAAAACAGTAGATAATATAGCATGGAGCAATCAAAAATTATAGATACGTTGGAGACATATCACCTCACTAGGCTGGCTCACGAGGAGCGGAGAGATCATGGTGAGGGGCATCTCGTGAGGTTCCCGTGACGTGAGCCATGACGACCAAGGCCAGGCGGGCGCCAGCGGGCGCAGAGTACTGGTTTTCCTGTTTGGTGCTAAAGGAGGAGGCGCAAATGAGGAGTCCCGAGGCATCATGCAAAGGTTTCCATATCGGTGCAACGAGACCAAGACCAGCAGGACGGCAGGATGAAGATCATTGCGGAGCCCACGACGTTGTCACCACCAGAGCCTTTGGCAGGTGAAGACCACCTTTTGCCAGGATAGCTTATACTAGCTGCCCCCTTTAAATTGGCCGTTGTGGGATCCCTTCCCGCCTAAACATTTGGGAAGAGGACCAGGGTCTCTATAAATAGGACTAGCCACCACCGTAGAAGAAAACTCATCTTGGATCGGATCCATTCCATCCTCACACACACTAGCTCATCGAGCTCAAGAACACCTCTTCTTAGGAGGCTATTCTTCCCTTGTACTTGTTCATCCTCAGCCTACAAGGCAATCCACCACACCATACTGGAGTAGGGTATTACACCACATCGGTGGCCCGAACCAGTATAAACTTTGTGTCCCTTGTTCCGTTGGTTCGGCGAGCTAGGCCTGAAGATCGCGGTGAGAGTGTGAGCTAGGGGAGAGACATCATCGTGCGCACCCCAAAGTTCGAACCTCAAGTGTTTTGCCGGAACTCGTAATCCGATAGAGGATGATCAGGCAAAGCATTAAGCAATTGGAAAAGCCTCCCCCAAGCTTGTGGGAGACTCTCTTCTTCAATTTGCACAAAGTTAAATATTTCCTGTAAGGCATCCTGTTTCTTATGAGCAAGGAAATATTTCCCAGTGAAGTAATAAATCATATCATGGGGACTACGCACACAACCAGGGGCAAGAGTATTGTACCAAGCTTTAGCATCACCCTTTAATGAGAACATAAATAATTTGAGAATATAGTAATAGCGACTTTTCTAATCATGAGTAAAAAGGGTGGCTATGTCATTGAACTTGGTAAGATGTGCCGCAACAGTTTCAGTTTCATAACCATGGAAAGGATCAGATTCAACCAAAGTAATTAACTCTGGGTCGACAGAGAATTCAAAATCCTTATCATCAACAAAGATAGGTGAAGAAGAAAACTTAGGATCATACTGCATTCTAGCATTCAGAGATTTCTCTTTATACTTGCATAGTAATTTCTCTAGATCATCTCTATCCTTACAAGCAAGAATATCTCTAGTTGTCTCCTCATTCATAACATAACCTTCCGATACCTTAGGCAATTCATATCTAGGAAGGCTAGTTCTAGCAGGTGTTTCAAGATTTTTAGTTTCAAGCTCATCAGCAGATTCAACAATATCATGTTGTCTTACTCTAGCAATTTGTTCATCAAGAAATTCACCTAGTGGAACATTATCATCAAGAAAGGTACTAGCATCATTCATAGCAGAAGTAGCATCGTCAATAACTTGCGACATATCAAGATTAATAGCATGTGGTGGTGTTGCAAGTTTACTTATAAGAAAAGGTGAATCTAAATTGGAGCTGGATGGCAGTTCCTTACCCCCCCGTCTTAGAGGGAAATAGTAGTCTTAGCATCCTTCAAATTCTTCATAGTGAATAATTGATAATAATACCAAGTGACTCAACAAATATAGCTATGCTCCCCGGCGACGGCGCCAGAAAAAGATCTTGATAACCCACAAGTATAGGGGATCACAACAGTTTTCGAGGGTAGAGTATTCAACCCAAATTTATAGATTCGACACAAGGGGAGCCAAAGAATATTTGTAAGTATTTGCAGCTGACTTGTCAATTCAACCACACCTGGAGATTAATTATCTGCAACAAAGTGATTAGTAGCAAAGTAGTATGATAATTTTGATAATTGTAGCAGCAACAATAGTAACGATAGCAGTAGTAACTTAGTAGAAACAATATAGGATAAATTCGTAGACATTGGATCGGTAATTTGTTGGATGATATTCATCATGTTATAGTTACAACCTAGGGAGATACGGCACCAGCTCCAGTACATAAATATTGTTGGAAATATGCCCTAGAGGCAATAATAAATAGGTTATTATTATATTTCCTTGTTCATGATAATAGTTTATTATCCATGCTAGAATTGTATTGATAGGAAACTTAGATACATGTGTGGATACATAGACAACACCATGTCCCTAGTAAGCCTCTAGTTGACTAGCTCGTTGATCAATAGATGGTTACGGTTTCCTGACCATGGACATTGGATGTCATTGATAACGGGATCACATCATTAGAAGAATGATGTGATGGACAAGACCCAATCCTAAGCCTGGCACAAGATCGTGTAGTTCGTATGCTAAAGCTTTTCTAATGTCAAGTATCATTTCCTTAGACCATGAGATTGTGCAACTCCCGGATACCGTAGGAATACTTTGGGTGTGCCAAATGTCACAACGTAACTGGGTGGCTATAAAGGTGCACTATGGGTATCTCCAAAAGTGTCTGTTGAGTTGGCACGAATCGAGACTGGGATTTGTCACTCCGTGTGACGGAGAGGTATCTCTGGGCCCACTCGGTAGGACATCATCATAATGTGCACAATGTGATCAAGGAGTTGATCACGGGATGATGTGTTACGGAACGAGTAAATAGACTTGCCGATAACGAGATTGAACGAGGTATCGAGATACCGATGATCGAATCTCGGGCAAGTACTATACCGCTAGACAAAGGGAATTGTATACGGGATTGATCGAATCCTCGACATCATGGTTCATCTGATGAGATCATCGTGGAACATGTGGGAACCAACATGGGTATCCAGATCCCGCTGTTGGTTATTGACTGGAGAACGTCTCGGTCATGTCTGCATGGTTCCCGAACCCGTAGGGTCTACACACTTAAGGTTCGATGACGCTAGGGTTATAAAGGAAGTTTGTATGTGGATACCGAATGTTGTTCGGAGTCCCGAATGAGATCCCGGACGTCACGAGGAGTTCCGGAATGGTCCGGAGGTAAAGATTTATATATGGGAAGTCCTGTTTTGGTCACCGAAAGAGTTTCGGGTTTTATCGGTAACGTACCGGGACCACCAGGAGTGTTCCGGGGGTCCACCAAGTGGGACCACCGGCCCCGGAGGGCTGCATGGGCCACATGTGGGAGGGGACCAGCCCCAGGTGGGCTGGTGCGCCCCCCCACAAGGGCCCAAGGCGCCTAGGGTTTGGGGAAGGGGGCGCACCCACCTAACTTGGGGGGAAAGTCTCCCCTCTTCCCCCCCTTGGCCGCACCCTAGATGGGTTTTGGGGCTGGCCGTCGCCCCTAGGGTGGAACCCTAGGTGGGGGTGCAGCCTTCCCTCTCCCCCTATATATACTTGAGGGTTTGGGGGCAGCCAACATATGAGTTTGGACCTCTCTATGGCGCAGCCCTGCATCTGTCCTTCCTCCTCTCCCGCGGTGCTTGGCGAAGCCCTGCAGGATTGCCACGCTCCTCCACCACCACCACGCCGTTGTGCTGCTGCTGGATGGAGTCTTCCTCAACCTCTCCCTCTCTCCTTGCTGGATCAAGGCATGGGAGACGTCACCGGGCTATACGTGTGTTGAACGCGGAGGTGCCGTCCGTTCGGCACTTGGTCATCGGTGATTTGGATCACGACGCGTATGACTCCATCAACCCCGTTCACTTGAACGCTTCCGCTTAGCGATCTACAAGGGTATGTAGATGCACTCTCCTTCCCCTCGTTGCTGGTTTCTCCATTTATAGATCTTGGTGATACGTAGGAAAATTTTGAATTTCTGCTACGTTCCCCAACAGTGGCATCATGAGCTAGGTCTATTGCGTAGATTCTTTGCACGAGTAGAACACAAAGTAGTTGTGGGCGTTGATTTTGTTCAATATGCTTACCGTTACTAGTCCAATCTTGATTCGGCGGCATTGTGGGATGAAGCAGCCCGGACCGACCTTACACGTACACTTACGTGAGACAGGTTCCACCGACTGACATGCACTAGTTGCATAAGGTGGCTAGCGGGTGCCAGTCTCTCCCACTTTAGTCGGATCGGATTCGTTGAAAAGGGTCCTTATGAGGGGTAAATAGCAATTGACATATCACGTTGTGGTTTTGCGTAGGTAAGAAACGTTCTTGCTAGAAACCCATAGCAGCCACGTAAAACATGCAAACAACAATTAGAGGACGTCTAACTTGTTTTTGCAGGGTATGCCATGTGATGTGATATGGCCAAAGGATGTGATGTATGATATATGTGATGTATGAGATGATCATGTTCTTGTAATAGGAATCACGACCTGCATGTCGATGAGTATGACAACCGGCAGGAGCCATAGGAGTTGTCTTTAATTTATTTATGACCTGCGTGTCAACATAAACGTCATGTAATTACTTTACTTTATTGCTAAAGCGTTAGCCATAGTAGTAGAAGTAATAGTTGACGTGACAACTTCATGAAGACACGATGATGGAGATCATGGTGTCATGCCGGTGACGACGATGATCATGGAGCCCCGAAGATGGAGATCAAAAGGAGAAAAGTGATGATGGCCATATCATGTCACTATTTGATTGCATGTGATGTTTATCATGTTTATACATCTTATTTGCCTAGAACGACGGTAGTAAATAAGATGATCCCTCATTAAAATTTCAAGAAAGTGTTCCCCCTAACTGTGCACCGTTGCGAAAGTTCGTCGTTTCGAAGCACCACGTGATGATCGGGTGTGATAGATTCTTACGTTCACATACAACGGGTGTAAGCCAGATTTACACACGCGAAACACTTAGGTTGACTTGACGAGCCTAGCATGTACAGACATGGCCTCGGAACACAAGAGACCGAAAGGTCGAGCATGAGTCGTATGGTAGATACGATCAACATGAAGATGTTCACCGATGATGACTAGTCCGACTCATCTGATGATCGGACACGGCCTAGTTGACTCGGATCATGTAATCACTTGGATGACTAGAGGGATGTCTATCTGAGTGGGAGTTCATAAGATGAACTTAATTATCCTGAACATAGTCAAAAGATCTTTGCAAATTATGTCGTAAGCTCGCGCTTTAGTTCTACTGTTTTAGATATGTTCCAGAGAAAATATAGTTGAAAGTTGATAGTAGCAATTATGCGGACAGTAGAAGGCTTGTGTCCTTAATGCACCGCTCGGTGTGCTGGACCTCGAATGTGGTCTGTGGATGTTGCGAACATCTGACATACACGTTTTGATGACTACATGATAGTTCAGTAATGATAAATGGTTTAGAATTGAGGCACCAAAGACATTTTTGAAATGTCGCGGAACATATGAGATGTTTCGAGGGCTGAAATTGGGATTTCAGGCTCGTGCCCACGTCAAGAGGTATAAGACCTCCGATGATTTTCTTGGCCTGTAAACTAAGGGAGAAAAGCTCAATCGTTGAGCTTGTGCTCAGATTGTCTGAGTACAACAATCACTTGAATCGAGTGGGAGTTGATCTTCTAGATAAGATAGTGATGTTTCACCAAAGTCATTGCCACCAAGCTGCTAGAGCTTCGTAATGAACTATAACATATCAGGGATAGATATGATGATCCTTGAAATATTCACGATGTTTGACACTGCGAAAGTAGAAATCAAGAAGGAGCATCAATTGTTGATGGTTAGTGAAACCACTAGTTTCAAGAAGGGAAAGGGCAAGAAGGGATACTTCATGAAACGGCAAATCAGCTGCTGCTCTAGTGGAGAAACCCAAGGTTGAACCCAAACCCGAGACTGAGTGCTTCTGTAATAAGGGGAATAGCCACTACAGCAGAATTGCCCTAGATACTTGGTAGATGAGAAGGCTGTCGATAGAAGTATATTGGATATACATTATGTGAATGTGTACTTTACTAGTACTCCTAGTAGCATCAGGGTATTAGATACCGGTTCGGTTGCTAAGTGTTAGTAACTCGAAATAGAAGCTACGGAATAAACGGAGACTAGCTAAAGGTGAGTTGACGAGATGTGTTGGAAGTATTTCCATGGTTGATGTGATCAAGCATCGCACGCTCCCTCTACCATTGAGATTGGTGTTAAACCTAAATAATTGTTATTTTGTGTTTACGTTGAGCATAGACATGATTGGATTATGTCTATCGCAATACGGTTATTCATTTAAGGAGAATAATGGTTACTCTATTTATTTGAATAATACCTTCAATGGTCTTGCACCTAAAATGAATGGTTTATTTAATCTCGATCATAGTGATACACATGTTCATGCCAAAAGATATAAGATAGTAATGATAGTACCACCTACTTGTGGCACTGCCATGTAAGTTATATTGGTATAAAACGCATGAAGAAGCTCCATGTTGATGGATCTTTGGACTCACTCATTTTTTTTGAAAAGGATTGAGACATGTGAACCATGTCTATTGGTATATACGCATGAAGAAATTCCATGCAGATGGACCGTTTGGACTCACTTGATTTTGAATCGCTTGAGACATGCAAATCATACCACATGGGCAAAGATGACTGAAAGCTTCGGTTTCAGTAAAATGGAACAAGAAAGCAACTTGTTGGAAGTAACACATTTTCATGTGTGCAGTCCAATGAGTGCTGAGGCACGCAGTGGATATCGTTATGCCCTTACTTCACAGATGATTTGAGTAGATACTGAGCATATTTACTTGATGAAACCCAAGTCTGAATTATTGAATGGTTCAAGTAATTTCAGAATGAAGTTGAATATCGTCGTGACAAGAGGATAAAATATCTATGATATGATCATAGAGATGAATATCTGAGTTGCGAGTTTGGTACACAATTGAGACATTGTGGAAATTGTTTCACGACTAGTACCGCCTGGAACACCATAGAGTGATGGTGTGTCCGAACATCATAACTGCACCATATTGGATATGATGCATACCATGATGTCTCTTATCGAATTACCACTATCGTTCATGGGTTAGGCATTAGAGACAACCGCATTCACTTTAAATAGGGAACCACACAAATCCGTTGAGACGACACCGTATGATCTATGGTTTAGAGAAACCTAAGCTGTTGTTTCTTAAAAGTTTGGGGTCACGACGCTTATGCGAAAAAGTTTCAGGCTGATAAGCTCGAACCCAAAGCGGATAAATGCATCTTCATAGGACACCCAAAATAGTTGGGTATACCTCCTGTCTCAGATCCGAAAGCAATAGGGATTGTTTCTAGAATCGGGTCCTTTCTCGAGGAAAAGTTTCTCTCGAAAGAATTGAGTGGGAGGATGGTGGAGACTTGATGAGGTTATTGAACCGTCACTTCAACTAGTGTGTAGCAGGGTACAGGAGTTGTTCCTATGGCACCTACACCAATTGAAGTGGAAGCTTATGATAGTGATCATGAGACTTCGGATCAAGTCACTCCCAAACCTCGTAGGATAACAAGGATGCATACTACTTCAGAGTGGTACGTAATCCTGTCTTGGACATCATGTTGCTAGACAACAATGAACCTACGAGCTATGGAGAAGCGATGGTGGGCCCGGATTCCGATGAATGGCTCGAGGCCATAAAATCCGAGAGAGGATCCATGTATGAAAACAAAGTGTAGACTTTGGCAGAACGGCTCGATGGTCGTGAGGCTGTTGAGTACAGATGGATTTTAAAAGGAAGACGGACAATGATGGTAAATGTCACCAATAAGAAAGCTCGACTTGTCGTTAAGATGTTTCCCGACAAGTTCAAGGAGTTGACTACGATGAGACTTTCTCACTCGTAGCGATGCTAAGAGTCTGTTGGAATTAGCAGGTACTGCATTATTTATGAAATCTTGCAGATAGGATATCAAAATATTGTTTCCTTGTTCTTGAGGAAAGGTTGTATGTGATATAACCAGAAGTTTTTGTCGATCCTGAAAGATGCTAACAAGTATGCAAAGCCCCAGCAATCCTTCTAAGGACTGGAGTAAGCATCTCGGAGTTGGAATGTACACTTTGATGAGATTATCAAATATTTTGGGTTTATACAAAGTTTATGAGAAACTTGTATTTCCAAAGAAGTGAGTGGGAGCACTATAGAATTTCTGATGAGTATATGTTGTTGACATATTGTTGATCAGAAATGATGTAGAATTTCTGGAAAGCATATAGGGTTATTTGAAAAGTGTTTTTCAATGGAAAACCTGGATTAAGCTACTTGAACATTGAGCATCAAGATCTATAAGGATAGATCAAAATCGCTTAATAGTACTTTCAAACGAACACATACCATGACAAGATTTTGAAGGAGTTCAAAATAGATCAGCAAAGAAGGAGTTCTCGGCTGTGTTACAAGGTGTGAGTATTGAGCAAGACTCAAGACATGACCACGGCAGAATAGAGAGAAAGAACGAAGGTCGTCCCCTATGCTTAAGTCGTAAGCTCTAAAGTATGCTATGTTGTGTACCGCACCTGAAGTGTACCAAACCATGAGTCAGTCAAGGGGTACAAGTGTGATCTAGAAATGGATCACAGGACAACGGTCAAGGTTATCCTTAGTAACTAGTGGACTAAGGAATTTTCTCGATTATGGAGGTGGAAAAAGAGTTCGTCGTAAAGGGTTATGCCGATGCAAACTTTGACACTAATCCAGATTATTCCGAGTAGTAAATTGGATTCGTATAGTAGAACAGTTATTTGGAATAGCACCAAATAGAGCGTGGTAACTTCATCTAGGAGATGACATAGATATTTGTAAAGCACACACGGATCTGAAAGGTTCAGACCCGTTGACTATAACATCTCTCACAAGCATAACATGATCAAATCCAGAACTCTGTGAGTGTTAATCACATGGCGATGTGAACTAGATTATTTACTCTAGTGCAAGTGGGAGACTGTTGGAAATATGCCCTTGAGGCAATAATAAATAGGTCATTATTATATTTCCTTGTTCATGATAATCGTTTATTATCCATGCTAGAATTGTATTGATAGGAAACTTAGGTACATGTGTGGATACATAGACAACACCATGTCCCTAGTAAGCCTCTAGTTGACTAGCTCGTTGATCAATAGATGGTTACGGTTTCCTGACCATGGACATTGGATGTCATTGATAACGGGATCACATCATTAGAAGAATGATGTGATGGACAAGACCCAATCCTAAGCCTGGCACAAGATCGTGTAGTTCGTATGCTAAAGCTTTTCTAATGTCAAGTATCATTTCCTTAGACCATGAGATTGTGCAACTCCCGAATACCGTAGGAATACTTTGGGTGTGCCAAACGTCACAACGTAACTGGGTGGCTATAAAGGTGCACTACGGGTATCTCCAAAAGTGTCTGTTGGGTTGGCACAAATCGAGACTGGGATTTGTCACTCCGTGTGACGGTGAGGTATTTCTGGGCCCACTCGGTAGGACATCATCATAATGTGCACAATGTGATCAAGGAGTTGATCACGGGATGATGTGTTACGGAACGAGTAAATAGACTTGCCGATAACGAGATTGAATGAGGTATCAAGATAACGACGGTCGAATCTCGGGCAAGTACTATATCGCTAGACAAAGGGAATTGTATACGTGATTGATCGAATCCTCGACATCGTGGTTCATCCGATGAGATCATCGTGGAACATGTGGGAACCAGCATGGGTATCCAGATCCCGCTGTTGGTTATTGACTGGAGAACGTCTCGGTCATGTCTGCATTGTTCCCGAACCAGTAGGGTCTACACACTTAAGGTTCGATGACGCTAGGGTTATAAAGGAAGTTTGTATGTGGATACCGAATGTTGTTCGGAGTCCCGGATGAGATCCCGGACGTCACGAGGAGTTCCGGAATGGTCCGGAGGTTAAGATTTATATATGGGAAGTCCTGTTTTGGTCACCGAAAGAATTTCGGGTTTTATCGGTAACGTACCGGGACCACCAGGAGGGTCCCGGGGGTCCACCAAGTGGGACGACCAGCCCCGGAGGGCTGCATGGGCCACATGTGGGAGGGGACCAGCCCCAGGTGGGCTGGTGCGCCCCCCCCACAAGGGCCCAAGGCGCCTAGGGTTTGGGGAAGGGGGCGCACCCACCTAACTTGGGGGGCAAGTCTCCCCTCTTCCCCCCTTGGCCGCACCCTAGATGGGTTTTGGGGCTGGCCGTCGCCCCTAGGGTGGAACCCTAGGTGGGGGCGCAGCCTCCCCTCTCGCCCTATATATACTTGAGGGTTTGGGGGCAGCCAACATATGAGTTTGGACCTCTCTATGGCGCAGCCCTGCATCTCTCCTTCCTCCTCTCCCGCGGTGCTTGGCGAAGCCCTGCAGGATTGCCACGCTCCTCCACCACCACCACGCCGTTGTGCTGCTGCTGGATGGAGTCTTCCTCAACCTCTCCCTCTCTCCTTGCTGGATCAAGGCATGGGAGACGTCACCGGGCTGTAAGTGTGTTGAACGCGGAGGTGCCGTCCGTTCGGCACTTGGTCATCGGTGATTTGGATCATGACGAGTACGACTCCATCAACCCCGTTCACTTGAACGCTTCCGCTTAGCGATCTACAAGGGTATGTAGATGCACTCTCCTTCCCCTCGTTGCTGGTTTCTCCATAGATAGATCTTGGTGATACGTAGGAAAATTTTGAATTTCTGCTACGTTCCCCAACAAATATAATGTAGGCATGTATTCCGTAAATAGTCATACGTGCTTATGGAAAGAACTTGCATGACATCTTTTGTCCTACCCTCCCGTGGCAGCGGGGTCCTATTGGAAACTAAGGGATATTAAGGCCTCCTTTTAATAGAGAACCAGAACAAAGCATTAACACACGGTGAATACATGAACTCCTCAAACTACGGTCATCACCGGGAGTGGTCCCGACTATTGTCACTCCGGGGTTGCCGGATCATAACACGTAGTAGGTGACTATAACTTGCAAGATTGGATCTAGAACAAGGATATAATGCTGATAACATGAATGGTTCAGATCTAAAATCATGGCACACGAGCCCAAAGTGACAAAGATTAAGCATGACAAAGTCATAGCAACATCGACCTCAGAACATCGTGGATACTAGGGATCAAGCCCTAACAAAACTAAAAAGATTACATGATGAATCTCATCCAACTCCTCACCGACTAGCGAGCCGACGAAGGAATTACTCACTCTCGACGGGGAGCATCATGGAATTGGCGATGGACAAGGGTTGGTGATGACGAAGAACGAAGATCCCCCTCTCCGGAGCCCCAAACGCACTCCAGATCTGTCCTCCCGATGAAGAACATGAGGTGACGACGGCTCCGTCTCATGGAACATGATAATTCTTTCTCCCTGTTTTTTTGGAAAAATGTGATTTTATTGTGTAGGTCTTAGGGTCTGCGGAGCCATCAGGTGGGAACAACCCACCTGGGCGCGCCTGGAGGGGGGCTGGTTGGTTGTGCCTGCCCAGGTGCCCCCCTTGCTACCTCTTGAGCACTGCGTTGTATTTCCTTGAAGAGGAAAGGATGATGCAGCAAAGTAGCGTAAGTATTTCCCTCAGTTTCTAAGAACCAAGGTATCAATCCAGTAGGAGGCTACACGCGAGTCCCTCGTACCTGCACAAAGCAAATAACTCCTCGCAACCAACGCGATAAGGGGTTGTCAACACCTTCACGGTCTTTACGAGAGTGAGATCTGATAGATATGATAGGATAATATTTTCGGTATTTTTGTAATAAGTATGCAAAGTAAAATAAAAGCAAAGTAAAAACAAAGGAAATAACAAAGTGTTGGAAGATTAATATGATGAAGATAGACCCGGGGGCCATAGGTTTCACTAGTGGCTTCTCTCAAGAGCATAAGTATTTTACAGTGGGTGAACGAATTACTGTTGAGCAATTGACAGAATTGAGCATAGTTATGAGAATATCTAGGTATGATCATGTATATAGGCATCACGTCCGAGACAAGTAGACCGACTCCTGCCTACATCTACTACTACTACTCCACTCATCGACCGCTATCCAGCTTGCATCTAGAGTATTAAGTTCATGAAAACAGAGTAACACCTTAAGCAAGATGACATGATGTAGAGGGATAAATTTATACAATATGATAAAACCCCCATCTTGTTATCCTCGATGGCAACAATACAATATGTGCCTTGCTGCCCCTACTGTCACTGGGAAAGGACACTGCAAGATTGAACCCAAAGCTAAGCACTTCTCCCATTGCAAGAAAGATCAATCAAGTAGGCCAAACCAAATTGATAATTCGAAGAGACTTGAAAAGATAACCAATCATACATAAAAGAATTCAGAGAAGATTCAAATATTGTTCATAGATAATCTTGATCATAAACCCGCAATTCATCGGTCTCAACAAACACACCGCAAAAAGAAGATTACATCAAATAGATCTCCACGAGAGAGGGGGAGAACATTGTATTGAGATCCAAAAAGAGAGAAGAAGCCATCTAGCTACTAACTATGGACCCGAAGGTCTGAAGTAAACTACTCACACTTCATCGGAGAGGCTATGGTGTTGATGTAGAAGCCCTCTGTGATGGATGCCCCCTCCAGCGGAGCTCCGGAACAGGCCCCAAGATGGGATCTCATGGGTACAGAAGGTTCCGGCGGTGGAATTAGGTTTTTGGCTCCATATCTGATCGTTTGGGGGTACGTAGGTATATATAGGGGGAAGGAGTACGTCGGTGGAGCAACAGGGGGCCCACGAGGGTGGAGGGCGCGCCCTGGGGGGTGGGCGCTCCCCCTACCTCGTGGCCTCCTCCTTTCTTTCTTGACATAGGGTCCAAGTCCCCCGGATCATAATCTTCCTAAAAATCACGTTCCCGAAGGTTTCATTCCGTTTGGACTCCGTTTGATATTCCTTTTCTGCGAAACTCTGAAATAGGCAAAAAAACAACAATTCTGGGCTGGGCCTTCGGTTAATAGGTTAGTCCCAAAATAATATAAAAGTGGATAATAAAGCCCAATATTTTCCAAAACAGTAGATAATATAGCATGGAGCAATAAAAATTTATAGATACGTTGGAGACGTATCACCCCTCTAGTGGTTCTTGGCTCCAGAAATTCTCTTTATTGATATAAAAAATCATCGCAAAGTTTCATTCCATTCTGAGAACCTTTATTTTTGCACAAAAACAACACCATGGTAGTTCTGCTGAAAACAGCATCAGTCCGGGGTTAGTTCCATCCAAATCATGCAAATTAGAGTCCAAAGCAATAGGAAAGCGTTAGGAAAAGTAGATACGTTGGAGACGTATCAGGCACTGCTCGGCTTGCAAGCAGGAGCCGCACCCCTTCATCGGTGGAGCAGGGCATTCGACAACAACAACAGCGTGGTGATGCTCCATCGCAGCACGACGCGTCGTCGCGGCTCCGGTGATGCTTCATTGTAGCCGTGACATCGGCATGGCGATGCTCCATCGCAACATCGGCAGCCCGTCGCAGCACCCACGGAAGCCGACGATGCTTCATTGTAGTGCCAACACTTGCATGGCGGTTCTCCGAAGCAGCACTGGGCGTCTGTCATAGATCCCCTAACAAAAACCGGAGATGCTTCTTTGAAGCTCGATGCTTCACTGCAGCTGCAGCGCAACACCGTGAATGGTGACTGTCAGTGTCAAAACCGGCGGATCTCGGGTAGGGGGTCCCGAACTGTGCGTATGAGGATCATAGGTAACAGGAGACAGGGACATGATGTTTACCCAGGTCCGGGCCCTCTTGATCTACCTCGAGATTGTAATGGCTAAACAGTAGATGTCTAGCCTGTATGATTATGATTATTCTCTATGTACTAAACTCTCCGGTTTATATAGACACCGGAGGGACCTAGGGTTGTACAGAGTCGGTTTACAGAGAAAGGAATCTTCATATCCGAACGCAAAGCTTGCCTTCCACGCAAAGGAGAGTCCCATCCGGACACGGGAAGAAGTCTTCTATCTTGTACCTTCATGGCCCATTAGTCCATCCTACGTCACATAGCCCGGACGCCCAAGGACCCCTTAATCAAGGACTCCCTCAGTAGCCCCTGAACCAGGCTTCAATGACGATGTGTCTTCGGCATTGCAAGGCGGGTTCCTCCTCTGAACACTTCAAAGTAGTCCTCGAACACAGAAAACGTGTCCGGCTCTGCGAAACAGACACCACATACAACCACAACATGATACAATTTTTAACAAGTCCCATCTACTGACAACTTTAGTGGCAAGACGTTATGTCCCTTGCCTGGTTATTATTTCAAACCGTCTTTCAGCCGCTCGCTCCATGTTACGAGACGCGGTTTTTATTGGCACATCTTGTCAAAGCAGATATCGTGCCCCCTTATCATGGGATTCCTATTGATATGGGCGTGGGTAATCCAACCGTGTCGTTTGCATGATCCCTTGGGAATAGGCGAGCTTTAAGGCCCGTGAGGAGGCATTCGAGATTCCTCCTTTATAAAGAGGTACATACCCGTCTTTCTCCCCCACGCCTATCTCTTCCTCAGCCTTTCCAGCCCTAAGCTCCCGCGCCTAGGTCTTGATTTCTTTCATTGCTACCAAGCCTTCTAGTTATGTCCGGATCCAGCTCCCAAGGGAGGTGGATGGTCTCCTCGGTCACTCAGGAAGATATCGTGAAGCTCCGGGAGGTGAGGTACCTGACTGCAGAAATCCCCCACAGGCTCCCTGCCGAGGGGCAGGTTATCCACACCAAAATCTGGCGAGAGGGTTGTATTCATCTCTCACTTCCTTCGCGGGCTAGGGTTTGCTCTCCACCCCTTCGTTCGTGGCCTTATGTTCTATTATGGGCTAGATTTTCACGATCTAGCTCCGGACTCCTTTCTTCACATCTCGGCGTTTATTGTCATGTGTGAGGCTTTTCTTCGCATCCCCCACACTTCGGCCTATGGCTCAAGACCTTTAATGTGAAGCCGAAGATAGTCGACGGTGAGCAGGCGGAGTGCGGTGGTGCTATGGTGAGCAAGATCGCCAACACTATATGGCCAAAAGGCACTTTCACGAAAACCTCCAACTTATGGCAGCGGGAGTGGTTCTATATCACCGAACCCCGCGGTACCAAATGGGTAGCCTCACCTGCATTCCGATAAGGCCCTCCATTGCGACTCACATCATGGATTAATAAGGGGCTTGATTGGGGATCAACTGATGAAGTGCAGACGCTACACAGCCATATCCAGAGCATCCTCGAAAAGGACACTGGCCTCATTAACATGATCCAAGTGATGCTAGTCCGCCGGATCCTCCCGTGCCAACGTCGGCCTCTCCACATGTGGGAGTTCAATCCGGAAGGACCGCTGACCCTTCAGCAATTCTTTGGCACAACACACAGAGGGATGTGGAAACTATTCTTCAAGACTCGAAAGTAGTGGCTGGACACATCCGAGGACATCGGCCTCGGCTGCAACCATCCAGATACCTCGATAAGCATCCAACTTCTGAACGCAACTCGGTTGATCATCCCATAGCGATGTACTGAGAGACCTATCTTCGACCAGGGCTGGATAAAGAAGGCGGAACGAATTAGGTGTTCGGCTCCACTTCCCGAAGACTCAGCTTATCATGTTTTAATGAGGATGCTGGCCCCGGTGCCGTTTCAAATGCCGATGAAAGAGGACAAGAAGAAGCTCAAAAGGGCTGAAGGTGGCCTCCGCTCTAAAGGTATACTGGACGCTATGTCAGGGGAGACTGAAGCTCCTTCTTCTAAAGACGAAGACGAAGGGGAAGAAGAAGGGGATATCCCTCCCCCCACAAGAAGAAAAGGACTGCCTCTGAAGACTTGAAGGTGGAGGCACCCAAGAGAGGGAAGATATCCCTGTCAGATGGTTCCGGTTCGAAAGCCGATGTTGACGCAGAGCTCCTTTCTAGGGACAAGCCCTTTGTCGAGTCATAAGTGAACAAGGATGCTTTAGACATGTGTTGGGGAACGTAATAATTTCAAAAAAAAAATCCTACGCACACGCAAGATCATGGTGATGCATAGCAACGAGAGGGGAGAGTGTTGTCCACGTACCCACGTAAACCGAAAGCGGAAGCGTTAGCACAACGCGGTTGATGTAGTCATACGTCTTCACGATCCGACCGATCCAAGTACCGAACGCACGACACCACCGAGTTCATCACATGTTCAGATCGATGACGTCCCGCGAGCTTTGATCCAGCAAAGCTTTTGCCGGAGAGTTTCGTCAGCACGACGGCGTAATGACGACGATGATGATACTACCGACACAGGGTTTCACCTAAGCACCGCTACAATATGATCGATGTGGATTATGATGGAGGGGGGCACCGCACATGGCTGGGAAAGATCAACAAATCAACTTGTGTCTCTGGGGTGCCCCCTGGCAACATATATAAAGGATGGAGGGAGGAAGAGGCCGGACCTCATAGGGCGTGCCCAAGTGTGGAGTCCTACTAGGACTCCCTAGTCCTAGTAGGATTCCACCTCCCACATGGAATAGGCAAAAGGGAAGGGCGAATGAGAAGGAAGGAAGGGGGCGCCCCCCTTCCCTAGTCCAATTCGGACCAGTCCATGGGGAGGGGAGCGGCCACCCTTTGAGGCCTTTTTCTCCTTTCCCGTATGGCCCATTAAGGCCCAATACGAATTCACTTAACTCTCCGGTACTCTGAAAAATATCCAAATCACTCGGAACCTTTCCGATGTCCGAATGTAGTCGTCCAATATATCGAACTTTACGCCTCGACCATTTCGAGACTCCTCGTCATGTCCCCAATCTCATCCGGGACTCCAAACGACCCTCGGTTCATCAAATCCCATAACTCATAATACAAATCGTCACAGAACGTTAAGCGTGCGGACCCTACGGGTTCGAGAACTATGTAGACATGACCGAGACACGTTTTTGATTAATAACCAATAGCGGAACCTGGATGCTCATATTGACTCCGACATATTTTATGAAGATCTTTATCGGTCAAACCGCATAACAACATACGTTGTTTCCTTTGTCATCAGTATGTTACTTGCCCGAGATTCGATCGTCGGTATCTCAATACCTAGCTCAATCTTGTTACCAGCAAGTCTCTTTACTCGTTCCGTAATGCATCATCCCGCGACTAATTCATTAGTCAAATTGCTTGCAAGGCTTATAGTGATGTGCATTACCGAGAGGGTCCAGAGATACCTCTCCGACAATCGGAGTAACAAATTCTAATCTTGATCTATGCCAACTCAACAAGTACCATCGAAGACACCTGTAGAGCACGTTTATAATCACCCAGTTACGTTGTGACGTTTGGTAGCACACAAAGTGTTCCTCCGGTAGTCGGTAGTTGCATAATCTCATAGTCATAGGAACATATTTAAGTCATGAAGAAAGCAATAGCAATAAAACTGTAACGGTCACAATGCTAATCTAATGAATGGGTCTCATCCATCACATCATTCTCCTAATGATGTGATCCCGTTCATCAAATGACAACACTTGTCTATGGCTAGGAAACATAACCATCTTCGATGAATAAGCTAGTCAAGTAGAGGCATACTAGGGACACATTGTTTTGTCTATGTATTCACACTTGTATCAAGTTTCCGGTTAATACAATTCTAGCATGAATAATAAACATTTATCATGAAATAAGGAAATAAATAATAACTTTATTATTGCCTCTAGGGCATATTTCCTTCAGTCTCCCACTTGCACTAGAGTCAATAATCTAGTTCACATCGCGATGTGACCAACACCCAGAGGGTTTACTAGAGTCAGTAATCTAGTTCACATCGCTATATCATTAACACCCAAAGAGTACTAAGGTGTGATCATGTTTTGCTAGTGAGATAATTTTAGTCAACGGGTCTGTCACATTCAGATCCGTAAGTATTTTGCAAATTTCTATGTCTACAATGCTCTATACGGAGCTACTCTAGCTAATAGCTGCCACTTTCAATATGTATCTAGATCGAGACTTAGATTCATCCAGATCGGTGTCAAAGCTTGTATCGACGTAACTCTTTACGACGAACTCTTTATCACCTCCATGACCAAGAAATATTTCCTTATTCCACTAAGGATTATTTTGACCGCTGTCCAGTGATCTACTCCTAGATCACTATTGTACCCTCTTGCCAAACTCTTGGTGAGGTACACAATATGTCTGGTACACAGCATATCATACTTTATAGATCCTATGACTGAGGCATAGGGAATGACTTTTCATTCTCTTTCTATTTTCTGCCGTGGTCGGGTTTTGAGTCTGACTCAACTTCACACCTTGTAACACAGGCAAGAACCCTTTCTTTGCTTGATCCATTTTGAACTTTTTCAAAACTTTATCAAGGTATGTGCTTTGTGAAAGTCCAATCAAGCGTCTTGATCTATCTCTATAGATCTTGATGCCCAATATATAAGCAGTTTCACTGAGATCTTTCTTTGAAAAACTCCTTTTAAATACTCCTTTATGCTTTCTAGAAAATTCTACATTATTTCCAATCAAAAATATGTCATTCACATATATACTTTTAAGAAATGATGTAGTGCTCCCACTCACTTTGTTGTAAATACAGGGTTCACCGCAAGTCTGTATAAAACTATATGCTTTGATCAACTCATCAAAGCATATATTCCAACTCTGAGATGCTTGCACCAGTCCATAGATGGATCGCTGGAGCTTGCACATTTTGTTAGCACCTTTAGGATCGACAAAAACTTCTGGTTGTATCATATACAACTCTTCTTTAAGAAATCCATTAAGGAATGCAGTTTTGACATCCATTTGCCAGATTTCATAAAATACGGCAACTGCTAACATGATTCAGACATACTTTTAAGCATCGATACGAGTGAGAAAATCTCATCGTAGTCAACACCTTGAAATTGTCAAAAACATTTTGCGACAATTCGAGCTTTGTAGATAGTAACACTACTATCAGCGTCCATCTTCCTCTTGTAGATCCATTTATTCTCAATGGCTTGCCGATCATCGGGCAAGTCAACCAAAGTCCATACTTTGTTCTCATACATGGATCCCATCTCAGATTTCATGGCCTTAAACCATTTTGCGGAATCTGGGTACATCATCGCTTCCTCATAGTTCGTAGGTTCGTCATGGTCAAGTAACATGACCTCCAGAACAGGATTACCATACCACTCGGGTGTGGACCATACTCTGGTTGAGCTACGAGGTTCGGTAGTAACTTGATGTGAAGTTTCATGACCATCATCATTAATCTTCCTCACTAATTGGTGTAGGCATCACTGAAACTGATTGCTGTGATGAACTATTTTCCAATTCGGGAGAAGGTACAATTACCACATCAAGTTCTACTTTCCTCCCACTCACTTCTTTCGAGAGAAACTCCTTCTCTAGAAAGGATCCATTCTTTGCAACGAATATTTTGCCTTTGGATCTGTGATTAGAAGGTGTACCCAACAATCTCCTTTGGGTATTCTATGAAGACGCGTTTCTCTGATTTGGGTTCGAGCTTATCAGGTTGAAACCTTTTCACATAAGCATTGCAACTCCAAACTTTAAGAAACGACAACTTTGGTTTCTTGCCAAACCACAGTTCATATAGTGTCGTCTCAACGGATTGAGATGGTGCCCTTTTTAATGTGAATGCAGACGTCTCTAATGCATAACCCCAAAACGATAGTGGTAAATCGATAAGAGACATCATAGATTGCACAATATCTAATAAAGTATAGTTACGATGTTCGGACACACCATTATGTTGTGGTGTTCCAGGTGGCGTGAGTTGCGAAACTATTCCGCATTGTTTCAAATGAAGACCAAACTCGTAACTCAAATATTCTCCTCCACGATCAGATCGTAGAAAATTTATTTTCTTGTGACGATGATTTTCCACTTCACTCTGAAATTATTTGGACTTTTCAAATGTTTCAGATTTATGTTTCATCAAGTAGATATGCCCATATATGCTCAAATCATGTGTGAAGGTCAGAAAATAACGATACCTGTCGCGGGCCTCAACACTCATCGGACTGCATAATCAGTATGTATTATTTCCAACAAGCCTGTTGCTCGCTCCATTGTTCCGGAGAACGGAGTCTTAGTCATCTTGCCCATGAGGCATGGTTCGCAAGCATCAACTGATTCATAATCAAGTGATTCCAAAAGCCCATCGGCATGGATTTTCTTCATGCACTTTACACCAATATGACCTAAACGGCAGTGCCACAAATAAGTTGCACTATCATTATTAACTTTGCATCTTTTGGTTTCAATATTATGAATATGTGTACCACTGCAATCGAGATCCAACAAACCATTTTCATTGGGTGTATGACCATAGAAGGTTTTTTTCATGTAAACAGAACAACAATTATTCTCTAACTTAAATGAATAACCGTATTGCAATAAACATGATCAAATCATATTCATGCTCAACGCAAACACCAAATAACATTTATTTAGGTTCAACACTAATCCCGAAAGTATAGGGAGTGTGCGATGATGATCATATCAATCTTGGAACTACTTCCAACACACATCGTCACTTCACCCTTAACTAGTTTTGTTCATTCTGCAACTCCCGTTTCGAGTTACTACTTTTAGCAACTGAACCAGTATCAAATACCGAGGGGTTGCTATAAACACTAGTAAAATATACATCAATAACAAGTATATCAAATATACCTTTGTTCACTTTGCCATCCTTCTTATCCGCCAATTACTTGGGGTAGTTCCGCTTCCAGTGACCAGTTCCTTTGCAGTAGAAGCACTTAGTCTCAGGCTTAGGTCCAGACTTGGGCTTCTTCACTTGAGCAGCAACTTGCTTGCCGTTCTTCTTGAAGTTCCCCTTCTTCCCTTTGCCCCTTTTCTAGAAACTAGTGGTCTTGTCAACCATCAACACTTGATGTTTTTCCTGATTTCTACCTTCGCCGATTTTAGCATTGCGAAGAGCTTGGGAATTGTTTTCGTCATCCCTTGCATATTATAGTTCATCACGAAGTTCTATTAACTTGGTGATAGTGACTAGAGAACTTTGTCAATTACTATCTTATCTGGAAGATTAACTCCCACATGATTCAAGCAATTGTAGTGCCCAGACAATCTGAGCACATGCTCACTAGTTGAGCTATTCTCCTCCATCTTTTAGCTATAGAACTTGTTGGAGACTTCATATCTCTCAACTCGGGTATTTGCTTGAAATATTAACTTCAACCCCTGGAACATCTCATATGGTCCATGACGTTCAAAACGTCTTTGAAGTCCCGATTCTAAGCCGTTAAGCATGGTGCACTAAACTATCAAGTAGTCATCATATTGAGCTAGCCAAACGTTCATAACGTCTGCATCTGCTCCTGCAATAGGTCTGTCACCTAGCGGTGCATCAAGGACATAATTTTTCTGTGGAGGAATGAGGATAAACCTCATATCATGGACCCAGTCTGCATCATTGCTACTATCATCTTTCAACTTACTTTTCTCTAGGAACATAGGGAAGCAACAATGCGAGCTATTGATCTATAACATTATTTGCAAAATACTATCAAGACTAAGTTCATGATAAATTAAAGTTCAATTAATCATATTACTTAAGAACTCCCACTTAGATAGACATCCCTCTAATCATCTAACTGATCACGTGATCCAACTCAACTAAACCATGTCCGATCATCATGTGAGATGGAGTAGTTTTCAATGGTGAACATCACTATGTTGATCATATCTACTATATGATTCACGCTCGACCTTTGGGTCTTCAGTGTTCTGAGGCCATATCTGCATATGCTAGGCTCGTCAAGTTTAACCCGAGTATTCTGCATGTGCAAAACTGGCTTGCACCTGTTGTATGTGAACGTAGAGCTTATCACACCCGATCATCAAGTGGTGTCTCGGCATGAAGAACTGTCGCAACAGTGCATACTCAGGGAGAACACTTATACCTTGAAATTTTAGTAAGGGATCATCTTATAAAGCTACAGCCGAACTAAGCAAAATAAGATGTATAAAAGATAATCACCACATGCAATCAAAATATGTGACATGATATGGCCATCATCATCTTGTGCTTTTGATCTCCATCTCCAAAGTACTGTCATGATATCCATTGTTACCGGCATGACACCATGATCTCCATCATCTTGATCTTTTATCAACGTGTCGTCACATGGTCGTCTCACCAGCTATTGCTTTTGCAACTATTGCTATCGCATAGCGATAAAGTAAAGAAATTACATGGCACTTGCATCTTATGCAATAAAGAGACAGCCATAAGGCTCCTGCCAGTTGCCGATAACTTTAACAAAACATGATCATCTCATACAAAAATTTATATCTTATCACGCCTTGACCATATCACATCACAACATGCCCTACAAAAACAAGTTATACGTCCTCTACTTTGTTGTTGCAAGTTTTACGTCGCTGCTACAGGCTGAGCAAGAACCGTTCTTACCTACGCATCAAAACCCCAACGATAGTTCGTCATGTTGGTGCTGTTTTAACCTTCACAAGGACCGGTCGTAGCCACACTCGATTCAACTAAAGTTGGAGAAACTGACACCCGCCAGCCACTTGTGTGCGAAGCACGTCGGTAGAACCAGTCTCGCGTAAGCGTATGCGTAATGTCGGTCCGGGACGCTTCATCCAACAATACCGGCGAACCGAAGAATGACATGCTGGTAAGCAGTATGACTTGTATCGCCCACAACTCACTTGTGTTCTACTCGTGCATATAACATCTACGCATAAACCTGGCTCGGATGCCACTATTGGGGAACGTAGTAATTTCAAAAAAGAATCCTACGCACATGCAAGATCATGGTGATGCATAGTAACGAGAGGGAAGAGTGTTGTCAACGTACCCTCATAGACCGAAAGCGGAAGCATTAGCACAACACGGTTGATGTAGTGATACGTCTTCACGATCCGACCGATCCAAGTACCGAACGCACGGCAGCTCCGAGTTCAGCACACGTTCAGCTCGATGATGTCCCGCGAGCTTCGATCCAGCAAAGCTTCACCGGAGAGTTTCATCAACACAACGGTGTGATGACGGTGATGATGATGCTACCGACACTGGGCTTCGCCTAAGCAGCGCTACGATATGATCGAGGTGGATTATGGTGGAGGGGGGCATCGCACACGGCTGGGAAATATCAACAGATAAACTTGTGTCTCTAGGGTGCCCCCTGGCCACGTATATAAAGGATGGAGGGAGGAGGAGGCCGACCCTCATAGGGCGCGCCCAAGTGTGGAGTCCTACTTGGACTCCCTAGTCCTAGTAGGATTCCACCTCCCACATGGAATTGGAAAAAGGGAAGGGAGAAGGAGAAGGAAGGAAGGGGGCGCCTCCCTTCCCTAGTCCAATTCGGACCAGTTCATGGGGAGGGGTGCGGCCACCCTTTGAGGCCTTTTTTTCCCTTTCCCATATGGCCCATTAAGGCCCAATACGAATTCCCGTAACTCTCCGGTACTCCAAAAAAATACCCGAATCACTCGGAACCTTTCCGATGTCCGAATGTAGTCGTCCAATATATCGATCTCTACGTCTCGACCATTTCGAGACTCCTCGTCATGTCCTCGATCTCATCCGGGATTCCGAACTACCATCGGTACATCAAATCACATAACTCATAATACAAATCATCACAAAACGTTAAGCGTGCGGACCCTACGGGTTCGAGAACTATGTAGACATGACCGAGACACGTTTCCGGTCAATAACTAATAGCGGAACCTGGATGCTCATATTGGCTCCCACATATTCTACGAAGATTTTTATTGGTCAAACCGCATAACAACATACGTTGTTCCCTTTGCCATCGGTATGTTACTTGCCGGAGATTTGATCGTCGGTATCTCAATACCTAGCTCAATCTCGTTACCGGCAAGTCTCTTTACTCGTTCCGTAATGCATCATCCACAACTAACTCATTAGTCACATTGCTTGCAAGTCTTATAGTGATGTGCATTACCGAGAGGGCCCAGAGATACCTCTCTGACAATCGGAGTGACAAATCCTATTCTTGATCTATGCCAACTCAACAAGTACCATCGGAGACACCTGTAGAGCACCTTTATAATCACCCAGTTACGTTGTGACGTTTGGTACCACACAAAGTGTTCCTCCGGTATTCGGGAGTTGCATAATCTCATAGTTATAGGAACATGTATAAGTCATGAAGAAAGCAAGAACAATAAAATTGTAACAATCACAATGCTAAGCTAATGAATGGGTCTCGTCCATCACATCATTCTCCTAATGATGTGATCCTGTATATCAAATGACAACACATGTCTATGGCTAGGAAACATAACCATCTTTGATGAATAAACTAGTCAAGTAGAGGCATACTAGGGACGCATTGTTTTGTCTATGTATTCGCACATGTATCAAGTTTCCGATTAATACAATTCTACCATGAATAATAAACATTTATAATGAAATAAGGAAATAAATAATAACTTTATTATTGCCTCTAGGGCATATTTCCTTCAACATGTCTCATTCTTTTCGGTTTGTAAGGGTAACTGAGGGAGTCCTGGATTAGGGGGTGTTCGGATAGCCGAACTATATCTTCAGCCGGACTCCAGGACTGTGAAGATACAAGATTGAAGACTTCATCCCGTGTCCGGAAGGTTCTTTCCTTGGCGTGGAAGGCAAGCTAGGCGTGCGGATATTCAAGATCTCCTACCAATGTAACCGACTCTGTGTAACCCTAACCCTATCCGGTGCCTATATAAACCGGAGGGTTGTACTCCGTAGGACAGAACACATCATAACCATCATCATACCTATAGGCTAGCTTCTAGGGTTTAGCCTCCTTGATCTCGTGGTAGATCTACTCTTGTACTACCCATATCATCAATATTAATCTAGCAGGAGTAGGGTTTTACCTCCATCGAGAGGGCCCGAACCTGGGTAAAATAAAGTGTCCCTTGTCTCCTGTTACCATCCGACCTTGACGCACAGATCGGGACCCCCTACCCGAGATCCGCCGGTTTTGACACCGACATTGGTGCTTTCATTGAGAATTCCTCTGTGTCGTCGCCTTTAGGCCCGATGGCTCCTTTGATCATCAACGACGATGAGGTCCAGGGTGAGACTTTTCTCCCCGGACAGATCTTCGTCTTCGGCAGCTTCGCTCTGCGGGCCAACTCGCTTGGCCATCTGGAGCAGATCGAGAGCTACGCCCCTGGCCATCAAGTGAGGTTTGGAAGCCTAAACTACACGGCAGATATCCGCGGAGACTTGATCTTCGACGGATTCGAGCCACAGCCAAGCGCGCCGCACTACCTCGAGGGGCATGATATAGCTCTGCCTCCGAACAGTGTCCTGGAGGCCGCATATGCTCCGGCCCCGATCCTCGATCCGGAGCCCGCTGCGTTCTTTGAAGATGAACGGTTGGACGTCACCTCGGGGGCTGCGATGTTAAAAGCCATTGAGCCAAACGCAAGTCCCGCACTCCGCATGGCACATGACTCCAAGGAGTCGGACTCTTCTCCGAACTCCGAACCCCCCGCGCCCCTGCCAATTGAATCAGATTGGGCGCCGGTAATGGAGTTCACCGCCGCGGACATCTTTCAGTATTCACCTTCTCATGATATTTTGAATTCTCTCAAGTCTCTCTCTTTGTCAGGAGAGCCCGGGCCGAACTATGGCCTGCGAGGTTGGGATTCGGACGATGAAGAAATTCAAAGCCCACCCACCGCCCACTTAATAGCCACTGTCGACGATATATCCGACATGCTCGACTTCGGCTCCGAAGACTTCGACGGTATGGACGACGAAGGAGGTGACGAGCAAGAACCAGCACCTGTAGGGCGCTGGACCGCCACCTCGTCATACGACATATACATGGTGGATGCTCAAAAAGATGGAGATGGCGATGGAACAATGGAGGATGGCACTTCGAAAAAGTCTCCAAAACGCCGACGTCAGCGGCGCCGCTCCAAATCCCGCCACAGCAGAAATGGTGATTCCGGCACGGGAGATAATACTACCCCAGACAGCACCGAAGAACACCAAAACCAGCAGGATTCGGCACAGGAAGATGGAGAAGACCGCCCTCAGGAGAGAGCGGCAGAGCGAGAGGTCGAGGACGATAACTACATGCCTCCCTCTGAAGACGAGGCAAGCCTCGGCGACGATGAATTCATCGTACCATCAGACCCCGCAGAACAAGAGCGCTTTCAACGCAGGCTTTTAGCCACGGCGAACAGCCTAAAGATTTGCAACAGCTTAGAGCTGCTCAAGATTTGCTAGCTGACAGATGGACTGAAGTCCTTGCGGCCGAAGAGCACGAGCTCGGACGCCCATCCAAAAACTATCCTAAGCGCAGGCCGCTACCCCAATCAGAGGAGGAAGCCCAAGACATGGCAGATCGGCCACCTCGCGGCCGCGACAGAGAAGCCTGTCGAACATCCAAACAAGCCATGCCCCGCAGCCGCTTTACCAAGGCACGGGAACACGAACCAGACCTGCGAGACGTCCTGGAGGACAAAGCAAGGCAAACAAGATCGATCTATGGATCGCACGGACGCCCGACGGCACGTGATAGTTTTCACTCCGGACACAATAAATCCGGTCGGGCCGAACACAACAGGAACAGCTCCTCCGAACTGCGTCGAGACATAGCCCAATACAAGGGCGCCGCACACCCACTATGCTTCACAGACGAAGTAATGGATCATAGAATCCCAGAGGGTTTCAAACCCGTCAACATCGAGTCGTACGATGGTACGACTGATCCGGCAGTATGGATTGAGGACTATCTCCTCCACATCCACATGGCACATGGCGATGATTTGCACGCCATCAAATATTTACCCCTTAAGCTTAAGGGACCAGCCCGGCACTGGCTCAACAGCCTCCCCGCAGATTCGATCGGCTCTTGGGAGGACCTGGAGGCCGCACTCCTCGACAACTTCTAGGGGACCTACGTACGGCCACCGGACGCCGACGACCTAAGACACATAATCCAGCAGCCAGAAGAATCGGCCAGGCAATTCTGGACACGGTTCCTAACAAAGAAAAATCAAATAGTCAATTGTCCGGGTGCAGAGGCTTTAGCAGCCTTCAAGCATAACATCCGTGACGAGTGGCTCGCCCGGCACCTGGGACAGGAAAAGCCGAAATCCATGGCAACCCTCACGACACTCATGACCCGCTTTTGTGCGGGCGAAGATAGCTGGCTAGCTCGCAGCAACAACTTATCGAAGAAGCAAGGTAATTCAGATACCAAGGACAAAAGTGGCAGGTCGCGACGGAATAAACAGAAACGCCGCGTCAGCAGCGACAACATTGAAGATACGGCGGTAAACGCCAGATTCAGAGGCCATAAATCCGGTCAGCGGAAAAAGCCATTCAAAAAGAATACCCAGGGCCCGTCCAGTTTGGACCGAATTCTCGACTGCTTGTGCCAGAGAGCGATGACGAAGAGGAGCCCAGGCCGCCGAACAACAATGGACAGAAGGGGTTTCCCCCACAAGTGCGGATGGTGAACATGATATACGCAACTCATATTCCCAAGCGGGAGAGGAAGCGTGCGCTACGGGACGTATACGCGTTGGAGCCAGTCGCCCCAAAGTTCAACCCATGGTCCTCTTGCCCGATCACCTTCGATCGAAGGGACCACCCCTCCAGCATCCGTCACGGCGGTTTCGCCGCATTGGTTCTTGACCCAATCGTTGACGGATTTCAAGTTTCAAGAGTCCTCATGGACGGCGGCCGTAGCCTGAACCTGCTCTATCAGGATACAGTGCGGAAAATGGGCATAGATCCATCAAGGATCAAGCCCACAAGGACGACCTTTAAAGGCGTCATCCCAGGTGTAGAGGCCAATTGCATAGGCTCCATAACACTTGATGTGGTCTTCGGATCTCCGGACAACTTCCGAAGCGAAGAGTTAATCTTCGACATAGTTCCGTTCCGCAGTGGCTATCATGCTCTGCTTGGACGAACCGCATTCGCTAAATTCAATGCGGTGCCGCACTACGCATATCTCAAGCTCAAGATGCCAGGCCCTTGAGGTGTAATCACGGTCAGCGGAAACACCGAACGCTCCATCCGTACGGAGGAACACACGGCGGCGCTCGCAGCAGAGGTACAAAGCAGCCTGTTAAGGCAGCTCTCGAGTCCGGCCGCTACAAAGCAGGACAAAGCAAAACGCGTCCGGAGTAACCCGCAGCAAGACCGACTGGCGCGCTCAGAGCACGCATAGCAATACGGCCCCAACCCCAGCCATCGCTACATAGCAGAGCTAGTACCTCGAGTACACAATTACTCCCTTACAATTCCATGGGCTTAGGGGAAGGGGCAGATAAAACGGCATGCCAACAATACGGCGTCAAACGTACTAGGGGCTGCCGGGTTCTTCTTTTCTTTCAGGACTCCATACTCTGGATACAGTGTTCGGCCTCGCCGCCGCACAGACGATACAGGACCCAGGAAAGCAGACAAAACAACGCCGCATCATGGTACTCTCAGGTGGTCTCTATTTCGAGCGATATATCTGTTTTTAAATTTCGCGGCTTGCGCCTGGTCAGGACATATTGAATAGTCTAATTTTTTTTCTCGCACTACTTGTATCGTTTGGCTTGAATAAACAGCCTCCTCATAAATAATGCATAGCTTTTTGTCTATTTTTTGCATTATATTCTTTTAATATACATATGTTTACTCAAATAACATGATCGCACACGTACACCATGGTACGGCAAACCACGCCAGGGGCTTTATTACCCTTCTATCTTGTGTGAGAAGTCCGTCCACTTTCACAAGTGCGGCACCCCGAACTTATAGCATTATATGCATCGGCTCCGAGTCATGATTTTGGTCATATGTTGGGTTTGCCCGGCTCCTATGTTTTGGTGCCTTACGTTCCGTTCTGTCGGCTAAGGTAGCACTAGGAGAACCACTGCGATTGTGCCCCAGATCATGTGGGTGAGCACCTCAGTGGAGAAAGCTAAAACAGACTGTCATGATAAGGCGCGAGACCGGTCGCGGTTCGAGAGGTTTTTCGAGTCCCTAAAGGCTTATGCCGCTTCGAGCAGAGAGCTGGTTAAGCCCGGCTAAAGGCGTGGATAGTTCCCCGAATTCGGCCTTCCGAACTAGGGGCTTCGCCGAAATTTAAAATTATAACGTTGTATGGCTAAGTGAGAGTGTTCAAGCATTATAGTCCGATGGCCTGGTTCGCTGTGCTGAGCGCCTCCCTCGAAGGACCCAACTATGGGAACAAGAGCCCTCAGGTTTATCCCGAACACCCCAGCACTAGTTGCATGGGGGCAGAAGCCGACAACTCGCCATCTCTCAGTTATTGATAAACGGCCGCACAGAAAATAATATTTTAAATTCAGAAAGCATTGCTTAAGCGCATATGAACAAGTTTTCAGCGCACAGGATACAAACGAGCGAATTCATTGAAATATTACATCTTTGGCACACTCATCCGCGACAAGGCGAGCTCCAGCGAGAACTTCCTTGTAGTAGTTCTCGGGCTTGCGATGCTCCTTCCCCTGCGGTGGCCCGTCCTTCACCAGCTTCTCTCCGTCCAGCTTGCCCCAGTGTACCCTTACACGGGCAAGGGCCCTCCGGGCACCTTCTATGCAGACGGAGCGCTTGATGACCTCAAGGCGTGGACAGGCCTCCACCAGCCGCCGCACCAGCACGAAGTAGCTCCCAGGCAGGGCCTCTCCAGGCCATAGCCGAACTAGTAAGCCCTTCATGGCCTGTTCGGCCGCCTTGTGGATCTCGGCCAGCTGCTTCAGCTGATCGCTTAAGGGCAAAGGGTGTCCGGCCTCAGAATACTGAGACCAGAACACACTCTCCGTCGAGCTGTCCTCTTCAGCTCGGTAGAATGCGGCAGCGTCGGATGCGCTGCGGGGAAGATCAAAGAACGCCCCTGGAGAACTCCGGATTCGGGTAAGTAATAGGTATTTCGCCTTTATATTCCTACTTTGCATTAAGAATGCCTTACCCGCTGCTATCTTTTTCACATCCTCCAACTCTTGGAGGGCCTTTTGGGCTTCGGCCTTGGCACTCTCGGTGGTCTCAACAGCCAACGCGAGCTCAGATGCTTGCGTTTTTGCCTCAAGCTCCAAACCCTCATGTTTCTTCATGAGAGCTTGCAGCTCTTGCTGCACGTCGCCGACTTGGACCCCAAGCTTTTCTCGCTCGGCGCGCTCCTCGGCCGCAGCCAGCGCCTGCTTCAGGGTTGCCACCTCGGTTGTGGCCCCTACAATAAGCAGTACAATCCTGTTATCTCTTTTTGCAATGAAGCCTCTCTATAGGCACCTTTTTTCTTTTTTTCTCTTTCTTTTTTTTCTAAGGGGTATTTCTTACCTTCCTTTTCCACGAGCTGCCTTTTGGCATGGCCGAGCTCTTGCTCGGACCGCTCGAGGTCCTTTTTCAGGACTTCCACCTGCGCAGTCAGTGCGGCGGTGGACAGCAGGGAAACCTGCATACGCATATTAGACTTTTTATTAGAACTCCTACGAAAATTGTTGGATCCTCTATTCGGCTTTTCTTTCCGAACACCGAACAGAGCATCACGGGCTACTATCTATGCGGTAATGAATTTAGCATATCTTTTGCTTACCTGGAAGCCTGTTAGAAGGCTAGCGCAAGCTTCATTCGGTCCGCTCTTGGCGGACTGAACCCTTTGGACCACCGCACTCATAACAGTACGGTGCTCCTCGTCGATGGTGGCACCTTCAAGCGCCTCCAGCAGACTATCCGGTGCCTCTGGTTGGACAGAGGCCACCGGCTCAGACGGCTTACTCCTCTTGGAAGGAGTTCGCCTACCGCGAGCCAGGACGGTTGAGTCCGGCGCGGTGTCTGGCACAAAACCAGACTGGGAGCCCTAGGGGGTTTCATCCCCTTTACTCCTGGGGTCCTGAGGATTGCCTTGCGGCTCCTCCAGGACCACCTCCTCCTGCCTTGTTCGGCGGAACGCCGCTTCAGCGTCGTCCGCCCTGCTGGGGGAGACTGCGGACGGGACAGAGTTCATGTCCGACGAATCCAGGGTGCCGCTCGATGAATCATCGAGTGCGGCTCGGGGCGGGCTGCGCAAATAGCATTCGACATTAGGGTAAGCTGCGCACTTGAAGATACTATGAGTCATTCTGGTATATGAATACTTACGATGTCGCCGGACGCTTGGTTCTGTCCGACCACTCCTTTCCGCCCTCTTCGGCGTTGGGCGAGCAGTCCGACGGAGGGGTCTTCCTTTTCCTCGACCCCTCGGCCTCCCCTGTTGGGGCGGCCTTCTTCTTTTTCGCTCCCCTCGCTGGAGGGGGAGAGCTTCCTTGTTCCTCCTCCTCGTTTCCACGAGAGGAGGGCGTCGCAGACTCGCCAGATGACGAGCTCGACACCACCACATTGCGGGCACTCTTTCGAGTCCCGGTGGTCTTCTTCTTCTTGACCTTCTTCTCCGGCACCACATAGGGCGCCGGAGCCAGCAGCTTCTCTAAGAGAGATGGGGCTGGGTCTTCGGGCAGAGGAGCCGGACAGTTGATTGGTCCGGCTATCTTCAGCCACACCTGTCAAAGGCAAAGGGAGTTTTTTAGATCCCACATAGAGTTAGTCTATGAAGAAAAGCTTAACGAACCTGTGAAAGGTATAAATAGCTTACCTCGCCAGCATTGCGCTGCGAGCTGTATCCGCGGTCCTCGGAAGCGGATGTGGGGCACTCGGCGCCTTTGGTTAGCACCCTCCGGACGTCTTCATACATCGTGTCGAAAAGCCTATTGAGGGTTTGGTGCTGCGCCGGGTCAAATTCCCACAAAGTGAAATCCCGTTCTTGGCACGGGAGGATCCGGCGGACGAGCATGACCTGGATGATATTAACATGCCGGATTGGCTTGTTCATCAGGGACTGGATGCAGGTTTGTAGTCCGATCACTTCTTCTTCGTTACCCCACGATAGGCCCGTCTCTTTCCAAGACATGAGCCGCATGGGGGGTCCAGATCGGAACTCAGGGGCCGCGACCCATTTCGAGTCGCGCGGCTCGGTGATGTAAAACCACCCTGCCTGCCACCCCTTTAAGGACTCCACAAAGGAGCCATCGAACCAGAGTGCGTTGGCCATTTTGCCGGCCATAACACCTCCGCACTCCGCCTGGGTGCCGGACACCACCTTGGGCTTGACGTTGAAGGTCTGGAGCCAGAGGCCGAGGTGGGGGCGGATGCGGAGAAAGGCCTCACATACGATGATAAACGCCGAGATATTGAGGATAAAGTTCGGGGCTAGATCGTGGAAGTCCAGGCCGTAGTAGAACATGATCCCCCGGACAAAAGGGTGAAGTGGAAAACCCAGTCCGCGGAGGAAATGGGGGAGAAAAACTACCCTCTCATGGGGCCTTGGGGTGGGAAGAAGCTGCCCCGCCGCGGGAAGCCGGTGCGGGATGTCCTTGGACAGATATCCGGCCTTCCTAAGCTTTTTGATTTGACCCTCCGTAACGGAGGAAGCCATCCACTTGCCACCCGCTCCGGACATTGCTGGAGCAGGTTGGGGAAGAAAGAGCGAACTTGGGCGTTGGAGCTTGAGTGCGCAGGAGATGGATGGGCGAGGGAGGAAGAAGGCGTAGGTGAAAGAGGTGGATCTTTATCCCCTTATATAGGCTGATGCCGTTATGCGTCCCCGCCTACCTAATAAAACTCGCTTGCCGCTCACACGCCGTGGTAAATGGCGCGGTTGGGTTACCCACGTCCGCATTAACGAGAATCCCGTTAAAATGGGCACACGATCTCTGCTTCGACAAGATGTGCCAAGGAAACCGCCTCGTTGAACGTGCTGCGGTGGAACAACAAAAAATGATCCATACAGAAGGCTTGGTCGCAGTGTTATGACGCACTGCGGAATACGTCAGCAGATTTGATTTGTGTTTGTATTATTCTCTATATGGCAATACGCGGAAACTTGTTTTGCAGAGCCGGACACTATTTTTTGGTGTCTATTATCTTCTTGAAGAATTTGGAGGAGGAACCCGCCTTGCAATGCCGAAGACAATTTGCGTGCCAGACTCGTCGTCATTGAAGCCTGGTTCAGGGGCTACTGAGGGAGTCCTGGATTAGGGGGTGTTCGGATAGCCGAACTATATCTTCAGCCGGACTCCAGGACTGTGAAGATACAAGATTGAAGACTTTGTCCCGTGTCCGGAAGGTTCTTTCCTTGGCGTGGATGGCAAGCTAGGCGTGCAGATATTCAAGATCTCCTACCAATGTAACCGACTCTGTGTAACCCTAACCCTATCCAGTGCCTATATAAACCGAAGGGTTGTAGTCCGTAGGACAGAACACATCATAACCATCATCATACCTATAGGCTAGCTCCTAGGGTTTAGCCTCCTTGATCTCGTGGTAGATCTACTCTTGTACTACCCATACCATCAATATTAATCTAGCAGGAGTAGGGTTTTACCTCCATCGAGAGGGCCCGAACCTGGGTAAAATAAAGTGTCCCTTGTCTCCTGTTACCATCCGACCTTGACGCACAGATTGGGACCCCCTACCCGAGATCCGCCGGTTTTGACACCGGCAGTAACGTTTACACTGTATGTTTGCAGTCCGGCCCGCTATCTGCCTCAACAGTCCTCCTCATCAGGGGACTTGCCTCCGGAGATGATGGAAAGTGAGACGCCTCAACAAGCTTCGTCGCCCCTAAGGGCGGATGACTTTGAGGTGTCGTCCTGGAGGATCTCCCCTGACCATCCAACAGCGCGAGGGACCATGAAGACAGCGCCCGAAGGTGATACTTCGACCGTCAGGGGTCCAGGGGAGGCTGTCCCCACAGGGATCAACGATGAGGGCGGCAAACTATTCTGTTTACAGCCGAAAACGACTCTAGGGTTGGGTAAGTGTACCCTTTTGAAGGGAGTCCGTACTCCCGCGGCAGCATATGGAAATCGGGAGGTGCCGGATACACTGATGAGCACATTGCAAAGTGCGTCCATCTTAGAGGAGCATCATACCTTAATGGGTACGGTAGTTGAGAGGATTTTTTCCGTGACAAGCGGATTGAATGAAGCCTTCACATGCCTGCTGAGAGGCTTTAAGGTATGCAATGTAATATCTTTAACTGCTTTTTTACATGCAAAAATGCGTCTGTGTATAGACAGTAGCCCCTGAGACTTTGGTCAGTTTCCACAGGGAAGCAATCAGAGGATCAAAAAGATATGCTCAGGAAGTAACATAATTAATTTGAAAACAGACTGTTATGTCCATGGCGACTGCCCAAGCTGCGGAAGTTGCATATTTAAAGCATAAACCTGAGTTAGCCAATGAGGACATCACTCTTATTAACAAGCGGCTCGACGAGACACAAGGTATGTTTTGGGACCGCCCGCTTATGCATGTATAATAATATGAGCACGAAGCTGGAAATTATACACTATGACATGCATAACTGTAGATGGTGCTATCGCGGTTGAGACCCTTCGGGCCGAGCTTGCCCGGGTCAAGGAGCAGGCCCAAGTGAGCGATGCGGCTGCAAGAAGGAGACTACTGATTTAAAGGCCGAACAGGCCACTCGGCGCTAGTGTGAAGAGAGAATATCTAATATGGAGCGAGAGCTAAAGGATGCCACTAGAAAATGCAAATCACTCGAGGAGGACAACAAAGCCAACGTGGCCGAACTCGACAAGGCCTTACAAGACGCGAGAGAAGCACGGTCCGAGTCTAGAGTGGCTCGGGAGGAGATCCGGCAAGGTGGGGAGATAGCGGCTGGTAAGTCCTTTCTCTTACAGACTAAATTCGGTGACCCGAAGTATGCTCTGCTTAATCAATTGTGGAGTTCTCCCGACGCGTTCTTGGACCTGTCGAAGAGTGTCTCCGACGCGGCGCAGTTCTTCCAAGCGCAGGAAGGACGTGCTTCGGAGAAGCTTTTCTGGTCACAATTCAATGTGCCACGGCGTTTGGCGTTGCTGAATGAACACATGGCCCAGTGGGCCGAGCTCCACAAGATGTCCGGAGCTGCCATGAAGGACATCATGGTCCGGCTATGGCGAGCTGAACCCCTTTCGAATAGTTATTTCGGTTTGGTGCAACGACTTGTCGATGCAGTGTTGCGTATCGACGCCGTCAAGCAGTCGACGTGCGTAGAAGGTGCCAGGATGGCCTTCGCCCGCGTCAATATGTACTGGGCAAAGATGAAGGACACTTATGTTGCAGCTAAGGGCCCGCCCTGAGGCAAGGACCATCGCACGCCAGAGCATTATTTGGAGGACATCCTAGAGGGCGCCCGCTTGATAGAGGGTCAGTGCTCGAAGGATATTATGTTCGGATAAGTGTACCGGAATTGTGAGAACAATATTATGATACATTAAGGTTGTGTTATATTTATGCCTTTGTCTGAAAGTTATTTCCTCCTGTGCGACCGTTTTTATAATCTGAAAGTTTGCCAGTCGTCGGCTTCGGCCCCCTCGCATATAATACGGGGGTGTTCGGAATAGCACCTGATCACTCTTGACCCAACGCCTTGGTCCATAACGGAGGTGTCAGTGCGGCGAACTAAACAATCGGACTATAGGGCTTTAAAACTTTCACTTAGCCATAGGAGTTTTACGGTGGGTCTACGATGTAGCCCCTGGTATCTACGCGGCTATCCGAATATGTTTGCATTACATAGGTGACCAAAAATAAAGAACGGTCCTTCGTATAGTACGGAAGAAATCGCAAAATATTCTAATAAGTCGCCAAGTGGTTGACCAGCTCTCGCCGCATCATGACAATCAGTTTTCAGCTTTCTCTACTAGGGTGTTTAACCAGGTGAACCGGAAACACAATCGCAGTAGTTCTCCCTTTACTACCCTAGCCGATAAGACGGAACGTAAGGTAGTAAGCACAGGAGTCGGGCAACCCAACTATTGACCAAAGACATGATTCAGAGCTGATGCATGTAATGCCAAACTCATGACGCCGTAGTAAGCTGTAAAGTTGTTCGGAGTTTTCGGCAACCAATATGTTGCCATATCGAGCCCCTGGCGATTAGTGCCGAGGTGTGTGCGGGAAACAACCGAAGAAGCAAAATACAGTTCTATGGGGAAAAGCAAGTACTAAAGACGGATTATGTTCACTGGAATCTTATTGATACGTCGAAAGCAATCTTACAGATTATAACACCACCACCCAGGCCATTTTACATGCCAGGGGTCGAAGGCTGAGGAAGAAGGCTCTATACAGGTTTTAAATAGAGTGTGTGGTCTAGAAGAAATCTTTTGGACCTCCTGTCGCACGTCCGCGCTGCCTTTGCCTCGGCAAAAAGGCTTACTTAAAAGGAGCCATCTTTGGTTTTTTTATTGGACGAAACCAGGCTCCGAAAGAGTCCTTGTAGGTCCGTAGGATGAACAAGTTTTGATTCACCTCTGGCAAAAGATAAGAAATAGTTAGAAAAAAGAGAAGAAGGTCGTAGGAGGGCGAACCGTATTGTAGGCTTGTCTGTATTGTGCCTCCGCTGATGACCAAGGTATTTTAAGTACATAATTACGCATGCGCGATACGAACTTCACGTGTGTATGTGGTGAATGACGGAGGCGGAACTGCTAATCCAACTCTAAGATTGACCGGTCCTGCTTAATAGAGGTCGGCGGCTTAATGGCCGATGGGATATGCGGCTTGTTGGGGAACGTAGTAATTTCAAAAAATTTCCTACGCACACGCAAGATCATGGTGATGCATAGAAACGAGAGGGGAGAGTGTTGTCTACGTACCCTCGTAGACCGAAGCGGAAGCGTTGACGCAATGTAGAGGAAGTAGTCGTACGTTCTCCTCGCGATCCAACCGATCGCAGCACCGTTACTCCGGCACCTCCGAGTTCTTGGCACACGTTCAGCTCGATGACGATCCCCGGGCTCCGATCCAGCAAAGCGTCGGGGAAGAGTTCCGTCAGCACGACGGCGTGGTGACGATCTTGATGTGTTACTGGCGCAGGGCTTCGCCTAAGCGCTGCAACGATATGACCGAGGTGGAATTTGGTGGAGGGGGGCACCGCACACGGCTAAGGAACGATCACAAAGATCAACTTGTGTGTCTATGGGGTGCCCCCTGCCCCTGTATATAAAGGATGGAGGAGGAGGAGGCCGGCCAAGGCTTGGTGCGGCCAGGATGTGGAGTTCTACTAGGACTCCAAGTCCTAGTAGGAGTCCACCAAGAGGGGAGGAAGGGAGAAGGAAGTGGAGGAGAAGGAAAGGTGGCCGGCCCCCTTTTCCCTAGTCCAATTCGGACCAGAGGGAAGTGGGGGCGCAGCAGCCCCTTGGCCCTTTCTTCTCTTCCCACTAAAGCCCATCAAGGCCCATTGCTTCTTCCTCGTATTCCCGTAACTCCCCGGTACCTCCGAAAATACCCGAACCACTCAGAACCCTTCCGATGTCCGAATATAGTCGTCCAATATATCGATCTTTACGTCTCGACCATTTCGAGACTCCTCGTCATGTCCCTGATCTCATCCGGGACTCCAAACTCCTTAGGTACATCAAAACTCATAAACTCATAATATAACTGTCATCGAAACCTTAAGCGTGCGGACCCTACGGTTCGAGAACAATGTAGACATGACCGAGACACGTCTCCGGTCAATAACCAATAGCGGGACCTGGATGCCCATATTGGCTCCTACATATTCTACGAAGATCTTTATCGGTCAGACCGCATAACAACATACGTTGTTCCCTTTGTCATCGGTATGTTACTTACCCGAGATTCGATCGTCGGTATCCAATACCTAGTTCAATCTCGTTACCGGCAAGTCTCTTTACTCGTTCCATAATACATCATCTCGCAACTAACTCATTAGTTGCAATGCTTGCAAGGCTTGAGTGATGTGCATTACCGAGAGGGCCCAGAGATACCTCTCCGACGATCGGAGTGACAAATCCTAATCTCGAAATACGCCAACCCAACATCTACCTTTGGAGACACCTGTAGTACTCCTTTATAATCACCCAGTTACGTTGTGACGTTTGGTAGCACACAAAGTGTTGTTCCTACGGTAAACGGGAGTTGCATAATCTCATAGTTAAAGGAACATGTATAAGTCATGGATAAAAGCAATAGCAACATACTAAACGATCGGGTGCTATGCTAATGGAATGGGTCATGTCAATCAGATCATTCAACTAATGATGTGATCTCGTTAATCAAATAACAACTCTTTGTTCATGGTTAGGAAACATAACCATCTTTGATTAATGAGCTAGTCAAGTAGAGGCATACTAGTGACACTCTGTTTGCCTAAGTATTCACACATGTATTATGTTTCCAGTTAATACAATTCTAGCATGAATAATAAACCTTTATCATGATATAAGGAAATAAATAATAACTTTATTATTGCCTCTAGGGCATATTTCCTTCAGTCTCCCACTTGCACTAGAGTCAATAATCTAGTTCACATCGCCATGTGATTTACCAGCAATAGTTCACATCACCATGTGATTAACACCCATAGTTCACATTGATATGTGACCAACACCCAAAGGGTTTACTAGAGTCAGTAATCTAGTTCACATCGCTATGTGATTAACACCCAAAGAGTACTAAGGTGTGATCATGTTTTGCTTGTGAGATAATTTTAGTCAACGGGTCTGTCACATACAGATCCGTAAGTATTTTGCGAATTCTATGTCTACAATACTCCGCACAGAGCTACTCTAGCTAATTGCTCCCACTTTCAATATGTATCTAGATTGAGACTTAGAGTCATCTAGATTAGTGTCAAAACTTGCATCGACGTAATCTTTTACGACGAACCTTTTGTCAACTCCATAATCGAGAAACATATCCTTATTCCACTAAGGATAATTTTGACCACTGTCCAGTGATCTACTCCTAGATCACTATTGTACTCCCTTGCCAAACTCAGTGGTAGGGTATGCAATAGATCTGGTACACAGCATGGCATACTTTATAGAACCTATGGCTGAGGCATAGGGAATGACTTTCATTCTCTTTCTATCTTCTGCCGTGGTCGGGCTTTGAGTCTTACTCAATTTCACACCTTATGACACAGGCAAGAACTCTTTCTTTGACTGTTCCATTTTGAACTACTTCAAAAACTTGTCAAGGTATGTACTCATTGAAAAAACTTATCAAGCGTCTTGATCTACCTCTATAGACCTTGATGCTCAATATGTAAGCAGCTTCACTAAAGTCTTTCTTTGAAAAACTCCTTTCAAACATTCCTTTATGCTTTACAGAATAATTCTACATTATTTCCGATCAACAATATGTCATTCACATATACTTATCAGAAATGTTGTAGTGCTCCCACTCACTTTCTTGTAAATACAGGCTTCACCGCAAGTCTGTAAAAACTATATGCTTTGATCAACTTATTAAAGCATATATTCCAACTCCGAGATGCTTGCACCAGTCCATAGATGGATCGCTGGAGCTTGCATATTTTGTTAACACCTTTAGGATTGAGAAAACCTTCTGGTTGCATCATATGCAACTCTTCTTTAATAAATCCATTAAGGAATGCAGTTTTGTTTTCCATTTGCCAGATTTCACAAAATGCGGCAATTGCTAACATGATTCGAACAGACTTAAGCATAGATACGAGTGAGAAACTCTCATCGTAGTCAACACCTTGAACTTGTCGAAAACCCTTTTGCGACAATTCTAGCTTTGTAGATAGTAAAACTACTATCAGCGTCCGTCTTCCTCTTAAAGATCCATTTATTTTCTATGGCTTTGCCGATCATCGGGCAAATCCATCAAAGTCCATACTTTGTTCTCATACATGGATCATATCTCAGATTTCATGGCCTCGAACCATTTCGCGGAATATGGGCTCATCATCGCTTCCTCATAGTTCGCAAGTTCGTCATGGTCTAGTAACGTGACTTCCAGAACAAGATTACCGTACCACTCTGGTGCGGATCTCACTCTGGTTTACCTACGAGATTCGGTAGTTACTTGATCTGAAGTTACATGATCATCATCATTAGCTTCCTCACTAATTGGTGTAGTAGTCACAAGAACAGATTTCTGTGATGAACTACTTTCCAATAAGGGAGAAGGTACAATTACCTTATCAAGTTTTCTACTTTCCTCCCACTCACTTCTTTCGAAAGAAACTCCTTCTCTAGAAAGTTTCCGAACTTAGCAACAAAAGTCTTGCCTTCGGATCTGTGATAGAAGGTGTATCCAACAGTTTCCTTTGGATATCCTATGAAGACACATTTCTCCGATTTGGGTTCGAGCTTATCAGGTTGAAGCTTTTTCACATAAGCATCGCAGCCCCAAACTTTAAGAAACGACAACTTTGGTTTCTTGCCAAACCATAGTTCATATTGTGTCGTCTCAACGGACTTAGATGGTGCCCCTTTTAACATGAATGCAGCTGTCTCTAATGCATGATCCCAAAACGATATTGGTAAATCGGTAAGAAACATCATAGATTGTACTATATCCAATAAAGTACGGTTATGACGTTCGGACACACCATTATGCTATGGTGTTCCAGGTGGCATGAATTTGTGAAACTATTCCACATTGTTTTAATTGAAGACCAAACTCGTAACTCAAATATTTGTCTCCGCGATCAGATCGTAGAAACCTTATTTTCTTGTCACGATGATTTTCCACTTCACTCTAAAATTCTTTGAACTTTTCAAACGTTTCAGACTTATGTTTCATCAAGTAGATATACCCATATCTGCTCAAATCATCTGTGAAGGTTAGAAAATAATGATACTTGTCGCGAGCCTTAATATTCATCGGACCATATACATCAGTATGTATGATTTCCAACAAATCTGTTGCTTGCTCCATTGTTCCGGAGAACGGCGTTTTAGTCATCTTGCCCAAGAGGCATGGTTCGCAAGCATCAAGTGATTCATAATCAAGTGATTCCAAAATCCCATTAGCATGGAGTTTCTTCATGCGCTTTACACCAATATGACCTAAACGGCAGTGCCACAAATAGGTTGCACTATCATTATTAACTTCGCATCTTTTGGTTTCAATATTATGAATATGTGTATCACTACGATCGAGATCCAATGAACTATTTTCATTGGTGTGTATGACCATAGAAGGTTTTATTCATGTAAATAGAACAACAATTGTTCTCTAACTTAAATGAATAACTGTATTGCAATTAACATGATCAAATCATATTCATGCTCAACGCAAACACCAAATAACACTTATTTAGTTTCAACACTAATCACAAAAGTATAGGGAGTGTGTGATGATGATCATATCAATCTTGGAACCACTTCCAACACACATCGTCACCTTGCCCTTTAACTAGTCTTTGTTCATTCTGCAACTCCCGTTTCGAGTTACTAATCTTAGCAACTTGAACTAGTACCAAATACTGAGGGGTTGCTATGAACACTAGTAAAGTACACATCAATAACATGTATATCAAATATACTTATGTTCACTTTGCCATCCTTCTTATCCGCCAATCACTTGGGGTAGTTCTGCTTCCAGTGACCAGTCCCTTTGCAGTAGAAGCACTTAGTCTCAGGCTTAGGACCAGACTTGGGCTTTTTCACTTGAGAAGCAACTTGCTTGCCGTTCTTCTTGAAGTTCCCCTTCTTTCCTTTTACCCTTTTCTTGAAACTAGTGATCTTGTCAACCATCAACACTTGATGTTTTTCTTTGATTTCTACCTTCGCCGATTTTAGCATCGCGAAGAGCTTGGGAATATTTTCCGTTATCCCTTGCATATTATAGTTCATCACGAAGTTCTACTAACTTGGTGATGGTGACTAGAGAATTCTGTCAATCACTATCTTATCTGGAAGATTAACTCCCACTTGATTCAAGCGATTGTAGTACCCAGACAATCTGAGCACATGCTCACTAGTTGAGCGATTCTCCTCCATCTTTTAGCTATAGAACTTGTTGGAGACTTCATATCTCTCAGCTCGGGTATTTGCTTGAAATATTAACTTCAACTCCTAGAACATCTCATATGGTCCATGACGTTCAAAACGTCTTTGAAGTCCCGATTCTAAGCAGTTAAGCATGGTGCACTAAACTATTAAGTAGTCATCATATTGAGCTAGCAAAAGGTTCATAATGTCTGCATCTGCTCCTGCAATAGGTCCGTCACCTAGCGGTGCATCAAGGACATAATTCTTCTGTGCAGCAATGAGGATAAACCTCAGATCACGGATCCAATCCGCATCATTGCTACTAACATTTTTCAACACAATTTTCTCTAGGAACATATCAAAATAAACACAGGGAAGCAACAACGCGAGCTATTGATCTACAACATAGATATGCTAATACTACCAGGACTAATGTTCATGATAATATTAAAGTTCAATTAATCATATTACTTAAGAACTCCCACTTAGATAGACATCCCTCTAATCTTCTAAGTGATCACGTGATCCAAATCAACTAAACCATAACCGATCATCACGTGATATGGAGTAGTTTTCAATGGTGAACATCGTTATGTTGATCATATCTACTATATGATTCACGCTCGACCTTTCGGTCTCTGTGTTCCGAGGTCATATCTTATATGCATAGCTCGTCAAGTATAACCTGAGTATTCCGCGTGTGCAACTGTTTTGCACCCGTTGTATTTGAACGTAGAGCCTATCACACCCTATCATCACGTGGTGTCTCAGCACGAAGAACTTTTGCAACGGTGCATTCTCAGGGGGAACACTTCTTGATAATTTAGTGAGAGATCATCTTATAATGCTACCGTCAATCAAAGCAAGATAAGATGCATAAAAAGATAAACATCACATGCAATCAATATAAGTGATATGATATGGTCATCATCATCTTGTGCTTGTGATCTCCATCTCCGAAGCACCGTCATGATCACCATCGTCACCGGCGCGACACCTTGATCTCCATCGTAGCATCGTTGTCGTCTCGCCAATCTAATGCTTCCACGACTATCACTACCGCTTAGTAATAAAGTAAAGCATTACATCGCGATTGCATTGCATACAATAAAGCGACAACCATATGGCTCCTGCCAGTTGCCGATAACTCGGTTACAAAACATGATCATCTCATACAATAAAATTTAGCATCATGTCTTGACCATATCACATCACAACATGCCCTGCAAAAACAAGTTAGACATCCTCTACTTTGTTGTTGCAAGTTTTACGTGGCTGCTACGGGCTCAAGCAAGAACTCATCTTACCTACGCATCAAAACCACAACGACAGTTTGTCAAATAGACTCCGTTTTAACCTTCTCAAGGACCGGGCGTAGCCACACTCGGTTCAACTAAAGTTGGAGAGACAGTCTTCCGCAAGCCATCTATGTGCAAAGTGAAGGAAATATGCCCTAGAGGCAATAATAAAGTTATTATTTATTTCCTTATATCATGATAAATGTTTATTATTCATGCTAGAATTGTATTAACTGGAAACATAATACATGTGTGAATACATAGACAAACAGAGTGTCACTAGTATGCCTCTACTTGACTAGCTCATTAATCAAAGATGGTTATGTTTCCTAGGCATGAACAAAGAGTTGTTATTTGATTAACGAGATCACATCATTAGTTGAATGATCTGATTGACATGACCCATTCCATTAGCATAGCACCCGATCGTTTAGTGTGTTGCTATTGCTTTTATCCATGACTTATACATGTTCCTTTAACTATGAGATTATGCAACTCCCATTTACCGTAGGAACACTTTGTGTGCTACCAAACGTCACAACGTAACTGGGTGATTATAAAGGTGCTCTACAGGTGTCTCCGAAGGTACATATTGGGTTGGCGTATTTCGAGATTAGGATTTGTCACTCCGATTGTCGGAGAGGTATCTCAGGGCCTTATCGGTAATGCACATCACATAAAGCCTTGCAAGCATTGCAACCAATGAGTTAGTTGCGAGATGATGCATTACAAAACGAGTAAAGAGACTTGCCGGTAACGAGATTGAACTAGGTATTGGATACCGACGATCGAATCTCGGGCAAGTAACATACCGATGACAAAGGGAACAACGTATGTTGTTATGCGGTCTGACCGATAAAGATCTTCGTAGAATATGTAGGAGCCAATATGGGCATCCAGGTCCCGCTGTTGGTTATTGACCGGAGACGTGTCTCGGTCATGTCTACATTGTTCTCGAACCGTAGGGTCCGCACGCTTAACGTTACGATGACAGTTATTATGAGTTTATGCATTTTGATGTACCGAAGGAGTTCGGAGTCCCGGATGTGATCACGGACGTGACGAGGAGTCTCGAAATGGTCGAGACATAAAGAATTATATATTGGAAGCCTATGTTTGGACATCGGATGCATTCCAGGTGAAATCAGGATTTTACCGGAATACCGGGAGGGTTACCGGAACCCCCCGGGAGCATAATGGACCAACATGGGCCTCGGAGGAGAGGTGAGAGGGCTGCCCTAGGGGCTGCGCGCCTCCCCCCTTCCCCTAGTCCTATTAGGACTAGGAGAGGTGGGCGCCCCCTTCTCTCTCTCTCTCCCCCTTGGAGAATCCTAGTCCAACTAGGATTGGGGGGGGGGGGGGAATCCTACTCCCAGAGGGAGTAGGACTCTCTGGCGCGCCAAGGCTTGGCCGGCCAGCCCCTCCCCCTTGGCTCCTTTATATACGGGGGCAGGGGGCACCCCAAAGACACACAATTGATCATTGAGATCTTTCCTTAGCCGTGTGCGGTGCCCCCTTCCACCAAATTCCACCTCGATCATATCTTTGCAGTGCTTAGGCGAAGCCCTGCGCCGGTAACACATCAAGATCGTCACCACGCCGTCGTGCTGACGGAACTCTTCCTCGACGCTTTGCTGGATCGGAGCCCGTGGATCGTCATCGAGCTGAACGTGTGCCAAGAACTCGGAGGTGCCGGAGTAACGGTGCTGTGATCGGTTGGATCGCGAGGAGAACGTACGACTACTTCCTCTATGTTGTGTCAACGCTTCCGCTTCGGTCTACGAGGGTACGTAGACAACACTCTCCCCTCTCGTTGCTATGCATCACCATGATCTTGCGTGTGCGTAGGGAAATTTTTGAAATTACTACGTTCCCCAACAGTGGCATCCGAGCCTAGGTTTTATGGTTTGATGTTATTTGCACGAGTAGAACACAAGTGAGTTGTGAACGATACAAGTCATACTGCCTACCAGCATGTCATACTTTGGTTCAGCGGTATTGTTGGACGAGACAATCCGGACCAACCTTACGCGTACGCTTACGCGAGACCGGTTCCCTCGACGTGCTTTGCACATAGATGGCTTGCGGAAGACTGTCTCTCCAACTTTAGTTGAACCGAGTGTGGCTACGCCCGGTCCTTGAGAAGGTTAAAACGGAGTCTATTTGACAAACTATCGTTGTGGTTTTGATGCGTAGGTAAGATGAGTTCTTGCTTAAAGCCCGTAGCAGCCACGTAAAACTTGCAACAACAAAGTAGAGGACGTCTAACTTGTTTTTGCAGGGCATGTTGTGATGTGATATGGTCAAGACGTGATGCTAAATTTTATTGTATGAGATGATCATGTTTTGTAACCGAGTTATCGGCAACTGGCAGGAGCCATATGGTTGTCGCTTTATTGTATGCAATGCAATCGTGATGTAATGCTTTACTTTATTACTAAGCGGTAGTGATAGTCGTAGAAGCATAAGATTGGCGAGACGACAACGATGCTGCGATGAAGATCAAGGTGTCGCGCCGGTGACGATGGTGATCATGACGGTGCTTCGAAGATGGAGATCACAAGCACAAGATGATGATGGCCATATCATATCACTTATATTGATTGCATGTGATGTTTATCCTTTTATGCATCTTATCTTGCTTTGATTGACGGTAGCATTATAAGATGATCTCTCACTAAATTATCAAGTAGTGTTCTCCCTGAGTATGCACCGTTGCGAAAGTTCTTCGTGCTGAGACACCACGTGATGATCGGGTGTGATAGGCTCTACGTTCAAATACAACGGGTGCAAAACAGTTGCACATGCGGAATACTCAGGTTTAACTTGACGAGCCTAGCATATAACAGATATGGCCTCGGAACACGGAGACCGAAAGGTCGAGCGTGAATCATATAGTAGATATGATCAACATTGTGATGTTCACCATTGAAACTACTCCATCTCACGTGATGATCGGACATGGTTTAGTTGATTTGGATCACGTGATCACTTAGAGGATTAGAGGGATGTCTATCTAAGTGGGAGTTCTTAAGTAATATGATTAATTGAACTTAAATTTATCATGAACTTAGTACCTGATAGTATCTTGCTTGTCTATGTTGTGTAGATAGATGGCTCGTGCTGTTGTTCTGTTGAATTTTAATGCGTTCCTTGAGAAAGCAAAGTTGAAAGATGATGGTAGCAATTACACGGACTGGGTCTGTAACTTGAGGATTATCCTCATTGCTGCACAGAAGAATTACGTCCTGGAAGCACCGCTGGGTGCCAGGCCTGGTGCAAGAGCTACGCCAGATGTTGTGAACGTCTGGCAAAGCAAAGCTGATGACTACTCTATAGTTCAGTGTGCCATGCTTTACGGCTTAGAACCGGGACTTCAACGACGTTTTGAACACCATGGAGCATATGAGATGTTCCAGGAGTTGAAGTTAATATTTCAAGCAAATGCCCGGATTGAGAGATATGAAGTCTCCAATAAGTTCTATAGCTGTAAAATGGAGGAGAACGGTTCTGTCAGTGAGCATATACTCAGAATGTCTGGGTATAACAATCACTTGATTCAACTGGGAGTTAACCTTCCGGATGATTGCGTCATTGACAGAATTCTCCAATCACTGCCACCAAGCTACAAGAGCTTCGTGATGAACTATAATATGCAAGGGATGACCAAAACTATGCCCGAGCTCTTCGCGATGCTAAAAGCCGCGGAGGTAGAAATCAAAAAGGAGCATCAAGTGTTGATGGTTAACAAAACCACTAGTTTCAAGAAAAAGGGCAAAGGGAAGAAAAAGGGGAACTTCAAAAAGAACAGCAAGCAAGTTGCTACTCAAGAGAAGAAACCCAAGTCTGGACCTAAGCCTGAAACTGAGTGCTTCTATTGCAAGCAGACTGGTCACTGGAAGCGGAACTGCCCCAAGTATTTGGCGGATAAGAAGGATGGCAAGGTTAACAAAGGTATATATGATATACATGTTATTGATGTGTACCTTACTAATTCTCGAAGTAGCACCTGGGTATTTGATACTGGTTCTGTTGCTAATATTTGCAACTCAAAACAGGGGCTACGGATTAAGCGAAGATTGGCAAAGGACGAGGTGACGATGCGCGTGGGAAATGGTTCCAAAGTCGATGTGATCACGGTCGGCACGCTACCTCTACATCTACCTTCGGGATTAATATTAGATCTAAATAATTGTTATTTAGTACCAGCGTTGAGCATGAACATTATATCTGGATCTTGTTTGATGCGAGACGGTTATTCATTTAAATCAGAGAATAATGGTTGTTCTATTTATATGAGTAATATCTTTTATGGTCATGCGCCATTAAAGAGTGGTTTATTCTTACTTAATCTCGATAGTAGTAATACACATATTCATAATGTTGAAGCCAAAAGATGCAGAGTTGATAATGATAGTGCAACTTATTTGTGGCACTGCCGTTTAGGTCATATCGGTGTAAAGCGCATGAAGAAACTCCATACTGATGGACTTTTGGAGTCACTTGATTATGAATCACTTGGCACTTGCGAACCGTGCCTTATGGGCAAGATGACTAAAACACCGTTCTCCGGTACTGTGGAGAGAGCAACAGATTTATTGGAAATCATACATACTGATGTATGTGGTCCAATGAATGTTGAGGCTCGTGGCGGATATCGTTATTTTCTCACCTTCACTGATGATTTAAGCAGATATGGGTATATCTACTTAATGAAACACAAGTCTGAAACATTTGAAAAGTTCAAAGAATTTCAGAGTGAAGTGGAAAATCATCGTAACAAGAAAATAAAGTTTCTACGATCTGATCGTGGAGGAGAATATTTGAGTTACGAGTTTGGTCTACATTTGAAACAATGCGGAATAGTTTCGCAACTCACGCCACCCGGAACACCACAACGCAATGGTGTGTCCGAACGTCGTAATCGTACTTTACTGGATATGGTGCGATCTATGATGTCTCTTACCGATTTACCGCTATCTTTTTGGGGTTATGCTCTAGAGACAGCCGCATTCACGTTAAATAGGGCACCATCAAAATCCGTTGAGACGACGCCTTATGAACTGTGGTTTGGCAAGAAACCAAAGTTGTCGTTTCTTAAAGTTTGGGGCTGCGATGCTTATGTGAAAAAGCTTCAACCTGATAAGCTCGAACCCAAATCGGAAAAATGTGTCTTCATAGGATACCCAAATGAGACTATTGGGTATACCTTCTATCACAGATCCGAAGGCAAAATTTTTGTTGCTAAAGTCGGAAACTTTCTAGAGAAGGAGTTTCTCTCGAAAGAAGTGAGTGGGAGGAAAGTAGAACTTGATGAGATAACAGTATCTACTCCCTTATTGAGAAGTAGTACATCACAGAAATCTGTTTCTGTGACACCTACATCAAATAGGGAGGAAGCTAATGACAATGATCATGAAACTTCAGATCAAGTTTCTACTGAACTTCGTAGATCAACCAGAGTAAGATCCGCACCAGAGTGGTACAGTAATCCTATTTTGGAAGTCATGTTACTAGACCATGATGAACCTACGAACTATGAAGAAGCGATGGTGAGCCCAGATTCCGCAAAGTGGCTTGAGGCCATGAAATCTGAGATGGGATCCATGTATGATAACAAAGTGTGGACTTTGGTTGACTTGCCCGATGATCGGCAAGCAATTGAGAATAAATGGATTTTTAAGAAGAAGACTGACGCTGATGGTAATGTTACTGTCTATAAAGCTCGACTTGTTGCAAAAGGTTTTCGACAAGTTCAAGGGATTGACTACGATGAGACTTTCTCACCCGTAGCGATGCTTAAGTCTGTCAGAATCATGTTAGCAGTTGCCGCATTTTATGATTATGAAATTTGGCAAATGGATGTCAAAACTGCATTCCTGAATGGATTTCTGGAAGAAGAGTTGTATATGATGCAACCAGAAGGTTTTGTCGATCGGAAGGGAGCTAACAAAGTGTGCAAGCTCCAGCGATCCATTTATGGACTGGTGCAAGCCTCTCGGAGTTGGAATAAACGCTTTGATAGTGTGATCAAAGCATTTGGTTTTATACAGACTTTTGGAGAAGCCTGTATTTACAAGAAAGTGAGTGGGAGCTCTGTAGCATTTCTGATATTATATGTGGATGACATATTACTGATCGGAAATAATATAGAATTTCTGGATAGCATAAAGGGATACTTGAATAAGAGTTTTTCAATGAAAGACCTCGGTGAAGCTGCTTACATATTGGGCATTAAGATCTATAGAGATAGATCAAGACGCTTAATAGGACTTTCACAAAGCACATACCTTGACAAAGTTTTGAAAAAGTTCAAAATGGATCAGGCAAAGAAAGGGTTCTTGCCTGTGGCACAAGGTGTGAAGTTGAGTAAGACTCAATGCCCGACCACCGCAGAAGATAGAGAGAAAATGAAAAATGTTCCCTATGCTTCAGCCATAGGCTCTATCATGTATGCAATGCTGTGTACCAGACCTGATGTGTGCCTTGCTGTAAGTTTAGCAGGCAGGTACCAAAGTAATCCAGGAGTGGATCACTTGACAGCTGTCAAGAACATCCTTAAGTACTTGAGAAGGACTAAGGATATGTTTCTCATTTATGGAGGTGACAAAGAGCTCGTCGTAAACGGTTACGTCGATGCAAGCTTTGACACTGATCCGGACGATTCCAAATCGCAAACCGGATACGTATTTACATTAAACGGTGGAGCTGTCAGTTGGTGCAGTTCTAAACAAAGCGTCGTGGCGGGATCTACATGTGAAGCTGAGTACATAGCCGCTTCGGAAGCAGCTAATGAAGGAGTCTGGATGAAGGAGTTCATATCCGATCTAGGTGTTGTACCTAGCGTATCGGGTCCAATGAAAATCTTTTGTGACAATACTGGTGCAATTGCCTTGGCAAAGGAATCCAGATTTCACAACAGAACCAAACACATCAAAAGAAGCTTCAACTCCATCCGGGATTTGGTCCAGGTGGGAGACATAGAGATATGCAAGATACATACGGATCTGAATATTGCAGACCCGTTGACTAAGCCTCTTCCACGAGCAAAACATGATCAGCACCAAAACTCCATGGGTGTTAGAATCATTACTTTGTAATCTAGATTATTGACTCTAGTGCAAGTGGGAGACTGAAGGAAATATGCCCTAGAGGCAATAATAAAGTTATTATTTATTTCCTTATATCATGATCAATGTTTATTATTCATGCTAGAATTGTATTAACTGGAAACATAATACATGTGTGAATACATAGACAAACAGAGTGTCACTAGTATGCCTCTACTTGACTAGCTCATTAATCAAAGATGGTCATGTTTCCTAGCCATGAACAAAGAGTTGTTATTTGATTAACGAGATCACATCATTAGTTGAATGATCTGATTGACATGACCCATTCCATTAGCATAGCACCCGATCGTTTAGTGTGTTGCTATTGCTTTTATCCATGACTTATACATGTTCCTTTAACTATGAGATTATGCAACTCCCATTTACCGTAGTAACACTTTGTGTGCTACCAAACGTCACAACGTAACTGGGTGATTATAAAGGTGCTCTACAGGTGTCTCCGAAGGTACATATTGGGTTGGCGTATTTCGAGATTAGGATTTGTCACTCCGATTGTCGGAGAGGTATCTCAGGGCCTTCTCGGTAATGCACATCACATAAAGCCTTGCAAGCATTGCAACCAATGAGTTAGTTGCGAGATGATGCATTACAGAACGAGTAAAGAGACTTGCCGGTAACGAGATTGAACTAGGTATTGGATACCGACGATCGAATCTCGGGCAAGTAACATACCGATGACAAAGGGAACAACGTATGTTGTTATGCGGTCTGACCGATAAAGATCTTCGTAGAATATGTAGGAGCCAATATGGGCATCCAGGTCCCGCTGTTGGTTATTGGCCGGAGACGTGTCTCGGTCATGTCTACATTGTTCTCGAACCGTAGGGTCCGCACGCTAAACATTATGATGACAGTTATTATGAGTTTATGCATTTTGATGTACCGAAGGAGTTCGGAGTCCCGGATGTGATCACGGACGTGACGAGGAGTCTCGAAATGGTCGAGACATAAAGAATTATATATTGGAAGCCTATGTTTGGACATCGGATGCATTCCAGGTGAAATCAGGATTTTACCGGAATACCGGGAGGGTTACCGGAACCCCCCGGGAGCATAATGGGCCAACATGGGCCTCGGAGGAGAGGTGAGAGGGCTGCCCTAGGGGCTGCGCGCCTCCCCCCCTTCCCCTAGTCCTATTAGGACTAGGAGAGGTGGGCGCCCCCTTCTCTCTCTCTCTCCCCCTTGGAGAATCCTAGTCCAACTAGGATTGGGGGGGGGGGGGGAATCCTACTCCCAGAGGGAGTAGGACTCTCTGGCGCGCCAAGGCTTGGCCGGCCAGCCCCTCCCCCTTGGCTCCTTTATATACGGGGGCAGGGGGCACCCCAAAGACACACAATTGATCATTGAGATCTTTCCTTAGCCGTGTGCGGTGCCCCCTTCCACCAAATTCCACCTCGATCATATCTTTGCAGTGCTTAGGCGAAGCCCTGCGCCGGTAACACATCAAGATCGTCACCACGCCGTCGTGCTGACGGAACTCTTCCTCGACGCTTTGCTGGATCGGAGCCCGGGGATCGTCATCGAGCTGAACGTGTGCCAAGAACTCGGAGGTGCCGGAGTAACGGTGCTGTGATCGGTTGGATCGCGAGGAGAACATACGACTACTTCCTCTACGTTGTGTCAACGCTTCCGCTTCGGTCTACGAGGGTACGTAGACAACAGTCTCCCCTCTCGTTGCTATGCATCACCATGATCTTGCGTGTGCGTAGGGAAATTTTTGAAATTACTACGTTCCCCAACAGTGGCATCCGAGCCTAGGTTTTATGGTTTGATGTTATTTGCACGAGTAGAACACAAGTGAGTTGTGGACAATACAAGTCATACTGCCTACCAGCATGTCATACTTTGGTTCAGCGGTATTGTTGGACGAGACGATCCGGACCAACCTTACGCGTACGCTTACGCGAGACCGGCTCCCTCGACGTGCTTTGCACATAGATGGCTTGCGGAAGACTGTCTCTCCAACTTTAGTAAGCACGTCGAGGGAACCGGTCTCGCGTAAGAGTACGCGTAAGGTTGGTCCGGATCGTCTCGTCCAACAATACCGCTGAACCAAAATATGACATGCTGGTAGGCAGTATGACTTGTATCGTCCACAACTCACTTGTGTTCTACTCGTGCAAATAACATCAAACCATAAAAACCTAGGCTCTGATACCACTGTTGGGGAACGTAGTAATTTCAAAAAATTTCCTACGCACACGCAAGATCATGGTGATGCATAGCAACGAGAGGGGAGAGTGTTGTCTATGTACCCTTGTAGACCGAAGCGGAAGCGTTGACGCAATGTAGTGGAAGTAGTCGTACGTTCTCCTCGCGATCCAACCGATCACAACACCGTTACTCCGGCACCTCCGAGTTCTTGGCACACGTTCAGCTCGATGACGATCCCCGGGCTCTGATCCAGCAAAGCGTCGGGGAAGAGTTCCGTCAGCACGACGGCGTGGTGACGATCTTGATGTGTTACCGGCGCAGGGCTTCGCCTAAGCATTGCAACGATATGACCGAGGTGGAATTTGGTGGAGGGGGCACCGCACACGGCTAAGGAACGATCACAAAGATCAACTTGTGTGTCTATGGGGTGCCCCCTGCCCCTGTATATAAAGGATGGAGGAGGAGGAGGCCGGCCAAGGCTTGGTGCGGCCAGGATGTGGAGTTCTACTAGGACTCCAAGTCCTAGTAGGAGTCCACCAAGAGGGGAGGAAGGGAGAAGGAAGTGGAGGAGAAGGAAAGGTGGCCGGCCCCCTTTTCCCTAGTCCAATTCGGACCAGAGGGAAGTGGGGGCGCAGCAGCCCCTTGGCCCTTTCTTCTCTTCCCACTAAAGCCCATCAAGGCCCATTGCTTCTTCCTCGTATTCCCGTAACTCCCCGGTACCTCCGAAAATACCCGAACCACTCAGAACCCTTCCGATGTCCGAATATAGTCGTCCAATATATCGATCTTTACGTCTCGACCATTTCGAGACTCCTCGTCATGTCCCCGATCTCATCCAGGACTCCGAACTCCTTAGGTACATCAAAACTCATAAACTCATAATATAACTGTCATCGAAACCTTAAGCGTGCGGACCCTACGGTTCGAGAACAATGTAGACATGACCGAGACACGTCTCCGGTCAATAACCAATAGCGGGACCTGGATGCCCATATTGGCTCCTACATATTCTACGAAGATCTTTATAGGTCAGACCGCATAACAACATACGTTGTTCCCTTTGTCATCGGTATGTTACTTACCCGAGATTCGATCGTCGGTATCCAATACCTAGTTCAATCTCGTTACCGGCAAGTCTCTTTACTCGTTCCATAATACATCATCTCGCAACTAACTCATTAGTTGCAATGCTTGCAAGGCTTGAGTGATGTGCATTACCGAGAGGGCCCAGAGATACCTCTCCGACGATCGGAGTGACAAATCCTAATCTCGAAATACGCCAACCCAACATCTACCTTTGGAGACACCTGTAGTACTCCTTTATAATCACCCAGTTACGTTGTGACGTTTGGTAGCACACAAAGTGTTGTTCCTACGGTAAACGGGAGTTGCATAATCTCATAGTTAAAGGAACATGTATAAGTCATGGATAAAAGCAATAGCAACATACTAAACGATCGGGTGCTATGCTAATGGAATGGGTCATGTCAATCAGATCATTCAACTAATGATGTGATCTCGTTAATCAAATAACAACTCTTTGTTCATGGTTAGGAAACATAACCATCTTTGATTAATGAGCTAGTCAAGTAGAGGCATACTAGTGACACTCTGTTTGCCTAAGTATTCACACATGTATTATGTTTCCAGTTAATACAATTCTAGCATGAATAATAAACCTTTATCATGATATAAGGAAATAAATAATAACTTTATTATTGCCTCTAGGGCATATTTCCTTCAGTCTCCCACTTGCACTAGAGTCAATAATCTAGTTCACATCGCCATGTGATTTACCAGCAATAGTTCACATCACCATGTGATTAACACCCATAGTTCACATTGATATGTGACCAACACCCAAAGGGTTTACTAGAGTCAGTAATCTAGTTCACATCGCTATGTGATTAACACCCAAAGAGTACTAAGGTGTGATCATGTTTTGCTTGTGAGATAATTTTAGTCAACGGGTCTGTCACATACAGATCCGTAAGTATTTTGCGAATTCTATGTCTACAATACTCCGCACAGAGCTACTCTAGCTAATTGCTCCCACTTTCAATATGTATCTAGATTGAGACTTAGAGTCATCTAGATTAGTGTCAAAACTTGCATCGACGTAATCTTTTACGACGAACCTTTTGTCACCTCCATAATCGAGAAACATATCCTTATTCCACTAAGGATAATTTTGACCGCTGTCCAGTGATCTACTCCTAGATAACTATTGTACTCCCTTGCCAAACTCAGTGGTAGGGTATGCAATAGATCTGGTACACAGCATGGCATACTTTATAGAACCTATGGCTGAGGCATAGGGAATGACTTTCATTCTCTTTCTATCTTCTGCCGTGGTCGGGCTTTGAGTCTTACTCAATTTCACACCTTATGACACAGGCAAGAACTCTTTCTTTGACTGTTCCATTTTGAACTACTTCAAAAACTTGTCAAGGTATGTACTCATTGAAAAAACTTATCAAGCGTCTTGATCTACCTCTATAGACCTTGATGCTCAATATGTAAGCAGCTTCACTAAAGTCTTTCTTTGAAAAACTCCTTTCAAACATTCCTTTATGCTTTACAGAATAATTCTACATTATTTCCGATCAACAATATGTCATTCACATATACTTATCAGAAATGTTGTAGTGCTCCCACTCACTTTCTTGTAAATACAGGCTTCACCGCAAGTCTGTAAAAACTATATGCTTTGATCAACTTATTAAAGCATATATTCCAACTCCGAGATGCTTGCACCAGTCCATAGATGGATCGCTGGAGCTTGCATATTTTGTTAACACCTTTAGGATTGAGAAAACCTTCTGGTTGCATCATATGCAACTCTTCTTTAATAAATCCATTAAGGAATGCAGTTTTGTTTTCCATTTGCCAGATTTCACAAAATGCGGCAATTGCTAACATGATTCGAACAGACTTAAGCATAGATACGAGTGAGAAACTCTCATCGTAGTCAACACCTTGAACTTGTCGAAAACCCTTTTGCGACAATTCTAGCTTTGTAGATAGTAAAACTACTATCAGCGTCCGTCTTCCTCTTAAAGATCCATTTATTTTCTATGGCTTTGCCGATCATCGGGCAAATCCATCAAAGTCCATACTTTGTTCTCATACATGGATCATATCTCAGATTTCATGGCCTCGAACCATTTCGCGGAATATGGGCTCATCATCGCTTCCTCATAGTTCGCAAGTTCGTCATGGTCTAGTAACGTGACTTCCAGAACAAGATTACCGTACCACTCTGGTGCGGATCTCACTCTGGTTTACCTACGAGATTCGGTAGTTACTTGATCTGAAGTTACATGATCATCATCATTAGCTTCCTCACTAATTGGTGTAGTAGTCACAAGAACAGATTTCTGTGATGAACTACTTTCCAATAAGGGAGAAGGTACAATTACCTTATCAAGTTTTCTACTTTCCTCCCACTCACTTCTTTCGAAAGAAACTCCTTCTCTAGAAAGTTTCCGAACTTAGCAACAAAAGTCTTGCCTTCGGATCTGTGATAGAAGGTGTATCCAACAGTTTCCTTTGGATATCCTATGAAGACACATTTCTCCGATTTGGGTTCGAGCTTATCAGGTTGAAGCTTTTTCACATAAGCATCGCAGCCCCAAACTTTAAGAAACGACAACTTTGGTTTCTTGCCAAACCATAGTTCATATTGTGTCGTCTCAACGGACTTAGATGGTGCCCCTTTTAACATGAATGCAGCTGTCTCTAATGCATGATCCCAAAACGATATTGGTAAATCGGTAAGAAACATCATAGATTGTACTATATCCAATAAAGTACGGTTATGACGTTCGGACACACCATTATGCTGTGGTGTTCCAGGTGGCATGAATTTGTGAAACTATTCCACATTGTTTTAATTGAAGACCAAACTCGTAACTCAAATATTTGTCTCCGCGATCAGATCGTAGAAACCTTATTTTCTTGTCACGATGATTTTCCACTTTACTCTAAAATTCTTTGAACTTTTCAAACGTTTCAGACTTATGTTTCATCAAGTAGATATACCCATATCTGCTCAAATCATCTGTGAAGGTTAGAAAATAATGATACTTGTCGCGAGCCTTAATATTCATCGGACCATATACATCAGTATGTATGATTTCCAACAAATCTGTTGCTTGCTCCATTGTTCCGGAGAACGGCGTTTTAGTCATCTTGCCCAAGAGGCATGGTTCGCAAGCATCAAGTGATTCGTAATCAAGTGATTCCAAAATCCCATTAGCATGGAGTTTCTTCATGCGCTTTACACCAATATGACCTAAACGGCAGTGCCACAAATAGGTTGCACTATCATTATTAACTTCGCATCTTTTGGTTTCAATATTATGAATATGTGTATCACTACGATCGAGATCCAATAAACTATTTTCATTGGTGCGTATGACCATAGAAGGTTTTATTCATGTAAATAGAACAACAATTGTTCTCTAACTTAAATGAATAACTGTATTGCAATTAACATGATCAAATCATATTCATGCTCAACGCAAACACCAAATAACACTTATTTAGTTTCAACACTAATCACAAAAGTATAGGGAGTGTGTGATGATGATCATATCAATCTTGGAACCACTTCCAACACACATCGTCACCTTGCCCTTTAACTAGTCTTTGTTCATTCTGCAACTCCCGTTTCGAGTTACTAATCTTAGCAACTTGAACTAGTACCAAATACTGAGGGGTTGCTATGAACACTAGTAAAGTACACATCAATAACATGTATATCAAATATACTTATGTTCACTTTGCCATCCTTCTTATCCACCAATCACTTGGGGTAGTTCCGCTTCCAGTGACCAGTCCCTTTGCAGTAGAAGCACTTAGTCTCAGGCTTAGGACCAGACTTGGGCTTTTTCACTTGAGCAGCAACTTGCTTGCCGTTCTTCTTGAAGTTCCCCTTCTTTCCTTTTGCCCTTTTCTTGAAACTAGTGATCTTGTCAACCATCAACACTTGATGTTTTTCTTTGATTTCTACCTTCGCCGATTTTAGCATCGCGAAGAGCTTGGGAATATTTTCCGTTATCCCTTGCATATTATAGTTCATCACGAAGTTCTACTAACTTGGTGATGGTGACTAGAGAATTCTGTCAATCACTATCTTATCTGGAAGATTAACTCCCACTTGATTCAAGCGATTGTAGTACCCAGACAATCTAAGCACATGCTCACTAGTAGAGCGATTCTCCTCCATCTTTTAGCTATAGAACTTGTTGGAGACTTCATATCTCTCAGCTCGGGTATTTGCTTGAAATATTAACTTCAACTCCTAGAACATCTCATATGGTCCATGACGTTCAAAACGTCTTTGAAGTCCCGATTCTAAGCAGTTAAGCATGGTGCACTAAACTATTAAGTAGTCATCATATTGAGCTAGCAAAAGGTTCATAATGTCTGCATCTGCTCCTGCAATAGGTCCGTCACCTAGCGGTGCATCAAGGACATAATTCTTCTGTGCAGCAATGAGGATAAACCTCAGATCACGGATCCAATCCGCATCATTGCTACTAACATTTTTCAACACAATTTTCTCTAGGAACATATCAAAATAAACACAGGGAAGCAACAACGCGAGCTATTGATCTACAACATAGATATGCTAATACTACCAGGACTAATGTTCATGATAATATTAAAGTTCAATTAATCATATTACTTAAGAACTCCCACTTAGATAGACATCCCTCTAATCTTCTAAGTGATCACGTGATCCAAATCAACTAAACCATAACCGATCATCACGTGATATGGAGTAGTTTTCAATGGTGAACATCGTTATGTTGATCATATCTACTATATGATTCACGCTCGACCTTTCGGTCTCTGTGTTCCGAGGTCATATCTTATATGCATAGCTCGTCAAGTATAACCTGAGTATTCCGCGTGTGCAACTGTTTTGCACCCGTTGTATTTGAACGTAGAGCCTATCACACCCTATCATCACGTGGTGTCTCAGCACGAAGATCAAGTCTCCTCGGATATCAGCGACATAATCCAGATTTCCAAAACTAGTCTTGTGACCTGGGGCATAGTTGTTGATCTGCTCTAGATGGCCAAGCAAGTTGGCCCGCACCGCGAAGCCGCCGAACACAAAGATCTGGCCGGGGGGTAAGATCTCCCTCAGGACAGCATTGTTGTAGATGACTGATGGAGCCTGAGGGAGTCCTGGATTAGGGGGTATCCGGACAGCCGGACTACATCCTTTGGCCGGACTGTTGGACTATGAAGATACAAGACTGAAGACTTCGTCCCGTGTCCGGATGGGACTCTCCTTGGCGTGGAAGGCAAGCTTGGCAATACGGATATGTAGATCACCTTCTTTGTAACCGACTCTGTGTAACCCTATCCCCCTCCAGTGTCTATATAAACCGGAGGGTTTAGTCCGTAGGACGACAACAAGATACAATCATACCATAGGCTAGCTTCTAGGATTTAGCCTCCTCGATCTCGTGGTAGATCAACTCTTGTAATACCCATATCATCGATATCAATCAAGCAGGAGTAGGGTTTTACCTCCATCAAGAGGGCCCAAACCTGGGTAAAAACATCGTGTCCCTTGTCTCCTGTTAGCATCCGCCTAGACGCACAGTTCGGGACCCCCTACCCGAGATCCGCCGGTTTTGACACCGACATTGGTGCTTTCATTGAGAGTTCCTCTGTGTCGTCATCGTCAGGCTCGATGGCTCCTTCGATCATCGACAGCAATACAGTCCAGGGTGAGACTTTCCTCCCTGGACAGATCTTTGTATTCGGCGGCTTCGCACTGCGGGCCAACTCGTTTGGCCATCTGGACCAGACCGAGAGTTATGCCCCTGGCCATCAGGTCAGGTTTGGAAACCTAAACTACACAGCCGACATCTGCGGAGACTTGATCTTCGATGAATTCGAGCCCCTGCCGAGTGCGCCGCACGGTCACGATGAGCATGATTTAGCTCTGCCGTTGCACAGTGTTCAGGAGATCGCACCTGCAACCACTTCGACCCTCAATTCGGAGCCTACCGCGCCATCCATGGATGGGTGGCTAGACCCCGCCACGGAGGCCGCAGTCTTAGCGGCGATCGAGCCGAATACCAACTTTACTCTTCACGAGAGTCGTCACTTGAAACTGCCGAATTCTTCTCCGACCACGGACTCCAAACCGCCTGCGCCCGTGCCTGTCGAATCTGACTGGGTGCCGATCATGGAGTTCACCTCCGCGGATATCTTTTAGCACTCGCCCTTCGGCGACATACTGAACTCGTTAAGGTCCCTTTCCCTGTCAGGAGAATCCTGGCCGAACTATGTCCGGCAGGATTGGGATGCGGATGACGAAGAAATTCGCCGCCCACCCACCACCCACTTAGTAGCCACTGTCGATGATTTAACCGACATGCTCAACTTCGACTCCGAAGACATCGACAGTATGGACGACGATGCAGGAGACGAACATGAACCACTGCCCACAGGGCACTAGACAGCCACCTCATCCCATGATGTATACATGGTGGACACACCCAAAGAAAATGACGATGAGGAACGGAAGGACGCAGTGAAGGATCGTTCCCTCGAGAAGCAGTCAAGGCAGCGGCGTAAATGCCGCTCCAAATCACGCCTCATCAGTAACAATGATCACATAGGCCCAGCGATAGAGCAAGGTGAGCCAGCGGACGACGAACATGGCATTGAACAACGTCCGACGATGGCAACACGGACAATCAAACCGAACAACCCATCTTCGGCAAGGATAACAGTCCAGATGACATCACACCGGACAAGCTCCTGGAGCAAAAGAATCTCCATCAAAGGCTTGTCACCACTGCGCGGAGCCTGAAAAAACAGAAGCGAAAGCTCAAGGCTGCGGAAGATACACTCAGAATCAGATGGAGTAAAGTACTCAACACCGCAGAAAAGTATGGCGGCAGTCGCCACACAAAGAGCTACCCGAAGCGAAAGCTACTACCTGAATTCGATGATTGAGGCCTTAGAGCCCCCGCAATCAAAAAACAAAACAGCCATCCGGTCGGATAGACGACCTCGGGGCCAACATAGAACGGCAAATGACGCCGCACACAAGCCAGTACGTGATCCACATGAGGACTCACATCATAAAGATGGCCCAACCCGATCCATCTACGGGCCAAGAAAGCGCGCTCCAGCACGCAATGCAACACAACAAAAATCCGAACACCACAGTACACCCAAATACAGGGGTGCCGCACACCCCCTATGTTTCACCAATGAGGTGCTGGACCATGAATTTCCAGAGGGATTCAAACCCGTAAACATAGAGGCATACGACGGAACGACAGAGCCTGGGGTCTGGATTGAGGACTACATCCTCCATATCCACATGGCTCGAGGAGACGATCTCCATGCCATCAAGTACTTACCCCTCAAGCTCAAAGGGCCAGCCCGGCACTGGCTTAAAAGCCTCCCCGAAAACACCATTGGAAGCTGGGAAGAGCTCGAGGACGCTTTTCGGGCAAATTTTCACGGGACCTATGTCCGACCACCGGATGCATACGATCTAAGTCATGTAACTCAACAGCCCGGAGAGTCAGCCTGAAAGCTTTGAAACAGGTTTCTCACTAAAAAGAACCAAATAGTCGACTGTCCGGACGCCGTAGCCTTAGCATCTTTCAAACACATCGTTCGATACGAATGGCTTGCCAGACACCTCGGCCAGGAAAAGCCAAGAACAGTGGATGCATTAACAAGCCTCATGACCCGCTTTTGCGCGGGCGAGGACAGCTGGTTAGCCGGATGCAGCACCAGCGACCCAAGTACATCCGAAGTCAGGGACGTAAACGGGAAGCCACGATGCAACAAAAACAAGTGCCGGAATAAAGAAGACAGCCCGAAGAGCATGACAGTAAACGCCGGATTAAAAAGCTCTCGGCTGGGTCAGCAAAAGCTGCCCCTCAAAGGCAACAAAGACGAACTGTCCAGCCTAACCAAGATTCTGGACAAACTATGTCAGATCCACAGCAACCCTGATAAACCTGCCAATGATACCCATAGAGAATATTGGGTCTTCAAGCAGTCTGGCAAACTCAACGCCGAACACAAGGGCTGGATACACCAAGTGAAGACGATGACGAGCCTCGCAAACAAAGCACTGGGAACAGAAGAAATTCCCACCAGAAGTCAAAACAGTAAATGTGTTACACGTGATAAAGAAAAATAATGTGGCACTCATAGAGACACGTGCCACAGGGCCTATCACCGCGGAGTTCCGCCACTGGTCGTCCCAATCGATCACCTTCGACCATCGGGATTACTCGGGACATATCCGGCATGCAGGATGGGCTGCCTTGGTGTTAGACCCGATAATCGACGGATACCACTTCACACGAGTCCTGATGGACGGCTGTAGTAGTTTAAACCTGATATATCAGGATACAGTCCGCAAAATGGGGATAGACCCAACAAAAATCAGCCACAACAATACTGCCTTTAAAGGAGTAATGCCAGGCCCGGAAGCCCATTGCACGGGCTCCCTGCTACTAGAGGTTATATTCGGCTTTCCGGATAACTTCCGCAGTGAAAAGTTAACCTTTCACATTGCTCTGTTCCAAAGTGGCTATCAAGCACTACACGGACGCGAAGCTTTTGCCCGCTTTAACGCAATACCGCATTACGCTTCTCTCATGCTTAAGATGCCGGGTCCACGTGGCATCATTATAGTAAAGGGAAATATTGAGCAGTCTTTGCGCGCAGAAGACCGTGGGGCTGCCCTGGCAGCCGCACACTAAACGGCCTCACCAACTAGAGCACCTGACAGTTCGTTAAGACCACGGACACGGTTAGACGAGTCCGGCGTAGCTATACATGATTGACACAGGTTTGATGGCCATACCCCCAAAACAATACAAGGAGCTCAACGCATGTAAACAAGTGACAATTAGGCTCAATTTTACTCATCTTGAACCGTACTTGGTTTCCTTAGTATAACCTAGCTTTTGCACAACAACTTTTCAGCTAAGTTCCTCTCTTTTACAGATGACCATCATGCTACACCCGTCCAGGATACGACACAACGGAGACACAGGCGCAGACGTGCAGCAGGGACCTGTTCCAAGGATTCTCTTTAGATTAAGACCCTGCGTAAACCTTTTTTACTGTCTCTTGTTGATACACATTCCCCGGATTCTTAGTACAACTGAGATGGATGCTGACGTATTGGCATGTGGCCACGTCAGAATGTTGCACGTACCTGGACACCAGGGGCTTATTACAAAGGGCATTGCTCAGCCCGGTTTACATAATAAAGACCGAATACCTTAGGGAGTGTTCGGCGTCTCTAGTTTGGCCTTATATGCATCAGCTTCGAATCATGTCTTTGGTCAAATGTTGGGTTTGCCTGGCTCATGTGTTTTGCTGCCTTACATTCCGCTCTATCGGCTAAGGCGACACTAGGAGAACTGCTGCGATTGTGCCCTGGTTCATCCGGATGAGCACCTTAGTAGAGAAAGCCGAAAACTGACTGTCATGATATAGCGTGAGACTGTTCAACCACTCGATGACCTAGCGGAATCTTCGGGATTCCTCTGCCTTAACGAAGGGCCGTTTCCCGGCTAGGCATGTACGCGCTCCGAATTCGGATGAGCGCGGAGCCACCAGGGGCTATATAGTAGCTCCACTGTCAAACTCCTCTGGCTAAGTGAAAGTGTTAAATCATTATAGTCCGATTGCCTAGTTCGCTACGCTATCACCTCCTTAATGGACCAAGACGTTGGATCAAGTGTGAAAACGCATCTTCTGCGAACACCCCCGCATCATATGCGTGGGGCTGAAGCTGATGACTGCCATCTTTCAGGTTATATACATACATACATAAACGGCCGCACATGAGGTATTATAATGCTTGTAGGCACAAGTATAAAATAGCCTTCATAATTCAGTCAAACATTGTTTTTCAAAGGGAATACATGTCATTAGAACATAATATTCTTCGAGCACTACGCCTCTATGGAGCGAGCGCCCCCAAGAACTTCTTGAAAGTAGTGCTCGGCAGGTACTCGGCTCTCGTCTGAATCTTGGGCTGCAATGGCGGTGGCCTCCATCTCTGCCCAGTATGTCTTCACACGGGCAAGGGCCATCCGCGCACCCTCCACGCACGCCGACCTCTTCATCGCGTTGATATGCGGCACTTCACCAAGGAACTGCTGCAACAAACTGAAATAACTGTTCGGTTTTGGCCTTTCCGGCCACAAATGATCCACAACAGACCTGTTGGCGAGTCCGGACAATCTATTCAGCTCGGCCCATTCGGCCAACCAATCTGTCAGTGGAAGCGGACGCTCCGGAACATGAAATTGTGACCAGAACAGCTTTTCCACTTCACGATCTTTTTGATCTCAGAAGTATTGGGCCGCATCGGCAGCACTTGCCGCTAAGTCCATATATGCATCCGCAGAACTCCACAGCCGGTTCAACGGGGGTACTTAGGATCTCCGAACTTCATCCGCAGCATAAAGGGCTTCCCAGCCACAATATCACCGGCTTGACGCAGTGACTCCTTCGTCGCTCTCATTGCAGAGCGGGTGTCTTTGGCCACCATCGTGGCCTTTTCCAGGTCTGTCCTCTTCGCTTGATCTTCCTTTTCAAGAAGCTTGCAACGGTCAGCGACATTCTTCAATTCCACAGCCATTCTGGCTATTTCCTCCTTGCTTTGGCAGTGAGCAGCCTGTTCGGCTTTGAGCTCCTCGATTGCCTTTAGGGCAGCCGTGTCGCTTTTCATGGCTTGTTCTTGGGCTTGGGAAAGTTCCGCCCCGAAGTTTCTCCACGGCCGTAGCTCCATCTGCATTCAAAAAACATGTTATAGATACTGGCATCATGCTCCTCTTATCATGTGTCACCAGAGAAATTACATACCTTGCGCCTCGTCAAGCCGCTTGTTGACAAGTACGATGTCGGCATATGCCACGTCAAGTTGCCGCTTTAAATCGGCAAACTCATCAGTCCGGTGGGCCACCGGACACTTCGCCACCTGCACATTAAGGCGGCAAGATTATTCTTGGGATTAGGATCCTCTATGCACCGTCGTCTTCGACGACACTCAGAGTCTCAGGGGCTACTATCTACACAGGGCACATCTAAAATGTGCGGTACTGTCAAAAATGTACATCATTTCACGTACCTCAAAGCCTGTCAGTAGACTCCTAACAGCTTCATGCAACCCGCTTTTGGCGGACGAAATTTTGTTAATCACCGCACCCATCAACACACGGTGCTCTTCTGAGATAGCCGATCTCTCTAGAAGATTCCTCAGTGCGTCCGACCACACACCAGACGAAGCTGGACTCTTTCGATTGCTCTCTTCAAGAGCCGGATACTGAGGGCTTCGGGTGGCCATATGACTACCTTCTGGCCTTGCCGGATCAGGAGAAACCCTCCGCGACGACACCTCGGTGTCGCCCGCCTCATGAGGCGGTATGGCAGGGGGGAGGTGTTCCGCTCTCCATCATCTCTGGAAGAAGATCCCCCGAAGACGAGCTCTGCTGAGAAGGGCTAAGATCCGAACTGCAAGATAAATGCTTCAGTTACTTTCCTTAGAAGTAAGGTAAGGTTTTTTCATTATTAAGTACCCTTTTTACTTACAGCTCGGTGGAGGGTTGATCCCCTTGAGGGCATAATGCGGCCGGGGTATCCCCGGGTGCAGGACCCTCTGGCGAAGATTTCTTCCCCCGTTTAGAGACCATTGTCTCCGGGTCCTCACAGGTGGTCCTCTTTCTTCCCTGGGAAGAGCAAGTTTTGGTTCCTCCTCCCGGGCTGACCTCCTTCACGGAGGCGCTAGCCTCCTTGCTCCCCCCTTTATCCTCTCCTGAAGGCGCTTGATAAGGCGCAACCTCCAGCATCCTGGTCAACACGGGGTCTGGTGAGGTCTCAGGAAGGGGGGCCAGACACCTGATCAACTTTGCCTTCGCTATCCAATCCTGGGCAAAGAGCGACTTTTTCAGGGTGACGTTGCGATAAATAAATAGACATCATGTTCAAATGCGGGGCTACTTGCTTGGGTATCCAGGCAATTTCTTCTCAGACCCGCATCCTCAGTGATGTCCGGACATGTTATTTGTGGTCCGAAGAACAATCTGTACGTATCCTCAGGCGTCATGCCGATGAAGTGTTGAAGAGCTAGCGGTCCCTCCGAATTGAACTCCCATAGGCGGAGGGGACGACGTTTGCAGGGCAGGACCCAACGAATTAACATGACTTGCATCACCGTGGCCAGACTAACATCTCTCTCAAGGAGATCTCGGATGCGGCTCTGCAATGTGGGCACATCCTTTACTGGCCCCCAGTCCAGCCCCTTGTTGACCCATGACGTTAGTCGTGGCGGGGGACCCGAGCGAAAGACCGGGGGAGCCACCCACTTGGTACCTCTGGGAGCTGTGATATAAAACCACTCTTATTGCCATAAATTGACACCTCCTGGAGAGAGCCCTCGGGCCATGGGGCGTCGGCATTTTTGCTTATTACGGCGCCTCCGCACTCTGTGTGCCGCCCCTCGATCATCTTCGGCTCCACTTCGAAGGTCTTGAGCCACAGTCCGAAGTGAGGAGTAACACGGAGGAAAGCTTTGCACACAACGATGAATGATGAGATGTGGAGGATAGACTCCGGAGCTAAGTCATGGAAGTCCAGCCCATAATAGAACATAATCCCCCTCACAAAGGGATCTTTCGCAAAGCCTAACCCTTGGAGGAAGTGAGATACAAAAACGACGCTCTCACTGGGCTTGGGAGTGGGAATAACCTGCCCTTGAGCGGGCAGCCTATGCGGGATTTCACCGGTCAGGTACCTGGCCTACCGTAGCTTTATTACGTCTTCCTCCATGACGGAGGAAGGCATCCACCGACCTTGAGGGTTGGATCCGGACATAATCGTAGGTCCAACTCGCCTGAACCTAAGCTTTAGGTGTTGGAACTCGAGGCGGGAGGCAAATTCGATTAAGATCGAGAGGAAAAAGAATAGGGCTTCGTCTCTTTATAAAGAGGTTGAATACCAAGAGCCCTCCTCGTGACCGTTCGGGACTTACCTTCAATCGAGGGGTCATACCAACAGTCACGATTGGGTTACCCACGTCCGTGTTGATGAGAATTCCGTAACAAAGGGGGACACGATCTCTACTTCGACAAGACGTGCCAAAAAACTGCCTCGCGAAACAAGCTGAGATTGGTTATAAAAATGATTCAAATAAAGGCCCAGCTATGGTGTGATGTCACACTGCGGGGTACATCAGCAAATTAGATTTGTGGAAATATTATTCTCTCCACGGTTGTATGTGGAACTTTTTTTGCAGAGCCAGACACGATCCTCGTGTTGAAAATTTTATGAAGTATTCGGAGGAGGAACCCGCCTTGCAATGCTGAAAACAAATCTGCACGCCAGACTCATTGTCATTGAAGCCTGGTTCAGTGGCTATTGAGGGAGTCCTGGATTAGGGGGTATCCGGACAGCCGGACTACATCCTTTGGCCGGACTGTTGGACTATGAAGTTACAAGATTGAAGACTTTGTCCCGTGTCCGGATGGAACTCTCCTTGGTGTGGAAGGCAAGCTTGGCAATACGGATATGTAGATTTCCTTCTCTGTAACCGACTTTTTGTAACCCTAGCCCCCTCCGGTGTCTATATAAACCGGAGGGTTTAGTCCGTAGGACGACAACAAGATATAATCATACCATAGGCTAGCTTCTAGGGTTTAGCCTCCTTGATCTCGTGGTAGATCAACTCCTGTAATACCCATATCATCAATATCAATCAAGCAGGAGTTGGGTTTTACCTCCATCAAGAGGGCCTGAACCAGGGTAAAAACATTGTGTCCCTTGTCTCCTGTTACCATCAGCCTAGACGCACAGTTCGGGACCCCCTACCCGAGATCCGCCGGTTTTGACACCAAAAAAATCATCGAACCTTCTGGCGATGACACAGTGGAACTCTCAATGAAAGCACCAATGTGTGTGTCAAAACCGGCGGATCTCGGGTAGGGGGTCCCGAACTGTGCGTCTGAGGATCGGAGGTAATAGGAGATAGGGACACGATGTTTACCCAGGTTCGGGCCCTCTTGATGGAGGTAATACCCTACTTCCTACTTGATTATCTTGGATGAATATGGGGTTACAAGAGTTGATCTACCTCGAGATCGTAATGGCTAAACCATAGATGTCTAGCCTATATGATTATGATTATTCTCTATGGACTAAACCCCCCAGTTTATATAGACACGGGAGGGACCTAGGGTTGTATAGAGTCGGTTTACAGAGAAAGGAATCTTCATATCCGAATGCCAAGCTTGCCTTCCACGCAAAGGAGAGTCCCATCCGGACACGAGAAGAAGTCTTCTATCTTGTACCTTCATTGCCCATTAGTCCGGCCTATGTCACATAGCCCGGACGCCCAAGGACCCCTTAATCCAGGACTCCCTCAGTGACTGCTGCGGCGAGATGTGTTGGGGAACCATGTGTTTTTGCAACCCTGATGGCTCCCGCTTCCACTAGTGCAGGTGGGTCATATACAAATGGTTTTTACCCCCTTTTCGTGACAGAATTTTAAACCGTCGCCTTGCCTGTGTGTGCGATAGGGGGGTTCCATCCAAGACGACCCAGAAATTGTCAGCGATAGTTCCTCCGTTCACACACGCAGGGCAAAAAGATTTGGTGTGCGGTCGAGTGAGCCATCGCAAACTATTATACATGCCCAATTGTGTGAGATGTTCTTAGCATCCCACACAGTGAATCACAAACAAGCGTTTCCGCCGTATGTACACTACACACAACTTTCCGCATCACATCGTCTATGATATGTTGCCATCACAGACGATATTTATAATTTTATTATTTGAGTTATTGAATGCATCACGCACGGTTCCTAGAAGAAACTTTATGGCATAGGTTGTCCATCACACACACTTTTTATGTGGAAACATTTGTGCAAGGTGGCCTAACGAAAATAGTTTTCTGAAGGAAGTCGTGTGTGATTGTTCATTGATCCAACACTCCTACTTTCTAGAAACTATGTGGGTTATCTGAGATCATCGCCACAGTGTTTTCCCAGTAACCGTCTGCAATAGAAAAAACAATAATCATGATAATTGGCCTATTATTTTTAATCCATTTAGTAATCAAATTGACATTTTGTATCAAACACACAATATATTTCATTTTCATATTACGACAATTATGTTTTCATAATTGAAATACATTAGAGTACAACATCATATAGCTTCAGCACTCAGTTACACCATATATGCATATAGCTAGCTACCCCATTACACAATAGCACCAAGTTTAACATGCAATATCTCAAACCTTTGGAAATTAGCATCATAGACGGTAGACAGATAGATGAATCTCATCTGGAAAACTGCTGAAGCGAAAATCAAACATTGAGCCTTCAATGATGTTGATGGTCCTTGCAACTTTAGGCCAGTGCGTGTGGATGATTGACCGCCCATCCTTCATCCTCTTGAGGAAGACTTCAATATTGTATTGTGGGTGTTGTATGAGTACCCTCCTCGCCTCTTGACCATACAAGTGGTTTGATATGTAATCCTCGGTGAACTGCTTTGGAAAGGCCTGAAAACAAACATATGCATAAGTATCTTCTCTAAATTTTGAGATGGCACAAAGGAAGAAACATAGTATAAGAGTTAATACCATCCTGTAGTTGACTGATGTCTTCTTCATTGTACAGACAAAGATCTTATTTTTTTTGTTGCTAGTTTATTTATCCTCAAAATCTTTCTCAGTTTCTGGAGTTGACTGATGTTCATGGACATCTCATTTCCCCATATGCAAAATGGGTCGAAAAGTGGGTCTTAAACCTCTGACAACAAGACCTACACGTGCAAGACCAAATCGTTAAAAATCTAAATATTAGAATGGTTCCTGCAGTTGCATAATAATGTGCTATTAGCCAAAGGGTTTCCTTACAAATGCATATAAGGTATCTATTGATCAGGTTAAGTGAGAGTTGGCATACTATGAGTAAAATATGTTGATGAAAATAAACACATTGCAGATCCGAAAAATTAATTTGAGCCACATGGAAAAGCCAGTTATCCAAACTAAGCATGCTTAAGAACTAGGAAATCTAGCAATTGTATATATTTCTCATGTATTTGCTACAACCAAATTCGATTTATTTCAAACATGCATAATAATACAAAATTGTACCCACAACAATTGAACATCGCATTGCAGAATTGAACTAAATAGTTAACTGAATACCACAACAAATGAACCAAACAATTAACTAAGCCCCACATTGCACAATATAACATACTAGAAGATGAGATAGTTAACCAAACTGAGCATTCTTATCAACTTGAAAATATAGCGATTTTATAGGTTTCTCATGTATTTTGTACAACCAAATTGGATTTTTCTCTCACATGCATAACAATACAAAATTGTACCCACAAGAATTAAACATCACATTACAGAATTGAACCAAACAATTAACTAAACATCACAACAAATGAACCAAACAGTTAACTGAGCACCACATTGCACAATATATAGAACATATATATACTAGAATATCAGATTGCATAGTAACTTTACATAGGACAATTCACTAGAATTTCTAAACGAATGGCGGGAGCAACACATGCAACAAGTAAATCGAACATGCTTAACCAACGTAGCTAGCTGAACATAGGTCCTTACAGTAAGCTAAATAAAGCTACTCCTCATCGTCGGAAATATCAATGACGATGGGCTCCTTACACTTGGAAGAGGGCGAGGCCTCCGCATCATGGGTGCCCTCATCGTAGTGGTGAGTCACCTGAGCCGCTCTGGGCACCAACCTGCTGGCTCTGGATTTGAGGTAAGCACAGACACGCTTAGAAAGCACCTCGTAGTCTCCGTCGAAGGAACCAGTGGTGGCCTCGAGAAAACACCATGAACTGGCATTTAAAGCAGCCAAACGCATGGTGGCATCCGCGCGCAAGGTGTTGATGGTGGCCTCGACAGTGAGGTTCTCCTCCAAGATCTGGAGGTTGGCACGCATGGCAGCCATCGCGACCTTATCCATGCGTGCGGGTGCAATTTGCTTCTCCACTACCAAATGCTCCTTGAGCTCATAGCTATACAACATGCACCATGGCTTTGGACGACACTTATCTGGAGGATGGGGCGGTGGTTTGGGTGGAAGGTGTCCCATCGACGGTCGGGGCATGTGGGATGGAGAAGTAGGAGGAGGACGGGGGACGGGGTGTGGATTACCTGACTAGATCGACGAGGCCGAGTAGCAGGAAGGAGCGTCGCCGATGAGGCGGCGGCGCTGCAAGCAAGCAGTGAAGGTTTGAACTTGGAAAGGAAGGAGGAAATAGTGGAAATGTGGTTTTTGGTCAGGAGGAGGGGCAGGTAGATATTTTCGTGGTTGCCGAAAATTTTCAGTCAGTGCAGCAAAAAACTGGCGCGCAAAGTGTCATCAGACACTGTCCATTATTCAGCACTGTGTGGGATATCTGAACATCACAAATGATTCCTATAGCTTACCCCATGTGTGATGATTTTGAACATGCAAATTTTGGTCCGAATTTCCCGGGTTATAGTGGTCATCCCCGTCATTGCATAATTTGGGTACACAAAAGAGCCTACAACACACCTACACTTTTTAATCGAGCAAATTCAACAATTAAAATAGAGCTAGCCGACCTAAACATTACTCTAACAAAAGACCGGTGCTCTAAACAAACACTACTACTCCGTTTGGCGCTCGTCGATCTCCACCGCCTCCTCCATGTCCAGCTCGCACTCGACGACCTCCTAGGGGAAGGGGCTCCATGGCATCCTCGTAACATTCGGCAAGCATCTCGCCGTCCGTGTCCACCATCTCTTTGGAAAAGGCCGCCACGAGCCGGGCATGGGTGATAACCTACAAGTATAGGGGATCAATTGTAGCCTTTCTCGATAAGTAAGAGTGTCGAACCCAATGTGGAGCTAAAGGTAGAATTAATAATCCCTTCAAGTTCTATCGACCAGTAATACAACTCTATGCACACTTAATGTTCGCTTTACCTAGAACAAGAATAAAACTAGAAGTACTTTGTAGGTGTAAATAAGGGATAGGTTTGCAAGATAATAAAGAATGTGGAAATAAAAGTTAGGTGCTATTTTACTAAAAGTACGATTAGGTTAGCATAGCGAGTGTGGAAAAGTGGTGGTAGGATTTGCAGAATTGTCCCTAAGCAATTGGCTAAGTTACTATACCGATAGCAAGTTTTTATGTGGGAGAGGCCACTGCTAGCATGTCATCCCTTAATTTGGATTCTATGCACTTATGATTGGAAGTACTACCAAGCATCCCAACTACAAAAGTTCATGAAGGTAAACCCAACCATAGCATTAAGATATATTGGTCCCCCTTTAATCCCGTATGAATCAATTTCTATGGTAGGAAGAAGCTTCTAGCACTCTTGCCCTCCAATGCATAGTCCTATCAACATACAACTAACCCTATGGTGTGATCCGCACCAAAGGACGGTAACATAACCTCAAGAAAATTAGACCAATCATAGCAATTCACCAATTACCCCAAAGGACAACAAAAATCTACTTAAACATCATAGGATGGCAACACATCATTGGATAATAACATAAACCATAAAGCACCACGTTCAAGTAGGGGGTATAGTAGGTTGCAGGAGAGTAGACCATTGATAATAGATGAGGGAAGATGATAGAGGTGTTGATGAAGATAACAGAGTTGTTGGAGTAGATTGCCATCACACGATGATTGCCCCGGCGGCATTCCGGCGCCACCGGGAGAGATGGGGAGAGAGCCCCTGAGGGAGTCCTGGATTAGGGGGTGTCCGGATAGCCGGACTATAACCTTTGGCCGGACTCTTGGACTATGAAGATACAAGATTGAAGACTTCGTCCCGTGTCCGGATGGGACTTTCCTTGGCGTAGAAGGCAAGCGTGGCGATACGGATATGTAGATCTCCTTCCATTGTAACCGACTCTGTGTAACCCTAGCCCTCTCCGGTGTCTATATAAACCGGAGAGTTTTAGTCCATAGGACAGAAGAAGAACAATCATACCATAGGCTAGCTTCTAGGGTTTAGCCTCTCTGATCTCGTGGTAGATCTACTCTTGTACTACCCATATCATCAATATTAATCAAGCAGGAGTAGGGTTTTACCTCCATCGAGAGGGCCCAAACCTTGGTAAAAACATTGTGTCCCTTGTCTCCTGTTACCATCCGCCTAGACGCACAGTTCGGGACCCCCTACCTAAGATCCGCCGGTTTTGACACCGACATTGGTGCTTTCATTGAGAGTTCCTCTGTGTCGTCATCTTTAGGCCCGATGGCTCCTCCGATCATCAACAGCGATGCAGTCCAGGGTGAGACTTTCCCCCCACACATATCTTCGTATTCAGCGGCTTTGCACTGCGGGCCAATTCGCTTGGCCATCTGGAGCAGATTGAAAGCTACGCCCCCAGCCATCAGGTCAGATTTGGAAGATTGAACTACACGGCTGACATCCACGGAGACTTGATCCTCGACGGATTCGAGCCACAGCCGGGCGCGCCGCACTGTGACGATGGGCATGACCTAACTCTGCCACCGAATAGTGCCCTGGAGGCCGCACCCGTGTCCGCTCCAACCCTTAGCTCAGAGCCGACTGCGCCAATTGAGGACGGGTGGCTGGACCCCGCCTCAGGGGCTGCAATCTCTACGACGATCGAGCCAAACACCAGCCTTGTCCTTTGCGAAGCTCGTGACTCCAAGGTGCCGGACTCCTCTTCAAACTCCGAACCCTCAGCGCCCCTGCCAATCGAACCCGATTGGGCGCCGATCATGGAATTCACCGCCGCGGACATCTTTCAGCACTCGCCCTTCGGCGATATTCTGAATTCAATAAGGTCTCTCTCTTTGTCAGGAGAGTCCTGGCCGGATTATGGCCAACAGGATTGGGATGCGGACGACGAAAAAATACGATGCCCACCCACCACCCACTTCGTAGCCATTGTCGACGATTTAACCGACATGCTAGACTTCGACTCCGAAGACATCGACGGTATGGACGACGATGTAGGAGACGAACATGAACCAGCGCCTATAGGGAACTGGAAAGCCACCTCATCATATGACATATATATGGTGGATACACTCAAAGAAGCCAATGGCGACGGAACAACGGGGGATGACCCCTCCAAGAAGCAACCCAAGCGCCGGCGTCAGCGGCGCCGCTCTAAGTCCCGCCAAAGCAAAAATGGTGATACCGGCACGGGAGATAATAACACCCCGGACGGTGCCGAAGACAACTCCCTCCAGCAAGACTCAGCGCAGGAAGATGGAGAAGCCAGCTGAGAGAGTCCTGGATTAGGGGGTGTTCGGATAGCCGAACTATACCTTCAGCCGGACTCCTGGACTATGAAGATACAAGATTGAAGACTTCGTCCCATGTCCGGATGAGACTTTCCTTGGCTTGGAAGGCAAGCTTGGCGATGCGGATATTCAAGATCTCCTACCATTGTAACCGACGTTGTGTAACCTAACCCTATCCGGTGTCTATATAAACCGGAGGGTTTTAGTCCGTAGGAGAACTCCATCATACAACAATCATACCATAGGCTAGCTTCTAGGGTTTAGCCTCTCTGATCTCGTGGTAGATCTACTCTTGTACTACCCATATCATCAATATTAATCAAGCAGGACATAGGGTTTTACCTCCATCGAGAGGGCCCAAACCTGGGTAAACTTCGTGTCCCTTGTCTCCTGTTACCATCCGGCCTAGACGCACAGTTCGGGACTCCCTACCCGAGATCCGTCGGTTTTGACACCGACATTGGTGCTTTCATTGAGAGTTCCACTGTGCCGTCGCAATCAGGAAGGATGCCTCATCCCATCTTTAAAGACGGCACCGTCGTTAAGGGAGCCTTGGCTGTCGGCCAAACTCTCCGGCTAGGTGGTTTCCTCATGACCGCCTGTTCGGCCGTTGCTCCGACGGTGACCTCTTGGGTCATCAAAAGCAACCTTCACGTCATCTCGGAACTTGTCGAGCAGCTAGATCCGATGGAGCTCACTTCCGTAAATGATCTCTTGGATCGCATCGCCCCCCAGGGGGTCGCCACGGATTACAACCAGGTTGGGCTTAAACCCGATCTAAGAGAAATTAACTCTCCCCAAGTCACCCACCACGTCGTCGTGGTAGAGGCGCAGTGCGGCGACCCTTCATCTATTTTAAAGACTAGCTACGTCCGAATTCCCGACCCCTCCAAGCCGGATACCCGCAGAGGGGAGGATGTAACTCAAGACCTGAGCATAGAATCAGGCAACGGGCTAGACTCATTGGACAACATCCGAGAATCCGAACTTCAGAGTTCGGAAGCTCTTCGGCTTCTGAATCTTAGATTGGGTGAGGTTTCAGATTCAACGCCACCCGTCCACCCGAACATATGCAATCTCTCCCAAATCAGGCAAAAGCCCGAGGAAACAGTACATCATTACTGGGCCAGATTTCTCCTGGTTATGAACAGGATAAAGGACAGCCGCGAGGGAGACGCAATCTCAATCTTCCGCAGTAATTGCACGGACGAGGGAATCCTTAACGCCATAAGTCGTCGTGATATTACACGCTTCACTGACTTGGCGTGCATAGTACAAAAGTACTGTGCGATGGAAAGCGCCTGGAAAACCGAAATAAAATTGTGGGATAATCCGGCCCTGAATAGCAATCTCGTCCGAACTAAGAGGGTGCATCATCGTAAGACACCCGGGTTAAACACCAAAAAACCAAAATCCTCTACAGAGCATGGAACCGTACTGGAAAGATGGCTTGACGGACCCTGTAAAATTCATAGTACAGAGGACACCACACCAACTCACAGCCTTAGAGCATGTTGGATACTCCGGCAGGCGGCCAAAATTGGCGAGGACCTCTTAATTTCGGAGGCCGCAGAAAGCCATCCCGGGGACACCAGTACCGTTCTCACAGTCTTCGAGACATTCGCATCAAATAATATGCGAAAAAGAACACTCCGCAGCCTTGCCAGAGTCTATCAAGTAGCAACAATAAACCCATGGAGCGACACAACTATTACCTTCAATGCAAGCGATGAACCAAAATTCCGAACAACCCGAGCACCAGCCGCGTTGGTCCTCAGTCCAATAGTGGACGGCTTTCGCCTCACCAAGGTACTCATGGATGGAGGCAGCGGATTGAACCTCATTTACGAGGAAACCCTTCAAAAAATGGGATTAGACTGGAACCGCATCGAGCGAAGCAGCACAACCATTAGAGGAATAATCCCTAGTCGGGAAGCGCACTTCACAGGAAAAATCACACTAGATGTGGTGTTCGGCACGCCGGATAATTACAGGTCCGAAGAGGTCACGTTTTAGGTGGCCCCGTTCAGTAGCGGATATCACGCCCTACTAGGGCGGGAAGCATTTACAATCTTCCAAGAAATACCCCATTACGGGTACATGAAGCTCAAGATGCCCGGGCCGAACGGAATTATCACTCTCGCTAGTGATCCGGACATAGCGCTCCGCGCCGAAAACAAGACAGCCGCATTGGCCCTTGAGGCACTATCCGAAGCCTTAGCGGCTGAGGAACTGACTGCGCTGCGCTCCATGGTTAACAGGGATGATGTGATACTCGACAAGAGATCCAAGTCGACATCCTTCAAACCAGCGGACGAAATAGTCAAATTCCAGGTCCATCCACAGACCCCAATAAAACAGCTTCCATCGGGGCACGATTAAACCCTGATGTGGACGCCGCACTGCGAGAATTTCTACGCGAAAATTGGGACATCTTCGCCTGGCACCCTTCAGACGTGCCAGGAATCCCACGCAGGCTGGCCGAACACAGCTTAAATATTCTAAAAGGATTCAAACCTGTCAAACAAGCCCTTCGGCGTTTTTTCAAACCCAAAAGACACGCCATGGGAGAGGAGCTAGCCAAGCTATTGGAGGCCGGATTCATTAGAGACATAAAACATCCGGACTGGCTAGCAAACCTGGTGATGGTACCAAAAAAGGACAAATCCTGGCGCATGTGTGTTGATTTCAAAGACCTTAACAAGGCTTGCCCCAAGGATCCCTTCCCCCTCCCTCGTATCGATCAAATTATCGATGCCACCGCAGGACACGATTCGTTGTGTTTCCTCGATGCATACTCCGGTTACCATCAAATAAAGATGGCGGAATCAGACCAAGCCGCAGCGGCATTCATCACACCATACGGCCCATTCTGCTTCAACACAATGCCCTTCGGGCTGAAAAACGCCGCCGCAACTTATCAGCGCATGATTCAGACATGTCTAGAAAACCAGATCGGCAAGACAGTGGAGGTGTACGTGGATGATGCGGTCGTCAAAACAAGACATGTCGAATCTCTAGTAGACGACTTGAGGCTAACATTCGATAACCTCCGAAAATACGACATCAAGCTCAACCCAGAAAAATGCATTTTCGGCGTTCCAGCCAGAAAGCTCTTGGGCTTCATTGTATCCGGTAGAGGAATTGAAGCAAATCCAGCTAAGATCCGAGCCTTGTCGCAATGGGATATCCCAAAGGACCTCAAAGAAATACAAAGATTAACCGGATGCGTGGCGGCTTTAAGCCGCTTTATCTCCCGCTTGGGAGAAAAGGCACTACCCCTTTATCGCCTCCTTCGGCGCACCGAACACTTCAAGTGGACGGATGCTGCCATGGCCGGACTCGATGAAATAAAAACCATATTGGCAACAAACCCAGTCCTGGCCGCGCCAAAACACCGGCGAACCAATGCTATTGTACATTGCAACAACCCATCAAGTTGTCAGCGCAGTGCTCGTCGTCGAGCGGGAAACGGACGGACACAAATTCCCCCTTCAAAGGCCGGTCTACTACGTGTACACTGTCCTCACTCCATGCAAATCACGGTACCCGCATTATCAAAAGATTGCATACACGGTATTCATGGCATCCCGGAAGCTACGACACTACTTTCAAGAGTGTTCGATAACAGTAGCCTCGGAAGTACCACTCAACGATATTATCAACAACCGCGACGCAACGGGCCTGATCGCAAAATGGGCCATTGAGCTCCTCCCGTTTGATATAATCTATAAGCCACGACGAGCTATTAAATCGCAAGTTTTGGCCGACTTCGTCGCAGAATGGACGGAGTCCGAGCTCCCTAAAGAGTACGTCACATATTCCAACTAGATCATGCATTTCGACGGCTCCAAAATGTTGGCCGGATTAGGGGCTGGCTTCATCTTGACGTCCCCCATAGGAGACACAGTTCAATATGTGCTCCAGATCATGTACACGGACTCCAACAATGCAGCCGAATATGAGGCCCTCCTTCACGGTCTCCGGATGGCAGTATCCATGGGCATTCAGCGCCTAGAGGTACGCGGGGATTCGAACCTCGCGATATCCCAAATAAATGGAGACTTCGACGCCAAGGATCCGAAAATGGCAGCTTACCGCAACGCCGTCCTAAAAATGTCAGCTCGTTTTGAAGGGCTGGAGTTTCATCATATAGCCCGAGAAAACAATCAGGCAGCGGATGTCCTGGCACGCATTGGAGCAAAACGCGATGCAGTCCCCCCATCATCTTTTTAGAAAAACTGTTCAAGCCATCCGTAGCATGGGAGGGGGAACCCGCAGATAACAGCCCGGACCTACCCGCACCACTCGACGCCGAACAATCTGACATAATTGGAGGCTCTGCCACTAAGATTACACCTTCAGCCCACGTAATAATGGCGTTCATTGCCCCGTGGACAGAACCATTGCTAGCCTACCTTACTAGGCAGGAACTCCCAGAGGACCAAAACGAGGCATGCTGCATAGTGCGGCGAGCTAAAGCCTATAAATTCCATGAGGGAGAGCTTTATAATAAAATCACTACCGGAGTCCTTCAAAGGTGCATCTCCGAAGAGGAAGGGCAGAACCCGCTGGCTGAAATTCATGCCGGACTCGGTGGCCACCACGCTGCAGCTCGGTCCCTTGTAAGCAAGGCTTTCCATACAGGCTTTTACTGGCCGACGGCCCGGGCAGACGCTCAGGACTTGGTCCAACGATGCGTCGGTTGTCATCTTTTTGCAAACCAAAGCCATATGCCACCCACCGCCCTCCGAACTATCCACATCACTTGGCCTTTCGCGGTCTGGGGGCTTGACATGGTTGGACCCCTTAACGGCGGAACCCATAAGAAAAAAATACTTACTGGTCATGGTGGATAAATTCACCAAATGGATAGAAGCCAAGCCTGTTAAGACACCCGAATCCGGACCTGTGATAGACTTCATGTCCGGGGTTGTACACCGTTACGGCATCCCCCACAGCATCATCACTGATAACGGCACAAATTTTACTGCCGACGAGGTAAAACTCTGGTGCAAAAACATGGGCATCAAGCTCGATTATGCTTCTGTCTATCACCCACAAACTAACGGCCAGGTCGAACGTGCAAATTGTCTTATCATGAGTGGCATTAAACCCAGACTAGTGCGGTCCCTCAAGGAATCTAACACGCACTCGGTAGAGGAGCTCGACTCCGTACTCTGGGGGCTACAGACCACGCCGAATCGCACCACCGAATACACACCATTCTTTATGGTGTACGGTGCAGAGGCAGTTCTGCCTTGCGACATAATTCATGACTCACCTCGAGTGCGCATGTACAAAGAAAGAGAAGCTGAGCTCGATCGGCAGGACAACTTGGACGCTTTGGAGGAGGAGCGTGACGTGGCAAAAGCCCGTTCCGCATTCTATCAACAGCAGGCTCGAAGATTTCAAAGCAGAGAAGTACGGGCCAAATATTACAATGCTGGCGAACTAGTTCTACGCCTGCCGGATAGGAAAAAGGAAAAACTCAAGCCCAAGTGGGAAGGTCCCTTCATAATCAACCAAGTCCTGACTGGTGGAGCGTACCGCCTGCGAGATGCGTCGGATAACCAACTCGAGCCGAACCCATGGAACGCCGCCCGTCTCCGAATATTCTATGCCTAGCGCCAGACTCTGTGTTTGTCTCCTTCCTCTGTCCATTTTTTATATTCTCTGTCTTACATTTCTCTCCTTCCCCTCTTTTCTCTTATAGCCCTTAAAGGCTCATCAAGCGACGCGCTACCCGCGCTCATTAAACCTGGGGGCTTCTTCAAAACAGAAGCTTATTTATACGGGCTTCACGCCCAACACATGCGTCAAACTTCCGCATGTACCTTTTCTTCACCATTATATGCATCGATATGACTTAAGTTTGTGCCAAGCTGGGTTGCCTGGCTCCTGTGCTTACCCCTACGTTCCCGATTGTTCGACTAGGCGGTAAAGGGAGCACCTCTGCGATTGTTACTACCGGATCAGTGGGATGTGTACCTCAGACTGGGTGAAGCCGAAAGCTAGCATTCTTAAGGGAATATTCGGTCGGTGAACTAAAAGATGACCTTTTTTCACTTATTTATGCACATGCCCCCAGATGATTTTCCTGCATTTGCAGTCCGGACATGCAATTTAGGGCATGCCTCCCAGAGAAAGGAACCCCTAACGGAACTATTCTCTCTGGAAGATGTTTCTTACTAACCATGTAATGTAACATAACTAGTTGGGCACTTGTCTGATAAAGCACTAATGACCCCTACGCCTGGTCTCCTTGCATACCCCGGTTCGTATATAACCAGTAGGGTATTCGGACACAATCCGGACCGTCAGGTCCCGAGGTCGAAGCGAAAAGGTCGGCAATGACAAACGATCTATAATCCGGCTAGAAGGCATTACACATGTCAATTAAAAATTACATAGTCACTCTGACTGATTGTATTCCTCTTCTATACCATCTAACAGGCTGTCTAATTTACAGTCCTGCTGGGAATACTTTGCTGCCAATTCTAATTGGCCGTATACTAAGCTTACAGGGATCTCCTTCCCATCAGGACCCACAGGTCCGACCTCGGCCAAGTGGTTTGGGTCAGCCTTTGTGTACCGCGTCTTCACCATGGCCCAGGCCTCCCTAGCACCTTGGCGGCAGGCCGAAATCTTCCACAACCGGAAGCGCCGCCGCGCTCCCTTCAGCTTCTCCGCAAGCTGTCCAAGGCCCTCGAGCCTGGGGAGGGATGGCCATAAGGCTTGGGCAACGCCCTGCATCTCCTGCCAAACTCGCTCGTGCAGTTGCGAGAGCTCGGGAAGAAGGTCATTCGTTGAACCAGGCATCTCCTCTGCATGACGACCTGTTAGCATACCTACAGACATAACTCTGTTAGTCGACTTCCCCGCCAAACTCCCTTTATAGAGTTCATTTAAGCACTTACTATATATGCCATGGTGAAGCCATTGATTCTCCTTAGTGGAGTCCGACAGCTGGGCACGAACATCCTTCAGTTCAACGCCAAGCTGAGTGTTGGCATCTTGGAGATCGTTCTTCTTCCGCCTCACCCTTGTCAGCATGCTCTCATCAGCCTTCAGCTGGCGTAGGAGTTGTTGCTTGTCCGGATTTTATCCGGCGCCATCTGCAATTTTCTTTGTCAGATTTGCACCCACGCTGCACTTCGCAACATATTTATCTTTTGAAGCATGGATTACCAGAGGGGGTCTCTTTGGGCTCCCCTGCCGCGGCTAGTGCGGCCTCAAGTTGGGCTTTGCACTCTTCCAGCTCCTGGGACAGTAGGGTATTCTTTTCTGTAAGAACCTGCATAACAAATGATCTTTAAATCAGTTGTTCCAACTATTTCAAGTCTCGGGGGCTACTGGTATATACATATATTTACCAAAATTTTCTTACCCGTATGTCTTTTACATATTGCTCCGTGGCTCTGGCTAAACCATTTTGAGAGGCACAGAGGTACGCATCTCCCGAATTGAAGGCATTCAATGCCTCTTGGGAGAAACAAGCGTCGCGGAGAACTGTCCGGCAACGCCTGTGGTTCATGGCACTCTCCACTTCGGAATTGGTGGCAGACAGCCTGTCTGCATCCTCTGTCGGAGGAGCGTCCGGTGCGCGCCTTGTGTTCGCCGCCGCTTCCGGGCCAGGCGTTGGAGCCTGGCTGGTGGAGGCGCAATTGGCAACCTCCCCAGATATAGTCCGGCGAGGTCTCTTCGTCCTAAAGAGAGCACGAGCATTAGTATGCCCTGAAGGGATAACACCAGAGAAATAAATGGTGCGCTATACCTTTGCGCCGACGTCTCAGTCCGGAGTACATTTCTTTTTACCCCACGGGGCCCCGCGGCCCCTCGTTGGCTATCCGCCGCAGGTTCGGCCTCCCGCCTCGGAAACCTTCCTTGCAAAACACGGTTGTCGTCAGAAAAACTGAAATGCGTGAGAATGGAATCCTTCTCAAGGGAATGAGGCTTCGGTCTCTATCACCTGGGAGGCCGGGATTAACCCTGGTAATCGGCCGTAATGGCCACCAAGGTATTATCCTTGCTTAGCTGATGAAACACCCCGTCAATTAGCTCCACCGATATGTCCGGATCCTCTTCAGAGTCCGGATCGAGGGACCGTTCTGGATCCTCGGGCTATGGAGGACGGCTGCTTATATCCTTTACTTCCTGACGCAGTTCTTGCATCAAAGTCGTTAGACTATATATTTAATCATGGGAGTATAAAGCGGATGGGCGAGCAAAATCGTCCACTTACCCAACTCGGAGGGTTATACATAGTAAATCCGCCCTGCGGGTCAACACGGAGGAATTCCTCCTCTTCTCCCTTGTACAAAGAGGATAAGATCTTTACTAGAGCGGCAGCCGAGGCTGGCCCCTTACGACCGTAATGGGTGGCATCGTCCTCCCCGTTAAAATCCCACATGGGGTGGCCTCTATATTGAAGCGGCTGCACCCCCCGCATAATGCATGCGGTCATGACTCAAATCATGGTTAGTCCGGAATGAGCCAATAGTCTTATCCGGCCCATCAGGTAAAGGACGTCCCTGTCGCTTTCCCTTTGAGAGCTCCGCGGACGCCAACTTAAGCGTTTCTTGAATGGACACAGTTGAACTTGGGGAGACCGACCCGGATAGGATCCGGTAGCGGGACATCATCTATATAAAACCATTCCGAAGGCCACTCCTCGGACACCTTTTTTGGGGTTCCAGATAGGTATCCGGTCCCGGCGATGCGCCACACTTCGGCTCCGCCCACTTGATATATAGACCCCTCTTGAGAATGGGGCACCAGGCAGAATATCCTCTTCCACAGCGCGAAATGAGACTCGATGCCTAGGAATAGCTCGCAAAGGGCGACGAAGCCCGCGATATGCAATATAGAGGCGGGCGTGAGATTGTGCAGCTGGAGGCCGTAGAACTCCAGAAGCCCACGAAGAATTGGATGAGTTGGAAATCCTAGTCCCCTTATTAGATAAGGGACAAGGCACACCCGCTCTCCTTTGGAAGGATTGGGGGTGCTCTCCGCTTGTTTTCCGCCATTATAGGTGGCGAGTCCGGCTCGGACCGGGACCATATAGGCCTGAGGGAGAAATTCCTTGGCCTAAAGCGACACTAACTCGCTGTGCGGGATGGAGCACCTCTCCCAGTCTCCAGGTCTAGGAGTGGAAGGGCGAGAAGAGGAGCCGCGATGGCTGGCCATGTTGGAATGGACCTTTGCTGGAGGCGCTCTGATAATTACTCGCGGGGAGGAGAAGGTGTGGTTTGGATCTGAATCCCCATCCCGTTAAGTAGGCGGCTCGTTTATACGGCTAGGGGTGTGGATGTAATAACACCCCGACTTTTCGCATTCGTTTGACACGTGGAAGACGACCATTATTGGGCGTGGAAGCCAAGGAGCGCTACATTACAAAAATCAGACATTATTTCGACAGGTACACAGAATTTGCAGAAGAACCCGCCTTGCAATGCCGAAGACAATCTGCGCGCCGGACCCATCGTCATTGAAGCCTGGTTCGGGGGCTACTGAGGGAGTCCTAGATTAGGGGGTGTTCGGATAGCTGAACTATACCTTCAGCCGGACTCCTGGACTATGAAGATACAAGATTGAAGACTTCGTCCCATGTCCGGATGGGACTTTCCTTGGCGTGGAAGGCAAGCTTGGCGATGCGGATATTCAAGATCTCCTACCATTGTAACTGACTTTGTGTAACCCTAACCCTATCCGGTGTCTATATAAACCAGAGAGTTTTAGTCCGTAGGAGAACTCCATCATACAACAAACATACCATAGGCTAGCTTCTAGGGTTTAGCCTCTCTGATCTCGTGGTAGATCTACTCTTTTACTACCCATATCATCAATATTAATCAAGCAGGACGTAGGGTTTTATCTCCATCGAGAGGGCCCGAACCTGGGTAAACTTCGTGTCCCTTGTCTCCTGTTACCGTCCGGCCTAGACGCACAGTTCAGGACCCCCTACCCGAGATCCGCCGGTTTTGACACCGACACCAGCCCTCCTGAGAGGGCGGCAGACAGAGAGGAAGAGGAGGATAATTACATGCCTCCCTTCGAAGACGAGGCAAGCCTCGGCGACGACGAATTTGTCGTGCCTGAGGATCCCATCAAACAAGAGCGCTTTAAGCGCAGGCTTATGGCCACGGCGAGTAGCCTTAAGACGAAACAGCAACAACTTATAGCTGATCAAGATTTGCTAGCCGACAGATGGACTAAAATCCTTGCGGCCGAGGAATACGAACTCGAACGCCCCTCCAAGAGCTACCCAAAGCACAGGTTGCTACCCCGAATGGAGGAGGAAGCACTTAAACCTACATCACCAGCGCATGAGGCGGCCGATCGGCCACCTCGCGGCCGCGACAGAGAGGCCTCTCGTGTAACGCCCCGCATGTAACTTGCCATATTTGTATTCCAACTCTTGCCATTTTCGGCTATGTGATATGATATTCCCTCCGTGGTTGGGTTTCCCTTCGTTTTGTATTTTGTTCATGTCATGCATTTCATATCATGTCATCATGTGCATCGCATTCGCATACGTGTTCGTCTCATGAATCCGAGCATTTTCCCAGTTGTCCGTTTTCCAATCCGGCGCTCCTATGTTCCCCGGCATCCCCTTTTACATTTCTTCGTGAGCGGGTATTAAACTTTCTCGGAATGGACCGAGGTTTGCCAAGCGGCCTTGGTATAGCACCGGTAGACCGCCTGTCAAGTTTCGGGTCAATCGGAGTTCGTTTGGTACTCCAACGGTTAACCAGGTAACCGTGAAGGCCTCGTGTGTGTTGCAGCCCAACACCCCTTCAAAACAGCCCCATAACCCATCTAAGACACTCCCATGTCCACCGCCGTTCGATCACGATCGCGTGGCCGAAAACCGCACTCCATTTGGAGCTTCCTAGCCCCCTCTACCTATAAATATGTGCCCCCTCCTCCAAATTCGGGTCCAAATCGCCCTAACCCTAGCTCCCCGTCGCCCCCGCGCCGCCGGACGTGTCCGGTCCGCGCCGGACGGATTCCGCCGCCGCCCGCGGCCAATCGCCGCCTGCCACGTGGCCGCCCCGCCCGCCGGCCACCGCGCGCCCGCCCGCGGCCCACTTGGCCCGGGGAAGGCCCCCGCGGCCCAGCCGCCACGCCCGCCGCCTGGCCCGCGCCCGGTCGCCTCCTCCCGCCCGAGCCACCCGGCCCGCAGCTCGCCGGCGTCGCCCGCGCCACCGCGCCGGCCGCCGCCTCCGCCCGCTCGTCGCCGCCTCCCAGCGACGCGCGCCACCCCCGCGCCGTCCCCGCGCGCCTCCGCGCCCGTCGCCGGCGCCGGATCCGCCAGATCCGGCCGGCCCTCGCCTCGCCGCCGCCTTCCCCGAGATCTCCGGCGAGATCCGCAGCGGACCTCGGTTTCCACGCCCGCGGTTGACTTCTTCCTCCCCCCTCGATATTTCTAAGTCCCGTGTTTTTCATATTATCATGCCATGTTCATCATGCCATAACTGTGCGTCTGTTGCTCCGATTCGTGCGTACAATATGTCAAATTGTTCGCCTCGAAGAGTACATCGTTACATTACATTGCATCATTTTCATTTGAGGTCATCTTGATGCCCGAAATGCTGTTAGAAGAGGGCTATGTGATGTTAGTTTCTGAATCTTATCTGAACGTGCACTTTTGTCATTTTTTCCATGATTGATGTGTGCTTCCTATGAAGTTGTGTCCTACATGAGTTTTGTAATATGCTATGTTACCTTTCCAGATAATTATGCCATGTATTTTTTTGATCTTTGTGGTGACTAGCACAAGCATGCAAACTAGGGTATTTGATGTTGCTGATTTCAGAGACTTGGTAATTTCACTGTCGCTGCCTGCTGTTATTTTTATGCCATGTGTTCATGTTGTTTCCGAGAGATCTATGCATATTTTGAGCATGATCAGTAAGAGTGTTTTGAGCATATGGATTTGCTTTATCCGTCCATGCCTTTGTTTGTATTTATGGAGCGCCATAGCTTGAGTCAATCGAGCTCTACTTTTGCTATAAAATGTTGCTGGCAGATTGTTTACATGTTATTCAATTTTGCCAAGCTTGTTGTAGTTGATCCTTGCATGCTATGATGTTTTTATTGCCATGTCTAGTTCCTATGCCATGTCTTATTGATGTATGTATGCTTAGTTTATCATGCAATTCTCTGTAGTTAGTGCATCGAGCTCGTAAACATGCCTACTCGTTATCTGTTTTTGACATGACCAGTTTTCTGCTAAGTCTGAAACCTGTGTCGAAACTTGCTTAATTGACATGGGTGTAATCATATTTTCTGATCCTTTTTGGATTATGGTCAGTAAGGGACTTTTGTTAAGTGCCTTGAGTAGATTCATTTCATGCCTTACTTTGCTATGTCCTGATCCTGTAGTATGTTGTTTCATTGCTCTAAACATGTCATACTGATGTTAATTTCTGCTATGTTGTTATTTCACTAAGTCTGTGAACCTGTTATCTTTTGCACTTTTGCCATGCTTGTTTGAACCTGTTGTGGTGTGATTTAGCTGTAGCTCAGTGTTCATCTTTTGTCAAGCATCTTGAGTATATTACTGTCATATGCCTTGTTGCTATGTTTGGATGCAGTAGCCTAATTTCTTGTTGCTTGCTAAGTAGCATCATGCTGTTAATGGCAGATTATTGTCATTCTTGTATTGCTTGTCATTTGCAAACCGTGCATCCGATTCCGGTGATCTTTATATCGATTTCAACCGAAATCACCTCACCTATCCAGTGGCATACTTGGTTTGCCAAGATTATGCCTTGTTCATCATTGTCCTTCCGGAGCATGCATATGCATTGCATATCACATCTCGCATGTCATGCCATATTTTGCATCATGTTGCTTGCGCATTGCATCGTGATTGATATTTGTCCTCTTTGCTTGTGTTCTTGATTTGGGTAGAGCCGGGAGACGAGTACGTGAGCGAGGAACCTGTTGAGAACGCTTTCGAGGACCAAGCTTTCGACAGCTCTGAGAACCTTGCAGGCAAGATGACCATACCCTCGAAATCACTTCTATCTTTGCTTGCTAGATGCTCGCTCTTTTGCTATGCCTATGCTGCGATACCTACCACTTGCTATATCATGCCTCCTATATTTCCATGTCAGCCCCTAACCATCCATGTCCTAGCAAACCGTTGATTGGCTATGTTACCGCTTTGCTCAGCCCCTCTTATAGCGTTGCTAGTTGCAGGTGAAGATGAAGTTTGTTCCTTGTTGGAACATGGACTTGTTGTTCCTTGTTGGAACATGTTTACTTGGTGGGATATCACAATACCTCTTATTTGATTAATGCATCTATATACTTGGTAAAGGGTGGAAGGCTCGGCCTTTTGCCTGGTGTTTTATTCCACTCTTGCCACCCTAGTTTCCGTCATACCGGTGTTATGTTCCCGGATTTTGCGTTCCTTACACGGTTGGGTGATTTATGGGACCCCCTTGACAGTTCGCTTTGAATAAGACTTTTCCAGCAGGGCCCAACATTGGTTTTACCATTTGCCACCTAAGCCTTTTTCCCTTGGGTTCTGCAGACTCAAGGGTCATCTTTATTTTAACCCCCCCGGGCCAGTTCTCCTTCGATTGCTGGTCCAAACTAGAGCACCGTGCGGGACCGTCCCTTGGCAACTTGGGTTATGTTGGTTCCTGTACGCTTAGCTTATCCGGATGTGCCCTGAGACCGAGATATGTGCAGCTCCTACCAGGATTTGTCGGTACAATCGGGCGGCTTTGCTGGACTTGTTTTATTGCTGTCGAAATGTCTTGTAGTCCGGGATTCCGAGATTGATCGGGTCTTCCCTGTAGAAGATATATCCTTCGTTGGCCGTGAGGGCTTATAATGGGCTAAGTTGGGACACCCCTGCAGGGTATTATCTTTCGAAAGCCGTGCCCGCGGTTATGAGGCAGATGGGAATTTGTTGATGTCCGGTTGTAGAAAACCCGAAGTTGACCTTAATTAAAACACATCAACCGCGTGTGTAACCATGATGGTCTCTTCTCGACGGGGTCCGGGAAGTGAACACGGTGTTGGAGTAATGTTTGACGTAGGTTGTCTCAGGATCACTTCTTGATCACTTCTAGCTTCACGACCGTGCTTTGCCTTCTCTTCTCACTCTCTTTTGCGTTGTAGCCACCATATATGCTAGTCGCTTGCTGCAGCTCCACCTCACAATCCTTTCCTACCTATAAGCTTAAATAGTCTTGATCTCGCGGGTGTGAGATTGCTGAGTCCCCGTGACTCATAGATATTATCACAACAGTTGCAGGTACCAATGATGCCAGCGCAGATGATGCGTCCGAGCTCACTTGGGAGTTCGACGAGGAACGTGGCCGTTACTATGTGTCTTTTCCAGATGATCAGTAGTGGAGCCCAGTTGGGGTAATCCGGGGATCTATGTAGCATTTGGGGTAGTCTTCTTTCATTTTGGTACCGTAGTCGGACCTTGAGTGTAATTTGGATGATGAATGTTTATTTATGTATTGTGTGAAGTGGCGACTGTAAGCCAACTATGTAACTCTTTCCCTTTATGTATTACATGGGTTGTGTGAAGATTACCTCTCATGCGACATTGCTTTCAATGCGGTTATGCCTCTAAGTCGTGCCTCGAGACGTGGGAGATATAGCCGCATCGAGGGCGTTACATCTCGGCCCTCCACTCAAGCCGCACCCCGGCGTCGCGCAAATAACACCAAGGCACGGGGAACTGCGCCAGACCTGCGCGATATGTTGGAGAACAAGGCAAGGCAAACAAGATCGATCTACGGATCGCGTGGGCTCCCCACGACACGAGACGATAACCTTCATGCCAGATACAGTAAGTCCGGCCGGGCCGAACAGAGTAGACAAAGCTCATTTGAGCTACGTCGTGATATAGCCCAGTACAGAGGGGCCGCACACCAACTATGCTTCACAGATGAAGTAATGGATAATCAAATCCCAGAGGGTTTCAAACTCGTAAACATCGAATCATACGATGGCACAACATACCCTGCAGTATGGATCGAGGACTATCTCCTTCATATCCACATGGCCCGCGGTGACGATCTACACGCCATCAAATACCTCCCACTCAAGCTTAAAGGACCAGCTCGGCATTGGCTTAATAGCTTGCCAGCAAAATCAATTGGTTGTTGGGAGGACCTGGAAGCCGCATTCCTCGACAATTTCCAGGGCACCTATGTGCGACAACCAGACGCCGATGACCTGAGCCACATAATTCAGCAGCCAGAAGAATCGGCCAGACAATTCTGGACACGATTCCTAACCAAGAAAAACCAAATCGTCGACTGTCCGGACGCAGAGGCTCTAGCAGCCTTCAAGCATAACATCCGTGATGAGTGGCTAGCCCGGCACCTAGGACAGGAAAAGCCGAAATCTATGGCAGCTCTCACAACACTCATGACCCGCTTTTGCGCGGGAGAAGACAACTGGCTGGCTCGTAGCAATAACATGACCAAGAGCCCTGGTAATTCGAATACGAAGGACAGCAATGGCAAGTCCCATCGCAACAAGCACAAGCGCCGCATTAACAGCGACAATGCAGAGGATACGACAGTTAATGCCGGATTCAGAGGCTCTAAATCCGGTCAGCGGAAAAAGCCATTCAAAAGAATACCCTGGGCCCGTCCAGTTTTGACCGAATACTCGATCGCTCGTGCCAGATACATGGCACCCCCGAAAAGCTAGCCAACCACACCAACAGGGATTGTTGGGTGTTCAAGCAGGCCGGTAAGTTACATAATGAAAATAGAGACAAGGGGCTACACAGCGACGAGGACGAAGAGCCCCGGCCGCCGAGCAATAATGGACAGAAGGGCTTCCCCCCACAAGTGCGGACGGTGAACATGATATAAGCAACCCACATCCCCAAGAGGGAGCGGAAGCGTGCGTTAAATGACGTATACGCGTTGGAGCCAGTCGCCCCAAAGTTCAACCCATGGTCCTACTGCCCGATCACTTTTGATCGAAGGGACCACCCCACTAGCATCCGTCATGGCGGATTCGCCGCATTGGTTCTTGACCCAATCATTGACGGATTTCACCTCACTAGAGTCCTAATGGACGACAGCAACAGCCTGAACCTGCTTTATCAGGATACAATGCGGAAAATGGGCATAGATCCCTCAAGGATTAAACCCACAAAAACGACCTTTAAAGGCGTCATACCAGGTGTAGAGGCCAACTGTACAGGCTCAGTTACACTTGAAGTGGTCTTCGGATCCCCGGATAATTTCTGAAGCGAGGAGTTAATCATTGACATAGTCCCATTCCGCAGCGGCTATCACGCACTGCTCGGACGAACCGCATTTGCAAAGTTCAATGTCGTGCCGCACTACGCATACCTCAAGCTCAAGATGCCAGGCCCTCGAGGAGTCATTACGGTAAATGGAAACACCGAACGCTCTCTCCGAACGGAGGAGCATACGGCGGCACTGGGAGCGGAAGTACGGAGCAGCCTCCCAAGGCAATTCTCCAGTCCGGCTTTTAAACGTCCGGACACCGTCAAGCGCGCCCAGAGTAACCTACAACAAGACCGCCTGGCACGTTCCGAGCAAGCATAGCAATACGGCCCCGACCCCAGCCCTCGCGAAACCGCGAAATCAGTACTACGCGTACATAACTACACTCTGAAAATTACATGGGCACAGGGGGAGGGGCACGTCCACGGCATGTCCTAAATGCGGCTCAACCGCACTAGGACTCCCAATTTCGTCATTTTTTCTTACTTTCAGGACTCCATCATCCGGGAGGCCTGTCCGGCAGTACAATCGCCGAACACACGATGCCACAACCAAGGAGGCAGGAAGCTACGTCGAATTCCCAGGTGGTCTCTATAACGAGCAAAATACCTGTCTTACATATCGTCTTGCCTCTATTTGTCAAATTGTCCCATCTCTTGCTTATCGCACTATTTGTATCGTTCTGCTTTTACAGCAGCATTTTAAAATAAACAATGCTTAGCTTCAGCTCATTATTGCATTCTCTATTCGTATCTTTTTTAATATATATGTTCAGTTATGACATTTAGCACCCGTACACTTTGGTACGGTCAATACGCCAGGGGCTCAAGCACCCCATAATACGGCGTGAGAAGTCCGAACACTTTCACAAGTGCGGCCCTCCGAAATTATAGCATTATATGCATCAGCTTCGAATCATGTCTTTGGTCAATAGTTGGGTTTGCCCGGCTCCCATGTTTTGGTACCTTACGTTCCGCTATATCGGCTAAGGTAGCGCTGGGAGAACTACTACGATTGTGCCCCAGTTGAGCTAGGCCTAAGCACCTCAGTAGAGAAAGCTAAAACCGACTCTCATGATAGGGCGAGAGCTGGTCGTTGTTCGGTAGGTTTCGAGTCCCTAAAGACTTATGCCGCTTAGAGCGAGGAGTCGGCTTTGTCAGGCCTAGCCGTGTATAGCGCCCCGAACTCGGTCTTCTGGACACTAGGGGCTTCGCCGAAATTTAAAATTATAGAATTCTCTGGCTAAGTGAGGGCGATAACGCATTATAGTCCGATTGCCTTGTTCATTGTGCTGAGCACCTCCCGCGAAGGACCCAAGAATGGGAAAAAGAGTGCTCAGGTTTATCCCAAACACCCCAGCACTCGTGGCATGGGGGCAGAAGCCAACGACTCGCCATCTCTCAAATTTAATAAAACGGCCGCATAGAAGGTAATATTTTAAATTAAACAAGCGTTGCATAGCGGGCACCCTTCAGGACGCCCTCGTAATACATCTCGGGGTGGCGATGCTCCTTGCCCTGCGGCGGCCCGTCCTTCACAAGCTTCACGGCATCCAATTTGCCCCAGTGCACCTTAGCACGGGCAAGGGCCCTACGAGCACCCTCGATGTAGACGGAGCGCGTGACGACTTCAAGCCTCGGACAGGCGTCCACCAGCTGCCTCACCAGCCCGAAGTACCTCCCAAGAAGGGCCTCTCCAGGCCACAGCCGAACTATAAAGCCCTTCAGGGCCTGTTCGGCCACCTTGTGGAGCTTGACCAGTTGCTTCAACTGGTCGCTCAAAGGCACCGGGTGTCCGGCCTTAGCATACTGAGACCAGAACACCTTCTCCGTCGAGCTGCCCTCCTCGGCTCGGTAGAAGGCGGCGGCATCGGACACACTACGGGGCAAATCTGCGAATGCTCCTGGAGAGCTCCGGATTCGGGTAAGTAACAAGTAATTCACTTTCACGTGCTTGCTTTGCATAAAGAAAGCCTTACCCGCCGCTAACTTCTTCATCGCCTCAACTTCCTGGAGAGCTTTCTGGGCTTCGGCCTTGGCAGATTTGGCGCTTTCAAGGGCCACCGCGAGCTAGGACTCTCGCGTCTTTGAGTCAAGCTCCAAACTCTCGTGTTTTTTCATGAGAGCCTGGAGCTCTTGCTGCACCTTGCCAGCCCGCGCTTCATGCTTCTCCCACTCGGTGCGCTCCGTGGACGCCTTCTTTTCGGCCTTGGACAGCGCTTGCCTAAGGGTCGCCACCTCAGTCGTGGCCCCTATGAGACCAATAGCGATCCTGTCATTGTTTGCAACTGCATCTTTTTATATTATACTCCACAAGGTATTACTTACCTTCTTTTTCCCCGAGCTCCTTCTTGGCAAGGCCGAGCTCCTGCTCAGACCGCTCAATGCTCTGCTTCAGCGCATCCACCTCCGCAGTCAGTGCGGCGGAGGCTAGCAGCGAAGCCTGCATACGCACATTGACTTAATTATGTTAGGCTCCTACGAATGTTATTAGATCCTCTATTCGACTTTTCTTTCCGAACGCCAAACAGAGCATCAGGGGCTACTGTCTATGCGATAATATTTTTACATACCTCAAAGCCTGTCAACAGGCTGGCACAGGCTTCGGTCAGCCCGCTCTTGGCGGACTGAACCTTCTGAATCACCGCACTCATAATGGTGTGGTGCTCCTCGTCGATGGAGGCGCCATTAAGCACCTCCAGCAAGTTATCTGGTGCCTCCGGTTGGGCGGAGGTCACCAGCATCGTAGGCTTGCCCTTCTTCTTAGGGGGTCGCCTGCCAGACTCCGGAACCTATGTTCCGGTGTGGTGTCCGGCCTGGGGCCAGACTTAGAGCCCTCGGGGGTTTTGTCCCCTGGGCGCCTGGAGTCTGGGAGGTCGCCTTGCGGCGCCTCCAGGACCACCTCCTCCTGGCCTGGAGCCTCCTGGGATAACACCTCGGCATTATCCATAGGGTGAGGGGAGGAGGCGGCCGGAAGTGAAGTACTGTTCACATCCGACGAATCCAGGGAACCGCTCGACGACACGTCGAGCCGGTCTTTGGGCGGACTGCATAAATATATTCGGCGTCAGGAAAAACTATGCAATAAAGGAACGCCATGAGTCATTCTGGTATCCGAACACTTCCGATTTTGCCAGGGGCTTGGCCCTGTGCGGCCACTCCTCTTCACCGTCGTCGGCGTTGGTGGAGTAGTCTGGAGGGAGGGTCCTTCCTTTCTTGGACCCTCCGGCCTCCCCTGTTGGGGCAGCTTTCCTTTTCTTCTTTCCCCCCGCTGGGGGAGAAACCTCTCTTTCCTCCTCCTCGTCTTCGTGGGAGGATTCCGCCTCGGAATCATCGGACGTTGAGTCCGATTCCACCGGGCGCCGGGAACTCTTCCGGGTCCCCGTAGCCTTCTTCTTGGCCTTCTTCTCCGGCACCACATAGGGGTCCGAAACCAGCAGCTTTGACAAGCGAGTGTCTGCTGGGTCTTCGGGCAAAGGAGCCGGACAGTCAATCTGTCCGGATGTCTCCTGCCAATCCTATCATAGGTAAGGGAGCTTAGATCCCGCATAGAGTCAAACTATGAAAGATAAATATCCTATAAGAGGTAAAAACAGCTTACCGCGATGGCTTGACGTTGCGTGCTGAATCCGCGATCGTCACTAGCGGATGTGGGAGCTTCGGCACCCTTGAATAGCACCTTCCAGGTGTCTTCGTACGTTGTGTCGAAGAGCCTGCTCAAAGTTCGGTGCTAGGCCGGATTGAACTCCCACAAGCTGAAAGCCCATTGTTGGCACGGGAGTATCCGGCGGATGAGCATGACCTGGACTACATTGACAAGTTTGAGCTTCTTGCTCACCAGGGTTTGGACGCATGTTTGGAGTCCGGTCAGCTCTCCTTTTTTGCCCCACGGCAGACCCTTCTCTTTCCAGGAGGTGAGCCGCGTGGAGATTCCTGATCGGAACTCGGGGGCTGCGACCCATGCAGGGTCGCGCAACTCGGTGATGTAGAACCATCCCGATTGCCACCCCTTTGTGATCTCCATGAAGGAGCCCTCGAGCCATAGGACGTTGGGCATCTTGCCCACCATGGTGCCTCCGTACTCCGCCTGGCGGCCGCCCACTACCTTCGGCTTCACATTGAAGGTCTTCAGCCATAAGCCGAAGTGGGGCTGGATGCAGAGGAAGGCCTCGCACACGACGATGAACGCCGAGATGTTGAGGATAAAGTTCGGGGCCAGATCATGGAAATCCAGGCCGTAGTAGAACATGAGCCCCCGGACAAATGGGTGGAGAGGGAAACCTAGTCCGCGGAGGAAATGGGTGAGGAACACCACCCTCTCATGGGGCCTAGGGGTGGGGATGAGATGCCCCTCTTTGGGAAGCCGGTGCGCAATGTCGTCAGACAAGTATCCGGCCTTCCTCAGCTTTTTGATGTGTCCCTCCGTGACGGAGGAGACCATCCACTTGCCTCCCGCTCCGGGCATGGCTGGAGAAGGTTGAGGTAGGGAGTGCAAACTTGGGCGCTGGAGCTCGAGTGTGCGAAAATGGATGAGCAAAGGAGGAAGAAGGCATAGGTGAAAAGGTGGATCCTTATCCCCTTATATGCGCGGACGAAATTGCGTGCCCCCACCAGCCTGGTAAAACTCGCTTATCTCCCAAGCGCCATAATCAATGGCGCGGTTGGGTTACCCACGCCCGTATTGATGAGAATGCCGGAATAAGGGACACGATCTCTGCTTTGACAAGACGTGCCAAGGAAACCGCCTCGCTAAACGCGCTGAGGTGGGACAGTAAAACGATTCGAATAAAGACTTGTCCGTGGTGTGATGTCACACTACGGGGTACGTCCGCAGATTTGATTTGTGTAAATATTATTCTCTCTATGGCAATATGTGGAACTTATTTTGCAGAGCCGGACACTATCCTTGTGTTCAAAATCTTCTACGAAGTATTCGGAGGAGGAACCCGCCTTGCAATGCCGAAGACAATTAGCGCGCGGACTCTTCGTCATTGAAGCCTGGTTCAGGGGCTACTAAGGGAGTCCTGGATTAGGGGGTGTCCGAATGGCCGGACTATAACCTTTGGCCGGACTCTTGGACTATGATGATACAAGATTGAAGACTTCGTCACGTGTCCGGATGGGGCTTTCCTTGGCGTAGAAGGCAAGCTTGGTGATACGGATATGTAGATCTCCTTCCGTTGTAACCGACTATGTGTAATCCTAGTCCTCTCCGGTGTCTATATAAACCTGAGAGTTTTAGTCCATAGGACAGAAGAAGAACAATCATACCATAGGCTAGCTTCTAGGGTTTAGCCTCTCTGATCTCGTGGTAGATCTACTCTTGTACTACCCATATCATCAATATTAATCAAGTAGGAGTAGGGTTTTACCTCCATCGAGAGGGCCCGAACCTGGGTAAAAACATCGTGTCCCTTGTCTCCTGTTACCATCCGCCTAGACGCACAGTTCGGGACCCCCTACCCGAGATCCGCCGGTTTTGACCCCGACAGCTCCCTTCCTCCTCCTTCTTCTTCTTCCTTGGCATCCCCCTAGATGGGAGGAGGGTTTCCCCTCTGTTCCTTGGTCTCCATGGCTCCCAGAGGGCAAGAGCCCCTCTGAGATTAGATCTCTCTCTATTTCTCTTCTATTTCGTGTTCCTGTTTTCTTACCCTTCACCATTGAGGGAGTCCTGGATTAGGGGGTGTTCGAATAGCCGGACTATACCTTCAGCCGGACTCCAGGACTATGAAGATACAAAGTTGAAGACTTCGTCCCGTGTCCAGAAGGATCTTTTCGTGGCGTGGAAGGCAAGCTAGGCGTGCGGATATTCGAGATCTCCTACCATTGTAACCGACTCTGTGTAACCCTAACCCTATCTGGTGTCTATATAAACCGGAGGGTTGTAGTCCGTAGAACAACCATCATCATACACAATCATACCATAGGCTAGCTTCTAGGGTTTAGCCTCCTTGATATCGTGGTAGATCCACTCTTGTACTACCCATATCATCAATATTAATCTAGCAGGAGTAGGGTTTTACCTCCATCGAGAGGGCCCGAACCTGGGTAAAATAAATTGTCCCTTGTCTCGTGTTACCATCCGACCTTGACGCACAGTTCGGGACCCCCTACCCGAGATCCGCCGGTTTTAACACCGACATTGGTGCTTTCATTGAGAGTTCCTCTGTGCCGTCGCGATCAGGAAGGATGCCTCTTCCCGTCTTTAAAGACGGCGCCATTACGAAAGCAGCCTTGGCTGTCGGCCAAACCCTCCGGCTAGGTGGTTTTCTCGCAACCGCCTGTTCGGCTGTTGCGCCGACGGTGACCTCCCGGGTCATTGAAAGCAACCTCCACGTCGGCTCAGAACTCGCCGAGCAATTGGATCCGATGGAGCTCTCTTCTGTAAATGAGCTCCTGGATCGTATCGCCGCACTGGGCGTCGCCACAAATTACGACCAGGTTGGGCTTAAACCTGATCTGAGAGAAATTAACTCCCCAGGTCACCCACCACGTTGCTGTGGTGGAGACACAATGCGGCGACCCTTCATCTATCTTAAGGACTAGCTACGTCCGAATCCCCGAACCCTCCATGCCGGATATCCGCGGAGGGGAGGATACAATCCAAGACCTGAGCTTAAAATCAGGCAAATCGGATAAAGACTCTGGATCTCAGAATCCGGAAGTTCTTCGGCCTCCGAACAACAAACTGGGCGAGGTCTCATATTCAACGACACCCGCCCACCCGATCTTAAGCGATCTTTCCCAAATCAGGCAAATGCCCGAAGAAACAGTACATCATTACTGGGCCAGATTCCTCCTGGTTATGAACAGGATAAAGGACTGCCGCGAGGGAGACGCAATTTCAATCTTTTGCAGTAACTGCACGGACAAGGGAATACTCAACGCCATAAGCCGTCATAATATTACACGCTTTGCTGGCCTGGCGTCCATAGTACAAAAATATTGTGCCATGGAAAGTGCTCGGAAAACCAAAATTGAATTTTGGGATAATCCGGCCTTGAACAGCAATCCCGTCCGAATCAAGAGGGCGCACCGCAGTAAGGCGCCCGGACTAAACGCTAAAAAATCAAAACCCTCTAAGGGGCATGGAACCGTACTGGAAAAGTGGCTAGATGGACCCTGCAAGATTCACAGTGCAGAGGACGCCACCCCAACTCAAAGCCTCAGGGCATGTTGGATACTCCGGCAGGTTGCCAAAATTGGCGAGGACCTCCTAATTCCAGAGGTCAAAGGAAACCAACCCGAGAATTTCAGTTCAGTTCTCACAGTCTTTGAGACTTTCGCATCAAATAACATGCGAAAAAGAACACTCCGCAGCCTCACTGAAGTCTATCAAGTAGCAACAATAAACCCATGGAGTAATACTGGTATCACCTTCAACGCGAATGACGAACCAAAAATTCGAGCAGCCAGAGCACCAGCCGCATTGGTCCTCAGTCCCATAGTGGACGGCTGTCGCCTCGCAAAGGTACTCATGGACGGAGGCAGTGGATTGAACCTCATTTACGAGGAAACCCTCCAAAAGATGGAAATAGACTGGAACCGCATTGAGCGAAGCAGCATAACCTTTAGAGGAATAATCCCCAGTCAGGAAGCGCGCTGCACTGGAAAGATCACACTAGATGTGGTATTTGGCACGCCGGATAATTACAGGTCCGAACAGATCACGTTCCAGGTGGCCCCGTTCAAAAGCGGATATCACGCTATACTAGGACGGGAGGCATTCACAATTTTTCAAGCTATACCCCATTACGGGTACATGAAGCTTAAGATGCCTGGGCCAAACGGAATTATCACCCTCGCTAGTGATACGGACATAGCACTCCGCGCCGAAAACAAGACAGCCGCATTGGCCCTCGAGGAACTATCCGAAACCTTAGCGGCTGAAGAACTGACTGCACTGCGATCCATGGTCAATAGGGATGACGTGATACTCGGTAAGAGATCCAAATCCACATCCTTCAAACCAGCAGACGAAATAGTCAAATTCAGGTCCACCCAACGGACCCCAACAAAACAGCCTCCATCGGGGCACGACTAAACGCTGATGTAGACGCCGCACTGCGAGAGTTCCTATGAGAGAACTGGGACATTTTCACTTGGCACCCCTCAGACATGCCAGGAATCCCACGCAGTTTGGCCGAACACAGCCTAAACATCCAGAAAGGATTCAAACCTGTCAAACAGGCTCTTCGGCGTTTCTCCGAACCAAAGAGACAGGCTATGGGAGAGGAGCTAGCCAAGTTATTGGAAGCCGGATTCATTAGAGACATAAAACACCCGGATTGGCTAGCAAACCTGGTGATGGTACCAAAGAAGGACAAATCCTGGCGCCTGTGTGTCGATTTCAAAGACCTTAATAAGGCTTGCCCAAAGGATCCCTTCCCCCTCCCTCGAATAGATCAAATCATCGATGCCACCGCAGGACACAATTTGTTGTGCTTCCTCGACACGTACTCCGGTTACCATCAAATCAAGATGGCAGAATCAGACCAAGCCGCAACAGCATTCATCACACCATACGGCCCATTCTGCTTCAACACAATGCCCTTTGGGCTAAAAAACGCCGGCGCAACATATCAGCGCATGATTCATGTTGGGGAACGTAGTAATTTTAAAAAAATTCCTACGCACACGCAAGATCATGGTGATGCATAGCAACGAGAGGGAGAGTGTTGTCTACGTACCCTCGTAGACCGAAAGCGGAAGCGTTATAACAACGCGGTTGATGTAGTCGTACGTCTTCACGATCCGACCGATCCAAGCACCGTTACTCCGGCACATCCGAGTTCTTGGCACACGTTCAGCTCGATGATGATCCCCGGGCTCCGATCCAGCAAAGCTTCGGGGAGGAGTTCCGTCAGCACGACGGCGTGGTGACGATCTTGATGTACTAACGGCGCAGGGCTTCGCCTAAGCACTGCAACGATATGACCGAGGTGGAATATGGTGGAGGGGGGCACCGCACACGGCTAAGGAACGATCACGAAGATCAACTTGTGTGTCTATGGGGTGCCCCCTGCCCCTGTATATAAAGGATGGAGGAGGAGGAGGCCGGCCAAGGCTTGGTGCGGCCAGGATGTGGAGTCCTACTAGGACTCCAAGTCCTAGTAGGAGTCCACCAAGAGGGGAGGAAGGGAGAAGGAAGTGGAGGAGAAGGAAAGGTGGCCGGCCCCCTTTTACCTAGTCCAATTCGGACCAGAGGGAAGGGGGGGCGCAGCAGCCTTTTTCCTCTTCCCACTAAAGCCCATCAAGGCCCATTACTTCACCCGTAATCCCGTAACTCCCCGATACTCCCGAAAATACCCGAATCACTCAGAACCTTTCCGATGTCCGAATATAGTCGTCCAATATATCGACCTTTACGTCTCGACCATTTCGAGACTCCTCGTCATGTCCCCGATCTCATCCGGGACTCCGAACTCCTTCGGTACATCAAAACTCATAAATTCATAATATAACTGTCATCGAAACCTTACGCGTGCGGACCCTACGGTTCGAGAACAATGTAGACATGACCGAGACACGTCTCCGGTCAATAACCAATAGCGGGACCTGGATGCCCATATTGGCTCCTACATATTCTACGAAGATCTTTATCAGTCAGACCGCATAACAACATACGTTGTTCCCTTTGTCATCGGTATGTTACTTGCCCGAGATTCGATCGTCAGTATCCAATACTTAGTTCAATCTCGTTACCGGCAAGTCTCTTTACTCGTTCCGTAATACATCATCCTGCAACTAACTCATTAGTTACAATGCTTGCAATGCTTAAGTGATGTGCATTACCGAGAGGGCCCAGAGATACCTCTCCGATGATCGGAGTGACAAATCCTAATCTCGAAATACGCCAACCCAACATCTACCATTGGAGACACCTGTAGTACTCCTTTATAATCACCCAGTTACGTTGTGACGTTTGGTAGTACCCAAAGTGTTCCTCCGGTAAACGGGAGTTGCATAATCTCATAGTCAAAGGAACATGTATAAGTCATGAACAAAAGAAATAGCAACATACTAAATGATCGGGTGCTAAGCTAATATAATGGGTCATGTCAATTAGATCATTCAACTAATGATGTGACCTCGTTAATCAAATAACAACTCTTTGTTCATGGTTAGGAAACATAACCATCTTTATTAACGAGCTAGTCTAGTAGGGGCATACTAGTGACACTCTGTTTGTCTATGTATTCACACATGTATTATGTTTCCGGTTAATACAATTCTAGCATGAATAATAAACATTTATCATGATATGTAAGGAAATAAATAATAACTTTATTATTGCCTCTAGGGCATATTTCCTTCAGTCTCCCACTTGCACTAGAGTCAATAATCTAGTTCACATCGCCATGTGATTTACCAGCAATAGTTCACATCACCATGAGATTAACACCCATAGTTCACATTGATATGTGAGTAACACCCAAATGGTTTACTAGAGTCAGTAATCTAGTTCACATCGCTATGTGATTAACACCCAAAGAGTACTAAAGTGTGATCATGTTTTGCTTGTGAGATAATTTTAGTCAACGGGTCTGTCACATACAGATCCGTAAGTATTTTGAGAATTCTATGTCTACAATACTCCGCACAGAGCTACTCTAGCTAATTGCTCCCACTTTCAATATGTATCTAGATCGAGACTTAGAGTCATCCAGATCAGTGTCAAAACTTGCATCGACGTAACCCTTTACGGCGAACCTTTCTGTCACGTCCATAATCGAGAAACATATCCTTATTCCACTAAGGATAATTTTTTTGACCGCTGTCTAGTGATCTACTCCTAGATCACCATTGTACTCCCTTGCTTAACTCAGTGTAGGGTATACAATGGATCTGGTACACAACATTGCATACATGATAGAGCCTATGACTGAAGCATAGGGAACATCTTTCATTTTATCTCTATCTTCTGCAGTGGTCGGGCATTGAGTCTTACTCAACTTCACACCTTGTAACACAGGCAAGAACCCTTTCTTTGCTTGATCCATTTTGAACTTCTTCCAAACTTTGTCAAGGTATGTGCTTTGTGAAAGTCCAATTAAGCGTCTTGATCTATCTCTATAGATCTTGATGCCCAATATGTAAGCAGCTTCACCGAGGTCTTTTCTTTGAAAAACTCCTTTCAAACACTCCTTTATGCTTTGGAGAATAATTCTACATCATTTCTGATCAACAATATGTCATACACATATACTTATCAGAAATGTTGTAGTGCTCCCACTCACTTTCTTGTAAATACAGGCTTCACCGCAAGTCTGTATAAAACTATATGCTTTGATCAACTCATCAAAGCGTATATTCCAACTCCGAGATGCTTGCACCAGTCCATAGATGGATCGCTGGACCTTGCACATTTTGTTAGCACCTTTAGGATAGAAAAAACCTTCTGGTTGCATCATATACAACTCTTCTTTAATAAATCCATTAAGGAATGCAGTTTTGTTTTATCCGTTTGCCAGATTTCATAAAATGCGGCAATTGCTAACATGATTCGGACAGACTTAAGCATAGATACGAGTGAGAAACTCTCATCGTAGTTAACACCTTGAACTTGTCGAAAACCTTTTGCGACAATTCTAGCTTTGTAGATAGTAACACTACTATCAGCTTCTGTCTTCCTCTTGAAGATCCATTTATTTTCTATGGCTTTCCGATCATCGGGCAAGTCAACCAAAGTCCATACTTTGTTCTCATACATGGATCCCATCTCAGATTTCATGGCCTCAAACCATTTTGCGGAATCTGGGCTCATCATCGCTTCCTCATAGTTCGTAGGTTCGTCATGGTCAAGTAACATGACTTCTAGAACAGGATTACCGTACCACTCTGGTGCGGATCTCACTCTCGTTTACCTACGAGATTCGGTAGTAACTTGATCTGAAGTTACATGATCATCATCATTAGCTTCCTCACTAATTGGTGTAGTACTCACAAGAACAGATTTCTGTGAGGAACTCCTTTCCAATAAGGGAGAAGGTACAATTACCTTATCAAGTTTTCTACTTTCCTCCCACTCACTTCTTTCGAGAGAAACTCCTTTTCTAGAAAGGATCCATTCTTAGCAACGAATGTCTTGCCTTTGGATCTGTGATAGAAGGTGTACCCAACTGACTCTTTGGGTATCCTATGAAGACATATTTCTCCGATTTGGGTTTGAGCTTATCATGTTGAATCTTTTTCACATAAGCATCGCAACCCCAAACTTTAAGAAACGACAACTTTGGTTTCTTGCCAAACCATAGTTCAGATTGTGTCGTCTCAATGGACTTAGATGGTGCCCTTTTTAACGTGAATGCAACTATCTTTAATGCATGATCCCAAAACGATATTGGTAAATCGGTAAGAAACATCATAGATTGTACTATATCCAATAAAGTACGGTTATGACGTTCGGACACACCATTATGCTGTGGTGTTCCAGGTGGCATGAGTTTGTGAAACTATTCCACATTGTTTTAATTGAAGACCAAACTCGTAACTCAAATATTCTCCTCCATGATCATATCGTAGAAACTTTTATTTTCTTGTTACGATGATTCTCCACTTCACTCTGAAATTCTTTGAACTTTTCAAATGTTTCAGACTTATGTTTCATCAAGTAGATATACCCATATCTGCTCAAATCATCTGTGAAGGTCTGAAAATAATGATACTTGTCGCGAGCTTTAATATTCATCGGACCACATACATAAGTATGTATGATTTCCAACAAATCTGTTGCTTGCTCCATTGTTCCGGAGAACGGTGTCTTAGTCATCTTGCCCATGAGGCACGGTTCGCAAGCATCAAGTGATTCATAATTAAGTGATTCCAAAAATCCATCAGCATGGAGTTTCTTCATGCGCTTTACACCAATATGAACTAAACGGCAGTGCCACAAATAAGTTGCACTATCATTATTAACTTTGCATCTTTTGGCTTCAATATTATGAATATGTGTATCACTATGATCGAGATCCAACAAACCATTTTCGTTGGTGTGTATGACCATAGAAGGTTTTATTCATGTAAACAGAACAACAATTGTTCTCTAACTTAAATGAATGACCGTATTACAATAAACATGATCAAATCATATTCATGCTCAACGCAAACACCAAATAACACTTATTTAGGTTCAACACTAATCCCGAAAGTATAGGGAGTGTGCGATGATGATCATGTCAATCTTGGAACCACTTCCAACACACATCGTCACTTCACTCTTAACTAGTCTTTGTTCATTCTGCAACTCCCGTTTCGAGTTACTACTCTTAGTAACTGAACCAGTATCAAATACCGAGGGGTTGCTATGAACACTAGTAAAATACACATCAATAATCTGTATATCAAATATACCTTTGTTCTCTTTGCCATCCTTCTTATCCGCCAAATACTTGGGGCAGTTCCGCTTCCAGTGACCAGTCCCTTTGCAGTAAACGCACTCAGTCTCAGGTTTAGGTCCAGACTTGGGCTTCTTCACTTGAGCAGCAACTTGCTTGCCGTTCTTCTTGAAGTTCCCCTTCTTCCCTTTGCCCTTTTCTTGAAACTAGTGGTCTTGTTAACCATCAACACTTGATGTTTTTCTTGATTTCTACCTTCGTCGATTTCAGCATCACGAAGAGCTTGGGAATTGTTTCCGTTATCCCTTGCATATTATAGTTCATCACGAAGTTCTACTAACTTGGTGATGGTGACTAGAGAATTCTATCAATCACTATCTTATCTGGAAGATTAACTCCCACTTGATTCAAGCGATTGTAGTACCCTAGACAATCTGAGTACATGCTCACTAGTTGAGCGATTCTCCTCCATCTTTTAGCTATAGAACTTGTTCGAGACTTCATATCTCTCAACTCGAGTATTTGCTTGAAATATTAACTTCAACTCCTGGAACATCTCATGTGTCCATGACGTTCAAAACGTCTTTGAAGTCCCGATTCTAAGCTGTTAAGCATGGTGCACTAAACTATCAAGTAGTCATCATATTGAGCTAGCCAAACGTTCATAACGTCTGCATCTACTCCTGCAATAGGTCTGTCACCTAGCGGTGCATCAAGGACATAATTCTTCTGTGCAGCAATGAGGATAAACCTCAGATTACGGATCCAATCTGCATCATTGCTACTAACATGTTTCAACACAATTTTCTCTAGGAACATATCAAAATAAACATATGAAAGCAACAACGCGAGCTATTGATCTACAACATAGATATGCTAATACTACCAGGACTAAGTTCATGATAAATTAAAGTTCAATTAATCATATTACTTAAGAACTCCCACTTAGATAGACATCCCTTTAATCCTCTAAGTGATCACGTGATCCAAATCAACTAAACCATGTCCGATCATCACGTGAGATGGAGTAGTTTCAATGGTGAACATCACTATGTTGATCATATCTACTATATGATTCACGCTCGACCTTTCGGTCTCCGTGTTCCGAGGTCATATCTTATATGCATAGCTCGTCAAGTATAACCTGAGTATTCCGCGTGTGCAACTGTTTTGCACCCGTTGTATTTGAACATAGAGCCTATCACACCCGATCATCACGTGGTGTCTCAGCACGAAGAACTTTTGCAACGGTGCATACTCAGGGAGAACACTTCTTGATAATTAGTGAGAGATCATCTTATAATGCTACCGTCAATCAAAGCAAGATAAGATGCATAAAAGATAAACATCACATGCAATCAATATAAGTGATATGATATGGCCATCATCATCTTGTGCTTGTGATCTCCATCTTCGAAGCACCGTCATGATCACCATCGTCACCGGCGCGACACCTTGATCTCCATCGTAGCATCATTGTCATCTCGCCAATCTTATGCTTCTACGACTATCGCTACCGCTTAGTGATAAAGTAAAGCATTACAGGGCGATTGCATTGCATACAATAAAGCGACAACCATATGGCTCCTGCCAGTTGCCGATAACTTGGTTACAAAACATGATCATCTCATACAATAAAATTTAGCATCATGTCTTGACCATATCACATCACAACATGCCCTGCAAAAACAAGTTAGACGTCCTCTACTTTGTTTGTTGCAAATTTTACGTGGCTGCTACGGGCTTTAAGCAAGAACTCATCTTACCTACGCATCAAAACCACAACGATAGTTTGTCAAATAGACTCCGTTTTAACCTTCTCAAGGACCGGGCGTAGCCACACTCGGTTCAACTAAAGTTGGAGAGACTGTCTTCCGCAAGCCATCTATGTGCAAAGCACGTCGAGGGAACCGGTCTCGCGTAAGAGTACGCGTAAGGTTGGTCCGGATCGTCTCGTCCAACAATACCGCCGAACCAAAGTATGACATGCTGGTAGGCAGTATGACTTATATCGCCCACAACTCACTTATGTTCTGCTCATGCAAATAACATCAAACCATAAAACCAGGCTCGGATGCCACTGTTGGGGAACGTAGTAATTTCAAAAAAATTCCTACGCACACGCAAGATCATGGTGATGCATAGCAACGAGAGGGAGAGTGTTGTCTACGTACCCTCGTAGACCGAAAGCGGAAGCGTTATAACAACGCGGTTGATGTAGTCGTACGTCTTAACGATCCGACCGATCCAAGCACCGTTACTCCGGCACCTCCGAGTTCTTGGCACACGTTCAGCTCGATGACGATCCCCGGGCTCCGATCCAGCAAATCTTCAGGGAGGAGTTCCGTCAGCACGACGGCGTGGTGACGATTTTGATGTACTACCGGCGCAGGGCTTCGCCTAAGCACTGCAACGATATGACCGAGGTGGAATATGATGGAGGGGGGCACCGCACACGGCTAAGGAACGATCACGAAGATCAACTTGTGTGTCTATGGGGTGCCCCCTGCCCCTGTATATAAAGGATGGAGGAGGAGGAGGCCGGCCAAGGCTTGGTGCGGCCAGGATGTGGAGTCCTACTAGGACTCCAAGTCCTAGTAGGAGTCCACCAAGAGGGGAGGAAGGGAGAAGGAAGTGGAGGAGAAGGAAAGGTGGCCGGCCCCCTTTTCCCTAGTCCAATTCGGACCAGAGGGAAGGGGGGGCGCAGCAGCCTTTTTCCTCTTCCCACTAAAGCCCATCAAGGCCCATTACTTCTCCCGTAATCCCGTAACTCCCCGATACTCCCGAAAATACCCGAATCACTCAGAACCTTTCCGATGTCCGAATATAGTCGTCCAATATATCGATCTTTACGTCTCGACCATTTCGAGACTCCTCGTCATGTCCCCGATCTCATCCGGAACTCCGAACTCCTTCGGTACATCAAAACTCATAAATTCATTATATAACTGTCATCGAAACCTTAAGCGTGCGGACCCTACGGTTCGAGAACAATGTAGACATGACCGAGACACGTCTCCGGTCAATAACCAATAGCGGGACCTGGATGCCCATATTGGCTCCTACATATTCTACGAAGATCTTTATCGGTCAGACCACATAACAACATACGTTGTTCCCTTTGTCATCGGTATGTTACTTGCCCGAGATTCGATCGTCAGTATCCAATACTTAGTTCAATCTCGTTACCGGCAAGTCTCTTTACTCGTTTCGTAATACATCATCCCGCAACTAACTCATTAGTTACAATGCTTGCAAGGCTTAAGTGATGTGCATTACCGAGAGGGCCCAGAGATACCTCTCCGACGATCGGAGTGACAAATCCTAATCTCGAAATACGCCAACCCAACATCTACCATTGGAGACACCTGTAGTACTCCTTTATAATCACCCAGTTACGTTGTGACGTTTGGTAGTACCCAAAGTGTTCCTTCGGTAAACGGGAGTTGCATAATCTCATAGTCAAAGGAACATGTATAAGTCATGAACAAAAGCAATAGCAACATACTAAACGATCGGGTGCTAAGCTAATATAATGGGTCATGTCAATCAGATCATTCAACTAATGATGTGACCTCGTTAATCAAATAACAACTCTTTGTTCATGGTTAGGAAACATAACCATCTTTGATTAACGAGCTAGTCTAGTAGAGGCATACTAGTGACACTCTGTTTGTCTATGTATTCACACATGTATTATGTTTCCGGTTAATACAATTCTAGCATGAATAATAAACATTTATCATGATATGTAAGGAAATAAATAATAACTTTATTATTGCCTCTAGGGCATATTTCCTTCAATTCAAACATGTCTGGCAAACCAGATCGGCAAAACAGTGGAGGCGTATGTAGATGATGTGGTCGTTAAATCAAGACATGTCGAATCTCTAGTAGACGACTTGAGGCTCACATTCGACAACCTCCGAAAATACGACATTAAGCTCAATCCGGAAAAATGCGTTTTCGGCGTCCCAGCCGGGAAGCTGCTAGGCTTCATTGTATACGGTAGAGGAATTGAAGCAAATCCAGCAAAAATCCGAGCCTTGCCACAATTGGATGTCCCAAAGACCTCAAACAAATACAGAAACTCACCGGATGCGTGGCGGCTTTAAGCCGCTTTATCTCCCTCCTGGGAGAAAAGGCATTGCCCCTTTACCGCCTCCTTAGGCGCACCGAACACTTCGAGTGGACAGACGCTACCACGGACGGATTCGAGGAAATAAAGGCCATCTTGGCAACAAACCCAGTCCTGGCCGCACCGAACACTGGCGAACCCATGCTATTGTACATTGCCGCAATCCATCAAGTTGTTAGCGCAATACTCGTCGTCGAGCGGGCAACGGACGGACACAAACTCCCCCTTCAAAGGCCGGTTTACTACGTGTCCACTGTCCTCACACCATGCAAATCACGGTACCCGCATTACCAAAAGATCGCGTACGCAGTGTTTATGGCATCCCGGAAGCTACGACACTACTTTCAAGAGTGTTCTATAACAGTAGCCTCGGAAGTACCACTCAACGATATTATCAACAACCGCGATGCAACGCGCCGGATAGCAAAATGGGCCATAGAGCTCCTCCCGTTTGACATAACCTACAAACCACGGCGAGCCATCAAATCGCAAGTCCTAGCCGACTTCGTCGCCGAATGGACAGAGGCCGAACTCCCTAAAGAGTACGACACATATTCAAACTGGATCATGCATTTCGACGGCTCCAAAATGTTGGCCGTACTGGGGGCTGGCGTCGTTTTGACGTCCCATACAGGAGACACAGTCCAATATGTACTCCAAATTATGTACACGGACTCCAACAATGCAGCCGAATACGAGGCCCTTCTACATGGTCTCCAGATGGCAGTATCCATGGGCATTCAACGCCTGGAAGTACGCGGGGACTCAAACCTTGCGATGTCCCAAATAAATGGCGACTTCGACGCCAAAGACCCAAAAATGGCAGCTTATCGCAATGCCGTCCTAAAAATGTCAGTTCGGTTCGAGGGACTGGAGTTTCACCATATCGCCTGAGAAAATAATCAGGCAGCGGACGTCCTGGCACGCATCAGAGCAAAACGAGACGTAGTCCCCCCCCCCAACATCTTCTTAGAAATATTATTCAAGCCATCTGTAGCATGGGAGGGGGAACCCTCGGATAACATTCCGGACACAGCCACACAATCCGATGCCGACCAATCCGACATAATCGGAGGCCCTGCCACCGAAATCACACCTTCAGCCCACGTAATAATGGCGGTCATCGCCCCGTGGACAGAACCATTCCTAGCCTACCTTACTAAGCAGGAACTCCCAGAGGACCAAAACGAGGCACGCTGCATAGTGCGGCGATCTAAATCCTATAAAATCCACGAGGGAGAGCTATATAAGAAAAGCACTACAGGAGTCCTTCAAAGATGTATCTCCGAAGAGGAAGGGCGGAGTCTGTTGGCTGAAATTCATGCCGGACTCGGTGGCCACCACGCTGCAGCTCGGTCCCTTGTAAGCAAGGCTTTTCGTACGGGCTTTTATTTGCCGACGGCCCGAGGAGACGCTCATGACTTAGTCAAACGATGCGTCGGTTGCCAGCTCTTTGCAAACCAAAGCCATATGTCGCCCAACGCCCTCCGAACTATCCCCATCACTTGGCCTTTTGTGGTCTGGGGGCTTGATATGGTGGGGCCCCTTAAAGGTGGAACCCACAAGAAAAAATACCTATTGGTCATGGTGGATAAATTCATCAAATGGATAGAAGCCAAGCCTGTTAAGACGGCCGAATCCGGACCTGTGATAGACTTCATATCCGGGGTCGTACACCGTTACGGTGTCCCCCACAGCATTATCACCGATAACGGCACAAACTTCACCTTTGACGAAGTAAAGCTGTGGTGCAAAAACATGGGCATTAAGCTTGATTATGCTTCTGTCTATCACCCACAAACTAACGGTCAGGTTGAACGTGCAAATGGTCTCATCATGAGCGGTATCAAACCCAGACTAGTGCGGTCCCTAAAGGAATCTAATACGCACTGGGTAGAGGAGCTCGAATCCATACTCTGGGGGCTGCGAACCACGCCGAATCATACCACCGGATTCACACCATTCTTTATGGTGTACGGCGCTGTCGAAGTAATGGGCCACGGGTAGGCGAACCCGAGGCCCAGAACCTTTCAAGACGTCGGGGCAGGCTATGCCCCTCCGAGAATCCCAAAACGATCGGCCGACTCTGGGAGTCGACCGCAGCATCACCGACACCTACTCTCGGCCGAGTCCCCGAGGCGGCTGAGACTCCCGATCGGCGACTCCAGGTAGGCCCATGACTTCATCACCTTCCGCCTTATGGAAGAAGGACAGGACTGGGGATGGCCGGAGTACAGCCCTCCCCTACCCTGATTACCGAGGGCGGGTATGGCTACAGTGCGACGTACCAGAGGAGATCTTCGGTACGGCGCGGCACTGTGGCCATACCGGCCCTGACGTCCGCCCCAGCAGCGAAACCCTGTTCCCACGTTGGCCCGCCTGTACGGCCTGGAGACGGCGGGCCCCGCCAGTCAGCGGGAGAGATAGAAGACGGCGAGAGCGCCCGAAGACGGCTCCCGTGGGAGTCGGCCTCCGAGAGTCGGCCAGCTCCTCCCACGGGTCCCACGCGCCATTAACCAGATGGGACGGGGAGTGGCGACAGTGATCGCCCGCTAGGCGGCGGCACTGTTGCCACGCCCCCACGACCCAGCCAACGTCATCAGAGGCGCGGCTACAGTGGCCAGGTCAGTCGGCGGGGCCCACCAGAGGTGGCCCCCAGGAGTCGGCGGAAAGGACGGCGGCCTACGAGACAGACGGTTGGGACCCGCACCCAGTCAGATTACCATTGTTCCCCCAGGGGGTAGGCCTATATAAACCCCCCGGCGCACCCATGCAAAGGGTTCGATCCTTTTTCCACCAGACCAACAGCATAGAGGAGGAGAGAGCTAGCCTTGCCCTCTCCTACCTCTAGAACTCAGCTCGAGGAGCGGCTTTGTACACATATCTCCATAGTGACCATGCGGAGACCCCGCAGAGGAGCAGTAGGGGTATTATATCCTAGGAGAGCCCCGATGCTGGGTAAGATCCGCCGGCGTGCATGCCTACGCCTCATCCCGCTTCCAGGCACCGGCGACGTTCTACTCGCCCCCACCATGATAAGCCATCCTTTGGCATATTTCGCATCCAACCCCCGACATTTGGCGCCCACCATGGGGCGAGGTGCACCGTCGTCCGGAGATCTGTTCTGGACGGGAACCCTTTTCCTTCCTAGCGAGCGTAGCCAGCCCGGCACGCCAGAAGAAGTTCACACCGACGCGCTGCACAACGTTGAGACCGTTTGCGCGGCCAGCTGCCTCGCCGATCTTGTCGGCGAGGTTAGCCTCTCCGACAAGCATGCGTCCGACGCAGGCACCGGCGGCCCCGCGAACCTTCTCGCGGGTCTCCTCGACGACCTCCATGTTGCCGGCGAGCCTGCCACCGACCTGGAGTCCGTAGGCTCCGCCGACCCGATGCTGGTCGACTCCGACACCGCGTCGCTCGACGCCTTCCCCACCAACGTGGTGGTCTACGACGAGCCGCTCCCTCGCGCGGAGGGCAGCGGAAGCACCGTCACTGAGGTGCTCGTCATCGACCATGGTGAGCACTCCGACGGGAGAGCTCGCGACCCGCTTGACGCGGCACTGCAAGACCTGGATGCGCCCATTCCAGAGGACGCCGACGTCGAAGCGCTGGAGGCACGCCGCCTCCAGCTCGTCAAAGGCGCGAAGAGGCTGGCCAGCCTGAGACGCTTGTCAGAGGCCTACCAGCGCGAGATGGATCGCGCCGTGGGCAGTTTGCCGGCCCCGGTGGGGCCAAGCCGCCTAGGCACGGTCCAGCAGCGCGGCGCGGACATCGCCGGCATCTTCGGGGCCAACCGCCCTGTATACGCCACGCCCGCCGAGAACATTCGAGCTGCCCAAGCGGCGGCAGACGAGCTGTATAACCTTGAAGGCGAAGAGCGCCGGCTGATGACGGAGCGAGTCCAGCAACTCCTCGACGCGGCCGGCGCGCAGAACGCGGCCGGTTGCCGCTCCGAAGGACCGCAACAGCAGAAAGATGACCTGCCACCCCGCCGAGATCAAGGCACAACATCTCGGGCGCCGACTGGCGGCGTCCGCGGAAGAAAAGACAAGGAGCCGGCTGCAAGCCGCAGTCGGACTCATATCACCATTGAGCGCGACCAAGACGGTCGCCCGAGAGCAGTAGAGCGGCGGGACGACTATGTGCCTCCGCCACCCCGCAAGGAAAGACGAGTCTCTCCACCGCCCGTGGAACATCCGACTCTTAGAGGTCGCCTAGGCCGCCGAGAGGGAGTCGGAGAGAACGATGCCCGCCTCCGGATCGACCGACTCCATCGATCCCTGATGCTGTAAGAAGAAGATGAGCTGGGGCCGCCGTGTTTTGGTCCCCACATCCGAGATGAGCCCTTCCCCAAAGGGTTCACTCTCCCCAGAGATACCCACAAGTACACCGGCTCCGTGAAGCCAGAGGACTGGCTGGTTGACTACTCCACAGCCGTCAGCATAGCGAACGGCAACAAGCGCGTTGCCGTGAAGTATGTTCCGCTCATGCTCCAGGGCACAGCCCGGACATGGCTGAACAGCCTGAAACCCCGCAGCATCAACAGTTGGGTCGACTTCACCGAGGCTTTCGTCCGCAACTTCACGAGCACGTACAAGCGACCTCCCAAGCCTCGCCAGCTCTCCTTGTGCGTGCAAGGCCCCGACGAATCAACTCGCGACTACCTCACGCATTGGGCCGAGCTCCGAAACTCCTGCGAGGGCGTGCACGAGGTGCAGGCCATCGAGTACTTCACCGCCGGGTGCAGAGAAGGCACCCTCCTCAAGCATAAGCTCCTCTGCGACGAGCCGAAGACCCTGGACGAGCTGCTGATCATAGCAGACAAGTACACCATGGCCGACTCTTCTATGAAGACGGAGATCCAAGTCAGCGCGACAGGCAAAGTCGCCCCTCAGGCTCCCAGAACCCCGGCTGGAGACGCCGGCCGGCGGCAGCAGCAGAACGATCCCAAGCGCAAGGCCCCGCAGACGGCTTCCAATAGCCGGCAGGTCGCAACGGTCGACGATCAGCAACCAGAAGGGCAGCCTCCACCCAAGCGCAGAAGGGTGGCAAGCCCAATTGGCTGCCGGCCTTCTCCTACGAGCAGACCCTGGATGGCCCCTGCAAGTTTCACAGTGGCGCGAAGCCATCGAACCACACCACCAGAAAGTGCCACTGGCTGACTAGGATTGCCAAGGGAGATGGCTTGATGCCTCCTCCACCTGCTGGACAGCCGCCTCCGCCTCCGCCCCCACAGCCGGCTGTGAGGCCAGTCGGCGCAGTACAAGACGAGTACCCGGAAGAGCATGGAGCCTACGTGGTGTTCACCAGTGTGGCAGACGACAGATGCAGCAGGCGGCTGCAGCAGCAAGAAGTCAATGCAGTAGCATCAGACACTCCAGAGTTCATGCACTGGTCCGAGAAACCTATCAGTTGGAGCAGAGCAGATCACCCAGAGGTGATGCCAAATCCAGGGTCCTATGCCCTGGTCCTGGAGGCCACCTTTGCCACTGATAGGCGAGCAGCTCGCTTTTCGCGAGTTCTGATAGATGGAGGCAGCAGTATCAACATCCTGTATAAGGATACAATGGAGAAGCTGGGAATCAAGCAGAGACAACTCCAGAACAGCCAGACTGTATTCCATGGGATCTTCCCTGGCCTTTCCTGCTCCCCAATCGGCAAGATTTTGATAGATGTTCTTTTCGGAGATAAAGATCACTTCCGCCGAGAGCCAGTCTGGTTTGAAGTGGTGGACCTCAGAAGCCCGTACCATGCACTACTAGGCCGACCTGCCTTGGCCAAGTTCATGGCAGTCCCCCACTACGCCTACCTCAAGATGAAGATGCCGAGTTCCAAGGGAATCCTGATTGTAGTCGGCGACTACAGGAAGTCGTCCGCCTGAGCGGCCGAGAGTAGTCGGCTGGCCGAGTCCCTGGTTATTGCAGCAGAGAAGGGGCTTCTTGACCGGGTTGTGGCGATGGCCGGCAAGCAGCCTGAGATGTCACCCAACCCCAAGGAGTCGGAAGCTGAGGGCTCGTTTAAGCCGGCAAAGGAAACAAAGAAGATACCCTTGGACCCAGAGCACCCGGAGAGGTACGCAGTCATAGGTGCAAACCTTGACAACAAATAGGAAGGCGAGCTCGTCGATTTCCTCCGTGAGAATCGGGACATCTTTGCATGGTCCCCCAAAGATATGCCGGGTGTACCGACGGAATTCGCCGAGCACAAGTTACATGTCTGGTCTGATGCGAAGCCCGTCAGGCAGCCCTTGCGCCGCCTGTCAGAATAGAAAAGAAGAGTTGTTGGTGAATAGATAGCCCGGCTCCTCGCAGCCGGCTTCATCATGGAAGTAATTTTCCTAGAGTGGTTAGCGAACCCAGTTTTAGTGCTGAAGAAGAACAAGCAGTGGCGAATGTGTATCGACTACACAAGCCTGAACAAAGCCTGCCCCAAGGACCCATTTGCTTTGCCGAGAATTGATCAGGTGATAGACTCCACAGCCGGATGCGAGCTGTTGAGCTTCTTAGATGCCTATTCAGGATATCACCAGATCAAGCTGAACCCGGCAGACAGACAGAAGACCGCTTTCATCACGCCGTTCGGAGCCTTTTGCTACCTGACCATGACGTTCGGCTTGAGGAATGTTGGCGACACCTTTCAGCGTTGCATGCAGAAGTGCCTCCTCAAGCAACTCGGCAGAAATGCCCACGTCTACGTGGATGATGTGGTGGTGAAGACGGAGAAGCGCGGAACCTTACTGGAAGACCTCAAAGAGACCTTTGAGAACCTGCGCCGATTCCGGATCAAGCTTAACCCCGAGAAGTGCGTTTTCGGAGTACCAGCCGGCCAGCTAATTGGCTTCCTGGTCTCCGAACGCGGCATAGAGTGCAAACCTGTGAAGATCAAGGCCATCGAGAGGATGGAGGTACCCAGCCGACTGTTGGATGTGCAGAAGTTCACTGGCTGCCTGGCATCCATCAGCCGTTTCATCAGTCGGCTGGGCGAGAAGGCTCTCCCGTTGTACCAACTCATGAAGAAGACCAATTTTTTCGAGTGGAACCACAAGGCGGACGAGGCCTTTCTGCAATTGAAGAGGATGTTGGTTACTCCCCCTGTGTTGGCGGCTCCGACTCCCAAAGGGCCCATGCTCCTGTACGTCGCCGCCACCAGCCGAGTAGTCAGCACGGTTTTCGTAGTTGAGCGCAAGGAGGAAGGCAAGGCACTGACGGTCCAGAGACCGGTATACTACCTGAGTGAAGTACTGTCGACCTCCAAGCAGAACTACCCCCACTACCAGAAGATGTGTTACGGCGTGCACTTCGCCGCCAAGAAGCTGAAGCCTTGCTTCCAAGAACATCCAATCACAGTGGTTTGCACAGCCCCATTGGCTGAGATCATCGGAAGCCGAGATGCATTTGGCCGAGTGGCCAAATGGGCCGTAGAGTTGGCGCCCTACACGATCTACTATCAACCCCGCACCGCCATCAAGTCGCAAGCACTGGCCGACTTCCTCGTCGACTGGGCCGAGACCCAGTACCTGCCACCAGCACCCAACTCCACCCATTGGCGGATGCATTTCGATGGCTCCAAGATGCGCACCGGCTTGGGAGCCGGCGTCGTCCTCACTTCTCCCAAGGGCGACGTGCTCAAGTATGCACTGCAGATTCACTTCGCTGCCTCCAACAACGTCGCCGAGTACGAAGCGCTCGTTCACGGGCTCCGGCTTGCCAAAGAGCTTGGCATCCGCCGGATCCTGTGTTACGGCGACTCCGACCTGGTGGTACAGCAGTCGTCAGGCGACTGGGACGCCAAGGATGCAAACATGGCAAGCTACCGTTTTCTCGTGCAGCAACTCAGTGGGTATTTCGAGGGGTGTGAGTTCCTCCACGTGCCGAGGAACGACAATAACCAAGCAGATACTTTGGCACGAATCGGCTCCACCCGCCAAGCAATACCTTCAGGCGTCGCCCTCCAGCGCCTCCTCAAGCCGTCCATCAAGCCCTCACCAGAGTCAAATTCAATTTTTGTGCCGACTCCCCCTGAAGAAGCCGGATCCGGCCCGAGAGCCCAAGCAAACAGCACAAGACCCGTTGCAGATGATCTCAAGAGTGCCGCAGTTGCAGCCGGCTCGAGAACTTCGGGATTCGGCCCGACAGCCAGAGAGAAGCTTCCAGAACTCGGCCCGGGGACTGCTCCAATCGGCCCGGGGACTTCGGTAATCCAGCAAGCGGCTGCGGACTCCAGCCCGCTGACTCCAAGCCCAGCCGCTCGCGTCCAAGTCGCAGTTTTGACAGTAGAAGAGATAGCAGCACCCTCATGGGCCCAGCCCATCCTCCAATTCCTGGTGAACAAGGAGCTGCCAACCGATGAAACCTTGGCTCGGCAAATACAATGCCGAGCGGCAGCATACACCATAATCAACAGAGAGCTGGTCAGACGCAGCGTCACAGGCGTCTACCAGCGCTGCCCCGAGCCAGAGCAAGGCCAAGCAATTCTCAGAGACATCCATCAAGGCGAGTGTGGCCACCATGCGGCCTCAAGAGCGCTCGTCGCCAAAGCCTTCCGACACGGTTTCTTCTGGTCGACTGCCCTCGAAGAGGCCAAAGAGTTGGTCCAGAAATGCAAGGGGTGCCAGAAGTTCCGATCCAAGCCGCATCAGCCGGCTTCAGCACTCAAGACTATCCCCATCGCCTGGCCCTTTGCAGTTTGGGGCCTGGATATGGTGGGACCCTTCAAGACGGCACGAGGTGGCCTAACTCATCTGCTTGTCGCGGTGGACAAGTTCACCAAGTGGATAGAAGTGAAGCCCATCAAAAAATTGAATGGTCCGACTGCCGTGACTTTCATCTCAGACATCACAATTCGGTATGGCATACCGCACAGCATCATCACCGACAACGGCACCAACTTTGCCAAAGGCGCCTTGGCCCGTTTCTGCGCGACGCAGGGCATCCGACTGGACCTAGCGTCCGTTGCCCATCCGCAGTCAAACGGGCAGGTGGAGCGGGCGAATGGCCTTATCCTGTCCGGCATCAAGCCTCGGTTGGTCGAACCGCTGGAGCGTTCGGCCGGCTGTTGGCTTGACGAGTTGCCGGCCGTCCTCTGAAGCCTGCGTACGACTCCAAACAAGTCAACCGGCTTCACACCCTTCTTCCTCGTCTATGGTGCTGAAGCCGTCATCCCAACGGATATAGAGTTCGACTCCCCACGAGTCACGATGTACACCGCGGAGGAAGCAGAAGAAGCACGGCAAGACGGCGTCGATCTGCTGGAAGAGGGCCGGCTGTTAGCACTCAGCCGGTCCAGCATCAACCAGCAGAGCCTACGGCGCTACTACAACAGGAAGGTAAGGCCGAGATCCTTCCAAGAGGGCGACCTTGTGCTCTGGCTGATCCAGCGAACAGCTGGCCAGCACAAGTTGTCGGCTCCGTGGGAAGGCCCCTTCATCATCAGCAAGGTGCTGGGCAACGACTCCTACTACCTGATCGATGCTCAGAAGCCCCGATCACGCAAGAGGGACGACTCCGGCAAAGAGACGGAGCGACCATGGAACGCGAATCTTCTTCGAAGATTTTACAGCTGATGCAGTATGTATCACGCCCCCCTTTTGTATTTTAAGTACCAAGACTCTGGGGGCCCCGAGACGGACTCGGGGACTACCCCTTTTGTTATCTGTATGATAAGAATTATGCTTCCGAGTACGACACTCTTTATGCCGCTTGACCCCGGGCTCGACCAGTCGGCCCGGGGACTTGCCGTCTCGCGCTATGAAAACGCTTCCTGCGGTCAGACAAGTAGTGTGCGGCGCCTAAGCCGATTCCCGCCAAAGCCACAGCTCGCAGAGCGACTGACTGGTGGGCCGGAGTAAGGTAGAATAGGTGCCCGCACGAAAAAAGGCTAAGGATCCAAAGCGTAAAAACATAGCCCGAGCCGGCTTTTCAGCTGATCCTCGCAAAACTGACTCCGAGTAGTCGGCTTGCCGTCTTTCTATCCGACTTGCTACAAAAACTCTCGAACGGCTAAGTACTTGCCTTCCCAAGGCGGCCAGGTATTTGGTCCAGCGGCAGTCCGCGGAGCGGCTGTCCGACTGGCAAAGACGGCACCCAAGGGAAGGCGGCAAAAGGAAAAAAGCCTAAAGAGCGACAGGCAAGAAACGATAGAACATAGACAAATATTTACACCACAAAGGCCATTGGCCGAATCCATGAATAGATGTTCAAAATACACCCAGTGGGTGGAAATGTGCGAATTAACAAAGTCCTCGACAAACTATTAAGCAGATAAGTAAAGCAAGACGGCGGCTTATGAAGCGGCAGACGGGTTTGGGGGCTCGGCGGAGATGGCGGTGTCGGACGTTGGAGCAGCCAGCGGGGCAGACTCGGCTTGATCACCTCCAGCAGCAGTCGGCGCAGTTGGGCGCAGCTCGTTGTTGGAGGATCGGTCGAGCTAAGGCTGGTCGCCCGCTCTGGCTTCCGGCGCCTCCGTCTCGTCGCCGGCTTCCATCTCGTCTTCTTCCTCGACGCTGGAGCCAATCACCTCCGCCGAGTCTTCGCCGTTGTTCGGGTTCATCCCAAACCACTCCGGCAGCGCCTCCTCGCCGTTGTCAGCATGCTCAGGAACGAAGACGCTGGTGTCGACGTACTCGGCAATCGCCGCGGCACGCTTGACGAAGTCATCCTCCATGGCTGCCAGTTCCGGCTGGGCCTCAGCTCGGAGCGTGGCCAGCTGGTCCAGACTCAGGTCTGGATACCACGCCTTGACGAACTCCAAGGCACAACGTGCCCCGGCACGTGCCGAGGAGCCCTTCCAAGCCTCCAGACGGCCTGCTGCGACCTCCAGCCAGTCGGCAGTCCGACTAGGAGTGCGCAGAACCGGCATCTCCGGCCACAAGGCAGCAATCGCCTGGGCGCCGACTCGTTGAAGCCGGCGCAGCATCCGGTGAGCCGGCCGAAGACGAGCCTCGATGCTCAGAAGCTGTTCGTCAAGAGTCCGAGGGGCGTTGACAGCAATCCTCTCGCCGGCCGCCCTCCGCGCTTCATGGTCAGCCTCGATGGCTTGAACGACGGCTTGTGCATGGCCTGGGAAGAAGTCTGCCAAAAACGGAAAAAGAAGCAAGTCAGAAAAAGCAAGAGTCGGCCCGACCCACAGTCGGCCGCTCAAGGAAAGCAAGCAAAGAAAACTTACCATCGACGATATCTTCAATCTCGTGGAAGCCGGAGGTCAGCATCGCCGCCTTGTCGGTCCAGGAGGAGCGTTCGACCATGAACTCGGCCTGGAGCTCAGCCTCCTTGTCCTTCGCCTCCGCTTGCGCCTTCTTGAGCAGCTCCTTCTGCTCCGCCAGCTGCGCGGCCAGCAGGTCGCGCTCCGTGACGAGCTTGCCACACTCCACCTCCTTGGCGCGCAAGGCGGTGTTAGCAGCGCCCAGCTGCTCCTGAAGGACGGCGTTGGCCTCTGAAGAAAAAAGAAAAAGGACACAAGTCATCAGAAAAGTCGCCAAGAAGATCCGGCCCGACTGCGCAGCAGTCAGCCCGAATCTCGGGGACTACATCCCGCGGGTGCGCCAGCGCGCCCCCGCGAAGAAGCAAACTTACTCCGGCTCTCCGACAAGTCGGCAGTCCGCTTGCCCAGCTCTTCAACATTTCGGTTGAAGACGGTGGCTCGGAGGTTGTGGTAGTCCTACAGTGAGCATTTCAAAAAGAATAAGCGTTTGGAGTTCCAACCCGCCTGCTCAGCAGCCGACCTGGAACTCGGGGACTACACCCAGTGGGTCCGCTGGCGCGCCCCCACAGAGAAGAACAAGAAAAAACAAGTCAGAAGGAACATACCCGGACGGCCGCTCGTGTCGCTAGGTGCGCCCTCGAGCAGTGCTGGATGGCGTCGCTTTCAGCTCGCAGCTTCGCCTGGACGTCTAGGAGCGCCTGGTTCAGCGGGCCCGTGCCGCCTCCTTGCGCCCACCCGACGGGCGCGGAACTCGTCACCTCGACCTCTGGCGTGGCCGAGCTGGCCGCTCCGGTCTCCAGGGGGCGTGGCGCCGAAGTCGCCTTCTCCAGCCGACGACGAGTTGGCAGGGCGACTTGAAGAAGCAAGTTCACCATGGCTTCGTCTGTAGTCGGCGGTACTGGCGGCTCCGCCGACTATTTACCCTTTGCGCCCCCCGATGACGGCGGGGGCGATGGTGGTGGCACCAACAAGTCTCGCCTGGGGATCTCGCCGCCCTCCCTCTCCACAATGGCGTACTCCCCGCCGGATTCTCCAGGCCGCCCCATATAAACAGGCGGCGCCGAGTTCAATGGAACGACGAGTAGCGCCGATTGGCGGCGCGTGGCTTCTTCGGCCCGCTCTTGGGCCGCGGCGGCGGCTCCTGCTCCCTCAAGACCCTGCTGGGCGGGGGCGGCCGTCTTCTCGGCCTTCGCCTTCTTCCAACGGGCGGCTTCGTCCTCATCGCGCTTCTCCCACGCGTTTCGCTCCGTCGCCTCCCGGAGGTCGGCGGCTGGGTCGATGCGCCGAGTTGTGGCGGACGACTCCACCGGAACCCTGATGGAGGCGGCGGCGACCCTCCCTAGGGTGAGAGGAGCTCTGAAGCGGGGAGCACAGGAAAAACTCAGACTAAACCCACCAGAAGACAAAAACAAGACAGAGGAGTAGGGGCACTCACGCAGAAGACAGCGGCGGCTTCTTCACTTCCTTACGGAAGCGCTGGGCCTTCGCGGCCGCCTCTTCCTGTTTGGTCGCGACGGCTGCCCCCTTGAACTTCTTCTCCCGGCCTTCGAGGGAACTCGGCCCGGCCCGGCGCTTCCTCGCGCCGTCTTGCGTCGGCTGGTGGTGCGGGGCGACTTCCCCTTCTTCGCCGACGGGCCAGTCGGCGAAGGTGGCCGAGGGCCTCGGGCCGCTTTCTTCTCCCTCGCCGCCTCCTTCGGCGTCGGCCTCCAATGCCGCCGCCCCCAAGTCGGGGTCGTCGACATCGCTCTCTGCTCGGTAAGAGGCGAACTGGCGAGGCGGCCCTGTGGCGCCAGATGAGGGCTGAAGAAGAGAGTTCTGGTTCAAAGGTTAAGAGAAATAAAGAGCAGATGCCGGATTCGGCTGAAAAAGAGAGAGAAGGAAAGAGCAACTTACCACTGGCGGGGGGTTGGCGCGCGAGTATGGCTCCATGCCAAACTGCCAGTCCCCCGAGAGGCCGCAGTTCGCGATGAAGTTCACCGTCTCCGCGACCTCCGCGTGAGGAAGATCTTTGGTGCACGTCCGACTGGGGTCCCGGTTGCCGCTCATCTGATAGATCAGATGAGGCCGGCTTTGGAGCGGCAGGACTCGGCGCGCCACGAAGGCGGCCAGCAAGTCGGCCCCAGTCAGGCCGGCTGAATGCGTCAACACCCGAAGTCGCTGCACGGCCGCGGCTCCAGCCGGAGTCAGCGTCTTGGCACGGTAAGACCAGCTGGGCTGCCTCCCAGCCGGCGCGCCCGCTTCGAAGGCCGGAAGGTTGACCCAGTCGCCGTCTGTGGCAACGTTCTTTACATAGAAGTAAGAACGCTGCCACATCTTCACCGACTTGATTAGCTGGATGGCGGGAAATGGGTTGTCGGCAGTCGACCTCCGCAGCGCGATGAAGGCACCGCATTGGGCTGGCACGCCGGCGACGTGCGTGCCGAGCTTAGAATGGAAGAACTCCCCCCACAGCTCGATGGTGGGGAGAACACCGAGGAATCCCACGCAGAGCGAGGTGAAGGCCGATAACAACACCACCGTGTTTTTAGTAAGGTGGTGCGGTTGGAGGCCGTGAAACTCCAGGAACGAGCGGAAAAATCCGCTCGCTGGCAGCCCCAGGCCGCGCGACAGGTGGGAGCGAAACACGGCGCGCTCGCCATCCGCCGGCGCCGGCGACACCACCCCCGGCGGCGGGGCGCGGGCCTGCACGAGGTTCGCGCTGGGAATGCGGCGCGTTTTGCAAAGGAACTCGATGATGTCTTCATCAACTTCGGAGCCGTCCCACACGCCGGAGCGGACGGCGGCGGGCGCGGCGGCGGAAGAAGAACTCATCGCCGGGAGCGGGGCGTGGTCCGGCGCAGCGGCAGTGAGAAGAAGAAGGAAGGAGGAACGGAGGAAGCAGAGGGGAGCAGGCGCGCGTGCTTCGCCGCCCCGCTCCCTCTGCCTACTTATAAGCCTACGGGCTGAGGAGCCGAGGGGGCGTCGTGGGATTAACTGCGCCCACGCCCCCACGACCCCCACGATCTACCACGCGGAGTTAGCACGCGCATTTACTGCGCCAAAGCCCAACCGCCCGCACGGCCGCAGCGGATCCACCCGAGGCCCGAGGCGCGGCAGTGGCGGGCCCCGCCCGCGGGCCTGTCCCGTCGCGCGCGTGGGCTGGCAGGCTTGCCCGGCCACGTGGCGCCCCGATCTTCAAAACTACCTAAAGATGAGCAAGGCGACTTGAGGGCAAGTCCGACCTCTGAGAGACGGCTCGACGAAGACGGCCGAAGCGGAATCGCCTCCTAATAATCGGCACGAAGGGAGACGGCGAGCGAGCTACGGCACCAACTCCTCGAAGGAAGAAACTGTTGAGGCCCCTCGGCGCATCCCTCGGTGCCTCACCAGCTTTGGGGACTACTGTCGAAGTAATGGGCCATGGGTAGGCGAACCCGAGGCCCAGAACCTTTCAAGACGTCGGGGCAGGCTACGCCCCTCCGAGAATCCCAAAACGATCGGCCGACTCTAGGAGTCGACCGCAGCATCACCTACACCTACTCTCGGCCGAGTCCCCGAGGCAGCTGAGACTCCCGATCGGCGACTCCAGGGAGGCCCGCGACTTCATCACCTTCCGCCTTCTGGAAGAAGGACAGGACTGGGGATGGCCGGAGTACAGCCCTCCCCTACCCTGATTACCGAGGGCGGGTATGGCTACAGTGCGACGTACCAGAGGAGATCTTCGGTACGGCGCGGCACTATGGCCATACCGGCCCTGACGTCCGCCCCAGCAGCGGAACCCTATTCCCACGTTGGCCCGCCTGTACGGCCTGGAGACGGCGGGCCCCGCCAGTCAGCGGGAGAGATAGAAGACGGCGAGAGCGCCCGAAGACGGCTCCCGTGGGAGTCGGCCTCCGAGAGTCGGCCAGCTCCTCCCACGGGTCCCACGCGCCATTAACCAGATGGGACGGGGAGTGGCGACAGTGATCGCCCGCCAGGCGGCGGCACTGTTGCCACGCCCCCACGACCCAGCCAACGTCATCAGAGGCGCGGCTACAGTGGCCAGGTCAGTCGGCGGGGCCCACCAGAGGTGGCCCCCAGGAGTCGGCGGAAAGGACGGCGGCCTACGAGACAGACGGTTGGGACCAGCACCCAGTCAGATTACCATTGTACCCCCGGGGGGTAGGCCTATATAAACCTCCTGGCGCACCCATGCAAAGGGTTCGATCCTTTTTCCACCAGACCAACAGCATAGAGGAGGAGAGAGCTAGCCTTGCCCTCTCCTACCTCTAGAACACAGCTCGAGGAGCGGCTTTGTACACATATCTCCATGGTGACCATGCGGAGACCCGGCAGAGCAGCAGTAGGGGTATTATCTCCTAGGAGAGCCCCGAAGCTGGGTAAGATCCGCCGGCGTGCATGCCTACGCCTCATCCCGCTTCCAGGCACCGGCAACGTTCTACTCGCCCCCACCATGATAAGCCATCCTTTGGCATATGTCGCATCCAAACCCCGACAGGCGCAGAGGCAGTTCTGCCCTGCGACATAATTCATGACTCACCTCGAGTGCGCATGTACGAAGAAAGAGAAGCCGAGCTTGATCGGCAGGACAACCTGGACGCCTTAGAGGAGGAGCGCGACGTGGCTAAAGCCCGTTCTGCATTTTATCAACAGCAGGCTCGAAGATATCAAAGCAGAGAAGTACGAGGCAAAAATTACAACGTTGGCGAACTAGTTCTACGCCTGTCGGATAAGAAAAAGGACAAACTCAAGCCCAAATGGGAAGGTCCCTTCATAATTGACCAAGTCCTGACTGGTGGAGCGTACCGCCTGCGAGATGCGTCGGATAACCGACTCGAGCCGAACCCATGGAACACCGCACGTCTCCGAAGATTCTATGCCTAGCGCCGGACTCGGGGTTTGTCTCCTTCCTCTGTCCATTTATATATATATATATTTTTCTGTTTTTGTCTCCCCCCACTCTTTCATTTTATAGCCCTTAAAGGCTCATCATGTGAGCGCTACCCGCGCTCCTCAAACCTGGGGGCTTCTTTAACAGAAGCTTGTTTGTATGGGTTTCACGCCCAACGCATGCGTCAGACTTCCGCATGCACCTTTTCTTCACCATTATATGCATCGATATGACTTAAATTTTGGCCAAGCTGGGTTGCCTGGCTCCTGTGCTTACCCCTACATTCTCGATTGTTCGGCTAGGCGGTAAAGGGAGCACCTCTGCGATTGCTACTGCCGGATAAGCCGGATGTGTACCTCAGACTAGGTGAAGCCGAAAGCTAGCGTTCTTAAGGGAATATTCGGTCAATGAACTAAAGCTGAACCTTTTTTACTTATACATGCCCCCAGATGTTTTCCTGCATTTGCAGTCCGGACGTGCACTTCAGGGCACGCCACCCCAGCGAAAGGAACCCTTAACGTAACTATTCTCTCTGGAAGATGTTTCTTACTAACCATGTAATATAACATAACTAGTTGGGCACTTGTCTGATAAAGCACTAATGACCCCTACGCCTGGTCTCCACGCATACCTCGGTTCTTGTATAACCATTATGGTATTCGGACACACTCCGGACCGTCAGGTCCCGAGGTCGAAGCGAAAAGGTCGGCAACGACAAACGATCTACAATCCGGCTAGAAGGCATTACACATGTCAATTATAAGTTACATAGTCATCCTGACTGATTGTATTCCTCTTCTATACCATCTAATAGGATGTCTAATTTACAGTCCTGCTGGGAATACTTTGCGGCCAATTCCTCCTGGCCATACACTAAGCTCACAGGGATCTCCTTCCCGTCAGGCCCCACCGGTCCGACCTCGGCCATGTGATTGGGGTCAGACTTCGTAAAGTGGGTCTTCACCATGGCCCAGGCCTCCCTAGCACCCTGCCGGCAGGCCAATATCTTCCACAACCGGAAGCGCCGCCGAGCTCCCTTCAACTTCTCTGCAAGTTCTCCAAGGCCCTCGGGTATGGAGTGGGCAGGACACAAGGCTTGGACAATACCTCGCATCGGCTGTCGAACTCGTTCGTGCAGTTGCGAGAGTTCGGGAAGAAGATCGCCCGTTGAACCGGGCATCTCCTCTGCAGGACGACCTGTCAGCATACCTACAGACATAACTCTGTTAGTCGTCTTCCTCGCCGAACTCGTTTTTCAAGAGTTCGCTTAAGCACTTACTAAAAATGCCGCGTCGAAGTCGCTGATTCTCCTTATTGGAGTCCGACAGCTGGCCACGAATATCTTTTAGTTCAACATCCAGCCTGGTGTTGGCATCCTGGAGATCATTCTTCTCCCGCCTCACCTTTGTTAGCATGCTTTCACCAGCCTTTAACTGGCGTAGAAGCTGTTGCCTGTCCGGATCGAGTCCGGCGCCATCTGCAATACAATTTGTCAGATTGGCACTTAAATCCGTACAATACTAAATATTCTGGTGTATAGTTTACCTGCAGGGGTCTCTTTAGACCCCCCTGCTGCCGTTCGTGCGGCCTCTAGTTGGGCCCTGCACCTTTCCAGCTCCTGGGACAGCGCGGTATTCTTCTCGGTAAGAAACTTCATGTTATATGATTATCGAATCAGTTATTTCCACTGCTTCAAGTCTCGGGGGCTACTGGCATATCTATATTTACCAAAATTTTCTTACCCGTATGTCTTTTACATACTGCTCCGTGGCTCTGGCTAAACCATTTTGAGCGGCACGGAGGTATGCATCTCCTGAATTGAAGGCATTTAAAGCCTCCTGGGAGAAACAAGCGTCGCGAAGAACTGTCCGGCGACGCCTGTGGTTCATGGCACTCTCCACCTCAGAATGGGTGGCAGACATCCTGTCCGCATCCTCTAATGGAGGAGCGTCCGGTGCGTGCCTTGCGCTGGCCTCCGCCTCCGGGCCGGGCATTGGGGTCTTGCTGGTGGAGGCGCGGTTGGCAACCTCTCCGGATATAGTCCGGCGAGGTCTCTTTGTCCTGAAGATAGCAAGAATGTTAATATACCCTGGAGGAGTAAAACACCGGGGGAAAAAGAGAGGGTACGCTATACCTTTGCTCGGGCACCTCAGACCGGACTACGTTCCTTTTTGCCCCACGGGGCCCTGCTCCCCCCCCCCCCGCCGGTTAGCTGCAGCGGGGTCGGCTTCCCCCCTCGGGAATCTCCCCTACAAAGCGCGGTTGCTGTCAGAACAACCAAACCCATGAAAACGAAATCCCTCTTAAGGGGGTAAAAGCTCCGGTATGTGTCACCTGGGAGGCCGGGATCAACCCTGGGTAATCAGCTATAATAGCTACCAAGGTATCGTCCTTGCTTAGCTGATGAAACACTCCGTCGATGAAATCCACCGCTAAGTCCGGATCCTCTTCGGAGTCCGGATCGATGGACCGTTCTGGGTCCTCTGGCTGTGGAGGACGGTTGTTTATGTTTTTACCTCCCGACGCAGGTCCTGCATTGAAGTCGTTAGACTGCTTATTTAATCATGGGAATGTAAAATGAACAGGGAAGTACGACTGTTCGCTTACCCAATTCGGAGGACTATACATGGAAAATCCGCCCTGCGGGACGACGCGGAGGAATTCCTCTTCTTCTCCCTTGTACAAAGAGGATAAAATCTTCATTAAAGCGGCAGGCGAGTCCGGCCCCTTACGGCCGTAACGAGTGGTGTCATGCTCCCCGTTGAAATCCCACATGGGGTGGCTTCTGTATTGGAGCAGCTGCACCCCCCGCATAATGCATATGGCCATGACTTTAATCATGGTTAGTCCGGAATGAGCCAGCAGCTTAATTCAGCCCATTAAGTAAAGGATGTCTCTGTCATTCTCTCTCTGAGAGCTCCGAGGGCGCCAGCTCAGGCGTTTCTTCAGGGGAGCATTGTTGAACTCAGGGAGACCGGCCCGGATAGGGTCCGGCAGAGGGACGTCGTCTATATATAACCATTCTGAAGGCCAGTCCTCGGACGCCTTCTTCGGGGTTCCGGACGGGTATCCGGTCCCGGCGATGCGCCATACTTCGGCTCCGCCCACTTGATATATGGACCCCTCTTGGGAACGGGGTACCAGGCAGAATATCTTCTTCCACAGCGCAAAATGAGCCTCGATGCCTAAAAATAGCTCGCAAAGAGCAACGAAGCCCGCGATGTGTAACACGGAACCGGGCGTAAGGTGGTGCAGCTGGAGGCCATAGAACTCCAAAAGCCCGCGGAGAAAGGGATGAATTGAAAATCCCAATCCCCTTATTAGATAAGGGACCAGGCACACCCGCTCCCCTCTAGAGGGACTAGGTGAGTTCTCCGCTTGTTTTCCGCCTTGATAGGTGGTGAGTCCGGCTCGAAGCGAGACCATATAGGCTTGAGGGAGAAATCCCTTGGCTTGGAGCGACACTAACTCGCTGTGTGGGATGGTGCATCTCTCCCAGTCTCCAGGTTTAGGACTGGAGGGGCGAGGGGAGGAGCTGCGACGGCTGGCCATGTTGGAATGGACCTTTGCTGGAGACGCTCTGATGATAACTCGCGGGGAGGAGAAGATGTGGTTTGGATCTAAATGCCCATCCCGTTAAGTAGGCGGCTCGTTTATATGACTAAGGGTGTGGATGTAAAAACATCCCAAGCTCTTCGCATTCGTTCAGCACGTCGAAGACGACCATTATTGGGCACTGAAGCCGAGGAGTGCTACATTAAAAAAGCGGACATTATTCGTACAGGTACATAGGATTCGGAGGAGGAACCCACCTTGCAATGCTGAAGACGATTTGCGCGCCGGACTCGTCGTCATTGAAGCCTAGTTCGGGGGCTACTGAGGGAGTCCTGGATTAGGGGATGTTCGGATAGCCGGACTATACCTTCAGCCGGACTCCAGGACTATGAAGATACAAAGTTGAAGACTTTATCCCGTGTCCGGAAGGATCTTTTCTTGGCGTGGAAGGCAAGCTAGGCGTGCGGATATTCAGGATCTCCTACCATTGTAAACGACTCTGTGTAACCCTAACCCTATCCAGTGTCTATATAAACCGGAGGGTTGTAGTCCGTAGAACAACCATCATCATACACAATCATACCATAGGCTAGCTTCTAGGGTTTAGCCTCCTTGATCTCGTGGTAGATCCACTCTTGTACTACCCATATCATCAATATTAATCTAGCAGGAGTAGGGTTTTACCTCCATCGAGAGGGCCCGAACCTGGGTAAAATAAAGTGTCCCTTGTCTCCTGTTACCATCCGACCTTGACGCACAGTTCAGGACCCCCTACCCGAGATCCGCCGGTTTTGACACCGACAACCATTTCTTAAATTCCCGGAGATCCATAACTCCGATTGGGCTGAAAATTTGAGTGGATTTTATTCTAGATATTATCTTTCTGGCAGCCAAAGAATGTCACCAACTGCCTTACAGGGGCACCACAAGCCTACCAGGCACGCCCTGGGTAGGGGGGAGAGCCCTCTGGGCTTGTGGGGCCCTCGGGCATCATCTCGTGTTGATTATTTTTCCATAAATCACATATGTTCCAAAATAAATATTCATAAATTTTTATTGCATTTGTACTTCGCTCGGTATGGATATTCTACGAAACAAAAAACATGCAACAAACAAGAACTGACACTGGGCACTGGATCAATATGTTACTCCAGGAAAATCATATAAATTGTTGCCAAAAGTATGTGAAAGTTGTAGAATATTGGCATGAAACAATCAAAAATTATAGATACGATGAAGACGTATGAGCATCCCCAAGCTTAATTTCTGCTCGTCCTTGAATAGGTAAATGATAAAAGGATCATTTTTATGTGGAATGCTACCAAGCATAATTGTAGGATCGAAAGTAGGTCTAGAGGGGGGGGGTGATTAGACTACTTGAACAAATAAAAACCTAACCTTTTCCCAATTTTAGTTGTGAGCGGATTTTAGTAATTAGCACATGTCAAGCAATCAACCTACACATGCAATTCTAACAGTGTAGCAGCAAAAAGTAAAAAATTTATATGAAGGTAAAGGGAAGGGTTTGGAGAGTGCAAACACAATGATGACATGGAGATTTTTGGCGTGGTTCCAGTAGGTGGTGTTACCATACGTCTAAGATGATGGAGACTTCAACCCACGAATGGTAACGGTTGCGCGAATCCACGGAGGGCTCCAGCCATGAAGGGTCCACGAAGAAGCAACCTTGTCTATCCCACCATGGCCATTGTCCATGAAGGACTTGCGTCACTCGGGTAGATATTCACGAAGTAGGCGATCTCCTTTCCCTTACAAACTTCTTGGTTCAACTCCATAATCTTGTCAGAGGCTCCCAAGCGACACTTAACCAATCTAGGAGACACCACTCTCCAAAAGGTAATAGATGTTGTGTTGATGGTGAACTCCTAATCTTGTGCTTCAAATGATAGTCTTCCCAGCACTCAACTCTCTCTCACGGATTTGGATATGGTGGAAAGATGATTTGACTGGAAAGCAACTTGGGGAAGGTGCTACCTCTTGAGCACTGCGTTGGATTTCCCCGAAGAGGAAAGGATGATGTAGCAAAGTAGCGTAAGTATTTCCCTCAGTTTTTGAGAACCAAGGTATCAATCCAGTAGGAGGCTACGCGCGAGTCCCTCATACCTACAAAAAGCAAATAGCTCCTCGCAACCAACGAGAATAGGGGTTGTCAATCCCTTCACGGTCACTTACTAGAGTGAGATCTGATAGAGATGATAGATAATATTTTTGATATTTTTGGTATAGAGATGCAAAGTAAAATAAAAGGCAAAGTAAAACGCAAAGCAATAATAAAGTGATGGAAGATTAATATGATGAAGATAGACCCGGGGGCCATAGATTTCACTAGTGGCTTCTCTCAAAAGCATAAGTATTTCTACGGTGGGTGACCAAATAACATTTGAGCAATTGACAGAATTGAGCATAGTTATGAGAATATCTAGGTATGATCATGTATATAGGCATCACGTCCGAGACAAGTAGACCGACTCCTGCCTGCATCTACTACTACTCCACTCATCCACCGCTATTTAGCATGCATCTAGAGTATTAAGTTAAAAAACAGAGTAACGCCTTAAGCAAGATGACATGATGTAGAGGGATAGTTTCATGCAATATGATAAAAAACCCATCTTGTTATCCTCGATGGCAACAATACAATACGTGCCTTGCTGCCCCTACTGTCACTGGGAAAGGACACCGCAAGATTGAACCCAAAGCTAAGCACTTCTCCCATTGCAAGAAAAACCAATCTAGTAGGCTAAACCAAACTGGTAATTCGAAGAGACTTGCAAAGATAACCAATCATACATAAAAGAATTCAGAGAAGATTCAAATATTGTTCATAGATAATCTTGATCGTAAACCCACAATTCATCGGTCTCAACAAACACACCGCAAAAAAAAGATTACGTCAAATAGATCTCCACGGGAGAGGGGGAGAACATTGTATTGAGATCCAAAAAGAGAGAAGAAGCCATCTAGCTACTAACTATGGACCCGAAGGTCTGAGGTAAACTACTCACACTTCATCGGAGGGGCTATGATGATGTAGAAGCCCTCCATGGTGGATGCCCTCTCCGGCGGAGCTCCGGAACAGGCCCCAAGATGGGATCTCGTGGGTACAGAAGGTTGCGGCGGTGGAATTAGGTTTTTGGCTCCGTATTTGATCGTTTGGGGGTACGTAGGTATATATAGGAGGAAGAAGTACGTCGGTGGAGCAAGGTGGGGCCCACGAGGGTGGGGGCGCACCCCCCTACCTCGTGCCCACCTCCTGGCTTTCTTGACGTAAGGTCCAAGTCTCCTGGATCATGTTCGGTGAGAAAATCATGTCCCCGAATGTTTCATTCCGTTTGGACTCCGTTTCATATTCCATTTCTTTGAAACACTGAAATAGGCAAAAAACAGCAATTCTGGGCTGGGCCTCAGGTTAATAGGTTAGTCCCAAAAGTAATATAAAAGTGGAAAATAAAGCCCAGTATGGTCCAAAATAGTAGATAATATAGCATGGAGCAATCAAAAATTATAGATACGTTGGAGATGTATCAGGCATCCCCAAGCTTAATTCCTGCTAGTCCTCGAGTAGGTAAATGATAAAAAAGAATTTTTGATGCGGACTGCTACTTGGCATAATTTCAATGTAATTCTTCTTAATTGTGGTATGAATATTCATATCCGAAAGATTCAAGACAAAAGTTCATATTGACATAAAAATAATAATACTTCAAGCATACTAACTAAGCAATTATGCCTTCTCAAAATAACATGGCCAAAGAAAGTTCATACCTACAAAATCATATAGTTTAGTCATGCTCCATTTTCGTCACACAAGAATGCTCTCATCATGCACAACCCCGATGACAAGCCAAGCAATTGTTTCATACTTTTAGTAATCTCAAACTTTATAAACCTTCACGCAATACATGAGCGTGAGCCATGGATATAGCACTATGGGTGGAATAAAATATGATGATGGGGGTTATGTGGAGAAGGCAAAAAGGAGAAAGTCTCACATCAACGAGGCTAATCAATGGGCTATGGAGATGCCCATTGATTGATGTTAATGCAAGGAGTAGGGATTGCCATGCAACGGATGCACTTGAGCTATAAATGTATGAAAGCACAACAAAAGTAACTAAGTGGGTGTGCATCCAACTTGCTTGCTCACAAAGACCTAGGGCACTTGACGAGGCCCATTGTTATAATATAAGGGCCAAGTTCTATAATGAAAATTTTCCACTAGTATATGAAAGTGACAAAACAAGAGACTCTCTATCATGAAGATTATGGTGCTACTTTGAAGCACAAGTTTGGAAAAAAGGATAGTAGCATTGCCCCTTTTTATTTCTATTTTTTTGGCCTTCTTTTTTTTCTTTTGTCCTTTCTCTTTTTTGGGGACAATGCTCTATTAAATGATGATCATCACACTTCTATTTATTTACAACTCAATGATTACAACTCGATACTAGAAGATAGTATGACTCTATATGAATGCCTCCAGCGGTGTACCGGGATATGCAATGAATCAAGAGTGACATGTATGAACCAATTATGAATGGTGGCTTTGCCACAAATACTATGTCAACTACATGATCATGCTAAGCAATATGACAATGATGAATGTGTCATGATAAACAGAATGGTGGAAAGTTGCATGGCAATATATCTCGGAATGGCTATGGAAATGCCATAATAGGTAGGTATGGTGGATATTTTGAGGAAGATATAAGGAGGTTTATGTGTGAAAGAGTGTATCATATCACGGGGTTTGGATGCACCGGCAAAGTTTGCACCAACTCTCAATGTGAGAAAGGGCAATGCACGGTACCGAAGAGGCTAGCAACGATGGAAGGGTGAGAGTGTGCATAATCCATGGACTCAACATTAGTCATAAAGAACTCACATACTTATTGCAAAAATCTACAAGCCATCAAAAAACAAAGTACTACACGCAGGCTCCTAGGGGGATAGATTGGTAGGAAAAGACCATCGCTCGTCCCCGGCCGCCACTCATAAGGAGGACAATCAAAGAACACCTCATGTTTCAAATTTGTTACATAACGTTTACCATAAGTGCATGCTACGGGACTTGCAAACTTCAACACAAGCATTTCTCAAATTCACAACTACTCAACTAGCACGACTTTGATATTATCACCTCCATATCTCAAAACAATTATCAAGCGTCAAACTTTTCTTAGTATTCAACGCACTCAAAAGAAAGTTTTACAAATCTTGAATACCAAGCATATTAAAATTATTAAGCAAATTACCATGCTATTTAAGACTCTAAAAATTATATAAGTGAGGCATGAGAGATCAATAGTTTCTTTAAAACAAATCCACCACCGTGCTCTAAAAGATAAAAGTGAAGCACTAGAGCAAAACTATATAGCTCAAAAGATATAAGTGAAGCACATAGAGTATTCTAACAAATTCTAATTCATGTATGGCTCTCTCAAAATGTGTGTACAGCAAGGATGATTGTGGTAAACTAAAAATCAAAGACTCAAATAATACAAGACGCTCCAAGCAAAACACATATCATGTGGTGAATAAAAATATAGCTCCAAGTAAAGTTACCGATGGAAGTAGAAGAAAGAGGGGATGCCTTCCGGGGCATCCCCAAGCTTTGACTTTTTGGTGTCCTAAGATTATCTTGGGGGTTCCATGGGCATCCCCAAGCTTAGGTTCTTGCCACTCCTTGTTCCATAATCCATCAAAAGATTTCACCCAAAACTTGAAAACTTCACAACACAAAACTCAACAGAAATCTCGTGAGCTCCGTTAGCGAAGGACAACAAAAGACCACTTCAAGGTACTGTAATGAACTCATTCTTCATTTATATTGGTGTTGAACCTACTGTATTCCAACTTCTCTATGGTTTATAAACTATTTTACTAGCCATATATTCATCAAAATAAGCAAACAACACACGAAAAATAGAATCTGTCAAAAGCAGAACAGTCTGTAGCAATCTGTAACTAACGCAAACTTCTGGAACTCCAAAAAATCTACCAAAATAGGAAAACCTAGAAAATTTGTTTATTGATCAGCAGCAGTTGGAATCAGTATTTTATCGCGTTCTGATGATTTTTAACAATTGTTTTTGTGAATAGATAGTTTCTGGAAATTACAGCAAGATCAAATAACTATCATCCAAGAAGATCATATAGGTCTAACTTGGCACAAACACTAATTAAAACATAAAAACACATCTAACCAGAGGCTAGAACAAAGATGTATTCCTAAACAGAAGCAAAAGCAAAAAAACTAAAAATAAAATTGGGCTGCCTCCCAACAAGAGCTATCGTTTAACGCCCCTAGCTAGGCATAAGATTTCAATGATGCGCACATGAAAGACAAGAATTGAGGCACAAGAAGAGCATCATAAAACACGTGACAAACACATCTAAGTCTAACATACTTCCTATGCATTGGCATCTTGTAGGCAAACAAATTATCAAGGCAAGCAAAAACTAGCATATGCAAGGAAGCGGAAAGAAACAATAGCAATCTCAACATAACGAGAGGTAATTTAGTGACATGCAAATTTTTACAACCATATTTTCCTCTCTCATAATAATTACATGTAGGATCATAAGAAAATTCAACAAAATAGCTATGACATAAAATTTTTCAACATGATCCACATGCATGCAAAGTTGACACTCTTCCAAAATAGTGGGATTAACATTAACTAAAGTCATGACCTCTCCAAACCCACTTTTATCAAAAAATTCATAAGATTGAATATTCTCCAAATATGTGGGATCTAAAGTTGACACTCCTCCAAACCCACTTTCAATAATATTGCAAACACTATTATCAATCTCATATTCATCATGGGGCTTAAATAAATTTTCAAGATCATAAGAAGAACTATCTCCCCAATCGTGATCATTGCAACAAGTAGAGGACATAGCAAAACTAGCATGCCCAAGCTTAGGGTTTTGCATATTTTTAGCACAATTGACATCAATATAATTTATAGTAAAATTATAGCAATCATGCTTTTTATTCAAAGATCTATCGTGAATCGCTTCATAAAGTACTTCATCACAAGTATTAGATTCACCAATTTCAGGCAAAACCTTATAAAGATAATCTAGTGCACTCAATTCACTAGCAATAGGTTCATCATAATTGGATATCTTAAAGAGATTAGCAAGTGGATGAGGATCCATAAAATTTTAGCAAGTGAAGATGCAAGCAAAAAGAAGGCACATGGTAACACAAGATTGAACGGAGGAAGGGCGAATAAAACGGCAAATGTGAAGTGGGGGAGAGGAAAACGAGAGGCAAATGGCAAATAATGTAATGCGAGAGATAAGGGATTGTGATGGGTACGTGGTATGTTGACTTTTGCATAGACTCCCCGACAACGGCACCAGAAATTCTTCTTGCTACCTCTTGAGCACTGCGTTGGATTTCCCCGAAGAGAAAAGGATGATGCAGCAAAGTAGCGTAAGTATTTCCCTCAGTTTTTTAGAACCAAGATATCAATCCAGTAGGAGGCTATGCGCGAGTCCCTCGTACCTACACAAAGCAAATAGCTCCTCGCAACCAACACGAATAGGGGTTGTCAATCCCTTCACGGTCACCTACCAGAGTGAGATCTGATAGAGATGATAGATAATATTTTTGGTATAGAGATGCAAAGTAAAATAAAAGCCAAAGTAAAAAAGCAAAGCAATAATAAAGTAATGGAAGATTAATATGATGAAGATAGACCCGGGGGCCATAGATTTCACTAGTGGCTTCTCTCAAAAGCATAAGTATTTCTACGGTGGGTGAACAAATTACTGTTGAGCAATTGACAGAATTGAGCATAGTTATGAGAATATCTAGGTATGATCATGTATATAGGCATCACGTCCGAGACAAGTAGAACGACTCCTGCCTGCATCTACTACTATTACTCCACTCATCGACCGCTATCCAGCATGCATCTAGAGCATTAAGTTAAAAACAGAGTAACGCCTTAAGCAAGATGACATGATGTAGAGGGATAGTTTCATGCAATATGATAAAAACCCCATCTTGTTATCCTCGATGGCAACAATACAATACGTGTTGCTGCCCCTAGTGTCACTGGGAAAGGACACCGCAAGATTGAACCCAAAGTTAAGCACTTCTCCCATTGCAAGAAAAACCAATCTAGTAGGCCAAACCAAATTGATAATTCGAAGAGACTTGCAAAGATAACCAAACATACATAAAAGAATTCAGAGAAGATTCAAATCTTGTTCATAGATAATCTTGATGATAAACCCACAATTCATCGATCTCAACAAACACACCGCAAAAATAAGATTACATCGAATAGATCTCCACGAGAGAGGGGGAGAACATTGTATTGAGAGAAGAAACCATCTAGCTACTAACTATGGACCCGAAGGTCTGAGGTAAACTACTCACACTTCATCGGAGGGGCTATGATGAGGTAGAAGCCCTCCGTGGTGGATGCCCTCTCAGGCGGAGCTCCGGAACAGGCCCCAAGATAGGATCTCATGGGCACAGAAGGTTGCGGCGGTGGAATTAGGTTTTTGGCTCCGTATCTGATCGTTTGGGGGTACGTAGGTATATATAGGAGGAAGAAGTACGTCGGTGGAGCAAGGTGGGGCCCACGAGGGTGGGGGCGCGCCTGGGGGGGTAGGGCGCGCCCCCCTACCTCGTGCCCACCTCCTGGCTTTCTTGACATAGGGTCCAAGTCTCCTGGATCATGTTCGGTGAGAAAATCACGTTCCCGAAGGTTTCATTCCGTTTGGACTCCGTTTGATATTCCGTTTCTTCAAAACACTGAAATAGGCAAAAAAACAGCAATTCTGGACTGGGCCTTCGGTTAATAGGTTAGTCCCAAAAGTAATATAAATGTGGAAAATAAAGCCCAATATGGTCCAAAACAGTAGATAATATAGCATGGAGCAATCAAAAATTATAGATACGTTGGAGACGTATCAGAAGGCTAGAAAATAAGAATCTGGTGGTAGGATTGGAATATATTGATCTCAACACATGAGTAGGTTGTTCTCTCTCAGAAAATGTAAGCTGGAAGTGTAGGCATGTTCTGTTGGCTCTCTCGCATATGGAGAAGGGGGTGGATGGGGTATATATAGTCTCCACACAAAATCCAACTGTTACACACATTTGACCCAACTCGGTCAGACCGATTTAGTTCAAAATGTGAACATTAGGAATCTCGGTGGACCGACTGGAACAACTCGGTGGAACCGATCAGCTAGGGCTTAGGGCAAACATCAACTCGATGGCACCGATTGCATCAACTCGGTGAGACCAAAGTGAAGCAATAAGGCAATAGACCGAATGTCAAGCAAACTCGGTGGGACCGGTGAGACCGAAATAATGCAACAAGTCATAGAGCGTTTGCAAGGCCATCTCGGCAAGACCAAGATCCGTATCGGTGTGACCGAACTGTTTAGGTTTTCTGGCAGTGGCTAGGTCAAATGTGTCGGTGTACAAAAGTAGGGGCACTCCTTTGTACCCCTCTACTTGTGCATGGAAAGTCAGAGCCGCGCCCACGACCACGCTAAGTAGGGCAGAGGAGGGAAACCAGAAAGAAGACAAAGCACAAGACAGTCAAGGCAACGCCAAGACAAGGAACACAAGAGGGCAAGAAGGCGAGGTAGAACGGCAAGGTTCTTGCCGAGGCAGCCTACACAGCCCCGGCAAGGCCTTGCCGGGGCAGCCTGTCCGATGCCAACAGAGCGAGCCTCCCTTGAGCCCACAGTTTCCAACCCCACCAACTACATTGGAACCAGGGCTCGGGAGGCACCTCCGTGGTGGCATGCAGATCTTTGTCAAGATCATAAACACATAAGATCAGATGAGGATCAGAAGACGACGGCCCTCGGTGGGATCCTTGCCAAGGAAATCCACAATGCCCCCGGCTAGCATCTTGCCGGTGACGACTACAACTCCACGGCAAGACCCTTGCCGGGCCCCCGGCAAGGCCCTTGCCGAGGGCGCCAGTAGGGCCACTGCTAGGCCTGCACCAGCCAAGGCTCCGCCGCCATTTGCATGCAGCTGCCAGCCCAACCAGCTGGGCATGCACCTGCGTGGCCACACGCGGCTTCCAGACCAACTCAGCAAGCACCTGCGTGGTGGCATGCGGATCTTCGTGAAGACCCTGCCACCGCGCCACCTCAGCAGCCTACCTGCCTACATGGAACTGCACGCATCGCTGGCCTGGGCGCGTGTCGAAGTGAGACAGAGCGGCGACGGACGGGACGGGCCTCGTTCCCGTCCCCGATAAAGCTAATGGACACCTAAGTAGCGCATTTAATGCACTTTGTACCGTAATGCCGGGCGATCAGCTCGCGCACTGTACACCTTTCCACCTCCTGTGTGCCACTGTGGCAACCCCTTTTCGACTATAAAAGGAGGCCCAAGGCATACTTGAGGGGGATTCGACTCTTTGGAACTACGCAACCACCGTAGCTAGTTTCAAAGCTCAAGAACACTTAATACATCCACCAAAGCAGGACTAGGGTATTACGCATCCTCGCGGCCTGAACCTGGTTAAACGATCTTTGTGCTAGCTCCTGGACCTGCTCTTCTCACAACCCCGCACCCGCCGACCACAGAAGGGATTCTAGTGATCCCATGGGTGTCGTTCCCAGCGACATATTTGGCGCGCCAGGTAGGGGGCGCAGATCTGAGAATCTGGTCTAGCAGTTAGCCTAGCAGTTCTTCATCGCCATGGCTCCCAAGAAGAAAACAACATGGCATCGGCTCGTCGGGAGCCGAGCGGCCCGCGCCAGTGCGGGCAAGCAGCAGGTCGGTCGCGGGCAGAACCCGAGCCGCGACCAGCGAGCACCATCATTGCCCTGGCAGTCAGAGCCTACCGAGCGGCGTCGTTCGTGTGCCGGAAGATGAGCCACACGCCGCCAAATCCAAAGACAGGGCTGCCCCCCCCCCCGCAGGCGGTGCGGGGCCCTCCAGGGGCATCGCTGTGCCCCCTATGGGCGGCGCAGTGACCTCCAAGACACCCACCCCGGCGCCCACAGCGCGCTCTTCCCATGGTGTGCGCAACGAGCAGTGTCACCACGCCGGTGACCCTGGACACCGCCGTGGGAAGAGCCCTGTGCATCGTCCGCGGGATGAAGGAGCCCAACATGCCCGCCGAAGTGCTGGCGAAAATGGCACGCAGCCGCTGGGCCATGATAGAGCTCCTTCTAACGTGGTTAGAAGTCGAAGCGCGCCACGGTCCACGTAGCTGTCGCCACCACCCACGCCAGCAGAAGCTTTGGCGCGCGCACAGCTGCTCCTCGACTTCCCTCCTGCTGCGGAGAAGCTCGACGAGTGGAGAGCCACCATCCGGAGCCACGTCGCTGATACGTCTCCAACATATCTGTAATGTTGATTCTTCCATGCTATATTATATTCTGTTTTGGATGTTTAATGGGCTTTATTATACACTTTTATATTATTTTTGGGACTAACCTATTAACCGGAGGCCCAGCCCGAATTGCTGTTTTTTGCCTATCTCCGTGTTTCGAAGGAAAAGGATATCGAACGTAGTCCAAATGGAATGAAACCTTACGGAACGTGATTTTCGGAACAAACGTGACCCAGAGGACTTGGATTCTATGTAAAGCAATCAACGAGGAAGGAACGAGGTAGGGGGCGCGCCTACCCCCCCCCCCCCCCCCCGCCCCCAAGGCGCGCCCTCCACCCTCGTGGGCCCCTCATTGCTCCACCGACGTACTTCTTCCTCCTATATATAACCATGTACCCTGGAAACATCATATATGGAGCCAAAACCCTATTTCCACCGCCGCAACCTTCTGTACCCATGAGATCCCATCTTGGGGCCTTTTACGGCGCTTCGGCGGAGGGGGCATCGATCACGGAGGGCTTCTACATCAACACCATAGCCTCTCCGATGATGTGTGAGTAGTTTACCTCAAACCTTCGGGTCCATAGTTATTAGCTAGATGGCTTCTTCTCTCTCTTTGGATCTCAATACAAAGTTCTCCTCGATCTTCTTAGAGATCTATTTGATGTAACTCTTCTTTTGCGGTGTGTTTGTCGAGATTCGATGAATTGTGGGTTTACGATCAAGTTTATCTATGAACAATATTTGAATCTCCTCTGAATCCTTTTATGTATGATTGGTTATCTTTGCAAGTCTCTTCGTATTATCAGTTTGGTTTGGCCTACTAGACTGATCTTTCTTGCAATGGGAGAAGTTCTTAGCTTTGGGTTCAATCTTGCGGTGCTCGATCCCAGTGACAACAAGGGAAACGACACGTATTGTACTGTTGCCATCGATGATAAAAAGATGGGGTTTATATCATATTGCATGAGTTTATCCCTCTACATCATGTCATCTTACTTAAAGCATTACTCTGTTCTTATGAACTTAATACTCTAGATGCATGCTGGATAGCGGTTGATGTGTGGAGTAATAGTAGTAGATACAAAATCGTTTCGGTCTACTTGTCACGGACGTGATGCCTATATACATGATCATACCTAGATATTCTCATAACTATGCTCAATTCTATCAATTGCTCGACCGTAATTCGCTTACCCACCGTAATACTTATGCTATCTTGAGAGAAGCCACTAGTGAAACCTATGGCCCCCGAGTCTATTTTCCATCATATTAATCTTCCAACACTTAGCCATTTCTATTGCCATTTATTTTACTTTGCATCTTTATTTCTCTTATCATAAAAATACCAAAAATATTATCTTATCATATCTATCAGAACTCACTCTTGTAAGTGACCGTGAAGGGATTGACAACCCCTTTATCGCATTGGTTGTGAGGTTCTTATTTGTTTGTGTAGGTGTGTGGGACTCGAGCGTGGTCTCCTACTGGATTGATACCTTGGTTCTCAAAAACTGAGGGAAATACTTACGCTACTTTACTGCATCACCCTTTCCTCTTCAAGGGAAAACCAACGCAGTGCTCAAGAGGTAGCAGTCGCCGTCGCCAGTGAAGATGATTCGCGACCGGCGAGGCCCTCAGGCCGGCGCTCCGTCGAGCCACCACATGCCAGCGGTAGGAGAACCGGGGGAGATGCAGCCACAGTACACTCTCCTCCCCCGCGCCAGTTGCCGCCGGTGCCGGTCCGTCATGACGACGCATGTGATAACATTTCCATAGCGTCGTCCGACCCATGGACCCACCGCGACCAGCGCCAAGTTCTTCGAGAACGAGCCCATGAAGACGCTCGAACCACTATCGAGCGCCGGCGCGGTACATGCCACCAGTCGGATAAGCGGGCGGGGCCCGCTATGGACCACCCAGCACCGGGGGGCTCCAGCGGCCTACCTTACGAGGTGGGTTGCCCCGCCTTTACCCGTGAGCTGCGGCAGTTCCAGTGGCCGTCCCACCGCAGGTTCAAGCCCGACGTCGGCGAGAAGTACAACGGCAAGACCCATCCGTCAGAGTTCCTCAGCATCTACACCATCGTGATGCAAGCTGCCGGAGCTCGCGACGACAAGGTGCTTGCCAATTACTTCCCGTTGGCACTAAAGCCCAATGTCATGTCTTGGTTGATGCACTTGCCGGCGGATTCCATTTCTTCTTGGTCGGATCTGTGCCATGAGTTTGTTGGTGCCTTCACCGGAGGCCAACAAGCTCATGGCCAGGCCAGTGATTTGCATATCATTCCCAGGAAGGAAGGGGAAACCCTGCGCAAGAACATCCAGAGGTCCAGTCGGGTGCACTACAACATCGCCGATGTTCATCCCGCCGCCGTGATTAGTGCATTCCATCAGAACGTGCGCAACCGCAAGATGCGCGAAGAGCTGACGATGAACAAGGTTAAGGATGTGGATGAACTTTATGTTCTGGCCGATAGGTGCGCCCGGGCTGAAGAGGGAAGGAAGTACCCCGGCAAGGACGCCGGCGTGGAAACCGACTCTACTGACGAAGACACGCCGCCCCGATGAAGATGGGCCGATGTCGCAACAGGAAACGCAAGGGCAAGAACGTCATTGCCATCGAGGGATCCGACGACACCAACGCTGCCAAGAAGGCCAAGCCAGACGACCCCGACAAGGAAATTGTCGGGTGCGCCGCTTGTCGGGCCTTTGTGGCCGCCGACAAGCCAGGGGGCTCCGACAAGCAGTATTGCAAGATCCACCGCACCAAGGGCCACGACCTCCAGAACTGCCGACAGGTCGAGCTGCTTGCCGAAAAGCAAAAGGCCGAGTATGAGAGGCGGGACAAGGAGAAGGGTCAAGATGGTGCCGAAGGATCCGGCAAGAAGCGTGGCGGCCAAGGAGGCCGCCGCGGCAAGGATAACCAGCAAGAGAGGCGCGCCCGGGGCCGTGACAAGAACCAAGAAGATGATGATCATGACGAGGACGACGAATCCGGCGAGCAAGAGTTTCAGAAGGCTACACAGGCCATGTGCGTCGATGGTGACGCCTCGCTGCACACTTCTCACCGCTAGCTCAAGCAGTGGGCGCGTGAGATCACAACAGCGGAGCCATCGTTCGGCGCTCAGAAGCCGCTGAAGTGGTCCAGCACGCCCATCATTTTTGATGCCGAGGACCACCCTGATCGCACCACTGCAGTCGGGTGTCTGCCATTGTTGGTCTCACCAACTGAGGGAGTCCTGGATTAGGGGGTGTCCGGATGGCCGGACTATACCTTCAGCCGGACTCCTGGACTATGAAGATACAAGATTGAAGACTTCGTCCCGTGTCCGGAAGGGACTTTCCTTGGCGTGGAAGGATAGCTTGGTGATGCAGATGTTTAGATCTCCTACCATTGTAACCGACTTTGCGTAACCCTAACCCCCTCTGGTGTCTATATAAACCGGAGGGCTTTAGTCCGTAGGACAACATACAACAATCATACCATAGGATAGCTTCTAGGGTTTAGCCTCCTTGATCTCGAGGTAGATCTACTATTGTACTACTCATATCATCAATATTAATCGAGCAGGACGTAGGGTTTTACCTCCATCGAGAGGGCCCAAACCTGGGTAAAACTTCGTGTCCCTCGTCTCCTGTTACCATCTGCCTAGATGCATAGTTCGGGACCCCCTACCCGAGATCCACCGGTTTTGACACCGACATTGGTGCTTTCATTGAGAGTTCCTCTGTGTCGTCGCTTTTAGGCCCGATGCCTCCTCCGATCATCAATAATGATGCAGTCCAGGGTGAGACTTTTCTCCCCGGACAGATCTTCGTCTTCGGCGGCTTCGCACTGCGCGCCAATTCGCTTGGCCATCTGGAGCAGATCGAAAGCTACGCCCCTGGGCATCAGGTCAGATTTGGAAGTTTAAACTACATGGCTGACGTCCGCGGGGACTTGATCTTCGACGTATTCGAGCCACAGCCGAGCGCGCCGCACTGTCGCGATGGGCATAATCTAGCTCTGCCACCGAACAGTGCCTTGGAGGCCGCGCACGCATCGGTTCCGACCCTTGATTCGGAACCAACTGCGCCGATCGAGGACGAGTGGTTGGACGCCGCCTCGGGGGCTGCGATCCCAACGGCGATCGAGCCGAACAACAGACCCGCACTCCGCAAGGCCCGTGACTCCGTAGGGCCGGACTCCTCTCCGGACTCCAAGCCCTCTGCGCCCCTGCCGATCGAATACGATTGGGCGCCGATCATGGAGTTTACCGCCGCGGACATCTTTCCGCACTTGCCCTTTGGCGATATTCTGAAGTCATTAAAGTCTCTCTCTTTATCAGGAGAGCCCTGGCCGAACTACGGTCAGCAAGGTTGGGATACGGACAATGAAGAAATTCAAAGCCCACCCAACACCCACTTTGTAGCCACTGTCGATGATTTAACCGACATGCTCGACTTCGACTCCGAAGACATCGACGGTATGGACGCCGATGTAGGAGACGACCAAGAACCAGCACCTACAGGGCACTGGAAAGCCACCTCGTTGTATGACATATACATTGTGGATACCCCAAAAGAAGGAGATGGCGATGGAACAGTGGGGGATGACCCCTCCAAGAAACAGCCTAAACGCCGACGTCAGCGGCGCCGCTCTAAATCCCGCCAAAGCAAAAACGGTGATGCCAGCACAGGAGATAATAATACTCCGGATAGCGCCGAAGAACACCCCCTCCAGCAAGATTCAGCGCAGGAGGATGGAGAAGCCAGCCCTCACGATAGAGCGGCAGACAGAGAGGTCGAGGATGATAATTATATGCCTCCCTCCGAAGACGAGGCAAACCTCGACGACGACGAATTCGTTGTGCCAGAGGATCCCGTCGAACAAGAGCATTTCAAATGCAGGCTTATGTCCCCGTCAAGCAGCCTTAAGAAAAAACAGCAATAGCTTAGAGCTGATCAAGATTTGCTAGCCGACAGATGGACTGAAGTCCTTGCGGCCGAAGAGTATGAACTCGAACGCCCCTCCAAGAGCTACCCCAAGCGCAGGCTGCTACCCCGATTAGAGGAGGAAGCACCTAAACCTACATCACCAGCGCATGACATGGCCGATCGGCCACCTCGTGGCCGCGACAGAGAGGCCTCTTGGCCCTCCACTCAAGCCGCACCCCGGCGCCGCTCAAAACATTTTAAGGCACGGGAAAATGCGCCAGACCTGCGAGATATATTGGAGGACAAGGCAAAGCAAACAAGATCGATCTATGGATCACGCGGACACCCCACGGCACGTGACGGTGATCGTCACTCCGGATATAATAAATCCGGCCGGGCCGGACACAATAGACAAAGCTCATTTGAGTTGCGTCATGATATAGCCCAATACGGAGGCGCCACACACCCCCTATGCTTCATAGATGAAGTAACGGATCATCAAATCCCTGAGGGTTTCAAACCCGTGAACATCGAATCATACGATGGCACAACAGATCCCGCGGTATGGATCGAGGATTATCTCCTTCATATCCACATGGCCCGCGGCAACGATCTACACGCCATCAAATACCTCCCACTCAAACTCAAGGGACCAGCTCGTCATTGTCTTAACAGCTTGCCAGCAGAATCAATCAGGTGTTGGGAGGACCTGGAAGCCGCATTCCTTAACAATTTCCAGGGCACCTATGTGCGACGACTAGACGCCGATGACCTAAGCCACATAATTCAGCAGCCGGAGGAATCAGCCACGCAATTCTGGACACGGTTCCTAACAAAGAAAAACCAAATAGTTGACTGTCTGAACGCTGAGGCCCTAGCAGCCTTCAAGCATAATATCCGCGATGAGTGGCTTGCCCGGCACCTTGGACAGGAAAAGCCGAAATCTATGGCAGCCCTCACGACACCCATGACCCTCTTTTGCGCGGGAGAAGACAGCTGCCTAGATCGTAGCAATAACTTGACCAAGAACCTTGGTAATTCGGACACCAGGGATAACAGTGGTAGGTCGCGTTGGAACAAGCAAAAGCGCCGCGTTAACAGCGACAACAACGAGGATACGGCAGTCAATGCCGGATTCAGAGGCTATAAATCCGGTCAGCGGAAAAAGCCATTCAAAAGAAATACTCAGGGCCCGTCCAGTTTGGTCCGAATACTCGACCGCTTGTGCCAAATACATGGCACCCCCGAAAAGCCAGCCAATCACACCAACAGAGATTGTTGGGTGTTCAAGCAGGCAGGCAAGCTAAATGCCGAAAATAGAGGCAAGGGGCTGCGTAGCGATGACAAGGAGGAGCCTCGGCCGCCGAACAACAGTGGACAAAAGGGTTTTCCCCCACAAGTACGAACGGTGAACATGATATACGCAACCCACATCCCCAAGAGGGAGCGGAAGCGTGCGTTAAGGGACGTATATGCGATGGAGCCAGTCGCCCCAAAGTTTAACCCATGGTCCTCCTGCCCGATCACCATCGATCGAAGGGACCATCCCACTAGCACCCGTCATGGCGGATTTGCCGCATTGGTTCTAGACCCAATTATTGACGGATTTCATCTCACAAGAGTCCTTATGGACGGCGGTAGCAGCCTGAACCTGCTTTACCAGGATAGAGTGTGGAAAATGGGCATAGATCCCTCGAGGATTAAGCCCACCAAAACGACCTTTAAAGGCGTCATACCAGGTGTAGAGGCCAACTGTATAGGCTCAGTCACACTTGAAGTGGTCTTCGGATCTCCGGACAATTTCCGAAGCGAGGAGTTAATATTCGATGTAGTCCCATTCCGCAGTGGCTATCACGCACTGCTCGGGCGAACCGCATTCGTAAAGTTCAATGCGGTGCCGCACTACGCATACCTTAAGCTCAAGATGCCAGGCCCTCGAGGAGTAATCACGGCGGCCTTCGCAGCGGAAGTACAAAGTAGCCTCTCAAGGCAGCTCTCCAGTCCGGCCGTTAAACGTCCGGACACCGTCAAGCGCGCCCGGAGTAACCTACAACAAGACCGCCTGGCACGTTCCGAGCAGGCGTAGCAACGCGGCCCCAACCCCAGCCCTCGCGAACTAGCGAAACCAGTGCCTCGCGCACATAACTACGCTCTCGAAATACCATGGGCACAGGGGGAGGGGCACCATCACGGCACACCCAAAAAATGGCTTAAACCGCACTAGGGGCTGCCGATTTCTTTATTTTCTCTTACTTTCAGGACTCCATACTTCGGAATACCTGTTCGGGAATCCAACTGCGGCTCAAACGATGCAAGAACCAGGGAAGCAGAAAAGCTACGCTGCATTATATAACTCCCAGGTGGTCTCTATCAGGAGCAGTATACCTGTTTTGCATACTATTCCGCAGCCTGCCCCTGGAAAGGACATGTTAAATAGTCCCGCTTTTGCTTATCGCACTATTTGTATCGTTCTGCTTCGATCACAGACTTTCTATAAACAATGCATAGCTTTTGTCTACTTTTGCATTACTGTTTTTTACAAATATATGTTCATTAACGACATGTTGCACCCATACACTTTGGTACGATAAAAACGCCAGGGGCTTCAGTACCCCCCTTATATGGTGTGAGAAGTCCGAACACTTTAACAAGTGCGGCACCCCGAACTTATAGCATCATATGCATCGGCTCCGAATCATGTCTTGGGTCAATAGATGGGTTTGCCCGGCTCCTATGTTTTGGTGCCTTACGTTCCGTTGTATCGGCTAAGGTAGCACTAGGAGAACTACTACGATTGTGCCCCAGTTGAGCTGGGCGGAGCACCTCAGTAGAGAAAGCTAAAACTGACTGTCATGATGAAGTGAGAGACTGGTCGCTGTTCGAGAGGTTTTTCGAGTCCCTAAAGACTTATGCCGCTTAGAGCGAGGAGGCGGCTTTGTCCGGCCAAAGGCGTGGATAGCGCCCCGAAATAGGTCTTCCGAACACAAGGGGCTTCACCGAAATTTAAAATTATAGAATTCTATGGCTAAGTGAGAGTGTTCAAGCACTATAGTCCGATTGTTTTGTTCGTTGTGCTGAGCGCCTCCCTCGAAGGACCCATACATGGGAAAAAGAGCGCTCAGGTTTCTCCCGAACACCCCAGCACTAGTGGCATGGGGGCAGAAGCCGAAGACTCGCCATCTCTCAAATTTGATAAACGGCCGCACAGAAGGTAATATTTTAAATTCAAAACGCATTGGTTAAGCGCACATGAACAAGTTTTCAGCGCACAGGGTAACACGAGCGAGTTTACTCCAAAATTACATCCATGGAACATTCATCCGCCACAAGGCGGGCACCCTTCAGAACGTCCTTATAATAGTTCTCGGGCTTGCGATGCTCCTTCCCCGGCGGTGGCCCGTCCTTCACAAGCTTCTCACCATCCAGCTTGCCCCAGTGCACCTTAGCGCGGGCAAGGGCCCTATGGGCACCTTTAATGCAAACGGAGCGCTTGATGACCTCGAGCCTTGGACAGGCCTCCACCAGCCGCTGCACCAGCCCGAAGTAGCTCCCAGGCAGAGCCTCTCCAGGCCACAGCCAAACTATGAGGCCCTTCATGGCCTATTCGGCCGCCTTGTGGAACTCGACCAGCTGCTTCCGCTGGTCGCTCAGGGGCACTGGGTGTCCGGCCTCAGCATACTGACACCAGAACACCTTCTCCGTCGAGCTACCCTCCTCGGCTCGGTAGAATGCGGCGGCATCGGACACGCTACAGGCAAGATCTGCAAATGCTCCTGGAGAGCTCCGGATTCGGGTAAGTAACAAGAAGCTCACTTTTACATGTTTGCTTTGCATAAAGAATGCCTTACCCGCCGCTATCTTTTTCACTGAATCCAACTCCTGGAGGGCCTTTCGGGATTCGGCCTTGGTAGACTTAGCATTTTCAATAGCCGTCGCGAGCTCGGACGCTCACGTCTTTGAGTCAAGCTCCAAACTCTCATGTTTTTCCGTGAGAACCTGGAGCTCTTGCCGTACCTCGCCAACTTGCGCCTCATATTTCTCCCGCTCGGCGCGCTCCGTGACCGCTTTCTTCTCGGCCTCGGCCAGCGCTTGCTTGAGGGTCACCACCTCAGTTGTGGCCCCTATAATAACCATGTTAATCATGTCATATTTTTACAATTGCACTTTTATATTTTCTTTTTCTATAAGGTATTTCTTACCTTCTTTCTCCTCGAGCTGCCGTTTGGCAAGGCCGAGCTCTTGCTCGGTCCGCTCGAGGCCCTGCTTCAGTGTGCCCACCTCCGCAGTCAGTGCGGCGATCGCCAGCAGTGAAGCCTGCATACGCATATTGACTCTTTTTCTGTTAGACTCCTGCGAATTTTATTAGATCCTCTATTCGGCTTTTCTTTCCGAATGCCAAATAGAGCATCAGGGGCTACTGTCTATGCGGTAATATTTTATATATATTAAGTACTTACCTCGAAGCCTGTTAGAAGGCTGGCACAAGCTTCAGTCAGTCTGCTCTTGGCGGACTGAACCTTCTGGATCACCGCACTCATAATAGTGCGGTGCTCCTCGTTGATGGAGGCGCCGTTAAGCACCTCCAGCAGATTGTCCGGCGCCTCCGGTTGGACGGGGGCCGCCGGCTCAGTAGGCTTGCTCCTCTTGGAAGGAGTTTGCCTACCGTGGTCCGGAACCGTTGACGATTCTAGCGCGGTGTCCGGCTCAAAGCCGGACTTGGAGCCCTGGGGGTTTTATCCCCTTTACTCCTGGAGTCCGGGAGGTCGCCTTGTGGCGCCTCCAGGACCACCTCCCCTGGCTTGGAGCCTGTTGGGACGCCACCTCGACATCACCTGTAGGGCGGGGGGAGGTAGCGGGCGGAAGTGAATTCACGTCCGATGAATCCAGGGAGCCGCTCGACGACTCATCAAGCCCGGCCTTGGGCGGACTGCATAGATATATTCGACATAAGGAAAGGCTGTGCAATAAAGGAATGCTATGAATTACTCGGGTGCCCGGATGCTTACGATTCCGCCGGACGCTTGGCCCTGCGTGGCCACTCCTATTCTTCGTTGTTGGCGTCGTTGGGGTAGTCTGGAGGAAGGGTCTTCCCCTTCTTGGACCCTTCGGCCTCCCCGGTCGGGGTGGCCTTCCTTTTCTTTCCTCCCCCGCTGGAGGGGGAGAGGTTTCCTCTTCCTCCTCCTCGTTTTCACGGGAGGAGCACGTCTCGGATTCGTCGGATGATGAATCCGACACCTTCGGGCACCGGGAACTCTTTCGAGTCCCTGTGGCCCTCTTCTTGGCCTTCTTCTCCAGCACCACGTAAGGTGCCGGAGCCAGCAGCTTCGCTAAGCGGGCATCGGCTGGGTCTTCGGGCAAAGGGGCCGGACAGTCGATCTGTCCGGACTTCGCCAGCCAATCGTGTCAAAGGAAAGGGAGTTTATATCCCGCATAGAGTCAAACTATGGAAAACCAATATCCTGTAAAAGGTAAAAATAGCTTACCGCACTAGCGGGAAGCTGCGTGCTGAATCCACGGTCCTCGGAAGCGGATGCGGGAGCCTCAGCGCCTTTGAATAGCACCTTCCAGACGTCTTCATACGTCGTCCCGAAGAGCCTGTTCATGGTTTGGTGCTGCGCCGGGTCGAACTCCCACAGATTGAAAGCCCGTTGTTGACATGGGAGGATCCGGCAGATAAGCATAACCTGGACTACGTTGACAAGCTTGAGTTGTTTGTTCACCAAGGTTTGGATGCATTTTTGCGGTCCGGTTACCTCTCCTTTATTGCCCCACGACAGGCCCGTCTCTTTCCAAAACGTGAGCCGGTCCGGGCCGGAACTCGGGGGTTGTGACCCATTCGGGATCGCGCGGCTCGGTGATGTAAAACCACCCCGATTGCCACCCCTTCAGGATGTCCACAAAGGAGCCCTCGAGCCATAGGACGTTGGCTATCTTGCCCGCCATGGCACCTCCGCACTCCGCCTGGTTGCCATGCACCACCTTGGGCTTGACGTTGAAAGTCTTGAGCCATAGGCCGAAATGGGGCGGGACGCAGAGGAAAGCCTCACACACGACAATAAACGCCAAGATGTTGAGGACGAAGTTCGGGGCCAGATCATGGAAATCTAGGCCATAGTAGAACATGAGCCCCCGGACGAATGGGTGGAGAGGAAAACCCAGTCCGCGGAGGAAGTGGGGGAGAAACACTACCCTCTCATGGGGCCTTGGGGTGGGGAGGATCTGCTCCTCCTCGGGAAGCCATTGCGCGATGTCGTTAGACAAGTATCCGACTTTCCTCAGTTTTTTGACGTGTCCCTCCGTAACGGAGGAGACCAACCACTTGCCTCCCGCTCCGGACCTGGCTGGAGAAGGTTGAGGTAGGAAGTGCGGGCTTGGGCGCTCGAGCTCGAGTGCACGGAAGATGGATAGGCAAAGGAGGAAGAAGGCTCAGGTAAAAAGGTGGATCCTTATCCCTTTATATGGGTGGATGCGGCTAAGCGTCCCCACCAGCCTGGTAAAACTCGCTTATCTCCCAAGCGCCGTGATAAATGGCGCGGTTGGGTTACCCATATTCGTATTGATGAGAATCCCGTAAATGAGGGGACACGATCTCTGCTTTGACAAGATGTGCCAAGGAAACCGCCTCGCGGAATACGCTGAGGTGGGGGAGTAAAAACGATTCGAATAAAGACTTGGCCATGGTGTGATCTCATGCTACGGAATACGTCAGCAGATTAGATTTGTGTAAATATTATTCTCTCTATGGCAATATGTGGAAACTTATTTTGCAGGGTCGGACACTATCTTTTGTGTTCAAAATCTTCTATGAAGTACTTGGAGGAGGAACCCGCCTTGCAATGCCGAAGACAATCTGCGCGTCGGACTCTTCGTCATTGAAGCCTGGTTCAGGGGCTACTGAGGGAGTCCTGGATTAGGGGGTGTCCGGATGGCCGGACTATACCTTCAGCCGGACTCCTGGACTATGAAGATACAAGATTGAAGACTTCGTCCCGTGTCCAGAAGGGACTTTCCTTGGCGTGGAAGGCAAGCTTGGCGATGCGGATATTTAGATCTCCTACCATTGTAACCGACTTTGTGTAACCCTAACCCCCTCCGGTGTCTATATAAACGGAAGGGCTTTAGTCCGTAGGATAACATACAACAATCATAACATAGGCTAGCTTCTAGGGTTTAGCCTCCTTAATCTCGTGGTAGATCTACTCTTGTACAACCCATATCATCAATATTAATCGAGCAGGACGTAGGGTTTTACCTCCATCGAGAGGGCCCGAACCTGGGTAAAACTTATTGTCCCTCGTCTCCTGTTACCATCCGCCTAGACGCATAGTTCGGGACCCCCTACCCGAGATCCGCCGTTTTTGACACCGACACCAACGATAAGCAACCTCAAGGTGAACAAGATGCTGGTTGACGGCAGAGCCGATCTGAACTTAATCTCGCCCATTGTGATCAAGAGGCTGCAATTTCCCGACGGAGACCTCGAGGAGACGGGCACGTTTCAAGGGGTCAACCCGGGAAGAAGCCAACCGAAGGGAAAGGTCACATTGCGAATGACGTTTGGAGGCGATTTGAACTACAGGACGGAGAGGATTGTCTTCGGTGTAGTGATACGTCTCCAACGTATCTATAATTTTTTATTGCTCTATGCTATATTATCTACTGTTTTGGACCATATTGGGCTTTATTTTCCACTTTTATATTACTTTTGGGACTAACCTATTAACCGAAGGCCCAGCCCAGAATTGCTCTTTTTTTCTATTTCAGAGTTTCGAAGAAACAGAATGTCAAACGGAGTCCAAATGGAATGAAACCTTCGGGAACGCAATTTTCTCACCGAACATGATCCAGGAGACTTGGACCCTACGTCAAGAAAGCCAGGAGGTGGGCACAAGGTAGGGGACTCGCCCTACCCCCAAGCGTGCCCCCACCCTCCTGGGCCCCACCTTGCTCCACCGACGTACTTCTTCCTCCTATATATACCTGCGTACCCCCAAATGATCAGATACAGAGCCAAAAACCTAATTCCACCACCGCAACCTTCTGTACCCACGAGATCCCATCTTGGGGTCTGTTCCGGAGCTCCACCAGAGAGGGCATCCACCATGGAGGGCTTCTACACCATCATAGCCCCTCCGATGAAGTGTGAGTAGTTTACCTCAGACCTTCGGGTCCATAGTTAGTAGCTAGATGGCTTCTTCTCTCTTTTTGGATCTCAATACAACGTTCTCCCCCTCTCTCGTGGAGATCTATTCGATGTAATCTTCTTTTTGCGGTGTGTTTGTTGAGATCGATGAATTGTGGGTTTATGATCAAGATTATCTATGAACAATATTTGAATCTTCTCTGAATTCTTTTATGTATGATAGGTTATCTTTGCAAGTCTCTTCGAATTATCAGTTTGGTTTGGCCTACTAGATTGGCTCTTCTTGCAATGGGAGAAGTGCTTAGCTTTGGGTTCAATCTTGCGGTGTCCTTTCCCAGTGACAGCAGCGGCAGCAAGGCACGTATTGTATTGTTGCCATCAAGGATAACAAGATGGGTTTTTTATCATATTGCATGAAACTATCCCTCTACATCATGTCATCTTGCTTAAGGCGTTACTCTGTTTTTAACTTAATACTCTAGATGCATGCTGGATAGCAGTCGATGAGTGGAGTAATAGTAGTAGATGCAGGCAGGAGTCGGTCTACTTGTCTCGGACGTGATGCCTATATACATGATCATACCTAGATATTCTCATAACTATGCTCAATTCTGTCAATTGCTCAACAGTAACTTGTTCACCCACCGTAGAAATATTTATGCTCCTGAGAGAAGCCACTAGTGAAATCTATGGCCCCTGTGTCTATCTTCATCATATCAATCTTCCATCACTTTATTATTGCTTTGCTTTTTTACTTTACCTTTTATTTTACCTTGCATCTTTATACCAAAAATACCAAAAATATTATCTATCATATCTCACTCTCGTAAGTGACCGTGAAGGGATTGACAACCCCTATTCGCATTGGTTGCGAGGAGTTATTTGCTTTGTGTAGGTACGAGGGACTCGCACGTGGCCTCCTACTAGATCGATACCTTGGTTCTCAAAAACCGAGGGAAATACTTACGCTACTTTGCTGCATCATCCTCTCCCCTTTAGGGAAATCCAACGCAGTGCTCAAGAGGTAGCATGTAGCTGAGATCCCCTTGCCCTACAACGGGATCCTCGGCCGCCGGGCACTAGTCAAGTTCGTGGCGGCGTTGAATTATGCCTACAACACGCCGAAGATTCCTGGGCTGATAACCATCATCACCGTCCCTTGCGACAAGAAGGATACGTTGATCTGCGCCGACCTACTCTACCGGGAAGCAGTTGCAGCAGCTGCTGCCAAGGCACTTGCTCCTGCGACTGAAGCCCCAGGAGGGAAGAAGAGGCATGGCAAGACCTCTCTCAGCCACTTTGGCAAGCACACCTCTTCGGAGTGTTGTGCTACCGTCGAGGACGTGCGAGAGAGCTCCACCAGCAAGTGCAAGAAATCCAGAGTTGCGCCACCACAGACCAAGAAGGTGTTCGTTAGGGAGGATGGCACGGGAGGGGCTTTCACCATAAGCTCCACACTCAACAACAAATAGGAAGGCGCGCTCATCACCTTCCTGCGGGCGAATGTCGATGTGTTTGCATGGCAAGCATCCAACATCCCCGGTGTTCCCAAGGAGGTGATTGAGCGCCACCTAGCTGTCTGTCCTCATGCGCGGCCCGTCAAGCACAAGGTCAGGAAGCAGGCTCTGGAAAGGCAATAGTTTATCATAGAAGAGATTAGGAAGTTGGAAGCAGCAGGCTTGGTGTGGGGAGTGCTCCATCCAACGTGGTTGGCCAATCCGGTGGTAGTGCGCAAGGCAAACGGGAAGTGGAGGCTGTGTATTGACTACACATATATCAATAAGGCTTGTCCTAAGGACCCCTTCCCGTTGCCGCACATCGACCAGATTGTTGACTCCAGGGCCGGGTGTGATCTTTTATCATTCCTCTATGCCTACTCGGGCTACCACCAGATCTTCATGACAATAGAAGATCAAGAGAAGACAACATTCATCACCCCATGTGGTATGTATTGCTTTTTACGGATGCCTTTCGGGTTGAAGAGTGCTTGCTCAACGTTTGCAAGAGCGGTCGAAATTGGTTTTGAACCCCAGCTACATAGAAATATGGAAGCATACATGGATGACATAGTGGTCAAAACCAAGGACAAGGCAACTCTTGTACAAGACTTAGAAGAGACGTTTGCCAACCTGTGCAAGATCAACCTCAAGCTGATCCCTGAGAAGTGTGTCTTCAGCATTCCGTCCGGCAAACTTCTCGGGTTCTTTGTGTCGCAGCGCGGGATCGAGGCAAACCCATACAAGCTCAAGGCTATTGAGCATATTGAGGCTCCCAAGCGGATCAAGGATGTGCGTCGGCTCACTGGCTGCGCTGCCGCCATGAGCTGATTCATCTCCAAGTCTGCCGAGCGCGCCCTTCCCTTTTTCAAGATTTTGAAAAAGGCGAGCCCCATGGAGTGGACCCCGAAGGCCGAAGTAGCACTGCAAAATCTGAAGAAATACCTCTCTTCTACACCAGTACTGGTGGTGCCTAAACCGCAAGAGCCGTTGCTGCTGTATCTGGCGGCGATGAATCAAGTGGTCAGCGCCACGCTGGTGGCGCAGAGGGAGGTCGACGAAGAGGCGGTGGCAACGGCAGGACCGGCGGATGGCACGTGAAAAATTCCCCCGGCAGGGCCTAGTTCTGGCAAGGCAAGGCCCCGGCAAAGTCTAACACCATCGGGACAGGGCCCGCGCAGCCAAATGAAGTGGTGCAGAAGAAGAAGATGATGCAGCACCCGGTTTACTTTGTCAGCTCCGTCTTGCAGGGGCTAGGTCAAGGTACTCCGGTGTGCAGAAATTGCTCTTCGGCCTCCTTATGGCCTCGAGGAAGCCGCGTGTCACACCCTGATTTTCATGCCACAACACTTAAGCTAACAAATCATGATAAAATGTGGTTTGACAAAAACTTTTGAGTGTTTTGGACCTTGCCTTGTTTGGATTTTCTCTGTTGTTCGCAAGTGCTCTAAAAATCAAATAAATCCACCAACTCCTATACTTCATCTCCTTGCTCTAAACTCTTGAACCAATGATCATGACATGTGTATAGGACATAAAAACAATTTCTTACAAAAATAATTTGGCCAAATAGTATTTTCAAAAATTAGTTTTCCAAAAACCCCTGAATCAAGGTTTGCACTCCAAGTACTTAATTAAGGGCAGTAAAAATCTTTCTAAAAATATTTTTGACTCCCCAGAAACCACAAAAATATAATTTTAAAAGTTATTTCCTATTTTATTTAAAGGCTTTTTCTTAAGGCCAGAAATGGTCTTTAATAGGTTAAAATTATTTTAAAGCTTTAAGAATATTTGAGAAAACTTAGGGAGACTCAATGGACATATATTGTCCATATATATGAGTTTCAACACATGGTCATGTTCAAAATATTGGACAAAACCTCCCAAAACCATTTCTGCTCATTTCAAGGATTTGAAATATTTCTACAGGAAATATTTTCATACAATTCTAACATGTCACATATGACATTTTTTATGATCTTGCCAAGTACCATGTCATGTATAATAGCATAACCCCATGAAACCCTCTCAAAACCACTTCTGTCCTTTTTCAAGTTTGAACATTTTTGCACTGTAAAACATGTCCAAATGCTCTCAAGCTTGGTGCACATTCTCAAATGGTGTAATAATGCATCTAGACCAAATGGCACAAGTTGAAGAGAATTTTATCTTGATCAAAGTACCCCAAAACCCTCTCTGACCAGAATCAAATTTGAACAAGTTTGTACTGCCAACGTTTTCTCCTTGACCCCAACTTTTGTGAGCATGTTCACATGACCAAATGAGGCCACTAAACCAAGTGGTGCATCAAGGAGAAATGATTGTCTCAACTAAATCTACACAAGTCCATTTCTGCTAATTTCTAGGGCTTACAAAAGTTGCATTGGCAACTTTGCCCAAATCAGCTCCAAATTGGTGGAAGGCCCTAATTATATGTTTCACTTCACCCTGTGGAGTCTCATGGCAGTTGGAAATCATCTGCTGGCCCAAACCATCATCAAACACCTTCTGCCATTTTTCCAAAAACACCATTTTGACCCCTTCCACTAATCTCCTTGAGCTCAACTTTTTACCACAGCTCCTCCTAGTCTTCTCCTACCTCCAGTAACTCTCCCCTGGCTATTGCTCAATTATTGGAGGGGTAAAACCCTACTTCCTCTCTCTGGACAGCCCATTTCTCTCTCTCCCTCAACCTCTCTCCTCTCCTACTAGTTGTCCAGGGCATCCAAGACCCTCTCCCCTTTCTTTACTCCCTCCTAGACCTGATGGACATGCTTGGGGGCACCCACATTGCATAGAAAATGGCCATGCCGGCCATTTGGGCGCTCTGGACCGCGCTATAGTGTGTTCCCGCACTGTAGCCGCCCCCTGCCAAGCACCTCCGGCCACCTCGGGCCTCCCCAGCGTGTCTCACGAGGCCGCCTCGGCGTCTGGGACACGGCAAGTTGTCGGCCCCTCCTAAACCTCTCTCCTCTCCCCTCCACGACCTCACCGGAGCACGTCCGTGGATGCTGCCCACGGTGCTCCGCGGCCACGCCCATTTAAGCCACCCTGATTATATCTCTCGCCTCGGTTCGAACCTCCTCTCTCCCGTGCACCTCTCAGACACCCCCTCACTCCCCATCATGCCCTCCTGCCCTCTCCATGGCCACCATGTTCGCCGTCGGCCTCCACTTTGCTCCGGCGAACCAGAGCCCCTCCCACTCTCCTTCAACCTCCAGGAGAGCCTCCGCTAGGATACGGAGCTCCCCCGCTCGTCTCCGCCTCGTCCCGTGCCTCGTGGTGTCGGTGCCACGAATGCCTGATGGGGCCGTCCGCCACGACCGTCGCCGGATTTGCTCCGGCCATCCCCTGCCGTCTCCGAGGGCTCCCATTGACGCGCCTCTCCCCGGCGACCCCTCCGGTGGCCGGAGCTTCGCCGGGGGTGGCCTGTGCCGCCGGGGGCAAGCGCCGGCCGACGCTAAACCGCGACCTCGATCCCCTATGTCGCGGGCGCGGGAGGAAGGAGATGACCCTGCGGGTGGGCCCCGCGGGTCAGCGACTCAGCCGGCGGGCCCTGGTGTTTAAGTGGAGGCGGGATCTGGGTTAACCGTCTCCCCCGCAGTAAATCGTACTCCGCTAGTACGCCTTTGGCGTGGCCCTTCTTAGCCGCGTGGCCGTGCATCTGGGCCAGCCCAGTGCGCTCTGGCTCTATACTGCGCTCGGCGCGGTATAGGTATAACCCCCACTTCCTTTGTCTTTTTCTTTTTTCCAGAAAATTGTAAAATCTCCCAAATATTCATATTAACTCCAAATTGAATGATTCAAATTTCTGGTGAGTCCATAAATCATGATCTACCTATTGCTGCAGTATGCACATTTTTCCAGAGCACCTATCTACACACAAATCAAATAAAACCCCATTTTTCCCATTCTGTGATTATCTTTAGAAAATCACAGAGAGCATAAAATTGATCCAAATTCCATGATTCAAATTCCTAGATACTTCTAAGTTCATAACTTAGTTTTTCAACATTTTTCCTAATACTTTCTGTAGCACATAAAATAATGAGCCATTTCTTCATATTTGTCAACTTTGCAAATTCATAGGAAATTCATTTGAACTCCAAATCCAGTGAAACCAACTCCTAGATGCTTCTAAAATCATGACTTGTTTAATGGGTACCTTTGCTCATTTTTCAAAAATATGTTTCCGTACACTTCTTGCAAACCCATAAACCCCTTGATTCCATCATATCAAAATGTTTAGAAATACTCACTTATCCAATTCCATTGAAATCACTTTGGTCATTCCTCATATGACCAGAGGTATCCTAGAAAACTCCAAGTCGCATTTTTAGAGCACTTTTATTTTCTACCTTGTTGTGTTTCTTATTGTGGTTGCTTTCGATGATAGTTGACGAAGTAGACGAAATGCTCGGAGTTGGACCAGAGATATTTGAAGACCTCCAAGACCTTGTTAAAACAGGCAAGCAACCCTTTGACCATGTCTATGAAACCCTTTTTATGCATTTCATATAGCACTTTAATATTGCTGCGTCGGAATCATGATGAGATGGTAGCCACTTTGGTGGGTTGCCTTCATTTCCTCCTTGTTGATACTTGCATTGAGCATGACCCTACCTTCTTATGAGGGTTATGCCGGTGGGAGTAGATAGGATGCTAAGTAGTGCTACGCAAAAAGGGGCAGGAATATGCATAGTGATGGAGACAAAGTATTTTCAAAGGACTTTTCGAAAACCCCGTCGGGTGCCACTTATGCCCGAGGGAGATGATGAGTTGGGTAACCACTTGATGACGAAGTGGTGTGCCGAGGCAAGTGTGTGTGTTGTTTTTCAAGACAGATTGGTTTAAGTTGCGACCGTTATACCAACCTTACATGCGCAACCACTCTACCCTTATATGGGAAAGGGCATTATTAATTACCTAGGCCGATACTAGCTTGGAGCCCGCATTACTAGTGACGGGGGAGAGTTGGTGCTCTCGCTCGGGACGGGGTCGTGCCAGGTAGGGCGGCCATGACTGTTTTTACAGGGCACCGGATACACTGTCGTGTCCCCTCTCGGATGTTACGATCTCGAGTGAGTCTCGTATGATGTACATCATGAGGACACGGAACAACGAGTGGACTCCTTGTTAGTGTCGTCTAGGGAAATATAGTGATCGGGTGCTTACCCCGGGTACTTGAGGTACCGCGGGACGTGGATGACACGGAAGTTCCCCGGATCTTGTGGGTAAAGTGTGCAACCTCTGCAGAGTGTAAAACTATTCGAATAGCCGTGTCCACGGTCAAGGACAGTTGGGTAACCGCTCTTTGGCTACGTCCACTTGTTTACAAACCAATGTGTATGGGAAGAACTACTTGGGTCAAGTCAAAGGACTTGACATAGATGAGTTCGGTTGGAGCCCACTCCCTTTATGTTGATATCTGTTACCTGTCCTCTTGGTTACTTGAACTCTCCTGATGCATGTCTTACAAGTTGTTGAACATGACATTGCACTCAAAACTAGCTTTCTGCAAAAATTTACCTATATCATGCATTGTTGTATCTTGAACCAAAACATGGGTTGCTTGCGAGTACATTCAAAGTACTCATTGGCTTTCCACTGGTTATTTTATTGGCCAGGCATGAAAGAACAGGATATAATGAAGAGTACCTTGGTGACGAACATGCGAGCTAGGACGCTTCCCAGTCAGAATGCCTGTAGGTTAAGGCAGATGGCATGGGTCCAAGTTATCGACGAAGTTTTCCGCTGCAAGGTTATACTCAAGACTTGACCATAATGGTCCTACTTGTGTAATACGGTATGTATGGATGTAAGACTCTTGTTATTCAGCTTCTGTGTGTTCAGTGAGCATTGATCTCTGGGATCACTGTACACGTGCATCCGGTGATCACGACTTATGAGTCGGGGTCCCCACACCGCGTCATTACTTCCAAGCCCACAAGATCACTGTCGTCACCCGCTTCCCGTTGCAACGGATACTGCACAACCCAGACGCAACCGGAAGGATTGTGGAGTGGGCCTTGTAGTTTTCAAGCTTTGGGTTGAAGTTTGATAGTACTTCGACAATCTAGAGCAGAGTCTTGGGAGAGTTCATTGCTGAGTGTACCTCAACGCCCGACGAAGAAATCCAGGAGACCGCTCTCCCCGGAAAGGAAGCAAGTCGCTACTGGATCATGTACTTTGATGGGGCTTTCTCGCTGCAAGGCGCCAGTGCCGGTGTGCTGCTTATCGCACCCACCGGAGAGCACATCAAGTATGTGATCCAGATGCACTTTCCCGGGGAGATGTCCACAAACAACACTGCTGAGTACGAGGGGCTGCTTGTCGGTCTCAGGATCGCGGCAGACTTCGGGGTTAAGAAGCTCATCGTCAGGGGTGATTCACAGCTTGTCGTCAGACAAGTCAACAAAGATTATCAGAGCCCGTTGATAGAGGCCTACGTAGATGAGGTGAGGAAGCTGGAGGAGCGCTTTGATGGTATACAAGCGGAGCACGTTCCCTAAGCGGAGAACGACATTGCTGATTACCTATCAAAGCATGCTGCGTTCAAGCTACCTGTGGAACCAGGTACCTTTCTGCTTCGGTTAACTCAGACATTCGTCGAACCATCAACGGAGCAGAACAAGCGGAGGAAATCAGGCCCCGGCAAGTACTTCCCCGCTGAGCCCCCAGGGGCCACCGGCAAGGGTGTTGTCGTGGATTCTGAGCCTGCCGAGGGGCAGCTGGCTCCGGCAGGCCGTCAAGCCCTGACCGTGGAGACGGCCGCTCCCATGGCAGAAGAGATGCCTTTGGTCCTTGCCGTCAAGCCCCAGGATCCGGCATGGGCACATCATACTGTCCGATTCCTCCAGACAGGGGAACTTCCTGAGGAGCAGGAAGAAGCGGAAAAAGTAGCCTGTCGATCTGCTCTGTACCAGTTCGTCGATGACATCCTGCATAGAAAAAGACCGAACGGTGTGAAATTGAAGTGCATCCCCCGGGAGGAAGGACTGGGGTTGTTGGCAGAGATACATGGAGGCATATGTGGCTCCCACATAGGGTCGAGGGCCCTTGCCGGCAAGGCATTCCGGCAAGGTTTCTTATGGCCCACCGCCCTCCAGGATGCGGCGACACTAGTAACTAGGTGTGAAGTGTGCCAGTTCCATTCGAAGAAGCTTCATCAACCAGCTCAAGCCCTCCAAACAATTCCTCTCTCCTGGCCATTCTCGGTTTGGGGGCTCGACATCCTGGGCCCTTTCCCCCGTGCTGTCGGGGGCTTTGAGTACTTGTACGTTGCAATCGACAAGTTCACAAAGTGTCCAGAGGTGCAGGCAGTGAGGAAGGTGACTGCACAGTCAGCCGTCAAGTTCTTCAATGGACTAGTGTGTCATTTTGGTGTGCCAAACAGAGTCATCACCGACAACGACACACAGTTCACAAGCCGCACCTTCATGCAATACATCCAAGACCTCGGCAGCAAGGTCTGTTTCGCTTCCGTGGCACATCCACGAAGCAACGGCCGGGCGGAGAGGGCAAATGTTGAAGTGTTATGAGGCCTGAGGACAAAGACTTTTGATAAGCTGCACAAGAGTGGAAGGCGCTAGATTGGTGACTTGCCGGTGGTTCTTTGGTCGAGCAGAATGATGCCAAATCGAGCCACCGGCCAGACACCCTTTGCCCTGGTTTACGGGGCAGAAGCAGTTCTCCCCACGAAACTCACATACAGGTCACCTCGAGTGCTCGCTTGTGACGCGCTTGAGCAAGAGCAATTGTGGCAAGATGACGCAACGCTCCTTGAGGAAGATTGTCTTTGGGCGGCTGTGAGAGCAGCATGCTACCAGCAAGCCTTGCGCCGCTACCATATCCACAAGGTTCATGCCCGAAGTTTTGAGGAAGGCGACCTTGTTCTTCGGCGCGTTCAGTCGGCCATGAATTCCAACAAGTTGATGCTGAAGTGGGAAGGCCCTTATTGGGTAATACGAGTCACCAGGCCCGGCGCAGTCCGCCTGGAGACCGAAGATGTTGTCCCGATGAGCAACTCCTGGAACATCGAACATCTTCGCAAATTTTACCCATAAGGCACAGCTTGTCGGGCCTCCCGACAAGCCACCTTTTGTACAAGCTTTGCCGACAAGGCATGTAACCCTCTGTACAAAGCCAGGTGCAGACCCTGAGCATAAATAAACAAAGCGCTAGTGCCCTAAGTTATAGCATGCATGCTAGGTTTAAGTCTCTCCCTCGGTTAGGGTTGGTAGTGCTTGGCGGCGACTAACCCCTAGCCTAGAGGTCGAGTTCTTTGGTTCGCAGGGCACACAGACACTTCTGCTAAGCCGCTTGGGAGAAAGAGGACGAACCGGTGCCCCGGCCCCGACAAGCCAAGACTGCTGGGGGCTGAAGACACAAGGATCCAACCCAAGCACGCCAAGGTTGCCAGGGGAAGTGGATTTAGATAAGTCTTTCATCACCTGTTATGCATTTCCGTATAGAACTAGGACATGTGAAACTACGTTTATATTCTTAAACCACCGTGCTCCCCTTTTCCTATACCCGAGAGTTATCCCCTGGGTCGGAACTTGGTCGTAGTCGCGGTGGCAAGAAAATAAACAAGGGGCCTAACTCTAGTTCACCCCTGCCTCCGCCAAAAGTGTGAGAATGGTCGACTGAAGTGGGGGGACAGCAAGGCCTGTTGCCGGGCGACAATGTTTATCTTAAAAGTAACAAGGATTCATCCCTTGGCATGGGCCTCGCCCACGCACAAAGAAACCCGGAAAACACCCCTTTTCATTAAAAATATCCCATACAGGTATAGTTCATACGGAATTAAAAACATGAGCAAGGGGATTACAAGTCTCAAAATTAACAAGTGCTCGCAGGCTTACAAACTAAAAAGAGATACGATGCCCGAAATCCCTTTCTTATCCCTCTCCCCAGGGAATGGAACAAGACAGCAGGAGGGCAAAAAGAGTTCCTAGGCGAGGTGCGAGGAGCAGAAGGCACCAAGAGAGCGTCTCGGTGCCGACGTAAGAGCTCGAAGACGAGGCAGCGGGCCGGCAATACGCGAGGAAGGCGTCGATGCCCGCGTACTCTGACTCGACGGCCGCCACCCGCCTTCTTCGCCTTCTCCGGCCCTCCTACGCCAGCCGCCAAAGGAGAGGATGGGGAGCGCCCCGATGGAGAGCTTGGCGAGGAATACCCTCGGCAGGGCGCGTGGCCAAGGGAGGAGCGGGGCGGTCAGTCAAAGTCGGAGTCGGCATCCTGCCGCTCGACTCCCTCGTCGTCATTGTCGTTGTCCTCCTCGTCACTCCCGCTCGAGGAGGAATCTTCATCGTCGGAGGAGCTCTCCATGCAACACTTTAGATGAGTTCCAAGATCTCCAAAGACCTTGACGGAGAAGTAGACGTCGACCCGCGTGTCGCCGTTCCGCAGCCCCTCATGTGCAGCCTGAGGGTCTGGGTCTGATCGAGCACCATCTCCTGAGCAATGGGGAGGGGAGGCGGAGACGGCGACGCGGTGGCCGATGCAGCCTGATGAAGAACTCGCGGGGCTGGTCCCCGACGTAGCCCTCCATCGCGGGAGGCACCGCTGGAAGAGGCACGGCCATCGCGCCGCCTCGTCCCTCTCTCCCCCAACTGCCGCAGCAACCTCGGCCTCGCCCCCTCCCGCTTCCTCTCGTGGTCGGCTCCGCCGCTGCGGTCTCGTAGGAAGGAGGAACACGCTGTCGAGCGGCGACCCTCGCCGCCACCATCGAAGGCCCAGCACCTCCTCTCGCCATGGCGGGTGGAAGAAAGGAGCGAAGGTGGAAGAGGATGGATACTGAAGGAATGTGGAATGACGTCCCCCTCCCCCTCCTTACAAAGGGGCGGGGTCGTGACTCGGTCGCCCCACTCGGCCAATCCAGCCATCGGAGGCGTAGGGAATCAGGACCGACCCGCTATCCCAATCAGCGACGGCCCGGTTTCGTGCCCCCACCGCCTGCTACTTGCATGGAGGACGCGCGACGAGCGAGCAGGATCGGAAGGACGGGTGAGGCGACCGTTCCCCGCCCCGTGATTGTGGGGCATGGGCACCTTGAAGACCACGACCCAAGTCCGCTTAGTAAATGAGCCGCGCCTCCGTGCCTCCCTCTTTTGATGGGGAAGGAGCGAGCCGCCTCTTTACCATGATGTGACGCATGCATGCAAGAACTGCCCCACGCATGACCCCCATGTCAAGCTCAACCCTTCACGTTGCACGTTCAACGCGGGTCGTGAGGAAGCGCAGCGGACGAAAAATTACTACGGTAAAATCCCGCCCCGACTGCCCGCGCACCATTTTGGGCCTGGCCCAACAACGTGTCGCACTTATTTGTGGCTCAGGCCCGGGGGCTCCTGTCGGTGTACAAAAGTAGGGGCACTCCTTTGTACCCCTCTACTTGTGCATGGATAGTCAGAGCGACGCCCACGGCCACGCTAAGCAAGGCAGAGGAGGGAAACCAAAAAGAAGGCAAAGCACAAGACAACCAAGGCAACGCCAAGACCAGGAACACTAGAGGGAAAGAAGGCGAGGTAGACTCCCTCGGCAAGGTTCTTGCCGAGGCAGCCTCCGCAACCCCGGCAAGGGCCTTGCCGGGGCTGCCTACCCGATGCCAACAGAGCGAGCCTCCCTTGAGCCCACAGTTTCCAACCCCACCAACTACATTGGAACCAGGGCTCGGGAGGCACCTCTGTGGTGGCATGCAGATCTTTGTCAAGATCATAAACACACAAGATCAGATGAGGATCAGAAGACGACGACCCTCGGTGGGCTCCTCGCCAAGGAAATCCACAAGACCCCCGGCAAGGATCTTGTCGGGGACGACTGCAACACCACGGCAAGACCCTTGTCGGGCCCTCGGCAAGGCCCTTGCCGAGGGCGCCAACAGGGCCACTGCCAGGACCGCACCAGCCAAGGCTCCGCCGCCATTCGCATGCAGCTGCCAGCCGAACCAGCTGGGCAGGCACCTGTGTGGTGACACGCGGCTTCCAAACCAACTCAGCAAGCACCTATGTGGTGGCATGCAGATCTTCGTGCAGACCCTGCCACCGCGCCACCTCAGCAGCCTGCCTGCCTACATGGCACTGCACGCATCGCTGGCCTGGGCGCGTGTCAAAGCGAGACGGAGGGGCAACGGACGGGACGGGCCTCGTTCCCGTCCTCGATAAAGCTAATGGACACCTAAGTAGCGCATTTAATGCACTTTGTCCCGTAATGCCAAGCGATAAGCTCGCGCACTGTACACCTTTCCACCTCCTGTGTGCCACTGTGGCAACCCCTTTTCGACTATAAAAGGAGGCCCGAGGCATACTGGAGGGGGATTCGGCTCTTTGGAACTACGCAGCCACCGTAGCTAGTTCGAAACCTCAAGAACACTCAATACATCCACCAAAGCAGGACTAGGGTATTACGCATCCTCGCGGCCCGAACCTGGGTAAACGATCTTCATGCTAGCTCCTGGAGCTACTCTTGTCACAATCCCGCGCCCGCCGACCGTAGAAGGGATTCCAGTGATCCCATAGGTGTCGTTCCCACCGACAAAATGAACTCGCTGGCGCCGGATAGGAGATATCAGTGGGGCCGAGTTTGACTTTGGTTTTTGGACATATTTGGAATGAGAAAGTGGTTGAGGGCTTTGGAGCAATATCACTAAGCATTTTGAGCAAGTAGACCATTAAGCAACACCTCATCCCCTTTTAATAGTATTGGCTTTTTCCTATGGACTCAATGTGATCTTGGATCACTAAAATAGAAATGAAGGTCTTGAGCTTTTGCCAATATGTGTCCTTAGCATTTTTAGGGGTCCACATCTCTAGTCCATGCCATGCCATTCATTGAACTTTCTGAAATATGAAACTTGAATGGATATTAGTTCAATGAGCTATATGTTGTTATGAATTACCAAAACCACCCGAGGATTAGTTGCACTTTCAATAATCTTGATCATGTAATCTAATTATGGCATGGATATTAATACACGAGTGATTCAAAGCAATAGTCTATAATTTGACATAAAGACATCAATACTCAGGCATACCAACAAACAATCATGCCTTTCAGAATAAAAATGCTAAAGAACGTTGTCCCTACAAAATCGTATAGCCTTATCATGCTCCATCTTTTTAATACAAAATATAAATCATGTACAACCCCGATGTCAGCCGAGCAATTGGTTTATACTGTTTAACGCGCTTTAGATTTTTCAACCACTGCGCAAATACATGAGCCTAACACTACTGGAATCAGGATCTTTGCCGTCAGCCAACTCTTTGCCATCAGCTTGACGAAAACTGATGGCAAAGAATGAGCTGACGATAAAGAACATGTTTGCTGTCAGCCTACTCTTTGTCGCCCGCTAGCTGATGGCTTAGAAACTTTGCCTTCAACTAGCCGACGGCAAAGAGAGTGGATGGCGCACTAACGAGAAGAACTTAACGACCACTTTCTTTGCCGTCCGCGACGGCAAAGAAAGTGGCCCACCCAACGGCCGTTCCCCGCGGCCCCACCCCACTACCTAGGCTCTTTGCAGTCTGCTAGCAGACGGTAAAGAGATTTAACCTATCAAAAAATGTCAGCACCCGCGCCCGCACCATCCTCTTTTCCTCCCCTCTGTCTCTCTCCCCTCACCGCGCCATCCCCGTGCATGAGCCGTCCCCGCCGTCGACCCCCACTGTTCCCGCCGCCACTGACCACCACCGCCCCCGCCGCCGCCGACCCCCACCGCACCCAACCCCCGAGGCCGCTCGCCGCCCCGCCGCCCAGCACTGAGGCCGCCCGTCACCGCTCCGCCCCCTCCTGAGGTTCTGCCCTTTATTAATTTTTCTTTTTTCTTGTTGTTTTAGTTGATTTAGTTGCTTTAGGTTAGTTGATTTAGTTGTTTTAGGCTAGTGCATTTAGTTGCTTTAGGTTAGTTGCTTTAGGTAAGTTGATTTAGTTGCTTTAGGTTAATTAGTTGATTTAGGTTAGTTGATTTAGTTGCTTTAGGTTAGTACATTTAGTTGCTTTAGGTTAGTTGTTTTAGGTTAGTTGATTTAGTTGCTTTAGGTTAGTAGATTTAGTTGCTTTACGTTAGTTGATTTAGGTTAGTTGATTTAGTTGCTTTAGGTTTGTAGATTTAGTTGCTTTAATTAGGTTAGTAGATTTAGCTACTATAATTAGGTCAGTAGATTGTATATTGTAGGTTAGCTTTTTGTAACGCCCTCGATGTGGCTATATCTCCTATGTGTCGAAGCATGACTTAGAGGCATAACCGCATTGAAAGCAATGTCGCAAGTGAGGTAATCTTCACACAACCCATGTAATACATAAGGGAAAGAGATACATAGTTGGCTTACAGTCGCCACTTCACACAATACATAAATAAACATTCATCATCCAGATTACACTCAAGGTCCGACTACGGAACCAAAATGAAAGAAGACTACCCCAAATGCTACACAGATCCCCGAATCACCCCAACTGGGCTACACTACTGATCATCAGGAAAAGACACATAGTAACGGCCACGTTCCTCGTCGAACTCCCACTTGAGCTCGGTTGAATCATCTGCACTGGCATCGTCGGCACCTGCAACTGCTTTGGTAGAATCTGTGAGTCACGGGGACTCAGCAATCTCACACCCGCGAGATCAAGACTATTTAAGCTTAAAGGTAGGATAGGGTTGTGAGGTGGAGCTGCAGCAAGCGACTAGCATATATGGTGGCTAACATCGCAAAAGAGAGCGATAAGAGAAGCAAAGCACGGTCGTGAAGCTAGAAGTGATCAAGAAGTGATCCTGAAACTACTTACGTCAAACATAACTCCAACACCGTTTCACTTCCCAGACTCCGCCGAGAAGAGACCATCACGGTTACACACGCGGTTGATGTGTTTTAATTAAGGTCAACTTCGGGTTTTCTACAACCGGACATTAACAAATTCCCATCTGCCTCATAACCGCGGGCACGGCTTTCAAAAGATAATACCCTGCAGGGGTTTCCCAACTTAGCCCATTATAAGCTCTCACGGTCAACGAAGGATAATCCTTCTACCGGGAAGACCCGATAAGTCTCGGAGTCTCGGACAACAAGACATTTCGACAATAATAAAACAGATCCAGCAAAGCCGCCCGATTGTGCCGACAAATCTTGATAGGAGCGGCACATATCTCGGTCTCAGGGCACATCCGGATGAGACAGGCTACGAGTAAAACCAGGCATCGAGTTTTCCCGAGGTGTCCCCGCAGGCGGCTCGGTTCGGACCAACACTCGAAGGAGCACTGGCCCGGGGGGGCTAAAAATAAAGATGACCCTCGGGCTCGCGAAAACCCGGGGGAAAAGGTGTAGGTGGTAGGCAAATGGTAAAACCAATGTTGGGCCTTGCTGGAGGAGTCTTATTCAAAGCGAACTGTCAAGGGGTCCCATAAATCACCCAACCGTGTAAGGAACGCAAAATCAAGGAACATAACACCGGTATGACGGAAACTAGGGTGGCAAGAGTGGAACAAAACACCAGGCATAAGGCCGAGCCTTCCACCCTTTACCAAGTATATAGATGCATTAATTGAAATAAGAGATATTGTGATATCCCAAAGTAATCATGTTCCAACATGGAACAAACTTCATCTTCACCTGCAACTAGCAACGCTATAAGATGGGCTGAGCAAAGCGGTAACATAGCCAATCAACGGTTTGCTAGGAAAGGATGGTTAGAGGCTGACATGGCAATATGGGTGGCATGATATAGCAAGTGGTAGGTATCGCAGCATAGGCATAGCAAAAGAGCGAGCATCTAGCAAGCAAAGATAGAAGTGATTTCGAGGGTATGGTCATCTTGCCTGCAAGGTTCTCAGAGTTGTCGAAAGCTTGGTCTTCGTAAGCGTTCTTAACAGGTTCCTCGTTCGCGTACTCATCTCCCGGCTCTACCCAAGGCAAGAACACAAGCAAAGGAACAACTATCAACCACGATGCAATGCCCAATCAACATGATGCAAAACATGGCATGATATGCGAGATGTGGTATGCAATGCATATGCGTGCTCCGGAAGGAAAAGATGAACAAGGCATAATCTTGGCAAACCAAGTATGCCACTGGATAGGTGAGGTGATTTCGGTTGAAATCGATATAAAGATCACCGGAATCGGATGCACGGTTTGCAAATGACAAGCAAAACAAGAATGACATATTTCTGCGATAAACAGGATGATGCCACTTAGCATGCAACAAGAAATTAAGCTACTGCACCCAAACACATCAGCAGAGCATATGGCAGTGATCTACTCAAGATTCCTGACAAAATATGAACTCTGAGCTAAGGGTAAATCACACCATAACAGGTTCAAACAAGCATGGCAAAAGTGCAAAACAAAACTGGTTCACACACTTAGTGAAAATAACATGCCAGAAATTAACATCAGGATGACATGTTTAGAGCAAGCAAACAACATGCTACAGGAACAGAACATAGCAACATAAGGCATGGCATCAATCTACTCAAAGAACTTAACAAAAGTCCCTTACTGACCATGAGCCAAAAGGGAATCGAAAATATAATAACACCCATGTCAAATAAGCAAGTTTCGTTACAGGTTTCAGACTTAGCAGAAAACTGGACATGTCAAAAACAGATAACATGTAGGCATGTTTACGAGCTCGATGCACTCACTACAGAGCTTTTCATGATAAACTAAGCATACATTCATTAATAAGACATGGTATAGAAGCTATACATGTCAAGAATAACATCATATCATGCAAGGATCAACTACAACAAGCTTGGCAAAATCGAATAACATGTAAACAATCTGCCAGTAACATTTTATAGCAAAAGTAGAGCTCGTATGACTCAAGCTATGGCACTCCATAATTACAAAAAAAGGCACGGATGGATAGAGCACATCCATATGTTCAAAACACCCTTACTGGTCATGCTCAAAAGAGGCATAGATCTCTCTGAAACAACATGAACACATGGCATAAAAATAACAGCAGGACTTGACTTAGTGAAAATACTAAGTCTCTGAAATCAGCAACATTATGTACCCTAGTTTGCATGCTTGTGCTAGTCACCACAAAGATCACAAAAAATACATGGCATACACCCCTGTAAAGATGGCATGGCATATTACAAAACACATGTAGGACTCCAATTCATAGGAAGCACACATCAATCATGGCAAAAATGACATAAGTGCATCTACTGAAACAGATCTGAAACTAACATCACATAGCCCTCTTCTAATAGCATTTTGGGCATCAAGATGAGCTCAAATGAAAATGATGCAATGGAAAGAAATGATGTACTTATCGAGGCGAACAATTTGATATGCTACGCGCCCAAAACGGAGCTGCGGATGCGGAGATATGGTAGGTCAAAGTATGCACAAAAATTAGGGTTCGGAGGGGAAAAAGTCAACCGAGGGGATTCTCACATCTGGATCTGGCGCGTTTCCCGACGATCGCCCGAGTTCGTGCACTGTTCACTGCCGGAGACGGGGGTGGTGGCCGGAGATAGGGAGGCCGGCTCGGGGAGAAGAGGTCGGGGTGCGCCGGCCTGGAGGAGGAGGGCGCGGGGTCGCGATGGCGCGCGGTGGCCCATGGTGGCGCGGCCACCAGAGTCGGCGGAGCGGCGCCGGGCGGCGGCGGGCGAGGGGAGCGAGCGGGCGCTCGGGTGCGGCGGCGGCGGCTGGGCCCGCGGGGCGGCTCGGGCGCGGGAACCGGTCGGGCCGGGAGGGCCGGCTGCGTGCTCTCCGGGCCGGCGGCGGGGCGGCTCGCCGGGGGCCACGTGGCAGCCTCCGGTTGGCTGCAGGCGGTGGCGGACGCGTCCGGCGCCGTCCGGACGTGTCCGGCGGCGCGGAGAGGAGCGGGGCTAGGGTTAGGGGTGGTTTGGACCCGGGATTTCGGAGGAGGGGGTATATTTATAGGTAGGAGGGGCTAGGAGGCTCCAAATTGAGCACGGTTTTCGGCCATGCGATCGTGATCGAACGACGGTGGACATGGGAGTGGATTAGATTGGTTATTGGGCTGTTTTGAAGGGGTTTTGGGCTGCAACACACACGAGGCCTTCACGGTTACCCGGTTAACCGTTGGAGTATCAAACGACCTCCGAATGACCCGAAACTTGACAGGCGGTCTACCGGTGCTATACCAAGGCCGCTTGGCAAACCTCGGTCCATTCCGAGAAAGTTTAATACCCACTCACGGAAAAAGGTAAAAGGGGACGCCGGGGAACATAGGAGCGCCGGATTGCAAAACGGACATTGGGGAAAAAGCTCGGATTCAAGACACGAACACGTATGCAAATGCGATGCAAATGATGACATGATATGAAATGCATGAAAAGGAAAAAATGCAAAAAGACGGGAAAACCCAACCATGGAGGGAATATCATATCACATTGCCGAAAATGGCAAGAGTTGGAGTTACAAATATGGCAAGTTACATCCGGGGTGTTACAACACTCCACCACTACGAGAGGATCTCGTCCCGAGATCTAGGACTGAAAGAACTCCGGATATTCGGAACGGAGGTGGTCCTCGCGCTCCCAGGTGGCTTCTCGGTCTGAATGGTGAGACCACTTCACTTTCAGGAATTTGATGGACTTGTTGCGAGTCTTGCGCTCAGTTTCTTCAAGAATAGCAACGGGATGCTCATGATAAGACAAATCTTCTTGAAGATCAATCTCTTCGAAGTTGATGGTGCGCTCAGGCGTCTTGAAGCACTTGCGAAGCTGTGACACGTGGAACACATCGTGCACGTTTGCAAAGTTGGGGGGAAGCTCAAGTTGATAGGCGAGATAGCCTCGTTTGCCGATGATCTTGAAAGGACCGACGTATCTAGGGGCAAGTTTCCCTTTGATACCGAAGCAATGAGTGCCTTTCATTGGAGAGACCGGAGGTAGACATGGTCTCCGATCTCGAAAGCCACATCACGGTGTTTTCTATCGTAATAGCTCTTCTGGCGCGATTGAGCGGCTTTGAGATTCTCACGAATGACTTTACACATATCTTCAGCCTCTGTGATCAAGTCGTTGCCAAGAAGTTGGCGTTCGCCCGTCTCTGACCAATTGAGAGGAGTACGACACTTTCTGCCATAGAGAATCTCGAATGGGGCTTTGCCCGAGCTCGCTTGAAAGCTGTTGTTGTAAGAGAACTCAGCATATGGAAGACAATCCTCCCACTTCATGCCGAAAGAGATGACACAAGCCCTGAGCATATCTTCAAGAATTTGGTTGACACGCTCGACTTGTCCACTAGTTTGAGGATGGAAAGCTGTGCTGAAGCGAATATTTGTGCCCATGGCCTTCTGGAAGGAGTCCCAGAACTTGGATGTAAAGATGAAATCAGTTGTGGAATGCCATGCAAGGAGACAATTCTGGAGGTGTAAAGCTCTGCCAGCTGCGCTGCTGTGATAGACTCTTTGATAGGAAGAAAATGAGCCACTTTAGTGAGCTTGTCGATGACAACGAAGATAGCATCATTTCCATGCTTCGACTTAGGAAAGCCAGTCACGAAGTCCATTTCGATATGATCAAACTTCCATTCTGGAATATCAAGAGGTTGGAGTAGACCAGCTGGTCGTTGATGTTCTGCTTTCACCCTTCTGCAGACATCACATTCATTCACGAATTGAGCAATTTCTTGCTTCATTCGAGTCCACCAATACGACTGCTTGAGGTCATGGTACATCTTTGTACTTCCAGGATGAATTGACAGAAGAGAATTGTGCGCCTCATTCATAATGACTTTACGAAGATCACTCTTAGGAAACCACAATCCGGTCCTCGAAGAAAAGAGTATCTCTGTCATCAACGCGATAGCACTTGTATTTGGAAATGCCCTTGTCAATACCACGTTTCACCTTCTTCACCATGGTATCCATCAGTTGAGCCTCACGAATCTGATCTTCCAAAGTAGGAGAGACGATGAGGTTGGCAAGAAAACCTTGAGGAACAACTTGGAGATTCAACTTGCGGAAAGCTTCACAGAGATCCGGTTGAAAGGGCTTGAGGATTAAGCTGTTGCAATAAGCCTTCCTGCTCAAAGCGTCTGCAATCACATTAGCCTTTCCTGGAGTATATTCCATACTCGGATTATACTCTTGAATCATTTTGACCCATCGAGTTTGCCTGAGGTTGAGGTTGGGCTGAGTGAAGATGTACTTGAGACTCTTGTGATCGGTGAAAATGTCCACTTTCCTTCCCAACAAGAGATGTCTCCATGTTATTAATGCGTGGACAACTGCCGCCAACTCAAGATCGTGAGTGGGGTAGTTCTTTTCGTTGGGCTTCAAATGACGAGAGGTATGGGCCACAACCTTCTTCTCTTGCATTAAAACAACACCGAGACCTTGAAGAGAAGCATCACAGAAAACTTCATAAGGCTTGGATTCGTCAGGAGTCAAAACTGGAGCAGTGATGAGTTTCTCTTTGATAGTGTTGAAAGCAACGTCACACTCAGGAGACCAGACATACTTCACATGCTTCTGGAGGAGGTTGGAAAGAGGCTTTGCAATCTTTGAGAAATTCTCAACGAATCTTCGGCAATAGCTTGCAAGTCCAAGAAAACTGCGAAGCTGCTTGACATTCTAAGGAGGTTCCCAATTCAAAACTGCAGACACCCTCTCGGGATTAATAGCAATGCCCTTGGCAGAGATGATATGACCAAGGTAAAGAACTTCATTAAGCCAGAATTCACATTTGGAGAACTTCGCATAGAATTTATACTCTCTGAGCTTGTCGAGCACCAATCGCAAATGCTTGGCATGATCCTTCTTATTCTTGGAGAAGACCAATATATCATCGAGATAGACCAAGACGAATTCATTGGTGTAGGGGTTGAAGATGAAGTTCATCATTCGAGAGAAAGTTGGAGGAGCATTGACAAGGCCGAATGACATGACAGTATATTCATAAGAACCAAAGCTTGTTCTGAATGTTGTCTTGGGAATATCTTCTTCACGAAATGCGAATTTGATGATAACCCATACGAAGGTCAAGCTTGGAGAACACTTTAGCACCTTTAAGTTGCTCGAATAGCTCATTGATGTTGGGAAGTGGGTACTTGTTCTTGATTGTCTTCTTGTTCAATGGACGGTAATCGACGCAAAGTCGATCCGTGCCATCCTTCTTCTGGACAAAAAGAACACCACAACCCCAAGGAGAAGAACTCGGTCTGATCAGACCCAGACGCTCTTGTTCATCGAGTTGTTTCTTCAATTCCTTCAACTCTTTTGGCCCAAGCTTGTATGGACGCTTGCAAACGGGTCCCGTGCCAGGCTCGAGATCAATAACGAATTCAACTGGCCGGTGAGGAGGCATACCCGGAAGCTCTTCCGGAAAGACATCTTGGTACTCACAAACGACTGAAATCTGAGAGATAGCATCCAATTCGCCCTTCTCATTGAGAGAAAACAACCGAATGGTATCATCACGAGCGGCATAGATGATCACATCGTCAGAAGAGTGAGTCAATTGAATTTCCCTGGCAGCACAATCAAGCTGAGCCTTGTGCTTAGAAAGCTAGTCCATCCCGAGAATAAGATCAATATCAGAGTCACCAAGAACAATTGGTTTAGCCAGAAATCTATAGTCGCCCATCTTGATACCGACATTCGGAACGCACATGGTAGATATCAAACGTTTAGCCGGGGAAACAACTTGCAAAGCTTTAGGCAAAGCCTCTGTGTCAAAATTGTGCTTCAATGCAAAAGGATATGACATGAAAGAATGTGATGCACCGGTATCAAATAAGACTTTAGCTGGAATATCATTAACAGGAAGGTTACCCATGATCACTTCTGAAGAATCCTCTGCCTGAGCCGCGTTCATCCTGTTCACTTTGGCATGCTTAGGATTATGCTTGACCACTGCATTGATGGAAGATTTCACAGGAGGAGGAGGCGGAAGGCGCCTTTGGTTGAAGCACTTGTTCGCATAGTGAGACTTTTGCTGACATTTGTTGCAAGTCACCTCTGAGAGCGGACGGTGATAAGGAGCACTTGGCCTTGGATCTTGGTTCTGAGACTTGTTCTGATAGCCAGGGTTGGGTGGGTGGGAAGATCCACGACCACCTGAGTTCTTCTGCTGGTAAGGCTGACGGAACGGAGGAGGAGGAGGCAACCAGAACTTCTGTTGCTTGGCCGCCACTAGTGAGGAAGAAGAGGACTGAACTGCGTCCCTGACTCTCTTCTTAGATGCCTCACACTTGAGCTGAGCAGCTTCTTGTTTCAGTGCCATGTTGTAGAATTCATCATACTTTAACGGCTCAAAAAGCACGAGAGCTAGTTGCAGATCTTCTCTGAGACCACGCCTGAATTGGTAAATCATGCTCTTCTCATTAGGGATGTCTTGCTTAGCAAAATGAGAGAGCTTCTGGAACTGAGTGTTGTATTGATACGCAGACATGTTGCCTTGCTTGAGATTGTGGATTTCCTCACGCTTAGTCTCCACAACACTTTCTGGAATGTGATGAGCTTTGAAGTCACGGCGGAAATCATCCCAGGTAATCACACGACCTCCTCTAGAATCTTTGTATTGTTGGAACCACTCAGCAGCTTGATCCTTGAGTTGAAAAGAGGCAAACTTGACAAAGTCCTCAGGTCTGACATTGCTGCATTCGAAGTGCTTGTAGATGTCCACGAGCCAATCATCGGCGTTTGTGGCCTCGACACAGTAGCTGAAGGTCTTTGGCTGATTTGCAAGGAACTGATTGGGGGTAGCAAAATGCGGCTGATTGTTGCCTTGGCCTTGATTTCCCTAATTACCTTACCCTTGGTTGCGATCTTGCAAGAGCTGAATCAGAATCTGAGCGTTGGCATTGGTGGCTGTCATCAAGGCTTGCCATGTCTCCGGAGGCGGAGGTGGTGGCGGAGGGTTAGCCTGACTTCCTTCATTGCGTTCCGGATTCTGGCGCGTTGGCGGAGCCATCCTGAAGAGGGTGACATCCATTAGCATCTTGAAAGACATATATTCAAGCTGAATCAAAGGATCAAAATTGCAACATATAGTCTTCACAATAAACATTCGAACGAGAATGAACGAATGAATTCCAAAGTAAATCATCACACTTCCATAAGTTGAGAAGCCACTTAGATAAAAGGTATGGAATAAAATCAACAAGGTACGGATGTGAACAAATACTTGGTAAGGATTACCCAATCACGAACCAAATATCTGCGGGAAGAAATACTAGAGCTACATGAATTCCCACTTATAAACTCCCGAAACTTTCTGGTTATGCAATTAGGTGTTGGGGATACAGGGACACAAAATATATCACCCAAACTAACAATACCTAGATCCAGCTGTATCCATCCTTCAACACATAACCAAGAAACCTTCGGAAATCGTCTACCTCAACCTTCGAAAAGCATCCGTTATACGAGTTATGGCAATACTCCCGCACTCGCCTCAGTACTGGGCTATCAGGGTTATCTCACCAACAACAGTACAAAAGAGATTTTCGATGCCGGCGTACTAAACTCAGGTATTCCAGAACTGCAACGATAAAATTATGACGACAACACCTCGGAGCTCAACTCCCCGGGACACCTCCACTAAACCCCTGCTGACAGGAGGCACCAAGACAATGTTGTCATCACAAAACCATCAGAACGATTCTAAGATACCCGCGTGATCCTAAAAATTTTTTTTAGTGAAATTTGAGAAGAGAAGAGTCAAAACTCTACGTCAGGATGCCTTACCAGAGCGATGAGGAGACTGGGAAGTAAAAAGAATTCCTAAACTCTCCGATATATAATTCCTAAATGACTCAAAACATTTTTCTAGACACAACTCGGCCGCTAAAAATGATCAATCAGTGGGGGCTCCTAAGGTCGGGGATGGCTCTAATACCAACTTGTAACGCCCTCGATGCGCCTATATCTCCTACGTGTTGAAGCACGACTTAGAGGCATAACCGCATTGAAAGCATTGTCGCAAGTGAGGTAATCTTCACACAACCCATGTAATACATAAGGGAAAGAGATACATAGTTGGCTTACAGTCGCCACTTCACACAATACATAAATAAACATTCATCATCCAGATTACACTCAAGGTCCGACTACGGAACCAAAATGAAAGAAGACTACCCCAAATGCTACACAGATCCCCAAATCACCCCAACTGGGCTCCACTACTGATCATCAGGAAAAGACACATAGTAACGGCCACGTTCCTCGTCGAACTCCCACTTGAGCTCGGTTGAATCATCTGCACTGGCATCGTCGGCACCTGCAACTGTTTTGGTAGAATCTGTGAGTCACGGGGACTCAGCAATCTCACACCCGCGAGATCAAGACTATTTAAGCTTAAAGGTAGGATAGGGTTGTGAGGTGGAGCTGCAGCAAGCGACTAGCATATATGGTGGCTAACATCGCAAAAGAGAGCGATAAGAGAAGCAAAGCACGGTCATGAAGCTAGAAGTGATCAAGAAGTGATCCTGAAACTACTTACGTCAAACATAACTCCAACACCGTGTTCACTTCCCGGACTCCGCCGAGAAGAGACCATCACGGTTACACACGCGGTTGATGTGTTTTAATTAAGGTCAACTTCGGGTTTTCTACAACCGGACATTAACAAATTCCCATCTGCCTCATAACCGCGGGCACGGCTTTCGAAAGATAATACCCTGCAGGGGTGTCCCAACTTAGCCCATTATAAGCTCTCACGGTCAACGAAGGATAATCCTTCTACTGGGAAGACCCGATCAGTCTCGGAGTCCCGGACTACAAGACATTTCGACAGTAATAAAACAGATCCAGCAAAGCCGCCCGATTGTGCCGACAAATCCTGATAGGAGCGGCACATATCTCGGTCTCAGGGCACATCCGGATGAGACAGGCTAGGAGTAAAACCAGGCATCGAGTTCCCCCAAGGTGGCCCCGCAGGCGGCTCGGTTCGGACCAACACTCGAAGGAGCACTGGCCCGGGGGGGCTAAAAATAAAGATGACCCTCGGGCTCGCGAAAACCCGGGGGGAAAAGGTGTAGGTGGTAGGCAAATGGTAAAACCAATGTTGGGCCTTGCTGGAAGAGTCTTATTCAAAGCGAACTATCAAGGTGGTCCCATAAATCACCCAACCGTGTAAGGAACGCAAAATCATGGAACATAACACCGGTATGACGGAAACTAGGGTGGCAAGAGTGGAACAAAACACCAGGCCTAAGGCCGAGCCTTCCATCCTTTACCAAGTATATAGATGCATTAATTGAAATAAGAGATATTGTGATATCCCAAAGTAATCATGTTCCAACATGGAACAAACTTCATCTTCACCTGCAACTAGCAACGCTATAAGAGGGGCTGAGCAAAGCGGTAACATAGCCAATCAAGGTTTGCTAGGAAAGGATGGTTAGAGGCTGACATGGCAATATGGGTGGCATGATATAGCAAGTGGTAGGTATCGCAGCATAGGCATAGCAAAAGAGCGAGCATCTAGCAAGCAAAGATAGAAGTGATTTCGAGGGTATGGTCATCTTGCCTGCAAGGTTCTCAGAGTTGTCGAAAGCTTGGTCTTCGTAAGCGTTCTTAACAGGTTCCTCGTTCGCGTACTCATCTCCCGGCTCTACCCAAGGCAAGAACACAAGCAAAGGAACAACTATCAACCACGATGCAATGCCCAATCAACATGATGCAAAACATGGCATGATATGCGAGATGTGGTATGCAATGCATATGCGTGCTCCGGAAGGAAAAGATGAACAAGGCATAATCTTGGCAAACCAAGTATGCCACTGGATAGGTGAGGTGATTTCGGTTGAAATCGATATAAAGATCACCGGAATCGGATGCACGGTTTGCAAATGACAAGCAAAACAAGAATGACATATTTCTGCGATAAACAGCATGATGCCACTTAGCATGCAACAAGAAATTAAGCTACTGCACCCAAACACATCAGCAAAGCATATGGCAGTGATCTACTCAAGATGCTTGACAAAAGATGAACTCTGAGCTACGGCTAAATTACACCATAAAAGGTTCAAACAAGCATGGAAAAAGTGCAAAACATAACAGGTTCACAGACTGTGAAAATAACATGCTAGAAATTAACATCAGGATGACATGTTTAGAGCAAGAAAACAACATGCTACGGGAACAGAACATAGCAAAATAAGGGACGGAATGAATCTACTAAAAACACTTAACAAAAGTCCCTTACTGACCATGAGCCAAAAGGGATCAGAAAATATAATAACACCCATGTCAAATAAGCAAGTTTCGTTACAGGTTTCAGACTTAGCAGAAAACTGGACATGTCAAAAACAGATAACATGTAGGCATGTTTACGAGCTCGATGCACTCACTACAGAGCTTTTCATGATAAACTAAGCATACATTCATTAATAAGACATGGTATAGAAGCTATACATGTCAAGAATAACATCATATCATGCAAGGATCAACTACAACAAGCTTGGCAAAATCGAATAACATGTAAACAATCTGCCAGTAACATTTTATAGCAAAAGTAGAGCTCGTATGACTCAAGCTATGGCACTCCATAATTACAAAAAAAGGCACGGATGGATAGAGCACATCCATATGTTCAAAACACCCTTACTGGTCATGCTCAAAAGAGGCATAGATCTCTCTGAAACAACATGAACACATGGCATAAAAATAACAGCAGGACTTGACTTGGTGAAAATACTAAGTCTCTGAAATCAGCAACATTATGTACCCTAGTTTGCATGCTTGTGCTAGTCACCACAAAGATCACAAAAAATACATGGCATACACCCCTGTAAAGATGGCATGGCATATTACAAAACACATGTAGGACTCCAATTCATAGGAAGCACACATCAATCATGGCAAAAATGACAAAAGTGCATCTACTGAAACAGATCTGAAACTAACATCACATAGCCCTCTTCTAACAGCATTTCGGGCATCAAGATGAGCTCAAATGAAAATGATGCAATGGAATGAAATGATTTACTCATCGAGCCGAACAATTTGATATGCTACACTCCCAAAACAGAGCTACAGATGCGGAGATATGGCAGGTCAAAGTATGCACAAAAATTAGGGTTCGGAGGGGGAAAAGTCAACCGAGGGGATTCTCAGATCTGGATCTGGCGCGTTTCCCGAGGATCGCCCGAGTTCGTGCACTGTTCACCGCCGGATACGGGGGTGGTGGCCGGAGATAGGGAGGCCGGCTCGGGGAGGAGAGGCCGGGGCGCGCCGGCCTGGAGGAGGAGGGCGCGGGGTCGCGATGGCGCGCGGTGGCCCGTGGTGGCGCGGCCACCGGAGTCGGCGGAGTGGCGCCGGGCGGCGGCGGGCGAGGGGAGCGAGCGGGCGCTCGGGTGCGGCGGCGGTGGCTGGGCCCGCGGGGCGGCTCGGGCGCGGGAACCGGTCGGGCCGGGAGGGCCGGCTGCGTGCTCTCCGGGCCGGCGGCGGGGCGGCTCGCCGGGGGCCACGTTGCAGCCTCCGGTTGGCTGCGGGCGGCGGCGGACGCGTCCGGCGCCGTCCGGACGTGTCCGGCGGCGCGGAGAGGAGCGGGGCTAGGGTTAGGGGTGGTTTGGACCCGGGATTTCGGAGGAGGGGGTATATTTATAGGTAGGAGGGGCTAGGAGGCTCCAAATTGAGCACGGTTTTCGGCCACGCGATCGTGATCGAACGGCGATGGACATGGGAGTGGCTTAGATGGGTTATTGGTCTGTTTTGAAGGGGTTTTGGGCTGCAACACACACGAGGCCTTCACGGTTAACCGGTTAACCGTTGGAGTATCAAACGACCAACGAATGACCCGAAACTTGACAGGCGGTCTACCGGTGCTATACCAAGGCCGCTTGGCAAACCTCGGTCCATTTCGAGAAAGTTTAATACCCGCTCACGGAAAAAGGTAAAAGGGGACGCCGGGGAACATAGGAGCGCCGGATTGCAAAATGGACAACGGGGAAAAAGCTCGGATTCAAGACACGAACACGTATGCAAATGCGATGCAAATGATGACATGATATGAAATGCATGACAAGGAAAAAATGCAAAAAGACGGGAAAACCCAACCACGGAGGGAATATCATATCAGATTGCCGAAAATGGCAAGAGTTGGAGTTACAAATATGGCAAGTTACATCCGGGGTGTTACACTTTTTTTAGGTTAGTAGATTGTAGGTTAGATTTTAGGTTAGTTTTTTATATTAAGAAGAAAAGAGGAAAAAGTAGAAGTGAAGAGGAAAAAGGAAAATAAGGAAAATGAAGAAGAAAAAGAAGACAAGAGGAAGACGGAAAAGAAGGAAGAAGAAGAAAAAGAAAGATCGAGGGGGAAAGGAGTTTATTTTAGGTTAATTTAGTTTAGTTTAGGTAGCTAGGTTAGTTTCTAGGTTAGTTAGTTCAGGTTAATTATCTTTAGACAAGGTTAGGTTAGTTTCTAGGTTAGTTAGGTTAGGTTAGTTATCTTTAGAATAAGTAGAAGGTTTTAGTTAGGTTAGTTTGATTTTGTAGGTTAGTTTGATTTTCTAGGTTAGTTAGGTTAGTTATCTTTAGATTTGGTTAGTTAGGTTAGTTTCAAGGTTAGTTAGGTTAAGTAGTTTGAGGGGTTTTGGTGATGTCATTTTGTTTTCAAAGAGATGATACTTGGCAAGATAACCAAATATGGCATTTTTTACATGCTAGAATTTTCTTGGAATTTATAGAGAATATTTCCTATGTAAATATTCCAAAAGCTTGAAATATCAGAAAAGGGGTTTTGGTGTTGTTTTCACCCACCAAATTTTGTTATGTTTATGTTGTACTAATTTTGTTTACTCTTTGGCATTGCAGGTGTTGATAGATGGTGGGCGCGGGTCGAGAGCGCTCCGAGCCTCCTTCTTCCTCGACTCGTGCTGGGAGGGGTGGCTATATTCCACCCCAGCAGCTTTGTAGAGTGCTCGTAGAAGGCATGGTGACACCGGCGGGCCCTTCTTATTCGGCTGGGAGAGGTCGGGGAAGACAAAGAGGTGATCTAGAGGTGGATGTGGCGGTGGGAGAGGTAGGAAGGCTGTTGTGTCTTCCTAACCGCCACCCGAAGCTGATTCTCCGGACCACCGGAGTGCTCCGTCTCAGGTGGAGCCGTAAGAGTTGGACCCGTCTTGGACTCCGGTCCACGAGCCTTAGGCTGACGAGCCTCGTGTCGCCGAGCCTTCGTCCCAGGAGACTCGGGCCCCAGAGTCTTCGTCCCACGAGACTCCGGTCCCAGAGTCTTCGTCCCAGGTGACTTCGGAGACTAGTGGCCATGCTGATGGCGAGGAGACCTGGTCTGACAATAGTTTTAGCAATGGCGAGCTAGTTGAGAAGGGCAAGAAGGTCTATCAGTGTGGTGGTACGAAGCTCCCGGCCATGCCGGCGACCCGCAATCAGAGGTGGTTGATTCAACCTAACAGGGAGAAGTAAGTGCATTTACTCTGTTTTAACCTTTGTCCTTCATGTTTATTCAAATTAATATCTAATGTGTTCGCCTTGTCGTACTGCAGGGGTTGGATACACCCCGAGGGTGTCCGCAGGCCCAAGCAGGTCCTTGGTACTCTAGTCTGGCACCACTTCCCGGGGTGTGTCACGTTGCCCGGTGAGGGTCAGGCTCCACAGCTAGCAATGAGCTGGGAGCTGTACGTGGCTGCCCAGGCCCCGCCAGAGGAGAGGGTCGACGGTGTCGTGTGCGAGATGGTGGTTGACATTGTGAGGCAGCGGTTTTGGGTAATTTCTACTTTAGAGAATTAAAAATCAACATTACCTAGTGATTGTACTAATCAGTGTTGTCTTGTTTGATTGTAGACCTTCTACAGGGTTGCTGAGGAACATGAGGCGGAGGCGGAGGCGTCTAGGGTTCTCGAAGCCGAGTGCAAGCGCCTACTAATCAGAAATTATGGCACGAGGCTAGGATGCATGCTGCTCGAGACTACTACGCCTCGACTAACATTAGGAGGGCCAAGAAGAAGTGCAGCCGCAAGTATCTAAGTAAGGAGAAGTACATTAAGGTAGTTACCTATTCTTAAGGCCTTGTACTTAGTTTCCTTGATTTCATTCGTAGGCGTAGCGCTGAATGTTCTCTTTGCCAAACTTAGGTTCCCCCGAGATGGTGTACGGATATGATGGACTTTTGGGAGGCGTTGGTAGATGAGTGGTGCTCTCCCCAATGGCTAGCCGAACACAACAAGGCCAGGGATAACTGTTCCCAAATGCGAGGTGTGCCACACCATCAAGGGAGCTCCAACCTATTTGAGTATGGGGATCACTAGGTATGTGGTTTCAGCCCTTAACAATTCATGCAATTTCATTCTTCATGCTAGCTTGAGCCTTTAACTAATATGTTGTTCCTCTCTTTTAGGAGAAACACAACAAGAAGGAAGTGCCATCGCTATACTACCTCTATGCCATGGCCCATATGGCCCCGTTCAAGAAGGCCAAGGCATTCTCTGAGGATGACCTTGATCATCCAGAGAGCTTCACCAACATCTCCTCCCACAACAAGCTCGTGAGGTATAGAGACTGGGGGAAGGCGATGAAAGGGGATGACTTCAACCTGAGCCAAAGTCCTTTTGATACACAGCTCGTGATGCTATCTGGTGATGGGAGGAAGCATGGCTCGTTAGCCATTGGGGATGGACTGATACATTGTCCTAACAGTCTCCCGGAGATCAAGAAGCGCCACGCGAGGTCTCTTCCTGACATACCGGCTCGACCACGGCCAGTGGACCTCGCCATCGAGGCTAGGGCCTAGGAGCTTCTAGTGGAGGCAAACAGGCAGGCCAAGGAGAGGGAGATCGAGCTGGAGTAGAGGACGGCCAGGATGCTGGAGGAGGAGAGGAACCAGAACGACGCGTCTCACCGGGCCCTATACGAGCTCCTCGTGGTAAGTTTCTCCTGCTTATTAGCCAAATCATGCATGTAATTTTCATTTCATTACTAACTAATATGACTGACTCGTGAAATCAAAATGTGCAGTCCGTGTGCGAGAAAAAGGTCAGACCCCTCCGCCGATGCCTCAGATTGGTATAGCGGACATGGTGAGTGTCATTTGAATGGTCATTAGTTACTAGTATTCACATTTCAGTTGCATCATGCTAACAAGACATTGCAAATGATCTTTCGTGCAGCATGCCTCCCGACAAGCATCGACCAATCCTTCTCCATCTCGCACTGGCGCAAGCCCGACCCCGACCGGTCCTTCTCCATCTGACACTGGCGTAAACCCGACCGGCCCTTCACCTCCGTGATGACGGTAACATTTGTCTAGTGTTTTGCCTACCAAATGCATAAAGACCTAGACTTAGCTTTATTTCCTCCAAAATGGTTACCATAATGACCTACACTTAGTCAATCTTCCTACAAAATGACATAATTAGCTTACTTACCTTCAAAATGATCTATACTTAACTAAATTACCTCTAATATGCTTAGTTACCTAGGTTAGCTAAATAAAGACCTATACTTAGCTTACTTATGTCAAAAATGGCATAATATGCTTAGTTAACTCAAAAATGGCATAATTAGTTAAGTTAGCTCCAAAATGACCCATTTTACCTAGGTTTGCTCCAATATGATCCATTTTACCTAGGTTAGCTCCAAAATGAGCAAGTTTACCTAGGTTAGCTCCAATATGATCCATTTTACCTGCGTTAGCTCCAATATGATCCATTTTAGCTAGGTTAGCTCCAAAATGATCCATTTTACGTACGTTAGCTAAAAATGGCATAATTACTTATGTTAGCACAAAAATGACCTATACTTACCTTAATTTCCTCCAAATTGACATAATAAGCTTACTTAGCTAAAAAACGGCATAATTACCTATGTAAGCTCTAAAATGACACAAATAAGGAATAATAAGAAGAAAAATAAGGAAGAGGACAAAAAGAAAGAATAGGAGAAGAAAGAGAAGAAAAAGAAAGAATAAAAGAACAAGAATGAAGTAAAAGGGTAAAAACCTTCTTCTTCTTCTTCTAGTATTCTTCTTCTTCTTCTAACTTGGTTACTCCCATTTTTGCAGATTTGATTCACTTCATGGAAGCTAGATTGGACTACTAGTTTTAGTTTCTGTTTTGATTTTGTGTTGATAAACAACGTATGTTGAATAACTCCGTGAAACTATGTATGTATGTTGACGAACTCCGTGAAACTATGTATGTATTGGACATTTTAATACCCTATGTGTTCTGTTGCGTTGATGGACTGCTAGATGATGGATACATGGGCCATGTTTGAGGTTGAAACTATATATATAATTTATGTCTTTTGAAAATGCAAGGATATAACAAAAAACAGAAAAACATGGGCTATGCAGGCTCTTTACCGTCTGCTCGCAGACGGCAAAGAGCTTTGCCATCAGGAAGCAGACGGCAAAGCTGCCACGTGGCAGCTACCTGTGCAACCTGGGGCACTGGCTAGCCTATTTGGTTACTTTGTCGTCTGCTGGCAGACGACAAAGAGCGTTGCACCTTTGCCGTCTGCCAGCGGACAGCATAGCTTGACACGTGGCAACACCTGGGGGCTGGCCTATTTCGCTACTTTGTCGTCTGCTGGCAGACGGCAAATGTGCAATTGTCTTTGTCATCTGCCAGCGGACGGCAAAACACGCCATTAACCCCTTAACGAACCTAACCTGGCACTTGTGTCGTCCGGGCTCTTTGCCGTCCGCTGGCGGATGGCAAAGAGCGTGACATATTTGTTGTTCGTCAGCAAACAACAAAGAGCCCTTCACCGTAGCCTATTCAGCCGGACATGTTGCCGTCTGCTTGCAGACAGCAAAGGCCTTTGCCGTCAGCCCTGGCAGACGGTAAAGTGCCTGATTCATGTAGTGTTATCCATGGATATAGCACTATGGGAGCAATAGAATGCAGTGGTAGAGATTAATATGCAGAAGACAAAATGGAAAAAAGTCTCACATCTACGCGGCTAATCAACAGGCTATGGAGGTTTCCATCAACTGATGTCAATGCGAGGAGTAGGGATTTCCATGCAATAGATGCACTAAGAGCTATAAGGGTATGAAAGCTCAATCCAAAAACTAAGTGGGTGTGCATCCAATTTGCTTGCTCTAGAAGACCTCGGGCATTTAAGGAAGCCCATCATCTGAATATAGCCAAGTTTTATATGATAAATTCTCACTAGTATATGAAATGACAACATAGGATACTCTCTATATGAAAAACATGGTGCTACTTTGAAGCACAAGTGTGGAATAGAATAGTAACATTTCCCCTTCTCTCTTTTTTTGTTTTTTATTTTTACCTTTTTTTCTTTCCCCTTTTTTTTGGTGGGCTCTTTTGGCCTTTTTAAATTTTATTTCTTCATCCAGAGTCTCATCCTGACTTGTGGGGTAATCATAGTCTCTATCATCCTTTCCTCACTGGGACAATGCTCTAATAATGTTAATGATCACACTTCTATTTACTTCCAACTCGATATTACAACTTGATATCTAGAGCAATATGACTCTGTAATAATGCCTCTGGCAGTGTACCAAGATGTGCAATGATCTAGGCTAGCAAAGATATCAAAAAATGGACAAGCCATGAAAATATCATGCTAGCTATCTTACGATCATGCAAAGCACTATGACAATGAATGCTCAAGTCATGTATATGATGGTGATGGAAGTTGCATGGCAATATATCTCGGAATGGCTATGGAAATGCCATAATAGGTAGGTATGGTGGCTGTTTTGAGGAAGACATAAGGAGGCTTATGTGTGATAGAGCCTATCACGTCACGGGGTTTGGATGCACCGGCGAAGTTTGTGCCAACTCTCGAGGTGAGAAAGGGCAATGCACGGTACCGAAGAGGCTATCAAATTGCAGAAAGGTGAGAGTGCGTATAATCCATGGACTTACATTAGTCATAAAGAACTAACATACTTATTGCAAGTCTATTAGCCCTCGAAGCAAAGTACTACTGCGCATGCCCCCATGGGGGAGGCTGGTAGGAGTTAACCATCGCGCGCCCCGACCTCCACGCAAAGGAAGATAATCAATAATAATTCATGCTCTTATTTCTTAGCATAACTAGATACTATACGTGCATGCTTCAGGAATCACAAATCTTAACACCAATATTCTTACTAAACCACAATGATTAACTAGTACCTCCCACGTATTACCACTCTCTATATCGCAAACCTATTGAAAGGAATCAAACATATCATATTCAGTGATCTACAAGTTTTATGTAGGATTTTATGACTAAACATGTGAATGACCAATTTCTGTTGACTCTCTACATAGATATAAGTGAAGCATGAGAGTTTAATTCTTTCTACAAAAGACTTTCCCATGCTCTAACAAATATAAGTGAGGAAAAAGAGCATTCTACAAATAACGGTTTTCTATATGTAGAGAAACAGACATCCAAACTTCAAATGATATAAGTGAAGCACATGAAGCATTCTATAAAAGCCATACTCAAAAGATATAAGTTAAGTGTAAAGCGCATTCTATAAAGAAACCAAGGACTACTCATACCAGCATGGTGCATTATTAAAAGAAAATGAAAAATCACACGACGCTCCAAGAATTTGCGCATATCATTTGAACAAAACAAAAACTGAGACATATCGATAATTGTTGAACAAAGATGGGCTGCCTTCCGGGGCATCCCCAAGTTTAGACACTTGAGTCTTCTTGAATATTTACTTGGGGTGCCATGGGCAATCCCCAAGCTTCAACTCTTGCCTCTCCTTATTCTCTTGATATCGATACCTCCTTGATCTTCGAACACTTCATCCACACAAAACATAACCGAACCTTTTGTTAGAGGGGTTAGTACATATATCATCAAATCCCATCATGTCCTTATATAACATTATTGTATAATTATAATCAAACATTACCCATTATATGCTATCAAAATTCTATGGCTCCCAAGTCAACGGGGCTCAACAAGATTTCAGACATAAGAAAATAAAGAAACTATAACAGCAATGTGTGAAAACAAGATAGTTTGTAAAGATGCAGATGGTACATATACTTCTGTAACTCAAAAAAATATGAAAAATTAGGATAAAATAAAAAAAATTCAAAGCAGTACTGTGTAAACTTTTCAGAAACTTTTGATGTTCCAGTAAGAAAATGAAAAAGCATGCACTATAGCCAAAGTTTCTGTTTTTGCACTGCACATACCAAACAAGCAATTTAAGCGTCCTAAAGGTAAATCTTGGCACATTATTTTTATAATACAATGGATTTGTACAAGGTGATAATTATTTTTGCTGAAAAGTTTATGTCATCAAGATTCACAAAGTTTCCATGGGCATGAACAAAGTTCAAGGATGCCCCCACTTCAATGGTGTTTGTCTTTCTCACTTTCACTTTTCATTTTGAAAAAGTTTTTGGTCCCCCTCTATATTTTTTGTTTTAAAACTTTTTGAACGCATACAACAGAATAAAATGAGTCTTTAAAATTTCTGGGTTGTCTCGCTGGCAACACTTTCTTTAAAGCCATTAAGCTAGGCATAAAGTGCTCAAGTAATTGATCCACCCGGATCCCCAGGTATATCAAAGCCCATTTTAATTAGCAATGATTTATAATTTAGTAGTGAGCACAAATTAACATATATCACGTAACAACGGAGTATAACTCTCTTCCTATGCATCAGCATGTCATAAATAAGAATTCATGCACACATAATAAGGGCCAATACATAGCATAAACAATTTCTTGTAATTTTATTGTGTTTGAAACATAGAGAGGTGGAGATGTAGTTCCTCTCTCATAATAATTGCAAGTAGGAGTAGCAAGCACATGCGTATGTATTCATCAAAATCATCATGTGTAATACTAAAACGCAACCCATCAATATAATCCTTAATAAGGGCAAACTTCTCCGATATATTATAGTTGGGAGAATTCAAAAAGATAATAGGACTATCATGTGTGGGTGAAATAGCAGCAGTTTCATTCTTAACATAAGGAACTATAGCAAGTTCATCTCCAAAAGCATAATTCATATTGGCATCATGGCCACAAGCATAGCAAGCATCAATTTCATTAAAAAGGGATATTTCAAATGAATCCAAGGGATCATAACAATCATCATAGCATTCATCCTTCGGTAAGCATGAAGGGAAATTAAACAATGTATGAATTGAAGATTTACTCTCATTAGAAGGTGGGCACAAGTGATCAATCTGCTCTTCCTCCTTTGGTTATTCACTCTCCTCCTCATCTTTTTCATCTAATCAGCTCACAGTTTCAGCAATTTCTTCTTCCATAGATTCCTGTAAAATATTAGTCTCTTCTTGGACAACGGAGACTTTCTAAATAAATTCATCAATATCGGCATTTTATTTATAATGCTCATAGGAATATTTAAGTATAGCATAATTTTCAGATCTGTAAAGAGCATCATCACAATATTCATACTTTTCAAACAAAGATTCAATTTCATAGGCACCTAAAAGCGACAAATTCTTCTATTCGTTCCACATCATAGTAATCATGTATACCATTAGCATAAGAAGCCAAGGTTTTATTATCATTAAATTCACATGAAAAGGGAAGGTGTGGAGCCTTCATCTTGGAACAGGTATAATCATATCTTAACCATAAATTCCAAGCTTACCATTGCAAACTATCAATTTGATCACATAAGAGTTTCCCTTTTTGAGACAAGCAATAATCCCTAAAGTATTCCCGTTGATCCAAAGTATCTCCATTATCAAGTTGAATGGAGATTTATCAGGATTATCAAAGTAGTGTTTAACATTTCCATATAAGAAGCATCAAGGGTTTTAGGGGGTTCCCCATCTCCATGACTAGCAAGTACAACTAATTGTTTTGGTACTTTGTGTTCCATATCCATAACTAAAGATATAAATCAACTTAGAACAAAAAAATTACTTGATGATAAAGCAAACAAGAACACACGACAATATTCACCCCACACTATTGCTCCATGGCAACAACGCGGAGTCCTACTAGGACTCCCTAGTCCTAGTAGGATTCCTTCTCCCACATGGAATAGGAAAAAGGGAAGGGAAAAGGAGAAGGAAGGAAGGGGGCGCCCCCTTCCCTAGTCCAATTCGGACCAGACCATGGGGAGGGGTGCGGTCACCTTTTGAGTCCTTTCTCTCCTTTCCCGTATGGCCCATTAAGGCTCAATACGAATTCCAGTAACTCACTAATACTCTAAAAAATACTCGAATCACTCAGAACCTTTCCGATGTCCGAATATAGTCGTCCAATATATAGATCTTTACGCCTCGACCATTTCGAGACTCCTCGTCATGTCCCCGATCTCATCCGGGACTCCGAACTACCTTCGGTACATCAAAACACAAAAACTCATAATACAATCGTCACCGAAACTTTAAGCGTGCGGACCCTACGGGTTCGAGAACTATGTAGACATGACCGAGACACGTCTCCGGTCAATAACCAATAGCGGAACCTGGATGCTCATATTGGCTCCTACATATTCTACGAAGATCTTTATCGGTCAAGCCGCATAACAGCATACGTTGTTCTCTTTGTCATCGGTATGTTACTTGCCCGAGATTCGATCGTCGGTATCTCAATACCTAGTTCAATCTCGTTACCGGCAAGTCTCTTTACTCGTCCTATAATACATAATCGCGTAACTAACTCATTAGTTACAACGCTTGCAAGGCTCATAGTGATGTGTATTATTGAGTGAGTCCTGAGATACCTCTCCGACAATCGGAGTGACAAATCCTAATCTCGAAATACGCCAACTCAACAAGTACCTTCGGAGACACCTGTAGAGCACCTTTATAATCACCCAGTTATGTTGTGACGTTTGGTAGAACACAAAGTGTTCCTCCGGTAAATGGGAGTTGCATAATCTCATAGTCATAGGAACATGTATAAGTCATGAAGAAAGCAATAGCAACATACTAAACGATCAAGTGCTAAGCTAACGGAATGGGTCAAGTCAATCACATCATTCTCCTAATGATGTGATCCCATTAATCAAATGACAACTCATGTCTATGGCTAGGAAACATAACCATCTTTGATCAACGAGCTAGTCAAGTAGAGGCATACTAGTGACACTCTGTTTGTCTATGTATTCACACATGTACTAAGTTTCCGGTTAATACAATTCTAGCATGAATAATAAACATTTATCATGAAATAAGGAAATAAATATTAACTTTATTTTTGCCTCTAGGGCATATTTCCTTCAAAAACATCCAAGATTGATAATATAACAACATTAAACAATAAAAAATTATAGATACGTTGGAGACGTATCACGCACTAAGATTTGTGTGGGTAATCAGACAGCTACAAAGGCATTCAGACCGAAAATCGAAATTCCTGACCTATAGCACTTATCATTTGAAATTTAAATTGAATTCTTTGGTAAGAGAACCAAGAGAAGGAACAAAAGTGTTACAATGCAGTCTAGGAAAAAGCAGATATACCTAAACAAAAGGTCGTACAAGAAAAACGGTTGCTTCTATAAGTAGTATAGAATAACTAAACACCTGACATCGAGTACAATAGGGAAGGACAAGATGCATTGACTTCCAATGGCCGGGGGAGGCAGCGGGGGCACTGGCTGAGTAGAAAAGGTGATGACTAGGTCGACAGGAAGGTAAATGTCGCAGCGAAAGGTAGCGATGATGGAGGTGGTGCCATGGACAAGATGAGCCGTGGCAGTTGGGGAAGTAAACTTCTTGCCACCATATTTTTGTGGAATATGCATGCAGAAGGTAGGCCCAGACCTAGGGATGTGTGACCTATGCTGCATAGGGCCCCCATACAAGGGCCCAACTCTAAGCACTTCACAACAGAGTTAGGCCTCATTGAGCGCAAATGATCGTCCATCGAGCGACCAAGTTGTGCTAGCCCATTAGAGGCAAACAGAAGGGATTCCTTGGAATGGCTTTGGAAACATTTTAGTAGGTTTCAATCCGGTTTTATTGGGTTTGGCAACTTTCTAGAAGATTCCTGACCCGTTTTTTCAACTCTTTATTGATTTCTGATTTAATTTTTTCCTTAAATTTTTTCATTTTCTCCTTATTTTTCCAAATAATTCAAAATTATTCAAGTTTTAAAATCGTTATGAAAAAATGTTATGGATTTCAAAAATTGTTTGAGCTTTTCAAAAATTGTTTGGGTATTCAAAAAATGTGTAAAATTCTAAAAGTCCACAATTTCAAAATATGTTTGGATTGTTTTTAAAATATTTGATTTTCATAAATTGTTTGGGATATAAAATTTTGATTCTAGTTTTGAAAAATTGTTGAATTAACTCTACCCACTGACACTGGGCCCCACTGCTAAAGTAAATAGATAAAGAAATCTGTCAACATTAGTACGCCATGACATGTGGGCCCATTTGACCCTGTTGACTGGTCAACATTGACCTAGTCAATGTTGACTGTACTGCTGAGTCGGCCTCACAGGCCCCAATATCAGCCTCTCAACCTCTCTGGTCGGGTGCACTTTTTGGTGCATTTAGCAATTTACCATTCATATTTCAAAGTATTAATAACTTCCAAAATTTTCAGAAAATGTTTAAATCTTTGAAAAATCATATAAAATAATCTATAACTCAGATGAAAATAATTTGTACACGAAAGTTGCTCAGAAAAACGTGACAAATCCACATACGCACTCCGTTCGTCTGCCATGCACCCCTAGCATAGCGAACATGGAACCGCCTCCTCCGTTTCATCTGTCCGAAAATGCCTAACACCTAAAATTGTTTTCCCCCAAAACTTGTTTGTTTTTTACTTCAAAATTGTTTTTTAAATTTGAGAAAATTTTCTAAATTCACAATTTTCTTTTGAATTTGACGGAAATTTTTTAATGCCCAAACTTTTTCTTGAGTCCGTGAAATCTTTATGTATTGATGAACATTTTTCTAAATTTGCGGACATTTATTTGTAATCACAAACATTGTTTGATTTCAAGAACTTTTTTGTATTCCGTAATATTGCTTTGAAATCACGAACATGTTTTCGATTCATGAAGTTTCTTGGTATTCTTGAACATGTTTTGAATTCACTTACGTCCTATAATTCATATTTTTTATTAGAATAAAATTGACAGAAATTTTGAAAAGTGGATTTTTTTGGGGACAAAAATGTGCTCACTAGCTTACTTGGAGGCTTGCACGTACATCCTCTATTCTTAAATGTAAGACATTTTCGTAGTTCATTTTAAACTAGCAGAACATCTTATATTTAGGAAGACACGTTGCGATCGATCTCTTTCGGTCGGAAGCAGATGGGTTGGCTCATGTAACAAGCGATGCTATCCAGCGTGAGCAATGCTTGCGATATTGATTGCAACGCAAGATTTATACCTTGCTTGCAGGTGGTATAACTCTCGCCTCGCTTGCTACGTTTTGATACAGAATGAAAGAGAAGGGTTCCGAAAGTTCAAGGAGTGTCCCAATAATATCCTAAAGTGTACTGGAAGGTGCCAGAATGTTCTAGAAATTACATTGTATGGTAAGAGAACCAATAGAAGGAACACAAGTGTCACAATACAACACGTTGAACCCTAAACTCGTATGAGAACCAACTTGAAAAGTTTCTTTGATATTTTTCGATCGTAGGTTTTACCCGGCGCCGCACCTGACCCACCGGACCAGATCCAGCCGGACGTGCATATTTCAACAATCTTTTATGTCCTCAATCCGAGGAGGCAACCCAAGAATGGTACGCATTTCAATGGCCATCCACATCAATCATGTGGGACAACATGAAAATCGACATTCCTCGTGTGCATCACTTGCAAACTATGGTAAAAGAATTGAGAGAAAAGGCATAAAAAATACAAGGGAGGCAGCGTGATACAAAGCGTCTAGAATCCCAAGTCTAAGTCGCACATATTTAATGCGAGCGCACACGCTAGTTACGGGGTTCAATGCAATGTGTGTTTCTAGTATTTGCAACACTACATGAACTCAACCTTATAAACCGGTCTCCCACCTCCTTGCCTAGAGAGGTGGGACTAAAATACATGTCATGCACTGCAATTTTTCAGACTACATATGCAGGCCACATCTTCACATGGGTCCAAACATTGGCCGCACTCTCTCTGCTGTGTCACACATCATGAATAACAACGATGGTGCTGACCACTAATTGCTTTCGTATGGAGTATACTATGGGGTGACGCATAGAGAGAGGAGGCAAAAACCCTAGCTCGATGTGTGTTTTTGGCCATGTCCGGTAAGTTGTGTATATATAGGAGAATGATACGTCTCCAACGTATCTATAATTTATGAAGTATTCATGCTATTATATTATACATCTTAGATGTATTATATGCATTTATATGCTACTTATATGATTTTTTTGGACTAACCTATTAACCTAGAGCCCAAAGCCAGTTTTCTATTTTTTCCTTGTTTTTGAGTTTTACAGAAAAGGAATACCAAGCGGAGTCCAATTGACGTGCCAATTTTTGACGATTTTTTATGGACCAGAAGAAGCCCACGGAGCATCGGAGATGGACCAGAAGAGTCCCAAGTCGTCCACGAGGGTGGAGGGCGCGCCCTTCCCCCTGGGCGCGCCCCCCTATCTCGTGGACGACCCGGAGACCCCCCTGACGTGAAACCGATGACAAAATTCCTATAAATACAGAAACCCCTAGAAAATAACCTAGATCGGAAGTTCCGCTGCCGCAAGCCTCTGTAGCCACGAGAAATCAATCTAGGACCTCTCTAGCACCCTCTTGGAGGGGGCCATCATCACCGAAGGCCATGGGGAAGGATCCCGGAGGGGCCATCATCGCCATGAAGGCCAAGATCCATAGGGAGAACCTCTCCCCATCCAGGGGGAGGCCATGGAGGAGGAAGCACATGGGGGAGAACCTCTCCTCCTCTCTCTCGGTGGCGCCGGAGTGCCATCGGAAGGGGAATCATCGTTGCAGTGATCGTCTTCATCAACATCACCATCATCATCACCATCCTCATCTATTTTACGCCGTCCACTCTCCCGCACCCCGCTATAATCCCTACTTGAACATGGTGCTTTATGTTGGAAATATGCCATATAGGCAATAATAAAATGGTTATTATTATATTTCCTTGTTGATGATAATTGTTTATTATTCATTCTATAATTGTATTAACCGGAAACCGTAATACATGTGTGAATACATAGACCGCAACATGTCCCAGTAAGCCTCTAGTTGACTAGATCGTTGACCAATAGATGGTCGTGGTTTCCTGACCATGGACATTGGATGTTATTGATAACAGGTCACATCATTGGGAGAATGATGTGATAGACAAGACCCAATCCTAAGCATAGCACAAGATCGTGTAGTTCGTTTACTAGAGCTTTTCTAATGTCAAGTATCATTTCCTTAGACCATGAGATTGTGCAACTCCCGGATACCGTAGGAGTGCTTTGGGTGTATCAAACGTCACAACGTAACTGGGTGGCTATAAAGGTGCACAACAGGTATCTCCGAAAGTGTCTATTGGGTTGGCATGAATCGAGACTGGGATTTGTCACTCCATATGACGGAGAGGTATCTCTAGGCCCACTCGGTAATGCATCATCATAATGAGCTCAATGTGACTAAGGAGTTAGCCACGGGATCATGCGTTACGGAACGAGTAAAGAGACTTGCTGGTAACGAGATTGAACGAGGTATGGGGATACCGACGATCAAATCTTGGGCAAGTAACATACCGATAGACAAAGGGAATTGAATACGGGATTGATTGAATCCCCGAGATCGTGGTTCATCCGATGAGATCATCATGGAACATGTGGGAGCTAACATGGGTATCCAGATCCCACTGTTGGTTATTGGCCGGAGAACGTCTCGGTCATGTCTGCATGGTTCCCGAACCCGTAGGGTCTACACACTTAAGGTTCCGTGACGCTAGAGTTGTTATGCGAAATAGTATGTGGTTATCGAAGGTTGTTCGGAGTCCCGGATGAGATCCCGGACATGACGAGGAACTCCGAAATGGTCCGGAGGTGAAGATCGATATATTGGACGAAGGGTATTGGAGTCCGGAATTGTTCCGGGGGTACCAGATGACGACCAGCGTGTCCGAAAGGGGTTTCAGAGGCCCCGGCAAGCGTTGGGGGGCCTTATGGGCCAAGGGAAGGGGCCACATCAGCCCACTAAGGGGCTATGCGCCCCTCCCATCCCATCTCATGTAACGTGGAGAGGTGGGGGCGTCTCCCCTAGGGTAGCCACCCCTCCCGGCTTGAGGGGCAAGTTTCCTAGGGGTGGGGGCGCCCAAACCCATCTAGGGTTTCCCCTGTGGCCGCCGCCCCTCACCTAGGGAAACCCTAGGGCACCTCCTCCTCGCCCCTTCCGCTATATATAGTGAGGGAGAGAGAGGGCAGCCGCACCCCTTCCCCTTGCGCAGCCCTCTCCTCCTCCAACTCCTCCTCCTCCTCCTCTGTGGTGCTTAGCGAAGCTCTGCCGGAGAACCACGAGCTCCATCGCCACCATGCCGTCGTGCTGCTGGAGTTCTCCCTCAACTTCTCCTCTCCCCTTGCTGGATCACGAAGGAGGAGACGTCCCCGGGCTGTACGTGTGTTGAACGCGGAGGCGCCGTCGTTCAGTGCTAGATCGGATCTTGCGCAATTTGAATCACCGCGAGTACGACTCCATCAACCGCGTTCTTGTAACGCTTACGCTTACCGATATTCAAGGGAATGAAGATGCACTCCCTATCTCTCGTTGCTAGCATCTCCTAGATTGATCTTGGTGACACGTAGGAAATTTTTTGAATTATTACTACGTTCCCCAACAGTGGCATCATGAGCTAGGTCTATGAGTAGATTCTATGCACGAGTAGAACACAAAGTAGTTGTGGGAGATGATTTGTTCAATTTTCTTACTGTTACTAGTCTTATCTTGATTCGGCGGCGTTGTGGGATGAAGCGGCTCGGACCGACCTTACACGTACTCTTATGTGAGACAGGTTCCACCGATTGGCATGCACTTGATGCATAAGGTGGCTAGCGGGTGTCTGGCTCTCCCACTTTACTCGGATCGGATTTGATAAAGAGGGTCCTTATGAAGGGTAAATAGCAATTGGCATATCACCGTTGTGGCTTTTGCGTAGATAAGAAATGTTCTTGGTAGAAACCCATAGCAGCCACGTAAAACATACAACAACAATTAGAGGACGTCTAACTTGTTTTTGCAGGGTATGCTATGTGATGTGATATGGCCAAAAGGATGTGATGAATTATATATATGTGATGCATGAGATTGATCATGTTCTTGTAATAGGAATCACGACTTGCATGTCAATGAGTATGACAACCGGCAGGAGCCATAAGAGTTGTCTTAATTTATTGTATGACCTGCCTGTCAATGAAAAACGTCATGTTATTACTTTACTTTATTGCTAACCGTTAGCCATAGCCGTAGAAGTAATAGTTGGCGAGACAACTTCATGAAGACACGATGATGGAGATCATGGTGTCATGTCGGTGACAAAGGTGATCATGTCACGCCTCGAAGATGGAGATCAAAGGCGCAAGATGATATTGGCCATATCATGTCACTTTATGATTTGCATGTGATGTTTGTCATGTTTGCATCTTATTTGCTTGGAACGACGGTAGCATAAAATAAGATGATCCCTCGCTAAAAATTTCAAGAAATGTGTTCCTCCTAACCGTGCACCATTGCGAAGGTTCGTTGTTTCGAAGCACCATGTGATGATCGGGTGTGATAGATTCTAACGTTCGCATACAACGGGTGTAAGCCAGATTTACACATGCAAAACACTTAGGTTGACTTGACGAGCCTAGCATGCACAGACATGGCCTCGGAACACGAGAGACCGAAAGGTCGAACATGAGTCGTATGGTAGATGCGATTAACATGGAGATGTTCACCGTTGATGACTAGTCCGTCTCACGTGATGATCGGACACGGCCTAGTCGATTCGGATCATGTATCACTTAGATGACTAGAGGGATGTCTATCTGAGTGGGAGTTCATTAAATATTTTGATTAGATGAACTTAATTATCATGAACATAATCTAAAATTGTCTTTGCAAATATGTTGTAGATTAATAGCTCACGCTTTAGATCCCTGCTTTAATATGTTCCTAGAGAAAGACTAAATTGAAAGATATTGTAAGCAATTGTGCAGACTAAGGTCGTAGTCTGAGGATTGTCCTCACTGCTACACAGAAGGCTTCTTTCCTTGATGCACCGCTCGGTGTGCCAACCCCTCTGGCGTCGTCCGTGGATGTTATGAACATCTGGCAGACACGTTCTGATGACTACCTGATAGTTTAGTGTGCCATGCTTTACGGCTAAGAGTCGGGTATCCAAAAGCGTTTTGAACGCCATGGAACATATGAGATGTTCCAAGAGCTGAAATTGGAATTACAGGCTCATGCCCGTGTTGAGAGGTTTGAGACCTCTGACAAGATCTTTGCCTACAAGACGGGGAGAATAGCTCAGCCAGTGAGCATGTGCTCAGAATGTCTAGGTACTTCAATCGCGTGAATCAAGTGGGTGTTAATCTTCCAAATAAGAGAGTGATTGACAAAGTTCTGGAGTCACTATCAACAAGCTACTAGAGTTTCATGATGAACTATAACATGCAAGGGAAGATGATCCCAGAGTTGTTCGTCGTGCTTAAGGCCGTAAAGGTAGAAGTCAAGAAGGAGCATCAAGTGTTAATGGTTAACAAGACCACTGGTTTCAAAGAAGGGCAAGGGCAAGAAGGGAAACTTCATGAATGGCAATCCATTTGCCGCTCCAGTGAAGAAACCCAAGAACCCAAACCTGAGACGAAGTGCTTCTATTAGGGGAACGGTCACTGGTAGCGGAACTTCCTCAAATACTTGGTAGATAAGAAGGCTGGCAACTTCAACAAAATTATATTTGATATATGTGTTATTGATGTGTGCCTTACTAGTACTCGTAGTAGCACATGGGTATTAGATACCGGTTCAGTTGCTAATGTTGGTAACTCGAAACAAAAGCTATAGAGTAAACGGAGACTAGCTAAGGGCGAGGTGACGATGTGTGTTGGAAGTGTTTCCAAGGTTGATGTGATCACCATCGCACGATCCCTCTACCTCCGGGATTAGTGTTGAACCTAGATAAATGTTGTTTGCATTGGTGTCTGCGTTGAGCATGAACATGATTATATCATGTTTATTGCAATACGATTATTCATTTAAGTCACAGAATAATGGTTATTCTGTTTACATGAATAATACCTTCTATGGTAATGCACCCAATGTGAATGGTTTATTGAATCTCGGTAGTAATAATACACATGTTCATAACATTGATGCCAAAAGATGTAGAGTTGATAATGATAGTACCACTTTCTTGTGGCACTGCCGCTTAGGTCATACTGGTGTAAAGCGCATGAAAAACCTCCATGCTAATGGACTTTTGAAGTCACTTGATTTTGAATCACTTGACACATGCGAACCATGCCTCATTGGCAAGATGACTAAAACCCCGTTTTCTGGAACAATGGAACGGCAAGTGACTTGTTATAAATCACACATGCTGATGTGTGCGGTCCGATGAGTGTTGACGCAAGCAGTGGATATCGTTATTTTCTCACCTTCACCGATGAATTGAGTAGACATGGGTATATTTACTTAATGAAGCATAAGTCTGAGACGTTTGAAAAGTTCAAGCAATTTCAGAGTGAAGTTGAGAATCATCATAACAAGAAGATCAAGTTCCTATGATCTGATCAAGGGGAGAGTATTTGAGTTATGAGTTTGGCAATCACTAAAGATATGGTGCGATAGCGTAATGGTGTTTCCGAACGTCATAATCGCACCCAATTGGATATGGTGCGATCTATGATGTCTCTTACCGATCTACCGCTATCATTTTGGGGTTATGCATTAGAGACAATTGCATTCACTTTAAATAGGACAGCATCTATGTCCGTGGAGACGACATCGTATGAACTATGGTTTGGCAAGAAACCTAAGTTGTTGTTTCTTAAGGTTTGGGGCTATGATGCTTATGTCGATAGGCTTCGGCCAGAAAAGCTCGAACCCAAAGCGGAAAATTGTGTCTTCATAGAATACCCAAACAAGATGATCGGGTATACCTTCTATCTCAGATCCGAGGGCGAAGTGTTTGTCGCTATGGACAGGTCCTTTCTCAATAAAGAGTTTCTCTCAAAAGAATTGAGCGGGAGGAAGATATAACTTGATGAGGTTGTTGAACCTTTACTTCAACCAGAGAGTAGCGCAGCACAGATTTTTTTCTGTGGCACCTACCTCAGTTGAAGATAAAACTAATGATGATGATCATGGAGCTTCAGATCAAGTTACAATCGAACCTCGTAGGTCGACAAGGGTGTGTACAACTTCTGAGTGGTAACCCTGTCTTAAAGGTCATGTTGTTGGACAACGATGAACCTATGAGCTATGAAGAAGCGATGGTGGGCCCGGATTCCAACAAATGGCTAGGAGCCATGAAATCCGAGATAGGATCCATGTATGAGAACAAAGTATGGACTTTGATGGACTTGCTCGATGATCGGCAAGCCATTGGGAATAAATGGATCTTTAAGAAGAAGACAGACGTTGATGGTAATGTCACCATTTATGAAGCTCGACTTGTCTCAAAGAAGTTTCCGACAAGTTCAAGGAGTTGACTGTGATGAGATTTTCTCAATCATAGCGATGCTAAAGTCTGTTAGAATTATGTTAGCAGTTGCTGCATTTTCATTTACGAAATGTGGCAGATGGATGTCAAAACAAAGTTTCCTTGACGGTTTCCGTGAGGAAAGGTTGTATGTGATACAACCAGAAGGTTTCATCAATCCTAAGGATGCTAAAAGGTATGCAAACTCCAGCGATCCTTATATGGACTGGAGCAAGCAGCTCGGAGTTGGAACATACGCTTTGTTGAGGTGATCAAAGCATTTGGGTTTATACAAAGTTTGCAAGAAACTTGTATTTGCAAGAAAGTGAGTGGGAGCACTACAACATTTTGATAAGTATATGTGGATGACATATTGTTGTTCAGAAATGATGTAGAATTTCTGGAAAGCATAAATGGTTGTTTGAATGGAGTTTTTCAAAGGAAGACATGTGTAAAACTGCTTGCATGTTGGGTATCAAGATCTATAGAGATAGATCAAGACGCCTGATAAGACTTTCACAGAGCACATACCTTGACATGATCTTGAAAGGAGTTCAAGATGGACCAGTCAAAGAAGGAGTTCTTGCCTGAGTTGCAAGGTGTGAAGTTGAGTAAGACTCAAAGCTCGACCACGGCAGAAGAAAGAGAAAGGATGAAGGTCGTCCCCTATGCCTTAGCCATAGGCTCTATAAGATATGACATGCCGTGTACCGCACCTGATATGTGCCTTGCCACGTGTCTGGCAAGGGGGTACGAGAGTGATCCAAGAATGGATCATTGGACAGCGGTCAAAATTGTCCTTAGCATAATAAGGAAATATTTCTTGGTTATGGAGGTGATAAAGAGTTCGGCGTAAAGGGTTAAGTCGATGCAAGCTTTACCACCTATCCGGATGACTCTGAGTAGCAAATCGGATACATATAGTGGAGAAACCATTTGGAATAGCTCCAAGTGGAGCATGGAAGCAGCATCTACAATATGACACAGAGATTTGCGAAGTACATGAGGATCTGAATGTTGCAGACCCGTTGACTAAAACCTCTCTCACAGGCATAACATGATCAAACCTGTCGGGGATATATACCCCGCGGTATGACCCGACCGGAAGTATGACCCGGCCGGGCTTGGCATTTTCATTGGTAACCCGCTAGAGTGGCGACTCACGAGCCTGGCGACTCGCGGATGGCCCTAACGGCGGGTCAGATAGAAGACTAGGCCCAAGGCCCAGAAGGCCGGCTCATGTTATGGTGGGCCGGTTTACGAGGAAAGGCATAAGGAGTTTTCCCTTAAGGGGGCAGACTAGGATTCCACTTGTAATAGACTAGTCCTAATCCTAATAGGACTCCACATGTAACCCGCCCCTTAAACTTATATAAGGAGGGGCAGGGCTCCCCAAAAGAGGGACAAGCAACAAGAAACAATATCTAGGGCTAGACACAAAGAGGAGAGCCGGCTTATACGGCGACTCCCTCATGATCATAATGAGACCTAGCCACAAACAGCATGTAGGGTTATTACCGGATGATGTTTCCCGGGGCCCGAAGCTGTCTAAATCCTCGTCTTGTGTGATGATCCGCCTCGCGTCTCTCATCCCGACCAACCCCTCTCAAGCTACTACATAGATGTGTTGGCCTCACGACTAAGTCCTCACACTATGACATCTGTCGTGACAAATCCACGACAGTTGGCGCCCACCGTGGGGCATGCGCACGGTGGTGATGAGTTCTTAAAGGGATCTCTCGTAGGGATCAAGAAGTTTACGATTGTCAGGATGAAGAAGAATCATTATGGAAGGAGTTAAATTGTCGAGAAGACGAGCAATCAGCTCTAATACCCGTCTGAGGTTCAAAAGAAATTAGGGTTACATGTCCGTTCGCCGCTGCAAGTTGCCGAGTTTGAGGACGTCAAGAATCTCCGCTACAGTGTCAATTTGTGCAGCGGCCGTGTCCGAAGTGCTACTGCATCTTTCCTTGTCCACGTGCAGCGTAAAGGATCCAATCCCAAGGCTACGAGTGGTTTAAGGGGTGTTTGGTTTAGAAGTCCTAGGACTTTTTCTAGTCCCAGGGACTAATCAAAAAAGACTCTTCAGTAGAGTTTTTTTTAGTCCCTATAGAAAAAGTCCCTCCCGTTTGGTTCCTAGGGACTTTTTCTAGTCTCTAGGACTAAAAAGTCCCTGAACCAAACACCCCCTTAATCTGTCAAGTCGCCGCGGGCTAGAGGCGATTCTGGTGCTTCCTTCAATGCACGGCATCTCATCTCGCAGAGGTTTCAAAGGAAAAAGCAATCCGTCGCTGCTCCATTGGATTCCAGAAAACTTCGGACGTACTGTTTCCAAAAACAAAGATGTTGCAAGTATATAAGTCATTAAAAATATAGTGCCTGTGAATTTAAAAAAAGGACCCCGATAATTGCCACACGTGTGATGTATCGGGTGGTTGTGCCGCACTGTAACACCCTCGATGCGGCTATATCTCCCACGTGTCGAAGCACGACTTAGAGGCATAACCGCATTGAAAGCAATGTCGCAAGTGAGGTAATCTTCACACAACCCATGTAATACATAAGGGAAAGAGATACATAGTTGGCTTACAGTCGCCACTTCACACAATACATAAATAAACATTCATCATCCAGATTACACTCAAGGTCCGACTACGGAACCAAAATGAAAGAAGACTACCCCAAATGCTACACAGATCCGCGAATCATCCCAACTGGGCTCCACTACTGATCATCAGGAAAAGACACATAGTAACGACCACGTTCCTCGTCGAACTCCCATTTGAGCTCGGTTGAATCATCTGCACTGGCATCGTCGGCACCTGCAACTGTTTTGGTAGAATCTGTGAGTCACGGGGACTCAGCAATCTCACACCCGCGAGATCACGACTATTTAAGCTTAAAGGTAGGATAGGGTTGTGAGGTGGAGTTGCAGCAAGCGACTAGCATATATGGTGGCTACCACGTAAAAGAGAGCGAGAAGAGAAGCAAAGCACGGTCGTGAAGCTAGAACTGATCAAGAAGTGATCATAGAGCAACCTACGTCAAACATAACTCCAACACCGTGTTCACTTCCCGGACTCCGCCGAGAAGAGACCATCACGGTTACACACGCGGTTGATGTGTTTTAATTAAGGTCAACTTCGGGTTTTCTACAACCGGACATTAACAAATTCCCATCTGCCTCATAACCGCGGGCACGGCTTTCGAAAGATAATACCCTGCAGGGGTGTCCCAACTTAGCCCATTATAAGCTCTCACGGTCAACGAAGGATATTCCTTCTACCGGGAAGACCCGATCAGTCTCGGAATCCCGGACTACAAGACATTTCGACAGTAATAAAACAAGACCAGCAAAGCCGCCCGATTGTGCCGACAAATCCCGATAGGAGCTGCACATATCTCGTTCTCAGGGCACATCTGGATGAGCAGTACGTAGGGCAACCGAGGATACCCCAAGTTGCCTCAGGGCGGCACCGCAAGTGGCTCTAGTTTGGACCAGCAATCGAAGGAGAACTGGCCCGGGGGGTTAAAATAAAGATGACCCTCGGGCTCGCGAAAACCCGGGGGAAAAAGGCTTAGGTGGCGAATGGTAAAACCAAAGTTGGGCCTTGCTGGAGGAGTCTTATTCAAAGCGAACTGTCAAGGGGGTCCCATAAATCATCCAACGTGTAAGGAACGCAAAATCAAGGAACATAACACCGGTATGACGGAAACTAGGGTGGCAAGAGTGGAACAAAACACCAGGCATAAGGCCGAGCCTCCCACCCTTTACCAAGTATATAGATGCATTAATTAAATAAGAGATATTGTGATAACCCAAAATAATCATGTTCCAACATGGAACAAACTTCATCTTCACCTGCAACTAGCAACGCTATAAGAGGGGCTGAGCAAAGCGGTAACATAGCCAATCAACGGTTTGCTAGGAAAGGATGGTTAGAGGTTTGACATGGCAATATGGGTGGCATGATATAGCAAGTGGTAGGTATCGTAGCATAGGCATAGCAAAAGAGCGAGCATCTAGCAAGCAAAGATAGAAGTGATTTCGAGGGTATGGTCATCTTGCCTGCAAGGTTCTCAGAGTTGTCGAAAGCTTGATCCTCGTAAGCATTCTCAACAGGTTCCTCGTTCACGTACTCGTCTCCCGGATCTACCCAAAACAAGAACACAAGCAAAGGAACAACTATCAACCACGATGCAATGCGCAATCAACATGATGCAAAACATGGCATGATATGCGGGATGTGGTATGCAATGCATATGCGTGCTCCGAAAGGACAAGGATGAACAAGGCATAATCTTGGCAAACCAAGTATGCCAATGGATAGGTGAGGTGATTTCGGTTGAAATCAATATAAAGATCATCGGAATCGGACGCACGGTTTGCAAATGACAAGCAAAACAAGAATGACAAGATTCTGCCATTAACAGCATGATGCCACTTAGCATGCAACAAGCAATTAAGCTACTGCACCCAAACATATCAGCAAAGCACAAGACAGTGATCTACTCAAGATGCTTGACAAAAGATGAACACTGAGCTACGTCTAAATCACAACACAACAGGTTCAAACAAGCATGGCAAAAGTGCCAAAGATAACAGGTTCACAGACCTGATGAAAATACTATCATGCCAGAAATTAACATCAGGATGACATGTTTAGAGCAAGGAAACAACATGATATAGGAACACAATATAGCAAAACAAAGCATGGCATGAATCTACTTAAAGCATTTAACAAAAGTCCCTTACTGACCATGAGCCAAAAAGGACCAGAAAATATAATAGCACCAATGTCAAAAACAGATAACATGTAGGCATGTTTACGAGCTCGATGCACTCACTACAGAGCTTTGCATGATAAACTAAGCATACATTCATTAAGAAGACATGGTATAGAAGCTAGACATGGCAAGAATAACATCATATCATGGAAGGATCAACTACAACAAGTTTGGCAAAATCGAATAACATGTAAACAATCTGCGAGTAACATTTTACAGCAAAAGTAGAGCTCGATTGACTCAAGCTATGGCACTCCATAATTACAAACAAAGGCATGTATGGATAGAGAAAATCCATATGTTCAAAACACCCTTACTGAGCATACTCAAAAGAGGCATAGATATATCTGAAACAACATGAACACATGGCATAAAAATAACAGCAGGGAATAACTTGGTGAAATTACTAAGTCCCTGAAATCAGCAACAATATGATCCCTAGTTTGCATGCTTGTTCTAGTCACCACAAAGATCAGAAAAATACATGGCATACACCCCTGTAAAGATGGCACGGCCTATTACAAAACACATGTAGGACTCCAATCCATAGGATGCACACATCAATCATGGCAAAAATGACAAAAGTGCATGTTCTGAAACAGATCTGAAACTAACATCACATAGCCCTCTTCTAACAGCATTTCGGGCATCAATATGAGCTCAAATGAAAATGATGCAATAATATGAAATGATGTACTCATCGAGACGAACAAATGACATACTACACGCATGACATGAAGCTGTATGCAGCAATTTATGATGCGATGAACATGCAACAAAATAACCGCAGAAAAGACTTGGAGGATTTCGGGGCTCGGGGGAAAGTCCACCTTCGAGATCGGATCTGGGATCCGGCGGGCCGAGCCCTCGCCGGAGCTTGCGTCGGAGAGGAGGGAGAGATGGGGGCACGGCGGAGGAGGCGGCGGTGCCGGGATCCGGCGAAGGAGGCGGCGAGCGGGGCGGGAGGCGCGGGCGGCGGTGGGCGCGTCGAGAGGGGCGGCGCCGGCGGGAGGCGCGGGCGGCGGGAGGCGCGGGCGGCGGCGGGCGCGGCGAGCGGGCGGCGGGGACGCGCGAGGCGCGGCGGCGGCGGATGCGGCGAGCGGGCGGCGGGAACGCGCGGGCGGCGCGCGCGAGCGCGGGCCCGGTCGGCGGCGCGGGCGGGCCGGTTGCGGGCTCGCCGGGCCGCGGCGGCGGGTGGCGGCGCGCCACTGGCTGCGGGCGGATCGACGTTGTCCGGATCCGTCCGGACACGTCCGGCGGCGGCGGAAAGGGGATTTTGCTAGGGTTAGGGGGGAGTGATCCGAAAATTTCGGGAGAGGGGTGTATTTATAGGTAGGAGGGGCTAGGAGGCTCCAAATTGAGCACGGTTTTCGGCCACACGATCGTGATCGAACGACGATGGACATGGGAGTGTCTTAGATGCGTTATTGGGCTGTTTTGGAGGGGTTTTGGGCTGCAACACACACGAGGCCTTCACGGTTACCCGGTTAACCGTTGGAGTATCAAACGACCTCCGAATGAGCCGAAACTTGACAGGCGGTCTATCGGTGCTATACCAAGGCCGCTTGACAAACCTCGGTCCATTCTGAGAAAGTTTAATACCCGCTCACGGAAAAAGGTAAAAGGGGACGCCGGGGAACCTAGGAGCGCCGGATTGCAAAACGGACAACGGGGAAAATGCTCGGATTGATGAAACGAACACGTATGCGAATGCGATGCACATGATGACATGATATGAAATGCATGACAAGGACAAAATGCAAAAGGAAGGGAAACCCAACCACGGAGGGAATATCATATCACATAGCCGGAAATGGCAAGAGTTGGAGTTACAAATATGGCAAGTTACATCCGGGGTGTTACAACACTCCACCACTACGAGAGGATCTCGTCCCGAGATCTAGGACTGAAAGAACTCCGAATACTCGGAACGGAGGTGGTCCTCGCGTTCCCAGGTGGCTTCTCGGTCTGAATGGTGAGACCACTTCACTTTCAGGAATTTGATGGACTTGTTGCGAGTCTTGCGCTCAGTTTCTTCAAGAATAGCAACGGGGTGCTCATGATAGGACAAATCTTCTTGAAGATCAATCTCTTCGAAGTTGATGGTGCGCTCAGGCGTCTTGAAGCACTTGCGAAGCTGTGACACGTGGAACACATCGTGCACATTTGCAAAGTTGGGGGGAAGCTCAAGTTGATAGGCGAGATCGCCTCGTTTGCCGATGATCTTGAAAGGACCGACGTATCTAGGGGCAAGTTTCCCTTTGATACCGAAGCGACGAGTGCCTTTCATTGGAGAGACGCGGAGGTAGACATGGTCTCCGATCTCGAAAGCCACATCACGATGTTTGCTATCGTAATAGCTCTTCTGGCGCGATTGAGGGGCTTTGAGATTCTCACGAATGACTTTACACATATCTTCAGCCTCTGGGATCAAGTCATTGCCAAGAAGTTGGCGTTCGCCCGTCTCAAACCAATTGAGAGGAGTACGACACTTTCTGCCATAGAGAATCTCGAATGGGGCTTTGCCCGAGCTCGCTTGAAAGCTGTTGTTGTAAGATAACTCAGCATATGGAAGACAATCCTCCAACTTCATGCCGAAAGAGATAACACAAGCCCTGAGCATATCTTCAAGAATTTGGTTGACACGCTCAACTTGTCCACTAGTTTGAGGATGGAAAGCTGTGCTGAAGCGAATGTTTGTGCCCATGGCCTTTTGAAAAGAATCCCAAAACTTGGAGGTAAAGATGCTGCCACGGTCAGAAGAAATCAATTGTGGAATGCCATGCAAGGAGACAATTCTGGAGGTGTAGAGCTCTGCCAGCTGCGCTGCTATGATAGACTCTTTGATAGGAAGAAAATGAGCCACTTTAGAGAGCTTGTCGATGACGACGAAGATGGCATCATTTCCCCGCTTGGACTTTGGAAAACCAGTCACGAAGTGCATTTCGATATGATCAAACTTCCATTCTGGAATAGCAAGAGGTTGGAGTAGACCAGCTGGTCGTTGGTGTTCTGCTTTCACCCTTCGACAGACATCACATTCATTCACGAATTGAGCAATTTCTCGCTTCATTCGAGTCCACCAATACGACTGCTTGAGGTCATGGTACATCTTTGTACTTCCAGGATGAATGGATAGGAGTGAATTGTGCGCCTCGTTCATAATGACTTTACGAAGATCACCCTTAGGGACCACAATCCGGTCCTCGAAGAAAAGAGTATCTCTGTCATCAACGCGATAGCACTTGTATTTGGAAATGCCCTTGTCAATACCACGTTTCACCTTCTTCACCATGGTATCCAGCAGTTGAGCCTCACGAATTTGATCTTCCAAAGTAGGAGAGACTATGAGGTTGGCAAGAAAACCTTGAGGAACAACTTGGAGATTCAACTTGCGGAAAGCTTCACAAAGATCCGGTTGAAAGGGCTTGAGGATTAAGCTGTTGCAATAAGCCTTCCTGCTCAAAGCGTCTGCAATCACATTAGCCTTGCCTGGAGTATATTCAATACTCGGATTATACTCTTGAATCATTTCGACCCATCGAGTTTGACTGAGGTTGAGGTTGGGCTGAGTGAAGATGTACTTGAGACTCTTGTGATCGGTGAAAATGTCCACTTTCCTTCCCAACAAGAGATGTCTCCATGTTATCAATGCATGAACAACTGCCGCCAACTCAAGATCGTGAGTGGGGTAGTTCTTTTCGTTGGGCTTCAACTGACGAGAGGTATAGGCCACAACCTTCTTCTCTTGCATTAAGACAGCACCGAGACCTTGAAGAGAAGCATCACAGAAAAGTTCATAAGGCTTGGATTCGTCAGGAGGAGTCAAAACTGGAGCAGTGACGAGCTTCTCTTTGATAGTGCTGAAAGCAACATCACACTCAGGAGACCAGACATACTTCACATGCTTCTGGAGGAGGTTGGAAAGAGGCTTTGCAATCTTTGAGAAATTCTCAACGAATCTTCGGCAATAGCTTGCAAGTCCAAGAAAACTGCGAAGCTGCTTGACATTCTGAGGAGGTTCCCAATTCAAAACTGCAGACACCCACCCTGGATTAATAGCGATGCCCTTGGCAGAGATGATATGACCAAGGTAAAGAACTTCATCAAGCCGGAATTCACATTTGGAGAACTTCGCATAGAATTTATACTCTCTGAGCTTGTTGAGCACCAATCGCAAATGCTTGGCATGATCCTTCTTATTCTTGGAGAAGACCAGTATATCATCGAGATAGACCAAGACGAATTCATTGGTGTAGGGGTTGAAGATGAAGTTCATCATGCGAGAGAACGTTGGAGGAGCATTGACAAGGCCGAAAGACATGACAGTATATTCATAAGAACCAAAGCTTGTTCTGAATGCTGTCTTGGGAATATCTTCTTCAGGAATGCGGATCTGATGATAACCCATACGAAGGTCAAGCTTGGAGAACACTTTAGCACCTTTAAGTTGCTCGAATAGCTCATTGATGTTGGGAAGTGGGTACTTGTTCTTGATTGTCTTCTTGTTCAATGGACGGTATTCGACGCAAAGTCGGTCCGTGCCATCCTTCTTCTGGACAAAAAGAACACCACAACCCCAAGGAGATGAACTCGGTCTGATCAGACCCAGACGCTCTTGTTCATCGAGTTGCTTCTTCAATTCCTTCAACTCTTTTGGCCAAAGCTTGTATGGACGCTTGCAAACGGGTTCCGTGCCAGGCTCAAGATCAATAACAAATTCAACTGGCCGGTGAGGAGGCATACCCGGAAGCTCTTCTGGAGAGACATCTTGGTACTCACAAACGACTGAAATCTGAGAGATAGCATCCAATTCGCCCTTCTCATTGAGAGAAAACAACCGAATGGTATCATCACGAGCGGCATAGATGATCACATCGTCAGAAGAGTGAGTCAATTGAATTTCCCTGGCAGCACAATCAAGCTGAGCCTTGTGCTTAGAAAGCCAGTCCATCCCGAGAATAAGATCAATATCAGAGTCACCAAGAAAAATTGGTTTAGCCAGAAATATATAGTCGCCCATATTGATACTGACATTCGGAACCAAAACTCGAGAAGTCATCTGCTTACCCGGGGACACAATCTTCAACGGAATAGGAATCTTTTCTGTCACAAACTCATGCTTGGCAACAAAAGGTCTTGAAATGAAAGAATGCGATGCACCAGTATCAAATAAGACTTTTGCAGGAATATCATTAACTGAGAGATTACCCATGATCACTTCTGAAGAATCCTCTCCCTGAGCCGCGTTCATCATGTTCACTTTGGCATGCTTAGGATTATGCTTGACCACTGCATTGCTGGAAGATCTCACAGGAGGAGGAGGCGGAAGGCGCTTTTGGTTGAAGCACTTGTTCGTATAGTGACCCTTTTGCTGACATTTGTTACAAGTCACCTCTGAGAGCGGACGGTGATAAGGAGCATTTGGCCTTGGAGCTTGGTTCTGAGACTTGTTCTGATAGCCAGGGTTGGGTGGGTGGGAAGATCCACGACCACCTGAGTTCTTCTGCTGGTAAGGCTGACGGAATGGAGGAGGAGGAGGCAACCAGAACTTCTGTTGCTTGGCCGCCACTAGTGAGGAAGAAGAGGACTGAACTGCGTCCCTGACTCTCTTCTTAGATGCCTCACACTTGAGCTGAGCAGCTTCTTGTTTCAGTGCCATGTTGTAGAATTCATCATACTTTAACGGCTCAAAAAGCACGAGAGCTAGTTGCAGATCTTCTCTGAGGCCACGCCCGAATTGGTAAATCATGTTCTTCTCATCAGGGATGTCTTGCTTCGCAAAACGAGAGAGCTTCTGGAACTGAGTGTTGTATTGATACACAGACATGTTGCCTTGCTTGAGATTGCGGAACTCCTCACGCTTAGTCTCAACAACACTTTCTGGAATGTGATGAGCTTTGAAGTCACGGCGGAAATCATCCCAGGTAATCACACGACCTCCTCTGGAATCTTTGTAATGTTGGAACCACTCAGCAGCTTGATCATTGAGTTGAAAAGAGGCAAACTTGACAAAATCCTCAGGTCTGACATTGCTACATTCGAAGTGCTTGTAGATGTCCACGAGCCAATCATCGGCGTCTGTGGCCTCGACACAGTAGCCGAAAGTCTTTTGCTGATTTGCAAGGAACTGGTTGAGGGTAGCAAAATGCGGCTGATTGTTGCCTTGGCCTTGATTTCCCTGATTACCTTGCCCTTGGTTGCGATCTTGCAAGAGTTGAATCAGAATCTGAGCGTTGGCATTGGTGGCTGTCATCAAGGCTTGCCATGCCTCCGGAGGCGGAGGTGGTGGCGGAGGGTTAGCCTGACTTCCTTCATTGCGTTCCGGATTCTAACGCGTTGGCGGAGCCATCCTGAAGAGGGTGACATCCATTAGCATCTTGAAAGACATATATTCAAGCTGAATCAAAGGATCGAAATTGCAACATATAGTCTTCACAATAAACATTCGAACAAGAATGAACGAATGAATTCCAAAGTAAAGCATCACACTTCCATAAGCTGAGAAGCCATTTAGATAAAGGTATGGAAATCACCATCTGCCTTCGGAACAACTCGAATATCACAACTGAAAACAAAACAAAGGATTGGCTTGCAGATTAAGCCGGAACAAACATATGATAGATCCCATATCGTATCATGTGTCTGTTGGAAAGATATCCTACGAGATACTTGAATTCCCACTTATAAAATCCCGAAACTTTCTGGTTATGCAATTAGGTGTTGGGGATACAGGGGACACAAAATATATCACCCAAACTAACAATACCTAGATCCAGCTGTATCCATCCTTCAACACATAACCAAGAAACCCTCGGAAATCGTCTACCTCAACCTTCGAAAAGCATCCGTTATACGAGTTATGGCAATACTCCCGCACTCGCCTCAGTACTGGGCTATCAGGGTTATCTCACCAACAACTGTACAAAAGAGTTTTTCGATGTCGGCGTACTAAACTCAGGTATTCCAGAACTGCAACGATAAAATTATGACGACAACACCTCGAAGCTCAACTCCCCGGGACACCTCCACTAAACCCCTGCTGACAGGAGGCACCAAGACAATGTTGTCATCATAAAACCATCGGAACGATTCTAAGATAGCCGCGTGATCCTAAAAAAAAATTTAGTGAAATTTGAGAAGAGAAGAGTCAAAACTCTACGTCAGGATGCCTTACCAGAGCGATGAAGAGACTGGGAAGTAAAAAGAATTCCTAAACTCTCCGATATATAATTCCTAAATGACTCAAAACATTTTTCTAGACAAAACTCGGCCGTTAAAAACGATCAATCAGTGGGGGCTCCTAAGGTCGGGGAAGGCTCTGATACCAACTTGTAACGCCCTCGATGCGGCTATATCTCCCACGTGTCGAAGCACGACTTAGAGGCATAACCGCATTGAAAGCAATGTCGCAAGTGAGGTAATCTTCACACAACTCATGTAATACATAAGGGAAAGAGATACATAGTTGGCTTAGAGTCGCCACTTCACACAATACATAAATAAACATTCATCATCCAGATTACACTCAAGGTCCGACTACGGAACCAAAATGAAAGAAGACTACCCCAAATGCTACACAGATCCCCGAATCATCCCAACTGGGCTCCACTACTGAACATCAGGAAAAGACACATAGTAACGACCACATTCCTCGTCGAACTCCCATTTGAGCTCGGTTGAATCATCTGCACTGGCATCGTCGGCACCTGCAACTGTTTTGGTAGAATCTGTGAGTCACGGGGACTCAGCAATCTCACACCCGCGAGATCACGACTATTTAAGCTTAAAGGTAGGATAGGGTTGTGAGGTGGAGCTGCAGCAAGCGACTAGCATATATGGTGGCTACCACGTAAAAGAGAGCGAGAAGAGAAGCAAAGCACGGTCGTGAAGCTAGAAGTGATCAAGAAGTGATCCTAGAGCAACCTACGTCAAACATAACTCCAACACCGTGTTCACTTCCCGGACTCCGCCGAGAAGAGACCATCACGGTTACACACGCGGTTGATGTGTTTTAATTAAGGTCAACTTCGGGTTTTCTACAACCAGACATTAACAAATTCCCATCTGCCTCATAACCGCGGGCACGGCTTTCGAAAGATAATACCCTGCAGGGGTGTCCCAACTTAGCCCATTATAAGCTCTCACGGTCAACGAAGGATATTCCTTCTACCAGGAAGACCTGATCAGTCTCGGAATCCCGGACTACAAGACATTTCGACAGTAATAAAACAAGACCAGCAAAGCCGCCCGATTGTGCCGACAAATCCCGATAGGAGCTGCACATATCTCGTTCTCAGGGCACATCTGGATGAGCAGTACATACGGCAACCGAGGATACCCCAAGTTTCCTCAGGGCGGCACCGCAAGTGGCTCTAGTTTGGACCAGCAATCGAAGGAGAACTGGCCCGGGGGGTTAAAATAAAGATGACCCTCGGGCTCGCGAAAACCCGGGGGAAAAGGCTTAGGTGGCGAATGGTAAAACCAAAGTTGGGCCTTGCTGGAGGAGTCTTATTCAAAGCGAACTGTCAAGGGGGTCCCATAAATCACCCAACCGTGTAAGGAACGCAAAATCAAGGAACATAACACCGGTATGACGGAAACTAGCGTGGCAAGAGTGGAACAAAACACCAGGCATAAGGCCGAGCCTCCCACCCTCTACCAAGTATATAGATGCATTAATTAAATAAGAGATATTGTGATAACCCAAAATAATCATGTTCCAACATGGAACAAACTTCATCTTCACCTGCAACTAGCAACGCTATAAGAGGGGCTGAGCAAAGCGGTTACATAGCCAATCAACGGTTTGCTAGGAAAGGATGGTTAGAGGTTTGACATGGCAATATGGGTGGCATGATATAGCAAGTGGTAGGTATCGCAGCATAGGCATAGCAAAAGAGCGAGCATCTAGCAAGCAAAGATAGAAGTGATTTCGAGGGTATGGTCATCTTGCCTGCAAGGTTCTCAGAGTTGTCGAAAGCTTGATCCTCGTAAGCGTTCTCAACAGGTTCCTCGTTCACGTACTCGTCTCCCGGCTCTACCCAAAACAAGAACACAAGCAAAGGAACAACTATCAACCACGATGCAATGCGCAATCAACATGATGCAAAACATGGCATGATATGCGGGATGTGGTATGCAATGCATATGCGTGCTCCGGAAGGACAAGGATGAACAAGGCATAACCTTGGCAAACCAAGTATACCACTGGATAGGTGAGGTGATTTCAGTTGAAATCGATATAAAGATCATCGGAATCGGACGCACGGTTTGCAAATGACAAGCAAAACAAGAATGACAAGATTTTGCCATTAACAGCATGATGCCACTTAGCATGCAACAAGCAATTAAGCTACTGAACCCAAACATATCAGCAAATCACATGACAGTGATCTACTCAAGATGATTGACAAAATATGAACACTGAGCTACGGCTAAATCACAACACAACAGGTTCAAACAAGCATGGCAAAAGTGCCAAAGATAACAGGTTCACAGACTTAGTGAAAATACTATCATGCCAGAAATTAACATCAGGATGACATGTTTAGAGCAAGGAAACAGCATGCTACAGGAACACAATATAGCAAAACAAGGCATGGCATGAATCTACTCAAAGCATTTAACAAATGTCCCTTACTGACCATGAGCCAAAAAGGAACACAAAATATAATAGCACCCATGTCAATTAAGCAAGTTTCGTTACAGTTTTCAGACTTAGCAGAAAACTGGACATGTCAAAAACAGATAACAAGTAAGGCATGTTTACGAGCTCGATGCACTCACTACAGAGCATTTCATGATAAACTAAGCATACATCCATCAATAATACATGGCATAGAAGCTAGACATGTCAAGAATAACATCATATCATGCAAGGATCGACTACAACAAGCTTGGCAAAATCGAATAACATGTAAACAATCTGCCAGTAACATTTTATAGCAAAAGTAGAGCTCGATTGACTCAAGCTATGGCACCCCATAATTACAAAAAAAGGCATGGATGGATAGAGATAATCCATATGTTCAAAACACCCTTACTGATCATGCTCAAAAGAGGCATAGATCTCTCTGAAACAACATGAACACATGGCATAAAAATAACAGCAGGGAATAACTTAGTGATTCACTAAGTCCCTGAAATCAGCAACAATATGATCCCTAGTTTGTATGCTTGTGCTAGTCACCAAAAAGATCACAAAACTACATGGCATACACCCCTGTAAAGATGGCATGGCCTATTACAAAACACATGTAGGACTCCAATCCATAGGATGCACACATCAATCATGGCAAAAATGACAAAAGTGCATCTTCTGAAAACAGATCTGAAACTAACATCACATAGCCCTCTTCTATCAGCATTTCGGGCATCAAGATGAGCTGAAATGAAAATGATTCAATGAGATGAAATGATTTACTCATCGAGACGAACAATTTGTCATATTACACGCACGAAACGGAGCAGTATGCAGCAAGTTATGATGCGATGAACATGCAATAAAATAACCGCAGAAAAGACTGAGGATTTCGGGGCTCGGGGGAAAGTCAACCTTCGAGATCGGATCTGGGATCTGGCGGGCCGAGCCCTCGCCGGAGCTCGCGCCGGAGAGAAGGGAGAGATGGGGGCGCGGCGGAGGAGGCGGCGGTGCCGGGATCCGGCGACGGAGGCGGCGAGCGGGGCGGGCGACGGAGGCGGCGAGCGGGGCGGGAGACGCGGGCGGCGAGCGGGGCGGCGCCGGCGGGAGGCGCGGGCGGCGGCGGGCGCGGCGAGCGGGCGGCGGGGACGCGCGGGGCGCGGCGGCGGCGGATGCGGCGAGCGGGCGGCGGGGACGCGCGGGCGGCGAGCGCGAGCGCGGGCCCGGTCGGCAGCGCGGGCGGGCCGGCTGCGGGCTCGCCGGGCCGCGGCGGCGGGTGGCGGCGGAGGCGACACGTGGCGGCGCGCCACTGGCTGCGGGCGGATCCGGACGTTGTCCGGCTCCGTCCGGACACGTCCGGCGGCGGCGGAAAGGGGATTTTGCTAGGGTTAGGGGGGAGTGATCCGAAAATTTCAGGAGAGGGGTGTATTTATAGGTAGGAGGGGCTAGGAGGCTCCAAATTGGGCACGGTTTTCGGGCACGCGATCGTGATCGAACGGCGATGGACATGGGAGTGTCTTAGATGGGTTATTGGGCTGTTTTGGAGGGGTTTTGGGCTGCAACACAAATGAGGCCTTCACGGTTACCCGGTTAACCGTTGGAGTATCAAACGACCTCCGAATGACCCGAAACTTGACAGGCGGTCTACCGGTGCTATACCAAGGCCGCTTGACAAACCTCAGTCCATTCCGAGAAAGTTTAATACCCGCTCACGGAAAAAGGTAAAAGGGGACGCCGGGGAACATAGGAGCGCCGGATTGCAAAACGGACAACGGGGAAAATGCTCGGATTCATGAAACGAACACGTATGCGAATGCGATGCACATGATGACATGATATAAAATGCATGACAAGGACAAAATGCAAAAGGAAGGGAAACCCAACCACGGAGGGAATATCATATCACATAGCCGGAAATGGCAAGAGTTGGAGTTACAAATATGGCAAGTTACATCCGGGGTGTTACACGCACGTCCTGTGTGGCACGGAGACGACCCCTCCCACACGACCGCGTCCGGGCGCGCGCAGCCACAGCCCGCACGTCCGGTGCAGCGCGATCGCCCCGCACGAGCACGTCCGGGCGAGCGAGCACGCGGCCCGCACGACCCGTCTCGGCCGTCGCCCCTCCCCGCCTACGAGCCACACGCCCCGCGTGTCAGTAACCACGCGTCCCGCCGCGATTGCCATGGTCCGGACCCTCTTCAGTTGCCATGTTGCTCAACTGCAGTTGCCATGTTGCTGAACTACAGTTGCCATGTCGGACAACTACAGTTGCCATGGTTGCTCAACTGCAGTTTCCGTCTTAGGTCAAGTGCCGGATGCCATTTTTGGGCAACTGCAGTTGTTGCCATGTCGGACAACTACAGTTATCATGATTTTGGAAAACTTTAGGAGTTGCCACCTACTAACATTGGACAGTTATCATGTAGCACTAAAAAACATGGCAAAAAACATGTTGCGGGTAAAAAGAGAGTTGCCATCTGCTTACAAGCACACTATGGTAGTTGCCATGTATCATGCAAAACACATGGCAACTGATGGCTTTTGGTGTGTGGGAGAGGAGACGGGAGGGCAGTTGCCATGTATCCTGCAAAACACATGGCAACTGATGGCTTTTGGTGTGTGGGAGAGGAGACGGGCATGTGGGTGACGGTGGTATCTTTAGGAGTTGCCACCTACTAACACTAGACAGTTGCCATGTAACGTTACAAAACAGACGTGGCAACAATAACATGTTCGGGTAAAAAGAGAGTTGTCATATGCTTACAAACATAAATAGGGCAATTGCCATGTACCCTTCAAAAACAATGGCAAATGACAGCTTAGGTGTGGAAGAGTGGGTGAATGGCAGTCGTGGGAGATGGGGAACAGGAGTGGTGTGTGGCGTGCGGGCGCGACAGCAGTTCCATCGCACGCCCCGACTGGCGAACGTTGGTCGCGGAGAGAAAACAGACGTGTGGGCGAACTCCCCCACATGCCACATAAAATCAACCTTTTTATACCAAGATTCGTGCAAAAGGCGTTGGGCGGTGATGTAGGCGTGTGGGCGAGTTTGGCTAACGCCCACACGTGTGGGCGTTAACATTTCCGTAAAAAAATGAGGAGAAGGAAAGAGGACCACGACCAGGAAGTGGACATATCTACGGAGTACTACTACTAATTTGACACAAGCATGTATGGCTAGCAAGAAATCTGATTGGTCAAATCTGATTGGTCAAACTTGATTGAACAAAGGAACTACTGCAACCCAGAGAACGACAGGGACTCGGATGCTGACACCTCAACGTTTTCTGCCTCTGCCGCAGCGGCGGCTGCGCCTTGACCCGCCCGGTTGGCCCTTGCCATCGACCGGCCGATGCACGCTGGCTGCTGTATCTCAACGCCGGCTCTACCTCTGCCCCACGGGCTTCACTACTGCCATGAGCCGCCGTAGCCGACGCTGCCGCTGCGACTGGGTCTCGCCTCGCCGGTATTGCCGCTGCGGCCGTCGCAGAGCCGTTTTCCAAGCCACCGACCTGACCTCCGCTCGTTGACACGCCTCCCTGCCGTTTCAGCCGCTGCACGTCGAGCCGTCATCCATTTGGAGATGTTTCAGATAAGCTGCCATGTTCCTGTTGATCCGTTGGTTGCCGCTTCAAGCCACCCGGGCCAGGCATCGACTCACCGCTGCTGCCGTGGCCGAACCGGCGCTGCCGCTTTCTACCACGGCCTGCTCACCTTCGCCGCTGTTGTGGCCTTGCTTCGAGCGCCTACTGCCTCCGTGGCTGAGACGAGCAGCTACGCCGCCAATTCACCCCTGCGTTATGACCTGCCTCTGCGCTGAATGGTCGTCACGGCCTCACCGTCACCGCTGAGTAGCTCCTCTGCTTGGAGCCGCCGCCGTCCGAGAACCGCCCGCGCCACGGCGGCCTTCGCCTCCTCGCCCCTGCCGTGAGCCACCCGCCTTCGCTCATCGTGGCCTCAAGCCAGCTACAGCCTCGGATCAAGTCACCCGTCACCACTCCAACCACTTCACGGTCGCCCGAGCCGCCGGCCTCGCCTCTGCTGCCGAAAGCCGGTTACGCCTCCGTCCGTGAGCCGCCCCGTGTTTGAGTCATCATCTCGACCTACCGGCTGATCGCCGCCTCCGCGCTCAAGACGCTCGCCGGCTCGCCGCCCACGTCAACCTCCGCATGAGTTGTCGGGTCACGGGCCGCCGCGCTGCTCCTCTGCGCGCCCCGAGCCGGGTGCCCGCAACACTACAGATTCCCATGGTGACCCGCTGCCGTTGGGTGTTTGCTGCCTGTCCTCTCCGCCGTTTTTCGCGTTGAGCCGTCGCTCTGAGTGCCGCCTGTCCGCCACTCTCCGCCTCTGTTACCGCGACCTTGCCGCCCCGATGGCCGGCCCACCATACTCCACCAACCGCGCCCGCCGGCTCATAGCTTGCGCCGCTTGCGCACTCCTTCTGTAACCCACGCGCCGCCTCGCATTGCGCCCGACTGCCGTCAAGTTGCCTCCTTGAGCCGCCTCGCTCCGCCACGGATGAGCCGCTCTGCGTCGGAGCTGCTCCATTGACCCGCCGGCGCAGCCTAGAGCCGCCCCCGCTGGTTGCGTTTTGCTTTAAACCGCCCCTGCTCGGGGGCACCTTGCACCTTGCCCGCTGATGCTCAGCTGTTGTGGCTGTTTGCCTATCCCGATTTTTTTTTAAAAAAGGGTCAACATGACCCGGAGGATCAATCCTGAGCTGCCTCGTGCGGCGCTTTAAGCCAACACCTCCACTGCAGCCATAGACAGTGGCAAAAATAGCTGAAGTTACTGGAGGTGATCTATGGACGTTATATACGACTCATTTTTTTGTCCAAGAAAAATCAGATGAAAGCTATCCAATCAATTTTTATTGATGCATTTTCTTCAAGAACAACTACTTTTGCTTGTGTAAAATTCTTATGCAGAACAATTCATCATTACAAAAGAGGCTATCGAGCTATGACCCTTGCCTGAACCGGATGGGTCAATGGACAGGATCAATTATAATCTCCCAAGTTTCAACATATTACAGCAATCCACTGGTCATATTATGATCAAGCATGGAGAGTCTCAAGCCAACTCCTCGAGTCGCCTTGAGACTCGGGGGCTATGATGACATGACTCAGTAAATGATTGTCAGTTTAAAGCAGATTCAAGAACTCCGGGTCATTGGAGGGAAAATAACCCGGCCCCGGAGGCTACTGTCTTATTGGCGAATATTTAAAGGCCGTCAGGAAATTTCCGGCTGAAAAAGAAAGATTCCGGTTCAAGGTAAACCTGTCTCCCACAAAGCTTTGAAGCTCTCAAATCCGGTTTAAAATTCCAGTTCAAAAAGAATTAATCTCTCGCAAGTTCGAATTCTAAGAAAAATTAAGGGTTGCCAAAAAGAACTTGTTGCCATGATGCGTGTTTCAAACATAGGTATTCTGCCTTACGGCTTATCTTATTATGGTCACTTGGGGGCTTCCTGCTTATCGAGCACAGCTGTCGATACCCTCTTGATCGGTGTGATGTTAAAACTTATATGGTCACTTGGGGGCTTCCTGTTCAAACATAGGTCGTATTCGAACCAAATAGAACATAGCTGTCGGTACCCTCTTGATCGGCACAATGCCAAACTCACTAGGGGGCTTCTTGATCGTATCCGAATCATAGCTTAACCTCTTTTGGGTCCGACGTGGATCGTATTCGAATCAGCGTCGTTAAATAACTCTCAAGGTCATTTGGGGGCTTCCTGTTCAAACATAGGTCGTATTCGAACCAAAGAGAACATAGCTGTCGGTACCCTCTTGATCGGCAACTCCAAAGCCACTGGGGGCTATATGATCGTATTCGAATCTTAGCTCAACCCCTTTGGGACGGTTTTCTGATCGTATATGAATCAGAAGCCTTAAATTTTTTAAGTCTTTTTTGCGAACAATTTTGGGTTTGACTTGAGACCTTTTTTGGATTATACTCAAATGTATATAAGTGTTTTATGCTTAAACCGGCTTGACTTTTGACTATAAGTCGCCAGTTTATGACAATCATCATCTATGTGGAAGCATTGGCTTCTAAGGATTGGGTTATCACCCTTGCTGCACATGTCATGTAAACCGGCAGTACAAATTCAATATCACAGTGGTTATATGTGAGGTATTATGACCCGCCCTATGACAAACCGCCAAGGGTTCTTGTGATCTACTTGTGTGTAGGGATTTGCAGAACTATGACTTATATAAATGCTTCAGTCCAAGCTCATTACTGAAATTGGTGTCTCAAAAGGGTTATCAATTATTGATTTTCTCAAGGGCTATAGGCCACCGGGTTACAAAAATTCCGGCTTACAATGAATGCGCATTAAGTCGTCATCGGCCAAGAGCCGCCAGATATTTAAACTCCGGATTTACTTGTCAACTGATGAGGTATTCAAATCTTTAATAGCCAAAACTAGCTAGATTTTCATGATGATATTGAATGATTGAGGTTTTCATACTGGATTATATTATTCAAATCTTGAATAGCCAACATGGCTGGATTTCTATTGTGATTATCAATAACCAGTGTTATGATTGAGGTTTTCAAAGTCGCTTTAGCGCAACGGCTATTATTTTTATCAATGGATATGATTTATTCTACAATGGAAGGAATAGTCCCGAGTTGCTGCAGGCTTACGACCCGGCACTTGGGGGCTACATTATTCAGATTGGGATTATATCAAATATGCAAGTCCCATGTCACTGCCAGCATGCACCATGGCACTTGGGGGCTAATGCAAAGTCATTTTTTGCTCAACTTATTGAAGACCCGACTCATCACATTCTAAATGAGTTGGCCCTTGGGGGCTACCAATTGCTCCTGTCAAAAATTCAAGGTACACAAGCCTCAGTCCATTACATTGAAAGATCCACTACTCAGTTGGTAGAGTACAAAGTTCTTAACCTTATGGACGTGGGTTCAAGCCCCATGGTGGAGATTACATCATATGATGTTATTATCAATGAATCATATACAAAGTCTCAGCTCAGTACTATCTTACTGAGCTGGCCCTTGGGGGCTACACGTTGCTGCTCCAGTTTACATGATCATATTTACAAAGTCCCTGCTCATTATTGCATAATGACCCGGCCCTTGGGGGCTACACTAGTTGAAGTTTTCATGAGCATAAGGTAATTACAAGTCCCAGGTTGCTGCAAGCATGACAACCCGGCACTTGGGGGCTACAGGTAACACAGATATAAGGAAAAATCTTCAAATTCTCAATTTTGAGCAGATCAGATTGACCCGGTGTTTGCAACAATCATGATCCGGTGTCACCAATAATTATGACCTGGCGTCGACAAAAGTTATGACCCGGTGCTATCAATATTTACAAGCCGACAATTTTGGCAATTATAATTCGCTAGCCTCTACATCTTTAAACCGGCGGATCACTAGTTGAATATTTGAAGACCAATATTTTTGTCAAGTCAGAGCAATGAAAGCCGACTCAAAATGGATTATTTCTTATAATATTTCTCTACAAGAGCCAATGTCAGCAAATTGGTTATGAAGCTGGCCTATTGACCCGGATTTTTAGAAGAAGTGCCTGGATTTTTTGCATTGGCAAGGTTTGGACATATCTGTTAAAAGAGATTTGCTATAAGATCTTGAGTATGCATCCAGGAGGAAATGACAAGGACTTAAACATGATCAGGTGCCGGTTCAGGAAAATATTTAAACCGGAGCACAACCTATCAAGTTTGTTCTTGTGTTTATTTTACATGATCAGTTTAACATGGATAAATCCAAATTAAACTGGGGGCTAATGTCGGGGATATACCCCGCGGTATGACCTGGCCGGAAGTATGACCCGGCCGGGCTTGGCATTTTCATTGGTAACCCGCTAGAGTGGCGACTCACGAGCCTGGCGACTCACGGATGTCCCTAACGGCGGGTCAGATAGAAGACTAGGCCCAAGGCCCAGAAGGCCAGCTCATGTTATGGTGGGCCGGTTTACGAGGAAAGGCATAAGGAGTTTTCCCTTAAGGGGCAGACTAGGATTCCACTTGTAATAGACTAGTCCTAATCCTAATAGGACTCCACATGTAACCCGTCCCTTAAACTTATATAAGGAGGGGCAGGGCTCCCCAAAAGAGGGACAAGCAACAAGAAACAATATCTAGGGCTAGACACAAAGAGGAGAGCCGGCTTATACGGCGACTCCCTCATGATCATAATGAGACCTAGCCACAAACAACATGTAGGGTTATTACCGGATGATGTTTCCCGGGGCCCGAAGCTGTCTAAATCCTCGTCTTGTGTGATGATCCGCCTCGCGTCTCTCATCCCGACCAACCCCTCTCAAGCTACTACATAGATGCGTTGGCCTCACGACTAAGTCCTCACACTAGGACATCTGTCGTGACAAATCCACGACAAAACCCCAAAACTCATTGAGTGTTAATCACATGGTGATGTGAACTAGATTATTGACTCTAGTAAACTCTTGGGTGTTAGTCACATGGCGATGTGAACTATGAGTGTTAATCACATGACAATGTGACCTAGATTATTGACTCTAGTGCAAGTGGGAGACTATTGGAAATATGCCCTAGAGGCAATAATAAAATGGTTATTATTATATTTCCTTGTTCATGATAATTGTCTATTATTCATGCTATAATTGTATTAACCGGAAACCGTAATACATGTGTGAATACATAGACCACAACATGTCCCTAGTAAGCCTCTAGTTGACTAGCTCGTTGATCAATAGATGGCCGTGGTTTCTTGACCATGGACATTGGATGTTGATAACATGATCACATCATTGGGAGAATGATGTGATAGACAAGACCCAATCCTAAGCATAGCACAAGAGTGTAGTTCGTTTGCTAGAGCTTTTCTAATGTCAAGTATCATTTCCTTAGACCATGAGATTGTGCAACTCCCGGATACCGTAGGATTGCTTTGGGTGTATCAAACGTCACAACGTAACTGGGTGGCTATAAAGGTGCACAACAGGTATCTTCGAAAGTGTTTGTTGGGTTGGCAAGAATCGAGACTGGGATTTGTCACTCCGTATGACGGAGAGGTATCTCTGGGCCCATTCGGTAATGCATCATCATAATGAGCTCAGTATGACTAAGGAGTTAGCCACGAGATCATGCGTTATGGAATGAGTAAAGAGACTTGCCGGTAACGAGATTGAACAAGGTATGGGGATACCGACGATCGAATCTTGGGCAAGTAACATACCGATAGACTAAGGGAATTGAATACATGATTGATTGAATCCCCGAAATCGTGGTTCATCCGATGAGATCATCGTGGAACATGTGGGAGCCAACATGGGTATCCACATCCCACTGTTGGTTATTGGCCGGAGAACGTCTCGGTCATGTCTGCATGGTTCCCGAACCCGTAGGGTCTACACACTTGAGGTTCGGTGACGCTAGAGTTGTTATGGGAAATAGTATGTGGTTACCGAAGGTTGTTCGGAGTCCCGGATGAGATCCCGGACATGATGAGGACCTCTGGAATGGTCCAGAGGTGAAGATCAATATATTGGACGAAGGGTATTGGAGTCCGCAATTGTTCCGGGGGTACCGGGTGACGACCAGCGTGTCCGAAAGGGGTTTCGGAGGCCCCGACAAGCATTGGGGGGCCTTATGGGCCAAGGGGAGGGGGAACATCAGCCCACTAAGGGGATGTGCGCCCCTCCCACCCCATATCATTTAACATGGAGAGGTGGGGGCGCCTCCCCTAGGGCAGCCACCCCTTGGGGGCAAGTTTCCTAGGGGTGGGGGCGCCCAAACCCATCTAGGGTTTCCCCTGTGGCCGCCGCCCCTTCCCTAGGGAAACCCTAGGGCGCCTCCTCCTCCCCCCTTCCCTCTATATATAGTGAGGGAGAGAGAGGGCAGCCGCACCCCTTCCCCTGGAGCAGCCCTCTCCTCCTCCAACTCCTCCTCCTCCGTGGTGCTTAGCGAAGCTCTGCCGGAGAACTACAAGCTCCATCGCCACCACGCCATCGTGCTACTGGAGTTCTTCCTCAACTTCTCCTCTCCCCTTGCTGGATCAAGAAGGAGGAGACGTCCCCAGGCTGTTCGTGTGTTGAACACGGAGGCGCCGTCCGTTCGGTGCTAGATCGGATCTTCCGCGATTTGAACCGCCGCGAGTATGATTCCATCAACTGCGTTCTTGTAACACTTCCGCTTAGCGATCTTCAAGGGTATGAAGATGCACTCCCTCTCTCTCGTTGCTAGCATCTCCTAGATTGATCTTGGTGACACGTAGGAAAATTTTGAATTATTACTACGTTCCCCAGCACTTTATGCCACATATTATGATCCAATGATGTGTTGCCATCCTATGATATTTTGAGTAGATATCCTTTGTCTTTTGTTTTATGGATGATCGAGATTGGTACGAGTTGTATGTTTTATTTTGGTGTTGTCCTGTTGTGCCCTCCGTTCGCGCAAGCGTGAGGGATTCCCACTATAGGGTGTTGCAATACATTCATGATTTTCTTATAGTGGGTTTCTTGAGTGACAGAAGCATAAACCCGAGTAAGGGGGTTGTGGCATATGGGATAAAGGGGACTTGATGCTTTAATGCTATGGTTGGGTTTTACCTTAATGATCTTTAGTAGTTGCAGATGCTTGCTAGAGTTCCAATCATAAGTGCATATGATCCAAGAAGAGAAAGTATGTTAGCTTATGCCTCTCCCTCATATGAAATTGCAATGACGACTATCGGTCTTGTTAACGATTGCCTAGGATAATTCCGCACACCGACCCATCATTATTCCACACTCGCTATTTATAATATTAAGTAATATATTCTAACTTTATGATAACAACACCTACTTTTATATTTTAGCTCTCCGATATCATGCAAAGTTATCCTCTTCATACCCACAACGTAGTTTTATTTCTCGTTTCTAGTTGGAAGCAAACGTTCGGTGTACGTGGAGTCGTATCAGTGGCAGATAGGACTTGAGAGAATACTGATCTTACCTTTAGCTCCTTGTGGGTTCGACACTCCATACTTATCACTTCCACCTTTGCGAATTGCTACGATGATTCCCTGCACTTGGGGATTATCAAGCTCTTTTCTGGCGCCGTTGCCGGGTAGCAATAGCGTGGGGTTGATATTCTCGTGTGTGCTTGTTTGCTTTCCCCACTAAGTAGATTTTGTTTTTCCTTTTTTATGTTTAGTTGGGGGTGAAACATACAAAAAATTAAAATAATGAAAATACAAAAAAAAATCTTGCCTCTCATGCCTAAAAAGTTTTTAAATAAGAGAAGTGATTGGAAGGTTATGCATTGGAGAAGTGAAGGTCGACCTTGAACACTTGTGTTCATGCTCATGGAAACAATGTAGAAATTTTCATGGAAGCTTATCTAAAAATAATTATCCCCTTGTATATATCCATTGTATTATAAAAATAATGTGCCAAGCTTCGGTTTTAGGATGATTAGATTGCTTGTTTACTATGTGCAGTACAAAAACATAAACTTTGTCTATAGTGCGTGAATTTACATTTTTTTACTGGAAAGTCAAATGGGTCTGAAACTTTTTGCACATTAATTCTATACAATTTTTTAAAATTTTCATATTTTTTGAATTGTTTGGAGTTACAGAAGTTTACTAAACTTCCAGATTACTACAGACTATCCTGTTTTTGACAGATTCTGTTTTCTATGTGTTAATCGCTTATTTTGATGAATCTATGGGTAGTATCAGGGGGGTATGAACCATGGTGAAGTTGGAATACAGTAGATAAAGTGCTAATATGAAATTGGAATGAGTTTGCAATAGTGATTTGCTTTAGTATACTAACGGATCTCACAAAGTTTTTGTTAAGTTTTTCTGGATGAAGTGTTCGAAGAACGAGGAGTTACCGATGTGAGAAGAATAAAGAGAGGCAAGAGTTCAAGCTTGGGGATGCCCAAGGCACCCCAAGTAAATATTCCAAGGATACTCAAGCATCTAATCTTGGGGATGCCCCGGTTGGCATCCCATCTTTCTTCTTCAACAATTATCGGTACACCTCGGTTTTTGTTTTGTTCACATGATTTGTGTCCTTTGTGTTTTTATTTTTCTTTAAGAACCATGATTGTATGATATGTCCCTTCATAAATTTATAGAATGATTCTTGTGCTTCACTTATATCTTTTGAGTATGACCTTATAGAATGCTCTTTGTGCTTCACTTAAATCTTTTGAGTATGGTTTTATAGAATGCTTCGTGTGCTTCACTTATATATTTTGAGCTTGGATATTGGTTAGCCTATATTAATTGTAGAATGCTCCATGAAATTCACTTATATCTTTTGGAGTATGAATAATACTATCATCTAAAGCGGGTTTGGAAGAGTGTCAACTTTAGGAATTAGTGATCCCACTATTCCGAATGAGAAGAATTTTTCTTATGTGGAGAGTAGAAAATTTTCTATGCTTGTAGAGCATGAAAAGAATGATTTATGTGATGGTTATATTGTTGAATTAATTCATGATTCTACTAGAAGTTATTATGAGGGAGGAATATATGCTTATAGGAGTTGCAATAATATCAAGTTTCCTCTCTATGTGCTTAAAGTTTTGAAGTTATACTTGTTTTGCCTTCTTATGCTAGTTGATTATTGTTTCTATAAATTATGTGTTCACAAAATCCCTAGGCATAGGAAGTGGGCTAGATTCAAATGTGCTAGTCATATTATTCATGATGCTCTCTTTATGTTTCAATTCTTTTCTTTTATGTGAGCATCATTGAAATTATCATGGCTAGCTAAAAGGCATTAAAGAAAAGCGCTTGTTGGGAGACAACCCAATATTGACCCTTACTGTTTTTGTGTGTTTACATGATTAAGCTACTGTAGTAATCATGTTTTATAGCTTTTTGTTTAAATAAAGTGCCAAGTAAGACCTTTGGCAAGACTTGGGTGAGAGTTAATGTGATCTTGCTGTAAAAAACAGAATCTTTGCGCTCACGGGATTAGCTACCATTTTTTACAGAAGAGTGATTTTGAGTTGATTCTTTTTGCATAAAATTAATAGACAAATTCCTCAATTCCACAAATTTATTTCATAATTTTTGGAGTAGAATAAGTATGGTTTCTGTTCAAATCATTGCAGACTATTCTGTTTCTGACAGATTCTGTTTTCATTGCATAGTTTGCTTGTTTTCTAGTTTCTGTGGCTTATATTTCTCAATATAAATTGTAGAAATGATATGGTATAGTAGGAATTGTGTGAGAAAAATTATGAATATTATATTTGACAGTAGCAAAGTGAATGGTTTACTCTTTATCATACTAACCTATCTCACGAAGTTCCGTTAAGTTCTGTGTGATTGAAGTTTTCAAGCTTTGGGTGAGATATCGATATGAGGAGAATAAGAAGTGGAAAGACCCTAAGATTGGGGATTCCCAAGGCACCCCAAGGTAATATTCAAGGAAGACTCAAGTGCCTAAGCTTGGGGATGCCCCGGAAGGCATCCCCTCTTTCGTCTTCAAAACTATCGGTATACCTTACTCTGAGCTATATTTTTATTCGTCACATGATATGTGTTTTGCTTGGAGCGTATTTTCGATTTTACTTTCTGTTTGAATAAAATAATTGGATCTTGAATCTTGAATGAAAAAGAATCCTCCCATGGCTAGTTAATTATTTGACTACTCAGTGTTCTTCACTTATATCTTTTTGGAGTAGTTTGTCATTTACTCACGTGCTTCATGTATATACTATGAGTAAATGGTTGAATGAATTGAATATCATAAATATGAATTTATATACATTTCATATGCTTATAACATGGGGAGTAATTACTTCACACATAATAAGTATAGGTAGTAAACTTATTGAAAGTTAGCAAACGCAGAATTGGTCACTTGAACAATTCATGAAAGAATATTAAAGGAAGAGAGATTTCACATATAAATACACTATCTTGGACATATTTTGTAATTGTGAGAACTCATTAAAATATGACATGCTAAAAGGTTGATGTTGGACAAGGAAGACAACTTAATGGATTATGTTTTCCTATATCCGAAACGTTATATTGTCTTGGATCATCCAACATGTTGATCTTGCCTTTCCCTCTCATGCTAGCCAAATTCTTTGCACCAAGTAGAAATACTACTTGTGCTTCCAAACATCCCTTAAACCAGTTTTGCCATGAGAGTACACCATGCCTACCTATGGATTGAGTAAGATCTTTCAAGTTGTCATCGGTGCATGCAATAAAAATGGATGTCTAAATATGTATGATCTATTAGTGCGAAGAAAATAAGCTTTATACAAACTTGTGATAGGGAAGAAATAAAAGCGATGGACTGCATAATAAAGGTCTTTATCACAAGCGGCAATATAAAGTGATGTTCTTTTGCATTAAGTTTTTGTGCATCGAACCATAAAAGCGCATGACAACCTCTGCTTCCCTCTGCGAAGGGCCTATCTTTTATTTTTATCTTCTACCCTTATTCAAGAGTCATGGTGATCATCACCTTTCCTTTTTGCACTTTTTCCTTTGGCAAGCACTTTGTGTTGGAGTGATCCGGATATATATATCCACTTGGATGTATGTTTTCATAAATTATTATTGTTGACATTACCCTTGAGGTAAAAGGTTGGGAGGCGAAACTATAAGCCCCTATCTTTCTCTGTGTTTTGAACCCATAAATATCACATGAGTGTTAGAAATTGTGAAAGATTAAATGATAGTTGAGTATGTGGAGTTTGCTGAATCAAAGCTCTTACATAGACCCTTCCTGAAAATAAGATGAATTGCAATTGTTTGATGACTAAGGGCACGGTTTTTTAGTTTTCAAGAAAGTTTATGATATATACTTTAATATTTGAATAGCTTGTTACTTGATCATGAGAAGTTTTATGAGTTGAGCAACTGTTATGATATATAATGATGCTAGAAAAAGTGATTGAAACTATCATTGATCAAACTTAAGCACTTGCTAGAATTCACACTTCATAAATTATTTCTTTTATCATTTACCTACTCGAGGAAGAGCAAGAATTAAGCTTGGGGATGCTGATACATATCCAACGTATCTATAATTTATGAAGTATTCATGCTATTATATTATCCATCTTAGATGTTTTATATGCATTTATATGCTATTTTATATGATTTTTGGGACTAACCTATTAACCTAGAGCCCAGAGCCAGTTCTTGTTTTTTCCTTGTTTTTGAGTTTTATAGAAAAGGAATACCAAACGGAGTCCAATTTACGTGCCAATTTTTGATGATTTTTTATGGTCCAGAAGAAGCCCACGAAGCATCGGAGATGGACCAGAAGAGTCCCGAGCCGTCCACGAGGGTGGAGGGCGCGCCCTACCCCCTGGGCGCGCCCCCTATCTCATGGACGACTCGGAGACCCCCCTGACGTGAAACCGATGCCAAAAATTCCTATAAATACAGAAACCCCTAGAAAATAACCTAGATCGGAAGTTTCGCTGCCGCAGACCTCTATAGCCATGAGAAATCAATCTAGGCCCTCTCTGGCACCCTGTCGGAGGGGGCCATCATCATCGTAGGCCATGGGGAAGGATCCCGTAGGGGCTATCATCGCCATGAGGGCCAATATCTAGAGGGAGAACCTCTCCCCATCCAGGGGGGAGGCCATGGAGGAGGAAGCGCAAGGGGGAGAACCTCTCCTCCTCTCTCTCGGTGGCGCCGGAGTGCCATCGGGAGGGGAATCATCGCCGCGGTGATCGTCTTCATCAACATCACCATCCTCATCTATTTTACGCGGTCCACTCTCCCGCACCCCGCTGTAATCCCTACTTAAACATGGTGCTTTATGCCACATATTATGATCCAATGATGTGTTGCCATCCTATGATGTTTTGAGTAGATATCCTTTGTCCTTGGGTTGATGGATGATCTAGATTGGTACGAGTTGTATGTTTTATTTGGTGCTGTCCTATTGTGCCCTCCGTGTCGCGTAAGTGTGAGGGATTCCCGTTGTAGGGTGTTGCAATACGTTCATGATTCGCTTATAGTGGGTTACTTGAGTGACAGAAGCATAAACCCGAGTAAGGGGGTTGTGCCGTATGGGATAAAGGGGACTTGATGTTTTAATGCTATGGTTGGGTTTTACCTTAATGATCTTTAGTAGTTGCGGATGCTTGCTAGAGTTCCAATCATAAGTGCATATGATCCAAGAAGAGAAAGTATGTTAGCTTATGCCTGTCCCTCATATGAAATTTCAATGACGACTACTGGTCTTGTTAACGATTTCCTAGGATAATTCCGCACACCGGCCCATAATTATTCCACACTCGCTATTTATAATATTAAGTAATATATTCTAACTTTATGATAACATCACCTACTTTTATATTTTAGCTCTCCGATATCATGCAAAGTTATCCTCTTCATACGCACAACATAGTTTTATTTCTCGTTTCTAGTTGGAAGCAAACGTTCGGTGTACGTGGAGTCGTATCAGTGGCAGATAGGACTTGAGAGAATATTGATCTTACCTTTAGCTCCTTGTGGGTTCGACGCTCCATACTTATCACTTCCACCTTTGGGAATTGCTACGATGATTCCCTGCACTTGGGGATTATCAGAGAACAAGAGGCGGTTTTGTGTCGCGATCATGATCTCAAACCGACTTGGTTTCTAAGTCATAAACTTACCGGACAAGAAACAATCAACTTATATACCATGATATTAAAAAATAAACTAGCAAAAGGAAGCAGCGCTCCTGCAGGACCATGGACTGAATTTGGCTGACCATTCACGCGTATGTCGCATGTAGAACGCCCACGCCCTTCACCTTGGCCCGAGCAAGGCCAGGTGAGCGCGTGTGATATTATCTTTCTCTCACATTTATAGTGAGGGGCCTTGCACACGAAAAGTTGAAGCGATTCTCCTTGTTAAAAAGGTCTCTCGCTCGCACCAAACTATTTCATCAAAAGCATCACCCGCCGGTTCAATCGACAGGCCAACACATCACATAGTGGTGTGGGGAGAACCCACTATATACAAGAGCATCTAGAGTCGGGTGTCCGAAACCCGCCTCAAAAGTCCGGGTGGACGGCCCGATCACTAACCGGTCACAAAAATGCAACCCATATGGGCTCCTTAAACGGGCCTCAAATGGTCGAGCTGATCGGCACTCCTCATCTCCAGCCTAAATATGAGATGGATATGGGGGCGCCCGAGCGCATCCTCCACATCGGTGCCGACAACCCTACCCACCACAATTTGCACCAAATCCATCACATCCTTCCTCCTCCTCCCGCCTCCTCCTACATTTCCCACAATCGAGCCCTCGCCGTCCGCTATGCTTGCTCACCACCAGTCCCGATCCACCACCCTAGATGTTGTCCAGCCCGTCCCCGGTCGTCATAACGGATACTGCGTTCGCCTCGTCCGTCGGTGTCCCGTCCTTGGCTTTGTCGTGCAAACCGGAGGATGCGATGACATCGGCAGTGAGAGAGGAAAGCAACGGTGGCATTGTAGGGAGATGCGGACCTGGACAAGCAGCTGTCCCCCCCCTCCGCCGTGCTCGGAACCCCGCACCCATCCATCCGTCCGCCGACGCGAATTGCACCGTCAGACCACATTGGGATAGAGGAGGATCTGAGGGCCTATTGGGGAATTCCAGAGAGCTTTCCACCCACACAGATGACGGCGGTGAATGTATGTCACTCGCTGCAGCTAGTTTGGGCACGGATGAGCATGGGCACTGGCGGCGCCCGGGCTGCCCAAAACATGTTCGACGGAATGACACAAGAAGAGTCGGTATGTTTTTTTTTGCTCCTATCCGATCAACTTTTCATATGACATGTTCAATGTTTTGCATAGACTGCTAGTTCATTTCGGACATGATGAATGCTTGCAAACCATGATCATTTTGGAGGTGTTCCTATCAGACATGATCAATGATAATCAAGGTCTGATGTCTACTACGTAACTTTTACTCTTGTAGACTCTGTTGGGCCTTCGAGCGTAGAGTTTTGTAGGGCAGCAGGAAATTTCCCTCAAGTGGATAACCTAAGATTTATCAATCCGTGGGAGGCATAGGATGAATATGGTCTCTCTCAAACAACCCTGCAATCAAATACAAGAAATCTCTTGTGTCCCCAACATACCCAATACAATTGTCAGTTGTATAGGTGCACTAGTTCGGTGAAGAGATGGTGATACAAGTGTAATATGGATGGTATAAGTAGGTTTTTAAAATCTGAACAATAAAAAACAACAAGGTAGCAAGTAACAAAAGTGAGTAAAAACAGTGTCTCAATGCTTGGGAACAAGGCCTAGAGTTCATACTTTCACTAGTGCAATCTCTCAACGGTGCTAACATAATTGAATAATATAACAATCCCTCAGTGTGCGACAAAGAATCACTCCAAAGTTCTATCAATAGCGAAGAACATAATATGAAATTGTTGTAGGTAGCGAACCACCTCAAAGTTATCTTTCTAATCAATCTATTGAGCCATCCCTATAAGTGTCACAGACAGCCCTAGAGTCTGTACTACAATAACACCATATGATACGCATCAATCAACTCTAATGTGGCCTAGATATTCCAATGTCACCACAAGTATCCGTGAGTCAACTATTTTATATGCATCAAACAATTTCAGATTCATAATATTCAATCCAACACAAAAAACTTCAAAAATTACCCCAAAGTTTCTATCGGAGGAAGTAGGACGAAAACATGTATCAACCTCTCTTCCTAGATTACCCCAATGTCACCACGAGAATCCGCAAGTTGATTACCAAAACATACATCAAGTGACTCAATAGAATACCCCATTTTGACCACGGATATCCACATGTAAGACATACATCAAGTATTCTTAAATCCAAACTATTCAATCCGATAATAATGAAACCTCAAAGAGTAAGACTCAATTCACCACAACAAAGATAGAGTAGGAAGAACACTATATGTTTCATCTATATTAGCAAAGCTCATGGTACATCAATATCGTGTCCTATCAAGATCACGAGAGAGAGAGAGAGAGAGAGAGAGAGAGAGAGAGTAAGAGATCAAACACATAGCTACTGGTACATACCCTCAGCCCCGAGGGTGAACTACTCCTACCTCATCATGGAAACAGCGGGGATGATGAAGATGGCCTCCGGTGATGACTTCCCCCCTCTGGCAGGGTGCCGAAACGGAGCTCCGTATGATGTCGCTTCAGAATAGAGGCTTGCCGCGGTGGAAAAACTCATCTGGGTTTACTTTTGGGGGTTTCGAATATATAAGATTTTTTAGCGTTGGAATCACGCGAAGAGGTGCCACAGGGAGCATAAGGCATCCGGACGCGCCTACTCCCCCAGGGCGCGCCCTGTTGCCTTGTGGGCCCCCTGTGGGTCTTCTAGTACTCCCTCGAAGCTTCCGAGTCTCTTTTCTTCTAGAAAAAATCATCAAAAAGTTTCATCGCATTTGGACTTTGTTTGGTATGGATTTTCTTGAAAACCAAAAACATGCAAACAACAACAACTGGCAGTGGGCACTAGGTTAATATGTTAGTCCATGAAAATCACATAAAAGTGCACCAAAACAATATAAAATTATTGTAAACATGGCATGAATACTTCATAAATTATAGATGTGTTGGAGACGTATCAAGGTCCGACCCAAATGAAGTACGAATTGGGGCAGCCAACTTGCACTGCATTTCAAGTTGGGACAAAATCTGATCCCAAATCTGAGCAAGAAGAAGAAGGGAAAGACGACGAAGGCAAGAGGTCCAACACTCTCAACTTTTGAGGACATATTGCTGGTCAAAACTTCATTGGCCATAACAATGGAACCAATATGCGGCACCGAGCAAAAGGGGAACACGTATTGGGAGAAATTTTGGAAGGAGTATCACGACAAAAGGAATATGTGGAGCCGCATCCTATCGTGACCAACCGCAGTGTGGCATCTCTCCAACATCGATGGGGGTCAATCAAGGGGAAGTGAATAAGTACATCGACTACTACTCACAAGTGATCAAACACCCTCAAAGTGGGATGGGAGTGGCAACTCATGTAAGCTCAATTGCTTCATCTTGTCATCATTTGCATGTGCTTCTTGTGTTTGCATTCTTGTGCTCATACCTATGTTGTTTGCTAGACGGCGGTGGAGGCCACTTTGTATCACGAAACAAAGAAGAAATCGTTTGCTTTTAGCCATTGTTGAATGATATTGAATGGAGTGCCAAAGTGGACACAACTTGTGGCCGATCTCAAGGCCAACAAGAAGAGGAATGATGGCTCAAGCTCCCACAAGTCAATTGGGTTGGACAACGAAGAGGATGATATTGTCGTTGAGAATGGAAGAAACACTGTGCCAAAGGATAACCGGCAAGTCATGGGAAACAAGTGGGAGAAGGCAAGGGCCTCCCGTGATGCCGCAGCTACAATAATGTCCTCCACATGGACGGGCATTTTTCGGTGAGGGAGAACAAGGAAGAGGAGAGGTACAAGCTCATGTTGGATGCGTAAAAGGAGAGGATGGATTGGGACCGCAAGAGGGTGGAGAAGAAGCTAGAAATTGAAAGGGAGAAGATAGAGTTGGAGAAGCAAGAGGTGGCGATCAAATGGGAGCTCGAGAAGGCCAAGACATTTGGAGAGATTGAGCTTAAGAAGGAGAGATTGCAGGTCACACAGGACGCGGAGGATGCGAAGATCATGTTGGCGGGCGAAACCCTCTTGGATGAGCATGCAAAGAAGTGGCTTGCGGCAAAGAGGAAGGAGATCAACGAGCGCAGGGAGTACGAGGCGGTGACGGCGGCTGCAGTAGCAGCGAAGCATGTGGCAAAGATGCAGGTGGAGCATGTGGCCCGGATGCACGCAGAGTAGGACGCAAGGATAGCCTCGGAGCAGGCAGCATGGATGGGTCCGCCCCAGTGATCCAACTAGCAAGCGAGGTATCCCTCACGCTCAGACATTAATTTCATTTCCGCATGTCTGCATTGTTGAACTATGATTTACATTGCTTTGCTTCAAACTGTTGAATTCACACAGTGTGTATTGTATGATGGACGTGCATGGATTACATAGATTTGAGGTGTGTAGATGTGCGACAGCCCATATGAAGGGCGTCGGGCGCTTTTCGCGGACTCGCCCGCGGGCGTATAGGGGGTCGGGTTTGCCAAGTCTGGCTATGGATTCTCTAAAGTGGTCTCACACACCAACTTTTAGGATGGGACTAAACTTCATCTTGCCATTTATTGATGGGCCTTTTTTAGATTTCAGAAATTCTACATGGGCCTAGTCCATTATTTATAACAACAAGTTTGATAAATGAACGTAATAATTTAGAGTTGTGTGCATTATATGCCCATTTTCGTGGGAGCTCCTACTCCGCGCTTTCAGTACCATCTAATCCATCTAGCGCTTGCAGCAGCGTCTTGCTGGGCCGGCCCACTAACACGTAACACCAGCGGACAAAAATCATATTAAAAAGTTGTTAAGCCGAGGTTTCGAACTCGCGCCTTCGCTTTCTAAAACCACTCAGCTAACCACTACAGCTACCTAGTACTTATAGACAGTAGTACCTCGATATATATTAATGACAAAATTGGCTGCGCGGTTCCAAAAACTAAAAGCTCATAGATTAAAAAAATTCACGATTTTTTTCAAAAAACAAAAGGCTCACGTATTTAGAAAAGTTCACAAATATTGAAAAAAGTTCACGATTTTTTTTACTAATTTTAGAAAAAAACGTGAGTTCGAAAAAGTTCACAAAAAATAAAATAAAAAGTTCAAGAAAATTGAAGAAAGTTCACTAATTTGGGAAAAAGTTCACGAATTTTAAAAACAATTTCGTCAATGTTTTAAAAAGTTCATCACATTGAAAAAACATTCATTGTTTTTGAAAAAAGTTCATCAATTATGAAAAACGTTCATCAAATTTGAAAAAAAGTTCACCGGATTTGAAAAAAGTTCATCCAATAGGAAAAAAATCACCGATTTCAAAAAAAGTTCATCAAATTTGAAGCAAAAGTTCACCGGATTTGGAAAAAGTTCACCGGATTTAAAAAAAGTTCATTGATTTTGAACAAAATTTCATTGAATTCAAAAAAGTTCACCAAATTCGAAAAAATCAAATTAGAAAAAAAGGTCCGGCGAATTTGAATTTTTCTGTTGAAAAAATGATCGCACATTTAGGAAAAAGAAAAAAGTAAAAAAGAGAAGGAAAAAGGGAAAGTTTCGCGAACAGGAGAGAATAAAAAGGTGGAAAGAAGGTAGATTGCATAGTCCATCATGTTGTTGTAGTGGTTACTGCGGTTTGCGTGTACCGAGTGGTCTCGAGTTTGAACCTCGCTCGCGCTCCTTTTTTTTTTGATCTTTTCCAAAAAAACGTAGAATGGGCTGGCCCAGGTTGGACTGCTGCAGGCGCCCTTTTGCAATTGCACTGTAACGGGCGCCTGCAGCATCAAATAGGAATTGCCCATTTTCTTACTTGGTGCCCTCCGTGCCGGTTACAAGCTATTCTACAAACAGACACACATACCCTTTCGGCCTGGGCTTGGCCCATTTATGTTTGTTTTTTTGTTTCTTTAAACTTCAAAAAATGGTCGTACATGGACTTCAAGCCTGGGCTTGGCCCATTTATGTTTGTTTTTTTGTTTCTTTAAACTTCAAAAAAAAATGCTCGTACATGGACTTCAAGCCTGGGCTTGGCCCATTTATGTTTGTTTTTTTGTTTCTTTAAACTTGAAAAAATGGTCGTACGTGGACTTCAACCTCTAGACCTCATATTTCAGTACTAGCTGTGATAGCCAACTGGGACACCTCACAGTTCATGTCTACCTGCTGTTTTTCTATTCTTTGTTGCGCGTGAACTTGTAACCCTGAAAAGAACACTCTAGGTTTTCTATGGCCTTTTTTTCGTCACTTGTTACTCTTTTTAAATTTTGTTCTTACTTTTCAAAAATTTCTGAACTTTTTAAAATTTCAAACTTTCTTCAAATTCGTGAATTTTTTCTTAAAAATCCGTGATATTTTTTTCAATTCTTGAAATTTTTTTTAAATCAATGTTTGTTTTTTCAAATTCATAAAATTCTTGTTTAAAATTTATGGTTTTTTTCTAATTTGTTCACTTCTTTTCAAAATTGATGAAATTTTTTCAATTTTGCAAAGTTTTCATTTTATTATGAACTTTTTAAAATTTGCATATATTTTTTGTAATTCACAAACTTTTTTCAAATGGATGGACATTTTTATAAAATGTTTTTTGATTTCACAATTTTTAAAAAATATTAATATACCGGCCTGGTTTTTTATACCAGACCAACAACAGAAAAAACGAAAACAAAATACTAGCCTGCAAAGAGAGCGGACGAGAAGCTGGAGCCGAAATCACTAATCAAGGAGTATTCGTTGCAAAGAACACTCCTCCTTCCCAGGTCGCGACAAGTGGCGCACATGCAGCGCGCCACTTGTCGCATCCGGGAGTTTTCCTTTTTTTTTCATAGATTCGTTTATTCAAAACGTTGTATCTCTTAAAGTGTGCGTCCAAATCTCGAACTGTTTTCACCAACAACCGTTGAATTCCTCGCGTCGAGATCTTCAAAACTAGATCCCATGTTGATAGGTTTTGACGAACTTTTTTTCACGAAAAAAACGGATGAAAAAAAGCAGACGAAAGAACCGAATCGGAAGCACGTGTTTTTCCCTTTCCGAAAGAGGCACGCCTGTGCCTCTCGCGAAATCACAACCGTGCCTCTCGTGGAAGCAAAACCGTAACTCTCATGGAAGAAAAAAAACAACAGAAAACACGTTTTTTTTCGTTTCCGAGAGGCGCGGCCGTGACTCTCGCGAAAGCACAACTGTGCCTCTCGCGAAAGCAAGATCGTGACTCTCGTGAAAGAAAAAAAAACAAAAAATGCGTTTTGTTTTTCCCTTTCCGAGAGGCACGGTCATGACTCTTTCATAAGGACAACCGTGCCTCTCGTGGAGGCAAAACCGTGACTCTGGCGAAAGAAAAAAAAAACAAAAAACGTATTTTTTTCGTTTCTGAAAGGCACGGCCATGACCCTCGCTAAAGCACAACCGTGCCTCTCATGAAAGAAAAACCGTGACTCTCGCGAAAGAAAAAAAATGCATTTTTCCGCTCAATTTTTTTTTGATTGAAAAGCTAAGAAAGACCGAGGAAAACCAAAACGTCGAAAAAACACGAAAAAACCATTTAAAAAGCCGAAAACGCGTGCGAAAAAGTAAAAAAACCAAAATCCGGAGAAAGCGTCCAAAGCGCTTCATATGGCGAATGGCTGAGAGCGCGCCAGTCGTTGCGATTGCTCTCAGAGCTAGGAGTGGGGGGGGGGGGGCGAGCGAACTGCATTGCTGGGTGGCGGCCCGCTTGGGCGCTCGTGAGCGCCAGCTCTCCTCTCTATGATGCAGAGGTCCGAGTATAAACCCTCTTTTTTGGAAAAAAGAATGCATTCCATCATCCAATACTTTACATTAAACCAGACGCACTTGTAGCCCATGATGCCTTGGCTACAGCAGCATCTTCTTCACTGGATGCTTACATATATGTACAGTGTTAATTAAGCCATATTTTGACGCACACTTAATCTGAGTGTCCTCCTGGTTTGGGAATTCAGCTAACTGGGACACTGAAATAGACGGACCATCTCACGGAACCAGCACTATGTGCAGCTCCCCACGGCGGCGATTTCGTCTTTGAGGGACTTCCTCTTGCCCTCGTGCTTGCTCCTAGGTTTTGCAGCATTTTTCAGTGTCTGCAGCAACATCAGTTAGTAACCCAAACGTAAGAACATAGATACAGGCAGTAAAACCCAATACGCTGACCTTCTTGAGGAGTAGGTCCGTGTGCCTCTCCATCTCCCGGATCTGCTCCATGGTCATGCCATACCACTCGTCTATCCACGCGAAGCACAGCCGGTGGCACGCCAGAAACAGCGCCCTCTCCCCCTGCACGGTATGGAGCGTCAGCTCTGAGCTTCTGAAGTATTGACGCACGTTCTGCCAGATTCAGATCAAGCGGTGCGCAGTTTGACAAGATATGCAGTGCAGGTACCGCGATGAGGCAGTCTTCGAGCCGTTCGCCCAAGCCCCAGATGGGAGCATCCATGACCACCAGCTTGTATATGGTCATCACGGGACGGCATGAATCCTGAAACGAATGTAACAACCCATGTACAGTCAAACTTGACAGTAGCAGTACACATAGATCTCGGGTTCAGAATCTGCATACCATCCACCCATTCAGAAGAGGGCCTCGGTCCGTCCGTTGGGACTTGAATGTTGTCAGGTCGACTTTTGGAGCAGTGATCACCTTGCTCCAGTAGTCCCGCGACACAGACGCGATGTCGACGACCTCGACCTCTCTTGCTGCTAGCTGCTGGCTGTTTAGATTGTGCGCCTGGTTGTAGTGTAGTGCAATCTTAGTGTCGTTTCCTTTCGTCTGAAGGACTGAAAATGACAAGGAGGCAACTGAATGTGCTTACATTTTCAGAGCAGCCGTTGTCAGGTCTTATCACAGTGTCAATCGTCAGTGAACACTTGCTAAAAAGAGGGCACTGCATGATAGTAACAAATGATCAAGAATAGTGAAGTTAGTATAATTTGGCAGTGCTGGATGAACTGAGTTGTGAAGGATTCAAAGAACGAAATGATTTCTCTACTTGCAGTACCTTGATTACTGATGAGGGTCAGAGCAGCATCCATGGAAAACATGTAAAAGGGAGGGGATACAAAGTTACAAATGGAACTAGTTTATAAAGAACTGATATGTGTATAATTATTGCTAAAATATGATTCACAATTGGTTAAAAAAAGGTCTTTTCTAACCTGTTCTGCTCTTTGGATACGCGGACCAGGAGTCCTCATGCACAGCGAGAGAACTCGCGGATGCAAAGCCCTTCATCCAAGATGGAATTTTGCTGCACACAGTTTTAAGGGAAATAATTGCTCCTAGTTGATCCAGTAATCTGGTAACTTACATTTCATAATGTCCTCAGTTTTAAGGGAAATAATTGCTCCTAGTTGATCCAGTAATCTGGTAACTTACATTTCATAATGTCCTGATTACAACCTTTGATTTTTACCCCCGAGCATTGCATTTCTAATTAGCCAATTATTCGCTTCCAGTGGTTTGTTCTTGCCTTTCATGATTATCCGTTTTCAAAGAATATCTAGTAGTACAAAAATTACAAGATTGTAATGGCCTTACTACAAAATGGGCATAATTTTATGTATTTTTCTTGAAACAACTTAGGATGTATTATCACTACGAAATCGGTGAAATTTATCATGCCATGAAGTAGTATATATACGTACAAAAAACAAAACTAGGTGACTATATATATGTACGAACCTCTGCAAATGATAAACTTTCGAGGTGAATTGGCCCTCGCCGAGCTCCTCATCCTCAAAAGGGACCTGCTGCAGCACCTCCACGCCCTCCTTGCCATTTGTATTCTGCTGCTCCATCTTGATGATGGTGTAGCTGAGCCCTATCTCATACTGCGATACAATAATCAATCTTGCTCAGCTCAATTGCCATCTCACAATAAAAGAACACTGAAAAACTTGTGAAATCTTTCTTTAGTGGTTCTTCGTATACCTCCTCCATCGACATAGGCATGATGATTCGGCTTAGTGCAGGATCATAGTCAAGGTCCGGCAAATCAACGAAAGCACGTGAGTTAACAAAAAGAAAATAAAAGTAGGAGATCATTCGCATAAAAGCGATATTGCAATGAACAGAAAGATCTTTGATAAAAGGATACAACTCCTTGATCTGAACCATGGCGGAAGCAGTATCGAGATTGTGGCTGGGCGAGTTTGGTGTTGGGAGGACGAAGAAGAGCCGTTTTTTTGAAACCGGAAGGAGGAGAACTCTTCTGCCCGTTTCCCAAGAAGGCAGTGGAGGAAGAGTGGGGACTCGGGAACAGCTTCAAATTGCTGTTTACACTTCTTCCACTTATGACCTCCAACAGATGCGAAATCTGATAATGGGACAGTACAACTTAAAACTGAGAATTTATGTCAACTTACAGTGGGAATCTGAGGTTTGAGGCGGGCGAATGTGCGAAGGATCCTCACACTGGCAGGTCTCCATCAACAGGGTTGTGACTTGTGAGGTGGGTAATTTACGCACGTCAGGGGTTGCCTTTATGTAACGTATCTTGCAACTTCTAGAGAAGAAGATGCTGGCAAAATCCGCCTGGCCGCCACTGCAATTGTGCCCACCCCTTTGTATTGCTGTCCCGTGGGCCCGGCCAGGGGAAAACACTTGGCCAGGAGGAACCTATGTGGCTTCAAAAAGCACCGTTCCGTCATGCAGATCACGGAGGGTGTTGACTACCTGATCTAGTGGCGGATGTTTTTTTTAGCACCTCTAGTGTGGATCATGAAATCTCAGCGCAGCCGGATGGCGTCCATGAACGTCTACCGAAAATAAACTAAACTTTGTTACTTTAATAACCATGTTGGGCTTAATTTTCATCTCGCGGACGTTGGCGGACTCGCGGACACAGTCCGCTTGCATGCCTACTGAGCAATCACCTCACCTATTCATAAATTCACTTCATGGTTTCTTTGTGGGTTGAAAAAGTACCTTGCCTGTTGTCCCGGTTGCCTCTGAGAGCGCGGCCATCGTCGTGGCCATGGCTCCAATGGTTCAGATCATACTCGAGCTTCAAGACTTGTGTGCGAACTTTGTTCATCGGTATCCATGACGCATCCAGACAAGATGGATATTGTTGGGGCCGATGCGGTGGCACATGCAATTTTCTAAAGATAAAGAGGAAGCGAGGGCCAAAGGTAAGAAAGGTAGTGCTAACCCTTAGATCAGCCATCTTGAAATTGAAAACAGATAGAAGCATAAATATGAAGGGTGAACCTAGAAAAGAAAAAAAAGGCACATGTGGTTAAATGATGGAGGCTACTCAGCTCTTTGGCTAGTCTTCCTAGTTTTGGCATTGTCCATTGTCATTCTCGTTGTGTTTTTCTTCACTTGCATATGTCATTGGGTATTTTTGTGTGGAGACCTCCTACACGCCGCTTCAGGCGCCCAATTTCGCTCCTGGCGCTCATGCATAACATGTATGTGTTATACCCGATAATGAGCGAACGCTGGCTTGCCTCGCACGCCTGGTATTCAACCGGTGGATGGTTGACCGTTGACCTGTTCACTTTTCACCAAATATGAAAATAAATCATAAATTTGAAAAAACTCATGCATTTAAAAAAATTTAATAAAGTTCGAAAAAAGTGTATTTGGAAAAAAAATCACGAATTTGAGAAAAACTTCAGGAATTTGAAAATGTTCGTGAATCTGAAACACTTCATGAATTAGAAAAAGTTCACGGGTTTTAAAATGTTAACAAATTTGCAAACAAATCACGGATTTGAAAAATTGTTAATGGATATCAAAAAGGTTTCAAAAAAGTTTGCGAAATTGAAAGAAATGTCTGTGAATTTGAAAACTATTTATAAATTTTTAAAATAATCATGAACTTATGAAAAAATGTTCGGAATTTAAAATATCACCGATTTGAATAAAATAAAATGAAAAAAAAGAAAATTAAAACAAATAAAAAACTGGCCAGAAGCTTCCCAAAATCGGCAAAAAAGCAAAATAAAAGCAGAAGTCATTCGCATTATATAGGCCGACCCCGTGGTCATGAAAGTTGTGGCGGGGTGTGAGATGCGTACGGTTACCGAAGTAACTACAAAATCACTAGTTAAGGGTTATCCTTGCAAAGGTCACTCGCCACCTTCTCACATGTTGACAATTGAAGACTGCATATGCGTCACTTGTCTCAACCTTGAAGTTTTCTTTTTTTTTTCATAGATTCGTTTGTTCAAAACATTTATATCTTGACCGTGTGTCCAAATACCAAACTATTCTCACCTTTTGATTTATTGCGTTGAGATCTTTAAAACTAGTTCCATGCTAATTGGTTTCAACGTTTTTTTTCCACAAAAACCTAAATCCTCCATGAAAAACAGTAACCGAATAGAAGGAATACCAAAAAATATCCAAAAAATAAAAACTGTGGTCACTGAAAAGAACGAATACCAAAAACAAAAAAAAATGGAACCCAGAAGCGCGGTTGCGGTTTTCATTTTTTTGTAAGCGCGGGCTAGCCTTTTCCTTTTTTGGGGCAAGCGGAAGTTGTATTTTCTTTCCTTTTTCTGTAGAAGCACACGTTGTACTTTTCGTAGAAGCACAGATTGCTTCTTCTACTTGAAGAGGAAAACTCGTAGAAAAACATGTTGTGCTTTTCTCTTTTACAGTAGAAGCATAAATTCCGTTCTCGTGAAAGCACAATCGTTCTTCTCACGGAAGCAAAACTGTGCACCCACGAGAAATACAATTGTCCTTCTTGTGGAAGCACATACTTGTTTTTAGAGAAGCACAAATGTGTTTGAAAAAGAAAAGACTAAAAAAATCTCCAAATCCTAGGAAAAACGAGAAGAAAACTTGAAAGACGAACATGTTAGGAATATGCAACTTGTATTCTCATGGGGCCATAGGCTAATATATATATGTATAGGTGCAGGAAATATGCAAAAAAAACCTAGAAGCAAGATCAATAATTTCATACTTACTAGGTAATTCTTTATCATGAGGTTGTCTATGTAATTTGGAGAAATTAAACTCATGAGACACATCACCAAAATTTACACTAACAGTTTCCTTCGTGCAATCAATTTTAGCATTAACCGTATTCAAGAAAGGTCTACCAAATATAACTGGACAAAAATCATCTTGTGGGGAACCAAGAACTAGAAAATCAGTAGGGTATTTTATTTTTTCACACAAGACTTCGACATCTCTAACAATCCCAACTGGTGTGATAGTATCTCTATTAGCAACCTTAATAGTAACATCAATGTCTTCCATCTCAGCAGCTGCAATATCATTCACAATTTCTTAATATAAAGTAAACGGGATAGCACTCACACTAGCACCCAAATCACATAAGCCATGATAACAATGATCTCCTATTTTAATAGAGACAACAAGCATGCCAACAACAAGTTTATTTTTATCTTTTTCATCGGGTTTAGCAATTCTAGCAGCTTCGTCACAAAAATAAATAACATGCCCATGGATATTATCAACAAAGGGATCTTTAACCATGGCAACATTAGGTTCAACTTAAATTTGTTGAGAGGGTGTAAGTGTTACAAATTTTGCGACCCATAGTTGAAGCTTTAGCATGTCCTTTTATCCTGACGGAAAAAGGGGGTTTCTCAATATAAGCAGTAGGACTAACTGGATTAGCACTATAAGTAATAGTTTCTTCCCTAGCTTTAGTGGACTCTACTATTTTTACTTCAATGGGAGGATGACATTTAAACACGTCTCCTTAGGGAGATCAACATGAGTATCAAATGATTCAAAAAATAAGTTACTATATCAGAGTCAAGTTCATACTTAGTGCTAAAATTATGAAAAGCATCGGTATCCAGAAAAGTTTTAACACAATCAAACTCAAGCTTTATACCTAACTCCTTACCTTCATTGAGCTCCCAATCCTCAGAGTTGCGTTTAATTCATTCCAAAAGATCCGACCTGAAATCAATAGTATTCTTCATAAAAGGACCAGTACAAAAAGTATCGAGTATGGATTGTTCATCATGAGAAAGCTGAGCATAAAAATTCTGTATAATAATTTCTCTTGAGAGCTCATGATTGGGGCATGAATACAACATTGACTTAAGCCTCCCCCAAGCTTGAGCGATACTTTCTCCTTCACGAGGCCAAAAATTATATATATAATTCCGATCACGATCAACCAGATGCATAGGATAAAACTTCTGATGAAATTCCAATTTCAATCGGTTCCAATCCCAAGCTCCACTATCATCACATAGCCTATACCATGTCAATGTTTTTCCCTTCAAAGATAAAGGGAAAACCTTCTTCTTAACTTCATCTCCGGGTAAACCTGCAAACTCAAATAATCTACAAACTTTATCCACATAGAGTAGGTGCATATCAGGATGTAATGTTGCATCTCCTCCATAAGGATTAGCTAGCAGTTTCTCTGTCATACCCGAAGGAATTTCATAATAAATATTTTCAATAGGTGCAGTAGGTTGAGGAGAAACTATTTGTGCTTCTGTTCGAGGTGAAGATACCCCGAACAAACCCCTCAAAGGATGGTTTTCCATAGTGACAAGTAACAGTAAATTTCAGCACATAATATAAATGTTTCCTTACCAAATTCCACTCACCAAAGGCGCTTCACTCCCTGGCAACGATGCCAGAAAAGAGTCTTGATGGCCCACAATTATAGGGGATCAATCGTAGTCCTTCTGATAAGTAATAGTGTCGAACCTAATGAGGAGCAGAAGGAAATGGCAAGTGGTTTTCAGCAAGCATTGAAATTATCAGTAACAGATAGTTTGATGGCAAGGTAATTAGTAATGAGTAACAAGTGTATAAAAGGTGCAGCAAGATTGCCCAATCCTTTTTATAGGAAAGGATAAGCCTAGACGAACTCTTATATAAAGCAAAGTGCTCCCGAGGACACATGGGAATTATTGTCAAGTTAGTTTTCATCATGCTCATATGATTCGTGTTCGCTACTTTGATAATTTGATATGTGCATGGACCGGTGCTTGGGTGTTGTCCTTACTTGGACAAGCCTCTCACTTATGATTAATCCCTCTTTCAAGCATCTGCAACTACAAAATAAGAATTAAGATAAATCTAACCATAGTATTAAACAAGTGGATTCGTATCAACCCCTTATGAAGCAACACATAAACTAGGGTTTAAGCTTCTATCACTCTAGCAACCCATCATCTACTTGCAACTTCCCAATGCCTTACCCTAGGCCGAAACCATGGTGAAGTGTCATGTAGTCGACGTCCACATAACACCACTAGAGGAAAGACAACATACATCTCATCAAAATATCAAACGAATACCAAATTCACATGATTTCTTATAACAAGACTTTTCCCATGTCCTTGGGAACAAAAGTAACTACTCACAAATCATATTCATGTTCAAGATCAGAGGGGTAATAAATATCATTAAGTATTTGAACATATGATCTTCCACCAAACAAACCAACTAGTATCAACTACAAAGAATAATCAACACTATTAGCAACCCACATGTACCAATCTAAGGTTTTGAGGCAAAGATTGAATACAAAAGATGAACTAGGGTTTGAGATGAGATGGTGCTGGTGAAGATGTTGATGAATATTGGCCATCCCATGATGAGAGGATGGTTGGCGATGACAATGGCTTCGATTTCCCCCTCCCGGAGGGAAGTTTTCCCCGCAAAATCGCTCCGTCGGAGACCTAGATTGTTTCTGCCTAGGTTCCATCTCGAGACGGTTGCGCTTCCTCCCGAAAGCTTTCTCGTTATTTATTTTAGGTCAAAACACCTCATATAGCAAAGATGGGCACTGGAGGCTGCCCAGGGGCCCCACATGCTTAGGGGCGCGCCCTGGGGGGTAGGGGGGCCAGGCTTGTGGCCACCTGGTGGGTCCCCTTCTGCTATTTCTTTGCCCAATATTTTTTATATATTCCAAGACAATTCTCAATAGAGTTTCAGGACATTTGTAGTTGTGCATAATAGGTATCGCAAATTTGCTCCTTTTCAGCCCAGAATTCCAGTTGCCGACATTCTCCCTCTATGTAAATCTTTTAAAACAAGAGAGAAAAGGCATAAGAATTGTATCCTAAAGTGTAATAAAATCCCATAAGGCAATAAATATCAACATAAAAATATGATGCAAAATGGACGTATCACGCCTCGTGCAGCGACCGCCACTGCTGCAGTTGTCCTTGCGTCGTCGGAGTTCCTGCTCCGCCGCCCGCACCGTCTGCTACACTCTGCGCCGAGCCAGTAGTATTGCCCGTTGGCGATCCCTATACGCTTTTAGAATGACCCTGGCTAACCCGACGGCTTGCTCGTACCGCGTTTCCTCCTTCCTCTGGCCGTCATCGGGAGAGGCGGCGGCATGGCCGTCGACTGCCAAGCCGACCATTGTGCCTTCAGCCTTGATTCTGCCGTTGCCCAACTCCATCCCGTCGTCGGCCATTAGGGGTATGCCGGTATGTGTGGGTAACTAGCTAGCAAGTGGATCAGTAGCGAGTCGCCGCCGCTGGCCATTGCTGTGGTTATTTATAGCTAGCAGTTGGCTAGGGGATTGGGGATTTTACAATTCACCCCTGTGGAGCATGGGAAGCCTTCGCTGGAGTGATGTCTACTACGCAACCTTCCTCTTGTAGACGTTGTTGGGCCTCCAAGCGCAGAGGTTTGTAGGAAAGTAGCAAATTTCCCTCAAGTGGATGACCTAAGGTTTATCAATCCGTCGGAGGCGTAGGATGAAGATGGGCTCTCTCGAGCAACCCTGCAACCAAATAACAAAGAGTCTCTTGTGTCCCTAACACACCCAATACAATGGTAAATTGTATAGGTGCACTAGTTCGGCGAAGAGATGGTGATACAAGTGCAATATGGATGGTAGATATAGGTTTCTGTAATCTGAAAATATAAAAACAGCAAGTTAGCTAATCATAAAAGTGAGCACAAACGGTATTGCAATGCTAGGAAACAAGGCCTAGGGTTCATACTTTCACTAGTGCAAGTTCTCTCAACAATAATAACATAATTGGATCATATAACCATCCCTCAACATGCAACAAAGAGTCACTCCAAAGCCACTAATAGCGGAGAACAAACGAAGAGATTATGGTAGGGTACGAAACCACCTCAAAGTTATTCTTTCCAATCAATCCATTGGGCTATTCCTTTAAGTGTCACAAACAACTCTAGAGTTCGTACTAGAATAACACCTTAAGACACAAATCAACCAAAACCCTAATGTCATCTAGATACTCCAATGTCACCTCAAGTATCCGTGGGTATGATTATACGATATGCATCACACAATCTCAGATTCATCTATTCAATCCAACACAAAGTACTTCAAAGAGTGCCCCAAAGTTTCTACCGGAGAATCAAGACGAAAACGTGTGCCAACCCCTATGCATAGGTTCATGGGTGGAACCCGCAAGTTGATCACCAAGACATACATCAAGTGAATCATGTGATATGCCATTGTCACCACAGATATGCACGACAAGACATATATCAAGTGTTCTCAAGTCATTAAAGACTCAATCCAATAAGATTACTTCAAAGGGAAAACTCAGTCCATTACAAGAGAGTAGATGGGGAGAAGGAACATAAGATCCAACTATAATAGCAATGCTCACGATACATCAAGATCGTGCCAAATCAAGAACACAAGAGAGAGAGAGAGAGAGATCAAACACATAGCTACTGGTACATACCCTCAGCCCCGAGGGTGAACTACTCCCTCCTCGTCATGGAGAGCGCCGGGAAGATGGCCACCAGTGAGGGCTCCCCCCTCCGGCAGGGTGCCGGAACCGGGTCCCGGTTGACTTTTGGTGGCTACAGAGGCTTGCAGAGGCGGAACTCCCGATCTATTCTCTTCCCCGAACGTTTTAGGGTATATGGATATATATAGGAGGAAGAAGTACGTCAGGGGAGCCATGAGGGGCCCACGAGGGTGGAGGGCGCGCCCTAGGGGGGTGGGCGCGCCCCCCTACCTCGTGGCTCCCTTGTTTCTTTCCTGATATGCACTCCAAGTCCATCGGGTAGCTTTCCTTCCAAAAATAAGTTCCGTGGAGTTTCAGGTCAATTGGACTCCGTTTGATATTCCTTTTCTTCGAAACACTGAAATAGGCAAAAAACAGCAATTCTGGGCTGGGCCTCCGGTTAATAGGTTAGTCCCAAAAATAATATAAAAGTGGATAATAAAGCCCAATATTGTCCAAAACAGTAGATAATATAACATGGAGCAATCAAAATTATAGATACGTTGGAGACATATCAGGCATCCACACGCTTAATTCCTGCTCGTCCTCGAGTAGGTAAATGATAAAAACAGAATTTTTGATGCGGAGTGCTACTTGGCATAATTTCAATGCAATTCTTCTTAATTGTGGTATGAATATTCAGATCCGAAAGATTCAAGACAAAATTTTAATATTGACATAAAAATAATAATACTTCAAGAATACTAACAAAGCAATTATGTCTTCTCAAAATAACATGGACAAAGAAAGCTACCCCTACAAAATCATATAGTCTGGCTATGCTCTATCTTCACCACACAAAATATTTAAATCATGCACAACCCCGATGAAAAGCCAAGCAATTGTTTCATACTTTTGATGTTCTCAAACTCTTTCAATCTTCACGCAATACATGAGCGTGAGCCATGGATATAGCACTATATGTGGAATAGAATGGTGGTTGTGGAGAAGACAAAAAAGGAGAAGATAGTCTCACATCAACTAGGCGTATCAATGGGCTATGGAGATGCCCATCAATAGATATCAATGTGAGTGAGTAGGGATTGCCAAGCAACGGATGCACTAGAGCTATAAGTGTATGAAAGCTCAAAAAGAAACTAAGTGGGTGTGCATCCAACTCGCTTGCTCACGAAGACCTAGGGCATTTTGAGGAAGCCCATCATTGGAATATTCCCACTAGTATATGAAGGTGACAACATAGGAGACTCTCTATCATGAAGATCATGGTGCTACTTTGAAGCACAAGTGTGGTAAAAGGATAGTAGCATTGTCCCTTCTCTCCTTTTCTCTCATTATTTTATTTTATTTTATTTTTTATTTGGGCCTTTTTCTCTTTTTATGGCCTCTTTTTTCTTTTTTTATTTGGCCTTCTTTGGCCTCTCTTTTTTCATCCGGAGTCTCATCCCGACTTGTGGGGGAATCATAGTCTCCATCATCCTTTCCTTACTAGGACAATGCTCTAATAATGATGATCAGCACACTTTTATTTACTTACAACTCAAGAATTACAACTCGATAATTAGAACAAAATATGACTCTATATGAATGCCTCCAGCGGTGTACCGCGATGTGCAATGACTCATGAGTGACATGTATGAAAGAATTATGAATGGTGGCTTTGCCACAAATACGATGTCAACTACATGATCATGCAAAGCAATATGACATTGATGGACCGTGCCATAATAATCGGAACAGTGGTAAGTTGCATGGCAATATATCTCAGAATGGCTATGGAAATGCCATGATAGGTAGGTATGGTGGCTGTTTTGAGGAAGGTATATGGTGGGTGTATGATACCGGCGAAAAGGGCGCGGTATTAGAGAGGCTAGCAATGGTGGAAGGATGAGAGTGCGTATAATCCATGGACTCAACATTAGTCATAAAGAACTCACATACTTATTGCAAAAATCTATTAGTTACCGAAACAAAGTACTATGCGCATGCTCCTAGGGGGATAGATTGGTAGGAAAAGACCATCGCTCGTCCCCGACCGCCACTCATAAGGAAGACAATCAATAAATAAATCATGCTCCGACTTCATCACATAATGGTTCACCATACGTGCATGCTACGGGAATGACAAACTTTAACACAAGTATCTCTCAAATTCACAACTACTCAACTAGCATGACTCTAATATTACCATCCTCATATCTCAAAACAATCATAAGGAATCAAACTTCACATAGTATTCAATGCACTTTATATGAAAGTTTTTATTATATCCCTCTTGGATGCCCATCATATTAGGACTAAATTCATAACCCAAGAAAATTACCATGCTGTTCTAAAGACTCTCAAAATAATATAAGTGAAGCATGAAAGTTCATCTATTTATTCAAAATAAAACTACCACCATGCTCTAAAAGAATATAAGTGAAGCACTAGAGCAAATGACAAACTACTCCAAAAGATATAAGTGAAGATCAATGAGTAGTTGAATAAATATGTAACTATGTGAAGACTCTCCCATTTAATAATTTCGGATATTGGTAATTTATTCAAACAGCAAGCAAAGCTAAATAAAATAAAATGGCGATCCAAGCAAAACACATATCATGTGCTGAATAAAAATATAGCTCCAAGTAAAGTTACCGATGAACGAGGACGAAAGAGGGGATGCCTTCCGGGGCACCCCCAAGGTTAAACGCTTGATTATCCTTGAATATTACCTTGGGGTGCCTTGGGCATCCCCAATCTTAGGCTCTTGCCACTCCTTATTCCATAGTCCATCGAATCTTTACCCAAAACTTGAAAACTTCACAACACAAAACTTTAACAGAAAACTCGTGAGCTCCGTTAGCGAAAGAAAAGAAAACACCACTTCAGGGTACTGTAATGAACTCATTCTTTATTTATATTGGTGTTAAACCTACTATATTTCAACTTCTCTATGGTTTATAAACTATTTTACTAGCCATAGATTCATCAAAATAAGCAAGCAACACAATAAAAACAGAATCTGTCGAAAACAGAACAGTCTGTAGTAATCTGTAACTAACTCAAACTTCTGGAACTCCAAAAATTCTAAAATAAATTGGTGGACCTAAGGAATTTGTCTAGTAATCATATGCAAAAAGAATCAACTAAATAGCACTCTCCAGTAAAAAGATGAAGCTAATCTCATGAGCGCTAAAGTTTCTGTTTTTTACAGCATGATCATAAAGACTTCACCCAAATCTTCCCAAAGGTTCTACTTCGCATAAACACTAATTAAAACATAAAACCAAATCTAAACAGAAGTTAGAAGGGTTATTTATTACTGAACATAATCAAAAGGCAAAGAACTAAAATAAAACTGGGTTGCCTCCCAACAAGCGCTATCGTTTAACACCCCTAGCCAGGCATGATGATTTCAATGATGCTCACATAAAAGATAAGAATTGAAACATAAAGAGAGCATCATGAAGAATATGACTAGAACATTTAAGTATAACCCACTTCCTATGCATAGGGATTTTGTGAGCAAACAACTTATGGGAACAATAATCAACTAGCATAGGAAGGCAAAACAAGCATAACTTTAAAACTTTAAGCACATAGAGAGGAAACTTGATATTATTGCAATTCCTACAAGCATATATTCCTCCCTCATAATGATTTTCAGTAGCATCATGAATGAATTCAACAATATAACCAGCACATAAAGTATTCTTTTCATGATCTACTTGCATAGAAATTTTACTACTCTCCACATAAGCAAATTTATTCTCATCAATAGTAGTGGGAGCAAACTCAACAAAATAACTATCATGTGATTGAAAATTAAGATCAAGATGACAAGTTTCATGGTTATTATTATTATTTATAGCATACGTGTCATCACAATAATCATCATAGATAGGAGGCATGCTTTCATCATAATAAATTTGCTCATCAAAACTTGGGGGACAAAAAATATCATCTTCATCAAACATAGCTTCCCCAAGCTTGTGGCTTTGCATATCATTAGCATCATGGGTATTCAAGGAATTCAAACTAACAACATTGCAATCATGCTCGTCATATAAATATTTAGTGCCAAACATTCTAATGCATTCTTATTCTAACACTTTGGCACAATTTTCCTTTCCATCATACTCACGAAAGATATTAAAAAGATGAAGCGTATGAGACAAACTCAATTCCATTTTTTTGTAGTTTTATTTTATAAACTAAACTAGTGATAAAACAAGAAACTAAAAGATTCGATTGCAAGATCTAAAGATATACCTTCAAGCACTCACCTCCCCGGCAACGGCGCCAGAAACTGCTTAGTTGAAGGAGTGTGAGTGCCGCTTACCCAGCCTCCCCGGCAACGACGCGAGAAAAGAGCTTGATGTCTACTACGCAACCTTCCTCTTGTAGACGTTGTTGGGCCTCCAAGTGCAGAGGTTTGTAGGACATTAGAAAATTTCCCTCAAGTGGATGACCTAAGGTTTATCAATCCGTGGGAGGCGCGTAGGATGAAGATGGTCTCTCTCGAGCAACCCTGCAACCAAATAACAAAGAGTCTCTTGTGTCCCCAACACACCCAATACAATGGTAAATTGTATAGGTGCACTAGTTCGGTGAAGAGATGGTGATACAAGTGCAATATGGATGGTAGATATAGGTTTTTGTAATCTGAAAATATAACTAATGATAAAAGTGAGCACAAACGGTATTGCAATGCTAGGAAACAAGGCCTAGGGTTCATACTTTCACTAGTGCAAGTTCTCTCAACAATGATAACATAATTGGATCATATAACTATCCCTCAACATGCAACAAAGAGTCACTCCAAAGCAACTAATAGCGGAGAACAAACGAAGAGATTATGGTAGGGTACGAAACCACCTCAAAGTTATTCTTTCTAATCAATCCATTGGGCTATTCCTATAAGTGTCACAAACAACCTTAGAGTTCGTACTAGAATAACACCTTAAGACACAAATCAACCAAAACCCTAATGTCACCTAGATACTCCAATGTCACCTCAAGTATCCGTGGGTATGATTATACGATATGCATCACACAATCTCAGATTCATCTATTCAATCCAACACAAAGTACTTCAAAGAGTGCCCCAAAGTTTCTACCGGAGAATCAAGACGAAAACGTGTGCCAACCCCTATGCATAGGTTCATGGGCAGAACCCGCAAGTTGATCACCAAGACATACATCAAGTGAATCACGTAATATCCCATTGTCACCACAGATACACACGGCAAGACATACATCAAGTGTTCTCAAGTCATTAAAGACTCAACCCGATAAGATTACTTCAAAGGGAAAACTCAATCCATTACAAGAGAGTAGAGGGGGAGAAGAAACATAAGATCCAACTATAATAACAAAGCTCGCGATACATCAAAATCATGCCAAATCAAGAACACGAGAGAGAGAGAGAGATCAAACACATAGCTACTGGTACTTACCCCTAGCCCCGAGGCTGAACTACTCCCTCCTCGTCATGGAAAGCGCCGGGATGATGAAGATGGCCACCGGTGAGGGCTCCCCCCTCCGGCAGGGTGCCGGAACCGGGTCCCGATTGACTTTTGGTGGCTATAGAGGCTTGCGGCGGTGGAACTACCGATCTATTCTTTTCCCCGAATGTTTTATGGTATATGGATATATATAGGAGGAAGAAGTACGTCAGGGGAGCCACGAGGGGCCCACGAGGGTGGAGGGAATGCCCTAGGGGGGAGGGCGCGCCCCCTACCTCGTGGCTCCCTCGTTTCTTTCCTGACATGCACTCCAAGTCCATCCTCGTGAGCACCTCCCTTAGCTCCTGACGTGGGGTCCAAGTCCATCGGGTAGCTTTCCTTCCAAAAATAAGTTCCGTGGAGTTTCAGGTCAATTGGACTCCGTTTGATATTCCTTTTCTTCGAAACACTGAAATAGGCAAAAAACAACAATTCTGGGCTGGGCCTCCAGTTAATATGTTAGTCCCAAAAATAATATAAAAGTGGATAATAAAGCCCAATATTGTCCAAAATAGTAGATAATATAGCATGGAGCAATCAAAAATTATAGATACGTTGGAGACGTATCATGGAGCACGGGAAGACATAAGTGGAGCACACCACCCGACAACTGTATGTAGTGTCACGTGTTATCACACACATGTTTACATAAGGGAACATATGTGCATGTAACTTACTAATCATCGCACACAAGTACTCGCACCACGTATCATGTGCGATACCCCTAGCATCGCAAGCAACTCGTTTGCATTTTTCAAAGTTTTTTCTGCACACATAATCACACACAAATGAACTGTAGTAACCATTTGAGTTATATTTTCTCATCGCAAACAGTTCATCCGAGTGGCATGTTCGCCGCATATCACACATATCTTGTTTACATGAATTATTTGTGTTCTTTTAGCTCATCGCGAACATTTCATCTATGTGTATATGCCATGTATCACTATCACATACATCTTGCTAAGTTGTACCGTTTCTATTGTCTTGCCTAATAAAAAACAGTTCATCCGAGTTAACTGTACGTCGTATATCACACACACCTTGATCTGGCTGACTGTTTCTGTTGCATCTCCTAATCGCAAACAGTTCATCCAAGTGAACTGTATATCGTATGTCGCACACACCTTCATATGGCTGCCCGTTTATGTTGTTCTGGCTCATCGGAAACAGTTCTTATGGATTATTCGTATGCCACACATCACACACACAACTATAATCTGAATCGTATTTGATGTCTCCGCCATCACAAATGTTTTGTATATTTTTGATGTTTTCTTACACCACTGTTTGCAATTAATGCATCACACACAGTTTCGTCGAAGGGTCTCTAATTGTAGTGTGGCATTTGGACCATCCTGCAGTAGTGAATACACGCTTCAATTAGGTGATCAAATCTTTTGATTTTATACAAACTTATGGAGAAGCTTGTATTTACAAGAAAGTGAGTGGGACATGTGTAGCATTTCTAATACTATATGTGGATGACATAATGTTGATTGGAAATGATACATAATTTTTGGAAAGCATAAAGGGTTATTTGAACAAGAGTTTTCCCATGAAAGACCTGGGTTAAGCTGGTTACATATTAGGCATTAAGATCTATAGAGATAGATCGAGACGCCTGATAGTATTTTCACAAAGCACATACCTTGACAAGATTTTGAACAGGTTCAAAATGGACCAGTCGAAGAAGGGGTTCTTGCCTGTGCTGCAAGCTGTGAAGTTGAGTCAGACTCAAAGCCCGACCGCGGTAGAAGAAAGAGAAAGGATAGAAGTCATCCCATATGCCTCAGCCATAGGCTCTATAATTTATGACATGCTGTGTACCAGACCCGATGTGTGCCTTGCCATAAGATTAGTAGGGAGGTACCAAAGTAATCCATCAGTCGATCACTAGACAGCGGTAAAAAAAATCCTTAAGTACCTAAAGAGGACTAAGGACACGTTTCTCGTTTATGGAGGTGACAAAGAGCTCATCGTAAAGGGTTACATCAATGCTAGCTTTGACACTGATCCAGATGATCTAAGTCTCAAACCAGATACGTATATATATATATTCTGAATGGTGGAGCAGTTAGTTGGAGTAGCTCCAAGCAGAGCGTGGTAGCATCATCTACATGTGATATAGAGATTTGCAAAGCACATACGAATCTGATTGTGGCAGACCCGTTGGCTAAATCTCTTCCACGAGCAAAACATGATCAACACCAGAACTCAATGGGTGTTAGATTCATTATGATGTAAACTAGATTATTGACTCTAGTGCAAGTGGGAGACTGTTGGAAATATTCCTTAGAGGCAATAATAAATTGGTTATTCTCATATTTCCTTGTTCATGATAAATGTTTATTATTCATGCTAGAATTGTGTTGACCGGAAACTTACATACATGTTTGAATATATACAACACCATGTCCCTAGTATGCTTCTACTAGACTAGCTCGTTGGTCAAAGATGGTTAAGGTTTCATAACCATAGACATGAGTTGTCATTTGCTAAGAGATCACATCATTAGGAGAATGATGTGATCGATAGACCCAACTGTAAGCTTAGCATCAATTTTTTTCACTCAGTTATTTGCTATAACTTTCTTCATGTCAAGTATCTGTTCCTTACACCATGAGATCATGTCACTCCCAGATACCGGAGGAATGCCTTGTGTGCTATCAAACGTCACTTCATAGCTGGGTGATCATAAAGGTGCTCTACAGGTATCTCCGAAGGTGTCTGTTGGGTTGCATCGATCGAGACTAGAATTTGTCACTCTGCGTGACGGAGAGATATCTCTGGGCCCTCTCAATAATACAACATCACAAGAAGCTTCATGTGACTAATGAGTTTAGTTATGGGATCTTGTATTACAGAACGAGTAAATAGACTTGCCAGTAACGAGATTGAACTAGGTATGGAGATACCGACGATCGAATCTCGTGCAAGTAACATATCGTTAGACAAAGGGAATTGCATATGGGATTATCTGAATCCTCGACATTGTGGTTTAACCGATAAAGATCTTCATTGAATATATGGGAATAAATATGGGAATCCATATCCCACTATTGATTATTGACCAAAGAGGTGTCTCGGTCATGACTACATGTTCCCGAACCCATAGGGTCGAACGCTTAACATTCGGTAGCGCTAGGGTGGCATTGAGATATTAATAGTGGAAAGTCCAAAGCTTGTTCGGAGTCCCGAATGGGATCCGGGACATCACGAGGAGCTCCGAAATGGTCCAGAGGCAAAGATTTATACATGGGAAGTCATATTCAGGGTTCCAAAAAATGTTTGGGTTTTCTCGGTATTGTACTGAGAAGGTTCTAGAAGGTTCCGGAGTTGGGCCCACCTGCATGGGGGACAGATGCGGCTTGAAGCTATGTCGGTATTTCCCCAAAGAGGAAGGGATGATGCAGCACATCGGTGATAGGTATTTCTCTCAATTATGGGACTAAGGTTATCGAACCAGTAGGAGAACCAAGCAACACTACGTAAACAACACTTGCACACAAATAACAAATACTCACAACCTGACGTGTAAAAGGGGGTTGTCAATTCCTTTTGGGTAGCGGCGCCAGAAATTGGCAAACGAACATGAATAAATAGTAGTAGATTGATAGATCGAACGCCAAAAAAATAGGAATAAATTGCAGCAAGGTATTTTTGTATTTTTGGTTTAACAGATCAGAAAATAAAAGCAAAGGAAAATGGATCACAAAGGCAAATAATATGAGAAAGAGACCCGGGGGCCATAGATTTCACTAGTGGCTTCTCTCAAGAAAATAACAAACGGTGGGTAAACAAATTACTGTTGGGAAATTGATAGAACTTCAAATAATCATGACGATATCCAGGCAATGATCATTATATAGGCATCACGTCCAAGATTAGTATACCGACTCCTGCCTGCATCTACTACTATTACTCCACACATCGACCGCTATCCAGGATGCATCTAGTGTATTAAGTTCATGGAGAAATGGAGTAATGCAATAAGAACGATGACATGATGTAGACAAGATCTATTTATGTAGAAATAGACCCCATCGTTTTATCCTTAGTAGCAACGATACATACGTGTCGGTTCCCCTTCTGTCACTGGGATCAAGCACCGTAAGATCGAACCCACTACAAAGCACCTCTTCCCATTGCAAGATAAATAGATCAAGTTGGCCAAAAAAACCCAAATATCGGAGAAGAAATACGAGGCTATAAGCAATCATGCATATAAGAGATCAAAGAAACTCAAATAACTTCCATGGATAAAAAGATAGATCTAATCATAAACTCAAAGTTCATCTGATCCCAACAAACACACTGCAAAAAGAGTTACATCATATGGATCTCCAAGAGACCATTGTATTCATAATCAACAGAGAGAGAGGAAGCCATCTAGCTACTAACTACAGACCCGAAGGTCTACAAAGAACTACTCACGCATCATCAGAGAGGCACCAATGGAAGTGGTGAACCCCTTCGTGAGGGTGCCTAGATTGGATCTGGTGGTTCTAGACTCTGCGGCGGCTGGAACTGATTTTTGTCGACTCCCCTAGGGTTTCTGGAATATTGGGGTAATTATAGAGTAAAGTGGCGGTTCAGAGGGCACCCGAGGTGGGCACAACCCACCAGGGCACGCCTGGGCCTCCTGTCGCGCCCTGGTGGGTTGTGCTCCCCTCGGAGCACCCCCCAGGTTCTTCAGCCCATTGGTTGTCTTCTGGTCCAAAAATATATCCAAAACGTTTCGCTGTGTTTGGACTCCGTTTGATATTGATTTCCTACGATGTAAAAAACATGCAAAAAATAGCAACTGGCACTTGGCACTATTCAATAGGTTAGTACCAAAAAATGATATAAAATGACTATAAAATGATTATAAAACATCCAAGATTGATAATATAACAACATGGAACAATAAAAAATTATAGATACGTTGGAGACGTATCAGGGACCCACATGGAAGTCGATAGTGGGGAAAGGCCCCACACCCCTGGTCTAGGCACACCAATATCCCCCTTACAAGAAAAAGGATCATATCTCGAAGGGATAAGATCAATATCCCTAAAAAGAGGGGATAGTGATCGGTGGGGAAGGAAAGGTGGGATTTCCTTCCTCCCCCTTGGCCAACAACCCTAGGGTTTGGAGGGTGTAGGATCGAAAGTATGTCTAGAGGGGGGTGATTAGACTACTTTACCAAATAAAAATCTATCCTTTTCCCAATTTTAGTCGTGGGCAGATTTTAGCAATGAGCACAAGCCAAGCAATCAATCTACACATGCAATTCTAAGAGTATATGATGACCCACAAGTATAGGGGATCTATCGTAGTCCTTTCTATAAGTAAGAGTGTCGAACCCAACGAGGAGCAGAAGGAAATGATAAGCGGTTTTCAGCAAGGGATTCTTTGCAAGCACTGAAATTATAGGTAACAGATAGTTTTGTGATAAGGTAATTTGTAACGAGCAACAAGTAACAAAAGTAAATAAAAGTGCAGCAAGGTGGCCCAATCCTTTTTGTAGCAAAGGACAATCTTGGACAAACTCTTATATAGAGAAAAGTGCTCCCGAGGACACATGGGAATTATCGTCAAGCTAGTTTTCATCACGTTCATATAATTTGCGTTCGGTACTTTGATAATTTGATATGTGGGTGGGCCGGTGCTTGGGTGATGTCCTTACTTGGACAAGCATCCCACTTATGATTAACTCCTATTGCAAGAATCCGCAACTACAAAACAAGTATTAAGGTAAACCTAACCATAGCATGAAACATTTGGATCCAAATCAGCCCCTTAAGATGCAACACATAAACTAGGGCTTAAGCTTTTGTCACTCTAGCAACCCATCATCTACTTATTACTTCCCAATGCCTTCCTCTAGGCCCAAATAATGGTGAAATGTCATGTAGTCGACGTTTACATAACACCACTAGAGGAGAGACAACATGCATCTCATCAAAATATCGAACGGATACCAAATTCACATGACTACAAATAGCAAGACTTCTCCCATGTCCATAGGAACAAACATAACTAATCAGAAAGCATATTCATGTTCATAATCAGAGGAGTATTAATATGCATATAGGATTTGAACATATGATCTTCCACCAAATAAACCAACTAGCTTCAACTACAAGGAGTAATCAATACTACTAGCAACCTACAGGTACCAATCCCAGACTTAGAGGAAAGAATTGGATACAAGAGATGAACTAGGGTTTGAGAGGAGATGGTGCTGGTGAAGATGTTGATGGAGATTGGCCCCCTCCCGATGAGAGGAGCGTTGGTGATGACGATGGCGATGATTTCCCCCTCCCGGAGGGAAGTGTCCCCGGCAGAACAGCTCCGCCAGAGCCCTAGATTGGTTCTGCCAAGGTTCCGCCTTGTGGCGGGGGAGTCTCGTCCCGAAAACTTGCTTATGATCTTTTCTCGGACGAAGGACTTCATATAGCAGAAGATGGGCACCGGAGGGCCACCAGGGGGGCCATGAGGCAGGGGGCACGCCCAGGGGGGTAGGGCGTGCCCCCACCCTCGTGCCCAAGGTGTGGGTCCCCACTGGTATTTTCTTCGCTCGGTATTTTTTATTATTTCCAAAAATAACTTCTGTGGAGTTTCATGACTTTTGGAGTTGCGCAGAATAGGTCTCTAATATTTGCTCCTTTTCCAACCCAGAATTCCAGCTGTCGGCATTCTCCCTCTTTATGTAAACCTTATAAAATAAGAGAGAATAGGCATAAGTATTGTGACATAATGTGTAATAACAGCCCATAATGCAATAAATATCGATATAAAAGCATGATGCAAAATGGACGTATCAACTCCCCCAAGCTTAGACCTCGCTTGTCGTCAAGCGGAAGCCGATAACGATAAATATGTCCACATGTTTAGAGATAGAGGTGTCGATAAAATAAAATACAAACATGAGGGCATCATGATCATTCTTAAAACAACAACATATATGGATATTGTCATATGATTTCTTATGCTCAAGTAATAATCTATTCACAACGTCGAGTATGAATCAAAAACTTCATTGAGAACCAACAAACTATAATCTCAGTCATTGAAGCAATTGCAATTTATCATAACATCAGAAAGAGTCTATGTCAGAGATTTTCAGCAAGTCCACATACTCAACTATCATTTAGTCTTTCACAATTGCTAACACTCAAGAAATACTTGTGTTTATGGAGTTTTAATCGGACACAGAGAAAGATAGGGGCTTATAGTTTCGCCTCCCAACCTTTTACCTCAAGGGTAATGTCAACAATAATAGTTCATGCTAACTTACATCCAATTGGATATATATATATATATATATATATATATATATATATATATATATATATATATATATATATATATATCAGGATCTTTCCAACACACTGTGCTTGCCAAAGGATAAAATGTAAAATGGAAAGGTGAAGATCACCATGACTCTTGCATAAGGTAGAAGATAAAAGTAAAACATAGGCCCTTCACCCTAAAAAAAACATAGGCCCTTCGCAGAGGGAAGCAGAGGTTGTGATGCGCTTTCAGGGTTGGATGCACAAAATCTTAATGCGAAAGAACGTCACTTTATATTGCCACTTGTGATATGGGCCTTTATTATGCAGTCTATCGCTTTTATTTCTTCCACATCACAAGATCGTATAAAGTTTATTTCCTCCACACTAATCAATCATACATATTTAGAGAGCATTTTTTATTGCTTGCACTGATGACAACTTACTTGAAGGATCTTAAACAATCCATAGGTAGATATGGTGGACTCTCATGGCAAAACTGGGTTTAAGGGTATTTGGAAGCACAAGTAGTATCTCTACTTGGTGTAGAGAATTTGGCTAGCATGAGGGGGAAAGGCAAGCTCAACATGTTGGATGATCCATGACAATATACTTTATCTCAGATATAAGAAAACATAACCCATCAAGTTGTCTTCCTTGTCCAACATCAACTCTTTAGTATGTCATATTTCAATGAGTGCACACAATCATAAAAGATGTCCAAGATAGTATATTTATATGTGAAACCTCTCTTCCTTTATTACTTCCTATTAATTGCAACGATGACCAAAGCTATGTTTGTCAACTGTCAACAACTTTTAATCATCAAACTCTTTCTATGTGAAGTCATTACTATCCATAAGATCAATATGATCTATTTGTTTCTTTTTATTCTTTTCTCTTTTCTTTTATTCACTCAAGATCATGGCAAAATAATCAAGCCCTTGACCCAACACTAATCTTTATTATATAGCTCACGGACTCGATTACATAGAAGGATCATAAGGCAAAACTCAAAACTAGATCATACTAAAAACTTTATTCTACTTAGATCAAGATAGTACTAAAAGGATCGATCTAAGAAAAATAGTAAAGATAGAGATGTGATGGTGATACGATACCGGGGCACCTACCCCAAGCTTGGCAGTTGCCAAGGGGAGTGCCCATACCCATGTGATTAGATCTCCTTTTTTGGTGATGGTGTGATATTCTTGGCGATGATACTCCTCAGGATACGATTCTCTTCCTCGAGCTTATTGATTTGCTACTTGAGATCCATTATCTCCTTACGGAGCTCACCCGTGACGGTTAAAGCTCCTTGCACCCCTAGGTGCTGCATAGCCGCGGGAGAACAAGTAACACTCTTTTTCATATTTTCATAAGAGATAAATTTAACATTGGAGGGGATGACCGAGTTTGGGATAGCTGAGCTCTGTAGTTCCCCCATTGTGAAGCCTGCCCGGAAACGCGAAGTAACTTCTTGATCCTTCTCCATGGCATCTATCCTTTTCAAGTCATCTTCCATCTCTTCCTCCATTGAGGGCCCAAAGTGATAGGCATCGTTGTTTGCCCCTGGACTTGGTGTCGGATGAGACACCCGACTTTCCCCGACTGACTCTTGAGAAGACATCTTGCTCTAATCTGCGGCAGAAAACAGCCCAAAACAAGAATATAAGACAATTGCGTGATACAGGAGTCAAAACCTTCGGGAGAATATATAATGAAGTTTTACCGACCAAAATACGTAACGTGCAAGAAAACGGAGTCCAGAGAGCACACGAGGTGCCCACGAGGCAGGGGGCGCGGCCTCCACCCTCGTGGAGGCCTCGTGTCCTTCCCGGACTGCTTCTTATTTTTCTATTTTTCTAAATATTCCAAAAGGGAGAAAAATTGCCATTGGAACTATTTTGGAGTCGGTTTACTTACCGTACCACATACCTATTCCTTTTCAGAGTCCGAAACGTTCTGGAAAGTTTCTCTTATGTATTCCTCCGGGGTTACGGTTTCAATAACATTGGTTTCAACATTTATAGGATTACCTGAGATATAATGTTTGATTCTTTGACCGTTCACCACCTTCAGATTTGTGCCTTCGAAGTTATTGATTTTTATGGCACCGGAACAATAGACCTCCTCGATAACGTAAGGACCTTCCCATTTAGAGAGAAGTTTCCCTGCAAAAAATCTTAAACGAGAGTTTTATAGCAATACATAATCACCTATATTAAACTCATGCTTTTGTATTCTTTTTTCATGCCATCTTTTAACTTTTTCTTTAAACAACTTGGCATTCTCATAGGCTTGGGTTCTCCATTCATCAAGTGAGCTAATGTCAAATAACCTCTTCTCACCCGCAAGTTTGAAATCATAGTGGAGCTCTTTAATGGCCCAATATGCCTTATGTTCTAGTTCGAGAGGTAAGTGACATGCTTTTCCATAAACCATTTTATACGAATACATACCCATAGGATTTTTATATGCAGTTCTATAGGCCCATAATGCATCATCAAGTTTCTTGGACCAATTCTTTCTAGATCTATTAACAGTCTTTTGCAAAATTAATTTGAGTTCTCTATTACTCAATTCTACTTGACCACTAGACTAAGGGTGATAAGGGGATGCAATTCTATGATTAACATCATACTTGGCACGCATTTTACCGAAAGCACCATGAATAAAATGTGAACCACCATCAGTCATTAAATATCTAGGGACTCCAAACTTCGGAAAAATAACTTCTTTAAGCATCTTAATAGAGGTGTTATGATCAACACTACTAGTTGGAATAGCTTCTACCCACTTAGTAACGTAATCAACAACAACTAAAATATGTGTATATCCATTAGAGGCAGGAAACGGTCCCATATAATCAAAGCCCCAAACATCAAATGGTTCAATAACAAGTGAATAATTCATAGGCATTTCTTGACGTCTACTAATATTACCAATTCTTTGACATTCATCACAAGATAAGACAAACTTACGGGCATCCTTGAAGAGAGTAGGCCAATAAAAACCGGATTGCAATACCTTATGCGCAGTTCTATCTCCAGCGTGGTGTCCCCCATAAGCCTCGGAGTGACACTTGCATAGGATCTGTTCCTGTTCATGCTCAGGTACACAATGTCTAATAACACCATCCACTCCTTCTTTATAAATATGTGGGTCATCCCATAAGTAATGTCTTAAATCATAGAAAAACTTTTTCTTTTGCTGGTATGTGAAACTAGGTGGTATTAATTTAGCAACAATGTAATTAGCATAATCAGCATACCATGGAGCAGTATGAGAAGCATTTATGACATTTAATTGTTCATCAGGAAAGCTATCATCAATGGGTATGGGTCATCAAGAACATTCTCTAACCTAGACAAGTTGTCTGCAACGGGGTTCTCGGCTCCCTTTATATCAATAATATGCAAATCAAATTCTTGTAGCAAGAGAACCCATCTAATAAGTCTAGGTTTAGCATCTTTCTTTTCCATAAGATATTTAATAGCAGCAAGATCGGTGTGAATAGTTACTTTAGAATCAACATTATAAGGTCTGAACTTATCACAAGCAAATACAACTGCTAAGAATTCTTTTTCAGTAGTAGCATAATTTCTCTGGGCATTGCCTAGAGTTTTACTAGCATATTGAATAACATCTAATTTCTTATCAACTCTTTGCCCTAGAACATCACCAACAACATAATCGCTAGCATCACACATAATTTCAAAAGGTAAATTCCAATCAGGTGGCTGAACAATAGGTGCAGAGATTAATGCTTTCTTAAGTATTTCAAATGCTTCTACACAATCATCATAAAAAACGAAAGGTATATCTTTTCGTAAGAGATTAGTCAGAGGCCGAGAAATTTTTGAGAAGTCCTTAATGAACCTCCTATAAAAACCGGCATGACCAAGGAAACTTCTTATACCTTTGATGTCCTTGGCACACGACATCTTTTCAATAGCATCAACTTTAGCTTTATAAACTTCAATACCTCTTTCAGAAATTTTATGCCCCAAGACAATACCTCATTAACCATAAAGTGGCACTTCTCCCAATTCAAGACAAGGTTAGTTTCTTCACATCTCTGCAAAACTCGATCAAGGTTGCTCAAACAATCATCAAAAGAGGATCCATAGATGGAGAAATCGTCCATGAAAACCTCACAAATCTTTTCACAAAAATCAGAGAATATAGCCATCATGCATCTTTGAAAGGTAGCAGGTGCATTACATAAACCAAAAGGCATACGTCTATAAGCAAAAGTACCGAAAGGACAAGTAAATGTGGTCTTTGCTTGATCATCAACTCACACAGGTATTTGAGAGAAACCAGAATAACCATCTAGAAAGCAAAAATGTGTGTGTTCGGATAATCTTTCTAGCATTTGATCAATAAAAGGTAAGGGGTAATGATCTTTTTTTAGTAGCCTTATTTAATTTGCGTAAATCAATTACCATCCTATAACCTGTAATAATTCTTTGCGGAATTAATTCATATTTATCATTAGGAACGACAGTAATACCTCCCTTCTTAGGGACACAATGGACAGGACTTACCCACTGACTATCAACAACGGGATAAATTATACCTGCCTCAAGGAGCTTTAGTATTTCCTTTCTTACCACTTCTTTCATCTCAGGATTCAGCCATCGTTGGTGATCAATAACTAGTTTGGCATCTTTCTCCAAATTTATTTTGTGTTGGCATAGAGTGGGACTAATGCCCTTAAGATCATCAAGAGTATATCCAATAGCAGCTCGGTGCTTCTTCAGAGTTTTCAATAATTTTTCTTCCTCCTTCTCTGAAAGGTTAGCACTAATAATAACAAGATATATCTTCTTTTCATCAAGGTAAGCATATTTAAGAGTATCAGGCAATGGTTTAAGCTCAAACATGGGATCACCCTTGGGTGGAGGAGGATCCCCTAGGATTTCGACAGGCAAGTTGTGTTTCATAATAGGTCCCTGTTTAAAGAATACTTCATCTATTTCCCTTCTTTCATTCATAAACATATCATTTTCATGGTCTAGCAAATATTGTTCTAAAGGATCACTAGGAGGTACGACAATAGAAGCAAGACCAATAATTTCATCTTTACTAGGCAATTCCTCTTCACGGTGTTGTCTATGAAATTTACAAAAATTAAACTCATGAGACATATCACCTAGACCAATGGTAACAACATCCTTTTTGTAGTCTATCTTAGCATTAACTGTGTTTAAGAAGGGTCTACCAAATATAATGGGACAAAAGCTATCTTGTGGGGAACCAAGAAAAAGAAAATCAGCAGGATATTTAGTTTTCCCACACAAGACTTCAACATCTCTAACAATCCCAATTGGTGAAATAGTATCTCTATTGGCAGGTTTAATTGTCACATCAATTTCTTCTAACTCAGTAGTTGCAATATCATGCATAATTTCTTTGTATAAATCGATAGGTATTGCACTAGCACTAGCACCCATATCACACAAGCCATGATAACAATGATCTCCTATTTTGAAATAACAGGCATGCCTACCACAGGTCTATGTTTGTCTTTAGCACAAGGTTTAGCAATTCTAGCAGTCTCATCACAGAAATAAATAACATGCCCATCAATATTATCAGCCAAGAGATCTTTAACAACAGCAATATTAGGTTCAACTTTAACTTGCTCAGGAGGTGTATAAGTTCTAATATTGCTTTTACGAACCACAGTTGAAGCTTTAGCACGATCCTTTATTCTAACAGGGAAAGGTGGTTTCTCAACATAAGTAGTGGGAACAATAGGATCATTATAAGTGATAGTCTTTTCTTCAACTTTAGTAGGTGAAACTACTTTTACTTCTATGGTAGGATGATATTTTAAACCACTTCTCCTTAGGGAGATCAACATGAGTAGCAAAGGATTCACAAAAAGAAGCTACTATCTCAGAGCCAAGTCCATATTTAGTGCTAAATTTACGGAAAACATCGGTATCCATGAAAGATTTAACACAATCAAACTTAGGTGTTATACCTGACTCCTTACCTTCATTGAGGTCCCAATCTTCAGAGTTGCGTTTAATTCTTTCCAATAAATCCCATTTGAATTCAATAGTCTTCATCATAAAAGAGCCAGCACAAGAAGTATCGAGCATGGTGCGATTGTTGTCAGAAAGCCGAGCATAAAATTTTTGAATAATCATTTCTCTTGAGAGCTCATGATTGGGGCATGAATATAACATTGACTTAAGCCTCCCCCAAGCTTGAGCGATGCTTTCTCCTTCGCGAGGCCGAAAATTATATATATAATTACGATCACGATGAACAAGATGCATAGGATAAAACTTCTGATGAAATTCCAATTTCAATCGTTTGTAGTTCCATGATCCCATATCATCACATAGCTTATACCATGTCAATGCATCTCCCTTCGAAGATAAAGGGAATACCTTCTTCCTGATAACATCATCGATCATATTTGCAAGCTTAAATAATCCACAAGCTCCATCCACATATATTAGATGCTCATCAGGATGTAATGTTCCATCTCCTGCAAAAGGATTAGCTAGCAGTTTTTCTATCATACCCGAAGGAATTTCAAAGTAGACATTTTCATTTTCAGTAGGTTCAGTAGGTTGAGGAGCAACTCTTTGCTCTACTGGTCGGGGTGAAGATACCCCGAACAAGCCCCTCAGAGGATTACTTTCCATAGTAGCAAGTGACAGTAAATTTAAGCACAATATATAAAATTTTCCTTACCAAAGGCGCTTCACTCCCCGGCAACGACGCCAAAAAAGATTCTTGATGACCCACAAGTATAGGGGATCTATCATAGTCCTTTCTATAAGTAAGAGTGTCGAACCCAACGAGGAGCAGAAGGAAATGATAAGCGGTTTTAAGCAAGGTATTCTCTGCAAGCACTGAAATTATAGGTAACAGATAGTTTTGTGATAAGGTAATTTGTAACGAGCAACAAGGAAACAAAAGTAAATAAAGTGCAACAAGGTGGCCCAATCTTTTTTGTAGCAAAGGACAAGCCTGGACAAACTCTTATATAGAGAAAAGTGCTCCTGAGGACACATGAGAATTATCGTCAAGCTAGTTTTTGTCACGTTCATATGATTCGCGTTCGGTACTTTGATAATTTGATATGTGGGTGGACCGGTGCTTGGGTGCCGTCCTTACTTGGACAAGCATCCCACTTATGATTAACTCCTATTGCAAGCATCCGCAACTACAAAACAAGTATTAAGGTAAACCTAACCATAGCATGAAACATTTGGATCCAAATCAGCCCCTTACGAAGCAACGCATAAACTAGGGCTTAAGCTTATGTCACTGTAGCAACCCATCATCTACTTATTACTTCCCAATGCCTTCCTCTAGGCCCAAATAATGGTGAAGTGTCATGTAGTCGATGTTCACATAATACCACTGTTGGAAATATGCCCTAGAGGCAATAATAAAAGTATTATTATTATATTTCCTTGTTCATGGTAATTGTCTTTATTCATGCTATAATTGTGTTATCTGGAAATCGTAATACATGTGTGAATACTAGACACCAATATGTCCCTAGTATGCCTCTAGTTGACTAGCTCGTTGATCAATAGATAGTCATGGTTTCCTGACTATGGACATGGGGATGTCATTGATAACGAGATCACATCATTAGGAGAATGATGTGATGGACAAGACCCAATCCTAAGCATAGCACAAGATCGTGTAGTTCGTTTTGCTAGAGCTTTCCAATGTCGAGTATCTTTTCCTTAGACCATGAGATCGTGTAACTCCCGGATACTGTAGGAATGCTTTGGGTGTACCAAACGTCACAACGTAACTGGGTGACTATAAAGGTGCACTACAGGTATCTCCGAAAGTATCTGTTGGGTTGACACGGATCAAGACTGGGATTTGTCACTCCGTATGACGGAGAGGTATCACCGGGCCCACTCGGTAATGCATCATCATAATGAGCTCAAAGTGACCAAGTGTTTGGCCACGGGATCATGCATTACGGTACGAGTAAAGTGACTTGCCGGTAACGGGACTAAACGAGGTATTGGGATACCGACGATCGAGTCTCGGGCAAGTAACCTACCGATTGACAAAGGGAATAGTTTACGGGGTTGCTTGAACCCTCGACATCGTGGTTCATCCGATGACATCATCGAGGAACATGTGGGAACCAACATGGGTATCCAGATCCCGCTGTTGGTTATTGCCCGAGAGTCGTCTCGGTCATGTCTGCATGTCTCCCGAACCCGTAGGGTCTACACACTTAAGGTTCGGTGACGCCAGGGTTATTAGGAAGACTTGTATGTGATTACCGAATGTTGTTCAGAGTCCCGGATGAGATCCCGGACGTCACGAGGAGTTCCGGAGTGATTCGGAGGTAAAGATTTATATATGGGAAGTTGTCATACGGACACCGGAATAGTTCGGGGGCATATCGGTATTGTACCGGGGCCACCGGAGGGGCCTCGGGGGTCCACCGGGAGGGGCCACCTCTCCCGGAGGGGCTCATGGGCTGCAAAGGGGAAGGGAACCAGCCCAAAGTGGGCTGGTGCGCCTCCCCCCAAGGGCCCATGCGCCCTAGGGTTTGGGGGAACCCTAAAGGGGGCGCCCCCCTTGCTTGGGGGGCAAGCCCCCTCCCCCTTGGCCGCCGCCCCCCCCTCTAGATCCATCTAGAGGGGGCCGGCCCCCCTTGCCCCTTCCCCTATAAATAGATGGGTGAGGGGAGGGCTGCAAAGACAACTGAAGGCGCAGCCCCTCCCCTCCCCAACACCTCTCCTCCTCCGTACGCGCTTGGCGAAGCCCTGTCGGAGTTCTGTTGCACCAACCTCACCACGCCGTCGTGCTGCCGTTGGAGTCTTCTTCCTCAACCTCTCCTTCCCCTTGCTGGATCAAGAAGGAGGAGACGTCGATCGTCCCGTACGTGTGTTGAACACGGAGGTGCTGTCCGTTCAGCACTAGGTCATTGGTGATCCGAATCACGACGAGTACGACTACGTCATCACCACCCCCTTGAACGCTTCCGCACGCAATCTGCAAGTGGTATGTAGATGCAATCTCTCTCCCATGACTCGTTGCTTAGATGAACTCATAGATGGATCTTGGTGAAACCGTAGGAAAATTTTAATTTTCTGCAACGTTCCCCAACAACCACTAGAGGAGATACAACATACATCTCATCAAAATATCGAACGAATACCAAATTCACATGACTACTAATAGCAAGACTTCTCCCATGTCCTCAGGAACAAACATAACTACTCACAAAGCATATTCATATTCATAATCAGAGGAGTATTAATATGCATATAGGATCTGAACATATGATCTTCCACCAAATAAACCAACTAGCATCAACTACAAGGAGTAATCAATACTACTAGCAACCTACAGGTACCAGTCCCAGAAGTTGTGATGTGATATGGCCAGAAGTTGTGATGAATCATGTGATGTATGAGATGATCTTGTTATTGTAGTAGGGATCACGACTTGCATGTCGATGAGTATGACAACCGGCAGGAGCCATAGGAGTTGTCATTATTCTTTTATGACCTGCGTGTCACCATGTAAATTACTTTACTTTATTGCTAAACGTGTTAGCCATAGTAGTAGTAGTAATGGTTGGCGAGCAACTCCATGGAGACACGATGATGGAGATCATGATGATGGAGATCATGGTGTCGTGCCGGTGACAAGATGATCATGGAGCCCCAAGATGGAGATCAAAGGAGCTATATGATGATGGCCATATCATGTCACTACTATATAATTGCATGTGATGTTTATTATGTTTTTACATCTTGTTTACTTAGAATGACGGTAGTAAATAAGATGATCCCTTACAAAATTTCAAGAAGTGTTCTCCCCTAACTGTGCACCGTTGCTAAAGTTCGTCGTTTCGAAGCACCACGTGATGATCGGGTGTGATAGATCCATACGTTCACATACAACGGGTGTAAGACAGTTTTACACATGCAAAACACTTAGGGTTAACTTGACGAGCCTAGCATGTACAGACATGGCCTCGGAACACGGAGACCGAAAGGTCGAACATGAGTCGTATAGAAGATACGATCAACATGGAGATGTTCACCGATGATGACTAGTCCGTCTCACGTGATGATCGGACACGGCCTAGTCGACTCGGATCATGTAACACTTAGATGACTAGAGGGATGTCTAATCTGAGTGGGAGTTCATTCATTAATTTGATTAGATGAACTTAATTATCATGAACTTAGTCTAAATCTTTACAATATGTCTTGTAGATCAAATGGCCCACGGTAATGTCAGCCTCAACTTCAACGCGTTCCTAGAGAAAACTAAGCTGAAAGATGATGGCAGCAACTACTCGGACTGGGTCCGGAACTTGAGGATCATCCTCATAGCAGCCAAGAAAGATTATGTCCTAGATGCACCGCTAGGTGATGCACCATTCCCAGAAAACCAGGACGTTATGAACGCCCATCAGTCACGCACTGATGATTACTCCATCGTTCAGTGCGGCATGCTTTACAGCTTAGAACCGGGGCTCCAAAAGCGTTTTGAGAAGCACGGAGCATATGAGATGTTCGAGGAGCTGAAATTGATTTTCCAAGCTCATGCCCGGGTCGAGAGATATGAAGTCTCCGACAAATTCTTTAGCTGCAAAATGGAGGAAAATAGCTCTGTCAGTGAACACATACTCAAGATGTCTGGGTTGCACAACCGCTTGACTCAGCTGGAAGTTAATCTTCCGGATGAGGCAGTCATTGACAGAATCCTTCAGTCGCTCCCACCTAGCTACAAAAGCTTCATGATGAACTACAACATGCAGGGGATGGAAAAGACCATTCCCGAGTTGTATTCAATGCTGAAATCCGCGGAGGTGGAGATCAAAAAGGAACATCAAGTGTTGATGGTGAATAAAACCACTAAGTTCAAGAAAGGCAAGGGTAAGAAGAACTTCAAGAAAAACGGCAAGGAGGTTGCCGCGCCTGGTAAATCAGTTGCCAGGAAGAAGTCAAAGAATGGACCCAAACCTGAAACTGAGTGCTTTTATTGCAAGGGAAATGGTCACTGGAAACGGAATTGCCCCAAGTACTTAGCGGATAAGAAGGCCGGCAACACTAAAGGTATATGTGATATACATGTAATTGATGTGTACCTTACCAGTGCTCGTAGTAGCTCCTGGGTATTTGATACCGGTGCTGTTGCTCATATTTGTAACTCACAGCAGGAGCTGCGGAATAAGAGAAGACTGGCGAAGGACGAGGTGACGATGCGCGTCGGGAATGGTTCCAAGGTCGATGTGATCGCCGTCGGCACGCTACCTCTACATTTACCTACGGGATTAGTTTTAAACCTCAATAATTGTTATTTAGTGCCAAGCTTGAGCATGAACATTGTATCTGGATCTCGTTTAATACGAGATGGCTACTCATTTAAATCCGAGAATAATGGTTGTTCTATTTATATGGGTGATATGTTTTATGGTCATGCTCCGGTGGTTAATGGTTTATTCTTAATGAATCTCGTGCGTGATAATACACATATTCATAGTGTGAATGCCAAAAGGTGTAAAGTTGATAACGATAGTCCCACATACTTGTGGCACTGCCGCCTTGGTCACATTGGTGTCAAGCGCATGAAGAAGCTCCATGCTGATGGACTTTTAGAGTCTCTCGATTATGAATCGTTTGACACATGCGAACCATGCCTTATGGGAAAAATGACCAAGACTCCGTTCTCCGGAACAATGGAGCGAGCAACCAACTTATTGGAAATTATACATACTGATGTGTGCGGTCCAATGAGCATTGAGGCTCGCGGAGGATATCGTTATGTTCTCACACTCACTGATGATTTGAGTAGATATGGCTATGTCTACTTAATGAAACACAAGTCTGAGACCTTTGAAAAGTTCAAGGAGTTTCAGAGTGAGGTTGAGAATCAACATGACAGAAAGATCAAGTTTCTATGATCAGATCGTGGAGGAGAGTACTTAAGTCACGAATTTGGCACACACTTGAGAAAATGTGGAATAGTTTCACAACTCACGCCGCCTGGAACACCTCAGCGTAATGGTGTGTTCGAACGTCGTAATTGCACTTTATTGGATATGGTGCGATCTATGATGTCTCTTACCGATTTGCCGCTATCATTTTGGGGATACGCTCTAGAGACAGCCACATTCACTTTAAATAGGGCACCGTCTAAATCCGTTGAGACGACACCGTATGAATTATGGTTTGGGAAGAAACCTAAGCTGTCGTTTCTAAAAGTTTGGGGATGCGAGGCTTATGTCAAGAAACTTCAACCTGAAAAGCTCGAACCCAAATCGGAAAAATGCGTCTTCATAGGATACCCTAAGGAAACCATAGGGTATACCTTCTACTTAAGATCCGAGGGCAAGATCTTTGTTGCCAAGAATGGAACCTTTCTGGAGAAAGAGTTTCTCTCGAAAGAAGTAAGTGGGAGGAAAGTGGAGCTTGATGAAGTACTGCCTCTTGAAACGGAGAATAGCGCAGCGCAGGAAAATGTTGCTGTGGTGCCTGCTCCAATTAGAGAGGAGGTTAATGATAATGATCAAGATACTTCGGACCAAGCTTCCACTGAACTTCGTAGGTCCACAAGGACACGTTCCGCACCAGAGTGGTACGGCAACCCTGTCCTGGAAATCATGTTGTTGGACAACGGTGAACCTTCGAACTATGAAGAAGCGATGGCGGGCCCGGATTCCAACAAATGGTTAGAAGCCATGAAATCCGAGATAGGATCTATGTATGAAAACAAAGTATGGACTTTGACAGACTTGCCCGATGATCGGCGAGCGATAGAAAACAAATGGATCTTCAAGAAGAAGACGGACGCGGATGGTAATGTTACCATCTATAAAGCTCGACTTGTCGCTAAGGGTTATCGGCAAGTTCAAGGGATTGACTACGACGAGACTTTCTCTCCCGTAGCGAAGCTGAAGTCCGTCCGAATCATGTTAGCAATTGCCGCATACTATGATTATGAGATATGGCAGATGGACGTCAAAACGGCATTCCTTAACGGCTATCTTAAGGAAGAACTGTATATGATGCAGCCGGAAGGTTTTGTCGATCCCAAGAATGCTAACAAGGTGTGCAAGCTCCAGCGATCCATTTATGGGCTGGTGCAAGCATCTCGGAGTTGGAACATTCGCTTTGATGAGATGATCAAAGCGTTTGGGTTTATGCAGACTTATGGAGAAGCCTGCGTTTACAAGAAAGTGAGTGGGAGCTCCGTAGCATTTCTCATACTATATGTGGATGACATACTATTGATGGGAAATGATATAGAATTCTTGGAAAGCATAAAGGCCTATTTGAACAAGTGTTTTTCAATGAAGGACCTTGGAGAAGCTGCTTATATATTAGGCATCAAAATCTATAGAGATAGATCAAGACGCCTCATAGGTGTTTCGCAAAGCACGTACCTTGATAAGATTTTGAAGAAGTTCAAAATGGATCAGTCCAAGAAAGGGTTCTTTCCTGTATTGCAAGGTGTGAAATTGAGCTCAGCTCAATGCCCGACCACGGCAAAGGATAAACAAGAGATGAGCGTCATCCCCTATGCTTCAGCCATAGGATCCATTATGTATGCCATGCTGTGTACCAGACCTGATGTAAACCTTGCCGTAAGTTTGGTAGGTAGGTACCAAAGTAACCCCGGCAAGGAACACTAGACAGCGGTCAAGAACATCCTTAAGTACCTGAAAAGGACTAAGGACATGTTTCTCGTTTATGGAGGTGACGAAGAGCTCGTCGTAAAGGGTTACGTCGATGCTAGCTTCGACACAGATCTGGATGACTCTAAGTCACAAACCGGATACGTGTATATGTTGAATGGTGGAGCAGTGAGCTGGTGCAGCTGCAAGCAGAGCGTCGTGGCGGGATCTACATGTGAAGCGGAATACATGGCAGCCTCGGAGGCAGCACATGAGGCAATTTGGGTGAAGGAGTTCATCACCGACCTAGGAGTCATACCCAGTGCGTCGGGGCCGATCAAACTCTTCTGTGACTGTGACGCCCCCGATTCAATCGTACACTAATCATGCACGCAAATGTGTACGATCAAGATCAGGGACTCACGGGAAGATATCACAACACAACTCTACAAATAAAATAAGTCATACAAGCATCATAATACAAGCCAGGGGCCTCGAGGGCTCGAATACAAGTGCTCGATCATAGACGAGTCAGCGGAAGCAACAATATCTGAGCACAGACATAAGTTCAACAAGTTTGCCTTAAGAAGGCTAGCACAAACGGGGATACAGATCGAACGAGGCGCAGGCCTCCTGCCTGGGATCCTCCTAACTACTCCTGGTCGTCGTCAGCGGGCTGCACGTAGTAGTAGGCACCTCCAGAGTAGTAGGAGTCGTCGTCGACGGTGGCGTCTGGATCCTGGGCTCCAACATCTGGTTGCGGCAACCGGGTAGAAGGGAAAGGGGGAAAAGGGGGAGAAAAGCAACCGTGAGTACTCATCCAAAGTACTCGCAAGCAAGGAGCTACACTACGTATGCATGGATATATGTGTAAAGGGCCATATCAGTGGACTGAACTGCAGAATGCCAGAATAAGAGGGGGATAGCTAGCCTTATCGAAGACTACGCTTCTGGTCGCCACCGACTTGCAGCATATAGAAGAGAGTAGACTGAAGTCCTCCAAGTAGCATCGTATAGCATAATCCTACCCGGCGATCCCCTCCTCGATGCCCTGTTGGAGAGCAATCACCGGGTTGTATCTGGCACTTGGAAGGGTGTGTTTTATTAAGTATCCAGTTCTAGTTGTCATAAGGTCAAGGTACAACTCCGGGTCGTCCTTTTACCGAGGGACACGGCTATTCGAATAGATAAACTTCCCTGCAGGGGTGCACCACATAGCCCAACACGCTTGATCCCATTTGGCCGGACACACTTTCCTGGGTCATGCCCGGCCTCGGAAGATCAACACGTCGCAGCCCCACCTAGGCACAACAGAGCGGTCAGCACGCCGGTCTAAACCTAAGCGCGCAGGGGTCTGGGCCCATCGCCCTGAGCACACCTGCACGTTGCGAACGCGGCCGGTGAGCAGACCTAGCAACCTCCAGTACAACGGAAGTCACGTTACGCGGTCCAACCCGGCGCGCGCCACTCAGTCGCTGACGTCAAGAAGTGCTTCGGCTGATACCACGACGTCGGGATACCCATAACTACTCCCGCGTAGGTGGTTAGTGCGTATAGACCAAATGGCCAGACTCAGATCAAATACCCAGATCTCGTTAAGCGTGTTAAGTATCGCGAACGCCGACTAGGGCCAGGCCCACCTCTCTCCTAGGTGGTCTGAACCTGCCCTGTCGCTCCGCCACAAAGTAACAGTCGGGGGCCGTCGGGAACTCAGGCCCACCTCTACCGAGATGGAGCCACCTGCCCCTTCAGCCCCCATCTCCGAACAGTATCACATGTAATGTAACAGTGTAAAGTATATAGTATATGTCCGCGATCACTTCCCGAAGTGATCACGGCCCAGTAGTATAGCATGGCAGACAGACAAGAGTGTAGGGCCACTGATGGAACACTAGCATCCTATACTAAGCAGTAGGATTACAGGTAAAGGTATCAACAGCAGTATCAAAGACAGGCTATGCATCAGGATAGGAATAACGAAAGCAGTAACATGCTACACTACTCTAATGCAAGCAGTATAGATGAGAGTAGGCGATATCTGGTGATCAAGGGGGGGGGGGGCTTGCCTGGTTGCTCTGGCAAGAGAGAGGGATCGTCAACTCCGTAGTCGAACGGGGCAGCAGCAGCGTCGGTCTCGGCGTCTATCGAGAGAAGAGGGGGGAGAAACAATAAATATTTAAGCAAGCAGATGCATGGTGATGCATGACATGACAAGTAACGGCGTTAGAGGTGCCCTAACGCGGTATGAGGTGATACCGGTGAAGGGGGGAAACATCCGGGAAAATATCCCCGGTGTTTCGCATTTTCGGGTAGAGGAGCCGGAGGGGAAAAGTTGTGAGTTTGACCAGTTAGGGGTGTGTGGTGGATGAACGGGCTGCGTATCCGGAATTGTCTCGTCGTTCTGAGCAACTTTCATGTTGAAAATATTTTAATCCGAGTTACGGATTAAAAAATATGATTTTCTAAAGATTTTATTAATTTCTGGAATTTAATTAATTATTTAATTATAACATTATCCAAAACAGTGTTTGCTGACGTGATGACGTCAGCATGACGTCAGCAGTCAACAGGGGTGTTGACTGGTCAAACTGACATGTGGGTCCAGTGGGACCCACCTGTCATCCACTAATTAGGCTAATCAGGGTTTAGCTAACTAATTAGTGTTTAATTAGATTAATTAGTTAATTAGGTTAATCTAATTATGATTAATTAACTTAATTAATTCCTTAATTATCTATTTAGTTATTTTTATTATTATTAATTTTAGTTCCCCTTTTTTTTAATTAAACGTTTCCGGGGCGTGGGCCCCGACTGTCATAGGCCCAGAGGGGTCAAGCGGGCGCACGGGCGCGCGGGCACTGCCCGAACGGCGCCGCGGTTGCGGGCGCTGGGGCGGGGCGCACCCAGGCGCACATCACGCAGGGGGCGAGGCAGTGGCCACGGCGGGGCTCGCCGGCCGGCCGTTTCCGGCGACGAAAGCCGACGCGGTGGGGCGCGTTGTGTAGCGCGGGTGGTGATGTGGCCGGAGACGAGGCCTGGGGCGCAGGCGCGGGCCGCGGTGGCGAACAGCCCGGGGGGGGGGGGGAGAAGCGGGACGCGGGCGCGGCGTTGTAGCAGCAGCAGCCGCAAAGCAGCGGGTGCGGGGGCGTGGTGCGAGGCCAAGGGCGGCAGGGGTGCGCGGCCAGAGGCGGGCGGCGAGCAAGGGGAAAGGGCGGTGACCAGCGGGCGGGGGACGACGGGCAAGGCCGGTCGGTGTAGGGCGTGGCCAGGGCGCGGCCGCGGTGGGCGCGGGGCCGGAGCGCGCGAGGCGCGACCACGGTCGCGGGGGGGGGGGGGAGGGAGTGCGAGGAGAGGGGGGGGAGCCCGGGACCTCACCGCGGGTTCGCAGGGTCAAGGGTAGCGGGCTCGACGGAGGTCGGGGACGACGGGGCGGTGGCGACTCGGGCGGTTCGGCGAGGGGCGGCTCCGGCGAGGCGGCGTTGGGCGACGAGGAGCAGTCCAGCGGGATCCGACGATGGCGCGGTCGCGGACGGGCGAAGAGGCCCTGGTCGACGACGTCGAGGTGGCGGGCCACCGCCTCTGGGTCGGGGCACAGCGAGCGCAGGGGCGCCGCCCCCGATCTAGAACGGGGGGGGGGGGAGGGGAAGAGGAGCGAGGGGAGTGGGTTAGGGTTACGGTGGAGTGTGGGGAGGCCTAAGTAGGCCAGTGGCGTGGGCCGGCCTAGCTGGGCCAAGGCCCAGTTGGGCTGAGGGGGTTTTTCTTTTTTTTTTCAATTTTTGTTCTTTGTTAGTTTTCTTTTCTGTTTTTACGTTTTCTTTCCTTTTTTTTATTTGTAGTTTCTTTTAATTTTGGTTTTATAAAAATATACAAGTAGTACCTAAATTAGTGTTACAAAATACCCCAATGCCACCAAGAGTTTGGTGACAAAATAAAATAGTTTAGTAATTTATTAATTATAAAAGGCATTTAATTAATTGGTTTTGCTACTGTTTAAATCATTATAGTTCATTTAAGCATTTTATAAAAGCTTGGTTTCTCCACCGTAATTTCTTACGATTTATTTGAAACAACCCGAACATTTTAGTTTTAATTTTTTGAAAACTTTTGTTGTTTGCTTTTCTTTTGAATTTGAATTTGAATCGTTTTCGAACTAACGCGAGATTAGCAACCGTAATCGAGGTGACGTGGCATTATTTGCAGAGGCTACTGTAGCTTGATTATCCGGGCGTCACAATTCTCCTCCACTACAATAAATCTCGTCCCGAGATTTTAAGTGGTAGGGTAAGGGGGAAAGATTTGGTTACGAAATTCTAACGATTCTTCTCGGTCATAGTTGCTCTTCTCGAAGAGGTCGATCCATAGCGCTGATGTCTTCATTCCTATGCATCAATGCATCATGATGAGGTTGTCGTCCTTTGTTCAGGAACTCCATCGTACTTACGATAATGATAAGGGGTAACTTCTGAAGAACGGACCTTCAAGGTCAACTATCTGGCAGATAACTCAGAATGTGGTAGAAAGTAACTCTCGAATAGATACTTAAGAGATTATCGAGAGTATAGTAAGAAGGTACCATGAGGAGTTTCCAATGGCAAGCAATCGTTCGATGGCCTAATCAGAAGGTGAAAGGGGTTCAGAGCAACAAGAATAAGTATTGCGTCTGATGCCAAAGTTGATGATCTCTTGGAAGGTGGCTCAGGAATTACATATGAGGTCACGCGCGAGGAACAACCTTGGGTACAGGGGTATAGGAGAGTCAGGTTCCGATCCTGTGGAACTGTGGGTTATGGGCCCACCATGTGGGTTAAAGTAGCAAGGGTGCTGACATCTTGCACGGTCACGATAGTAAGGTAATTCAGAGGGTAGCCTGCCATTTATGTTGGCAACAATGTCGGTACCAAGGGCGAGGGACGAAGAGAACCATTTTCCTGCTCATTGAACGAGGCGGACCAATAGGCAAAGTTCTCGTCCATCGGTGGCTACCGGAATGTTATCAACAATAGTAACAGGATCTTACTGATAGAGTTGTACACCGAGGTGTTTACATAAGCAGGAGAATATTACTGCTTAGATCATATAGATCACAAGAGATGTTAAACCAACCAATGGAAAGGAAAATACGATTATCAGATTAAACAGAACAATGGAAAGGAAAATGTGTTTAAACACATATTTCAAGGGTATATCCTTCCCAAGGACAAGCAGAGCATGATATCCATGACAGGATATAATGTAGAAAACTCTTTAGGTACGGGAGAGAATTTTCATGACATTACCCATACAGCGGTGTTTGGATAATTGAGCACAAAACATTTGACATTGGGCTTCAAATGTTCCTGTTGAAAATTGGAGCATCATAGACATGCTTCGAGATAGCATTGACATGGTATTCAAGCAAAGGTCAGACTTTGGGATACACAAAGGATCCATCAGGAACAACTTGTAGAATAAGTCTTACCATTTCTCATGAAGAATAGATATCCTTGCTAAAAAGGAAAACTATAACATTAGGGCCTCCGACCAGGTGTGCTAGGCACGACATCACTTTACCGGGTCATATCAAGACCAATGTGATAACTCTTGGAAATATGTTCCAACCATCATATCTGACCGAGATTCAGATCTGATTGGCGTCAGGATACCTCGGACTCAGGATGCCTGAGAAGAAAGGTGCAACACAAATTGTCGAGATGACATTGTAAGATTCTCGGGAAATTAACTACGGAAGCGAGTTCCGAAAGAAAAGCTCATCATTAAAACAATGAAGGGAGAAGGAGGTAGCTGATGAATTCAACGACAATTCATCGAGTCTTCCAAAAGATGGGTTTCCACAAGTATGTGAACAAGGAGATATCATTAGTCAGATGAAATGATATAAGGGGATATGCTCGAGGAAAACATACCCAGTTTAAGCATTGGTTGATAGGTGCACCCGAAATATGGGTTGGGTTGCACGACCAACGTCGGAATGGTGATTCAATAATCAATAGTCTAAGAATGACGGCCGACCATTAACTTCAAAGCAATAGGATTGCTAGAAGGGCAGAATCCAAACAGCACCGCTCACTTGTTGGTACCCTGGATGGAATCAACACGAGGACCCAAGAAAGAATGGTGATGGTGAGAAGTATCACCATACCAAGAATTCTTAAGCGGTGGTGAAATCCTCACAACATTGATGTCGTAAGAGATGTTAATGTTCCAAGGTAAGGGAGAACAATTCCTGGATAGCAAGGAACTCAAGGTATAGCCACAACACGAACAAGTTTGTGTTGGAAAGAAGGCAAGGAAGTAGTCGATGACGCACAAATCATCGAGGGGCAAGGATGGTAATTCTTATCATGAATTTGATTGTTATTCTGGAATAGCTCAGAAAGTTGATAATGATCACGACACATTGTCGAGAGATTACCTGAAGATGTAATCGATCCGCAATCACATCAAGTCAAATTAATGGTGAAGCAAGAGGTTATTGGAACCATGGGTACGACACAAACTCGAAACCAAGCTTGTTATCTGAGGTGGAATGACAAGACAAGGAAATCAACGTAAGCTTAGCTCAGCACCGAAAATTGTGTTCCGGGAAGAAGGACCAGGTAGCACAGTTAATGATATAGCCGATCAGGCTAGGAATGACATGATCGAGTATAAACTCGGACTTAAAGAAGATTATCAAGAGTTGTTGAACCGTAGGGCAGACTCGGTTCAGTTATCGGTGTCTTTGAGTGTTTAATAACTCAGAGCCCATGAAAACTGTAATCAGTGAGAATGTAGTACTTGATGAAGACTCATAAGAAGTTATGCAGTTCCAAGATAATCTCGAGATACCAGGGGGTAATACTCGACGGTAGATCAGAGTAGAGGTTGGACTGGGGTATTGCTCTATAGAAGGCAAGTGCTTAAACTTGCATAGGAAATGGTATTTAAAGGAGAACATGGTCGGAACCATGATTGCAAAGGATCAATTCAATGATACCAAAAGATACTATATCAAGGAAATAGTTACAAGAAGCTTCCATGATAGGATCTACATCGTGTCCATGGGCATGAACACAAAGTTCAAGGTCGACTCCCACTTCTTCAATGTATAACCTTCCATTCACTCCTCGCTTTGATAAAGGCATTAGTGTTGAAAGTTTTACCTGGTGAAATACCAGATGAGTATAACTCGTGAAAACTTCCGAGTTCACACATATAAAGGAAGGCATCGGATCAACCCGTTAGGGTATCGTGGAAACATATACCCCAATATTCAAGAGTAGATATCACCAGCTCAAAAGCAGAGCATGGTTGGCAAAAGGAGAGGATACAATTTACCAAAGGCATTATGTATCGGAGAAAGAACTCACAAGGTGATTAATTATGAAGGACACTGTCGGATGATATTTCAACAAAGGATCCGATGATCCATAGCGAAGCTGGTGTGAGTATCGTCACACAACCAGAGGAAGAAACAAGGTGAAGGCAACGGATTATAGAAGCAACTGGCTAATACAAAGCTCACATGAAAAGGAATTATGATTTCCAAATCAAAGGATCAGAAGTAAATGCTCTGATTAAGCATGGATAAGTTGAGTAAGATTAGGGTAAAATCGACAACAACTTGATTGGTCGAGATTCAGCTCATGTTTAAAATGACGTCTGAGCCGAAAGAATGAATTCTAGGATCTGATTAAGGATTGCGAGCATTCGCAACATTTCGAATCAACAGACTCAAAATGATAATGACAAGGGATGCCAATATGATTACGAGGCTTATGGGATTAACCATAATGCAAGCAAGCAAGAATTTCAAGAGCAATAGGCTCCTGAGGATTTTCGAAAGATCGAATGGTATATCGAAGATTGGTGACATACATGAATCAACCGGGGGATGAGCGAATACTCGATAAGTGCGAGAATTATCCGTAGGGGTATTCAAGTGACAAAGAACAACAAGGCAGTAAGCTTAAAGGATTATCGAAACAATGATGAGTTTTTCAGGGTATCTTGTAATAACAAGACCAACTGGGGATGAATGTAAGAAAAACAACTTTAAGTAGTTATCCGTAAGGGATGACGGTGGAAGGGGAATTGCAAACGCGATGAACATAAGTTCTCGGATTAACAGCAGAGAGTATTTTCAGGGTCTTCTGGTGTAGCAGACGATCATCGGTAATAAGGTGCTCTCCGGGTGAAAGTGATAACGAGATCCTAATGTTAGATTTAGCAAAATTCATTTTAACCCGAATAGAAGAGAGCTTATAGTCCCAGAGTATAGGTTGAGGAATAAAAGATCCTACTACCACCCAAATGGCGACGTGTGCCCGTAAGACACACAACCAAGTTAGTAAAAGTTTTGCAATGCCTAGACTCAACTTCGGCCAAGGAGTTGGAAAGGGGGATTCCTACAGGCAGTCGGCTCTGATACCAACTTGTGACGCCCCCGATTCAATCGTACACTAATCATGCACGCAAATGTGTACGATCAAGATCAGGGACTCACGGGAAGATATCACAACACAACTCTACAAATAAAATAAGTCATACAAGCATCATAATACAAGCCAGGGGCCTCGAGGGCTCGAATACAAGTGCTCGATCATAGACGAGTCAGCGGAAGCAACAATATCTGAGCACAGACATAAGTTCAACAAGTTTGCCTTAAGAAGGCTAGCACAAACGGGGATACAGATCGAACGAGGCGCAGGCCTCCTGCCTGGGATCCTCCTAACTACTCCTGGTCGTCGTCAGCGGGCTGCACGTAGTAGTAGGCACCTCCAGAGTAGTAGGAGTCGTCGTCGACGGTGGCGTCTGGATCCTGGGCTCCAACATCTGGTTGCGGCAACCGGGTAGAAGGGAAAGGGGGAAAAGGGGGAGAAAAGCAACCGTGAGTACTCATCCAAAGTACTCGCAAGCAAGGAGCTACACTACGTATGCATGGATATATGTGTAAAGGGCCATATCAGTGGACTGAACTGCAGAATGCCAGAATAAGAGGGGGATAGCTAGCCTTATCGAAGACTACGCTTCTGGTCGCCACCGACTTGCAGCATATAGAAGAGAGTAGACTGAAGTCCTCCAAGTAGCATCGTATAGCATAATCCTACCCGGCGATCCCCTCCTCGATGCCCTGTTGGAGAGCAATCACCGGGTTGTATCTGGCACTTGGAAGGGTGTGTTTTATTAAGTATCCAGTTCTAGTTGTCATAAGGTCAAGGTACAACTCCGGGTCGTCCTTTTACCGAGGGACACGGCTATTCGAATAGATAAACTTCCCTGCAGGGGTGCACCACATAGCCCAACACGCTTGATCCCATTTGGCCGGACACACTTTCCTGGGTCATGCCCGGCCTCGGAAGATCAACACGTCGCAGCCCCACCTAGGCACAACAGAGCGGTCAGCACGCCGGTCTAAACCTAAGCGCGCAGGGGTCTGGGCCCATCGCCCTGAGCACACCTGCACGTTGCGAACGCGGCCGGTGAGCAGACCTAGCAACCTCCAGTACAACGGAAGTCACGTTACGCGGTCCAACCCGGCGCGCGCCACTCAGTCGCTGACGTCAAGAAGTGCTTCGGCTGATACCACGACGTCGGGATACCCATAACTACTCCCGCGTAGGTGGTTAGTGCGTATAGACCAAATGGCCAGACTCAGATCAAATACCCAGATCTCGTTAAGCGTGTTAAGTATCGCGAACGCCGACTAGGGCCAGGCCCACCTCTCTCCTAGGTGGTCTGAACCTGCCCTGTCGCTTCGCCACAAAGTAACAGTCGGGGGCCGTCGGGAACTCAGGCCCACCTCTACCGGGATGGAGCCACCTGCCCCTTCAGCCCCCATCTCCGAACAGTATCACATGTAATGTAACAGTGTAAAGTATATAGTATATGTCCGCGATCACTTCCCGAAGTGATCACGGCCCAGTAGTATAGCATGGCAGACAGACAAGAGTGTAGGGCCACTGATGGAACACTAGCATCCTATACTAAGTAGTAGGATTACAGGTAAAGGTATCAACAGCAGTATCAAAGACAGGCTATGCATCAGGATAGGAATAACGAAAGCAGTAACATGCTACACTACTCTAATGCAAGCAGTATAGATGAGAGTAGGCGATATCTGGTGATCAAGGGGGGGGCTTGCCTGGTTGCTCTGGCAAGAGAGAGGGATCGTCAACTCCGTAGTCGAACGGGGCAGCAGCAGCGTCGGTCTCGGCGTCTATCGAGAGAAGAGGGGGGAGAAACAGTAAATATTTAAGCAAGCAGATGCATGGTGATGCATGACATGACAAGTAACGGCGTTAGAGGTGCCCTAACGCGGTATGAGGTGATACCGGTGAAGGGGGGAAACATCCGGGAAAATATCCCCGGTGTTTCGCGTTTTCGGGTAGAGGAGCCGGAGGGGAAAAGTTGTGAGTTTGACCAGTTAGGGGTGTGTGGTGGATGAACGGGCTGCGTATCCGGAATCGTCTCGTCGTTCTGAGCAACTTTCATGTTGAAAATATTTTAATCCGAGTTACGGATTAAAAAATATGATTTTCTAAAGATTTTATTAATTTCTGGAATTTAATTAATTATTTAATTATAACATTATCCAAAACAGTGTTTGCTGACGTGATGACGTCAGCATGACGTCAGCAGTCAACAGGGGTGTTGACTGGTCAAACTGACATGTGGGTCCAGTGGGACCCACCTGTCATCCACTAATTAGGCTAATCAGGGTTTAGCTAACTAATTAGTGTTTAATTAGATTAATTAGTTAATTAGGTTAATCTAATTATGATTAATTAACTTAATTAATTCCTTAATTAATTAATTAATTATCTATTTAGTTATTTTTATTATTATTAATTTTAGTTCCCCTTTTTTTTTAATTAAACGTTTCCGGGGCGTGGGCCCCGACTGTCATAGGCCCAGAGGGGTCAAGCGGGCGCACGGGCGCGCGGGCACTGCCCGAACGGCGCCGCGGTTGCGGGCGCTGGGGCGGGGCGCACCCAGGCGCACATCACGCAGGGGGCGAGGCAGTGGCCACGGCGGGGCTCGCCGGCCGGCCGTTTCCGGCGACGAAAGCCGACGCGGTGGGGCGCGTTGTGTAGCGCGGGTGGGGAGGTGGCCGGAGACGAGGCCTGGGGCGCAGGCGCGGGCCGCGGTGGCGAACAGCGCGGGGGGGGGGGGGGAGAAGCGGGACGCGGGCGCGGCGTTGTAGCAGCAGCAGCCGCAAAGCAGCGGGTGCGGGGGCGTGGTGCGAGGCCAAGGGCGGCAGGGGTGCGCGGCCAGAGGCGGGCGGCGAGCAAGGGGAAAGGGCGGTGACCAGCGGGCGGGGGATGACGGGCAAGGCCGGTCGGTGTAGGGCGTGGCCAGGGCGCGGCCGCGGTGGGCGCGGGGCCGGAGCGCACGAGGCACGACCACGGTCGCGGGGGGGGGGGGGGAGGGAGTGCGAGGAGAGGGGGAGGGGAGCCCGGGACCTCACCGCGGGTTCGCAGGGTCAAGGGTAGCGGGCTCGACGGAGGTCGGGGACGACGGGGCGGTGGCGACTCGGGCGGTTCGGCGAGGGGCGGCTCCGGCGAGGCGGCGTTGGGCGACGAGGAGCAGTCCAGCGGGATCCGGCGATGGCGCGGTCGCGGACGGGCGAAGAGGCCCTGGTCGACGACGTCGAGGTGGCGGGCCACCGCCTCTGGGTCGGGGCACAGCGAGCGCAGGGGCGCCGCCCCCGATCCAGAACGGGGGGGGGGGGGAAGAGGAGCGAGGGGAGTGGGTTAGGGTTACGGTGGAGTGTGGGGAGGCCTAAGTAGGCCAGTGGCGTGGGCCGGCCTAGCTGGGCCAAGGCCCAGTTGGGCTGAGGGTGTTTTTCTTTTTTTTTTCAATTTTTGTTCTTTGTTAGTTTTCTTTTCTGTTTTTATGTTTTCTTTCCTTTTTTTTATTTGTAGTTTCTTTTAATTTTGGTTTTATAAAAATATACAAGTAGTACCTAAATTAGTGTTACAAAATACCCCAATGCCACCAAGAGTTTGGTGACAAAATAAAATAGTTTAGTAATTTATTAATTATAAAAGGCATTTAATTAATTGGTTTTGCTACTGTTTAAATCCTTATAGTTCATTTAAGCATTTTATAAAAGCTTGGTTTCTCCACCGTAATTTCTTACGATTTATTTGAAACAACCCGAACATTTTAGTTTTAATTTTTTGAAAACTTTTTTCGTTTGCTTTTCTTTTGAATTTGAATTTGAATCGTTTTCGAACTAACGCGAGATTAGCAACCGTAATCGAGGTGACGTGGCATTATTTGCAGAGGCTACTGTAGCTTGATTATCCGGGCGTCACAGTGACAACACTGGAGCTATTGCACTGGCCAAGGAGCCCAGGTTTCACAAGAAGACCAGGCACATCAATCGTCGCTTCAACTCCATCCGTGAAAATGTTCAAGATGGAGACATAGAAATTTGTAAAGTGCACACGGATCTGAATGTCGCAGATCCGTTGACTAAACCTCTCCCTAGGGCAAAGCATGATCAGCACCAGAACTCTATGGGTGTTCGATTCATCACAATGTAACTAGATTATTGACTCTAGTGCAAGTGGGAGACTGTTGGAAATATGCCCTAGAGGCAATAATAAAAGTATTATTATTATATTTCCTTGTTCATGGTAATTGTCTTTATTCATGCTATAATTGTGTTATCTGGAAATCGTAATACATGTGTGAATACTAGACACCAATATGTCCCTAGTATGCCTCTAGTTGACTAGCTCGTTGATCAATAGATAGTCATGGTTTCCTGACTATGGACATGGGGATGTCATTGATAACGAGATCACATCATTAGGAGAATGATGTGATGGACAAGACCCAATCCTAAGCATAGCACAAGATCGTGTAGTTCGTTTTGCTAGAGCTTTCCAATGTCGAGTATCTTTTCCTTAGACCATGAGATCGTGTAACTCTCGGATACTGTAGGAATGCTTTGGGTGTACCAAACGTCACAACGTAACTGGGTGACTATAAAGGTGCACTACAGGTATCTCCGAAAGTATCTGTTGGGTTGACACGGATCAAGACTGGGATTTGTCACTCCGTATGACGGAGAGGTATCACCGGGCCCACTCGGTAATGCATCATCATAATGAGCTCAAAGTGACCAAGTGTTTGGCCACGGGATCATGCATTACGGTACGAGTAAAGTGACTTGCCGGTAACGGGACTAAACGAGGTATTGGGATACCGACGATCGAGTCTCGGGCAAGTAACCTACCGATTGACAAAGGGAATAGTTTACGGGGTTGCTTGAACCCTCGACATCGTGGTTCATCCGATGACATCATCGAGGAACATGTGGGAACCAACATGGGTATCCAGATCCCGCTGTTGGTTATTGCCCGAGAGTCGTCTCGGTCATGTCTGCATGTCTCCCGAACCCGTAGGGTCTACACACTTAAGGTTCGGTGACGCCAGGGTTATTAGGAAGACTTGTATGTGATTACCGAATGTTGTTCAGAGTCCCGGATGAGATCTCGGACGTCACGAGGAGTTCCGGAGTGATTCGGAGGTAAAGATTTATATATGGGAAGTTGTCATACGGACACCGGAATAGTTCGGGGGCATATCGGTATTGTACCGGGGCCACCGGAGGGGCCTCGGGGGTCCACCGGGAGGGGCCACCTCTCCCGGAGGGGCTCATGGGCTGCAAAGGGGAAGGGAACCAGCCCAAAGTGGGCTGGTGCGCCTCCCCCCAAGGGCCCATGCGCCCTAGGGTTTGGGGGAACCCTAAAGGGGGCGCCCCCCTTGCTTGGGGGGCAAGCCCCCTCCCCCTTGGCCGCCGCCCCCCCTCTAGATCCATCTAGAGGGGCCGGCCCCCCTTGCCCCTTCCCCTATAAATAGAGGGGTGAGGGGAGGGCTGCAAAGACAACTGAAGGCGCAGCCCCTCCCCTCCCCAACACCTCTCCTCCTCCGTACGCGCTTGGCGAAGCCCTGTCGGAGTTCTGTTGCACCAACCTCACCACGCCGTCGTGCTGCCGTTGGAGTCTTCTTCCTCAACCTCTCCTTCCCCTTGCTGGATCAAGAAGGAGGAGACGTCGATCGTCCCGTACGTGTGTTGAACACGGAGGTGCTGTCCGTTCAGCACTAGGTCATTGGTGATCCGAATCACGACGAGTACGACTACGTCATCACCACCCCCTTGAACGCTTCCGCACGCAATCTGCAAGTGGTATGTAGATGCAATCTCTCTCCCATGACTCGTTGCTTAGATGAACTCATAGATGGATCTTGGTGAAACCGTAGGAAAATTTTAATTTTCTGCAACGTTCCCCAACAACCACTAGAGGAGATACAACATACATCTCATCAAAATATCGAACGAATACCAAATTCACATGACTACTAATAGCAAGACTTCTCCCATGTCCTCAGGAACAAACATAACTACTCACAAAGCATATTCATATTCATAATCAGAGGAGTATTAATATGCATATAGGATCTGAACATATGATCTTCCACCAAATAAACCAACTAGCATCAACTACAAGGAGTAATCAATACTACTAGCAACCTACAGGTACCAGTCCCAGACTTAGAGACAAGAATTGGATACAAGAGATGAACTAGGGTTTGAGAGGAGATGGTGCTAGTGAAGATGTTGATGGAGATTTGCCCCTCCCGATGAGAGGAGCGTCGATGATGACGATGGTGATGATTTCCCCCTCCCGGAGGGAAGTGTCCCCGACAGAACAGCTCCGCCAGAGCCCTAGATTGGTTCCGCCAAGGTTCCGCCTCGTGGCGGCGGAGTCTCGTCCCGAAAGCTTGCTTATGATTTTTTCTCGGATGAAAGACTTCATATAGCAGAATATGGGCACCGGAGGGCCACCAGGGGGCCCACAAGGCAGGGGGCGCGCCCAAGGGGTAGGACCCCCCACCCTCGTGCCCAGGGTGTGGGTCCCCTCTTGTATTTTCTTCGATTGGTATTTTTTATTTTTTCCAAAAATAACTTCCGTGGAGTTTCAGGTCTTTTGGAGTTGGGCAGAATAGGTCTATAATATTTGCTCCTTTTCCAGCCCAGAAGTCCAGCTGCCGGCATTCTCCCTCTTTATGTAAACCTTGTTAAATAAGAGAGAATAGGCATAAGTATTGTGACATAATGTGTAATAACAGCCCATAATGCAATAAATGTCGATATAAAAGCATGATGCAAAATGGATGTATCAACTCCCCCAAGCTTAGACCTCGCTTATCGTCAAGCGGAAGCCGATAACGATAAATATGTCCACATGTTTAGAGATGGAGGTGTCGATAAAATAAAATACGGACATGAGGGCATCATGATCATGCTCCGTTTGATATTGATTTCCTACGATCTAAAAAACATGGAAAAAATAGCAACTGGCACTTGGCACTATGTCAATAGGTTAGTACCAAAAAATGATATAAAATGACTATAAAATGATTATAAAATATCCAAGATTGATAATATAACAACATGGAACAATAAAAAAGTATAGATACGTTGGAGACGTATCAGGGACCCACACGGAAGTGGATAGTGGGGAAAGGCCCCACACCCCTGGTCTAGGCACACCAATATCCCCCTTACAAGAAAAAGGATCATATCCCGAAGGGATAAGATCAATATCCCTAAAAAGAGGGGATTGTGATCGGTGGGGAAGGAAAGGTGGGATTTCCTTCCTCCCCCTTGGCCAACAACCCTAGGGTTTGGAGGGTGTAGGATCAAAAGTATGTCTAGAGGGGGGTGATTAGACTACTTTACCAAATAAAAATTTATCCTTTTCCCAATTTTAGTCGTGGGTAGATTTTAGCAATGAGCACAAGCCAAGAAATCAATCTACACATGCAATTCTAAGAGTATATGATGACCCACAAGTATAGGGGGTCTATCGTAGTCCTTTCGATAAGTAAGAGTGTCGAACCCAACGAGGAGCAGAAGGAAATGATAAGCGGTTTTCAGCAAGGGATTCTTTGCAAGCACTGAAATTATAGGTAACGGATAGTTTTGTGATAAGATAATTTGTAACGAGCAACAAGTAACAAAAGTAAATAAAAGTGCAGCAAGGTGGCCCAATCCTTTTTGTAGCAAAGGAAAAGCCTGGACCAACTCTTATATAGAGAAAAGTGCTCCCGAGGACACATGGGAATTATCGTCAAGCTAGTTTTCATCACGTTCATATGATTCTCGTTCGGTACTTTGATAATTTGATATGTGGGTGGACCGGTGCTTGGGTGCTGTCCTTACTTGGACAAGCATCCCACTTATGATTAACTCCTATTGCAAGCATCCGCAACTACAAAAGAAGTATTAAGGTAAACCTAACCATAGCATGAAACATTTGGATCCAAATCAGCCCCTTACGAAGCAACACATAAACTAGGGCTTAAGCTTCTGTCACTCTAGCAACCTATCATTTACTTCTTAGTTCCCAATGCCTTCCTCTAGGCCCAAATAATGGTGAAGTGTCATGTAGTCGACGTTCACATAGCACCACTAGAGGAGAGACAACATACATCTCATCAAAATATCAAACGAATACCAAATTCACATGACTACAAATAGCAAGACTTCTGCCATGTCCTCAGGAACAAACAAAACTACTCACAAAGCATATTCATGTTCATAATCAAAGGAGTATTAAGCTGCATATAGGATCTGAACATATGATCTTCCACCAAATAAACCAACTAGCATCAACTATAAGGAGCAATCAATACTACTAGCAACCTACAGGTACCAATCCCAGACTTAGAGACAAGAATTGGATACAAGAGATGAACTAGGGTTTGAGAGGAGATGGTGTTGGTGAAGATGTTGATGGAGATTGGCCCCCTCCCGATGAGAGGAGCGTTGGTGATGATGATGGCGATGAATTCCTCCTCCCGGAGGGAAGTGTCCTTGGTAGAACAGCTCCGCCAGAGCCCTAGATTGGTTCTGCCAAGGTTCCACCTCGTGGCGGCGGAGTCCCGTCCCCAAAGCTTGCTTATGATATTTTCTCGGACGAAAGTCTTCATATAGTAGAAGATGGGCACCGGAGGGCCACCAGGGGGCCCACGAGGCAGGGGCCGCGCCCAGGGGGGTAGGGCGCGCCTAGGGGGGTAGGGCGTGCCCCCACCCTCATGCCCAGGGTGTGGGTCCCCTTTGGTATTTTCTTCGCTCAGTATTTTTTATTATTTCCAAAAATAACTTCCGTGGAGTCTCAGGACTTTTGGAGTTGTGCAAAATAGGTCTCTAATATTTGCTCCTTTTCCAGCCCAGAATTCCAGCTGCCGGCATTCTCCCTCTTTATGTAAACCTTGTAAAATAAGAGAGAATAGGCATAAGTATTGTGACCTAATGTGTAATAACAGCCCATAATGCAATAAATATCGATATAAAAGCATGATGCAACATGGACATATCAGTATAGCAGCGGAATGTAAAACGTTGCATATGAAGGTAAAGCAAAGGGTTTGGAGAAGGCAAACGCAATGGAGACACGGAGATTTTTGGCGTCGTTCCGATAGGTGGTGCTATCGTATGTCCACATTGATGGAGAGTTCAACCCACAAAGGGTAACTGCTGCGCGAGTCCACGGAGGGCTCCACCCATGAAGGGTTCACGAAGCAGAAACCTTTTCTATCTCACCATGGCCATATTCCACAAAGGACTTGCCTCACTTGGGTAGATCTGCATGAAGTAGGCAATCTCCTTGCCCTTACAAACTTCTTGGTTCAACTCCACATCACGACGGAGGCTCCCAAGCGACACCTAACTAGTCTAGGAGACACCACTCTCCAAAAGGTAATAGATGGTGTGTAGATGATGAAATCCTTGCTCTTGTGCTTGAAATGATAGTCACCCCAACACTCAACTCTCTCTCATAGATTTGGCTACAATGGAAGGACTTGAGTGGAAAGAAACTTGGGGAAGGCTAGAAATCAAGGTTCCAACGGTAGGAATGGAATCTCTTTATCTCAACACATTTGTAGGTGGCTCTCTCTTAGAAAATGAATGGTGGAAGTGTAGGCACGTTCTGATGGCTATGCTCTTTGAGGAAGAATGCGTGGAGGGGTATATATAGCCTCCACACAAAATCCAACCGTTACACACTTTTGACTCATCTCGGTGGCACCGATTAGGAAACTCGGTGGCACCGATCTGTTCAAAAATATGAACATTAGGAATCTCAGTGGGACTGACTGGAACAACTCGGTGGGACCGATGTGCTAGGGCTTAGGGAAAACTTCATCTCAGTGGCACCGATTGCATCAACTCGGTGAGACCAAAGTGAAACAATAAGCAACAGAGAATCTGTGAATCCAACTCGGTGAGACCGATTGCAACAACTTGGTGGGACCGAAGTGAATGCAACAGATCACAGAGCATTGGCAAGGCCATCTCGGTGGGACCGAGATCCATATCGATGTGACCGAATCATTAGGGTTTCTAGCAGAGGCTATGTCAAATGAACTCGGTGGCTTCAGGTAGAAAGAATCGGTGACGCCGAATTGGAGTTTAGGGTTTTGACATATTTGGATGGAGAAAGTGGCTAAGAGTTTGGAGCAATGTCACTAAGCAATTTCACCTCACCCCCATTTAATAGTATTGGCTTTCCTAGGGACTCAATGTGATCTTGGATCACTTAAATAGAAATGAAGAGTCATGAGCTTTTGCCAATCTTTGTCCTTAGAATTTTGAGGTGTCCACATCTCTATCTCATGCCATGCCAATCATTGAACATCCTAAAATACTTATCTTGAATGGATATTAGTTCAATGAGCTATATGTTGTTATGAATTATCAAAACCACCCGGGATTAGTTGAACTTTAAATCTCTCCCTTTTTGGTAATTGGTGACAACATATAGATCAAAGCTTCGACAAATGATTAAATGGATGAAATACATCATTGCTTTGAGAAGTATGTGTTAAACAAGAGCTCCCTCTAAATTTGTGCATTATTAAGAATTTGCATTTGAATGCAAATGCACAATCGATTAGGATCCTGGGTCACTCTTCCATATCACATACATCTTGGTGGAGCGCACAAAATTATATGAGTGAAATAACATGCACGCATCACCAAAGACATAAGTGAATGATCATACACAAATAATTGTAGGGATAAGCTTTAAGCACACATTCAGCAAAGTATGATCAACCACATGGGAACAAATGTAGTATCACACAAGCATCAACCAAACAAGTAGCACAGATCAAACGAACATAGTAGCAAAAGCTCAATAAAACCAAAGAGGAAAAAGCGAGACACACACTCTCTCACGCATCCCAATGATCTATACAATTTCTCCCCCTTTGGAAACAAGTTACAAAAAAGCTCGAACTTATATAGAGCTATACGTCTCTCTAGGCACGATCCTCTGGGTCTACTGAAGGGGTCTTCTGGCTTGTGGCTCCAGTGTTTGTAGATGGCATCTAGAGAACTGCGTCTGCAAATGCCTCTGCTGAAGTTTGTAGAACTGGTGGTGTAGATACTGGAGGTGGCACTGTAGCTATAGTGGCAGGTGCAGAGTGAGTGGTCCTCATGTCTACAACTGTCATAGCTGAAGACCTGGGTGCCCTTGGCACAGTCTGAAACCTCTCAGTAGTAGTGTGCTCATTTCCATGTTCAGCAGCATCTCTAAGCTTCTCCACAATAGACTGAATATCTGTGACCTTGACATCTAGATTATACATCTTGTCCTCCACAATCCGCTCTAAGCTCTCCTGGTTCTTGGCTAAGTTGGCCAGACTTCGCTCAATCCTTAGTGTTGCTTCCAGCAGATATTTCATTTGGTCCTGTTTGGTCTTGAGATTTGCAATGGGTGCATTGAGAGCTATAACTTCTTTTGCTGCTACTGCTGCCTGAGCCTTCTCTTGAGCCTCAACTGATGTGGTGTGTGAGGGATCCATCACCACCACATTATCCTCGAACTCTGGCTGAACAGGGAGGTTCTCATGATCTAGTAGATATGTGTCTGTACCAACTTTGGTGTTGATAAGCATCTGAATGTGTGGGGCATATCCACAAGACCTCTTCTGGTCAGCAGCTGTCCTCTTGACCATCTCTATAATCAAACTCATAACTTTGAACTTCTGAGGTGGGGAGTCAAACAAGTGAAGCATATTGATGGAGTGGCTACGAATCATCCTCTCATCTCCAGATTTGGGCAACAGAGTGTGCCTTAAAATGGTGTTTGTGGTGGCCAAACTAGCTAGCGGGTGCTTGACTGAACCAAGCTTGTGAGTTTCCAAATCATCATTAGGAATGGGCTTATACATATTAGCCATGGAATTGTGGTCCATTCTGGGCTTTCCATAAACATTGATATCATCTTCATCTTCCTTAGGGGCATTAAGAAGTGCATCCCACTCAGAGATTGATGACTGGTACTTGTGTCCCTCAATCATCCATGCAATCTTCCCATCTGGATAGAAGTGTGGTGTAGAGTAGAATTGCATGATCATCTCATCATTCCACTTGGTGAGTTTCTGACCAACAAAGGCATCAACTTTGGCAAGTCTGAAACCCTCATGAACGTGGGGGAAATAATATTCATTTGCATCAATGTATTTCCAGTCCACCCACTTCATGTCACTGACAATGGGCTTCTTATCAAGCAAAACTGTCTCATAGAAATCTTATTGTTCTCTGGTGTGGAAATGGTAGCCACAAGCAGTCCTCCTCCTAACTGAATAGGGATCCACTTTCCTCCACTCTCACAGACCCTTGTCCTTCTTGAGCATTATTTTTTCTGCAACAGGGTGTGCATTGTCATTGTCTGGGATCTTGGGCTTGAGCTTCTTGAGCACTAGTGGATCATCATCATCTTGGACTTCAGGCACTGGGGCCTTGTTCTTCTCAGCAGCTAGAATGTTTCTAGTAGACCTCTTCGGTGCAGAAATCTTGGGCTTTGACTTGGGTTGGAGGAAGCAGCAGCTGACTTCATAGCATCTGCCATGAGTTTCTTTGTCTTAGCTGGAGGTTCTTCTACATGTTCCTCCTCCACCTCCTCCTCCTCCTCCTCATATTCCTCATGGAAGGCTTGCCAATCACAATGGAAGTTGTCTTTCTAGACCTCTTCTTTTTCTTGCCTGCAACAGCTTCTTCACCACTTGACTCCTCAAGTGTGAAAGTCATGGTTTCCTTTGGAGCTAAAGCATTGCTTGCCTTTGACAATGGCAGTTTTCTGACCCCAGTTCTTTCCTTGGCACTTGGCTAGTGGTAGCTGCAGAGCCATACTCCTTTCTGAGCACTGCCTTCTTCTTGGAAGTGACCTCATCTGCAACAAAATCCTCATCGTCACTTTTTGAGGTTCTCTTCTTCTTGTCCTAGTTGCAGCCTTTGGCAAGTTGCTTAGAGTGCTCCTGCTGCCATCATCATAGCTCTCGTTGGGACTACAGACCTCACTGATCTCAACATTTTGTTTAGACAGGTTCTGACTATCATTTGCACTTGACATCTTTCCAGACAGACCCTGTGAATAGATGGGTATGGGTAGACTAGATGAGTTATCACAGAAAGCAGATAGTTTTCGAAAAATTTGAATCCAAACTTTAGTATTAGTTTTCCACAAAAAGCATTTTGGAGCTACCGAGTTGATCATTTCAGTGACACCGAAGCACTCACAGAACCTAAACACACCATTTCGGTTAGACAGAGTTATGGTTCGGTGGCTTCGAGATGCTAGGGTTTCACTGAAATTTTACTTTTGGTCTCACCAATAAGTACGTTTCGGTGGAACCGAGTTGTACTTGTGCAATGGCCAGGGCCAATCGGTGGGACCAAAAATTTCATTTCGGTTGGTCCGAGATGAGCTCAGCGGAAACCTAACCCTAAAAATTTTCTTTGAATCTATTCTAATGGATTTTTCTAGAGGATCGAAGAATTGCAATAGTGGCAAGATTCATGGCATTGTCTAAATAGAGGCACGAGGAGATCGAATATCACCCTAACTCAGTGACGATCCTCTATGGCGGCAACGGTGGAGTAGATTCCGTTGATGGCGGCGGATTCCTGCAGCGGAGACGACGGCGATGATCCGGAGACCAAGGGGGAGGCAGCAATGGGGCGCGGGCTCGAGACGTTTGAAGAAGTTTTCAATCGTACGGGCCACAAGATATAAATACCCATGTGCTATCGGTGGCACCGAGTGGAACAAATCAGTGGCATTGAGATGCGCAACTGCGTGCAGTTACTGCAAATCGGTGGGACCGAGTCGGTCTAATCAGTAGCACCGAGATGGAAAGCTAGATCAATCTAAATGCTTTCGGTGTGACTAAGTTTGAGCGGATTGGTCTGAACAAAAAATAGAAGGTTTTGGAAGGCAGCCCTTGACGGATCAGTGGCTCCAGGTGCTCCTCATTCAGAGGGTCCAAAAATAACTTGTTCAATTTTTGTGATATAGCATGAGTAGAGTTTGAGACAAGAAGAGCATAGATAGCTGGAGAAAGTTCTTAGGCATTCTTGTACATCCACTTGGCCAATAAAAACCAAGACAATCAAAACAACAAACGGATGTCCTCAAATGGAGAACATATGCAACCAACATGCTCACACAATAAGATGGCAAATGAAATATGTGTCAAAGCATGCACAATCAATTCTACCATCTATCAAGCAATTGGCGATGACTAGGTCATCTATATATATGAGTATATTGACTTAGGAGTCAAATGAGAACATTTGATCATAGATCATACTCATCGTTTAAGCACAAGTGGGGTTACCACTTTTACATAAAGCATTAATGTGTTCACACCATTAGAGTTGCTTTAGCTCAATTTTTAGAGAAAGCTCCCCCTAGATGTGATATCCCCCCAAAGAGGGAAGAACTAACGTTGGGTTTTGTCAATGATGACTTCATGTAGATAGTGAAGATGTGGATTCTCAAAGTTGATGTAGATCATTTAGAGCAATCCTTTGGAGTGTTGCACTTTCAATACCTACATGGGTTCGTCCCACAGGGAACATACAAGGATATCCATAGACATAGAGTGAGTTGCACATATGATGATGTCCATGAAACTATTAGGTTACCTTGTCCCTTATCTTACCAATAAGAGGGTTTGTGACTCCATGAACTAGTGTAAGATATGAAAGTTGATTGCACAAGTCCTTGCCATAATGAATATGAGTGAAGTATGTTGGCGGAGTCACCCTCAAGAACACTCTAGTTCTTCTTCTTTGGGACCCACATCAACTTGATGGGAATCCTTGGAGTTGTAGTTGTACTTGATGAAGTATAGCTTGACGTAGTCTTGGGAACCCACTTGATCATGGCCTTAGGAGCTTCTTCAAATGAGTCAATCTCTTCTTGAAGCCTGTCCTTGCCTTTTAGCTTGTGGTCTTGTGGTGGAAGATCATATTGAGCTTGTGTTCCCTCAAAAGAAGTGGGGTCGTACTTCTCTTGTTGAGGAACAAACTTCGTCTTGGGGTATTGATCTTCCTCGCATTCAACTCCATTTGCATTGAACTTTCGTTCAAAACCAACACCTTGATTCTTCTGGTGTCTTCCTTGCTTGCGTAAAATTTCCTCAAATTGCTTACTCCCGGCAAGGCTCTTGTAAACACCTTTCTACAATTCCCTTCAATAAGCTATTTTCTTGCTCAGGTGTAACTTGGCTAAGAGAATCATTAGTGGAACCAAGAGAACTACTAGAAGCAACAAAATTGGATTTAGCATGGTTATTGTTACTACTAGAAGAAGAATCTTTCTTGCTCTTGTTGCTAGATTTTACTTGTGGCATATAAGTAGACAAGAGGATACGTTTGGCAATGTAATAAGAACTCTTCTTTCTAAGATCATCATTGGTAGCTTTTAGGAACTCATGCTCTTGCTCTAAATTTAGCTTCTCGAAGCATAGCTTCTCATGAGTCCTTAGGAGCTCTCTATGATCCTCTTGAGTTGTTTCATGAGCTAACTTAAGAGTGTTTAATTATTTAAGGGAGAATTGCATTTTTACCCCTAGTTGGTTCCCACCCACGGGTTTTGCCCTTACTTTTCGAGCTTGCTCAGTTTTGCCCTTACTTTTTCCGTCGAGGTCCCTCGAATGCCCTTTGACCGTTTGACCAAAACTTTGAAAATTCATAACTAATTCATATGAACTCAGAAAAATGCTAATAAGATATCAAAATGTTCAGATAAACATTACCTGTATGAGCATATCATTTGCATTCAGGACAAAAGCACCATTTAAACCGCCCGAGGTAATTAATATTATTAACATTATTAAAAATAACAAGGTATAAACAATATTTTTTTCATGAATAAAAATTACATGCAAATGTAGGTGATGTTTTCTGAACATCCTGATATCTTATTTGCATTTTTCTGAGTTCGTATCAACTTGTTATGAATGTTCTAACGACTTTGACCATTCTTTGGAAACTTCATAACAAGTTGATACGAACTCAGAAAAATGCAGATAAGATATCAGGATGTTCAGAAAACATCACCTATATTTGCATGTAATTTTTATTCATGACAAAAAATTGTTTATACCTTTTTATTTTTAATAATGTTAATAACATTAATTACCTCGGGTAGTTTGAATGGTGCTTTTGTCCTGAATGCAAATGATATGCACATGAAGGTAATGTTTAGCTGAACATTTTGGTATCTTATTTGCATTTTTCCGAGTTCATATGAATTAGTTATGAATTTTCAAACTGTTGGTCAAACTTTCAAAGGGCATTCGAGGGACCTCGACGGAAAAAGTAAGGGCAAAACTGAGCAAGCTCGAAAAGTAAGGGCAAAACCCGTGGGTAGGAACCAACTAGGGGTAAAAATGCAATTGTCCCATTATTTAATTAAACGCTCAATCTCATTCTTATCATTGTCATTCATTTCATCTTGATTAGAATGATTACTAGCAAGTTCATCATAGTTTTCATTACTAGTTTGGCCAACAAGTAAATCATCATCACCTAGTAAATCATCTCCATCACTATCAAAATCAAGATACTCGGGGTGTGATACCTTGGGGCCTTTAGCCATGAAGCATCTTCCAATTCCTTCATTTGGTGAATCAAATATGTCGTGGGAGTTAATGACACTAGAGCAAGACCGGCAACACCTTCATCTTGAGTATATTCGGAGTCAGGGTGATAGCTTCTCTCGACGTAGTTTTCAGAGTCTGAACCGGACATCCATTCACCAATGTGAGCTTGATGTCTTCGTATTGTGTACCTCTTTGATGAATTGTCCTTCCTTTCCAAATCTTTGCTTCTACTAGAGGGTCTTTGTTCATAACGATCATCTCTACCCCTTCTCTCTCTTGGAGGGGATTCATCTCTTCTACTACTCCTTTTTGGTGAGTCTTCTCTTTTCTTGTAGGGAGCTGTACACTCATTTGAGTAATGTTCGGGTCTTCCTGTCAGTGAGAACGACACCTATGGGATCACTGGAATCCCTTCTACGGTCGGCGGGCGTGGGGTTGTGAGAAGAGTAGGTCCAGGAGCTAGCACAAAGATCATTTACCCAGGTTCGGGCCGCGAGGATGCGTAATACCCTAGTCCTGCTTTAGTGGATGTATTGAGTGTTCTTGAGCTTTCGAACTAGCTATGGTGGCTGCGTCGTTCCAAAAAGCCGAATCCCCCCAGTATGCCTCGGGCCTCCTTTTATAGTCGAAAAGGGGTTGCCACACTAGCACACATGAGGTGGAAAGGTGTACAGTGCGCGAGCTTATCGCCCGGCATTACGGGACAAAGCGCATTAAATGCGCTTACTTAGGTGTCCATTAGCTTTACCGGGGACGGGAACGAGGCCCGTCCCGTCCGTCGCCGCTCCGCCTTGCTTCGACACACGCCCAGGCCAGCGATGCGTGCAACGCCATGTAGGCAGGCAGGCTGCTGAGGTGGCGTGGTGGCAGGGTCTTCACGAAGATCTGCATGCCACCACGCAGGTGCTTGCTACGTTGGTCTGGAAGCCGCATGTTTCCACGCAGGTGCCTGCCCAGCTGGTTGGGCTGGCAACTGCATGCGAACGGTGGCGGAGTCTTGGCTGGTGCGGGCCTGGCAGTGGCCCTGCTAACGCCCTCAGCAAGGCTCTTGCCGGGGGCCCGACAAGGGTCTTGCCGTGGCGTCGTAGTCGTCCCCGGCAAGGTGCTTGTCGGGGGTCTTGTGGATTTCCTTGGATAGGATCCCGTCGAGGGTCGTCGTCTTCTGATCCTCATCTGATCTTGGGTCTTTATGATCTTGACAAAGATCTGCATGCCACATCGGAGGTGCCTCCGAGCCCTGGTTCCGATGTAGTTGTTGGCGGCGTTCGGAACCCTTGGGCTCAAGGGTGGCTCGCTCTGCTGGCATCGGGCAGGCTGCCCTGGCCAGGCTCTTGCTGGGGCTGCGGAGGCTGCGGAGGCAAGGATCTTGCCGAGGGAGTCTACCTCGCCCCCTTGCCCTCTTGTGTTCCTGGTCTTGGTGTTGTCTTGGTTGTCTTGTGTTTCGGCTTCTCCCCGACCTCCCTCCTCTGCCCTGCTAAGTGTGGCCGCGACGCGTGGCTCTGACTGCCCGTGCACAAGTAAAGGGGTCAAAAGGAGCCCCCTACTTTTGTACACCGACAAGAGCCCCCGGGCTTGGGCCACACACAAGCGCGACGCGTTGTTGGGGCAGGCCCAGAACAGTGCGCTGGCAGGTGGGGCGGATTTTGCCGCAGTAACTGTTTTTGTCCGCTGCGCTTCCTACAACCCATGCTGAACGCGCGACGTGGAGGGTCGTGCGTGACGTGGGGGTCATGCGTGGGGCAGTTCCCGCACGCATGCGTCACATCGCAGTTAATGGGAAAAGAGGCGGCCCGCGCCTTCCCCGTAAAAAGGAATAAGCACGGGCGCGCTGCTCATTTACCTTCCGTGCTTTCCCCAATCTCGGAACCGTCGTCCCCTTCTCCTTCTTTCGCAAGCTTTTGCCTTTGCTCGCCGCCGCCGCATCTCCTCCATCCTCTATCCCTCGCTTCCCATAGCCGCCATGGCACCCAAGACCAGCAGAGGCAAGGGAGTGGCCAAGGACGCCAGGGAGAAGGAGCCGCCGAAGAGCGAGTTGGCGGTGCGGCGGACGCAGCACGCTTACTTCCCGTCGATGGTCGACACGCTCGAACTCCGGAACTACTCCAAGCACCTGTGGGAGTGCAAGACGGGAAGCGAGACAACGGGGCATCTGGCCACGCGCGTAATCCCCGCCGCCTTCGCCGAAGCCCGCCCGAATCGGTATTCATTCTTCGTCGACTACTTTTCTTGCGGCCTTTGCCCCCCTTTTCTGATTTCTTCAGCGACATCATGCACACCTATGGCTTCCACCGTCTGGATTTTACTCCGAATGCTGTGGCGTGCATGGCCCTTTTCGCTCATCTCTGTGAGGGCTTCGCCGGAGTGCATCTGAACACGACGCTCTTTCGCCATTACTTCTTCCCTCGTCTCCAAAAGGGGGGCGCCATTTCCGGTTGTGTCGCCTGGATCCCAAGGACCCTGGAGAAGAGGACATATCCGGACGGCGCCTAGAAGGAGAGGTCAAAGGAGTGGCGGGGCCGATGGTGCTGGATTGAAGAGAAGGATCCGCCAGACTTTTGCCGGGTCCGCCACGTGCCACCGGTCCGCAGGATCGACTGGAGCGATGTCGACGTCAACGACGAGAAGCTCACGGTCGCCACCACCAGGATTCTTTGTCTCACCGAGGCCGGGCCCACCCTTGATATGATCGGGGCGGATTTCATCCGCCGCCGAATTGCTCCATTGCACAACAAGGGGAGGCCCTCCTGGCTCTTCACGAACGCCGCTGACATCATGAGGCTTTGCCCTGGTTTGGACCACAACCTCACAGTGATGGGGCACGCCCACTTTTGCCAGCGGCTCTTCCAGCTCGACGTGAACCGTGACGGCGAGGTTGAGCGGTCCGGCAAGGCCGCGAAGGCCACCGCGGCGGCCTTCAAGGCCACCAGGGGCCCTTGTTTAAGTTGCCGGCGGGGGTGGTCCCGCTGAGCAATAACTTGCATCGAAACGACATCATCACCATGATGCCAGAGTTCAACGCGCACGGCCTCGTCCCAACTTGGGTTGAGCCGCCGAAGGATCAGGTGCAGGAGTTTTTGACACCCTGGAGGAGAAGTATGTCAGCGCCGAGCCGCGGCTCATCCAGGACACCACCCAGGCAGAGCTGGACTACATCGCTGTCAGGGCGGCGGAGGCGGAGCTCGCCAGGGAGGTCGGGAGCACCGACGGCGTGGAGGACAAGGCTGCGGCGGAGGCGGAGAAAAAGGAGCTCGCCCAGTCGGTAGAGTCCACTGGGGAAGCCAGCAGTGCCGGCATCGGGGCCCCTCTCGTCAAAGATGTGGTCGACGAGTCATCGTCGGAGGAGGTCGAGGCTGTCGACCCTCCGGTCTTGGAAGAGGGAAAAAACCTACGGCGGGCCACCTTTGGCGAGCCGGTCCGGCCCGGCAGGGCCGTGCAACTGCGGCAAGCCGAGGAGACGTCCTCGCGCTAGACAAGGGCCGTGGCAGCAAAGAAAGTGGTGAAGGCCGCGATGGCGAAGAAGAAAGCATCTGCCTCTTCTTCGTCCAAGCGCGCTCAGACCCCACCTCCTTCCCCTCCTTCGGCAGACGTCAACGCGGAGGTCTTCTTTGACTTTGGGTCCCTCGGCCCAAGGAGGAAGAGGAAGGCAGCAGAGGAGGAGATGAAGGAGGAGGAGTAAGCTTCTTGTTCTCTCCCCCCTCTTTGTCATCTCCGTTTCTTCAAACTGTGCCGCTTATCTTGTATTGTTTTCATCTTTGCAGGGACGCGGAGATGCTGGCCCAGAGGGTGAAGAGGGTCAGGACTTCGATGGGTGGCCAGCCCCCGGCAGGCGCTTCTGGCACACCGCTGGTGGTGTTGAGTAGCGGACAGCAGCCCCCGACACAGCCCCCAGCGTAAGTTCATCACTCCCCCTCTGTCATCGTGTGTTGGGGGCACGATCACTTGGTGCTGACCTTTCCGTGATTGCAGGAGGAGGACAGCAGCAGGAGGAGCCACAGAGGGCTACCCCCAACACGCCGCCCCCATCGACCACGCTGCCCCGGGGGGCGTCCCCGGCAAGGGTGCCAAGCACTGATCCCATGCACACGGAGGAGGAGGAGGCCGACTCGGGCGCTGGTGGCTTCACCTCGGCGCCAAATGCTAGCAGGGAGGGGACCTCTGCTTCCCAGGCCGACACGGGTAAGCCAGTCGCCTTCCGTTCCTGTTTACTTTTTCTTCTTTCTGAATCTTGGTCTTGGCCTTGCATCATCGAGGACGTCGCCAAGGCCGCCGAGGCAGAGGCCGAGAAGATCGCCGCCGAGGAGGCCGCCAAGTGCGCTGCCGAGAACACCGCCAAGGGGTCTGCCGAGGAGCCCGGCAAGGGGCCTGCCGGGGAGGCCGGCAAGTTTGCTGCCGAGGAGGAGGTGGTTGATGACCAACCTTCCTCCTCCGCTGCCTCTGGCTCCGGCAGATATCTGAAGGTGATCGATGACCTTTTCGTCCACCTCCCAGGGACCTCGAGCTCTAGGGCACCCATCGAGGGGGAGGTGTTCGACAAGGAGGTGCTTTTCGCCGCCGGGATTGAAGTTGTTGATGAGCCGAGCGCCCGCGGCGGCAGTTCTCAGGAGGAGCGGCTTCTCCACGCCATGGGCGCCAACTTCCGGAAGCTCCAGGCGCTCCATCACGCCCGCCTGGACAAGGCCAAGTCCAGGATGTCAACGGTGGACAAGGCGGAGGCGGACCTCAAGGGGCGCGTCGCCGAGACGCAAACTTGGTTCTGCCAAGCTTGTGAGGAGCTGAAGGCTGCCCAGGGCGAGCTGGCCAAGCGCTATGTGGAGCTCACCATGAAGCAGGCCGACATCGAGAAGGCCCAGGAGACGGCGAAGAACCTAGCCGCCGCGCCGAGGCTGCTCGAACCCAGCACCAGGCCTCGCTGGACTCCCAGGAGGAGGACCTTGCCGCGCGTGAGGAGAAGCTTGCCGCAACGCTCCGTGGCAAGGATGAGGAGGTGGAGAAGCTTGTTGCACAGCTTACCCGGGAGCTGGAGCAGAGGCATAAAGAGGCACTCGATGCCCAGGCTCTGGTTCACGCCGGCAGGGTGAAGGAGCTGGAGGTGGAGCGGGACGAGCTGAAGGACCAGGCCCTGAAGCTTTCCAAGGATAAGTACACGCTCAATGACACCTTGACGGAGGCGCAGGGCGCGGCCGTCAGCAGGGCTGGGCAGCTTTTCGAGGCCAACAACTCCATCAAAGACCTCAAGCTGAAGCTGGAGGGTCTCGAGGGAATGCTGTCGGAGGCCCAGGCCCGAGAGGGGACCCTGGCCAAGGACCTGGAGGCCGAGAAGCAGCTGCGGAAGAACGAGACCGCCAAACACAAAGACTTTGTGGAGGGTGAGAATCGCTAGATTGGCCGCCTTGAAGACGTCGCCGGCAGGATCACAATGCAACTGGCCACCATGGGGATGCCAAATGTGAGGTACGCCCCGGATTACAGCACGACTCCCAATGCCAGGCTGACCCTATTCTTCAAGGGTGTTCTTGGAGCCCTGGAGCATTTCCGCTCCACCAGGGCCAATGAGGCCCAGAGGCTTTGCCGGGGTGCCATGACCAAGGTTCTCACCAAGGTGGCATACTGGAATCCCACCCTCGACTTTGACACTGCGCTGGAGAGCTTCCCGGAGGATGTGGACCTCGCGCCGCTCACAGAGCATATCGAGCCCGTCATCAGCGGCATCTATGGAATCCAGAGGGTAGAGGGCCAACGCCGGGACTAGGCACCCCGCTTCTTATCGTTGCTGCAGGTTCATGACCAAGACAATTTCTATCTTTAGTTAGAACCGCAACAACAATTGATGTAATATAACTCTGCAATACTTTTGGATCAGTGCATGTTCTTTTCCTGTTCAATCTCTCTCTCTGTATGTCCACCCTACGCTAATCGGGTAGGCTTGCCGGCGCGTAACCCAAGGCGCGGAGCCTCGAGGACAGATCCTCAATAGCCTGTCGGGTGTGCTTGCTGCCAGGCAAACCACCTTACCACTCTCTACGCGGTCGCTCAAACTATCGAGCTTGACTCGAGTAAGAATCGAGAGCGTTGCCAATTGCGGAAGGCTACCCTGGCGTTCTCGACGCGGCCGCATGAGCTGTTGAGCGGACTCGAAACAGAACAAGGGCGTTGCCAATTGCGGAAGGGCCCCTTTGCATGCAGGCTTTCATACATAGGGCAGGACCTTCGAGGATAATAACCGTATATATAAAAAGAAATTGCTCTAAGTTTCTCATGACTTAGCTTTCTTGTCGTCGCACGGGCGTTCACCGCATGTGCAGATGGTGCCGTCAAGCTCGATCGTCTTCTTCTTGGGAGCCATGGCGACGACGAACTGCTAGGCTAACTGCTAGACCAGATTCTGACAACTGCACCCATACTTGGCGCGCCAAAGATGTCGGTGAGAACGACACCTATGGGATCACTGGAATCCCTTCTACGGTCGGCGGGCACGAGATTGTGAGAAGAGCAGGTCCAGGAGCTAGCACAAAGATCGTTTACCCAACTTTGGGCCGCGAGGATGCGTAATACCCTAGTCCTGCTTTACTGGATGTATTGAGTGTTCCTGAGCTATCAAACTAGCTATGGTGGTTGCGTCGTTCCAAAAAGCCGAATCCACCCCCCCAGTATGCCTCGGGCCTCCTTTTATAGTCGAAAAGGGGTTGCCACAGCGGCACACAGGAGGTGGAAAGGTGTACAGTGCGCGAGCTTATCGCCCGGCATTACGGGACAAAGCGCATTAAACGTGCTTACTTAGGTGTCCATTTATCGGGGATGGGAACGAGGCCTGTCCCGTCCGTCACCGCTCCACCTCGCTTCGACACGCACCCAAGCCATTGATGCGTGCAACGCCGTGTAGCCAGGCAGGCTGCTGAGGTGGCGCGGTGTCAGGGTCTTCACGAAGATCTGCATGCCACCATGCAGGTGCTTGCTGAGTTGGTCTGGAAGACGCATGTTGCCACGCAGGTGCCTGCCCAGCTGGTTGGGCTGTCAGCTGCATGCGAACGGAGGCGGAGTCTTGGCTGGTGCAGGCCTGGCAGCGGCCCTGTTGATGCCCTCGGCAAGGGTCTTGTCGGGGGACCGGCAAGGGTCTTGCCGTGGCGTCGCAGTCGTCCCCGGCAAGGCTCTTGCCGGTGGTCTTGTGGATTTCCTCGGCTAGGATCCCGCCGAGGGTCATTGTCTTCTGATCCTCATCTGATCTTGCGTGTTTATGATCTTGACAAAGATTTGCATGCCACCACGGAGGTGCCTCCTGAGCCCTGGTTCCAATGTAGTTGTTGGTGGCGTTCGGAACCCTTGGGCTCAAGGGTGGCTTGCTCCGCTAGCATCGGGCAGGCTGCCCTGGCAAGGCTCTTGCCGAGGCTGTGGAGGCTGCCGCGGCAAGGATCTTGCCGAGGGATTCTACCTCGCCCCCTTGCCCTCTTGTGTTCCTGGTCTTGGCGTTGTCTTGGTTGTATTGTGCTTCGGCTTCTCCCCGGCTTCCCTCCTCTGCCCCGCTAAGTGTGGCCGGGGCGCGTGGCTCTGACTGCCCGTGCACAAGTAAAGGGGTCAAAAGGAGAGCCCCTACTTTTGTACACCAACACTTCCACAATTGTAGCAATTACAATCACGACTAGAAGATCTTTTGTCATTGTAGGACCTTGACTTGGAGCTTCTCTCTTTGCTTCTACTCTTGTAGAATTTTTTGAATTTCTTCACCATTAAGCTCAACTCTTCATTGGAGACTTGCTTCTCACTTGATGTTGTAGGAGCGTCACTAGAAGCTTTGTAAGCACCACTTGATTTATTGTGAAGCTCTTCTTATCCTTGAGTGACATCTCATGAGCAACAATTCTACCAATGACTTCCGTGGGCTTAAGGTCTTTGTAATTGGGCATCATTTGGATCAAAGTGCACACGGTATCATATTTTCCATCCAATGCTCTAAGGATCTTCTTTATGATGAATTTGTCGGTCATCTCTTCACTTCCTAAGCCGGCAATCTCATTTGTGATGAGAGCAAGCCTAGAATACATTTCGGCGGCTCCTTCACCATCCATCATCTTGAACTTGTCAAGTTGATTTTGAAGCACATCCAACTTGGATTCCTTGACGGACTCGGTACCTTCGTGCATATCAACCAAAGTATCCCAAATTTCCTTTGCATTCTCAAGGCGCCTGATTTTGTTGAATTCTTCGGGGCACAATCCATTGAAAGGAATATCACAAGCTTGAGCTCTATATTGCAACATCTTAAATTCTTCAGCAGTCGCTTCACGGTCTGGTTCTTTACCATATCCAAAGTATTCACCTTGCAAGCCAACACGCACAGCAGGCTAAACGGCGGGGTTATGACCAAGAATATGCATTTTCAACTTATGCTTCCAACTACCAAAATTCGTACCATCAAAATAAGGACCTCTACGGTGATAGTTACCCTCGCTAGATGCCATACTCTCCTAGGTTGTGAAACCAAGGCTATGATCACCAAAGCTACGGAAATCAAGGCTAATGGAGACCAAGGCTCTGATACCACTTGTAGGATCGAAAGTATGTCTAGAGGGGGGTGATTAGACTACTTGACCAAATAAAAATCTATCCTTTTTCTAATTTTAGTTGTGCGCAGATTTTAGCAATTAGCACAAGTCAAGCAATCAACCTACACATGAAATTCTAAGAATATAGCAGCGGAATGTAAAACATTGCATATGAAGGTAAAGGGAAGGGTTTGTAGAAGGCAAACTTAAATGGAGACATGGAGGTTTGTAGCGTGGTTCCAATAGGTGGTGCTATCGTACATCCACGTTGATGGAGAAGTCAACCCATGAAGGGTAACGGCTACGCGAGTCCACGAAGGGTCCATGAAGAAGCAACCTTGTCTATCTCACCATGGCCATCGTCCATGAAGGATTTGCCTCACTCGGGTAGATCTTCATGAATTAGGCGATCTCCTTGCCCTTACAAACTTCTTGGTTCAACTCCACATCATGACAGCGGCTCCCAAGAGACACCTAATCAATCTAGGAGACACCATTCTCCAAAAGGTAATAAATGGTGTGTAGATGATGAAATCCTTGCTCTTGTGCTTCAAATGATAGTCTCCCCAACACTCAACTCTTTCTCACATATTGGCTATGGTGGAAGAATGTAACGCCCCGGATTCGATGCGCCAGGTGTCCTCCAGTTATTCGCTGTCGTTTCCATGTCGTTTGCTTGCGTGTTGCATTTTGCCATGTCATCATGTGCATCTCATTTTGCATATGTGTTGGTATCATGCATCTGAGTTTCTTCCCCGTTGTCCGTTTTGCAATCCGACACTCCTATGTCCTCCGGCGCCCACTTTTACCTCTTTTCATGAGCGGGTGTTAAACTTTCTCGGAATGGACCAAGGTTTACCAAGCGACCTTGGTATACCACCGATAGACCGCCAGTCACGTTTCGTTCCATTTGGAGGTCGTTTGATACTCCAACGGTTTACCAGGTAGCCGCAAAGGCCTCTTTTGTGTGCAGCCCAACACCCCTCCAAAGTGGCCCAATAACCCATCCTAACCCCCTCCATCCTCTCGGTCGTTCGATCACGATCGCGTGGCCGAAAACCGCACCTCATTTGGACTGTCCTAGCTCCCTCTACCTATAAATATGTGTCCCTCCCCGAATTTTCGCGCAGATGAAACCCTAGTCTTCTTCCCCTCGCGCCGCCGGACACTTCCCCACCACCGACGGACATGTCCACCGCCGCCACCACATTACTCCGACCAGTAGAAAGGCGCCACGTCACCCCCGCCGCCGCTCTCCAATCCCAAGCCGCCACCTAGCCTCCGGCCTCCTCCCCGCCGCCGCGGCCCGCCGGGCCCAAGCGTGCCCTCCCAGGCCCGCGCGACCGCCTCTCTGCCGCCGACTGCCCGGGCCGCCGTCTCGCGCGCCGCCCCGTGCCCGTCGCCGCATCGCCCCCGCGCGCCGCCCGCTCGCCTGCAGGCTCCCGCCGGCGCCGCGCCTCCCTACTCGCCGGCGTTGCGCGCCCTGCCGTCTCTCGCCGCCGACCGCCGCTCCGCCGCGCGTGCTCCGCCGCCACCACCGCGCCGCTCAGCGCCTAGCTCGCCGCCGCCCGTCCTGCTCCGGATCCGGCCGGATCCCGCGTCCCCGCGACCGGATCCGTCGATCCGCCGTCCCCGGCCCCTCTCCCTCGACTCCGGTCGTCGGCCACTCCTTCTCCGGCGAGATTCCGGCAAGGTTGACCCCCCTCCCAGTGTTTTTTTCCAGTCATGAAATATCCACTTTCTGATGCTATCTTTGACCTGTCATATCATCTAGCATACTGCTCCGTTTTGCGTGCATGACATATCACAATGTTCATTCTGAGATGCTCTTCATTTTGTTCCATTGTGCCATGCTTGTTTGAGTTCATCTTGATGCCCTAATCATCGTTGCAAGACTGCTATGTGATGTTGTGTGCTGTAGTTTATCAGAACATGCTCATTTGTCATTTTTTGCATCTTTTTGTGTGATTTTATTTTGAGCATGAAGTCTACATGTGTTATGGGATACAGTATGCCATCTTTGCTGTAGTGCAATCCATTCTTCGTGATATGCCATGTGTTGATTGTTACAAGCATGCGAAGTAGCCCCCGTGATGTTGCTGATTTCATGCCATGTATTCATGTTGCTACAGTGAGATCCATGCCTCTTTTGAGTATGTTCAGTAAGGATGTTTTGGACATATGGTTATGCTCTATCCATCCATGCTCCTGTTTGCATTTATAGAGTGCTCTAGCATGTCTGAATCTTTCTCTACTTTTGCTATAAAATGTTCCTGGCAGATTGTTTACATGTTATTCAATTTTGCCATGGTTATTGTTAGTGATCCACGCATGCTATAAACTTTATCTTGCCATTCTTAGCTTCATGAACATGTATTATTGCTTATTATATGCTTATATTGTCATGAAATGCCTTGTGATGAGTGAATCGAGCTCGCAAAAATGCCTTCATAATTCTGTTTATGCCATGCCCTGTTTTCTGCTAAGTCTGAATCTGCTAACGAAACTTGCTATGTTTACATGGGTGCCATCATATTTTCTGTGCCCTTTTGACTCATGGTCAGTAAGGGACTTTTGTTATATGCAATTATTATATTCATGCCGTTCCTTTGGTTTCCATGATAAGTTCCCATAGCATGTTGTTTGATAGCTCTAAACTTTGCAACCTGATGTTATTTCTGGCATGTCCTGTGATTTCCACCAAGTCTGTGAAGCTGTTATTATTTGCAATCTTGACATGTCCTTTTGAACATGTTCTAGTAGTTTCTGGAGATAGCTCATTGTTCATGTTTTGTTCTTCTTTACCTGTAAATCACGTCCATGCCTTTTGTTTTCATGTTGAGATCTTGTAGGATGTTGTTTTGATGCTTGCAATATGCCTAGTTGCTGTTTTGGACAGCATGCCCTTTATACTTGTATGGTGTGTATGTGTTGAACCGTTGCTCCGTTTTGGGTGTGCTCTATATGAAACTTGCTTGGTTTTGCATATTGTTTCATATTACCTTGTTGGATCCATGTTTTGAGGTGTGTGCTTGAGGTTTGAATGCATTTTGCATCAATGCCATGTTTAACTTGTTTTGCTCATATCTTCTAGGCCGTAGCTCCGAATCTAATGAACTTTATATGTAACTTGACTAGAATTTTGTGTAGATCATCGTGGTGCATCTTAACTTGCTGTTTAACAACTTGAACATAAGGTTTATTCAGATCTGGACCAATTTCAGAATTTGCATATGAGGACTTACCCGAATTGGTATCTGTAGTTTCCGGCCTCATTTAAACTTGCCTTGTTGTGTTGCCCTTTCATGCATCATCTCTTGCCATGAGTAGCTTCATGTAGCCTTGTAATGCACCATACTTGGTTGAGCATCATGCCTTGTTCTTGTGTGGTGTGTTTACCGTGTTGCGTGCTTCTTCTCGATAGTTCCCGTTTCGTTGCGATCGTGAGGATTTGTTCGTCTATGCTTGGTTCGTCTTCGTGGCTTCATCTTCTTCATGGAATCGTTCTTCTTCCTTGCGGGATTTCAGGCAAGATGACCATCACCTTGGATCTCATTACTATCATTGCTATGCTAGTTGCTTCGCTCTATCGCTTTGCTGCGTTACCTACCACTTGCTTATCAAGCCTCCCAAATTGCCATGAACCTCTAACCTTTGACACCCTTCCTAGCAAACCGTTGTTTGGCTATGTTACCGTTTTTGCTCAGTCCCTCTTATAGCGTTGCTAGTTGCATGTGAAGATGAAGATTGCTCCATGTTGGATTATGTTTATGTTGGGATATCACAATATCTCTTATATTATTAATGCATCTATATACTTGGTAAAGGGTGGAAGGCTCGGCCTTATGCCTGGTGTTTTGTTCCACTCTTGCCGCCCTAGTTTCCGTCATATCGGTTTTATGTTCCCGGATTTTGCGTCCCTAACGCGGTTGGGTGATTTATGAGACCCCCTTGACAGTTCACCTTGAATAAGACTCTTCCAGCAAGGCCCAACCTTGGTTTTACATTTGCCTAACAACCTATCACCCCTTCCCTTGGGTCGGCCAACCCGAGGGTCATCTTTATTTAGCCCCCCCGGGCCAGTGCTTCTCTAAGTGCTGGTCCGAACCGAGTAGACTGTGGGGCCACCTTGGGGAAACTTGAGGGCTGGGTTTACTCGTAGGATGTCTCATCCGGATGTGCCCTGAGAACGAGATATGTGCAGCTCCTATCGGGATTTGTCGGCACATTCGGGCGGCTTTGCTGGACTTGTTTTACCATTGTCGAAATGTCTTGTAAACGGGATTCCGAGACTGATCGGGTCTTCCCGGGAGAAGGAATATCCTTCGTTGATCGTGAGAGCTTATCATGGGCTAAGTTGGGACACCCTTGCAGGGTTTGAACTTTCGAAAGCCGTGCCCGCGGTTATGTGGAAGATGGGAATTTGTTAATGTCCGGTTGTAGTAAACTTGAAGTAAAATCTTCTAAAATACACCAACCGTGTGCGTAACTGTGATTGTCTCTTTTCGGGGTTGTTCGAGAGGAGAACACGGTTTTTGGGTTATGTTTGACGTAAGTAGGAATTCAGGATCACTTCTTGATCATTACTAGTTGACGACCGCTTGCTTTGCTTCTCTTCTCGCTCTTACTTGCATAAGTTAGCCACCATACTTGCTTAGTCGCTTCTGCAACCTCACCACTTTATCCCCTTCCTTACCCATTAAGCTTTGATAGTCTTGATACCCATGGTAATGTGACTGCTGAGTCCTCGTGGCTCACAGATTACTACAACAATAGTTGCAGGTACAGGGTATGCGATGCTCATGACGCGAGAGCGATGTTTACTTGTGTTGGAGTTCCTCTTCTTCTTCGCCGATCTTGGGTTAGGTTCCTGGTCGGCAGCCTGGGCTAGCAGGGTGGATATTGTTTGAGTTTCTATTTCTGTTTCATCCGTAGTCGGATTTTGATCTTGTATATGATGTATTGTTCTGTTCATGTGACATTGTATGTCTTGATTGTATCCCCACTACTATGTAATGTTGATGTAATGATATCCACCTTGCAAAAGCGTCTTCAAGATGCACTTCTATCCTTGGTGGGACCTTCGAGTTCCTTTAGGGTAGGGTCGCATCTTGGGTGTGACAAAGAAGGATTTAGGTTGAAAGCAACTGGGGGAAGGCTCGAAATCAAGGTTCAAATGGTAGGAATGGAATCTCTAGATCTCAACACATGAGTAGGTGACTCTCTCTCAGAAAATGAATGGTGAAAGTGTAGGCACGTTCTTGTTGAGGAACGCAGTAATTTAAAAAAATTTCCTACAATCACGCAATATCTATCTAGGAGATGCATAGAAACGAGAGGGGAGAGTGTGTCCACGTACCCTCGTAGACCGAAAGCGGAAGCGTTTAGTAATGCGGTTGATGTAGTCGAACTTCTTCGTGATCCAACCGATCCAAGTACCGAACGTACGACACCTCCGCGTTCAGCACACGTTCAGCTCGATGATGTCCCTCGTGCTCTTGATCTAGTTGAGGACGAGGGTGAGTTCCGTCAGCACGATGGCGTGGCGACGGTGATGATGATGTTACTGGCGCAGGTCTTCGCCTAAGCACTACGGCGATATGATTGAGGTGTGTAATTGTGGAGGGGGGCACCGCACACGGTTAAGAGAAACTTGTTCGTCCTAGGGTGCCCGCTGCCCCCGTATATAAAGGAGGGAGGGGGAGGCCGGCCGTCCCTAGCTTGGCGTGCCGGGAGAAGGGGAATCCTACTAGGACTCCAAGTCCTAGTAGGTTTCCAGCTAAAGGAGAAGGGGGAAGGAAGGGAGAGGGGGTCGCGCCCCCAACCCCTTGTCCAATTCGTACTGGGCTTGGGGGGCACGCGCCACCTCCTGGCCACTGTCTCTCCTTCCCACTAAGGCCCACTAAGGCCCACCAACTCCCCGGGGGGTTCCGGTAACCCCTTCGGCACCCTGTTTTTACCCGAAACTATCCGGAACACTACCGGTGTCCGGATAACATGGTCCAATATATCAATCTTTATGTCTCGATCATTTCGACACTCTTCGTTACGTCCGTGATCTTATCTGGGACTCCAAACAAACTTTGGTCATCAAAACATATAAGTCATAATACAAATCGTCATCGAACCTTAAGCGTGCGGACCCTATGGGTTCGAGAACTATGTAGACATGACCGAGACACATCTCCGGTCAATAACCAATAGCGGAACCTATATGATCATATTGGCTCCTGCATATTCTACGAAGATCTTTATCGGTCAAACCGCATAACAACTTACGTTGTTCCCTTTGTCATCGGTATGTTACTTGCCGAGATTTGATCGTCGGTATCATCATACCAAGTTCAATCTCGTTACTGGCAAGTCTCTTTACTCGTTCCATAATACTTCATCCTGCAACTAACTCATTAGTCACATTGCTTACAAGACTTATAATGATGAGCATTACCGAGAGGGCCCAGAGATACCTCTCCAAAACATGGAGTGACAAATCCTAATCTCGATCTATGCCAACCCAGCAAATGCCTTCAGAGGCACCTGTAGAGCATATTTATAATCACCCTTTTATGTTGTGATGTTTGATAGCACACAAAGTGTTCCTCCGGTATTCGGAGTTGCATAATCTCATAGTTTGAGGAACATGTATAAGTCATGAAGAAAGTTGTAGCAATGAAACTGTAATGATCATAATGGTAAGCTAACGAATGGGTCTTGTCCATCACATCATTCTCCTATTGATGTGATCCCGTTCATCAAATGACAACACATGTCTATGGTTAGGAAACATAACCATCTTTGATAAACGAGCTAGTCAAGTAGAGGCATACTAGAAACTTAGTACATGTGTGAATACATACACAAACAGAGTGTCACTAGTATGCCTCTACTTGACTAGCTCGTTGAATCAAATATTGTTAAATTTCCTAGCCATAGACATGAGTTGTCATTTTATTAACGGGATCACATCATTAGAGAATGATATGATTGACTTGACCCATCCGTTAGCTTAGCACGATGATCGTTTAGTTTGTTTCTATTGCTTTCTTCATGACTTATACATGTTCCTGTGACTATGAGATTATGCAACTCCCGAATACCGGAGGAACACTTTGTGTGCTATCAAACGTCACAACGTAACTGGGTGATTATAAAGATTCTCTATAGGTGTCCCCGATGGTGTTTGTTGAGTTGGCATAGATCAAGATTAGGATTTGTCACTCCGATTGTCGGAGAGGTATCTCTGGGCCCTCTCGGTAATGTACATTACTATAAGCCTTGCAAGCAATGTGACTAATGAGTTAGTTGCGGGATGATGCATTATATAACGAGTAAAGAGACTTGCCGGTAACGAGATTGAACTAGGTATTGCGATACCGAGGATCGGATCTCGGGCAAGTAACATACCGATGACAAGGGGACCAACATATATTGTTATGCGGTTTGACCGATAGTAGAATATGTAGGAACCAATATGAGCATCCAGGTTCCGCTATTGGTTATTGACCGGAGATGAGTCTCGGTCATGTCTACATAGTTCTTGAACCCGTAGGGTCCGCACGCTTAACATTTGGTGACGATCGGTATTATGAGTTTATGTGTTTTGATGTACCGAAGGTTGTTTGGAGTCCCGGATATGATCACAGGCATGATGTAGAGTCTTGAAATGGTCAAGACATAAAGATTGATATATTGGAAGCCTATGTTTGGACTTCAGAATGGTTCCGGGTGAGTTCGGGCATTTACCGGAGTACCGGGGGGTTACCGGAACCCCCACGGGAGTACATGGGCCTTAATGGGCCTTAGTGGGAGAGAGGAGGAGGCGGCGAACGTGGGGGCGTGCCCCCAAGCCCAATCCGAATTGGGAGGGGGGCCGCCCCCCTTTCCTTCTCCCTCTCTCCTCCTTCCTTCCTCTCCTACTCCAACTAGGGAAGGGGGAATCCTGCTCCCGGTGGGAGTAGGACTCCACTTGGGTGCGCCATAGAGAGGGTCAGCCCTCCCTTCCTCCACTGCTTTATATACGGGGGAGGGGGCACCCCATAGACACACAAGTTGATTGTTTAGCCATGTGCGGTGCCCCCTCCACAGATTTCCACCTCGGTCATATTGTTGTAGTGCTTAGCCGAAGCCCTGCGTCAGTAACTTCATCATCACCGTGATCACGCCGTCGTGCTGACGAAGCTCTCCCTCAACACTCAGCTGGACCTAGAGTTCGTGGGACGTCACCGAGCTGAACGTGTGCAGATCGCGGAGGTGCCTTACTTTCGGTATTAGGATCGGTCGGACCGTGAAGACGCACGACTACATCAACCGCGTTGTCATAACGCTTCCGCTTTCGGTCTTTGAGGGTACGTGGACAACACTCTCCCCTCTCGTTGCTATGCATCACCTAGATGGATCTTGTGTGTGCGTAGGAATTTTTTTGAAATTACTATGTTCCCCAACAGTGGCATCCGAGCCAGGTCTATGTGTAGATGTTATATGCACGAGTAAAACACAAAGAGTTGTGGGCGATAATAGTCATACTGCTTACCATCATGTCATACTTTGATTCGGCGCTATTGTTGGATGAAGCGGCCTGGACCGACATTACGCGTACGCTTACGCGAGACTGGTTCCACCGATGTGCTTTGCACACCGGTGGCTGGCGGTTGTCAGTTTCTCCAAGATTAGTTGAATCGAGTGTGGCTACGCCCGGTCCTTGTTGAAGGTTAAAACAACACACTTGACGAATATTCGTTGTGGTTTTGATGCGTAGGTAAGAATGGTTCTTGCTCAGCCCGTAGCAGCCACGTAAAACTTGCAACAACAAAGTAGAGGACGTCAAACTTGTTTTTGCAGGGCATGTTGTGATGTGATATGGTCAAGACATGATGCTAAATTTTATTGTATGAGATGATCATGTTTTGTAACAGAGTTAACAGCAACTGGCAGGAGCCATATGGTTGTCACTTTATTGTATGCAATGCAATCGTCCTGTAATTGTTTTTACTTTATCACTAAGCGGTAGCGATACTCGTAGAAACAATAGTTGGCGAGACAAAAACGATGCTACGATGGATATCAAGGTGTTGCGCCGGTGACGATGGTGATCATGACGGTGCTTTGGAGATGGAGATCAAAGGCACAATATGATGATGGCCATATCATATCACTTATATTGATTGCATGTGATGTTTATCCTTTATGCATCTTATTTTGCTTAGTTCGGCGGTAGCATTATAAGATGATGTCTCACTAAATTTCAAGGTACAAGTGTTCTCCCTGAGTATGCACCGTTGCGAAAGTTCGTCGTGCCGAGACACCACGTGATGATTGGGTGTGATAAGCTCTACGTTTACATACAATGGGTGCAAGCTAGTTTTGCACACGCAGAATACTCGGGTTAAACTTGACGAGCCTAGCATATGCAGATATGGCCTTGGAACACTGAGACCGAAAGGTCGAGCGTGAATCATATAGTAGATATGATCAAGATAGTAATGTTCACCAATGAAAACTACTCCATCTCACGTGATGATCGGACATGGTTTAATTGATTTGGATCACGTGATCACTTAGATGATTAGAGGGATGTCTATCTAAGTGGGATTTCTTAAGTAATATGATTAATTGAACTTTAATTTATCATGAACTTAGTACCTGATAGTATTTTGCATGTCTATGTTGTTGTAGATCAATGGCCCGTGCTACTGTTCCTTTGAATTTTAATGCATTCCTAGAGAAAGCTAAGTAGAAAGATGATGGTAGCAACTACACGGACTGGGTCTGTAACTTGAGGATTATCCTCATCACTGCACAAAAGAATTACATCCTGGAAGCACCGCTAGGTGCAAGACCCCGCTGCAGGAGCAACGCTGGACGTTGTGAACGCATGGCAGAGCAAAGCTGATGACTACTCAATAGTTCAGTGTACCATGCTTTACGGCTTAGAACCGGGACTTCAACGACCTTTTGAATGTCATGGAGCATATGAGATGTTCCAGGAGTTGAAGTTAATATTTCAAGCAAATACCCGGATTAAGAGATATGAAGTATCCAATAAGTTCTATAGCTGCAAAATGGAGGAGAATAGTTCTGTTAGTGAGCATATCCTCAAAATGTCTGGGTATCATAATCACTTGACTCAGCTGGGAGTTAATCTTCCTGTTGATAGTGTCATTGACAGAGTTCTTCAATCACTGCCACCATGCTACAAAAGCTTCGTGATGAACTATAACATGTAAGGGATGTGTTGGGGATATAACTATTTGTGTAAGCCGCCCGCAAGGGGCCGAGTTACGCAAAGAAGGACTCATCAGAAGAAGCCCAAGACCAAGCATGAAGATGGCGGTTCAGTAAAGGGTCTAAAGCCCACAGGTGACTTAAGCCCATAGTGGTAAACCGCTATGATGGCATGACTTGTATCATAAGGTAGAATTAACTAGTCACCGAGCCGGACACTGTTTATGAGCCGGCCGGGACTCTGTAGGCCGCAGGGCGTCAAACCCGTGTATATAAGGGGATGACCCGCCAGCGGCTTAGGACAAGAAACAACTCATCGAGAACCGGGCATAGCGTATCTCGCTCCCTGGTCATCGAAACCTCAAGCAATACCAACCCAACTAGACGTAGGCCTTACCTTCACCGTAAGGGGCCAAACTAGTATAACTCTCTCGTGTCCTTTGTCCCGATTAACCCCTTTAAGCTTCCTAGTTGCGATGGCTCCACGACTAAGTCCTTGCAAGAGGACATCTGCCGTGACAATTCCACGACAGTTGGCGCCCACCGTGGGGCCAGCGCATGGTGGATTTGAGTTCTTGAAGGGCAACTTCGAAGGGCTCAAGGGATACGCAATCGGCCGGATGACCAAAAGTCGTCGCGGCAAGATCTACATCGACGACGAAGGCTGGGCCCCGACGCCGGCTCAATTGAGTACGGGTACCGGGTCCCCTTTGGCGGAATCCACGTCTTCATCGGCCGGATTGGTGAGCCGGACAACTGCACTGACCTCATTGAGACGGCTCAGCGCGCGAGACCCGCCCGGGCTCGACCCGGCGTGAAGCGTGCCTTTGTGGGTTGTATCCATGGAGGGGAACTTTCCGAAGGATCCATAGATGGTGGTGAGACGGCCGTCCACTCTGATGGTGATTCGTCCACTGGTGAGACGGATTCGTTGTATCAACTGCAAGACGACAAGCTAGGAGGCTGTTCCGATGGCAGCAGTATTCTGGACCCCTTTGAGCCGCCAAGCCGCGCAGGTGTCTTCATGGCTGGTACTCAACCCGGTCAAAACTCAACAGCTGCAGCCGCAATAACGTCCGGGTCAGGAGCGGCCGGTGAAGGAAATATGCCCTAGAGGCAATAATAAAGTTATTATTTATTTCCTTATACCATGATAAATGTTTATTATTCATGCTAGAATTGTATTAACCGGAAACATAATACATGTGTGAATACATAGACAAACAGAGTGCCACTAGTATGCCTCTACTTGACTAGCTCGTTAATCAAAGATGGTTATGTTTCCTGACCATGAACAAAAGAGTTGTTATTTGATTAATGGGATCACATCATTAGGAGAATGATGTGATTGACATGACCCATTCCATTAGCTTAGCACCCGATCGTTTAGTATGTTGCTATTGCTTTCTTCATGACTTATACATGTTCCTATGACTATTTGATCATGCAACTCCCGTTTGCCGGAGGAACACTTTGTGTGCTACCAAACGTCACAAAGTAACTGGGTGATTATAAAGGTGCTCTACAGGTGTCTCCAAAGGTATATGTTGGGTTGGCGTATTTCGAGATTAGGATTTGTCACTCCGATTGTCGGAGAGGTATCTCTGGGCCTCTCGGTAATGCACATCACTTAAGCCTTGCAAGCAATGCAACTAATGAGTTGGTTGCGAGATGATGTATTACGGAACGAGTAAAGAGACTTGCCGATAACGAGATTGAACTAGGTATTGAGATACCGACGATCGAATCTCGGGCAAGTAACATACCGATGACAAAGGGAACAACGTATGTTGTTATACGGTCTGACCGATAAAGATCTCCGTAGAATATGTGGGAGCCAATATGAGCATCTAGGTTCCGCTATTGGTTATTGACCGGAGACATGTCTCGGTCATGTATACATTGTTCTCGAACCCATAGGGTCTGCACGCTTAACGTTACGATGACAGTTTCATTATGAGTTTATATGTTTTGATGTACCGAAGGTTGTTCGGAGTCTCGGGAGTCTCGAAATGGTCGAGACATAAAGATTGATATATTGGACGACTATATTCGGACACCAGAAATGTTCTAGGTGGTTTCGGAGAAAACCGGAGTGCCGGAACCCCCCGGGGAAGTATTGGGCCTTAGTGGGCCTGAGGGGAGAGAGAGAGCAGCAGCCCAGGAGGTGGCGCGCCCCCTCCCATGAGGAGTCCGAATTGGACTAGGGGAAGGGGGCGTGGCCCCTCTTTCCCTCTCCCTCTCTTTCCTTCCCCCTTCTCTCTTCCTAGTTGGACTAGGAAAGGGGAGTCCTACTCCTACTAGCAGGAGGACTCCCCCCTCCTTGGCGCACCCCAAGGGCCGGCCGGCCTCCCCCCTTGCTCCTTTATATACGGGGGCAAGGGGCACCTCTAGACACACAAGTTGATCTTCGTGATCGTTCTCTTAGCCGTGTGCGGTGCCCCCCTCCACCATAATCCTCGATAATATTTTAGCGGTGCTTAGGCGAAGCCCTGCGACGGTAGAACATCAAGATCGTCACCACGTCGTCGTGCTGACGAAGCTCATCCCCGACACTTTGCTGGATCGGAGTTCGGGGATCGTCATCGAGCTGAACGTGTGCTAGAACTTGGAGGTGCCGTAGTTTCGGTGCTTGATCGGTCGGGCCGTGAAGACGTACAACTACATCAACCGCGTTGTCATAACGCTTCCGCTGTCGGTCTACGAGGGTACGTAGACAACACTCTCCCCTCTCGTTGCTATGCATCACCATGATCTTGCGTGTACGTAGGAATTTTTTGAAATTACTACGTTCCCCAACAGTGGCATCCGAGCCAGGTTTTATGCGTTGATGTTATATGCATGAGTAGAACACAAGTGAGTTGTGGGTGATATAAGTCATACTGCTTACCAGCATGTCATACTTTGGTTCGGTGGTATTGTTGGATGAAGCGGCCCGGACCGACATTACGCGTACGCTTACGCGAGACTGGTTCTACCGACGTACTTTGCACACAGGTGGCTGGCGGGTGTCAGTTTCTCCAACTTTAGTTGAACCGAGTGTGGCTACGCCCGGTCCTTGCGAAGGTTAAAACAGTACCAACTTGACAAACTATCATTGTGGTTTTTGATGCGTAGGTAAGAACGGTTCTTGCTAAAACCTGTAGCAGCCACGTAAAACTTCCAACAACAAAGTAGAGGACGTCTAACTTGTTTTTGCAAGGCATGTTGTGATGTGATATGGTCAAGACATGATGCTAAATTTTATTGTATGAGATGATCATGTTTTGTAACCGAGTTATCGGCAACTGGCAAGAGCCATATGGTTGTCGCTTTATTGTAAGCAATGCAATCGCCCTGTAATGCTTTACTTTATCACTAAGCGGTAGCGATAGTCGTAGAAGCATAAGATTGGCGAGACGACAACGATGCTACAATGGAGATCAAGGTGTCGCCCGGTGGCGATGGTGATCATGACGTTGCTTCGGAGATGGAGATCACAAGCACAAGATGATGATGGCCATATCATATCACTTATATTGATTGCATGTGATGTTTATCTCTTATGCATCTTATCTTGCTTTGATTGACGGTAGCTTTTTAAGATGATCTCTCACTAATTGTCAAGAAGTGTTCTCCCTGAGTATGCACCGTTGCGAAAGTTCTTCGTGCTGAGACACCACGTGATGATCGGGTGTGATAGGCTCTACGTTCAAATACAACGGGTGCAAAACAGTTGCACACGCGGAATACTCAGGTTAAACTTGACGAGCCTAGCATATACAGATATGGCATCGGAACACGGAGACCGAAAGGTCGAACTTGAATCATATAGTAGATATGATCAACATAGTGATGTTCACCATTGAAACTACTCGATCTCACGTGATGATCAGACATGGTTTAGTTGATTTGGATCACGTGATCACTTAGAGGATTAGAGGGATGTCTATCTAAGTGGGAGTTCTTTAATAATATGATTAACTGAACTTAAATTTATCATGAACTTAGTACCTGATAGTATCTTGCTTGTCTAAGTTTGATTGTAGATAGATGGCCCGTGTTGTTGTTCCGTTGAATTTTAATGCGTTCCTTGAGAAAGAAAAGTTGAAAGATGATGGTAGCAATTACACGGACTGGGTCCATAACTTGAGGATTATCCTCATTGCTGCACAGAAGAATTACGTCCTGGAAGCACCGCTGGGTGCCAGGCCTACTGCTGATGCTGATGACTACTCGATAGTTCAATGTGCCATGCTTTACGGCTTAGAATCGGTACTTCAACGACGTTTTGAATGTCATGGAGCATATGAGATGTTCCAGGAGTTGAAGTTAATATTTGAAGCAAATGCCCGGATTGAGAGATATGAAGTCTCCAATAAGTTCTATAGCTGCAAGATGGAGAAGAACAACTCTGTCAGTGAGCATATACTCAAAATGTCTGGGTATAATAATCACTTGATTCAACTGGGAGTTAATCTTCCGGATGATTGCATCATTGACAGAATTCTCCAATCACTGCCACCAAGCTACAAGAGCTTTGTGATGAACTATAATATGCAAGGGATGGATAAGACGATTCCCGAGCTCTTCGCAATGCTAAAGGCAGCGGAGGTAGAAATCAAAAAGGAGCATCAAGTGTTGATGGTCAATAAGACCACCAGTTTCAAGAAGAAGGGCAAAGGGAAAAAGAAGGGGAACTTCAAGAAGAACAGCAAGCAAGTTGCTGCTCGGGAGAAGAAACCCAAGTCTGGACCTAAGCCTGAAACTGAGTGCTTCTACTGCAAGCAGACTGGTCACTGGAAGCGGAACTGCCCCAAGTATTTGGCAGATAAGAAGGATGGCAAGGTGAACAAAGGTATATGTGATATACATGTTATTGATGTGTACCTTACTAATTCTCGCAGTAGCACCTGGGTATTTGATACTGGTTCTGTTGCTAATATTTGCAACTCGAAATAGGGACTACGGATTAAGCGAAGATTGGCAAAGGACGAGGTGACGATGCGCGTAGGAAATGGTTCCAAAGTCGATGTGATCGCGGTCGGCACGCTACCTCTACATCTACCTTCGGGATTAGTTTTAGACCTAAATAATTGTTATTTGGTGCCAGCATTGAGCATGAACATTATATCTGGATCTTGTTTGATGCGAGACGGTTATTCATTTAAATCAGAGCATAATGGTTGTTCTATTTATATAAGTAATATCTTTTATGGTCATGCACCCTTGAAGAATGGTCTATTTCTGTTGAATCTCGATAGTAGTGATACACATATTCATAATGTTGAAACCAAAAGATGCAGAGTTGATAATGATAGTGCAACTTATTTTTGGCATTGCCGTTTAGGTCATATCGGTGTAAAACGCATGAAGAAACTCCATACTGATGGACTTTTGGAACCACTTGATTATGAATCACTTGGTACTTGCGAATCGTGCCTTATGGGCAAGATGACTAAAACACCGTTCTCCGGTACTATGGAGAGAGCAACAGATTTATTGGAAATCATACATACAGATGTTTGTGGTCCAATGAATGTTGAGGCTTGTGGAGGATATCGTTATTTTCTCACCTTCACAGATGATTTAAGCAGATATGGGTATATCTACCTAATGAAGCATAAGTCTGAAACATTTGAAAAGTTCAAAGAATTTCAAAGTGAAGTTGAAAATCATCGTAACAAGAAAATAAAGTTTCTACGATCTGATCGTGGAGGAGAATATTTGAGTTACGAGTTTGGTCTATATTTGAAACAATGCGGAATAGTTTCGCAACTCACGCCACCCGGAACACCACAGCGTAATGGTGTGTCCGAACGTCGTAATCGTACTTTACTAGATATGGTGCGATCTATGATGTCTCTTACTGATTTACCGCTATCATTTTGGGGTTAGGCTTTAGAGACGGCCGCATTCACATTAAATAGGGCACCATCAAAATCCGTTGAGACGACACCTTATGAACTGTGGTTTGGCAAGAAACCAAAGTTGTCGTTTCTGAAAGTTTGGGGCTGCGATGCTTATGTGAAAAAACTTCAACCTGATAAGCTCGAACCCAAATCGGAGAAATGTGTCTTCATAGTATTTCCAAAGGAGACTATTGGATACACCTTCTATCACAAATCCAAAGGCAAAACTTTTGTTGCTAAATTCGGAAACTTTCTAGAGAAGGAGTTTCTCTCGAAAGAAGTGAGTGGGAGGAAAGTAGAACTTGATGAGCTAAGTGTACCTGCTCCCTTTTTGGAAAGTAGCTCATCACAAAAAACAGTTTCGATGACACCTACACCAATTAGTGAGGAAGTTAATGATGATGATCATGAAACTTCAGATCAAGTTAATACTGAACCTCGTAGATCAATCAGAGTAAGATCCGCACCAGAGTGGTAAGGTAATCCTATTCTGGAAGTCATGCTACTAGATCATGGTGAACCTACGAACTATGAAGAAGCGATGGTGAGCCCAGATTCCGCAAAATGGCTTGAAGCCATGAAATCTGAGATGGGATCCATGTATGAAAATAAAGTATGGACTTTAGTTGACTTGCCCGATGATCGGCAAGCAATTGAGAATAAATGGATCTTCAAGAAGAAGACTGACGCTGACGGTAACGTTACTGTCTACAAAGCTCGACTTGTTGCAAAAGGTTTTTGACAAGTTCAAGGGATTGACTATGATGAGACCTTCTCACCTGTAGCGATGCTTAAGTCTATCCGAATCATGTTAGCAATTGCCGCATTTGATGATTATGAAATTTGGCAAATGGATGTCAAAACTGCATTCCTGAATGGATTTCTGGAAGAAGAGTTGTATATGATGCAACCGGAAGGTTTTGTCGATCCAAAGGGAGCTAACAAAGTGTGCAAGCTCCAGCGATCCATTTATGGACTGGTGCAAGCCTCTCGGAGTTGGAATAAACGCTTTGATAGTGTGATCAAAGCATTTGGTTTCATACAAACTTTTGGAGAAGCCTGTATCTATAAGAAAGTGAGTGGGAGCTCTGTAGCATTTCTGATATTATATGTGGATGACATATTACTGATCGGAAATGATGTAGAATTTCTGGATAGCATAAAGGGATACTTGAATAAAAGTTTTTCAATGAAAGACCTCGGTGAAGCTGCTTACATATTGGGCATTAAGATCTATAGAGATAGATCAAGACGCTTAATTGGACTTTCACAAAGCACATACCTTGACAAAGTTTTGAAAAAGTTCAAAGTGGATCAGGCAAAGAAAGGATTCTTACCTGTGTTACAAGGTGTGAAGTTGAGTAAGACTCAATGCCCGACCACTGTAGAAGATAGAGAGAAAATGAAAGATGTTCCCTATGCTTCAGCCATAGGCTCTATCATGTATGCAATGCTGTGTACCAGACCTGATGTGTGCCTTGCTATAAGTCTAGCAGGGAGGTACCAAAGTAATCCAGGAATGGATCACTGGACAGCGATCAAGAACATCCTGAAGTACCTGAAAAGGACTAAGGATATGTTTCTCGTATATGGAGGTGACAAAGAGCTCATTGTAAATGGTTACGTTGATGCAAGGTTGGACACTGATCCGGACGATTCTAAATCGCAAACCGGATACGTGTTTACATTGAACGGTGGAGCTATCAGTTGATGCAGTTCTAAACAAAGCGTCGTGGCGGGATCTACATGTGAAGCCGAGTACATAGCTGCTTCAGAAGCAGCAAATGAAGGAGTCTGGATGAAGGAGTTCATATCCCATCTAGGTGTCATACCTAGCGCATCGGGTCCAATGAAAATCTTTTGTGACAATACTGGTGCAATTGCCTTGGCAAAGGAATCTAGATTTCACAAGAGAACCACGCACATCAAGAGACGCTTCAATTCCATTCGGGATCTAGTCCAGGTGGGAGACATAGAGATTTGCATGATACATACGGATCTGAATGTTGCAGACCCGTTGACTAAGCCTCTTCCACGAGCAAAACATGATCAGCACCAAGGCTCCACGGGTGTTAGAATCATTACTGTGTAATCTAGATTATTGACTCTAGTGCAAGTGGGAGACTGAAGGAAATATGCCCTAGAGGCAATAATAAAGTTATTATTTATTTCCTTATATCATGATAAATGTTTATTATTCATGCTGGAATTGTATTAACCGGAAACATAATACATGTGTGAATACATAGACAAACAGAGTGTCACTAGTATGCCTCTACTTGACTAGCTCGTTAATCAAAGATGGTTATGTTTCCTGACCATGAACAAAAGAGTTGTTATTTGATTAATGGGATCACATCATTAGAAGAATGATGTGATTGACATGACCCATTCCATTAGCTTAGCACCCAATCGTTTAGTATGTTGCTATTGCTTTCTTCATGACTTATACATGTTCCTATGACTATGAGATTATGCAACTCCCGTTTGCCGGAGGAACACTTTGTGTGGTACCAAACGTCACAAAGTAACTGGGTGATTATAAAGGTGCTCTACAGGTGTCTCCAAAGGTATATGTTGGGTTGGCGTATTTCGAGATTAGGATTTGTCACTCCGTTTGTCGGAGAGGTATCTCTGGCCCTCTCGGTAATGCACATCACTTAAGCCTTGCAAGCTATGCAACTAATGAGTTGGTTGTGAGATGATGTATTACAGAACGAGTAAAGAGACTTGCTAGTAACGAGATTGAACTAGGTATTGAGATACCGACGATCGAATCTCGGGCAAGTAACATACCGATGACAAAGGGAACAACGTATGTTGTTATACGGTCTGACCGATAAAGATCTTCGTAGAATATGTGGGAGCCAATATGAGCATCCAGGTTCCGCTATTGGTTATTGACCGAAGACATCTCTCGGTCATATCTACATTGTTCTCGAACCCGTAGGGTCCGCACGCTTAACGTTACGATGACAGTTTCATTATGAGTTTATATGTTTTGATGTTCCGAAGGTTGTTCGGAGTCTCGGATGTGATCACAGACATGACGAGGAGTCTCGAAATGGTCGAGACATAAAGATTGATATATTGGACGACTATATTCGGAGAACAGAAATGTTCTGGGTGGTTTCGAAGAAAACCGGAGTGCCGGAGGGGTTTCCGGAACGCCCCGGGGAAGTATTGGGCCTTAGTGGGCCTGCGGGGAGAGAGAGGGCAGCAGCCCAGGAGGTGGTGCGCCCCCTCCCATGAGGAGTCCGAATTGGACTAGGAGAGGGGGCGCGGCCCCTCTTTCCCTCTCCCTCTCCCTCTCTTTCCTTCCCCCTTCTCTCTTCCTAGTTGGACTAGGAAAGGGGAGTCCTACTCCTACTAGGAGGAGGACTCCCCCCTCCTTGGCGCGCCCCAAGGGCCGGCCGGCCTCCCCCTTGCTCCTTTATATACGAGGGCAGGGGGGCACCTCTAGACACACAAGTTGATCTTCGTGATCGTTCTCTTAGCCGAAGCCCTGCGACGGTAGAACATCAAGATCGTCACCACGCCATCGTGCTGACGAAACGCATCCCCGACACTTTGCTGGATCGAAGTCCGGGGATCGTCATCGAGCTGAACATGTGCTAGAACTCGGCGGTGCCATAGTTTCGGTGCTTGATCGGTCGGGCCGTGAAGACGTACGACTACATCAACCGCGTTGTCATAACGCTTCCGCTATCGGTCTACGAGGGTACGTAGACAACACTCTCCCCTCTCGTTGCTATGCATCACCATGATCTTGCGTGTACGTAGGAATTTTATTGAAATTACTACGTTCCCCAACAGCCGGGGCAGGAGGCCCTGTGCGCCCGCCGGCTCAGGTGCTGATGGATCTCATGGATAAACTGACGGTCCTGTTAACCTCCACAGTTATTACTGCGAATCAAGATGAGCACAATGCAGAGGTGGCACAAGTGCGAGAGGAAATAGCTCGGGCCAAGGAGGCCTTAGCAGCTGAGGACACCAGGTTAGCCACAGAACAGGCGGCTTTGGATGCACGGGCGCAACAGCTCCAGTCAGAGGCTTTCCAGCTTACGATGAGCCTGAACGCATCTAATGAGGTGATGAGGAGGAGACATCAGAAAACTCAATCTCGTTTACCTCTGGTTTACGATCCACGGAACCTCTTCGCTACACCCAGAGCCAGCCCAAGTAACCCGCCGGAAGTCAATCAGTTCATGACGGTCGGAGGTCCGGTTCAGCCTCAGGTGACGGTACCACCTCATGGGAATATGGTGTCGCCCCGTTATGTGCCGATACCACCGGGTCACTTTTCCAACCCCATGGAGAACTTGACTGCAGCTTCGGCACGTTTGGCGGCTCTCCCAGTGGATGGTGACGATCCAATAACAGTGGAGACCCGAAGGATCAGAGACCTCGTTCAGACAGCCATGGCTCAGCAAGAGACTTGTTCTTATAGCCGGGACAGGATTCATTCAACTCCTCCGCCTTGGTTAGCCCTGTCTCGTCTAAACCGGAGTCCGAGTTACAGCAGGCACATGGAGTCAGAAGCTTTGTCAAGCAACGCCCAGCGCCGTAACCAGCTCGGTGGTTATAACCCGGTGCAGGACCGAATACGTCAGGAGGACGAGCGGGCGGCTCAACTGGCGGCTCAGCTGACGGCTCATGAGGCTCTTCTGGATTACCCGACGACTTCCATTGAGGCAGGAGTGGCCACCAGAATCGACGGTGTTCCTTGTTTGGTGTGGGCTCTACTAATGTGCATTTGCCCAAGGACTTCAAGGGACCTCGAAAGGTGCCAAATTATACGACCGACTTACAGCCTGGAGCATGGATCGAAAGTTATGAGATGGCCATGGAGCTGTTGGAGGTTAGTGACGCAGCAACGGCTAAGTATTTCACCATGATGTTGGATGGAACGGCCCGGTCTTGGTTAAAGGGCTTGCCGCCCAATTCCATTAGTTCATGGGCAGAGCTAAAGGCCCGGTTCATCCAGAACTTGAAGGACACTTGCAAGCAATCTATGTCGATTGTGGACTTCAAAAATTGTAAGCAAGAGGAGGGTCAATCCACAACTCATTGGGTGCGCCGGGTCAAGGAGATAATACATTCGTCTGCCAAGATGGACGCCGGCTCTGCAGTCCTCATGTTGGAGAAGAATTGCCGCTTTGAGCCGCTGAGACAGAAACTGGGGCGACTCAAGTGTGATTGTAATGATATGGGTACGCTGATGGCGGCTTTAGTCAAATATGCCGATTCTGACAGTACCAAGGATCCCGCGTCTGATGAGGAAAAGACAGGGAAGGGAAACCCACCCCCTCGGGCTGGCAGGTCAGGTCCATCTCTTGAGCAGCTACTCAATGAGCCCTGCTCGAGACACGACACCCGGGAACGACCTGCCACCCACTTATGGAAGGATTGCGCAATCATGAAGGCTTTCAAGAATTCCAACATGTTTGACGGCAATCATGGGTCGGGCGGCGGCTCAGGTGCTAGCGGCTTTCATGGACCGAGCGCTGGTTCAAATTCCGACTTTCAGGGAAATCAGGGCAGCTACAACCAACAGCAGTCTGGTCAAGGAGGGCAACAGCAGCAGCAGTCGGGTTATCAAAGCCATACAAAGCAGCTGAATAGTGGACAGTATCATGTGTTCACTACTAGCTTGTGCAAACGTGACCAGAAGGTTCATAAGAGGGCGGTGAACTCTATTGAGCCGGCAGTCCCCCGTTATTTGAGGTGGTCTGAGCAGCTCATCATATGGAGTAGGGAAGATCACCCTCTCCGGGTTGATAATCCGGGTCAGTTAGCCTTGGTGGTAGCACCCCAGGTTGGTGGACATAAATTCACTAAGGTACTCATGGATGGAGGTAGCAACATCAATATCCTCTATTACAAGACCTTTCGGCGCATGGGGTTGACTGATAAGAATTTGAAGACGTCCAACACCGTTTTCCATGGAGTGGTGCCTGGTACGTCGGCTTACCCAGTTGGCAAGATTGAACTGGAGGTGGCTTTTGGAGATGAGTATGATTCCAGGGCTGAGAAATTAACGTTTGAGGTGGTTAAAATCAAGAGTCCATATCATGCTCTGTTTGGGCGGCCGGCTTATGCCAAGTTCATGGCACGGCCTTGTTATGTTTATCTGCAGCTTAAGATGCCGTGTCATAAGGGCACCATCACCGTGCATGGGAGTCGAAAGATAGCCCTGGAATGTGAAGAAGGCGATGCGGTTTATGCTGAGTCTATTTGCGCCGCAGAGGAGCTGAAGTTTAATCAAGATAATGTTGACCCAGCGGATATGACCTCCCTCAAGAAGCCAACCATAGAACATGACCCGACGATGAAGTTTAAATCGGCTGCTAAAACCAAACTTATTGATTTTACTCCAGGCGATTCGTCTAAGCAGTTCAGCATCAGTGCCAATTTGGATCCTAAATAGGAAGGCGCGCTCGTCGAGTTCATCCGTGAGAACCGGGACATCTTTGCATGGAAACCTTCTGACATGCCGGGTGTACCGAGAGAACTCGATGAGCACACTCTCAATAGTGATCCGAAGTATAAACCGGTCAGGCAGTTTCTTCGGAGGTTCAACGAAGAGAGACGGAAAGCTATTGGAGAGGAGGTCGCCCGGCTCTTAGCGGCCGGGTTCATTGTTGAAGTCTTTCACCCGGAGTGGTTGGCTAACCCAGTGCTCGTACTCAAGAAGAATGGCACCTGGCGGATGTGTGTGGATTACACGGACTTAAATAAGGCTTGTCCGGCTGATCCCTTTGCTCTCCCCCGTATTGATCAAATCATTGATGCTACGGCGGGTTGTGAGCGTTTGAGCTTTTTGGATGCTTACTCCGGCTATCATCAGATCAAGATGGCAGTTAAGGACCAGGAGAAGACGGCTTTCATCACTCTGCTTGGAGCCTTATGCTATGTATCTATGCCATTTGGGCTCAAGAGTGCCCAGGCGACTTATCGCCGATGTGTCCAGAACTGTCTCCACAATCAAATTGGGCGCAATGTTCACGCTTATGTGGATGACATAGTGGTGAAGTCCAGAGAGAAGGAAACCTTAATATCTGATTTGAAAGAAACCTTTGATAATCTCTGGGTTTATAAGATGATGCTTAACCCGACCAAGTGTGTATTTGGTGTACCTGCAGGCAAGCTTTTGGGTTTTTTGGTCTCAAACAGGGGCATTGAAGCTAATCCGGAGAAGATCAAGGCAATTACCTCTTTGGCTAAACCGGCGTGCATCAACGATGTTTAGCGATTGGCGGGTCATGTTGCTGCTTTAAGTCGGTTCATAAGCCGGTTAGGTGAGAAGTGTTGGAAATATGCCCTAGAGGCAATGATAAAAGGATTATTATTATATTTCCTTGTTCATGATAATTGTCTTTTATTAATGCTATAATTGTGTTATCCGGAAATCGTAATACATGTGTGAATACATAGACACCAACATGTCCCTAGTAAGCCTCTAGATGACTAGCTCGTTGATCAATAGATAGTCATGGTTTCCTGACTATGGACATTGGATGTCATTGATAACGAGATCACATCATTAGGAGAATGATGTGATGGACAAGACCCAATCCTAAGCATAGCACAAGATCGTATAGTTCGTTTGCTAGAGCTTTTCCAATGCCAAGTATCTTTTCCTTAGACCATGAGATCGTGTAACTCCCGGATACCGTAGGAGTGCTTTGGGTGTATCGAACGTCACAACGTAACTGGGTGACTATAAAGGTGTACTACAGGTATCTCCGAAAGTGTCTATTGGGTTGACACGGATCAAGACTGGGATTTGTCACTCCGTATGACGGAGAGGTATCTCTAGGCCCACTCGGTAATGCATCATCATAATGAGCTCAAAGTGACCAAGTGTTTGGTCACGGGATCATGCATTACGGTACGAGTAAAGTGACTTGCCGGTAACAAGATTGAACGAGGTATTGGGATACCGACGATCGAATCTCGGGCAAGTAACATACCGATTGACAAAGGGAATTGAATACGGGGTTAATAGAATCCTCGACATCATGGTTCATCCGATGAGATCATCGAGTAGTATGTGGGATCCAACATGGGTATCCAGATCCCGCTGTTGGTTATTGACCGGAGAGGCGTCTCGGTCATGTCTGCATATCACCCGAACCCGTAGGGTCTACACACTTAAGGTTTGGTGACGCTAGGGTTGTGGAGATATTACTATGCAGCAAACCAAAAGTTGTTCGGAGTCCCGGATGAGATCCCGAATGTCACGAGGAGTTCCGGAATGGTCCGGAGGTGAAGAAATATATATAGGAAGTGCTGTTTCGGCCATCGGGAGTGTTTCGGGGGTCACCAGTATTGTACCGGGACCACCGGAAGGGTCTCGGGGGTCCATCGGGTGGGGCCACCTATCCCGGAGGGCCCCATGGGCTGAAGTGGCGTGGGCACCAGCCCCTGGTGGGCTGGTGCACCCCACCCAAGGGCCCAAGGCGCCTAGGGTTGGAAACCCTAGGGGGCCGTTGCCCCCCTAGGGGGCATGCGCCCTCCCGGGTGGAAACCCTAAGGGGGCCGTTGCCCCGGGGGCCGCCGCTCCCCCTCTAGATGGGATCTCCAAGGGGGCATGCGCCCCCCTAGCCCCTATATATAGTGGAGGGGAGGAAGGGCAGCCGCATCCTGCATCTTGGCGCCTCCCTTCCCCCTTGCTACACCTCCTCCTCCCGCAGACGCTTGGCGAAGCCCTGCCGGATCCCTGCTGCATCCACCACCACACCGTCGTGCTGCTGGATCTTCATCAACCTCTCCTTACCACTTGCTGGATCAAGAAGGAGGAGACGTCATCCGCTCCGTACGTGTGTTGAACGCGGAGGTGCCATCCGTTCGGCACTTGGTCATCGGTGATTTGGATCACGGCGAGTACGACTCCATCATCCACGTTCTAGTGAACGCTTCCGCTCGCGATCTACAAAGGTATGTAGATGCATCCGATCACTCGTTGCTAGATGAACTCATAGATGGATCTTGGTGAAACCGTAGGAAAATTTTTATTTTCTGCAACGTTCCCCAACAGTGGCATCATGAGCTAGGTCTATGCGTAGTTCTCTTTGCACGAGTAGAACACAATTTGTTGTGGGCGTAGATGTTGTCAACTTTCTTGCCGCTACTAGTCTTATTTTGCTTCAGCGGTATTGTGGGATGAAGCGGCCCGGACCGACCTTACACGTACGCTTACGTGAGACAGGTTCCACCGACTGACATGCACTAGTTGCATAAGGTGGCTAGCGGGTGTCTGTCTTTCCCACTTTAGTTGGAGCGGATTCGACGAAAAGGGTCCTTATGAAGGGTAAATAGAAGTTGACAAATCACGTTGTGGCTTTTACTAGGTAAGAAAACGTTCTTGCTAGAACCCTATTGCAGCCACGTAAAAACTTGCAACAACAATTAGAGGACGTCTAACTTGTTTTTGCAGCAAGTGTTTTGTGATGTGATATGGCCAAAGTTGTGATGAATGATGAATGACATATATGTGATGTATGATATCATGTTCTTGTAATAGGAATCACGACTTGCATGTCGATGAGTATGACAACCGGCAGGAGCCATAGGAGTTGTCTTTATTTTTTGTATGACCTGCGTGTCATTGAGAAATGCCATGTAAATTACTTTACTTTATTACTAAACATGTTAGCCATAGTAGTAGAAGTAATAGTTGGCGAGCAACTTCATGGAGACACGATGATGGAGATCATGATGATGGAGATCATGGTGTCATGCCGGTGACAAGATGATCATGGAGCCCCAAGATGGAGATCAAAGGAGCTATATGATATTGGCCATATCATGTCACTATTATTTGATTGCATGTGATGTTTATCATGTTTTTTCATCTTGTTTACTTAGAACGACGGTAGTAAATAAGATGATCCCTCATAATGATTTCAAGAAAGTGTTCCCCCTAACTGTGCGTCGTTGCGACAGTTCGTTGTTTCGAAGCACCACGTGATGATCGGGTGTGATAGATTCCAACGTTCACATACAACGGGTGTAAGACAGATTTACACATGCAAACACTTAGGTTAACTTGACGAGCCTAGCATGTACAGACATGGCCTCGGAACACAAGAGACCGAAAGGTCGAACATGAGTCGTATGAAAGATACGATCAACATGGAGATGTTCACCGATGATGACTAGTCCGTCTCACGTGATGATCGGATACGGCCTAGTCGAGTCGGATCATGTTTCACTTAGATGACTAGAGGGATGTCTAATCTGAGTGGGAGTTCATTAAATAATTTGATTAGATGAACTTAATTATCATGAACTTAGTCTAAAAATCTTTGCATAAATGTCTTGTAGATCAAATGGCCAACGCTCATGTCAACATGAACTTCAACGCGTTCCTAGAGAAAACCAAGCTGAAAGATGATGGCAGCAACTATACGGACTGGGTCCAGAACCTGAGGATCATCCTCATAGCTATCAAGAAACAATATGTCCTAGAAGCACCGCTAGGTGATGCACCCGTTCCTGAGAACCAAGACGTTATGAACGCTTGGCAGCAGCGTGCTGATGATTACTCCCTCGTTCAGTGCGGCATGCTTTACAGCTTAGAACCGGGGCTCCAAAAACGTTTTGAGCAACACGGAGCATATGAGATGTTCGAAGAGCTGAAAATGGTTTTCCAAGCTCATGCCCGGGTCGAGAGATATGAAGTCTCCGACAAGTTCTACAGCTGTAAGATGGAGGAAAATAGTTCTGTCAGTGAACACATACTCAAGATGTCTGGGTTGCACAACCGCTTAACTCAGTTGGAGATTAACCTCCCAGACGAGGCGGTCATTGACAGAATCCTTCAGTCGCTCCCACCTAGCTACAAGAGCTTTGTGATGAACTACAATATGCAGGGGATGGTAAAGACCATTCCTGAGGTATTTGCTATGCTAAAATCAGCGGAGGTAGAAATCAAAAAGGAACATCAAGTGTTGATGGTCAATAAAACCACCAAGTTCAAGAAAGGCAAGGGTAAGAAGAACTTCAAGAAGGACGGCAGGGATGTTGCCGCGCCCGGTAAGCCAGTTGCCGGGAAGAGGTCAAAGCATGGACCCAAGCCTGAGACTGAGTGCTTTTATTGCAAAGGGAAGGGTCACTGGAAGCGGAACTGCCCCAAATACTTAGAGGACAAGAAGGCCGGCAACACTAAAGGTATATGTGATATACATGTAATTGATGTGTACCTTACCAGTGCTCGTAGTAGCTCCTGGGTATTTGATACCGGTGCCGTTGCTCATATTTGTAACTTAAAGCAGGAGCTGCGGAATAAGCGGAGACTGGCGAAGGACGAGGTGACGATGCGCGTCGGGAATGGTTCCAAGGTCGATGTGATCGCCGTCGGCACGCTACCTCTACATTTACCTACGGGATTAGTTTTAAACCTTAATAATTGTTATTTAGTGCCAAGTTTGAGCATGAACATTGTATGTGGATCTCGTTTAATAAGAGATGGCTACTCATTTAAATCCGAGAATAATGGTTGTTCAATTTATATGAGTGATATGTTTTATGGTCATGCTCCAATGGTCAATGGTTTATTCTTAATGAATCTCGTGCGTGATGTTACACATATTCATAGTGTGAATACCAAAAGATGTAAAGTTGATAACGATAGTCCCACATACTTGTGGCACTGCCGCCTTGGTCACATTGGTGTCAAGCGCATGAAGAAGCTCCATGCTGATGGACTTTTAGAGTCTCTCGGTTATGAATCATTTGACACATGCGAACCATGCCTCATGGGCAAAATGACCAAGACTCCGTTCTCCGTAACAATGGAGCGAGCAACCAACTTATTGGAAATCATACATACTGATCTATGCGGTTCAATGAGTGTTGAGGCTCGCGGAGGATATCGTTATGTTCTCACTCTTACTGATGACTTGAGTAGATATGGGTATGTCTACTTGATGAAACACAAGTCTGAGACCTTTGAAAAGTTCAAGGAATTTCAGAATGAGGTAGAGAATCAACGTGACCGAAAAATAAAGTTCTTACGATCAGATCATGGAGGAGAATATTTAAGTCACGAATTTGGCACACACTTAAGGAAATGTGGAATCGTTTCACAACTCATGCCGCCTGGAACACCTCAACGTAATGGTGTGTCCGAACGTCGTAATCGCACTCTATTGGATATGGTGCGATCTATGATGTCTCTTACTTATTTACCGCTATCATTTTGGGGATACGCTCTAGAGACAGCTACATTCACTTTAAATAGGGCACCGTCTAAATCCGTTGAGACGACACCGTATGAATTATGGTTTGGGAAGAAACCTAAGATGTCGTTTCTAAAAGTTTGGGGATGCGATGCTTATGTCAAGAAACTTCAACCTGAAAAGCTCGAACCCAAGTCGGAAAAATGCGTCTTCATAGGATACCCTAAGGAAACCATTGGGTATATGTTGGGGATATTACTACTGGGCGTAAACCGGCCTACCAGGGCCGGGTTAACTTCATCAGTAGTTCAATGGTATTAAAGCCCAGAGAGGCAGATAAGGGCCCAAGGCCTATAGTCGGTTTAGAACCTATAGCCGTAAACCGGCCTGATGTATAAACTTGTGTTATAAGTTAGGAATAGAAAGACACCAACCCGGATACGAGTATGAACCGGTGATTGGGACTTTGTAAACCGACGGGCGTCCCCTTGTATATAAGGGGACGATCCGATGACGGTTCAGGACAGACAATCACAACTCGAGGCTTAGGCGAATCTTGTTTGCTCCCTAATCCTCGAAACCCCATCAATTCCATCACAACTAGACATAGGCTTTTACCTTCATCGAAGGGGCCGAACTAGTATAAATCATGTGTCCTTGTGTCCGCTTTAACCCCTTCGAGTTAACTCGTTGCGATGGCTCCATGACTAAGTCCTTTGGCTAGGACATCTGCCGTGACAAAACCACGACAGTTGGCGCCCACCGTGGGCTATCGCACGATGGTTTCAAGTTCTTGGAGGGCCGCTTTGAAGGACTCGAGGGATACGCCATAGGCCGGATGACCAAGAGTCGTCGTGGCAAGATCTACATCGACGATGAAGGCTAGGGCCCTGAGGCCGGCTCGATCGAGTACGGGTACCGGGTCCCTTTTGGCGGCATACACGTTTTCATTGGCAAGATCGGTGAACCGGGCCCTGAGCTAGACATCTGCACCGACCTCATCGAGACAGCTCAGCGTGCGCGACCTGCCCGGGTTAAGCCGACCGTGAAGCGTGCCTTCGTGGGAGTCATCCATGGAGGAAGCTATGAGGATGGATCAGGATCTGGTGGCGAAACCGTCGTTTACTCTGGCGACGAGTCGTCAACCGGAGAAACTGAGTCTTTGTATCAACTACAGGATGGCCTGATTGGGGGCCGTTCCGATGGCGACAGTATTCCGGACCCCTCTGATCTGCCCAACCGGGTTCGAATATTCATGGCTGGTATGCAAGCAGCGATTCATTCATCAACTGCCGCAGCGATGGTTTCCGGTTCAGCAGCAGCAACGGCTGCCGGGGCAGGAGGCCCTATGCGCCCGCCGGCTCAAGTCTTATCAGATCTGTTTGATGCTTTGGCTGCGTTCATGGCAGAAGCTAACCCGATGGATCAAGACGTCCACAATGCAGAGATTGCAAAGGTGAGGGAGCAGATCACTCAGGCCAAAGCGGATTTAGCAGCTGAAGAGGTCAGGATGACTGCGGAGCGGGCCGCTTTGGATGCACAAGCTTACAAACTCATGCTGGACTAGAGTGCATCACAGGAAGTCATGATGAGGAAGTACCGATCTCGTTTGCCTTCAGTTTTCGAAGCAAGGGACCTTTTCAACACCCCTGGTGCGGGAGCCAGTAATCCGCCGGCTGTAAACCAGGCAGAGATGCCTGGGACAGGCGAGCCGGTCCAGCCTCGCTTGATAGATCTGCCCCGTCATAATACCGGTGTACCGCAGGTTGTGCCCACACCTCCGGGTCATTACTCCAACCCGCTGGAAAACCTTGTCGCAGCCGCGGCACGGTTGGAGGCTATTCCAGTCGAAGGTGATTCATTACAGGCGATAGAGACGCGCCGGGTCAAGGAGCTCCTTAGGACGGCTTTGGTCCAACAGGAAGCGTATTCATACAGCCGCAACTGGATTCATTCTACCCCACGTCCAAACCAGAGTTATAGCAGGCATATGGAGGAACCAGCTGTGTCAAGTAATGCACGGCGTGGGGCGCCCCATGGCAACAATCTGGCCGGTGGTATCGACAACGCCTAGGAGGTGGTGGACCGGGCCCGAGCGCGCAGGGAGGCCGAGTTAGCGGCACAACATCAAGCTCGTCAGCTTACGCCGGTTCGTCCGACCACTTCGGTTGAGCCTGGGCTTAATTCTAGCGCATTGGGGGTACCTTGCCTTGTTCCCGCTTTACGCAACATGCGCCTGCCTAAAGATTTCAAGGGCCCGCGCAAGGTACCGAACTATACGGCGGATCAACCCCCAGAGACATGGGTGGAGAGCTATGAGATGGCCATGGAGATGCTGGATGTAGATGAGGCAGCATGTGCAAAGTATTTCACCATGATGCTTGAAGGGACGGCCCGTACCTGGTTGAAGAGCCTGCCGCCCAATTCTATCAGTTCATGGGCCCAGTTGCGGGCCCGGTTTATCAATAACTTCAAAGACACATGTAAGCAGCCCATGTCGATAGAGGATTTAGCTGCCTGTGTCCAGGAAGAAGGAGAATCAATCACTCATTGGGTACGCCGGGTCTGACAAATTCTACACTCATCAGACCACATCAACGCTGACACGGCAGTCATAACCTTGGAGGGCAATTGCCGGTTTGGACCCCTAAGGTTGAAATTAGGACGAATGAAGCGCCATTGCACTGACATGGGGACTCTTATGGCCGCTTTGGTAAAGTATGCTGATTCTGATAGTACCAAGGATCCCGAGTCTGATTATGAAAAGACAGGGAAGGGAAGGAGGAACGACAACTCCAAGGGTCAGCAACATCACTCAGCAGGTAATGGCGGCGGAGGCAAGCGTAAACCGGATGGCAACATGGACTTTGTGGCTAACACCAATGCACAGGACAAGGGCCAGCAACGCAAGGGTAAATCGCAGAACCGCAGTGGAGCACCTAGTCCTAATCCGGACCGACTGAATTATCTGTTGAACCAGCCCTGTCCAAAGCATGGGACGAAGGAGGTGCCGACAAACCACCTTTGGAAGGACTGCTACATTATGCAGGAGTTCAAGAGCTCTAATGCTTTCCGGTATGATCCCAGCTCCGGCGGTGGTTCCGGGCCGGGTTCCGGTGCAGGAAACTCCGGTTCAGGATTTAATGGTAATCCGGGCGGAGGTAACAACCAGAACAATCAGAATAACCAGGGAGGTTACAATCAGCAACAGCAGCAGTCGGGTTATCAGAGCAATCCGAAGCAATTGAATAGTAGGCAATATCACGTATTCACCACTAGCTTGGACAAGCGAGACCGGAAGGTCCAGAAGCGGGCAGTTAATTCTGTTGAACCGGCCGTACCACGATATCTACGCTGGTCAGAGCAGCCAATCATATGGAGTAGGGAGGATCACCCTCCCCGGGTTGACAATCCAGGTTAACTGGCTTTGGTGGTAGCGCCTTAGGTCGGAGGTTATAAGTTTACCAAGGTACTCATGGATGGGGGTAGCAGTATCAATATCCTATATTATGAGACCTTTCGTCGTATGGGATTAACAGACAAAGATCTCCGGCTGTCGAATACGGTTTTCCATGGTGTGGTACCTGGCAAGTCAGCATACCCCGTGGGTAATATAGCGCTGGAAGTGGCCTTTGGAGATGATCATGATTCCAGATCAGAGACGCTGACGTTTGAGGTGGTAAAAATCCAAAGCCCGTATCACGCCCTGTTTGGGCGACCGGCCTATGCCAAGTTCATGGCACGACCCTGTTATGTGTACTTGCAGCTCAAGATGCTGGGTCATAAGGGGACCATAACGGTTCACGGAAGTCGTAAGGTCGCTTTGGAATGCGAAGAAGGAGATGCGGCTTATGCAGAATCGGTTTGTGCCACCGAGGAGCTGAAGTATTACAAGGACAATGTTGATCCGGCAGATATGACTCCTTTGAAGAAACCTACCACAGAGCATGATCCGGCCCTGAAGTTCACATTGGCGGCTGAGACTAAGCTTGTTGACTTCGTACCTGGCGATTCGTCCAAGCAGTTCAGCATCAGTGCCAATTTGGATCCAAAATAGGAAAGCGCGCTCATCGAGTTCATCCGTGAGAATCGAGACATCTTTGCATGGAAGCCTTCTGACATGCCGGGTGTACCGAGGCGACTCGCTGAGCACACTCTTAATGTGGATCCTAAATACAAACCGGTGAAACGGTTTCTTCGTCGGTTCAACGAGGAAAGACGCAAGGCTATTGGAGAAGAAGTGGCCAGGCTCCTGGCAGCCGGCTTCATTGTTGAGGTTTATCACCCTGAGTGGCTTGCTAATCCGGTGCTGGTCCTTAAGAAAAATGGCACCTGGCGCATGTGTGTGGATTACACTGATCTTAATAAAGCTTGTCCAGCAGATCCTTTTGCCCTCCCCCGTATTGATCAAATTATTGATGCTACGGCGGGTTGTGAGCGTTTAAGTTTTTTGGATGCATATTCCGGCTATCATCAGATCAAGATGGCAATTAAGGACCAGGAGAAGACAACATTCATAACTCCCTTTGGAGCCTTTTGCTATGTATCTATGCCTTTTGGGCTCAAGAGTGCCCAGGCAACCTATCAACGGTGTGTGCAAAATTGTCTTCACAAGCAGATTGGCCGCAACGTACATGCCTATGTGGATGATATTGTGGTTAAGTCAAGGAAAAAGGAGACTTTGGTTGACGACTTGAAGGAGACCTTTGATAACCTGAGGACGTATAAGATGATGCTCAATCCGGCCAAGTGTGTCTTCGGTGTACCGGCAGGCAAGTTGTTGGGTTTTCTAGTGTCCAACAGGGGAATTGAGGCTAATCCGGAGAAGATTACGGCCATCACCCCCTTGGCTAAACCGAAGTGTATCAATGATGTTCAATGATTGGCTGGCCGGATTGCTGCGTTGAGTCGGTTTATCAGCCGCCTTGGTGAGAAAGCAATCCCCTTGTATCAGATGTTGAAAAAGACGAATCAATTTGTCTGGAGTTCTGCTGCTGATCGAGCGTTCGAAGACTTAAAGCGGCAATTGGCCAATCCGCCTGTGCTCGCCGCTCCCATCGATAAGGAGCCATTGTTGCTGTATTTTGCTGCTAATGCTCGCGCGGTCAGCGTGGCTATTGTGGTTGAGCGGAAGGAGGCAGGCAAGGAGTATCCGGTTCAGCGTCCGGTTTATTATATCAGCGAGGTGCTTATTGAATCCAAACAAAGGTATCCGCATTGGCAGAAGCTGGTATATGGAGTTTTTATGGCAAGCCAGAAGCTGAAGCAGTACTTCCAAGGGCATCCTATCACAGTGGTCAGTTGTGCCCCCTTGGGTGATATCATCCAGAACCGGGAGGCGACGGGCCGGATTGCCAAGTGGGCTATAGAGCTCGGACCGCACGGTTTAAGATACGTGCCTCGGACGGCGGTGAAATCCCAAGCGCTGGTCGATTTCATCAATGACTGGACGGAGCTGCAGGCCCCTGAAGAGAAGCCGGATCACACATATTGGACCATCCATTTTGACGGATCACGGAAATTGGAGGGCTCGGGGGCTGGAGTCGTGTTAACTTCCCCACGAGGTGACAAGTTCTGTTATGTTCTCCGCTTAATGTTCCCTTGTACTAACAGTGCAGCTGAGTATGAAGCTTTGCTCCATGGTCTCCGGATGGCTAAGGATATGAATCTAAGCCGGGTTAAGTGCTTCGGTGACTCGGATCTAGTGGCTCAACAAGTGTATGGCACTTGGGATTCTAAAGACCCACTCATGGCTGCATATCGCCGTGAGGTGGATATTGTTGCGGGTCATTTCAAGGGATATCAGGTGGACCACGTGGACCGACGAAAGAATGAGGCGGCGGACGCCCTGAGCCGGTTGGGCTCCCAACGAAAACCGGTCCCGCCTAATGTTTTTCTTGATGTCTTGCACAACCCATCGGTCAAGCTCCCAGGTGAAGCGGATTTGGTTGTTCCTGACCCGGAGGCTCAATTGGTGGCAGCTCTTCACGTCATTCCGGATTGGACGCTTCCTTACCTGGCATACATGAACCGGGGCGAGTTACCAGAGGATGAGACTCTGGCCAGACAAATAATACGGCGTTCCAAATCCATGACAATCATCAATGGTGAGTTGCACCATTGCAGTGTATCAGGAGCGTTTCAACGCTGTGTATCTCCTGACGAAGGCTGTGAATTTTGCGTGAGATCCACGAAGGGGATTGTGGTCACCATGCTGGTTCAAAGTCTTTGGTGGCCATGGTGTTCCGCCACAGTTTCTATTGGCTAACTGCCCATGCTGATGCGGAGGATCTGGTCAGACAATGTGATGGTTGCCAAAAGTTCTCAAGACGCGCTCATGTACCGGCTCAAGAATTGCGGATGATTCCAATCACTTGGCCGTTTGCAACTAGGGGGCTAGATATGGTTAGGCCTTTCAAAAGGTCCAAGGATAAGAAGACACACCTCCTGGTGGCAGTTGATAAATTTACAAAGTGGGTGGAGGCGGAGCCTGTTAGCAAGTGTGATGCAGCCACGGCGGTTCAGTTCATCAAAAAAGTGATTTTCCGGTTTGGCTTTCCACACAGTATCATCACAGATAATGGTACCAATTTGTCCAAAGGAGCCATGAAGGAGTTTTGTGAACGGGACCACATCCGTCTTGACGTTTCATCAGTGGCGCACCCACAGTCCAATGGTCAAGCAGAAAGAGCTAATCAGGAGATCTTGAGAGGCATCAAACCGCAGCTTATGGTTCCTCTGCAAAGGACGCCGGGTTGTTGGGTAGAAGAGTTGCCATCTGTATTATGGAGCATTAATACCACACCCAACAGATCAACAGGATACACACCGTTCTTCAAGGTCTATGGAGCGGAGACGGTTCTCCCTAGTGATATCCGTCATGATTCACCTCGTGTGGCGGCTTATGTTGAAGCGGGCAACGAGACAGCTCGACAAGACGCTTTGGACCGGTTGGATGAAGAGCGAGACATAGCAGTTGCCTGCTCAGCGATTTACCAACAGGATCTTCGTCGCTATCACAGTCGTCGAGTCAGAACCAGAACCTTTCAAGAAGGAGATCTGGTGCTTCGGATCATTCAAGATCAAACCGATATGCATAAATTATCCCCGCCTTGGGAGGGACCTTTCGTGGTCAGCAAGAATCTGCACAACGGGTCATACTATCTGATCGATGTTCGAGAGCGAAAAGACTCACGCAAGTCAGAAGAGGAGACCAACAGGCTGTGGAACATAGCTCATCTTCGGCCTTACTATACTTGAGCCATTGGCTCTGCTTATGTATATATTATGATAATGTACATATTATAAATACAATAAACTGGGCCCTCAGCCTAAAGCGGGGTATCCGTTCTTTTATATCATGTGTGGTTACATGGGGTTGTTTTATCTTAAAGCGGCCTCCGGTTTACCCCTTGAAACAATTATAAATATCACTAGGGGGCTCGGTCATGTCTGAACCGATGCAACACCTTTTGATAGGCGAAAGCCACCAGATCACTTGGGGGCTCGGTCGTGTCCGAACCGATGCAACACCTTTTGATAGGCGAAAGCCACCAGATCACTTGGGGACATGGTCAAGTCTGAACCAATCACGCCTCTTGATCGGCCTAAAGGCCATAGAATCACTTGGGGGCTTGGTCGAACCCGAACCATTGCCATGCCACTTGATCAGCGTAATGCCACTGTTTCATTTGGGGACCTGGCTGACTTGAACCATAGCAACACCTATTGGGAGCTTGGTCATGTACGACCAAGGTAACACCATCTGATCGGCTCAGTAAAGCCTCTTTTTTGCAAATGGTTTTATCATTGCCTTTGCTTCAATTTTTTTTTTAAAAACTGTTGTTTTATCTTGGTTGCGTTCTTAAACCAACAAACGTTTTACACCGGTTCAAACTGCCAATTTGGCGGCACACGGTCCATTTTTTAACCAGAGGTTATTTACCCGGTTTAATTTCTTTGGTTAACATCCTTTTTTGGAGTAACAAATTGTTCATTATGACCAAGCACGGTTTACATAGTAAACTGGCATTGTATATATAGGAGTTGTTTTCTCCCATGACGGTGCAGGTTTATCAAACCGCCGTGTCAAGATTGGCTAAGCCTACTTCATACCCAATGATGGCAGGTATTTTGTATCACAAAATTTGATCATATATGTCAATCTCCTTGCATGTATATATGAAGTTTATAAACCAGCTGGTGGTACAACCGCCCTGGTAGTTTAAGATTTTATGATTGCAGGTGGTATAGATTGACAGTTTTGATCTTTCAACCAAAAGTATCGATTCAGATGCACGAAGGCATCTCAGAAGCAAAAGTATTGGATATCCTATTACAAGGCAACATGGTGCCCAAATAAGATCACTGTTTTCTGGCAAAGTACCACAAGGCAGCCTATTAAATCGGTCTCCGGTTCAAGCTTGGTCACCGCCTTGGTCTGATGATCGCGGGTCGTCCTGCGTCGCTTTAGTGTCTTCTGCCCTACCCAGCGGCTGGAAGTCAACAGTGGTCCAATCGATTCCCATTAAAGCTTGAAAGACAACCTCCTCATGGATCAGTGAAGATGGTTCAATATCAGGAGCGTAGGTGTGCTTACGGATTGGAGGAATCAGATTCTCTGCTTCAGGGATTGGTGCAGCCACTCGTTTGTTCTGATCATCATATTGAGCTTGATAATGTGACAAATCTGCCTCTTCTGCCAATTGGCAAGCCAGAGGGCGCACCGCCCGGTTTATCGCTCTCAGATCATCTTCATTGAATTCTGAGCCATCTTCTTTCAAGCTGGGATAGCCTTGAGCTGCCTCAACAGGATCAAAATCAGGCACCCATGCTTTGGCCCGGATTAAGGCATTAATGGCTCCGGTTCGAGCGGCAGATCTCTTTAGCTCTTCAATCCGGGTAGGGAGCATTGACAACCTCTTCAGAGTGTCTTGGATTAAAGTGGGTGCCGGATTATTATGTGATGCAGTGGTGATGATCCGTTGCGCTCCAGTATACAGCTGTTCAATTAAGGTATAGGCAGCTTTCAACCTCATCCGAACATCTGACCCCAAGTGACCAATGCGTGTGCCTGCAGCGTTACAAGAAAGATCACAAACCGGACTTGTCATGAGAAAGCCAAATTCTCATAAAAACCAAAGGAAGCTTACCAAAGATGGCATAAGTCATGGCATGCACTTGCCGCTTTATGCTGGTCAGCTCGTCTACCACCGGTTTAAGGGCAGCTTCAACATTTTCAGCTTTTTTGGTTAAAGCGTCCTTCTCAGTGGTCCAATCAGCCCTCTCCTTCTTGAAACCCTCCTTCAGCTGTTCCATCACGCTTAAAGCGCTGGTCAATTCTTCCTTTGCCTTTGAGGATTCAGCTTGTTGGGATTTCAAAATTTCTTGAAGGTCGGTAAGCTGGTTTTCTTTGGTCCTCAGTTCAGCCTGCGTAAAGACAGTTATATGATTTAACAAGATGGTACAAGAATTTGAAGTACCAATCACATAACAAGTTATGCACTTGGCACTTGGGGGCTAATGCATATTTGACCTTCATCTATTACTAAAATTGCAAAGTCCCAAGCTCAATATAGGTATTCAACTTGGCACTTGGGGGCTAATGGCTATTTGCTCAACTATGTTCTAAAGTCAAGTTATTAATCAAAGTCCTGGTTTAAACTATATCAAGTTGAACCGGCCTTTGGGGGATACATCAGTGAATTCTGGAGCATTGAGTTTTATGTCAAGTCCCGGTTTAACTATACTAAGTTGAACCGGCCCTTGGGGGCTACATTGGCAAGTTTCAAAAAATTGAGATCTTTATTAAAGTCCCGGTTTGAAAGAAGATTACAAACCGACCCTTGGGGGTCAGGAGAGTTAATGCGATTGCAGTAATTAAAGCAGGAAGAAGCACATGGAAATTACCTCAAGTTTTTCCTTCATCATTTTTACCAGACCAGCTTCATAATCACGGCTAGTATATAGCCGGTTCAAGTAACCAGAATGAAGGTCTTGGGCGTTCAGAGCAGCATATGTCATCAGATCAACATCCCATTTGCCTTTGCTCATGGTAGAAAATTCTTCTTTGGCAGTATGCTTAGCTAAAGCGACAGGATTCCCTGGCTCGAAACGACCAATGCCAGTAATTACAACATCATCATCCTTAGACTCGCTGGTTTGCACCGGTGCAGTCGGGTTGTTGGCAGGTTCGGAAGGACTGGTGGACCTTTCAATCCGGATGGGGCTGGCAGGCTGATCAACAGGGCCTGAAGTATTAATGGGTCTTTCTTCAGTAATTTGATCATCATCTTGCAGGGGTGGATCATTGGGTACATCCTCATGAACAACCGCTTCAACATCTGGTGCTTTATCCGGTTCAGGGGCAGCGTTTTCCTCGGCCGCTTTATCCAGGCGGGCTTTCTTGCTTGGTCTAGGTTTAGCCCTGAAAGAGAAATACAGAGTCAACAAACAACATAAGTTACAAGGCAATGTACCAGAAGTAGTATGTTCAGTCTAGCTTACCCAAGAACCGTTTTTAGCGGTGGCAGTTGAGTGGCTGATGATTCACCAGAGGATGAATGAGAAGTAACCTGATAATCGAAATCAGACGGATTAAGAGGTTGACGGATCAAACCTGCTTTAGGACAGAAACTAACAAGTAGGTTGGAGACCTCTGAGCGGTGTTTCCAAACCGGACTGTTCGGTAAACCGGCGGAGGTAACTACCTGGCCACTGTGCCGAGTTGTGCGGCGAGCTTCGTGTTGCTGAGTCTTCAGAAGAAATTTGGGATCCAAGTAAGCAAGAGGATGAGAAATTTTAACTTTCCGGTTTGCCTGGTGAAATTTTGGCAAAGGCAAAGGATCTGAATCGGAAGAGAGAATAATTACCTCTAGAACATCAGCATTACTGGCTTCAGCATCATCCTGACAAATATCATCATCAATAAGGCGTGTGAAAAGTAAGCCTACTGAATCGAGCTCTACCTCAAGGTCCGGATTACCCACATCATCATCATCGGCCGCCGGATCGGAAGATGCAGTAGTTTTCTTCCTATGGGTAGTTTTCTTCACGACCCTGGTCTTCGGTCGGGTTGTCCTCTCCGGTTGTTCTTGTGAAAGTTTTTTACTCCAAAACGGATCATTTCCCTGTTTAAAGAGTATTGGAGTTTAACAATATACATGTGCAGCAATTACAAATTCAGTAAAAGAAATGTCAAGATCTTATAGCAGGCGGTTTGTTGGTGGCACAGAAGGGAAGCAGGCCGGTTCGGGCACAAGCATATTTCGGTTCATTCAACATTTTCTTCACAGCCTCGGTGACTTCATCATCGGTCAGTTGGATATTACAGTGCCTTAGTGGATCACTGAACCGGCCAGTATATTCGCACATTAAACCGAAGCGCATACTAAGGGGCAGTATGCTCCATGATATCCAGCAGCGGGCGAGATCGACCCCTGTCAAACCGTTGGCCATGAAGGCTCGGAGTTTGGATAGTTGAGGAGTGTATTTACTTCTCTCCTTGGCAGATAGCCTTTGTGGGAAGGGGTGTGTATTGCTAAGCCGTTCCGGACGGAAGCCAGGCAGAGGATTTTGGTCAGCAGGAGAAGTATCTTTGCAATAGAACCATGAGTGATTCCATTCCTGGGGATGACTGTGCAGTTTCGCATGAGGGTAAGTGACTTCTTTTCTTTTTTGAATCACCATGCCACCTAGTTCCACATTGGGGCCATCAGTAAACTCTTTGCGGCGGTTCAAGTGAAAGCAGACTCGGAACAGCTCAACTGTGGGTTCCTCTTGGAAGTACACTTCGCAAAGCACTTGGAAGTGGCATATATTGGTAACAGAATTGGGACCGGTATCTTGTGGGCGCAGTTGAAAGTTGGCTAAGACATCCCGATAAAATTTTGAACCGGGCGGATTAAAACCCCGGGCCAAGTGATCCGCAAAAACAACAACCTCTCCTTCTTCAGGTGTGGGAGGACATTCTGTGCCTGGGACTCTCCAGTGGATGGTGTTTTTACTGCTTAAAGCGCCGGTTAGAACTAAATTGTTCAGCTGTGTTTCCGTAACACGAGAAGGAACCCAGTTGCACTCATATATTTGCTTGGCCATGAGGAAATCTACAAGACAAGTGGTTCCGGTTCAAGAGTGCGTTTGTTCAAGCATGTTGATATGTACAATGTTAAACCGGAGGCATATCTATTTAAATCGGAGGCAGTCCTATCTAAACCGGAGTTATGCAAGGTGGCAACGTCTGGCGGTTCAACAAGGGGACTAATGATATATACTGGTTCATTACATTTGTTGTGCCAAAGTTAAACCGCCGGATCTAAACATGGAAAGCAATTGAGGTTGTATAAGTGTACAGAAACAGATTTCACAAGATTTCTCTACAACGATGGATCTAAAGCCAGTTCGGAAAAGGGAAAATATTTAAAAGCTTAAGGCAGAAAAATTGATGAGATCTATGAACTTAAGTATGAATCTACAAGACGAATGCTAAAGGGCCATTGGTAATCACAGTAGGGTTTCATGGATCTATCCAGAGGTATGGGCATGAGTATGAACAGTGAGCAAGAACACCGCAAGAACGTGAAACCCTAGAATAGATCTAGGTTGATAAAAGCAGAGGTCTTACCGGAGCTCGGGAGACGCGGAAGGTCGCCGCGGTTTTCTGGTACGGTCAGGTTGATGCAGCGGCCCAAGATGATGCAGAGGTCAGCAACGACGGCGGAGCTCCGAGGCTGGCGACATGAAGAAGACGAAGAGAAAGGGGATGAAGGGGAGAAAAGTAAATGACCCTTCGGTCCTATTTATGAGGCAAAAGACATGTGTCAGGCGCGCGAATCCAGGAGCCACAAATTTCGGAAGCGGAGCTGTCACCTCGATTATTGCGGATATATTAAACAAAGAAGGCATCATAAATGTTAGCTTCATGATGATGTCATGCCGATTTACAACAACTAGAGAAGATGACGACACGACGGTTCAACGACTACAGGAAGACGTTGAAGACAAAGATTTTTGCTAAGGATTGACATGAACCCGTTCAAATCAATCTGGGGCCTAATGTTGGGGATATTACTACTGGGTGTAAACCGGCCTACCAGGGTCGGGTTAACTTCATCAGTAGTTCAATGGTATTAAAGCCCAGAGAGGCAGATAAGGGCCCAAGGCCAATAGTCGGTTTATAACCTATAGCTGTAAACCGGCCTGATGTATAAACTTGTATTATAAGTTAGGAATAGAAAGAGACCAACCCGGATACGAGTATGAACCGGTGATGGGACTCTGTAAACCGACAGGCGTCCCCGTGTATATAAGGGGACGATCCGACGATGGTTCAGGACAGACAATCACAACTCGAGGCTTAGGCGAAGCTTGTTTGCTCCCTAATCCTCGAAACCCCATCAATTCCATCACAACTAGATGTAGGCTTTTACCTTCATCGAAGGGGCCGAACTAGTATAAATCCTGTGTCCTTGTGTCCGCTTTGACCCCTTCGAGTTAACCCGTTGCGATGGCTCCACGACTAAGTCCTTTGGCTAGGACATCTGCCGTGACAAAACCACGACAGTATACGTTCTACCTTAGATCCGAAGGCAAGATCTTTGTTGCCAAGAACGGATCCTTTCTGGAGAAAGAGTTTCTCTCGAAAGAAGTAAGTGGGAGGAAAGTGGAACTTGATGAAGTATTACCTCTTGAACCGGAGAGTAGCGCAGCTCAAGAAAATGTTTCTGTGGTGCCTCCACCGGTTAGAGAGGAGGTTAATGATGATGATCATGAAACTTTGGATCAAGTTACTACTAAACTTCGTAGGTCCACAAGGACACGTTCCGCATCAGAGTGGTATGGCAACCCTGTCCTGGAAATCATGTTGTTAGACAACGGTGAACCTTCGAACTATGAAGAAGCGATGGCGGGCCCAGATTCCAACAAATGGCTAGATGCCATGCAATCTGAGATAGGATCCATGTATGAAAACAAAGTATGGACTACAGACTTGCCCGATGATCGGCGAGCGATAGAAAAGAAATGGATCTTTAAGAAGAAGACGGACGCGGATGGTAATGTTACCATCTATAAAGCTCGACTTGTTGCTAAGGGTTATCGGCAAGTTCAAGGGGTTGACTACGATGAGACTTTCTCTCCCGTAGCGAAGCTGAAGTCCGTCCGAATCATGTTAGCAATTGCCACATACTATGATTATGAGATATGGCAAATGGACGTCAAAGCGGCATTCCTTAACGGTTATCTTAAGGAAGAACTGTATATGATGCAGCCGGAAGGTTTTGTCGACCCTAAGAATGCTAACAAGGTATGCAAGCTCCAGCGATCCATTTATGGGCTGGTGCAAGCATCTCGGAGTTGGAACATTCGCTCTGATGAGATGATCAAGGCGTTTGGGTTTGTGCAGACTTATGGAGAAGCCTGCGTTTACAAGAAAGTGAGTGGGAGCTCTGTAGCATTTCTCATATTATATGTAGATGACATACTTTTGATGGGAAATGATATAGAACTTTTGGACAGCATTAAGGCCTACTTGAATAAGAGTTTTTCAATGAAGGACCTTGGAGAAGCTGCTTATATATTAGGCATCAAGATCTATAGAGATAGATCAAGACGCCTCATAGGTCTTTCACAAAGCACATACCTTGAAAAGATATTGAAGAAGTTCAATATGGATCAGTCCAAGAAGGGGTTCTTGGCTGTGTTGCAAGGTGTGAAATTGAGCTCAGCTCAATGCCCAACCACGGCAGAAGATATAGAAGAGATGAGTGTCATCCCCTATGCCTCGGCCATAGGGTCTATTATGTATGCCATGTTGTGTACCAGACCTGATGTAAACCTTGCCGTAAGTTTGGTAGGAAGGTACCAAAGTAATCCCGGCAAGGAACACTGGACAGCGGTCAAGAATATCCTGATGTACCTGAAAAGGACTAAGGACATGTTTCTCGTTTATGGAGGTGACGAAGAGCTCGTCGTAAAGGGTTACATCGACGCTAGCTTCAACACAGATCTGGATGACTCTAAGTCACAAACCGGATACGTGTATATGTTGAATGGTGGAGCAGTAAGCTTGTGCAACTGCAAGCAGAGCGTCGTGGCGGGATCTACATGTGAAGCGGAGTACATGGCAGCCTCAGAGGCAGTGCATGAAGCAATTTGGGTGAAGGAGTTCATCACCGACCTAGGAGTCATACCCAATGCGTTGGGGCCGATCAAACTCTTCTGTGACAACACTGGAGCTATTGCACTTGCCAAGGAGCCCAGGTTTCACAAGAAGACCAGGCACATCAAGCTTCACCGAAGACATAGAAATTTGCAAAGTGCATACGGATCTGAATGTCGCAAATCCATTGACTAAACCTCTTCCGCGAGCAAAACATCATCAACACCAGAACTCTATGTGTGTTTGATTCATCACAATGTAACTAGATTATTGACTCTAGTGCAAGTGGGAGACTGTTGGAAATATGCCCTAGAGGCAATGATAAAAGGATTATTATTATATTTCCTTGTTCATGATAATTGTCTTTTATTCATGCTATAATTGTGTTATCCGGAAATCGTAATACATGTGTGAATACATAAACACCAACATGTCCCTAGTAAGCCTCTAGTTGACTAGCTCGTCGATCAACAGATAGTCATGGTTTCCTGACTATGGACATTGGATGTCATTGATAACGAGATCACATCATTAGGAGAATGATGTGATGGACAAGACCCAATCCTAAGCATAGCACAAGATCGTATAGTTCGTTTGCTAGAGCTTTTCCAATGTCAAGTATCTTTTCCTTAGACCATGAGATCGTGTAACTCCCGGATACCGTAGGAGTGCTTTGGGTGTACCAAACGTCACAATGTAACTGGGTGACTATAAAGGTGTACTACGGGTATCTCCAAAAGTGTCTGCTGGTTTGACACGGATCGAGACTGGGATTTGTCACTCCGTATGACGGAGAGGTATCTCTGGGCCCACTTGGTAATGCATCATCATAATGAGCTCAAAGTGACCAAGTGTTTGGTCACGGGATCATGCATTACGGTATGAGTAAAGTGACTTGCCGGTAACGAGATTGAACGAGGTATTGGGATACCGACGATCGAATCTCGGGCAAGTAACATACCGATTGACAAAGGGAATTGAATACGGGGCTAATTGAATCCTCGACATCATGGTTCATCCGATGAGATCATCGAGGAGTATGTGGGAGCCAACATGGGTATCTAGATCCCGCTGTTTGTTATTGACCGGAGAGGCGTCTCGGTCATGTCTGCATATCTCCCGAACCCGTAGGGTCTACACACTTAAGGTTCGGTGACGCTAGGGTTGTAGAGATATTAGTATGCAGCAAACCAAAAGTTGTTCGGAGTCCTGGATGAGATCCCGGACGTCACGAGGAGTTCCGGAATGGTCCGGAGGTGAAGAAATATATATAGGAAGTGCTGTTTTGGCCATCGGGAGTGTTTCGGGGGTCACCAGTATTGTACCGGGACCACCGGAAGGGTCTCGGGGGTCCACCGGGTGGGGCCACCTATCCCGGAGGGCCCCATGGGCTGAAGTGGCGTGGGAACCAGCCCCTGGTGGGCTGGTGCACCCCACCCAAGGGCCCAAGGCGCCTAGGGTTGGAAACCCTAGGGGGTCGTTGCCCCTTGAGGGGGCATGCGCCCCCCCCTGGGTGGAAACTCTAAGGGGGCCGGTGCCCCGGGGGCCGCCGCCCCCCCTCTAGATGGGATCTCCAAGGGGGCATGCGCCCCCCTAGCCCCTAGATATAGTGGAGGGGAGGAAGGGAAGCGACACCCTGCATCTTGGCGCCTCCCTTCCCCCTTGCTACACCTCCTCCTCCCGCAGACGCTTGGCGAAGCCCTGCCGGATCTCTGCTGCATCCACCACCACACCGTCGTGCTGCTGGATCTGCATCAACCTCTCCTTCCCCCTTGCTGGATCAACAAGGAGGAGACGTCATCCGCTCCGTACATGTGTTGAACGCGGAGGTGCCGTCCGTTCGGCACTTGGTCATCGTTGATTTGGATCACGGCGAGTACGACTCCATCATCCACGTTCTAGTGAACGCTTCCGCTCGCGATCTACAAAGGTATGTAGATGCATCCGATCACTCGTTACTAGATGAACTCATAGATGGATCTTGGTGAAACCGTAGGAAAAAATTTATTTTCTACAACGTTCCCCAACAAGAAGGCCCTACCGCTGTATCAGATGATGAAGAAAACAAACACTTTTGTCTGAAGTGATGCTGCTAATACTGCCTTTGAAGATTTAAAGAGACAGTTATCTGAGCCGCCGGTCCTTGCGGCTCCCATTGATAGAGAGCCATTGCTATTATACGTGGCTGCTAACTCACGAGTTGTCAGTGTTGCAATCGTGGTAGAGCGCAAGGAGGCTGGCAAGGAGCATCCGGTTCAACGGCCGGTTTACTACATCAGTGAGGTGCTCATTGAGTCTAAACAAAGGTATCCACATTGGCAGAAGCTTTTTGACGGGGTATTCATGGCAAGCCGGAAACTGAAGCAATACTTTCAAGGTCACCCTATCACTGTGGTAAGTTCTTCCCCCTTGGGGGACATCATCCAGAACAGAGAGGCCACAGGATGAGTCGCCAAGTGGGCCATTGAGCTTGGGCCTCACGGTTTGAAATACAGGCCTCAGACTGCTATTAAATCTCAAGCCCTGGTGGACTTTATCAATGATTGGACAGAGTTGCAGGCACCTGAGGAGAAGCCAGATAACACATATTGGACCATTCACTTTGATGGGTCCAGGCAGTTAGAAGGCTCGGGGCTGGAGTCGTTTTAACTTCCCCCCGAGGTGACAAATTTTATTATGTGCTCCGGCTTATGTTTCCTTGTACTAACAATGCAGCTGAGTTTGAGGCCTTACTACGTGGTCTCCGGATGGCCAAGGAGATGAATTTGAGCCGGGTACGATGCTTGGGCGACTCAGATATCGTGGCTCAACAGGTGTCAGGCAAGTGGAACTCCAAGGATCCCCTTATGGCGGCTTACCGTCATGAAGTTTATGCTCTGGCTGGGCACTTCAAAGGTTATCAAGTGGAGCACATTGATTGAAGGAAGAATGAGGCGGCTGACGCTTTAAGCCGGCTGGGATCTCAGCGTAAGCCGATGCCGCCTAACACCTTTCTCGATGTTTTGCATAATCCTTCTGTCAAGGTACCCAGAGAGGAAGACCTAGCGGTGCCAGACCCGGAGGCACAGTTGGTAGCAGCTCTTCACATCATCCCGGATTGGACAGTGCCATATTTGGCCTACATGACCCGGGGAGAATTGCCTGAGGATGAGACCTTGGCGAGACAAATCATCCGGCGGTCCAAATCCATGACAACTGTTCACGGTGAGTTACATCATCGCAGCGTCACTAGGGCGTTTCAACATTCTGTGTCGCCCGCGGAGGTTCAGCAGATACTTCGTGAGATTCATGAAGGGTATTGCGGCCATCATGCCGGCTCAAAATCTCTCGTGGCCATGGCTTTCCGTCACGGTTTCTATTGGCTGACGGCTCATGCTGACTGTCGGTGTCAAAACCGGCGGATCTCGGGTAGGGGGTCCCGAACTGTGCGTCAAGGTCGGATGGTAACAGGAGACAAGGGACACTTTATTTTACCCAGGTTCGGGCCCTCTCGATGGAGGTAAAACCCTACTCCTGCTAGATTAATATTAATGATATGGGTAGTACAAGAGTAGATCTACCACGAGATCAAGGAGGCTAAACCCTAGAAGCTAGCCTATGGTATGATTGTGTATGATGATGGTTGTCCTACGGACTACAACCCTCCGGTTTATATAGACACCGGATAGGGTTAGGGTTATACAGAGTCGGTTACAATGGTAGGAGATCTTGAATAGCCGCACGCCTAGCTTGCCTTCCACGCCAAGGAAAGATCCTTCCGGACACGGGACGAAGTCTTCAATCTTGTATCTTCATAGTCCTGGAGTCCGGCTGAAGGTATAGTCCGGCTATCCGAACACCCCCTAATCCAGGACTCCCTCAGTAGCCCCTGAACCAGGCTTCAATGACGACGAGTCCGGCGCGCAGATTGTCTTCGGCATTGCAAGGCGGGTTCCTCCTCCAAGTTCTTCAAGAAGATTGTAAACACCAAAAATAGTGTCCGGCTCTGCAAAATAAGTTTCCACATATTGCCATATAGAGAATAATATTAACACAAATCAAATCTGCTGACGTATTCTGCAGTGCGTCATAACACTGCGGCCAAGCTCTTTATATAAATTGTTTTCATTGTTCCACCTCAGCGTGTTTAGCAAGGCAATTTCCTTGGCATGTCTTGTCAAAGCAGAGATCGTGTGCCCCTTTTAACGGGATTCTCATCAATACGGACGTGGGTAACCCAACCGCGCCATTTACCACGGCGCTTGGGAGGCAAGTGAGTTTTATTAGGTAGGTGGGGACGCCTAACCGCACCCGTTTGTATAAAGGGATAAGGATTCACCTTTTTACCTACGCCTTCTTCCTCCTTTGCCAATCCATCTCTCGCACACTCAAGCCCTAGCGCCCAAGTCTGCTCTTCCTTCCTCAACCTTCTCCAACAATGTCCGGAGCGGGAGGCAAGTGGATGGCCTCCTCCGTTACGGAGGCTCAAGTAAAAAAGCTAAGGAAAGCCGGATACCTGTCCAAGGACATACCGCATCGGCTTCCTGAGGAGGGGCAGCTTCTTCCTACCCCAAGGCCCCATGAGAGGGTAGTTTTTCTTCCCCACTTCCTCCGTGGACTGGGCTTTCCACTTCACCCATTTGTCCGGGGGCTCATGTTCTACTACGGCTTGGATTTCCACGATCTGGCCCCGAACTTCGTCCTCAACATCTCGGCGTTTATCGTCGTGTGTGAGGCCTTCCTCCGCGTCCGCCCCCATTTCGGCCTTTGGATCAAGACTTTCAACGTCAAGCCCAAGGTGGTGCGCGGCAACCAAGCGGAGTGCGGAGGCGCTATGGCTGGCAAGATAGCCAACGTCCTCTGGCTCGAGGGCTCCCTTGTGGAGTCCCTAAACGGGTGGCAAGCCGGGTCGTTTTACATCACCGAGCCGTGCGATTCAAAATGGGTCGCAGCCCCCGAATTCAGATCTGGACCCCCCACGCGGCTCATGTCCTGGAAAGAGACGGGCCTGTCGTGGGGCAACGAGGAAGAAGTGACTGGGTTGCAAACGTGCATCCAGTCCCTGGTGAACAAGCCAATCCGGCTGATCAATGCGACCCAGGTCATGCTCGTTCGCCGGATCCTCCAGTGGCAACAACGGGATTTTACTTTGTGGGAGTTCGACCCGGCGCAGCACCAAACCCTCAGTAGGCTCTTCGACACGACGTATGAAGACGTCTGGAAAGTGCTGACCCAAGGCGCCGAGTCCCCCACATCCGCTTCCGAGGACCGCGGATTCAGCTCGCAGCGTCACACCAGCGAGGTAAGCTATCTATACCTTTGACAGGTTTGTTAAGCTCTTCTTCATAGATTAACTCTATGCGGGATCTAAACTCCCTTTGCCTTTGACAGGCTTGGCGGGCTATATCCGGACCAATTAACTGTCCGGCTCCCCTGCCTGAAGACCCGACCCCATCTCTCCTAGTGAAGTTGTTGAGTCCGGCACCTTACGTGGTGCCGGAGAAGAAGGCCAAGAAGAAGAAAACCACTGGGACTCGAAAGAGCTCCCACAATATGGTGGTGTCGGACTCGTCATCTGACGAGTCCGCGACGCTCATCTCTCGTGAAAACGAGGAGGAGGAGCAAGAAAGCTCTCCCCACCCAGCGGGGGGAGAAAAGAAGAAGAAGGCCACCCCAACGGGGGAGGCCGAGGGGTCGAGGAAAAGGAAGACCCATCTGCCGGACTACTCCCACGACGCCAAAGAGGGCGGAGAGGAGTGGCCGGACAGAATCAAGCGTCCGGCGAAATCGTAAGTACTTATATACCAGAGTGACTCATGATATTCTTTTAATGCGCGGCTTTCCCTAATATCGCTCGTAATTTATGCAGCTCGCCCCGGGCCGAACTCGACGATTCGTCGAGTGGCTCCCTGGATTTGTCGGACGTGAACTCTGTTCCGCCCGCTGTCTCCCCCTGCAGGGCGGACGACGCCGAAGTGGCGTCCCGCCAAGCTCCAGGGCAGGAGGAGATGGTCCTGGAGGAGCCGCAAGGCAATCCTCCGAACCCCAGGAGTAAAGGGGATGAAACCCCCCAGGGCTCCAAGTCCGGCTTTGTGTCGGACACCGCCCCGGACTCGACAGTCCCGGTCCGCAGTGGGCGAACTCCTTCCGAGAGGAGTAAGCCGTCTGAGCCGGCGACCTCCGTCCAACCAGAGGCGCCAGACAATCTGTTGGAGGTGGTTGAGGGCGCCGCCATCGACGAGGAGCACCGTACTATTATGAGTACGGTGATCCAAAGGGTTCAGTCGGCCAAGAGCGGACTGACTGAAGCTTGCGCTAGCCTTCTAACAGGCTTCGAGGTAAGTAAAAATATGTCAAATTATTACCGCATAGACAGTAGCCCCTGATGCTCTGTTCGGTGTTCGAAAAGAAAAGCTGAATAGAGGATCTAGTAATTTTCGCAGGAGTCTAACAACAAAAAGTCAAATATGCGTATGCAGGCTTCGCTGCTGTCCACCGCCGCACTGACTGCGCAGGTGGGTGTCCTTAAAAAGGACCTCGGGCGGACCGAGCAAGAGCTCGGCCTTGCCAAACGGTAGCTCGAGGAGAAAGAAGGTAAGAAATACCCTAAAAAAAGAAAAAAGGTGCCTATAGAGAGGCTTGATTGCAGAAAGAAATAACAGGATTGTACTGCTTATTGTAGGGGCCACAACCGAGGTGGCAACCCTGAAGTAGGCGCTGGCTGAGGCCGGAAAGAAAACGGCCGAGGAGCGCGCCGAGCGATAAAGGCTTGAGGTTCAGGTCGGCGAGGTGCAGCAAGAGCTGCAAGCTCTCATGGAAAAACATGAGAGTTTGGAGCTTGAGTCAAAAGCGCAAGCATCCGAGCTCGCGTCGGCCCTTGAGACCGCCAAGAGTGCCAAGGCCGAAGCCAGAAGGCCCTCCAAGAGTTGGAGGAGGTGAAAAACATAGCAACGGGTAAGGCATTCTTAATGCAAAGTAGGAATATAAAAGTGAACTACTTGTCACGTACCCGAATCCGGAGTTCTCCAGGGGCGTTCGCCGATCTCCCCCGTAGTGCATCCGACGCCGCCGCATTCTACCGAGCTGAAGAGGGCAGCTCGATGGAGAGTGTGTTCTGGTCTCAGTATTCTGAGGCCGGACACCCTGTGCCTTTGAGCGATCAGCTGAAACAGCTGGTCGAGCTCCACAAGGCGGCCGAACAGGCCATGAAGGGCTTACTAGTTCGGCTGTGGCCTGGAGAGGCCCTGCCTGGGAGCTATTTCGGGCTAGTGCGACGGCTGGTGGAAGCCTGTCCATGGCTTGAGGTCATCAAGCGCTCCGCCTGCATTGAAGGTGCCCGGAGGGCCCTTGCCCGTGTAAGGGTACACTGGGGTAAGCTGGACGGAGAGAAGCTGGTGAAGGACGGGCCGCCGCCGGGGAAGGAGCATCGCAAGCCCGAGAACTACTACAAGGAAGTTCTTGCCGGAGCCCGCCTTGTCGCGGATGAATGTACTAAAGATGTAGTATTTGAATGAACTCGCTCGTTTGTATCCTGTGCGCTGAAAACTTGTTCATATGCGCTAAGCAATGCTTATTGAATTTAAAATATTATTTTCTGTGCGGCCGTTTATCAAAAATTGAGAGATGGCCAGTCGTCGGCTTCTGCCCCCATGCCACTAGTGCTGGGGTGTTCGGGATAAACCTGAGGGCTCTTTTTCCCATAGTTGGGTCCTTCGAGGGAGGCGCTCAGCACAACGAACCAGGCAATCGGACTATAATGCTTGAACACTCTCACTTAGCCATAGAACGTTATAATTTTAAATTTCGGCGAAGCCCCTAGTTCGGAAGGCCGAATTCGGGGCTCTATCCACGCCTTTGGCCGGACATAGCCAGCTCCTCGCTCGAAGCGGCATAAGTCTTTAAGGACTCGAAAAACCTCTCGAACAGCGACCGGTCTCACGCCTTATCATGACAGTCTGTTTTAGCTTTCTCCACTGAGGTGCTTAACCCAGCTGAACCGGGGCACAATCGCAGTGGTTCTCCTAGTGCTACCTTAGCCGATATAGCGGAACGTAAGGCACCAAAACATAGGAGACGGGCAAACCCAACATGTGACCAAAATCATGATTCGGAGCCGTTGCATATAGTGCTATAAGTTCGGGGTGCCGCACTTGTGAAAGTGTACGGACTTCTCACACCAGATAGAAGGGTAATGAAGCCCCTGGCGTGTTTTGCCGTACCATGGTGTACGGTTGCGATCATGTTTATTTAATGAACATATATATTAAAAGAGGACAACGCAAAAAATAGGCGAAAAGCTATGCATTGTTTATAGAGAGGCTATTTATCAAAGCCGAATGATACAAGTAGTGCGATAAGCAAAAAGATATTAGACTATTTAACATGTCCTGACTAGGGGCAGGCCACGGAATTTAGAAACAGATATATCGCTCGAAATAGAGACCACCTGAGAGTTCCATAATGCGGCGTAGCTTTGTCTGCTTCCCTGGGTCTTGCATCGTCTGTGCGGCAGCAAAGCCGAACAGGTTATCCAGAGTGTGGAGTCCTGAAAGTAATAAAAAAATCCGGCAGCCCCTAGTACGTTTGACGCCGTATTGTAAGCATGCCGTTAATGTGCCCCTCCCCCTGTGCCCATGGAATTTCAAGGGCGTAATTGTGTACTCGAGGTACTAGCTCCGCTATGTTGCGATGGCTGGGGTTGGGGCCGTATTACTACGCTTGCTCCGAACATGCCAGGCGGTCTTGTTGCAGGTTACTCCGGGCGCGCTTTGCATTGTCCGGCTTTTTAACGGCCGGACTGGAGAGTTGCCTTGAAAGGCTGCTTTGTACTTCCGCTGCGAGGGCCGCCGTGTGCTCCTCCGTACAGAGGGAGCGTTCAGTGTTTCCGTTGACCGTAATTACTCCTCGAGGGCCTCGCATCTTGAGCTTGAGATATGCGTAGTGCGGCACCGCATTGAATTTAGCGAATGCGGTTCGTCCAAGCAGGGTGTGATAGCCACTGCTGAACGGGACTATATCGAAGATTAACTCTTTGCTTTGGAAGTTATCCGGAGATCCGAAGACCACATGAAGTGTTACAGAGCCTGTGCAATTGGCCTCTACACCTGGTATGACGCCTTTAAAGGTCGTCCTTGTGGGCTTGATCCTTGATGGATCTATGCCCATTTTCCGCACTGTATCCTGATAAAGCAGGTTCAGGCTACTGCCGCCGTCCATGAGGACTCTTGTGAGATGAAATCCGTCAATGATTGGGTCAAGAACCAATGCGGCAAAACCGCCGTGACGGATGCTAGTGGGGTGGTCCCTTCGATCAAAAGTGATCGGGCAGGAGGACCATGGGTTGAACTTTGGGGCGACTGGTTCCATCGCGTATACGTCCCGTAGCGCACGCTTCCGCTCCCTCTTGGGAATGTGGGTCGCGTATATCATGTTCACCGTCCGCACTTGTGGGGGAAACCCCTTCTGTCCATTGTTGTTCGGCGGCCTGGGCTCCTCCTCGTCATCGCTATGCAGCCCCTTGTCTTTGTGTTCGGCTCTTAACTTGCCTGCCTGCTTGAACACCCAACAATCCCTGTTGGTGTCATTGGCTGGCCTTTCGGGGGTGCCATGAATCTGGCACGAGCGGTCGAGTATTCGGTCCAAACTGGACGGTCCCTGGGTATTCTTTTTAAATGGCTTTTTCCACTGACCGGATTTATAGCCTCTGAATCCGGTGTTTACTGTCGTACCCTCGTTGCTATCGCTGCTAACGCGGCACTTTTGCTTGTTTCGACGTGTCCTGCCACTTTTGTCCTTGGTATCCGAATTACCAGGGTTCTTTGATAAGTTGTTGCTGCGAGCTAGCCAACTATCTTCGCCCGCGCAAAAGCGGGTCATGAGTGTCGTGAGGGCTGCCATAGATTTCGGCTTTTCCTGTCCCAGGTGCCGGGCAAGCCATTCGTCGCGGATGTTATGTTTAAAGGGTGCTAGGGCCTCTGTGTCAGGACAATCGACTATCTGATTTTTCTTTGCTAGGAACCGTGTCCAGAATTGCCTGGCCGATTCTTCTGGCTGCTGAATTATGTGGCTTAGGTCGTCGGCGTCCGGTGGCCGCACATAGGTCCCCTGTAAGTTGTCGAGGAATGCGGCTTCCAGGTCCTCCCAAGAACCGATTGAGTCCACTGGTAGGCTGTTAAGCCAGTGCCGGGCTGGTCGTTTGAGCTTGAGGGGGAGATATTTGATGGCGTGTAGATCGTCGCCATGTGCCATGTGGATGTGAAGGAGATAATCCTCAATCCATACTGCCGGATCTGTCGTACCATCCTACGACTCGATGTTGACGGATTTGAAACCCTCTGGGATTTTATGATCCATTACTTCATCTATGAAGCATAGTGGGTGTGCGGCGCCCCTGTACTGGGCTATGTCACGACGCAGCTCAGAAGAGCTATGCCTGTTGTGTTCGGCCTGGCCGGATTTATTGTGTCCGGCGTTAAGATCATCATCACGTGTCGTCGGGCGTCTGCGCGATCCATAGATCGATCTTGTTTGCCTTGCTTTATCCTCAAGTACGTCTCACAGGTCTGGCTCATTTTCCCGTGCCTTAGTTGAGCGGCACCGGGGCTTGGCTTGTTTAGAGGTTCAACAGGCCTCTCTGTCGCGGCCGCGAGGTGGTCGGACTGCCATGTCATGCATTGGTAATGTAGGTGCTTCCCCCTCTGATTGGGGTAGCGGCCTGCGCTTAGGATAATTTTTGGAGGGGCGCTCGAGTTCATACTCTTCGGCCGCAAGGACTTCAGTCCATCTGTCAGCTAGCAAATCTTGATCAGCTCTAAGCTATTGCTGCTTTTTCTTTAGGCTATTCGCCGTGGCTAGAAGCCTGCGTTTGAAACGCTCTTGTTCGGCGGGGTCTGATGGTACGACGAATTCATCGTCGTCGAGGCTTGCCTCGTCTTCGGAGTGAGGCATGTAGTTATCATCCTCAACCTCTCGCTCTGCCGCTCTCTCATCAGGGCTGGCTTCTCCATCTTCCTACACCAAAGTTTGCTGGATTTGGTGTTCTTTGGCGCTATCCGGGGTAGTATTATCTCCCGTGCCGGAATCACCGTTTCTGCTATGGCGGGATTTAGAGCGGCGCCGTTGACGCCGGCGTTTTGGCTGTTTTTTCGAGGTGTGATCCTCCGCTGTTCCATTGCCATCTCCATCATTTGGAGCGTCCACCATATATATGTCATATGACGAGGTGGCGGTCCAGCGCCCTACAGGTGCTGGTTCTTGTTCGTCTCCTCCTTCATCGTCCATACGGTCGAAGTCTTCGGAGCCGAAGTCAAGTATGTCGGTTAAATCACCGACAGTGGCTATTAAGTGGGTGGTGGGTGGGCTTTGAATTTCTTCGTCGTCCGAATCCCAACCTCGCAGACCATAGTCCGGCCTGGGCTCTCTTTATAGAGAGAGAGACTTGAGAGAATTCAGGATATCACCGAAAGGTGAGTGCTGAAAGATGTCCGCGGCGGTGAACTCCATTATAGGCGCCCAATCGGATTCGATCGGCAGGGGCACGGGAGGCCCGGAGTTCGGAGAAAAATCCGACTCCTTGGAGTCATGGGCCGTGCGGAGTGCGGGGTTGGCCTTCGGCTCAATCGCCTTCAAGAGCGCAACCCCCGAGGTGACGTCCAACCGTTCATCCTCAAAGAACGCAACGGGCTCCGAGTCGAGGATCGGGGCCGGTGCGTGTGCGGCCTCCAGGGCACTATCCGGAGGCAGAGCTATATCATGCCCCTCGAGGTAGTGCGGTGCGCTTGGCTGTGGCTCAAACCCGTCGAAGATCAAGTCTCCGCGGATATCTGCCATGTAGTTTAAGCTTCCAAACCTGACTTGATGGCCAGGGGCGTAGCTTTCGATCTGCTCCAGACGACCAAGCGAATTGGCCCGCAGAGCAAAGCCGCTGAAGACGAAGATTTGTCCGGGGAGGAAAGTCTCACCCTGGAACTCATCGTTGTTGATGATCAAAGGAGCCATCGGGCCTAAAGGTGACGACACAGAGGAACTCTCAATGAAAGCACCAATGTCGGTGTCAAAACCGGCGGATCTCGGGTAGGGGGTCCCGAACTGTGCGTCAAGGTCGGATGGTAACAGGAGACAAGGGACACTTTATTTTACCCAGGTTCGGGCCCTCTCGATGGAGGTAAAACCCTACTCCTGCTAGATTAATATTGATGATATGGGTAGTACAAGAGTAGATCTACCACGAGATCAAGGAGGCTAAACCCTAGAAGCTAGCCTATGGTATGATTGTGTATGATGATGGTTGTCCTACGGACTACAACCCTCCGGTCTATATAGACACCGGATAGGGTTAGAGTTATACAGAGTCGGTTACAATGGTAGGAGATCTTGAATATCCGCACGCCTAGCTTGCCTTCCACGCCAAGGAAAGATCCTTCCGGACACGGGACGAAGTCTTCAATCTTGTATCTTCATAGTCCTGGAGTCCAGCTGAAGGTATAGTCCGGCTATCCGAACACCCCCTAATCCAGGACTCCCTCACTGACGCAGAGGATCTGGTCAGTAAATGTGACGGTTGTCAGAAATTCTCACGACGAGCTCATGTGTCGGCTCAAGAATTGAGGATGATTCCAATTACTTGGCCGTACGCAGTCTGGGGGCTTGATATGGTCGGGCCTTTCAAAAGGTCTAAGGATAAAGAGACACACCTCCTGGTGGCAGTGGACAAGTTCACAAAGTGGGTTGAGGCAGAGCCGGTCAGTAAGTGTGATGCAGCCACGGCGGTTTAGTTCATGAAAAAGGTGATCTTTCGTTTTGGTTTTCCAGACAGCATCATAACTGATAATGGCACTAATCTCTTCAAAGGTGCCATGGAAGAGTTCTGTCAACGAGAGCATATCCGTCTTGATGTTTCGGCTGTTGCTCTTCCTCAATCCAATGGTCAAGCAGAAAGAGCTAATCAGGAGATCTTGAAGGGTATCAAACCCCGGCTCTTGGTCCCCTTACAGCGGACGCCGGGTTGTTGGGTGGAGGAGTTACCTTCTGTACTTTGGAGTATCAATACTACATCTAACAGATCCACGGGTTACACACCTTTCTTCATGGTGTACGGGGCAGAGGCGGTCCTGCCAAGTGACATTTGGCATGATTCACCCCGCGTGGCGGCTTATGTTGAGGCTGATAACGAAAAAGCTCATCAAGATGCACTTGACTTGTTGGATGAGGAGAGAGACTTGGCAATAGCCCGCTCCGCGATTTACCAACAAGACCTGCGCCGCTACCACAGCCGCCGAGTTAGGTCCAGAACCTTTCAGGAAGGTGATTTAGTGCTCCGGCTCATCCAGGATCAATCCGACATGCACAAGCTATCCCCTCCTTGGGAAGGACCCTTTGTGGTCAGCAAGAACCTGAACAACGGGTCATACTACCTTATCGATGTTCGAGAGCACAAAGACTCACGTAAGTCGAAGAAGGAGACCCGCCGGCTTTCCCTTTGGTCCGGCTTATGATCATATCTGAATCTAGCCATGATCACTTGGGGGCTTCCTATTCAAACATAGGTCGTATTCGAACCAAAGAGAACATAGCTGTCGATACCCACTTGATCGGCATACCGCCAAACCCACTTGGGGGCTTCTTGATCATATTTGAATCATAGCTTAACCCCTTTGGGTCTGACGTGGATCGTATTCGAATCAGCGTCATTAAACTACTCTCATGGTCACTTGGGGGCTTCCTGTTCAAACATAAGTCGTATTCGGACCAAAGAGAACATGGCTGTCGATGCCCACTTGATCGGCATCGCCAAAGCCACTGGGAGCTATATGATCGTATCCGAATCATAGCTTAACCCCTTTGGAACGGTTCACTAATTGTATTCGAATCAGAAGCCTTTGAATTTTGTTTATTATTCATCATACTTTGTAAATATAATTGTTTGACTATCTTGAGATCCTCTTGAAAGTGTTATGGGGTGTTTCTTGTTTCCACCGGTTTAATATTGATCATATTATGTTGTTAAAGTGCCTGGCGAACATCATATGTGCCAGGAGTTACAACTTACTCTCATGGTTTGGATCACATAAACCGGCGGTATCACCACAAGGATCACAGGTATGTTGTTATGATTATGTCTAATAGGTCTACTCATAAGCCGGCCTTTCTATGATTTTTTGGTTTACACTCCGGGTTATCAGTACCTTATGTGACCCCCAATGCGATAAATCGCCAAGGGAATTGTGTTTGTTTTATATGCAGGGCAATGCAAGCAAATTTATGTTTAAACACAAGGGAAATAGGAGTTCAATTTAACCCGGAAGTATATAAAGATGGTGGCTTACAAAAGTATTGAGCGCCATAAACATGCGCGATGGCATGGCAAAAATCAAGAGTTTTTCTACCCTATTACAAGACTCCCCTAATCTGAATAATGAAGCATTGTTTTTTCCACAAAGACACAAACATATGACGTTGGGTGGTTCACTCCTTCGGTTGGCTTGAAGATTCCGGGTTATCCTTCTCCGCTTCTCCGTCGGCTGCCTTGTACTGGAAGGTTGACGATGCCCAGTCAATGCCACTCAAAGCTTCAAACTCAGCTTCATCATCTATTAAACCGGCTGGGTCGACTTCAGGGGCAAAGGTATGCTTACAGATTGGAGGGATTAGGCTGACTTCATCGTAGAAAGGTGTTGGGAGTCTTCGATTCTCGCCGTCGTAACCCGACTGATATTTGGTAAGGTCAGTGTCGTTCCCAATAAGAGTGGCACAGGGCGTATATCCTTCATGCAAGCGGTGAAATATGTCTCATTGAATAAGGTGCCATCTTCCTTCAAGCTTGGATACCCAAGAGCAATGTCAGCCGGGTCTAGCTCTGGAAGCCACGCCTTGGCCCGGCTCAATGCGGCTATCGCTTCGGCTCTTGTAGATGCATGTCTTAGCTCTTGGACCCGCTGAGGCAGCACAGCAAGCCGCTTTAGCACATCTTGCAGGAGATGGGGAGCATCATTTGATAAAGCCACAACGGCCAAAGCACGTTGTGACCCGGTGTAGAGTTGCTCCACCAGAGTGTAAACCGCTTTCAGTTTGATCAACATGTTCTGCTTGAGGTTTGTGCTCCTAGGGCCTGCATTCATATACATATGGTGAGCCGGAGATAACAGTTGAAATAGTCATCGAAAGAAGGCTTGCAGTACTTAAGGTTTATATAAAGTAACTTACCGATGGTTGCTGAGACCATTTGAGATATCTGGCGCTTTAAGCTGGACAGCTCGATTGTTGCTTCCGCAAGTGATGCTTCTGCTGTCTCGGCCCGGGTCACCAGTGAGGCTTTTTCATCAGCCCAGGTTTTCTTCTCCGCCTCAAAGCTCTTCTTCAACTTCTCTTGTTCGGAGACGCTGAATTCAAACTTGGAGTTGGCTTTTTGGATTTCAAGTTCTTGAGCTGCCAGGCGATTCTTCAGGTCAGCAATCTCTGACTCAAATTGACTTATGGTGGCCTGCATTGATGCCGGGTTATAGTCAGAATCATTATAAGATAACATTAAGTCCCAAGCACTTTGCAAGAAAAGGTACTTGACACTTGGGGGCTAATGTATACTGAAGAACTATAAATTACTATGCCGGTTCATGGAAATTAAGTCCCAAGCACTTTGCAAGAAAAGATACTTGACACTTGGGGGCTAATGTGTATCCCAAGTTCAAAGTGTCAATCTACAATCGGGTTAAATATCTTCTTTCTAAGCCGGACAAGCAGTACTAGGAAGTTTTCTAAGTCTACAGCATATTTACTTATAAGCGATAGACTTGGGGGCTGGTACAGTAAGTATGGTTAAGGAAAAGTAGCATAAGTCATACCTCAGATTTTTGCTGTATCTGCTTCACCATGTCAATTTCTAGGTCACGACTGCTATGTACTTGATTGATATAGCCAGAGACGATCTCTCCAATACTCAAATGAGTGTAGTCAGCGACGTCCAGCTTGGCCTTTCGGCGTTCCAAATATTCCTCTTTGGCAGAGCACTTAGCCAACACAGTGGGTCTTCCCGGCTCAATAAATTGAGTTTTTCTGATCTCAACTTCCGGGTCATCTGCTTTAGCCGGGCTAGGAGCCTTGGGGTTATCAGAGTCGTTGAGAACTTGCTCAGCAAGCGGGTAAGAGGTAGTTACTGGAATGTCTTGAGATGGTTTAGGCGGCGGCTCAGGAGCAGAGACATCAGGAGTAGCCGTTCCGAGCTCCGGCTCAGTCACGACCGGCTCTTGGGACGGCTTATTCTTTTTTGCCCTTTTGTTGGGCTTTACTTGCACACTGTGGAAAAGACAGACGGGTTAATACAAAAACATGAGTAAAATGAGGCATAAGGTAAGACAAGTTTATATTACCCGGGGGCTGTTTTGAAGGCCGGCATGTTGGATTTCATAGACTCGCCAGAGGAAGGTGAAGAATCCTGATAATTGGAGTCAGATGAATTGAGAGGTTGACGAATTAAACCCGCCAAAGGTAAAACAGAACATAAATCAGAGATAACCTCAGTCTGGCGCTTCCTGGTTACGTCAGGTAAGCCGGAGGAGAGTTCTGTATCCTTCCTGGTCCGGGTCTGCCTCCGGCTCTCATGAGTCTGTCGCTTCAAAAGAAATTGAGGGTCTTGGTAAGCTAAAGGATGTGAAAATCTTACTTTCCGGGTCACTCTTCGGATTCTCAGCCTCGGCAAAGGTTCTGAGTCGGAGGAGATTATAGTTACCTCTTCCTCAACGGCTTGGTTGTTTCCTGTATCCTCCTGAAAAGGAATTAATGTCAATAAAATGATGATAAAAGAGTCAGGGAGTTATGAGTTACCTCTTCTTCATTGTCATCGGTATCATCCAGTTTCAGCATATCCGAGGCGCTGGGCTTCCTCTTCCTTGAAGTTCCAGTCTTAGTGGTTCTTCTTTCGGCTCTCTTTGCCGCTCTGGCTTGTTTGGGAGCCTCATGGTCATACTTGACCTTCCAGGAATCGTTATTTGCCTATGAATAACAGGTAAAGGGTTATGAGTAAAAGCAAGGTATAACACAATAAAGATAATTGTGGAGGATAATGACTCACTGCAGGGGTCAGGTTCTTCTTGCAAAAAGGAAGTAAGCCAAAGGCATTACTAACCATCGTGCCTTCTTTCAGCAAAGACCGGGTCATGGCCTCCACCATATCATCTGGTAAGTCATCAGAGCTATGACACAGTGGGTCATCCTTCTCGCCTGAGTAAGTACACATTAAGACGGGGCGGCGGCTTAACGGAATCACCCGCCAGGAGATCCAGACTCGGACCAAATCAACGCCGTCTAAACCATTGCCCAAGAGATCTTTAATTCTCTTGATGGTGGGAGCGAGTGGAAGACGTTCAACATCAGTCAATTTGTCCGGCAGCGGGTGGTTGGATTCAAGGCGCAAGGCGCGGAAGCCGGGCAGCGGGTTCTCATCAGCCGGAGAAGTGTCCTGGCAGTAGAACCACGTCTGGTTCCAATCCTTTGGATGACTCGGCAGTTCAGCATAAGGGAAAAGGCAGTCTCTTCGCCGCTGAATCGAGATGCCGCCAAGTTCTAGACTGGGCCCGTTGGCGCGATCGTTCTACCGGTTTCAGTAGAACAATTCTCTGAACAAAAGTAAATTGGGATCTTCTCCAAGTTATACATCGCAGAAGCCTTGGAAGTTGCAAATATTTGACATGGAGTTGGGTCTGATATCTTGAGGTCTGAGATTAAAGAATTACAAAACATCCCTGAAGAATTTTGAACCGGGCGGAGCAAAACCCCGGCTCATATGATCAGTAAACACGTCACCTCCCCCTCCTTGGGTTGAGGTTTCTCCTCTGCTGGGGTAGGAACACGATAAGACATGACCTCCTTCTTGGGCAGATGGCCGGACTTCACAAACTCAGACAAAGTGCTTTGTGTAACGATGGACTTGACCCAGTTACAGGTCACGGGAGGTTTGGGAGCCTTGGGTGCCATTGTGCAGATTGAAGCCTATGACAAAGTAAAAAAAATTGGTTCAACTCATAACCCGGAGAAGAGCATTTTAATTAATTCAAGATGGCCGCTTAAGAAGGGGCCTAATGACATATTACTGATTGTGCTTTCTACATTTAAGCCGTGATGACTTTCAGAAATAGTTAAGTTATTTAAGGTCGCCAGAGGCAAGCAAGACTGACAATCCATATTGTCTTAAACTGCACACATGGACTACCGTGGTGAAACAGATTCAATAGATGCAGTTTTTTTGGCTAAGTGTGGAACAAACAGATTTCGCAGGCTGCAGCTGTTATTTTGGATCAAATGGTCACTCTGAAAGGGAAAATTTTCTAGACCTAAAACAAGTGAAGAGAAGTTCATATATTCAAAGAAGGCCTTTAAACAAGGGAAAAGAGATCTGTTTCTATTCGAGATGGGTGCGGAACAGCCACCGCTAACTATCCAAAGATTAAAAAAGGGGCATTGGGGATGAAAACTATCAAGGGTTTGCAACGGGCGTCGATGAACACCGATGAACTCGGAGGCCGTAATGCAGATCTAGAAGCGGGGAAGGAAAAGGACTTACGGATGCAGAGCTGTTGCAGGGTTCCGTCGCGTTTCTCTGGTCAAGTCAGGTTGATGCAGCGGCCTGAGTTGAAGAAGACGAGGACATCTGCGGCGGCGGCGGCAGAGCTCGAGCAGCAGAGAAACAGTGCGAGGAGGAAGACGACTGAAGAAGGAGAATGGGAAAGACCTAGGTCGCACCTATTTATAAGGAAAGGCCGAGTGAGATGGCGCAAGAAACAAGGAGACCGAACATCATTATCCAGCGACCCTGACGCCTCGGTTTTCGGAATGGTCAGTAAAGGCAAAGATCCGTTGGAGGATATGACAGAGTAAAATATGAATTTAATTGAAGATGACGTCACGAAGGGTTAGCGCGGATCCAGAAGATGACATCATGGCGGGTTAAAAACCTTTGCACAAACAGAAGAATGAAGGCTCGTTTCTTAAGGTATTTTGAGATTGACATGAACCGTTTCAAATCAATTCGGGGCCTAATGTTGGGGATATAACTATTTGTGTAAGCCGCCCGCAAGGGGCCGGGTTACGCAAAGAAGGACTCCTCAGAAGAAGCCCAAGACCAAGCATGAAGATGGCGGTTCAATAAAGGGTCTAAAGCCCACAGGCGACTTAAGGCCCATAGTGGTAAACCGCTATGATGGCATGACTTGTATCATAAGGTAGAATTAACTAGTCACCGAGCCGGACACTGTTTATGAGCCGGCCGGGACTCTGTAGGCCGCAGGGCGTCAAACCCGTGTATATAAGGGGACGACCCGCCAGTGGCTTAGGGCAAGAAACAACTCATCGAGAACCGGGGCGTATCTCGCTCCCTATCATCGAAACCTCAAGCAATACCAACCCAACTAGATGTAGGCCTTACCTTCACCGCAAGGGGCCGAACTAGTATAACTCTCTCGTGTCCTTTGTCCCGATTAACCCCTTTAAGCTTCCTAGTTGTGATGGCTCCAAGACTAAGTCCTTGCAAGAGGACATCTGCCGTGACAATTCCGCGGCAGGATGGATAAGACGATTCCCGAGATCTTCGCAATGCTAAAGGTTGCGGAGGTAGAAATCAACAAGGAGCATCAAGTGTTGATGGTCAACAAGACCACTAGTTTCAAGAAAAAGGGTAAAGGGAAGAAGGGGAACTTCAAGAAGAACGACAAGAAAGTTGCTGCTCAAGTGAAGAAGCCCAAGTCTGGACCTAAGCCTGAGACTGAGTGCTTCTACTGCAAAGGGACTGGTCACTGGAAGCGGAACTGCCCCAAGTATTTGGCGGATAAGAAGGATGGCAAGGTGAACAAAGGTATATGTGATATACATGTTATTGATGTGTACCTTACTAATGCTCGCAGTAGTGCCTGGGTATTTGATACTGGTTATGTTGCTAACATTTACAACTCGAAACAGGGACTACGGATTAAGCGAAGATTGGCTAAGGACGAGGTGACGATGCGCGTGGGAAATGGTTCCAAAGTCGATGTGATCGCCGTCGGCACGCTACCTCTACATCTACCTTCGGGATTAGTTTTATACCTGAATAATTGGTATTTGGTGCCAGCGTTAAGCATGAACATTATATCTGGATCTTGTTTGAGGCGAGACGGTTATTCATTTACATCCGAGAATATTGGTTGTTCAATTTATATGAGTAATATCTTTTATGGTCATGCACCCTTGAAGAGTGGTCTATTTTTGTTGAATCTCGATAGTAGTGACACACATATTCATAATATTGAAGACAAAAGATGCAGAGTTGATAATGATAGTGCAACTTATTTGTGGCGCTGCCGTTTGGGTCATATTGGTGTAAAGTGCATGAAGAAACTCCATTCTAATGGACTTTTGGAAACACTTGATTATGAATCACTTGGTACTTGCGAACCATGCCTCATGGGCAAGATGACTCAAACTCCGTTCTCCGGAACAATGGAGCGAGCAACAGATTTTTTGGAAATCATACATACTGATGTATGTGGTCCGATGAATATTGAGGCTTGCGGTGCGTATCGTTATTTTCTGACCTTCACAGATGATTTGAGAAGATATGGATATATCTACTTGATGAAACATAAGTCTAAAACATTTGAAAAGTTCAAAGAATTTCAGAGTGAAGTGGAGGATAGTGGAGGAGAATATTTGAGTTACAAGTTTGTTCTTCATTTGAAACAATGTGAAATAGTTTCGCAACTCATGCCACCCGGAACACTACAACGTAATGGTGTGTCCGAACGTCGTAACAACACTTATTAGATATGGTGCGATCTATGATGTCTCTTACTGATTTACCTCTATCATTTTGGGGTTACGCTTTACAGACGGTTGCATTCACGTTAAATAGGGCACCATCTATATCCGTTGAGACGACACCTTATGAACTGTGGTTTGACAAGAAACCCAAGTTGCCGTTTCATAAAGTTTGGGGCTGTGATGCTTATGTGAAAAAGCTTCAACCTGATAAACTCGAACCCAAATCGGAGAAATGTGTCTTCATAGGATACCCAAAGGAGACTGTTGGGTACACCTTCTATCACAGATCTGAAGGCAAGACATTCGTTGCTAAAAATGGATCCTTTCTAGAGAAGGAGTTTCTGTCGAAAGAAGTGAGTGGGAGGAAAGTAGAACTTGATGAGGTAACTGTACCTGCTCCCTTATTGGAAAGTAGTTCATCACAGAAATCAGTTCATGTGATTACTACACCAATTAGTAAGCTAATGATGATGATCATGTAACTTCACATCAAGTTACTACTGAACCTCGTAGGTCAACCAGAGTAAGATCCGCACCAGAGTGGTATGGTAATCCGGTTCTGGAGGTCATGTTATTTGACCATGACGAACCTACAAACTATGAGGAAGTGATGATGAGCCCAGATTCCGCGAAATGGCTTGAGGCCATGAAATCTGAGATGGGATCCTTGTATGAGAACAGAGTGTGGACTTTGGTTGACTTGCCCGACGATCAGCAAGCCATCGATAATAAGTGGATCTTCAAGAAGAAGACTGACGCTAATGATAATGTTACTGTCTACAAAGCTCGACTTGTTGCGAAAGGTTTTCGACAATTTCAAGGAGTTGATTACGATGATACCTTCTCACCCGTAGCGATGCTTAAGTCCGTCCGAATCATGTTGCTGCATTTTATGATTATGCAATTTGGCAAATGGATGTAAAGACTGCATTCCTGAATGGATTTCTGGAAGAAGAGTTGTATATGATGCAACCCGAAGGTTTTATCAATCCAAAGGATGCTAACAAAGTGTGCAAGCTCCAGCAATCCATTTATGGACTGGTGCAAGCATCTCGGAGTTGGAGTAAATGTTTTAATAGTGTGATCAAAGCATATGGTTTTATACAGACTTTTGGAGAAGCCTGTATTTACAAGAAAGTGAGTGGGACTCTGTAGCGTTTCTAATATTATATGTGGATGACATATTGTTGATTGGAAATGATATAGAATTTCTAGATAGCACAAAAGGATACTTGAACAAGAGTTTTTCAATGAAAGACCTCGGTGAAGCTGCTTATATATTGGGCATCAAGATCTATAGAGATAGATCAAGACGCTTAATTGGACTTTCACAAAGCACATACCTTGAAAAAGTTTTGAAGAAGTTCAAAATGGATCAAGCAAAGAAAGGGTTCTTGCCTATGTTACAAGGTCTGAAGTTGAGTCTGACTCAATGCCCGACCACTGCAGAAGATAGAGAGAAAATGAAAGTCATTCCCTATGCTTCAGCCATAGGTTCTATCATGCAATGATGTGTACCAGACCTGATGTGTGCCTTGCTATTAGTTTAGCAAGGAGGTACACCAAAGTAATCCAGGAGTGGATCACTGGACAACGGTCAAGAACATCCTGAAATACCTGAAAAGGACTAAGGATATGTTTCTCATTTACGGAGGTGACAAAGAGCTCGTCGTAAATGGTTACGTTGATGCAAGCTTTGACACTGATCCGGATGACTCTAAGTCACAAACCGAATATGTATTTATATCAAACGGTGGAGCTGTAAGTTGGCGCAGTTCTAAGCAAAGCGTCGTGGCGGGATCTAGATGTGAAGCGGAGTACATAGCTGCTTCAGAAGTAGCAAATGAAGGAGTCTGGATGAAGGAGTTCATATCCGATCTAGGTGTCATACCTAGTGTATCAGGTCCAATGAAAATCTTTTGTGACAATACTGGTGCAATTGTCTTAGCAAAGGAATCCAGATTTCACAAAAGAACCAAGCACATCAAGAGACGCTTCAATTCCATCCGCGATCAAGTCAAGGAGGGAGACATAGAGATTTGCAAGATACAGATGGATCTGAATGTTGCAGACCCTTTGACTAAGGCTCTCTCACGAGCAAAACATGATCAGCACCAAGACTCCATGGGTGTTAGAATCATTACTGTGTAAACTAGATTATTGACTCTAGTGCAAGTGGGAGACTGAAGGAAATATGCCCTAGAGGCAATAATAAAATTGTTATTTATATTTCCTTATATCATGATAAATGTTTATTATTCATGCTAGAATTGTATTAACCAGAAACTTAGTACATGTGTGAATACATAGACAAACAGAGTGTCACTAGTATGCCTCTACTTGACTAGCTCGTCGAATCAAAGATGGTTAAGTTTCCTAGCCATAGACATGAGTTGTCATTTGATTAATGGGATCACATCATTAGAGAATGATGTGATTGACTTGACCCATCCGTTAGCTTAGCACGATGATCATTTAGTTTGTTGCTATTGCTTTCTTCATGACTTATACATGTTCCTATGCCTATGGGATTATGCAACTCCCAAATACCGGAGGAACACTTTGTATGCTATCAAATGTCACAACGTAACTGGGTGATTATAAAGATGCTCTACAAGTGTCTCCGATGGTGTTTGTTGAGTTGGCATAGATCGAGATTAGGATTTGTCACTCCGATTGTCAGAGAGGTATCTCTGGGCCCTCTCGGTAATGCACATTACTATAAGACTTGCAAGCAATGTGACTAATGAGTTGGTTGTAGGATGATGCATTATGGAATGAGTAAAGAGAGTTGCTGGTAACAAGATTGAACAAGGTATTGAGATACCGACGATCGAATCTCGGGCAAGTAACATACCGATGACAAAGGGAACAACATATATTGTTATGCGGTTTGACCGGTAAAGATCTTCGTAGAATATGTAGGAACCAATATGAACATCCAGGTTCCGCTATTGGTTATTGATCGAAGATGAGTCGGTCATGTCTACATAGTTCTCGAACCCGTAGGATCCGCACGCTTAACGTTCGGTGACGATCGGTATTATGAGTTTATGTGTTTTGATGTACAGAAGGTTTTTCGGAGTCCTGGATATGATCACGGGCATGACGAGGAGTCACGAAATGGTCGGCACATAAAGATCGATATATTGGAAGCCTATGTTTGGACATCGGAATGGTTCCGGGTGAGTTCGGGCATTTATCGAAGTACCGGGTGGTTACCGGAACCCCCTCGGGAGTACACGGGCCTTAATGGGCCTTAGTGGCACAGAGGAGGAGGCGTCCAAGGTGGGGACCCCCAAGCCCAATCCGAATTGGTAGGGGGGCCGACCCCCCTTTCCTTCTCCCTCTCTCCTCCTTCCTTCCTCTCCTACTCCAACTAGGGAAGGGGGGAATCCTACTCCCGGTGGGAGTAGGACTCCCCTTGGGCGTGCCATCGAGAGGGCCGACCCTCCCTTCCTCCACTCCTTTATACACGGGGGAGTGGGCACCCCATAGACACACAAGTTGATTGTTTAGCCGTGTGCGGTGCCCCCCTCCACAGATTTCCACCTCGGTCATATCGTTGTAGTGCTTAGGCGAAGCCCTGCATCGGTAACTTCATCATCACCGTCATCACGCCATCGTGCTGACGAAGCTCTCCCTCGACACTCAACTGGATCTAGAGTTCGTGGGACGTCACTGAGCTGAACGTGTGCAGATCATGGAGGTGCCGTACTGTAACATCCCAAAATTCTAAATTTTGGAATGTTATAATAAATAGATAGTTTTGATTGATTGTTTGATTGATTGACTGAAAGTGAGTGAATTCGAAACTTTTTTTGAAAGTTAAATGAGAGGGAATAAAATGACTTTCCCAAACTTTCATTTTTGTTTTATGATCTCCGTGAATTCAAATTCTCTTCACCACAAAACCCTGGAGAGAAGATGACATGACTTCTTCCATTTATTTAAATGACAAGGGGTGTTGAAAATATTTGAATTTCATTTGAGAATATTTCCAATTCTGAAACTTTATGCAACTCAATGATTTTCACGAGCGAAGATAAAATGACTTCTTCAAACATATGAAATATGAGTTGGGAGTTTCAAATGATCAAATTCAAAGTTCTTTTGAATTTATTTTCAATTTGGAGTTATTTGAGTTTTATTCAAATTATTTTTCTCCAAAAATAAAATATATGGAAATTAGGGTAACATGATTCCCTACAATAGAAAATTGGAGAAACATAAATTTGAATTCATTTAGTATTTTTAAAATGATTTTTATTGGATTTTATTAGACCAGTAGCACTCTTTGGATTATCTGAATTTCTGTAGATTTTATTTAAAGTTATAAAAATGTTCACGTTGTAGATAATTTTTTTCCGAAAATTTTGATATATAATATGCCTATATTATATTTTTATTTTATTTTGTTTTAGCTTATTTTCTTGTCTGCGAAAATGTTAAAAAAACCTTCGCCGACTGGGCCGGCCCAGTAACCAACCGGGCCGCAGCCCAGCCGCCAACCGCAATCGCCCCCAACCCCGTGCCCGCGCCGGACTCCGGCAGGGAGTCCGAGCCAACGCCGCCGCCGTTGCCCCTTCCCCAAGGCGTCGCCTCCCCCTCTCCCCTATCAATGCGCCGGACCCGCCGCCCGCCTATCTCTCCTTGCCGCGCCGCGCCGCCCCTCCCCGCATCTCGCGCCGCCTCGCCGGACTTTGCCGCCGCCGCTGCACGTTCCGCCCGACGCCGCAGCTAGCGCCGCTGCCGCTCCCCGTCGTCGCCGCGAAGCCACAGCCGTCGCCGCGCATCGCCACCGCGCCGCCCCGCGCCACGCCTCGCCGCCGCTTCCGCTCGCCGGCGAGATCCGCCGCAACCGCCGCCGCTGGGGAAAACCGCCGGAAACCGCCGATTTTTGTTAAAAAAACTGCCCGTACGGTAAAACCCGCTAAAACCGCTTCGGTTTTCTGTAATTAGTACAGTTTTTTTAGATCGATTTATTTATTAGGTTTAGTTATTTAACGAACAGTTGTTCGTTTAGATCGGTAGTGAACGATTTTCGTTCGTTAGGTTCTGTTAGCGAGCGTTCGCTCGATAGATTTTTTTTTCTTTTTATTTTCAGATTTTGGCCAGGGACCTATTTGTGATAATTTTCTTTACAGATTAGTCCCTATACTTCAATCGATCATAACTTTTTACTCGTTTGTCCAAATTCAACGAAACCAACGCCCACATCTTCGTTGTGATCCCCTCTATCCAGTAATCCAACTCAAACATGTTTTGGAAAGTTTTAAAATTTGAATTCAAACAGATTTGTATTTAAACTTCGTTTGCTCATAACTTGAGTTTCGTAACTCCGTTTGAGTTGATTCTTTTTGCAAATTAAAGCTCTTGACCTAAACTTTCTGATAAGGCCAAATTCACATAATTTTGGTACTGTTAGAAATTATTTTATGTTGCAAGAGCTATCTGCTTGGTTTTGATGTTTTCCGAATCGACTTCTTCGATCTTCCCGATCTTTTGATTGATTGCTTATGTGTGGTTCTATTTCTTGCTTACGATAGATTGACCGGAGTGTGACGAGTAGATCTATCAAGAGTTTTGAGTGCGAATCATCTTCATCAACATTGCAGGCAAGTAACACTTTGATCATACCTTTTCTACTACCCAGTTTTATTGCATTAGATCAATCCTCAAACATTGCATGATTAGGATCTAATTAAATTGTGGGATGGGAAGTAGCTGAGGTAGTACCTAATACCTGTTTTACTTATGAAACCTTTGGGAGTTACTTCTACGTTTGCTTATTATGCCATGCTATTCTAGTAGACGTGGATTGGGTGAGTGATATCCATGACAGATGTGAGTATTGTTAACTAATGGTTTTATCTAAGGTGGCAACTTAAATACACATCTGGGTGGATTGAGGCACCTGGTTTCTATCAGGACTTGCCTGTTTTTCTTTTGGACCGCCACCCAGGCTCAAAGGGATCATGAGATTATTCATACTAGAAACTTCCGTGTGCAGCCACAAGCCATTATGGGCTCTGGCATAGTTGATTAAGTCGTGCGGACTCTTACAGGGTAGACTAGCAGATGTAGGGGAAAGTAGGTGTACCGGACTACTCAATGTAAGGTGCTAGCGCTTCTGAAAGACTATGTCTCGGTCATCCGTTTCTCAAACACCGTGTAGTTCGAGAAATCCAACGGAGGCGATCGAGTCTTGTGGGGAAAAGTGCGCAAACCTCTGCAGAGTGTACAGTCTGATCATGATTAGCCGTGTCCCCGGTTATGAACATGTTGAGTATCTAGTTCTTGGATTATCCTGTTGATCTCATCATGTTACTTTAAATAATTTGTTGGGTTTTAATGATGATGCTTAATTGGGATTGAGAATGCTGTCAACCATTCTCAATGTTTAACAACCACCATGATAGTTAAATAAAATTTATTCCTTTGCAGTAGGGAAAATTGGTTGCAAAAACATTATAACCATAGAGCTTTTCCACCAGCCATATATGCATGTAGTGATAGCCATTATTCATCATTCTCTATGGTGTGAATTTGCCAGTACATTCAATGTACTGACCCGTTTCGGGCTGCAACGTCTCATGTTGCAGGTTTCCTTACGACGAGTAAGTGACACGTTAGGGTTACGATTTCCTATACTCAACCTTGCCGTTGGTGTTGATGGGAATCCACAACCTTGTTGCTTCCGCTATATTGGATTGAGGTAATAGTATTTACGTTACTTTATACATGTGATTTACCTCTGTTATAAAACCTTCAAGTACTGTGTGTGTCAGCATACCGATCCAGGGATGACACGTAAGCACAGAGACTTGTCCCATTCGGGTCGGGTCGCTACAAGATGGTATCAGAGCACATGTTGACTATAGGACTTGACCCTAGAAACTGGCCAGCCCATAGAAAGGATTTTCTCTAAAACTTTCTTTTTCAAAAATATCTTTTAACTCTCTTCTCTTCTGAGCTTATTCAAATATTCCCTTTTAGTGAGACCATACCCTTTTCCTTTTTGACCCCTCGAAGATTCGACTGATGAGACCACTTCAAGGAGTACAAAATATCGAACAACCATGACCACTACGGAATGAAGGAGATATTACTGTGCATCTAAATAATGGAAACTACAGTGGTTGAAGACTCCGAAGACTAGGAGATTTTGAGGCTATGAAGAATCCCTAGATATGTATGACCTAGGAAGGCTACCCTTGTGGAACATGGCAGACTATGGAAGATGTCAATACCCGAGATCAAGGTGTATCGGAGAAAATCCAGAACATGGAGCATAAAACTCAAAAGATTTGTCAAGAAAACCCTAAGGCAGGAGATATCAATTATGGAGAGAAAGCTCATGGAAATGACAAGAGTAGAAACACGGCTATCCATGATGTTATCACCCGCTTATGCTATTGTCACCGTGCTGAGTTAAGCATGCATACGCATAGAAGGATTGGATGGTAGAAGGCTGATGGAGCACCTATCAGCCGGATGAAGTTTTAACCTTAGCCGGTGTATCGCCACGACTTGGAGTATTACATCAGGGGTTTAAGATGAACCTTCAGGAAGCCGTATTTTGACAAGGAAGTATTTTGAGAAGAACTCCGGACCCAGAAGCTGAGAGTAGCCAAGCTGAAGGAGCAAAACCTCGAGATATAGGAGATTCGTCAGTAACTGAAAGACAGTAGGACCGTGGTTCATACCAAGATTTTGAAACCCAGAAGTTTGGAATGCAACTCCAGAAATATTGAAGGACGCCACGAGAGACTTTGCGTTAACAGACATGATCTGGCAAAAGAACTTGAGAAGGTCAAGCACGGTCGAAATAAGCCATCGGAGACATGAACAAGACTTGAAGAGTTTGGCGACTTTGAAGATTTATTGACCTTTAGAAGACCAAACCCCTGTTACACTTACGTTAGATGCGATGTTTGTGAGCTGTCATTCGTTTGTTGTTTTTCGGACAGCCACAATAAAATCTGTCTTTTCAAAACCTTTGTTTGTATTGTGTGCATCTCTCTCGATCTCTCTTATCTCACCCAAAAACCCATGGACCCAATAGATGATGAATGGAGATGAGCTTGTATTTTCGGGACCGATGAGTCAATTGGAGACAGACCGATGGATTCAGAACATGGAGGATCATATGGAGAACAACCCTATAGTCGGAAAGGACATGGCCCAGCATGCTCTTCAATGCTTTGAAAGAGGTGCTGCTACTTGGTGGAGGATGTAACAAACCATCAATGGATGTCAAGGAGTAACCACTTGGAAACAATTTAAGTTGACTTTGCTCAAGTCTCAGTTTGTGTCCCAGAAATTGAAGCCTTATGGAAAGGATATGAAGAAAACTTGTGCACGCAAGCTTTGTGGAGAAATAGGACACAACCATAAGGAACACAAGGATGAATGCCCTAATTGTGAAGGAAGTCACCCAACTGAAGAATGTCCAACTAGGAAGGTCACTTGTTTCTTGTGTGAAGGGACTACCCACTACCCTTCACAGTGTCACATTTACCCCATGGTACAAAGTACCATCCAGCAGAAGGAAGAAGCAATGAAAGGAGCCCCTATGGAAAGTTTAGGAGAACCTGTGATGAAGGAAGAGATGGAGGAGGAACCAATTAAACCCTGCACCAAGTCTTGCTATTCATGTGGAGAAGAAGGACACATCTCCCAGAATTGTACGAAGGGAAATCTAGTAGAATTCCCGACAGAGGAAGTAGAGTATGACCCACAGGAAATAGAAGCCCTGGTTGGAATGGAAAAGTCCAGAAAGAGAAGAAGATTGGATTCCAGGAAGGATCTGAGTCATATCACCTGTTACAAGTGTAAGGAGTCAGGGCACTACATCAACACTTGCACAAAAAGGAAGCCAAGGACCCAAGGAGGCTATGTGATCAAGAGGAAACCTCGAAACTTGTCAGAAGTATTATGTTTTCGTTGTAATGAAGCAGGGCACTTTTCCAGGGATTGTCCCAAGGAGAAGGAGACTTGCGCTAAATAGTTGAGTTAGCAGCAATGTAAAAATAGTAGTAGTAGTGATAACATTTTCCTTTATATTGAAGTGTTGAGTTAAGGCATGTAATGGAAAAACAGGAGATTGTAATAATTTGGGAATCAATAAAGTTAGCAGTATTGGTACTGATTTTATGAGTTACTCTATGAGGAAAGATGTTGACCATTTGCGAGGATATGAGAAATATGGTCTATGGAATATTGGAGCATTTTAAGGGTGGTAGTACCCTGTAAGAACCGTTGACCCTGGAAACGATAAGGATACTCCCCTGAGTGGATTTTGGACAAAATTAATACGAGTTTTGTCTCGATATGTTTGATACCCCAAGAGTGTGTGGGATGAAGTTGGAGACCGTTAGTTGTTTGGACCAAATGTGATCAAGGAGTCAGAAGAGAATGTTAAGTTGATTCGAGATAGACTGAAGGTAGCTCAGTCCAGGCAGAAGAGTTATACAGACTCAAAAACACAAGGAGGTAGTCTATGAAATTGGAGACAGAGCATGTCTTCATGTGTCCCCTCTGTGAGGAGTTAAACAATTTGGAGTTAAGGGAGAGTTAGCCCCAAAATTTGTTGAACCATACCGACTTTTGGAGCGTATGCGAGAAGTGGCCAACAAGTGGGAGTCACCCGAAGGACTGTTAGGAGTTCAGGATGTGTTTCACGTTTCCCAAATTTTAGAAATGCCAAGCAGGGATGGCCAATATTCCCCTGTAAGGATGCTTGAACCTGGAAAGGATAATGTTGTCCCTCGAAGTGGAGTATGGACTTCATAAGTATAAGTTTTTATCTCGGTATGTGGGATATTCCACGAGGATGAAGAGATGAATTACTATTGGATATAAAGGAGGTATGATGTAGGAAATATGGATCAATGGAAATTCCATGATGAGTTTGAATAATCACGTCTTAGATTTGTATAGATAGAAGAAGGAAGATAGTACAAATGGATGGATTTAAGAATACTTGGAAGTTGGAAGATGGAATAATAATCAGTTGCCCAGATGATGAGTTCAAGGTTGACAAGTGATGAGATGGGCCATAACCCACAGGCCCCAGGACCTGCCAAGAAGCCAACACATTCTTGCTAAAGGAAAAACCCTGGAAGAAGTTACAATTTTATCGATAGACGATCTTATAGGAGTAACGCAAAATCTGAGGGTTGGGAAGGAACGATAGATGTTTGTTTGGCTTGCAGAATCAATGGATTTATCCGAACCTGGTTCGTTGACAAGAGAAATTCTGCAATGCTTGTGAGGATGACCGAGTGTTAGAATGCGAGATTCGCTAAACCATATACATGGTAATGATTTGGGTGCGGGATGGATTGATCACCATATCGACTTACTCTTATTATTCGCCTTGCTATGTGGGATGGTAAATCTGAGTGACTTACCTATAGTAAAGAGACGACGATCAAAACCCTGTTTAAACCTTAGAATGGTATAAGAATTTTTTTTCCTTGTACAAGGCACCTGTTGCCAACCGTAGGTTATACGGTGAGGATCAACCAGACCCATTTCCTGCAGGAGAAACCATAAATTGTTGAACACCACGAGATATCGATAGTTATTTAGTATTGGCGCCAGACCTGTCAGCTAAGAGGACACAATCTCCGAATAACCTTACCAAGAGGAAAGGACAGTAGGATTGACTAAAAAGTTATGCCATTACCGGAAGAGCCAGAGAAGGAATTACCCTTACGATCTGAGAAGACCGACACCGTCATGAATAAGGATGGAGTATATAAATTTTGATGGAACCGTAACCATGCTTCTAAGGGTGGTAGCGCCCAGACCCCGGAGATGATTGATGGATTTTTGAGGAGACCCCGAACCTAACCTATTTCTTTCTAGCCTCTCCGAATCTTGAGGACGAGATTCATTTTAAGGGTGGTAGGTTTGTAACATCCCAAAATTCTAAATTTTGGAATGTTATAATAAATAGATAGTTTTGATTGATTGTTTGATTGATTGACTGAAAGTGAGTGAATTCGAAACCTTTTTTGAAAGTTAAATGAGAGGGAATAAAAGGACTTTCCCAAACTTTCATTTTTGTTTTATGATCTCCGTGAATTCAAATTCTCTTCACCACAAAACCCTGGAGAGAAGATGACATGACTTCTTCCATTTATTTAAATGACAAGGGGTGTTCAAAATATTTGAATTTCATTTGAGAATATTTCCAATTCTGAAACTTTATGCAACTCAATGATTTTCACGAGCGAAGATAAAATGACTTCTTCAAACATATGAAATATGAGTTGGGAGTTTCAAATGATCAAATTCAAAGTTCTTTTGAATTTATTTTCAATTTGGAGTTATTTGAGTTTTATTCAAATTATTTTTCTCCAAAAATAAAATATATGGAAATTAGGGTAACATGATTCCCTACAATAGAAAATTGGAGAAAAATAAATTTGAATTCATTGTAGTATTTTTAAAATGATTTTTATTGGATTTTATTAGACCAATAGCACTCTTTGGATTATCTGAATTTCTATAGATTTTATTTAAAGTTATAAAAATGTTCACGTTGTAGATAAATTTTTTTTTGAAAATTTTGATATATAATATGCCTATATTATATTTTTATTTTATTTTATTTTTGCTTATTTTCTTGTCTGCCAAAATGTAAAAAAAAAAAACCTTCGCCGACTGGGTCGGCCCAGTAACCAACCGGGCCGCAGCCCAGCCGCCAACCGCCATCGCCCCCAACCCCGTGCCCGCGCCGGACTCCGGCAGGGAGTCCGAGCCAACGCCGCCGCCGTTGCCCCTTCCCCAAGGCGCCGCCTCCCCCTCTCCCCTATAAATGCGCCGGACCCGCCGCCCGCCTCTCTCTCCTTGCCGCACCGCGCCGCCCCTCCCCGCATCTCGCGCCGCCTCGCCGGACTTCGCCGCCGCCGCTGCACGTTCCGCCCGCCGCCGTAGCTAGCGCCGCTGCCGCTCCCCGTCGTCGCCCCGAAGCCACAGCCGTCGCTGCGCCTCGCCACCGCCCCGCCCCGCGCCACGCCTCGCCGCCGCTTCCGCTCGCCGGCGAGATCCGCCGCAACCGCCGCCGCTGGGGAAAACCGCTGGAAACCGCCGGTTTTTGTTAAAAAAACCGCCCGTACGGTAAAACCCGCTAAAACCGCTTCGGTTTTCTGTAATTAGTTCGGTTTTTTTTAGATCGATTTATTTATTAGGTTTAGTTATTTAACGAACAGTTGTTCGTTTAGATCGGTAGCGAATGATTTCGTTTGTTAGGTTCTGTTAGCGAGCGTTCGCTCGATAGATTTTTTCTTTTTATTTTCAGATTTCGGCCAGGGACCTATTTGTGATAATTTTCTTTACAGATTAGTCCCTATACTTCAATTGATCATAACTTTTTACTCGTTTGTCCAAATTCAACGAAACCAACGCCCACATCTTCGTTGTGATCCCCTCTATCCAGTAATCCAACTCAAACATGTTTTGGAAAGTTTTAAAATTTGAATTCAAACAGATTTGTATTTAAACTTCGTTTGCTCATAACTTGAGTTTCGTAACTCCGTTTGAGTTGATTCTTTTTGCAAGTTAAAGCTCTTGACCTAAACTTTCTGATAAGGCCAAATTCACATAATTTTGGTACTGTTAGAAATTGTTTTATGTTGCAAGAGCTATCTGCTTGGTTTTGATGTTTTCCGAATCGACTTCTTCGATCTTCCCGATCTTTTGATTGATTGCTTATGTGTGGTTCTATTGCTTGCTTACGGTAGATTGACCGGAGTGTGACGAGTAGATCTATCAAGAGTTTTGAGTGTGAATCATCTTCATCAACATTGCAGGCAAGTAACACTTTGATCATACCTTTTCTACTACCCAGTTTTATTGCATTAGATCAATCCTCAAACATTGCATGATTAGGATCTAATTAAATTGTGGGATGGGAAGTAGCTGAGGTAGTACCTAATACCTGTTTTACTTATGAAACCTTTGGGAGTTACTTCTACGTTTGCTTATTATGCCATGCTATTCTAGTAGACGTGGATTGGGTGAGTGATATCCATGACAGTTGTGAGTATTGTTAACTAATGGTTTTATCTAAGGTGGCAACTTAAATACACATCTGGGTGGATCGAGGCACCTGGTTTCTATCAAGACTTGCCTGTTTTTCTTTTGGACCGCCACCCAGGCTCAAAGGGATCATGAGATTATTCATACTAGAAACTTCCGTGTGCAGCCACAAGCCATTATGGGCTCTGGCATAGTTGATTAAGTCGTGCGAACTCTTACAGGGTAGACTAGCAGATGTAGGGGAAAGTAGGTGTACCGGTCTACTCAACGTAAGGTGCTAGCGCTTCTGAAAGACTATGTCTCGGTCATCCGTTTCTCAAACACCGTGTAGTGCGAGAAATCCAACGGAGGCGATCGAGTCTTGTGGGGAAAAGTGCGCAAACCTCTGCAGAGTGTACAGTCTGATCATGATTAGCCGTGTCCCCGGTTATGGACATCTTGAGTATCTAGTTCTTGGATTATCCTGTTGATCTCATCATGTTACTTTAAATAATTTGTTGGGTTTTAATGATGATGCTTAATTGGGATTGAGAATGCTGTCAACCATTCTCAATGTTTAACAACCACCATGATAGTTAAATAAAATTTATTCCTTTGCAGTAGGGAAAAATTGGCTTTTTGCAAAAACATTATAACCATAGAGCTTTTCCACCAGCCATATATGCATGTAGTGATAGCCATTATTCATCATTCTCTATGGTGTGAATTTGCCAGTACATTCAATGTACTGACCCGTTTCGGGCTGCAACGTCTCATGTTGCAGGTTTCCTTACGACGAGTAAGTGACACGTTAGGGTTACGATTTCCTATACTCAACCTTGCCGTTGGTGTTGATGGGAATCCACAACCTTGTTGCTTCCGCTATATTGGATTGAGGTAACAGTATTTACGTTACTTTATACATGTGATTTACCTCTGTTATAAATCCTTCAAGTACTGTGTGTGTCAGCATACCGATCCAGGGATGACACGTAAGCACAGAGACTTGTCCCATTTGGGTCGGGTCGCTACACGTACTTTCGGTACTCGGATCGGTCGGACCGTGAAGATGTACGACTACATCAACCGCGTTGTCATAACGCTTCCGCTTTCGGTCTATGAGGGTACGTGGACAACACTCTCCCCTCTCGTTGCTATGCATCACCTAGATGGATCTTGCGTGTGCGTAGGAATTTTTTTGAAATTACTGCGTTCCCCAACAATATTTCCTTAAGTCTCCCACTTGCACTAGAGTCAATAATCTATATTACAAAGTAATGACTCTAACACCCATGGAGTTTTGGTGCTGATTATCTTTTGCTCGTGGAAGAGGCTTAGTCAACGGGTCTGCAAGATTCAGATCTGTATGTATCTTGCAAATCTCTATGTCTCCTTCCGACACTTGATGACAGATGGAATTGAAGCGTCTCTTGATGTGCTTGGTTCTCTTGTGAAATCTGGATTCCTTTGCCAAGGCAATTGCACCAGTAATGTTACAAAACATTTTCATTGGACCCGATGCACTAGGTATGATACCTATATCGGATATGAACTCCTTCATCCAGACTCCTTCATTTGTTGCTTCCGAAGCAGCTATGTACTCCGCTTCACACGTAGATCCCGGCACGACGCTTTGCTTGGAACTTCACTAACTGACAGCTCCACCATTCAATAAATATACGTATCCGGATTGTGACTTAGAGTCATCCGGATCAATGTCAAAGCTTGCATCGACCTAACCGTTTACGACGAGCTCTTTGTCACCTCCATAAATGAGAAACATATCCTTAGTCCTTTTCAGGTATTTCAGGATGTTCTTGACCGTTGTCCAGTCATCCACTCCTGGATTACTTTGGTGTACCTCCTTGCTAAACTAATAGCAAGGCACACATCAGGTCTGGTACACATCATTGCATGATAGAACCTATGGCTGAAGCATAGGGAATGACTTTCATTTTCTCTCTATCTTCTGTAGTGGTCAGGCATTGAATCTGACTCAACTTCACACCTTGTAACACAGGAAAGAACCCTTTCTTCGACTGATCCATTTTGAACTTCTTCAAAACTTTATCAAGGTATGTGCTTTGTGAAAGTCCAATTAAGCTTCTTGATCTATCTCTATAGATCTTGATGCCCAATATGTAAGCAACTTCACCGAGGTCTTTCCTAAAAAACTCTTATTCAAGGATCCTTTTATGCTATCCAGAAATTCTATATCATTTCCAATCAACAGTATGTCATCCACATATAATATTAGAAATGCTACAGAGTCCCATGCACTTTCTTGTAAATACGGGATTCTCCAAAAGTCTGTATAAAACCATATGCTTTGGTCACACTATCAAAATGTTTATTCCAACTCCGAGAGGCTTGCACCGGTCCATAAATGGATCGCTGGAGCTTGCACACTTTGTTAGCACCCTTTGGATCGACAAAACCTTCTGGTTGCATCATATACCACTCTTCTTCCAGAAATCCATTCAGGAACACAGTTTTGACATCCATTTGCCAAATTTCATAATCATAAAATGTGGCAATTGCTAACATGATTCGGTCAGACTTATTCATCGCTACGGTTGAGATAGTCTCATCGTAGTCAACTCCTTCAACTTGTCGAAAACCTTTTGCAACAAGTCGAGCTTTGTAGACAATAACATTACCGTCAGCGTCGGTCTTGTTCTTGAAGATCCATTTATTTTCTATGTCTTGCCGATCATCGGGCAAATCCACCAAAGCCACACTTTGTTTTCATACAAGGACCCCATCTCAGATTTCATGGCATCAAGCCATTTCGCGGAATCTGGGCTCATCATAGCTTCCTCATAGTTCGCAGGTTCACTATGGTCTACTAACATGACTTCTAGAACAGGATTACCGTACCACTCTGGTGCGGACCATACTCTAGAATACCTACGAGGTATTGTAGTAACTTCATCTGAAGTTTCATGATCATCATCATTATCTTCCTCACTAATTTGTGTAGGAATCACTGGAACTGATTTCTGTGATAAACTACTTTCCAATTCGGGAGAAGGTACAATTACCTCACCAAGTTCTACTTTCCTCCGACTCACTTCTTTCGAGAGAAACTCCTTCTCTAGAAAGGATGCATTCTTAGCAACGAATATTTTGCCTTTGGATTTGTGATAGAAGGTGTACCCAACAGTTTCCTTTGGCCATCCTATGAAGACGCACTTCTCTGATTTGGGTTCGAGCTTATCAGGTTGAAGCTTTTTTACATAAGCATCACAACCCCAAACTTTAAGAAACGACAACTTTGGTTTCTTGCCAAACCACAGTTCATAAGGCGTTGTCTCAACGGATTTTGATGGTGCCCTATTTAAAGTGAATGTAGCCGTCTCTAAAGCATAACCCTAAAATGATAGCGGTAAATCAGTAAGAGACATCATAGATCGCACCATATCCAATGAAGTGCGGTTACAATGTTCGGACACACCATTTCGCTGTGGTGTTCTAGGTGGTGTAAGTTGTGAAACTATTCCACATTCTTTCAAATGAAGACCAAAATCGTAACTCAAATATTCACCTCCACGATCAGATCGTAGAAACTTTATTTTCTTGTTATGATGATTTTCCACTTCACTCTGAAATTCTTTGAACTTTTCAAATGTTTCAGACTTATACTTCATTAAGCAGATATAACCATATCTGCTCAAATCATCTGTGAAGGTAAGAAAATAACGATAGCCGCCACGAGTCTCAACACTCATTGGACCACATACATCGTATGTATTATTTCCAATAAGTCAGTAGCTCGTTCCATTGTTCCGGAGAATGGAGTTTTAGTCATCTTGCACATGAGGCACGGTTCGCAAGAACCAAGTGATTCATAATCAAGTGATTCCAAAAGTCCATTAGAATGGAGTTTCTTCATGCACTTTATACCGATATGACCTAAATGGCAGTGCCACAAATAAGTTGCACTACCGTTATCAACTTTATATCTTTTGGCTTCAATATTATGAACATGTGTATCATCATGATCGAGATTCAACAAAAATAGACCACTTAGCAAGGGTGCATGAGCATAAAAGATATTACTCATATAAATAGAACAACCATTATTCTCTGATTTAAATGAATAACCGTCTCGCATCAAACAAGATCCAGATATAATGTTTATGCTCAACGAGGCACCAAATAACAATTATTTAGGTCTAAAACTAATCCCGAAGGTAGATGTAGAGGTAGCATGCCGACGGCGATCACATCGACCTTGGTACCATTTCCCACACGCATCGTCACCTCGTCCTTAGCCAATCTTCGTTTAATCCATAGCCCCTGTTCTGAGTTGCAAATATGAGCAACAGAACGAGTATGAAATACCCAGGCGCTACTATGAGCATTAGTAAGGTACACATCAATAACATGTATATCAAATATACCTTTCACTTTGCCATCCTTCTTATCCGCCAAATACTTGGGGCAGTTCCGCTTCTAGTGACCAGTCCCTTTGCAGTAGAAGCACTCAGTTTCAGGTATAGGTCCAGACTTGGGTTTATTCTCCTGAGCAGCAACTTTCTTGCCGTTCTTCTTGAATTTCCCCTTCTTTCATTTTCCCTTTTTATTGAAACTAGTGGTCTTGTTGACCATCAGCACTTGATGCTCCTTTTCGATTTCTACCTCCGCATACTTTAGCATTGCGAAGAGCTCGAGAATTGTCTTGTTCATCCCTTGCATATTATAGTTCATAACAAAGCCTTTATAGCTTGGTGGCAGTGATTGAAGAACTCTGTCAATGAAACTATCATCATGAAGATTAACTCCCAGCTGAGTCAAGTGGTTATGGTACCCAGACATTCTGAGTATGTGTTCACTGACAGGACTATTCTCCTCCATTTTGCAGCTATAGAACTTGTTGGAGACTTCATATCTCTCAACTCGGGCATTTGCTTGAAATATTAACTTCAACTCTTGGAACATCTCATATGCTCCATGACGTTCAAAACATCTTTGAAGTCCTGATTCTAAGCCGTAAAGCAAGGAACACTGAACTATCGAGTAGTCATCAACACGTGTCTGCCAGGCATTCACAATGTCTGCAGCTGCTGGCACAGGTGGTACACCTAATGGTGCTTCCAGGACATAATTCTTCTGTGCAGCAATGAGGATAATCCTCAAGTTACGGACCCAGTCCGTGTAGTTGCTGCCATCATCTTTCAACTTAGCTTTCTCTAGGAACGCATTAAAATTCAAAGGAACGGTAGCAAGGGCCATTATTCTACAATAGCATAGACATGCAAAATAACTATCAGGACTAAGTTCATGATAAATTAAAGTTCAATTAATCATATTACTTAAGAACTCCCACTTAGATAGACATCCCTCTAGTCATGTAAACGATCACGTGATCATAATCAACTAAACCATGTCTGATCATCACGTGAGATGGAGTAGTTTTCAATGGTGAGCATCACTATGTTGATCATATCTACTATATGATTCACGTTAGACCTTTCAGTCTCCGTGTTCCGAGGCCATATCTGCATATGCTAGGCTCGTCAAGTTTAACCCGAGTATTCTATGTGTGCAAAAGTGGCTTGCACCCATTGTATGTGAACGTAGAGCTTATCACACCCGATCATCACGTGGTGTCTCGGCACGATGAACTGTAGCAATGGTGCATACTCAGGGAGAACACTTATACCTTGAAATTTAGTAAGGGATCATCTTATAATGCTACCGCCGTACTAAGCAAAATAAGATGCATAAAATATAAACATCACATGCAATCAAAATATGTGACATGATATGGCCATCATCATCTTGTGCTCATGATCTCCATCACCGAAGCATCGTCATGATCTCCATCGTCACCGGCGCGACACCTTGATCTCCATCGTAGCATCATTGTCGTCTCGCCAACTATTGCTTCTACGACTATCGGTATCGCTTAGTGATAAAGTAAAACAATTACATGGCGATTGCATTGCATACAATAAAGCGTCAACCATATGGCTCCTGCCAGTTGCCGATAACTCTGCTACAAAACATGATTATCTCATACAACAAATTATACCACATCATGTCTTGACCATATCACATCACAGCAAGCCCTGCAAAAACAAGTTAGATGTCCTCTACTTTGTTGTTGCAAGTTTTACGTGGCTGCTACAGGCTTCTAGCAAGAACCGTTCTTACCTACGCATTAAAACCACAATGATTTTTCGTCAAGTATGCTGTTTTAACCTTCAACAAGGACCGGGCGTAGTCAAACTCGATTCAACTAAAGTTAGAGAAACAGACACCCGCTAGCCACCTATGTGCGAAGCACGTCGGTGGAACCATTCTCATGAACGCGGTCATGTAATGACGGTCCGGGCCGCTTCATCCAACAATACCGCCGAATCAATGTAAGACGTTGCTGGTAAGCAGTATGACCATTATCGCCCACAACTCTTTGTGTTCTACTCGTGCATATAACATCTACGCATAGACCTGGCTCGCATGCCACTGCTGGGGAACGTGGTAATTTAAAAAAAAAATCCTACGATCACGCAATATCTATCTAACAGATGCATAGCAACGAGAGGGAGAGTGTGTCCACTTACTCTCATAGACCGAAAGCGGAACGTTTAGTAACGCGGTTGATGTAGTCGAACTTCTTCGCAATCCAACCGATCCAAGTACTGAACGTACGGCACCTCTGCGTTCAGCACATGTTCAGCTCGATGACGTCCCTCGTGCTCTTGATCTAGTTGAGGACGAGGGTGAGTTCCTTCAGCACGACGGCGTGGCGATGGTGATGATGATGTTACCGGCGCAGGGCCTCGCCTAAGCACTACGTGATTTGATCGAGGTGTGTAATTGTGGAGGGGCACCGCACACAGTTAAGAGAAACTTGTTCGTCCTAGGGTGCCCCCTGCCCCCGTATATAAATGAGGGGGAGGACGACTGGCCCTAGCTAGGCGCGCCAGGAGAAGGGGAATCCTACTAGGACTCCAAGTCCTAGTAGGTTTCCATCTAATGGAGAAGGGGGAAGGAAGGGAGAGGGGGGCCGCGCCCCCAACCCCTTGTCCAATTCGGACTGGGCTTGGGGGGCGCCACCTCCTGGCCGCTGCCTCTCCTTCCCACTAAGGCCCACTAAGGCCCATCAACTCCCCAGGGGTTTCCCGTAACCCGTCTGGCACTCGTTTTTACCCGAAACTATCAGGAACACTTCCGGTGTCCGAATAACATGGTCCAATATATGAATCTTTATGTATCGATCATTTCGAGACTCCTCGTTACGTCTGTGATCTTATCCGGGACTCCGAACAAACTTAGGTCATGAAAACATATAACTCATAATACAAATCATCATAAAACATTAAGCGTGCGGACCCTACGGGTTCGAGAACTATGTAGACATGACCAAGACACATCTCCGGTCAATAACCAATAGTGGAACCTGGATGGTCATATTGGCTCCTACATATTCTACAAAGATCTTTATCGGTCAAACCGCATAACAACATACGTTGTTCCCATTGTCATCGGTATGTTACTTGCCCGAGATTCGATTGTCGGTATCATCACACCTAGTTCAATCTCGTTACTGGCAAGTCTCTTTACTCATTCTGTAATACTTCATCCCGCAACTAACTCATTATTCACATTGCTTGCAAGGCTTATAATGATGAGCATTACCGAGAGGGCCCAGAGATACCTCTCCGAAACATGGAGTGACAAATCCTAATCTCGATCTTTGCCAACCCAACAAATGCCTTCGGAGACACCTGTAGAGCATCCTTATAAACACCCTTTTACGTTGTGATGTTTGATAGCACACAAAGTGTTCCTCTGATATTCAGGAGTTGCATAATCTCATAGTTTGAGGAACATGTATAAGTCATGAAGAAAGCAGTAGCAATGAAACTGTAACGATCATAATGCTAAGCTAACGAATGGGTCTTGCCCATCACATCATTCTCCTAATGATGTGATCCCGTTCATCAAATGACAACACATGTCTATGGTTAGGAAACATAACCATCTTTGATAAACGAGCTAGTCAAGTAGAGGCATACTAGGGACACTTTGTTTTGTCTATGTATTCACACATGTACTAAGTTTCCGGTTAAGACAATTATAGCATGAATAACAAACATTTATCATGAAATAAGGAAATAAATAATAACTTTGTTATTGCCTCTAGGGCATATTTCCTTCAGTTCTGATGGCTCTCCTCTATGAGGAAGAAGGGGTGGAGGGGAATATATAGCCCCCACTCAAAATCCAACTGTTACACACTTTTGACTCATCTCGGTGGCCCCGATCTGTTCAAAAATATGAACATTAGGAATATCGATGGGACCGACTGGAACAATTCGATGGGACCAATGTGCTAGGGCTTAGGGAAAACTTCATCTCGGTGGCGTCGATTGCATCAACTCGGTGAGACCGAAGTGAAACAATAAGCAACAGAGAATCTGACAAGCCAACTCGGTGAGACCGATTGCAACAACTGGTGGGACCGAAGTTAAAGATTATAGAGCGCTCGCAAGGCCATCTCGGTGGTACTGAGATCCATATCGATGTGACCGAATCATTAGGGTTTCTGGTAGTGGCTATGTCAAATGAACTCGGTAGCTCCAGGTAGAAAGAATCGGTGAGCCGAATTGGAGTTTAGGGTTTTGACATATTTGGATGGAGAAAGTGGCTGAGGGTTTTGGAGCAATATCACTAAGCACTTTGAGCAAGTAGACCATTAAGCAACACCTCGTCCCCTTTTAATAGTATTAGTTTTCCTATGGACTCAATGTGATCTTGGATCCCTTAAATAGAAATGAAGAGTCTTGAGATTTTGGCAATCTTTGTCCTTAGCATTTTGAGGGGTCCACATCTCTATCTCATGCCATGCCAATCATTGAACATCCTGAAATATTTATCTTGAATGGATATTTGTTCAATGAGCTATATGTTGTTATGAATTATCAAAACCACCCAGGGATTAGTTGCACTTTCAGAGGGCAAGCCACCAACCCCCTCAACGCCTATATAAAGGTGAGGAGGCGTTGGGGGAAGACACTCCTTCACCCTTGCCCTCTATTGCTCCCAACTCCTCCCAGCTTTTCTCTGGTACATGCTTGGCGAAGCCCTACCAGAATTCCACTGCCACCACCACACCATCGTGTTGGTTCAGAACTCATCTACCTCCTCTCCCTTACTTGCTAGATCAAGAAGGAGAGGACGCCGCCAAGCCATACGTGTGCTAAACTTGGAGGTGCCGTCCGTTCGGCACTAGATCGAATTGGATCGCGATTGGATCATGAAGAGTATGACTACATCAACCGCGTTACGACGCTAACGCTTTCATTCTATAAGGGTATGTAGACACACTCCCCTCTCGTTACTTCACATCTCCTAGATTAGATCTTGGGTGTTCGTAGGATTTTTTATTATGTTCATGTTCATTCCCCATCATGTCCAACACATAATCCGACTCTTCCTCGGGATGGCTAACATCCACTAGTTGTAACCTAGATGGATCAATCTCATTAGCCAATTGACTGCCCTGGACAGGTTCATACCCCTTGTCGCCTTCTACCATATTCTCCTCCTTCGCCACAGGGATCACTAAGGCATAGGGGTGAATCATCCGTTTTCTGCAATGCCTTAACCAGGTCAACCACTTCTAGATCCTATCTACTAGGGTCAGCTCCCACAAGATTTTGTCCACAATGTATGAATATTGACTGAACTCTCATTAGGATCCATCCCAAAACTTCTAGTCAACTAGTATTTCAACTACCTAATGTCAACTAGCAACATTTGTACTCACTCAGTGAAATTATTGCCTAAACTCCTTGAAATCATTATATTGGATATTACCAAGGCCATAGAAACAAGAAAAAATCACTAATTATACAGTTCACCTACGAGACAATTCAATATTGCCGTCAATCTCATTGAACCAATACTCCTTTCTTACACCGGTAGGTTCTCATGCACAAGAATCTAAGAAAACACTATGATATACTACCACCATTGTGCTGATCCATATATCTATGCTAAACTAAGTTTAATAACTAGCAATGCATACTAAACCTATCCAACGTCATACGTCTACACAAACTAAACCCAAAAACAAAAAAGTAGATCTAACAATAATCAGAGAATGATTTGGAAGAGGTGGTTATACCTTTGATGCATATAGCCAGTTTCAAGTTTCTCTCGTCGCTGCACCACGCCTTGCCAAAGATCTTCCACCATCGCAACCACCGCCACCTTCCCCTCGGCTTGCAGCAAAGAAGGACAACCTAAGCTTCTCCCCAACCTAGGCCGTCCTCCACACCCCAGTTCCTACCCATCGTGGCTCCTTCCCCACAAAAGCTCCTCCCCACCAACAGATCCTCTCCAACCGACCTCCTCACCCATTGAATCTACTGGTTGGATGTGAGAATGGTGTGAAAACTTAGTGGATCAAGCGAAAAAGTCAAAGGAAAGAGAGAGAAAGAAAAATGAATAGAGGTGTCGGGTGGAAGAACACGGTCATGATCCTTATTGCCGACTCTTTGGTCGTGTGATGGACGAAGACTACTCTTCGTTCAAGGCTAGGCCGAAGATCATCTCTAAGGGCTACGCACCAGGGAAAACTTCTCTTCAGCCTATAAGTGCTAGTTTTTGGCCCAGCATAGAACGAAAAGTTCTCTTCGACTAACGCGTGGACAAAGAGTCCCTCTTCATCCCATGCACGAACAAACAGTACCTCTTTGGTCAATGCGAGAACAACGGGTCATAGAACTGCCATTCCCAAATTAGGTTATATATTTAGGAATTTGTTAAAAAATGTAAAAAATCATCGGTGTGCCTAGCGTCGTCGGAGTTTGTGTGCCTCTAGTAGATCTCATGGGATTCGGTTGATGTTGGTACTGTTGGAAATATGCCCTAGAGGCAATAATAAAAGGATTATTATATTTCCTTGTTCATGATAATCGTCTATTGTTCATGCTATAATTGTATTTTCCGGAAATCATAATACATGTGTGAATACATAGACCACAATGTGTCCCTAGTAAGCCTCTAGTTGACTAGCTCGTTGATCAATAGATAGTCATGGTTTCCTGACTATGGACATGGGGATGTCATTGACAACGGGATCACATCATTAGGAGAATGATGTGATGGACAAGACCCAAACCTAAGCATAGCACAAAAGATCGTATAGTTCGTTTGCTAGAGCTTTTCTGAATGTCAAGTATCATTCCTTAGACCATGAGATTATGCAACTCCCGGATGCCGTAGGAGTGCTTTGGGTGTATCAAACGTCACAACGTAACTGGGTGACTATAAAGGTGCACTACAAGTATCTCCGAAAGTGTTTGTTGGGTTGGCATGAATCGAGACTGGGATTTGTCACTCCGTGTGACGGAGAGGTATCTCTGGGCCCACTCGGTAAGACATCATCATAATGAGCTCCATGTGATCAAGGTGTTGTTCACGGGATGATGTGTTACGGGAACGAGTAAAGAGACTTGCCGGTAACGAGATTGAACAAGGTATCGGTATACCGACGATCGAATCTCGGGCAAGTATCGTACCGATAGACAAAGGGAATTGAGTACGGGATTGATTAAGTCCTCGACATCGTGGTTCATCCGATGAGATCATCGAGGAGCATGTGGGAGCCAACATGGGTATCCAGATCCCGCTGTTGGTTATTGACCGGAGATCGTCTCGGTCATGTCTGCATGTCTCCCGAACCCGTAGGGTCTACACACTTAAGGTTCGGTGACGCTAGGGTTGTAAAGATATTAGTATGCAGCAAACCGAAGGTTGTTCGGAGTCCCGGATGAGATTCCGGACGTCACGAGAGGTTCTGGAATGGTCCGGAGGTAAAGAATTATATATAGGAAGTGTCGTTTCTGCCATCGGGAGTGATCTAGGGGTCACCGGTATTGTACCGGGACCACCAGATAGGTCCCGGGGGTCCACCGGGTGGGGCCACCCATCCCGGAGGGCCCCGTGGGCTGAAGTGGGGAGGGAACCAGCCCATAGTGGGCTGGTGTGTCCCCCATGGGCCTTCCTCCTGCGCCTAGGGTTGGAAACCCTAGGGCAGGGGGCGCCCCACTTGCCTTGGGGGGCAAGCATCCCCCCTTGGCCGCCGCCGCCCCCTGGAGATGCATCTCCAGGGCCGGCGCCCCCCCCTAGGGGGCCTATATAAAGGGGGGAGGGAGGGCAGCCGCACCCTGCAGCCTTGGCGCCTCCCTCTCCCCTGTTACACCTCTCCCTCTCTACGTAGAAGCTTGGCGAAGCCCTGCTGGAATTCTGTTGCATCCACCACCACGCCGTCGTGCTGCTGGATCTTCATCAACCTCTCCTTCCCCCTTGCTGGATCAAGAAGGAGGAGACGTCATCCCGACCATACGTGTGTTGAACGCGGAGGTGTCGTCCGTTCGGCGCTGGTCATCGGTGATTTGGATCACGACGAGTACGACTCCATCATCCACGTTCTTCTTGAACGCTTCCGTTGTGATATACAAGTGGTATGTAGGTGCTCTCCTATCCCCTCGTTGCTAGAATACTCCATGGATAGATCTTGGTGATGCGTAGGAAAATTTTAATTTCTGCTACGATCCCCAACAGTGGCATCATGAGCTAGGTCTATGCGTAGTTTCTATGCACGAGTAGAACACAAAGTAGTTGTGGGCGTCGAATTGTCAATTCTTCTTGCCGTTACTAGTCCTATCTTGATTCAGCGGTATTGTGGGATGAAGCGGCCCGGACCAACCTTACACGTACGCTTACATGAGACTGGTTCCACCGACTGACATGCACTAGTTGCATAAGGTGGCTGGCGGGTGTCTGTCTCTCCCACTTTAGTTGGATCGGATTCGATGAACAGGGTCCTTATGAAGGGTAAATAGAGATTGACAATTCACGTTGTGGTTTTAACGTAGGTAAGAAATGTTCTTGCTAGCAACCTATAACAGCCACGTAAAAACTTGCAACAACAATTAGAGGACGTCTAACTTGTTTTTGTAGCAAGTGCTTTGTGATGTGATATGGCCAGAAGTTGTGATGAATCATGTATGTGATGTATGAGATGATCTTGTTATTGTAATAGGAATCACGACTTGCATGTCGATGAGTATGACAACCGGCAGGAGCCATAGGAGTTGTCTTTATTTATTTATGACCTGCGTGTCAACTTAAATCGTCATGTAATTACTTTACTTTATTGCTAAAGTGTTAGCCATAGTAGTAGAAGTAATAGTTGACGTGACAACTTCAAGAAGACACGATGATGGAGATCATGGTGTCATGCCGGTGACGACGATGAACATGGCGCCCCGAAGATGGAGATCAAAGGAGCAAAATGATGTTGGCCATATCATGTCACTATTTGATTGCATGTGATGTTTATCATGTTTTTACATCTTATTTGCTTAGAACGATGGTAGCATAAATAAGATGATCCCTCATTAAAATATCAAAAATGTGTTCTCCCTAACTGTGCACCGTTGCTAAGGTTCGTCGTTCCGAAGCACCACGTGATGATCGGGTGTGATAGGTTCTTACGTTCGCATACAACGGGTGTAAGCCAGATTTACACACGCAATACACTTAGGTTGGATTGACGAGCCTAGCATGTACAAACATGGCCTCGGAACACGGAGGACCGAAAGGTCGAACATGAGTCGTATAGAAGATACGATCAACATGGAGATGTTCACCGATGATAACTAGTCCGTCTCACGTAATGATCGGACACGGCCTAGTTGACTCGGATCATGTATCACTTAGATGACTAGAGGGATGTCAAATCTGAGTGGGAGTTCATTCATTAATTTGATTAGATGAACTTAATTATCATGAACTTAGTCTAAATCTTTACAATATGTCTTGTAGATCAAATGGCCCACGCTAATGTCACCCTCAACTTCAACGCGTTCCTAGAGAAAACCAAGCTGAAAGATGATGGCAGCAACTATTCGGACTGGGTCCGGAACCTGAGGATCATCCTCATAGCAGCCAAGAAAGATTATGTCCTAGAAGCACCGCTAGGTGAACCACCATTCCCAGAAAACCAGGACTTTATGAACGCCCATCAGTCACGTACTGATGATTACTCCCTCATTCAGTGCGGCATGCTTTACAGCTTAGAACCGGGGCTCCAAAAGCGTTTTGAGCAACACGGAGCATATGAGATGTTCGAGGAGCTGAAATTGATTTTCCAAGCTCATGCCCGGGTCGAGAGATATGATGTCTCCGACAAGTTCTTTAGCTGCAAGATGGAGGAAAATAGCTCTGTCAGTGAACACATACTCAAGATGTCTGGGTTGCACAACCGCTTGACTCAGCTGGAAGTTAATCTCCCGGATGAGGCGGTCATTGACAGAATCCTTCAGTCGCTCCCACCTAGCTACAAGAGCTTCGTGATGAACTACAATATGCAGGGAATGGAAAAGACCATTCCCGAGTTGTATTCAATGCTGAAATCTGCGGAGGTGGAGATCAAAAGGGAACATCAAGTGTTGATGGTGAATAAAACCACTAAGTTCAAGAAAGGCAAGGGTAAGAAGAACTTCAAGAAGGACAGCAAGGAGGTTGCCGCACCTGGTAAATCAGTTGCCAGGAAGAAGTCAAAGAATGGACTCAAACCTGAAACTGAGTGCTTTTATTGCAAGGGAAATGGTCACTGGAAGCGGAATTGCCCCAAGTACTTAGCGGATAAGAAGGCCGGCAACACCAAAGGTATATGTGATATACATGTTATTGATGTGTACCTTACCAGCGCTCGTAGTAGCTCCTGGGTATTTGATACCGGTGCGGTTGCTCATATTTGTAACTCAAAGCAGGAGCTGCGGAATAAACGGAGACTGGCGAAGGACGAGGTGACGATGCGCGTCGGGAATGGTTCCAGGGTCGATGTGATCGCCGTCGGCACGCTACCTCTACATTTACCTACGGGATTAGTTTTGAACCTCAATATTGTTATTTAGTACCAAGTTTGAGCATGAACATTGTATCTGGATCTCGATTAATTCGAGATGGCTACTCATTTAAATCTGAGAATAATGGTTGTTCTATTTATATGAGTGATATGTTTTATGGTCATGCTTCGATGGTTAATGGTTTATTCTTAATGAATCTCGTACGTGATGTTACACATATTCATAGTGTGAATACCAAAAGATGTAAAGTTAATAACGATAGTCCCACATACTTGTGGCACTGCCGCCTTGGTCACATTGGTGTCAAGCGCATGAAGAAGCTCCATGCTGATGGACTTTTGGAGTCTCTCAATTATGAATCATTTGACACATGTGAACCATGCCTCATGGGCAAAATGACCAAGACTCCATTCTCAGGGACAATGGAGCGAGCAACCAACTTGTTGGAAATCATACATACAAATGTGTGTGGTCCAATGAGCGTTGAGGCTCGCGGAGGCTATCGTTATGTTCTCACTCTCACTGATGATTTGAGTAGATATGGGTATGTCTACTTAATGAAACACAAGTCTGAGACCTTTGAAAACTTCAAGGAGTTTCAGAGTGAGGTTGAGAATCAACGTGACAGAAAAATAAAGTTCTCACGATCAGATCGTGGGGGAGAATTTTTAAGTCACGAATTTGGCACACACTTAAGAATATGTGGAATCGTTTCACAACTCACGCCGCCTGGAACACCTCAGCGTAACGGTGTGTCCGAACATCGTAATCGCACTCTATTGGATATGGTGCGATCTATGATGTCTCTTACTGTTGGGGATATTGCTATTTGGGGTAAACCGGCCCATAGGGCCCGGGTTAGCTCCGTCAAGGGACCCGAGATGTCAAAGCCCAAGGGGAAATAGAAGGGCCCGAAGCCTATAATCGGTTTAGAGGTTTACGGCGTAAACCGGCCTGAGGTAAACTTGCATTGTAAGTTTAGAATAGAGAGACCGACCCGGGCACGTTTATGAACCGGGGGTTGGGACTTTGCAGACCGACGGGCGTCACCCGTGTATATAAGGGGACGACCCGACGGCGGTTTAAAGAGAAAACAACAACTCGAGGTTTAGGCGAAGCTTATCGCTCCATAGCCCTCGAAACCCATCAATCCCATCACAACTAGACGTAGGCTTTTACCTTCATTGAAGGGGCCGAACTAGTATAAACTCTGTGTCCTTGCGTCCGCTCTAACCCCTTCAAACTAACCCGTTGCGATGGCTCCACGACTAAGTCCTTTTGCCAGGACATCTGCCGTGACAAATCCACGACAGTTGGCGCCCACCGTGGGGCTATCGCGAGATGGTTTCAAGTTTTTGGAGGGCCGCTTTGAAGGACTCGAGGGTTACGCTGTGGGTCGGATGACCAAGAGCCGCCGCGGAAAACTCTACATCGACAGCACAGGCTGGGGCCCCGACGCCGGCTCGATCGAGTACGGGTACCGGGTCCCCTTTGGCGGCATCCATGTTTTCATCGGCAAGATCGGAGAACCAGGCCCCGAGTTAGGCGTCTGCGCCGACCTCGTCGAGACAGCTCAGTGCACGAGATCGGCCCTGGCTAAACCGACCAGGAAGCACGCCTTCGTGGGAGTCATCCACGGAGGAAGCTACGAGGAAGGATCCGAATCCGGTGACGAAACCGCCATCTACTCCGGCGATGAAACGTCGACCGGGGAAACCGAATCTCTTTACCAGTTGCAAGATGATCGGATTGGGGGCGGCTCCGATGGCAACAGTATTCCGGACCCCTCTGATCTGCCCTATCGGGTTGGGATCTTCATGGCTGGAACACAGGCGGTGCCACGATCATCAACTGCAGCAGCAGCGATCTCCGGATCGGCAGCGGCAACGGCTGCGCAGGCAGGAGGCCCTACGGGTTCACCAGCCCAAATTTTGTCAGACCTGTTTGACGCACTGGCAGCGCTCATGGCGGAAGCCAACCCGGTGGATCAGGAGGTTCACAATGCTGAGATTGCCAAAGTGAGAGAGCAGATCACTCAAGCTAAAGCGGAGTTGGCAGCAGAAGAGATCAGGATGACGGCGGAGCGCGCCGCTTTGGATGCACAGGCTTACAGGCTCATGATGGACCAGAATGCGTCTCAGGAAGTCCTGAAGAGGAAATCCCGATCTCGATTGCCCGCAGCCCTCGACGCCCGAAATCTCTTCAACACCCCGGGGGTAAACCGTGCGGAGGCGACAGTTGGCGCCCCGGTTCAGCATCGGATAATAAACCTGCCTCGTCACAACACTGGTACACCACAGGCCGTGCCAACACCGTCAGGTCATTATTCCAACCCGATGGATAACCTCGTCGCGGCGGCAGCTCGGCTGGAAGCCATTCCGATCGAAGGCGATTCACCGCAGGACGTAGAGACACGCCGGGTCAAGGAGCTCCTTAGGACCGCGTTGGCCCAACAATAAGCATATTCACAAAGCCGTGATCGGATTCACTCCACCCCTCGCCCCAGCGGGAGCCATAGTAGGCGCATGGAGGAGCCGGCTGTGTCAAGCAATGCCAGGCGTGAAGCGCTCCGCGGCAACAACCCGACGGGCGTCGACAATGCTCAGGAGAATGTGGATCACACCCGTGCGCGGGAGGCCGGATTAGCAGCGCAGCATCAGGCTCGTCAGCTTACACCTATCTTCCCAGCGGCTACGGTTGAACCGGGGGTGGTCTCCAGTTCTTTGGGAGTACCGTGCCTTGTTCCCGCTTTGCGCAACGTACGCCTGCCCAAAGACTTCAAAGGCCCCCGCAAGGTACCAAACTACATGGCAGATCAGCCTCCGGAGACATGGGTGGAGAGCTATGAAATGGCTATGGAGATGCTGGATGTGGATGACACGGCGTGTGCCAAGTATTTTACTATGATGTTAGAAGGAACGGCCCGGACTTGGCTAAAAAGCTTACCGCCTAATTCAATCAGTTCGTGGGCCCAATTGCGCGCCCGGTTTATCAAGAATTTCAAGGACACGTGCAAACAGCCAATGTCGATAGTTGACCTAGCAGCCTGCGTTCAGCAAGAAGGGGAATCAACTACCCATTGGGTGCGGCGGGTATCAGAAGTTTTGCACTCGTCAGATCGCATCAACGCAGACACCGCCGTGGTGCTGTTGGAAAGCAACTGTCGGTTTGGCCCTTTGAAGCTAAAGCTGGGCCGGATGAAGCGTGATTGTACAGATATAGGAACGCTCATGACCGCTTTAGTGAAGTATGCGGATTCTGACAGTACCAAGGATCCTGACTCTGGTGATAACAAAGCAGGGAAGGGAAAGAAGAATAGCAACACCAAAGGCCAGCAACATCGACCGACAGGTAATGGAGGCGGAGGTAAGCGTAAACCGGACGGGAGCATGGACTTTGTGGCCAACACAAGTGCACAGAATAAAGGCCAGCGGCGTAAGGGGAAACAGCCAAGCTTCCGCGCAAATCCCGGTCCTAACCCGGAGCGTTTGAACTTTTTCTTAAACCAGCCCTGTCCGAAGCACGGAACAAAAGAGGAACCAGCAACCCATCTTTGGAAGGATTGTTATATCATGAAGGAATTCAAAAGCTCAAACACTTTCCAATATGATCACAGCTCCGGTGGCGGTTCAGGTTCTGGATCAGGATACGGTGGCGGAAATTCCGGTCCAGGGTTCCATGGTAACCCGGGCGGACAGGACAGCCAAAATAATCAAAGTAATCAAAGTGGTTACGGACAGCAGCAATCAGGTTATCAGAGCAACCCGAAACAATTGAGTGGTGGACAGTATCATGTCTTTACTACAAGCTTGGATAAACGGGATAGAAAGCTTCAGAGGCGGGCAGTTAGTGCTATCGAACCGGCCACGCCTCACTATCTGCGCTGGTCGGAACAGCCTATCATATGGAGCCGAGAAGATCACCCTCCCAGGGTGTACAATCCGGGTCAGTTGGCATTGGTGGTGGCGCCTCAGGTGGGAGGCTATAAGCTCACCAAGGTGCTCATGGACGGAGGAAGCAGCATTAACATCTTGTATTATGAGACTTTCCGTCGCATGGGACTGATAGATAAGGATCTCAAACCGACCAATACAGTGTTCCACGGGGTGGTGCCTGGCAAGTCTGCATACCCGGTTGGTAAGATAGCCCTTGAAGTGGTCTTTGGCGATAGTCACGATTCCAGATCAGAGACGCTGACGTTCGAAGTGGTTAAAATCCAAAGTCCGTACCACGCTTTGTTTGGACGGCCAGCCTATGCAAAATTTATGGCACGGCCCTGCTATGTATATCTGCAACTTAAGATGCCGGGTTACAAGGGCACTATAACGGTTCATGGGAGCCGTCGAATCGCTTTGGAATGCGAGGAAGGAGATGCGACTTATGCAGAATCGGTTTGTGCTACGGAGGAGCTAAAGCAGTACAAAGACAGTGTTGACCCGGAGGACATGACTTCGTTGAAGAAGCCAACCACGGACCACGATCCGGCCTTGAAGTTCAAATCGGCTGCCGAAACTAAGCTTGTTGACTTCGTACCTGGCGATTCGTCCAAGCAGTTCAGCATCAGTGCAAACCTGGATCCAAAATAGGAAAGCGCGCTCATCGAGTTCATCCGTGAGAATCGGGACATCTTTGCGTGGAAGCCGTCTGACATGCCTGGTGTACCGAGGCGACTCGCTGAGCACACCCTTAATGTGGATCCTAAGTATAAACCGGTAAAGCAGTTCTTACGCCGGTTTAACGAAGAAAGATGTAAAGCGATTGGTGAGGAAGTGGCCAGGCTCCTGGCAGCTGGGTTTATCGTTGAGGTTTTTCATCCCGAATGGCTTGCTAATCCGGTGCTGGTTCTTAAGAAAAACGGCACCTGGCGCATGTGTGTGGATTACACAGACTTGAATAAAGCTTGTCCAGCGGATCCTTTTGCTCTCCCCCGGATTGATCAGATCATTGATGCTACGGCAGGGTGCGAGCGTTTGAGTTTTTTGGATGCCTATTCGGGTTATCACCAGATCAAGATGGCAGTTAAGGACCAGGAGAAGACGGCGTTCATTACTCCCTTTGGAGCCTTCTGCTATGTGTCTATGCCCTTCGGGCTTAAGAGTGCGCAGGCTACTTATCAACGATGTGTGCAAAATTGCCTCCACGAGCAGATTGGTCGTAATGTGCATGCTTATGTGGATGATATTGTGGTCAAGTCACGAAAGAAGGAGACCCTGGTTGACGATTTGAAGGAGACTTTCGATAACTTGAGAGTGTACCAAATGATGCTCAACCCAGCTAAATGTGTTTTTGGTGTACCTGCAGGCAAGTTGTTGGGATTTTTAGTGTCCCATAGAGGAATTGAGGCCAATCCGGAAAAGATCACAGCCATCACCTCCCTGGCCAAACCGAAATGCGTCAATGATGTTCAGCGCATGGCCGGGTGGATTGCAGCGTTAAGCCGGTTTATCAGTCGCCTCGGTGAAAAGGCGATCCCCTTGTATCAAATGCTCAAGAAGACGGATCAATTTGTCTGGAGTCCGGAGGCTGATAAAGCGTTTGAGGACTTGAAGCGACAGCTAGTCAATCCGCCAATGTTGGCAGCCCCTGTAGATAAAGAGCCACTCCTGTTATATGTTGCAGCGAATGCCAGAGCGGTTAGTGTGGCGATGGTGGTAGAACGAAAGGAGGCTGGAAAGGAACATCCGGTTCAGCGACCGGTTTACTACATCAGTGAAGTGCTTATCGAGTCCAAACAAAGGTATCCGCATTGGCAGAAGCTGGTATATGGTGTTTTTATGGCAAGCCGGAAGCTGAGGCAATATTTTCAAGGACACCCCATCATGGTGGTCAGTTCTGCTCCTTTGGGTGACATCATACAGAACCGGGAGGCGACCGGTCGGATTGCCAAGTGGGCTATCGAGCTCGGGCCGCACGATTTAAGATACGTACCCCGGACGGCCATAAAGTCACAAGCACTTGTCGATTTCATAAATGATTGGACAGAGTTACAAGCGCCTGAGGAGAAGCCAGATAACACCTATTGGACCATTCATTTTGACGGGTCAAGACAATTGGAAGGTGTCGGGGCGGACTGCGTCCCCCGCGAGCACCTATGGGGCCGGAGCCCCTTCCGTTGTCCGGTGAGGGGGGCGGAGGGAGCACAGAGAGCAGATCGAGGCGAGCACACGGGCGGTTTACCCAGGTTCGGGCCGCGATGGACGCGTAAAACCCTACTCCTGCTTGGTTGTATTGAACTGGGGAGCTCGGGAGCTTGGAGAGCTAGCTGCACCGAGCGTATGGCTGTCTGGATGCCGAATCTCGGAACCCCCGGAACCTCCTCTACGTTGCACACGGGCCTCCTTTTATAGCGCAAAGGGGTCACCGACAGGTGTCAACGTAAGAGAAAGGGGTAAAAGTGTAAAAGGGGTGGTAGCTGTAACAGTGCGGGCACAGTGGCGCTACAGTGCGGCACAGTGTTATCATACCTACTTCTGACGGTAGGGGACAAGGGCATTAAATGCCCGTCACGGTCGCCCGGACAGCACCGAGGCGGACCGTTAGGTGCGCCACCGTTTGCCACGATGGCGGCTGCATGCCACCGCGCGCCCCAGGCTGCGCGGTGCCCCGCCACGTGCCCTTGGGGGAAGCCCCGGAGCGACGCGTGGACGGGCGAGCCGGAGCGCAGTCCTGAGGTGGCGATTTGCCGCGGCAAGTGGCTTGCCGCGGGGGTCGTCTTCCTGTGCCTGATAGCTTGCCGGCTATCAGGCCTTGCCGGGGCGCATAGCGCGCCGTGGCGGGCTTCTCTTGTGGTGCCTGGGTTCGGCCTTCCCGACAAGCTCCTCTTGTCGGGGTCTCGATCTTCTGTCTCGTATACTTTGTTCTTGGATGGCATTTCATGGGCTCAGTCGTCCCGGCAAGCTCCTCTCGCCGGGGTCTTGTCTTCTTGGCCCGGCAAGTTCCTCTTGCCGGGGGCCTTGTCTTCTTGGCCCGGCAAGCTCCTCTTGCCGGGGGCCTTGTCTTGAATGCTTGGTCTTCTCTTGGCGCTCCCCGGGCGGGCCTTGCCGCAGGGTGCTACAACTGCCCGTGCACAAGTCTGGGGTACTAAGGTACCCCTACTTTAGTACACCGACAGAAGGCTCGGGGGCTGGAGTCGTTTTAACTTCCCCACGAGGTGATAAGTTTTGTTATGTCCTCCGTTTAATGTTCCCCTGTACAAATAATGCGGCTGAGTATGAAGCTTTGCTGCATGGTCTTCGGATGGCTAAAGAGATGAATCTGAGCAGAGTTAGGTGCTTTGGTGATTCGGACCTGGTAGCTCAGCAGGTATCTGGCACCTGGGATTCAAAGGACCCGCTCATGGCTGCATACCGACGTGAAGTAGATATGGTAGCCGGGCATTTCAAAGGCTATCAAGTGGACCATGTGGACCGCAGAAAGAATGAGGCAGCAGACGCTTTAAGCCGCTTGGGCTCTCAGCGTAAACCGGTCCCACCCAATGTTTTCTTGGATGTATTGTATCACCCATCGGTACAGTTACTCGGTGAGCTGGAGTTGGCTGTTCCTGATCCGGAGGCTCAGTTAGTGGCGGCTCTGCACGTCACCCCGGATTGGGCGCTCCCTTATCTGGCATATATGAACCGGGGTGAGTTGCCAGAAGACGAAAGCTTGGCTCGACAGATAGTACGGCGGTCCAAGTCTATGACCATCCTTAAAGGAGAGCTACATCATCGCAGCGTGTCAGGAGCACTACAACGGTGCGTATCCCCTGAGGAGGGGTGCGAGATATTACGTGAGATACATGAAGGGGATTGCGGCCACCACGCTGGTTCAAAATCATTGGTGGCTAAAGCGTTCCGCCACGGTTTCTACTGGTTAACTGCTCATGCCGATGCAGAAGACCTGGTCAGGTTATGTGATGGTTGCCAGAAATTTTCCAGACGAGCACACATACCGGCTCAAGAATTGAGGATGATTCCAATCACTTGGCCGTTTGCGACTTGGGGGCTCGATATGGTTGGGCCTTTTAAGCGTTCCAAAGATAAGAAGACCCACCTACTGGTGGCGGTTGACAAATTTACAAAGTGGGTGGAGGCAGAACCTGTCAGTAAATGTGATGCGGCCACGGCGGTTCGGTTTATAAAGAAGGTGATCTTCCGGTTTGGCTTTCCACACAGCATCATCACAGATAATGGTACCAATCTATCCAAGGGGGCCATGAAAGAGTTCTGTGCACGGGAGCATATACGGCTTGATGTTTCTTCGGTAGTGCACCCACAATCTAATGGTCAGGCAGAACGAGCGAATCAAGAGATCTTGAGAGGTATCAAACCCCGGCTTCTGGTCCCTTTACAAAGGACGCCGGGTTGTTGGGTGGAGGAGCTACCGTCTGTATTATGGAGCATCAACACCACGCCTAACAGATCCACGGGGTTTACGCCATTTTTTATGGTCTATGGAGCAGAGGCGGTTCTCCCAAGTGATATACGACATGACTCACCTCGTGTGGCAGCATATGTTGAAGCGGACAACGAGCAGGCACGGCAGAACGCTCTTGACTTGTTGGATGAGGAGCGTGACTTGGCATTTCTGGTTTACCCCTTGAGGTCGCTTCGAAGAGGATCAAAGTGAAGACTCCGGTTTATAGTCCGGTTCAAGGGAAGATGACTCCCGCAAAGCTTTGAGGCCCTTAATATCCGGTTTAAAGATCCCGGTTCAAGCATGGGGCTTCCTGTTCAAACATAGGTCGTATTCAAACCAAAGAGAACATAGCTATTCAAACATGGGGCTTCCTGTTCAAACATAGGTCGTATTCGAACCAAAGAGAACATAGCTATCCCTATAAAGTCAGTTGGGGACCTAGTCGGCCTGAACCGTAGCTACACCTCCGGGGGGCTTGGTCATGTCTTGACGACGGTAATGCCTTCTGGCTGGCACATTTGCCACTGAATCAGTTGGGACCTAATCGACTTGAACCGTAGATTACGCCTTATGGGAGCTCGGTCATGTCTTGATGATGGTAATGCCTTCTGGTCGGCTTTTTAGCCAATGAATCATTTGGGGGCTTGGTCGTGTCCGAACCAACGCAATGCCACTTGATCGGCCCTTGGCCACTGAGTCACTTGGGGGCTTGGTCGAATCCGAACCAATGCAATGCCACTTGACCGGCATATTTGCCACGATTCAGTTAGGAACCTAGTCGACCTAAACCGTAGCTACACCTCTTGGGGGCTTGGTTTATTTTGTCTTGACGATGGTCACGCCTTCTGAACGGTTCATAGCAACCACTATTTGCATGCGTTTTACTATCGCGTTGGCCTCTCGTATTTGGTTTTTGTTTTTTTGCCTTTATTGTGGTATTTTTTGTTCTTCGGAACGTCAAGTGCTTTTAAACCGATTCAGCTGACACAGCCTGGTCCGTTTTTTAACCCGGAGGCAAGTTGCCCGGTTTGGCAAAGGCGCAGCACGGTTCATAGGGTCAAAAGATCTGGTGTGCTCAGTAAAGACAGGAAACATAAAGTTGGAAAACGTCATTCGAAAGAGCATCAGTACCCGTGCGCGAAGGCACATTCAAATGCAGAGGTATTAAACTATTTTATTACAAGGCAGCATAGTGCCTGAATATATTGTTCGTTGACGGATTAAACGTCACCAATTAAGGTGAACCGGAGCGTTGATTACGCCTGTTCGCCGCCTCGGTTCGAAGGCTGTGGATCATCTTGCGCCGCATCCTCTTGGCTACCCATTGGCTGGAAATCAGCAGTGGTCCAGTCGATTCCCATTAGCGCTTGAAAGACAGCTTCTTCATGAATCAGCAAAGACGGTTCAATGTCAGGGGCGTAGGTATGCTTACGGATTGGAGGAATAAGGTTTTCCGCTTCAGGGACCGGGGCAGCTACTCGCCTGTTCTGGTTATCATATTGGGCTTGGTAATGGGTCAGATCTGCTTCTTCAGCCAATTGACAAGCTAGGGGGCGCACCGCCCGGTTTATCGCCCTCAAATCATCTTCACCAAAGTCTGAACCATCTTCTTTCAAGCTGGGGTATCCTTGGGCCGCTTCGACAGGGTCGAAATCTGGTACCCACGCTTTGGCCCGGATCAAGGCAGTGATGGCTCCAGTTCGAGCAGCTGATCTTTTCAACTCTTCAATCCGGGCTGGAAGCATGGATAGCCTCTTTAACATGTCTTGAATCAGAGACGGTGCAGGGTGGTTGTGCGATGCAGTGGTGATAGCTCTCTGTGCGTCGGAGTACAACTGTTCAATCAGAGTATAAGCAGCTTTGAGTTTCATCCGCACATCAGAACCCAAGTGTCCAATACGTGAGCCTGCAGTGTTTCAAGATGGATTACAAACCGTACATAGGATATAGCAGACAAGGTACAAATTGGAAGAAGGGCATCGAAAAATTTACCAAAGACGGCAGAGGTCATGGAGTGTATTTGTCGCTTCACGGTGGATAATTCATCGACCACCGGTTTGAGAGCAGCTTCAGCATTTTCGGCCCTCTTCGTCAAAAGAGCTTTTTCAGTAGCCCAAACAGCTTGCTCCTTTTTGCGGTCTTCTTTCAGCTGTTCCATAACGGCTAAGGCATTGGTCAATTCCTCCTTCGCTTTTGCAGTTTCAGCCTACTGGGTTTTTAGAGTTTCCTGAAGGTCCGAGACTTGTTTCTCTTTGGTCTTCAGATCCCCCTGCAGCAGGTCATCAGCAGTGTTCAGAAAATATTGCACGGTTTGGAAGTATCAACCACACAAGCAAGTTATGTGCTCGATACTTGGGGGCTAATGCGTACTTGATCTTAATGCATGTTTTCAATTGCAAAGTCCCAGGGTTTATACAAGTATTTAAACTTGGTACTTGGGGGCTAATAGGTATTTGATGATGTTTTTAAACCGGACCTTACTTGTCAAGGCAGCCTGATCCGGATTACCATCTCGGTTTGGAAGAATTGATAAAGCTAAGTTGCAATGGAATGAAGCACGAGAAAGTTACCTCAAGTTTCTCCTTCATCATCCTGATCATGCCAGCTTCATAATCACGACTAGTGTACAGTCGGTTCAGGTACCCAGAATAAAGATCTGGGGCGCTTAAAGCGGCATACGTGGAGGAATCAACGTCCCATTTGCCCTTTATGGCCGAGATTTCTTCCTTGGCAGTATGCTTGGCCAGAATAGCGGAATTCCCCGGTTCAGAGCGACCAATGCCGGTAATTACAACATCATCATCTTTGGAGTCGCTGCTCTGCATTGGCGCTGTCGGTTTATCAACAGTTCCAGAAGGGGGGACGGATCCCTCAACCCGAACAGGACTAGCAGGCTGATCAGTACGGCTGGCAGGATCGGTAGGCCTTGCTTCAGCATAGGCGTCGTCTTGTGGAGGTAGATAATTCTGAACGTCTTCACGACACAGAGCATCAGCACCAGGAGTTCTCTCCGGTTCAGGAGCGGCAGTTCCTTCGGCCGGGTTATCCAGACGAGCCTTCTTGCTCGGTCTAGGTTTAGCCCTGGGAAAGACTCAAAGATTGAAAAAACGGTATAAGATGGATTAAGAAACCCATATAGAAATGTATTGAGATCGGTCCAGCTTACCCGATAACTGTCTTTAGCGGTGGCAGTTGAGTGGCTGAAGATTCACCAGAAGATGAATGGGAAGTGACCTGATAATCGGAGTCAGATGGATTAAGAGGCTGACGAGTTAAACCTGCTTTAGGAGGAAAACTAGCGCATAAATCGGAGACCTCTGAGTGGCGTTTCCGAACCGGGCTGTTCGGTAAACCGGCGGAGGTAACTACCTGGCCGCTATGCCGGGTGGTGCGTCGAGCTTCATGTTGCTGGGTCTTCATAAGAAATTTGGGATCCAAGTAAGCAAGAGGATGAGAAAATTTAATTTTCCGGTTTGCTTGGCAAGATCTTTACAAAGGCAAAGGAACTGCATCAGAAGAAAGAATAGTTACCTCTGGGCCTTCAGCATTACTCGCTTCAGCGTCGTCCTGACAAATATCGTCATCAATAAGACGTATAAAAAGTAAGCCAACTGAATCAAGGTCTACCCCAAGGTCCGGATTACCCACATCATCCTCCTCTAAATCCGGGGTAGAGGAAGCGGTGTTCCTTTTCTTCTGAGCGGGCTTCTTCACCCTGGTTTTGGGTCGGGTTACCCTTTCGGTCGGCTCTTGAAACTTCTTGCTCCAAAACGGATCATCTCCCTGTCTCAGAAAAGACTGGAGTTAACAAAATGTATATAAGGAGATCATAACTTCTATAACAAACAGAGGTGAGATGCTTACAGCAGGTGGTTTGTTTATAGCACAAAAGGGAAGCAGGCCAGTTCGGGCGCAAATGTATTCCGGTTCATTCAGCATCTTTTTCACAGCTTCAGTAACTTCGTCTTCCGTCAGCTGAATGTTGCAGTGCCTCAAAGGATCATCAACCCGGCCCGTGTACTGGCACATTAAACCGGAGCGAATGCTAAGGGGCAGGATGCTCCATGAAATCCAGCAACGGGCAAGATCCACCCCCGTTAAACCGTTGGCCATGAAGGCTCTGAGCTTGGACAGCTGAGGGGCATACTTACTCCTCTCTTTGGCGGTTAGTCTTGGGGGGAAGGGGTGTGTATTGCTAAGTCTCTCTGGACGAAAGCCAGGCAGAGGATTTTCTTCAGCAGGAGAAGTATCCTTGCAATAGAACCAAGTGTGATTCCATTCTTGCGGATGACTATGCAACTTGGCATGAGGATAGGTCACTTCTTTCCTATTTTGGAATCGTCATACCACCCAGTTCCATATTAGGGCCGTCGGTGAATTCAGTACGTCGGTTCAAATGAAAACAGTCTCGGAACAGCTCTACAGTAGGTTCCTCCTGGAAGTACACCTCACAAAGCACTTGAAAATGGCAGATATTCGTGACTGAGTTTGGTCCAACATCTTGTGGGCGCAGCCTAAAGTTAGCCAGGACGTCCCGATAAAATTTTGAACCGGGTGGATTAAAACCCCGGGCCAGGTGATCCGCAAACACCACCACTTCTCCCTCCTGTGGGGTAGGAGGACATTCATCCCCTGGAACCCTCCAATGGATGGCATTTTTGCTACTCAAAGCGCCAGTCAGAACTAAGTTGTTTAATTGGGTCTCAGTGACGCGAGAGGGAACCCAGTTGCATTCGTACACCTGTTTTGCCATGAGGAAATCTACAAGACAAAGGTATTCCGGTTTGAGAACAAGTGTGATGGTAAACCGAGGATGCTCTTACATAGAGTGAAGTTATCTACAATGATATCATCTAGCGGTTCATCAAGGGGACTAATGGATATATGGATTGGAGTGCTCGCTTTGCTACAAGTTAAACCGACCGGATCTAACAGTTGTGAATATGAAAGCAGAAACAGATCCCGTACGGATTCTTTCAAAACAATGGATCTACAGCTAGGGCGAAAAAGAAATAAAAGTATGAGGTTTGGCTCGCAGCAGAACAACATAAGTTCGACAAGCAGGGAAATGAGTGAGATCTAAGGAGATGAGTACAGATTTATGGCGAACACTGAGAGGGACTACAAATCACGATACAGGTATCATCATCTGTTCGCAAAAGCTGCTATGGGGATGAACAAGAAACAGTAGCAGGATGACGAACCCTAGAACAGATCTAAAGCAAGAAGAACAGGGGCCTTACCGGGATCCAAACGGATGTGGAAAGTCGCCGCGGTGCTCTGGTCCGATCAGGTTGATGCAGCGGCCGGAGTTGATGCAGTAGCTGACGGCGGCGACGGAGCTCCGAGGTCTGGGTCGCGAGGAAGACGAAGAAGGGGACGAAAGGGAGGAAAGGAAGATGGCTTTCAAGTCCTATTTATAAGGAGCGGCGCGCGTGTCAGGCGCGCGAATCCAGGGGCCGGTGATTTCGGGAGCCCAGCCGTCGCCCTGATTATTACGGATCAGCAAAAGGAGACGGCAAATTTGCGCTGACGTCATATCGGTTTACCGCAGCAAGAGGAGACGAAGAAACAGCGGTCTAACAGCCGCTGGAAAGCATTTGAAGACAGGAATTCTTATTAAGGATTGACATGAACCAGTTCAAATCAATCTGGGGCCTAATGTTGGGGATATTGCTATTTGGGGTAAACCGGCCCATAGGGCCCGGGTTAGCTCCGTCAAGGGACCCGAGATGTCAAAGCCCAAGGGGAAATAGAAGGGCCCGAAGCCTATAATCGGTTTAGAGGTTTACGGCGTAAACCGGCCTGAGGTAAACTTGCATTGTAAGTTTAGAATAGAGAGACCGACCCGGGCACGTTTATGAACCGGGGGTTGGGACTTTGCAGACCGACGGGCGTCACCCGTGTATATAAGGGGACGACCCGACGGCGGTTTAAAGAGAAAACAACAACTCGAGGTTTAGGCGAAGCTTATCGCTCCATAGCCCTCGAAACCCATCAATCCCATCACAACTAGACGTAGGCTTTTACCTTCATTGAAGGGGCCGAACTAGTATAAACTCTGTGTCCTTGCGTCCGCTCTAACCCCTTCAAACTAACCCGTTACGATGGCTCCACGACTAAGTCCTTTTGCCAGGACATCTGCCGTGACAAATCCACGACACTTACCGATCTACCGCTCTCATTTTGGGGCTATGCTTTAGAGACTACCGTATTCACTTTAAATAGGGCTCCGTCAAAATCCGTTAAGACGACACCGTATGAATTATGGTTTGGAAAGAAACCTAAGCTGTCGTTTCTGAAAGTTTGGGGTTGCGATGCTTATGTCAAGAAACTTCAACCTGAAAAGCTCGAACCCAAATCGGAAAAATGCGTCTTCATAGGTTATCCCAAGGAAACAGTTGGGTATACCTTCTACCTCAGATCCGAAGGCAAGATCTTCGTTGCCAAGAACGGGTCCTTTCTAGAGAAAGAGTTTCTCGCGAAAGAAGTAAGTGGGAGGAAAGTATAGCTTGATGAAGTACTACCTCTTGAAAATCAAAGTAGCACAGCTCAGGAAAATGTTCCTGTGGTGCCTGCACCGATTAGAGAGGAGGTTAATGATGATGATCAAGATACTTCTGATCAAGCTCCTACTGAACTTCGTAGGTCCACAAGGACATGTTCCGCACCAGAGTGGTACGGCAACCCTGTCCTGGAAATCATGTTGTTGGACAACGGTGAACCTTCGAACTATGAAGAAGCGATGGCGGGCCCAGATTCCGACAAATGGCTAGAAGCCATGAAATCCGAGATAGAATCCATGTATGAAAACAAAGTATGGACTTTGACAGACTTGCCCGATGATCGGCGAGCGATAGAAAACAAATGGATCTTTAAGAAGAAGACGGACGCGAATGGTAATGTTACAATCTATAAAGCTCGACTTGTCGCTAAGGGTTATCGACAAGTTCAAGGGGTTGACTACGATGAGACTTTCTCACCCGTAGCGAAGCTGAAGTCCGTCCGAATCATGTTAGCAATTGCCGCATTCTATGATTATGAGATATGGCAAATGGACGTCAAAACGGCATTCCTTAACGGCTTTCTTAAGGAAGAATTGTATATGATGCAGCTGGAAGGTTTTGTCGATCCTAAGAATGCTAACAAAGTATGCAAGCTCCAGCGCTCTATCTATGGGCTGGTGCAAGCATCTCGGAGTTGGAACATTCGATTTGATGAGATGATCAAAGTGTTTGGGTTTATGCAGACTTATGGAGAAGCCTGCGTTTACAAGAAAGTGAGTGGGAGCTCCGTAGCATTTCTCATATTATATGTGGATGACATACTATTGATGGGAAATGATATAGAATTCTTGGAAATCATAAAGGCCTATTTGAACAAGTTTTTTTCAATGAAGGACCTTGGAGAAGCTGCTTATATATTAGGCATCAAGATCTATAGAGATAGATCGAGACGCCTCATCGGTCTTTCACAAAGTACGTACCTTGACAAGATTTTGGAGAAGTTCAAAATGGATCAGTCCAAGAAGGGGTTCTTGCCTGTATTGCAAGGTGTGCGATTGAGCACGGCTCAATGCCCGACCACGGCAAAAGATATAGAAGAGAGGAGTGTCATCCCCTATGCCTCAGCCATAGGGTCTATTATGTATGCCATGCTGTGTACCAGACCCGATGTAAACCTTGCCGTAAGTTTGGTAGGTAGGTACCAAAGTAATCCCAGCAAGGAACACTGGACAGCGGTCAAAAACATCCTAAAGTACCTAAAAAGGACTAAGGATATGTTTCTCGTTTATGGAGGTGCCGAAGAGCTCGTCGTAAAGGGTTACGTCGATGCCAGCTTCGACATAGATCTGGATGACTCCAAGTCACAAACCGGATACGTGTATATTTTGAATGGAGGGGCAGTAAGCTGGTGCAGTTGCAAGCAAAGCATCGTGGCGGGATCTACATGTGAAGCAGAGTATATGGCAGCCTCGGAGGCAGCACAAGAAGCAGTCTGGGTGAAGGAGTTCATTACCGACCTAGGAGTCATACCCAATGCGTCGGACCCGATGACTCTCTTCTGTGACAACACTGGAGCAATTGCCCTTGCGAAGGAGCCCAGGTTTCACAGGAAGACCAGGCATATCAAGCGTCGCTTCAACTCCAATCGTGAAAGTGTTCAAAATGGAGACATAGAGATTTGTAAAGTACATATGGACCTGAATGTGGCAGATCCGGTGACTAAACCTCCCCTAGAGCAAAACATGATCAACACCAAAATTCCATGGGTGTGCGATTCATCACAATGTAACTAGAATATTGTCTCTAGTGCAAGTGGGAGACTGTTGGAAATATGCCCTAGAGGCAATAATAAAAGGATTATTATATTTCCTTGTTCATGATAATCGTCTATTGTTCATGCTATAATTGTATTGTCCGGAAATCATAATACATGTGTGAATACATAGACCACAATGTGTCCCTAGTAAGCCTCTAGTTGACTAGCTCGTTGATCAATAGATAGTCATGGTTTCCTGACTATGGACATGGGGATGTCATTGATAACGGGATCACATCATTAGGAGAATGATGTGATGGACAAGACCCAAACCTAAGCATAGCACAAAAGATCGTATAGTTCGTTTGCTAGAGCTTTTCTGAATGTCAAGTATCATTCCTTAGACCATGAGATTATGCAACTCCTGGATGTCGTAGGAGTGCTTTGGGTGTATCAAACGTCACAACGTAACCGGGTGACTATAAAGGTGCACTACAGGTATCTCCAAAAGTGTTTGTTGGATTGGCATGAATCGAGACTGGGATTTGTCACTCCGTGTGACGGAAAGGTATCTCTGGGCCCACTCGATAAGACATCATCATAATGAGATCAATGTGATCAAGGTGTTGTTCACGGGATGATGTGTTATGGGAACGAGTAAAGAGACTTGCCGGTAACGAGATTGAACAAGGTATCGGTATACCCACGATCGAATCTCGGGCAAGTATCGTACCGATAGACAAAGGGAATTGAGTACGGGATTGATTAAGTCCTCGACATCGTGGTTCATCCGATGAGATCATCGAGGAGCATGTGGGAGCCAACATGGGTATCCAGATCCCGCTGTTGGTTATTGACCGGAGATCGTCTCTGTCATGTCTGCATGTCTCCCGAACCCGTAGGGTCTACACACTTAAGGTTCGGTGACGCTAGGGTTGTAAAGATATTAGTATGCAGCAAACCGAAGGTTGTTCGGAGTCCCGGATGAGATCCCGGACGTCACGAGAGGTTCCGGAATGGTCCGGAGGTAAAGAATTATATATAGGAAGTGTCGTTTCGGCCATCGGGAGTGATCTGGGGGTCACCGGTATTGTACCGGGACCACCAGATAGGTCCCGGGGGTCCACCGGGTGGGGCCACCCATCCTGGAGGGCCCCGTGGGCTGAAGTGGGGAGGGAACCAGCCCATAGTGGGCTGGTGCGCCCCCCCCCCCATGGGCCTTCCCCCTACGCCTAGGGTTGGAAACCCTAGGGCAGGGGGCGCCCCACTTGCCTTGGGGGGCAAGCATCCCCCCTTGGCCGCCGCCCCCCCTGGAGATGCATCTCCAGGGCCGGTGCCCCCCCTAGGGGCCTATATAAAGGGGGGGAGGGAGGGCAGCTGCACCCTGCAGCCTTGTGTCGGGGGGAATCGGCTTCCTCGAACACCTATGGGGACCGAGCCCCTTACTGGTTCGGCGGGGGGCGGAGGTTGCACAAAGAGCAGATCGAGGCGCTGCACACAAGGGGATTTTACCCAGCTTCGGGCCACAAGGATGCATAAAACCCTACTGCTGATTTGTGGATTGTGTTGTGTTCTTGCTCGGGAGCGCGTGGTGCTACAGTACACACGAGCCGCTGGCGAGACCGATCGTGGCGATGGGTGTCCTCCCCCCTCCTACGTGCGCATGGGGCCTCCTTTTATATGCTCAAGGGGTTACCCACAGGTGGCAGCGCAGGTGGGGGGGCAAAAATGGGAGAGTGATGTAGTGGGTACAGCTACCTGCACAGTGGCTGTACTGTGCTATCATACCTAACTCTGACGGCGGGGGACAAGGGCATTAAATGCCCGTCCATGTCGCCTAGACGATGCAGGGAAGTGGACCATCAGGAGCGCCACCGTTTGCCACGATGGCTACTCTGTCAGCTTCGCTTCGCCACCGCATGCCCCTGGCTGCACAACCTCCCGCCACGTGCGCCTGGAATGCCCCCAGAGCGACACGTTGGTGGGTGAGCTGGAGCGCAGGCACGGGGTGGTAACTTGCCGCGGCAAACGCCTTGCCGCGGTGGATGCCTTGTCGCGCCCGGGAGCTTGTCGCTCACCGGGCCTTGCCGGAGCGCGGGACGCGCCGTGGCAAGGTCCTTGTCGTGCCGTGGTTGGCCTTCCCGGCAAGCTCCTCCTGCCGGGGTCTTGTGCTTCGAGCGGTCGTCCCGGCAAGCTCCTCTTGCCGGGGCCTGGCTCTCTTCGGGTGGCCTTCCCGGCAGGCTTCTCCTGCCGGGGCCTTGGCTCAAATACTTTGTTCTTGGATGGCCCAAAAATGGACCACCGAGAGTCTTGGCGATCGCCTGGCAAGCCTTGCCGCGGGGTGCTACGACTGCCCGTGCACAAGTTCGGGATACTAAGGTACCCCTACTTTAGTACACCGACAGGAGCCCCCAGGCCTGGGCCATACACGGTGCCGAGCGCTGTTGGGCCAGGCCCAAAACAGTGCACGGGCACGCGCGGCCTAGGTCACGCTGCATCTGCTTCTGCGCCCACCACGTCCTCCCCAAAAGGCACGCGTCGAACGCGGCATCGTGGGGAGAGGCGTGCGTGATTTGGGCGGTGTGCGCGGGGCCGAACCCCGCAGGCATGCATCACATCACCATAAAAGGGGGGGACGGTTCGCGCTAGCCCCATAAGCGGAGGGAAGCGTGGAGGCGTGGCTTGTTCGCTGGACGGGGCCGAGGCACGATTTCCAAGGCGCCCGTTCCCCACGATCATGAGGTGGGGAGAGGTCGCCTCATCCGTCGCCTCGGTCCTGCGCGTCAGCCACGCGGCTTCCATGCACCCGGGGTTGCGGACGGTGGAGTCAGGAGACCGGGCCATCGCGGGTCGGGGCAGCAGGTCGGCCCCAGTCGCCCGGCCTTCCTGCGTCTTGATTGGCTGAGCGGGGCGGTCGAGCCCCCACCCTGCTCCTTTATAAAGAGCAAGAGGGGGCGACGGGAACCCACACTCCTCCATCTCTTCTCCTCTTCATCTTCTGACCCCCTCTCTCCATTCGCCATGGAGAAAGGGAATCCGGGTCCTTCATCGGTGGCGGCGAGGGTTGCCGCCAGGCAGCGCGCCCCTCCTCCCCTTGCACCCGCGGTGGCGGAGCCAGCCGTAAGGGGAAGGGGGAGGGGGCGAGGTCGTGGACGAGGGCGTGGACGAGGCCGCGGCGCTCAGGGAAGAGGTGGGCGGGGCGACGTGCCGGCCTCGCCTCCGCCAGCGGCCCCTCTTCCCATGGCGGTCCACCTCGGGGACGATCCTTGCGAGTTCTTCGTCAGGCTGCGCCGGGCGCCTCGCCGCCGCCTCCGCCTCCCGGCTCCCTTCGCAAGCGTGATGGAGATGGAGCAACCCGTGACGCTAAGGCTGCGCATGAAGGGCTGCGGGATCAGCGGCACGCGGGTCCACGTCGAGTTCCCAGCCCCCGGCGTAGTGTATCTTGACCGAGGGTGGAAGACATTCGCCCGCATCCACACCTTGACGGAGGGGTTCATCCTCCATTTTAATTTGATGGAGTGCGATCTCCTCTCCGTCAAGGCCTTCGGGGACTTCGGGACCCGGGCCCGGTGCTGCGTGGATAGCTCCTCCGACAGCGAAAGCTCCTCCTCGAGCGAGAGTGACGAGGAGGGGAGTGACAGCGACGACGAGGGCAGCGGTCGTCGGGATGACAGGTCCGACTAGGCGCCGGTCGCAGCTCCGTGTGGCACCGGCGACCCCATCATCCGCGTCGCCGGCTCCTTGAGCTTCTCGGGGTTGTCTTCCCGGGCGGCTGGAGTGGCGAGGCTGCGGAAGAGGAGGAGGACTGGCGGCAAGGCCGTCAACTCGGAGTACGAGGGCTAGGTGCCCCCGACAGTGTGTTGACGTCCCGCTGCCTCCCGCCGCCACCATCCAGCCTCCGGAGCCCCCCGGCGGCCCTCTGGGCATTCTGTTGGTGTCTTCTGCCACCCGTAGCTCGCCTAGGCGCTCCTTTTGCCCTTTTCGCCTCCTTGTCCTACCTCCTGAGGATAGAGACAAGAAAGGGATTACGAGCATATTATCTTTTTTCAATCTGTAAGCCCTCGGGCCTTAGCTGTGTTTAAAACTTGTAATCCCATCTTTTCATGTTTTTCATTCTCTCTGAACTATACCTGAGCGGAATGTTTTTAATGAAAAGGGGGATGTTTGCCGGGCCATTTGTCCCATGGGTAAAACCCACGCCAAGGAACGAATCCTTTATATCGTTAAGATAGGCACTTCTTTGCCCGGCAACAGGCCCTGCCGTCTTCCCGCGCCACTCGACCTCTCTCACGCCTTTGGCGGAGGAAGGGATGAAGCGGGTTTGGGCCCCTCGTTCCGCCCCTTTGCCGCCGCGACTACTACCAAAACGGGCCCCAGGAACGCACTCTGGGGCCTGTCGTTAAGGGAGCACGGTAGCTTCTAGGGGGAAACAAGGTTTTCGTATTCCACAATTCATAAGAGAATGCATGACAAGGGATGCAAAAACTTATCTGGGATTGCAGCCCCGGCAACTTTGGCTTGCCGTGGGCGAATCTTCGTACTTGCAGCCTCCGGCAATACTGGCTTGCCGGGGACCAGATGCTGGTCCGCCCTTCTTCTCTTCTTCGTCCTTAAGCGGCCTGGCCAAGATATGCAAAACCCTGCGAACCAAAGGAAACGAAGGAACCGGAAAAAGGACGCAGACTCGACCTCTAAGCTAGGGGTTAGCAGCTGTTAGGCACTATCAACCCTAACCAAGGACGAGACTCGACTCAGCATGCATGCTAAAACTTAGGGCGCCAGCGCTTCATTTCTGCTGCTCGGGGTCTGCGCCTGGCTTTTTACAAAGGATTACATGCAACTGCAGCAAGACTTGTACAAAAGGTTGGTTGCCGGGCGGGGCCCGACAACCGTGCCTTATGGGTAAAACTTACGAAGATGCTCAATATTCCAGGAGTTGCTCACCGGAGTGCCATCTTCGGTCTCGAGGCGGACAGCGCCGGGCCTCGTGACTCGTCTCACCCGGTAAGGGCCTTCCCACTTTGGCGTAAACTTGTTATGATTCTTGGCGGATGGGGCGCGCCGAAGAACAAGGTCGCCTTCCTCGAAGCTTCTGGCTTTAACTTTGCGGCTATGGTAGCGACGCAAAGCTTGCTGGTAGCGATAGGCTCGCACAGCAGCCTGAAGACGATCTTCCTCAAGGAGCAGCGCGTCATCTTCACGCAGCCGCTCTTGCTCAAGCTCATCATAAGCGAGCACTCGAGGAGACCCGTATACGAGTTTCGTGGGGGTAACTGCTTCTGCTCCATAGACTAGAGCAAATGGTGTCTGGCCAGTGGCTCGATTTGGCGTCGTTCTGATCGACCAAAGAGCCACCGACAGCTCCTCGATCCAGTTTCTTCCGCACTTGTGCAGCCTGTCGAAAGTTCTGGTCTTGAGCCCGCGCAGTACTTCGGCGTTGGCCCTTTCAGCTTGACCGTTGCTCCTGGGATGAGCAACAGAAGCGAAGCAGACCTTGGCGCCGAGATCTTGGACATATTGCATGAAGGCGCGGCTCGTGAATTGTGTACTGTTGTCGGTGATGATCCTGTTGGGGATCCCGAAGCGGCAGACAATCGACCTGAAGAACTTGATGGCTGACTGTGTTGTCACCTTCCTCACTGGTTCCACTTCCGGCCACTTTGTGAACTTGTCGATTGCGACGTACAAGTACCCAAAGCCCCTGACAGCTCGGTGGAAGGGGCCGAGGATGTCGAGCCCCAGACCGAAAATGGCCAGGATAAAGGGATCGTCTGGAGAGCTTGAGCTGGCTGGTGTATCTGCTTGGAATGGAACTGGCACGCTTCACACTTGGTTACTTGTGCAGTTGCATCTTGGAGGGCTGTCGGCCAGAAGAAACCTTGCCGGAACGCCTTGCCGGCGAGTGCTCTTGCGCCGATGTGGTGACCACATATGCCTCCATGTATCTCTGCCAACAGCTGCTGTCCGTCTTCCCGAGAAATGCACTTCAATTTCACACCGTTGCGCCCTCTTCTGTATAGTGTGTTGTCGACGAACTGGTACATACTCGAGCGCCGGGCTACTCTTTCCGCTTCTTCTTGCTCTTCGAGAAGTTCTCCGTGCTGGAGGAAATGGACAGTCTGCTGCGCCCATGCTGGAGCCTGCGGCTCGACAACAAGGACTGAAGGCACTTCTGCTGCTGCGGGAACGTCCGCTTCTACGGCGAGGATCTGGGGCTCAGCCGGAGCTTGACGTTCCCCGGCAAGCTTGCCGGAGCAAAACTTGTCGGGATCGCCTGCTTCTACGGAACAAACCCTGGGCTTTTCCGGAGCAGACGGCTCCTCAACGCTCTTGGCGTCGATCTTGGGGACCTTCTTGGCAGTGGCTCCAGGGAGCTCTGCCGGAAGATAGTCGCCGGAGACCAACTTCCTCTTCTTGCTCTGTCTGGTTGATGGTGTTACGGATGGTTGAGTCAGCTTGAGCACAAAGGTTCCTGGTTCCACAGGTAACTTAAATGCTGCGCACTTCAACAGGCCATCAGCGATGTCATTCTCAGCTCTTGGAATGTGTTCCATTTGCAGGCCGTCAAAGTGCTCTTCCAGCTTCCTCACTTCATCAACGTACGCTTCCATCAACGGACTCTGGTAATCCTTGTTCACTTGGCGGACGACAAGCTGCGAGTCACCCCTGACAATGAGCTTCTTGATCCCAAGTTCTGCCGCGATCCTGAGACCGGCGAGCAGACCTTCATACTCTGCAGTATTATTGGCTGCTTGCTCCTTGGGGAAGTGCATCTGGACCACGTACTTGAGGTGCTCTCCGGTGGGCGCGACGAGTAACGCGCCAGCACCGGCGCTTGCAGCGAGAAAGCCTCATCAAAGTACATCAGCCACTCTTTGCTTGCTTCTTTGGCGGGGATGCTCGTCTCTGGGATATCTTCGTCCGGTGTCGGTGTCCACTCCGCTATGAACTCCGCCAATGCCCTGCTTTGGATAGTCGAGGTGCTCTCGAACTGGAGACCGAAGCTCGACAGCTCTAGTGCCCAGTCGACGATCCTGCCTGTTGCTTCTGGATTCTGCAGTATCCTCTTCAGCGGAAAGCGGGTGACAACTGTAATCTCGTGTGCTTGGAAGTAATGGCGCAGCTTTCTCGAGGCCATGAGGAGGCCGAAAAGCAATTTCTGCACACCAGAGTACCTTGACCTAGCCCCCTGCAAAAGGGAGCTGACAAAGTAAACTGGGCGCTGCACCATTTCCTTCTTCTGCACCTCCACTTGCTCCTGCGCAGATTCATCCTTGTCGGGGCCAGAGCTTGTCGGGGAAGCCGCCTGCTTGTCGTTGGACGTGCTTGCCGTGGTTGCTGGCTCATCATCTGCCTCCCTCTCCGCTACTAACGCAGCACTAACCACTTGATTGGTTGCCGCCAGGTATAGCAGCAACTTCTCTTGTGGTTTAGGCGCGACAAGTATTGGAGCGGAGGACAGGTATTTCTTCAGGTCCTGCAGCGCAGCCTCCGCTTCCGGAGTCCATTTTACTGGACCCGCCTTTTTCAAAATTTTGAAAAACGGCAGGGCACGTTCTGCAGACTTGGAAATAAACCTGCTGAGAGCCGCGACGCAGCCGGCAAGCCTTCGTACGTCCTTGACACGTGTTGGTGCTTCAATCTGCTCGATGGCCTTGATCTTGTCTGGGTTGGCTTCTATTCCTCGCTGAGACACGAAGAACCTGAGAAGCTTGCCGGAAGGGACTCCGAACACGCACTTCTCGGGGTTGAGCTTGAGGCTGATCTTGCGCAGGTTCGCAAAGGTCTCTTCTAAGTCTTGAATCAGGGTTGCCCGGTCCCTGCTTTTGACCACTATGTCATCCATGTAGGCCTCCACATTTCTGTGGATTTGTGGCTCAAAGGCGGTGTGGACAACCCTTGCAAATGTTGAACCGGCATTCTTCAGTCCGAAAGGCATCCGTACGAAACAGTACGTGCCACATGGAGTGATGAACGCGGTCTTCTCTTCATCTTCTTCATCCATGAAGATCTGATGATATCCTGAGTAAGCGTCAAGAAATGAAAGCAGGTCACATCCGGCCGTGGAGTCAACAATCTGGTCAATGCGCGACAAGGGAAAGGGATCTTTGGGACAAGCTTTGTTAACATCAGTGAAGTCGATGCAAAGCCTCCATTTCCCATTTGCTTTGCGCATGACAACAGGATTGGCCAACCACGTCGGATGGAGCACTCCTCTGACGAGGCCTGCCGCTTCCAACTTCTTGATCTCTTCTGCGATGAACTCTTGGCGCTCCACTGCTTGCTTCCTGACTCTCTGCTTGACGGGCCGCGCGTGAGGACAGACGGCGAGGTGGTGCTCAATCACTTTCCTGGGAACGCCGGGGATGTCAGATGGTTGCCAGGCAAACACATCGACATTCGCCCGCAGGAAAGCAACGAGCGCGCTTTCCTATTTGGGGTCGAGCGTGGCACTGATGGTGAAGGTACCACCAGTGCCGTCCTCCTTGGCGGGCACCTTCTTGGTCGTTGGCGGAGCTGCCATTGTCTTCTTACTCTTGCCGGTGGAGCTCGATGGCGCGTCCTCGACGGTAGCGCAGCACTCCGAAGAGGCGCGCTTGCCGGAGTGGGCGCCAGAGCACTTGCCGGGCTTGGTCCTCTTCTTCCCTCCGGGAGCTTCAGCGGCAAGCGGCTTGTGATCCGCTGCGGCTGCTGCTTCCCGGTAGATCTTGTCGGCACAGATAAGGGCATCCTTCTTGTCGCCGGGGACAGAGATGACGCTTATCGGGCCTGGCATCTTGAGCATGTTGTAGGCGTAGTGAGAGGCTGCCATGAACTTGGCGAGCGCTGGACGGCCGAGAATTCCATTGTAAGGCAATGGAAAATCGGCAACGTCAAAAGTGATCCTCTCTGTCCTGAAATTCAGCTCGCTGCCAAATGTCACTGGCAATGTTATCTTCCCCTTCGGCTTGCTCCTTCCCGGGTTGATTCCTTGGAACGTGCCGATCTCTTCGAGCTCGCTGTCGGGGACTTGGAGTTTCCGGAGCACAGCGGAGGAGATCAGGTTCAAGCCGGCCCTGCCGTCAACTAGCATCTTAGTGACCTTGAGGTTGCGGACTGTTGGTGAGACCAACATTGGCAAGCACCCGATCGCCGTTGTGCGATCAGGGTGGTCCTCAATATCAAAGATGATAGGCGTGATGGACCATTTCAGAGGCTTGCGCGACTCGACGGGTGGCTCCGCTGCATTGACTTCCCGCGCCCACTGCTTGAGCTGACGGTGAGAAGTATGCAGGGAGGCACCGCCGTCTACACACAAGACCTCTGTGGCTTTCTTAAACTCCTGCTCACTGGTCTCGACGTCATCCATGTCTTCGTCTTCGTCGTCGTCTTCGTTCTTGTCGCGGCCGCGGGGAGGTCGGTCCGCTTGCCGCTGCTTGTCCTTGTCGCGGCGTCCTCCCTGGCCGGGGCGCTTCGTGCCTGATCCTCCGCCACCTCCCTGGGCTCTATCCTTGTCGCGCTGCTCATACTCGGCCTTTTGCAGCTCGACGAGCCGCTCAACCTGCTTGCAGCTCTGGAGGTCATGGCCCTTGGTGCTGTGGATCTTGCAGTACTGCTTGTTGGTGCCGTCCCGCTTGTCGGCGACCGTCACAGCCTGGCAGTGGGCGCATCCGGCAATCTCCTTGCCATAGCTACCAGCCTGGGCCTTCTTGGCGGCGCCTTCATCGCCGGACTGCTCGACAACCAGTACTTCTTGGCTCTTCTTCTTCCTGTTGCTCCGCCGCCGGCCCTTCCTTGCCGGGGCGGTATCCTCACTGTCAGATTCTCCTGCTCCAGTGTTCTCTCCGGGGAGTTTCCTCCCTTCCTCAGCGCGGGCACACTTGTCGGCCAGGGCATATAGCTCACTGACGTCTTTGATCTTGCACATCGCCATCTCCTCCCGCATCCTGCGGTTACGCACGTTCTGATGGAACGCGCTGATGACCGCGGCAGGGTGGACGTCTGGGATGCTGTAGTGTACACGGCTGAATCTCTGGATGAACTTGCGCAGGGGTTCCCCTTCCTTCTGGACGAGCAGATGAAGGTCGCTCGCTTGGCCATGGGGTTTGTGGCCGCCCGTAAAGGCGCCAACAAACTGATGGCACAAGTCTGTCCAGGAGGTTATGGAGTTATCCGGCAAGTGCATGAGCCAGGATCTGATGTTGGATTTGAGTACCAGCAGGAAGTAGTTGGCAAGGATCTTGTCGTCTCGCCCTCCAGCAGTCTGCACCGCGATGGTGTAGATGCTGAGGAACTCCGATGGATGTGACTTGCCGTCGTACTTCTCTGGTACGTCTGGCTTGAAATTCTTCGTGCTGGGCCACTGGACTTGCCACAGCTCACGGGTGAACGCAGGGCAGCCCACTGCATACGGCAGGTCGCCTGGTTCCCCTGGTGCATGCATGTCGACAGAGGGCCCAGCGCGGTGGTCTGATTGACGCTGCGCTTCTCTCCGACGCTCGATCCGAGTACGAGCGTCTTCTTGCTCTCGCTCGTGAAGAACTTGGCGTTGATCGCGACGAGTCCGCGGATTCGACGACGCGGTGGAGCCGTTGTCGTGATGATTCCGGCGAGTCGGCGACCTTGGCCTCTGGGGCGGGGAGTGCACGGTGGTCGCACCCCCGCCGATCCTGGCGCCATCGGTTCTTGCCTGGCCGTCCCGCCGCGGCTGCGACGCGCTGTGCTGCCGCGGGGTGTCGCCGTTGGCGAAACCGATGAGGCTCTGTATCGTGGCCCTCCAGTCGTCGAGCTTGTCCGCCGCTGGAGGGTAGTCCAGGAGCAGTTGAGCTCGCGCCAGAGCTTCTGCTGGAGTGGTGGGCAGTGGTGGCGAACGGCGCGTGGAGCGGGATGTGCTCGAACTTCTAACTACGTTAGAAGGAGCAACACCCGGACCAGGCAGCTGCGCCACGCTCGCGCCAGCACGTTGGTGTGAGTGCTGGCCCTGTGCGCCCTGGGATCCGCCGGCTCGATTTGGGTCCAGCGAGCGTATGGTACCGTGGGCGCCAAGACGCTGCTGGTCCCGTGCCTCCTGAGAGGGGCGCGGTGCATGTTCGGACGCTGTGGCGCCATGAGCTGGCTCGACGACGCCCGTCCCGCCGCCGGTGCCGTCCCCTCTGCCCGTTTGCTCCAAGGGCGGCGGGTTCGACGCGGACGGACCGGCCACCTCCGGAGCCTTCTTCTTCGGTGGCATGTCGACGAAGATGATGGAGATCTAGCTGGTGCAGACGCCGGATCAGGTTCGCACAACTTCGACACCCCCTACCTGGCGCGCCAAAGATGTCGGGGGGAATCAGCTTCCTTGAACACCTATGGGGACCGAGCCCCTTACTGGTTCGGCGGGGGGCGGAGGTTGCACAAAGAGCGGATCGAGGCGCTGCACACAAGGGGATTTTACCCAGCTTCGGGCCGCAAGGATGCGTAAAACCCTACTGCTGCTTTGTGGATTGTATTGTGTTCTTGCTCGGGAGCGCGTGGTGCTACAGTACACACGAGCCGCTGGCGAGACCGAGCGTGGCGATGGGTGTCCTCCCCCCTCCTACGTGCGCATGGGTCCTCCTTTTATATGCTCAAGGGGTTACCCACAGGTGGCAGCGCAGGGGGGGGGCAAAAATGGGAGAGTGCTGTAGTGGGTACAGCTGCCTGCACAGTGGCTGTACAGTGCTATCATACTTAACTCTGACGGCAGGGGACAAGGGCATTAAATGCCCGTCCGCGTCGCCCAAACGGTGCAGGGAAGTGGACCGTCAGGAGCGCCATCGTTTGCCACGATGGCTACTCTGTCAGCTTCGCTTCGCCACCGCATGCCCCTGGCTGCACAACCTCCCGCCACGTGCGCCTGGAATGCCCCCAGAGCGACACGTTGGTGGGTGAGCTGGAGCGCAGGCACAGGGTGGTAACTTGCCGCGGCAAACGCCTTGCCGCGGTGGATGCCTTGTCGCGCCCGGGAGCTTGTCGCTCACCGGGCCTTGCCGGAGCGCGGGACGCGCCGTGGCAAGGTCCTTGTCGTGCCGTGGTTGGCCTTCCCGGCAAGCTCCTCCTGCCGGGGTCTTGTGCTTCGAGGGGTCGTCCCGGCAAGCTCCTCTTGCCGGGGCCTGGCTCTCTTCGGGTGGCCTTCCCGGCAGGCTCCTCCTGCCGGGGCCTTGGCTCAAATACTTTGTTCTTGGATGGCCCAAAAAGGGACCACGGAGAGTCTTGGTGATCGCCTGGCAAGCCTTGCCGCGGGGTGCTATGACTGCCCGTGCACAAGTTCGGGATACTAAGGTACCCCTACTTTAGTACACCGACACATTGGCGCCTCCCTCTCCCCTGTTACACCTCTCCCTCTCTCCGTAGAAGCTTGGCGAATCCCTGCTGGAATTCTGCTGCATCCACCACCACGCCGTCGTGCTGCTGGATCTTCATCAACCTCTCCTTCCCCCTTGCTGGATCAAGAAGGAGGAGACGTCATCCCGACCGTACGTGTGTTGAACGCGGAGGTGGCGTCCGTTCGGCGCTGGTTATCGATGATTTGGATCACGACGAGTACGACTCCATCATCCACGTTCTTCTTGAACGCTTCCGTTGCGATCTACAAGTGGTATGTAGATGCTCTCCTATCCCCTCGTTGCTAGAATACTCCATGGATAGATCTTGGTGATGCGTAGGAAAATTTTAATTTCTGCTACGATCCCCAACACTTTGGTGGATTTTCTTGGATCTAGTCTTCATTCATATGTTTGGATCCTTCTGATCTACACTTCTCTTCTCAGGGACGATTGTTGTTCTAGTGCACTGGTTCCGTGGGGCCTTAGCACGACGAGTTCTTGTCGGTCTACTACAACAAATTTTGCCCAGCTCCGACGAGGGACGCGCGATGACAATGGTGCGCCTTCGGCTCGCTCTAGTGCTTGTAGTCGTTGATATGTGTTCTACAGACCTGGATGTAATTTTTGTTACTTCTCGTGTTCTTTGTACTGTCATGGTAGATGATGAATAGACTGTAAGTTTTTCTCAGAAAAAAATCATGCCACCAAATCAAGTCATGCATGTCAGTCCCCAGTTTTGTTTGCCTTAATTTTTGTGTGGTTATAAATGGTATATGCGTTGCTGCGGAACTTTGTAGGCTGCATTGGTTTAGGATTAAATAGGAAGATGAATGATTTTCGAAGTAAAGCTACATTAGTTGCAGCCAGGTCAGAACATTAAAAAAAGAAAATTGGAATTAGTAAACATATGCAGCAATAAGTTGTAGACCTTGGTAACTAATTATGTTGCAAAGGAAACTCCGAAGTGCTTGTAGGGAGCTTGCCTTGATGTCGGTCGTGTAGGCGTGTAGTGCTTGTAAGGAGCATGCCTTGATGTCTGTCGTGTAGGCGTGCCCATCACATTTAAAGTAACCGCTGGTCATTACTTGGTGCTATTTGTAGTGATATGGGGCGCAAAATTCCAGCATTTTCTTATTGTATTTTTCTTATGATCAGAAGAGCATCTTTGTAGCCCATGAGATTGTGTCTTATGTCCGTCAGGTCTGTATCTGAGGTGTGTGGAGCTCCCAGGTATTGGACCAGATCTCTCATGTTGTTGCTAGAGACTGTACTTATACTGCTATGGTTTCTGAATTAAGATCCCTTCTTCCCTCAAAAGGGAAAAGGAAAAACTCACATATACCTGATGTCCTGTGCAACCTCTATGTTTAACATAGATTTATTAGCATGGAGAAAGCACACTTGATAAAACATATGGAGCTATAATTAACCTGAAAATGTAAAGCAATCAGTCTACATGTTGTATATGGTGAGGAGATAATTTTGTAACTTTTTTTGATGCATATTGGTAAAATGCAATGCTAAAAAATTGGCTAACTGTACAACGATATATATACCGAGAAGTATTTTTTGGAGAAGTAACATATGTTTGAGCGATACATGACCACATGGCTTAAGTACAGAGTTGCGCAACAGTACCATATGCTTATGGATTAAAGTAACCTGAGAGCAAACTGTGGATAGCTGATATATACCCAAGAATCAATGACATATAATGTGGATTAGGAACATACCTGTTGAACTTCTTTTATTCAAAAATGAAAATTATGAACAGCTATAGCAGAAACTGAGGGATCCTAAAATTTAAATATATAAATTTTGACATGCAAGCCTACTTGGAATTTCATCAAACGCCTTGTGACACCCTTTTTTGTGAGAAAGCCTTGTGGACACTGAGACGGAGATACGAAAATTTGCTGTCACCGATAATGTGAAAGTGACCAAGACTTCTCTCAAGAGCAGCATTTAGGCAAATCCACACTGCACATAGCTATACATGGCCAGCGGCATCACGTATTGGCCGGCGCTCCAAAACAGTGGGCTTGGCTAAAAACATCCGATGGAGAAGGACCCAACTTTATGGTGGTAATGGTCCTGTGATGGCTGATGACTTAGGGCTGTTAGCCAAGACACTGACTTGTTGCACATCAATAAAATTAGAAAATTGAGAAATATAACTATATTTGGGGAGATACCTATCTAGTTACTTTGTATGGCAGTGATAGCAAGATCCTGCAATCCGAAAATCATGAAATAAACGTAGGCTAGTACTAATAGATTGGGATTTCTTAGTGCGCATGAGGATGAAGCTTGCCAAATAGGAGTACAACTTAAACATAGTCGGTGCAGGGTAGGCATAATATAACAGTAGCATGCTAAAATAAAAGTAATTGCTTAAAAATCAAAAGCAGAAAACCAGTGAACCATGAAATAATCAATAAGAGAGAATGATGAAAATCACACTTGTTGAATTGGTACTGTAAGCCAGGAGATTTTCCAGTGCTCACCCCCATAAGGAAAACATGAAACATGAAGTGAACGGTTATCCATACTTTTCAAGGCAAAGATGGGTCTTAATTGATTAGACCATGCTATTAGTAACCTGAAGAAACAACCAATGCACCAGAATCAAGCGTTTTAAGATAGAATATGGTTAAAAAACAAATTTAGTGAAGTTACGGGAATTACCTTTCCTACTATTTCTCCGACTCTCCTTTGACATATGCATGAGGTTGTGTTGGTTCTCTGGTCAAGCACCCTGCAATTCTAAAGAAAACTCAATGTCGATCCAACCCTGCTTTACCATCAGCAGATACCTTCGAGGCCGAAAAGAAAGTTTTCCACTGGCCGAGCACTTGGATGGGGCGACATCTACTCCATGTTTGAGTCGCCGGGCAGAGCATCCTTCCCGGAGAGACTCCATCGGCCGGTCGGATTCCGCCCACAAAGGCACAAACACAGGTCTATCCATACCTTCCATCTGTGGGAGCGACGAACGAAGCAGGGTTCAGCGGAGGCCACCAAGGACACCGGCGGGGGCGGAGGAGGAGGGGAGGCAGCGGGCAGCGCCGGCAGAGGCGGAGGGGAGGTGCCAGAGGAGCGGACCGCACGCAGCCAGGGGTAGGGGAGAGAGAGGAAACGAAAAGGATCGTGGGGATACGTAGGACGATTGGGCTTTCTTCCCTGTCTGCTAATTGACACCATTGGGCTTCGGTGGTATTTTAAGACTGAAAACGGAAGGACAGCATGCAAGTTTAGATGAGATCCCACCCATGCAGCAGATGGCTGGGCTATATTGAATCAACGCCTAAAACAACATTGATGACCCACTCAGATGGGAATCTAATGATTTGTTGATCTTTTTTCTTGCTGATGTGGAGGCTGCATGTGAGAGAAAGTTGACATGGCAATATGCTGATGTGGACAGTGTGCATGCTGAGATAATAGAGAGAAGTGGGGAGCAAATTCTTAAAAATGTTAGATTTGTGCTTCACATTTTTATTAACAAATGGTCTGTGTTAAGTACAATTCAAAACTTGTTCTCGTTTTATCACATACTTCATAGGTTTGCTTGTTTTAAAATGTGAATAAAGAACGATCGTACTTTTTCATTAGTTCTAGTTGTTTTAAGTGTTCTTTATAGATTTCTTTTAACACAGTTTCCATGGCAACGCGTGGGGCATCATTTAGTTTTAACATGTGTTAGCGTGGCAACATGCGGGATATTCATTAGCGATAAATGGTAGCCTGCTAATTTAAATCGAACAATGTGCCCATTTTTTAAGTGGTCTATTTATTTTCTATTAAAATAGTCAAAAATGAGTGATATTGCGGTTTCTTGTTAGCCCCGCCAACTAGTATTCAACCCTCACGTGTTTTCCAACAGACAGGGAGCAGCGATGGACATTTTAGGCCTGCTTGGACGTTCTGTATACGGAGCCAAGGGATGTTTGGATTCATGCGGCACGATTTAGTCAAGCGCCACGCTAATTCCACACTAATAGGGAGGCTACTAGGAGTGTAGGGCACTGCAGTATTATTAAAAAACGACAGCACAGGCAGCATGCAGAGACCGGGTTGGAGTGCTGATACTAGTTCGAAAATCGCCGATGACGACGATGACCGCGCACCGATCAGAGCAGAGACGGGCCGTCGCCGGCCGTATCAGACATGCGTGGTTGGCGAGGGAGACTTGGAATAAAACCGTTAATAACCCAAGTCCACGTAGAGGCTTTGGAGTTGGACTGATAGAGTTAGGCAGCCTGCTTTTGGTCTCTTTTGGGCTGATATGATGTGATGCCGTGATGGCGAGGGCGAGCCCGGTCCATTCATGCATGGCTGCGCTGCAGCATGGCAGCATCGTTCATTTGCGCGCGCGTGCTGTGTGGTTTTACACCTGTCAGGTGAGAGGTGCTACACGGCGAACGTTCCACCGAAAACAACATGTGTTGATGAAAAACACAGCACAGGCTACCGACCTAGCTGCAGTTGTTATTTCCAAGTGAAATCTTTGTCACTATAAATGACAAATAAACGGCGCCCGCAAGTCTCGTTTAATTAACTTTAAGTAGCATCATATTTTATTAAAAAAAACTTTTTTGAACTGTTAAATCATAAGTGGGCTCATACGGAATTAAACGGACCCGGTTTACATCCCTATTTTTCATTCCTATCGCACCCTAAGACTCGTAAAAAATCATGCATGTTACTCCCTTTGTTCCTAAATATTTGTCTTCTCAGAGATTTCAAATGAACTAGCACATATGGATGTATATAGACATATTTTAGAGTGCATATAGATGTATGTAGACATATTTTAGAGTGTAGATTCATTCATTTTGCTTCGTATGTAGTCATTTGTTAAAATATCTAGAAAGACAAATATTTAAAAACGGAGGAAAAGTACATATTACTCCTGTTTTCCAGGATACTCTTGTCTTCGATGTGTTCGATCGCATGAGTGCTGTTTAGCCCGAACAGGGATTATATGCTAATTTGAGGACTCGCGATATTTTGCATCCGGTGATCAGGTTAGGTAGTACTGAAGCTCGCAAGTCGCAACTGAACCGTACGAGTTCGATAGTACTTCTAGCCAACAGTGCCACTAGTAGAAACTAGAGAGTGCCAATGCAGTGCGGTTGTAACATTGTCAGCCTATACCTAAATTCAGTTCGTTTGGCAATAGCTAAAACTCGTGAAGGGCCGCTAATTAACTCAACCGATATGTCACACGTGGACGGTCGTCAACATTTCGTGTACTAGAACAGAATTATGTTCATCGCGGATTTTAAAAAAAATATGGGAACGAGATTTGAATTCAAAAACACATGTATATATCATATCGATCCTATTGGACGAGCAGGAGTATCTATCATAAGAATCATAGTACAAATCACGTACATACTAACTTGACAAGATAGGAAAAATAACAGCACCCTCGCCTTCTTTGCATGGAGAGAAACATCGGCCAAGAAAAAAATTACAATCAAGACCAAATAATCCTGTAGCTTGACACCATCGCCCCTCACATGCCTCCGGCACCATCGTAGTAGAGACCAAAAGAAAAAATGACGGATCACCACCTTACGCGAACTCAACGCGGCTTCGTCACTGATATTTAGATCGAAGATAGCTCACCGAAGACGAAGTCATTGCCGTTGAACATCTAGTATACAACACTAGTATTTTGTACTCCCTCTGTAAACTAATATAAGAGCGTTTAGATCACTATTTTAGTATTCTAAACGCTCTTATATTAGTTTACGGAGGGAGTACTCCTTTACGTACTATAAATCTATAATATGTATAGTACTACGTGTACTTCTACTCCCTCCGTTCCTAAATATTTGTCTTTATGGAGATTTCAACAAGTGACTACATACGGAGCAAAATGAGTGAATCTACACTCTAAAATATGTCTATATACACCCGTATGAGGTAGTTCATTTGAAATATCTAAAAAGACAAATATTTAGAAACGGAGAGCGTAGTGATTAAGCGCCGTAGCTGGCATGCTCAGGTCCAGAGCTGCCGGGCCTCTTCCCACGCCGCCGAGTCGAAGTCCGAGTCGTATAGCGGTTGGTACATGGCGCCGCCGCCGCCACCACCGATGCCGTTCAGCTGGTCGCCCAGTGGCGGTGGCTGGTGCTGGTGCTGGTGCTGGTCGCCTCGGTGGTTGGCAGCAAACTCGACGCAGACAAGGGCGAGGAGGTTGGCGTGCTGGGTCTGGATGCTGAGGAGGTCGGCCTGCGCCCGCGCCAGGTCCACCTTGAGCTCGTTGGCCTCCTTCTGCAGCCGGCACACCGCCCCGGCGCACCCGTACACCGGGTCCCGCAGCCGCGCCTCCGCCTCGTACACCATGCTGCTCACCGCGTCTGCCCGCGAGCTCTCCGGCAAATCCTGCACCGATCCATGCAGAATCAGCATCAGCAAAGCACTTCGCGTCGTACGTCGCGTGTGTAAAATTAAAATGTGCTCCGTACGGACCTGGAGGAGCTTGATGATGTTGCTGGCACCGAAGACGCGGTGGGCGGTGGTGAACTTGGCGGGCTCGGTCGGCGGGAAGTAGGGCGCCAGCATGCAGCCGTCGGCGCAGCGGCGGCGGAGGACCTTGCACGCCGCGCACGGGCTGAGGATGATGGTCGGCGGCGACGACGGCGCGTTGCCCATCAGCGGGAATACAGGGGGCGGCGAGCACGACGACACGCGCGACGGCGGCGACATGGAGCGGCCGTAAGGTTGCGCCGCGGCTGTAATCGTGGCATCGTTGCTGTAGTCCATGGCGTATATGAGAGCAGAGCACACGGAAAGTCAGTTATGTATGTGATGGAAATAAGCAGCGAGGAGAGTGAAACACCGCGAGATCGCTGTGATCTGGCAATATCTTCCAAGTTGAGATGGAGCATTCATTGGTATATATAGAGGACGGGCCTACGTGGAGTATTTTCTTCCACGAGATCGAGATTGATATGTCTTCTTGGAACGCAGAAGAACAAACGTGCTCGTAGTCGACAGAAAATCAGTTGCAGTTTTGCTGGTACGTACGTACTGTATGTACCAGCCACGGCAGCCAGCGTGCTTTCTTGGACAAGTTTGGCAGAGTTTTTGGAAGGCTAGAGTGACTAGATGTCTAACTAGACAGGACATACTGCTAACTAATCGCTTGATTAATAAATTCGTACACAAACTGCTGACAAGTTTTTTAATACCCTGCCAGTTTTGTTTTGTCATAATATTTTTAGTAAGAATGACCTCCTTCTACAAAAATCATATGAACACTTTCAACTTAGGTTGCCCTTAATGAGAGTATCATAGGTAGTTTATGCATGCCTACTATGCATTTTTTTAGATAACATAGAACTAAATGAAGAAAGAGCGGGTTCAGTATCATATCATGATACCGTAGCATATTAAGGCTCCCTTTGTTTGGCCTACGGATTCCTGAGAATCACCGCGGCTATGGATTCCTGCAAATCAGTTGTGGCTTTGGATTCTCAGAAATCAGAATCTGTCTGTTTGTTTGCTCGTAGTCGGAGCTACGGAACGGATGCACAATGGAGCTCGTAGTGGAGGGGCAGAGGTGCCCGGATCTGCACGCCGTCGTGCCGACGGGGCTGACGAAGGTGGCGGCGGCCGAAACCTAGAGAGCCATCACCGTATCTGTTCTATCTTATGCGTGCGTTCGGTTGGTGAAGAAAGACCGGGTGGACGAGAACTGTCCGTCCAGGAAATTGGGGTGAGGGTGCGGTGGCATTTTCATCGTAATAACTGGGAGAACTTGGTGTATTTTTCAATATAGGTAAGTGGCAGATCGGAATTAGTAAAATTGATGATTCCAGCTTCCGGCTGCGTGTAGTGCATTTTTCAGAATCGATTCTAGATAACTAATGTGAGAATCCGAGTGTTTGTTTGAGACTCGGATTTTGGATGGACTAGAATCAGAGAATCTCTAACTAAAGCCCAAACGAAGGCCACCAAAATGATGTGCTACTATGTGTCATGCATGATAACAAGTAAAGTTATCTATGATACTAACATATGATATTATATACTATGATTATATTATCATATACTAGCATAATATGCATGATACTAATACACGATACTCCCGTTTACAGCCAACCTTAGTGGAACATTGGTTTTTCGTATATACTATTTGTGAAAAACAGGCTTAGAATTAATGATTTCCACATACATCGCCTTGACGATGAAGACATCAACGATACTCAGTCCCCATTCAAATACGTCTGGTATGTGATAGATTGATCGACATCAATCTACACTCTAAATGAAGTCATGTTGTCCATTTATCATCAAGAGTAAAATGCATACACGGTCCTAATTCTTTCATCAAAGCATCGAGTCGGTCCTAATTTTTTTAAAATGCACGTCTGGGTCCTAAATCTTTTTAAGTTATTCATCCGACAGTACTGCAGGATGCTGCTAACGCGACACTACGATAAGAGACCCTTCGACGAAACTGTGTGGGATGCAATAATCGCAAACGATGGTATAAAAAACCGTCAAAAAAGGTAAAACGTTTGCGATGACGGATGTATCAAACACGGTTCGGATTTTAGTTGCATATGCGATGCAGGGCATATGGTTCAGTTCAATTAACTGTTTGCGATGAGGAGGAACAAAAGAAACAGGCAGCCAGATGGAGGTGTGTGCGATATACAGCATACGGTTCACTCGGATGAACTGTTTGTGATTAGGCAACACAAAATAAATGGTCAGCCAGATCAAGGTGTGTGCGATATGCGGCATGCAGTTCACTCGGATGAACTATTTGTGTTGAGACAAAAGAACATAAACGGTCAGCCAGATTAAGGTGTGTGCGATGTACAACATACGGTTCACTCGAATGAACTGTTTGTGATTAGGCAACACAAAAGAAACGGTCAGCCAGATCAAGGTGTGTGCCATATACGGCATGCGATTCACTCGGCCTTGTCGTCAGTGTGTGACCTCTGTGGCAACCGTTCGCTGCCCACACTCGCCTCTTCTTGTACCGTGGCAACCGTCCACCGCCTCTTCGCCTTTCCCTCTCGATTTGGAACTGCCGTCGCACGCTCTTCCTCCCTCCATTTGCCTTCACCCTTCCTTCTACCATTGTTCGATCATCTTCTTCATGGAGGGAACAGGCCGGAAACGACCCCGTTATTCTTGCCCCGATCTGAAAGATGACGTGGTGGAGGAACTCATCGATCGGTGCGACGTCATCACCTCGGCTAGCATGGCAGGTTCGTTCAAGACCATTCTTGACTCAACTAATAACATCATTACAAGCAACCCAAGGGTCCAGGAGCGGTTTGATCTCCCCTATCTTCTTCGCCGTGACCCGGCTGACTGGCGCGGGGACGAGGGAAGCCTCGCCTTGTGCAAGTTGATGCCGCTTGATAATGATACGTGTGATGTTAAGATGCCATCGCTTGAGGGCAAGGCTTGGGCGGGTGCAAATGAAGATTGAGTTGTTTATATTGGGTACAACTGCGAGTGGGAACTTGTGAATGTGTACACTCGTCACCGGGTTCCACTTCCAAAAATCTCATACTGCCCAGTGGTTGAGCACACAGATGATCTACGTGAGTTCAAATATGATCATGGTAACCGTCGTCTATGGAAGATAGCAATTTGTCGAGTTCCCAACCGCTCTTGGGATTACACGAACTATGAAGTTGTTGCTATCTTCGACAAGCTTGTTGCCTTCCTTACTTCCACGCCGCGATGGATATTGCTCAAAAATTAATTTTTGTACACGGATGAGTACTGTGATGCAATTCAATATGAGGGTCTTGTGTTTGCTGCCACCACTCGTGGCACTATTTTTGCATGAAATCATCATGCTTTCGGTATGTTTGTTTTCTGCCGTAATTATAATTGTTTCATCCACATGCATGCGGGTTAGCTAGTTTCCCTTTACTAATTAATTAACCTTCTTGTGTTTCCAAGGTCCTGTGAACATTCCACCACCTATAATTGAAAATTTTTATAACCAAGTGGGAGATGACGATGCTGATGATCACGAGCATGAGGACGAGCAGGACCCATATACTCAGTGGCGCCTGACAACTTGTTCCGATGGATCGCCTCTTCTTGTTTGTATACAGGGCACTTCTGATGTTACTAAGGAAGCAGGTGTTGTCTCGCATGGTCGCACTCTCCGGACCTATCCCAACATCCGTTGCAGGGTATTCGGGATGGATGCTAGTGTACTAGCGCCAACACCTTCTTCCTGGTTCAGTATTGAAAGTCTTAGAGGAAACTCGCTCTTCCTTGGACAAAACTATCCAATGATGGTGGAAGGCGGTCCAGCTGCTGTTGACACAACGTTACTACCATTTATGAGAAGCAACTGTATCTATACCTCGGACATTGCTATGCTTCCCTACCGTCCTAATATGGGTCTTGACATAGGCAGCTTCAGCCTGGATGATCAGTCCTGCGTTGGTCTCGAGATTGACAATAGCTGGCCCTTCCCAGAGAATCACTTCTGGTTTAAAGCAAGCGTTTCCAACGCCGACGAGTGGTTGAGCTGAAGTTCATTGCATCGCTTTGTTATTTGTTGTGTGAGAAAAACTTTACTTTACTAGAATGTTTTGTTGGAAATGATCTATAATCCAACGTGTATCCTCGTTGTCGTTGTGGGTTGATGACTTATTGTATGTAATCAATGGTACATTTGCATATCCGTCCATCAACTCACGCCTGCTAGTGGTGTCCATATGAAAAGTGCTAGTGATTTTAGTTGCAAAAATTATATAGTGCTAGTGATTTTTAGCTGCATATTTTAACAAATCGCAGTGTTACAAGGTTGACAAATGGCAATGTTACTATGTAAACAAATGTCAATCTTTCCAGTTTGACAAATGGCAACATACCCAAAATGACAGATGCAAATCTTACCCAATTGTTTCTACGTGGTTGCACACGGGTCATGCAAAACAACCGTTTGCGTTGAAGGCATGCAGATATCCTGCTCGACACATTTTCCCTTGGCTTCCTAGGGAAGTTGTCGGTTTGCGTACGGGTGTTCTAACTAAAATGGTTGCGATGAGTGTTTTATATTTAAAAACCATTGATTTTTTTCAAAAGAAAATTGTTTGATAAGTCTGTATATTAAGAGAGAAAAATGCAAGTTCGTTCAAACCATATCTTTCATTCAGTCACACTGCGAATTTATATTCACATGATCAAGAATTCGAGATACAGTATTAAACCCCCAAAAGAACTATTTCCGGCAGCGGCGGAGGCGGTGTGCCGCGCCGTCATTGTTGTTGTCGTCCTCTGGGACGCCATTGTTGAAGTCTTCAAGGCAGCACAAAATGTTCTTCACTTGTAAATCAAACATCATGTCGTCGCGCGATCGACGGGCGGGGCGCGGGAGGACGGCAGCTGGCGCCGTAGAGAGGTAGCGGTCGACGGCAGCGTCCCATGCCGCTGAGGGGGGCACGCGCATGGGCATGGGAATGGACGCGGGCGCGACGGGTGTAGCCAAATGCACGGGGACCGGCGCCGCAGTGGATGGAGGGGCGCACACGGGGAGGGGCACGGGTGCAGCCAAACGCATGGGGGACGGCGCCACGGTGGGTGGAGGGACGCGCACGGGCACGAGCGCTGGCACTGGCATGTATACGAGCTCGCGGGTGTCCGCGGAGACCTCGCTGAAGCCCGCGTCTTCTAGCTCTGTGATAGTGCTCGGCGACCAACCCGTCAATGCTACGGGGATGGTCGTTGGCACGGGCACGGGGATGGGAGCTGGGACGGGAGCGAAGGCAGCAATCGCCGTGGCCAGCTCGTTCTGGGCCATGTCCATGAGGCCCCATTCCTCCTTATTTTCTATCTCCTCCGGCTCGGAGTCGACTACACCAAACTTGAAGACTAGTGGCAGATGATCATTCTGCACCATGGCGTTGGTGGAGGTCTGCGGGAGGGAGGGGAATGTGAGGCGAACAGTAAAGCCGCCCGTATTAAATAGCAGCTCGGGCGCCATTAATGGAGAGGAATGTGGGCGGCCATGGAAGTCAAAGGGCTCGCTTCCTAATGAGCCTGCACAGCGTATAGCTCGCACGCTTCCCGGTGAGCCTACGCATTGGAGGACAGCTTGCACGCCTCTCGGCCAACCTTTGCACCGGACTCCGCTCGCACGCCTCCCGTTCAGTCAAGGTCAAGCAGCTATCCGCACGACACCTCCTATAGCCATTAAAACAAAGACACATGGCGTCACGTGAATGGTTAACAGAATGCACACGATTTGAATTATACAACCATTTGAGATATTAAAGTGGCAGCTATTTCTTCAAAATGCCTTTGTTGGCTGTTATTCGAGCATGCTTCTCTTAAAATGGACACAAAAAATAGCATAGCATGTCGGGTGCCATTCCATGATAGCATGCCAAGTTTAATGAATATCAGATGAGTTTTAGATTTACTAGAATTTAAACACAAACCATCTCAACGTTTTGCCGGCAATCAGCGGTGCCCAGGTGTTTGAAATTCGTTCCCATTTCTTGCATGGGACCTAAGCATGCACCCAAGGGCACATATTTGATTTTTCAACCTATTTATATGCACTGGAGCATGTGCATGTAGTTCAAATTTGAATTATGCACATAAATGCATTGAAAACTCAGTTAATGCATAAAAATGTCCAAACGAACCCTGAAAAGTCACAAAAATTGACACAACACTCATGTTGTTCTATGTTGACATGAGAAAAATTTGAAAGCAATAAGAGGAAATGGATATCATTTCATCCCCAAAGGTGGGACGTTCCCTATCGAAACCATTATGCTTATTGTGAGAAGCTCTGTGTCGGTGTCAAAACCGGTGGATCTCGGGTAGGGGGTCCCGAACTGTGCGTCTAGGCGGATGGTAACAGGAGACGAGGGACACAATGTTTTTACCCAGGTTCGGGCCCTCTCGATGGAGGTAAAACCCTACTCCTGCTTGATTAATATTGATGATATGGGTAGTACAAGAGTAGATCTACCACGAGATCAGATAGGCTAAACCCTAGAAGCTAGCCTATGGTATGATTGTTGTTCGTCCTATGGACTAAAACCCTCTGGTTTATATAGTCACCGGAGAGGGCTAGGGTTACACAGAGTCGGTTACAACGGAAGGAGATCTACATATCCGTATCGCCAAGCTTGCCTTCCACGCCAAGGAAAGTCCCATCCGGACACGGAGAGGTCTTCAATCTTGTATCTTCATGGTCCAAGAGTCCGGCCAAAGGTTATAGTCTGGCTATCCAGACACCCCCTAATCCAGGACTCCCTCAGTAGCCCCTGAAGCAGGCTTCAATGACGACGAGTCCGGCACGCAAATTGTCTTTGTCATTGCAAGGCGGGTTCCTCCTCCGAATACTTCATATAAGATTTTGAACACAAGAATAGTGTCCGGCTCTGCAAAATAAGTTCCACATATTGCCATAGAGAGAATAATATTTACACAAATCTAATCTGCTGACGTACTCCGTAGTGTGACATCACACCACGGTCAAGTCTTTATTCGAATCATTTTACTGTTCCACCTCGGCGCATTTAGCGAGGCGGTTTCCTTGGCATGTCTTGTTAAAGCAGATATCGTGTCCCCTTATTCCGGGATTCTCATCAATACGGGCGTGGGTAACCCAACCGTGCCATTGATTACGGCGCTTGGGAGATAAGCGAGTTTTACCAGGTTGGTGGGGACACGCAGTTTCGACCGCCCATATAAGGGGATAAGGATCCACCTTTTCACCTGCGCCTTCTTCCTCCTTTGCTCATCCATTTTCGCGCACTCGAGCTCCAGTGCCCAAGTCCGCATTCCCCACCTCAACCTTCTCCAGCCATGTCCGGAGCGGGAGGCAAGTGGATGGTCTCCTCCGTCACGAAGGGACACATCAAAAAGCTGAGGAAGGTCGGATACTTGTCTGACGACGTCGCGCACCGGCTCCCAGAAGAGGGGCAGCTCATCCCCACCCTAGGCCCCATGAGAGGGTGGTGTTCCTCACCCATTTCCTCTGCAAACTAGGCTTCCCTCTCCACCCATTTGTCCGGGGGCTCATGTTCTACTACGGCCTGGATTTCCACGATCTGGCCCCGAACTTTATCCTCAACATCTCGGCGTTCATCATCGTGTGCAAGTCCTTCCTTTGCATCCAGCCCCACTTTGGCTTATGGCTGAAGACCTTCAATGTCAAGCCGAAGGTAGTGGGCGGCCGCCAGGCGGAGTGCGGAGGCACCATGGTGGGCAAGATGCCCAACGTCCTATGGCTCGAGGGCTCCTTCGTGGAGACCATAAAGGGGTGGCAATCGGGATGGTTCTACATCACCGAGCCGCGCGACCCTGCATGGGTCGCAGCCCCCGAGTTCCGATCCGGAATCCCTACGCGGCTCACTTCCTGGAAAGAGAAGGGCCTGCCGTGGGGCAAAAAAGGAGAGCTGACCGGACTCCAAACATGCATCCAAATCCTGGTGAGCAAGAAGCTCAAACTTGTCAGTGTAGTCCAGGTCATGCTCATCCGCCGGATCCTCCCGTGCCAACAACGAGCTTTCAGCTTGTGGGAGTTCAATCCGGCCCAGCACCGAACTGTGAGCAGGCTCTTCGACACAACGTACGAAGATGCCTGGAAGGTGCTATTCAAGGGCGCCGAGGCTCCCGCATCTGCTACCGAGGATCGCGGATTCAGCGCGCAGCGTCAAGCCAACGCGGTAAGCTGTTTTTACCTCTTACAGGATATTTGTATTTCATAGTTTGACTCTATGCGGGATCTAAACTCCCTTACCTTTGACAGGATTGGCAGGAGACGTCCGGGTAGATCAGTTGTATGGCTCCTTTGCCCGAAGACCCAGCAGACGCTCGCTTGGCAAAGCTGCTGGCTCCGGCTCCTTACGTGGTGCCGGAGAAGAAGGCCAAGGAGAAGGCCATGGGAACCCGGAAGAGTTTTCGGCGCCCGGTGGAGTCGGACTCATCGTCCGATGACTCCGAGGCGGACTCCTCCCACGAAGACGGGGAGGAGGAAAGAGAGGTCTCTCCCCCAGCGGGGGGAGAGAAGAAAAGGAAGCCCGCCCCAACTGGGGAGGCCGGAGGGTCCAAGAAAGAAAGGAACCTCCCTCCGGACTACTCCACCAACACCGACGACGGCGAAGAGGAGTGGCCGCACAGGACAAAGCCCCTGGCAAAATCGTAAGTGTTCAGATACCAGAATGACTCATGGCGTTCCTTTATTGCATAGCTTTTCCTGACGCCGAATATAATTATGCAGTCCGCCCAAAGGCCGGCTCGACGTGTCGTCGAGCGGTTCCCTGGATTCGTCGGATGTGAATTCGCTTCCGACCGCTACCTCCCCTCGCCCTACGGACGACGCCGAGGTGTTGTCCCAGGAGGTTCCAAGCCAGGAGGAGGTGGTCCTGGAGGCGCCGCAAGGCGACCTCCCGGACTCCAGGCGCCAAGGAGACAAAACCCCCAAGGGCTCCAAGTCCGGCCCTGGGCCGGACACCGCACCGGAACCTTCAATGGTTCCGGAGTCTGGCAGACGACCCCCTAATAAGAAGGGCAAGCCTATGACGCCGGTGACCTCCGCCCAACCGGAGGCACCGGATAACTTGCTGGAGGTGCTTAACGGCGCCTCCATCGACGAGGAGCACCGCACTATTATGAGTGCGGTGATCCAGAAGATTCAGTCCGCCAAGAGCGGGCTGACCGAAGCCTGTGCTAGCCTGTTGACAGGCTTTGAGGTATGTAAAAAATATGTGAAAATATTACCGCATAGACAGTTGCCCCTGATGCTCTGTTTGGCGTTTAGAAATAAAAGCTGAATAGAGGATCTAATAACATTCGCAGGAGTCTAACAGAATTAAGTCAATATGCGTATGCAGGCTTCGCTGCTGGCCTCTGCCGCACTGACTGCGGAGGTGGATGCGCTAAAGCAGAGCCTCGAGCAGTCCGAGCAAGAGCTCAGCCTTGCCAAGAAGGAGCTCGGGGAAAAAGAAGGTAAGTAATACCTTGTGGAGTATATTATAAAAAGATGCAGTTGTAAAAAATGACAGGATCGCTATTGGTGTTATAGGGGCCACGACTGAGGAGGCGACCCTTAGGCAAGCGTTGTCCGAGGCCGAAAAGAGGGTAGCCACGGAGCGCACCGAGCGGGAGAAGCATGAGGCGCGGGTTGGCGAGGTGCAGCAAGAGCTCCAGGCTCTCGTGAAAAAACACGAGAGTTTGGAGCTTGACTCAAAGACGCGAGAATCCGAGCTCGCGACGGCCCTTGAAAGCGCCAAATCTGCCAAGGCCGAAGCCCAGAAAGCCCTCCAGGAAGTTGAGGCGATGAAGAAGATAGCGGCAGGTAAGGCATTCTATATGCAAAGCAAGAACGTGAAAGTGAATTACTTGTTACTTACCCGAGTTCGGAGCTCTCTAGGAGCATTCGCAGATTTGCCCTGTAGCGTGTCAGATGCCGCCGCTTTCTACCAAGCCGAGGAGGGCAGCTCGACGGAGAAGGTGTTCTGGTCTCACTACGTTGAGGCCGGACACCCGGTGCCTTTGAGCGACCAGTTGAAGCAACTGGTCGAGCTCCACAAGGTGGCCGAATAGGCCATGAAGGGCTTTATAGTTTGGCTGTGGCCTGGAGAGGCCCTGCCTGGGAGCTACTTCGGGCTGGTGAGGCGGCTGGTGGACGCCTGTCTGAGGCTTGAAGTCTTCAAGTGCTCCGTCTGCATCGAAGGTGCCCGTAGGGCCCTTGCCCGTGCTAAGGTGCACTAGGGCAAACTGGATGCTGTGAAGCTTGTGAAGGACGGGCCGCCGCCGGGCAAGGACCATCGCCACCCCGAGATGTACTATGAGGGCGTACTAAAGGGCGCCCGCCTTATGGCAGACGAATGTTCGAAATATGTAATATTTGAGTGAAACTTGTTCGCTTTATCCTGTGTGCTGAAAACTTGTTCATGTGCGCTATGCAACGCTTGTTTAATTTAAAATATTACCTTCTATGCGGCCATTTATTAAATTTAAGAGATGGCGAGTCGTCGGCTTCTGCCCCCATGCCACGAGTGTTGGGGTGTTCGGGATAAACCTTAGCACTCTTTTTCCCATTCTTGGGTCCTTCGAGGGAGGTGCTCAGCACAACGAACAAGGCAATCGGACTATAATGCGTTATCACTCTCACTTAGCCAGAGAATTCTATAATTTTAAATTTCGGCGAAGCCCCTAGTGTTCGGAAGACCGAGTTCGGGGCTCTATACACGCCTAGGCCAGACAAAGCCGACTCCTCGCTCTAAGCGGCATAAGTCTTTAGGGACTCGAAACCTCCCGAACAGCGACCAGCTCTCGCCCTATCATGACAGTGAGTTTTAGCTTTCTCTACTGAGGTGCTTAGCCCAGCTCAACTGGGGCACAATCACAATAGTTCTTCCAGCGCTACCTTAGCCGATATAGCGGAACGTAAGGTACCAAAACATGGGAGCCGGGCAAACCGAACTATTGACCAAAGACATTATTCGGAGCTGATGCATATAATGCTATAAGTTCGGAGGGCCGCACTTGTGAAAGTGTTCGGACTTCTCACGCTGTATTATAGGGTGCTTGAGCCCCTGGCGTATTGGCCGTACCAAAGTGTACGGGTGCTAAATGTCATAACTGAACATATATATTAAAAAAGGAATTAATAGGGAATGCAATAATAAGCTAAAGCTAGGCATTGTTTATTTTAAACGGTTGCTGCAAAAAGCAAAACGATACAAATAGTGTGGTAAGCATAAGACGGGACTATTTAACATATCCCCTCCAGGGGCAGGTTGTGGAATGGTATGTGAAACAGGTATATTGCTCATTATAGAGACCACCTGGGAGTTCCATAGTGCGGCATAGCTTTCTGCTTCCCTGGTTGTTGTATCATTTGTTCGGCGATTGTACTGCCGGACAGGCCTTCCGAAGAGTGGAGTCCTGAAAGTAAGACGAGATGACAAAATCAGGAGCCCCTAGTGCGGTTGAGCCGCATTTAGGGCATGCTGTGGCCGTGCCCCTCCCCCTGTGCCCATGAAATTTTCAGAGCGTAGTTATGTACGCGTGGTACTAATTTCGTAGTTTCCCGAGGGCTGGGGTTGGGGCCGTATTGCTACGCTTGCTCAGAACGTGCCAGGCGGTCTTGCCGTGGCCATAAGCCTGCGCTTATAGCTCTCTTGTTCGACGGGATCCTCAGGAACAACAAATTCGTCCTCGCCGAGGCTTGCCTCGTCTTCGGAGGGAGGCATGTAGTTATCATCCTCTTCCTCTCTGTCTGCCGCCCTCTCAGGGGGGATGGCCTCTCCATCCTCCTATGCTGAGTCTTGTTGGAGGGAGTTGTCTTCGGCACTGTTCGGGGTGTTATTATCTCCCGTGCCGGTATCACCGTTTTTGCTTTGGCGGGACTTGGAGCGGCGCCCCTGACGCCGGCGCTTGGGTTGCTTCTTGGAGGGGTCATCCCCCATTGTTCCGTCGCCATTGCCTTCTTTGGGTGTGTCCACCGTATATATGTCATATGACGAGGTGGCTTTCCAGTGCCCTATAGGCGCTGGTTCATGTTCGTCTCCTACATCGTCGTCCATACCGTCGATGTCTTCTGAGTCGAAGTCTAGCATGTTGGTTAAATCATCGATAGTGGCTACGAAGTGGGTGGTGGGTGGGCATCGAATTTCTTCGTCGTCCGCATCCCAATCCTGTTGGCCATAATCCGGCCAAGACTCTCCTGACAAAGAGAGAGACCTTAGTGAATTCAGAATATTGCTGAAGGGCGAGTACTGAAAGATATCCGCGGCGGTGAATTCCATGATCGGCGCCCAATCGGATTCGGTTGGCAGGGGGGCGGAGGGTTCGGAGTCCGGATAAGAGTCCGACACCTTGGAGTCACGAGCTTCGCAGAGGATAAGGCTGGTGTTTGTCTCGATCGCCGTTGAGACTGCAGCCCCCGAGGCGGTGTCTAGCCACCTGTCCTCGATCGACGCAGTTGGCTCTGAGCTAAGGGTTGGAGCTAACGCGGGTGCGGCCTCCAGGGCACTCTTCGGTGGCAGAGTTAAGTCATGCCCATCATGATAGTGCGGCGCGCCCGGCTGCGGCTCGAATCCGTCGAAGATCGAGTCTCCGCGGATGTCAGCCGTGTAGTTCAAGCTTCCAAATCTGACCTGATGGCCAAGGGCGTAGCTTTCAATCTGCTCCAGATGGCCAAGCGAATTGGCCCGCAGTGCAAAGCCGCCGAATACGAAGATCTGTCTGGGGAGAAAAGACTCACCCTGGACCGCATCGCTGTTGATGATCGGAGAAGCCATCGGGCCTAAAGATGATGACACAGAGGAACTCTCAATGAAAGCACCAATGTCGGTGTCAAAACCGGCGGATCTCGGGTAGGGAGTCCCGAACTGTGCGTCTAGGCGGATGGTAACAGGAGACGAGGGACACAATGTTTTTACCCAGGTTCAGGCCCTCTCGATGGAGGTAAAACCCTACTCCTTCTTGATTAATATTGTTGATATGGGTAGTACAAGAGTAGATCTACCACGATATTAGAGAGGCTAAACCCTAGAAGCTAGCCTATGGTATGATTGTTGTTCGTCCTATGGACTAAAACCCTCCGGTTTATATAGACACCGGAGAGGGATAGGGTTACACAGAGTCGGCTACAACGGAAGGAGATCTACATATCCGTATCGCCAAGATTGCCTTCCACGCCAAGGAAAGTCCCATCCGGACATGGGAAGAGGTCTTCAATCTTGTATCTTCATGGTCCAAGACTCCGGCCAAAGGTTATAGTCCGACTATCCGGACACCCCCTAATCCAGGACTCCCTCACTCTGGTCTGTGAGAAGCATATACCCAAACCTGCTCCAAATGGGATAATTTTTTTACCACGACATGTTGATGCCGCTCCATGATAGCATGCCAAGTTTCATGAATTTTAGATGTGTTTTAGATTTACTAGAATTTAAAAACCAGGCATCTCAACATTTTGCCGGCAATCAACAGTGCCCTCGTGTTTGAAATTCATTCCCATTTCTTGCATGGGACCTAAGCATACACCCAAGGACACATATTTGATTTTTCAACCAATTTATATGCAATGGATCATGTGCATGTAGTTCAAATTTGAATTATGCGCAAAAAATGCATTGACAACTCAGTTAATGCAAAACAATGTCCAAATGAACCCCGAAAAATCACAAAAATTGACACAACACTCCTGTTGTTCTATGTTGACATGAGAAAAAAATTGAAAGCAATAAGAGGCAATGGATATCATTTCGTCCCCAAAGGTGGGACCTTTCCTATCGAAACCATCATGCTTATTGTGAGAAGCTTTGGTCTGTGAGAAGCATATACCCAAACCTGCCCCAAATGGGACAATTTTTTTACCACGGCATGTTGATGCCGCTCCATTATAGCATGCCAAGTTTCGTGAATATCAGACGAGTTTTGGATTTACTAGAATTTAAAAACCAGGCATCTCAACGTTTTGCCGGCAATAAACAGTGCCCTGGTGTTTGAAATTCATTCCCATTTCTTGCATGGGACCTAAGCATGCACCCAAGGACACATATTTTATTTTTCAACCAATTTATATGCACTGGAGCATGTGCATGTAGTTCAAATTTGAATTATGCACATAAATGCAATGAAAACTCAGTTAATGCATAAACATGTCCAAACGAACCCCGAAAAATCACAAAAATGACACAACATTCCTGCTGTTCTATCTTGAGACGAGAATTTTTTTTGAAAGGAATAAGAGGCAATGGATGTCATTTCGTCCCCAAAGGTGGGATGTTCCCTATCGAAACCATCATGCTTCTTGTGAGAAGCTCTGGTCTGTGACAAGCTTATACCAAAACCAGCCCCAAATGGGACACATTTTTTACCACGGCATGTTGATGCCGCTCCATGATAGCATGCATTTTCATGAATTTCAGACGAGTTTTGGATTTACTAGAATTTAAAAACCAGGCATCTCAACATTTTGCCGGCAATCAACGGTGCCTTGGTGTTTGAAATTCAATCCCATTTCTTGCATGGGACCTAGGAATTCACCAAAGGACACACATGTGATTTTTCAACCAACTTTAGTGCACTCGAGCATGTGCTTGTAGTTCAAATTTGAATTATGCACATAAAATGCCTAGAAACCCCAGTTAATGCATAAAAAGGCCAAACGAACCCCGTAATATTCCAAGATTAAACATAACACTTCTGTTGTTCTATGTTCACATGAGAAAAAAATTTGAAAGCAATAAGAGGCAATGGATATTGTTTCGTCCCCAAAGGTGGGACGTTCCCTATCGAAACCATCATGCTTGTTGTGAGAAGCTCTGGTCTGTGAGAAGCATATACCCAAACCTGCCCCAAATGGGACACTTTTTTTACCACAACATGTTGATGTCGCTTGATATGCCTCCAACATATCTATAATTTTTGATTGCTCCATGATATATTATCTACTGTTTTGGACTATATTGGGCTTTATTTTCCACTTTTATATTATTTTTGGGACTAACCTATTAACCGGAGGCCCAGCCCAGAGTTGCTGTTTTTGCCTATTTTAGTGTTTCGGAGAAACAGAATATCAAACGGAGTCCAAACAGAATAAAACCTTCGGGAACGTGATTTTCTCACCGAACATGATCTAGGAGACTTGGACCCTACGCCAATGAGTCAAAGAGGCGGTCACGAGGGTGGGGGGCGCGCCCCCCTAGGGCGCGCCCCCTGCCTCGTGGGCCCCTCGGTGCTCCATCGACGTACTCCTTCCTCCTACATATACCTACGTACCCCCAAACGATCAGATACGGAGCCAAAAACCTTCTGTATCCACGAGATCCCATCTTGGGGCCTATTCCTGAGCTCTGCAAGAGAGGGCCATCTTCACGGAGGGCTTCTACATCATCCCAGCCCCTCCGATGAAGTGTGAGTAGTTCACCTCAGACCTACGGGTCCATAGTTATTAGCTAGGTGGCTTCTTCTCTCTATTTGGATCTCAATACAATGTTCTCCCCCTCTCTCGTGGAGATCTATTCGATGTAATCTTCTTTTTGCGATGTGTTTGTTGAGATCGATGAATTGTGGGTTTATGATCAAGTCTATCTATGAATAACATTTGAATCTTCTCTGAATTCTTTTATGTATGATTGGTTATCTTTGCAAGTCTCTTTGAACTATCAGTTTGGTTTGGCCTACTAGATTGGTTTTTCTTGCCATGGGAGAAGTGCTTATCTTTGGGTTCAATCTTGCGGTGTCCTTTCCCAGTGACAGAAGGGGCAGCAAGGCACATATTGTATCGTTGCCATCGAGGATAACAAGATGGGATTTTTATCATATTGCATGAAACTATCCCTCTACATCATGTCATCTTGCTTAAGGCGTTACTCTGTTTTTAACTTAATACTCTAGATGCATGCTGGATAGCGGTCGATGAGTTGAGTAATAGTAGTAGATGCAGGCAGGAGTCGGTCTACTTGTCTCGGACGTGATGCCTATATACATGATCATACCTAGATATTCTCATAACTATGCTCAATTCTGTCAATTGCTCAACATTTGTTCTCCCACCATAGAATATTTATGGTCTTGAGAGAAGCCACTAGTGAAACCTATGGCCCCCGGGTCTATTCTCATCATTTCAATCTCCATCACTTTAATCTTGCTTTGCTTTTTTACTTTGCCTTTTACTTTTTAGTTTGCATCTCTATATCAAACATACCAAAAATATTATCTATCATCTCTATCAGATCTCACTCTCGTAAGTGACCGTGAAGGGATTGACAACCCCTAATCGCGTTGGTTGCGAGGAGCTATTGTTTTTGTGTAGGTACGAGGGACTTGCGTGTAGCGTCCTACTGGATTGATACCTTGGTTCTCAAAAACTGAGGGAAATACTTACGCTACTTTGCTGCATCATCCTCTCCTCTTCTGGGAAAACCAACGAAGTGCTCAAGAGGTAGCAAGAAGAATTTCTAGCGCCATTGCCGGGGAGTCTATGCAAAATTCAACGTACCAAGTACACATCACAATCCCTATCTCCCGCATTACATTAGTTTCCATTTGCCTCTTGTTTTCCTCTCCCCCACTTCACCCTTTTTTAGACCTGGAAGACTGCAGGGCTTACACCCCACAACATTTTATTGAAAAGAAAGAATAACGAGGTACAAAGTTCCTTAAGATAAGGAACAAAGGAAAGAGAAGAAAAAACTATACTAGAAAGGCTAAAGAAGACTAAGAGAATAAAAGCACATACACTACAATGTACAGCTAGGGATAAATCCCCCACTTCACCCTTGCCGTTTTATTCGTCCTCTCTTTCCCAATCTCCTCCTCTTTTCCCCGTTTGCCTTTTTCTCGCCTGCCTTGTCGTCATGTCTAGTCTTATATCTTCTCCATTATCCCCCGAGAACGAAGTTCTAAATTTCAACCAAAGGGAGGGAGAAAATCTGAGACGCTTGGTATAGAATTTGCGATGCTCAAAACAGATCTACCAGGAAGCAATCTACTTCCGTTCTTCTTCGCAATTTTTATGTAGGTGCTAGTCCGTGGTATATATATATATATTCTTGATACCATTACCGGGGGGAATTTCTTGGGTAGCCATACTTTTGATTCTTATAATGCTATGATAGATTTATTTGGCTCACCACCTATTTTGGTTAATGGAACTATGTTAACTTTGGAGCATGTTATGCAAAGGCTTGAAATTATTGAAAACAAAGTTGCTACCATTGAATCAATTGAAAATCTAGATAAAAAGATCCATAATCAAATTACCCAATATGGATCCAAAGTAGGAATGACTTTGAAGAATATTACGGAGAAGGAACCCATGGTTAATGAGAAAATAAATCTAGATTTCACTAGAATCGATAAACTTGAGGGTATCATTACCAACTTGGGAACCGCTTTTTCTTCTGTAAAGAATACTCCAAGTCCTCCAACTAAAATTTCCAAGCTTATGTATGTTCCTAAGAATAAGGGTGAATCATCTGGTAAGGAAACTGCGGATCTTAAATCTATAAGTATTCATCCCAATCTTTTTGCTATCATTGAGGAACCATTTGCTACAAATGAATTTTTCGATCTTGTGCCTAAAGGTTTGATAATCACTAGAAGGAAAGAAATTTCTAAGAAAAATAGATGACTCATTGAAGAATTGCCTACCAAAGATGGCAATACCTAGATCTATCCTCGCTTTTATGCCTAGCTAGGGGCGTTAAACGATAGCGCTTGTTGGGAGGCAACCCAATTTTATTTTAGTTTTTTTGATTTTTCTTTTCTTTAGAAATAAATAATCCATCTACCTTCTGTTTATAAGTGGTTTTGTGTTTTAATTAGTTTTTGTGCCAAGTTAGACCTATAGGATCTTCTTGGATGATAGTTATTTGATCTTGCTGTATTTTCCAGAATCTTCCTATTCACGAAAACAATTATTAAAAATCACCAGAACGTGATAAAATACTGATTCCAATTGCTGTTGACCATTAAACAAATTTTCTAGGTCGTCCTATTTTGGTAGATTTTTTGGAGTTCCATAAGTTTGCGTTAGTTACAGATTACTACAGACTGTTCTGTTTTTGACAGATTCTGTTTTTCGTGTGTTGTTTGCTTATTTTGATCAATCTATGGCTAGTAAAATAGTTTATAATCCGTAGAGAAGTTTGAATATAGTAGGTTTAACACCAATATAAATAAAGAATGAGTTTATTACAGTACCATGAAGTGGTCTTTTGTTTTCTTTCTCTAACGGAGCTCACGAGATTTCTGTTGATTTTGTGTTGTGAAGTTTTCAAGTTTTGGGTAAATTCTTTTGATGGATTATGGAACAAGGAGTGGCAAGAGCCTAAGCTTGGGGATGCCCATGCCACCCCCAAGATAATCAAAGGACACCAAAAAGTCAAAACTTGGGGATGCCCCTGAAGGCATCCCCTCTTTCGTCTACTTCCATCGGTAATTGTACTTGGAGCTATATTTTTATTCACCACATGATATGTGTTTTGCTTGGAGCGTCTTGTATTATTTATGTATTTGTTTGTTAGTGTGCCACAATAATCCTTGCTGTACACACCTTTTGAGAGATCCATATATGAATTGGAATTTGATAGAATACTATATGTGCTTCACTTATATCTTTTGAGCTTGATAGTTTTGCTCTATGTGCTTCACTTATATCTTTTGAGCTTGATAATTTTGCTCTAGTGCTTCACTTAGATCTTTTAGAGCACGTTGGTGGATTTTTTTTAAAGAAACTATTGATCTCTCATGCTTCACTTAGATCATTTTGAGAGTCGTTAATAGCATGCTAATTTGCTTAATATTAATATGCTTGGTATTCAAGATTTGTGAAACTTTCTTTTGAGTGCGTTGAATATTAAGAAAAGATTGGAGCTTGATAATTGTTTTGAGATATGAAGATGGTGATATTAGAGTCATTCTAGTTGAGTAGTTGTGAATTTAAAGAATACTTGCGTTAAAGTTTGTGATTCCCGTAGCATGCACGTATGGTGAACCGTTATGTGATGAAGTCGGAGCATGATTTATTTATTGATTGTCTTCCTTATGAGTGGCGGTCCGGGACGAGCGATGGTCTTTTCCTACCAATCTATCCCCCTAGGAGCATGCGCGTAATACTTTGATTTGATAACTTCTAGATTTTTTCAATAAGTATATGAGTTCTTTATGATTAATGTTGAGTCCATGGATTATACGCATTTTCCCTTCCTTCCACCATTGCTAGCCTCTCTAATACCGTGCACTTTTCGCCGGTATCATACACCCACCATATATCTTTCTCAAAACAGCCACCGTACCTACCTATCATGGCATTTCCATAGCCATTCCGAGATATATTGCCATGCAACTCTCCACCATTCCGTTTATTATGACATGCTCCATCATTGTCATATTGCTAGCATGATCATGTAGTTGACATCGTATTTGTGGCAAAGCCACGATTCATAATTCTTTCATACATGTCACTCTTGATTCATTGCACATCCCGGTACACCACCGGAGGCATTCATATAGGATCATACTTTGTTCTAAGAATCGAGTTGTAATTGTTGAGTTGTAAGAAAAATAAAAGTGTGATGATCATCATTTTTAGAGCATTGTCCCAAGTGAGGAAAGGATGATGGAGACTATGATTCCCCCACAAGTCGGGATGAGACTCCGGACGAAAAAATAAAAAAATAAAAGAGGCCATAAAAAAAGAGAAAAGGCCCAAATAAAAAAACTATTAAAAATGAGAGAAAAAGAGAGAAGGGACAATGTTACTATCCTTTTACCACACTTGTGCTTCAAAGTAGCACCAAGATCTTCATGATAGAGAGTATCCTATGATATCACTCTCATTTACTAGTGGGAACTTTTCATTATAGAACTCGGCTTGTATATTCCAATGATGGGCTTCCTCAAAATGCCCTAGGTCTTCGTGAGCAAGCGAGTTGGATGCACACCCACTTAGTTTCTTTTGTTGAGCTTTCATATACTTATAGCTCTAGGGCATCCGTTGCATGGCAATCCCTACTCACTCACATTGATATCTATTAATGGGCATCTCCATAGCCCGTTGATACGCCTAGTTGATGTGAGACTATCTTCCCCTCTTTTTGTCTTCTCCACAACCACCATTCTATTCCATATATAGTGTTATATCCATGGCTCACGCTCATGTATTGTGTGAAGATTAAAAAAGTTTTGAAAATGTTAAAGTATGAAACAATTTCTTGGCTTGTCATCGCGGTTGTGCATGATTCAAATACTTTGTGTGGTGAAGATAGAGCATAGCCAGACTATATGATTTTGTAGGGATAACTTTCTTTGGCCATGTTGTTTTGAGAAGACATAATTACTTTGTTAGTATGCTTGAAGTATTTTTTATGTCAATATGAACTTTTGTCTTGAATCTTTCGAATCTGAATATTCATACCACAATTATGAAGATTTGCATTGAAATTATGCCAAGTAGCACTCCGCATAAAAAATTCTCTTGTTATCATTTACCTACTCGAGGACGAGCAGGAATTAAGCTTGGGGATGCCTGATACGTCTCCAACGTATCTATAATTTTTGATTGCTCCATGCTATATTATCTACTGTTTTGGACTATATTGGGCTTTATTTTCCACTTCTATATTATTTTTGGAACTAACCTATTAACCGGAGGCCCAGCCCAGAATTGCAGTTTTTTGCCTATTTCAGTGTTTCGGAGAAACAGAATATCAAACGGAGTCCAAACGGAATAAAACCTTCGGGAACGTGATTTTCTCACCGAACGTGATCTAGGAGACTTGGACCCTACTCCAAGGAGTCAAAGAGGCGGTCACGATGGTGGGGGGCGCCCCCCTAGGGCGCGCCCCCTACCTCGTGGGCCCCTCGGTGCTCCACCGACGTACTCCTTCCTCCTATATATACCTACGTACCCCCAAACGATCAGATACGGAGCCAAAAACCTAATTCCACCGCCGCAACCTTCTGTATCCATGAGATCCCATCTTGGGGCCTATTCCGGAGCTCCACCGGAGAGGTCCATCATCACGGAGGGCTTCTACATCATCCTAGCCCCTCCGATGAAGTGTGAGTAGTTCACCTCAGACCTACGGGTCCATAGTTATTGGCTAGATGGCTTCTTCTCTCTTTTTGGATCTCAATACAATGTTCTCCCCCTCTCTCGTGGGGATCTATTCGATGTAATCTTCTTTTTGCGGTGTGTTTATTGAGATCGATGAATTGTGGGTTTATGATCAAGTCTATCTATGAATAATATTTGAATCTTCTCTGAATTCTTTTATGTATGATTGGTTATTGATACGTCCACTTTGCATCATGCTTTTATATCGATATTTATTGCATTATGGGCTGTTATTTCACGTTATGTCACAATACTTATGGCTATTCTCTCTTATTTTACAAGGTTTACATGAAGAGGGAGAACGCCGTCAGATGGAATTCTGGGCTGGAAAAAGGAGCAAATATTAGAGACCTATTTTGCGCAACTCCAAAAGTCCTGAAACTCCATGGAATATCTTAAAATAAATAAAGAAAAATCCTCGCCAAAGATGAAGGCCAGGGGGCCCACACCCTGCTCACGAGGGTGGGGGCGCGCCCCCCTCCTAGGGAGCGCCCCCTACCTCGTGGGCCCCCTGGTGGCTCTCCGACGCCCGTCTTCTCCTATATGAAGTCTTTCATCAAGAAAAAACCAGAAGAAACCTTTCGGGACAAGACTCCACCGCCACGAGGCGGAACCTTGGCGGACCAATCTAGGGCTCCGGCAGAGCTGTTCTGCCGGGGATACTTCCCTCCAGGAGGGGGAAATCATCTCCATCGTCATCACCAACGCTCCTATCATTGGGAGAGGGCAATCCCCATCAACATCTTCACCACCACCATCTCATCTCCAAACCCTAGTTCATCTCTTGTATCCAATTCTTGTCTCCATGTCCGGGATTGGTACTAGTAGGTTGCTAGTAGTGTTGATTACTCCTTGTAGTTGATGCTAGTTGGTTTATTTGGTGGAAGATCATATGTTCAGATCCTTTATGCATATTATTACCCCTCTGATTATGAACATGAATATGCTTTGTGAGTAGTTACGTTTGTTCCTGAGGACAAGGGAGAAGTCTTGCTATTAGTAGTCATGTGAATTTGGTATTCGTTCGATATTTTGATAAGATGTATGTTGTCTAGCCTCTAGTGGTGTTATGTGAACGTCGACTACATAACACTTCACCATTATTTGGGCCTAAGGAAGGCATTGGGGAGTAATAAGTAGAAGATGGGTTGCTAGAGTGACAGAAGCTTAAACCCTAGTTTATGCGTTGCTTCGTAAGGGGCTGATTTGGATCCATATGTTTCATGCTATGGTTAGGTTTACCTTAATACTTTTGTTGTAGTTGCGGATGCTTGCAATATAGGTTAATCATAAGTGGGATGCTTGTTCAAGTAAGAACAGCACCCAAGCACCGGTCCACCCACATATCAAATTATCAAAGTACCGAAGGCGAATCATATGAACATGATGAAAACTAGCTTGATGATATTCCCATGTGTCCTCAGGAGTGCTTTTCCTATTATAATACTTTGTTCCGGCTTGTCCTTTGCTACAAAAGGATTGGGCCACCTTGCTGCACTTTATTTAGTTTTGTTACTTGTTCCTCATTACAATTTATCTTATCACAAAACTATCTGTTACCACTTATTTCAGTACTTGCAAATAATACCTTGCTGAAAACAGCTTATCATTTCCTTCTACTCCTCGTTGGGTTCGACACTCTTACTTATCGAAAGGACTAGATAGATCCCCTATACTTGTGGGTCATCCAGACTCTTTTCTGGCGCCATTGCCGGGGAGTGTAGCGCCTTTGGTAGGTGGAATTTGGTAAGGACAAATTTATATAGTGTGCTGAAATTTACTGTCACTTGTTACTATGGAAAGTAATTCTCTGAGGGGCTTGTTCGGGGTATCTTCACCCCGTCCAGTAGAGAAAAGAGTTGCTCCTCAACCTACTGAACCTATTGAAAATGAAACTCCTTTTGAATTTCCTTCGGGTATGATGGAAAAACTGCTAGCTAATCCTTTTACAGGAGATGGAACAAAGCATCCTAATGAGCACTTAATATATGTGGATGAAGTTTGTGGATTATTTAAGCTTGCAGGTATACCCGATGATGTTGCTAAGAAGAAGGTATTCCCTTTGTCTTTGAAGGGAGACGCATTGACATGGTATAGGCTATGTGATGATACGAGATCATGGAACTATAAAAGATTGAAATTGGAATTCCGTCAAAAGTATTACCCTATGCATCTTGTTCATCGTGATCGTAATTATATATATAATTTCTGGCCTCGCAAAGGAGAAAGCATCGCTCAAGATTGGGTGAGGCTTAAATCAATGTTATATTCATGCCCCAATCATGGGTTTCCAAGGGAAACAATTATTCAAAATTTGTATGCTCGGCTTTCTGAAAACAATCGCACCATGCTCCGATACTTCTTGTGCTGGCACTTTTATGATGAAGACTATTGATTTTAAATGGGACTTATTGGATAGAATTAAATGCAACCCTGAAGATTGGGATCTCGACGAAGGTAAGGAGTCAGGTATGACACCTAAGTTTGATTGTGTTAAATCTTTTATGGATACCGATATTTCTCGTAAGTTTAGCACTAAATATGGACTTGACTCTGAGATAGTAGCTTCTTTCTGTGAATCCTTTGCTACTTATGTTGATCTCCCTAAGGAGAAGTGGTTTAAATATCATCCTCCCATAGAAGTAAAAGTAGCTGCACCTATTAAAGTTGAAGAAAAGACTGTCACTTTTAATGATCCTATTGTTCCTACTGCTTATGATGAGAGACCACCTTTCCCTGTTAGAATAAAGGATCATGCTAAAGCTTCAACTGTTGTTCGTAAAAGCAATATTATAAGTTATACACCTCCTAAGCAAGTTAAATTAGAACCTAATATTGCTATTGTTAAAGATCTCTTGTGTGATAATATTGATGGGCATGTTATTCAGTTCAATGGTGAAATTGCTAGAATTGCTAAGCCTTGTGCTAAAGATAAACATAGACCTTTGGTAGGCGTGCCTGTTATTTCTGTTAAAATAGGAGATCATTGTTATCATGGCTTATGTGATATGGGTGCTAGTGCTAGTGTTATACCGCATACTTTGTACGAAGAAATTAAGCATGAAATTGCACCTGCTGAGTTAGAAGGTGTTAATTTCACAATTAAACTTGCCAATAGAGATACTGTTTCACCAATTGGAATTGTTAGAGATGTTGAAGTCTTGTGTGGGAAAACTAAATATCCTGCTGATTTTCTTGTTCTCACTTCTCCACAAGATAGCTTTTGTCCCATTATATTTGGTAGACCCTTCTTGAACACTGTTAATGCTAATATAGACTGCGAAGAGAATGTTGTTACTATTGGCTTGGATGACATGGTTCATGAGTTTAATTTCTCTAAATTTAGTAAACAACATCATGAGGAAGAATTGCCTAGCAAGGATGAAATTATTGGTCTTGCTTCTATTGCCGTACCTCCTAGTGATCCTTTAGAACACTATTTGCTAGACCATGAAAATGATATGTTCATGAATGAAAGAAGGAAAATAGATGAAGTATTCTTTAAACAGGAACCTATTCTGCAACACAATTTGCCTGTTGAAATTTTAGGGGATCCTCCTCCACCCAAGGGTGATCTCGTATTTGAGCTTAAACCGTTACCTGATAATCTTAAGTATGCTTATAATCTTAAGTATGCTTATCTTGATGAAAAGAAGTAATATCCTGTTATTATTAGTGCTAACCTTTCAGAGCATGAAGAAGAAACATTATTGAAAACTCTGAAGAAGCACCGTGCTGCTATTGGATATACTCTTGATGATCTTAAGGGCATTAGTCCCACTCTATGTCAACATAAAATAAATTTGGAAGCAGATGCCAAACCAGTTCGTGATCCTCAACGACGTCTGAATCCTAAAATGAAAGAAGTGGTAAGAAAAGAAATACTGAAGCTTCTGGAGGCAGGTATAATTTATCCCGTTGCTGATAGTTAGTGGGTAAGTCCTGTCCATTGTGTCCCTAAGAAGGGAGGTATTACTGTTGTTCCTAATGATAAAGATGAATTGATTCCACAAACAATTATCACAGGTTATAGGATGGTAATTGATTTCCACAAATTAAAAGGCTACTAAGAAAGATCATTACCCCTTACCTTTTATTGATCAAATGCTAGAAATATTATGCAAACATACACACTACTGCTTTTTAGATGGTTACTCTGGTTTCTCTCAAATACCTGTGTCGGCTAAAGATCAATCAAATACTACTTTTACATGCCCTTTTGGTACTTTTGCTTATAGACGTATGCCTTTTGGTTTATGTAATGCACCTGCTACCTTTCAAAGATGCATGATGGCTATATTCTCTGACTTTTGTGAAAAGATTTGTGAGGTTTTCATGGACGACTTTTCCGTCTATGGTTCCTCTTTTGTTGATTGCTTGAGCAATCTTGATCGAGTTTTGCAGAGATGTGAAGAAACTAATCTTGTCTTGAATTGGGAAAAGTGTCACTTTATGGTTAATGAAGGTATTGTCTTGGGGCATAAAGTTTCTGAAAGAGGTATTGAAGTTGATAAAGCCAAGGTTGATCCTATTGAAAAGATGCCATGTCCCAAGGACATCATAGGTATAAGAAGTTTCCTTGGTCACGCCGGATTTTATAGGAGGTTCATTAAGGAATTCTCAAAAATTTCTCGGCCTCTGACTAATTTATTTCAAAAATATGTACCATTTGTCTTTGATGATGATTGTGTAGAAGCATTTGAAATACTTAAGAAAGCATTAGTCTCTGCATCTGTTGTTCAGCCACGTGATTGGAACTTACCCTTTGAAATTATGTGTGATGCTAGTGATTGTGCTGTAGGTGCTGTTCTAGGGCAAAGAGTTGATAAGAAATTAAATGTTATCCATTATGCTAGTAAGACTCTAGACAATGCTCAAAGAAATTATGCTACTACCGAAAAGGAACTTTTAGCAGTTGTATTTGATTGTGATAAGTTTAGACCCTATATTCTTGATTCTAAAGTAACTATTCACACTGATCATGCTGCTATTAAATATCTTATGGAAAAGAAAGATGCTAAACCTAGGCTTATTAGATGGGTTCTCCTGCTTCAAGAATTTGATTTGCACATTGTTGATAGAAAAGAAGCTGAGAACCCCGTTGCAGACAACTTATCTAGGTTAGAGAATGTTCTTGATGACCCACTACCTATTGATGATAGCTTTCCTGATGAACAATTAAATGTTAGTACTCCTTGGTATGCTGATTATGCTAATTACATTGTTGCTAAATTCATACCACCTAGCTTCACATACCAACAAAAGAAAAAGTTTTTCTATGATTTGAGACATTACTTTTGGGATGACCCACATCTTTATAAAGAAGGAGTAGATGGTGTTATTAGACGTTGTGTACCTGAGCATGAACAGGAACAGATCCTACGCAAGTGCCACTCCGAAGCTTATGGAGGACACCATGCTGGAGATAGAACTGCACATAAGGTATTACAATCCGGTTTTTATTGGCCTACTCTCTTCAAGGATGCCCGTAAGTTTGTCTTGTCTTGTGATGAATGTCAAAGAATTGGTAATATTAGTAGATGTCAAGAAATGCCTATGAATTATTCACTTGTTATTGAACCATTTGATGTTTGGGGCTTTGATTATATGGGACCTTTTCCTGCCTCTAATGGATATACACATATTTTAGTTGTTGTTGATTACGTTACTAAGTGGGTAGAAGCTATTCCAAATAGTAGTTCTGATCATAACACCTCTATTAAAATGCTTAAGGAAGTTATTTTTCCGAGGTTTGGGGTCCCTAGATATTTAATGACTGATGGTGGTTCACATTTTATTCATGGTGCTTTCCGTAAAATGCTTGCTAAGTATGATGTTAATCATAGAATTGCATCTCCTTATCACCCGCAGTCTAGTGGTCAAGTAGAATTGAGCAATAGAGAGGTCAAATTAATTTTGCAAAAGACTGTTAATAGGTCTAGAAAGAATTGGTCTAAGAAACTTGATGATGCATTATGGGCTTATAGAACTGCATATAAAAATCCTATGGGTATGTCTCCATATAAAATGGTTTATGGAAAAGCATGTCACTTACCTATCGAACTAGAACATAAGGCATATTGGGCTATTAAAGAGCTCAACTATGATTTCAAACTTGCCGGTGAGAAGAGGTTATTTGATATTAGCTCACTTGATGAATGGAGAACCCAAGCATATGAAAATCCCAAGTTGTTTAAAGAAAAGTTAAAAGATGGCATGACAAAAGGATACAAAAGCGTGAGTTTAATGTAGGTGATTATGTATTGCTATACAATTCTCGTTTAAGACTTTTTGCAGGAAAACTTCTCTCTAAATGGGAAGGCCCCTACGTTATCGAGGAGGTCTATCGTTCCGGTGCCATAAAAATCAACAACTTCGAAGGCACAAATCCGAAGGTGGTAAACGGTCAAAGAATCAAACATTATATCTCAGGTAATCCCATAAAATTTGAAACCAATATTATTGAAACCGTAACCCCGGAGGAATACATAAGAGACACTTTCCAGACCGTTTCAGACTCCGAAAGGAATAGGTATGTGGTACGGTAAGTAAACTGGCTCCAAAACAATTTTTAAGGCAATATTTCTCCGTTTTGGAACATTTAGAAAAATAGAACAATAAGTACCAGTCCGGGAAGGACATGAGGGCCCCACGAGGGTGGTGGGTGCGGCCCCCCTCCTAGGGCGTGCCCCCTACCTCGTGAGCACCTCGTGTGCCCTCCAGACTCCGTTTTCTTGCATGATACGTATTTTGGTCGGTAAAAATTCACTATATATTCTCCCGAAGGTTTTGACACCCGTATCACGCAAATCTCCTCTGTTCTTGTTTAGAGCTGTTTTCTGTCAGGGTTGTCAAGGCCAGGCATCATGTCGTCCCCCTCCTCCAACAATGGTGACAAAGATGCTTGGCTAATGAAGATAGAGCTGAAGAGGGAAGAGGCCATGGAGATCAACAAGGATGAAGGGATCAAGAAGGCCACGGAGAATCAAGCTCCGGCAGCAGAAGACATCCTTCAACTTGACCACAATCTTCTTACCCCAACTGAGATCGAAGCTTTCAAGATGATTGAGTTAGCCTGTATACAGAATAAGAATATCACCCGTGAAAATATTTTGTTGAAGGAGCATATTATCGCACTCAAGGGCATTATCCGCAAGCTGGAGGACCTCTTACGCTCTATGTGCGATTATCCATCACCAGCACCTTCTTCACCCACAAAGAAGGAGACATAATCACATGGGTATGGGCACTCCCCTTGGCAACTGCTAAGCTTGGGGGAGGTACCCCGGTATCGTATCACAATCAGAACTCCTATTGTCGGTGTCAAAACCGGCGGATCTCGGGTAGGGGGTCCCGAATTGTGCGTCAAGGTCGGATGGTAACAGGAGACAAGGGACACTTTATTTTACCCAGGTTCGGGCCCTCTCAATGGAGGTAAAACCCTACTCCTGCTAGATTAATATTGATGATATGGGTAGTACAAGAGTGGATCTACCACGAGATCAAGGAGGCTAAACCCTAGAAGCTAGCCTATGGTATGATTGTGTATGATGATGGTTGTCCTACGGACTACAAACCTCCGGTTTATATAGACACCGGATAGGGTTAGGGTTACACAGAGTCGGTTACAATGGTAGGAGATCTCGAATATCCGCACACCTAGCTTGCCTTCCACGCCAAGAAAAGATCCTTCTGGACATGGGACGAAGTCTTCAACTTTGTATCTTCATAGTCCTGGAGTCCGGCTGAAGGTATAGTTCGGCTACCCGAACACCCCCTAATCCAGGACTCCCTCAGTAGCCCTGAACCAGGCTTCAATGACGACGAGTCCGGCGCGCAGATTGTCTTCGGCATTGCAAGGCGGGTTCCTCCTCCAAGTTCTTCAAGAAGATTATAAACACCACAGAATAGTGTCCAACTCTGCAAAATAAGTTTCCACATATTTCCATACAGAGAATAATATTAACACGAATCAAATCTGCTGACGTATCCCATAGTGCGCCATAACACTGCGGCCAAGCCTTCTATATAAATTGTTTTCATTGTTCCACCTCAGCTCGTATAGCGAGGCGGTTTCCTTGGCATGTCTTGTCGAAGCAGAGATCGTGTGCCCCCCTTTAACGGGATTCTCATTAATACGGACGTGGGTAACCCAATCGTGCATGTTAGCATGTCTTGCCTTAATTAAAGGCTAGTCCAAGACGGTTACGGCGAGGGCGCTTGATATTCTGCCTCTTATAAAGAGAACAAGGCCCTGTTCCCTGCTTCTATTCTCAAAACAAGTTCGCCCATCACCTCGAGTTCCAGCACCCTAGGCTTCCAGATTTCGAGCGCACCGGATCTTCGACAATGTCCGGCTCCGACCTCCAAGGCCGATGGATGCCCTCCTCTGTTACGGAGGAGGACATATCAAGATTGAGGGAAGCTAGATTCCTGACCAGGGAGATTCCCCACAGGCTACCTGTTCAAGGACAGGTGATCCCTAGCCCTCAGCCGGGCGAGAGTGTGGTATTTATATCCCACTTCCTTCGCGGATTAGGCTTCCCCGTGGATCCTTTTGTAAGGGGGCTGATGTTTTATTATGTGCTGGAATTCCACGACTTAGCTCCGGAGTCCATCCTCCATATCTCCTCGTTCATAGTTGTGTGCAAAGTGTTCCTCCGCGTTACCCCTCACTTCGGACTATGGCTCAAGACCTTCAAAGTAGAACCGAAGATAATCGAAGGGCGCCACGCAGAGTGCGGAGGCGCTGTTATAAAAAGAAATGCCGACGCTCCATGGCCCGAGGGCGCTTTTCAAGAGGAGCTCAGCTTATGGGCACAGGAGTGGTTCTACATCACCGCTCCTCGGGGCACCGCATGGGTGGAGCCTCCGGCCTTCCGCTCGGGTCCCCCACCACGGTTAGCATCGTGGATTAACACGGGGTTAGATTGGGGCTTGCCCAAAGACGTTCCTCTGCTGCAGGGCCGCATTAAGGATCTCTTGAAGGGAGACTTTGACCTGGTCAAGGTGACACAAGTCATGCTGATTCGCCGGACACTGCCCGGCCAACGTCGCCCTCTTCGCTTGTGGGAGTTCAATCCGGAGGGACCACGAGCTCTCCAGTATTTTATGGGCGTGACGCCTGTGGAGATGTATAAACTGTTCTTCGGACCACAAGAAGTGAGTCCGGATTTGACCGAGGATGCTGGTTTAAGCCGCAATCGCCCGGATACTCAAGTAGGTGACCTTGCGACCGGACCTTCTATCTGCATAATTAACTTGCTTTTAACAGCGTTTCTCCTTTTAAGCAGGAGTGGATAGCGAAGGCGAAGCTGATCAGGTGTCCGGCTCCCCTTCCCGAAACCAGGCTGGATCCCATGCTAGTCAGGATGCTGGAGGAAGTGCCTTTGGAGGGAAATAAGGGGGAGGACAAGGAAACCGTGGCCTCCTCGAAAGAGGCCCTTCCGAAGGGGGAATCGACAATTCCTCTCCTAAGGGAAAGAAAAGGGCCACCTCTGATGACCCGTAGACCGTAGCTTCGAAGCAGGGGAAGGAATCCTTGTCAGAGGACCAAACGCCGGGGAATACCTCGGCCGAACTAAACCCAGAAAGGGACCAGCTCTTCAGCGAGCCGTAAGTAGAAGAAGAGTTTTTCTTTTAAGAGAAATCCTTGATTTATATCTGGGAAATTTTAACTGAAACCTTACTTTGTAGTTCGGACCTCAGCCCTTCTCTGCAGAACTCGTCCTCGGGGGATCTTCTTCCGGAGATGATGGAGAGCGGAACGCCTCCTCCTTCTGTATCGCCTAGCAAGGCGGGCGACGCTGAAGTGTCATCGCGGGGGATTTCTCCGGATCCGCTAAGGGCGGATGGTGCTGCCCCCCCAGGTTCTCCGTGTCCGGCCTTTGAGGAAGGCCATGGGACGAGTCCGACACCATCTGGTGTTCGGTCGGAGGAGCTAAAGACTCTGCTGGGGCGAGCCCCTGTCTCAGAGGAGCACCGTGCGTTAATGAGCACGGTGATTGAAAAGATTTCATCCGCAGAAAGCGGACTGCACGAGGCCGTCAAGAGCTTAGTGGCAGGCCTTGAGGTACATTTGAAATAACGTATATTTGTATTAATTGCGCGTAAATAAAGTGCGCCCTGTATAGATAGTAGCCCCTGAGACTCTGTGCGTCGTAAAGGTGTACGACGCGCAGAGGATCTTAATCCCAGGTCCTTTAAGTGGCACCTTTATATGTAGGTGGCTGATTGTCCGGAGTCAAGCCGGACTTGTGAATATGCCGAACTAAAGCGACAACTGGATGAGGCAGAAGCCGACATCGTGCTTGTTAACAAGCGGCTTGATGGTGCTCAAGGTATTGAGATCATTAGGCGATTGTTAGTAAGACGAGCTGTATGTCGATATCTTACCGTGTGTGTGGTTGACGCAGATGGTGCGGCCGCCGTAGAAGGTCTTAGGGCCGAACTCGCCCGAGCGAAGGATCAAGCCAGAAAAAGCGATGCGGCTGCCGTAAAAGCCCTTGAAGAGCTGAAAGCCGAACAGGCTGCCCATTGCCGAAGAAAGGATGAAATGGCTGATATGGCCGTAAAGTTAAAGAGCGCTACTGACCGTTGCAAGCTTCTGGAAGAAGAAGATCGAGCGAAGCAAACGAGCTTAGAGAAGGCTGTTGCTGACGCCAAGGACGCCCGCTCTATAATGAGAGCGGCGAAGGAAGAGCTGCGTCAAGCCGGACAGATTGCGGATGGAAAGCCCTTCTCGCTGCGGCGAAAATTTTGTGATCCTAAGTTTGCCCCGTTAAACTGGATGTGGAGTATAGAGGACACCTATCTGGATTTGGCGGCTAGTGCCACTGATGCGACCAAACACTTACGAGATAAAAAGGATCATGAAGTGGAGAAGCTCTTTTGGTCGCAATTCGTCAATCCAGAGCGTCCGCTGGCCGTGGACGATCGCCTGGCCCAATGGGCCGAGCTGAATAGATTGTCCGGACTCGCCATGAAGTACGTCATGGATCGTCTGTGTCCGGGAAGATCGAAGCCGAAGAGCTATTTCAGCTTGGTGCAGCAATTGCTAGACATGGCGCCACATGTCGATGCTATGAAGAGGTCAGCGTGCGTAGAGGGCGCTCGGCTGGCTCTTGCCCGTGTCAAGACATACTGGGCAGATATGGAGCCCACCACTGTTGCGTCCCAGGATTCGGACAAAAGCCGAATACCTGCCGAGCACTATTTTGAGGAAGTCCTCGAAGGCGCTCGCGTAATAGAGACGCAGTGCTCGAAGGATGCTATATTATGATAGCATATGTAATCATAAAACAGTATTTTGATAAATTGTAGTGGCATTTTTTTGGACTTGTGCCTTCAAGTACTAAGAACACCTCCTGTGCGGCCGTTTTAATATATATATTCTGAAAGATTGCAGTCGTTGGCTTCAGCCCCCACGCACATAGTGCGGGGGTGCGCGCAGAAGACACATTTTCACACTAAACCCAACGTCTTGGTCCTACAAAAGGAGGTGATAGCGCAGCGAGCTAGGCAACCGGACTATAATGCTTTAACACTTTCACTTAGCCATTGGAGCTTGACAGTGGGACTCTTTAGGTAGCCCTTTAGCGGCAAATGCGCTTTGCCCAAGTTCGGAGCGCGTACGTGCCTGACCGGGAAATGACCCTTCGTCAAAGCGGAGGGATTCGAAAAATCCCTATGACTCATCGAGTGGCGACCAGTCTCGCGCTACATCATGACAGTCGGTTTTCGACTTTCTCTACTGAGGTGCTCACCCGGCCGAACCGGGACACAATCGCAGTAGTTCTCCTGGTGCTACCTTAGCCGATAGAACGGAACGTAAGGTGGCCGAACTCAGGAGCCGGGCAACCCAACATATGACCAAAATCATGATTCGGAGCTGATGCATATAGTGCCAAAACTCACGACGCCGGACACTCCCTAAGGTGTTCGGTCTTTATCAGTGCGGGTGAGACAACACCCTAAAAAAAGAGCCCCTAGTGTCCAGGTACGAGCAATAATTCTGGCGTGGCCACATGCCAAAATGCCAGCCTCCTCCTTGGTTATGGCGGAACAAACCAGGGGATGTATAGCAGCAAGAGACAGTAAAAAAGGTTTATGCAGGGTCTTAATCTAAAAAGAAACCTTAAGACGGGTCCCTACTGCACGTCTGCGCCTGTGTCTCCGATGTGCCGTGTCCTGGACGGGCGCCGCATGACGTTCATCTGTAAAAGAGAGGAACTGAATTGAAAAATGGGTTGTGCGGGGTAAAAAAGATAATAAACAAAATATAAAGTAAAAAATATATAGAGTTGAGCTTTATTGTCTCTGCGTATAGCCCCCGGTACGGGGGTGTATGGCATTATGAGCCTGCGTTGACGATGGACTTGTGCCGAACTCATTGAGTCCGGGTCCGTGGCCTTTGATGACTTATAAAAAAGTCTTTTGGCTGGCGAGGCCACTTTATTGTGCGGCTGTTTTAAGCGGCCGCGCAATCCTCCGTTTGGAGGAGGCGTATTTTAGTGCGCTCCCTTTAAAGAGATGATGCCTCGTGGACCGGGCATCTTAAGTGTGAGAGATGCGTAATGCGGTATGGCGTTAAAGCGAGCGAAAGCTCCGCGTCCCATTAGTGCTTGATAGCGACTTGAAAACGGGACAACATGGAAGGTCAGCCTTTCGCGACAAAAGTTATTGGGAGAGCCAAATATGACCACAAGCCGGAGAAAACCCATACAATGGGTGTCCGGGCCTGGTGCTACTCCTTGAAAGGAGGTTTTGCTGTGGCGGATTCTTGCTGGGTTTATGCCCATGCGGTGGATTGTATCCTGATATATCAGGTTTAGTCCACTGCCGCCGTCCATAAGGACATTGGTAAACTGGAATCCATCGATTATTGGATCTAGTATCAGGGCAGTCCGGCCTGCGTTTTTGATATTTCTAGAATAATCTAGCTGATAAAAAATGATTGGCTTTAGTGACCAGTGGCGGGACTCCTAAGGGGAAAGTTTGATTGTACGTACCTTTATGGGTGCCATACGTTTTGTGACGTGAAGTAGGTTCACTGTTTTGACTTCTTGCGGGAAGTTCTTTTGTTTCCTGGTATTCTGCCTTGGGGGTTCGTCCTCTTCTTCACTTGGTGTGTCGAGCCCCTTGTGTTCGGCGTTAAGCTGTCCGGATTGTTTAAAAACCCAACAGTCTCTGTGGGTGTGATTGGCAGGCTTCCCAGGAGTACTGTGTATCTGACATATTCTGTCCAGGATTCTATTTAAGCTGGACGGATCATCCCTGTTATCCTGAGGGGATGGTTTTTTTGATTTTGCCGTGAGCTTTTGAATCCGGCATTGACTGCCGCGCTCTTCGGACTTTTTCCTTTGATTCGGCGACGGTCCTTATTTCATCGCGGTTTTCCGTTTCCATCCCTTATTTCGGATGTACTTTGGTCGCTGGGGCTGCGTCTTGCCAACCAGCTGTCCTCTCCTGCGCAAAAGCGGGTCATGAGGCTTGTGAGTGCGGCCATTGTTCTTGGCTTTTCCTGGCCGAGGTGTCTGGAGAGCCATTCGTCTCGGACATTATGCCTGAAAGCTGCTAAGGCCTCGGCGTCCGGACAATCCACTATCTGATTCTTTTTAGTAAGGAATCTGTTCCAAAACTGTCGCGCTGATTCTCCGGGCTGTTGAGTTATGTGACTGAGATCGTCTGCGTCCGGAGGGCGGACGTAGGTCCCTTGAAAATTTGCTCGGAAAGCGTCCTCGAGCTCTTCCCAACTTCCAATTGTGTTTTCGGGAAGGCTTTGAAGCCAGTGCCGAGCTGGCCCTTTAAGCTTAAGGGGTAGATATTTAATGGCGTGGAGATCATCTCCTCTAGTCATATGTATATTGAGGATATAATCCTCGGTCCAGACTCCGGGGTCTGTTGTTCCATCATACGCCTCTATGTTGACGGGTTTGAATCCCTCTGGAAATTCGTATTCCAGGACCTCATCGGTGAAACATAGGGGGTGTGCGGCGCCCCTGTATTTGGGTGTGCCGGATTCTGATGATGCCTTTTTTGCATTGCTTGCGATAGCTTGCTTTCTTGGCCCGTAAATGGACCTGGCTGGGCCATGATGCGAGTCTTTAATTGGGTCGCATGCCGCATTGAATGCGGCGCCACTTGCTGTGTTATGGTGGCCGTGTGGTCGTCTACCCGACTGTACGGCTTTTTTATTTTTCGAATGTGAGGGCTCTAGGGCCTCTTGATCGAATTCGGGCAGTAGCTTTCTTTTCGGATAGCTTTGAGTGCGACGGCTGCCACCGCATTTGTCGGCGGTCTTGATTACCTTGCTCCATCTTATTCTGAGTGCATCTTCCGCCGTCTTTAGCTTCCGCTTCTGCTTTTTCAGGCTGCGTGCTGTAGCAACGAGCCTTTCGTGGAGATTCTTCTGCTCCGTGGTTTTATCCGGTGTGAGATCATCCGGAGTTCTGTTATGGCCGGGGGAGGGTTGTTTTTCCTCTCTATCCGAGTTGCCCTGTTCGGACGGTTGCTCTGAGGCGCGCTCGTCGTCTACCGGCTCATCCTGCTCCATGGCTGGGTCTTGGTCGAGGCGGGGCTTGGCTCGGCGTTTTCGTCGCCGCTTTAACTGCTTTTCGGAGGGTTTGTCCCTTTTTTCGTCCCCTTTTTCCTCGTTGTCGTTCCCTTTAGGGGTATCCACCATGAATACATCGTTAGATGGGTTGGTGGTCCAGCGCCTTATAGGTGCTGGTTCCTCTTCGTCTCCGTCTTCGTCGTCAATACCGTCGAAGTCTTTGGATCCGAAGTCAAGCATGTCGGTTAAATCATCGACAGTGGCTATCAAGTGGGTGGTGGGTGGGATTTGAATTTCTTTGTCGTCCGAATCCCGACCTCGCAGGCCATAGTCCGACCTGGGCTCTCCTGATATAGAGAGAGACTTGAGAGAATTCAGGATATCACCGAAAGGTGAGCACTAAAAGGTGTCCGCGGCGGTGAACTCCATTACAGGCGCCCAATCAGATTCGATCGGCGGGGGCGCAGAAGGCTCGGAGTCCGGAGAAGAGTCCGGCTCCTTGGAGTCCTGGGCCGTGCGGAGTACGGGGCTAGCGTTCGGCTCGATCGCCTTTGAGATCGCAGCCCCCGAGGTGACGTCCAACCGTTCATCCTCAGAGAACGCAGCGGGCTCCGAGTCAAGGATCGGGGCCGGAGCGTGTGCGGCCTCCAGGGTGCTATTCGGAGGCAGAGCCATATCGTGCCCCTCGAAGTAGCGCGGCGCGCTTGGCTGTGGCTCGAACCCGTCGAAGGTCCAGTCTCCGCGGATATCAGCAGTGTAGTTTAAGCTTCCAAACCTGACTTGATGGCCAGGGGCGTAGCTTTCGATCTGCTCCAGATGACCAAGCGAATTGGCCCGCAGAGCGAAGCCGCCAAAGACGAAGATCTGTCCGGGGAGGAAAGTCTCACCCTGGACCTCGTCGTTGTTGATGATCAAGGGAGCCATCGGGCCTAAAAGTGACGACACAGAGGAACTCTCAATGAAAGCACCAATGTCGGTGTCAAAACCGGCGGATCTCGGGTAGGGGGTCCCGAAATGTGCGTCAAGGTCGGATGGTAACAGGAGACAAGGGACACTTTATTTTACCCAGGTTCGGGCCCTCTCGATGGAGGTAAAACCCTACTCCTGCTAGATTAATATTGATGATATGGGTTGTACAAGAGTGGATCTACCACGAGATCAAGGAGGCTAAACCCTAGAAGCTAGCCTATGGTATGATTGTGTATGATGATGGTTGTCCTACGGACTACAACCCTCTGGTTTATATAGACACCGGATAGGGTTAGGGTTACACAGAGTCGGTTACAATGGTAGGAGATCTCGAATATCTGCACACCTAGCTTGCCTTCCACGCCAAGAAAAGATCCTTCCGGACACGGGACGAAGTCTTTGTAACATCCCAACTTTTCAATTTGGAATGTTATACATTAGATCATCATGCATAACATATTTTCTTGCATTTTGGTTGATCCGAGAAATTTCACGTTACTCAAGGACCCTCCGAGAGAGTTGGAGATTTCGTTATTTTCTCAAATTTTGAAAAGAGGATCGTTTGATTTTATTTATTTTATCTTCAATTATTTTTCCAATAACCGAATTATGAGAAGGGAATAATATGACTTTCCCAATATTAGGAAAAATGAAGATTTAAATAAATAAATCAAATTTTGGATTTTCCGGAGTTTATTGTCACGACCGGTTTTCCAATAAAATATTTATTGAGAAACCAATCTATAGAAATCCAGTTTGAGATAAAACCACCTCACTGGCAGACAAACTTTTGATACAATAAGCCAGTAGCATAAATATTTTACAAGGTTGAGCTGACGATACTCAACAATTTTATTACAAGCGTGCCAATAATTATACATAAAGGCGATTAATGACACAAGGGAGTGGTGGCGTACTACTGACTCGCAAATAAGGTAGAGGTGGAGTAACACAGTGGGAGTGGTTATGGGATTCTCAAACTAACATCCCATCGAGCGTCGAGGTGAAGCTCGATGAATTTATTAGGGTAGCGGAAGCGGATATGATACAGTGACCAACTCCAAGGTTGCACAAGACTGACTGGGACTCCTCTAGGCGTCGGATTCGCTATCGAACTCTTCATCCATGATATCACCTTCGTCAGCATCTGGCCAAATCAACAAGCCAGTGAGTACTTTGAAAGTACTCGCAAGACAGTTCGGACGTAAGATATAACAAATGCCAACATGAAATACATGGATAAGTTAACCAGTACGATCAGACATAGAGGTGATAATGCTGGGTGCCAAACGAGTGTCTGAAAGACTCCTCGAGCGGAAAATGCAGAATGATAATACTGGTGCCAAACGATTGTCTGAAAGACTCCTCGAGCGGAAAATGCGGAATAATAATACTGGTGCCAAACGAGTGTCTGAAAGACTCCTCGAGCGGAAAATGCAGAATAATAATACCACAATCGGGCGTCTGAGCGACACCACATAAAGGGCTTTTAAAAGAAATGCCACAGTCGGGCGTCTGAGCGACACCACATAAAGGGCTTTAAAAGAAATGCCACAGTCGAGCGTCTGAGCGACACCACATAAAGGGCTTTAAAAGAAATGCCACAGTCGGGCGTCTGAGCAACACCACATAAAGGGCTTTTAAAAGAAATGCCACAGTCGGGCATCTGAGCGACACCACATAAAGGGCTTTAAAAGAAATGCCACAGTCGGGCGTCTGAGCGACACCACATAAAGGGCTTTTGACTGATAATGAAATAATATATCATCATGTATATATTTAACTCATGGAGAATAACGGGTTAGTACATCCACAATGATAAACATTTAACCGGTCTTAGTGCCCATGTGTCCCACCGGGTAATGTGTCACCAAACTGGCACACGACTGTTAGCAGGGAACTTGGAAATAGATAAGATGATTTAAGGATATAGAGCTCTGTAGAGATTGTACAAAAATTTTCCCACAGTCGACGGATTTCCGTAGTCCCTAGGACTAGTTCCGTTACGGTATTTCAGAAGAAAACACGACAATCCAGTACACACCCATCCAACTCTTCGATGCCAGGAATCACCCTGAACATCGTCCAAGAAAAACTATTGAGACGGGGAGATCACAATCTCGAATAGCATGGGATCAAATTTATATGCGCGCGCTCTAAGGGGTGCCCCCCTCTCGGTCCCAACCGGAAACACCCATGCCCCCTGACTGGATGCCTGGCTTTAATCCAGGGCCATGGAACCAGCATCCCGGCCTCTCCCTTTTGGTGTGTACCAAGAAAGCGGTTTGCGACTTACTAAACCATATCCCTTTCGGGAAACATGTGGTAGTACAAGGAAAGGGAATGGATATGAACCAACCGATACGGGTTGTTACTGAAGATAACTTGCATGGCCTAAGACTGGCATGCTACAACACTGCCATCTTACCCATCTTCATGCCAACACATGGCCTTACATACTCACGTCCATCGACGTGTGAAATCATCGGGCTTACTTGCTCCAACAATGCATAATGAACGGTTCATCGGTATGCTCCACACATGCCATGAAACTATCTACATGCAAACATGCCAATACACTCATCATATCAAAAGTTCGAACATGCTTGCCTGGTTCAGAGTAGTCGGAGCCTAGCTCGGTGAAGTTCGCGGTCCCGTCACCTCCGTCGGTATCTACGGTACAGAGAAAACATACGCGCTAACGTGAATACCGAGAGGTGCAGAAAAAGTATTGCAAATATTTTTCAAATAAATCTGATAAAAAACTAGACAAAATTTTGAAGAGAACAGAAAAAGAATCAATCAAAAATATGCTTCTGATAGAAAGTTATAATGGTTTTTGCCCAGGGACTCATCTGTAATGAAACAGAAACTTCCCAGGGTTCTAACTAAGAAAACAGAAAACGGTTCGATAGGAAATGCGCAAGCGCAAGAGAGAAAACTCCTTTTGCCCGAAGGCGCCAACAGAAAACGTTTCGCGAATAAAAGAACAGAGGCTGACATGCGGGGTCCGCATGTCAGGTTTGAAAAGGCTCGCCCGCGCCCGAAGACGGCGGTGGACGCCGGCGTCGAACTACGGCGAATTAGGAGAAACGGAGGGTACCAAGAGCTTCAGTGTCTTCTTCCGCTTCGGTGGGTGGTGGACTCGTCCAACAGGGAGCACCACGTCGATGGCGACACTAACTCCGGCGGACGGCGGTTCGGGTGAGGATGGGGAACTCCGGTGGAGGGCTGCAAGCTTCAAATTGAAGTGCGGGTCAGAATGAGGGATGCGTGGAGAAGCTACTGGCAGGAGAATGGAGGTGGAGGAGCACACACGGGGGCGAATCGGGCTGGATCCAGTGGCGGGTCGCGGCGGTCGGAGTCGAGGAAGGAGACCTCCTCGGGGCCCTTCCAAAGGCCTGGCGTGCTCTAGGGGGAGTGCATGGCTAGTGGGTGCTCGAGTTGAAGCTCGGGGCCTCTATTTATAGGCAGATCGACGGGGTGGCCGTAAACGGAGAATCTCCGGCGAGCGATTACGGCGGAGCAGTGGATTAGAGGGTGGCTTGAGCGGTCGGGCAGCATCAGTGGAGGTTACTGAACTCGTTCTGCTACTAAACGGAGCTGGCCCCGGCGTAATGGCGTCTGTCCACGGTGAGGTGACCGCACGGGCTCAACGGCGGCAGAGAGCGCGCGCTGTGCGCGTCGCGCCACAGCGACGGTGCTGCATGCGTGCGCTGGCGCGGAGATGGCCACGCGGAGCCATCAGTGGGGCTGTGCGGCGCGGAACGGCGTTGAGCCGCCGTTCTGCTCCCTGTTGGCTGCCACGGCGGTTCAGCCGCCGCGAGACACGCCGGCGTGGTCGGGTCAGAGCGCCACCGATGCCAGGAAGAGGCCAAGCGCGCGTGCGGGGCTCTGGACACGCAGACCAGGCGGCGAGCAACGTGCCAAGGGCATTGTGTGCGCGTGACTGAAGATGATCTGCAGAAAACAACACTGAAGACTGAATTTGACTGAAAGTGTTCGAACAGTGCATGCAAGGTGTTCGACAGAATGATCCAGGCCTGTAGGGATTTTTCCTTGGGCTGATATTTGGTGGAGTGACTTCTCATTGCTCTAGTAGGCTGCCTGATTTTTGGTGGAATTTTTGGAGGAGTGTAGATATGAATTTCACCAAATTTGACAAATCTGGTCCAAACTTGCAGGGAGTGTAAGTTGAAAAATTTGAAAAGAAGATGAGTGGATCAAGATGGTTCTGGGTTGTGGGTGCAAAGGACTAGCCAGTAGAGTTGGTTTGAAGTCAAATCTCAAATGGAAAAGGGTACTTGCTTTGAAAATCCATTAGGCTAAAAATAATTGACAGAAAAATATTTGAGAGATAAAACAAAATCCAAAACTTGTTTGGATGAGTTGGGATAGGAAGTTTGAGTTGTTGACAAGGAGGGGAGAAGATGTTGTGGTGGTTTTACCTCATGGGCAAAATTCAAGGTCATGGATGGTTTTCAATAGAATGAAAATCCCAAATCTTTTTCATAGAGTTTTTCTTAAAAAGAAACTCCCAACAAAAAGAAGGGAAACAATAGAGAGAAGGAGTTTTTAAGAAGGTTAAACCCAAGGCTTGAAGGAGAAAACAGAAATAGCAAACCCTAGTCAAGGAAAAGGAATTTTAAGAGGGTTGTTTTACTGAAAGCCTCAAATTTCAAGGAAAATCCAGCGAGGATTTTGCAAAAAACCCAAATGAAGATTTTGGAGTGTCACAACACCTACCCCCTTAGGAAAAATCTCGTCCCCGAGGTTTCAGTTGATCCTTAAATAAGTGTGGATGCTCTGCTCGAAGAAAATCCTCTCTTTCCCATGTTGCTTCACTTTCGGTGTGATTACTCCACTGAACTTTGAAAAATTTGACGGTTTTCTGTCAGGTCCTCCTTTCAGACTCCTCTAGTATCCTTAATGGGTGTTCCCGATAAGTGAGGTCTGGATGCACGTCTATGTTCTCATGGGATACTTGTTTCTCTGGGTTGTTCACACATTTCCTCAATTGCGATACGTGGAACACGTTGTGGATATCTGATAGTTACTCACGTAGGTCTAGCTGATATGCTACTGTGCCTTTTTGTGCCGTTATACAGAATGGCCCGATGAATCTTGGCGCTAGCTTTCCCTTAATTTTGAATCGCTGCAACCCCCTCATAGGTGACACTCGTAGGTACACGAATTCACCGGGTTCGAAGTTGACCCCACGATGTTTCTGATCGTAATAACTCTTTTGCCGGCTTTGGGCGGTCTTAAGTCGATCTCTGATTAGTTGGACCTTTTCCTCGGCTTCCTTGAGCACGTCTGGGCCGAAGATACGGCTGTCTCCGGTCTCTGACCAATTTAACGGGGTACGACATCTTCGCCCATACAAGGCTTCAAATGGTGCCATTTGCAGGCTGGCCTGATGACTGTTGTTGTACGCGAACTCGGCGTATGGCAGGCTGTCTTCCCAACTGGCTCCGTAGGTGAGGACACATGCTCTCAGCATGTCCTCTAAAATCTGGTTTACCCGTTCTGTTTGTCCATCTGTCTGGGGGTGGTATGTCGTACTGAAGGCTAGTTGAGTTCCTAGAGCCTGTTGTAACTGCTCCCAGAATCTCGAGACGAACTGTGTTCCTCTGTCAGATATTATAGTCTTCGGGACACCGTGCAGACAAACTATGCGAGAGAGATATATTTTGGCAAGCTTCTGAGTGGTGTGGGTCGTCTTTACTGGAATGAAATGTGCCACCTTAGTCAATCTGTCGGTGATAACCCATATGGCATCGTTCCCGTGTCGTGATCGAGGTAGTCCGACAATGAAATCCATCCCTATTTCATCCCATTTCCACTCAGGTATTTTATTTGGTTGCAGTAGTCCAGCTGGTCTCTGATGTTCGGCCTTTATACGTTGACAAGAGTCGCAGCATGCAATGAAGGTGGCTGTGTCCCTTTTCATACCGTGCCACCAAAATCCTTCTTGGATATCCTTATACATCTTGGTTCCTCCAGGGTGGATCGAATATGGAGCGGTGTGGGCTTCAGCTAGAATTTGCCGTTTGAGGTCTTCTATGTCTGGCACGCAGAGTCTGTTTCCGTACCATAGTGTCCCTTCTTTGTCTATGATGAATTCTGAGGCCTTGCCCATACTCACCTTTCTTTTGATACCTTCAATGCTGGGGTGACCCGGCTGGGCTTCTTTGATTCTTGTCACAAGGTTGGGCTGTATCTCCAAGTTTGTTATGGTGCCTTCTGCTACCATCAACAAGTTGAGTCTGGCAAATTCCCGTTGGAATTCGGGTCTTAAGTTGGGCAGACTGTTGTTGTTGGCGTTGGGGTTCCGACTAAGAGCATCGGCTACTACATTTGCTTTTCCAGGATGATAGTGGATTCCGACATCATAATCCTTTACTAGCTCCAACCAGCGTCGTTGCCTTAAATTCAGCTCTGGTTGTGTGAAAATATATTTGAGACTTTTATGGTCCGTATATATTTCACATCGATTTCCAAGTAGGAAGTGCCTCCATTCCTTGAGTGCATGAATAACTGCAGCCATTTCTAAGTCATGAGTGGGATAGTTTTCCTCATGCTTGCGAAGTTGCCTTGAAGCGTATGCGACAACTTTGCCCTCTTGCATTAATACGCATCCGAGTCCCTTCCTGGACGCGTCACAATATACTTCAAAATTCTTGCGTATGTCTGGCACAATCAATACTGGTGCTGTTGTTAATTTCCGTTTTAGCTCTTGGAAACTTTTCTCACAGGCTTCTGTCCATTCAAATTTCTTATCTTTCTTGAGCAACTGCGTCATTGGCTTGGCTATGGTGGAGAATCCTTCAATAAATCTGCGGTAATATCCTGCCATTCCCAAGAAACTTCGTATGTCCGTTACGCTGGCTGGTGACTTCTAGCCAAGTACGGCCTTGACTTTCTCTGGGTCCACGGCGATCCCGTCTTGGGTTAGCACGTGGCCTAGAAAGCCTACTTGCCTTAACCAAAACTCACACTTGCTGAACTTGGCGTACAATTGGTGTTTCCTGAGTTCTCCTAGTACAATTCTGAGATGTTCAGCGTGTTCTTCTGGTGTTTTGGAGTATACCAAAATATCGTCGATGAATACCACAACGAACTTGTCCATAAACTTCATAAATACTTTGTTCATAAGGTGAACAAAATATGCAGGGGCATTTGTCAATCCAAAAGGCATTACTGTGAACTCATACAGTCCATATCTGGAGGTGAAGGCTGTCTTGGGGATATCCTCTGTTCGTACCTTTAATTGATGGTATCCTGACCTTAGGTCGATTTTTGAGAATACCTTGGCCTTAGCGAGTTGATCGAATAAATCATTTATTCTTGGCATCGGGTATTTGTTCTTGATCGTGACCATGTTGAGTGCTCGGTAGTCAATACACAATCACAGTGTTCCATCTTTCTTTTTGGCAAACAAAATTGGTGATCCCCATGGTGAGGAACTGGCTCGAATGTATCCCTTGTCAAGCAACTCCTTTATTTGTTTCTTCATTTCAACCAACTCGGACGGTGCCATTCTGTATGGTTTCTTGTATATGGGGGTGGTTCCTGGTGCTAGCTCAATGCTGTCGGTCGGGTGGCATGCCTGGTAGCTCTTCGGGAAATACGTCTGGAAATTCACGTACTACTGGAACCTTGTTTAATTCAGAAATGTCTACCTTGTTCAGTCTTGGTTGTCTGGGTATTTCTCTCTCTTTGGCGGATACTCTTATTGTTTTACCATGGTGGTGTGTGAGAATTACGGTCCGATTGAAACAATCAATGAAACCTTTGTTAGTGGTTAACCAGTCCATCCCTAGGATGACATCTAGTCCTTTATTTTCCAACACAATGAGATTGGCGTGAAACTTCAATCCTTTGAACTCAATAATCACATCCTGACAGTAATTCTGAGTAACTTGCTGAATTCCAGGGGACTTGATGATCATGGATTTCTCCAAAGGAAGCATCGAAAAATTATTTTGCGAAGCAAAACGTTTCGAAATAAAAGAGTGAGAAGCTCCAGAATCAAACAAAACCGTTGCAGGTATTGTGTTGACAGGGAATGTACCGAGTACGATATCCGGAGCGTTTTGTGCCTCCTCTTTGGTCACGTGGTTCAGATGACCTTTCCTGTGGTTATTGTTGGGATTGAAGTTGTTTCGCTTGGGCGCTGAATTATTGTTGCCGTTGTTCGATTTTGGTGCTGAGCTTCTTGGCTTGGGACACTGCTTGGCATAGTGTCCTTCTTCTCCACAGGCGTAACAAGTAACACCTGGGCGATATGTGAACTCCTTGTCCCTAGCATGGAAATTCTTTGTTGGGCGTGAGACGTTGGATGATGATTTGTGCGTCCCACCCTTCTGAAAATCGGTCTTACTTCGGTGATTGCGAGCATGGTTAGTCTGGTCCCTTTTTCGCTTGCGGATATCATCCAAACTGCGTCTTTCATTTTCCAGAGTAATGGCTTTATCCACCAGCGTCTTAAAATCTGGGAAAGTGTGTATGACCAGTTGGCATTTAAGCGCGGGTGCTAGGCCGTCAAGGAACTTCTCCATTTTCTTGCTTTCAGTCATACGCTCTTCGTTGGCGTAGCGGGATAATAGAGTAAATTGGTTGTTGTAATCTGACACTGTCATGTTCCTTTGCTTGAGGTCATCGAACTCTCTTTTCTTGATTTTCATAATACTCTTAGGAATATGCGCGCCACGGAAACCTTCTTTGAAATCATCCCAGGTTATATCATTTTCGTTGGGATGCATGTGCAGAAAATTTTCCCACCAGGATGCGGCTGCTCCCGTGAGATAATGCGGTGCGTACAGTACCTTTTCTGGGTCTGAGCATTTTGCAATAATTAACTTTCTCTCCATATCGCGAAGCTAGTCTTCGGCCTCAAGTGGCTTGTCAGTATGAGAAAATGTTGAGGGACGTGTCTTCTGTAGTTCAGATAACTTGGAATGCTGCGGATACTGCCCATGGTGATTTCCCATGTTAATAACTTGGTTCATTATTTCCCGATGTTGTTGCTGACTCTCTTCATAAAGGCGGCACATTTGGGAAAGTGCCGTTTCACTGTCCGGTTGACTTGTCTGACCTCGTGTAAAATTGTTGCCTGATTGAGTATTATAGTGTTGACTTGACTGCCCTTGTGCAAAGTTCTTGCCCGGTTGGTTGCCATAATCTTCCTCTGGTGGAGCTGGCATGGAGCGGGTCCAAGGACGAGACATTTTTCACTCTGGGGATGTATTTATAAAATCCATAAGAAAAAATGGAAGGGTTGCAAAGATAAAACCCATAATGCACGTTGTTGACAATTTTTTTTAAACCAAGATACTCAAGGGAAAACAAATCGATTTGCGCATAGAGAAGGACTGCATCATTACGCATCTTACACGCGGCGATAATTATACAATACATCACTCAGGATATGCGTACATAATCCTGACATGTTATTTAGGCTAGTGCACTTCTCCAGATCCTACATGATGCGCAAACAAGCTACTTCTCACAACATCTTACATGGTGATGCAACGCATGGCGGCTATGCGTACTCAGTCGGAGATGTTGATGACGTCCTTAGCCCTGCCAAGGGTGAGGCGTAGCGAAGCCGGGGACTCGACTTCCTCCTCGCTAATGGGCTCCATGCGAGTAGTGCTGCGCCGAGAAGATGGAGCGGGTGCCAGGGGCGGAACGACATGGATTGGAGTCGGTGCGAGTGGCGGTGCAGTGCGCGCTGGAGTGGGCGCAATGACCTGGTTGAACTCCTCGGTGGTAGGCAGGAGACGAGCAGGAGCATGGGATGCAGAGGACGAGACGAAAGTCAGTGGCGGTGCAGTAGGCAGGAGCTTCCTCCTGTTGGCGGCACATCCGTGGACTGAGTCCATGCGGGCGGCCACAAAGTCATCCACCAAGTTGTCGAAGGCTGCCTCCAAGGCCCGGAGATACTCAATAAGCATCTCAAAAGCCTCGTCCCGTTCTCCTCTGTGGCAGGAGAATGCGTAGTGACAGGTGTAGGGCACATGGCAAGGAAGATAGCGGTAGCGACGAGCCTTCATTGCGGGAAGGGCATCCCTGAGACGAGCTATCGCCTCGCGGGCTGCCATCTGGATGGCATGCTTCTCCGTAGGCATGGCTCTCCCCAAGAACCGGAAGCGGCGTAGATCACCACGCCCTCCCTTGAACTGCACCACGGCCTGGTGCATAGTCAGACTGTCGTTGACTCTGTGCTGACAGAGAGTGACGACTGGGCGCACAGACGGCCCCATCGCGACCTGAACGACGAAGGAGAGAAGCTTGACGAACCCATCGGGTACGTTGGCGAAGGTCTGAGACTCGCAGCTGCGGTCGGCCATCTACAAAAGTGGGCAAAAATCCTGAATGGTCAGATCATAAATATATGCTGACTGTCAGAAAAATGACTACTATTGTAAAAACATGAATAAGCTCTATCATGCTCATAACCGATTAGCGATCGCACCTAGTGGCTTCCTACAGTCAGCCTGTCTCTGGTACCAAGCTTGTCACGACCGGTTTTCCAATAAAATATTTATTGAGAAACCAATCTATAGAAATCCAGTTTGAGATAAAACCACCTCACTGGCAGACAAACTTTTGATACAATAAGCCAGTAGCATAAATATTTTACAAGGTTGAGCTGACGATACTCAACAATTTTATTACAAGCGTGCCAATAATTACACATAAAGGCGATTAATGACACAAGGGAGTGGTGGCATACTACTGACTCGCAAATAAGGTAGAGGTGGAGTAACACAGTGGGAGTGGTTATGGGATTCTCAAACTAACATCCCATCGAGCGTCGAGGTGAAGCTCGATGAATTTATTAGGGTAGCGGAAGCGGATATGAAACAGTGACCAACTCCAAGGTTGCACAAGACTGACTGGGACTCCTCTAGGCGTCGGATTCGCTATCGAACTCTTCATCCATGAGATCACCTTCGTCAGCATCTGGCCAAATCAACAAGCCAGTGAGTACTTTGAAAGTACTCGCAAGACAGTTCGGACGTAAGATATAACAAATGCCAACATGAAATACATGGATAAGTTAACCAGTACGATCAGACATAGAAGTGATAATGTTGGGTGCCAAACGAGTGTCTGAAAGACTCCTCGAGCGGAAAATGCAGAATGAAAATACTGGTGCCAAACGAGTGTCTGAAAGACTCCTCGAGCGAAAAATGCGGAATAATAATACTGGTGCCAAACGAGTGTCTGAAAGACTCCTCGAGCGGAAAATGCGGAATAATAATACCACAATCGGGCGTCTGAGCGACACCACATAAAGGGCTTTTAAAAGAAATGCCACAGTCGGGCGTCTGAGCGACACCACATAAAGGGCTTTAAAAGAAATGCCACAGTCGGGCGTCTGAGCGACACCACATAAAGGGCTTTAAAAGAAATGCCACAGTCGGGCGTCTGAGCGACACCACATAAAGGGCTTTTAAAAGAAATGCCACAGTCGGGCGTCTGAGCGACACCACATAAAGGGCTTTAAAAGAAATGCCACAGTCGGGCGTCTGAGCGACACCACATAAAGGGCTTTTGACTGATAATGAAATAATATATCATCATGTATATATTTAACTCATGGAGAATAACGGGTTAGTACATCCACAATGATAAACATTTAACCGGTCTTAGTGCCCATGTGTCCCACCGGGTAATCTGTCACCAAACTGGCACATGACTGTTAGCAGGGAACTTGGAAATAGATAAGATGATTTAAGGATATAGAGCTCTGTAGAGATTGTACAAAAATTTTCCCACAGTCGACGGATTTCCGTAGTCCCTAGGACTAGTTCTGTTATGGTATTTCAGAAGAAAACACGGCAATCCAGTACACACCCATCCAACTCTTCGATGCCAGGAATCACCCTGAACATCGTCCAAGAAAAACTATTGAGACGGGGAGATCACAATCTCGAATAGCATGGGATCAAATTTATATGCGCGCGCTCTAAGGGGTGCCCCCCTCTCGGTCCCAACCGGAAACACCCATGCCCCCTGACTGGATGCCTGGCTTTAATCCAGGGCCATGGAACCAGCATCTCGGCCTCTCCTTTTTGGTGTGTACCAAGAAAGCGGTTTGCGACTTACTAAACCATATCCCTTTCGGGAAACATGTGGTAGTACAAGGAAAGGGAATGGATATGAACCAACCGATACGGGTTGTTACTGAAGATAACTTGCATGGCCTAAGACTGGCATGCTACAACACTGCCATCTTACCCATCTTCATGCCAACACATGGCCTTACATACTCACGTCCATCGACGTGTGAAATCATCGGGCTTACTTGCTCCAACAATGCATAATGAACGGTTCATCGGTATGCTCCACACATGCCATGAAACTATCTACATGCAAACATGCCAATACACTCATCATATCAAAAGTTCGAACATGCTTGCCTGGTTCAGAGTAGTCGGAGCCTAGCTCGGTGAAGTTCGCGGTCCCGTCACCTCCGTCGGTATCTACGGTACAGAGAAAACATACGCGCTAACGTGAATACCGAGAGGTGCAGAAAAAGTATTGCAAATATTTTTCAAATAAATCTGATAAAAAACTAGACAAAATTTTGAAGAGAACAGAAAAAGAATCAATCAAAAATATGCTTCTGATAGAAAGTTATAATGGTTTTTGCCCAGGGACTCATCTGTAATGAAACAGAAACTTCCCAGGGTTCTACCTGAGAAAACAGAAAACGGTTCGATAGGAAATGCGCAAGCGCAAGAGAGAAAATTCCTTTTGCCCGAAGGCGCCAACAGAAAACGTTTCGCGAATAAAAGAACAGAGGCTGACATGCGGGGTCCGCATGTCAGGTTTGAAAAGGCTCGCCGGCGCCCGAAGACGACGGTGGACGCCGGCGTCGAACTACGGCGAATTAGGAGAAACGGAGGGTACCAAGAGCTTCAGTGTCTTCTTCCGTGTCGGTGGGTGGTGGACTCGTCCAACAGGGAGCACCACGTCGACGGCGACACTAACTCTGGCGGACGGCGGTTCGGGTGAGGATGGGGAACTCCGGTGGAGGGCTGCAAGCTTCAAATTGAAGTGCGGGTCAGAATGAGGGATGCGTGGAGAAGCTACTGGCAGGAGAATGGAGGTGGAGGAGCACACACGGGGGTGAATCGGGCTGGATCCAGTGGCGGGTCGCGGCGGTCGGAGTCGAGGAAGGAGACCTCCTCGGGGCCCTTCCAAAGGCCTGGCGTGCTCTAGGGGGAGTGCATGGCTAGTGGGTGCTCGAGTTGAAGCTCGGGGCCTCTATTTATAGGCAGATCGACGGGGTGGCCGTAAACGGAGAATCTCCGGCGAGCGATTACGGTGGAGCAGTGGATTAGAGGGTGGCTTGAGCGGTCAGGCAGCATCAGTGGAGGTTACTGAACTCGTTCTGCTACTAAACGGAGCTGGCCCCGGCGTAATGGCGTCTGTCCACGGTGAGGTGACCGCACGGGCTCAACGGCGGCAGAGAGCGCGCGCTGTGCGCGTCGCGCCACGGCGACGGTGCTGCATGCGTGCGCTGGCGCGGAGATGGCCACGCGGAGCCATCAGCGGGGCTGTGCGGCGCGGAACGGCGTTGAGCCACCGTTCTGCTCCCTGTTGGCTGCCACGGCGGTTCAGCCGCCGCGAGACACGCCGGCGTGGTCGGGTCAGAGCGCCACCGACGCCAGGAAGAGGCCAAGCGCGCGTGCGGGGCTCTGGACACGCAGACCAGGCGGCGAGCAACGTGCCAAGGGCACTGTGTGCGCGTGACTGAAGATGATCTGCAGAAAACAACACTGAAGACTGAATTTGACTGAAAGTGTTCGAACAGTGCATGCAAGGTGTTCGACAGAATGATCCAGGCCTGTAGGGATTTTTCCTTGGGCTGATATTTGGTGGAGTGACTTCTCATTGCTCTAGTAGGCTGCCTGATTTTTGGTGGAATTTTTGGAGGAGTGTAGATATGAATTTCACCAAATTTGACAAATCTGGTCCAAACTTGCAGGGAGTGTAAGTTGAAAAATTTGAAAAGAAGATGAGTGGATCAAGATGGTTCTGGGTTGTGGGTGCAAAGGACTAGCCAGTAGAGTTGGTTTGAAGTCAAATCTCAAATGGAAAAGGGTACTTGCTTTGAAAATCCATTAGGCTAAAAATAATTGACAGAAAAATATTTTAGAGATAAAACAAAATCCAAAACTTGTTTGGATGAGTTGGGATAGGAAGTTTGAGTTGTTGACAAGGAGGGGAGAAGATGTTGTGGTGGTTTTACCTCATGGGCAAAATTCAAGGTCATGGATGGTTTTCAATAGAATGAAAATCCCAAATCTTTTTCATAGAGTTTTTCTTAAAAAGAAACTCCCAACAAAAAAAAATCTGAGAAGGGAAACAATAGAGAGAAGGAGTTTTTAAGAAGGTTAAACCCAAGGCTTGAAGGAGAAAACAGAAATAGCAAACCCTAGTCAAGGAAAAGGAATTTTAAGAGGGTTGTTTTACTGAAAGCCTCAAATTTCAAGGAAAATCCAGCGAGGATTTTGCAAAAAACCCAAATGAAGATTTTGGAGTGTCACAACACCTACCCCCTTAGGAAAAATCTTGTCCCCGAGATTTCAGTTGATCCTTAAATAAGTGTGGATGCTCTGCTCGAAGAAAATCCTCTCTTTCCCATGTTGCTTCACTTTCGATGTGATTACTCCACTGAACTTTGAAAAATTTGACGGTTTTCTGTCGGGTCCTCCTTTCAGACTCCTCTAGTTAACGAACGTTTCGGTTTCTGTCTGGTCCTCCTTATTTTTCGATGTTTCGGTTTTTTTAAACCCTAGATCGGTTTTCGTTTTTTTTAGTTTTGTTAATTAGCAAGCGTTCACCGGACCGTTCGTCTTAACGAACGTGATCACCGGTTATTCTCAGTTAACGAACGTCCGTTCGTTTAACCGTTCGTCGTTTTTCTTTTATGTCGGATTTATTCTGCGATTTTTTTGATCGCGATTTCAGATCCGATCTTCGATTTAGTTTATCTTCTTGCTCGGTTATCGGAATTAGGTGATTCAAGCGCCTGGAGTTTCGTTTCGAAACCGCCGTTCTGACTAATCAACTTAAACAAGATTTTGCTACTGTAAAATTTGACCTAGTTTCAAATTGCTAGAACCGTGTTGTTTTCTTCCGCCGTTTGTTTTCAGTTGCTTCGTTCGGATTCGATTCTTTTGCAACCAGAGTTCTTAAGTTGAACTTTCTGGTTCGATCTTCTATTCGAGTTTTACCTGTGCATTAGATGAGTACTTATTATATGCTTGTTGTTTGTCTGCGATAGATCACCCGGAGTGTGCCGCCTGTTATTTCGAAGCTCTAGGTTTCACGGATCCTCAGCAAGGCAAGTAACACTTTGATCATACCTTCTCATTGCCCAGTTTTTATTGCATTAGATCAATCCTCAAACATTGCATGATTAGGATCTAATTAAACTATGGGATGGGAAGTAGTTGAGGTAGTACCTATTACCTGTTTTACTAATGAAACCTTTGGGAGTTACTTCTACGTTTCCTAATTATGCCATGCTATGCTAGTAGACATGGATTGGGTGAGTGATATCCATGACAGGTGTGAGTATTGTTAATTAATGGTTTATCTAAGGTAGCAACTTAAACACACGTCTGGGTGGATTGAGGCACCTGGTTTCTATCAGGACTTGCCTGTTTTTCTTTGGACCGCCACCCAGGCTCAAAGGGATCATAAGATCATTCATGCTAGTAACTTCCGTGTGCAGCCACAAGCCATTATGGGCTCTGGCATACCTGACTAAGTCGTGCGAACTCTTACAATGGTAGACTAGCAGATGTAGGGGATGTAGGTTGGTACGGTCTATCACAACGTAAGGTGTGAGCGCTTCTGAAAGACTATGTCTCGGTCATCCGTTTCTTAAACATCCTGTAGTGCGAGAAACCAAACGGAGGCGATCGAGTCTTGTGGGGAAAAGTGCGCAAACCTCTGCAGAGTATACAAACTAATCATGATTAGCCGTGTCCCCGGTTATGGACGTCTTGAGTATCTAGTACTTGAATATCATGTGAATCTCATCATGTTACTCTAATTAATATTGTTGGGTTTTAATTGTTCACTTAATTGGGATCAGAATGCTGTGAACCATTCTCGATGTTTCAACCACCATGATAGTTAAACAAATTTATTCCTTTGCAGTAGGGAAAAATTGGCTTTACGCAAAACAGTAACCATAGAGCTTTTCCACCAGCCATATATGCATGTAGTATAGGCTTATCATTCATTACTCTCTATGTGTTACATTGCCAGCATATTCCAATGTGCTGACCCGTTTTCGGGCTGCAACTTTCATGTTGCAGACTTTTCAGACGACGAGTAAGGTGCTTTTAGGTCGTGGTTCTATACTCAATGATGCCGTTGGAGTTGATGGACTCACTTATCTTCCAAGTCTTCCGCTGTTATCATTATTAGATGGCCTTAAGCCATATTTATTGTAATAAGTTCTCTTTGTGACATCGATGTAATAAGTGTGTGATTGCTACTCTGCTATAAATCCTTCGAAGTACTGTGTGGTGTCAGCATTACTGATCCAGGGATGACACCGGAGCACAGAGACTTGACCATCTGAGGTCGGGTCGCTACAGAGATGGTATCAAAGCGCACGCTGACTGTAGGACACGACCACTAAGTTAAAGCCATAGATCACTATTCTCCTCTCATTTTCTAACTCCTCATCTTTTCTACTCTTTTAGGATGACGGACGCGAAGATCAAGTATGCTCAACCAGATGAAGGCACACCTTTTGGATTCCACTTGAAGGAAGTCACCAAGTACCTGAACATTGGACTACCAAGTTTCACCGGGACCTTCAACGCCACTCTGCCTGAAGAGGAGCACTGGAAGATTCAAGCTCACGTTCCGGGAAGGACATTCGCGCCAATCATGAAGCCCATAGATAGTGTTTTCAGTGCACCAACCTGGAGTCTGGGAAAGAGCATGGCAGCTCATATCACCATGGGACGCATTGGAGAAGTTTATCAAGAAGATCTCAAGGATACTATCTACCAGATTTGCGGACGCTGAGATGAAGAATGGGAGATAGTCAGCATCAATAAGGATAGATCCATTGCAGCTTTCATCCAGGAGTTAAACCAGCACATTCGACGCCAAGAGAACCAGATGTGCAATGACATGATAGAGTTGAAGAACGCGAAGGCAAGGATCATCGAGCTAGAAGGAGAACTGAAGGGTACACGCAAGGACTACAAGGACGAGATCGTAGCTCTAGCAAGGCACAATGTCGATCTCAAGTAGGAGATTGAAGAACTCAAGGAGAGATTAGCATCCAAGAAGGAAGACAAGTACGTCGCATGTCCGGACAACTACATCATCATCGACGACACCGATTCGGATCCAAGTGAACCAGACTTTGAAGACGAAGCTGGAGCAGACATCATGGAGTCTTCCACCGATTCAAACTTCTAGATGACCACCAAATATTAGTAGTATTCTCCCCATGTATACATTATAGTTCGAGCACTTTTGCGATAGTTCTAGACCGTTTTGTAAGCCCTTGTTTGAATTGAATGAAGTGATTTGTGTGCATTTGTCTCATGTGCATTTGGGTAGTGTTTTCTCTTTAGACCTCACTCTATTCTTAATTCTCATCTTTTCTAAAAATCCTCAGATGCCTCCGAGACGTGACAATGGATTCCCACCGGAGCTCACCCAGTTGATCCAGCAGCAGAACCAATTGATGTAGTTGTTAGTCCAGAATCACCAGAACAACAACAACAACAACAACCCTCCACCGCCGCCACCAGTTGATCACATAGCCCGTTTCCTTAGGCTAAATCCGCTGGTGTTTTCCAGTAGCATCGAGCCAATAGTAGCAGACGATTGGCTCCGCAAGATAGGAAGGGAGTTGACCACTGCAGGATGCACAGATGTTGAGAAAGTGAAGTTTGCCGCACATCATCTTGACGGACCCGCGGCAGCATGGTGGGAGAATTTCACAGCCACTTACCCAGTTGACACTGTCACATGGGATCATTTTCAGCAAGCTTTCCGCACTGCCCATGTTTCAGCAGGAGCTATGGCCATGAAGAAGCGTGAGTTTCGCAACTTACGCCAAGGAGGAAGGACAGTTGGCCAGTACGTTGACGACTTCAGCAAGTTAGCATGTTATGCCCCAGATGACGTTGCTACGGATGCAGCTAAGCAGGAGAAGTTTCTAGAAGGACTGAATGATGAGCTAAGCATGCAGTTGATGGTAGCAAGTTTCAACAACTACCAGGAGTTGGTAGATCGTGCCATCATGATTGAAGGGAAGCAACAGCAGATTGAGAACCACAAGAGGAAGTATGGACAGGGGAAGTATAACTCTGGAGCCCAGCAGAAGCCCCGTTTTACCCCTAAACCGGGAGTTCAGTTTCAGCATACCCATGGAGGAAGTGGTTCGCACAACCATAATGGCCACAAGAATGGTAATGGGAATGGAGGAAGCAACGGCCAGAACCGTACCACCCCATCAACCCCAGGCAAGAGAGATCTGAGTCAAGTCACCTGTTTCAAGTGTTCCAAGACCGGACATTATGCCAATGAATATCCCGAAGGCCAGAATGGCAATAGAAGCTCTGGAAAGAAGCCGAACCCTTTCAACAGGGGACAGGTGAACCACATTAGCGTGGAGGAGGTTGAAGCTCAACCTGATGCAGTAATCGGTAAGTTTTTGGTTAAGACATTTACTGCACTTGTTCTTTTTGATACTTGTGCATCGCATTCATACATATCAAGGGGATTTGTGGATAAATATAACCTGCCAACCCAAGCCCTTGGGTCACCCATGTTAGTAAGCTCACCAGGAGCGGAATATATGGCTAGTCGATGGTGTGATCGGTTACCATTAAGGATTGGTAATTATGTGTTTCCCTTAGACCTCATAGTATTGGGATCTCAAGGATTGGATGTGATATTAGGCATGGATTGGTTGTCAAAGTATGAAGGGAACATTGAATGTGCCAGTAAGACAATTTTGCTTACAACGCCCGAAGGAAGAAGAATCAAGTATGTATCTCGACATGCGCCCAACAGGACACAATTGAATTCCTTATCAGGAGTTGTACAAGAGGAAGTACCAGTGGTAAAGGATTTTCCTGACGTATTTCCAGAAGAGTTGCCAGGCATGCCACCGGATAGAGACATTGAGTTTTTGATTGAGCTTATGCCAGGCACTGGGCCAATATCGAAGAGACCATACAGGATGCCAGCACAGGATTTGGTAGAAATTAAGAAGCAGATTAAGGAGTTATTGGATAAAGGTTACATTCGCCCAAGTTCTTCGCCTTGGGGATCACCAGTACTTCTAGTGGAGAAGAAGGATGGATCGTTAAGGATGGTTGTTGATTACCGTGGATTGAATGCAGTAACCATCAAGAACAAGTACCCACTACCAATGATTAATGATCTGTTTAATCGTTTGCAAGGAGCTAAAGTGTTTTCCAAGATCGATTTGCGATCAGGGTACCATCAGTTGAAGATTCGAGAGCAGGACATACCCAAGACAGCTTTTACCACGAGATACGGATTGTATGAGTATACCGTTATGTCATTTGGACTGACTAACGCACCTGCCTATTTCATGAACCTGATGAACAAGGTATTTATGGAATTCTTGGATAAGTTCGTCGTAGTGTTCATTGATGACATTCTAATTTTCTCGAAGAATGAAGAAGGGCATAAGGAACATTTGCGTTCGGTTTTGGAGAAACTAAGGGAACATCAGTTATATGCCAAATTCAGCAAATGTGAGTTTTGGTTGAAGGAAGTTGGATTTCTTGGACATGTTATATCCGGAGAAGGGATAGCAGTTGACCCCACCGAGGTTGAGACCGTAACCGAATGGGAAGCACCCACGACAGTTGGAGAGATCCGGAGTTTCCTTGGACTCGCAGGATACTATCGGAGATTCATTGAGAATTTCTCAAAGATTGCAAAGCCTATGACTGAATTGTTGAAAAAGGATACCAAGTTCAATTGGACTGAGGAATGTGAGGCCAGTTTTCAGGAGTTGAAGAAACGATTGGTTTCCTCACCAGTGTTGATTCTGCCAGATCAGACCAAGGATTATGAGGTGTATTGCAACGCTTCACGTCGAGGACTTGGAACAGTGCTTATGCAGGAAGGAAGAGTTGTTTCGTATGCCTCACGACAACTGAAACCTCATGAATTAAATTATGCTACACATGATTTGGAGTTAGCAACCGTAGTGCATGCATTGAAAACTTGGAGACATTTTCTCATTGGGAATCATTGTGAAGTATATACGGATCACAAGATTTTGAAGTATATTTTCACGCAGAAGGATTTGAACCTCAGACAAAGGAGATGGTTGCAGCTCATCAAAGATTATGATATGAGATTGCATTACCATCTAGGAAAGGCTAATGTAGTAGCTGACGCATTGAGCCGTAAGAGCCATGTCAATACATTGATGACGGGAGAAATACCAAGGGAGTTAGCAGAAAATCTTCGTGAGCTATGTTTGGAAATAGTTCCGAGAGGCTATGTAGCAGCGTTGGAAATTCAATCTACCTTGATGGATAAAATCAGAGAGGCCCAGAAATCTGACAAGGAGATTGCATATATAAAGAAGAAAATGAGCGAAGGAAAAGCAAAGGGATTTCATGAGGATGAGCACGATACCCTATGGTTTGAGGACCATGTTTATGTGCCCAATGACCCGGAGATCAGAAAGTTGATTCTGCAAGAGGCACATGATTTGCCCTATTTGATTCACCCAGGTAATACCAAGATGTATTTGGATTTGAAGGAAACATTCTAGTGGACCGGAATGAAGAAGGATATTGCAGCATATATAGCAGTTTGTGATGTATGTCAAAGAGTGAAGGCAGAACATCAGAAGCCAGCCAGATTGTTACAACCATTGCCGATACCCGAATGGAAGTGGGATAAGATAGGCATGGATTTTATCACAGGACTACCCAGGACGAAGGCAGGCTATGACTCGATATGGGTAGTAGTTGATCGTTTGACGAAGGTAGCACATTTCATCCCAGTTAAGACCACTTACACCAGTGCTAAGTTGGCAAAGATATACATGACCAAGATCATTTGTTTGCATGGAGTTCCGAGGAGTACCGTATCAGATAGAGGAACCCAATTTACCTCAAAGTTTTGGAATCAGTTGCATGAAACTTTAGGAACCAGACTAGAGTTCAGTACAGCTTTTCACCCACAGACGGATGGACAGACTGAGCGAGTCAATCAGATTTTGGAAGATATGCTGAGAGCCTGTGCACTAGATTATGGATCTAGTTGGGACGATAACTTGCCGTATGCGGAGTTTTCTTATAACAACAGTTACCAAACCAGTTTGAAGATGGCACCTTTCGAAGCTTTGTACGGAAGGAGGTGCAGGACACCGTTGTCATGGGACAAAGTTGGAGACCGTCAGTTCTTTGGACCAGATTTGATTAAGGAGTTTGAACGGAAAGTTAAGTTGATTCGCGATAGGCTCAAGGTAGCCCAATCCAGGCAGAAGAGCTACGCAGATTCTAAACGCAAGGAGACAGTTTACAAAACAGGAGACATGGTGTATCTTCGAGTATCCCCACTTCGAGGAGTTAAGCGCTTTGGAGTCAAGGGAAAGTTAGCACCGCGTTTCGTTGGACCATATAAGATTTTGCAACGTATGGGAGAAGTTGCTTATAAGTTGGAATTACCAGAAGGACTGTCTGGAGTTCATGATGTATTCCATGTTTCTCAGCTGAAGAAATGTCACTCCGAGATGGCAGAGGTACCGCTACGAGATACAGTGCCGCTAGAAGCGATTCAGTTGAAGGATGACTTAACATATGAAGAGAAGCCAGTCAAGATTCTCGAATATGCCAGCAGAGTTACCCGCAGCAAGGTTATGAAGTTTTGCAAAGTTCAGTGGAACCACCACTCAGAGGATGAAGCCACCTGGGAGAGAGAAGAAGATTTGCTCAAGGACCACCCTCACCTATTTTCTAGCCAACCCGAATCTCGAGGACGAGATTCATCTTAAGGGGGGGTAGGTTTGTAACATCCCAAATTTTCAATTTGGAATGTTATACATTAGATCATCATGCATAACATATTTTCTTGCATTTTGGTTGATCCGAGAAAATTCACATAACTCAAGGACCCTCCGAGAGAGTTGGAGATTTCGTTATTTTCATATTTGGGTTTTCTCAAATTTTGAAAAAAGGATCGTTTGATTTTATTTATTTTATCTTCAATTATTTTTCCAATAACCGAATTATGAGAAGGGAATAATATGACTTTCCCAATATTAGGAAAAATGAAGATTTAAATAAATAAATCAAATTTTGGATTTTCTGGAGTTTATTTGCATTTTATTTGAATTAGGGAAAAATGCGCGTTTTCAAAAATTGCATTTAGGCCCCGAGTAAAAGTTCATTTTGTTCGACTCATGTTTAGGAGTCGGGGAAAATTAACTTCGTAAATTTTGGAGCTCATTAGATTTTATTATTCTTCGTTTTTCTGCTCGCGAAATTATTTAAAAAAAATCCCGCGGCGCCGACTGGGCCAAGGGTCCAGCTAGCCGGCCCAGCGCCCCGCCTCCCCGCGCGCGCGCGCGCCGCGCCGCCGCCTCCTAGTCCGAGTTGGACTCGGACTCCTCCTCCTTCCCCCTCTTTGACTTGCCCCCTCCCCCAAGCCACCATCCCCCCTATATATAATCCCCCACCCATCCCCCTATCCTCCCCTCAAGCCGCCGCCGCCGCACCTCGCAGCAGCAGCAACAGTGTAGCCCCGCCGCCGCCGCTCGCGGCGCGCCGCCGCCGCTCGCGCCTGCCGCCCCGCGCCAGCGCCGCCGCCGCCGCCCGCCGCCAAGCCCCGCCGCCCGCCGGAGCCCCGCCCCGACGAGATAGCCGCGCCGCACCACCCGCCCCTCGCCCGGTTCGGTTTTCTAATAAAACCGTTCCGGTTTATTTTTCGATGTTTTGGTTTTTTTAAACCCTAGATCGGTTTTTGTTTTTTTTAGTTTTGTTAATTAGCGAGCGTTCGCCGGACCGTTCGTCTTAACGAACGCGATCACCGGTTATTCTCAGTTAACGAACGTCCGTTCATTTAACCGTTCGTCGTTTTTTCTTTTCCGTCGGATTTATTCTGCGATTTTTCTGATCGCGATTTCAGATCCGATCTTCGATTTAGTTTATCTTCTCGCTCGGTTATCGGAATCAGGTGATTCAAGCGCCTGGAGTTTCGGTTCGAAACCGCCGTTCGAACTAATCAACTTAAACAAGATTTTGCTACTGTAAAATTTGACCTAGTTTCAAATTGCTAGAACCGTGTTGTTTTGTTCCGCCGTTTGTTTTCAGTTGCTTTGTTCGGATTCGATTCTTTTGCAACCGGAGTTCTTAAGTTGAACTTTCTGGTTCGATCTTCTATTAAAGTTTTACCTGTGCATTAGATGAGTACTTATTGTATGCTTGTTGTTTGTCTGCGATAGATCACCCGGAGTGCGCCGCCTGTTATTTCGAAGCTCTAGGTTTCGCGGATCCTCAGCAAGGCAAGTAACACTTTGATCATACCTTCTCATTGCCCAGTTTTTATTGCATTAGATCAATCCTCAAACATTGCATGATTAGGATCTAATGAAACTGTGGGATGGGAAGTAGTTGAGGTAGTACCTATTACCTGTTTTACTTATGAAACCTTTGGGAGTTACTTCTACGTTTGCTTATTATGCCATGCTATGCTAGTAGACATGGATTGGGTGAGTGATATCCATGACAGATGTGAGTATTGTTAATTAATGGTTTATCTAAGGTGGCAACTTAAACACACATCTAGGTGGATTGAGGCACCTGGTTTCTATCAGGACTTGCCTGTTTTTCTTTGGACCGCCACCCAGGCTCAAAGGGATCATAAGATCATTCATGCTAGTAACTTTCGTGTGCAGCCACAAGCCATTATGGGCTCTGGCATACCTGACTAAGTCGTGCGAACTCTTATAGTGGTAGACTAGCAGATGTAGGGGACGTAGGTTGGTACGGTCTATCACAACGTAAGGTGTGAGCGCTTCTGAAGACTATATCTCGGTCATCCGTTTCTCAAACATCCTGTAGTGCGAGAAACCAAACGGAGGCGATCGAGTCTTGTGGGGAAAAGTGCACAAACCTCTATAGAGTATACAAACTAATCATGATTAGCCGTGTCCCCGGTTATGGACGTCTTGAGTATCTAGTACTTGAATATCATGTGAATCTCATCATGTTACTCTAATTAATATTGTTGGGTTTTAATTGTTCACTTAATTGGGATCAGAATGCTGTCAACCATTCTCGATGTTTCAACCACCATGATAGTTAAACAAATTTATTCCTTTGCAGTAGGGAAAAATTGGCTTTACGCAAAACAGTAACCATAGAGCTTTTCCACCAGCCATATATGCATGTAGTATAGGCTTATCATTCATTACTCTCTATGTGTTACATTGCCAGCATATTCCAATGTGCTGACCCGTTTTCGGGCTGCAACTTTCATGTTGCAGACTTTTCAGACGACGAGTAAGGTGCTTTTAGGTCGTGGTTCTATACTCCGTGATGCCGTTGGAGTTGATGGACTCACTTATCTTCCAAGTCTTCCGCTGTTATCATTATTAGATGGCCTTAAGCCATATTTATTGTAATAAGTTCTCTTTGTGACATCGATGTAATAAGTGTGTGATTGCTACTCTGCTATAAATCCTTCGAAGTACTGTGTGGTGTCAGCATTACTGATCCAGGGATGACACCGGAGCACAGAGACTTGACCATCTGAGGTCGGGTCGCTACAGTCTTCAACTTTGTATCTTCATAGTCCTGGAGTCCGGCTGAAGGTATAGTTCGGCTACCCGAACACCCCTTAATCCAGGACTCCCTCACCTATCTTTACCTTTTTTTCTTAGTTCGATCCTATTAGTAGTATCTTGATCTAGTAGAATAAAGTTATGGCATGATCTAGTTTTGAGTTTTCCTTTGTGATCTCTCTATGTAATCGAGTCCATGAGCTAGATAATAAAGATTAGTTTTGAATCATGGGCTTGATTATTTTGCCATGATCTTGAGTGAATAAAATAAAAGAATAAAAAGAAACAAAGAGCTCATATTGATCTTATTGAGAGTAATGACTTCACATAGAAAGAGTATGATGATTAAAAGTTGTTGGGAGTTGGCAGACATAGCTTTGGTCATCGTTGCAACTAATAGGAAGTAATAAGGAAAAAGAGGTTTCACATATAGATATATTATCATTGACATCTTTTGTGATTGGGAGCACTCATTAAAATATGACATGCTAAAGAGTTGATGTTGGACAAGGAAGACAATGTAATGAGTTATGTTTTCTTATATCTGAGATAAAGTATGTTATCATGGATCCTTTAACATGTTGAGCTTGCCTTTCCCCCTCATGCTAGCCAAATTCTCAGCACCAAGTAGAGATACTACTTGTGCTTCCAAAAACCCTTAAACCAGTTTTGCCATGAGAGTCCACTATATCTACCTATGGATTGAGTAAGATCCTTCAAGTAAGTTGTCATTGGTGCAAAGCAATAAAAATTGCTCTAAATATGTATGATTTATTGGTGTGGGAGAAATGAGCTTTATACGATCTTGTGATGTGAAAGTAATAAAAGCGACGGACTGCATAATAAAGGTTCATATCACAAGGGGCAATATAAAGTGACGTTCTTTCGCATTGAGATTTTGTGCATCCAACCATAAAAGCGCATGACAACCTCTGCTTCCCTCTACGAAGGGCCTATCTTTTATTATTATCCTCTACCTTATACAAGAGTCACGGTGATCTTCACCCTTCCTTTTTCATTTTATCCTTTGGCAAGCCCAGCATGTTGGAAAGAACATGATATATCTAATTGGATGTAGGGGAGCATGAATTATTATTGTTGACATTACCCTTGAGGTAAAAGGTTGTGGGGCAAACTATAAGCCCCTATCTTTCTCTGTGTTCGATTAAAACTCCGTAACCACAAGTATTGCGTGAGTGTTAGCAATTATGAAGGACTAGATGATAGATGAGTATGTGGACTTGCTTTTTAGCTCTGACATAGACTCTTTCCCATGTTATGATAAATTGCAGTTGCTTCAATGACTGAGATTATAGTTTGTTGATTCTCAATAAGGTTTCTGATTCATACTTTTGCATTGTGGATAGATCATCACTTGAACATAAGTAATCATATGACAAAATCTATATGTGTTGCTGTTATGAGAATAATCATGATGCCTTCATGTCCGTATTTTATTTTTATCGACGCCTACCTCTAAACATGAGGACATATTTATTGTTATCGGCTTTTCGCTTGAGGACAAGCGAGGTCTAAGCATGGGGGAGTTGATACGTCCATTTTGCATCATGCTTTTATATCGATATTTATTGCATTATGGGTTGTTATTTCACGTTATGTCACAATACTTATGGCTATTCTCTCTTATTTTACAAGGTTTACATGAAGAGGAAGAATGCCGGCAGCTGGAATTCTGGGCTGGAAAAGGAGCAACTATTAGAGACCTATTCTGCGCAACTCCAGAAGTCCTTAAACTCCACGGAATATCTTAAAATAAATAAAGAAAAATCCTCGCCAAAGATGAAGGCTAGGGGGGCCACACCCTACTCGCGAGGGTGGGGGGCGCGCCCCCTACCTTGTGGGCCCCCAGGTGGCTCTCCGACGCCCATCTTCTCCTATATGAAGTCTTTCGTCAATAAAAAAACCAGAAGCAACCTTTCAGGACGAGACTCCGCCGCCACGAGGCGGAACCTTGGCGGAACCAATCTAGGGCTCCGGCAGAGCTGTTCTGCCGGGGATACTTCCCTCCTGGAGGGGGAAATCATCGCCATCGTCATCCAACGCTCCTCTCATCGGGAGAGGGAAATCTCCATCAACATCTTCACCAGCACCATCTCATCTCCAAACCCTAGTTCATCTCTTGTATCCAATTCTTGTCTCCATGTCCGGGATTGGTACTAGTAGGTTGATAGTAGTGTTGATTACTCCTTGTAGTTGATGCTAGTGGGTTTATTTGGTGGAAGATCATATGTTCAGATCCTTTATGCATATTATTACCCATCTGATTATGAACATGAATATGCTTTGTGAGTAGTTACTTTTGTTCCCGAGGACAAGGGAGACGTCTTGCTATTAGTAGTCATGTGAATTTGGTATTCGTTCGATATTTTGATAAGATGTATGTTGTCTAGCCTCTAGTGGTGTTATGTGAACGTCGACTACATAACACTTCACCATTATTTGGGCCTAGAGGAAGGCATTGGGGAGTAATAAGTAGATGATGGGTTGCTAGAGTGACAGAAGCTTAAACCCTAGTTTATGCGTTGCTTCATAAGGGGCTGATTTGGATCCATATGTTTCATGCTATGGTTAGGTTTACCTTAATACTTTTCTTGTAGTTGCAGATGCTTGCAATAGAGGTTAATCATAAGTGGGTGCTTGTTCAAGTAAGAACAGCACCCAAGCACCGGTCCACCCACATATCAAATTATCAAAGTACCGAACGTGAATCATATGAACGTGATGAAAACTAGCTTGATGATATTCCCATGTGTCCTCGGGAGCGCTTTTCCTATTATAAGAGTTTGTTCCGGCTTGTCCTTTGCTACAAAAGGATTGGGCCACCTTGCTGCACTTTATTTAGTTTTGTTACTTGTTCCTCGTTACAATTTATCTTATCATAAAACTATCTGTTACCACTTATTTCAATACTTGCATAGAATACCTTGCTGAAAACCGCTTATCATTTCCTTCTGCTCCTCGTTGGGTTCGACACTCTTACTTATCGAAAGGACTACGATAGATCCCCTATACGTGTGGGTCATCAGTTATCTTTGCAAGTCTCTTCGAACTATCAGTTTGGTTTGGCCTACTAGATTAGTTTTTCTTGCCATGGGAGAAGTGCTTAGCTTTGGGTTCAATCTTGCGGTATCCTTTCCCAGTGACAGAAGGGGCAGCAAGGCACATATTGTATTGTTGCCATCGAGAATAACAAGATGGGGTTTTTATCAAATTGCATGAAACTATCCCTCTACATCATGTCATCTTGCTTAAGGCGTTACTCTGTTTTTAACTTAATACTCTAGATGCATGCTGGATAGCGGTCGATGAGTGGAGTAATAGTAGTAGATGCAGGCAGGAGTCGGTCTACTTGTCTCAGACGTGATGCCTATATACATGATCATACCTAGATATTCTCATAACTATGATCAATTCTATCAATTGCTCAATAGTAATTTGTTCACCCACCGTAGAATATTTATGCTCTTGAGAGAAGCCACTAGTGAAACCTATGGCCCCCGGGACTAATCTCATCATATCAATCTCCATCACTTTAATCTTGCTTTGCTTTTTTACTTTGCCTTTTACTTTTTACTTTGCATCTCTATATCAGAAATACCAAAAATATTATCTATCATCTCTATCAGATCTCACTCTCGTAAGTGACCGTGAAGGGATTGACAACCCCTAATCACGTTGGTTGCAAGGAGCTATTGTTTTTGTGTAGGTATGAGGGACTTGCGTGTAGCCTCCTACTGGATTGATACCTTGGTTCTCAAAAACTGAGGGAAATACTTACGCTACTTTGCTGCATCATCCTCTCCTCTCTGGGGAAAACCAATGCAGTGCTCAAGAGGTAGCAAGAAGAATTTCTGGCGCCGTTGCCGGGGAGTCTACGCAAAACTCAACATACCAAGTACCCATCACAATCCTTATCTCCCGCATTACATTACTTGCCATTTGCCCCTCGTTTTCCTCTCCCCCACTTCACCCTTGCCGTTTTATTCGCCCTCTCTTTCCCAATCTCCTCCTGTTTTTCCCGTTTGCCTTTTTCTCGCCTGCCTTGTCGTCATGTCTAGTCTTATATCTTCTCCGTTATCCCTCGAGAACGATGTTCTAAATTTCAAACAAAGGGAGGGAGAAAATCTGAAAGACGTTTGGTATAGAATTTCCAATGCTCAAAACAAATCTACCAGGAAGCAATCTACTTCCGTTCTTCTTCGCAATTTTTATGTAGGTGCTAGTTCGTGGTATAGATATATTCTTGATACCATTACCGGGGGGAATTTCTTGGGTATCCATACTTTTGATTCTTATAATGCTATGATAGATTTATTTGGCTCACCACCTCTTTTGGTTAATGGAACTATTTTAACTTTGGAGCATGTTATGCAAAGGCTTGAAATTATTGAAAACAAAGTTGCTACCATTGAATCAATTGAAAATCTAGATAAAAAGATCCATAATCAAATTACCCAATATGGATCTAAGGTAGGAATGACTTTGAAGAATATTAAGGAGAAGGAACCCATGGTTAATGAGAAAATAAATCTAGATTCCACTAGAATCGATAAACTTCAGGGTATCATTACCAACTTGGGAACCGCTTTTTATTTTGTAAAGAATACTCCAAGTCCTCCCACTAAAATTGCCAAGCTTATGTATGTTCTTAAGAATAAGGGTGAATCATCTAGTAAGGAAACTGCGGATCTTAAATCTATAAGTATTCATCCCAATCTTTTTGCTATCATTAAGGAACCATTTGCTACAAATGAATTTTTCGATCTTGTGCCTAAATGTTTGATAATCACTAGAAAGAAAGAAATTTCTAAGAAAAATAGATGCCTCATTGAAGAATTGCCTACGAAAGATGGCAATACCTAGATCTATCCTCGCTTTTATGCCTAGCTAGGGGCGTTAAACGATAGCGCTTGTTGGGAGGCAACCCAATTTTATTTTAGTTTCTTTAATTTTTCTTTTGTTTAGGAATAAATAATCCATCTACCTTCTGTTTAGATGTGGTTTTGTTTTTAATTAGTTTTTGTGCCAAGTTAGACCTATAGGATCTTCTTGGATGATAGTTATTTGATCTTGCTGTAATTTCCAGAATCTTTCTGTTCATGAAAACAATTATTATAAATCACCAGAACGTGATAAAATATTGATTCCAATTGCTGCTGATCATTAAACAAATTGTATAGGTCTTCCTATTTTGGTAGATTTTTTGGAGTTCCATAAGTTTGCGTTAATTATAGATTACTATAGACTGTAGTGTTTTTGACAGATTCTGTTTTTCGTGTGTTGTTTGCTTATTTTGATCAATCTATGGTTAGTAAAATAGTTTATAATCCATAGAGAAGTTGGAATACAGTAGGTTTAACACCAATATAAATAAAGAATGAGTTCATTACAGTACCTTGAAGTGGTTTTTTGTTTTCTTTCTCTAATGGAGCTCACGAGATTTCTGTTGAGTTTTGTGTTGTGAAGTTTTCAAGTTTTGGGTAAATTCTTTTGATGGATTATGGAACAAGGAGTGGCAAGAGCCTAAGCTTGGGGGTGCCCATGGCACCCTCAAGATAATCCAAGGACACCAAAAATTCAAAACTTGGGGATGCCCCGGAAGGCATCCCCTCTTTCGTCTACTTCCATCGGTAATTTTACTTGAGCTATATTTTTATTCACCACATCATATGAGTTTTGCTTGGAGCGTCTTGTATTATTTGTGTCTTTGTTTGTTAGTGTGCCACAATAATCCTTGCTGTACACACCTTTTGAGAGAGTCATATATGAATTGGAATTTGATAGAATACTCTATGTGCTTCACTTATATCTTTTGAGCTTGATAGTTTTGCTCTATGTGCTTCACTTATATCTTTTGAGATTGATAATTTTGCTCTAGTGCTTCACTTAGATATTTTAGAGCACGGTGGTGGATTTGTTTTAAAGAAACTATTGATCTCTAATGCTTCACTTAGATCATTTTGAGAGTCGTTAATAGCATGGTAATTTTCTTAATATTAATATGCTTGGTATTCAAGATTTGTGGAACTTTCTTTTGAGTGTGTTGAATACTAAGAAAAGATTGGAGCTTGATAATTGTTTTGAGATATGAAGATGGTGATATTATAGTCATGCTAGTTGAGTAGTTGTGAATTTAAAGAATACTTGCGTTAAAGTTTGTGATTCCCGTGGCATGCACGTATGGTGAACCGTTATGTGATGAAGTCGGAGCATGATTTATTTATTGATTGTCTTCCTTATGAGTGGAGGTCGGGGACGAGCGATGGTCTTTTCCTACCAATCTATCCCCCTAGGATCATGCGTGTAATACTTTGCTTTGATAACTTCTAGATTTTTGCAATGAGTATATGAGTTCTTTATGATTAATGTTGAGTCCATGGATTATACGCATTTTTTCCTTCCTTCCACCATTGCTAGCCTCTCTAATATCGTGCACTTTTCGCCGGTATCATACACCCACCATATATCTTCCTCAAAACAGCCACCATACCTACCTATCATGGCATTTCCATAGCCATTCCGAGATATATTGCCATGCAACTCTCCACTGTTCCGTTTATTATGACACGCTCCATCATTGTCATATTGCTAGCATGATCATGTAGTTGACATCGTATTTGTGGCAAAGCCACCATTCACAATTCTTTCATACATGTCACTCTTGATTCATTGCACATCCCGGTACACCGCCGGAGGCATTCATATAGAGTCATACTTTGTTCTAAGAATCGAGTTGTAATTGTTGAGTTATAAGAAAAATAAAAGTGTGATGATCATCATTTTTTAGAGCATTGTCCCAAGTGAGGAAAGGATGATGGAGACTATGATTCCCCCACAAGTCGGGATGGGACTTCGGACAAAAAAATAAAAAAATAAAAGAGGCCATAAAAAAAAGAGAAAAGGCCCAAATAAAAAAACTGTTAAAAAAAGAGAGAACAAGAGAGAAGGGACAATGTTAATATCCTTTTACCACACTTGTGCTACAAAGTAGCACCAAGATCTTCATGATAGGGAGTCTCCTATGATATCACTTTCATTTACTAGTGGGATTTTTTCATTATAGAACTTGGCTTGTATATTCTAATGATGGGCTTCCTCAAAATGCCCTAGGTCTTCGTGAGCAAGCGAGTTGGATGCACACCCACTTAGTTTCTTTTGTTGAGCTTTCATATACTTATAGCTCTACTGCATCCGTTGCATGGCAATCCCTACTCACTCACATTGATATCTATTAATGGGCATCTCCATAGCCCGTTGATATGCCTAGTTGATGTGAGACTATCTTCCCCTCTTTTTGTCTTCTCCACAACCACCATTCTATTCCATATATTGTGCTATATCCATGGCTCACGCTCATGTATTGCGTGAAGATTGAAAAAGTTTTGAAAATGTTAAAGTATGAAACAATTGCTTGGCTTGTCATCGGGGTTGTGCATGATTTAAATACTTTGTGTGGTGAAGATTGAGCATAGCCAGACTATATGATTTTGTAGGGATAACTTTCTTTGGCCATGTTATTTTGAGAAGACATAATTACTTTGTTAGTATGCTTGAAGTATTATTATTTTTTATGTCAATATGAACTTTTGTCTTGAATCTTTCGAATCTGAATATTCATACCACAATTAAGAAGATTTGCATTGAAATTATGCCAAGTAGCACTCCGCATCAATAATTCTCTTTTTATCATTTACCTACTCCAGGACGAGCAGGAATTAAGCTTGGGGATGCCTGATACGTCTCCAACGTATCTATAATTTTTGATTGCTCCATGCTATATTATCTACTGTTTTGGACTATATTGGGCTTTCTTTTCCACTTCTATATTATTTTTGGGACTAACCAATTAACCGGAGGCCCAGCCCAGAATTGCAGTTTTTTGCCTATTTCAGTGTTTCGAAGAAACATAATATCAAACGGAGTCCAAACGAAATAAAACCTTCGGGAACTTGATTTACTCACCGAACGTGATCCAGGAGACTTGGACCCTACTCCAAGGAGTCAAAGAGGCGGTCACGAGGGGGGGGGCTAGGGCGTGCCCCCTGCCTCGTGGGCCCCTCAGTGCTACACCGACGTACTCCTTCCTCCTATATATACCTACGTACCCCCAAATGATCAAATACGGAGCCAAAAACCTAATTCCACCGCCGCAACCTTCTGTATCCACGAGATCGCATCTTGGGGCCTGTTCCGAAGCTCCGCCGGAGAGGGCCATCATCACAGAGGGCTTCTACATCATGCTAGGCCCTCCGATGAAGTGTGAGTAGTTCACCTCAGACCTACGGGTCCATAGTTATTAGCTAGATGGCTTCTTCTCTCCTTGTGGATCTCAATACAATGTTCTCCCCCTCTCTCGTGGAGATCTATTCGATGTAATCTTCTTTTTGCGGTGTGTTTGTTGAGACCGATGAATTGTGGGTTTATGATCAAGTCTATTTATGAATAATATTTGAATCTTCTCTGAATTCTTTTATGTATGATTGGTTATCTTTGCAAGTCTCTTCGTACTATCAGTTTGGTTTTGCTTACTAGATTGGTTTTTCTTGCCATGGGAGAAGTGCTTAGCTTTGGATTCAATCTTGCAGTGTCCTTTCCCAGTGACAGAAGGGGCAGCAAGGCACGTATTTTATTGTTGCCATCGAGGATAACAAGATGGGGTTTTTATCATATTGCATGAAACTATCCCTCTACATCATGTCATCTTGCTTTAGGCGTTACTCTGTTTTTAACTTAATACTCTAGATGCATGCTGGATAGCGGTTGATGAGTGGAGTAATAGTAGTGGATGCAGGCAGGAGTCGGTCTACTTGTCTCGGACGTGATGCCTATGTACATGATCATACCTAGATATTCTCATAACTATGCTCAATTCTGTCAATTGCTCAACAGTAATTTGTTCACCCACCGTAAAATATTTATGCTCTTGAGAGAAGCCACTAGTGAAACCTATGGCCCCTGGGTCTATTGTCATCATATCAATCTCCATCACTTTAATCTTGCTTTGCTTTTTTACTTTGCCTTTTACTTTTTACTTTGCATCTCTATATCAAAAATACCAAAAATATTATCTATCATCTCTATCAGATCTCACTCTCGTAAGTGACCGTGAAGGGATTGACAACCCCTAATCGCATTGGTTGCGAGGAGCTATTGTTTTTGTGTAGGTACGAGGGACTTGCGTGTAGCCTCCTACTGGATTGATACCTTGGTTCTCAAAAACTGAGGGAAATACTTACGCTACTTTGCTGCATCATCCTCTCCTCTTCGGGGAAAACCAACACAGTGCTCAAGAGATAGCATCGCTCCATGATAGCATGCCAAGTTTCATGAATTTCAGACGAGTTTTGGATTGACTAGAATTCAAAAACCAGGCATCTCAACGTTTTGTCGGCAATCAACGGTGCCCTGGTGTTTGAAATTCATTCCCATCTCTTGCATGGGACCTAAGCATGCACCCAAGGACACACATGTGACTTTTCAACCAACTTTGGTGCACTAGAGCATGTGCTTGCAGTTCAAATTTGAATTATGCACATAAAATGCCTAGAAAACCCAGTTAATGTATAAAAAAGACCAAACGAACCCCGAAAAATTCATTCCCATTTCTTGCATGGGACCTAAGCATGCACTGAAGGAGACATATTTGATTTTTCAACCAATTTGTATGCACCAGAGCATGTGCATGTAGTTTAATTTTGAATTGTGCACCTGAAATGGCTAGAAAACTAGTTTAATGTATAAAATGTCTAAATGAACCCTGAATAATTCCAATTCTTTTACGACACACATATAGTTGCATGTTCACTGCAGATAAAAGGTCTAGCAATTCAAACAGCGTCCATTGCCACTGTGACCCCATTTTGTAATTCAAATTAAGTAGATCCCACAAAGTTTATTATCACCAACCGTGTGAGATGTAGTACAAAATATCTTGGAACACCGTCGGTGTATAGTACGCCTATGGCTTACGTGAGAAGGTGTGTCGGCTACAGTCCATAGTGAGCGTGTTAAGCACACTAGCTTGCTCCCCAAATACTCCCGCTCTGCTTCAGTCCCTTCATTCAAATTTTCAGTAGCCCCGACATTTTACTCCCGCCTCTACATCCCTCGCAATCTCAAAAATATCTGCTCGCCCTTGAGTATCCCCGCCTTGTTACTCCCGCCTAGCAAAATTTTCAGTTGCCGCAATATTTCCTCAAACACAACATTGCCCCCCTCGAAACCATTGGTAGGTCGCCGCCATCGCCGGCGCCTCCATCCTCAACCTCTGCCTGTGTGCCAGGGAGCTCGAGGAGCCAATGGCCAAAAAGAGGTTTATCGCGGACTTTTCGCCCGATGCCGACAAGGTGGCCGCCGAGGTGTCCCTGTCGTCCTCCGCGTGCCCGATCCGCTGTTGTCGGTCCCCCGATTTGCCCACCGCCGCGCCCCTATGCCGGTTTGAGGACTTCCCCATCCTTCCTCGGACCCGGCAACCGACGAGGTCCTACCTCGGGGTCCGGCAGCGGCGATGGGAGACTTGGGTCGACGTGATTACAGATTGAGAGACCCACACTCGTCGTTGGCTCGGTAGCTTCCACACAGTCGAGCTCGTGGCCATGGAGTTCAACCGCTGGCAGGTCCGCTACCACGGCGCGGCGGCTAGGCTCAATTTCCCCTTCGGCACACGTTCGGTCGACCTCGTTCCGCTGGAGCCAGGGGTGGTGAGCTCGGCTATGGCGCGGGAGGACCGCGAGGCATGGGAGAGCCTCGAGGCTGAGGCCGCCGCCGAGGCCTACATGTAAGAGCTCCGCCGGCAGCACCCGAAGCTCGTGGAGGCGGAGCGGGCGATCTTTGCTGGCGTGGAGGGTGGCGAGGTTATCACGCTCTCCTCCAATGATGAGGTCGAAGGCGGCGAGGACGGCGGCGCGGAGGGCGGCGAGGTTATAGCCCTATCCTTCGATGATGAGGTCGAAGGTGGCGTCGAGGGCGTCGAGGTGGGCCCCGAGGACGAGGAGATCGACGTCGATGAGTGGAGGAGTGTGATGTATACTACGCAACCTTCTTCTCGTAGACGTTGTTGGGCCTCCTAGTGCAGAGGTTTGTAGGACAATAGCAAATTTCCCTCAAGTGGATGACCTAAGGTTTATCAATCCGCGGGAGGCGTAGGTTGAAGATGGTCTCTCTCAAACAACACTGCAACCAAATAACAAAGAGTCTCTTGTGTCCCCAACACACCCAATACAAAATTGTATAGGTGCACTAGTTCGGCAAAGAGATGATGATACAAGTGCAATATGGATGTTAGATATAGGTTTGTGTAATCTGAAAATATAAAAACAGCAAGGTAACTAATGATAAAATTGAGCGTAAACGGTATTACAATGCTAGGAAACAAGGCCTAGGGTTCATACTTTCACTAGTGCAAGTTCTCTCAACAATAATAACATAACTAGATCATATAACTATCCCTCAACATGCAACAAAGAGTCACTCCAAAGTCACTAATAGCGGAGAACAAACAAAGAGATTATTGTAGGGTACGAAACCACCTCAAAGTTATTCTTTCGGATCGATCTATTCAAGAGTTCGTACTAGAATAACACCTTAAGACGCATATCAACCAAAACCCTAATGTCACCTAGATACTCCAATGTCACCTCAAGTATCCATGGGTATGATTATACGATATGCATCACACAATCTCAGATTCATCTATTCAACCAACACAAAGAACTTCAAAGAGTGCCCCAAAGTTTCTACCGGAGAGTCAAGACGAAAACGTGTGCCAACCCCTATGCATAAGTTCATGGAACTCGCAAGTTGATCACCAAAACATACATCAAGTGGATCACGTGATATCCCATTGTCACCACAGATAAGCACATGCAAGACATACATCAAGTGTTCTCAAATCCTTAAAGACTCAATCAGATAAGATAACTTCAAAGGGAAAACTCAATCCATTACAAGAGAGGAGAGGGGAAGAAACATCATAAGATCGAACTATAATAGCAAAGCTTGCGATACATCAAGATCGTACCACCTCAAGAACACGAGAGAGAAAGATCAAACACATTTCTACTGGTACATACCCTCAGCCCCAAGGGTGAACTACTCCCTCCTCGTCATGGAGAGCGCCGGGATGATGAAGATGGCAACCGGAGAGGGATTCCCCCTCCGGCAGGGTGCCGGAACAGGTCTAGATTGGTTTTCGGTGGCTACAGAGGCTTGCGGCGGCGGAACTCCCAATCTATTGTGCTCTCCGATGTTTTTAGGGTATATGGACATACATAGGCAAAAGAAGCCGGTCAGGGAGCCACGAGGGGCCCATGAGGGTGGGGGGCATGCCCAGGGGGGTAGGGCGTGCCTCCCTGCCTCGTGGCTTCCTCGAAGCTTCTCCGGCGTCTACTCCAAGTCTCCTGGATTGCTTCCATTCCAAAAATAACTCTCCCGATGGTTTCATTCTGTTTGGACTCTGTTTGATATTCCTTTTCTTCGAAACACTGAAATAGGCAAGAAAACAACAATTTGGGTTGGGCCTCCGGTTAATAGGTTAGTCCCAAAAATAATATAGAAGTGTTTAGTAAAGCCCATAAACATCCAAAACAGATAATATAATAGCATGAATACTTCATAAATTATAGATACGTTGGAGACGTATCAGAGTGCCTTCCCCAACGACCTCGATGACGGTACCGGCCCGGACCCGGCTCGCGGCACACCGTACATGACGAGGAAGGATTGGCTCAACCTCTACTTCGACCGAAAGTAGTTTAGCTTAGTTTAAATTTATGTTTTATGTTCGGTGATGCAAAACTATCTATGTTTATGTTTGAATGCATGCTACTTTCGGTTGAACCTGCTTTGAACTTGATCAAATTGAAGTTTACAATCTTAAGTTTAGGGGATCGACTAGAAAAGGCCAAAAATCGCTTCGATGCCCAGCTCATAGAGCTGGAGGAACTCCGCAGGGTCGGCCTGCCGTCGTAACGAGGAGGCAGGTCTGGCTTGAACTTGCCGGGCCACGCGACGCAACGTAGCTCGGTGGTGAAGGCACGGCAGCCTGCTGTGGCCACGGGAGGCCTTGGGTGACGGAGAGCTTGGTCTTGCAGGTCCCCATGCGCTGCAGCTGGGAGCAGCGCGGGTTCTTGACGTGCGGGGCCAGGAGCATGGCCGCGACGTGCTGGAGCAGGGAGCGCCCAGGCAGCTTCTTGCGGGCGAGGGACTTCTTGGCAGCTCTGCTCTTGCCGCGCTGGCACCTGACGCAGCGGGTTCTGCCCAAGGGCCACGCGCCTTGGAGCCGGGGCTCCTTCTTGAGGAGGAGGCGGCTGGGGCGCCCTCGGAGATTCGTCACCCGCGCAGGGCGGGGTGCGGTGCAGCGGGAAGGACGACGCAGGAGAGCCCCCTGTGGCGCGGACGAGCTCGGCGACGCGGTCGAGCCATTCTTCGTAGACGTTGTCGACGGGACGGTAGCGCAGGAGCTTGTTTCCGCGGAGCGCGCGGGACGAAGAACCAGCTGGGGTGAGCGAGGGAGTAGCGGTGCGGCCGTCTTGCCGCGCGGACGGATGCTGAGACGACGCTTGCTGCTCGTTCCCCACCGGGCCGGTGGCGGCTTTGACGGTAGGTGACGGGGAACGGCGAGGATGCCCGCCGACAGGAGCCGTCTGGGCGATGAGGGAAGCGAGAGCGGCCTGGCGCTCGGCGCGGGCCCGACGAGCGTCAGACATGGACGCGATGGTCGGAGGAGAACGGGGTGGTGGAAGACGAATTCCGGTGCACCCCTACCTGGCGCGCCAAATGTCAGATTTCGGGTTCCGGTAGACCCTTGAGGTTCGAACACTAGGGTGCGCGCGGAGATTACGCCTCCTACCTACCTGTTCCCCACCGCCTCGCTAAGATCTAAGCTATGGAAAGAACAGCACAAGAGACACAGGGTTTATACTGGTTCGGGCCACCATTGTGGTGTAATACCCTACTCCAGTTTGTGGCGTGGTGGATTGCCTCTTGGGCTAATGATGATGAACAATACAAGGAAGAACAGCCTCGCGAGGGTCTGTTCTTGGCCGGGGCAATGAACTGCTAGGAGGAGTTCGGTCACCCTTCTCTCTCTCTCTCTCTCTCTCTCTCTCTCTCTCTGATCTGATTGCCGATCGATCCTAGCCGATACACTGGGGGTGTCTAGTCCTATTTATAGGCAAAGGCCCTGGGCCTCTTCCCAAATATTGAGCGGGAAGGGCGCCAACAATTGGCCATTTTGAAGGAGAACATCTGGTACACTTATCCTGACTAAAGTTGGTCTTCGCCTGCCAAAGGCTCTGGTGGTGACGCTGACTTGGGCTCCACAATGACATCCTCCCTGTCGTTGGGCTGGTCTTGGTCTCGTTGCACCGATACGGGCGCCTTTGCTTGATGCTCTCGCCTGCGCTTGCTCCCTTTGCACCAAAGAGGAAAGGAGGACACTGCGCGGGCTGGCGCCCGCCTGGCGCCCTTGGTCGTCATGGCTTGCGTCACGGGCACCTCGTGAGGTACCCCGCCTTGATCTCTCCGCCTCCTCGCGAGCCAGCCTGCTGAGGCCGTGCCTGAGGAAGCTCTATGTCGTCCGCCCCGCGAGGCTTGGCCCCTCGCGAGGGTCTTGGGTCTGTGCTGATGAAGATGGGCCGTGCTGGGCCCCCTTTCGAGCCATGCCGCGGGCCGCAGGCAGGCAAGTCTAGGGACCCCCGTTCCCAGAACGCCGACACACGTCGACTGAGTGGAGGATTGGATGCCGCCGTCGCCGCGCTCTTCCCATTCTGGACAGAGCGGGTTGCCTTCCTCCGACTCCGATGACCGCCCCTTCCCCGAGGTCCACCCTGGCACATGAACGATGGAGGAGCAGGAACTGGGTCGGTCGCTGACCTGGGCTGCCGCGACATGCCGTGTGGTCGGCATGGGCGTGACCGTGATGAGGATGGTGGCGCTGGGTGCGGCGGCCGTCGCACCTGGAAGGACGCCCTGGTGCGGCGAGGATGTGTGCCGGCCCACCAACCACTGGCACCCGCTCCGCGTCAACGCAGTCGCTCCCCCCCTACTAGGCGCCACTGCAAGGGCACACGCACCCATCGTCGCGGCGAGCAGATGTCTTGGGCTGGGGCGGCGCACCCTACCCAGAGTCGTCGATCGACTCCCCTGCCGCCGCCTTCGACAAGGGGAAAAAAGATGCCCCCAGAAACAACGGTAAAGACCCCGTCGACGAGTTCTTCAGGGCGGCAAAGCGGCCTACTGTCGCCTTGGTGATCGTCGACAACACGGCGTCAGATGTGCAGGCAGCCGCTGACGCCATGGTGGATGCCCCCCTCGACTTTGACAAGGGCCAGCAGATGGATGCCGCGGTGCCGAAGCTGCGGCCCGGCACGTTCAGCCAGACGCTGGCTGCAGCCCCCTCCGCCAACGGCCAGTTCAACCGCACCACCCCCACGGCCGCATGTACTCTAGAGGTGAAACTAGGCGTGGTGACCAGCCACGTCTGCCAGCTGGAGATCGCCGGCGCAGAAGAACAAGTCGAGCCGCACCGCCTCTTCCATAGCAACACCCCTCCACTTGTGACCTCATCACCTGCCCGCCGACCGTCAGCCCCTCCAAGGAGCCGCGCCCCGCGACGCCAACTCGCCACAGCGCCCGATAGGCTGCCATCCCATCCACCATGCTGGTGGCCCAACGCGCGTCCCTCCGCATCGTCAAGGTGTTGGGACTGCTGGGACCAAAAGAGAAGATGATGACCGAGGTGGCTGAGGCCGTCCTGTGACGTTTCGACGAGCCACTCACTGATGTTGACATTGCAGTCATCGCCAAGCTGACGCATCTGGACGCCGATGCCCTGAAGATCGCGACCGGCATGGCTGGACCTGATGGAGCTGCCGAGGAGGCCGTAGTTTAGCTATGTTAGTTCCCTCTGTTATCCCGCTCCAGTGGCAGCCGACGATGAGTTGGCTTAAGTTAGGTTTGTTTTCAGTCTGTAGTGCTAGGAGGTGGTTAGCTCGACGCCGGCGTGTCCTACGGCCTATTGGTGGATGCCGGTGTGCCCTTGTTAGAAAGGTGGTGTATTGCATGGGCCTGAGGCCGTTTAGTGATTTCAGTTACTGGAGCTACACAAGTTTCCCCCATGAATGACAAACTACTGCCGACCATGTGCTGGAATGTGCGCAGGCTCAATCACCCCGCGAAGCACGCCTCCGTCTGCGAAGTGGCCACAACAAATCAAGTAGCGATCTTGTGTTTACAAGAAACAAAAATCGACGCCTGCTCTCCTCGTCTAGTCCGGGAAATTAGCGTCTCCTCACTGACTGACTGCATTGCCCTGCCGGCGATCGGCACCAGTGGTGGAGCAGCAATTCTCTGGAACAAAGACCTCGCCACTGTCACCTCCCATGCCATTGGCGCCTTTGCCATCACGGCCATACTAGGCCAACCCCATAGTTTCTGGCTCTCCTTTGTCTACGGGGCCTGCTGACGAAGCAAGGAAAGATAGCTTCATCCTCGAGCTCGGCCACACAGCTCCACCCACAACCGAACCTTGGCTGATCAATGGAGACTTCAACCTCATCTACGAGGCACGCGACAAAAACAACCTTAACCTTAATCGTAGGCTTATGGGTAGGTTTAGATCGACCATTGATGCAGCTGGCCTGAAAGAGATAAAATGCAAAAATCGTTGCTACACTTAGAGCAATGAACATCAAGACCCCACCCTCATCAGCATAGACAAGTTTTTCTACAACCAAGCTTGGGAATCCCTATTTCCCAGTTTTGCAGTGATGGCGGCTTCTACGGCTACGTCAGATCATTGCCCTCTGATCATTGCTGATACAGGTGCACCGCCGCGCCGTGCGAGTTTCAGATTCGAAAGTTTCTGGCCTCGCTTCCCCCGTTTCCATGAAATGGTGGCGAATGCCTGGAGCAGGCCGGTGCAGTCCTCCAACGCCTTTCAACGCCTGTATACAAAGATGGAGCGCACAACGCGTGACCTGAAGATCTGGAGCAAGGCACAGTTCAGCGACGCGAACTACAATTCCATATAGCAGCAGAAATAGTGCTTCGGCTAGATGTAGCTCAGGAAGCGCGGCGCTTGACTGACACTGAGTTCAACCTCAGGATTACAGCTTCGCCTGTTGGGCTGGCAGCGATCGACCACGCCAGAAAACGCCAGGCTTCTCGCCTGACCTGGCTCCGTGCGGGCGATGCGGGAACAAAATTTTTCCATGCGAAGATGAGGCCACGCAGACGAGAAAACCACATCCACAACTTGAAGGTGGGCGACGCGATCGTCACGGCGCATGAAGAAAAAGAAGCTGCCATCTACCACCATTTCCACGACAACATAGGTACCAAGACGACAAGATCGACCGGCATGAACCGGCAATTGCTCGAGATGCCAACGATCCAAGCGGGCGGCTTCGATAACCCGTTTTCTAAAGAAGAAATCTAGGAGGCGATCAAAGATTCGCCATTAGAAAAGGCACCTGGCCCCGACGGCTTCACCAGAAACTTCTTCAGAACCTGCTAGCCGCTGATCAAGACAAATGTCCTGCAAGCTTTCAACAAGTTCTACCATCTTGCAGGGGGAGGTTTCAACAATTTGAACACTACCATAGTAGCTCTCATCCCAAAAAAAGATGGCGCGGAAAAGATTGAAGATTTCAGACCAATTAGCCTGATTCACTCAATTGCAAAGCCGATTGCCAAGGTTCTCTCAATGAGGCTATCTTCAGTAATCCACCACATAATCTCGCCGGCCCAATCGGCCTTCTAGAAGTCCAAATGCACACAAGATAGTTTTCTGTTTGTTCAAAACGCCATCAAATCTCTCCATAGGAAGAAGACACCGGCTCTGCTCTTTAAGCTAGATATAGCCCGGGCTTTCGACAACGTGTCTTGGGAGTATTTGCTAGAGCTGCTGCAAGTGCTTGGTTTCTCAGTGCGCTGGCGCGACTGGATTGCGATGCTCCTCGCCACGACATCATCCTTCTTCTTGCTAAATGGTACTCTAGGGCAAAAGATTCAACACCGCAAGGGGATGCGGCAGGGCGACCCGCTTTCACCCCTCCTCTTCATCATCGCCATTGACCCCTCCATAGGCTACAGCAGCAAGCAACTGAGTTAGAGCTGCTAGCCTCCTTTCCTGGTAGAGACATCTCCCTCCGAGTCAACCTCTACGCTGATGATGCTGTAATCTTCGCCAACCCGGAGAAAGTGGAGGTCGACGCTCTGCTGGACATTCTTCGCGACTTCAGTCAGGCAACCGGTTTGCAAGTAAACCTCTCAAAATCAACGGTCACCCCCATCCACTGCGAAGAGATCAACCTACAAGACATCTTGAGCAATTATGTGGGCAATAGTGGGATTGCCCTTAAGGTACCTAGGCGTCACACTAACCCTGACCAGGCTACGCCTAGTCCACATCCAGTTCATTCTCGATCGGATCAGGGCAAGACTTGAGGGATGGAAGGGCAAACTCATGACCATTGCTGGTAGACAGGTTTTGGTCCACAACGTGCTCACGATGTTGCCAACCTTTGCCCTATCCGTGCTCCGGGCGCCAAAGAAATTTCTTGCTGAGGTGGACAAAGTTAGAAGAAGATTCCTATGGGCACAAGAAGAAGAGCTCAGTGGAGAAAAATGCAAAGTCACTTGGCATAGAGTGCTCTCCTATTGAGAATGGTGGGTTAGGAATCTTGGACCTAAACCGATTAAGTAAGGCACTACGGCTGCGATGGCTTTGGTTGTCCTGGGCAAGTACGGACAAACCCTGGTTCGTCATGCAACTGCCATGCGATGATGGAGACCGAGCTCTGTTCAATGCATCCACCTCGGTCACGCTAGGCAATGGCGAGACAACCTCCTTCTGGCACTGCTCATGGATAGGCTCGGGCAACCTGAAGATAGTCTTTCCCACTCTCTTGAGACACTCAAGAAGAAAGAACCGATCGGTCAAACAAGCCCTGACAAACGATGCATGGATACAAGATCTCGTCCACTTAGACACTCAGCACCTTTGGGCCGAAATAATCAGATTGCATAGGTGGATCCAAGCTGCTAATCTTCGCCTATAAGCCCACGCAAGCGACACCATCAAATTGAAACACGAAGCGTCAGGAATATACACTGCTAGCTCTGCCTATAAGCGACATCATCAAGTCAGACCTCAAGAAGATGATCTGGAACACTTGGGCACCTGCTAAGCTGAAGATCTTCACATGGTCAATGACCGCCTCCAACGCAGGGGATGGCCAAATGAGTATTTCTGCCAGCTGTGTGTCCGAAACTTGGAATCCTCCATGCATTTGTCCTGGCAGTGCCCGCTGTCGCTCGAGGTTTGGATGAATGCGGTGGCCGGCTATGGCTGCAGCTCGCTCCACCCTTTGGAATGGCAGAACAAGACCAAACCGACTGCCATCATTGCTGAAATGATCGGTGCAACGTGACCTAAGCACAAGAAGGCCATCAAGACCACCATCATCCTCATCCTCTCCGAGCTTTGGAAGGCAAGAAACGAGTGTACTTTCAGAGGCAAGGTGGCAACACAGGCAAGCATCACTACAACCATCCGACGAACTTTTGAATTTTGCGCTAAGCGGGAGCAGCATTTTTGGAGCACCCTTTTTGGGACCCTCCCCGAGAGAGTAGCCATAGCACCATAGCAGTTTTCTTTTTCTTCTCTTCCTTTTTATCTCCTTTGATCTTCGGATCAGAACCTGCCCTTGTTGTTTTACCATCTGCTCCCTGCTATCAATCAATACAAGCCAGCAATCAGTTGGATCTTTCAGAAAAAAATTAAAGCCAAGCGAGATTGAACATTCAAGGGGTTTGCTCCGAGCACCGAGGCCACTAAGACCTTATTTATGTTCAATATTATAGTATAAGGTTGGATATTAGAGAGCTAACCGAGAGTTCCCCAACAAGTTGTGCGTGGATGACAAGATACTAACACTAATGTAACGTGGTGTTGGCGTAACGCGGCCCTCGCGTCGCCCCCTGGCGACTCGGGGGCGATCCCATCTATCGCCGCCCGCCTCCCCTCATCCCCCTTCCGTCCCTCGCCGCTGCCGGAGGCGGCCGCCGGTAAAGCCCGCGCGGACGCCGGGGAAGGTGGCGGCGGGGATCTCGGCGCCCGGATCGATCTCGTCGGCCTGCGGGCTGGAGTATCGCGTCGGTGGCCTACGGATCCTTGGCGGCGGCCCTATCGGCGAGGCGGCGGCGTCTGACGGCTGGAGACGTCTGCAGGCGACGCTGGCCAGCGTACTCGGCCGCGCGGGGGTGCGGGTCGCTGGTGGAGTCCGGCCATGGCGTGGTTCTCCGTTGCGTCAGATCTGGAGCGTCCCCTTTCTCCTGCTACCTCTGTCGTCGTCCCGGTGGTTTGCGGCTGCAGGCTCCGGTCGTGGTGAGCCCTGGTGGTGTACTTTGGGTCCGGGGGAAACCTTGGCCAGTCTAGCCGGCCCGGCGGCGGCGACGCTCATGGGCGCTGCTTTCCTTCATGAAGGCGCAGCTGAGGGCCTGATCTACCCACCCCGATCCCCGGCCGGGTGAAAACCTTCAATCCTTTTCCGATCTGGTGGCAGCGGCGCTTTTTGCGTCGTGACCTTCCTGGAGGTGTCGTCGGGGGCACTGGGCTCGGTTCGGAGTGCAGAGGATCTACAGGTGGAGGGGACATGACCAGTGGTAGAAGGTGGTGTTTGCGAAGGAGGAGCGACATTGCATCTGATACGTTGACAATGGCGGGTCTCAACGGCATGGAGCGGCGGGGTCTCGCTGCTGGGCGTGTGTTGATGGACGAGCGCAGGATGGTGGCGTTGTCTGGCGTCGTGGTGGCGTCGACGGCAGCTAGACCGGTCAAGGTAGATGCAACAGTACATCTCTGAAGATGAATTGGTGGCAGGTGGCTGCGGCGGCCTCATACCCGGCCGGCGTCCTGGTTGAGGAGTGCGCCGGACCGGTGGGTGACCCATACCCGGCAGGCGTCCTGGATGGGAACTCAGGTCTTAGATGTTAGGTTTGGCTGCGAGGTCTGTTTGGTATTAGGCCCAGGCTATCAGCATCCCTTCGTCAAATGAATAGGAGTAGCAACAGATGTTGCCTAGACGGTGGCTTCAGACTTGCTGTTGTATTTTTTTGTAAGGTCTTTTGAGAATAATTAATAAAGTGGTTGTATGCATCGCCCAGATGCAGAGGCCGGGGGTCTTCCTCCTTTTCTAAAAAAAGTGTGTGGGTGATCACCCAATTATGGTTAAGTTAGCATGGTCCAGAGAACATTGACTTCATCACCTTTGCAATTCAATTCATGACAAAAATGCTTTTCCTCTACAGGTTATTTTTCGGTGTACGCACTAGTTTCGTACGTGGTCTGTACTATAGCGAGCGTAGTACCAACCGCTGTTCAAGGCGGTGCGTACGTGATTGGAGCAGGTGGCTACGGAGGTTTTTTCCAACATGGATGACAGCATAACCTCCGGATTGACCCACCACCACTTTCGACATAGGCATATATAGTGCCGGTCTATAGGACTCTATTGTTGCCGTTTTGTCGATTTTGATTCTTTTCTTTTTGTCAAATTTTTTAGAATTGGCTGTGTGCATCTTAGTTATGCAGAGGTCGGGTGTCACTCATAATGCTTTGTATCCGCTTGATGCTACATTTTTGAGATAATAAAACGCCCTTTATCGAAAGAAAAATTTCTCGCTTACATATATGCTAGGCTCCGATTTTGCTGGAGATATTCCCGATCAGAAGTCTTCTTGGCATGCAAAAGGTAACGTCATTGTGTCAATGGTCAGCAAGACCTTTTCACTAGAGTATGAGGATGCTGTTGACCGACATGGACTTCGCTACATCTCCCCATTTGTCATATGTGGATTTTCGTGATCATTTTCCGGTATCTTCCTAGGCCCATATCAATCATTTTGATCTTTCAGCTTAAAACTTCTGGAAGACGAAGAACAAAATGAACAAAATGAAGAATTTAGTTAGTTATACATATATGAGACAGGTTTCTTTTTACATCCATATAGGAGACATGTTTGACTTTCCATGGTTGTGAGTTCAAAACTAGAGACCATTTCCAAGCGCATGACAGGCGAGGGAGGCTGTTAGGTAGCTCGGTACATGCAAAATTATAGCTAGTGGATACGTGGTCTTGAAGGGGTCATGCATTTGCTAATCAGTTAGGCACTTATAGGTGTAGTACACTACCACACCAAGTAGCTTATTATTACAAAAAAAAGTACTTCCTCCGTAAGCTAATATAAAATGTTTTAATCACTACATTGGTGATTTAGTATATCTTATATTAGTTTATAGAGGGAGTAGGTTGAAGAGTCATTTTGATATGACACACGACTGCAAATCAACTATTAAGTACTAATGCACACGATCGCATCGGCATGAAGGAAGCGTTGTAAAAAATGTAAAATCAGATGTAAATGCACGCAGAGGCGGAGGTAGTAGCAGATTGCGCCTAGGGCTGACCTAGATTGACTGATGAATTCCCCGCCCAAAAAAAAGATTGACTGATGAATTTTCATAAATTTCTATACTTTGTAAAAAGTAATTATAAGGGGTGTGTAACTAGACCTAGGGCTATATCCACAGTTTCTCTAAGGCTGATTCCGCCACTAAATGCATCACTAGTGCTTGAACTTGCCATGAATGTTTGCTTTGATGCTTGGCTGCTTGCGGTTGTAGAATACAGAAAAAATGGCTCAAAAACTTGGCTTTGGCGCACAATACGATGCACTCGCTGTCCGTAGATATTAACTGTGTTGACGTTTCATCATATTTCTGTTGACGTGTGCACATGGCGTGCCAGCATTGCGCGGGGCCCGCTTACATGGGCTTTACGCATTGGCTTGGAGAGCCCGGCGGTTCTATATCCCGCATCAAGCGAGACAGAAGGATCTCCCGTGTCGAGCACTACAGTAAGGAGTCGACCCTTTAGCACTCGCAGGCGAGGGAAGGAAAAAGGTATAGAAAAGGGAACCCGCGGGGATTTGATCCCAAGACCTCCCCGTCCTAATGTAGCGCAGCTTGCCAATACGCGATCATTGAGACCGTGTGATACTACTTGGGCGCGGACCACTTGAAGAGCAGGGTTTCTTTCTTTCTTCTGTTTCATTCGGTTTCTCCAGGTTTTTTTCTTTCTTTTTCTCATTTTCTTTTGTTTATTTTCTTTTTTCTTCTAACATTTTTATCATTCTTCTTCCATTCCTTTTGCATTTGCTTCTTCGTTTTATTTTATTTTATTTTTCTCTTTTGTTTATTTTGTTTCTTTCTCGGTATTCATTTTTTTATTTTCTTTGTTCTTTTGGTTTTCATTCTACATCTTTTTGTATGAGACAACAACATTTTAACATTTTTTCGCTACAAATTTTATTTATTTTAATACCATTTTATTGCTATACATATTTTAAACAATTGAATTTTGAATGCTTGGTTAATATTTTCAAAATACAAGATTATTTTTTGAATACATGGTCAAAACATTTTTCCTATACACACTTTTAAACTTTTTAAAATGTTTGATTAACATTTTTCAAATATAAGACTACATTTTGTAATACATGGTCAACATTTTTCCTATGTATATTTAACCATTTTCAACTACTTAATTAACATTTATTAAATGCAATACGAACATTTTTTAAGACATGGTCAGCATTTTTTTAAATGTATTGAGCATTTTCCAAATGCTTGATTAACATTTTTCGAATAGTTGTTCAACATTTATTTATCATGCTTGATTAACATTTTTCAAATACTTGTTCAACATTTTCTCAAATGCTTGATTAACATTTTTATATACATCATCAAAAAAATTCATCATTTTTCTCATAAATGGTGAATATTTTTCTATACACATTTAACATTTGCCGAATGCTTGATTTATATTTTTCAAACACGTGTTCAACATTTTTCCAAATACTCAATTAAAAATTTTAAATACATGATTAGATTGTTTCATACATATTCTTTTGTATACATTTTCGTATACATGATAAACATTTTCTCTATCACATTTAACATTTCTCAAATGCTTGGTCAACATTTCTCAAATGTTTTTTGTAGAGTGATCTTTGTAATATATTTATTTAGAATATTTGGAAGTATAAACAAAAGTAAAAAAGAAGAAAGCAAAGAAGAAAAAACAAAAAACGAGGTTGTAGTTCCCGCGCGCTTAGGCCGCCCCAAATTGTGCCACCCTTCAGCAAGGGTTCCCTCTCTCTCGCATGAAGCGAGACATAGAGGCGCCCGTGATAATCACTACACCTGATGACGTCCGTTCTCTAGAAAGGAAAATAGCTCTTATGTCAGCCACTGATAGGCGCTGGTCGACCGGCCCAAATTTCGGCCGTCAGATCGTCGCGCGTGTGGACGTTCGATGGTTGGTTCTCCATCGTCTCCTCACCCCTTCTCTTCGCATGTGAAAACACAAGAGCACAAGCCATGGGGTTCGCCCCTCTCCCCCCCCCCCCCACGTGGTGTAGCACGTGTTCCACTCCCTCGTGCCAGGCGGCGGGGGTGGCCGACCCCAACAATCACGGTCAAAGCTCGTCATCATCAAAATCGCAAAAAATAAAATTCTGTTGACCCTATTGCAACCTTTTCATCGCCTCCCTGTTGCAAGCACGGTGGTCTCTACGGCGCCAAGCATGACACTATTCCTCGTCGGTGCAGCCCACCCCTAGTTGCAACATTAAACGACGATGGCGGCGACGACAACATCGCTCATAGCCAAAGCCGACATAGCAAAAAACGAATGTGTGCTGATTCCATCAAAACTAAAAGATGGTGGTAGCAAAAAATTGGGCTACTAACAGCAAAATCAGAAGACGGTGTTAGCAAATTTTGAGCTGGTTCCAGCAAAATCAAAAGAAGACAGTAGAAATAATTGGGTCTGGTTCTAGCAAAAGAAAAACATAGTTCCAGCAAAAAAAATCCACCCATCGGCTTTCCAGGAAAAAAATGACGTGATGTCCCTGCTTGTATCATCCCAGCCACTGGTTCCAGCAAACCCAAACGGAGGTTGCTCCTTTACCATCGATGGTTGTAGCTTCTTTGCCACTCCCCCGGGGTGATAGTTATTCCAGCATGCCTCCGATGTTGCACGGTTGTCAAATGCAAAAAATGGTGACTGTCTGTGTGACCCCGGCTCAGAGTGACCGGAACACCCCATATTCTAGCCTAGAAATCAAGTCTTCTGGAATACGACACTTCTTGGCATAGAACAAATCAACTCTTATCACAAAGACATGAGTACAAGGGTTTCTGATATTACAAAGGATCGTCGGCACGACGACACTACGCCTGCTCAAGTAGTTCTATGCTAGCAGGGGAACAATTCGTAGTAGCGGAATAACTTCCAGTAGCGGTATAACGACGATGGTGATGAACTCCACTCCGCACACACTCAGACTCCTCGACAAGTGATGACCCACAAGTATAGGGGATCTATCGTGTCCTTTCAATAAGTAAGAGTGTCGAACCCAATGAGGAGCAGAAGGAAACGACAAGTGGTTTTCAGCAAGGTATTCTCTGCATGCACTGAAATTCTCGGTAACAGATAGTTTTGTGATAAGATAAATCGTAACAGGTAACAAGTAATAAAAGTAAACAAGGTGCAACAAGGTGGCCCAATCCTTTTTGTAGCAAAGGACAAGCATGGACGAACTCTTATATAAAGCAAAGTGCTCCCGAGGACACATGGGAATTGTTGTCGGATACGTTTCCAACGTATCTATAATTTTTTATTGTTTCATGCTATTATATTATCTGTTTTGAATGTTTTATATGCATTAATATGCTATTTTATATGATTTTTGGGACTAACCTATTAACCTAGAGCCTAGTGCCAGTTTCTGTTTTTTCCTTGTTTTAGACTTTCGCGGAAAAGAAAAAACAAACGTAGTCCAAACGGAATAAAACTTTCGCGATGATTTTTCTTGGCCCAGAAGACACCCAGGAGACTTGGAGGGCAAGTCAAAAGAGCCACGAGGCGGCTACAAGGGTGGAGGGCGCCCCCCGGCCTTGTGGGCCCCTCGGTGACCACCTGACCTAGATCTTCCTCCTATATATTCTCATATACCCCAAAAACTTCGAGGGGAGCCACGAAACTACTTTTCCACCACCACAACCTTCTGTACCCATGAGAGCCCATCTTGGGGCCTTTCCCGGCATCCTGCCGGAGGGGGATTTGATCATGGAGGGCTTCTACATCAACACCATTGCCTCTCCGATGAAGCATGAGTAGTTTACCATAGACTTATGGGTCCATATCTAGTAGTTAGATGGCTTGTTCTCTCTCTCTTTGATTCTCAATACAAAGTTCTCCTCGATGTTCATGAAGATCTATTCGATTTATACTCTTTTGCGGTGTGTTTGCCGAGATCCGATGAATTGTGGATTTATGATCAGCTTATCTATGAATATTATTTGAATCTTCTCTAAATTCTTATATGCATGATTTGATATCTTTGCAAGTCTCTTTGAACTATCGATTTGGTTTGGCCAACTAGATTGGTTTTTCTTGAAATAGGAGAAGTGCTTAGCTTTGGGTTCAATCTTGCGGTGCTCGATCCTAGTGACAGAAGGGGAACCGACACGTATTGTATTGTTGCCATCGAGGATAAAAATATGGGGTTTTCATCATATTGCTTGAGTTAATTCCTCTACATCATGTCATCTTGCTTAAGGCGTTACTCCGTTCTTTATGAACTTAATACTCCAGATGCATGCTGGATAGCGGTCGATGTGTGGAGTAATAGTAGTAGATGCAGAATTATTTCGGTCCACTTGAGACGGACGTGTTGCCTATATTCATGATCATTGCCTTAGATATTGTCATAACTTTGCGCTTTTCTATCAATTGCTCGGCAGTAATTTTCTCACCCACCGTAATATTTTCTATCTTGAGAGAAGCCTCTAGTGAAACCTATGGCCCCCGGGTCTATTTTCCATCATATAAGTTTCTGATCTACAAATTTTAGTTTCCGATTTACTTTCTTTGGAATCTTTTACTTTCCATAAACCAAAAATACCCAAAATATTACTTTGCAATTTATCTATCTCTATCAGATCTCACGTTGCAAATAACCGTGAAGGGATTGACAACCCCTTTATCACGTTGGGTGCAAGGTTGGTGTTTGTTTGTGCAGGCATTCAGTAGCTTGCGCATTGACTCCTACTGGATTGATACCTTGGTTCTCAAAACTGAGGGAAATACTTACTCTACTTTTCTGCATCACTCTTTCCTCTTCAAGGGCAAAACCAGCGCAAGCTCAAGAGGTAGCATGAAGAATTCTTGGCGCCGTTGTTGGGGAGATCTACGCCAAGCCAAGACATACCAAGTACCCATCATAAACTCTCATCCCTTGCATTACATTATTCGCCATTCGCCTCTCATTTTCCTCTCCCACACTTCTAAAACGACTTTTTGAAAAGATTCACCATTTCTTCGCCCCTCATCCGTTCGTCTTCTTTGCTTGCTTTTTGTGTGCTCGTGTGTTGGATTTCTTGCTTTGTCACAATGGCTCAAAATAATACCAAATTGTGTGAATTTTCCAATACCAACAACAATGATTTTATTAGTACTCCGATTGCTCCCCATGCTAATGCGGAATCTTGTGAAATTAATAATGCTTTGTTGAATCTTGTTATGAAAGTTCAATTTTCCGGCCTTCCCAATGAAGATGTTGCATCCCATCTTAATAATTTCGTTGATTTGTGTGATATGAAAAAGAAGAAAGATGTGGGTAATGATATTGTTAAACTGAAGCTATTTCCGTTCTCACTTTGAGATCTCGCTAATACTTGGTTTTCATCTTTGCCTAAAAAAGTATTGATTCTTGAAACAAGTGTAAATATGCTTTTAATTCCAAGTATTTCCCTCCCGCTAAGATCATCTCCCTTAGGAACGATAATATGAATTTTAAGCAACTTGATCATGAACATGTTGCACAATCTTGGGAGAGGATGAAATTGATGATTAGAAATTTCCCTACTCATGGTTTGAATTTATGGATGATTATACAAATTTTTTATGACGTATTGAATTTTGCTTCTAGAAATCTTTTAGATTCGGACGCGGGAGGCACTTTTATGGAAATTACTTTAGGAGAAGCTGCTAAACTCCTAGATAATACTATGGTTAATTATTCTCAATGGCATATCGAAAGATCTTCCACTAGTAAAAAAGTGCATGCAATTGAAGAGATTAATGTTTTGAGTGGAAAGATGGATGAGCTTATGAATTTTTTTGCTAGCAAGAGTGCTCCTATTGATCCTAATGATATGCCTTTGTCTACTTTGATTGAAAACAATAATGAATCTATGGATGTGAATTTTGTTGGTAGGAACAACTTTGGTAATAACGTGTATAGAGGTAATTTTAATCCTAGGTCGTTTCCTAGTAATTCCTCTAATAATTATGGTAATTCCTACAACAATTCCCATGGAAATTGTAAAAGATGCCCTCTGATTTTGAGAATAGTGTTAAAGAATTTATAAGTTCTCAAAAGAATTTCAATGCTTTGGTTGAACAAAAATTGATTAAGATTGATGATTTGGCTAGGAACGTGGATAGAATTTCTCTTGATGTTGATTATTTGAAAATTAGATCTATTCCACCTAAGCATGATATCAATGAGTCTCTCAAATACATGAGAATTTCCATTGATGAGTGCAAAGAAAGAACCGCTAAGATGCGTCCTAAGAAAGATTGGTTTATAAAAGCGTGTTCTTCTAGTTTCCATGAAAATAATGATGAAGATCTTAAGTGATTGATGTGACTCCTATTGAATCTTTGTTTTCAAATGTGAATGTTTATAAAAGCGTGTTCTTCTAGTTTCCGTGAAAATAATGAGTCAACTTTAGTTAGAAGGCGTCCCAATGATTCAGAGTTTTTAGATCTTGATGCAAAAATTGATAAAAATTGGGATTGGAGAGGTCAAAACTTTAAGTAGCAATGAACCCACTCTTTTGGATTTCAAGGAATTTAATTATGATAATTGTTCTTTAATATATTGTATTTCCTTGTTGCAATCCATGTTGAATTCTCCTCATGCTTATAAACAAAATTAAGCTTTTACTAAACATATCGTTGATGCTATGATGCAATCTTTTGAATAAAAGTTTGAGTTGGAAGTATCTATCCCTAGAAAACTTTATGATGAGTGGGAACCTAATATTAAGATTAAAATTAAAGATTATGTATGCTATGCTTTGTGTGATTTGAGTGCTAGTGTTTCCATGATTCCGAAAACTTTATGTGATGTGCTAGGTCTCCGTGAATTTGATGATTGTTCCTTAAATTTGCATCTTGCGGATTCCACTATTAAGAAACTTATCGGAAGAATTAATGATTTTATTATTGTTGAAAATAGGAATTATGTGCCCGTAGATTTCATTGTTCTTGATATAGATTGCAATCCTACATGTCCTATTATTCTTCGTAGACCTTTCCTTAGAACGATTGGTGCAATTATTGATATGAAAGAAGGAAATATTAGATTTCAATTTCTGTTAAGGAAAGGCAAGGAACACTTCCCAAGAAACAAAATTAAATTGCCTTATGAATCTATTATGAGATCCACATATGGATTGCATGCTAAATATGATAACACTTAGATCTATTCGTGTTTTTATGCCTAGCTAGGGGCATTAAACAATAGCGCTTGTTGGGAGACAACCCAATTTTATTTTTGTTTTTTGCTTTTTAGGTTCTATTTTAAAATATATGTTTCATCTTGCCTCTGGTTAGATGTTGTTTTGTGTATTAATTAGTGTTTGTGCCAAGTAAGACCTATGGGGTAGCCTACGGTGATAGTTGATTTGATCTTGCTGAAAACAGAAACTTTTCCGCTCACGGAAATATTTATCATTTTTAGCTGGAGAATGCTTTTTAATTGATTCTTTTTGTAGAGGATTAATAGAAAAATTATCTAGGACTTCCAGTTTTCTCAGGATTTTTAGAGTTAGAGAAGTATTCAAAATATCCAGATTGCTACAGACTGTTCTGTTTTTGACAGATTCTGTTTTTCATGTGTTGTTTGCTTATTTTGATGCATCTATAGCTAGTATCTGTTGGGGAACGTAGCATTCAATTTTAAAAAAATTACTACGATCACGCAAGATCTATCTAGGAGATGCATAGCAACGAGAGGGGGAGAGTGTGTCCACATACCCCCGTAGACCGAAAGCGGAAGCGTTAGTATAACGCGGTTGATGTACTCGAACGTCTTCATGAATGTAACACCCCGGACACACCCGCCGGTGGTCGTTACTCCTGGCGGGATCTAGACTGGCCCCACAGATCAATACTAGTCTTTTCTGCGCACTTTGTCCGCACTCATGCGCACCCGGGAGGAACTTCCCGGTCGGTCACCCATCCTGACACTACTCCATGCTGAGCACGCTTAACTTTGGAGTTCTGTCCGAATGGGCTCTCGGAAAAGAAGGAATTCCTTATTGATATGAGTAGTCTATCATCCCTAATAAGCCAGGCTATCACAATGAACCAACCGATCTAGTACCTAATGTACGGCACCTCCGAGTTCAGTACACGTTCAGCTCAATGATGTCCCTCGAACTCTTGATCTAGCAGAGGGTCAAGGGTGTCGGCGTTCTGGGAACGGGGGTCCCCAGACTTGTCTGCCTGCGGCCCACGGCGTGGCTCTGCGAGCGGGCCCGTACGACCCATCTTCACCAACGAGCACTCAAGACAGCCTAGCGAGGCGGACGACACAAGACCTCTTCGGGAGCGGCCTCACCAGGTTGGCTCGTGAGGGGCGGAGACATCATGGCAAGGCAAACCTCGTGAGGTTCTCGTGACGTCAGCCGTGACGATCGTGACCAGGCGGGCGCCAGCGCGCACAATGTCCTTGTTTCCTCTTTGGTGCTAAGGAGGCAAGCGCAGGCGCGGAGTATCGAGGCGTCAAGAAAAGGTTTCCATATCAGCACAATGAGACCAAGACCAGAAGGACGGCAAGACAGAGGTCACCGTGGAGCCCAAGGCGGTGTCACTGCTAGAGCTTTTGGCAGGCGAAGACTACTTTTGTCAGGATAAGCTGTACTAGCTGTCCCCTTTCAAATTGGTTGTTGTTGGCTCCCTTCCCGCTCAATATTTGGGAAGAGGACCAGGGCCTCTATAAATAGGACTAGCGACCACAGTAGGAGACAATTGAACTGAGCCCCAGGCATCTGATCTTTAGCCAACCCTTAGCCACACACCAAGCACAAGAACACTTGAACCTCAGGAGGCTGTTCTTCCCCTTGTAATTGTTCATCCTCAGCCCGAGAGGCAATCCACCACCACCACACTGGAGTAGGGCATTACACCACAACGGTGGCCCGAACCAGTATAAATCATGTGTTCTTTGTGTTGCGAGTTCGCCGAGTTAGTCCTTGAGATCTTAGCAAAGCTAGGACGTGGATCGGTAGGGGGGATCTTCGTGCGCACCCCAGAGTTACAACCTTGAGGGTTTTGCCGGAACCTTAGATCTGACATTTGGCGCGGTAGGTAGGGGTTCCCCGGAGCCTGTTCCCCATCAGCTGATCCACCGACGCTCCACGGTTCCTATGTTCGGCGACCCGAGGGCTGACGCCGACCGTTGGGCAGCTTGGCCCGCCCGGATGGCACCGCCTGCCCAGGAAGACCTCAACCCCGTGCTCCAGGCGGCACATGCAGCACATAACGCTGCTGGGCGCGGGCGGCACGGCCAGGCGCCATCCACCCTCACTCCACGACAAGCGCGAGCCACTGCAAGGGCCGCAAGCCACGCCGCGGCAATGGCGCCACACACCCAGCGGGAGTAGGCGAACATGCGGGCTGAACTCACGGTGGTGCGGGAGCTGCTGCGGTGCCGACTGATGGAGAGTGGCCGGGATGCGCTGCTGGAATGCGTCGCCGGGCGATTGGACGCAGCGGCTACGGGAGCGCCGCCTTTCTGCTATCAGCTCATGCCTCAGGCGGCAGCGGGATCCCACGGCGGGCCTCACCGCGCCCGCGTGCTCCCGGGTGCGCCCGGGGGATCATCAACATGATCCATGGTGGAGGGTGCCCTGTCGCGCCCAGACCACCCCAGATGGGTGCGGGCACGAGCGTTGCCGCATACGGACCCATCGGAGCACTGCCCTGCCATCCTCAGGACGGCATGACAGGCCGGGCGACATGGAGCATGGGGCACTTCGGTGAGGTCTTCGGGGCGGCGGCCTTGGAGGCCTACGTGCCCCGCATGATGGACCAGGAGTACACACCGGAGGACAACCCCGGCTCGTTCCTCGGACCAGGTTGGGAGGAGGAGGCGTTAGGAGCTGAAGCCTTCTAGGAGCCGCCAGAGAGCCCCACCAACCGCGCCGTCGACAACAGATACAGGGTACCACTAATCCCTCAGGGGCAATCTTACGCTAACCATGAGTCACAGGTGAACCAGGTCACAACACCAGGCGATGGTTCCGGCACGGCGATGTCCGCCCCATCAGGAGAGGCCCACGGGGGGCTGTGCAGGAGGGGCCAGGAGCAAGGCCCCTCCCCCCGTCGCATGGAGCAAGGCGTTACTCAGAGGTAGGCCCTCTGCCGGGGAGGCGTCGGCGAGCCCTACCCCGGTAGAGGACCCGTGGTCACTGAGGGCGACGCTGGTTTCCCCTTTGCCCCTTTGGTGGTGTCCTGGTTTCTGGTCAGCCCCAACGGTGGCCGAGGGAGGTGCAAGGTGGGGCCCTCGTCTGGCGATATGAAGTAAGGCTCACGCCTGTGAAGATTGCCGCCCGTGACACTCTCACGTAATAACGAGTGGGGCTGTACACGCCCTAGAGTCTCAGGAGTGCCGCCCTCGGGCCTCAGGGGCTCCCTCCCACATCCTAGTGGCAGCACTTAGGTCCGCGCTGGTGAGAAGACTCGGAGACAAGAAGACTAGACTAGGTGCCAGACGCGGCCATTTGCTTTGGATCTCTTTTCTGTAGCCTTGCCTTCTGGATTTGGTTTTGTGTTGAAGTTGAATTTTTATTGATGTGCGCGGGGGGTGCCTTTTCTTGTTCAAGCGATTTCTTGCTATCTGGTTCTTGCCTTATTCCAAAGCTCGCACTCGCTGCCTCCCCCTCGCTGGCCCCTCGCGAGCGGGGCTGGGCGCGGCACACGCACCGCGTGCGCTGATCGCACCTGATTCTCGCGAGGCCCTCTCGGGCGAATCAGCAGACCGTTCAGGAGCTCCACGGGAACTCACAACCTCACGATCTGGTTCGGGGCTTGCCTCGGCTAAGGTAAGCCGCAACAACAGAACTTGCCACCAGACTCATGGATCCACAAAGGCGCACACTCAGCTTGGCATAGAAGAATAAAAACTGTGATTTGTTTACATGAGGGGCTCCCCCTCTCAAAATGCTCTTACAATCTTCAGGGGCCACGCCCAAGTTCTTGCATACAGGGTAACACAGCAGGGGAACATGGAGTCAGCCGGATATGTCACTCGCCGCGTCCCCCAGATCATCTTTAGACGCACCGCTAGCATCGCTGTCGCCGTCGCTGGCGTTGCCTCCACCTTCGCTGGCCCCGACATCGCCGTCGTCAACCACGTCACCTTCGTCTACCGTGACTACCACCGTGTCATCTTCAGAGACGAAGGCCTTGACCAGCGCATCCACGTTGTGCTCCGCCCATCGTGTGAGGTCGCCCCGGATGGCCGCGGGTACAGGGGCAATGGCGGCGTCGAAGTCGAAGCCGGGGAAGGTGTTCTGAAGATGGCTGAAGACGCGGGAGAACGTGCGCCCGAGTAGGCCACAACTCCTCTCTTCCACGAGCTGGCGAGCTCTATCGGATCGAGCTTCCAGGCACGTCACCACGTCGGAGAAGAAGCGAAGGTGGCTGGCGTAGTCGTCCGTATGGGTATGAGGGGCATTCTCATCACAGATATGGCCCAGCGCGGTGTTGGCCTTGTTCTTGAGACTCTGGAGCATGGGGGCGTGCTCGCGCTCCAATGTCCACCGCTGAAGCACTTCCTCCCTATTCTGCTGCGTGATGGCCTCGGCGTCGGCAACCCGCTTCTGGAGGGAGAGCAGCTCGGCGCGGGTAAAGGCCAATTCCGCGTGCGCCGTGACTAGGGCGGCTAGCCTAGGCCTAAGGGCAGCGGCCCTACCCGCTGCCTCTGTCTCCGCAAGATTCAACTTCAGGTCGTGCCTACCCTCAAGACCCGCGCGAACCTCGGCCACCCGACGATCGACCTCCTCCTGGACTTTGGCCTCGCGAGCACCAACGGCATCTTTCGCTTGGGCAACTTGATGCTCCCTCGTCTCCAACTGCTCAAGCTCGAGGCTACGCTCCACGGCTTCCAGTGCCAACGCCTCCACGCTCCTCCGGACCTCTTTTTCTTCGGCGGGCGTCCCCCTCAGTGACGCAAGGGCGGCTTTGCGTGCCTCCACCTGCTGCTCCAGGGATGCACTCCAAGCCTGGATCTCCCACGTGCGCTTCTCTGCAGCTTTACGATGGCGGTCAGCCTCGCGAGCCTCCTCCAAAGCTTGGGAGCAAGCCTCATGAGAGACCTCAAGAGATGCCTCGGCCTTTGCGTTGTCAATATCACACTGATGGCGGCCAAGGTTGATAGCCACCTTCAGCTTACGCCATTCCTTTGCCAGCCGAAGACCCTCAGCCTTGAGGCGTGAGTCGGCGTCCGCAAGTTCACCGCCGTGCCGGTTCATCGCGCCCATCGCCTCCTAGAAGAGCTCGTGGCGAACGACGCTCCGTTCGTGCTCAAACTCAAGCGCACGGCCCATCTCGTCCTCCCCACGGGGGCTGCGGGCGATGCCTGAAGCGGAACGCCCCCTCTGTCGGATTTCGAGTTCCGGCAGACCCTTAAGGTTCGAGCTCTGGGGTGCACGCAAAGATCTCTCCCCTACCAATCTACGTCCGATCTCCTCGCGTGATCTAAGCTAGAAACGATGAACAACACAAGGGACACGAGGTTTATACTGGTTCGGGCCACCGTTGTGGTGTAATACCCTACTCCAGTGTGTGGTGTGGTGGATTACCTCAGGGGCTGATGATGAACAGTACACGGGAGGAACAGCCTCGCGAGAGGTGTTCTTGAGCTGGCGCGATGTGTTCTACTTGGGCTCTCTATCCAATTTTCTAGCTCTGACCCGCCCTTCTACTTTGTGGTGGCTAGCTCTATTTATAGAGGCCCTGGGCCTCTCCCCAAACAATGAGCGGGAAGGGCGCCAACAATACCCCAAAACCATTCTGGTGTACAAATACTATCGTCTAATATGTCAATCTTTTCCTCTCGACTATTTCGAGACTCCTCTTCATGTCCACGACTCTGAACAATCTTCGGTCACCAAAACACATAACTCATAATACAAATCGTCATTGAACGTTAAGTGTGTGGACCCTACGGGTTCGAAGACTATGTAGACATGACCGAGACACATCTCCGATCAATAACAAACAGCAGAACCTGGATGCCCATATTGGTTCCTACATATTCCACGAAGATCTTTATCGGTCAATTCGCAATGACAACATACGGCATTCCCTTTGTCATCAGTACGTTACTTGCCCAAGATTCGATCGTCGGTATCCTCATACCTAGTTCACTCTCGTTACCGGCAAGTCTCTTTACTTGTTCCGTAATGCATCATTTGGTAACTAACTCATTAGTCACATTGCTTGCAAGGCTTATAGTGATGTGCATTACCAAGAGGGCCCAGAGATACCTCTCCGATACTCGGAGTGACAAATCCTAATTTTGATCTATGCCAACCCAACAAACACAAGGTTACAACACACAAGGTGTTCCTCCGGTATTCGGGAGTTGCATAATCTCATAGTCAGAGGAATATGTATAAGTCATGAAGAAAGCAATAGCAATAAAACTTAACGATCATTATGCTAAGCTAATGGATGGGTCTTGTCCATCACATCATTGTCCTAATGATGTGATCCCGTTCATCAAATGACAACACATGTTTATGGTCAGGAAACTTAACCATCTTTGATTAACGAGCTAGTCAAGTAGAGGCATACTAGGGACACGTTGTGTTGTCTATGTATTCACACATGTATCAAGTTTCCAGTTAATACAATTATAGCATGAATAATAAACATTTATCATGATATAAGGAAATATGAATAACAACTTTATTATTGCCTCTAGGGCATATTTCCTTCAGTCTCCCACTTGCACGAGAGTCAATAATCTAGTTCACATCGCCATGTGATTAACATGAATAGTTCACATCACCATGTGATTAACACCCATAGTTCATATCGCCATGTGACCAACACCCAAAGGATTTACTAGAGTCAGTAATCTAGTTCATATCTCCATGTGATTAACCCCCAAAGAGTACTAAGGTGTGATCATGTTTTGCTTGTGAGAGAAGTTTAGTCAACAGGCCTGCCACATTTAGATCCGTATGTATTTTGCAAATTTCTATGTCTACAATGCTCTGCATGGAGCTACTCTAGCTAATTGGTCCCACTTTAAATATGTATCTAGATTGAGACTCAGAGTCATCCAGATCGGTGTTAAAGCTTGCATCGACGTAGCTCTTTACGGTGAACTCTTTATCACCTCCATAACCGAGAAATATTTCCTTAGTCCTCTAAGGATAATTTTGACCGTTGTCCAGTGATCTACTCCTGGATCACTATTGTACCCCTTTGCCAAACTCATGGCAAGGTACACAATAGGTCTGGTATACAGCATGGCATACTTTATAGAACCTATGGCTGAGGCATAGGGAATGAGTTTCATTCTCTCTCTATCTTCTACCATGGTCGGGTTTTGAGTCTTACTCAACTTAATACCTTACAACACATGCAAGAACTCCTTCTTTGACTGATCCATTTTGAACTCCTTCAAAAATGTTATCAAGGTATGTACTCATTGAAAGTCTTATCAAGCGTCTTGATCTATCTTTATAGATCTTGATGCCCAATATGTAAGTTGCTTCACTGAGGTCTTTCTTCGAAAACTCCTTTCAAACACTCCTTTATGCTTTCCAGAAAATTCTACATCATTTCTGATCAACAATATGGCAGTCACATATACTTATCAGAAAGGTTGTAGTGCTCCCACTCACTTTCTTGTAAATACAAGATTCACCGCAAGTCTGTATAAAACTATATGCTTTGATCAACTCATCAAAGAGTATATTCTAACTCCGAGATGCTTGCACCAGTTCCAAAGATGGATCGCTGGAGCTTGCACACTTTGTTAGCACCATTAGGATCGACAAAACCTTTGGTTGCATCATATACAACTCTTCTTTAAGAAATATATTAAGGAATGCAGTTTTTGACATCCATTTGCCAGATTTCATAAAATGTGGCAATTGCTAACATGATTCGGACAGACTTAAGCATCGCCACGAGTGAGAAAATATCATCGTAGTCAACGCCTTGAACTTGTCAAAAACATTTTGCGATAGTTCGAGCTTTGCAGATAGTAATACTACCATCATCGTCCGTCTTCCTCTTGAAGATCCATTTATTCTCAATGGCTTGCTGATCATCGGGCAAGTCCACCAAAGTACACACTTTGTTCTCATGCATGGATCCTATCTCAGATTTCATGGCCTCAAGCCATTTTGCGGAATCTGGGCTCATCATCGCTTCCTCATAGTTCATAGGTTCGTCATGGTCTAGTAACATGACTTCCAGAACAGGATTACCGTACCACTCTGGTGTGGAACATGCTCTGGTTGACCTAGGAGGTTCGGTAGTAACTTGATCTGAAGTTTCATGATCATTGTCATTAACTTACTCTCTTGTTGGTGTAGGCATCACAGAAACGGTTTTCTGTGATGAGCAACTTTCCAATTCGAGAGGAGGTACAGTTACCTCATCAAGTTCTACTTTCCTCCCACTCACTTATTTCGAGAGAAACTCCTTCTCTAGAAAGGATTCATTCTTAGCAATAAAAATCTTGCCTTCGGATCTGTGATAGAAGGTATACCCAACAAGTTTCTTTTGGGTATCCTATGAAGACGCACTTCTCCGATTTGGGTTTGAGCTCATCAGGCTGAAGCTTTTTCACATAAGCATCGCAACCCCAAACTTTGAGAAACGACAACTTAGGTTTCTTGCCAGACCACAGTTCATACGATGTCGTCTCAACGGATTTAGATGGTGCCCTATTTAACGTGAATGCAGTTGTCTCTAATGCATAACCCCAAAACTATAGTGGTAAATCGGTAAGACACATCATAGATCGCACCATATCTAATAAAGTATGTTTATGACATTCGGACACACCATTACGCTGTGGTGTTCTAGGTGGCGTGGGTTGTGAAACTATTGCACATTGTTTTAATTGAAGGCCAAACTCATAACTCAATATTCACCTCCACGATCAGATCGTAGAAACTTTATTTTCTAGTTACGATGATTTTCCACTTCACTATGAAATTCTTTGAACTTTTCAAATGTTTCAGACTTATGTTTCATTAAGTAGATATACCCATATCTACTCAAATCATTTGTGAAGTTCAGAAAATAACGATACCCGCCGCGAGCCTCAACACTCCTCAGACTGTATACATCGGTACGTATTATTCCAAATAAGTCATTAGCTCTCTCCATTGTTCCGGAGAACGGAGTTTTAGTCATCTTGCTCATGAGGCATGGTTCGCAAGTATCAAATGATTCATAATCAAGTGATTCCAAAATCCGTCCGCATGGAGTTTATTCATGCGCTTTACACCAATATGACCTAAATAGCAGTGCCAAAAATATGTTGCACTATCATTATCAACTTTGCATCTTTTGGTATCAATATTATGAATATGTGTATCACTACAGTCGAGATTCAATAAACCATTAACATTGGGTGTATGACCATAGAAGGTTTTATTCATGTAAACAGAACACCAATTATTCTCTGACATAAATGAATAACTGTATTGCAATAAACATGATCGAATCATATTCATGCTCAACGCAAACACCGAATAACATTTATTTAGGTTCAACACTAATCCTGAAGGTAGAGGGAGTGTGCGATGGTGATTGTATCAACCTTGGAATCATTTCCAACACACATCGTCACCTCGTCCTTAACTAGTCTCTGTTCATTCTGCAACTCCCGTTTCAAGTTGCTAATCTTAGCAACTGAACCGGTATAAAATACCCAAGGGCTACTATGAACACTAGTCAAGTACATACCAATTGGGACTGCGTGGTTTGAGCACCCGGAATTTGAGAAAATCTTCCTCTCCAAGTGGGAGACTTGTGTTGCCCGGATTGGGCACACGCGTGGGCCCATGGATTTCTGGATTGCCGCAGGGTCGGGAATGCGTGCGGCGCTCAAAGGCTGGGGGGCCAACCAGGGCCATGAGGATAAATTGCTCCGAGCGCGTTTGATCGCGGACCTCGCCCGTATGGACGCTGCTGCGGACTCACAGGTCTTCTCAGAGCAAGACTGGGCTCAGCGCTACGCTGTAGAAGCCCAAGTTGAGTCCCTCCTACGAGCTGAGGAGGAGTACTGGTGTAGGCACGGTGGAATCAAGTGGACGCTCAAGGGGGACGCGAATACAAAATATTTTCATGCCTATGCTAACGGCCGGCGCCGTAAATGTGCCATCTTGAGACTGCAATCTGAGCAGGGGCTCCTTTTGCGCCAACAGGATATCGTTTGTCACATTTATGACTTCTACATCCAGTTGATGGGCTCCAGGGAGGAGTCTCGGGCTCGGCTGCGGTCGGATGTTTGGGAACCCGCGCTGCGGGTCACGGACGAGGAGAATGAAGGCTTGGGACTCGCTTTCCTTCCCCAGGAGATTGACCAGGCGGTCCTTGGGATGAAAACTGATACCGCCCCGGGTCCGGATGGGTGGCCGGTGGCGATGTTCAAAAGGTTTTGGCAAGTGCTCAAAGGTCCTATTTTCGAAGTATGTAACGGGTTCATGCGTGGCACAGTAGATATCTCTCGCTTAACTTTGGGGTTCTTTTTCTTATCCCCAAAGTGCAGGGCGCGGACAACATTAGACTTTTTCGTCCAATAGCGCTTATCAATGTCCTGTTTCAAATTTGTTCTAAGGCTTGTTCTACGCGCTTGTCTCTGGTAGCTCATCGTATAATTAGTAGGAACCAATCGGCTTTTATTCGTGGTCACAACATTTTGGAGGGGCCGTTGGCCCTCCAAGAGATCATTCACTCGCTCAAACGCACTGGCCAACCGGCAATTCTTTTGAAATTAGATTCTGAGAAGGCGTATGATCGAGTGAACTGGGAGTTTCTCCGACAAATCCTTCTGGATCGAGGATTTTCGTCGGTTTGGGTTCACCGTATGATGCAATTGGTCTCGGGAGGCCAAACGGCGATTGCGGTGAATGGAGAAGTAGGGAACTTCTTCCGCAACAAGCGGGGGCTACGTCAAGGGGACCCAGCCTCACCGTTGCTCTTCACCTTGGGCGCCATGCTAGACAAAGCTGGATCTGCTGGCCACATCAGGGGAGTGGTCGGTAATCTGATCCCAGGAGGTGTATCACACCTGCAGTATGCGGATGACACTCTTCTCCTTTTTGAGCCGGACGAACACTGTATCGCAACGGTTAAGGCCATCCTGCTGTGTTTTGAACTCATGTCCGGACTAAAAATTAACTCCCACAAATGTGAAGTGGTGTCCATAGGGATGGACGCGGCCGAAAGTGAGCGGGTTGCCAACTTGCTTAATTGCAAACTTGGGAGTTTCCGTTTACCTACCTCGGCCTCCCGATCACAGAGAAGAAATGCTCGATTGCTGATTGGGAACCTCTCAACACTAAGGTGGCGGACCGGGTTTGTCCGTGGAGAGGTCGATTTATGTGTTCAGGGGCAAGACTAATCCTTACTAACTCCAGCCTCTCGTCCCTACCCATGTTTGCCATGGGTATGTTCTTGTTGGCTGATGGGGTCCACACGAAAATGGACACCCCGTGGGCTCGTTTCTTTTGGGAAGGAGCGGGTCCTAAACGGAAATACCACATGGTTAAGTGGCAAGCTGTCTGTAGACCTAAAGCCCAGGGGGGCCTTGGGATCATCAACTCTAAACTGATGAACATTGCGCTTATGTGCAAGTGGATCTGGAAGCTGTCCCAGGGAGGGACCGGCCTCTGGGTTGACCTCCTTCGTGCCAAGTATTTTCCGCATGGGAATTTCTTTGAGGCAACACCTCATGGGTCCCCTTTTTGGACCTCCATCCAATCCCTCAAACCATACTTCGCCAGGGTTGCGAGGTTCACTGTTAATAACGGCCGCTCCACGCGTTTTTGGCATGACGTTTGGATAGGCCAGCATCCTCTTTGGTCAGAGTTTACCCATCTTTATTCCATCGCGGTTGAGCCCAACCAACTGGTTGCTTCGGCTCTTAGTGCCACTCCGCCCCCTATCTACTTCAGAAGGGAGCTTTTGGGGCCGGAGCTGGAAGATTGGGAGCGCCTGCGGGCTCTGATAGCGAATGTGCGGCTGTCGGGCTCCGCAGACGTGGTCTCTTGGAGACTTTCGGGCTCTGGCAAGTTCACTGTCAAGTCCCTGTATAGAGAGTTGTGTCGCGGCCATGCCCCTATGGCAGCCACGGGGCTTTGGAAGGCGTGAATCCCGCTCAAGATTAAGGTCTTCCTATGGCAACTATGCCAAGATCGCCTTCCTACCTCTATCAATATAGCTAAGCGCAATGGCCCTGCTTTCGGTCCTTGTGCCTTGTGTGATTATGCGGAAGGTGCTGACCACGTATTCTTCCGGTGTCCTTTGGCGCGCTTTGCTTGGAGCGCGGTCCGTGAAGCCGCTGGGGTGGATTGGGATCCACGCTCACGCTCTGAGCTTGTGTCATACCTATCTTCGATCCAGGGCTCTCTGCGCCGGATCATGTGGACGTGTGCTTCGGCCATGTTATGGGCCTTATGGCATATTCGTAACAAGTTTACTATTGAGGGAGTGTTCCCCTCTCACCCTGCTGATGTAATCTTCTAATGCATCTTATTCTTGCAGCACTGGGCACCGCTAGGAAGGCAATAGGACTCTGATCTTCATCGCCAAGCTATCGCACGTCTTTGCTCCGTCTACTCGGCGTCTCGAGCCCCTTCACCTCCGTATGCTGCCTCATAGGGATGGGCAGTCCTTTTGGTCTTGGATACCCCCGAGCCTGCGTGCTTGTTACATTGGCTGGTTATGCCATGTAATGCACTTTATTTCGCCGCCGTTGCCTTTTGTGGCATGCCTTAGAACATGGGTGACTAGCTTCGGTTCTGTTTGTTTGGTCTGTTTGTGTGTGCACACTGCCTAAGTTGAGGGCTTTATTAATTTAAAGCCGGACGTCCCTGACGTCTATGTTCTAAAAAAAGTACACACCTATAACATGTATATCAAATATACCTTTGTTCACTTTGCCATCCTTCTTATCCGCCAAGTATTTGGCGTAGTTCTCTTTCCAGTGACCATTTCCTTTGCAGTAGAAGCACTCAGTTTCAGGTTTGGGTCTAGCTTTGGGCTTCTTCATGGGAGTGGCAACTTGCTTGCCATTCTTCTTGAAGTTCCCTTTCTTTCCCTTGCCCTTTTTCTTGAAACTAGTGTTCTTGTTTAACCATCAACACTTGATGTTATTTCTTGATTTCTACCTTCACCAATTTCTGCATCGCGAAGAGCTTGGGCATCATTTTTGTCATCCCTTGCATATTATAGTTCATCACGAAGTTCTAGTAACTTGGTGATAGTGACTAGAGAACTCTGTAAATGACTATCTTATCTGGAAGATTAACTCCCACTTGATTCAAGCGATTGTAGTACCCAGACATTATGAGCACATGCTCACTAGCTGAGCTATTATCCTCCATCTTGTAGGCAAAGTACTTGTCAGAGGTCTCATACCTCTTAACACAGGCATGATTCTGAAATATCATTTTCAGCTCTTGGAACATCTCATATGCTCCATGACGTTCAAAACATTTTTGAAGTCCCGGTTCTAAGCCGTAAAGCATGGTGCACTAAACTATCAAGTAGTCATCATACCGATCTTGTCAAACGTTCATAACGTCTGCATCTCCTCCTGCAATAGGTCTGCCACCTAGCGGTGCATCAAGGACATAATTCTTCTGTGCAACAATGAGGATAATCCTTAGATCACGGACCTAGTCTGCATCATAGCTACTATCATCTTTCAACTTAGTTTTCTCTAGGAACATATCAAAAACATAGGGGAGCTACAAAGCGAGCTATTGATCTACAACATAGATATGCAAATACTATCAAGGCTAAGTTCATGATAAATTTGAGTTCAATTAATCATATTAATTAAGAACTCCCACTTAGATAGACATCCCTCGAGTCATATAAATGCTCACGTGATCCATATCAACTAAACCATGCCTGATCATCATGTAAGATGAAGTAGTTTTCAATGGTGAACATCTCTATGTTGATCATATCTACTATATGATTCATGTTCGAGCTTTCGGTCTCAGTGTTGCGAGGCCATGTCTGTACATGCTAGGCTCGTCAAGTTTAACCCGAGTATTCTGCACGTGCAAAACTATCTTGCACCTGTTGTATGTGAACATAGAGCTTATCACAGCTGATCATCACCTGGTGTCTCGGCACGATGAACTGTGGCAACGGTGCATACTCAGGGAGAACACTTATACCTTGAAATTTAGTGAGGGATCATTGTCGGTGTCAAAACCGGCGGATCTCGGGTAGGGGGTCCCGAACTGTGTGTCTAGGCGGATGGTAACAGGAGACGAGGGACACAATGTTTTTACCCAGGTTCGGGCCCTCTTGATGGAGGTAAAACCCTACTCCCGCTTGATTAATATTGATGATATGGGTAGTACAAGAGTAGATCTACCACGAGATCAGAGAGGCTAAACCCTAGAAGCTAACCTATGGTATGATTGTTGTTCGTCCTATGGACTAAAACCCTCCGGTTTATATAGACACCAGAGTGGGCTAGGGTTACACAGAGTCGGTTACAATAGGAGGATATCTACATATCCGTATTGCCAAGCTTGCCTTCCACGCCAAGGAAAGTCCCATCCGGGCACGTGACGAAGTCTTCAATCTTGTATCTTCATGGTCCAAGAGTCCGGCCAAAGGTTATAGTCTGGCTATCCGGACACCCCCTAATCCAGGACTCCCTCAGTAGCCCCCTGAACCAGGCTTCAATGATGATAAGTCCGGCGCGCAGATTGTCTTCGGCATTGCAAGGCGGGTTCATCCTACGAATACTTCATATAAGATTTTGAACACAAGGATAGTGTCCGGCTCTGCAAAATAAGTTCCACATATTGCCATAGAGAGAATAATATTTACACAAATCTAATCTGCTGACGTACTCCATAGTGTGACATCACACCACGGCCAAGTCTTTATTCGAATCGTTTTTACTGTCCCACCTCAGCGCGTTTCGCGAGGCGGTTTCCTTGGCACGTCTTGTCGAAGCAGAGATCGTGTCCCCTTTATTTACGGGATCCTCATCAATACAGATGTGGGTAACCCAGTCATGCCTGTTGGTATGTTTCCTCGATCAAAGGCGAGTCCCAAACGGTCACGGGGCGGGGCTCTTGGTATTCAATCTCCTATAAAGAGACCAAGGCCTTACTGCTTTCTTTTGATCTCAATCGAATTCGCCCTTCGCCTCGAGTTCCAACACCCAAGGCCCTAAATTCCAGGCGCTTCGGACCTTCGACGATGTTCGGCTCCGACCTTCGAGGCCGGTGGATGCACGGAGGAAGACGTGCTAAAGCTGAGAGAGGCCAGGTTTTTGACCGGCGAAATCTCGCATAGGCTGCTCGCTCAAGGGCAAGTCACTCCCACTCCCAAGCCCGGTGAGAGCGTTGTGTTCGTGTCTCACTTCCTTCGAGGGCTAGGCTTTGCGACAGATCCCTTCTTGGGGGGGCTCATGTTTTATTATGGGTTGGAATTTCATGACTTAGCTCCGGAGTCCATCCTCCACATCTCATTGTTTATTGTCGTGTGTGAAGCCTTCCTCCATATTACTCCACACTTCGGACTATGGCTTAAGACCTTTAAAGTAGAACCGAAGATGATCAAGGGAGGGCGCGCGGAGTGCGGAGGCGCTGTTATAAGCAAGAATGCTGACGCTCCATGGCCCGAGGGCTCTTTCTAGGAGGAGTTCAACTTATGGCAACAAGAGTGGTTTTATATCACCGCTCCCAGGGGTTCCAAGTGGGTGGCGCCACCTGCTTTCCGCTCGGGTCCCCCACCACGACTAGCGTCATGGGTCAATAAGGGGATGGACTGGGGGCCGGCAAAGGACGTGCCCCTGCTGCAGGGCCGTATCCGAGATCTCCTAGAAAGGGACATCAGCCTAGTCGTGGTGACGCAGGTTATGCTAATTCGCCAAGTTCTGCCCTGCAAACGTCGCCCTCTCCGCCTGTGGGAGTTCAATCCGGAGGGACCGCGAGCTCTCCAATACTTTCTTGGCATGACGCCCGTGGAGATGTACAAATTGTTCTCCGGACCACAAGTAGTGTGTCCGGATTCTACGGAGGACGCAGGTCTGAGCTGCAATCGTCCAGATACTCAAGTAAGTAGTTCTGTGCCTGGACACTCCACCCGTTCATTTATCACAACATCACCCTTAAAAGAGTTGTCCTTGAAACAGGAGTGGGTAGCGAAGGCAAAGTTAATCAGGTGTCCGGCCCTCCTTCCTGAGACCTCGCCGGATCCCGTGTTAACCAGGATGCTGGAGATCGCTCCTTTAGAAGAAAACGAAGGGGGGGACAAGGAAGCTACGGCCTCCACAAAGGAGGCTGTCAGGAAAGGAGGAATCGAAAATTCCTCTACCCAGGGGAATAAGAGGACCGCCTCTGAAGACCCGGAGACCATGGCCTCAAAGCGGGGGAAGAAATTTTCGCCAGAGGGTCCTGTGCCGGGGGATACCTCGGCCGCACTGTGCACCCAAGGGGATCAGCCCTCCACCAAACCGTAAGTAGAGAGGGGAGGTTTTAAAATGAGAGGAATCCTTATTTTATCTCCGAGGAAAATAACTGACGTGTTACCTTGTAGTTCGGATCTCAGCCCTTCTCAGCAGGACTCATCTTCGGGGGACCTTCTTTCGGAGATGATGGAGAGCGGAGCGCCTCCCCCTGCCGTTTCGCCTTACAAGGCGGGCGACCCTGAAGTGTCATCGCGGAGGGTTTCTCCTAATCCGGCAGGGCCGGAAGGCAGTCATATGGCCCCCCAGAGCTCTCCGCGTCCGGCCTTTGAGAAAGACCATCGAGCGAGTCCGGCACCACCTGGTGCGCGGTCAGAGGAGCTGAAGGACCTGCTAGGGCGAGTATCTATCTCGGAGGAGCACCGTGCATTGATGGGTACGGTAATTGAAAGGATTCCGTCCGCGGAAAGCGGGTTGCACGAGGCCGTTAGGAGTTTGCTTACAGGTTTTGAGGTACGCGAAGTGATGTACCCTTTGACAAATCCGCATATATGAGATGCACCCTGTGTAGATAGTAGCCCCTGAGACTCTGTGTGTTGCCGAAGACGGCAGCACGCAGAGGATCATAGTCCCAGGTATAAGTTTGCCGCCTTCTTATGCAGGTGGCGAAGTGTCCAGTGGCTAGCCGGACTGATGAATTTGCCGAGCTATCGCGGCAACTTGACGTGGCGGATGCCGACATCGCGCTTGTCAACAAGCGGCTTGGCCAGGCACAAGGTATGTAATCTCTCCCGAGACACCTGGTAAGAGGAGCTTGACGCCAGTATCTTATAGTGTCTGCACTCGATGCTGATGGGGCTGCCGCTATGGAGGACCTTCGGGCAGAGCTTGCCCGAGCCAAGGAGCAAGCCAGAGAAAGCGATGCGGCTGCCCTAAAGGCGGTTGAGGAGTTGAAAGCCGAATAGGCTTCTCATTGCCGAAGTAGAAAGGAAATGGCCGAGATGGCTGCGAAGTTGAAGACCGCTGCAGACTGCTGCAAGCTTCTTGAGAAAGAAGATCAGGCGGAGCGGACAGGCCTGGAAAAGGCCATTACGGTGGCCAAGGATGCTCGTTCTGCGATGAGAGCGATGAAGGAGGAGCTGCGTCTGGCCGGAGATATCGCGGCTGGAAAGCCCTTTATGCTGCGGATGAAGTTCGGAGATCCTAAGTATGCTTCGTTAGACCGGATGTGGAGTTTGGCGGACGACTATCTGGATTTGGCTGCGAGTGCTGCTGATGCGACCAAACATTTCCGAGATCAGAAAGATAGTGAAGTGGAAAAGCTCTTCTGGTCATAGTTCAACAATCCGGAGCATCCACTTCCATTGACCGATCGTTTGGCCAAATGGGCCGAACTGAATAGGTTGTCCGGACTCGCCATGAAGGATGTCGTGGATCATCTGTGGCCGGGGAGGCCAAAGTCGAACAGTTATTTTAGCTTTGTGCAGTGTCGCATATCAATGCGATGAAGAGGTCAGCATGCATAGAGGGTGCGCGGATGGCCCTTGCCTGTGTCAAGACATACTGGGCAGAGATGGAGGCCACCGCTGTTGCATCCCAAGACTCGAACGGAAGCCGAGTACCTGCCGAGCACTATTTTCAGGAAGTTCTGCAAGGCGCTCGTTTAATAGAGACGTTGTGCTCGAAGGATACTATGTTCGAATAACATGTATTATTGTAAAACAATATTTTGATGGAATGTAAAAGCTTTTTTATACTTGTGCCTTCAAGAATTAAAATACCTCCTATGCGGCCGTTAATGTATATGTGTATATAACCTGAAAGATGGCAGTTGTCGGCTTTAGCCCCCACGCATATAATACGGGGGTGTTCGCAGAAGGCGCATTTTCACACTTGATCCAACGTCTTGGTCCATGAAGGAGGTGATAGCGCATCAAACTAGGCAACCGGACTATAATGCTTTATCACTTTCACTTGACCATAGGAGTTTGACACTGAGGCTACTATATAGCCCCTGGTGGCGCCGCGCTCGTCCGAATTCGGGGCGCATGTGTACCTGGCCGGGAAACGGCCCTTCGTTAATGCGGAGGAATCCCGAAGATTATGCTAGGTCATCATGTGGTTGACTAGTCTCACGCTATATCATGACAGTCAGTTTTCGGCTTTCTCTACTGAGGAGCTCGCCTGGCTGAACCGGGGCACAATCACAGTAGTTCTCCTGGTGCCGCCTTAGCCGATAGAGCGAAACGTAAGGCAGAAAAACACAGGAGCTGGGCGAACCCAACATTTGACCAAAGACATGATTCGGAGCTGATGCATATAAGGCCAAACTCGCAACGCCGAACACTCCCTAAGGTATTCGGTCTTTATGAAAAACGGGCTGAGCAGTGCCCTTGATAATAAGCCCCTAGTGTCCAGGTACGTGCAATATTCTGACGTGGCCACATGCCAAGACGCCAGGCTCCTCCTTGGTTATACTGAGAATCCGGGGGATGTGTATCAACAAGAGACAGTAAGAAAGGTTTACGCAGGGTCTTAATCTAAAAAGAATCGTGGAGGCGGGTCCCTGTTGCACGTCTGCGCCTGTGTCTCCGTTGTGCCGTGTCCGGGATGGGCGTAGCATGGTGTTCGTATGTACAATAGAGGAACTTAGCTGAAAAGAGAAAAAGGAATAGTCGTGCGGAATGTACATTGTACTAAATAAACAAAGTATAATTCAAGACGGGTAAAATTGAGCCTTATTGCCGCTTATTTTCCATACGCGGAGCCCCTTGTATAGGGGTGTACGATTACTGAACCTTTATCAATTATATGTTTGTTCCGGACTCGCCTAGCCGTGTCCGTGGTCTTAATGACCTGTTAGATGCTTTTGTTGCTGAAGCTGTTTTAATGTGTGGCTGTCAAGGCAGCCACATATTCTTCCGCGCGCGAGGAACACTCGATATTTCCCTTTAGTGAGATGGTGCCTCGGGGACTGGGCATCTTAAGCGTAAGAGATGCATAATGCGGTATTGCGTTAAAGCGGGCGAAAGCCTCGCGTCCCAGTAGTGCTTGATAGCTACTTGAAAATGGGGCGATGTGGAAGGTTAGCTTTTCGCGGCGGAAGTTATCGGGGGAGCCGAACATAACTTCTAGCAGGAGAGAGCCCGTGCAATGGGCCTTCGGGCCTGGCGTTACTCCTTGAAAGGAAGTGTTGCTATGGCGAATTTTTGTTGGGTGCATCCCCATTTTGCGGACTATGTCTTGATATAGCAGGTTTAGACCACTGTCGCCGTGCATCAGGACTTGTGTAAAGTGGAGTCCGTCGATTATCGGATCTAATACTAAGGCAGTCCAACCTGCATTCCGGATACTTCTAGAGTAATCCTGATGGTCGAAAGTGATCGGTTTTAACAACCAGTGGCGAGACTCCTTTGTGGTAGGCCGTATGGCACGTATCTCTATAGGCGCCACTCTATTTTTCCCTTTTGTCACGTGGAGTAAGTTTACTGTTTTGACTTCGTGTGGGAAATTCTGTTGTTTCCTGGTGCTCTGCTTGTGGGGTTCGTCATCGTCCTCACTTGGTGTGTCGAGCCCCTTGTGTTCAGCGTTGAGTTGGTCGGATTGCTTGAAGACCCAACATTCTCTGTGGGTATGGTTTGCAGGCTTCCCGGGGGTGCTGTGGATTTGACATATCTTATCCAAGATTTTGTTTAGGTTAGATAGCTCGTCCTTGTTATCCTTGAGGGGCAGCTTTTTCTGATTTTGCCGAGAGCTTTTGAATCCGGCGTTGACTGCCGTGCTCTTCGAGCTGCTTTCCTTATTCCGGCGCTGTTCCTTGCTGCGTCGCGGTTTCCCGTTCCATCCCTGACTTTGGATGTACTTGGGTCGCTGGTGCTGCATCTTGCCAACCAGCTGTCCTCTCCCACGCAAAAGCGGGTCATGAGGCTTGTTAATGCGGCCATTGTTCTTGGCTTTTCTTGGCCGAGGTGTCTGGCGAGCCATTCGTATCGAATGCTGTGCTTGAAAGCTGCTAAGGCTTCGGCGTCCGGACAGTCGACTATCTGGTTCTTTTTAGTAAGAAATCTGTTCCAGAGTTTCCGGGCTGACTCTCCGGGCTGTTGTGTTATATGGCTTAAATCGTCTGCATCCGGAGGTCGGACATAGGTCCCTTTAAAATTTGCCCGAAAAGCATCCTCGAGCTCCTCCCAACTTCCAATGGTGTTTTCGGGAAGGCCTTTAAGCCAATGCCGGGCTGGCCCTTTGAGCTTGAGGGGTAAGTATTTTATGGCGTGGAGGTCGTCTCCTCTGGCCATGTGTATGTGGAGGATATAATCCTCAATACAGACTCCAGGGTCTGTTGTTCCGTCGTACGCCTCTATGTTTACGGGCTTAAATCCCGCTGGAAATTCATGGTCCAACACCTCATCGATGAAACAGAGGGGGTGTGCTGCACCCCTGTATTTGGGTGTGCCGTGTTGTTCGGATATTTGTTGCGTTGCATTGCTTACTAGAGCTTGCTTTCTTGGCCCGTAGATAGACCTGGCTGGGCCATCCTTTTGATGCAAATCCTTGGTTGGATCGCGTGTTGGCTTGTGTGCGGCGCCGTTTGCTGCTCTATGTTGGCCATGGGGTCGTCTATCCGAATGGGTGGCTTCTTATTTTTTGATTTCGTTGGCTCTAAGGCCTTCTCATCAAATTCAGGCAGTAGCTTTCGCTTCGGGTAGCTCTTTGTGTGGCGACTGTCGCCGTATTTGTCTGCGGTGTTGAGTACTTTGCTCCATCTGATTCGGAGTTCGTCTGCCGCAGTTTTGAGCTTCCACTTCTGCATTTTCAGGCTATGCGCAGTGGCGACGAGCCTTTTGTGGAGGTTCTTCTGCTCTAGGAACTTGTCCGGCGTGAGGTCATCCGGACTGTTATCTTCGCCTGGGACGGGTTGTGCGATTTGGTTATCTAGGTTGCCTTGTTCGGACGGTTGCTTACTGCCCTGTTCGTCGTCCGCTGGCTCGCCCTGCTCTATGGCTGGGTCTGTATGACTGCTCCCTCTATTGAGGCGGGGTTTGGAGCGGCGCTTACGCCGCCACTTTGACTGCTTCTCGAAGGAACAATCCTTTGTTGCATCCTCCTGTTCCTCGTTATTGCTTCCTTTGGGTGTATCCACCATGTATACATCGTGGGATGAGGTGGCTGTCCAGTGCCCTGTAGGCGTTGGTTCCTGTTCGTCTCCTGCATCGTCGTCCATACCGTCGATGTCTTCGGAGTTGAAGTCGAGCACGTCGGTTAAGTCATCGACGGTGGCTATGAAATGGGTAGTGGGTGGGCATCGAATTTCTTTGTTGTCCGCATCCCAATCATGTTGGCCATAATCCGGCCAGGACTCTCCTGACAAAGAGAGGGACCTTAGTGAATTCAGAATATCGCCGACGGGAGAGTGTTGAAAGATATCCGCGGCGGTGAATTCCATGATCGGCGCCCAATCGGATTCGATTGGCAGGGGCGCAGAGGGTTCGGGGTCCGGATAAGAGTCCGGCACCTTGGAGTCACGGGCTTCGCAGTGGATAAGGTTGGTGTTCGGATCGATCGCCGTTGAGACTGCAGGCCCCGAGGCGGTGTCTAGCTACCCGTCCTCGATCGGCGCAGTTGGCTCCGAGCTAAGGGTCGGAGCTAATGTGGGTGCAGCCTCCAGGGTACTGTTCGGTGGCAGAGTTAGGTCATGTCCATCATGACAGTGCGGCGCGTCCGGCTGCGGCTCGAATCCGTCGAAGATCAAGTCTTCGTCGGATGTCAGCCGTGTAGTTCAAGCTTCCAAATCTGACCTGATGGCTAGGGGCGTAGCTTTCAATCTGCTCCAGATGGCCATCAAATTGGCCCGCAGTGCAAAGCCGCCGAATACGAAGATCTATCCGGGGAGAAAAGTCTCACCCTGGACCGCCTCGCTGTTGATGATCGGAGAAGCCATCGGGCCTAAAGATAACGACACAGAGGAACTCTCAATGAAAGCACCCATATCGGTGTCAAAACCGGCGGATCTCGGGTAGGGGGCCCCGAACTGTGCGTCTAGGCGGATGGTAACAGGAGACGAGGGACACAATGTTTTTACCCAGGTTCGGGCCCTCTCGATAGAGGTAAAACCCTACTCCTGCTTGATTAATATTGATGATATGGGTAGTACAAGAGTAGATCTACCACGAGATCAGAGAGGCTAAACCCTAGAAGCTATCCTATGGTATGATTGTTGTTCGTCCTATGAACTAAAACCCTCAGGTTTATATAGACACCGGAGGGGGCTAGGGTTACACAGAGTCGGTTACAATAGGAGGAGATCTACATATCCGTATTGCCAAGCTTGCCCTCCACGCCAAGGAAAGTCCCATCCGGACACGGGACGAAGTCTTCAATCTTGTATCTTCATGGTCCAAGAGTCCGGCCAAAGGTTATAGTCCGGCTATCCGGACACCCCCTAATCCAGGACTCCCTCAATAATCTTATAATGCTACAGCCGTACTAAGCAAAATAAGTTGCATAAAAAGATAAACATCACATGCAATCAAAATATGTGACATGATATGGCCATCATCATCTCTTGCCTTTGATCTCCATCTACAAAGCACCGTCATGATCTCCATCGTTACCGGCTTGACACCTTGATCTCCATCGTAGCGTCATTGTCATCTCGCCAACTATTGCTTCTATGACTATCACTACCGCATAGTGATAAAGTAAAGCAATTACATGGCGACTGTGTTTCATACAATAAAGCGACAACCATAAGGCTCTTGCTAGTTGCCGATAACTTCTACAGAACATGATCATCTCATAAAATAACTTATATCACATCATGTCTTGACCATATCACATCACAACATGCCCTACAAAAACAACTTAGACGTCCTCTACTTTGTTGCTGCAAGTTTTACGTGGCTGCTACGGACTTCTAGCAAGAACCGTTCTTACGTACGCATCAAAACCACAACAATTTTTCGTCAAGTGTTTTTTTAACCTTCTACAAGGATCAGTCGTAGTCAAATTCGATTCAACTAAAGTTGGAGAAACAGACACCCGCCAACCACCTTTATGCAAAACAAGTTGCATGTCTGTCGGTGGAACTGATCTCATGAACGTGGTCATGTAAAGTTGGTCCAGGACACTTCATCCAACAATACCGCCGAATCAAAATAATACGTTGGTGGTAAGCAGTATGACTATTATCGCCCACAACTATTTGTGTTCTACTCGTGCATATCATCTACGCATAGACCTGGCTCGGATGCCACTTTTGGGGAACATAGCATGCAATTTCAAAAAAATTCCTACGATCATGCAAGATCTATCTAGGAGATGCATAGCAATGACCGTCACGCGTGAATGTGTTGTGGGCATGCATACTTTTAGAGGGCCGAGAGATAGTTTGTGTGCGTATGTGAAAGTGGTGTAGAAAGAGGGGATGTCCGGTGGAGACAAGGAGAGATATGCCCTTCGTTTCTCTTTCCCGAGACTAATATTTTAGGAGAATATATAAACATTCACAATGCAAAACAAATATTTTTGGATGCACCATGCAATTAACTTTCATGTATAACATTGTACTATTGTATATGCTTATTTTATTAGTGGCCGATTGCGTGTGTGGTGTGGTGGGCAGATCATTCTAGTTGTGGTAGGTCAACATGAGGACTCATGGGTCAGTTCCATCCTGCGCCACATAGGTTGGATCGAGACGCGTTATACGAAGACCCATGTGACGACTCGGAGTACAACACAAAGCTAGCTACCAGAGTCGCGGAGGACTCTATCCCCACTGGTGATAAGCCGACTATATATGATTTGTAACCCTAGGCCCCCTGTATGTTATAGAAGCTTGGGGGCTAGTTAGTGGATAGTATACACACATGCACACTGCCTGGTATTCACGTGTACTTTGTACACACCCCTATCACTAATATACAGTACCAGGAGTAGGCTTTTTCCTCAACTGCAAGGGTCCGAACTAGGGTAAAACTTTGCCTCGTATTACCATCCAGCCTAACAGTCAGAGATATATAGCGCCTTTGTGAGACAGGCCGAGGCATAGTGCATCTACGTGTAAAAGGCGGTTCTACGCATTAAATTAAAATATAGATGGCATTATTATTTTTGGATGAGATCATGAATTTTGCAAATTGCGTATGGACGAAAATCGTTCTATCAGATACCCATACTCTATTGAATTCTAGCATGTGCATGTGTTTATTTCGTATTATCGATCCATAGAGTGAGAGTGGTTTGAAATACAGGCAATGGATGCTTTTGCAATTCATATATAAACATTAATTAGTGCACTCCATGTTGTTAGTGTGAAGCACTTTATACATTTGTCACTTGAATGGATACATTCCAAATTGCTAGCTACGAAATAGAATACATGTCGAATTCAACATAAAGGGGGTTTTGAAGATTCGAGTTCATAGGAAGTGCATTCATCTATTTGAACCCGAGATAATGGCATTTGTAAATCAGATGTAAAAGGGGGCGTCAATCTTTGTTGTGCGTTTGAACATGCTATATATATTCATATGCACGTTTAACTTTTTTTTGCAGCCAAGGAGATTATATGTGGAACCATGCATGAACTGAGGTAAGTTGCATATTTTTTAATATATACTCGTGTACAATGTATATTCAAATGTACCCCCTCAATTCCAAAATAGTCATAGATTTAGGATTTTCAAGAGTAAAGATTTGTGAAGTTTGACAAATCCTGAAAGTTCAATTCAAGAGAACCGAAAATGTTAATGCTTCTGCTCCCAAATATTGAACGAAGCGCCAAATAGGCCTCTGGTCACCCGAAACCGCGTGAGACTAATGTTTGGTGGTAGGAAATTACTGTCCTGACTCTGGCCCATGTAGCCTATTGGCCCGATGCCCAAAGGTCTAAACCGGGGTAGGTTTGTAACTTCACCAAGACGCCAGTCTCAACCGCCTCTGAGAAGCATTCATACGCCGTGGGCGCCTAAACACCCATGCTCTTGGCCGAAATCTATCCCGCCCACATTTGGGGCACCTGAGACTGCTGTCCTACCCCAACCCGCAATATGTCTGAATTTTAGATGTGGGCAAAGTCTGTAACTTTCCCCAAATTTCAAACAAGCGCGTCCCAAACCGAAACATTGTTCCCCCTTAGTTCCCCGCCTCCCTCTATTTCCCCATTCATACTCCGTGGGCGCCAAAAGGCCCTCTCCACCAGCCGTGAAACCCCAGCCTCCTCCGTCCTCCACCCCATAGAGCCCAATCCACCGCCGCCCTCCTCCATCATGCCGGACCCAGTACCCCAAGGTCGTCGTCCAACGCAACCGCAACCGCAACGCCCTCAAGAACTTAGCAGCTGAAGCCGAGGTAGAGCTGCCTCCACGACGCCGATGCCGACGTGCGCCGTACCAGAACCACTCCGACCACGCCGTCCTGCGCCTCACTGCTGCCGCTTCAATGTCGCAACCATCCACCGCACCGGAGCTATTCCTGCTACGCCATCGTTCGCCGCCTCGGATTTGGTTCCCCACCGCCGACAGATGGCCACCACACCACACTCAACAACTTGTCCATGGGTTTGTCCAAGGCTCCACCGTCCTCCACAACTTCTCATTTCCAGCGAACCACAAGAAGATCGCTGGAAAATATAAGGAGGACACAGCATTGCCAGCAGAAAGAGGTACTCCTCTTCCCTTATTCGTGCAAACCTTACGTCTCAGCTCACACCGTATTCATCCCATGAAAGAAATTAGCTGAGCGCTTCTTACTGCATCTTCTTCGTGATACGAAATGCACAAGGTTTCCTCCCTTTACTATTTCACCTTTGCTAGAGGTCAGTAGCCCGCCTGGATTTCAATTCAAGGTCAGTCGAACCGCAATAAAAAGAAGCAGCACCGCTTAGGCACGTGAAGCACCTAGTCCGCCTGTTCGCCGGGGAAGCGGCATATCGGTGTCTATCATAGGGGTGTGGGGCGCAGGAGCTGCTTGCACCTGATCTGGAGGTCGGCGGGGCTTGAATGGATGGCCGGGGGGCGGTGCCAAGCACGGCGGTGCAGTGAGGTCGAGGGGAGGGTGCAGGCAGGGGACTGGGCCGCTGGTCGCTGCCGTTTCGAGGAAGATCGTCAACACTGTCTGGCTGGAGGTAGACGAAGGCGATCTGCCCGTTCTTTGTAAATCGGACGGTGCAGAAAAAATGGACTTACCTATTTGTTTTCAGTAGAATGTTATTTTCATAGAATCCTGTAGTAATTTAGTGTGCCATGCATGTTGTAGAGCTATCATATGTCTCCCGTCATTTATTTCTCACCGACCTGCTATCTGCTACCTTTACACTATACTAATTGTGCACACACTTCACCCATACTCACACTATTGTTTTTTTATGCATGGGTATTTCAGACTCTGACGCAGTGTTGATGAATGCTGAAAAGAAAAGACAGAAGTCGCTCAAGTGTAATTCGAAGATAAGCACTAAGCGTTTCAGCGCTCTAAAGGGTGCAGTGTCAGCAGTTGGAGACAGTAAACGTAGCTTTGGAGTTGATGATCTCAATTGCCACACACAACCATCCCAGGTGCTTGCTTTAACTTCGCGCTGTCAAATGTGGTTGCATGTTGCATATGGTGTCTAGCTTGTATTGCTTCCAATTTGGTTAAATTGCATCTGCTTACTTTACACATTATACCTTTGATAATGATATGCCTTCCTGTTTTTGATACATACTACATATGTCTAGTAACCATGTTCGTACATCAAACTAATGCTCTTTTGTATCCCTCGTCAATCATTTATGATGAGACAGTCACCACACACTACTGGAATCGGCTTCTTTGTCGTCTACCATGGCAGACGGCAAAGGCATGGATCACGGACGGCAAACTTCTTTGTCGTCCGCCAGCAGACGGCAAACTGTCTGTCTGAACACGTGCTAGCAAAGGTCTTCTTTTCCATCCGCTCCCTGGAAACGGACAGCAAAGGATTGTGCCATCCGCCATTCGAGGCCAGCAGACGACAAAGACAACGGATGGCAGTGCAGTGGCGTGAGAGACATTAGGGGGTTAACGGCGCTCTTTGTCGTCTGCCTGCGGACGACAAAGAGTCAAAGATTTTTGCCGTCCGCTGACAGACGGCAAAGAGCTCAGCTGGGAAGCACTGGGAAGCTGCAATGTGATTTGAATCTTTGACGTCTGCTGGCACACGACAAAGTGAAAAAATAGGCAGCCAGTGTTCCCACGTTTATAGGTAGCTGCCACGTGTCCTCTTTGCCGTCTGCTAGCGGACGACAAAGAGGCTACATATCCCCTGTTTTTATTTGAATCCGTTTAATTTCACAGGAATTCACACACAGATATACATATATTTTTTTCACATGCACAGCAGACATATGATGTATCCAACACATAGCTCCATCCATGACAACATACATACATAATAAGAAACAGAGTTCCATCCATACATATTAAAGTAACATCACAATGTTCATCCAACACATTGTTCCATGCATCCATATAACAAGTTCCACATTTTTCATCGATCCAAACAAAAAAAAAGAAAAGGGAAACAAGCACTCCATCCATGCAAGCTTCCATATAGTGAATTAAATCTGCAAAATGGGAAACAAGAAAGTTAGAAGAAGAAGACTAGAATCAGAAGAATAAGAAAATGAAGAAGAAGAAGAAGAAGAAGAAGTGTCGGGGTGTCGTGCCGAGGTGTCGGGGTGTCGTGAAGATAAACTAAACTAAACTAAACTAAACTAAAACTAAAACTAATCTACAATAAACTAAACTAAAACTATAACTAAAACAGAAACTAAACTAAAAGAAACCAAAAAACTAATTAAACAAAAAAGGGGGAGGAGCTCACCTGGTGGAGGGGGAGGCCGGACGACTGCGGCGGCGACCCGATGGAGGGGGAGGCCGGACAGCCGCGGCGGGACGGGGCAGGGACGGCCGCGACGCGGCTGGCCGACGTGGAAGAGGCGGCGGTGCCATGGTGGAGGTCGGCGAGGGGTGCGGGGCGGCCGGCTACGCCGGACGGGGTCGGCGGCAGCGTGGGCCGGTGTGGGTGGGGGATGGTGACGGAGGGGAGGGGGCGGGGGGAGACGTGGAAGGGGCGGCGAGGTGCGGTGGAGGTCGGGGGGCGCAGGGGAGGGTGCGGGGCGGTGGGGCGGCCGGCTACGGCAGACGGGGTCGGCGGCGGCGACGCGGGTGTGGGTGGGGAGGGAATGAGAGAGTGGAGAGAAGAGACAGAGGACGGGGGCGGGACGGCCATTAATGTACCCGCCTCTTTGTCGTCAGCCAATGGCCGGCAAGGATTCTTTTCCAAAGAGGTGGGACCGGTGGGTTGAGTTGGCTAAACAATAACTGGACCCACCCACCTCTTTGCCGTCTGCGAGCGGATGGCAAAGATTCTTTGCCGTCAGCCAGCGGACGGCAAAGAACTGCCTGATGGCAAAGACCTTGTTTGCCATCAGCCACATCTTTGCCATCCGTTTTCGTGTAGCTGACCGCAAAGACCTTCTTTGTCGTCAGTAAGCGGACGACAAAGAGTTGGCAGACGGCAAATAAGATGATTCCAGTAGTGCCAGTGGGTTACTGTGAGACGCCATACTCGTTTAAAGAGTGCAGTGTCATCCTCCCACATGATTCTCAAGAAACAGCAAGGCTAAATGAAGATAGTCAACGTAGCTCTCTAGTTGATGACCGCAATTCCCCCACACCACCATCAGAGGTGCTTGCTCTAACTTCGCAGTGTGATATGTGGTTGCATATTGCATACGGTGTCTAGCTTGTAATGCTTCTAATTAGGGTAAATTGCATCTGCCTAGTTTACACACTATACCTGTGAATATGACGTGCCTTCCTATTTTTGGTACACACTACATCTATGTGTTAAGCTTGTTCTTACATGAAACTACCTCTCTATTGTATCCTGCATCAATCACTTACAATGAGTCACCTTTATTCGTTGCATATTGCATATTATTTCTAGTCTGTTGCCATGCATTGCTTCTAATTTGGTCAAATACATTTGTTAGGGCACCCTTTTAATTTGGCAGAGTGATATTGGTTTCATCTTTCACATGGTTTCTAGCTTGCATTGATTCTAACAAGTTCAAGCACCTTGTGCTTAGTTTGCACTTTATACATCATACATGTCAATATGTCATGCCGTCCTCCTATCATGCGGCTGCCTTACATGAAAGTAGTGTTCGGCACTATCATGCAGCAATGAGTTCTGAAGAGCAAATTTTATTCCTTTTTCTTGTGGGTTTGACTTGACAAGGCAAAATCAAGAAAGAGGAAGGAAAAGAGTAAGGAAGGCGATGATGGTGGTCCTCCTATTCCATATTCCATCTAAGGTGTCTAGCTTGTATTGCTCCTAATTAGTGTAAATTGCATCTGCTTGTATTGCTCCTAATTAGTGTAAATTGCACCTGTTTTTCATACATATTCCATCCTCCTATCATGCGGCTGCCTTACATGAAAGTAGTGTTCGGCACTATCATGCAGCAATGAGTTCTGAAGAGCAAATTTTATTCCTTTTTCTTGTGGGTTTGACTTGACAAGGCAAAATCAAGAAAGAGGAAGGAAAAGAGTAAGGAAGGCGATGATGGTGGTCCTCTGCAGCAACGTAAATGGAGAATCTGTACTGATTCTCCTTGTACTGATAGTGCATTACAAGGTGCAAGTCTCCGCTCCCCTACTCCACCATCCAAGGTGCTTGCTCTAACTTGGCATTGTGATATCTGGTTGCATGTTGCATATGGTGTCTAGCTTGTATTGCTCCTAATTAGTGTAAATTGCATCTGCTTAGCTTACACATGATACATGTGAATATGACACGCTGGTACATACTATATCTGTCTATCACACCATGTTCTTACATGAAACAACTCTTCTTGTGTATCCTGCATCAGTCACTTGTGATGGGACACCTTTCAGTTGGCAGTGTGATATTGGTTTGCGTCTTGAATATGATTTCTAGCATGTATTGGTTCTAGTTTGATGAACGCCACCTATGACGAGACAATTTTAACTTGGCAGAGTGATATTGATTGCACCTTTCATATGGTGTCTAGTTTGCAGTGCTTCTAATTTGTTGAAGTGCCTGCTGCTTAGTTACCACATCATAGGTGTGAATATGTCAAGTCGTCCATTTTTTCATACATATTCCATCCTCGTATCATGACTTTGCCTTTCATCAGAGTAGTGTTCGTCAGTATCATGCATGAATGAGTTCTGAAGAGCGAATTATATTCCTTTTTCTTGTTGGTTTGACCTCACAATGTAAAATCAATAAAGCTGAAGGAAATTGGCAAGGCATTGGATGATGGTGGTCCTTCCGAGCAACTGAAACGGAGGTTCTCTATAGATTCTACTCCGCCATCCTCCCAACAAGATTCGCAAGACAACGCAAGGCTAGACAGTCAACGTAGCTGTGTAGATGATGAGCACATCTCCCCTAATCCACCATCACAGGTGCTTGCTCTAACTTGGCACTATTATATGTGGTTGCATGTTGCGTATGATGTCTAGCTTGTATTGCTTCTAACTTTGTTGAATTGCATCTGCTTACTTTACACATAATGCCTGTGAATATGACATGTGTTCCTGTTTCTAGAACATACATGTACATGATGAGCACATCTCCCCTACTCCACCATCACACGTGCTTGCTCTAAATTGGAACTATTATATGTGGTTGCGTTTTTCGTATGATGTCTAGTTTGTATTGCTTCTGATTATGTTGAATTGCATCTGCGTAGCTTACAACTTATACCTGCAACGATCACTTACCCATAAGACACATTTAACTTGGGACTGTGATGTAGGTTGCATCTTGCATTGTCTTCTAGCTTGTACTGCTTCTAATATCTTGAAATGGCACTTACGACGCGGCACTTTTTACCTGATAGAGTGATATTGGTTGCATGTTCATATGGTGCCTAGCTTTCATTTCTTCTAATTTTGTTGAAATGCCTTCCGCTTATTGTTTTTTCATACATATTCCATCCTCCTATCATACGTGTGAATATGAAATGCTGTCTTTTTTTTGTATATATTCCATCCTCCTATCCTGTGCTTGCCTTACATCAAAGTAGTGTTCGTTTGTATCATGCATCAACTAGTTATGCAGAGCTAATTTTATTCATCTTCTTGTGGTTTTGACTTCATAAGGCAATATCGGAAAATAGGAAGGAAAATATTAAGTTAGGGTATGTTGGTGGTCCTCCGCACCGACGCAAACAGAAACTCTCTAGATCTTCCACTGCTACTGCTAATGAAGTTGAAGTCCCAAGTCTACATGATGAGTTCATCTCTCGTACTCCACCATCGCAGGTGCTTTCTCTAAGTTGACAGTGTGATAATTGGTTTCATGTTGCATATGTTGTTTAGCCTGTATTTCTTCTATTTTGATTAAATTGCACCTGCTGAGTTTATACGTTATACATGTGCATATGACATGGCGTTCTGTGTCTAGAATACACTGCATCTATCTATCATACCATGTTCGTACATCAAAGTACTGCTGTTGTGTATCCCGCATCAGTTACTCATGATTGGACGCTTTTAACATGGCAGTTTGATAGTGGTTGCATCTTGCATTGGTTTCTACGTTGTACTGCTTCTAATTTTTTGAATTGCCACTTATGACAAGACACTTTTAACTTGGCAGAGTAATATTGGTTGCATCTTTCATATGGTGCCTAGCTTGCATTACCTCTATTTTCTTGAAAATCCTTCTGCTTAGTTTACACATCGTAGCTGTGAATATGTCATGTCGTCCTGTTTTTCTTACATATTCCATCCTCATATGGTTGTGTTACATCAAAGTATTGCTTGTCTGTATCATGCATCAATGAGTTCTGAAGAGCGATTTTATTCTTTTGTGTTGTGGGTACGGCTTGACATGGCAAAGTCAAAAAAGAGGAAGGAAAATAATATAGTAGGGAGTGGTGTTACTCGTCGGGTGAAATGGAAAATGATCTGCCGTCCAGATTCGGCTGGTACTTATAGTGCAGTAGAAGGTCCAAGTCCATCGGCTAAATCTACAAACACAGTATCACCTGCTCCACTAGTTGCAGCATCCGCTTCAACTATACCAGCATCTCAATGAGTTACTCATTCGTTTGCTCCGGAACTGGCCAGTTCCCAAGCTTCCTTCACACCTAACACTACTTCTGAAGCACCGCTGACACAACAGAACTTGGCAAGATCATGAACCTCATGAGCATCAACACCAAGACGGTACCTGACCGAGTCAAGTTGTAGTTGCATGCTCCTTTATATGTACTCTCATAGTTTGATGTACACTAACACTTTCCATATTCGTTGTTGAACTAGCACCACGGTGGAAGCAGAAAGAGACATCAGGGATAATGCTTGACAGATTAACAAAATCTAAAGGAGGAAGAATGGAGATCCATTTTGAGGCAGGTTTAAAAAGGCCACGTGATGCTACAGAGTTAGCCAAGTTAGTATCAGAGGTAGCCGTTGCCGCTAGGACTCATGCACGTATCCTCCCAAAGTGGATCCAGTACAGGAATGAGAAAGACAATACTAGTTTAACACCTTCCTTGACCATTTATCCGTAAGTAATGTTATTCATCGCAATAGGTAATATTGTCTTGCTCTGCCCCATACTTTCTAGCTTCCTCCTAATAAGACTCATATTCTTTTTTCAACAGATGAGGTTCAAGTTGGATCCGAAAGATGATGCAACTAAACAAGCATGCAGTCATATTTTTCAGTCTGCTCTGCGACAGTATCGGTACCACCTTAGAAAATCTCACTTTCAAGGCAAGGCTAACAATGAAATCACCCAAACATCTCTAGTGGAATATATTACAGATGAACACTGGACAGCCCTCGTTAAACACTGGTCTGATCCAAAGTATCAGGTAGGCTATATGTATTTGATCAGACCACATATTAAACTTGTATTTATGTGTGTGCCTTACAAGTGTATCTTCTTCTAGGCTAACTGTTTGAAGAACAAGACCAACCGTTCTAAAGTGAAATTCCAACAGACAACAGGATCTCGTAGCTATATTGCACACTGCGAGGCTCTTGTAAATAGCTGCTACTTCCTTCTTTTTTCTGTGCCATATTATCGTATCTATATTGACTTTTTCCAAATATAGAGGAAAGCCTGTGCGGACCAAAAAGAACCTGAGCCGAATGCAGTGCAAACCTTCAAGGATTGCCACACCAGCAAGATGAAGGGCGTGAGCACACCAGTTCAAGCCTCTGTTGTAAGTCCTTACTCCTCCTTCCTTTGAACTGATTGGTACTATGATGTGTTCATTTAACTACTTGGTTTGCAACCAATGTCAGTTACTCTATTCACTTTTATACATAGTTGTCTTGACGTATCATTTCACCTTACATTGTTTAAAAGAGATGAAGTATATTCTTTTGGTCTTGATCTGTAATCTAGTTGTTATGTTCACGTGCGCACACAATGATAAAATAGCCTGTTTGTTTTATATCTGTTTGCCCATGATATGAATGATGTCATACTATGTTCATCCTACTTTAAACCATGTCTCTTTATCCTTAGATGTCAACGAATGTGAGGAAATAGACAATACAGTAGGCATGCTACATGGACATATATTCTGAAAGTGATTTTATTATGTAGTTGGCACTACAATACATGCTAATGTATTACAGTAGTTCACCAAAATAAGTTATGTATAAACGTGTAACCTACTTTGTTTGTTTTTGTCTCATTAGTAACATATCTGGTACACTAATCTACAAGTTCAAACTTTCAGGAAGCCATGGAACAAATGATTGAACAGCTACAACCACCTGAAGGTGATGAGGCTACCACAGGCACAATGTCACCTCTTGCTGCAGTGCGTCAGTATCTCTCCACTAACAGTGCAAAAAGCACCTTCTTGCAAAATTCTGGGTTGGTTGTCAAGGTAACCTCGTCCAAATCTCCTACTGAACAAAATCTTCCTGCTAGACAGGGTGATATATCTGTGCTCCAGACACAAGTCCAGTCCCTAATGGACGTCGTTTTGGAAACAAGAATAGTGGTTGACAAATGTCGTCAAGATATGAATGGTTTTGAAACCAGACTATCAGACATTCGCTTCGTTATTCAAGAGCAATGGCGAAAAAAAGGTGAAGATCGTGCTGCTCCATCAGATTCTACAGCCTGAAACATTAGCACTCAGGTCAAATGATCTGTGTTTCTATACATCTGATTGTGCTTTTATTTGCAAGGACTGTAAACTTTATGCCAACAGGCCTTTGGTTGTATGGTTGGAATTTATTTTGTTGTGATACATCATTTATGATGCTGCCAAAGGCTGCAATAATTATGACGCTATTTTTGTATAGTGTAGGTTTATCTTAGTAATGTATTTGGCCGAAAGCTTCGTAGGAGCCCAACATGCCAACATTCGTCGGGCCCATTCCAATTGGGCTAAAAACGATTATGGGCCGAAATTTGCATGTAGCCCACTAAAAATGTTTGGGCCTAAATCAGCATAAGTTTTCATATTTTTCTGGTAGGCATGTGCCCATAGTGGGACTTTAACAGGCCTAAGCATAATTTGGGCCCTCAGTAACAATGGGCCGTTTACAGGTGTAAATATCTCGATCCCATAAAAAACATGGGCCTTTAATAGACCGAAAGTGAGATTGGGCCCTGATTGTGCCAAATAACCCACTGGTCTTAGCAGGCCGAAATGGTGGACCATTTACGATTCGGAGCTTTCATAGGCCGAAATTCGGACGGGCCGTAAATGCGCCGACCTAATACACGGGCCTTTAACAGGCCGAAAGTTCGGTCGGGCTAGATTATCGTCATTTTTATATGGGCCGCTAATGGGCCCATTGTGACATTGGGCCACATATGGCCCATGGATTTCGTCTGACGTTAACAAGCCGAAAATCACAACAGGCCGAAAGTTTCCCAAATCTATATTGGGCCTTTAACATGCCGAATGTTAGACATGGCCGAATATGACCCAAATCCTTCACGATCGTTTATGGGCCGAAAGTTTCAATGGCCTGTAAATGGGCCCAAATGAAGCAGGACCTTTAATAGGCCGGAAATACACCGGGCCGTAATTCGGCCCATATACTTAACGGACTATTAACGGGCCAGAAGTGACCATGGGCCGTGATGATGACAAGTTTAGGACAGGACGTTGACGGGCCGATTTGACACTAGCCGTACGGGCCTTAACTGAGAATGTTGGGCCTTTAGCTGGGCCGGCCCAGTATGGTCTGCAAAATCTTGTGGGCCTTTAGATGGGTTGGCCCATTGTGGTACGCTAAATCTTGTGGGCCTTTGGCTGGGCCGGCCCATTAGGGTCTGCAAAATCTTGTGGGCCTTTTGCTGGGCCAGCCCATTTAAACTTTATGGGCCACTTTTGGGCCTGTCCACGTGTCAACATATCATAGGCCCATCTCGACCGTTGGATGAGTGACACCTGTGCCAACGCGGAGCTGACGCGTGGTTCCGTCGGCCAGTGAGAATTTTACACGTGGAAAATGGGCATTGGTCATGGCTGTTAGCGGGTTATCGGATCCAAAACCGGACCTGATAGCTTAACGGCGTCCCGTTACGGTGGATGCCACGTGTTAGTCACCCTTGACGAAAGCAATTCTATGACGCACGATTTATCGTCATGGAAGTGGACACTTCTGTGATGATAATTTTGGTAATGTCATGGAACACTTCTACGACAGCACAGGTATGACTATCTTCATCCTATCCTAAATTTTTCATGAATGTACATGCATGATAGAAAACGTGACCTACTGTGACAAACACGTATCATCACGGAAGTGTATTTTTTTGTAGTGATGGAGATGATAAAATAAGAGTCACGTTAGTGAGTAATTATGGTTTAGTAAGAATATTGGTGTTAAGGTTTGTGATTCCCTATGCATGAACGTAAAGTCAATAGTTATGCAACAAGGTTATATCCTACTTATGGGGCATTATTCAGTGATAGTTATGCTCAATGCATGTTTATGACCATTTTTGCTTTTTGGTTGGTCGCTCCTCAATCTATTTGATAGCCTTCATTTGTACTAAGCGGGAATGCTTCTTGTGCATCCAACTCCTTAAACCCAAAGTTGTGCCAAATGAGTCCACCATACCTACCTATATGTAGTATTTCCATTCCGTTCCAACTCAAATTTGCATGAAGCAGCACGCGGTGGCCAATATTTTCCATGCTAGGTATTTTGTTCTAACGATGAGTGTTTATTCACTTGTCATTGCATGAGAGTGTGGCTGGTAATAGGGAAGCCCGATCCTGAAATAATAATAATAATAATAATATGATGATAATAATAAATTCCTTAGAAATTGTTGGTATGGAAGGCACCCATGGATACAGCTTGGCATGGATTGTGAAAGAATGGTGGAAAGGAAATACATTTATTTTCTGTTTGGGAACCGCCTATAATTTGTCTAGCATGGAAGATATTGGGATTTCTCGGTCGTTTTCTGGAAGATATCGGGAATTCTCGGTCGTTTTCGTTGACAGGAAAAGCATCCCTCTCAAAATATTTTTATCTCTAATTTAAGCCCTGAGCTCTGGCACCCGTGCAAATCTTTGCTTCCCTCTGTGAAGGGCTTATTTATTGACTTTTATGCAATTTTTATTTTTATTTTGAGTCTCCATCTTCTCTTATAAAGCACCAACTGGAGAGCATTATTTTCATACTTTTGCGGTGGATGTCGCTAATGTTGAGTGTGTTTCATGAATGGATCAACGACTGAGCATAATGGGCAAGGGATAACTTTCTTTAGCATTGATATTTTGAAAGACATGGTTGTTTGTTAGGATGCTTGAGTATTGATGTCTTCACATCAGGTTATAGACTATTGCTTTCAATCTATCAAGTCCAATTGTCCATGCTACAAAGGAAAAAGTATATGATGTATGTTAGGTAGCATTCCACATCAAAAATTCTATTTTTATCATTTGCCTACTCGAGGACGAGCAGGAATAAGCTTGGGGATGCTTGATATGTCTCCACATATCTATAACTTTTTATTGTTCCATGCTATTATAGTATCAATCTTGGATGTTTTATATACACTTTCAAGCAATTATATATCATTTTTTGGGACTAAGCTATTAACTTAGTGTCCAATGCCAGTTGCCAGTTTTTGGTTTTTTAGAATATCATTACCAAACAAAGTCCAAATGCCACTAAACTTTTGGAGATTTTTTTCTCCCAATAAGAGACCCTGGAAGATTTGGGAGGGGACGAGAAGACGGAGCAGTGGCCCACGAGGCAACAGGGTGCGCCCAGGGGGTAGGGCACGCCCTGGTGGATTGTGGGGCCCATGTGGCCCCGTTTGACCTAACTCCGCCTCTATAAATTCTCTAAAATCGGGAAACCAACAGGGGAGTCCACGAAATACTTTCTCCGCCACCGCAAGTTCATGTTCTTGACAGATCCCATCTGGAGGCCTTTTCAGGCACTCTGCCGTAGGGTGATTCGATCATAGAGGGGCTCTGCATCATCCTTGCTGCCCTTCCGATGATGCGTGAGTAGTTTATCACAAACCTACAGGTCCATAGTTAGTAGCTAATACGTCTCCAATGTAACTATAATTTTTTGTTGTAGCATGCTGTTATATTAGGAATTTGGATGTTTAATATTCATTTACTAGCAATTTTATATCTTTTTTGGGACTAACCTATTGACATAGTGACGAGTGCCTGTTGTAGCTTTTTGCTTGTTTTTACTTTGTAGAATATTCATATCGAACGAAGTCCAGATGCAGTGGAACTTTTCGGAGATTTTTTTCTACCCAAAAGAGACCCAGGGAGCCGAGGAGGTGTACCATTGGAGGGTTGTGGGGCCCACAAGACACCAGGGCGCGCCAGAGGCCCCAGGCGCGCCCTAGTGCCTTATGGGCCCCAAAGTGATCTTTTCCACCACCTCTCACCTCAATAAATACCCAAATATTCCAGAAACCCTAGAGGAGTCGGGATATCATAGTTTCCACCGCCTCAAGTTCCAAAACCACGGGATCCAATATAGAGCCCTTTTCGGCACCTTGCCGAAGGGGGAATTGTCACGTCCCTAGCCTTGCTATGCACTTAGACTAGCTTGGTTGTTGCATCATGTCTAAATTTCATTTAAACCTGAATTGGGGACTGTTAAACCCTAGCACCAAATGAAATTCAAATAGGTTCAACCTAAAATAATCTTCAATGAACCCAATGTGCCCTTTGAAAATGTCCATGACTTCTGATAAAGGGGAAAACCTCTGCCAAAAATGATGAACATATTTCTAGGTCATCTCTGGATTTTTGATTTAAATCATTATGTATTTGAATTTGAAAATTTAATTGCTATAAATATTTAAAATGCTCAAATAATTCTGAAACTAAATGTGGGACAATGGAATAATCCACAGAGTGTCCAGAAAATGTTTCAGGATTTTAGAAAATGCTTTAGTATTTTTACTAAAGCCAAAACAGTTGGAGATAAATAGAAAACATAAACAAACTAGAAATCAGAGAGAGAGGGATGCTCACCTGGGCCTCACCTGTGCTGGCCCAGCCCACTTGGCCTGGTGCCAGTCATCCCTAACCTCTGCTAGTAGGCAGAGGCGGGATACCGCACGGGCGCGCGAGGCGCCACGCCTCCTCCTACTTGCTGCTGAGCCTCTGGACGCGTGGGTGAACGCCCTGGAGCCGTCCCGATCCAGCCAACAGCCCCACACCCCCCTGCTCTCTCCCATGCCTCTGCATCGCCGCAGCCGGACGCCGCCGTCATTGTCCACCATGTCCACCATCCACCACTCACCCTATCGATGCACCAGGAAGAAAACTAGCGTCGTCCTCGTCCTCTCCGCTGAGCCACGCGTCATCGGACGCCTCCGAACGCCGCCATGACCTCGTATTAAACCTCGGGCATCCGAGATCGTCGCCGCCATTCCGACTGCTCCAGCCCTTCCCTGAGCCCACCGAGACGCTCGTCTGACTCGCCGTGAGCCACTGACCTTTCTCCCCCTCTCTATTCTGCTCTCGTGCGTCGTAGCCGCCGCGCCACCAGCACGCGCCGCCGCCTCTCAACGCCGCCGTCGTGGCCACACCCACGCGGGCACGAAACCGAGCACGTCGCCGCGGTCGCCACACCCCCAGGAGCTCGCATCACCTCTCCGCGCGCCTGCCATACATCCTAGCGCCAAACCGAGCACGCCCGAGCTCCGGCCGCCGCTGCCGAGCTCGTGGCCGTCGTCTCCAACCACCCTAGTTGCTGCTGCTTACCACGGCAGGCGCAGGTGAGCTCCAGCTCCTCGTAGCCACTCTGCATCATCCATTTGGACGCCGGAGGAGAGAGCCCGAGCCCTCCGCCGCGTCTGTTGCCGCCGGCGGCTAAATGCCGGTGGTTTAGCCCCGGTTGACCAGGGGGTTTGACCTCCCATGGGTCTATGACATGCGGGCCCCGCCTAGCTAATTAACCTAGTTTAGGTTTAAACTTAATTAGTTTAACCAAGGTTAGTGCTAACTAAACTAGGTTAGTTTAGTTAGCGACCGACACACGGGCCCCACTGGTCAGTTTGACTTTGGCTAATCCGTTGACTCGATGACGTCACCCTGACCTAGTGCTGACGCCGTAAATCCTTTTCTGGATTTTGTTTAATTCTAAATAACCAGAAAAATCTAGAAAATGATTTGAACTTCAAAAAATCATAGAAAATAATCTATAGCTCAAAATGAAATAATTTATATATGAAAAATGATCAGAAAAATTCAATCTATCCATCTCTACCATTTTCAAGCATGTTGGAACAACTTATAGTTGCTGAATTGGACAAATCAAATAAATGGCATTTGAATTTGACATATGGAGTTTGAATTTGAACCTTGGGTTCAAACCAACTTCATTTAACTTGTTGCTAGCTGCATTAGGTCAAATCACAGCATATTGCCATGTCATGATCATGCATCATATTGTTGCATTGCATTGATTGTGTTCCTTCTGTATTGCCGGTATTTGTTCCCCCTCGGTAGACGTATGTTCCAGCGATGAGTTTGATGACACCGATGAAGAGTTATACTATCTTCAGAAGTGCTAGGCAAGCAAAAGCCCCTTGTTCACTCTGATACAATCCCACTCTCTCGCTCCTGCTCTCTTTTACTACATTAGGACAACAACGATTAAATTGTTACATGCCGCGGTAGTTGAACCCCTTTCCTCTGCATGACCTGTCTTTGCCACACTAAATAGTTGAAACCCACTAGCATGAGTAGGAGTTGTTTGAGCCATGATGTGCCCACTCATTCATGCTTATTTGTCGTGCCTGCTACTGCTTAGAGTTGAGTCGGGTCTGATTCATCGGGGGTGAATTGGAATGTTGTGAACATGTCCTACTACTGAGAGCTAAGTGTGTGAACACGATTTGGTAAAGGTAGCGGTGAGAGGTGATAACCCACAAGTATAGGGGATCAATTGTAGCCTCTTCTGATAAGTAAGAGTGTCAAAGCCAACGAGGAACTAAAGGTAGAACAAATATTCCCTCAAGTTCTATCGACCACCGATACAACTCTACGCACGCTTGACGTTCACTTTACCTAGAACAAGTATGAAACTAGAAGTACTTTGTAGGTGTTGTTGGATAGGTTTGCAAGAATATAAAGAGCACGTAAATAAAGACTAGGGGCTGTTTAGATAAAAACACAATAAAGTAAATATAGCGAGTGTGGAAAAGTGGTGGTAGGAGTTGTGAAATTGTCCCTAAGCAATTGACTACTTTACTAGACCGATAGCAAGTTTTATGTGGGAGAGGCCACTGCTAGCATGTCATCCCTGACTTGGAATTCTATGCACTTATGATTGGAACTATTAGCAAGCGTCTGCAACTACTAACGTTCATAAAGGTAAAACCCAACCATAGCATTAAGATATATTGGTCCCCCTTCAATCCTGTATGCATCAATTTCTATGCTAGGTTGAAGCTTCTGTCACTCTTGCCCTCCAATACATAGTCCTATCAACATACAACTGTCGGTGTACAAAAAGGGGGGTGCGCTTTTTTTACCCCTATAACTATGCACGGGAGTCTGAGCCGCAAGCGCCGCCACACCAATCACGGCAAGGGAGGAAAGCCAAGGTAAGGCCAAAGCTGAAGAAAAGCAGAACAACGCCAAGACCACAAAGAGCAAAGGGGACAGAGCAGACCCCTCCTGGCAAGATCCTTGCCGGGGGGCAGCTTTAGCTAGCCCGACAAGATCCTTGCCGTGGCAGCTCGCCCCCCACCTACGAAGCGTGGTCACCCTTAAGTCCACTGTCCCCATGGGGCAAGGATTCAGGAGACATCCCCGTGGTGGCATGCAGATCTTTGTGAAGACATTCAAGACCAGATACCTATTTCAGAAGATGATAAAACCTTGGCGGGATTCTAGCCAAGGAGGGCCACAAGGCCCCCAGCAAGAGCCTTGCCGGGGATTACAGCAGGCGCCGCGGCAAGACCCTTGCCGGGGCCGCAGCAAGGCCCTTGCTAAGGACGTCGTAGGGCCACCGTCGGGCCCGCGCCAGTCACGCCCCCACCGCCGTTCGCATGCAGCTGCCAACCCAACCAGCTGGGCAGGCACCTGCGTGGCGGCATGCTGATCTTCGTGGAGATCCACCACTGCGCCACCTCAGCTGCCTACCTACCTACATGGCGCCACAGGCACCGCTGGCCAGGGCGCGTGTCGAAGCAAGGGGGAGCGGCGATGGACGAGACAGGGCTCTCCTCCGCCCCCGATAAAGCAAAGACACCTAAGCAAGGCACATTAAATGCGCCTTGTCATGTAATGCGAAAGATATCCACGCACTACTGTACCCTTTCCACCTCCCGTGCGCCACTGTGGCAACCCCTTTCCTATAAAAGGAGGCCCAAGGCGACCAGGAGAAGGATTCGGCTTTTTGGAGCTCTCGACGCCCCATAGCTAGCTCAGGAACTCAGATATACAATCCACCAAAGCAGGAGTAGGGTTTTACGCATCCTTGCGGCCCGAACCTGGGTCAAGGAACCGTGTGCTATCTGCTTGATCCGCTCTTTTCACAACCCTGCGCCCCGCAACTGTAGTAGGGATTCCTGTGATCCCATAGGTGTCGTTTCCCACCGACATCTTTGGCGCGCCAGGTAGGGGCGCCGTAGTTGTGAGAATCGGCTTTAGCAGTTAGTTCGACGCTTCTTCATCGTCATGGCGCCCAAGAAGAAGACGACGGTGGCGGTTGGTCCGTCGGAGGCCGGACATCCCGTCCTGACGCGGGCGAGCAGCGGACCGGTCGCAGAAAGGACCTGGGGCGCTGTTCGCGAACACCAACACCGTCCTAGCAGCCGGAGTTTGGGAGGCGGCGATGTTCGTGCGCCTGGTAACGGGCCACACGCCGCCAAATCCAAGGATGGACCCGGGCCCTCCGCGGGTGGCCCGGGGCCTTCTAGGATCGTTGCCGCTTCGCCCGAGGGCGACGCTAGGGCTTCCAAGACTCCCACGCTGGCGCCGATGCCGCGCTCCTCTCAAGCAGCGTGCGAGAACAGCGCAATCACACCGAAGACCCCGGTCGTCGCCGCGGGAAGAGCCCCGAGCGCCACTCCCGGGATGTAGAAGACCTGCCCGCTCGCCGAGGCGCTGGTGAAGATGGCGTGCAACCGCGCGATCGTGATAGAGCTCCTTCTGACATGGTCAGAAGTCGAAGCGCGTCGCAATCCGTGCAGGTTTCGCTGCCACCGACGCCAGCAGAAGCCTTGGCGCGCGTGCAGTTGCTCCTTGATTTTCCTCCCACTACGGGGAAACTCGACGAATGGAGAGCCACCATCCGAAGCCTTGTTGCGGTGGCCAACAAAGACGAACCAAGCCCGGCAGAGCCCCCGGGTCGACGTTCCGACGGAGTCCTGCGTACCAGTGGCAGGAAGGCTGGCGGCGCCGCGACCACGGTGCATTCGCCTCCTCCTCGCCCGGTACCACGGACACCTGCCCGTCGCGACGTTACGGGTGACGAAATTTCCATAGCGACCCGCGGACCCACCGTGACCAGCGCCAGGTCCTTCGGGATCGGGAGCATGAAGACGCTCGGACCACTATTGAGCACCAGCGCGGAGCGCGCCACCAGTCAGACAAGGCGAGCAGGGCCTGCTGTGGACCACCCGGCACCGGAGAGCCCTGGAGGCCTGCCTTACAAGGTAGGCTGCCCGGCTTTTACCCGTGAGCTGCGGCAGTTCCAGTGGCCCACTCACCGCACCTTCAAACCTGACGTGGGCGAGAAGTACGGCGGCAAGACCCACCCGTCCGAGTTCCTCAGCATCTACACCATCGTGATGAAGGCTGCCGGAGCCCGCGATGATAAGGTGCTTGCGAATTACTTTCCGTTGGATCTTAAACCCAAAGCCATGTCATGGTTGATGCACTTGCCGGTAGACTCCATTTCCTCCTGGTCGGATTTGTGCCATGAATTCGTGGGCGCCTTCACTAGCGGTCACCAAGCTCATGGCCAAGCAAGCGATCTGCACGTCATTCCCCAGAAGGGAGGCGAGAGTCTCCGCAAGTACATACAGAGGTTCAGCCGGATACATTACAACATCCTTGATGTTCATCCTGCCGCTATCATCAGCGCGTTCCATCAGAACGTGCGTCACCGCAAGATGCGCGAAGAGCTGGCAATGAACAAGGTGAAAGATGTCGCAGAACTCTATGTTCTCGCTGACAGATGTGCCCGGGATGAAGAGGGAAAGAAGTACCCCGGTGAAGATGCCGGCGTGGAAACTGACTGCTCAGATGAGGATACCGCCGCCCCGGCAAGGAAAGGCCGGCGCCGCAACAGGAAGCGCAAAGGAAAAGCCGTGCTTGCCGTCGAGGGGTCTGATGACACCGGCTCCACCAAGAAAACCAAGGCAGATGACCCTGGCAAGGAAATTGCCGGATGTGTCACCTGCCGGGCCTTGGCGGCTGCCGAGAAGCCAGGCAACTCCGACAAGCGGTACTGCAAGATCCATCGCACCAAAGGCCATGCTCTCCAAGACTGCCGACAGGTTGAGCTCCTCGCTGAGAAGCAGAGGGCTGAATATGAGAGGCGGGACAAGGAGAAGGGCCAAGACGGTGCTGAGGGATCCGACAAGAAGCGTGATGGCCAGGCGGGCCGTCGCGGAAAGGATAAACAACATGAGAGGCCCGCCCGGGGCCATGACAGAAAGCCAGAAGACGATGATCGCGAAGAGGACGACGAGTCCGGCGACCAAGAGTTTCCGAAAGCTACAGAGGCCATGTGCGTCAACGGCGGCACCTTGCTGCACACCTCTCATCGCCGACTTAAACAGTGGGCGCGAGAGATTACAGTGGCAGAGCCGTCGTTTGATGCCCAAAGGCCGCTGAAGTGGTCCAGCACACCTATCATTTTTAACACTGAGGATCACCCTGATCGCACTACTACGGTCGGGTGCTTGCCGCTGTTGGTTTCACCAACGATACGCAACCTCAAGGTGACAAAGATGCTAGTCGATGGCGGCGCCGGTCTGAACCTGATCTCGCCTGCCGTGATCGAGAAGCTGCAGATTCCCGACGGAGACCTCGAAGAGACGGGCACGTTTCAAGGAGTCAACCCAGGAAGGAGCCAACCCAAGGGAAAGGTCACGCTGCCCGTAACTTTTGGAAGCGACCTGAACTTCAGGACGGAGAGGATCGTGTTTGATGCTGCCAAGATCCCCTTGCCCTACAACGGGATCCTTGCCGCCCAGCGCTGGCCAAGTTCATGGCGGCGTCACACAACGCCTACAACACCCTGAAGATGCCGGGGCCGTGATGATCATCACCATCCCCTCCGACAAGAAAGATGCATTGATTTGCGCTGACCAACTATACCAGCAGGTAGTTGCAGCAGCTGCCGCCGCTGGGGCACTTGCCCCTGCCTCTGGGACCCCGGGAGGGAAGAATAAGAAGAAGGCCGGTGAGACCTCGAGCACCCACTCTGGCAAGCGCACCTCTTCGGAGTGTAGCGCTGCCGTCGAGGACGTGCCAGAGAGCTCCGCCGGTGGGAACAAGAAGCCCAGGGCCATTCCGCCGGGAACCAAGAGGGTTTCTGTCAATAAGGACGGCACAGGAGGAGCTTTCACTATAGGCTCCACCCTTGACGACAAATAGGAAGACGCGCTCGTCACCTTCCTGCGGGCGAATGTCGATGTGTTTGCCTGGCAAGACTCCGACATCCCCGACGTTTTCAGGGAGGTGATTGAGCACCACCTTGCTGTCTGTCCTCATGCGCGGCCCGTCAAGCAGAAGGTCAGGAAGCAAGCCTTGGAACGACAAGAGTTCATCACCGAAGAGATCCAGAAACTGGAAGCAGCGGGTTTGGTAAGAGGAGTGCTCCATCCAACGTGGTTGGCCATTCCGGTCGTGGTGCGCAAGGCAAATGGGAAGTGGAGGCTGTGTATTGATTACACAGATATCAATAAGGCTTGTCCTAAAGACCCCTTCCCGTTGCCGCGCATCGACCAGATTGTTTACTCCACGGCTGGGTGTGATCTGTTGTCATTCCTCGATGCCTACCCCGGCTACCACCAGATCTTCATGACAAAAGAAGACGAAGAGAAAACAACATTCATCACACCATGTGGTACGTATTGTTTCATACGGATGCCTTTCGGGTTGAAGAGTGCTGGTTCGACGTTTGCAAGGGCGGCCCAGATTGGTTTTGAACCCCAGCTCCATAGAAATATGGAAGCTTATATGGACGACATAGTGGTCAAAACCAAGGACAGGGCAACCCTCATCACAGACTTGCAAGAAATATTTGCAAACCCGCGCAAGATCAACCTCAAGTTGAACCCTGAGAAGTGTGTCTTTGGCGTTCCGTCCGGCAAGCTTCTCGGGTTCTTTGTGTCACAGCGTGGGATAGAGGCCAATTAGGATAAAATCAAGGCTATAGAGCTGATTGAGGCACCCAAGCTAATCAAGGATGTGCATCAGCTTGCTAGTTGTGTCGCTGCCATGGGCAGGTTCATATCCAAGTCTGCCGAGCGCGCCCTTCCCTTTTTCAGGATCCTGAAAAAGGCGGGCCCGATGGAGTGGACGCCAGAAGCCGAAGCGGCCTTGCAAGATTTGAAGAAGTACCTCTCCTCCACGCCAACACTAGTTGCGCCTAGGCCCCAGGAGCCGTTGCTGCTATACCTAGAGGCAACGAACCAGGTGGTCAGCGCCGCACTAGTAGTGCAGAGAGAGGTTGACGACAAGGAAATGGCAGCGACAGAGCTCGACGCCACCAATGCGGAGACGACACAGCCAGTTGAGGTGCCGCCGAAGAAGAAAATGATGCAGGACCTGGTCTACTTTGTTAGCTCCCTCCTGCAGGGGGCTAGGTCAAGGTACTCCGGCGTGCAGAAACTGCTTTTCGGCCTCCTTATGGCCTCGAGGAAGCTGCGTCACTACTTCCAGGCACACGAGATCACTGTCATCACTCGCCTCCCTCTGCAACGGATATTGCATAATCCCGATGCGACGGGAAGGATTGTGGAATGGGCACTGGAGCTGTCCAGCTTTGGCCTCAAGTTTGAAAGTACTTCGACGATCCAGAGCCGAGTCCTGGCGGAGTTCATTGCAGAGTGGACCGCAACACCTGACGAAGAAGCCCAAGCGACTGCTCTCCCCGGCAAGGAGGCAAGTTGCAATTGGATCATGTACTTTGATGGGGCTTTTGTTGGGGAACGTAGTAATTTCAAAAAAATTCCTACGCACACGCAAGATCATGGTGATGCATAGCAACGAGAGGGGAGAGTGTTGTCTACATACCCTTGTAGACTGAAGCGGAAGCGTTGACTCAACGTAGAGGAAGTAGTCGTACGTTCTCCTCACGATCCGACCGATCACAGTACCGTTACTCCGGCACCTCCGAGTTCTTGGCACACGTTCAGCTCGATGACGATCCCCGGGCTCCGATCCAGCAAAGCGTCGGGGAAGAGTTCCGTCAGCACGACGGCGTGATGACGATCTTGATGTGTTACCGGCGCAGGGCTTCGCCTAAGCACTACAACGATATGACCGAGGTGGAATATGGTGGAGGGGGGCACCGCACATGGCTAAGGAACGATCACGTTGATCAATTGTGTGTCCAAGGGGTGCCCCTTGCCTCAGTATATAAAGGATGGAGGAGGAGGAGGCCGGCCAAGCCAATTGGTGCGGCCAAGATATGGAGTCCTACTAGGACTCCAAGTCCTAGTAGGAGTCCACCAAGAGGGGAGGAAGGGAGAAGGAATAGGAGGAGAAGGAGAGGTGGCCGGCCCCCTTTTCCCTAGTCCAATTCGGACTAGAGGGGAGGGGGGGCGCAGCAGCCTTTTTCCTTTTCCCACTAAAGCCCATCAAGGCCCATTACTTCTCCCGTAATCCCGTAACTCCCCGGTACCTCCGAAAATACCCGAACCACTCAGAACCCTTCCGATGTCCGAATATAGTCGTCCAATATATCGACCTTTACGTCTCGACCATTTCGAGACTCCTCGTCATGTCCCCGATCTCATCCGGGACTCCGAACTCCTTCGGTACATCAAAACTCATAAACTCATAATATAACTGTCATCGAAACCTTAAGCGTGCGGACCCTACGGTTCGAGAACAATGTAGACATGACCGAGACACGTCTCCGGTCAATAACCAATAGCGGGACCTGGATGCCCATATTGGCTCCTACATATTCTACGAAGATCTTTATCGGTCAGACCGCATAACAACATACGTCGTTCCCTTTGTCATCGGTATGTTACTTGCCCGAGATTCGATCGTCGGTATCCAATACCTAGTTCAATCTCGTTACCGGCAAGTCTCTTTACTCGTTCCGTAATACATCATCTCACAACTAACACATTAGTTGCAATGCTTGCAAGGCTTATGTGATGTGCATTACCGAGAGGGCCCAGAGATACCTCTCCGACAATCGGAGTGACAAATCCTAATCTCGAAATACGCCAACCCAACATGTACCTCCGGAGACACCTGTAGAGCACCTTTATAATCACCCAGTTACGTTGTGACGTTTGGTAGCACACAAAGTGTTCCTACGGTAAACGGGAGTTGCATAATCTCATAGTTAAAGGAACATGTATAAGTCATGGATAAAAGCAATATCAACATACTAAACGATCGGGTGCTAAGCTAATGGAATGGGTCATGTCAATCAGATCATTCAACTAATGATGTGATCTCGTTAATCAAATAACAACTCTTTGTTCATGGTTAGGAAACATAACCATCTTTGATTAATAAGCTAGTCAAGTAGAGGCATACTAGTGACACTCTGTTTGTCTATGTATTCACACATGTATTATGTTTCCAGTTAATACAATTCTAGCATGAATAATAAACATTTATCATGATATAAGGAAATAAATAATAACTTTATTATTGCCTCTAGGGCATATTTCCTTCAGTCTCCCACTTGCACTAGAGTCAATAATCTAGATCACATCACCATGTGATTAACATCAATAGTTCACATCATCATGTGATTAACACCCATAGTTCACATCGCTATGTGACCGACACCCAAAGGGTTTACTAGATTCAGTAATCTAGTTTACATCGCTATGTAATTAACACCCAAGGAGTACTAAGGTGTGATCATGTTTTGCTTGTGAGAGAATCTTAGTCAACGGGTCTGCTACATTCAGATCCGCATGTACTTTGCAAATTTCTATGTCAACAATACTCTGCATGGAGCTACTCTAGCTAATTGCTCCCACTTTCAATATGTATCTGGATCGAGACTTAGAGTCATCTAGATCAGTGTCAAAACTTGCATCGACGTAACCCTTTACGACGAACCTTTTGTCACCTCCATAATCGAGAAACATATCCTTATTCCACTAAGGATAATTTTGACCGCTGTCCAGTGATCTACTCCTAGATCATTATTGTACTCCCTTGCTTAACTCAGTGTAGGGTATACAATAGATCTGGTAAACAGCATGGCATACTTTATAGAACCTATGGCCGAGGCATAGGGAATGACTTTCATTCTCTTTCTATCTTCTGTCGTGGTCGGGCTTTGAGTCTTACTCAATTTCACACCTTGTAACACATGAAAGAACTCTTTCTTTGACTGTTCCATTTTGAACTACTTCAAAATCTTGTCAAGGTATGTACTCATTGAAAACTTATCAAGCGTCTTGATCTATCTCTATAGATCTTGATGCTCAATATGTAAGCATCTTTACCGAGGTCCTTTCTTTGAAAAACTCCTTTCAAACACTCCTTTATGCTTTGCAGAATAATTCTACATTATTTCCGATCAACAATATGTCATTTACATATACTTATCAGAAATGTTGTAGTGCTCCCACTCACTTTCTTGTAAATACAGGCTTCACAGCAAGTCTGTATAAAACTATATGTTTTGATCAACTTATCAAAGTGTGTATTCCAACTCTGAGATGCTTGCACCAGTCCATAGATGGATCGCTGGAGCTTGCATATTTTGTTAACACCTTCAGGATCGACAACACCTTCTAGTTGCATCGTATACAACTCTTCTTTAATAAATCCATTAAGGAATGTAGTTTTGTTTATCCATTTGCCGGATTTCATAAAATGCGGCAATTGCTAACATGATTCGGACAGACTCAAGCATAGATACGAGTGAGAAACTCTCATCGTAGTCAACACCTTGAACTTGTCGAAAACCTTTTGCGACAATTCTAGCTTTGTAGATAGTAACACTACTATCAGTGTCCGTCTTCCTCTTCAAGATCCATTTATTTTCTTTGGCTTGCCGATCATCGGGCAAATCCATCAAAGTCCATACTTTGTTCTCATACATGGATCATATCTCAGATTTCATGGCCTCTAACCATTTCGCGGAATCTGGGCTCATCATCGCTTCCTCATAGTTCGCAAGTTCGTCATGGTCTAGTAACATGACTTCCAGAACAGGATTACCGTACCACTCTGGTGCGGATCTCACTCTGGTTTACTTACGAGATTCGGTAGTAACTTGATCTTGAAGTTACATGATCATCATCATTAGCTTCCTTACTAATTGGTGTAGTAGTCACAAGAACAGATTTGTGTGATGAACTACTTTCCAATAAGGGAGAAGGTACAATTACCTTATCAAGTTTTCTACTTTCCTCCCACTCACTTCTTTCGAGAGAAACTCCTTCTCTGGAAAGGATCCATTCTCAGCAACGAATATCTTGCCTTCGGATCGGTGATAGAAGGTGTACCCAACAGTCTCCTTTGGGTACCTATGAAGACACATTTCTCCGATTTGGGTTTGAGCTTATCAGGATGAAACTTTTTCACATAAGCATCGTAACCCCAAACTTTAAGAAACGACAACTTTGGTTTCTTGCCAAACCACAGTTCATATTGTGTCGTCTCAACGGACTTTAGATGGTGCCCCTTTTAACGTGAATGCAGCTGTCTCTAATGCATGATCCCAAAATGATATTGGTAAATCGATAAGAAACATCATAGATTGTACTATATCCAATAAAGTACGGTTATGACGTTCGGACACACCATTATGCTGTGGTGTTCCAGGTGGCATGAATTTGTGAAACTATTCCACATTGTTTTAATTGAAGACCAAACTCGTAACTCAAATATTTGTCTCCGCGATCAGATCGTAGAAACCTTTTATTTTCTTGTTACGATGATTATCCACTTCACTCTGAAATTCTTTGAACTTTTCAAACGTTTCAGACTTATGTTTCATTAAGTAGATATACCCATATCTGCTTAAATCATCTGTGAAGTTCTGAAAATAATGATACTTGTCGCGAGCCTTAATATTCATCGGACCACATACATCAGTATGTATGATTTCCAACAAATCTGTTGCTCGTTCCATTGTTCCGGAGAACGGCGTTTTTAGTCATCTTGCCCAAGAGGCATGGTTCGCAAGCATCAAGTGATTCATAATCAAGTGATTCCAAAATCCCATCAGCATGGAGTTTCTTCATGCGCTTTACACCAATATGACCTAAACGGCAGTGCCACAAATAGGTTGCACTATCATCATTAACTTCGCATCTTTTAGTTTCAAAATTATGAATATGTGTATCACTGCGATCGAGATCCAATGAACTATTTTCATTGGTGTGTATGACCATAGAAGGTTTTATTCATGTAAACAGAACAACAATTTATTCTCTTACTTAAATGAATAACCATATTGCAATTAACATGATAAAATCATATTCATGCTCAACGCAAACACCAAATAACACTTATTTAGTTTCAACACTAATCCCGAAAGTATAGGGAGTGTGTGATGATGATCATATCAATCTTGGAACCACTTCCAACACACATCGTCACCTTGCCCTTTAACTAGTCTTTGTTCATTCTGCAACTCCCGTTTCGAGTTACTAATCTTAGCAACTTGAACTAGTACCAAATACTGAGGGGTTGCTATGAACACTAGTAAAGTACACATCAATAACATGTATATCAAATATACTTATGTTCACTTTGCCATCCTTCTTATCCGCCAATCACTTGGGGTAGTTCCGCTTCCAGTGACCAGTCCCTTTGCAGTAGAAGCACTTAGTCTCAGGCTTAGGACCAGACTTGGGCTTTTTCACTTGAGCAGCAACTTGCTTGCCGTTCTTCTTGAAGTTCCCCTTCTTTCCTTTTGCCCTTTTCTTGAAACTAGTGATCTTGTCAACCATCAACACTTGATGTTTTTCTTTGATTTCTACCTTCGCCGATTTTAGCATCGCGAAGAGCTTGGGAATATTTTCCGTTATCCCTTGCATATTATAGTTCATCACAAAGTTCTACTAACTTGGTGATGGTGACTAGAGAATTCTGTCAATCACTATTTTATCTGGAAGATTAACTCCCACTTGATTCAAGCGATTGTAGTACCCAGACAATCTGAGCACATGCTCACTAGTTGAGCGATTCTCCTCCATCTTTTAGCTATAGAACTTGTTGGAGACTTCATATCTCTCAACTCGGGTATTTGCTTGAAATATTAACTTCAACTCCTAGAACATCTCATATGCTCCATGACGTTCAAAACGTCTTTGAAGTCCCGATTCTAAGCAGTTAAGCATGGTGCACTAAACTATTAAGTAGTCATCATGTTGAGCTAGCAAAACGTTCATAATGTCTGCATCTGCTCCTGCAATAGGTCCGTCACCTAGCGGTGCATCAAGGACATAATTCTTCTGTGCAGCAATGAGGATAAACCTCAGATCACGGATCCAATCCGCATCATTGCTACTAACATTTTTCAACAAAATTTTCTCTAGGAACATATCAAAATAAACACAGGGAAGCAACAACGCGAGCTATTGATCTACAACATAGATATGCTAATACTACCAGGACTAAGTTCATGATAAATTTAAGTTCAATTAATCATATTACTTAAGAACTCCCACTTAGATAGACATCCCTCTAATCTTCTAAGTGATCACGTGATCCAAATCAACTAAACCATGTCCGATCATCACGTGAGATGGAGTAGTTTCAATGGTGAACATCACTATGTTGATCATATCTACTATATGATTCACGCTCGACCTTTCGGTCTCCGTGTTCCGAGGCCATATATGTTATATGCTAGGCTCGTCAAGTTAAACCTGAGTATTCCGCGTGTGCAACTGTTTTGCACCCGTTGTATTTGAACGTAGAGCCTATCATACCCGATCATCACGTGGTGTCTCAGCACGAAGAACTTTCACAACGGTGCATACTCAGGGAGAACACTTCTTGATAATTAGTGAGAGATCATCTTATAATGCTACCGTCAATCAAAGCAAGATAATATGCATAAAAGATAAACATCACATGCAATCAATATAAGTGATATGATATGGCCATCATCATCTTGTGCTTGTGATCTCCATCTTCGAAGCACCGTCATGATCACCATCGTCACCGGCGCGACACCTTGATCTCCATCGTAGCATCGTTGTCGTCTCGCCAATCTTATGCTTCCACGACTATCACTACCGCTTAGTAATAAAGTAAAGCATTACATCGCGATTGCATTGCATACAATAAAGCGACAACCATATGGCTCCTGCCAGTTGCCGATAACTCGGTTACAAAACATGATCATCTCATACAATAAAATTTAGCATCATGTCTTGACCATATCACATCACAACATGCCCTGCAAAAACAAGTTAGACGTCCTCTACTTTGTTGTTGCAAGTTTTACGTGGCTGCTACGGGCTTAAGCAAGAACTCATCTTACCTACGCATCAAAACCACAACGATAGTTTGTCAAATAGACTCCGTTTTAACCTTCTCAAGGACCGGGCGTAGCCACACTTGGTTCAACTAAAGTTGGAGAGACTGTCTTCCGCAAGCCATCTATGTGCAAAGCACGTCGAGGGAACCGGTCTCGCGTAAGCGTACGCGTAAGGTTGGTCCGGATCGTCTCGTCCAACAATACCGCCGAACCAAAGTATCACATGCTGGTAGGCAGTATGACTTATATCGCCCACAACTCACTTGTGTTCTACTCGTGCAAATAACATCAAACCATAAAACCTAGGCTCGGATGCCACTGTTGGGGAACGTAGTAATTTCAAAAAATTTCCTACGCACACGCAAGATCATGGTGATGCATAGCAACGAGAGGGGAGAGTGTTGTCTACATACCCTTGTAGACTGAAGCGGAAGCGTTGACTCAACGTAGAGGAAGTAGTCGTACGTTCTCCTCACGATCCGACCGATCACAGTACCGTTACTCCGGCACCTCCGAGTTCTTGGCACACGTTCAGCTGATGACGATCCCCGGGCTCCGATCCAGCAAAGCGTCGGGGAAGAGTTCCGTCAGCACGACGGCGTGATGACGATCTTGATGTGTTACCGGCGCAGGGCTTCGCCTAAGCACTACAACGATATGACCGAGGTGGAATATGGTGGAGGGGGGCACCGCACACGGCTAAGGAACGATCACGTTGATCAATTGTGTGTCCAAGGGGTGCCCCTTGCCTCAGTATATAAAGGATGGAGGAGGAGGAGGCCGGCCAAGCCAATTGGTGCGGCCAAGATATGGAGTCCTACTAGGACTCCAAGTCCTAGTAGGAGTCCACCAAGAGGGGAGGAAGGGAGAGGGAATAGGAGGAGAAGGAGAGGTGGCCGGCCCCCTTTTCCCTAGTCCAATTCGGACTAGAGGGGAGGGGGGGCGCAGCAGCCTTTTTCCTTTTCCCACTGAAGCCCATCAAGGCCCATTACTTCTCCCGTAATCCCGTAACTCCCCGGTACCTCCGAAAATACCCGAACCACTCAGAACCCTTCCGATGTCCGAATATAGTCGTCCAATATATCGATCTTTACGTCTCGACCATTTCGAGACTCCTCGTCATGTCCCCGATCTCATCCGGGACTCCGAACTCCTTCGGTACATCAAAACTCATAAACTCATAATATAACTGTCATCGAAACCTTAAGCGTGCGGACCCTACGGTTCGAGAACAATGTAGACATGACCGAGACACGTCTCCGGTCAATAACCAATAGCGGGACCTGGATGCCCATATTGGCTCCTACATATTCTACGAAGATCTTTATCGGTCAGACCGCATAACAACATACGTCGTTCCCTTTGTCATCGGTATGTTACTTGCCCGAGATTCGATCGTCGGTATCCAATACCTAGTTCAATCTCGTTACCGGCAAGTCTCTTTACTCGTTCCGTAATACATCATCTCACAACTAACACATTAGTTGCAATGCTTGCAAGGCTTATGTGATGTGCATTACCGAGAGGGCCCAGAGATACCTCTCCGACAATCGGAGTGACAAATCCTAATCTCGAAATACGCCAACCCAACATGTACCTCCGGAGACACCTGTAGAGCACCTTTATAATCACCCAGTTACGTTGTGACGTTTGGTAGCACACAAAGTGTTCCTACGGTAAACGGGAGTTGCATAATCTCATAGTTAAAGGAACATGTATAAGTCATGGATAAAAGCAATATCAACATACTAAACGATCGGGTGCTAAGCTAATGGAATGGGTCATGTCAATCAGATCATTCAACTAATGATGTGATCTCGTTAATCAAATAACAACTCTTTGTTCATGGTTAGGAAACATAACCATCTTTGATTAATAAGCTAGTCAAGTAGAGGCATACTAGTGACACTCTGTTTGTCTATGTATTCACACATGTATTATGTTTCCAGTTAATACAATTCTAGCATGAATAATAAACATTTATCATGATATAAGGAAATAAATAATAACTTTATTATTGCCTCTAGGGCATATTTCCTTCAGTCTCCCACTTGCACTAGAGTCAATAATCTAGATCACATCACCATGTGATTAACATCAATAGTTCACATCATCATGTGATTAACACCCATAGTTCACATCGCTATGTGACCGACACCCAAAGGGTTTACTAGATTCAGTAATCTAGTTTACATCGCTATGTAATTAACACCCAAGGAGTACTAAGGTGTGATCATGTTTTGCTTGTGAGAGAATCTTAGTCAACGGGTCTGCTACATTCAGATCCGCATGTACTTTGCAAATTTCTATGTCAACAATACTCTGCACGGAGCTACTCTAGCTAATTGCTCCCACTTTCAATATGTATCTGGATCGAGACTTAGAGTCATCTAGATCAGTGTCAAAACTTGCATCGACGTAACCCTTTACGACGAACCTTTTGTCACCTCCATAATCGAGAAACATATCCTTATTCCACTAAGGATAATTTTGACCGCTGTCCAGTGATCTACTCCTAGATCATTATTGTACTCCCTTGCTTAACTCAGTGTAGGGTATACAATAGATCTGGTAAACAGCATGGCATACTTTATAGAACCTATGGCCGAGGCATAGGGAATGACTTTCATTCTCTTTCTATCTTCTGTCGTGGTCGGGCTTTGAGTCTTACTCAATTTCACACCTTGTAACACATGAAAGAACTCTTTCTTTGACTGCTCCATTTTGAACTACTTCAAAATCTTGTCAAGGTATGTACTCATTGAAAACTTATCAAGCGTCTTGATCTATCTCTATAGATCTTGATGCTCAATATGTAAGCATCTTTACCGAGGTCCTTTCTTTGAAAAACTCCTTTCAAACACTCCTTTATGCTTTGCAGAATAATTCTACATTATTTCCGATCAACAATATGTCATTTACATATACTTATCAGAAATGTTGTAGTGCTCCCACTCACTTTCTTGTAAATACAGGCTTCACAGCAAGTCTGTATAAAACTATATGTTTTGATCAACTTATCAAAGTGTGTATTCCAACTCTGAGATGCTTGCACCAGTCCATAGATGGATCGCTGGAGCTTGCATATTTTGTTAACACCTTCAGGATCGACAACACCTTCTAGTTGCATCGTATACAACTCTTCTTTAATAAATCCATTAAGGAATGTAGTTTTGTTTATCCATTTAATAAATCCATCGTATACCAGCTCAGGCCCTTCAAACCATTCCTGTCTCCTGGCCCTTCTCGGTCTGGGGGCTCGACATACTGGGCCCTTTCCCCCGTGCTGTCGGGGGCTTTGAGTACTTGTACGTTGCAATCGACAAGTTCACAAAGTGGCCGGAAGTGGAGGCTGTGAGGAAGGTCACAGCTCAGTCAGCCGTCAAGTTCTTCAAGGGGCTGGTACGCCGTTTTGGTGTACCCAACAGGGTCATCACCCACAACGGCACACAGTTCACAAGCCGCACCTTCATGCAGTATACTCATGACCTCGGCAGCAAAGTCTGTTTCGGTCCCGTTGCCCACCCACGGAGCAATGGTCAAGCTGAGAGGGCAAATGCTGAAGTGCTGCGAGGCTTAAGGACCAAGACCTTTGTCGGATTTCGGGTTCCGACAGACCTTAAGGTTCGAACTCTGGGGTGCGCGCGGAGATTACGCCTTCTACCTACCTGCACCCCTCCGCCTCGCAAAGATCTAAGCTATGAAAAAAGAGCACAAGAGACACAGGGTTTATACTGGTTCGGGCCACCGTTGTGGTGTAATACCCTACTCTAGTGTGGTGTGGTGGATTGCCTCTTGGGCTGATGATGATGAACAATACAAGGAAGAACAACCTCGCGAGGGTCTGTTCTTGGCTGGGGGGATGAACTGCTAGGAGGAGTTCAGTCACCCTTCTCTCTCTCTCTCTCTGATTGATTCTCTGGATCCTAGCCCTTTCCAACCTGCTTCTACCCTGGGGGTGGCTAGTCCTATTTATAGGCAAAGGCCCTGGGCCTCTTCCCAAATATTGAGCGGGAAGGGCACCAACAATTGGCCATTTCGAAGGGGAACATCTGGTACACTTATCCTGACTAAAGTTGGTCCTCGCCTGCCAAAGGCTCTGGTGGTGACGCTGGCTTGGGCTCCACAATGACATCCTTCCTGCCGTTGGACTGGTCTCGGTCTCGTTGCACCGAAACGGGTGCCTTTGCTTGATGCTCTCGCCTGCGCTTGCTCCCTTTGCACCGAAGAAGAAAGGAGGACACTGCGCGGGCTGGCGCCCGCCTGGCGCCCTTGGTCGTCATGGCTTGCGTCATGGGCACCTCGTGAGGTACCCCACCTTGATCTCTCCGCCTCCTCGTGAGCCAGCCTGATGAGGCCATGCCTGAGGAAGCTCCGCGTCGTCCGCCCCGCGAGGCTCGGCCCCTCGCGAGGGTCTTGGGCCTGTGTTGATGAAGATGGGCCGTGCTGGGCCCCCCTTTGAGCCACGCCGCGGGCCGCAGGCAGGCAAGTCTGGGGACCCCCGTTCCCAGAACGCCAACAACCTTTGACAGGCTGCACAAGAGCGGGAGGCGCTCGATTGATGAGTTGCCGACGGTTCTTTGGTCAATCAGGACGACACCAAATCGAGCCACCGGCCAGACACCCTTTGCCCTGGTATACGGGGCAGAAGCAGTTATCCCCACTGAACTCATATACGGGTTACCTCGAGTGCTCGCTTATGATGAGCTTGAGCAAGAGCAACTGCGGCAAGATGACACACTTCTCCTTGCGGAAGATCATATTTGGGCGGCTGTGAGAGCAGCATGCTACTAGCAAGCCTTGCGCCGCTACCACAGCCGCAAGGTTCATGCCCGAAGCCTTGAGGAAGGCGACCTTGTCCTTCGGCGCGTTCAATCGGCGAAGAATTCCAACAAGTTGACGCCAAAGTGGGAAGGCCCTTACCGGGTAATACGAGTCACCAGGCCCGGTGCAGTCCGCCTGGAGACCGAAGATGCCATTCCGGTGAGTAACTCCTGGAACATTGAGCATCTTCGCAAGTTTTACCCGTGCGGCACGGCTTGCTGGGCCTTCCGGCAAGCCACCTTTTGTACAAGCATTGCCGATGATGCATGTAACCCTTTGTACAAAGCCAGGCGCAGACCCTGAGCATAAATAAATGAAGCGCTGGCGCCCTAAAGTTATAGCATGCATGCTAGGTCGAGTCTCGTCCTTGGTTAGGGTTAATAGTGCTTGGCGGCGGCTAACCCCTAGCTTAGAGGTCGAGTGTGCGTCCCTTCGCCGTTCTTTTGTCTTCCTTGGTTCGCAGGACTCATGATATCCTTGCCGGATCACTAAGGACGAAGAAGATAGGAGGGACAGACCAGCATCTAGACCCCGGCAAGCCAGTACTGCCGGGGGCTGCAAGAGCAAAAGATTAACCCCCGGTAAGCCAAAGTTGCCGGGGGCTACAGCTTCAGATAAGTTCTTCATCCCTTATCATGCATTCCCTTATGGACTGAGGTATGTGAAACCTCATTTTTTCTAAGAACTACCGTACTCCCTAACTCTAGGCACTAGGGCTCGTCCCTTGGGCCAGGTTTGGTCGTAGTCACGACAGCGAAAGGAAGAAACGAGGAGCCTGAACCCGCCTCATCCCGGCCTCCGCCAAGAGTGTGAGAAAGGTCGAGTGAGGTGGGAAGACGGCAAGGCCTGTTGCCGGGCAAGGAAATGTTTATCTTAAAGATATCAAGGATTCTCTCCTTGTCGTGGGTTCTACCCGCAAACAAATGGCCCGGCAAACATCCCTTTTTCATTAAAAACATTCCACTCAGGTACAGTCCATAGGGAATGAAAAACATGAATGATGGGATTACAAGTTCTAAATTAAGCTAAGGCCAAAAGGCTTACAAACTAAAAAGAGATAACATGCCCGTAATCCCTTTCTTGTCTCTCTCCTCAGGAGGCAGGTCAAGGAGGCGAAAAGGGCAAAAGGGGCGCCTAGGCGAGCTACGGGTGGCAGAAGACACCAAGAGAACATCTCGGTGGCCGTCCGAGGGCTGGGTGGTGATGGCGGCGCCGGAAGCAGGGCTCGAAGACGAGGTAGCAGGACGTCAGCACGCGTCGAAGGCGTCAGTGCCCACGTACTCCGAGTTGACGGCCTTGCCGCCCGCCCTCTTCCTCTTCCGCAGCCTCCCAATGCCAACCGCCCAAGGAGACGACCCCAAGAAGTTCAGGGAGCCGGCGACACGGATGATGGGGACGCCGGTGCCGCACGAGGCGGCTCCCGACACCTAGTCGGACCCATCATCCTCCCGCCCGCTACCCTCGTCGTCGCTGCCGCTGTCCTCTTCGCCTCTCCCGCCCGAGGAGGAGTCTTCGCTATCAGAAGAGCTCTCCACGCAGCACCTTGCCCGAGTCCCGAAGCACCCGAAGACCTTGACGGAGAGAAGGCCGCCCTCCATCAGCTTGAAATGGAGAGTGAGCCCCTCCGTCAAGCGGTGGATGTGGGCGAACGTCTTCCATCCTCGACAGAGATACATCACGTGAGGGGCTGGGAAGTTAACGCGAACCCGCGTACCGCTGATCCCACAGCCCCTCATGTGCAGCCGCAATGATTCGGGCGGATCCAACTCCATCTCCCGCGCGAATGGGTCGGGAGACGAAGGCGACGGCGAGGTGGCCGGCGCAGCCTGACAAAGAACTCACAAGGGTCGTCCCCAACGTGGCCCTCCACGGGAGGAGGAGCTGCTGGCGGAGGCGAGGCCGGCGCGCCGCTACGTCCTCCTCTTCCCCGAGCACCTCGGCCTCTCCCACGGCCTCGCCCCCTCCACCTTCCCCTTGCGGCTGGCTCTGCCACCACGGGTGTAGGAGAAGGAGGGACGCGTTGTCTAGCGGTGACCCGCGTCGCCACCGTTGAAGGACCAGGGTTCCCTCTCTCCATGTCGAATGGGAGGGAGGGGAGCAGAAGCTGAAGAAGGAAGGAGATGAAGGAATGCGGGACGCCATCCCCCCTCCCGCTCTTTATAAAGGGACGGGGAGGGGGCTCGGCCGCCCTGCTCCGCCAATCAGGACATGGAAGGCGCAGGGAACTGGGACCGACCCACTGCTCCAGCCCGCGACGGCCCAGTTTCCCGCCTCCACCGACTGCTACCCCAAGCGCATGGGCGCCACGTGGTGAGCGTGCAGGACCAAGGCGACGGGTGAAGCAACCTCTCCCCACCCGTGATCAAAGGGAGTGGACGCCTTGAAGACCACGCCTCGGCCACGTCCAGTGAAAGGGTCGCGCCTCCACGCCTCCCTCCATTTATGGGGAAGGCGCGAACCGCCCCCTTTTACCACGACGTGACGCATGCGTGCAGAGCTCAGCCCCACGCATGCCGCCCACGTCATACACGCCTCCCCACGCCGCGCCACGCGCGGGACGCATAGGAGGCGCAGTGCGCGAAGAAACTTACCGCGGTAAAAATCGCCCCGCCTGCCCGCGCACCATTCTTGGGCCTAGCCCAACAACGCGTTGCGCTTATGTGTGGCCCAGGCCCGGGGGCTCCTGTCGGTGTACAAAAAGGGGGTGCACTTTTTGTACCCCTAAAACTATGCACAGGCAGTCTGAGCCGCGAGCGCCGCCGCGCCAAGCACGGCAAGGGAGGTAAGCCAAACTAAGGCCAAAGCTGAAGGAAAGCAGAACAACGCCAAGACCACAAAGAGCAAAGGAGACAGAGCAGACCCCTCCCGGCAAGATTCTTGCTGGGGGGCAGCTTTAGCTAGCCAGGCAAGATCCTTGCCGTGGCAGCTCGCCCCTCCCCCACCTACGGAGCGAGGTCACCCTTGAATCCACTGTCCCCATGGGGTAAGGATTCGGGAGACATCCCCGTGGTGGCATCCAGATCTTTGTGAAGACATTCAAGACCAGATACCCATTTCAGAAGATGATAAAACCTTGGCGGGATTCCAGCCAAGGAGGGCCACAAGGCCCCCGGCAAGAGCCTTGCCGGGGATGACAGCAGGCACCACGGCAAGACCCTTGCTGGGGCCGCAGCAAGGCCCTTTCCAAGGACGTCGTAGGGCCACCGTCGAGCCCGCGCCATTCACGCCCCCACCGTCGTTCGCATGCAGCTGCCAACCCAACCAGCTGGGCAGGCACCTGCGTGGCGGCATGCAGATCTTCGTGGAGATCCACCACTGCGCCACCTCAGCTGCCTACCTGCCTACATGGCGCCACAGGCACCGCTGGCCAGGGCGCGTGTCGACGCAAGGGGGAGCGGCGACGGACAAGACAGGGCTCTTCTTCGTCCCCGATAAAGCAAAGACACCTAAGCAAGGCGCATTAAATGCACCTTGTCATGTAATGCGAAGGATAACCTCGCACTACTGTACCCTTTCCACCTCCTGTGCGCCACTGTGGCAACCCCTTTCCTATAAAAGGAGGCCCAAGGCGACCAGGAGAAGGATTCGGCTTTTTGGAGCTCTCGACGCCCCATAGCTAGCTCAGGAACTCAGATATACAATCCACCAAAGTAGGAGTAGGGTTTTACGCATCCTTGCATCCCAAACTTGGGTAAAGGAACCGTGTGCTATCTGTTTGATCCGCTCTTTTCACAACCCCGCGCCCTGTGATCTCGGGTAGGGGGTCCCAAGCTGTGTGTCATGGATCGATGGGTAACAGGGGACAGGGGACACGATGTTTACATAGGTTTGCGCCCTCTTAATGGAGGTAATACCCTACTTCCTGCTTGATTGATCTTTATGAATATAGAGATTACAAGAGTTGATCTACCTCGAGATCATATGTTGTGGTCTAAAACCTAAGGGTATGATGATAATGTCATAATCTATCGACTAGCCTCGCCCTGGCTTATATAATGTAACAGGGGCCTAGGATAACAAGAGTCCTACTTGAATACGTTGGTGGAGAGGAGTCCTTGTCTTCATCACCAAGCCTTGTGGAATCTTCCTCGTGTGCGGCATGGGCTGCCCGAAGTGGCCCATGAGTGAACCGCCATGGGGGTCCTCGGCCCGATCCAGCTGGTCGAGAGACGACGTTGTTAGTATCCCCTAGTCCAGGACACCGCAGTAGCCCCCTGAACTGGTCTTCAAGTTGGGGACGCTCCTCGATTCTTCCGAACTGTTCTTCATCTTCGGTCGTCGGTCTTGAAAACTGGTTCAACAAATCTTCTTATCTTCGATCTTGAGGATCGCTGAAGTAAATCTGAAGAGTTTATATGTCGGGTATCTGAGGAGCCCCTTTAAGTTATCGGCCTTTATCAATGCCTTGTTATTTTTACGCCCACCTCGAGTTTCAAGTGTTTCCCGTGCGGCGGTGTCCTCTCGCATCCGAGCTGTAACGCCGGACTGCATTCGAGGTATCTTTTGCAGCCGAGCACCAATGTCGGACCGCTTTCGAGCTCCAACGCCGAAATGTATCCGAGCTCCAACGTCGGACTATATCTAAGGTGTCATAGATTTGAAAAAGTTAAAAGGGTTCAAATGAGCTTAATGTTGGAGATGCCCTCTATGGAGCCAGCTGATGAAGCTATGTACCTAGGGTAGGGTCATGGACCTATCCAAGCTACCCTCCCAAGGACATCCCTAGAAGAAATCACCTTTCAATCGACTTGGAGGTGATCCACTCGACGGACTCGAGGACACTCGACTATGAAGCCAAGCACTCGACGGCCAGGAGATCTAAAGACACTCCGCACGCTAACGGTCGGGCATTAAGTAGCCTTTATGGTCATCATGGCACTTTATTAGTGGCGTTACCAGTAACGCCCAACCATAATGTACTTTAAACCCTGCATAACCGAGGGCCGGAGGGGTCTGGCAAACTCTATATAAGCCACCCCCTCCTCAGTGTAAAGGGTTCGCACCTTTGTAATTCACACACACATAATCCAGTCGACCGCCTCCGGGCTCCGAGACGTAGGGCTATTACTTCCTCCGAGAAGGGACCGAACTCGTAAATCTCTTGTGTCTACAACTACTCCATAGCTAGGATCTTGCCTCTCCATTCCTACCCCCCTACACTACTGTCAGACTTAGAACCACGACAGTTGGCGCCCACCTTGGGGCAGGTGTCTTAGCGACTTGTTGGAGAAGTTGCGATTTTTCCGATCCAAATCATCATGGTTTCAGGCGGAGTTTTGGTGGAGGGCCGCGAGATCCGTCTCGGCGCGCTCACATTCATCTCCGACGACTCCGCTTGGCTTCAGGAGGCTACGCTCGACGTCGACGCACTCCCTGTCCACGGGGCAACGCACTTTAGCGCGTGCGTCCACGGCGTCCTCTTGCGGCAACCGTCGACCCATTATCGGTCGGCCCCTGCGTTGTCCTCCCTCCCTGTTTCCTGCCGGCGCAAGCGCTCCGGTCGGTCGAGACTTCAGCGGTGGGTGAGACACGCGATGGCACGCCAGTCGGCCACCCCTCAAGTCGCGGCGATCGAGCCCGACGAATCTCTCTACGGCCTGTTCGACCTGTCGACTGGCTCCGCAGAGACTGCATCCGAGTGCGACGGCAGTGATCCAGCGGCAGAGGTTCTGATGGTCGATGGACCGCGCAGTCCTCCCGTTTTTCCCCGCACCAACGGAGGCGCCGGCGGAGGCGATCCGTCACATGCCCATGAAGAGTATTGCCCCGAGCCCCTCACGTCGCTGCAGAGAGAAGAACTTTGCCGCCGGAACATGGATGCGCTGCACACTCCTGTCGTTGGAGAAACCCCTGAGGCTCGTGCCTTAGAAGACACACGCTTGGCCAACTTGGCTGAGCGCACTAGACTAGACAACCTCCAGCGAGCACTCGGCGAGCGCGCACGACAACGGGTTCCAGAGTCCAGTCGACGTCAGCTCTTTCCGCCACCGACTCAGGTATACCGAACTCCGATTCAGAATTTAGCAGCTGTAGCCCGTATAGCAGAGTCCATTCAGCCCTCCCAGTCAGAGGCTGGCAGAGGCCTGTTACAGATCAGAGCATTACTCCGGGCGGCAGGAGATCAGAATTCAGCTGTTTTGCAGTCGTGGAATAGGATCCAGAGCAGATCCATTGTTGCAGATACAGTTCAGTCGGCCCACAGCCCAAGATCGCCCCCGAGGCGTGAGGGACGTGGAGACTGGCGTGATCAGTACAGGAACCATGAGCAGTATGATCACCGACTCAATCGTGATGATCGACGTCGAGTGCCCACTCCTCCCCCAAGGAGTGGATCGTACGTGCCTCGACAGCAGGATAACAGACGCCCTCAGAGTGCTGGGCGAAGGATTCCAGTCGACCCCAGGGAACCAGGCTTTGATGCGAGATCCATTCTCGTTCAGGGATTGGTCGACAAGGAACAGAGCTCACAGAGAAGGTCATGACATGGATGCACCCACCAGCAGCAGAGTGCATGTATCAGGACCAGAGTGCTTCAGCAGGGCCATCAGGGCCGCGGTGATTCCTCCCAACTTCAGGTTGGCGACTGGAGTCAGTAAGTTCACTGGTGAGTCCAAGCCCGATACTTGGCTTGAGGACTACCGAGTGGCTGTTCAGATTGGCGGCGGCAACGATGAAGTGGCCATGAAACACCTGCCTCTCATGTTGGAGGGTTCGGCCAGAGCATGGCTGAATCAGTCAGCGCCCAGCAGCATTTACACTTGGGAAAATCTTGCCTGAGTGTTTGTCAGAACATTTGAAGGAACTTGCAAGCGACCCGCAGGATTGACAGAGTTACAATCTTGTGTGCAGAAGTCGAATGAAACTTTGAGGGATTACATCCAGAGATGGATCACGTTGCATCACATGGTAGAGAATGTGTCTGATCACCAAGCAGTTTGTGCCTTCAAGGAAGGCGTTAAGTACAGAGAACTGAACATGAAATTCGGTCGAACTGGAGACATGTCTCTGAGTCAAATGATGGAGATTGCCACCAAGTATGCCAATGGTGAAGAAGAGGATCGACTCCGGAGTGGCAAGCACAAGTCAGTCACCCACGAAACTGGAGGAGGGAATTCTAGTCGGAAGCAAAAGTGGAAAGCCGAGCCAGATGTTTCGGGAGAAGCCTTGGAACCCTAAGAAAGTGAAGGACCAAGATGGAAATGACGTGTTGGATCTACCATGCCACATTCACACAAAGAAAGATGAAGAGGGTAAACTCATTTACCCGAAACATACCACTCAATAGTGTCGACTCTTGATCCAGCGGTTCCAAGGGAAGCAGCCCAAAGATAAGGAAAAGGAGTCGGACAAGGTTGAGGACAAGGAAGATAGTGATGATGGATACCCCCAGGTCAATTCCACCCTGATGATATTTTGCTGATGTTGAAAGCAAAATTCGACTGAAAGTTATCAACCGAGAAGTTAATATGGTTGCTCCGGCGATGTCCAGCTATTGGAAATGGTCTCAGACTGCCATCACATTCGACCAGTCCGATCACCCAATGCACATTGCCACCCCTGGGAGGCAAGCTTTGGTGGTCGACCCAGTTGCCAAAGGCACTCGACTGACCAAAGTGCTGATAGATGGAGGCAGTGGTATGAATTTATTGTATGCAGAGACATTGAAAGGGATGGGCATTTCGATGTCCAGACTCAGTACCAGCAACATGAGTTTCCATGGAGTCATTCCTGGAAAGAAGGCTGAGTCACTTGGAAAAATTGCTCTTGATGTGGTTTTCGGTGATTCCAAGAATTACCGCAAAGAAAAGTTGACGCTTGAAGTGGTGGATTTCCAGAGTGCTTATCATGCTATCTTGGGTAGGCCAGCTTATGCACGTTTCATGGCTCGACCATGTTACGTGTATCTCAAATTGAAGATGCCTGGTCCCAGGGGTGTGATCACTATTACTGGCAATCGGAAGAAGGCAGAAGAGTGCTTTCAGAAAGGCTCAAAGATCGCCGATACACAGATGGCAGCAGTGGAGCTGTAAGAATACCAGAAAACAGCAGACACGAGTGATTTGTTGCGAGCCAAGAAGCCCGCTACGGAATCAGCGTTTCACTCGTCCGGTGAGACAAAGCCGATTCACATTCACCCGACCGATCCCAATGCTCATCCGACCCATATCTCGACAACGCTCGACTCCAAATAGGAAGAAGCGCTCATCCAGTTCCTCCGTGAGAACTGGGACATCTTCGCATGGAAGCCTTCAGACATGCCAAGTGTTCCCAGGGGGCTGGCTGAGCACCGTCTACGAGTCGACCCAAAAATGAAGCCTGTCAAAGAACATCTTCGGTGGTCCGTCGTCCAGAAGAGAAAGGCCATTTGTGAGGAGGTGGCTCGGCTCTTAGCAGCGGAGTTCATCTGAGAGATATACCACTCCGGGTGGCTCGCCAATGTTGTCATGGTCCCCAAGAAGGATAAGTCACTCCGCATGTGCATTGACTTTAAACATATCAATCGGGCCTGCCCGAAAGATCATTTTCCTCTCCCCCGCATCGACCATATAGTCGACTCGACTACGGGATGTGAGCGCCTGTCTTTTTTAGACGCATATTCCGGGTACCATCAGATCCGTCTGTATGGACCCGACGAGATCAAAACAGCTTTTATCACTCCATTCGGGTGCTTTTGTTATGTTACCATGCCATTCGGCCTCAAGAATGCCGGAGCCACGTTCATGAGGATGATTCAGAAGTGTTTGCTCACTCAAATCAGTCGGAACGGGAAGCATACATGGATGATATTGTGGTAAAGTCACGGAAGGGTTCCGACCTACTGACTGACCTTGCTGAAACCTTTGCCAACCTCAGGAGGTATGATATCAAGCTCAATCCATCCAAGTGCACATTCGGGGTTCCTGGTGGGAAGTTACTCGGTTTTCTCGTTTCTGAACGAGGAATCAATGCCAACCCAGAAAAAGTTGGTACTATACTCTGAATGAAGCGCCCTGTGCACGTGCACGATGTCCAGAAGCTTACTGGTTGCTTGGCCACTTTAAATCGATTGATTTCTCATCTCGGTGAAAAGGCGTTGCCTCTTTACCGACTGATGAAGAAATCCGACAAGTTCGAGTGGACTCCCGAAGCTGATGCAGCGTTTGAAGAGCTAAAAGCCCTGCTCTCCACCCAGCCGGTGCTTGCTGCCCCAATCAGCAAAGAGCCTTTACTGCTTTACATTGCAGCCACAGGACAAGTTGTTAGTACAGTGCTTACAGTCGAGCGGGAAGAAGAAGGAAAGGCCTTTAAAGTTCAAGCCCAGTATATTATGTTTTTGAAGTTTTGACTCCATCAAAGCAAAGATACCCTCATTATCAGAAGCTTGTCTATGGGATTTATATGACCACAAAGAAGGTTGCTCACTACTTCTGTGATCATTCCATTACAGTCGTCAGCGACGCTCCATTGTCAGAGATTCTGCACAACAGAGATGCAACTGGTCGAGTGGCAAAATGGGCGATTGAACTCCTTCCCCTAGATATCAAGTTTGAGGCAAAGAAAGCTATCAAGTCCCAAGCAATAGCGGATTAAGTCGCCGAGTGGATTGAACAGGAACTGCCGACTCAAGTCCATTCGGAGCACTGGACCATGTTCTTCGACGGTTCCAAGATGCTGAATGGTTCCAGTGCTGGGGTAGTATTGGTTTCCCCCCGAGGAGATAAGCTCAGATATGTTCTCCAAATCCACTTTGATTCCTCCAATAACAAAGCAGAATATGAAGCACTTTTGTATGGGTTGCGCATGGCCATTTCACTCGGCGTCCGTCCGGCGACTCAGATTTGGTGGTTAATCAAGTGATGAAGGAGTGGGACGTCAGAAGTCCAGCCATGACTGGTTATTGTAATGCAGTGAGAAAGCTAGAGAAGAAATTCGAGGGGTTAGAGCTTCATCACATACCCCGACTGAAAAATCAAGCAGCTAACGATTTGGGAAAAATAGGTTCCAAGAGAGAAGCCATTCCCAGGAATGTGTTTTTGGAACACATCCACACGCCATCAGTTCAAGAGGATCCTTTATCTGAAGAAGCCCCACAGCCAAAAAGTGCCACGGATCTCACTGAAGTTGAGATTCCAGCAGTGGTCGACCTGGTCATGGAGGTTTTGGTCATCACTCCCGACTGGACGGTGTCGTACATCGCGTACATCCTAAGGAAAGAGCTCCCGGAAGACGAAGAAGAGGCTCGACAGATCATCCGTCCTTCCAAGGCCTTTACCATCATAAAGGGACAGTTGTATAGAGAAAGCACGTCTGGCGTTAGCCAGAAGTGTATAACGCCAGAAGAAGGTTAAATAATTCTTGATGATATCCACTCGGGGACCTGTGGCCATCATGCCTCCTCTCGGACCATCGTGGCTGAAGCATACCGAGCGGGATTTTACTGGCCAAGAGCAAATTAAATGGCGAAAGAGATAGTTGACAAATGTGAAGGATGCCAGTTTTACTCCAATATGTCGCACAAGCCCGCGTCAGCCCTGAAGACCATTCCACTCGTCTGGCCCTTTGTTGTTTGGGGATTGGATATGGTTGGACATCTGAGAACGGGCAGGAGCGGCTTCACTCATGTGCTAGTGGCAGTCGACAAGTTTACAAAATGGATTGAAACTAAGCCTCTCAAGAATCTTGATGCCTGCACCGCTATCAGTTTCATCAGAGAGTTAATATTCAGATATGGAGTTGCACATAGCATCATCACTGACAATGGGTCAAACTTCGATTCTTTTGCGCCTCTCAAGGCACATGAGTCGACTATGCTTCAGTCGCCCACTGAGGGAGTCCTGGATTAGGGGGTGTCCGGATGGCTGGACTATACCTTCAGCCGGACTCCTGGACTATGAAGATACAAGATTGAAGATTCTGTCCCGTGTCCAGAAGGGACTTTCCTTGGCGTGGAAGGCAAGCTTGGCGATGCGGATATTTAGATCTCCTACCATTGTAACCGACTTTGTGTAACCCTGACCCTCTCCAGTGTCTATATAAACTGGAGGGCTTTAGTCCGTAGGACAACATACAACAATCATACCATAGGCTAGCTTCTAGGGTTTAGCCTCCTTGATCTCGTGGTAGATCTACTCTTGTACTACCCATATCATCAATATTAATCAAGCAGGATGTAGGGTTTTACCTCCATCGAGAGGGCCTGAACCTGGGTAAAACTTCGTGTCCCTTGTCTCCTATTACCATCCGCCTAGACGCACAGTTCGGGACCCCCTACCCGAGATCCGCCGGTTTTGACACCGACATTGGTGCTTTCATTGAGAGTTCCTTTGTGTCGTCGCTTTTAGGCCCGATGGCTCCTCCAATCATCAATAGCGACGCAGTCCAGGGTGAGACTTTTCTCCCCGAACAGATCTTCGTCTTCGGCGGCTTCGCACTGCGGGCCCATCTGGAGCAGATCGAAAGCTACGCCCCTGGCCATCAGGTCAGATTTGGAAGTTTAAACTACACGGCTGATGTCCGCGGGGACTTGATCTTCGACGGATTTGAGCCACAGCCGAGCGCGCCGCACTGTCGCGATGGGCATGATCTAGCTCTGCCGCCAAACAGTGCCCTGGAGGCCGCGCACGCATCGGTTCCGACCCTCGATTCGGAACCAACTGCGCCAATCGAGGATGAGTAGTTGGACGCCGCCTCGGGGGCTGCGATCCCAACGGCGATCGAGCCGGACACCAGCCCCGCACTCCGCAAGGCCCGTGACTCCGAGTGGCCGGACTCCTATCCGGACTCCGAGCCCTCCACGCCCCTACCAATCGAACCCGATTGGGCGCCGATCATGGAGTTTACCGCTGCGGACATCTTTGAGCACTCGCCCTTTGGCGATATTCTGAAGTCATTAAAGTCTCTCTCCTTATCAGGAGAGCCCTGGCCGGACTGCGGTCAGCAAGGTTGGGATACAGACGATGAAGAAATTCAAAGCCCACCCACCACCCACGTGGTAGCCACCGTCGATAATTTAAACGACGTGCTCAATTTCGACTCCGAAGAGATCGACGGTATGGACGACGATGCAGGAGATGCACATGAACCAACGCCTATAGGGCATTGGACAGCAACCTCATCTCATGATGTGTACATGGTGGATACACCTAAAGAAGGCGACAACGAGGAACACGGGGATGCAACGAGGGACCAATCTCTCGAAAAACAATCAAAGCGGCGGCGTAAACGCCGCTCCAAGCCCCGCCTTGATAAAGACGACAGCCATGAAGACCCAGCCATAGAGCAGGATGAGCCGGCGGACGACGAGCATGCCTTAGAGCAACCGTCCGAACATGGCAACTCAGATAAAGAAACCGAACAACCCACCCCCGGCATAAACGGCATTCTGGACGACCTTACACCGGATAAGCTCATGGAGCAGAAGAACCTCCACAAAAGGCTCGTTGCTACTGCACGTAGCCTGAAAAAAGAGAAGCGGAAGCTCAAAAGCACGGAAGACGCACTCAGAATCAAATGGAGCAAAATACTCCACACCACAGACAAATGAGGCGGCAGTCGCCGCACAAAAAGTTATCCGATGCGAAAGCTACTACCGGAATTCGACGAGGAGGCCCTAGAGCCCCCATAGTCAAAAAGTAAGAAAGCCACCCAGTCGGATAGATGACCCCACGGCCAGCATGGAGCGGCAAGCGGCGCCGCACACAAGCCAGCACGCGATCCACTCAAGGATTCACATCAAAAAGATGGCCCAGCCAGATCTATTTATGGGCCAAGAAAGCAAGGTCTCATAAGCAATGCAACAAAACCAGTATCTGTAACGCCCTCGATGCGGCTATATCTCCCACGTGTCGAGGCACGACTTAGAGGCATAACCGCATTGAGGGCGTTACAAGTTGGTAATCAGAGCCTTTCCCGACCTTAGGAGCCCCCACTGTTTGATCGTCTTTAGTGGCCGAGTTGTGTCTAGGAAAAATGTTTTGAGTCTTTTAGGAATTATATACCGGAGAGTTTAGGAATTCTTTTTACTCCCCAGTCCCTTCGACCTTCTGGTAAGGCATCCTGACGTAGAGTTTTGACTCTTCTCTTCTCAAATTTCACTAAAAAAAATTTTAGGATCACGCGGGTATATTACAATCGTTCCGATGGTTTTATGATGACAACATTGTCTTGGTTGCCTCCTGACATTTAGGGGTTGTGGCAGTGTCCCGGGGAGTTGAGCTCCGAGGTGTTGTCGTCATAATCTTATCGTTGCGGTTTTGGAATACCTGAGTCTAGTACGACCGACATCGAAAATCTCTTTTGTACAGTTGTTGGTGAGATAACCCTGATAGCCCAGTACTGTGGCGAGTGCAGGGGTATTGCCATGACTTGTATAACGGATGTGTTTTCGAAGGTTGAGGTAGACGATTTCCGAAGGTTTCTTGGTTATGTGTTGAAGGATGGATACAGCTGGTTGTAGGATTTGCTAGTTTGGGTGAGATATTATGCTTCCCCTGTATCCCCAACACCTGATTGCATAACCAGAAAGTTTCGGGAGTTTATAAGTGGGAATTCTTGTAGCTCTAGTATTTCTTCCGCAGATATTTGGTTTGTGATTGGGTAATCCTTACCAAGTATTTGTTCACATCCGTACCTTTTTGATTTTATTCCTTACCATGTTCTAAGTGGCTTCTCAGCTTTGGAAGTGTGATGATTTACATTGGAATTCATTCGTTCATTCTCGTTCGAATGTTAATTGTGAAGACTATATGTTGCAATTTCGTTCCTTTGATTCAGCTTCAATATATCTCTGTCAAGATGCTAATGGATGTCACCATCTTCAGGATGGCTCCACCAACGCGTCAGAATCCGGAACGCAATGAAGGGAACCAGGCTAACCCTCCGCCACCGCCTCCACCTCCGGAGGCTTGGCAGGCCTTGATGACTGCCACAAATGCCAATGCTCAGATTCTGATTCAGCTCTTGCAAGATCGCAACCAAGGTCAAGCTAATCAAGAGAATCAAGGCCAAGGCAACAATCAGCCGCATTTTGCTTCACTGAACCAGTTCCTTGCTAATCAGCCAAAGACCTTCAGCTACTGTGTCGAGGCCACAGACGCAGATGATTGGCTCGTGGACATCAGCAAGCATTTCTAGTGCAGCAATGTGAGACCTGAGGACTTTGTCAAGTTTGCCTCTTTTCAACTCAAAGATCAAGCTGCTGAGTGGTTCCAGCAATACAAAGACTCCAGAGGAGGTCGTGTCATTACTTGGGATGATTTCCGCCGTGACTTCAAAGCACACCACATTCCAGAAAGTGTTGTTGAGCTTAAGCGTGAGGAATTCCCCAATCTCAAGCAAGGCAACATGACTGTCTATCAATACAACACTCAGTTCCAGAAACTCTCTCGTTTTGCAAGGCAAGACATTCCTGATGAGAAGAGTATGATCTACCAGTTCAGGCGTGGTCTCAGAGAAGATCTGCAACTTGCTCTCGTGCTTTTCGAGCCATTAAAGTATGATGAATTCTACAACATGGCACTGAAACAAGAAGCTGCTCAGCTCAAGTGTGAGGCTTCTAAGAAGAGAGTCAGAGACGCAGTTCAGTCTTCTTCTTCTTCACTTGTGGCAGCTAAGCAACAGAAGTTCTAGTTGCCTCCTCCTCCTCCGTTCCGCCAGCCTTATCAGCAGAAGAATTCAAGTGGCCGTGGATCTTCCGACCCACCCAACCCTGGTTATCAGAACAAGTCTCAGAATCAAGCTCCAAGGCCAAGCACTCCTTATCATCGTCCGCTCTCAGAGGTGACTTGTAACGCCCTCAGAATCCGCCCGGTCGCCGCCGCCCCGTCCGCCCGCGCCTGCCGCCGCTCGGCTTCGCCGACCCCGCCGCCGTCTCCGCCCGCCGCCCGCCGACCGCGTCGCCGCGACCGGAGCTCGCCGGCGCCGCCTCGGTCCCCGTCAGCCCCGTCTCCGGCCAGATCCGGCCGCGGGAGGGCCGGATCCGGTGACCCCCGACCTCGCCGGCCTCTTCTTCCACCTCGCCGGCGACTCCTCCGGCCATCCTCGAAATCCGTGCTGAGAGGTTGACTTTTGCCTCTCCCAGATTTCTGCCAAGTCCTCACGCTGCATCATCATCATGCCTTGTTCATCCTGCGACATCTTTGCATCCGTAGCTCCGTTTCACGCGTAAGATATGTCGAATTGTTCGTCTCGAAGAGTACATCATTTTGTTCCATTGCATCATTTTCATTTGAAGTCATCTTGATGCCCGAAATGCAGTTAGAAGAGGGCTAGTTGATGTTAGTTGCTGAATCTTATCTGAACATGCACTTTTGTCATTTTTGCCATGATTGATGTGTACCTCCTATGAAGTTGAGTCCTACATGAGTTTTGTAATATGCCAGTTACCTATCCATAGGATTTTGCCATGTATTTTTATGATCTATGTGGTGACTAGCACAAGCATGCAAACTGGGTGTCTTGATGTTGCTGATTTCAGAGACTTAGTGATTTCACCAAGTCCCTGACTGCTGTTATTTTCGTGCCATGTATTCATGTTGTTTCTGAGTGATCTATGCATAATTTGAGCATGATCAGTAAGGGAGTTTTGAACTTGAGTATTTGATTAATCCATCCATGCCTTTGTTTGCAATTATGGAGTGCCATAGCTTGAGTCAATCGAGCTCTACTTTTGCTTCAAAATATTGCTGGCAGATTGTTTACGTGTTATTCGATTTTGCCAAGCTTGGTGTAGTTGATCCTTGCATGATATGATGTTATTCTTGCCATGTCTAGTTACTATGCCATGTCTTATTGATGTATGTATGCTTAGTTTATCATGAATTGCTCTGTAGTGAGTGCATCGAGCTCACGAACATGCCTAGTCGTTATCAGTTTTCTGCCATGTCCAGTTTTCTGCTAAGTCTGAAACCTGTAACAAAACTTGCTTATTTGACATGGGTGTAATCATATTTTATGATCCTTTTTGGCTTATGGTAAGTAAGGGACTTTTGTCAAGTGCTTTGAGTAGATTCATGACATGCCTTACTTTGCTATGTTATGAACCTGTAGCATGTTGTTCCATTGCTCTGAACATGCCATCCTGATGTTAGTTTCTGCTTCTTGTTATTTTCACTAAGTCTGTGAACCTGTTATCGTTTGCACTTTTGCCATGCTTGTTTGGACCTGTTTTGATGTGATTGAGCCGTAGCTCAGTGTTCATCTTTTGTCGTGCATCTTGTGTAGATTACTTTCATATGCTTTGTTGCCATGTTTGGGTGCAGTAGCTTAATTATTTGTTGTTTGCTATGTAGCATCATGCTGTTTATGGCAGTTTCGTGTCATTCTTGTATTGCTTGCCATTTGCAAACCGTGCATCCGATTCCGGTGATCTTTATATCGATTTCAACCGAAATCACCTCATCTATCCAGTGGCATGCTTGGTTTGCCAAGATTATGCCCTGTTACCCCTTGTCCTTCCGGAGCATGCATTCGCATTGCATATCACCTCTCGCATATCATGCCATGTTTTGCATCATGTTGCTTGCGCATTGCATCGTGGTTGATATTGTCCCCTTTGCTTGTTTTCTTGTCTTGGGTAGAGCCGGGAGACGAGTACGTGAACGAGGAACCTGTTGAGAACACTTACGAGGACCAAGCTTTCGACAACTCTGAGAACCTTGCAGGCAAGATGACCATACCCTCGAAATCACTTCTATCTTTGCTTGCTAGATTGCTCGCTCTTTTGCTATGCCTATGCTGTGATACCTACCACTTGCTATATCATGCCTCCTATATTGCCATGTCAGCCCCTAACCATCCATGTCCTAGCAAACCGTTGTTTGGCTATGTTACTGCTTTGCTCAGCCCCTCTTATAGCGTTGCTAGTTGCAGGTGAAGATGAAGTTTGTTCCTTGTTGGAACATGGACTTGTTGTTCCTTGTTGGAACATGTTTACTTGATGGGATATCACAATACCTCTTATTTAATTAATGCATCTATATACTTGGTAAAGGGTGGAAGGCTCGGCCTTATGCCTGGTGTTTTGTTCCACTCTTGCCACCCTAGTTTCCGTCATACCGGTGTTATGTTCCCGGAGTTTGCGTTCCTTACACGGTTGGGTGATTTATGGGACCCCCTTGACAGTTCGCTTTGAATGAGACTTTTCCAGCAAGGCCCAACATTGGTTTTTACCATTTGCCACCACCTACCCTTTTTCCCCCGGGTTTTCGCGAGCCCGAGGGTCATCTTTATTTTAGCCCCCCCGGGCCAGTGCTTCTCTAAGTGCTGGTTCGAACCGAGCAGCCTGCGGGGCCACCTCGTGGCAACTCGAGGGCTGGTTTTACTCGTAGCTTGACTTATCCGGATGTGCCCTGAGACCGAGATATGTGCAGCTCCTATCAGGATTTGTCGGCACAATCGGGCGGTTTTGCTGGACTTGTTTTATTGCTGTTGAAATGTCTTGTAGTCCGGGATTCCGAGATTGATCGGGTCTTCCCGGTAGAAGGAATATCCTTCGTTGACCGTGAGAGCTTATAATGGGCTAAGTTGGGACACCCCTGCAGGGTATTATCTTTCGAAAGCCGTGCCCGCGGTTATGAGGCAGATGGGAATTTGTTGATGTCCGGTTGTAGAAAACCCGAAGTTGACCTTAACTAAAACACACCAACCGCGTGTGTAACCGTGATGGTCTCTTCTCGGCGGGGTCCGGGAAGTGAACACGGTTGTTGGAGTTATGTCTGACGTAGGTTGTTTCAGGATCACTTCTTGATCACTTCTAGCTTCACGACCGTGCTTTGCCTTCTCTTCTCGCTCTCTTTTGCGCTGTAGTCACCATATGCTAGTCGCTTGCTGCAGCTCCACCTCACAAACCCCTTTCCCACCTTTAAGCTTAAATAGTCTTGATCTCGCGGGTGTGAGATTGCTGAGTCCCCGTGACTCACAGATATTATCACCTCAGTTGCAGGTACCAACGATGTCAGTGTAGATGACGCGACCGAGCTCACTTGGGAGTTCGATGAGGAACGTGGCCGTTACTATGTTTCTTTTCCACATGATCAGTAGTGGAGCCCAGTTGGGTGATCCGGGGATCTGTTTAGCATTTGGGGTAGTCTTCTTTCATTTTGGTGCCGTAGTCGGACCTTGAGTGTAATCTGTTTGATGGATGTTATTTATATACTTGTGTGAAGTGGCGATTGTAAGCCAACTATGTATCTTTCCCCTTTATTTATTACATGGATTGTGTGAAGATTACCTCACTTGCGACATTGCCTTCAATGCGGTTATGCCTCTAAGTCGTGCCTCGACACGTGGGAGATATAGCCGCATCGAGGGCGTTACAGTATCTGAACATCACGGCACATCCAAATACAGGGGTGCTGCACACCCCCTATGTTTTACCGATGAGGTCCTGGATTATGAATTTCCAGCGGTATTTAAGCCCGTAAACATAGAGGCGTACGACGGAACAACAGACCCCGGACTCTGGATTGAGGATTATATCCTCCACATACATATGGCCAGAGGAGATGACCTCCACACCATAAAATACTTACCCCTCAAGCTTAAAGGGCCAGCCCGACATTGGCTCAAAAGCCTTCCTGAAAACACAATTGGAAGTTGGGAAGAGATCGAGGACGCTTTCTGAGCAAATTTTCAAGGGACCTATGTCCGCCCTCCGGATGCAGATGATCTCAGTCACATAACTCAACAGCCCGGAGAGTCAGCTCGGCAATTCTGGAATAGATTTCTTACTAAAAAGAATCATGTAGTCGACTGTCCGGACGCCAAAGCCTTAGCAGCTTTTAAGCATAATGTCCGAGACGAATGGCTCGCCAGACACCTCGGCCAAGAAAAGCCAAGAACAATGGCCGCACTAAAAAGCCTCATGACCCGCTTTTGCGCAGGAGAGGACAGCTGGTTGGCAAGATGTAGCACCAGCGACCCAAGTACATCCGAAACTAGGGATGAAAACGGAAAACCGCGACGCAACAAGGACCAGCGCCGGACTAAGGCAAACAGTCCGAAGAGCACGGCAGGCAATGCCGGATTCAAAAGCTTGCGGCAGAATCAGAAAAAGCAGCCCCTCAAAGATAATAGGGACGAGCTGTCCAACTTAAACAAAATCTTAGACAAGATATGTCAGCTACACAGTACTCCTGGGAAGCCTACAAACCATACCGCAGAGATTGCTGGGTTTTTAAGCAATTTGGCAGACTCAACGCCGAACACAAAGGGCTCGACACACCAAGCGAAGACGATGACGAACCCCAAAAGCAGAGCACCAGGAAACAAAAGAATTTTCCACAAGAAGTAAAAACAGTAAACTTACTTCACATAACAAAACGTGCGGCGCCCATAAAGGTACGCGCCATACGGCCTATCCCAAAGGAGTCCCGCCACTGGTTGTCAAAACCAATCATCTTTGATCATCGGGATTACTCTAGAAGTATCAGGAACGCGGGCTGGACTGCCTTGGTACTCGATCCAATAATTTTTTTGAGGAACTGAGACAGTGGGGCCGGGAAGCCCCCACTGTCATATATTAATCATCACAGCACATTTACATAGTGTGTTACATCATATACATGGCACCCATCCCACCTTGTGGTGATGGGGTAAAGAGTAAGAAGGGGGTGTGCTAATCAGAGGGCAATGAGTCTAGAAGTAAGAAGATAAAGTCTTTCTTATTATCTTTAACCCTATACTGTAAAAGGCCAAAATCTTCCTTGAATCTGTTCAGCCATGATTTGTATGTTGGTTGGATATTTCTGAACAGTTTGTTATTCCTCTCTTTCCATATGCTCCATGAAGCTTGTAGTACAATTTCCATGAAAAGAGGTCGATTCCAGCTAATTTTTGCTTGTTCCATCTAGGACAATCTATTGGCTTGTGGTCCAGGGTCCAAACCAAAAGTGGCCCCGCAGCTTCTACTGAATGGGCATGTGAGGATCATATGATCAATGTCTTCTTCTTTTTGTCCACAGAGTAGGCAGTTAAGGTTAGTACCAATGTTGTAGTGCCTTTGTTTCAGCATGTTTCTTGTGTTTAATCTGTCCGAAAGCACTAGCCAGCCAAAAACTTTGATTTTGGTCGTGACTTTTGATTTCCATAGCCACTGGTACGATTTGTGGGCCCTCATGTCTCTAAAGTAGAAGCTATAATATTTTTTCGCAGAGAAGTCACTGTTCCCCCAGGTGTAGGACCATACATCCTTTGCGTTTTGATTGTTGTCAAAAGTTATTTGTGCCATAAGGTCTTGCATATCTTGTACCTCCTCTAGGGCTTGGCTGGAGAGTGGTAGATAGAACTGTTCCTCTAGGGAGTTGATGGTCAGGAAGTCTTTAACCGAGCAATCTTCATTTCTTGCATATGAAAATGCCCTGGGATGTGTGTTTGTTAGAATTCCATCCAGCCAAAGATCTTTCCAGAATAGTACATTGTCTCCAACAAGTATCTGAACCCTTGAGATCCCTCTAAAGATAGGAGTTAGTTTAAGAATGTCTTTCCACCAAAATGATCCACATGGGTCAGAGGCATGTGGAATTTTGTCAGTGTAATAAGTGGACCAGATCATTTCAACCCAAGGGATATCATATTTGTTATAGAACTTGTGTAAGTACTTTAATAGCAATGCATCACTTTGTCTCCTGAGGTTTATTATCCCAAGCCCTCCACATTTGTTTGGTCTACATACTCTGTCCCATGCAGCTAAGGAATTACATTTTTCACCTTTCTCTATTTTTTTGTCCATAAACATTTCCTTCTCAATTTGTCCAACAGCTCAAGTATTTTTGGTGGAAATCAAAGTGTGCATAATGCAAAAATTGTCAATGAGGTAATTACTATGTTGAGGAGGGATAATTTGGAGCCATATGACATCATTGACAGAGTGGACGTTAGCCTTCTTTCCATGTTGCAAACGACTGGCATTAGGTCTTGTACAGAAGGTTTAGAGGTGCCAAGAGGTAAACCAAGGTATGTGAAGGGCATTTTCCCTATTTTGCATCCAAAGATTTGAGCAATGTCTTGGCTTAAATTCTCATCACAATTCATAGGGATCAAGGTTGATTTGTGGAAGTTTATTCTGAGGCCAATGGAGGTGGCATAGTCAGTGAGGATCGGTTTCACTAACTGCGCTTGGTTTTGACAGGCCGGCATTATGATTATGGTGTCATCCGCGTATTGTATGACAGGTAATCCTTTTGGTTTGGTCTTGGGAATGGTAGATGTAGGAGACCATGTCTGAAGGCATCATTAATGGCCGCTTGAAGAAGATCCGCAGCTAGAACGAATATAAGTGGAGAGAGGGGGGTCTCCTTGACGCACACCACTTTTGCAAAGAAATTGTCTGCCCGGCACTCCGTTAAGAAGAACTGAAGATTTTCCCGTGGAAAATATTGTTTGAATCCATTGTATCCATTTCTCATTGAAACCCATGTGCTTCATTATGTCCAACATTGCATCATGCTCAATGGTGTCGAAAGCTTTTGCAAAATCCAATTTAAGGAGGACAATTTTGTTCTTAGATGTTTGCCATTGATGTATATATTCGAACGCCCATGCAAGGCAATCTTGAATTGCTCTGGCCTTGATGAAACCGTATTGGTTCCTATGTATGATCTTTAGAATGAGTTTTTGGAGTCGGTTGCCAAGCCGTTTAGTGATGACCTTTAGGCAACAATTGAGGAGGGTGATGGGTCTGAAATCATTGACTGTGGCCGGAGAGGGGATTTTAGGTATTAACGTTATGTACCCTTCATTGATGCTCTCAAGGTTTAAAGTCCCTTCATGGAACTGGTCACATAGCTTATAGAAATCCTCCTTGATAATGTGCCAGCACGATTTAAGGAAAAGTCTAGTGAAACCATCCGGCCCTGGTGCTCTATCCGCAGGCATCTCCTTAATGACAGCATCAATTTCTTCTTTAGTGAATGGTACTGTCAGCTGATCCAGATCAATACGCTTTTTGATAATATTGGCTAGATCAAATTTCATTTGGAATTCTCTTGAAGTACCCAATCTCTCTTTAAAGCTTTGGTAAATTAGTGCTTCTTTGCCAATATGATCCTCAATTATGGTGCCATTATCTAGTTGCAAAGATGAAATATTGTTCCATCGATAGCGCTCAGAGGCCATTGCTTTGAAGAATTTTGGGTCCTCATCCCCAAAAGTGGCCCACCATATGGTACATCTTTTTCTCCAATATTGCTTTTGGTACTCAAGGAGTCTAAGCAGATGTTTGTTGAGAATTCTTTTGAAGTAACTTTCAAGTATTGTGAGGGCCCTTTTATTTTCCAACGCATCCAGATCAGAAAGTGCCGCATTGGAGTTAGCTATAGCAGTGGCCAGCTTGGATATCTGTTTACTCCATTGTTTGAGTTCATTTCTGAGAGCCTTAAATTTTCGGAAGATAATCGTGGCATAATTATTTGAGGGGATTATTCTGTTCCAAGATGATTCCACCACCTCCATGAATCCAGGATGTTGAACCCAGTATGATTCAAATCGAAAGAGATTACTTTTAGGGATGTTAGTTTTGATGGAGATCACACAGGGAATATGGTCAGAGACTGGTTTAGAAAGAGGCTTTACAGTGGTATTAGGGTAAGAGGTGGTCCAATTATTTGAGGTAAAGAACCAATCTAGTTGTTCAAGTAGAGGGTCCTCTTGCCTATTGCTCCAAGTGTATGATCGACCCTTAAGTGGTAGTTCAATCAGACTTTGTGTGCGAATGAAGTCATTAAATGTGATCATGTCATTAATATTACCACCTGGTTTATTTCTATTGTTAGGACTGCGGATCTAGTTAAAATCCCCAACAATCAGCCAATCTTCATTGTGAGGTATGTGAAGATTAAGCAGCCAGGTTGTGTAATCAACTCTTGTTTCACCCTGTCAAGGCCCATATATGTTTACCAAAGTCCACTCTTGGGAAGATTGGTGTGATTTAAATTTAGTGACTAGGGCAAATTCTTCCTCAATTAACACAGTGCCAGAGAAAATAGCACTATTCCAAATGGTCACAATGCCCCCAGATGCACCTCTTGAAGGAATGAATGCAAACTTATCAAACCGTTTAGGGCAACAGGTTTTAATGTATGAGTTATCAAAAGTGGGCTTTTTGGTCTCTTGTAAGCAAATAACTGAGCAACCACTAGCAGCAATAGCATTTGATAGAGCCAAAAGGTTGGGGTCAGAGTTCATACCCCGGATATTCCAACATAAAACGTTCCAGTTCGAGAGAATCATTAAGAAAAGTAAACAGAAAGTAAATTAAGATGAAGAAGGGCCCGCCCCTTGTCAGCAAAGAGCATTTCTTCAGTCACTTCTTCAGGGGGGACAGCACACTTCTGCACAGCAATTTCCTGAATTTGGGCCACAGTCATCGGAGGAGGGAGTTCCTCCACTTCTATCTGGTCTTCAGTGAGCTCTGTAATGACTACAACAGATGGAGTGACTCTGGGCTTGACCTTGGAAGCTTTCTGCTTGCTGTCAGTAATAGAATGCACTTTGAACCCATCGTATTTGTTGGATCTGGCGCTTCGACGCACACTGAGCACGTAGACCGGAGCTTTGCTCTTGCAATGCCTGCCAGAATGGCCACCCACAGAGACCCCAGTTTGCACACCAGGCATAGTCTCAGAAGTATCCATTTCCTGCACTTCAGAAAGATCAGACACAACTGAACCAGTGTCCATTTCCTGCACTTCAGAAGTTTCAGATAAAGTAACTGCACTCTGCTGAGCAACCACAATAGAACCAGCGATATCCTCAGTACTTATCGACCAGGTTTGAGCAGTTGAAGTGTTAGTGCCATCAGCCTCCCCTTGTGAGACAAAGGAGGTCACTTGGACAGAGCCATCCAAGGATTCAGAGAGAGCTAGATGAATGTCCAAGCTGGTCGGCCTAATGCCATAGCCATGTGCCCAAGGACCAAATGTTGCCAAAGTTGGAGTGATGGGGCTTGAGAGGAAGTTTGTAATGGGCACAAATGATAATGGTTCAGCAATTAGCATGGTGTTCATGAACTCATTATTAGCAGCAAAGTGTATGTTCATACCAGCATTTGTCACAGAAATTCTGATCTGTACTTGAGGGCTCTGTACCTGAGAGTTGTGTTGCAGCATCAACTCATTTACTTGCATAGCAGGGTTACTTGGGGCAGTGGCTAGAGTGTTGAGAGCTCCATTCCTCTGTAGGGCCTGCAGAATGTTCACTGGCACAAGCACAAGTGCCTCAGAATCTGAACTTGTGGCTGAACTGCTTTGGGAAATTGAGTCATTCCAAGCTGCAAAAGGACTGTCCTGAAGGTTGTTACTGGGTAGGATACCATCCTGGACTTGTAAGCCTTCATTTGCCAGCCATTCTTGGAAGTTGTAGAGAACAGGTGGGGCAGGAGGTGGAGATGGAGGCCACTCTCCCCACTGAGGCTGAATCTCAATATCCACTTGTGCTGCAGCATTCTCACCCACCTCTTCTGCAACATTGTTTCCAGCTCCTTGCTGAGCCATCCAATTATTAAGCTGCATTTGGTAAAGCTGCTCAGCATTGAGGCCCTCACCATAGAGAGGGTGTGGTATTCCATCTTGGGGTGGTGGATCCTCCCCAGCAGGCGGGACTTCGGGCAGATGTGCATTCCAGTTAGAGCTGCGTTGCATTGTAACACACAGTCCAGCAGCGACGACTGCCGCCCAGCTGCCTGATAACTAGACTCTTTGGGACCAATCTGAGATGAATGACCTTAACCCTGATCAAAACATACTTCCTATCTCCTCTGGGGTTGTGCCAGTGAGTCAAGCTACCAAAGCCATCAATAGATCTATGCAGATAGTGGTAACTCTGATAATCTTGCGGAAAACCAATATACAAAATCCACACATCAGGGCCATAGGTTGTGATCCTCATATTGAGTGCCTCATCATGTAGAACAGTAGAAACTATTGTGTTCATATCACCCTCCTCCTCGGCATCAATCTCAAAAGTAGTACCGACGACATTGTCACGCATCAGAGGCGATGGAAAACCATAGATAGCAATGCCAAGCGGATGGTCATCTACTTCAGTGGGTACAAACTGGATTCATGGAGAAGACCAGTGATGACTTGCCTTAGAGCAGCTTTATGATGGAACGGGACATGGCGATTCACCTCAGCAATGGCAAGGAAGTCGTGGTTGAGAGGGGGGACCGGGTGCACCGCCATGTTGCTACGCACAATCCGATCCTGCGGTCCGAGCTCGATGGTCATCCCCATGGGGATGTATGGGACAACGTTGATGGGGTAGTTCACCATTGTTGCAAGGTCCGGAGCTCTCGATGTGGGCAGGGGAGGGGAGGTGGAATGCAGAGCTGCAGCGGGGATTGATTTAGGCTTCCATACTAATCTTTGTGCCTCTCTCTCCCTCCAACAGGTAAATAACATGTGTCCATACCGGCCATAGATACTACATCGGGTGGCTACAGATTCATGTAGTGATTTATTGCAGTCAGGGAAGTTAATTGATGGTCTGGGGCAAGTGGATATCTGACTGTGATGTGATGGTGATTCGATAACACAATCGTGACCAGTTGCCTTGTTACTAGAGCTTGAGAAGGAATATTATCGCAGTGCATATCATTAGCCAAATGAACAGTATTTTTCTGGTGTGCCTACTTTAGGTTGCCACCAAAGATACGAGCAATTTTTTGATCCACAATTAGTAGGGAAGTGGCCTAAAAGATGGCAATGTGGACAATATAATTTAGAAGGACAGAGATCCGAAAAATGTTCCATGGAGGAGCAAATGTTGCAAGGAAATCTTAGCATGTCCATCCCACGTCTATCATCAGAATCTTCCGATACCATTGGGTTACCCTTGGCCAGGCCCGGTTCCATAGACTCTAGAGTTGGCCAGTTTGGTCCCAGATTGCCCAATTGATAACAGTGAGAACATTTGTTGATTCTTCTGAAAATATAATCATCCGTTGGGACCGAGTCCATGGCCCAAATTTTGGCAATGTGTGCATCATCATAACCCACATGTCGGAAATCCATAATGTGAAGGAGAGTAAAAGTAGGAATAGAATCCCGATAAGAGGACCGGTAATTACTGCCAATAAATGTAGATTGCTGTCTTTGAGAATCTGTGTTAATGCCAGATTGGAATTTGCCAAAATGGATTGCATTGTTTCCTTCGTGGTGCGTAGGAACATTCGAATGAAAGCTACCAAACGAAATGGTTGAACAATGAACCAGAGTTTGATCATCATGAACCAATGAATCCTGGGTATGAGTGGGTCCTTGATCCTCATTAGTGTTGGCTTCATGAGATAAATCTTTATTTGCAAAAGTATGCTCTAAACCAAATTCTGTCAATTCTTTCGAGGACACAGCTTGTTGATAATCCCCTCTAGTTAAGAAATTGAGTTTTGTTTTGATAGCCACAAGAGAGCGAATAACCACTTCAGAAAGCTCTTGATCAAAATGCCACGTATGATCATTACTAGTAGCTGACCAAACCGAATGGCGATAGAGATTGAAATGGCAGACAAAATCAGGCCAAACACGGTCCTTGAGGCCGTAAATGAAATGACCAACTTTATTTGAAGCCATGGAGAAACGAAATTGACGACCAACCAGGTGTTTGACCTTGAAACCAGAGGCAGATCCACCAATACAGCATTGAAGCGCAAGACCCACCGATTCAATCATGAGATGAAAAGAGGCAGAGGAGAAAGCCACAAGAAGGAAGAATTCCATTGCACCTCCATGGGGGAAAAATGGACCGTAGAACCAAACCTTTTGCGCACCTGTGTTTCCACCGCGAGGCCAGGGGAGAAATCCCTGTGTAGAAGGCCTTCCATCGTCCTAGTCTAGAGATCTCCATTGTTGGTGGTGGGAGAGGTGGGAGAGACGCCATTTTTCTATAATGCTTTCCTCCAAATCCTTTTACTCGATCCAATAATTGGCGGACTCCAGTTTACAAATGTCCTGATGGACGGCAGCAGCGGTCTAAACCTGATATATCAGGACACAATCCGCCACATGGGGATAGACCCAACAAGAATTCGCCACAGCAAAACCTCCTTTCAAGGGGTAACGCCAGGTCCGGATACCCATTGCATGGGTTTTCTCCGGCTTGAAGTTATATTCGGCTTCCCCAATAACTTCCGCCGCGAAAAGCTAGCTTTCCGCATCGTCCCATTCTCAAGTCGCTATCAAGCACTGCTGGGACGCGAGCTTTCGCCCGCTTTAACGCAATACCGCATTACGCATCTCTTACACTCAAGATGCCCGGTCCACGAGGCATCATCTCACTAAAGGGAAACATCAAACGCGCCCCCATGCGGAGGATCGTGCGGCTGCCTTAATAGTCCCACAATAATACGGCTTCATCAGCCAAAAACATCCAAATAGGTTGTTAAGACCACGGACACGGCTGGACGAGTCCGGCGTAAACATATCATTAATAAAGGCTTAATAGCCGTATACCCCTGCGCTAGGGGCTCCGCGCATATACAATATGAGACAATCAAGCTCAATTTTACCCATTTCAATTTATACTTTGCTTATTTAGTATAACTTCTGTTCGGCATGACCTTTTTTTTCAACTAAGTTCTGTCTTTTACAGATGAACATCGTGCTGCGCCCGTCCAGGATACGGCACAACGGAGACACATGCGCAGACGTGCAGCAGGGACCCGTTCCAAGGATTCTTTTCAGATTAAGACCCTGCGTAAACCTTTTTTACTGTCTCTTGTTGATACACATCCTCCGGTTTTTCGTTATAATCAAGGAGGACTGGCATCTTGGCATGTGGCCACGTCAGGAATTTTGCGCGTACCTGGACACTAGGGGCTTATAACCAAGGGTGTTGTCCCGCCCGCACTCATAAAGACCGAATACCTTAGGGAGTGTTCGGCGTCGCGAGTTTGGCCTTATATGCATCACTTCCGAATCATGTCTTTGGTCAAATGTTGGGTTGCCCGGCTCCTGTGTTTTGCTGCCTTACGTTCCGCACTATCGGCTAAGGCGGCACCAGGAGAACTACTGCGATTGTGCTCCGGTTCGGCCAGGCGAGCACCTCAGTAGAGAAAGCCGAAAACTGACTGTCATGATATAGCGTGAGACTGGTCAACCACTCGATGACTCACCGGAATCTGTAGGATTCCTCCGCATTAACGAAGGACCGTTTCTCGGGCAGGCACATATGCGCCCCGACTTCGGGCGAGCGCAGGCGCCACCAGGGGCTATCTAGGTAGCCTCACTGTCAAGCTCCTATGGCTAAGTGAAAGTGATAAAGCATTATAGTCCGGTTGCCTAGCTCGCTGCGCTATCACCTCCTTTGTAGGACCAATACGTTGGATCAAGTGTGAAAATGCGCCTTCTGCAAGCACCCCCGCACTATGTGCGTGGGGGCTGAAGCCGACGACTGCCATCTTTCAGATTATATATATATCTTAAAACGGCCGCACAGGAGGTGTTTCAAATACTTGAAGGCACAAGTATAAAAGGCTTCTACAATTTATCAAAATATTGACTTACAATAAAATATGCTATTAGAACATAGCATCCTTCGAGCACTGTGTCTCCATTACACGAGCGCCTTGAAGGACTTCCTAAAAATAGTGCTCGGAGGGTACTCGGCTTTTGTCCGAATCTCGGTATGCAACAACGGTGGTCTCCATCTCCGCCCAGTATGTCTTGACACGGGCAAGAGCCATCCGTGCGCCCTCTATGCATGTTGACCTCTTCATTGCATTGATACGCGGCACCGCACCAAGGAATTGCTGCACCAAGCTGAAATAACTCTTCGGCTCCGATCTCTCCGGCCACAGGTGACTCATGACGCACTTCATGGCGAGTCCGGACAACCTATTCAGCTTGGCCCATTCGGCCAGACGATCGGCCACTGACAGTGGACGCTCTGGATTGTGGAACTGCGACCAGAAGAGTTTCTCCACTTCGCGATCTTCTTGATCTCAAAAGTGTTCGGTCGCATCAGCAGCACTTGCCGCCAAATCCAGATAGGTGTCCGTCGGACTCCACAGCTGGGCCAACGGAGCATGCTTAGGATCACAAAACTTCCTCAGCAGCATAAAGGGCTTTCCAGCCGTGATCTCTCCGGCTTCACGAAGCTCCTCCTTCACAGCTCTCATCGCAGAGCGAGCATCCTTGGCATCGGCAACGGCCTTCTCCAAGTCCGTTTGTTCCGCCCGATCTTGTTTTTCCAGAAGCCTGCAACGGTCAGCAGCGCTCTTTAGCTTCACGGCCATCTTGGCCATCTCTTTCCTGCTTCGGCAGTGAGCAGCCTGTTCGGCTCTCAGCTCTTCAAGGGCCTTCTTGGCAGCCGCATCACTTTTTATGGCTTGTTCCTTGGAACGGGCAAGTTCCGCCCGAAGACTCTCCATGGCAGCCGCACCATCTGCATCAAGCACACATAGGGTAACGTACTAGCATAGGCTCCTCTTACCAGGTGCCACTGGAGGGGTTACATACCTTGCGCCTCATCAAGCCGCTTGTTAACAAGCACGATGTCGGCTTCTGCCACGTCAAGTTGCCGCTTTAGCTCGGCAAACCCATTAGTCCGGCTGGACGCCGGACAATTCGTCACCTACATACAAAGACAACGTTTTAAACCTGGGGTTATGATCCTCTGTGTGCCGTCAATTTTGACAACGCACAGAGTCTCAGGGGCTACTATGTGCACAGGGCGCATCTTGTTTATGCGCCATTGTTAAAAAAGGGTGCGTTATTCCGCGTACCTCAAAACCCGTCAGTAAACTTCTGACGGCCTCGTGCAATCCGCTTTCCGCGGACGAACCCCTTTCAATCACCGTGCCCATCAAGGCACGATGCTCCTCTGAGATAGATGCTCGCCCTAGCAGATTCTTTAGCTCCTCCGACCGAGCACCGGACGGTGCCGGATTCGTCCCATGACCTTCCTCGAAGGACGGACGCAGACAGCCTTGGGGGGCCATATGGCTGCCTTCCGGCCCCGCAGGATTCGGAGAAACCCTCTGCGACGATACCTCAGGGTTGCCCGCCTCTCTAGGCGGTTCGGCAGGGGGAGGCGTTCCGCTCTCCATCATCTCCGGAAGAAGATCCCCCGAAGACGAGCTCTGCTGAGAAGGCCTGAGGTCCGAACTACAAGGTAAATTTTCGGTTACTCTTCTCAGATATAAAACAAGGATTCTTCTCAAAAGAAAAACCTCTCTCTACTTACAGCTCGGCGGAGGGCTGGCCCCCTTTAGGGCATAGTTCGGCCGAGATATCCCCCGGTGCAGGACCCTCTAACGAAGATATCTTCCCCCGTTTTGAGGCCACGATCTCCGGTTCTCCAAAGGCGGTCCTCTTCTTTCCTTGAGGAGTGGAATTTTCGGTTCCTTCCCTCCGAACAGCCTCGTTCGGGGAGGCCGTAGTTTCCTTGTCCCCTCTTGCTTTCCTTCAAAGGCACAATCTTCAACATCCTGACCAGCACGGGGTCCGGCGTGGTCTCGGGGAGGGGAGCCGGACACCTGATAAGCTTTGCTTTTGCTATCCACTCCTGTTTAAAGAACAGTTCTATAGAAGCAAGTTTCATGACAAATATACGGATAGCAAGTCCAGGCACAAGGCTACTTACTTTAGTATCCGGGCAATTGCAGCTCAATCCTGCGTCCTCGGTCAAGTCCGGACACATCGCTTGTGATCCAAAGAACAATTTATACATCTCCACGGGCGTTGCGCCCATGAAATGCGGGAGAGCTCACGGTCCCTCCGGATAAAACTCCCACAGGCGAAGGGAGCGACGTTTCCCGGGCAGGGTTCGGCGGATCAGCATGACCTGCGTCACTTTGACCAGGCTGAAGTAACTTTCTAAGAAATCCCTGATGCGGCCCTGCAACAAGGGCACGTCCTTGGATGACCCCCAGTCAAGTCCTTTATTGACCCATGACGCTAGCTGTGGTGGGGGACCCGAACGAACGGCAGATGGCGCCACCCACTTGGTGCCCCTGGGAGCGGTGATATAGAACCACTCTCGTTGCCATAAGCTGAACTCCTCTTGGAAAGAGCCCTCGGTCCATGGAGCATCAGCATTCTTGCTTATAACAGCGCCTCCGCACTCTGCGTGCTGCCCCTCGATCATCTTCGGCATTACTTTAAAGGTCTTGAGCCATAGTCCGAAGTGGGGATTAATATGGAGGAAGGCTTCGCACGCGACGATGAAAGAGGAAATGTGGAGGATGGACTCCAGAGCTAAGTCATGAAATTCCAACCCGTAATAGAACTTGAGCCCCCTCACGAAGGGGTCCATTGGGAAGCCTAGCCCCTGAGGGAAGTGAGACATGAACACCACGCTCTCACCAGGCTTGGGAGTGGGAATGACCTGTCCTTGAGCAGGTAACCTATGCGAGATTTCGCCGGTCAAGAACCTGGCCTCTCTCAGCTTTAGCACGTCCTCCTCTGTAACGGAAGAGGGCGCCCATCGGCCTCGAAGGTCGGAACCGGACATTGTCGAAGATCCGAAGCGCCTGAAATCTGGAACCTTGGGTGTTGGAACTCGAGGCGAAGGGCGAACTCGTTTGAGATTGAAAAGAAGGAGCAAGGCCTTGGTCTCTTTATAAGAGGTGGAATACCAAGGGCCCTCCCTGTAACCGTTTGGGACTCACCTTTAATCGAGAAAACATGCCAACGGGCATGATTGGGTTACCCACGTCCGTATTGATGAGAATCCCGTAAATGAGGCGACACGATCTCTGCTTTGACAAGACGTGCCAAGGAAACCGCCTCGCAAAACGCGCTAAGGTGGGGGGAGTAAAAACGATTCGAATAAAGACTTGGCAGTGGTGTGATGTCACGCTACAGAATACGTCAGCAGATTAGATTTGTGTAAATATTATTCTCTCAATGGCAATATGTGGAAACTTATTTTGTAGAGCCGGACACTATCCTTAGTGATTAACAATCTTTTATGAAGTACTTGGAGGAGGAACCCGCCTTGCAATGCCGAATACAATCTGCGCGCTGGACTCGTCGTCATTGAAGCCTGGTTCAGGGGCTACTGAGGGAGTCCTGGATTAGGGGGTGTCCGGATGGCCGGACTATACCTTCAGCCGGACTCCTGGACTATGAAGATACAAGATTGAAGACTTCGTCCCGTGTCCGGATGGGACTTTCCTTGGCGTGGAAGGCAAGCTTGGCGATGCAGATATTTAGATCTCCTACCATTGTAACCGACTTTGTGTAACCCTAACCCTCTCCGGTGTGTATATAAACCGGAGGGTTTTAGTCCGTAGGACAACAGAACATACAACAATCATACCATAGGCTAGCTTCTAGGGTTTAGCCTCCTTGATCTCGTGGTAGATCTACTCTTGTACTACCCATATCATCAATATTAATCAAGCAGGACGTAGGGTTTTACCTCCATAGAGAGGGCCCGAACCTAGGTAAAACTTCGTGTCCCTTGTCTCCTGTTACCATCCGCCTAGACGCACAGTTCGGGACCCCCTACCCGAGATCCACCGGTTTTGACACCGACACCCACCCCAAGTCGAATGGACAAGCAGAAAGAGCAAATGGTTTAATTCTCAAAGGACTGAAACCCCGGCTAATGCGCGACCTCAAGCACGCTGCTGGCGCGTGGGTCGACGAGCTTCCATCAGTTCTTTGGGGATTGAGGACCACCCCGAACCGGTCGACCGGGCGAACTCCATTCTTTCTGGTCTATGGGGCTGAAGCAGTTTTGCTGAGTGACTTGCTTCACAATGCACCCCGAGTCGAGCTCTACTCTGAAGATGAAGCAGAACAAGCCCGGCAGGACGCAGTCGACCTCCTGGAAGAAGAAAGAGAGATGGCCATGATCCGATCGACTATCTATCAGCAAGACTTGCGTCGATTCCATGCCAGAAATGTGAAGAGTCGAGCCTTTCAAGAAGGAGACTTGGTCCTCTGAGTGGATCAACAGAAACCACACAAGCTCACTCCTACTTGGGAAGGTCCCTTCATCATCACCAGAGTCCTCCACAATGGAGCGTACCACCTTTACAATGTCGATCGCCAGATCGATGAGCCACGACCTTGGAATGCGGAGCTGCTCCACCCCTTTTACACTTAAGTACTCACTCGGATGAGATGTAATAAGAGATACCTCTATAGTTTATTTATCAAAGACAAAAGTGTTATAATTTTCCCAGTGTGTGTTGTTACTTTTGTTTACATGAGAAATCCCCCAGTGAGTGGCTTAGTTGCGAATCCGTTTCGCCTAAGTTCAAAAAATCCAACCGAGTGGTGAGCTAGCCTCTCACTCGGGGGCTTAGCTGCAGTCCAGTACTCACCTAAGTTTGAAAAATCCTACTGAGTGGTGAGCCAGCCTCCCACTCGGAGGCTTAGTTGTAGTCCAGTACTCGCCTAAGTATAAAAAATTCCCACCGAGTGGTGAGCCAGCCTCCCACTCGGGGGCTTAGCTGCAGTCCAGTACTCGCCTAAGTATAAAAAATGCCACCGAGTGGTGAGCCAGCCTCCCACTCGGGGGCTTAGCTGCAGTCCAGTACTCGCCTAAGTTTGAAAAATCCTACCGAGTGGCAAGCAATCCTCCCACTCAGGGGCTTAGCTGCAGTCCAGTACTCGCCTAAGTTTGAAAAATCCTACCGAGTGGCGAGCAATCCTCCCACTCGGGGGCTTAGCTGCAGTCCAAGTACTCGCCTAAGTTCAAAAAATCCTACCGAGTGGTAAGCCAACCTCCCACTCGGAGGCTTAGCTGCAGTCCCAGTACTCGCCTATGTTTGAAAAATCTTGCCGAGTGGCAAGCAATCCTCACACTCGGGGGCTTAGCTGCAGTCCAGTACTCGCCTAAGTTCAAAAAATCCTACCGAGTGGCGAGCAATCCTCCCACTCAGGGGCTTAGCTGCAGTCCAGTACTCGCCTAAGTTCAAAAAATCCTACCGAGTGGTGAGCCAACCTCCGACTCAGAGGTTTAGCTGCAGTCCCAGTACTCGCCTAAGTTTAAAAAATCCTACCAAGTGGCGAGCAATCCTCCCACTTGGGGGCTTAGCTGCAGTCCAAGTACATGCCTAAGTTTAAAAAATCCTACCGAGTGGTGAGCAATCCTCCCACTCGGGGGCTTAGCTGCAGTCCAAGTACTCGCCTAAGTTTAAAAAATCCTACCGAGTGGCGAGCAATCCTCCCACTCGGGGGCTTAGCTGCAGTCCAAGTACTCGCCTAAATTTAAAAAATCCTACCGAGTGGTGAGCAATCCTCCCACTCGGGGGCTTAGCTGCAGTCCAAGTACTCGCCTAAGTTTAAAAAATCCTACCGAGTGGCGAGCAATCCCCCCACTCGGGGGCTTAGGTGTAGTACAAGTACTCGCCTAAGTTTAAAAAATCCTACCGAGTGGTGAGCAATCCTCCCACTCGGGGGCTTAGCTGTAGTCCAAGTACTCGCCTGAGTTTAAAAAATCCTACTGAGTGGTGAGCAATCCTCCCACTCGGGGGCTTAGCTGCAGTCCCAGTACTCGCCTAAGTTTGAAAAATCGTACCGAGTGGCGAGCAATCCTCCCACTCGGGGGCTTAGCTGCAGTCACAGTACTCGCCTAAGTTTGAAAAATCCTACCGAGTGGCGAGCAATCCTCCCACTCGGGGGCTTAGCCGCAGTCCAGTACTCGCCTAAGACTAAAACTCCTACCGAGTGGCGAGCAATCCTCCTACTCGGGGGCTTAGCCGCAGTCCAGTACTCGCCTAAGCTTAAAAATCCTACCGAGTGGTGAGCGATCCTCCCACTCGGGGGCTTAGATGCAGTCTAGTACTCGCCTAAGCTTTCTCCACCTCAGAACTGCATTCCAAGCACAAAGAGTATTCCAAGTAAAAAGCAAATTCCAGTCAAAAGGAAACACCAGCATATTCAGAAACAAACCAAGTTCGGATAAATCCAAGGTTCCAAACGGCTGATCAAAAGTATTTGAGCATCAAGCCCGAAGAAGCTTAACGGTTACACCATCACTCGGCATTCCGAGGCAAATTTAAAGCGAAGCATAGAAGTTTTACTCCTCAGGTGGAGGGCTGGAGGGCGCGACAAACTGGTCCAAGTCAATCCCGTCAGCGATCCGAGTAGCAGCAGCAATGAAGGTCTCCATGAAGACTGAAAGTTGTGCTTCTTGGTATTGGCAACTTGGATATCTGCCAGCTTTTCCTCTCGTGCCTCCTTGCAGTGAAAACGGACCAAGGACAGAGCGACGTGAGCACCGCACCTAGCAGAAGACTTCTTCCATTCCTGCACTCGACCTGGAACTTCATTCAGTCGAGTCATTAGAGACTCAAGGTCATTTTGAAGCGTCGCTCTAGGCCAGAGCGTCGTGTCGATCCGCGACACCGCAACCTTCAGTCGAGCAAGGTAGTCAACCACACCAACAACACGAGACTCCAGTCAGAGCACATTCATAGCAGCCTCATCCTTCACCGGAGTATTAATGGGGTCCAAGCTTGTCTCTACTCGGCTAGTCTCCTCCTCGAAGTTCTGGCAGAATTCTGTAAATACAATTCAAAGATAAGTCAGTGGCTCTACATTGGATTGATGACAACAAGTCAGTCAGGTAGGAGTGATTACCCTCAAGCATGACGAATAACTTCTTGGCGAGCTCACTCAGATAAGCCTCCAGATCGTTCCTCTTCCTCGCCAGTTCACTTGCCTTGTCATTCAGAGCTATCTTATCGTTCTTCAGATGGCTGGCCTCTTTGTTGGCCGCGTCAAGAGGAGCTTTCAGTTTGGACTTATCCTCTTCGAGATTACCGAATGAAGCCAACTTTTCTTCCGCAAGCCTCGTTTTGTCCAAAGCCGCTTTCTGTGCCACGGCAAGGACTTTGTCGGAGTATTGGGCCACGGGTAGGCTAACCCGAGACCCAGAACCTTTCAAGACATCGGGGCAGGCTACGCCCCTCAAAGAATCCCAGGACGATCAGCCGACTCTGGGAGTCGGCCGCAGCATCGCCGACACCCACTCATGGCTGATTCCCAGAAACGGATGTGACTCCCGATCGGCGACTCCAGGGAGGCCGACTATGGGGAGTCGGCCCGCGACTTCACCACTCTATGCCTTCGAGAAGAAGGACGAGACTGGGGATGGCCGGAGTACGGCCCTCCCCTACGTTGATTACCAGGGGCAGGTATGGCTACAGTATGCCGTACTGGAGGAGAGCTCCGTCCAGCGCGGCACTGTCGCCATACCGGCCCTGACGACGGAGCACTGTTCCCACGTTGGCCCGCATGTACGGCCTGGAGACGGCGGGCCCCGCTAGTCAGCGGGAGGGACGAAGACGGCGAGAGCACACGAAGACGGACCCCGTGGGAGTCGGCCTCCGAGGGTCGGCCCATTCCTCCCACGGGCCCCACACGCCATTAACCAGATAAGACGGGGAGTGGCGACAGTGATCGCCCGCCAGGCGGCGGCACTGTTGCCACGCCCCCACGACCCAGCCAACATCATCAGAGGCGCGGCTACAGTGGCCAAGTCGGTCGGCGGGGCCCACCAGAGGTGGCCCCCAGGAGTCGGCGGAGAAGACGACGGCCTAAGAGACAGACGGCTGGGACCCGCGCCCAGTCGGATTACCATTGTACCCCTGGGGGGTAGGCCTATATAAACCCCCCGGAGCACCCATGCAAAGGGTTCGATCCTTTTACCACTGGACAGAAGCATAGAAGGGAGAGAGCTAGCCTTGCCCTCTCCTACCTCCAGAACACAGCTCAAGGAGCAACTTTGTACACATATCACCATAGTGACCATGCGGAGACCCCGCAGAGCAGCAGTAGGGGTGTTATCTCCTCGGAGAGCCTCGAAGTTGGGTAAGATCCGCCGGCGTGCATGTCTACGCCTCATCCCGCTTCCAGGCACCGGCTACGTTCTACTCGCCCCCACCATGAGAAGCCATCCTTTGGCATATGTCGCACCTAACCCCCGACATTTGGCGCCCACCGTGGGGCGAGGTGCACCGTCGTCCGGAAATCTGTTCTGGACGGGAACCCTTTTCCTCCCTGGCGAGCGCAGCCAGCCCTGCACGCCAGAAGAAGTTTACGCCGACGCGCTGCGCGACGTTGAGACCGTTTGCGCGGCCAGCTGCCTCGCCGATCTTGTCGGCGAGGTTAGCCTCTCCGACGAGCCTGCATCCGACGCAGGCACCGGCGGCCCCGAGAGCCTTCTCGCGGGCCTCCTCGACGACCTCCATGTTGCTGGCGAGCCTGCCACTGACCTGGAGTCCGTAGGCTCCACCGACCCGATGTTGGTCGATTCTGACACCGCGTCGCTCGACGCCTTCCCCACCAACGTGGTGGTCTACGACGAGCCGCTCCCTCGCGCGGAGGGCAGCGGGAGCACCGTCACAGAAGTGCTTGTCATCGGCCATGGCGAGCGCTCCGACGGAGGAGCTCGCGACCCGCTTGATGCGGCACTACAAGACCTGGATGCGCCCATTCCAGAGGACGCAGACGCCGAAGCGCTGGAGGCACGCCGCCTCCAGCTCGTCGAAGGCGCGAAGAAGCTGGCCAGCATGAGACGCTTGTCAGAGGCTTACCAGCGTGAGATGGATCGCGCTGTGGGCGGCTCGCCGGCTCCGATGGGGCCGAGCCGCCTAGGCGCGGTCCGGCAACGCGGTGCGAACATCGCCAGCATGTTCGGGGCCAATCGCCCCGTATACGCCACGCCCGCCGAGAACATTCGAGCTGCCCAGGCGGCGGCAGACGAGTTAGATGGACTCGAAGGCGAAGAGCGCCGACTGATGACGGAGAGAGTCCAGCAACTCCTCGACGCGGCTGGCGCGCAAAACGCGGCCGGCTGCCGAACCGAGGGGCCGCAGCAGCAGAACGACGACCCGCCGCCCCGCCGAGACCAAGGCGCGACATCTCGGACGCCGACTGGCGGGGTTCGCGGAAGAAAAGACAAGGAGCCGGCTGCGAGCCACAGTCGGACTCGCCTCACCATCGAGCGCGACCAAGACGGCCGCCCAAGAGCAGTAGAGCGGCGGGACGACTATGTGCCTCCTCCACCCCGCAGAGAAAGGCGAGTCTCCCCGCCGCCTGTCGACCATCCGACTCTCGGGGGCCGCCTCGGCCGCCGAGAGGGATTCGGAGAGAATGATGCCCGCCACCGGATCGACCGACTCCACCGATCCCAGGCGCTCGAAGAAGAAGACGAGCTGGGACCGCCGTGTTTCGGCCCCCGCATCCGAGATGAGCCCTTCCCCAAAGGGTTCACTCTCCCTAGAGACACTCCCAAGTACACCGGCTCCGTGAAGCCGGAGGACTGGCTGGTTGACTACTCCACAGCCGTCAGCATAGCGAACGGCAACAAGCATGTTGCCGTGAAGTATGTTCCTCTCATGCTCCAGGGCACAGCCCGGACATGGCTGAACAGCCTGAAACCCCGCAGCATCAACGGCTGGTCCGACTTCACCGAGGCTTTCATCCGCAACTTTACGAGCACAGACAAGCGACCCCCAAGCCTCGCCAGCTCTCCTTGTGCGTGCAAGGCCCCGACGAATCGACTCGCGATAACCTCACGCGTTGGGCCGAGCTTCGAAACTCCTGCGAGGGCGTGCACGAGGTGCAGGCCATCGAGTACTTCACCGCCGGGTGCAGAGAAGGCACCCTCCTCAAGCATAAGCTCCTCTGCGACGAGCCGGAGACCCTGGATGAGCTGCTGATCATAGCAGACAAGTATGCCACAGCTGACTCTTCTATGAAGACGGAGATCCAAGTCAACACGACCGGCAAAATGGCCCCTCAGGCTCCCAGAACCCCGGCTGGAGACACCAGTCGGCGACAACAGCAGAACGATCACAAGCGCAAGGCCCCGCAGCCGGCTTCCAGTAGCCGGCAGGTCGCGGCGGTCGAAGACCAACAGCCGGAGGAGCAGCCACCGCCCAAGCGGCAGAAGGGCGGCAAACCCAATTGGTTGCCGGCTTTCTCCTACGAGCAGACTCTGAATGGTCCCTGCAAGTTCCACAGCGGCGCGAAGCCGTCGAACCACATCACCAGAAAGTGCCACTGGCTTACCCGGATTGCTAAAGGAGACGGTCTGGCGCCTCCCCCACCGGCTGGGCAGCCGCCTCCGCCTCCGCCCCAGCAGCCGGCTGCCAGGCCAGGCGGCGCAGTACAAGACGAGTACCCGGAAGAGCATGGAGCCTACGTGGTGTTCACCAGTGTGGCAGATGACAGACGCAGCCGGCGGCTGCAGCAGCAAGAAGTCAACGCAGTGGCATCAGACACTCCAGAGTTCATGCACTGGTCCGAGAAGCCTATCAGCTGGAGCAGAGCTGATCACCCAGAGGTGATGCCGAATCCAAGGTCCTATGCCCTGGTCCTGGAGGCCACCTTTGCCACTGATAGGCGGGCAGCTCGCTTTTCGCGAGTTCTGATAGATGGAGGTAGCAGTATCAACATCCTGTACAAGGATACAATGGAGAAGCTAGGAATCAAGCAAAGACAGCTCCAGAGCAGCCGAACCGTGTTCCATGGGATCGTCCCTAGCCTTTCCTGCTCCCCAATCGGCAAGATTCTGATAGACGTCCTCTTCGGGGATAAGGAACATTTCCGCCGAGAGCCAGTCTGGTTTGAAGTGGTGGATCTCAGAAGCCCGTACCATGCGCTGCTTGGCCGACCTGCTTTGGCCAAGTTCATGGCGGTCCCCCACTACGCCTACCTCAAGATGAAGATGCCGAGTTCCAAGGGAATTCTGACTATGACCGGCGACTATAGGAAGTCGTTCGCTTGCGCGGCCGAGAGCATTCGGCTGGCCGAGTCCCTGGTCATTGCAGCAGAGAAGCGGCTTCTTGATCGGGTTGTGGCGATGGCCGACAAGCTGCCTGAGATGTCGCCCAACCCCAAGGAGTCAGAAGCTGAGGGCTCGTTCAAGCCAGCGAAGGAAACGAAGAAGATACCCTTGGATCCAGAGCACCCGGAGAGGTACGCTGTCATAGGTGCAAACCTTGACAGCAAATAGGAAGGCGAGCTCGTCGATTTCCTCCGTGAGAATCGGGACATCTTCGCATGGTCCCCCAAAGACATGCCAGGTGTGCCGACGGAATTCGCCGAGCACAAGTTACATGTCCGGTCCGGTGCGAAGCCTGTCAGGCAGCCCTTGCGCTGCCTGTCAGAAGAGAAGAGAAGAGTTGTTGGTGAACAGATAGCCCGGCTCCTTGCAGCCGGCTTTATCATGGAAGTATTTTTTTCCAGAGTGGCTAGCGAACCCAGTCTTAGTGCTGAAGAAGAACAAGCAGTGGCGAATGTGTATTGACTACACAAGCCTTAACAAAGCCTGCCCCAAGGACCCGTTTGCTTTGCCGAGAATTGATCAGGTGATAGACTCCACAGCCGGATGCGAGCTGTTGAGCTTCTTAGATGCCTATTCAGGATATCACCAGATCAAGCTGAACCCGGCAGACCGATTAAAGACCGCCTTCATCACGCCGTTTGGAGCCTTCTGCTACCTGACCATGACGTTCGGCTTGAGGAACGCCGGCGCCACCTTTCAGCGTTGCATGCAGAAGTGCCTCCTCAAGCAGCTCGGCCGAAATGCCCACGTTTACGTGGATGATGTGGTGGTGAAGACGGAAAAGCGCAGAACTTTGCTGGAAGACCTCAAAGAAATTTTTGAGAACCTGCGCCGATTCCGGATCAAGCTGAACCCCGAGAAGTGCGTTTTCGGAGTACCAGCCGGCCAGCTACTCGGCTTTCTGGTCTCCGAACGCGGCATAGAATGCAACCCTGTGAAGATCAAGGCCATCGAGAGGATGGAGGCACCCAGCCGACTGTTGGATGTGCAGAAGTTCACAGGCTGCCTGGCATCTATCGGCCGTTTCATCAGTCGGCTGGGCGAGAAGGCTCTCCCGTTGTACCAGCTCATGAAGAAGACCAATTTTTTTGAGTGGAACCACAAGGCGGATGAGGCCTTTCTGCAGCTGAAGAAGATGTTGGTTACTCCCCCTGTGTTGGCGGCTCCGACTCCCAAGGAGCCCATGCTCCTATACATCGCCGCCACCAGCCGAGTAGTCAGCACAGTCATTGTAGTAGAGTGCAAGGAGGAAGGCAAGGCACTGCTAGTCCACAGACCGGTATATTACCTGAGTGAAGTACTGTCGACCTCCAAGCAGAACTACCCCCACTACCAGAAGAGGTGTTACGGCGTGCACTTCGCCGCCAAGAAGCTGAAGCCTTACTTCCAAGAACATCCAATCACAGTGGTCTGCACAGCCCCATTGGCCGAGATCATTGGAAGCCAAGATGCGTCTGGCCGAGTGGACAAATGGGCCATAGAGTTGGTGCCTTACACGATCTACTATCAACCCCGCACTGCCATCAAGTCGCAAGCACTGGTAGATTTCCTCGTCGACTGGGCCAAGACCCAGTACCTGCCGCCAGCGCCCGACTCCACTCATTGGCGGATGCATTTTGACGGCTCCAAGATGCGCACCGGCTTGGGAGCCGGCGTCGTTCTCACCTCTCCCAAAGGCGACAAGCTCCAGTATGCACTGCAGATCCATTTCGCCGCCTCCAACAACGTCGCTGAGTACGAGGCGCTCATTCACGGACTCTGGCTTGCCAAAGAACTCGGCATTCGCCAAATCCTGTGTTATGGCGACTCCGACTTGGTGGTCCAGCAATCATCTGGCGACTGGGACGCCAAAGATGCAAACATGGCAAGCTACCGATTCCTCGTGCAGCAACTCAGCGGATATTTCGAGGGGTGCGAGTTCCTCCACGTGCCAAGAAACGACAACAACCTAGCAGATACTTTGCCACGAATCGGCTCCACTCGCCAAGCAATACCATCTGGCGTCGCTCTTCAGCGCCTCCTCAAGCCATCCATCAAGCCTTCACCAGAGTCAGACTCCATTTTTGTGCCGGCTCCTCCAGAAGAAGTCGGATCCGACTCCAAGGCCCAAGAAAACGGCGCAAAAACCCTCGCAGATGACTCCAAGAACGCCGCAGTCAAAACCGGCCCGGGGACTTCAGAACTCGGCCCGGGGACTGCGGCGACCAGAGAAAAGACTCCAGAACTCGGCCCGGGGACTTCACTGATCCAGCAAGCGGCCGTGGATCCCAGCCCGCCGCCTCCCAGCCCGGCCGCCCTCGTCCAAGTTGCAGTTCTGGCGGTTGAAGAGATAACAGCACCATCATGGGCCCAACCCATCCTCAAATTCTTGGTGAACAAGGAGCTACCAACTAATGAAACCTTGGCTCGACAAATACAACGCCGAGCGGCAGCATACACCATAATCAACAGAGAGCTGGTCAAACGCAGCGTCACGGGCGTCTACCAGCGCTGCGTCGAGCCAGAGCAAGGCCAAGCAATTCTCAGAGATATCCATCAAGGCGAGTGCGGCCACCATGCGGCCTCAAGAGCGCTCGTCGCCAAAGCCTTCCGACACGGTTTCTTCTGGCCGACTGCCCTCGAAGAGGCCAAGGAGTTGGTCCAGAAATGCAAGGGGTGCCAGAAGTTCCGATCCAAGCCGCATCAGTCGTCTTCAGCACTCAAGACTATCCCCATCGCCTGGCCCTTTGCAGTTTGGGGCCTGGATATGGTGGGACCCTTCAAGACGGCATGAGGCGGCCTAACTCATCTGCTTGTCGCGGTGGACAAGTTCACCAAGTGGATAGAAGTGAAGCCCATCAAGAAATTGAATGGTCCGACTGCCGTGACATTCATCTCAGACATCACCATTCGGTATGGCATACCACACAGCATCATCACCAACAACGGCACCAACTTTGCCAAAGGCGCCTTGGCCCGTTTCTGCGCGACGCAGGGCATCCGACTGGACTTAGCGTCTGTTGCCCATCCGCAATCGAACGGGCAGGTGGAGCGGGCGAATGGCCTCATCCTGTCCAGCATCAAGCCTCGGTTGGTCGAACCACTGGAGCGTTCAGCCGGCTGTTGGCTTGACGAGTTGCCAGCCGTCCTCTGGAGTCTGCGCACGACTCCAAACAAGTCGACCGGCTTCACACCCTTCTTCCTCGTCTATGGTGCTGAAGCCATCATCCCAACGGATATAGAGTTCGACTCCCCGCGAGTCACGATGTACACTGCGGAGGAAGCAGAAGAAGCACGACAAGATGGCGTCGATCTGCTAGAAGAGGGCCGGCTGTTGGCACTCAGCCGGTCCAGCATCTACCAGCAGAGCCTACCTCGCTACTACAACAGGAAGGTCAGGCCGAGATCCTTCCAAGAAGGCGACCTTGTGCTCCGGCTGATCCAGCGAACAGCCGGCCAGCACAAGTTGTCTGCACCTTGGGAAGGCCCCTTCATCATCAGCAAGGTGCTAGGCAACGACTCCTACTACCTGATCGACGCTCAGAAGCCCCGAGCACGAAAGAGGGACGACTCCGGGAAAGAGACGGAGCGACCATGGAACGCGAATCTTCTTCGAAGATTTTACAGCTGATGCAGTATGTACCACGCTACCCTTTTGTACTGAAGTACCAAGACCCTGGCCCCCCGAGACGGACTCGGGGACTGCCCCTTTTAACATCTGTATAATAAGTATTATGCTTCCGAGTATGCTACTCTTTGTTATGCCGCCTGGCGCCGGGCTCGACTAGTCGGCCTGGGGACTTGCCGTCTCGCGCTATGAAAACGCTTCCTGCAGTCGGACAAGTAGTGTGTGGTGCTTAAGCCGCCTCCTGTTAGAAGCCACAGCTCGCAGAGTGGCTGCCCGGTGGGCAGGAGTAGGGAAGAATGGGCGCCCACACGAAAAATGGCTAAGGATTCAAAGCACAAACATAGCTCGAGCCGGCTTTCCAGCAGTTCCTCACAAATCCGACTCCGAATAGTCGGCTTACTGTTTTCTATCCGACTTGCTAACCAAACTCTAGAATGGCTGAGTACTTGCCTTCCCCAAAGTAGCCAAGTATTTGATCCAACGGCAGTCCACGAAGCGGCTGTCCGACTGGCAAAGACGGCATCTAGGGGAAGGCGGCAAAAGGAAAAAGCCAAAAGAGCAATAAGCAAGAAATGATAGAACCCAGATAGATATTTACATCACAGAGGCCATTGGCCGAATCATTGAACGGAAGTTCAAAATACACCCAGTGGGTGGAATTGTGCGAATTAACAAAATTCTTCGAGCAGCTACTAAGCAGATAAATAAAGCAAGGCAGTGGCTTATGAAGCCACAGACGGGTTCGGGGGCTCAGAGGAGATGGCGGTGTCGGAAGTTGGGGCGGCCGGCTGGGCAGACTCGGCTTGATCACCTCCAGCAGCAGTCGGCGCAGTTGGGCACGGCTCATTGTTGGAGGCACGGTCGAGCAGAGGATGATCGCCCGCTCCGGCTTCTGGCGCCTCCATCTCGTCTCCGATCTCCACCTCGCCTCCCTCGTCGACACTGGAGCCGATTACCTCTGTCGTGTCCTCGCCGTAGTTCGGGTTCATCCCGAACCACTCCGGCGGCGCCTCCTCGCCGTTGTCAGCTAGCTCAGGAACAAAGACATTGGGGTCGACGTACTCGGCGAGTGCCGCGGCGCGCTTGACAAAGTCGTCCTTCATGGCTGCCAGCTCCGGCCGGGCCTCAGCCCGGAGCGTGGCCAGCTGGTCCAGGCTCAGGTCCGGATACCACGCCTTGACGAACTCCAAGGCACAACGCGCTCCGGCGCGTGCCGAGGAGCCTTTCCAGGCCTCCAAGCGGCCTGCTGCGACCTCCAGCCAGTCGGCTGTCCGGCTGGGAGTGCGCAGAATCGGCATCTCCGGCCACAAAGCAGCAATCGCCTGGGCGCCGGCGCGCTGAAGCCGGCGCAGCATCCGGTGAGCCGGCCGCAGGCGAGCCTCAACGCTCAAAAGTTGTTTATCAAGAGTCCGGGGGGCGTTGGCAGCAACCTCCTCGTCGGCCGCCCTCCGCGCTTCGCGATCGGCCTCGATGGCTTGAATGGCGGCTTGCGCATGGCCTGGGAAGAAATCTACCAAGACGAAAAAAAGAGAAGCAAGTTAGAAAGGGCAAGAGTCGGCCCACAATTGGCTGCCCAAAGGAAGCAAGTAAAGAAAACTTACCATCAACGATATCTTCAATTTCGTGGAAGCCGGAGGTCAGCAACGCCTCCTTATCGGTCTAGGAGGAGCGCTCGGCTTTGAACTCGGCTTGGAGCCCAGCCTCCCTCTCCTTCGCCTCCTCCTGCGCCTTCTTGAGCAGCTCCTTCTGCTCCGCCAGCTGCGCGGCCAGCGGGTCGCGCTCCGTGACGAGTTTGCCACACTCCACCTCCTTGGCGCGCAAGGCGGTGTTGGCTTCGCCCAGCTGCTGCTGAAGAACGGCGTTGGCCTCTGAAGAAAGAAGAAAAAGGACACAAGCCATCATAAAAGGTCGCCAAGAAGATCCGGCCCGACTGCGCGGCAGTCGGCCCGAATCTCGGGGACTACAGCCCGCGGGTGCGCCAGCGCGCCCCCGCGAAAGAAGGAAACTCACTCCGGCTCTCCGACAAGTCGGCAGTCCGCTTGCCCAGCTCTTCAACATTGCGGTTGAAGACGGTGACTCGGAGGTTGTGGTAGTCCTATGATAAGCATTTTCAAAGAATAAGCGTCTGGAACTCGCCAGTAGAGTTCCAACCCGCCTGCTCAGCAGCCGGCTCGGAACTCGGGGACTACACCCAGTGGGTGCGCTGGCGCGCCCCCACAAAGAAGAGCAAGAAAAACAAAAACAAAGGAAACATACCCGGACGGCCGCACGCGACGCCAGATGCGCTTTGGTGCAGTTCTGGAGGGCGTCGCTCTCGGCCCGCAGCTTCGCCTGGACGTCCAGGAGCGCCTGGTTCAGCGGGCCGGTGCCGCCTTCTCGCACCCACCCGAGGGGCGCGGCGCTCATCACCTCGACGTCTGGGGCGGCCGAGCTGGCTGCCCCAGTCTCCAGAGGTCGTGGCGCTGAAGTCGCCTTCTCCAGACGGCGGCGTGTCGGCGAGGCGACTTGGAGAAGCAAGTTCGCCTCGGCTTCGTCCGTGATCGGCGGCACCGGCGGGTCCTCCAGCCGTTCTTCCCTCGCGCCTCCCGATGGCGGCGGAGGCGGTGGTGGCGGCGCCACAGTGTCCAGACCGGGGGCATCGCCGCCCTCCCTCTCCATGATGGCATGTTCCCCGCCGGCCTCCCCAGACTGCTCCATGGGATCCGGAGGTGGCGCCGAGCGCAATGGGACAACGAGCAGCGCCAGATGGTGGCGCGCGGCTTCTTCGGCCCACTTTTTGGCCGCGGCGGCGGCTTCTGCTCCCTCCAGCCCCTCCTGGGTGGAGGCGGCCGCCTTCTCGGCCTCCGCCCTCTCCCGGCGGGCGGCCTCGTCCTCGTCGCGCTTCTCCTGCGCGTTCTGTTCCGTCGCTTCCCAGAGGTCGGCAGCGGGGTCGATACGCCGAGTCGTGGCGGACGACTCCACCGACCCCCTGATGGAGGCGGCGACGACTCTCCCAAGGGTGAGCGGAGCGCTGGAACAGGAAGACACGTAAGGACTCAGACAAAATCCACCAAGAGATAAAACAATACTAGGAAGGGAAACACGTACCCAGAAGACAGCGGCGGCTTGTTCACTCCCTTGCGGAAGCGATGGGCCCTCGCGACCGCCTCTTCCCGTTTGGTCACGGCGGCCGCCCCCTTAAACTTCTTTTCTCGGCCTCCGAGGGAACTCGGCCCGGCCCGACGCTTCCTCGCGCCGTCTTGCCTCGGTTGATGGCGCGGGGCGACTCCCCCATCTTCGCCGGCGGGCCAGTCGGCGAAGGTGGCCGAGGGGCCGGGGACGCCTTCCTCCCCTTCGCCGCCCCCTTCGGCGTCGACCTCCATCGCCGCTGCCCCCAAGTCGGGGTCGTCGACGTCGCTCTCCGCCCGATCGGGGGCGAACTGGCGGGGCGGCCCCGTGGCGCCGGTCGCGGGCTGGAGGAGAGGGTTCTGGTTCAAGAGATAAGAATAAAGAGGTCAAGAGTCGGATTCGGCTGAAGAAGAAGAAGAAGAAGAATCACTTACCACCGGCGAGGGGTTGGCGCGCGAGTACGGCTCCAAGCCGAACTGCCAATCCTTCGAGAGGCCGCAGTTCGCGATGAAGTTCACCGTGTCGGCAACCTCCGCGTGAGGCATGTCCTTCATGCACGTCCAACTGGGGTCCCAGTGGCCGCTCATCTGACAGATCAGATGAGGCCGGCCTTGGAGCGGGAGGACTCGGCGAACCATGAAGGCGGCCAGCAAGTCGGCCCCAGTCAAGCCGGCCGACTGCGTCAGCACTCGAAGTCGCGATACGGCGGCGGCTCCAGCCGGATTCAACGTCTTGGCGCGGTAGGACCAGCTGGGCTGCCTCCCGGCTGGTGCGCCGGCTGCATAAGCCGGCAGGTTAACCCAGTCGCCGTCTGAGGCGACGTTCTTCACATAGAAGTAGGAGCGCTGCCACATCTTCATCGATTTGATCAGCTGGATGGCAGGGAACGGGTTGTCGGCCGTCGACCTCCGCAGCGCAATGAAGGCACCACTCTGAGCTGGCACGCCGGTGACATGCGTGCCGAGCTTGGAATGAAAGAACTCTCCCCACAGCTCGATGGTGGGGAGAACGCCGAGGAAGCCCTCGCACAACGAAGTGAAGGCCGCCAGCAGCACCACCGTGTTTGGGGTGAGGTGGTGCGGCTGGAGGCCATGAAATTCCAGGAACGAGCGGAAGAACCCGCTCACTGGCAGCCCCAGCCCGCGCATGAGGTGGGAGCGGAACATGAGCCGCTCGCCCTCCTCCGGCGCCGGCGTCACCTCCGTCGGCGGCGGAGCGCGGGCCTGCATGAGGTGCGCGCCGGGGATGCTGCGCGTCTTGCGGAGGAAGTCAATCATGTCGTCGTCGATCTCAGAACCATCCCATACGCCGGAGCGCACGGCGGCGGGCGCAGCGGCGGAAGAAGAGCTCATCGCTGCGTGCAGGGCGCAGTCCGGCGCGGCAGCGGTGGGAGAAAGAAGGAGGAGAAAAGAAGCAAAGGGAGCAGAGGGGAGCGGGCGTGCGTGCTTCGCCGCCCCGTTCCCTCCGCCTACTTATAGGCCTGCGGGCTGAAGAGCCGAGGGGACGTTGTGGGATTAACTGCGCCCACGCCCCCACGACCCCCACGATTTACCACGGAAGTTACCACGCGCATTTACTGCGCTGAGAAGCTCAACCGCCCGCGCGGCCACAATGGATCCATTCGAGGGCCAAGGCGCGGTAATGGCGGGCCCCACCCATGGGCCTGTCCCGTCGCGCGCGTGGGCTGGCAGACTGGCTCGGCCACGTGGCGTCCCTCGGCGGGTCCGCAACGGGCGGCGGCCGTGTGGCTTATCAGGCACGCCGCCTGAGTCCCGCCGCAACTTTCAAACTCTTTGAAGAGCAAGAGGACCTTCGACGAGTCTGGCTTCCCATAGTCGGCTTGTCGGAGGCGGCCTCGATGAAGATCGCCACCCCCACGATCCACTTGGAGGAAGAAACTATTGAGGCGCCTCGACAGGTCTCTCTCGGCGCCTCACTAGCTTCGGGGACTACTGTCGGAGTATTGGGTCACGGGTAGGCTAACCCGAGACCCAGAACCTTTCAAGACATCGGGGCAGGCTACGCCCCTCAAAGAATCCCAGGACGATCAGCCGACTCTGGGAGTCGGCCGCAGCATCGCCGACACCCACTCACGGCTGATTCCCAGAAACGGCTGTGACTCCCGATCGGCGACTCCAGGGAGGCCGACTATGGGGAGTCGGCCCGTGACTTCACCACTCTATGCCTTCGAGAAGAAGGAGGAGACCGGGGATGGCCGGAGTACGGCCCTCCCCTACGTTGATTACCAGGGGCAGGTATGGCTACAGTATGCCGTACCGGAGGAGAGCTCCGTCCGGCGCGGCACTGTCGCCATACCGGCCCTGACGACCGCCCTGACGACGGAGCACTGTTCCCACGTTGGCCCGCATGTACGGCCTGGAGACGGCGGCCCCGCTAGTCAGCGGGAGGGACGAAGACGGCGAGAGCACCCGAAGACGGACCCCGTGGGAGTCGGCCTCCGAGGGTCAGCCCATTCCTCCCACGGGCCCCACACGCCATTAACCAGATAAGACGGGGAGTGGCGACAGTGATCGCCCGCCAGGCGGCGGCACTGTTGCCACGCCCCCACGACCCAGCCAACGTCATCAGAGGCGCGGCTACAGTGGCCAAGTCGATCGGCGGGGCCCACCAGAGGTGGCCCCCAGGAGTCGGCGGAGAAGACGGCGGCCTAAGAGACAGACGGCTGGGACCCGCGCACAGTCAGATTACCATTATACCCCTGGGGGGTAGGCCTATATAAACCCTCCGGAGCACCCATGCAAAGGGTTCGATCCTTTTACCACTAGACAGAAGCATAGAAGGGAGAGAGCTAGCCTTGCCCTCTCCTACCTCCAGAAGACAGCTCGAGGAGCAACTTTGTACACATATCACCATAGTGACCGTGCGGAGACCCCGCAGAGCAGCAGTAGGGGTGTTATCTCCTCGGAGATCCCCGAAGCTGGGTAAGATCCGCCGGCGTGCATGTCTACGCCTCATCCCGCTTCCAGGCACCGGCGACGTTCTACTCGCCCCCACCATGATAAGCCATCCTTTGGCATATGTCGCACCTAACCCCCGACAGTCATGGTCCTTCTTCTTCAGAGCCTCCTCCATTTTATCTGCAAAACATCAACAGGTTCAGCATAAAGAATAGGCAGAAAGGAAAGACAATCGTCAAGTTCTCACCAGCCATACCTTGCGCTTCGTCCCTCGCCTTCTGCAAGTTCTCCTGGGCAAGCTTCAAGTCAAGGTTGAGCTAGATCTGTTTGTTTTCCAATTCAGTATAGCAAGCCACAAGCTCGCAGGATTTTTGCAAAGAGTCAGTCGACAGACGTCAAAGATAGGTTGCTTCCGAGCGACTAAGAGAAAAATCGTAACATTTTTAAGACTACATCCGAATCAAAAATATCCGACTGTAGTCTCGGGGACTACACCCAGTGGGTGCACTCAGCGTGCCCCCACTGGTTTGACCGACTCGGCCCGACCAGTCGACCGAAAGAAGCTAAGAGGTTACGATCTCAGACCTTAGCCAACTGCCAGCAGCCAGCTAAAAAAACAGGTTCTTCAGACCTCAGTCGACTGCCAGCAGTCGATCACGGTCTCGGGGACTACACCCAGTGGGTGCACTCAGCGTGCCCCCACTGGTTCCAAGATTCCATTCGACATGGCCTGAGCAGACCGAGTGAAGAAGTTCGAGTGCAGAAGACAAAAAATACAAAGACTACAGTCGACTGCCAGCAGTCCACCATAGTCTCGGGGACTACACCCAGTGGGTGCACTCAGCGTGCCCCCACTAGTACAAAACGTTCAATCGACACACCCACTGGGTGTACAGATGTAAAGGCCTTCGGAAAGAGAGTCTTCAGATAGCATATCCTAATAGAACAAGCCGTGATCAACTAACCTGGACATTACTTTGAAGAGTTGAACTAGCGTCATAGGCCGCTTGACTAGCTTCCCGGACTACCTTCACCTGCTCCATCATGATCCCAGCCTGGCGTATAGCCTCCTTAGCAGCACCTACTTGGTCCTCTGGGACGTGGTGTGTGGTGAAAAGGGAGGGCGGATCAGCAGTCGATGATGAAGGCCGAACACTCGTTAGCGGCACAGCGAAGGACACAGAAGTCCGAGTAGTATTACCACCCTCCTGAACTACTGTCTCAGGCGCTGGTGCAGTTTGTGGTGTCTTGCTAGTTGACGCCTTCCTGTTCTTCCTCGCCCTCAGCGGCACTTCGTCATCATCATCAGGGAGATCAATGACATGAGGAGGAGCTATAAGAAAAATCCAAAGTTAAAGACAAAAATCCAATCGACCAAAAGAGACCGTCAATCGACCAAGAGTGAAACATCAGAAATTGTACCAAGGTTGGAGGTAACAGCGTCTTCCATTTCCTGGTCATCGTTCTTGGCAGAGATGTCGAAGGTAGCAGCACTCGGAATTTAGAAACCAGTCGCTTTAGTCAATGAGTCGACCAAGAGTCCGTCCATGCTCAACGAAAAAACACAAGTTCTGTTGTTACCCGGAAATGGTGGGAATGGTCATCTTCATCTTGGGCAGGGCTTTCGGTGGCTTTGACGACGCCGCTTGCGGATGCTTTGGCGCTTTTTCAGTCGGTGCTGGAGAAGACGTCCAAGGGCGTTTTGACGACTGCCCAACAGGCACAGTCGCCTTGCCACGTTCGCGCGCAGGGTCGTGGGTGAGCTTGGATCGCCTTTCCGTGCGGGGAGGATCGACTTCTTCCTCCTCCTCTCCACTGGAGTCGTCGTCATCATCCTCCTCCCCTTCTCCATCAGATTGCCACTCCTCCCCACTTTCGCCTCCACTCGCCTCCCCCTCCTTGGCCTGCTCTTGCGCCCCGTTGGGCATCAAGTACATATCAGTAATGGTCTGGAAGACAACAAATAAGATAAAAGTCAATCGACTGATTTTGAGCGAACGGAATGAAGAAAGCAAGGTCGCAGTCAGAGATGCAGAATTGGACCTAGTCTACTTCGTACGTTTGGTCGAGTGGAGGAATCCTCTTGGCTCCTCGGGGGTTGTCCTTGTTCCCCGTGATACTCGACAACCACCCTTCCAACGTCGCGTTGTCGACCACCTCCGGATGAATCCGAGTGGTGTCATCGAGGCCCGAATACATCCACATCGGATGGTCACGAGCTTGGAGCAGTTGGATGTGCCTCCGGAGGAAGACCTCTAATAAATCCATACCAGTCACCCCATCATGGACGAGCTGAACCACTCGACCGACCAGCACTTTGACTTGCGCCTTTTCTTCCGGTGTCACTTTCAGAGAGGAAGGTTTTTATGCTCGGTTCAGGGAGAAAGGAGGAAGGCCTGTGGCCTATCCTGGAGTCACCTGGTCTTTGCAGTAGAACCAGGTCGACTGCCACCCGCGGACTGACTCAGGAAGAGTCATGGCTAGAAAATAACTTTTACTTCTCATTTGGATCCCAAGACCCCCGCACATCTGAATCACTTGCGTCCTATCGTCACTCGACTTGGCTTTCTTAACCGACTAAGAACGACAAGTGAAAATGTGCTTGAAGAGGCCCCAATGGGGATGGCAACCCAAGAAATTCTCGCACAAAGATACAAAGGCAGCAAGATACACGATGGAATTTGGAGTAAAGTGATGGAGCTGCGCTCCGAAAAAGTTCAAGAAGCTCCGGAAAAAAGAATGAGGAGGCAGAGAAAATCTGCGGTCGACATGAGTGGCGATGAGGAAGCACTCACCCTCATGAGGCTACGGTTCGATCTCTTTCCCCGGGAGACGCGCGGATTTGTGAGGAATGAATCCCCCATCGATCAGATCATCGATGTCATCTTGCTGAATTGCCGAAGGCATCCAATCGCCCTGGATCCAACCCTTCGGCAGAGCTGACCTCGAAGAGGACCTGCCCCGACCTGACTTCTTCGCCTTCGCCTGCGCCGTCGCTTTCTTTGCACGCTCTAGGGTCGCCGTCTTCTCCTTCACCATCGCCGCAGACAAAGCTCGAATAGGCCGGCGGCGCTGAGACGAGAGCAGAGGTGGCGGAAGGATTCGAGAAGAAAGGGGAAAAGTGAAGGTGCACTGTTCAAAAGCCCTGGGCCGGCAGCTTATATGGAGTCGCTTCCGAGTGGCTGACCTGTAGGCCCAGGCGATCCTGTCAAATCCTGCAACAGTCGCGCGCGCGATACGTGGCGAAAAAGGTGGCACGGGGATCGAGGCGGCTCCGTCCTATCCCATCCGATTACTGCGGCCTCCCCCATCCCACGCGCTTCCCTAAATTCGAATCCCGCGAAATCCGTGGGCAGCAGAACAACTCGTCAGACGGAGGATCCACTCCACGCAGCCACTCGGGAATCTTCAATAAAGAAATTCACTTGACTAAAGAAAATTATGAATGGATCAAGGCGACCAGAAAAGAAGTTGTTGGCGACGCCCAGGTTCATCGATCCGAAACAAGATATACTCATGACACGAAGAATGGGTTAGAAGAGTGCTCAACTCCTTCCCCACTCAAACCTCGATCCATTCGGGGGCTATAATGATGAAGCTATGTACCTAGGGTAGGGTCATGGACCTGTCCAAGCTACCCTCCCCAAGGACATCCTTAGAAGAAATCACCTTTCAATTGACTTGGAGGTGATCCACTCGACGGACTCGAGGACACTCGACTATGAAGCCAAGCACTCGCCGGCCAGGAGATCTAAAGACACTCCGCACGCTAACGGTCGGGCATTAAGTAGCCTTTATGGTCATCATGGCACTTTATTAGTGGTGTTACCAGTAATGCCCGACCTTAATGTACTTTAAACCCTGCATAACCGAGGGCCGGAGGGGTCTGGCGAACTCTATATAAGCCACCCCCTCCTCAGTGTAAAGGGTTCGCACCTTTGTAATTCACACAGACATAATCCAGTCGACCGCCTCCGGGCTCCGAGACGTAGGGCTATTACTTCCTCCGAGAAGGGCCTGTACTCGTAAATCTCTTGTGTCTACAACTACTCCATAGTTAGGATCTTGCCTCTCCATTCCTACCCCCCTACACTACTGTCAGACTTAGAACCACGACACCAGCCACTTGCAACCGAGCTTTACGATGGACTGCTTCTGAGGTATCTTTTGTGGTCGAGCACCGACGCCGGATTGTATCCGAGGTGGAGCACCACCCCGGTCATGGGCTGATTGTTATGAATTTGATTCCGAATTGGGCAATGTATTCTCTGCCGAGATGTATAGCCAGTAGCCCTTAAGGTGCGTGTTGGCCTAATATTCGGGATGCACCTGAAGGATAAAATCAAACCGCTGACCCTAGTAGCCCCTGAGACTCAGGTCGATTCGTAAAATCAGCATGAGGATCAATTCCCAGCTCGGTGGCATACTTAGGAATAGAAATGCGGTGTAATATATTAGAGGAAATAGTGATTGGCGAACAGGCCCTTGAGAGAGGGTCTTGAGAAGTTGTCGTAATATATTAGCTTGATGCCGGATAGGTCCAGATGGTTCCTATTGTTGTCCGAAGACGCGCTTGCCATAGCTCGGTGAAATCGAACACTAAGCATTTCGAAATTTCTGCATTGAATAGGCGCTGCACTAGCCCCCGAACCACTGGTCGGGTGGCAAATCCAGATTAGGGGATCGATGTGCCCCTTTAATATTTATAAATAATGAGAACGAATCCCAGTAGCCCCCGAGCCTTAATGTGGGCACGGGTGGCCGAATTAAGGATCAATATATGTTTGACAGAAAAAAATTGTGTTTAACACAAACTTCTCAAAAAGAGAATATGATCTCTTAAAGGAGCTTAGAGCTGGTCGAAATCCGAGCTCGCCAAGGTAGGCCCCAAGGGGTTTAAAAGATGGGTTGTAGTAAATGGATTTTACTCACAATTTTTATGTGTAATGATTCTATGTATCCAAGTACTTTACATCATTAATGCTCGGATCCACATTGTACAAAAGTTTGTTGACCGACCATCGGCTTCAAACTCCTCGGCCATTAGCTGGGGAGTGTTTGTCCTACTTTAGAAAGCCTTTACAAGGGCAAAGTTTTACGACAAACAAGGCAATCTGGCCATATGGTTTTATAAACAAAGGTATGCGGAGAGATATGTTATATTGCTATTAAATGTAAAAAAATCTTCTAAAGAAAATAGTCTCGCTATCGGTTCCTTTCTTTGGGTTGTCATGCTGATCATGATAATGAAACCTCACCTCCGATCAATGTGGGAGGAAAATATTGAGGATTTAGTTTGGGGAAAGTTCCCGAACTATGTGGTCTATAGCGAACCTAAATTTTTAACTTCCGTCGTTGCCGACCAATTATGTCCTTTAAGATCGCTAGCTTTCGGCTTCACCCAATCTGAGGTACTAACTCGGATGACCCGGTAGTAAGAATCACAGAGGTGATCCCTTTACCGCCTAGCCAAACAATCGGGAATGTAGGGGTAAGCACAGGAGCCAAGCAACCCAGCTTGGCCAAAATCTTAAGTCAAATTGATGCATATTTATGGCTTTATAACGATGATTACGGAAGGCATCCCTCGTATATTAAATACAAACATCAATGATATGTTTATTTTGACTCTATTGCGACCGTTTATCAAATGAAAGTGGCCCATCTTCGGCTTCCAGCCCTTTGTAGATGCTACGCAGGGTGTTTCCGCAATAACAAAACAACCCTTAGCCGACGTCTCGGTGCCCGGAGGCAGTTGTGTTAGCAGAAACAAGGCAATCAGATATGCGGACTTTATAACTTTCACTTAGTCATAGGAGCTTAAAGTTGGGAGGCCAGTTACTAGCCCCAAGTTATTGTTCGGCGACAGCCAAGGTCAAGCCGTAAACACTTCGGCCAATGTTATGAACGGTCCATCATTTAACACGGGGTGACTGATACGTCTCCATCGTATCTACTTTTCCAAACACTTTTGCCCTTGTTTTGGACTCTAACTTGCATGATTTGAATGGAACTAACCCGGACTGACACTATTTTCAGCAGAATTGCCATGGTGTTATTTTTGTGCAGAAATAAAAGTTTTCAGAATGACCTGAAACTTCATGGAGAATATTTTTGGAATTAATAAAAAATACTGGCGAAAGAATCAAGGCTAGGGGGCCCACACCCTATCCACGAGGGTGGGGGTGCGCCTACCCCCTGGGCGCGCCCCCCTGCCTTGTGGGCCCCCTGGTGCTCCACCAACCTCAACTCCAACTCCATATATTCACGTTCGGGGAGAAAAAATCAGAGAGAAGGATTCATCGCGTTTTACGATACGGAGCCACCGCCAAGCCCTAATCTCTCAAGGGATGATCTGGAGTCCGTTCGGGGCTCCAGAGAGGGGAATCTGTCGCCATCGTCATCATCAACCTTCCTCCATCACCAATTTAATGATGCTCACCGCCATGCATGAGCAATTCCATCGTAAGCTTGCTGGACGGTGATGGGTTGGATGAGATTAATCATGTAATAAAGTTAGTTTTGTTAGGGTTTGATCCCTAGTATCCATTATGTTCTGAGATTGATGTTGCTATGACTTTGTTATGCTTAATGCTTGTCACTAGGGCCCGAGTGCGATGATATCAGATTTGAACCTATCATGTTTTCATGAATATATGTGAGTTCTTGATCCTATCTTGCAAGTCAATAGTCACCTACTATGTGTTATGATCCGGCAACCCCGAAGTGACAATAATCGGGACCACTCCCGGTGATGACCGTAGTTTGAGGAGTTCATTTATTCACTATGTGTTAATGCTTTGGTCCGGTACTCTATTAAAAGGAGGCTTAATATCACTTAGTTTCCAATAGGACCCCGCTGCCACGGGAGGGTAGGACAAAAGATGTCATGCAAGTTCTTTTCCATAAGTATGTATGACTATATTCGGAATACATGCCTACATTACATTGATGAATTGGAGCTAGTTCTGTGTCACCCTATGTTATAACTATTGCATGAGGAATCGCATCCGACATAATTCTCCATCACCCATCCAATGCCTACGAGCTTTTCACATATTGTTCTCTGCTTAGTTACTTTTCCGTTGCCACTGTTACAATTACTACAAAACTACTACTGTTACTTTTGCTACCGTTACCATTACTTCCATACTACTTTGCTAGTAAATACTTTGTTGTAGATATTAAGTTATCCAGGTGTGGTTGAATTGACAACTCAACTGCTAATACTTGAGAATATTCTTTGGCTCCCATTGTGTCGAATCAATAAATTTGGGTTGAATACTCTACCCTCGAAAACTGTTGCGATCCCCTATACTTGTGGGTTATTAGTGACCTCTATCGATCTTATAGTCATCGGATCGCTGACCAGTTTGAGCTTATTGTGACAGTCACTTTTCGGCTTTCTCCACTGAGGCGTTTAACCATTCGAGCTGGAAGCACAATCGCAATGGTTCTCCCTTTGCACACCAAGCCGAACATAGCGCAACGTAGGAGGCAAGCACAGGAGCCGAGTAACCCAACTATTGACCGAAGACACAATTCAAAACTGGTGCATATAAAGCAATATCCGAGAACATTTTGTCGAGGACTCCTCAGAGTACCTTGGCTTTCGATGGGTTCGGCTCAAGTCACAGCCCCCCGTTGATATTGTCGATGCTTAAAAAGTGTCTGGCAGTGTACTGCGGGATTTATACTCAGACCCAACACCGAGGTGCAGGTCGGTAGGAAAAATGCTGAACTATGGGTCGAAAAAGATTTCCCAAGCTTAAAGAAAAACACACAGATAGATCAAAAGTACCCAAAGCTTGGAAAACAGAAAAAACTTCAGCAAAAACGTTATGTCCGAACTGAATCAAGTTTATTTGTGCCAATCCCGAATTGGTTCTAAAAACATTTGTCCTTCTGTCATGCTTTAACATGACACATCCGATCTCAAGACTTCAAGGGGGTCAGCCTACGGCTTTAACCTCCTATCCCGAAGGCGGGGTACTTCTCGTTAGGCTAATTTAGCAAACTAAACTCGAGCGATCATTAGAGAGTAACAGGCTATCCGGCTATTGACCACACACTCGAGTCGAGAAAGGAGTGGTAGAAAAAGACTTTGCAACGACTAGGAAGAAAATGATTATTATAGAACGGCTCGTACAAATTTAAGAGCCCAAGTTCACATGGGAAAGGAAGTGTTTTTAACAAACAACGTTTGTTGACAAACTAAGTTTTTAACACAAATATAACGTTTGGTCGAACCGAACGAGGAAAAAAGGATTGAGCATGGAAACGATTTAGCTGGTTAATGTGCTCGGTGTCGATGCGCGGGCTTACGGTGGGACGAGGTCCCAATCCCCAAGCAGGTCCCGAGGTGGCGGAGCGAAGAGCTCGGCACCCTGAAGTGGCAACATAGCACGGCCGATGCAGGCCGGCAGTGTGACGCCGAAGTCCCCGACGTGGGTTAATGAAATGATGACGAAGCCCCCGGTCCAGCCGAGGTGACGTGGTATGTCGGTACGCTGAGGTAACAGCGCTGCCCGACCCGGGTCATTTACCTATGCACAGAAAATAGTGCAGACCGGAAATAATGGTAATAATAGTTTTTTTTAAAGTTGCATGATTAATAATTTATGCAAAGTGAGTAATAAAAGAAATATGGCCCGTGCGTCGAACACCCGACGAGGTAGGACCCTATTGGTGATGCCGAAGTCCCCTAGGCAACCGAACATGTTGGTATGACAATTCTATCAACAAGGTGATCATGCGAGCCGATTTATGCCAATTGGGACGACTACGTTGGCTTGCCGAAGTGACAGCGTGACGCAGTCGAAGTCGAGCACCTACACACATAAAATATTGTGGTCCAAAAAGAATAATATAAATATATATAAAATCCTTGCATAATAGTTTTTTGCAAAAAAAATTATTTAAAGATATATGGCCTGGCACCGGAGTCAATGTCTCTTGTTCGGCTTGCCGAGCTGATGATCCGATAAGGTTGGGCTCGGCTCGATAAAGCGACGATTTGTCTAGCGCAGGTCAGCACACGTGAAGTAAGGGCCGGTTTGACACCGGCGTGACGGTGAAGATTATCTCCAAAAAGGAGCAAAATTTGTGAGCATGCGTTCGGAAACAAAACACAATACCCTACAAAGAGATTCTTCCAAAAAGGTTGTCCAATATCCCATTCAGGAAGAAAGATGAACTCGGGTCAGATTCCTATTCGCGCATAAAACAGATATGAAAAGTGATGCACTAATCGGAAGTTTCCCGAAGTTTCGACAGTCGGATCGAGCTGAAATTTTGAGAGGTGGTAGATATAGGAATTACGCAGCGGATCAACGGTTGGATCTTCCAAAGGACGTCCGAGCTAGATGCTGGACACCATGCTCCAAACTCGTCCAGATTCGACAGGGCTCCGGTATATCAGAGATCGGCGGAGATTGCTCCATCGAAACGCGACGAAATTTTACAGTGTTGTTGTAAAAACAATTCTGCACAATTCCAACAAAGGAATCGTCAAAGCGATGCTCGAGGAGGTGGTGGTAGAAAAAACAAGTCTATTGTACAGAAAAAACTCTGCGGTTGCCCAAGGGCAATGTTGGCGTTGAGCCCTTGAGCTCCATGGATGATTTCTCCATGATCATGATAGAGATCAGAGTTGATGTTGATTAAGGCCCTCGTCCGAACATGACGATCGGAGGTAGGGCACAGTCCTCGGTCAAGCCAAGGTGACCAGTCGATTCGGCAACGAAGATGCCAACGTCGCAGTTGATTTGCAGGCGAGCCATTGATCTTTTGCCAATCACACAGCGGAACTCTCAATGAAAGCACCATTGCCGGTGTCAAAACCGGAAGATCTTGGGCAGGGGGTCCCAAGCTGTGTGTCATGGATCGATGGGTAACAAGAGACAGGGGACACAATGTTTACCCAGGTTCGGGCCGTCTTAATGGAGGTAATACCCTACTTCCTGCTTGATTGATCTTGATGAATATAGAGATTACAAGAGTTGATCTACCTCGAGAACATATGTTGTGGTCTAAAACCTATGGGTATGATGAATAATTTCATAATCTATCGACTAGTCTGACCCTGTCTTATATAATGTACCAGGGGCCTAGGATAACAAGAGTCCTAGTCGAATATGTTGGTGGAGAGGAGTCCTTGTCTTCATCACCAAGCCTTGCGGAATCTTCCTCATGTGCGGCATGGGCTGCCCAAAGTGGCCCATGAGTGAACCGCCATGAGGGTCCTCGGCCTGATCCAGCTGGTCGGGAGACAACGTGGTTAGTACCCCCTAGTCCGGGACACCGTCATTTGTATTGGAATGTCTTGGTCTTAACACATGAGTAGGTGGTTCTTTCTCAGAAAATGAGTAGTGGAAGTGTAGGCACATTCTGATGGTTGTCTCTTGAATAGGGAAGGGGGTCGAGGGTATATATAGCCTCCACACAAAATCCTACCGTTACACACATTTGACCCAACTCGGTCAGACCGAATAGAAGAACTCGGTGAGACCGATTTAGTTCAAAATGTGAACGTTAGGAATCTCGGCGGGACTGACATGATTAACATAGTGGGATCGATGTACTAGAGCTAGGGGAAAACCTCATCTCAGTGAGACCAATTGCATGAACTCGGTGAGACCAATTTCGGCAATGAGCAAACAAAGAGTTGGTCAGGCAAACTTGGTGGGACCGATTGCATGTTTTAGTGAGACCGAAATAAGTACAACAGGCTACAGAGAGTTAGCAAGGCCATCTCGGTGAGACCGAGGTCTGTATCGGTGAGACCGAATTGTCTAGGGTTTCTGGAAGTGGGTATGTCAAAAGAACTCGGTGGCGCCAGGTAGATAAAATCGGTGGGACCGAGTTTGACTTTAGTTTTTGGACAAATGTGGAAATGAGAAAGTTATTGAGGGTTTTGAAGCAATATAACTAAGCACTTTGAGCAAGTAGATCATTAAGCAACACCTCATCCCCTTTTAATAGTATTGGCTTTCCTATGGACTCAATGTGATCTTGGATCACTAAAATGAAAAAGAAGGGTCTTGAGCCTTTGTCAATCTTTGTCCTTAGCATTTTGAAGGGGTTCCATATCCTCTTGTCCATTCCACTTCATTGTTGAACTCATCTGAAATATACTAGATAAAGGTATTAGTCCAACAAGAGATATGTTGACATTAATTACCAAAATCACCCAGGGGGCACTTGTGCTTTCAGCTAGCCACCGGAGGCCGGAGCTGGCGGTCCCGGCGGCGCTAGAGAAAGAAGACGAGAGATTGAAGATGCATGTCGGCCGTTGGATATAAATCCAATGGTTGTGGATGTCAGAATCATTTGTTGACTAAGTTGGCAACGCCTGGCGTACGCTTCGACCTATTGGCCCACATGTCAGCCTGCAAAAATGAGGAACATATTTAACCCTTTTTTAGAGAGAGAAACCTATTTAACTCATGCTTTTTAGAATTTACAGTCAATTTGCTGGGCTGGGTGAACAAATAATGTAGCATCAATGCGGCTCATTTAATTTTTTTCTAAGAAATCATAGCAGATTTGCACTTTCTTGAAACACATGAATTTGCCGGGCTTGTTGTAAATATAATGATAGGTTAGACGGTGCAATTAGTATAAAAAATTAACAAGATTAAATATGAAATTAGCTAATTAGCGAGTTATTGCTCAAAAGAAAATGAGCGTGTTATTATTACATTGGTCCTTAAATCTTCGCAACTTTGGTGAGCAATCACCAGGATTTTCGTTGCCTTAACCATGATTTTCTTTGCCAACTTATGTTAAACATTTATTTTTATAAGTTGATAAGATGTGGGATGTTTTTATAATATATATAAGTTTATATTAAATATATGATAATAATAATAATAATAATAATAATAATAATAATAATAATAATAATAATAATAATAATAATAATATATAATGTGGTTAGAAGGAAAAACATAAATTGGACCCGACATTCTTATTCTCATTTATAGAAAAATAAAACAAAGATATGCATTTTGTTAAAAAAAGATATATTGGGCTGTCGATGTTTAAATAAAATAAAACCTAGGCGGGGGGCCCATAGGCCGGTACATACATGATGGACCTTAAAAAATTAAGTTGAAAAAACCACGGTCTCGGTATGTCGTGGGTTGCGATGTTAAATAACATAACCTAAACCGAGTTGATACTTGTTCGCTCTCTGAAAAATATGATACATGCTAACTCCCCGATACCCCTAAAGAATAGCTCCCCGATGACAGTCTTCGTTGTAGAAAAAATCATTTATTGACTAAGCTGACAAACCAGTGGGCCCCAACGTCAGTATATTGTATACAATTAGGAGGAAGATTTTTTTTCCAATGAGGCACTTGCTTGCGTGCGGCCATGGACCTGGTAGGTCCCGACTGTCAGCCTCTCGACATACAGTCCTCTCTAGATTCCTCTCGTTTGTCGAGCATATTGACAACGGCAGACAGCGGCGCCGCGGTGAACACACAAACTGGAGGACGGCGTCGTGGACACGGACGGGAATGAATCGGAGGCGGCGAAGATGCCTTAGAGTAGTGAGAAAGCGTGCCTTAATTTTTTCAAACATACAGTAGTAGCCTGGTGCATACAGCCCTCTCACCCAAAAGCTACAATGTCCTGGTTCGATTCCAACTGGTGCAGTTGAAAAGTATCTAATTTTTTCCTTAGCTATTACTGACATGTGCGTCTCGCCATGTCATCTACGCACATCACCTCCACTGCTTGCCAAAATTTCGTCCCTAGTTTACCCAATTTTTCGCACAGTCAACATTGTGTGGGCATTTTGAAAATAGCATATGTTTATGACTGTGCATGTTGATCAACATGATCTTAACTTGTTGTTAGTTTCATTTTCGACCATGAATAAGATTTCCAACATTCTGTTATCCATGTTTGAAAAGTGCATGTTGATTTAAATGCTCTACGTCTGAAACATGGATAGTCAACCATCGCCGGTGGTGGATTGAATGTTGTGCTTCTTCAATCCCCTGGCAGCGCGAGGGGGAAGAAGATGAAACTTCCGTCCCGTGTTGGCGCTTGGGGAATGGATCGAACTGGATTTAAGAGGGGCGGGGTACGACGCGAGGCAGCATCGCCGGCCCCTGAGTGGCAGCAGGCAGTCCGACCACGCTGCTGGTTTGGGCGGTAGGAGAACAACCTGAGGGAAGACTGAAGAAGCACAACAGACATGAATTTTTCTTTTTAGTGGATGGATCTCGATGGCATATCTTTTTACTTGCCTCTGCACGATACAACTTGTATTTTTAGCGTCCCAGTCCATGGCGGACCAGCAACCCATTTGCTGGGCAGGCCAACCTAGAGGAAAAAGCACTTGATTTTTCATCAAGGCCCAAAAACAATGCAGTATTATGTTTGTTTCTTAGGCTGAAAACATTATGGCTGGGGTTGAGCGGGAAGGGGGGAGACTGAGAAAAAAGATAAAAAAAGGAGCTGACTCACCGTTGCTACCCTAACAAGCAGGTGCCATTCTTCTCGGGACGAAGGTGTGTCGTGTGACACTCACACGTCACAATCCCACAGTATATATTCTAACTATTTCACACACAAGTACAACAGAAAAGGTAAACATTCAGGTCAAACTCATGTTCACAAGATATGTTCGTATTCATAGCCAACATTGGCAATCATCAACTCAAAAGATTCATGTATAGACAAGTTCAGCATGCATATGCATCCAAATGATTCATACTTAGATCACAAGCCAATATTCATAGCTAACATTCACAAAAGATTCAGATATACACAAGTTCAGCATGTTTACGCATCCAAATGATTGAGAGAACACAACCAATATCATCCGTCGACACTAATTAACCACCTACGGTACAGACAGGCAAAGTGATGTTCACTCGGTGGTACTTCTTGCTAAAAATAATGCTTGTCTGAGCAAACTTTTGAGTACATAAGAGGCGGCAGAGGCCATCTAAACTTTGACCGTCAATAGATCTAGAAAGAATTGGTCTAAGAAACTTGATGATGAATTATGGGCTTATAGAACTGCTTATAAAAATCCCATGGGAATGTCTCTGTATAAAATGGTCTATGGAAAAGCATGTCATTTACCTCTTGAGTTAGAACATAAAGCATATTGGGAAATTAAAGAACTCAATTATGATTTCAAATTTGCCGGTGATAAGAGGTTATTTGATATTAGCTCATTAGATGAATGGAGAACCCAAGCTTATAAAAATGCCAAGTTGTTTAAAGAAAATTTTAAAAGATGGCATGATAAAAGAATACAAAAACAGGAATTCAAATTGGGCGAGTATGTTCTATTGTACAATTCTCGTTTCAGATTTTCTGTAGGAAAACTTCTATCTAAATGGGAAGGATTGTATATCATCGAGGAAGTTTATCGTTCTAGAGCTATTAAGATCAAAAACTCCAAAGGCACTAATATGAGGCTGGTCAATGGACAAAAAATTAAGCATTATATCTCAGGTACTCCTATTAATGTTGAAACTAACATTATTCAAACCAGGACACCTGAGGAATACATAAGAGAGACCTTCCAGACCACTCCATAACTCTAGAAAGGAATAGGTATGTGATACGGTAAGTAAACTGACTCCAAAAATTCCATAAAAATATTATCTTTCAGTTTTGGAATATTAGAAAAATACAAAAATAAGAAACAGTCGAGGGGACCCACGAGGTGCACATGAGGCACCAGGGCGCTAGTGCTCATGGGCCCCTCGTGAGACTTCCCGACTCCGTTTTCTTCTAGAATACTTGTTTTGCAAGATAAAAATTCTTTATATATACTCCCGGACATTTTAACCACCGCATCACAGAAATATCTTTCGTTCTTGTTTCGTGTTGCTTTCTGTCATATCTACCAGGCCAGGCATCATGTCTTCTTCCTCCTCCAATAATGTAGAAGAATGATGCTTCGTTGCTTCAGATGGAACTCAGGAGAGAGGGATCTAAGGCCGCCATGGAAGAAGATGAAGGAGACTCGCTCGGAGTCCACCCTGTGGACTCGGAGACGGGCACACTGGCCGGCATCTCCACTACTTTGAACCCCCATCAAGCCATGGGGTTGATGAGAGGCCAAGGGAATCATGAAGTGGAAGGAGGGATTCCCCCTAGGAGGCCCTTACACAGGTTACATCGGAGCAATTTTCATAATTTGGTTCACAACTATGGGGTTGAAAATACTCCTTGTATGCACATACCGTCCAATTGGGACATATCTCAGCCAAGAGAAAGTGATGCAGGAACAAACTCTTGGGGACTGGAGAATAAGCATATTATGGCTGAGGTGGAGAAGAACACTAGGTCAACTCATTAAGCTCTTCGGGAAATTCAAATTTTGAGGGAGGCACTCATGAGTTTTATGGAGACCAAGCCCACTACTTCATCATCACCAACATCACCAGAGAGAGAAGCTTGAGCACATGGGTACGGGCACTCCCCTTGGCTTGTGCCAAGCATGGGGGAGGTGCACCGGTATCGTATCACCGCCACTTTTATTATCTTTACCTACTTTAGTTTGATCCTTAGTTATTTCATGATTTAATTGAATAAAAGTTTAGTATGATCTATTTTCGAGTGCTAATTTTGTGATCTAGCTATCTATCTATGTAATCGAGTTGAGATTTATATAATAAAGATTAGTTTGAGTTTTTGCTTCTTTACTTTTATGTTTCAATCCTAGCAATGAAAATAATGAAAAGATCATATGATATTCTTATGGAAAGTAATGAAATTACATAAAGAAAAGTATAAGGGGTAAAATTTATTGAAGGATAACAAACATAGCATTGGTCAATGATGCAATTCAGGGAAGAATTAATAAGGGAAGAGAAGATTAACATGCAAATAAACTATCTTGGACATCTTTTATGATTGTGAGCCCCCATTAAATATTTTGTGTAAAATTGTTGACGTTGGACAAGGAAGACAACGTAATGAATTATGTTTGCTTATATTCACATAAGTTATATTGTTACAGATCCTCCAACATGTGATGCTTGCCCAATATCTTTTCTAGCCAAAAATCCGCACCAAGTAGAGATACTACTTGTGCATCCAAAAACCCTTAAATCCAGCTTCATGTCATGAGAGTCCACTATATCTATCTATGGATTGAATAAGATCCTTCAAGTAAGTTGTCATCACTGCATAAAGCAATAAAAATTGTTCCTAAATATGTATGATCTTTTATTGTAAGGGAAAATAAGCTTTGTACAATCTTGTGATGGTAAAGAAATAAAAGCGACAGTCTGCATAATAGAAGTTGCTATCACAAGGGGCAATATAAAGTGATGTTCATTTGCATTAAGAGCTTGCACATCCAAAAACAAAAGGCGCATGACAACCTACGCTTCCCTCTGCGAAGGGCCTATCCTTTAATTTTATGTATTTACTTTTCATGCAAGAGTCAATAGTGTTCTCCTCTATTCCTTTTTATTTTTCTCTTTTGCAAGCATCATGTGATGGGGAAAGATCTAGGCATATATATCTAGTTGGATATAAGTTGGGATGTGAAATTATAAGCCCCTATCTTCCTATGTGTCTAGTTGAAACGTTTTGCTCCATGTATATGTTGTGAGTGTTAGCAATCATAGAAGAATAAATGATAGTTGAGTATGTGGACTTGCTAAAAAGCTCCTACATGAGACCCTTCCTAAAAAGATGATGAATTGTAGTTGCCTTGTTGACTGAGAACACAATTTGTTAGTTTTCAAGAAAGTTTATGCCTTATACTTCTTTGTTGTGATGAATTGTTACTTGCTCATGAGAAGTTCTATGATAATGTTCATTGATGCTATAATAATGATCATGATGTTGCTATGTCTGTATTTGTTTATTGACACCTCTTTCTCTAAACACGTGGTCATGATTATCGAAATATCGACTTTCGCTTGAGGACAAGCGAGGTTTAAGCTTGGGGGAGTTGATACGTCCATTTTGCATCATGTTTTCCTACTATTATTTATAGTGTTTTTAATCAATATAACACTCTGTGGGGGCAATTCTAATGCCCTTTCTCTCTTAATATGCAAGATTTACATGAAGAGGGAGATTGCCGGCAGTTGGAATTCTGGACCTGAAAAAGGTATGTCAAAGATACCTATTCTACACATCTCAAAATGAGCTGAAATTTCACGGAGATTTATTTTGGAATAAATAAAAAATATTGGAGAAAAGAAATACCAGAGGGGGCCACCCAGGTGCCCACGAGGCACTAGGGCATGCCCAACCCCCTGGGCGCGTCCTGGTGGCTTGTGGGGCCCCTGGCCAGCCTTCGGTGCCCATCTTCTAGTACATAAGCCCATTTTCCCTAGAAAAAATAAAGAGAAGACTTATGGGACGGGGCGCCACCGTCTCGAGGTGGAACTTGGGCATGAGCACTTTTTCTCCCTAGCGGAGCGATTCCGTCAGGGATACTTCCCCCCGGGAGGGGGAAATCTAAGCCATCGTTCTCATCATGGGAGGACCAATATTCATAAACATCTTCACCGGCACCATCTCATCTCAAACCCCATTTCATCTCTTGTATTCAATTTTTTGTATCAAAACTTCAGATTGGTACCTGTGGGTTGCTAGTAGTGTTGATTACTTCTTGTAGTTGATGCTAGTTGGTTTATTTTGTGGAAGATTATATGTTCAGATCTATTTTGCTATTCAATACCCCTCTGATCTTGGACATGAATATGATTTGTGAGTAGTTACTTTTGTTCTTGAGGACATGGGATAAGTCTTGTCATAAGTAATCATGTGAATTTGGTATTCGTTCGATATTTTGATGATATGTATGTAGTTATTTCCCTTAGTGGTGTTATGTGAACATCGACTACATGACACCTCACCATCTTTGGGACTAAGGGAATGAATTGTGGAGTATTTATTAGATGATGTTTGCTAGAGTGACAAAAGCTTAAACCCTAGTTTGTGTGCTATTCCGTAAGGGGCTGATTTGGATCCATATGTTTAATGCTATGGTTAGATTTATCTTAATTATTCTTTCGTAGTTGTGGATGCTTGTGAGAGCAGTTAATCATAAGTGAGTGGCTTGTTTAAGTAAGAACAGCACCCAAGCACCATTCCACCCACATATGAAATTATCAAAGTAGCGAATGTGGATCAAACAAACATGCATGATGAAAGTGACTAGATGAAATTCCCGTGTGTCCTCAACAACACTTTGCTTATTAAAAGAGACCATTCTGACATGTCCTTTGCTACAAAAAGGATTGGACTACCTTGTTGAACCTTAGTTACAATTGCTACTTGTCACTTGTTACAAATTATCTTGCTATCAAACTACTCGTTACCGATAATTTCAGTGCTTGCAGAAAATACCTTGCTGAAAATCGCTTGTCATTTCCTTCTGCTCCTCGTTGGGTTTGACACTCTTACTTATCAAAAGGACTACGATTGATCCCCTATACTTGTGGGTCATCTGGTTACACTCATGCTAGCTTCATGACTGGTATAGATGACTACAAATCTCAATTGGGCTATGTTTTCACCCTTAATGGTGGTGTAGCGGTTTGGAAGAGTTTCAAATAGGACACTGTTGTGGATTCTATGATAGAAGCAGAGTATATTGCAGTCTATATCTAGAGGTTTCTTCAAGAAGTTGGTGTGGTCCCAAGTGCAATGAACCCGACGGCGCTCTGTTGTGACAATAGTGGTTTTGTTGCTCAAGCAAAGGAACCAAGATCCCAAATGAAGACCAGACACATCAAGCGCAAGTATCACATCATCTAACAATATTTCTACAAAGGTTTTGTGAAGGTTCTCAAGGTTCACACAGATTTGAATGTGTCAGGCCCAATGACGAAGGCCATGCCATGAGCAACATTGGATAGCAATAGGTGTTAGAGAAACTATGTAACTAGATTATTGCCTCTAGCGCAAGTGGGAGTCTATTGGAAGTGTGCCCTATAGGCAATAATATTGTATTATTATATTTCCATGTTCATAATTAAGAGTTTATATTCTATGTTATAACTGCTATGATCCTCGAATATGCGATTCAGTGGAAAACTCATATGCACGTGCAGAACAATAAACGATAAATAAGATTCCTAGTATCGCCTCTAAGACTGGCTCAAGTGTTGTTAGTGATCAAGTTTTCCATATCTTAGGATATCATCAAGTCTAACGATAGTCCTAAAACAACATTGAGATTATGACGTTCGAAGAACTATCATATTGAATCGACCCAAACTTGTTTGTTATACTTTGAGATGATACCGTCACAAGTCAATTGTTATAACATGGAGTGTCAGCATGTGTTTTAGTTACTTAGACCATGAGAGTATCATACTCACTTCTTAATGTACGATCAACTTTGGGGTTGCTCAAATGCCATCCATAACACGGTGATCATAACGACAACTTACAGGTTCATCGGAAAAGTTTGACAAAGGACTCAATAGCTCGAGAGTGGAATTTGCTCCTCCAATAAGGGAGCGATATTCTTAGGGACCTCTCGATGTGACGACATCCATCTCGTCTGGCCATACACAGGTGACTACGTCACGGGGATGCCGGAACATGTCAACAAGAAAGAAGAACAAAACCAGCAACGAGGAGACCGGTATAGTGAGCACACGTATGAATCAAGAGGATACCAACACGTCTCACCCCGGGTTTTGTAAACTATATTTAAGCAAAAGGAACATGACATGATAACCAAAGGTTCACTCGAATGCCATTCGTGTAAGCATAGGGATCGATATGGACGTCCATGGTTCCTCCATCGGTCATTGAATGAAGGGGTTTCATTCATGTCTATGTTTGAATGAAGGGGTTGCATTCATGTATATGTTTATCGAACATAAAGAGTCACAAGCTTAAGGTAATCATGATCTATTGTGTGTTAGTAGGGAGAGACTATTGAGGTTTTATTTGTGGAATTTTCCAATAATATTCGAAATAGTTTTGATTAGGAATGAGAAGCGTTTCGGGGTCATCAGAAGGGTTTCGAAGTTTATCGGGCAATATCGGGTATTATTGATAAATAATATATAGGTGAAAGTATTTTTGGTGATGTTAAATTAACAATAAAAGGCTCTAGTAATTGATAGTAGAATTCTATATTTAATTTAATATCAACGGGCCTTAAAAGGCCAATAGGTGGAGGGAGAATTGGGCCATAAGGGCCCGATAGGGGTGGCACCCCATTTCCCCTTTGGGAAGCCGAATTGGGGTGGGGTAAGGAATACTCCTTACACGCTTGGCAGGTGCAAGGGGGAGGGGAGTCCACCCCCCTCTTGTGGCACCCCTCCACCCCTCCAACCTATATACTATACTAGAGGCTTTGAGTACTTTTAGATACACAAGTTTTGGAGCCTCCTATAGTTCTCTAGTTCTAGTTCTAGTTCTAGTTGGTCCTAGTTGATTAATTAGATCTTGACCTAGATCCTCTAATCCTCATAATTAGAAGCCAAGTGTGGTTCTAATCTCCTCCCTCTAATAGCTTTGGATGGTGAAGCGTTGCCGGATCATGAAGACCGTACGCTTACACCTCATAGATAGGTCGTGCTTTCCGTCTTCCGTTCAAGGGACTATTCATGGGAGGTTCGCAGGACCGTTCATCTACATTTTGAGACTCCAAGTACGATCTACACCGACTTGTCTTCTTCTACTGCAACTTGGAGTCGGTAACGATCGATATCCAAACCGTTAGTGCATCTTCATATTGTTCCTGGGTGAGCAACCCCAAAGGCCACTGTACGGTTGCCAGGGCACAGGGATCACAAGAATCCCTACTACGGTTGCCGGGGCGCAGGGTTGCAAGGAGAGCAGGGCTAGTAGACAGCACAAGGATCGTTTACCCAGGTTCGGTCCGCGAGGATGCGTAAAACCCTAGTCCTGCTTTGGTGGGTATATTTGTGAGAGTTCTTGAGCTCTCAAACTAGCTGTGGTCAGCATGTGGTTCGAAAGAGCCGAATCCTTCGCTAGTATGCCATGGGCCTCCTTTTATAGTTGGAAGGGGCTGCCACAGTGACACACAGGAGGTGGAAAGGCGTACAGTGCTCTGAGCTTATCGCTCGTATTATAGGACAAGACGCATTTAATGCGTAGCTTAGGTGTCCCCTTGCTTTACTGGGGATGGGGGTGAGCTCTGTCCCGTCCTTCGCCACTCCTCCTCGTCTTGACACGCGCCCTGGCCAGTGGGGTGTGTGGCGCCATGTAGGCAGTCAAGCAGCTGAGGTGGCGCGATTGCGGAGCCCCTACGAAGATCTGCATGCTGCCACACTGGCACTTGATGAGTTGGCCTGGGAGCTGCATGTTGCCACGCAGGTGCCCGCCCAGCTGGTTGGGCTGGCAGCTGCATGTGAAAGGCGGTGGAAGCTTGATTGGTGCGGGTTCGGCAGTGGCTCCGCTGGCGTTCATGGCGAGGGCCTTGCCGGGGGGCCCGGCAAGGGCCTTGCCACGGCGTGCAGTCGTCCCCGGCAAGGATCTTGCCGGGTGTCTGGTGGTCTTCCTCGGCAAGGATCTTGCCGAGAATCATCATCTTCCAATTCTCATCTGATCTTGAATATGTCTTCACAAAGATCTGCATGCCACCACAGAGGTGCCTTCCCGAGCTCTGGCCCCATGTTGATGACGGCGCCGGGGGCCGTGGGCTCAAGGGTGGCTCGCTCTGTTGGCGTGGGGTGAGCTGCCCCGACAAGGGTCTTGCCAGGGCCGCTGGGGCCGCCCGGCAAGGGTCTTGCCGGGGGGAACCTGATTCGTCCCTCTGCTCTTTGTGGTCTTGGCTTTGGCGTTGCTTTGATCGTCTTGGGCTTCGGTCTTACCTTGGCTCACCTCCCTTGTTCTGCTTGATGTGGCCGTGGGCGTGGCTCTGACTACCCGTGCACAGGTAAAGGGGTACAAAAATGTGCCCCTATTTTTGTACACCGAGAGGAGCCCCCGGGCCTGGGCCACACATAAGCGCGACACATTGTTGGGCCAGGCCCAGAACGGTGCGCGGGTAGGTGGGACGGTTTTTACCATGGTAAGATTCTTCGCGCGCTCCGCCTCCCACGACCCGCGCGCGTGGCGCGGTGTGGAGGGGTGTGCGTGATGTGGGTGGCATCCGTGGGGCGGTTTCCACACTCATGTGTCATATCACAGTAAAGAGGCGGCTCGCGCCCTCCCCATAAAAATAGGGAGGCGCAGAGGCTCGGCACATTTACTGAGCGGGGCCGGGGTGCGGTCTTCAAGGCGTCCTCTCCCCACGATCACGGGGTGGGGAGAGGTCGCCTCACCCATCCCCTCAATTCTGCACGTCTGCCACGCGTCTTTCATGCGCTTGGGGTGGCGAACGGTGGAGGCAGGAAACCGGGCCGTCGCGGGTTGGGGCAGTGGGTCGGTCCTGATTCCCTGCGCCTCCGATGTCTGTATTGGTCGAGTGGGGCGGCCGAGCCTCAACCCCGTTCCTTTATAAAGAGGGGGAAAGGGGGATGGCATCCCTCATTCTTCCATATTTTATCTCCCCTGCTTATGCTTCTTTCTCTCACCCGCCATGGAGAAGGGGAATCCTGGTCCCTCGACGGTGGCGGCGAGGGTCGCCACCTGATAGCGCGTCCCTCCTCCTCCTCAGCCTGCGGTAGTGGAACCGGCCGCGAGGGGAAGGGGGAGCGGACGAGGCCGGGGCAGAGGCCGTAGCGCTCGGGGAAGAGGAGGACGGGGTGACACGTCGACCTCGCCCCTGCCAATGATGCCCTTCCCGATGGAAGGCCACATTGAAGACCAGCCTTGCGAGTTCTTCATCAGGCTGCGCCGGCCCCCGCGTCGTCGTCTTCGTCTTCCTACCCCGTTCGATCGGGTGATGGAGCGTGCCCTGCCCCAGACCCTCAGTTTGCACATGAGGGGCTGTGAGAACGGGGGCACGCGGGTCGACGTTGACTTCTCGGCTCCTCGAGTGATGTATCTCCGCCATGGATGGAAGATGTTCGCCCGCATCCACAGCCTGACGGTGGGTCTTGTCCTCTACTTCAAGTTAATGGAGCACGGCCTGCTTTCCGTTAAGGTCTTCGGAGAGTTTGGGACTCGTCTTAAATGTTGCGTGGAGAGCTCCTCTGATGGAGATTCTGACAATGGAAGCTCTTCCTTGAGCGAAAGCGACGAGGGGGACAGTGGGGACGAGTCCGACTAGGCGCCAGACACCCCGCGCCTGAGCGGGTGCGGTAGCAGCAGCATCTGCACCTGGCCGCTCCTCCGGCAGAGTTTTGCCGGGGGTGGGGCTAGCTCCTTGAACTTCTCGGGGCCGTCTCCATGGGCGGCTAGCGTCGGGGGGCTATGGAAGAGGAAGAGGGCGGGCGGCAAGGCCGTCAACTTGGAGTACGCAGGCCCCGACGTGTTCGTCGCGTACTGCCGGTACTGCCGCCTCGTCTTCCAGCTCCTTTCCCGGCACCGTCATCACCAGCCCGCCCGTGGGCAGCCACCGAGGTGTTCTCTTGGTGCTTTCTGTTGCTCGTAGCTCGCCTAGGCGCCCCTTTTGCCCTCTCGCCTCCTTGACCTGCGTCCTGAGGAGAGGGACAAGAAAAGGATTACGGGCACCTTATTTCTTTTTTAATCTGTAAGCCCGCGGGCCTTGTTGAATCTAAAGCTTGTAATCCCCTCCATTCATGTTTTTCATTTCGTACGAAATGTACCTCTATGGGATGTTTTTAATGAAAAAGGGATGCTTGCCGGGCTTTTCGTTCATGGGTAAATCCCGCGACAAGGAGCGAGTCCTCGTTATTGTTTAGGATAAATGTTTTTCTCCTAACAACAGGCCTTGCCGTTCCCCCACTCCATTCGACCGTTCTTGCGCTTCGGCGGAGGTAGGGATGAAGTGGGTTTCAGGCCCCTCATTCTACCTCCTTGCTGCCGCGGCTACAACCAAATCCGGACCCAGGAAATAATCCTTAGGTGTAGGGAAAAAAGGAGCACGGCAGCCTAGAGATAAAAATGAGGTTTCACATGCCTCTGTCCTATTTCGAAATGCATGACAGGGGATAAAAAAGACTTATCTAGATCTGCAGCCCCCGGCAGTCTTATCTTGCCAAGGTTGGATCCTTGAATTTGTAGCCCCCCGGCAACTCTAGTTTGTCGGGGTCAGGACGCCGGTCCGTTTCCTTTATTCCGAGTAGCTCAGCAGAAGTGCTCATGTGCCCTGCGAACCAAACAAGGACAGAATAGGAACAGATAGACGCGCACTCGACCTCTAAGCTAGGGTTTAATCGCTGCTGAGCACCATCAACCCTAACCGAGGAAGAGACTCAACCTAGCATGCATGCTATGACTTAGGGCGCCAGCGCTTCATTTATTTATGCTCAGGGTCTGCGCCTGGCTTTGTACAAAGGGTCACATGCCTTGCTGGCAAAGCTTGTACAAAAGGTGGCTTGCCGGGGGGCCCGGCAAGCCGCGCCTTATGGGTAAAACTTGCGAAGATACTCGATGTTCTAGGAGTTTCTCACTGGGACGACATCTTCGGTCTCCAGGAGGACTGTGCCAGGCCTGGTGACTTGTATTACCCGATAAGGGCCTTCCCACTTTGGCGTCAACTTGTTGGAATTCTTGGCCGACTGAACACGCCAAAGAACAAGGTCGCCTTCCTCAAAGCTTCGGTCATGAACCTTGCGGCTATGGTAGCGGTGCAAGGCTTGCTGGTAGTGTGCCGCTCTCACAGCCGTCCGAAGACGATCTTCCTCAAGGAGCATCGCGTCATCCTGGCGCAACGGCTCTTGCTCAAGCTCATCATAAGCGAGCACTCGAGGTGACCCGTATATGAGTTCCGTGGGGAGAACTGCTTCTTCTCCGTATACCAGGGCAAAAGGTGTCTGGCCGGTGGCTCGATTTGGCATCGTCCTGATCGACGAAAGAACCACCGACAACTCATCAATCCGGTGCCTTCCACTCTTGTGCAGCCTATCAAAGGTCTTCATTCTCAGGCCTCGCAACACTTCAGCATTTTCCCTCTCCGCTTGGGCGTTGCTCCTTGGATGTGCCACGGAGGCGAAACAGACCTTGCTGCCGAGTTCTTGGATGTACTGCATGAAGGAGTGGCTTGCGAACTGCATGCCGTTGTCGGTGATGACTCTGTTTGGCACACCAAAACGGCAGACCAGTCTTTTAAAGAACTTGACGGCTGACTGAGCAGTCACCTTCCTCACTGCTTCCACCTCCGGCCACTTTGTGAACTTGTCGATTGCAACGTACAAGAACTCAAAGCCCCCGACAGCGCGGGGGAAAGGGCCCAGTATATCGAGCCCTCAGACCGAGAATGGCCAGGAGAGGGGGATTGTTTGAAGGGCTTGAGTTGGTTGATGAAACTTCTTCGAATGGAACTGGCACGCTTCACACTTGGTTACTAGTGCCGTCGCATCCTGGAGGGTGGTGGGCCAGAAGAAACCTTGCTGGAACGCCTTCCCGGCAAGGACCCTTGACCCTATGTGGGAGCCACAGATGCCTCCGTGTATCTCCACCAACAGCTCCAGTCCTTCCTCCCCGGGGATGCACTTGAGTTTCACACCGTTCGGCCTTCTCCGGTATAGGACGTCATCGACGAACTGGTACAGGGCGTACCGACGGGCTACTTTCTCTGCTTCTTCCTGCTCCTCAGGAAGCTCCCCGGTTTGGAGGAATTGGACGGTATGCTGCACCCATGCCGGAGCCTGGGGCTCGACGGCAAGGACCAAATGCATTTCTTCCGCCATGGGAGCGGCTGTCTCTACGGCCAGGGCTTGACGCCCTATCGGAGGCAGTTGCTCTTGGGCAGGCTCAGCGTCCGCGGCAGCACCCTTGCCGGCAGCCCCAGGGGTCTCGGTAGGAAAGTACTTGCCTAGACCTGACTTCCTCCGCTTGCTCTGCCCCACTGATGGTTTGACGAATGATTGAGATAGCCGGAGCAAAAAGGTACCTGGTTCCACAGGTAGCTTGAACGTGGCATGCTTTGACAGGTAATCGGCGATGTCGTTCTCCGCTCGAGGGGTGTGCTCTGCCTGGATACCGTCAAAGCGTTCCTCCAGCTTCCTCACCTCATCTATGTAAGCTTCCATCAGTGGGCTCTGATAGTCCTTGTTGACCTGCCTGACAACGAACTGCGAGTCACCCCTGACGATGAGCTTTTTGACCCCGAGGTCTGCCGCGATCCTGAGACCGGCAAGCAATCCCTCGTACTCAGAAGTGTTGTTGGTGGACATCTCCTTGGGGAAGTGCATCTAGATCACGTACTTGAGGTGTTCTCTCGTGGGTGCGACGAGCAGCACACTGGCACCAATGCCTTGCAGCGAGAAAGCCCCATCAAAGTACATGATCCAGTCGTGATCTGCTTCCTTGCCGGGGAGAGTGGTCTCCTGAATTTCTTCGTCAGGCGTCGAGGTCCATTCTGCGATGAACTCCGCCAAGACTCTGCTCTAAATTGTCGAGGTACTTTCAAACTTCAAACCAAAACTGGACAGCTCCAAGGCCCATTCCACAATCCTTCCGGTTGCGTCTGGGTTGTGCAGTATCCGTTGCAATGGGAGGCGGGTGACAACAGTGATTTCGTGGGCTTGGAAGTAGTGATGCAGCTTCCTCGAGGCCATAAGGACGCCGAAGAGCAATTTTTGCACACTGGAATACCTCAACCTAGCCCCTGCAAGAGGGAGCTGGCAAAGTAAACCGGGTGCTGCATCATTTTCTTCTTCGACACCACCTCACTCGACCGTGCAGGCACTGCCATGGTGGCACCAGACTCTGCCGGGGACTGTGCCTTGTCGGCGCCAGGCCCTGCCGGGGGAACCTTTGGCTTGCCATCCGCTGGTTCTGCCATCGTCACTGCCTCCTCGTCGACCTCCCTCTGTGCCACCAGTGCGGCGCTGACCACTTGATTCATCGCTGCCAGATATAGCAGCAACGGCTCTTGTGGTTTAGGCACAACCAGTATTGGTGCGAAGGAAAGGTATTTCTTCAGATCCTGCAGTGCTGCCTCGGCTTCTGGGGTCCACTCTACTGGGCCTGCCTTCTTCAAGATTTTGAAGAAGGGAAGGGCGCGTTCGACGGACTTGGAGATGAATCGGCTCATGGCGGCAACGCAACCGGTGAGCCGACACACATCCTTGATCCGCTTGGGCGCCTCGATCTGCTCAATAGCCTTGATCTTGTCTAGGTTTGCCTCGATCCCGCACTGTGACACAAAGAACCCGAGAAGCTTGCCGGACAAAACACCAAAGACACACTTCTCAGGGTTCAGCTTGAGGTTGATCTTGCGCAGGTTAGCAAATGTCTCTTCTAGATCTTGCACAAGAGTTGGCCCGTCCTTGGTTTTGACTACTATGTCGTCCATTTAGGCCTCCATATTTCTATGGATCTGAGGTTCAAAACCAATTCGGACTGCTCTTGCGAACGTTGAGCCAGCACTCTTCAACCCGAAAGGCATCCGTAAAAAGCAGAACATACCACATGGGGTGATGAATGTTGTCTTCTCTTCATCTTCCCTCGTCATGAAGATCTGGTGGTAGCCTGAGTATGCGTCGAGGAATGATAACAGTTCACACCCGGTCGTGGAGTCAACAATCTGGTCAATGCGTGGCAACGGGAAGGGGTCCTTAGGGCAAGCCCTATTGATATCTGTGTAATCAATACACAGGCTCCACTTCCCATTCGCCTTGCGCACCACTACTGGATTGGCCAACCACGTCGGATGGAGCACTCCTCTTACCAAACCTGCTGCTTCCAACTTCCTGATCTCCTCTATGATGAACTCCTGCCTCTCCAGAGCCTGCTTCCTGACCTTTTTCTTGACGGGCCGCGCGTGGGGGCAGACAGTTAGGTGGTGCTCAATCACCTCCCTGGGAACACCAGGGATGTGGATGCTTGCCATGCAAACACGTCAACGTTCGCCCGCAGGAAGGTGACGAGCGCGCCTTCCTATTTGCTATCGAGGGTGCAGCCTATGGTGAAGGCCCCTCCCGTGCCATCCTCCCTGACGGGCACCTTCTTGGTCTGTGGCGGCTCGGCCCTGGATCTCTTGCTCTTGTCGGTAGTACTCTCTGGCACATCCTCGACGGTAGCACAACACTCCGAGGAGGTGCGCTTGCCGGAGTGGGTGCGAGAGGTCTTGTCGGGCTTCTTCTTCCCTCCCGGGGCTTCAGCAGCAGGAGCAGGTGCCTTGGCGGCAGCCCCTGCAACTGCTTCCCGGTAGAGCTGGTCGGCAGATCAGCGCGTCCTTCTTGTCGGAGGGGACGGAGATGATGGTCAACGGCCCGGGCATCTTCAGCATGTCGTAGGCGTAGTGTGACGCTGCCATGAACTTGGCTAGTACCGGGCGGCCGAGGATCCCATTATAGGGCAAGGGGATCTCGGCCACGTCGAAGACGATCCTCTCCATCCTGTAGTTCAACTCTCCTCCAAATGTCACAGGTAGTGTGACCTTTCCCTTTGGCTGGCTCCTCCCCGGATTGACCCCTTGAAACGTGCCCGTTTCCTCAAGGTCTCCATCAGGGATTTGCAACTTTTTGATCACGACAGGCGAGATCAGGTTCAGGCCGGCCCCGCCGTCAACCAACATCTTGTTCACTCTGAGGTTGCGTATCGTTGGTGAGACCAACAATGGCAAACACCCAACCGTGGTGGTGCGGTTAGGGTGGTCCTCGACGTCAAAGATGAGGGGCGTGCTGGACCACTTCAGCGGCTTCTGAGCATCGAACGACGGCTCTGCTGCTGTAATATCACGTGCCCACTGCTTGAGCTGGCGGTGAGAAGTATGCAGCAAGGCGCCGCCATTGATGCACATGGCCTCCGTAGCCTTCTGGAACCCTTGCTCACTAGACTCGTCGTCCTCGTCGTCATCGTCGTCTTCCTGTTTCTTGTCGCGGCCCCAGGCGGGCCTCTCTTGCTAGTTGTCCTTGCCGGGGCGGCCTCCTTGGCCGCCACGCTTCTTGCCGGACCCCTCCACACCGTCCTGGTCCTTCTCCTTGTCCCGCCTCTCATACTCAGCCTTTTCCTTCTCAGCAAGCAGCTCGACTTGCCAGCAGTTCTGGAGGTCGTGGCCCTTGGTGCGGTGGATTTTGCAGTATTGCTTGCCGGAGCTTCCGGGCTTGTCGGTAGCCGCCAAGGCTCGGCAGGCGGCACACCCAGCAATCTCCTTGTTGGGGGCATCTGATTTTACCTTTTTTGCGGCACCGGTGTCGTCGGACCCCTCAACGGTGAGCACGGCCTTGCCCTTGCGTTTCTTGTTGCGACGCCGGCCCTTCTTCGTCGGGGTAGCGGCGTCTTCATCGGTAGAGTCGGTTTTCGCGCCGGCGTCCTTGCCGGGGTACTTCCGTCCCTCTTCAGCCCGGCGCTGATACGTCTCCAACGTATCTATAATTTTTGATTGCTCCATGCTATATTATCTACTGTTTTGGACTATATTGGGCTTTATTTTCCACTTTTATATTATTTTTGGGACTAACCTATTAACCAGAGGCCCAGCCCAGAATTGCGGTTTTTTGCCTATTTCAGTGTTTCGGAGAAACACAATATCAAACGAGTCCAAACGGAATAAAATCTTCGGGAACGTGATTTTCTCACCGAACGTGATCCAGGGGACTTGGACCCTACGTCAAGGCATCAGAGAGGCGGTCACGAGGGTGGGGGAGCGCGCCCCCACTTTAGGGCGCGCCCCCTGCCTCATGGGACCCTCAAAGCTCCACCAACGTACTCCTTCCTCCTATATATACCTACGTACCCCCAAACGATCAGAACAGGAGCCAAAAACCTAATTCCACCGCCAGAACCTTCTGTATCCACGAGATCCCATCTTGGGGCCTGTTCCGGAGCTCCGCCGGAGAGGGCCGTCATCACGGAGGGCTTCTACATCATCATAGCCCCTCCTATGAAGTGTGAGTAGTTTACCTCAGACCTTCGGGTCCATAGTTAGTAGCTAGACGGCTTCTTCTCTCTTTTTGGATCTCAATACAAAGTTCTCCCCCTCTCTTGTGGAGATCTATTCGATGTAATCTTCTTTCTGCGGTGTGTTTGTTGAGACCGATGAATTGTGGGTTTATGATCCAAGTCTATCTATGAATAATATTTGAATCTTCTCTGAATTCTTTTATGTATGATTGGTTATCTTTGCAAGTCTCTTTGAATTATGAGTTTGGTTTGGCCTACTAGATTGGTTTTTCTTGCCATGGGAGAAGTGCTTAGCTTTGGGTTCGATCTTGCGGTGTCCTTTCCCAGTGATAGAAGGGGCAGCAAGGCACGTATTGCATCGTTGCCATCAAGGATAACAAGATGGGGTTTATTTCATATTGCATGAATTTATCTCTCTACATCATGTCATCTTGCTTATAGCGTTACTCTGTTTTTAATTAATACTCTAGATGCATGCTGGATAGCGGTCGATGAGTGGAGTAATAGTAGTAGATGCAGACAGGAGTCGGTCTACTTGTCTCGGACGTGATGCCTATATACATGATCATACCTAGATATTCTCATAACTATGCTCAATTCTATCAATTGCTCAACAGTAATTTGTTCACCCATCGTAGAATACTTATGCTCTTGAGAGAAGCCATTAGTGAAACCTATGGCCCCCGGGTCTATTCTCATTATATCAATCTCCATCACTTTAATCTTGCTTTGCTTTTTTACTTTGCCTTTTACTTTTCACCTTGTATCTTTATATCAAAAATACCAAAAACATTATCTATCAGTTCTCACTCTCGTAAGTGACCGTGAAGGGATTGACAACCCCTAATCGCGTTGGTTGCGAGTTGCTATCGTTTTGTGCAGGTATGAGGGACTTGAGCGTGGGCTCCTACTGGATTGATACCTTGGTTCTCAAAAACTGAGGGAAATACTTATGCTACTCTGTTGCATCATCCTCTCCTCTTCAGGGATAACCAACGCAAGCTCAAGAGGTAGCAAGAAGAATTTCTGGCGCCGTTGCCGGGGAGTCTACGCAAAAAGTCAACATACCAAGTACCCATCACAATCGCTATCTCTCGCATTACATTAGTTTCCATTTGCCTCTCGTTTTCCTCTCCCCCACTTCACCCTTGTCGTTTTATTTGCCCTATCTTTCTCCTTCTCCTTCTCCTTCTCCTTCTCCTTTTCCGTTTGCCTTTTTCTCGCTTCCCTTGTCGTCATGGCTAGCCCTCTTTCTGCTCCTTTGTCCCATGAGTTTGAGGTTCTTCACTTCAAACAAAGACAAGGAGAAAACTTAAAGGATGCTTGGTTGAGAATGATGGAATCTTATCGTAATTGCACCATATAAGTAAATTTCATAATTTTGCTTCGCAACTTTTATGTTGGACTTAATATGTCTCATAGACAACTTTTGGATGGTGTTGCCAAAGGCAATTTTATTGAAATTAATCCCAGTATTGCTGATGAACTTATAGAAGGTATAGTGGGAACTTTACCTCCAAAAAAGGGGCCTCATCATACCCCAGAGGAAACGCAAGTTTTTGAGAAAATTTGCGAAGTAACTAAAATTTTACAAAAGTCTCTTGAACCTCTTAAGAGTGTTAGCGGGAATCTCCATCGCATGAATATGTTGATTACTCTTTGCAATAAGCGGTTGGATTCCTTAGATCTTAAAATTTCTGAATATGAAGGGAAACGTAAAGAACCTCCCAAATTCGAACACAACATCGCTAAAAGAATTAAGAATCAACATGGCAATACCTAAATCTATCCTCGCTTTTATGCCTAGCTAGGGGCGTTAAACGATAGCGCTTGTTGGGAGGCAACCCAATTTTATTTTGAGTTTTTTGTTTTTGCTTCTGTTTAGGAATAAATAATCCATCTACCTTCTGTCTAGATGTGGTTTTGTGTTTCAATTAGTGTTTGTGCCAAGCTAGACCTATTGGATCTTCTTGGATGATAGTTATTCGATCTTGCTGTAATTTCCAGAAACTTTGCGCTTAGTGCCCGAATTATTAAAAATCACCAGAACGTGATAAAATTCTGATTCCTATTGCTTATGATCAATAAAAAAAATTCTAGGTCTTCTAATTTTGGTAGATTTTTTGGAGTTCCATAAGTTTGGGTTAGTTACATATTACTACAGACTGTTCTGTTTTTGACAGATTCTGTTTTTCGTGTGTTGTTTGCTTATTTTGATGAATCTATGGTTAGTAAAATAGTTTATAATCCATAGAGAAGTTGGAATACAGTAGGTTTAACACCAATATAAATAAAGAATGAGTTCGTTACAGTACCTTGAAGTAGTTTTATGTTTTCTTTCTCTAACGGAGCTCACGAGTTTTCTATTGAATTTTGTGTTGTGAAGTTTTCAAGTTTTGGGTGAAATCTTTTGATGGATTATGGAACAAGGAGTGGCAAGAGCCTAAGCTTGGGGATGCCCATGGAACCCCCAAGATAATCCAAGGACACCAAGAATTCAAAGCTTGGGGATGCCCCGGAAGGCATCCCCTCTTTCGTCCACTTCCATCGGTATTTTACTTGGAGCTATATTTTTATTCACCAACATGATATGTGTTTTGCTTGGAGTGTCTTGTATTATTTGTGTCTTTGTTTGTTAGTGTGCCACAATCATCCTTGCTGTACACACGTTTGAGAGAGCCATTTATGAATTAAAATTTGCTAGAATACTCTTTGTGCTTCACTTATATCTTTTGAGCTATGTAGTTTTGCTCTATGTGCTTCACTTATATCTTTTGAGCGTGATAATTTTGCTCTATGTGCTTCACTTAGATCTTTTAGAGCACGGTGGTGGATTTGTTTTAAAGAAACTATTGATCTCTCATGCTTCACTTAGATCATTTTGAGAGTCTTAATAGCATGGTAAATTGCTTAATGATAATATGCTTGGTATTCATGATTTGTGAAATTTTCTTTTGAGTGTGTTGAATACTAAGAAAAGATTGAAGCATGATAATTGTTTTGAGATATGGAGGTGATAATATTAGTGTCATGCTAGTTGAGTAATTGTGAATTTAAAGAATACTTGCGTTGAAGTTTGTGATTCCCGTAGCATGCACGTATGGTGAACCGTTATGTAACGAAGTCGGAGCATGAGGTGTTTATTGATTGTCCACATTATGAGTGACGGTCGGGGACAAGCGATGGTCTTTTCCTACCAATCTATCCCCCTAGGAGCATGCGCGTAATACTTTGCTTTGATAACTTCTAAATTTTTGCAATAAGTATATGAGTTCTTTATGACTAATGTTGAGTCAATGGATTATACGCACTTTTTCCTATCCTTCCACCATTGCTAGCCTCTCTAATACCGCGCACTTTTCGCTGGTATCATACACCCACCATATATCTTCCTCAAAACAGCCACCATACCTACCTATCATGGCATTTCCATAGCCATTCCGAGATATATTGCCATGCAACTTACCACCGTTCCGTTTATTATGACACGCTCCATCATTGTCATATTGCTAGCATGATCATGTAGTTGACATCGTATTTGTCCTAAAGCCACTATTCATAATTCTTTCATACATGTCACTCTTGATTCATTGCATATCCTGGTACACCGCCGGAGGCATTCATATAGAGTCATATCTTGTTCTAATTATCGAGTTGTAATTGTTGAGTTGTAAGAAAAATAAAAGTGTGATGATCATCATTTTTAGAGCATTGTCCCAAGTGAGGAAAGAATGATGGAGACTATGATTCCCCCACAAGTCGGGATGAGACTACGAATGAAATAAAAAAGGGACATTTACATCTGTGCCCCTAACTCGAACCCACTACTCATATTTGCCCCTAATTTTGAAGCATGCTCAAATTTGCCCCTCCGCCGTTAAGTCACTACTCAGAAATGCCCTTTCGTACAGTACTGTAGCACTTTACGTCCAATACTGTAGCACTTTCCATCTGCTACAGTACACATGGGCCTTTGACGGTCAAAGGCCTTTGACTGGACGGAAGGGCATTTCTGAGTAGTGACTTAACGGCAGAGGGGCAAATTTGAGCATGCTTTGAAATTAGGGGTAAATCTGAGTAGGTGGTTCGAGTTAGGGGCAGAAATGCAAATGGCCCAATAAAAATGAGATAAAAAGAGAGAAGGGACAATGCTACTATCCTTTTACCACACTTGTGCTTCAAAGTAGCACCAAGATCCTCATGATAGAGAGTCTCCTATGTTGTCACTTTCATATACTAGTGGGAATTTTTCATTATAGAACTTGGCTTGTATATTCCAATGATGGGCTTCCTCAAAATGCCCTAGGTCTTCGTGAGCAAGCGAGTTGGATGCACACCCACTTAGTTTCTTTTGTTGAGCTTTCATATACTTATAGCTCTAGTGCATCCGTTGCATGGCAATCCCTACTCACTCACATTGATATCTATTAATGGGCATCTCCATAGCCTGTTGATACGCCTAGTTGATGTGAGACTATCTTCCCCTCTTTTTGTCTTCTCCACAACCACCGTTCTATTCCACATATAGTGCTATATCCATGGCTCACACTCATGTATTGCGTGAAGGTTGAAAAAGTTTTGAAAATGTTAAAGTATGAAACAATTGCTTGGCTTGTCATCAGGGTTGTGCATGATTTAAATACTTTGTGTGGTGAAGATGGAGCATAGCCAGACTATATGATTTTGTAGGGATAACTTTCTTTGGCCATGTTATTTTGAGAAGACATAATTGCTTTATTAGTATGCTTCAAGTATTATTATTTTTATGTCAATATGAACTTTTGTCTTGAATCTTTTGAATCTGAATATTCATACCATAATTAAGAAGTTTTACATTGAAATTATGCCAAGTAGCACTCGGCATCAAAAATTCTCTTTTTATCATTTACCTACTTGAGGTCGAGCAGGAATTAAGCTTGGGGATGCCTGATACGTCTCCAACGTATCTATAATTTTTTATTGCTCCATGCTATATTATCTATTGCTTTGGACTATATTGGGCTTTATTTTACACTTTTATATTATTTTTGGGACTAACCTATTAACCGGAGGCCCAGCCCAGAATTGCTGTTTTTTTGCCTGTTTTAGTGTTTCGGAGAACCAGAATATCAAACGGAGTCCAAACGGAATAAAATCTTCGGGAACGTGATTTTCTCACCGAACGTGATCCAGGGGACTTGGACCCTACGCCAAGGCATCAGAGAGGCGGTCACGAGGGTGGGGGGCGCCCCCCCTTAGGGCGCGCCCCCTGCCTCGTGGGCCCCTCGAAGCTCCACCGACGTACTCCTTCCTCCTATATATACCTACGTACCCCCAAACGATTAGAATAGGAGCCAAAAACCTAATTCCACCGCCGCAACCTTCTGTATCCACGAGATCCCATCTTGGGGCCTGTTCCGGAGCTCCGCCGGAGAGGGCCGTCATCACGGAGGGCTTCTACATCATCATAGCCCCTCCTATGAAGTGTGAGTAGTTTACCTCAAACCTTCGGGTCCATAGTTAGTAGCTAGATGGCTTCTTCTCTCTTTTTGGATCTCAATACAAAGTTCTCCCCCTCTCTTGTGGAGATCTATTCGATGTAATCTTCTTTCTGCGGTGTGTTTGTTGAGACCGATGAATTGTGGGTTTATGACCAAGTCTATCTATGAATAATATTTGAATCTTCTCTGAATTCTTTTATGTATGATTGGTTATCTTTGCAAGTCTCTTCGAACTATGAGTTTGGTTTGGCCTACTAGATTGGTTTTTCTTGCCATGGGAGAAGTGCTTAGCTTTGGGTTCGATCTTCCGGTGTCCTTTCCCAGTGACAGAAGGGGCAACAAGGCACGTATTACATCGTTGCCATCGAGGATAACAAGATGGGGTCTATTTCATATTGCATGAATTTATCTCTCTATATCATGTCATCTTGCTTAAAGCGTTACTCTGTTTTTAACTTAATACTCTAGATGCATGCTGGATAGCGGTCGATGAGTGGAGTAATAGTAGTAGATGCAGGCAGGAGTCAGTCTACTTGTCTCAGACGTGATGCCTATATAGATGATCATACCTAGATATTCTCATAACTATGCTCAATTCTGTCAATTGCTCAACAGTAATTTGTTCACCCACCGTAGAATACTTATGCTCTTGAGAGAAGCCACTAGTGAAACCTATGGCCCTCGGGTCTATTCTCATCATATCAATCTCCATCACTTTAATCTTGCTTTGCTTTTTTACTTTGCCTTTTACTTTTCACCTTGCATCTTTATATCAAAAATACCAAAAACATTATCTATCAGTTCTCACTCTCGTAAGTGACCGTGAAGGGATTGACAACCCCTAATCGCGTTGGTTGCGAGTTGCTATCGTTTTGTGCAGGTACGAGGGACTTGAGCGTGGCCTCCTACTGGATTGATACCTTAGTTCTCAAAAACTGAGGGAAATACTTACGCTACTCTGCTACATCATCCTCTCCTCTTCAGGGAAAACCAACGCAACCTCAAGAGGTAGCAGGCGCACCTATCGGCCAGAACGTAGAGCTCGGCCACGTCCTTAACCTTGGTCATCGCCAGTTCTTCGCGCATCTTGCGATTGCGCATGTTCTGGTGGAACGCGCTAATCACAGCGGCAGGATGAACGCCGGGGATGTTGTACTGCACCCGACTGAATCTCTGGATGTACTTGCGCAGGGTCTCCCCTTCCTTCTGGGGAATGATGTGCAGATCACTGGCCTGGCCATGAGCTTGGTGGCCTCCCGTGAAGGCGCCAATGAACTCATGGCACAGATCTGTCCAAGAAGAAATGGAATCCACCGGCAAGTGCATCAACCAAGACATCACATTGGGCTTGAGAGCCAGCGGGAAATAGTTGCTAAGCACCTTGTCGTCACAAGCCCTGGCAGCCTACATCGCGATGGTGTAGATGCTGAGGAACTCGGACGGATGGGTTTTGCCAGTGTACTTCTCGCCAACGTCGGGCTTGAACGTGCGGTGGGACGGCCACTAGAACTGCCGCAGCTCACGGGTAAAGGCCGGGCAGCCCACCTCGTAAGGTAGGCCGCCGGAGCCCCACGGTGCCGGGTGGTCCATAGCGGGTCCCGCCCGCTTGTTCGACTGGCGGCGCATTTCGTGCGGACGCTCCACGGTAGTTCGAGCGTCTTCGTGAGCTCGTTCCCGAAGGACCTGGCGCTGGTCGCGGAGGGTCCGCGGGTCGGACGATGCTATGGAGATGTTATCAAAAGCGTCGTCACGACGGGCCGACGCCCGCGGCGGCTGGCGAGGAAGGGGAGAGTGCACCGTGGTCGCAGCTCCATCGGTCCTCCCAGCGCCGGCATGTGGCGGCTTGGTGGGGTGCCGACCCAAGGGCCCCGCCGGTCGCGGATCGTCTTTGTTGGCGACGGCGACGAGGCACCAGATGGTGGCCCTCCACTCGTCGAGCTTCACCGCGGCAGGACGGAAGTCGAGGAGCAACTGCGCGCGCGCCAAAGCTTCCACTGGCGTGGGCGGCGATGACCGCTGCATGGATCGCGGCGCGCTTCGACTTCCAACTACGTTGGAAGGAGGTCCTTCACGACCCAGCGGCTGCGCGCCATTTTCACCAGCGCTTCGGCGAGCATGCTGAACACCTTCATCTCGCTGATGACGCACAGGGCTCTTCCCACGGCGGTGCCCAGGGTCACCAATGTGGTGGCGCTGTTCGGTGCGCACGCCATCGGAGGAACGCACGGTGGTCACTGGTGTATGCGTCCTGGAGGTCGTCGTGCTGCCCAGAGTCAGCACAACGACACCCCCGGATGGCCCCGCGCCGCCTGCGGGGGCCCTAGCTCCGTCTTTGGATCCGGCGACGTGTAGTTGGTCGTATGGCGCACGAACGGCGCCGCTCGCCAGGCTCCGACTGCTTGGGCGATGCTGGTGCTCGCGGGCCGCGGCCCGGGTCCTGTCTGCGATAGGTCCGCTGCTCGTCCGCACCGGTACGGGCCGTTCGGCTCCCAACGAGCCGATCGTCGTGGTCGTCTTCTTCTTAGGGGCCATGGCGGCGAAGAATTGCTAGGCTAACTACCAGACCAGATTCTCACAATTGTTCCCCCTACCTGGTGCGCCAAAGATGTCGGTGTGGAACGACACCTATGGGATCACAAGAATCCCTACTACGGTTGTCGGGGCGCAGGGTTGCAGGGAGAGCAGGGCTAGTAGACAGCACAAGGATTTTTTACCCAGGTTCAGGCCGCGAGGATGCGTAAAACCCTAGTCCTGCTTTGGTGGGTATATTTCTGAGAGTTCTTGAGCTCTCAAACTAGCTGTGGTCAGCGTGTGGTTCGAAAGAGCCGAATCCTTCTCCAGTATGCCATGGGCCTCCTTTTATAGTTGGAAGGGGCTGCCACAGTGACACACAGTAGGTGGAAAGGCGTACAGTGCTCTAAGCTTATCGCTCGTATTACAGGACAAGACGCATTTAATGCGTAGCTTTGGTGTCCCCTTGCTTTACCGGGGACGGGGGTGAGGCACGTCCCGTCCGTCGCCGCTCCTCCTCGTCTTGACACACGCCCTGGCTAGTGGGGTGCGTGGCGCCATGTAGGCAGTCAGGCAGCTGAGGTGGCGCGGCGGTGGAGCCCCTACGAGGATCTGCATGCTGCCACGCAGGCAGTTGATGAGTTGGCCTGGGAGCTGCATGTTGCCACGCAGGTGCCCGCCCAGCTGGTTGGGTTGGCAGCTGCATGTGAAAGGCGGTGGAAGCTTGATTGGTGCAAGTTCAGCGGTGGCTCCGCTGGCGTCCTTGGCGAGGGCCTTGCCGGGGGGGGCCGGCAAGGGCCTTGCCGCAGCGTGGAGTCGTCCCCGGCAAGGATCTTGCCAGGGGTCTGGTGGTCTTCCTCAGCAAGGATCTTGCATATAATCGTCGTCTTCCAATTCTCATCTGATCTTCAATATGTCTTCACAAAGATCTGCATGCCACCACAGAGGCGCCTTCCCGAGCTTTGGCCCCACGTTGATGACGGCGTCGGGGGCCGTGGGCTCAAGGGTGGCTCGCTCTGTTGGCGTGGGGTGAGCTGCCCTGACAAGGGTCTTGCCGGGGCCGCTGGGGCCGCCCGGCAAGGGTCTTGCCGGGGGAACCTACTTCGTCCCTCTACACTTTGTGGTCTTGGCTTTGTCGTTGCTTTGATCGTCTTGGGCTTCGGTCTTACCTTGGCCCACCTCCCTTGTTCTGCTTGATGTGGCTGTGGGCGCGGCTCTGACTGCCCATGCACAGGTAAAGGGGTGCAAAAATGTGCCCCTATTTTTGTACACCAACAGCCACCGACAGATTAGTTGTATCAAAAGGTCGCAATACTTGGTCACGACCCCTTGGATGATGTACCATCGATGGTTGAGAGACTTGGTCCCACAATTGTGGATGAGTTCGTTGCGGTCAGACTCGAAATTCTTGCGCTCATGGAACCAAGAATGTATGTTGGACCAAAATGTTGTACGCCTTTCCTCCCTGTCGTGGATCGGATCAATGCTAGTGGCAACCATGCAGCGCATAACAATTCATCCTCTCACATGTTGAAGCTTTCTTCTCTACCCCTCTTCTTTGGATCGGTCGGCCAATCCTTCAGATCAACCATGTATCGCACACAATTCGCCCTATCCTGACTGCTCGGTGCATGAGTCCGGCTGCTGGGTGTACGTGCCCTGCCCGACTACTTGGTGTATGTACCCGGCTGTTGGACGTACACCTCTAGCTCCGATTCATCTACTTTCCCATCCTTGAAGCCTCCTCTGGTTCCATCTCTGTTTTGGAATACCTCCATCATCTCCCTGCTTGCATCATCATACGCCATCTCCCCCATTGAGACACGCCGGCATGCAAAGAGCGGATATCGGGTTGATCCACGCCATTCGCTACCACACAAGATGTGGTGATGCCGAATAAGGAAATGGAGAGGCGTCGCGTCGACTTTGACAGAATACGGCACGTACCTGACAACGGAGGCCAAGGACTACTCCTACCAACCGGGTTGTTTGGCAACATAGAACTAGGGTGGCTGATATTGGTCTAGCCAGGGCGATCTTTACATGGACGCCGCTGGTGGCGGCACCCCTGGCCCCACCCACCTCCCCTGCCGCCATTCTTTTTGCTAGCCGCCTTATCCTTTCCCTTCTTTTTGAGGTGACGGGCCTTCCATGTCGCCGAGTTGATCTTTTGGGCAGCCACCTTCTCTGGATCCTCCACATGTGCTGGCTACAGTAGCTACTCATACGGATCCATGTGGTCGCGAAAGTGAACGACGCAGGAATTGGGGTAGAGGGCGACGAGCATCGGAGCAGAGAGCATGGGTAAAGGGAGATTGGCGTGGAAATTGCGTAACGCTTCAAATGCATGGGCTCCGCCTTGGTTTTGGGCACGTAAGGGGTGTCAGAGTCCAACATGGTGGAGGTCCGGTCTCCCACAAAGCCCCCCGGCAGTTTGCCTTCGGTTTGCGGGAAACAGACACGCGGACGTGTTCACGGACAAATACGAGTTCGTGGTTGATGGCTTACAGTGTCCAAACAGCTCGGTCCAGACGTTTGTGAGCATTTTGAGGGTCCATGTTTGAGATGCCCTTAGCTCTGTTAGTGCCTACAAATAGTGCGGACAATAAAGATTGTGAAACTGAAACTACCTATTCAAAGGAATTCCTTGTTGTATTCTTTTAAGCCAATTTATATTTCTACTTCCGGCCTCTGCATTCTTAGTTGTAGCTGGACTTATTTTCACCTTAAGCATGAATTGTTTAATAAATACTCCTTGTGTAAACTAATTTAAGATATTTTTTTGCAGAAATGATTTAAGAGGCAATATCATCGCTGGTGCTTAAATTTATCACAAATGTTCACGTGAGTGCCTAAACTTGAAAAACTAGATGATACCCCGCGTGTTGCCATGGGAATTTGTTATGGAATTCCAGTGTAACATCCACATAGAAAAGAATATTACAATTTGAATTAAGAATATGATATTTCGCATATAGGTAACAATAAGCAACAATATGATAACTTTCATATATAGGTAAAATGATTCAAATTTATTGGTGGTATAAAAATATGTTGTACAATTGCATGAACCATATTCTTCGCAGGATCTTGTTTGTAGGGGTCTCTTCTTTTATTACCACAACCTGGATATATGGTGTCCTTTCTTTCATACTCATTCAATGTATCCGACATGAGAATTGGTCATTGCTAGTTGGGATAATGTGTTGCTTGGACCAATATGTAGTAGAGAAGAGTAATCAAATGCAGCCCAGATCACTTGTAAGTATGAGAATATTTCCTAGTTACAATAGGTACCGAACAAATGTAGTGATTACTGACATGGCCAATAGTGTATAGGTCATTGGCATGGAAGGCACTGGTGCATGTATCTTCTCTGTAGCATATCTGATGTTGATGTACAGGATGTAAAATATGTAGCATTGCGAAGAATAGTGGATTGACTAGATAATAGGGTGAGTTGGTTAATTCAAAAGAGCTAGTTCAATTTTTTTAGATTTATGTGGTGTATAGTACCTTGACATATATCTTTGCTAGTTGCATTACTGCACTTCTGTTGCTTTGACATGCCTTCAGTACTGAATGCCTTGATCCTCAGATAAATTCCTTCGCAGAACGGAAGAGCTTCATACAAAGATTTAGTAGAAACATGTGATTAACTAATGTAATAATGGTCCATTTGTATTGTGTTCAGTGTGCTAATTAACCTTAGATCTGTTCAAACAAAGTGGTTTATATACTGAAGGTAAGCAGGAAAAAAATAGTCAGCATGTAAACTGGAGGACAATAGTCTGACAGGAAAGAAGCGACAGAGTACACGAAAATTGGCAACCGAGGAATAGCGAAAACCTGGTAGACAGAAATAGATCGCTGGAGAAGGTGAGGTCCACAGATATGTCACGGGTAGCACGCGTAGTGCTACCTCTTGAGCTTGCTTTGGTTTTTCCCTTGAAGAGGAAAGGGTGATGCAGCAAAGTAGAGTAAGTATTTCCCTCAGTTTTGAGAACCAAGGTATCAATCCAGCAGGAGACAACGCGCAAGCCACTGAATACCTTCACAAACAAACACCAACCTTCCACCCAACGTGGTAAAGGGGTTGTCAATCCCTTCACGGTTATTTGCAACGTGAGATCTGATAGAGATAGATAAATAGCAAAGTAATATTTTTGGTATTTTTGGTTTATGGAACGGAAAGTAAAAGATTGCAAAGAAAGTAAATTGGAAACTAAAAGTGTAGATCGGAAACTTATAAGATGGAAAATAGACCTGGGGGCCATAGGTTTCACTAGAGGCTTCTCTCAAGATAGTAAATATTACGGTGGGTGAACAAATTACTGTCGAGCAATTGATAGAAAAGCGCAAAATTATGATGATATCTAAGGCAATGATCATGAACATAGGCATCACGTCCGTGTCAAGTAGACCAAAACAATTCTGCATCTACTATTATTAGTCCACACATCAACTGCTATCCAGCATGCATCTAGAGTATTAAGTTCATAAAGAACGGAGTAACGCCTTAAGCAAGATGAAATTATGAAGAGGTATTAACTCAAGAAATATGATGAAAACCCCATCTTTTTATCCTCGATGGCAACATTACAATTCGTGTTGGTTCCCCTTCTGTCTCTAGGATCGAGCACCACAAGATTGAACCAAAACTAAGCATTTCTCCCATTGCAAGAAAAAACAATCTAGTTGGACAAACCAAATCGATAGTTCGAAGAGACTTGCAAAGATATCAAATCATGCATATAAGAATTCATAGAAGATTCAAATAATATTCATAGATAAGCTGATCATAAATCCACAATTCATCGTATCTCGGCAAACACACCGCAAAAGAGTATTACATCGAATAGATCTCCAAGAACATCGAGGAGAACTTTGTATTGAGAATCAAAGAGAGAGAGAGAGAGAGAGAGAGAGAGGAAGCCATCTAGCTACTAGCTATGGACCCGTAGGTCTGTGCTAAACTACTCACGCTTCATCGGAAAGGCAATGGTATTGTTGTAGAAGACCTTCGTGATCGAATCCCCCTCCGGCAGGATGCGGGAAAAGGCACCAAGATGGGATCTCACGGGTACAGAAGATTGCGGCAGTGGAAAAGTGGTTTCGTGGCTGCCCTGGAAGTTTTCGGGGTATATGAGAATATATAGGAGGAAGATCTAGGTTAGGTGGTCACCGAGGGGCCCACAAGGTCGGGGGACGCGCCCTCCACCCTTGTGGCCGCCTTGTGGCTCTTCTGACTTGCACTCCAAGTCTCCTCGGTGTCTTCTGGTCTAAGAAAAATCATCGCGAAAGTTATATTCCGTTTAGACTCCGTTTGGTATGCCTTTCCTGTGAAACTCTAAAACAAGGGAAAAAACAGAAACTGGCACTGGGCGCTAGGTTAATAGGTTAGTCCCAAAAATCATATAAAATAGCATATTAATGCATATAAAGCATCCAAAACAGATAATATAATAGCATGGAACAATCAAAAATCATAGATACGTTGGAGATGTATCACGCATCCCCAAGCTTAATTCCTGCTCGTCCTCGAGTAGGTAAATGATAAAAACAGAATTTTTTATGTGGAATGCCACCTAACATATTTATCCATGTAATTCTCTTTATTGTGGCATGAATATTGAGATCCATAAGATTCAAAACAAAAGTTTAATATTGACATAAAACAATAATACTTCAAGCATACTAACAAAATAATTATGTCTTCTCAAAATAACATGGCCAAAGAAAGTTTATCCCTACAAACTCATATAGTCTGGCTATGCTCCATCTTCATCACACAAAATATTCAAATCATGCACAACCCCGATGACAAGCCAAGCAATTGTTTCATACTTTTGACGTTCTCAAACTTTTTCAACTTTCACGCAATACATGAGCGTGAGCCATGGACATAGCACTATAGATGGAATAGACGGTGGTTGTGGAGAAGACAAAAAGAGGGGGATAGCCTCACATCAACTAGGCGTTTCAACGGGCTATGGAGATGCCCATTAATAAATATCAATGTGAGTGAGTAGGGATTTCCATGAAACGGATGCACTAGAGCTATAAGTTTATGGAAGCTCAGAAAGAAAACTAAGTGGGTGTGCATCCAACTTGCTTGCTCATGAAGACCTAGGGTGTTTTGAGGAAGCCCATCGTTGGAATATACAAGCCAAGTTCTATAATGAAAAATTCCAACTAGTATATGAAAGTGATATCATAGGAGACTCTCTATCATGAAGATCATGGTGCTACTTTGAAGATCAAGTGTGGCAAACAAGGATAGTAACATTGTCCCTTCTCTCTTTTTCTCTCATTTTTTTGCTTTTCTTTTTTTTCTCCTTTCTTCATCTTTTTTGGGCCTTCTCTTTTTTATTTGGCCTTTCTCTCCTTCTTTTTTTATTTCCTCACATGGGACAATGCTCTAATAATGAAGATCATCACACTTCTATTTACTTACAACTCAAAAATTATAGCTCGATACTAGAACAAAAATATGACTCTATGTGAATGCCTCTGGCGGTGTACCGGGATGTGCAACGAATCAAGAGTGACATGTATGAAAGAATTATGAAAGGTGGCTTTGCCACAAATACGATGTCAACTACATGATCATGCAAAGCAATATGACAATGATGAGGTGTGTCATAATAAACGGAATGGTGGAAAGTTGCATGGCAATATATCTCAGAATGGCTATGGAAATGCCATAATAGGTAGGTATGGTGGCTGTTTTGAGGAAGGATATGTGGTGGGCTTATGGTACCGGCGAAAGTTGCGCGGTACTAGAGAGGCTTGCAATGGCGGAAAGGTGAGAGTGCGTATAATCCATGGACTCAACATTAGTCAACTCACATACTTATTGCAAAAATCTATTAGTCATCGAAACAAAGTACTACGCGCATGCTCCTAGGGGGATAGATTAGTAGGAAAATACCATCTCTCATCCCCGACCGCCACTCATAAGGAAGACAATCAAAAAACATCTCATGCTCCAACTTCGTTACATAACGGTTCACCGTACGTGCATGCTACGGGACTCACAAACCTTAACACAAGTATTTCTCAAATTCACAACTACTTACTAGCATGACTCTAATATCACCACCTTCATATCACAAAACAATCATAAACAATCAAACTTATCGTAGTATTCAATGCACTTTATATGAAAGTTTTATTATATCCCTCTTGGATGCCTATCATATTAGGACTAATTTTATAACCAAAGCAAATTACCATGATGTTCTAAAGACTCTCAAAATAATATAAGTAAAGTACGAGAGTTCATCAATTTCTATAAAATAAAACCATCTCCGTGCTCTAAAAAGATATAAGTGAAGCACTAGAGCAAAATTTGCCTAGCTCAAAAGATATAAGTGAAGCACATAGAGTATTCTAATAAATCACGATTCATGAATGTCTCTCCCAAAGGGTGTGTACAGAAAGGATGATTGTTGCAAACTAAAAAGAAAATACTCAAATCATACAAGACGCTCCAAGCAAAACACATATCATCTAGTGAGTAAAAATATAGCCTCAAGTCAAGTTACCGATAGATGAAGACGAAAGAGGGGATGCCTTCCCGGGGCATCCCCAAGCTTAGGCTTTTTGGCCTCCTTGAATATTACCTTGGGGTGCCTTGGGCATCCCCAAGATTAGGCTCTTGCCACTCCTTGTTCCATAGTCCATCAAATCCTTACCCAAAACTTGAAAACTTCACAACACAAAACTTCACAGAAAATCTCGTAAACTCCGTTAGTATAAGAAAATAAATCTCCACTTTTGGTACTGTTGTGAACTCATTCTTTATTTATATTGGTGCAATATATACTATATTCCAACTTTTCCATGGTTCATACCCCCCGATACTAGCCATAGACGCATCAAAATAAGCAAACAACACGCGAAAAACAGAATCTGTCAAAAACGGAACAGTCTATAGCAATCTGGATATTTCGAATACTTCTGTAAATCTAAAAATCCTGAGAAAATAGGAAGTCCTCGATAATTTGTCTATTAATCCTGTACAAAGAAATCAACTTAAAATCACTCTCCATCTAAAAATTAGAATTGTTTTCGTGAGCGCAAAAGTTTTTGTTTTTCAGCAAGATCAAATCAACTATCACCATAGGCTATCCCATAGGTCTTACTTGGCACAAACACTAACTAAAACACAAAACCAAATCTAACCAGAGGATAGATGAAATATTTATTGCAAAACAGAACCTAAAAATCAAAAACAAAAATAAAATTGGTTTGCCTCCCAACAAGCACTAATGTTTAACGGCCCTAGCTAGGCATAAAAACACGAATAGATCTAAGTGTAATCGTAATAATGATAAGGTAAATCTCGAAAAATCATCTCATACTCTCTTCGTTCAGCAGAAAGTTTTCTTTGAGGTAAGAAAAAGTAATCAAAAGGGCTAAATTTAATGGTATAAGAATCCCCAAGATCGATCTCGGGAGGAATTGGTTCCTCCTTCGGCCCTTCATATTGTATGACCCACTTGTCATTATAAGCATTCTTTTGGAAAAGAGTCATGAGCTTGTATCCAAGAGAGAAACCCAATCTGTTGTTTTGAATAGCAAAATCATCATTAAGCTCAGAAATCTTATTGACTAAAACTCGGTAGGATCCCTCTTTCTTAAATTTTCGTTATAAGCAACGTGATCTAAAGACCGTAAACGCATTATATCCTATTGATTGAAGAGAATTCCCTCTCTGGGAGTGCAACCACCATCCACTTTATAATGAGTGAAAATTTCACTATCTTCTTTAATAATAAATCTAAACTCATGAGCTAGGAATATAGTGGCGGCGCGCTTAACAGAAGAATGCTCAATATTAGAAAATTCTAGAAAAATCCTTTGTATAGACGGATGCATGTGAACAAATTGTCTTTCAAGTTCAACAACAAGCAAGGATATAGCATCCGCAAGGCTACTAGTTTTATGGAGGATAGATCCGTCCATAGTGGGGAGTGCACCGGCACAAGTAAAGAAATCTTGAATAACCCCCTTTCCAATAATATTTCCACTACCTATGCGGAATTTCTTAGCATGCAAGACAGTAGTTTCTTCATGTGGATCAGAATTGGCAAAAGCATCAAAGTTTCCCCCATCCTTACTACTATCCTTTTCAGCGATAACCTCCCCAGTTTCAAACATAGTGGTGGCAAACATGCAAACGAAGAAGACGAACGAAAGAAGGGTGAAGAAAAGGCAAATCTTTTCGAAAATCGTTTTAGAAGTGGGGGAGAGGAAAATGATAGCAAATGGCGAATAATGTAATACGAGGGGTGAGAGTTTATGATGGATACTTGGTATGTCTTGTCTTGGCGTAGATCTCCCCGCCAACGGTGCCAGAAATTCTTCCTGCTACCTCTTGAGCTTGCGTTGGTTTTTCCCTTTAAGAGGAAAGGGTGATGCAGCAAAGTAGATTAAGTATTTCCCTTAGTTTTGAGAACCAAGGTATCAATCCAGTAGGAGACAATGCGCAAGCCACTGAATACCTGCACAAACAAACACCAACCTTCCACCCAACATGGTAAAGGGGTTGTCAATCCCTTCATGGTTATTTGCAACGTGAGATCTGATAGAGATAGATAAATATCAAAGTAATATTTTTGGTATTTTTGGTCTATGGAACGGAAAGTAAAAGATTGCAAAGAAAGTAAATTGGAAACTAAAAGTGTAGATCGGAAACTTATAAGATGGAAAATAGACCCGGGGGCCATAGGTTTCACTAGAGGCTTCTCTCAAGATAGAAAATATTACGGTGGGTGAACAAATTACTGCCGAGCAATTGATAGAAAAGCACAAAGTTATGACAATATCTAAGGCAATGATCATGAACATAGGCATCAAGTCTGTGTCAAGTAGACCAAAATGATTCCGCATCTACTATATTAGTCCACACACCAACCGCTATCTAGCATGCATCTAGAGTATTAAGTTCATAAACAACGGAGTAACGCCTTAAGCAAGATGAAATTATGAAGAGGAATTAACTCAAGCAATATGATGAACACCCCATCTTTTTATCGTCGATGGCAACAATACAATGCGTGTTGGTTCCCCTTCTGTCTCTAGGATTGAGCACCTCAAGATTGAACCCAAAACTAAGCATTTCTCCCATTGCAAGAAAAACCAATCTAGTTGGACAAACCAAATTGATAGTTCGAAGAGACTTGCAAAGATATCAAATCATGCATGTAAGAATTCAGAGAAGATTCAAATAATATTCATAGATAAGCTGATCATAAATCCATAATTCATCGGATCTCGGCAAACACACTGCAAAAGAGTATTACATCGAATAGATCTCCAGGAACATCGAGGAGAACTTTGTATTGAGAATCAAAGAGAGAGAAAGAGAGAGAGAGAGAGAGAGAGAGAGAGAGAGAGAGAGAGATGGGGCTCCGTTTGGTATTCCTTTTCTGCGAAACTCTAAAACAAGGAGGAAAAACAGAAACTGGCACTGGGCTCTAGGTTAATAGGTTAGTCCCAAAAATCATATAAAATAGCATATTAATGCATATAAAACATCCAAAACAAATAATACAATAGCATGGAACAATAAAAAATTCTAGATACGTTGGAGACGTGTCACGTAGCACCAGCCGGCGATGGGCGTCGACAACAAAGACTTCAGATTTGTCTCGTCAAGGTCGTTGATTATCCAAGGGTGTTGCGGGAAAGATGTAAGATGTTGTGATGAAGATGGGAATGAAGAAACAGATCTACTTAAAGGGAAGGGAGGATTCATCCGTTTCAATTGCAATACAGTTGTGGGGTATGATGGCGATTGAAGAAGGTGAAGATGGAGATTGCATGTCGTGGAGATTGGAGGAGGCAGAGAGAGAGAGAGAGAGAGAGAGAGAGAGAGAGAGAGAGAGAGAGAGAGAGAGAGAGAGAGAGAGAGAGAGAGAGAGAGAGAGAGATGGGGAATCCCGTGGGAAAATATAACGCTCCCGTGCAGAAGATTGGAAAAGGAAGTGGTGCGATCAGGCCCATGTAGTGGGCCTCGAAGGAAAATGAAGCGGTCCTCGGTGAAGAAACGAAACGGTGAAGTGCATGGGTTGCAACTGGATGGCATTCCGCTAAAAAATAAGATCATGAATTTATAATGATGTGGATGGCTAAGTGGGGGCATGAATTGACGTTTGTAACTGAACTGATGACATGGCATCTATACTGAGGTGGACAGTCTGCATGTTAAGAGAACGCCTCGTAGTGGGGATGAACTTATGACGTGGTACATTGTTGATTTAGACAATGTGCATGATGAGAGAATAGCGAGTAGTTGGGAGCAACTTTTTAAGAATGATATGTTGAACTCATTCTAGAACTTGACATAAGTGTGCAAATACGGTGATAATCTCATCCGTTGATATATAATGGCATTGTATTTTAATTAGCATGCACACATGGACTGAGACCCACTAATTTGAAGCAGCCAGGACTCGACTTGGGACGGCGCTATAGCGAACAACCTGTTGTATCCATAGCGCCATTCGTATTTTCATGTCAGGAGTGATAATGAACTTTAATATTTTGTTTAGCAACCCGTTCGTGGGTTTTACATTGGGTGCAGTCCATGCAACCCATTTGCACATGTTAGCTTCTTTTTTAGAAATTTGTAAGAAGTTTATAAATTATAAACACATTAATGAAAGTAAATCTAAAATATCCGTGTGTTATAAACATGGTTCGTACAAATAAAATAACTTATTTAAAAAAATTCATGTAATTTTTAAAAATATTTACTTCTTTACATGTGGATTATATTTAAAACATTTAGTAAATACAAAATTATTAATTGTAGTAAATGTAAAAAAATATAACTCATGTATTATATTTAAATACAAAATTATAAATGGGAACATTTTTATTAATATTCACTTGTTATCACTTTCACCTGTGGCATATATTCTTAATTTCTATATAACCAAAATATATTCAGATGTATATATTTGTAAAAAAATAAGTTTTTCATAATTATGAATATTTTTAAAACATTGAATTTCATAAAAAAATCAAACTTACGAACTGTAAAATTTTGCTTATAAAAATTAAAATGTTTGTATAATTAAAATAATATTTATGAATTATAATTTGGAAAATATTTGTAGTATTATAACTTATATAAATATTTTTATAATCATAAATACTATTTTACTTATATGATTTTTCCAGATATAATACATCAATACTTTTAAAACTACTTGAAAATTTTGCTAAAATTTACTTTTGGTGTGCATTATATCCATAATATAAGAATGTTTGAAATTTATTTCTATTATTGTTATAATTTACCTACTTTCTATAATTTTTAAAAATAAATAAAAGAAAGCTAACATGTGCAACATGGGCCGCACATACAGCGGCCCATTTAAAACACATAGGCGTGTTCCTGTACAATCTAGGACGTCATTATCCACAGTGGACATCAAAACATTAGTGTTTTTTCGGTTAGCGCTTGTCGTTTGCACCCATGACGTTCAAATTTCAATTCCTAGCGTCGCCAATTTTTTTGTTGATTTTCCTTTTACTCAGACATGTGGGGTCCACTGGTCATAGAGACGTATACAAAGCAATCCATCTGTTGGAAGTGGGTCCCATGCTACATGTGCATGCTAATTTAAAATACAGTGCCACGTCAGCGCATTATACATCTACGGATGAGATTATCATCGTATTTGCACACACTCATGCCAAGTTCTAAGACCAGTTCGGTGTATTTTTCAAATTCATGCACTAAAGTAAACATCGATGGGAAGTTTAAGCACCACTGGTGATATTACCTCATGATTTAAAGATCTTATATTAGTTTACAGTGGGAGTACTTGCTAAAGTGATACCTACGAGTGCATATAACACAACATCTCTTTGTGCTACAAATGGTAATGATTTGCAAATTTAGGTTTTTCATATCTTAATGATTTACCTTAGAAATGGCAAATGATCAGTGCAAAATTATGCAATTTCATGTTATGAAAATATTTTTAACTAATTATACTAGTTTCACCTTACTTGTTTGAATAATCTTATTTAAATTCCTTGTGTCGATGGACAGGGTCAATAGGAACCTCCCCCTGTTGGCATCCGTCACTCAGACATGTGGGGTCCACTGGTCATAGAGACGTATACAAAGCAATCCATCTGTTGGAAGTGGGTCCCATGCTACATGTGCATGCTAATTTAAAATACAGTGCCACGTCAGCGCATTATACATCTACGGATGAGATTATCATCGTATTTGCACACACTCATGCCAAGTTCTAAGACCAGTTCGGTGTATTTTTCAAATTCATGCACTAAAGTAAACATCGGTGGGAAGTTTAAGCACCACTGGTGATATTACCTCATGATTTAAAGATCTTATATTAGTTTACAGTGGGAGTACTTGCTAAAGTGATACCTACGAGTGCATATAACACAACATCTCTTTGTGCTACAAATGGTAATGATTTGCAAATTTAGGTTTTTCATATCTTAATGATTTACCTTAGAAATGGCAAATGATCAGTGCAAAATCATGCAATTTCATGTTATGAAAATATTTTTAACTAATTATACTAGTTTCACCTTACTTGTTTGAATAATCTTATTTAAATTCCTTGTGTCGATGGACAGGGTCAATAGGAACCTCCCCCTGTTGGCATCCGTCACGGCAATGTCGACCCTCTTCACCGTCGGCCAGATCCCGCATACGCTTCTTGTGTAGGACCCTGGGTCAGTGTAGGCTTTGCACGGCTATTCTTCCACAAGCTAGTTCACATTGAGGATGCTAGGGCAGCGGCCCCGGGGTCGTGCTGGATGCTGCAAGTTGCTTCACTTGGTGTGAAGTGGCAACAGCCAAATCTGCTCCGACATGGGAAGCCCTCTGGCGACAAAGGTGCGAAGATATCACGCCCATCTACTAGGCCACTCTAGCATGGCTTGGAGTACTAGTTGTCGTCACTATCCAAAGTTCATCATGAAGATAGTGACCGGAGCACCACTTCATGTCTGAGGTGAAAACTCTTGTTTTGACTTTTATTAATCACTCTAGAATGTTGAAGGCGGAGTCTACTTGCTGATGTATTGGCCTTTCACTGGTTTGCTTCGGTAACTAGGATGAAAATCCTTGTCCTGGCCGTCTCCGGACAGACGTGGCAACGACATCGCGAGGGTGTTTATCCCTTCTTAAAGGCGTTGATAAGAATGATGTCAACTTAGTGGTATATGTTAATCTATATATTTTAATGGTTTTATTTTACTTTTCTATGTGATGTACTTTGCTTGCTGACGACTTTAGCTTTATTGCCATGCATCAAGTTCAATGAATATGATTTTTTGCAACAAAATGGTGCAGATGTCAGAGGTTTCTTTTCCGAAAGGTCAAAAGTTAGGAAATTTTGACTATATACTTTGTAGACAGTCATTTACACTCATAAATGGAGGTATTAAGACAATGTGTAGTTTTTTTTTCAAAATAAGGGGCCTCAGCTCCGGATTTCATGAAAACGAAATATCTGATTAGATTTTACTTGCCATATGAATTTGCACACCAGGTCTAAAGTTCTGAAACCAAGTCCTAGAGCGACTCTAGTAGATGCACCATATTTTGGATCACCAAAACTGTTATGGAGGCGATCGCTATAAAGCACTAGAGTCCACTATCACTAGTATCGCTATAAGTAGAACCACAGAAAATGACCTTCTGGTAAAACATGTTTGTCATTGGGTAATAAGAACTATTTCTTTCACATCTCATCAGACAACAATTGAAGAAGCATCAAACTTGCTTTGAACTTGATTTCAACAAGCAAAACAGAAATACAACTAAACACATTTATTTAAACTTACAATCTATTTTAGTTCGACCTCTTTCTCTATTTGGAAGTGACCTCACAGGCAGCGGGTGCTTCGACTACTACGACCTCATGCGGTCACGAGGTCTACAACACTTGTGCATCCTTCATGTGGGAAAAAGCCACAACTTTGTAGCCCTTCATGAGTGCGGCTTCTCTTTCTGCCAAGGTGGTTTGTCTTGATGCAGAAATGGTAGTGGTGGGCGGCAGGGAGGCGTTCTGGCCTGACGGCAGATTCAGCCTGAGCTGAGCGTCCTCGACCCATTTGGGCCACCACCAGGCCCTCTCACGAAACTTTTTTTGATGCAACCGTTAGGTCCGCCAGGAGGCTCGACTGCTGTGACATGGCGGTTGGGGGGAGTGTGGCGGCAACGATGAAGATGGGTGATGAGTGACACCGCCGAGTGGGGTTAGGTAGGTTTATATATGCGAAAGGGTGCGCTTCAGTGGAAAACGGGGCTGGAATTGACTCGTGGGGGTGTGAAATGGATGACACATGTGGCGGCGGCCATTAATGGCCGCTTTCATGGCGAAAACACGGCTACGACATTGACAGGAGTAGAACGACAGTACGGATAAATGCGTCATTGTTAAGAATAGACGCGGGAGAAATAGAACATCCTAAAATTTTGACGGTTGGGTGTGAAGCTCCCTCCAAATGAGCATCACCAGCCTTCAAATTTGAAGGTTAGGATCATGTCAAAAAACGTCCTATATTATGGGAAGGAGGGAGTACTATTTAGAGCGGCCCTAAAAATTATGAAGCCCGAGGTCAGCATGACCGATTCTGCTAGGTCGGTTTTGTGCCGTAATATAAATGTTTATTATGGTGAACCGATGATACGATGACTAAGAATTGTTCTTTATCACGCGGACCTCATGCCATTAGTGATGCGTATCGTCAATCCAAGTTATTGCTTCTGATCCTGCTTTTCCATACCACACTAACTTTTTTCATGGCAACGTCTTTCAGTCGGACATACGAGCTCAGTGACCTCCAGATGAAGACGTGAACAGTTGCCGCTGCCAACCAAACACTGCAAGATTTGCTTCCACTTTAAATCTGCATCTCTGGCCAGCTATTGCCACGGACAGCACACCCTCCGTTGGTGGAGGTGGACAATACATCGGAACCTGGGGAGGACAATGGAAAGGCTAGAGTTCTTTCATACCGAATGCTACTTACGTACCTATAGATCGCTGCTGTTTTCAGGTTGACATCTCGCGATTTGACGGGTGGTCCGTCAAGCTGTGTCCTGATTGATATTTTCGCTGTCTACCGACTACCAGTCGAGTTCATCTCTGATTCTCTGATAATATGGCTGGGATCCACTACTCTGCTATGATGACTGAGCCTGACAGTGTCACTTTGATTGAGCTTTTAGCCACAAGACGCCACGTACAATTGGTTACACATCAAAGATGTCTGGTGCAGAAGTCCGAGTCAAAGATGAAGTGCAGCACAATCTCACCATGCACATGTTGCGGCGTGCATCGTTCAACCTCCTCCATGATGTCTTGTTGAGAAGAGAAAAAAAGATGGTTCGTTCTCTTTTGGGCCATGAAGTACAGCCCATTAACCATGGCCCGATGTTAGCACTCAAGAAGCTGAAAGCAGTCAAAGCCTCACACTCACATCAAAAAGCCCAGCCCACGTAAGCTCAGATGCGGAACTTTATAGTAATAATAGTTTATTTTTTTATTTGTCTAAAAAAGTACCTTATTTATTACCCTAAAACAAAAATAAGTAGTTTATTTATTATGCGTCTGTGCATTCGGTGGTGCCAAGTGGAAAATCTTTTAAAGTCCCAGCGTTGCTTGTGGAGACAACTTACTTTCTGGCCGTACATTATTCTGCTGCTGCATGAGACCACTATTGCTCAATGTTTAACGAATCATTTAGCAAAAGGAGAAGGGAAGTTTACATAAAGTGTATATGCCTATATGGTATGGTCTTTCCCCATCAAAAGTTCAATAAGCGTCTACCTCGAGAAAAAGTGTTCAATAAGTGTCTCTCCGTTTGTTAGAACATCATACGGACATATCGGTGGTATATATAGTTCATAAACATGATTACTGATGGTGATGTTGAGTTATACTAAGAGAGATACACTGACAAATATGCAAGACATTTGGACCGAAGCCATGTCAACCAGTACGTATTCTTTCCCGGCAGTTGTGTATGGTAACCAATAGGAAGCAGTAGGTAAAACGTAGCGTGCAACACCGAGCACTTATAAATTTCATTCTGCGTTTAACAATTATCTCGACCGCCCTCGAGCCACGGCACAATATGCACAGAAGCACTCGCAAAAATTGACGGCCCAACGACGCTAACCGCAGCTCGGCCAAACTCCATGAGCCATGAGCCGCTGTTCACATGAAACCATCGCAAATGTCAAGATCGCCCATGGATTCATACGCTGCAGCGTACGCGTCTAGTCGCGCAACAATTAATGAGCATCTAGTATCTCCGTGTGTGTCTATCTCTCGCATAACGCCAAACCAAGTTTTGGTCAGTGCAAGTGACATTCAGAAAAGAAGTGCAGTACAGTTGTTGGAGAAGCAAATACACATAAAGTCTGCAAAGACCTGATGATTAGGTTAGACGAAAGCGCTTGTGATTGAGTCGTGGCACCTACATTTTGCGTGTGCTTAAATAGTGCAATATCGTTACGTACTAATAAACCTGTCCCTTTTTTCGAAAGAAAAAGACGTAGATAAAATAGTAACCCACCCAACCCAACAAACGGGCCGGCTCCGCGTCGGTGCATGAGCCACGAGGGCGCCGAACCACCAGCAAAACTCATAAACAACAGCTCATGCCCATACAATGATCCATCGCGATCCGTGAAGGAACTATACTAGTATGTACACAGGGCTAGCTTTGGCTTCCTCCTCTTCTTCTTTTTTCTTTACTCGGCAAGCGGCGAGGTCTTAAGAAATTAAACAAATCGCTCTCGTCTCAGTCGGAAGCAGGATGACGGCTTCGTCCACTGGAATTATCTCTGGACTCTGTTGCTCCTGGCGACCGACAGAATGGAAAATACTGTCCGTCGTAGTGGCAGCGGGCGGGAGAAGAAAACGTTTTCTCCTATTAACGTGTGCATGGCCGACGCGGGGAGAAAATTTTATATTGTTTCCGTGCGAGTAGGACGAAAGCGTTTGGCGCGTCGCTCCATGTGCGAGTTCGCAAGAATTGACCAGACAGGTGATAGCCAGGTGGGCCTGCCCGGCGACTGCAATTTATTGAGGTCTTGAGAAGCACACCTGCCTAGCTAAGTAGTAGTACTAATTATTTAAGTAATTGCAACTCAGAAAAACCTACGTATTAATTCGCCGGAAATCGTGTTTTATTCGCCCGTTCTGTCTCATTTTTTTCTTCGGAAAAGTTGAGGTGATGGGTCCATCCTAACCAGTGTCTCGCTTCATTCTCAAGAGATCAAGCACCAGAAATGGAGTGCGTAGAGGGGTCCCACGTCCCCAACCGGAATTCATTTGAGCTTGCTAAGAACGGCGCACATAAAGTGATTGTTGGATTGAGACTTTGTGCCAAAGTGGTTGATGGAGAATGTCCACGTTTTCACCAGGGTGGCGACAAACATCAGACAAAAAAATAGCTGAAATTTGCATCCTATGAAGGCATTTCTGATAGTAATAAGGATCAAGGCTTTGCAACATGTCGGTACTTTGGTTACTTGCTTATCTTGGTGCCCTCCAAGAAAAAAAAGGTAGCGTTTTCATAAAAGAAAATTGTGATTTACATATATCTTGGTTAAACTTTTGACAAACTTCACTGAAAACATTTAAATATATTTAGTTCATGCCAATATTTTCTTGTTACATGGGACACCTATCCTATAGAACCCATGGTGGCACTGCTAGAGTTACGGCCTCAATTGGCGAAGCTTCTGAAGTGTGCAATTGTTCTACTTTTGTGATGTTAGTGGCTGGTTCGGTTCCAGTGTTGAATGTACATTGAGTTGTAATGTTTGTGTTGGCTCTGGTGACCCTAATATGTTCAAACTGTTTTGATCTGATCCTGATGTAAGCACTTGATGTAATACTGAAGTCTGATGAATTAAAATGTGAGTTATCCTAATGTGTTCATGATCTGATCATGATGTGTTCGTGTTAGCAAGCCGAGCTCGAGCGAATCCTTTCAAGCTTGGTAGAAGCTTGATCATGCTAGAATGAGCCTAAGTGGGACTTTAAGCTTGATGATATTGTCAGCGTGGCGGGATACAGGGTACCCGAGTCTGCTGGAGATGGGCTTGGCTGGATCTCTCAAGGACCAAGGATAAAAGATGTTCATAGTCGGGGCTCCCCGAGTATCAAGATACCGGCAGCCACCAGAAGCCTTGCGGTGACCCCCCTCCCCCCACCCAATCACCCACATCTCCTTGACCACCAGGATCGTTCCAATGGACCATTTACGAGAGGGATTCAACAAATGGTAAAAGGATAGAAATTATTCAAAGAGTTCTTTGGGTTCTATGAGTGCGTTAATGATTATACCCATTGTTCAAGAATTCGACCGATTAATCAGTTAACGTGCATGGTTAATCACTACTCGCAGGGTGGACGACTCAAATAGCACATATTCATCATATTGACTTGTCGGACCAATTAACTGATAGTTGGACCGATTAACCGGTTGTCGGGATGATTAGTGCTGGCCCATTAATAGGTGGGAACACAAAGCCAATTTTCTGGTCTGTAGCCCCTCCCAGCCCCTCCCTCTCCTCAATAGCTAGGGTCTGCCCTCTGATGGTGCATTACACTAGGGGTGCAGTGACCCCATCAACCATGGAGCCCAGTATACACTGGTACGCGTCGGCGCTATACAAATGGTTTTTAACCCCTTCCGCGACGGCGTACGGAACCATGGCAGTGACGGCGAAAGGGGGGTCCTTCCCACACGACCCAGAAACCGTCCGGGATATTCTCTCCTGGCACACACGCTCAACAAAATGAGGTAGTGTGCGACCGGTGAGCGCTCAAATACGGAAATACGTATAGTAAAGCTAAAAAAATACAATTATACAGGCGAAATTGTTTCCGGTCGCAAGTAGATCCCACAGAGTCAGTCCCCGCTAAACGTTTCCGTTCGTATGTACATCCCACACAGTCGCTCCAAGGAAAACTTTTCCGTTCACAGGTACATCACACACAATTTTCGCCGTTAAATCGTTTGTGATAGCGTTGCCATTGCACATGATATTAACAATTTTATGGTTTGCGTTATTAAATGCATCACGCACGGTGCGTAGAAGGAACTGTGTGGCAAAGGCTGTCCATCACACACAATTTTATGTGGTAAACGGTTGCGAAGGTGGCCTAACGCAAACAGTTTTCAAGAGGATGTCGTGTGTGCAGTGAAGATTGATCGCACACGTAGTGGATCCTAGAAACGTTTTTGATCTCCACATCTATCGCAGACGTTTCTCTTTCGCAAACCGTGTGCAGTGTAATCCCTAATTAATCCCTAATTTAAAATCACATGTATTGAATTTGAAAGTAGGCAATCACTTATTTCATATTCAACCATGTTTATTACAATATAGGTTCAACCACGAATGCATAATTCGATGCACAGGTACATATACTTAAGAACTACAGAAGCACCAAGTATAGAATGATGAATCACAGTTGTACTAAAGACTGTAAAGAGAGAGGCGAAAGACATTCTGGTTGCTGGAGAAGGTGAGGCGGAATGCCCATATTGTGCCCTCGTCTATGCATAATGTGCGCACAGCTCTAGGGCAACCCCTTGTGATGGCTGCCCGTCCATCCTTCACTGTCTTCATTACGACTTCTCGATGCTCATTGTAGTCTGGATGAAATACTTTAACCTTCATTGTGTGTCCACCAATCATGTACTTTGTGAGGTAATCTTGAGTGAACTGCTTCGGGAACCACTGCGAACGAAAAAGATTCAGACATTGTTGTCTACAAACTCATTATGGGCAGTAAAAAGAGAAGGCTACAGAGTTTGTAGTTACCATCCTACAGCTCACTATTGTGTTGGATAGAGCATAAACAAATAATTTACTTGCCACCATTCGTATCTTTTTGCTAATAATCCTTATTAGTTTCCTCATTTGATGCTTGTTCATGAATATCTCATTGCCCCATACGCAAAAAGGGTCGATGCGTGGATCCTTGCCAACGGCATATGTACCTACAAGCAACAAGTCAATATTAGAAGCTAACAAATGTCCGGGCCTGATCTATATGCACTACATTGTGGAACGACGGGGGATACAAGCCGAGGGATGACTCTAACCTCGGCGGAAAATGGTGGCCACTCCCGTTGTTGTCCTGCATAAGTAGTGGAAGGGCATGATAAGTACAACAACCTTAACATCAAACAAATATAGAAAAGTTAAACAACATCATCTCCAAATGATAGCTTGAATGTGTTGGTTTCAGCATGCTGTTAAAGCAGATATAAAATGAAAGGCAATGTTACCGACAGCAGGCTTAACAACCATCAAATATTGCAATTCAAACTGGTATTGTTGAAAATGAATAGAACGTAGGTAATGCTTAAACATCACACTGGATAAATGTGTAAAACTGATACAAAGGGCATGTGTTAACTACACCAGGAATAACTGGAACCACATATAGTTGTTCAAACTGGTATTGATGTAGTCAAGCGGTACAGTTCCGACTTGCACGTAATGAACAACATATTGTGAATGACTGAAATAAACAAGGCATAAATGACTAGTATAACAACCAAATATAGCCATTGTAAACTCGACAGAGTCTCACTGCAACCAACCTAACAAGCAAATACAGATAAACAGGGCATATGCTTGAAAACTAGACAAATGCTCACTGCAACCAACCTAACAAGCAAATACAGATAAACAAGGCATCTCCTTGATGATTGGACAAGTGCTAAAAAAAGAAACCTAACAACCAAATGCAGATAAATAAGGCATCTGCTTGATAACTGGACAAATCACTACAAAAAAAGACACATCTGTGACATTTTGGGTCGAACGAATTTTTTTTCCTGTCATACATATGACACTTCTATGACGATAATTGTGACAAAACCCGGTATCATCATAGATGTGGTGGGCTCCTACTTCTATGACAAAAAATCATGACAGAAAATGGTCTTTTCGTCCTGGGCAGGCCGGAGACGCAGCTGCATGACATTCTTTGGGCCGTCCATGATGGAAAAAACCATGGTAGAAGCGAGGGCGAGGAAAATTTCGGGGAGTTACCGGTTGCGGTGGGAGGTCGGGGGCCGAGCGATGCATGTTTCTCTCGTAACGTACGCGCGTGTGTGCGAGGCGTTGGCTCTAACTGAACCCAAGCGAGGCGTTGGGCTCTAACTGAACCCGAGCGATTGCACTGCAGGCTACGCGTTACTGAACCCGAGCGATCGATCGATGGCTGTTAACTGAACTCGAACGAGTGATTCCTTCGCTACTGTTGCTAACTGAAGCCGATCGATTGGATGAACAGTGAGTGTTGCGTGGGGGGTTTGGATGAACAGTGAGCGGTGGCGTTGCCTCTGGATGAACAGGACCCCGTGGTGTGGTGGAGGGCTGGATGAACAGTAGACGGTGGAGGGGTGCCCGTGGAGGGGTGGATGAACAGGACCCTGTGGTGTGGAGGGCTGGATGAATAGTAGACGATGGACAGGTGCCCGTGGAGGGGTGGTTGAACAGGACCCCGTGGTGTGGGGGGGCTGGATGAATAATAGACGGTGGAGGGGTGCTCGTGGAGGGGTGGTTGAACAGGACCCCGTGGTGTGGAGGGCTGGATGAACAGTAGACGGTGGAGGGGTGGTTGAATAGTAGCCGGTGGAGTAGCACGCGGTGGAAGCTGGATGAACAGGAGCCCGTGGATGAACAGACGCAGGTGGAGGCTGGAGGAGGTCGACGGTGGATGAATAGTAGCCCGTGGAGGCTGGATGGGGTCGATGGTGGAGATGAACAGTATCCCGTGCAGTCCCGTTTTGCGGTACGCCACACCCCTCCAGATGAACAGGACCCTGTTTCGACCATAGCGCTCCAACACAAGTCTGCTTCGTCCGTTTTGCGGTACGCCACACCCCTCCCGATCAACAGGACCCCATTCCGAACGTAGGAGGTCCGTTTCCTCCGTTTTGCGGTACGCCAAGCCTCGTTTCCATCGCCTGTTCCGTCCAAGCCCTCCCGATGAACACGGCCATGGCTCCCATGCGTTCCGTTGCCTCCCGATGAACACGAAGCATTCCGTTGCCTCCCCATGAACACGACGCATTCCGTTGCCTCCCCATGAACACGACGCACTCCGTTGCCTCCCCATGAACACAACGACGACGCTGTTTCTCCGTTCCGACCCATCCAAGTACACGAGCCCTGGCCGTATGTATGCGTGAGTAGGCGTTCGAGACCCCGCCCGTATATACACATACGTGGCCGTATTTTCTTTCTTGCACACTGGCCGCTGTACGTACGTGTACATGCTACGTGCGCGCCTCTACTACGACACGTGCGCGCCTCTACATTGACCAGTATATATGTACGTACACGTTCGCGACCAGAATGACAACGCTACGTACGCTTCGACCAGGTGGGTCCCGACTGTCAGGCACTTCCTTGCGTGCGAAGATGTAGCTGCTGGGTCCCAGTAGTCAGGGGGCATCCGGTGGGTCCCCGCTGTCAGGTGGAGGAATAATTATTTTGCACGTAATAAGGAGGCACTTCCTTGCTGCGGCCGTGGACCCAGCTGTCAGCCTCTCCATGTACAGTCCACGTCCGATGGAAGTCGTTCCTTGACCACGTTGACCACGCCGCGCCGAGAGGACCAGGGCGGTGGACGATGGCGAGGCCTAGGAAGGGGACGACGCGGAGCCGGGGAAGACGCGACAGTGGAAGCCCGCGTGGAGAGGAGTACGAGGGTTCACTGGTTTGGCTGCGGTGTGAGGCTGCCATCGCCGCAGGGCCTGGCCAGCGGTGGGAATAGTAGGGGCGGTGAGGCCTCCGCGCAAGCACATCCGGTCACGGGAGGCAGGAGCATGCGGCACGACCGACGCTGCTTTGGGCGGCTGGAGCAAGAAGACCAGAGGTTGAAGAAGCACTATGGCCGTTGGATGGACATCGTACGGTCACTGGAGCTAGAATCGTGCATATTGACTAAGTTGACAAAGCCCTCCGTTCCCGTCAACTTAGTAGGCCCACAAGTCAGCCTCCCACCAAGGTGGATCCCAGCTAGCAGGGGGTATTCATTTTTTGTGTGTAATAAGGAGGCACTTCCGATGGGTCCGAGCTGACAGCAGGGGGAACATTTTTTTCATGAAATACGGTGGCCCGTCGGGTGGGTCCCAGCAGTTAGGGGCAAACATTTTTTTCGTGAAATACTAGTGGGCGTCCAGTGGGTCCCTGCTTGCAGGTGGGGGAATAATTACTTTCCGCGTAATAAGGAGGCATTTCCTTGCGGCTGCCGTGGACGCAGCTGTCAGCCTCTCCACGTATAGTATTCTTCCGATGGAATTCGGTCGTTAACCACATTGACCACGCCGCGCCGAGAGCACCACGGCGGTGGACAACGGCGAGGCCTAGGAAGGGGACGACGCAGAGCCGGGGAAAACGCGGTAGTGGATGCCCACACGGAGAGGAGTACGAGGGTTCACTGGTTCGGCTGCGCTGCCGTCATCGCAGAATAACAGGGGGTGTGGGTGAGTGGAGTGGTGGGCTGGCCTGGCCAACGGTGGGAGTAGTATGGGGGCGGTGAGGCCTCTGCGGCAGCACAGCCGGCCACAGGAGGCAGGAGCAGGCGACACGACCAGCGCTGCTTTGGGCGGCTGGAGCAAGAAGACCAGAGGTTGAAGAAGCACTACGGCCGTTGAATGGACATCGTACGGTCAGTCGAGCTAGAATCGTGCATATTGACTAAGTTGACAAAGCCCTTCGTCCCCGTCAACTTAGTAGGCCCACTATACTGGGTCCCAGCTAGCAGGGGGAGTATTCATTTTTTGTGCGTAATAAGGAGGCACTTCCTTGCGTGCGAAGATATAGCTGGTGGGTCCGAGCTGTCAGCGGCGGTAACGTTTTTTTCGCGAAATATAGAGGCCCTTTCGGTGGGTCCCAGATGTCAGGTGGAGGAATCATTATTTTGCGCGTAATAAGGAGACATTTCCTTGCGTGCGGCCGTGGACCCAGCTGTCAGCCTCTCCATGTACAGTCCACTTCAGATGCATGTCGGTCGTTGACCACGTTGACCACGCCACGCCGAGAGCACCAGGGCGGTGGACGACGACCAGGCCTAGGAAGGGAACGACACGGAGGCAGGGAAGACTCGGCAGTTGTTTTTGTTTCCCACACGGAGGGGAGTACGACTGTACGAGGGTTTACTTGTTTGCCTGCCGTCGCCGGAGAATAACGGCAGGTGTGGGTGAGTAGAGGGATGGCTAGGCCAGCGATGGGAGTACGGTGGGGCGGTGAGGCCTGCACGGCAGCACAGCCGGTCGCGGGGAGGAGGGAGCAGGCAGTCCCACCGGCGCTTGTTTGAGCGGCTGGAGCAGGAAGAGCAGAGATTGAAGAAGCACGACGGCCGTTGGATGGACATCCAACAGTATACAGGCCATCTGTGGAAAGCCTCAAATCTGTGGAAAACAACATACAACCCATCTGCCATTATTTCAAATAATTTACAGCCCATCTGCTAATTCTTACGCGGTTTTTTGGAGCCCATATTCTTTTTGTTAGCGTTACAACCCATATTGTGGCCACGGTTAAAAAAATACACGAAATTTTGCATATGTCGGTGCGGTTTGAACTGTTTTTAATCCCGAAATTTCGAGTCACATTCAGGCTGATTTTAAAAATAAATATATATCAATATAAAATCCAATAAATTGTCCACGCATTAAAATCAATGCAATTTAAAATCTTGAAATGAAAAAAGATATTTGAAACTAATTGCCAGTTTGATGTGTTTTAAAAATGTACAACCCATTTCTCATTACTGATAGGCCATTTTCTCAGCCAGCCGAATGAAGCTCTCCTCGTCTTGAAAGATTTGCAGACCAACATGCCTGATAAAGCGACTTACTTGACAAATCACAAAAAACTGGGCTAGCCATTTTCAGAAAGAAAAAAAAAACTACTGGGCTGGTCTGTGGTAAACATAAAAGAAAAGGCTGTCTAGACAGGACAGAGTGTCCCGCACAACCCAGTTGACACCCTGCTTGCGTCTCAAAACCAAATTAGATAAATGCCACTCCAATTATGGCGATTCATAAAAATGCCACTGCAATTTCTAAACTTTGAAAAATGCCACTGCAATTTTTGCAAACTTTGAAAAACGCCACTGTAGTTTGCAAACTTTGAAAAACGCCACTCCAGGCTTCGAAAAATGCCACTTGAAATGGCATTTTTCAAAGTTTGGAAATTGCAGTGGCATTTCTCGGATACACCAGATTTGGAGTGGCGTTTATCAAATTAACCCAAAACAAAAATAACTGGGCGAGTTGCTGGGTCCTTGGTGTCAGCCGCTCGTTGTGCAATTCTCTCGTTTATTGACTACGTTGACAATGGCATGGGACCCAGATGTCAGAAATCCACTAGAAGGAGCCATTTTTTTATTGGCTTGAAATAAGGAGGCACTTGCTTGCGTACTGCCATGACCTTGGCGGGTCCCTGCTGTCATCCTCTCCACGTACAATCATCTCCTGATTGTGTACGCGTCAACTTGCGAGGCCCACAAGTCAGCCTCTAAACCCGTGGAGGACAAATACAACCCATTTAAAAAAATAACAGCCCATTCCATACGTTCAAAAGGAAAGTTCAACATTCAGAGCAAAGTAACATGTCTGATCCACATATAGAGTACTGAACTTCCACGTTGACAACCATCATAGCCAAGTTAACTGTCTACTCCCACTAATACTCTAGTAGCGTACAAGTACTAACGTAAGTGGTTTCACCAACAGCTGGAACCATGAGAATGAACCACACATGATGGAGGAACATCCACTGCAATATGATTTGGTCTTCTCTCGATCACACCGCGAGACTATTTTCGGAATACAAACTTTAACTTAGGCAAAATGATGCCCATTGTATAATCAGACCAAAGCAATGAAGCACCTAGTGTTGGCCAATAAATAGTACATGACTACTTTTCTGTAGTCCATGAAGTGACTATCCAATCTTTCTGTGTCTATTTTCAAATGGCACTGCATGCAGTGACTATACTATTCTCTTGTGCAGTTCAACCAAAATTGCGGACACTTTGTTTGTTTGCCAAATAGCAATGGGCAGACATCTCTATCTGCACAAATATCAATCAGCTAGTAAACATATACCACACCTTGTATTTTCGGTTTAAACATGTCTCTTCCGCTTAGCATCTGTCATGTTCTGCACTGGACAATCTGATACAGTTATGTTTTGACATGGTCATACTGAATTGATTTGCTGGTTCAGAGCAGAAATATAGCGCCTATTCTTCATCAGACTAAGGATATCCATGTTCATAGTGATGGAAGAGGTGAAATCGATACAACCGGAATTGAGCATCCAATCATTGAATACTGTCCTGCACCTCCAATGTAGGTCCACCCTGCCAATAAATTCACATGCAAAACACTAGTATTACTATCTAATTACAGTACAAAAAGAGTAGCAAGATAGTAGCAAACCATGTACCTTCGTAATGAACAGCTCATAGTGCCACCAATTGGATATAAAGGTTTGAAAAAAAACATGCTCCTAATGTTGAACCAGTTGGACTTTTTGTGCAGTTCCACTAAAATCGAGCATCCCTGTTTGCATAGATATTGAAAGTGTGATTACTCTGAAAGTGGCACTAGTTGAAGCATAGACTCACAAATATAAGCATTCCAATTTCTTAATGGGAAAAGGTAGCAAGACTGTTTCTAACCACCTGTTTGAAGGAATAAATAAAGCAACAGTGGCTGATGTCAGGAAGGCATACATAGTTTTTTCTGGAAAAGTGAGCCATTCTCGACCTTTCCTCTTCTTTTAAGCAAATTTTGTGCAGTTCTACTAAAATAAAATGCCATCACCGCCTTGACAATTCAGTGACACTGTACAAAAGGAAATGACTTAACATTACATCAAGATGTCAGGTATGTAGTCGACAAGCATTAGAGACAAACATACAGACCTCCTCAAGAGAACAACCGGAGGAGGAGGTGCCCACTCTTGACCTTTCCTCTTGTCTTCATAATTGTCTATGCAGTTTAACCAAAATAAAATGACATAAGCGCCTTGGCATTTTGGTGACACTGTACAAAAAAATTAACTTATCTCATGAAAGTGAGGTATGTAATCTATAAGCATTAACAGTGCAAAAATCTGAAGGTAGTAACAAGTTTCATCGTTGGTATACTGGCTGTGCAACAACATTAGAATGCCTTAGCTGAAAAATCTTTAATACATCCACAATCAACAGCTAACCCTGAAATAATCCAGTGACATTTAATGGCATTGCTTAAATTTATCGGTGGCATTATACTGAGAGCGGCATTAGTTAAATGTGGCATCACTTTAGCAGTAGCATTGCTTGACTTGACTGCTAGCGTTATACTAACAGCCAAAAAAGTGGCAATAAGAGCATGGGCCATTCGGACAGTGGGCGCACCAGTACGATGTACCTCCACGGACGCAGAGTGGTGAGGGAGGTATGGTTGCCAAGAGCAACAAATATCCAGGCAGCATATGTGGATTACGCCCCATTTTTGTTCTCTTTAGCCACCTTTTTCCTATGCGAGGACAACAAACCGATCGACCTGGTCATTCTCTATTGCGTTGTCATGCCTTTCTACTCTTCTTCAACTAACAGGCATGAGACTCGTTCCTTAGCTACTGATTTTCCCCTTTTGAACCTAGATGCGGGTTCGATGCCTACTCTCTTGGACAGTACAGTCTCCCTTCCTTTCCTTATTCAACCCAGACATGGATTAGTCTGCATGAAGTAGGGTTTCCTTTAATAGTGCAAATTATGGTTTTCGTCTGCGTGGCCAGCAGAGTAGAGGATAGCAAATTGGGAAGATGGTGGAGTGGAAAAAGATCCACATGCAACGACATGGCAGATGGGGCAATAGAACAAGGTTATGGTTCGAAAAGAGGTAGCATACCTGAGGGTCGGCGGGAAGTGGCTTTGCTTGTGGTCGTCGTCCTCCGCGCACACTACGACAGCGAGCTTGGGGACGGAGGCCATCCCGCGCGGGCGCTAGGCCTGAGAGGACGACCTTGTCGTTAGTGCGTGACCTCGCTCGCCGCCGACGAGTGCGTCAACGTTGCACGTCCTTTTCTTCCCCGGCGGATCTGTGACCACCGGTGAGGAGGGAGAGAGGGGCGTCTTTTTTAGATCTAGAGAGAGGGTGGTAGTCTGAGAAGCAAGTGGGCAGCCCTTACTAAGAAAGCGCTGAAGCTCCAGCCTATATATCTTTTTTATACTACTAGTACTGGAGGTGGAGTAGTGGTAGAGTAGTTTATATTTTCTCTGAGTACAGTACCAGCTAGTCGTGCTTCAAAACTGATCGGCACACCATTAAAAAAATAAAGGTCGATAACTAATGCGGCACCTCCGGCCAACGCGGCCAGATCGCATTTTGCACGAGAAATTACACACCATGTTTCGTTGACATGTGGTCCCGTTCCAACATATCAGTGAGACAACGACGAGTAGTAGGAGCATTTCCGAACGGACGTGTAGGCCGGAGCGCCTCTTCGTGAACCGTGGCAAACTCGCAACCGTCCACTGACTCTTTGCCTTTCCCTCTCGATTTGGAACTGCTGTCGCACGCTCTTCCTCTCCCTCCTCCATTTTCTTTCAGCCCTTCACCCTTTCTTCTGCCATTGTTCGATCGTCTTCTCCATGGAGGGAACAGGCCGCAAACGACCCCGTTATTCTTGCCCCGATCTGAAAGATGACGTGGTGGAGGAACTCATTGATCGCTGCGACATCATCACCTCGGCGAGCATGGCAGGTTCGTTCAAGCCCATTCTCGACTCAACTAATAACATCATTGCAAGGAACCCAAGCGTCAAGGAACGGTTTGATCTCCCCTATCTTCTTCGTCGTGACCCTGATGACTAGCGCCGGCACGACGGAGGCCTCGCCTTGTGCAAGTTGATGCCGCTTGATAATGATACGTATGATGTTAAGATGTCATCGCTTGAGGGCAAGGCTTGGGCGGGCGCAAATGGATATTGGGTTGTTTACATTGGGTCCAACTGCGAGTGGGAACTTGTGAATGTGTACACTCGTCACCGGGTTCCACTTCCAAAAATCTCAGCACACTGCCCAGAGGTTGAGCACACCGGTAATGTACGCACGTTCAAATACGATCATGGTGACTGTCTTCTATAGAAGATAGCAATTTGTCGAGTTCCCAACCGCTCTTGGAATTACAACAACTATGAAGTTGTTGCTATCTTCAACAAGCTTGTTGCCATCCTTAGTGGTTTGACTCGATGGATATTGCTCAAAAATCAGTTTCGGTGCACGAAGGAGTATTGTGATGCAATTCAATACGAGGGCCTTGTGTTTGCTGCCACCACTCGTGGCACTCTTTTTGCATGGTATCCTCGTAGTTACGGTACGTTTGTCTTCCACCGTAATTATAATTGTTTCATCCACATGCATGCGGGTTAGCAAGTTTCCCTTTACTAATTAACCTTCTTCTTGTGTTTCCAAGGTCATGTGAACATCCCACCACCTATACTTGAAAATTTTTATAACCAAGGGGGAGATGCCGATGGTGATGATCACGAGCAGCGCCCATATACTCTGTGGCGCCTGGCAACTAATTCCTATGGATCACCTCTTCTTGTGTGTATACAGCCCACTGATGATGTTACTGCTAAGGAAGCAGGTGTCTCCCATGGTCGCACTCTCCGGACCTATTCCAACACCCGTTGAATGGTATTCGGGATGGATACTAGTGTGCTAGCGCCAACTCCTTCTCCCTGGCACATAATTGATAGTCTTGGAGAAAACTTGCTCTTCCTTGGACAAAACTATCCGATGATGGTGAAAGGCGATCCAACTGCTGTTGACACATTTATGATAAGCAACTGTGTCTATACCTCGGACATTTGGGTGGTTCCCTACCCTGGTACTGATATAGTAGGCCGCTTCAGCCTGGATGATCAGTCCTGCGTTGGTCTCCAGATCGACAATGGATGGCCCATCCTAGAGAATCACTTGTGGTTCAAAGCAAGCGTTTCCAACGCCGCGGAGTGGTTGAGGTGAAGTTCATTTCATGGCTTGTTATTTGTTGTGTGGTGAAAACTTTAGTATTTATAATGTATCCTCGTTGTCGATGTGGGTTGATGACCTGTTGTATGTAATAAAATGATATGTCTGTGATAAACTTACTAAATTTATGAATGGCTTTCGAGTCGCTTCTCTGAGTGAGTGGTGCGACGAGGCAAAAAAATATTTTCCGAATACATAATTGTACGTGCATTGCAACAAGTTATCGGATGAGGCCAATCAACAATAGTAGTACACTATTTGTACTAGCTTCACATGCTTCGCGCGTCGGGCGGGTGTTTTTACTGTAGCCATATGTTAATGTGTTCGTTGTACGTAACCAGCACCTTGAATCCTCGATACTAGTACTATATAGTAGGAGTAAGTAGTAGGAGTAGTAGGGTGGCATGGGCCAGAACAAGCATTACGTCCAGGAGTACGACACACGCCATCACCACGACATCCATCTGACACCATATTATTTCTTGGAGTCCGTGCTAGAGAAATCTCTTCAACCTCGTCGTTTCTCTAACTTCAGCCATCGCGAGGTGGGGGTTTGCCGATAGTCGGTTTCCTTAACTGCGGTCCCACTTGTAAGGCCAACTCCAACGCACGACCCCAAACGGACCTCCGTTTTGCATGAACTCCAACGATAATTTTGACTAGAAAAGCAAGACCAAAGAAAACAAGAACCACAAGAATACATTTTACTACTCCTGCAAGTTGGATTAGTGCCTTCTCGATGCATTTATTGTTGATCTGCGGAGGCTCAATCTTGCGTGCTTCTTTCTTCTTCGAGTGTAAAGAAGTAGACGTTGCTTCCTCGCATCTAGTCTCATGTCTAGCCTCTATTCTAGTAGGAGTATCAACAAGTGCACTAATCTCATCTCTATCCTCTGTGCTACTAGCTAAAAGTGATAGAACATCTACTAAATTGCGCTCTATCAATATATGGATGTACTCTTCTTCCCAATACAAAAACTTGCATCCATTCTACTCCCTCCGTTGCACAATACATGCCTTCTATTTGTCAAAATATATATGTATCTAGACATGTCTCAGAATATAGGTACATCCATTTTTGGATAAATGGAAGTCAAGTATTTTGGAACGGAGGGAGTACACAATAAATTTTTTAAGTTAGCACAACTAGTCTAATCTGAGAGCAGAACCAAAGATTTGGTCGGGTTCTTCCTCCTTTTGCCGACACGTGGGACATCCGGCATCCAGGTCGTGTCATGAAAGAAAATAGAGTGGTAGTTGAAGCCACAAGATGTGCATCTTGGGTTAAACTGTAAATAGAATCTTACTACTCTTGAGTAACTCCAAAAGCGGCCACCGAAGATCTTTATAGGATTTGTTTTTCATCACCAGCACGTCGAGGTGAAAGATGTGCCAGTTCAGTGGGTCCTCTTGCGTTTTCACTGACATGTGGGGCCGCATGTGAGCAAACAGACGATGGGCTCCGCGCGTCCGCTGGCTGGCTGAGAAGAGAGATAGAGGAGGGCTGAGCACGGACTGCAGGAAATTTGTTCTACGTACCTCGATATAGGCTCGATATAGTGGGGTGGCATGGGCCATAACTAGCATTCACGTGTAGCAGTACGGCACACGCCACCCACATGAGTCCCATCCGATACCAATTTTCTTGGAGTCTGTGCTACAACCATCTCTTCTCCCTCCTGTTTTCTCGGCCATCGCGTGGTGGGCGGGGTGGGGGTTTGCCGATAGTCGGTTTGCTCAACTGCGGTCCCACTTGTAAGTGAAAATGCAACACCGCACACATTCCCGCTTGAGCGGCGTGCCGGACCAACCGTGTTGGGGTGCGACGCGAACACGGCAGGCTTTTCCTTTTGAACTCATAACTTGTACAATTTGGTTCTGCTCCATGGCGTGACCGATAGATAGAAAATAACGATTTTGCCTAGAGTAATGAGAAGTTGGTTCTGGCGCCGTTCATGCATCGAGTACGTACGAAAATTATGAAGTTGATGCGAAAGGTAAGATAATTACTGTAGTACTTCCTCCGTTTCTTTTTACTCCGCATATAAGATTTGGTCAAAGTCAAACTATACAAAGTTTGACCAAATTTATATAAAAAAATATGAACATCTACAATATTAAAACTATATAGTATGAAAATACATTTCGTGGTTCATCTGATAATGTTGATTTCATATTGTCAATGTTTATATTTTTTAATATAAAGTTAGTCAAACTTTACAAAACTTGACTTTGACCAAACCTTATATGCAGACTAAAAAGAAACGGAGGGAGTATCATATACTGCTACATGGATTTGACAGAAAGATAAAAATACATATGGATCCATCAACGTTCAACGACATCCGCACGCCCTAGTGCGCCGGGTCACCAACCGACGTGTGAGGAGCAGCGGCGTTGGCGGCGAGCTCAACGTGATTCTGAACAGTGTCGTCCAAGGTTGCCCTGCGCTCCAAGAAGGCCAGCGTCCTATCGTCCTCCTCTTGCATGTAGTAGTCCTTGTGGACGATTTGCACGTAGACGTGGGTGATTATGTCGATGGTGTCTTGCTGCGCCAGGCGCTGCGCGGCGAGCGCGACCTTGAGGTGGACATTCTCCGGCGCGACGGCGGGCAGTCGCAGGGCCACCAGTGCATCGAAGAGGTTGTCACCATAGTGGCGGTTGAGGGTGGAGGGCATCGCAGAGCCTGGTCTCGTCGGCTGGAGGCTTACGTCAAAGTCGTCCGCAAGCTTCTTGATGACGGTGAACTTGTCGAGGAAACCGACGAGGACCTCGTCGAACAAGGAGACGAAGCTGTCGTCCAAGCGACCCCTCGACCTGGCGGCCTCAAGAAATACTACCTGGAGACGTTCCTCGGTGCCGGGCCGCAGGCCAGCGTCGTGGACCATCTGGCACAGCCGGCTGATGCTCGCGCCCATCGCCTCCATGGGTCTAGCGTAGCTTCTAGTCAACTGATCTTGCGATTCGAGTGATCACTCTTGCCCTTGGTTAGCGTGCGTAGGTGCGTAGGATTTCGTACTACTCCTCGGCCCTCTACTCCTGAAAGTGCAACTATCCCTAGGTGGTTTTGGTAATTCATAACAACATATAGCTCACTGAGCTAATGCTATTCCAAGATGATTATTTCAGGAAAGCTGAATGATTGGCATGGCATGGATGATGAAAGTGGATCCCTCAAAATGCTAAGGTCAAAGGATTGGCTCAATCTCATAAGCTCAAGACTCTTCATTTTATATTTTAGTGATCCACGATCACATTGAGTCTTTAGGAAAAGCCAATACTATCAAGGAGGGATGAGGTGTTGCTTAACGAGCCTCTTGCTTCATGTGCTTAGTGATATGCTCCAAAACCCTCAGCTACTTTCCTATATCCACACTTGACCTAAACCCAAAGCCAAACTCGGACCTACCAATTCTTTCAATCCGGCGCCACTGAGTTTCACATGTCATAGCCACTGCCAAACCCTAAGCAAATCGGTTCTACCGATAGGGATCTCGCTCTCACCGAGATGGGATTGCAATTTCTCTGTTTCCTTTTCGTAACTTTTCGGTCTCACCGGAAAAGCGGATCGGTCCCACCGAGATTGCAATGTAAACTCTCTGTTTCCTTTTTGTAACATTTCGGTCTCACCGAAAGAGCAAATCGGTCCCACCGAGTTTACCTGAACAACTCTCTGGTTAGCTTATTACCAAATCGGTCTCACCAAGTTTGTGTAATCGGTCTCACCAAGATTATGTTATGCCCTAACCCTAACCATATCGGTCCTACCGAGTTGCATGTTAGTCCCACCGAAAATCACTAACGGTCACTAGGTTTACTAAATCGGTCCGACCGAGTTTGTTGATTCGGTCCCACCGAGATTGGTAAATTGTGTGTAACGGTTGGATTTTGTGTGGAGGCTATATATACCCCTCCACCTCCTCTTCATTCGTGGAGAGAGCCATCATAACATATCTACACTTCCAACTCACATGTTCCGAGAGAGAACCACCTACCCTTGTGGTGAGCTCAAGATATTCCATTCCTACCATATGAATCTTGATCTCTAGCCTTCCCCAAGTTGCTTTCCACTCAAATCTTCTTTCCACCAGATCCAAATCCTATGAGAGAGAGTTGAGTGTTGGGGAGACTATCATTTGAAGCACAAGAGCAAGGAGTTCATCATCAACACACCATTTGTTACTTCTTGGAGACTGGTGTCTCCTAGATTGGCTAGGTGTCACTTGGGAGGCTCCGACAAGATTGTGGAGTTGAACCAAGGAGTTTGTAAGGGCAAGGAGATCACCTACTTCGTGAAGATCTACCACTAGTGAGGAAAGTCCTTCATGGCGACGGCCATGGTGGGATAGACAAGGTTAGTTCTTCGTGGACCCTTCGTGGGTGGAGCCCTCCGTGGACTCGCGCAACCGTTACCCTTCGTGGGTTGAAGTCTCCATCAACGTGGATGTAGGATAGCACCACCTATCCGAACCACGCCAAAAACATCCGTGTCTCCAATTGCGTTTGAATTCTCCAAACCCTTCCCTTTACATTCTTGCAAGTTGCATGCTTTACTTTCCGCTGCCTATATACTCTTTGCATGCTTGCTTGAATTGTGTGATGATTGCTTGACTTGTCCTAAAGTAGCTAAAATCTGCCAAACTCTAAAATTGGGAAAAGGTTAAGTTTTTATTGGTCAAGTAGTCTAATCACCCCCCTCTAGACATACTTCAAGGTCCTACAAGTGGTATCAGAGCTGTGGTCTCCATTTGCTTTGATTTCCATAGCTTTTGGTGGTCATAGCCTTGGTTTCACAACCTAGGAGAGTATGGCGTCTAGCGAGGGAAATTATCACCGTAGAGGTCCTTACTTTGATGGTACTAATTTTGCTAGTTGGAAGCATAAGATGAAAATGCATATTCTCAGACATAACCCCGCCGTTTGGGCTATTGTGTGTGTTGCTTTGCAAGGTGACTTCTTTGATGGGAAAGAACCAAACCGTGAAGCTACCGCGGAAGAGTTGAAGATGCTGCAATACAACGCTCAAGCTTGTGATATTCTCTTCAATGGATTGTGCCCCGAAGAATTCAACAAAATCAGCCGTCTTGAGAATGCAAAGGAAATTTGGGATACTTTGATTGATATGCACGAAGGTACCGACTCCGTCAAGGAATCCAAATTGGATGTGCTTCAAAGTCAACTTGACAAGTTCAAAATGAAGGATGGTGAAGGTGTCGCTGAAATGTACTCTAGGCTTGCTCTCATCACAAATGAGATTGCCGGCTTAGGGAGTGAAGAGATGACCGATAGATTCATCATCAAGAAGATCCTAAGAGCCTTGGATGGAAAATATGATACCGTGTGCACATTGATCCAAATGATGCCAAATTACAAAGATCTCAAGCCAACGGAGGTCATTGGAAGAATTGTTGCTCATGAGATGTCACTCAAGGATAAAGAGGAACTTCACAACAAATCAAGTGGAGCTTACAAAGCCTCATGTGAAGCCCCCACATCATCAAGTGAGAAACAAACCTTCAATGTAGAATTGAGCTTAATGGTGAAGAACTTCAACAAGTTCTACAAGAGTAGAAGCAAAGATAGAAGCTCCAAGTCAAGGTCCTACAATGACAAAAGATCTTCTAGTCGAGAGCGAAACTGCTACAATTGTGGAAGACCCGAACACTACTCCAATGAGTGTACGACACCCTACAAAAGAAGAGAACATTCTCCAAAAAGAAGAGGCAAAAGAGAAGAATCACCATCTAGAGAAAGAAGGAGTAGAGATGATCGTTATGAGCGAAGATACTCACGGAGAAGCAAGGATTCGGAAAGAAAGGAAAAGTCATCAAGGAGCTACACAAAACGAAGACATCAAGCTCATGTTGGTGAATGGGTATCCGGCTCCGACTCCGACAACCACTCCGAGAGAAGTTATCACTCCGATTCCTAATATACTCAAGATGAAGGTGTTGCCGGTCTAGCACTTGTGTCAACCGACTCCTACGACATATTTGACTCACCAAATGAAGGAGTTGGAAGATGGTTCATGGCCAAAGGTCCTAAGGTAACACATCCCGAGTATGTTGATTTCAATAGTGATGAAGATGACTTCTTAGGTGATGATGATTTACTTGTTGACAACTCTAGTGATGAATACTATGATGAAATGTCAATTAATCATGCTAATCAAGATAAAACAAATGACAATGATAAGGAGAAGATTGAGGCTCTAACTAAAGAACTAAACACTCTTAAGTTAGCTCATGAAACTATCTTCGAAGATCATCGAGAACTTTTAAGAGCTCATGAGAAGTTACGCCTTGAAAAGCTCAATCTTGAGCAAGAGCATGAGTTTTTATAGGCAATCAATGATGATCTCCGCAAGAAAAGTTCTTCTTACATTGCCAAGCGTTTACTCTTATCCACTTACATGCCTCAACTCAAATCTAGTAACAATAACAAGAAAGATTCTTCCTCTAGTAGTAACAATGATCATACTAAATCCAATATTGTTGCTTCTAGTAGTTCTCTTGATTCCACTAATGATTCTCTTAGCCAAGTTACACTTGAGCAAGAAAATAGCTTATTGAAGGGAATTATAGAGAAAGGAGCCTACAAGAGCCTTGCCGGAAGTAAGCAATTCGAGGAAATTGTACGCAAGCAAGGAAGGCACCGGAAGAATCAAGGTGTTGGTTTTGAACGAAAATTCAACGCCAATGGAGTTGAGTGGGAAGAAGATCAATACCCCAAGACGAAGTTTGTTCCTCAACAAGAGAAGTATGATCCTACTGCCTTCAAGGGGACACAAGCTCAAGATGATCTTCCACCACAAGACTACAAGCAAAAAGGCAAGGACAAGCTTCAAGAGGAAATTGATGCATTTGAAGAAGCTCCTAAGACCTTAGTCAAGTGGATTCCCAAGACTACTTCAAGTTCCACTTCATCAAGTACGACTACAACTCCAAGGATTCCCATCAATATGGTGTGGATCCAAAAGAAGAAGAACTAGAGAGTTCTTGAGGGTGACTCCGCCAACATACTTCACTCTTATCATTTTGGCAAGAACAAGTGCAATCAACTTCCACATCTTGCACTAGTTCAAGGAGTCACAAACCCTCTTGTTGGTAAGTCAAGGGACAAGGTAACCTAAAAGCTTTCATGGACATCATCTTGTGTGTGAATCACTCTATGTCTATGGATATTCTTGTTTGTTCCTTGTGGGACTAACCCATGTAGGTATTGAAAGTGCAATTCACTCCAATGGATAGCTCCAATTGTTCTACATCAACATTGACCATTCACATATTGAACATCTACATGAAGTGATCATCGACAAAACCCAAGGTTAGTTCATCCCTCTTAGGGGGGATATCACATCTAGGGGGAGCTTTACTCTAAGACTTGAGCTAAAGCAACTCTAATGATGTGAACACAACAATGCTTTATGTAAAAGTGGTAACCCCACTTGTGCTTAAACGATGAGTATGACCTATGATCAAATGTTCTTATTTGACTCCTAAGTCAATATACTCATATATAGATGACCTAGTGATCGCAAATTGCTTGATAGATGCTAGAATTGGTTGTGCATGTTTTGCCACATATTTCAATTGCCATTTTATTGTGTGAGCATGTTGGTTGCATATTTTACTCATTCGAGGACATCCACTTGTTGTTTTGATTGATTGGTTTTCATTTCTCTTGCCAAGTGGATGGACAAGAATGCCTAAGAACCTTCTCTAGCTATCTATGCTTTTCTCGTCTCAAACTCTATTCATGCTACATCACAAAATTTGATCAAGTCAGATTCGAACCACTCTGTGTGAGGAGCACTCGGAGTCCCCAATTCGTCATAGACTTAAACTTCCAAAACTTCTTTGTGATTCTCGTTTTGACTGATATCTTCTTTTCGGTCTTACCGAGATCATCAAGTCGATCTATGTTTTTGATCTCGGTGCAACCGATTCGAACCATTCGGTCACACCGAGTTGCAATAACTGTATACAGTTTTGCATCTCGGTGCCACCGAGTTGTTCCACTCGGTCACACTGACAGGGTCGGGCTATATATAGACACGGGCAATTTTTTTGAAATTTCTCCAAACTCCTTCGTCCGCGCGATAGCTCGCTCTGCCTACGTGGTCTCCGGATCGTCTTCTCGCCGCCAGCCGCCTCCAGTCGCTGGTCTCCATCGCCGTCAATGGAATTCAACCCCGCCGTTGCCACTGTAGCGAGTCTCCGCCGAACTAGGGTATGGACTCGATCTTTGTGCTATTCCCCATCTGATTCCTAGCACATTGTGATCTTATTGATTCTAGCCACGATTGAAACACTCCTATCCAGTCAATGCAATTCGTAGAATAGGTTTGATTCGAAAATTTTAGGGTTAGGTTTCCGCCAAAACCATCTCGGACCCACCGAGTTGAAAAACTCGGTCCCACTGATTTGGCTCATGCCATTGCACAAGTGAGACTCGGTCTGACCAAGAATTACTAATCGATGTGACCAATTTTGGAACTTTGTGAAACCCTAGCAGTCTCGGTGCCACCGAACTGTGACTAGGTCTGACCGAGTTCACTAGTTTAGGTTCCAAAACTGCTTCGGTATCACCGAGTTTAAAAATCGGTAGATCCGAAATGATTTCTGTGGGAAACTAAAACTAAGATTTTGAATCATTCTTTTGCAAAAATCTCTGCATTTTGTGATGCTCATCTACTCTACCTCATCTATAGACTCTTCACAGGGTCAGTAGTCAGCTTTTGCATCATGTCTGATCAGAGTGACAGCCAGAACATGTCAGAAGAGCAAGTGCACATGAGTGAGGGCACTAGTCCCTCCAGTTCTTCAGATGAAGGCAGCAGGAGCACCCCTAGCAATTTGCCAAAAGCTGCCACCAGACAAAGGAAGAAGAGAACCTGAGACTCAGAGGATAAGGATTATGTGGCAGAGGAAGAGGAAGCTACCTCAAAGAAAGTAGTGCTCAAGAAGGAGTATGGCTCAACACAGAGCACAAAGCCAGGCTTGAAAGTCAAAAGGCCAGCAGGTAGGCAGCCTATGCCAAAGGCCAGAGCTTCAACTCAGATGTCAGGACCCCGATCCTAAGCCACATCGATCTAGCATGTAACACATCATATCACTTTGCGGCCTCACGCACGGTATTCCCACGGGTGCCACCTTACCTGGCAAGGGACCGTTTGCGCCTTTTGGCTCACGTATATGATAGTGTCGCTAGCATCCATATGACAGAGAACTCGGGCCGACATGGCTAGTCGTGAACCCAAAGCGGCACTAACCCATGGGGACAGGCATACATGAATCACATCGAGCATGTCGGTCAGCAGCGTGTGAATCCGGGCTGTAGCACTGGGCTAACAGGACTCCGGTAACCCAGGCTGTAGCAGGCTAGGTAGGACTCCGGATGTCATCGTGTGACATTTCCCCGAAGGGACAGACACAGGAACGAAGTGAAACACATGCCGGCCAGTCAAGTGTCCTGAGCAGTAGTGCTGGGCTAGCAGGACTCCGGTGAACCGGGCTGTAGCGGACTACTATGGCTCAAGGAAGCACTAGACTACATTTCCCCATAAGAGAGGCTGCCAAGGATAAACAACTAGATTGTCGGATCCCACACATACCAAGCATTTCAGTCATACACACAATATGCTCGATATGTGTAAATGCAACATGGCATCACAACATAACTCTACGACTCAAAGTATTTATTCATTAGGCTCCGAGGAGCGAGATACTACAAACATGGGTCTCATGACCCGACATTCAGAGCATACAAATCAAAGCACATGCGGAAGCTTAGCATGTCTGAGTACAGACATCTACAAATGAAAAAAAGGCTGAGAAGCCTGACTATCTACCAAATCCTGCCGAGGGCACAAGATCGTAGCTGAGGTATCAAGCTAAATGTCGAAGTCCACACGGAACTACTAGCGAGACTGACGTCTCTCTGCAAAACATAAAATAGGCAAACGTGAGTACAAATGTACCCAGCAAGACTTACATCAGAACTAGCTACATATGCATCGGTATCAATAAAGGGGGTGGTGGAGTTTAACTGCAGCAAGCCAGCTTTGACTCAGTGGCTAACCTGAACTACGACTGCAAGTAACTCTTTTGAGGTGGCGCACACGAGTCCACATATTCACCATATCAATACACCACTATGGATCCGCTCCCATCTCCCTACGAGAACACCATCCATAGCACTCACGCTTATCTTGCGCATTTTAGAGTATCCACTTTCACTTGTCTATGAACTGTACAAGGGGTCCAAGTTTCCATATCCGAGGAATCAGACTATTCGAATAGATAATGATAACCCTGCAGGGGTGTACTTCTTCACACACGCTCTCGCCAATTATCACCCTGTACACGTCATGTACCTCTGCAACCTTCAAGCGGAAGCCGGGCGAGGGAGTCGGCCACGACCTGACTAACCACGCAAGTCTCTCGTCCAGGTTTATCGCCTATTCGGGTTCCATCCGCAGGGAGATCCGGCCGGGGTGTCACTCACGGCCCCAAACGATGTGTACAGGGTTCCAAGCCCACCAAACAGGCGGCGCTTGGCATACCCGGCCACGGTACCTAGTCTGTCCCAAGCCCACCTGTACAGGGTGCCACTAGGTAGACTACTAACACTACCTACAAACACCAAAAACTAGTTGCAACTCCTGGACAGAGATCAAGTTGATTAATAAGTCGAGAGGGGCACTTAAGCATTCCAATGCGTGGTAGTAACTGTTCATGGATCACAAACACAGAACTCAGTTCCTGAGGACGGCTACAATGAGACAGCCCACCATGTACTCCTACATGGCCTCTCACCGCTACCTTTACCAAATCGTGTTCACACACCTAGCTCACACACAGTAGGACATGTTCATCATTGTTCCAATTCATCCCCGATGAATCAGACCTGACACAACTCTAAGCATAGCAGGCATGAAAAACAAGCATGAATGAGTAGGCACATCAGGGCTCAAACAACTCCTACTCATGCTACTGGGTTTCATCTATTTACTATGGCAATGACAGGTCATGCAAAGGATAAAGGGGTTCAGCTACCACAGCAAGTAACAGATGAATTGTTGTTGTCCTAATGCAGTAAAAGAGAGCAGGAGCGAGAGAGTGGGATTGTATCGGAATGAACAAGGGGGTTTTGCTTGCCTGGCACTTCTGAAGATAGCATTGGGTCTTCATCAGTGTCATCGATCACATCGTCAAAACCACGTCTACCGAGAGGGGACAAATACCGGCAAACAGGGAAAGAACACAATCAATGCAATGCAAAAATATGATGCATGAATGTGACATGGTAATATGAGTGTGTTTTGGGCTAATGCAAGCTAGAACAGATTGGAATGAGTCCATTTGAACCAAAGATTCAAATGCAAACCCATTTCACGAAGTCATATTAGTGCATTAACTTGTTTCACCTAAACAGCAAGGTTAAAGTGTTCTAACATGCATGAAACTAGTACAGATGGATAGATTGAATTTTTCTGATCATTTTTCATATATAAATCTTTGCATTTGGAGTTACAGATTAATTTCTATGAATTTTTGAAGTTTGCAACATTTTCTGGAATTTCCTATATAAGAATAAATCCAGAAAAAGGAGTTACTGCGTCAGCACTGTGTTACTGCGACGTCAGCTGGTCAACAGGGTCGGTCCAGGTCAAACTGACCAGTGGGCCCCGTGTGTCAGTGTCTAATCTACTTAACTAAGTTAATTAACACTAACTATACCTAACACTAACTAAACAGGGGGCCTGGGCCCACACGTCGGTGGGTCAGGGGGAAGTCAAACCCTGGTCAAAATGGGGTCAACCCCGCCGGAGTTGACCCGCGGCTCGTCGCCGGCGACCACTGGTCGCGGCGGAGGCTCGGGTTTCGCCCTCAGGCGACCAAAAAAAGGCGGAGGGGCTTTGTGTGGAGCTGGGCGTGCGCCGCATCTAGGGAAACACACGAGAGGGGCCGGGGTGGCCGGAGTCGACAGCACCGATGAGCGGAGCGGCGCCGGAGTTCGGACGTCGACGGACTCGACGCCGCAGGGCACGGCAGGAGCAACGGGTGGTTGCTACGGCCCCGTGGTGACGCGCTACGCGCGGTGATGTGCTCGGTTTTGAGCTCCAGTGGAGGTGGCCACGACGGCGAGGAGCTCAGGCAGCGGCGCGTGCGGGCAGGCGAGGTGTGGCAGCTATGGCGTGCAGCAGAGAAAACAGAGAGGGGAGTTCGGGTCAGGAGCTCATGGCGGGGAAGATGAGCAGGTCAGCTGGCTTGGGGAAGACCTGACGGCGACGAATCGACGACGGCGATCCTCGGTGGCCGAGGAGGGGAACGGCGGAGCTGGTGGCATCCAGGGCTTCCGGCGCCTTCTGTCTTGGTGAGGAGAAGGAGGGGGACGAGGCGGGGCTTCTTGGTGCGTCGGCGAGGCGAGGGGAGCACGGTGGCCATGGCAAACAGTGTCGGCGACGACGAGCTCGCTCGGGCGTGTGCGGGGAGAAAGCAGAGGAGGAGGAGGAGTGAGGGAGAGCGCCAGGGGTTCCAGGGGCGTCGTGGCATCGCGAGAGTCGTCCAGAGCATCAGGGGGGTGCACGCAAGCAGGCAGGAGGTGGCCGGCGCGCGTCGGGCACACGCACGCGTCCTCCTGGCGCGGTGGGGAAGACGACTGGCAGCTGGGCTGCACAGTAGCGGGCCGCGTGGGCGGGTTGGCCTCTCTGGTGGGCTTCAAAAGTGAGGCCAGGTAAGTTACAGGTACTCCCTCCTCCTCTGTTTTCTATTTAAATTATTGTTTTCTATTTGTTTCAATATGTTCTGATTTAGTTCAAGCACTAAATCATTTTTGTTTCTTCTGACAATTTTTTTTTCTAGGACTGAAAGGAATATTCTAGAGCCCCTCACAAAATAACAGAATTATTGAAGCATTAAATATATTTATAACATATATTTGCTCCAACTCAAATAGAATATGTATTAGTTCAAAGATCCAAAATGTCATGGAAAAATGTGCATCATCTCTGGTTACTGTTTTCAGCATTTTCCAAAAAATGATGAACATTTTTGAAAGCCACTTTGGGTTCACTGAAAATATTTTAGTTGAACCTAGTGAATTCCTTTGATGCTAGGGTTTAAAAAATCCCCATTTCAACTTTCTGAAAAATTTAAACATGATGCACACATGAAGCTAGCCTAGAGCATTACGAGAAGCTAGGGATGTGACAGCTCACCCCTACTAAACAAGAATCTCGTCCCGATATTCAAGCATAGGGTAAGATGATGGGGGAACGCAACTAACGCAATCTTCACGATCCAGGTTGCACTTCTCGAAGATGTTGATTCATTGCATCATATCGATCTTGTCATCTTTGCTTTCAAGATCTTCACCCAACACGACAAGGGAAAAGAGGGAAGCTCTACGGGATTCGATCTTCACAAAGATCAAGCAAATCATGATCAACTCACGGAATGAGATGTAGTAACATCTCTCGAGTTGAGACACAAAACACACATCGAGAGGGATGGAAGAAACAGATGGCGAGAGTTCAATTTGGTAGGCAACAATTCGACGCTTAAACAGATAGTGAGGGGGGGTTTCAAAGTAGCGAGGAGTTAAGTTGCCCATGATACCATAACGGAACACCTCGGGGAAGGTGACTCTTAGAATTATTCCCTTAAGTGGCAAAAAGAATTACTTTTGATACAGAGATCATTGAAACTCTCTATACCAGCCTAAGGAAAATCACAATTGATCATTTGAATGAATTCGAATGAATGGCATAGTTTGGAGAGGAAGTTAGAGTTGCAGGACAACTCGGCAACGGAAGGCACATTCCAATTGATACCGAGGATATAACCCAATGACTGAGCGTGCTCTCAAGAACTTGAGCATTTCCATATTCATCAGGGTCTTACCAACATCCATGCCGAGGATTCTGGCGACACATTATACTACCATGATGAATAGTGATGGATGATGCAGATGCAAAGGAAGGCGACACCTTCTCAGAATTTTACCTTAGCAACGCCAAGGAAACAAATTTTGGATGATCGACGGAGAGACATTTAGCACTCCGCTTCTAATGTTCTCCTTGATGTACTAGCTACCACGGTCATGCTTAAAATCATCAACATGGCCATCAAGTAAAGGTCGGACTTCGTGAGCACAAAATCCATAAGGAACAACTGGTGGAATAAGTCATACCAAATCCTCATGGAAAGTGACCAAACGGCTTAATCCAGATACTACCATGATAGTGCTTCCAGCTAGGTGCGTCCACTTCACTGGAACCTATATCATAGTTCTTGGAAGGAGTTCCAACCATCATATCTGCCTGAGATTTAGATCCGGTTGGTAAGAGGACATTTCAGACAGCATGTCCGAAAAGGAAAGGTTGCAACACAAATTGACGAGATGACGTTGCAAGATTCTTAGAATATGAACTACGATAGCAAGCTCCAAAACATGAGCTGGTTCTGCTACATACATGTGAACACACTATTCAAGACAAGCATGACCATGTAGAAGTCTGATAATGAAACACTATCTAGCTCAGGTGGGGAACCATCATCAAGGATATTGAAGTCTCCACGCGTGGAAGTCCAAGGGATTAACCTTAGAACAGACTCCGTGTTTCTTGAACAAGTCAATCAGTGGCTTGGTGTACTAGGAGATACATATGAAATGAAGGTAGCGAGCCTGTCAAACCATAGCATACTTCGTACATGCATGACTAACTTGGGATGGTTCTAAGGAAAACAAAACAAACCTTTCTCAAATTCATGGCGACAACTTACACCTAATGCACATGAACTTGGAGAAAGTCACTTCTTTCATCCAAGCATAAGCTTCATGAATGGAACACGAAGGCATTGCTTACAAAGTTTCCAACACTAGGTTGATGTTCAACATGATGCTGCTGATGGGCTCAACAACAACTCATCGGAATTTCCTTATCACTGGACTTCCACCATCATGTGAACACGGTGATAGCATTGGTCAGACCAAAAGATGTAATGGTGTATGCTCGAGGGATCAACCACGGGTAAGACAACATTACGAACATCGTTGGTTCTAATTTGACTTGACAATAGCCCATACTCAAGTCAAAGTTTTGACAAGGCAATAGATCCAAAAACGGATCACGAGGACCAATCGATGGAGATATCATCTTTCTTCAACACACACACACCCACACAAAAAGATATCCCTTTGAAATTGAACTAGGTGGGTCAAGCTTTTATCTTCCAACTCTCCAAGTTGTTGTTTAGCTCAACCAACTAGCTCAGGGTTATCCAACACAGATTCTTGGAAAAAGGGTGGTTCACCAGAAACCAACTTGATCACGAACTCAACATAGCGGTCAGGTGACAACCTGGTAATACTTCCGAGAAGATATACGGAACATCACGAACCACCGATATGTTACTAAGCTCGAGAACAACCTTGCTTTTTAGGGCAAGATGATATGATCAAAAGAGTGAGGGATTGACACAATCCTAACTCATTGATCGAAGAGTGCACCAGAAATAAGGACTAGGTAGCACGATCAATCTTAGAATGATGATTCAATAACCAACACGCTAAGAATGAGAATATTGTCCATTTACTACCAAGCAACTAGTTGCTAGGAGTATTGATTTCACACATCACGGTTCACTTGTCGGTATTCTGGTTGCAACAACACGGGAACCCGAGGAATGAACAATGATGGCAAGAAGTATCACTAAATCAGGAATTCATAAGAGATGGTGCAATTCTCATGACAATCCTGACATAAAGGGGGTAATACTCCGACGTAGAACAGAGCAAAAGCTGGTTTGGCATTTGATCTGCGGAATACAACTACTTTGATCCAATCCTAGAAATGGATAGGGTACTGGAGTTTGTTTCTCCTAGTCATTCTGAACTAGAACGGCTTGACGGACCACAAGAATGATAAGCACCGATGAACGAATGCACGCATACTCTTGACTATCACTTGATAGACGAAGGTCAGGAGACAACTAAAGAGGAACAACTCAGGAACATATGATTTTCTGAGTTGTGGATGCATGGTTTAGCATGTCGAACGAGGTTCAACAGGTTTCTTCCGAATAACCCATGCAGAAAAAGTAGGACTGGCAGATTCACAATTATGAATGGAGAACTCCTCAAGAGTACTTTGATTGTGATCCTTTGGTTCAGCGAGGAACTTCTGCCATAAGCGGTTCATAGTATTTGGAAGAAGGAAATACCACGGACCTCGAGGACTATCGCAAAGTTACTAATATCCTAAAGGAACTAGCAAACACTATCAACAGGAGGTAAGTAGGGTGAATCTCGGTTCAAGAACCCAGGAATAGAATACCTACTACTAAGTGGCATCACGGGATGGTTTCGAGAATGATGGCCAGATTCATCACACTGGGAACACAAAACATGGATAGATTACTAGATGGTTTCATAAGACACCTAGAGTCACAATAGTAGCTCCAACATATATGCTGAGGCAACGGAGTACCTCACAGACCATGTAGTGTGCTTAATCTGGCCCAAAGGAACATTGAGAACGGGAAGAAGGGATTTACAACTGCATCAGACTATTTAGAAACCTGGGATGACTCGGACAGCATAATGGTTGTAAATGCTCAAAATGATTTGAGACATCCTGCAAAATGGTGGCATAACCACTCAACATCACAATATCAAGGTTATGAGGCCAGCTATGAACATATGGAAGTAGTAGGAACTGAACTGAGGCTTGAACTCAACAATCCTAGGCAACTACGGTTTAGCAACACGTCATCCTGAGAGATAGAAGAGAAACCTAGTTCTTAATCCCCGTAGAAAAGAAGAGGTTGACTCAGATCAGAAGGCATGAGGTATAAGGAGTAAAAAGAGCCTTACGTTCCCATCCACAATCAATTCCCTTATATAACTAAAGCATTTCTAGACACGACTTCGACCAGTTTGAGTTGGTAATCCTACAGGCAGTCAGGCACTGATACCAACGCTGTCAGGACCCCGATCCTAAGCCACATCGATCTAGCATGTAACACATCATATCACTTTGCGGCCTCACGCACGGTATTCCCACGGGTGCCACCTTACCTGGCCCGGGACCGTTTGCGCCTTTTGGCTCACGTATATGATAGTGTCGCTAGCATCCATATGACAGAGAACCCAGGCCGACATGGCTAGTCGTGAACCCAAAGCGGCACTAACCCATGGGGACAGGCATACATGAATCACATCGAGCATGTCGGTCAGCAGCGTGTGAATCCGGGCTGTAGCACTGGGCTAACAGGACTCCGGTAACCCGGGCTGTAGCAGGCTAGGCAGGACTCCGGATGTCATCACGTGACATTTCCCTGAAGGGACAGACACAGGAACGAAGTGAAACACATGCCGGCCAGTCAAGTGTCCTGAGCAGTAGTGCTGGGCTAGCAGGACTCCGGTGAACCGGGCTATAGCGGACTACTATGGCTCAAGGAAGCACTAGACTACATTTCCCCATAAGAGAGGCTGCCAAGGATAAACAACTAGATTGTCGGATCCCACACATACCAAGCATTTCAGTCATACACACAATATGCTTGATATGTGTAAATACAACATGGCATCACAACATAACTCTACGACTCAAAGTATTTATTCATTAGGCTCCGAGGAGCGAGATATTACAAACATGGGTCTCATGACCCAACATTCAGAGCATACAAATCAAAGCACATGCGGAAGCTTAGCATGTCTGAGTACAGACATCTACAAATGAAAAAAAAGGCTGAGAAGCCTGACTATCTACCAGATCATGCCGAGGGCACAAGATCGTAGCTGAGGTATCAAGCTAAACGTCGAAGTCCACACGGAACTACTAGCGAGACTGACATCTCTCTACAAAACATAAAATAGGCAAACGTGAGTACAAATGTACCCAACAAGACTTACATCAGAACTAGCTACATATGCATCGGTATCAATAAAGGGGGTGGTGGAGTTTAATTGCAGCAAGCCAGCTTTGACTCAGTGGCTAACCTAAACTACGACTGCAAGTAACTCTTTTGAGGTGGCGCACACGAGTCCACATATTCACCATATCAATACACCACTATGGATCCGCTCCCGTCTCCCTACGAGAACGCCATCCATAGCACTCACGCTTATCTTGCGCATTTTAGAGTATCCACTTTCACTTGTCTATGAACTGTACAAGGGGTCCAAGTTTCCATATCCGAGGAATTCGGCTATTCGAATAGATAATGATAACCCCGTAGGGGTGTACTTCTTCACACACGCTCTCGCCACTTATCGCCCTGTACACGTCATGTACCTCAGCAACCTTCAAGCGGAAGCCGGGCGAGGGAGTCGGCCACGACCTGACTAACCACGCAAGTCTCTCGTCCAGGTTTATCGCCTATTCGGGTTCCATCCGCAAGGAGATCCGGCTGGGGTGTCGCTCACGGCCCCAAACGATGTGTACAAGTTTCCAAGCCTACCAAACGGGCGGCGCTTGGCATACCCGGCCATGGTGCCTAGTCTGTCCCAAGCCCACCTGTACAGGGTGCCACTTGGTAGACTACTAACACTACCTACAAACACCAGAAACTAGTTGCAACTCCTGGACAGAGATCAAGTTGATTAATAAATCGAGAGGGGCACTTAAGCATTCCAATGCGTGGTAGTAACTGTTCATGGATCACAAACACAGAACTCAGTTCCTGAGGACGGCTGCAATGAGACAACCCACCATGTACTCCTACATGGCCTCTCACCGCTACCTTTACCAAATTGTGTTCACACACTTAGCTCACACACAGCAGGACATGTTCATCACTGTTCCAATTCATCCCCGATGAATCAGACCTGACACAACTCTAAGCATAGCAGGCATGACAAGCAAGCATGAATGAGTAGGCACATCAGGGCTCAAACAACTCCTACTCATGCTATTGGGTTTCATCTATTTACTATGGCAATGACAGGTCATGCAAAGGATAAAGGGGTTCAGCTACCGCAACAAGTAACAGATGAATTGTTGTTGTCCTAATGCAGTAAAAGAGAGCAGGAGCGAGAGAATGGGATTGTATCGGAATGAACAAGGGGGTTTTTCTTGCCTGGCACTTCTGAAGATAGCATTGGGTCTTCATTAGTGTCATCGATCACATCGTCAAAACCACGTCTACCGAGAGGGGACAAATACCGGCAAATAGGAAAGAACACAATCAATGCAATGCAACAATATGATGCATGAATGTGACATGGTAATATGAGTGTGTTTTGGGCTAATGCAAGCTAGAACAGATTGGAATGAGTCCATTTGAACCAAAGATTCAAATGCAAACCCATTTCACGAAGTCATATTAGTGCATTAACTTGTTTCACCTAAACAGCAAGTTTAAAGTGTTCTAACATGCATGAAACTAGTACAGATGGATAGATTGAATTTTTCTGATCATTTTTCATATATAAATCTTTGCATTTGGAGTTACAGATTAATTTCTATGAATTTTTGAAGTTTGCAACATTTTCTGGAATTTCCTATATAAGAATAAATCCATAAAAAGGAGTTACTGCGTCAGCACTGCGTCACTGTGACGTCAGCTGGTCAACAGGGTCGGTCCAAGTCAAACTGACCAGTGGGTCCCGTGTGTCGGTGTCTAATCTATTTAACTAAGTTAATTAGCACTAACTATACCTAACACTAACTAAACAGGGGGCCTGGGCCCACACGTCGGGGGGTCTGGGGAAAGTCAAACCCTGGTCAAAATGGGGTCAACCCCGCCGGAGTTGACCCGCGGCTCGTCGCCGGCGACCACTGGTCGCGGCGGAGGCTCGGGTCGCCCTCAGGCGACCAAAAAAATGGCGGAGGGGCTCTGCGTGGAGCTGGGCGTGCGCCGCATCCAGGGAAACACACGAGAGGGGCCGGGGTGGCTGGAGTCGACGGCACCGACGAGCGGAGCGGCGCCGGAGTTCGAACATCGACGGACTCGACGCCGGAGGGCACGGCAGGAGCAACGGGTGGTTGCTACGGCCCCGTGGTGACGCGCTACGCGTGGTGATGTGCTCGGTTTTGAGCTCCAGTGGAGGTGGCCACGGCGGCGAGGAGCTCATGCTGCGGCGCGTGCGGGCAGGCGAGGTGTGGCAGCTACGGCGTGCAGCAGAGAAAACAGAGAGGGGAGTTCGGGTCAGGAGCTCACGGCGGGGAAGATGAGCAGGTCAGCTAGCTTGGGGAAGACCTGACGGCGACGAATCGACGGCGGTGATCCTCGGTGGCCGAGGAGGGGAATGGCGGAGCTGGCGGCATCTAGGGCTTCCGGCGCCTTCCGTCTTGGTGAGGAGAAGGAGGGGGACGAGGCGGGGCTTCTTGGCGCGTCGGCGAGGCGAGGGGAGCACGGTGGCCGTGGCAAACAGCGTCGGCGACGACGAGCTCGCTCGGGCGTGTGCGGGGAGAAAGCAGAGGAGGAGGAGGAGCGAGGGAGAGCGCGAGGGGTTCCAGGGGAGTCGTGGCGTCGCGAGAGTCGTCCAGAGCGTCGGGGGGTGCACGCAAGCAGGCAGGAGGTGGCCGGCGCGCGTCGGGCACACGCCCGCGTCCTCCTGGCGCGGTGGGGAGGACAACTGGCAGCTGGGCTGCACAGTAGCGGGCCGCATGGGTGGGTTGGCCTCTCTGGTGGGCTTCAAAAGTGAGGCCAGGTAAGTTACAGGTACTCCCTCCTGCTCTGTTTTCTATTTAAATTATTGTTTTCTATTTGTTTCAATATGTTTTGATTTAGTTCAAGCACTAAATCATTTTTGTTTCTTCTGACAATTTTTTTCAGGGACTGAAAGGAATATTCTAGAGCCCCTCACAAAATACCAGAATTATTGAAGCATTAAATATATTTATAACATATATTTGCTCCAACTCAAATAAAATATGTATTAGTTCAAAGACCCAAAATGTCATGGAAAAATGTGCATCATCTCTGGTTACTGTTTTCAGCATTTTCCAAAAATGATGAACATTTTTGAAAGCCACTTTGGGTTCACTGAAAATATTTTAGTTGAACCTAGTGAATTCCTTTGATGCTAGGGTTTAAAAAATCCCCATTTCAACTTTCTGAAAAATTTAAACATGATGCACACATGAAGCTAGCCTAGAGCATTACGAGAAGCTAGGGATGTGACAGCTCACCCCTACTAAACAAGAATCTCGTCCCGATATTCAAGCATAGGGTAAGATGATGGGGGAACGCAACTAACGCAATCTTCACGATCCAGGTTGCACTTCTCGAAGATGTTGATTCATTGCATCATATCGATCTTGACATCTTTGCTTTCAAGATCTTCACCCAACACGACAAGGGAAAAGAGGGAAGCTCTACAGGATTCGATCTTCAGAACGATCAAGCAAATCATGATCAACTCACGGAATGAGATGTAGTAACATCTCTTGAGTTGAGACACAAAACACACATCGAGAGGGATGGAAGAAACAGATGGCGAGAGTTCAATTTGGTAGGCAACAATTCGACGCTTAAACAGATAGTGAGGGGGGTTTCAAAGTAGCGAGGAGTTAAGTTGCCCATGATACCATAACGGAACACCTCGGGGAAGGTGACTCGTAGAATTATTCCCTTAAGTGGCAAAAAGAATTACTTTTGATACAGAGATCATTGAAACTCTCTATACCAGCCTAAGGAAAATCACAATTGATCATTTGAATGAATTCGAATGAATGGCATACTTAGTTTGGAGAGGAAGTTAGAGTTGCACGACAACTCGGCAACGGAAGGCACATTCCAATTGATACCGAGGATATAACCCAATGACTGAGCGTGCTTTCAAGAACTTGAGCATTTCCATATTCATCAGGGTCTTACCAACATCCATGCCGAGGATTCTGGCGACACATCATACTACCATGATGAATAGTGATGGACGATGCAGATGCAAAGGAAGGCGACACCTTCTCAGAATTTTACCTTAGCAACGCCAAGGAAACAAAATCTGGATGATCGACCGAGAGACATTTAGCACTCCGCTTCTAATGTTCTCCTTGATGTACTAGCTACCACAATCATGCTTAAAATCATCAACATGGCCATCAAGTAAAGGTCGGACTTCGTGGGCACAAAATCCATAAGGAACAACTGGTGGAATAAGTCATACCAAATCCTCATGGAAAGTGACCAAACGGCTTAATCCAGATACTACCATGATAGTGCTTCCAGCTAGGTGCGTCCACTTCACTGGAACCTATATCATAGTTCTTGGAAAGAGTTCCAACCATCATACCTGCCTGAGATTTAGATCCGGTTGGTAACAGGACATTTCAGACAGCATGTCTGAAAAGGAAAGGTTGCAACACAAATTGACGAGATGACGTTGCAAGATTCTCAGAATATGAACTACGATAGCAAGCTCCAAAACATGAGCTGGTTCTGCTACATACATGTGAACACACTGTACAAGACAATCATGACCATGTAGAAGTCTTATAATGAAACACTATCTAGCTCAGGTGGGGAACCATCATCAAGGATATTGAAGTCTCCACGCGTGGAAGTCCAAGGGATTAACCTTAGAACAGACTCCGTGTTTCTTGAACAAGTCAATCAGTGGCTTGGTGTACTAGGAGATACATATGAAATGAAGGTAGCGAGCCTATCAAACCATAGCATACTTCGTACATGCATGACTAACTTGGGATGGTTCCAAGGAAAACAAAACAAACCTTTCTCAAATTCATGGCGACAACTTACACCTAATGCACGTGAACTTGGAGAAAGTCACTTCTTTCATCCAAGCATAAGCTTCATGAATGGAACACGAACGCATTGCTTACAAAGTTTCCAACACTAGGTTGATGTTCAACATGAATCATGGGGGAGACAAAATGCTGCTGATGGGCTCAACAACAACTCATCGGAATTTCCTTATCACTGGACTTCCACCATCATGTGAACACGGTGATAGCATTGGTCAGACCAAAAGATGTAATGGTGTATGCTCGAGGGAGCAACCACGGGTAAGACAACATTACGAACATTGTTGGTTCTGATTTGACTTGATAATAGCCCATACTCAAGTCAAAGTTTTGAAAAGGCAATAGATCCAACAACGGATCACGAGGACCAATCGATGGAGATATCATCTTTCTTCAACACACACACCCACACAAAAAGATATCCCTTTGAAATTGAACTAGGTGGGTCAAGCTTTTATCTTCCAACTCTCCAAGTTGTTGTTTAGCTCAACCAACTAGCTCAGGGGTATCCAACACAGATTCTTGGAGAAAGGGTGGTTCACCAGAAACCAACTTGATCACGAACTCAACATAGCGGTCAGGTGACAACCTGGTAATACTTCCGAGAACATATTCGGAACATCACGAACCACCGATATGTTACTAAGCTCGAGAACAACCTTGCTTTTTAGGGCAAGATGATATGATCAAAAGAGTGAGGGATTGACACAATCGTAACTCATTGATCGAAGAGTGCACCAGAAATAAGGACTAGGTTGCACGATCAATCTTAGAATGATGATTCAATAACCAACACGCTAAGAAAGAGAATATTGTCCATTTACTACCAAGCAACTAGTTGCTAGGAGTATTGATTTCACACATTACGGTTCACTTGTCGGTATTCTGGTTGCAGCAACACGGGAACCGAGGAATGAACAATGATGGCAAGAAGTATCACTAAATCAGGAATTCATAAGAGATGGTGCAATTCTCATGACAATCCTGACATAAAGGGGGTAATACTCCGACGTAGAACATAGCAAATACAAGGAGCATATCAGCTGCTGAGAAGAACAAGGCCCCAGTGCCTGAAGCTATTGGAGAAGATGAAGAAGCACAAGTTCTGAGAAAGCTCAAGCCTAAGATTCCAGACCACAATGATGCTCATCCTGTGGCTGAGAACATGAAAATCAGAAGAGACTCAGGGTTAAGAAAGTGGAGAGAAGCAGATCCATATGCTTTAACGAGAAGAACTGTTGTTGACTACAGGTTCCACACAAAGGAACATCAGGACTTATATGAGACAATTTTGTTGGATAAGAAGCCTATCGTTTGTGACATGAGGTGGGTCGACTGGACCTACATCAAGGAAAATGAGCAGCACTATCCTGGAGTTCAAGACAGCTTCAGTGCTTGTGGTGTTGCTGACTTTGTTGGGCAGAAGCTCACAAAGTGGAACGAGGAGCTCATTATGCAATTCTACTCCACAACACACTTCTACCCAGATGGAAGGATAACATGGATGTCTGAAGGTACAAGGTACCACTCAACTCTTGAGGAATGGGCAAAGTTGATCAATGCTCCAGAGGAAAATGAAGATGATTGGATGTCTATGCCAAGAAAAAGATGGATCATAACTCAATGGCAAATATGTACAAGGAGATTCCAGTAGATGATCTTGACACTCACCAGCTTGGGTCCGTAAAACACTTGTTGTCAGGACTGCCTACGATCAACTGGATCCTTAGGCACACACTCTTGCCCAAGTCTGGAGATCACAGAATGATCAGAGGTCACGCCATTAACTTGCTACATATATTTGATGTGCCTCAGAAATTCAAGGTCATGAGCCTCATAGTAGAGACTATCAAGAGGACTACAGCAGATCAGAAGAGGAGTTGTGGTTATGCCCCTCAGATCCAAGAGTTGATTAACTCAAAAATGGGCACAGGCACATACTTGTTGGACAAGGAACACTTGCCTATTCATCCAGATTTCGAGGATAATCAAGTTGTGATGAATGAGAATGAACCATCATTAGCTCAAGATCAAGCAAAGAAGGAGAAGGCAAGGAAGGAGAAAGCTGCCAAGATGCCAACTCAAGAGGAGGCATCTGAGTATTTCTTGAAAACCAAGCAGGAGCAGCTTAGTTACTTGATTGCATCTACACTGAGGATTGAGAAAGGACTGTCCACCCTCACTCAGAATCAGGAGAGCTTAGAGAGAATCGTGGAACAAAAGTTCTATGACTTGGATGTAAAAGTAACAAAGATTCAGTCTGCAGTGGAGCAACTTCAAGATGACATGCAGGAGAGGAAGGGGAAGACTACAACTGATGCATTTGCCAGAGTGCCACGAGCTCAGAGGTCAACTGCAGTGCCAGTTCCTGACACCAGAGCCACCACCTCAGCTCCAGCTACAGCACCAGCCCAACCAGCTCCAGCATTCACCTCAGCTCTAGCTCCAACCACTTCTACAGAAGCCTTCGTCCTTGGAGTGATCCAGACTCCACCACCACCAGAAGATCAAGCCTAAGAGTCGATCTAGCACTATGCATTTTCTAGGAACTTTTTGGTAACTTGTTGCCAAAGGGGGAGAAAAATGTATAGATCATAGGCTTCGAGAGAGAGAGAGAGAGAGTGTTGCCTTTATTCTCTCTTGCTTTATTTGGTGGTTTATCAAACTTTGTTTGCTTTTGGTTGAGATACTATGATATGCTTGTGAGACATTGATGATCATGTGTTTGATCATAAGCTACACTTATGCATGCTTGATATTATCCTATCTATCTTATATGATCATTCACTTTTCTTGGTGATGAGTGCATGTATTCAATTTTTATCACTTTGAGCGCTCCACCAAGATGTATGTGACATGGAAGAGTAACCTATGATTCTAACTCTTTGTGCATTTGCAGTCCAAAGCAAATTTTAAAATATGCACAAATTTAGGGGGAGATCTTGCTTTTCACATACTTCTCAAGGCGACGATGTTCTAAATCTTGTTATCATTTATCGAAGCTTTGATCTATATGTTGTCATCAATTACCAAAAAGGGGGAGATTGAAAGTGCAACTATCCCTAGGTGGTTTTGGTAATTCATAACAACATATAGCTCATTGAGCTAATGCTATTCCAAGATGATTATTTCAGGAAAGCTCAATGATTGGCATGGCATGGATGATGAAAGTGGATCCCTCAAAATGCTAAGGACAAAGGATTGGCTCAAGCTCAAAAGCTCAAGACTCTTCATTTTATATTTTAGTGATCCAAGATCACATTGAGTCTTTAGGAAAAGCCAATACTACCAAGGAGGGATGAGGTGTTGCTTAATGAGCCTCTTGCTTCATGTGCTTAGTGATATGCTCCAAAACCCTTAGCTACTTTCCTATATCCACACTTGACCTAAACCCAAAGCCAAACTCGGACCTACCGATTCTTTCAATCCGGCGCCACCGAGTTTCACATGTCATAGCCACTGCCAAACCCTAAGCAAATCGGTTCTACCGATAGGGATCTCGGTCTCACCGAGATGGGATTGCAATTTCTCTGTTTCCTTTTCGTAACTTTTCGGTCTCACCGAAAGAGCGGATTGGTCCCACCGAGATTGCAATGTAAACTCTTTGTTTCCTTTTTGTAACATTTCGGTCTCATCGAAAGAGCAAATCGGTCCCACCGAGTTTACCTGACCAACTTTCTGGTTAGCTTATTACCAAATCGGTCTCAGCGAGTTTGTGTAGTCGGTCTCACCGAGATTACGTTATGCCCTAACCCTAACCATATCGGTCCTACCGAGTTGCATGTTAGTCCCACCAAAAATCACTAACGGTCACTAGGTTTACTAAATCGGTCCGACCGAGTTTGTTGATTCGGTCCCACCGAGATTGGTAAATTGTGTGTAACGGTTGGATTTTGTGTGGAGGCTATATATACCCCTCCACCTCCTCTTCATTCGTGGAGAGAGCCATCAGAACAGATCTACACTTCCAACTGACATGTTCTGAGAGAGAACCACCTACCCTCGTGTTGAGCTCAAGATATTCCATTCCTACCATATGAATCTTGATCTCTAGCCTTCCCCAAGTTGCTTTCCACTCAAATCTTCTTTCCACCAGATCCAAATCCTATGAGAGAGAGTTGAGTGTTGGGGAGACTATCATTTGAAGCACAAGAGCAAGGAGTTCATCATCAACACACCATTTGTTACTTCTTGGAGAGTGGTGTCTCCTAGATTGGCTAGGTGTCACTTGGTAGCCTCCGACAAGAGTGTGCAGTTGAACCAAGGAGTTTGTAAGGGCAAGGAGATCGCCTACTTTGTGAAGATCTACCGCTAGTGAGGCAAGTCCTTCGTGGGCGACGACCATGGTGGGATAGACAAGGTTGCTTCTTCGTGGACCCTTCGTGGGTGGAGCCCTCCGTGGACTCGCGCAACCGTTACCCTTCGTGGGTTGAAGTCTCCATCAACGTGGATGTAGGATAGCACCACCTATCCGAACCACGCCAAAAACATCCGTGTCTCCAATTGCGTTTGAATTCTCCAAACCCTTCCCTTTACATTCTTGCAAGTTGCATGCTTTACTTTCCGCTGCCTATATACTCTTTGCATGCTTGCTTGAATTGTGTGATGATTGCTTGACTTGTCCTAAAGTAGCTAAAATCTGCCAAACTCTAAAATTGGGAAACGGTTAAGTTTTTATTGGTCAAGTAGTCTAATCACCCCCCCTCTAGACATACTCCAAGGTCCTACAAATGCACCTGCCTTTGGCTATATGATAGGTGGGCTAGACACCCCCTGGGCCCACGTGTCATTCACCCAAAGGCAGTTGCCGTAAGTCAATGAAGTTGCGTCCCCCTTCGTGCCGCTGCAGTATAGTCATCTCACCGGACCTCTAGTTGGGGCCAAACGAGAGAAGTTTGATGTTTACTGGTTTATTGGTCCCCTTTGCATTTTGCGCCAAGTTTAGACCTTTGATTTAACTAATAAAATGTTAATGCATGTAAACAAAGATGTTGTGTAAGTCACCTTACGAAACCAAATAATCCCAAAATACTTAGGCCCGGTGCATTAACTCCCTCCTTGTTTCTTATTTCGTGACATATCAACCAATGAGATATGTGGGCCGTGCATGCTTTCAATGACTTGAGACTACCAAACATGACATGCAGTGTTTAGTTCATTGCATGTAATCCTATTATTAGTACTCTAGTTAGCAAAAAAACATTAAGTTCTCTCGCTGATAGGAATAAAACACCATGTATTTATTTACAGAGGGAGTAGTACTTTTTTGTGACATGCATTACTAGATATTGCTAGTCATATACTAAAATCCAGATGGACGTGCTAGTACTCCTAAATCCAGACGGTGGTGCTACTAGTACTAGTAGTAGTACTACCAATGTAGTAGTAGGAGTACTAGCACTGTACTACCCGTTGGTCAAATTATTATGTGCTGCTCCTCACAGTGAAGTGACAAGACCCTGCGCCGGAGATGACACTTGAGTATAGGCGTCGTGTTCGGCATACCATAGTCAGCCTCACCGTCTGTAGTCACCATCATCATGGCTGTAGAGCTAGCCTGCTTACAACTAGCCCTGTTCAACATAATTTCCCGTGCGTAGATGCCCGTGCATTGCACGGAACACCAAGATTGGGGGTGGACGGCTCCGGCAGCGACCATCGTGCCAGATTTTTCCACGGCCTTCTACTCCTAGATGTGGTGGGGAGGAGATGAGGCTGATTGTGAGAGACAAGGAGTTGTTTGTAAATAGGGAACAAGTGCGGGCATCTTTTTGCAAAAATGGAGAAGCTTGGTTTGTATGCGTCAGATCTAGATCCGACGGCTATTGGTGAAAGATGAGAGGCACAACATCATCACCAACTCAGGACCTGTTTGATTCGCAGGATTTTGAAAACGCAGGAATAGGACACGGCAATATTACAAGTTTCAAACTGATATTACAAATGTTAGGAGTAATGCTGCACCAACGAAGAGGGAATTACTAGGAAGTTTACGTAAGAACTTTCGTTACTTTAGGTGGATGCAGCACTATCGTACAAACTAAAATCCACCGCCCTGACAAGTCACTAATGGGCAAATAAGTTTTTGAGTCTTTGGCCACTTGATGTTTCAAAAACAAATTCAGCTTCTGCGGAGACTTTGTCACTTACCACAAGCTCGCCGATCACCAAAGCGTGTGTCCTTTAGTTTCCTGGTTTCTTTTGATGTAATAATCGGTTTAGGATGTGGATTGTGTCGTTGGTTGTGAAATGTTGGTTTCTAGCACGGATGTTTGGCCTTTGTTGGCCTCTTGGGATGTTGCGATTTCAATCTGGTAGCTTTTTGTCCTTCGTGTTAGGCTGAAGTTGTGCTGAACTTCTTGTGAATTATGGTGGTTTTCAGTAATGAAAATCGGAAGGGGCAAGCCCTTCTTTAATAAAAAAAATTAATCGTCCTTATATATTCATCAGTCTTGCTATAAGTCGTAGTAGATGCTATATAGGTCCGTCGGATCTTACATCAAGATCCGTGCTTTCAGATTTTCTTTTTTCTCTCTTAAATCTCAGTCGAGTGAGACATAGCCACGCCATTAAACAGAGGCTCGGGCGCCATTAATGTAGACCTTGTGAGAGAGGTGGACGGCAGATGGAGGTCAAAGGGCTCTCCTCCTGATAAGCACGCGCTAGGGTCTGATCGCACGCCTCTCGTACACAAATAGCTACCCTGCACGGCGCCTCCTACCTAATAAAATGGGGACGTGTCGTGGCACGTAAATGGTACTAGTAAGTAGAACGCCCATGGTTCCAATAATACTTGTGTTTCCGATTGTAACGTGACAACACTTGTTCCAAAATGACTTTGTTGATTGTTAATGTGTGCGCCTTCGCAAATCGGACTGCAAATTTACCACAGCATGTTGGTGCCATGTCATGGCACCAAGCCAAGTTCCATTATTTTCATGCGTGTTTTGGATTTACAGGAATTAAAAAACTAAGTTTCTCAATGTTTCCAACCCAGCCACGACACCTAGAATTTTGAATTTCATTCCCATTTCTTGCATGGAACCTAGAAATTTACCCGAGGACACACATGTGATTTTTTCAACCAACTTTGGTGCACTGGAACATGTGCTTGTATTTCAAATTTGTATTATGCACACAATGGTGACACGTTCCCTCCCAGAACCACGAGCCTTCTTGAGAGAAGCTCCGATTTGCAAGAAGCTTATACCAAAATTTGTTCCTATTCGGCCAATTTTTTTAACCACGGCATGGTACTACCATGACATGATACCATGCCAAGTTTCATGATTTTAAAATCAAGTTTCTCAATGTTCTCGACCGAGCCACGATGCCCAGATGTTTGAATTTTATTCTCATTTTTTGCATGGGACCTACTCCCTCCTTCCATCCATATAGGGCCTAATGTGTTTTTCAAGACAACCTTTGACTATTGACAAGATTAATAGCACATGAGATGTATACTATGAAAATTATATTATTGGAAGCTCCTTTGACATACAAATTTGAAGATATGCTTTGTGTAAATTGCATGTCATATATTATTGCTCTAACGTTTGGTCAAAGTTAGCCTCGAAAAACGCATTAGAACCTATATAGATGGAAGGAGGGAGTAGAAATTCACCCGAGGACACAAATGTGATTTTTCAACCAACTTTGGTGCACAGGAGCATGTGCTTGTAGTTCAAATTTGAATTATGCACATTAAATGGCCAAAAACTCAATTGATGTGTAAGGCCAAACGAAGCCGGAAAAATTCCAAAATTTAACAGGGCACTCATGTAGTTCTATGCTGCCTTTGTAAATAAACTCAAGGGGGACAACGTATATCGTTTCGCACTCAAAGGTGGCACGTTCCCTCTCATAACAACGAGCCTTCTTGAGAGAAGCTTCGGTTTGCAAGAAGCTTATACCAAAATCTGTTCCTATTCGGCCAATTTTTTTACCACAACATGGTAGTACCATGACATGACATCCATGCCAAGTTTCATGATTTTCAGACGTGTTTTGGATTTACAAGAATTTTAAAACCAAGTTTCTCAATGCTATCGCCCGAGCCACGATGCCCAGATGTTTTAATTTTATTCTCATTTCTTGCATGGGACCTATAAATTCACCCGAGGACACAAATGTGATTTTTCAACCAACTTTGGTGCACGAGAGCATGTGCTTGTAGTTCAAATTTGACTTATGCACATTAAATGACCAGAAACTCAATTAATGTATAAAAAATGACAAACGAACCCAGAATAATTCCAAAATTTAACAGGGCATTAATGTAGTTCTATGTTGTCTTTGTTAAGAAACTCAAGGGGGGGGGGCAGCGTATATCGTTTCACACTCAAAGGTGGCACGTTCCCTCTTAGAACCACGAGCTTCCAAATCGGCCCAATTTTTTACCACAACATGTTAGTGCCATGACATGACACCATGCCAAGTTTCATGATTTCCAGGCGAGTTTTGGATTTACATGAATTTAAAATCAAAGTTTCTCGATGTTCTCGGTCGAGTCATGACGCCCAGATGTTTGAATTTCATTCTCATTTCTTCCATGGGACCTAGAAATTCAACCAAGGACACACATGTGATTTTTCAACCCACTTTGGTGCACCGGAGCATGTGCATGCAATTCATATTTAGATTATGCATATTAAAAGTCCAGAAACTCAATTAATGTATAAAAAGGCCAAATGAACCCGAAATAATTCCAAAATTTAACAGGGTACTCATATAGTTCTATGTTGCCTCTGTAAATAAAATCAGGGGGGAGGCAGCGTATATCATTTCGCACACAAAGGTGACACGTTCCCTCTCAGAACCACGAGGCTTGTTGAGAGAATCTCCGGTTTTGCAAGAGGCTTATACCAAAACTTGTCCCAATTCAGCGAAAAATTATACGTATGAAAACATGGTTTAGATTATCCCAAGCATCTCGCTACCTAGACCAATAATGTACTATGATTTGAATTCAACATAAAATGGATACAAATATTTGAATTGGAGAGCGTATGGTACATGTAGTTCATAGTGAAATATGATTACTGCTATATGTATGGTTTTTGTTATCAAGATAATATTTAAATTATTGTATAACTTGACAACAATCGTATTCAAATAAGGAAAATTGATTCAAATTTAGTACATATGGTAGACGACAATATATATGTTCACATGGTGGAGTAAAATGTTCATATATGATGGAAGATCAAAATGTACAACTGCATCAATTATAAACCGCAAGGTCACCTAACGATATATTCGAATTCAACATAACGTGGATTAAAAAATTGAAATTCGAGATCATGGTATCTGTAATCATATAAAAAGGGACATTACTCTTTCTTTGGTGGGAATTGATTTGTTTTTTGCTGTTGTTGAGGGAAGTGCGAATCGATTTGGTACTGTGCAGGGTAATCTTGTTCTCCCTTTTTTTTACATTTTTCTTGTAGTTTCTTCAATGGCATCTATAGCAATATAGTAAAAGGGGACATGACTCTCTTGTGTCTTGTATGAATTGTTTTTTACACGTTAAGTTTTTCTACCGAACAAGGAATCTGCACCTTGTTATCCCGAAATTTTCAAGGTCGAGTATCTTTTGTTTCACCTGCTTTGAAACTCCCGCTTCTTCAACCCGCGCTGCGCCTTGTTATCCCGAAATTTGGACGCGCGCGAGAACTCCCTCCTCATCCGAAATCGCTCCCGCAGCCCAGACACGCGAAATCGCCCTTCTACCCCTCAGCTGGAAATGAAGCTCCATGTCGCGGTGTCAAAACCGGTGGGGGTACACTGGTAACTTACCCTACATTTCGGACAAGCGCATCCCTAAGCTTGGTTCCCCCTCCCCCTTCGCCCCCCATTCGTACACCGAGGCCGCCAAAACCCGCGAAACCCCACGCTCCTCCGTCGGCCTCCGGTCCGCCGCCCAGCCGGAGACTCTTCCCCTACTACGCCGTCCACCGCAACAGCTTGCCGTCCCTCATCCACCGCACTGAATGAGGATCCGTTGTCGATCTCATCGTCCCGCCGGATCAGCCTCCCCGTCCTCCACCTCCAATGAGCTGCCCCGACGTTCGCCTCGTCTATCGCGCCACCTCAATCCCCACAGCACCGTCTTAACCTGCCCCACCGGAACCGCAGCATCCTCACCAATTCCTCCGATGAAGCCGAGGCCAACTCGGCGCCACCAAGGAGGTTTTGCACTCACCGCTGCATTTTCTCTTTTATTCAATCTCACGGGGATGCCGGTGCTCGATACCGAGCAGACATGGCGTGTCTCCATCGACGGCGCCGTCGCCGGCCACATCATCCATGGAGTCTCTCCCCCATGTCGTTGCTTCCTCGGCGGCGACTTCCACAACGGCACTAGCTGCAGCTGCTCCAGCTCTCACTTGCGTTGCGGCTCTGTTCTTGCTGTCGGTTGCGCTGCTGCACTGCTCCTACTTTCGTTCATGTTGCTGCTCTGCTCTTGCTTTAGCTTGCACTGCTGCTGCACGACCTCCGGCAGCTACAGGAGTTGCTGCTTTAGCACTCGCTCGCGGTGCTACTGCACGACTTGCTCTCTGCTAGTGCGTTCCCTGCTCGAGCGTCTGCTGATTTAGGTCACTGCCTCTTTGCTACTAGTGCTCGAACGCCCTAAACATCTATTGCAATGCTCTGTTACTAGTTGAATCCGTTTCGACAGTAAAATTCAGTTTCGACTGTGAAGTTCATTTTCTTCAGTTAAGTTCAGAGTGAACAGTACTTACAGCATCTGTTGGACCGGTCGTGGCGCAGCTGATGCGTTTTACATCTAACACTTTTTGGTGATGTATTTTACATCATCTATTGAAGATGATATTAGGGTCCCACTTCAGATTAACATTGTCTGTCTTATCATGCTTCAGCCTCGTCGCCGTACACCTTAGCGGAGCTGCTCCAATGACGGAACCGTCCATCACAGCGGAGCAGTAGCCTCAGCGCCGCTTCCAGAGGCCTCAGATCTTCTTCCCCGCCTTCGAGAGTCACACCAACATCATCACCATCCACCACGTCCAACCCAATGATGCTGAGGTCCACAAGGCTATGCCAAAGATGTTGTACACTCATCGCATCACTTTGTTTCTCCATTCCTCTGTTCTTCCAATTCATGTGAGCCAAACACCCAGGTTGACTGAAATCCTATGTTTCCAAATGCTCTGTTTTGCACGTGCATTCCTATCCTGTGTTTTTCATGTCCCTGCATTTATAGAATCCTCCAATTCTAAGGAGCCCTTACAGATTTACTTCATTTTTAGATAGGCGTCAAAGAAAACTCTGTGTGTTATGTCCTGCTCCTGCCGTGCCATCATCCACCCCACCTGAGGTGCACCATCGACAGAAGCGTTCACTGCAGCAGAGATCCCCCTGCAGACTTCCTTTCGCCGCTTCAGATCATCTTCCCCGTTGCCGGCAGCCACGCCAACTGCATTACCATCACCGACTGAGCAGATGAAACTGAGGACTACACAGTTCAGGAAAAGAGGTCGCAACCTTTCGTGTTTGCTTACGTTATACATCGGTTATTATACCTGCTACTTTATCGCTCAATCTTGAGTTTTGAATTTCCCATGGGTCTCATATCGAGCCAGCAACGAATAGTATCTGTCTACTATCCGGTTCATCTGGGGTCTTCTATGTGGTTCATGTTGGGTGAGCAACAAACAATAGATGATCCATTGTCTATCTTTTTAAACTGAAGCTATAATCTACCTGCTATCATTAGTTTTGGATCCATCCACTCGTTTGCTACCATCAGTCTTGATTTTTGCATGCACCCCTTAGGCCTTACAAAATCTATTTTTTTATTATGCATGTCAGATATTGTACACAATCGTACTGAACATGTAGAGAAAAAGAGAAGACCGTTGCATGCGAATATAATGCCATGCAGACGCCGCTCCATGGTGGGCGAAGTGCCCCCCTCCTGCATTTCCAGATTGTATTCCAGAGGAAGATAACTGTTCAGATGGATATTCAGAAGGAGCCGAACATGCCTGTTTACCACCTGAGGTGTTTTCTCTAACCTGGCATGCTGATGTTGATCATATCATGCATATGGCGCCTTGCATTGCTTACATTATACATCTTATATGTCATCAGGGAGTATATGGGAATTATGCAATGCCATCTTCTTTAGCCAGGCATCATATACGTGAATCATGCAATGCCATCCTGTTTAGCCAGTCATCGTATATGTGAATTTTATCGTGCCATATTTTTTCCATAATGTATTCCATTTGTCAACAATGTTTATACATTCATCTACTCTTCCTGTGCATCAGCCATTTGAGTCGGTCATGGGAAAATCTGGAGTGAAAACAAGGTCTTCTGAGCAGTCAGTGCTACCTGTCAATGCAGATTTCTTGCTGGTTACAGATAGCTCCTCAGAGGAGGATTCAGAGAGAGATGACCAGTCGTATTCCCCCCCCCCCCCCCCGAGGTGCATGCTCTGACTTGGCTGGGTTATATTGCTCATATCATGCATATGGTGTCTTGCATTGCCATGCCATCTGCTTAGATTAGACATGCTTTGTGTGAATGCCTCCTATTTGCTTTCTATATCAGATATGTGAATTATGCAATGCCATGTTTTTCAGCCACTTATCATATATGTGAATTATGCACCGCCATGGAGCCAGGCATCATATATGTGAATTATCTCATGCCATCTTTTTTTCATTACGTATTCCATTTGTCGACAATCTGTGTATATTGAACTACTCTTCATGTGTATCAGCCATTTGAACCAGTTATGGAAAAATCTGGAGTGAAAACAAGGTCTTCAGAGCAGGCAATGGTACCTTTTGAAGCATATATCTCGATGGTTACAGGGAGCTCCTCAGAGGAGGATTCAGAGACAGATGACCATTCCTATATCCCACCTGAGTTGTATGCTCTAAGTTGCAATGTTTATATTTCTGATATGATGCATATGGTGTCTTGCATTGCTTAGTTTAGACATCATATGCACAATATTGAATTCTATCTGCTTAGTTTAGAGATCATACATGTGAGTGCCAGTTGCTTAGTATATGAATCAATTATGTCAATTATATCATGCCATCCTGTATACTTAGACAACATGTATGTGAATTATTTCATCCCAACCTATTTTAGAAAGACATCATATAGTTTTGTCATGTCATCCTTTTTCGGTACTCATCATATGTTGAATTATGCCATTATATCATGTTAAGTTATCCATCATATATCTGAAACTGTGTCATGCTATCCTGTTTAGTTAGGCATCATATATGTGAAATTGTGTCATGCTGTCCTGTTTGGTTAGACAACATATATGTGAATTACCACATCTGTCTATCATATAATGTCTGTACGTTCAATTTCTTTTCTTGTTTATCAGCCATTTGAATTAGAGGGGGTGATGGCTGTATCTAAGGGAGCAAAAACCTGTTCTTTACAAAAGACAGTGCTACCCGTCGATGCAGATAGAACCATGGTTGTACTGGCCCACAAACTAGCCCCACCACACATAATCGAGACTCTTCCAGATTGCACACTTACACCGTTGGGCAGAGAATTGAACCAGCTACAACCCATCTAACCGCAACCCCAACGGATAGTAACCCACTTATAGTTGACAAAGCACCATGTCCACCACAGAGTACCCCCACACGAGCAATTTGTAAAGCTATTGCAGTGCCCAAAGCACGAAGACCACCACAGCTAACCCAAACTCCATGTTTAAAGCAGAAGAGCAACTGTTCTGAGGTCACATTCCATAGCTATGGTCCATACTCCTTTGCTGTTGCATCACTGTATTTACTCATACCAACTACTTTCGAATTTGAAGGATCCAATTGAAACTCCAATGGCGCAACAGGTATGTTTTAAACCTATTTCTTTAACTGGATTGGTGTTCTAACTTCTTGCTCTATGTTGATTTCATTTTAAGTTGTATAACCAGTTATGTTCTCATGTGATGCACATTACAAGTGCTGCCAATGCTGTGAAGTTTCTCACACTTATATTCTGTCTATGCTGCTGTGTCTTAAAAATATATGAGTTGAACTGTGTCTCTATCTTGATTAGGGAACATAAACTAGAATGATATGGACAATACAGTGAACATAGTACATAGATATATGTTTGTTTCATGATGTTATCCTGTCCACCTTACTACTGAACCGGTTTACCAAAATGATTTTTGTATACTACAAGCTAAACCTGTGATGTGTCTGCTTGTTTCTCTTGTAGTATGCAAACAAAATATTGGAGAAGAGCACCCCACTATGCAATGGTAGAGAAAGTAATGCATATAAGGTTCAAGATAGTGAGACAACCCTGTTGGTCTCCAAGAAATGTGATAAAAACAATCTTGTAGACAGTGAGAAAACCCCACAGTCCTGCGTTGATGTAGTGTTCGAGTTACTGGACAGTACAGCTGGCACAAGCTCTTCGAGCTCGCTGCCTAAATCACTTCGGCTTCTTCAGTCTCAGCTACAAGCTGAAAGGCATCAGTCAGCTGTGCTGCGGCAAGAAGCCGAAGGACTGAGGAAGTCCCTGGAGAATTCAGATGCGTACTTTCTTGTGCAACAGCAAGCGCTGGAGGATTTTAGCGCCAAACAAGAGAAAGTTAATAAGCTTGCTAAGCATCTTGCCTGCATTATGGGTACCCAGGATATTGTTTCTTGAACTCTTCTGAAGTGGTTTTAGTTCTAGACTTGTTTTGCTGCGGCGTTTATATACTGCTTTGTTCCCTATATTTGCACGGGTGGCGAACTTTGATGCCCAGTGGATGTAATATGTGTAATAGCCGTGATAGCCTAGCATAAGTTGCTTGCTTATTTATTTCCTTGTTGTCTTGTTTATTTGTTTGCTTGTAGTCAGTGCAGTTCTTTTTCCGCGGTTTTCTAGTGGCTGCAATAACCTATTTTTTAAAACTAGGCCACAATAACCATGGGCTAATATTTACTGTAGTGACACTGGGCCTCCTACGGGCCGTAGAAACAGTGGGCCTTCTACGGGCCATAGAAATAGTAGGCCTTCTATGGGCCGTAGAAACAATGGGCCTTCTACGGGCCGTGTCATCAATGGGCCTTATACGGGTCGTATGATCGATTGGCCAAACATGGGCCAATAACAGGCCGCATTATGGACGTAAACGGGCTAGAGTTGGAATAGTCTGTTCATGGGCCGACCATAACGGGCCATCGTTAATAGGCCGTATTTGATGACGCTATGAAAACGGCCCAACGTATTAACGGACCACAAACGGGTCGACTGTAACCACGGGTTGAATTTGGCCCACAAGCAGAAAATGACAGTAACGGGCCGTAAGTAAACGTATGCTGGAAATGAGCCCAAGAATAAATGGGCTCTAAGAAGGCCAAAAGATATCATGGGATGGAAACAGCCCAACGGAATAACGGGCCGTTAATGGGTATAAAGTGATACTCTGTTCATTACGGGCCAGTTTCACCACGGGCCGTTAATGGGTGTAAAGTGATACACTGTTCATTATGCGCCAGTTTCACCACAGGACGTTAATAGGCCAAGAGTTACATAGGGCCTCATATGGGCCGAAAGACGTCATGGTCCATACATGGGCCAGAAGTGAAAACGGGCTGGAATCATATTGGATGGCCCAGATGACGCTACTGGGCCTAATTCGGATAGGGCGTAACGGGCCTTGTGTTAGCGGGCTGTAAATGGGCTATATGCGAACAAGCCGTTAACAGGCTTTCCATGGGCCGGACCGCCACCTTTTGACCAAGTCAAACGGGCCGCCCTTTTCACAGGAATGGGCCTCTGTTGGGCCGTGCCACGTGTCGACGTATCATTGGCGCCTTCTGTCCAATGAGTGGATGACATCTGTCCCAACGATGAGCTGACACATGTTTCCTCCAGCCAATGATGATTTTACACATGGAAAATCCCCATTGGTCGGGGCTATTAACGGGTTATCAGATCCAAAACCCGACCCGATAGCTTAATGGCGTTCCGTTACGGTGAATGCCACGTGTCGGTCCCTTGACGAAAGCACTTCTGTGACGCGCGATTTATCGTCATGGAAGTGGACACTTCCGTGATGATAATTTTGGTAATGTCATGGAACACTTCTACGACAGCATAGGTATGACTATCTTGATTCTGTCATAAATTTGTCATGGATGTACATGCATGACAAAAAACGCGACCTACTGTGACAAACACGTATCATCACGGAAGTGTATTTTTTTGTAGTGAATGCTCACTACAAACAAACTAAAAACCAAATACATATAAACAAGGCATCTGCTCGATAACAGGAAAAATGCTCACTCCAACCAACCTAACAATCAAATACAGATAATCAAGGCATCTACTCACTATAAACAACCAAATATAGCCATTCGTAAAACTGAAGTGGACAATTCATACTTAAACATCACATATCCCTATTGAACAATACATTTTTGCATAACTAAAATAATTAAACACGACACAGTTAAAGCACTGCACGACAAATGCTACTACAACAAAGGGTACGGGTGTAGGATCGAAAGTATGTCTAGAGGAGGGGTGATTAGACTACTTGACCAAATAAAAATCTAGCCTTTTCCAAATTTTTAAGTCTTGGCAGATTTTAGCAACTTAGCACAAGTCAAGCAACCAACCTACACATGCAAATATAATAGTATAGCAGCGGGATGTAAATCATTGCATATGAAGATAAAGGGGAGGAGTTTGGTGGGAGCAAACGCAATGTAGACACGGATATTTTTGGCATGGTTCCGATAGGTGGTACTATCATACATCCACGTTGATGGAGACTTCAACCCACGAAGGGTAACGGCTGCGCGAGTCCACGGAGGGCTCCATCCATGAATGGTCCACGAAGAAGCAAGCTTGTCTATCCCACCATGGCCATCGCCCACGAAGGACTTGACTCACTAGGGTAGATCTTCACGAAGTAGGCGATCTCCTTGCCTGTACAAACTCCTTGGTTCAACTCTACAATCTTGACGGAGGCTGCCAAGTGACACCTAACTAATCTAGGAGACACCACTCTCCAAAAGGTAATAGATGGTGTGTTGATGATGAACTCCTTGCTCTTGTGCTTCAAATGATAGTCTCCCCAACACTCAACTCTCTCTCACAAATTTGGATTTGGTGGAAAGATGATTTGAGTGGAAAGAAACTTGGGGAAGGCTAGAGATCAAGATTCTTGTGGTTGGATTGGAATATCTTGGTCTCAACACATGAGTAGGTGGTTCTCTCTCGGAAAATGGATGCTGGAAGTGTAGGCACGTTCTGATGGATCTCTCCACGAATGGAGGAAGGGTGGAGGGGTATATATAGTCTCCACACAAAATCTAACCGTTACACACAATTTACCAAACTCGGTGGGACAGAATACTCAAACTCGGTCAGACTGATTTAGTTCAAAATGTGAACGTGAGGATTTTCGGTGGGACCAACATGTCAACTCGGTGGGACCGATTTCACTAGGGTTAGGGCATAAATTAGTCTTGGTGAGACCGATCACATAAACTCGGTGAGACCGACTTCTATAATAGGCAAACAGAGAGTTGGTCAGGCAAACTCGGTGGGACCGATCGCTCATTTCGGTGAGACCGAAACGTTACGCAAGGAAACGAGTTTGCATTGCGAACTCGGTGGGACCGATCGCTCATCTCGATTAGACCAAAACATTACGAAGGGAAACCAAGAGTTTGCAATCCCATCTTGGTGAGACCGAGATCCCTACTGGTGAGACCGAACTGATTAGGGTTTCTGGCTATGGCTATGTCAAATGAACTCGGTGGCGCCGGATAGTTCAAATCGGTGGGGCCGAGTTTGACTTTTGGTTTGGGACATTTGTGGATATGAGAAAGTGGTTGGGGGCTTTTGGAGCATATCACTAAGCATTTTGAGCAAGCAAGCCATTAAGCAACACCTCATCCCCTTTTAATAGTATTGGCTTTTCCTATGGACTCAATGTGATCTTGGATCACTAAAATAAAAATGTAGAGTCTTGAGCTTGTGCCAATATGTGTCCTTAGCATTTTGAGGGGTCCACATTCCTAGTCCATGCCATGCCAATCATTGAAATTTCTGAAATGATCATCTTGAAAGAGCAATAGTTCAATGAGCTAGATGTTGTTAGGAATTACCAAAACCACCCAGGGATAGTTGCACTTTCAATCTTACCCTTTTTGATAATTGATGACAACATATAGATCAAAGCTTTGACAAATGATAATAGGATTGAAATACATCGTCGCTTTGAGAAGTATGTGATAAGCAAGATCTCCCCCTAAATTTGTGCATTATTTAAAATTTGCTTTTGAATGCAAATGCACAATCGATTAGGATCATGGGTTACTCTTCCATGTCACATACATCTTGGTGGAGCGCTCAAAATGATAGAATATGAAATATGCACTCATCACCAAGGAAAAGTGAATGATCATATATGAGAGATAAGTAGTAGCATCATTCAAGCACAAGCATTAAGGTATGATATGATCAAACAAATGGCCATACAAGTATCTCACACACACAAACATAGAGTATCATCCAAGGAAGCACACAAATAAATATCAACTAAGAAGCAAAAGAGATAGCAAAGAGAAGCAAGCTCTCCCTCTCTCGAAGCCTATGATCTATACACTTTCTCCCCCTTTGGCAACAAGTTACCAAAAAGCTCGAAAATGCATAGTGCTATGCGTCACTCTAGGCTTGATCTTCGGGAGGTGGCGTTGAGAGGACTCCAAGGACGAATGCATCTGTTGAAGTTGTTGGAGCTGGTGGAGTGGCAACTGGAGGTGCTACTGATGCTATGGCTGCAGGTGTTGATGTAGTAGCTCTTGTGTCTGTCACAGGCACTGCTGCAGATCTCTGTGCCCTAGGCACTCTCTGAAATGCATCTATGGTAGCTTTCCCTTTATTCTCCTCAGCTTCTTCCTGGTGCTGCTCAATAGCTGTCTACATCTCTGTCACTTTCAAGTAAAGATCATAGAATTTTGTCTCAATGATCCTCTCCACGCTCTCTTGATTCTGAGTCAGGGTGGCCAATCCTTTCTCAATCCTCAAAGTTGCTTGAATAAGATATCCAAGTTGATCTTCCTTTGACTTGAGAAACAGTTGTGAATCCTCTTCAACACTTGGCATCTTTGTTGCTTTCTTAGCCTTTGCTTTTTCCCTCTTCTCTTGAGCCTCTATAGATGTGGGATCTTCCTCATTCATGACAACTGTGTTATCCTCAAAGTCAGGAATCAAGGGGAGATGTTCCTTGTCCAATAAGTATGTGCATGTGCCCATCTTGGAGCTGATGAGCATCTGGATGTGTGGAGCATACCCACAAGATCTCTTTTGATCTGCAGCTGTCCTCTTGATTGCTCTACAATCAGACTCATCACTTTGAACTTTTGAGGCACATCAAACAACTGCAGCAAATTTATGGAATGGCCTCTGATCATCCTATGATCTCCTGATTTGGGAAACAAGGTGTGCCTCAAGATAGTGTTAATGGTGGTCAGACCAGACAACAGATAATATACAGATCCCATCTTGTGAGTCTCCAAGGCTTTGTTAGGAATCTCCTTATGCATGTTAGCCATGGAGTTGTGATCTTTCTTCTTCTTGGCATAGACATCTATGTCATCCTCATGCTCTGCAGGGTCATTGATCAGCTTGGCCATTCAGCAACTGTTGATTGGTACCTAGTACCTTCAGACATCCAAACAATACTTCCATCACGATAGAAATGAGCTGTGGAATAGAATTGCATAATGAGCTCATCATTCCACTTGGTGAGTTTTTGTCCCACAAAAGTGTCTACTCCACATAGTCTGAAGCTCTCGTGCACTCCTGGGAAGTGGTCTTCATTGTTGTCAATGTATTTCCAATCTACCCACTTCATATCACAGACAATTGGCTTCTTATCAAGCAGAATAGTCTCATAGAAGTTCTGCTACTCCTTGTTGTGAAACCTATAGTCCACAGCAGTCCTTCTCCTCACAGCGTATGGATCTGATTCTCTCCATAATCTGAGACATGCATCTTTTCTGATTTTCATATTTTCTAACACTGGATGATTTTCATCATGGTCGGGGATCTTGGGCTTTAGCTTTCTAAGCACTTGGGCTTCAGCATCTTCTTCTTCTTCTTCTTCTTCTTCTTCTTCTTCTTATTATTATTATTCAATTTCAGGCACTGGGGCCTTGTTCTTCTCAACAGCTGGTATATTCCTTGTGCTCCTCTTTGGCACAGTCTTGGGGGCTAGAGCAGAACCTTTGGGGGCAGTCTTGGGCTTAGAAGGGGAAGCCCAGACTTGATAGCATCCCCCATCACCTTTTGAGCTTTGGGTGCTGGTGCAGCATCCTCTTCCTCTTCATCCTCAGCTGGATCTCTCATCATAGAGGATCTCCCAATGATTCTGGCCATGGTCCTCTTGACCCTTTCCTTCCTCCTCTTGCCTTCACCAGCCTCTTTTGGTTCAAGAGGGAACTCAATTGTTTCATGTGTTGAGGCTCTGTCTTTAAACATGGGCACTCTTTTTGCAGGAGCCTTCTTGTGCATACCAGGCTTTGCAGATGCAGTTGTGCCAAATTCCTTCTTGATAACCTTCTTCTAGGAGCTGACCTCCTCCTCAGCAGCTACATAGTCTTCATCTTCAGAATCAGAATTCATCTTCCTCCTCTGCCTAGTAGCAGCCTTAGGCAGATTGCTAGGAGTACTTCTGTCGCCTTCATCATAACTGCCAGAGTGTCACTCTGATCAGACATTCTGGCACTGCAAACTGACAACTGACCTTGTGAATAGTTATAGATGAGATAGAGTGGATGAGCATCACAAAGTGCAGAGATTTTGCAAAACAGATGAGTCGAAAACTTAGTTTTAGTTTTCCAGAGAAAGCATTTCGGAGCTACCGATTTGTTAAACTCGGTGACACCAAAGCAACTTTTGCAGTCTAAACTAGTGAAATCGGTCAGACCGAGACACAGTTCGGTGACTCCAAGATTGCTAGGGTTTCACTGAGAGTTGAACTCGGTCACACCGATTTGCAAGTTTCCGTCAGACCGAAAAGTGCAAGTGCAATGGCCTAAGCCAAATCGGTGAGACCGATTTCCACAACTCGGTTGGTCTGAGATGAGTTCGGCGGAAACCTAACCCTAAATTTTCGAATCAAATCTATTCTAAAGGAAGTTTTTGCTGGACATGATGATCTCATACGTGGTAATAAACACGACATTGACTTTGTGCTAAGAATCGGAGATAAGGATAGCACAAAGGTTCAAACTCATACCCTAGCTCGGTGATGAGCTCACTACGGCGGCAACGGCGGTGTAGAATTTTGTTGAAGGCGACGGAGACCAGCGGCGGGAGATCACTGGCGGCGAGAGGACGATCCAGAGACCCGAGATGGTAGAGCAGGACACGCGTGGGCGAAGAGGTTTTGGAGAAATTTCCAAAATTTGACCCGTCGGTATCTATATCCTGACCCTATTGGTGTGACCGAGTGGAACAACTTGGTGGCACCGAGATGCAGAATCTCAAGCTGTTACTACAACTCGGCGTGACCGAATGGTTCTAATCGGTTGCACCGAGATTGAAAACCTAGATCAACTCAGTGTACTCGGGTTGACCGAAAGGGATGAATCGGTCAGGCCAAAATGCACCGAGAGGTTTTGGAAGTTTAAGTCTATGACGAATCGGTGACTCCGCATGCTCCTCACCCAAAGGGTTCAAATCTGACTTGATCAAACTATGTGATGTAGCATGAATAGAGTTTGAGACGAGACAAGCATAGATAGCTAGAGGAAGTTCTTAGGCATTCTCGTCCATCCATTTGGCAAAAGAAGTAGAGACAAACAACCAAAGCAACAAATGGATGTCCCCGAATGATAAAAATATGCAATCAACATGCTCACACAATAAAATGGCAAATGAAATATGTGCCAAAGCATGCACAAAGACTCTAGCATCTATCAAGCAATTGGCGATGACTAGGTCATCTATATATGAGCATATTGACTTAGGGGTCAAATGAGAACATTTTATCATAGGTCATACTCATCGTTTAAGCACAAGTGGGGTTACCACTTTTAAATAAAGAATTGTTGTGTTCACACCATTTGTCGTGGTGGGCGCACGGCAGATGCCAAGGGATGGTTGAAGATAGGAGGAGGCTCGAGGGCACTGGTGGGATCCAGAGGCGAGGTCGGCATGAGCGAGCGCGGGACACAGGACATACCCAGGTTTGGGGCTCTCCAGAGAGATAACACCCCTACTCCTGCCGAGTGTGGTTTATACATAACAGTACAGAGTTGCTCCTGGAGCTGTATGGAGGAAGAAGGAGGTCGGGCCAAGGCTTAGGCTACGCCCTCTCCTCGGGTGTTTCTTGCTAGGTGTGCGTGATTGCCTGTGCGAATGAGTGAGCTACCCGTATGCATGAGGGCTCCTGGGGGGGTTTTATAGGACAACACCCTAGGGATACAACGGTAATGTTACAAGGTCGTAGGGCTGGGTCGTCAGTGTCCAGGAACCCGGTGCTGGGGCCTGCCGGGTGCTAGGGCTCGCCGGATTCGCCGGGCGCGGGCCCCGTGCACTTAGGGGGCATTGTGTGCCGTCTTGTCGGTCGTCAGGGCGAGGCCGAGTCGAGTCGGCTACAGTGGCATTCCATCAGGTCGCCGCTTGTCGGCGTCATGGGTGACATCCGGTGTACTGATGCCACGCCATCCCTGGTCTGCGGGTAGGTAGGGGCACTGTTGCCTCGTCCGGCTGACCAGAGGCATGGGTGGGGCACTGTGGCTTCGGTCATCAGTTGGTGGAGACTCGTCCCATCGTATGGCTGGGATGGGACGACCGCTAACCCTTGGACGGATTTGGAGAGCACGCTAGGGGCTGTGATGGCTTGTTGGAGAAGTCTTGAGCTTGGTTGTTGGGGCCGAGTCGAGGAGTCCGGCCGGGTTGCAGATCCTGCCATGTCGCGGGGCCTGGCCGGGTCGAGCGACCCGGCCAAGGGCGAGCCGGATCGAGGGGCGATGTTGGCTCCGTTGTTTTTGAAAAGGATGCGGGTTCCGTTGCCTACCTAGGGTTCATCCCCCTGACAATAGTCCCCGAAGCTGTGAAGGTCCGCCGTCTTCACAAAGGACGGCTGTCGGTGTCAAAACCGGCGGATCTCGGGTAAGGGGTCCCGAACTGTGTGTCTGAGGAGGATGGTAACAGGAGGCGGGGGACACGATGTTTACCCAGGTTCGGGCCCTCTCGATGGAGGTAATACCCTACTTCCTGCTTGATTGATCTTGATGATATGAGTATTACAAGAGTTGATCTACCACGAGATCGTAGAGGCTAAACCCTAGAACCTAGCCTATGGTATGATTGTTGTTCGTCCTATGGACTAAAACCCTCCGGCTTATATAGACACCGGAGGGGGCTAGGGTTACACAGAGTCGGTTACAAGGGAGAAGATCTACATATCCGTATTGCCAAGCTTTCCTTCCACGCCAAGGAGAGTCCCATCCGGACACGGGACGAAGTCTTCAATCTTGTATCTTCATAGTCCAACAGTCTGGCCAAAGGATAAAGTCCGGCTATCCGAGGACCCCCTAATCCAGGACTCCCTCAGTAGGCCCCGAACCAGGCTTCAATGGCGATGAGTCCGGCGCGCAGATTGTCTTCGGCATTGCAAGGCGGGTTCTTCTCGAAATTCGGAGCACCTGTTGAGTAGTGTACGGCTTCCCATAAATGTTGCACTCCTTGGCTTCCGCGCCTAATAATGGCTATCTTCCACGTGTTGAGCGAATGCGAGAAGCCGTGGCATTTTTACATTTTCCATCCTAGCCATGCGAGTAAATCGTCTATTAAAGAGATGGGGATTCTCAGATCCATATCACACCATCCTCCCGTAGCGAGTATCCATCGGAGCGTGCCCGAAAAAAATCCATTCCAACATGGCCGGTCATCGCAGCTCCTCTTCTCGCTCCCGTAGCCCTAAGCCTGGCAATTGGAAGAAGCGTTCCGTCCCCCACACCCAATTAGTTGAGTTATAGACCTAGGGATTTCTCCCTCCAGCGTATATGGTCCCCGTTCGAGCCGGGCTCGCCACCTATAATGGCGGGGAGCAAGCGGAGAGCTTTCCCAACCCATCCATGGGGGAGCGGGTATGCCTTGTCCCTTACTTATTAAGAGGGCTTGGATTTCCAATTCATCCATTCCTCCGCGGGCTCCTGGAGTTCTATGGCCTCCAGCTGCATAATTTCACTCCCGCCTCCATATTACACATTGCTGGCTATGTCGCCCTTTGCGAGCTGTTTCTAGGCTGCGAAGCTCATTTCGAGCTATGGAAGAGGCTATTCTGCCTCGTACCCCGTACACAGGAGGGGTCCATATACCAAGTGGGTGGAGCCGAAATATGGCGCATCGCCGGGACCAGATACCTGTCTGGTACTCCGAAGAAGACATCCGAGAACTGGCCTTCGGAGTGGTTTTATATGGAGGACGTCCCCCTTCCGGACCCTATTCGGCTGGGCCTTCCTGAGTTCAACAATGTTCCCCTGAAGAAATGCCATAGCTGGCGCCCTCGGAGCCCCCAGGAGGAAGATAACGGAGAAGTCCTTTACCTGATGGGCCGGATAAAAATGCTGGCTCAATTAGGACTGACAATAATCGAGGTTATTTCAATATGTATAATGCGGGGGGTGCAGCCACTTCAATACCGGGGACATCCCATGTGGCACTTCAATGGAGAAGACGATGCTACCCGCTGTGGTCGTAAGGGGCCGGACTCCGTCGCTGCTCTAGCGAAGATACTGTCTAATTTATATAAGGGGGAGGAAGAGGAGTTCATCCGCATTAAGCCACGAGATGGATTCTCCATGTACAACCCTCCAAGCTGGGTGAGCTGTCACTTTTTACTCCAGACGTTCCCGCATTCTTTGTCATGAATATTTACCTTGCCATCTCATAGCAGGAGCTGCGAAAAGCTGTGAGGGAGGTCCACAGCCCGCCTCCACAACCAGAGGACCCTGACCGGGCCCTCGACCCCGGACTCGAAGAGGATCCGGACATATTTGTGGAGCTGATTGACAGGACGTTCTATCAATTGAGCTGCGATGATGCCATGGTGGCCATCACAGCCGATTATCCTGGACTACTCCCTGCATCGCACGTAAGTAAAACCAGAGTCCCAACTTCCGAGAAGGATCCCTTTTTCTGCACTTCGCCTACCGCACACATATGGCGTTTTACAGGGAAGGCCCTCGGGACGCCATGCCGAACCCGCAGTGACTCACCAACGAGGGGCACCGAAGCCGGGTAGGCTTAAAAGGAAGGCGGTCAGGACTAAGACGCCGTTGTAGAGGTATGATACAGAACCCCGCTCCATGGTTGTCGTCTTTTAAAATATAATAACGTACATGTTTCCTAGTAGGAAAAACGCTCTCCGGACTATATCTGGAGAGGCTGCCGATCGCGCCTCCACCAGTCGGGCTCCAGGGCCGGACATAGAGACGGATGCTAACATGGGGCGAATGCCAGATGTTCCTCCTACAGAGGATGCGGATAGGCTATCCGCTACAAATTCCGAAGTGGAGAGTGCCATGAATCACAGGCGTCGCCGGGCCATACTTTGTTACGCTTGTTTCTCCCAAGAGGCGTTCGATGCCTTCAATTCAGGAGACGTGTACATTCGAGCTGCTCAAAATGGTCTTTCCAGAGCCACAAACCAGTATGTAAAGGATATATGGGTGAGGAAATCTAATAATTATGTATATCAGTAGCCCCTGAGACTTGAAACAGTTGACACAACTGATTTAAGGATCATTATTTGTGCACATTCTTACGGAGAAGAATACCCAATTGTCTCAAGAGCTGGAAGAGTGCAAAGCCCAGCTACAGGCCGTAGTTGCCGCAATGAAGGAGTCCGAGAAGGCCCCCTCTGGTAACACTTGTCTCTATCAAAAAGAATGACATGTACCGGTTAGTGTGCGGCATGCATGCAAATCTAACAGTAGATTCTTCAGATGATCCCGGGGTTAATCCGGATGTAGTGCAAGTGGATGAGCAACATGGTCAGCGACAGTTAAAGGCTGGCGAGCGCGTGCTTAAGAAGGTTAGGCAGGAGAAAAATGATCTCCAAGATGCCAATATCCGGCTGAATGTTGAACTGAAAGATGTTCGGGCCCAACTTGCTGACTCCGTAAAGGAGAATAAGAGGCTTCGACGCGGCATTTTTAGTAAGTGCTTGAATGAACTTTTTTATAGATTTCGACAAAGAAACCAGCTAACAGAGTTATATCTGTAGGTATGCTGACGAGTCGTCCCACAGAGGAAATGCCCGAGTGTGCAGGTGATCTTCTGCCAGAGCTCTCACAACTGCACGAACAAGTTCGGCAGGTGATGCAGGGCATTGCCCAAGCCTTGTGGAGATCTGCCTCCCTGCCAGGAGGCATGGGGGAGCTCGTAGAGAAGCTCAAGGGAGCGCGGCGGCGCTTCCGATTATGGAAGATATCAACCTGCCGACAAGGTGTAAGGGAAGCATGGGCCATGGTCAAGACGCGATATACCAAGGCTGACCCAAACCACATGGCCGAGGTCGGACCTGTGGGGTGAGGGAGTCCGGGATTAGGGGGTCCTCGGACAGCCGGACTATATACTTCTGTCGGACTGTTGGACCATGAAGATACAAGACTCAAGACTTTGTCCCGTGTCCGGATGGGACTCTCCTTGGCATGGAAGGCAAGCTTGGCGATGCGGATATGTAGTTCTCCTCCCTTGTAACCGACTCTGTGTAACCCTAGCCCCCTCTGATGTCTGTATAAACCGGAGGGTTTTAGTCCATAGGAAAACAACAATCATACCATAGGCTAGCTTCTAGGGTTTAGCCTCTACGATCTCGCGGTAGATCAACTCTTGTAATACTCATATCATCAAGATCAATAAAGCAGGAAGTAGGGTGTTACCTCCATCGATAGGGCCCGAACCTGGGTAAACATCGTGTCCCCCGCCTCCTGTTACCATTTGCCTTAGACGCACAGTTCGGGAACCCCTACCAGAGATCCGCCGGTTTTGACACCGACATTGGTGCTTTCATTGAGAGTTCCACTGTGCCGTCACCATAAGGCTTGATGGCTCCTTCGATCATCGGCAATGATGCGATCCAGGGTGAGGTTCTCCTACCAGGACAAATCTTCGCATTTGGCGGCTTCGTACTGTGGGCAAACTCACTTGGCCATCTAGAGCAGATCGAGAGCTATGCCCCTGGCCATCAGGTCAGGTTTGGAAACTTGAACTATACTGCCGACATCCGCGGAGACTTGATCTTCGACGGATTCGTGCCCATGTCGGGTGCGCTACACAATCACGACGAGCATGATTTAGCTCTGCTGTCTGACAGTGTTCGGGAGATCGCACCTGCAACTACTCCGGCCCTCAATCCGGAACAAATTGCACCATCCGAGGACAATTGGATGGACCCCGCCATGGAGGCCGCACACTTAGAAGTGATAGAGCCGAATACTGACTTCACCTCCTATGAGACCCGTGTTGCCGGACCGTTGGATTCGTCCTCGGCCATGGACTCCGAGCGTCCTGCGTCCGTGCCCATCGAATCCGATTGGGCACCGATCATGGAGTTTACCTCCGCAGACATCTTCGAGCACTCGCCTTTTGGCGACGTGCTAAACTCGTTGAAATCTCTCCCCCTGTCAGGAGACCCTTGGCTGAACTATGTCCGGCTAGAATGGGATGCGGACGACAAAGAAATTCGTTCCCCACCCACCACCCACTTAGTATTCACTGTAGACGACTTAACCGACGTGCTCGACTTTGGCTCCGAAGACATTGACGGCATGGACGACGATGCAGGAGACGAACAAGAACCACCGCCCATAGGGCGCTGGATTGCCACCTCATCGTATGACATATACATGGTGGACACCCCCAAAGAGGGGGATGGCAATAAGACAACGAAGGATAATCCCTCCAAGAAGCAATCCAAGCACCGGCGTCAGCGGCGCCGCTCTAAGTCTTGCCATAGCAAAAGCAGTGATATCGGCACAAGAGACAATAACGCTCCGGATAGTGCCGAAGATGACAATAATCCCCTCCAGCCAGACCTTGAGCGGGAGGATGAACAAGCTAGCCCTCCGGAACAGGCAACAAACGGAGATTTAGAGGATGACAATTACATGCCTCTCTCCAAAGACGAGGTGAGCCTCGGCGACGAAGAATTTATCATGTCTGAGGATCCCGTCGAGCAGGAGCGCTTCAAGCGCCGGTTTATAGCCACAGCAAACAGCCTGAAGAAAAAGCAACAACAGCTTCGAGCTGATCAAGATCTGCTAGCGGATAGATGGACTGAAGTCCTGGCAGCCGAGGAATACGAACTCGAGCGACCAACCAAGAGTTACCCAAAACGCAGGTTGCTACGTCAACTCGAGGAGGAAGCATTGAAACCTACATCACCAGCGTATGATGCAGCTGATCGGCCACCTCATGGCCGAGACAGAAAGGCATTTCAACCTGAAGTCCAGCCCGCACCCTGCCGCCACTCAAACAAAAATACCAAGGCCCGGGGCAACACGCGGGACATGCAAGACGTATTGGAAAACAAGGCAAAACATGCAAGATCGATCTACGGATCACGGGGGCGCGCCCCAACGCGAGACGATGATCGTCATGCTGGATACACTAAAAGCAAATCCGGCAGGGCCGAACACAGCAGACAAGACTCATATGAACTGCGTTGAGATATAGCACGGCACAGAGGCGCCGCACACCCCCTATGCTTCACTGATGAAGTAATGAATCACGAATTCCCAGAAGGGTTTAAACCCGTAAACATTGAATCATATGATGGTACTACAGACCCCGCGGTATGGATAGAAGACTTCTTCCTCCACATTCACATGGCACGCGGGGACGATTTACATGCCATCAAGTATCTCCCACTAAAACTCAAAGGGACAGCTCGACATTGGCTCAATAGCTTGCCGACAAACTCCATCGGAAGTTGGGAGAGCCTGGCAGATGCATTCCTGGACAATTTCCAGGGAACTTATGTGCGACCGCCGGATGCTGACGATTTAAGTCATATAACTCAGCAGCCAGGGGAATCGGCCAGGAAATTCTGGACCCGGTTCCTAACCAAGAAGAACCAAATTGTCGACTGTCGGGATGCAGAGGCCTTAGCGGCATTTAAGCACAATATCCGCGAAGAATGGATTGCCCGGCACCTCGGCCAAGAGAAGCCAAAATCCATGGCAGCCCTCACGACACTTATGACCCGCTTTTGCGCGGGCGAAGATAGTTGGTTGGCTCGTAGTACCAATACAGCAAGCAAACCTGGCATATCAGAAGCCAGGGATAGCAACGGCAAACCACGACGCAACAAACACAAGCGCCGCAAATATGGTGAAAACGCCAAAAATACGATAGTTAATGCCGGGTTCAGGGGCTCAAAGTCCAGTCAGCGGAAAGGGCCACTCAAAAATAAAAATCCGGGTCCATCCAGTCTGGACTGCATACTTGATCGCCAATGCCAAATTCATGGAACCCAGAAATGCCAGCCACCCATACCAACAGAGAATGCTGGGTCTTCAAACAAGCCAGCAGGGCAAGCGCCAAAGACGAAGGGTGGTCTCAAAGCGACGATGGCGACGGAGAGCCCAGATCACCGAACACAGGAGGGCAAAATAAATTTCCCCCGCATATTCAATCAGTGAATGTGGTAAATACCACCCAAATTACCAACTCGGACCGGATATGCACCCTTAGGGATGGCGACTCAACGGAACTAGTCGTCCCACAATATAAACTAGGGCAGGTCACCTTCAACCGCACGGATCGTCCGATTAACGCCAATCAGGGCAATTCAACCACACTAGTCCTCGACCCAATTATAGACGGGTTCCACCTCACTCGAGTCCTTATGGACGGAGGTAGCAGTCTAAATCTGCTTTACCAGGACACAGTGCGCAAGATGGGCATCGATCATTCGTCGATCAAACCCACTAAAGCCACTTTTAGAGGCATCATACCAGGTGTGGAAGCCAGCTGTACAGGCTCCATCGCCCTTGAGGCAGTCTTCGGATCACCAGAAAATTACCGTACCGAAGAGTTAATCTTCGAAATCGTCCCTTTCCGCAGTGATTATCAGGGACTGCTCGGACGAACCGCGTTCGCTCGATTCAACGCGGTGCCACATTACGCCTACCGTAAGCTCAAGATGCCCGGTCCACGCGGCGTCATCACGGTTAATGGCAAGGCCGAACCTTCCCTCGGCACCAACAAATACACCACTGCCTTAGCAGCAGAAGCAACAAGAAGCACCTTACAGCCGAACCTCGAGTCGACGTCTAGCCTCCCGGACACCGTCAAGGGACTACGAACAACTCCGCGGAAGGATAGCCCGGCTCGTCCAGAGCTCAATTAAACACTCCGGCGAAGGCCAGGACAGGCCGCATTCAGCGGCTCAACCGCTCTCCGGCACGCAAATATTTCTTACATTTCCTTCACAGGTTCACCTTCGCGCCGACCAGGACGGGCTATACGGAGGCATCTTGAACGTGCAAGGGAATCCTTAGACATTCCCCACAATGACCATCCCGCTATATTAGGGATCCGCACTCAGCCTCTTCCCCCCTGGTCTCAGCAGGTTCCGCAATCATATTCCTTTTTTTATCACATTACTTGTACCCATATGCATAGACGTACTATTCAAATACAACATTTGGATTTATATGACGTTTACCTGCTGTTATTTCCTAATGAAATTCTTTTGTCAAGTGGCATCCGTACACAACGATATGCCTTAAAATATGCCAGGGGCTTCGTTTTACCCATAACACAGTAATAAAGTTCGAACACCTTCATGGAAGTTTGGCACCCCGAACCTATAGCATTATATGCATCAGCTCCGAGTCATGTCTTGGGTCAATAGTTGGGTTTGCCCGGCTACCATGTTTTGGTACCTTATGTTCCGCTATATCGACTAAGGTAGCACTGGGAGAACTACTGCGATTGTGTCCCAGTTCTTCCGGACGAGCACCTCAGTAGAGAAAGCCAAAAACTGGCTGCCATGATACGGCGAGAGCTGGTCAGCTGTTCGAGAGGTCACAAAATCTTTAAGGATTTCTCCCGCATAATGCCATAACCAATCAGCGTGCGATGGATCGGTTTTTCCCCCGATCAGGTGCTTATAGAGCCCCTAGTACGGTCTTCCGAACACCAGGGGTTGCGCCTACCATACTAAAGCTCCTATGGCTAAGTGAGAGTGATAAAGCCCTATAGTCCGATTGCCTGGTTTGTTGTGCCGAGCACCTCCTTCGAAGGACCCAAAACTGGGATAAAGAGTGCTCAGGTTTATCCCAAACACCCCCGTACTTCTTACGTGGGGGCAGAAGCCGACGACTGGCCAACTCTCAGGTTTAACATATAAAATGGCTGCACAGGAGGGTAAACTTTTATATAACAGGCAACAAATAAATGACCTTGTTCAAACATTACAAAGGCCAACATGATTGGCATTCATGGAAAAATAATGTCCTTGGTGCATAGCTCTGCTGCAAGGTAGGATCCTTTCAGGACACTCTCATAATATAATTTGGGCTTGCGGTGCTCCTTTCCCTCTGGCGGCCCTTCGGTCATCAGCTTCTCACCATCCATCTTCCCCCAGTGCACCTTTGCTTGGGCGAAGGCCATTCGCGCACCTGCTATACAGACCGACCACTTGATGACGTCAAGTCGAGGGCAAGCACTTACAAGCCGCTTCACGAGCCCGAAGTAGCTGCTTGGAATCAGCTCGGCAGGTCATAGCCGGATAACCAAATCTTTCATGGCTAGTTCCGCCGCCTTATGCAGTTCGATCAGCTGTTTCAGTTGATCGGCAAAAGGCACCGGATAATTCGGTGCCAAATACTGCGACCAGAAGAGCTTATCTGTAGTGTTCCTTTCTTCGGCTCGGTAGAATTGGGCGGCATCTGATATGATGCGGGGTAGCTCGGCAAATACCCCTGAGAAATCCGGATTCAAAATTAGAAACATAGTTTTGCCCTCAAATACTTGCTTTACATGGAAAAAGCCTTACCCACCGCGACCTTTCTCGCCTCCTGGATCCCCTGCAGGGCGCTTTGGGTTTCCCCCCGGGCATCGCTCGTGGCCTGATGCGCCTGGGTGAATTCGGATTCTTTCTCTGTTAAACTCTGTTCCAAGGTCTCGCACTTCTTCATGGCCTCTTGCAGCTCCTGCTCAACTTTAATAACCCTGGCCTCGTGCTTCTCACGAAGAGCCTGCTCTGTGGCTGCCTTTTTCTCGGCCTTGGCCACAGCCTTCTTAAGGGCTTCGATTTCGGTCACAATCCCTAGCGCAAATCATGAAGCTTAGTTCATACTGAAAATTCATTCGCAATAAACGCGAACAAGACTTGTGCATACCTTGTTTATCTCTCAACTGCATTTTCAATTGGCCAAGTTCTTCTTTGGCCCGCTCCAGACTTTGATTCAGCCCGGAGATCTCCGCAGTATGAGAAGTAGCAGCCGCTATAGACGCTTGCTTATAACAGAAGAGAAATAGATGTCATTCAATGAGTCTTCCTGCGAACATAAATTCGATCCTCTGTCCGGTTCTTTCTTTCACCGAACAGTGTATCAGGGGCTACTATCTATACTATGACACTCTTCGAAAACTCATAAAACATACCTCAAAGCCTTTTATAAGGCTGATACAGGTTTCGTTCATTCCACTTTCAGTCGACTGAATCTTCTCAATCACCGCACCGATAAGGGCACAGTGTTCATCAACGATGGAGGCGCTCTTCAGCGCCACCAACAAAGCATCCGACACCTCTGGTTGGACATAGGTTGCCGATGGAACAGGCACGCCCCCTCCAGGAGAGGGAGGCTGCCTGCTTGATTTTGGAGCCGTATAGATCTCCGGAATCGCATTCGGCAGGGAGCCGAACTCAGGATGGCCCCCGCCGTCAGCCCCCATGGGAATCTTCTCACCCATGTGTCCGGCCCCTGAGGTTTGACCTCCAGGCGCCGCCTTCACGGTCTTTTCCTCTCCTTCTTGGCCGGGGTCCTTCTGGGACGAAGCCTCGGTGTTATGCACCTGTTTGGGGGAAGGGGCCTTTGGGGGCATCCCGCTCTCCATAGCGTGTGAGCTCAGCGAATCCTCTGATGAGGATTGTTTGGTACGGGACCTCGCCGGACTACAAAAAAATATGGCTTAGGTTAAAATACTATGCCATGATGAGTGTGGACGCCTACAAACGTACTCAGATTTTATACTTACGAGTTCACCAGGGGCTGGGCCCAAGGATCCCATGCCAGGCCGCTGTCGGCGGCGGCGTTGGACTCCTCCGGAAGAGGAGCCTTTGCCCTTTTGGGCAGCTCGGCCTCCAAGTGTACGGAGGTCGACCTCTTCTTTCTTCCCCCCGCAGGGGATTCATCTTCCTCCTCCTCCTCGTCCTCTTCGGAGGCGGAATGGGCATCAGAGCCTTCAGATATTGTGTCCGAAGTGCCGCGGCGACGAAGGCCGCCCCGGGTCTTTTTGGCCTCCTTCTCGGCCGTCTTCTTCGGCATCTTCGTCAGAAGTGGGACGGCCAGTTCTTCGGGCAGCGGGGCCGGACAATGGATCCGCTCCGCCTTCTTCGTCCAGCCCTGGGAGAGTTGTATAAAACACGTTAAGCGCTTCCTTTGGGTTATGCGGATAGAGAAGTTTGATAACTCACCGAACTTGCAGAGCGGGACAGTTGGTACCCGCGGTCCTCGGTGGAGTCCGGCCACGATTTGCTGGACTTGAAAAGCACCTTCCAGATGTCCTTGTGCGAAGAGCCGAAGAGCTCTCGCAGGGTTTGGTGCCTGGCCGGATTGAATTCCCATAGAATGCAAGTCCGGTGCTGACAAGGCAGGATCCGACGAACTAGCATCACCTGGACCACATTGATAAGTTCAATGTTCTCGTCTCCCATATCTTTAACGCGCGTCTGGAGCACGGACAGTTCGTCGGACGAGGACTAGTCCAGGCCTTTCTTGACCTAGGATGTAAGCCGCAGTGGGGCACCGGATCGGAACTCGGGAGAGGCGGCCCATTCCATGCCGCGCGGCTCAGTGATATAAAACCACTGCTGTTGCCACTCCTTGATAGAATCATTAAAGGTTCACGTTGGCCATATGACGTTGGGCATCTTGCTCACCATGTCGCCCCCACACTCAGCATGCTCGCTGCCCACCACCTTGGGCTTCACATTAAAAATCTTCAGCCATAAACTGAAGTGCGGCGAAATACGGAGAAAAGCCTCACACACGACAATGAATGTCGAGATGTTGAGGAAGGAATTAGGGGACAGATCATGAAGATCGATCCCATAATAATACATGATGTCGTGAACGAATGGGTGGAGGGGAAGCCCTAGCCCATGGACGAAGTGAGGGAGGAACACAACCCTCTCGTGGGGTTCCGGAGTAGGGACGATATGTCCCGCCGTCGGGAGACGGTGGCTGACTTTCTTGGCCAGGTACCCGGCCTCCCGAAGCTTTTTAATATCCTTCTCTTGGACGGTAGAGGCCATCCATTTGCCTCCTGCTCCGGATCCGGACATCTTCGGAAGACCTTTTGTGGGCAGAGAAGATGAATGCTTGGGCGCTGGAGCTTGAGCGGAAGGGAATGAATCAGGAAGTAGAAAGCGTGGGTGCGAAAGGGAGTCCTTATCCCCTTATAAAGGCAGCAGGGATTCTACGCCTCCCCACTTGCCTGGTAAAATCTCTTATTCCCCAAGCGCCGTAATTGATGGCGCGGTTGGGTTACCCACACCCATATTGATGAGAATCCCGTGGTAAGGGGACACGATCTCTGCTTCGACAAGACGTGCCTAGAAAACCGCCTCGCAATATGTGCGGCGGCTTGTTGTGGAAAACGGTTCGAATAATGACCAGGCCATGGTGTGATGTCATGCTGCAAAATGCGTCAGCAGATTAGATTTGTGGAAATATTATTCTTTCTACGGTGGTATGTGGAATCTGTTTTGCAGAGCCGGACACTATCCTTGTGTTCAAAATCTTCTATGAGTATTCGGAGGAGGAACCCGCCTTGCAATGCCGAAGACAATCTGCGCGCCGGACTCATCGTCATTGAAGCCTGGTTCAGGGGCTACTGAGGGAGTCCGGGATTAGGGGGTCCTCGGACTGCCGGACTGTTGGACCATGCAGATACAAGACTCAAGACTTCTTCCCATGTCCGGATGGGACTCTCCTTGGCGTGGAAGGGAAGCTTGGCGATGTGGATATGTAGATCTCCTCCCTTGTAACCGACTCTGTGTAACCCTAGCCCCCTCCGGTGTCTATATAAACCGGAGGGTTTAAGTCCGTAGGACAACAACAATCATACCATAGGCTAGCTTCTAGGGTTTAGCCTCTATGATCTCGTGGTAGATCAACTCTTGTAATACTCATATCATCAAGATCAATCAAGCAGGAAGTAGGGTATTACCTCCATCGGGAGGGCCCAAACCTGGGTAAACATCGTGTCCCCTGCCTCCTGTTACCATCCGCCTTAGACGCATAGTTCGGGACCCCCTACCCGAGATCCGCCGGTTTCGACACCGACATGGGGCCCGATGGGAAAGAGATCCCCGTCAGTTTGGTGTATGACCAAGTAGAATTAGCCGCAAAGTATCCCCAACAGGATTGTAGGCTAGACAGCCTGTTGGATGTTATAGAAGAAGAATTTAGTCAGTCTAAGTGATTGTGTACTTCAAGTGACATGTATTGTCCCTAGCCGGATTGTAAATCATTAGTCATGGTGGACCTTTTCGGTTCAACCTCTGGACCCGACAGTCCGGAGTGTATCCGAATACCCGCTCAGTTATGTAAAAACTGGGGTATCCATGGAAACCAGGCGTAGGGGTCATAAGTGCTTGAACAGACAAGTACCCAACTAGCTATGTTATATTACATGGATAGTAAGAAACATCTTCCAGGGAGAATAGTTCCGTTAAGGGTTCCTTTTCCTGGGTACGCATGCCCTAATGTGCATGTCCGAACTGCGAAAAGAGACGCAGGCTATAAACATCTGGGGGCATGTATTAAAATAAATAAAAGTCATCTTTTGTTCACCGACCGAGTATTCCCTTAAGAACGCTAGCTTTCGGCTTCACCTAGTCTGAGGTACACATCCGGCTGACCCGGTAGTAACAATCGCAGAGGTGCTCCCCTTATGCCCTAGCCGAATCAACGGGAATGTAGGGCATAAACACAAGAGCCAGGCAACCCAGCTTGGCCAAAACTTAAGTCATATCGATGCATATAATGGCGAAAAAGGTACATGTGGAAGAATAACACATGTGTGGGGCATAGAGCCCGGAAAATAGTTATATTAAGCTTCTGTATAAGAAGACCCCAAGTATAATGAGCGTGGTTAGCGCATCAAGATTGTGTAGTCAAGACACAATTTAGCCTTTTAAGGCCTTGAAGAAAAGGGAAAAAAGAAAGAGATAAAAGACAGATAGTGGATATGTAAAAAATTGACGGAGGTAAGGAGACGAACATAGAGTCCGGCACTAGGTGTAGAACCTTCAGAGTCTGGCTGCTTTCCATGGGTTTGGCTCGAGTCAATTGTCCGATGCGTCCCGCAGACGGTACGCTCCACCGGTCAGAACTTGATCAATAATGAAGGGACCTTCCCATTTGGGCTTGAGCTTGTTCTTTTTCTTCTCCGGTAGGCGTAGAACGAGTTCGCCAACGTTATAAGTTTTGGCCCGTACTTCTCTGCTTTGATACCTTCGAGCCTGTTGCTGATAGAATGCGGAACGGGCTTTTGCCACGTCACGCTCCTCCTCCAGGGCGACCAAACTGTCCTACCGATCAAGCTTGGCTTCTTTCTCTTCATACATGGGCACTCGAGGTGAGTCATTAATTATGTCGCAGGGCAGTACCGCCTCTGCGCCGTACACCATAAAAATGGTGTGTATCCGGTAGTGCGATTCAGCGTGGTCCGCAGCCCCCATAGTACGGAGTCGAGCTCCTCTACCCAGTGCGTGTTTGATTCCTTTAAGGACCGCACTAATCTGGGTTTAATGCCGCTCATGATAAGACCATTTGCTCGCTCGACTTGACCGTTAGTTTGCGGGTGATAGACAGAAGCATAATCGAGCTTGATGCCCATGTTGCTACACCAAAGTTTTACCTCGTCGGCTGTAAAGTTCGAGCCGTTATCGGTGATGATGCTGTGGGGGACGCCATAACAGTGTACAACCTTAGATATGAAGTCTATCACTGGTCCGGATTCGGCCGTTTTGACTGGTTTGGCTTCTATCCAGTTGGTGAATTTATCCACCATGACCAATAAGTGTTTTTTTTCTTATGGCTTCCCCTTTGACGGGTCCGACCATATGAAGCCCCCAGACCGCAAAGGGCCAAGTAATGGGGATTGTCTGGAGAGCGGTAGGCGGCATATGACTTTGGTTTGCAAAAAGCTGGCAACCGACGCAACGTTGGACGAGGTCCTGTGCGTCTGCTCGGGCCGTCGGCCAGTAAAAACCTATATGGAAGGCCTTGCTTACAAGGGCCCAAGCTGCGGCGTGGTGACCGCCGAGTCCAGCATGAATTTCTGCCAAAAGTTGTCGTCCTTCCTCTTCAGAGATGCACCTTTGAAGGACTCCAGTAGCACTTTTCTTATAAAGCTCTCCCTCATGGACCTTGTAGGCTTTAGACCGTCGCACAATGCAATGTGCCTCGTTTGGGTCCTCAGGTAGTTCCTGCCTAGTTAGGTAGGCCAGGAAAGGTTCTGTCCACGGGGCGATGACATCCATAATCACGTGGGCAGAAGGTGTTATTTCGGTGGCGGAGCCTCCGATTACGTCAGAGTGTTCGGTATCTGGTGTTGTGGCCAAGTCCGGACTGTTGTTGCCGGTCTCTCCTTCCAATACCACGGATGGCTTAAACAGCCTTTCCAAGAAGATATTGGGTGGGACAGGGTCGCGCTTAGTGCCGATGCGGGCGAGGATGTCCGCTGCTTGATTGTTTTCTCGGACCACATGGTGGAATTCGAGCCCCTCGAACCGAGCTGACATTTTGAGGACTGCGTTGCGATAAGCCGCCATTTTTGGGTCCTTGGCATCAAAGTCTCCATTTATTTGAGATATTGCGAGATTCGAATCCCCACGCACCTCTAGGCATTGAATGCCCATGGAGACTAATATCCGGAGGCCATGCAACAGGGCCTCATATTCTGCTGCATTGTTGGAGTCTCTGTATAATATTTGGAGTACGTACTGGACTGTATCTCCGGTGGGTGATGTTAGGACGAGCCTGCCTCCAGACCCGCCAACATCTTTGAACCGTCAATGTGCATGATCCAATTGGAGTATGCGCCGTACTCTTTAGGGAGTTCGTCTTCCATCCATTCGGCGACGAAATCGGCCAGCACTTGCGACTTAATGGCTCGCCGTGGTTTATATGTTATGTCGAATGGGAGGAGCTCGATAGCCCATTTAGCAATCCGGCCCGTGGCATCGCGGTTATTTATTATGTCGTTGAGTGGTACTTCTGAGGCCACCATAATTGAACACTCTTGAAAGTAGTGTCGTAATTTTCGGGATGCCATGAATATCGCGTATGCTATCTTTTGATAATGTGGGTACCATGATTTGCATGGAGTGAGGACAGTGGATACATAGTATTCCAGCTTTTGAAGTGGGAATTTATGTCCGTCCGTCTCTCGTTCGACGAAGAGCACTGTGCTTACAACTTGGTGCGTTGCCGCTATATATAATAGCATCGGTTCGCCGACATTTGGCGCGGCCAAGATTGGGTTGGTGGCCAGGATGGCTTTTGTTCAATCCGGCCGTGGCCGCATCCGTCCACTCGAAGTGTTCGGTGCCCCGAAGAAGGCGATAAAGGGGTACTGCCTTTTCTCCTAATTGGGAGATAAAGCGGCTTAAGGCCGCCACACATCCAGTTAATTTTTGAATTTGCTTGAGGTCTGTTGGGATAGCCAACTGTGACAGAGCTCGGATTTTAGCTAGATTTGCTTCAATTCCTCTACTGGAGACGATGAAGCCTAGGAGCTTTCCGGCGAGCACGCCAAAAACGCATTTTTCCGGGTTGAGCTTGATGTCGTATGTTCGGAGATTGTCGAACATGAGCCTCAAGTCGTCTATTAAGGATTCGACGTGTCTGGTTTTAACGACCACATCGTCTATGTATGCCTCCACTGTTTTGTCGATCTGTGTTTCCAAGCATGTCTGAATCATGCGTTGATAGGTTGCACCGGCGTTCCTAAGCCCGAAAGGCATGGTGTTAAAACATAAGGGGCCGTATGGGGTGATAAATGCCGTTGCGGCTTGGTCGGACTCCGCCATCTTGATTTGATGGTATCCGGAGTATGCGTCGAGGAAACACAATGAGTCGTGTCCTGCAGTAGCGTCGATAATTTGATTGATGCGGGGGAGGGGGATGGGATCCTTGGGGCAAGCCTTGTTAAGGTCCTTGAAATCGATGCATAGGCGCCAGGATTTATCCTTCTTTGGTACCATCACCAGGTTTGCTAGCCAGTCCGGGTGTTTTATTTCTCTAACTAGTAAAGTGGCCCGCTCTTCGCGTGGGCTAGTATTTAATATAATTAGATGGAAATAGTTCATATAAGTTCTTCGCGCTGGTCGTGAAGTTGTGATTTCAAGGATATAAGATTTACCCCTTTAATATTTTGGGGAAATATCTGGAGGCTATTGCGTTGCTGAATTATTTTCGTGCTACGTGCTCGAATCCACGGGTTTGCCTAATGCGCCTGCAGTGATGTGTACATGGTGTGCAGTTGGCGTGACAATACCGTTTAGACGTATTAAAGTTTCTTGTTTGTAGTATATAAGTTTTTCCTGGGAAGTATCACATGCTCAAATTTGAGTCAATATTGGTGATTTTCTAACAATTATTTCTTTTTATTCACATTCCCATGAAGTATATGTTAGCATGGTTTATTTTTAAAAAAGTTTACATGACCACAAAATACATATTTACGCAAAATAGAAGTATATGCACTATGTTTTTTTTCTTATATCATGTACACTAATCATAGGTGTTTTTTATGTCATAGTTATTTTTTAGAACAATTCATAGATCATTATTTGTGTTATTTGTAGTAAAATAACTTTTTCATACTTTAATGATTAATTGGGCTTTTAGCCCAACAGACTCAAGCAGATGCACACAGCGTCCATGCATCTCTCAAACCTTCAAACAGAGGTTGGTCTTGCCCGATCCCATTCGTCCCATTTCTCCCTTCCTTTCTCCGTTTTCTCCCTTCCTTTCTCTGTTGACTCCCAGATTCATGCCGCCGGGTGATGTCCAGCTATGCAAAGAAACATTGGTGCTATTGTTTATTTGTTGTGGGCATGGATCTCATCTCCTGTAGCCAGCTTGGATTCGGGTTGAGTTCATCCTCCAGAAGACACATCCATATTAATGAAAATCAAAGCCGGTCAACACGTCGTCTTTGTCCTCAATAGCGGCTGCCATCTTCCGCCTCCAGGTCAAACTTTTTTCCTTCCCTATTCCTATCATATTTCCCTCTTTTTCTTATCCTTTTCCCATGTTTTTATTGTTGAACTGGTGTAATTAAGGTAGTGAAAATATTAACTTTTTATGCCTATCCACTTTATTCTATCTTTTTGATTAACCCATCGGACACTTTATGTGTGTGTGTGTGTGTCTATATATACAGGGTTACGCTATTCTAAGTATATCCACAATCTATTTCTATATGCAGTGTCCATATTGAACTCAACTTGTATGTGGGCCTATTTTTTCTTTTTTTGCGAATGAGAAACTTGTATTACTCAATCAAGGGAACCTTACAATCATCAGCTACTATCACCAGCGTCTCCTCCGGACCAGACCCTAGCCAGGTCATAGTCCTGTTATGAATTCTAGCAAACAATGCTAAACTATCACTAGCTTTATTTTGGGATCGAGAAACATGAGTAATACAAGTTTGTCTCAGGGACAACAAGTACTTAATCTCCTGCACAACGGGGGCATAGATTGAACGATCCACGCCTTCACAAGAAATCATGGTCACAGCCTCCTTGGAATCCAGCTCCACCACTATCGGAAGATCACAGCGTTGTAACGCCAGGGAAACACCTTCCATGCAAGCACAAAGCTCCGCCTCGAGGGCATCTCGACAAGAGAACAGAGATCTACAGGCTGAAAAATTAATTTCTCCCTGGTGATTACGAAGAATCATTCCAACCCCGGCCACTTCCGAAGAAATGAAAGAACCGTCAGTGTTCAGTTTATACCAACCGGGGTTCGGGGCACACCATTTCTTCCCATCAGCCTCGATTCTTTTCTTCAGAGCCGGAACTGGCTTATCGTAAACTATGCAAGTTTTGCCTTTGATCGCGTCCGCCTTGGGGTTAAGATTGATGCCAATCAGAGAGTCAACATAACTCCGGAGAAATCTCACAGATGCCTCCAATGGAGGTGCAGGTTTAGAGTGCACAATTTCGTTCCAGATAAACCAGGATCTCCAGAAAACCATCATCACCATCATTCTCCCCACGTCATTCAAAGGCGCCAGAACATGGAGTAGCCACTCTTTGCCATTATTCACTAAATCTTCTAGCTTTGGAATCGCCCACACTTTGGCCATGGCTATATAGAGGTCACGTCCAAGCTGATAGCACACAAAGGGGTGAAAATTATCTTCTTCCTCCCTGCCACAAACCGGCCATTGGCTCACAGTTTCAAGTCCGATTCTATGTTTCCTCTGCCATGTCGGGAGAGCATTGGTAGAGAGGCGCCACGCGAAATTACGCACAGATGGAGGAGCCCAGCTCTTCCAAATGAAACTCCAACATTTCCTTTGGCCTGACGGCAGCGAGCTCGAAGAAGATTCAGCAGCATGGTGTACTTCCTCAAACGCCAAGTTATAAGCCGACTTCACTAAAAAAAACACCATGTTTATCAGGGCCCCATGCAAGCACATCATCCTCCAGCCTTGGAGATGCTCTAATTTTGAGAATCTCACGTACGTCCGCGTCAACAAAGTACTCAGTTAGGATCTCATAGTTCCATGATCCATTCTGGTTTAGCAAATCTGACACAAAACGGATACGACACCTTCCCTGTGGCGATATTGGCTTATACGAATAGGGTCTTGGGATCCACTTGTCCCTCCACACTCGAATGTTTCTGCCATTCCCCACCCTCCAAACCAAACCCTTCTTCAGCAACTCCAAACCATAGCTGATAGCTTGCCAAGACGAGGACGCATTCCCTGAAAAAACAGTGTCCTCTAACTTACCCAAGGGATAATATCGCGCCTTAAGCACTTGGGCACACAAACTATCTGGTTTAGTTAATAGCCTCCACGCCTGACGTGCCAATAAGGCCTGGTTAAAAATTCGGAAGTCACGGAACCCCGCTCCTCCCTTGTCCTTCGGCTGTTGCAGCTTATCCCAGGCTCGCCAATGAACTTTCCTCCTTCCTTCAGATGACCCCCAATAAAAGTTCCTTACCATGCGAGTGAGATCATCACAAACGGAGAACGGAACCTTGAATACCCCCATAATATAAGTCGGTAGCGCAAGGGCCACTGACTTGATCAAAACCTCACGCCCTGGCTGTGCCAACTGCCCATCTCCCCATTGTATCAGCCGTTTGGTTAGGCTAGCTTGCAAATTTTGGAATTTGCCTTTTGACATACGCCCCTCAGGGGTTGGCAGCCCCAAATACCTCTCCTCAAATTAAGGGTTAGTGACATGTAAGGCAGCACGGACTCCTGCCTGAACTCCCTCCGGGCAAGCCTCACCGAAAAATATAGAGCACTTATCGAAGTTCAAGATCTGTCCTGTAGCCATGCTATACACGTCCAACACCCCTTTCACCTTTCCTGCTTGAATTGTGGACGCCTCAAAGAACAAGAGAGTATCATCTGCAAACAGTAAATGTGAAATGCCTGGCGCCGTTCTGCACACTTTAACTGGTGTGATTTCCCCCTCAACTACCTTGCTTTTCAGTAGGGCTGATAACCCATCTGCCACAAAAAGAAATAAGAATGGGGATAAGGGGTCCCCCTGCCGCAGCCCTCGCGACGGTGCAAACGAATCCAAGAGAGTTCCATTAAAATTCACTGAATATCTCACCGATGTGACACACGACATTATCCAATCCACCCATCGTTGAGAGAAACCCATCTTTTGCATCACTTGCCTCAGGAAGACCCAATCTACCCTGTCATAAGCCTTTGACAGATCAAGTTTGTAAGCACAATAACTCCTAGACGGATCTTTTTCCTACTTAATGTAATGGATGCACTCGAAGGCCACAAGCGCATTATCCGTGATCATCCTCCCTGGGATGAAGGCACTTTGTTCCAGAGAAATAATACCCTCAAGGAGAGGCCGCAACCTGTTTACCAAGCACTTAGAAATCACTTTGTAAATGACATTACACAAGCTTATAGGCCTATAATCTGATAACTTGGTGGGGTTTGAGATTTTAGGGATGAGCACAATTGTAGTAGTGTTTACCCCCTCCGGCATCACTCCCGTATGGAAGAAATCCTTAACTGCCGCCAAAACACCATCCCTTAGGGTGGCCCAATTCCGTTGAAAAAACCTGGCCAGGAGGCCGTCCGGCCCCGGGGCTTTAAGCGGACCGATCTGGAAGAGAGCATCTGAAATCTCCTTGTCGGTAAAGGGCGCACAAAGTCTCACATTATCCTCCTCCGACATCCTGTCTTCCAAAAGATCAATGACAGGAGATGTATCCAAGGAAGTATCGGCAGTGAAAATGTTCTTGAAATACTCCTTCACCATCGCCCCCATAATTTCAAAGTCTGAATGTACAGCGCCGACACTATCCGTTAGCTCACGAATATTATTTTTCCTCGCCCTCCAGACTGCCTTACTTTGAAAATATTTAGTATTCCTGTCCCCCTCCTTTAGCCAGGTTATCCATGACCTTTGCAGCCACAACATTTCCTCTTGATACAATAGTTCATTCATTCTGTCAGTCACCCTACGTATATCCTGCCTATCCGCATTCATGTGCATAAGTTCTTCCAGTTGTGTCCGTGACTTAGCCAACTCTCGGGTAATATTACCAAATTTCTTGCTCCACATACACAAGGCTGACATGGTTTTTGACAACGCATCTCGTAATTGGCCCAAGTTCTGAACATCACCCACGGCCTCCCAAGCCTCTTTAACCACATCAGGTAACATAGGATCCCTCTCCCAGAACACCTCATACCTCCTTTGCTTGCCTCCATTTGGCCCTGTATCTGCAACACCTTTGAGTATTAAGGCTACATGGTCAGAACAAGGCGAAGGAACATGGAGGACCGACGAAAACGCAAACAAATTCCTCCACGCATTAGTGGCTACCGCTCTGTCCAACCTTACTTGCACATTAGCTAGACCCCCTCTCATGTTATTGTATGTGAAGGGAATGCCCGTAAACCCAAGATCCACGAGACCACACATCTCCAAAACGTCCCGAAATGCAATCATCTGAGCCTCCGCCCGTGGTGTAGCTGATAGGTGTTCATAATTCCACAGGGCTTCATTAAAATCGCCAATCACCAACCATGGAAGATCATTGATATTTTTTAGGCTCTGCATCTTCTCCCACATGATAAGCCGATTCTCCACTCTCGGTTCCCCATAAACACATGTGATTCTCCATTGTGCTGCACCCTCCTGAACACGTACTACGACATCAATGAACCTCTCCTCCTTGTCCAAAATCACCACCTCATATGATTCATGCGAGAATAAAGCAAGACCACCACTCAACCCGTTACAATCAACTCCAGTAAAACCCTTAAGGCCGAGGCGTCCTCGGATCCTCTTCATCTTCTGAGCTTTTTGCCTAGTCTCACACAAAAACACCAATTTGGGGGACTGCGACTGTGAGATAGTCGCCAGCTCTCGAACTGTCCGGGTATTCCCCCCTCCCCGGCAGTTCCAACTGAGAATATTCATTGGCTCCGGCGACCTTCCAAATCGGAGGCCGCCTCGGACGCCACATCCAAATCCATAACTTCACCACTCACACCCTGCTTCCTTCTCTTGACGATCGGGGCTTTCCCTGGTGTAGACGAGGGGTCCCCAACAGCTGTCTCCGAGGAACTTCCTCCCTTTATCATAAGAACCGTATTAGACACCTTGCCAGCAAGGTTCGGCACCGGTTGCCCCCGTACGCTGACCGTGCCATCTCCTGCAATCAACCGCTTCCGAGCTGTCCTTTGATCATCTTCTCCCATATTATGCTCTTGTACACCTCTGCCAACTTCACCGCTCCCCGCCCTAACCGCCTCATCCTCCCGCACCCCAGTACGAGGTGCGTTAGTGCCTCTGCCTCCAAACCCTCCCCTTCCACCTGCTCCTCCCCTACTAGTACCACCCAAACCTCCTCTTCCTCTACCTCCAGCAACTCCTCCTCCACCTCTACCATTACCAGAACCACCCAACGGCGGCTCACTGTTCCAATGGAGCCAAACCCCCCACTCACATTCAGACGGGTCGTGAACACCGTCGCCACATTCCTCTACCACATGCCCCATGCACCCACAAAAGAAGCAGAAGTCTGGTAGCTTTTCATAGCTGACAGGGTACCTCTTGTATTCCTTTAGCGTGATGGGCACAAATCTGACCAACGGTTTATGCACATCAACAAAAACTCTTACCCTTAGAAAGCTCGACGGGTTGATCTTGCCCTCACTTACAGCCACGGTAAAGGGTGGCATGCCCACCTTTTTGGCCACTTTTTCAGCCAACTCCTTCTTCCTTGTTAGACCATCTGGTAGACCTTTAATTCTAGCCCATAATGGGTACATATCCAGGGCATACTCAGCAACATTCGTAAATCCATCATACTCAACGATAACAACCGGATCTCTACGGAACTGCCAGGGCCCTCCTTCCATCACCCGCTTCCAATCCCCCAAGCAATGACACTGTGCCAAGAATAGATTAGGGCCTTTGATGTTAAACGTGACACCCTGGGCGCACGACCAAGCGTTCCTCAACGTGTTCAGCAGAGCCGCATGGCTAAACGGTCTCAACGTATGAACCGTAAACAAGCACAGCCAACGAACCTCCTTTATGAGATCATCAACCTCCCTCGACAGATCCAAATCCTCCTCTGCCTCACCATGAAGTTTCAGGCCTTCGAAGGCATCTTCCAGGGCTAGATCATGCCCTAAGTTATCCCAATCCTGTTCCTGCTCCTGAAGGCCGTCCGCCGCCGATTCCTCCCTCACACCTTCCGCGCCCGCGTCCAAGATCGGATCCTCGGGCGAAGACACTCCCCCTCGGCTCCCTACTCCATCGACCATCTCCTCTCGATGCCCCTCCCCCTCCTGGCCTTCCTGCGTGCCACCCCCTACTTCCTCCCGCCCTGGTTTGTCCATCAAGGCAGGTACTCACGAACCCAAGCCCTAGGCCAGTCGATCGCCGGCAGGATCAGGCAATCGATGGTAGGGTTTTGCGGTGGACTCCGACGTCGCCGTCGGAGGAAAAGGTGGACTCTAGGAAAACCCTAGAGGAAGATCGCCGTAATTAATTTGTACTATGTGGGCCTATTTTATATTTGCTCCGGACAGAACTTTGTGTAGTTTGTTTCGTTAGACGTTGCTTCCTTTTTTTTGTCCTCCCTCTATTTCGTAATGGACGTACCAACGATGGGTGTGTATGTGACTTTATTCCAAAAAGTAGGTAGGATTCAGCCGCACGTATAGGCTAAGGATATTCCAAAAAGGATAATTGTATTTTCTTCCTTTTTGAGATGGAGCAGTCTTAGATCTAATCTATTCATTACGTCTTTTAAGTTTTGGGTCCACCAAATAAACGACCAGATATTTCTAATTATTGTGGTAATTTTAGCTTATATCAAAACTTCATTTTCCCAACAAAAATCTGTTATATATAAAAACTGCTTGATGAGTTTTTTTTTTGAAAAAAGAAAACTCATCAAGCACTTTTTATATATAACAGATTTTTGTTGGGAAAATGAAGTTTTTGATATTCATATTATGGCATTAGAAATAAATTTGATATTCATATTCGATTTGTATGCTGAGTAAGGACTGGAAAACTCAATAAAACTTTTTTTGGTTCAATAAATGGCAGTGGCTTGTATGGGACCATAATTCTGATTCGATCCATATGCTGAGTAAGGACCGATGAATGTAAACAATTACAAGTCATAATAAAATCAACCTTTCAAAAAGAATTGTGAAACTATTTTATGCCTTTTAAGTAGAATATTAAAAATATTGTGTATGTCTAGTAGAGTAATTATTTTGTCTTCGTATACTAACTCAACAATTTTGCCATCGGATATGTTATGTTATCAGCTTTAGTTAATGTTTTGATCATGTTGTAATAAACTCGACAATTGAAGGGCCATTTAATTGTGGGATCTTTTTCAATGAAATAAATAGTTACATTTAAAAATAGTTACTTATTTTGGTAATCTGAATAATTTATGCAGTTTCTCGTGTAAGTCACCAATTTGGTTGCAAATAATTTATGTTAGGACATTGAATCGAATTACTAACTTGATTGTGGCTCATTAGTCATTTGTACAAAAGAGGATCTAGTAAAATGGCTCGTGTAATAATTCCTTAAAAAGTCTGATAAAATCACATGTGTATGCAATTATAACAGCACACATATATTCCGATATGATGCTGAACGACGCGAGTACTCCCTTTAGTGCACCCTCTTAGTCATGCTAGACCAATCAGAGTTGTAGAACACAAATTGGTATTAGTCTACGTAAAAGAAGCAGTACTCTAATTTTTTCAGATTAGTAGTACTTAATTTAAATTTCACCAGGCGTGTAGCCAAGAATGCCGCTTTTTTTTTACCCAGCAAAAAAAAGTATGCCGCTTTTTTTAAGTATGTCATCCTCTTTATATGTTTAGGGCAAGTTCGTCTTTCCTAATTAATCATTATAGCCTATATGAGAGATGTAGGAGTTTATTTGTAGACACGTGATATATGATAGTGTTTCTTTTATTTTTTGTGAAGGGGCGTGTAGATAGATGTAAAATGAGCACGTAGGATGGATCTCTCATCTCAGTTGTAGTTTTTTTCTTTTAGTTTTCGGCGGGACTTTTAGCTTTTACATATATAATTGAGTAATGCGTCTAGTAAAAGAAATATTTCCAAACTGCTTGTGAATTTTGGATCTACCAGTTTTACGTGCAATTACATAAATCTAATGATTTGTTAGCCAGCTTAAAATGGTTTATTAGCCAAGTGAGTCGTATCGTTCTCCATTTTTTTGGGTGAAGCGTGTCTTTCCTATTGTCATTGTATTGTCAGGATACGTGACATGTATCCTAAAAAGAACAACTTGAGATGTAGAAGTTTTTTTTGGGAACGTGAGATCTAGTTTTATTTATCTTTTTTGAAGCGACCGTGGGATGTATCCTCAAAAAGGATAAGTCAGATGTCGCAGTGTTTTGAGACGTGAGATCTACATTTTAATCTTTTCTGTAGCGACATGCAGATAAATTGTAGCGTGCAGACGTAGGGAGGATCAATTGGCTTACTTGTTTTTTTTTATTTTGTCTAAAAATGATAAGTCAGATGTAGCAGTGTTTTGAGACGTGAGATCTACATTTTAATCTTTTCTGTAGCGACATGCAGATAAATTGTAGCGTGCAGACGTAGGGAGGATCAATTGGCTTACTTGTTTTTTTTATTTTGTCTTGTCCCACAGGGTAATTTTTCTTTTAGATTTAAAATTGAGACATGCGTGTAGTAAAGGTGGGTTTTGGGTCCATCAGTATTACATGCAGTTACGTGAATCTAATGGTTATATTTCATTGGTCCACCAGATTAATGGTCGGATGTTTCTAATTTTTGTATGATTTTCTAACTTATTTTCTTTTTTATGGTTAACCGGTCAAGCACTATTTATACATAATAATAGATAGATATATAACATATATTTTAATTTTTATGATTAAAAATATTAAACTTTTTGTATTGATACGAACGTATATATACAAGAGATAATTTGGATTTATGAATAGATTAACGTTTTTTATGAAATTAACAGATCAATATTGTGCACGTGTTGGATACAGGGACATATATATGTAAGATCTGATTGTATTGTAGAAGTGTTGGACACCTATTAGTTTTATTTTTTAAACGCGGATGCCTAGTAGTTTTTTTGTAAACATAGACACCTAGTTGTTTACTTTTGAGGGGAACGCCTAGTAGGTAAGTAGACATGTTTCATTAGGACTCTAGTTAGACGTGTTAGACCAACTAAAGAAAAGTTAGACTTGTTGGACACATGATTTTATTTAGAGGTTAGACTGGGTCCACCAAATTATGTTGTTACGCAGAATGAATGGCTAAGAATATTTTATAATGAATACTTGCCAGATCGAGGGCTGGTAATATCTGATTAACGTGGAATTTTCTTTGTTATTTCTCTGGCTCTTAATTCATCTTATATTACTTTTAATATATAATAGACATATCCGGCCTCCAGTAACTCGGCTAGCTCCTCTCCCATGGCTTGTCGCTTAGGTTCAGAGAAACGCCGAAGAGTCTGCTTGACCGGCTTGAATCCCTTTAGAATGTTAAGGCTATGCTCGGCCAGCCTGCGTGGGATTCCTGACATGTCTGAAGGATGCCAGACGAATATGTCTCAATTCTCGCGCAAGAACTCCCGTAGTGCGGCGTCTACAGCGGAGTTTAAATGTGCCCTGATGGATGCTGTTTTTGTAGGGTCCTTTGGGTGGACTTGGAATTTGACTATTTCATCCGCTGGTTTAAAAGAGGCGGACTTGGATCTTTTGTCGAGTATCACGTCGTCCCTGTTCATTGTGGAGCGCAGCGCAGTTAATTCCTCGGCCGCGAGGGCTTCGAATAACGCCTCGAGGGCCAGTGCGGCTGTTTTGTTTTCGACGCGGAGTGCTAGGTCCGGATCACTAGCTAGAGTGATGATTCAATTGGGCCCGGGCATTTTGAGCTTCATGTACCCGTAATGGGGTATAGCTTGGAAGATCGTGAATGCCTCCCGCCCTAGAAGGGCGTGGTATCCGCTATTGAACGGGGCCACTTGGAATGTGATTTCTTCGGACATATAATTCTCCAGCGTGCCGAATACCACATCTACTGTGATTTTCCCAGCACATCGTGCCTCCCGACTAGGAATGATTCCTCTGAAGGTTGTGCTGCTTTGCTCAATGCGGCTTCTATCTATTTCCATTTTTTGAAGAGTCTCCTCATAGATGAGGTTTAATCCGTTGCCGCAGTCCATGAGCACTTTAGTAAGCCGGAAGCCGTCCACAATAGGACTAAGGACCAAGGCGGCTGGTGCTCGGGCTGTTCAGAATTTAGGTTCATCACTGGCATTGAAGGTGATAGTCGTATCGCTCCATGGATTTATTGCTGCCATGTGGCAGACTTTGGCAAGGCTGCCGAGTGCTCGCTTACGCCTATTATTTGAGGCGAAGGTCTCGAAGACTGTCAATACTGTATTGTTGTTCTCCACGGGATGGTGCTCTGCGGTATTGTTAATGAGGAGATCCTCACCGCTCTTGGCCACCTGCCGGAGTACCCAACATGCTCTAAGGCTGTGTGTTGGTATGGTATCCGCTGTACTGTGAATTTTGCATAGCCCATTAAGCCATCCCTCCAATACAGTTCCACGCCCTGTAGTGGGCTTTTGCTTCTTTGTAATTGGGTCAGGCGACTTACGAGAGTGCACCATTTTAGTTCAGACTGGGGGTTTTGTCAGAGCCGGAGGATCCCAAAATATTGTTTGGGTTTTCCAGGCGCTTTCCATCGCACAGTACTTCCGTACTATGGCCTCCAAGTCAGCGAAGTGTGCTATGTCACAACGACTTATGGCATTGAGGATTCCCTTGTCCGTGCAATTATTGCAAAAGAATGAAATTGTGTCTTCCTCGCGTCAGTCCTTGACCTTGTTCATTACAAGGAGGAATCTGGCCCAATAGTGGTGTACTGTCTCCTGGGGCTCTTGTCTAATGTGGGAAAGATCGTTTATATCTGGGTGGGTGGGTGGATTTAAGTCCGAACCTTGACCCGATCTGAGACCCAGTGGCGGAGGAGTTTCCGATCTTGGAAGTTCAGGCTCCGGGATGTTGCCCAATAGGTCTGGTCCGCTGCCTGATTCTAGCTTCAGGGTTTGGGCGATGTCCTCCCGTAGACGGGTATCCGGCTTGGAGAGCTCGGGAATCCGGACATAGTTTGTCCTCAAGATAGAGGAAGAATTGCCACATTGCTCCTCCACCACCGCTATCTGGTGGGTGACCGGCGGGGAGTTAATCTCCCTTTGGTCGGGTTTAAGCCCGATCTGATCATAGTCTGTAGCGACTCCCAAGGCGGCGATGCGATCCAAGAGCTCGTTCAAGGAAGAGAGCTCTATTGGATCCAACTGCTCGACGAGTCCCGAGCCGACGTGGAAGATGTTTTCGATGACCCGAGAAGTCATCATAGGCGCAACGGCCGAACAGGCGGTCATGACGAAACCGCCTAGTCGGAGAGTTTGGCCTACAACCAGGGCTCCCCCAGAGGTGATGTTGTCCTTGACAACGAGGCAAGCCATCCAGCCTTATGATGACGGCACAGTGGAACTCTCAATGAAAGCACCAATGTCGGTGTCAAAACCGGCGGATCTCGGGTAGGGGGTCCCGAACTGTGCGTCTAAGGCGGATGGTAACAGGAGGCGGGGGACACGATGTTTACCCAGGTTCGGGCCCTCTCGATGGAGGTAATACCCTACTTCCTGCTTGATTGATCTTGATGATATGAGTATTACAAGAGTTGATCTACCACGAGATCGTAGAGGCTAAACCCTAGAAGCTAGCCTATGGTATGATTGTTGTTATCCTACGGACTAAACCCTCTGGTTTATATAGACACCGGAGGGGGCTAGGGTTACACAGAGTCGGTTACAAGGGAGGAGATCTACATATCCGTATTGCCAAGCTTGCCTTCCACGCCAAGGAGAGTCCCGTTCGGACACGGGACAAAGTCTTCAATCTTGTATTTTCATAGTCCAACAATCCGGCCAAAGGATATAGTCCGGCTGTCCGAGGACCCCCTAATCCAGGACTCCCTCAAGGGCCTTCGCAATTTCCTCCCTTGCAGAGGCGGATTTTGGTGAGCCCCGAGTCCGGCAACACCCACAGTATGCCGGCTTCCAGAAGCTGGATCGCGGCATCCCGCCCACGGCGGGAACCGAGGAGTTCGACGAATCTTGGGCAATATTTTGGGTTTCGCGCAGTAGCCACGTGGCGCCTGGGAGCCGGAGGGGCCTGACAGGCCACATGCGTGACGGGACTGGGCGACGGCCCCGGGGGGGGGGGGGGGTGGGGGGCTCTGCCGCGCACCCTTGGCCCACGCGCGCGGATTTATCGCGACGTCCGAGGGTCGGTTGCTATTCCCCAATCAGTTACTGCACGCGTACGTGCGCACTTATTGCGGGGAAGTGGGAGGGGAGAGCGCAAAAGATCCCACTTCCCCACGTTTCAAACCGTGGCTTATAAATTGGGGGCAAAAGGGGCGGCGGAGATCATTCACGCTCGTGCCCCCTGCCTCTTCATCATCCCTTTGCATCCGACAACCGCCGCTATCCGCGACGCCCGCTGTCTTGAGAAGAGCTTTCTCGCCATCTTGTTCCTTTGCTCCTCCCTCTTCCCCCGTGCTCGGGTCGATGGCGCTGCCGTCAGGATCGTGGATGGGTTCAACCGTCACTCCTGACGACATCGCCTACCTCCGCGATACCAGGCGCCTGCTGTGGGTGTCAAAACCGCGGACCTCGGGTAGGGGGTCCCGAACTGTGCGTCTAGGATCGATCGTAACAGGAGATGGGGGACATGATGTTTACCCAGGTTCGGGCCCTCTCTATGGAGGTAATACCCTACTTCCTGCTTCATTGATCTTGATGAGTATGAGTGTTACAAGAGTTAATCTGCCACGAGATCGTAATGGCTAAACCCTAGAAGTCTAGCCTATGAGTATATGGTAATGAATATGTCCTATCCGGACTATGCTCTCTGGTTTATATAGACATCGGAGAGATCTAGGGATACATGGGATTGGTTACATAGGAGGGAATCTTCATAATCGGTCGCCTAGCTTGCCTTCCACGCCAAGTAGAGTCCAATCCGGACACGGGTATAGTCTTCGGTCTTCAGGTCTTCATAGTCCATCAGTCCGTCCCAACGGATAACAGGCCAGACGCCCGAGGACCCCTTAGTCCAGGACTCCCTCAGTAGCCCCTGAACCTGGCTTCAATGTAGTCCTCAGATGCGATGATTGTATCGGGACATGCATATATAATCGCAGGAAATACAATACTCCACGAGTCCAATCTGCCAACAACTATTTATGACATTGCATCACGCCTGCCCGGTTATTATTTCCAACCATTGGCTAGCCCGTCGCCCCACGTCTCGGGAAGCGGTTTTATTGGCATGTCTTGTCAAAGAAGAGATAGTGTCCCCTTATTCACGGGATTTTCAATAATGTTGGCATGGGTAACCCAACCGTCCTTGTCGGGGGTTGGGTCCGACATATGCCAAGGGATGGCTTATCATGGTGGGGGCGAGTAGAACATCGCCGGTGCCTGGAAACGGGATGAGGCGAAGACATGCACGCTGGCGAATCTTACCCAGCTTCAGGGCTCTCCGAGGAGATAACACCCCTACTACTGCTCTGCGGGGTCTCTGCATGATCAATCACTATGGCAAAGTGTGTACACGGTTGCTCCTTGAGCTGTTTCCTGGAGGTGGGAGAAGGCAAGGCTAGCTCTCTCCTTCCTATATGATCTGGTCTAGTGCTAATGGATTCGAACCCTTTGCATGGGTGCCCTGGGGGGTTTATACAGGCCTACCCCCCAGGGGTACAATGGTAAACCGGATGGGCGCGGGTCCCAGCCGTCTGTCTCTCAGGCCGCCGTCTTCTCCACCAACTGCCGGGCCCGCCGTCTGGTGGGCCCCGCCGGCTGGTCCGGTACGGAGCCGTCAGGCCGTGTCCTCCGCAGGCGGGTCTTGCCGGCTGCGGATTACTATAGTCGTGCTTCTAATGATGTTGGCTTGGTCGTGGGGTCATGGCAACAGTGTCGCCGCCTGACGGGCGATCACTGTTGCCATTCCCCGTCTTGTCTGGTTAATGGCATGCGGGGCCCGTGGGAGGGGCGAGCCGACTCCTGGAGGCCGACTCCCACCGGGTCCAACTAATGGCACTCTTGCCATCTTCTGGACGCCCGCTGACTGGTGGGACCTGCCGTCTCTGGATCGTACAGACAGGCCATCGTTGGTACAGGGTTCCGCCCGCTGGGGCTGATGTCAAGGCTGGCATGGCAACAGTGCCGCGCCGGACGGAGATCTCCGACGGTACGGCGTACTGTGGCCATGCCTGCCTTTGGTAAGGGGCGGGTGTGGACCTTGCTGAGGCCACGCCCCGTCCCATCCCTCCTGCCGAGAGCATGAGGTGGTTGGAGTCGTGGGCCGACTCCCCATAGCCGGCTTCTCTGGAAGCCGCCAGCTAGGAGTCGGCTCATCTCAAAGTCGCCCCTGCGACTCGGCCGAGAGTGGATAGTCGGCCGCGCTGCTGCCGACTCTCAGAGGCGGCTCTCCGTCCTAGGGTCTTGAGGGGCGCAGCCTGCCCCGATGTCTTGAAAGGTTCTGGGCTTCGGGTTAGCCTACCCGTGGCCCATTACTCCGACAGTAGTCCCCGAAGCTGGTGAGGCGCCAAGGGAGACATGTCGAGGAGCGTCAACAGTTTCTTCCTTCCGATGGTTGAATTTGGGCCTGGCTCGCCGTCTTCCTTCGGGCGGACTAGCTGGAGCCGGACTCGCAGAAGGCCGTCTTGCCCTTAAGGAGTTCGAAAGTCGCAGCGGGTTCCAGGCAGCGTGGCTGACAAGCTTTCGGGTTGCCACCCGTTGCGGATCCATCGCGTGGCGCCACACGGCCGGGCGAGTCTGCCCACCCACGCGCGTGACGGGACGGGCCTACAGGCAGGGCCCGCCACTACCGCGCCTCGGCATGTGAACGGATCCGTTGTGGCCGCGCGGGCGGTTGGGTTCCCCGCGCAGTAACTGCAGCAATAACTTCGTGTGGTAAATCTTGGGGGTCGTGGGGCTCCGAGCGCAGTTAATCCCACGATTGCCCCCTCGTCTTCTCAGCCCATGAGGCTATAAGTAGGCGGGAGGAGGGGGGCGGCAGAGCACCCACGCCCATCTTCCCTATTCCCTCCGCTCCCTCTTACTTCTTCTTCCTCTCGCCACCGCCGCGCCGAACCACGCCTCGGCCGCAGCAATGAGTTCTTCTTCCGCCGCCGCGCCTCCTGCCGTCTGCTCCGGCGTGTGGGACGGCTCCGAGGTCGACGACGACCACATTGATTTCCTTCGCAAACGTGTCGCCTCCCCGGCCAGGACCTAGTGCGGGCCCGCACCGCGCCGGCGCGGGAAGTATCGCCGGCACCGGAGGAGGGCGAGCGGGTCATATTCCGCTCGCACCTCATGCGCGGCCTAGGGCTGCCGGCGAGCAGTTTCTTCCGCTCCTTCTTGGAGTTCCACGGGCTCCAGCCGCACCACCTTACACCGAACACGGTGGTGCTGCTGGCTGCCTTCGCCACTCTGTGCGAAGGCTTCCTCGGTGTTCACCCCACCATCGAGCTGTGGGGGGAATTCTTCCAGTCCAAGCTCAGCACGCATGTCGCCGACGTGCCAGTCCAGTGTGGTGCGTTCATCGCGATGCGGAGGACTGGGGCCGACAACCCGTTCCCCACCATTACGCTGATTAAATCGGTGAAGATGTGGCAACGATCTTATTTTTACGTGAAGAACGTCGCCCCAGAAGGCGACTGGGTCAACCTGCCGGCTTACAAAGCCGGCGCGCCGGCTGGAAGGCTCCCCAGCTGGTCCCACCAGGCCAAGACGCTGACTCCTACCGGCGCCGCCGTCGTCGCGCAACTCCGAGTGCTGACGCAGTCGGAGGGTCTGACCGGGGCCGACCTGCTGGCCGCCTTCGTGGCGCACCGAGTCCTCCCGCTCCAAGGCCGACCTCATCTAATCTGCCAGATGAGCGGCCATCGGGACCCGAGTCGAATGTGTTCCAATGACATGCCCCATGCGGAGGTGGCGGACATGGTGAACTATATCACGAACTGCGGCCTCTCGGGGGATTGGCGGTTCGGCATGGAGCCGTACTCGCGCGCCAACCCCCCGCATGTTGTAAGTCGTTTCTCTTCTTCTGCTGCTTTCTTTGCAGCCGAATCCGACTTCTAATCTTCTTTAGTCTTTGAATCAGAACCCTCTCGTCCAGCCTTCGGCCGGCACCACGGGACCGGCCCGCCAGTTCATCCCCGACCGAGCGGAGAGCGACATCGACGACCCCGACTTGGGGACGGCGGCGATGGAGGCCGACGCCGAAGAAGGAGGAGGAGGAGGAGGAACAGGCGGCTTCAAGCCTTCGGCCACCTTTGCCGACTGGACTGACGACGACGCCGAGTGGGAAGTCGCCCCGTGCCAGCAGCCAAAAGCCGGCCAGCCCGGCGCGAGTTCCTCCGCCGTCTTGGATGGTCAAGGCGGTGCGAGGAAGCGCCGGGCCGGGCCAAGTACGCTCGGCGGCCGGACGAAGAAGTTCAAGGGGGCAGCCGCCCCGACCAAGCGCGAAGAGGCGGCCGCGAAAGCCAACCGCTTCCATAGGGAAGTGAAGAAGCCGCCGCTGGTCTCTGCGTAAGTGCCTCCGCCCTTTGTTTTATTTTCCCTTTTTTGATCTTGTCTAAGTCTTTTTCATGCTTCCCCCCGCTCCAGGGCTCCCCTCACTCTTGAGAGGGTCGCCGTCGCCTCCATCATGGGGTCGACAAAGACGTCCGCCACTACTCGGCGGATTGACTCCGCCGCCGACCTCCGGGAGGCGACGGAGCAGAACGCGCAGGAGAAGCGCGACGAGGAAGAAGCCGCCCGCCTGGAGAAGGCGGAGGCTGAGAACGCGGCCGCCTCCGCCCAGAAAAAGCTGGATGAGGCTGAGGCCGCCGTCGCGGCAAGGCGACAGGCTGAGGAAGCTGCGCACCGCCAGTCGGCGGTGTTTGTCATCCCGCTGAACTCAGCGCGGCCGCCTCCGGAGTTCACGGCGCAGTCGGAGGAAGCCGGCGGCGAGTTCTTGATCGTCGAGAGGGGAGACGGCTATGCCTCCATGTCGGGCACGGCCGCGCCGCCGCCGCCACCCCCGCCGCCATCTAGGGGCGCACGTGATAAACAGCCGACGGACCTGCCGGTGCCACCGACTAAGGACGAAGCCGTGGCGAAGCTACTCCTTCAAGTCGGCTCACCAGCGCGCCGCCGTCTTGAGAAGGCGACTTCGGCGCCACGCCCCTTGGAGACCGGCGCCGCCAGCTCGACAATCCCAGACGCCGAGGCGACGAGCGCCGCGCCCATTGGGTGGGTGCGAGGAGGCGGCACAGGCCCGCTGAACCAGGCGCTTATGGACGTACAGGCTAAGCTGCGAGCTGAGGGCGACGCCATCCAGAGCTGCACCAAGGCGCACCTGGCGTCGCGGGCTGCCATCCGGGTAAGTGTTTTTTCTCTTGTCTCCGTCTTCTTGTTCTTCTCTGTGGGGGCGCGCCAGCGCACCCACTGGCTGTAGTCACCGAGTTCCAGGTCGGCTGCTGAGCAGGCGGCTCGGAACTCCATCTGGCAAGTTCTAAGTTATTACTTTTGTTTGAAATACTTATCACATGATTATCACAACCTCCGGGCCACCGCCTTCAACCGCAATGTTGAGGAGCTGGGCAAGCGGACTGCCGACTTGTCGGAGAGCCGGAATGAGTTCTCTTTCTTCTTTGCGGGGGCGCGCTGGCGCACCCATGGGCCGTAGTCCCCGAGATTCGGGCCGACTGCTGAGCAGTCGGGCCGGATCTTTCTGGTGACCTTCTTTGTTGATGACTTATCGTCCTCTTTCTTCTTTTTCTTCAGAGGCCAACGCCACTCTTCAGCTGGGCGAAGCCAACACCGCCTTGCGTGCCAAGGGGGAGGAGTGCAGCAAGCTCGCCGCAGAGCGCGACCTGTTGGCTGCACAACTGGCGGAGCAGAAGGAGCTGCTTAAGAAGGCACAGGAGGAGGCGGACGAGAAGGAGACTGCTCTCCTGTCCGAGTTCGCAAGCGAGCGCTCCTCCTGGACTGACAAGGAGGCGTTGCTGGCCTCCGGCTTCGACGAGATCAAGGACATCGTCGACGGTAAGCCTCTTTACTTTTCTTCTTTGAGTTGCCGACTATAGGTCAGGCCGACTCCTGATTTTTTGACTTGCTCTTCCTTCTTTTCGCCTTGGTAGACTTCTTCCCCGGCTACTCGCAAGCCGCCACTCAAGCCATCGAGGCTGATCATGAGAGGCGGAGGGCAGAAGGCGCGGAGGTCGCCGCCGATGCCCCCGGACCCTTGATGAGCAGATTCTGAGCGTTGAGGCTCGCCTGTGGCCTGCCCACCGGATGCTGCACCGGCTTCAACGTGCCGGCGCCCAGGCGATCTCTGCCTTGTGGCCAGACATGCATGCACTGCGCACCCTCAGTCGGACTGTCGACTGGCTGGAGGTCGCAGCTGGCCGTCTTGAGGCTTGGAAGGGTTCCTCGGCCCGGGCTGGAGCGCGCCAGGCCTTGGAATTCGTCAAGGCGTGGTATCCGGGGCTGGACCTGGACCGGCTGGCCACACTCCGGGCAGAGGCCCAGCCGGAACTGGCAGCCACGGAAGACGCCCTCGTCAAGCGTGCCGCGGCGATCGCGGTGTACGCCGATACCAGCATCTTCATTCCCGAGCGGGCTGAAGACGGCAAGGAGGCACCACCGGAGTGGTTTGGGATGAACCCAGACTACGACGAGGACTCGGCGGAGGTGATCAGCTCCAGCGTCGAGGAGGAAGGCGAGGCGGAGGATGGAGGCGAGACGGAGGCGCCAGGAGGCGGAGCGCACGGCCAGCCTCAGCTCGACCGCGCCTCCAGCAACGAGCTGCGCCCAACCGATCCGGCTGCCGCCGGAGGTGATCAAACCGAAACTGCCCAGCCGGCCGCCCCAACGTCTGACACCGCCATCTCCTCCGACCCTCCGAACCCGTCCGCCGCTTCCTAGGCTGCTGCCTTGTCTTTATTTTATTTGTTTTAGTAGTCTTTGAGGAACTTGTTAATTCACACAATTCCACCCGCGGGGTGTATTTTGAACTTCTGCTCGAAGATTTGGCCAAGGGCCTATGTTATGTAAATATTCATCCGAGTTCTATCTTTTCTTGCTCATTGCTCCTTTGGCTTTTTCCTTTGCCGCCTTCCCTTAGTTGCCGTCTTGCCAACCGGACAGTCGCTCTGCGGACTGCCGTTGGATCAAATGTTTGGCTACTTTTGGGAAGGCAAGTACTTAGCCATTTTAGAGTTTCTAAGCAATTTGAATAAAAGGCGGTGAGCCGACTGTTCAAGAGTCGGCTTGCGAAGAGAGGCTGGAAGCCGTCTTAAGCTATGCTTATGCTTTGAGTCCTTAGCCATTTTTCATGTGGGCGTCCATTCTTCCTTACTCCTGCCCGCCAGACAGTCGCTCTGCGAGCTGCGGCTTCTGATAGGAGACGGCTTGGGCACCACACACTACTTGTCCGACTGCAGGAAGCATTTCATAGCGCAAGGCGGCGAGTCCCAGGGCCGACTAGTCGAACCCGGTGCCAAGCGGCATAACAAAGAGTATCATACTCAAAGGCATAATTCTTATCATATAGATAACAAAAAGGGCAGTCCCCGAGCTCGTCTCGGGGGGGGGGGGGCGGAGTCTTGGTACTTAAATACAAAAGGTAGCATGGTACATACTGCATCAACTGTAAAATCTTTGGAGGAGATTTGCATTCCATGGCCGCTCCGTCTCTTTGCCGGAGTCGTCCCTCTTGCGTGCTCGGGGCTTCTGAGCGTCGATTAGGTAGTAGGAATCGTTGCCCAGCACTTTGCTGATGATGAAAGGGCCTTCCCAAGGCGCCGACAACTTGTGCTGGCCGGTTGTTCGCTGGATCAGTCGGAGCACAAGGTCGCCCTCTTGGAAAGATCTCGGTGAGACCTTCCTGTAGTATCAGCGCAGGCTCTGCTGGTAGATGCTGGACTGGCTGAGTGCCAACAGCCGGCCCTCTTCCAGCAGATCGACACCGTCTTGACGTGCTGCTTCTGCTTCCTCCTTGGTGTACATGGTGACTCGCGGGGAGTCGAACTCTGTGTCCGTTGGGATGACGGCTTCAGCACCATAGACGAGGAAGAAGGGCGTGAAGCTGGTCGACTTGTTTGGAGTCGTGCGCAAACTCTAGAGGACGGCCGGCAACTCGTCAAGCCAACAGCCGGCCGAACGCTCCAGTGGTTCGACCAATCGAGGCTTGATACCAGACAGGATGAGGCCGTTTGCTCGCTCCACTTGGCCGTTTGACTGCGGATGGGCAACGGACGCTAAGTCCAGTCAGATGCCCTGTGTCGCGCAGAAACGGGCCAAGGCACCTTTGGCAAAGTTTGTGCCGTTGTCGGTGATGATGCTGTGTGGTATGCCGTACCGAATTGTAATGTCGGTGATGAAAGTCACGGCAGTCGGACCATTCAACTTCTTGATGGGCTTTGCTTCTATCCACTTGGTGAATTTGTCCACCGCGACAAGTAGGTGAGTTAGGCCTCCTCGCGCCGTCTTGAATGGTCCCACCATGTCCAGGCCCCAAACTTCAAAGGGCCAGGCGATGGGATGGTCTTGAGTGCAGAAGCCGGCTGATGCGGCTTGGAACGGAACTTCTGGCACCCCTTGCATTTTTGGACCAATTCCTTGGCCTCTTCTAGGGCAGTCGGCCAGAAGAAACCATGTCGAAAGGCTTTGGCGATGAGTGCTCTTGAAGCTGCATGGTGGCCGCACTCGCCTTGATGGATATCTTTGAGAATTGCCTGGCCTTGCTCTGGCTCGACGCAGCGCTGGTAGACGCCCGTGACGCTGCGCCTGACCAGCTCTCTGTTGACTATGGTGTAGACTGATACTCGGCGTTGTACTTGTCGAGCTAGGATCTCATCGGTTGGCAGCTCTTTGCTCACCAGGAATTTGAGGATGGGCTAGGCCCATGAGGGTGCTGCTATTTCTTCGACTGCCAGAACTACGACTTGGACGAGGGCGGCTGGGCTGGGAGGCGGCGGGCTGGAGTCCACGGCCGCTTGCGGGATTGATGAAGTCCCCGGGCCGACTGGTGCAGTCCCCGAGCCGAGTTCTGGAGTCTTCGGGCTGGTCGCCGCAGTCCTCGGGCCGGGTTCTGAAGTTCCCGGGCCAACTTCGACTGCGGCGTTCTTGGAGCCATCTGTAAGAATTCTCGTGCCGTCTGTTGGGGCTCTTGAGTCGGATCCGACTTCTTCGGGGGGAGCCGGCACGAAGATGGAGTCCGATTCTGGTGAAGGCTTGACAGACGGCTTGAGGAGGCGCTGAAGGGCGACACCGGATGGTATTGCTTGGCGGGTCGAGCCGAATCGTGCCAGGGTGTCTGCTTGGTTGTTGTCGTTTCTTGGCACGTGAAGGAACTCGCACCCCTCGAAATATCCGCTAAGTTGCTACGCGAGGAAACGGTAGCTCGCCATGTTTGCATCTTTGGCGTCCCAGTCGCCAGATGACTGCTGGACCACCAAGTCGGAGTCGCCATAACACAGGATCCAGCGAATGCCAAGTTCTTTGGCAAGCCGGAGCCCGTGAATGAGCGCCTCGTATTCGGCGACGTTGTTGGAGGCCGCGAAATGGATTTGCAACGCATATTTGAGCTGGTCGCCCTTGGGAGAAGTGAGGACAACGCCGGCTCCCAAGCCGGTGCGCATCTTGGAGCCATCGAAATGCATCCGCCAATGGGTGGAGTCGGGCGCTGGCGGCAGGTACTGGGTCTCGGCCCAGTCGACGGGGAAGTCGGCCAATGCTTGCGACTTGATGGCGGTGTGGGGCTGATAGTAGATGGTCTAGGGGGCCAGCTCTATGGCCCATTTGGCCACTCGGCCAGAAGCATCTCGGCTTTCGATGATCTCGGCTAGTGGGGCTATGCAGACCACAGTGATTGGATGCTCTTGAAAGTAAGGCTTCAACTTCTTGGCGGCAAAGTGCATGCCATAGCACATCTTCTGGTAGTGGGGGTAGTTCTGCTTGGAGGTCGACAACACTTCGCTCAGGTAATATACCGGTCTCTGGAAAGGTAGTGCTTTGCCTTCCTCCTTGCGCTCAACTACAATGACTGTGCTGACTACCCGGGTAGTGGCGGCAATGTACAAGAGCATGGGCTCTTTAGGAGTCGGAGCCGCCAGCACTGGGGGAGTAGTCAACATCTTCTTCAACTGGAGAAAAGCTTCGTCCGCCTTGTGGTTCCACTCGAAAAAAGTGGTCTTCTTCATGAGCTGGTACAAGGGGAGAGCTTTCTTGCCCAGCCGACTGATGAATCGGCTGATGGACGCCAGGCAGCCAGTGAACTTTTGCACGTCCAGCAGTCGGCTGGGTACTTCCATCCTCTCAATGGCCTTGATCTTTACAGGGTTGCACTCTATGCCGCGTTCGGAGACCAGGAAGCCAAGGAGTTGGCCGGCTGGTACTCCGAAGACGCACTTCTCAGGGTTGAGCTTGATCTGGAATCGGCGCAGGTTCTCAAAGGTCTCCTTGAGGTCTTCCAGCAGTGTTCCACGCTTTTTCGTCTTCACCACCACATCATCCATGTAGACGTGGGCGTTTCTGCCGAGTTGCTTGAGGAGGCACTTCTGCATGCAACGCTGAAAGGTGGCGCCGGCATTCCTCAAGCCGAACGTCATGGTCAGGTAGCAGAAGGCTCCAAACGGCGAGATGAAGGCGGTCTTCAGTCTGCCTACCGGGTTCAGCTTGATCTGGTGATATCCTGAATATGCATCTAAGAAGCTCAACAGCTCGCATCCAGCTGTGGAGTCTATCACCTGATCAATTCTCGGCAGAGCAAACGGGTCCTTGGGGCAAGCTTTGTTGAGGCTGGTGTAGTCAATACATATTCGCCACTGCTTGTTCTTCTTCAACACCAGGACCGGGTTGGCTAGCCATTCCGGAAAGAACACTTCCATAATGAAGCCGGCTGCAAGGAGTCGGGCTATCTCTTCTCCAACGACTCTTCTTTTTTCTTCTGTCAGGCGGCGCAAGGGCTGCCTGACGGGCTTGGCATCAGATCGGACGTGTAGCTTGTGCTCGGCGAATTCCGTCGGTACACCTGGCATGTCTTTAGGGGACCATGCGAAGATGTCCCGATTCTCACAGAGGGAATCGACGAGCTCGCCTTCCTATTTGCTGTCGAGGTTCGCACCTATGACAGCGTACCTCTCCGGGTGCTCCGGGTCCAAGGGTATCTTCTTCGTCTCTTTGGCCGGCTTGAATGAACCCTCAGCTTCCGACTCCTTGGGGTTGGGCGACATCTCCGGCCGCTTGTCGGCCATTGCGACAACCCGATCGAGGAGCCGCTTCTCAGCTGCGATCACTAGGGACTCGGCTAGCCGACTGCTTTCAGTCGCACAGGCGGACGACTTTCTGTAGTCGCCGGCTATGGTCAAAATCCCCTTGGAACTCGGCATCTTCATCTTGAGGTAGGCGTAGTGGGGAACCGCCATGAACTTGGCCAAAGTGGGTCAGCCAAGCAAGGCATGGTATGGGCTCTCAAGGTCCACCACTTCAAACCAAACTGACTCTCGGCGGAAGTGATCTTTGTCCCCAAAGAGGACGTCTATCAGTACCTTGCCGATTGGTGAGCAGGAAAGGCCAGGAACAATGCCGTGGAACACAGTCCGACTGTTCTGAAGCTGTCTTTGCTTGATTCAACTTCTCCACTGTGTCCTTATACAGGATGTTAATGCTGCTGCCTCTGTCTATCAGCACTCGCGAGAAGCGAGCGGCTCTTTTATCCGTGGCAAAGGTGGCGTCCAGGACCAAAGCGTAGGAGCCTGGACTCGGCATCACCTCTAGGTGATCAGCCCTGCTCCAACTGATGGGCTTTTCGGACCAGTGCATGAACTCTGGTGTCGCTGATGCTACTGCGTTCACCTCTTGCTGCTGCAGCCGCCTGCTGCGTCGATCGTCGGCCATGCTGGTGAACAACACATAGGCTCCATGCTCCTCTGGGTACTCATCTTGTACTGCGCCGACTGGCCTGACAGCCGGCTGCTGAGGCGGAGGCGGAGGCGGCTGCCCAGCAGGCGGGGGAGGCAGGAAGCCGTCTCCCTTGGCGATCCTGGTGAGCTAGTGGCACTTCCGGGTGGTGTGGTTAGACGGCTTCGTGCCGCTATGGAACTTGCAGGGGCCATCAAGAGTTTGCTCGTAAGAGAAAGCCGGTAACCAGTTGGGCTTACTGCCTTTCTGTCGCTTGGGCGGAGGGTGTCCCTCCGGTTGCTGGTCCTCAACTGTCGCCACCTGCCGGCTACTGGAAGCCGGCTGTGGGGCCTTGCGCTTGTGGTCGTTCTGCTGCGGCCGCCGACTGGCGTCTCCAGCCGGGGTTCTGGGGGCTTGAGGGGCCACTTTACCAGTTGCACTAACTTGAATCTCCGCCTTCATGGAGGAGTCGGTTGTGGCATACTTGTCTGCTATGATCAGCAGTTCGTCGAGGGTCTCTGGCTCATCGCAAAGAAGCTTATGGTTGAGGAGGGTGCCTTCTCTGCACCCGGCGGTGAAGTACGCGATGGCTGCACCTCGTGCACGCCCTCGCAGGAGTTCCGAAGCTCGGCCCAGCGCGTGAGGTAGTCGCGAGTTGACTCATTGGGGCCTTGCATGCACAAGGAAAGCTGGCGAGGCTTGGGAGGTCGCTTGTACGTGCTTGTGAAGTTGCAGATGTCGGATTTCGGGTTCCGGCAGACCCTTGTGGTTCGAACACTGGGGTGCGCGCGGAGATTACGCCTCCTACCTACCTGTACCCTGCCGCCTCGCTAAGATCTAAGCTACGGAAAGAACAGCACAAGAGACACAGGGTTTATACTGGTTCGGGCCACCATTGTGGTGTAATACCCTACTCTAGTTTGTGGCGTGGTGGATTGCCTCTTGGGCTGATGATGATGAACAATACAAGGAAGAACAGCCTCCCGACGGTCTGTTCTTGGCCGGGGCAATGAACTGGTAGGAGGAGTTCAGTCACCCTTCTCTCTCTCTCTCTCTCTGATCTGATTGCCGATCGATCCTAGCCGATTCCAATTGCTTCTACCCTGGGGGTGGCTAGTCCTATTTATAGGCAAAGGCACTGGGCCTCTTCCCAAAAATCGAGCGGGAAGGGCGCCAACAATTAGCCATTTTGAAGGGGAACATCTGGTACACTTATCCTGACTAAAGTTGGTCTTCGCCTGCCAAAGGCTCTGGTGGTGACGCTGGCTTGGGCTCCACAATGACATCCTCCCTGCCGTTGGGCTGGTCTTGGTCTCGTTACACCGAAATGGGTGCCTTTGCTTGATTCTCTCGCCTGCGCTTGCTCCCTTTGCACCAAAGAGGAAAGGAGGACACTGCGCGGGCTGGCGCCCGCCTGGCGCCCTTGGTCGTCATGGCTTGCGTCACGGGCTCCTCGTGAGGTACCCCGCCTTGATCTCACCACCTCCTCGCGAGCCAGCCTGATGAGGACGTGCCTGAGGAAGCTCCGTGTTGTCCGCCCCGTGAGGCTTGGCCCCTCGCGAGGGTCTTGGGTCTGTGTTGATGAAGATGGGCCGTGCTGGCCCCCTTTCGAACCACGCCGCAGGCCGCAGGCAGGCAAGTCTGGGGACCCCCGTTCCCAGAATGCCGACAGTAGCCCCCGGGCCCAAGGCGCGCCCGGACTTGGCCGTGCAGGGAGGCGAAAGGGCAAGGGCGAAGCGCCGCGGGCCCTAACAGCCTGCGGGCTTGGGCGCCGCGTGGCGGTTGATTGGACGTGGGCGTCTCAGCAACCGCGCGAGTTGATAAAGTAGCGGCTTCTGCCCAGGCTTTGCTTTTTCGCTTTCTCCGGTTGCTGCTCAGATCCCCTTTCTTGCGCCTCTCCTTCCTTCCTCCAAATATCCAGATTTACTCCGACGGCATGACCTAGGAAGCCATGACGCCTCGTCAGTCCCCGGCCGGAGCTCGGTACTCGTCTGCCCTGGAGTCGCCGAACGTGTCGGAGGCGAGCCTCGCCCGGTTGCGCGGATGGCGGCGGCGTAGGGCATCGACGGGGCGAAGGTGTTCAAGGCCGGCTCCGCCACCCCCGAGGGCCAAGGGAGCACCTTCTATCTGCTCTTTGTAAGCGCCATTGCTGCTGGCCTGGTGCCTCCCTTCTCTGAGTTCTTCTTCTCTGTCCTCCGCCATTATAAGCTACAGGCTCTGCATCTCCACCCCAACTCCGTCCTTCTCCTGGCAATCTTAGCCTACTACTGCAAGGCTCACGTAGGGGTGCAACCCTCAGTGGCCTTGCTGCGCCACTACTTCTATCTCTGGACCAATCGCGGTCCTGCTTCCGCGTGTGCGAGCTTCGTCGCGTATGGTGGCGCCATTGCCATTTCGAGCCCCGGGAAAAGGATTGAGGGCTTCAGGAGCAAGTGGGTCTTGGTAGATGCTGGGTGTTGGGGAACGTAGTAATTTCAAAAAAAAATCCTACGCACACGCAAGATCATGGTGATGCATAGCAACGAGAGGGGAGAGTGTTGTCTACGTACCCTCGTAGACCAAAAGCGGAAGCGTTATATCAACGCGGTTGATGTAGTCGTACGTCTTCACGATCCGACCGATCCAAGCACCGTTACTCCGGCACCTCCGAGTTCTTGGCACACGTTCAGCTCGATGACGATCCCCGGGCTCCGATCCAGCGAAGCGTCGGGGAAGAGTTCCGTCAGCACGACGGCGTGGTGACGATCTTGATGTACTACTGACGCAGGGCTTCGCCTAAGCACTGCGACAATATGACCGAGGTGGAATTTGGTGGCAGGGGGCACCGCACACGGCTAAGGAAAGATCTCAATGATCAATTGTGTGTACAAGGGGCGCCCCTTGCCTCAGTATATGAAGGATGGAGGAGGAGGAGGCCGGCCAAGCCAATTGGTGCGGCCAAGATGTGGAGTCCTACTAGGACTCCAAGTCCTAGTAGGAGTCCACCAAGAGGGGAGGAAGGGAGAAGGAAGTGTAGGAGAAGGAAAGGTGGCCGGCCCCCTTTTCCCTAGTCCAATTCGGACCAGAGGAAGGGGGGGGGGCGCAGCAGCCCCTTGGCCCTTTCTTCTCTTCCCACTAAAGCCCATCAAGGCCCATTGCTTCTCCCGTAACTACCCGGTACTCTCGAAAATACCCGAATCACTCAGAACCTTTCCGATGTCCGAATATAGTCATCCAATATATCGATCTTTACGTCTCGACCATTTCGAGACTCCTCGTCATGTCCCCGATCTCATCCGGGACTCCGAACTCCTTCGGTACATCAAAACTCATAATATAACTGTCATCGAAACCTTAAGCGTGCGGACCCTACGGTTCGAGGACAATGTAGACATGACCGAGACACATATCCGGACAATAACCAATAGCGGGACCTGGATGCCCATATTGGCTCCTACATATTCTACGAAGATCTTTATCAGTCAGACCGCATAACAACATACGTTGTTCCCTTTGTCATCGGTATGTTACTTGCCCGAGATTCGATCGTCGGTATCCAATACCTAGTTCAATCTCGTTACCGGTAAGTCTCTTTACTCGTTCCGTAATACATCATCTCACAACTAACACATTAGTTGCAATGCTTGCAAGGCTTATGTGATGAGCATTACCGAGAGGGCCCAGAGATACCTCTTTGACAATCGGAGTGACAAATCCTAATCTCGAAATACGCCAACCCAACATCTACCTTTGGAGACACCTGTAGCACTCCTTTATAATCACCCAGTTACGTTGTGACGTTTGGTAGTACCCAAAGTGTTCCTCCGGTAAACGGGAGTTGCATAATCTCATAGTCAAAGGAACATGTATAAGTCATGAAGAAAGCAATAGCAACATACTAAACGATCGGGTGCTAAGCTAATGGAATGGGTCATGTCAATCAGATCATTCAACTAATGATGTGATCCCGTTAATCAAATAACAACTCTTTGTTCATGGTTAGGAAACATAACCATCTTTGATTAACGAGCTAGTCAAGTAGAGGCATGCTAGTGACACTCTGTTTGTCTATGTATTCACACATGTATTATGTTTCCGGTTAATACAATTCTAGCATGAATAATAAACATTTATCATGATATAAGGAAATAAATAATAACTTTATTATTGCCTCTAGGGCATATTTCCTTCACTGGGCGCATCCACCCTCTGCTGATCTTCCCCACGGAGCAACCCACGAGCTCCAGCGATTGGGGTCGAGCGGAGCTCGCGGACCCCCGCGCGAAGCTGGTGTTGGAGAAGATGGACGCGGATCTGAGGCCGGCCAACATGGCAGCGGCGAAGCTGACCGGCACGTCGCTGCAGAGGGAATTCCTGGAGCACCAGCTGGCTCCGCTTCGGCAGTACTCACTTCCGATGTGGAGGCCCCATCCGAGCCCCGCGGCCTTGGCCGACGAAGATCTGGCTGCGGTCCTCCAATCTCTGGTCGGGGGCGATGTGGCGAGGTTGGAGGGCGCTCCTACGCCCTTGTTCCTCCGCGACGACTGGGAGCAGGCAGTGGGGTCCATGCCCGTCTTCAACGGGGACGGGCCCGTCCCCACGGAAGCTCCTGAGGAACCGGTGGACGTGTCCTCCGATGGCTCCAGCAAAGAGGAGGAAGGAGGGGAGCGGGAGAAAGGGCCTGACTCCGAGGCGACTGATGGAGAGTCGAGGGCTCCCCTCTCTCGGCGCAGGTCCCGCGTTCTCCGCCTCTCTCCGAGTGATGACGACGAGGATGATGACGTGCTGGGCAGCGGGAGCTCGCCCTCGATCCCGAAGAAGGACAGGACCGGGCTGATCTCCCGCGGGTCTGCCCCGACCCCGAGGCGGACCGCAGACGTGTCTTCCGCTCTGGCGCTTCCCAAGGTTGACCCTTCCAGCCGGCTTTCGGGCTTCAAATTTGGCCGGAGGCTGCCTGAGCTCACTGGCGACGACCCATAAGCGCTTGACTCCTGCCTTTATTTCTTGTTCTGCTGCTGAGGCTTGATGTCCGCATCTCTTGGATAGGCTGGCACCCGCAACAAAGAAGCCGAAGGGAGCTCCTGAGGTTCCATCCGGGGCAGCGCCTCTGCCTGCGAAGGAAGGTGACCGTGACGCACGGGCCTCTCCTGCTTGGTCATCCTCGCGAGGCCTGGCTGCGCCGGCTGGGGTGAGCTCAGCCCCCATGGCCCAAGCGACTCCCGAGGTGCCTCTGCCTGCTGCCGCCACCTCAGCCGTTGGGGCGCAACAAGTTCCGCCTCAGGATGTTGTGGTCGTGCCGCCGCCTTCTCCTCCTACTCCACCGACTACTGTCTCTCCGACTCCTCCTGCCGTTCTGGATCGTGTTGCTACTGAGTTAGACCGGCTCCGACAGGATCTTCTTGGCGCTGACCCTCGCTTGGTGGCCGGGCGCTTGGAGCTGGCTTCAGGATGGATTCGCTCCGATACTTCGATTCGGGCGGCACTGGCCCAGGCCTCGATGGTTTGCGATGAGAAGAAGCAGGCCGTCCTTGAGGCGAAGGCTGCTCGTGACACAGCCCTGGGGGAGGCGGCCGACGTCTGCGGTCGCTGCAAGGTGCTGGAGGACGAACTGCAAGGCCCGCAGGACCAGCTCACAAAAGAGGCCCGCCTTCGCCAAGAGCAGGAAGAAGGTGTGAAGGCTTGCGAGGGAGCCGTCAAGGTCGTGGAGGCCAAGCTCAGGAAGCGCCGTGACCGCCTAGGCGCGCTGGAGCAGGAGTTGGGGGCGAGGAAGGTCGAGCTGGACGATAAGGCCCGGGTTCTTGCTGAGGACCGCGTGGCCTTCGCGGAGATGGAGAAGAAGGCTCACTCCTTGCTGAAGACGCTTTACGGCAGCGGCCTGGAGAGCCCGCTGGCTGGCGCCGAGGACGGCCCCGCCAAGCTACTTCCCTTCCTGGTTCGCGCTCTTGAAGATGTCGCCCTTGGCCTTGGCCCCACGGCTGAGGCCGAGGCGCGTGTCCTGTCTTCTGCAGCACTGACGCGGGTCTTCACCCACATCTACTTTCGCGATCCCAGCATCGACCTCGACAGCCTGCTGGAGCCAGCAAGCGGCGAGCGTGCCGCTGTCGCTGCCGAAGCCATGAAGGGTCGCGCGGAGGCTCTGCTGGGGAAGTTTCGGGCCTTCAGCACCAAGCCGAAGCGAGGCGCTGCCGACCCTGCTGCTCCATGAGGCGAACCCACTCCGTGCTGCTCCACCGCCGACAAGTGACTCCGCTGAGGCTCCTGTCCTGCTTTCAATTCCTGCACATGTATCATGCCTCGGGGAGGCGTTTAAACTTGCGTTTGGCGTTGAGATAACAGTGTGGACTATAATATTTGCTTTTGAACTCCTTGAATTTTAAGATGGCGCTCCTCTCTCGCCTTTGCTCCCCTTTCTGCTCTATGTCCTCGGGTCCCGGCCCTCGAGCGGGTCTCAGGCGTCGCTGGTATGCCAGGTCGCGATGCCGTGGACAACGCCAGAGGGTGAGGGCTGGAGAGCCAGTAGGAGCCCTGAGTCGCGATGCTTAGGCACCCCCCTTTAACGTGCAAGCGGTTCGCGCGGTTGAGAGTGAAGGAGACTGTCTTTGGAATTTACGCTTTTCCTTCCTACTTGCTTATGTTCTACGCCGGCAGAGCCCGGCCCCGCGCATACCCCACCCAGCGTTAGCCTCGACCAGAAACCAGGACGAGACTAAGGAGTGAGGGGCTACGTGACAAGTTAGGCTCCTGAGTCGCGATGCTCAGGAGTCCCCCTTGGCGCACGAACAACAAGTAGGGAGGTGAGATGTGGATGGATACCGTTCTACGTCTGCAGAGCCCGGCCCCGCGCATGCCTCACCCAGCATTAGCCTTTCGGAACTAAGGAGTGAGGGGCTACGTGACCAGTTAGGCTCCTGAGTCGCGATGCTTAGGAGTCCCCCTTGACGCTCAAACAGCCTTCGTACCTTGGCTTCGCTCGGGGAGAGACGCGCGACGAACCAGGCCCGGGGGGGGGGGGGGTTTGGGCGTGACCCAGGCGCAGCCCCCGTGCCCAGCCCCTCGCGCAGCACTCCTGAGGGGAGGCATTACGATGAGGCTAGACACTGAGCTCTGGGCTCCCTGAGGTTGATGCGGCCCGGGGGCCACCCTCAGTTGTTTATCACCAGCGCGGAGCATAGCACTTCCGTATGTGTACGGGCATAGCCGCTCCTCGGCAGTGTCGTCAGCCAGCACAGAGCATGGTGCTTCCACTAGTACGTGGGAGGGGGCTCCCCTCCGGGAGGAGCCCCCGGGGCGTGTACGGCCCCGCCCTGACACGTGGCTGGCACGGTAGGGCCTGGCGAGGTGTATCTGGGCACCCGTGAGCCAGCGCGGGACTCACGGGGCCCTACCTCTAGGCGGGTTGCGCCTGGCACTGGGCCTTATCTTGTGATGTGTTCCTGCAAATTTGGTTAGATGCCTGCACTCTACGTCCTCGGGTCCCGGCCCTCGAGCTGGTCTCAGCCGTCGCTGGTATGCCAGGTCGCGATGCCGTGGACAAGGCCAGAGGGTGAGGGCTGGAGAGCCGGTAAGAGCCTTGAGTCGCGATGCTCAGGTACCCCCCCTTTAACGCGCAAGTGGTCGGCATGGAGAAGAAGAGGTGCCGTGGACCGGCATCAAATAATCAAGCATGGTGGCTTGAACGCATAGCCGAAAATAAACGCAAAAGGGCTACATGTCGCTGGGTCTGGCCCAAGCGACTTGGGGATGATGCAGCCCGAGGGGCGCCCCCAACAAAGTAAGCTAACAACATGAAATAAAAGGGATACATGCCGCAGGGACGGACCCACGCCGCCTGGGAATAATGCAGCCCTGGGGGCGCTCCTAGCTGGAAATGAAACATGAAAGATGTCACCTGATGATGTTGAGGACAAAGCAGTGTTGGTGTAGCAGACTAGGTGGGCTGCGGAAGCCGATCCTCACGAGCCCCCAGGCCCAGGGGCCTCGGGAGGCTCCGGAGGCGCTGGTGGATCCTCGCGGACCATCTCCATCTCCGCAAGGACTGCGAAACTCCTGACCTCTTGAGCTTCCATGATGCCCCTCATGAGGTGCTGGTACGCGGCAGCCGCGTTCGGCAAGCCGTAAGGCATGGGAACGTAGCTGTGGGGTGGACCTTCGCAGTGCCCCACTCGCGAGGGACAGAGGCGCTCTAGGGTGGCGACTCAATTGAGCCCTGGTATGTCGAGGCAGACGCGCATCCCACCATCCTCGCCTGGATGGGGAGCCACAGCTGGTAGGCGGCGGCCGCCTCTCATGACTCTTGACTCCTGTAGCTCCTGAATGGCCTTGCTGAAGAACTCCTGAGGGTCTGGCCCTCCTTGCCTTACTCCTTCTTGAGGGAAACGTGCTTCGAAACACGCCTCCATGTGGTGCCCAAGCGCCTCCCTCGTGACCTTAGCCAGTTCGGTGGCCCTCCAGGGGAGAGCCCCCGAGCCCTGCCTGAGGAGGGCGCCGGGTGCGCCTTCCTATGCGATGGAAGGAGGTTCCCCCTGGGCAGGCGCGGGCCCTGAGGGGCCTGCCTCCTGAGGGACCAGGCCGGACGATGTCTTCTTCTTCTTGGGGGTGGTCTCGGGAAGCCTCCTGCTTCCGCGATCTGGGTCTTCCAGTGATGCGGCCTGAAAGGCTCGTTCTAGGGAACACACCGCGTCCTTCTCTTCACAGGGCACCGTGATGACTCCGCCACTTCCTGGCATCTTGAGGACATTGTAGCCGTGGTGAGTTACGGCCATGAACTTGGCCAGCGCTGGGTACCCAAGGATGGCGTTGTATGGCAGGCGAATGTGAGCGACATCGAAGTCGATGAGCTCGGTGCGGTAGTTGTCGCGTGCCCCGAAGGTGACAGGGAGGCGGACCTGCCCAATCGAGACCGTGGAGCCGTCGGTGACTCAAGAGAAAGGCTTGGTTGGCTGAAGCTGGTTGTAGGGCACTTGGAGATTGTTGAATGTTTCCACGGACAGGACGTTGAGCCCTGCCCCGCCATCGATGAGGGTCCTGGTGACCACCACGTTGCTGATGATTGGGGAGCAAAGCATCGGGAGGACTCTGGCTGTGGCCGCACACTTGAGCTGATCCGCTGAGCTGAACATGATGGCTCATGCCGACCACCTGAGAGGGCGCGTGGCTTCGAGCTTGGGGAGGACTGCATTCACTTCGTGGGCGAACTGCTTGAAGATGCGCTGAGAGGCTGGGGCTTGAGCTCCACCCAGGATGCAGGCGATCACGCGCGGCTCCTGGAAGCCCCCAGCCCCCTCGTCCTGATGGCGGTCCTCGTTTCTTCTTGGCTGCGGCGGCAGCGGAGGGAAGCCTGCCTTGCCTTGCGGGCGATCCTCGCGAGGTTGGTCCCTCCAGTCTCCCTCGCGAGGCGGGTCTTGCCAGCGGTCCTCGCGAGGTCGATCACGCCACCCTTGGCGCGGGACGCGGTCTTCCCAGCGTCCTGCGTTCCTTCCTCCTCCTCGACCGTAGCCCCGGTCACCGCGGTCGGGGCGACGGCCGATCCTTCCTTCACGCACGGCTCGGAGCTCTTGACATTCGTTGGTGTTGTGAGTGTGTAGGTCGTGGTACACATAGTATAGACTGCCCTTGGAAGACTCGGGCTGATCTCTGCCCCGCTTGGTGTCTGGTTCTGCCACGAGCACGGCAGCCCCCTTGCGCTTCACATCCTTGGCCTTGGACTTCTTCTCTTCTGGGTCTGCGGCATGCAGCTCGAGGAGGGAGAGACGCCCTTCCTCAGCCCTGGCGCACTTGGTCGCCAAGTTGAACAGCTCCAAGGAAGTGCACAGGTCTTCATGCATCGCCAGCTCCTCCTTCATCTTGACGTCGCGCACGTTGTCGGAGAAGGATGAGATGATGGCCTCCTCGGACACCTTGGAATCTTGAGGCGTGCGTTGTTGAAGCGCTGGATGTACTTTTGCAGGGTCTCTCCGGGTTGTTGCTTGATGGGACGCATGTCGCTCACGGCGGGCGGCCGGTCGCGAGTACCTTAGAAGTTGGTGATGAAGCGGGTGCGCATCTCATCCCAGGAGGAGATCGTGCCTGGAGCCAAGTTCAGGAGCCAGGTGCGCGCCCCGTCCTTGAGCGCCATGGGAAACCAGTTTGCCATGACCTTCTCGACTCTGTTGGCAGCTTCGATGCCCAGCTCATAGAGCTGGAGGAACTCCACAGGGTCGGCCATGCCGTCGTAACGAGGAGGCAGGTCTGGCTTGAACTTGCCGGGCCACGCGACGCTACGTAGCTCGGCGGTGAAGGCACGGCAGCCTGTTGTGGCTACGAGAGGCCTTGGGTGATGGAGAGCTTGGTCTTGCAGGTCCCCATGCGCTGCAGCTGGGAGCAGCCCGGGGTCTTGACGTGCGGGAGCAGAAGCATGGCCGCGACGTGCTGGAGCAGGGAGTGCCCAGGCAGCTTCTTGCGGGCGAGGGACTTCTTGGCAGCTCTGCTCTTGCCGCGCTGGCACCTGACGGAGCGGGTTCCGCCCAGGGGCCACGCGCCTTGGAGCCGGGGCGCCTTCTTGAGGTGGAGGAGGCTGGGGCACCCTCGGAGCTTCGTCGCCCGCGCAGGGCGGGGTGCGGTGCAGCGGGAAGGACGGCGCAGGAGAGCCCCCTACGGCGCGGGCGAGCTCGGCGACGCGGTCGAGCCATTCTTCGTAGACGTCGTCGACGGGACGGTAGCGCAGGAGCTCATTTGCCGCGATGAGCGCAGCTCGAGCCTCCATGGGTGCGCGGAGCGCGCGGGACGAAGAACCAGCTAGGGTGAGCGAGGGAGTAGCGGTGCGGCCGTCTTGCAGCACGGACGGATGCTGAGACGACGCTTGCTGCTCGTTCCCCGCCGGGCCGGTGGCGGCGTTGATGGCAGGTGATGGGGAACAGCGAGGATGCCCGCCGACAGGAGCCGTCTGGGCGACGCGGGAAGCGAGAGCGGCCCGGCGCTCGGCGCGGGCCCGACGAGCGTCAGACATGGACGCGATGGTCGGAGGAGAACGGGGCGGTGGAAGACGAATTCCGGCGCACCCCTACCTGGCGCGCCAAATGTTGGATTTCGGGTTCCGGTAGACCCTTGTGGTTCGAACACTGGGGTGCGCGCGGAGATTATGCCTCCTACCTACCTGTACCCCACCTCCTCGCTAAGATCTAAGCTACAGAAAGAACAGCACAAGAGACACAGGGTTTATACTGGTTCGGGCCACCATTGTGGTGTAATACCCTACTCCAGTTTGTGGCGTGGTGGATTGCCTCTTGGGCTGATGATGATGAACAATACAAGGAAGAACAGCCTCGCGAGGGTCTGTTCTTGGCCGGGGCAATGAACTGGTAGAAGGAGTTCAGTCACCCTTCTCTCTCTCTCTCTCTCTCTCTCTCTCTCTCTCTCTCTCTGATCTGATTGTCGATCGATCCTAGCCGATTCCAATTGCCTCTACCCTGGGGGTGGCTAGTCCTATTTATAGGCAAAGGCCCTGGGCTTCTTCCCAAATATTGAGCGGGAAGGGCGCCAACAATTGGCCATTTTGAAGGGGAACATCTGGTACACTTATCCTGACTAAAGTTGATCTTCGCCTGCCAAAGGCTCTGGTGGTGACGCTAGCTTGGGCTCCACAATGACATCCTCCCTGCAGTTGGGCTGGTCTTGGTCTCGTTGCACCAAAACGTGTGCCTTTGCTTGATGGTCTCGCGTGCACTTGCTCCCTTTGCACCAAAGAGGAAAGGAGGACACTGCGCGGGCTGGCGCCCGCCTGGCGCCCTTGGTCGTCATGGCTTGCATCACGGGCACCTCGTGAGGTACCCCGCCTTGATCTCTCCGCCTCCTCGTGAGCCAGCCTGATGAGGCCATGCCTGAAGAAGCTCTGTGTCGTCCGCCCCGCGTGGCTTGGCCCCTCGCGAGGGTCTTGGGTCTGTGTTGATGAAGATGGGTCGTGCTGGGCCCCCTTTCGAGCCACGCCGCAGGCTGCAGGCAGGCAAGTCTGGGGACCCCCGTTCCCAGAACGCCGACAGCGGACGAAGGCATCGATGAAGTCGACCTAGCTGTCGATGCTGCGGGGCTTCAGGCTATTCAACCATGTCCAGGCCGTGCCCTGGAGCATGAGTGGAACATACTTAACGACAACTCGCTTGTTGCCATTCGCTATGCTGACAGTTGTGGAGTAATCAACCAGCCAGTCTTCCGGCTTCACGGAGCCGGTGTACTTGGGCGTATCTCTGGGGAGCGTGAACCCTCTGGGAAAGGGCTCATCTCGGATGCGGGGACCGAAACACGGCGGACCCGACTCGTCTTCTTCTTCTAGCGCCAGGGACCGGTGGAGTCGGTCGATCCGGTGGCGTGCGTCGTTTTCTCCGACTCCCTCTCGACGGCCAAGGCGGTCGCCGAGAGTTGGATATTCAACAGGCCGCGGGGAGATTCGCCTTTCCTTGCGAGGGGAAGGAGACAGTCGTCCCGCCGTTCCACTGCTCTTGGGCGGCCGTCTTGGTCGCGCTCGATGGTGACGCGAGTCCGACTGTGGCTGACAGCCGAATCCTTGTCTCTTCTTCCTCGGACGCCGCCAGGTGGTGTCCGTGACATCGCGCCTTGGTCTTGGCGGGGAGGCGAGTTGCTTTCTGTCGTCGCGGCGCATCTGTGCGGCAGCTGGCCGCGTTTTGCTCGGCGGCCGCGTCAAGGAGCCGTTGGACGCGCTCCGTCATCAGGCGACGCTCTTCGCCCTCGAAATTGTCCAGCTCGTCGTCCGCCGCCTGGGCGGCCCGGATGTTCTCCGCAGGCGTGGCGTATACGAGGCGATTTGCCCTGAACAGGTTGGCGTTGGCAACGCCGCGCTGCTGGACCGCGCCAAGGCGGCTAGGCCCAGACGGAGCAGGTGAGCCGCCCACAGCGCGATCCATCTCACGCTGGTAGGCGTCTGACAAGCGCCTCATGCTAGCCAGCTTCTTCGCGCCTTCGACCAGCTGGAGGCGGCGTGCCTCCAGCGTCTCGGCATCGGCGTCTTTGGGAATGGGCGCGGTTTAGGTCTTGTAGGGCCGCGTCGAGTGGGTCATGAGCTCCTCCGCCGAAATGCTCGCCATGATCGATGATGAGCACCTCTGTGACGATGCTTCCGCCGCTCTCCGCGCGAGGGAGCGGTTCGTCGTAGACCACCACGTTGGTGGGAAACGCGTCGAGCGACGTAGTGTCGGAGTCGACCAGCATTGGGTCGGTGGAGCCTACGGACTCCAAGTCCACGGCGGGCTCGCCGACAACGTGGATTTGGTCAAGGAGGCCCGCGAGGAGGCTTTCGGGGCCGCCCGTGCCTGCGTTGGATGCAGGCTCGTTGGAGAGGCGGACCTCGCCGAGAAGTTCGGCGAGGCAGCTGGCAGCGCAGGCGATCTCGGCGCCGTGCAGCGCGTCGGCACAGACTCTGTCTGGCGTGTCGGGCTGGCTGTGCTCGCCAGGGAGGATAAGGGTTCCCGTCCAGAGCAGGTCTCCGGACGACGGTGCACCTCGCCCCACGGTGGGCGCCAAATGTCGGGGGTTGGGTGCGACATATGCCAAGGGATGGCTTATCATGGTGTGGGCGAGTAGAACATCGCCGGTGCCTGGAAACGGGATGAGGCGAAGACATGCACGCTGGCGAATCTTACCCAGCTTCAGGGCTCTCCGAGGAGATAACACCCCTACTACTGCTCTGCGGGGTCTCTGCATGATCAATCACTATGGCAAAGTGTGTACACGGTTGCTCCTTGAGCTGTTTCCTGGAGGTGGGAGCAGGCAAGGCTAGCTCTCTCCTTCCTATATGATCTGGTCTAGTGCTAATGGATTCGAACCCTTTGCATGGGTGCCCTGGGGGGTTTATACAGGCCTACCCCCCAGGGGTACAATGGTAAATCGGATGGGCGCGGGTCCCAGCCGTCTGTCTCTCAGGCCGCCGTCTTCTCCGCCAACTGCCGGGGCCCGCCGTCTGGTCCGGTACGGAGCCGTCAGGCCGTGTCCTCCGCAGGCGGGTCTTGCCGGCTGCGGATTACTATAGTCGTGCTTCTAATGATGCTGGCTTGGTCGTGGGGTCATGGCAACAGTGTCGCCGCCTGACGGGCGATCACTGTTGCCATTCCCCGTCTTGTCTGGTTAATGGCGTGCGGGGCCTGTGGGAGGGGCCAGCCGACTCCTGGAGGCTGACTCCCACCGGGTCCGACTGGTGGCACTCTTGCCGTCTTCTGGACGCCCACTGACTGGTGGGACCTGCCGTCTCTGGGTCGTACAAACAGACCATCGTGGGTACAGGGTTCCGCCCGCTGGGGCTGATGTCAAGGCTGGCATGGCAACAGTGCCACGCCGAATGGAGATCTCCGATGGTACGGCGTACTATGGACATGCCTGCCTTTGGTAAGGGGCGGGTGTGGATCTTGCTGAGGCCATGCCCCGTCCCATCCCTCCTGCCGAGAGCATGAGGTGGTTGGAGTCGCGGGCCGACTCCCCATAGCTGGCTTCTCTAGAAGCTGCCAGCTAGGAGTCGGCTCATCTCAAAGTCGCCCCTGGGACTCGCCCGAGAGTGGGTAGTCGGCCGCGCTGTTGCCGACTCTCAGAGGCGGCTCTCCGTCCTAGGGTCTTGAGGGGCGCAACATGCCCCGATGTCTTGAAAGGTTATGGGCTTCGGGTTAGCCTACCCGTGGCCCATTACTCCGACAGTCCTCTGGGTACAACTCTTTGAGGATAGGTAAGTTTCGAGACCCTGGAGGGGACACTCGATATTCTGGGCCTTTATATAGGGACCCAGACTTGCCTTTCCCCTCTGTACTTGCTTCATCCTTGATCCCAGCCACCTCGAGTTCTATTCCTTGAGTTCCAATCACCACCAGCCCCAATCATGTCCAGGCCCAGCCGTTTAGGACGGTGGGTGGCCTCTTCCGTCACGGAGGAGGATATTGCGAAGCTCCGCGTAGCGAGGTACCTGACCCCAGAAATTCTTCATAGGCTTGCTGCTAAGGGGCAGATTATTCCCACCCCAAAATCCGGCGAGAGGGTAGTATTTGTGTCCCACTTCCTTCATGGGCTAGGGTTCGCGCTTAGCCCCTTTGTCCAGGGGCTCATGTTCTACTATGGGATAGATTTTCACGATCTGGCCCCAGACGCCATTCTTCTCATCTCAGCATTTATCGTCACGTGTGAGGCCTTCCTCCGGACTCCTCCGCACTTTGTTTTGTGGCTCAAGACTTTTCATGTGAGACCGCGGGTGACACAGGAGGAGCAGGCAGAGTGCGGCAGCGTTGCAATAAGCAAGCTTGCCAGCGCGGTTTGGTTTGAAGGTTCCTTCGCCGAGTCTTCCAAACTATGGCAGCAGGGGTGGTTTTATATCAACGAGCCGCGGGGCTCCAAGTGGATGGCTCCTCCTGCTTTCCGACCCGGCCCTCCAATTCAACTCGCTTCATGGATCAACAAGGGATTGAACTGGGGGTCCGTTGATGAGGTGCAGACCCTGCAAAGTCCCATCTGAAGCCTTGCCGAGAGAGGCACCAAGCTCGCGAACATTGTTCAAGTAATGCTAGTCCGCTGGATCCTGCCATGTCAGCGGCGGCCTATCCGTATGTGGGAGTTTAATCCAGAAGGGTGGCGGACTCTTCAGCACTTGTTCGGCACTACTGACGAAGGAATGTGGAAATTATATTTCGGGGAGTGAGAGCAATGGCCAGACACCACCGAAGATGTCGGCCTCGACTGTAATCATCCGGACACTTAGGTAAGTATTCAACACCTTTTATTCCAACATCTTTTGACAAGATACTAAGCAATCCGTCCCTGCAGGACTGATAAAGAAAGCGGTATCAATTTGGAATCCGACGCCCCTTCCCGAAGATCCCGCGTCCACCCTGCTGACATGGATGTTAATTCCGACACCGTACCGGGTGTCTGCAGAGGGGGTGAGAGCGGGGAGCCCAAATGAGATGCATGCCATGACAAGAAGCAGGCTGCTTCTGGAGGCCAGGAGGGGAAACATTCCGAGAAAGGAAAAATGCCATCGTCGGTCAGCTTGAGCCGGGCAAGCGATGTCGATGTAGAGCTTGATCTGAGGACGAACCTCCGGCCAGACCATAAGTGAAGTGGGGTACTTTAACCATACCTCATCCTTTTCTTATTACTGAAGTAGTTCCCCGACATGTGCACGTCCTCGCAGGTTAACGCCTGGTGTTTCCCAATCGCTCTCCTCTTCGGGGGACCTTCTTCCAGAGATGATGGAAGAGTGACACGCCATCTCCGGCCTCCTTGCCCAATAGGGCGGATGATCTTGAGGTGTCGTCCCGGAGGGCCCCTCCCGACCGGCAAGTAGCACAGAAAACGAGGAAGGAGTTACCCGAAGGTGGTGCCTCTGCCACTCTGGGTTCGGGGGTCAAGAATGGCGGCCCCGAACTGTCTGGCTTACAACCGGAGATGATTCTGGAGGCAGGTAGGCGGATTCCTTTAAAGGAATGTCATGCTCCGGCAATGGTGTCCGAAGACCCAGGAGTGCCGGAGACACTGACGGACATGCTACGACAGGCGTCCGTTTTAGAGGAGCACCGTCCCTTAATGGCTACAATGGTCGAAAAGGTTCTCTCCGCGAAGAGCGGGTTGAATGAGGCCTTCATGAGTCTTCTAAGGGGTTTTGAGGTTTGTGATGTAATTTTGTCAATGGAATAATGTTGACAGAATGCACCTTTTGCGTATGCAGTAGCCCGTGAGACTCGGATCGCCTTCAAAGGAAGTGATCGGAGGATCAAAAAGAGATCTTCAGGTGCTAACCTTGGTTTAACTTGGAATGCAGGCTGTCTCCCCTCCTGCCACTGCCCGGAATTCGGAGGTAACCGAGCTACAGCGAAAGCTGGATATTGCGGAGGATGACATTGCTTTGATCAACAGGCGTCTTGACGTCTCGCAAAGTATATATTTCGAGTATTCCTTACACCCATGTGCTTGTAATTTAATACTGACTCAGAGAAAGATTTTTATATGAAATGTGCATGAATGCAGATGGTGCCGCCGTCGTGGAAGCTCTTCGGGCGGAGCTGGCCTGGGTCAAGGAGCAAGCCCGGTTTAGTAATGCGGCGGCCGAAAAGGCATCGGCTGAGTTGAAGGCCGAACAAGCTGCGCGGCGCCAAGACAAGGAGAAGATGTCCACCATGGCGCGCGAGTTAGAGAATGCGGCTAGCCGCTGTACACTTCTTGAGAAGGAGAATGAAGCCAAAACGGCTGATCTTGACAAGGCCTTACGAGAGGAGAAAGAGGCGCGGTCTGAATCCAGAGCAGCCCGTGAGGAGATTCGGCAAGCTGGGGAGATTGTGGCTGGCAAACCCTTTTTGCTACAGGCTAAGTTCAGTGATCCGAACTATGCTCAGCTTAACCAAGTATGGAGTTCTCCGGACAATTTTTTAGAGTTGTCAAAGAGTTCTTCCGATGCGGCGCAGTTTTATTAGGCGCAAGAGGGGTGTGCAATATAGAAGCTTTTCTGGTCGCAATTCGGCGCGTCGAAGCGCCCACTATTGCTGAATAAACAGATGTCCCAGTGGGCCGAGCTACATAGGATATCCGGCGCTGCCATGAAGAACATCGTAGTCCATTTGTGGCCGACTAAACATGTTCCGAGTAGTTACTTCGGCCTGGTGCAGCAGCTTGCTGACGCGGTGCCGCGTATCGACGCTGTGAAGCGATCTGCGTGCATTGAAGGTGCACGGATGGCCTTCGCCGAGTCAAGACATTCTGGGGGAAGATGAAGGCCATCAATATTGTGACAAAGAGTCCACCCGAAGGCAAGGACCGTCCGAAACCGGAGCATTATTTTGGAGACGTCCTAGAGGCCGCCCGCTTGATAGAGGGTCAGTGCTCGAAAGACATAATATTCGAGTGATGTGTACAAGGGTTGTAACAGGCAACTTTATAGTTAATCTATTTTTTTGCCCGAAAGCTTGTATTCCTCCTGTGCGGACGTTTTAATATAATTTGAAAGTTTTCCAGTCGTCGACTTCAACCCTTGTATAGGAAACTTTATAGGAAATACGGGGTGTTCGGAAAAGCATTGAATCACTCTTTATCGAACGTCTTGGTCCATAAAGGAGGTGATAATGCGGCGAACCAGGCAATTGGACTATAGGGCGTTAACACTTTCACTTAGCCATAGGAGTTTTATGGTGGGGCTACGACATAACCCCTGGTATGTATGCGGCGTATCGTAATATTGTGCCTTACATGTTTTGATCTAAAAAAGATCCTTCATGTGACATAGAGAATCACTAAAGATTCGAATAAGTCGTCAAGTGGTTGACCAGCTGTCGCCGCATCATGACAGTTAGTTTTCGGCTTTCTCTACTGAGGTGCTCATCCGGTCAAAGCCAGGGCACAATCATAGTAGTTCTCCCTTTACTACCCTAGCCGATAGAGCGGAACGTAGGGTAGCAATCACAGGAGTCGGGCAACCCAACTATTGACCAAAGACAATGATTCCAAGCTGATGCATATAAGGCCAAACTTGCGACGCCGAAGTATGCTATAGAGCTATTCGGACTTTTATTGGCGACTCATTTGTTCCCATACCGAGCGTCTGGCCGGTTATGCCGAGGTGCGCCTTGTAACACTGTTGTTGCGGCCGTACTCATTGTAAAAAGAGTATAGAAGATTAGTTTGGATGAAGTTTACTGGGGGTGGAGCAACAAGCCAATGATAAATACATATATAAAAAGAAGGGAAAAACCACAACCCGACTATTTTACATGCTCGGGGTCGGGAACAGAGGAAAAAGGCATAGTACAGGCTCAAAATAAAGAGTGTGGTCTACAAAAAGGTTGTTTTGGACCTCCTGTCGCACGTCTGCGTCGCCCGTCCTCGGGGAGGCGAATCCTTAACAGATGTGGCCCCTTAGGTGAGTGTGCGGATCCGAACTCTGATAGAGTCCGATTTAGATGTTGTCCTGATGGTCACCTGCTTTTAAGGGATAATAAAGAAATATATGGAAAACAGATAAAAAACGTTACGGGAATGTTCGCAGGGTTGCCCGTATTGTGCTTCCGCCGGTGCCCATGGTATTTTGAGCACGTACTGATGTACGCGCGGTGTGAATCCTTCCGGTATAGCGGGTGGGTGGCGGAAGCTGAACTGTTATTTCCGTTCTGGGAGTGGTCGAACTTCGGAGGGGAACTGTTTCTGGCCACTGTTGTTCGGCTGGCGGGATGCTCCGTCGTCTTTATCGCCTGGTGGCCTCGTCCCATTGTGTTCGGCGTTAAGCTTGCCTGCCTGCTTAAAGACCCAACAGTTTCTGTCGGTATGATTAGCTGGCTTACCGGGTGGCCGTGAATCTGACAAGGTTGGTCCAATATCTTGTCCAGGGCGGATGGTCCGTCCTGTTTGGCCTTAAATGGCTTCTTCCATTGGCCAGGTTTCGGATTGTGAAATCCGGCGTTGACCGCTGTGTCGCGTAATCTTTCATTATTACTGCGACTGTTGTGTTCGTTTAATCGTGGCTTGCCGTTGCCGTCTCGGATTTCGGAAGTGCCCGGGTCGCTGGCGTTGTTGCTTTTACGAGCGAGCCAGTTGTCTTCTCCCACACAAAAGGGATTCATTAGAGCCGTAAGGGCTGTCATGGATTTAGGTCCTTCCTGGCCGAGGTGACATGCTAGCCATTCATCCCGGACGCTATGTTTGAGGGCCGCTAAGGCTTCCACGTTTGGGCAGTCGATAATTTGGTTCTTTTTGACTAAGAACCTAGTCTAGAGTTCCCTTGCTGACTAACCGGGCTGCTGGACAATATGACTTAAGTCATCGGCATCTGGTGGCCGGACATATGTTCCTGGGAAGTTGTCACGGAAGGCGTCTTCTAGATCTCCCCAGCTGCCAATAGAATTTTCTGGCAAACTGTTTAGCCAGTACCGTGCTGGCTCCTTAAGCTTGAGAGGTAGGTATTTAATGGCATGAAGGTTGTCTCCGCGAGCCAAGTGGATATGGAGGCGGAAGTCCTCGATCCATACTGCGGGATCTGTTGTTCCATCGTATGATTCGATGTTGATGGGTTTAAACCCATCTGAAAATTCATGCTACATTACCTCATTGGTGAAGCAAAGAGGGTGTGCGGATCCTCTATGTTGGGCCACACTGTGAAGCACCTCCGGCGGACTCCGCTTACGATTTTTGGACCGAGCGTGCTTGGGTCTGTTGTGTCCGAATAGATAACCGTTATTACTGGCCGGGGCATGTCTCCGTGATCTGTGTATCGATGTTGCGTGTCATGTTCGACCCTCCGGGTCTTGTTGGATTTCGCGAGTGTTCCCCCGAGCTTCTTTATTCTTGCTTGGACAGCCGGATGGGTTGGTATGGTGGTCTGCTGGGGCTGCTGCTTTGCCCGGACCGAACTGTGGCCGGCCTACCGGCTTATTCGATGGTGAGGTGGGCTCCAAAGCCTTGCCATCGTATTGAGGGAGACACCTACTCTTGTGGTGGCTCTTGTCTGGGATGCTAAGGCCGTATTCTTCGGCAGCCAGGACCTCGGTCCATCTATCATTGAGCAAATCTTGGCTTACTTGGAGCTGCATCTGCTTCCTGCTTAGTCTCCTTGTAGTGGCTATGAGCCGGCGTTTAAAGTGCTCCTGTTCTAGAGGTTCCTCAGGCACGATGAGTCCCTCGTTACCGAGGCTCTGTTCTTCCTCGGAGAGTGGTAGATAATTACTATCCTCCGAGCCTCCATATGTGGCCTGTTCATCAGGGCTATCCTGCCCGCTTTCCTGGTCCTCCTGTTCGGATCCTGTCTCAACAGGGTCTTCGTTGTCCGGAGTATTACCACCTCTGATGCTAGTATTGTTTTCTTTTGAGTGACGTGACTGAGGGTGGCGCCGGGGGCGCCGGTGTTTGGAATGTGTACCAGGAGGCTTATCCTCGACTGGATCCTCCTTGTTATCATCGAGATCGTCGTTGGATGTGTCTATCATACACACGTTATACCAGGAAGTGGTCGCCCCGTGTCTAGCGGACAGTAAGCTCTGGCTTTGCCCCTCATCATCGTCCAGACCGTCGATGTCTTCGGGGCAGGGGTCAGGCGTGTTAGTTGGGTCTTTGACGGTGGCTACGAAGTGGGTGGCGGATGGGAAGCAAAATTCTCCATCATCCGCCGTAAGGTCGAACCGAACATAGTTCGGCCACGAACCGTCTGCCAGGGATAGTTTTTTAGCGAGATTAGTAGGTCGCCTATGGGCGAGTGTTGGAAGATATTCACGGTGCTGAACTTGAAGATCAATAGCCGACCGAGTTTGGTATCCGCGGGCTCGCAGGGTTCGGAACTCGATACCGGAAACAAGTCCGAGGTTCCGTTGATGCAAGTATCGTACGAACTGGAATCTGCATGCCGCTCCAACGCCGCCGAATTGGTAGCCCCCGTGATGGGGTTGATTTTCCCATCTTCGGACAACTTGGTCTGCTCCGGATCTAAGGCCAGAGTTGTTACAGGAGCTATCTCCTGGATGCGCCCCAATGACAGGTTTAAGCCATGTTCATCGGGGCTAAGGGGAGCGGTTGCCGCGGTCTCGAATCCGTCGAAGATCAAGTCTCAACGGATGTCCGCGACGTAGTTCAGGCTTCCGAATCTGACCTGATGGCCAAGGGCATAGCTATCTATCTGCTCCAGATGGTTGGGCGAGTTGGCCCGCAGTACGAAGCCGCCGAATACAAAGATCTGTCCGGGGAGGAAGATTTCTCCCTGGACCACGTCATTACTGACGATTGAAGGGGCCATCAAACCTTTCATCGACGGCACAGTGGAACTCTCAATGGAAGCACCAATGTCGGTGTCAAAACCATCGGATCTCAGGTAGGGGTCCCGAACTGTGCGTCTAGGATCGATGGTAACAGGAGACGGGGGACACGATGTTTACCCAGGTTCGGGCCCTCTCTATGGAGGTAATACCCTACTTCCTGCTTGATTGATCTTGATGAGTATGAGTGTTACAAGAGTTGATCTACCACGATATCGTAATGGCTAAACCCTAGAACTCTAGCCTATGAGTATACGGTAATGAATATGTCCTATCCGGACTATGCTCTCTGGTTTATATAGACACCGGAGAGATCTAGGGATACATGGGGTCGGTTACATAGGAGGGAATCTTCATAATCGGTCGCCTAGCTTGCCTTCCATGCCAAGTAGAGTCCAATCCGAACACGGGTATAGTCTTTGGTGTTCATGTCTTCATAGCCCATCAGTCCGGCCCAACGGATAACAGGCCAAACGCCCAAGGACCCCTTAGTCCAGGACTCCCTCAGTAGCCCCTGAACCTGGCTTCCATGACAAGGAGTCTGGCGCGCAGATTGTCTTCGGCATTGCAAGGCGGGTTCCCTTTCTTTCGAACTCCAATGTAGTCCTCGGATGCGATGATTGTATCCGGACCTGCGTATATAATTGCAGAAAATACAATACTCCATGAGTCCAATCTGCCGACAACTGTTTATGACATTGCATCACGCATGCCCATATTATTTCCAACCATTGGCAAGATTATATACCGTCGATCATCACTATGTTTCTTCAAGGGAAAACCAACGCAGTGCTCAAGAGGTAGCAAGAAGGATTTCTGGCGCCGTTGCTTGGGAGTCTACGCAAAAGTCAACATACCAAGCACCCATCACAAACCCTTATCTCCCGCATTACATTATTTTCCATTTGTCTCTCGTTTTCCTCTCCCCCACTTCACCCTTGCCGTTTTATTCGCCCTCTCTCTTTTCCGTTTGCCTTTTTTCCGCTTGCTTCTTGTTTAGAGAGCAATCATCAAAATCACGTAAACCTAGCAAATCGCACAAAGTTGTCGGTGTATAAAAAGGGGGGGTGCATTTTTTGTACCCCTATACCTGTGCACGGGCAGTCAGAGCCGCGCCCACGGTCATGCCAAGCAGAGCAAGGGAGGTGAGCCAAGGTAAAACCAGAGCCCAAGACAATCGAAGCAACGCCAAGACCAAGACCACGAAGAGCAGAGGGACGAAGTAGGTTCCCCCGGCATGGCCCTTGTGGGGGCAACCTCAGCGGCCCCGGCAAGATCCTTGCTGGGATAGCTCACCCCACACCAACAGAGCGAGCCACCCTTGAGCACACGGCCGCCAACGCCGTCATCGACGTGGGGCCAGGGCTCGGGAAGGCACCTCTGTGGTGGCATGCAGATCTTTGGAAAGACATATTCAAGGTCACATGAGTATTAGAAGACGACGATCCTTGGCAAGATCCTTGCCGAGGAAGGCTACCAAGGCCCCCGGCAAGACCCTTGCCGGGGACGACAGCGCGCCACGGCAAGACCCCTGCCGGGCCCCCGGCAAGGCCAGCGCCAAACACACCGACGAGGCCACCGCCAGGCCCACGCCATCCAAGCTTCCCCCGCCTTTCGCATGTAGCTGCCAGCCCAACCAGCAGGGCGGGCACCTGCGTGGCAACATGCAGCTCCCAGGCCAACTCATCAAACACCTGCGTTGCGGCATGCAGATCTTCGTGAAGGCTCCACCACCGCGCCACCGCAGCTGCCTGCCTGCCTACATGGCACCGCATGCACCACTGGCTATGGCGCATGTCGAAGCGAGGAGGAGCGGCGACGGACGGGACGGGCCTCGCCCCCGTCCCCGATAAAGCAAGGGGACACCTAAGCGATGCATTAAATGCATCTTGTCCTGTAATACGAGGGATAACCTCGCAACACTATACACCTTTCCACCTCCTGTGTGCCACCGAGGCAACCCCTTTTTCCTATAAAAGGAGGCCCAAGGCGACCAGGAGAGGGATTCGGTGCTTTCGAACCACGCACTGACCACAGCTAGTTCAAGAGCTCCAGAACTCTCAGAAATACACCCACCAAAGTAGGACTAGGGTTTTACGCATCCTCGCGGCCCGAACCTGGGTAAAAGATCCTTGTGCTGTCTACTAGCCCTGCTCTCCTCGCAACCCTGCGCCCCGGCAACCTTAGTAGGGATTCTTGTGATCCCATAGGTGTCATTCCACACCGACATCTTTGGCGCGCCAGGTAGGGGGCGCGATTGTGAGAATCTGGTCTTGTAGTTAGCCTAGCAGTTCTTTGTCGCCATGGCCCCTAAGAAGAAGACGGGCACGGCGATCGGCTCTTTGGGAGCCGAACGGCCCGTGCCAGTGCGGACGAGCAGCGGACCGGTCACGGACAGGACCCGGGCCACGGCCCGGGAGCACCAGCATGCCCCAAGAAGTCGGAGCCTGGCGAGCGGCGTTGTTCATGCGCCAGACGACCGGCTACACGCCGCCGGATCCAAAGACGGAGCTGGGCCCCCCGCAAGCGGCGCGGGGCCCTCCGGGGGTGTCGTTGTGCCGACTCCGGGTGGTGCGGCGACCTCCAGGACGCAGACACCGGCGACCACCATGCGTTCTTCCCATGGTGTGCGCACCGAACTGCGTCACCACGTTGGCAACCCAGGGCACCGCCGTGGGAAGATCCCTGTGTGTTGCCAGCAAGATGAAGGGGTTAAGAATGCTCGCCGAAGCGCTGGCGAAAATGGCACGCAGCCGCTGGGTCGTGACGGAGCTCCTTCTAACATAGTTAGAGGTCGAAGCATGCCGCGATCCACGCAGCTGTCGCCGTCGCCCACGCCAGCGGAAGCTTTGGTGCGCGCACAGCTGCTCCTCGACTTCCCTCATGCTGCGGAGAAGCTCGATGAGTGGAGGGCCACCATCCGAAGCCTCGTCGCCGTCGCAAACAAAGACGATCCGCGACCGTCGGGGCCCTCGGGTCGGCGCTCCACCGAGCCACCACATGCTGGTGCTGGGAGGACTGGGGGAGCTGCGGCCAATGTGCACTCTCCTCCTCCTCGCCAGCCGCCGCGGGCGTCGGCCTGTCGCGACGACACTTGTGATGTCATCTTCATAGCGTCGTCTGACCCGCGACCCTCCGCGGCCAGCACTAGGTCCTTTGGGAGCGAGCCCACGAAGACGCTCGAACCACCGTCGAGCGCCCGCGCGAAACGCGCCGCAAGTCGGACAAGCGGGCGGGCGGGCGGCCTACCTTACGAGGTGGGCTGCCCGGCTTTTATCCACCGCACGTTCAAGCTCGACGTCAACGAGAAGTACACCGGCAAGACCCATCCGTCTGAGTTCCTCAGCATCTACACCATCGCGATGTAGGCCGCTGGGGCTCGATATGACAAGGTGCTTGCCAAGTATTTCCAGCTGGCGCTCAAGCCCAATGTGATGTCTTGGTTGATGCACTTGCTGGTGGATTCCATTTCCTCCTGGTTAGATCTATGCCATGAGTTCGTTGACGCCTTCACAGGAGGCCACCAAGCTCATGGCCAGGCCAGTGATCTGCATATCATTCCCCAGAAGGAAGGGGAGACCCTGCGCAAGTACATCCAGAGATTCAGCCGGGTGCAGTACAATATCCCCGATGTTCATCCCGCCACTGTGATTAGCGCGTTCCACCAGAACGTGCACAATCACAAGATGCGCGAGGAGCTGGTGATGACCTAGGTTAAGGATGTGGCCGAGCTCTATGTTCTGGCCGATAGGTGCGCCCGGGCTGAAGAGGGAAGGAAGTACCCCGACGAAGACGCCGGCGCGAAAACCGACTCTACCGATGAAGACGCCGCCACTCCAACGAAGAAGAGCCAGCGTCGCAACAGGAAACGCAAGGGCAAGGCCGTGCTTGCCGTTGAGGGATCTGACGATGCCGGTGCCGGCAAGAAGGTCAAGGCAGACGCCCCCGGCAAGGAGATTGCCGGGTGTGGCGCCTGCCGGGCCTTGGCGGCCACCGACAAGCCAGGAAGCTCCGGCAAGCAATACTGCAAGATCCACCGCACCAAGGGCCACGACCTCCAGAACTGTCGACAAGTCGAGCTGCTTGCTGAGAAGCAAAAGGCTGAGTACGAAAGGCAGGACAGGGAGAAAAACCAGGACGGTGCTGAGGGATCCAACAAGAAGCGTGGCGGCCAAGGAGCCCACCCCGACAAGGACAACCAGCAAGAGAGGCCCGCCCGGGGCCGCGACAAGAAGCATGAAGACGACGATCACGACAAGGACGACGAGTCTGGTGAGCAAGGGTTCTAGAAGGCTACGGAGGCCATGTGCGTCGATGGCGGCGCCTCACTGCATATCACTCACTGCCAGCTCAAGTAGTGGGCGCGTGAGATTACAGCAGCAGAGCCGTCGTTGGACGCTCAGAAGCCGCTGAAGTGGTCCAGCACGCCCCTCATCTTTGATGCCGAGGACCACCCAGACCGCACTACCATGGTCGGGTGTTTGCCATTGTTGGTCTCGCCAACAATACGCGACCTCAGGGTGAACAAGATGTTGGTTGACGGTGGGGCCGGCCTGAACCTGATTTCACCTGTCGTGATCAAAAGGTTGCAAATCCCGATGAAGACCTCGGGGAAACGGGCACGTTCAAGGGGTCAATCCGGGGAGGAGCCATCCGAAGGGAAAGGTCACGCTGCCCGTGACATTTGGAAGAGAATTGAACTACATAACGGAGAGGATCATCTTCGACGTAGCCAAGATCCCCTTGCCCTACAACGGGATCCTCGGCCGCCCGGCACTGGCCAAGTTCATGGCGGCGTCACACTACGCCTACAACATGCTGAAGATGCCCGGGCCATTGACCATCATCTTCATCCCCTCTGACAAGAAACATGCGCTGATATGTCCCGACCAACTCTACCGGGAAGTGGTTGCAGCAGCTACCGTTAAGGCACCTGCTCCTGCCGCTGAAAGCCCGGGAAGGGAGAAGAAGCCCGGCAAGACCTCTCGCACCCACTCCGGCAAGCGCACCTCTTCGGAGTGTTGTGCTACCATCGAGGACATGCCAGAGAGCTCTGCCGATAAGAGCAAGAGATCCAAGGCCGAGCCGCCGCAGATCAAGAAGGTGCCCGTCAAGGAGGATGGCACGGGAGGGGCCTTCACCATAGGCTCCACCCTCGACAGCAAATAGGAAGGCGCGCTCGTCACCTTCCTACGGGCGAATGTCGACGTGTTTGCATGGCAGGCGTCCGACATCCCTGGTGTTCCCAGGGAGGTGATTGAGCACCACCTAGCTGTCTACCCCCACACGCGGCCCGTCAAGCAGAAGGTCAGAAAGCAGGCCTTGGAAAGACAAGAGTTCATCACAGAGGAGATCAGGAAGTTGGAAGCAGCAGGTTTTGTGAGAGGGGTGCTCCACCCGACGTGGTTGGCCAATCCGATAGTGGTGCGCAAGGCGAATGGGAAGTGGAGGTTGTGTATTGATTACACAGATATCAATAAGGCTTGTCCTAAGGACCCCTTCCCGTTGCCATGCATCGACCAGACTGTTGACTCCATGGCCGGGTGTGATCTGTTATCATTCCTCGACGCCTACTTAGGCTACCACCAAATCTTCATGACAAGAGAGGATGAAGAGAAGACAACATTCATCACCCCATGTGGTACGTATTGCTTTTTACGGATGCCTTTCGAGTTGAAGAGTGCTGGCTCAACGTTTGCAAGAGCAGTCCAAATTGGTTTTGAACCTCAGCTCCATAGAAATATGGAGGCATACATGGATGACATAGTGGTCAAAACCTAGGACGGGCCGACTCTTGTGCAAGATCTAGAAGAGACATTTGCCAACCTACGCAAGATCAACCTCAAGCTGAACCCTAAGAAGTGCGTCTTCGGCGTCCCGTCCGGCAAGCTTCTCGGATTCTTTGTGTCACAACGCGGGATCGAGGCAAACCCAGACAAGATCAAGGCTATTGAGCAGATCGAGGTGCCCAAGCGGATCAAGGATGTGCGTTGGCTCACCGGCTGCGTTGCCTCCATGAGCCGGTTCATCTCCAATCCGCCGAGCGCGCCCTTCCCTTTTTCAAAATCTTGAAGAAGGCAGGCCCAATAGAGTGGACCCTAGAAGCTGAGGCAGCACTGCAGGATCTGAAGAAATACCTTTCCTCCACGCCAATACTAGTTGCGCCTAAACCACAAGAGCCGTTGTTGCTGTATCTGGCGGCGACGAATCAAGTGGTCAACACCGCACTGGTGGCACAGAGAGAGGTCGACGAGGAGGCAGCAATGGCGGCAGAGCCAGCAGATGGCAAGCCAATTACTCCCCCGACAGGGCCTGATGCCGACAAGGCGCGGCCCCCGGGGAGTCTGGTGCCACCAAGGCAATACCGGCACAGTCGAGTGAAGTGGTGCTGAAGAAGAAGATGATGCAGCACCTGGTTTACTTTGTCAGCTCCCTCTTGCTGGGGGCCAGGTCGAGGTATTCCGGTGTGCAAAAATTGCTCTTCGGCCTCCTTATGGCCTCGAGGAAGCTGCGTCACTACTTCCAAGCCCACGAGATCACTGTCGTCACCCGCCTCCCGTTGCAACGGATACTTCACAACCCTGACGCAACCAGGAGGATTGTGGAATGGGCCTTGGTGCTGTCAAGTTTCGGTTTGAAGTTTGAAAGTACCTCGACAATTCAGAGCAGAGTCTTGGCGGAGTTCATCGCGGAATGGACCTCGACGCCTGATGAAGAAAACCAGGCGACTACTCTCCCCGGCAAGGAAGTAGACCGTGACTGGATCATGTACTTTAATGGGGCTTTCTCGCTGCAAGGCGCCGGTGCCGGTGTGCTGCTCGTCGCACCCACCGGAGAGCACCTCAAATACGTGATCCAAATGCACTTCCCTAGGGAGATGTCCACCAACAACACCGCTGAGTACGAGGGAATGCTTGCCGGTCTCAGGTTCGCGGCAGACCTTGGGGTTAAGATGCTCATCGTCAGGGGTGACTCGCAGCTCGTTGTTAGACATGTCAACAAAGATTATCAGAGCCCGTTGATGGAAGCTTACGTAGATGAGGTGAGGAAGTTGGAGGAACGCTTTGACGGTATCCAAGCGGAGCACATTCCTTGAGCGGAGAACGATGCCGCCGATTACCTATCAAAGCATGCCGCATTCAAGCTACCTGTGGACCCAGGTACCTTTTTGCTTCGGCTAACTCAACCATCCGTCGAACCATCAGCCGGGCAGAACAAGCGAAGGAAGTCAGGTCCCGGCAAGTACTTTCCTATCGAGCCCCCTGGGGCTGCCGGCAAGGGTACAACCACGGACACTGAGCCCGCCCAAGAGCAACTGGCTGCGGCAAGCCGTCAAACCCTAGCCGTAGAGACAGCCGCTCCCATGGCAGAAGAAATGCCCTTGGCCCTTGCCGTCGAGCCCCAGGCCCTGGCATGGGCACAGCCTACCGTCCAATTCCTCCAAACAGGGAAGCTTCCTGAGGAGCAGGAAGAAGCGGAAAAAGTAGCCCGTCGGTCCGCCCTGTACCAGTTCGTTGATGACGTCCTTTACAGGAGAAGGCCAAATGGTGTGAAATTGAAGTACATCCCCCGGGAGGAAGGACTGGAGCTGTTGGCAAAGATACATGGAGGCATATGTGGCTCCCACATAGGGTTGAGGGCCCTTGCCGGGAAGGCATTCCAGCAAGGTTTCTTCTGGCCCACCACTCTCCAGGATGCGACGATGCTAGTAACCAATTGTGAAGCGTGCCAGTTCCATTCAAAGAAGCTTCATCAACTAGCCCAAGCCCTTCAAACAATCCCTCTCTCTTGGCCATTCTCAGTCTGGGGGCTCGACATACTGGGCCCTTTCCCCCACGCTGTCGGGAGCTTTGAGTACTTGTACGTTGCAATCGACAAGTTCACAAAGTGGCCAGAGGTGGAAGCAGTGAGAAAGGTGACTGCTCAGTGAGCTGTCAAGTTTTTCAAAGGACTGGTCTGCTGTTTTGGTGTGCCAAACAGAGTCATCACCGACAACGGCACGCAATTCACAAGCCACACCTTAATGCAATACATTCAAGACCTCGACAACAAGGTATGTTTTGCTTCCGTGGCACACCCACGGAGCAACGGCCAAGCAGAGAGGGCAAATGCTGAAGTATTGCGAGGCATGGGGACAAAGACTTTTGACAAGCTGCACAAGAGCGGAAGGCGCTGGATTGATGAACTGCCAGCGGTTCTTTGGTCGATCAGGACGACGCCAAATCGAGCCACCGGCCAGACACCTTTTGCCCTGGTATACGGGGCAGAAGCAGTTCTCCCCACGGAACTCATATACGGGTCACCTCGAGTGCTCTCTTATGATGAGCTTGAGCAAGAGCCGTTGCGCCAAGATGACGCGACGCTCCTTGAGGAAGATCGTCTTCGGGCGGTTGTGAGAGCGGCACACAACCAGCAAGCCTTGCGCCGCTACCATAGCCGCAAGGTTCATGCCCGAAGCTTTGAGGAAGGCGACCTTGTTCTTCGGCGCGTTTAGTCGGCCAAGAATACCAACAAGTTGACGCCGAAGTGGTAAGGCCCTTATCAGGTAATACGAGTCACCAGGCTCGGCGCAGTCCGCCTGGAAACCGAAGATGCCGTCCCAGTGAGCAACTCCTGGAACATCGAGCATCTTCGCAAGTTTTACCCATAAGGCGCGGCTTGCCGGGCCTCCCGGCAAGCCACCCTTTTGTACAAGCTTAACCGGCAAGGCATGTGACCCTTTGTACAAAGCCAGACGCAGATCCTGAGCATAAATAAATGAAGCGCTAGCGCCCTAAGTTATAGCATGCATGCTAGGTCGAGTCCGTTCCTTGGTTAGGGTTGATAGTTCTTAGCGGCGACTAACCCCTAGCCTAGAGGTCAAGTGCGCCTCTATCTGTTCCTTTTCTGTCCTCCTTTTGGTTCGCAGGGCACATGAGCATTTCTGCTGAGCTACTCGGAAAGAAGGAAACAGACCGGCGCCCCGACTCCAGCAAACCAGAGTTGCTAGGGGCTGCAAGCACAATGATCCAACCACGGCAAGATGAGATTGCCGGGGGCTGCAGATCCAGATAAGTCTTTTATCCTCTGTCATGCATTTAGGAACCGAACTGGGGTATGTGAAACCTCGTTTTTATCTCTAGGTTGCCGTGCTCCCCTTTTCCCTATACCTAAGGATTATTTCCTGGATCCGGATTTGGTTGTAGCCGCGGTGGCAAGGGGGTAGGACGAGGAGCCTGAAGCCCACTTCATCCCTGCCTATGCCAAGAGCGCGAGAATGGTCGAGTGAAGTGGGGGGACGGCAAGGCCTGTTGCCGGGCGAAAAACGTTTATCTTAAAACAATAACAAGGATTCGCTCCTTGTCGCGGGATTTACCCGCAAACGAAAAACCTAGCAAGCATCCCTTTTTCATTAAAAACATCCCATCCAGGTACAGTTCGTGCGAGATGAAAAACATGAGCAAGGGGATTACAAGTTTTAACTTTAGCAAAGGCCCGCAGGCTTACAAACTAAAAAAGAGATAAGATGTCCGCAATCCCTTTCTTGTCCCTCTCCTCAGGGGGCAGGTCAAGGAGGCGAAAGGGCAAAAGGGGCGCCTAGGCAAGCTACAAGCAGCAGAAAGCACCAAGAGAACACCTCGGTGGCCGCCCACGGGCGGGCCGGTGATGACGGTGCCGAGAAAGGAGTTGGAAGACGAGGCGGGAGGACCGGCAATACGCGATGAAGGCGTCGGTGCCCGCGTACTCCAAGTTGATGGCCTTGCCGCCTGCCCTCTTCCTCTTTCGCAGCCTCCCGACACCAGCCGCCCAAGGAGACGGCCCCGAGAAGTTCAAGGAGCTGGCCCCGCCCCCGGCAAACCTCTGTCGGAGGAGCGGCCAGGTGCAGATGCTGCTGCTGCCGCACCCTCCCAGGCGCGGGGCGTCCTTCGCCTAGTCAGACTCGTCCCCGCTATCTGCCCTGCTGTCCTCCTCGTCACTCTTGCTCGAGGACGAGCTTCCATCGTCAGAATCTCCATTAGAGGAGCTCTCCACGCAGCACTTCAGGCGAGTCCCGAACTCTCCGAAGACCTTGATGGAGAGTAGGCCGTCCTCCATTAATTTGAAGTAGAGGACGAGCCCCACCGTCAGGCTGTGGATGCAAGCGGACGTCTTCCACCCACGACGGAGGTACATGACTCAAGGAGCCGGGAAGTCGACGACAACCCGCGTGCCCTCGTTCCCACAACCCCTCATGTGCAACCTGAGGGATTGGGGCCGGTCACGCTCCATCTCCCGAGCGAACGGGGTGGGAAGACGAAGACAACGACGCGGAGGCCGACGCAGCTTGATGAAGAACTCGCGGGGCTGGTCGTCGACATGGCCTTCCATCGGGAGAGGCATCATCGGCAGAGGCGAGGCCGGCGCGCCGCCCAGTCCTCCTCTTCCCCGAGCACTGTGGCCTCTGCCCCGGCATCGACCACGGCCTCGCCCCCTCCCCCTTCCCCTCGCAGCCGGCTCCGCCACCGCGAGATCAGGAGGAGGAGGGGCGCGTTGTCGAGCAGCGACCCTCGCCAACACCGTCGAAGGACCAGGATTCCCTTTCTCCATGGTGAGTGAAAGGAAGAAGCAGAAGCAAGAGAACATGGATGACAGAGGAGTGCGGGACGCCATTCCCCCTCCTTATAAAGGAGCGGGGTCGGGGCCGGGGCTCGGCCACCCCGTTCAACCAATCCAGCCACCAGAGGCACGCGGAATCGGGACCGACCCGCTGCACCAACCAGCGACGGCCCGGTTTCCCGCCCCCGCCGCTTGCTACCCCAAGTGCATGGGGGACGCATGGCGGACGTGCGGAACTGAGGGGACGGGTGAGGCGACCTCTCCCCACCCCGTGATCGTGGGGAGTGGACGCCTTAAAGACCGCACCCCGGCCCCGTTTAGTAAATGAGTCGCGCCTCCATGCCTCCCACTCTTTACGGGGAAGGCGTGAGCCGCCTCTTTACTGCGGTGTGGCGCACGTGTGTGGAAACCGCCCCACGCATGCCGCCCACGTCACGCACACCCCTCCACGCCGCGCCACGCACGCGGGTCGTGGGAGGCGGAGCGCGCGAAAAGTCTTACTACGGTAAAAACCGCCCGACCTGCCCGCGCACCGTTCTGGGCCTGACCCAACAACGTGTCGCGCTTATGTGTGGCCCAGGCCAGGGGGCTCCTGCCGGTGTACAAAAAGGGGGGGGGTGCATTTTTTGTACCCCTATAGCTGTGCACGGCCAGTCAGAGTCGCGCCCACGGTCACGCCAAGAAGAGCAAGGGAGGTGAGCCAAGGTAAAACCAGAGCCCAAGACAATCGAAGCAACGCCAAAACCAAGACCACAAAGAGCAGAGGGACGAAGCAGGTTCCCCCGGCAAGACCCTTGCCGGGGCAACCTCAGCGGCCCCGGCAAGATCCTTGCCGGGACAGCTCGCCCCACACCAACAGAGCGAGCCCCCCTTGAGCCCACGGCCGCCAACGCCGTCATCAACATGGGGCCAGGGCTCGAGAAGGCACCTCTGTGGTGGCATGCAGATCTTTGTAAAGACATATTCAAGGTCAGATGAGGATTAGAAGACGACGATCCTCGGCAAGATCCTTGCCGAGGAAGGCTACCAAGGCCCCCGGCAAGACCCTTGTCGGGGATGACAGCACGCCACGGCAAGACCCCTGCCGGGGCACCCGGCAAGGCCCTCACCAAAGACACCGACGAGCCCACCACCAGGCCCACGTCAGCCAAGCTTCCCCCGCCTTTCGCATGCAGCTGCCAGCCCAACCAGTTGGGCGAGCACCTATGTGGCAACATGCAGCTCCCAGGCCAACTCTTCAAACACCTGCGTGGCGGCATGCAGATCTTCGTGAAGGCTCCACCACCGCGCCACCACAGCTGCCTGCCTGCCTACATGGCACCGCATGCACCACTGGCCAGGGCACGTGTCGAAGCGAGGAGGAGCGGCGACGGACGAGACGGGTCTCACCCCAGTCCCCGATAAACCAAGGGGACACCTAAGCGATGCATTAAATGCATCTTGTCCTGTAATACGAGGGATAACCTCGCAACACTGTACACCTTTCCACCTCTTGTGTGCCACTGTGGCAACCCCTTTTTCCTATAAAAGGAGGCCCAAGGCGACCAGGAGAGGGATTCGGCTCTTTCGAACCACGCACTGACCACAGCTAGTTTGAGAGCTCCAGAACTCTCAGAAATACACCCACCAAAGCAGGACTAGGGTTTTACGCATCCTCGCGGCCCGAACCTGGGTAAACGATCCTTGTGTTGTCTACTAGCCCTGCTCTCCTCGCAACCATGCGCCCCGGCAACCGTAGTAGGGATTCTTGTGATCCCATAGGTGTCGTTCCACACCGACAAAAGTCTTTGGAATCATGGAAACACTAGCACCCAAATCACACAAAGCATAGCATTGATGATCTTTAATTTTAATTTTAATAGTAGGTTCCCATTCATCATAAAGTTTTCTAGAGATAGAAACTTCCAACTCAAGTTTTTCTTCATAAGATTGCATCAAAGCATCAATAATATGTTTGGTAAAGGCTTTATTTTGACTATAAGGATGAGGAGAATTTAGCACGGATTGCAACAAGTAAATACAATCTATCAAAGAGCAATTATCATAATTAAATTCCTTGAAATCCAAAATAGTGGGTTCATTAATGTCTAATGTTTTGATCTCTTCAATCCCACTTTTATCAATTTTAGCACCAAAATCTAAAAACTCTGAATTTCTGGAACACCTTCTTGGTAAAGGTGGATCATATTAAGTCCCATAATTATCAAGATTCATATTGCAAAACAAATATTTAATAGGGGACACATCAATAACTTTTAGATCCTCATCTTTATTTTCAAAGTTTTCCAGCTTAGCGGCCATCTTATTAACTAAGGTGGCCTGCTTATCTGAAATTTCAGCTATTAACTTCTCAAGATGGGCAATTTGGGATCTCAAACCAACAAATTTTTTAGACATATCATTGAGCTCTTTATTCATATAACTCATAAAGCTTTTTTGTTCCTTAAGCTTGTTTCTAAAGAAATTGTTATGTTCAAATTGTAAGACAATGAAACTCCTGACGTTGCTTTCGATCTCTTCTAGCCTTTTAAGGTGGGGATCACCAAATCTTGGTAGAGCCATCGAGACAAACAAGCAATCCAACACACGGGCAAACAGGAAGCAAGCAAAAAAAAAGCGAACGAAAAAGAGAGGGGGCGAATAATACGACAAGGGTGAGGTGGGGGAGAGGAAAACGGGAGGCAAATGGCAAATAATGTAATGCGGGAGATAAGGGTTTGTGACGGGTACTTGGTATGTTGAATTTCGCATAGACTCCCCGGCAACGGCGCCATAAATCCTTCTTGCTACCTCTTGAGCACTGCGTTGTTTTCCCTTGAAGAAACATAGTGATGATGAACGGCTCCAGAAAAATAATAATACTTCAAGCATACTAACTAAGCAATTCTCAAAATAACATGGCCAAAGAAAGTTATCCCTACAAAATCATATAGTCTGGCTATGCTCTATCTTCACCACACAAAATATTTAAATCATAAACAACCCCGATGAAAAGCCAAGCAATTGTTTCATACTTTTGACGTTCTCAAACTTTTTCAATCTTCACGCAATACAGGAGCGTGAGCCATGGACATAGCACTATATGTGGAGTAGAATGGTGGTTGTGGAGAAGACAAAAAGGAGAAGATATTCTCACATCAACTAGGCGTATCAACGAGCTATGTAGATGCCCATAAATAGATATCAATGTGAGTGAGTAGGGATTGCCATGCAACGGATGCACTAGAGCTATAAGTATATGAAAGCTCAACAAAAGAAACTAAGTGGGTGTGCATCCAACTTGCTTGCTCACGAAGACCTAGGGCATTTTGAGGAAGCCCATCATTGGAATATACAAGTCAAGTTCTATAATAAAAAAATTCCCACTAGTATATGAAAGTGATATCATAGGAGACTCTTTATCATGAAGATCATGGTGCTACTTTGAACCACAAGTGTGGTAAAAGGATAGTAACTGTCACGCCCAAGATGCGACCCTATCCTAAAGGAACTCGAAGGTCCCACCAAGGATAGAAGCACATCTTGAAGACGCTTTTGCAAGGTGGATATCATTACATCAACATTACATAATAGTGGGGATACAACCAAGACATACAATGTCACATGAATACAATAATACATCATACAAAAGATCAACATCCGACTACGGATGAAACATAAACAGAAAAACAAATAATATCCACCTTGCTAGCCCAGACTGCCGACCAGGAACCTATCCCTCAATCGAAGAAGAAGTAGAAGAAGAACTCCAACACAAATAAACATCGCTCTCACGTCATGATCATCGCATAACCTGTACCTGCAACCGGTGGTGTAGTAATCTGTGAGCCACGAGGACTCAGCAATCCCATTACCATGGGTATCAAGAGTAGCAAAGCTTAAAGGGTAAGGAAGGGGGTAAAGTGGTGAGGTTGCAGCAGCGACTAAGCATGTATGGTGGCTAACATACGCAAATAAGAGCGACAAGAGAGGCAAATCAAACGGTCGTCAACTAGTATTGATCAAGAAGTGATCCTGAACTCCTACTTACGTCAGTCATAACCCAGAAACCGTGTTCTCCTCTCGATCAACCCCGAAAAGAGACACTCACGGTTACGCCCACGGTTGGTGTATTTTAGAAGAGTTTTCTTTAAGTTTACTACAACCGGACATTAACAAATTCCCAACTGCCACATAACCGCGGGCATGGCTTTCGAAAGTTCAAACCCTGCAGGGGTGTCCCAACTTAGCCCATTATAAGCTCTCGCGATCAACGAAGGATATTCCTTCTCCCGGGAAGATCCGACCAAACTCGAAATCCCGATAACAAGACATTTCGACAATGGTAAAACAAGTCCAGCAAGACCTCCCGGCGTGTCGACACCCTGACAGTAGCCGCGCGTATCTCGTCTCAGGCCACGACCGGATAAGCTAAGCGTACAGGTACCAACATAACCCAAGTTGCCAAGGGACGGCCCCGCACGGTGCTCTAGTTTGGACCAACACTTAGACAAGCACTGGCCCGGGGGTTTAAAATAAAGATGACCCTCGGGATGTGCGACTCCCATGGGAAAAAGGTAATAGGCTGAGGCAAATGATAAATCCAAAGTTGGGCCTTGCTGGAGGAGTCTTATTCAAAGCGAACTGTCAAGGGGGTCCCAGAAATCTCCCAACCGCGTTAGGGACGCAAAATTCGGGAACATAATACCGATATGACGGAAACTAGGGCGGCAAGAGTGGAACAAAACACCAGGCATAAGGCCGAGCCTTCTACCCTTTACCAAGTATGTAGATGCATTAATAATATAAGAGATATTGTGATATCCCAACATAAACATAATCCAACATGGAGCAATCTTCATCTTCACCTGCAACTAGCAACGCTATAAGAGGGGCTGAGCAAAAGCAGTAACATAGACAAACAACAGTTTGCTAGGAAGGGTGTCAAAGGTTACAGGTTCATGGCAATTTGGGAGGCTTGATAAGCAAGTGGTAGGTAACGCAGCATAGCGATAGAACGAAGCAACTAGCATAGCAATGATAGTAATGAGATCCAAGGTGACGGTCATCTTGCCTGAAATCCCGCAAGGAAGAAGAACGAGTCCATGAAGAAGATGAAGCCACGAAGACGAACCAAGCGTAGACGAACGAATCCTCACGATCGCAACGAAACGGGAACTATCGAGAAGAAGCACACAACACGGTAAACACACCACACATGAACAAGGCATGATGCTCAACCAAGTATGATGCATGACAAGGCTACATGAGACTACGAATGGCAAGAGATGATGCATATAAGAGCAACACATCAAAGCAAGTTTAAATGAGGCCGGAAACAACATATAACAATTCCGGTAAGTCCTCATATGCAAATTTCGAAATTGGTCCAGATCTGAATAAACATTATGTTCAAATTCTTAAACAGCAAGTTAATATGCACCACGATGATCTACACGAAATTCTAGTCAAGTTACATATAGAGTTCATTAGATTCGGAGCTACGGCCTAGAAGATATGAGCAAAACAAGTTAAACATGGCATTGATGCAAAATGCATTCAAACATCAAGAACACACCTCAAAACATGGATGCAACAAGGTAACATGAAACTACATGCAAAACTAAGCAAGTTTCATATAGAGCACACTCAAAACGGAGCAACGGTTTAACACATACACACTATACAAGGTTAAGGGACAAGCTGTCCAAAACAGCAACTAGGCATATTGCAAGCATCAAAATAACAAGCTACAGGATCTCAGCATGAAAAACAAAAGGCATGTGCGTGATGTACAGGTAAAGCATGACAAAACATGAACACTAAGATATCTCCAGAAACTAACAGAACATGCTCAAAAGGACATGGTAAGATTGCAAATAATAGCAGGTTCACAGACTTTGCAGAATTCACAGGACATGGCAGAAATAACATCAGGTTGCAATGTTTAGAGCTATCAAACAACATGCTACAAGAAATTATCATGGCAACCAGAGGCATGGCATGAATCTACTAATATCATAGAACAAAAGTCCCTTACTGGACATAAGCCAAAAGGGCACAGAAAATATGATGGCACCCATGTAAACATAGCAAGTTCGGTTACAGATTCAGACTTTGTGAAAAACTGGAGCATGGCCAAAACAGATAACAAGTAGGCATGTTTACGAGCTCGATGCACTCACTATGAGGGATTGAATGACAAACCAAGCATACAACCAGCAACTAGACATGGCATAGAAGCTAGAAATGGCAAGAACAATAACATAGCATGCACGGATCAACAACAACAAGCTAGGAAAATTTGAATAACATGTAAACAATCTGCCAGGAACATTTTATAGCAAAAGTGGAGCAAGATTAAGACATGATAGAGCACTCGATAAATGCAACCAGGAGCATGTATGGATATAGAATAACCATATTAACAAAACACCCTTACTGAACATACTCAAAAGAGGAATGGATCTCACTGTAGCAACATGAATACATGGCATAAAAATAACAGCAGACAAAGACTTGGTGAAATTCTAAGTCTCTGAAATCAGCAACATCACGGAGGCTTATTAGCAAGCTTAAAACAAACAATACATGGCATATCATGAAGAATGGATTGCACCACAGCAAAGATTGCATGTTGTAGCTAATAACACGTGTAGACTTCATGCTCAAAATAAAATCACACAAAAAGATACAAAAATAACAAATGAGCATGTACTGATAACAGACAGTAGTTAACATCATATAGCACTCTGGCAACGATGATTAGGGCATCGAGATGGACTCAAATGAACATGGCACAATGGAACGAGAGGACATCCAGAGGAACATTTAGGTATATTATACATGCAAAACGGAGCTACGGATGAGGAGATATGATGCAATGAACATGGGTACATCATGCAAAAAAAATACAAGACTTAGTGGATTTTGAGGTCAACCTTAGGTGGATGTAGATCCGGGCGCGGATCGAGGCGGGGCCGGGCTTGCCGGAGCTGGGCGGCGCCGGCGACGGGGGAGGAGGCCGAAGAGGGCGCTGCGGTGGCCGGAGCTGGGGCGTGCGGTGCGGAGCCGCGAAGGAGCCGGTGCAGGCCGCGGAGCTTGGCGGAGGCGGCGCGCGAAGCGGACGCCGGGTCGCCGGCGTGGAGCGAGGCGGCGGCGCGCGGCGGCCGGCGACAACGGGCGGTGGCGCGGCGCCTAGGGCGCGGGGCCGGCTCGGGCCGCGGGCGATACCGCGGGCAGCGGCGGGCGCTGGTACGGGCCCGGCGGGCCAGATCTGGGCTCACGGGCCCGACGGCTGCGGGGCGCGGTGGAGGGAGGAGCCGGGGACGCGTGGAGGCTCCGGATAGGCTGCGGGCGGCGGCGATGACGTGGCAGCCTCGGAGTGGCCGGAGCGACGTGTCCGACGGACATGTCCGGCGCGGATGGACATGTCCGGCGGCGCGAGGAGGAAGACTGCTAGAGTTCATCCGCGAATTTCGAAGGGGATGTGTTTATATAGTCATAGGAAGGTAGGAGACTCCAAATGGAGTGCGGTTTTCGGCCACGCGGTCGTGATCGAATGACCGAGTGGATGGAGCTGACTTAGATGGGTTATTGGGCTGTTTTGGAGGGGTGTTGGGCTGCAACCCAAAGAGGCCTTTACGGTTACCCGGTTAACCGTTGGAGTATCAAACGGACTCCAAATGGCATGAAACTTGACAGGCGGTCTACCGGTGGTATACCAAGGCCGCTTAGCAAAACTCGGTCCATTCCGATATCGTTTAACACCCGCACATGAAAAGAGGCAAAAGGGGGCGCCGGGGAACATAGGAGTGCCGGATTGGAAAACGGACAACGGGAAAAATGCTCGGATGCATGAAACGAACACGCATGCACGATGAGATTCACATGATGACATGATATGAAATGCAGATGATGACATGGAAAAATGCAACACGCGAGCACATGACATGGCAAGGACGGCGAATAACTGGCGGACACCTGGCGCATCGGATCCGGGGCGTTACAACTCTCCTCTACTAACAAGAGATCTCGTCCCGAGATCTTAGGACCGAGACGGAAGGGAAAAGGGATGAGGTGAAATAAGAACACAAGAGAGAGGATGACCAAAGTTGAGAACACTCGAGTAGGAAGAAAAAGAAACGATGAATACAACGAGAATCAGAGCTCCGAAACAAAAATGAATTCGAAACCACTCCGTAAGAATGAAAAGATGACAGATTGACCCGAACATGAAAGAATTTGAAAGCGATCTTGGAGAAGGCATCTGACTGATGAAATTCATACTTACGTCAAACTTCGAAAAGGATTTGAGAATAACTCTGGGAAATTAGAAGAGTCAGGTAAGATCCTGGGAAAAGACCCGCGGGTTGGGGCCCACTGAAAACAAACACCGTTGGAAAGGATTGTTTGAATGAGAAATGATGCACCAGAACGACTGAAAGACTCGAATGAGTTAACAACCTCGAAATAATTAAATGCAAACACGAATCTTCTGAGATGTCTTCATCACTCCAGAACGATTAAATGGCGAGAGGCGAACGAGCAAAGGGAAAACTTGACTCGAGGAAAAGAATATGATCGACAACAAAAAACTTGAATTGGACCCACCGGAAAAGGAAATGAGACGAACAATGATGAACTAGATGAGACTTCACCGGTTGATACAATTGAGGAAAAAAACTGAAGATACTCCACACGAATGAAATAGATTGCTCGGATAAAGACTCAGACTCCGGGAATAAAAAGGGTGGGAGGGCGGGGAAAAAACACAGGCAACTTGGAACAGGAATCAACGAATAACTTGAAGAGAAAACACCGTTTGAAATGATTTAGGGAAGAATGCAAAGGCTTCGCACGAGTAGAATGGACACTCGATTACGGACTCCGGTTCCGAGAAGAAGGGAGGGCGGGTGGAAAAAAAACAAGGACAACTTCGAATAGGGAAAACAACGTCGATTGAAAAGAGCTGAGGACTGATCTCCCAAAAGACAAAGAGGTTTAAGTCGACTTGATGAGATATGCACCTGATAAAAGAGGATGGACAACTCACGAAAAACTAACCGCGTGATCCTAAAGAAAAATTTAAACGGGAAGAGGAGTAGTTCAAAACACCTACGTCAAGATTTCTCACCAGAGCGACGAAGGGGCAGAGGAGTAAAAAGAAATCCTACTCTCCGATATAACTAGACTCCGAAAAAGTTTTCTTCTAGACTCGACATCGGCCAAACTACTCAATCAATCAAGGGGGCTCCTAAGGTCGGTCGAGGCTCTGATACCAACTTGTCACGCCCAAGATGCGACCCTATCCTAAAGGAACTCGAAGGTCCCACCAAGGATAGAAGCGCATCTTGAAGACGCTTTTGCAAGGTGGATATCATTACATCAACATTACATAATAGTGGGGATACAACCAAGACATACAATGTCACATGAATACAACAATACATCATACAAAAGATCAACATCCGACTACGGATGAAACATAAACAGAAAATCAAATAATATCCACCCTGCTAGCCCAGGCTGCCGACCAGGAACCTGTCCCTTAATCGAAGAAGAAGCAGAAGAAGAACTCCAACACAAATAAACATCGCTCTCGCGTCATGATCATCGCATAACCTGTACCTGCAACTGGTGGTGTAGTAATCTGTGAGCCACGAGGACTCAGCAATCCCATTACCATGGGTATCAAGACTAGCAAAGCTTAAAGGGTAAGGAAGGGGGTAAAGTGGTGAGGTTGTAGCAGCGACTAAGCATGCATGGTGGCTAACATACGCAAATAAGAGCGAGAAGAGAGGCAAAGCAAACAGTCGTCAACTAGTATTGATCAAGAAGTGATCCTGAACTCCTACTTACGTCAGTCATAACCCAGAAACCGTGTTCTCCTCTCGATCAACCATGAAAAGAGACACTCACGGTTACGCACACGGTTGGTGTATTTTAGAAGAGTTTACTTTAAGTTTACTACAACTGGACATTAACAAATTCCCATCTGCCACATAACCGCGGGCACGGCTTTTGAAAGTTCAAGCCCTGCAGAGGTGTCCCAACTTAGCCCATTATAAGCTCTCGCGATCAACGAAGGATATTCCTTCTCCCGGGAAGATCCGATCAAACTCGGAATCCCGATAACAAGACATTTTGACAATGGTAAAACAAGTCTAGCAAGACCTCCCGGCGTGCCGACACCCTGACAGTAGCCGCGCGTATCTCGTCTCAGGCCACGACCGGATAAGCTAAGTGTACAGGTACCAACATAACCCAAGTTGCCAAGGGACGGTCCCGCACGGTGCTCTAGTTTGGACCAACACTTAGACAAGCACTGACCCGGGGGTTTAAAATAAAGATGACCCTCGAGATGCGCGACACCCAAGGGAAAAAGGTAATAGGCTGAGTGTCGTGGGTTTGTCACGGCAGACGTCCTAGTGAAAGGACTTAGTCGTGGAGCCATCGCAACGGGTTAGCTTGAAGGGGTTAAAAGTGGACACAGGGACACGATGTTTATACTAGTTCGGCCCCTTCGATGAAGGTAAAAGCCTACGTCTAGTTGTGATGGGATTGATGGGTTTCGAGGGCTAGGGAGCGATAAGCTTCGCCTAAACCTCGAGTTCTTGTTCTCTCCCCTCAAACCGCCGTCGGGTCGTCCCCTTATATACACGGGTGACGCCCGTCCGTCTGCAAAGTCCCGACCTCCGGTTTATAAACGTGCCCGGGTCGGTCTCTCTATTCCTAACTTACAATGCAAGTTTACCTCAGGCCGGTTTATGCCGTAAACCTCTAAACCGATTATAGGCCTTGGGCCCTTCTATTTCTCCTTGGGCTTTAACATCTCGGGTCCATTGACGGAGCTAACCCGGGCCCTGTAGGCCGGTTTACCTCAAATAGCAATATCCCCAACATTAGGCCCCAGATTGATTTGAACAAGTTCATGTCAATCCTTAATAAGAATTTCTGTCTTCAAATGTCTTCCAGTAACTGTTGAACCGCCGTTTCTTCGTCTCCTTTTGCTGTGGTAAACCGATATGACGTCAGTGCAAAGTTACCGTCTCCTTTTGCTAATCCGCAATAATCAGGGCGACGGCTGGGCTCCCGAAATCTCCGGCCCCTGGATTCGCGCGCCTGGCACGCGCGCCGCGCCTTATAAATAGGACTTGAAGGCCATCTTCCTTTCCTCCCTTTCGCCCCCTTCTTCGTCTTCCTCGCGACCCAGACCTCGGAGCTCCGCCGCCGCCGTCAGCTACTGCATCAACTCCGGCCGCTGCATCAACCTGATCGGACCAGAGCACCGCGGCGACCTTCCACATCCGTTTGGATCCCGGTGAGACCCCTATTCTCCTTGCTTCAGATCTGTTCTAGGGTTCGTCATCCTGCCACTGTTCCTTGTTCATCTCCATAGCAGCTTTTGCGAACAGATGATGATACCTATATTGTGATTTGTAGTCCCTCTCAGTGTTCGCCATAAATCTGTACTCATCTCCTTAGATCCCACTCATTTCCCTGTTTGTCGAACTTATGTTGTTCTGCTGTGAGCCGAACCTCATATTTTTACTTCTTTTTCGCCCCAGCTGTAGATCCATTGTTTTGAAAGAATCCGTACGGGATCTGTTTCTGCTTCCATTAGATCTGGTCGGTTTAACTTCTAGCAGAGCGAGCAACCCAATCCATATATTCATTAGTCCCCTTGATGAACCGCTAGATGATATCATTGTAGATAACTTTACTCTTATATAAGAGCATCTTCGGTTTACAATCACACTTGTTCTCAAACCGGAATACCTTTGTCTTGTAGATTTCCTCATGGCAAAACAGGTGTACGAATGCAACCGGGTTCCCTCTCGCATTACTGAGACCCAATTAAACAACTTAGTTCTGACTGGCGCTTTGAGTAACAAAAATGCCATCCATTGGAGGGTTCCAGGGGATGAATGTCCTCCTACCCCACAGGAGGGAGAAGTGGTGGTGTTTGCGGATCACTTGGCCCGGGGTTTTAATCCACCCGGTTCAAAATTTTATCGGGACGTCCTCGCTAATTTTAAGTTGCGTCCACAAGATGTTGGCCCAAACTCAGTCACGAATATCTGCCATTTTCAAGTGCTTTGTGAGGTGTACTTCCAGGAGGAACCTACTGTAGAGCTGTTCCGAGACTGTTTTCATTTGAACCGACGTACTGAATTCACCGACGGCCCTAATATGGAACTGGGTGGTATGGCGATTCAAAAGAGGAAAGAAGTGACTTATCCTCGTGCCAAGTTGCATAGCCATCCGCAAGAATGGAATCACACTTGGTTCTATTGCAAAGATACTTCCCCTGCTGAAGAAAATCCACTGCCCGGTTTCCGTCCAGAGAGACTTAGCAATACACACCCCTTCCCCCCAAGGCTAACCGCCAAAGAGAGGAGTAAGTATGCCCCTCAGCTGTCCAAGCTCAGAGCCTTCATGGCTAACGGTTTAACGGGGGTAGATCTTGCCCGCTGCTGGATTTCATGGAGCATCCTGCCCCTTAGCATCCGCCCCGGTTTAATGTGCCAATACACGGGCCGGGTTGATGATCCTTTGAGGCACTGCACCATTCAGCTGACAGAAGACGAAGTCACTGAAGCTGTGAAAAAGATGCTGAATGAACCGGAATATGTTTGCGCCCGAACCGGCCTGCTTCCATTTTGTGCCACAAACAAACCACCTGCTGTAAGTATCTCCCCTCTGTTTGTTATAGAATTTATGATCTCCTTATACACATATTGCTAACTCCAGTCCTTTCTGAGACAGGGAGATGATCCGTTTTGGAGCAAGAAGTTTCAAGAGCCAACCGAAAAGGTAACCCGACCCAAAACGAGAGTGAAGAAGCCCGCTCAGAAGAAAAGGAACACCGCTTCCTCTACCCCGGATTTAGAGGAGGATGATGTGGGTAATCCGGACCTTGGGGTAGACCTCGATTCAGTTGGCTTACTTTTTATACATCTTATTGATGATGATATTTGTCAGGACGACGCTGAAGCGAGCAACGCTGAAGGCCCAGAGGTAACTATTCTTTCTTCTGATGCAGTTCCTTTGCCTTTGAAAAAACCTCGCCGAGCAAACCGGAAAATTAAATTTTCTCATCCTCTTGCTTACTTGGATCCCAAATTTCTTGTGAAGACCCAGCAACATGAAGCTCGACGCACCACCCGGCATAGCGGCCAGGTAGTTACCTCCGCCGGTTTACCGAACAGCCCGGTTCGGAAACGCCGCTCAGAGGTCTCCGATTTATGCGCTAGCTTTCCTCCTAAAGCAGGTTTAACTCGTCAGCCTCTTAATCCATCTGACTCCGATTATCAGGTCACTTCCCATTCATCTTCTGGTGAATCTTCAGCCACTCAATTGCCACCGCTAAAGACAGTTATTGGGTAAGTTGGACCGATCACAACATATTTCTGTATGGGTTTCTTAATCCATCTTACACCGTTTTTTCAATCTTTGGGTTTTTCCCAGGGCTAAACCTAGACCGAGCAAGAAGGCTCGTCTGGATAACCCGGCCGAAGGAACTGCCGCTCCTGAACCGGAGAAAATTCCTGGTGCTGACGCTCTGGGCTGTGAAGATATTCAGAATTATCTATCTCCACAAGATGACACCTGTGCTGAAGAAAGGCCTACCAACCCTGCCAGCCGTACTGATCCGCCTGCCAGTCCTGTTCGGGTTGAGGAATCCATCCCCCCTTCTGGAACTGCTGATAAACCGACAGGGCCAATGCAGAGTAGTGACTCCAAGGATGATGATGTCGTGATTACCGGCATTGGTCGCTCTGAACCGGGGAATACTGCTACTTTAGCCAAGCATACTGCCAAGGACGAAATCTCGGCCATAAAGGGCAAATGGGACGTTGACTCCTCAACGTACTCCGCTTTAAGCGCCCAAGATCTTTATTCTGGGTACCTGAACCGACTGTACACCAGTCGCGATTATGAAGCTGGTATGATCAGGATGATGAAAGATAAACTCGAGGTAACTCTCTTATGCTCTCTTCTGTTGCAACCTAGCTTATCAATTTGATCCGAATCCGAGATGGTAATCCAAATCATGCTGCCTTGACCACTAAAGGTCCGATTTAAAAACCCAGGGCTTCAACATAGGCCTTTGACCAGAAACATCGTTAAATAACCATTAGCCCCCAAGTGCCAAGTTTTAATACTTGTATTAATCCTGGGACTTTTTGTAATGGAAAACATGCGTTAAAATCAAGTATGCATTAGCCCCCAAGTATCGAGCACATAACTTGCTTGTGTGGTCGATACTTCCAAACCGTGCAATATTTTCTGAACACTGCTGATGTCCTGCTGCAGGCGGATCTGAAAACCAAGGAGAAACAAATCTCGGACCTTCAGGAAACCTTAAAAACCCAACTGGCCGAAACTGCAAAAGCAAAGGAGGGTTTGACCAATGCCTTAACCGTTATGGAACAACTGAAAGAGAGCCGTAAAAAGGAACAAGCTGTTTGGGCTACTGAAAAAGCTCTTTTGACGAAGAGGGCTGAAAATGCCGAAGCTGCTCTCAAACCGGTGGTTGATGAATTATCCACCGTGAAGCGACAAATACACTCCATGACCTCTGCCGTCTTCGGTAAATTTCTTTCGATGCCCTTCTTCCAATTTGTACCTTGTCTGCTATATCTTATGTCCGGTTTGTAATCCATTCTGAAACACTGCAGGCACACGTATTGGACACTTGGGTTCTGATGTGTGGATGAAACTCAAAGCTGCCTATACTCTGATTGAACAGTTGTACACCGGAGCACAAAGAGCTATCACCACTGCATCGCATAACAACCCTGCACCGTCCCTGATTCAAGACACGTTGAAAAGGCTATCTATGCTTCCAGCCCGGATTGAAGAGTTGAAAAGATCAGCTGCTCGAACTGGAGCCATCACTGCCTTGATCCGGGCCAAAGCGTGGGTACCAGATTTCGATCCTGTCGAAGCGGCCCAAGGATACCCCAGCTTGAAAGAAGACGGTTCAGACTTTGGTGAAGATGATTTGAGGGCGATAAACCGGGCGGTGCGCCCCCTAGCTTGTCAATTGGCTGAGGAAGCAGATTTGTCACATTACCAAGCCCAATACGATAACCAGAACAAACGAGTAGCTGCCCCGGTCCCTGAAGCGGGAAACCTTATTCCTCCAATCCGTAAGCATACCTACGCCCCTGACATTGAACCGTCTTTGCTGATTCACGAAGAAGCTGTCTTTCAAGCGCTAATGGGAATCGACTGGACCACTGCTGATTTCCAGCCAATGGGTAACCAAGATAGAGCTGAAGCGGCGCAAGATGATCCACAGCCTTCGAACCGAGGCGGCGAACAGGCGTAATCCACGCTCCGATTCACCTTAGTTGGTGACGTTTTAATCCGTCAACAAACAATATATTCAGGCACTACGCTGCCTTGTAATAAGATAGTTTAATACCTCTGCGTTTGAATGCGCCTTTGCGCACGGGTACTGATGCCCTTTCCAACGACTTTTTCCAACTTATGTTTCCTGTCTTTACTAAGTACACAAGGTGATCTTTCGACCACCTGAACCGTGCTGCGCCTTTGCCAAACCGGGCAACTTGCCTCCGGGTTAAAAAACGGACCAGGCTGTGTCAGCTGAATCGGTTTAAAAGTACTTGACGTTTCGAAGAACAAAAAACACCACAATAAAGGCAGAAAACAAAAACCAAACACGAGAGGATAACGTGATATCAAAACGCATGCAAATAGTGGTTGCTATGAACCGTTCAGAAGGCGTGATCGTCGTCGAGACAAAAGAAACCAAGCCCCCAAGAGGTGTAGCTACGGTTCAGGTCGACTAGGTTCCTAACTGAATCGTGGCAAATATGCCGGTCAAATGGCATTGCATTGGTTCGGATTCGACCAAGCCCCCAAGTGACTCAATGGCCAAGGGCCGATCAAGTGGCATTGCGTTGGTTCGGACACGACCAAGCCCCCAAATGATTCATTGGCTAAAAAGCCGACCAGAAGGCATTACCATCATCAAGACATGACCGAGCTCCCATAAGGTGTAACTACGGTTCAAGTCGATTAGGTCCCCAACTGATTCAGTGGCAAATGTGCCAGCCAGAAGGCATTACCGTCGTCAAGGCATGACCAAGCTCCCCGGAGGTGTAGCTACGGACCAGGCCGACTAGGTCCCCAACTGACTCTAGTAAGATAGCTATGTTCTCTTTGGTTCGAATACGACCTATGTTTGAACAGGAAGCCTCATGTTTGAGCCGCGCATCACGTCAGCAGTTCCTCTTCCGTAACCTTTAACCTTTCTGCAAGAGGTAAAGTTTTCTTGAACCGGGATATTGAACCGGATATTAAGAGCTTCACAGCTTTGTGGGAGACATCTTCCCTTGAACCGGCTTTTAAACCGGAATCTTTAATTTGATCTTCTGTGAAGCGACCTCAAGGGGAAGAACACGCATGATGTGAAGAACAGCAGAGACCCCGCTTTACTCGAGGCTCCGGTTTATTGTATTAATCATAATATATACATGGTCATGATATGTACATAAACAGAGCCCAAGGCTCATGTATAATAAGGTCGAAGATGAGCTATGTTCCACGGCCTGCTGGTCTCCTCCTCTGATGTGCGTGAATCCTTGCGCTCTCGAATATCAATCAGGTAGTATGACCCATTATTCAGATTCTTGCTGACCACAAAAGGTCCCTCCCAAGGCGGGGATAATTTATGCTGATCAGACTGATCCTGGATGAGCCGAAGCACCAAATCCCCCTCCTGAAAGGTTCTGGTCCTAACCCGACGGCTGTGGTAACGGCGAAGATCTTGCTGGTAAATCGCTGAACGGGCAGCTGCTAAGTCACGTTCCTCATCCAACAAGTCAAGAGCGTTCTGCCGTGCCTGCTCGTTGTCCGCTTCAACATACGCTGCCACACGAGGTGAGTCATGCCGTATATCACTTGGGAGAACCGCCTCTGCTCCATAGACCATAAAAAACAGCGTAAACCCCGTGGATCTGTTGGGCGTGGTGTTGATGCTCCATAATACAGACGGTAGCTCCTCCACCCAACAACCCGGCGTCCTTTGCAAAGGGACCAGAAGCCGGGGTTTGATACCTCTCAAGATTTCTTGATTCGCTCGTTCTGCCTGACCATTAGATTGTGGGTGAGCTACCGAAGAAATATCAAGCCGTATATGCTCCCGTGCGCAGAACTCTCTCATGGCCCCCTTGGATAGATTGGTACCATTATCTGTGATGATGCTGTGTGGAAAACCAAACCGGAAGATCACCTTCTTTATAAACCGAACCGCCGTGGCAGCATCACATTTACTGACAGGTTCTGCCTCCACCCACTTTGTAAATTTGTCAACCGCCACCAGTAGGTGGGTCTTCTTATCTTTGGAACGCTTAAAAGGCCCAACCATATCGAGCCCCCAAGTCGCAAACGGCCAAGTGATTGGAATCATCCTCAATTCTTGAGCCGGTATGTGTGCTCGTCTGGAAAATTTCTGGCAACCATCACATAACCTGACCAGGTCTTCTGCATCGGCATGAGCAGTTAACCAGTAGAAACCGTGGCGGAACGCTTTAGCCACCAATGATTTTGAACCGGCGTGGTGGCCGCAATCCCCTTCATGTATCTCACGTAATATCTCGCACCCCTCCTCAGGGGATACGCACCGTTGTAGTGCTCCTGACACGCTGCGATGATGTAGCTCTCCTTTAAGGATGGTCATAGACTTGGACCGCCGTACTATCTGTCGAGCCAAGCTTTCGTCTTCTGGCAACTCACCCCGGTTCATATATGCCAGATAAGGGAGCGTCCAATCCGGGGTGACGTGAAGAGCCGCCACTAACTGAGCCTCCGGATCAGGAACAGCCAACTCCAGCTCACCGGGTAACTGTACCGATGGGTGATACAATACATCCAAGAAAACATTGAGTGGGACCGGTTTACGCTGAGAGCCCAAGCGGCTTAAAGCGTCTGCTGCCTCATTCTTTCTGCGGTCCACATGGTCCACTTGATAGCCTTTGAAATGCCCGGCTACCATATCTACTTCACGTCGGTATGCAGCCATGAGCGGGTCCTTTGAATCCCAGGTGCCAGATACCTGCTGAGCTACCAGGTCCGAATCACCAAAGCACCTAACTCTGCTCAGATTCATCTCTTTAGCCATCCGAAGACCATGCAGCAAAGCTTCATACTCAGCCGCATTATTTGTACAGGGGAACATTAAACGGAGGACATAACAAAACTTATCACCTCGTGGGGAAGTTAAAACGACTCCAGCCCCCGAGCCTTCCAATGTCTTGACCCGTCAAAATGAATGGTCCAATAGGTGTTATCTGGCTTCTCCTCAGGCGCTTGTAACTCTGTCCAATCATTTATGAAATCGACAAGTGCTTGTGACTTTATGGCCGTCCGGGGTACGTATCTTAAATCGTGCGGCCCGAGCTCGATAGCCCACTTGGCAATCCGACCGGTCGCCTCCCGGTTCTGTATGATGTCACCCAAAGGAGCAGAACTGACCACCGTGATGGGGTGTCCTTGAAAATATTGCCTCAGCTTCCGGCTTGCCATAAAAACACCATATACCAGCTTCTGCCAATGCGGATACCTTTGTTTGGACTCGATAAGCACTTCACTGATGTAGTAAACCGGTCGCTGAACCGGATGTTCCTTTCCAGCCTCCTTTCGTTCTACCACCATCGCCACACTAACCGCTCTGGCATTCGCTGCAACATATAACAGGAGTGGCTCTTTATCTACAGGGGCTGCCAACACTGGCGGATTGACTAGCTGTCGCTTCAAGTCCTCAAACGCTTTATCAGCCTCCGGACTCCAGACAAATTGATCCGTCTTCTTGAGCATTTGATACAAGGGGATCGCCTTTTCACCGAGGCGACTGATAAACCGGCTTAACGCTGCAATCCGCCCGGCCATGCGCTGAACATCATTGACGCATTTCGGTTTGGCCAGGGAGGTGATGGCTGTGATCTTTTCCAGATTGGCCTCAATTCCTCTATGGGACACTAAAAATCCCAACAACTTGCCTGCAGGTACACCAAAAACACATTTAGCTGGGTTGAGCATCATTTGGTACACTCTCAAGTTATCGAAAGTCTCCTTCAAATCGTCAACCAGGGTCTCCTTCTTTCGTGACTTGACCACAATATCATCCACATAAGCATGCACATTACGACCAATCTGCTCGCGGAGGCAATTTTGCACACATCGTTGATAAGTAGCCTGCGCACTCTTAAGCCCGAAGGGCATAGACACATAGCAGAAGGCTCCAAAGGGAGTGATGAACGCCGTCTTCTCCTGGTCCTTAACTGCCATCTTGATCTGGTGATAACCCGAATAGGCATCCAAAAAACTCAAACGCTCGCAACCTGCCGTAGCATCAATGATCTGATCAATCCGGGGGAGAGCAAAAGGATCCGCTGGACAAGCTTTATTCAAGTCTGTGTAATCCACACACATGCGCCAGGTGCCGTTTTTCTTAAGAACCAGCACCGGATTAGCAAGCCATTCGGGATGAAAAACCTCAACGATAAACCCAGCTGCCAGGAGCCTGGCCACTTCCTCACCAATCGCTTTACGTCTTTCTTCGTTAAACCGGCGTAAGAACTGCTTTACCGGTTTATACTTAGGATCCACATTAAGGGTGTGCTCAGCGAGTCGCCTCGGTACACGAGGCATGTCAGACGGCTTCCATGCAAAGATGTCCCGATTCTCACGGATGAACTCGATGAGCGCGCTTTCCTATTTTGGATCCAGGTTTGCCCTGATGCTGAACTGCTTGGACGAATCGCCAGGTACGAAGTCAACAAGCTTAGTTTCGGCAGCCGATTTGAACTTCAAGGCCGGATCGTGGTCCGTGGTTGGCTTCTTCAACGAAGTCATGTCCTCCGGGTCAACACTGTCTTTGTACTGTTTTAGCTCCTCCGTAGCACAAACCGATTCTGCATAAGTCGCATCTCCTTCCTCGCATTCCAAAGCGATTCGACGGCTCCCATGAACCGTTATAGTGCCCTTGTAACCCGGCATCTTAAGTTGCAGATATACATAGCAGGGCCGTGCCATAAATTTTGCATAGGCTGGCCGTCCAAACAAAGCGTGGTACGGACTTTGGATTTTAACCACTTCGAACGTCAGCGTCTCTGATCTGGAATCGTGACTATCGCCAAAGACCACTTCAAGGGCTATCTTACCAACCGGGTATGCAGACTTGCCAGGCACCACCTCGTGGAACACTGTATTGGTCGGTTTGAGATCCTTATCTATCAGTCCCATGCGACGGAAAGTCTCATAATACAAGATGTTAATGCTGCTTCCTCCGTCCATGAGCACCTTGGTGAGCTTATAGCCTCCCACCTGAGGCGCCACCACCAATGCCAACTGACCCGGATTGTACACCCTGGGAGGGTGATCTTCTCGGCTCCATATGATAGGCTGTTCCGACCAGCGCAGATAGTGAGGCGTGGCTGGTTCGATAGCACTAACTGCCCGCCTCTGAAGCTTTCTATCCCGTTTATCCAAGCTTGTAGTAAAGACATGATACTGTCCACCACTCAATTGTTTCGGGTTGCTCTGATAACCTGATTGCTGCTGTCCGTAACCACTTTGATTACTTTGATTATTTTGGCTGTCCTGTCCGCCCGGGTTACCATGGAACCCTGGACCGGAATTTCCGCCACCGTATCCTGATCCGGAACCTGAACCGCTGCCGGAGCTGTGATCATATTGGAAAGTTTTTGAGCTTTTGAATTCCTTCATGATATAACAATCCTTCCAAAGATGGGTTGCTGGTTCCTCTTTTGTTCCGTGCTTCGGACAGGGCTGGTTTAAGAAAAAGTTCAAACGCTCCGGGTTAGGACCGGGATTTGCGCGGAAGCTTGGCTGTTTCCCCTTACGCCGCTGGCCTTTATTCTGTGCACTTGTGTTGGCCACAAAGTCCATGCTCCCGTCCGGTTTACGCTTACCTCCGCCTCCATTACCTGTCGGTCGATGTTGCTGGCCTTTGGTGTTGCTATTCTTCTTTCCCTTCCCTGCTTTGTCATCACCAGAGTCAGGATCCTTGGTACTGTCAGAATCCGCATACTTCACTAAAGCGGTCATGAGCGTTCCTATATCTGTACAATCACGCTTCATCCGGCCCAACTTTAGCTTCAAAGGGCCAAACCGACAGTTGCTTTCCAACAGCACCACGGCGGTGTCTGCGTTGATGCGATCTGACGAGTGCAAAACTTCTGATACCCGCCGCACCCAATGGGTAGTTGATTCCCCTTCTTGCTGAACGCAGGCTGCTAGGTCAACTATCGACATTGGCTGTTTGCACGTGTCCTTGAAATTCTTGATAAACCGGGCGTGCAATTGGGCCCACGAACTAATTGAATTAGGCGGTAAGCTCTTTAGCCAAGTCCGGGCCGTTCCTTCTAACATCATAGTAAAATACTTGGCACACGTCGTGTCATCCACATCCAGCATCTCCATAGCCATTTCATAGCTCTCCACCCATGTCTCCGGAGGCTGATCTGCCGTGTAGTTTGGTACCTTGCGGGGGCCTTTGAAGTCTTTGGGCAGGCGTACGTTGCGCAAAGCGGGAACAAGGCACGGTACTCCCAAAGAACTGGAGACCACCCCTGGTTCAACCGTAGCCGCTGGGAAGATAGGTGTAAGCTGACGAGCCTGATGCTGCGCTGCTAATCCGGCCTCCCGCGCACGGGTGCGATCCACATTCTCCTGAGCATTGTCGACGCCCGTCGGGTTGTTGCCGCGGAGCGCTTCACGCCTGGCATTGCTTGACACAGCCGGCTCCTCCATGCGCCTACTATGGCTCCCGCTGGGGCGAGGGGTGGAGTGAATCCGATCACGGCTTTGTGAATATGCTTCTTGTTGGGCCAACGCGGTCCTAAGGAGCTCCTTGACCCGGCGTGTCTCTACGTCCTGCGGTGAATCGCCTTCGATCGGAATGGCTTCCAGCCGAGCTGCCGCCGCGACGAGGTTATCCATCGGGTTGGAATAATGACCTGACGGTGTTGGCACGGCCTGTGGTGTACCAGTGTTGTGACGAGGCAGGTTTATTATCCGGTGCTGAACCGGGGCGCCAACTGTCGCCTCCGCACGGTTTACCCCCGGGGTGTTGAAGAGATTTCGGGCGTCGAGGGCTGCGGGCAATCGAGATCGGGATTTCCTCTTCAGGACTTCCTGAGACGCATTCTGGTCCATCATGAGCCTGTAAGCCTGTGCATCCAAAGCGGCGCGCTCCGCCGTCATCCTGATCTCTTCTGCTGCCAGCTCCGCTTTAGCTTGAGTGATCTGCTCTCTCACTTTGGCAATCTCAACATTGTGAACCTCCTGATCCACCGGGTTGGCTTCCGCCATGAGCGCTGCCAGTGCGTCAAACAGGTCTGACAAAATTTGGGCTGGTGAACCCGTAGGGCCTCCTGCCCGCGCAGCCGTTGCCGCTGCCGATCCGGAGATCGCTGCTGCTGCAGTTGATGATCGTGGCACCGCCTGTGTTCCAGCCATGAAGATCCCAACCCGATAGGGCAGATCAGAGGGGTCCGGAATACTGTTGCCATCGGAGCCGCCCCCAATCCGATCATCTTGCAACTGGTAAAGAGATTCGGTTTCCCCGGTCGACGTTTCATCGCCGGAGTAGATGGCGGTTTCGTCACCGGATTCGAATCCTTCCTCGTAGCTTCCTCCGTGGATGACTCCCACGAAGGCGTGCTTCCTGGTCGGTTTAGCCAGGGCCGATCTCGTGCACTGAGCTGTCTCGACGAGGTCGGCGCAGACGCCTAACTCGGGGCCTGGTTCTCCGATCTTGCCGATGAAAACATGGATGCCGCCAAAGGGGACCCAGTACCCGTACTCGATCGAGCCGGCGTCGGGGCCCCAGCCTGTGCTGTCGATGTACAGTTTTCCGCGGCGGCTCTTGGTCATCCGACCCACAGCGTAACCCTCGAGTCCTTCAAAGCGGCCCTCCAAAAACTTGAAACCATCTCGCGATAGCCCCACGGTGGGCGCCAACTGTCGTGGGTTTGTCACGGCAGACGTCCTAGTGAAAGGACTTAGTCGTGGAGCCATCGCAACGGGTTAGCTTGAAGGGGTTAAAAGTGGACACAGGGACACGATGTTTATACTAGTTCGGCCCCTTCGATGAAGGTAAAAGCCTACGTCTAGTTGTGATGGGATTGATGGGTTTCGAGGGCTAGGGAGCGATAAGCTTCGCCTAAACCTCGAGTTCTTGTTCTCTCCCCTCAAACCGCCGTCGGGTCGTCCCCTTATATACACGGGTGACGCCCGTCCGTCTGCAAAGTCCCGACCTCCGGTTTATAAACATGCCCGGGTCGGTCTCTCTATTCCTAACTTACAATGCAAGTTTACCTCAGGCCGGTTTACGCCGTAAACCTCTAAACCGATTATAGGCCTTGGGCCCTTCTATTTCTCCTTGGGCTTTAACATCTCGGGTCCATTGACGGAGCTAACCCGGGCCCTGTAGGCCGGTTTACCTCAAATAGCAATATCCCCAACACTGAGGCAAATGGTAAATCCAAAGTTGGGCCTTGCTGGAGGAGTCTTATTCAAAGCGAACCGTCAAGGGGGTCCCATAAATCACCCAACCGCGTTAGGGACGCAAAATCCGGGAACATAATACCGATATGACGGAAACTAGGGCGGCAAGAGTGGAACAAAACACCAGGCATAAGGCCGAGCCTTCCACCCTTTACCAAGTATATAGATGCATTAATAATATAAGAGATATTGTGATATCCCAACATAAACATAATCCAACATGGAACAATCTTCATCTTCACGTGCAACTAGCAACGCTATAAAAGGGGCTGAGCAAAAGCGGTAACATAGCCAAACAACAGTTTGCTAGAAAGGGTGTCAAAGGTTAGAGGTTCATTGCAATTTGGGAGGCTTGATAAGCAAGTGGTAGGTAACGCAGCATAGCGATAGAACGAAGCAACTAGCATAGCAATGATAGTAATGAGATCCAAGGTGACGGTCATCTTGCCTGAAATCCCGCAAGGAAGAAGAACGAGTCCATGAAGAAGATGAAGCCACGAAGACGAACCAAGCGTAGACGAACGAATCCTCACGATCGCAACGAAACGGGAACTATCGAGAAGAAGCACACAACACGGTAAACACACCACACATGAACAAGGCATGATGCTCAACCAAGTATGATGCATGACAAGGCTACATGAGACTACGAATGGCAAGAGATGATGCATATAAGAGCAACACATCAAAGCAAGTTTAAATGAGGCCGGAAACAACATATAACAATTCCGGTAAGTCCTCATATGCAAATTTCGAAATTGGTCCAGATCTGAATAAACATTATGTTCAAGTTCTTAAACAGCAAGTTAAGATGCACCACGATGATCTACACGAAATTCTAGTCAAGTTACATATAGAGTTCATTAGATTCGGAGCTACGGCCTAGAAGATATGAGCAAAACAAGTTAAACATGGCATTGATGCAAAATGCATTCAAACATCAAGAACACACCTCAAAACAAGGATGCAACAAGGTAACATGAAACTACATGCAAAACTAAGCAAGTTTCATATAGAGCACACTCAAAACGGAGCAACGGTTTAACACATACACACTACACAAGGTTAAGGGACAAGCTGTCCAAAATAGCAACTAGGCATATTGCAAGCATCAAAACAACAAGCTACAGGATCTCAACATGAAAAATAAAAGGCATGAGTGTGATGTACAGGTAAATCATGACAAAACATGAACACTGAGCTATCTCCATAAACTAATAGAACATGCTCAAAAGGACATGGCAAGATTGCAAATAATAACAGATTCACAGACTTCGCAAAATTCACAGGACATGGCAGAAATAACATCAGGTTGCAATGCTTAGAGCTATCAAACAACATGCTACAAGAACTTATCATGGCAACCAGAGGCATGGTATGAATCTACTAATATCATAGAACAAAAGTCCCTTACTGGCCATAAGCCAAAAGGGCACAGAAAATATGATGGCACCCATGTAAACATAGCAAGTTCGGTTACAGATTCAGACTTTGTGAAAAACTGGAGCATGGCCAAAACAGATAACAAGTAGGCATGTTTACGAGCTCGATGCACTCACTACGAGGCATTGCATGACAAACCAAGCATACAACCAGCAACTAGACATGGCATAGAAGCTATAAATGGCAAGAACAATAATATAGCATGCACGGATCAACAACAACAAGCTAGGAAAAATTGAATAACATATAAACAATCTGCCAGGAACATTTTATAGCAAAAGTGGAGCAAGATTAAGACATGATATGTCACTCTATAAATGCAACCAGGAGCATGTATGGATATAGCATAACCATATTAACAAAACACCCTTACTGAACATACTCAAAAGAGGAATGGATCTCACTGTAGCAACATGAATACATGGCATAAAAATAACAGCAGACAAAGACTTGGTGAAATTCTAAGTCTCTGAAATCAGCAACATCACGGAGGCTAATTAGCAAGCTTAAAACAAACAATACATGGCATATCATGACGAATGGATTGCACCACAGCAAAGATGGCATGTTGTAGCTCATAACACATGTAGACTTCATGCTCAAAATAAAATCACACAAAAATATACAAAAATACCAAATGAGCATGTACTGATAACAGACAGTAGTTAACATCATATAGCACTCTTGCAACGATGATTAGGGCATCGAGATGGACTCAAATGAACATGGCACAATGGAACGAGAGCACATCCAGAGGAACATTTAGGTATATTATACATGCAAAACGGAGCTACGGATGAGGAGATATGATGCAATGAACATGGGTACATCATGCAAAAAAAAAAAACAGGACTTAGTGGATTTCGAGGTCAACCTTAGGTGGATCTAGATCCAGGCGCGGATCGAGGCGGGGCCGGGCTTGCCAGATCTGGGCGACGCCGGTGACGGGGGAGGAGGCCGGAGAGGGCGCTACGGTGGCCGGAGCTGGGGCGTGCGGTGCGGAGCCGCGGAGGAGCGGGCGCAGGCGGCGGGGTCGCCGGCGTGGAGCGAGGCGGCGGCTTGGCGGGCACCGGCGGGGCACGGCGCCCAGGGCGCGGGGCTGGCTCGGGCCGCGGGCGAAACCGCGGGCGGCGGCGGGCGCTGGTACGGGCCCGGCGGGCTAGATCTGGGCTCACGGGCTCGACGGCTGCGGGGCGCGGTGGAGGGAGGAGCTGGGGACGCGTGGCGGCTCCGGATAGGCTGCGGGCGGCGGCGCGATGATGTGGCAGCCTCGGAGTGGCCGGAGCGACGTGTCCGGCGGACATGTCCGGCGCGGATGGACATGTCTGGCGGCGCGAGGAGGAAGACTGCTAGGGTTCATCCGCGAATTTCGAAGGGGGATGTGTTTATATAGTCATAGGGAGCTAGGAGACTCCAAATGGAGTGCGGTTTTCGGCCACGCGATCATAATCGAATGGCCGAGAGGATGGAGCTGACTTACATGGGTTATTGGGCTGTTTTGGAGGGGTGTTGGGCTGCAACCCAAAGAGGCCATTACAGTTACCCGGTTAATCGTTGGAGTATCAAACGGACTCCAAATGGCATGAAACTTGACAGGAGGTCTACCGGTGGTATACCAAGGACGCTTGGCAAACCTCGGTCCATTCTGATATCGTTTAACACCCGCACATGAAAAGAGGCAAAAGGGGGCGCCGGGGAACATAGGAGTGCCGGATTGGAAAACGGACAACGGGGAAAATGCTCGGTTGCATGAAACGAACACGCATGCACGATGAGATGCACATGATGACATGATATGGAATGCAGATGATGACATGGCAAAATGCAACACGCGAGCACATGACATGGCAAGGACGGCGAATAACTGGCGGACACGTGGCGCATCGGATCCGGGGCGTTACAGTAACATTGTCCCTTCTCTCTTTTTCTCTCATTCATTTTTTTATTTGGGCCTTTTTATGGCCCTTTTTTTCGTCCGGAGTCTCATCCCGACTTGTGGGGGAATCATAGTCTCCATCATCCTTTCCTCACTTGGGACAATGCTCTAAAAATGATGATCATCACACTTTTATTTTCTTACAACTCAACAATTAAAACTCAATACTTAGAACAAAATATGACTCTATGTGAATGCCTCCGACGGTGTACCGGGATATGCAATGAATCAAGAGTGGCATGTATGAAAGAATTATGAATGGTGGCTTTGCCACAAATACAATGTCAACTACATGATCATGCGAACCAATATGACAATGATGGAGCGTGTCATAGTAAACGGAATGGTGGTAAGTTGCATGGCAATATATCTCGGAATGGCTATGGAAATGCCATGATAGGTAGGTATGGTGGCTGTTTTGAGGAAGGTATATGGTGGGTGTATGGTACCGGGGAAAAGTGTGCGGTATTAGAGAGGCTAGCAATGGTGGAAGGAAGAAAAGTGTGTATAATCCATGGACGCAACATTAGTCATAAAGAACTCATATACTTATTGCAAAAATCTACAAGTTATCAAAGCAAAGTATTACGCGCATGCTCCTAGGGGGATAGATTGGTAGGAAAAGACCATCGCTCGTCTCCGACCACCACTCATAAGGAAGACAATCAATAAATAAATCATGCTCCGACTTCATCACATAACGGTTCACCATACATGCATGCTACGGGAATCACAAACTTTAACACAAGTATTTCTCAAATTCAAAACTAATAAACTAGCATGACTCTGATATCACCATCTTGATATCTCAGAACAATTATCAAGCATCAAACTTCTCATAGTATTCAACACACTCATAATAATTTTCTTTTTTCTTTACTAATCTTGAATGCCTATTATTGTTAAAGAAAACTACCATGCTGTTTTGTAGGACTCTCAAAATAATCTAAGTGAAGCATGAGGGAACAATAGTTTCTATAAAACAAATCCACCACCGTGCTCTAAAAGATATAAGTGAAGCACTAGAGCAAAAACTATATAACTCAAAAGGTATAAGTGAAGCACATAGAGTATTCTAATAATTTCCGAATCATGTGTGTCTCTCTCAAAAGGTCTGTACAAGAAGGATGATTGTGGTAAACTAACAAACGAAGACTCAAATAATACAAGACGCTCCAAGAAAAACACATATCATGTGGTGAATAAAAATATAGCTTCAAGTAAAGTTACCGATGGAAGTAGACGAAAGAGGGGATGCCTTCCGGGGCATCCCCAAGATTTGGCTTTTAGGTGTCCTTAGATTATCTTGGGGTGCCATGGGCACCCCCAAGCTTAGGATCTTGCCACTCCTTGTCCCATAATCCATCAAATCTTTTACCCAAAACTTGAAAACTTCACAACACAAAACTTAACAGAAAATCTCGTAAGCTCCGTTAGCGAAAGAAAACAAAAGACTACTTCAAGGTACTGTAATGAACTCATTATTTATTTATATTTGTGTTAAACCTACTGTATTCCAACTTCTCTATGGTTTATAAACTATTTTACTAGCTATAGATTCATCAAAATAAGCAAACAACACACGAAAAACAGTCAGTAGTAATCTGTAACTAACGCAAACTTATGGAACTCCAAAAATTCAGACAAAATAGGAATACCTAGAGAATTTGTTTATTGATCAGAAGCAATTGGAATCAATATTTTATCACGTTCTGGTGTTTTTTAACAATTATCTTCGTGAACAGAAAGTTTCTGCAATTTTCAGCAAGATGAAATAACTATCATCCAAGAAGATCCAATAGGTTTAACTTGGCAAAAACACTAATTAAAACATAAAAACACATCTAACCAGAGGCTAGATCAAATATTTATTCCTAAATAGAAGCAAAAAGCAAAAAAACTAAAAATAAAATTGGGTTGCCTCCCAACAAGCGCTATCATTTAAAGCCTTTAGCTAGGCATAAAAGCAAGGATAGATCTAGGTATTGCCATCTTTGGTAGGCAATCCATAAGTGGCTCTCATAATAGATTCATAAGGTAATTTTATTTTCTTTCTAGGGAAGTGTTCCATGCATTTCCTTAATGGAAATGTGAATCTAATATTCCCTTCCTTCATATCAATAATTGCACCAATCATTCTAAGGAAAGGTCTACCAGGAATAATAGGACATGAAGGATTGCAATCTATGTCAAGAACAATAAAGTCTATGGGCACATAGTTCCTATTTGCAACAATAAGAACATCATTAATTCTTCCCATAGGTTTCTTAATAGTGGAATCCGCAAGGTGCAAGTTTAGAGAGCAATCATCAAAATCACGGAAACCTAGCAAATCGCACAAAGTCTTTGGAATCGTGGAAACACTAGCACCCAAATCACACAAAGCATAGCATTCATGATCTTTAATGTTAATTTTAATAGTAGGTTCCCATTCATCATAAAGTTTTCTAGGGATAGAAACTTCCAACTCAAGTTTTTCTTCATAAGATTGCATCAAAGCATCAATGATATGTGCTACCTCTTGAGCATTGCGTTGGATTTCCCCGAAGAGGAGAGGATGATGCAGCAAAGTAGCGTAAGTATTGTTTTTGAGAACCAAGGTATCAATCCAGTAGGATGCCACGCGCGAGTCCCTCGTACCTACACAAAACAAATAGCTCAACGCAACCAACGCGATTAGGGGTTGTCAAACCCTTCACGGTCACTTATGAGAGTGAGATCTGATAGAGATGATAGATAACATGTTTGGTATTTTTGATATAAAGATGCGAAGTAAAATAAAAGGCAATGTAAAAAAGCAAAGCAATATGTCACATCCCTAGTCCTGGTATGCGCTAGGCTAGCCCTTCGTGTGTGCATCATGTTTAAATTTCAAATGAACTTGAATTGGGGGATGTTCAAACCCTAGCATAAAAGGAATCCACCAGGTTCAACTAAAATATTTTTCAGTGAATCCAAATGGCCTCCAAAAATGTTCATCATTTTTGGAAAATGCTGGAAACAGTAACCAGAGGTGATGCACATTTTTCCATGGCATTTATGGTCTCTGAATTAATCCAATAAGTATTTGCATTGGAGTTATAAATTCCTATAATAATATTTTTAGCTCCAATAATTCTGAAACATTTTGTGGGTCTCCAGAATAGTCCATCTAGCTCCCACAATATTTTACAGAAGCAACAAAATTGAATTGGTTTCAAACCAAATTCAAAACACACATGCAAAATAGAAAACAGAAACAGAAATAATTAAAAGAGGAGAGAGATACTTACCTGGGCCAACTCACCTGGCAGCCCAAGTGGCCGGCCCAGCCACCTGGCCGGCCCAGCTGGCCCCTCCCCCTGTCGTCTTCCTCCTTGCCAGGAGGATGGGCGCGTGGCCGACGCGCACGGCCACCGCACGCCACCTCCTGCTTCGCGGTGGCAGCCTCCCCGGCCTCCTAACCGCGCCACGGAGACGCCGCGACCCCTGGCTCCTCTCCCGTGCCTCTCCCCCACTCGCTGCAGCTCCTCCTCTCCTCTGGCTTCCTCCCCCTCTCTTCCCGAGCGCACCAGAGGACGCCGCCGTGCTCTGCCGCGGCCACCGGCCACCCCATGCCCCGACGACGTGCCAAGAAGCTCCTCCACGGCGCCCTCTTCCTCTTCGATGAGTCACGTGAGCTCGGCCGCTCTGCATCGCCGCCTGCATCGCCTTCTTCTCCCTCCGGTTGCCGAGATCGCCGGCAACACCATGACGCCGTTCGTGCTTCCCCGAGCCCACTTCGACGCCCCCTACAATCGCCGTGAGCTCCTCTTTCTCCTCCCCCTAACCACGTTGCTCTGCTCGTCCCCTAGCTAGCGATGCTGCCATGGCCGAGCTTCCCCTGCCGCCGGCCATGTCGCCGCCGTCACTGCAGCCACTTGAGCTCGATTCGGAGCGCGTCACCGTGCTCGGGAAGCCACCAGGAGCCGAACGCACATGCTAACTCGCCCTTCGGCGCACCACAGCGCCAACCCCACACTCACCCGAACTCCGGCGCCGCCGCAAGCTCGCTTTCGGCGAGCTCCGACCTCCCCGAGTCCTCCTGTCGCCTCCGCTGGATGCGGACGAGCCCGGGCTACGCCCCGGTGCTCTCATCCCCCGCCCTCGTTGCCCGTAGCGCGGACTCCGCCACGCCCCGTGGCCGCCGGCGGCTAAACGCCGGTGGGGTTGACCGGGTCAACCCGCACTAACCACCCCCCCATTTGACCAGTTTTGACCCGTGCGGGTCAATGACAGGTGGGGCCGGCCTGACTAATTTTTAGTTAGGATAACTAATTAACTTTGTTTACTAACTATAACACTGACGTGTGGGCCCCGCGCGACAGGTTTGACCTGGTCAGCGCCGTTGACCGCTGACGCAATGCTGATGTCATGCTGACGCATATATTCTTTTCTGGAGTTATTTTTTAATCAGGAAATTCCAGAAAATAGTATAAACTTCTAAAAATCATATCTATTCAACCGTAACTCCAAATGAAATAATTTATATATGAAAAATTATCAGAAAAATTCAAGGAATCCATCTGTACCATTTTCATGCATGTTTGAACAATGTTTGTCCTCTGTTTTGGACAAAACAAATAAAGGACATTTAAATAATCATATATGGAGTTGGCTTTTGAATCATGTATTCAAACCAACTTCATTTAAATCATAGCTAGATGCATTAGCTCAAATCACAGCATATTGCCATGTCATGATCATGCATCATATTGTGGCATTGCATTGATTGTGTTCTTTCTCAGTTGCCGGTGTTTGTCCCCTCTCGATAGACGATGTGCCGACGATGAGATCGATGACACTGATGAAGAACTATATTATCTTCAGAAGTGCCAGGCAAGCAAAACCACCTTGTTCATTCCGATACAATCCCACTCTCTCGCTCCTGCTCTCTTTTACTGCATTAGGACAACAACGATTCAACTGTTACATGCTGCGGTAGCTGAACCCCTTTATCCTCTGCATGACCTGTCATTCCACAGTAAATAGATGAAACCCACTAGCATGAGTAGGAGTTGTTTGAGCCCATGTTGTGCCTACTCATTCATGCTTGTTTATCATGCCTGCTACTGCTTAGAGTTGAGTCGGGTCTGATTCATCGGGAATGAATTGGAATGGTGATGAACATGTCCTATTGTGTGTGAACTAAGTGTGTGAACACGATTTGGTAAAGGTATTGGTGAGAGGCCATGTAGGAGTACATGGTGGGTTGTCTCATTGAAGCCGTCCTCAGGAACTGAGTTCTGTGTTTGTGATCCATGAACAGCTACTACCACACATTGGGATCCTTAATTGACTCTCTCGGCTTCTTGATCACCCTTGTCCTCTGTCCAGGAGTTGCAAGTAGTTTCTGGTGTTTGTAGTATGCTGGGGGCCGCACGCAGCGCTGACCGTAGGGGTGGGCTGTGTTGCGGTAGGCACGTGGCCGGGCAGCCGGGCGCCCGTTTGGTGTCTCGGACCCTGTACACATCGTTTGGGGCTGTGAGCGAAACTCCGGCCGGATCTCCTCATGGATGGAACCCGAATAGGCGATAAACCTGGACTAGAGACTTGAGTGTTTAGGTAGGCTGTGGCCGACACCCTCGCTGGGCTTCCGCTTGAAGGTTGCCGAGTACATGTCGTGTAAACGGCGGTAAGTGGTGAGAGCGTGTGTGAAGACGTACACCCCTGCAGGGTTAACATCATCTATTCGAATAGCCGGATTCCTCGGATATGGAAACTTGGACCCCTTGCATAGTTCATAGACAAGTGAAAGTGGATACTCTAAAATGCGCAAGATAAGCGTGAGTGCTATGGATGGCGTTCTCGTAGGGAGACGGGAGCGGATCCATAGTGGTGTATTGATATGGTGAATATGTGGACTCGTGTGCGCCACCTCAAAAGAGTCGCTTGCAGTCGTAGTTCAGGATAGCCACCGAGTCAAAGCTGGCTTGCTGCAGTTAAACTCCACCACCCCCTTTATTGAAACTGATGCATATGTAGTTAGTTCTGATGTAAGTCTTGCTGAGTACGTTTGTACTCACGTTTGCCTATTTTATGTTTTGCAGAGAGAGACGTCAGTCTCGCTAGTAGTTCCGTGTGGACTTCAACGTTTAGCTTGATACCTCAGCTACGATCTTGTGCCCTCGGCAGGATCTGGTAGATAGTCAGGCTTCTCAGCCTTTTCCATTTGTAGATGTCTGTACTCAGACATGCTAAGCTTCCGCTTGTGTTTTGATTTGTATGATCTGAATGTTGGGTCATGAGACCCATGTTTGTAATATCTCGCTCCTCGGAGCCTAATGATTAATACTATGAGTCGTAGAGTTATGTTGTGATGCCATGTTGTATCTACTCATATCGGGCATATTGTGTGTATGATTGAAATGCTTGGTATGGGTGGGATCCGACTATCTAGTTGTTTATCCTTGGCAGCCTATCATATGGGGAAATGTAGTCTAGTGCTCCGGAGCGATAGTAGTCCGCTACAGCCCGGTTCACCGGAGTCCTGCTAGCCCAGCACTACTGCTCGGAACACCTGACTGGCCGGCATGTGTTTCACGTCGTTCCTGTGTCTGTCCCTTCAGGGAAATGTCACGTGGTGACATCCGGAGTCCTGCCTAGCCTGCTACAGCCCGGGTTACCGGAGTCCTGTTAGCCCAGTGCTACAGCTCGGATTCACACGTTGATGACCGACATGCTCGATGTGATTCATGTATGCCTGTCCTCATAGGTTAGCGCCGCTTTGGGTTCACGACTAGCCATGTCGGCCCGGGTTCTTTGTCATATGGATGCTAGCGACACTATCATATACGTGAGCCAAAAGGCGCAAACGGTCCCGGGCCAGGTAAGGTGGCACCCGTGGGAATACCGTGCGTGAGGCCGCAAAGTGATATGATGTGTTACATGCTAGATCGGTGTGACTTAGGATCGGGGTTCCGACACAATAATAAAGTGATGGAGATTGATATGATGAGAATAGACCCGGGGCCATAGGTTTCACTAGTGGCTTCTCTCAAGAGCATAAGTATTTGTACGGTGCGTGAACAAATTACTGTTGAGCAATTGACAGAATTGAGCATAGTTATGAGAATATCTAGGCATGATTATGTATATAGGCATCACGTCCGAGACAAGTAGACCGACTCCTGCCTACATCTACTACTATTACTCCACTCATCGACCGCTATCCAGCATGCATCTAGAGTATTAAATTCAAGAAAACAGAGTAACGCCGTAAGCAAGATGACATGATGTAGAGAGATAAATTCATGCAATATGATAAAAAACCCATCTTGTTATCCTCGATGGCAATAATACAATATGTGCCTTGCTGCCCCTACTGTCACTGGGAAAGGACAATGCAAGATTGAACCCAAAGCTAAGCATTTCTCCCATTGCAAGAAAAACCAATCTAGTAGGCCAAACCACACTGATAATTCGAATAGACTTACAAAGATATCCAATCACACATAAAAGAATTCAGAGAAGATTCAAATATTGTTCGTAGATAACCTTGATCATAAACCCACAATTCATCGGTCTCAACAAACACACCGCAAAAAGAATATTACATTGAATAGATCTCCACGAGAGAGGGGGAGAACATTGTATTGAGATCCAACAAGAGCGAATAAGCCATCTAGCTACTAACTATGGACCCGAAGGTCTTAGGTAAACTACCCACACTTCATCAGAGGGCTATGGTGATGATGTAGAAGCCCTCCATGGTGGATTCCCCTTCCGGCGGAGCTCCGGAACAGGCCCCAAGATGGGATCTCGTCCGTACAGAAGGTTGCGGCGGTGGAATTAGGTTTTTGGCTCCGTCTCTGATCGTTTGGAGGTACGTAGGTATATATAGGAGGAAGGAGTACGTCGGTGGAGCTTCAAGGGGCCCACAAAGCAGAGGGGCGCGCCCTAGGGGGAGCGCCCTCCACCCTCGTGACCGCCTCTCTTCTTTCTTCACGGAGGGTCCAAGTCTCCTGGATCATATCTGATGAGAAAATCACGTTCCCGAAGGTTTCATTCCACTTGGACTCCGTTTGATATTTCGTTTCTTCGAAACACTGAAATAGGCAAAAAACAACAATTCTGGGTTGGGCCTCTGGTTAATAGGTTAGTCCCAAAAGTAATATAGAAATGCAAAAATAAAGCCCAATATGGTCTAAAATAGTAGATAATATAGCATGGAGCAATCAAAAATTATAGATATGTTGGAGACGTATCAATATGTTTGGTAAAGGCTTTATTTTGACTATAAGCATGAGGAGAATTTAGCACAGATTGCAACAAGGAAATACAATCTATCAAAGAGCAATTATCATAATTAAATTCCTTGAAATCCAAAATAGTGGGTTCATTAATATCTAATGTTTTGATCTCTTCAATCCCACTTTTATCAATTTTAGCACCAAAATCTAAAAACTCCGAATTTTTGGAATGTCTTCTAGGTAAAGGTGGATCATATTCAGTCCCATCATTATCAAGATTCATATTGCAAAAGAAATATTTAATAGGGGACACATCAATAACTTTTAGATCTTCATATTTATTTTCAGAGTTTTCCGGCTAAGCGGCCATCTTATTAACTAAGGTGGCCTGCTTATCTGAAATTTCAGCTATTAAATTCTCAAGATGGGCAATTTGGGATCTCAAACCATCAAATTCTTTAGACATATCATCGAGCTCTTTATTCATATAAATCATAAAGCTTTTTTGTTCCTTAAGCTCATTTCTAAAGAAATTGTTATGTTCAAATTGTAAGACCATGAAACTCCTAACGTTGCTTTCGATCTCTTCTAGCCTTTTAAGGTGGGGATATCCAAATCTTGGTAGAGCCATCGAGACAAACAAGCAATCTAATACACGAACAAACAAGAAGCAAGCAGAAAAAAGGCGAACGGAAAAGAGAGAGGGCTAATAAAACGGCAAGGGTGAAGTGGGGGAGAGGAAAACGAGAGGCAAATGGCAAATAATGTAACGCAGGAGATAAGGGTTTGTGATGGGTACTTGGTATGTTGACTTTTGCATAGACTCCCCGGCAACGACGCCAGAAATCCTTCCTGCTACCTCTTGAGCACTGCGTTTGTGATGGGTACTAGTTATACTGCTTACCATAATGGCATACTTTAATTCGGCGGTATTGTTGGATGAAGCAGCACGGACCGTCATTAAGCGTACGCTTACGCGAGACTGGTTCTACCGACGTGCTTCGCACACAAGTGGCTGGCGGGTGTCAGTTTCTCCAACTTTAGTTGAATCAAGTGTGGCTACGCCCAGTCCTTGTGAAGGTTAAAACATCACATACTTGACGAAATATAATTGTAGTTTTGACGCGTAGGTAAGAATGGTTCTTGCTCAGCCCGTAGCAGCCACGTAAAACTTGCAACAATAAAGTAGAGGACGTCTAACTTATTTTTGTAGGGCATGTTGTGATGTGATATGGTCAAGACATGATGCTAAATTTTATTGTATGAGATGATCATGTTTTGTAACAAAGTTATCGGCAACTGGCAGGAGCCATATGGTTGTCGCTTTATTGTATGAAATGCAATCACCATGTAATTGCTTTACTTTATCACTAAGCGATAGCGATAGTTGTAGAAGCAATAGTTGGCGAGACGACAACGATGCTATGGTGGAGATCAAGGTGTCGCGCCGGTGACGATGGTGATCATGACGGTGCTTTGGAGATGGAGATCAAAGGCACAAGATGATGATGGCCATATCATATCACTTATATTGATTGCATGTGATGTTTATCCTTTATGCATCTTATTTTGCTTAGTTCGACGGTAGCATTATAAGATGATCTCTCACTAAATTTCAATTTACAAGTGTTCTCCCTGAGTATTCACTGCTACGATAGTTCTTCGTGCTGAGACACCCCGTGATGATCGGGTGTGATAAGCTCTACGTTCACATACAACGGGTGCAAGCCAGTTTTGCACACGCAGAATACTCGGGTTCAACTTGACGAGCCTAGCATATGCAGATATGGCCTCGGAACACTGGAGACCGAAAGGTCGAGCGTGAATCATATAGAAGATATGATCAACATAGTGATGTTCACCATTGAAAACTACTCCATCTCATGTTATGATCGGACATGGTTTAGTTGATTTGGATCACGTGATCATTTAGATGACTAGAGGGATGTATATCTAAGTGGGAGTTCTTAAGTAATATGATTAATTGAACTTTAATTTATCATGAACTTAGTCCTGATAGTATTTGCATATCAATGTTGTAGATCAATAGCTTGCGTTTAGCTCCCCTATTTTATTTTTGATATGTTCCTAGAGAAAACTAAGTTGAAAGATGTTAGTAGCAATGATGCGGATTTGATCCGTGATCTGAGGATTATCCTCATTGCTGCAAAGAAGAATTATGTCCTTGATGCACCGCTAGGTGACAGACCTATTGGAGGAGCACATGCAGACGTTATGAACGTTTGACAAGCTCGGTATGATGACTACTTGATAGTTTAGTGCACCATGCTTTACGGCTTACAATCGGGGCTTCAAAGACGTTTTGAGCGCCACGGAGCATATGAGATGTTCCAAGAGTTGAAATTAGTATTTCAAACTCATGCGCGTGTCGAAAGGTATGAGACCTTTGACAAGCACTTTGCCTACAAGATGGAGGAGAATTGCTCAGCTAGTGAGCATGTGCTCAGAATGTCTGAGTACTACAATCACTTGAATCAAGTGGGAGTTAATCTTCCAGATAAGATAGTGATTGACAGAGTTCTCTAGTCACTATCACCAAGTTACTAGAACTTCGTGATGAAATATAATATGCAAGGGATAACGGAAACGATTCCCAAGCTCTTCGTGATGCTGAAATCGACGAAGGTAGAAATCAAGAAAAGCATCAAGTGTTGATGGTTGACAAGACCACTAGTTTCAAGAAAAGGGCAAAGGGAACAAGGGGAATTTCAAAAAGAATGGCATGCAAGTTGCTGCTCCCGTGAAGAAGCCCAAAGCTAGACCCGAGCCTGAAACAGAGTGCTTCTACTGCAAAGGAAATGGTCACTGGAAGTGGAACTGCTCTAGATACTTGGTGGATAAGAAGGATGGCAAAGTGAACAAAGGTATATTGGATATACATGTTATTGATGTGTACTTTACTAGTGTTTATAGCAACCTAAAAGGATCGAGAAGAGGTGTCTAGAGGGGGGGGTGAATAGAATCTAATCAAGAAAAGTTGCAGTTTTTAATTCTTTATGTTGATGTGAAGTTTTAGCACAAGTTTAAGCATACACAATACATATCAAGTAAGCATGACAAAGAGTATATGAGCAGCGGAAAGTAAAGCATGCAAGTTGCAAGAATCAATGGGATGGGATTGGAGTGTGCAAATGCAGTTTGGAGACACGGAGATTTTTTATCCGTGGTTCCGATAGGTGGTGCTATCGTACATCCACGTTGATGGAGACTTCAACCCACGAAGGGTAACGGTTGCGCGAGTCCACGGAGGGCTCCACCTTGAAGGGTCCATCAAGAAGCAACCTTGTCTATCCCACCATGGTCGTCGCCAACGAAGGACTTGCCTCACTAGGGTAGATCTTCACGAAGTAGGCGATCCCCTTGCCCTTACAAACTCCTTGGTTCAACTCCACAATCTTGATGGAGGCTCCCAAGTGACACCTAGACAATCTAGGAGACACCACTCTCCAAGAAGTAACAAATGGTGTGTTAATGATGAACTCCTTGCTCTTGTGCTTCAAATGATAGTCTCCCCGACACTCAACTCTCTATTACAGGATTTGGATTTGGTGGAAAGAAGATTTGAGTGGAAAGCAACTTAGTAAGGCTTAGAGATCAAGATTTATGTGGTTGGAATGGAATATCTTGACCTCAACACAAGTGTAGGTAGTTCTCTCTCAGAAAATATGTGTTGGAAGTGTACGCATGTGCTGATGGCTCTCACCACGAATGAAGAGTGGGTGGAGGGGTATATATAGCCTCCACACAAAATCTAACCATTACACACAAATCACCAAACTCGGTGGGACCGATTCAAGGAACTCGGTCAGACCGATTTGTTCATAATGTGACCGTTAGGCATTTTGGTGGGACCGACATGTCAACTCGGTGGAACAAAATATCATTAGGGTTAGGCCATAATGTAATCTCGGTGAGACCAATTACACAGACTCGGTGGGACCGATTTTGGTAATAGACTAACAGAGAGTTGGTCAGGCAAACTCGGTGGAACCAATTCGCTCATCTCGGTTAGACCAAAACATTACGAAGGGGTGAGACAGAGTTTGCATTGCAGTCTCGGTGCGACCGATTACAAATTTTGGTGAGACCGAAATTATTGCAATAGGCAACAGAGAGTTTGCAATCCCATCTCGGTGAGACCGAGATCCCTATCGGTGAGACAGAAAAGACTAGGGTTTCTGGCAGTGGCTATGTCAACTGAACTCAGTGGCTCCAGATAGGAAGAATCGGTGGGGCCGAGTTGGACTTTTGGTTTGGGACATATGTGGATGTGAGAAAGTAGTTGAGGGATTTGGAGCATATCACTAAGCACTTTGAGCAAGCAAGCCATTAAGCAACACCTCATCCCTTCTTAATAGTATTGGCTTTCCTATGGACTCAATGTGATCTTGGATCACTAAAATAGAAAATGTAGAGTCCTGAGAGATTGAGCCAATCCTTTGTCTTAAACACTTTGAAGGGGTTCCGCATCCTCTAGTCCATGCCACTCCATTGTTGAACTTATCTGAAACATACTAGGTAGAAACATTAGTCCAACAAGAGATATGTTGTCATTAATTACCAAAATCACCCAGGGAGCACTTGTGATTTCAATCTCCCCCTTTTTGGTTATTGATGAAAACATACATCGAAGCTTTAGATAAAGATATAAAGAACACCAAGTAAAGGTTTGGAAAGACATGTAACATGCATAGGCTGTTGGGGAACGTAGCAATAATTCAAAATTTTCCTACGTGCCACCAAGATCAATCTAGGAGATGCTAGCAACGAGAGAGAGGGATTGCATCTTCATACCCTTGAAGATTGCTAAGCGGAAGCGTTACACGAACGCGGTTGATGGAGTCGTACTCGCGGCGATTCAAATCGCGGAAGATCCGATCTAGCGCCGAACGGACGGCGCCTCCGCGTTCAACACACGTACAGCCCGGAAACGTCTCCTCATTTTGATCCAGAAATGAGAGAGGAGAAGTTGAGGGAGAGCTCCGGCAGCACGACGGCGCGGTGGTGGAGCTTGCAGTTCTCCTGCAGGGCTTTGGCAAGCACTACTATGGAGGAGGAGGTGTTGGGGAGGGAGAGGGCTGCTCCAGGGGAAGGGGTGTGGCTCCCATGTGCCTCCCCACTATATATAGGGGTGGAGGGGGCTGGTTTCTTGCCCTTCAAGTCCATTGGGGCATTGGCAAAGGTGGGGGAAAGAAATCCCATCATTTCCCTTCCCCACCGATTGTTATCCCCCCTTTTTAGGGATCTGGATCGTATCCCTTCGGGATATGATCTTATTCCTTCTAAGGGGGATCTTGGTTCGCCTTGACCAGGGGTGTGGGGCCTTGCCCCCACTACCCACGTTCATGTGGGTCCCCCCATGAAGGTGGGCCCCACTCCAGAACCTTCTAGAACCTTCCTGGTACAATACCGAAAAATCCTGAACATTTTCCGGTGGCCAAAATAGGACTTCCCATATATAAATCTTTACCTACGGACCATTACGAAACTCCTCGTGATGTCCAGGATCTCATCCGGCACTCCGAACAACATTCGGTAACTGCACACTAATTCCCGTAACAACTCTAGCGTCACCGAACCTTAAGTGTGTAGACCCTACGGGTTCGGGAATCATGCAGACATGACCGAGACAACTCTCTGTCCAATAACCAACAGTGGGATCTGGATGCCCATGTTGGCTCCCACATGTTCCACGATGATCTTATCGGATGAACCACGATGTCAGAGATTCAATCAATCCTGTATACAATTCCCTTTGTCAATCGGTATGTTACTTGCCTGAGATTCGATCGTCGGTATCCCAATACCTCGTTCAATATCGTTACCGGCAAGTCACTTTACTCGTATCGTAATGCATGATCCCACGATCAACCACTTGGTCACATTGAGCTCATTATGATGATGCATTACCGAGTGGGCCCAGAGATATCTCTCCGGCATACGGAGTGACAAATCCCAGTCTCGATTCATGCCAACCCAATAGACACTTTCGGAGATACCTGTAGTGCACCTTTATAGCCACCCAGTTACGTTGTGACGTTTGGTGCACCCAAAGCATTCCTACGGTATCCGAGAGTTGCACAATCTCATGGTCTAAGGAAATGATACTTGACATTAGAAAAGCTTTACCAAACGAACTACACGATCTTGTGCTACGCTTAAGATTGGGTCTTGTCCATCACATCATTCTCCTAATGATGTGATCCCGTTATTAATGACATCCAATGTCCATGGTCAGGAAACCATGACCATCTATTGATCAACGAGCTAGTCAACTAGAGGCTTACTAGGGACATGTTGTGGTCTATGTATTCACACATGTATTACGGTTTCCGGTTAATACAATTATAGCATGAAGAATAGACAATTATCATGAACAAGAAATACAATAATAACCATTTTATTATTGCCTCTAGGGCATATTTCCAACAGTCTCCCACTTGCACTAGAGTCAATAATCTAGTTCACATCACTATGTGATTGTAATGAATCCAACACCCATAGGGTTTGTTCATATCTTGCTTGCGAGAGAGGTTTATTAGTCAATGGGTCTGAACCTTTCAGATCCATGTGTGCTTTGCAAATCTCTATGTTATCTTGTAGATGCAGCTACCACGCGCTACTTTGAGCTATTCCAAATAACTGCTCTATTATACGAATCCGGCTTACTACTCAGAGTCGTCCGGATTAGTGTCAAAGTTTGCATCGACGTAACCCTTTACGACAAACTCTTTTACCACCTCCATAATTGAGAAAATTCCTTAGTCCATTAGTTACTAAGGATAAGTTCGACCGCTGTCGTGTGATCCATTCCTGGATCACTCTTGTACCCCTTGACTGACTCATGGCAAGGCACACTTCAGGTGCGGTACACAGCATAGCATACTGTAGAGCCTACGACTAAAGCATAGGGGACGACCTTCGTCCTTTCTCTCTCTTCTGCTTTTGTCAGGTCTTGAGTCTTACTCAATACTCACACCTTGTAACACAGCCAATAACTCCTTCTTTGCTGATCTATTTTGAACTCCTTCAAAATCTTGTCACGGTATGTATTCATTTGTAAGTATTATTAAGCGTTTTCTGATCTATCCTTATAGATCTTGATGCTCAATGTTCAAGTAGCTTAATCTAGGTTCTCCATTAAAAACACTTTTCAAATAACCCTGCATGCTTTCCAGAAATTCTACATCATTTCTGATCAACAATATGTTAACAACATATACTCATCAAAAATTCTATAGTGCTCCCACTCACTTCTTTGGAAATATAAGTTTCTCATAAACTTTATATAAACCCAAAATCTTTGATCATCTCATCAAAGCGTACATTCCAATTCCGAGATGCTTACTCTAGTCCTTAGAAGGATTGCTGGAGCTTTGCATACTTGTTAGCATCTTTCAAGATTGACAAAGCCCTTTGGTTGTATCACATACAACCTTTCCTCAAGAAAACCGTCGAGGAAACAATGTTTTGACATCCTATCTGCAAGATTTCATAAATAATGCAGTAACTGCTAACATAATTCCAACAGACTCTTAGCATCGCTACGAGTGAGAAATCTCATCATAGTCAACTCCTTGAACTTGTCGGGAAACATCTTAACAACAAGTCGAGCTTTCTTAATGGTGACACTTACCATCATTGTCCGTCTTCCTTTTAAAATCCATCTGCACCCAACAGTCTTACGACCATCAAGTAGTTCTTTCAAAGTCTATACTTTGTTTTATACATGGATCTTCTCTCGGATTTTATGGCCTCGAGCCATTTGTCAGAATTCGGGCCCACCATCACTTCTCCATAGCTCGTAGGTTCATTGTTGTCTATCAAGATGACTTCCAAGAAAGGATTACGTAGCACTCTGAAGTAGTACACATCCTTGTCGACCTATGAGGTTTGGTAGTGACTTGATCTGAAGTTTCATGATCACTATCATAAGCTTCCACTTCAATTAGTGTAGGTGCCAGAGGAACAGCTTCATGTGCCCTGCTACACACTAGTTGAAGTGACAGTTCAATAACCTCATCAAGTCTCCACCATCCTCCCACTCAATTCTTTTGAGAGAAACTTTTCCTCGAGAAAGGACCTGTTTCTAGAAACAATCACTTTTGCTTACGGATCTAAAATAGGAAGTATGCCCAACTATTTTTTGGGTATTCTATGAAGATGCATTCATCCGCTTTGGGTTCGAGCTTATCAGCCTGAAACCTTTTCACATAAGCATCATAGCCCCAAACTTTTAAGAAACGACAGCTTAGGTTTCTCTAAACCATAGTTCATATGGTGTCGTCTCAAGGGAATTGTGTGGTGCCCTATTTAAAGTGAATGCGGTTGTCTCTAATGCCTAACCCATAAACGATAGTGGTAATTTGATAAGAGACATCATGGTATGCACCATATCCAATAGGGTGCAGTTATGATGTTCGGACACACCATCACACTATGGTGTTCCAGGCGGTATTAGTTGTGAAACAATTTCCACAATGTCTTAATTGTGTGCCAAACTCGCAACTCAGATATTCTTCTCTATGATCATATCACATACATTTTTATCATCTTGTCACGACGATCTTCAACTTCACTCTGAAATTACTTGAACCTTTCAATAATTCAGACTTGTGTTTCATCTAGTAAATATACTCAGCATCTACTCAAATCATCTGTGAAGTAAGAACATAATGATATCCACTTCGTGCCTCAGCACTCATTGGACTGCACACATGAAAATGTATTACTTCCAACAAGTTGCTTTCTTGTTCCATCTTACTGAAAACGAGGCCTTTCAGTCATCTTGCCCATGTGGTATGATTTGCATGTCTCAAGTGATTCAAAATCTAGTGAGTCCAAACGATCCATCTGTATGGAGTTTCTTCATGCATATATACCAATAGACATGGTTCGCATGTCTCAATATTTTCAAAAACGAGTGAGTCCAAAGATCCATCAACATGGAGCTTCTTCATGCGTTTTATACCAACATGACTCAAATGGCAGTGCCACAAGTATGTGGTACTATCATTAATATCTTATATCTTTTGGCATGAACATGTGTATCACTACGATTGAGATTCAATAAACCATTCATTTTAGGTGCAATACCATTGATGGTATTATTCAAATAAACAGAGCAACCATTATTCTCCTTAAATGAATAACCATATTGCAATAAACATAATCCAATCATGTCTATGCAAACACCAAATAACAATTATTTAGGTTTAACACCAATATCGATGGTAGAGGGAGCATGCGATGCTTGATCACATCAACCTTGGAAACACTTCCAACACATATCGTCATCTCACCTTCAGCTAGTCTCTGTTTATTCTGTAGCCTTTTATTTCGAGTTATTAACACTTAGTAACTGAACCGGTATTTTTAATACCCTGGTGCTACTAGGAGTACTAGTAAAATACACATTATAATGTATATCCAATATACTTCTGTCGACTTTGCCAGCCTTCTCATCTACCGAGTATCTAGGGTAGTTCTGATTCAGTGACCGTTCCCCTCATTATAGAAGCACTTAGTCTCGGGTTTGGGTTCAACCTTGGGTTTCTTCACTAGAGCAGCAACTGATTTGCCATTTCATGAAGTATCCCTTCTTTCCCTTGCCCTTCTTGAAACTAGTGGTTTAACCATCAACAATTGATGGTCCTTCTTGATTTCTACTTTCGAGGTGTCACACATCGCGAGTTGCTCAAGGATCATTATGTCTATCCCTAAAATGTTATAGTTCATCACGAAGCTCCAATAGCTTGGTGGCAGTGACTATGGAGAACCATCACTATCTCATCTGGAAGATTAACTCCCACTCGATTCAAGCGATTGTAGTAATCACACAATTTGAGCACATGCTCAACGATTGAGCTTTTCTCCCTTAGTTTGCAGGCTTAAGAAACTTGTCAGAGGTCTCATACCTCTTGACTGCGGCACTAGTCCGAAAATCCAATTTTTAGTCTTTGGAACATCTCATATGTTTTGCAATGTTTCAAAAATGTCTTTGGTGCCACAATTATAAACCGTTAGTATTACGCACTGAACTATCACGCAGTCATCAAAACGTGTATGTCAGATGTTTCCCAACATCTACAGATGACGCTCGAGGTTCAACACACTGAGAGGTGCATTAAGGACATAGCCCTTTTGTGCAGCAATGAGGACAATCCTCAGTTCATGGACCCAGCCCGCATAATTGCTACTGTCAACTCTCAACTAAATTTTCTCTAGGAACATATCTAAAACAGTAGAACCAAAGCATGAGCTACGACATAATTTGCAAAGACCTTTTGACTATGTTCATGATTATTAAGTTCATCTAATCAAATTATTCAATGAACTCCCACTTAGATAGACATCCCTCTAGTCATCTAAGTGATACATGATCCGAGTCAACTAGGCCGTGGCCGATCATCACGTGAGACGGACTAGTCATCATTGGTGAACATCTTCATGTTGATCGTATCCATTATACGAATCATGTTCGACCTTTCGGTCTTCCGTGTTCCGAGGCCATGTCTGTACATGCTAGGCTCGTCAAGTCAACCTAAGTGTTTCGCATGTGTAAATCTGGCTTACACCCGTTGTATGCGAACGTTAGAATCTATCACACCCGATCATCACGTGGTGCTTCGAAACAACGAACCTTCACAACGGTGCACAGTTAGGGGGATCACTTTCTTGAAATTTTAGCGAGGGATCATCTTATTTATGCTACCGTCGTTCTAAGCAAATAAGATGTAAACATGACAAACATCACATGAAAATCATAAAGTGACATGATATGGCCAATATCATCTTGTGCCTTTTGATCTCCATCTTCGAGGCGCGGCATGATCACCTTCATCACCGGCATGACACCATGATCTCCATCATCATGATCTCCATCATCATGTCTTCATGAAGTTGTCTCGCCAACTATTACTTCTACTACTATGGATAACGGTTAGCAATTAAGTAAAGTAATTACATGGCGTTTTTCTTTGACACGGAGGTCATACAATAAATTAAGACAACTCCAATGGCTCCTGCCAGTTGTCATACTCATCGACATGCAAGTCGTGATTCCTATTACAAGAACATGATCAATCTCATACATCACATATATCATTCATCACATCCTTTTGGCCATATCACATCACACGGCATATGCTGCAAGAACAAGTTAGACGTCCTCTAATTGTTGTTGCAAGTTTTTACGTGGCTGCTATAGGTTTCTAGCAAGAACGTTTCTTACCTACGCCAAAACCACACCGTGATATGCCAATTTCTATTTACCCTTCATAAGGACCCTTTTCATCGAATCTGATCCGACTAAAGTGGGAGAGACAGACACCCGCTAGCCACCTTATGCAACTAGTGCATGTCAGTCGGTGGAACCTGTCTCACGTAAGCGTACGTGTAAGGTCGGTCCGGGCCGCTTCATCCCACGATGCCGCCGAATCAAGATAAGACTAGTAACGGCAAGTAAATTGACAAAATCGACGCCCACAACAACTTGTGTTCTACTCGTGCATAGAATCTACGCATAGACCTAGCTCTGATACCACCGTTGGGGAATGTAGCAATAATTCAAAATTTTCCTACGTGTCACCAAGATCAATCTAGGAGATGCTAGCAACGAGAGAGAGGGGTTGCATCTTCATACCCTTGAAGATCGCTAAGCGGAAGCGTTACACGAACGCGGTTGATGGAGTCGTACTCGTGACGATTCAAATAGCGGAAGATCCGATCTAGCGCCAAACGGACGGCGCCTCCCCGTTCAACACACGTACAGCCCGGGGACATCTCCTCTTTCTTGATCCAGCAAGGGGAGAGGAGAAGTTGAGGGAGAGCTCCGGCAGCACGACGGCGTGGTGGTGGAGCTTGCAGTTCTCCGGCAGGGCTTCGCCAAGCACTACGGAGGAGGAGGAGGAGGTGTTGGGGAGGCAGAGGGCTGCGCCAGGGGAAGGGGTGCGGCTCCCATGTGCCTCCCCACTATATATAGGGGTGGAGGGGGCTGGTTTCTTTCCCTATAAGTCCATTGGGGCGTTGGCAAAGGTGGGGGAAAGAAATCCCATCATTTCCCTTCCCCACCAATTGTTATCCCCCTTTTTTAGGGATCTTGATCTTATCCCTTCGGGATATCATCTTATTCCTTCTAAGGGGGGATCTTGGTGCGCCTTGACCAGGGGTGTGGGGCCTTGCCTCCACTACCCACATTCATGTGGGTCCCCCCATGAAGGTGGGCCCCACTCCGGAACCTTCTAGAACCTTCCCAGTACAATACCGAAAAATCCTGAACATTTTCCGGTGGCCAAAATAGGACTTCCCATATATAAATCTTTACCTTCGGACCATTCCGGAACTCCTCGTGACATCCGGGATCTCATCCGGGACTCCGAACAACATTCGGTAACTGCACACTAATTCCTGTAACAACTCTAGCGTCACCGAACCTTAAGTGTGTAGACCCTACGGGTTCGGGAATCATGCAGACATGACCGAGACAACTCTCTGGCCAATAACCAACAGCTGGATCTGGATACCTATGTTGGCTCCCACATGTTCCACGATGATCTCATCAGATGAACCACGATGTCAGGGATTCAATCAATCCTGTATGCAATTCCCTTTGTCAATCGGTACGTTACTTGCCCGAGATTCGATCGTCGGTATCCCAATACCTCGTTCAATCTCGTTACCGGCAAGTCACTTTACTCGTACCGTAATGCATGATCCCGTGATCAACCACTTGGTCACATTGAGCTCATTATGATGATGCATTACCGAGTGGGCCCAGAGATACCTCTCCGTCATACCGAGTGACAAATCCCAGTCTCGATTCGTGCCAACCCAACAGACACTTTCGAAGATACCTGTAGTGCACCTTTATAGCCACTCAGTTACGTTGTGACGTTTGGTGCACCCAAAGCATTCCGACGGTATCCGGGAGTTGCACAATCTCATGGTCTAAGGAAATGATACTTGACATTAGAAAAGCTTTAGCAAACGAACTACACTATCTTGTGCTACGCTTAAGATTGGGTCTTGTCCATCACATCATTCTCCTAGTGATGTGATCCCGTTATCAATGACATCCAATGTCCATGCTAAGGAAACCATGACCATCTATTGATCAACGAGCTAGTCAACTAGAGGCTTACTAGGGACATGTTGTGGTCTATGTATTCACACATGTATTACGGTTTCCGGTTAATACAATTATAGCATGAACAAGAAATACAATAATAACCATTTTATTATTGCCTCTAGGGCATATTTCCAACATAGGCTCCCCATATGTATGCACTCATGTAAATATGGAACATGGGAGCATGTGAATGCATAAACATGATAGAGTAAGCCATGTGTTACATGTATCTTCGCTATATGCATCAGAGCAAATGATGTAAATATAGGAAATGTACCTTCATGCTCATGAGTCCTTGCAAACAGTATGTACATCAGCAAGAAGTTCTCATGCACATGACTGAGATGCATATACTTACCTTGTGTTCTTGATGTGGCTTAGGAAAGAATGAACATGAGTAAACAAGGTTAGATAACACAGATACATCTAATAGTCAAAGCAAACAAAAGAAACCACAAGAGTACCAAGACCGGGATGACATGTAGAGAGTGAGTACTGAGTACTCTATTGGATATAGACATGTCCCAAAAGGTAAAGACGTGCAATGAATTCGAGGATTTCCTTCCCTTAGATGTCTTACTCCCCCTGAATCTTGCATGGGATATTAGGAGAAGATAGGGAACAGAAAATTAGAGCAATGAAAAGAAAAAAAGAGCTAATGCAAACAATCAAATATGAACATGTCTTTCCCCTCTTAAAGACATGTGACTTCTCTCCTCTTGAACACCAAGCATCTGGGGTTTCTTACACTCTCCCCCTGAGTATTCTCTCCCCCTATAGGAATCATTTAGCTTAAGCTTTGAGATAATCTCTCTCTCCCCCTTTGACATCAATTTCCAAGAAGGGCTCTTCTGGATTTTTATTTCAAAAAAAGGGTTTGGTCCTTGAGTCTCAAAGCAAACTAGCAAGTCGAATATGATGCTGGTAGAGGACAAGAGTCATTGAGTGGAGCTTGAGTAGAATGAATGCAAGAATAAGTGGCAAGTTGTCTTTCCTGTAGTGAAATCGGTATCACCGAGTTGTGTGCTTCGGTGGCGCCGAAAGATCTCGGTTGGACCGAAGAAAACAAACCGGTGTGACCGAGTTCATTACAGAGAAAACACTTGTCACCTCAGCTCACTAGGCAATTAAGATCTCACAAGGATTTGCAAGGAATTAGCTGAAAGATTTGCAATGAATTGGATGCAGAAAATGCAGAACAGAAAAGAAAAGAAATGAAATGAAAAGAAAAGATCTGGATGAAGTTTTCTTTGAAAGGGGAAACACATATGCATGAGACAAATGCAAGAGGAAACACAAGAGAACCTCCTCTAGAATTGGGCGGTGACAAAGTCACCTATGTTAGAGTATATTGACTTAGGAGTCAAGTGAGGTCACTTGATCATAGGTCATACTCATCGTTTAAGCTCAAAATGGGATTACCATTTTTTGTTTAAGCATCTTGATCTATTCACATCTTGTTGAGTTGCTTTGCGCCATGATTTGGAGTAAAGCTTCTCTAAGATGGAATAACGTACCTTGGGTGGTGGTGATGATCTTGATCATGTAGTCGAACTTGTGTGGGTTGCTCAAGGTTGATGTAGCTCATCAAGAGTTGGGAGCACCACTTGGAATTTGAGTTCATCTACCTACATGGGTTAGTTTTGCAAGGAAGAACACTTGTGTATCTGAAATGACAATCAAAATATTTAACATAGAATTTGTCAAAGGATATATTTGAAGGGTATTGTGCTTTCTTGTCTTCAACCACCATTGTGTAGAGAATTGGTTGTGTAGAAATTGCTCAAGATATGAGTGAGTTGCAATTTCGTGGATTTAGATTCATCCAAGTACCTACAAGGGTTAGATAGCACGCAAGGGTGCAAGAATTTCCAAGACATATAGATAGCATCATGAAGGAAATATCAAGGATTAGTCAAAGGCTCATGTCTTGCATGTATCCAAATGGAGTTCCTACTCCATGTTTGAAGCATCAATGATGTTAAATTCACCTCTCAAATGGCAAAATACTTTCTCATCAAGCAGTTTGGTGAATACATCCGCCAATTGCTTATCGGTACAAACATGCTTAAGATCAATGTCCCCTTTAGCAACATGATCTCGAATGAAATGATGACGAACTTCAATATGCTTAGTTTGAGAATGTTGCACTGGATTGTGAGCAATCTTAAAATCACTTTCATTGTCACAAAGCAATGGAACATGTTTCACATATATCCCATAATCTTTAAGAGTTTGGGTCATCCAAAGTAATTGAGCACAACATGATCCAGCGGCAATGTATTCCGCTTCGACGGTGGATAAGGATACCGAGTTTTGTTTCTTGGAGGACCAAGACACAAGAGATCTACCAAGAAATTGACAAGTACCCGAAGTAGACTTTCTATCAACCTTGTCTCCGGCATAGTCCGAATCGGAGTAACCAACAAGATCAAAAGAAGACCTCTTGGGATACCAAATGCCAAAATTTGGTGTGTGGATTAAGTATCTCACTATCCTTTTTACAGCCTTAAGATGACACTCTTTAGGGGCCTCTTGATATCGTGCACACATGCACACACTTAGCATAATATCAGGACGAGAGGCGCATAGATATAACAATGAACCAATCATAGAGCGATAAACTTTTTGATCAACCGGTTCACCGTCCTTATCAAGTCAAGATGTCCACTAGTAGGCATGGGTGTAGACATACCTTTGCATTCTTGAATAAGTCCTTGGTGTACTTTGCTTGAGAGACAAAGGTACCTTCCTTAGTTTGCTTGATTTGCAAACCAAGAAAGAATTTGAGTTCACTCATCATAGACATCTCAAACTTCTCCGACATTAGCTTTCCAAACTTTTCACTAAAATGAGGGTTAGTCGAACCAAATATGATATCATAAACATAAATTTGGCACACAAATAGTTCTCCATTAAACCTTTTATTAAAGAGAGTAGAATCTATTTTCCCAATTTCAAAGCCTTTTTCAATAAGGAACTTGGTCAAGCATTTATACCAAGCTCTAGGAGCTTGTTTAAGACCATAAAGGGCTTTGTGAAGTTTGTAAACATGATTAGGTTTCTTAGGATTGACAAAGCCGGGAGGTTGCTTGACATAAACTTCCTCCTCAATTTCACCATTTATAAAAGCACTTTTAATGTCCATTTGGTACAAAGTGATATCATGGTGATTAGCATAAGCAAGTAAGATGCGAATGGACTCAAGTCTAGCAACGGGAGCATATGTCTCACTATAGTCCATACCTACGACTTGAGTGTAGCCTTGGGCGACTAGGCATGCTTTGTTGCGGACGACTTGACCATCTTCATCTTGCTTGTTGCCAAACACCTATTTGGTACCAATGATGTTGTGACTGTTGTCGGGCTTCTCGACCAATGTCCACACTTGGTTTCTCTCAAAGTTCTGTAGCTCTTCATGCATACCGTTAATCCAATCCGGATTTTCCGATGCTTCTTCAACTTTCATAGGTTCAATGCTAGAGATGCATGAGTAATATTCACACAAGTTAGCCAAACGAGTTTTAGAGCGAGTGATTCTCCCGGTTTGGATATCATTGTAGATTTGTTTGGCGGGATGGTCTTTGGCGATTCTTGCTCGAACTCGTGGAAGATTTGGCTTGGCTCGGGGTGGAACATCTTCTTCATCTTGTTCTTCTTCTTGGCCTTCTTCATTGTTGACGTTGTCATTCTCTTGTGGTGGTGGAGAAGGAGGTTGTTGATGTTCATCTTGGTGTACTTCCTCGTTTTCTTTGTCTTGGTGTGTTCCGCTTGTGGATAGTTCCGTATCAACTCTTGGTTCACCTTGTCGTGAGGTAGAAGCTTCCACTTGGACGGACGAGGTAGTCTCCTTCACCTCGTTGGACGAATCTTGCCAATAGACAAGTCTTGGATAGCTTTTGAAGGGTCTTTGTCTCCTACATCAATTAGCAATTGCTCTAATTGCGAGCCGTTAGATTCATCAAACTTTGCATCTACCGTCTCTTCCACCTTTCGGGTGAAATTGTTGTAGACACAATAAGTGTGAGAGTTTGAGCCATAACCAAGTAGGAAACCTTCATGAGATTTATGAGAAAATTTAGAACGACGATGCTTATCAAGAATGTAGCACTTTGAGCCAAATACTCGGAAGTATCCAACTTGGGGTTTGTTACCGGTGAGGAGCTTGTATGCCGTCTTGCTGAGTAGCTTGTGAAGATACAAGTGATTTGTTGCATGACAAGCTGTCTCAACCGCTTCCGCCCAAAAGTGTTTTGGAGTCTTGTACTCATCAAGCATCGTTCTTGCCATCTCAATAAGAGTCCGGTTCTTTCTCTCAACAACCCCATTTTGTTGAGGCGTCTACGTAGCTGAGAACTCGTGTGAAATTCCTTCTTCGTCAAGAAAGGTATCCACATTTGCATTCTTGAAATCCGTTCTGTTGTCGCTCTGAACCTTCTTGATCTTCACGTCAAATTGATTTTGGGCCTTCCTAGCAAAGTTTTTGAAGATCTTTTGGACCTGCGATTTGTCATCAAGAAAGAACACCCACGTAAATCTTGAAAAATCATCAACTATGACTAGACCAAATGAGTTACCACCGAGACTCTTGTAGGCATTGGGACCAAAGAGATCCATGTGAAGTAGCTCGAGTGGTCTTCTCGTGGTCATGATGTTCTTCGCGCGATGACTTCCTCCAACCTGTTTTCCTGCCTGACAAACACTACAAAGAATATCCTTGTCAAAAATGACATGTTTTATTCCAAGGATATAATCACCTTTAATAGAATTATCAAGATTTCGCATGCCCACATTGTCAGGATATACTTTCCAATAAAACATTTATTGAAAAGCCGACCTTAGTGTTGACCAGTACAGAAGTATTCTTCTTACTGGCAGACAAAATCTTGATACCGAAATCCAGCAGTACTAAATATTATACATGGTTGAGCTGAGGGTGCTCAACAATTTATTACAAGCATGCCTATATTATACATAAAGGCGGATATGACATAAGAGCATGGTGGCATAGCTACTGACTCGTAATAAAGGTGGTGGTGGATATGTCACAGTGAAGTGGGTGACATTACTCTGAAAGCTTACAGCTCATCAAGCGTCGGAGTGAGGCTTGATGATTTTATTTGGGTGGCGGAAGCGTATATAATACAAGTGAACAACTCCAGGGTCGCACGTGACTGACTGGGACTCCTCTAGGCGCCGGACTCACTATCGAACTCTTCATCCATAAGATCGCCTTCGTCAAGATCTGGCCAAATCAACAAGCCAGGTGAGTACTTTGAATGTACTCACAAGACAGTTCGGACATAAGATATAACGAATGTAAACATGATGCACATGAGCAGATTAGTCTACACAATCAAATAATAGGTTTGCACTGCACGATAAATAAAAGGAGGTCAGGCGGTAGTCCTCCCGAAATCCCAATAAAATAATTGAAGACCGATCAGGTGTCTGAAGCGACGCCTCGAAAGGTAAAAGTAAATTAACATGCCGCAGTCGGACGTCGAGGCGACACCACATAAAGGGCTTATATTGAAAAGTAAATGACAGAACGTGCCACAGTCGGACGTCTATGCGACATCACATAAAGGGATTATATCAAAAGTAAATAACAATAATGCCACAGTCGGACGTCTAAGCGACATCACATAAAGGGCTTATATCAAAAGTAAATGACAATAATGCCACAGTCGGACGTCTGATCGACATCACATAGAGGGCTTATATCAAAAGTAAATGACAATAATGCCATAGTCGGACGTCTGAGCGACATCACATAGAGGGCTTATATCAAAAGTAAATGACGATAATGCCATAGTCGGACGTCTGAGCGACATCACATAAAGGGCTTATATCAAAAGTAAATGACAATAATGCCACAGTCGGACGTCTGAGCGACATCACATAAAGGGCTTATAGTTTATCATTCGAATTTTAATAGCTCATGAATTCAATTCATCACAAGTAAATACTCAGCATATAATAGTGAACTGGTTGGTCCATTCACATGAATAACCTTCAGCCGAGTTTACCACTCTCGGTTTTATGTTTACTCTCCGGAGGCTGTCCCGGGGTTGACACGGAGATTTGACACTGAGACTGACACTAACACCGAGATGATGTACAAGTCCTTGCTCGTGGACATGGATACTCGAATGGTTTTGACTCTGCAGAGTTTGCACTTTTTAACCACAACCAACGGATTTCGGTAGTCACAATGGACTAGTTCTGTTTACGGTGTTTTAGAAGAAACACGTCTAGCCCGTACACACCCATTCCACATTCCGTTGCCAGGAATCACCCTCGGCAACGTTCAAGAAAAGCCTTAAGACGGGGAGGCAACAACCTCGAATAGCATGGGATCAAATTTATATCGCGCGCTCTATGGGGTGCCCCCTCTCGGTCCCAACTGGAAACACCCATGCCCCCTGACCGGATGACAGGCTTTAATCCAGGGCCATGGAACCCTCATCGTGGTACCTCTGTTTGGTGTGTACAAGGAAAGAGGTTTGCAACTTACTAAACCGCACTCTTTGCAGAAAACATGTGGCAGCATGAAGGGGAAACGAACAGGATCGAGACTTGACCCACGTTTGAACTGGAGTTAACGGTTGACATAAAACTGGCATGCTTCAACAATACCAGCTTGCAACCCATCATGTCACCACATGATCGTGTTATCTTATCATCATAAGAACACATCAAACTTCGAAGCTCACCTGTAGCTTGTCTTGCATGCACATAACATTCACAAATGCTTATATAATCATGCCATGAGAAAACTACTCGAGCAAACATGCAAAACACTCCTCATATCAAAGGTTCAAACATGCTTGCCTGGTTCGGAGAAGTTGGAGTCTAGCTCGGCGAAGTTTGCGTCTCCTTTACCTCCTCCGGTATCTACGTATTAAAAGAAAAACCGGATACTACATAAATACCGTGCGTGCACAATTAGTATCCCAAATATTTTTCAAACAAATATGACAAAAAACTAGATAGAAAAATGAAGATGACAGACAAAGAATAAAGTCAAAATCACTTTTTGTTAAAAAGTTATAATGGTTTTAGTCGAGGGACTTGTCTGTAATGAAACAGAAAGTTTCCTAGGGTTCATTTTATAAAAACAGAAAACGTTTCAGATATAAATACGCCAGTCCAGAGGGGAGATGTCTTTTGCCCGAAGGCGTTTTCAGAAAACGTTTCAAAAAAAGAAAAAGCTGACGGGGAGGACCCACCCGTCGGGTTTGAAAACAAAAACAGAGCACTGGCGCCCGAGGGCCGCGGTGGTCGCCGGCGGCGATCCACGGCGAGGCAGGGGGGTCGGAGGGTACCAGCGTGTTCACCGTGTTCTTCCGCACCTATGGGTGGTGGAGTTGAGTGTCGGCGAGCACCACGTCGACGACGGCCCCAACTCCGGCGGACGGTGGTTCGGGCGAGGTTGATCCTCGTCGGGGAAGGCTGCAAATGCCAAATTGAGGCTTGGGTTAGGTGAGTGAGTGCACTAGGAGGTTACGGGCAGTGCCAGGGAGACGGGGGTGCCCTCACCAGAGTGGATCGTGCCGGAGCCCAAAGCGGATCGGGGTGGCCGGAGTCGGAGAAGAAGACCCCCTCGATGTCCACCTAGTGGCTGGGTGTGGCTCTGGAGAGGTGGAGGGGTGATGCCTGGTCGAGATCGAGCTTGAGGCCCCCTTTTATAGCCGGCCCGAGGCAGTGCCCGAGAACGGGATCACTCCGGCGAGGGTTACGGCTGTGTAGTGGTTGAACGGGACAGTTAGGTGTTTGGGCAGCTTCGAGATGATCCACTAGCTCCATTCAAACGCTAACCTTGGTTGGATTTGGCCTGCTCCGCGGTTTTGGCGGAATGGTGCCTCGCAGGCCCGTCGGCGGCAGAGAGCACGGCCTGTGCTTGCCAGGCCACGGCGATGGTGCCGCAGTCGTGCACAGAGGAGGGGGTGGACACGCGGAGGGCTCTGGTGGCTGGGGCGGTGCCGGACGGTGCCGAAAGGCATGGCCGGCCTCTGTTGGACGCCATGGGTGGCTCTGCCACCGCAGAAGACGCCGGAGCTGGCGAGCCACGTCGCCACCGACGTTCGTGCCCGTCCAAACAAGTGTGCGGCGCACTGGATAAGAAGGGGGAGCAGTGAGCATTGATCCAAGGAGGCTACTGGCGAGATTGTCGACGGGTTCTGAAGAAATGACACTATCGACTGAACTGTTGTCTGAATCTCTGAACTTTTCTGAATTCAGACAGAAACAGTGCATGCCAGGTGCTCGATGAAATGTTTTTGGCATGTGGAAAATTTTAATGGAGCTGAACTTTGGTGGGGTGACCTCTCAATGCATCTAGGGGCTGCCTGATTTTTGCCAGAATTTTTGGAAAAGTAAAAATATGAATTTCACCAAAAATGACAAATCTGGTCCAAACTTGCAGTGGGCAAATTTTGAAAATTTTGAACAGAGGACAAGTGGATCTAGATGGTTCTAGGTTGAGGGTACTAAGGACTAGACAGAGGAGTTTGTTTGGAGTTAAACTCAAAAGGAAACTTGTGGTTCCTTTGTAAATCACCTAGGTCCAAAATACTTGACAGAAATGATTTTGAGGGAAAAATAAATTGAATAAAAATCAAAAATGGCTTGAAACTTGCTGGAGATGGAGGTCTTGACTTGATCCAAGGCAGGGATGGGTTTTGGAAGGAAATGTCAATATGTGACATGGCAAAAGGAGAAATTTTTGAATGGGCAAAGGAATAAACCCATAACCCCTAGGTTTTCTTTTTAATAGAGGAAATTTCAAAAAATGGATTTGTGTAGAGTCAAGACAATAATGAAAAGTTCTCAAGACCAAAAGTCAAGGTTGAGAAGAGTACCAAAAAAATATTTGCCATAGAAATTTTGAGAAGGAGAGGTTTTAAGAAAAAAATTAAATAGCTTCCCTCAAACCAAATAATGATTTTGATAAAAACAAAAATCAAATTTTTTTTGGAGTGTCACAACACCTACCCCCTTAGGAAAAATCTCGTCCCCGAGATTTCAGCTGATCCTCAAATAGGTGTGGGTATTCTGCCCGGAGAGAGTCCTCTCTTTCCCATGTCGCTTCATCCTCGGTGTGATTGCTCCACTGAACCTTGAAGAACTTAATTGTTTTCTGACGGGTCCTCCTTTCAGACTCCTCTAATATCTTTATTGGACGTTCCCTGTAGGTGAGGTTTGGTTGCACGTCAATGTTCTCATGTGACACCTGCTTCTCTGGGTTGCTTACGCATTTCCTCAACTGTGAGACGTGGAATACGTCGTGGACGTCTGACAGCCCTTCGGGTAGGTCTAGCTGATAAGCTACTGTGCCTCTCCGCGCGACCACACAGAAGGGTCCAATAAATCTTGGTGCTAGCTTTCCCTTCACCTTGAACCATTGCAGGCCCCTCATAGGAGATACTCCTAGGTACACATATTCACCGGGTTCAAAGCTGACTTCCTGATGTTTCTGATCGTAGTAACTCTTTTGTCGGCTTTGCGCTGTCTTGAGTCGGTCCCTGACGAGTCTAACTTTCTCTTCAGCTTCCTTGAGCATGTCTGGGCCAAAGATACGATTGTCTCCTGTTTCTGACCAATTTAATGGAGTATGACATCGACGTCCGTACAAGGCTTCAAAGGGTGCCATTTGTAGATTGGATTGGTAACTGTTGTTGTATGCGAACTTGGCATATGGCAAGTTTTCTTCCCAACTGGTGCCATAGGTGTGGACACATGATCTCAGCATGTCCTCTAGAATTTGGTTCACGCGTTCAGTTTGTCCATCAGTCTGGGGGTGGTATGCTGTACTGAAAGCTAGTTGAGTTCCCAGAGCCTGTTGTAAATGATCCCAGAATTTTGAGACGAATTGAGTGCCTCTGTCGGATATTATAGTCTTTGGAACTCCATGCAGACAAACTATATAGAAGAGATAAATCTTGACAAGCTTCTGAGTGGTGTGAGTTGTCTTCACTGGGATGAAATGTGCCACCTTGGTTAATCTATCGGTGATGACCCAAATGGCATCATTTCCGTGTTGTGACCGAGGTAGCCCGATAATAAAATCCATCCCTATTTCATCCCATTTCCACTCAGGTATCCTGTTTGGCTGTAGTAGTCCGGCTGGTTTTTTGTGCTCGGATTTTATGCGTTGACAAGAATCGCAACATGCAATGAAGGTGGCTATATCCCTCTTCATACCGTGCCACCAAAATCTTTCCTGAATGTCCTTATACATTTTGGTTCCTCCAGGGTGGATTGAATATGAAGCGGTGTGGCCTTCGGTTAGGATTTGCTGTTTGAGGTCTTCTATATTTGGCACGCAAAGTCTGTCTCCGTACCATAATATTCCCTCATTGTCTATGACGAATTCCGAGGCCTTGCCCTTACTCACTTTTCTTTTTATGCCTTCGATGCTGGGGTGTCCATGCTGAGCTTTCTTAATCTTCTCCACAAGGGTGGGTTGTAATTCCAATTTTGACACAGTGCCTTCCGTGACCATCATTAAGTTGAGTTTCGCGAACTCCTGTTGAAATTCAGGTCTCAAGTTTTGTAGACTGTCATTGTCTGAGCTGGGGTTTCGACTAAGAGCATCTGCCACTACATTTGCTTTTACTGGATGGTAGTGGATGCCAACATCATAGTCTTTCACTAATTCCAACCAGCGCCATTGCCGTAAATTGAGCTCTGGCTGTGTGAAAATATATTTGAGACTTTTGTGGTCCGTAAATATTTCACGATGATTCCCAAGCAAAAAGTGTCTCCATTCTTTGAGTGCATGAATGACTGCTGCCAACTCTAAGTCATGGGTTGGATAATTTTATTCATGCTTCCGAAGTTGTCTGGAAGCGTATGCGACTACCTTGCCTTCTTGCATCAGCATGCACCCGAGGCCTTTTCGGGATGCGTCACAATACACTTCAAAACTTTTGTATATGTCCGGTATAACCAAAACTGGTGCTGTTGTTAATTACTTCTTGAGTTCTTGGAAACTCTTCTCGCAAGCTTCAGTCCACACAAATTTCTTATCCTTCTTGAGTAACTGTGTCATTGGTTTCGCTATGGTGGAGAACCCCTCAATAAATCTTCGGTAGTATCCAGCCATTCCTAGAAAACTTCGTACATCCGTTATGTTGGCTGGTGGTTTCCAGCCAAGCACGGCCTTGACTTTTTCTGGGTCCACGGCAACACCTTCTTGGGTCAACACGTGGCCTAGAAAACCAACCTGTCTTAACCAAAATTCACACTTGCTGAACTTGGTGTATAATTGGTGTTTCCTTAATTCTCCAGGTACGATCCTGAGATGTTCTGCATGCTCTTCTGGTGTCTTAGAGTATACCAGAATGTCGTCAATGAACACCACAACAAATTTGTCCACAAATTTCATAAACACTTTGTTCATGAGGTGAACAAAATAAGCGGGGGCGTTTGTTAGTCCAAACGGCATTACTGTAAACTCATATAGTCCGTATCTGGAGGTGAATGCTGTCTTAGGGATATCTTCTGTCCGAACTTTTAACTGATGATAGCCTGACCTTAAATCAATTTTTGAGAAAAATTTGGCTTGCGCGAGCTGGTTAAATAAATCATTTATCCGTGGCATCGGATATTTATTTTTGATGGTGACCATATTGAGTGCTCGATAGTCTATGCATAATCTCAGCGTCCCATCCTTTTTCTTGGCAAATAATACTGGTGAACCCCAAGGTGAGGAGCTGGCTCGTATAAATCCTTTGTCCAGTAATTCTTTTATTTGCTTCTTTAATTCTACCAACTCGGAGGGTGCCATCCTATAGGGTTTTTTGTAGATGGGGGTGGTTCCAGGTGCTAGTTCAATGCTGAATTCTATTTCCCGGTCTGGCGGCATGCCTGGTAGTTCTTCGGGAAATACGTCAGGGAACTCGCACACCACTGGAACTTTGCCTAACTCTGAGGCGTCCACCTTGTTCAATCTTGGTTGTCGTGATCCTGGTCTTTCTTGAGCTGCGACTTTTATTGTCTTCCCGTGATGATGAGTGAGGATTACAGTCTGATTGAAGCAATCGATAAATCCCTTGTTGGTGGTTAACCAATCCATTCCTCGGATAACCTCCAGCCCTTTATTTTCCAATACGATGAGGTTTGCTTGAAACTTTAGTCCTCTGAGCTCAATAACCACACCTTGGCAGTAACTCTGAGTGACTTGCTTATTCCCGGGGGACTTGATGATCATGGATTTTTTCAAAGGAAGCATCGGAAAATCATGTCGCAAAGCAAAACTCTTCGAAATGAACAAGTGAGAAGCTCCAGAATCAAACAAAACCGTGGCAGGTATTGTGTTGACAGGGAACGTACCGAGTACGATATCCGGGGCATTTTGCGCTTCCTTCTTGGTCACAAGGATCAGGTGACCCTTCTTGTGATTGTTGTTGGGGTTGAAGTTGTTATGCTTGGGTGCCGAATTGTTCCCATTGTTGTTCGGCCTTGGGGCCGAGTTTCTTGGCTTTGGGCATTGTTTAGCATAGTGCCCTTCCTCTCCACAAGCGTAGCAAGTAACACCTGGGCGATATGTAAAATCCTTGTTGAGGGAGTCCTGGATTAGGGGGTGTCCGGATGGCCGGACTATGACCTTTGGTCGGACTCCTGGACTATGAAGATACAAGATTGAAGACTTCGTCCCGTGTCCGGATGGGACTTTCCTTGGCGTGGAAGGAAAGCTTGGCGATGCGGATATTCAGATCTCCTACCATTGTAACCGACTTTGTGTAACCCTAACCCTCTCCGGTGCCTATATAAACCGGAGGGTTTTAGTCCGTAGGACAACTTCAACATACAACAATCATACCATAGGCTAGCTTCTAGGGTTTAGCCTCCTTGATCTCGTGGTAGATCTACTCTTGTACTACCCATATCATCAATATTAATCAAGCAGGACATAGGGTTTTACCTCCATCGAGAGGGCCTGAACCTGGGTAAAACATTGTGTCCCTTGTCTCCTGTTACCATCTTCCTAGACGCACAGTTCGGGACCCCCTACCCGAGATCCGCCGGTTTTGACACCGACATTGGTGCTTTCATTGAGAGTTCCTCTGTGCCGTCGCAACAGGAAGGATGCATCTTCCCGTCTTTAAAGACGGCGCCGTTACTAAGGGAGCCTTGGCTGTCGGCCAAACTCTCCGGCTAGGTGGTTTTCTTATGACCACATGTTCGGCTGTTGCGCCGACGGTGACCTCTCGGGTCATCAAAAGAAATCTTCACGTCAGCTCGGAACTCGCCGAGCAGTTAGATCCAATGGAGATCTCTTCCGTAAACGAGCTCCTGGATCGCATCGCCGCTCTGGGGGTCGCTACAGATTACGACCAAGTTGGTCTTAAACCTGATCTAAGAGAAATTAACTCTTCCCAAGCCACCCATCATGTCGCCGTGGTCGAGGCGCAGTGCGGCGATCCTTCATCTATCCTAAGGACTAGCTACGTCCGAATTCCCGATCCCTCCAAGCCGGATACCCGCAGAGGGGAGGATGTAACTCAAGACCTGAACTTAGAATCAGGCAACGGGCTAGATTCATTGGACAACATCCAAGAATCCAAACTTTAGAGTTCGGAAACTCCTTGGCCACTGAGTCTCAGATTGGGTGAGGTCTCGGATTTAACTCCACCCACCCACCCGAACATAAGCGATCTATCCCAAATCAGGCAAAAGCCCGAAGAAACAGTACATCATTACTGGGCGAGATTCCTCCTGGTTATGAACAAGATAAAGGACGGCCGCGAGGAAGACGCAATCTCAATTTTCCGCAATAATTGCACGGACAAGGGAATCCTCAACGCCATAAGTCGTCGTGATATTAGACGCTTCGCTGACTTGGCGTCCATAGTACAAAAGTACTGCGCGATGGAAAGCGCCTGGAAAACCGAAATAAAATTTTGGGACAATCCGGCTCTGAATAGAAACGTCGTCCGAAATAAAAGGGTGCATCATCGACAGACACCCTGGTTAAAAACCAAAAAACCAAAACCCTCTACAGGGCATGGAACCGTACTGGAAGGATGGCTTAATGGACCCTGTAAAATTCATAGTACAGAGGACGCCACACCAACTCACAGCCTTAGAGCATGTTGGATACTCCGGCAGGTGGCCAAAATTGGCGAAGACCTCCTAATCCCAGAGGCCGCAGAAAACCACCCCAGGGACACCAGTACAGTCTTAACAGTCTTCGAGACTTTTGCATCAAATAATATGCGAAAAAGAACACTCCGCAGTCTTGCCGAAGTTTATCAAGTAGCAACAATAAACCCATGGAGTGACGCGGCTATTACTTTTAATGCCAGTGATGAACCTAAATTCCTAATAGCCCGAGCACCAGCCGCATTGGTCCTCAGTCCAATTGTGGACGGCTTTCGGCTTACCAAAGTACTTATGGATGGAGGCAGCGGATTGAACCTCATTTATGAGGAAACCCTTCATAAAATGGAAATAGACTGGAACCGCATCGAGCGAAGCAGCACAACCTTTCGAGGAATAATCCCTAGTCGGGAAGCGCGCTGTACAGGAAAAATCACACTAGATGTGGTGTTTGGCACGCCAGATAATTACAGGTCCGAAGAGGTCACGTTCCAGGTGGCCCCGTTAAGTAGAGGATACCACACTCTGCTAGGGCGGGAAGCGTTTACAATCTTCCAAGCAATACCCCATTACGAGTACATGAAGCTCAAGATGCCCGGGCCGAACGGAATTATCACTCTCGCTAGTGATCCGGACATAGCGCTCTGCGCCGAAAACAAGACAACCGCATTAGCCCTCGAGGCACTATCCGAAGCCCTAGCGGCTGAGGAACTGACTACGCTTCGCTCCACAGTAAACAGGGGCGATGTGATACTCGACAACAGATCCAAGTCCACCTCCTTTAAACCAGCGGACGAAATAGTCAAATTCCAGGTCCATCCAACGGACCCTAATAAAACAGCTTCCATCGGGGTACAATTAAACCCTGATGTAGACGCCGCACTGCGAGAATTCCTACGTGAAAATTGGGACATCTTCGCCTGGCACCCTTCAGACATGCCAGGAATCCCACGCAGGCTGGCTGAACATAGCTTAAATATCCTAAAAGGATTCAAACCTATCAAACAAGCCCTTCGGCGTTTCTCCGAACCCAAGAGACAGGCTATGGGAGAGGAGCTAGCCAAGCTATTGGAGGCCGGATTCATCAGAGATATAAAACATCCGGACTGGCTAGCAAACTTGGTGATGGTACCAAAGAAGGACAAATCCTGGCGCCTGTGCGTCGGTTTCAAAGACCTTAACAAGGCCTGCCCAAAGGATCCCTTCCCCCTCCCTCGCATCTTTCAAATTATCGATGCCATTGCAGGACATGATTCGTTGTGTTTCCTCGACGCATACTCCGGCTACCATCAAATCAAGATGGCAGAGTCAGACCAAGCCGCAACGACATTCATCACACCATACGGCCCATTCTGCTTCAACACAATGCCCTTCGGGCTCAAAAACGCCGGCGCAACATATCAGCGCATGATTCAGACATGTCTGGCAAACCAGTTCGGCAAAACAGTGAAGGCATACGTGGATGATGTGGTCGTAAAAACAAGACATGTCGAATCTCTAGTAGACGACTTGAGGCTTACATTCGATAACCTCCGAACATATGACATCAAGCTCAACCCGGAAAAATGCGTTTTCAGCGTTCCAGCCGGAAAGCTCTTGGGCTTCATCGTATTCGACAGAGGAATTGAAGCAAATCCAGCCAAGATCCGAGCTTTGTCGCAATTGGATATCCCAAAGGACCTCAAACAAATACAAAAATTAACCGGATGTGTGGCGGCTCTAAGCCGCTCCATCTCCCGCTTGGGAGAAAAGGCACTACCCCTTTATCGCCTCCTTCGGTGCACCGAACACTTCGAGTGGACGGATGCCGCCACGGCCAGACTCAACGAAATAAAAGCCATATTGGCAACAAACCCAGTCCTGGCCGCGCCAAATATTGGCGAACCAATGCTATTGTACATTGCAGCAACACACCAGGTTGTTAGCGCAGTGCTCGTCGTCAAACGAGAAACGGACGGACACAAATTCCCCCTTCAAAACCCGGTCTACTATGTGTCCACTGTCGTTACTCCATGCAAATCACGGTACCCGCATTATCAAAAGATTGCATACGCGGTATTCATGGCATCCTGGAAGCTGCGACACTACTTTCAAGAGTGTTCGATAACAGTAGCCTCCGAAGTACCACTTAATGATATTATAAAAAACCGCGAAGCAACGGGCCGGATTGCAAAATGGGCCATCGAGCTCCTCCCATTCGACATAACTTATAAGCCACGGCGAGCTATTAAGTCTCAAGTTTTGGCCGACTTCGTTGCAGAATGGACGGAGGCCGAACTCCCTAAAGAGTACGACACATATTCAAACTGGATCATGCATTTCAACGGCTCCAAAATGTTGGCCGGTCTGGGGGCTGGCGTCGTTTTGACGTCCCCCACGGGAGACACAGTTCAATACGTACTGCAGATTATGTACACAGACTCCAACAATGCAGCCGAATACGAGGCCCTTTTACATGGTCTCCGGATGGCAGTATCCATGGGCATTCAACGCCTAGAGGTGCACGGGGATTTGAACCTCACGATATCCCAAATCAATGGAGACTTCGATGCCAAGGATCCGAAAATGGCAGCTGACCGCAACGTCATCTTAAAAATGTCAGCTCGGTTCGAGGGGCTTGAATTTCACCACATAGCCCGGGAAAACAATCAGGCGGCAGACGTCCTGGCACACATCGGCGCAAAACACGATGCAGTCCCCCCCCCCCAACATCTTCTTGGAAAGGCTGTTCAAGCCATCCGTAGTATGGGAAGGGGAACCTGGCAATAACAGCCCGGACCCAACCGCACTGTCCGGCACTGAACAATCTGACATAATCGGAGGCTCTGCCAATGAAATTACAACTTCAACCCACGTAATAATGGCCATCATTGCCCCGCGGACAGAACCGTTCCTAGCCTACCTCACTATGCAGGAGCTCCCAGAGGACCAAAATAAGGCACGCTGCATAGTGCGGCGATCTAAAGCCTATAAAGTCCATGAGGGAGAACTTTACATGAAAAGCACTACCGGAGTCCTTCAAAGGTGCATCTCCGAAGAGGAAGGGCGGAACTTGGTGGCTGAAATTCATGCCGGACTCGGTGGTCATCACGCTACAGCTCGGTCCCTCGTAAGCAAGGCTTTCCGTGCAGGCTTTTATTGGCCGACGGCCCGTGCAGACGCTCAGGACTTGGTCCAACGATGCGTCGGTTGCCAGCTTTTCACAAACCAAATCCATATGCCACCCACCGCCCTCCAAACTATCCCCATTACTTGGCCTTTCGCGGTATGGGGGCTTGACATGGTTGGACCCCTTAAAGGCGGAACCCACAAGAAAAAATACTTCCTGGTCATGGTGGACAAGTTCACCAAATGGATAGAAGCCAAGCCTGTTAAGACGGCCGAATCCGGACCGGTGATAGACTTCATATCTGGGGTCGTACACCGTTACGGTGTCCCCCACAGCATCATCATTGATAACGGCACGAACTTTACGGCCGACGAGGTAAAACTCTGGTGCAAAAACATGGGCATCAAGCTCGATTATGCATCCGTCTATCACCCACAAACTAACGGCCAGGTCGAACGTGCAAATGGTCTTATTTTGAGCGGCATCAAACCTAGATTAGTGCGGTCCCTCAAGGAATCCAACACGCACTGGGTAGAGGAGCTCGACTCCGTACTCTAGGGGCTGCGGACCACGCCGAATCGCACCACCGGATACACACCATTCTTCATGGTGTACGGCGCAGAGGCAGCTTTGCCTTGCGACATCATTCATGACTCACCTCGAGTGCGCATGTACGAAGAAAGAGAAGCCGAACTTGATCGGCAGGACAGCTTGGACGCCTTGGAGGAGGAGCGTGACGTGGCAAAAGCTCGTTCCGCATTCTATCAACAGCAGGCTCGAAGATATCAAAGCAGAGAAGTACGGGCCAAAAATTACAACATTGGCGAACTAGTTCTACGCCTGCCGGACAAGAAAAAGGACAAACTGAAGCCCAAGTGGGAAGGTCCCTTCATAATCGACCAAGTCCTAACTGGCGGAGCGTACCGCCAGCGAGATGCGTCGGACAACCGACTTGAGCCGAACCCATGGAACGCAGCCCGTCTCCGAAGATTCTATGCCTAGCGCCGGACTTTGTGTTCGTCTCCTACCTCTGTCTATTTTTTATATTTTCTGTCTTACATTTCTCTCCTTCCCTTAAAAACTCATAAAGAGACGCGCTACCCGCTCTCACTATACCTGGGGGCTTCTTTAAACAGAAGCTTATTTATACGGGCTTCGCGCCCAACACATGTGTCAAACTTCCGCATGTACCTTTTCTTCACCATTATATGCATCGATATGACTTAAGTTTTGGCCAAGCTAGGTTGCCTGGCTCCTGTGCTTACCCGTACGTTCCCGATTGTTCGGCTAGGTGGTAAAGGGAGCACCTCTGCGATTGTTACTGCCGGGTCAGCCGGATGTGTACCTCAGACTGGGTGAAGCCGAAAGCTAGTGTTCTTAAGGGAATATTCGGTCGGTGAACTAAAATATGACCTTTTTTACTTATTTATGTGCCCGCAGATGTTTTTTTGTGTTCGCAGTCCGGACATGCACTTTAGGGCATGCCTCCCAGAGAAAGGAACCCCTAACGGAACTATTCTCTCTGGAAGATGTTTCTTACTAACCATGTAATATAACATAACTAGTTGGGCACTTGTCTGATAAAGCACTAATGACCCCTACGCCTGGTCTCCATGCATACCCCGGTTCTTATATAACCGCTAGGGTATTCGGACACACTCCGGACCGTCAGGTGCCGAGGTCGAAGCGAAAAGGTCGGCAACGACAAACGATCTACAATCCGGCTCGAAGGCATTACACATGTCAATTAAAATTACATAGTCACTCTGACTGATTGTATTCCTCTTCAATACCATCTAACAGGCTGTCTAATTTACAGTCCTGCTGGGAATACTTTGCGGCCAATTCTACTTGGTCGTATACTAAGCTTATAGGGATCTCCTTCCCATTGGGCCCCACAGGTCCGACCTCGGCCATGTGGTTGGGGTCAGCCTTTGTATACCGCGTCTTCACCGTGGCCCAGGCCTCCCTAGCGCCTTGACGGCAGGCCGATATCTTCCACAACTAGAAGCGCCGCCGCACTCCCTTCAGCTTCTCTGCAAGCTCTCCAAGGCCCTCGGGCATGGAGAGGGATGGCCATAAGTCTTGGGCAATGCCTTGCATTGCCTGCCGAACTCGCTCGTGCAGTTGCGAGAGCTCGGGAAGAAGGTCACTCGTAGAATCGGGCATCTCCTCTATAGGACGACATGTTAGCATACCTACAGACATAACTCTGTTAGTCGACTTCCTCGCCGAACTCCTTTTTTAGAGTTCATTCAAGCACTTACTAAATATGCCGCGTCGAAGCCGCTGATTCTCCTTAACGGAGTCCGACAGCTGGGCACGAACATCTTTGAGTTCAACATCCAGCTTGGTGTTGGCATCTTGAAGATCATTCTTCTCCCGCGTCACCTTTGTCAGCACGCTCTCACCGGTCTTTAGCCAGCGCAGGAGTTGTTGCCTTTCCGAATCTAGTCTGGCACCATATGCAATTTCATTTGTTAGATTCGCACACACGCCGCATAATGCTTATCCTTTCGAAGCATATATTACCAGGGGGGTCTCCTTGGGCTCCCCTGTCGCGGCTAGTGCAGCCTCAAGTTGGGCTTTGCACTCTTTTAGCTCCTGGGACAGCTGGGTATTCCTCTCGGAAAGAACCTGCGTATTACATGATCCTTAAATCAGTTATTCTAACTGTTTCAAGTCTCGGGGGCTACTGATATATATATAACCATTAAAATTCTTACCCGTATGTCTTTTACATATTGCTCCGTGGCTCTAGCTAGACCATTTTGAGCGGCACGGAGATACGCATCTCCTGAATTGAAGGCATATAACGCCTCTTGGAAGAAACAAGCATCACGGAGAACTGTCCGGCGGCGCCGGTGATTCATGGCACTCTCCACCTCGGAACGGGTGGCAGACAGCCTGTCCGCATCCTCTGTCGGAGGAGCGGCCGGTGTGTGCCTCGTGTTTGCCTCCGCCTCTGGACCGGGCTGTGGAGCCTGGCTGGTGGAGGCACGATTGGCAGCCTCTCTGGACATAGTCCGGCGAGGTCTCTTTGTCCTGCACAAGGGCTCGAGTGTTAACACCTGAGAATAAGAAGGCGCGCTATACCTTTGCGCTGACGCCTCAGTCAGGACTACATTCCTTTTTCCCCCACGGGGCCCTGCGGCCCCTCGTTGGTTTGACGCCGTAGGCTGGGCCTCCCGCCTCTGGAACCTCCCCTGTAAAACATGGTTGTTGTCAGGAAAACTGAAAACACATGGGGATGGATCCCTCCCCAAGGTGATGAGACTCCGGTCTCGGTTACCTGGGAGGCCGGGATTAACCCTGGGTAATCGGCCATAATGGCCACCAAGGTATCGTCCTTGCTCAACTGATAAAACACCCCGTCAATCAGCTCCACCGAAATGTCCGGATCCTCTTCGGAGGCCGAATCGAGGGACCGTTCAGGATCCTCGGGCTGTGGAGGATGGCTGTTTATATCCTTTACTTCCTGAAGCAGTTCCTGCGTAGGAGTCGTTAGACTATATATTTAACCATGGGAATATAAAACGGATGGGCAAGCAAGATTGTCCGCTTACCCAACTTGGAGGGTTGTACATAGTAAATCCACCCTGTGGGTTGACGCAGAGGAATTCCTCCTCTTCTCCCTTGTACAAAGAGGACAAGATCTTTACTAGAGCGGCAGCGGAGTCCGGTCCCTTACGACCATAACGAGTGGCGTCATCCTCCCCATTAAAATCCCACATGGGGTGGCTTCTATATTGAAGCGGCTGCACCCCCCGCATGATGCATATGGCCATGACTCCAACCATGGTTAGTCCGGAATGAGCCAATAGTCTTATGCGGCCCATCAGGTAGAGGACGTCCCTGTCACTTTCTCTCTGAGAGCTCCGTGGACGCCAACTTAAGCGTTTCTTTAAGGGAGCACTATTGAATTCGGGAAGGCCGATCCGGATAGGATCTGGCAGTGGGACATCCTCCATATAAAACCATTCTGAAGGCCAGTCCTCGGACGCCTTCTTTGGGTTTCCGGATAGATATCCGGTCCCGGCGATGCGCCAGATTTCGGCTCCGCCCACTTCATATATTAACCCCTCCTGAGAAAGGGGCACCAGGCAGAACAGCCTCTTCCACAGCGCGAAATGAGCGTCAACACCCAAGAACAGCTCGCAAAGGGCAATGAAGCCCGCGATATGCAATATAGAGGCAGGTGTGAGGTTGTGCAGCTGGAGGCCATAGAACTCTGCCCTTGGAGAAACGGATGAATTGGAAATCCGAGTCCCCTTATTAGATAAGGGACAAGGCATACCCGCTCTCCTTTGGAGGGAGTGGGAGCGCTCTTCGCTTACTCTCCGCCGTTATAGGCGGCGAGTCCGGCTCGAACCGGGACCATGTAGGCCGGAGGGAGGAATCCCTTGGTCTGAAGCGATACTAGATCGCTATGCGGGATGGAGCACCTCTCCCAGTCTCCAGGCTTAGGGCTGGAAGGGCGAGAGGATGAGTTGCGACTGCTGGCCATGGTGGAATGGACCTTTATCAGAAGCGCTCTGATGAACACTCGCGGAAGGCAGAAGGTGTGGTTTGGATCTAAATCCCCATTCCTTTAAATAGGCAGCTCAGTTACGCGGCTAGGGGTGTAAATGTAAAAACACCCAGACTTTTCGTATTCGTTTGACACGTGGAAGACGGCCATTATTGGGCTTAGAAGCCAAGGAGTGCTACATTACAAAAACCGGACATTATTCGACAGGTACATGGAATTTGGAGAAGAACCCGCCTTGCAATGCCGAAGACAGTCTACGCGCCGGACTCGTCGTCATTGAAGCCTGGTTCGGGGGCTACTGAGGGAGTCCTGGATTAGGGGGTGTCCGGATGGCCGGACTATGACCTTTGGCCGGACTCCTCGACTATGAAGATACAAGATTGAAGACTTCGTCCCGTGTCCGGATGGGACTTTCCTTGGCGTGGAAGGCAAGCTTGGCGATGCGGATATTCAGATCTCCTACCATTGTAATCGACTTTGTGTAACCCTAACCCTCTCCGGTGCCTATATAAACCGGACAGTTTTAGTCCGTATGACAACTTCAACATACAACAATCATACCATAGGCTAGCTTCTAGGGTTTAGCCTCCTTGATCTCGTGGTAGATCTACTCTTGTACTACCCATATCATCAATATTAATCAAGCAGGACATAGGGTTTTATCTCCGTCGAGAGGGCCCGAACCTGGGTAAAACATTGTGTCCCTTGTCTCCTGTTACCATCTTCCTAGACGCATAGTTCGGGACCCCCTACCCGAGATCCGCCGGTTTTGACACCGACACTTGTCCCTTGCGTGAAATTTTTTGATTGGGCGCGGAACATTGGTTGTGGGTCTGTTTGCTCCAATCTTCTGAGGGTCAGTCTTGTGTCGGTTGTTGCGAGCATGGGTAGTCTGGTCCCTTTTCTGCTTGCGAAATTCCTCCAAGCTGTGGCGCTCATTTTCCAAGGTAATGGCCTTGTCCACAAGTGTTTTGAAGTCCGGAAAGGTGTGTACGACCAGCTAGCATTTAAGTGATGGTGCCAGACCATCCAGAAACTTCTCCATCTTTTTATTTTCCGTCATATGCTCTTCGTTGGCATAACGAGATAATAGGGTAAACTGACTGTTGTAATCAGTCACTGTCATGCTTCTCTGCTTGAGGTCATCAAATTCTCTTTTCTTGATCTTCATAATGCTTCTGGGAATGTGCGCCCCATGAAATCCTTCTTTAAAATCTTCCCATGTGATATTGTTTTCATTGGGGTGCATGTGTAGGAAATTCTCCCACCATGACGGGTTTGCTCATAAAAACGGCATACTTGAGAAAATGATGTTTCACTGCCTTGCTGACTTGACTGTCCCTGTGTGAAATTGTTACTAGTCTGGGCACCATAATTTTCATCTGGCGGGTTTGGCATGGAACGAGTCCAGGGATGAGGCATTTTTCACTCTGCGGTAATTTTGCAAACTCATGAGAAAATTGAGTCATAAAAAAATACTAATTTTGAAAAGGCGGAAATTTTAAGAACTCCAACATTTTTCAAGAAAATACTTGATTGCGCATGGAGAAGGACCGCTTAGTACATATCTTACAAGCAAGCCGTAATTATACAATACATCACTCAGGATGTGCGTACACATTCTTGACATGTTATTTAAGCTAGTGCACTTCTCCGAGATCCTACATGATGCGCGCACAAACTACTTCTCCCAAACCTATGTACATATAAACATATCATATAAGCTGGTACATCGCGCGGTTGCTAGGCGTACTCAGTCGAAGATGGTGAAAACTTCCTTTGGCCTGCCGAGGGAAAGACCCAGTGGTGCTGGAGACTCAATCTCCTCCTCGCGAATAGGCTCAAGGCGCGAAGTACTGGGTTGAGGAGCTGGTGCAGGCGCGGTAGGTGGTGCAGCTCTAACTGGAGTAGGAGCAATGACCTGGTCAAACTCCTCAGTGGTAGGCAGGCGGCGAGCGGTGGCTAAGATGGCAGGTGTATAAGATGCTGAAGACGAGACGAATGTCAGTGGTGGTGCCATATGGAGGAGCTCCCTCCTGTTGGCAGAGCAGCCATGGATGGAATCCATGCGAGCGGCTACGAGGTCGTCCACGAGGTTGTCGAAAGCTGCCTCAAGTGCCTTGAGATACTCAACAAGCATCTCAATAGCCTCATCTATTTCTCCCCTAGCGCAAGCGAATGCATAATGGCAAGTGTATAGCACGTGGCATGGGAGGTAGCGGTAACGACGCCTCTTCATCGAAGGAAGAACATCCCGGAGGCGAGCTACTGCCTCACGGGCAGCCATCTGCATGGCATGCCTCTCCGTAGGCATGGCCCTCCCGACAAATCGGAAGCGGCGGAACTCAGAGCGTCCTCCCTTGAACTGAGCGGAGGCCTGGTACATAGACAAACTGTCGTTGAGCTTGTGCCGGTAGAGTGTGAACTCCGGACGGACTGATGGCCCGATCGCGATCTTGGTGATGGAGATGAGGAGCTTGATAAACCCCTAAGGAACATTGGCGAACACCTGTGACTCACAATCGTCGCTCGCCATCTACAAAAGTAGACAAAATCCTGAATAGTCAAATCATAAATTTATGATGACCAACAGAAAATTGCTACAATATACAGAATAATAAAATGAGCTCATAACCGATTAGCGATCGCACCTAGTGGCTTCCTACAGTCAGCCTGGCTCTGATACCAAGTTTGTCAGGACCGAATTTCCAATAAAACATTTATTGAAAAGCCGATCTTAGTGTTGACCAGTACAGAATTATTCTTCTTACTAGTAGACAAAATCTTGATATAGAAATCCAACAGTACTAAATATTATACATGGTTGAGCTGAGGGTGCTCAACAATTTATTACAAGCACGCCTATATTATACATAAAGGCGGATATGACAAAAGAGCATGGTGGCATAGCTACTGACTTGTAATAAAGGTGGTGGTGGATATGTCACAGTGAAGTGGGTGACATGACTCTGAAAGCTTACAGCTCATCAAGCGTCGGAGTGAGGCTTGATGATTTTATTCGGGTGGCGGAAGCGTATATAATACAAGTGAACAACTCAAGGGTCGCACGTGACTGAGTGGGACTCCTCTAGGCGTCGGACTCGCTATCGAACTCTTCATCCATAAGATCGCCTTCGTCAACATTTGGCCAAATCAACAAGCCAGGTGAGTACTTTGAATGTACTCGCAAGACAGTTCGGACATAATATATAACGAATGTAAACATGATGCACATGAGCAGATTAGTCTACACAATCAAATAATAGGTTTGCACTGCACGATAATAAAAGGAAGTCAGGCGGTAGTCCTCCCGAAATCCCAATAAAATAATTGAAGACCGATCGGGTGTCTGAAGCGACGCCTCGAAAGGTAAAAGTAAATTAACATGCCGCAGTCGGGCGTCGAAGCGACACCACATAAAGGGCTTATATTGAAAAGTAAATGACAGAACGTGCCACAGTCAGACGTCTATGCGACATCACATAAAGGGCTTATATCAAAAGTAAATAACAATAATGCCACAGTCGGACGTCTGAGCGACATCACATAAAGGGCTTATATAAAAAGTAAATGACAATAATGCCACAGTCGGACGTCTGAACGGCATCACATAGAGGGCTTATATCAAAAGTAAATGACAATAATGCCATAGTCGGACGTCTGAGCTACATCACATAAAGGGCTTATATCAAAAGTAAATGACAATAATGCCATAGTCGGATGTCTGAGCGACATCACATAAACGGCTTATATCAAAGTAAATGACAATAATGCCACAGTCGGACGTCTGAGCGACATCACATAATGGGCTTATACTTTATCATTCGAATTTAAATAGCTCATGAATTCAATTCATCACAAGGAAATACTCAGCATATAATAGTAAACGGGTTGGTCCATTCACATGAATAACCTTCAGCCGAGTTTACCACTCTCGGTTTTATGTTTACTCTCCAGAGGCTGTCCCGGGGTTGACACAGAGATTTGGCACTGAGACTGACACTGACACTGAGATGATGTACAAGTCCTTATTCGTGGACATGGATACTCGAATGGTTTTGACTCTGCAGACTTTGCACTTTTTAAACATAGCCAACGGATTTCGGTAGTCACAATGGACTAGTTCCATTTACGGTGTTTTAGTAGAAACACGTCTAACCCGTACACACCCATTCCACATTCCGTTGCCAGGAATCACCCTCGGCAACATTCAAGAAAAACTTTAAGACGGGGACGCCACAACCTCTAATAGCATGGGATCAAATTTATATCGCGTGCTCTAAGGGGTGCCCCCCTCTCGGTCCCAACCGGAAACACCCATGCCCCCTGACCGGATGACGGGCTTTAATCCAGGGCCATGGAACCCTCATCGCGGTCCCTCTGTTTGGTGTGTACAAGGAAAGAGGTTTGCAACTTACTAAACCGCACTCTTTGCAGAAAACATGTGGCGGCACGAAGGGGAAACGAACGGGATCGAGACTTGACCCACGTTTTAACTGGAGTTAACGGTTGACATAAAACTGGCATGCTTCAACAATACCAGCTTGCAACCCATCATTTCACAACATGATCGTGTTATCTTATCATCATAAGAACACATCAAACTTCGAAGCTCACTTGTAGCTTGTCTTGCATCCACATAACATTCACAAATGCTTATATAATCATGCCATGAGAAAACTACTTGAGCAAACATGCAAAACACTCATCATATCAAAGGTTCAAACATGCTTGTCTGGTTCGGAGAAGTCAGAGTCTAGCTCGGCGAAGTTTGCGTCTCCTTTACCTCCTCCGGTATCTACATATTAAAATAAAAACTGGATACTACATAAATACCGTGCGTGCACAAGAAGTATCCCAAATATTTTTCAAATAAATATGACAAAAAACTAGACAAAAAATGTAGATGACAGAAAAAGAATCAAGTCAAAATCACTTTTTGTTAAAAAGTTATAATGGTTTTAGTCCAGGGACTCGTCTTTAATGAAACAGAAAGTTTCCAGGGTTCATTTTATAAAAACAGAAAACGTTTCAGATATAAATACGCCAGTCCAGAGGGGAGACGTATTTTGCCCGAAGGCGTTTTCAGAAAACGTTTCAAAAATAGAAAAATCTGACGGGGAGGTCCCACCCGTCGGGTTTGAAAACAAAAACAGAGCACTGGCGCCCGAGGGCCGCGGTGGTCGTCGGCGGTGATCCACGGCGAGGCAGGGGGATTGGAGGGTACCAGCATGTTCACCGTGTTCTTCTGCACCTGTGGGTGGTGGAGTTGAGCGTCGGCGAGCACCACGTCGACGGCGGCCCCAACTCCGGCGGACAGTGGTTCGGGCGAGGTTGATCCTCGTCGGGGAAGGCTGCAAATGCCAAATTGAGGCTTGGGTTAGGTGAGTGAGTGCACTAGGAGGTTACGGGCAGTGCTAGGGAGACGGGGGTGCCCTCACCAGAGCGGATCGTGCCGGAGCCCGAAGCGGATCGGGGTGGCCGGAGTCGGAGAAGAAGACCCCCTCGAGGTCCTCCTAGTGGCTGGGTGTGGCTCTCGAGAGGTGGAGGGGTGATGCCTGGTCGAGATCGAGCTCGAGGCCCCCTTTTATAGTCGGCCCGAGGCGGTGCCCGAGAACGGGATCACTCCGGCGAGGGTTACGGCTGTGAAGTGGTTGAACGGGCCAGTTAGGTGTTTGGGCAGCTTCGAGATGATCCACTGGCTCCATTCAAACGCTAACCTTGGTTGGATTTGGCATGCTCCGCAGTTTCGACGGAACGGCGCCTCGCGGGCCCGTCAGCGGCTGTGGGGACCCCGACTCATAAGTCGTGATCACCGAATGCACGTGTACAGTGATCCCAAAGATCAATGCTCACTGAACACAGAGAAGCTCAACAACAAGAGTCTTACATTCATACATACCGTATTACACAAGTAGGACCATTATGGTCAAGTCTTGAGTATAACATCGCAGCGGAAATCTTCGTTGACAACTTGGACCCATGCCATCTGCCTTGACCCTACAGGCTTTCTAACTGGGAAGCATCCTAGCTCGCATGTTCGTCACCAAAGTATTCTTCATGGTATCATGTTCTTTCATGCCTGGCCAATAAAATAACCAGTGGCAAGCCAATGAGTACTTTGAATGTACTCGCAAGCAACCCATGTTTTGGTTCAAGGTACGGCAATGCATGATATAGGTAAATTTTTGCGGAAAGCTAGTTTTGAGTGCAATGACATGTTCAACAACTTGTAAGACATGCATCAGGAGAATTCAAGTAACCATGAGGACAGGTTACAGATATCAACATAAATAGAGTGGGCACCAACCCAACTCGACCATGTCAAGTCCTTGACTTGACCCAAGTAGTTCTTCCCACTTATCCAAACACACACACTGGTTTGTAAACATGTGGACGTAGTTTTAGCAGCATCGCCCAACTGTCCTTGACCGTGGACACGACTATTCGAATAGTTTTACACTATGCAGAGGTTGCACACTTTACCCACAAGATCCGGGGAACTTCCGTGTCATCCACGACCCGCGGTACCTCAAGTACCCGGGGTAAGCACCCGATCACTATCTTTCCCTAGACGACACTAACAAGGAGTCCACTCGTTGTTCCGTATCCTCACGATGTACATCATACGAGGCTCGCTCGAGATCGTAACATCCGAGAGGGGACACAACGGTGTATCCGGTGCCCTATGAAAACAGTCATGGCCGCCCTACCTGGCACGACCCCGTCCTGAGAGAGAGCACCAACTCTCCACCATCACTAGTAATGCGGGCTCCAAGCTAGTATCGGCCTAAGTAATCAATAACGCCCTTTCCCATATATGGGTAGAGTGGTTGCGCATGTAAGGTTGGCACAGTCAACAAATCTTAAATCTAATCCATTTTTTAAAACAACACGCACACTTGCCTCAGTACACCACTTCGTCATCAAGTGGTTACCCAACTCATCATCTCCCTCGGGCATAAGTGGCACCCGACGGGGTTTTCGAAAGTCCTTTGAAAATACTTTGCCTCCATCATTATGCATATTCCCGTCCCTTTTTGCGTAGCACTACTTAGCATCCTGTCTATTCCCACCGGCATAACCCTCATAAGAAGGTAGGATCATGCATAATGCAGGTATCAATGAGGAAGTAACGAAGGCAACCCACCAAGTGGTTACCATCTCATCATGATCTTGATGCAAGCAATAGAAGTGCCATATGACATGTATAAAAAGGGTTTCATAGACATGGTCAAAGGGCTGCTTGCCTGGTTCAACAAAGTCTTCGAGGTCTTCAAATATCTCTGGTCCAACTCCGAGCATTTCATCTACTTCGTCAACTATCGTTGAAAGCAACCATAATAAGCAACACAACAAGAAAGAAAATAAAAGTGCTCTAAAAATGTGAGTTGGACTTTTCTAGGATAGCTCTGGTCATATAAGGAATGACCAAGGTGATTTCATTGGAAGTGGATCAATGGATATTTCTAAACATTTCGATATGATGGAATTAAGGGGTTTATGGAATTGCTAGAAGTGTGCAGAAACATATTTTTGAAAAATGAGCAAAGGCACCCATTTAACAAAGGATGATTTTAGAAGCATCTAGGAATTGGTTTCACTGGATTCGGAGTTGAGATGATTTTTCTATGAATTTGTAAAGTTTTTAAATATGAAGAAATAGACCATTATTTGAGGTGGTACACAAAGTATTAGTAAAAATGTTCAAAAACTAAGTTTTGAACTTATAGACATCTAGGATTTTGAATCATGGAATTTGGATCAAAAAAGGCTCTCTGTGATTTTCTAAAGTTCAACACAAAAATAAGAAAAGAGGATTTATTTAATATGTGTGAAGGGAAATATTCTGGAAAAATGTGCAAATAACACCATGTGATAGGGCATGATTTTAGGAACTACCAGAAATTTGAATCATCAAATTTGGAGTAATCTGAATTATTTATGGATTTTAGAAACTCACTTGAAAAGAATAAAAAGAAATATAAGGCATTACCCTTATCCTGCGCACCGGCGAGAGATAACCGTGGGCCGGCCCAGCTGCTCGGCCGCGCGGACGACTGGGGCAACGTCGAAGGCGGCTTTGCGGGGGTGCGCCTTCGCGCAGGGGAGGCGGGCCCGGCCGAGGCCGTTTCCACTTAAACGGATGGGCCCGCCCGCTGGGTCGCTGACGTGCGGGCCCCAGCGGCAGGTCGTCTTCCTCCTCCCGCGTAAGCTCTGGCCGCGAGGAGGAGTGTCTCCCGCCGGCGATTGCCGGGGCTACACAGCGCCCCCGGCGATGTTCTGCCCACCGGCGTGACCAGCGCAGAGAGGCACTTCTAGCCACTGGTCGCACGCATGCCTGGGAGGACCTGGTCAAGGAGAGCGCCGTCCGTGGCGGACGTGGCTTTGGGCGAGGTTGGGCATGGCGCTAGGGTGCATCCTCGGACGAGGGAAAGAGCGTGGGAGCTCCGCCTTGCTCAGGAGGGCCTACTGGTGGAGAGAGGAGAGGGAGAAGAGCTCGGGCTCGGCTGAATTTTGGTGGAGGCCGGCGGCGGCTCTCCGGCCATGGAGGGCTATGGAGGGCGCGAGAAGAGGAGTGGGTTGGTCCAGGGGATGCACGGGAGGGTGAGAGGGCCAAAGGAGTAGAGAGGGGGCTCGGGGGAGGCCTTAAGTAGCTGACCCACGGCTCGCCGTGGACGCAACGCATGGGTGGCCGCGGAATGGCTCGGGAGGCCAGGAGAGAGGGCGAGGACATGTCTGTGGCGTTAGTGGGGGTGGAGTAGGGCGCCAGGAAGAGAGAGAAGGAGCAGGGCGAGCTCCGGGTGGAGCCACGAGCTCGCACGACATTGGCGGGCTCTGGCGGCTCTGGGCACGCACGGCATGGGCAAGACAGAGGGGGAAAGGAGGGCGCCAGCGCGGTGGCGTGTTGCGGACGTCGAGGCACCTCGACTGGCACAAGGGGGAGGCTCGAGGTGGTCGGGGGACGCGGCGTCAACGGTCGAACGCCCTGCCAAGTGCTCGAGAGCGCGCCTTTAGCCGGCACCCGCGGCTTTTCCGCGCGCACTCGCGCGTCCACTTGTGTCTTGCAGCTGCAAGGGGGAGTAAACAATGTGGATATGGCATTGGATGCCCTGGGGATCCACTGGAGTGAGGAGGGAGGTTGAGAGAGAGAGAAATGGTGCTGTCCAGAGAGGGGAAAAGAGCTTTTCACCCCTATAATCATGGCTCCTCGGGCAGGGAAAGATGCAGGGGTTAGAGGAGGATCAGATGGTGCTGTGGGAGAAAGATTAGCTCATGGAGATTAGTGGAAGGGGCCTAAACAGGGATTTTGAGTTTTTGCCAGAAGGTGTTTGATGGTGGTTTGGGCAAGAAATTTAATTTCAATTGACATGAAACTTAACAGGATGAAATGCCACATAGAACTAGGGTGTTCCACCAAGTTTGAGCTCATTTGGGTAAAGTAGCCAATGTAACTTTGGTAAACCCTAGAAATCAACAGAAATGGTTTTACCAAGATTTAGTCATTCAAATCTATTCTCCTTGATGCACCACTTGGTGTAGTGTCATCATTTGAGGATTTGAACATGTCCACAAAAGTTGGGGTCAAGGAGAAAAAGTTGGCAGTACAAACTTGTTCAAATTTGATTCTGGCAGAGAGGGTTTTGGGGCACTTTGATCAAGATAACATTCTCTCCAACTTGTGCCATTTGGTCTAGATGCATTATTACACCATTTGAGCATGTGCACCAAGTTTGAGAGCAGTTGGACATGTTTGACAGTGCAAAGCTGTTCAAACTTGAAAAAGGACAGAAGTGGTTTTGAGAGGGTTTCATGGGGTTATACTATTCTTCATGACATGGTACTTGGCAATATCATCAAAAATGTCATATGTGACATGTTAGAAGTTTCTTGGATTTTTGTGAAAATATTTCCTGTAGAAATATATCAAATCCTTGAAATGAGCAGAAATAGTTTTGGGAGGTTTTGTCCAATATTTTGATCATGACCATGTGTTGAAACTCATATATATGGAAAATATATGTCCATTGAGTCTCCCCAATTTTTCTCAAATATTTTTAAAGCTTTTAAATAATTTTAACCTATTTAAGACCATTTCTGGCCTTAAGAAAAAGCCTTTAAATAAAATAGGAAAATAACTTTTAAAATTATATTTTTGTGGTTTCTGGGTAACCTATATCTAATAGGAGTCAAAAATATTTTTGGAAAGATTTTTACTGCCCTTAATTAAGTACTTGCAGTGCAATCCTCAATCAAGGGGGTTTTGGAAAAACTAATTTTTGAAAATACTATTTGGCCAAATTATTTTTGTAAGAAAATACTATATTGCACTATACACATGGCATGATCATTGGGAAGAGGTTTTGGATCAAGGAGAAGGAGTATAAGAGTTGGAGGCTTTATTTGATTTTTAGAGCACCTGCAAACAACACACAAAAAAATCAAATCAAGAAAAATCCAAAACACTCAAAAGTTTTTGTCAAACCACATTTTATCATGTTTTATTAGCTTAAGTGTTGTGGCATGAAAATCAGGGTGTGACAGACCTACCCCCCTTACAAGAATCTCGTCCCCGAGATTCCCAGACTAAGCGCGAAAAGGAATACGGAAACTTGGATCTGGGGTAGTCTTCATGTCCTCATACTGCTTCTGCTTCCGTTTGGTGCTCCATTGAACCTTGAAGTACTCGATGGCGTGGTTTTGTGTTTTTCGTCCTGCTTGACCCAGATTGCAATTGGGGTCTCTCGCGTATGTCATATTGGGCTGGAGGTCGATGGCTCGGTGATCGATGCCCTTGTTGAGACCGGGCTAGTTAGGAAGTTGGAAACGCTTTTTGAGGGTGTGTCGCGTGGAAAACGCTGTGCACAGTGGGTGGCTCAGGCGGTGACTCTAGAACTCTAGTTGGTAGTCGCCTACTCTTCGTCTCGAAGTGATCTCAAAGGGGGGGGGTTGTTGAATCTTGGAGTGATCTCGAAGAGGGCCGATGAATCTTGGCGTGGGTTTCCTTGTCATGAAAATGCTTGGTTCCCTTGAGAGAAGTGGCTTGCAGATATGCCCGTTCTTCGATGCGGAGGTTTACTTCTTGACGATGGTGGTTGGTGTAGTTCTTCCTCCTGGACATGGCAATCTTTAGATGTTACCTAACTAGCTGAACGGTTCTTCTCCCGTCTTCGGGTAGGCAAGTATGTCATCAAGGAAAGATGGCAACTAACTTGTCCGAGTACTCCGTGAAGACTTGCCCACGGGGTACATAGGGTGTAGGTTGGAGTATTGGTGGTGGTCATGGTTGCGTATTGGCCAAGGTTTCCTTGTCCTAGAGCCAAAGCCCATGGTTGTGATTCCTACCATATCGTGGCTTGGTGGGGCTTAAGGGTTTCAAGGATTCTTAGTGTGTGAGCGAACGTTTGTCACCCTATCCTTAAGCACGGTTCCTGAGATGGCAATTGTTCTATCTAGTCCTTTAAACAAATAACTTATACCACCGAAAGCATCAACTCTTGTAGGTCAGCTCCAATCATCACCATGCTATTATTATCCTCATGACTCCCAAGGGGAGGTCTAACAAATCTATACATGTCAACTATCCCCAAACTCATATGTATGGCTACCCCTAAAAATCCATGGGTAGAGCGTATAAGCTGCCAGGCTTGAATTTAATCACCACAATCCAAGTGCTCAGTCTATTGATCCAAGGTCCATGATAAAGCATCTCTATCCTAAGGAAACACGTCGTAAGCCACTCCAAGATCTTGTTTCCTTCCTATGAATCAACTCCAAGAACCCATTAACTTCCATTAACCACTACACAATCCATTAATCCTACAAATCCAATGTTTATGGTGTTCCACAAGATCTCCTAAAGTCCATATAATCCCCAAATGCTTGAAAGGGATGTCTCTAGTATAGTGAGTCCACCAATTTCCATTATCATGGTTAGTAAACTCCAAGGTCAAGCTTATATCAACTCCGACAATTAATCCAATGTCCTAGTCTAATGTCCTCCAAGAAACATGGTATCATGATCGAGATCATCAGTCTAAATCCAATTTACTCCAAACCATGTAGACTTAATCTGCATCTATATTCAACTAGAATCACCTGCTTAAATCCAAATCTCATGTCCAACGAGAATTCCTACATGCTTATCCCAAGTCCTTATTATAATGCCAACCATCTCCTATCAATATCCCCTGGCTAAGTCAAATCCTTATACTCCCAATAATTTCATCCTACGATATAATTGTCCTACAAAATCCAATTTATCCAGGGGAAGGCTATGCTACTCTATAATCATGATCCAGCCACGTTCATCTACCAACATGAAAGCCTCATAATCCACCAAATAGTCTCAGATGATTCCTCAAAGTCATTGATATAAACCCATCAAGTCGTTTGTCCTCTATTCCTATATCCTTAAACTGGTCTTCCCTATGGCATCATCAGTTCTGGTGCTATATTAGGATGATAATGTGCTCGTTCACTATGTCCACTAGTTCCATAATGAACCCAGTGTTGTGCAAGGTTACAGAGGCTTAACTGGTTCCCTCGCAATTCTGTGGGTTAAGCACATGGTTAAGGACTCGGGCTGGGGTATCTCCTGAAGTCTCGAAGGGTCTAGGAATGGGTTTCTAGTCTCGAGGGTTAAACATAACTCTACGGGGTTTCACTTGGTCGAGGAGGCTGCAACAAAAAGTCTTCAGTGCTAGTTGGCTACCGAGGTGGAATTCTTGGTGCATCTTGTCTTGCTAGCCTTCAGTTGATGAGAGGGATGAGAGGGAGAAGTAGTAGAGGAGGGGAACGCCTAAAGGGGGTTCTATAGTGCAGGTGCAAACAAACAAGTGCCAAAAGGGCCAAGCACAAACAACAAAATAAGGCAGGTGATATAGTCACGTACTTGTTGCCTAGGGCAAAAGTTGTGACCTAACTTAAAACACAAACAAATAAAAACAAGCAACACACAATCATGGTTTTATTCGAACCATCATACGAACCTGACTGCGCATAGGGGGTACACAACTCATCCTACCCTAGGGGTTCTCGGATCCAGTAATCGTGCCTTGAGCCTCGTGCAGTCTTCTGGGTTTTCCTCAGGTGTTGCTACGTCTCTTGTAGTTGTTCGATGAAACGATCCAGGTTGAGCCTGAAGATTCTTCAACAACTTCTCGCCTATTGAAGTGATGGGGTGAAGGTGGCTCCTCGTAGCTGGCATTGACTCGGTCTTCTATTGTCTTCTTAATCATGATGATCCCGTTTTGTCTTCTAAGCCGTCGATGGTACCAGGTAGATAACCCTTTATGCAATGATATTAACAAGGCATAGTAGAGGTCCAACATGTCGGTTATGTTGATGACAACATCGACACCAAGAGCGGGGGATGAAGAGTACCGTTTTTCCTGCTCACTATAGTGAGGCGGACCAAATGGCTAGGTTCTCATCCACCGGTGGTTGCCGATACAACAACAGAAGTCACAGGGTTACCCTATTAGGGATGTATATCATGATCTTGCATATCCTATGCCCTGATCACCATAGGCTAAGGTTGCATCATCTTGGGGCAGTGTCAAGGGTGTCACCATCTCCTGGGACTTCAGATCCTCATCCCTCAAGGATGTATCTTCTGTTGGTATCGTCTTGTTGTGATGTCGCCAATCTTGTGTTCAGGAGATGTGGGTGAATGTCTGGCAAGGCATCTTCCTTCTAGATTATCCACGAGGATTACAAGGAATCCAGTGGTCAGGGGCATAAGGGTTCTAGCGACCAAAGGTTTTGAAGGGGAAGAGACCAATAAGGAAAGTATACCTTAGTTTTCGAAATACTGAGAAGGGAAGAGGAGTATAGATAGTTTTGAAAACTAGTAGTAGTTTTGGAAATAGTTTTACCCTAACTAACGACCATGCTAACTAAGGCTCCCTACAGCCAGGATGGCTCTGATACCAGCTCTGTGGGGACCCCGACTCATAAGTCGTGATCACCGAATGCACGTGTACAGTGATCACAGAGACCAATGCTCACTGAACACACAGAAGCTGAATAACAAGAGTTTTACATCCATACATATTGTATTACACAAGTAGGACCATTATGGTCAAGTCTTGAGTATAACATCGCAGCGGAAATCTTCGTTGACAACTTGGACCCATGCCATCTGCCTTGACCCTACAGGCTTTCCGACTGGGAAGCGTCCTAGCTCGCATGTTCGTCACCAAAGTATTCTTCATGGTATCATGTTCTTTCATGCCTGGCCAATAAAATAACCAGTGGCTAGCCAATGAGTACTTTGAATGTACTCGCAAGCAACCCATGTTTTGGTTCAAGGTACGGCAATGCATGATATAGGTAAATTTTTGCGGAAAGCTAGTTTTGAGTGCAATGACATGTTCAACAACTTGTAAGACATGCATCAGGAGAATTCAAGTAACCATGAGGACAGGTTACAGATATCAACATAAATAGAGTGGGCACCAACCCAACTCGACCATGTCAAGTCCTGACTTGACCCAAGTAGTTCTTCCCACTTATCCAAACACACACACTGGTTTGTAAACATGTGGACGTAGTTTAAGCAGCACTGCCCAATTGTCCTTGACCGTGGACACGACTATTTGAATAGTTTTACACTCTGCAGAGGTTGCACACTTTACCCACAAGATCCGGGGAACTTCCGTGTCATCCACGACCCGCGGTACCTCAAGTACCCGAGGTAAGCACACGATCACTATCTTTCCCTAGACGACACTAACAAGGAGTCCACTCGTTGTTCCGTATCCTCACGATGTACATCATACGAGGCTCGCTCGAGATCGTAACATCCGAGAGGGGACACAACGGTGTATCCGGTGCCCTGTGAAAACAGTCATGGCCGCCCTACCTGGCACGACCCCGTCCCGAGAGAGAGCACCAACTCTCCCCCGTCACTAGTAATGCGGGCTCCAAGCTAGTATCGGCCTAAGTAATCAATAACGCCCTTTCTCATATAAGGGTAGAGTGGTTGCGAATGTAAGGTTGGCACAGTCAACAAATCTTAAATCTAATCCATTTTTGAAAACAACACGCACACTTGCCTCGGTACACCACTTCGTCATCAAGTGGTTACCCAACTCATCATCTCCCTCGGGCATAAGTGGCACCCGACGGGGTTTTCGTAAGTCCTTTGAAAATACTTTGCCTCCATCATTATGCATATTCCCGCCCCTTTTTGCGTAGCAGTACTTAGCATCCTGTCTATTCCCACCGGCATAACCCTCATAAGAAGGTAGGGTCATGCATAATGCAGGTATCAATGAGGAAGTAACGAAGGCAACCCACCAAGTGGTTACCATCTCATCATGATCTCGATGCAAGCAATAAAAGTGCCATATGACATGTATAAAAAGGGTTTCATAGACATGGTCAAAGGGCTGCTTGCCTGGTTCAACAAAGTCTTCGAGGTCTTCAAATATCTCTGGTCCAACTCCGAGCATTTCATCTACTTCGTCAACTATCGTTGAAAGCAACCATAATAAGCAACACAACAAGACAGAAAATAAAAGTGCTCTAAAAATGTGAGTTGGACTTTTCTAGGATAGCTCTGGTCATATGAGGAATGACCAAGGTGATTTCTTTGGAAGTGGATCAATGGATATTTCTAAACATTTCGATATGATGGAATTAAGGGGTTTATGGAATTGCTAGAAGTGTACAGAAACATATTTTTGAAAAATGAGCAAAGGCACCCATTTAACAAAGGATGATTTTAGAAGCATCTAGGAATTGGTTTCACTGGATTTGGAGTTGAAATGATTTTTCTATGAATTTGTAAAGTTGACAAATATGAAGAAATAGACCATTATTTGAGGTGGTACAGAAAGTATTAGTAAAAATGTTCAAAAACTAAGTTTTGAATTTATAGACATCTAGGATTTTGAATCATGGAATTTGGATAAAAAATGGGCTCTCTGTGATTTTCTAAAGTTCAGCACAGAAATAAGAAAATAGGATTTATATAATATGTGTAAAGGGAAATATTCTGCAAAAAAGTGCAAATAGCACCATGTGATAGGGCATGATTTTAGGAACTACCAGAAATTTGAATCATCAAATTTGGAGTTAATCTGAATTATTTATGGATTTTAGAAACTCACTGGAAAAGAATAAAAAGAAATATAAGGCATTACCCTTATCCTGCGCACCGGCGAGAGATAGCCGTGGGCCGGCCCAGCTGCTCGGCCGCGCGGGCGACTGGGGCAACGTCGAAGGCGGCTTTGCGGGGGTGCGCCTTCGCGCAGGGGAGGCAGACCCGGCCGAGGCCGTTTCCACTTAAACGGATGGGCCCGCCCGCTGGGTCGCTGACGATCGGGCCCCAGCGGCAGGTCATCTTCCTCCTCCCGTGCGCGCTCTGGCCGCGAGGAGGAGCGGCTCCCGCCAGCGATTGCCGGGGCTACACAGCGCCCCCGGCGATGTTCTGCCCACCGGCGTGACCAGCGCAGAGAGGCGCTTCCAGCCACTGGTCGCACGCATGCCGGGGAGGACCTGGTCAAGGAGAGCGCCGTCCGTGGCGGACGTGGCATCGGGCGAGGTTGGGCACGGCGCTACGGTGCATCCTCGGACGAGGGAAAGAGCGTGGGAGCTCCGCCTTGCTCAGGGGGGCCTACTGGTGGAGAGAGGAGAGGGAGGAGAGCTCGGGCTCGGCTGAATTTTGGTGGAGGCCGGTGGCGGCTCTCCGGCCATGGAGGGCTATGGAGGGCGCGAGGAGAGGAGTGGGTTGGTCCAGGGGTTGCACGGGAGGGTGAGAGGGCCAAAGGAGTAGAGAGGGGGCTCGGGGGAGGCCTTAAGTAGCTGACCCACGGCTCACCGTGGACGCGACGCACGGGTGGCCGCGGAACGGCTCGGGAGGCCAGGAGAGAGGGCGAGGACATGTCTGCGGCGTTAGTGGGGGTGGAGTAGGGCACCAGGAAGAGAGAGAAGGAGCGGGGCGAGCTCCGGGTGGAGCCACGAGCTCGCACGGCATTGGCTGGCTCGGGCGGCTTTGGGCACGCGCGGCATGGGCAAGACAGAGGGGGAAAGGAGGGGGCCAGCGCGGTGGCGTGTTGCGGACATCGAGGCACCTCGACTGGTGCAAGGGGGAGGCTCGAGGTGGTCGGGGTACGCGGCGTCAACGGTCGAACGCCCTGCCAGGCACTCCAGAGCGCGCCTTTGGCCAGCACCCGCGGCTTTTCCGCGCGCACTCGCGCGTCCACTTGTGTCTGGCAGCTGCAAGGGGGAGTAAACAATGTGGATATGGCATTGGATGCCCTGGGGATCCACTGGAGTGAGGAGGGAGGTTGAGAGAGAGAAATGGTGCTGTCCAGAGAGGGGAAAAGAGCTTTTCACCCCTATAATCATGGCTCCTTAGGCAGGGAAAGATGCAGCGGTTGGAGGAGGATCAGATGGTGCTGTGGGAGAAAGATTAGCTCATGGAGATTAGTGGAAGGGGCCTAAACAGGGATTTTGAGTTTTTGCCAGAAGGTGTTTGATGGTGGTTTGGGCAAGAAATTTAATTTCAATTGACATGAAACTTAACAGGATAAAATGCCACATAGAACTAGGGTGTTCCACCAAGTTTGAGCTCATTTGGGTAAAGTAGCCAATGTAACTTTGGTAAACCCTAGAAATCAACAGAAATGGTTTTACCAAGATTTAGTCATGCAAATCTATTCTCCTTGATGCACCACTTGGTGTAGTGTCATCATTTGAGGATTTGAACATGTCCACAAAAGTTGGGGTCAAGGAGAAAAAGTTGGCAGTACAAACTTGTTCAAATTTGATTCTGGCCAGAGAGGGTTTTGGGGCACTTTGATCAAGATAACATCCTCTCCAACTTGTGCCATTTGGTCTAGATGCATCATTACACCATTTTAGCATGTGCACCAAGTTTGAGAGCAGTTGGACATGTTTGACAATGCAAAGCTGTTCAAACTTGAAAAAGGACAGAAGTGGTTTTGAGAGGGTTTCATGGGGTTATACTATTCTTCATGACATGGTACTTGGCAATATCATCAAAAATGTCATATGTGACATGTTAGAATTTTCTTGTATTTTTGTGAAAATATTTCCTGTAGAAATATTTCAAATCCTTGAAATGAGCAGAAATTGTTTTGGGAGGTTTTATCCAATATTTTGATCATGACTATGTGTTGAAACTCATATATATGGAAAATATATGTCCATTGAGTCTCCCCAATTTTTCTCAAATATTTTTAAAGCTTTTAAATAATTTTAACCTATTTAAGACCATTTCTGGCCTTAAGAAAAAGCCTTTAAATAAAATAGGAAAATAACTTTTAAAATTATATTTTTGTGGTTTCTGGGTAACCTATATCTAATAGGAGTCAAAAATATTTTTGGAAAGATTTTTACCGCCCTTAATTAAGTACTTGCAGTGCAATCCTCAATCAAGGGGTTTTTGGAAAAACTAATTTTTGAAAATACTATTTGGCCAAATTATTTTTGTAAGAAAATACTATATTGCACTATACACATGGCATGATCATTGGGAAGAGGTTTTGGATCAAGGAGAAGTAATATAAGAGTTGGAGGCTTTATTTGATTTTTAGAGCACTTGCAAACAACACACAAAAAAATCAAATCAAGAAAAATCCAAAACACTCAAAAGTTTTTGTCAAACCACATTTTATCATGTTTTATTAGCTTAAGTGTTGTGGCATGAAAATCAGGGTGTGACAGTGGGAGAGAGCATGCCCTGTGCTTGCCAGGCCACGGCGACGGTGCCGCAGTCGTGCACAGAGGAGGGGGTGGACACGCGGAGGGCTCTGGTGGCTGGGGCAGTGCCGAACGGCGCCGAAAGGCAAGGCCGGCCTCTGTTGGCCGCCACGGGTGGCTCTGCCACCGCAGAAGATGCCGGAGTTGGCGAGCCACGTCGCCACCGACGTTCGTGCCCGTCCAAACGAGTGTGCTATGCACTGGATAAGAAGGGCGAGCGTTGAGCATTGATCCAAGGAGGCTACTGGCGAGATTGTCGACGGGTTCTGACGAAATGACACTGTCGACTGAACTGTTGTCTGAATCTCTGAACTTTTCTGAACTCAGACAGAAACAGTGCATGCCAGGTGCTCGATGAAATGTTTTTGGCATGTGGAAAATTTTTATGGAGCTGAACTTTGGTGGGGTGACCTGTCAATGCATTTGGGGGCCGCTTGATTTTTGCCAGAATTTTTGGAAAAGGAAAAATATGAATTTCACCAAAAATGAAAAATCTGGTCCAAACTTGCAGTGGGCAAATTTTGAAAATTTTGAACTGAGGACAAGTGGATCTTGATGGTTCTAGGTTGAGGGTACTAAGGACTAGACAGAGGAGTTTGTTTGGAGTTAAACTCAAAAGGAAACTTGTTGTTCCTTTGTAAATCACCTAGGTCCAAAATACTTGACAGAAATAATTTTGAGGGAAAAATAAATTGAATAAAAATCAAAAATGGCTTGAAACTTGCTGGAGATGGAGGTCTTGACTTGATCCAAGGCAGGGATGGGTTTTGGAAGGAAATGTCAATATGTGACATGGCAAAAGGGGAAAATTTTGAATGGGGAAAGGAATAAACCCATAACCCCTAGGTTTTCTTTTTAATAGAAGAAATTTCAAAAAAATGAATTTTGTAGAGTCAAGAGAATAATGAAAAGTTCTCAAGACCAAAAGTCAAGGCTGAGAAGAGTACCAAAAAAATATTTGCCATAGAAATTTTGAGAAGGAGAGGTTTTAAGAAAAAACTTTAAATAGCTTCCCTCAAACCAAATAATGATTTTGATAAAAACAAAAATCAAAAAAAAAAATTTGGAGTGTCACACACATGACCTAGCCTTCTATGCCACAACCAACCTTTAGAAGATTTAGCAATTAAGCAAGTTCTAGGTTGAACCTTTTTAGTGAAATCAACAATGTAAAGATCACCTCTACGTATACCAGTAAAAACCATTTTATGATTGCCTCTTCGAAACACTTGGCAATCTACCTCAGTAAATAGGACATTGAAACCGAAATCAGCAAGTCTAGATACTGAAAGTAAATTGTACCCAAGAGATTCAACGAGCATGACATTTTGTATGGAGCTATCATGTGAGATGGACACCTTACTGAGGCCAACCACCTTACCCTTTGAGTTATCACCAAAAGTGACATACTTTCGAGGGCCGTCGTGCAATCTCAAGGAACATATCTTTATCTCCGGTCATATGATCAATACATCCACTCTCAAGGACCCATTCCTTTCCTCCAGCCATGTAGCCGCGAAGATTTTCTATAAGACCAAAGTGTCTCATCGCATTATCAAGATCATAGTCACTATCATCATCCTCATCATAGTATCCATGTTCAACATCATCTTGTGATTGATCAACTCCTAGAGAGGGTAATTCATTAGATAAATGATCATTTCTATGGTTATCTTTATGAATTCTAATAGCTTCAGAAATGGTATTGCTAATGATCCCAACATCTCCTATGGCACGCATGAGATTGTTAAGCTCAAATAGACAATCACCAAAGCTAGGATCACTAGAATTCATCTTACTCAAGGCAATAGACTTATGGAGAATTTCGTCTAAATTTTTTAAGGAATAATTTGGAAATCGTTCCTCAAGAAATCTCCATATAGTATAGGCACAATCAAGAGTAGGTAAACTAGAAATCAAATTTTTGGGCAATCCTGTTATGATAAGATTGATAGTTCTAAGATCGCGAATCGTGTCAAGATCCTCTTCGGGTGTGGGATGCAAAGAATCAACAAGAGGTGCACAAGGGCTAGTAATGTACTTGTTCAAATGATATTCATTGAAAATGTCAAGCATTTCATTTTTTCACTCATGAAAATATTCTCCATCAAGAATAGGCACTCTACGTCTAAGACTCCCCAAAGTAGACACATCCATCTTCCTCCAAAGGTGTTTAAACCAAGGCAATGGAGACCAAAGCTCTGATACCAATTGAAAGGATCGAGAAGAGGTGTCTAGAGGGGGGTGAATAGACTCTAATCAAGAAAAGTTGCAGTTTTTAATTCTTTATGTTGATGTGGAGTTTTAGCACAAGTTTAAGAATACACAATACATATCAAGAAAGCATGACAAAGAGTATATGAGCAGCGGAAAGTAAAGAATGCAAGTTGCAAGAACGTAAAGGGATGAGATTGGAGTGTGCAAACGCAATTTGGAGACACGGAGATTTCCTATCCATGGTTCCGATAGGTGGTGCTATCGTACATCCACGTTGATGGAGACTTCAACCCACGAAGGGTAACGGTTGCGCGTGTCCACGGAGGGCTCCACCCACGAAGGGTCCACGAAGAAGCAACCTTGTATATCCCACCATGGTCGTCGCCCACGAAGGACTTGCCTCACTAGGGTAGATCTTCACGAAGTAGGCGATCTCCTTGCCCTTACAAACTCCTTGGTTCAACTCCACAATCTTGACGGAGGCTCCCAAGTGACACCTAGCCAATCTAGGAGACACCACTCTCCAAGAAGTAACAAATGGTGTGTTGATGATGAACTGCTTGCTCTTGTGCTTCAAATGATAGTCTCCCCAACACTCAACTCTCTCTTACATGATTTTGATTTGGTGGAAACAAGATTTGAGTGGAAAGCAACTTGGGGATGGCTTAGAGATCAAGATTTATGTGGTTGGAATGGAATATCTTGACCTCAACACAAGTGTAGGTGGTTCTCTCTCAGAAAATATGTGTTGGAAGTGTATGCATGTTCTGATGGCTCTCCCCACGAATGAGGAGTGGGTGGAGGTGTATATATAGCCTCCACACAAAATCTAACCGTTGCACACAAATCACCAAACTTGGTGGGACCGATTCAAGGAACTCGGTCAGACTGATTTGGTTCATAATGTGACCGTTTGGCATTTCGGTGGGACCGACATGTCAACTCAGTGGGACCGATGTCATTAGGGTTAGGCCATAACGTAATCTCGATGAGACCAATTACACAAACTCGGTGGGACCGATTTTGGTAATAGACTAACAGAGAGTTGGTCAGGCAAACTCGGCGGGACCGATTCGCTCATCTCGGTTAGACCGAAACGTTACGAAGATGTGACAGAGAGTTTGCATTGCAGTCTCGGTGCGGCCGATTAAAATTTCGGTGAGACTGAAATTATTGCCATAGGTAACAGAGAGTTTGCAATCCCATCTCGGTGAGACCGAGATCCCTATCGGTGAGACCGAAAAGACTAGGGTTTCTGGCAGTGGCTATGTCAACTGAACTCGGTGCCTCCGGATAGAAAGAATCGGTGGGGCCGAGTTGGACTTTTGGTTTGGGACATATGTGGATGTGAGAAAGTAGTTGAGGGCTTTGGAGCATATCACTAAGCACTTTGAGCAAGAAAGCCATTAAGCAACACCTCATCCCTTCTTAATAGTATTGGCTTTCCTATGGACTCAATGTGATCTTGGATCACTAAAATAGAAAATGTAGAGTCCTGAGCTTTGAGCTTGAGCCAATCCTTTGTCTTTAGCACTTTGAAGGGGTTCCACATCCTCTAGTCCATGCCACTCCATTGTTGAACTTATCTGAAACATACTAGGTAGAAACATTAGTCCAACAAGAGATATGTTGTCATTAACTACCAAAATCATCCAAGGAGCACTTGTGCTTTCACAACCCCTCGGCATTTGATACTGGTTCAGTTGCTAACAGTAGTAACTCGAAACGGGAGTTGCAGAATGAACAGAAACTAGTTAAGGGCAACGTGACGATGTGTGTTGGAAGTAGTTCCAAGATTGATATGATCATCATCGCACACTCCCTATACTTTTGGGATTAGTGTTGAACCTAAATAAGTGTTATTTGGTGTTTGCGTTGAGCATGAATATGATTTGATCATGTTTATTCCAATACAGTTATTCATTTAAGTTAGAGAATAATTGTTGTTCTGTTTACATGAATAAAACCTTCTATGGTCATAGACCCAATGAAAATGGTTTGTTCGATCTCGATTGTAGTGATACACATATTCATAATATTGAAGCCAAAAGATGCAAAGTTAATAATGATTGTGCAATTTATTTGTGGCACTGCCGTTTAGGTCATATTGGCGTAAAACGCATGAAGAAACTCCATGCTAATGGGATTTTGGAATCACTTGATTATGAATCACTTGATGCTTGCGAACCATGCCATATGGGCAAGATGACTAAGACTCCGTTCTCCGGAACAATGGAGTGAGCAACTGACTTATTGGAAATAATACATACTGATGTATGCGATCCGATGAGTGTTGAGGCTCGCGGCGGGTATCGTTATTTTCTGACCTTCACAGATGATTTGAGCAGATATGGGTATATCTACTTGATGAAACATAAGTCTGAAACATTTGAAAAGTTCATATAATTTTAGAGTGGAGTGGAAAATCATCATAACAAGAAAATAAAGTTTCTACGATCTGATCGTGGAGGAGAATATTTGAGTTACGAGGTTGGTCTTCATTTGAAACAATGCGGAATAGTTTCACAATTCACGCCACCTGGAACACCACAGCGTAATGGTGTGTCCGAACATCGTAACCGTACTTTATTAGATATGGTGCAATCTATGATGTCTCTTACAGATTTACCACTATCGTTTTGGGATTATGCATTAGAGACAGCTGCATTCACGTTAAATAGGGCACCATCTAAATCCGTTGAGACGACACGATATGAACTATGGTTTGGCAAGAAACCAAAGTTGTCGTTTCTTAATGTTTGGGGTTGCGATGCTTATGTGAAAAAGTTTCATCCTGATAAGCTCAAACCCAAATCAGATAAATGTGTCTTCATAGGATACCCAAAGGAGACAGTTGGGTACACCTTCTATCACAGATCTGAAGGCAAGACATTCGTTGCTAAGAATGGATCCTTTCTAGAGAAGGAGTTTCTCTCGAAAGAAGTGAGTGGGAGGAAAGTAGAACTTGATGAGGTAACTGTACCTGCTCCGTTATTGGAAAGTAGTTCATCACAGAAATCTGTTCCTGTGACTCCTACACCAATTAGTGAGGAAGCTAATGATGATGATCATGTAACATCAAATCAAGTTACTACCGAACCTCGTAGGTCAACCAGAGTGAGATCCACACCAGAGTGGTACGGTAATCATGTTTTGGAGGTCATATTACTTGACCATGATGAACCTACGAACTATGAGGAAGCAATGATGAGCCCAGATTCCGCGAAATGGCTTGAAGCCATGAAATCAGAGATCAGATCCATGTATGAGAACAAAGTGTGGACTTTGGTTGACTTGCCCGATGATCGGCAAGCCATAGAAAATAAATGGATCTTCAAGAGGAAGACGGACGTTAATAGTAGTGTTACTATCTACAAAGCTAGACTTTTCAAAAAAGGTTTTTTGACAAAGTTCAAGGTGTTGACTACGATGAGATTTTCTCACTCGTAGCGATGCTTAAGTCTGTCCGAATCATGTTAGCAATTGCCGCATTTTATGAAATCTCGCAAATGGATAAAAAAACTGCATTCCTTAATGGATTTATTAAAAAAGAGTTGTATATGATGCAACCTGAAGGTTTTGTCGATCCAAAGGGAGCTAACAAAGCGTGCAAGCTCCAGTGATCCATCTATGGACTAGTGCAAGCATCTCGGAGTTGGAATATACGCTTTGATGAGTTGATCAGAGCATATAGTTTTATACAGACTTGCGGTGAAGCCTATATTTACAAGAAAGTGAGTGGGAGCACTACAACATTTCTGATAAGTATATGTGAAAGACATATTGTTGATCGGAAATAATGTAGAATTTCCTGGAAAGCACAAAGGAGTATTTGAAAGGAGTTTTTCAAAGAAAGACCTCGGTGAAGCTGCTTGCATATTGAGCATCAAGATCTATAGAGATAGATCAGGACGCTTGATAAATTTTTTCAATGAGTACATACCTTGACAAGTTTTTTGAAGTAGTTCAAGATGGAACAGTCAAAGAAGGAGTTCTTGCCTGTGTTGCAAGGTGTGAAGTTGACTAAAGACTCAAAACCCGACCACGGCAGAAAATAGAAAGAGAATGAAAACTCATTCCCTATGCCTCAATCATAAGTTCTATAAAGTATGCAATGTTGTGTACCAGACCTATAGTGTACCTTGCTATGAGTTTGGCAAGGGAGTACAATAGTGATCTAGGAGTAGATCACAGGACAACGGTGAAAATTATCCTTAGAAGACAAAGGAAATATTTCTCAGTTATGGAGGTGACAAAGAGTTCGTCGTAAAGAGTTACGTCGATGCAAGATTTGACACTGATCTAGATGACTCTAAGTCTCAATCTGGATACATATTGAAAGTCGGAGCAATTAGCTAGAGTAGCTCCGTGCAGAGTATTGTAGACATAGAATATTTGCAAAATACATACGGCTTTGAATGTGGCAGACTCGTTGACTAAACTTCTCTCACAAGCAAAACATGATCGCACCTTAGTACTCTTTGGGTGTTAATCACATAGCGATGTGAACTAGATTATTGACTCTAGTAAACCCTTTGGGTGTTGGTCACATGACGATGTGAACTATGGGTGTTAATCACATTGTCGGCATTCTGGGAACGGGGATCCCCAGACTTGCCTGCCTGCGGCCTGCAGCGTGGCTCAAAGGGGGCCCAGCACGGCCCATCTTCATCAACACAGACCCAAGACCCTCGCGAGGGGCCAAGCCTCGCGGGGCGGACGACACGGAGCTTCCTCAGGCACGGCCTCATCAGGTTGGCTCGCGAGTAGGCGGAGAGATCAAGGCGGGATACCTCACGAGGTGCCCATGACGCAAGCCATGACGACCAAGGGCGCCAGGCGGGCGCCAGCCCGCGCAGTGTCCTCCCTTTCCTCTTTGGTGCAAAGGAAGCAAGCGCGGGCGGGAGGATCAGGCAAACGCACCCATTTCAGTGCAACGAGACCAAGACCAGTTCCGCGACAAGGAGGAAGTCACTGTGGAGCCCAAGCCAACGTCATCACCAGAGCCTTTGGCAGGCGAGGACCAACTTTAGTCAGGATACTAGATGTTCCCCTTCAAAATGGCCAATTGTTGGCGCCCTTCCCACTCAATATTTGGGAAGAGGCCCAGGGCCTTTGCCAATAAATAGGAGTAGCCACCCTCGGGGTAGAGGCATCTAGAGATCAAGAAACCTAATCAGCTAGGATCCAGAGAGAAGGGCGACTAAACCCCTCCAGCAGTTCATCACCCCAGCCAAGAACAGACCCTCGCGAGGCTGTTCTTCCTTGTATTATTCATCATCAGCCCAAGAGGCAATCCACCACACCACCACACTAGAGTAGGGTATTACACCACATCGGTGGCCCGAACCAGTATAAACTCTGTGTCTCTTGTGTTGTTCTTCTGGTAGCTAGATCCTTGCGAGGCAGAGGGGTACAGGTAGGTAGGAAGCGTAATCTCCGCGCGCACCCCAGAGTTCGAACCTCAAGGGTCTGCCGGAACCCGAAATCCGACACACATGGTGATGTGAATTATTGGTGTTAAATCACATGGCGATGTGAACTAGATTGTTGACCCTAGTGCAAGTGGGAGACTGAAGGAAGTATGCCCTAAGTCAATAATAAAGTTATTATTTATTTCCTTATTCCATGATAAATGTTTATTATTCATGATAGAATTGTATTAACCGGAAACTTGATACATGTGTAAATACATAGACAAACAGAGTGTCACTAGTATGCCTCTACTTGACTAGCTCGTTGAATCAAAGATGGTTAAGTTTCCTAGCCATAGACATGAGTTGTCATTTGATTAACGGGATCACATCATTAGAGAATGATGTGATTGACTTGACCCATTCCGTTAGCTTAGCACTTGATCGTTTAGTATGTTGTTGTTGCTTTCTTCATGACTTATACATGTTCCTATGACTATGAGATTATGCAACTCCCGAATACCGGTGGAACACTTTGTGTGCTACCAAACGTCACAACGTAACTGGGTGATTATAAAGGTGCTCTACAGGTGTCTCCGATGGTACTTGTTGAGTTGGCATAGATCGAGATTAGGATTTGTCACTCCGATTGAAGAGGTATCTCTGGGCCCTCTCGGTAATGCACATCACGATAAGCCTTACAAGCATTGTAACTAATGAGTTAGTTGCGGGATGATGCATTACGGAACGAGTAAAGAGACTTGCCAGTAACGAGATTGAACTAGGTATTGAGATACCGACGATCGAACCTTGGGCAAGTAACATACCGATGACAAAGGGAACAACGTATGTTGTTATGCTGTTTGACCGATAAAGATCTTCGTAGAATATGTAGGAACCAATATGACCATCCAGGTTCCGCTATTGGTTATTGACCGGAGATGAGTCTCGGTCATGTCTACATAGTCCTCGAACCCGTAGGGTCCGCACGCTTAACGTTCGGTGACGATCGATATTATGAGTTTATGTGTTTTGATGTACCGAAGGTTGTTCGGAGTCCCGGATGAGATAGTAGAGGGCCGGTCCTCTCCCTCCTCCACTCCTTTATATACGGGGGAGGGTGGCACCCCATAGACACAAAAGTTGATCATTGATCTCCTAGCCATGTGTGGTGCTCGCCTCCACCATAATCCACCTCGGTCATATCATCGTAGTGCTTAGGCGAAGCCCTGCGCCGGTAGCTTCATCATCACCGTCATCACGTCATCGTGCTGACGAAGCTCCCCCTCGAAGCTCTACTGGATCATGAGTTCGTGGGACGTCACCGAGCTGAATGTGTGTAGATCGCGGAGGTGTCGTACGTTCAGTACTAGGATCGGTCGATCGTGAAGACGTACGACTACATCAACCGCTTTGTCATAACGCTTTCGCTTTCGGTCTACGAGGGTACGTGGACAACACTATCCCCTCTCGTTGCTATGCGTCACCATGATCTTGCGTGTGCGTAGGATTTTTTTAAATTACTACGTTCCCCAACACGTAAAACATGATGAAACTTCCTTTCTTATTTTTTTCTAGGGAAATATGAATTTATAGTGCTGAGATTAGGGTCAGAGGAGCCATGTGGGTCCCACAAGCCACCAGGACACGCCCAGGGGGGTGGGCGCGCCCTGGTGCCTCGTGGGCACCTGGTGGCCCCCCTCTAGTGGGTCTTTGATAACCCACAAGTGTAGGGGATCGCAACAGCTTTCGAGGGTAGAGTATTCAACCCAAATTTACTGATTCGACACAAGGGGAGCCAAAGAATATTCTCAAGTATTAGCAGTTGAGTTGTCAATTCAACCACACCTGGATAACTTAATATCTGCAGCAAAGTATTTAGTAGCAAAGTAATATGATAGTAGTGGTAACAGTAACAAAGGTAACGGAAGCAAAAGTAATATTTTTGGTGTTTTGAAGTGATTGTAACAATAGCAACGGGAAAGTAAATAAGCGGAAACCCGTATATGGAAAGCTCGTAGGCATCGGATCGGTGATGGAAAATTATGCCGGATGCGGTTCATCATGTAACGATTATAACATAGGGTGACACAGAACTAGCTCCAATTCATCAATGTAATGTAGGCATGTATTCCGAATATAGTCATACGTGCTTATGGAAAAGAACTTGCATGACATCTTTTGTCCTACCCTCCCGTGGCAGCAGGGTCCTAATGGAAACTAAGGGATATTAAGGCCTCCTTTTAATAGAGAACCAGAACAAAGCATTAGCACATAGTGAATACATGAACTCCTCAAACTATGGTCATCACCGGGAGTGGTCCCGATTATTGTCACTTCAGGGTTGCTGGATCATAACACATAGTAGGTGACTATAGACTTGCAACATAGGATCAAGAACACACATATATTCATGAAAACATAATAGGTTTAGGTATGAAATCATGGCACTCGGGCCCTAGTGACAAGCATTAAGCATAGCAAAGTCATAGCAACATCAATCTCAGAACACAGTGGATACTAGGGATCAAACCCTAACAAAACTAACTCGATTACATGATAGATCTCATCCAACCCATCACCGTCCAGCAAGCCTACGATGGAATTACTCACGCACGGCGGTGAGCATCATGAAATTGGTGATGGAGGATGGTTGATGATGACGACGGCGACAAATCCCCCTCTCCGGAGCCCCGAACGGACTCCAGATCAGCCCTCCCAAGAGGTTTTAGGGCTTGGCGGCGGCTCCACATCGTAAAACGTGATGATTTCTTGTCCTTTATTTTTTTTCTCTCCGAAAACAAATATATAGAGTTGGAGTTGGCGTCGCAGGAGCTCCAGGGGGCCCACGAGGTAGGGGGCGCGCCCTAGGGGGGAGGGCGCGCCCCCACCCTCATGGACAGGGTGTGGGCCCAATGGTATTCATCTTTGGCAAGGATTTTTTATTATTTCGAAAAGTTGTTCCGTGGAGTTTTAGGTCATTCCGAGAACTTTTGTTTCTGCACATAAATAACACCATGGCAATTCTGCTAAAAACAGCGTCAGTCCGTGTTAGTTTCATCCAAATCATGCAAGTTAGAGTCCAAAGCAAGGGCAAAAGTGTTTGGAAAAATAGATACGACGGAGATGTATCAACTCCCCCAAGCTTAAACCTTTGCTTGTCCTCAAGCAATTCAGTTGACAAACTAAAAGTGATAAAGTAAAACTTTTACAAACTCTGTTTGCTCTTGTTATTGTAAATATGTAAAGCCAGCATTCAAGTTTTCAGCAAAGATCATGACTAACCACATTTGCAATAAATCTCAGGTCTCATGTTTACTCATATCAGTAGCATAATCAACTAGCGAGCGATAATAATAAATCTCGGATGACAACACTTCCTCAAAACAATCATGATATAATATAACAAAATGGTATCTCGCTAGCCCTTTCTGAGACCGCAAAACATAAATGCAGAGCACCTTTAAAGATCAAGGACTGACTAGACATTGTAATTCATGGTAAAAGAGATCCAATCATAGTCATACCCGATATAAATTAATAGTAATGAATGCAAATGACGGCTGTGCTCTCCAGCTAGTGCTTTTTAATAAGAGGGTGATGACTCAACATAAAAGTAAATAGATAGGCCCTTCGCAGAGGGAAGCAGGGATTTGTAGGGGTGCCAGAGCTCGGTTTTGAAATAGAGATAAATAATATTTTGAGCGGCATACTTTCATTGTCAACATAACAACTAAGAGATGGCGATATCTTCCATGCTACACACATTATAGGTGCTTCCCAAACAGAATGGTAAAGTTTATACTCCCCCTCCACCAACAAGCATCAATCCATGACTTGCTCGAAACAACGAGTGTCTCCAACTAGCAACAGTCCGAGGGGGAGTTTTGTTTGCAATTATTTTGATTTAGTTTGCATAAAGCATCGGACTGGGCATCCCAGAGACCAGCCATTTTCTCGTGAGTGAGGAGCGGAGTCCACTCCTCTTGAGAATAACCTACCTAACATGGAAGATAAGGGCAGCCCTACTTGATACATGAGCTATTCGAGCATACAAAACAGAATGTTTATTTGAAGGTTTAGAGTTTGGCACATACAAATTTACTTGGAACGGCAGGTAAATACCGCATATAGGAAGGTATAGTGGACTCATATGGAATAACTTTGGGGCTTAAGAGATTGGATGCACAAGCAGTATTCCCGCTTAGGACAGGTGAAGGCTAGCAAAAGACTGGGAAGCGACCAACTAGAGAGCGGCAATAGTCATGAACATGCATTAAACTTAATAAACATTGGATGCAAGCATGAGTAGGATATAATCCACCGTGAACATAAATATCGTGAAGGCTATTGTTGATTTGTTTCAACTACATGTGTGAACATGTGCCAAGTCAAGTCACTTAAATCATTCAAAGGAGGATACCACCCCATCATACCACATCATAACCATTTTAATAGCATGTTGGCATGCAAGGTAAATCATTATAACTCATAACTAATCAAGCATGACATAAGCAACTATGATCTCTAATTGTCATTGCAAACATGTTTATTCATAATAGGTTGAATCAGGAACGATGAACTCAGCATATTTACAAAAACAAGAGAGGTCGAGTTCATACCAGCTTTTCTCATCTCAGTCAGTCCATCATATATCATCATAATTGCCTTTCACTTGCACATGCATTGGACTAAGCTGGAATCTGCGAGCATTCAATAAACAGGAGAAGACAAGGTAATATGGGCTCTTGGTTAAATCAACAATAAATCATATAAGAGCCACTTCAACAAATTGATCATGGTCTTCTCCTATCGACCCCCAAAGAAAAGAAAAGAAAAGAAATAAAACTATTTACACGGGAAAGCTCCCAACAAGCAAAAGAAGAACATGAAATATTTTTGGGTTTTCTTTTTAATTATTACTACTGCAACAAGAAAGTAAACTATCTAAATGCTACACTAATTTTTTTGTTTTTTCTTAAGGTTTAACAAACACACAAGAACAAAACAGAAAAAATAAAATAAACTAGCATGGATATTACAGTGAAAGAGTATGAGCACCGACATCTAGCTATGAGTGTGTGTGAACATATATGTAATGTCGGTGAGAAATACGTACTCCCCCAAGCTTAGGCTTTTGGCCTAAGTTGGTTCATTGCCAGGGATGGCATGGCGGATACCCATAGGTGTAGCTGGGGTCGCAATGCGATGCAGCGGCTATCGCCTCCTGAGCTGCAGCGTGGCGTCGAGCTGACTCTGCTCTCCTCTGGTACTCATCTGCCTCCTCTCTGGTAATAATATATCTTCATTTCGCCTGATAATCAAAGAAGGAGGAGCATGGAGAGTAATACGAACAACACGCCGTTTGTCAAAGATTAGTCAATAATGGAGAGGTGATTCATTCCTCTCGACAAACTGGTGGTAGACCATAGAATTATAGTCAAAATAAGTAGGAGGCAACTCCATATCATCCTCACGAATGTCCACATCGAGATAATCAGCTAAGCGGATTGCATAAATTCCTCCAAAGAAATCTCCATTAAATCTATTATGATGCAACCTACATGCAACAATGGCTCCCATATTATAAGGTTGGTCTCCCAACACAACACTCCTAAGAATATTGAGATCAAGGACACACATGTGACAGGCTTCATCTTTACCATTTATGCATCTACCTATGAAGAGAGCAAAATAATGTATAGCAGGAAAATGAATGATCCCTATGGTAGCTAGTGCTATATCTCTAGATTCCCCTACAGTTATACCAGCAAGAAAAATCTCTAAATTCAGATTTACGGGGATCACTAGCACTACCCCATTGTGAAAGTTTGCAAGCAGAAGTGAAATTCTCTAAGTCCATGGTATAAGATTTTTCATAAAGATCAAACATGACAGTTGAAGAATTACGTGAAGAAGAAAATTCAAACCTCCTCACAAATGAACTAGTGAGTTGATGGTACTGGGGGCATTGTCTGCTTCAAAGCTCACAAGATCGGTGTTACGCAAATATGCATTAAATTCTTCCTTGATTCCCGCTCGATCCATAAAATTTTCTGAAGGCCATTCACAAGGCCGCACTGGAGTGTCCCTGGGTGGCTCCTCATCAGCATCACGCATTGCAAGCCTGGGTCCTTGCTTCCTTGAAGAACCCCCTTGGAACATTTTCCTACACATATTTCTTCCTCTGAAAAATTTCTGAAATTTTTAGTAACTTCAAACAAAAGTAAACCAAACTCAACAAAATTGATAGCAACTACTCCTACAAGTGCCTAGAGCCTATATCTAGCAGTAGAACTACTTGGAACTATATAAGTTTGACATGCAAGCTCAAGAACATGGTCACCTAGGCAGCAAAAATTTGCAATGAATAAAGCACTAGAACAAAAACTAATTGGACCAATGGAGGAGTCACATACCAAGGAACAATCTCCCCAAGCAGTTTTGTGAGAGCTGCTTTGAGCAAGGAGATCGAAAATCGTAGTAAAGTGAGCTAGAACTCGTGCTTGAGCTAGATATTTGTGTTTGTGGGAGGAAGAAGGAGTGTATGGGTGCAGGAATAAGTGGAGGAGGGCCACCATGGGCCCACGAGGCAGGGGCGCGCCCTCCACCCTCGTGCCAGGTGGTTGACCCCCCTGCTGTGTTCTCAGTTGCATAAATCCTCAAATATTCTAGAAAAAATCATATTCCATTTTTAGGGCATTTGGAGAACTTTTATTTTCGGGGTATTTTTATATTGCACGGATAAATTAGAAAACAGACAGAAAAAATACTATTTTTACTTTATTTCAACTAAATAACAGAAAGTATAAAGAGGGTACAGAAGGTTGTGCTTCTAGTTTCATCCATCTCATGCTCATCAAAAGGAATCCACTAACAAGGTTGATCAAGTCTTGTTAACAAACTCATTCCGATTAACATGGAACCGGAGAAATTTCGAATAACACTATGTTACCTCAACGGGGATATGCACATCCCCTATAATAAGAATATCGTATTTCTTCTTGACAGTAGGAAGAGGAAATTCAAAACCTCCAAATATAATCTTTGGAATTTTTCCAATAGAATTGATACTATGAACTTGAGGTTGTTTCCTCGGAAAGTGTACCGTATGCTCATTGCCATTAACATGAAAAGTGACATTGCCTTTGTTGCAATCAATAACAGCCCCTGCAGTATTCAAAAAAGGCCTTCCAAGAATAATAGACATACTATCGTCCTCAGGAATATCAAGAATAACAAAGTCCGTTAAAATAGTAACTTTTGCAACCACAACAGGTACATCCTCACAAATACTGACAGGTATAGCAGTTGATTTATCAGCCATTTGCAAAGATATTTCAGTAGGTGTCAACTTATTCAAATCAAGTCTACGATATAAAGAAAGAGGCATAACACAAACACCGGCTCCAAGATCACATAAAGCAGTTTTAACATAGTTTCTTTTAATGGAGCATGGTATAGTGGGTACTCCTGGATCTCCTAGTTTCTTAGGTATTCCACCCTTAAAAGTATAATTAGCAAGCATGGTGGAAATCTCAGCTTCAGGTATCTTTCTCTTATTAGTAACAATTTCTTTCATGTACTTAGCATAACGATTCATTTTGAGCATATCAGTCAATCGCATACGTAAAAAGATAGGTCTAATCATTTCAGCAAAGCGCTCAAAATCCTCATCATCCTTTTTCTTGGATGGTTTGGGACGAAAAGGCATGGGTTTCTGAACCAATGCTTCCCTTTCTTTACCATGTTTCCTAGCAACAAAGTCTCTTATCATAACATTGATTCTTTGATTGTGGGTTATCAAGATTAATAGCAGGTTCAATTTCTACATCATTATCATTACTAGCTTGAGCATCATCATGAACATCATCATTAACATTTTTATTAGGTTCATGTTCATTACCAGATTATTGTGTTTCAGCATCAGAAATAGAGATATCATTTGGATTCTCAGGTGGTTCAGCAATAGGTTCACTAGAAGTTTGCAAAGTCCTATTTTCGGTGTCAAAACCGGCGGATCTCGGGTAGGGGGTCCCGAACTGTGCGTCTAGGCGGATGGTAACAGGAGACAAGGGACACAATGTTTTTAGCCAGGTTCGGGCCCTCTCGGTGGAGGTAAAACCCTACTCGTGCTTGATTAATATTGATGATATGGGTAGTACAAGAGTAGATCTACCACGAGATCAGAGAGGCTAAACCCTAGAAGCTAGCCTATGGTATGATAGTTGTTCGTCCTATGGACTAAAACCCTCCGGTTTATATAGACACCGGAGAGGGCTAGGGTTACACAGTGTCGGTTACAATAGGAGGATATCTACATATCCATATTGCCAAGCTTGCCTTCCACACCAAGGAAAGTCCCATCCGGACACGGGACGAAGTCTTCAATCTTGTATCTTCATAGTCCAAGACTCCGGCCAAAGGTTATAGTCCGGCTATCCGGACACCCCCTAATCCAGGAATCCCTTAGTTGCCCCCGAACCAGGCTTCAATGACGACGAGTCTGGCGCACAGATTGTCTTCGGCATTGCAAGGCGGGTTCCTCCAAAGTCCGTGTACCTGTTGAATAGTGTCCGACTTCTTGTGAATATTGCGCTTCTTGGCTCCCACACCCAATAATGGCCTTCTTCCACATGTCAAATGAATGCGAAAAGCTAGGGTGTTTTGGCATTTACCCCCCTAGCTGCGTAAATGAGTTGCCTGTTAAAGAGACGAGGATTTAGATCCGGATCACACCATCTTCCCTCCGCGAGTATTCATTGGAGCGCCCTCGACAGAGACCCATTCCATCATGGCCGGTCGTCGTAGCTCCTCCTCTCGCCTTCCCAGCCCTCAGCCTGGAGATTGGGAGAGATGTTCCGTCCTGCACAGCGAGCTAGTGACGCTCCAAACCAAGGGTTTTCTCCCCCCAGCCTACATGGTCCCGGTTCAAGCCGGGCTTGCCACCTATAATGGCAGAAAGCAAGCAGAGAGTGTCCCTAATCCCTCCAAAGGAGAGCGGGTATGCCTTGTCCCTTATTTGATAAGAGGGCTTGGATTCCCAATTCATCCGTTCCTCCGGGGGCTTCTGGAGTTCTATGGCCTCCAGTTGCACAACCTTACGCCTGCCTCCATATTGCATATCGTGGGCTTCGTAGCCCTTTGCGATCTGTTTTTGGGCTGCGAGGCTCATTTCGCGTTGTGGAAGAAGTTGTTCTGCCTCGTGCCCCGTTCTCAAAAGGGGTCAGTATATCAAGTGGGCGGAGCTGAAGTGTGGCGCATCGCCGGGACCGGGTATCTATCCGGAACCCCGAAGAAGGCGTCCGAAGACCGGCCCTTAGAATGGTTTTATATAGAAGACGTCCCCCTGCCGGATCCTATTCGGATTGGCCTCCCTGAGTTTGATAATGCTCCCTTGAAGAAGGGCCTAAGCTGGCGTCCACGGAGCCCTCAGAAGGAAAATGACAAGGACGTCCTTTACCTGATGAGCCGGATAAGGTTACTAGATCATTCCGGACTGACCATGATCGAGGTCATGGCCGTATGCATTATGCGGGGGGTGCAGCCGCTTCAGTATAGAGGCCACCCCATGTGGGATTTCAACGGGGAGGATGATGCCACCCACTGCGGCCGTAAGGGGTCGGAATCGATTGCCGCTCTAACGAAGATCTTGTCCGCTTTGTACAAGGGAGAAGAGGTGGAATTTCTCCGCGTCAATCCATTGGGCGGATTTTCTATGTACAAGCCCCCAAGTTGGGCAAGCGGACACTTCTTTTTTGCCCATACGTTCCATATTCCCATAGTTAAGTATCCTATATTGCGATTTCGATGCAAGAACTGTGTCAGGCCGTAAAGGAGATAAACAGCCCTCCTCCACAACCCGAGGATCCAGAACGTTCCCTCGACCCGGCCTCCCAAGAGGATCCGGACATATCTGCGGAGCTGATTGATGGGGTATTTTACCAATTAAGCATTGACAATGTCTTGGTGGCTATGACAGCCGATTACCCTGGGCTACTCCCAGCCTCACAGGTAACTGAGACCGAAGTCCCAGCACTTTGAAAAGGGAATCCGTTTTTGCTGTTTTTTTTCGACTACCGTATACCAACGGTGTTTTGCAGGGAGGCCCTCAAGGCGGGAGGCCGAGCCTGCGGCGGCTAGCCAACACGGGGCCGCGAGGCCCAGCAAGCTGAAAAGAAGTGCGGTCCGGATTGAGACGCCGGCGCAACGGTATTGGGCGCCATCTTATTCCAAGATATCATTCTCAGAGGCATACTAACGCCCATGCTCTCTTTAGGAAAAAGAGCGCTTGCCGGACTATATCCGGAGAGGTTGCCAATCGCGCGTCTACCAGCCAGGCTGCAAAGCCAGGTCCGGAAGTGGAGGTGAACATGGGGCGTGCCCCGGATGCTCCTCCGATAGAGGATGCGGACAGGCTGTCTGCCACCAATTCTGAGGTGGAGAGTGCCATGAACCACAGGCGTCGCCGGACAATTCTTCGCAACACTTGTTTCTCCCAGGAGGCATTGGAGGCCTTCAACTCGGGAGATGCATACTTTTGGGAATATTACTACTGGGCGTGAACCGGCCAATCTGGGCCGGGTTAACTTCGCCAATAGTTAAGAATGTTAAATGCCCAAGAAGGCAGATGAGGGTTAAGTGCCCATAGTCGGTTTAAGGCCTGTAGCCGTAAACCGGCGTGGGTATGTAACTTGTATTGTAAGTTAGGAATAAATAGAGACCAAACCGGACACGTCTATGAGCCGGTGTTGGGACTCTGTAAACCGACGGGCGTCACCCGTGTATATAAGGGGAGGACTCGGCGACAGTTCCAGGACAGCAGACAACAACTCGAGACTTAGGCGAAGCTTGTTTGCTCCCTAGTCATCGAAACCCCATCAATTCCATCACAACTAGACGTAGGCTTTTACCTTCATCGAAGGGGCCGAACTAGTATAAACTCTTTTGTGTCCCTGTGTCCGCTTTAACCCCTTCAAGCTAACCCATCGCGATGGCTCCACGACTAAGTCCTTTCATGAGGACATCTGTCGTGACAAAACCACGACAGTTGGCGCCCACCGTGGGGCTATCGCACGATGGTTTCAAGTTCTTGGAGGGCAACTTCGAAGGACTCAAGGGCTATGCTGTGGGCCGGATGACCAAGAGTTGTCGCGGCAAGCTCTACATCGACGATGCAGGATGGGGCCCCGAGGCCGGCTCAATCGAGTACGGGTACCGGGTGCCCTTTGGCGGGATACACGTCTTCTTTGGCAAGATCGGTGAGCCGGGCCCTGAGCCGGACATCTGCACCGACCTCTTCGAGACGGCTCAGCATGCGCGATCTGCCCAGGCTAAATCGACCGTGAAGCGTGCCTTCGTGCGAGTCATCCATGGAGGAAGTTATGAGGGTGGATTGGAATCTGGTGGCGAGACCGTTGTTTATTCCGGCGATGAGTCATCGACAGGAGAAACTGAATCTTTGTATTAGCTACAAGACGATCGGATTGGGGGCTGTTCCGATGGCGACAGTATTCCGGACCCCTCTGATCCGCCCAGCCGGGTCGGAATATTCATGGCCGACACACAAGCGGCGCTTCACTCTTCGACCGCAGCAGCGATGATCCCCGGGTCAGCAGCGGCGACAGCTGCCGGGGCAGGTGGCCCTACGCGCCCGCCGGCTCAAGTTTTGTCCGATCTATTTGATGCGTTGGCTACGCTTATGGAAGAGGCTAACCTGACGGATCAAGACGCCCATGATGCGGAAATTGCGAAGGTGAGGGATCAGATCACTCAAGCCAAGGCCGACCTAGTAGCTGAGGAGGCCAGGATGACGGCAGAACGGGCCGCGTTGGATGCGCAAGCTTACAAACTTATGCTGGATCAGAATGCATCGCATGAGGTCCTAAAGCGGAAATACCGGTCTCGTTTGCCCCAGGTTTTCGAAGCTATAGATCTATTCAACACCCCGGGAGTGGGAACTAGCAACCCGCCGGTGGTGAACCGGGCGGAAGTACCAGGGACGGGCGCGCCGGTTCATCCTCGCTTGATGGATCCACCTCGTCAAAACGATGTCGTACCTCAGGCTGTCCCGACACCTCCAGGTCACTACTCCAACCCGATGGATAACCTTGTTGCTGCTGCGGCACGGCTGGAGGCCATCCCAATTGAAGGTGATTCGCCGCAGGCGGTAGAAACGCGTCGGGTTAAGGAGCTTCTTCGGACAGCCTTGATCCAACAGGAAGCATACTCATACAGCCGTGACCGAATTCATTCCACCCCTCGTCCAAGCTGGAGTTATAGCAGGCGGATGGATGAACCAGCAGTGTCGAGTAATGCACAAAACCGTGAAGTACCTCGCGGTAACAACCCGGCGGGTGGTGTTGGTGATGCTCAGGAAGTAGTGGACCGGGCCCGAGCGCGTAGGGAGGCCGAGTTAGCAGCACAGTATGATGCACGCCAGCTTACGCCGGTTCTTCCGACTACCTCGATTGAGCCTGGCGTTTCTTCTAGCTCTTTGGGAGTGCCTTGTCTCGTCCCCACTTTACGCAACGTGCGCCTGCCCAAGGATTTCAAGGGCCCGTGCAAGGTGCCGAATTACACTGCCGATCAGCCTCCAGAGACATGGGTGGAGAGCTATGAGATGGCCATGGAGATGCTAGATGTAGGTGATGCGGCGTGTGCAAAATACTTCACCATGATGCTCGAAGGAACGGCCCGCACTTGGTTAAAAAGTTTACCGGCCAACTCTATCAGTTCATGGGCCCAATTGCGAGCCTAGTTTATCCAGAACTTCAAGGATACGTGTAAACAGCCCATGTCTATAGTGGATTTAGCAGCCTGTGTTCAGGAAGAAGGAGAGTCAACGACTCGTTGGGTGCGCCGGGTCTCACAAATTTTGCATTCATCAGACCGTATCAATGCCGACACCGCGGTTATAACCTTGGAAGGCAACTGCCAGTTTGTGCCTCTAAAGTTGAAATAGGGACGAATGAAGCGCCATTACAACGATATAGGGACCCTCATGGCTGCGCTAGTGAAGTATTCTGATTCTGATAGTACCAAGGATCCCGAGTCTGATGACGACAAGGCAGGGAAGGGAAAGAAGAGCAGCAACTCCAAAGGACAGTAGCACAACCCGGCAGGTCATGGAAACGGAGGCAAGCGTAAAGCAGATGGCAACATGGACTTTGTGGCTAATACCAACGCACAGGACAAGGGCTAGCGACGTAAGGGTAAAACGCCGAATCGCGGTGGAGCGCCTAATCCTAACCCGGACCGCCTGTCTTATCTGTTAAACCAGCCTTGTCCAAAGCATGGGACGAAGGAGGTGCCAGCCAATCACCTTTGGAAGGATTGTTACATTATGCAGAAGTTCAAGAACTCTAATGCTTTTCAGTATGACAACGGATCAGGTGGTGGCTCAGGATCCGGGCCGGGTTACGGCGGAGGAAATTCCGGTTCAGGGTTTAATGGTAATCAGGGCGGACATAACTATCAAGGTAATCAGAATAGTCAAGGCAGTTACAATCAGCAGCAGCAGCAGCAGTCGGGTTATCAGAGTCACCCGAAGCAGTTGAATAGTGGGCAATATCATGTCTTCACTACTAGCTTGGACAAGCGAGATCAGAAGCTTCATAAGCGAGCAGTAAATTCTGTTGAACCGGTCGTGCCCCGTTATCTACGCTGGTTTGAACAGCCAATCATATGGAGCAGAGAGGATCACCCTCCCCGGGTTGATAATCCGGGTCAGCTAGTGTTGGTGGTGGCACCTCAGGTGGGAGGTTATAAGTTCACCACGGTGCTCATGGATGGAGGTGTCGGATTTCGGGTTCCAGCAGACCCTTAAGGTTTGAACTCTGGGGTGCGCGCGGAGATTACGCTTCCTACCTACCCGTACTCGTCCGCCTCGCAAAGATCTAAGCTACCAAAAGAACGACACAAGAGACACAGAGTTTATATTGGTTCGAGCCACCGATGCGGTGTAATACCCTACTCCAGTGTGGTGTGGTGGATTGCCTCTTGGGCTGATGATGATGAACACTACAAGGTAGAACAGCCTCGCGAGGGTCTATTCTTGGCCTGGGGGATGAACTGCTAGGAGGAGTTCAATCGCCCTTCTCTTTCTCTGATGCCTATCTAACTGATTGCCGGGTTGCTAGATGTTCCGATCTTCCTAGATGCCTCTACCCTGGGGGTGGCTAGTCCTATTTATAGGCAAAGGCCCTGGGCCTCTTCCCAAATATTGAGCGGGAAGGGTGCCAACAGTTGGCCATTTTGAAGGGGAACATCTGGTACACTTATCCTGACTAAAGTTGGTCCTCGCCTGCCAAAGGCTTTGGTGATGATGCTGGCTTGGGCTCCACCGTGACTTCCTCCTTGTCGCAGAGCTGGTCTTGGTCTCGTTGCACCGAAATGGGTGCCTTTGCTTGGTCCTCCCGCCGGCGCTTGCTCCCTTTGCACCAAAGAGGAAAGGGACCAAGGCACACCCGGACTTGGTCGTGTTGAGAGGCGAAAGGGCAAGGGCGAAGCGCTGCGGCCCTAACAGCCTACGGCCTTGGGCGCCGCGTGGCGGTTGATTGGACGTGGGCGTCTCCACAACCGCGCGAGTTGATAAAGGAGCGGCATCCACCCGGTTTTGCTTTTTCCGCTTCCTTGGTTGCTGCTCAGATCCCCTTTCTCGCGCCCCTCCTTTCTTCCTCCAAATCTCCAGATCTGCTCCGGTCGCGCGACCTAGGAAGCCATGGCGCCTCGTTAGTCCCCGGTCGAAGCTCGGTACTCGTATGCCCTGGACTCGCCAAACGTGTCTGAGGCGAGCCTCGCCCGGTTGCGCCGGATGGCGGCGGCGCAGGGCATTGACAGGGCGAGGGTGTTCAAGGCCGGCTCCGCCACCCCTGAGGGCCGAGGAAGCACCTTCTATCCGCTCTTTGCAAGCTCCATTGCTACTGGCTTGGTGCCTCCCTTCTCCGAGTGCTTCTCTGTCCTCCGCCATTACAACCTACAGGCTCTGCATCTCCACCCTAACTTCGTCCTTCTCCTGGCAATCTTTGCCTATTACTGTGAGGCTCGTGTAGGGGTGCAGCCCTCAGTGGCCTTGCTGCGCCACTACTTCTCCCTCTGGGTCTCTCGCGGTTCTCCTTCCGCATGTGTGAGCTTCATCGCGTACAGTGGCGCCATTGCCATTTCGAAGCCCGGGAAGAGGATCGAGGGCTTCAGGAGCAAATGGGTCTTGACAGACGCTGGGCGCATTCACCCTCGGCTGATCTTGCCCACGGAGCTGCCCACGAGCTCCGGTGATTGGGCTCGAGCAGAACTCACGGACCACCGTGTGAAGCCAGTGTTGGAGAAGATGGACGCGGATCTGAGGCCGGCCAGCATGGCGGCGGCGAAGCTGACCGGCGCGTCGCTGCTGAGGGAATTCCTGGAGCACCAGCTGGCTCTGCTTAGGCAGTACTCACCTTCGATGTGGAGGCCTCATCCGAGCCCCGCGGCCATGGGCGACGAAGATCTGGCCGCGGTGCTCCAATCTCTGGTTGGGGGCGATGTGGCGAGGTTGGAGGGCGCTCCTACGCCCTTGTTCCTCCGCGATGATTGGGAGCAGGTGGTGGAGTCCATGCCTGCCTTCAACGGGGACAGGCCCGTGCCTGCGGAGGCTCCCGTGGGTCCGGTGGACGTGTCCTCCGATGACTCCAGCAACGAGGAGGGCAGAGGGGAGCGGGAGAAAGGGCCTGACACCAAGATGACTGACAGAGAGTCAAGGGCTCCCCTCTCCCGGCGCAGGCCCTGCGCTTTACTCCTCTCTCTGAGCGACGACGACGAGGATGATGACGTGCTGGGCAGCGGGAGCTCGCCCCCGATCCCAAAGAAGGACAAGACCGGGATGATCTCCCGCGGGTCTGCCTCGGCCCCGGGGCGGTCCGCAGACGCGCCTTCTGTTTCTGAGGTTGACCCTTCCAGCCGGCTGTCGGGCTTCAAGTTTGGCCGGAGGCTGCCTGAGCTCACCGGCGACGATCCGTAAGTGCTTGACCCTTGTCTTTGTTTCCTGTTTCCCTGCTGGGGCTTGACGTCCGCGTTCCTTGGATAGGCTGGCGCCCGTGGCGAAGAAGCTGAAGGGGGCTCCCGAGGTTCCATCCACCGCAGTGCCTCTGCCTGCGGAGGAGGGTGACCGCGACACACGAGCCTCTCCTGCCCGGTCGTCCTCGCGAGGTCCAGCCGAGCTGGCTGGGGCGAGCCCAGCCCCCATGGCCCAAGTGACTCCCGAGGTGCCTTTGCCTGCCGCCGCCATCACAGTCGCGGGGGCGCAGCAGGCTTCGCCTCAAGATGCTGTGGTTGTGTCGCCGCCTTCTCCTCCTACTCCACCGACTGCTGTCTCTTCGACTCCTCCCGCCATTCTGGATCGCGTTGCCGCCGAGCTGGAACGGCTCTGGCAGGATCTTCTTGGCGCCGACCCTCGCTTGGTGGTCGGGCGCTTGGAGTTGGCTTCAGGATGGATTCGCTCCGACGCCTCGGTACGGGCGGCGCTAGTCCAGGCCTCAACGGCTTGTGATGAGGAGAGGCAGGCCGCCCTTGAAGCGAAGGCTGCTCGTGACGCAGCCCAGGAGGAGGCGGCTGACGTCCGCAGTCGCTGCAAGGTGCTGGAGGGCGAGCTGCAAGGCCTGCGGGACCAGCTCGCGAAAGAGGCCGGCCTTCGCCAGGAGCAAGAAGAGGGCGTGAAGGCTCGCGAGGCGGCCGTCGAAGTCTAGGAGGCCAAGCTCAAGAAACGATGCGACCACCTATGCGTGCTGGAGAAGGAGTTGGAGGCGACGAAGGTCGAACTGTGTTGGGGATATTGCTATTTGGGGTAAACCGGCCTACAGGGCCCGGGTTAGCTCCGTCAATGGACCCAAGATGTTAAAGCCCAAGGAGAAATAGAAGGGCCCAAGGCCTATGATCGGTTTAAAGGTTTATGGCCGTAAACCGGCCTGAGGTAAACTTGCATTGTAAGTTAGGAACAGAGAGACCAACCCGGGCACGTTTATGAACCGGAGGTTGGGATTTTGTAGACCGACGGGCGTCACCCGTGTATATAAGGGGACGACCCGACGACGGTTTAAGGACAGAGAACAACAACTCGAGGTTTAGGCGAAGCTTATTGCTCCCTAGCCCTCGAAACACATCAATCCCATCACAACTAGACGTAGGCTTTTACCTTCATCGAAGGGGCCGAACTAGTATAACACTGTGTCCTTGCGTCCGTTTTAACCCCTTCAAGTTAACCCGTTGCGATGGCTCCACGACTAAGTCCTTTTGCTAGGACATCTGCCATGACAAATCCACGACAGTTGGCGCCCACCGTGGGGCTATCACGAGATGGTTTCAAGTTCTTGGAGGGCCGCTTTGAAGGACTCGAGGGCTACGCTGTGGGCCGGATGACCAAAAGTCGTCGCGGAAAACTCTACATCGACAGCACAGGCTGGGGCCCCGACGCCGGCTCGATCGAGTACGGGTACCGGGTCCCCTTTGGCGGCATCCATGTTTTCATCGGAAAGATCGGTGAACCGGGCCCCGAGCTGGGCGTTTGCACCGACCTCATCGAGACAGCTCAGTGCACGAGATCGACCCTGGCTAAACCGACCAGGAAGCGTGCCTTCGTGGGAGTCATCCACGGAGGGAGCTACGAGGAAGGATCCGAATCCGGTGGCGAAACCGCCATCTACTCTGGCGATGAAACGTCAACCAGGGAAACCGAGTCTCTATACCAGCTGCAAGATGATCGGATTGGGGGCAGCTCCGATGGCAACAGTATTCCGGACCCCTCTGGTCTGCCCAATCGAGTTGGGATCTTCATGGCTGGAACAATGGCGGCGCCACATTCATCAACTGCGGCAGCAGTGATCTCTGGATCGGCAGCGGCAACAGCTGCGCAGGCAGGGGGCCCTGCGGACTCACCAGCCCAAGTGTTGTCAGATCTGTTTGACGCACTGGCAGCGCTCATGGCGGAAGCCAACCCGGTAGATCAGGAGGTTCACAATGCCGAGATTGCCAAAGTGAGAGAACAGATCACTCAAGCTAAAGCGGGGCTGGCAGCAGAAGAGGCCAGGATGACGGCAGAGCGTGCCGCTTTAGATGCACAGGCTTACAGGCTCATGATGGGCCAGAATGCATCTCAGGAAGTCCTGAAGAGGAAATTCCGATCTCGATTGCCCGCAGCCCTCGATGCCAGAAATCTCTTCAACACCCCGGGAGTAAACCGTGCGGAAGCGACAGTTGGCGCCCCGGTTCAGCACCGTATAATAAACCTGCCTCGTCACAACGCTGGTACACCACAGACCGTGCCAACACCATCGGGCCATTATTCCAACCCGATGGATAACCTCGTTGCGGCGGCGGCTCGGTTGGAAGCCATTCCGATTGAAGGCGATTCACCGCAGGATGTAGAGACACGCCGAGTCAAGGAGCTCCTTAGGACCGCTTTGGCCCAACAAGAAGCATATTCGCAAAGCCGTGATCGGATTCACTCCACCCCTCGCCCCAGCAGGAGCTATAGTAGGCGCATGGAGGAGCCGGCTGTTTCAAGTAATGCCAGGCGTGAAGCGCTCCGCGGCAACAATCCGGCGGGCGTCGACAATGCTCAGGAGAATGTGGATCGCGCCCGTGCGCAGGAGGCCGGATTAGCAGCGCAGCATCAGGCTCGTCAGCTTGCACCTATCTTCCCGACTGCTACGATTGAACCGGGGGTGGTTTCTAGTTCTTTGGGAGTACCGTGCCTTGTTCCCGCTTTGCGCAACGTAAGCCTGCCTAAAGACTTCAAAGGCCCCCGCAAGGTACCAAACTACACGGCAGATCAGCCTCCGGAGACATGGGTGGAGAGCTATGAGATGGCTATGGAGATGCTGGATGTGGATGACACGGCGTGTGCGAAATATTTTACCATGATGTTAGAAGGGACGGACCGGACTTGGCTAAAGAGCCTACCGCCTAATTCCATTAATTCGTGGGCCCAGTTGCGAGCCCGGTTTATCAAGAATTTCAAGGACACGTGCAAACAGCCAATGTCGATAGTTGACCTAGCAGCTTGCCTTCAGCAAGAAGGGGAGTCAACCACCCATTGGGTACGCCGGGTATCAGAAGTTTTGCACTCGTCAGATCGCATCAACGCAGACACCGCCGTGGTGCTGTTGGAAGGCAACTGTCGGTTTGGCCCTTTGAAGCTAAAGTTAGGCCGGATGAAGCGTGATTGCACGGATATGGGAACGCTCATGACCGCTTTAGTGAAGTATGCGGATTCTGACAGTACCAAGGATCCTGACTCTGGTGACGACAAAGCAGGGAAGGGAAAGAAGAATAGCAACACCAAAGGCCAGCAGCATCAACCAACAGGCAATGGAGGCGGAGGTAAGCGTAAACCGGATGGGAGCATGGATTTTGTGGCCAACACCAGTGCACAGAATAAGGGCCAGCGACGTAAGGGGAAACAGCCAGGTTTTCGCGAAAATCCCGGTCCTAATCCGGAGCGTTTGAACTTTTTCTTAAACCAGCCCTGTCCGAAGCACGGAACAAAAGAGGAGCCAGCAACCCATCTTTGGAAGGATTGTTACATCATGAAGGAGTTCAAAAGCTCAAACATTTTCCAGTATGATCACGGCTCTGGCGGCGGTTCAGGTTCCGGATCAGGGTACGGCGGCGGAAATTCCGGTCCAGGGTTCCATGGTAATCCGAGCGGACAGAGCAGCCAAAATAATCAAGGTAATCAAAGTGGGTACAGCCAGCAGCCGCAGCAGCAATCAGGTTATCAGAGCAACCCGAAACAGTTGAGTGGTGGACAGTATCATGTTTTTACTACAAGCTTGGATAAACGGGATAGAAAGCTTCAGAGGCGGGCAGTTAGTGCTGTTGAACCGGCCACGCCTCAATATCTGCGCTGGTCGGAACAACCAATCATATGGAGCCGAGAAGATCATCCTCCCAGGGTTTATAATCCGGGTCAGTTAGCATTGGTGGTGGCGCCTCAGGTGGGAGGTTATAAGCTCACCAAGGTACTCATGGACGGAGGGAGCAGCATTAACATCTTGTATTATGAGACCTTCCGTCGCATGGGACTAGTGGATAAGGATCTCAAACCGACCAATACAGTGTTCCACGGGGTGGTGCCTGGCAAGTCTGCGTACCCTGTTGGTAAGATATCCCTTGAAGTGGTCTTCGGCGATAGTCATGATTCCAGATCAGAGACGCTGACGTTTGAAGTGGTTAAAATCCAAAGTCCATACCACGCTTTGTTCGGACGACCGGCCTATGCAAAATTTATGGCACGGCCTGCTATGTATATCTGCAACTCAAGATGCCGGGTTACAAGGGCACTATAACGGTTCATGGGAGCCGTCGAATCGCTTTGGAATGCGAGGAAGGAGATGCGACTTATGCAGAATCGGTTTGTGCTACGGAGGAGCTAAAGCAGTACAAAGACAATGTTGATCCGGAGGACATGACTTCATTAAAGAAGCCAACTACGGACCACGATCCGGCCTTGAAGTTCAAATCAGCTGCCGAAACTAAGCTTGTTGACTTCGTACCTGGCGATTCGTCCAAGCAGTTCAGCATCAGTGCAAACTTGGATCCAAAATAGGAAAGCGCGCTCGTCGAGTTCATCCGTGAGAATTGGGACATCTTTGCATGGAAGCCGTCTGACATGCCTGGTGTATCGAGGCGACTCGCTGAGCACACCCTTAATGTGGATCCTAAGTATAAACCGGTAAAACAGTTCCTACGCCGGTTTAACGAAGAAAGACGTAAAGCGATTGGTGAGGAAGTAGCCAGGCTCCTGGCAGCTGGTTTTATTATTGAGGTTTTTCATCCCGAGTGGCTTGCTAATCCGGTGCTGGTTCTTAAGAAAAATGGCACCTGGCGCATGTGTGTGGATTACACAGACTTGAATAAAGCCTGTCCAGCGGATCCTTTTGCTCTCCCCCGTATTGATCAAATCATTGATGCTACGGCAGGTTGCGAGCGTTTGAGTTTTTTGGATGCCTATTCGGGTTATCATCAGATCAAGATGGCAGTTAAGGACCAGGAGAAGACGGCGTTCATTACTCCCTTTGGAGCCTTCTGCTATGTTTCTATGCCCTTCGGGCTTAAGAGTGCGCAGGCTACTTATCAACGGTGTGTGCAAAATTGCCTCCACGAACAGATTGGTCGTAATGTACATGCCTATGTGGATGACATTGTGGTCAAGTCACGAAAGAAGGAGACCCTGGTTGACGATTTGAAGGAAACCTTCGATAACTTGAGAGTATTACCAAATGATGCTCAACCCAGCTAAATGTGTTTTCGGCGTACCTGCAGGCAAATTGTTGGGATTCTTAGTGTCCCATAGAGGAATTGAGGCCAATCCGGAAAAGATCACAGCCATCACCTCCCTGGCCAAACCGAAATGCGTCAATGATGTTCAGCGCGTGGCCGGGCGGATTGCTGCGTTAAGCCGGTTTATCAGCCGCCTCGGTGAAAAGGCGATCCCCTTGTATCAAATGCTCAAGAAGACAGATCAATTTGTCTGGAGTCCGAAGGCTGATAAAGCGTTTGAGGACTTGAAGCGACAGTTAGTTAATCCGCCAGTGTTGGCAGCCCCCGTAGATAAAGAGCCACTCCTGTTATATGTTGCTGCGAACGCCAGAGCGGTCAGTGTGGCGATTGTGGTAGAACGCAAGGAGGCTGGGAAGGAGCATCCGGTTCAGCGTCCGGTTTACTATATCAGCGAAGTGCTTATCGAGTCCAAGCAAAGGTATCCGCATTGGCAGAAGCTGGTATATGGTGTTTTTATGGCAAGCCAGAAGCTGAAGCAATATTTTCAAGGGCACCCCATCACGGTGGTCAGTTCTGCTCCTTTGGGTGACATCATACAGAACCGGGAGGCGACCGGTCGAATTGCCAAGTGGGCTATCGAGCTTGGGACGCACGGTTTAAGATACGTACCCCGGACGGCCATAAAGTCGCAAGCACTTGTCGACTTCATAAACGATTGGACAGAGTTACAAGCACCTGAGGAGAAGCCAGATAACACATATTGGATTATTCATTTTGACGGATCCAGACAATTGGAAGGCTCGGGGGCTGGAGTCGTTTTAGCTTCCCCACGAGGAGACAAGTTTTGTTATGTCCTCCGTTTAATGTTCCCCTGTACAAACAATGCGGCTGAGTATGAAGCTTTGCTTCATGGTCTTCGGATGGCTAAAGAGATGAATCTGAGCCGAGTTAGGTGCTTTGGTGATTCGGATCTAGTGGCTCAGCAAGTATCTGGCACCTGGGATTCTAAGGACCCGCTCATGGCTGCATACCGTCGTGAAGTAGATATGGTGGCTGGGCATTTCAAAGGCTATCAAGTGGACCATGTGGACCGCAGAAAGAATGAGGCAGCGGACTCTTTAAGCCGCTTGGGCTCTCAGCGTAAACCGGTCCCACCCAATGTTTTCTTGGATGTATTGTATCACCCATCGGTACAGCTCCCCGGGGAATTGGAGTTGGCTATTCCTGATCCGGAGGCTCAATTAGTGGCGGCTCTTCACGTCATCCCGGATTGGACGCTTCCTTATCTGGCATATATGAACCGGGGTGAGTTGCCAGAAGACGAAACCTTGGCTCGGCAGATAGTACGGCGGTCCAAGTCTATGACCATTCTCAAAGGGGAGCTACATCATCGCAGCGTGTCAGGAGCGCTGCAACGGTGCGTATCCCCTGAGGAGGGGTGCGAGATATTACGTGAAATACATGAAGGGGATTGCGGTCACCACGCCGGTTCAAAATCATTGGTGGCTAAAGTGTTCCGCCACGGTTTCTAGTGGTTAACTGCTCATGCTGATGCAGAAGACCTGGTCAGGTTATGTGATGGTTGCCAGAAATTTTCCAAACGAGCACACATACCGGCTCAAGAATTGAGGATGATTCCAATTACTTGGCCGTTTGCGACTTGGGGGCTCGATATGGTTGGGCCTTTTAAACGTTCCAAAGATAAGAAGACCCACCTATTGGTGGCGGTTGACAAATTTACAAAGTGGGTGGAGGCAGAACCTGTCAGTAAATGTGATGCGGCCACGGCGGTTCGGTTTATAAAGAAGGTGATCTTCCGGTTTGGTTTTCCACACAGCATCATCACAGATAATGGTACAAATCTATCCAAAGGTGCCATGAAAGATTTCTGCGCACGTGAGCATATACGACTTGATGTTTCTTCGGTAGCTCACCCACAATCTAATGGTCAAGCAGAACGAGCGAATCAAGAGATCTTGAGAGGTATCAAACCCCGGCTTCTGGTCCCTTTGCAGAGGACGCCGGGTTGTTGGGTTGAGGAGCTACCGTCTGTATTATGGAGCATCAACACCACGCCTAACAGATCCACGGGGTTTACGCCGTTTTTTATGGTCTATGGAGCAGAGGCAGTTCTCCCAAGTGATATACGACATGATTCACCTCGTGTGGCAGCTTATGTTGAAGCGGACAACGAGCAGGCACGGCAGAACGCTCTTGACTTGTTGGATGAGGAACGTGACTTAGCAGCTGCCCGTTCAGCGATTTACCAGCAAGATCTTCGCCGTTACCACAGCCGTTGGGTTAGAACCAGAACCTTTCAGGAGGGGGATTTGGTGCTCCGGCTCATCCAGGATCAGTCTGATATGCATAAATTATCCCCGCCTTGGGAAGGACCTTTTGTGGTCAGCAAGAATCTGAATAATGGGTCATACTACCTGATTGATATTCGAGAGCGCAAAGATTCACGCACATCAGAGGAGGAGACCAGCAGGCCGTGGAACATAGCTCATCTTCGACCTTACTATACATGAGCCTTGGGCTCTGTTTATGTACGTATCAGGACCATGTATATATTATGATCAATATAATTAACCGGAGCCTCAAGTAAAGCGGGGTCTCTGTTTTTCTTCACATCATGCGTGGTTACACGGAGTTGATTCGCTTTAGGGCAACCTCCGGTTTACCCCTTGAGGTCGCTTCACAGAAGATCAACAAAGTCAGTTGGGGACCTAGTCGACCTGAACCGTAGCTACACCTCCGGGGAGCTTGGTCATGTCTTGACGACGGTAATGCCTTCTGGCTGGCACATTTGCCACTAAGTCAGTTGGGGACCTAATCGACTTGAACCGTAGTTACACCTTATGGGAGCTCGGTCATGTCTTGATGATGGTAATGCCTTCTGATCGGCTTTTAAACAGCCAATAAGTCATTTGGGGGCTTGGTCGTGTCCGAACCAATGCAATGCCACTTGATCGGCCCTAGGCCACTGAGTCACTTGGGGGCTTGGTCGAATCCGAACCAATGCAATGCCATTTGACCGGCATATTTGCCATGATTCAGTTAGGAACCTAGTCGACTTAAACCGTAGCTACACCCCTTGGGGGCTTGGTTTTTTTTGTCTTGACGATGGTAACGCCTTCTGAACGGTTCATAGCAACCACCATTTGCATGCGTTTTACTATTGCGTTTTCCTCTCGTATTTGGTTGTTTGTTATCTTCCTTCTTGTGGTGTTTTTGTTCTTTGGAACGACAAATACTTTTAAACCGGTTCAGCTGACACAGCCTGGTCCATTTTTTAAACCCGGAGGCAAGTTGCCCGGTTTGGCAAAGGCGCAGCACGGTTCGTATGGTCGAAAGACCGTCCTTTGTACCCAGTAAAGACAGGAAACACAAGTTGCAAAAAGTCATGGCAAGGGCATCAGTACCCGTGCACAAAGGCGCATTCAAAGGCAGAGGTATTAACTATCTTATTACAAGGCAGCGTAGTGCCTGAATATATTGTTTTTTGACGGATTAACGTCACCAATTAAGGTGAACCGGAGCTTTGATTACGCCTGTTCGCCGCCTCGGTTCGAAGGTTGTGGATCATCTTGCGCCGCTTCAGCCTTCTCATGGCTACCCATTGGCTGGAAATCAGCAGTGGTCCAGTCGATTCCCATTAACGCTTGAAAGACAGCTTCTTCATGAATCAGCAAAGACGGTTCAATGTCAGGGGCGTAGGTATGCTTACGGATTGGAGGAATAAGGTTTTCCGCTTCAGGGATCGGGGCAGCTACTCGCTTGTTCTGGTTATCATATTGGGCCTGATAATGTGTCAGATCTGCTTCTTCAGCCAATTGACAAGCTAGGGGGCGCACCGCCCGGTTTATCGCCCTCAAGTCATTTTCGCCGAAATCTGAACCGTCTTCTTTCAAGCTGGGGTATCCTTGGGCCGCTTCGACAGGATCAAAATCTGGTACCCACGCTTTGGCCCGGATCAAGGCAGTGATGGCTCCGGTTCGAGCAGCTGATCTTTTTAACTCTTCAATCCGGGCTGGAAGCATGGATAACCTTTTTAACGTGTCTTGAATCAGAGACGGTGCGGGGTTGTTGTGCGATGCAGTGGTGATAGCTCTCTGTGCTCCGGTATACAACTGTTCAATCAAAGTATAAGCAGCTTTGAGTTTCATCCGCACATCAGAACCCAAGTGTCCAATACGTGTGCCTGCAGTGTTTCAAGATGGATTACAAACCAGACATAGGATATAGCAGACAAGGTGCAAATTGGAAGAAGGGCATCGAAAGAAATTTACCAAAGACGGCAGAGGTCATGGAGTGTATTTGTCGCTTTACGGTGGATAATTCATCAACCACCGGTTTGAGAGCAGCTTCGGCATTTTCAGCCCTCTTCATCAAAAGAGCCTTTTCAGTAGCCCAATCAGCTTGTTCCTTTTTGCGGTTTTCTTTCAGCTGTTCCATAACAATTAAGGCATTGGTCAATTCTTCCTTCGCTTTTGCAGTTTCAGCCTGCTGGGTTTTTAGGATTTCCTGAAGGTCTAAGACTTGTTTCTCTTTGGTCTTCAGATCCCCCTGCAGCAGGTCATCAGCAGTGTTCAGAAAATATTGCATGGTTTGGAAGTATCAACCACACAAGCAAGTTATGTGCTCGATACTTGGGGGCTAATGCGTACTTGATCTTAACGCATGTTTTACATTACAAAAGTCCCAAGATTAATACAAGTATTTAAACTTGGCACTTGGGGGCTAATGGTTATTTGATGATGTTTTCTGGTTACGACCTATGTGGAAGCCCTGTTTTTTGTCAAACTGGACCTTGGTTGTCAAGGCAGCATGATTCGGATTACCATCTCGGATTGGAAGAAATTGAGAAGCTAAGTTGCAATAGAATGAAGCACAAGAGAGTAACCTCAAGTTTTTCTTTCATCATCCTGATCATGCCAGCTTCATAATCGCGACTGGTGTACAGTCAGTTCAGGTACCCAGAATAAAGATCTTGGGCGCTTAAAGCGGCATACGTTGAGGAATCAACGTCCCATTTGCCCTTTATGGCCGAGATTTCTTCCTTAGCAGTATGCTTGGCTAAAGTAGCAGAGTTCCCCGGTTCAGAGCGACCAATGCCGGTAATCACAACATCATCATCTTTGGAATCGCTGCTCCGCATTGGCACTGTCGGTTTATCAACAGTTCCAGAAGGGTGGATGGATTCCTCAACCCGAACAGGACTGGCAGGCTGATCGGTACGGCTGCCAGGATTGGTAGGCCTTTCTTCAGCATAGGCGTCATCTTGTGGAGGTAGGTAATTCTGAATGTCTTCACGAACTAGAGCATCAGCACCAGGAGTTTTCTCCGGTTCAGGAGCGGCAGTTCCTTCGGCCGGATTATCCAGACGAGCCTTCTTGCTCGGTCTAGGTTTAGCCCTGGGAGAGACCCAAAGATTGAAAGAACGGTGTAAGATGGATTAAGAAACCCATATGGAAATATGTTGTGATCGGTCCAACTTACCCAATAACTGTCTTTAGCGGTGGCAGTTGAGTGGCTGAAGATTCACCAGAAGATGAATGGGAAGTGACCTGATAATCGGAGTCAGATGGATTAAGGGGCTGACGAATTAAACCTGCTTTAGGAGGAAAGCTAGCGCATAAATCGGAGACCTCTGAGCGGCGTTTCCGAACCGGGCTGTTCGGTAAACCGGCGGAGGTAACTACCTGGCCACTATGCCGGGTGGTGCGATGAGCTTCATGTTGCTGGGTCTTCACAAGAAATTTGGGATCCAAGTAAGCAAGAGGATGAGAAAATTTAACTTTCCGGTTTGCTTGGGTGTTTTCAAAGGCAAAGGAACTGTATCAGAAGAAAGAATAGTTACCTCTGGGCCTTCAGCATTACTCGCTTCAGCGTCGTCCTGACAAATATCATCATCAATAAGACGTATAAAAAGTAAGCCAACTGAATCGAGGTCTACCTCAAGGTCCGGATTACCCACATCATCCTCATCTAATTCCGGGGTAGAGGAAGCGGTGTTCCTTTTCTTCTGAGCAGGCTTCTTCACCCTTGTTTTGGGTCGGGTTACCTTTTCTGTTGGCTCTTGAAGCTTCTTGCTCCAAAACGGATCATCTCCCTGTTTCAGAAAGGACTGGAGTTAACAGTATACATATAAGGAGATCATAAATTCTATAACAAACAGGGGTGAGATGCTTACAGCAGGTGGTTTATTTGTAGCACAAAAGGGAAGCAGGCCGGTTCGGGCGCAAACATATTCCGGTTCATTCAGCATCTTTTTCACAGCTTCAGTAACTTCGTCTTTCGTCAGCTGAATGTTGCAGTGCCTCAAAGGATCATTCACCCGGCCCGTGTATTTGCACATTAAACCGGAGCGGATGCTAAGGGGCAGGATGCTCCATGAAATCCAGCAACGGGCAAGATCTACTCCTGTTAAACCGTTAGCCATGAAGGCTCTGAGCTTGGACAATTGAGGGGCATACTTACTCCTCTCTTTGGCAGTTAGCCTTGGGGGGAAGGGGTGTGTATTGCTAAGTCTCTCTGGACGGAAGCTAGGCAGAGGATTTTCTTCAGCAGGGGAAGTATCCTTGCAATAGAACCAAGTGTGATTCCATTCTTGCGGATGACTATGTAGCTTGGCGTGAGGATAAGTCACTTCTTTCCTCTTTTGAATCGCCATACCACCCAGTTCCATATTAGGGCCGTCGGTGAATTCAGTACGTCGGTTCAAATGAAAACAGTCTCGGAACAACTCTACAGTAGGTTCCTCCTGGAAGTACACCTCACAAAGCACTTGAAAATGGCAGATATTCGTGACTGAGTTTGGACCAAGATCTTGTGGGCGCAACTTAAAATTGGCCAGGACGTCCCGGTAAAATTTTGAACCGGGTGGATTAAAGCCCCGGGCCAGGTGATCCGCAAACACAACAACTTCTCCTTCCTGTGGGGTAGGAGGACATTCATTCCCTGGAACCCTCCAATGGATGGCATTTTTGCTACTCAAGGCGCCAGTCAGAACTAAGTTGTTTAATTGGGTCTCGGTGATGCGAGAGGGAACCCAGTTGCATTCGTATACCTGTTTTGCCATGAGGAAATCTACAAGACAAAGGTATTCCGGTTTGAGAACAGGTGTGATTGTAAACCGAAGATGCTCTTATATAGACCGGAGTTATCTAGAATGATATCATCTGGCAGTTCATCAAGGGGACTAATGGATATATAGTTTGGGTTGTTCGCTCTGCTAAAAGTTAAACCGACCAGATCTAACAGTTATGAATGTGAAAGCAGAAACAGATCCCGTACGGATTCTTTCAAAACAATGGATCTACAGCTAGGGCAAAAAAGAAGTAAAAATATGAGGTTTGGCTCGCAACAGAACAACACAAGTTCGACAAGCAGGGAAATGAGTGGGATCTAAGGAGATGAGTACAGATTTATGGCGAATACTGGGAGTGACTACAAATCACAATATAAGTATCATAATCTGTTCACAAAAACTTGCTATGGAGATGAACAATGAACAGTGGCAGGATAAGGATGACGAACCCTAGAACGGATCTAAAGTAAGAAGAACAGGAGCCTTACCGGGATCCAAACGGATGCGGAGGGTCGCCGCGGTACTCTGGGCCGGTCAGGTTGATGCAGCGGCCTGAATTGATGCAGTAGCTGACGGCGGCGGCGGAACTCCGAAGTCTGAGTCGCGAGGAAGACGAAGAAGGGGACGAAAGGAAGGAAAGGAAGATGGCCTTCTAGTCCTATTTATAAGGCGCGGCGCGTGTGCCAGGCGCGTGAATCCAGGAGCCGGTGATTTCGGGAGCCCAGCCGTCGCCTTGATTATTGCGGTTTTAGCAAAAAGAAACGGTAACTTTGTGCTGACGTCATATCGGTTTACAGCAGCAAGAGGAGACGACGAAACGGCGGTTTAACAGTTACTGGAAGACATTTGAAGACAGAAATTCTTATTAAGGATTGACATGAACCTGTTCAAATCAATCTGGGGCCTAATGTTGGGGATATTGCTATTTGGGGTAAACCGGCCTACAGGGCCCGGGTTAGCTCCGTCAATGGACCCAAGATGTTAAAGCCCAAGGAGAAATAGAAGGGCCCAAGGCCTATGATCGGTTTAAAGGTTTATGGCCGTAAACCGGCCTGAGGTAAACTTGCATTGTAAGTTAGGAACAGAGAGACCAACCCGGGCACGTTTATGAACCGGAGGTTGGGATTTTGTAGACCGACGGGCGTCACCCGTGTATATAAGGGGACGACCCGACGACGGTTTAAGGACAGAGAACAACAACTCGAGGTTTAGGCGAAGCTTATTGCTCCCTAGCCCTCGAAACACATCAATCCCATCACAACTAGACGTAGGCTTTTACCTTCATCGAAGGGGCCGAACTAGTATAACACTGTGTCCTTGCGTCCGTTTTAACCCCTTCAAGTTAACCCGTTGTGATGGCTCCACGACTAAGTCCTTTTGCTAGGACATCTGCCGTGACAAATCCACGACAAACTGGACGGCAAGGCTCGGGTTCTTGCTGAGGACCGCGTGGCCTTCGCAGGCATGGAGGAGAAGGCTCGTGCTTCGCTGAAGATGCTCTACGCCAGCGGCCTGGAGAGCCCGCTGGCTGGCTCCAAGGACGGCCCCGCCAAGCTGCTTCCCTTCCTGGTGCGTGCTCTTGAAGATGTCGCCCTTGGCCTTGGCCCCACGGCCGAGGCCGAGGCACGTGTCCTGTACATGTATCATGCCTCAGGGAGGCGTTTAAACTTGCGTTTGGTGTTGAGATAACAGTATGGACTGTAATATTTGCTTTTGAATTCCTTAATTTATGCTCTTCCTTCCTACTTTCTTACGTTCTACGCCGGCAGAGCCCGGCCCGGCGCGTACTGTTGGAAATATGCCCTAGAGGCAATAATAAACTGATTATTATTATATTTCCTTGTTCATGATAATCGTTTATTATCCATGCTAGAATTGTATTGATAGGAAACTCAGATACATGTGTGGATACATAGACAACACCATGTCCCTAGTAAGCCTCTAGTTGACTAGATCGTTGATCAATAGATGGTTACGGTTTCCTGACCATGGACATTGGATGTCATTGATAACGGGATAACATCATTAGAAGAATGATGTGATGGACAAGACCCAATCCTAAGCTAGCACAAGATCATGTAGTTCGTATGCTAAAGCTTTTCTAATGTCAAGTATCGTTTCCTTAGACCATGAGATTGTGCAACTCCCGGATACCGTAGGAGTGCTTTGGGTGTGCCAAACGTCACAACGTAACTGGGTGGCTATAAAGGTTCACTATAGGTATCTCCGAAGGTGTCTGTTGGGTTGGCACGAATCGAGACTGGGATTTGTCACTCCGTGTGACGGAGAGGTATCTCTGGGCCCACTCGGTAGTACATCATCATAATGTGCACAATGTGATCAAGGAGTTGATCACGGGATGATGTGTTGCGGAACGAGTAAAAGAGACTTGCCGGTAACGAGATTGAACAAGGTATCGGGATACTGACGATTGAATCTCGGGCAAGTATCGTACCGATAGACAAAGGGAATTGTATACGGGATTGATTAAGTCCTTGACATCGTGGTTCATCCGATGAGATCATCGTGGAACATGTGGGAGCCAACATGGGTATCCAGATCCCGCTGTTGGTTATTGACCGAAGTACATCTCGGTCATGTCTGCATGCTTCCCGAACCCGTAGGGTCTACACACTTAAGGTTCGATGATGCTAGGGTTATTAAGGAAGTTCGTATGTGGTTACCGAATGTTGTTCGAAGTCCTGGATGAGATCCCGGACGTCACGAGGAGTTCGGGAATGGTCCGGAGGTAAAGATTTATATATGGGAAGTCCTGTTTTGGTCACCGAAAGGGTTTCGGGTTTTATCGGTAACGTACCGGGACCACCAAGAGGGTCCCGGGGGTCCACCAAGTGGGACCACCGGCCCCGGAGGGCTGTATGGGCCACATGTGGTTGGGGACCAGCCCCAGGTGGGCTGGTGCGCCCCCCCCCCCACAAGGGCCCAAGGCGCCTAGGGTTTGGGGGAACCCTAGAAGGGGCGCCCCCCCTTGCCTTGGGGGGCAAGCCACCCCTCCTGGCCGCCACCCCCTCCTCAGATGGGATCTGAGGGGGTCGGCCCCCCTCTCCCTTGCCCCTATATATATGAAGGGGGTGGGAGGGCAACCGTACCAAGGTGCTGGCGCAGCCCTTCCCCTCTCCCAAGTCCTTCTCCTCTCCCGCGGTGCTTGGCGAAGCCCTGCAGGATTGCCACGCTCCTCCATCATCACCACGCCGTTGTGCTGCTGCTGGATGGAGTCTTCCTCAACCTCTCCCTCTCCCCTTGCTGGATCAAGGCATGGGAGACGTCACCGGGCTGTACGTGTGTCGAACGCGGAGGTGTTGTCCGTTCGGCACTAGGATCATCGGTGATTTGGATCACGACGAGTACGACTCCATCAATCCCGTTCACTTGAACGCTTCCGCTTAGCAATCTACAAGCGTATGTAGATGCACTCTTCTTCCCCTCGTTGCTGGTTTCTCCATAGATAGATCTTGGTGACACGTAGGAAAATTTTGAATTTCTGCTACGTTCCCCAACACGTACCTCACCCAGCATTAGCCCCGACCGGAAACCAGGACGGGACCAAAGGAGTGAGGGGCTACGGGACAAGTTAGGCTCCTGAGTTGCGATGCTCAGGAGTCCCCCTTGGCGCACGAACAGCAAGTAGGGAGGTGATCCTTGAAGTTTACGCTATTCTTTCCTACTTGCTTTATGTTCTACGCCGGCAGAGCCCGGCCCCGCGCGTACCTCACCCAGCATTAGCCTTTCGGAACTAAAGGAGTGAGGGGCTACAGGACCAGTTAGGCTCGTGAGTTGCGATGCTCAGGAGTCCCCCTTGGCGCGCGAACAGCAAGTAGGGAGGTGAGATGTGGGTGGATCTACCGTTCTATGTCTGCAGAGCCCGGCCCCGCGCGTACGTCACCCAGCGCTAACCTTTCGGAACTAGGGAATGAGGGGCTACGGGACCAGTTAGGCTCATGAGTCGCGATGCTCAGGAGTCCTCCTTGACGCCCAAACGGCCTTCGTACCTTGGCTCCGCTCGGGGAGAGACGCGCTACGAACTAGGCCCGGGGGGCCTGGCTGGGTGGCATGCGTCTGGGCGTGACCCAGGCGCAGCCCTCGTGTCCAGCCCCCTCGCGCGGCACTCCCGAGGGGAGGCGTTGCGATGAGGCTAGACACTAAGCTCTGGGATCCCTGAGGTTGATGCGGCCTGGGGGCCACCCTCAGTTGTTTATCACCAGCGCGGAGCATAGCGCTTCCGTATGTGTACGGGCATAGCCGCTCCTCGGTAGTGTCGTCAGCCAGCGCAGAGCATGGTGCTTCCACTGGTACGTGGGAGGGGGCTCCCCTCCGGGTGGAGCCCCCGGGGCGTGTACAGCCCCGCCCTAACACGTGGCTGGCACGGTAGGGCCTGGTGAGGTGTAGTTGGGCACCCGTGAGCCAGCGCGGGACTCACGGGGCCCTACCTCTAGGCGGGTTGCGCCTGGCACTGGGCCTTATCTTGTGATGTGTTCCTGCAAGTTGGGTTAGATGCCTACACTCTACGTCCTCTGGTCCCGGCCCTCGAGCTAGTCTCAGCCGTCGCTGGTATGCCAGGTCGCGATGCCATGGACAAGGCCAGAGGGTGAGAGCTGGAGAGCCAGTAAGAGCCCTGAGTCGCGATGCTCAGGCACCACCCCTTTAACGTCCAAGTGGTCGACATGGAGAAGAAAGGGTGCCATGGACCGGCAACGAACGATCAAGCATGGTAGACCAAACGCACAACCATAGATAAACGTAAAAGGGATACATGCCGCTGGGTCTGGCCCGAGCGGCTCGGGGATGATGCAGCCCGAGGGGCGCCCCCCACAGAGTAAGCTGACAACATGAAAATGAAAGGGATACATGCCGCAGGGACGGACCCACGCGGCCTGGGAATGATGCGGCCCTGGGGGGCGCTCCCAGCTGGACAGGAAATTTAAAAGATGTCACCTGATGATGTTGAGGACGGACGAGTGTTGGTGCAGTAGACTCGGTGGGCTGCAGGAGCCGCTCCTCACGAGCCCCCAGGCCCTGGGTCCTCGGGAGGCTCCGGAGGCGCTGGTGGCTCCTAGCGGACCATCTCCATCTCCACCAAGGCTGCGGAACGCCTGGCCTCTTGAGCCTCCATGATGCCCCTCATGAGGCGCCGGTGCGTGGCAGCCACGCTCGGCAAGCCGTAAGGCATGCGAACGTAGCTGTGGGGTGGACCTTCGCAGCGCCCCACTCGCGTGGGCTAGAGGCGCTCCAGAGTGGCGACTCGATTGAGCCCTGGTACATCAACGCAGACGCGCAGCCCACCACCCTCGCCTGGATGGGGAGCCACAGCTGGTAGGCGGCGGTCGCCTCTCATGACTCTTGACTCCTGTAGCTCTTGAATAGCCTTGCTGACGAACTCCTGAGGGTCTTGCTCTCCTTGCCTTACTCCTTCTTGAGGGAAACGTGCTTCGAAACACGCCTCCACGTGGTGTCCAAGGTCCTCCCTCGTGACCTTAGCCGGGTCGGTGGCCTTCTAGGGGAGAGCCCCTGAGCCCTGCCTGAGGAGGGCGCCGGGCGCGCTTTCCTATGCGATGGAAGGAGGTTCCCCTGGGCAGGCACGGGCCCTGAGGGGCCTGCCTCCTGAGGGGCCGGTCCTGACGATGTCTTCTTCTTCTTGGGGGTGGTTTCGGGAAGCCCCCTGCTTCCATGGTCCGGGTCTTCCAATGATGCGGCCTGAAAAGCTCGTTCCAGGGAACACACCGCGTCTTTCTCCTCACAGGGCACCGTGACGATGCCGCCCCTCCCCGGCATCTTGAGGACGTTGTAGCCGTGGTGAGTCACAGCCATGAACTTGGCCAGCGCCGGGTACCCGAGGATGGCGTTGTACGGCAGGCGAATGTGAGCGACGTCGAAGTCGATGAGCTCGGTGCGGTAGTTGTTGCATGCTTCGAAGGTGACAGGGAGGCGAACCTGCCCGATCGGGACCGTGGAGCCGTCAGTGACTCCGGAGAAAGGCTTGGTTGGCTGAAGCTGATTGTAAGGCACTTGGAGATTGTTGAATGTTTCCACGGACAGGACGTTGAGCCCTGCCCCGCCATCGATGAGGGTCTTGGTGACCACCACGTTGCTGATGATTGGGGAGCAAAGCATCGGGAGAACTCCGGTTGTGGCTGCACACTTGAGCTGATCCGCTGAGCTGAACGTGATGGCGCATCATGACCACTTGAGAGGGCGTGTGGCTTCGAGCTTTGGGAGGACTGCGTTCACTTCGCGGGCGAACTGCTTGAAGATGCGTTGAGACGCTGGGCCTTGAGCTCCGCCCAGGATGCAGGCGATCGCCCGTGGCTCCTGGAAGCCCCCAGCCCCTTCGTCCTGATGGCGGTCTTCGTTTCTTCTTGGATGAGGCGGCAGCGGAGGGAGGCCTGCGTTACCTTGCTGACGATCCTCGCGAGGCTGATCCCTCCAGTCTCCCTCATGAGGCGGGTCTTGCCAGTGGACCTCGCAAGGTCGATCGCGCCACCCTTGGCGTGGGCCGCGGTCTTCCCAGCGTCCTGCGTTTCTTCCTCCTCCTCGGCCATAGCCCCGGTCGACGCAGTCGGGGCGACGGCCGATCCTTCCTTCTCGCACGGCTCGGAGCTCTTTGCATTCGTTGGTGTTGTGGGTGTGGAGGTCATGGTAAACACAGTACCGGCTGCCCCTGGAGGATTCGGGCTGATCTTTGCCCCGCTTGGTGTCTGGTTCTGCTGCGAGCACGGCAGCCCCCTTGCGCTTCACATCCTTGGCCTTGGACTTCTTCTCTTCTGGGTCTACGGCAGGCAGCTCGAGGAGGGAGAGGCGCCCTTCCTCAGCCCTGGCGCACTTGGTCGCCAAGTTGAACAGCTCCAAGGAAGTGCACAGGTCTTCATGCATCACCAACTCTTCCTTCATCTTGATGTCGCGCACGCCGTCGGAGAAGGCTGAGATGATGGCCTCCTCGGACACCTTGGGAATCTTGAGGCGTGCGCTGTTGAAGCGCTGGATGTACTTTTGCAGGGTCTCTCCGGGTTGTTGCTTGATGCGGCGCATGTCGCTCACGGCGGGCGGCCGGTCGCGGGTACCTTGGAAGTTGGCGATGAAGCGGGTACGCATCTGGTCCCAGGAGGAGATTGTGCCTGGGGCCAGGTTCAAGAGCCAGGTGCTGGCCCCGTCCTTGAGCGCCATGGGAAACCAGTTCGCCATGACCTTCTCGTCTCCGTTGGCAGCTTTGATGCCCAGCTCACAGAGCTGGAGGAACTCCGCAGGGTCGGCCGTGCCGTCGTAGCGTGGAGGCAGGTCTGGCTTGAACTTCCCGGGCCACGCGACGCGGCGTAGCTCGGCGGTGAAGGCGCGACAGCCCGCCGTGGTCGTAGGAGGCCTTGGATGACGGAGATCTTGGTCCTGCGGGTCCCCGTGCACCACAACTGGGAGCAGCGCGGGGTCTTGACGTGCGGGAGCAGGAGCGCGGTCGCGATGTGCTGGAGCAGGGAGCGCCCGGGCAGCTTCCTGCGGGCGAGGGACTTCTTGGTAGCTCTGCTCTTGCCGCGCTAGTGCCTGGCAGAGTGGGTTCCAGCCAGGGGCCACGCGCCTTGCGGCCGGGGCGTCTTCTTGGCGAGGAGGCAGCTGAGGTGCCCCCGGAGCTTCGTCGCCCGCGCGGGGCGGGGTTCGGTGCAGCGGGAAAGGCGGTGCAGGAGAGCCCCCTCCCCCCCCCCCTCGGCGCGGCACGGACGAGCTCGGCGACGCGGTCGAGCCATTCTTCGTAGACGTCGCCGATGGGACGGTAGCACGGGGGCTCGTTTGCCGCGATGAGCGCAGCTCGGGCCTCCAAGGGCGCGCGGAGCACGCGGGACGAAGAACCAGCTGGGGTGAGCGAGGGAGTAGCGGTGCGGCCGTCTTGCCGCACGGAAGGGTGCTGAGACGACGCTTGCTGTTCGTTCCCCGCTGGGCCAGTGGCGGCGTTGATGGCAGGCGACCGGGAACGACAAGGACGCCCGCCGACAGGGGCCGCCTGGGCGATGCGGGAAGCGAGAGCGGCTCGGTGCTCGGCGTGGGCCCGACGAGCGTCAGACATGGACGCGAGGGTCGGAGAAGAACGGGGCGGTGGAAGGCGGATTCCGGCGCACCCCTACCTGGCGCGCCAAATGTCGGATTTCGGGTTCCGGCAGACCCTTAAGGTTTGAACTCTGGGGTGCGCGCGGAGATTATGCTTCCTACCTACCCGTACTTGTTCGCCTCGCAAAGATCTAAGCTTCCCAAAGAACGACACAAGAGACACAGAGTTTATACTGGTTCAAGCGACCGATGCGGTGTAATACCCTACTCTAGTGTGGTGTGGTGGATTGCCTCTTGGGCTGATGATGATGAACACTACAAGGTAGAACAGCCTCGCGAGGGTCTGTTCTTGGCCTGGGGGATGAACTGCTAGGAGGAGTTCAATCGCCCTTCTCTCTCTCTAATGCCTATCTAACCGATTGTCGGGTTGCTAGATGTTCCAATCTTCCTAGATGCCTCTACCCTGGGGGTGGCTAGTCCTATTTATAGGCAAAGGCCCTGGGCCTCTTCCCAAATATTGAGCGGGAAGGGCGCCAACAGTTGGCCATTTTGAAGGGGAACATCTGGTACACTTATCCTGACTAAAGTTGGTCCTCGCCTGCCAAAGGCTCTGGTGATGACGCTGGCTTGGGCTCCACCGTGACTTCTTCCTTGTCGCGGAGCTGGTCTTGGTCTCGTTGCACCGAAATGGGTGCCTTTGCTTGGTCCTCCCGCCGGCGCTTGCTCCCTTTGCACCAAAGAGGAAAGGGAGGACACTGCGCGGGCTGGCGCCCGCCTGGCGCCCTTGGTCGTCATGGCTTGCGTCATGGGCACCTCGTGAGGTAACCCACCTTGATCTCTCCCCCTCCTCGCGAGCCAGCCTGATGAGGCTGCGCCTGAGGAAGCTCCGTGTCGTCCGCCCCGCGAGGCTTGGCCCCTCGCGAGGGTCTTGGGTTTGTGTTGATGAAGATGGGCCGTGCTGGGCCCCCTTTGAGCCACTTCGCAGGCCGCGGGCAGGTAAGTCTGGGGACCCCCGTTCCCAAAACGCCGACAGGAGGAAGCAGCATTAATATCTTATATTATGAGACCTTCCGTCATATGGGGTTAACAGATAAAAATCTTAAACCGTCCAATACGGTGTTCCATGGTGTGGTGCCTGGTAAGTCAGCATATCATGTTGGCAAGATAGCTTTGGAAGTGGCCTTTGGGAGATGATCATGATTCTAGGTCGGAGACACTGACCTTTGATGTGGTAAAAATCCAGAGTCCATATCACGCCCTGTTTGGGCGGCCGGCTTACTCCAAGTTTATGGCATAGCCTTGTTATGTGTATTTGCAGCTCAAGATGTCGGGTCACAAAGGAACAATAACGGTTCACGGAAGCCGAAAAATTGCTTTGGAATGTGAAGAAGGTGATGCGGCCTATGCGGAGTCGGTTTGTGCCACGGAGGAGCTGAAGTATTACAAGGACAATGTTGATCCGGCGGACATGACTCCATTGAAGAAGCCAACCACGGAGCATGAGCCGGCCTTTAAGTTCAAATCGGCGGCTGAGACTAAGCTTGTTGACTTCGTACTTGGCGATTCGTCCAAGCAATTCAGTATCATTGCCAACTTGGATCCGAAATAGGAAAGCGCGCTCATCAAGTTCATCTATGAGAATCGGGACATTTTTGCATGGAAGCCTTCTGACATGCCAGGTGTACCGAGGCAACTCGCTGAGCACACTCTTAATGTGGATCCTAAGTACAAACCGGTGAAATAGTTCCTATGCCGGTTCAATGAGGAAAGGCGCAAAGCTATTGGAGAAGAGGTGGCCAGGCTTTTAGCAGCTGGCTTTATTATTGAAGTCTTCCATCCTGATTGGCTGGCTAATCTGGTGTTGGTCCTTAAGAAAAACGGCACCTGGCGCATGTGTGTGGACTACACAGATCTTAACAAAGCTTGTCCAGCAGATCCTTTTGCCCTCCCCCGTATTGATCAGATTATTGATGCTACAGCGGGTTGTGAGCGTTTGAGTTTTCTGGATGCGTATTCTGGTTATCATCAGATCAAGATGGCAGTTAAGGACCAGGAGAAGACATCGTTCATAACTCCCTTTGGAGCCTTCTGCTATGTATATATGCCCTTTGGGCTCAAGAGTGCCCAGGCAACTTATCAACGGTGTGTACAGAATTTCCTTCATAAACAGATTGGTCGTAATGTGCATGCTTATGTGGATAATATTGTGGTAAAGTCAAGGGAGAAGGAGACTCTCGTTGACGATATGAAGGAAACCTTTGACAACCTGAGGACGTACAAGATGATGCTCAACCCGGCCAACTGTGTATTTGGTGTACCGGCTGGCAAGTTATTGGGTTTTCTGGTGTCCAATAGGGGAATTGAGGCTAATCCAGAGAAAATCACAGCAATCACATCCCTGGCTAAACCGAAGTGCATCAATGATGTTCAATGCCTAGCAGGCCGGATTGCCGCATTGAGCCGGTTCATCAGCCGCCTTGGTGAGAAGGCGATCCCTTTGTATCAGATGCTAAAGAAGACGGATCAATTCGTCTGGAGTTCTGTTGCTGTTAAAGCATTGGAGGATTTAAAGCGGCAGTTGGCCAATCCGCCTCTACTCGCCGCTCCAATTGACAAGGAGCCGTTGCTGCTATATGTTGCCGCTAATGCTCGTGCAGTTAGTGTGGCTATTGTGGTAGAGCGAAAGGAGGCAGGCAAGGAGCATCCGGTTCAGCGTCCGGTTTATTATATCACCGAGGTGCTCATTGAGTCCAAGCAAAGGTATCCGCATTGGCAGAAGCTGGTATATGGAGTTTTTATGGCAAGCCGGAAGCTTAAGCAGTACTTCCAGGGACATCCCATCACAGTGGTCAGTTCTGCTCCCTTGGGAGATATAATCCAGAACCGGGAAGCAACTGGCCGGATTGCTAAGTGGGCTATCGAGCTTGGGCCGCACGGATTGAAATACGTGCCTCGGACGGCGGTCAAGTCTCAAGCACTTGTTGATTTCATCAATGACTGGACAGAACTGCAAGCACCTAAAGAGAAGTCGGATCATACATATTGGACTATCCATTTTGATGGGTCCAGGCAATTGGAGGGCTCGGGGGCTGGAGTCGTATTAACTTCCCACGAGGTGATAAGTTTTGTTATGTTCTCCGCTTAATGTTCCCTTGTACTAACAATGCAGCTGAGTATGAAGCCTTGCTCCATGGTCTCCGGATGGCTAAGGAGATGAATCTAAGCCGAGTTAAGTGCTTTGGTGACTCAGACCTGGTGGCTCAGCAGGTGTCTGGCACTTGGGATTCCAAGGACCCACTCATGGCAGCATATTGTCGTGAGGTGGATATTGTTGCAGGTCACTTCAAAGGTTATCAGGTGGACCATGTGGACCACCGGAAGAATGAAGCGGCAGATGCTTTAACCCGGTTGGGCTCTCAACGCAAACCGGTCCCGCATAACATTTTCTTGGATGTGCTACATAACCTGTCGGTCAAGCTCCCTGGTGAAGAGGATATGGCTATTCCTGATCCGGAGGCTCAATTGGTGGCAGCTCTTCATGTCATTCCGGATTAGACAATTCCTTATCTGGTGTACTTGAACCGGGGCGAGTTACTAGAGGATGAGATTCTGGCCCAGCAGATAAATCGGCGATCCAAGTCCATGACTATTGTCAATGGCGAGTTGCATCATTGCAGTGTGTCAGGGGCATTTCAACGCTGTGTGTCCCCTGAGGAAGGCTGTGAAATCTTACGTGAGATCCACGAAGGAGATTGTGGTCACCACGCCGGTTCAAAATCTCTGGTGGCGAAAGCGTTTCATCACGGCTTCTATTGGTTGACTACTCATGCTGATGCGGAAGATCTAGTCAGACGATGTGACGCCTGCCAAAAGTTCTCAAGACATGCTCACGTGTCGGCTCAAGAATTGAGGATGATTCCAATCACTTGGCCGTTCACGACTTGGGGGCTGGATATGGTTGGGCCTTTCAAAAGGTCCAAGGACAAGAAAACCCACCTTTTGGTGGCGGTTGACAAGTTTACAAAGTGGGTGGAGGCAGAACCCGTTAGCAAGTGTGATGCGGCCACGGCAGTTCAATTCATCAAAAAGGTGATTTTCCGGTTTGGCTTTCCACACAGCATCATCACTGATAATGGTACCAACTTGTCCAAGGGTACTATGAAGGAGTTCTGTCAACGTGAGCACATCCGGCTTGACGTTTCATCAGTGGCTCACCCCCAGTCCAATGGTCAAGCAGAGAGGGCTAATCAAGAGATCTTGCGAGGCATCAAGCCCCGGCTTATGGTTCCTTTGCAATGAACGCCGGGTTGTTGGGTTGAGGAATTACCATCTGTATTATGGAGCATTAACACCACACCCAACAGATCAACAGGATACACACCGTTCTTCATGGCCTACAGAGCGGAGGCGGTTCTCCCCAGTAATATCCGTCATGATTCACCTCGTGTGGCGGCTTATGTTGAAGCGGACAATGAGGCAGCACCACAAGATGCTTTTGACCTGTTGGATGAAGCGCGTGACATGGCAGCTGCCCGCTCGGCGATTTACCAACAGGATCTTCGTCGTTATCATAGTCGCCGAGTCAGAACCAGAACCTTTCAAGAAGGAGATTTGGTACTTCGGCTCATCCAAGACCAGACTGATATGCACAAGTTATCCCCACCTTGGGAGGGACCTTTCATGGTCAGTAAGAATCTGCACAACGGGTCATACTATCTTATCGATATTCGAGAGCATAAAGACTCACGTACATCAGAGGAGGAGACCAACAGGCCGTGGAACATAGCTCATCTTCGGCCTTACTATACCTGAGCCATTGGCTCTACTTATGTACAGACTATGACAATGTATATATTAGGATCAATATAATAAATCGGAGCCTCAGCTAAAGTGGGGTCTCTGTTCTTTTTACATCATGTGTGGTTACACGGAGTTTTATCTGTCCTAAAGCGGCCTCCGGTTTACCCCTTGAGTTAGCTTTTTAAAGCTTCATGTTATATCAGTTGGGGGCTTGGTCGTACCCGAACCAATGCAACACCTTTTGATAGGCGAAAGCCATGAGATCACTTGGGGACTTGGTCACGTCTGAACCAGTCACGCCTCTTGATCAGCCTAAGGCCACAGAATCACTTGGGGTCTTGGTCGAACCCGAACCATCGCTACACCTCTTGATCGGTATAATACCACTTCATCATTTGGGGACCTGGCTGACTTGAACCATAGCTACGCCTATCGGGGGCTTGGTCGTGTCCGACCATGGTAATGCCACTTGTTTGGCTCAATAGCCTCTTTTCGCAAATGGTTTTATCATTGCCTTTGCTTGAAATCTTCTTTGATAAATATTTCTTTTTTGTTGCGTTTTTAAACCGACAATTCTTAAACTGGTTCAACTGTCAATTGACGGAACACGGTCCATTCTTAATCCGGAGACTATTTGCCCGGTTTGATTTTTTTGTTAACATCCTATTATGGGGTAACAAGGTGTTTATCATAACCCGACACGGTTTACATGGTAAACCAACATTATGTATACAAGAGAGGTTTTCTCCTCTGATGGTATGGGTTCATAAACCTCCGCTTTAAGATTGGCCAAGCCAACTTCATGCCCAATGATGGCAGGTATTATGTATCACAAGATCTGATCATATGTTTAAATTTAAGATATTTGATTTCATATATATAGAAATCATACTCTACCTGGCGGTACAACCATGTCGGCATTTTAAGATTTTTTGATTGCAGAAAATACTATGGAAATTTCATCACCCAAAGGAAGCACAAGTTGCAGTAATTATGCACGAAGGCATATCAAAATCAAGAGTATCGGCTAGCCTATTACAAGGCAACACGGTGCCCAAATAAGATCATTGTTTTTCTGTAGAACAGAAAGGAGCAGCAATTTAAACCGGATTCCGGTTCAAGCTTGGTCACCAGCTTGGCCTGATGGCTGCGGATCATCTCGCACCGCTTCAACATCTGCTTCTCTACCCAGCGGCTGGAAATCAACAGTTGTCCAGTCGATTCCCATTAATGCTTGAAAGACAGCTTCATCATGGATCAGCAACGACGGTTCAATATCAGGAGCATAAGTATGCTTACGGATTGGAGGGATAAGATTTTCCGCTTTAGGAATTGGTGCAGCTAATCGCTTGTTTTGGTCATCATATTGGGCTTGATAATGAGACAAGTCTGCCTCTTCAACCAATTGACAAGCTAGAGGACGCACCTCCTGGTTTATTGCTCGCAGATCCGCTTCACTAAACTGTGACCCGTCTTCCTTCAAGCTGGGATAGCCCTGAGCTGCTTCAACAGGGTCGAAATCTGGCACCCACGCTTTTGCCCGGATCAAGGCATTTATAGCACCGGTTCGAGCAGCAGATTTTTTCAGCTCTTCAACCCGGGCAGGAAGCATAGACAACCTTTTAAGGGTGTCTTGGATCAAAGTGGGTGCCGGATTGTTGTGGGATGTAGTAGAGATGATCCACTTCGCACCAGTATACAATTGTTCGATCAATGTGTAGGCGGCTTTCAATTTTTTCCGCACATCCGACCCCAAGTGACCAATGCGTGTCCCTGAAATATTACAAAGGGTTAACAAACCAGCAGCTCTATAAGACGGCCGAGTCAATCCAGAAATCACCGGCTTACCGAAGACAGCAGCGGTCATGGCATGCACTTGCCGCTTTATGCTGGTCAAATCGTCCACTACCGGTTTGAGTGCAGCCTCAGCATTTTCTGCTCGTTTGGTTAAAGCGGATTTTTCAGTGGCCCGATCCGCCCGCTCCTTCTTGAAGCCCTCCTTAAGTTGTTCCATGGTGCTTAAAGCGCTGGTTAATTCTTCTTTGGCTTTGGAGGTTTCAGCTTGCTAGGACTTCAGATTTTCTTGCAGATCGGCGATTTGGTTTTCTCTTTTGCTCGTCTCAGCCTACATACAGACAATAATATGATTCAGATGAGGGTACAGAAGTGAAGTACCAACCACATAACAAGTTATTCCCTCGGTACTTGGGGGCTAATGCTTATTTGATCTTCATCTTACAATTTTTATGAAAGTCCCAAGCTCAATACAAGTATTCAACTTGGCACTTGGGGGCTAATGGCTATTTGCTTAATAATTATTGATACTTTTTACCTAAAGTCCTGGTTTAACTATGTTAAGTTGAACCGGCCCTTGGGGGCTACATCAGCAAAATCCAGATACATTGAAGTTCACATTGAACAGTCCCGGTTTAAGTTGATATCTTAAACCATCACTTGGGGGCTATTGGAGTTGACAGATTACAAGCAGAGGAGTATATGGAAATTACCTCATATTTGTCCTTCATCATATTAACCAGACCGGCTTCATAGTCACGGCTGGTGTATAACCGGTTCAGATAGCCGGAATGGAGATCCTGGGGAGACAGAGCGACATAGGTTGACAAGTCGACATTCCATTTGCCCTTACCAATTGCAGCAAATTCTTCTTTGGCGGTGTGTTTGGATAAAGCGACAGGATTGCCGGGCTCGGTACGACCAATGCCAGTAATAATAACATCATCATCTTTTGCTTCACCGGTTTGCATTGCAGTCGCCGGTTTATCAGCTTGCTTCGACGGGCTGGTTGTTCTATCAATCCGGAGGCTTGTGGGCTGGTCAACAGGACCTGATGTGTCAACATGTGGTTCTTCCGCAACGAAATCATCATCTTGCGGTGGGGGATCGTTTGGCACATCCTCATGGATAGCCGCTTCAGGACCTGGTGTTCTGTCCGGTTCAGGAATAGAATCTTATTCAGCCGCTTTGTCCAGGCGAGCCTTCTTGCTTGGCCTAGGCTTGGCCCTGAAAGAAATAAAGTGATCAATACAGCATATGTTATAGTGTAATGTATCAGCAACGTCGTAAGAAATATGGCTCACCCAAGCACCGTTTTGAGCGGTGGCAGCTGGGTGGCTGATGACTCGCCAGACGATGAATGGGAAGTGCCCTGGTAATCGGAGTCAGACGGATTAAGAGGTTGACGAAAACAGCCCCCTTTAGGACAAGTACTGACAAGAGAGTTAGAGACCTCTGAACGGCGTTTCCGAACCGGACTGTTAAACCGGCGGAGAAACTACCTGGCCGCCGTGCCGAGTTGTGCGGCGAGCTTCATGCTGTTGTGTCTTCATAAGAAAGTTTGGGTCCAAATAAGCAAGAGGATGAGAAAATTTAACTTTCCGGTTTGCCCGACGGACTTTTTGTGAAGGCAAAGGGTCTGAATCGGAGGAGAGAACAATTACCTCTACAACATCAGTGCGACTGACTTCGGTGTCATCCTGGCAATAATCATTATCAATAAGGCGTGTGAAAAATAAGCCAAGTGAATCAAGCTCTACCTCAAGGTCCGGATAACCCACATAGTCGTCAGCTACCGGATCAGAAGACGCAGTGGCTTTCTTCCTGTTAGCTGGCCTCTTAACAACTCTGGTCTTGGGCCGGGTTGGTCTCTCCAGTTTCTCTGGCTTCTCCGGTTTCTCGTGTGGAAGTTTCTTGCTCCAAAACGGATCATCACCCTATTTGAAAGATGTTGATATTAAAAAATTGGTAAAGTGAGCAAGGACAGATTCAATAAAAAGTAAAGTATGAATCTTACGGCTAGCGGTTTGTTGGTGGCGCAGAAGGGAAGCAGGCCGGTTCGAGCACAGACGGCCTCCGGTTCGTTCAGTATCTTCTTCACGGCCTCTGTAACTTTGTCATCTGTGAGCTGGATGTCAATATGCCGCAGCGGGTCGTTGACGCTGCCAGTGTATTCGCACATTAAACCAGAGCGCTGGCTTAGGGGTAATATGCTCCAAGATATCCAACAGCGAGCAAGATCAACCCCTGTTAAACCATTAGCCATGAAGGCCCTGAGCTTAGCTAGTTGAGGAGCATAGTTGCTTCTCTCCTTGGCGGTCAACCTCTGTGGAAAGGGGTGCGTGTTGCTTAGCCGCTCTGGACGATAACAAGGCAAGGGATTTTCTTCAGAAGGAGAGGTGCCTTTGCAGTAAAACCATGCTTGGTTCCACTCTTTGGGATGACTGTGCAGTTTGGCGTGAGGATAGGTGACCTCTTTCCTTTTCTGAATCGCCATACCACCTAATTTTGTATTGGAACCATCGGTAAACTCTGTGCGGTGGTTTAGGTGGAAGCAGTCTCTGAACAAGTCAACGGTGGGTTCCTCTTGAAAGAATACCTCACAGAGTACTTGGAAGTGACATATGTTGGTTACGGAATTTGGGCCGGTGTCTTGCGGACGGAGTTGGAAATTGGCTAAGACATCCCGGTAAAATTTTGAACCGGGAGGATTAAAGCCCCGGGCTAGATGATCTGCGAAAACAACAACCTCTCCCTCTTGGGGCGTGGGAGGACATTCTGTACCAGGGACCCTCCAATGAATAACCTCTTTATTGCTCAAAGCGCCAGTTTTGACTAAATTGTTCAACTGAGTCTCGGTAACGCGAGAGGGAACCCATTTGCACTCGTACACTTGTTTAGCCATGACACGATCAACAAAGGCAGTAACTCTGGTTCAAAGAAATATGTTGGTCAAATACACACTGGTGCACACATTGCTAAACCGGAGGCAGTTTCTTATAAACCAGAGTTTGCGAAACGGCAGTGCCTGGCGAATCCTGGCGGTTCAACGAGGGGACTAATGGTATATACCGGTTTGGTAGTTCTTTTCTACAAAGTTAAACCGCCTGGTCTAAACATTGTGACAGTTGAGATTGTGAATGAGTAAGTATGCAGAAACAGATTTCACAAGATTCTGTTATAGTATTGGATCTGGAGCGTGTTCGTAAAAAGGATAAATATGCAAGACCTAGAAGGAGCAGTGTGAAATTAGTGAAGCAAAGCTATGGATCAGATCTACGGTCCAAACATATCGAAGTGAAGGCGGATATTAAAAACTACCGCTGTACAGAGCAAAGGTTCACAAGATTTGTCGGGGATATACCCCGCGGTGTAAACCGGCCGGAAGTTAATCCGGCCGGGCTTGGCGGTTTATCTGAAGACCCGCCCTGACCTTGGCGGTTTACAAGCAAACCGCTTGGTCGGTATGACTCGCTGGTAACCCGGCGGGCGGATCAGACGGATGACAAGGCCCAAGGCCTAGAAGGCCGGTTCAACTATTGTGGGCCGGTTTAAGAGGAAAGGAATATTTATCTTACAAAGAGTTAAGGCCAGTATTTGTATACGGTTTGTATTAGAGATAGACTAGTCCTAATAGGACTCCACATGTAAACCGCCCCTTCAACATATATAAGGAGGGGCGGGGCTCCCCAAAGGGGGAGAAGGGACAAGTGACAAGTTAGAAACTACAAGCTACAAGCAATCAATAATTTCTAGGGCTAGACACAAGAGCCGGTTTACGGCGTCCCCCTCGGGATGATAATGAGACCTAGCCTCAAACAGCATGTAGGGTTTTACCGGATGATGTTTCCCGGGGCCCAAAGCTGTCTAAACCCTTGTCTTGCGTGTTGATCCGCCCTGCGTCTCTCGTCCCACTCAACCCCTCTCAAGCTACCACCTAGATGCGTTGGCCTCGCGACTAAGTCCTGACACTAAGGACATTTGCCGTGACAAATCCACGACAGTTGGCGCCCACCGTGGGGCCTGCGCACGGTGGTGTTGAGTTCTTGAAGGGATCTTTTCTAGGGTTTGAGGAATTTGCAATTTTCCGGTTGGGCAAAACGCCGGTGTGGAAAATTTCACATCAACCATGTTACACGTTGTGTTGTTGCTCTGGCACGTGATCTGTCCACCGACGTTTGGATACGCCGAGTCCGAGACAATTTATTTACGGTGTTTTCTACTCCAAGGTCAACAGAAGATGGAAGCCGCCGAGATCGAATTTGGAGATTCCTCGACGTATCAGAGTGTTGGATGTACGAACCGCTGCGGACTGTTCCACCAAATTAGACGCGTCAATGGATTTCTGTATCCGGATTTGCTACAACTCCCAAGGACAATTGATCGGTCGTGACGATTGCTGCTACACCATCAGTTCTAGCTACCCCGCTTCCTGATGAGAAGACTCAGTCAAAGTCATCGTGGCAATCTTTTTCCACTGCTGAGGTTCATCTTCCGAGTCGCCACGCTGTGACCCGCCTCGCTCTGCCGTTGCTCTGAATTGCTGGAGCTACCCCCGTGAACCCGCTTGCCTCCGCTTCTGCTACGGCCATCCAAGTCACCCTGGTGAATCACGGAACGTCGCCGTCTCTGCCGGTCGTCTTCAAAGCGGACTGCTCGCCTGCCAAGTCGCCCGCATCGGTTCTCTATCCTCGCCTTGGATCCGCCTTGAACCGCCGCAGCTTTTCCGCAAAACGGCCCTGTTTCAAGTCGCCGGCCAGCGGCCCCCGTCCTTCACACCCGGTCGCTATCGACGCGGGTGTTGCCGCTACGGTCCCCGCTTCTGCAGCGGTCTCGCATCTCCGAGCCATGGGCCTTGCCGTCGCCGCCGCTGCACTTTGAGCCGCTGAACCTCCCAAACCGCCGGCCTCCGAGCGCTGCGAGCCGCCCTGACCGAGTTGCCTGCAGCAAACAAACCGCCGACGCGCCGCCTCCTCTATGGCGGGTCAATGCCAAACCACTCCTGGCCTCGCTCCGAACCGCCGCCGGGCCTCGCTGTTGCACCGCGATTCCGTCTCTGCAGGTGAACCGGCCTATAACTACAGAGCCGCCGCCCCTGTTGCCACTCTTTGAACCGCTCTTGCTGTATCCGCCGGGGCACGTTGAACCGGCCTACTCGAGGAGATTTTCAGAGCAGGCAAACAGCCAGTGAAAATGAAGAAGTAGCAGACGTGTTCGGTTACAGAGAAGATGTCATCAGCTCAAAAGTCAAACAAAGATGCCCGTGTTTTGGTGATGAAAGTGGCCGGAAAATATGATTCTGAATATAGTATCACTCTGATGCTGAGGAGAATAAGCGTAAAATGAAACTGAAAATGTTTGGTTCTGACGGGGATAATCCCAATAAAGCAAAGTCATGGAGATGATGCTGACAATCAGAGCTCTCTGCCTGATAACAAGAACTTTCCTCCATGGGGATATGGTTGCTTCTTCATCAGATCTAGCTGGTCAGATGGGGGTTTTGTTGCAGATGTCAGTCTTGTGGTTGATTTGCAAGTTGCTCATGGAGAGATGATTACGCGTATATTTGCAAGGGATTTGAGACACGTCAGGGAATTACAATATTTTTTAAAGAAAAGGCAGATTCTATGCGCCTAAAGCCGGCCGCTAATGCACACAGATACAGTATGCCCATTTATCAAGGACAGCGTGTGAAGGCAGTATTTTCATCTGTGTATAAACATCCAGATGAATTCATGGGAAGCAAGTCGTCTTGAGGCTACTGTCACAAAGTAATAGTACACGCATCCACGCTGCTACTGGGTTTCCGTATATCCCGGTCGTTCTAACACGTCAGGACGGCTATTAAAAGAAAAAGGGGTGGTATTATACCGTGGAGGCATGTTCGGCTGTGCCGCGCAGCTTCACGGACACGCATATCGCGGTCCGGTTTACATCAAAGCGCCGGCTGACTCGCCTGTCCGCACCACCTTACAATGCCACAGACGACTCGCCCGTCCGCCCTTGCCGGCGGTTCATGCGTCCGCGCCGGTTTACAGCGCGGAGAACAACTTGCTCATCCGCACCGGTTTACAACGCCGCGGCCGGTTCATCTGTCTGTTCGCATGGCTGACTTGCCCATGATTGATTTCAGTTTCACTGTGGTGATCGTCAACTCCGTGATGGATATTTTCTGGCTAACATATCAGGTGAAATCCATCCACTATATTTTCATAATATATATTGCTTTCTTTAAAAAGAGCAAATACTCTGGCTTGCAAGCTTTCCAATGCAGGACAAATTATCTATTGCAAAAAGGGATTATTATACCACTGAGATATTGGATAACCCATGCCGGTTTATATCGTGATCCAATCCGCGTCAACTCGTCAGAACCATGCGAATTACCCAATAGCGCATGCACAGGCTGCCATCCCCCGCAGTCCGGTCTACATCAACAAACCGGGCCGCACCTGTCTACGCGAGCCATTTATTGAGTATGAACAAGTCACAGCTTGGGTAGCCCGGTTTTCTTTCAAATTGGAGGCAAATTATCGTCAACCGCCGTCTGCACTGGATGGATCAATGGGCAGGCGCACAAGTCACCGCCGCTACAGTTTGGTTAACTTCAAATCACCAGTTGGAAGGAACCATTGGCCGAGTTGCTGACACGGTTCATACGGGATCATTTACAACCCGCCGCAGTCACCTCAACCTTCTGTGTATTCACATCGTGTTATCAACACCAATGATATACAAGTTATGCCGGTTTATATCACGGTCAAATATGGAGAATCTCAAGCCAACTCCTCAAGTCACCTTGAGACTTGGGGGCTATGATGATATGACGCAGCAAGTCTTGCAAGTTTCAGCCGGTTTAAGAACCCGATGGAGGGAAAGATAACCCGATCCCGGAGGCTACTGTTATGTTGATGAAAATTTAAAGGCCGTCAGAAAATTTCCGGCTTAGAAAGTATATGACAGTTACAAAATCCCGATTCAATGAAGAAGTTTCAGATCATCAGAAAGGATTCCGGTTTGAAACCTGGCTGAAGGGAAGTCAGTCTCACTGAAGCTCTCAATATCCGGTTTACAACCCGGTTCAAGAAAAATCTATTTTCCCACAAAGTGAAGCGCTCAAATCCGGTTTAACAATTTCCGGTTCAAAAGGGAATTAACTTCTCGCAAGTTCAAGTTTAAAGGCCGTCAGAAAATTTCCGGCTGAAAATGAAGATTCCAGTTTAAAATCCGGTTCAAGGGAAAGATGTCTCCCACAGCTTTGAAGCTTTCAATATCTGGTTCAAGATCCCGGTTCAAGAAGAGTTTACCTCTTGCAAAAAAGTTAAAAATTACCGAAGAGGACCTGCTGCTATGATGCGCGGTTCAAACATGGGTATCCGGCCTTATTGGCTTGACATATTGTTTATCACATGAGGGCTCCCGCTTTGTAAAGCGGGGCATCTATTCTTTATATCATGCGTGGTTACACGGAGTGGATTCGCTTTAGGGCAACCTCCGGTTTACCCCTTGAGGTCGCTTCACAGAAGAACAACAAAGTCAGTTGGGGACCTAGTCGACTTGAACCGTAGCTACACCTCCTGGGGGCTTGGTCATGTCTTGACGACGGTAATGCCTTCTGGCTGGCACATTTGCCACTAAGTCAGTTGGGGACCTAATCGACTTGAACCGTAGTTACACCTTATGGGAGCTCGGTCATGTCTTGATGATGGTAATGCCTTCTGATCGGCTTTTAAACAGCCAATAAGTCATTTGGGGGCTTGGTCGTGTCCGAACCAATGCAATGCCACTTGATCGGCCCTAGGCCACTAAGTCACTTGGGGGCTTGGTCGAATCCGAACCAATGCAATACCACTTGGCCGGCGTAACGCCACGCGTCATTTTGGGGTCCTGGCTGACTGGCACCATTGCTACGCCTTCTGGGGGCTTGGTTGCGTCTGACCATGGTAATTCCATCTGACCAAGCTCAGTAGAGCTCTTCTTTTGAAAAAAATTGTTGCCATTGGTTTTGCTTTAATAGCCTTCCTTGAGAAGTTGCTATTTTATTTGCGTTTTTTTAAACCGACAGTATTTTGTACCGGTTCAAACAGCTAAATTGGCGGAACACGGTCCATTTTTAGACCGGAGATTATCTGCCCGGTTTGATTTTCTGTTACCATCCTATTATGGAGTAAACCGGTGTTTATCAACCCGGCTCGGCTTTCAACTACAAGTTGTGAGTGCATGATCAAATTATAATCCGGAGATTATCAGCCCGGTCTGGTTTGACTACAAGTCACCAGTATATATATGGTTAATCCGGTGTTTATCACAACCCGGTACGGTTTTATCATAAATCGGCGCAATATAGAAGGAGTTATCATTACTCAAGATTGGGGTTATCACTCTTACTACAAAAAGTTGGTAAACCAACGATGTGATTCAATGTCACAGGTATGATATATTTCATATTTTTAAGTGCAGCCCTGGTTATAAACCCAGGTTATATGTTGAGCATTATGACCCGTCCGGCGGTAAACCGCCAGGACACTTTAAACTTGTTGTATGCAGAAACAGGTTGAATAAAGCATGATTATAAATTATCCGGTGTTTGTTAAACCGACCTGGCTTTAAGACAATAAGTCGCCAGTATGATGATAAATTATCAAGTGTTTATTAAACCGGTCTGGCTTTGGACTATAAGTCGCCAGTATATATTTGGATTGCGCCATTGGAATCATGCGCTTATAAATTATTGGATTATATTATTCAAATAGCCAAACTTGGCTGAATTTTCATTATGATATTGGATGAATAAAGGTTTTCATACGAGATTATATTATCTTGAATGGCCAACATGGCTGGATTTTTATTACGGTTATTAATATTATGATTAAGGTTTTCAAAGTCGCTTTAGTGCAATGGTTATCATTTTATACAATTGAAGGAATAGTCCCGAGTCGCTGCAGGCTTACAACCTGGCACTTGGGGGCTACATTATTCAAAATTGAGATTACATCAAATATGCAAGTCTCATGTTGTTGCAAGCACGCACCATGACACTTGGGGGCTAATGCAAGGTCATTTTTGCTCATCTTATTGAAGACCCAACTCATCACATTGTAATGAGCTGGCCCTTGGGGGCTACCAATTGCTCCTGTCAACTATTCAAGGTACAAAGCTTTTTATCCATTATATTGAAGGGTTCACTGCTCAGTTGGTAAAGCACAAGGCTCTTAACCTTGTGGACGTGAATTCAAACCTCGTGATGGGGGTTACATCATATGATGTTATCTTTATTGAAGTATATATATCAAAGTCCCAGCTCAATATTATCTTACTGAGCCGGCCCTTGGGGGCTACATGTTGCTGTTCAAAGTTTACAAGATTATATTTACAAAGTCCCTGCTGATTATTACATAATGACCCGGCCCTTGGGGGCTACATTGGTTGAAGTTTTATGGGCATCAGTCAATTACAAGTCCCAGGTTGCTGCAAGCATGATAACCCGGCACTTGGGGGCTACAGGTATTATATTATTATCGAAGAAAGATTTTTCAAATTCTCTGTTGAGCAAATCAGATTGACCCGGCGTCACCAATCATAAACCGATGTTGGCAACAATCATGAACCGGTGTCTGCAACAATCATAATCCGGGGTCATCAGTTTTTATAACCCGGCCATTTGGTAATGTTAAACCGGCAAGTTTTCAAGACCGGGGTCATCTTCAAACCGGCTGAATATCAGATGAATATTTCAAGACCAATATCTCTTAAACCGGCGCTTTGGAAGCCGACTCAGGTGGATTATTCTTCACAATATTTTTCTATGAGAAACCACTGTCAACAGTTTAAGGTATGAAGCTGGTTATTGATCCGGATTTTTCTAGAAGGAGGGAATAACAAAGATTTAAGGATGATCAGGGTCGGTTTACAAGAGTTCTTAACCCGGAGCGCAACCTGTCAAATTTGTTCTTATGTTTATTTGCAGCATAAGTTTACCATGGATAAATCCAAGCTAAACTTGGGGGCTAATGTCGGGGATATACCCCGCGGTGTAAACCGGCTGGAAGTTAATCCGGCCGGGCTTGGCGGTTTATCTGAAGACCCGCCCTGACCTTGGCGGTTTACAAGCAAACCGCTTGGTCGGTATGACTCGCTGGTAACCCGGCGGGCGGATCAGACGGATGACAAGGCCCAAGGCCTAGAAGGCCGGTTCAACTATTGTGGGTCGGTTTAAGAGGAAAGGAATATTTATCTTACAAAGAGTTAAGGCCAGTATTTGTATACGGTTTGTATTAGAGATAGACTAGTCCTAATAGGACTCCACATGTAAACCACCCCTTCAACATATATAAGGAGGGGCGGGGCTCCCCAAAGGGGGAGAAGGGACAAGTGACAAGTTAGAAACTACAAGCTACAAGCAATCAATAATTTCTAGGGCTAGACACAAGAGCCGGTTTACTGCGTCCCCCTCGGGATGATAATGAGACCTAGCCTCAAACAGCATGTAGGGTTTTACCGGATGATGTTTCCCGGGGCCCGAAGCTGTCTAAACCCTTGTCTTGCGTGTTGATCCGCCCTGCGTCTCTCGTCCCACTCAACCCCTCTCAAGCTACCACCTAGATGCGTTGGCCTCGCGACTAAGTCCTGACACTAAGGACATTTGCCGTGACAAATCCACGACAAGATTCATCTAAAAAGATCTATTCTATATGAGCGTGAAGCAGACGAGGAACACTAGAAGAGCTTGGAACCCTAGAACAGATCTGTAATAAAAAGGTCAGGAGATTTACCAAAGTCGAGGGCGGCACGGGAGATTGCCGCGGTGCTCTGGTGCAAGACAGGGTGATGCAGCGGCCCGAGTTGATGCAGAGGTCGACGGCGGCGGCGTTCCGAAGCTGGGTGTCGTGAGGAAGACGAAGAAGAGGAGAGTGAAAGGGAGAAAGGAAATGACCCTTCGGTCCTATTTATAAATAAAGGGACATGTGTCAGGCGCGAGAATCAAGGGGCGGCGGGTTTGGAAACGGGACTGTCGCCTAGATTAACGCAGATCTATTAAACAAGGAGGTATAATGGATAGCTTCATTATAACATATGACGTCACTCCGGTTTACGGCAGTTGGAGAAGATGACATCACGGCGGTTTACCAGGTTTTAAGAAGATATTGAAGATGAAGTTTTTGCTAAGGATTGACATGAACCCGTTCAAATCAATCTGGGGCCTAATGTTGGGAATATTTCTACTGGGCGTGAACCGGCCTATCTGGGCCGGTTAACTTCACCAATAGTTAAGTATGTTAAATGCCCAAGAAGGCAGATGAGGGTTAAGGGCCCATAGTCGGTTTAAGGCCTGTAGCCGTAAACCGGCGTGGGTATGTAACTTGTATTGTAAGTTAGGAATAGATAGAGACCAAACCAGACACGTCTATGAGCCGGTGTTGGGACTCTATAAACCGACGGGCGTCACCCGTGTATATAAGGGGACGACCCGGTAGTGGTTCAAGGACAACAGACAACAACTCGAGACTTAGGCGAAGCTTGTTTGCTCCCTAGTCATCGAAACCCCATCAATTCCATCACAACTAGACGTAGGCTTTTACCTTCATTGAAGGGGCCGAACTAGTATAAACTCTCTTGCGTCCCTGTGTCCGCTTTAACCCCTTCAAGCTAACCCGTCGCGATGGCTCCACGACTAAGTCCTTTCATGAGGACATCTGCCATGACAAAACCACAACACATACCTCCATGCTGCTCAAAATGGTCTAACTAGAGTCACGGAGCAGTATGTAAAGGACATACGGGTGAGAAAATTTGGTGACTATATATACCAGTAGCCCCCGAGACTTGAAACAGTTAGAATAACTGATTTAAGGATCAATTGTTATGCAGGATCTTACAGAAAAGAATACCCAACTGTCCCAGGAGCTAGAAGAGTGCAAAGCCCAGCTTGAGGCAGCACTAGCCGCAGCAGGGGAGTCCAAAGAGACCCCCTCTGGCAATATATCTTTTAAATGATAAGTATCATGTGCGGCACGTATGCAGATCTAACAATAAAATTGCAGATGGCGCCAGACTTAATCCGGATAAACAACAACTCCTACGCCAGCTAAGGGCCGGTGAGAGCGTGCTTACGAGGGTGAGGAAGGAGAAGAATGATCTCCTAGATGCCAACACCAAGCTGGGCGTGGAACTAAAGGATGTTCGTGCCCAACTGTCGGATTCCGTTAAGGAGAATCGGCGGCTTCGACGCGGCATATTTAGTAAGTGCTTGAACGAACTTTGAAAAAGAGTTCGGCGAGGAAGTAGGCTAACAGAGTTATGTCTGTAGGTATGCTAACAGGTCACCCTGCAGAGGAAATGCCCGGTTCTACGGGTGACCTTCTTCCCGAGCTCTCACAACTGCACGAGCGAGTTCGGCAGGTGATGCAAGGCGTCACCCAGGCCTTGTGGCCATCCATCTCCATGCTCGAAGGCCTTGGAGAGCTTGCCGAGAAGCTGAAGGGAGCGCGGCGGAGCTTCTGATTATGGAAGATATCCGCCTGTCGTCAAGGCGCTAGGGAGGCCTGGGCCATGGTGAAGACGCGGTACACGAAGGCTGACCCAAACCACATGGCCGAGGTCGGACCTGTGGGGCCCGATGGGAAGGAGATCCCTGTTAGCTTAGTATACGGCCCAGTAGAATTGGCCGCAAAGTATTCCCAACAGGACTGTAGACTAGACAGCCTATTGGATGGTATTGAAGAGGAATTCAACCAGTCAAATTGACTATGTAATTTAAAGTGACATGTATAATGCCTTCTAGTCGGATTGTAGATCGTTTGTCGTGGCGGACCTTTTCGCTTCAACCTCGAGACCTGACGGTCCGGAGTGTATCCGAATACCCTCTCGGTTATGTAAGAACCGGGGCATGCATGGAGACCAGGCGTAGGGGTCATTAGTGCTTTAACAGACAAGTGACCAACTAGTTATGTTATATTACATGGTTAGTAAGAAACATCTTCCGGGGAGAATAGTTCCGTTAGGGATTCCTTTCCCTAGGAGGCATGCCCTAAAGTGCATGTCTGGACTACGAAAAGAGACGCAGAATAAAACATCTGGGGGTGCATAAGTAAAAAGTGTGGAATCATCTTTAGTTCACCGACTGAATATTCCCTTAAGAACGCTAGCTTTCGGCTTCACCCAGTCTGAGGTACACATCCGGCTGACCCGGCAGTAACAATCGCAGAGATGCTCCCCGTATGCCCTAGACGAATTAACGGGAACGTAGGGCATAAATACAAGAGCCAGGCAACCCAGCTTTGCCAAAACTGAAGTCATATCGATGCATATAATGGTGAATAAAGGGTACATGCGGAAGTATAACACATGTGTTGGGCATGAAGCCCGTATGAATAAGCTTCTGTAAAAGAAGCCCCCAGGTATAATGAGTGCGGATAGCGCGTCAGTTATGTGAGAACAAGGCAAAAATGGGCCCTTAAAGGCTATGAAAGAAAAGAGGGGGAGAAGGAGAGAAATGTAAGACAGATATAAAAAATGGACAGAGGAAGGAGACGAACACAGAGTTCGGCGCTAGGCGTAGAATCTTCGGAGTCGGGCTGCGTTCCATGGGTTCGGCTCGAGTCGGTTATACGATGCATCCCGCAGACGGTACGCTCCACCGGTCAGGACTTGGTCAATAATGAAGGGACCTTCCCACTTGGGCTTGAGTTTGTCCTTTTTCTTATCCGGCAGGCGTAGAACTAACTCGCCAACATTGTAAGTTTTGGCCTGTACTTCTCTGCTTTGGTATCTTTGAGCCTGCTGTTGATAGAATGCGGAACGGGCTTTAGCCACGTCACGCTCCTCCTCCAAGGCATCCAAATTGTCCTGCCGATCGAGCTCGGCTTCTCTTTCTTCGTACATGCGCACTCGAGGTGAGTCATGTATTATGTCGCAGGGCAGAACTGCCTCTGCGCCGTATACCATGAAGAATGGTGTGTATCCGGTAGTGCGGTTCGGCGTGGTCCGCAGCCCCCAGAGTACGGAGTCGAGCTCCTCTACCCAGTGCGTGTTAGATTCCTTGAGGGACCGCACTAATCTGGGTTTGATGCCGCTCATAATTAGACCATTTGCTTGCTCGACCTGACCGTTAGTTTGTGGGTGATAGACTGAAGCATAGTCGAGCTTGATGCCCATGTTTTTGCACCAGAGTTTTACTTCGTCGGCCATAAAGTTCGTGCCATTATCAGTGATGATGCTGTGGGGGACGCCGTAATGGTGTACGACCCCGGATATGAATTCTATCACCGGTCCGGATTCGGCCGTCTTAACAGGCTTGGCCTCTATCCATTTGGTGAACTTATCCACCATGACCAGTAAGTATTTTTGCTTGTGGGTTCCTCCTTTAAGGGGTCCAACCATGTCAAGCCCCCAGACCACGAAGGGCCAGGTGATGGGGATAGTTTGGAGGGCGGTGGGTGGCATATGGCGTTGGTTAGCAAAAAGCTGGCAACCAACGCATCGTTGGACTAAGTCCTGAGCGTCTGCCCGGGCCGTCGGCCAATAGAATCATGTACAGAAGTCCTTGCTTACAAGGGCCCGGGCTGCAGCATGGTGACCGCCAAGTCCGGCATGAATTTCAGCCAGGAGATTCCGCCCTTCCTCTTCGGAGATACACCTTTGAAGCACTCTGGCAGTGCTTTTCTTATAAAGCTCTCCCTCATGGACTTTATAGGCTTTAGATCGCCGCACTATGCAGCGTGCCTCGTTTTGGTCCTCTGGAAGTTCCTGTCTAGTTAGGTAGGCTAGGAATGGTTCTGTCCACGGGGCGATGACTGCCATTATTACATGGGCTGAAGATGTTATCTTGTTGGCAGAGCCTCCAATTATGTCACAGTGTGCGGTGTCGGGCAGTGCGGTTGGGTTCGGTATGTTATTTCCGGGTTCCCCTTCCCATACTATGGATGGCTTGAACAGCCTTTCCAAGAAGATGTTGGGAGGGAAGGCATCGTGTTTTGCACCGATGCATGCCAGGACATCTGCCGCCTGATTGTTTTCCCGGGCTATATGGTGAAATTCGAGCCCCTCGAACCGAGCTAACATTTTTAGGATGGCATTGCGATAAGCTGCCATTTTCGGATCCTTGGCATCAAAGTCTCCATTTATTTGGAATATCGCGAGGTTCGAATCCCCGCGCACCTCTAGGCGTTGAATGCCCATGGATACTGCCATCCGGAGACCATGTAGAAGGGCCTCATATTCGGCTGCGTTGTTGGAGTCCGTATACATTATCTAGAGTACGTATTGAACGGTATCTCCAGTTGGGGACGTCAAAACGACGCCAGCCCCCAGACAAGCCAACATTTTGGAGCCGTCGAAGTGCATGATCCAGTTGGAATATGTGTCGTACTCTTTAGGGAGTTCAGCTTCCGTCCATTTGGCGACGAAGTCGGCCAAAACTTGCGACTTAATAGCTCGCCGTGGCTTGTAAGTTATGTTGAATGGGAGGAGCTCAATGGCCCATTTGCCGATCCGGCCCATCGCGTCGCGGTTGTTTATAATATCGTTAAGTGGCACTTCCGAGGCTACCCTTATCGAACACTCTTGAAAGTAGTGTCGCAGCTTCCTGGATGCCATGAATACAGCGTATGCTATCTTTTGATAATGCGTGTACCGTGACTTGCATGGAGTAAGGACCATGGACACATAGTAAACCGGCTTTTGAAGGGGGAATTTGTGTCCGTCCGTTTCTCGCTCGACGACGAGTACTGCGCTTACAACTTGATGAGTTGCCGCAATGTATAATAGCATTGGTTCGCTGATTTTTGCCGCGGCCAGGACTGGGTTTGTTGCCAATATGGCTTTTATTTCGTCGAGTCCGGCCGTGGCGGCATCTGTCCACTCAAAGTGTTCGGTGCGCCGGAGGAGGCGATAAAGGGGTAATGCCTTTTCTCCCAAGCGGGAGATAAAGCGGCTTAGGATATTTAGGCTGTGCTCGACCAGCCTGCGTGGGATTCATGGCATGTGTGAAGGGTGCCAGGCAAAAATGTCCCAGTTTTCGCGTAGGAACTCCCATCGTGCGGCGTCTACATCAGGGTTTAATTATGCCCCGAGGGAAGCTGTTTTTGTAGGGTCCGTTGGATGGACTTGGAATTTGACTATTTTGTCTGCTGGTTTAAAGGAGGTGGACTTGGATCTTTTGTCGAGTATCACATCGTCCCTGTTCACCGTGGAGCGTAGCGCAGTCAGTTCCTCAGCCGCTAGGGCTTCGGATAGTGCCTCGAGGACTAGTGCGGCTGTCTTATTTTCGGCGCGGAGTGTTGTGTCCGGATCACTAGCAAGAGTAATGATTTCGTTGGGCCCGGGCATTTTGAGCTTCATGTACCCGTAATGGGGTATGGCTTGGAAGATTGTAAACGCCTCCCGCCCTAATAGAGCGTGGTATCCGCTACTGAATGGGGCCACTTGGAACGTGACCTCTTCGGACCTATAATTGTCCGGCGTGCCGAACACCACATCTAGTTTGATTTTTCCTGTACAACGCGCTTCCCGACTGGGGATTATTCCTCTAAAGATTGTGTTGTTTCGCTCAATGCGGTTCGAGTCTATTTCCATTTTTTGAAGGGTTTCCTCATAAATGAGGTTCAGTCCGCTGCCGCCGTCCATGAGTACCTTGGTGAGTCGAAAGCCGTCCACTATTGGACTGAGGACCAATGCTGCTGGTTCTCGGGCTGTTCGGAATTTAGGTTCATCACTGGCATTGAATGTAATAGCCGTTTCACTCCATGGGTTTATTCTTGCCACATGGTAGACTTCGGCAAGGCTGTGGAGTGTACGTTTTCGCATATTATTTGACGCGAAAGTCTCGAAGACTGTTAATACCGTACTAGTATCCAAGGGCTGGTACTCTGTGGCTTCTGGGTTTAGAAGATCTTCGCGACTTTTGGCAACCTGCCAGAGTATCCAACATGCTCTAAGGCTATGAGTTGGTGTGGCGCCCTCTGCACTATGAATTTTACAGGGTCCATTGAACATCCTTCCAGTACGGTTCCATGCCCTGTAGAGGGTTTTCGCTTTTTGGTGTTTAACCCAGGTGTCTGGCAAAGAAGCACCCTTTTATTTCGGACTGGGTTTGTATTCAGGGCCGGATTGTCCCAAAATTTTATTTCGGTTTTCCAGGCGCTTTCCATCGCATAGTACTTTCGTACTATGGACGCTAAGTCGGCGAAGCGTGTAATTTCACGGCGACTTATGGCGTTGAGGATTCCCTTGTCCATGCAATTATTGCAGAAGAATAAAATTGCATCTTCCTCGCGGCAGTCCCTTGTCCTGTTCATGACTAGGAGGAATCTGGCCCAGTAATGGTGTACTGTTTCCTCGGGCTCTTGCCTAATTTGGGATAGATCGCTTATGTTTGGGTGGGTGGGTGGAATTGAATCTGAAGCCTCACCCAATCTGCGACTCAAGGGCCACGGAGTTTCCGAACTCGGAAGCTCGGATTCTTGGATGTTGTCCAATGAATTTAGCCCGCTACCTGACTTTAGGTTCAGGGTTTTAGTGACGTCCTCCCCTCCACGAGTATCCGGCTTGGAGGGATCAGGAATCCGGACGTAGCTAGTCCTTAAGATAGATGAAGGGTCGCCGCATTGTTCCTCCACCACTGCAACATGATGTGTGACCTGGGGAGAGTTGATCTCTCTCAGATCGGTTTTAGGCCCAATCTGACCGTAGTCTGTAGCGACTCCCAGGGCGGCGACGCGATCCAAGAGCTCGTTTAGGGAGGAGAGCTCTATTGGATCTAACTGCTCGGCGGATTCCGAGTTGATGTGAAGATTGCTTTTGATGACCCGAGAAGTCATCGTCGGCGCAGCAGCCGAACATGCGGTCATAAGAAAACCACCTAGCCGGAGAGTTTGGCCGATAACCAAAGCTCCCTTGGCAAGGGTGTCGTCTTTAAAGACGGGATGAGGCATCCTTCCTAATGGCGATGGCACAGAGGAACTCTCAATGAAAGCACCAATGTCGGCATCAAAACCAGCGGATCTCGGGTAGGGGTCCCGAACTGTGCGTCTAGGCAGATGGTAACCGGAGACAAGGGACACAATATTTTTACCCAGGTTTGGGCCCTCTCGGTGGAGGTAAAACCCTACTCCTGCTTGATTAATATTGATGATATGGGTAGTACAAGAGTAGATCTACCACGAGATCAGAGAGGCTAAACCCTAGAAGCTAGCCTATGGTATGATAGTTGTTCGTCCTATAGACTAAAACCCTCCGGTTTATATAGACACCGGAGAGGGCTAGGGTTACACAGAGTCGGTTACAATAGGAGGAGATCTACATATCCGTATTGCCAAGTTTGCCTTCCACGCTAAGGAAAGTCCCATCCGGACACGGGACGAAGTCTTCAATCTTGTATCTTCATAGTCCAAGACTCCGGCCAAAGGTTATAGTCCGGCTATCCGGACACCCCCTAATCCAGGACTCCCTCACCTATCATTTTTCTTTTTCTTCCTTTTAGAGGAACTCGGTGCATCAATATTATTTCTCTCAGAATCTTGCTCAATTCTCTTAGGGTGGCCTTCAGGATGCAAAGGTTCCTGAGTCGTTCTACCAGTTCTAGTAGCCACTCTAACAGCATAATCATTTTTCTTACTATTCATTTCATTGAGCAAGTCATTTTGAGATTTAAGTACTTGTTCTACTTGAGTGGTAACCATAGAAGCATGTTTGCTAACAAGTTTAAGTTCACTTCTAACATTAGCCATAAAATCACCCAAGTGTTTAATCATATAAGTATTTTGCTTTAATTGTCTACCAAAATAAGCATTGAAATCTTCTTGCTTAACCATAAAGTTATCAAACTCATCCAAGCATTGGCTAGCAATTTTAGTAGGAGGGATTTCAGCTCTATCATATCTATAGAGAGAATTTACCTTTACTACCTGTGTCGGGTTATCAAGACCAGGAGGCTCTTCAATAGGTAATGGATTAAGATCACATGTTTCTTCAACAGGCGGTAAACTAAGACCATGTATTTCTTCAATAGGAGGTAAATTCTTAACATCTTCAGCTTTAATACCTTTTTCTTTCATAGATTTCTTTGCCTCTTGCATTTCTTCAGGACTGAGAAATAGAACACCTCTCTTCTTCGGAGTTGATTTAGGAATAGGCTCAGAAATTGGCTCTGGAGCTCGCTCAGGAGGTGTCCAATTATTTTCATTTGCCAACATATTATTCAATAGAATTTCAGCTTCATCCGGTGTTCTTTCCCTGAAAACAGAACCAGCACAACTATCCAGGTAATCTCTGGAAGCATCGGTTAGTCCATTATAAAAGATATCAAGTGTTTCATTTTTCTTAAGAGGATGATCAGGAAAAGCATTAAGTAACTTGATAAGCCTCTCCCAATCTTGTGGGAGACTCTCTTCTTCAATTTTCACAAAGTTGTATATTTCCCTCAAAGCAGCTTGTTTCTTATGAGCAGGGAAATATTTAGTAGAGAAGTAATAAATCATATCCTGGGGACTACACACACAACCAGGATCAAGAGAATTAAACCATATCTTAGCATCACCCTTTAATGAAAACAGAAATATTTTAAGGATATAAAAGTAGCGAGATCTCTCATCATTAGTGAACAGGGTGGCTATATCATTTAATTTAGTAAGATGTGTCACAACAGTTTCAGATTCATAACCATGAAAATGATCAGATTCAACCAAAGTAATTATATCAGGATCAACAGAGAATTCATAATCCTTATCGGCAACACAGATAGGTGAAGTAGCAAAAGCAGGGTCAGGCCTCATTCTATCTCTAAGAGATTGCTTATCCCATTTAACTAATAGCCTCTTGAGCTTATATCTATCTTTGCAAGCTAGAATAGCTGCAGAAGCTTCCATATCAAAAACATAACCCTCAGGAATAACATGCATATCTTCATCTTCACTTTCATCAATATAATCAGTTTCAATAATTTCTTTCTCTCTAGCCCTAGCAATTTGTTCATCAAGAAATTCACTAAGGGGCACAGTAGTATCAAGCATAGAAGTATTTTCATCATAAGTATCATGCATAACAGAAGTGGCATCATCAATAACATGAGACATATCAGAACGAATAGCAGAAGCAGGTTTAGGTGTCGCAAGCTTACTCAAAACAGAAGTTGAATCAAGTGCAGAGCTAGATGGCAGTTCCTTACCTCCCCTCGTAGTTGAGGGATAAATTTTTGTCTTAGCGTCTTTCAAGTTCTTCATAGTGATCAGCAGATATAAATCCCAAGTGACTCAAAGAATAGAGCTATGCTCCCCAGCAACGGCGCCAGAAATTAGTCTTGATAACCCACAAGTGTAGGGGATCGCAATAGCTTTCGAGGGTAGAGTATTCAACCCAAATTTATTGATTCAACACAAGGGCAGCAAAAGAATATTCTCAAGTATTAGCAGTTGAGTTGTCAATTCAACCACACCTGGATAACTTAATATCTGCAGCAAAGTATTTACTAGCAAAGTAATATGATAGTAGGGGTAACAGTAACAAAGGTAACGGAAGCAAAAGTAATATTTTTGGTGTTTTGTAGTGATTGTAACAATAGCAACGAGAAAGTAAATAAGCAGAAATCAGTATATGGAAAGCTCGTAGGCATTGGATCAGTGATGGAAAATTATGCCGGATGCGGTTCATCATGTAACAATCGTAACATAGGGTGACACAGAACTAGCTCCAATTCATCAATGTAATGTAGGCATGTATTCCGAATATAGTCATACGTGCTTATGGAAAAGAACTTGCATGACATCTTTTGTCCTACCCTCCCGTGGCAGCGGGGTCCTAGCGGAAACTAAGGGATATTAAGGCCTCCTTTTAATAGAGTACCGGAACAAATCATTAACACATAGTGAATACATGAACTCCTCAAACTATGGCCATCACCGGGAGTGGTCCCGATTATTGTCACTTCGGGGTTGCCGGATCATAACACATAGTAGGTGACTATAGACTTGCAAGATAGGATCAGGAACTCACATATATTCATGAAAACATAATAGGTTCAGATCTAAAATCATGGCACTCGGGCCCTAGTGACAAGCATTAAGCATAGCAAAGTCATAGCAACATCAATCTCCGAACATAGTGGATACTAGGGATCAAACCCTAACAAAACTAACTCAATTACATGATAGATCTCATCCAACCCATCACCGTCCAGCAAGCCTACGATGGAATTACTCACGCACGGCGGTGAGCATCATGAAATTGGTGATGGAGGATGGTTGATGATGACGACGGCGACGAATCCCCCTCTCCGGAGCCCCGAACGGACTCCAGATCAGCCCTTCCGAGAGGTATTAGGGCTTGGCGGCGGCTCCGTATCGTAAAGCGCGATGATATCTTCTCCTTGATTTTTTTTCTCCGAAAGAAAATATATAGAGTTGGAGTTGGCGTCGGAGGAGCTCCAGGGGGCCACGAGGTACGGGGGCACGCCCCCCACCCTCGTGGACAGGGTGTGGGCCCCCTGGTCTTCATCTTTGGTAAGGATTTTTTATTATTTCTGAAAAGTTGTTCCATGGAGTTTCAGGTCATTTCGAGAATTTTTGTTTCTGCACATAAATAACACCATGGCAATTCTGCTGAAAACAGCGCCAGTCCGGGTTAGTTTCATCCAAATCATGCAAGTTAGAGTCCAAAGCAAGGGCAAAAGTGTTTGGAAAAGTAGATACGACGGAGACGTATCAGTCTTTGCTCTAGTATTTTTTATATTCCATAAAAATCTCCAAAAAGTTTCGTCCAGTTCTGAGAACTTTTATTTTTGCACAAAAACAACACCATGGTAGTTTTTGCTGAAAACAGCGTCAGTCTGGGTTGGTTTCACTCAAATCATGGAAATTAGAGTCCAACACAAAGTGTTTGGAAAAGTAGATACGACGGAGACGTATCAACATTCTTGGTGGTGGTTCTCTCAACATGCCATTGGGCATGGTTCCCTTGCATATCATCTAGTATCTTCTTGAAATCTTCTATGGGCTTTCCCATGATTGTTCCTCCTGCAATATATCATGCATAATTTTTGACATGTGATTTAAGCCATTGAAAAACATATGAATGATTAACCACTCCTCCATTCCATGATTGGGGTAGTTTCTTATAGCTTCTTTTGTTCTATCCCAAGCAAGATCTACTGTCTCACGTTCCTCTTGCTTTGAACTTGTAATCTGAGAACATAATTACATAATTTTTTAGGTGGACAAAAATTTCATAATAATTTACTGCAACAAGCATCCCAAGAAGTAATACTGCCTTTAGGCAAAGCTAAAAGCCATTCTTTAGCTTTTCCTCTCAAAGAGAAAGGAAATAAGCGAAGTTTCAAAGCATCTGGGTCATAATCATTTATGCATATCATGTTGCACAATTCAGTAAAATTATGTAAATGCATACCTACATCTTCAAAAGCAGAGCCTCCAAATTGGTCCTGTTGAACCATGGAAACCAGGTTGGCTTGATCTCATATTCTGCAGCTGCAACATCAGGTAGTGCTATTGGTTCACGCACGAAATTGTTGCGAGGAGTAGCAAAACTCCCAAGATTACGAGCCATAGTAATTTTTTTTGGTTTTTTCAACTGACAAGACTTGCAACAAAATAAGACTTAAACTAAAAATGAAAAAGTAAAAACTAAAACTAAAAATTACTTCAATAAAAACTCTAAACACAAAGAGTAGGAATACTACACTTATCCTGGGCCACGGCGCCAAAAAAAGGGCTTGATATCTCCTTTTTATCGATCCGGTATTGGAACAAGAAAGGGCATCCCGCAACTATTTCCCCAGATCATACCCACGAGAGGAAGACTCCCTTGAAGCGATGGTCTCTAGCAAGCTTTTGCCAAAGTGTCAAATCTAGATTTTGACTAGATCAGCAAGCAAATAGTGATTCAAACACTTATAATAAAAAGAAGGTACGGCGATGGGGTCTTAATGCTTACAACCATGTATTGGTGTTGGGATAATAAATGATATTAGTTTGTGCTCGGGAAGTCACCCATCAAGAGGTGCTTGATTCGTACCGGACTTGGGATGTGTCCAAATAACATCTTGACCGGTACGAGTCCTGCATCAAGAATCAATTGTCCTACCGAAGGCCCTATCCATCTCGCGGGGTTGCCATGATAATTAAGACAGTAATATCAGACAAAAGCATTGGGCGTTTAATGACTACAACTAATGAATCCCCAAGGATATGATCCATGTTACCCTACTAAACCTTACTATCACCGGTGTTCGGTATAACACTTCACGGTCCCCTTGCTCCTACCCTCATCGGTGCTCAATCTCCATGATCCTCAGTACCTGCAGGGATGAAGATCACGGACAAGAAAAGACATACTTCACGAAACAATTTTCTTTTACACATACGAGATGTTGTGTCAAAGACTTCCATTGATCCCTTCACCACATACCCAGGGTTGTAAGGCTCATGCCTCACCCCATACCTTACCAAACTACTCGCATATGGAGATCAGATCACGAGAAGGAATCATCGAAGAACACATCTTGGGATTGATTGATTGCAATGTGCCTTATAATGGATGCCTTGTGCGATGCATTATTACAAGCACGAACTAGATGAGAGAGCACTATGGTGGTGGAGATGGTTATGGAGGTGAAAATGGCAGCGGCTAGGGTTTGTGGATGAAGATGATGATGAACAGGTTGTGGTTGTGCTCGACGCTCCTCTTTCTCCCCTTTCTATTGACATTTGATGGGGTATCCTTTATAAAAGTTGTTCAGGTGGACGACCTGTCTCGGTTTCCACACCAAACGACTACTCATGTGAGCGTGTGCGGTTGCATGGAACATCGTCTTTGGTTCTGGTGGCCTTCTGACGCCTCCTGATGACTTATTTCTTCTCCATTTTCCTTCCTTTGCTTTCTCCCATGTGATCTCTTCCTTTTTTAGCCCATTTCTTGTGGAAAAATATCAAAGAGATGATTTGTTGAATCCTTTGCATTCGTTAGTCATTAGTGGAAATCTCGGCGCGAATATCTCTCTTTTAGTGAAATATTCAGTTTAAACAAGGTTGAAATGAGTGTAAAAATATCAGTCGTCAGCCACCATTGGTCACCATTAGCGAGTTGTGAATGGGAAGCGGTGGCTGGTAGTAGCACTGTAGGTGGCAATCGGGGGCATAAATCCATGTGGTGGTTGCGAGCGGCAAGTTTGGTAGAAGTGTAGGAGCTGGTGGCCTGCTGTGAGCAGAGGAGGTGATGACGCTAGTTGATTTGAAAGAGATGATAGGATTGGGGATCGAAGGTGCTATTGAGATGGTATGAGGGAAACTTTCTCCACATACAATATACAAAGGGAAATACATACATGTCATGTTGTCTAATCATCCAAAACTATATGCAATGGAATATTTCAAAGCATGTGAACTTTGTAGTTGCATGTTTCAAAGTTAAAGAACAATAATGTCATTTCTCAAGACCAGAAACTTTGAACTGCATACACCAAATTTGCCTAACATAAAATGCTCACGAAGGCTCGAGCTCGACTCCATAAATCTTGATAACTTAATGGGAGTACAACAAATTGATCAAAACAACACAATGGACCACACTAGCCTTGAACAAACTAATCGAAACAACTTGATCAGAACCATTTATCACCAGACCATGCTTTGACATTTACACATGTCTAGTAAAACCAAAATTGTATTACGGGTAGCCAAAAGAATGACAAGTAAACTTGTCTATATAGTGAACACAACCACAACTCATAAATATTATTGCCACATCTAGTTAAATTTTGTAGGTGGTTAAATCCAATGTGGATATGTTTGCAATGCATAAGAATCAATCAACATATGGAATTAAAGTCATTCACATGCATGATCCTAATATAGCATGTTGTTTATCCACACTCGCAGTGGAATCAGTGAAATGATGACACGGATGGGATATGCACTAAGTGCAACCGATCACCCAATGTCGGTGTCAAAACCGGCGGATCTCGGTAGGGGGTCCCGAACTGTCCGTCTAGGCGGATGGTAACAGGAGACAAGGGACACGATGTTTTTACCCAGGTTCGGGCCATCTCGATGGAGGTAAAACCCTACTCCTGCTTGATTAATATTGATGATATGGGTAGTACAAGAGTAGATCTACCACGAGATCAGAGAGGCTAAACCCTAGAAGCTAGCCTATGGTATGATTGTTGTTGTGTCCTATGGACTAAACCCTTCGGCTTATATAGACACCGAAGGTGGCTAGGGTTACACAGAGTCGGTTACAAGGAAGGAGATCTACATATCCGTATTGCCAAGCTTGCCTTCCACGCCAAGGAGAGTCCCATCCGGACACGGGACAAAGTATTCAATCTTGTATCTTCATAGTCCACCAGTCCGACCAATGGTTATAGTCCGGCTGCCCGGACACCCCCTAATCCAGGACTCCCTCAGTAGCCCCTGAACCAGGCTTCAATGACGATGAGTCCGGCACGCAGATTGTCTTCGGCATTGCAAGGCGGGTTCCTCCTCCGAATATTTCATAGAAGATTTTGAACACGAGGATAGTGTCCGGCTCTGCAAAACAAGTTCCACATACTACCGTAGAGAGAATAATATTTCCACAAATCTAATCTGCTGACGTATTCCGTAGCGTGACATCACACCACAGCCAAGCCTTTATTCGAGTCGTTTTTTACCCTCCACCTCAGCGCGTTTTGCGAGGCGGTTTCCTTGGCACGTCTTTGTCGGAGCAGAGATCGTGCCCCCTTTATTTATGAGATTCTCATCAACACGGACGTGGGTAACCCAGTCGTGCCCGTTGGTATGTCAAAGGTAAGCCACAAACGGTCACATGGAGGGCTCTTGGTATTCAACCCCTTTATAAAGAGACCAAGGCCTTACTCTTTTCTTTCAATCTCAATCGAATCCGCCTCCCGCCTCGAGTTCCAGCACCCGAAGCTTCAGATTTAGGCGCTTCAGACTTTCGATGTTGTCCGGATCCAACCTTCAAGGTCGATGGATGCCTTCCTCCGTCACGGAGGAAGACGTACTAAAGCTAAGGGAGGCCACGTATTTGACCGGCGAAATCCCGCATAGGCTGCCTGCTCAAGGGCAGGTTATTACCACTCCCAAGCCTGGTTAGAGCGTCGTGTTCATGGCCCACTTCCTCCGAGGGCTAGTTTCTCCGCCGGATCCCTTCGTGAGGGGGCTCATGTTCTATTATGGACTGGACCTCCACGACTTAGCTCCGGAGTCTATCCTCCACATCTCATCGTTCATCGTCGTGTGCGAAGCTTTCCTCTGTATCACCCCTCACTTCGGAATGTGGCTCAAGACCTTCAAAGTGGAGCCGAAGATGGTCGAGGGACGGCACGCGGAGTGCGGAGGCGCTGTAATAAGCAAAAATGGTAACGCCCTATGGCCCGAGGGCTCTTTCCAAGAAGAGTCCGGCTTATGGCAACAAGAGTGGTTTTATATCACAGCTCCCAGGGGTACCAAGTGGGTGGCTCCGCCTGCTTTTCGCTTGGGTCCCCCGCCACGACTAACGTCATGGGTCAATCAAGGGGCTAGACTGGGGCCAGTAAAGGATGTGCCCCTATGCAGAGCCGCATCTGAGATCTCCTAGAGAGAGATGTTAGTCTGGTCATGGTGACGCAGGTCATGTTAATTCGCCGAGTTCTGCCCTGCAAACGTCGTCCGCTTCGCCTGTGGGAGTTCAATCCGGAGGGACCGCGAGCTATTCAACATTTCCTTGGCATGATGCCCGTGGAGATGTACAAATTGTTCTTCGGACCACAAATGATGTGTTCGGACCCTACCGAGGACGCAGGCCTGAGCTGCAATCGTCCGGATACCCAAGTAACTAGCCCTGTGTCCAAACACGCCATTCGTTTTTTTATCGTAACATCGCCCTTAAAAGAGTTGTTCTCGAACCAGGAGTGGATAGCGAAGGCAAAGTTGATCAGGTGTCCGGCCCCTCTTCCTGAGACCTCGCCAGATCCTGTGTTAATTCGGATGCTGGAGATCACGCCTTCAGAAGAAGATGAAGGGGGGAACAAGGAAGCTACTGCCTCCGTAGAGGAGGTTGTCTGGAAGGGAGGAATCGAAAATTCATTTCCTCAGGGGAAGAAGAGGACCGCCTATGAAGACCCGGAGACAATGGTCTCGAAGCGGGGGAAGAAATCTTTGCCAGAGGGTCCTGCACCGGGGGATACCCCGGCCGCACTATACCCTCAAGGGGATCAGCCCTCCACCGAGCCGTAAGTAGAATGGTGTTTAATAACGAGAGAAATCCTTGCTTTTACTGCTGAGGAAAATAACCGAAGATTTATCTTTGCAGTTCAGATCTTAGCCCTTCTCAGCAGAGCTCCTCTTCAGGAGATCTTCTTCTAGAGATGATGGAGAGCGGAACGCCTCCCCCTACCATACCACCTCATGAGGCGGGCGACCCCGAGGTGTCGTCGCGAAGGGTCTCTCCTGATCCGATAAGGCCAGAAGGTAGTCATATGGCCACTCGAAGTCCTCAGTATCCAGCTTTTGAAAAGGGCGATCGAATGAGTCCGACACCGTCTGGTGCGCGGTCGGAGGTACTGAGGGATCTGCTAGGGCGAGCGTCTATCTCAGAAGAGCACCGTACATTGATGGATACGGTAATTGAAAGGATTTCGTCCGCGGAGTGCGGGTTGCATGAAGCTGTTAGGAGTTTACTGACAGGTTTTGAGGTACGCGAAATGATGTACCTTTTGACATCACCGCATACTTTAAGATGCGCCCTATGTAGATAGTAGCCCCTGAGACTCTGAGTGTTGTCCAAGACGACGGGACGCTGAGGATCATAGTCCCAGGTATAATTTTGCCGCCTTCATATGTAGGTGGCGAAGTGTCCGGTGGCCAGCTGGACTGATGAATTTGCCGAGTTAAAGCGGCAACTTGACGTGGCAGATGCCGACATCTCTCTTGTAAACAAGCGTCTTGACGAGGCACAAGGTATGTAATTTCTCCGGAGACACTTGGTAAGAGGAGCATGATGCCAGTATCTTATAGCGTGTGTGTTTAATGCAGATGGAGCTGCAGCGATGGAGAACCTTCGGGCAGAGCTTGCCCGAGTCAAAGAACAAGCCATAAAAAGTGATGCGACTGCCCTAAAGGCGGTTGAGGAGCTAAAAGCCGAACAGGCTGCTCACTGCCAAAGCAAGGAGGGGATGGCCGAGATGGTTGTGAAGTTGAAGAACGCTGCTGACGGTTGCGAGATTCTTGAAAAGGAAGACCAGGCGAGGCGGACAAACCTGGAGAAGGCCACTTCGGCGGCCAAGGATACTCGTTCTGCAATGAGAGCGATGAGGTAGGAGCTGTGTCAAGCCGGAGATATTGCGGCTAGGAAGCCCTTTATGCTACGGATGAAGTTCGGAGATCCTAAATATGCTCCTTTGGACCGGATGTGAAGTTCTGCGGACGCATATCTGGATTTAGCGGCGAGTGTTGCTGATGCAGCCGAACACTTCCTAGATCAAAAGGACCGCGAAGTGGAGAAGCTGTTCTGGTCACAATTCCACAATCCGGAGCGTCCGCTTCCATTGACTGATCGGCTGGCCAAATGGGCCGAGCTGAATAGATTGCCCGAACTTGCCATGAGATATGTCGTGGATCATCTGTGGCTAGAAAGACCAAAGCCGAACAGTTATTTTAGCTTGGTGCAGCAGTTCCTTGGTGCGGTGTTGTATATCAACGCGATGAAGAGGTCAGCGTGCGTGGAGGGTGCACGGATGGCCCTTGCCCGTGTGTAGACATACTGGGCAGAGATGGAGGCCACCGCCGTTGCAGCCCAAGATTCGGACAAAAGTCGAGTACCTGTCGAGCACTACTTTCAAGAAGTTCTGGAGGGCGCTCGTTCAATAGAGACACAGTGCTCGAAGGATATTATGTTCGAATAACATGTATTCTCATTTAAAACAATATTTTGCTGAAATGTAAAAGCTTTTTATACTTGTACCTGGTGTGCAGCCGTTAATGTATATATGTATATAATTTGAAAGATGGCAGTCGTCGGCTTCAGCCCCACGCATATAATGCGGGGGTGTTCGCAGAAGATGCATTTCACACTTGATCCAACGTCTTGGTCCATTAAGGAGGTCATAGCGCAGCGAACTAGGCAATCGGACTATAATGCTTTATCACTTTCACTTAGCCATAGGAGTTTGACAATGGGGCTACTATATAGCCCCTGGTGGCGCCGCGCTCACCCGAATTAGGGGCGCGTGTGCGCCTGGCCGGGAAACCGCCCGTCGTCAAGGCGGAGGAATCCCGAAGATTCCGCTAGGTCATCGAGTGGTTGACCAGTCTCATGCTATATCATGACAGTCAGTTTTCGGCTTTCTCTACTGAGGTGCCCGCCTGGCTGAACCGAGACACAATAGCAGTAGTTCTCCTGGTGCCGCCTTAGCCGATAGAGAGGAACATAAGGCAGCAAAACACAGGAGCCGGGCAAAACCAACATTTGACCAAAGACATGATTCGAAGCTGATGCATATAAGGCCAAACTCGCGACGCCGAACACTCCCTAAGGTATTCGGTCTTTTGTGATTTTAAACGGGCTGAATAGTGCCCTTTGTAATAAGCCCCTGGTGTCCAGGTACGTGCAATATTCTAACGTGGCCACATGCCAAGACGCTAGCCTCCTTCTCGGTTATATTGAGAATCCAGGGGATGTGTATCAACAAGACACAGTAAAAAAGGTTTGCGCAGGGTCTTAATCTAAAAAGAATCCTTGGAACGGGTCCCTGTTGCACGTCTGCGCCTGTGTCTCCGTTGTGCCGTATCCTGGACGGGTGTAGCACGATGGTTATCTATAAAAGAGAGGTACTTAGTTGAAAAAGTAGTGGTGCAAAATGTGTTATACTAAATAAACAAAGTATAATTCAAGATGGGTAAAATTGAGCCTTATTGTCGCCTGTTTATATGCGCGGAGCCCCTTGTATAGGGCTATATAGCCATCAAACCTTTATCTATTATATGGTTATGCCGGACTCGTCCAGCCGTGTCCGTGGTCTTAACGACCTGTTAGATGCTCTGGTTGGCGAGGCCGTTTTAGTGTGTGGCCGCCAAGGCAGCCGCACAATCTTCTGCGCACGAGGAGCGCTCAATATTTCCCTTTAATAAAATGATGCCTCGTGGACCGGGCATCCTAAGTGTGAGAGAGCATAATGCGGTATTGCGTTAAAGCGAGCGAAAGCTTTGCGTCCCAGTAGTGCTTGGTAACCACTTTTAAACGGAGCGATGTGGAAGGTTAGCTTTTCGCTACGGAAGTTATCGGGGGAGCCGAACATAACTTTTAGTAGGAGGGAGCCCGTGCAATGGGCCTCTGGGCCTGGCGTTACTCCTTGAAAGGAAGTATTGCTATGGCTAATTTTTGTTGGGTCCATCCCCATTTTGTGGACTGTGTCCTGATATATCAGGTTTAAACTACTGCCGCCGTCCATCAGTACTCGTGTAAAGTGGTATCTGTCAATTATCGGGTCTAACACCAAGGCAACCCATCCTGCGTGCCGGATACTTGCGGAGTAATCCCGATGGTCGAAGGTGATCGGTTTGGACAACCAGTGGCGGAATTTCGTTGTGAAAGGCCGCAGGGCACGTATCGCCGTGCGCGCCACTTAGTTTTCCCCTTTGTCACATGTAACACGTTTACTGTTTTGACTTCTTGTGGGAATTTCTTCTGTTCCCCAACGTTTTGCTTGTTGGGTTCGTCCTCGTCTTCACTTGGTGTATCCAGCCCCTTGTGTTCGGCGTTCAGTTTGCCTGATTGCTTGAAGACCCAACATTCTCTGTGGGTATGATTTGCAGGCTTACCAGGGGTGCTGTGGATTTGACATATCTTGTCTAGAATTTTGTTTAGACTGGACAGTTCGTCCCTGTTATTTTTTAGAGGCATCTTTTGCTGACCTTGCCAAGAGCTTTTGAATCCGGCGTTTACCGTCGTGTTCTTCGGGATGTTTTCCTTATTCCGGCGCTGGTTTTTGCTGCGTCGTGGCTTCCCGTTCCCGTCCCTGACTACGGATGTAATTGGGTCACTGGTGCTGCATCTTGCCAACCAGCTGTCCTCGCCTGCGCAAAAGCGGGTCATGAGGCTTGTTAATGCAGCCATTGTTCTTGGCTTTTCTTGGCCGAGGTGTCTGGCGAGCCATTCGTCTCGAACATTGTGTTTAAAAGCTGCTAAGGCTTCGGCGTCCGGACAGTCGACTATTTGATTCTTTTTAGTAAGAAATCTGCTCCAAAGCTTTCGGGCTGATTCTCCGGGGTTTTGAGTTATATGACTTAAATCGTCTGCATCCGGAAGTCGGACATAGGTCCCTTGAAAATTTGCCCAGAAAGCGTCCTCGAGCTCTTCCCAACTTCCAATGGTGTTTTCGAGAAGGCCTTTAAGCCAATGTCAGGCTGGCCCTTTGAGCTTGAGGGGTAGGTACTTTATGGCATGCAGGTCGTCTCCTCTGGCCATGTGGATATGGAGGATATAGTCCTCAATCCAGACCCCAGGGTCTGTCGTTACATCATATGCCTCTATGTTTACGGGTTTGAATCCCTCTGGAAATTCATGGTCCAACACCTCGTCGGTGAAACATAGTGGGTGTGCGGCACCCCTGTATTTGGGTGTACCGTGGTGTTCGGATTTTTGTTGTGTTGCATTGCTTGCTGGAGCATGCTTTCTTGGCCCGTAGATAGATCTGGTTGGGCCGTCTTTTTGATGCGAGTCCTCATGTGGATCGTGTGCTGGCTTGTGTGCGGCGTCATTTGCCGTGCTATATTGGCCGTGAGGCCATCTATCCGACCGGATGGCTGCTTTGTTTTTTGATTGCGGGGGCTCTAAGGCCTCCTCATCAAATTCAGGCAGTAGCTTTCGCTTTGGGTAGCTCTTTGTGTGGCGACTGTCGCCGTATTTGTCTGCGGTGTTGAGTACTTTGCTCCAATTGATTCTAAGCGCATCCTCCGCAATCTTGAGCTTCCGCTTATGCTTTTTCAGGCTACGTGCGGTGGCGACGAGCCTTTTGTGGAGGTTCTTCTGCTCCAGTCGCTTGTCAGGCGTGAGGTCATCCGGACTGTTATCGCCGGAGACAGGTTGTTCGGTTCGATTATCCGTGTTGCCCTGGTCGGACGGTTGTTCAATGCCATGTTCGTCGTCCGCCGGCTCACCCTGCTCTATGGCTGGGTCTGTGTGACCGCTGTTTCTGTCGAGGCGGGGTTTGGAGCGGCGCTTACGCCGCCGCTTTGACTGCTTTTCGAGGGAATGATCTTTCGCTGCATCCTTCCGCTCTTCGTCGTCGTTTCCTTTGGGTGTGTCCACCATCCATGTATACATAGTGGTATGAGGTGGCTGTCCAATGCCCTGTGGGCGGTGGTTCCTGTTCGTCTCCTGCATCGTCGTCCATACCGTTGATGTCTTCGGAGTCGAAGTCGAGCATGTCGGTCAAATCATCGACAGTGGCTACATAGTGGGTGGTGTGTGGGCGTCGAATTTCTTCGTCATCCGCATCCCAATCCTGCCGGTCTTAATCCGGCCAAGACTCTCCTGACAAGGAGAGGGACTTTGGTGAATTCAGTATGTCGCCGAAGGGCGAGTGCTGAGAGATATCCGTGGCGGTGAACTCCATGATCGGCGCCCAGTTGGATTCGATTGGCAGGGGCGCGGGTGGATCGGAGTCTGGAGGAGAGTCCAACAATGTGGAGTCACGGGCCTCACAAAGGGTAAGGATGGTGTTCGGCTCGATCGCCGTTGAGGTTGCTGCCATTAAGGCTGCTGCCTCCGCGGCGGGGTCTAATCACCCGCCCTCGGATGGCGCGGTTGGCTCCGAATTAAAGGTCGGAACAGTTGCAGGTGCAGTCTCCAGGACACTGTTCGGCGGCAGAGCTAAATCGTGCACATCATGACAGTGCGGCGAACTCGGCCGGGGCTCGAATCCGTCAAAGATCAAGTCTCCATGGATGTCGGCCGTGTAGTTTAAGCTACCAAACCTGACCTGATGGCCAGGGGCATAACTCTCAATCTGCTCCAGATGGCCAAGTGAATTGGCCCGCAGTGCAAAGCCGCCGAATACAAAGATCTGTCCGGGGAGAAAAGTCTCACCCTAGACTTCATTGCTATAGATGATCGAAGGAGCCATCGAACCTAAAGGTGACGACACAAACGAACTCTCAATGAAAGCACCAATGTCGGTGTCAAAACCGGCGGATCTCGGGTAGGGGGTCCCAAACTGTGCGTCTAGGCGGATGGTAACAGGAGACAAGGGACATGATGTTTTTACCCAGATTCGGGCCCTCTCGATGGAGGTAAAACCCTACTCCTGCTTGATCAATATTGATGATATGGGTAGTACAAGAGTAGATCTACCACGAGATCAGAGAGGCTAAACCCTAGAAGCTAGCCTATGGTATGATTGTTGTTGTGTCCTACAGACTAAACCCTCCGGCTTATATAGACACCGGAGGGGGCTAGGGTTACACAAAGTTGGTTACAAGGAAGGAGATCTACATATTCGTATTGCCAAGCTTGCCTTCCATGCTAAGGAGAGTCCCATCCGAACACGGGACGAAGTCTTCAATCTTGTATCTTCATAGTCCAACAGTCCGGCCAAAGGTTATTGTCGGTGTCAAAACCGGCAGATCTCAGGTAGGGGGTCCCGAACTGTTCGTCTAGGCGGATGGTAACAGGAGACAAGGGACACGATGTTTTTACCCAGGTTCGGGCCCTGTCGATGGAGGTAAAACCCTACTCCTGCTTGATTAATATTGATGATATGGGTAGTACAAGAGTAGATCTACCACGAGATCAAGGAGGCTAAACCCTAGAAGCTAGCCTATGGTATGATTGTTCGGTTGTTCGTCCTACGGACTAAAACCCTCCGGTTTATATAGACACCGGAGAGGGCTAGGGTTACACAAAGTCAGTTGCAATGGTAGGAGATCTACATATTTGTATCGCCAAGCTTGCCTTCCACGCCAAGGAAAGTCCCTTCCGGACACGGGAAGAAGTCTTCAATCTTGTATCTTCATAGTCCAGGAGTCCGGCCAAAGCTATAGTCCGGCTATCCGAACACCCCCTAATCCAGGACTCCCTCAGTGGCCCCCGAACCAGGCTTCAATGACGAGGAGTCCGGCATGCAAATTGTCTTCGGCATTGCAAGGCGGGTTCTCCTCCAAATTCCGTGTACCTGTTAAATAATGTTCGATTTCTTGTAAATGTAGCGCTCCTTGGCTTCTACGCCCAATAATGGTCATCTTCCACGTGTCAAATGAATACGAAAAGTCTGGGTGTTTTTACATTCACTCCCCTAGCCGCGTAAATGAGCCGCCTATTTAAAGGGACGAGGATTTGGATCCAAGCCACACCTTCTCCCCTCCGCGAGTACTCATCAGAGCGCATCCGACAAAGGTCCATCCCACCATGGCCAGCCGTCGCAACTCCTCCTCTCGCCCCTCCAGCCCTCAGCCTAGAGATTGGGAGAGATGCTCCATCCCGCACAGCGAGCTAGTGACGCTCCAGACCAAAGGATTTCTCCCTCTGGCCTATATGATCCTGGTTCGAGCCGGACTTGCCACCTATAATGGCGGAGAGCAAGCGGAGAGCACCCCCAATCCCTCCAAAGGAGAGCGGGTATGCCTTGTCCCTTATTTAATAATAGGGCTCGGATTTCCAATCCATCCTTTTCTCCGGGGGCTCCTGGAGTTCTATGGCCTCCAGCTGCACAACCTCACGCCTGCCTCCATATTGCATATCGCGGGCTTCGTAGCCCTCTGTGAGATGTTTTTGGGTGTTGAGGCTCATTTCGCGCTGTGGAAGAGGCTATTCTACCTGGTGCCCCGTTCTCAGGAGGGGTCAATATATCAAGTGGGCGGAGCCGAAGTGTGGCGCATCGCCGGGACCGGATATCTATCCGGAACCCCAAAGAAGGCGTCCGAGAATTGGCCTTCGGAATGGTTTTATATAGAGGACGTCCCATTGCCGGATCCTGTTCGGATCGGCCTCCCTGAGTTCGACACTACTCCCCTGAAGAAGCGCCTAAGCTGGAGTCCACGGATCCCTTAGAGGGAAAGTGACAAGGACGTCCTTTACCTGATGGGCCGGATAAGACTATTAGCTCATTCCGGACTAACCATGATCGGAGTCATGGCTGCATGCATCATGCGGGGGGTGCAGCCGCTTCAGTATAGAGGCCACCCCATGTGGGATTTCAACAGGGAGGATGATGCCACCCGTCATGGCAGTAAGGGGCCGGACTCGGCTGCCACTCTAATAAAGATCTTGTCCACTTTGTACAAGGGAGAAGAGGAGGAATTTCTCCACGTCAACCCACAGGGTGGATTTACTATGTACAATCCTCCGAGTTGGGTAAGTGGACACTTTTACTTGCCCATCCGTTTTATATTCCTATCGCTTAAGTATATAGTCTAACGACTTCAACGCAGGAACTGCGCCAGTCTATTAAAGAAATAAACAGCCCCTCTCCACAACCCGAGGATGCAGGACGGTTCCTCGACCCGGCCTCCCAAGAGGATCCGAACTTATCTGTGTAGCTGATTGATGGAGTGTTCCATCAATTGAGCAAGGACAACACCTTGGTGTCCATTACGGTTGATTACCCAGGGCTAATCCCGGCCTCCCAGGTAACTGAGACCGAAGTCCCAGCACCTCGAAAAGGGATCCACCCTCGCGTGTTTTCAGTTTCCTGATAACAACCGTGTTTTGCAGGAGAGGTTTCTGAGACGGGAGGACGAGCCTGCGACGACAAGCCAACGAGGGGCTGCAGGGCCCCGTGGGCAGAAAAGAAGTGCAGTCTGGACCGAGGCGTCGGCGCAAAGGTATAGCGCGCCCTCTTATTCCTAGGTGTTATTCCTTCAAGGCATATTAACACTCGTGCCCTCTTCAGGACAAAGAGACCTCGCCGGACTATATCCGGAGAGGCTGCCAATCGCGCCTCCACCAGCCAGGCTCCAAAGCCTGGTCTGGAGGCGAACACGAGGCGCGCACCGGACGCTCCTCCAATAGAGGATGCGGACAGGCTGTCTGCCACCAATTCTGAGGTGGAGAGTGCCATGAACCACAGGCGTCGCCGGACAGTTCTTCGCGACGCTTGTTTCTCCCAAGAGGCGTTGGATGCCTTCAATTCGGGAGATGCGTTCCTCTGTGCCACTCAAAATGGTCTAGCCAGAGCCACGGAGCAATATGTAAAAGACATACGGGTGAGAAAAATTAATGGTTATATATATCAGTAGCCCCCGAGACTTGAAACAGATAGAAGAACTGATTTAAGGATCATTTAATAATGCAGGGTCTTGCGGAAAAGAATACCCAACTGTCCCAGGAGCTAGAAGAGTGCAAAGCCCAACTTGAAGCCGCACTAGCCGCGACAGGGGAGCCCAAGGAGACCCCCGTTGGTAATATATGCTTCAAAAAGATAAGTATTTTGTGAAGGGCGACGTGTGTGCAAATCTGACAAATGAAATTGCAGATGGCGCCGGATTAGATCCGGAAAAGCAACAACTCCTACGCTAGTTAAAGGCTGGTGAGAGCATGCTGACAAAGGTGATGCGGGAGAAGAATGATCTTCAAGATGCCAACACCAAGCTGGGCGTTGAACTGAAAGATGTTCGTGCCCAGCTGTCGGACTCCGTTAAGGAGAATCAACGGCTTCAGCGCGGCATGTTTAGTAAGTGCTTAAACGAACCTTTAGAAAAAAAAAAGAGTTTGGCGAGGAAGTCGACTAACAGAGTAATGTCTGTAGGTGTGCTAACAGGTCGTCCTGCAGAGGAGATGCCCGGTTCTACGGGTGACCTTCTTCCCGAGCTCTCGCAACTCCACGAGCGAGTTCGGCACGTGATGCAAGGCGACGCCCAGGCCTTGTGGCCATCCATCTCCATGCCCGAAGGCCTTGGAGAGCTTGCAGAGAAGCTAAAGGGAGCGTGGCGGCGCTTCCAATTATGGAAGATCTCGGCCTGCCGTCAAGGCGCTAGGGAGGCCTGGGCTATGGTGAAAACACGGTACCCGAAGGCTGACCCCAACCACATGGCAGAGGTCGGACCTGTGGGGCCCGATGGGAAGGAGATCCCTGTAAGCTTAGTATACGGCCAAGTAGAATTGGCCGCAAGGTATTCTCAGCAGGACTGTAAACTAGACATCCTGTTAGATGGTATTGAAGAGGAATACAATCAGTCAGAATGACTATGTAATTTTAATTGACATTTGTAATGCCTTCTAGCCGGATTGTAGATCGTTTGTCATGGCCGACCTTTTTGCTTCAACCTCGGGACCTGACGGTCCGGAGTGCGTCCGAATACCCTCGCGGTTATATAAGAACCGGGGTATGCATGGAGACCGGGCATAGGGGTCATTAGTGCTTGAACAGACAAGTTCCCAACTAGTTATGTTATATTACATGGTTAGTAAGAAACATCTTCCAGGGAGAATAGTTCCGTTAAGGGTTCCTTTCCCTGGGAGGCATGCCCTAAAGTGCATGTCCATTCTGCGAAAAAGCCGCAGGAAAAAGCATCTGGGGGCGCATAAATAAATAATGAAAAGATCATCTTTTAGTTCACCGACCGAATATTCCCTTAAGAACGCTAGCTTTCGACTTCACCCAGTCTGAGGTACACATCCGGCTGACCCGGCAGTAACAATCGCAGAGGTGCTCCCTTTACCACCTAGCCGAACTATCGGGAACGTAGGGGTAAGCACAGGAGCCAGGCAACCCAACTTGGCCAAAACTTAAGTCATATCGATGCATATAATGGTGAAATAAAAGGTACATGCGGAAGTGTGACACATGTGTTGGGCATAAAGCCCGTATAAATAAGCTTCTATTAAAAGAAGCCCCCAGGTTTAATGAGTGCGAATAGCACGTCATTTGATGAGCCTTTAAAGGCTATAAAAGAAAGGGAGGGGAGAAGGAGAGAAATGTAAGACAGACAGTATATAAAAAATGGACAGAGGAAGGAGACGAACACAGAGTCTGGCGCTAGGCATAGAATCTTCGAAGACGGGCTGCGTTCCATGGGTTCGGCTCGAGTCGGTTATCCGATGCATCTCGCAGGCGGTACGCTCCACCAGTCAGGACTTGGTCAATTATGAAGGGACCTTCCCACTTGGGCTTGAGTTTGTCCTTTTTCTTGTCTGGCAGGCGTAGAACTAATTCGCCAACGTTGTAAGTTTTGGCCCGTACTTCTCTGCTTTGGTATCTTCGAGCCTCCTATTGATAGAATGCGGAGCGGGATTTTGCCACGTCACGCTCCTCCTCCAAGGCGTCCAAACTGTCATGCCGATCGAGCTCGGCTTCTCTTTCTTCGTACATGCGCACTCGAGGTGAGTCATGAATTATGTCGCAAGGCAAAACTGCCTCTACGCCGTACACCATTAAGAATGGTGTGTATCCGGTGGTGTGATTCGGCGTGGTCTGTAGCCCCTAGAGTACGGAGTCGAGCTCCTCTACCCAGTGCGTGTTAGATTCCTTAAGGGACCGCACTAATCTGGGTTTGATGCCGCTCATGATAAGACCATTTGCATGTTCGACCTGGCCGTTAGTTTGTGGGTGATAGACGGAAGCATAATCGAGCTTGATGCCCATGTTTTTGCACCAGAGTTTTACCTCGTCGGCCGTAAAGTTTGTGCCGTTATCAGTGATGATGCTGTGGGGGACGCCGTAACGGTGTACAACCCCGGATATAAAGTCTATCACCGGTCCGGATTCGGCCGTCTTAACAGGATTGGCTTCTATCCATTTGGTGAACTTATCCACCATGACCAGTAAGTATTTTTCTTGTGAGTTCCGCCTTTAAGGGGTCCAACCATGTCAAGCCCCCAGACCGCGAAGGGCCAAGTTATGGGGATAGTTTGGAGGGCGGTGGGTGGCATATGGCTTTGGTTTGCAAAAAGCTGGCAACCAACGCATCGTTGGACTAAGTCCTGGGCGTCTGCCCGGGCCGTCGGCCAATAAAAGCCTGTACGGAAGGCCTTGCTTACAAGGGACCGAGCTACAACGTGATGACCACCGAGTCCGGCATGAATTACAGCCAGAAGGTTCCGCCCTTCCTCTTCGGAGATGCACCTTTGAAGGACTCCGGTAGTGCTTTTCTTATAAATCTCTCCCTCATGGACTTTGTAGGCTTTAGATCGCCGCACTATGCAGCGTGCCTCGTTTTGGTCCTCGGGGAGTTCCTGCCTAGTAAGGTAGGCGAGGAAAGGTTCTGTCCACGGGGCGATGACGACCATTATTACGTGGGCTGAATGTGTGATTTCATTGGCAGAGCCTCCGATTCTGTCAGATTGTTCGGTATCGGGCGGTGTGGTTGGGTCTGGGCTGTTATTGCCGAGTTCCCCTTCCCACGCTACGGATGGCTTGAACAGCCTTTCCAAGAAGATGTTGGGGGGGACTACATCGCATTTTGCACCGATGCGTGCCAGGACGTCTGCCGCCTGATTATTTTCCCGGGCTATATGGTGAAATTCGAGCCCTTCGAACCGAGCTGACATTTTTAAGACGGCGTTGCGGTAAGCTGCCATTTTTGGATCCTTGGCATCGAAGTCTCCATTTATTTGGGGTATTGCAAGGTTCGAGTCCCCGCGCACTTCTAGGCGTTGAATGCCCATGGATACTGCCATCCGGAGACCGTGTAAAAGGGCCTCATATTCGGCTGCATTGTTTGAGTCTGCGTACATAATCTGGAGTACGTATTGAACTGTGTCTCATGTGGGGGACGTCAAAACGACGCCAGCCCCTAGACCAGCCAACATTTTGGAGCCGTCGAAATGCATGATCCAGTTTGAATATGTGTCGTACTCTTTAGGGAGTTCGGCCTCCGTCCATTCTGCGACGAAGTCGGCCAAAACTTGCGACTTGATAGCTCGCCGTGGCTTATAAGTTATGTCGAATGGGAGGAGCTCAATGGCCCATTTTGCAATCCGGCCCGTCGCGTCGCGGTTGTTTATAATATCGTTAAGTGGTACTTCCGAGGCTACTATTATTGAACACTCTTGAAAGTAGTGTCGCAGCTTCCGGGATGCCATGAATACCGCGTACGCAATCTTTTGATAATGCGGGTACCGTGATTTGCACGGAGTGAGGACAGTGGACACATAATAGACCAGCTTTTGAAGGGGGAATTTGTGTCCATCCGTTTCTCGTTCGACGACGAGTATTGCGCTTACAGCCTGATGGGTTGCTACAATGTAGAATAGCATTGGTTCGCCAATGTTTGGCGCGGCCAGGACTAGGTTTGTTGCCAATACGGCTTTTATTTCATCGAGTCCGGCCGTGGCGGCGTCCGTCCACTCGAAGTGTTCGGTGTGCCGAAGGAGGCGGTAGAGGGGTAGTGCCTTTTCTCCCAAGCGGGAGATAAAGCGGCTTAGAGCCGCCACGCATCCGGTTAATTTTTGTATTTGTTTGAGGTCCTTTGGGATATCCAATTGTGACAGAGCTCGGATCTTGGCCGGATTTGCTTCAATTCCTCTACCGGATACAATGAAGCCCAAGAGATTTCTGGCTGGAATGCCGAAAACGCATTTTTCCGGATTGAGCTTGATATCATATGTTCGGAGGTTATCAAATGTGAGCCTCAAGTCGTCTACTAGAGATTCGACATGTCTTGTTTTAACGACCACGTCATCCACGTATGCCTCCACTGTTTTGCTGATCTGGTTTGCCAGACATGTCTGAATCATGCGCTGATATGTTGCGCCGGCGTTTTTGAGCCCAAAGGGCATTGTGTTGAAGCAGAATGGGCCATATGGTGTGATGAATGCCATTGCGGCTTGGTCGGACTCTGCCATCTTGATTTGATGGTAACCGAAATATGCGTCGAGGAAACACAATGAATCGTGTCCTGCGGTAGCGTCGATAATTTGATCGATGCGGGGTAGGGGGAAGGGATCCTTTGGGCAAGCCTTGTTAAGGTCTTTAAAATCAACGCATAGGCGCCAGGATTTGTCCTTCTTTGGTACCATCACCAGGTTTGCTAGCCAGTCCGGATGTTTTATATCTTTGATGAATCCGGCCTCCAATAACTTGGCTAGCTCCTCTCGCATGGCATGTCTCTTAGGTTCGAAAAAACGCCAGAGAGCCTGTTTGACGGGTTTGAATCCTCTTAGGATATTTAAGCTGTGTTCGACCAGCCTGCGTGGGATTCCTGGCATGTCTGAAGGGTGCCAGGCGAAAATGTCCCAATTCTCACGTAGGAACTCTCGCAGTGCGGCGTCTACACCAGGGTTTAATTGTGCCCCGATGGAATCTGTTTTATTGGGGTCCGTTGTATGGACCTGGAATTTAACTATTTCGTCCGTTGGTTTAAAGGAGGTGGACTTGGATCTTTTGTCGAGTATCACATCGCACATGTTCACCGTGGAGCGCAGCGCAGTCGGCTCCTCAGCCGCTAGGGCTTCGGATGGTGCCTCAAGGGCCAGTGCAGCTGTCTTGTTCTCGGCGCGGAGTGCTATGTCCGGATCACTAGCGAGAGTGAGAATTCCATTCGGCCCGGGCATCTTGAGCTTCATGTACCCGTAATGGGGTATTGCTTGGAAGATTGTAAACGCTTCCCGCCCTAGCAGAGCGTGGTATCCGCTACTGAACGGGGCCACTTGGAACGTGACCTCTTCGGACCTGTAATTATCCGGCGTGCCGAACACCACATCTAGTGTGATTTTTCCTGTACAGTGCGCTTCCCGACTGGGGATTATTCCTCTAAAGGTTGTGCTGCTTTGCTCAATGCGGTTCCCGTCTATTTCCATTTTTTGAAGGGTTTCCTCTTAAATGAAGTTTAGTCCGCTGCCTCCATCCATGAGTACCTTGGTAAGGCGAAAGCCGTCCACTATTGGACTGAGAACCAATGTGGCTGGTGCTCGGGCTGTTCGGAATTTAGGTTCATCACTAGCATTGAAAGTAATAGTCGTGTCACTCCATGGGTTTATTGTTGCTACTTGGTAGACTTCGGCAAGGCTGCGGAGTGTTCTTTTTTGCATATTATTTGATGCGAAGGTCTCCAAGATTGTTAATACCGTACCGGTGTCTCTGTGGTGGCTTTCTGTGGCCTCCGGAATTAGAAGATCTTCGCCAATTTTGGCCACCTGCCGGAGTATCCAACATGCTCTAAGGCTGTGAGTTGGTGTGGCGCCCTCTGTACTGTGAATTTTACAGGGTCCATTAAGCCATCCTTCCAGTACGGTTCCATGCCTTGTAGACGGTTTTTGCTTTTTGGTGTTTAACTCGGGTGTCTGGCGATGATGCACCCTTTTATTTCGGACTGGGTTTGTATTCAGGGCCGGATTATCCCAAAATTTTATTTCGGTTTTCCAGGCGCTTTCCATCGCAAAGTACTTTCGTACTATGGACGCCAAGTCAGCGAAGCGTGTAATATCACGGCGACTTATGCATTGAGGATTCCCTTTCCGTGCAATTATTGTAGAAGAATGAAATTGCGTTTTCCTCGCGGCAGTCCTTGATCTTGTTCATAACCAGGAGGAATCTGGCCCAGTAGTGATGTACTGTTTCTTCGGGCTTTTGCCTAATTTGGGATAGATCGCATATGTCCGGGTGGGTGGGTGGAATTAAATCCGAAACCTCACCCAGTCTGAGACTCAGAGGCCAAGGAGTTTCCGAACTCAAAAGTTTGGATTCCTGGATGTTGTCCAATGAATCTAGCCCGTTGCCCGACTCTGAGTTCAGGTCTTGAGTGATGTCCACCCCTCCGCGGGTATCCGGCTTGGAGGGATCAGGAATCCGTACGTAGCTAGTCCTTAAGATAGATGAAGGGTCGCCGCACTATCCCTCTACCACGGCAAAGTGATGGGTGACTTGGGAGGAGTTGATCTCTCTCAGATCGGGTTTAGGCATGATCTGGTCATAATCCGTAGCGACTCCCAGGGCGGCGATGCGATCTAAGAGCAAATTTATGGAAGAGAGCTCCATTGGATCTAACTGCTCGGCAAGTTCCGAGCTGACGTGAAGATCACTTTTGATAACCCGAGAGGTCTTCGTCGGCGCAGCAGCCGAACAGGCGGTCATAAGAAAACCACCTAGCCGGAGAGTTTGGCCGACAGCCAAAGCTCCCTTAGCGACGGTGCCGTCTTTAAAGACGGGATGAGGCATCCTTCCTGATGGCGACGACACAGAGGAACTCTCAATGAAAGCACCAATGTCGGTGTCAAAACCGGCAGATCTCGGGTAGGGGGTCCCGAACTGTGCGTCTAGGCAGATGGTAACAGGAGACAAGGGACACGATGTTTTTACCCAGGTTCGGGCCCTCTCGATGGAGGTAAAACCCTACTCCTGCTTGATTAATATTGATGATATGGGTAGTACAAGAGTAGATCTACCACGAGATCAAGGAGGCTAAACCCTAGAAGCTAGCCTATGGTATGATTGCTCGGTTGTTCGTCCTACGGACTAAAACCCTCCGATTTATATAGACACCGGAGAGGGCTAGGGTTACACAAAGTCGGTTACAATGGTAGGAGATCTACATATTCGTATCGCCAAGCTTGCCTTCCACGCCAAGGAAAGTCCCTTCCGGACATGAGACGAAGTATTCAATATTGTATCTTCATAGTCCAGGAGTCCGGCCGAAGGTATAGTCTGGCTATCCGAACACCCCCTAATCCAGGACTCCCTCAGTTATAGTCCGGCTGCCCGGACACCCCCTAATCCAGGACTCCCTCACCCAACAAAATAGGAAACGATGCCACAATATCAACAACCACTCGAGGGAGTGAAATCGCTAGTGCTTTTTGATCCTTGCGCCCATTGCATCATCCATTTTTCACCACCACAAAATGACACTATCACCAAACATGTAAAGCAAATGGATGACAATAGCACATGATAGCTTCTACGCATCACTCTGATATTAGACTTTTTCCTGAAAAGGATACAGGTCTATTATAAAAGTTTATCAGGAATACAAAGCACCTCAAACATAATAAAAATTCCATGGAGGTCTTAGACCATCAAACGACCACAACCGCCACCAGAATAAGCCGCTAACGTGTAGATGTTACCTCTCCCCTACCGGAGCCGGCTTGACCTTTTTGATGATAGCTCGGAAGTCTTGAAAATCTCGTGAAGGCTTGAGAGATTACACCAAATTAAATAGGGCAACACAATGAAGCACAACATCTAAACAAACTGACCAGAACCACAACATCGATGAACAAAATTGATCATAACAATTTATGGCCACACCATGCTTTGACATTTACACATGTGTTTTAGTAAAACAAAAATTATATTTCGGGTAGCCAAAACATTGATACGTGAACTTGTCTGTCTAGTCAAAACGATCACAACTCATAAATCTTATTATCACATCTAGCTAGACTTTGTAGGTGGTTGATCCGATGAGCATATGTTTGCAACAGAAAAGAATCAATCAATATATGGAATTAAAGTCCTTCACATGCATGATCCTAATATGGTGTGTTGTTTATCCACGCTCGAGTTGGAGTTGATTAAATGATGGCACATATGGGACATGCACCAAATGGAACCCATCACCGAATAAAAGAGAAAACAACGCCACAATGGAGTGAGGTTGCTAGCGCTTCTCGATCCTTGCATCACTTGCATTGTCCGTTTGTCACCACCGCAAAATGACACTATCACCAAACACGTAAATCAAACGCAGACAACACGGATGAAAGTAGCACGTGATAGCTACAACGCATCACTCTGATACTACACTTTTTTGCTGAGTTGAAGGACAAGATATTCTCCTTGAAACAACATTGATTTTGGTAGATTACAATCTGTAGTAATTTGATCTTCTAGACCTTACAAACGGTACCCTGAACTATCTCGTGTCCACCCAAAATGAATCCAAAAGATTTTGCTTGTAGCTAGAGCGCAAGCATCACCGCATAGGAGGCATTCAGACACCCACGTAAGCGGTGGGCCACGCAGGGAAATGCATAGCTTACGACGCGGACGAAACTGCTTACACTTTGGTGTGGTTGGGGCAGTGTGCGCATTAGTGCATCACTTGCCCGCACGCCACCTAATCATGATAGCAACGTCCCGGAGAAGGAAAAAAAGCTTTCATGGCGCCAATAGGAGGGAGAGACACCTGTCTTCTCTCCGCTCCCCCTCATTGCTTTGATGCATCACTTTGATACCAGGCTTTTTTTTCTTTGCTGGATTAAAGGCCAAGATATGCTTCTTGTAACAAGAATGATTTTTATAGACCATGATATGTAGTAATTTGATCTTCTAGACCTTACATACGACAGTCTGGACTAACCAAAATGACTCCAATAGATTTTACTTGTAGTTATGTAGTCATCACCGTGTCAGAGGCATTCATACACCCCACATACATGGCAGACCACGCTGAGAAAAGCATACCTTACGACCGAGACGAAACTGCTTACACTTTGGTGTGGTTGGGGAAGTGTGCCCGTTAGTGCGTCACTTGCCCGCACGCCACCTAATCATGATAGCGGCATACTGGAGAAGGGAGAAAGCGTTGGTGGCACTCCCCTTATGCCTCTTCCTCCCTCTAGCTTCGTTGTCCGCCACCTCTCGCCCTTCTAAAACCCACCACCACTACCAAATTAAAGTCCTTGACATGCATTATCCTAATACGGCGTGTTCTTTATCCATGCGCGCGGTGGAGTCGGTCAAGTGATGACATGCATTGGACATGCACCAACTGGAACCCATCACCGAACAAAAGAGGAAACGACGCCACAACATCAACAACCACTCGAGGGAGTGAGGTTGCTTGTTTGTGCTTCTTGATCCGAGCACCCATAGCATCATTTGTTTTTCATCGCCACAAAATGTCACTATCATCAAACACGTAAAGCAAACATAGACAAAATGGATGACGACAACACACGATAGCTTCAACGCAACACTCCGATACTAGGCCTTTTTTGCTGAACTGAAGGCCAAGATATGACCGTCGGATACAATAGTTTTGGTAGACTATGATCTGTTTGATCTTTTAGGCCTTACGAACGACAGCGTGAACTATCTCGTGTGCAGCCGAAGTGAATCCAAAAGATTTTGCTTGTAGCTAGAGCAAAAGGCATCACCCCGTCGAAGGCATTCGGAGAACGTATCGTGTGAAACGGGCTAATCTGTGCACCACTGATTTTGGGCCATTGGATGAAAATCCGAGGTATGTGGTTTGGCTAGAAAGTGCATTGTTTGCACATTTGCAAAATTGTCCTGCTTTTTCGAATTGAACCGGCACTCCACATCTTACTCTCCCATCAATAAATATGTATGTTTACTCTTTGTGTCTAGATAAAAAAAAGGTTACATATTTTTAACGGAATATCTAAATTCGGATATATTTTGGCTATAACCTTTATTTCGACGAGATCTTTGGAAGAAGAACAATATTGACTATGTTTTTTATGACTTGGAGCTTATAGATGTCGCGGCCAAGTTTCAAAACAGAAAAATAGAAAATATATCCAGCATTAGTAGTATTGTTTCGAACATCTCATCAAAATAATGATGATGGTCAAACCATATCTACATTTGGATACATGGTCCGGCCATTCCTATGCTTGAAGATAGAAATTAGAAATCTACATTTAATGTTGAGAGAGGGAAATGATGTAGTGCGGCTTGATTTTGGTAGTGCGTGAGAGCATTGTTGCTAATGTGCCAACAATCCATTCATCAGCTAGACTGCATTCGTCTGATATCCATCCGACGGTCGGAAATAGCTTGGTGCGCCCGTGCATATAGATTTCGATGTAGTTGGGCCAGTGTGCGCATTAGTGCGTCACTCGCCGGCACGCCACCTAATCATGATAGCGGCGTCCCGGTGAAGGGAGAGGGCGTTGGTGGCGCTCCCCGCTCGTGCCGCTTCCTCCCTCTGCCTCCGCTGCCCGCCACCTCCCGCCCTTTTTAAACCCACCTCCACTGCCAAATTCGCGTCCGCCACTACCGCCGCTGCCTAACCAGGCTACAATCAGGCAGCCGCGCTAGCTTCTGGCTACGACACGGCACGGCGCGACGCGAGGCTCTCGAGAGCGCGAGGGAGATCGTCGTCTGCTGCGGCTAGGGAGGCGTCGGTGGTGGTCTGCTTCATGGGCTCCGCCATGGACCACGTCGGCGCGGCAGGCGGGAGGGCCAAGAAGGCGTCCGGCGGCTCGCAGCTGTGGAAGAAGGCGCTGCTGCATTCCAGCCTCTGCTTCGTCATGGGCTTCTTCACGGGCTTCGCGCCCTCCTCCGTCTCCGACTGGCGGTCCGTCGCGCCCGCCGGGGTGGGGAGCAGCTACATGGCGAAGACGCCGCAAGTGATCGCGTCGGGCGCAGCCATGGACCGGAGCCTGTTGGCGCGGGACGCGGCCGCAAGAATCGGGGGTGTCCCGCGGCCTCTCCTGGTGGTCGTGACGACCACCGAGTCGACGCCTACGGCGGCCGGCGAGCGGGCGGCGATGCTGACCAGGATGGCGCACACCCTGCGGCTCGTGCCGCCGCCGCTGCTGTGGCTGGTGGTGGAGGCCGCCCCCGACGTGCCGGCGACGGCGAAGCTGCTGCGCGACACGGGGATCCTCTACCGCCACCTGACGTACAAGGAGAACTTCACGGCCGCCGAGGTCGCCGCGGGCAAGGAGCGCCACCACCAGCGCAACACCGCGCTGGAGCACATCGAGCGGCACCGCCTCGCCGCCATCGTCCACTTCGCCGGCCTCGGCGACGTGTACGAGCTGCGCTTTTTCGACCAGCTCCGGCAGATCAGGTACCGTCCAGCCCATTCCTCAGCCCTCGTATTCCCCCTCCCTCGTGTCCTCCCAGCAGCAAAGTGAAAGAAGATCTTTCACTCGAGCAAAACAAGAAAAACTTTTGCCTTGTGTTGATGCGCGCGGACGGTCACGCGGCGAAGTACGCAGCTAGCGACCAAAGCGCTCACGCTCGCGGGGCTAGTTGCAAGCAACTTTGTCAGGTTGCCCCGAGCGCTACAGCTCACGCACCGCCTGGACGACCTTCGGCCCAGGGCTAGTTTAATCGCCGGCGACGATCCAATTATCATCCGGGCCATGTGATGTGAGGAGGCCGCTCACCCTCCCCATTAAAGGGTCGTTTTTTATCTCTCTGCTCCCATTCTTTTCCCCTGCCAGGCCTGCGCTGTACCACTTGGGATGGATCTCCCCTCTCCAGTCAGTCAGGCTGGAGCAGAGCAAGCGGTTCATTGCTTTGTGTTATTTTACTAGGACGGCGACGTAACGGTCTTGTTCCGTCCTTGGGTGCCAATGGCAGGCATCAGGAAGGGGCGTTGTTGTTGCGTAGGAGACGCCCAAATGTGTCGGTAGAATGATTGGCACCCCTCAACTAACGGTGCGGGTGAGCGGTGTCCTTCCTCCCCGCGGGCCTGACAGGGAAACATGAGCGGGGGGAGCTCCTGCCGGACGTTGCACGGTTGCTAACTGTCAAACTGGGAGCACTTGCAATCAGGGCAGACGCCTTGCATGTTCTATTCGGGGTCGAGGAATCCGAGCCAGTACTACGTACGTACACGGCACGGGTTTCTCGCTGTTATTTCCAGGCTGACTGGTTTTGTTCAGTTCGCCAAAAAGGAAAGGAAGAGTGATCTTCGTCAGATCAGTTCTACTATTGTCTTGTTGGTTCTGATTCTTGACCCTGTGCAGTTTCACCCGTCGGTCACTCGGTTTACTCCTATTTTGGAAATATTCGTAGTATCTGCAGCATCGCTCCCGTCGTGTTAGATTGATTAGCAATCTCCTGCATTAGTGGCATTAGTGTCTGTAACACGGCAGTAGTACTTCTGAGTATATATATACGGGTACTTATATAGTAGGGTCTGTCTAGGACACATCTAGATGTGATATAATTATGTCACATCTAAGCTGATGTCTATTCTGTTTGTGGTCTATTTTTTTGTCTTAATCTTTTTTTTGCTGCATTATATATTTGTGGGAGCTTAGATGTGACATCCTTAAAAAACATCTAGATGTGAATTAGACAAACTGTATATAGTATGTCCAATCTGCATTTCAGCATACTCCAAACTGCTGTGAGAGATTGACGTCTAGCATGGTTAGGCAGAAAAAAAACTGTTTCTACGAATTAATGCTTCAGAAACTGCATGCCAGCCATTTCGATCTGCGCGATAAGACATGCTTAATCACCAGTGCAAGCACCATATTTAGCAAGCCACTAATTTGCCGTCGCGGCAGCATGACATGGACACCCTACTTACCGGCATCTTTTCAAGCTTTTCGGCACATGCATGCGCGCCGTTTCCACCATCTAAATATTGTACTAGCATCTAATCCAAACCCCTAACGCGAGAATCTGTTGCTTTTACGCCAAATCTTTTGCAGTACATTCGGTGCGTGGCCGGTGGCGAGGATGTCGCGGAACGAGCGGAAGGTGGTCATCCAGGGCCCTGCGTGCAGCTCGTCCAAGGTCCTCGGCTGGTTCTCCAGGGACCTGATGAGCAACGGCACCGCCGGCACGGGCGGCGGCACGGCGGCGACGTCGCCCGAGATCGACGTCCACGGCTTCGCCTTCAACAGCTCCGTGCTCTGGGACCCCGAGCGCTGGGGCCGCTACCCCACCTCCGAGCCCGACAAGTCCCAGGTCAGCCAACCATCAACCCTTCATTGCGCAGTACAGTACACATCGCAGTAGCAGTAGCGCACTGCTTCCTTCCTCGTTCCTCGGCCGGCCGGCCGGCTCGATCAGCGTCGCCATGCATGCATATGCATGCACGCCCGGAACTAACAGTAAGCATTCATACGGCCTTTCGCGCGGCACAGCGATGTCGCGGGGGCAATCTTCCGCCATGAAAGCGGCGCTAGCTAGCCAGCTCTGTTCGTGCATGTGGTACAGGTGGGGTTGGAAGGCCTCGGCGCCTCGTGGCCCATCTGTGCCAACTTTTCCGGTCAAATTCAATTTGTCACGCGTCCTTCAATTCCGCATAAACATCGGTGGAGGCCCTCCTTAGGAAAAGAATTCTATGAGACCCGGCCTGATGGATGACATGTGACATTCACAAATCACAAAGCATCTACCCCACCCCTCACTTGAAATCAGGGGGAAGAGATTAGATGCTAGATGCTTTGTGATTTGTGTATGTCATGTGTCATTCATCAAGGCGGGTCTCACCTGCTAAATATGAGACCTGGTCTCATATAAAATTTTTTCCCTCCTTAGTTTCATCAAGGAAAATTGCAAAAAAAATGGCGCGGGCGTCGGTCGGTACACCGAAGCTGCGGCAATCGACAAAACGGGTCGAATCCGAGAGGATCTGGAAATGGCAATGCAAATGCCAAATCGCTGGGGGCTTATCTTTAATTTAATCCGGTGCGGTGCGAGTGGTATGATTTGGTGGGGAGGGGCCCCGGCCGTGGAGATGAGTAGGATTTGGTGCAAGGCAAGACACGCTCGGTGTTGGTGGTTGGCCACAGCGCCAGCAGTACTGCCGTAGTACCCCTGGCTAATAGCTAATGCCGTTCTTCAGAAAACCAGGGCTTCTTTTAGGTGTGCAGCTGACTGTTTCACCTGTCATGAATCTAACCACTAAAGTACCCCCTCTCGCTAGTTGCTGCGATCAATCATTAGAGGCCGTTACAGCGTGCTTCCATCTTTGTAATGTGATGATGCCAGACGACCTGTGATGATTTTTCGCTTTTGCAGGAGCTAACATGTTTTCTTGTATCATTGTTTCGCAGGACTCGATGAGGTTTGTGCAGCAAGTGGTGTCGGAGGATTATAGCAAGGTGAAGGGCATCCCTCCAGATTGCCTCGAGATCATGGTGTGGGGCGTCGACACGCCGCCGCCGCCGGCCCCGTCTTCCTCGCAACAAACTCCGGGGAATAAGAGGAGGTAGAAGGGAGAGCTGTAGAAGAGATCATCGGATCCAAGAGCCGAACAAGCTGCTGCCTATACTGTACATGCAAGGGTCGCACCAGTAAGGTGTTGATGCTCCTACTAGCTGCAAACATAAGAACTTTTTTGGTTTTCGTTATAGGGGATGGATCGGCAAGTATCCTCCCGGGCAATATCGTCGTATTGTACATCGTACTCACCTTTTCTTTTCTCTTCAACAAACTGTGATATATGCATACTTTCCTTTTCTTCTCTTTTCTTTTCTTTTCTTTTCTCTTCTTTTCTTTTCTTTTCTCTTCTTTTCTTTTCTTTTTGTTTCAAGAGGTTTAGGTGATTACATGATACCCCTTGAACTGTCTCTAAAGAATGAAATGAACAGAAGGCAGGTACAAGCTGAAGATATATCTTTTGCTGTCCACATTTTTTCTTTACCAGCCCTTTTATTTGCTTTTTTTGAAAAAGGGCACTTTATTACTTAAAAGATTTTAGCATTACATCCGTCCTCTGCATAAGTAAGATGCACAAAGCCAAATAAGATCCTTTCACATAAAATAAAAATAAAAAGGCGAATTACAACAAACATGTAGAGTCCGTATAACACCTAAATCGGAGGGGGGTCAATCCTTAGATCATGCTGCCACCCATGTTGGGTAAAAGTATCCCTCGCCGTAGCCTCCAATCGTGTACACACCTTCGTATACATGCCTCGATTCTCCACGCGTTGTAGAGAGGACCATAAAAGAAGAGTCCCAATACATCTGTAGATAACCTGCAACATAGAAGTACTTATATCATTAAAAACCTTATCATTCTACATAGCCAAAGCGACCAAACAATAGCAAGCACTCTCATCCTGAGAAGAGTTCTTAACTTGTGATCAATCTCATGTAACCAGTTGCCAAATACATTAGCAACACTACAGGGAGGATACAAGCCAGAAGCTATTTGGATGACTGACCATATAAAATGAGCCAAATTGCATTGGAAGAATAAATGTTTTATTGTCTCCTCATGGTGACAAAACACACATTGCGGACTTCCATGTCAATCCCTCTTAATAAGGTTATCTTTAGTAAGAACGACTCCGCGGCGAAGATACCATGTAGAATTTTATTCTTAAGAGGTATCTTCATCTTTCAGATCTTTTTGTTATTAACAACTGGCACATCAGACTGGATTAACGCTCTATACATAGAATCCACTGAGAATTGTCCATTCCTATGAAGGTTTCATCAGAATACATCAGACCCATGTGATGGAGGCCCTTTTTCTGGCTTACGGGTGTGCTTGAACTGAAGTTACCAAAGAATGTCCAATTCTCAAAGGGGAATTGAACAAGCATGCTTGAGAAACACACAAACCTAGACCACGTACCCTGCCCTATGTGCTCACCGGCCGGAACCATTCATTAAGACACAAGGGTCTCGATCGAGCAGCTTCCTTGCTGTTGGCGCGTCCCGATCGTGCGCAAGAATCCATTAGGTTAAGCCGGTTCTTGAGGATAATGAAATGCAATGGTGGCCAGTGGAGTAGACAACTCCTTTTTGAAAAGGGAAGCTTCGAACAGTCTACCTGCAATCGGAATCAGCATGTGCCCCTGAAGCGACGCATGTCTCTCGTTTGAACACCAACCATCGTGTAACGTAGCTAGTCATGTCGTAGGGTTTGCGCAATAATTTGCACCTGTTCCATGGCCATATTTTCCAGGCCTTCTCTTTTGCTCGTGCATGCTGTTGGTGATTTGTACGAGCTTGTTGTTAGGTTATCATCTGCAGCGCCTAAACTAAGCTGTGTGCAGTGTCGTGTATGGACCAAGGAAACACTTTTTCTTTCGCCCCACAGGGACCAAGGAGACTGCACCACAGGAAACAACCGTTCCATGTCAGATAAACACAAAACAGCAACGCATTCTACTACTCCCTCTGTAAAGAAATATAAGAGCATCTAGATCACTATTTTAGTGATCTTAATGCTCTTATATTTATTTACGTAGGGAGTACTATCTAGAGTATTTTCCTCTCTGGTTTGCTAAAAATTGTTTTCGCGGCAGGATTTAGTTCATCTGGAGTCTGAATCTCCACTGCTGACAAGCTGCTACGTATGCGATAGTCTGAACTGAACTCTGGACATCTCGGTCTTGTGTGGCTAATTGAAGCTCCTGTTTACATGCAATGAAGCTTAGATGGTGTGCAAACATGCCATTGACAAACGGATGAGTTCTTAATGAGGGTTATAGTTTCACGCTGCACATGGCATCTTTCGTTGCTTGCTTTACACATGGGAATATGGGATGGTTTTCAGCAAAAAGGACGCACAATCTCAACTCCCCTTTCTCACTAACGGAAGCCCGCATAAGGTCATGTATACAGGGCATGAAAACATGATGACATGTTTGCGTCTGTACTGGTTACAGAAAATAGGCTTCGAAGTTGAAACTTGAACACGGACCTCGGTCCAATAGAATGATGTAAGAGCATCTCTAATAAAAGATGTATATTTGGAGATGTAAAAGTAGGTGTTGTATAATTTACATCTTCAAAAAAGTCTCCCAACTTTAAAAGATAAATATTTGGTGATGTAAAACTAATGCATTTGAAGATGTAAAACTAGTTCAGCCACTACATCATTTCAAACATATTTAAAACATAGCAAGTTTATTTGAAACAAATATAGTTCTTAACATAATTAAACATAGTTCAAACTACTACTCTCACAACTCGTCTTTGATGGGATCGTCGCACTCGTCCTCCTCCTCCGAGTCATCCCAGTCCGACGAGTCAGACTCGACGGGAATCACCGTCAAGGGGCCGGCCTCCTCCTCCTTCTTCACCCCCTTCTTCTTCTGCTCGGCCTCGCCATCGCCGCATCGTCACTATCGCCGGGAGCAACGAGAATCGCCGGCTTATTCTTCTCCTCCTCCTCCTTGTCCATCCACCGAATGGTAATATTCTTCCGCCCGATGAACTCCGCGTCTGCCCGGGATTCGCTCTCCGAGTAGTTCATCTCATGCCTCGGCTGGCCGAAACGCTACGCTGCGACGTCGTACGCACGCGCGGCCACGTCGGCGGACTCGAACACGCCGATCCAGTAGCAATAGCCACTGCACTGGAACTCCACGTCAAAGTTCTAGGACGGCTTTTGCCGCACCCCGAAGAAGCCGGTCTTGCTCTTTGAGATTTTCGTCGACGGCATGGCGGTGGCCGAGCGACGAGGAGCGGGGTGGTGCCCGAGTGTCGAGCTTCAAATGCAGCGGCGGGAACTCGAATCGTGCGGCCGATTGCCAGTGGCGGGAGAAGCTCGAATCGGGCGGCGACGTGGCGGTTGATACGTCTCCAACGTATCTATAATTATTAATTGTTTCATACAATTATATTATCAATTGTGGATGCCTTATATGTTATTTTATAACATTTTTTGGAACTAACCTATTAACCCAGTGCCTAGTGTCAGTTGCTGATTTTTGCTTGTTTTTTGCGTTCCAGAAAATCAGTACCAAACGGAGTCCAAACGCTATGAAACTTTTTGATGATTTTTTTTCTAGACATAAGAGACCCTACAAGCTCCAGGAGGAGGCCAGAGCACAAACAACAAGATGGCAAGGTGCGCCCTGTTACCTTGTGGGCCCCACATGGCTTCATCTGGCCTAATTCCACTTTTTTCGCCGCCGCAAACTTCTGTTCTTTCGTGATCCCATCTGGAGGCCTTTTTCGGTAATCTGTGGAAGGGGGAATCGATCACGAAGGGCTTTCACATCATCCTTGCTGCCTTCCAATGATGTGTGAGTAGTTTACCGTAGACCTACGAGTCCATAGCTAGTAGCTAGATGGCTTCTTCTCTGGTCGTTGATCTTCAATACAATGTTCTTCTCGATCTTCTTGGAGTTCTATCCTATGTAATCTTCTTTTGTGGTGTGTTTGTTGGGATCCGATGAATTGTGGGTTTATGATTAGATTATTCATTAAAAGTAAATGAGTCTTTTTTGAACTTTATTATGCATGATTGTTATAGCTTTGTATTTCTCCCCGATTATCCGTTTGGTTTGGCCAACTAGATTGATTTACCTTCAGCGGGAGAGGTGCTTTGTTATAGGTCCAATCTTCCGGTGCTCTATATCCCAGTGACAGAAGGGGACAAGGCACGTATTTGTATTTTTGTCATTAAGGGTAAAACGACGGGGTTTATTCATATTGATTGGGTTTACTTTGTCTACATCATGTCATCTTGCTTAAGGTGTTACTCTGTTTTTCATGAATGTAATACTATAGATGCATGCTGGATAGTGGTCAATTGGTGGAGTAATAGTAGTAGATGCAAGCAGGAATCGGTCTACTTGTCTCGAACGTGATGCCTATTTACATGATCATTGACGTGAATACATCATAGATATGCACTTTTCTATCAATTGCAAAACAGTAATTTGTTCACCCACCTATGTTATGTGTTCGAGAGAGAAGCCTCTAGTGAAAACTATGGCCCCTGAGTCTACTTTAATTATATTATAAGAACCAAATGTGTTTTGCTACAATTTATGAAGGAAATATGCCCTAGATGCAATAATAAAGTTGTTATTTTATATTTCCTTATTCATGATAAAGGTTTATTATTCATGCTAGATTGTATTGATCGGAAACCTTAATACATGTGTGAATACATAAACAAACACCGTGTCCTTAGTGAGCCTCTACTAGACTAGCTCGTTGATCAAAGATGGTTAAGGTTTCCTAACCATGGACATGAGTTGTCATTTGATAATGGAATCACATCATTAGGAGAATGATGTGATGGACAAGACCCATCCGTTAGCTTAGCATAATGATCGTTCAGTTTTATTGCTATTGCTTTCTTCATGTCAAATACATATTCCTTCGACTATGAGATTATGCAACTCTCGGATACCAGAGGAATGCCTTGTGTGCTATCAAACGTCACAACGTAATTGGGTGATTATAGAGATGCTCTACAGGTATCTCTGAAGCTGTTTGTTGAGTTGGCATAGATCGAGATTAGGATTATTCACTCCGAGTATCGGAGAGGTATCTCTCGGCCCTCTTGGTAATACACATCATAAGCTTGCAGGCAAACGACTAAGGAGTTAGTCACGAGGTGATGTATTACGAAACGAGTAAAGAGACTTGACGGTAATGAGATTGAACTAGGTATGAAGATACCGACGATCGAATCTTGGGCAAGTAACATACCGATGGACAAAGGGAATTGTGTATGTTGTCATAACGGTTCGACCGATAAAGATCTTCATATAATATGTAGGAGCCAATATGGGCATCCAAGTTCCGCTATTGGTTATTAACCCGAGAGGTGTCTCGGTCATGTCTACATAGTTCTCGAACCCACAGGGTCCGCACGCTTAACGTTCGATGACGATATAGTATTATATGAGTTATGTGATTTGGTGACTGAATGTTGTTCAGAGTCCCGGATGAGATCAAGGACATGATGAGGAGTCTTGAAATGGTCGAGACATAAAGATTGATATATAGGACGATGATATTCGGACACCGGAAGTGTTTCGGGGGGTACCGGGTACTTATCGGGTCAACAGAAGGGGTTCCAGACACCCCTGGCAAAAGATGCCGGCCTTATGGGCCAAGAGGGGAAACGCACCAGCCACAAGGGGCAGGTGCGCCCCCCATATGGGCCGGCCTAAGGAGGATAAGGAAAGGGGGAAGGGAAAGGTTAGTGTGGATTAGGATTCCCACTTCCTTCCCTCCCCCCTCTTTCCTTCCCCCTTCGATAAACATGGTAGGGGGCACAACCAAGGGCAGGAGCCCAAGTAGGGTTCAGACCTACTTGGGGCGCCCCTTGGCCTCTCTCCTTTCCCTCCCACCTATATATATATGAGGAGGGGCGCCTAGCACACCCCAGACAATTGCCTAGCCGTGTGCGGCGCCCCCCTCCACCGTTTACACCCCTGGCCATATTTTTGTAGTGCTTAGGCGAAGCCCTGCGGAGATCACTTCACCATCACCATCACCATGCTGTCGTGCTGACGGACCTCATCTACTACCTCGATGTCTTGCTGGACCAAGAAGGCGAGGGACATCACCGAGCTGAACGTGTGCAGAACGCGGAGGTGCCATGCGTTTGGTACTTGATCGGTTGAAGCGCGAAGAAGTTCGACTACATCAACCGCGCTTTGAAACGCTTCCACTTACGGTCTACGAGGGTACGTAGACACACTCTTCCCCTCGCTCCTATGCATCTCCATGGATAGATCATTGTCTGTGCTTAGATTTTTTGTTTTCCATGCAACGATTCCCAACAGTGGCATCATGAGCCAGGTCTATGCGTAGATGATATGCATGAGTAGAACACAAAGGGTTGTGGGTGGTGATAGTCATACTGCTTACCACCAATGTCTTATTTTGATTCGGCGGTATTGTGGGATGAAGCGGCGCAGACCAACCTTACATGTCCACACACATGAGACCGGTTCCAGCGACTGACATGCAACTATTTTTGCATAAAGGTAGCCGGCGGGTGTCTATTTCTCCTATTTTAGTTGAATCGAATTTGACTGCGGACGGTCCTTGAAGAAGGTTAAAACAACAAACTTCACGAAACACTGTTGTGGTTTTATGCGTAGGTAAGAACGGTTCTTGCTAGAAGCCCGTAGCAGCCACGTAAAACTTGCAACAACAAAGTAGAGGATGTCTAACTTCTTTTTGTAGGGCATGTTGTGATGTGATATGTGTTGGGGAACGTAGTAATTTCAAAAAAATTCCTACGCACACGCAAGATCATGGTGATGCATAGCAACGAGAGGGGAGAGTGTTGTCCACGTACCCTCTAGACCAAAAGCGGAAGCGTTATGACAACGCGGTTGATGTAGTTGTACGTCTTCACGATCGACCGATCCTAGTACCGAAAGTACGGCACCTCCGCGATCTGCACACGTTCGGCTCGGTGACGTCCCACGAACTCATGATCTAGCAGAGTGTCAAGGGAGAGCTTCGTCAGCACAACGACGTGATGATGGTGATGATGAAGCTACCGACACAGGGCTTCGCCTAAGCACTACGACGATATGACCGAGGTGGATTATGGTCGAGGGGGGCACCGCACACGGCTAAGAGACCAATGATCAACTTGTGTGTTCTAGGATGCCCCCTGCCCCCGTATATAAAGGAGCAAGGGGGAGGCCGACCGGCCCTTGGGGCGCGCCAAGGAGGGGGAGGAGTCCTCCTCCTAGTAGGAGAAGGACTCCCCCTTTCCTAGTCCAACTAGGAGGAGGAAGGGGAAGGAAGGAGTGGGAGAGGAGAAGGAAAGGGGTGACGCGCGCCCCTCCCTAGTCCAATTTGTACTCCCTATAGGGAGGGGGCACGGCTGCCCTTGTGGGCTGCCTCCCCTCTTCCCTATGGCCCATGTAGGCCCAATAGTTCCCTCGGGGGTTCCGATAACCCCCCGGCACTTTGATAATTGTCCAGTGACCCCTGGAACTCATTCTATGTCCGAATATAGTCATCCAATGTATCAATATTTATGTCTCTACCATTTCGAGACTCCTCTTCATGTCCTTGATCACATCCGGGACTCCAAACTATCTTTGGTACATCAAAACTCATAAACTCATAATACCGATCGTCACCGAACGTTGAGCGTGCGAACTCTACGGGTTAGAGAACTATGTAGACATGACCGAGACACATCTCCGGTCAATAACCAATAGAGGAACTTGGATGTTTATATTGGCTCCCACATATTCTACGAAGATCTTTATCGGTCAAACCGCATAACAACATACGTTGTTCCCTTTGTCATCGGTATGTTACTTGCCCGAGATTCGATCGTCGGTATCTCAATACCTAGTTCAATCTCGTTACCGGCAAGTCTCTTTACTCGTTCCGTAATGCATCATCCCGCAACTAACTCATTAGTCACGTTGCTTGCAAGGCTTATAGTGATGTGCATTACCGAGAGGGCCAGAGATACCTCTCCGACAATCGGAGTGACAAATCCTAATCTCGATCTATGCCAACTCAACAAGTACCATCGGAGACACCTGTAGAGCACCTTTATAATCACACAGTTACGTTGTGACGGTAGCACAAATCCTAATCTCGATCTATGCCAACTCAACAAGTACCATCGGAGACACCTGTAGAGCACCTTTATAATCACACAGTTACGTTGTGACGGTAGCACACAAAGTGTTCCTCCGGTATTCGGGAGTTGCATAATCTCATAGTCATAGGAACATGTATAGTTCATGAAGAAAGCAATAGCAACATACTAAACAATCAAGTGCTAAGCTAACAGAATGGGTCAAGTCAATCACATCATTCTCTAATGATGTGATCTCGTTAATCAAATGACAACTCATGTCTATGGCTAGGAAACTTAACCATCTTTGATTCAACGAGCTAGTCAAGTAGAGGCATACTAGTGACACTCTATTTGTCTATGTATTCACACATGTACTAAGTTTCCGGTTAATACAATTCTAGCATGAATAATAAACATTTATCATGATATAAGGAAATAAATAATAACTTTATTATTGCCTCTAGGGCATATTTCCTTCAGTCTCCCACTTGCACTAGAGTCAATAATCTAGTTCACATCGCCATGTGATTTAACACCAATAGTTCACATCACCATGTGATTAACACCCATAGTTCACATTGTCATGTGACCAACACTCAAAGGGTTTACTAGAGTCAGTAATCTAGTTCACATCGCCATGTGATTAACACTCAAAGAGTACTAAGGTGTGATCATGTTTTGCTTGTGAGAGAAGTTTAGTCAACGGGTCTGCCAAATTCACATCCGTATGTATTTTGCAAATTTCTATGTCTACAATGCTCTGCACGGAGCTACTTTAGCTAATTGCTCCCACTTTCCATATGTATCCGGACTGTGACTTAGAGTCATCCAGATCGGTGTCAAAGCTTGCATCAACGTAACTCTTTACGATGAACTCTTTATCACCTCCATAACCGAGAAATATTTCCTTAGCCCTCTAAGGATATTTTGACCGCTGTCCAGTGATCTACTCCTAGATGAAAATTGTACTTCCTTGCCAAACTCAGGGTAGGGTATACAATAGGTCTGGTACACAGCATGGCATACTTTATAGAAGCTATGGCTGAGGCATAGGGAATGACTTTCATTCTCTCTCTATCTTCTGCCGTGGTCGGGCTTTGAGTCTTACTCAACTTCACACCTTTGCAACACATGCAAGAACTCTTTCTTTGACTGTTCCATTTTGAACTACTTCAGAAACTTGTCAAGGTATGTAATCATTGAAAAAACTTATCAAGTGTCTTGATCTATCTCTATAGATCTTGATGCTCAATATGTAAGCACCTTCACCGAGGTCTTTCTTTGAAAAACTCCTTTCAAACACTCCTTTATGCTTTCTAGAAAATTCTACATCATTTTTGATCGACAATATGTCATTTACATATACTTATCAGAAAGGTTGTAGTGCTCCCACTCACTTTCTTGTAAATACAGGCTTCTCCAAAAGTCTGTATAAAACCATATGCTTTGATCACACTATCAAAGCGTATATTCCAACTCCGAGAGGCTTGCACCAGTCCATAAATGTATTACTGGAGCTTGCACACTTTGTTAGCACCTTTTGGATCGATAAAACATTATTGTTGTATCATATACAACTCTTCTTTAAGATATCCATTGTGGAATGTAGTTTTGACATCCATTTGCCAGATTTCATAAAATGTGGCAATTGCTAACATGATTCGGACAAACTTAAGCATCGCTACGAGTGAGAAAATCTTATCGTAGTCAACACCTTGAACTTGTTGAAATCTTTTTTCGACAATTCGAGCATTGTAGATAGTAACACTACTATCAGTATCCGTCTTCCTCTTGAAGATCCATTTATTCTCAATGGCTTGTCGATCATCGGACAAGTCAATCAAAGTCCATATTTGTTCTCATACATGGATCCCATCTTAGATTTCATGGCCTCAAGCCATTTCGTGGAATCTGGGCTCATCATCGCTTCCTCATAGTTCGTAGGTTCGTCATGGTCTAGTAACATGACCTCCAGAACATGATTACCGTACCACTCTGGTGCGGATCTTACTCTGGTTGACCTACGTGGTTCGGTAGTAACTTGATCAGAAGTTTCACGATCATCATCATTAGCTTCCTCACTAATTGGTGTAGGAATCACTGGAACTGATTTCTGTGATGAACTACTTTCCAATTCGGGAGAATGTACAATTACCTCATCAGGTTCTACTTTCTTCCCACTCACTTCTTTCGAGAGAAACTCCTTCTCTAGAAAGGATCCATTCTTTGCAACGAATATCTTGCCTTCGGATCTATGATAGAAGGTGTACCCAACAGTCTCCTTTGGGTATCCTGTGAAGACACATTTCTCTGATTTGGGTTCGAGCTTATCAGGTTGAAGCTTTTTCACATAAGCATCACAACCCCAAACTTTAAGAAACGACAACTTTGGTTTCTTGCCAAGCCATAGTTCATATGGTGTCGTCTCAACGGATTTAGATGGTGCCCTATTTAACGTGAATGTATCTGTCTCTAATGCATAACCCCAAAAACGATAGTGGAAAATCGGTAAGAGACATCATTGTCGATGTACAAAAGCAGGGGTCCCTTTTTGTACCCCTTTACTTGTGCACGGGCAGTCGCAGCCCCATTGAGGGAGTCCTGGATTAGGGGGTGTCTGGGTAGCCGGACTATACCTTCAGTCGGACTCCTGGACTATGAAGATACAAGATTGAAGACTTCGTCCCGTGTCCGGATGGGACTTTCCTTGGTGTGGAAGGCAAGCTCGGCGATGCGGATATTCAGATCTCTTACCATTGTAACCGACTTTGTGTAACCCTAACCCTCTCCGGTGTCTATATAAACCGGAGGGTTTTAGTCCGTAGGACAGAACCCCAACATACAACAATCATACCATAGGCTAGCTTCTAGGGTTTAACCTCCTTGATCTCGTGGTAGATCTACTCTTGTACTACCCATATCATCAATATTAATCAAGCAGGACGTAGGGTTTTACCTCCATCGAGAGGGCCTGAACCTGGGTAAAACATCGTGTCCCTCGTCTCCTGTTACCATCCGCCTAGATGCACAGTTTGGGACCCCCTACCCGAGATCCGCCGGTTTTGACACCGACATTGGTGCTTTCATTGAGATTTCCTCTGTGTCGTCGCTTTTAGGCCCGATGGCTCCTTTGATCATCAACGACGATGCGGTCCAGGGTGAGACTTTTCTCCCCGGACAGATCTTCGTCTTCGGCGGCTTCGCACTGCGGGCCAATTCGCATGGCCACTTGGAGCAGATCGAAAGCTACCCCCCTGGCCATTAGGTCAGATTTGGAAGTTTAAACTACACGGCGGACATCCGCGGGGACTTGATCTTCGACGGATTTGAGCCACAGCCAAGCACGCCGCACTGTCTCGATGGGCATGATCTAGCTCTGCCGCCGAACAGTGTCCTGGAGGCCGCACGCGCATTGGTTCTGACCCTTAATTCGGAGCCTACTGCGCCGATCAAGGATGAGTGGTTGGACGCCGCCTCGGGGGCTGCGATCTCAAAGGCGATCGAGTCGAACGCCAGCCCCGCACCCCGCAAGGCCCATGACTTCGAGGGGCCGGATTCCTCTTCGGACTCTGAGCCCTCCGCGCGCCCGCCGATCGAATCCGATTGGGCGCCGATCATGGAGTTCACCGCCGCGGACATCTTTCAGCACTCGCCCTTTGGCAACATTCTGAAGTCACTAAAGTCTCTCTCTTTATCAGGAGAGCCCTGGCCGGACTACGGTCAGCAAGGTTGGGATACGGACGATGAAGAAATTCAAAGCCCACCCACCACCCACTTCGTAGCCACTGTCGACGACTTAACCGACATGCTCAACTTCAACTCTGAAGACATCGACGGTATGGACGACGATGCCAGAGACGACCAAGAACCAGCACCTATAGGGCTCTGGAAGGCCACCTCGTCATACGACATATATATGGTGGACACTCCAAAAGATGGAGATGGCGATGGAACAACGGGGGATGACACCTCCAAGAAACAGCCCAAGCGCCGATGTCAGCGGCGCCGCTCTAAATCCCGCCAAAGCAAAAACGGTGATTCCGGCACGGGAGATAATAATACTCCGGATAGCGCCAAAGAACACCCCCTCCAGCAAGAGGATGGAGAAGCCAGCCCTCACGAGAGAGCGGCAGACAGAGAGGTTGAGGATGATAACTACATGCCTCCCTCCGAAGACGAGGCAAGCCTCGACGACGACGAATTCGTCGTGCCAGAGGATCCCGCCGAACAAGAGCGTTGTAAACGCAGGCTTATAGCCACGGCAAGCAGCCTCAAGAAAAAGCAGCAACAGCTTAGAGCCGATCAAGATTTGCTAGCTGACAGATGGACTGAAGTCCTTGCGGCCGAAGAGTATGAACTCGAACGCTCCTCCATGAGTTACCCAAAGCGCAGGCTGCTACCCCGATTAGAGGAGGAAGCACCTACATCACCAGCGCATGACATGGCCGACCGGCCACCTCGTGGCCGTGACAGAGAGGCCTCTCGGCCCTCCACTCAAGCCGTGCCCCGGCGCCGCCCAAAACATGCTAAGGCACGGGAAAACGCGCCAGACCTGTGAGAGATACTGGAGGCCAAGGCAAGACAAACAAGATCGATCTACGGATCGCGTGGGCGCCCTACGGCACATGACGGGGATCGTCACTCCGGACATAATAAATCCGGCTGGGCCGAACATAGTAGACAAAGCTCATTCGAGCTGCGTCGTGATATAGCCCAATACGGAGGCGCCGCACACCCACTATTCTTCACAGATGAAGTAATGGATCATAAAATCCCTGAGGGTTTCAAACCCGTGAACATCGAATCATACGATGGCACAACAGATCCTGCGGTATGGATCGAGGATTATCTCCTTCATATCCACATGGCCCGCGGCGATGATCTACACGCCATCAAATACCTCCCACTCAAACTTAAGGGACCAGCCCTGCATCGGCTTAACAGCTTGCCAGCAGATTCGATCGATTCTTGGGAGGACTTGGAAGCCGCATTCCTCGACAATTTCCAGGGTACCTATGTGCGACCACCGGACGCTGATGACCTAAGCCACATAATTCAGCAGCCTGAGGAATCGGCCAGGCAATTTTGGACACGGTTCCTAACAAAGAAAAACCAAATAGTCGACTGTCCGGACGCAGAGGCCCTAGCAGCCTTCAAGCATAATATCCGCGACGAGTGGCTTGCCCGGCACCTGGGACAGGAAAAGCCGAAATCTATGGCAGCCCTCACGACACGCATGACCCGCTTTTGCGCGGGAGAAGACAGCTGGCTAGCTCACAGCAACAACTTAACCGAAAACCTTGGTAATTCGGATACCAAGGACGAAAGTGGCAGGTCGCGCCGGAACAAGCAAAAACGCCGGTTTAACAGCAACAGCAACGAGGATACGTCAGTCAATGCCGGATTCCGAGGCTACAAATCCGGTCAGCGGAAAAAGCCATTCAAAAGAAATACTCAGGGCCCGTCCAGTTTGGACCGAATACTCCACCGCTTGTGCCAGATACATGGCACCCCCAAAAAGCCAGCCAATCACACCAACAGGGATTGTTGGGTGTTCAAGCAGGCAGGCAAGTTAAATACCGATAATAGAGACAAGGGGCTGCGTAGCGACGACGAGGAGGAGCCCAGGCCGCCGAACAACAGTGGACAGAAGGGTTTTCCCCCACAAGTGCGGACGGTGAACATGATATACGCAACCCACATCCCCAAGAGGGAGCGGAAGCGTGCATTACGTGACGTATATGCGCTGGAGCCAGTCGCCCCAAAGTTCAACCCATGGTCCTCCTGCCCGATCACTTTTGATCGAAGGGACCACCCCACTAGCATCCGTCATGGCGGGTTCGCCGCATTGGTTCTAGACCCAATTATTGACGGATTTCATCTCACAAGAGTCCTTATGGACGGCGACAATAGCCTGAACCTGTTTTACCAGGATACAGTGCGGAAAATGGGCATAGATCCCTCCAGGATTAAGCCCACCAAAACGACCTTTAAAGGCGTCATACTAGGTGTAGAGGCCAACTGTACAGGTTCAGTCACACTTGAAGTGGTCTTCGGATCACCGGATAGCTTCCGAAGCGAGGAGTTAATCTTCGACATAGTCACGTTCCGCAGTGGCTATCAGGCACTGCTCGGGCGAACCGCATTTGTAAAGTTCAATGCGGTACCACACTACGCATACCTCAAGCTCAAGATGCCAGGCCCTCGAGGAGTAATCACGGTCAATGGAAACACCGAACGCTCCCTCCGAACGGAGGAGCACACGGCGGCCCTCACAGCGGAGGTACAAAGCAGCCTCTCTAGGCAACTCCCCAGTCCGGTCGTTAAAAGGCCGGACACTGTCAAGCGCGCCCGGAGTAACCTACAACAAGACCGCCTGGCACGTTCTGAGCAGGCGTAGCAATGCGGCCCCAACCCTAGCCCTCGCGAAATAGCAAAACCAGTGCTCCGTGTACATAACTACGCTCTCAAAATACCATGGGAGCAGGGGAAGGGGCATTATCACGGCACGCCCAAAAAACGGCTTAAACCGTACTAGGGGCTGCCGAATTCCTTTTTTAATTTTCTCTTACTTTCAGGACTCCATACTTCGGACGACCTGTTCGGCAATTCAACTGCCGCACAAACGATGCAAGAACCAGGGAAGCAGACAAGCCATGCCGCATTATGGAACTCCCAGGTGGTCTCTATTACGAGCAGTATACCTGTTTTAAATACAATTCCACGGCCTGCCCCTGGACAGGACATGTTAAATAAGTCTAATTTCTTTTGCTTATCGCACTATTTGTATCGTTCGGCTTGAATAGCAGCCTTCTTATAAATAATGCATAGCTTTTTGTCTATCTTTTGCATTACTCTCTTTTTATATATATGTTCATTAATGACATATTGCACCCGTACACTGTGGTATGGCAAATACGCCAGGGGCTTCAGTACCCCTCAATATGGTGTGAGAAGTCCGAACACTTTCACAAGTGTGGCACCCCGAACTTATAGCATTATATGCATCGGCTCCGAATCATGATTTGGGTCAATAGTTGGGTTTGCCCGGCTCCTATGTTTTGGTGCCTTACGTTCCGCTATATCGGCTAAGGTAGCACTAGGAGAACTACTGCGATTGTGCCCCTGTTGAGCTGGGCTGAGCACCTCAGTAGAGAAAGCTAAAACTGACTGTCATGATAAGGCGAGAGACCGGTCGCTGTTCGAGAGGTTTTTCGAGTCCTTAAAGACTTATGCCGCTTAGAGCGAGGAACCAGATTTTGTCCGGCCAAGGCGTGGATAGCGCCCCGAACTCGGTCTTCCGAATACTAGGGGCTTCGCCGAAATTTAAAATTATAGAGTTCTATGGCTAAGTGAGAGTGTTCAAGCATTATAGTCTGATTGCCTTGTTCGTTGTGCTGAGCGCCTCCCTCGAAGGACCCAAACATGGGAAAAAGAGCGCTCAGGTTTACCCCGAACACCCCAGCACTAGTGGCATGGGGGCAGAAGCCGACGACTAGCCATCTCTCAGTTTTTGATAAACGGCCGCACTGAAAGTAATATTTTAAATTCAGAAAGCATTGCTTAGCACATATGAACAAGTTTTCAGCGCACAGGACAACACGAGCGAGTTCACTCAAAAATTACATCCTTGGTACATTCATCCGCCATAAGGCGGGCACCCTTCAGAACATCCTTATAATAGTTCTCGGGTTTGCGATGCTCTTTCCCCGGCGGTGGCCCGTCCTTCACAAGCTTCTCACCGTCCAGCTTGCCCCAGTGCACCTTAGCACGGGCAAGGGCCCTCCGGGCACCTTCGATGCAGACGGAGCGCTTGATGACCTCGAGCCTTGGACAGGATTCCACCAGCCGCCGCACCAATCCGAAGTTGCTCCCAGGCAGGGCCTCTCCAGGCCACAGCCGAACTATGAAGCCCTTCATGGCTTGTTCGGCCGCCTTGTGGAGCTCGACCAGCTGCTTCAGCTGGTCGCTCAAGGGCACGGGGTGTCCGGCCTCAGCATACTGAGACCAGAACACCTTCTCCATCGAACTGCCCTCCTCGGCTCGGTAGAATGCGGCGACATCAGATACGCTACGGGGAAGATCTGCGAACGCTCCTGGAGAGCTCCGGATTCGGGTAAGTAACAAGTAGCTTACTTTTGTATGTTTGCTTTGCATAAAGAATGCCTTACCCACCGCTATCTTTTTCACCACATCCAATTCCTGGAGGGCCTTCTGGGCTTCGGCCTTGGTAGTCTCGATGGCCGCGGCGAGCTCGGACGCTCGCGTCTTCGAGTCAAGCTCCAAACTCTCATGTTTTTTCATGAGAGCCTGAAGCTCTCGCTGCGCTTCGCTGACCAGCGCCTCCAATTTCTCCCGCTCGGTGCGCTCTGAGGCCACCCTCTTCTCGGCCTCGGATAGCGCCTGCTTGAGGGTCGCCACCTCAGTAGTGGCCCCTGCAATAAGTAGCATAATCCTGTCATTTTTTTGCAATTGCATCTTTTTATATATTTATATAAGGTATCTCTTACCTTATTTCTCCTCGAGCTGCCGCTTGGCCAGGCCGAGCTCTTGCTCGGACCGCTCGAGACCCTGCTTCAGGGTGCCTACCTCCACAGTCAGTGCGGCGGTCGCAAGCAGCGAAGCCTGCACACGCATATTGACTCTTTTTTTGTTAGACTCCTGCGAAATTTATTTGATCCTCTATTCGGCTTTTCTTTCCAAACGCCAAACAGAGCATCAGGAGCTACTGTCTATGCGGTAATATTTTTACATATTTTTACTTACCTCGAAGCCTGTTAGAAGGCTAGCACAAGCTTCAGTCAGTCCGCTCTTGACGGACTGAACCTTCTGGAGCACCGTACTCATGATAGTACGGTGCTCCTTGTCGATGGAGGCGCCGTTAAGCACCTCCAGCAGATTGTACGGCACCTCCGGTTGGACGGAGGTCGCCGGCTTAGTAGGCTTACTCCTCTTAGAAGGAGTTCGCCTACCGCAGTCCGGAACCGTTGAAGATTCCGGCACGGTGTCCGGCTTAAAGCCGGACTTGGAGCCCTGGGGGGTCTTGTCCCCTTTACCCCTGGAGTCCGAGAAGTCGCCTTGTGGCGCCTCCAGGACCACCTCTTGGCTTGGAACCTGTTGGGACAACACTTTGGCGTCGCCCGTAGGGCGGGGGGAGGTAGCCGTCGGAAGTGAATTCACATCCGACGAATCCAGGGAGCCGCTCGACGACTCGTCGAGCCCGGCCTTGGGCGGGCTGCATAATTATATTCGACATAAGGAAAAGCTGCACAACAAGGGAACGCTATGAGTTACTCTGGTATCCGAATACTTACGATCCCGCCGGGCGCCTGGCCCTTTGCGGCCACTCTTCTTCACCCTTGTCGGCGTCGGTGGAGTAGTTTGGAGGAAGGGTCTTCCCCTTCTTGGACCCTTCGGCCTCCCCTGTTGGGGCGGCCTTCCTCTTCTTTCCTCCCCCCGCTGTAGGGGGGAGAGGTTTCTTCTTCCTCATCCTCGTCTTCACGGGAGGAGGGCGTCTCGGAGTCGTCGGACGATGAGTCCGACACCACCGTATGCCGGGAACTCTTTCGAGTCCCCGTGGCCTTCTTCTCAACATCTTCGATAAACGAGCATCTGCTGGGTCTTCGAGCAAGGGAGCCGGACAGTCGATCTGTCCGGACTTCGCCTGCCACTCCTGTCAAAGGTAAGGGAGTTTAGATCCCGCATAGAGTCAAACTATGAGAAACCAACATCCTGTAAAAGGTGAAAATGGCTCACCTTGCCAGCGTGACGCTGCGAGCTAAAGCCGCGGTCCTCGGATGCGGATGCGGGAGCCTCGGCGCCTTTGGTTAGCACCTTCCAGACTTCTTCGTACGTCGTGTCGAAAAGCCTGCTGAGGGTAGCGTGCTGCGCTGGGTCGAACTCCCGCAGATTGAAATCCTATTGTTGACACGGGAGGATCCGGCGGACGAGCATAACCTGGACTACATTGACAAGCTTGAGCTGCTTGTTCACCAGGGTTTGGATGCATTTTTGCAGTCCGGTCACCTCTTCTTTATAGCCCCACGATAGGCCCGTCTCCTTCCAAGACGTGAGCCGCGTAGGGGGTCCAGAGCGGAACTCAGGGGCTGCGATCCATTCCGGATCGCGCGGCTTGGTGATGTAAAACCACCCTGACTGCCACCCCTTCAGGGTCTCCACAAAGGAGCCCTCGAGCCATAGGACATTGGCTATTTTGCCCGCCATGGCGCCTCCGCATTCCGCCTGGTTGCCACGCACAACCTTCGGCTTGAGATTAAAAGTCTTGAGCCAAAGACCGAAATGGGGGCGGATGTAGAGGAAGGCCTTGCACACGACGATAAACGCCGAGATGTTGATGATGAAGTTCGGGGCCAGGTCATGGAAATCCTGGCCGTAGTAGAACATGAGCCCCCGGACAAATGGGTGGAGAGGAAAACCTAGTCCGCGGAGGAAGTGGGGAAGGAATACGACCCTCTCATGGGGCCTTGGGGTGGGAAGGAGCTGCCCCTTTTCGGGAAGCCGGTGCGCAATGTTGTTAGACAAGTATCCGGCCTTCCTCAGCTTTTTGACATGGCCCTCTGTGACGGAGGAGACCATCCACTTGCCTCCCGCTCCGGACATGGCTGGAGAAGGTTGAGGTGGGAAGTGCGGACTTGGGCGCTGGAGCTCGGGTGCACAGGAGATGGATAGGCAGAGAAGGAAGAAGGCGTAGGTAAAAAGGTGGATCCTTATCCCCTGATATGGGCGGATGCGGCTATGCGTCCCCACCAGCCTGGTAAAACTCGCTTATCTCCCAAGTGCCGTGATAAATGGCGCGGTTGGGTTACCCACGTCCGTATTGATGAGAATCCCGTAAATGGGGGACATGATCTCTGCTTCGACAAGACGTGCCAAGGAAACCGCCTCGCGAAATGCGCTGAGGTGGGGAAGTAAAAACGATTCGAATAAAGGCTTGGCCGTAGTGTGATGTCACGCTACGGAATGCGTCAGCAGATTGGATTTGTGTTAATATTATTCTCTCTATGGCAATATGTGGAAACTTATTTTGCAGAGCCGGACACTACCCTTGGTGTTTACAAACTTTTATGAAGAACTTGGAGGAGGAACCCGCCTTGCAATGCCGAAGACAATCTGCGCGCCGGACTCGTCGTCATTGAAGCCTGGTTTAGGGGCTACTGAGAGAGTCCTGGATTAGGGGGTGTCCGGGTAGCCGGACTATACCTTCAGCCGGACTCCTAGACTACGAAGATACAAGATTGAAGACTTTGTCCCGTGTCCGGATGGGACTTTCCTTGGCATGGAAGGCAAGCTTGGCGATGCGGATATTCAGATCTCCTACCATTGTAACCGACTTTGTGTAACCCTAACCCTCTCCGGTGTCTATATAAACCGGAGGGTTTTAGTCCGTAGGACAGAACCCCAACATACAACAATCATACCATAGACTAGCTTCTAGGGTTTAGCCTCCTTGATCTCGTGGTAGATCTACTCTTGTACTACCCATATCATCAATATTAATCAAGCAGGATGTAGGGTTTTACCTCCATCGAGAGGGCCCGAACCTGGGTAAAACATCGTGTCCCTCGTCTCCTGTTACCATCCGCCTAGACGCACAGTTCGGGACCCCCTACCCGAGACCCGTCGGTTTTGACACCGACACCCATGCCCCTGGCCACGATTGGCGGGGCAGAGGAAGCAAAGGCACAAGACAGCCAGAGCAATGCCAAGCCAGAAACACAAAGAGCAGAAGGGCGAGGCGAATGTTGGGGAACGTAGTAATTTCAAAAATTTCCTACGCACACGCAAGATCATGGTGATGCATAGCAACGAGAGGGGAGAGTGTTGTCTACATACCCTCATAGACCGTAAGCGAAAGCGTTATATCAACGCAGTTGATGTAGTCGTACATCTTCACGATCCGACCGATCCAAGTGCCGAAAGCACGGCACCTCCGAGTTATGCACACGTTCGGCTCGGTGACGTCCTCGCCTTCTCGATCCAGCAAGAGGGGCGAAGTAGTAGATGAGTTCCGGCAGCACGATGGTGTGGTGACGGTGTTGGTGAAGAACAATCTTCGCAGGGCTTCGCCTAAGCACTACGAAAACTATGGCAGAGGATAAACTAGAGGAGACGGGGTTGCCGGCACACGGCTTGGTGTTTCTTGATGTGTCTTGGGTACTAGCCCTACCCCTCTATTTATATGTTGAGCCTTGGGGTCGAAACTTGGAGTAAAAGCCTCCACAAAGTCGGTTTCACCCAAAAGGCAAGAGTCCTTCTCGGACTCCAGGGCCAGACGCCAGGGTTCCCGGCGTCTGGACGCAGACGCCAGGGACCCTGGCGTCTGGCCCCTGGACTCCACAAAACTTCCTTTTGCGCTTTCCAAAAACCTCGTGGGCTTTCCCCTTTGGCCCGGATAAAGCGTTCTCGTGCCCAAACATTTCGGGAAACATCTGGAACCCCTTCCGATGGATTCGAGAACCTTTCCGGAGACCAAACCCTACTATCCACATATCAATCTTTACTTCCGGACCATTTCGGAGTTCCTCGTCATATCCGTGATCTCATCCCAAACTCCGAACAACATTCGGTCACCAACATACATAACTCATAGTACTATATCGTCAACGAACGTTAAGCGTGCGGACCCTACGGGTTCCAGAACTATGTAGACATGACCGAGACACCTCTCTTGTCAATAACCAATAGCGGAACCTGGATGCCCATATTGGCTCATACATATTCTACGAAGATCTTTATCGGTCAGACCGCATAACAACATACGTTGTTCCCTTTGTCATCGGTATGTTACTTGCCCAAGATTCGATCGTCGGTATCTCAATACCTAGTTCAATCTCGTTACCGGCAAGTCTCTTTACTCGTTCCGTAATACATCATCCCGCAACTAACTCATTAGTTGCAATGTTGCAAGGCTTATAGTGATGTGCATTACCGAATGGGCCCAGAGATACCTCTCCGACAATCGGAATGACCAATCCTAATCTCGAAATACGCCAACCCAACAAGTAACTTTGGAGACACCTGTAGAGCACCTTTATAATCACCCAGTTACATTGTGACGTTTGGTAGCACACAAAGTGTTCCTCCGGTAAACGGGAGTTGCATAATCTCATAGTCATAGGAACATGTATAAGTCATGAAGAAAGCAATAGCAGAATACTAAACGATCGAGTGCTAAGCAAATGGAATGGGTCTAGTCAATCACATCGTTCTCCTAATGATGTGATCCCGTTAATCAAATGACAACTCATGTCTATGGCTAGGAAACATAACCATCTTTGATCAACGAGCTAGTCAAGTAGAGGCATACTAGTGACACTCTATTTGTCTATGTATTCACACAAGTATTATGTTTCCGGTTAATAAAATTCTAGCATGAATAATAAACATTTATCATGAAATAAGGAAATAACTTTATTATTGCCTCTAGGGCATATTTCGTTCAGTCTCCCACTTGCACTAGAGTCAATAATCTAGATCACATCGCCATGTGATTTAACATCAATAGTTCACACCACCATGTGATTAACACCCATAGTTCACATCGTCATGTGACCAACACCCAAAGGGTTTACTAGAGTCAATAATCTAGTTCACATCGTTATGTGATTAACACCCAAAGAGTACTAAGGTGTGATCATGTTTTTCTTGTGAGAGAAGTTTAGTCAACGGGTCTGCCATATTCAGATCCGTATGTATTTTGCAAATTTCTATGTCTACAATGCTCTGCACAGAGCTACTTTAGCTAATTGCTCCCACTTTCAATATGTATCCAGATGAAGACTTAGAGTCATCTGGATCAGTATCAAAACTTGCATCGACGTAACCCTTTACGACGAACCTTTTTGTCACCTCCATAATCGGGAAACATATCCTTATTCCACTAAGGATAATTTTGACCGCTGTCCAGTGATCTACTCCTAGATCACTATTGTACTCCCTTGCCAAAATCAGTGTAGGGTATACAATAGATCTGGTACACAACATGGCATACTTTATAGAACCTATGGCTAAGGCATAGGGAATGACTTTCATTCTCTTTCTATCTTCTGTCGTGGTCTTGCTTTGAGTCTTACTCAATCTCACACCTTGTAACACAGGTAAGAACTCTTTCTTGGACTGTTCCATTTTGAACTACTTCAAAATCTTGTCAAGGTATGTACTCATTGAAAAAAAACTTATCAAGCGTTTTGATCTATATCTATAGATCTTGATGCCCAATATGTAAGCAGCTTCATCGAGGTCTTTCTTTGAAAAACTCCTTTCAAACACTCCTTTATGCTTTGCAGAATAATTCTACATTATTTCCGATCAACAATATGTCATTCACATATACTTATCAGAAATGTTGTGGCGCTCCCACTCACTTTCTTGTAAATACAGGCTTCACCGCAAGTCTGTATAAAACTATATGCTTTGATCAACTCATCAAAGCGATATTCCAACTCTGAGATGCTTGCACCAGTCCATAGATGGATCGCTAGAGCTTGCATATTTTGTTAGCACCTTTAGGATTGACATAACCTTCTGGTTGCATCATATACAACTCTTCTTTAATAAATCCATTAAGGAATGCAGTTTTGTTTACCCATTTGCCAGATTTCTAACATGATTCGGACAGACTTAAGCATCTCTACGAGTGAGAAAATCTCATCGTAGCCAACACCTTGAACTTGTCGAAAACCTTTTTGCGACAATTTTAGCTTTGTAGATAGTAACGCTACTATCAGCGTCCGTCTTCCTCTTGTAGATCCATTTATTTTCTATGGCTTGCGTATCATCGGGCAAGTCAACCAAAGTCCACACTTTGTTCTCATACATGGATCCCATCTCAGATTTCATGGCCTCAAGCCATTTCGCGGAATCTGGGCTCATCATTGGTTCCTCATAGTTCGTAGGTTCGCCATGGTCAAGTAACATGACCTCCAAAATAGGATTACCGTACCACTCTGATGTGGATCTCACTCTGGTTGACCTACGAGGTTTGCTAGTAACTTGATCTGAAGTTACATGATCATCATCATTTGCTTCCTCACTAATTGGTGTAGGAGTCACAGGAACAGATTTCTGTGATGAACTACTTTCCAATAAGGGAGCAGGTACAGTTACTTCATCAAGTTCTACTTTCCTCCCACTTACTTCTTTCGAGAGAAACTCTTTCTCTTGAAAGGATCCATTCTTAGCAAATATCTTGCCTTCGGATATGTGATAGAAGGTGTACCCAACAGTAACTTTTGGGTATCCTATGAAGACACACTTTTCCGATTTAGGTTTGAGCTTATCAGGATGAAACTTTTTCTTATAAGCATCGCAACCCCAAACTTTAAGAAATGACAACTTTGGTTTCTTGCCAAACCATAGTTCATACGGTGTCATCTCAACGGATTAGACGGTGCCCTATTTAATGTGAATGCAGCTGTCTCTAATGCATAACCCCGGAACGATAGTGGTAAATCGGTAAGAGACATCATAGATTGCACTATATCCAATAAAGTACGGTTATGACGTTCGAACACACCATTATGCTGTGGTGTTCCAGGTGGCATGAGTTTGTGAAACTATTCCACATTGTTTTAATTGAAGGCCAAACTCGTAACTCAAATATTTTACCTCTGCGATCATATCGTAGAAACTTTTATTTTGTTACGATGATTCTCCACTTCACTCTAAAATTCTTTGAACTTTTCAAGTGTTCCAGACTTGTGTTTCATCAAGTAGATATACCCATATCTGCTCAAATCATTTGTGAAGGTCAGAAAATAATGATACCCGCCGCGAGCCTCAACACCCATCGGATTGCATACATCAGTATGTATTATTTCCAATAAGTCAGTTGCTTGCTCCATTGTTCCGGAGAACGGAGTTTTAGTCATCTTGCCCATAAGGCATGGTTCGCAAGCATCAAGTGATTCATAATCAAGTGATTCCAAAATTGCATTAGCATGGAGTTTCTTCATGCGCTTTACAACAATATGACCTAAACGGCAGTGCCACAAATAAGTTGCACTATCATTATTAACTTTGCATCTTTTGGCTTCAATATTATGAATATGTGTATCACTGAAATCGAGATCCAACAAACCATTTTCGTTGGGTGTATGACCACAGAAGGTTTTATTAATGTAAACAGAACAACAATTATTCTCTAACTTAAATGAATAACCGTATTGCAATAAACATGATCAAATCATATTCATGCTCAACGCAAACACCAAATAACACTTATTTAGGTTCAACACTAATCCCGAAAGTATAGGAAGTGTGCGATGATGATCGTATCAATCTTGGAACTACTTCCAACACACATTGTCACCTCGCCCTTAACTAGTTTCTGTTCATTCTGCAACTCCCGTTTCGAGTTACTACTCTTAGCAACTGAACCAGTATCAAATACCGAGGGGTTTCTATAAACACTAGTAAAGTACACATCAATAACATGTATATCAAATATAGCTTTGTTCACTTTGCCATCCTTCTTATCCAGCAAATACTTGGGGCTGTTCCGCTTCCAGTGACCAGTCCCTTTCGAGTAGAAGCACTCAGTCTCAGGCTTAGGTCCAGACTTGGGCTTCTTCACTTGAGCAGCAACTTGCTTGCCGTTCTTCTTGAAGTTCCCCTTCTTCCCTTTGCCCTTTTCTTGAAACTAGTGGTTTTGTTAATCATCAACACTTGACGTTTCTCTTGATTTCTACCTTCGTCGATTTTAGCATCACGAAGAGCTTGGGAATTACTTTCGTCATCCCTTGCATATTATAGTTCATCACAAAGTTCCACTAACTTGGTGATGGTAACTAGAGAATTCTGTCAATCACTATTTTATCTGGAAGATTAACTCCAACTTGATTCAAGCGATTGTAGTACCCAGACAATCTGAGCACATGCTCACTGCTTGAGCTATTCTCCTCCATCTTTTAGCTATAGAACTTGTTGGAGACTTCATATCTCTCAACCCGGGTATTTGCTTGAAATATTAACTTCAACTCCTGGAACATCTCATATGGTCCAGGACGTTCAAAACGTCTTTGAATTCCCGATTCTAAGTCGTTAAGCATGGTGCACTAAACTATCAAGTAGTCATCATATTGAGCTAGCAAAACATTCATAATGTCTGCATCTGCTCCTACAATAGGTCTGTCACGTAGCGGTGCATAAAGGACATAATTCTTCTGTGCAGCAATGAGGATAAACCTCAGATCACGGATCCAATTCGCATCATTGCTACTAACATCTTTCAACTTAGTTTTCTCTAGGAACATATATAAAACATAGGGAAGCAACAACGCGAGCTATTGATCTACAACATAGATATGCTAATACTACCAAGACTAGTTCATGATAAATTAAAGTTCAGTTAATCATATTACTTAAGAACTCCCACTTAGATAGACATCTCTCTAATCCTCTAAGTGATCACATGATCCAAATCAACTAAACCATGTCCGATCATCATGTGAGATGGAGTAGTTTCAATGGTGACCATCACTATGTTGATCATATCTACTATATGATTCACGCTCGACCTTTCGGTCTCAGTGTTCCGAGGCCATATCTGTTATATGCTAGGCTCGTCAAGTTTAACCTGAGTATTCTGCGTATGCAACTGTTTTTCACCCGTTGTATTTGAACGTAGATCCTATCACACCCGATCATCACGTGGTGTCTCAGCACGAAGAACTTACGCAATGGTGCATACTCAGGGAGAACACTTATACCTTGATAATTTAGTGAGAGATCATCTTATAATGCTACCGTCAATCAAAGCAAGATAAGATGCATAAAAGGTAAACATCACATGCAATCAATATAAGTGATATGATATGGCCATCATCATCTTGTGCTTGTGATCTCCATCTCCGAAGCACCGTCATGATCACCATCGTCACCGGTGCGACACCTTGATCTCCATCATAGCATCGTTGTCATCTCTCCAACTTATGCTTCTATGACTATCGCTACCGCTTAGTGATAAAGTAAAGCATTACAGGGTGTTTGCATTGCATACAATAAAGCGACAACCACATGGCTCCTGCCAGTTGCCGATAACTCCGTTACAAAAACATGATCATCTCATACAATAAAATATAGCATCATGCCTTGACCATATCACATCACAACATGCGCTGCAAAAACAAGTTAGACGTCCTCTACTTTGTTGTTGCAAGTTTTACGTGGCTGCTACGGGCTGAGCAAGAACCGTTCTTACCTACGCATCAAAACCACAACGATAGTTTGTCAAGTTTGTGTTGTACCTTATCAAGGATCGGGCGTAGCCACACTCGGTTCAACTAAAGTTGGAGAAACTGACACCCGCTAGTCACCTGTGTGCATAGCACGGCGGTAAAACCAATCTCCCATAAGCGTATGCGTAATGTCGGTCCGGGCCGCTTCATCCAACAATACCGCCGAACCAAAGTATGACATGCTGGTAAGCAGTATGACTTATATCACCCGCAACTCACTTGTGTTCTACTCGTGCATATAACATCTACGCATAAAACCTGGCTCGGATGCCACTGTTGCGGAACGTAGTAATTTCAAAAATTTCCTACGCAGACGCAAGATCATGGTGATGCATAGCAACGAGAAGGGAGAGTGTTGTCTACGTACCGTCGTAGACCGTAAGCAGAAGCGTTATATCAACGTGGTTGATCTAGCCGTACGTCATCACGATCTGACCGATACAAGTACCGAAAGCGCGGCACCTCCGAGTTCTGCACACGTTCGTCTCGGTGACGTCCTCGCCTTCTCGATCCAGCAAGAGGGGTGAAGTAGTAGATGAGTTCCGGCAGCACGACGGCGTGGTGACAGTGTTGGTGAAGAACAATCTTCGCAGGACTTCGCCTAAGCACTACGAAAACTATGATGAAGCATAAACTAGAGGATACGGGGTTGCCGGCACATGGCTTGGTGTTTCTTGATGTGTCTTGGGTGCTAGCCCTACCCCTCTATTTATATGTTGAACCTTGGGGTCGAAACTTGGAGTAAAAGCCTCCACAAAGTCGGTTTCACCTCGTGGGCTTTCCCCTTTGGCCCAGATAAAGTGTTCTCGTGCCCAAACATTTTGGGAAACATCCGGAACCCCTTCCGATGGATTCCGGAACCTTTCCAGAGATCAAACACTACTATCCACATATCAATCTTTACTTCCGGACCATTTCGGAGTTCCTCGTCATATCCGTGATCTCTTCCAAAACTTCGAACAACATTCGGTCACCAACATACATAACTCATAGTACTATATCGTCAACGAACGCTAAGCGTGCGGACCCTACTGGTTCGAGAACTATGTAGAAATGACCGAGACACCTCTCTTGTCAATAACCAATAGCGGGACTTGGATGCCCATATTGGCTCCTAGATATTCTACGAAGATCTTTATCGATCAGACCGCATAAGAACATACGTTGTTCCCTTTGTCATCGGTATGTTACTTGCCCGAGATTTGATCATCGATATCTCCATACCTAGTTCAATCTCGTTACCGGAAAGTCTCTTTACTCGTTCCGTAATACATCATCCCGCAACTAACTCATTAGTTGCAATGCTTGCAAGGCTTATAGTGATGTGCATTATCGAGTGGGCCCAGAGATACCTCTCCGACAATCGGAGTGACAAATCCTAATCTCGAAATATGCCAACCCAACAAGTACCTTTGGAGACACCTGTAGAGCACCTTTATAATCACCCAGTTACGTTGTGACGTTTGGTAGCACACAAAGTGTTCCTCCGGTAAACGGGAGTTGCATAATCTCATAGTCATAGGAACATGTATAAGTCATGAAGAAAGCAATAGCAGAATACTAAACGATCGAGTGCTAAGCTAACGGAATGGGTCAAGTCAATCACATCATTCTCATAATGATGTGATCCCGTTAATCAAATGACAACTCATGTCTATGGCTAGGAAACATAACCATCCTTGATCAACGAGCTAGTCAAGTAGAGGCATACTAGTGACACTCTGTTTGTCTATGCATTCACACAAGTATTATGTTTCCGGTTAATAAAATTCTAGCATGAATAATAAACATTTATCATGAAATAATGAAATAAATAATAACTTTATTATTGCCTCTAGGGCATATTTCCTTCAGCGAACTCCCCCAGCAAGGCCCTTGCGAGGGCAACCTCCACAGCCCCGGCAAAGAGCCTTGCCAGGGCAACTTGCCCAACACCGTCGGGTCTGCCACCCTTGAGCCTGAGAGTTCCAAAGTCCTCAAACACATTGGAACCAAAGCTCAGGAGGCGCCTCCATGGTGTCATGCAGATCTTTGTGAAGATCAAGAACATACAAGACTAGATGAGAATAAGAAGACGGAGATCCTCGGCGAGATCCTTGCCGAGGATACCCACGAGACCCACCCGGCAAGACCCTTGCAGGGGACACCCACGATGTCACGGAAAGACCCTTGTCGGGGCCCCGGCAAGACTCTTGCCGAAGACATCCGCGGGGCCGTAGCCAGGCCCACACCAGCCAAGACTCCACCGTCGTTCCAATGCAGATGCCAACCCACCAACTAGGCGAGCACCTGCGTGGCGACGTGCGGCCTCTAGGCCAACTCAGCAAGCACCTGCGTGGTGGCATGCAGATCTTCGTGAAGACTCTGCCACCGTGCCAACTTAGCAACCAACCAGCCAGCGTGGCACTACACGCCTCGTCAGCTTGGACGCGCGTCGAAGCTAGGCGAGGTGGCGACAGCTGGGACAAGCTTCCTTGACGTCCCCAATAAAGTAAGAAGGGCACGTGGGCAGCACATTAAATGTGTTTGTCCTACGGTGCCAGTAGATAGACTCGGCTATTGTACAACTGTCCACCTCCTGTGTGCCAATGTGGCAGCCCCTTTAGACTATAAAAGGAGGCCCGCGGCGTACTGAGGAAGGATTTGGACTTTTTTGGACCCTGCACGCCTTGTAGCTAGTCCAAGAACACCAGATAAACAGGAGCCAGCAGGAGTAGGGTATTAAGCATCACTTGCGGCCCGAACCTAGATAACCCCCCTGCGTTGATCTCTCAATCCCGCTCTTTCAACAGCCCCGTGCCCGCCAACCGTAGCAAAATGGATTCCTCGTGATCCCGTAGGTGTCATTTCCCCCGACATCTTTGGCGCGCTAGGTAGGGGGCGCAATGTCAGGACCCCGATTCCAAGTCACATCGATCTAGCCGGTAACACCTCATATCACTTTGCGGCCTCACGCACGGTATTCCCACGGGTGTCACCTTACCATGGCCCGGGATTGTTTGCGCCTTTTGGCTCATGTATATGATAGTGTTGCTAGCATCCATATGACAGAGAACCCGGGCCGACATGACTAGTCGTGAACCTAAAGTGGCACTAACTTACGGGGACAGGCATACATGAATCAACATCGAGCATGTCGGTCAGCAGCGTGTGAATCCGGGCTGTAGCACTGGGCTAACAGGACTCCGGGAACCCGGGCTGTAGCAGGCTAAGCAGGACTTCGGATGTCATTGCGTGACATTTCCCCGAAGGGACAGACACAGGAATGAAGTGAATCACATGCCGGCTGGTCAAGTGTTCCGGAGCAGTAGTGCTGGCCTAGCAGGACTCCGGTGAACCGGGCTGTAGCGGACTACTATGGCTCATGGAAGCACAAGACTAAATTTCCCCATAAGAGAGGCTACCAAGGATAAACAACTAGGTTGTCGGATACCACACATACCAAGCATTTCAAACATACACACAATATGCTCGATATGTGTAACTACAACATGGCATCACAACATAACTCTACGATTGGAGTATTTATTCATTAAGCTCATGGGTCTCATGACCCAACATTCAGAGCATACAAGTCAAAGCACATACGGAAGCTTAACATGTCTGAGTACAGACATCTACAAATGAAAAAGGCTGAGAAGCCTGACTATCTACCAGATCCTGCCGAGGGCACAAGATCGTAGCTGAGGTATCAAGCTAACGTCGAAGTCCACACAGAACTACTAGCGAGACTGACTTCTCTCTGCAAAACATAAATAGGCAAACGTGAGTACAAATATACCCAGCAAGACTTACATCAGAACAATCTACATATGCATCGGTATCAATAAAGGGGGGTGGTGGAGTTTAACTGCAGCAAGCCAGCTTTGACTCAATGGCTAACCTGAACTACGACTACAAGCAACTCTTTGAAGTGGCGCACACGAGTCCACATATTCACCAGTTCAATACACCACTATGGATCCGCTCCCGTCTCCCTACGAGAACGTCATCGATAGCACTCACGCTTATCTTGCGCATTTTAGAGTATCCACTTTCACTTGTCTATGAACTGTTATAGGCAACCTAGAAGTCCATTACCGCGGACACGGCTATTCAAATAGATGATGTTAACCCTGCAGGGGTGTACTTCTTCACACACGCTCTCAGCACTTATCGTTGTTTACACGACATGTACTCGACAACCTTCAAGCGGAAGCCCAGTGAGGGTGTCGGCCACGGCCTACCTAAACACTCAAGTCTCTAGTCCAGGTTTATTGCCAATTCAGGTTCCATCCGCAGGGAGTCCGGCCGAGGTTTCCACATACTGCCCCGAACGATGTGTACAGGGTTCCGAGACACCAAACGGGCGCCCGGCATGCCCGGCCACGTGCCTACCGCATCACAACCCACCCCTCCGGTCAGCGCTGCCCACGACCTCCAGCATACTACAAACATGAGAAACTACTTGCAACTCCTGGACAGAGGACAAGGGTGATTAAGAAGCCGAGAGAGTCAATTAAGGATCCCAATGTGTGGTATTAACTGTTTCATGGATCACAAACACAGAACTCAGTTCCTGAGGACGGCTTCAATGAGACAACCCACCATGTACTCCTACATGGCCTCTCACCGCTACCTTTACCAAATCGTGTTCACACACTTAGCTCACACATAGTAGGACATGTTTACACACCTCCGATTCATCCCCGATGAATCAGACCTGACTCAACTCTAAGCAGTAGAAGGCATGACAAACAAGTATGAATGAGTAGGCACAACAAGTCTCAAACAACTCCTACTCATGCTAGTGGGTTTCATCTATTTACTGTGGCAATGACAGGTCATGTAGAGGAAAGGGGTTCAACTACCGCAACATGTAACACTTGAATCGTTGTTGTCCTAATGCAGTAAAAGGGAGCAGGGGCAAGAGAGCGGGATTGTATCGAAATGAACAAGGGGGTTTTGCTTGCCTGGCACTTCTGAAGATAGTATAGTTCTTCATCGGTGTCATCGAACTCATCGTCGGAACCACGTCTATCGAGAGGGGACAAATACCGGCAAACAACGAAGAACACAATCAATGCAATGCACAATATGATGCATGATCATGGAATGGCAATATGCTATGGTTTGAGCTAATGCAACTAGCAGCAGGTTAAATGAAGTTGGTTTGAATCTAAGATTCGAATTCAAACTCCGCATGTGGCTATTTAAATGCCATTCATTCCATTTGTCCTAAACAGTAGTCATAAATTGTTCTAACATGCATGAAACCAGTACAGATTGATAGATTAGATTTTTCTGATCATTTTTCATATATAATTTGTTTGATTTGGAGTTACGGTTGAATTACTATGAATTTTTGAAGTTTGTGATATTTTCTGGAATTTCCTGTATAAGAATAAATCCAGTAAATGAATTATTGCGTCAGCATTGCGTCAGGGTGACGTCAACAGTCAACGGGGACGGTCCATGTCAAACCTGACCAGTGGGTCTCGCGTGTCAGTGTCATTAGACTAACTAACTAACTTAGTATTAGTTTAACTCCTAATCTAGGTTTGACCAGGGGCGGGGCCCACATGGTCAAATGGGTCAAACCCACCGGCGACATGACACCGGCGAGGCCAGACGCGGCGACGAGCTGCGGAAACGGTGCTCAGGGCGCCATTCGCCACGCGGTTTGTTCCTACGTGCTCCTCGAAGTGAGGCGCATCGAATGGAGGTAGTGGCTGGAGCTTGGGTTGCCTGAGTCGACGGCGGCGACCAGTTTAGCGGCGGCTGGATTTTGGCGTTCGTGAGTTTTGCTGCTGCGTCTCGCGGTCGAGCGAACCAGTGCGCTAGGGATGCACTACGCGAGGCTGCGAACGCGGTGCACACCGACGGATGACCAAATGGTCACCGAAGTGACGCCGGCATCGAGCTCGTGCGGCGGGGCGTTTCGATCAGCGCGGAATCAACGGCTACAGGCCGCGAACGGCGTCGGGGTAAGAGGAAAACAGCGTAGGAGCTCACATAGAGGCTGTAGGGATGCTTAGCGCGCTCGGGGACGGCTCGGAGGTGTCGAATCGGCGGTGGCAATCTCCGATGCCCAAGGTTGAAGACGAGGGCAAAGGCGGCGTTGTGGGGCGTCCGACGTCACACCGCTCGGTGTGGAGGTCGAGGGTGAAGCGGCGAATCTCTTGGTAAGCTCGAGAGGTCGAGGGGTTAGCAGTGGTTGCGGCTACGGCGAGCGGCGGTGGCGTCCACGCTCGGTGGAGCTGCGGGAAGAGGGCAGAGGAGGGGGAGGAGGCCGAGGGAGAGTGAGAGAGGTCCAGGGAGAGGTCGGGCCGATGCACGTGGCACTCGGGGCCGACTCCAGCAGCGGAAAGTAGGCAGGAGGTGGCCGGACACGTGCTCGCACGCGCCGGCCACACGCTCATCCTTTTGGCAAGGGGGAAGACGACAGGGAGGAGCCTCTGGTGGGCTGGGTCGGCCAGCTACAGTGCTGGGCCGGTTGGTGGGCGACAGGTAAGTTGCGCCAGGTACGTTCTCTCTCTGCCTTTTCTGTTGTTGTTTTTTTGTTCTGTTTGTTTTGATTTAGTTTAGGCACTAAATCATTTTAAAACATTCTGTAAATTTTTATGTGAGCTCAGAGAACTAGTCCAAGTTCACATGCAAACTTACAAAATATTTGAACATTATTTCTTATATAACAGAAATAATTCCAACCCAAATATATTATTGATTTAAATCAAAGGCCCAATTAAATTATTTCTATGACTCCAAAAATATTGGTTTGAATTTCACCTCATGCCAATATTTTCACAGAATAACAGGAACATTTTCTTGGACTCATTGATGAGATTTAAATGTTGGTTATTTTTAGAGGTTTTCTAAGGCTTTTGAAAATTCCTCAATTCAAATTTCATTTGAATTTAAACATGATGATCACATGGAAGCTAGCATAGATCAGACCAGAATTAGGGATGTGACAGCAAGCTGTGAAAATCCGGTTTGGAGGTTAGCATACCGACTTCATCATCACCATGGCCCCCAAGAAAAAGGGGATCACAACGATCGGCTCGTCCGGGGCCGGCCCGTTCGCGCCATCACGAGTAGGCGGCCGGGTGGCCACGGATGTGGCCGGAGACGTGGCCCGTGAGCATCCATGGCATTCTGGCGATCGGAGCCAGGCGAGAGGCATCGTCCGATTCCGCGACGACGAGCCACGCGCCGCTAAGTCCGGGGGCAAGGCCGTGCTACCCATGGGCGGCGCAGCAGCCTCTACGGCACCCCAGCTGGCACCCGCGCCACGCCCATCCCAGGCCGAGCGCGATGAGCAACACCGCGATGCCGGAGCCCCCGGGCACCACCGTGGAAAGAGCCCTGTGCGCCACTCGCAGGACAAAAGCCGGCGTGCACGCTCAGACGCCTATGCAGGCGGCGTGCAACCGCGGGATCGCGATAGAGCCCCTTCTAACCCGGTTAGAAGTCAGAGCGCGTCGCGGTCCACGCAGATCCCGCCGCCGCCTACGCCAGCAGAAGCGCTGTCGCGCGTGCAGCTGCTCCTCGACTTCCCCCTTGCTGCGGAGAAGCTCGACGAGTGGAGAGCCACCATTCGAAGCCTTGTCAGCTTCCCAACAAAGACGAGCCGCTACCGACAGGACCCTCGCACCGGCAACCTAACGAGCCGGTGCATGCCGACGGTGGGGGGACCAAAGACGCTGCAACCACGGTGCACTGCCCCCCCCCCCCCCCCGCGCAGCCACGACAACATCCACCGGCCCGTCGACCCGACGTCGGTGACAACGTTTCCACAACATCGTCCGACCCGCGAACCCGGTGCGACCAACGTCAAGTCCTTCGGGAACGGGCCCAGGAAGACGCTCGAACTACCATCAAACAATGACGGGAGACGCGCCATCAGTCAGATCAGCGTGCTTGGCCTACTATGGACCACCCGGCGCCAGGGGGTTCCGGTGACCTGCCTTACGAGGTGGGTTGTCCAGCCTTTACCCGAGAGCTGCGGCAGTTCTAGTGGCCCTCCCACCGCACGTTCAAGCCCGATGTTGGCGAGAAGTACAACGGCAAGACCCACCCGTCGGAGTTCCTCAGCATCTACACCATCGCGATGCAAGCTGCTGGAGCTCGCAACGACGAGGTGCTTGCCAATTACTTCTTGTTGGCACTCAAACCCAACGTCATGTCGTGGTTGATGCACTTTCCAACGGATTCCATTTCTTCTTGGTCGGATTTGTGTCATGAGTTTGTTGGCGCCTTCACTAGAGGCCACCAAGCTCATGGCCAGGCAAGCGATTTGCACATCATCCCCTAGAAAGAAGGTGAAAACCTGCGCAAGTACATACACAGGTTCAGCCGGGTGCAGTACAACATCCGAAATGTTCATCCCGCCGCCATTATCAGCGCATTCCATTAGAATGTGCGCAACCGCAAGATGCGTGAAGAGTTGGCGATGAACAAGGTCAAGGATGTGGCCGTACTTTATGTTCTGGCCGACAGATGTGCTCGAGCTGAAGAGGGGAGGAAGTACCCCGGTGTCGGCGTCCTGGGAATGGGGGTCCCCAGACTTGCCTGCCTGCGGCCCATGGCGTGGCTCCACCAGCGGCCCAATAGGACCCATCTTCACCAGCAAGCACTCAAGACCCTCGCGAGGGGCCAAGCCTCGCGAGGCGGACGATGCAAGACCTCCTCGGGAGCGGCCTCAATAGGCTGGCTCACGAGGGGTGTAGAGATCAAGGCAAGGGGCACCTCGCGAGGTTCCTGTGACGCAAGCCATGAGGACCAAGGCCAGGCGGGCACCAGCGCATGCAGTGTCCTCGTTTCCTCTTTGGTGCTAAAGAGGCAAGCGCAGGCGAGGAGTTCCATATCGGTGCAACGAGACCAAGACCAGCAGGACGGCAGGACGGAGGTCACCGTGGAGCCCAAGACGGTGTCACCACCAAAGCCTTTGGCAGGAGAAGACCACCTTTAGTCACGATAACTTGTACTAGTTGTCCCCCTTCAAATTGGCCGTTGTGGGATCCCTTCCCGCCTAATATTTGGGAAGAGGACCCGGGCCTCTATATATAGGACTAGCCACCACCATTGTAGGCATCTGATCTCGGACCGGATCCATTCCACCAAGGCCACCACACAAGATCAACGAGCTCAAGAACACCCCTCCTCAGGAGGTTGTTCTTCCCCTGTACTAGTTCTTCCTCAGCCCAAGAGGCAATTCACCACACCACACTGGAGTAGGGTATTACACCACATCGGTGGCCCGAACCAGTATAAATCTTGTGTCCCTTTGTTACGCGAGTTCGACGCGCTGAGCCTTGAGATCACGGTGAGGGTGTGAGCTAGGGGGAGGAGATATCTTCGTGTGCACCCTAGTGTTCGAACCTCAAGGGTTTTGCCGGAATCCGAAATCTGACATTTGGCGCGCCAGGTAGGGGTGCGCCGAAGCTTTCCTTTTGCCGATCCGTGTTCCGTTGCTCCACCGCATCCATGGAGGACGCGTGTCGAGCCCGCACCGAGCGTCGGGCCGTCCTCGCCGCCCGTGTTGCTCAGACAGCTCATGTCGGCGGGGCTCCCTGTTGTTCCCCGTTACCCGCCGCCAACGCTGCCACCGGCCCGGCGGGAAACGAGCAGCAGGCGTCCTCGCTGCACCCCTCTGTGCGGCGGGATGGCCGCACCGCCACTCCGTCGTTGACCCCAGCCGTCTCGTCGTCTCACGCTCGTGGCGCGCCCACCGACGCGCAGGCCACGCTGCTCATGACACGTGAGCTCCTGCGCTACCGTCCCGTCGATGACCTCTACAAGGACTGGCTGGACCGCATCCCCGAGCTCGTCAGCGCCGCCGGGGGCTCTCCCGCACCGTCCCTCTCGCCGCCTCGCCCTCCGACAGCTGCGGGCGACGTGGCTCACGGAGCACCTCCACCATCTCCGCACCAAGACGGCGCTCTAGCGCCAAGGCGCGCGGCCCCCGACAGGACCCACCGCATCGGGCGCCCACGCGAGAAGAAGGAAGCTGTGAAGAAGTTCCCCGGCCGCAAGAGAAGGTCCCCGCGCTCCCAGTGCCACCGCGACAGGATCACGCGCCGCCTGTGGTGGCGGTGCACGGACATCAAGAGCAGGCGGCGCCTCTGTGACGACCCACAAGTATAGGGGATCTATCGTAGTCCTTTCAATAAGAGTGTCGAACCCAACGAGGAGCAGAAGGAAATGATAAGAGGTTTCCAGCAAGGTATTCTCTGCAAGTACTGAAACAAGTGGTAACAGATAGTTTTGTGATAAGATAATTTGTAACGAGCAACAAGTAATAAAAGTAAATAAAGTGCAGCAAGTTGTCCCAATCCTTTTTGTAGTAAAGGACAAGCCTGGAGAAACTCTTATGTAAGGAAAAGCGCTCCCGAGGACACACAGGAATATCGTCAAGCTAGTTTTCATCACGTTCATATGATTCGCGTTCGATACTTTGATAATTTGATATGTGGGTGGACCGGTGCTTGGGTGTTGTTCTTACTTGAACAAGCATCCCACTTATGATTAACCTCTATTGCAAGCTGTCGGATTCTGGGTTTCCGGCAGACCCTTAAGGTTCGAACTCTGGGGTGCGCGTGGAGATCGTGCCCTCTACCTCCCCGTCTCGCAAGGATCTAAACTACTACCAGAACAACACAAGAGACACATGGTTTATACTGGTTTGGGCCACCATTGTGGTGTAATACCCTACTCCAGTGTGGTGGGTGGATTGCCTCTTGGGCCGATGAGGAAGAACAATACAAGGAAGAACAGCCTCGCGGGGGTCTGTTCTTGGCTAGGGGATGAACTGCTAGGGGGAGTTCGATCACCCTTCTCTCTCTCTCTCTCTAGATGCTGGATTCGGTCTCTAGTTCCTTCCCCCTCTGCCTCTACTGGTTTCTTGGTACTTGATCCGATCTACCCCGGGGGTGGCTGGTCCTATTTATAGGCAAGGGCCCTGGGCCTCTTCCTAAATATTGAGCGGGAAGGGCGCCAACAATTGGCCAATTTGAAGGGGAACATCTGGTACACTTATCCTGACTAAAGTTGGTCTTTGCCTGCCAAAGGCCCTGTGGTGACGCCGTCCTGGGCTCCATGGGACCTCCTTCCCACCGTTGGACTGGTCTTGGTCTCGTTGCACCGAAATGGGTGCCTTTGCTTGATCCTCTCGCCTGCGCTTGCCCCCTTTGCACCAAAGAGGAAAGGGAGACGCTGCGCGGGCTGGCGCCCGCCTGGCACCCTTGGTCATCATGGCATGCGTCATGGGCACCTCGTGAGGTACCCGCCTTGATCTCTCCGCCTCCTCGCGAGCCAGCCTAAGGAGGCCGTGCTTGAGAAAGCGCCATGTCGTCCGCCTCACGAGGCTTGGCCCCTCGCGAGGGTCTTGAACCTTGTGTTGCTGAAGATGGGCCACGCTGGGCCCCCATTTGAGCCACGCCGCAGGCCGCAGGCAGGCAAGTCTGGGGACCCCCGTTCCCAGAACGCCGACAGTAGCCCCCGGGCCCAAGGTGCGCACGGACTTGGCCGTGCCGAGAGGCGAAAGGGCAAGGGCGAAGCGCCGCGGGCCCTAACAGCCTGCGGCCTCGGGCGCCGCGTGGCGGTTGATTGGACGTGGGTGCTTTTGCAACTGCGCAGGATACTAAAGGCGTGGCATCTTCTCGGGTTTTGTTCTTCTCCTTCTTCATCCGCTGCTCAGATCCCCTTTCTTGCGCTTCTCCTCCCTTCCTCTAAGCTTCCAGATCTACTCCACCCGCTCGACCCAGGTAGCCATGGTGCCTCGCCGGACCCCGGCCGAAGCTTGGTTCTCGCCTGCTTTGGATTCGCCCAACGTGTCGAAGGCGAGCCTCGCCCTACTGCACCGGATGGCTGCGGCGCAGGGCATTGACGGGGCGCAGATGTTCAAGGTCGGCTCCGATGCCCCTGAAGGCCAAGGGAGCACCTTCTATCCTTTCTTCGTGAGCTCCATTACAGCGGGCCTGGTGCCTCCTTTTTCTGAGTTCTTCCTCGCCGTCCTCCGCCATTACAACTTGCAAGCTTTGCATCTCCACCCCAACTCCGTCCTTCTCCTGGTGATCTTCTCCTACTACTGCGAGGCGCATGTGGGGGTGCAGCCTTCAGTGGCCTTGCTGCGCCACTACTTCTACCTCCGGACCTCCAAAGGTTCTCCTTCTGCGTGCGCGGGCTTCGTCGCGTGCGACAGCTCCATGGCCATCTCGAATCCAGGGAAGAGGATCGAGGGCTTCCGGAGCAAGTGGGTATTGGTTGACGCCGGGTGCGTCGACCCTCGGTTGGCCCTTCCCACGGAGCCGGCCGTGAGCTCGGAAGACTGGTGCCGAGCGGAGCTCACGGATCCCCGCGCGAAGTCGATGCTGGCGAAGATGGACGCCGATCTGAAGCCAGCCAACATGGCGACGGCGAAGCTGACCGGGGCGTCGTTGTTGAGGGAGTTCCTGGAGCACCAGCTGGCTCCGCTTCGGCAGTACTCTCCCCCGATGTGGAGGCCTCACCCGAGCCCCGCAGCCGTGGGCGAAGAGGACGTGACCGCGGTTCTCCAGTCCCTGGTCGAGGGCGAGGCAGCAAGGCTGGAGGGCGCGCCTTTACCCGTGTTCCTGCGCGACGATTGGGAGCAAGTGGTGGAGTCCATGCCTGTCTTTAACGGGGACGGGCTTGTGCCCGTGGTGGCTCCCGAGGATCTGGTGAATGTGTCTTCCGGCGACTCCAGCGGAGATGGGGGCGAGGAGGAGCAGGAGGCAGGTCCCGACTCCGAGGCGACTGACGAAGAGTCTAGGGCTCCCCCGCTCCAGCGCAAGCCCCGCGCTCTCCGCCTTTCGCTGAGCGATGATGATGATGATGACGACGTGCTGGGCAACGGGAGCTCGCCCCCGGTCCCAAAGAAGGGCATGACCGGGTTGATTCCCCGTGGGTCCGCCCTGACTCCGGGGCGAACCGCTGACGCGCCTTCTGCTTCCGAGGTCGACCCCTCCAGCCGGCTCTCAGGCTTTAAGTTTGGCAGGAGACTGCTGGAGCTTTCTGGCGACGACCTGTAAGTGCTTGATCCTTGGTCCCTGGTTTCTTGTTCCGCTGACGAGGCTTGACGATCACTTCTCCTGAGCAGGCTGGCTCCCGCGGCGAAGAAGCTGAAGGGAGCTCCTGAGGCCCCAGCTGCGGCGACACCTCCACCTGCAGGGGAGGGCGACCGCGACGCACAGGCTCCTCCTGCCCACTCGCCCTTGCGGGGCTTGGCTGATCTGGCTGGGGCCGCAGCCCCCATGGCTCGGTTGACCCCAGAGGTGCCCTTGCCTGGTGCTGCTGCTACGGCTGGGGAGGCGCAGCGGAGTCCGTCTCGGGATACTGCAGCCTCGCCGCCGCTACCTTCTCCTCCCGTTCCGCCGGCTTCTGGTTCCGCGACTCCTCCTGCTGCGTTGGAACCCACTGATGCTTCTCCGCCTTCTTCATCCATCCTGGAGCGAGCTGTTGCTGGACTGGACCGGCTGCGGCAAGATCTTCTAGGCGCCGACCCTCACTTGGTGGCCGGGCGCCTGGAGCTGGCCTCGGGGTGGATTAGCTCTGACGCCTTGATCCGGGCAGCGCTGGTTCAGGCCTCGACGACCTGTGACGAGGAGAGAGAGGCTACCCTCGAGGCGAAGGTTGCCCGTGACGCGGCCCTGGGAGAGGCGGTTGGCATCCGCGGCCGCTGCAAGGAGCTGGAGGACGAGTTGCAAGGCCTTCGTGATCAGCTTGCAGAGGAGACCCGCCTTCGCCAAGAGCAGGAGAAGGGGGTGAAGGCTTGCGAGGCGGCGCTCGAGGACCGGGAGGCGAAGCTCAAGAAGCGCCGCAACCACCTAGGTGCGTTGAAGAAGGAGCTAGAGACGACGAAGGCCGAGCTGGACACCAAGGCCGGGTCCTTGCCGAGGATCGCGTGGCCTTCGCGGACATGGAGAAGGATGCCCGCGCCTCATTGAAGACGCTTTACGAGAGTGGCCTGGATAGCCCGCTGGCTGGCGACGGGGACGGCCCCGCCAAACTGCTTCCCTTCTCGGTGAAGGCTCTTGGAGATGTCGCCCTCGGACTCGCCCCCATGGTTGAAGCCGAGGCGCGTGTCCTGTCTTCCGCCGCGCTGACGCGGGTCTTCGCCCATGTCTACCTTCACGACCCCAGCGCCGACCTTGACAGCCTGCTGGAGCCGGTGAGCGGCGAGGGCGCCGCTGCCGCTATCGAGGCCGTGAAGGGGCGCGCAGAGGCGTTGCTAGGGAAGTTCCGGGCCTTCAACACCAAGCCGAAGCGAGGCGCTGCCGACCCTACTACCCCACAAGGCGAAGCCACTCCACGCGACTCCGCTGCCGACAAGTGACTCCGCTATCGTTCCTATCCTTCTTTCAATTCCTGCACATGCACTACGGCTCAAGGAGGCATTTAAATTTGCGTTTGGTACCAAGGCGACAGTATGGGTTGTAATATTCACTTTTAAGTTCCCTGAAATTTATGTTTCCCTTCCCTACTTGCTTATGTTCTACGCCGGCAGAGCCCGGCCACGCGCATGCCTCACCCATCATCAGCCCCGACCGGAAACCAGGACGGGACCAAAGGAATGAGGGGCCACATGACAAGTTAGGCTCCTGAGTCGCGATGCTCAGGAGTCCCCCTTGGCGCACGAACAACAAGTAGGGGAGCATGATGTAGGTGCGTTTCCCGTTCTATGTCTGCAGAGCCCGACCCCGTGCGTACCTCACCCAGCATAGCCTTTCAGAACTAAGGAGTGAGGGGCTACGGAGCCAGTTAGGCTCCTGAGTCGCGATGCTCAGGAGTCCCCCTTGACGCGCGAACAACATGAGATGGAATGCAGGTGGGTCTACCGTTCTACGTCTGCAGAGCCCGACCCCGCGCGTACCTCACCCAGCATAGCCTTTCAGAACTAAGGAGTGAGGGGCTACGGAGCCAGTTAGGCTCCTGAGTCGGGATGCTTAGGAGTCCCCCTTGACGCGCAAACGGCCTTCGTACCTTGGCTCCACTCGGGGAGAGACGCGCGACGAACTAGGCCCGAGGGGCCTGGCTGGGGTGTACGGCTGGGCGTGACCCAGTCGTAGCCCCTGTGCCCAGCCCCCTTGCGCGGCGCTCCCGGGGGGAGGCGTTGCGATGAGGCCGGCCACTGAGCTCGGGGCTCCCTGAGGTTAATGCGGCCCGGTGGCCACCCTCAGTTGTTTATCACCAGCGCGGAGCATAGCGCTTCCGTATGTGTACGGGCATAGCCGCTCCTCGGCAGTGTCGTCAGCCAGCACGGAGCATGGTGCTTCCACTGGTACGTGGGAGGGGGCTCCCCTCTGGGAGGAGCCCCCGAGGCGTGTACAGCCCCGCCCTGACACGTGGCTGGCACGGTAGAGCTAGGTGAGGTGTATCTGGGCACCCGTGAGCCAGCACGGGACTCACGAGGCCCTACCTCTAGGCGGGTTGCGCCTGGCACTGGGCCGTATCTTGAGATGTGTTCCTGCAAAATCTGGTTAGATGCCGGCACTCTACGTCCTCGGGTCCCGGCCCTCGAGCTTGTCTCAGCCGTCGCTGGTATGCCAGGTCGCGATGCCGTGGACAAGGCCAGAGGGTGAGGGCTGGAGAGCCAATAAGAGCCCTGAGTCGCGATGCTCAGGCACCCCCCCCTTTAACGTGCAAGTGGTCGACATGAAGAAGAAAGGCGCCGCGGACGGCATCGAGTAACCAAGCATGATGCATAATTGGAAATGAATGCAGAAGGGGTACATGCCGCTGGGCCTAGCCCGAGTGGCCTGGGGATGATGCAGCCCGAGGGGCGCCCCCAGCAAAGCAAGCTAGCGACTGAAAAGATGAAAAGGGATACATGCCACAGGGATGGACCCACGCGGCCTGGGAATGACGCAACCCTGGGAGGGCGCTCCCAGCTGGGAATGAAACTTGAAAGATGTCACCTGAAGATGTCGTTGGTGCAGTGGCGTTGATGCAGCAGACTCGGTGGGCTGCAGAAGCCAATCCTCACGAGCCCCCAGGCCCAGGGGCCTCGGGAGTCTCCGGAGGCACTGGTGGCTCCTCGTGAGCAGCCTCCATCTCCGCCAGGGCTGTGGAACGCCTGCCTTCTTGCGCCTCCAAGATGCTCCTCATGATGCGCTGGTAAGCCGCAGCCACGCTCGGCAGGCCATAAGGCATGCGAACATAGCTGTGGGGCGGTCCTCCGCAGCGCCCCACTTGTGAGGGCCAGAGGCGCTCCGCCGTGGCGATCTGATTGAGCCCTGGTACGTCGACGCAGACGCGCAGCCCACCATCCTCGCCTGGATGGGGAGCCACAGCTGGTGGGCGACGGCAACCTCTCATGATCCTTGACTCCTGTAGTTCTTGAATGGCCTTGTTAACAAACTCCTGCTGGTCTGACCTTCTTTCCCTAGCTTCATTTTGAGGGAAGCGTGCTTCGAAACACGCTTCCACATGGTGCCCCAGCGCCTCCCTCGTAACCTTGGTGAGGTTGATGGCCCTCCAGGCGAGAGCCCCCGAGCCCTGCCTGAGGAGGGCGCCGTGCGCGCTTTCCTATGCGATGGAAGGAGGATCCCCCTGGGCAGACGCGGGCCACGAAGGGCCTGCCTCCTGAGGGGCTGAGCCTGACGTTGTCTTCTTCTTCTTGGGGGTGGTCTCAGGAAGCCTCCTACTTCCGCGATCTGGGTCTTCTAGTGACGCGGCCTGAAAGGCTCGCTCCAGGGCACACACTGCATCCTTCTCTTGGCATGGCACCGTGATGACGCCGCCGCTTCCTGGCATCTTGAGGACGTTGTAGCCGTGGTGAGTCACGACCTTGAACTTTGCCAGCGCCGGGTACCCGAGGATGGCGTTGTACGACAGGCGGATGTGGGCGACGTCAAAGTCGATGAGCTCGGTGCGGTAGTTGTCGTAGGTGTCGAAGGTGACTGGGAGGCGGATTTGCCCGATCGGGACCGTCGAACCGTCGGTGACTCCGTAGAAGGGCTTGGTTGGCTGAAGCTGGTCATAGGGCACTTGGAGGCTATTGAATGTTTCCATGGACAAGACATTGAGCCCTGCCCCTCCGTCGATGAGGGTCCTGGTGACCAGAACGTTGCTGATGACTGGGGAACAAAGCATTGGGAGGACTCCGGCTGTGGCCGCGCACTTGAGCTGGTCTGCTGAGCTGAACGTGATGGTGCAGGCCGACCACCTGAGGGCACGCGTTGCTTCGAGCTTGGGGAGAACTGCATTCACTTCGCGAGCAAACTGCTTGAAGATACGTTGAGAGGCTGGGGCTTGAGCTCCGCCCAGGATGCAGGCGATGGCGCGAGGCTCCTGGAAGCCCCAAGCCCCCTCGTCTTGGTGGCGGTCTTCATTCCTTCTTGGCTGAGGCGGCAACGGCGGCAGGCCTGGGTTGCCATGAGGGCGATCTTCACGAGGCTGATCCCTCCAGTCCCCCTCGCGAGGCAAGTCGCGCCAGCGGTCCTCGCGAGGTTGGTCACGCCAGCCTTGACATGGGCCATGATCTTCCCAGTGTCCCGGGTTCCTTCCTCCTCCTCAGCCGTAGCCCTGGGCGGCACGGACAGGGCGTCGGCCAACTCTTCCTTCTCGCACGGCGCAGAGTTCTTGGCATTCATTGGTGTTGTGGGTGTGGAGGTCGTGGTACACACAATACCAGCTGCCCCTGGAGGATTCGGGCAGATCTTTGCCCCGCTTGGTGTCCGGCTCTGCCGTGAGCATGGCAGCCCCCTTGCGCTTCACGTCCTTGGCCTTGGGCTTCTTCTCTTCTGTGTCTGCGACAGGCAGCTCGAGGAGGGAGAGGCATCCCTCCTCAGCTCTGGCGCACTTGGTCGCCAGGTTGAACAGCTCCAGGGAGGTGCAAAGGTCTTCGTGCATCGCCAACTCCTCCTTCATCTTGACGTCGCGCACGCCGTCGGAGAAGGCCGAAATGATGGCTTCTTCGGACACCCTGGGGATCTTGAGGCGCGCACTGTTGAAGCGCTGGATGTACTTCTGCAGTGTCTCCCCAGGTTGTAGCTTGATGCGGCGCATGTCGCTCACCGCGAGAGGCCGGTCGCGGGTACCTTGGAAGTTGGCGATGAAGCGGGTACGCATCTGGTCCTAGGAGGAGATCTATAGTGCCCTCGATGCGGCTATATCTCCCACGTGTCGAAGCACGACTTAGAGGCATAACCGCATTGAAAGCAATGTCGCAAGTGAGGTAATCTTCACACAACCCATGTGATTCATAAGGGAAAGAGATACATAGTTGGCTTACAATCGCCACTTCACGCAAAACATGAGTAAGGCATTACATCATACAGATACAATCAAGGTCCGACTATGGAACCAAAATAAAAGAAGACTACCCCAACTGCTACACAGATCCCCGATCGTCCCAACTGGGCTCCACTACTGATCAACTGAAACGAAACAACACAATGAACAAGATCTTCATCGAGCTCCTCCCTGAGCTCGGATGCGTCACCTCCACAGTTTCATCGGCACCTACAAACTGGTTTTGGAAGTATCTGTGAGTCACGGGGACTCAGCAGTCTCACACCCGCGAGATCAAGACTATTTAAGCTTAAAGGTCGGACAGGGTAGTGAGGTGGAGCTGCAGCAAGCGACTAGCATATCTGGTGTCTAACATAAGCAAATGAGAGCGAGAAGAGAAGGCAAAAGCATGGTCGAACAACTATGATCAAGAAGTGATCCTGAAACTACTTACGTCAAGCATAACTCCAACACCGTGTTCACTTCCTGGACTCCGCCGAGAAGAGACCATCACGGTTACACACGCGGTTGATGTATTTTAATTATGATCAACTTTGGGTTTTCTACAACCGGACATTAACAAATTCCCATCTGCCACATAACCGCTGGCACGGCTTTCGAAAGTTCAAACCCTGCAGGGGTGTCCCAACTTAGCCCATGATAAGCTCTCGCGATCAACGAAGGATATTCCTTCTCCCCGGGAAGACCCGATCAGTCTCGGAATCCCGGCTACAAGACATTTCGACAGTAATAAAACAAGACCAGCAAAGCCACCCGATGCGCCGACAATCCCGATAGGAGCTGCACATATCTCGTTCTCAGGGCAACACCGGATGAGCAGTACGTACGGCAACCGACGATACCCCAAGTTGCCTAGGGGCGGCACCGCAAGTGGCTCTGGTTTGGACCAACTCTTAGACAAGCATTGGCCCGGGGGGCTAAATAAAGATGACCCTCGAGAGAGCGACTCCCAAGGGAAAAGTAGGTGGTGGTGAGGCAAATGTAAAACCAAAGTTGGGCCTTGCTGGAAAAGCTTTATTCAAAGCGAACTGTCAAGGGGGTCCCATAAATCACCCAACCGCGTTAGGGACGCAAAATCCGGGAACATAATACCGATATGATGGAAACTAGGGCGGCAAGAGTGGAACAAAACACCAGGCATAAGGACGAGCCTTCCACCCTTTACCAAGTATATAGATGCATTAATTAAATAAGAGATATTGTGATATCCCAACAAAATATCCATGTTCCAACAAGGAACAAGCTCCAATCTTCACCTGCAACTAACAACGCTATAAGAGGGGCTGAGCAAAGCGGTAACTTAGCCAAACAACGGTTTGCTAGGCAAAGGTGGGTTAGAGGCTTGGTTTAACAATATGGGAGGCATGACAAGCAAGTGGTAGGTATCGCAGCATAGGCATAGCAAAAGAGCGAGCAACTAGCAAGCAAAGATAGAAGTGATTTCGAGGGTAAGGTCATCTTGCCTGAAATCCCGCAAGGAAGAAGAACGAGTCCATGAAGAAGACAAACCGACGTAGTTGAACGAATCCTCACAACTCCGGAACGAAACCGAAGCTAACGAGAGAAGCAACCCGGAAACAAACAAACAACGTAGTAAACAACCACCACATACACATGGCATGATGCACAAACAAGTATGATGCATGTCCGATTTAATGATGCATGGCATGGCAAATGTAACAAACAAAACTACAAGTTAAGTGGAGCTCAATATGCAACGAGTTGCATATTGACGAAACACCACATTTGGTTATTTGGTTCTCTCTTGTTTATGTACCCAACAATGTTAAATGTTGATTAACATGGCAAGATGTGAAGCATAAGTAAACTAACTATCTAGGCAAGTTTCAATGAGGCCGGAAATAACAAACAACGATTCCGGAAAATCCTCATGTGCATACTTTTGATTTGGTACTGTTCTGCCCTAAACACAATTTTAATATTGTTAAACAGCAAAATGAAGTGCAACATGTTAATCTACGCATTTTTCTACCCCATTTACATATAAAGTTTATTAAATTCGGAGTTACGGTTATTTAGTTATGAAATAAATCATTCCAACATGGCATTTAAGAAAATTAATGCAAATAGCAATTTAAACATTTTAAACATAGATGAAAGTTGGATATTATGAAACTAGACAAAATTCTAAGCATTTTTCATATATGAGGTTTTTACATATGATGCACTGTTAACGAGTTATTATATGCATGATGTTTGAGGGTTTTTCTGCAACAACAGTAAAACACTGGATAAATCCTAAAATCGTCCAGAGGAAAAAAACATGCATTGGGCCGAAACTACACTTGGGCCAACACAGCAGAGGGGCTGGAGGGGCTGCTCACCCATGGGCTCGGCCCAGTCGGTGGAAGAGGCGCTGGGCCTTGGCGTGCTCTACTCGACCCAGGTCGCGGGTTGACACGGTCAACGAGACAATGAGCAAGCGGTTGATGCTCGTTGTAGGGGAAGCAGAGGACGCAACGGCGGCCTGACGCGGCTGGAACTTGGCGTGGGGTGAAGGAGGCAGGAGATCGAGCCGGCGAGGTCCTCGCTCAACGCCTCGAGCGCGTGGACGAGGACGACTGCGGCGGGACTTGAGGAGCTCGGCGAGGGGATCATCCATCCATGGCGTGGGGTTCCTGAGAGAGTGAGAGATGTGAGAAAGAGCAGGGAAGGACGAACATCAGGAGATGGAAGGGAAGCAGGGCGCGAGGAGCTGGCCTGGTCCGGCGGCGCTGCTCCGGCGAGGCCGTCGACAGGTGGTGGCGCTCGGGGCCGAGGTGAGGAGGCAGACGCGGCAAGGTAGGGGATCGAGGGGATCCACAGGAGGACGAGCTCGGGAGGCAGCTCGCGTCCCTGGAGCAGGAGGCTTGGCGTGGGATGCTGGTTCGGTCAGCCGGCGGCGGGGTTGCAGTAGTTGTTTGAGTGGCCGGCGCTGACGAGCTCCGACATGGGCCGGACGCGAGGGGAGGCACTGGTTGGGAGAGAGGTCGAGATCGAGCTCCTCTCGATCTGGAGTGGGTGGTGGCATTTTGGTTGGTGGATTCAAGGGGATCGGGAGGGATCCCGAGGGAGAGGTGGCGGCGCTAGGGGATTGGGCCGATGGGGAAAACAAGGAGGAGACCAGGGAGGCTCTGGTTGGTTCGCTGGTGATCCCGAGGGGAACCAGAGAGAGTGGCGGCGCGAGGAGGATCCCTAGAAAATAGGGTTTGGTCCAAAATGAACTAGGAGTAGACTATATATATATATATATCTATATATATATATATATATATATATATATATATATATATATATATATATATATATATATATATATGGGAAAGGAGGAGAGTTGGATCATCCGATCAAAATCCGATGGTCGAGAATAGATAGGCTAGGAAAGTCTAAATAAGAATGGAGATGTTTTATAGATGTTTGGGGATGATCCAGACCCAACGGTAACGATAATCCGGGTCGGGTTCGGGCAAGGTCTGGACGTGCGCGAGGGGGTGTGAGCACTGTGTAGAGAGGGTCAAACGATTAGGCAAAAGGGAATTGAAAAACCCGGTTGGGCTCGGAACGGTCAACAAAAGCAAAGGGCGACGCGGCAACTACGAGTGGATGCAAGTTTTTTGAAAACATGATGATGCAATGCACATGATGCCATGATGAATGCAACAATCAAATAAATAGCACAACGAAACCCGCAAAAGATGGAAGGCGTCTGGCGCGTCGGTCTCGGGGCGTTACAACACTCCACCACTACGAGAGGATCTCGTCCCGAGATCTAGGATGGCACCGGAGAGAAATGGAAGAGGAAGAGAAGAGGTAAAACTAAGTTGCTTCTTTGACGAACGAGTGAAACCATGAACCTTGAGAGGTTGAGCAATTTAAAAGAAAGAGTACAACAGAGATGAACGAGATTGCAAACAATCCGGTAGAAAAGAGGAACAAGGAGTGTTGCGAGAACTTGAAGGTTGAAAGACATGGAAATAAGAGCTTCACGAACGAAAAGAATATGATCACCTCGTTATAATGAGATAGTCAAGGAACAAGAATGACAGAATTTGGACAGCACTTCGGTAGAAAAGAGATGAAAGCTTGATAAGATGATACGATATTGAAGAGATGATACAACACTCCGGTTGGAAATGGAGGAATAGAATATGAACTTGGCAAAATGAAAGCACTTGGATGAGACTCTGGTTAAAAGAGGAATGATAGTCACAACACTTCGGTTAAATGGATAACCAAGGAAAAGGAACATGATATTGGCAAAACGAGACTATTGGACGAAGGGAGCAACTTCACAATGCCTCCGGGACGGATGAATAGAAGATAGATCATCGGAATAAGAGAACAGAGAAGGAAATGATAACTCTCACAAATAAAATTGAAAGAGAAAGCTTACGAAGAAAAGGTTGAACGGAGTTGTTGGATTATCAACAACGAAAGCTTAAACTTGATGTGGACTTATGGAAGACATCCCAAAATTATGAGGTGACAACCTGCCACTCACGGAAGAGATTGGGTTGATAAAAACAAGGAGACTAGAAACTATTTCACCGGGAGGATAAAATAAGAACTTGAGTCATTGATAAGCACCATAATAGCAACAAACCTAAGGGAAGGCTTTAGGTGAAAATTGACACAAGATAACTCCAACGAAGAAATTGATTGGTTGAAACAAAGTCCTGAACGAATAGAAAATGATGGATTTAGGGTATCTCATTCCTGACAAGTTGCGAATCATGAAACACGAAGGGAAATTGTCAAGAATGACATAACACCACCTCAAATGATAATGATAGAAAGAATTGCACTTCAGAATGCAAGATGAAGAATGCTTGGACTCCACAAAACAAAACATGTATTGAGCACCATGTTTATTTTTAGAGTAACGCTTGGCTGATCTTAACTTCAAGAGAAAACTTGAAGAACAATTGAAGAATGAAAAGAATCCTTAATGAATCACTATGTAGAGCCTCCATGAAGAACTCCGGTAATAAAAGGATGATAAAGACACGAGAAGTTGAAAAAACACAAGGTGGAACCTTGCAATGATTTAGATGGAGCTTCGCGATGATGTAACCGAGAAAACTTGAAACTCCGAAAAAGAATGATGAACAATTGAAACCAAGAATTTTTTTGATGAACCTCCGGAATAAGGAATAGAATTTACTCGATGAAACAAGAATAAGAATTACATTATGCTTATCCCTCATCAATTAAATTGATGACAAGCAATGGATTTGGCATACTACTTATTCTCATAGAAAGGATTAAGATAGATATGGCGCAAACTTGGGAAGGTATTGATGGAACCACCGGTGGAATTTGGAAACAACGAATGAATTAATATGATAACGAAGGAAGTGAAATCTTGAACGAACCACCATAAGAATTGGAAATGAACGAAGAAAAGATAAAGAAACACCAGGAAGAATGTAACACCCCGGATGTAACTTGCCATATTTGTAACTCCAACTCTTGCCATTTTCGGCAATGTGATATGTTATTCCCTCCGTGGTTGGGTTTCCCTTCATTTTGCTTTTTTTCCTTGTCATGCATTTCTTATCATGTCATCATGTGCATCGCATTCGCATACGTGTTCGTTTCATGAATCCGAGCATTTTCCCCGTTGTCCGTTTTGCAATCCGGCGCTCCTATGTTCCCCGGCACCCCCTTTTGCCTTTTTTCGTGTGCGGGTATTATACTTTCTCGGAATGGAACGAGGTTTGTCAAGCGGCCTTGGTATAGCACCGGTAGACCGCTCGTCAAGTTTCGGGTCATTCGGAGGTCGTCTGATACTCCAACGGTTAACCGGGTAGCTCCAAAAGCCCTCTTTGTGTTGCAGCCCAACACCCCTCCAAACTGGCCCAAAACCCACCTAAACCCCTTCCATCATCTCGGTCGTTCGATCACGATCGCGTGGCCGAAAACGACACTCCATTTGGAGCCTCCTAGACCCTCCTACCTATAAATATGTGCCTCCCCCTTCCAAATCGCAGATGAAACCCTAAAAATCCCCTCCGCGCCGCCGGACATGTCCATCCGCGCCGGACATGTCCGTCGGACACGTCGTTCGCCCAATGGCGTCGCGCCACGTCGCCCCAGCGCCGCTCCCGGCCAACCAGAGCGCGCCACGTCGCCCCGCCGGCTCCTCCCACCGCGCCGGCCCGCCGGGCCCATCTGGAGCCCGTCCGGGCCCATCCGCCGCCGCCGCAGGCCCGCACGCCCCGCGCCTCCCGTCACTGGCGCGCGCCGCCCGCGCCGCCCGTCCGCGCACGTCGCCGCCGCGTCGCTCCTCCGCCGCCTGCGCCCTCCCCGCCGGCCACTGCCTCCGTCGCCCGCCGCCAGCGTCCTCCGGTCGCCGCCCGAGCGCCGCCGCGCCCGCGCGCCGCCCGCGGCTCAGCCCTCCGGCTGCCTCAGCCCCCCCGCCGCGCTGAGCGCCGGAGTCCCGCACCCCGCGCCCTCCCTCGCCGGGATCCGGCCGGATCCGGCGAGATCCGGCCTGGATCCGCCATCTCCGGCCACCTCCTCTCCATCTTCGGTGAAGAATCCGGCGAGATCCGCCGCCGCCTCGGTTTGCGTGCAGGATCAACCCCCAGATTCGGAGGGTATATTTCTCTAAGTCCCGAGTTATTTCAACATTCTGGTGCATTGTTCATCGCATCATAACTTGCTTCATACTGCTCCGTTTCGTGCGTGTAGTATGTCAAATTGTTCGTCTCGTTGGGTACATCGTTTCATCTCATTGCATCATTTTCATTTGAGCTCATCTTGATGCCCGAAATGCTGTTAGAAGAGGGCTATGTGTTGTTAGTTTCAGATCTGTTTCAGTACATGCACTTTTGTCATTTTTGCCATGATTGATGTGTGCATCCTATGAACTGGAGTCCTACCTGTGTTTTGTAATATGCCATGCCATCTTTACAGGGGTGTATGCCATGTATTTTTGTGATCTTTGTGGTGGCTAGCACAAGCATGCAAACTAGGGATCATAACGTTGCTGATTTCAAGGACTTAGTATGTTCACTGTCATTCCCTGCTGTTATTTTTATGCCATGTGTTCATGCTGTTTCAGAGAGATCTATGCCTATTTTGAGCATGATCAGTAAGGGTGTTTTGAACTTATGGATTTGCTCTATCTATCCATGCCTTTGTTAGTAATTATGGAGTGCCATAGCTTGAGTCAATCGAGCTCTACTTTTGCTATAAAAATGTTACTGGCAGATTGTTTACATGTTATTCGATTTTGCCAAGCTTGTTGTAGTTGATCCTTGCATGCTATGAAGTTGTTCTCGCCATGATTAGCTTCTATGCAATGTCTTCTTGGTGGTTGTATGCTTAGTATATCATGACATGCTCTGTAGTGAGTGCATCGAGCTCGTAAACATGCCTACTTGTTATCTGTTTTGACATGTCCAGTTTTCTGCTAAGTCTGAAATCTGTAACGAAACTTGCTTAATTGACATGGGTGCTATTATATTTTCTGGTCCTTTTCGGCTCATGGTCAGTAAGGGACTTTTGTTCTATGTTTTGATTAGATTCATGACATGCCATGTTTTGTTATATTTTGTCCCTGTAGCAGGTTGTTTCCTTGCTCTAAACATGTCATTCTGATGTTAATTTCTGGCATGATAGTATTTTCACGAAGTCTGTGAACCTGTTATCTTTTGCACTTTTGCCATGCTTGTTTGAACCTGTTGTTGTGTGATTTAGCTGTAGCTCAGTGTTCATTTTTTGTCAAGCATCTTGAGTAGATCACTTCCATATGCTTTGCTGATATGTTTGGGTGCATTAGCTTAATTTCTTGTTGCTTGCTATGTAGTATCATGCTGTTAATGGCAGAATCTTGTCATTCTTGTTTTGCTTGTCATTTGCAAACCGTGCATCCGATTCCGGTGATCTTTAAATCGATTTCTACCGAAATCACCTCACCTTTCCAGTGGAATACTTGGTTTGCCAAGATTATGCCTTGTTCATCTTTTTCCTTCCGGAGCACGCATATTCATTGCATACCACATCTCGCATATCATGCCATGTTTTGCATCATGTTGCTTGCGCATTGCATCGTGGTTGATGTTTGTCCCCTTTGCTTGTGTTCTTGCCTTGGGTAGAGCCGGGAGACGAGTACGTGAACGAGGAACCTGTTGAGAATGCTTATGAGGATCAAGCTTTCGACAACCCTGAGAACCTTGCAGGCAAGATGACCATACCCTCGAAATCACTTCTATCTTTGCTTGCTAGTTGCTCGCTCTTTTGCTATGCCTATGATGTGATACCTACCACTTGCTTGTCATGCCTCCCATATTGTTAAACCAAGCCTCTAACCCACCTTGTCCTAGCAAACCGTTGTTTGGCTATGTTACCGCTTTGCTCAGCCCCTCTTATAGCGTTGTTAGTTGCAGGTGAAGATGAAGTTTGTTCCTTGTTGGAACATGGAGATGTTGTTCCTTGTTGGGATATCACAATATCTCTTATATTATTAACGCATCTATATACTTGGTTAAGGGTGGAAGGCTCGGCCTTATGCCTGGTGTTTTGTTCCACTCTTGCCGCCCTAGATTCCGTCATATCGGTATTATGTTCCCGGATTTTGCGTCCCTAATGCGGTTGGGTGATTTATGGGACCCCCTTGATAGTTCACTTTGAATGAGACTCCTCCAGCAAGGCCCAACATTGGTTTTACCATTTGCCTCACCTATGCCCTTTTTCCCTTGGGTTTCCGGAGCCCAAGGTTCATCTTTATTTTAGCCCCCCCGGGCCAGTTCTCCTTTGAGTGCTGAACCAAACCGTCAGCCGCCGGTGGCCACTAGGGGCAACTCTGGGTTCGCCTATCGGAAGTTTGGACAATCCGGTTTGCCCTGAGACCGAGATATGTGCAGCTCCTATCAGGATTTGTCGGCACATCTGGGCGGCTTTGCTGGTCTTGTTTTATTACTGTCGAAATGTCTTGTAGCCGGGATTCCGAGACTGATCGGGTCTTCCCGGGGAGAAGGAATATCCTTCGTTGATCGCGAGAGCTTATCATGGGCTAAGTTGGGACACCCCTGTAGGGTTTGAACTTTCGAAAGCCGTGCCTGCGGTTATGTGGCAGATGGGAATTTGTTAATGTCCGATTGTAGAAAACCCGAAGTTGATCTTAATTAAAATACACCAACCGCGTGTGTAACCGTGATGGTCTCTTCTCGGCGGAGTCCGGGAAGTGAACACGGTGTTGGAGTTATGCTTGACGTAGGTTGTTCTAGGATCACTTCTTGAACATAGTTCATCGACCGTGCTTTTGCCTTCTCTTCTCGCTCTCTTTTGCGTATGTTAGCCACCATATATGCTAGTCTCTTGCTGCAGCTCCACCTCATACCTTTTACCCTACCTTTAAGGCTAAATAGGCTTGATCCCGCGGGTGTGAGATTGCTGAGTCCCCGTGACTCACAGATACTTCCAAAACCAGTTTGCAGGTGCCGATGAAACCGTGCAGGTGATGCACCCGAGCTCAAGGAAGAGCTCGATGAAGATCTTGTTCATTGTGTTGTTTCATTTCAGTTGTCAGTAGTGGAGCCCAGTTGGGACGATCGGGGATCTGTGTAGCATTTGGGGTAGTCTTCTTTTATTTTGGTTCCGTAGTCGGACCTTGATTGTATCTGTATGATGTAATTCTTTACTCATGTATTGTGTGAAGTGGCGATTGTAAGCCAACTATGTATCTCTTTCCCTTATGTATTACATGGGTTGTGTGAAGATTACCTCACTTGCGACATTGCTTTCAATGCGGTTATGCCTCTAAGTCGTGCTTCGACACGTGGGAGATATAGCCGCATCGAGGGCGTTACAAAGAATTAGAAAAAAAACACGAAGACACTTGAGAGAATTTAGATACAAGTGAACGCAGAGATCCCGAGCTGATTAGATAATACTTGAATGATGCACTGGTATGATTTGGAGAACGAGAGCTGAAAGCTGAGAATGAAGAATTATGACATGATGGCCTTCGGAGGAAAGAAATGGAAACAACTCATGAAATGCTCCGGATGGGTGAAAAGAATTCCCTCAATCGAAAACAATTGTGAGAGGATGGCATCAACTTGAACTACACAACTTTGGAAGAACGGGTAAGGATTTAAGAGGAACTCTTCTTCGGTCTTCAAATGCTGAGAATGACGAGGAGAAACACCACCAAACTATTGAGAAACTCCGGAAGGATTAAAAGAGGAAAGGTTGAGCCAAAGATGAAAAGAGTTTGAAAGATTTTGGAGAAAGACATATGACTGATGAAAATTCATTCTTACGTCAAGCTTCGAAAAGAATTTGAGAATAACTTCGGGATAATTAGGAGAGTCAGGTAAGATCCTGGGAAAAGACCTGTGGGTTAGGGCCCACTCAAAAGAAAACACCGTTGACCAATTTTAAAGAGAGGTTGCACCGGTTGAATTAAATAGCTTGAATGAGAGAAGAAAAAACCTTGAAGTAACTCGAACGGATTAAGAATGGAAACATGATTCTTCTGAGATATCTTTAGCACTCCTGATACGAATAGAGAGAGGTGAACGATTATGGGATGCACCGGCATGGGATAGCATTTGAAACAAGGAAAGGAATATGAGCAACACCGAAAGCTTGAGTTAAAACCACCGGAAAAGAATACGAGAATGAAGAATGATGAACTTGAAACTGTTGAGCATCTTCATGGGAAATCACCGGATAAGAACATTGAAAGAAAAGAATGAAGAGACTTCCCACAAATAAAAGGATACATGATTAAGAAATCTGAGTCCTTGAAGAAAAAGGGTGGGAGGGCGGGAAAACAAAGGCAACTTGGGGACGGGTGAAACGGATACCATTGAGAAAACCAAGAATTGGTCTTGCACAAATTGAAAGGATCGGGTTAACTTGAAGAGAAATCACGCCGGTTGAAAAGAATTAACATGACAACCTCGATGATTGAAAGGATTAGCAATCCCATAGAAATATGAGAACACCGTTTAGAAAAAAGGTATGGAATCAACACTTGACTCCGAAGCAACTCGAATACCACGAACCAAAGCAAAACAAAGGATTTGGCTTGTAGAATAAGCCGGAAACAAACATATGATAGATCCCATATCGTATCATGTGTCTGTTGGAAAGATATTCTAGGAGCTACTTGAATTCCCACCTATAAACTCCCGAAACTTTCTGGTTATGCAATCAGGTGTTGGGGATATAGGGGACACAAAATATATCACCCAAACTAACAATACCTAGATCCAGCTGTATCCATCCTTCAACACATAACCAAGAAACCTTCGGAAATCGTGTACCTCAACCTTCGAAAAGCATCCGTTATACAAGTTATGGCAATACTCCCGAACTCCCGCCCCAGTACTGGGTGGCGTCGAGGTGATCTCACCAACAACTGCATAAAAGAGATTTTCGATGTCGGCAAAACTCAGGTATTCCAGAACTGCAGCGATAAAATTGTGACGACAACACCTCGGAGCTCAACTCCCCGGGACACTACCACAACCCCTAAATGTCAGGAGGCACCAAGAACAATGTTCTCATCACAAAACCATCGGAACGATTCCAAGATACCCGCGTGATCCTAAAAAAAATTTAGTGAAATTTGAGGAGAGGAGAGACAAAACTTCTACGTCAGGGGGCCTCACCAGAGCGACGAAGGGACTGCGGAGTAAAACGAATCCTACTCTCCGATATATATAATCCTAAGACTCAAAACATTTTGTTCTAGACTCAACAAAGGCAGCGATTCAAACAAGCAGGGGGCTCCTAAGTCGGGGATGGCTCTGATTACCAACTTGTAACGCCCTCGATGCGGCTATATCTCCCACGTGTCGAAGCACGACTTAGAGGCATAACCGCATTGAAAGCAATGTCGCAAGTGAGGTAATCTTCACACAACCCATGTGATTCATAAGGGAAAGAGATACATAGTTGGCTTACAATCGCCACTTCACGCAAAACATGAGTAAGGAATTACATCATACAGATACAATCAAGGTCCGACTATGGAACCAAAATAAAATAAGACTACCCCAACTGCTACACAGATCCCCGATCGTCCCAACTGGGCTCCACTACTGATCAACTGAAACAAAACAACACAATGAACAAGATCTTCATCGAGCTCCTCCTTGAGCTCGGATGCGTCACCTGCACAGTTTCATCGGCACCTGCAAACTGGTTTTGGAAGTATCTGTGAGTCACGGGGACTCAGCAATCTCACACCCGTGAGATCAAGACTATTTAAGCTTAAAGGTCGGACAGGGTAGTGAGGTGGAGCTGCAGCAAGCGACTAGCATATCTGGTGTCTAACATACGCAAATGAGAGCGAGAAGAGAAGGCAAAAGCACGGTCGAACAACTATGATCAAGAAGTGATCCTGAAACTACTTACGTCAAGCATAACTCCAACACCGTGTTCACTTCCCGGACTCCGCCGAGAAGAGACCATCACGGTTACACACGCGGTTGATGTATTTTAATTAAGATCAACTTCGGGTTTTCTACAACCGGACATTAACAAATTCCCATCTGCCACATAACCGCGGGCACGGCTTTCGAAAGTTCAAACCCTGCAGGGCTGTCCCAACTTAGCCCATGATAATCTCTCGCGATCAACGAAGGATATTCCTTCTCCCCGGGAAGACCCGATCAGTCTCGGAATCCCGGCTACAAGACATTTCGACAGTAATAAAACAAGACCAGCAAAGCCGCCCGATGCGCCGACAATCCTGATAGGTGCTGCACATATCTCGTTCTCAGGGCAACATCGGATGAGCAGTACGTAAGGCAACCGACGATACCCCAAGTTGCCTAGGGGCGGCACCGCAAGTGGCTCTGGTTTGGACCAACACTTAGACCAGCATTGGCCCTGGGGGCTAAATAAAGATGACCCTCGAGAGAGCGACTCCCAAGGGAAAAGTAGGTGGTGGTGAGGCAAATGTAAAACCAAAGTTGGGCCTTGCTGGAAAAGCTTTATTCAAAGCGAACTGTCAAGGGGGTCCCATAAATCACCCAACCGCGTTAGGGACGCAAAATCCGGGAACATAATACCGATATGACGAAAACTAGGGCGGCAAGAGTGGAACAAAACACCGGGCATAAGGCCGAGCCTTCCACCCTTTACCAAGTATATAGGTGCATTAATTAAATAAGAGATATTGTGATATCCCAACAAAATATCCATGTTCCAACAAGGAACAAGCTCCAATCTTCACCTGCAACTAACAACGCTATAAGAGGGGCTGAGCAAAGCGGTAACTTAGCCAAACAACGGTTTGCTAGGCAAAGGTGGGTTAGAGGCTTGGTTTAACAATATGGGAGGCATGACAAGCAAGTGGTAGGTATCGCAGCATAGGCATAGCAAAAGAGCGAGCAACTAGCAAGCAAAGATAGAAGTGATTTCGAGGGTAAGGTCATCTTGCCTGAAATCCCGCAAGGAAGAAGAACGAGTCCATGAAGAAGACAAACGGACGTAGTCGAACGACTCCTCACAACTCCAGAACGAAACCGAAGCTAACGAGAGAAGCAACCCGGAAACAAACAAACAACATAGTAAACAACCACCACATACACATGGCATGATGCACAAACAAGTATGATGCATGTCCGATTTAATGATGCATGGCATGGCAAATGCAACAAACAAAACTACAAGTTAAGTGGAGCTCAATATGCAACGAGTTGCATATTGACGAAACACCACATTTGGTTATTTGGTTCTCTCTTGTTTATGTACCCAACAATGTTAAATGTTGATTAACATGGCAAGATGTGAAGCATAAGTAAACTAACTATCTAGGCAAGTTTCAATGAGGCCAGAAATAACAAACAACGATTTCGGAAAATCCTCATGTGCATACTTTTGATTCAGTACTGTTCTTCCCTAAACAAAATTTTAATATTGTTAAACAGCAAAATGAAGTGCAACATGTTAATCTACGCATTTTTCTACCCCATTTACATATAAAGTTTATTAAATTCGGAGTTACGGTTATTTAGTTATGAAATAAATCATTCCAACATGGCATTTAAGCAAATTAATGCAAACAGCAATTTAAACATTTTAAACATAGATGAAAGTTGGATATTATGAAACTAGACAAAATTCTAAGCATTTTTCATATATGAGGTTTTTACATATGATGCATTGTTAATGAGTTATTATATGCATGATGTTTGAGGGTTTTTCTGCAACAACAGTAAAACACTGGATAAATCCTAAAATCGTCCAGAGGAAAAAAAACATGCATTGGGCCGAAACTACACTTGGGCCAACAGAGCAGAGGGGCTGGAGGGGCTTCTCACCCATGGGCTCGGCCCAGTCGGTGGAAGAGGCGCTGGGCCTTGGCGTGCTGGACTCGACCCAGGTCGCGGGTTAACGCGGTCAACGAGACGACGAGCGAGCGGCTGATGCTCGTTGCAGGGGAAGCAGAGGACGCAACGGCGGCCTGGCGCGGCTGGAACTTGGCGCGGGGTGAAGGAGGCAGGAGATCGAGCCGGCGAGGTCCTCGCTCAACGCCTCGAGCGCGTGGACGAGGACGACTGCGGCGGGACTTGAGGAGCTCGGCGAGGGGATCATCCATCCATGGCGTGGGGTTCCTGAGAGAGTGAGAGATGTGAGAAAGAGCAGGGGAGGACGAACATCAGGAGATGGAAGGGAAGCAGGGCTCGTGGAGCTGGCCTGATCCGGCGGTGCTGCTCCGGTGAGGCCGTCGACAGGTGGTGGCGCTCGGGGCCGAGGTGTGGAGGCACACGCGGCAAGGCAGGGGATCGAGGGGATCCACAGGAGGACGGGCTTGGGAGGCAGCTCGCGTCCCTGGAGCAGGAGGCTTGGCGCGGGATGCTGGTTCGGTCAGCCGGCGGCGGGGTTGCAGTTGTTGTTTGAGTGGCCGGCGCCGACGAGCTCCGACATGGGCCGGACGCGAGGGGAGGCACTGGTCGGGAGAGAGGTCGAGATCGACCTCCTCTCGATCTGGAGTGGGTGGTGGCATTTTGGTTGGTGGATTCAAGGGGATCGGGAAGGATCTTGAGGGAGAGGTGGCGGCGCTAGGGGATTGGGCCGATGGGGAAAACGAGGAGGAGACCAGGGAGGCTCTGGTTGGTTCGCTGGTGATCCCGAGGGGAACCAGAGAGAGTGGCGGCGCAAGGAGGATCCCTAGAAAATAGGGTTTGGTCCAAATGAACTAGGAGTAGACTATATATATATATATATGGGAAAGGAGGAGAGTTGGATCATCCGATCAAAATCCGATGGTCGAGAATAGATAGGCTAGGAAAGTCTAAATAAGAAATGGAGATGTTTTATAGATGTTTGGGGATGATCCAGACCCAACGGTAACGATAATCCGGGTCGGGTTCGGGCAAGGTCAGGATGTGCGCGAGGGGGTGTGAGCACTGTGTAGAGAGGGTCAAACGATTAGGCAAAAGGGAATTGAAAAACCCGGTTGGGCTCGGAACGGTCAACAAAAGCAAAGGGGGACGCGGCAACTATGAGCGGATGCAAGTTTTTTGAAAACATGATGATGCAATGCACATGATGCCATGATGAATGCAACAATCAAATAAATAGCACAACGAAACCCACAAAACATGGAAGGCGTCTGGCGCGTCGGTCTCGGGGCGTTACAAGATCGTGCCTGGGGCTAGGTTCAGGAGCCAAGTGCGGGCACCTTCCTTCAGCGCCATGGGGAACCAGTTCGCCATGACCTTTTCATCCCCGCTGGCTGCTTCGATTCCCAGCTCGTAGAGTTGGAGGAACTCCGTGGGATCAGTTGCGCCGTCGTAGCGAGGAGGCAGGTCCGGCTTGAACTTGCCGGGCCACGCGACGCTACGCAGCTCGGGGGTGTAGGCGCGGCAGCCTGCGGTGACCGCGGGAGATTTTGGTTGAGGGAGAGCTTGGCCTTGTGGGTCCCCTTGCGCCGCAGCTGGGAGCAGCGTGGGGTCTTGACGTGCCGGAGCTGGAGCGGGGTCTCGGCGAGCCGGGGCTGGGAGCGCCCGGGCGGCCTCTTGCGGTCGCGGGACTTCTTGGCAGCTCCGTTCCTGCTGGGCCGGCGCATGAGGGAGCGGGTTCCACCCAGGAACTGCGCGCCTTGGAGCCATGGCATCTTCTTGGAAAGGTGGCGGCTGGAACGCCCCCGGGGCTTCATTGCCTATGCGGGGCGGAGTGCGGCATAGCGGTGCGGAAGGCGCGGGAGAGCCCCCTGCGGCGTGGACGAGCTCGGCGACGCGGTCGAGCCACTCCTCGTAGACGTCGTCGACGGGGCGGTAGCGCAGGAACTCGTTCGCCGCGATGAGCGCAACCCAAGCCTCCAAAGGCGCGCGAAGCACGTGCGACGAAGAACCGGCCGGGGTGAGCGACGGAGTGGCGGTGCGGCCATCCCGCCGTACGGACGGGTGCTGAGAGGATGCTTGCTGCTCGTTCCCCGCCGGGCCGGTGGCGGCGTTGACGGCGGGCGACGGGGAACGACGAGGACGCCCACCGACGGGGGCCGTCTGGACGGCGCGGGAAGCGATGGCGGCCCGGCGCTCGGCGCGGGCCCGACGAGCGTCAGACATGGATGCGACGGTCGGAGGAGAGCGGAGCGGTGGAAGACGGACTCCGGCGCACCCCTACCTGGCGTGCCAAATGTCGGATTCTGGGGTTCCGGCAGACCCTTAAGGTTCGAACTCTGGGGTGCGCGCGGAGATCGTTCCCTCTACCTTCCCGTCTCGCAAGGATCTAAACTACTGCCAGAACAACACAAGAGACACAGGGTTTATACTGGTTCAGGCCACCATTGTGGTGTAATACCCTACTCCAGTGTGGTGGGCGGATTGCCTCTTGGGCCGATGAGGAAGAACAATACAAGGAAGAACAGCCTCGCGAGGGTCTGTTCTTGGCTAGGGGATGAACTGCTAGGGGGAGTTCGATCGCCCTTCTCTCTCTC